>OU342651.1:10910000-20910000 GCA_910589605.1 Chrysoteuchia culmella | reverse complement strand
ATTAACTCGGCCACAAGTGAATTCTCAGACTGGAATCGAACCAGCGACCTTTGGAAATCCGGTCCAATGCTCTAACCGCTGAGCTACCGAGACTTGCGAACCACCGTCGAAATTCGTAGTCGTCGATCGTTAAACACCTGAAAAGATGTTTCTTTCGAATGCAAGGATATTTCCTAGCATTGATCTAACAACGCTGGCCTACAGCGTATTAAAAATATAAAAGTATTGGAGAATTTCGACGGTGGTTCGCAAGTCTCGGTAGCTCAGCGGTTAGAGCATTGGACCGGATTTCCAAAGGTCGCTGGTTCGATTCCAGTCTGAGAATTCACTTGTGGCCGAGTTAATTTTTTCCAATATTTTTCTATTTAAAATTTACCATAAGTTTAAAAATAGCATTGAAAAATGCAAAAATTACAAAATCATAAAATAAAAATATCAATCTTCACACATACTAATATTAAAGACGTAGAACAATCGAAATTTCTAGGAATTATAATAGATAAAGGTTTGAATTAGAATAGTCACATAGACAATGTTTGTGCGCGAATAAACTCATTTGTGTATGCATTAAAATATGTTAGAAATGGCAATAACTGCCTACCATGCTTTTGTAGGTTTACTGCTATGGTATGGCATACCAATATGGGACAATAGCTCTCACATAAGCAGAGTTTTTATAGCTCAAAAAAATGCATTAAAGCGATATGCGGTGTTCCTCCCCTCACATCTTGTCGTAAACTTTTTGGTCAAATGCGATTACTAACTCTGACTTCACTCTATATATTTGAGGTGTGTGTTTTTGTCATACACAACAAGCATTTATTCAGGAGAGCATGTGATATTTATCCACGTAATACGAGAGATCCATATAGATTGGTACTTCATGTCACGCCAAAAACACTGCAATACAATAGTAGCAACCTGACTATGTCTGTAATGTTTTTTTAACAAATTACCCAAAGAGTTAAAAACATTAAATCTTTATAATTTTAAGAGACATATAAAGACTTGGTTGTTGTCACATGTTTTTTATGATTTGAAAGATTTTTTCTGTAAGTATTAGAAAGCAATAAATTGATTGAATTGAATAATTTTTATCCTATGTAAAGGCCTTTTTATTGTTAAACACCGTAATTAATAATAATTTATGTATTCATGAAGTTTCAGCCGCCGACTACAAATGAGTTAAAAGTTTGAACAGACTGACTCAGGTACAAATTATGACTATGTAAACACAATCTTTGCCGGTCGTTGGGGCACGTTTCTTTAGCTCCTACTGTAACTCTCCTATTACTAGGAGTACAAGGACATACTATACAAAACTTTTTAATATTGCATTTTACAGTGATATTTTTATGTGATAAATATTAAACAAGAAAATATACTAGAAAAAATCAACTTGTCTCAAGTAGCTCTGTCGGGATCACGTCCCCGTCAGATCCCGTCAGAGCGACATGAGACAAGTTGATTTTTTCTTTTATATTTTCTTGTTTAATATTTATCACAGGATTCACAGGACATACTACTTATTACTGACACCTCACATGGCAGATGCAAATATAGTGCATCGCCTCAAACCGTAGCAGTGGCACACACCCCTCTGCACTATGACCACTAGTATAAAGAAAATTAATTTTGAAATGTCGAAATCGAAACCAAATACGAACTTGGAGTGGTTTGAGCAAGGAATCGGTAAGTGGTCTTATTGAATACAGGCCCATGAGCTGAACCCGCGTCCCATACATTACACAGAAAAATAATAAAAGCTTACACCCATATTCTAAGTCGTTCCTCCAAAACTTACTCGTCCTCGACTTAACGAAACCTCATTGAAAACCTCTTCGAAATACTCCTCGAAATCGGTATTCTAAGTCATAACTCCGTAAGGACCTGGAGGAGCCAAAGAGTACGTAGCCACTCCGTGTTAGGCCTAGCGCACACTACCATTTTTACCCACGACGAGGTTGACTGGAGTGTAAAAAGTTTTGGAGGAACGACTTAGAATATGGGGGTTAGAGTCCAACGATCGACACGCAAAAAACTACAAAAAGTAAAGTTTATCGTAAAAACAGTGACTAAAAGATTTAGAAACGTGTTTATTTCAATGAATAAAATGCGAACGAAACGGTTTATTTACATAATATGAAAACTGAGTCATAACAAATTCTGTTTCTCAAATGTTATAACTGAAAGCACTAAATCTCAAAACAAGCGTCTTCGGTGCTGAAAAACCGTGGTAGATTTATCTAATATATCTACTATTTCTCATCGCAAAAGTTAAAACTGTTTGTAATAAATAATAATTTATTACAAACAGTTTTATAATCTTATTGGTAAAGTAATAAAAAGAAGTACGTTTACATAAAAGCAAAGAGTCGCACAGTACAAATGTTAGCTAGAGCAGTTATGTATGTTTATGTATGTTAGGGTTAGCACGAAAAACTATCGAAATAGTATCGAGTAAGTATCGAGCAAGTAATGTCAAAAAATGTATAGGAAAATGTAGTTCCGTTTACGTCTGATAGGAGTGCTGCTCAATATCTCATACATTTTGTTATTTTACCTCGTCGAAAGTTATTCGTGCTAGGCCTATAGTACGTCCCATCCCCACCCCATTAATTGATTTCGGCATTCTCAATGATAATAAGCCTGCGCTCATTTGCGATTATTTAATTGGCCGATAGTTTAATCGGTCTATCTATAGTTTGGTTTACAAAGAATCGAACGTCTAGTATTGCAAACAAAAAATCGACCGACAATTTAGTTGAACAAGTGCTCTCTCACATACAGCGCCAGGTCAATATCATTTATTCAGTCTAGGCTGTTACAAGCACTTATGAACGTCAAAGAAGCAACGCCATCGGTTCATAAACACATACCTATCAGTAAGGTCAATTTACATCACAAAAAGAAAATACTAATTATAATATTACATTTTATGGTTATTGTAGCCGTAAACAATTTTCAACTGGCAAAGAAAGACTTATCTATCATACATTACAACATTTCTCGCATTACAAGATTACTGTACTGCAAGTTGTAAGGTACATACAGGTCAGTAACAATTTATTTTAGATAAAAATATTTAAGCCTTAAGCACAACATAAGATAAGCAGACTGAAGTAGACCCATTTCCGCTGGCGGCACCCGTTCACGGGCATGACGCATGAACCAGCCATTGCTTCGCTCAACCATATTTTAGGGAACGCAACGACCCGCCTCACGCCACACCGCCGAAGAAACGTTTGAGTGAGCATGACGTACTTCAGGTATTTAGCGGTATAATTAGCATAAGCGGCTTTTCTCGACATTCGTTTCGAAGCTCGATGAGTGTCACTGTCTCGCTCACATCTTAGAGGGGTAAGCGAGAGGGATACCTATAGGGATGTTACGGAGGTTCGGTTTCGATTCCGAAAGGTCGGATATTCGATTGATTTTGCACATTCGGTTCTGATAAATTCAATTAGAGTTTATATTTGGTGAAAAGAAAAATTTAATCAATGGAGATGACAAATTAATTTTACCGAAAAATCACCCTCCATTTTTTTGTCATGTAGTGGTGAGTGTCACCAGTGTGACGAGAGGGTTCGAAATATGGCAATGGTAAGTCGGCCCAAAAATTGCTCCACTTCTATTAACTATATTTTTTTGGCCTTAGCTAACTAGCACCGACTCCAAAAGCTTTATTTTTTACTTTTTGAAGTCGGTTTGATTTTTTTTTTATAAAATGTTTTTATTTCAGATTTTTTTGTTACATTATGTGCCGTTACTTACACTAAAAATCAGCCCATACACAACAATGATGTCATCTAGGTATACGACTACTTGCCAAAAGGTGATTGATATTTTTCAGGATTATGAAAAAACTACTAGCCAGATCTTCGTAAAAATTATATGGGACCACACATAAACCATTTTTTTCCAGATAAAAAAAGAATTATAAAAATCTGTTAACAACTGGCAAAGTTATGGAGGAACATACATAAAAAAAAAAAAAATACAGTCGCCTTGAGAACCTCCTCCTTTTTTGAAGTCGGTTAAAAATTCTCTTGACTGTATGGTGGTTCGGTGAGGTGGTATTTCTAAAAGGGAAGCTTATGGGGATCGAGATGTAAGGAACCTTCGCCACTGGTACTAATGCCTAATGTTGACCGGTTGAGAAATAGATAGGATGGAGATAAAACTGCGAAGCTTTTGTCTTAATATAATTTGCTTGGAAGTGGACAGTTTTTGTCTGTCTTAAACCACATTCGCTAAGAAAATAGTTTAATTCAACAAATGTACTCGTAGATGAAGCGAATGCGGCTGAGTGAGTTTCGAGTACTTAAACCTCAGTTGGTGTCTTAGAGTGTTTTGATCCATCTTGTGAAACAGGATAAATAGGAATAAAAAAATATTTTAGAAAACTGACCATTTTCAGTTGACATTGTCAGTTGAAAATTTCTCAAAAATTAAGAATGGTTTCCGCAGAACCCTTTCATGTAGGTACAACGGTAAAGTACGTGCCCTTCATGCACTATTTTAACTTTCCATCCTATTTATAAAAAAATACCGTTATTGTGTTCTTAGACCTGCCCGTAACACATCTCTCTTCTGGCTTCGCCTCCAATTTCGGTTCCGATTCCGATAAAGCAAATTTAAAATCTCCGATTCCGAATTCGGTTTGATATAATCACATCCGTAACATCCCTAAACCTATATCCGTGTTTATGCTAGGGTTAAAACTTCTGACCGTCTTTCGTGCTACGAGAGCTACGTGCTACGGTGTAATGCCTGTCATGTTTGACGATCTTTGTCACAGACCTATATCGAGATAGACGGTAAAAGTGTACCTACCTTGCATGCCAAAAGTTTGATCCACGGTCAAAGTTTTACGACCTAAGTCAGTCCGCTTGAGACTATTGCCATGAAAACATGCGTCACTCAGAAACGAAAATGGTTAATTGTGCAGTGCTTTCTTGCAAGAGCTCGTCAATAACATTTACACATTAGTAAATCACGCTGGTGAGTGGTGACGTCATCGTAAGTAGGTACGAAAAATTCGACGCGCTAGGTTCTCATACAGTTTAAAACGCTCTTTTCGTCTATAGGTCTGTGATCTTTGTGATATTTTTATCTATACCTTTCTTGTAGCTTTTATAGTTTTAATATAATGCATATGTCTTGTTGTTGCCTGTGCAACATTGCGTTACTGTTACTTTATATGCTAGATGCACTGTGTGGTACTTGTCACCCGCCCACAACTTCTGAAACGTTCGTAAGAACTCAATAACGAGTCAATATCCATATATGGCACATAAAGATGCCGACGCGCGGTATTACGATATTGGTATTGTGCTCGTAATAATATTTGCTCTCATATCTTTGGAAACAGCTTCCTTATTAGAAGATTGAAGGAAAACATTGAGTAAAAAGATGTAACAATTATGAAAACACAATTATCTACCTACTTATGACCACCGCGATACGATTTTTATCGATATAGGTACTTGATTTTTATAATTGATTGTATTTAACAGATGGTTATCGATAAATCCCTCTAATAAATGACCGTCGGTCCTGGCTGTTGTCATTTCGTTGATCAGAGGCCTTATAGGAACTCTGACACCAGAGGTGGCCACTAATCCTCACTCGAAGATGAAGAAGAATGATGGATGATAAGCACACCATTATCACGTACGTTGACTTCAGGTGCAGTGCAGTTGCCTGTTTAATTAAATCTTGTTTGTTTTGAGATCTTTGGTCTTGCAGGGATGCTTCCCCTTTAAATATTGCTAAGGACTGATCATAATAAATCGAACACTCGAATTTTTCTGACGCAGTACTTAAATTTCCCAATTTTATCCTTTCTACTTAGGTATAATAAGAAGTTAAATATAATATTTTTGTTATAGCTTATAACAATAATATTATAACTAACTTTCAAACAATAAATAAATAAATAATTAAACAAGTAAATATATTAGAAAAAAAGCAACTAGTCTCATGTCGCCCTGACGGGATTCGAACCCGCATCCTTGGGAGTCCGGCCCAATGCACTAACCAATTATGCTACAGAGACCTAGTGCATTGGGCCGGACTCTCAAGGATGCGGGTTCGAATCCCGTCAGGGCGACATGAGACTAGTTGCTTTTATTCTAATATATTTTCTTGTTATTAAACATTATTATTATATTATTTATTACATAAAAATAGCATTGTAAAATGCAAAATTAAAAAGTTATAAATAAATAATTGCTTACAATCATACTAATTATCTAGCCCACGTTAAGTTTCATGAAGAACTTGTGTTATGAATACTAGATAACGGACAAACACATACTTATAATATTTTTTTTGTAAATAAGTACATAATATACATATTAACACCCAGAACAAAACAAATAGATATGTTCATGCACTTTGCACTGCACTCATATTTGTCTTGTGCGGCAATCGAACCCGGGACCTCTGGCGCAGAAGGCGGGTATAGTACCCCTTCGCCAAACAGCACCCTTATTGTCTAAGTTCAAAATCTATCACAAACCCTTTCAAAGGTATTGTGATTGTGATAGTGATTTATGGAATTGTGTAACTTATAGTCGCAATCCCTTTCAGAACGAATGATGTTTTAAATGACACTTCATTTGACACTTGAAAGATATTTTTGTCTGTCACTTTGATTAGACAGTTCAATTTCGTTCATTCAATATCTTTCAAAACGCGTCCCGATCACAATCCCTATCATTAAATATCAAATAGTGGCGGCCTGAAGTATGTAAATATCTTTCATATGACGAATTGAAAGGGATTGCGATAGCCCCCACGTCGTCAAATTTAAAAAGAGTCATGTTTTATTATGTTCATCTTAAGTTTCTTCGCGCACTCATAATTGAAATAAAACAACTTTTACGGATTATTTAGGTAAGTAGTGCATTTTATTTACCCCAATTATATATTTGGTAATTTCTTTCGGTTTTGTTGTGGTTTTTACTCCCATATAAAAAAAATACTCTATATACCTACTTCCTTTGTGGTTGACTGATTGACAAGACCAATAAAATCTAGTATATAAAATTCTCGTGTCACAGTTTTCGTTCCCATACTCCTCTGAAACGGCTTGACCGATTCTCATGAAATTTTGTGAGCGTATTGAGTAGGTCTGAGAATCGGCTACTATCTATTTTTTATTCCGAAATTCCACGGGAGCGAAGCCCCGGGGCACAGCTAGTATTATATAGATTTTTATGTTACAAGTTAAACAAACCAAGGGGGCCGGGCGGTGTGTAGGAGTGGACGGCAACGTTAATTTACGTTCTACAACAACGTAATTTAAAAAAAAATTAAATGTGTAAATTAAGTGTCAAATTAATTTACACATTTAAATTTTAAAAAAAATTATAATTACCTATTACTTTTTAATTTTGCATTTCACAATGATATTTTATGTGATAAATCTTAAACAAGAAAAAAAGCAGAATGTTAATAATCAAATATTGTAAAAAATAACTATGTAATCTGTGCATGCTATTGACATGTGCATGGCACACTGAGAAATTAAATAAATATTGCATTTTGAATAAATCTTCATACTGATACATAAAAGGTGTACTTTAGTTCTTTATGAGTATTTTAATAACCCACTATTGTTTATTAATAATTCATAAAAGAGTAGTGATAAACAACTTTGCTTTAGCACCTCCATATACTTAAATCTATTCTAGTATTCTAGTAGCTCCATAGTTTTATACTTGTTTACTAACTTTTATGATTACGTTTATTTTGTTCTTATTTTGCTATTTCTACTAACCCTAACTACCTAGTTAATTATTTAAAAATGTGAAAGTTTGGATGTTTAGGTATTCGGATGATTGTTAATCAATCAGGCAAAAACAGTTGAACAGATTTGGATGTTTTGCACAAGATAATCTATCCTGGATTAAAACATGACTACCTTACATAGAAACATACTTTTGTAGGAATTTCAAGTCCTATTATTTCCTTAATTATTTTACATATTAAGTATATACTTTGTAATCCGATTGTATTTCTTTAACTTACCTAAGCTAATTATTTTACACATATATAAAAATACACTTTGTATTCTGGTTTATCTCTCCAACTAAAGCTAATTAATTATTATGAATGAACCGCATATTAATCAATTAGTTTTACGACCTTCATCTATAGACTGTTACATTTGAGAGTGAACTATTACAAACGTAAATTTTCGTACTTACCTAGAAGAAATATGCAAACAGCGAGAATATTTTGCTTCCAAAAATACATTTATACTACGAAATAGTCTTTCAAAAAAGTTCAAAACTTAGTCTTCGGTAAACAATCACCATTATTTTAACACACTCACATTTTTTACCCAAAAAACTTGTTATAAAAATTAATACTTATTTAATTTATAAAAGTCGTCCCTGATTAATTAATAAGATAATTATATTTTTATCACTTCTCTATAATAAACATGAATAGGCACTTTTTACATTATTCTTATTTAACTTTGACTTTACGTGGCGAGGTCCGCGTGATAAAACCACAGGGAGACGTGGTATCAGCGCAATGTCTGAAACACGACTGAACTGATCGTCAATCTTCTTCATATTTTCCACGAATGATTTCAGGATCGCCGTACGGCACAACAATTAAAATAGTAAGCATTTTACCGTAGGATCTTACTGAATCTTGTTGCTATAATCACCTTTAGTTTGCATAATTCAAAACTCGATAGTTTAATAACAAAAAAATATTGAAAGTATCATTGAAACATAAACCTACAGACCAACAGGGAGGCAGCCGAAAAAGTTCTTGTATTTTTCAGAGTAAATAAGTTTATAGTCGATGTTGCGACTTTAATATTCTCGTTCAAAGTTACTCCTGCAATATATTGTTATGAAGATAATATCATAAGGTAATAAAAAATAAATCTAATAGATAACATATATAAATAGCGAAGACAAGATATTTTTGTAATCAATCTTCCTGTGGCAATTGTCTTTGGAGAAGCACACAATATTAATAATTGTTTAACAACTTATTTCAAGGCGTGACTCCTGCGCATGTTTTTCGAAACATTGCACAAAAACTTCGATGTTTTTATTGTTGTTGTTCATATTTGTGTATCCAAACACAAAAAACGCAAGATATGCGCCTGATAAGTACAACATAAAAAAGCTATGATTTTGTTTCATGTTTTTTGTGCAATATTTAAAAAAAACATTCGTAGGAGGCACTTTTCAATTGTTTTTAAATTTCCTCCGCACTCCGGAAAGATTAGTGTAATTTTTTTTTAAATCGTAACACAATTACTTTATGATTTGGATTTTTTAAATTGAAAACAGGAATAAAGATAGTGTGTAATATACGTAGTTACTTGAAATTATTTTTTAACAATATCATTGCAAGAAATTCATCCAAATTTCGAATGCGCGTGTTAGCCATGCAGATGTTTGCAATCAAACCTTAATTAGCTAATGGCTTTTGGCAAGATCAGCATTATATCTCTTTGGCATGGAATCCATCAAATACAAATATTGTTTTCAACTCGAACGTTCGGAAAAGGAGGTTATGTCATTCGATTTCTGTGACACAATCTTAAAATTTTCCTCGCCGTTGTGAGGTGAAAAATTGTGTTTTGCGCTCGGCAGAAGAGATTTTACTACGCTCAGGATTAAATTTTTGAACCAAATCAATCTCTAGGATTGATGCTTTGCTTGATCAGGTTTCAATAGAGGTAACTCGCCGCTGAAACCCAACTTTCGGCGGAATCCAGCGGAAAGTAACTGAACATTTTTATTTATTTAACTTTATACCTACTGTTTATAATTTCCCAGGAAAACTGTTACCCTCATACCTAACTTATCATTTTCTTTACGTCGACACATAATTATTGTTTGATTTTGTTGATTAGGTACTAATCCGATTTTTTCCATAATTTAATATGTATTCTTAATTAAAATTTAATCTGTATTGGATATGGATTGTGATTGTGAAGGAAGAAAACAAAACACCATAACAAAAATAGATATATCTAAGCGCTTAATTTTATGAATAATATCTACTGTAATGTACAGTCAATGGCACATCAGGCGTTGCACTATGAAAACCACCGCTATTACAATCGACATAGGGGCGTTCGCTCTCAAGATCAAAACTATACAGTTCTGTAGTCTGAATTGCTCTCGTGTGTACATTGTGTTTGTACATCTTAAGTTTTGGCGCGCACTGTTCATTGAAATAAAACAACTTATACGGATATCAAACGCTCTCTATTTCACGAACTAAGTTGTGATTGTCCTTATTTTTAGGTTTTGGGGTTTTTTTATTTTCCCGACGTTTCGGCACCTTTTCAGCTGCCTTGGTCACGGGAGCTGAAAAGGTGCCGAAACGTCGGTGTTATATTACATTGTTATTATTAAACGGCTGTCAACTTTGCAATAATCTGTGGCGTTGTATTATGATGTACTTAATTCAAACAAGATAAGCCGATAATAGTCATTTGTTAAATAAACTCGGCTACCTGTTCAGTAATATGCAGCGCGGTTGTAATCTAGGTATTAATAAAATATAGTTATTGCTGGATTAAAGTTGATCTGTTGAAAACGGCATGTCCGAGTAAAGTTTTGAAAATCTCCCCAACATTTATATTTATTTTGAACTAGCTTTCCGCCTGCGACTTTATCCCTGTGGAAATTCAAAAACTTTTCCATATGTACTTTCTTTCTTTTATGCAAACGTTGTCCTAGCAATAACGACCACAACAAAAACGAATTATTCAATTTAGTGCAGTCGTTCTGAAGTTATGCGCTTACGCATGCATATCCGGTCCAATGCTCTAACCACTGAGCTACCGAGACTTCAACTTTTAGACTTTTAAAAAATGAAAAAGGGCTTTGGGTCTGTGTACGTTTTTTTTTTTTTTACATGTACTTTTGTAAAAGTAATGTCGAAAAACATTTCTTAAAATTAATTTGAAAGCAAAAAAAAGTAATTTGAAAAGAGATAGGAACCTTCAAAAACCTATTAACTACATTGGCCAAATTTTTGCTGAATTCAGAGGACCAGCAAAAAAATAACGACAATATATTAAAAAGGAAAACATATAAACAGACTAATTTTTTCTTTATTTTTTTATGAAAAATTATAGTGATATTGTTACAGTTTTGGAGGGAACAACGAAACGTTGATTTTGTCTACTTTCATGTTTTTTTTTTTAATTCGTTCGCCCTTGGTATTTCCTTTCAATCTAAACCTCTAAAGTAGTTGAAATAAAACAACTTTTACATATATTTGGTAAGTACTATATTTTTGGGTTTTTTTCTTTTTTTGTTTCCCGACGTTTTGGCACCTGTTCAGTGGCTGTGGTTACGGGTTCACCAGTCATCCGCAAAAGTGGTTTTATTTTAATTATGAGTATGCGAAGAAACTTGAGATGTGTCTCATAAAGTAGTATAATATAAGCGGTTTTTGTTGAATTAAAAAAATCACTGTGAATCAAGAATAACGTATATTTAGATTAAACTTTTAGTCAAAAGATTTTATTACCGGAAGTTGAATCAATGATTTTTTTTATTCAAATAGTTTTAACCTTTCTTAACTAGGAATACTAGCAGCTACTGATACTGCTACTTCTTTTTAAGAAATGTTTTTCAACATACCTTTTACCAAACTATAGAAACAATGGATTGAAGTAAAACAATTGGTGATTTATGAATATCTATTTTTTTTTAAGTTTGAACAAATAAATTATCTTTTTGAAATGATTTTAAACACGGTTTACTTTGTAAGTAGAGTAGGCTTATGGAACTCTGCCAAATGTTGAACCCGTCGGATAACATTATATTAGATATCTACGTATAATATTTTATAGAGTTTATTGAATTTTTTTATTTGCAATAAAACTATTTCAGGTTAGTGTTGTAGTGAAAGACAGGCGGAATGTAAAAATAGTTTGAGAGTCTTGTAACTTCGTATTTACGCTGCGTTACATTATTAAAAAGTTTGGACAATTTTTTTTCTGTACTTACTTAATATTAGAATAAGCACTAAGGGGATAAAGCAGAGTCTTATGTCACAGGCAGCATATTGAATCCTGAGCGAAGTAAAGGATTCAAGTCTGCCCAAAACACTTTTATCCCCGAGGAGCATACTCTACTTTATACACCTACTGTGCCTACGGTCACAGAATACTTAGTCTACGGTGACTTAAATAAAAAAGAAATTATAAATTATAAAACTAATAAATGACAACGACTTAACAATTCGAAAAACAATTATAGATTAGATATTTAGTTCTGTAGGCAATGCAATGATAATTTCAATTTCAAATGTTTTTTTGGTGCTAGAGACCCCGATAAAATACAGCCATGATTATATTTTTCATATAACTAAAGTCTCTTTGAAGTGACAATTTTATAGTCAAAAACTCCTTGGACTAGGAAGTTATGCCTTGAAAAGCCTTGTTTTTTTCGAAACTATTTTTGATAAAAGTTTTTGTTGACATTTTGGCGTTCCAAAATTTAAATGTTATCATAATTACCCGAGGGAAGTTCCATACAACATTAGCTCCCTCCGGGCATTAATAGCTTACTTTCAAGTTGAGAATACTTGAATGCGTGCTACAGATGCAGGTGGTGTATAATAGTAGATTATGCAATAAGGGGATAAAGCAGTGTCTTATGTCAAAGGCAGCATATTGAATCCTGAGCGAAATGAAGGATTCTTTAGTTAATTCTCGAACGGAGTAAGGGAATCAAGACGTTAATTAAGGAATTATGGTAAGAATCCTGAATGAAGCGAAGGATTCAAGTCTGCCCAAGTCTAAGACACTTTTAGCCCCGAGGAACATACTCTACTGGATGGAATGGACCTAAGCTTAAAAGTTGCAAATTTCACTTATGTGCTGGTTGGGAATGCTCATTACGCTCAACAATTTTTCCTAAGTTGCTATTTTTATATCTCTTATAGTTTGGCTGAACTGCTATGGTTCCACATCAGCTATTTCGATCTTCAATTTTGTCTTTCATAAGAACCTTCTCCTGATAATAATAAACACAATGAATCATGAATTAGCGAAATTGTTCCATCCGTTCACCAAGGGAACTAGAGGTTCATTTATAAATAATTATATAGATTACCAGATTTTTATTTATTATTTATACCAAAAAGTACGTACTTTTTCGATAAAGCGCCTTAAGGAATACCACATAAGTTCTAACTAGTTTTAGTATAAAAATTGCTTAGAAAATTTATAATTTATCAGTTGAAAATAACAAAATAAGCATCTGTTCAGAAATATACTTTACAAAAACCTGTTATCTATCTGATTATCGGTTAAGTATTGTTTTCGCAGATATATTGATAATAACGATCTTGTACCTACATTTTTATAACGGATTTTTACCGGATTATATTGGTTCGTAAATACTTTTTGTATCATAATCTTTCGGTACACAACTCATCGGTAAAATATTTAGGGTACCCACAACCGGGATTTGATACGATTATACTAGACAAATATGATTTTAATGCTTCTTATTGCTATAATAACATTTGATATTTTTTACATAAACTGAAATTTGTTTTGTTTCGTTTACTTAAATCTTTTAATTATAAATAAAAATCAATGTTTGTCCTCTATGCATCCGAAACCAATTATCAGATTTTGACGAAACATTGGGTGTTCTGGAGACACTCGCACGGGAACCGAAAAATCTAACTCTATATTAGGTACGTTTATTTCTGAATTATTTACTTTACGTGGCATTGCAACGCATGCCGGGTACAGGGTAACAAATATTTATGTACCTCAAAGAGTTTTTACTACAGAATTAGCAGTGAATGCATCCGTTCCATTGCCGAATGTTTTGTAGCACCTAGGTGAAAGAG
This sequence comes from Chrysoteuchia culmella, assembly GCA_910589605.1. Classification (NCBI taxonomy): domain Eukaryota; kingdom Metazoa; phylum Arthropoda; class Insecta; order Lepidoptera; family Crambidae; genus Chrysoteuchia; species Chrysoteuchia culmella. Next base: position 20,896,122 of record OU342651.1, on the reverse strand, counting down.
TAACTAACAAACAAAGAAACTGAAATATTTTCACAAGTAATATTAGTAAGATTTTGATACTTTCTTAAAGTTAAAACTAATATTTTCCCTCTTGAGCTCCCGAAAGTTAATGTTCTTCAATTAGTAGGGGAAAAGGGAGAACATTAACTTTAAATCTAATAAAGCTGCGTTGTTATGATGTAATCGTACACTGTTTGCATGTCGCCTATAATTGAGAATCAATGCGGAGGGCGGGCCGACGTGGATTAATGATCGTGACGCCACGCCATGAAACAAACACCTTGAAATCCTACCCTAGGATAATGTGCCGTCAATGCTTTGGAATGTTTTGGAAACTTATCCAAAGCTTTCACGTTTTCTTTTGTGCATTTTCTAATTAGGTATGAAAATGCTCAGTGGCGCAGTGGCTTTTGCGCTCGGCTTGCGATTGTAGCCGATAAGCAACTTCGCAATGTTTGTTTACGGTATGTGTGAACAATAGTTTTTGTTGTGCAAGTCTGGAAAGTTGTATTTAGCGGCGTGTTGTTAAATTAGCTTTAAGTACACTATATACTGTGAATACTAGGCAGTATGTCGTGGTTGCCTTTGCATAAGTTTTCATTTCCAAGCCAAAACCACCCTCTGTAGTCGGACTACTGGACCTCCAAACACGTGTTACCTCTATTGAAACCTGAGCAAGCGAAGGATTCTAGGATTGAACCACGAGCATACCGAGTGGTTCAAAGATTGAATCCTGAGCGCAGCGAGGGTTTCAAAGGTACGGGACGCTAAAATCTTTTCTGCCGAGCGCAACACAGAATTTTTCACCTCACAACAGCGAGGAATATTTTTAAGTTGTTCGCGCGGTCAACTTCCGGTAATAAAATCTTTTGACTGAAAATGTTTAATTTAAATATACGTTATTCTTGATCAATATTAAACAAGAAAATATACTAGAAAAAATGACAAAATCTCCGTTTCCGAGCATGTGTGGTGAAAAATTATATTGTCTCTAGTTCCTCCGCGGTTTGGAACACGTTTTACCTTCATTCGTAAACTAATAACTGATTTTTAAGAACATAATATTATAGCAGCAGTCAACTGGAGCACAATGAAAGCAAATAGCGACAAAGGTTAATGACATACATATGCGGGTACAGCTACCTGACTTCATGGGCTTAATCAACCATAACTGTTTCAATTCGTGTTTACATTTCTATTACTTAAATGTCATGTTAGCGGATAAAGAAAACTTTACGCTGTGCGATTGCACCCCAGACTGGAAATGAAATTAGCATACCTAGGAAACGCCTAAGATTAAGAACAGGCGGAAGTCAGCGCTGGTCAAAAGCCAAGCAATATGCTGAGTCGGTACCGTTTTCGGACAAACCGAGCGCTATTTCGGTTAATGTTGTGTTTGTCCCATATTTTCACCTTACACGCTCGGAAAGTAGGTTTTTTCGTTCAATATCTGCATTTTTTTTTAGTGTCTTTGTCTTGTACCTCATGTCAAGTCAACATTTACTGAATCGTTTTTATTGTTATTATAGTTCTTCTATACTTTGAATCAACTATAATACTCTTACCTTTTTTATTGTTTTAGTTTTTTATATAATTAAAACAACAGGAATTAACCATACCTTAGGTTTAATTTAAACTTTTTATAAAAAAAAAAACCGGAAGTTGACCGCAGAAACAACCTAAACATTTCCTAGCTGTTGTGAGGTGAAAAATTGTGTGCTGCGTTCGGCAGCAAAGATTTTAGCGTCTCGTACCTTTGCAACCCTCGCTATGTTCAGAATTCAATTAGCTTGCTCAGGTTTCAATAGAGGTAACTCGCCGCTAAATTCAACTTTCCAGCCTTGCATAACAAATAACTATTTCTTTCTTTCTTTCTTTTCTAAGTGACCTCATATTCCACCTTACAACGAAAGTCACTTTGTCATTTATTCTATGACTCAGATAAAGCAAATCATTATCTTTATTCTACTGTCATGTCACTTTATACCACAATAGCTGTGCCCTAAAATGTCGTAATATTGCGTGACCTAAATCCATTAACTCTAACTTAGATCATTTCTGTGAAAAGCTGTTCTTATGTCTAACAAATTAGTTAGCTTTGGTAGGGTACAGTCGGGGACTTTCCCGGTTTGAGTAGTAGAGTAGCCAGAGAGTAGAGCCAGTAGAGTAGACCAGTAGAGTTTTTTAGGGAGCTTTAATTGAAAAAGTAATAGATCTATATGGTTATTAAATAACTTTATTTCTCATAAGAATCTATATATATAATACGGCAGTGAAGCCGCTTCTCCTCCTAAACTAAAAGTCGCACAATCAAGTGCAATACACCGTTAGAAAGGTATTTGTCTGAAGTGGTCGGATAAGTCGAGAAATTTAGCAAAAACTCAAATCTAGAGCGATTTAAACCGGATTTAATGGATTTTTAAATTGAATATAAAAAAATTGTTTTTTGCGCATTATGCGCACACGGGTTGCTCGTTACATATAATTCACTTACTGAGAAACTTATATAAACAAAATTCATAATTTAGCATTGTCAATGAGCGTACTTAAACAGATATATAACAAAAAGTCACCATGTCGTAGGTAGTTGTATTTAGTATGGTTGCGACTACCACCGATCACAAAAATATTCAACTAATGACTTCGGACGGACGGAACACAGATGTAAGTTGCGTCAAAACTAGTCTACGCTACTAGATGTGGCATTGAGTATCGGTACTTTAGAATGAATTCTTTAGTTTCTGAAATTATTTTTATATGTTAATGTTGTTGTTTATGGTTATTTTTTTATATGATATTGTAGCTTTATTTTTACATTAGATTGTATAGAAAAAGTTTATATCACAATTAATAGAACATTAACGGGTATTTCATTTGAATAATAAATTATGTATTTAAACTTAGTATTTTCAGAGAAAACGTTTCCCAAAATCTCTACTGGTCAAGCGGGAAGTTCCCCGATAGAACCTAGCAGCCAATTGACGACATTTCATAAATTTTGTACTACGTTTTTATTTGTTATTTAGAGATTGCATATAAAAATAGAAGACACGATTTTTCCTTTTCCAATTTTTTTAATTTAAAGTCATCATAAAATTATTTCAAAAATTACTCAATCTTACCTTATAGGTAACTAAATAGGCAAGTTTATCTAATATACTTACTAAATATGCACGCCAGTTCTGATGCCAATTACTGAAATTTGATAAAAAAAAAAGCTGAATTATTTATGAAAAATCATTGAAAAACGCATTTTTTATGAAAATAATACTTATTATAAATTTTAAATAGAAAAATATTGGAAAAAAACATATCAACCACAAGTGAATTCTCATATGGGTCTTGAACCCACGACCTTCAGAAATCCGGTCCAATGTTCTAACCACTGAGCTACCGAGACTTGCGGACCACCGTCGAAATTCTCCAATACTTATATTTTTAATACGCTGTAGGTCAGCGTTTTGTCACATTAATGCTAGGAATATCCTTGCATTCGAAAGAAACATCTTATCAGGTGTTTAACGATCGATTTCATAGAGTTCAGCTCGCTTTAAAATCGCTTTAAATATACAATTAAGATTTAACGCGTTAGAAAATGTCTTATGTGTAGGAATTCATATTTGCTTCTTGTTCTTAAGAACTATTTTTTTTATTAAGAAAATCGCTCTGGATAAAGTTAAACCTCGAATAACCTGACACCTAACACGAAACCGATGGTTGACGCCAGTTGACGCCAAAAACAACACGAGACATTTCCAAGTCTGAAACTCTGTTCTTGAAAGATGGCTTACCTAACCTACTTTTGATAATGTGCTGAAACGTTGTCATGTTTGACACCGCTAAATGCGTCGCTTCACTGAAAAAGGTCAAGGCATAATAATATTATGTGCCGAACTGGAGGTGTTACAAAATAGGTACCTATTTATATTTGTCATTAGGTCTCGTTTCAAATATTTTTATTCATATACATGCTCAAGGTAACTGAAATCTCTGTAGTAACCCATTATAACATGCTCGCTTATCTGTGACCTTTCCCCAACGCCTTTTTTGATGCCTTAGCCACTGGACGCACCAATTTGATATGGTATAGAGACGATTACTTAGGTCTGAGTCTTGAACTGATTAGCCGATTACAATAACACTCAACGTCATTTCAGTCGTTTGTTTTAAGTTTATAGGCAGAGGAGAGGACGATGTTTCAATAAACGATAATTAATAGACAGTTATTGAAGTCGGTTCTTAGAGAGAACTTCGTTGAGAAGGTACTTTTCGGTTGGTGGTAGGAGTTGTTGTAAGTCCGCCTGGCTAGCTACCACCATCTTATCTAAGTCTGACGCCATAACTTCAATGTTTTCAGCATTGTAGTGTTCCGGCAGTTAGAGATAAGATAGCCAGTTCCTCAGTGATTGATTCCGGGAGAGGCTCGCTTCCATCTTCAGCCTAATCAATACTTAACATATATGAAGAAAGCTAAGAGTCTCCCCGTTGTTCATAAAAAAAACTTTAGGTACTTTTTTTATCAAACACGCAAAGGATATCAGTGTCGTAAGAGCCTGTCCAGATGAACCGTTTTACGCGTGAGCCCGCTCGCGCTTTTCAATTTCTATTGCGTCCAGATACCGCATTTTACGCGCGTTTCTACGCTGGGAGGGATCCAGCCAGTTACAAATGAACTCGGAAACAGCGGTTGTGTTGTGACTTGCATTCCGTCGATGGAAACATCGTAAACGAAGAGAACATCGACAATTTAACGTGCACCCAATTCTACGTGACAGAATGACGCATAGTATGTTTATAACATTATATCCAAAGCTCAGAGAACACAGTGAAACGTTTTTCAATTATTTTCGGATGTCAGTAACATCGTTCGATGAATTACTAGAAAATATTCAAGAAGATTTGACTCCATGCCAAAATTATGCGGTACGGGATACTGTTTCTGCAGAAGAAAAACTCGTGATTACTTTATGGTAATATTTTTTATTATTGTAATATCAAGTTTGTACCTTTAGACTAACCCCCATATTCTAAGTTCTTCCTCCAAATTTTTTTACACTCCACTCAACCTCGTCGTGGGTAAAAATGGTAGTGTGCGTAGCTCACGTACTCTTTGGTTCCTCCAGGTCCTTACGGAGTTATGACTTAGAATACAGATTTCGAGGAGTATTTAGAAGAGGTTTTCAATGAGGTTTCGTTAAGTCGAGGACGAGTAAGTTTTGGAGGAACGACTTAGAATATGGGTGTAAGAATCAATTTAACAAAAATAAAGAATTTGAACAAAAATAACAAAAAATAGGAATCATTCAAACATAATATATAGGGTGACTTTGAATTATTTGCGAATATTGGGAGGTATGTACCCATGATAAGAAACAACTTTGTTCTAGAGCAAAAAAAATAAAAATTTGCCTAATTACGCATACACGTGATAGAGAACATTTTCTCCGAAGTAAATAAATTTTTATTTAATCATTAATTAATAAAATGTCATTAAACATTACTAGTGCAGGCACACCATGAGGCGATCATACCGTCGTCGCCTCCTTCCCCTTAGCCGCCTGCGACTGATACGGGCCGCATGAACGTCCTGCTCGCGAGCCCTCTCAGCTGCCTCCTTCTGGAGGATCACATCCTCGCAGAAGGAGTGCAGGCACACTTAATATAATTATATATTTTTTTACTTTTATTTTTTTTATTTGTGCCAGAACAAAAGTTGTTTGTTATTATGAGTACATACCTCCCAAAAAGTATTCGCAACTAATTCAAAGTCTCTCTATATGTAAGTTTCAAAAAATAAATAGGTAGCTTACAAAAATTAGGAATCATTCAAATTTAACATTTAATTATCGTATAGTTCCATCAATTCAGATTCTTGTGAATCTTGTGTAGAAGCCGGTGATGGGGTTGTTGGGTTATTGTAGGCAGACTTCGTTGATCGGGTATTGTATTATATATATATTATATATATATGTACCTCGATTGTAAGACGAAAAGGTTGCAGGAGGAAACGAAGATGTTGAAGGGGGTCTGTTGTGTTATATCCTGTTTCTTCAAAATAATCTCTCTGCCCGCGTTGTGTCATTCCTGTTTGGTAATGATATTATGTTGAAGGTAGGTAGACAGAACGAGCGTTGAAGGTTTATGACACAGGGTTTGTTGAGCTTGAAGTATTCTCATTAGTTCAATTTTTGTTTGAAGTCTGTTTTCCTCTGGTACTTTAAGAAGCTACAAAGAGAATGACAAACAAAATAGTTTGTCATCATCAGACTCCGTTTGGTTTGATGTATGTGAATCAAATTTAAATTAAATCAAATACGTCCACTCGCAACGGATTCGCGCGTAGATTCTGGACGCAACAATGGCGCCCGAGTATCTCGACTCGCGCGGCGAGTCGAGAGTCCCGCTCATTGCACGCGTTTTACGCGCGAGTGTCAACGCGCGAGTGAAAAAAGGCGGACTTATGCGCTTACAGACATCCACTACAAGTTAACCAGGTAAAATGTGTAAGTATGGGATATTTTCAGCAGTTCATTCCACTCACCGGCACATTAAATGGCCCAACCCCTAATTTTCATTCAAACATGCAAAACATGCTCACTTTGGGACTCTATACATAAAAACGTCAACATATTTCTGCAAAGATCTGTAGCGCATATGTTTAGGTTAAGCGTTCGACTGTCCAATGAGCACTTTAAAGAGTTATAAAAATCTCTTCCCGTTTCCATGGCTTCGTTTAAGCAAAGCATTATTTTATTTCCATATCACATTGTATGTAATCTGATGAACTCATTAAATTAGAATAACTTTTACGGATTTAGGTGCGCTATATAGTGCATTCTATAGTGCACTTAAATCCGTAAAACTTTTTTATTTCAATGATGAGTACACAGAATAGAAAAAATCACTCAATATGAAAAAAATAGGTTATTTTTCAATAGAGGTTTCTCAGTACCGAGTACCGGTTTTCCCGGTTCCATCACCTTTCAGTACCGGTACCGAAAAAACTTGGAACCAACTGACCCCGGTTATGTATCAGCGATTAGGCGCATCACTAATAGAGTGGCGACCAAGTACGACGAAAAAGCATGCTTTCAGTACTTTGGATAAACGGTCAACCGTACATTGAAATATACACCTTAAATATGTAGACAGAAGATTGGATTCAGATTGTTTATTATTAAAAATATTACAATACAACTTTTTTTGTGAAAATAAGTGAAAATAACAGGAAATATGACTTACCGATGATATGTTATGCCTCCTTTAGACAAATTAGTCTCTTGGCTATTATTTCTTTACATCAAAACTGCACAGTATGGCATTTTTCTAATTTTTCTCAATATTATTCCGCGTGGAGGTTACGATCGCGACTGAGTAAGCAAATTAGCAAAACGACGATGTACTTAAACATAGGCAAACCTTTGCTCATATGAGGCTACGCGGGTACCGCCCACTTGCGACTTCTACTGTTTTTTCTGTTCTGTGGATGAGTACGTGAATAAACTTGATATGTGATTATGTAGCAATTTATTGTTCTCTGCCTCTATGGACAAATGCAGTGTTTTCGGTACTCAATAATTTACTTTTATGTATACTTACCTAGTCGCAAAGTGAGAATGTTTGTATGAAAATAGGCTATTTGACAATGCGAAAAATAAAGTTTTAATTACTGTTATCAGTATAAACTAAGACCTTAAAAATGGTTATTTATTAACGGTACATTGAAAATAATACTAACTTTATTTAAAAATCCGTAAATAAAAATGCATTTTTTTAACGTTTGTCACGTGACACTAAATGCTCGAGATTCGTCGAGTTTATGATCACCTGCTTGTAAACATCGTTTGCCTACTTAGGTGGATGATTATGTCCCACAGATCAAAATACAGACAAGTGACGTCACCGACCCCATTGCAGCGCCATATTGTCAATATAGCGTTTTGGCGCGCTATTTTAATATTGAATTTTTAATTGAATATTTTTCAGCAAATATGTACCAGAATTAAAAAAAACAACTTTTACTGGGTTCCTTATACTCTACTACATTATATAAAATGGATTTTAAAAACCTGTCAAATAGCCTATTAAAGGTGCCGGCGAGTGTACTTATGAACATTATTGCAGCAAAAATAATATACTTGATGGAAGTGTGAAAAGAATGGAGTGACAATACTTGCGATGATAGTGCCCAGTGGTAGCCAAGCGGACTTACAACAAATCCTACCACCAACAAAACCCAATAAAATAAAATAATAATCGAACCCGGGGCCCCTGGGTCTGATACCGGTGGTTGTACCATTAGACCGCAGAGGCGGTTGGAGTTCAAAATCTGAATGTATGAGAGTAGTCGCCTTCAGCATTCGAACGAAAATAACCTCTTTTTTTTATTTGTACTACATTATTTACAAAATTAAATACATTTCTTTTTATTACATTTTTTATGCTTTTGTGACAGCCAGATTATATGAAAGAAGTTTTTTATAAAAAAAGCAACCTGTCTCACGGAACCCCGGCAGGGCGACATGAGACAGGATGCTTTTTTCTAGTATATTTTCTTGTTTAATATTTATCACATACAAATGCAACATTAAAAAGTTATATGAAAAGGTATTTGGGATCAAAACGGAAATCAAATTTAAGAATCGCTTAGGGCTATTCTTAGGTACCTATATCTATCTTAGGACATTAATATTATGAAAAACCTATTCTAATGGGCTTTTGACAACAATTAAAAGTTTTGTATTCACCAAAAAATCTTTAACGATCAGATTGCCGCTTTTGAAACTCAATTGTTATCTTGATGTGGTGTCGGCTGTGCTGGTCTAACACGAATAACTTTCGAGTACGTATCGAGGAAGTGTAAAAACATAAAAAGTAAAATGTACAGGACGTACACGGAACTACTTTTTACTCATAATGAAATATTTGGAAATTTTATAGCAAGTTCATAAAAAATCATATGTACTTTTAATATTATAATTAATTTAATTGAAAATATCTGATAAATAATGATTTTCATTTTTATTAATAAAAATGAAAATATTCTTTATTCAATTAAGCATTACATGCATTTTTGAATTGTCAGTTTTGCCCTACGACCCTTTTCAGACTCTTTTAGCTGACAAAAAAAACGGGCGCAAACAACTCACCAGCTGTATATCTGGTAAGTTTTTTGCGCCCGTTTTTGATAGACATTTGATATATCAAATGTAAGTAATGTGTTTACAAACAATATCCAGCAGCAGCCTGTGGACGTCCAATGCTGGACATAAGCCTCTCCTAGCTCACGCCTATTGTGACGTTCATAGGAGGCTATTAGCCTACTGCTACCACGCTGGCCAGACGGGTTGGTAGAGGGTTTGTTTCAAGTTTTCCTTCTCTCGCACAGGTTTTCAATGCGTCAAGCCTTTTAGTCGACTCTTACGACATCCCAGGCATGTAAGGGAGTGGTGACACTGTATTCTTAGGCCATCACCACACGGCACAAACAAACAATATACCATTACTGAATACATATCTATCAAAGTATTATTTGACTGGTGAGTAGTAGACATTATGTTATTTATCAGTTCCATGCATTACTCATGAGCGTCTTTTTAACATGTTTTTGAATTTATGGAAAGGTAGTTGCAATCACATCTTTTGAAACTTTATTAAAGAATTCTATGCCTTTCCCCAAAAACGAGCCTCTACTATTTTCAAGTCTAAATGTTGCAACAGCAAGCTTGTTCTTATTTCTTGTATTAAACAGGCTTTTGCTTAGTTCAGGCACACGGCTCTCACAATCTTGTTTTTAAATTAGTTATACATAATTATTGTACACTTATAAGATTGTTGTACAAAATAAATAAATAATTATTATCATTATTATAAACTGATGCACATTGCTATTTTTATCATATGAATCTAATGTTTCCTTACATATACTTACGATGTTCTCATAGATGTATTGTGCAAATGTTAATATATTAATTTCTTTTAACAGGTCTCTTAAAGAATTTCTTGGTTGTAAATGGCGCGCACAGCACAAACAAAGGTTTTTTTTAAGTACAAACACATTATCAATATTGGCGGCTGATCCCCAAAATTGCAGCAGGCCATAGGACATTACACTATGAAAATAATTAAGTAAACCAGTCTACCGTTTCAATATCAGTTAAAAGCCTTATCTTTTTTACAGCAAAGGCCGCAGAAGCTGAGTCTCAAAGAGTAAAGTAATTATCTGAGTCTACTCGACAAGGCTTCAATATGTGGATAGAATATAAAAAGGTTAACTATATGTTAACTATAATAGAATAAAAAAAAAAAGTTTTTGTTTTGTAAAATTGAAATCGTGTCGTGTCTTCACTTTCAAAATTTTACAGTATTAATTAAATAGTATTTTAGGAGTTCAGCTGTTTAAATAAAAATTAAGCTTATTTGATTGGAAAAAAACAGCTTCGATTAATTTTTTTTTGCTAACAATACGTGCATGTGCGAGTTCTTTGCTTAATCTCACTTCATACTTTTTTTGCTAACAGTTCGTGCATGTAATATTGCATGCATGTGCGTGTTATATTATGTATTATATTTTTCTAACAGAATGCGAGCAAGATGTAAATAGACGTAACGCCATTTTCAATCCCTTTCTGTATCCGTGAGTGAGTACCCTAAGGTTCGGGTTCAAATCCCGCCTGACAATAACTTGTGCGCCGAATTCATTATTCTAATCTAACTAAACTCTTTAAAAATCCGAGCTCAACATTTTTATACAGCTGGTACATTAATGTGCTACCCAAACCAACCCCAACTCAACCACCTACACGTGAATAGTAGTCGTCAATTAAGCAAAAAGCTACTTAGAAAATTATTTAAAACAGTCTTAATTTTTGTAAAATAATTTAGAATAGCCGCCAAAAACCAATTACACAGACTTCCGCCACTTCCGCTGTGTTAACATTTTTTAAACGGTTTATCGGCCCTGGCTTAGCCATCCACCGCACTGCGATCATTTAATGGTTATATCATCACAGATTACGCCTGCCTATAAAAAGTGATAAATTCTATCTATCCGGAGTTTTTGCCGAATTTATCTTGCGCCTGAAAACGCGTTATGCATGCACCTTAATTTTCAATTTGACTTAACTTTAATGTGTAATGTAAGAATCTGTAACACAGTTTTAAGCAATAATTTCTGATTGATTCGATTCTAAACTAAAATAATTTATTAGTTTCAGTTTGTTATAATCTTGAGGCCCAATTTTATTATGTCTATGAAAAGACCAATCTAGCCTGTGCTGTGGCACTAGACTATTTTGTCTATGCCCTAGTCTATTATTTTTTTTGCGCCTGCGCACTTGATGGTCTACGCGACACACATAAAATCATTTTGTGGAAAATTTGAAGTTTGTTGTTATTAGTGACAACCACTATAATTATTTTATATGAAAGCACCGTTCGAGTTACCATTCCAGGCGCAAAGCTGGATTAATTGGTGACTGTCGCCCTGGATGCGTTCAGTCACTATTATTCAGTACGAGCGGTGTACGACGGTAGCCATCTTGGAATCGAACAAAGCTTCAGATGTGTAGTTTGTCTGTTTATCAATAATTTTTGTGCATTTTATTGTAAATAGTTTGTATGTTTAGGATATGTACGGAACGTTCGTCCATATGTGTAAATAGCTATGGCAGCGACAAGGAAATTACAAGGTAACTTTTCATGTTATCAGGTTAGAGATTGATTGACCCCAACCGATGTAGGTACGTGTTCTAGAGCATTATTGTCAGATTGATGAGTCCTCCGTCGTGGTTGCTAAAGACTACCAGACTGTTCCAAATATACTATGGTTACAGTTGTTGCTCGCATCTCGGAATACAGCCAAAGTTGTTTTGATGAATTTTGTTCTTTCGTGCTTCTATCTTGAACGACAGGATTTTGAATGAAGGTTGTTGCAAAACTTCTTGATTCTAAATGTACACAATTGAAAACCACATTGAGGACATTATCTGATAACTCTCACAGTAGGATAGGTTTTATTGTTGACAATCTTTATCGGAACTGGTTTTTCTTGAATAATAATTAATGCAATTATTTGTATTGCAGGTGAAATAGACAGGTGTTTAAAAAAAGTAACAGAAGGGGTGGAGACATTTGAAGACATCTGGCAGAAAGTTCACAATGCGACGAACAGTAATCAAAAAGAAAAATATGAGGCGGACCTCAAGAAAGAGATCAAGAAACTCCAGAGGCTACGGGATCAGATCAAGTCCTGGATCGCCTCCGGGGAGATTAAGGATAAGAGTACACTTTTAGAATATAGGAAACTAATAGAAACGGTGAGTGTTATCAACACTACATTAAAATTCAATAATCTACCGCTGAAGTTGTAAGCAATAAAATATAGATAAATAAAATAACAATGCAAGGATTTCATTCATATCAAATTAACCTGAGGCACTTTTTATTTAAACTTCAATAATACCTATTTGTTTATGTAAGTAAATAAGTTGTTATTCTGAAATAACATCTTTGTAACAATGTTAACAATGCAAATATGTTTCTTCAAAAACAAAAGTAAACTTATTTACTGATTTGACCAGTGTGGTCCCTTCCCTGGTTCCATGAAATTTATTTTAATCCAGGCTATCTTGTATTTGTGTGCCAAATTTCATCCGAATCCGTTCAGTAGTTTTTGAGGTTTTTCATTACAAACATACAAAAAATAGTAATTTAGATAAATATAAGTGAAATGACAGAAAATATCTCTTTTTTAGCAAATGGAAAGGTTCAAAGTTGTTGAGCGAGAGACTAAAACAAAAGCATACTCTAAGGAAGGGTTAGGGGCGGCACAGAAACTAGACCCGGCCCAGAAAGAGAGGGAGGAAATGTCTGCGTGGCTGGTCTCATCCATTGATGCACTTAATTTACAGGTACTATTACTTTAAAACCCTTGGGATGTGTAGGTAGGTGAAGAAAGTTATTGAAATTACAATCTTAACAGTGGGCAGCTTAAATAATTGTTGAAAATCCTGTTAACCCAGTTGTTACAGATATACCTTTTTCCATACAAATCCTGTCATTTTTATGAATAGGCTAATAAATGCAACAGGAAAAATATTTGGTCTTGTGGCACTTCTGACAGACAAAGAGACCATTCAGCAAATGTTTAACAAAATCATTTAAGCAGAAAATACAATCATTGTTTACATTTAGATTTTTATGGTGATCCTAAGTGGGCTATTTAACAATAGGCTGAGGGCAAGTTTCGCCACCAACTGATAAGTTCTGGATACTTGAAATATTGATTTTGTCATATTTTTCATATCTACTTATATTATCAAAGGATCTGTCATTTATGCTATCCAGAACTTATCAGAAGGTGGTGAAATCGGGCCTAATCTTTTATTTAATGAAATTTATGCATCACCATACATAATAGAAGGATATGGATGTTTATAATTCTAGGGTGTATTCTATGTGTAAATATATTTCTTATAATCAATCATACATACTATATTAATTTTATTCCAGGTTGATCAATTTGAGTCTGAAGTAGAGTCACTGTTAGTTGGTAAGAAAAAACGATTGGACAAGGAGAAGCAGGACCGCATGGAGGAGCTCAAAATAAAGTTGGAGAAGCACAGGTTCCACATAAAAAAGCTGGAGACACTCCTGAGAATGCTAGACAACATGTCAGTAGAAGTTGAACAGGTAAGAAGTGCTAATTATCAGGTGATTAGTGAACCAGTAGAACTTTCTGACATTGACATTTCTTTCTATAGACATTGTTCTATTAATATGCTTTCACCAGCAATTTCGTCCACATGGCCATTCAGAACATCCATAGGGAACTTTTATCAAGGATAAACAACTGTTGTTGTTGTGAATCCAGGTTCTATAATATGTGTGCCAAGTTTCATTCAAATCTATTCAGCAGTTTATGTATAAATGAGTAACAAACAACTACTAAAAATCAAAAACTTTATATTATCAGTAAGATTACCCCCTATAGTCAAAGGTATGAATAAGACGCCATGATGTTTAGTTTAACCTTTCGTCTGCTTAATATTGTATCCGTACGACCTCCGTTGATCCTGTTCTTAAAGTTAAGTAGTGTTTGAGTACTCGGCCAATACTTTCGTATTTATAATAATAATAGGATTCTTTATTAATGCCTAATATGTGTATTCCATGTGACAGGCGAATTTTTTTATCATATCACTCTCTAAGGGATTGCTTTTGCATAAGGAAATTCCAAGGTGTACTCTTATGTCTTAGCCCAAATTTATCAAATTCGGTTGAGTGTTTTAGATGTCAAAGCCAACACAACAGACACATAAATTGTGGTAGGTACGTAACGTAAGCATTGTTTTGATGTGTAGCTATCGTGATTCACTTATTAGAGTAATATCAAATTGACAAGTGACATTGAAAAGGTTACAAATAATGCTTACAACTCAGTTACATCACTGTCCTAGTGACACAGACAAGCACTGAATTTGATATTGCAACTCAGCAGTGATGTGTTTGACCCATATTAAATTGTTTATGTAAGTAAATAATGTAACATAAGTATTGTGGAACAATCATTTTGTCAGTATAGGCATCAATGTGGCTCTGACATCTAAAAATAGAAGTAGTTTATTACCTCCTCATCCAAAATTTAACATTATTTCGCTGTTTGTATCTGTATGTATTCTTATTTATGATTTGAGGTGCAAATACTATTTTGATAAAATATTTTTCATACTTGTTGGTTTCGGGTGGCAGGTTGATTTTTTCCTTTTATTTAATTTACATCTTTTAATTCTCCCAAACCAATTTCTCACACTACCCAGGCGTTTTCTGTTTCCGTGGGAATACCGGAATAAAGTGTACTCAACATAAATATTGCACTGAGATGGATTATAGTCTGGAATAGGACCGGAGTTCAGACTATAAATCTATCCCTGTGCACATCCAACAGCGTACAGTAATTCTGGCGTGATTGAGTAACATAACTCCATTTCAATCCCAACTTCGCATTTATTCGTCCCTGTGGATGTTCGTAAAAACAAACTCAACATTTCATAACAACTTTTTTTTGCTATAAATATGCATAATTCATCAAATCCTTTCAGCCATTTGGAGCAATTGAATTTAAATTTTCACATTTATAATAAAAGTAGGATTCTCTATCTAGCTATATCAATACTTAACCACCTAATCTCGTTGCAGATAAAAAGGATAAAAGAGGACGTAGAATACTACATAGACTCGTCCCTAGAGCCGGGGTTCGAGGAGAACGACTACATATACGACGACATCCGCGGGCTCGACGAGATCGAGCTCAGTGGCGTCGGCCTGCCCTCCTCTGCCACCACCGACAGCAACAGCAACGACTCTGCGGGGTCACCTGCGAGTATACTATCAGGTATGTACTGGACTAAGTCCATGCTATTTTAGGTACCACCCTAAGTGTTAAATGGCTATTTGGATTTATAGCCATCATGTATCCCAACCTTTTACCCTAAACGCATTGCTCAACGTTTCACTATAATTCCACGGGCACCTAGGGCAGAATATGAACAATTTTTATAAAAAGTTACAGTTATTTTAATAAAAAGTAACATAAATCTAAAGTCCCTCCTCCCCTTGAATCATTCTACGCCCCACAAATTGGGGCCGGCCCACTGGTTGGGCATCCGTGATGTAGTACATGAAAAATAAAAAGTACTTTGTTTTAATTTTTTCCATTATTGGTATATTTCTAAGAGATTTTTTTTTATTTCGGCCCTCAAAGGTCAGCATTTTATTTTGTGACGTCATTGTATAACACTTTGTATGCAGCTTGCTACTCACGCTTGACCGATTTGGTCCGAGAGTCGCCTTCTTTCTATGAAACGGTATACAATGACATCACGCAAAGAGCGCGCGAAACTTAAAGTTTGAACTTGTAAACCCGAAAATACTTATTATATTTGAATGAAGCAAATAGAGATCAGCTTTTATATGCTTGAGCTATACTGTAACAAAGTTTCAAGCGATTTAATGAGCCTGTTGTTAATCCCCATTAAGAATTTCACGTTGATAATGTCTCAAACTCAAAGCAAAATGTTCATACAACCAAGAAATTAAATGGTAACACTGGTGAAGAGCACATATGTAAAGCATGTAAGAACAATTTTTTGTTTGTACCTGCTCAGCGAATTTCTTTTTTTTTCCATGTCATAGCAGCAAGAAGTGTTTCAGTATATTGATGACATAGGTATTGTAGTATAGTCAACAGCAGGGCCCTTATTCAGTATGACCACTTAGCGATTCCTTGCTCAAACCACGCCAATGTCGTACTTGGTTTTGACATTTTCAAAAGTCGTTTTCTCCACGATACTTCAAAATTATAGAGTTATTGTACAAGTACATGAAAGTGACAAGTTGTATAATTATTAAACAAGTAAAATAACTTTAAAAAAATAGAGAAAAATAATTTTGAAAATGTCGAAACCAAATACGACATTGGCGTGGTTTGAGCAAGGAATCGGTAAGTGGTCATAGTGAATACTGGCCCAGCTACGGATTTACACTTTGACCTTGAGAGCGCCCTTACGTCGCTCGTAATAGCGGCGGTTTTTGTAGTGCAAATATAAAGCCGTACGTGCTGTTGACTGTACCACTACAATTCTGTTAAGATTTCAGATTTGATTTATTTTTATGTTTCGTCCAACAACCTCTTAGCTTTTAGAAAATAAAATTTACAGTGAAGTGAAGAAGATGAATCCTGACTTTATCTATGTATTCTATAATATGCTGTGTATTTCAATATCCACCGTTTATTTCTAGGTACAAGTCCTGTGACGTCGCCCACGTTAGAAGTTCACAACCATTCGACAGACTCCATAGACGTAGAAAAGAAAAAGAAAGAAGAAGTGATCGCGAAAGTGAGTACCCCGCTTCACTTCACCTCACCATCATTACACCTCGCCATCGATAACTTCAGTTTAATATTGACTCGTAGTTACGTGGAGTGTTGATGTGGATACTTGTCTAAATTATACCTTATCACTATTAATTTTGGGTTCAATTCGGCTGGGTTCAACTGAACTGTTATTTGTACTTCTTTCAGAAGTAGTTCCTTAGTACTTTTGTATGCATGCATCAATTTGCGAATGGTACCTACCAATTCTATAAAAAAATGTATTGTTTCTTTTGTTATATTATTAGCATTCAACCTCTAAATGGTTTAATTAATTTCGGATATTTTTTCTAATATTGTACAAGTCCATGAAAAAAGCATAAAAATTTCAAACAAAGCCTAAATTTCTACAAACTAAAATTTAATATACTCCGACTACCTTTTTTCTTCTAATACTTGTATTGGCGTAATCACACTTAGTCGTTCGCCACAAATTCTATCTCTAATAAACAGGGCTTCTTTTTAGAGCCCAAATACGAGTGCTCGACCTTCTTCTCCCAATGAGTAGTAACGATTTTCAAAATCAATGGCGATGTCTTATCAAATAAATATACCGGCCTCCTGATTTTGTAACTTGTTTCTATCAACGTTTGATTAAAACTTCAGTCGTATTGCTGCTTTAGTAAAAATCAATGTGACAAGTATTTAACTAAAGCGGTAACGTAACTGCTACAAATGTCAATTTCAATCAAAATCCGTTAGCAACAGAGTTAGATAATCGACTACCGGGTGCCCTTATTAATCCTTCGGACACCCGAAAACGTGCCAACGACCAAGTGTATCGCTCTAGCCGAAAGAACCCAAAACTAATGCAAACACTAAACTATGTGTATACTTTGCAGCCGGTCAAACCGATGCCGCTGCGGGCGGCGACCGCGGGCGTGGTCGCCAGTAGTGCGCCTAACGTTAGTTCCTTGCTCAATAACTCGGCCGCATCCACCAATAGGTCAGTCCACTCTGACACATGTACTTTTGACTGTTTTTGACAATACTCTCCCCACCAATCCCGGATCGCGTCTTACCCTGTGTTTCCACTGGCGAAATATTTACAAGAAAACGATGTTAAAATATAATGCGGTGCGGCTTCTGAGAGAATACATTTATACATTTGACAGCTCCTATCGAGTGCCATTCGTCATCCTCTCGGCGGCCGCACTATATTTTACAATTTATTTTTATAAATTACGGGGAGACTTAGTCTTCATCATATATTGATAAGGCTGAAGATGGAAGCGAGCCTCTCCCGGAATCCTCAGCCACTGAGGAACTGGCTATCTTATCTCGAACTACCGGAACACAACAATGTTGTTATAGCGTCAGGCTTAGATAAGATGGTGGTAGCTAGCCAGGCGGACTTACAATAAGTCTTACCACCAACCACCCCACATATTTTCTGGTTGGTGGTATGATCAACATGTTTTCTTGTAAATGTTTTGCCAGTGGAAACACGGCGTAAGGATCATGTCGATTTATCCCTTTTCAAACGATGGCAATTATTACTTTTTCGTTCTTTTATGTAATGACGGGCCTCTTTTTGGATTTTGCTAACGTCAAATTGAGCTTTTAGACTTTTCTTGAAGGCGTTCTGTAACAGCACACGTCATCTTCGATCGAAAGGGATAGAACGATGATCTGCGATTGGATGAAATCCTAATTTAGACTTTATAATGGCAATAGGTTTTATCTGACGATTTATGACATACATTTCTGGTACACAACACAAAAATTAATTATTTTGAACAATTGAAAACTAAAATCCGACTAGATAAAACCTATTACCATAGCCAGTTGATTTCTTTTGACAAATCTTTCATGGATCTTATACTGAATTTATTTGCAGAAGCCATGTTATATTATATAAAAAGAATAATGCGATTAAAAACAATAATGTGAAGTAATAATAAATTACTTATTTAAAAAGTGCTGTGTAGATATTCTGCATTTTTTTTTGCAAGTATTAGGAAGTTATTTTTTGATTAGGAAATTGTTTAGATATAATTATTCAGAGTCGAGTAGGTAGCTCAGTTTCATCATCTTCATATTTTCATCCTCAACCATTTGGCTTACAATGGACTACTTCATTATAATTAATTTAAGCTTCTCATATTTAAAATTCATTCTGCTGCAAAACATACCAAAAATGAAATTAGATACCTCTTACAATATAACACTTTTCGTAACTTTAGCAAAGGTGTTTTTAACGAAATACCTATATCGAGATAGACGGTAAAAGTGTACCTACCTTGCGTGTAAAAAGTTTGATCCACGGTCAAAATTTCCGACCTAAATCCGCTTGAGGCCATTGCCATGAAAACACGCGTCACTCAGAAATATAAATGGTTAATTGTGCAGTGCTTTCTTGTAAGAGCTCGTCAATAACATTTCCCATCACTTAAATCTCGCTTACGTCATCGTAGGTACGAAAAATTCAACACTAGGTTCTCATACAGTTTGAAGCGCTCTTGTCGTCTATCTCGATATAGTTTTGTGTTTTCAACATTTGGGATGAACATTAATTTAGACACAAAGGGAGTTCTATCAAAATATCACATCTTAAATTCTTGTTTATACAATTTTTATTTTTATATTGGCATGTAACTAGCGTTTTTAATTTAATCAACTGACGATTTTTTTAACAAAAATCATGTTTTTATCCTCCGTATTTATATTGCATCCATTTCCAAGATTATTTAGTTACTGTTACTGACGGTCCATGTATTTTTAATTTTCTATTTGTGTTCGATTTTTTTTCTTGACAAGTGCCTGATAGTTAATTTATCAACTGTTCCTGTTTGAACTACGGCCAACTGAGATACATAGTAAAGACTGCGACAGCTTGACACGGCAATTTCCGAATATAACATCCGGATATAAAAGATACAGAGATAGTTTTCGAAAACGAATATAGTTTGCTAAACCTATTCTATTTGTACTGGGGTCCTGCTGAGTAAAAAGTATGGGTGTGGATATTGATTTGACAGTTAAAGCCCATAAAATGACCGTACAATATGCTCATTCAACGGTCAAATCGAGTTCATATCAATGTCCATATTTTTTTCGCGGTAGCCCGTCAATGCTTGTCATATTTGTCGAAGTCACCTGCAGTGTGGTAACAACTCGGTCGTGTTGCAGCACGAGCAGTATGGTGGCGGGCTTGGCGTCGAGTGCGGGCGGTATAGCGACGGGCGTGGCGTCGGGCGCCTCGACGCCGATCAAACCGCCGCCGCCGCCCAGCCCGCCGCACGTGCACGTCCCGCACGTGCACGCCCCGCACGTGCACGCCCCGCACCAGCCGCACGCGCTGGCCCCGCATCCGCCCCACACGCCCCACACGCCGCACCTGCCGCACCTGCCGCACCTGCCGCGCCCCCAAACAGGTATTAGATTAGATTAGATTATTTATTCATTAACAATATACATTGTGTTTGAAATTATAGGTGAGTACATAAAATGAATTATTATTTAACAAGGATCAACATCATAAATATTAAATTGGTATTAAATTAAAATAATAAAAATATAGTTGAGTCGAATATTCATATAACTAAATAAAATTAAGCAGTCATTGCAAAAACAGAATTAATTGTCAAAAACAATATTCATTATTATAAAAGATCCACACAAACAAATCACAAAATTCAGACAATTCATGCATAAAAGTAATTACTCCCAATGAAACTACTAACCTAACCTAACCTAAGGTCTTGCCATCCATCATAAATAAGTGTTTGGGTTAGGTTAGGTTAGATTAGTAGTTTCATCCGAAGAACATTTTCCGGATGATTCGACACCTAACAATTTGAAAAAAAGACATTTCACCCGCAGATGAGTTATTTTTCGGATGATTTGTCACCTAAGTCCACAGGCCGATACTACCCCCATAGGTCGATAATTTAACAGGCAAGCAATTGATGCAACTGATACTGCTTGTATCCTGATAGCGGCAGAATCGATTTAATCCATATTTTGTAGATATTTATACAGTCTGTTCTTGAATTGGTTGATGTTGGCAACTGAAACAACATCTTCTGGAAGCTTATTCCATTGTTTTACGACTCTGTTGCAGATGAAGTTTTCACATGGATTACTATTGCGATTATTAGCGACGCCGGTACATAATTTTAGATTACTAATTAATTATTACTAGGTAATTATATATTGCTCTACACAAATCGGTAGGACCACCCACAGGTTTGGTACTACCGTTTCCACATATCGGTACTACGCCCCCCATAGGTCGGTACTACAACCCACAAGTTGGTACTACACTAGTCGTACATTGACGACCTTAGACGTGAGTTTCATAGGTTGGTATTACCATGAAAACGCCCATCAAATCGTCAACTAGCGGGGCTATTACATATCCTATCTTTGCAACAGCAGCGCGACAGCAGAAATTGCGCAATAATTGCTTTACGTCACGTGTCAACAGTACGGCCTCTGCCAAACGATGAACTACAATGAGCATTCATTTAGTTCCTGTTATTGCTACCAAATTGTTTTTGGCGCTAGCGTCATAGCAACACGCGGCGTCTCACTCTCGCATCTAGGTAGGAGCGCGAAAGACTGAGACGCCGCTATACGAACCATCAGCGAGCGATTAGCCAGCAATTACATACGTAATACCATTTTAGACTTCTAAACTATGCTATGCATACGATAGTAGAAGTCTTATGTGCTGACCCTGTCCGTGTGTGCGCATAATTCAATCTCGAGAACTACTATAGCTAGAAAGCTGAAATTTTCTGAGGTGATACATAGCCATGTCAAACCTCTAAATACGATAGTTTAGAAGTCGTCTGATGCCTTCGCTACGATAGTGAAGGGCGCCGATCTTGTTTATTTTTACATTCCACAGCGATCGCGATAATTGTTTATGAGTAAAAGCCCCGCAGGTTGGTACTACACTACACAGGTAGTCTTAAGCCGCCTATCCACTAATATTCTTGGCAACTTTTGTCCCAACACGTGTTGAAAACAACGTGCTTGGACGGTGGATACGAGTATCCAAGCTCTAGGTTCGTGGTGGTAGCTCTTGCGGTGAGCGTCGCCTGGTACTACCACATTATGGTAGCCCCTAGTAGTGAGTGTCGCTTTATCCGCCTCTGTGGTCTAGTGGTACAACCACCGGTATCAGACCCAGGGGTCCCAGGTTCGATTCCTAGCGGGGGTACATGTTGTATTCGGTTTGGTTGGTGGTATGACTTGTAGTAAGTCCGCCTGGCTAGCTACCACCATCTTATCTAAGTCTGACGAATTGTTCGAATTGTTTTAGTCGAATTTTCCGTAGACGATGGATTTCTGCCAGGTAACGCCTGATTCTATCAAATGCATAGGAAAATGCCGCCACGAAATGAAACATTGTCGAAGAAAGAATAGTAATCTGTCCAAAAAAAACGTTTTAACTCTGACTTCACAGATATTCTGACAGCCTCAACGAACTTAACGGTAATTAAAATGTAATACATATATAATTTAGTTATGCTCAAAATTATTTTCATCCCGGTAAAATTAAATGTTTAAAATTAACTTAACTTACCGTCCTATAACCGATAAACAAAAAAAAAACAATCATGGATTATCGTGTTAACAATCAACCTGTCCAAACAAATGACTCTATAAATAATTAACGCATACGTCATCAGCGCCGATAACGCACGCCGCTTGTTTACAAAATAAACAACGCTTATCGCCAACTGAATGGAGTTCACATTGCGCGCACTCATTACAAAGACGATTAGAAAATGTAACATTGGCGCTCATCCAATCTCCGTACAAACGTCTGAATTTGGATGGAAGCCAAAGCGATGACACGGCGTGTTCGATTCAGTCGCCAGGCTGTATCGGCGGAGACCTGCGCCTGTTTTAGAGGAAATTACAAAAAAGTAATAATGTTTACCCTCGCAAATGCCGGATAGAATATGGACGATGGTAAATCGTGCGTTCCGTTAGCGTGTGCATGTGTTTTTCTGGAGTTTTCTCTCGCGGACTTGTACGGATGTGATGCGGTGCGTTGTTGCGTAGTTCGATGTTTTATATGCATTTCTAACGAAGTTCAATGTTAATTATGTAATATCTGTCAGGAAGCCATCGTGTTTTATGTCGACATCTCAAAATAATGATTGGCTTGTGAAAAAAAAGGTTATTTCATTGGTCATGTGACTTGTGGCGTTGTTGTTTTTATTGTTGTAATTTACTAACAAAGACTATGTTCATTTTCAACAAACTCATTCTCGATTTTTAAGTTTTTATGATAGAATTCAAATTTCATTATCATAAGCTAGGTTTGGACTAGATTGTGACTAGCTAGACTTGTGCGTCGTTATAGTGTTTCTTTTTCATGAACGACGGTGAGACTCTTAGCCTTCATCATACCATGTTAAGTATTGATAAGGCTGAAGATGGAAGCGAGCCTCTCCCAGAATCAATCACTGAGGAACTGGCTATCTTATCTCTAACTGCCGGTACAAACAATGCTGAAAACATTGTTGTTATGGCGTCAGACTTAGATAAGATGGTGGTAGCTAGCCAGGCGGACTTACAACGAGTTCTTCGACCAACCAAAAGGAATTGACAAGGAAATACGAGTATAGGTAAAAGATTGAAAGAGTTAAAAAGTAAACGTACTTGCCTATTCTAAATATAAGTCAATGACACGACTTATTAAAATAATAATGCTGAAATAAGGAAATATAAATGAAAATTGACAAATTAAGTCATAAACATGTTACAGACACAGATCACGCATTTGTATGTTAATTATTAAACAACTTTCAAAATTTACTTTTGAAAATGTGAACTGTATGTGTTATATTTTGAAAGGGATACCATACTGTAACAAATTAGAATTCGGTAGAGTCAGTGATAATCCCAAATTTCACGGATCAACTTTATTCAAACATACTCCTGTAAACTCATTACTTACATATTTAATTGATTTTAAAAATATACTAGCTTTTAGTTGCCTTGATATCAATAGTTGTCTATTATACAGGGTGGAAATTTAAAACGGGGCGCGAAGGACAAGTACCTTAACCGAATATAGCTACATGAAAACGTTCTCAGGAAACCATCCTTTATTTTTTGAGAAATTTTGAACTGCATTCACCGATTTTGAAAAAAAAGATACAGTCAGCAGAAAAATTTTCAGTTTCAAAAATCTTTTTTGATGCCAATCGTTCCTGTTTCTTAGGGGGATCAAAATACTTTAAGGTAGGTACCTACTGCGGTATGAGTACTAGAAAAGTTAGGTATTACGAAAAAATTATTTCCACTTATTCGCTAAGAAAATGAGTTCATTCAACAAGGGTACTCGTAGGTGAAGCGGATACGACTGCGTGTAGCGCCAGCGCGAGGCGTTTTTCGCGATATCTGACGTTTCTAGTACTCAAACCTCCGTTCGTGTCTTAGAGTGTTTTAATCCTCAAGAGAAACAGGATCGAAAGTAATGAAAAAAAATATTAAGTACTGAACTAATAACGCGAAAGACTCTTACACGAAAAGTCGTTTGCTCGAAAGACACAGTTGCACGAATCAACATATGCGCGAAAAGTGCACAAATGTTATCAAATTCATCCACGATTCCAAAACTATTATAATATAAAATGGAGATTGTAACTAACAAACAAGAAGACAAAATATGATCATTCGCGCAAATGTATATTCGCGCCAATGTCTTTCACGCAAAGTCCATTTGCGCAAGAGGATGCACGCAAGTGTCTTTCGCGTAAGTGTACCAGACCCGAATGGTTTCCCGTGGAAACATCGCTATAAAATGCATCCTATGTTTTAATCCAAGTTACTCACTATCTGTAAGAGTATTTTATCCTAAATCGGCAGCCTTTTCCCGTGATTGGGTAACAAACATTCATATTTATAATACTTTTTATTAGAATAGGATTAGTAGTTAGTAGGATAGCGATAGGTTAGACATTGGAGTAGTACTCTTCGCAATTTTCCTACAAAACAAGCCTTGACAGGGTTGAAAACCAAATGAAACTTCAAAAAAAAAATTCACTTTAAACTGAAATATTTCAATCCAAAATGAAATTTATTCTAAATATTTCACCGACTGAAATTTTTCGTGAAATTTACCCTACCCTAGAACTGCTCATTTTCATGCTGACTGTATATTTTTTTAATAATCTGTGGAAAAAAAACAAAATTTCTCAAAAAATAAAGGATGTTTTTTTTTAAACGTTTTCGTGTATCTACAAAACGGCTTAATATCTGCCCCTACTGACCCACCCCTCTTAATTTTCCACCCTGTATACCAGATACTCTAGAATTTTTTTAGATTTTTAAAGTGAAAACTTTAAAAATCTAAAAGGAACTTAATAATCTGGACTAAAATTAAGACGGGTCAGTAAGGTCAAAAAATATATTTTGGGAATTCCATCAACTTACTCATTAAATACATCATACCAATATGTTTGTTATGTGTTTGTTTTGACGCTGGTCGTTTCCCTTGCAGAAGTAGTGGAGAATGGCCCCGTGTCGAGCGCGCCCACGCATACGACGACGCATCTACCGCCTGTCACGCAACCACCCCCTGTAAGTTATTTGATAGTTCAGATTATAACGGATAATATTTGTATTTTAAAGAAAATCAAAGACGTCGTATGGTGCTCCTCAACAAGCTATATTTTTACTCAAATGTGTGACTGTCAACTATATGCATCTTGCTCTAGCGTATATAAATTCGGCGTGACACGGCATTAGTTGTCGGCCAGAAGTTGCAGGAAAATATGGCCCATTTAGAAGCATTATTAGAATAGTTTTTAATTATTAGAATATTTCGTGTCATACACTTGCTGAAGTGTTAATTAATGACAACTTTATTTGTTGAAAAATAAAATAATTCTACGCGATATTTTGAATAGCGCCGATTTCTACTTTCAGTTTCCAATTTCATCATCAAATTGATCGTTTAGTTTTTCAAATTAGTGTCAACCGATTTTCTTGACTTGACATAATATTACAGATTATAACACAGCCTATATAACTTCTCATCCATACAGTCGGCCAACGGACACGTTTTGACAGAGCAATCGTGCGGGGATCGCGGGGCGAGAGAGGGGTGATAGCGAGTCCGAGCTGCCTTTAATCGCTCGGGCCACGCCTGATAATGACTACGGCAGTGCCAAATGCCCGGTCAAAAGCGGCATTACGCGAGGATTCAAAGGCGTTGTCCCACTGTTCGTTTTAGGCTGTGATGTTAATCAGAGAAAGAGAGAACAATTTTATTAAACATAGACAAACAAAAGAAAAAAAAAACGCAAATGAAAAACAAAATCAAATTAAATCAATGGTCAATTTAGGTTCTCTGCCTCAGCTTTGCGTTGCCATGACACTAGATGTGTCGTTTCTAACTGGACCTAGTGATGCGTGGTTAACGCGGACGCAATAACATTATTTTTCACCTCACACGCTCGGAAAGGAGCTTTTGTCATTCAGTTTATGCGTAAAAAATCGCTTTATGCGGCCTAGCGCGGTTTTTTAATTTAATACCTAAAAAATATGTCATCATGCGTTCCAAATCGCACTATATTGACTTTTTTGTTACATTTTATTCTTATTTTAAATAGTTTTGAATTAATTATAACACTCCGTTTTGGTTTTATTATATTATTTTAGTTAATTGAATCATAAAAACAATAACAATAAGATAAAATAATTTTATATTGGGCTGGATCAGATTTCACAACCTATGACTGGATTTCGGAACGTGACATAAACCTTTATTTTTAAATTGTCTTTGTCTTGTACCTCATGTCAATGTCAACATTTACCGAATCGTTTATATTGTTATTTATAAGTAACCATATATTCCTACTCTAAATAACTTTGAATTAACTATAATACTCCCTTTTTTATTATTTAAGTTTTTTTATATCATTAAAACAACGAGAATAAGGTATATTTTAGATTCAACTTTTTGTTTAAAGCATTTTTAATGAATCAACCATAAAATGTTCCTCGCTGTTGTGAGGTGAAAAATTGTGTGTTGCGCTCGACAGATTTTTTTTTCTTCTTGAAACTTTGAAATTCTCGCTTCGCTCAGGATTCAATAGAGGTAACTGGCCGCTAATAACCAACATTCCAGCCTTGCATAACAAATAACTATTGACTAAATCGTATCGTATGTGCTTCCCTCAGGTAGTAAAAAGCGCGTCTGTCCCGCTGGGTAGCGCTGCGCCGAGTGGGGCGCCCACGGGCGGAGGCTCCGAGCGAGCTTCTCCGCTTACGCTCAACGGACCTGCGCCGCACCTCAACAAGTAAGTGTTTTAACTACCACACTTAACCATTTAAAATATGTTTTATATACGTGAAGACCTATTATTGCCTTACTGTTTTTATGTCAAAAATCAACTCTGTCTACTCGGTGTTGGTCTTCCAAACATTAAAAATAAATAAATAAACTATATCTGTGCCCCAAAACGGGGCATAATTTTGCTCAAATGAACTTTTCTGTGGCGTTTAAAGTCGGCACGAGACAACAATATTTAGTTGGCGGCCAGAAATTGCAAGAAAATATGGCCAGTCTTAGAAGCCTCTAAGCTCTTACAAAAATAAGTCATGTTTGCTTCTAAATATTTTTCTCAAACATGCTTGGAAATATGAGCATTATTTTGACAACTTTCAACGAGATAAATCGATATTGCTGTACTGGCTATATACATGCGAGCAGCGGCCGGCAAAAGATGTATGAAAATCCATATCCGTCGTGTTTAGTGGCCAAATAAATTACATAGTAAACTCATATCTGTCGTGTAATTTAAAAATGAAACTATCTTTTATTCCGAAATATGGCAACCAAGGAGGTAGCGTATCAAAGATTTATTAAAATTTTGAACTGGCTTGCAAGTAAAAAATTGTTTTAGAAAAAAGATACAACAAATGAATACTATACGCAGGATACAAATATTGTTGTTCGTTGTTCGTCTGATTTCAAAAAGTAGACTAAATTTCCGCGCATTATTTGAGAAAAGTACTATAAAAGCTTTGGCCACAACTAGGCATTGATGGTCTTACGTAGATGTATTTACACGTGATAAATATTAAACAAGAAAATATACTAGAAAAAAGCAACTAGTCTCATGTCGCCCTGACGGGATTCGAACCCGTATCCTTGGGAATCCGGCCCAATGCACTAACCAATTATGCTACAGAGACCTATGAGGACACGTCGAATTTTTCTAGTATATTCTCCTTTCTACGGTGATGGCCACCGTCGTTTCATCAATGAGAGAAATATCCTCGCATTCGAAAGAAACATCTATTACAGATACTTATGGTAAATTTTAAGTAGAAAAATATTGTAAAAAAAATAACTCGGCCGCAAGTGAATTCTCAGACGGGAATCGAACCCGCGACCTTTGGAAATCCGGTCCAATGCTCTAACCGCTGAGCTACCGAGACTTGCGAACCACCGTCGAAATTGTGGCCGAGTTAATTTTTTCCAATATTTTTCTATTTAAAATTTACCATAAGTATAAAAATAGTATCGAAAAATGTAAAAATTACAAAATCATAAAAAAATCTATACAGATGTTTGACTATTGATTAAGATGAAACTGACATTTAAACGGGGTTCGAACCCGGCAGGGCGACATGAGACTAGTTGCTTTTTTCTAGTATATTTTCTTGTTTAATATTTATCACACAAAAATAGCATTGTAAAATGCAAAATAAAAAAATTATAATGTTTACACGTTCATCCATCAATGCCTCTTTGCTGGCCGCTGTAATAATGTACTATTTACTGTCGCGCCACTAACAAAATGTAAGCTCGATTGTGCAACCAAGCTAGGTACCTTCCATGTGTATATTTTTTGGTGGCACAACCGTGGTGTCTTTCATTAGGACCCCTGGTTGCGATTTTTTTTTAATTTTGTCATGCCGATGTCCACGGTACAATGCATGTAACGCTGTGTGCGATGTGCACAGTGGGCGAGCGAGCGAAGCGTCGAGCGCCTCGGGCGGAGCGAGCGCGGGCACGGCGTCGCTCAAGGCCATGGCCCAGGAGGCCGTGCAGCGCGCAGGGCTAGACCACCACCAGGTAAATTATCATTATTTTTTCTCAAACATGTAATAGTTTTGGATTATGTTTCCCAAAAGCTTTTCATTGTCCACACTTAACCAATTTAAATATGTTTTATATACGTGAAAACCTATTATTGCCTGACTGTTTTTAGGGTTCCGTAGCCTAATGGCAAAAAACGGAACACTTGTAGATTCGTCATGTCTGTCTGTACGTCCGTATGTCACAGCCACTTTTTATGTCAAAAATCAACTCTGTCTACGCACTTTTAAATATTATTTTCGAAAAAAGAACACACGATTTATCGAATTTACGGACGAATAAAATCAAATCCATTGCAGGAGCGTTTTATGCATTTGGATCATTACAACGCTTCAGCGATGTTGTTTGACGTTTCATGTTGCACGCCGTTGCGTGCTGGGGTTATTAAATACTCTTTAATATATAAAAATTATGTTTTATTTCCCTGCATTCTTTTGAGAAAAGCACTATATATGCCTGCGGAAATGGCAATTGCCTGTCTCGTATTAGAGAAGTCCTCACCTACGTCTCGGCCTTCAAACTCATACTCGACCTGCAATTACCTATTTCACGGCCTTTGCAATAATGTACTATTTCACGCCTCTTGCTCGAAAGGTTGGTCTTTATGGCGTATTGAATTTTAATCTCTAGGGCACTAAAGTAATTTGAAAATGGAACTAACCGCGACCTCTTCAGTGCAGGTTCATTTGCCGCTATATTTTTTTTGTGGCAATTGAGTTTGCGTATTTCGCCATGGGATAAACATTATCCTCAGCCAATTTACAGAAAAATCTCGAGCTTTTGTGCGCAAAGGAGCGTGATATGGCGCGAACATTTGTGAACCTCTTGCAACTAGGGCATAATCCCGGGCATAGTCAGTTCGTTAATTCTACTGAATAAAGATCATTTTCTAATATCCGGGTAAATAAAATATGCGAAAATAAACTATTTACTTGATATTTTAGAGAATAGATAGGTAATGGAAACTTGATAAAAGGAAAACATCTAGTTAACATAATGTCCAAAACTTTACTATCGCGTTTGCGTTAAGAGTTTCATTTTCAAGCTTATTTCTCTTAATTTAATGTCTGACAAAACGTTTGAACATTTGCAAACTCACACTCCAAACACACTAATAGACGCTATTTACGCAATTTTTGATGCACAGTTCGTGTGCTTACAAAGATAAATATTCTATTATCTGAGTATGAGAAAATTTTCCTCTTATATTAAATATATTTCAAGATTGTAGATTTGTGTTTGGCAACAACATGTTCCATTGTAAATGTTGTTGTTTCTGTTAAAGCTGATAAGTTTCTTGCGGTCGTTCTTCTTATCAGTTAAAAGATGTCCTGAATGGCTGGTAGGGAAAAAAATTTGTTGGACTATTCGAAAGTACTTATCTATAAGTATAAAACCTTTGACTTTGACTTAGACTTTGATGATTGATGGCGAGCCGTATTATATTGTATATTATGTATATTATGTATGTATATTATGTATGTATTTACAAAAAAAAAAAAAAAGTATATAAGTATGTTTATCCGTTATCTAGTATCCATAACACAAGTTCTTCATGATACTTAACGTGGGCTAGATAATTGGTGTGATTGTATGGAAATATTTATTTATTTATTTATTATATTGTTTTTATGTTTATTAATTATTCTTGTTTCTATTCCAGAATGTAAGAAGAGGAGTACCACTAGCACAAGCGCACATTCCCCCGTTATTAGGCGTTGCGCCGCTAGGACCTTTGCCATTAAATTCAGTAAGTTGTAATCCGAAATAGTTTTACCTACTTTTTCTTTTTTATGAACGACGGGGATACTCTTACGGCCGGTTTCAATAATATATCCCTAACAAGAGGTAGGCGTATCTTGGTTACATTACTTAGCAACCGCTGTTATTTTAGGCTGAATAACAAAAATATCTAGGCAACAGCTCTAGTAAGCCTATCTCTTACTGTAGATAAGTTATTGAAACCGACCGTTAGCCTTCATCATACCTGCTGTTAAGTATTGATAAGGCTGAAGATGGAAGCGAGCCTCTCCCGGAATCCTCAATCATTGAGGAACTGGCTTTCTTATCTTTAACTGCCGGAACAACAATTCTGAAAACATTGTTGTTATGGCGTCAGGTCAAGTCAAGTCAAGTCCTACCACCAACCAAACCGAATACAATATGTACCCCTGCTGGAAATCGTACCCGGGACACCTGGGTCTGATACCGGTGGTCTAGTGTACCACTAGACCACAGAGGCGGTAAACTTATAGAGAAAATTGTCTTTCTGAGGATATTTTTTTTGTCTAGTCATTCGAAGGTATTTATCGCGCTGCGACATCTCCAATTCGATAAGGGTTTAACCTTTTGGCCACTTCACTAGTCCGCTATTTTGTTTTTTTTTTTAATAACGCCGCAGGTTTTACCTATATAAATGGATAGGGGACGTAAAGATGAACAAAAAATATTATGCAACATAATGCCCTAAACTTTAGGGCATTATGTTAAAGTGTCAGGTTAGTGAGATAATTGGAGTTAAAGATACACAGGTGATACTATTTGGGTCGGCATTATTCATTTTAACTCTAATTATCTGCCCAACGTGACACTTTAGGGCATTATATATCATTTTTTTTATTCGTTTTGAAAAATTTACAAAATATCGTCTCATACTATGGATTTGAACGAGGCCAATCTCCATACAAAAAAGTTCAAACCTCTTTCTGGAGCCACGAATCCTTATTCAAAATTCAATGAAAACAATCTTCGACATAACAGGATTGTCGGAAGATCGTTGAGACTAAAAAAAATATTACCAGAACTGATTTCATCTACATCTCTAATGAAAAAATTATGGCTATAAAAAAATTCAAGACGGCGCAGTTCAAGGATTTCTCACTTTAAGAGCGCACGACGTCAAGGGAAAGTCGATACGCTTAGCTGACGAAATTAGTTGACTCACAGAAATACGCCTAACATTATTTATTTATTCTTCTTTTATTGTTCTACCGTTTAGACGTCCCTTGAATTCTTTTCGGTTACCATATTATTATGTTGCATGTTCGAACTGCAGAAACATTTTTATGAAAACATGTTGTAATATAAAGCGGCTTCGGAGAGGAAGTCCAAATACAACTCTAGGACCTGTCTGTCATATTAGCCATTCTCTTTACAGCCAGCTTGTTTACAACATGCTTTCTTGCATTATATGTTCCGCTATTGGATCAGTCTACTTACGACAAACCAACCTTTGCTAAAACAGCGCACTAATATATCCGTGTGCGTTTCCAGGAGCACCAGCTGCAGTTCCAGATGATGGAAGCGTCGTTCTACCACATGCCGCATCCGTCCGACAGCGAGCGCACGCGGGTATACCTGCCCCGCAACATGTGCCAGACGCCCGTCTACTACAACCAGGTGAGGGGGGGATATAGCTCATGATGAAGCAGCCCCGCAACATGTGCCAGACGCCCGTCTACTACAACCAGGTGAGAGGGGGATATAGCTCATGATGAAGCAGCCCCGCAACATGTGCCAGACGCCCGTCTACTACAACCAGGTGAGGGGGGGATATAGCTCATGATGAAGCAGCCCCGCAACATGTGCCAGACGCCCGTCTACTACAACCAGGTGAGGGGGGGATATAGCTCATGATGAAGCAGCCCCGCAACATGTGCCAGACGCCCGTCTACTACAACCAGGTGAGGGGGGGATATAGCTCATGATGAAGCAGCCCCGCAACATGTGCCAGACGCCCGTCTACTACAACCAGGTGAGGGGGGGATATAGCTCATGATGAAGCAGCCCCGCAACATGTGCCAGACGCCCGTCTACTACAACCAGGTGAGGGGGGGATATAGCTCATGATGAAGCAGCCCCGCAACATGTGCCAGACGCCCGTCTACTACAACCAGGTGAGGGGGGGATATAGCTCATGATGAAGCAGCCCCGCAACATGTGCCAGACGCCCGTCTACTACAACCAGGTGAGGGGGGGATATAGCTCATGATGAAGCAGCCCCGCAACATGTGCCAGACGCCCGTCTACTACAACCAGGTGAGGGGGGGATATAGCTCATGATGAAGCAGCCCCGCAACATGTGCCAGACGCCCGTCTACTACAACCAGGTGAGGGGGGGATATAGCTCATGATGAAGCAGCCCCGCAACATGTGCCAGACGCCCGTCTACTACAACCAGGTGAGGGGGGGATATAGCTCATGATGAAGCAGCCCCGCAACATGTGCCAGACGCCCGTCTACTACAACCAGGTGAGGGGGGGATATAGCTCATGATGAAGCAGCCCCGCAACATGTGCCAGACGCCCGTCTACTACAACCAGGTGAGGGGGGGATATAGCTCATGATGAAGCAGCCCCGCAACATGTGCCAGACGCCCGTCTACTACAACCAGGTGAGGGGGGGATATAGCTCATGATGAAGCAGCCCCGCAACATGTGCCAGACGCCCGTCTACTACAACCAGGTGAGGGGGGGATATAGCTCATGATGAAGCAGCCCCGCAACATGTGCCAGACGCCCGTCTACTACAACCAGGTGAGGGGGGGATATAGCTCATGATGAAGCAGCCCCGCAACATGTGCCAGACGCCCGTCCACTACAACCAGGTGAGGGGGGGGGGGGGGGGGGGGGGGATATAGCTCATGATGAAGCAGCCCCGCAACATGTGCCAGACGCCCGTCCACTACAACCAGGTGAGGGGGGGGGGGATATAGCTCATGATGAAGCAGCCCCGCAACATGTGCCAGACGCCCGTCCACTACAACCAGGTGAGGGGGGGGGGGGGGATATAGCTCATGATGAAGCAGCCCCGCAACATGTCCCAGATAAATAAGGCTCATTTTCGTATAACTTATTGCTCCAGATTTTAGTTAAGTTTCATTTTACTTGTCATAGGAAACTGACACGACTGTCTTGAACGCAGTCTCTCGGCGACTTAAGGTTAGGAGATACGCACATAAAGGCCCCACAGAGGTGCACAGCGATTTCTTCATTTCCCATACTTTTTCTTTTACTCATAAGCAGCTAACTTAATAATATTTTGGTGCTGGTAACATTCTAAATTCTACTCTCGCCTTGGTTTCTCTAGTAGCAGATTGGTTAGAAGCTACTTTTAGATAAATTTTTAGCTTTAACTTATATTAAAAGTATCGAAAGTATTACTTACAGAGAATTCCTTTTTTTACAATCGCATGAAATTTAATGATTTTTTCATAATTACATCTGAAACTAGTATAGTCGTCGTCGTTGTCTCAGCCACATAACACCCACTGCTGGGTATAGGCCTCCCCCAAAAGGGGGGGTTTGCCATAATCGCCACGCTTGGCAGGCGGGTTGGCGATCGCAGTATGGCCAAGTTTGTAGGAGACGCTGCTGCCCGTCTCCTGAAGGCTGAGTCCCTTAGTCGCCTTTTACGACACCCACGGGATGAGAGGGGGAAGTGCTATTCTAAGCCGACACTACATAGCAAAAACTAGTATATTAAACACTTATTTACCTATTTCCAGGTGCTTCTACCCCACTCGGACAGCGTTGAGTTCTTCCAGCGGCTGTCAACAGAGACGTTATTCTTCGTGTTCTACTATATGGAGGGCACGAAGGCGCAGTACCTGGCCGCCAAGGCTTTGAAAAAGCAGAGCTGGCGATTCCATACAAAATATATGATGTGGTTCCAGCGACACGAGGAGCCTAAGGTCATCAATGAAGAGTATGAACAAGTATGTTTTTTTTTTTAAATACAACTTAAGTTTTAGTTTTTAGAAATTAACAGGGCCAAGGCGCTCAAGAATCAGAATTAGCTGTTTGACTTCGAGTACATGATGTGGTTCCAGCGACATGAAGAGCCTAAGGTCATCAATGAAGAGTATGAACAGGTGTGTTATCTTCTAATTTAGTTTTAGCAGTGACGCTTGAATGCCTGGTGAAGGTGCTAAGGAAGTACAGCTGGCGGTTCCATACAAAGCCAAGGCGCTTAAGAAGCAGAGGTGCGGTTCCATAAGTAACATATGATGTGGTTGCAGCTACACGAGGAGCCTAAGGTTATTACTGAGGAGTGTGAACAGGTATGTTTTTTTAAATACAACTTAAGTTTTAGTTTGTAGAAATTAACAGGGCCAAGGCGCTCAAGAATCAGAATTAGCTGTTTGACTTCGAGTACATGATGTGGTTCCAGCGACATGAAGAGCCTAAGGTCATCAATGAAGAGTATGAACAGGTGTGTCATCTTCTAAATTAGTTTTAGCAGTGACGCTTGAATGCCTGGTGAAGGTGCTAAGGAAGTACAGCTGGCGGTTCCATACAAAGCCAAGGCGCTTAAGAAGCAGAGGTGCGGTTCCATAAGAAACATATGATGTGGTTGCAGCAACACGAGGAGCCTAAGGTCATCAATGAAGAGTATGAACAGGTATGTTTTTTTAAATACAACTTAAGTTTTAGTTTTTAGAAATTAACAGGGCCAAGGCGCTCAAGAATCAGAATTAGCTGTTTGACTTCGAGTACATGATGTGGTTCCAGCGACATGAAGAGCCTAAGGTCATCAATGAAGAGTATGAACAGGTGTGTCATCTTAAATTAGTTTTAGCAGTGACGCTTGAATGCCTGGTGAAGGTGCTAAGGAAGTACAGCTGGCGGTTCCATACAAAGCCAAGGCGCTTAAGAAGCAGAGGTGCGGTTCCATAAGTAACATATGATGTGGTTGCAGCTACACGAGGAGCCTAAGGTTATTACTGAGGAGTATGAACAGGTATATTTTCGTAAATACAATATTTAGTTTTAGACTTCTAAACTCTAAAGTTTATAAAAGTCTTATAATCCCTCTCTGTCCGTCCGTACGTACGTACGTATGTATGTACGCATCGAGATCTCAGAAACCATAAGAGATAGAGACAAACGGTCAACGGGAATGAGTTTAGGACACCTTGGACATGTGTCAAATGTACTTTTTTAGTTTCTACACTACAAAACAATAACAACTGTCACGTGGTTTAGAAGTCTATTTTGTGCCTGCTCACTAGCAGGCGCTGCTAACTTGTTTAGAAATTAGTAGCGGGCCAAGGCGCTCATGAATCGGAATTAGCTGTTTGACACCGAGTATATGATGTGGTTCCAGCGACACGAGGAGCTTGTCCTCAATGAAGAGTATGAACTGGTGTGTTATCTACCATATTCGTTTTTGAGGTTATGCGCTAGTGCCTGATCAAGGTAAGGAAGTAACGCTGGCAGTTCCATACAAAATACATAATGTGGTTCCAGCGACTCCAGGAGTCTAAGGTCATCAATGAAGAGTATGAACCGGTATATTAATATGAGTTTTAGTACACTTAAAAGAACGTTCGTGTTGTTTTACTTAATTTAATAATATTCACTTGTAACAAACATCGGAAAATATGAATTAATTTCGAAATGTTTAAATTATTCCGGTTTTCACGATTGGGAGCTTTGTCATAATTGTGACAAACATATCCACATTTTTATCACCACAACTGACACCACGTTTCCTCCACAGGGCACATACATATACTTCGACTACGAGAAATGGGGTCAGCGCAAAAAGGAAGGTTTCACCTTCGAGTACAAGTACTTAGAAGACCGCGACCTCAACTGAGCCGCCCGGCCAGATCTGACCCACACGGGCCGCACCGAGGCTGCTACGATCCACCTGTTGACGTTTGACATTGACACTGGATGTTCAAAATGACATTTTAAAAGTGGACGTTGATTCGCCCTAGTTCTCGTCTATTTCCATTCTCGTTCGTGAATCGTGCTCAGTCAATTCCGGAGTACGCGACTGCCGACCGTCGGCGCACTAGTTGTTTAAAGAAACCAATGTGATATTGATATAGAGCCGCCCGGCCCGGCCGAGCCGCCCCGACTCACCGAACATACTATTTATCGAATCGAACGCTAAGAGCTCAGATTCACGTTGCATATCTGTGTAAAGTTTAAATTTTCAGCAATTTTAGTCCTCTTTTATAACGGAAATAAGTGGAAAATGCGTTACCTATGTCGTCTGGGAGAGCAAACAAACGGTTATGTGGGACTCTTCCGCCGATGGGCCTTACCCACTAAAACCGCTCGCCGTGTCCTTCCTATAGTGTCTCGGCCATGGCCATCGTGGTAGCATTGGTCCATAACCTCAACTGGGTCTAGCTATTTTAATCAGGGGAATGCTTAGCATGCAAACAGCTACTTGTTGACGCAAAGGCTGGCACTAAGCGCTTTTCAAACTACGCTATAATATAATAGCATATAGCTTATAGCTCATAGCACAACGATTTCACTCACCATACATTTACTTAGAACACGTTCACACTTAGCTATAATATATATTATTGGCTTACTGTACGCTATCTAAGTAAATGTATGGTGATGTATATGATGGTATATTATATTATAACGTAGTCTGAAAAGCGCTTTAAACGGCCGATTTGCTTCCGATTGTCTGATCAGAGGGGTTAGTGTGAGTTTGACAAATGTCACGTTACTATCGCGTAAGAGTAAATTTTTGACAGATAGTCTTATCGCAATAGGTATAAGGTTGAAAATTTAACTCTATTTCGTAAGCGAGTAAGGTGAGAAAACTCGCACTAATCACTCGGACTATCTGATCGGATTCACTCGATACACGTCCGATTTTTGCGTCAGACATTTTCTGAACTCAGTTCAAGGAGTAAAATAATATGTGCTAGAGAGTTAACTGGCAAATCGGATGGAGAATCGGACGTCTATTTCATCTCTGTACAGAAGTACGTATACAGCGCCTTCAGACAATTGGATGCGTTGTTTCCGACTCGAACGAAATGTGGAGTATTCAAACAGAATGTATGGCACGAGCGCCTTCCGTTCTCTGGGTGATTAAAAAGGACGCAAACACAAAGTGAATTCACTGACAATTCATTTATTTGTTTTTTCCTATGGAATTTGCTTTTAGTAAGTTGAGTTAAACCTTCTAAAAATTAAAAGCAAATTCTGCTACACTGGCACTTACACAGTTCTAAGCTCTATAGAAGATAAACAATCAAATTACTGTTAGGGAATCCACTTAGCAATATTGCGTTTGCCTTTTTGACCCTCTGATCAGACTATCGGAGAGAAAATCTGACGTGAATTCCCAGCCTTATCTCGCGATGTCTGTCCTGTTTATATCAGTAACATCTGAACGGGACAGACTGACGTTAACGCTTACACGAGAAAAGTGTAGTGAGAGTTCTGTCGAGGTGTGATCAGTCTTTCCTTATGATGATACCATAAAAAGAGCTGGGAAAATTGAATGCCGACTGCACGTTTATGAAGTCCCGCGATTGCTCTGGCTGCAACTTCTAAAGCATGCATGCAGTTGCAGTGTGAGTAGGATTTTACGCGCATTTGATATGCAATTTTCTCGATTGAATATAGACAACATACACTGTTAATTTCAGTCTACAAGACCTTAGTTTTTAAAGCTAAACTTGATAGATGTCCGCTAGATAACGTCTACTAAATATTTATTAAATTAAAATATTGTTTAGGCTTACCTACTTATGTTTTTTTTTATCAAAATTTTTGCATTGCTACCTTTTACAAGATGCTGCAACGTTCATCTGAGCCCTTAGACTAAGAGTGTTAAGTAGTGATTATAAGTTGTAGATAAGTAACTGTTGGTGAGTTAGTACCGGACACGATGTCTTGACGGTGGCGCCCGCGGACTGCCCTTCAGCCCGGCTCCCTTGTTCGAAACGACCCGTTTAAAATTACCCACCAAACTTACCCCCCGGTTCCTATATGCAGAAATGATTCGTTTTAGCTACGGACAGTTCTACTTTGACAGATTTTCCATAGAGTAAATGACAAAATTTAAATGTCCGTAGAAAAAAGATCCGTTCGCATGTTATAGGACCCCGTGTAATCCAATAAGAAAGGTGGAAAACCCACTTACACTACGTACATCGTAATTTTTATGTAGTAAATTCAAATATTCGACAATATTTTTATAAGTAAATCTACGATTCGTAGCTAGATTTATACAGTACATCCGTTTTGAAACTTACGTTAAGTATTTAATCGTAGTTTGTATGAGTATGACAATAACGGGTCGTCGAACATAGGAACCGCGCAAAAGAGCTGACTGACTGGTTAATTTTGTAACTTGTCATTGATGGTCGATGTTTTTGGCGCTAGTTTCGGACTGAAATTAGTGCCACGAGCGATCGATCGAGTCATTAATCGCAAGAAACAGTATTATCCAGCGGATCAGCATTTCAAAATGTAATTTATCCGTACCAAAGTGAATAGTCGCGTCGGCGACCGGTCCCGAAGGGATGCCGCGGGCGCCTCATCGTTTTAATCTCGTGTATAGTCGGCCATTTTGGGGTAGTTTGCGATCGGGGCCAGCGTACCACCGCCCCGTCGGGCCCACCGCCCCGCGGGCCCACCGCCCCGCGGGCCCACCGCCCCGCGGGCCCACCGCCCCGCGGGCCCACCGCCCCGCGGGCCCACCGCCCCGCCGGGCCCACACGCGTGGTGCTCTAAATCGTGCGTCTGTCCCGAAACACGGTGTCGCATCGGCAGGGGCGCGTCTCGAAACCTCCCCGCCATCTAGCTTTATCTTTATGTGATAAGAGTGTAAAAATTGTTTAGAATCTGCGTAGCTATGTATAAAGTTTCTCCGATCATTGAGTGTGAATATTTTGTACCGATCTCAGAATCGATGCGTCCCGGCGGAGGCCGGTCGGACGGTGGGTCGCTGCGTCGGATCTCCGGCGTGACCCCTCGCTTCGTCACCTACTGTGTATATTAACATAAGTGCATTGAAATCGAACAAAAGCCGAAACGGGGGCCCCCGCGGGAGAGCGCTCGCGGACTATTCGAATTTTACTTATTTATTTTGTGATAAATTGTGTCGCGGCCGAGCGGCGGCGGCGGCGGGGGCGAGCGGGGCGTGCGATCTCGTCTATTCCGTGCGTATGTTGATAGTTTTCACTTTTGTAAAAAGTCTATCGTGAGAGATGATGAAATGGTAAATAATAATTTAAAAAATTATCTGTACAGTTCTATTTGTATAGAAATAATAAATAACGATTAAAAAATTTAAAACGAACGTTGTGATTTCTTCTTACGCTTAGTTTTAAGTGCGTCGGTTGGAGCGCCGTGCGTGCGCGGTGCGATTTTAGCATTTCTTTTTATTTCTAATTTATTTTTTTTATTAAAGAAATGACTGTTTACTTTGTAGAATAAATTGTAAGAAAGCATTTAAAAATTTTGTTTGTTTGAAAATTAAGATTCGATTCCCAAAATAATCATATTTCTTCACCACGAGAAAATATGAACCAGCTAATAAAGAACGCTTCTATTTCGGAGAATTTGCTTGAAAATACGAAATTTCAAAAGCAACTATTTTTTCTAATTTACCCTTTCAAAAATAAATAAAAAAGCTGGAAACTAAAAAGGTCAGAAATTCTAATAAACATGATATAATTCTTTCATTGAGAGATTCTGAAGACAGTAAATCAATACTTAACATCAGGTATAATGAAGGCTAAAAGTCTCCCCATCGTTCATAAAAAAAGTCGAAATGATTTTCAGCAGCCCAGGGGCCCGATTCTCGCGCCTTCGACATCTTGAATTCGACATTTTTGGAGTCAAAAATCTGTATTAAAGGCTCACTAAAAGCAATCTTCGACAGTATAGGATTATCAAAGATAATTAAAATTAACGGATTTTGGCAGTTGTAGGGGCCCAATTCTCACGCCTTCGACATCTTGAATTCGACATTTTTATATCCTTAATTTCTTTGTTAAAAATGGAAGTAAAATATTTATTACTGTCAAAATCCTTTGTTTCAATTATCTTCGATAATCCTATAATATCGATGATTACTTTAAGTGAGCTTTTAATACAGATTTTTGACTCCAAAAAATGTCGAATTCGAGATGTCGAAGGCGTGAGAATTGGGCCCCAGGGGTTACTCTTGACGGGATCACGTTCAGATAGAGATTGAATGTCAATAATAAATGATTTACGACGTTGATTAGTTTTTAATTGCCGCTAATTGCTAGACTACAAAATTACTTTACATATTTACTAATTTCAAGTATTATTTTTAATTTACTTTAAGTGATAAATATTAAACAAGCAAATTTACAAAAAAAAAGGAACTTGTCTCTTGTCTCATCTCGAAGCGTCGGGGCGACAAGAGACAAGTTGTTTTTTTATGACATAAAAATACCATTGTAAAATGCAAAATTAAAAAGTTATACTTATTTTAAGTCGTAATTACTGACGTTTGACATTAATTCAATCTCGATCTCAATGCGATCGCGTCAAGAGTAAGGGGCTGAATAATCGAATGCAGTAAGTACATAAGTCCAAGTGGTCAAACGTTCATGTCATGACGACAATCCGACCAATTTATGCGATGTCTATTTTATTTACATATTTATAAAGGTAATGCTTACAGCAGATCGTAAATAAAACATCAGATAGTGGTGCTTAATCTTATATTGAATGTAAGGGATCATCGTTTCTTCTTGCCGTGTCCGTGGCCGTGTCTGCCGGGCCGCGCCTTGATCCGGCGCCGGACGCCGGCCGCCTCCTCGGTGTCGTCGTCAGAGTCGCCGGCTGCGCGCTTTCTACCCTTTGTGTTCTTTTTGTCGTCGAGCTCTTTCATTTCCTGGGTGATGTGTTGATTTGGTAATTTATATTTCTTTACAAGTCGTTTACTCAATTCATAGACAAACACAGCAAAAAGAGATATGAATGACGATTAATTTTCCGAATATCGTATTAGGGGAGGAATAAATTTTAATTCAAATATTAAAACTGATATTTAGTGCAAAAATACTAACACCCATTTATCGCCTAAGGCTATTTTTATCTTTCTAAATCTTAATAAAATATTGCTTTGCACTAACCATTATGACGTTCTTAAAATCCACTAAGGACTTCTTAATTCTTAACTTACGGGCCCAATATCGAGCGCGATAATCCGTCTTTTAAGTTTCGGTCTATCGGATATCGACATTTAGGATTTTCGGTATTTCGAAATAGGTGTTCTGTGCGTCGGTATTTCTATCGTATGTATTGTATGTATTATATGATCTGTCGGCATTTTCATTCGTTTCATTCTGAACAATAAGTCAAACAACTATTATAGATACGAGCGCTACTACCACGATAGTTTTTTTGCGCATAAGACAAAGTTGACAACCCTAGCGCGACCGCCGAGCGTAGTACGAAAACTGAAGTATATACATGTATTGACTTCTGTACCT
Source organism: Chrysoteuchia culmella (assembly GCA_910589605.1). Taxonomy (NCBI): domain Eukaryota; kingdom Metazoa; phylum Arthropoda; class Insecta; order Lepidoptera; family Crambidae; genus Chrysoteuchia; species Chrysoteuchia culmella. The sequence continues at coordinate 20,853,858 of OU342651.1, read as the reverse complement.
ATCTGTTTTGTGTATACATGCTCACACAGTAAATACATACGTACACAAGAACACCGGCAAGATATACACCGCGAGCTTCGGCGCGCCGCATATGCTATTCTTAATAATAATGTTTTAAAATAGATAAAAATAGACTTAGGTGATTCTTAAGTTTAGTGAAAATGGGAATAATGCTCAATTTACAGCGCGGCGGAATGGAATGGAAGCGAATTGTTGGAACGGAATTGTACAAACTACGTCGTTTGTTCAAATTGGTTACTTAAAGCCAAAATGCTCGAGGACGCGCATTCCGCCGTTATGTAAATGGAGCCTAACAAGAAACTGGGGTCGATTGCGTAAGGTTCGGGTTCTTATCACTAACTAACTATAATATGTTATGAAGGAAAAATATGCACTAGACAATTTGTGCTTTATGAGATTTGAGTGTCGACCCATGATGTAGTTAGTCACTTTAAACTTTAGGCAGAAATCAAATGTATTAAAATCGTGTTCTAGACAGTCCAAGACCAACCCAGGTAATCCTATTCATTTGACAGTAAACGATTGGCTGCAATTGTATTGAATTTGACACTAATGACATACAAGATGAACTGTCAAATGAATACGATTAGCTTACGCAATCCCATAGCTGAACTATAGCAAGTATACGTACGATGTTGGTGAGACGTTGCGCTTCAGCGACGCGTTCCTGCAGCACCATGACCTCGCCCTCGTCGCTCTTGTACAGCGGCAGCTGTTTGCCGATCAGCTGCTCGATGCGCTGGTACAGCTCCACGTCATACTGCCAGTGCCACAGAATAACGTCTACTTTACTAATCAAGTCAAAGTCAAAGATTTTTATTCAAATAGACTTATAGATAAGTGCTTTCGAATTGTCGAATTTTTTTTCCTACCAGCCATTCAGGACATCTTTTAATTGATAAGAAGAACGGCCGCAAGAAACTTTATCAGCTTTAACAGAAGCAACAACATTTACGAAGGAATATGTCGTTGCCAAACACAAATCTATCGGCGAGTTTCAATAATCTAACTTTTTTTTATGAATGACGGGGAGATTTAGCCTTCATCATACCTGATGTTAAGTATTGATAAGGCTGAAGATGGAAGCGAGCCTCTCCCGGAATTCCCAGCCACTGAGGAACTGGCTATCTTATCTCGAACTGCCGGAACATAACAATGCTGAAAACATTGTTGTTATGGCGTCAGGCTTCAGGATAAGATGGTGGTGGCTAGCCAGGCGGACTTACAACAAATCCTACCACCAACCAAACCGAATACAATATGTACCCCCGCTAGGAATCGAACCCGGGACCCCTGGGTCTGATACCGGTGGTTGTACCACTAGACCACAGAGGCGGAGATCTATGGTAAAAGATAGGCCTATTGGTTCTCATCCTACTAATATTATAAAAGTAAAAGCATGTCAGTTTGTTTATTTGTTTAATAGTTTGTTACTCTTTCACGCAAAAACTTCTGAACGGATTTATATGAAAATTGGTATCTAAGGACTTCAAGTAGTGGATTAACACACAAGCTACTTTTTACCCCGATATTCCCAAGGGAACAGGAACCACGCGGGTGAAACCGCGGGCGCCCGCTAGTCTATACTAATATTATAAAGAGGAAAGATTTGTATTTTTGTATGTAACGAATAAACTCAAAAACTACTGGACCGATTTTGACGAAATTTGGTAAAGAGAATCCTTAGACCCCAAGTAGTAACATAGGCTATAAATGATCCCAAAATTCCCACGGGAACGGGAACCACGCGGGTGAAACCGCGCACGGCCGCTAGTATTATTATAAAGTAAGGACTACACTGCTTACCTGTGTAACGAAGGTGATGGATTTGCCAGCTCGGCCCGCTCGGGCCGTGCGGCCCACGCGGTGGATGTAGTCCTTGCTGTGCAGCGGGATGTCCAGGTTTATCACCACGTCCACGTGGGGGATGTCCAGACCTCTGAGGACGACGGTGTTATTAGGATAATGGACTTTAGATCATGACGCATCAAGAGTTTTCTGTTTTAGCCGGTTACCCTTTGACCGAAAAAGCTCTATATGCCCCTTGGTAATAAAGGCGAGGACAAGTTAACAAAAAGAACATTGTATAATTAAATAATGAGCTATAAGACTATATCGACAATGTTGACTCCTAGCCTCGAACCAGAATTATATTTCAACATTTCATGATTCCTTATAATTATTGCCCTTTAGATCAGCGGTTCTCAAACATTTTCGTCTGTCGCCCACTTTGAAAATCAATTATTTTTCAGTGCCCTACAATTTCTTTTTTACTTTATCACATCTTAAAAACCATATTTTTCTGGCCCCCATACCGCCCACCACCGCCTACAAGGGGGCGTTATCGCCCACTTTGAGATCATTGCTTTAGATCATTGGGTTCAACTATAGTTTTTGACGTTCCTTTTTTTCTCTTTACCTTTTTAACTATTTGCAATCGGTCGCCAGACCATAAGCGAATTGGATGAGAGATTTTTTGACATTCCTGATCCAAAAAAAATGCTATTTTAGGTTTTATATTTCTAATGAACACGAATAGTCTCTTCATCAAACTCACCTAGATGCCACATCAGTGCAAATCAATATCGAGCGACTCTTATTCTTGAACTTGTTGAGCGCAGCCAAGCGCTTATTCTGCGACATCTGCCCATGTAAAGGTACAGCAGCCAGCCCCAGGTTGCGGAGCAGGAGAGCCGCGCGTAGGGCTCCCGCGCAAGTCGCCACGAACACTATGAAAGAGTTGCCTGAGAGCTCATTCAGGATGTGGACTAGGTATACGTCCTGGGAAAGATATAAAATATATACAGTTTGTTAAAAGACTATAACTAAAATTAAAACCACGCATTCTCTCCATCGTTACTATCATTTTCTTGTATGGGGTCTGATAGTTAAGTAGTTATTGAGGATCTAACTCAATATTTATTTTTAAAGATTATCGTTTGAATTTACAAAACCAATCAAATAAAATGTCTAGCCTAGACACAAACACGTTGTTGCATGCATTTCGTAAAAATAACAACCTTTTTTTGAAAACTAAAAATAAAGTCATTTTCCATCAATTATTTTACATATTCTTATTTACTTTGATGTACACTACGCATATATTTTTTTCGCTTTAGTATGGGACTTTTAACACCCTGTATTAAGCGTCGAGTTCTTCAGATACATTTTTAAAGCTTTCGCTGGCAATGAACGAGCGAGACACAATAGAATTTTTATTGTTATTAATTATAATATGTCTGATTGCTAGTACAGGGGTTATTACCTATTGATGAAATAAAGTCAAAATTGCTTAGCAATCATTAGTCTTCAGCCCTCTTAATCTGTAACAATTACAGCTTTAGTGGGCAACCAAGTACCCCTATCCTGGCAAGCAGACATATTATAACTTATAACAATAAAAATTCTATTGTGTCTCGTTCATTGCCAGCGAAAGGTTTAAATTATATGCAGATAGTTAAAGTGCATTGCTGCTATTCATAGACAATCATTACATTTTTTACTATAACAACAAATGCCCAAATAATAGGACAATCCAAAAGTTAGTGCATGAAAACATGAACTTGGCTCTGGCAAAACAAAACCAGAGTTACTGTTTACTAAAGAGTGTTTTCATGGAGTTTACTTAGTTGTAAGCTAAGCAGAGTGACTATTAAGGCGCTACTCGGAAAAAGTATGGACTTTTTGATATAAAACTATAGCACGGTTACAGTTGTCACAAATCTGGTAATAATATATACATTTCGTCATACCTTTATCTAGATTCGTATAGTTTCAAAAACACGATTTAATGATTTTGCCTCGACACTTTTTCTTTTCGAAAAGACCACAAAAAAATACGAAAATTTAAGATTATTCTTAAATGGGGTTACTTACACTATTGGAAATTGGTTTAACACCAATAATATTTAGGATCGTATAGAAGCATTTTTTTTAAATCGCTGTAGTTTTTTAATACGAAGTGATTTTGTATTTTTTTTGCCTAATCTGCAAAATCGGTCTCGCTCCCGTGCACGTCGTTTTCTCATTGCTATCTCGCTTCAGCATATTTTTTTCGAGTATCGCCTTAAAGACTTTTTTAATCTCACCTTAAACTTCACAGGAATGAAGATGTAATACTGTTGCAGTTTATCAACAGTCTGATACTTCGTAGACACTTCGACTTTAACCGGATCTTGCAATGAGGCTCTTTGCAGTTTCTGCACTTTTTTTGTCATTGTTGCTGAGAAGAGGTAAGTGCGTCGTTCCCGAGGGATTACTCTCAAGATTTTATCAACTTCAACCTCAAAATCCATGTTGAGAATACGGTCAGCTTCATCCATAACCTGTAAACAAAATAATTTTTTTTTTTTTTACTAGTGGCCACTGACAGTTTCACCAGCATGGTTCCCTTTCCTGTGCGAATGTCAGGATAAACTGTTTTACATGTTTCAATCCAGACTTTAAGCTACCTGAGTGCCAAATTTCATCCATAACCATTCTTCGGTTTCTGCATAATTGAGTAACAAACATGCAAACCTACACATTTAGTTTTCAGCAAATAAATATTTCATTATAATAGGATTACAAGACAGGACAGGATATTCCTCAAAAGCACATTAATTCTTATACTTACCAAGTATTTTAGTGCTTTTAGGTTAAATCCCTTAGTGTTTTCGAGATGGTCCACTAATCTACCCGGTGTGGCAATTATTATGTGTGGCTTTTTGGACAGTTGTAAGGCCTGGGCCACCATGTCCATACCTCCTACTATCACTGCACATTTCACTCCTATACTTGCTCCTGAAAATAATTATATTATAAAACATAACTGAACATTATTTTACTAATAATAATTTATTACAAGGCAATACAATTATGTATATAATTGCAAGATATGTCTAAGTTTTTAATATTTCAACATAATTACAAATAGACTCTGAAATACATCTCAAAACGTAAAATTTAATTTAAATTCTTACCTAAAGCCTCAAATTGTTCGGAGATTTGAAATGCCAACTCTCTTGTAGGTGTTAAAATAAGGGAAAAGTATCTTTGTGGATTCTCCAACAGAGCCTGCAGTATAGGCAGGGCAAAGGCACCAGTTTTACCTGACCCAGTCTCGGCAATCCCAATGATGTCTTTCCCTTGCAATGCAACCGGAATGGCTTCCTTTTGTATTTTTGACGGATTTTTCCATTTTAACTCCGCACATGCTTCACACAACACGTCAACAACACCCTGAAAAGAATTATTTGATAATTTTATTGAACATAACCTATACCACCACCATACAGTGGATACTGCTTTCAGTATTGTAAAGTTGAGCTGAAAACTTAACGTAAGTTGTAACATTTGTAAATTTACAACCGTACTCATTAGGGTATTACAGAGAAATTACCAGATCTTTGAAAGTTACAAGCTCTTCAGTAACTTCTTCATTTGTTACAGTAGGTTGTTCCTCGGATTTTACACTATCATCGTCACTGCTCTGACTATCGGCAGTCATTTTACATTTATTTAACTACACGCAATGTAATTTGCTTAGTTTTCACGTGAATTTAAAAAATAAGTGTGGACTGTGCACTGTGGACATGTGAGACGGACATACCATGTACCTATTTTTGACGTTTGAACTACATTTTACAAAATTGACATTGACAGTTGTTTTTTTTCCATTGAGTACAGAGGCAGGTGAAGCCATGTACGTGTAGGTAAGTAAATTAGTAGGTAAATTAAGCAAGCGCTCCCAATACTTACTTGAAGCCAAAAAAATGATGAAGCGCTATCTATGTCGACGGTACATTCTCTCTTTCAAATTGATTGCCGTAATTTTTGTTTTCCTTTTTTAACAATTTAAGTGAAAGGATAAGTAGCAACCACTTACTTCTGCAACCCCGTAGAAGTAGAACAACATTTATGAACAATTTTTATTGATTTTATAACAACACAAATTTCAATACGTACAAAATCGCGAGTCGACAGTGTCCACCATGTTTACTCGACTCGCGATTTAGTTAGTGTTTTTAAGTTGTGGTATCAAGACCCCCCCTATCCCTTGCCTTCAAATAAGCTCAATATAATATTATAATGCATTCTGCTATACAAATTCCTTTTAATTCATCAAAATCATCATCATTATTTCAGCCGCACAACGCACAACAGAAGGCTCACTCAACTCAACACCCCCTGCGGATATAGGCGAACCTTCCCTTCCCGTTCCCCTTTAATATGTTTTAATAATTCTCGGTAGCTCGACCCCCGAAGGTTGCTGGTTTGAGTCTCATCTTAGATACATGGAGTATAGTTTTTTCCTAATATAAAATATAGGAAATAAAAATATGAATTATTGTTATTTATATTTTATAAACAATCTTGATCTTATTAAATAGTTTAATAGATGGTGGTTTATGAACGTTGTTGTCGTGTCACATTTTGTCAATGTCAGTCAGTCCATTTGTCAGTCTTCATAATTTACGTAGTAACTAATACCTAATCTGTGTTCTCAATTGCGTTTGTGTGTCGGTGGATGTTGTTTTGTGTTTTGTATTGAGGTTATAAATTTATTTAAAATTATTGATCTTTTTTACTAAGTTAACTTAACTTATACTTCCAATCTTTAAAAGTCAAGCTATAAAAGTAGCATACGATGGCCAAGCATCACCCTGATTTAATTTTCTGTCGAAAGCAACCAGGAGTGGGTAAGGCATCCCTCGAATTTGATCTCGCTTTCGTGTTCTTTATAATGTAATCACGCCTGATTTTATGTATCTGTATTTCAGCTATCGGCCGCCTGTGTGAGAAATGTGATGGCAAATGTGTAATTTGCGATTCGTACGTACGACCATGCACTCTGGTGAGAATATGTGACGAATGCAACTACGGTTCCTATCAGGGTCGGTGCGTCATCTGTGGAGGTCCTGGAGTGTCTGATGCGTATTATTGCAAAGAATGCACAATACAGGAAAAAGATGTAAGTGTGTTTTGGTTATTACTCAGTGTTGCAACCTTTGCACCTGCAAAATTAGGTTAATTCTTAGGGTTTTTTTTTATGTTAGTATGTAACTTTTACATCAACTGTGATTAGAGTTAGGATTAGGAACCTACTTAAGATAAATCTGCCAGAGTTTTTAAGAACTTAGTTTAATCTACATAGCTGCATTGTTGTGCGGTCAGATTGTCGTACTCAATATTTTTGTCTGCTTTCTCCCATGCAGATACAAGAATTATATTCTTATTATCTACATAAATCATTACACACATTGTTATATGGTCAGGTAGTTGAATGTTTTACCTCTTCATCTTATATTCATCTATCTCCTATAGGTACTTTTTAATACCAACTCTAATTATTGTTATTTCATCTTTCAGAGAGACGGCTGTCCGAAGATTGTGAACTTAGGGAGTTCAAAGACTGATCTATTCTATGAAAGAAAGAAATATGGTTTTAGAAGACATTAACAGTGAGCCTATTTTTTTGTTCAAATGTGTGTTATATGTATTGTCAAGTGTTTTAGTAATATAAAGTCTGCTATCTTACTGATTATGTAAGTTGTGGTTCCCCAAGTTTATTATCAAAACGTCTTTTTAACCACCTGAAAGCTGAGTTCACCTACTATTAATTAGATAAAGATGATTTAAAAAATTGTTCTGTCCTATAAAACTACAAACAAAAACTGAAATGCAGTTATATTTAAATTATGTCTAGTGTTAATTGATCAGATATACTCCAGCTATCTTACAGAAAGAATGTTTGTAAAGAAACATTGGAACACTCTCATTATTTTACAAATATGTTATATTTCCATCAACTAATGCCATATATCAAACTAAGGCCGGTATTACAGAACATGACTCAAGTAGTGATTTGTACTTGAGCACAGTTAGAAAGTGACGTTGCTACATGCGGTAAATAAGCACGTCCCTTTCCCTTTCTAAATGATCACTGCTGGAGTCACTTTCTTTAATACGAGCCTTAGACAGTATAAGTAAGCTATTGATGAATTGCAAGTATTTCTAAAATATATAAATAATAAAATAAATAGTCATAAATGGCTAAAGTATAGTCGCTTGGTGAACTCGGGCACATATTCGTCTGGCAATCTTTTTCATGTACTTGCCTGTCATATTTCTTAGGTGAGGAACTTTTGTTTGTAATGTTTTTTCAGAACTCCTAACCTACACTGGTTTTTTTACTGGGGGAAAATGATAATGATGTAAGATCAGTCACTCGGGATAAGACCAATATGACTTTAACCACATTGGTTTTATGCACAATTTATTGCATTTCATTAGTAGGTTATATTCAGATATTCCTTTGTTTGTGATTTATTATCTATTTAGACCTGCGAACATATAAAACATGTTCACAGATTTAGACATTTGGATATTATTATAAGAACCACAGACCTATATCGAGATAGATGTAAAGAGCGCTTCAAACCGTATGAGAACCTAGCATGTCGAATTTTTCGTACCTACGATGATGTCAAGAGCGATATTTAGTGATGCGTAAATACATACATGTGTAAACACTGCACAATCAACCATTTTCGTTTCTGATTCTCTTCATGGCAATGGTCTCAAGCGGACTGGCTTAGGTCGTAAACTTTGACTGTGGATCAAACTTTTGACACGCAAGGTAGGTACGCTTTTACCATCTGTGTCCATATAGGTCTATGGTAAGAACAGTTAAACGTAATTGGTAAACTAATCTTGCTATAAAAATAGTCTACTATTTAATGAAAACAACAAATGTATAGTGTGTTATAATCAATACCTACATAAAATGTTCACATTTTCTGATTAATGTAATGTGATCATAGAACCATTCTTCTGTTTAAAATATTTTCTTTAACCAACTCCAATATTTTTTTAAAGGGAGTTGCTAAGTTGAGTAAAAGGTACTTGTAATATTTAGGTTAAAAAATGGAATAAAATAATGTTTCATTTAACGATTTTTTAATACTTTATTCTTTCCTTAGTGACAGGATTTTTTTCCAAGGTACCCAATATAAACTAAATTATATGTATGTATACTACCTAACACAAGGTACAAATATTTAAATTCTCACAAAATTGATTTCTTATGATACAATATACATAATACCTATTATATATACATTATTTTGAATATCCAAAGAGTACATAATAATCTCTCGACTCAAACCAACTAAAATTCTAAATCTGTTAGTGTGGAAAAATAACTATAGTACTGTACGGTCATGATTATTAATCTGACAAACACACTGTATTCTATAAAGTTGTTGAATTGGATGTTAGTTTTATCATATTAATACGATCTCTTTACAACGAAATATATTTACTTAACCCCTAGCTCAGTCGTTGTACACTTTCTGTATTAACAACAATGCACATTCATTAGTCTTAGAGCAGCGCTACGCAATGGTTGAATATACGTAATGCATCATAATACAATATACTATACTCATTGTCTGGTCGTCTTGGAGCAATGATTTTGCTAATATTTCCTATAGAAGTCAATGTCTGGTAAAAAACCGGTCTGCCCGGTCGTCGATCGTCATCTGTCTGTCCTGTCAATTGTAATATGTAAGCCTGTCACTCGTCAGCTAGTCAGTCAGTCCAAGGAGGCTCGACGCCGCGACGCTCATTTTGTAACAAGTACTTGTCAAAGATGTTCTTTCGAAAGTATCAATGTGTGATGCATTTTCTAACGTTAGGGTCAAAATGTAGTGCAGCTCTTTAACTTTATGCTTAGTCTTTTCTCGTTAGCTTAATATATAAGCTTATTCTTGTACCATCTAATGAGGGGCATTTTGTTGGGGGCTGGGTTAGTCCAAATGACAGGTTTGGTTCGGTGTCCGTTGCATGTGTGGCCGTTGCAGGGGCCGTACCGTGCAAGTGGCGTCGGCATCGAAATCGGCTTCATTTGACAGATGGATGTGACACATTGCTGCTTTTTTTTTTTTTTAGTTTTGGCTTCTTCCGTTTTCCACAGAAATTCCGCGAACGTCCCGTAGTGAAAGAGACAAGACAAGAGAGTGCTTCTTTTTGACAGAAATGAAAACTTACCACAGACTTATCAATATGTCACATCCATCTGTCAAATGAAGTCGATGTCAATGCCGAGGAGACTTGCGCGGTAGGGCCTCAGATTCGCCCTACATACAACGGCTGTGTAAGCGCTTGGCGGAACCCACGCGGCTACAGAAACGCTTGGGTACCGCGTTGGTCTTATTTGTGTAGGTATAAATACCCGCGGTTAAAAGTTATCGTTCCGCGTGTCCGAACTAGCGCTATAAATATAAAATAAATATAAATATTTCTTACACTCACATCAGCCCCAAAGTAAGCACTGTAAGGCTTGTGTTATGGGATGCTAGGGTAACGGATATAAATACATATAATTGTATATATATAAGTATTGTTGTGTAAATATATATAAACGTCCATGACTCAGGTACAAATGGTCTTATTCATCATACAAACATTTGCCCCTACCGGGATTCGAACCCGGGACCTCAGAGTGGGCGACACCTTGCAACCGGTGTACGTACCACTCTACCATGGAGGTCGTCGAATGTCAAGAATCATGGTATTACCCTTGGACCAATATTTTAAATAATTAAATTCGTTAAATTAAACATCATGTAGATAGTGGGGTCGCTGTAGGTATACATAAAATTAACAAAACATTTAACCCTACGCCACAACTCACTGTACACTTTCCGTAGCTACTATTCACATTCATAAGTCTAAACTTCACAGTCTTTTCCCATAGCTGTTACAAATCATTATCATTCTCGTACTATCTAAGGTGAGGCGTCGTGTTGGTTGCCGGGTTGGTCCAAATGTTGGGTTCGTTGTTGTCGGTGCTGGTGTCCGTGTTGTCAGCCATGTTGGCGGCCATGTTGGGAGCCATGTTGGCGGCCATGTTGGGAGCCATGTTGGCGGCCATGTTGGGGGCCATGTTGGCCCCGCCCCCGTCGGAGTAAGCGGGGCGCGAGGGGATGATGGGCGATCTGACACAGACACTGCAAGTAAACATCAAACAAGAATTTAGGGTACGGTTGAAGCCACAGTTGAGAGACTGACCGGCGGCCCGACCGCCTATGCCTAACGGTATAGCGTGTGCAATCGCTATAGCTATCAAACTTCAAACTGTCATAAAACCCTTTAATGATAGGGTTTTGATCTAATTCCTACATATTTCTATTCATCTATTGGATTCACTATTGCATTTTTAGTATGAAAGTGATAGCGTCTGCGAGTGCCCTTGTAGGGGGTTTCAAAGATAGTTATAGCGATAGCACAAGCTGTACCGTTAGGCGGTCGGGGTGCCGGTTGTGGCAAGTTTTGACCCTTAATACCATCGAAATAAAGATTAAATGTGTCACAATCGGGCCATCTATCTTACTATTACATTACGTATTTTATTGGATGATGCTATAAAGGACGTTATTAAGGACTAGGGGCCGCTCGCGGTTTCACCCGCGTTCCCGTTCCCGTGGGAATATCGGGATAAAAAGTATCCTATGTTCATAACCAGGCTATCTACTGACAAATTTTACCAAAATTCATCCAAATCCGTTCAGTAGTTTCGGAGCCTATTCAATGCAAACAAACAAACAATCAAATCTTTGCTCTTTATATTAGTAAGTAGGTATAGATAAAGTGTCATTATTAGATCCAATTTGATTCAAGTAACGACTTGGATTAAGTTAAATCCTCTATAGCATATCGCAGACAAACCATAACTTTCCATGTAACTAAGTAGAATTTAATGCAATAGAGGATACAATAAAAGATAAAAGTAATAGACTTATAGCAGAATAAGGCTCTCTATGATTAATTGTCAGGTGATGATGATTTATTTTCAACCTAGTCCCCTTGTGTTAGGGTTCAGGGCCCGTAGACAAAGTACGTAGCGAAACGATAATTCGATTCGTTATTGTCTATATAAGCCAATTAACTTGCGGTAAGACCACGTGATTTAGCGCGGCCTATGCCAATCCGCCAATCACATACATTTAATATTTATCGAACTTCGTTATCGTTTATAAATTGTTACTTTGGCTAAGAGCCCAGGATCGAGTGAATTTCCAGTGTTGCTTGATAAATGTATGTAGATAATGTAAACGATTTGTGGTTAATTTAATTGAGAGTGTAGTCAGTGTAGTAACAAATTAAAACGATCGTGAGTTGCCAATGTTGCCTTTGTTTTTTATGTAAGGTAAGTTTGAAGTTTCTCTTAAAACCTGTCATGCACCTTTTGCATGTATGAACTATGTGTGTAAGAAGAATGTTGAAATGATCGTAGCGTAGACACCAACCAAATCACAAACTTGTACAGTTGGCAAAACATCAAGCCTCACATGTTGACCTTGAGCACGCCGCTATCCCCTACGTAATAAGTACGATATTCGCAGGTCAACGATAAAGCTTGATCAACTGTTGCTGTTTTATAGATTCTTCATCCAGAATTCATAAGAAGCAAGTACCTATCTTATGTCAAATAACAGATACACAAACGAGATTGTCTAGGTATATTGAAACTTAATTCTAAATTCACACGTGAGAAGTGCTAATTTTGAAGACTGATTTTATCATGCGGTAGGGCTTATCATCATCCGTTAACCATGCAAAAGAAAGCCGGTCAGTAGGTACCTAGTCTGAGTAAAAGTCGTTACAGACAGAGAAAACAGACTCTACAGACAGAGAAAGAAAGAAAAGAAACATTATTTAGGTTGAGTTTTATGTGGGTAGACAAACATGGCATTTCTATTCTACCCTCTTATTGAATGAGATGTAGCAATATCAGAATTAGTTTAAGCAAATCTGAGTTTTATTGCAATTCGCGTAAAACAAGTCGGAAGACTTTCCACTTTTCAACATTTCGCTTTTTCCTGCAAAAAGCTGACTGGCTAACTTTTGCACCTCGTTAACGGTTGAGACCCTCGGCGTGAGGGTGCCGGCATGCACTCGTTACTGACCTCCCGCTTGGGGCACGCTTTTGTCAGCTCCCCATTATGGTCCTATGGAAACCATAAGAATAAATGAACAAGAATGTAGTCTATTATATGAATTTAATTAGCAAGATAAGTATGTACCTAATTAGTTAAACTTAATTGTTTTCGTTCTGTTATCATAACGTTACATTTAAATGTTATTGCATTATCTGAACTGGCATGGCAACGCGGCAACGTTCTTTGATGTGACTCTCACTCCTGTCAGGTAAGAAAGCTTAGGTACCAAAGGGATTTGAACTTTTTTGTGGTGGCTGGCCAAGTCCCAGTCTGCAGTAGGTATTATGGTGAGACGACATTTTGTTTTTTTTTCAAAATGGTGTGCTACGATAATACATTTATAAATGAACAGAGACACACAGAGGAACAAAAGGTAAATTGTCCTACTAAAATGCCACGTTAGTCAGATAATTAGCGTTATAAGTGTATAATGTCGATCCTGAATATCACCTTTGCATCCTTAACTCCAATTATCTTAAACGGACACTTTAGGGTATTATGTTGTATGTCATTTTTTGTTCATCTTTACGCCATTTTGAAGATTTTCAAAATCATGGACTGGGACGAGGCCAAATAGTTTAAACCCCTTTAAGTTAAAGAGACGTTCTGCTTGTATGAGACCTGCTCAAAACCACTAGCGTAATTGAACCTCTTCAAATTCGTATACAGGGTGGACAAAACAGACGGTCATTGGAGGGTAAGTACCCTAAATATTGTTGTGAGCAAATTTTACTCAAAGGCAACATTCCTTCGTTTTCAAAAATAAACAAAACTGCTTGAACAATCATTTATCTGCACCGGGAATCGAACCGGCGGAATGAGAAAAAATAACATCATCTACTTTTATGGTACCATTTGTTATAAATTGAATAATTAAATTGTATTTAAAAAAAATTATTTATTAATTATATTATATTGTTATTATTTGTTAAATTAGTTATTGAATTATTTGTTATATTATAATATTTTGTTGAGGAATGATTAATTATTTTTATTATTTTTTAATAAATTGAATAATATAGATTTATAATTTAGATTGGCAAACATAATTATGTAATTGTTATTATTTTATTGATTTAATTATTAGTTACTCTATTGTATTGGGGTAATCCTGTAATAATAGATGTAAGTGTGGAAATAAATAAATAAATAAATAAATAAATAAAAAAAATAGTATTAATCATAAAGGTCAATTAAGTGCGAGTAGAATAGTATCTAAAATTAAAAGCAACACTTAAAAAATCTATTTAAAAACTTATTCATCGATTGAACTCGCGTCTTTTCGCCTTTAGTATGGAATTATGGGAATATTAGTAAAAAAAGTCAATAACCTAATGATTAAAATCAGTGTATTGCTGCCAGCTGCAAACCACATTTCCAAAACTGTAAAATACTTATATACTTTATCCTGCTTATTTAGAAATCTGTAAATTTGTTAGAAAAATAAGAATTTATTCACAAAAAGGCATGCAATACAAACTCACTACTCCTTGAGACATAAAAATAAGTTAATGATTCCGACTGCACGCCCTAATATTATGCTCATCAAGTACCTAACTATAATAATGTCCGTCAAAATTTACAACAAACTTCCAGAGAACTTAAGAAATGAAAATAATAATGATATTTTTTTAATAAAAGAAAAGAAAATAATAAGTATTAACTTTTGTAAATGGCCTCAAATCTATTTATGATTGAAAAAAAAGAAGAGATCTTTTTCAAATTGCGATACCCGACAGGGTCCATAATTTGTACTTTTTTTTTAATGTAACATCTTTATAACAACATTATGGATGCAATAAATGTATTGAATATTGAGCAAATGGTTCATATTTCGAGCTACTAAGTAAGTTAAGGTAAACTTCATTTTTATTTTAGTTCGTGTAAGTAAGAGGTAGGTAGGTGGAATAATTTATTACTAATATATACTAATATATAAGAATAATGTATGTATACCTAAATTGAACTATTTATCTTTCCTGGCTTTGTCTTTAATTTAACACATTAAATTATATACGCTAAATTGATCTTTATACTTAACACTATAGAATAGTACAAAGGTACACGATGTTTTTTTTCTCAAACAAGCCGGTTCGACTCCCGGTGCAGGTATATTAGTTTGCGGTTTATCTTATTTTTGAAAAATGAAGGAATGTTTCCTTTGGGTAAATTTTGCTTTTTTAAATATTTGGGGTACTTTCCCTCCAGTGACCGTCTTTTTTTCCACCCTGTATATTCTAGTAGGAGTATTTAACCTTTATGTCGGTCGCGTCGTATACCTAAGGTACTCACGAGTTAACATCCTCCATCTTCTTGAGAAGCCTTTCGTTCTCCCGGCTCAGCATCTCGTGGTCTCTCAGAAGCTGGTCCCTCAGCGAGAACAGTTCGGTGTTCTCGGTCCGAAGCGCTGTGTTCTCGGCCATATGTAGCTGGAGAAGGTCGACCAACTCGGAGCGGGGGAGCTGGTACAGCTTGCTGGGCTCCACGCTGGGCGGCGTGCGACGGTGGCCTGAAATTCAAATATTTTACTAAATAATTGCTTAGCTAGGAAAGCTAAAAGCATTAAGAGAAAGGCTCCTGTGGGTGGTTTATTTAAGTCAAGACAAAACTTGACATACTTGTCATTTTGTCATGCAATTGACCAATCCAAGTTTTTGGGACCAGCTGTGGTGGAGCCATTAGTTCTATGATAATATTAAAAATGTGAAAGTATGTCAGTTTGTTTGTTTGTTCCACTTTCATGCAAAAACTATTGAACGGATTTGGATGAAATTTGATACGCAGGTACTTCAAATAGTGGACTAACACATAGGCTACTTTTCATCCCGATATTCCCACGGGAACGGCAACCACGCGGGCGAAACCGCGGGCGGCCGCTAGTTAGTTCATAATTTCAAATAAAAAAATATCCTTACACAGTTAGTAGTAGGTACAAATCTATGATCCTTGTCGCTTGAGGAGTAAGTCGATAATGACATTTATTAAACTTAATACTTACTAAGGTAAATAAACTTAGATTAGAAGCGAGGTGAATGTAATAAATAGTCATTGTGTTTTTTTTTACGAACGACGGGGAGACTCTTACACCTTACAGCATTATCAATACTTAACATCAGGTATGATGAAGGCTATAACCCCCATATTCTAAGTCGTTCCTCCAAAACTTACTCGTCCTCGACTTAACGAAACCTCATTGAAAACCTCTTCGAAATACTCCTCGAAATCAATATTCTAAGTCATAACTGCGTAAGGACCTGGAGGAGCCAAAGAGTACGTAGCCACTCCGTGTTAGGCCTAGCGCACACTATCATTTTTACCAACGACGAGGTTGAGTGGAGTGTAAAAAGTTTTGGAGGAACGACTTAGAATATGGAGGTTAGCCTTCATCATACCTGATGTTAAGTCAGTATTGATAATACTGAAGATGGAAGCGAGCCTCTCCCGGAATCCTCAACCACTGAGGAACTGGCTATCTGTGAACATAGTGGTTAGTCGTTGAGTACCTATACGTGGTTATTCAGAGCCAACTACCGCACTTACTGTACGCGTCGAGGCTGTAGTCGGTCTGCACGTGCAGCGCGGTGCGCAGGTGCTGGTTCTCCGCCTGCAGCGCCTCCACCTCCCGCTTCAGGCTCAATATCAGGGCGTCCCTCGCGTCCTGAATAAAAATAAACCTTACGAGTGTTGGAAACTTTGTCACGTTTCAATATTTTTTCAGATATCTGTATATCGAATATTTGAGCTGATTCATAGAACTATACAGCATGAAAGCCGATTACGAGGAGTCCGAAAGTAGTTTTGATGGAGTTGCACGACGACGACGAACTGAACTGATTTTTCCACCATCGGTGTAGGTTAACTTAAAACCCCAATGTGAGGGTTGGTGCTGTGGCGATACAAGTAAACGATCGGTTCAGAGAATAATGCAATATCTTTTAATAGTTAAAGTGTACCTGCTTATATACAAAAATATTACGCAACATTAGACAAAGACAACGGACAAATATAGTGTATCTATTTCACACAAAATAGGGAATCGACACCTGATGCATTGAACACCTGTGCCAGAGAAGGAAAACTTGAAACAAACCCTCTACCAACCAGTAGTAAAGCGTAGTAGCAGTAGGCTAATAGCCTCCTATGAACGCCACAATAGGCGTGAGCTAGGAGAGGCCTATATCCAGCAGTGGACGTCCACAGGTTGATGATGTGAGGGAATCGAAAACCGAGGGTGCTAATACATTAAGATATATTTATCTACCTACAGTAAAATTATGTTTACATAAATACGTGTGCGCGTTTACTTCGAGCTTCAGTTTCCTCGGCGGCCGGTACAATGCAGACGTATGACATGTCGCCACACCCAATATTGATTAAAATGCAAAAAGATGGAATGCGCTGCCTGCTCATGTATTCCCCGATTCCTATTTACAACCTTGGTCTCGTCAAGGCGAGCGAGAGTTAATTGGAGTTTCCTAGGCTGAGACCAAATCCTGTTGACCAGGCCGCAAATATCTGCTTAGTTATTAAGAAAAAATTTGCTAATTGCAGCAAATCATGCATCCAGGCTGCAGAATACAACTGGCATGCAGTTAATTGTAGTCCGTAAGATTTTACTTACCATCTTCACAATGGGTTTTGATTTAATTTTCTTAGCTCTGGCCGCATACCTCAGAGTATTGACAGTCTCACTTAAGTTAGACTTCGTAGGCGCTATACACGCAATCTGTAAAAGCAAGTAAAATATTTCTATTTTACTCTTATAATTTTTTATCCATCTTTCCTTCTTCATTGGCTTCTTTATCTTGCACAATGATTGTAACAACCAGGGTATCTGCCGCCTAACGGAATAGCTTGTGCTATCGCTATAGATATCAAACTGCAAACTCTCATAAAACCTTACATTCCTATTGATCTATTGGATTCACTATTGCATTTTTAGTTTGAAAGTGATAGCGTCAGCGAGAGCCCTTGTAGGGGGTTTGAAAAATTGATAGCTATAGCGATAGCACAAGCTGTACCGTTAGGCGGTCGGAGTGCCTCCTGCACTTTCCATCAACGCCGCTATATTTACACGCCGTATGGCAGCATCCCACAACCTAAAATGAATAGCATTACAGTTGATGGTAAGGCCCCAGGACTGTATATAAAGTAATAAATAAAGTTTTAATTTGTATCTATTTGTGAACGGTATAACAGTGCGATGGAATCTGCACGGTGTTTACGAAGTTAGCCGATAGTGCCTGAGCTTGGACGAATTAACCAAGTGGTTAATTCGTCCAAGTGCCTGAGGTGTCGCCATTTGAATCCTTTCCCCACCTCTTCACCTGTTCTCTGACAGCTAAATGTGGCAAAATTATGAATTAACTGCGACTAATACCAGTGTGTTGCGCCTTATTTTACAGCCGTCAGACTCAGTACTACAGTGACTTGCGACTAACTTCAAAGCCGTCCGTCGTTAGTTTGTGCGGATAGTCATAAAATATAATTATAAGTAGGCGGCTTACCATGAGCGTGACGCCGTTCCCGGAAAGACTATCGGCGAGAAGCTTGGTGAGCTTGCTGTCCCGGTACGGGATGTGCCCGCGCTTGCGCCCGTCACTCAGCTGCGCGATGCAGTACCCTGGGACGAGGAAACTTTATTCAAATATACGTTTACATAAGTACTTTGGGATTGTCCATTTTTTCCTGCCAATCATTCAAAACATCTTTTGGCAGACAAGGAGAACGGCCGCAAGAAACTTATCAGCTTTAACAGAAGCGTGGCACGTCGGGACTTGGTTGTTGTGCTGATGCTGAGCACTGGGTGAGGATTAAAGAAAAGTGTTATTTTTATTAGGAGAAAATTGGTGAACTTGTTGTCCCGGTACCGGATATACCGCTCTTTATTAGATACCGCGGCTCAATTCAGGACATCTTTTAGCTGACAAAAAGAACTGCCGCAAGAGACTTATCAGCCGCATGGGACGTGGTGACTTGGTTATTGTTCTGATTTAGAAATAAAGTTAAGTGTGGATTTGAATCCGGCACGGAGGATCATGAAAATTTGAGAATTATATTTTTGTATAGCGTTGATAGAACCAGTCAAAGATGTTGATTTGTAAGGGTTTGTCATATGGTTGGTCAGACGGGTGACAAAAAATTTACCAAGTACCATATCAAGCTCCTCCTCAAGCAAGTTGGTATTTTCTGTCAAAAAGTGATATATTTTTCGTCAATGACATCAAATATTACTTCATCGGGTAAAACGAACGAATAGCATGCCTTGCCATTTCTTTTCTATTCAGAATGTATATTTAAAAGGGTTTTAACAATATTTTCCTTTTTTCCCTCTGTTACCCCACTCATCACGCTTAAAACGTCCTGAAATGTCAATAATTAGTACACAAATGTCAGAAAACTTTTAAATTTAGACAAAATGCAAAATAATATAATTTCCCTGACCCTAATCCGTTAAATTTGACGGAAAATCCGTTAAGTTGGCAACACTGGTATGTTCTGTGACTACGAGTAAGGGCACGTTCATCGAGCGCATAAGTAGCGCATAGGTATATAAGTAGCGCGAGTATCTAAAAACGAATCTAATGAAAATGTCCAATTTGTCTATAGATATCGAAACTGTCCGGACATTTATGGTTAATGACCGCCCGTATGGAAATTATCCGACATTTTACAACTCTAGCCGCTGCTGTATTTTCAGTCGTTAATAAACGTACGTGGGCCAGGGTGGTCTATAGTAGCACATTTTTCTGATCAATAAATAAAAATTGCTAATGATGCTGATGATGAACTCAGTACCATCTGGCTCCTATGAATATTGTTAGTTTCTTCCAACGTCTTGCCGGTGGAATGAGGCCGCTTCTTCATCTCGCTGCCGGCCAGATCCACGAAGTTGATTTTGCAGTGCGTGACACGGACACATCGACGCGCAGACCAGTGTCCCAGCAGTGGGAAAATTACTAATGTCTGATAAAAATGATGATGAACTTACCCAGCACCATCAGACTCCTATTAATATTGTTAGCTTCCTCCAACGTTTTTCCGGTGGAATGAGTCCGTTTCGTCATCTCGCTGCCGGCCAGGTCCACGAAGTTGATCTTGCCGTGCGTGGCGCAGGTGACGGACGCGTCGGCGCGCAGCTCCTTGCGGACGCGCACGCTCAGCACAGTGTGCGATCGGGAGGAGTGCGCGTTCATAGCGTGCGAGCCTACCGCGCGGTTCCGCATACCTGACAAGTAGTAGATATATGTTTCAAACTTAAAAAAAAGCGGTTGGTGAGGACTTAACACTTTACCATAACAACAATGTTTTTAGTATTGTTCTGTTCCGGCTGTTAGAAACATAAGATAGCCAATTCCTCAGTGGTTGAGGATACAGAGAGAAGCGCGCTCCCACCTTCAGCCTTATCAATACTTTAACGTAATTTTTTAACCTACCTTCTTCCAAAACAGCGAACAGGTCATCCAGCTGCTCGCAGTCCACAGTGAACAGGTTCTCGACGTAGAAACTGCGGGTGTCTTTCGACCAGCGTACTTGCAATGGCTTCCTAGCTGTGCCCGGGTTTAGTAGATCTATAACCTGTAATAATAAACTTTCATTAAGCAATTTCGTCCTGCATCCAAAAGAAAACATAGCACTACTTATTCGTATGATAGTTTAAGCACTGAACTGGGATTTGTAATAAAAAATATATTTCGTGTTGTTAAGCACTTATGTTACATCATACCCAAGGCAATAACACCCAGACATGAAACAAACATGTCTGGGGCTCTGTTTTTGATCCACTCGTCTAGCGTCGAGCGCTTACCCCCATATTCTAAGTCGTTCCTCCAAAACTTTTTACACTCCACTCAACCTCGTCGTGGGTAAAAATAGTAGTGTGCGCTAGGCCTAACAGGGAGTGGCTACGTACTCTTTGGCTCCTCCAGGTCCTTACGGAGTTATGACTTAGAATACCGATTTTGAGGAGTATTTCGAAGAGGTTTTCAATGAGGTTTCGTTTAGTCGAGGACGAGTAAGTTTTGGAGGAACGACTGAATATGGGTGTTAGTTTCTATTGATTTTCGTTCTACATTTGAATTTTCATATTTTTGTGCCCCCACCGTTGCAGTCGAGCGAACTAAAGCTAGCGACGCCGATGCGTGACTTAGGTCACAAACACATGCGATACCGCAATGTCATACGAGCGATTCAAAAATAGAGCTCCGGTCCCGCCCCCTAATTGTCTAATTTCAAAATCTATCAAATCCCTTTCAAAGGTGTTGTGGTTGTGATAGTGATTTATGGAATTGTGTAACTTATAGTCGCAATCCCTTTTGGAACGAATGATGTTTTAAATGACTCTTCATTTGACACTTCTCCATACATTTGAAAGACATTTTCGTGTGTCGCTTTGCTTACAGAGTTCAATTTCGTTCGTTTCGTTCGTGATAGGCATTGTGATCGGGTCGCGTTTTGAAAGGTATTGAATGAACGAAATTGAACTGTCTAAGCAAAGTGACAGACGAAAATATCTTTGAAATGTATGGAGAAATGTCAAATGAAGTGTCATTTAAAACATCATTCGTTCTGAAAGGGATTGCGATTATAAGTTACACAATTCCATAAATCACTATCACAAGCACAATACATTTGAAAGGGATTGTGATAAATTTTGAAATAAGATCAGATCACAATCCCTATCAAATGTCAAATTGTGACGGTCTGAAGTATTTAAATAACTTTCAAATGAGGAATTGAAAGGGATTGCGATATATTTTAAAATTAGACAATTAGCCTCCCGGGCGAGGTACCCACGACCGTTGGCTCAAAATACAGGATATCACTAGTTCCAGCTAAAATTAAAATATGATGAAAGTCCAACCTACCTTCTCGTTATAGATTTCGAGGAAGGAGGCTTTGAGGATGAAGTGGCACTCGGGCTGCTCGTTTAACAACTGGAACAGGTACACGAAGGAGCGCACCACCAGCCCCTGGCCTGGTGCCAGTGGACTCGCTCCGCTCTCCACCTGGACACAGTATATGGTCCATTTAACCTCGATTACGTACCTACTCCTAATACTAACTATTATAACTACTTATATAATTGAAATAAAACAACTTTTACGGATATCAAACGCGCTATGTTTCACGAACTAAGTTGTAATTGTCCGTATTTTTTGGTTTTTTAGGGATTTTTTGATTTTCCCGACGTTTCGGCACCTTTTCAGCTGCCGTGGTCACGGGATGACTGCAAAGAGTACTATGTACGGGATGACTGGCTCTTTATAAGTCTACCCTCGAAAAGTTAATTATTGTTCTCGTTCGGATACGGTTAGACATTTACTATGGCAATAATTATTATCGATTTTGTATCTAATTAATTAACTTTTCGAGGGTAGACTTATAAGTAGACAGTCATCCCGTGACCACGGCAGCTGAAAAGGTGCCGAAACGTCGGGAAAATCAAAAAAACCCTAAAAAGCCTAAAAATACAATTCCAACTAAGTTCGTGAAATATACCGCGCGTTTGATATCCGTAAAAGTTGTTATATTTCAATGAACAGTGCGCGCCAAAACTTAAAATGTACGTATACTGCTATATAATACTACTAGAGGCCGGGCGCGGTTTCACCCGCGTGGTTCCCGTTCCCGTGGGAATTTTGGGATCATTTATAGCCAATGTTACTACTTGGGGTCTATACCAAATTTCGTCAAAATCGGTCCAGTAGTTTTTGAGTTTATTCGTTATATACAAAAATACAAATCTTTCCTCTTTATAATATTATATAGTATAGATAAATGCGAAAGTGTGTTTGTTTGTCCGTCCTTGACGCCCTTTCTAAGCAACCAATCGACTTGTTTTTTTTTATTCATGACGGGGAGACTCACTCATTCACCATACCTGATGTTAAGTATTGATAAGGCTGAAGATTGAAGCGAGCCCTTCCCTGAATCAATCACTGAGGAACTGGCTATCTTATCTCTAACTGCCGGAACACAACAATGCTGTAAATATTGTTGTTATGGCGTCAGTCTTAGATAAGATGGTGGTAGCTAGTCAGGCAGACTTACAACAAGTCCTACCACCAACCAAACCGAATACAATATGTACCCCCGCTGGGAATCTAAGCCGGGCCCCTGGGTCTGATACCGGTGGTTGTACCACTAGATCACAGAGGCGGTTAATTTCGAATCGAGTCATCATCATTCAAAGTCAAAGTCAAAGATTTTTATTCAAATATACTTATAGATAAGTACTTTCGAATATTCCAACATTTTTTTTCCCTACCAGCCATTCAGGACATCTTTTAACTGATAAGAAGAACGGCCGCAAGAAACTTATCAGCTTTAACAGAAACAACAACATTTACAATGGAACATGTTGTTGCCAAACACAAATTTACAATTTTGAAATATATTTAATATAAGAGGAAAATTATAATCATTAATGAATCAATTCATATTCCCACGGTAACGGGAACCACGCGGGTGAAACCGCGCGCGGACGCTAGTACAACATAAAATAGAGGAAACGAACTAGGATCGACCTTCACCCATCTGTTAAATATATGAAAAGTACTTTATATCAAATTTAATATATTAGAAAACTAGAGGCCGGGCGCGGTTTCACCCGCGTGGTTCCCGTTCCCGTGGGAATTTTGGGATCAAAGCTATCCTATCTCTTAAGTTGGACCAGACTGCTCACGGTGTGCCAATTTAATTTAAAATCGGTTAAGTAGTTTAGGAGTCCATCGCGGACAAACATCGTGACAGGAGATTTATATATATTAAGAAGATATACCTCTAAAAATTCCTGGCCAGACTATGATTAATACAAAACCGCAAAATGATTTTTTGCTATGATGTTATTTTAAGCAAATATGTTTGTTTATTAGTTAAACTACAGAGGAAAATCTGTTTCTGGCCCTTCTGTATTAAACTATTACCATTAGTATCATTCTGTAATGCGCTGGTGATTTTCTGGATAAATAAAATAAGACCAGGAGAACAAACAGACCTTGTCGAGATTCTTGCCTATTTTCTTGCGCAGGCTTTGTGAACCGAACGCGTAGTTATTTAATTTTGAGTAGAATTTATTTTGTGATAAAGTTCAGAAAAAAACTACAAGAGTGAGCCTACTGACTCGGTAGCCAGGAGCCTTAATTTTATATTCCACGCCGCCATCGTCGGTTAAAACCAATATTAGTTTGAAGGGTCGGAGGTGACTTTACATCCCTCAACATTTTTTCTAGCTAAGGTATCATTAGCCACCGAAAGTGATTTATTGTTCAAACGCAATCGATTCACAGAGCGAGCAGGGGTTAAGTTTGTTTACGGGTTTCAGAAAGTCTTTTTAACCACATAAAGATTTTCAAGGCTATCAAAGTTCGTAATGCTGCTGCTGGTTTGGAATTTGACCAGTTTTTTTTATTAATGATGTTCAGAAAACAATTTTCAGTTGAATGTAGAAAAAAGTTTTCTTGTGTTCGATATCCATATCGTATGTCAATTATGGCTCAGATGGCTCCATAATTTAAGCAAAGAATACTAAATAGGTGTTACTAAAAATAATAATAACTAGGGCGGTTACAACCCGATACTCGGGTTCGTCGATCGACGAAAAATTCCAAATTATGCGAAAATAATGACACTTTTTAATTGCAGTTTGTGATCATCACGTTTAACACTTTGTATATTTTATAGTTTTCGGAACAAATAGACTCGAGTACCTTTAATTTGATACCTTACTCGGCCGCGTACTACGCGCCAAAGTCCCTATCGAGTCGTCACAAATTTTGCGAACCTGAATTAAGTATATAGATAGGTAGGTATTAGTAAAACATTAATGTTTTTTTATTGTGATTCATTACATAAAAGCAACACGTAACTAATATAAATTGTAAAATGGGGTTACCTTGACGCCTACGTGATATCACGCGACCCATTTGGAAGAAAAATCAGTTCCAAATGTGGAGTTGATTTTTCCATCCATACTAAAGTCGGGGAGATAATTAGACGGAAAAACTGTACGAAAGAATAACGCATAGGCTAAAATTTATCCGGGTTTCACGCGGGTGAAAGCGCGAGCGGCCGTTAGTTTTATTATATTCCGTTTTTACGATTCCATTAGCCCTTTCCCTAAATTGGCCTAATAAGTATTACTAGAACTTGAAAAGTAAGAGAACGCAAGGTAGGTACTTGTTGTCGTTTAAAAAAATTATTGTTTTAAAAAAGGTTGCTAAACCCTGTTATCAACTTGTGACATTGACAGTTCTTTGTTTACATTTTTTTCGTCTAATTATCTCCCCGACTATTATAGATTAAAAATGTATTGATGGAAAATGCATTGAGCAAATAGTCACTACTTTGGAAAATGTAGAATACCTAATGGCTTATGTAAATAAATACTTAAGCATCAATACTCGATGCCTGTGACAATACTTATTATTTATTCAAATGCTGCTGTATAGTATATCAATAACAATTTGTCACCGATAGTTATTCTGTCACGTCCATTATTAACTGTATAATAAATAATCAATATTATCATCTAGGGATTTGTCAATGTTCAGTTAAATGTGAACTATGTTATGTTAAGGCATATGGACAAATTATCAAGATAAAATAATAAAAAAAACGGCCAATTGCGAGTCGGACTTGCGCACCGAGGGTTCCGTAAAATATTTTTTTATTATATGATGTAACTAAAAATTTACGGGTTTCGCAATTTTTCCTTTTTCTGTACTATAAGACGTTACTTCGTACCAAATTTCAAGATTTTAAATTCACGGGAAGTACCCTGTAGGTTTTGATTCCCGTGCGAGTTTCGAAAATTTGCGGAAATTTGCGGCATAAACGGCTGTATCTTTTGATTGCTTTGGCTTAGAAGTTTAATTTTTCACAGCTCCAAGGGACAGTAGACCTGAGTATTAGATATAAATTTCAGTTTGATACCTGCACGCGTTCCTGAGAAATACGGTCTTGACAGACGGACGGACGGACAACGAAGTGATCCTATAAGTGTTCCGTTTTTTCCTTTTGAGGTACGGAACCCTAAAAAGAGACAGTCATACATAGGCATTCAAAGTTAAATTAGAATCCAGTTCTTTTAACACGAATGGGGTGGATAAAATCGCTATTGAAATGTTGTAAATAAAAATCTTATTGTTATACTTCTGGACTTTCAAAAATGAGGTCAAGTTTCGATATTGACAATTTTTTCTATGGAATTCAAACATTATTATCGTCATAGAGAAACAAATTCATTATATTTATTAAACGTCTCAGGCCCCGGATTATGAGACACAATAGATATTCCATTGTTCTCTGAACACCGGTGTCCTGCTATTAAATAACAAAATAAAATAATAGGTTTGCTGGAAATTGTATTACATAATCAAACATTCTAGAACCTAGATTGAAGGGAATTCCCACACACAGTATTTGTTTATAAGTATAGGTACCTAGATAACCCGTTCTATGATGTACTTATGTAACTAAGTAGGTAGGTACTAACATATTACTAATGTTTACTTAAGTTTTTCTATCTTGATGGCACGAAAATTATACGTGGCAGAAAATGACCTCATATGTAATTCCATGACGTCAGAACCCCAATTATATATATTGAGGTTAAATATAGATACTCATATTGTCCTTTGTCTCTTCGACTTTTAATAATTGAGTAGGTATATAACTACTAAGAAACTAGCTAATGAGCTAATGACGTACCTATTCAGACAGCTTTTAGCTTTTTATTTGCATTATTTTCATGATTACACTAAAGAGAGTTAATATATTTTTTGCCAGTTAAACTGTGACCACAGCCCCTGGAAAAGAGGCTGAAATGTAAGGAAATCTCATGAATCCTGTTACCTATATTGAATCCTGAGCGTAGCACAATGTTTCACCACACAACAGTGAGGAAAATTTTTAGGTTCTTTCCGTGGTCACCATCCGGTTTTTTTTAACAAATAGTTTAAATATAAACTTATATTTTTTCTTGTTGTTTTATTGTCCAAAATAATTAATTAATTTATTAAAACTAAAACGGAGTATTATAATTAATTCAAAATAATTTCATAAAATAATAAATTGTAACATAAAAAGTCAATAGTGATTCGGAATGTACTATAAATGTGTGTTCTCTATGAATAGAAGGGTTCCAATTATAAAACACTTTTCCACGCAGAAATTGAATGACAAAACTAACTTTTCCGAGCGTGTGATTACGTTTTAATCCGTAAGTAAAACTTGTATAAAAAATAAGTGATGAAGATTGCATGTGGTTCTGAAATAATGTGTACAGACCTACGTGTGACAACGTGTCGTCATAAGCGGGGCATCAATGCACACATGGCATGGTTATTCAAAATCGATCCGCAACCGCGGCACGGGCCAACCATTATCATTAGACATAGTTATTATTGGTAATAATGTAAACATGTAATAATTTCCTTGTTTTGATGTGACAAACAATATCCAAAGTGATAAATATTGAACGAGAAACTATCTTAGAGAAAGCAACTAGTCTCATGTCGCGACGTGAGACTAGTTGCTTTTTTCTAGTATATTTTCTTGTTTAATATTTATCACATAAAAATAGCATAGTAAAATGCAAAATTAAAAAGTTATAAATATCCAAAGTGTTCCGTGTTTGTTTATAATCTAACTACGAGCTAAGAAGTATGAATTCCCAAGCACATGTTTATGTAAGAGTGTGGGTATGAATATGTTACGTAAGAGATCAGATAAGATAGCCAGTTCCACAGTGGTTCAGGATTCCGGTAGAAAAACGATTCCACCTTCAGCTTGACATCAGGTATAATAAGGGCTAATCGTTTTCCCTTAGGTCATAAAAAACGTAAACTTTATTTTTAGTGATAATATCTGTTGAGTTGATTGCGTTGTGTGCAACGTGCAACTGTGCGTCTTCCCGTTAATTATGATTTTGTAGATCTCACTATTATTTTTTAATTTTAGTTTCCTCCATATAAAAATTCTAGTACAAATGGATTTCAGTCCCCTTAGCATTAACATCGCTATGTGTCAATGCTAAGGGACTGAAAAAATATATAAATAGTGAGATCCCCAAAAGTATATCACGCGATATCATAAGGCGCATAATGCTGTATTGTTTACCCCGATAAGATGTAAGCGGGAAGTGACACCTTATTGAGCTACGAGTGTCTATAAAAGCCGCTCATGCCAAAGAGCAAAGACTCACCAATCCAGGCGGGCCGGTGAGCGTGTGCGTCTTCCCGCTGCCGGTCTGTCCGTAGCAAAAGGCAGTGTAGGCGAATCGCTCCACCGCCTTCTTCAGCGGCCGCTTGATGCTTCAGTAGCACCACCAGGGTGTATGTATACATTGCAACTGGTAAGACTCACCAATCCAGGCGGGCCGGTGAACGTGTGCGTCTTCTCGCTGCCGGTCTGTCCGTAGCAGAATGCAGTGTAGGCGAATCGCTCCACCTCCTTCTTCAGCGACCGCTTGATGCTT
Source organism: Chrysoteuchia culmella (assembly GCA_910589605.1). Classification (NCBI taxonomy): domain Eukaryota; kingdom Metazoa; phylum Arthropoda; class Insecta; order Lepidoptera; family Crambidae; genus Chrysoteuchia; species Chrysoteuchia culmella. The sequence continues at coordinate 20,825,370 of OU342651.1, read as the reverse complement.
CAGTAGCACCTCCAGGATGTAGATATAAATTGCAACTGGTAAGACTCACCAATCCAGGCGGGCCGGTGAGCGTGTGCGTCTTCCCGCTGCCAGTCTGTCCGTAGCAAAAGGCAGTGCAGGAGAATCCCTCCACTGCCATCTCCAACAGCCTCTTGATGCCGGAATACTCTAGCACGTCCTCCTGGTGAAGGTAATTAGGTTTGAGTAATCGTAAATTGAGTTTGGTTCATGAATCTATTACTTTATGAAACAAGCAACGGTCCCCAAAAAGTAGGGTGTCCTTCAACACGCCTAAAATCATTAGTACCTACTAATTTCATATTCAAGCCGTATTTCTGGGGCCTAAAATGTGCCACAGTCCATGACAGGACAAAAAAAAATTGGCGTTCCAACATATCCCAAAAAGTAGTATACAGGGAAGTTCTTCGACTGCACTATTATATTTCCACTCAATCCAAATGTATGGAACAGCAGATTCTTGCCGACATGACAACGATAGAGTTACAAGAGGATAGGTATGAAATGGTATACCTATATCTAACAGTTTTTTCACATATACGCGATTATAGTGAGGATAACATTAGGAAATTTCAAGAAGTTTTGAGATCTTTATCGTGGTCTGAAGTATATAAATCGGGAGATCTAAACACGGCATTCAATAACTTTTACGAAGAATTTTGTCTTTTCTACAATTTATGTTTCCCGTTAATTAAAAAGAGGTTTTCATCGAAACCTAAAAGACCAAGTTATTTCACGATTGGTATAAAAAATGCTACTCTAAAAAAGCGTCATCTAAGATTCCGATATTACAAACACCGAGATACAGAAAACAAAACAAAGTACCAAAACTACAATAAATTGCTAAAGAGATGCATATTTACAGCTCAAAAAATTGCCAACGCTAAATACATAAGTAATGCAAAGAACTTATGCAGAGCTACATGGAATGTGATAAACAATAAGACATATGAAACAAAAAGGAAAAACGATGTAGTAGAACTGAAAAATAATAATAATATTTTCCAAAATCCAACTGACATAACAAATTATTTTAATGATTATTTTATAAATATGACGGACCCAAATGACGAAAAAACTGACGCGACCCTTTCTGATGACATAAATGCAATAAATGATACTATATTTTTAGCCCCAACTGACATGTATGAAATTATAAAAATCATAAATACATTAAATATGACAAATTCTTCTGGTTATGATGACATCTTAACTGAAATAATAAAATTAGTAAAATACGAAATAGCAGAAGTCCTAAGTTTTATTGTTAATATGTCGTTCAACTTAGGTGAATTTCCAGATGCGTTGAAAATATCAGTCGTCAAACCAATATTTAAAAAAGGTGACAAATCAAATCCCGGAAATTATAGACCGATATCATTAATACCTATCTTATCAAAGATCTTTGAAAAGGCTATGCATATTAGAATAACAAGATTCCTAGGAAAGTATCAAGTCATTATAAATGAACAAAACGGTTTTCAAAAAGGAAAGTCGACAACGATGGCCGCTTTTACACTAGTCAATAGAATAACCGAATACATTGATTTGTGTAAATCTGTCACTGCAATTTTTTTCGATATGTCAAAAGCATTTGACTTCGTTTCGCATAATCTACTATTACATAAATGTGAGAAGTACGGCATTAGAGGCTTAGCAAACCAATGGCTTCAATCATATCTTTATCAGAGAAAACAATACGTTGTCATAACAAAATTGGACGAAAATGACACAGAAGTCAGTTACAAATCTGAAATGAAAATCAACGGTACGGGCGGTTCCTCAGGGGAGTATTTTAGGGCCATTGCTATTCCTCATGTATATAAACGATCTGCCTAGTATTACAAAACATGAGTGTGTTTTTTTGCAGACGATATCTCAGTTATTATTCCGTGTGATGACATAAATGAATATAATACTGACATTAATAAGACTGTAGAGGAAATAATATTTTGGCTAAGACGTAACAATTTGAAGATAAATATTGACGAATCAAATTATATACAATTTAGGAATAATCAGGGAAAGAAAACAAACATCCAAATAACTTACCAAAATAAGACGATTAAAGAGACTAGTAACACTAAATTTTTAGGTATAACTCTGGACGAACACTTGACGTGGTATAAAAATGTAGATAATGTATGTAACAAAATCTATCCATTTTCTTATGCTTTATGGAGATTGGCAAAAACTGCTGGAAATAGAGTAGCTCTTCAAGCATATCATGGTTATATAAGTTCAATCTTAAGATACGGTATTCTTTTGTGGGGAAACTCTCGCAATATAAACAAGGTACTCATTGCACAAAAATCTTGTATCAGAGCCATATGTGACGTAGACAACATGGTGTCATGCAGGTCATTATTTAAAAGCCTGAATCTACTAACTGTCCCTTGTTTATACATTCTAGAAATATGTATTTTTGTTAAAAGTCATCCTGACTTATTCAAAAGAAATTACGAATTTATCAAAAAATTTCCTACAAGGTATCCAAATAAATTGAGATTACCAAAGATGAGAACGGAACTCAGGTCAAGGAGTTGTTATCCTATGGCTATTAAAATATTTAATTGTATTCCTAACGACATTAAAGATCTGTCTCTCAATCAAATTAAAACCAAACTTAAGTCATGGCTAGTGAAAAACTGTTTTTATAATCTGAATGAATTTTTTAATTTAAAATGTAAAATAATTTAAATAATATCAATTTAATGTCAATATCAATTATATTAGATTATGATATATTGTAATGGTACCTATCTAATAATGTTGACATACTATATAATAATTATGTTACTAATGTTTTGCATGCCAGCTCCTGGTGAATGTGATGTGACTTCCATAAATTTAAGATCTTTTATGTACCGCATTCTAGCAAATAAATTCTTGATTCTTGATTCTTGATTCATAACAAACAACAATAAAAATCAGTTATAAAGCTGCTTGTCCTGTAGCCCTTATCCCTACTAAGAGCAGTTGGAAACGAAGAAAAATTATTTATTCATAGTAGTATTCTATTTTATAGTTTCTCTTCTGAAAGTCAACATAGGTAGTACCTGCGTGGCAGCCGGCTCGAAGACCACGTTGTAGGAGAAGACCTTGGGCCGTTGTCCGGGGTTGCTAGCCTGGCAGATGACCTGGCCCTTGCCGGGGAACTCCAGGATCTCGCGCTCGCCAGTCTTTCTCTCCTTCTCGCTGAGGGGACGTATCCTAGACAATAAGAGTTTTGTTTTACAATTTCTGTTCTGCGTCATTTTTTGTGTGCTTTTTTTTCTTTTAAGTTTGTGTGTTTTTGCTGTATTACGATGTTAATCAGATTTATTAAGCATCAGTTATGATTAATAGAAGAGAAAGGTAGTATAACTCCACGAAATAAGTACGAAATAATTTTGTCGTAACACTTGGAATTTTGAAACTCATATCTCTCATTCAGATTTTTTGCAGCTGTTCAGAATGTTTTAAATAATGAATAATAACTAGAAGAAATTCTTAATAATTTGAGGATTTTAAACTATTAGAATTATATATGAGAAATATTTAACTTAAGAAACCACGAAGTTAAAGTTTTGTAAATAAGTTTAAACAATCCTTCTTAACCAATACTACAAGTATCTCTGATATTTTATTCATTGATATTCGCCGCTTTACTAACTTTATTTAGCAGAGATATGTTATTACGACTAGACTGTATAATTATCCTTATTACTAATTAATCAAATAGAGGTTATCGACGTTCGTTATAATTACCGAATAGTACCAAAGACTTTAAAAAACCTATTCAATGTTATAACTAATGATATTGAAATCGAAACGTACTTTGTACAGTCAGCAGTATGTTAATATAACATGTAACAGTAAATTCTTCAATGCCGCGTATTTTAAGCGTCATAAGAAAAAAGTTAATAATTAGTAAAACAAGTCCTACCAACAACTACGTAAACTGAATACAATAATACTCCACTCTCGGAAATCAAAATCGAACCGGAACATCTGGATATCATACCGATGTTGTTACCACTAGTCCAAAAAGGTCGCTAACATTTCAAATCAAATATTTGTTATTTATTTAACGATACATAGATATATAACAATTTCATCCGTCTCTACCACTTTGTGAGTACTCGGCTTTATACGTTAAAGCAACCGAAGACGCGCTCTGACTGTACAGACTCGTACCGAGTATTTATAAATGAAATTATAGTAAGTGATGATATCGATCCACCTTGACATTCAAGAACATCCAGTTTAAATCGAATTCAGTTATAGTTTTTCAAACCTTAGGTTTATATTATTTTACTGAAAGGATGACATCATTTAGTATTATGATTTGTGACAAAAGCTTTGGTTATGACGAAGGTTAATTCATATAAATCATGTATTAAGCGTCAATGGAAATAAATTTGTACAGTTAGTATTTGTATTTTGTATTTGAAAGAAAAGATCGTGGGTGTCGAGTTTTCTTTGACTAGTTCTATGTTTTGTATACGTGCTACAGTCACTGTAATGTTTCGAAGATATTGAAATCCTTCACCAGATTTCAATATTAGCAATTAAAATATCTATAATAATATTATAAAGAGGAAAGATTTGATTGCTTGTTTGTTAGTTTGCATTGAATAGGCTCCGAAACTACTGAACGGATTTGAATTTTACTCGTGGAATCGCTCGAAAAAAACTTATTATGATTAGGGCGAATAACGTGTACGGCGAAAGAACTACCGCTTATCTAATACCGCGGTTTATTAATCAACTACCTGCAGATTTCGTTGAAAGTATAACCAAGTCGAACTTAAAGTCCAAAGTGAAGGAATTTTTGTTTGAAACCTTCGAATGCGCCTAGCTTGTTTCTTTGATATTATAGTCTTATCCTATTTGTAAGTGATATTTAGTAAATTTTATGTTATTTGACGCCAACGCGAGCTTCTAACAGCGTTGCTATAAACCTCTGTGGATTTCTTACGCTGTTAATTTTCAACTATTGTAAAATTATTTTTATACGGTAATAAATGAAAAAAAAAAAAAAAAAAAATTTGGTACACAAATAGTAGATAGCCTGGATATGAAAATAGGATAATTTTTATCCCGATATTCCCACGGGAACGGGAACCACGCGGGTGAAACCGCGTTTGCTAGTTGCTAGTTTGTAATAATTTACTTATGTAGTTTTGGCATTCGACCTATTTCCTATGTTATAATAAGTCTACGCGCGCCGTAGCCCGGCATACGATTGTTCTTTCTTATATTTAAACTACTTTAAATTATTTCGGTAATGATACCATCACAAACTAATGATTCTAAAAGTGTCTAGAGTGCTTAGTGCGAATTTTTTCTAATCATGTTGGTAATTTCATACAAAAATCTAGGCGTTCACTATTGACCGTGAATATAAAAAATTCGCACTAAGCACTCTGAAGTGGTCATTGGCAAAAATACGATAGGAATCAAATGCATGTTCTTTTTACTATATTAGTTAATTTTAATAAGGAAATTTTTAAGCTTTTTTTCCGATAGAAGTTCTTTTTGTTCTTTATGAGTGGCTTGCTTTATGTTCAAAAAATTAATTCCGCCAATGTCACTTGTGCGCCAATGTCAATGCTTTTATTCAAAGTGTGAAGTGTTTCAAAAGTTGACAACTTCTATTTGTTCGTTGGCAGGAATAATTAATAAAGAAGTATATGGTACTGAGATAGTTAGTTGTCTTTAGAAACTTACATTATTCAAATAATATTCTAAGTAATTATTTTCTTGCGAATGTTCAGTAGCTGCCTAGTTAAGTCCATTACAAAGTATCATCGAGTGTAGATAAGCACTTTTTTTTGTAGTATGTCATATCCATAGATGATAGACACATCTCAATGGACAGTAATAACAAAATTTTACTTTGTGGAGGGTCATGGTACGAATTTGAAGAGTTGAAAACAAAACGCAAACAAAACGTACTAAAGACATTTTAAAAGATGACAGTAGGCCCCAATTTGGGACATGGCTCAGGACGGTCTGAGCAACTTGAAGACTAGTTATTTTTCTAGCATTTTTATCTTATAAAATAGCATTGTAAATGCAAAAAAAACATACATAAAACATTCTTTTGACTTTGTTTTGCAATAACATCATCTTCTGACCAGTTTTCCTATTGACTTGTTTATTAGTTTATCATAAGCCATCAACTACAAATAGGGCATAGCCAATATTCTGTTATCGTACAGCCAGTACAGCTGGCTACCAGCCGTCTCACAAACATGGCCGCTATTCTATAGAAATAGAAATCGATCCTTTGTATAGAATATGTCAACCAGCCATACCGTGGACAGAGCTTTTAAAATAATTACAGTTTCGTCTTATCTTTTTTAAAACACAGTTAGTGGTTATTACAGCTTTCATATTTTAAGTGAGTAACAGGCTTTTCTTGTTTGAACTAAAGGCACTTTAATTGCAAATAGAATAGATAGAAACCATTTATTAACAACACACACAAAAAACAGCAATACAATGAGACAAGTAGGTATTAATTAAGACAAAAAGACAAGAATTATATTGTTAATAGACAGCAAAACAAAATGACGAGCAAAATACATAACAGTGCGTGGCTAGGTGGACCTAGGACTTAATAAATTGGTATTTATTAATTTAGGCGGTTCCCAGACCGAAAGTGGCGCCGCGTTGAATTTTATTTAATATCGTAATTCTAAAACACAATTTTAATAAAACTTTACGTGGAATATTTAGAGCCCATTGTCTTGTATTTTTAGAAGGTATCGCTACATCTCGTCATAGTCATTCGTAGAAGTAGATAGCAAATGTGTCAAAAACGGCCACTTTTAGCAGTTTTGCTATCTACTTCTAGCAGTGACTACGAGGGAATGTAATGATACCGTCTAAAAATACTAGGCTCTAAAAATTCCACGTAAAGTTTTATTAAAATTGTGTATTAGAATTACGAAATTAAATAAAATTCAACGCGGCGCCACTTTCGGTCAGGGTACCGCCTTAATGTCGACTTATTTTTGTATAATATGTTGATATTTTCAGTTTTATATTCTCATTTTAGAGGTAAACTTGAATGACAGATGATATAGCTAAATCATAGTGCGCAAACAATGTTGATTTAAGTGCATAATTTGCAAATATTATTTCTCCCGTCTGCGTCCTTTGATGAAGGAATAAATACGATTAGTATTGTGTAATGCTTTGGTACTATCTCATCTAAGCTATTCCGATATAGTTTATACTCCCTGTCTATACAAAAAGACGCTTAAGAGGGTACAAAGACGACAAAACTCTTGTATGAGATTTTTCTTTGCTATACCCAGAAGAAGTAGAATTTCACCGAACTTGCAGCAGAAACATTTACTCAATATGTCAAACAGCTGTAAACTTAAATATGCATGCCTTCTCTACAAATTGTTACATGATACATATCCTCTGTACCTGTACAATAAACTGATAAGTAAGAAAAGGATCCCATATCTAAGGGATAGAGGTCCAATGTTATGTGAACCCCAGGTTCCGATTGGCTGGGGCACGAGGTTGCTTTAAGTTCGCTTCTGCTACAATATGGAATGATTTGCCTCCACCAATTTGTACAATCCAGTTCAACCACACACTTCCAACTTTTCGTAAACATTGTCGCGAATGGCTGCTTACACAGCAAACTCTTGCGCTAGGTTTAAACTGAGGATTGGTCACGAAACTTGTTTATATTTTTTTTCTTCTATAATGCATCGCATAGAATAAAATTATAATTATTGGCTATCGATGTTCCAAAATATAATGCTATGTATGTAGTGACACTCTCTATGAGGACACAACATAAATATTTAATGTATTGAGGTTGTGACAGAATATCAGGGACCGTGGGTTTCCCGCGGTCACTGAGTCATAGCCCTTTTGTCTTAAAATTTAAGTGATTGAATTTAAAATGTCCAAATATATGAATTCAAATTTCTATGCTTTTAAGGCAATAAACGATTTTTAATAAAATTAATTTAATTTAATTTAAATCTCAAACATGTCCTTGTTTGATCAGTAGAGTTTTTTTAATAACCTTTGCTTAAGAGCGTTTTTTTAACATATATTTTAAATTTATGCAAAGGCAGCTCAATCACTTGTTGTGGAACTTTATTAAAAAAGGCTATGCCTTTCCCCAAAAACGAGCGACTGCATTTTTCAAGCCGAAATCTTGGAACGGCAAGCTTATTCTTGTTTCTAGTATTAAAATTATGATCATCGCTATGCTTACTGAAAGCCTCCATGGCCATGATCTACCTTGACCGATCTGGAAGTCTTTAAATAGGTTTCGGACTCAGACCGGCCGGAGCAAAGAAAACATGGTCAGGTGGGGCTTTTCGGCTGGTTCCGCGGAATGCCTTTGCGGTGCAGTCCAAACGATGGACCACCTAACATGGTGCCCCGCGTGTTCTGACACCTGCTTGCAGGAGGATCTCATGACAGCATCCGACAAGGCTGTCAAAGTTGCTGAATTCTGGGCCTCAATACTTTAGTATCTGCCATCGACACGCTAAGAAGAAGTGTGAGTTTGCAAATGTCCAGACGTTACCATCGCGTAAGAGTAAAATTTTTACATATAGCCTTAATGCAATGAAAATAAGGTTGAGAATAAAACTCTATTCGCAAACTGCGGCGTAAGCGAGTAAGGTGAGAGAACTCACACAAAGCACTCTGTTAATATGAATTTGCTTATTTTCTAGCAATTTAATTCGAAACTTACAGAACACAAGGTTTGTCACCTTTCCATGGATTTGGGTCAGACTGAATAATGACAGTTACATATTAGCAGCCTTTCAGCACAAAAGCAAAATTATGTTTCGACAAAGCAACGATAAATAGTCGTTTGTCAGCGATATTTGAACTAATACGTAAAAAAACGTTGGTCTTCTTACCTTTCTGAAGACAGTGCAAAAAGATTTTTTTTTTCATTTGTCATTTTTATGTTGTCCTAATTCGACCATAAATATGGTCGAATTTTGCTAGCATACCTATGATAAGTAAAAAAAATGTATCATAACTTTTATTGTTTTCTCAAAGAAAATATGAATACACTACAAATATTGAGTATTGAACTTGAAAACATATAAATGACAATTTATACTTATGGTTTTTAAAACAGAAAAGTATTGGAAAAAAATCAACTCGGCCACAAGTGAATTCTCAGATCAATGCGAGAAAATATCCTTGCATTTGAAAAAAAATATTTTTTAAAAGGTCTAACGATCGATTAAGATGCAAGCCCACGTGGTTCCCGTTCCCGTGGAAATATCTGGATAAAAAGTATCCGTTCATAACCATGCTATCTTCTATCTGTGTACCAAATTTCATCCAAATCCGTCCAGTAGTTTCGGAGCCTATTCAATGCAAACAAACAAACTATTACTAATATTTTTATAGAAAAAAAAATTTGATGGTGACCGTGGATTCGAGTCGTATCTGAGAATTCACTTGTGGCCAAGTCGATTTTTCCCAATATTATTCTATATAAAATTTATCATTAGTATAAAATTAGAATGGTAATATTTACACTCAAACAATGTAACTTTGCTTAAACGAAGACCTACCTGACGACGACGTTGATGTTGTCCTCGTCCGAGTTGAGCGTGGTGCTGGAGCCGCGGGTGCTGCGGTCCACGCTGCCAGCGCGGCTGCTGCCACTGCAACAATACGTGGTGTTAGTACAATAGGGGGATTAACAAAAGGTTCATTAAATCGCTTGAAACTTTGTTACAGTACTGATATAAGTATAAAAAATTAACTTTGTTTCGGATTTACAAGTGTTCAAACTTCAATATTCGCGCGCTCTTTGCGTAGTCATTCTAAATCGTTTCATACAAACAAGGCGACTCTCAGACCAAATCGGACAAGCATGAGCCGCAAGTTGCATACAAAGTGACAAAAAAAGACGCCGAAAAAAAGAAAAATATCTCTAGAAATATACCACATATGGGAAAAATAAAAACAGTATTTTTTATTTTTCATAATTCATAACACTACGTTTCGTTTAATTTAATAAGGTACACTTGCAGGACAATATGCAAAATCTCGATTTTGTTAAACCTAGATTTTGCCCTACAAAAGTGTTAATTATTTAAATCTAGATTTAATATTTTGACTCTTTCGTATGGGCTAAGTCTAGTTCTAATTAAAAAAGTTTTGCTGCAAGTGGACCTAAATCTATCGAAAATCAATTGCGCTACGTCGTAGCTGCTACTGCTACGTCGTAGCCTTTTAGTATTTATAAAAACATTAATAGTAAAATTGTCACCCATAGCTACGATTGCATACAAAAGCCAGCATTGATTCATGTACTGATTGTAAATATATAGAAATAGTTCCGCATGTAACTACTTGGGAGTAATAGTGGATGAGTCTTTCTCATGGACTGTTCACATAGACCACTTATGTAACAAGCTACAAATACTTCTGGAAAAATTCTAACACTTAAAATATAAAGTTCCTCTTAATATTCCTAAGTGCACGTACAAGGCCTTAGTGATGTCATACGCTCTTAAACAAATCTTAACTTATCCATCTCATATAAAAAGAATAGAAACGTTGCAGATCCGCTTTCATAAATTACTTGTTGATAATAAAACTAAAAAATATATATAAAGATAACTATTATAAACTATCAATTTATGCAAAATTCTTCCAATCACTCTCACATACAAATACCCATTATTAGTTAATAACTACAGCTGTCAGGAACGCTTGCCACCACTTCGAAACGGTCACGCAACGAGAGCTGTGTTGCGCGTCACCAGCGTGTATGGCGACAGAACCCTGGCCAAACGCGTGCCGTACCTGCTGAACAATCTGCATGCTGACCTCTTGTCAACTTTTAATGTATTCTGTAATTGTTCAAAAAGGTACTACTTAAACACAATCTAATTGTGTAACTGTGTAACCCATAAAAACTCTGTATACCCGTAACTGATGTTAACTAATGTGTTTTAATTTTTGATAAGTCTTATAATTGTTTTTGCTTCATTTTTAAACTCGCAGATAAACCTCTTGTTAGGTTTTGCGAGATTATGTAATCATTTTATTATTTGTAATTTTATAAAATAAATAAAAAGAAATGATTACGTTTGTGTGCCTGTTTTGCTAGCCTGTTTTGCATATTTCTAAATGTTGTCCCGGGTAATATGGTATTTCAAGGTGATACCATTATTATGTGTAATGTGAACTGACATATTATGATGACCACAATTCTAAAAAATCACTGTTTTCGAAAATACTTGTAAATGAACAGATTACTTTATTTTTATCTTAAAATATTGAGTTATAATGTAATGCGTAGTACATTATACCTCAATGTCTTAAACGTTATCTTCTGTTAGAGCTATCCCCAAAAGTAAATCTCTTTCTTCAATACGGATCCGTTATATTTACATCAAATTGCTACGAGTTATTTATAAAAATAGCGTTATAATATAATGTAAGAGAATCAATACTAATAAATGATTAAATCACCCATAAAACCATTCAAGCAGATTCAAGCTTTACCATTTAAAAAAGGTCTTCTGCAAACATATGAAATGAAATTCACAAACAAATGACGACATAAAAATTAAAAAATCATACTGTACGATGGTTGAAATCCATCGAAAATGCACAAAGGGCAATTTGCTGCAATCAGCTGTCTGGCCAAGGTCGGTTGACCAAGCTTTTGTCACTTTTGTGATCATTATTATCATCAGCCATTTCCAATGCCCTAATCGCTGGCTCCGGCTCCGGCTGCCGGCTTATTAATGGGTAGGAAACACGCGAGCCAAATGCGTTAAGTAAAACCCTTGATACAAAATACCCTTGAGACGACCTGTTTGGCGCAGGGGTACTAACCCCACATTCTGCGGCAGAGGTCCCGGGTTCGATCCCCGGACAAGACAAATATTTGTGTGCACGAACATGTCTATTTGTCTTGGTCTGGGTGTTTAATATGTATATTATGTATGTATTTACAAAAAAAAAAGTATATATGTATGTTTATCCGTTATCTAGTATCCATAACACAAGTTCTTCATGATACTTAACGTGGGCTAGATAATTATTGGTGTGATTGTATGGAAATATTTATTTATTTATTTATTTAAAAACAGATTTTGGTGTCGATAAGGGATGTATTGAACAGATACTGCAGACGGACCTCGGGTGAGGAAGAGGGAGGAAGAACTTAACTCGCCTTCTGATACAGATGGTAAGGAGCTCAAGATATTATATAATATTCTTGATCCTCATGAATACTATATAAGGTAAATATAGCTTTACCGTTTTTATATGAAAAATTGATTGTGCATTTTATTTTGAACATTTCAGAAAAAAACTTGTTGAAAATGTTTAAGACGCTATAACAAAATTTTGTAAAAAAGTCGCGAAGTCGTATAAATATATTTTATCTCACTCACTCTATGCCAAGTTGCTTCAGGGCAAAAGAAAGAGACAGTATGTTGAAAAACACCAAAATAGTCAGCCCTTTGATATCATAACTGTCGTATACGACTACTAACACATTTGTGACATCGCCTCATCAATACGGAATGATTTGATACTTATCTTAATGGTCCATCGTTTGTTAACATACTGCCGATGGTATGAACAATAATTGACCTTTGCATACATTGAAGAATTAAGCTTCCAAAAGTGGAAAACTACATTATTTTTTTTATTGTAAAGTTGCTTTCTGTTCTATTGTTTACTTTCGAACTAACTTTATAAAAACTAACAACTTTACATTACGGAAAAGTAGTTCACCTAACTACATTTCCCCTACCTACAGTCACAATATATACCTATATATAATAATTGCATACAATTGCATACAAACACACCAATTATCTAGCCCACGTTAAGTTTCAGAAAGAACTTGTGTTATGGTTTATGATTTTTTATTTTTAGTATTTTTATACTTATGATTTTTATACTTGTGGCCGAGTTGTTTTTTCCAATATTTTTAACGGATAAAAATACTTATATACTTTTTAGTAAATACTTATTAACACAAATATTTGTCTTGTCCGGGATGGAACCCGAGACCTCTGGCGCAGAAGGCAGGCTTGTACCCCTGCGCCAAACAGGTCTCAATATCGGTCGTATATACGATTATTTTAAGTCAAGCAGTAGTTGCACTCGGCCAGTTCCGGGCGCTAGATATCTGGAGCGGTAGGGTTGTCACTCAAAATTTATGTTAAATTGAAAGTTCTTTATTCAAAGTCAAAGTCAAAGATTTTTATTCAAATAGACTTATAGATAAGTACTTTCGAATAGTCCAACATTTTTTTTCCCTACCAGCCATTCAGGATATCTTTTAACTGATAAGAAGAACGGCCGCAAGAAACTTATCAGCCTTAACAGAAACAACAACATTTACAATGGAACATGTTGTTGCCAAACACAAATCTACAATCTTGAAATATATTTAATAAAAGAAGAAAATTTTCTCATACTCATATTAGAATATTTTCCTCTTACACAATTTACAATAGTTATGTTTAATGTTGGTATCACATCCATGCATTTTGGTCTTTTAAATAGTCATCTACCTTGTAATAACCTTTGCTTAAGAGCGTTTTGTAACATATATTTTAAATTTATGCAAAGGCAGCTCAAAAACTTGTTGTGGAACTTTATTAAAAAAGGCTATGCCTTTCCCCAAAAACGAGCGTCTACATTTTTCAAGCCGAAATTTTGGAGCGGCAAGCTTATTCTTGTTTCTAGTATTAAAATTATGAACATCGCTATGCTTAATAAATAAATCATGATGATTCCTTACATATACTATATTATCATAAATGTATTGTCCCGCCAAAGTTAGTATATTAATAAATAAATAAATAAAAATAAAAATAAAATAAAATAAAAATAAAAATAAAAATAAAAATAAAATAAAATAAAAATAAAAATAAAAATAAAATAAAAATAAAAATAAAAATAAAAATAAAAATAAAAATAAAAATAAAAATAAAAATAAAAATAAAATAAAAATAAAAATAAATAAAAATCTCTTTAAACAAATCCTTAAGAGAATCTCTACGTCGAAGTTTGTAAATGGCGCGCACAGCTCTTTTTTGAAGTATAAACACATTTTCTATATTAGATGCTGAGCCCCACAACAACAGACCATAGGACATTACACTATGAAAATAACTAAAGTAAATTAGTCTTGCCGTTTCAATATCAGTTTAGAGCCTTATTTTCCTTATTGCGAAACTAAGTCTACTCGACAAGGCTTCAATATGTGGATCCCATTGTAGTTTTGAATCCAATGTAATGCCAAGAAATTTTATACTCTCAACTAACTCTACTACATCCCCATTCAAATTGATAAGCATATCGACCTGCACTACATTAGGTAATGAGAATTTAACAAACTTGGTTTTAGTAGGGTTAAGAGACAAATTATTACTGTTGAACCAGTGTGCGGCTTGAGAGAGAGCACTATTTACTTCGTGAGAACAATTGTTTCCTCTATCAATTTTCAAAATTAAAATAGCTAGAGAGCAAATAGTACTGTCACACATAATTTACTCGTGTAGTAAGGGAGATCGTTAATATAAATTAAAAACATCAAAGGGCCCAATATTGAACCTTGGGGCACGCCCATAATAATGGGGGCTCCAGTAGAAGCAGTATAATTGACAATTACTTTTTGATTTCTATTATGAAAGTATGACTGCAAAAGGCTAACCGATTTTTAGAGACACCATAATGTTCTAACTTCTTTAAAAGTGTAACGTGATCAACGCAATCGAAAGCTTTAGACAGGTCACAGAATATACCAATTACTTCTTGCTTGCCCTCCCAAGCCTCAAAAATATGTTTGAGGAGTGCAATGTCAGCATCAGTAGTATTTTTACCTTTAGAAAAGCCGAACTGATTGTTATGAAGGATTTGATTTATTGTTAAATAGTCTAATAATTGCGAGTATATAATTTTTTCAAAAATTTTACTAAGTGCCGATAATACTGATATCGGCCAACAAATTTGTGGGGTCACTTTTGTCACCCGATTTAAAAAGAGGAATAACTTTATTACATTTCATTAAATCGGGAAAAGTACCTTCATCTATGCATTGATTAAAAATGAAAGCTAACTATGGGGCTATTGTATCAATAATTGATTTAATAATGTTGGTTGATATGCCCCATAGATCTTCAGTCTTTTTAATATTTATAGACTTGAAAGCTTTTAAAATGTCTTCACTATTAATATGCTTAAAATTGAAAACTTTATTACACTTATCAACACACGACTCTAAGAGGGCAGCAGCAAAGTTTGGACAGGAATTTAATTTACTGGTAGTTTCTAAGGGTACCCGAGAGAAGAAATCTTTAAAAACACGAGCAACCTCAACGTCAGATTCAATTAATTTATCACTTACTTTAAGACAGAAGGAGTTGACATTATTTTTAGTTTTCCCAGTTGTTCGATTAATAATATTCCAAGTAGCCTTTATTTTATTATCCGCTTATTTGATTTTATTTGAAAAGAACATCGCCTTAGCAGCTACACAAACATTTCTAAACATTTGAGAATACTTCCTGACATATCCAATAAAAATTGGGTCACAGGAAGTATGCTTTGAGGCATAGAGGTCATATAGTTTCCTTCTACTGTGTGAATTCCCGGCGTGACCCAATCACTAAACTTTACTTTATCCGAATTACAATTGATCACTTTTTGCCTAAACTTTTTACTAAATTCGTCTTCAACCACATGAAATAAATCATTATAAAGATAATTAGATTCCATAGTAGGAACTGGTAAAGACTCAATTTTATTAATCACATTGTTTCTAAATTCATCTATGCCCTTTTTAGTTATTGGCCTGCATACAATTTTCCGCTCAGTACTAGGGGCTTGTGGTCCACTATGGTCCGATTTAATAACATTTATTATAGATTTTTCAGTGACTACACAGTTTGAAAAAATGTTGTCTAAACAGGCGGCAGATGTGGGTGTTATTCGGGTAGGCTCATTAAAGGTATGAGATAAATTAAACGATTTAAATAAACTTTAAATTCTACTTGCGAGCTTCGACAACTTTGAGTCTAAAATGTCAACATTAAAATCCCCACATTGACTACCTTTTTATTACTTTTACTAGTTATTCTTAAAACTTCCTCCATAGTTGACTCAAACTCTGGGTAATTACTCTGTGGGGGTCTATAAACACATATTACAATAATTTGGTCAATCTTCTATATCCTCCGTTCATAATCCACTCTCGCAGGTGACGAGACGCGAACGGCACCCCTCCGAAACACCACTCCGCCCGCGAAGCAGAAAATTCAATACGCTCGGCGTTAGAGGACAGATCAGGGAAGCCCGGGAGTCGCCTCCGGCTGTTTATTATCCTGCTAATACCACGCAGTGAAAATATATCAGAGGAGACAGAGCGGTGACCCCATCCATCTATTAAATCAACCCAAAAACTAACATTTAGTTTGATAATTAAACATCCACATCGTCAACAACCACCATTCATTCACATCAGCAAGCTTAGGAGTTCACCCATAGTGTAACATCATCATCGATTTCTTATCAATTAAGTTCCATTGCTGATATCCTTGGGCAGGCATTCATGAACCTTCAATTTTATTTAAGATCACTAAAACAGTAGCTTTTAATTGTTTTAACAGTGTACATTTCTTATGGTTATGTGTGAATTTCAGGACACCTTTGGTTTATATCGAGTCAGTCTCTAATAAAAATCAATTTACTTGTCACTGAATAGTGTTTTGTCTCATTTACCCGTTGTTGTCCTAGCCGAAAAAGGTAAGTTTAGAGAGTAAGGTTATATTATTAATAAAAGACAGGAAGATAACATTACAACATACTTTAACCACTGAGCTACCGAGACTTGCGGACCACCGTCGAATAATTTTTAATACGTTGTCACATCAATGCTAGGAATATCCATGCATTCGAAAGAAACATTTTTTCAGATGTTTAACGATCGACTAAGATGCAACAGCCAATAATTTTTGAATTTTTCAATGCTATTTTTATACTAATGAAAAATTTATTAATTGGCGCCTAACGTAGGACTGACAAAAATCGTAATTGTTCGGGTTCGATCCCGGGACAAGACAAATATTTGTGTGCATGAACATGTATATCTATATACTTAATTCAGGTTCGCAAAATTTGTGACGACTCGACAGGGACTTTGGCGCGTAGTACGCGGCCGAATAAGGTATCAAATTAAAGGCACTAGAGTCTATTTGTTCCGAAAACTATAAAATATACAAAATGTTAAACGTGATGATCACAAACTGCAATTAAAAAGTGTCATTATTTTCGCAATATTTGGAATTTTTCGTCGATCGACGAACCCGAGTATTGGGTTGTAACCGCCCTAGTTTGTCTTGATCTGGGTGTAGTGTTTGATATGTATATCGTCGTCTCGTCATCAGCCATTTTTAATGTCCCCACTGCTGGGGCACTGGCCCTCCTTATGCATGGGTAAGGAGAACGGGCCATGACCCACTACGCGGGCCCAATGCGGATTGGGGGATATGTATATATTATGCATGTATTTACGAAAAAAAGTATGTAAGTATGTTTATCCGTTATCTAGTATCCGTAACACAAGTTCTTCGTGAAACTTAACGTGGATTGTATGCAATTATTTAGTTATTTATTATCATGCGAGTGCGAAAAGTGAAAATCGTAAGCATGATAAACGAATTAATAATAATTTAATTTGTAATAGTGTCTAAGTTTTATGACTACGTCATACACCACGTTGGGCGCCAAAAGTGAAAGACAAGTCGCTCACAATATAATTAAAGAGCTAGACAAAGCACTTCATGTTGGCTTAGATAATTTTTCAACGTACTTAATTTAATGTGAATTTCTATGTTGCCACTATTTATTGAACTATTAAAATATTAATTTGGAGTTTTAAAAAGTGTACCTAGCCTTTTTTGAATAAAGACAGTTGAATGCATAAATGTTCCGGTTTGTGGGGCGGTAAGGAATAAAACTACTCGAAAAATCTATTCAATAGTGTTTCATTGTGCTTTTCCACATGTTACAACACCCAAGTCTGTTTCGATTTGTACCCCTCTCATTAATTATTCAAATCCTTTTCCCGCGCTTTCAGCTGTCAATCAGACGTAAAGCGTGCGCGATATGGCTGCTAATGTCATGGCTTGCTGGCCAGTATTCAATGCTTAATTTTTTATTCGAGTCTTATTCTTTAAACGGCACTTTTAAATATTTTGGCGTGCAAGTATTATCTAATATGTATATAAAATTCTCGTGTCACAGTTTTCATTCCCATACTCCTCCGAAACGGCTTGACCGATTCTCATGAAATTTTGTGAGCGTATTGAGTAGGTCTGAGAATCGGCGACTATCTATTTTTTATCCCGAAATTCCACGGGAGCGAAGCCCCGGGGCACAGCTAGTTTAATATAATAACTCTTTGGTAATACAACTACCATGTTAAACCACTATAGTTATAATTTTTTGCCAACGTAAATAGTACTTAATAATTATGTTATATTCGTTCATGTAACATAAAAATAATTTGAACGATTGTGATAAAAACGAAATACAATCTGTAAAAAAAATCATTCCAATAAATTGGTAGTAAAGTCCACTTTACAGTAGATTCCAAACATTTTGTATTGACGATAAAGTTATCGACATACGGCGGCGTTGTTTTGCAAGTCACATACGGACGATTTTCAATTAAGTGCTACCGAATAAACAGCGATTTCTTTTTACCATTAACGTCGTATTGGCTAGAACCTTGAGCCAAATTGTATGGATTCACGGATTAATTGTCATCTTTGTTAGAGTAACTTCCGTTTATGCTGAGCGAGCAATTTGGAAACGATAATAATCTGCGTATTCTTCTACTAGTATAGATAGTAGGTACTGTTTGGTTGCACAGAATCAATACGGTTTGGTTGGTGTTATTTGTATCTATCTATCTTTTAATAAACTCGGCCTTGAATTGATTAGAAAGGCTGTAAAATTGTATAATTAAAAGTTTGTATTTTCTTTTTTATGATTTTTTGCATTTTTCAATGCTATTTTTATATTAATAATAAAATTTAAATAGAAAAATATTGGAAAAAAATCAACTCGGCCACAAGTGAATTCTCATTATCAGATTTTTTCCCATAAGTATTAATATATATTCATTTTTAATTAAATTATCATAAGTATAAAAATAGCATTCAATGCTAATGCTAAATTAAAAAATCATAAATTATTGGCTGTTGCATCTTAGTCGATCGTTAAACATCTGAAAAAATGTTTCTTTCGAATACAAAGATATTCCTAGCATTGATGTGACAACGCTGGCCTACAGCGTATTAAAAATATAAAATTATTGGAGAATTTCGAGGGTGGTCCGCAAGTCTCGGTAGCTCAGTGGTTAGAGCATTGGACCGGATTTTCAAAGGTCGTGGGTTCGACTCCTATCTGAGAATTCACTTGGGGCCGAGTTGATTTTTTCAATTATTTTTCTATTAAAAAATTATCATAAGAATAAAAGTTTGTTTCCTGGAAAGAGGCGTTGCTCGTTCTTGCAATTTAACTTATTTTCTTACACGGTCCCGGTAGGAGAAAAAACGTACAGTAAACAGACCTATATCAAGATAGACGAAAAGAGCGCTTCAAACTATATCTACTAACCTAGCGTGTCGAATTTTTCGTACCTACGATGACGTCATGAGCGAGATTTAGTGACGTGGAAATATTATTGACGAGCTCTTGCAAAATAGCACTGCACAATTAATCATTTTTATTTCTGAGTGACGCCTGTTTTTGTGGCGATTTTCTCTAGCGGACTGACTTAGGTCGGAAAATTTTGACCGTGGATCAAACTTTTTATACGCTAGGTAGGTAAACTTTTACCATCTACGATATATGTGCGTACAGTAGTTGATTATAGGCAAGGTACTGTTTTTGTTTTAGCATTGTATTGACAATAATGTCTTTTTAGCCCTGTTATGTTAGGGCTTGGACGAATTAACCACTGGACACGAAACCCGAGAAGAATGTATGAAATCACGTTCAACCAATTCTTGAGGGGGTGAGGGGCGATTACTAATGTCAAATAATGACAGTAGTGCTTGAAGTAATCGATAATTTTTTTATCGATAAGTAAGGAGTGAATGAATGAACCTATTGAGTTAAATAAATCATGTGTGCTTTAAAGAAATTAGTAATTTAATTGTTTATTTCGTAGAAAAATAAAAAAGCACCTAATAATAAGAAAATCTCATTTTAAAAAATCCCTCAAATTCATAAAAACTATAAAATATGGTTTCCAAAGCGTTTGTGTTTGGGTTTTTTTTTGTGAAAAATGGGTAGATACATGCAACCTGATACTAAGTACTGATAAGGCTTAAGATGGAAGCGCGTCTCTCCCGGAATCCTCAATCACTGAGGAACTGGCTATCTTACCTCTAACTGTCGGAACGGACTTAGATAAGATGGTAGTCGCTAGCCAGGTGGATTTACAAATTACTTACTAACACTTTTTAAGTCAGTAAAAAACATTAGTATTTGGCCTCGGCGCGCACTGTTCATTGAAATAAAACAACTTTTACGGATATCAAACGCGCTATATTTCCACGAACTAAGTTGTAATTGTCCGTATTTTTAGGGGTTTTTTGATTTTCCCGAAGTTTCGGCACTTTTACAGCTGCCGTGGTCCCGTGGTCGTCATCCCGTGACCACGGCAGCTGTAAAACGTCGGGAAAATCA
Organism: Chrysoteuchia culmella; assembly: GCA_910589605.1. NCBI lineage: Eukaryota > Metazoa > Arthropoda > Insecta > Lepidoptera > Crambidae > Chrysoteuchia > Chrysoteuchia culmella. The sequence goes on along the minus strand of OU342651.1, from coordinate 20,804,604 downwards.
AAAACCCCTAAAAAAACCTAAAAATACGGACAATTGCAACTTAGTTCGTGGAAATATAGCGCGTTTGATATCCGTAAAAGTTGTTTTATTTCAATTAATATTTGGTTTATATAATAATATAATTCATTATTTACATTAACTTCTTCTTCATTCACTCGAGCTTTTTTATATAGTTTATTATTTATATATTTATATTTATTATTAGTTCATTACAGAACCTTTGTATAGGACACCCAATAGCAACCCCTCCATAAGTGTTTAATTTTATAATCGATTGCAATTCCTTTCAAAGGTCAAATAGTTGTGGCGCGATGCTCGTATAATATGTACCTTTTAAATGAAAAATTTAAAGGGATTGTGATAGATTTAAAATTAGACAATTAGCACCCTGTGTGCTTCTCGAGCTGTGATATCTCGTATTCGACATTTTTTTGGAGCCAAAAATCTAAGTATACTAAAACTTACTGAAAATAACCATCGACATTATAGGATTGTCAAAGATCGTTGAGACTAAAACATTTTAATTTCAACTCTAGTAGGTATCCATTTACATTTAAGAAATATGCATATTTGTAAGAAAAAATATAAACTTGTTTTCACTTTATAAAAGATCTTAAAATTTACGCCACCGTACAAAATTAGCACAATCTAAACCTAAATTAGAAATAGCGTTTGGATAGCGTATGGTATGGCAAACTGTATATTAAAACTGTCATGGCGTATGGCATACGCTATGACAGTTTTAAACAACAAACTCCCAGAAGTTATCAATAAAACATCGCATATAAATTACCAATATTTAAGAAAAAGCCAAGATAGTATCTTTCTAGCAACTACTAGCTGAAATACTAGTTGCAAGAATATTTCAACCAGTAGTTTATTGTAGTTTTAAGATTATTTTACTTGAATAATAATGAAACGATATTAAAATTAAAATAATAAAAAAATAGTATAATATAGCTTACGTAAATATATTATATAATATAAATATAATTAATTTTATTCTTGCTGTGACCTAACAAGGTCTATGTTAGAAACAAATAATAAATGTAACCACCAGTTATGATAAATTTTAACAAGAAGAATATTGGAACAAATGAACTCGGTCACAAGTGAAGATGGGACTTGAACCCACGACCTTTGGGAATCCGGCCCACTGCTCTAACCAATGAGCTACCGAGACTTGCATTCGAAAGAGAAAAAAAAACAAATGTTTAACGATCAAATTATTTTATGATGCAACAGCTAATAATTTATGATTTTTGAATTTTTGCATTGTCAATGCTATTTTTATACTTATGATACATTTTAAATGTTAATGTACAACACACTACGATAATGTACAACTTAAGTCTAATACTAAAAAACAATACCGTGACTGATTGATAGGCAATGCACAGCACAAACGGCTAAACCAATTAAACTGAAATTTTGCATACGGGTTCTTTTAACGATATTGGCGAGTACTAAGGATTTTTGATATTACCACGGGAACGGGAACAATGCGGGTGAAATAAGCAACTTTTTTTAAAGTTTGAAGCTATATTTAAAATATAACCAGCTCAAAGTTAGTAGGGTCGTTTAATTACGGAGTTCCTATAGTTATCTTCTGGCTCCATCATCAGACCTTAGATGTTATCTAATACCTGAGTCCTCGTCCATGTTATCTCCCTGCGTACCGCTTCCACCCAATTTCTTCTTGTTAGGGGTTCAACTATAAATCTGAAATTAATTTGAATAGTTCGTACATTAAAATGGGATTCGTTCGTTCATTTACAGACATCGATATGTTTATCAATATGTTCAAGCCCTATACGACATAAAAATGACAATTGATTGAATGAGTGATACGTATAACCCAACCAAATTACTTATGCAATATCTTTGAAGAATTTACATGTACAATGATTACTTTTTGAAATGACGTATTACATTTTGTTTACATACCAAATTTTATTTATTTTACGAAAAATTGCTACTCTAATAGATTGAAATTGTACTTACGCGTGAAAAGAAAAAAATTTTGATTGTCCGGTATGATTTTTACAAAGTAACACAGCGCATTTACCCATTTTTGAGATAATGTTCCACTTCGAGATCTCGCGTCATACTGACAACGCCATATTGCTTACTGTGTCTAAAAGGCAGGGTAAGTGACAGAGGGGTAAAGGCGAACGCGGTCCTCGTTACGCGTCCAGTGGTTAATTCGTCCAAGTGTTAGGGCCTTAGTGTGTTTTTTTTCATTTATTTGTGGGCAGGATGGTGAAAAGATAATCTTAGTATTCCAATACATTCATATTTAACTGCCTCTGTGGTCTAGTGGTACAACCACCGGTATCACACCCAGGGGTCCCGGGTTCGATTCCCAGCGGGGGTACATATTGTATTCTGTTTGGTTGGTGGTATGACTTGTTATAAGTTGGCTAGCTACCACCATCTTATCTAAGTCTAACGCCATCATAACAATGTTTTCAGCATTGTTGTGTTCCGGCAGTTAGAGATAAGATAGCCAGTTCCTCAGTGATTGAGGATTCCGGGAGAGGCTCGCTTCCATCTTTAGCCTTATCAATACTTAACTTTAGGTATGATGAAGGCTAAGAGCCTCCCTGTCGTTCATAAAAAAATAAAAAATAAATTTTGGTCACCAACTCGAAGTGTAACCTCTGTTTAACTTTTACAATAAGCAACGACGCAATGAACCTTCTCAAGTTCTAATGACAAGTTTTCCTAGTAAGTGTTTAAGTGGTGTCACGCAAATTCTGAACTATTCAACTAAATTGAGTGTGAATCACGCGATTGATTGCCGTTGATCACGCAAGAAAGTTAGCGAAGGGCTTTAGTAAATACTCCGGACTTCACTACTAAAGTGACGAGATTTACCTATTAAGTACTAGGTAAGTGCAATAAACCCTTTATGTTTTACTTGGATGACTATGTTTTTGGTGTAAAATGTTAATTGTTTAGTCACAAATAAAATTGTAATCGTTGAATTCGTAACTGGCTAGTTCTTCGGGCGGTTTGAACGCCGTCATTGTCCTCAACATATTAATATATTTTTAGAGTAATAAAATTCTGTCCTCGTGTCCAGTTACGAATATAGGTCCCAGACGAGTAGCGTTTAGCAGCATAACCTTTATTATTTTCCCACTTATGCATGTTACTTTATATGTTGAGGACAAAGACGGCGTTCAAACCGCCCGAAGATTTAGCAAACTACTTAAGGCAGTGAAACAACTTTTGTGAAGTATTTAGTGCGATGTATTTACCCGAAATATATATTTGGTACTTAATTGAAAAGGTGCCGAAACGTCAGGAAACCAAATAAAGTGGATGTGACATACATCGGACAGACAGACAAGATGAAGCTATAAGGGTTCCGTTTTTGCCATTAAGGCTACAGAACCCTAAAAACCGCAAATAAACCGAAAATGTATAGTACCAAATACGAGTATATATTTCGGGTAAATACATCGCACTAAATACTCTGCAAAAGTTGTTTTATTTCAATTATGCGTGCGCGAAGAAACTTAAGATTTGCTTACTTAAGGCAGTTCACAGACTGTCTCGTAGATTTTCTAAGTCCTAAGCCGCAGAGTTTTTTTTAGAATAAGGTTGATGTGCATAAATAAAGCAATAGAAAAAACAGCCCTTGACCAGTTTCTCGTGGGTTTTTTTGTTAAAAATTACCGGCCGTAAAGGTTTGCCGACGAATAGTGTAGCTTAAAGGGACTGAAATTACTTTATAATTTGAATAACCTACTAAGTATTATTTATACCAAGAACATGGTTCGCGCTTCATTTTTCCACTTAAGCCTACAGTGAAAATCACCTCACTTCCGGAGTGTGTGGCGCCAGGGTCGCGCCCCAGGGTCAAGTGAATCAGGGTCCCGCGATCACTCACATTTGGTATTCATGAGCCGACCAAACCTATCCAATGAGGTTCCACACTTTCTCGGAACTCTTTCGTTTGAACAGCTATGAATGTTTCAATACTCATTTACTCGAACGTTGAAGTGGGAAACTGTTTTGCATGGGTTTTGTTTATTTTTAAACAACAAGAATTTATATAAGTATATAAATTTCAATGTCCCCTGACTGACTGATTGACTGATAGGTATATCAACGCACGCCCAAATCGTTGCGTCTAGAGTCTAGAGACTCCAAATTTGGCACATAGGTTCCTCATGAGGTATAGGGGTGCATTAAGAAAGTATTTTTCGAAATTCAATTTCTAAGAGGGTGAAATAGGGGATGAAAGTTTGTGTGCAAGTCTGTCACTTTTGAAGATAGGATCTTCAAATGTTGTACTTAGGTTATCATTTGGAAATTATCATTGACCTATTTCGGCGTTTTTGAAAAATCTACCGCAAAGGGATGAAAAGAGGGGATGAAGATGTGTAAGAAAAGTCTTTTATTTTCAAGGTAAAAGTGTTAGGGACGTCAAATTTTGTACTTGCGAGGGGAGGTCAATAAGTTCGCGGAATGGGGGGGAAGTCGGTTGCAGTGAAACACCAAATATTTTTTTCCTTCAAGTATATTTCTTTACTACCCCAAATACATTTCTGAAATTGCTCATATAAATTGATTACTAATTCAAATAAAATTATTTGTAATTTGAGTAGGAATGACCTCTAAGTCGCCGTATATTTTTTTACATACACCAAGACCAAACGCCATTGCAACGAGACTCTTGTGCGCAGGTACATTTTCATGCCAAAAGACGAAACGCCGTTGCAACGAGACTCTTGTGCGCAGGTACATTTTCATGCCAAAGTAAAGTTTAGCAGTACATTACTGTCTTTAAGCTCATTTTTAGCACGTGATGCAATCAAATCAAGCAATGTACTGCTAAACTATTAAATTCAGATGCTGAATTTAGCCAAGTGTAATAAGCCTTTAACGGAGTGACGTCACGTCGTAACCCAATATGGCGGATGGCGTTTTAGACATTTGAAGAACAGATAAAAAATACTATTATTAAAATTGAATTATAATAATTTTAATGCATTTTAAAGAGTAAATATCAACGTTTTTCGTTTACATTTTACGAAATCTATTAAAGACATGCATTTGCATATTCGTTCTTGCATGGTGTAAAATACCGTATCCTCGCGGACGTAAGTAAATTGTGTGAAAATTTGTGTAAGCTTTTGAATATTGTAATTTTGAAATAACATGTTTTTCATAGTAGTTAAATAAGAGTTGCGTTGCGATTATATTTTTTCAACTGCCCGTAGTTGGGCAGTCCCTAGTTAGGGTTGCGTACCAAAAGCCTTATGGTGCAACTCAGTCTGTCTGTCTGTCACAGCTGGATATTTAAAAATTTGGAATAGTTTTAGATGACGTTTGGCTAACTATTTTGCAATTAGGAGAGAAATAACTAAGTATAATTTTTTTTTACAATAGGGACTGAAAGGGGGTCTATAAAATTAGAAATGGGGTCTTTCAAAATAGAAATGGGGTCTTTAAAATTACAAATGGTATTACTACGGCATGTGTGGTATCAAATGGGGTATAAAGAACGCTTTAAACATTTTTTATTTTTAAGGCTGGATAGAACATGTATGTCCATCCTAATTTATGTAATGTGACATGCAATCTATGAATAAATAAATAAATAAATATTAGTTTTCGACTTTTGATAAAAAATAAATTAAAAAATAACCGTTCCCCCTTATTTCCGAAGTTTGTATAGAGAATAATATGAATTGATTCTACTAATAGAAGTTTATGTAAAGATTACAGTAAAAATAAAACGATGTCTCTAAGCAGCATACTTGTCAGAAATCATGAAAAAAGTGATAAAATTAAATTCAATATTTATATAATGATGGTACGGATCCCTCGGTGCGCAAGTCCGACTCGCTCTTGACCGGTTTTAGTTACGATAAATATTTCATATCGAACATCTAACCGACTGCAATATGAGTAAATATATCATAATAATACTGTTTATATACTGCTAATACTGTTTGTATTCAAAATACATTGCTAGTTAGGTATGTCACGATAAATTAATAATTCATTCAGGCGTATTAATATCGATAGGTACTGCGATGTGTATAGATATCGTATTAATTGTGATTACCATCGTTATAGTCGCCGGCCCTTCATATACCGTTATTATTATTATTATACTACATCCAATTTCTTAGCAGAGTTACTGATGTTAGTATACCATAGAAAATTGTTATGTGGCTCAGTCAATCAGGATAATAATTACCAAATTAACAGGAGGTATCAAGAGAAATATCATCAAAATATAGATATATCCACAGACCTTTATCGAGATAGTATGACCACGAGGAAACGGCGGTAAAAGTGTACCTTGCGTGTAACAAGTTTGATCCCCGGTTAAAATTTTCCGACCTTAGTCAGTCCGCTTGAGACCATTGCCATGAAAACACACGTCACTCAGAAACGAAAATGGTTAAACTGTGCAGTGCTTTCTTGCAAGAGCTCGTTAATAACATTTCCACATCACTAAATCTCGCTCGTGACGTCATTGTAGCTATACAAAAAATTCGACACGCTAGGTTCTCATACAGTTTGAAGCGCTCTTTTCGTCTATCTCGATTTAGTTATGTGGGTATATCATGGTATGAGAGGGATCTACTGCACACAGATAAATAAGAAGGTTATGCATGTTCCTATACTTTTTTGATATAACGTGCTCGATACTATTCCGATAGTTCTTCGTGCTAACCTTACAGATTGCAATTCCTCCACCGACAATAAGCTATACCGTATAGAAATAACTGAAAATTATCAAATCATTACTTAAGATTTACAGCTCACCGATTTCGACGCAGTCTACCCGAATCTCTTTTGCACACTCGCAGAACTACAGATTCTTATTCAAATTGATAGAGGGGCTGCTCTAAGGTTCGACACCATGGCTCTTCACCTCTTATTTTCTAAGGGTCGCTTGCTGCTAGGCACTGTCACGACCACAGAACAGAATCTGTTCTGTGGTTACTAGTGTTCTCTCCTCCTATTTGTAAGGAGCGCAAGAACTGATTCATACTCTCGCAAACGACAACATATACTTGTTTGTAGTAATTTGTCATTCCATGAATGATAAATCAATTGTAATTTATTATGTACTACTGGGCCCCTAGCCAAAGAACATTTCAGAAACGATAACGAAGTTCGAAAAGTATTAAATTTGTGGTATTGGCGGATTGGCATAAGCCGCGCTAAATCACGTGGTCTTACCGCAAGTTAATTGGCGAATATTGACAATAACGAATCGAATCATCGTTTCGCTACCACATAACGACGTTACTTTGTCTACGGGCCCAGGTTCGCATAAATTGGCATCAAATGTTTGCACTCTAAAAAGTTTCATCTTATAAAAACCAGTTTCTAATCAACAAATAATTTCGATTCTGACCTCCCATTCCTGGAGCGGCTCCGCAGGCTGTCTCCATCCCAGTTGTTGCCAAGGGCTGGTAGACCGATGGAGCTGGAGCCCTTCACCAGACCGGCTCCCGGCTGCTCTGTGCTACGCGCTTTCCGAGTACGGAGCTCCTTGCCTGCCAAAGAAGAGACGAAGTTAATAACAGTGCAAAGATTATTCAGGTTACATAACGACCTGTCTGGCTGGCGTAAGAGTACGTACGTATAGCTGCCTCCTACGCAGTGGGTCCCGGATTCGATCCCCGGACAAGACAAATATTTTTGTGCATATCTTTTTGTCTTGGTAGATATCGGTGTTTGATATGTATACTAAGTTTGTATTTACAAAAAAGTATATAAGTGTGTGTATCCATTATCTACTATCCAAAACACAAATTCTTATGAAACTTACCTTGGGCCTAGATAATTGGTGTGATTGTACGAAAATTATTTATGTATTTACTATGTACAAGCTGTGCCCACAACTTCGTTCGCGTGAGAACAGGAACATCGTTTGCAATCCTTCCCGACTAAATTGTTGCTAAGGCGGTCTTTTTAACCAACTTCAAAAAAGGTAGAGGCTATTGAGTCGCCTAAATTCTTTACTTTTTGAAGAGAATAACACATGATCCCATTTAATTACCTTCAATAGCGAAGTTTATTAATTCGCTAGTACCTACGTACTTACCTATATTTTATCATAGAACTAAAAGTAAAAGTACCTTTTCAAATGCAAAGTCTTTTTGAAGTCGTTTTTTATGTTGTGATGATAATAATTTGATAGCCGATGCCTGTGATTTAGTTTCATCAATCATGTTTCAATGTGGCTTTGTAACACGCCTTCGAAATTAACAGAGTAGCTTAAGATTGTTATTCTTGGTCACCCACCCCGCGACCGATCTAAGCGAAAGTTACTTAAACACTATAATCCGCATAATTTCCCTTATTTAGGTTGTATACAGCTGGTAAAATAGAATACACGTATAGAGAAATAGTTAACACTCCATAAGAAAGTACTGGTCGACTGGAAAGTCATACCATCATAACAATCATTGGACACCATGAACCCATTCTTACCCACTGTAGCATTTGCTCTATCCACAGAAGAAAACAACTTTACGGGCCGGTTTTACCACCTACTAATAAGTTCTGGATAGTTTAATTGACAGATCTTTTGACAGGTTGTTGTATCATATGAAAAAAAGACAAATTATATGCCACATAAGCTTTTTCATATGAAAAAAAGACAAACTATATACCACATAAGCTAACCATAACTTATCAGTAGTTGGTGAAACCGACCATTAATGTAATTCACATTTCGATTCGTTTAGTAGAGTTGGTGCCAGTGTGCTACTAACGTACCTAGGTAGTAAAAGTTAAGGTCAATCATTATTAAGTTGATATGATTTTAAAGACAGCGAAAAGAAAGAAAGAAAGAAAAATGTTTATTTTACATCCACACGACGATACACAGATACAGATAAAAAATAAATAAAAATAAAATACAACACATATAAAGCGCACACTGCGCTGCGCATCGTCGCATGTCGCCAAACTGTGCCAAGCTCAGTATAAGCTTAGAGCCTGGATTGAAACATAGAATTATACCAATTTTGCCACGGGAATGGGAAATATAGAACGGCCATGAGCTTTTGGGACGAGCTACTAAATAACTTAATCCTTTTATCTTAATAGTTTCCTCTGCCATTTAAGTACACAAGACTGACAATAAGAATTTTAGTAGCTACCTACTTTTTTTTTGTTGTAGTGAGATTTTATTATTTACTAGCGATCCTCGCGGTTTTACCCGCGTGGTGCCCGTTCCCGTGGGAATATCGGGATAAAATATGTCCTATATCACTCGGGAGAAATGTAGCTTTCTAATGGTCTAAGAATTATCTAAATCGGTCCACTAGTTCCTGAGATTAGTGCGTTCAATCAAACAAACAAACTCTTCAGCTTTATGATATTATATTATAGTATAGATTTATTTGAAAAGACCATCTGTCTGTCAACCATAGGTTTATTTCTTAGTTTAATATTTTAAGTATTTGTTCTTCTTCAGTTTATTTCTGCGATTCGCAGGTTCATTTAGTCTGCCCATTAGTAATGTGGTGAAACTCTGTTATTGGTTAAGCGTTTTCCTAAATCATTATTTCACGCATGTGTGTTTTAAAATGTCTTTTGAGCTTCCTATAAAAAAAAAGATTAACAACGCAATTTTATTTGCTATTATTGATCCATGTCACATAAGGCTCGTATTCGTACTTCTAAATATGTAATGTGATAATTACGCGGAAATGTTTCAGAAATATGACACAGAAAAGGTTTAATTTAATCTACCAAACTTAATTTTGGTATAGAAAGTTACTAGGTTATTTTGGCCGGTTTTTGACGAATTTTATTACTGTTTTACTATATTTTTCATACTTGTTTGGGCTCGTTTTTGCACACTACGCGTATGGGCGACTTTATATAATATTTTGAGTACCTAATCATATTTTTTACTACGGCAACATTTAGCTGCTGTTGATTCGTTTATTTACTCTCTTACATTCAACTTTCGCACCATCATACATTTCATACTGTAACGTAATATTTTCACAATCTTTGCAATACAATACCTGAACGAATATCATCGTTTTATTCCACATCTACGAGCCTCTTCATCGAAAATGCTCAAACATACTTTATTTAGTGAAATAAAGTATGTTTCAGCATTTTGTATGTTAGAAAAAAGTGTTTCTCTAGAATCTAGATCAAAGTATGTATGTATTAGATTATTTATTGTGAGCACCTAGCAGAAATGTTCACTAGATTTTTATTTTCACTTTTCATAGAAAACCTTTTCTATTTTCGACCCAATGCAAAATTGATTTAAAAGATTTGCTAATTTGTAAATTGTAAAATAGTATTCATATATAGATTTAGGTTATGTTAGGTAACTACTATACTATTACGATACAGTTTAATTTATAAAAAACCCTTATAAAAAGTAATAGCAAACTTTTTAAATGATTGCCTTATAAAAACGGCAGGTGATGATAAAAACTTTAGAAACGACTATTCGTTATACTTCATGGAACTGGGGGCTAATTGTCTATTTTTAAAATCTATCGCAATCCCTTTTAATTCGTCATTTGAAAGATATTTACATACTTCAGGCCGTCACTATTTGACATTTGATAGGGATTGTGATCGGGACGCGTTTTGAAAGGTATTGAATGAACGAAATTGAACTGTCTAAGCAAAGTGACAGACAAATATACTTTCAAATGTATGGAGAATTGTCAAATGAAGTGTCATTTAAAACATCATTCGTTCCGAAAGGGATTGTGACTATATGTTACACAATTCCAAAAATCACTATCACAATCACAATACCTTTGAAAGGGATTGTGCTAGATATTTGAAATTGGACAATTAGGGGGCTGGTTTTTTTTGTAGCAATAGGAAACATAATAAGTAATAAATGTAAACAGTTTTTGGGTGCTACTAACGCGACATAGTCAAGAATAAAAATGATAACACTTCTCATGACATGTTTAATTTTCTCGGGTTACGTTTGTGTTTTGGTGATGTGAAAAAGCCTTTTAAGGCGATACTCGAAAAAATGTGCTTAAGCGAGATAGCAATGAGAAAACGACGCGCACGAGAGCGAGACCGATTTTGCAGATTAGGCAAAAAAAACATAAAATCACTTCGTATTAAAAAACTACAGCGATTTAAAAAAAAATGCTTCTATACGATCCTAAATATTATTGGTGTCTACTTATTAAGCCAATTTCCAGTAGAGTAAGTGACCCCATTTAAGAATAATCTTGAATTTTTGTATTATTTTAGGTCTTTTCGAAAAGAAAAAGTGTCGGGGCAAAATCATAAAATCGTGTTTTTGAAACTATACGAATCTACCTTTGTATGAAGAAATATACGAGTATATGTTATTAACAGATTTGTAACAACTGTAACCGTGCTATAGTTTTATATCAAAAAGTCCATACTTTTTCCGAGTAGCGCCTTAAACCTTGACTTATACGCGTAATAGAACTAAACTAAGAACCATTAAATTTGTTCGAATTTTCTCAGAAACATTATTTTTTCTGATGTCGAGATTAAAAAATCCCATGACTTTGGACTTAAATATCTCGGTAACTATATAAAATTGCCACGCCGGAGTTATAGTAAAGCGTTCAGACCAACAAAATATATCGCTTGCTTTGCTTATGTCAGAATGTCTGGTCGAACTGTCATTTTTGAACACAGTGGCGCGGCGACCATTTGGAATTAATAAAATATCTAAGTTTGGCAACTCATCGCTTTCGAATATACCATGTTCATTGAGTAAAATTTGTCCTTTTTTATGAACGACGGGGAGACTCTAACACCCATATTCTAAGTCGTTCCTCAAAAACTTACTCGTCTTCGACTTAACGAAACCTCATTGAAAACCCTTCGAAATACTCCTCGAAATCGGTATTCTAAGTCATAACTCCGTAAGGACCTGGAGGAGCCAAAGAGTACGTAGCCACTCCGTGTTAGGCCTAGCGCACACTACCATTTTTACGCACGACGAGGTTGAGTGGAGTGTAAAAAGTTTTAGAGGAACGACTTAGAATATGGGGGTAAGCCTTCATCATACCTGATGTTAAGTATTGATAAGGCTGAAGATGGAAGCAAGCCTCTCACGGAATCCTCAATCATTGAGGATCTGGCAATCTTATCTCTAACTGCGGGAATACAACAATACATCATCATTCAGGGATTCACCGGCGGTCCAAACGATCCTACTTCCGAATCAGTGTTGCTCCTATCTATGCCTTTTTCCTATCCAGTGGCCGGTGATAACAATAGACTCACCCCCATTAGCTGGCTGTCTATGACACCTCTATGCCTGCCCCTTCGAGGATATACCAACATATGTATAGGCGTGAGTTTATGTATATGTAAATGTATAGGCGTGAGTTTATGTATATGTAAATATATAAAGGAGCCTGAAACATTAGAATCGTGGTAATTCTTACCACATCTCGTAGTGCCTATTAGCGTCTCAGCTGATTTGGATATGCTTCTGCTGAGGGCGTGCGGCGTGGTCGCCCTCATCGGGCCCGGCTGCCGGTGCTGGTACCCCATGTTTGAAGGTTTGTTCATCGGTTGAAACAATTGGAGGTTCTTCAACGCCATTATTCAAACCTCCTTGCATTTTCTCTTGCTGGATTTAAAAAGTATAAATGTTTTCCGAACTTTTTTCATCGTAGTCAGTCGTTTGGGCGGGAAATTTTACTTTTTAATTTAGGAAGCAAACACTACTATTTTATACTGCACAACTCGCTACCTTTAAAACATTTTCACATTAACTTTTAGTGGTGTCATTTTACTGCAAGTGATTGTTACGGCAACTAATAGAAAGTAATGCGGGTAAAAGATAACAACTAAATAGATTTCATTCAAAAGCTGCAAAACAATCTGTGTTTGTTCTTTTCGTAATTTTTGGAATGTCGGAATGCTAAACTTCATATGATTTTTTATAATAATTAAAAATCGATGTCTTTGCCGGGTCAGTGTCATGTGAATATGCACGTGTATGCTTCCAACAATCTTTTAAATGGCATCATCACAGGTAAATAACAACTATAATTTCATAATCACGGCAAATCACTGTGGAAACGAAAGTTAACTTTTTAATTTTTATTAACGGGAAAACGCGGGAAAAAATTCCAATATGGCGGCACGCGTGGTCAAGGCGTGCGCGCGGCGCGGACTGATGGATAGTTCCATCCAGCCAGGGTAGTAGGTGTAGCAATTTCAATAGCTTATTCACAATAAAAGCATAAGTTTGTTGTAGGTGTAGTGTGTGGGGTGCTACACAACGTTCCTTAAATGTATGCGCGCCGTTTCGAAAGTATTTGCCATTTAGAGGCGAGGCGAACAGCAAGGCAGAATTAAAACCAAACTTATGGAAATTGCCCTGTATTCTAGACTAATGATCCGAAGTCATTGCGAGACAAAACAATTTAGTAGCCCATCATTTTTATAGCTACAGTGATACGGCTTAGCAAAAAATATATATTTTTTAACGTAGGGACTTAATTTTTGTGTATGTTGCAGGGATATTGTTAGATGTGTTATTAGAACATAATTACCTCACTGCATAATGAAATTGCTTTAGATCAAGATTCTTTACACTTTCAGAAATCTATAAATGTAGAAAACTACCAATCTTTGAACTTGTATTCCTTGACTTGGTGTAATCCTACAACTTTTGTGCCATATCTACTTTTGCTCCAATCGACTTGTTCTAACCATTTGTAACTTTTTTTTGTTGACCGGCACTTTCAGAAAACGGCCCAAAAATTTATTGAGCCTGAATGATCTAATATAAATATAAATGAACCTATGGTTCATCGTATCGAACAATTGTTAGTGTATTTGAGGATTGTAAACGATTTGCTATGCAGCAGATATAAAATTTTTATTGTTATCTTTTTCATTTCAAGTCAGATGGACTTGTTACAATGTTTTAAATAATAGATAAGCCCTCTCTATTGCGATTGCTACACCCTTACAGGGTGTCACATGAACTGTACTTACTTGTAACATCCTTGTAAACTTTGTGACATGCAATAAATAAATAAAAAAAATTTCAAACAATGATGGATTGTAACGACCGATCGTACAGATCAATCGGGCAGACCGACCGTAACGCCAATCGTTTGAGTGTGGCGGCAAAATGTGAACTAGCGGTCGTTACAATTGGTCTGCAGGATCGGTCGTCACGACGAATCGTTTCGTATATGGGGCCATTAAGGTTGCACCATTAAATAGCGTTTAAGCTTTTAAGGGCCCATACAAAGCTAGAAGTAATAAGGATTTCCCCCGCGCGTCCCGCACCCTATGCCGCTGTCGACTAGCTCCGCGCGTGTCGTTATCGCAGGCCGAGAACAAAGTTCGCTTGAGTTTACGTGCACAGTGTAATGAAGAAAACAGAGACAAGTGTCGCATGTATATACACATACTTAATGCATTCAAATAGATATTCCTGGTGAGTACTGTTTATTGTTTATTTTATAAATTACGTTTTTTAATAATATTTATAATGTTTTTTCTGTTTCAGATTGGCAACAGTGTAGCGCGACTAAAAACAGGAGACGAGTACTTTTTATTATGGTAATCCTTAGGTAACCTGAGGATTAATAATAAACATACAAGTAATAAATATATAAAAAATGTGCGACATTACATTTTGTATTATAATGTGGTTTGGTGAACCTCCCGCATTATTATTCGTTTTACATATGTTAATAACCATCTTGGGATCCATTGGTCTGTATGCCTAGTGTGAGTTTTGTTTGCTTACGTGAAATTTATATGAAAAAAACGCAATTTACACGTTCTGACAGGGGTTCAGTACGTCTCTCAATTATAATTATAGTAATTAATACATTCAACACAAACATCCTTTTCTTATTAATTCTTGATTTTAGTATAGAAATGCAAAAAAAAATATTCTAATATACCCAAAACCCATGTAAGATGGAAGCGTGAAAAATAATAAACTATTCAACAAGCAACCAATTTTTTATTTACATTTTCTTACGTTTAGCTTCAATACTCATTGATATTGCTCCTTTTCGTTTATTTTTGCTTACATTTACTAGCGGACTGCTTAAGGTGGTACGACTTCCATACTAACAAACATTGCACATTAATTGGTTCATCATACATTAATAATTCATAAATACATGTGCAACTAACACGTTTTAGTTATTTGTTAGCGCGAAATTATTAAAAAAAAATACTTTCATACATGAGGTATATAAATGCGAGGAGTCACACACACATACATAGAATTATTGAAATTATAAGATGTTAGGTTTTTCGTGATTTATGTATGAAAGTACATTTTTTTTATTATTTCACGCAAACAAATAACTGAAACGAGTTAGTTGCGCATGTATTTATGAATTATTAAGGTATGATGAACTAATCAATGTGCAATGTTTGTTTGTATGGAAGTCGTACCACCTTAACTTAATATTTCGAGTCTGACGAGGATTCACTAATTCTGGCAAAACATGTTGCATATAAAAGTCTTTTAGTTTCGGTAGCATAAAGGTCTCCCAAAATTTGTCGTCTCTTTCAATTTTCTAAATTTTCATACACACACAGTACAAAACAATAAGGGTATTTTTAAAAACCTTTTGTAATGACAACATTCGCCATCCGTATTTTTTTCTTGCAACGTCAGATCAAAATTGGACATTGAACTACTTCTATGCTCAGATCTGAAAAAGAGACAATAACATGTATTTGTGTCTAACAATAAAAACATGTAGGGTTGTATAATGTCTTCGACAATATAAGTATTATTAATTTTACAAGCTTATCTTCTTTTAAATTTCCATGGTTATTGAAGTTACTAGAATAAACTAGGACTGGATTTACACCATGTACCTGTTTATATTTGAGACTCCGATATTTCAGCGCAGTTGCATGCGCCATGGTCACGAAAGAACTGTTGATTGTTGC
Source organism: Chrysoteuchia culmella (assembly GCA_910589605.1). NCBI lineage: Eukaryota > Metazoa > Arthropoda > Insecta > Lepidoptera > Crambidae > Chrysoteuchia > Chrysoteuchia culmella. The sequence continues at coordinate 20,788,674 of OU342651.1, read as the reverse complement.
GGGTTGATGTTATTGGCACACGAATAGATCTACCTTCCGTCTAAGTCTAAGTCTTTTATTACGCTCGATACTGGTACCACTGTCTGCAAACTTACTTACATTTTAGCCCTCACATTGTCATTATCTAAATGTTGTTGCTGCTCATCATTAATGAAAGTAGAAGTAACATCAGGAATTATGTTTGTAAGATCTGCCAATACGATTCTAAAAAACCGAAAAATAATACATTTTATAACTGTTTTGTTTTGTCATGCACCAAAGCACTTTTAAGGTATTGGGTATTTTAAGATACCTTTTGGGACTAATACATTCGACATTCGTAGCTTCCTGCACCGTCATATCAGAATTGAACATTGAGCTACCTGTTACAATGCTGTTACTACTAGACTCGGCTCTGAAATAAAAACCGGAAACAGGTACAGCCCGAGGAAATAAAGAAAAGAAATTCTGATCATTCCGTCTTAATAATTCCGTCATCTAAACTTTGCATTACTATAAGTAAGTGCCAAGCAATATTTTGGTTCCTCGATGTGACCAATGAGGTACCAAATTGGTCTTGTTCGGAACTTACATAGAATATAATACAGGCGCGGATCCAGGATTTGTTTGAGGGGGGGGGGGGGGGGATTTGGTTCAGGGAGGTTATATCATAATTGCAAACATTTTGCTTAAAAACTTTGCGTAAAACTGTGTGCCTTTTGTTTGTGCCTGAAACTAAAAAAAGTATACTATGTATTTACTTATAATAAATTACTACTTTTATCTAAAAAGTACAGTCAAATAATATCTTTAATCAATTTCAAACATTTAAATTGGCACTGATTTCTGACAGATATTTGACAGTTTTGTATCTTAATATGCTGCTCGTCGAATACTTGTCTACTTTCTACAAATTTCTACAAAAGCTTATTTTTTATCTCTGTTTGCTATAATAACCTATACCTAGGTTATGATTAACAAATAGACTTTTTAAATAATCTACGTGCGAAATCGTCGCGGAGCGTAAGGCAAGCACAGTCCACCCACACGTCTCAATGGAGCACTCACGACTGAAGAGCGAGGAGCGAATCAGACAGAAATACGGTGAAATAACGCATGCGATAGAGATGCAAACACTGGTGTCTGTTTTAAAAACATCAACGTAAGCGACATTATCGTTTTTAATTTATTATTAATGAACTATTTAAAATTTTGAAAAACTGTCAATCACAAAACTAGAGAACTAGCTAAGGTATTTTTTAATAATAGTTTCAAGACTAAAGGTTTAATAGCGGTTGGCACAGCATTGAAAAACTACAAAATTGGAAGTAACTTTACGATTTTTTTCTATCGAGAAAAGTTTTAGCAATCATGTTTCTGTCAATCACATAACTGAGTACTATAGTCTACTTTCTACAGTATTTTTTTGGGGCCGATAAATCTAGTAATACTATGTGAAATCCTTGATCAAAAATGTGTATTTGGCTTTGTACGGCCCCTTAAGCGACACTAGGATACGCGCACACTGATTAATTGCTTGTTTAAATTATCGAGTTGGCGATTGTTTTATTTTTATTTTATGTAAGATTGTAAGTAATTTTGTTCGTCTTGATATAATTATATCATACACAGATGTAAAACACATGAATGAAATAATGTCGATTTGGCTGTTATTTCTTGAGTCAGTAATTTTTAAGAGAAGACGGTTAATTGTCTATAAAAAAAATATTGAAAAATTGCAGTTTTATTGGTATTCATACATATTATTATTCATGTATTAAAATCTGAATAAAAGTGCGTGTCGTCGTCGTAGTGTAGGTATTTATTCTAGATCGAGCGACAGCCGTACTCGTATAGTGCCATCTCTCGTTTACAATATTGTTCAATAGTTTATGTGTAAAAAGCGTACCTTTTTTTTTTTTTTTTTTTTTTTTTTTTTTAAATTGCCCTCTCGCCGCCATACGTCCTGGGGGACCCTTGTGGTACTCACCCCTATGACTGGTGGCCCGCCCGGCTACCCAGGCCTCGTCGCGGCGGAGAGATGGCCGAGCAAGTGTGGCCATCTCTCCAGACGGTGGGGATCACCTACCTCCTTCCATCTGATCCCACTACAGCGGAATGAGGTGCGCATAGCGCTGCCTCCTTCCGCCTACCCGCCTGCGTCGGATCCGATCCGCGTGAGCATCCTGCTCGCGGATCCGCTCTGATGCCTCCTTTTGTGACATGACATATTCACAAAAGGAGACAGCCGCCTCCCAGCATCTCTCGGTGGCCAGCATGGCGCGTGCCATACCGGGCAGCGAGAGATCCCACCCTGTCGCAGCGACCAGAGCACCGCGCTGCGGAGCCCAGGCAGGGCACACCGTAATAGTGTGCTCCGTACTGTCCTCCGCAGCGCCGCACTCATGGCACTGCGGGGTCGCTTCCCTTCTGATCCGGAACAGGTACTTTCCGAAGCAACCATGCCCGGAAAACACCTGCGCCAGTCTGAAAGTCAGCGACCCGAACTCCCTATCACACCACTCTCGGAGTACTGGACGGATTGCATTGGCCGTTCGTCTTCCAGCCGAATCCGACTCCAGCAACAATCCCCAATCACTCATCAGCGCTTCCTCGGCGCGGCGTCGTGCAGCCGCGATCTCGTCGGGGGCCAAATCACCCCCCTCCTCCAACACCACTCTCCTTTCCCGGTACGCCTCCTTCAAGACCTGGGCATCCAGCTGCCAAGGTGGGGTACTTGCCAACGCGCAGGCTGCATTGAAGGACATGGTCCTGTACCCTCTCGCGATTCTGATAGCGATTGCTCTCTGCGGCCGACGAAGGCATCTGCGATTTTCATCGTCGAGCTTGTCGGCCCAGACCGGCGCCCCGTACAGGGCCATGCTCCTCAATACCCCAGCAAAAAGTTTGCGGCAGGTGTCCCCTGGCCCACTCAGGTTAGGTAATAGTCGCCCCAACGCACCGGCCGCCTTCGTCACTTTCGGGGCCAACTGACGGAAGTGTTCGCGGAAATTCCACCTTCCGTCGAGCACCAGTCCCAGGTACTTAATCCAAGGGCGGAGAGGAATCACTGTACCGTCCACCCTTATGTTCGCCCCTGCCGGAGTAAAAAAAAAAAAAAAAAAAAAAAAAAAAAAAAAAAAAAAAAAAAAAAAAAAACGTACCTGGGTACAGTCGAGAAACTTCCCGGTTGACCAGTAGATTTTTCATATTCATGAAATCTTTTTTAGATAAAGCTCGCTGAAAAAAAGTAAAAGATATATAAAAGTTAACAATATTTTGCAAATTTTTCTAATACTTGATAGTTAATAGAAAATACTTATGATGAAGTTTTCATCACAGAAAATATAACAATACCATAATTGGGAAACAAGTAAAAAATCCCATTGCGCCATTTTTGTTTTCATAATTTACTTTTAAACGTCGTAAAATCAGTATGGCTGACACGTTGGTGATAGTTGGTGATAGGTGATCATTACATTATGAATGTTTGAGTATCGGGGTGGACTATAATGAGCGCTCGAAGGGTTGCGGACATTAACCTCGGACTGACCAAGCCTTCAACACCCTCAACTTTGTCATATTGAATACAGAGAGTCATGTAGAGATATACAACGTTATTTTACGTTCACCAAATCCTCAAAACCATTTAAATAACTTACATACTTAATTACGAACAAGTTTTTGTATGGAAGCACATTGAAATCGCGAAAAATGTAATAAAATTCTGGATGTTAAAATGTAGTGATGTGCTAAGTCAGACTGACTCGAGTACTGACTCGAATACCTAGCAAGTACTCACGTACTCGAGTATATAAAATTCTGTATTCGGATCCACAAATACTCGAATACAGTTCGATTCAAAGAGTACTCGAGTCCACTGGAGTATCCGAATACTCGTGCCAGTACTCGAATACTCGTGCCAGTATTCGAATACCTGTCCGTTTTTTCTCGCGCCCAGCGATTGAGAACGGGAAAGCTTACACATGCAATCGTGAGTGATTGTTTACATGTTTGTTACTTTAAATTACCTAAAATAAGGATTAGTGGCCACCTCTGGTATCAGAATTTATTAAGCTGCCTATAAGGCCTATCAGATGACAACAGCCGGGACCGACGCGACGGTTTAACGTTCCTTCGAAGCACGGAAGTGCTCAGTTGGAATGACACTTTACGGTCACCCATTCGACACCTGACCGCACCGAACGGTGCTTAACAAACATGATCGAATACGATATCAGTCTTTCAAGCGCAGCCATGAGCGCTTTAATTAAGTTTAGTTATTAATTAAGTAAGACTATTAAAAGTCCTTACGAATATGGACGTCAAAGAAGGCTACGCCACCGGTTCGTATTAACGGTGGGAGTCCTTGTAACGAGAAGAACCGGCAAGAAACACGTCAAGGCCTGTTTTTTTTAGGGTTCCGTACCTCAAAAGGAAAAAAGGGAACCCTTTTAGGATCACTTCGATGTTCGTCCGTCCGTTCGTCTGTAAATACCGTTTTTCTCAGGAACGCGTGGAGGTATCAAACTGAAATTTATATCTAATACTCAGGTCTACTGTCCCTTGGAGCTGTAAAATATCAAACTTCTAAGCCAAGCCAAAGCAATCAAAAGATACAGCCGTTTATGCCGCAAATTTCCGCAAATTTTCGAAACTCGCACGGGAATCAGAACCTACAGGGTACTTCCCGTGAACCTAGAATCTTGAGATTTGGTACGAAGTAACGTCTTATAGTACAGATAAAGGAAAAATATATTTTTTGTTACATACATCGAATAATAAAAAATATTTTAAATTTAATTTTGCAATAAAAATACCATAACTATGACTCGATTGTCGTGATTGGTGAACTTTTACTTATATACCTACAGGTTTGTACGGAACTCTCGGTGCGCGAGTCCGATTCGCACTTGGCAAGTTATTTTTCTCCCTGTTTAATTTCATAGCAAATTATTTTGACATAATTTAATAACAATAATAATTTGAAATACTTATCTGTAATTTTGCATTTTAATTTACTATTAACTTAATAGCGAGTAGTACTTTGAAATGTAACAATTTGTGTACCGATTCTTCGCAAATAAATACTTAACTTTACTTAATATACAGAGTGTTCACAAACCCTCTCGAAAGCCAAATCACGTGCGATCACCGTCACGATAGACCGTGTGAGTAAAAGTAAGTAGTTACCTAAATATTCAAAAAATTACCATCATATAATACCTATCATATTCATCAGTAATGTTCTTATAAATATTTTCCATCAGCCATATAATATAAAAATATCAAAATTGCCTTAATATGCTAATTTTTCTAATATCAGGTTGGTTAAAATTTTGGTCGAACAATATGGTCAAAGAACTTTGACAGGCGCTATAAATAGCAGCTTGTGAACGCTAATATTGAATATCTGTAGTAATACAATTTGCTCAAAGGCGTGTGAAAAATGGATGTACATTATAGCAAAAACGTTCGTATGGCTTACGATCTGTTTCACATCATTTGTCATCCATCATCAAGGCTGAGGTGTAAGAATATAACTAGGAACGCTAAAATGAAATACTTACCACAGCATTGTAATGTTGTAATGAAAGAAATTTTAATAAATGAGCTAGTTTTTTTTTCATTTCAACAATGCTTGATAGGGACGTGTATCAATCTGGAACCTCGTTATTTTGTAGCCTCAGCAAAAGCGGCTATTATCATCGACACTCGCATCTTACGTCCTGGCTACACCGAGGCTATCTTCCCCGAGAGCGTGGGCCTTTTTTTTATATACTAGGAGAAATGCTTTTACGCATACCTCGCCCCCAGGTGCAGGGGCGATTCGAAATGTTGGACTCACCTGGAGTACACGGCCTATACAAACGTATAGGCCACGCAATCCATCCCACGCCCCTCCCGTGCCCCAGCATGTAAGCTTGGTGGAGGTTCGGAAGGGGTATTTATCCCCTTGTATCGCCACCATCCCAACCTAATGATGAGAAAGTGGGGGGGGGGGGGGCGGGGGACACCCGCATCCCGACTAGTGATGTGCCGTTCCCGGGAATATTGGAAACATTGGGAATATTCCCAGAAGCGTTCCCGGCAATATTCCCAAAAGCGGAAATTTAGGGGAAAATTGCTTGTGTTGTATTACAGTATTTTTTTGTTGTATGCTAACCATTCTATTGGCAATATTACAAGGCTTAATGAATATGCCAAAGGTTAATTATCACTTATGGCGAAAATTTCCAATTTTCCTGGGAATATTCCCAGTAAATTTCCAATGTTTCCGGAAATATTTCCAATACCCATATACTTAACTAAAACTGTAAAACTGTAAGCGATCCAATTATATACATTGAAAATAATTAATAGAAAAAAATACCTCCCACCAGGGGTCTTCTTAAACGAAACAGATACCAAAAATATAGTTTGTGAATTTTTTATCTGTCTGTCTGTCTGTCTGTCTGTCTGTTGTCCGCGTTTTACGCAAAAACTACAGAACGGATTTTAATTAAACTTTTTTTGTTATACAGCTATTGGTCGTCGCCAACATATAGGCTATAATTTATTTTGAAGATCGCAATATCTGATATGGAACCATAGCAGTCCAGTCAAGCTATGAGAGATATACAAATACGGTCTTATGGAAAATTGTTAAGCATGATGAGCATTTTCTATTGACGTACAAAGTTTGAAGATCTGGTACACCTGATGTGGAACCCTAGCAGCCAAGTTAAACTATATGAGATACAAACATAGCCTCATAAGAAAAGTTGTTTAACGTAATGAACATTTTCTATTGACGGAAAAATATCGAAGGTCTGGTACACCTGATGTGGAACCCTAGCAGCCCAGCTATACTATAAGAGATACAAATATAGCATCTTAAGAGACATTGTTCAGCGTAATATGTATTTTTTTTTGACATACAATCTATACTAATATTATAAATGTGAAAGTGTGTTTGTTTGTATGTCCGTCTTTCACGTGAAAACGGAGCAACGGATTGACGTGTTTTGTAGTATGTGGGTAGTTTAGGAGCTAGAGAGTGACATAGGCTAATTTTAATCCCGGAAAAATATCACTTTCCCTCGGGCGAAACCGCGGGCGGTAGGCTATGTGATATAATTTTTTAATATGTTAATATGCATTCATAGCGCTGTACTAACATATAAATAAAAAAGAAACAAAAGCTTATTAGCCTAAAAAATTAAAAATGCTGCCGAAAATGGCTCAGTAATTTTAAGCATAACGTTTATTGTCATAATATCATGTTCCATAATTTTAATACCAATAATCATCATGTTGCATATTATCGCGACGCATAATTTTAAAAGTCCTAATATAGTGTAGGCTAAAATTGTTTGTCATAAGTATGAAAAGGCATAAATTTTGAAACGCAGAACAGCATTAAGCATAATTTTTAAAAGCATAACTAATGTAAAGCGTAATGATCACAACGAATAATATCTTAACGCATATTTTGTTTCAAGCATAATAAATTTATAGCATAATAATCACAAGGAATAATAGAATTACGTTTTTTTTTAAAGCATAATTGCTGTATGCAAGCAGGCGTGCAGCATGCAATCAGGCAAGCAGCATGCAAGCAGGCATGCAGCATGTAAGCAGGCCAGCATTCATGCAGCATGCATGATTTCTGTCACGGCTCCGGCGCTGCGGGGCTCTGGCGGTCCCACGCGAGCTTATCGGCGCAGAGATGGTTTTCAGTCACCGCCTGCTCCTCAGATCGCGGGCCGCCTCGCCCCTCCGCGCCTACGCGGGCTTAAATTACAGTCTAGGGGTAGGGCATACAAGACTGCGTGGAGTCGGTTTTTAGGCGTTTCTGTCACTGACTAGTTCGCAAATAAATTAAAAAAGTGTTTTTTTTTAATAAATAAAAACTATTTTTTCTGGTTTTGGTCACAGTTCTAACCTAACCTAACCTGAAACGTCTGTTACAGTTTGTTGCTGCAGCCCCCCGTCTCCCCTTCTCTGTTGATTTCCAAAATTTTTGAGAGAAAAAAAAAATATATGTCCGTCGGATTCCTCCTTAGTATCTCCGGGGGTGTCAAAGGGGGGTCGAAAATTTTGTTAGATTTTAGCTACGAACGCACCGTTTTCGAGATATTCGCATTTTTATAAAATTAATTCTTGAAAATTTTCAAGAATCCCTGATCCATACAAAATCTGTTGAAATTTTTTTAAGTCCTGCACCCCCTTTGCGACACCCTAACCCAAAAGTATAATAGAAATTGTTATGTATAATTTTTTTACCATAAAAAATTTTAGGACTACCTATAATATGCCAAATAAAATTAGGTTTTTCTATAGTTATGGCAAATAAAATTTTGCTAAGGGATTTTAGGACTGCGTAATATTAGGCCAAATGAATTTAGACAGTTATGCTACTTAAAATTTATGCGAAGGAAAAAATATGTGACATTAATGTTATGCTATTTGATGATTATGCCAATTGATGTATGACAAACGACTTTAGGACAATCGACATTATGCGAAAAGTTCCGCCCCCGCCGAAAATCACTATTCCACGCGGACGAAGTCGCGGGCAAAGCTAGTAGTTATTTTTATATTTGTATACAATTTTACAAAATGAACATATATAATTTGTTCGTTCGTTAACAGTTTGTAGAAAGTAATCAAAAATTTTACTTTCTGGTCTCATTATGACTAACATAGCTAGCACAGCACACTCGACAATCAAAGCGACACTGGGGTAAACGTGTTTCTTTTGTTTTAAACTAGAGGAAAGGGGAGGGGGCGGCGCGGCGGGACCCTCCCCTCGCGGCTGAAGCAAGCGCATGCACATACTTGTTGTTGCGTAACCGTGGGATTAAGAAGAAACTATAAATAGCACAGAATTTTTACCATACTTGAAAATATATTATTTTGGAAACTTTGGGAAAGATTCCGGGAATATTGGGAATATTCCCGTAAGTTTACAACGAGTAAATTACTTGGAAATGGGAATATTCCCAGCGGCACATCGCTAATCCCGACCCCCCATCGAGTCACAAGGCTCGATACCAGAGGCGGGCGGGTACTACCAACTAAAACGCCTAGTACTTGCCCTCCAGGCCGCCATTGGTCACGGGGGGTGGGGTTCGAGAGCGTGGGCCTGGCATGCTATCCTGACCTGGCATAAGCTAGAAATTTAAGTCTAGGAAGTTTCGAAGTCAGAACAATTAGCTTACTAAACACTATACTTCAGCCATCTCCGGGAAATAATGTTTATAATCAAACATACTTAACCTCAAAACTACTTTTTAATTACATGAAATAAGTGCACTACATTAATAGCGTATCTAAATTATTCTTTTCGTAAACTGGCTGGAGTAATAGCTTGGTAGTTTGCTATTCAAGTATAAAAAAAAACTAGTCTCGAGCATGTCCTCAGCTCAAGCTTAGCTGAGACTCATAGGTTCTGGCCATTTCAGCTAAGCAATCCTTTGAACTTAACAGCTTTTCTTGAGTTTTTCCTGTCATCATTAACTAAAATTAAAATTGAAGATCCGTTACGACACGTGACGTAACCATTGCGGTGCGTATGACCTATTTGATTTTTACAACAATGTCAACATTCAATGTTTTGACGAATCACCCCGCCGCTATTGTGGCGGACAGACACGATCGATTTTAATCGGCTGACGTGTAATGTGTAATCCAAGCCAATCCGATTTTAATAGTTAACAGGCAATTGTTGCATGAATGGCGTCATGTATTTCAATAAGCGTTTCAACCAATAAAGTAATCGTTTTGTTTCATATCTGCATACGTACACATACCTTCACGCCATTTATACCTAGTGGAGTTAGCATATCGTAGGTGTAGCTTGCATTAACTTTTGTGCTATGAGATAGCACACCATTACACCTCAACGGTGCCGACCACAGACCTATATCGAGATAGAGGAAAATACCGCTTCAAACTGTATGAGAACATAGCGTGTCGAATTTTTCGTACCTACGATGACTTCACGAGCGAGATTTAGTGATGTGGTACTGCACAATCAACCATTTTCAATTCTGAGTGACGCGTGTTTTCATGGCAATGGTCTCAAGCGGACTGACTTAGGTCGGAAATCTTTGACCGTGGATCTAACTATTAGCACGCAAGGTACACTTTTATCGTCTATCTCGATATAGGCCTGTGGTGCCGACGCTCCTAGTGTGGTTGGGTCTGAGATGTTGTCCGAAAACAATATGACAGGTTGCCCAGCCTTGTTGGACTTGAAAGGGACTTGTTGTCAGGACTTGTTGTCAGGACTTGTTGTCAGGACTTGTTGTCAGGACTTGTTGTAAGTCCGCCTGGCTAACTACCATCATCTTATCTAAGTCTGAAGCCTTATCAACAATGTTTTCTTTCCGCGTTGTTGTGTTCCGGCAGTTAAAGATAAGATAGCCAGTTTCTCAGTGGTTGATGATTCCGGGAGAGGCTCGCTTCCATCTTCAGCCTTATCAATCACTAACCAATATCGAGATAGACGGTCAAAGTGTACCTACCTTTCGTGTCAAAAGCTACCACCATCAAGTCTGACGCCTTATCAACAATGTTTTCTTTCAGCATTGTTGTGTTCCGACAGTTAAAAATAAGATAGCCAGTTCCTCAGTGATTGAGGATACCGGGAGAAGCTCTCTTCCTTCTTCAGCCTTATCAATCACAGACCTATATCGAGATAGACAGTAAAAGTGTACCTACCTTGCTTGTCAAAAGTTTGATCCAGGGTCAAAGTTTTACGACCTAAGTCAGTCCGCTTGAGACCATTGCCATGGAAACACGCGTCACATAGAAACGTTCTCTATTTTCTCATACAGTTTGAAGCGCTCTTTTCGTCTATCTTCGATAAAGAGCGCTTCAAGCTGTATGAGAACCTATGTCTGTGTTATCAATACCAGGTATGAATGAAGGCTACGTCTCCCCGTTTTTCATAACAAAAAATGAACTATCCACTGTCCGTTGATAGTGTTGTATTGATACACATTTACTATCTGCACTGGAAATCTAGCAGCGAGCGTTCTATGCCATTCTATGCTTTTCTTTCGTTCCCCGTCCCACGTGAGAGTAAGGTGTGTAAGATTAGGTGTTACATCTCTAAATTGTTTGAACAATTACAAACTATTGTGTATCCTACTTGCTATCCTACTAAACTAATATTATACAGGGTGTTAAAAGACCCATAACGAAAACGAAAACTACGTATTCTCCACATCGTTACTATCATTTTATTGTATGGAGCCAAACCTGGGAACTGATAGTTATGAAGTTATTGCGGATTAAAGTCATGAACTTTCTTCAAAGATAATCGTAAAGTAACAAAACCGTAAAACCACTCAATGATACGGGGCCCCGGTCCTCTACTCGTACTCTATAGACACTGGCAAACGTTGTTGCACGCGTTCCATTGCGTGTAAAAAATAACACCCACTTTTTTTGTCGGTGTTATTTTTTACACGCAATGGAAAATATAAAATTTTTATAAAATTTTCCCAGCAATTACTTTTACACAATCTAAATTAGTTTGATGTACCTACACTTCGCACATACCACAGCTTCGGTATGGGTCTTTTAACACCCTGTATATGGGAAAGTTCGTGAGGATGTTAAGATGTTTGTTACTCTTTCACGCAAAAACTACTGAAGCTATTTGGATGAAATTTGGCACACAAATAGAAAATATCCTGAATTAAAACATAGGTTACTTTCTATCCCGATATTCGAATGGGAACGGGAACCCTGCGGGCGAATCCGCGGGTGGTAACTAGTGTAGAAGACTTTGCGATTGATAACACTGTAATACCATGTAGTAAGTATTGAATTACAACACTTATAAGTAAGCATAAAACAAATTGCTTAACTGTACTGAAAACAAATGAAAGATGTAAATTAAGAAAAGTATGTAAAAATGAAATAACCAAATGAAAAAACCGGACAAATGCAACTCGCCCACCGAGGATTCCGCACAAATTTATAGGCACCTACAAGGTACATAATATCATAAATAGTTCAGGAATTGAGTCTCGCAGTTTTTTCCGAAGTTTTCCAAAACTTAAGACTACATTTTTCATGATTTTATTACAAATGTATAGTTTTAAGATTTTTTCCTGTATTCGTTGTAAAAGATTTTATTAATTGCATTGCACATGAGCATGAACATTTCATAGTCCTATGTCAACGGGAAGTACCCTTTTTGATTCTTCGCTTCCAAAGCTTCGTTTTTTGTGACATAAACGGTCCTCTCAACTCCTCTCCTTTTTTACATTAATTTCAAGTTTGTTTTGTTACCCCTTCTCGAGATAAACGAGGACAGACGGACGGACGGACAGACGGACAACAAATTGATCCTATAAGGGTTCTTCTTTTTTCTTTAGAGGTTCGGAACCCTAAAAAACAACCATATGAGGTCAATAACTGGTTAACAATCGGAAACAATAATCACAGCATTTTGCAAGTGCCGTACGATGAATCATATTTAAAAAGGCAAATGTCACAGAGGACGCTGGCCGTCACGCGCCATGCCGGCCGCGCCGGTAGACGCCACGGCATAAGCCTGGCCATACACCTACCGACCTTTCTGTCCTGCCTAGAACAGAACAGAATCCCTACCGCGCAAGTGTCGTCGGCATCGACATCGACTTCATTTGACAGATGGATGTGACATATTGCTTTTAGTCTTTGATAAGTTTTCATTTGTGTCAAAAAAAGCAGCAATGTGTCACATCCATCTGTCAAATGATTTGGCCCCAGAATAGAACAGCGGGCTGATTTACAAACCATCGGACACGAAATAGGATTCGAATTCTATGCTTTGTCTTTCTCTATTTTGAAGTGAGTGATAGTAAAAAAATGCATACATTGAAGGTTTGTGTATAAGCCTTGATACTCAACTCCTAATAGGTAAAGGTGGCTTAGCACAGTCTGTTTTTGGGATAGAACAATAATTTAAAATATTCCTATATCCTTGTTCGAGGCAAAAAAAGTAGCCTATTGTCATTGTTCAAACTCTAACCAAAATTATAGTCAGTTTTTTTTTAAATAATAAATACGGGAATCGTTTGTGTGTATCTAGCCTTACAAGATAATGAATAAATTATTATTAAATAGGTAAGGCGGGGAAAACATATATCATCCGCCAATAACGGATGTTCGTTTGCAGAATTGGTGTTTTGGTAGTAGGTAAGTACGAGTACTTAGCTTAACTATGGGGTACGAGGCACACCAAAACTTTTGTTATTTGATATGTTTTTAATGAAAATGTGCTTCGGGGTCGGAAATCCTGACTAGGTGTTGTGATAGCTATTTGCTTGATCTACGAATGAAAAAGGACGCTTGACCACAGATCTATATCGAGATAGACGGTAAAAGTGTACCTACCTTGCGTGTCAAAAGTTTGATCCACGGTCATAGTTTTCCGAATTAAGTCAGCCCGCTTGAGACCATTACCATGAAAATACGTGTCACTCAAAAACGAAAACGGTTAATTGTGAAGTGCTTTCTTGCAAGAGCTCGTCAATAACATTTACACAGCACCACAGAACACTAAATCTCGCTCGTGACGTCATCGTAGGAACGAAAAATTCGACACGCTAGGTTCTCATACAGTTTGAAGCGCTCTTTTCGTCTATCTCGATATAGGTATTTGGCGTTGACTATGAATTTTGTATGTTAAATACCTATTTAGTACTTAATATTAGTAGGTAGGTACCAGTGGCGAATTGTCTATATACCTACTATCTACCGATTCCCTCCGACTTCCCTTTTAGAAATCCCACCCCTGTGAACCAGCATGCAGATCACAATAAATATGTCATTAATCATTGTCTCTAATTAGTTAAATATACATGGATGCCAGGCGGTTTCAAAGTGAACAAAATGTTTTATTTTCCATGTTTATTATTGTATGATTAGTGGGTTTTTCTTGGGCCGGCTTACCTTTACTAATACTAACCTTAATATTAACTTCGTCGTCGTCGTCTCAGCCACATGACACCCACTGCTGGGTAAAGGCCTCCCAAGGATCTCCACGACGATCGGTCTTGTGCTGCCCGCATCCAGCGGCTTCCCGCAACCTTCACCAGATCGTCGGTCCACCTTGTGGGGGGCCTACCCACGGAGCGTCGTCCGGTACGCGGTCGCCATTCCAGAACCTTTCCGCGCAATCCTTCGAGCGATGTCAGTAACTTTAGTAATTAAGTAGTTAATATTAAATTACCTTTATAACCGCATCTGTGGTCTAGTGGTAATAACCACCGGTATCAGACCCAGGGGTCCCGGATTCGATTCCCAGTGGGGGTACATCTTGTGTTCGGTTTGGTTGGTGGTAGGACTTGTCAGTCCGTCTGGCTAGCTATCACCATTTTATCTAAGCCTGACGCCATAGTAACAAGGTTTTGAGCATTGTTGTGTTCCGGCAGTTAGAGATAAGATAGCCAGGTCCTTATTGATGAGGATTCTGGGAGAGGTTCGCTTCCATCTTCAGCCTTATCAAACTTAATACCAAAACAATTTTAATAAATCTAATATTTACTTACTATTTTCCCTATTTATTTAATAAGTAATAATAATAAAGTAAAGTAATAGTATTTTTTAACCGACTTCAAAAAAGGAGGAGGTTATCAAGTCGACTGTATTTTTTTTTTTTTTTTTTTTTTTATGTATGTTCCACCATAACTTCGCCAGTTGTTAACAGATTTTTAAAATTCTTTTTTTATCTGGAAGAAAATGGTTTATGTGTGGTCCCATATAATTTTTACGAAGATCTGGCTAGTAGTTTTTTCATAATCCTGAAAAATATCAATCACCTTTTGGCAAGAAGTCGTATACCTAGATGACATCATTGTTGTGTATGGGCTGATTTTTAGTGTAAGTAACGGCACATAATGTAACAAAAAAATCTGAAATAAAAACATTTTATAAAAAAAATCAAACCGACTTCAAAAAGTAAAAAATAAAACTTTTGGAGTCGGTGCTAGTTAGCTAAGGCAAAAAAATATATAGTTAATAGAAGTGGAATGTAGAATGCTTTGGCTGGCACCGACTCCAAAAGTTTTATTTTTTACTTTTTGAAGTCGGTTTGATTTTTTTTATAAAATGTTTTTTTGTTTTTTTTTATGAAAGACGGGGAGACTCTTAGCCTGTATCATACCTGATGTTAAGTATTGATAAGGCTGAAGATAAAAGCGAGCCTCTCCCCGGAATCCTCAACCACTGAGGATAGAGTAATAATAATAAAAAAGTGGTCCTGTAAAAGAAAACATACTCAATATCCCGTAATAGCAAAGCATATGTGGGTTTTCCTATACGTTGTCATGTATCTATTGTTGGAAGCCCTCAACAAAATTAAATATGACGGGTCAAACACTTCCTCGGTAGTAACGAGCGACCACTGGCGAGGCCATAGTGCAAGGAACGACGCAGAATATATTAATTTGAAATTATTCTATTTTGACAACCAGTTTGGCGCAGGGGTTCTAAATCGTTCGATCGTTCGATCCCCGGACAAGACAAATATTTGTGTGCATGCACATGTCTATTTGTCTTGGTCTGGATGTTTAATATGTATATTAAGTATGTATTTACAAAAAAAAAGTATATAAGTAAGTTTATCCGTTATCTAGTATCCAAAACACAAGTTCTTCATGAAACTTAACGTGGGCTAGATAATTGGTGTGATTGTATGCAATTATTTATTATTTATTTATTTTGAGTTTTATAATGTGATTTACGGTTCAGCTCAAAAATCAGCTACAAACATACGAGCTGAGCTGTTCACAGTGGCTAAGGGTCCATTCATGTCAATTCTTACGGGCTTCCCTTTTAGAAAGACCACCTCACTGATCCACCATACAGTTAAAATAATTTTTGGAGATTTTTTTGGTCCGTCTTACCTTCGCAATATGGTCAGCATTTCGGTTGTTTGTTTTCATGTAAGTACAGTCGGTGAACTTCCCGGTAACCAGTAGAGTTTGTTTAGGAAGCGTTATTTAAAAAAGGTATAGAATTATAGAAATCGTTTATTTTACAAATAATAGAACATTGTTAGGTATATTTATTGAATCATAAATTATTTCTGTGATAAATATTAAACAAGAAAATATACTAGAAAAAAGCAACTAGTCTCATTTATGATTTTGTAATTTTTGCATTTTTCAATGCTATTTTTGTACTTAAAAACGGCAACTTAACGGGAATTCCCGTCTGAGAATTCACTTGTGGCCGAGTTAATTTTTTTCCAATATTTTTCTATTTAAAATTTACCATAGCTAGTCTCATGTCGCCCTGGCGGGATGACGCCCTCGGCGACATGAGACTAGTTGCTTTTTTCTAGTATATTTTCTTGTTTAATATTTATCACATAAAAATAGCATTATAAATGCAAAATAAAAAATTTATAACATAAATTATTTCTTCAACATTATGACTTTTCGAATAAACGTTTCCCAACAAAAATTCTACTGGTCAACCGGGAAGTTACCCGATTTTACGAATATCAGTAAAAAAAATTATATATCAATTTGCTTGTAGTGATCAAAACCCTTTTATTCTGTCATGATATAGATCTACGAACTCAGCTCCCAACTACTCAAGTGGCGATTTTTCTATACTTTGCTGAAACACTCCGCGCAAACTTGATAGTTCAAAAAGTATTTCGAATAGAAAATTCATCACTTGAGTACGGGTGCTCAAGTCGGGGTCTGAGTTCGTAGATCTCATGACAGAATAAGTGGGTTTTGTAATGATGAAGGCCAGCCCCTGTACCAAAATAGTAGGGGTCGCCCCTACTATTTTAAACAGTAGGGGTCCCCTTCTATTTTGGTACAGGGGCTGGCCTTCATCATCACAAGTCTGTTGCGCAATCTATTTGCTAGTTAATTATCTATGTCCAGCAGGGCTAAGATGAGCGCCGCGACTATTTGTCGAAATTTATCTCGCGATGTCTGGCGCGGGACAGAAAGTGCGCTTACGCGACATAAGCGTCGAGAAACTTCTGTCGTGGTGCTCATCTTAGGATTACAGGACGACTAAGGAGGTATTGCACCATCTAACTTTAACGATAACTATAACTTTAACCGGGGAAAAATGTGTAGGATTTGACAGCTTTGACAACCTAAATTCCGTTAAGTTAACTGGTGCAACTCAGCATAAGGGTCGTATTAGCTTCGCTTCAAAGCTGTTTCAGAACTCCATGTAAGATTATTGAGATTGTGGTCGTGCTAACATTTCACTCGCTACCTCTACCTATTTTACCCGTAACGCTTCTGAGAAGCTTTTTCTCTAACGTTATCAATTACCACAAACAACATAATGCGACGGGCGCCCAAGCAGAGAGACCACTCAGATAAAAGAGGCATTCCTCACAAGCAAACAGCATGTAAAAATTAAGTATGCGGCAAATTAAGTACATACCACCCTAAATTATCCGGTCATTCCCAGTCGCCCACACTAAATTCGATTTGTGTTTTAAAAAATCACATTCGACACCTCGGTGGCAAAGTGGTGGCGACTGGGAAATTGGTTCATAGATGCTAAAGGGAGTCCCAAATATTTTCCTAATTGTTTTATACTTACACAAATATTGTTTTCAACAATATTTATTTAATTGTTATATATATAATATATAAGAGTTATTTATGATCTACATAGCATGTACATATTGTAAGTATGTAACAAACAATGTTTTGATAATTATGAAATTATAAAACTAAAACTTAAACATTCTTCTTTATTTTTTTTTTATTTTCTTTATACTTTGATTTTTTTCTTAGCAAAATCCCAGTGGCCACCATTGGTGGCGAATGGGAACTTTAAAAAAAAAATAGTCTCCCCCAGTCGTAGCGAAACTGGTGGTGGCGACTGAGAATGACCGAAAGTATCGAGGATGGTAGGAAAGGTCCTTCGTAACTTTTCCATTTTTTTCTTATGGTTCGTACGGCATTAGCCAATGACATGTAAAGGTAGAGAAACCATGCATAGGAAAATAACTCAAAATTTGGAGAGGTAAATAATCGTATCAGGAAATGATTTTGTGTCTATACTACACAGACTGAAGAGTCTTTAATGCAAACATGAAGTTTGCATACTGCCAGTACTTGATGTGTAACCTCCGTGGTTCTCCGGTGGTCTATGGGTGTCTATGGTCTGTTGGTTATCAAAGCACGTAATGACGTGTCAGTCGCGGTTCGCTGCAGTTACGTTTTGGCGGGGTGGCTGTTCCTCATTGTCGCACGGCAGGTTAAGTACACATACCGACGGTAAAATGAATTTATGTAACTAAAATTACTTAATTCATGCTAGTGGCGCACTACATTTCAATAAACAACAAATGGGGATTCCGGTACAAAGTTTCATATACAGCCCGAATAGTTTGTATGGCAGCTGAATGTACCTATACAAATTAGAATTTCACATCTTATGTACCTACTAATTTAGGTATATACGCATAATTAAGTTGTAAAAAATGCTTAAAATTATAATTTCGTCATATATTTTTTCCAAAATACTGATTCAATCAACAAAACTCTAGAGTCTCAGCAATTTGATGACTAGGGTTTGTTAGCGAGATAAAAAAGTCGTCCAATTTGTTAGTTTGTTACAATGGAAACAATCTACAGCATAGACAATAGCACTTCCTCTTCCTACAAGCCAAAGTTCGGTGTGTGCATCATCAAATTGTTTTAGTTTTTTGTGTAAACACCTTAGAGTTTTTTTTTATGAGCGACGGGGGAACTCCTAGCCTTCATCATACTGTTAAGTAGTTATTTATAGTGGCTATCTAATCTTTAACTGCCGGAACACAACAATGCTGAAAACATTGTTGTTATGGCGTCAGACTTAGATAAGATGCTGGTAGCTAGCCAGGCGGACTTACAACAAGTCCTACCACCAACCAAACCGAATACAATATGTACCCCCGCTGGGAATCGAACCCGGGACCCCTGGGTCTGATACCGGTGGTTGTACCACAAGACTACAAAGGCGGTTGATAACTTTATAACATTCTAAATAGTACTTAGTACTCGTATAATTACAAGTTTTTTGGTGCTTAGAATATCACCCTCGTTGCGTAGGTGTTGTAAGAGCCTACTAGGGGAACTACTAAATAGGGGATGACGGTAAAGCGTCTTCAAAATCTGGACGTTTGGTGTCGACGATTCCACTGGCTATCCATGGCTATTCGCATAATAAACAGACGATGAAAAGCTGGAAAAGCAATTATTACGCACGCAGGCGTAGTGTGTAACAAGGTTGGAGTGAATACCGCAGTGCGTTTAGTCTGGACTCCCGGTAGTAGAAAGGAACTAGAGGAATCACAAGTGCACGCAGGCTCAAGAATCAAGAGCGCTCTAAAATTCTAACTGTAAAAGCTGACATGGCGTCGTGTGTACACACCGCAAAAAACGGAGTAACGGGCGGCAAGTCGGCAACCAACAATAATTAAATTAGACAAACCACAGCTATTTCATTTGGGATTCATTAGCAAGATAATTAACAACACATTACAAAAATACGCGCAACATTTTTATTTGCAGTAGGAAATTAAATTGTGTGTATGTAATTCTGTTTAAGCTCTCACATACATTACCTTTTAGTTATTTCGTTTTTAGCAGTTAGTCTACCTAACTGCTAAAAACGAACTTGTGCTTTGTCTAAGATCCGAACTAGGATCGACCTTAACTCATCTGTTAAATGGATGAAAAGTACTTTATACCAAATTTAATATGTTAGAATATATTTCTGGAGAGGAGAATGCCGGATTTAGGGCTATCAAAAGGGTAATACTAATACTTTTGAGTATGAATGGTTAAGACGCAGCATAGCCCTAAATCCGGCATTCTCCTTTCATTCTAATCCGTTCAGTAGTTTCGGAGCCTATTCAATGCAAACGAACAAACAATCAAATCTTCCCTTTTTATTTTATTAGTATAGATACCTACTCAATACTTAGAGTGAGGTGCGAGCGGTCAATCACTTTTAAAGCAGATACAACATTGGACAAATGCACAAAGGTACATAGTATTAAGGAGCCCGTGGCGCAGTGTCTCGCAGGCTCGGCCTACGATTGTTGAGGTTAAGCAACTTTTGCAATGGTCGGTCACAGGATGGGTGACCAAAAATTTTCTATCTCGAGCTCCTCCGTGCTTCGGGAGGCATGACACGCCGTTGGTTCCGGCTGCATTTGCAGTTATTAAAACCCAACAATCCACTTTATCCTTATCTATACATAAGGAAGGCCAGTGTCCCAGCAGTGGGGACATTAAAAATGGCTGATGACGATGACGACATAGTATTTGGAGATAAGAAGTAGCGTAAGTACTTGTGTTACGGATATCAGAACCAGCGAAGTTATTACCAAAATATAATGTCACTCTTTGTCACTTCACAGTAATGTTTTATTTATTTTATTTATTTATTCTTTATTGCAATGTAAAAAAATACAGCAAATGGCGGACTTAATGCCATCAGGCATTCTCTACCAGTCAACCAGTAAAAGGTGTTAGACCTACCGTATCGGCAATAAAGTAGCACTATAAAACATAATTCAGAATATTGTAACAAAAGTGGGAATAGCTATTTACGGGTATTTAATTAACAAATAATACATAAACATAGTACATAATATAAATATTTAACATACATACATATAAAATATATAAGGACTCATTATGTCAGAGATGAAGGGGATCAGCGTAGGGATTTAAGATAGTGTTCACGGACCAGTTTCTTAAACACAAACATGCTGGGGGCTTTTCGAATGTTTATCCTGAATGGGGATTGAAATCCCTAGCTTGATCAGTACCCTAGTTTGATCAGTACCCTGCACCATCGAATACATTGATAGGTAGGACAAGATATCTCGAAAAAAAAGCTGTACATGTGCAATGTTTGATTTCCAAATTTCGTGGGTTCGAGTCCGATCTGAGAATTCACTTGTGGCCGAGTTAATTTTATTCAAACTTTTTTTTTTACAAATTTATCCTAAGTATAAAAATAGCATTGAAAAATGCAAAAACTAAAAAAATCATAAAAAAAAATGCTGTACAATTTACGACTTCGATGAATTAACACTTCAAAGTCAAAAACTATCTCAAGCTCGTCAAACCACTGGATCTGGAAAGAGACTGGGAAAAGTAAGTACGTTACACGTACCGGCCTACCTACCTAGACGAAGACCAGTTGTCGTCAGTCTATGGGTTTGGCTACTTTAAAAGCTTAACTGCCTCTGTGGTCTAGTGGTGACAACCATCGGTATAAGACCCAGAGACCCCAGGTTCGATTCCCTGCGGGGGTACATATTGTATTCGGTTTGGTTGCTGGTAGGACTTGTAGTAAGTCCGCCTGGCTAGCTACCACCATCTAATCTAAGTCTGACGCCATAACAAAAATGTTTTCAGCATTGTTGTGTTCCGTCCGGCAGTTAGAGAGAGATCAGATAGCCAGTTACTGTTACCAGTGTTTGAGGATTCTGGGAGAGGCTCGCTTCCATCTTCAGCCTTATCAATACTTAACATCAGGTATCACGAAGGGTAAGAGTCTCCCCGTTCGCGTTGTTAATAAAAAAATGCTTATTTACATAGTGTTAAGGGTCAAAGTTTTTACAGCAGTCGCAGATGTGATCGGACGTGTCGTTTAATAAATGCAATTAATTAAACAATCAAGTGCAAAACTGTGACCTCGTGTACAAATACGGAAGACATTCTTATGTGTGTCATTGATATTCGTGTTTCTTTAAGCGTATTAATTAAATATTTGTTTTAAATGTATAATGTTACAATAATCATTTAAAAATGGAAAACAGTCCGTTTAATCGGAGTGCCCTTACGCGCCGCAGCCCGCCGCCCACGCCCACACCCCAGTCGCCCGCCCGCGCCCTGCAGGAAGATGAGCCCCCGGAAGTTGTGTCCACGCCGGAGATCCAGGTTTGGATGAAGACCATCGAGCAGTGTCTTAATGAAGTGTGCGGTATTTCGTGTGAAGGAAAACTCAATTCGGATCAAAAACTTCGGATAAGTAATTTGTGCCGTAAAATTAGCAATGGAACATCTCAAATGGCAGTTCTATACCAGTCACTCAAGCAAAAAGCCCTACATGATCATCATTCCCATCAAACCCTTAAAGAAAAAAATTACCTTTCGCAGCAACTTCAAGACCTAAAACAAAGTATAGAAGAGACATCAAAGTCAGTCGCGAGTACTACCTCTTTCGCCGACATGGTTAAAAAAAGTACTAACAACTTCATCAAGCCAATCAACATAAACTCTGTGGCCATATACCCTACGGACAAGATGAAGTCGAGTGACGACACAAAAACCCTCGTCCAAAATATCATCAAACCAGACCAAATGCAACTACACATAAGGGCTCTTCACAAGACTAGGAACGGCGGCGTGATCATCAGTACTGCTACCAAGGACGACATCGAGAAACTGAAACAGACACCACAACTAACGACTTATGGCCTCACAGTGGACGAAACCCACAAAAGAAAGCCAAAAATTGTAATTATCGGTATTCCAACCTGCATGCAGGATGCAGAAGTATTCAATTGCATTTACCAACAAAACTTAGCCGGCAAAATCGAAGGTATGACACTTGAGACCTTTTTAACCAAGATCAGACTTAGTCATAAGTCTGGAAAAAGGATTGCCGAGACCTGTAATTACATCATCGAAGTCTCTGCGGATATAAGAAAGGCTTTAATTACCAACGACAGAGTGTTTGTGAACTGGTCATCGTGCCCTGTGAGAGATTTCACTTTAGTCACAAGGTGCTACAGATGTCAGCAGTACGGTCATGCAGCCAAAACGTGCCGGGAAGAGGTCAACACCTGTGCCCACTGCGGCGATGTAGGTCACGCTATAAAAGAGTGTCCAAAGATAGAGGAGAGGCCAAAATGTGCAACATGCTTGCGCTTTAAGAAGCCCTGCGATCATAAAACGGGAGATGCCGAGTGCCCTGCTAAGAAAATTGCAGATACAAGATATATTAACACCGTAGATTATGTAGGCGCTTAAGAATACTTGTTATCTTTACTATTAATTGCTTATTTTGTATTACTTTTTAATTACGTATGTCTTTGACTACTTTTATTTTCCGATTTAGTTTTTCTTTGTGTCCTAGGAATGTTTTAACACCTTATTATTAGTAATTTTATTTTTTTATTATTTTATGTAATACTGTACGACCTAGTCTTAAACACGGAAAATAAAAATATTTATAATAGTTATATGTTATTAAGTAAACAATAATGACGCGCGCTAAGTATGTCGCGTGTCAGCAATATTATAGATGTGCAGTGTTAACACCGTAAGTTTTTTTTTTTTATTGTATATGATTGTTTAGTTAAGTTTTTATATTAGTTCTTATTTGCCTGAAACACAGGGTATCCTAGTTCAGGCTCATTTATATTATTATTGTATTTATGAAATTCTTAATAGGTTATAGTGATTATTTTGTTATGAATGATTATTTCAATAAAAAAAAATATTATTATAAAGTGGCTACAACCGGGACAGTGGCTACAACCGGAGATTCTACCCTAAATTTTATTTTCCAATACAAAGACTGAACGCGGTACCAAACTCCGTCAAATTATGGACGGGAAATCCTACAGCAAAGGATCAAGGCAGCACAGCTCGCCTAACAATTTCACTTCAAATACACTCACAGCACGTACGCCATACCTAAGGATGCGGTTCGTTTCTTTTAACATCTCTACAATAAGAAACAAAAACCCTTTTCAATGCATTCTACATTAAAGTTATTTTAGTCAGGACTCATTAAATTTAATTGAAAAGCGATTAAACAGTTATTTTTATCGTATCATGTAATGATATTTTTTTCTCTAATAAAACAACATGAAGAACCTTTAGCCTTCAAATCATTCATCATCTCCATAGGCCTCCATAGAAGGATGGGCAAACAAAAAACAACAATTGCCATAATTATTATAAGCGGGAGCGCATACGCAACCGGCCAGTACGAAGCACGCGGCCGCGCGATCCGCATCGCCCTCGCCATGTTTATTTAAAAAAAAATGCAATTTTGAATTTCAATTTTGAACTGTAGAATGTAAAGCTTGGTGCGCAATTTTCTTTTTTTTCGCAAACGGGTTTTCGTATGCGGTTGGTGCCGTTAAGGTTTTACTAAGGATGAACTTTACTTTATAGCTTGGTGGTAAACTAATTGGTTCAAAATGGAACGTTTGTTGTTTCTGGTAAGTTTTACTTAATTTATTTATTTTTGTTTCATATAATTAATGACCTATGCAATAAATTAAGTACCTAACTTTAGAAATAATTAAATTAATTCATGTCTGAATTTGTTAACTTTAATTTATGAAAAAACGGAATTAAGCCACTTTTGTAAATTCATAATATACACGTGATACCTACATTCAATTATGTTGAATAACATAATTAAGATGTTTTGTTTAAATAGACATGTTACGAGACAGAGTTATTATAGTTCTTCATTCAATACATCTACCAAATATGATTACATCTGCGTTTCTAAACTTAGCGAGCTCTACATTAATTCTATCAAATTTATTAAAAAACATAATAAATTAATAATTAACTAATAAAATATAATACATACCTATAAGTATAGTTCAATAAAAGCCAACCCAAGCACAGCTATAGTTATTAGGTACTAAAGTTTGGATATTATGATAAAAATTGTGTACTTTTTTCTAGCCTATTAGTACATTACTGCAGCTGCCAGCAAAAGAGGCATTGATGGACGAATGTGTAAATGTGGGCCGAGGCACACATACGTAAGTCCCTCAATGCCTAGTTGTGGTCAAGGCTTGTATAGTACTTTTCTCAAATAATGCGCGGAAATTAAAACTAAGTAGTACCTAGGCAAAACTTATCAAAATCATGACGAACAACGAACAACAATAATTTTTACCCGCATTAGTCTTCATTTGTTTTTTTTTTCAATAAACATTTGCAAGCCAGTTCGAAATTTAAATAAAACCTTTGATAAGTTCCTTGGTTAAGTAGATAACCCCCTTGGTTGCCATGGTTCAAAGTAAAAGATCCTTCCATTCTTAAATTACACGACAGATATGAGCTTACCATGTTATTTATTTGGCCGCTAAACAGGACAGATATGGATTTTCATACAACTTTTGCCGGCCGCTGCTCGCATGTGTATGGCCAGTACAGCAATATCGATTTATCTCGAAGAAGGTTGTCAAAATAATGCTCATATTTCCAAGCATGTTTGAAAAAAAATATTTATGACTTGTGGTATTAGAACCCACGACAACATGATAATAGTCCGACAACTTCATCCACTACATTGAAGTCGTAGTCAAATTTTATTATTAATAAATAAAATAACTTGATAATTGTTATCAATTGTTGAATTTAGCTTTTGTTGGGGCAATCCAGGTTTGAGTTAACACGAAATTTTTACATTACTTGCGGTATCAATAACATATATCAGATCACGTCAAAAACTTTTTATCTAAATAAGCTTGTCAACGTATAAAGTTTATTTTTTTTTAAATTAATCAATTTCGCTAAATAACTCAATACTTAGCATTAGCAGACAGACAGTCAAACATTAAACCATTAAAACATGCCTTTACGTAAAGAATATTAATGTGTAATTTTAAAATAATTCCCATAACCTTTCGTCTATTGTCTTGGTTGCAATTATAACGTGATTATTGCGTTAAGTATAAAAAATAGTCATCTTATACAAAATAGCCGTATAATATTCATGTGAACTGTGCAACTGTGCATTATTATGATTTTAATGATACGTCAAATTTTGCTTAGTTCATACTGCTGTAGTCTAGGAAATGGAAAAGTTGTATTAAAATTAATAATATGAAAAAGAAACAAGAAAAGGTCGTTTAATGTACTTAAAAAAAAAATAATTTGTACACTGGAGTTCGATTGTAGCGCCAATCAAAATCGAATCAGTAATATTATTGAATATTCAAACGCCGTTTTCTTTTTCTTAAAGGTTCACTATCAGATAGTACTTTTAGTATTAAGTCCGCTTTTTGTACGTGACTGTGTGTTTTTGTGCAGCGAAGGTTAAATAAATAAATTAATATTGGCTTCGATTCGAATTTGTCCGCAACTCGATTCCGCTGGTTTAAAAATTTTGGAGTAATACCATTTTTTTTTTGGGGGAGGCCTATACCCAGCTGTGGGTATTATGGGGCTGAGACGACGACCAATATTTTAACAACGTTATCATTACGTTAAGACACGTTTTAATTAGAAGAAAAAGTATAGAATAAATTAATGCAATATTTTTTAAGAAAATATGATGAAGTTACAACTCGATTCCGCTGGTTTAAAAATTTTGGAGTAATACCATTTTTTTTTTGGGGGAGGCCTATACCCAGCTGTGGGTATTATGGGGCTGAGACGACGACCAATATTTTAACAACGTTATCATTACGTTAAGACACGTTTTAATTAGAAGAAAAAGTATAGAATAAATTAATGCAATATTTTTTAAGAAAATATGATGAAGTTACTTGTGCTAGCACGTGATCAATCTATAATGCATAAAGTTGATTAATTTTACCACACGTAACGTTGTCTAGCAACTAATATAACACCCATATTCTAAGTCGCTAAGTCGTTTCTCCAAAACGACTTAGAATATGGGGGTAAGAACTTTAACTAAAACAATAATAATGGTAACAAAAGTATAAATAAATAAATATAGAATTGCATACAATCACACCAATTATCTAGCCCACCAAGTTAAGTTTCATGAAGAACTTGTGTGTGTGTGAACTAGATAACGGTTAAACATACTTATATATTTTTGTAAATACATACTTAATATACATATTAAACACCCAGACCAATACAATATATATATATATATATATATATATATATATATATATAAATAATGTATTGTATATATATATATATATATATATATACAAATGCCGTGTGGTGACGGCCTATGTCGTAAGAATCGACTAAGAGGCGACGCATTGATCACCTGTGCGAGAGAAGGAAAGCTTGAAACAAGCCCTCTACCAACCCGTCTGGCCAGCGTGGTAGCAGTAGGTTAATAGCCTCCTGTGAACGCCACAATAGGCGTGAGCTAGGAGAGGCTCCAGCAGTGGACGTCCACAGGCTTAAGATGGATGGATTTTCTGGACACAGGTGTCCTGCTAGCAAATGACGAATTAAAAAAAATCATTTGTTTCGCTGAAGGTTAAGAAAAAGTTTTTTTTTTCAGTTGTTTAAATGCTGATTATATAAATAATAATAAATAAATATTTGCATACAATCACACCAATTATCTAGCCCACGTTAAGTTTCTTGAAGAACTTGTGTTATGGATACTAGATAACGGATTAACATACTTATATACTTTTTATTGTAAATACATGATTTTAATATACATATTAAACACCTGGGTGTTTAATATGTATATTAAAATCATAGAGATCACAGAGAATCACAGAGATACCAAGACAAATAAACATGTTCATGCACACAAATATTTGTCTTGTCCGGGGATCGAACCCGGGACGTCTGGCGCAGAAGGCGGGTTTAGTAACCCTGCGCCAAACAGGTCGTGTGCGTTGATGTCTTTTATATGGATGACTTATATTTTCGGAAAAGTTCTTGTACAACTAATTCAAAGAACTGTTTGATGGTTTTAGTGCTTGAATCACCCATTTAAGAAAATATAAGTCATAATGCACACAACGAAGAATTGGATCTCCCTACCTGCGCGTCTGTAGTTTCAAGTACTTCGTCCCGTCTTCAAAGCCATGGTAAATAGGCACCTTCTGGGTTAGCTCTTTCAATCGTGTTCCCTGTCTCTACCCCTGGACTTGACGATAAAATAAAATAAAATATTTTTCACTGTCCGAGAATTATTTTTACACAAAAACACGCTATCATAATAGACCATTATATTTAATGAATGAAATTAATGTACTGGAGAAGGATATTTCAACCTTCATAATCTGCAAATATTTCCCTATTCCATTCAATTCGCAGTATCATCTCAGAGTATAACAAAAAAAAAACCAAATAAAGCACATATGATAATAGCTAATCTAGTACTGTCCTATCGAATTAACATACGACCTCTAAAAAACAATAGTGTGACGTAATTATGAAACAAAAATCTGTTACAGAGCGAAAATCTGTCCAAAACGAAGGTCGTGGACTAATTGCCATGGTGTGTGCAGGAAGGGAACCATTTAATTCTTGCCAACTCTTGTATTATTATCTATGGTAACCTTGCTATTATATTTTTTACAAATCTAAAATTAATTAGCGGAAGGATTTTGGTTCTTACAGCCTTAACTGTCACAGTTCAAAAATAAGATCTATGTGTTCTATTGAACTTTATTGATAACAATGAATCATGAGCATTAGAAAGGCCAATGAAAGTAAATAATGAAATTATTATGACAACCATGTTTTGAGAATCAAATCGTTTTATTCACAATAAAATCATAATAATGCATGTGGTTGATGAATATTTAAAAATAGATGGTCAACAGCTGATTACACATCCGTATACTATAAAAAAACAGTAAGAAAACCGACAATCACTGCCGCCTAATGAGACTCACTGAGCAACTTTTTATAGGCACTACTGGCCGTCAGAGATCATATCAGATAATTAAGAACTAGTTATTCACATGCGTAACTGTTCATTGATGTGAACATCTTTATCATCCATCTTATCATCCATTGAATAGCAGTTGACGTTGAATATTTCATAAGAGTTTTTAAGTTCTGGGAATAAGTTTTTTTACGCCGAGATTGTCTGAAATATCCATGGAATTTTGTAAAGGGCAATAGACAACCCGTTCAATATTAATTGGAGGGATTTGTGAATAAATAGAGGTAACATGACCTACAACGGGGATTTTATTAGTTTTTCTATATTGACTTACCCACAATCAAACCTTTGTCTACCACCTGAAACCTTTTGTTATTTTTTGTCATTAAATATTTTTCATCTTATTCATTTGCTTTTGGTCATTTGTTTTGTTGTAGTTAAGAATGAGATAAGTATCCCGGTAGTAGAAAACTGATCACGCAGCTTGAACTTTAACATAAAATTATAGAAGTCAGGGTCATATGGTCAATTAGTATTACCATCAGTAATTAAGGCAGTCAACAACACTACGCTTGCACTACGAAAGCCACCGCTGTTTCTATAAAAAAGGTAATGAATTTTATTTCTCGTTAAGCGACCGTTACTTTACTTTACAGATATTATCAACATGCATTGCGTCGTCATTCGTCGAAACGACAGAAGCAGACAAGCAAGACACAGTCCTGTCAGCAGTGTTGACTCCAGAAGATGATACTAAACTAAGTAGACAAGCGCGAAGCTACTACGATACAAGGTACGGTACAGGCCGACCGTACGAGAGACTCGAATACGAGAGGCCTTCACGTTGTGGCCGTTGCCAAGACGACGGAGATGACGACTATGATCGCCGTCGCGATAGATTCGACGACGATAGAAGAGGTCACAAACCAACCTATGGCAACCGATACGATAGAAACAAAGGCGAAGAGAGCGAGGACGATAGACGATACAGCACCGATAGAAACACTAACCCGAAGAACGAAACAGATGATGATACTGATAAGGACAAGAATCAGTATGATGATAAAGACAGACGTCCGTCCGGAGGAAAGAGGGATAGAGACAGGGATAGGGATAGGAACCGAGATAGGAATCGGTACGACGATAGAGACCGTCAGAGGCCTGATTATTCTGACAGATTCTCAGGAGATAGACGTGATAGGGATAGGGATAGATATGATAGTAGGCCGGCTAACGACGATCCATACAGGGAAAGAAGACCTCTATATGACCGATATGATCAAGGAGGCTATAGTGGAGGAGGCTACGGTGGAGGAGGCTATGGTGGAGGAGGTTACGGTGGAGGAGGCTATGCTGGAGGAAGCTATGCTGGAGGAGGCTATGGCGGAGGTAGTAGATATGACGGGGTAGGCGTCGGTGGAAGATATGATGGTTATGGATACGGCGGCGGGGCTGGTGGCGGCGGTTACAGAGTACCCGCCTACGACAGGGTTGGCGCTTACGATGACTCATTTGGAGGCTATGGGCCTGGCGTTGGAAGAGGACCTCATGACAGGTTGGTCTTTTTTTTAAATATCTTTGTTTTTATTAACCTTAGGAAATGGATAGCCGCCATTATATTATATCTACCCAGTTACACGGGTTTCAACAAGTTCTAGTTACTACGATAACACATAATTTCATAAAAAAAAATATATTTTAAGTATCAAATGAGGGTTGGCAAGACATCAAAGCTGAAATGTACAAACATCACTCTCCTAGGCACTCCTCGACGACACCATTAAACAAAATGTACAAGTACTAAAAGTATAATTAGCTGTTGTATGGTACAGCCTGCCATGTTTGACATCATAACAACCCAAAACAACGAAGTTAGACAAGTCATACCACGTGCATGTAATCAACTAGGATAATAAACGAGCAGTGAAACAGAGCATACGTTCGCAAGTAAATTGCAACAAAAAAAATGACAGATCTAAAACACGCCCAATATCAATCATCCGGTTCCAGGTCAGTACCTCGAATTACTTTAACTGTACAAATAATCAGCAAATGCCGGCTATCATTTGCAAAGTTCAACAGTATGTGTGCCGTTATAGTCACTTTCACGATGATTATACATATCAATCGGGTTACGCTTTCACCCAAATCCGTGTGTTCAATGAGATGATATACCCCTGTATGGACGTGTCGACACATTGTGATTACGCCATTGTTCCGCTGTATGTCCACTATAGAATGAGGCTTTCTGTCGTAATTACCGGTTTGCATCTGTATTATGTGTCCAACGAATTCAACATTTTTTGTGACAAATAGGTGAAAAGTGTGAACAAACCAATAAAAGGTTGACATACCTAGGGTACGAAGCAAAACATAATAGGTCCTCCCAATTTGTGAACTGCCAATAGAGTCTTTAATTTTCTCTCTTCTTAATAATAAAGAATTAAAATAACAATTAAATCAAAATATCAAATCAATAATAATTTGTGCCATAGTAAATGTCTAACCGTATCCGAACGAAAATAAATTAACTTTTCGAGGGTAGACTTATAAGTAGCCAGTCATCCCGTGACCACGGCAGCTGTAAAGGTGCCGAAACGTCGGGAAAATCAAAAAACCCCTAAAAAACCTAAAAATACGGACAATTACAACTTAGTTCGTGGAAATATAGCGCGTTTGATATCCGTAAAAGTTGTTTTATTTCAGGTAACTAAATAATTAAGAATGATTTAATAACGGATTAATTGAACAATATTTAAGTAAGTACTTATTTGAGGTCGGCTCAGGAAGTCTACTATCTAAGCACGAAACCCGTAGTTTCGGCCTAAGTTACTGACGTTTCTTACTCCGTATCACCTGCTTATTAGTTCGGAGACTCGAACTGAGAATGAATGAGAAATACGTTTTGACATTGTCCCTACTCCCAATGTGTTTGTGCCGGTGGTTGTCCAAAACTAGTACATCCGAAATCAATAGATGAATAGAGAGTAGGCTCCATCCGTATGCGGGGCTCGTATCTTAGTTGACGGGCTTAGAGAGTAGGCCTCCTGGACCGATCTTTGTAGAAATGTTTGGGGGCAGGCCTATGCCCAGCAGTGCACATCGTGCAAAAAAACAGCCCTTGACGATGATAATTTTTTAAGAGACTTATCTAAGGCTCGGTAGCTCAGTGGTTAAAGCAGTGGACCGGATACCGGAAGTTCGCAGGTTCGAGTTTTGACTGAAAATAACTTGTGGCTGTTGCGATTTTTTCCAATATTTTTCTATTGAAAAATTATTATAGGTACAAAAATAGCATTGAAAATGCAAAAGCTTAAGAATCATAAGCCCTTGACGAGTTGTTCTTCTCGTTACAAGGTTTCCCGCCTTAGAGTTCGTCAAGAGAGGTAGCTTCTTTGACATCCACATGTTCCACTTTGGACAGTGTGCGAAAGAACTGCATGACCATGTACCTCTAGCCCCTTTTCACCATCGGGGTACCAAACGCAGGTTAGCTTATCACCCGTACGTCGTTGACATTCCAACGTTCCTCACCAAGCGCTTTGCTGACACATTTCTTATGCGAACCGCTAAAGAATGGAATGCGCTGCCTGCTCATTTGTTCCCCGATTCCTACAACCTTGGTATCTTCAAGGCGAGAGTGAATAGGCATTTCCTGGGCAAGCATGTTACAGCTTAGACCACATCCTGTTTATTAAGCACGATGGTGATCAAATACCTGCCCAATCACTAGTAAAAAAAAGTGCTTGTAACAGCCTAGACTGAATAAATATGTACTCCGAGTTTGCGGTTGACATGGCGATAATCCTAATAATTTCTTCACTCTATGGATGGCCGTGACCTTAGTTCTATTTCTCTCAGTCTCACTAGATACTTTAGATACAGAAGTAAAGAAGTCGAGTGTGCCATTTTTGAACATTATCTCATAGGTTTCATTTATGAGTAATCATTTTTCCTCTCGACCTTAAACTTTCTTCTGATCTTTTATTTGTCAGTTGGATAGACAAGTTTCCTGGATCATGCGTTATAGTCATCTACGTAGGCTAGGTTTAGGCATCTAAAAATATGTACAACTGAAAGATATATTTACGATTGAAATTAAGAAGATATTTCTAATTAAATTCAGATTTGTTCAGTCACGGTCGATCGTGAGCGCGTTAGGTTTTTGTATGGGGTTGTTGTAGTCCGTGGCGTAATCCGCTCGATGGCTGGCCGCTAATTTTATACATATATCTACGCGTTCACTAGCGACCGTGAGTAGAAAAAACATGTTAGTTAATACAGTAGTCACAATAATATTACCACCTAGCTTCTAAACAACCGAACAAATTACTTGAAAATACCAACACACGTTCCTTACAATTATCCAATTTGCAACACAATCTTGACACGTTTGTAAGTAGCAGTCATTACGACGATACCGCTAACTTTGAATTGTTGAAATTAATTTGCAAACGGTATTTGTTTTTTTTTGCCGACGGTTGCCATGTTTTTTCGAGTTGGATGCGTGCGAGTGAGTACCCCTGGCGAATCGCGGTCGGTGACCCAAGTTTCCTTGGTGTTCGAATTTTGAATGGATGAGGTCGAAGAACTTTGTTTGTGGTAACCTATATTTATGGACAACGATTTTGTTTTTTTTTATTTAACATTAATGGGCTGAACTCTTTTTGTAAATTTATTATTAATAATAATAATAATAATAATAAATATAATAAAGACTGATTACGTTATTCTAAAATGAACGTAAGATACCATTGTTAACTCGTAAGATAAGTTTCTTGGTATAAATCGTCGTGATTTAAGTCGCGCGGTCTCAACAAGATTACGGAATAAATTTTATTCATTTACGCGGTCGGGTCATAAGGACTGTCACACCTGTCGATTATTTATTTTTTAAGGTTAGGTTAGATACAAAATCTACTTTTGATAATCGATTTATAGACATAAGTACGGGGAATATAAAAACAAATCATCCATCCATCATCAGCCTGTGGACGTCCACTGCTGTGGACATAAGCCTCTCCTAGCTCACGCCTATTGTGGCGTTCATAGGAGGCTATTAGCCTACTGCCACCACGCTGGCCAGACTGGTTGGTAGCGGGTTTGTTTCAAGTTTTCCTTCTCTCGCACGGGTGTTCAATGCGGCGAGCCTCTTAGTCGACTCTTACGACATCCCAGGCATGTAAAGGAGTGGTGACACTTGTATTATTAGGCCGTCACCACACGGTAAAAACAAATAGATTAAAGTATTTTCTTAATTTGTTAAATGGATTGGACGCTAAAAGGAGATGGGGTCGTGTGGTTACGATACATGACAAGAAAAAATTTTAGTCTCGTTAAATTTAAATATTAACCTGAGCTTGCCTTTAGCTGCTATTAAACAATTGGGGAAATATTCAATAAACGGAGGGAGAAAGAAAAATGGTCATCTCCGTACGGTTCGAACGTTAGCGGCGGTAAATGTAGTGAAGGTGCGTATTTGAAGAAATCCGGTCCAAAAAAGAAAACAGTTAGGTAGCATTACAGACGGGACTTGACAGAACGACCGCAGAAAGTGTGATGAAAGAAGACCTGGGATTAAAGGCTAATCGTAGAAAAAATAACTTCTCCTTGATGACGTGCCTGAAAAAATATATATATTAGGCCAATCTCGTGTTTTGTTAGAACGGCACGCAGGAAATAAGCGAAGTACAATCCTGTTTTCAATTTAGTCTTTAAAATTTCAGTCAAAACAATTAATTCTTATGCCCACTGCAGTGAAGGATGGAGCGAATGTGCTCCTCGAGTCCAGCGAGGCCAATTACCCCTCAGAATTATTTTGGCTACTAGTGCCTTAAGGTGTTTTTCTTTGAAAAAGGTATGTAAAACTAGAGCAATTTATACCATAATCAACCCTGACCGACGTCGTAGACTATTTTATCAGACCACATAAGAAATCATCAATGGGTATTACCGTGGGAAATAAAAAAAAATCGCATGGAGCTAAATCTGGGCAGTACGGATGATGGGGTAACATTTGTACCCCCGAAGTTGTCAAATAGTTCATAGTTCTAGCAGCTGTGTGAGCGCGCGCGTTATCTTGGTGAAAAAGAATGCCACAGACGCCGCTCCTTCGGTGCTCGCTATTCAACTCCCCGAAAGCTTGAGGCAAACAAACTTCGCTATACCATTTACTAGTAACTGTTCTACGGTCTTCTAGCGGAATAACTGCTACTGATCCACTGCGTCGAGAAAAAACCGCTATCACTTTTTTATTAACGCTCCGACCACGAACAACTTTTGTGGGCAAATCGTCTTCTTCAAACACTCATTGCTTGGATTCCTGATTCTTTTTTTTTTACAACTAACTGGGCAGGCATTTGACCACCATCGTGCTTAGTAACCAGGATGTGGTCTAAGGTGTAAAATGCTTGCCCAGGAAATGCCTATTTACTCTCGCCTTGAAAAGACCAAGGTTGTAGGAATCGGGGAACACATGAGCAGGCAGCGCATTTCACTCTTTAGCGATTCGCACTAGAAATGTGCTGACATTTCTAGTGCGAACCGCTAAAGCGCTTGGTACGGATCGCTGGAATGTCAACGACGTACGGGTAATAAGCTAACCTGCGTCTGGTACCCCGATGTTGGAAAGGGGCTGGAGGAACAAGGTCGGGAGAGTATCGTAGCTATATATCCATGATTCGTCAGTTG
Organism: Chrysoteuchia culmella; assembly: GCA_910589605.1. NCBI lineage: Eukaryota > Metazoa > Arthropoda > Insecta > Lepidoptera > Crambidae > Chrysoteuchia > Chrysoteuchia culmella. Next base: position 20,753,412 of record OU342651.1, on the reverse strand, counting down.
TAAGAATGTAGGATACGTTTTGCGAAGTTCCTCCTTCGAACTTTTCTAACATAAATTTGCACCAATCAACACGACGGCATTTTTGTTCATCGATGAGAGAATGAGGTATCCATCGCGAAGCAAGCTTCCTAACTTTAAGGTGTTCATGTAGTTCAGCTTGTGTCTCTCGATGTGTAATATGTCTATTCTCTCGCAAAAGCCACTCTACCCTGATAGCGTTTTCATGAGTTACTGCAGTTGGTGATCGGCCGGGTCTGGGGTCATCGTTTAAGTTCTCTCGACCACGTTTAAATTCACGAAACCAATAGGTAATTCTTGCTAACGCAGGAGCAGACTCCCCAAAAGCAGCTTGCATATTTTCTTGAGATTCCTTGAAGGTTAACCCTCGTTTATAATCATAGAAAATCATAGCACGAAAAGTTTCCCGCGAGAAGTCAATTGTTGCAAACAAAAAAAGAAACATAATATAATCTTTAAACATAAATAAATTAAAAACTACATATAGGTGGCCAGTGATTTTCACAAAGGAGGTTCTTGTTAAAATTAGCCGTCAATTCAAAATAGTTTCATGAAAGAAGAGGTTGTATTTATTCTGTGGCTATCAATTTTCGGAACAACCTAGGTAAACATTTGAAATTTATACGTACGTACACATCTTATGTTTTGGCGCGCACTGTTTATTTCACGAATTAAGTTGTAATTGTCCGTATTTTTAGGTTTTTAGGGGTTTTTTTATTTTCCCGACGTCTCGATTACAACTTCATTCGTGAAATATAGCGCGTTTGATATCCGTAAAAGTTGTTTTATTTCAATTTGAAATATATTGCTTTTTTAACATATCTGTCTAATACCGTGGATCTAAAAACGCCGCATGTTGAATCAAGTCGACTTTATGTCTGGCACATGCACGTGATAGAAAGATTTTTTTATTGTTTCATTATTGTTCTTTGTTATACTACCTATATACCTACGGGGTGCATATGTCTTTCTAGCAGTGGCTTGTCTAGAATTTGAAACAAGGGCAAAATTATATCTGCAATTACCATATTTTGACTTGACGAATTCAATAAAGAACATAGTCTAACGACTGTTTATACCACTCTATTAAAAATCCTATTCTGAATTTTATTAGTTTGGAAAATACAGAATATATGTCTGATATTAAAAACGAATAAAAACTGAACTTTATGCTTTTAGGAGTACATAAATATATATCTTTAACGTACGTATCTGAAGCTTTCAAACCACATTGAGAAACGTCTGGCGACTCTGGGTATTTTTTAACCATTCTTTACGAACACTACGGTCGGTATCAATAACCTCATTTAATATTACATGTAATAGTATACAGGAACTAAGTTATTTTATTTTTAATTCTTCGAATTAAAAATAAAATAAAAAATCGTTTATTTGCCTTAAAAACATAGAAATTTTAATATATCACATATTTGAAAATTTATATGCATGTAAGTACTTAAATTTTAAGGCAAAAAACTTTTTATAAAAAAATTAAAACCGACTTCAAAAAACTAAAAAGCAAAAAATAAACCTTTTGGAGTCGGTGCCAGCCAAGGCAAGAAAAATAAAATAGTAGGACCGCAAAGTAGAATGCCTTTTTATTTCACAATTTTTAAAGGTAGAACAGGTCCCGTATACCTACGCTAATAACCTTATGTCAACTCCTCATTACCTTTTACAAAGCTGCATTTCCCGGTGCAGGGACTTATTGAGGGTTTATGGCCTATAGGTATGTTGGCGAGGAGCAATAGCTATTTAACAAAAAAGTTTTATCAAAATCCGCTCAGTAGTTATTGCGTGAAACTTCAGCTCGAACAAGAATCTAACAATTACCTGGATGATATAATTGTTTCATGACTTCCATGACATTAGGCCCCATATCTCCGAAGATTATCATCGGATCTCAATGAGACTTATATGGGACCAAATTGACAGTGTACCCGATCGAACAAAAAAACAACTATTAAAATCGGATCACACCGGAGTAATCGGTATACATACATCGGACAAAAAAAAAAAACGGGTTGTATTGAGTACCTCCCTCCTTTTTTGTTGAAGTCGGTAAAAAGGGTATATGACCGCGGGAAACCCACGGTAACAACCTGCAACCCCCCTGCTAACAACCTCACTACATAAATTATTTATGTTGTATCCTCATAGAGAGTGACACTACATACGTAGCGTTATATTTTGGAACATCGATAGCCAATAATTATAATTTAATTAATAAGTCCCAAATATTAGTGCATATTAAAGATTAGCCCTTGACGAGTTTCTTGTCTGTTCTTCTCGTAAGAAGGTGTCTCGCCGTAGGATTTGTGAACTGATGTCGAAGCTTCTTTGACGTTCAGTGCCTAGATAGAATAAATGTTAGAAAAAGATATTAAAACGCAGTAATATAACTAAAAGCAACATGAAATTAAAGTGCTGCCGCTGTGAAATGCGCCCCTATAGGTCGTGTCAGTTTTCGTTCTCAAGTAATATATATATTTTTTTATGAACAACGGGGAGACTCTTAGACAGAGAAGTATTGATAAAGCTGAAGATGGAAGCGAGCCTCTTCCGAAATCCTCAATCACTGAGGAACTGGCTATATCTCTAACTGCCGGAACACAACAATGCTGAAAACATTGTTGTTATGGCGTCAGACTTAGATAACATGGTCGTAGCTAGCCAGGCTGACTTACATGATGTCCACCAACCGAACCGAATACAATAGGCACCCGCGCTGGGAATCGAACCCGGGACCCCTAAGTCTGATACCGTGGTTGTTACCACTAGAATACAGAGGCGGTTGAATATCTTACCTTTTCCGATAATCGGAAAATGAACTTTAATCTAATAGACTTAACGACCTGGCAGGAACTTCTCAGAAACGCACTCTTTTTTTATGAACGACGGTAATACTACGAGTATTAGCCTTCATCATGCCTGCTGTTAAGTACTGATAAGGCTGAAGATGGAAGCAAGCCTCTCCCGGAATCCTCAATCATTGAGGAACTGGCTATCTTACCTTTGACTGCCGGAACACAACAATGCTGAAAACATTGTTGTTATGGCGTCAGACTTAGATAAGAGACTCTCTCAGTAGCTGGACCAGTGATGTGATAACGATAATGATCCGGTACAGTTTCAGGCCGTGGGACGAGACGTACCGAGGCCAGGCGGGGTGGGACGCGGGCGGGCGCGGGTACTACTTCGCGTCCGGACGTCCGGAGGTGGCGGCCGCGCCCGCCGTCGGATGGGGCCGTCCGGAGTACGCCAGGTGAGATGCCTATGAAATTTAATTTACGGTAGAATTTGGTGGCATATGAAACTCTAAGTATATATTATTTGTTAGTGGTAGGAAACTGGACGGGGTAGTAGCATAATTTGGTAGTCGTAGGAAGCCAGTCGGTGTGGGACGAGGGTGGGTGCGGCTACCTACTACTTTACGTCCGGAGGTGGCGCCTGCGCCCGCCGTCGGGTGGGGCCGCCCGGAGTACGCCTTTGCCACACTTTTATTGAAATCAAACCAATAAACCATAAAATCAAATATCTAAGTTCATTCGTACCGCACGAAAAAGCATGCAAAATGCACCGCCCGCCCGCTAATAACATACACACCTTCACCGACTACTTTACACGTGTTTCGCTTCACCTGGAGCATCCTCAGGAGTTGTCACACGTTCGTGCACCAAATAGGTATATTTCTAGTGCCTTCCTCTGACATGGAAGTACATATCCTTAAAGGTCGTCAGTGTCATGATAGACCGTGGATACTAAACAAAAATTGCTTGTGGTCATGCCCACTGTGCACCGGACCGATGCGACTTTCTATTAACTTTGTTTATAAAAAGAGAACAATATAACAATTACGTGCCCTTTAAACATTACAGACCACAATACGAAAGCGGGTGGCAGAACGTCGGCTACTCTACTGGTTACCGTAACCCGCTGGAGTACCGGGGCACCGGTTACGACAATACCGGGTACCGGTCGGACCTCACTTCGCTCTACGGGCAGTCCAGCGGCTGGAGGAATGTCGGTCGACCATACAGAGACGAAAGGTAGGAACATACAACTGTTAAGAATTACTAAAGTTCCGGGCTGTTACTGGGGCACTGGCTACGACAATACCGGGTATCGGGTGGACCTCACTTCGCTATACGGCTAGTCCAGTGGGTGGAGAAACGATGGCCGACAGAGTCGAAAGGGTAGGCATAAATATTTTAATATTTATTAATTTTAATATCCCGAATGTTTCACTCTCTCTCTCTCTAACAGCCCACCAGAAAGCGCAGATATTCGATCAATGCGTCCTCCCCGTTCTTTCATACGGAGCGGAAACCTGGGTTACCACCCAGGATACTATATATAAACTGAGGGTGGCGCAAAGGGCAATGGAGAGAAAGTTGGTAGGTGTCACTCTGAGGGACCGAAAAACAAACAAGTGGCTCAGAAAGCAGAGTAAAGTCACTGACATAGGCCTTAGAGTGGCGAGACTCAAGTAGGAATGGGCCGGCCACATTGCCCGCAAACAAGAATCCTGGTGCAAACGACTCCTAGACTGGAGGCCGTGGGACCAAAAACGACCACGAGGGAGGCCACAAATGCGATGGAAGGATGTCATCAAAAAGGTGGCGGGCAGCAACTGGACTCTGACTGCCCAAAACAGAGAAAGGTGGAAGTATTTGAAGGAGGCCTACACCAAATCATTGGTTGACGACGGCTAAAGAAGAAGAAAGAAGAAAGAAGAAAGAAGAATATCCCGAGTGCTGGGGCACTGACCTTCCTTGTAGATGGATAGGGAGACTAAGTTCTCCTTATCCATCTATAATAGAACCGTTATTTATCACTCAATCTCCGAAACAGCGCTAAGTCACCGGTTACGGCGATACCGGGGGCTAATTGTCTAATTTTAAATCTATCGCAATCCCTTTCATTTCGTAATTTGAAAGTTATTCAGGCCGTCACTATTTGACATTTGAGAGGGATTGTGATCGGGACGCGTTTTAAAAGGTATGGAATAAACAAAATTGAACTGTCTAAGCAATATGACAGACGAAAATATCACAATCACAATACCTCTGAAAGGGATTGTGATAGATTTTAAATTAGACAATTAGGGGGCTGACCTCACTCAAGAACCAGCCCATCCATCAGGAGGAAAAATCGCTTAAAAACATTACCGATGGACTAAATTGTGTGATTAATTTACTCTTGCAATCGTTTTTTTTCACATCTACTAAAAATCAATAATGATTTTTTTAACTTCTATATTTTAATTATGTTACAGCGGCATCCCAAAAGGAGATGACGACCGTGACACACAACCACCACGCCAAATCTACGGCCAAAGCGGCCGCCAGCCAGCCGCCTACGGCCAAACATACAACCAACCGGACCGCCAACCAAGCTACGGCCAAACAGCCAACCGGCAACCAGCCTACGACCAAGCTGCCAGCAGGCCAGCCTATGGCCAAGCCGCCAACAGGCAAACCTACAGCCAAGCATATGGCCAACCTGCCAACTCCGGTTACAGTAGCAGTACCACACCTAACACCAGCTACCTCTTCGAGAGAGGGGATGAAAGAGTCACCACGAAAACAACTGAGGATACTACGAAAACTCCTTCGTCGTAGTCTTAACATTAAAAAAGTAACAAAACTCCTTTGATTTGTAGACAGCCGAGGAAGCTACGAAAACTCCAACGTCGTAGTCTTAAGATTAAAAAAAAAAGTAACAAATCTACTTATGTGTTTTGCTCTGTAAATATAAATAATAAAATTCTTTATGGTAAATGGTATCGAACCAATAGTATTTATGTAATAATATAAAAATATAGCGAATAAACTTAAAAAAAATCTCAAGTTATTTAAAACAAATTGTAAGAATAGTCTTCTACTAAGGGTCGGTTGCTCGTATATTATAGTAAAGTTAAAGTTAAAACTTAACTGTTGTCAATTTTGACTTCGGTAAAATAAGAATACGTCGGTAATCTTCGAATTCAGTTGCCAAACAATATTTTACGCGGCGGTGAAATTAAATAAAACCTTAAAACGGTAGGTAAGCGATAAAACTACAAATTCTACTAATGTCAAAATTTTAAACCAGATCCACCTTGTCGGTTATTTTGACTGCCGATAAATCTGTTATTTGACTGCTCGTTAAAGTAACCGCTGCTTCAACAACGCTTTTAAATTTGTCCGCTGGTTAATTTTTTTTAAACCATATTTTAACCCTAAACTACGAGCAACCGGACCTTAGTATTAAATAGTAATGTAATAAAAGATGCTCCAGTTTTAAATACATACGACAATGGTAATACTCTGAAATTGTTGCAACATTTTAACACCTAGCGATACGGAAAATTATTCATAAGAAGTTAGAAGTAATCTTATCAGTAAGTTGTATTTTAAAGAGATTTTCATTTAATTGTTATTCATTATAAGAAATTGAAATAACAGTTTTCTTATGTTGAGTGATATTTAGGCGAGGCCCATATTTAACACATTCAAAGTTGTTTTTAAAAGGGTCTTGTTTGACACAATTTACAGAAGACAAGTCAAAGTCAGAAAAAAAAACTGGTAAATCGTAAATACATATGTAAAAGCTTATTATAGCTGAAAAAATGTAGTTAAAAACAAAGTGTAGTATTGTGACTGACAAAACAACTACACAACTACGGTAAAACAACTATGTACTTTCCTTTTAGACTTCTAAACTATGCTATGCATACGATAGTAGAAGTCTTATGTGCTGACCCTGTCCGTGTGTGCGCATAATTCAATCTCGAGAACTACTATAGCTAGAAAGCTGAAATTTTCTGAGGTGATACATAGACATGTCAAACCCTTTAAATACGGAGTTTAGAAGTCGTCTGATGCCTTCGCTACGATAGTGAAGGGCGCCGATCTTGTTTTATCATAGGATGATTTAAATACAAGCATTTTTTTTTATTGTAGTGTCTTCCAATGCAGTTCATCAAATCTTTGAAAGTATAAAAAAGTCAACTTTTTGACACTTTAACTAAAGTAGCTGTAACTACAGCGTTTCCCAGTGTGGCCCTCGCCTGAAAATAGCAATATTAAAATTCTAACAAGAACTTTTTTACCTACCCAAAAAATAATAACAATATTTGAAAATAAAAATAAAACCTCCAACTTATTCATTTTGAGTGACCGCTACGATCAAAATATAGTGACGTGCCTAGCTAGCAAATATACATACCAGACCCCGACGTCTGTAAAAATTAATAAACCTAATATATCAGTAATTACATTGATCATAGCACCGGATTTGCTTACAGTTTTCAAATTTCAACTCGATCACTCAAGTGGAAGTATAGTAAATGTACATGTCCTGTGAAAGTTAATAAATCTGTAACTAAATATTGTAAAATGATAAATGATAAAGTTATAAATCTGAAACATATAGTCTTATGTTTGATTGAGGCAACGCAGCTTCTAAACGAATGGACCAATTTTGATACGATTTTTTTATTTGAAAGCTTACATAATTAAGATAGTTCTTAGCTATAATTTATGAAGACCTGCTTAGCCATTTGAAGGCCATCTGTCCATTTAGGTAATTACATATATACTTACCATATACATGGTGGAAAAAATCTATGGGTCGTGGATGGGAACTATCTTAAACCCTTTAGTTAGCTCATTTTACTGAAAGGAAACATTCCTTTATTTTCAAAAATAATTAATCCTTCATTCAAACATTTTTGATAAATCACTTGTCTGCCCCGGGAATCGAAACGGCTTAAATTATAAAAAAAATAACATCATGTATTTTTATGGTACCAATCGATATATTCATAAAGATCAGTTTAGTTTAAAAAACATAGTGTTTAAAATTAAAGACAAAGCCTAGCTATGTAAAGATCACTAATAGTTTTCCTTGTCCACCCTTTAGTTCCTACTTACTTCTACTAACTAAAATAAAAATGAAGTTGACTTATTCAACTTATAAGTGACTCGAAATGAGAACCATTTGCAGCAATAAACAGATTTTAATGTATTTTTTTTTATGATTTTGTAATTTTTGCATTTTTCAATGTTATTTTTATACTTATGGTAAATTTTAAATAGAAAAATATTGATAATAGAGCATTGGATCGGCTTTCCAAAGGTCGCGGGTTCGATTCCCGTCTGAGAATTCACTTGTGGCCGAGTTAACTCTTTCGAATATTTTTACCGACTTCAACAAAAAGGAGGGAGGTACTCAATTCAACGCGTATTTTTTTTTTTTTTTTTTTTTGTCTGATGTATGTATACCGATTACTCCGGTGTTGGTGATCCGATTTTAATAATTGTTTTTTTGTTCGATCGGGTACACTGTCAATTTGGTCCCATATAATTTTTACGAAGATCTGGCTAGTAGTTTTTTCATAATCTTGAAAAATATCAATCACCTTTTGGCAAGTAGTCGTTTACCTAGATGACATTGTTGTGTATGGGCTGATTTTTAGTGTAAGTAACGGCACATGATGTAACTAAAAAATCTGAAATAAAAACATTTTATAAAAAAAAATCAAACCGACTTCAAAAAGTAAAAAATAAAACTTTTGGAGTCGGTGCTAGCTAGCTAAGGCCAAAAAAATATATAGTTAATAGAAGTGCAATGTAGAATGCCCTGGCTGGCACCGACTCCAAAAGTTTTATTTTTTACTTTTTGAAGTCGGTTTGATTTTTTTTTATAAAATGTTTTTTTCTATTTAAATTTTCCCATAAGATTTTAATGTTTTAAGTTAATTACATTTTTTGCCCACTCACTCATATTCACCGTAACTCGATACTCAAGGTGTACTCGCAGTTAGGTACAATACTAAAGGCGGGGCAAGGTATCTAGAACTGTTAGTGATCTTTTATCTTTCTAGGCTTTGCCTTTGATTTTAGATATTAAGTTACTTAAACTAAATTGATCTGAATAAATAAGGCTATCGATTGGTGCCATAAAAGTACAGGGCATTATTTTGTCTAATTTAAGCCGGTTCGATTCCCGGGGCAGGCAAGTGATTCATCAAAAACCTTTTGATGCAGAATTATTTATTTTTGAAAATAAAGGAATGTTTCCTTTCAGTAAAATGAGCTAACTAAAATATTTAAGGTAGTTTCTCTACAGGGTCCATAGTTTTTTTTCCACTCTGTATAAGTTACTTAGTAATTGAGTGCGAGAATCCATTCTGGAGTAAGTATTATGTTTTTTACTTGCTTCCCATTTTATAATTTGGTAAGTTCAAATTATCACTTAACCTTAGTAAAGGTAATAATGTATATTTCATAATTACTTAGTATTTATTATTTATTTAACCTTAAGTTTATGTATGTATAAAAATAAAATGAATATATAATAAAATATATATAAGATATTTAGGACATAAACATACGCTATATTATGGTTGAGAGTAGTTTAGGAGCTACGTTGCCCCAGACAGACAGACAGATACACACACACGTCAAACTGAAAACACCACTCTTTTTGCGTATGGGTTAAAAATGTTTTTTGAAAATCAAATAAACATGCTTGTTTACTAAGTTCTTGAAAATATAAAAAGTTTTAAAAAGTTGTGTCTTTTATTTTTTACAGCCTGACTTTGTCGTAAGAGACAAATTTTCTCGATTAAAAGGATTTTCCGCTATGAGGGTATCTATACTACTTTAAGTGACACTGACGTTTGCCGTTACTGCGGATTAGAGAGAGAAACACCCAAACATCTCCTATGTGACTGCGGACCCCTAATTCACAAACGCAGTATCCACCTGGGCCGGCATATAATTCGGCCAGAGGAACTAAAATCTCTCAGAGCTAGGAAGATGTTAGACTTCCTGGAGGCCGCCAGGCTAAAAGAGATACTATAACAAGGTGGCGAGTTACAATAGATCTTATAGGTCGCAGTGACTACAGTTCCAACTGGAGCTGCATAGTCCCTATATCCTGCAATTAATTAATTAATTAATCTATACTAAATCTATACTACTTACACAAATTATTCGTATGACTGATAACAAAGGAACATTCTTAAAACTAACCATAAATTATCTTGCTTTTGAAGCAATCAACGTAATCGTATCTAAGTAGATACTTGTCAGTGTCTCAGAGTTCAGACATCGGTGATAGCAGGCTTAGATACTAAAGTTATATTAGTTGTGACGCTAGTTAATTTACAATGTATATGTATTTGTACAGTATTTGTATTGAATCACAATGCCATTTCTAAAAACTTGCTTTGAATAATTTCAAGTGCAACCATTTATGTAAAAGTTTTTTCCTAATCACCCAACATACAATATACTGAAATGGATTATTAGGTTTATCAGCTTTGCCGCTATTGCTAAAAGAAATGAAAATTTTAAGTATTTTATCTAACAAATAATTATTGATATGATAACAGGATAATTCATTTTGCGATAACATCCACTAGTCGGCCATTTCGTTGCGAGTCCTTGTAAGAAATTATTGTAGTTTATTTTTGCAACAGAAATATTTTGTAGATTTTTTTTAATATTAATTGCTATTTGTTTATTAAAAACGGACAGTGCATTAGTGTTTTTCGGATTAGAGAAAGAAAAACTTTTATTTTTCCAATCTCCAAAAAGGCAAAGGACGAAAGTTTAAAAACTATTTACAACCTTTTTGGATTGGTAAAGTCAAAGTTTTTTTTTAATTTGCTATAGTGGCGTGAAAGTTTGTATAAAGGACTCTAATATGACGGAACAAGATACCGTGAATGTGGCTGACAATTCTAACCCTGGGGGTGTTAATGTAGTCGAAAATGCTGGAGAAAACTCCTTGGCTCCTAACAAAGGGTGAGTGAAAAAAACATTTAAGCGAATCGTAAGATGGTTAAAAATAAAATCATTTTTTTTCCTAAGTGTACTAGTGAGTTTTATATCACCAGTAAATCGTTTACTTACTATCAATAGGCTTCACTCGTCATTATAAGAGAAGTTTTGCATTTCGAAATAAATCATGTTGCAAAGTTAAAAAAAAGCCACGTTGTACTTAGTTTAAGTAGTGTAAAATACACGTCATACAAACGTTTCATGATGGATTTCAGACTATAATTATTAACTCAGTTTTTGTCTATCATCTTTTCTTGGCCGAAGGTTATCAATTAACAGCTGTTGTTTGTATGAGTAACTCTTGTATTTCGTCGGGCACTCTTGACAAAGTGGTCGTAACTGTCGTTGTACAGGGTTGCGGCTCGTCGTCGCTGTGGCCGCTCGCTCCCAGGGGCCCGAATCTCACGCCTTCGACATTTTTTGGAGTCAAAAATTTGTATTAAAAGCTCACTGAAAGCAATCTTGGACATACAGGATTATCAAAGATAATTAAAACTAAAGGATTTTGACAGAAGTAGAGATTTTACTTACATTTTTAATAAAGAAATTAAGGATATAAAAATGTCGAATTCGACATATTTCAGAGCGAGAATCGCCCCCTGGGGGAAGCACAACGCGCGATGTCTCTCCAGGGGGTCAATTCTGCTATTTTTTGTCATAATCGTCTCTCAGTGGTGTTTCAATAGTAGTGTTTATTTACACTGTTGTAACAAGAACTGTGTAAAACAGCACTACCATTAAAACACCACTGGAATACGATTGTGACTAAGTAGTAGTAGAATTGGGTCCCAGTTTTTTTTACTTTCAACGTTGAGAAAACACTGTACTGCGGTCGACTGCTCAGTATTATCAGTAGCTCTATCATTCGTCTAATAATTAATTCCTATTAACGTCTATTGAAATCTAGTGAATCACGTCATACAAGATATACTTAGAGTACCGGATGGTCAGCCTTGAAACAAATCCAAATCATGTAATTAAGTAAATTATCAAATCTTCAGACGCGATATTTATTATCACAATGATAAGAGGTACCTGTTTAATCTATCAAGTGGGTTATTTACTTGGAAACTGCTATAAATATTTATCAGATGTCAAATAAATAACTCGATGGCAATTAAGCGCAACTAATGCAGGCGAAGTCGACGAGCCTGAAGTGTTAAATGAACTACATGTGTAATTTTAGGATCGACGTTAGCTTACAATTGCAATTGTATTTGAATTGCTTGCAACGGCAAGCAAACGACGACCGCTGTTTAGACCATCCCCCGGGAGCTCTACCGTAATTCTTTAACAATAAACCACTGCGTACTTATTACAAGCTGAACGAGTTTTTCTTTTTTTTTTCTACTCACGGTCGATCGTGAGTGTGCTAGGTTTTTAAGGCGTTGGTGTAGTCCGTGGCGTATGGCGTAAATTATCAAAATTAATAAAAGAAAAACAAAAATCAGGAATAATTATAAAAAAATAAGGAGAAAAGGAAACATCGCTGAACAGGCATAAATTTCGAAGGCTGAATAGACATACCAATCAACTACAATGTAGACATACTCCTACGATTTGTTAATAGCAATATCACAGAATTACGATAATATGCATTAAAACATTATGTGTTTAATTAAACATTGTAAACCTTATACAGAAAACATCAATAAAATAGTCTACCTATAATTAGTTAAATAAACATAGTAAAACTGCGTTTGATTGTTTCTAAGTACCTTCCTACTTAGCTAATATATCAATTAAATGTAAAATAAAACAATGATGAAGATTGTAATAATTATAGTCAATCGAATGAAAAAAATCATATCACTAACGCACTTGATTAAACATAGGCATATCAAAAGATTATAGTGATAGGAAATATACCACACATTCTTGAACGGTATCATAGAGATTTTGTTTGAAAACACCGTGAGTGATTTTTTTTTTTTTTTTAAAGACCCGTGTACTTCTTTTTCATGAACAACGGAGAATTACGGGGTGGAATACAGCATCTATCAACTTTAACGCTATAACTTCTAGGTCGGATCATAAGTTCTGTCATCACGACTTCTTAATTAAGTAAAAACCAATTATCAAATTAATATTAATTTATTTTATTGTTTAAGAAAAAAAAGCTAATCTCATTTTAGTGGCCCCTAAGAAGAGCACAAAGTACGCGGAAAACGCACCCATCTCCCGATTACCTCGGACATATAATGATGTGTTTAATGGTATAGACATCTTCATTCATAGCAAAACAACGCTTAAATCAAAGGTGATTGAAATACTCAATGGTTAAATTTAATACTTAAATGGTATATATATAGGTATTTATATATACCTATATTTTTATTATATAAATGTATGATATTAAATTATATATTATAATATTTATTACTGCGTTTTAGAATATTATTAAGAACGGAAACGTACCACAGTTATTTCAATTAAGTACCTTCTTTTTGTCAATTAAGTACCTTTTTTTCTTTTCCAATTTACTGATAATACGTCTAGTGATATGCCAACTTATGTAATGTTAAGGGAAACCTGTAATTAGCCTTACTATAGATCTAAGAAGTATTATGATAATTTATTGTTATAACGCTGTTGGTTTTCTTAATATACGCTCTACTGGCAAGCACTTGAAAAGTGTCATGGCGGCAACAGGCACAGAAAAAAATTATTAAATGATAAAAATATTTTGAAATCGCTGGCGCGATTTTCGATGTGAGAGCCTTTGACCTTCGCGCTCACGCATTTCTAAAAGTACGCGCTACGTACATGTCGATTTTGGCAACTGCTTTAATGAAGGATGCATTAGAGGCTCCAAATTTGGGTGTGCTTTAGCGCAGGTCCTCTCCTTTAAATACTCTAGGGGCTCGTAGGGCCAAATCTCATAATCCAGCGCATCAAAATCTGGGCTAGAGGATGGCCAATCGTCATGCCGGTTGAAGTCGATTTTCATGGGCGTACAGATAATTTTAGATCCTTTTGTCTATGTGACCAGGCTCTGAAGCCTGCTGGATAATCAATCGCTGTTTTTTTATGTGTGGTCTGATAAAGTGGTCTACGACGTTTCTCAGGACCTGATATTGGTATAAATTGCTTTAGTTGTACATACCCTTTTCAAAGAAAAACACCTTATTTAGACCAAAATACGACACTCCTACTAGCCAAACTATCACTAACACGCCAAGGGTAATTGTCCTCACTGACTCAAGGAACACATTTGCTAGATTCTTCACTGCTCTAGGCATAACACTGAATAGTTTTGACTCTCTTCCATTGTAAAAAAATCATCGGACCTTGCTTATTTCCTGCGTGCCGTTTTAACACAACACGAGATCGGCCCAATATAATTTTCTTTAAGCACGTATCAAGGAGAAGTTATTTTTTATCTATGATAAGTCTAATAAACCCAAGTCTTCTTTTATCACACTTTCTGCGGACATTCTGTTAAGTCCCGTCAATAATGCTTACTGTTGTCTTTTTCAGAGCCAAGCTCAAAGTAATTTTTTTTTTTTTAACGAGACTGAAAATTTGATTTGACTCGTAACCACAACGAAGTAAACCGAGAAACACGACCCCATCTCCTTTTAGCGTCCACCATTGTAACAAATTAAGAAAATACTTTAATTTATTTGTTTTTATATTCCTCGTGAGTCTATAAATCGATTAGTAAAATTAGATTTTAAATATCCCTTAAAAATCTACATGTGTGACAGTACTTATGACCCGACCGCGTATATCTTTATCGCAGAAATTTTTACTGCTTTGGCAATCATAAATAGGTAAAATTTTACTTTATCTGGTGCAACTTAGCCTTTTACAGCCTTCGCCTTTATTATACTAATGCTAAGTAATGATAAAGCTGAAGGTGGAGGTGAGGCGCGCCTCTCCCGGAATCTTCAACCACTGAGGAACTGGTTATTTTATCTCTCACTCCCGGAACACAACAATGCTGAAAACATCGTTGTTTTGGTGTCAGACCTTAATAAGATGATGGTAGCCAAGCTAGCTAGGCGGACTTACAATAACTCAAGTCAAGCTCAAGAAAACATAACTTGTTGCAAGTTGCTTAGCCCCAAACTTTAAAAACCGCCACAATATCCAGTTACCCAATAATAATATAAATGGTAATAACTGCGATGCGCTATCTATAATACAATATCGATAAAACCAATTGGTGCAATTGATGCTGTGCGGTTGTTATTTATAAGTACTTATTCACATTGGCACGAAAACATTCAATTTTCGCATTCGGAGGAGTTACCAAAATTGTTTGAAATATGTCGGCCTTTTTATGTAGAAAACTCTATTCTACTTTCATATATTGTATTGTCTCTGCTTATGCAATTTATCTCAATCATGTAAGTAGTAGATTAGAAAGCATTTAGTGATCACTTCATTTGGTCTAAGTTCATATACACATATCACACACGACACATCCAATAAAAGTAAATTTAAAAATCTCAGCAATGCAGTTTTCAGTGTGTATTTGTTTGAAGTTGCACTTCTCACGATTGCATCAAAAAAAGAAATTGCAACAAATCTTATAGATAATCGTTGTAAATCATGATTTTGTTTTGGCTTGAAATTATTTATTAGTACAGCCACATGGAAAACATTAACACATTATTACTTACATACGATTACAAAATATTTTCTGATAAATGCCACAATAGCAGCGTACATAACATTCACAAATTAGGCAGCCCTTATTTACAGCATTGAATTCAAATAAATTAACTACACTATAAATAAGTTTAAAAAAGATACAAAATCAATTTAAAATAAATTGAATAATATCACGCAAGTCTATTAAAAAAGCGAAGGAAGATTAGAAAGAAAATGAATGATTTTGACATTACACAACAAGTTTACTATAAACACATAGATAGTCACTACAAGAACTAATAAATAATAATAAAAAACAAGTAAATGCGCTTGTTTGGTACCTTTACCTTTTTTTGTGCAATAAAATGACTTAAGTATTTTATATTTTGATATTTCTCAAATACTAATGATAATTTAAAAAAATATATATAAGAGGAGTTTGCCGGATACCCAACAGGTTTGAGTACTGTCTGGGAATGGCTTGTGGCCGAGGCGATATTTTCCAATATTTTACCTAAAAAAAAATTATCGTTTGTTTAAAAATAGCTTTGAAAATGCAAAAGCATAAACAATTTCTCAAATATTTGGAACGTTTAGCTTGCGCTTTCTTCTTCTTCTTTTTATCCAATGGCGGTGCCCTCTTGGATTTCGCCAATGTCAAATTTTTTAGCTCAGTTTGTTTCTACAGACTCTGCTTTCTAGCTTGCGCTTTGAATGGCTTCAGAGGTTTTAATTAAATAGTATTTGATTTAACACTTTAAACTTTCTTGGTCACTATCACTTACAGATTGCTTAGTCTTTATAATTGTTAAGTATCGATGTTTTATATTTTGATGTTAGTGAACTCTTCACTCGCAGACAAACCATGGTGGTTTTGCGAGGAAAAAGTATGTATTAGGCATAAGTGATTTTTAATAAAATAAACAAATAATAATGCTAGTGTGAGTTGTCCCACCTTACTCGCTTACGTCGATGTTTGCGAATAGAGTTTAATTTTCAACCTTATTCACATTGCATTAAGACTAGGTATCTGTCAAAATTTTACTCTGACGTATTGGTAACGTGTGGACATTTGCAAACTCACACTAGGCCCTCTGTTGTAACAGTTGCATGCGCCATGATCACGGAGTGTCTCCGTGATCATGGCGCATGTAACTGCGTCGAAAAATTGGGGACTCGAAAACAAATACAGTTTTTCCTAATAGTGTTAGTATTTGATTTTCTTTGAATCGTTTTGTTTTATATTTTTAACACTTTTTTTATTCATTGTTGTTGCTGTAGCGTACGTATCACAGTAAACAAATGAGTTCATATTTTACCCTCAACATCTTAGCAGAGCCCATATGCGCGGCGTATGTGAACAGATCCTAAGTAACGACTTGTTTACGATCATTCATTGGTTTTAATTAGACAGTACAATAGTCTCATTGACTCATATACGACGTTATATTAGCACAATATATCGGTCAAACAAATTTCACATTATTCACACTAATTATTACTAAACAGGATTGAGATATCTATGGTAGTAACGGGGACAAAGCTGTCCATGAAATATTTTTAAACAGTACGAATTGTGGGCAGACTTGAAATAGATAAATAAACAGGTACCGCCTTTTAAATTTTAACCCCCTCTGCGGTCTAGTGATAACAACCAGCGGTATCAGACCCAGAAGTCCCTGGTTCGGTTCCTAGTGGGGGTACAAATTGTATGAGGTTAAGTTGGTGGTTGGACTTGTTGTAAGACCCCCTAGCTAGCTACTACCATCCTATCTAAGTCTGACGGCATAACAACAATGTTTTCAGCATTGTTGTGTCCCGGCAGTTAAAAAAGATAAGATAGCCAGTTCCTCAGTTGTTGAGGATTCCGGGAGAGGCACGCTTCCATCTTTAGCCTTATCAATACTTATCATCAGGTACGATGAAAGCTGAGTGTCTCCCCGTTGATCATAAAAAAACCATTTAATATAATGTATCAAGCATGAAGGTTTCTATTTCATGAGACCGTATGAAAACTTGAAATCCCCAATACAGAAACCAACCATTAGATGGATCGTAGTTTTTACTGGGAATTGTTCTAAGTGTGATATGGGTTTATGGGTTTATGTGATATCTTTATTTGATTAAGATTGTTAGAATGTAGTTTGTTGTTTGTTACATACCTAGTATTTATATGTGAGGGTTTTGTAATTGGCTTTAAGGTGTTAGTTTGTATCTTACTGTGTTATTGATAGCTGTAAACCTTCTTAAAAAATTAAAATAAGGGCGTACCGCGCGGATGAAAGCCTCCGAGCTTAGAATAACGTTAATTGTTCTTGTTATGTACCCATTCTTCCATTTCAAAATACAGCATTTACTCACAAACAGCACACATTCTCATCATAAGTCGCGTATTTATTTAATTAAAGCAATGTTTTTTTTCTGCAAAACAACGAAAAATTCATCCAAAAATTCTGAAAAGTCTTACCCCCATATCCTAAGTCGTTCCTCCAAAACTTTTTACACTCCACTCAACCTCGTCGTGGGTAAAAATGGTAGTGTGCGCTAGGCCTAACACGGAGTGGCTACGTACTCTTTGGCTCCTCCAGGTCCTTACGGAGTTATGACTTAGAATGCCGATTTCGAGGAGTATTTCGAAGAGGTTTTCAATGAGGTTTCGTTAAGTCGAGGACGAGTAAGTTTTGGAGGAACGACTTAGAATATGGGTGTTAATATCTATATGTATGTTTATGTAATACTATATGTAATTTTTTTATTTAAATGTTAAATGGGGAATGGGGAACATTTTCATGTGAGAATTATCGATTTATTTATAAAATTGACAAAGATTTTAAAAAAATGTTTTTGGCCGTCGTTTATGTACTGCCTATTATTAGGGTTTCGTAGCCTAAAGGCAAAAAACGAAACCCTTATAGATTCGGCCAAACCGATGTATGTCATACCCTTTTTATTCTTAAACTATGAGGATTACACAGTTGAAACTTGGTAGGTAGGGTTGATATACTCTGTAAACTGCTTTACGGTTTTTACATAAAAATAAAAAATATATATGACTTAAGAGGGGCTCCCCACACATGGAACTGACACTGAATATTTTCATCAAACCTATACGTGTGGGGTATCTATAGATAGGTCTTTAAAAATTGCATTGAGGTTTCTAAAACGATTTTTTCTCAAAGTCAACCGTTTCAAAGATGTACACTTCCAAAGTGGTAAAATGTGTGCCCCCCCCCCCTCTAACTTTTGAAATAAGAGTGAAAAATTTTAAAAATATATATGCTGTATCTGATCTGATCTTAATAAAAACTTTCAACGTAAATTGGTTTGAACGAAATATGGTTTTAGAAAGTTTCAGTTTTAGAAATATAGCATTTTTCCCGAAAGGGATTTGAAAAACCTTTTTTTTTTTTATCTAACCCATATTGGAGGCGTATCTATAGATAGGTATTTAAAAATTACATTGAAGTTTCTATTTCAGTTTTTTCTCAAAATCAACCGTTTGATAGATATACACTTCCAAAGTGGTAAGTATGTCACAGCCACTTTATTTCAAAACTATAAGGATCACACAGTTGAAACTTGGTCGGTAGATGTATTCTGTAAACCGCTTTACGGTTTTTATACAAAAAAAAAATAAAAAAATTAAAGGGGGGATCCCCATACATGGAACTGTTACTGAAAAAAAATTTTCTTCAAACCTATACGTGTGGGATTTCATTAGATAGACCTTTAAAAATTACATTGAGGCTTCTAAAACAGTTTTTTCTCAAAGTCAACCGTTTGAAAGTTATACACTTCCGAAGTGGAAAAATGTGTGTTTTTAATTTTAAAGATTTTTAATTGTTCTCGGGACGGCGGTGTCCGGTGGGATTTTACGAATAACTGTGAATTACTTTTGCGTAATAATGACATTAGTCACTTTTTGTTTCATACTTTACATTTCTTGACATATCTGTTTTATGTATGAAATTGCTAAACACTATGTCTCGCAGGAGATCATACTCCAAAGGTTTTCAACACCGTGTATGTGTAGATAAAAAACAAAGAAAACAAAAAATGGATGACACAAGTGAGTTCTCACTTGACCGGTCTGGCAGTATACCGCCAACGCTCGCGACGACCTCATGTCGCTCCCAGCAACACTGGCCGTTATCGGAGCAAAAAGTTTGAATAAACACGCGCGTTCTTTTGTAACAGAAAATTAAAAATAATAATTTGTATAACAAAGAGTGTTTAGTTTGGTTTTTATTTTGAGAAAAAATTCCGGCATTGCAACCTCTTTAGAAGTGATCGAAAAACTAAACAAGTGACAGATAAGATTCCGATACAGTTGATAAAAAAATCGATAGTCACATGTCAATAGAAAGGTTTTCGTGAAACAAGTGATGCAACTGGGATTTCGGACGACGGATGTGGAGTTACGAGTATAATCGAGTTTCTGTTTGAGCCAGGTGAGTTGAGTGCATCTTTTTGCGAATTCGTACGGGGTCGGTGACTGTTGATTTACCGATGCAATCTGCACGAGATCGAGATAAAGTAGAATTGAATGCAAGCACTTTATTCCTACATTTCAAACGGTAGATATTGATAAATGTGAAAGAACATAAACTTAGGTACGTGGAAAATTAATACAATTTGAATGATTAAACTAAAAATACTTCTCACATGTCGAGGGTATTTCAATAATATTATACAGTACACTTGCCTAAAATGCCTTGCCTAAAATACATAGTAATTTTCAAATTAGATGACTAGTTTTAATGAAAACTCAATCACTATTAAGTAGGTAAAAAAAAAACAATATTAAGAATTACCATTTTTCTTTCTTGTGTTATTTTGAAAAAAAAGATCGGTATATGCTACAAAATGATCTTTCAATAAGTTTGTTTTTGTCTATCTGACTATCGTTATTTTTGATTAATAATGCTACCGCACATCCAACTATCTTGGATTCGCCGACAATGACTGATGGAAATGACCCATTTATTCGTAACATTTATTTATCTTCGCTTTGGAACGGACAATGTAATCCATTCCATACCACAGATTACTAAATATTATAAATACTTACTAAAATATTATAATGTGGAAGTAACTATCATTGCTGGATGCTGAGCCTGCTTTTGTGTATAAAAAAAAAATAGAACGTAATCTTTTTATCACATAAACTAGAATTTTAATCGTTATCACTAGTAAGTACTTGAATTTCAATTTTTAATGAACACGTTTTCCTTAAGTTTCTGGCTATTTTACCTAAAAATAAAAAAAACGTATTCTTTCGCATGTTTGTCTTAGGTTTGTCAAAATAACTCAATTATACCGTAACTTGTTATATCACAGAACGGTAGAGGAAACAATCGTAGTAATTAATGATGTCACCTATTGAATCAAACCGTTATTGTTTTCATCTATAGAAGTCTAAAGAAGTGCGTATGTTGGTCTGTTCATCCTAAAATGTATAAACCTTTATTTGCTGACTAAATGAGGAATAAGAGCATCATATTATTTGCATTTTGACATTGAAACAAAGACAATATTTTGCATTTCGACATTGAAACATACATGGTTTATGACCCGACAAAAAAATATTTCGAAACAAAAAAGTAAATAACGATATAATTTTGATTAAATTTTTGATTAATGCATGTTTCAGTACTAGCGTATAGTTCGAACCAGATATATTATTAGCTTTTCACGCTCTAAAATCTGTACTTAATCAAGTAATGTGATTGCGGTGGACGTTGGACACTCATTTTAATGGAATATTTTTTTGCCTCCTCATTTTGAGATTTTTATTAATTTCAATAAAATATAATTAATTATTTAAAAAAAGCGGTCCGCGCCTTACTTTGCTTGAAAAATGGTTCGGTTCGTTTCTTCTTTTTTTTTAAAAAGTAACCTATATAAAAATCCTTATATAAAAATATAATGTTTACTTTTATGTATAATTCATATAATTGTTTTTTGTGGTTTAGATGTGAAAAGTAAATAAGATAGCCAGTTCCTCATAACCATCTTCAGCATTCATAAAAAAAATCAGACAGTCCAGACAGTAACTTTCGCATTTGTAATAAAAGTATTTATTAGGTAATTAGGTACCTATACGATTTCGTTAGAGATACCTACGGCTTACTTTTTCTAGTTGAGAATCAGAAAAGTATCTGTGAAATACTTTTAACATGTAACACATAACTTACTCACAAACATAAAATGTTATATTTGGTTTCCTCGTAATTATTTATATGTGTCTAATATAAATAACGTTAGGTACTTTACATTCGTCCAACGTTAATCAGATACCAAATATAACCTTTCTTCTTTACATCAACTTTAAATGTGCCAATACCTACTCTCCGCTTTTCTTCACGTGTTTAAACTGTTTCTGTTTACGGTACTGTGCAACAAAATATAAAAATGCATAGTCTAGAGTTCTCTGGCAGATCTGAAACATATGTATGACATCTTCGTATGAGTCATCGATGTATGATTAACAATATCAATACAAGAGGCTCTTGACTGGCTCCGCGGCGGCGCGGCTGCTGATATGAACGTATAAACGCCGTTTTATTACTCCAATCGCTCGTAAAACATATAAAAGGATACTGTACCTATATGGCACAATTATGATGTCATCTTTTGACATTGACCGCCCTGACTTCGTGGGGGTTTCACTTATAAAATTTTTCAAAAAAGCTGTTAAAATTAATATATTGAAAAACACCTTCACCTGTCAAACATCTTTGACGCTTAAGTAAGAATCGTTTCCCTGACAGATCAATCCGGAAAAGAACGTTCTCGTAAATGTATTTATAAATAAATCCCGGTTTGAGGCATTATTATTGTGTTTTTTTAAAACACAAATAATATCAACCTTTTAAAAATGTTTGAAATCCTTGAGGACAAACGAAATGAAATATTGAGTCATTTATTAATGCAAAACCAATACGGCATCTATAAATAATAAGGGAAGGCCTGTGTCCAACTAAAATAAAAATTATCTCAGTTAATGAGGATTCCGGGAGAGGCTCGCTTCCACCCTAAGCCTTATCAATACTTAACATCAGGTATGATGAAGGTTAAGAGTCTCCCCGTCGTTCATTAAAACAAACTATTGATGATGACGACGACAAATAATCGTTCGTTATAGCTTTTTTATATTGATATTTTTACTACTATACAGTTTCATATGATTCACTCATCACTCAGCTAAACAAACACAGTATAATGTGATCTTAACGAAGCCACAATCGGTAATCTACGACGTCAGCGAGCCAAATATTTGGACTAAGGTGAAAATAATCGAACACAATTTAACGACAGACAATAAACGTTACGATCAGACAGATTTTAGGTTTTTAAAATAGATTATGCTTTAAGTCTTTAAGTAATTATTATATGGTAGAAAAAGTGAAGAAGAAAAATACCTATGTTAGCGAGTCTTTTTACCGTTATTGATGTTAAAAATAATTGTTTCTTAAAATATCAAAATCATCATCATCATCACGAGACTCTTTGGGTCCACTGCTGGACATAGACCTCTCCCAAATTCTTCCACTGAGTCCGGTCCTGTGCCCTCGTCCGGTCCTGTTATATCCCGCATGTCGTCTAATGTCGTTGACTTATCGTTTAGTAGGGCGGCCTCGTGGTCTTTGGTCAGCCCATGGTCTCCATTCGAGGGTTCTTCTCACCCATCGCCCTCTATCCATGCGGGCTTCATGACCCGCCCAACTCCACTTACGCTCCGCAATTGCTTGCTCACCCCCGTTTTTCGCCGGATCCATCCGTTCCTTTTCCTGTCGCGCAATGTTATTCCGACCATACCTCTAAAAATATTAATAACTTTCATTAAATTCATATAATGCATATTTATTATTTGTAATAAAATTGTATTTTTTACTTACTTATATTAAATTTTAAATATAAAAATATTGGAAAAAAACAACTCGGCCACAAGTGAATTCTTAAATGGGACTCTAAACCCACGACTTTTGGAAATCCCGTCCAATGCTTTAACCACTGAGCTACCTAGACTTGTATTTTTTTACATTTTTCGATACAATATTATACCAGATTCACATACTTAGGTACAAAGGTCTATTTTATCAACTTTAAGATTTATATTGGCAACAAAAGTTACTATTCTCATATTTCAATCTATTCAGTGCCATAATGTAACAAATCAAACTTTAACTTCCAGAGGTCACACTTTCAAACAATTTCTTTAGCTCAAATTATTAACCGAGAATACGTTAAATAGATATCAAAGAAATGTTTATTACAATCCAAACCTCCACGTGACTAGCAACTAATTAATGGTATTATTCCCACAACACAATAATGGGAAAAATATGAGGAAAAACGGCTCCAGTTCCCATGAAACCTGTAAACTCACTATCGGGGAGCGAATCATTAATATTTATTGAAATAAAGGAAGCTAATGTAACTTTTTCTCAGACTTAATTAATTTCCTAAAGATTAATTTACGATTGCTCTTTCTTTGCTATCAAGAAGTGACAATACAATTGCAACTTGTAAGTAGAAGTTTATTCTGTGTGCGTAGTGAGAGTTTTTTTCTACTCACGGTCGATCGTGAGTAGAAAAAAAACGGTCGATCGTTAGGTTTTCGTATGGCGTTAGTGTAGTCCGTGGCGTAATCCGCTAGATGGCGGGCCGCTAATTTCATACAAAAATCTAAGCGTTCACTATCGACACGGTCGAGTAGAAAAAACTCCCACTCGAACCCACGACCTTTGGAAATCCGGTTAAATGCTCTAACCACTGAGTGAAACCCATCTGTGAATTCACTTGTGGTAGAGTTGATTTTTTCCAATATTTTTCTATCAAAAATTTATCTTAAATATAAAATAACATTGAAAAATCCAAAAAATCAAAAAGCTTACCCCCATATTCTAAGTCGTTCCTCCAAAACTTTTTACACTCCACTCAACCTCGTCGTGGGTAAAAATGGTAGTGTGCGCTAGGCCTAACACGGAGTGGCTACGTACTCTGTGGCTCCTCCAGGTCTTTACGGAGTTATGACTTAGAATAGCGATTTCGAAGAGGTTTTCAATGAGGTTTCGTTAATTCTAGGACGAGTATGTTTTGGAGGAACGACTTAGAATATGGGTGTTAGAATATGTTTATTTTGATTACTTGTCTTCACCGGCAGAGACGCAGCATTACCCATGAACTTTTGGATAGTACGAATTAAAGTAGTTAATAACGTTAATCGTCGAAAATACTTTTAACCAACGATGAAGAATGGATTTTCTACTATTTAAGTGTCTGAAAGATACACCATTATTTGAGGCGCTTTACGACTGAAGCGAGATAGCAATGAGAACACGACGCGCGCGGGAGCGAGATCGACTTTGCAGTTAAGGCGAAAAAACCACGAAATCACTTCGAAGTAAATAACTATTAGGGATTAAAGAGAATGAAACTACGTGATGCCAAATATAAAACTACGTGGTGCCTGGTGTCCACTAATTAAACCAATTTCCAATAGTATATGTAACCCCATTTGAGAATAATCTTGAATTTTGGGTCTTTTCGAAAAGAAAAAGTGACGAGGCAAAATCATAAAATTGTGTTTCTGAAACCTTACGAACCTCGAATAAAGGTATGAAGAAATATTTATCTTATTGCCAGATTTAATTGTAACATCTATAACCGTACTATTACCGTTTTATAACAAAAAGTATGTACTTTTTCCATACAATTTGGCAATAATTCGTCACAATAAAATAAAATAAAAAAATATTTTTTTTTCTTATCACAAACTTAAGGAAATTTAGAAAACATTATTGCTGTTGCATATTTAGTTTGTGTGAGACTGATGCCTGAGCTAGATATAAAACAACTGTTTTACAGGTCATAATCGGAATAATCGATCATTGCTCATATTTATCGATCCAATAAGTAATTATTGTTTAAGAGTCACGTAGGAATATTGTTTAACGATAACCTAATTTCGATACGGAAACATACTCTTATAGCGTTATAGGTAGTAATTCTTTGCTCTTACATTCCTTAAAAGAAAACGAATATTCGAATGTTTAGTAACGATT
Organism: Chrysoteuchia culmella; assembly: GCA_910589605.1. Taxonomy (NCBI): domain Eukaryota; kingdom Metazoa; phylum Arthropoda; class Insecta; order Lepidoptera; family Crambidae; genus Chrysoteuchia; species Chrysoteuchia culmella. The sequence continues at coordinate 20,727,884 of OU342651.1, read as the reverse complement.
TTCTTTTAAAAGATAATTTTCTTTCATATACTTAGGTATATACCCAACATTGATTTTTGTTTTTATTAACTTCATATTATAAATTCGTTAGAGATAGCCAGTTCCTCAGTGGCTGAGGATTCCGGGAGAGGCTCGCTTCCAGCTTCAGCCTTATCAATACTTACCATCAGGTATGATGAAGGCTGAGTCTCACCGTCATTCATAAAAAAAAAATTCACTGGTCGATTTTGCCGCGCCGCCTTAAATTTATTCAAAAGTTATTGCATTAATTCCAAACTAAACGCATTAATGCAATAATTCCTTGTTACATTTTATCTGTGGTATTGCGAATGACGTCAATACAAATTACTACTATAGTATGCAAACAATGATAAACGCTACGTCCTATCCCCTTGGGTTTGCACACCTGCTTGTCGAACGGAAAAGGTGGCAGTGAGGTCACTGTTACCAGTTGAACCCATGTTATTGTCGAGAATCTCGAGATATTTAACATAAAGTTTGTCTTTTTTTCTTCATACTTTGCGTCTAAATTCACCATAACATGATGTTTAACTGACAACACTACAATACACAGAATATTAAAATAAAACAACTTTTACGGATTTTAAGAGCACTGTACTCCACGAGTTAAGATCAATTCAAAAATAGTTTCGAAAAAAAACAAGTCTCTTCAAGGCTTAACTTCCTGGTCCAAGGAGTTTTTAACTATAAAATTGACACTTTAATAGTAGTTTGTTACACAAGGGACGTAAGGGAGCTATTACAGAACAAGATCCAATTTGGCGCCTGTGCGAGCGCAGCTCGCAAAGGGTGCTAAAGGATCGAGTGCACCCGAGAAATTTAGACTATACTAATAGAGAATATAGTTCGAGGCTGTAATAGCTACTTACAACCGAGGTAAGCATTTTACTTTACATCATTCATGCGAGGTAAATAAAACATTTGTACGATATCTTCGGCTTCAAGATGACAGAAATCAGGCGTCCCGACCAGTTCTTCATCGGATGAAGTACTCGACATGATGAACTAACACTTTTAACTATCAAAAACTTATAATTATATACTTATTTTCAATTTTAATACAGTCGTCGCAAGTGAACAAGCATTTAATTCAAATGAATTGTCGCCATTTTCATTGTTTGGTTACAGTAAAAAGTTTTCTTATCATTTTATTAAAAAAAAATTGACCTTAGATTTTTGCATAGCTTGAACTGAAATGAAATGCCACCATTTTCATTGATTTTTTTTTTAGTAAAAAGTTTCGTCATTTTATAAGAAATGAGATTGGTTCACCAAGGAGTTTGACATGCTTAAATGGTAAAGTGTACTTTACAATTCAAGCATTCACCCTATGCTTGATTTGTAAAGTGATTTGAAAATGGAACGTTCTATCTAAACAATGCACTGTGTTGCACATGCCAACTTACACAGCCTCTTACCATATCTAGTAAATCCTAGTTACCGAGCAGTATGATGTAAAGAGATTTTATTTCTATGAAAAATATATACATGGCTGTATGTATCGGGGTCCCTAGCACCAAGAAACATTTGAAATTGGAATTATGTGATATTGTGCACACATTCAAATATAATGTAATAGCTATCTCTTACATTTTCGTGCTTTTTCGAGTCTTTTGTCTTACTTATCAGTAAAACATGGCAAATCATCAAATTGTGAATGTGTATAGTCTAGATTTTAGGTCACAGTCACACACGGATATAATAAATATCATTGCATTGCCTACTAAACTAAATTTCTAAAGGAAAAATCGGTGATTTTCAATTTCCACATATTGTTGTCACTTATTGGTTTTATAATTTCTTTTTTATTTAACGTCACAGTAGGCAGAGTAGTTGTATAAAGTAGAGTATGCGCCTCGAGGATAAAAGTGTCTTTATCCTCGAGATAAATTTGATATCGTCATATTTTTTTTTGCTTTTTCTTTATTATATTATGTATACCGGTTAATACAGCTCTCAGCACCACCAAAACGGTACCGACGGAAGACCAGCCCTGGCCAAAAGCCAAGCAACATGCTGAGTCGGGGCCGTTTTGGGACAAACAGTGCTTATTTATTTGTTTTTATTTTGTTTTTTTGTTTGTATTGCCCTTGTTTGTCCCAAATAAACATTTTTTCTTTCTTTCTTTCTTTCTTTCTTTCTTAACCTTGGGCATTCTTACCATAATTCCCTCGCATAATTACCGAATCCTTCATTTCATTCAATATGCTGCCCGTGACATAAGACACTGCTTTATCCCCTTAGTGCATAACCTACTATTATACAATACCTTATACTAAAAATACTTTATACACCACCTGCATCTGGAGCACGTATTAAATGTTAAAAACTTTCTGTTACAATATTTTTTTACCGGAAGTTGACCGCGGAAATAACCTAAAAATATTCCTCGCTGTTGTGAGGTGAAAAATTGTGTATTGCGCTCGACAGAAAAGTTTGTAGCGTGTCATACCTTTGAAAATCTCGCCACGCTCAGGATTCAATAGAGGTCACCGCTAAATCAAACTTTCCAGCCTTGCATAACAAATAACGATTCCAGATTTAATCGCGCTTTTTCTATTGATCAGGTGCCGGAGTCACGGGATGACTCCTGTCAGCTGTTTTTATTGAAAGGTGCCGAAGCTTCTAGTTGGGGAAATAAAAAAAAACATAATATATTTAGGTAAGAAACGTTTTACTAGGTAGTAAATGTGACTTTATTCAAAGAAAATCTAATATCAAGTTAGATTTAGTTTTCTAAAATTGACTGAGTTTAACGACAGCATTGATTGGTCATTTTATACGGCACAGAGCCATTTCCATTGAAAATTCAGATAAGAAAAGAAAATGGAATACATTTTTTTTCTTTTTTTTAATTATTATTATTGTTCGCAACATGTTAACTGCTGTTTTGTTGCATGAACTTAGTTCTCTAGCCTATAAGACACTATCTCTTTTCCAATGCCACAATAGGGTAAACATAACACATCTCGCCAGTAGGGTAAAACCATTTATGACGTGGCAAGGTAGCCGCGTCACACGGCACTTCGGATGTAGGTCGGCACTCCCCGGCGCGCCTTCCTGGACTAATGCGCCCTGGGTTCACACGGTTGCCTATATCGCCCACAAAAAATATTGATAAGTACTAGATTAATCTGATTCCAAGATAAATAAATGTCATACAACATCACACACATTAATCTGATTCCGAAAGTAGTAGTATTCTTTGGCGAAAGCACGTTCCAGGCAGGAACCATGTTATGGATAGGTCATACATAGATCCAACGAACGGAGGCATCCTAAATATTGATAGGCATAGGATACTTACTGCCCGTTTCACACTACGATAGAGTATAATTAGTAAAATATTAAAATATTGAACAAAACATAGCAGGGCAACCAGGAGTATTATACTTAGGTACTTGAAAAGCTGCTGCCTATAATTATATAAAAAACGCCTAAATATAAAATCAGAACTTTTCAAACATCTAAAATAACTGGTTACTTATGCGACCCTGGTTCTTCAACTAAAAATATTTTAATTTAATAAGTATTCGTAACACCCCTCTAGATAGCAATTAGAGTATTTAAACTTCTGTCGATATTTATAACTTTTTTTTTTTTAATTTTGCATTTTACAATGCTATTTTTATGTAATAAATATTTTACAAGAAAATATACTAGAAAAAAGCAACTAGTCTCATGTCGCCCTGTCGATATAATAATATATTAATGTTTTCTTCATTTCTCTATGGGTGCGCTTCGAGGAATAATTTAGGTGCGTTTCGTTATGTGCGCTTGAAAATAGGTGCGCTTCCAGGAATACCTCAAAAACAGCTAAAGCAGATGACATAAGTACATTTTTATCCCGACTGGGGATCGAAACAACCACGACCTCTAGCGCTAGGATTGTATTTGAACGTAACTTATTTTTTTTTTGCTTTCTCGCTGAAGTTAAATATATCGGTCAAGTTAATACAGGTACTTAACATTCCCATCATTCGTCACCAACTGTAGGGCATCCGGCGATTAAATTATCGGTAATGGAGTTCGTACGCTTACATCATAGACAAATATATTTTATCTATGGTTTACATATTCATGACGGTTTTATGCGGGCCTTTAAGTGCTCTGGAAATGTCATAAAAAGATGAGTCGCTGATAAAACATTTTCGTTTTCAGTTTTTTATTTTCTTTGTTAATTATACATTTCTATTACTTTTCAGTCAAACATCACTCCATTATTATTTTAATTATTTATTTCCTTAATACGAGAAACAAAAATACCTAAATTAAAATAGTTGAAACTAAAATGTAGAAATAACATAAATCAGAAACTTTTTATAGATACGTGAATAAATATTATTTATTTTACATTTAAATATCTTAGTTTTGATTATTTGTCTCGTGTGACGTGTTGCACTAAAAAGCAAGTAAACTTTATCTGGCACTGGTGGAATTAAATACATACAATGTATTTAATTCCACCAGTGTTTCAAGGAAAGGATGCCCGACCTTAGTTCCTGTTTAGTGCGACCACTTCCTACGAGCATTATAACAGTTCGTAAGCTTTGAATAAACAGTGCTTGACTAAAATATTAACAGCTGATTTGCTGAACAACAGAACTAAGAGCCGAGTACACCGAGTTTGTATTAGATAATCGTGGTTCGTAACAGCGTTGTATCCCTTGAAACTTCAAACAAATAACTAACATGCATTTCCCGGAAAATTTTAAGAATAAAAATAATTGTATAAAAAATATTCCTGTATCGATGAATTTTCAAAAATATTGTTAAGTTTTGCATGTTAACTAAATAGCGATTGTTATGTAACGGATTAAACGTCCTTATTATTTGCAAATACATAAATTACTTACTTAAATTCTTTGAAAATAAATGTTTTGACTTTGAAAACTGATGTGCAACGTGTTTCTTCCTGGCCAAGCTTTAGAGATAGAGAAATTCTAGCTAGACAGTTCTGAAACATATCTTATTCGCATAATTCGGATCTCTTTGACGACACATTTCAGACAGTGTCAAGTGCCAAAACCTACCATCACGCCAGCACAATTGTCGGTCTTCTAAGCTAGTTGTAAGCCGGCAATAAACCGATGCGAAGTGGTCGCAACGAAGGTCAATCAATGGGAGGGTCGCGGGTATACTCCCAAGGACTAAGGTTAACTACCGAGAGTCCGTAATGAAGTTATTAGGTAGACCCTTCAACATGACATAGTACGGTGAAACGGAAAACTGAAGTTAATCTGAAAAAGACTTCAATAGTAGTTTGCGTGAAAGAGTAACAACAAACAAGAAAATTAGCGTCGGGTCTCGCTGATCGCGCAAACCCGACATATGCTGAATTGGTCTCCTATTTTGACGCAGCCGTTAGATTAGTGTTTTTTTTTCTTTCATTTTCTTAAATTGTTAAGCATGCTTAATATTCTGTGTATTCCCTATTTAACCTTTAAAATTCTAATGTCTGTGTCAAATAAATATATTTTCTTTGTTTCTTTATTTCTTTAAACATCCAAACATCCTCACAAACTTTCGCATTTCAAATATTAGTAGGCTATGATTAGTAGGATTATTAAAGCCCCGTATTCACAAACAATTCTTGTCTCAGTGACACATAAGCGAACCAATGACATTCGTCTATCCAAATAACGCCCGAAATTAATAACCTATCTGTAAATATGAATAGGGCTATCTGAAATAGTTGCCTAGGATATTTTTTAATATGGCCAAAATAACGAGGGTTGCTAGGCAACTAACCCAGTATCCTAGGCAACAATCTCAGACAACTAGGTTGCTAGGCAACATATCTACGGATAGGTTATTAATTTCGGGCGTAATATCACTCTTTTAATGGTTCGTGGTGTTATTGTAATGAAAGTATGTAGTGTATTGAGTGATAAACGTATTGAGTCAATACACCTATTGAGTGTATCACTTGGTTCTGATATCTGTAACACACAAGTGCTTATGATACTTATCTCGAACTCAGATCTATGTATTTGATGTTGTCCGATAGGTCTATGGTCGTCCAAGGTTTATGGTCTCTATCAATATGCGGTATCTACACTGCCGGACAATAAAATCGAACCTCTGCGTCGTTGTTTTCATACAAACATACCCACTTTACGCAGTAATGTAGAGGGGTTTGAAGTTTTGAACCTTTTGGCCTCGTCCACGTCCGCCATTTTGTTTTTTTTAATCTCGCCCCACTATTATACCTATATAAATGGATAGGGAACGTAAAGATGAACAATAAGTATGTACAACATAATGCCCTAGTGTCAGGTTAAAGAGAAAATTGGAGTTAAAGATACAAAGGTTTAATTTGGGTCGGCATTAATCATTATTAACTCTTATTAACTATCTGGCTAAGGTGACACCTTAGGGCATTATATTTCATAACATTTTTTGTTCCTCTGTGTGTACCCTGTACATTTATATAGGTATTATCGTGCGACGTCATTTTGTCAATCCATACAAAAAAGTTCCAACATGTTCTAATCATCCCATGTTGATATATATGAACCAAATACTCTTGACTGACGATTAAAAGTCCCTAAATTTTGTGAAAATTATAGAAAAAAGTCACGGTTTTCTAAAACTTTATTATGGAATTAACTTCTCAGACCACGACCTATGAGACACAATTAAATATTCTATTGTTTTCTGGACACAGGTGTCCTGCTAGCAAATGACGAATTAAAAAAAATCATTTGTTTCGCTGAAGGTTAAGAAAATCATTTTTTTTTCAGTTGTTTTAAATGCTGATTATATAAATAATAATAAATAAATATTTGCATACAATCACACCAATTATCTAGCCCACGTTAAGTTTCTTGAAGAACTTGTGTTATGGATACTAGATAACGGATTAACATACTTATATACTTTTTTTTGTAAATACATGCTTAATAAGTATACATATTAAACACCCAGACCAAGACAAATAGACATGTTCATGCACACAAATATTTGTCTTGTCCGGGGATCGAACCAGGGACCTCTGGCGCAGAAGGCGGGGTTAGTACCCCTGCGCCAAACAGGTCTTCAGGTGATTAGTTGACTATTTGACCTCACCGTCGACACACAAATATCAATCAAGCAGAAATACTGAAAAATATTTCATCAAATTTCACTTGGCGACTGTTAAGTGAGAATGTAGTATAAAAATAACGCAGTTGCTTGATTTCTTTGCCCAGGAGTAGAAGTGTATATCTATACTTACCAAGTGCCAGTTAGTACAATGAGGTAAATGACACAAGGTGACATATTTGACGTAGGTTGCATAGTTGACAGTCAAAGCATGACAGCAAAAGCTGACCTCATTTACTGTGAGTCAGGATCGTGACTGCAATCAGCTGAATCTGACGTTTCGAAAAACGACTACTTATCCGACTTAGTCAGAAGGTACCAAGAAATTAGGTTTTAAAAATAATAATAAACTTTTTTAATTATTATTGTACAATAATTCAATGCGTAATATCTTTTACAAAGCTTTTACGTAATTTTAACAATGAAAGCGTTTGACAATAAAGTACTTCATCATCAGCCTGTGGACGTCCACTGCTGGACATAGGCCTCTCCTAGCTAACGCCTATTGTGGCGTTCATAGGAGGCTATTAGCCTACTGCTACCACGCTGGCCAGACGGGTTGGTAGAGGGTTTGTTTCAAGTTTTCCTTCTCTCGCACAGGTGTTCAATGCGCCGAGCCTCTTAGTCGACTCTTACGACATCCCAGGCATGTAAGGGAGTGGTGACACTTGTATTCTTAGGCCGTCACCACACGGCAATAAAGTGTCTTTAACTTTAAGGGAAATATTCTAAATTTTTTTGGACATCGCAAATTTTAACTAATTAATATACTTGGCATTATTATAAATATTTACTGACCAATCAGGAGTTCACAGAAAAGAACGCTGTGTAGTGACAATGAATTAATGCCAATCACTAACCTTTATTTAAAAAACTTTATTACCTACATACTTATGTTTACTGATCTTTTTAACACAAGTGTGGCTAGTGTGAGGAATGCGATAAGTAGACAATTTTTTCGATTTCTTGACTGTTTCGAAATACAAGTAGTTTTTGTTACTTCTTTCTTTTTGTATAGCGATTCCAGTGTGCTATACGATGCGTGTGACTTAGTTTGTAAGTGTGGTATTTAATTTTTTTAATTACTATTTGTGAGGACCTTTAATTGGCCATGTACTTTTATTTTTATTATTTATTACTGTTTGTTGCTGTTGATCTTCGTAAAATTAAATAAATAAATACTCGACTTGTCATTAAGTTCTAGACTTCAGACTTTTCACCCACATCCTTTTTATCAAATAGATCATTTTTATTTTTTTAAAACAGCACGTAGTCTCACTCTATGACCTCATAGCTGTTATCTTTAAGAAATGACTCAAATTTCCCACCACCCACACCTGTGACAGATGTCACAAGAGCTTGAGCCGCCGGTCGTGGGGTTTATCTGCAGATAACAGCCGTATATCACGGCGTAGGTGTACGTTCAATATACTGAGAGTGCCTCGTAAATTAAGCAATGTAATATAATGTTTAACAAACATATACAAATTACAAAATGCAGGTTGTTTCGAAACACAGAAAGAAGGAAGTTAAAAGTAGCAAATACTAAAAGACACTTGCATTATATTATTCCTTTATAAAATTTTAAATAAACTTTGAAAAAACAGCAATGTTTCATTAAAAGTAAATTCCATCATTTATATAAAATCTTTACACTTTATACACTTTATGATTTTTTACCTTTTTTGTTTATCGTTCTTGTATTGTGCCAGAAAGAAAAACATATACTTACTTAAGTATGTTAAGTATCTTACAATAATCTTAGCTAAAACATAAACTGATATTGCTTAAAAATACTACATTCGCGGATACATAAAAACCACTTGTATAAAAATAAAGTAAATTCGTCATACAATGCCATAACTTAGTATTCTAGTCACGAATTCTTTTTAAAAACATGTGCGCCAGCGGTTAGTCAGAGTTCATGTTTTTTAGGAAACTCAAGTCCGAAGCCAATAACCTTGTCGTAAATACAGGCACAGAATAAAGTATTTACGTATAAAAGATACACACTGCCGGTACAGACAGTGAAAATACACAAAAGAAACACCCAGATCTACACAAACTTTTATTATATTCTATTATCTAAATATGCGAAAGTTATTCATTCTGTATGTGAATTTGTCATAGATAGATTAGACTTTGAAGAAGAAGATAGGATATTTTTAGACGCAAAAAGTTAAACTTGCAAAAATTAAAATTTTCGAATACAAAATTTTAATTTTCCTGCTCAACCTCCATGCTCAAGTTTAAATTTTTGCAACAGTCAAGTAGAAAAAATTAAACAACAGTATTGACTCACTAAAATTATATTATTTTCTTGATAATAAGGTTATTCGATTTCGATTTTCTGTGAAGCAACTAATTTGTAGCTTGCTATTTAAACATATATAAATAACAAATATTTTAGTTCTCTAACTTCCACGAATTCATTTAATTGTCAGTAAATTACATAAGTATAATACATCCTTAATAAATCCCAAATACATACCTATATATGTATATATGTTTCATATAAAACACGTCACCTATTAACAACGATTTCTTTATAAGTAAATGACTAAGTTAAAGTTATTAAAACCATTATGGAGGAAATAATGATTATTACACTTCCTTCTCTAAAATTTCCTTAGTGATTGATATGCAATTAATACCTAACTAATAAGTATGATTGTATGCTTATGCAGGTTTAATTTTTTAACCGATCAATAAAGTAGCCTAGGAACTAAAACTACTAAGTTCATAACTAACAAATACCAGGGCCCTTAGCCATAGTAATAATTCAAAAACGATAACGAAGTTCGCAAATAATTAAATGTATGGGATTGGCGGATTGGCTTAGGCCGCGCTAAATCACGGGTCTTACCGCAAGTTAATTGGCGAATATAGACAATAACGAAACGAATTATCGTTTCGCTACATAACGATGTTACTTTGTCTACGGGTCCTGGTACTGAAATTTAGGCACATCAAAAAAAATTTAATGTGCTCTTAGTATTTTTAAGGTTCCAACGTAGGATTGTATTACCTTATACAACCCTCCTTATTACAATACAAAACAACGAGTTTCGTTTGAATGTTTTTTTTTATTTATGATAAGTCAACGAAATACAAAATCTTAAAAATATATTTCAAAAAAATCTGTAAAAAATACTACTTAGGCATTCGAAGAAGTGCAAAGAAGTCTATATACTAACTTTGTATTAAGTTATCCAAACAAATAAAATTAAACACTAACAATTTCGTATGAATATAAAGCAGACATATTAGAATAGAAATGTAACACATTAGTACAAAGGCGTCATTGCTACTAATGGCCATAATGTCTTCATCTTAATGTATACTGCAATAGTCACACCTTGTTATACCGCCATACCCACGTTAACGCTTACTTAATCTGTAACTTAACGGTTAGGCAACGATCAAAAGAAACAATATAATTCGAGGCTCACGTCTGTAATAGTTCTTTCACTGAACAATGTCAGGATGTCGAAACGATATACACTGGCGGACAAATATATCGAGCTTAGGATTACCATCTGACAGGCGTTCGCCGCATTTGACAGGCATTTTAAGGTCTAGACAGGCGAGCGGATTTCTGAATTTCACGGGTCTCAATAGCTTTAATACTCCAATCATGTCATGCAATGCATGGCCGGCCAGATGAAACTGACATGGCCTTTTCAGTTTGAATAAATGTCAGTCTTTAAATTATAAATTATTTATTAAAAAAAAATTGTATTATTTATTTGAAAACTTACAGGTTTTTTTTCTATGACTGGCATTATTTTTAAAAATCAGGCGTTTTGTGCATCCTCTACAGGCATCCTCCCTAACATCGATAACCCTAATCGAGCCAGTTACTGCGTTATTTTCTTACAAATAAACTCACTGTACAGTATTATTATTTAAAAAGTATTACAGATATGTAAAAATTTAATACCTACGTTGATGTATGAGTTGAATACTCGACTTCCGAATAAAAGTTCCGAATTCTAAATTCAAGAAAACCTTCAGTTTTGTTCAAAGTAAGAAAAACAAATTCATTAAATCCGGCTTCCTACATCTTAATATGAAGGCTAAATTAGCCATTTGTTTCATTGAAAGCTTAAGAAATCCAGAACGCTAAATTGCTTAGTCCAACATTTGACCTCGCCATCGATACACAAATCTTTGCAGTATAGAAATACACATACTTTTTTATTTATTAGACCGTAGCGTGAGCATGTTTGTATGAAAATAACGCAGCAGCTCGCTTTGTTTGTCCGCGAGTGTACTTAGTGATTGGTGCACTTTGGCGAGAGCCTTGAGCCCACCCGAGCGATATGACACGCGCCGTGGTCCTGCTGCATCGGTGATGTTATCGCTTTGACATGAAAGCGGTTGTGGTTTTAGAAAATAGGTTATTTACCAGGGATGGACACCGTAGAATAGAGCATGGAATTAATAGATAGGTACTACGACTACGTACAACTAGTATCTATTAATTCCTTGCAATAGAGCTATTTTTGACGAAAAAAGAAGATTATACATTGCTTTATGTAAGGACCGCCTATTTATTTCGCGTAGGTGCTTTTTATTGATACAAAACTGAGCCCGGTGTCTGAAAATATAAATGATCGAAACGTCAAGAAATCAAACAAAATTTACTTAAATTAATACGTAGTAGGCACTTATAAAAAAACCTTACCAAATCAGTAATCGAATAAACTCGTAAAAGTTAGTTTATTTTAATTATTTTGTATTTTTTTTAGGTCTTCCAATTTTACAAGTTCTTAAAAATTACGTTGTAATAAAATTTATCGAAAGTACTAGCACATTTCCTCTATAAAACTTTCCTTGTAACTTTCTTAACTCAGGATATTTTAAGTAACTACAACAAAACTAAAAAATCTTAAGTAAGTTACGGTAAATAACTGTAGTTAATCAAACAAATTGAAAAATAAAACAATTAGAATAGCTTTACTTTTTTATTTGGTTACACAAATTACAAAATGGCCACAAAAAAGGTTGCAACAGCGGAAGGTAATCATATTTCGTACGGCTGTGTTCCTTCACATCTGAACTTTACAAAATCGTTACAAATGCGCATTTGATATGCTTATCTAGTACTATTGGCAAATTAATAATATGAAGAATGGCGACCACGTTGCGACACAGAGAAGGTCGTGCCGAAAAGTTTTTGCATTAATTAGATTACAATGAAGCGTTAGTAGTTGTCTGGCTGTCTTATGTCATACAAACAAACATATTAAAATTTTATACTTTTACTACAATATCTTTTTTAACTTTAGCTTTTTCACAGTCTTCCGACACGATTATATTTAGTTCATAAAGTACCCAGTTACATTATTATATTATTAAGTTTTTAAATAAAAAATATTTGTTTTTTATACCTACTTTTAATCTTTTTGGGTTCTTAGTTTTAGTGTTTGAAACAAGCGGAATAACGCAGTTAAATAAATAAGTGCGAGGCTGTCACTATATTAAAGTTTGAATCGTATCCACATACCTAATACTTTCGTCATTGCTTAGTTTCATACGTTCTTTATAATGATGTACGAATTTTAAAACTAATCAGTATACGAAATCTTCTGTAATTTAAAGTCTAAAGTAATTATCACATTTGTCGATATTTCGTTACATTTCCGAAATCAAGTAAATATCATGTAATAAAGTAGCATTTTTGCAACAAAATTGCATTAAAATGAAAGTCAATAGTTTTGTAATAAATGAACTGGCATGGCATCCTTGATAGAAAAATTAAATCTGATTGACCGAAGATGTAGTTATATTCAATCTCCAGATGGGTACTACTAGTATAATAGTTATTAGTTCTAATAAACCCTGTTTCACTGAGAATTTTATTGGACTTGTAACTAATAGTAATAGACTAATAAAAGAAATATAAATTTAAAAATCTAAAAATCCCGCCTTCATCAAAAAACAAGCCAACTAAAAAGATGGAAACAAGATCAAATATAAAAGGCAAATATAAAAAAATTTCTTCAACGTTATACATGCAGTCGCAGGCATGACATTATGAATGATTCGATTTATTATTAAATTCTATGCCTCCGACTGCATGTATTATGTTGAACAAAATATTTTTATATTTACCTTTTATATTTGATTTGTTTTCATCTTTTTAGTTGGCTTACTTTTTTAGTTTTTTAAATGTATATATTTTTATTTAAGTATATCTTTTTAGTTATTTATCGGTCATGATAATATACTTTTTGAAATCCTTAAGATCAGCCCTTAATTTTGATATCCATATTGAAGTATTCTAAAAATATATTTTTTTCTTCACTTCAAATAATACCAGCCGCTACGTTGGTTTTTTTTTACCATCACTTACCTAAGAAAACTTGGACTGTCAAGACAAATCTAACGATATCTTCATTATAGAAATCCGTTCAACCGTTTGAGAGATAAGAGGTAATAAATAATATTACATATAAACAAACATACAAGATACGCGCGAAAACCATTAATTAACCCTTCCTTTGCAGTCGGGTAAAAATATTAGTGTGGATGGGCTGTGTGGCACTATACCCACCCATCCCATAAGCACAATATAGAGAAAAAAATAATCAAAAGTGAGGATTTTATATAATTTCATTTCTTACGTGCTATGACTCAAATATTATGGACTTTAAAACAATATCTGACTTTTTCATTTAAAATTATAAAGTCTCTTGACATAAGAAGTTGACAAAGGCACCAAAAATAGCTAGGATATAAAACAATATCGTCCCGTTTTTACATTGAAAACCAAATAAATACATTCTCCTACTTCATACTTTATCATACGTCATACTAATATTATTATTTAACAAAAATCGGCCAAGTGCGAGTCGAACTCGCACATGAAGGGTTCCGTCTCTCACCCAAAGTTTCCTGGAAGAGATTGCTATGTAGCAATAAAGCCGCCTATTGTGTGTTTCTCTGTTTTGACACTATAATTATTCGTCTGCAAAAATAACTTTGTTTTTTTCATAGTGTTTGTATGAATGACAAAGTTATATTTGCGGTTTTGGAAAATGTGCTAAAGCTCTGAAACTGCTAAATATATTTCGTTCAAATCAATTTTCGTTGAAATATAATCTACAGAATATATTTTTTACCACTTTCAAAGTGTATATCATTCAAACGGTTGATTTTGAGAAAAAACTGTTTTAGGAACCTCAAAGTAATTAAAGACCTATCTATAAATAACCCACACGTATAAGTTTGATGAAATATATATATATATTATTTTTGTGTAAAAACCGTAAAGCGGTTTACAGAATACATCTACCTACCAAGTTTCAACTGTGTAATAATCATAGTATTTTGCCATTAGGCTACGGAAAAGTGAGAATGGATGGATGGACGTTCGATTTCTTATCGGGAATTTATATCGGGATAAAAAAGTATTCTGTGTTTTAATCCAGGCTTTCTACTATATGTGTGCCAATTTCATCCAAATTCGTTAAGTAGTTTTTGCGTGAAACAGTAAAAAACGAACAAACAAACTTACATACTTTCGTATTTATAATATTAGTAGGAAGTATCTTAAAATAGAATTGCATAGTATCTGAATTCTATACAATATTAACATATTTTTTAGCAATTTTATTTATACGTCTAGCATGCAAAATCTTTTGAATTTAAAGTCACACAATCTATTCTATTTAAGATAGTAATTTTGAATCATAGTCGTAATTCAGTGTTAATTATATACCGTCTGGGCAACTTAGAAATTTGTTGTTTATCTGTAGTATAAAATTTATCTCTCAATAAAAAAATGGCTTTGTGAATGTAAAAATTTAAATAATTAGTCTGATAGTTACTGGGTATTTAACTGACATTGACTTTAAATCTATAAAATACTTTCAGTTTCAGTTTCAATAATTAAAAATACACATATCAAAAGTGTTTAGGGAACAAGTTCGTTTTCGAGTATCGCCGCAATCGATGATAATTATTTTATTATTTTAAATCTTCTGAATCGTTGATGATTATTTTTTGTTAATTTCACTATTTGAATAAAGAAAGAATTAAAGTAAGCAGCCAGCCTAAAAGTCTAATTTTGGTGATTATTCTTTATTTTTTGATCTTTTTGTAGTTAACTAGTGGCTGCTCGCGGTTTTACCCGCGTGGTTCCGGATATCGGTATAAAAAGTACCTGGACCTCTATTTATGAATCACTCGTCGCGCGAGTGGCGAGGCGAACGAGGAGGCTATCAGGCGATTAGCGACCTTGCAAGTAGACATAGCACGCTTTTCGCTTTGCCCCTCGCACGCTCGCGTTGGGAGGCGGTACTACAGGCGAAAAGCGAAGCTATGTATATACCAGCAAGGTCGCTTTTACGGAATACGGAAACTCAAACGTCGCACGAAAATCAGTAGAATCCTCGAGGCGAGTGAATCAAAAATAGAGCTCCATGTTATCTATTATCTGTGTAAATTTCATCGAAATCCGTTCAGTAGTTTCGGAGCATATTCTATGCAAACAAACAAGTCTTTCCTCTTTATAATATTACTTTAGAAAGTAGTTGATCCCTAGACACTTTTAAAGTGTATACTTTACAATTTTGTTACATTAGTATTAGAAGGACCTATGGCGCAGTGGTATCATGCCGACTGAGCCAGGGTCGCGGGTTTGATCTCCACCCGGGACAAAGATTTATGTGATGAAGATTTTGTTTGTTCCGCGTCTGGGTATTTTGTTTACCTATTTATATTTATTTTGACGACCTGTTTGGCGCAGGGGTACTAACGCCACCTTCTGCGCCAGAGGTCCCGGGTTCGATTCCCTGACAAGACAAATATTTGTGTGCATGAACATGTCTATTTGTCTTGTTCTGGGTGTTTAATATGTTTATTATGTATGTATTTACAAAAAAAAATAAGTATATAAGTATGTTTATCCGTTACCTAGTATCCATAACACTAGTTCTTTATGATACTTCATGTGGGCTAGATTATTGGTGTGATTGTATGGAAATATTTATTTATTTATTTATTTATGTACCTCCATACGTAATAAGCCATTTTAATGTCCCCGCTGCTGGGCACTGGGGCCTTACCATCAACTGTAATGCGATTCATTTTAGGTTATTTTTAGGTTGAGAGTGCGGGATGCTCGCAATACAGTTGATGGTAAGGCCCCTGGTCTTCCTTATGGATGGATATGGAGAATGGGCCATGACCCACCACGCGGGCCCAATGCGGATTGGTGGGTCGTTGATTCTGTTATCCATAACACAAGAGCTGCACAAGAGCATGTTACCTCGGAATCAAATTAAAGTGTGTGATGTTGTCTGAATTTTGTTTTTAGTAAGTAGTATAGTTTTTTTTTCTTTTTTTTTATAAACAACGGGGAGACATACTCTTCATCACACCTGATGTTAATCTCCCGGAATCCTCAATTACTGATGAACTGGCTATCTTATCTCTAACTGCCGGAACACAACAATGCTGAAAACATTGTTGTTATGGCGTCAGACTTAGATAAAATGATGCTATCTAGCCAGGCGGACTTACAACAAGTCCTACCACCAACCAAAACATTTCACCTCACTCAGCCACTTGATACTCCACTAAGACTGCTATCCAGTTAGGTACTTCTACATGGACGCTTGCTCATAATGGGATCGGGTTCCAAGTATCATTTGAGTGGTCCCTTTGTCAACATGCGCGTGCGCCGGTCGTCACAAGCCAGTTTATTTGTTATCGCAGTTGAATAGGAGAGTTATTCTAATTCTATTTTAATTGTTTTATTATTATATTGCTTAAAGTATTGATATTGTGATTGTTAGGTTATTTTATAGTTATTATATAAAGATGTTTAAAGAATTATGACGTATTTGAAGGTTTGAAAGTAATTATGATGAGTAATCAATTAAATGGGTGTTTTGCATTTTTTATATCTTTATTTTAAAACAATGCATTGAATTCATTCTTAGCACCCCTGGGTTACGTCATAGTGCTGTTTTTTTTATTGCAACTACTAAGCTAGATGCACTATCGACTGTACGACATAAAATGGGTCATCTCATCACAAATGTTCTAAGTCGACGTATAAAGTTGACAATTAGGTAATTTCACCGTTTAGTGACTTCGACATGATGTTAAGTGCTAGACAGTTTAATGACCTAGCGTATCTAACTACCTAAGTAGGTACCTCCATATGTAACGGCAACAAAGCGAACTTGTACAGTCAGCATGTTCATGTCAATGCCAAAAGCCTTACAAGGCTTTTGCAATTGGCATTGTAGGTACCTATATAAAATGCATAGAAAAATATACGTATTAATTTTCACAAATCTCTAAATCCACTCATAGTACTCGTATATCCTACTAATAACTAACTAATAATTTTAACCGCCTCTGTGGTCTAGTGGTACAACCACCGGTATCAGACTCAGGAGTTCCGGGTTCGATTCCAGGCGGGGGTACATATTACATTACACGGTTTGGTAGGACTTGTTGTAAGTCCGCCTAGCTAGCTACCACTACCTTATCTAAGCCTGACGCCATAACAACAATGTTTTCAGAATTGTTGTGTTCCAGCAGTTAGAGATAAGATAGCCAGTTCCTCAGTGGCTGAGGATTCCGGAAGAGGCTCGCTTCCATCTTCAGCCTTATCAATACTTAACATTAGGTATGATGAAGGCTTAGAGACTCACCGTAGTTCATAAAAAAATAAAAAAAATAAGTTCAAAAGCATGTCAGTTTGTTACTCTTTCACACAAAAACTACTCAACGGATTTGGATGAAATTTGGGACACAGATAGAAGATAGCCTGAAATAAAACATAGGCTACTTTTTATCGCGATGTTCCCACGGGAACGGGAACCAAGCGGGTGAAACCGCAGGCAGCTGCTAGTAATACATAAATAATGTTGCCAGTTTATTAGTTAAATTAACGTACATATTCTTTAGATCTCTACTTCTTAGAATTAAATTAGTTAATATGAATAAGTTGTAACAACATCTTGTTTTGTTTTAAAACCTCATCAGCGTTGTCCGTAATTCCATCTGGTTTTTTTTCAATATTTAACAAAATCTTTAGTATTAAACATTATTTACATATATATCCAACCACTGGCCTAGACCAAGTAACATTTAAATCGGCACTAATTGGCCATTATACATTCTGGCTGCATTCATAACATTGACCGTAACTTATTCAGTGGACGACGACCTCAGGCACTAGACAATAACTTACCAAATCCATTAAGAAAAAGTATGACATCACCTGACCGAAACTGGTTAACCACTGAAGCTCCTTACATAGAGTGCAAGTCAGTTCAGCGCAAATTCATAGAAATAATAAACGAAATATCGCACGTATAAATCACCTAAGACATCTAGATTCTAGTGACATCCTAGACAAATCAAGAATACTTATGATAAATTTTTTGAATAGAAAAATATTGGAAATCATTGGACCGGATTTCCAAAGGTGGTGTGGTGGGTTCGAGTGCCTTCAGAGAATTCACTTTTGGCCGAGTTGTTTTTATCCAATATTTTTCTATTAAAAAAATTATCATAAGTTTAAACTAGCATTGGAAAATGCAAAAATTAAAAAATCCTAAATTAAGAATAATCTATGCGACATGACGACCAATAAGGATTGGGGGCCTACCACAATCTCTGAACGCAGTATTGTTTCAGTCTTAACCATGCTATTTCGTACTACGAATCTCTATAAGCTTGTTTTTTGACGGATATTGCGACGTATTCGCTCAAACATCGCCTCCAAAGCAGGAAGTGTGTCAAAATGTGACAATTTCAATAAAAACAAAACGCAAATAAAACGTTTTTATGACATGGTGGTTTCTAATATATTATGGTAGGGTCGCTGGTCGGTCTCTGAATTGAGAATTACAAGTTGAGAACTTTTCAAACTTCACTCCCATAAAAATAGTTTAAAGTTAAATACTTTTAAATACCTATTAAATACCATTCTAACTTAGACCTAGGTTTAACATACATGTTGGCCTCATAAATTCAGTGGAAATTCAATAAAAGTTCAGTGGTTAAACTTCTAAAATAATTGGTTCATATAACTACAACATATATTTATTTTATAAAATTAGGTCATTATCTTTGGCAAACAATAAAGAAAGGACAATGACACAAATGTATGGACATTTGCGCCTTTTCGAAAATCCCTACACACCATTCAAATCTTGTCCAATCGATAGAATATATATGTACGAACAATAGTTATTGAGTCAGCACATTTCTAACCGCATCCATTGTGAGATAAATGCAGCATCACTTTTATCATAAGCACTAGAATCCCGTACGAAACTACCTAGTTTCTTACAGTTATTTTCCTTTTAACGTATCTAAATGTGTCGGCGACTTTTATAACTTTACTGGCAATTCACATTACTTTTTGGCGTCAATAAAGGATTCATGGCACCGTAAGGGGCTATCTCGCTATCTCGAAGAGTCATTAGAAACGAGTGATTTCTAACGACCCGCCATGTCAACATCGACTACCCCATTACTTGATTATTTGTGTTTATGAGCACTTTCTTGCATCGTGGCATTCGTGGCTTGTTAGGTAGTATTTTTTGCATTTCATAGGATTTGTACGAAACGATATGTTTTAAGTAGAAACCTATGTATTTAAATAGTTCTTCCACTTTTTCAGTGTTTAATTTTATGATAGTAAACTTTTATTCAGGACAACGTTTATATTCCGAAACGAAAACGAGTGATTTCTAACGACCCCCATAAGTATCGCTATGGCCTACCCCATTACTTGATTATTCGTATTTATGAGCACTTTCTTGCACTGTCGCTTGTGGTGAGGTCAGCTCGGAAAAATGGCACTAACATTTTATAGGATTTTCGCCAATAAAAGATAGGAAACGTATGTTTTAAGTAGGTTGGTATGTATTTTAAGCCTTTCCCATTTTTCAGTGTTTATAGTTTATGATTATAGTTTTATGATTACCCGCCCCATATCGCCACCGACTACCTACCCCATTACTTCATTATTCGTGTTTATGAGCACTTTCTTGTATTGTCGGGTCAGCTGGGAAAAGGTACGTATGGCACTAAGTTTTTATAGGATTTTAGCACATAGGGGAAATGACATGTTAAGTGTGTAGGCTTTTACGCATTCTTCCACTTCTCCACTTTTTAGCTTTTAGTTTTAGTGCCTTTTCACACGTCCCGGTTGCCGGGTAGCCGGCGCCGACTGTCCGGTATCACATTCAGCTTTCACACGAGCCGATTTTATATCCAGTACCGTTTACTATCGACGCTAGTACAGTCGCGTAGTGACTACGCGTACGCATACATTTAATTAAATTTTAAATTTTAAGCAAGTACGACGTGGAGGGCTAGCAGCAAATAATGTAAGAAATATTTTAGCGGACTACTTTTTTACCGAATCCGGAGCAGTCAGTTGGCAGTTATCTAAAATATAACATGTTTACATCAGTTATGTAAACTAGAAATTAAAATAAAATTAAGTACCTACTGACTTACCAAATGCGTTTTTTTCATTGTCGTCTATTTCTTCTAAGTTGTTTTTTAATAATACACAGACTTCCCTCCAAGCCTTTTTTGTTTCATTTTTGAGGCGGACCGTAGCGGAGCCTCTCTTATGTTGACTCTTTTGAAAATCTGTCCGCCCGGTCATAGCGCCCAGACCGTTTAACCGATTCTAATGAAACATGGCACATACTTAGACATCAACCATACCTAGGAGGTGACAAAAATTCGATGTCCTACCATCACCATAACCTTAGCTTTTGGCGCCTAAGAAGACCCAAATTCGGTTTTTAGGGTTTTGCTCAAAAAGTATAGACTTTTGTGCATCGCGATACATTACAAATTTGACCAGAATGTAATTCTGCGTTTAATGCAACAAACCGCGTCTAAATCCGTCATGTCCTCACAGAGTTATGCCGACATAAAGTTGTAAAAGCTCGCGGCGCTCCGCCTCTCTTGCGCTCCAAAGCGTAAGTTATCTTTATATTCTGAACAGGTTTTATCTTATAAAACCGGCCTAGCTTCCACTAAAGTTATTAGTAATTCAATATCTATCTCCATTTTACAATTTTCGCATAAAGTGATAGGACGATACGAGGGTGTGAGAATAAACGACGTGCGCTTGCTCTCCCTGTGATTGTACCTGGGCGACTGCGCGCCGGTGCGTATGAAAGCATGCTGTGTCTTCCATACAGCAATACGCGTCCGGCCGCCGGCTAACCGATATCCGGCGACCGGGCGCATAGTGGTGGATCCGGCGAGCACCCGGCGACCGCCTGCCCAGTGAATTACGCCGGTACGTATGAAAGCTAACGTACATGGCCATACACTTCGCCGCCGGGTACCCGGCGCCGGCTACCCGGCAACCGGGACGTATGAAAAGGCACTTAAGGTAGGTATTTGGTATTTACTAATAAAAAAAGGAATAAATATTTTGATCAGCTAAATATCAATTTGGTCAGCAACTATCTTTGGCTTACCTAGTACTTGCTGACCAAATAGGTTTTCTTGCTGAACAATCAATTATTGGTTAGGTTAGGTTAGAGTGTTTTGCTGATCGATTAAATAATACCCATAAAAAAATACCTCTCACATTTTTTCATATATTTTTATATCTACTAGAAACTTAGGTATTGCAACAATTTAAAAGTTTAAAAACACAAAAAATGTACATCAAAGTTTCGATGGCACGTAGACACTATTTGAATGACAAAGATACTACTGTTAAATTATTATTCTGCTAAATTCGAAATCTGCTTCAAAATGTGACTTTTCCACTGATAAGTAATATTTATTAGTCAATGTTTTTCCATAACAAATGCTCAAGTGGCACCAAAACTCGGTTCGTCGTCTCAGCCACATGACACCCACTGCTGGGTATAGGCCTCCCAAAGGATCTCCACGACGATCGGTCTGTGCTGCCTGTATCTAGGTTCAGAAACATGTTATTTGACAATTCGAGTGTGTACTTACTTGGTTTCAAGGTGTCAGCTAACAAAAGCGTAATTTAAAGGTATTTAGTATTCCAATACTGGACCACAATGGATGCCCACCCTAACTGGAAAGGCGTATGCGCCTCCAAGTTGAAAGGAGTCCGTTATAATCATGGATGCCGATTATTTGCGGATAAAAAATCTATGAAACTCGAAACAAAGTTGATGTTTTATTTTAATAAGAGAAAATGAATAAATATTAGCGTCTGTTAGGTATCCTGTTATTAATTGCATACGACTTATAAAATATAACGTATAGTATTATTAGTATTAGGTACGTATAGTCTGGTATTACGGAACTGCGAAAATTGTACTAACGTAAATTATAAGCGCGGAAATTGTAAGCGCGTAAATTGTACTAAAAAATTTAAATAATATTCTGCCTATAACGAAAACCTACTTCTCCAAAGAATTTCTGTAAAAAGAATCATTCAATCAGATAATTGACAAATAATGTAATTAAATGACGACCTCCGTGGTAGAGTGGTACGTACACCACATCATACAAGTGGTACACATCATGTATAGTGGTACGTAAATCCTGGGTTCAAATCCCGATAGGGGCAAATGTTTGTATGATGAATCATTTGTACATAAGTCATGGCTGTTTTTATATTTTTCTACAAAAAAAAAATATGTTTTATTATACGTATTTATATCCGTTATCCTAGTATCCCTTAACACAAGCTTTTCAGTGCTTACTTTGGGGCTAGGCTATTGACAACATTTCATAAAATTTGTCCTACGTTTTTATTTTTTATTTAGAAATAACATATAAAAATAAGAGACACGTATTTTTTCATTTTGCATTTTTTTTACTTTAACTCGTCATTAAATTAATTTGAAAAAATACTCATTCTAAAAGAGCTTAAGTTCAGTCGTACGGATTTCTGGCGGACATACCTTGGCAAATTAATTTAACAGCGGTACAGCCCTAGTCATACCGTCAGTAGGTAAATAATTCAAAGAGTAAAGTAATACAGTAATCTCATTTAAATGCGTTATTGCCGGTGACGCCTCTTGAATGTAAATCAACCATTAAATATTTTTCGCCTTAGGTACTTTTAACGATCCTCTGTTGTTGCGTTTTTTTTTCTTGAATATAAATTAAAAGTTTTGACAACCTGTTTGGGGCAGGGGTACAAAGCTCGCCTTCTGCGCCAGAGGTCTCGGGTTCGATCCCCGGACAAGGCAAATATCTGTGTGCGTGAACATGTCTATTTGTCTTGGTCTGTGTTTAATATTATATTATGTATGTATTTACAAAAAAAAAGGATATAAGTATGTTTATCCGTTATCGAGTAGGTATCCATAACACAAGTTCTTTGTGAAATAAATATTTAACACGCAAATATACTAGAAAAAAGCAACTAGTCTCATGTCGCCCTGACTTAATATTTATCACATAAAATAGCATTGTAAAATGCAAAATTAAAAAGTTATAATTCTTTGTGAAACTTAATGTGGGCTAGACTGGGGCTAGATAATTGGTGTGTATACACAATTATTTATTTATTTAGTTTTGTATTCAAAAGTACAGTGGTACGCATTATAAAATGATGAATATATAGGTATTTTCCGCACTTGTAGTACCTACCTATAGCGCATTGTTATTTTTCTAGTTTTAAACTAAAACAATTCCAAAATAAAATCTGAGAAATTGGCAATGTGTGGTGATTGTGATAGTGGTGTCATTATTATTTAATTTGTGACATGTTATTTTTTTTTATTAATTAATTTGTGCAGAATCACATCGTGCAAATGGTAAGACAGCTTCTTCTTCTTCTTATCGAGTGAGGATTAGTGGCCACCTCTGGTGTCAGAGTTTATCAAGCCGCCTATAAGGCCTCTGACTTGGCTTAACGACTGTAATCAAATGACAACAGCCGGGACCGACGGTTTAACGTGCCCTCCGAAGCACGGAAGCGCTCAGTTGTAATGCCACTTTACGGTCACCCATCCGACACCTGACCGGCCAAACTTTGCTTAACGGCCATGAGGCCGCTCCGCTCCGAGGTGTGACAGCTTAAAAGGTGTCGAAACGTTAGAAAACCAAAAACCCTAAAAACGCATGAAATATACCACTAAATATCGAGTGTACACTGAAATCCGTAAGTTGTTTTATTTCAATTATGAGTGCGCGAAGTAACTTATGTTCAAACGATAAAGGCTTAAATTGAAACAAAAATAAGTTTTTTGTAAATACCACACAAGCACGAGTAACTTTTCATATAAATAAGGATGCCGAACTATTATCGAAATGTTTACTATCACCACCTCATCACTTTAGACTTACAAACTCCTGTGTTATGTCAAACACTGTAACATGACCGTAATATGTCGTCACGATCGCCGCATAAGGGCTTCTATTTTTGGATACCCAGAGCAGCAGCAGCAGAGTAACCAAATCGTACAGTTACTTATGATACTACTTAACTCACTGACATTATAAATTCACGTCATTATTTTTTTTTTTTAGTTTAATAACTAAATTTAATAGTAAGTAAGTTATATTTTTTTTTCTTTTTAGTTTACAAGTGAATGTCAAAGAAACTCTTCTGCAGTTCAAAACCCTATGGCCGTAGCAACTGTTGTCTTTAGAGCGAGGATATGTAAATTTAATGTCAACGTGAAAATACCAAACGTTAATTTATACAGTTGCACATTTAAAAACTAAACTTGGGCATAACTAGGCGATTTCTCTTTTTTCTGCAACTTACAAATAGCACACGATCACAGACCTATATCGAGATAGACGGAAAGAGCGCTTCAAACTGTATGAGAACCTAGGGTGTCGAATTTTTCGTACTTAGGTACGATTACGATGAGCCACGAGCGAGATTTAGTGATGTGGAAATGTTATTGACGAGCTCTTGCAAGAAAGCACACCACAATTAACCATTTTCGTTTCTGAGTGTCTCGTGTTTTCATGGCAATGATCTCAAGCGGACTGACTTAGGTCAGAAAACTTTGACCGTGGATCAAACTTTTTACACGCAAGGTAGGTACACTTTTCCCGTTTAGCTCGCTATACTCGTAGGTCTGTGCACACAATAGTTCAATCAGTTACACACAGCATGCTTCCAAACTGAAAGTTATGTCAAACACAGTCTTTTGTCATGGTCGTCACACGCGCAAGGGGTTATTTCTGTAACCCAGTGCAACCAAATCGAACGGAGTCAATCAACCTTACTGCTAATTCACACGCTGACATAATTCGAGACACATCGCATAAATAAATAAATATTTCTTACACTCACACCAATTAACTTAGTCCCAAAGTAAGCACGTAAGGCTTGTGTTTTAAGATACTAGGGCGACGATATAAATATATAATTATAAGCACATAAATAAATTTTAAGTGTAGAAAGAAAAACCTCGTGAGAGGCGACACCTTGAAACCGGTGCACTCTACCACGTCAATCAGTGGTCGTCAAAAATATTGCATAAATATTGAAAGATAAATTTTATAATAGTAAGGTAATTAGGGTTTAAAACTTAACGTCCACGTGAAAACGATTACACATTCAACTAACACTTAAGCATACCTACCTCATTTAATTTTTTATTGCACAATACACAAGAAAGTTCAATCGGTCTTAGTTTACTTCCAAACTCAAAAGTTATGTTAAACGCAGCTTAACATGTCTCTTGTCGTACGCAGGGGGTTATTTCTGTAACCCAGTGTAACCAAATGGAACGGAGTCAATCGGGTGTGTAATATATGTGTGTAAATGTAACAACAGATTATAGAAAATCATTTCATACAAAGCTCATTTCGTATAATCTACGAATAACATAAATTCAAAGTATATAACTTTAAAGCGCATAATGAGCATTTGATTTAAAATCGTTTCATATGATAAACACTTGCTACAAAATTTAAAATGATATAATATTTAAACATATAATAATTATATAACATAAAATCATTTCATATAACGTTCATTTCGTATCAAAAAACACTTTCAGGCGCTTCGCCGGCCGCTGCCGCGGCACGCTCGCTTCGCTCGCTCAGGTCGCGCTTTGTTTTGGTCACAGTTCTAACCTAACCTATCTACAATTATCACTACATCTACAACTATCACTTGTAACCTTTTTTTGGCGGGGCTGTGCCCCCCGTCGCCCCTAATATTAAACTTTTCAATATAAAATGAGCCTTGTTATATGATATTATAAAATATTATGATAATATGATATGAACATTATGTAAAAAGAAATTAGTTGAAGTGTTGTTATGACTATTCAATACGCACCCGAGTCAATCACCTTGCCACTTAACACGCGCAATGCGTGTGCGCTATGAAAACTAAACGTTCGACACTTGAGACTTTATGGCACAAGAAAATGGGAACTCTCTAGGAATTTGTTGACTGCTTTCACTCAGGAAAGCTGCAATGGTCAGATTCTCCCTTTTTTTATAAATATATTCAATGATAAGCTAAGCATAATCAGAATTTAATGGAAAATGACAAAGACACTTTTTTAAGCTCTTTTAATTTCACAACTTTCACTTAAAAGTTATATTATGAAAATATAGAGTGAAATTTTTCTTTATTTATTTATTTGGACTGTCAGAGAAGATCCACAAAACATACACCATGTTCTATTGAAGGCGACCACATCATGCTTTTACAATAGATAAATATGTAAATAGATGACTAATTGAGCGACCGAACTCTGGAAAACTTTTTTTTTAGTTAAGGCGTGAACTAGTTCAACGAAAATTCGACTTTTATAGAGTTGGGAAAGCCTATTTCTTTGAAATTTCTTGTTCGACGTCATACAGTGTTGAGATTTATTAGGTAGGTACTTTAAGCTGATGCTGATCGTACATTTCTTCGTTTATTTGTTGATGGCTTTAAATATCGTTGTGATCGTGGCTCTATTCATATTTGAATAAGTAACGATTTTCTTAACACGTCTAGATTGTATCTCGTTCACTGTCAGCGAAAGTGTTACGGAAAATAACATTACTTAAATTGCTTACAAATTAAAATGCAAATCTTACAAATTATAAATTAAATGGCTGTTGCATCTTAATCGATCGTTAAACATTTGTATTAATGTTTCTTTCGAATGCAAGGATGTTCCTAGCATCAATGCGATGTAAGCGAAGCGACGCTAGCCTACGCGTATTAAAATGTAAAAGTATAGGAAAATTTCGACGGTTGGTCGCAAGGCTCGGTAGCTCAGAGGGCCGGATACCCAAAGGTAGCAGGTTCGAGTCCTGTCTGAGGATAACTTGTGGCCGGGTAAATATTTTCTAATAATATATGTTTCTACTAAAAAAATATCTTTAATTACTTAGTCACTGCACAAGCTTTCCTTAGTTTGAGATTTATTAATCGGGGTGGCCTGGCTTATATTTATTGTTTTTTTACCAAAACAGCCATAATGGTATTGTCCCGGACTCGACACAGATATCTTTCCGGCTGAGGCCACAAACAATAACAAACGAAGTCTAAGTGATTACGGCACGCGACCATCGGAACACAGACTGTAGGAAATGAAAAAAAAACTCCATTAAATTAAAGATCAGCGGGTCTTTTTAATTAAAGTTTAAATAATATTTATTTAAGAACTTAATATTTAAAATTTCTTATCTAGTGTGATAATTTTTAAACAAGTAAATTTATATACTAGGAAAAAGCAACTTGTCTCATGTCGCCCTGACGGGACTCGAACCCGCATCCTTGGGAATCCGGCCCAATGCACTGACCAATTATGAATTTCAACGTGTTCTCATAGGTCTCTGTAGCATAATTGAGACAAGTTCGCTATGCCACACAAAAAAGTTTTTTAAGACCCTCTGTCAGTCCCTGTTGTAAAAAAAATTATATATATATCTGAAACTATTCCAAATTTCAAGTTCATAGCATTAGTAGTTCTTGAGATATCCAGCTGTGACAGACAGACTGAGTCGCACCATAAGGGCTCCTTTTTACCATTTTTGTACTGAACCCTAATTAATAACCTACACAATAATGAGAGACAAGCTCAAACTCAAATCTCCTATGCTACGTCATTATCTGTTTCTCTCGCTCTTGATTTTGATTTTACCTGCATAAAATCTCGTATTGCTTCAAATTGTTCTAAAGCATCAGAGTCTAAAATACTATGATCTAGCTATTTACCTATATTAAAAAAAATAGTTTCTTTACCCTAGCTAGGCTTTGAATGATTAATTAATTTATCGTTTATGTTAAAAATAATGCATTCCAAAATAAAACAATAACTAAAACAAACAAATTAGATAATAGACTAGAAACAACAACATCCTATTATTACAATATAAAAACATCCATAATAAATAAAATCAATCGCTTTATGTTTATCACGCCTCAATATAGTAATGTTTACCTACCTACCTTTGTTTACTTCGATGATAAGTAACCGCGAAAGAGATGTAATTATTCAAATAGTTTAATGACATGTTTAGGCATAAACAGTGGACATGTCCGCCTCGATCGCACACGACTGATGTCATTTCCACGTCGGTTGCATTACTAAACAAATAATAAAGGTTCGGACACACTAAACAGAAAATTACTTGAACGCTCTCCTTCTATTCATTGAAACTTGAATATATTCTTCATCATCATCTGACATTTCAGCTTGGAAAGCATCTCAGCTACACGACCCCCACTGCTGGGTATAAGCCTACCCCAAGGATCCTCACGACGATCGTTCCTAAATATTTTCACGGGTTACCTACACTACAAATTGTGTGTTCTTTATTTAGTTTGATTTTTTGTTTATCGTGAAGTGTGTGGTAATCTGTTTTATTTCAATTTCTGTGCTATTAGTAAGGACACGTTTCCTATCAAATTAATTAGTTGTTTAAATGTTATTTACATTTAATTTATACACTTTTCAGCAAATAAATCGAGCCACTGCGTTATTTTCATACAAACATCACTTTACAGTCTCATTATTAGTCATTATTCAAACGTATAAACAGTTAAGTAAACATTTGTACGTCGATGTATGAGACGAATAGTCGAGTTGCCAAAAATTCAAGTAAACTTTTAGTAAATTTGAAATAGAAAAATATTGGAAAAAATTAACTCGGCGACAAGTGAATTCACAGACGGGAATCGAACCCGCGACCTTTGGAAATCCGGTCCAATTCTCTAACCGCAGAGCTACCGAGACTTAGAGCATTGGACCGGATTTCCAAAGGTCGCGGGTTCGATTCCCGTCTGAGAATTCACTTGTGGCCCAGTTAATTTTTTCCAATATTTTTCTATTTAAAATTTACCATAAGTATAAAAATAGCATTGAAAAATGCAAAAAATACAAAATCATAAAAAAAAACTTTTAGTTTTGTGCAAAGTAAGAAAAACAAATTTACTCAATCCGGTTTCCTACAACTTTATATGGAATGAAAATTAAAAATTTGTTTTTCTTACTTTGCACAAATTGAAAGTTTCTTCAATTTTATTCGCAAGTCGTGTATTCGACTCATACATCGACGTACAAATGTTTACAAAACTGTTTATACGTTTTGAAAAATGAGACTGTGCCACTGCGTTATTTTCATACAAACATACTCACTTTGAGTATGTTTGTATGAAAATAACGCAGTGGCTCGATTAATTTGCTGGCAAATGTATTATAAATGCGAAAGTATGCCAGTTTGTTTGTTTATTTGTTTGTTCCTCTTTCACGCAAAAACTGCTGAACGGATTTGGATGAAACTTGGTATGTAGGGACTTCAAGTAATGGACTAACACATAGGCTACTTTTCATCCCGAAATTCCCACGGGAACGGGAACCACGCGGGTGAAACTGCCAGCGGCCGCTAGGCTTATTTAAAACGCAGTAAAGAAGGTTAGACAAATTTCAAGAAAATGGTGGTTGAATTTAAAAAAATATAAAAATATACATAATACATTTACGCAATATTAAAGTATAACGTTCCGTATAGCTATAGAAATGAGAATCAAAGTGCTCAGCTCTTCGCGAGGATTCCGAATCTAATGTAAATCTATACTTGAAAAATATTCCTTACTGCGTTTTTAAATAGCAAGGCAGTATAATCCGCCCGTGATTTTGTGCCCGTTTCAAAATTTCCATCATCTTCTCCATCTTCGCGACAGCAGTTCGCGAATAGTACCTACGTACCTCTATCGAAATTATTATTTAAATCAAATTGCAGTGTGACTCATGCCTTACATATCCTTATTCAGATAACGATTCCGTTGGCAATGACATAATTCGCATATTCACAACCTAAATCAGAGTGCACAACAAAGCTAGAAGTAATGGACACGCCAACACCATAATGTTTAGATGCAACTGTAGCTAGATTGCACGCGAATACGATATAAGTTTGGCAATTAGGTTTTAATAGAGAGAAAATATTTTTAAGAATAAAAAAATCGACTACCTCCGTGGTAGTGATACGTACACCTACGTACCCCGGTTACAAGGTGTCACCTACTGTGAGGTCCCGACTCCCGAGTTCGAATCCCGGCAAATGTTTGTATAATGAATACGAGCATTTGTACCTGAGTCATGGACGTTTATTTAAATTTCTACACATAAATGCTTATATATGTATAATTATATGTATTTATATTCGTTACACTAGTAGCCCATAACACTAGCCTTTCAGTGCTTATACTTTGGGGTTAATTGATGTGAGTGTAAGAAATATTTATTTATTTATTATTATTATTGATTAATCTCTAAAAACCAACTTAGTCATATTTGCACTAGATAGGGAGTTCGATACCCAGATGGGAAATTGTGATAGAAATTGATATCAAACTCTGGCAAGATTATCTCAGTCTGTCGCCATAACAACAATGTCTTCGGCATTTTCGTGTTCCAGTTTCCAGTTAGAGACAAGAAATCCAGTTCCTCAATGGATTCCGGAAAAAGCGCGGTTATTTTAAAACATTAATTTTTTCGAAAATATCATTTGAATTTCTTTTCCTAAAAAAGGTTGTATAACCTACTCCTTTATTGAAGTAATTTTCGTTCTAACCACTTTATTTTAAAGCTGTTTAAAGCCTGTACAAAAAGGTTTTTACTTAACATTACAAATAGAAGTATAAGTGGCAATAACGATTATGTGCACTTACACAATTTCGATACAGTTTGTGTCGCAAGCATAGTGCGACCAAATCGTCGAACATTAGACTAATGTCACGATATTTGCAAACGAATGCCAGCCGAGTTGACATTCCCGCCAAATATCACTGCTTGTGGCTCCGTTGAGAATAAAACCACATCAAAAATGTATATGTACAGTTTACAGCACATCAGGCTTTGAACTGTCATTGTGTACTCTCCGTTTTCTTCAGGATATTTTTTTGTAATTAAAAAAAAGTAACTGCAAAACTTGTTCAGTAGGCTTAATACGAGTTTGGCAAACTCGACGTTACAGTAAACGTTAATGTAAAATTTAGCTCTGTCTCACTATATTTAGCGACTGTTTTACCGACATGAGCAGTGTATCCGATAGTCTACGCTCACGAGTCCTGTAAATGTCATGTTAAGCAAACTCGTAATAGGGGTACAGAACTACATGGTACTAATTAGACAAAATATCACATTTCAAGGTTACAATAGTTCTATTTGGAACTAGCTACATGGAACTACTGGGAATGAAGGCAACTTTTCGAAGTTTTCTTCTACTTTTTTTCTATTTATTCTGTAGTTATTGCAAAAATTAAAACTTTAAAATCCCAGGCGGAGTCTCGTTTTTCTGATAAGTAATTTAATTAATCATTACCCAACTCTATCATGAAAGTTTATGTTTATACGTTTTGAGCTGATTCAACTAACTTTTATTGTTTTTATGTCAAAGAGCCTACAAATTATTAATAAATTAAATAAGTAATTTGCCAAAGTAGCTAAATGTTGAGAGCTTACAGTCACATACCATCAATTACTATATTAGTTTCTTAATGAACTCATTAACTACTTAATTACTTATTTTGTCGAATTTTTTAGTTTATTCCACCATAGCTCGTTGTAGAAAAATTACCAACATTCTTCTGTATTAAATATAGCAAAATTTTGTTCTTAAAACTTGTGAGATAGGATCGTGAAATATTTGCACAGTGGACTAATTATTACTACCTATCTATCTAGTGTCAAGTGTACATTATTACGATCATCATGACTATCACAACATTGGATCGAATCGAGAAATTAAGGTATTTGCAGAGTGATAAACATTTTCGAATAAGTTTAAAAAAGGTCTTTCAAACAAAAATCATCACTCGATGAATGTTATATTTTTGTCAAAATGCGCTGTTGTATTTGGTTTATATTTAAATTATTATCATAAGCTACAGATGGATTTAAAGGTCGTTGCAATATTTGAGTCATTTTAGTTATTCCCACGCAATAAATACGAATTTATCACATCCTTCCTACATACTTATTCGTACAAACAATCAGCTTTATATTAATTCATTACCAAGTATTTCAGTTATTTCCTTGTCGTGTTAGAAGTTGACGTTATTATAAATGTAAAACAATAAAATAAATTATTTAAATACTTTGTGTTCTACAATTTCTCAAGAAAGATGTAAGTAAGTTTTTAAAATATTTTCTTTCAGGAATAAATATCATGAAATTTTTCAAATCTTTGCAAAGAGGAAAAGTGATGGTCAATAATTACGGCGAAGACAAGTTCTTTTTTTATAATTCCACAAATACTTGGCATGAACAGATCTATGTTGTTAATGTAGGTACCTATGTTAAAATAAACAAAGAACTTAAGAGATTAAGGTACATGTCTGTAAGATCAGCCTACAATAGTTTTCAATTATACTTACTACTTACCTACTTAACTTACCCTGGAAAGCTAGCAGCTCACACATTCTACAAGTTTTTTCTTTTGGGAGAAATATGATAAATGTGGAAAGACCATAACAAAGTTGCCTTTGTCCCCAGGCTCCTGCGTCCGGTGTCGGTGGCCGGCGTGATGGAGCACGCGTTGCAGCACCGTGAGCGCGTCGGCGTCAGCGACTTCGTGCTGCTCGAAGACTACCGGTCCGAGGCCGCCTTCATCGACAACCTGCGAAAGCGATTCAAGGAGAACATCATCTACGTGAGTACATGTTGAGAAACTTCACCACACCGTCACAGTCCATATGTCTCTCGTGATACTGTTGTGGTAGAGCTCGCGTTGCAGCACCGCGAGCGCGTCGGCGTTGGTTACTGGTACTCCGCTGCGAGGGCGCCTTCATTATCCACGTGAGTACATCATCATAAGCCATTTTATTTAATGTCTCCACTAGTGACGGGGCACTGGCCTTCCTTATGAATGAATAAGGAGGAATGGGCCATGAACAACTAAACGGACCCAATGTTGATTAGTGGGTTTTTAACGTCTGCAAATACAGCGGGAATAACGGCTTACGGGTTTTCCTAAGCACGGAATAATTCATTTTAGGGTTACGGGGAGTTTGGAAAGTTTTTTAACCGCCGCAATCAAAACACTGCGTACTGGGTATCGGCGGTACGAGCTGCTTCACGAGACAACTGCTTTGAGGATGCCTTATAAACAACCTGCGTGAACAGATCAAGTATACAAAGAATACCTATTTAAATGCCACACATAACTAATAAAAATATGAAATCCTAGCTTCCATCCGCGGTTTCACCCGCGTGGTTTCTGTTCCCGTGGGCATATCGGTATAAAAAGGTAGCCTTTATTACTCTCCGCCCTTTCAACTAACTCTATGCCAAAAATCAAGTCGATTTGTTGCTTAGTTAGGGCGTCAAGAAAGGACAAACAAACACACTTTTGCTTTTATAATATGATTATTATATTATTATATTTTAAATATTATAGTTAGGAATAGGGTTAGGACTGTAGTTAGCATCATTGTTTATAAAGTCTCTTACATCTTATATCTTTCTTCTACAGACGTACATTGGCAACGTTCTGATCTCCGTGAATCCCTACAAGAACCTTCCCATCTACACAGAGGAGAAGACTCGCCAGTACTACAAAAAAGCCTTCTTTGAGGCGCCTCCACACGTGTAAGTCGAGATAAATATCATATAACATAATCAACATCATCAGCCATTACCTACAACCTACAAGTCCACGGCTGCACAAAAAAGTTGACATAGGATTTGATTCCATAAAGGTTCCATAAGTTGACTGGTGATTAGGTGCAAATTCTTGAAATTGTTGGAAAGTAGTTGAGTATTTCTTCGTTTCTCGATCTCGACTTTACGAGCTTAAGTTCATCGTCGAATCGTCGATTTTTAGAATGGCCGCATTTAAATTTATTCGAGTAAGTACTTATTATTAACAGAAGTATCTAAACTAATATTCATATTAAATGTTCGTACATGTCTTTTAAACTACCATCGTTACATACCAAAGGAAATCGGGAAAAGAGTTTTGTTAGTTCTTATCAATAATAACAAGTCTATGCCCTAGAACCGGCGGCATGCGGCGTAGGACAGATAAAATTAAAGATAATCAGTGAAAACGATAAGAACGAAAGCAATTAGAATTTAATTAGGACTTAACATAATATCAATATTTATTCCTATTATTGATAAATTTTAAATTTAAAAATAAATAAATAAAGTTATTACTATAATTTTAGATCGATCACACCGATGATCGTACGATCAAATCATATATCGCAAGAGGGCGGCATCGGCAGTTTGAACTTGAGATTGAGAGCGCCTTAATAATGTCACTCGCAACAGCTTTTGTACCGTTGACTGTACTTTTATATACCTAACATAACATTATTGAGATGCTACTTGGTCGCCATATCTAACCTTCATATTTTCACCACGAAAACGAAAGGAAAGTGAACAAGGTCTACGCATACGATGATTGACGTGCTGCCAAGTTTACATCCTCCATAGACTCATTACCACAGATTAGATAGAAGTTAAAGCATTAAATTCCTGTATTATTACACTGATAACAGAATGTAATCGAAATATCGTGGCTTGATAACAATGATTGCGTTTGCGTACAGAATTACAGATTCGAGTCGGTATTATGTATACCTAGATCAATATTTTGTTATATTAACAAAACGGTAGCTTTTAAGGAAAATTTAAACAATATTGATAAATACTTTAGCTTTAGTCACAAAATACTTACTGGTATTAGTTAGCGAATGAATCCGTTTAAGGAAAATCTTATTAATTCAAAAGTTTTACACTTCTCTAATGGTTTTAATTACCCTTAGTACACCCACTGTAGCGCAATGGGGCTACGGGAAAAAGGAATTACTCGTGGATCCACCAGGGGGAGAAACCGGTGGGACCAAGGGTAAAACCTGGTAACAAAGCTTAAACAGAAGGATTCCTTTGTTAAGTGTAAAAAATATTTAAAATCAATAGAAAACTATAATTCATCATCGAACATTCCTACTTAATACTGTCAATTACTTATATAATTCGTTAGGCCTACTTGCGCCAAGTTAGTTATTAATGCTAGTTACTTTTGCGTGCATCTAACTTATTTATTTATCTGCTCATTTAATAAAATGATTTTTAACCTCAGGCCCTTACATTTTCAGCTTCGCCATCGCAGACAACGCCTACAGATCCTTAGTGTACGAGCACAGAGAACAATGCATCCTCATATCGGGTGCGTCACCAATCACCACTTTTATTAGCTAATTTTATTGAATCGTCAGTTTAGGCATTTAAGCTTGGATAAATAAACATCTCAGTCTCAGTACTTAAAAATAAAACTTTTATTTAAAAAAAAAAACAATTAATATACCAAACATTCACTATCGTAAATCCGTATTATTTCAACAAAATAACAAGTTGAAATTAAAAAGCTCCGCTAAAACAGGTATTATACATCGAATGTTGATGACATTGTGTTGTTTACTTTCTAATTTGAGCTAAAAAATTTAAACTTATGTGCACTAAAACACATACGAGCATAAGGTTCCTGAAAACAAGCATGTGGTTCTAAATAAATATTAATTAACAGGTGAATCCGGTTCCGGCAAGACTGAAGCCTCAAAGAAAGTTTTAGAATACATTGCAGCAAGAACGAATCATTTACGCAATGTCGAAACAGTCAAAGACAAACTTCTTCAAACAAATCCTTTACTTGAGGCGTTTGGAAACGCTAAAACAAACAGAAACGATAACTCTAGTCGTTTTGGCAAATACATGGACATCCAGTTCAACTACGAAGGTGGACCCGAAGGAGGCCATATCCTGAACTACCTCCTGGAGAAGTCCAGGGTAGTCAGCCAGATGTCGGGGGAGAGGAACTTCCACGTGTTCTACCAGTTGCTGGCGGGTGGAGATGATGATTTGATGAGCCAGTTGAAACTACAGGGAAGGCCAGAAGCCTACAAATATACGACAGATGTGGTGAGTTCCCTAAAGATATAACTATTTAAGAACGCAACAGTTAAATAACGCGTCATCTTAATGTAGAAAATAATCTTACAAAAGACAAGTATGCCTCCGAATGTAAATCTTAAAATAAAGCGTTATAAATAATTCAGTGTTGTGTAGTGTCGGCTGAGAATAGCACTACCCCCTCTCATCCCGTGGGTGTCGTAAAAGGCGACGAAGGGACTCAGCCTTCAGGAGATGGGCAGCAGTATCTCCTACAAACTAGGCCATATTGCGATCGCCAACCCGCCTGCCAAGCGTGGCGATTATGGCAAACCCTCCCTTTTGGAGGAGACCTATACCCAGCAGTGGGTGTTATGTGGCTGAGACGACGAAATAATTCAGCCAACTTACGGAAAAAATTATTGAAAACAAACCGCCCATATTAATCTCAAATGTATATTTTTAATAAGTTCGCGTTGTATAAATATTCTACTACGTAACTAGTCCAAGGTTAAGCATTACGAACAATTTACAAGATTTTGTTGACAAATCTTGTAAATTGGTGGCTGAAGAATAGTTTATTTTTCTTCTCATCTCACACACATTACGTACCTACGTGGGTGTTTTCTTAAATTATTATTTCTTAGTTTGCGTGCCTAAACCCCCATTTGCCTAGCTAAGTTAATCTCTATCTTTTACATTTAGACAGCGCAGCCAAACCAAAGGCTCTCAGACGCAGACCAGTTCCGCGTGGTGAGGGAAGCGATGAAGGTCATCGAGATTGGGGAGTCGGAGCAGCGAGCGATGTTCGAGATTGTGGCCAGCGTGCTGCACCTCGGCAATGTTAAGTTCGTGCAGAACGACAAGGGATTTGCAGAGATCCTGTCGCATGACGCTAACAGCGGAAATGTTGCTGAGGTATGAGAAAGATCAAATTTTTATTGAAAATGCTGAAAGATCGTGTTGAACATCAAAACAAATATAAGGTACCTAATGAAAAATGCAATGAGAAGTAATATTAAATTGCGTAGATTAATTCAACTTTTTTCATTCAATAAGTTCAACACTTGTTAACTGTAATTGATTCTGTTTCGATGTGGAGCTGGCATTTGACTATGTCTATATACAAAATCAAAATCTACAATTTTGCACATAGATTGTATTCCCAGTAGTGCCAGTGGAGTAGTCCCATGATGGGACTAATGGTATTTTTTTCCCCAGAGGTTCAGGAACTATATTGTCGACCCGATTTTGTTGTTTTTTTTTTAAATGGAAGCAATGGTACTTCTCTAGGATTAAAATTGGAAAAAAATAGTCATCATGGGACTACTCCACTGGCACTACTGGGAATACACGCATAAATGAGTATTAGTTTTCAAATGATGGAACATTATATCATTGTAATATAGTTAGTTAATGATCTCAATAACGTAAGTATTGGCGCCAACTGCGTGTACGAAGTTACACAAGGCAGACGTATAAGTCCATTGTTTTACATTGTTTATGTAAATACCGTCTATTATGTATCACCATTGTTTACAGTTCCTATGGAGCTATAGACAAACCAAAATCAGTTACACTGTACTTAGATAAAAGACTGCCGTTTCAAGACTTTTCTATTGATTTTAACCGCCTCTGTGGTCTAATGGTCCACCGGTATCAGACCCAGGGGTCCCGGGTTCGATTCCCAGCGGGGTACATATTGTATTCGGTTTGGTTGGTGGTAGGACTTGTTGTAAGTCCGCCTGGCTAGCTACCACCATCTTATCTAAGTCTGACGCCATAACAACAATGTTTTCAGTTTATTGTGTTCCGGCAGTTAGAGATAAAATAGCCAGTTCCTCGGTGATTGAGGATTCCGGGAGAGGCTCGCTTCCATCTTTAGCCTTATCAATACTTACATCAGGTATGATGAAGGCTAAGAGTCTCCCCGTCGTTCATAAAACAAAAAAGATTGCAAGTTACAAGCAACAACATTTTAATCAAGACGATTGGTAATTTGCGAAATAATATTAGTTGAGATGGCCACCGGCCGGCCCGCGGCGGATAAATCCGCGGTGTTTACTTTCTTCTGGTATTTTTTTTGGGAAATGTATTTTCTTTTTTGGTTCCTAGTATATCTGTCCAAGTATGCTATCCAACACCGTTCAGCCGTTTACGTGAGGATTACAATCAAATTAAGAGACATTTCCACTAAAGATATTGTTGTATAGGAATAGTAGGATTACTTTCCATTTCAATTCGAGTACAACTAATTACATATACAAACAGTGCTTTATGGTATCGTTTCCAAATATTTATATGAAAAAACTAGTTACTTTGCGTATTTCACTTGAATTAATTTATAATGTCCATTTGAACAAAATAAGTAAAAATATAAGTACGATTAGGTTCCAAATGAAACATAATGAGTCCCTAACAACTTCGTAAATAAATATTTTAAATTACAAAGATGATGGAAAACTAAAAGAACTTGTCAACATACCTACTTGAATTATTTTAGTAGGTAATAAAGTGATTAAATGCCTTATAGCTCGTGAGTCACGTATATTGATAACGATTCACATGTACCTACATGTAATTGACGTACGTGCGGGGCGATGACTTCAAGTTGATTGTGCAGGTATGTCAGTAGTGCTATGACTACTATACTAGTTAACAATGTTTCATGTACAGTCAACAGCAAGTCAGGCTTGCACCACACACGAAAATGCAGCCCACTTCTATCACCGCACTTCTGATATTATATGATTAATTAAGTGACTGAGACTAAATGTGATTAATTTTCAAAAGTCAAAGTCAAAGATTTTTATTCAAATAGACTTATAGATAAGTGCTTTCGACTCGTCCAATTTTTTTCCTACCAGCCATTCAGGACATCTTTTAACTGATAAGAAGAACGGCCGCAAGAAACTTATCAGCTTTAACAGAAACAACAACATTTACAAAGGAACATGTCGTTGCCAAACACAAATCTACAATCTTGAAACAATAGTCCTGTTTTATGTTAGTATCATTTCCATGCATTTTGGTCTTTCAAATAATCATCTACCTTGTTATTACCTATACTTATGAGCGTTTTTTTAACATATATTTTAAATTTATGCAAAGGCAGCTCAATCACTTGTTGTGGAACTTTATTAAAAAAGGCTACGCCTTTCCCCAAAAACGAGCGACTGCATTTTTCAAGCGGAAATCTTGGAACGTCAAGCTTATTCTTGTTTCTAGTATTAAAATTATGAACATCGCTATGCTTAATAAATAAATCGTGATGTTTCCTTACATATACTATATTATCATAAATGTATTATCCCGCCAAAGTTAGTATATTAATCTCTTTAAACAAATCTTTAAGAGAATCTCTGTGTCGAAGGTTGTAAATGGCGCGCACAGCTCTTTTTTGAAGTATAAAAACATTTCCTATATTGACTGCTGAGCCCCACAACAACAGGCCATAGGACATTTCACTATGAAAATAACTAAAGTAATCTAGTCTTGCCGTTTCAATATCAGTTAGGAGCCTTATTTTCCTTATTGCGATAGCCGCAGAACTAAGTCTACTCGACAAGGTTTCAATATGTGGATCCCATTGTAGTTTTGAATCTAATGTAATGCCAAGAAATTTAGTACTCTCAACTAACTCTAGTACTACATCCCCATTCAAATTGATATGCATGTCGACCTGCCCTACATTAGGTAATGTGAATTTAAAATTTCATTTTTCTAGGGTTAAGAGACAAATTATTACTGTTGAACCAGTGTGCGACTTGAGAGAGAGCACTATATTTACTTCGTCAGAACAATTGTTTCCTTTATCAATTTTAAAAATTAAAGATGTATCATCTGCAAATAGTCTTACATAAATTACTCGCGTAGTTATTGAATCGCCTCTATCGTCTAGTGGTAGGTACAACCACCAGTATCAGACCAAGGGGTCCCAGGATCAATTCCCAGCGGGGGTACATATTGTATTCGGTTTGGTTGGTGGTAGGACTTGTTGTAAGTCCTCCTGGCTAGCTACCACCAACATATCTAAGTCTGACGCCATAACAACGTTTTCAGCATTGTTGTGTTCCGGCAGTAAAGATAAGATAGCCAGTTCCTCAGTGATTGGGGATTCCGGGAGAGGCTCGCTTCCATCTTCAGCCTTATCAATACTTAATAGCAGGTATGATGAAGACAAAGAGTCTCCCCGTCATTCATAAAAAAAAATACCGCTAAACTATTTATTAATCTGTGGCGCTACAGCGATTTACTGATTGATTAC
Source organism: Chrysoteuchia culmella (assembly GCA_910589605.1). Taxonomy (NCBI): domain Eukaryota; kingdom Metazoa; phylum Arthropoda; class Insecta; order Lepidoptera; family Crambidae; genus Chrysoteuchia; species Chrysoteuchia culmella. Next base: position 20,687,183 of record OU342651.1, on the reverse strand, counting down.
AGCTTCTTGAAATGTTGGTTTCTTAGATAAAGTCCGTCCTAAGATTCTCTTGAAATACATACAACAATCTACTTATCTAAAAAAAAATTCACGACAAATTCCCTAAATTAAAGTCGTCTATTCCAAACTACTGCTAGGACTAATGGACTCATCCCTCAATTTACAAATCTGGGGAAACAAATAACGGACGGGTGGCAGTCCTATCTGTTGAATTGTATATAGAATACAGCTATGCTAATGGTTTTTTTTTTTATGATTTTGTATTTTTTGCATTTTTCAATGCTATTTTTATACTTATGGAAAATTTTAAATAGAAAAATATTGGAAAAAATTAACTCGGCCACAAGTGAATTCTCAGACGGGAATCGAACCCGCGACCTTTGGAAATCCGGTCCAATGCTCTAACCGATGAGCTACCGAGACTTGCGAATCACCGTCGAAATTCTCCAATACTTTTATATTTTGAATACGCTGTAGGCCAGCGTTGTTACATCAATGCTAGGAATATCCTTGCATTCGAAAGAAACATCTTTTCAGGTGTTTAACGATCGATTAAGATGCAACTGCCAATAATTTATGATTTTGTAATTTTTGCATTTTTCAATGCTATTTTTCACTTGTGGCCGAGTTAATTTTTTCCAATATTTTTCTATTTAAAATTTTCCATATGCTAATGAAGTTTGTTGGTTGGTTTACTTATCTTTATCTCGCGTCTGGTGGGTCAAATTGTTCAATGAGATGAGGCGTTGGCCTCAAAGTTGTCTCACAAGTCACTGTACTTATTTGTGTGTAACTCGTTAATATTAATGAGCATAAAACACAAAAAAATGGACTTAATGCTCTTGGGCATTCTCTACCAGTAACAAACGGAAAGGCTGATATTAAACTACAGTTACTCAGCAACTACATGTTTTTGCGAATTACGTAGCATAGAGTGGAGTCAGTTCTACTGTTCGTTTAATGTTTCAAAACACAACTCTGCTCCTCCACTACACTTTGGGAAAGACCCTAAAAACTGTACAACCAAGCACTTATCTGATTTTTCCTTCCAGCTCGTAAAAGTGGACCCGGTAAAACTCCGCGAGGCGCTAACCAGCCGTACGATCGACGCGCGTGGTGACGTCGTCAACACCCCCCTGGACCAAGAACAGGCGCAGTTCGCCCGGGATGCCCTGGCCAAGGCTATTTACGACAAGCTGTTCAGCTGGCTCGTCTCCAGAATCAACTCCTCGTTGACACCCAAGGAGAAGGATGCTAGATCATCCGTCATGGGTATTTTGGATATCTACGGATTTGAAATTTTCCCAAAGAATAGGTAAAACTACCAGTTTGACAAAAACATTAGCATAAGTTACTTGCTTATAATGAAAGAGGCTCTGCAGGCTCGTTAGGCTGCTTTTTCAAGATCTAATTGGCTGCCACCAATATTCCTAACATCCTGAGTTTTGAGATAATAAATAAGCTTTGAATTGCTTTGTGTTCTCTGCGAGATTAGGTATAACGATGATGTATTTCTTTTGTTTTTTGACACTTACTTCTTACTAAGAAAAATATGTGCCGTATACTATACATGTTGTATAGTATACGGCACATATTTTTTAGCATTTTGTTAGCCAAAGGTAAGTAAGTTATTAATTATTTAAATAATATCTTATTTAAAATTTAATGTTCCCTCCTGACAGTTTTGAGCAGTTCTGCATAAACTTTTGCAACGAGAAACTGCAGCAGCTGTTCATCGAGCTTACGCTGAAGCAGGAGCAGGAGGAGTACCTGCGCGAGGGCATCGTGTGGGAGAACGTCGAGTACTTCAACAACATCGTCATCTGCGACCTCATCGAGGCCAGGCACAGAGGTTAGAACTGTTGCATCACTTTTAGGACCTCTAAGTCAAACTTCGAGATTAGTTAATTATAATTCTTCTTTTGACCGTACCTCTTTCAAAAGTTATATATGTGCACTAATTATTTTGTTTGATCCTTGTCCATCCATAAGGAAGTCCGATGCCCCAGTAATCGAGACATTAAAACATGTGTGATTAAAAACGATTTTAATCTAACTCACAGTCCTGTCCAATCTTATCTCTCCACCTCACAAAAAAATAATTAGATATAACAATTTATCTTATGAAGAATACTTATAGGTTATTGTGCTTGTATGTTGCAAGTCAAACAACTCGAACAATAAAATGTCATTGGATTCATTCGCGCTTCTATACCCAGGTATCATTGCGATATTGGACGATGAGTGCTTACGACCAGGCGATGCGTCTGACGCCAGCTTACTTGAGAAGTTGACGCAAAACCTCGATGGACATCCGCACTTCAAGTCTCACCGCAAGGTCGACATTAGGACGCAAAAGACCATGGGCAGGGATGTAAGTACAAAGCTCATTAATAAACCAGAATAATAAACGACGATTTTATTAGGAATTGAAAAACAGAAATGTCATACTACTAATAATTTTGACTTAAATACGGCTATGGCGAGGAGGCTACGACGAATAAGACATGTTCCACAATGTCCGCGTTCTTGCGCGTAGTTTGTAATCGAAAAAAGTACAAGAGTGTTTTAGATTCCTAAAATAAATCTTCCTTTTCTAAAATTTTAATGCAGACTCTGATACCACTTTGATCTGACACAGGAATTCTGCCTGGTGCACTACGCGGGCGAGGTGACCTACAACGTGAGCACTTTCTTGGAGAAGAACAACGACCTTCTTTTCCGCGACATCCAGGGTCTCATGGCCACTAGCGGCAACAACATCGTCGAAGACTGCTTCAAGGTAACCCATATTTATTTTACTGTAAGAACACTACTCAGTGGCTATGCTCTTAACGAGCCTTCTGAAGTACAGTTACATATTACTCTTCACCCATCCCCAGATTGGCATGGCCAAAGGTTCATAGATGTTGCTTAACCATCGCAAACGCATGCTATAGAGTCAAATAAATGCGTCATCGAGCTCTATAAATTCTAACACAGTAAAATTGTAAACCTTTATAGAAACCACACTGCATTTTATAATTTTACACTCTTCTTTCAGGATTACAACCTAAGGAGCAAGAAACGTCCCGAGACCGCAGTCACCCAGTTCAAGAACTCTCTCAACGAGCTGATTAAGATCCTCAGCAGCAAGGAGCCGTCCTACATCAGGTGCATCAAGCCCAATGACTTCAAGGCACCGAGTAAGTGATCTTATATCTTCACTGGCCTGTACTACAAACCACGGTAATTTCTTAAGCTCATTTTCTTCTCCAACTTGTAAATGCTAGCTGTCAGCTCGCCTTACGTCTCTTTTTCTTGGCAAGACAGAATATTTTAGAGGTGCTCTGGATTCTCTCTCATCCTTTGTCTAATGTTTTGCTACTTTTCTAAGCCCCGTTTGCTCTTCCCGAAAACTTTTCCCATATTGACTTGCAAGATTTTATGCTGTTTTGAACGACGACGATAGCTATAAAATGGAAATAAAAAATTTGTTCGTAAGGTTTTATAAAATCAGATTAAAATTAACTCTTAATTTTTGTCCATGACAGTGCAATTCGACGACAAGTTGGTGTCTCACCAAGTGAAGTACCTTGGATTGATGGAGAATCTGCGCGTGCGACGCGCTGGCTTCGCCTACCGACGTACCTACGACACCTTCCTCGAGAGGTACATACTACAACTTATAAACTAGAATTATTAACTTAATGTTGCCCAGTCTAAAAGACAGTGCCGCTCGCTACGCTGAAATGATTCTACTCAATGCTCGAATCTAAACTTTCTTGTATTTATTTTTTAGGTTTTGTTGCCATCCGTGTCACATCATCATTCATCAGCCATTATCAGTCCAGTCCACTTCTTCTTTTTCGTATCGATGATTCCTTTATATTTTATTGGCCCAGTTTGTGGCAACTTGAATTGCACTATCGGCTGCCTCCATTCGGTTACTTACGCTGTAGGTGGAGGTACATACAATGTCGCACTTCAGAAGATGCGACATTATTTGCGAGGGCTCTCTCTCTGCGGGTTGTTGAACATAGGCCTCCTACTTCGAGCGCCACAAAGAGAGGCTGTGGGCTACTTGCAGCCATCGAGTCTCCGCAACTGTTCGTAGTCGCCACTCGAGAACTTGTCTTCCCCGACGGTTGCAAGTTCTACGAGCGATGTGTCCAGTTATTTCTAAGTAGTTTTCTGCTACCTAGAAAATAATTTGGTTAACCACTAAATTGACTTACAAAAACAATGTATTGGACAGGTACAAGTGCCTATCAGCGGAAACATGGCCGAACTACCGCGGGGCGCCACGTGACGGCGTGCAGAAGCTCGTCGAGGCGCTCAACTACGAGCGCGAGGAGTACCGCATGGGCAAGTCAGTATGCACACAAATCCACTAAAATCCATTGTCCACTATAATTTGTTACGTACATTAGTCTTAGGTTATGAGTATAGATAAGGTATAGGTAGACTGTCTTGTTGACCTTTTTTACATTAAATAGTCTTACTCTTGGCCTCATTCTGAATCGTTAGATTAAGAAGAGGCCTAAGATGGAGCGAACTTGTCCAGAAAAAGCCTATTCACTCGAGCTTTAAATATACCAGGATTGTAGGCACTAGGGAATACAGACGCAGGCAGGGAATTCCACTCCATGGCTATGCGCATAATAAAAGATGAGGACGTGACCTGTTGACCTACAACAAGACAGTCTACCTACATCCTCAGAATAGAATTCCAAGTATTCAAATACTTTGCTCCTTATCCTTTGCCTTACACACATTAAGTACCTACCTATATGAGTCCAAAGTCAAGGAGGCAGTGCTATATCTATACAGGGTGGAAATCGATCCTGTTTCTCGTGAGGATCAAAACACTCTTTGACTTCAACTGAGGTATGAGCACTAGGAAAGTCAGAAATCCCGAAAAACTATTAAGAGAATCTTTTAAATCGGTGAATGCAATTTTAAAAAAAATTGAGGATGGTCTCCTAATAACGTTTTCATGTAGCTACAACGCTTTAGGTACCTGCCCTTCGTGCCCCGTTTTAAATTTCCACCCTGTATACCCTCAAACTCAAGGTTTTATGAGGTACTCCAAGTATTGACATTCTCAAAATTAAAATTAGAACGAGGAAGGAAAGCAAATAAATGTCCTCTGTTACATACGTTAGATAAGTCAACAAGACATATTACGTATACGTAAATATACATATACGTTATATCCTCAGACTCAAGGTTTTAGGACGGGCTGTTTCTAATATTTCACATCAAAATAAATAGGAAGACTTCGCTCTTCCTATGTTGCATTATAATAGGATAGAATTTTATTAAATCTGGAATTCTATTAACTGGAAGGTGACTTAAGCAATAATTTTTATAACCCTAGCCAAATTGTTCTTACCACATAGGTTCTTAAATAAAGAAAGAAAAAGATAAATATGTTAGACTAGGAACGTAAACAATACACTGTGTACAAGTACTTGTTTATTTTTGAATTCCAATACACTGCATTTACATAACTAAAGCTATCAAAGACAAACATGGAGCAGATTTAAAATTGAGTGTATACGGGATTCTTTAATCGACACGCCCTAGGGTCCGTCGAACGTATCACTGTATACACCCATTTGTATTCACGATTATCTCCGTCGTTCTTAACGTAGTTGTACAATCCGATTCCTGCCATTCCCACCCCTACAAGGGCTAGGCCTGTGGAACCTACTATCTCTGGGATATGCCAGCATGCTTTTTTAAAAGTCCCCACTAGAGTATTGGGAAACTTAATAGGATGACCAATAATACTCGGCTCAGGTGTCATTTTATGAAAAAGATTTCATAAAACTAAGTTTAAAATATTCTTTTTGCTTCTAAATATTACAGAGAGAAGAAATTTTATTTTATTTTGTTCAACAAAACAATTTCAGACACAATTTGACACATCTGTCAAGTCAATGGATAATTTTGTTTTAATTTGAATTGTTCAGGTTTTATTAATAAGGTTTTGCTATTAATGCGGGAAGCAAAAGTCTCCAAAGCAATCCATCTTTTATTTATTTTTAATCTTCATGCTTATCACGTTAAACACACAGAAAAAAACAGGGATTCTCTTAAAAAAGAAGGGTAACAGGTCTCCATAGATGATGCTGTATGGTCGAAACAATTAAGTATCTTAATTCCTCCACATAAGACATTTTCTAACGCCCCAAAGCCTTATTTATATTTAAAGATCTGTGTACTCATTAGATCTTGTTTAACTACGATTAATGCAGTTTTGAAAGTAAAGAAACGATTTCACCACCAAAATCTTCCTCACCAGCACTAAAATCTTCATCCGCTTCCCCAAAACTCTGTTCGAGACGGAAGACGCGTACCAGTTGAAGAAGAACGACATCGCGACGATAATCCAGAGCCGGTGGCGCGGCTACTGGCAGCGGAAACAGTACCTAAAGATGAAGCACGCAGCCATCATCATCCAGAAATGGGTGCGGAGGTTCCTCGCCCAGAAGCTCAAGGAGAAGAGGAAGAAGGCTGCTGACGTCATCAGAGCATTTATCAAAGGTAAGTGTTTGAGCGTACCAATGAAAGAAGAAAGTCATCGTGCATGGGAAGCAGTACGTGAAGATAGCACGCAGCCGTTGTCATCCAGAATTCGGTATGGAGGTTCTACGCCCAGAAGCTCTAAGACAAAAGGAACAAGGCTGCTGATATCATTAAAGCGTTTATCAAAGGTAAGTGGAACTCTAACCAGTTGAAGAAGAACGACTACGTCATCATCGACGACGCGTGGCTACTGGCAGCCGAAGCAGTACCTGATGATGAAGCAAGCATTGTCATTCAGAAGTGGGCGCGGAGGTTCCTCGCTCAGAAGCTCAGGAAGAAGAGAAAGAAGGCTGCTGACGTCGTCATCAGCGTTTATCAAAGTAAAGGATAAAGTTTGCTAGATTCGTTTCATTAAATTAAATACCTCTAGTTAAAAAGATCCCTATTCTATACCATAAAAACAGGAATCGATGATTGCGATACTTTTAATATTCACCAAACAAGTGGCAATGCAGTCAGATTCTTGTAGGGCACACGACCCCGGTCGGTCGCTTTTGTCTACTTACATTTTATCCTTATTCGCATAGCGTTAAGGCCGAAAATGGTTTAGTCGAAACCAGCTCTTAATTGATTTACCTTCATTTTAATACAGGATTCATCACCCGCAACGGTCCTGAAACGGCGGAGAACCGTCGCTTCTTGGGCATCGCGAAGGTGCACTGGCTGAAGCGGCTGACCAAACAGCTTCCCACCAGGATACTGGACCTCAGCTGGCCGCCCTGCCCCGCCACCTGCCAGGATGCTTCGAAGTACATTAACACTATAAATGCTACTGTTTGATAGTAATATAAATTACACCTATCCGCATTAGGCCCGCGTGGTGGGTTCTCCATTCTCCTTATCCATCATTAAGGAAGACCAGTACCCCAGCAGTGGGGCCATTAAAAATGACCTATGACAACCATAAAAATTGTAGATAGAAGCTTGATCTTTGTTTGTATAATGAACTCCGCGATCTCTTACAACTTTGAAGGTTTTTATTAGCTTTTATAATTACATGCAAATATGAATCAATTCGTCGTAAAAAAGCTTCGGTTTATAAGTCTTCCTACTCAATATTTCTATTTAAAGCTGCCAAATGTTTTTTCGATTACATTGACGCCCGACATGGTACTAATAATAATATTAAGCATTTTTTACATACAAAAGTGCTGTGTGACACCCTAAGAATACTAGTGTCACCACTCCCTTACATGCCTGGGATGTCGTAAGAGTCGACTAAGAGGCTCGACGCATTGAACACCTGTGCAAGAGAAGGAAAACTTGAAATAAACCCTTTACCAACCCGCCTGGCCAGCAGTAGGCTAATAACCTCCTATATATGCCACAATAGGCGTGAGCTAGGAGAGGCCTATGTCCAGCACTGGACGACAGGCTGATGATGAGATTATAAAGCCATGCAACGTTAAATAATTTATTTGGCTTTCTTATTATACCTAAGGCTTTAAATAACTTTTGTTTATATTGCGTACGTTATTACCTACGTTTTTGTTTCTAACAATCAAAAGTTTATGTTCCATTCGTTTCGAACGATTTTAATATAACCTAAACACATTGAAAACATATTCCTCGTAAAAGTATTTTCGCTTTCTATATTTCAAGTATTCGTTTATATTGGCGCCCAACAAGAGGCTAATACTATCAGGCATTTTTAATATATATAGATATCGAAACTATTATTATTATTATTATGATTGTTGTTTAATTAAACTAAGAAAATGATTGATAGTACTCTTTCAACAAGTAAACGATATAAAAATTATATCAACGACCAATTTTCTCCAAACATTCTATACGTAAATTAAATAAAAAGTTGCATTTTCCAGAGAGCTGCATCGTCTGTACCGCGCTCACCTGTCGCGCAAGTACCGGCTGGCACTTTCGCCAACTGACAAGAAGCAGTTCGATCTCAAAGTCCTCGCTGAGAGGATATTCAAGGGTAAGCTGATAGTTGAAAGAAAAAAAATCAAAAGTAACATTAAACGGTCTTTCTGTAGAAGACTGTGGTCTTCTGTATGTCTACCAGATTACTATTAATTTATGTTAATGTCTTTAGATATTTTTAAATTATGTACTTAAGGACCTGTCGGATTTACAAAAACAACATTTTCAAAAAAAAACACATCTACTTGACTATTCAAGCTGCTCTTACTGCTTTGGAATATTTTTTATAACTAGTAGAAATCATTTTACATCGACATACCAAAAAACAATTTTAAAATAAGTTTACCCCGAAGGATTTTGAATACCTAGCCTACTACCTATTGAAAGCCTTGTTAATAATAAATAAACATTAGGTAGGTACGACTAACCCTCATATGGTTGTCAGGCAAGAAGAACAGCTACCCGTCGAGCATTGGACCGCGGTTTGACGCGGACCGGCTGCGACCCGAGCACCAGGTGCTAAGGAACTCGTTCATGGCCTCGCCCTCCTGGCCCACCGGCGAGCAGCTCATCGTAAGTACCCATGAAGCACTTGAATATTAATAACGAATTGATAGGATTACTTAGGTACTATAATACGTTGACCAAGTGACTTCTTGTCCTCTGACAGACAGAATAGAAGGCGTCACTGCTTCCTGAATCGCGTAGTTTCTTCCAGGAATTCACGCAGTTGATAAATTTTAAATAGAAAAATAATGGAAAAATCAACAGGGCCACAAGTAAATTCTCAGAAGGGACACTGGGCTCACTTGTGGCTGAGTTGATCTTTTCCAATATTTTTTTTATTTAAAATTTATCCTATGTATGAAAATAACATTGAAAAATGCAAAATTACAAAAATCATAAATTCACGCAGATATTTGGGTACTTGGTCCACCCACGGTTTCTAGAGCGGCCGATTGGTCTATGCCCTATTAGTGTTTAATTGCGCCTATTGTCTTGTAAAAATGGTCCTTCGAACCGGACAAAGTGGCACTTGACTGACACCCAATTCCTTAAAGTTCAAAATCAGTTGGAGTAATTTACTTTAAGAATATCTTGTATGCAATTCGTTGCATGTGAACAGCTGATTTTGTAAATCGATATACGAAGTCAATATCATGTTTACTTCAAGAAACAAAGACACAATTTAACAAGCAAAGCCAATCAAAACTAATTTTACCTGTCTCTTATTCCAGTACTCAACGGAAGCGATAAAGTACGACCGGCGCGGGTACAAGCCCCGCGAGCGCGCTCTTCTGGCGTCGGACAAAGCCCTGTACGTGCTCGACGCGTCCGGACGCAAGACGTACCGCCTCAAGCACCGCCTGCCGCTAGACAAGCTGCGCGTGGTGCTCACCAACGAGTCCGACGGGCTGCTGCTCGTCAAGATACCAACCGAGCTCAAGAAGGACAAGGTAACGATGAGACCAGTGCCCATTGCCTAGCATCAGTTAGGTGCCAACTGCTTGAAGCACAGACTGTCGCTACAAACTGCGCGCTCTGCTCACCAACGAGCCAGACGGGTTGCTGCTCGTCAAGATACCCACCGAGCTCAAGAAAAAAAGTAACAGTGAGACCAATGCCTAGCCTCAACTAGGTTCCAACCGCCTCTCCAACACAGATTATTACTCGACAAGCTGCGCGTTGTGCTCACCAACGAATCGGACAGGCTGCTGTTCGTCAAGATCCCCACCAAGCTCAAGAAGGATAAGGTAACAGTGAGACCAACCGCCTCTCCAACACAGATTATTACTCGACAAGCTGCGCGTTGTGCTCACCAACGAATCGGACAGGCTGCTGTTCGTCAAGATCCCCACCAAGCTCAAGAAGGATAAGGTAACAGTGAGACCAACCGCCTCTCCAACACAGATTATTACTCGACAAGCTGCGCGTTGTGCTCACCAACGAATCGGACAGGCTGCTGTTCGTCAAGATCCCCACCAAGCTCAAGAAGGATAAGGTAACAGTGAGACCAACCGCCTCTCCAACACAGATTATTACTCGACAAGCTGCGCGTTGTGCTCACCAACGAATCGGACAGGCTGCTGTTCGTCAAGATCCCCACCAAGCTCAAGAAGGATAAGGTAACAGTGAGACCAACCGCCTCTCCAACACAGATTATTACTCGACAAGCTGCGCGTTGTGCTCACCAACGAATCGGACAGGCTGCTGTTCGTCAAGATCCCCACCAAGCTCAAGAAGGATAAGGTAACAGTGAGACCAACCGCCTCTCCAACACAGATTATTACTCGACAAGCTGCGCGTTGTGCTCACCAACGAATCGGACAGGCTGCTGTTCGTCAAGATCCCCACCAAGCTCAAGAAGGATAAGGTAACAGTGAGACCAACCGCCTCTCCAACACAGATTATTACTCGACAAGCTGCGCGTGGTGCTCACCAACGAATCGGACAGGCTGCTGTTCGTCAACATCCCCACCAAGCTCAAGAAGGATAAGGTAACAGTGAGAACAATGCCTAGCCTCCACTAGACTCCAACCGCCTCTCCAACACAGATTATTACTCGACAAGCTGCGCGTGGTGCTCACCAACGAATCGGACAGGCTGCTGTTCGTCAACATCCCCACCAAGCTCAAGAAGGATAAGGTAACAGTGAGAACAATGCCTAGCCTCCACTAGGCTCCAACCGCCTCTCCAACACAGATTATTACTCGACAAGCTGCGCGTTGTGCTCACCAACGAATCGGACAGGCTGCTGTTCGTCAACATCCCCACCAAGCTCAAGAAGGATAAGGTAACAGTGAGAACAATGCCTAGCCTCCACTAGGCTCCAACCGCCTCTCCAACACAGATTATTACTCGACAAGCTGCGCGTTGTGCTCACCAACGAATCGGACAGGCTGCTGTTAGTCAAGATCCCCACCAAGCTCAAGAAGGCCAAGGTAACAGTGAGAACAATGCCTAGCCTCCACTAGGTTCCAACCACCTCTCCCACACTGTCACTCGACAAGCTGGGCATGGTGCTCACCAACGAATCGGACGGGCTGCTGCTCGTCAAGATACCCACCGAGATCAAGAAAGTTGTCCTTCTGCCTTGTTCGAGGTAACATGCATCTGACGAAGACGTCGCTGTCACGTCCGTCGCCGATCGCCGTCCACTAACAGTGCGATTACAGCTGAAATGCAGCAAAGCTTCTAAGGATAAGCTGATGGGACTGAAATTATCATTTTTAAAATTGCATGACTTATGCCAACATTACTACCTACCTAACCATGGTTGATAGTGCCATTGAAACTATCTATCTCAAGTCTATTAGATCTTTTCTAGCATCAGTATCCTTAAATCCGAATCCGAACTCTCATAATTACTCTATTTGTGTTAACTTGCAGGGTGATTTGATCATAACCGTGACGAACCTGATCGAGGCGCTGACCATCGTCACCGACTACACCAAGAGGCCAGAGCTGATCGAAATCGTAGACACCAAATCGTAAGTTTAAAACTTAAACATTTTTTTGCGAATTTTCATTTGGTGGTTTACCAAAATAACCGCGAAGTTTCTCTGTGTGTTTGTCAGTTACCTTTCCTAGCATCTTTTCACGGCTGACTTGTAGAACCAATTTTTTTGGACCGTGCTCTTCTATTTTTTTGGAGCAAAAAACATTCTTCTTAGTTTTTAGTTGTAAAGAAATCCTGATGGCGAAGTAATAAGGCATGAAAAGAGCTCGCTATTTATATTATTTTAGATTCTAGTTAAGTTCAAGACTAATAACTAACGGTCCATTTGTACGTAGAATCGCCCACGACCTGGTGAACGGGAAGCAGGGCGGCACTATCGAGGTGACGCGCGGCGCCCAGCCCGCCATACAACGCGCCAAGAGTGGCAACTTGCTCGTTGTGAGTACATCATGCTTTTTATTACACTTTACAGTAATCATACTACTCTCCCCAGTAGCATAGCTCTACAAGTAAATATACAAGTAAATTGCTGTGCCCTAAAAGGTCTAAGTTTAAAAGTACTTAACTATAAGGACACTGTTCTTACAATAAAGATTTCTATTTCTAAATACAAAATAAATTCCACCACACATCCCTGTTGCAATTGTTGTCGTATTTGTTATACATTAGCGGCCCTAGTTGAAACCCCTGTGGAACTCGGTTATTAATGTGAATGTTTGTATGTTTGTTTATTAAGCAAAAACAGCTGAACGGATAAGGATGAAATTTGGCATACCTACAGGTAGTTTACAGCCTAGAATAATACAGAATACCTTTATCCCGATATGTTAAGGAAACGGGAACCACGCGGGTTAAACCGCAAGCGGCAAGTAGTATCAGAGTAAGTGCTCGTGGTACACCTAGGTGAACCAAACAGGTGTACCACGACATGACTGATCATGTTGACTGTCAGCCATTGCACAAGACCATACTCAAAATAAAATTAGAGGACGGAAACAATAAATGACGCGGGGGTATACATACTTTACCCGCACGCTTATCTAATCCTTCCGTATAAGTTCCGTATCCTGCTATTATAAAAGTATAATCTCGACACATGTTATACTCGAATAATTATTTTTTTCAGGTTGCTACACCTTAAAGTCGGTCGTTTTAGAAACCTAGCAACACCAAGCACAACGAAGACCTTTGCCTATAATTTAAAATGTAAATTATTTTGCAGATAAGATTTATATCATATTTCGAAATTAAAACCGATTTCAAATCGCAACAAAACGATTGTTACTGCCACACGTTTTTATTTTTTCAAATAGTGGATGAATGTGACTTTTCTATTTAATTTTGGCTCTAATGCACTCAACAACAGTGTGTACATCAACTTGTATTGAATCTGCCATGTTCACAATAATTGTTCTATTGTGTTACCGACGCATGATCGACATTTGAATGTATTTGATATGCCGTTGACTGTATTATTTCTTTATTATAAACAGTATGCTATATTTTTTACATTTTCTTAGTACTTATTATATATTTGTGAAATATTGTTTATGATATGTGATAATTATTTTATTGAGATTTACGTACAAAGTACTTATTTGAATAGTTTTATTTGTATGCCATGATTTTATTTACTGTTATGAAATGTGTCAAGAAATGTTGTAATAATAAATTATTGAAAAGATGAGAAGAAAGTTATTTGTCTTTATTGGCATATTTCATTTGCTTGTATAAATGTAAGCTGAATCAATGGTGCCTAAATGTAGTTAATTTTCAGCGAATTTGTGTAATAATAGTTCTATCCAAAAATGTCATTAGGAAGATATATAATAATGATGTTTATACAAAATCAGTTTAAGAATACTGCGGTGATTATGTAATTGTTCCAATAACTGAAATAAAATAAATTGTTACCTTTTGTTCAAAATAGTTCAGTATTATTTCTCAGTAGAGTATTTCTCAGCAATCGAGTTATTTTTCTTCCTTTTCGTAATCACCGCTTATATTTGTGCCAGATAGTCAATTGGCCATAATTTATATGTTATAATAATAAAACTGTACCTACAGGCGAAATAGTGCCTTATTATTGCAAGCCGTCTTGTAAAGTCATGTTATTTAAATATAAACGTTTTGGTATAACTCGCTACATTTTATTACTCGCACCCTTTTAAAGTCAAGTCAAAGACAAAAATATTCTTTATTCAATTAACCATATTACACGCATTTTTGAATCCCTAATACCTATTTAAGTTTATAAGTTTTAGGCACTGAAAAAAAAGACAAAATATTATTCATTGCAGTTTAATTATTTTAAAAAATTAGGTACATTTTTACAATTGTATTTGTGATAATAACAATCCAGAGTTGCAGTGATAGACAATCATCACTTCAGTCTTAATATACAAACAAGATCTCGGTTCTCGCAACAATGATAAGCCAACATAATTTATTAAAAATATACTATTTTGGAGTTCATATCATATTTTTCTAATTTTTGGTCTACGTGACTGATATAATTTAATTAGTTTTCTCGTTCAGTACTCTACCAGTCTCTTTCAGAGTTGACATTGATAAATAATATCACCGTTAAGACTGGTAGTAACTTATAAACGAACGAGCTAGAATCAGCAGAGATATCAATTTAAATATTTTGCCAGGAATCCTCTAGATAAGTAAATTATTATTCATATTAACATCCCTAATATAATACGTGGGACAGACTATAGGCACTTGAATCTAATATTAATCTGACGTTTTACCCCATATTTACAAATTATATACACTTTCCATGCAAATTATATTGGAAGCTGAATGGAAACTTTTGGGAAGTGGGAACATTTTTGAATACAAAGTAATGAGAACACTTGGCACGCGTTGCGAGATCATTCCATTTTCGCACCTATACATTATATTTGGCTACGTTTGCCGAGATTGTCCCAGAACTCCGGATTATTGCTAGGGGCAACATCGCTTCTTAATTCTATATAATACAAAGGACGTCTTTCCAGACATGTGCCTATGGTCGTTTAATACAAATACGGCATTGAACGCGAACATTTATTGCATAATACTATCCCGATAATTAAAAAACAAACACGATATTAAGTCGGGGCTTGGAACAATTAAAAAGGCAAGAGATACATTATATAAGAATGTTCGCATTCAAGCACGATTACAGAAACTCCATATATTAAAATGCAAGGACATTTACTTTGTTATTACTCTTATATACATCGTTTCATTGCATCACTAAGTTCATGGAAGATATAGGTACGCACGGAATATAGGATAATAACCATAACTGATAATGAAAATATATAACTTATACATACATCCATTCCACTTTCAATTAAAAAAATAATGTCTTGCTCCATCATCAGCAGACGTGTATTTCAACACTTTAAATCCCGTATTCAGGACGTGACTCAAGCAGTATTCTGTACTTGAGAACAGCTAGAAAGGAACGTCGCTACATGCGAAGAATAAGCACGTCCCTTTCTAACTGTTCTCAAGTATAGATCATTGCTTGAGTCACGTTCTGGAATACGTTCCCAAGACACAATTTGCTCTGTAGGCCTAGCATGAGCGGCTTTTATCGACTCGATAACTCGATGACGTGTCACTGTCCCGGTCAGTTCGTAGCGGAGTAAGTAAGACAGCTTGATGCGCTATATCATATCGCGGGATATACCGGTGTTCATGCTAGGGGGGCTGTACCTTTAATAGGAGTTAAATAAACAAAGTTGAAAACTAACAAAACAGTAACGTAAACGTAGTTTGTAAACTAGAAATAATTGTCTGCTGATGACTGTTCTTAACGTATACCTAATTTAAACATTTGTGAAACAGTTAACATGATATATTACTTAACGTACAGAAACTAGAAATAACACGATGCACCATCAGCATAGCATGCCCATACATATACATACAAATTACATAAATAAATGCCAACTAGGAGGCGAATCGCCGTCAAATTAATTTAAAACTACGATATTTACAATACAGCCGCGCGCACATTCCTTTATGCAGAAGGTTCTCGTAGACTAGCTTACTATTAACATTGGAGCAATTACATATGTCATTCTCAAACATTGAACGTAAAGAAATATTTGGTTAGAACCAAGTACCTAATCGAAAATCATGACTTGTTTTTAGGTATGTTCAAGCGTTGCTAGTCAACCTTATAGCACGCACCACTTTAATTCGTTATTTCATCACAGATGCGAATATTTAGGAGTCGAACTGAAAAGAATTGATAAATATTTCAAAGAAAAGTTAATTAAATTTTATCACAATTTTAGCCAAATTTTACCACTACATTGTTGAAAATGGTTGCCTATTTTATCAAAGATAAACATATTATTCTTTTCAAATATCAGCTAAATCGAGGGCGTGTGGACAATCTCATTCCATGCACTTATTGCGACATTCACATACATTTATTCCGCACAAAGGCATTGCTTTATTTCCTCTTTCTTTGTATAACCGGGGAACTTCCCGGTTGACCAGTAGCTTTTTAGGGAGCTTTATTGAAAAAAGTAATAGATATATAGAAAACGTTTATATCACAAATTATAGAACATTAACAGGCATTATAACTGAGCGCTTCCGTGCATCGGAGGGCACGTTAAACCGTCGGTCCCGGCTGTTGTCATTTGATTACAGTCGTTAAGCCAAGTCAGAGGCTTTATAGGCGGCTTGGTAAACTTTGACACCAAAGGTGGCCACTACTCCTCACTCGATAAAAAGAAGAAGAACAGGTATTTCATTTGAATAATAAATTATTTGTTTATCCTTAGTACTTTCCGAGAAAATGTTTCCCAAATAAAACTCTACTGATCAACCGGGAAGTACTTTACTCTGTACTTTACTCTGCGTTAAAATTTCACTAGAAGTGCGCATTAGAACAAACTAGGAACCGCCTATCGTATGTGTATAAATGTCCCCTTCAAAAGGCTTCATTTGCGACTGAATAATGATTGGCATGATTTTAATTATATATAATAGTATTTATTGTGATTTTTGCGTAATTTCAAGAACTGAACTGCTATTTTAAATTACACTTTTCAATACTTGTCAAAATAAACGAGAGCAATCGTGGTAAATTTTAAATAGAAAAATATTGGAAAAAATTAACTCGGCCACAAGTGAATTCTCAGACGGCAATCGAGCATTGGACCGGATTTCCAAAGGTCGCGGGTTCGATTCCCGTCTGAGAATTCACTTGTGGCCGAGTTAAAAAAAAATCCAATATTTTTCTATTTAAAATTTACCATAAGTATAAAAATAGCATTGAAAAATGCAAAAATTACAAAATCATAAAAAGAGAGCAATCATGTTTGTTACTAAATATTAAAAAAGTAGCTCAAAACGAGTCAAATTGATAAAACTACTTGTAATTACTATTTGGCTAAACGGTGTTCCGACAGTTTCTTTCAAATAATGAATTTAAACGAAAAAGACAAAACACACTTTTAGCTACGCAATTGTTTCAATGTAATTTTTTTTTATAAGGTGGTGAATTTCTTACATCATCAAATGGACGGGTCCCCCACCACGTGTACCCCCGTACACGTATTAAAATACACAATAATTATAATCATGTCTTTATTTGATTTATGCAACTTAAGGGTAGGCGATTTCCAGTTTGTCTTATGCCGGCGGCACCGTTTGCTGTCCATCACTATATTATGCAGAATCCAAGTTACAAAGGTCAGTATGAATACAAACAATACTTTTTCTTATTGCAATATGAATAACGCTATTTACAAAAACGCGTTGAATATTCAGCCAGCGGCGAACTCGTTGGCCGCTGCGGTCCATACTTTGGTAAATGATAGGGCATTTGACGCAACAAAAACATTCTCGTTTCCCTAAAAAGAACAAGGCATTTATCGCTAACAAACATCCGCTTAGTTGTAAAACGAAGAATAAAATAGAGAATGCTTCATAATTGGTAATTTGATAGTTTTACAACTTTTAAATAATTTACATTATTAGTAAATAAATATCATAACAATAAATAGCTAATTTGAAACGAGACCTTGGCACCAACATACCCACTAAACCCTTTCAATTGAAACATTTACTGGATGTAAGTTAGCGGAAATACTTTAATGACCTTAAAGCTTCTGTCCGATTGAGTAAATACATGATCTTTATTTTAATAACCATATGATCAAGTTGTATAGATCACTTGTTTTATTTTTATATGAAAAGTTCCACTTTCCTATCTTAGTCCTCAGGGGGCTGTTCTCTCTGCGACGCTGTCTAAGCAAAGTGACACACGAAAATATCTTTCAAATGTATGGAGAAGTGACAATAGGCTATTTGACAATGCGAAAAATAAAGTGTCAATTACTGTTATCAGTATTATGACTTTAAAAATGGTTTTTTATTAACGTAAGTTGAAAATAATTATAAATTTATTTAAAAATCCGTAAATAAAAATGCATTTTTTAAACGTTTTGTCACGTGACACAAAACGCTCCTGATTCGTCGAGTTTATAATGACGTCACCTGCTTGTAAACCTCGCTTGCCTACGTATGTGGATGATATGCAGAATACAGGCAAGTGACGTCACCGAACCCATTGCAGCGCCATATTGTCAAAGTAGCGTTTAGGCGCGCTATTTAAATATTGAATTTTTAATTTGATATTTTGCAGCACATATGTACCAGAATTGAAAAAAACTAATTTTACTGGGTTCCTTAAACTCCATTACATAATATAAAATGGATTTTCAAAATCTGTCAAATAGCCTTTTAGGGGCTGGTCAATTTCAACGCCACCAAAACCCAAGTGTGTGTGTGTTCACGGCAAAAAGGAGTGTTGATATTCCTAAATGTCGCACCAAGCGCTACTCAACATCTTTTATATTGCGCAAAGGAGTGGAACACCCTGCGTCTGTATTTCCTAGTACTTATACCCTAACCACATTCAAAGCAAGGGTGAAGGCACCTTCTGGGCTTGCTCGCTCCATCATAGATCGTGTCTGAGCCCCTGAGCTTGATTGGGATCAAGAGCAAACCCATTTAACGTAAAAAGAAAAAAATAGTAGTAAAGATCATGTAACACTCAATTCTCTGCACAGGCCCGAAAAGCAAAACAAATTAAACCCAATTATGACTAGCTAATCTAACACCCATATATGGTTACGAGTCAAGTCCTACTTGGGGGTCATCTCTCAATAGCCGTGAATCAAAGTTTAGAAGTACGCATAAAACTTAAGCCTAATGGCTAGCGCAGACGACGGATAACGGAGGACTTTTTGTCTTTATTGTTAACCAAATAAGATTGAACTTAGATCGCGTATATCCATAAAAAGTGCGCGATAGTCCGTTATATATTCAACTTTATGTTCTTAGTAATAAGGTCCTGTCGCGGACAAAAAGTCCTCCAATATCCTCCAAAGGCATCGACATCAAGACTGTCTCAGCTAATACATACTTTTAATTTATTTTATACATGAAACTGCATTAAGAATAGACCCCCAAAAACCAGCGTGGCTGGCTGCCCCCGCCGTAGATGCAATGACCTCTGTCAGACTTCTTAAGTCCCACATTATTGGCGACTAATCTAAAATTGATATGCAGAAAACATTTGTGCATAAATATTTAAGTGGCTTTATAAATTCATTATTGTCAATAGTTTGATTAAAAATAATTGCGTTGATTAGACGAGTATTTAAGGGGGATAGGAACAGTGGCTTAACATACACGATAAAGAACAAATAACTTATAAAAAGATGTAATGCCTTTCAGGACAGTGAAATTGGTCGAGACTCTAAAGTAAATACGAATTAAATAAATGTCATTATTTAATTTACCAGCGCGTTATAAAACCATCAATGTTCGTAAATATTTTTTACAAGTTTTCTAACATTATATTAAGCAGATGGTAGAGAAGAATGCCGCTCTCGCATGTCGGTAATACACCTACGATATTATGCCGTTTACAGACGCCACTCGACCGCAGCGGCAAGCGACACTGTCTCCACTTTCACGAGTTTCACATAAATAACAAAACAGTGGCCGTACCGCGCAAGTGTCCTCGGCATCGACATCGACCTAATTTAACAGATGGATGTGACATATTACTCTTAGTCTTTGGTAAGTTTGCATTTGTGTCAAAAAGAAGCAGCTGTCACATCCATCAAATGAAGTCGATGTCGATGCCGACGACACTTGCGCGGTACGGCTGCAGTTAAAGTGTCGATAACGGTCGCCACATCAGGCCGCTACCGTGCAAGTGTCGTCGGCATCGAAGTCGGCTTCATTTGACAGATGGATGTGACACATTTTGCTGCTTCTTTTTGACACAAGTGAAAACTTACCAAAGACTAAGAGCAATATGTCGCATCCATCTGTCAAATGAAGGCAATTTCGATGCCGACGCCACTTGCGCGGTACAACCCCTGATCGAATTTACGTCGCCGATCTTTCGTTGTGTAAGGCGGGTACACCTAAATTCAATTTAAACATTTCATATCGTAAACATTTAACCGAAAATGCGTTTGTACAACGCGAAAATGCCCAACATCCAATGAACAGCTATCAGTGGGTGACTTTGTAGTAGTCGACTGACAACTTCCGAGACTACGTCGAGTAGAGATGAGTAAATTACGCAAAGGTATTAACTTGTTTACTGACAGGCAACGGCTATAGCCGTTATAACAATAAAAAATATTTGCCTTTCTTTAATTTTTCGAAGAGTTACGAGACTTAAATACGATCATAATACAAATTGGCCCTGAAACCAGTAAATGCGAAGGGAACCACACGCGCACTCACCTATCACCCATCACCGCATCTTCTTTGGAGGCGTAACAAATTACACTAGATCACAAATCACCGAGTCAGTAGTAGTGCTATTTGACTTGCGGCGCGGTGTCGGGCGGCGGCTCGGCCTTGAAGTCGCTCTTGTAGGGCTCCGGCTTGAAGTCGCAGCCGTCCGACTTGTCGTCGGGGCCGAAGCGGCGACTCTGCTGCTCCTGCTCCCGCTGCTGCCGCCGCCGCTGCTTGGACCACAGCTCGTGGCAGTCTTGCCAGGTTGGCAGCTCGGGGGCGGCCATTCTGCAACACATTGATCGATTAGCATACTGTATTGTGAAACGACTACAATAAAGGAGGAGGTGATTGAGTGAGAGGAGGTTTGCAGTGTCAGTTTAACTCTTACAGCGACCTAAAATATATATTTCTATCCTGAAAATTCAGACCGTTATACACAGGGATTGTCTTATGGTCTGAAATTGAGAAATTGTGATTACTCTATTATGGAATAATCATTGTTCAGGCACCACATACTTCAGCCAAGGGCTCTTCAGCGCATCGACAGCCGTAATCCTCTTGTATGGATCCAACTCCAGCATCCAATCTAGTAGTGTTAGAGCAATGGACAGCATAAATGCGAACTGCTTTTGGACACATCGTTATAAAATGAAGATATAGTATTTTATATGTAATCCTCACTGTTCAGGTACCACATTCTTCAACCAAGGACTCTTCAGCACATCATCGGCCGTTATCCTCTTGTCTGGGTCCAACTCCAGCATCCTATCTAGTAGTGTTAGAGCAGCGGGTGGCATAAATGCGAACTGCTCTCGGACACATCGTTAGAAAATTATATGTAATACTCACTCTTCAGGCACCACATTCTTTAGCCACGGAGTCTTCAAGGCATCCTTAGCTGTTATCTTCTTGCCATTCAAACACTAATGACTGTTCACTGACGCAGCACTTAGTAATGAAGCTATATCTAATTATATGTATTACTCACTGTTCAGGCACCACATACTTCAGCCAAGGACTCTTCAGGGCATCCTTAGCTGTGGTCTTCTTGCTATTCCAACACTAAGTTCACTGACGCAGCACTTAGTAATAAAGCTACATCTAATTATATATAGTACTCACTGTTCAGGCACCACATTCTCCAGCCAAGGACTCTTTAGGGCATCCTTATCTTCTTGCCATTCCAACACTAATGACTGTTCACTGACGCAGCACTTAGTAATGAAGCTATATCTAATTATATGTAGTACTCACTGTTCAGGCACCACATTCTTCAGCCTAGGACTCTTCAGCGCATCCTCAGCCGTTATCCTCTTGTCTGGGTCCAACTAGCATAGGTCCAACTAGCATCCTATCTAGCAGTGTTAGCGCAGCGGACGGCATAAAAGCGAACTGCTCTAGGACACATCGTTTTAAAATTAAGATATAGTAAACTATATGTAATACTCACTATTCTGGCACCACATTCTTCAGCCACGGAGTCTTCAAGGCATCCTTAGCTGTTATCTTCTTGCCATTCCAACACTAATGACTGTTCACTGACGCAGCACTTAGTAATGAAGCTATATCTAATTATATGTAGTACTCACTGTTCAGGCACCACGTTCTTCAGCCAAGGACTCTTCAGCGCATCCTCAGCCGTTATCCTCTTGTCTGGGTCCAACTCCAGCATCCTATCTAGCAGTGTTAGCGCAGCGGACGGCATAAATGCGAACTGCTCTCGGACACATCGCTTGTGGAATCGTTTGGGGCGAAGCGCCCCCCATAGTGGGAGATTGACTACGTTGGGCCACACGCCTGGAGCTGGAGTTCCGCATACGCGGGAGATCATTTCTAGTTGCATCATTTCTACGTTCGCCTAAAATATAGAGAGTTATTAAATTGGTATAAATGGTTATCAGATTTCGGGTCATTCTCACGACAGTGTTCTTCGTATAATATCCGTCTCTTATTATATTCTTTGTGTGAAGTGAACACGTCCTAAATCTAAAATTTAACTGATGTGCCAATTGTATAAATATATAAAGCTTAACGTGATTTTCAAGTTTTATTATCGAATTAAAGAATTTAATGAAAAATAAAAATCGTGACGGAAATTTCAATAAAAAACACTTAAAAATTACCGTTTAACGGGATATTTAGAGTTGATTTGAAATGTAGAGAGTACAAAAATTAAATAGATGTTCACATTGCAAGGTTCTTAAATATTACTGCAATGGAAAGAAATATCATATCAACTTGTCCAATAACATTGTACGCACGATGTACTGTCTAAAGCACGCACGGCTTTACATTTGAACTGCGAAAACCGCCGCTATTACGAGCGACGTAAGGACGCTCTCACGGTCAAAGTGTAAAGCCGCAGCTGCTGTTGACTGTACGTCGCATTCCAATTCGCCATTAATACATGCGTAATAAGAAGGGTTTCATGAGAGTTAAATATAATACTGTCTATATGAAAGATAAATAAAAAAATCGAATGGTGGAAACCGTGCAAAATCGGCGATGGCACACCCACCATCACATGGTTTCACTAGAGAGGAATGAGGTGATCAAACTGTAGACTTAACTGTCAGCGGATTAGGACCGCCCGAGCATCCTCAAAGTCAAAGATTTTTATACTTATGATAAATTTTAAATAGAAAAATATTGGAAAAAAATCAACTCGGCCACAATTGAACTCTTTGATGGGACTTCTCAAAGATTTTTATTCAAATGGACTTATAGATAAGTGCTTTCGAATAGTTTTTTTTTTTACCCAACCAGGCATTGGGCCTCTTCGCAAACCCGCACCCCGACCGCCTAACGGTATAGCTTGTACTATTGCTATAGCTATTATTTTTGAAACCCCCTACAAGGGCTCTCGCTGACATCATCACTTTCATAGTAAATATGCAATAGTGAATCCAATAGATTAATAGAAATATGTAGGAATTAGCCAAAACCCCTACCATTGAAGGGCTTTATGAGAGTTTGAAGTTTGATAGCTATAGCAATACCACACGCTATACCGTTAGGCGGACGGCCCGCCGTAGTGCTTCCTTCTGGAGGATCACATCCAGAGACCGGGAAGGGGATCTGTAAGGGAAAGGGACGTACCTGGAACAGCGGGTGCTTGAGGAACAGCTCGCCCAGAATGCAGCCCATGGACCACACGTCCACTGCTGGCCCGTATCGTTCCTCTCCCAGCAGTAGCTCTGGTGGCCGGTACCATAGTGTGATCACTTTGTTGGTGTAAGGCCGCGCTCGGTCTTCCGCCGACCAGAGGCGGGCGAGACCGAAGTCGCCGAGCTTCACTTCACCCCTGTACAACAAATAATTTATTAGACCAAAAAAGACTAAAAGTATGGATTCTTCTATTCTTGTCAAAGTCAATATCATTTATTCAGTCTAGACTGTTACAAGCACTTATGAACGTCAAAGAAGCTACGCCATCGGTTCACAAACCCTACGGCGGGAGACTTTGTAACGAGAAGAACCAGCAAGAAACTCGTCAAGGGCTGTTTTTTTCTCCCTGTCTTATTTAATACAGAGTCGGCAAATTCTTTACAATCTTAGTATAGATAAAGAGACCCATGCACTAACTTGTTGTTCATAAGTATATTGCTGCACTTGATGTCCCGATGCAGGAAGTTCTTCCGGTGGCAGTAGGCGAGCCCGTCGAGCAGCTGGCGCATGATGGACGCGTTGTGGCACTCAGTGAAATCCACCATCTTGGACTCCAGCAGGCCCATTAGATCGTGGTCCATGTACTCGAATACTAGGTAGAATGACCCTTTGTCCTGGACAAAAGATTATTTTTGTAAAAGGGTGGTTTGGTAAACAAGATTATTTTTGCAAGTATGTATTGGTCGACCACCTGTTTGGCGCAGAGGCACTAAGCACGCCTTCTGCGCCAGAGGTCCCGGGTTCGATCCCCGGACAAGACAAATATTTGTGTGCATGAACACTTGTCTACTTGTCATGGTCTGGGTGTTTAATATGTAAAAAAAGTACATATGTAAGTTTATCCGTTATCTAGTATCCATAACACAAGTTCCTGAAACTTAACGTGGGCTAGAAAATTTGTGTTTTTGTGCAATTATTTATTTATTTATTGATAGGGTTAGATTAAGTTATACATAAAGTTAGCAAACATGTACTGGAGGACAGATGAAGCACTTTGCAATTTCAGCGGGAACAATAGTAAGAATAACGTCCGGCAGTAATATTAAACAAGAAAATATACTAGAAAAAAGCAACTTGTCTCATGTCGCCCTGACGGGATTCGAACCCGCATCCTTGGGAATCCGGCCCAATGCACTAACCAATTATGCTACAGAGACCTATGGGGACACGTCGAATTTTCTAGTACATTTACCTTACTACGGTGTACGGTGTTACTAGTATATTTTCTTGTTTAATATTTATTATATATATTTTACAATGCTATTCCTATTATATAATAGGAATAGCATTGTAAAATGCACAATTAAAAAGTTATAACTAACTTGCAGATAAAAAATCTATAGCGATAATTCACTACTGCAAACATGTTTTTATTTCACACAAATGAAAGTAGGTTTCGAACTTCTTTGGATAATGTTGATTTTATTTTTAAATTCATCAAGATCTGTATCTAAGAATAAACATTTGTTCTAATATAACCTTACCTTTCGGAAGTCCATAGCGTGCATTTGTCCGTGACGATCTCCCTGAGGTTGACGATGTTCTTGTGGTTGAGATGTCGCAGGATTTTGATCTATCGCACGGCGGTGATGGGGAAACCTTCCTCATCATTCTTGAGACCCTTCTTGAGAGCTACTATCTAGATCTGTATATATAAAGATACATTTGGTAGGCGTTAATAATCTTACCTTTCGGAAGTCCATAGCGTGCTGTTTATCCGTGACGATCTCCCTGAGTTTGACGATGTTCTTGTGGTTGAGCTGTCGCATGGCGGTGATGGGGAAACCTTCCTCCTCATTCTTGAGACCCTTCTTGAGAGCTACTATCTAGATCTGTATATATAAAGATACATTTGGTAGGCGTTAATAATCTTACCTTTCGGAAGTCCATAGCGTGCTGTTTATCCGTGACGATCTCCCTGAGTTTGACGATGTTCTTGTGGTTGAGCTGTCGCATGGCGGTGATGGGGAAACCTTCCTCCTCATTCTTGAGACCCTTCTTGAGAGCTACTATCTAGATCTGTATATATAAAGATACATTTGGTAGGCGTTAATAATCTTACCTTTCGGAAGTCCATAGCGTGCTGTTTATCCGTGACAATCTCCCTGAGATTGACGATGTTCTTGTGGTTGAGCTGTCGCAGGATCTTGATCTCTCGCACGGCGGTGATGGGGAATCCTTCCTTCTCGTTTTCGAGTCGAACCTTCTTCAAAGCAACTAACTGGCCAGTGTTCTTGTCCCGCGCTTTGTAGACTTGACCGTATGTGCCTTCGCCGATTTGTGTAATCACCTGGTGATTATTTTTTAAAGTGGTATTAGACTTGTGTAAGTTTTGGCAGTTTTTTTGAGTAGTGGCAATCTATCATTGTAATCATTAAATTATCTACGCGTTCCACAACTTTGGACCTGACTTAAACCATTTAACCCGCCACGCCTTAACGCGTTATTAGCGTAAGCTAAAAAAATATCAAAATCTATTTTGTACAGACATTTTCTTGCGACAAAAAGAAGGGTGTTATTTTAAGATTATAATAAAATTAAGAGGGTGCAAAGAAATTGTAAGTGATTTTTTATTCGTAATGTGCGGTTTTTCTACGAAAGACAAATATCTTATGGTAAATTTTAAATAGAAAAATATTGGAAAAATGAACTCGGCCACAAGTGAATTCTCAGACGGGAATCAAACCCGCGACCTTTGGAAATCCGGTCCAATGCTCTCAGAGCATTGGACCGGATTTCCAAAGGTTCCAAAGGGCGAGTTCATTTTTTCCAATATTTTTCTATTTAAAATTTACCATAAGTATAAAAATAGCATTGATAATGCAAAAATTACAAAATCACAAAAAAAAAAACAAATATCTATTATATAATAGGTATTCACCTATGACATTGTCGATTTGTATGAATTTCAAAGAAAGTTCGTTTTCCATACTAACAATTTTTGTTATAGTTGCTACCGCATATGCTAATGCCACATTTTTTTATGTACAAACATTGTACGAACGCTAAGTAATCTAATGCTATATTTAATTTAAACATTATCAGTATCTTTTAAATTATATTAAATATAGTGGTAATTTTTGCCAACGAAAAAAAAGTACTTTTTGAGGTTTTTTTTTTTTAATCTCATGATTACTGATTCTTGACCAATATGATTTTATTTTAATATAAAATCAAGCAATGGATTTATTTTTTAATTATAGAAGATATAGAAGTAGTGAGGTTCTCCTAATATTTTGTAGTATAAAACTAGAAAATAACAACGTCATTTATCATCAATTTACCCATAAAGTCCTAAAAAAATTGTAAATGCAAAAAAAAACTCAAACAAGTATCAGTAGGGCTAACACGAACAACTATCGAAATAATATCGAGTAAGTATCGAGCATGTAATGTCATAAAATGTATAGGAAATGTAGTACCATTTACGTCCGGTAGGAACGCTGCTAAATATGTCATACGTTTTATTTTACTTCCTCGATACTTACTCGAAAGTTTTTCCTGCTAGGCCTATTGTATTTCGGTTGTCATACCTGGAATCCATCGACGCATTTCTCGCCCCAGTCCTTGGCGTGGTGCGCCGGCGTCGCCACCGCCACTACTTTAGACCCGCGCCGCTTCAAGATGCGCGGTCGTTTTAGTTTGCAGCCCGCCTGTTTGTTAATATTATTAGTACATTACTGCAGCGGCCAGCAAGAGGCATTGATGGACGAACGTGCAAATGAGGGCCGAGGCGAAGCCGAGGCACAGATACGTAAGTCCATCAATGCCTAGTTGTGGCCAAGGCTTGTATAGTACTTTTCTCAAATAATGCGTGGAAATTAAAACTACTTTTCGAAATCAGACGAACAACGAACAACATTATTTTTCGCGCGTTAAAGTGTTCATTCGTTGTTTTTTTTTTCAAAAACAGCTTTTCTTTACATACTTCCCAAATAGGGCTTTTAAACCGGATAAAATGTGTGGCCTGCAACTACGTGTAGAGTGCGTTTTATCCTAGAAAAATACGGCCCACCATAAACATTTATCACGCACCTGATCGCGAGCGGCGTGGCGAGCGCTGAACATGTGCGAGTAATGTTCGCGTCGCGACGTCGGCGGGGGCGTTGATCCATCCAGCTCGTCGCCGCTCAGCTCCTCAGCACCCGGCAGCACTGAAATACACCCTCCTGCTTAGACGAAGTGCCCTTACAAGTTCTTCAGCGCATGAACACATAACCTCCCGTTTAGACTTTGCTTACTTACTACTGTGGCACTAATGTAAATGTTCACTATACGCTTGCGAAAGAGGGAAATAGATAAAAGTTCGAGAGGACTTTATATCACTGTCTATATTGCTGTAAAATCACTTAGTATTCTAACACAATTTAGTACATAAATCTGACTTAGAATATTTATCAATTTCTCAACGTGAATCTAAACGTAATCGTGAGTGAGCCTGACGGGACCCGGTATAGTATGCGACTGGTCTCCCTGCTGCGCGGCCGCACAATAATGTGTGGTCAGCATTTACATTGACGCCACAAGACTTTCAGAAAAACTAAACCTACAGGGTACAAGTTTTGGCGCGCACTGTTAATTGAAATAAAACAACTTTTACGGATCTCAAACGCGCTATATTTCACGAACTTAGTTGTAATTGTCCGTATTTTTTGTTTTTTTGGGCGTTTTGTGATTTTGCCGACGTTTCGTGGTCACGGGATGACTCACAGGGTCCTACAGGGGTTCTTTTTGGAGCCGATACAGCTAGTCGAATAAATCGAGTTTTAGAACTTAGGAATTGAATTAAATAAATGTAATAAGTTAGCGTCAGCTGCACTGGCTCGACGCGACAATTAATAACGAAAGTGCTCTTCTTAAACTCGCAAATACTGTACAACTTTTACCAAACGAACATTTCCAATTGCAATATACCTGGAGGCATAGGAAGATTCATGATGCCGGTTCGCTTCTTCTCCGGCTTCTCAGGTTTCTTCACGGGGCTGGGCGATGGTGTGCTCAGAGGACTGTCGTTCGCCAGCGTTTTGAGGTCCTCCACCTATGAACAAGAGTTGCAGATTAGTATATACTTTTATATATTTTTATTGGAATAGTGCCAAGATTAAACGATAAGTTCTAGACTAGACACATTATAATAAAGAGTAAAATGTGGATGACATGACTAGTGGAATAATGCTGATAAATTATGAACGTACATGTCACTGTTGCGGTGCATAACGATGCACTGACTTTTTAAATAGGTCGTATTATCCGTATTTCGCAGCAACTTCATGTTGGAGTATAGTTTATATAGTCTGTTATTTTATCGATAGAAAGTGAATAGCAATTACAAAAAAAACCGTTTAGGTAATCGCATTTCATTGATAGATATTCTTAGGTGTTAGTTACAAAACGTTCATTGGAATAACTTCAAGTTAACTAATCAGCCTGCTGATTGTAATTGATTTTTTTTATTCCGTATTTTGAAAGAGTGAAATTTGTAATGTGACATTTTGGTGAGAAAGAGCAAGATGGACTCTGTTTGCGTGTGAGAGTGAGAGTGTATGGCGGCCGGTGTCACCGCGCATGCGCAAGGACAAAATAGGGGAGGCAGGACAGGTATTCCGAATGTTGGCATTAATTTTTGCCGCTTTCTTGATGTATTGTGTAACGCCCGAAAATAATAACCTATCTGTAGATATGGATCGGTCTATCTGTGTTTGTTGCCTAGCAACCGTCGTTATTTTAGTCATATTAACAAAAATATCCTACGCTATGATACCTACAACAACAAAAAGATACGATATCGTATCTTTTCGCTTTTTTTAATCGCCATGATGTTAGCAGATGACGTGTCCCAGTAATACGTAGTTGGTGAGACCCCCGGCATTACCTGTGTGTTAGTCGGCGTGGGTAGCTCGTTAAGGAAGCGCGGACCGGTCAGCCGTCACAACAGCGGCTGTAGTGACTTTTTTTATTGTTAGGGGAATGCATATACCCCGTCTATAACGATACGTGGTTAGCGGGTATGTGGGACTCGTCTAAGGTTCTATCCTGTACTGAATACCTTATCCCTATTGGACCGCCTCCTGCTCCCCCGTCCGACAAAAGCACGGTGGGGGAACAAGAGGGGGGAATACCCACTAATCCCCTCATCTTTTGCCCACATGGGCTACCTTGGTCGTGCGGGTACCGTCACAGTCCTATATCGAGTATCAGAACTTAGCGAATTTTTCGTACCTACGATGGCGTCACGAGCAAATGTTATTAACGAGCTATTGCAAGAAAGCACTGCACAATTAACCATTTTCGTTTCTGAGTGACGGGTGTTTTCACGGCAATGGTCTCAAGCGGACTGACTTAGGTCGAAAAATTTACCGTCGATCAAACTTTTTACACGCAAAATAGGTACACTTTTACCGTCTATCTCGACATAGGTCTTTGGGTACCGTATTGACTAGCTCGCTCTGACAAAGATCATCGACTGTAGTACCTGCGTGTTGGGCGGCATGGGCAGCTTGGTGAGGGAGCGCTGGTGCAGCAGCGGCCGTAGTAGGCGTCGTAGCAGGTGGAACAGGAGTCGCAGCCGCAGCAGTCGCAGCTGCAGCGGGTGGGATGTAGTACCTGCGTGTTGGGCGGCATGGGCAGCTTGGTGAGGGAGCGCTGGTGCAGCAGCGGCCGTAGTAGGCGTCGTAGCAGGTGGAACAGGAGTCGCAGCCGCAGCAATCGCAGCTGCAGCGGGTGGGATGTAGTACCTGCGTGTTGGGCGGCATGGGCAGCTTGGTGAGGGAGCGCTGGTGCAGCAGCGGCCGTAGTAGGCGTCGTAGCAGGTGGAACAGGAGTCGCAGCCGCAGCAGTCGCAGCTGCAGCGGGTGGGATGTAGTACCTGCGTGTTGGGCGGCATGGGCAGCTTGGTGAGGGAGCGCTGGTGCAGCAGCGGCCGTAGTAGGCGTCGTAGCAGGTGGAACAGGAGTCGCAGCCGCAGCAGTCGCAGCTGCAGCGGGTGGGATGTAGTACCTGCGTGTTGGGCGGCATGGGCAGCTTGGTGAGGGAGCGCTGGTGCAGCAGCGGCCGTAGTAGGCGTCGTAGCAGGTGGAACAGGAGTCGCAGCCGCAGCAGTCGCAGCTGCAGCGGGTGGGATGTAGTACCTGCGTGTTGGGCGGCATGGGCAGCTTGGTGAGGGAGCGCTGTCGCGGCGGCGGAGGCTGTGCTTGTGCTTGGAAGGCCGTGTCCACCACGCTCGTGGGGGAAGCCGCCGTAGCGGCCGTAGGCGTCGTAGTAGGCGGGACGGCCGCAAGGTTCGTAGCATTCGTAGCTGGGCGCGGTGGGCTCAACGACTTCTGAGGACAATGCTCTTGATATGATTCGGTTTAAGCATTACTAGCGGCCGCGTGGTTCCCGTTCCCGTGGGAATATCGGAATAAAAAGTACTACTACTTGCTACCAAAAGTCCTGTATAAAAAACCAAGTACCTCAATTTCACTAGTGGGCGCTTCACCATTAGTATCAACCACATCAGACATAGGCGCAGAGACAGGAGCAGGAACAGGCGCGGGGGGTTGCGAGTTCGAGTCCGTGTCCAACAGCGGCATGGGGATATTGTTCACCACCACCACTTGTTCTTCACTCTCTTTGCTGGTCTCTTCTTTGTCTTTGCCATTTTCGCCGTTTTCTTTGGACGCCTACAAAGGAAAAAAAAAGTTATTAAAATTCACTTCATTTCATAAAAAGCAATTTATCGTATTTAACGCAGTGGAGTTCTGTTTATGATTTTCATAGTCAAGTACTTTACTCCAAACTATTAACAAATAGAATCTTTCGATGAATTATTTATAATCATTAGGCAAGAAGTCAGATTGGTTGCTACTAAAGTCCGTTTCACGACAAAATACCCGAAGAAGTAGTCGCTTCGGTCACCTTCATCATTGGAACATGAGCTCTATTACTATAGAGATAAGAAAATCACATTTTAGTTCCAATAATATTCCGTAGGATTTCTTATATGAAACGGACACCGGAAATACTAATCCAACAATAGACAATAATGCTTTTTGGAGTGGAATGCATTCTTGATAACCAGCCCTCTAATTGTCTAATTTCAAAATCGATTACAATCCCTTTCAAAGGAATTGTGATTGTGCTAGTGATCTATGGAATTGTGTAACTTATAGTCGCAATCCCTTTCAGAACAAATGATGTTTTAAATGACACTTCATTTGACACATCTCCATACATTTGAAAGATATTTTCGTCTGTCATTTTGCTTAGTCAGTTCAATTTCGTTCATTCAATACCTTTCAAAACGCATCCCGATTACAATCCCTATCAAACGTCAGATATTGACAGCCTGAAGTATGTGAATATCTTTCAAATGACGAATTGAAAGGGATTGCGATAGATTTTAAATTTAAGACAATTAGCCACCGGGTAGGCCGTTTCTAGACCAACTATTTACGTAGACAAAGCCAATGGCAAAAGCTAGCCAAATACACAGAGTACAAAACTACGTACCTGCGTTGAACTGTCGGCAGTGGCGTTCGACAGCTCATCAATTGTGAGTATCTCTGGATTGTTGATGGATGTGCTTGTGGAGAGAGCGCTTTGCGATTCCTCCTCCTTTTGACTTAGAATCTCTTGAAGTTTCTATACAAACAAATAATAATAATAATAAAAATAATTGCATACAAACACACCAATTATCTAGCCCACGTTAAGTTTCATAAAGAACTTGCGTTATGGATACTAGATAACGGATAAACATACTTATATACTTTTTTTCTTGTAAATATGTACATATATAATATACATATTTAACACCCAGACCAAGACAAATAGACATCATGCTCACAAATATTTGTCTTGTCCAGGGTTCGAACCCGGGACCTCTGGCGTTGAAGGCGGGTTTAGTACCCCTGCAAACAGGTCGTCGCCAATAATAATAATTGCATACAAACACAACAATTATCTAGCCCACGTTAAGTTTCATAAAGAACTTGTGTTATGATTACTAGATAAGGGATAAACATACTTATATACTTTTTTTAAAATAAATACATAATATATACATCAAACACCCAGACCAAGACAAATAGACATGTTCATGCACACAAATATTTATCTTGTCCGGGGATCGAACCCGGGACCTCTGACGCAGAGGGTGGGCTTAGTACCCCTGCGCCAAACAGGCCGTGAGAATATCGAATTTACCTTTGCTCTCTTCTGTTTGTCTTTGACAAGTTCAGCAAATAGACTGGTATCGCTGATCTTCTCCTTGAAGTCTATCCTGCGCTGCAGCACGGTAGATGGAGGGCTCGGAGACTCGTATTTAGTTCTGTGAAACAAACAATAACCCTCAGTTAGAGGTAATTTCGACAGGAAGACGTATAGAATAAAGTCGCCCCATTCTATGAAATCGTAAGGTATATCTGCCGCCTGCGCTCACTGGCTGCTGGGCCATATGTGTTAGTTATGGTAAATTTGAAATAGAAAAACAATAGAAAAAAAATTACTCGGCCACAAGTGAATTCTCAGACGGGAATCGAACCCGCGACCTTTGGAAATCCGGTCCAATGCTCTAACCGCTGAGCTACCGAGAGTTGCGAACCACCGTCGAAATTCTCCAATACTTTTATATTTTGAATACGCTGTAGGCCAACGTTGTTACATCAATGCTAGGAAATATCCTTGCATTCGAAAGAAACATCTTTTCAGGTGTTTAACGATCGATTAAGATGCAACTGCCAATAATTTATGATTTTGTAATTTTTGCATTTTTCAATGCTATTTTTATACTTATGGTAAATTTTAAATAGAAAAACACTGGAAAAAATTAACTCGGCCACAAGTGAATTCTCAGACGGGAATCGAACCCGCGACCTTTGGAAATCCGGTCCAATGCTCTAACCGCTGAGCTACCGATACCATAAGTATAAAAATAATTTACCATAAGTATAAAAATAGCATTGAATAAAATGCAAAAATTACAAAATCATAAACATATGTGAACACTAAGTTCTTCATAATCAGATTCCGTTCCAGTTGAGTAAGTATTGATTATATCTAACATTATAGCTACATTAAAAAGCGGCATTATTTTTACAATGGAGTAGTTGTAGTAGTAGTATAATTTTTTTCAAAATGACGTTGGCTGGCACCTGTCAAATTACTCTACTGAGCTAAAAATCCGACGATAGACAGATTCTCTATAGATTCACAACATTCTCGGCCCAAATTTGCAACCGGAGCAGCAGTTTAAATAAAATTTAAATCTATTATCTATTAAAAAATTAATGGGTGTTATTTTGTCCAAACATATAGAGCAAATATTTAATTAATGTTAAAAAAAAACCTTAAAACCAGCACCATTTCACTAATATTGAAAAGCGTTTCTTTTTTATGCAGTGACACGGCCCATCGTTGACCTCATTCCATACCAACATGGCATTTTTAACCATGTATACGGCCATCTAAAAAAATTCATTGGCAACACTGCATCAATTTTATATTAATGAAAATGTTGCCCACAAGAAAAACTAGGAGAATGATCGCAAAACCTAATAAACATAAATAAAAATCAAATATCACGTTTTTTTTTAAACATTAGTTTTTTATACTTATGATATATTTTTAAAACGGTAATCCGGTCCAATGGTCAGAGCATTGAATCGGCTTTCCAAAGGTCGTGGGTTCGAGTCCCATCTGAGAATTCACTTGTAGCCGAGTTGATTTTACCAATATTTTTCTATCTAAAATTTATCATCAGAATAAAAAAAAATGGGATTGAAAAATGCAAACATTAAAATCTTCAAATCGTCTTTAATCTAGTACTTTTAACTAAATTAAATAAAAAACCATTCACTTCACCATTCTATCTTGTTTGTTTACTTTCTTACAGCAACCTGTATACTCACGGCTCAAGCTCTATTTTTAATAAACTTGTTAACCATATAGTGCGGATATCATTTATCTATTTCAAACAATGTAACACCGGATACCTGTGGCGCTCCCGCTCGGGGTCGCGGTGGCGCGGGCGGTGGCGCGGCGGCGACGCGGTGGAGCCCCGCCGCCGCCGCGACCCCGACCGCCGACGCTTCAGGGAGCTTCTGCTGTGGGACCTGCAAATAACACGCTCGGTTATTATCACTTACCAGAGGCCGGGCGTGGTTTCACCCGCGTGGTTCCCGTTCCCGTGGGAATTTTGGGATCATTTATAGCCTATGTTACTACTTGGGGTCTAAGGATTCTCTATACCAAGTTTCGTCAAAATCGGTCCAGTAGTTTTTGAGTTTATTCGTTACATACAAAAATACAAATCTTTCCTCTTTATAATATTAGTATAGATTGGTATAGCGAATGCTGTGCCGTGTGGTGACGGCCTATGAATACAAGTGTCCCCACTCCCTTACATGCGTGGGATGTCGTAAGAGTCGACTAAGAGGCTCGACGCATTGAACACCTGTGCAAAAATTTGAAACAAACCCTCTACCAACCCGTCTGGCCAGCGTGGTAGCAAATAGCCTCCTATGAACGCCACAATAGGCGTGAGCTAGGAGAGGCCTATGTCCAGCAGTGGACGTCCACAGGCTGATGAGTGTGAGTGAGTGTGGTATAGCGAAAAGAACCGATGGGCGTTGGGGCGGAAAGGTTCTGGAATGACGACCGCGCACAGGATGAGACGCTCCGTGGGTAGGCCCCCGACAAGGTGGACCGACGATCTGGTGAAGCCGCTGGATGCAGACTGCGCTGGACCGATCGTTGTGGAGAGCCTTGGGGGAAGCCTATACCCAGCAGTGGGTGTCATGTGGCTGAGACGACGACGACGACGATTGCTATAATAATAATAATTCTTTGGCCAGTCACCGCCAGCCAATTTTTCAGTCTGGAGACGAGGCAGGCTGGCGGTAGTCTCTATCCATAACGCAAACGCTAATCCATCCAAATCCCAACCCAATAGTCCCTATCCAGTAGATGCAATAGCCCCTGTGCAGTTGCTGGGGATAGTCTCCGAGTATACCAACCTGATGTGGTCAGACATTCGATCCAGCAGTTGTGCCACACACGCATAATATATTAAAGTCGCTAAGGTGTCTACATGTTGAATCCACATCCCCACGCACGCCTTAATAAATAAATAAAATAAATAAATAAATTCTTTATTGTTTCCAAACATAAGTAATTTGACAATTCATATTTTAACATAAGCTAGGACTTACAAGTTAATATGAATATGTATCTGCTGCCGAGCTAGGCATAAGCCTGTATTACGGCAAACAGCGCCGGTCCCCTTGGAGCAAGATCATGTGAGTCCAATTTAGATAAAAATTACTTTTAGTGTAACAAAAAAAAGAAAAATCTTGTAAATTCCTTTCATAAACGAAAAAATAGGTATTTAAAGTTACGGATAGTGTTTGTGTAAGCAATGTGAATGATTGCGCATGTGTGTGTGTGTGTGTGTGTTTGTAAGTGTGTGTGTGTGTTTGTGTGTGAGAGAGTGTGTGTGGGCATGGGTTTGTCCGGGTATAGTACATAACACTGCATATTTATTTACTTGATGATAATTTTTAATGTAAAAATGTATAGCATTGAAAAATGCAAAAATATCTAAGATCATAATTTATTTAGTTGTTGTTCTGTTACCTACTTATTTGCTGATCTCTAATAATGTTTCAGTTTCCTCATACGTGAGGGTTTTCAACCATATAGTTGTTATAATTTTCACCTCTGAAGTAGTCAGAGGATAAATGTTGAGAGCTTTATTTACTTTATTGTATACTATTGGACCGAGAAATTTTTGACACCTATTGCTAAAAGCAGTATAAAACCTGTCATTTAGTTTACTTAGATAACCCTTACGAGTTTTCAATATTACAGGATCATATTAGGTTTTAGTATGTTGTCTTATTACAAGATTTAGAATAAAAAGCTGGCGGACCGTGAGAACGTCACAAAGGTTGTACAATGCAGTTGTTGGAAATAGAAAAGGTTCAAAAGTACAGATTTTAAGTATCGCCCTTTGTGCAATTTCTAGCCTCTTGAGTACTGTTTTAGCGGCACCACCCCAGCTCACTATACAATAATTTAGTAGCGATTGACACAGCGCATAATAAATTTGTTTCAAGCGGTAGGGTTCTATGATATGCCTAATGTTTTTAAAGATATATATTAACCTGCGTACCCTGGAACTAACCAGATCTATGTGTTCCCGAAAGTCCAAACGAGCGTCAATAATTACTCCAAGGTATTTAATACTCTCTACTTTTTTGAGTGTCTTACAACTACACTCTGGATTTAGTAAGTTGCAATCATGAGCAAGAATTGAACTCTCTTCGGTTATGGATGTTTTATTAATGGCGAAAGTAATATATTTTGCTTTATCAGGGTTAAGCGTTAATTTGTTTAGAGCGAGCTATTTCGAACAGCATCAAAACCAATTTGAGCACTACGATAAACCCCTTCCCAAGTAATATCCTCAAAAACAAGAGCAGTGTCGTCTGCGTATGAAATAATTTCCCCTTGTGGCAGTTTCATTTCAGTTAGCCCATTTATATAGATGAGGAAGAGAGTTGGCCCCAGGATGCTTCCCTGAGGCACGCCATACTCAATGGGTAGACAACTGCTGACGTATGTTCCTACTTTGACACATTGGTAACGGTTTGTCAAATAACTTTCAAACATTTTTAATTGCGTCCCACATACCCCTACTCTTTCAAGCTTATGTAACAACTGCAAGTAGTAGGTAAGGTAAAGGTAGGTTTATACGACTGCAAAAACAGCTGGGACAAAATAAAGAACCAATCCCTTAAATAACTAACGGCTTAAAGTGCCTCTCAAAACACGGATGAGTTCGTGATAATAAATATTTGATCACCCAGTCCGCGGCCGACCATTGCGAAAGTTGCTTCACCGCTACAATCGCAGATAAGCGCGAGAACCATTCACCACCGCACTCCTCATTACTTTCTTCAAACAGATTAATATTGAAGTTTACCTTTTCAAGCGTACTTTTCACTGATATAAACGTCAAGTTCAAATTGGAAAAAATAGTTATGTACAGCTTGACCTTCTGTTGACCATACATACAGTACTGCATTTATTGTGTTACACACCTGTGTGAAGCCTTAGCGTCCCGGTGCCGGTCGCGGTCGCGGCTGCGGTGGCGGCGCGAGCGGCTGCGGCTGCGACGCCGGTGCGACCGCCGCGCCGGGCTGTACTCACGACCGCGAGGCTCGTGGATGGGAGAATCTGGACAAACGTAGTATTACTTGTTCATTATTTGTATTTTGTTTCAGATATTGTGCACAGGAAAAACAATTTACCGAATTCGTTTATTGAGTGGATAAACCTTCTATCTTTCCACAACCAAGGCAATAGAATCCCCATAACCCACATAGGGCAGTGTGAGTGTCGTCTCAAATATCCTTTCCAATAAATAAAGTAATTATTTTGAAAAGCCGTTTGTGATAGAACATTTCTTTTCTAGAAGTGCAGTAGATGTAAGATGGCCAACTAGTTTTACAATTTGTGAACTTTAATTAAAAATATCTGAGATTGACAACATTCTTCGAATACTGTGGGATCTAGCAGTACTCTGCAGCTCCCTGTCCTCTACTCTTCATACGTCGTTGTTGAGTCCACGATCATACCAGGCACCATGATAGGCGACTGCGGCCTCTCGTGCCAGTACTCGCTGCGGCCACGCTCATACTCGGGCTCCGGGTCCGAGTCGACCGTCACCGTGTCGTCGGCTTCTGACTGTTGAGTCCACATTCTTACCTGACACCATGATAGGCGACTGCGGCCTCTCGTGCATGTACTCCCTGCAGCCGCGCTCATACTCGGGCTCTGGGTCCGAGTCGGTCGTCACCGTGTTGTGCTACGGGGCACCGACGGCAGCTTCGGGGACTTCTGTCTCTCCATTGGTCGTTGTTGAGTCCACAATCTCACCTGACACCGTGATAGGCGACTGCGGCCTCTCGTGCCAGTACTCCCTGCGGCCACGCTCATACTCGGGCTCTGGGTCCGAGTCGGTCGTCACCGTGTTGTGCTACGGGGCACCGACGACGGCTTCGGGGACTTCTGTCTCTACATTGGTCGTTGTTGAGTCCACAATCTCACCTGACACCGTGATAGGCGACTGCGGCCTCTCGTGCCAGTACTCCCTGCGGCCACGCTCATACTCGGGCTCTGGGTCCGAGTCGGTCGTCACCGTGTTGTGCTACGGGGCACCGACGACGGCTTCGGGGACTTCACCTGACACCATGATAGGCGACTGCGGCCTCTCGTGCCAGTACTCCCTGCGGCCACGCTCATACTCGGGCTCTGGGTCCGAGTCGGTCGTCACCGTGTTGTGCTACGGGGCACCGACGACGGCTTCGGGGACTTCTGTCTCTACATTGGTCGTTGTTGAGTCCACAATCTCACCTGACACCGTGATAGGCGACTGCGGCCTCTCGTGCCAGTACTCCCTGCGGCCACGCTCATACTCGGGCTCTGGGTCCGAGTCGATCGTCACCGTGTTGTGCTACGGGGCACCGACGACGGCTTCGGGGACTTCTGTCTCTACATTGGTCGTTGTTGAGTCCACAATCTCACCTGACACCATGATAGGCGACTGCGGCCTCTCGTGCCAGTACTCCCTGCGGCCACGCTCATACTCGGGCTCTGGGTCCGAGTCGATCGTCACCGTGTTGTGCTACGGGGCACCGACGACGGCTTCGGGGACTTCTGTCTCTACATTGGTCGTTGTTGAGTCCACAATCTCACCTGACACCATGATAGGCGACTGCGGCCTCTCGTGCCAGTACTCCCTGCGGCCACGCTCATACTCGGGCTCTGGGTCCGAGTCGGTCGTCACCGTGTTGTGCTACGGGGCACCGACGACGGCTTCGGGGACTTCTGTCTCTACATTGGTCGTTGTTGAGTCCACAATCTCACCTGACACCATGATAGGCGACTGCGGCCTCTCGTGTCAGTACTCCCTGCGGCCACGCTCATACTCGGGCTCTGGGTCCGAGTCGATCGTCACCGTGTTGTGCTACGGGGCACCGACGACGGCTTCGGGGACTTCTGTCTCTACATTGGTCGTTGTTGAGTCCACAATCTCACCTGACACCATGATAGGCGACTGCGGCCTCTCGTGCCAGTACTCCCTGCGGCCACGCTCATACTCGGGCTCTGGGTCCGAGTCGGTCGTCACCGTGTTGTGCTACGGGGCACCGACGACGGCTTCGAGGACTTCTGTCTCTACATTGGTCGTTGTTGAGTCCACAATCTCACCTGACACCATGATAGGCGACTGCGGCCTCTCGTGTCAGTACTCCCTGCGGCCACGCTCATACTCGGGCTCTGGGTCCGAGTCGATCGTCACCGTGTTGTGCTACGGGGCACCGACGACGGCTTCGGGGACTTCTGTCTCTCCATTGGTCGTTGTTGAGTCCACAATCTCACCTGACACCGTGATAGGCGACTGCGGCCTCTCGTGCCAGTACTCCCTGCGGTCACGCTCATACTCGGACTCTGGGTCTGAGTCGGTCGTCACCGTGTTGTGCTACGGGGCACCGACGACGGCTTCGGGGACTTCTGTCTCTACATTGGTCGTTGTTGAGTCCACAATCTCACCTGACACCATGATAGGCGACTGCGGCCTCTCGTGCCAGTACTCCCTGCGGCCACGCTCATACTCGGGCTCTGGGTCCGAGTCGATCGTCACCGTGTTGTGCTACGGGACACCGACGACGGCTTCGGGGACTTCTGTCTCTACATTGGTCGTTGTTGAGTCCACAATCTCACCTGACACCATGATAGGCGACTGCGGCCTCTCGTGCCAGTATTCCCTGCGGCCACGCTCATACTCGGGCTCCGGGTCCGAGTCGATCGTCACCGTGTCGTGGTACGGGGGCACAGACGGTGTGTGCGGCGTCGTCGACTTCTGTCTTCGCCTAAAATTTGTTAATTATGAATACATGTTTGCATGAATAAAGGGTCAAGAGTGACCGAATCGTTGCCGATCGTCCGTTGCGTAAGGTATACCTACACATTATTCCATATAAATAAACATCTCAAATCATAAACATTTAACCGAAGACGTTTTTTAACGTCGAATAGAGATAGACTCTAGTAAATTACGCAACGCAATACCGGTGTCGTAAATTCGATCCAATGTGGCTTGGCCCTTATAAAAATATGTTTAAACGAATATGTTGCTAAATACCAAAAATGTTTATTGCATTGAGTTATTACAACTCTTACTGATTATACAACAGTACCCCTATTACGAGTTTGCTTAACATGACATTTACAGGACTCGTGAGCGTAGACTATCAAATACACTGCTCATGTCGGTAAAACAGTCGCTAAATATGAAAGAGACAGAGCTACATTTTACATTAACGTTTACTGTAACGTCGAGTTTGCCAAACTCGTAATAAGCCTACAGGTCTCGATTGACCGTAAAAGTTTAACGCGCAAAAATTAATTAATTAAAAACCATAGAGGCAATGAAAATAAGACATTCGAATCATGAATGAATAAGAGAAAGAAAAAATAGAGTAATATCTTCTAAACCTAATTTATATGAGAGCCGGTCTCACAATCGACACATAAGTACGAGGGTGGATTGAAAAGTAGTCGGCCTAACCAAGAAAATAAACACATACTAAATCAAATATATTTTTATTTTTCTACATAATCACCATCAAGTTCAATGCACTTTTGCCACCTTACCTTCAAAGCATTTAGACCGTTGAAAAAAAATTATTCTTGCTTAGAGTCAAAATATGCGTCTACTGCTGCTTTGACCTCGTCGTTTGTCGAAAATCTTTGACCTCCCAAGTGCTTTTTTAGGTTAGGGATCAGAAAAAAGTCTGATGGTGCCAGATCAGGTGAATAAGGCGGATGCGGTAACAGTTCAAAGCCACAGTTGTGGAGTTCAGCTGACGACGACGAACACGAGCGTAATCTTGATGAAACAGGACTTTTCTTCTGAATATTCCTGGACGTTTTTCTTTTATTTCCTCTCGTAAACAACGTAGTAAGGTGCAGTAGTAATCAGAGTTTATGGTCTGACCCCTTTCAAGATAATCAACCATAATCACACCCTTCGAGTCCCAGAATACTGAAGCCTTCACCTTATTTGCCGACAAAATCGCCTTAGCCTTTTTACGGGTGGTGAACCAGGTCTTCTCCACTGTTTTGATTGTTGTTTTGTTTCTGGTGTACAGTAATGAACCCATGTTTCGTCCATAGTAACAAAACGATTCAAAAAATCATCTTCATCGGCTTCAAATAACTCCAAACAGTCGCGTGCAATAGTCAATCGCATATTTTTTTGTTCAACTGAAAGCAGTCGCGGAATCCACCTCGCAGACACCTTGTGGAAACCCAACACGTTGACTATGTTGTTTTGAGTTCGTTCATAAAAGATGCCTATAGTCTCGGCTATCTCTCTAATTTTTAATCTGCGGTCTCCCATAATTAAATCAAGTATTTTTTTAGATTTTCGTCAGTAGTGGACGTCGAAGGCTTCCCAGAGCGGGGTTCGCCTTTCACACTCTCTCTACCACGCTTGTATTCTGATATCCATTTTTTGACGGATGTATATGACAGAACGGAATCCCCTAATGTACTGACCATATCATCATGGATGGCTTTTGATGACAGCCTCTTCTTATGGAGGTACTTAATGACGGCACGCTGCTCGATTTGCTCCATTTGCTGAGATTATGTCCGATTGCTTTGTTAATAAATTTATAAAATCACAACTAAGTATAGCACACCTTTCAAACTTCACACAATTAACTAGTCTGAACTGAACTAAACAATGTGGGTAGAGTTGATTTTTAGAATTAAATGGATCTGTGTTAGGCCGACTACTTTTCAATCCACCCTCGTATATAGCACATAATACACACGACCTGTTTGGCGCAGGGGTACTAACCCTGCCTTCTGCGCCAGAGGTCCCGGGTTCGATCCCCGGACAAGACAAATATTTGTGTGCATGAACATGTCTATTTGTCTTGGTCTGGGTGTTTAATATGTATATTATGTATGAATTTACAAAAAAAGTATATTAAGTATGTTTATCCGTTTTCTAGGAACCATAACACAAGTTCTTAATGAAACTTAACGTGGGCTAGATAATTGGTGTGATTGTATGGAAATATTTATTATTTATTTATTATTTATTCTAAGTTTTGGATAGCTTTATCTGTTGAAATATGAAAAATACTAGATGCCGCCCACGGTTTCATACGCTTGCTTCTCGTTTCCGTGGAAATATTGGGATAAAAAGTATGCTATGTGTTTATCCAGACTATCCTACTATCTGTATGCAAAATTTCAACAAAAGCCGTTCAGTAATTTTGACGTGAAAGAGTAAGCCATCCAAACATCCTCACAAACTTTCGCATTTATAGTATTAGTAGGATGTCCAACTATCTGCCAGATAAACTACCCAGAACTTATCAGTCGGTAGTGAAAGACTTTAATATCGTAAATAATATAAGATAGAGAAGAATAATATATAAGAATAATATAAGATAGAAAGAAAAGAAAAGTAGAAAAGATAAAAGAGAGAAAAGGATAAGCGGCAAAAAATACCTTTTGAGCCGTTGTCATTAATTAGTAATATTTAGTACTGATTCTGGTCACAGACACTTGCATGTCTGCGACTTAACTTACACTTGACCGACATAACAATAAGTCGGATTTTTTATTCAGTAGAGTAATTTGAATGGTACCAGGGGGGCAATTCTCGCGCCTTCGACATCTTGAATTCGACATTTTTGGAGCCATAAATATATATTTAAAACTCACAGAAAACAATCTTCAACATTATAGGATTGTCAAAGATCATTGAAACTAAAGTATTATGTCCGTAGTAAAGATTTTACTTACATTTTTAATAAAGAAATTATGGTTTGAAAAATGTCGAATTCGACATATCTCAGCGCGAGAATTGCCCCCCAGATCGTCGATGAAGTGACAATACCTCCTAACTACCCTGTTTTTATGTGATAAACTTAGTTCAGTTTTGCGTGGATTAATGTTTCTTCTATCTCTATTTCCCTTTTT
This sequence comes from Chrysoteuchia culmella, assembly GCA_910589605.1. Taxonomy (NCBI): domain Eukaryota; kingdom Metazoa; phylum Arthropoda; class Insecta; order Lepidoptera; family Crambidae; genus Chrysoteuchia; species Chrysoteuchia culmella. Next base: position 20,643,253 of record OU342651.1, on the reverse strand, counting down.
AAATAGCTATTAAAACTCTGTGGAATGTCCCTTTTTAAATAGCTATTAAAAATCTGTGGAATTTCTCTTTTTAAATAGCTATTAAAACTGTAGAAATGGCTGCTATATGCACAAGAAAATATTTACAAGTTCATAATATTTATTCATAAAAAGTAGTTAGGAGATATTGTCACTTCATCGACGAAATTTCATTTTGTAAAAATAATGCTGCCTTATAATGTAGCTATAATTTTAATATTGCATTTGTGTATGTGAATGGAATCAATATTTATTGACTTTGAACTGGATCTGAGCCAATCATCACGAAAAACAGTTGGCACAATTACTCTACTGAATAAGAAATCCGACTATACCTAATTGATTATTTAACTATGGTTTCCCAATAGCTCAACACTATCCTGCTAACCTCAGGCCTATCAAAAGCTGTTAGGGCAATATGAAGTTATACTGAGCTGAGCACAGTTTTGGCATTGCACGTTGTTGCACGGTTTTTTATGTATTCATAATAAGCCCCCTAATTGCCTAATTTCAAAATCTATTACAATCCCTTTCAAAGGTATTGTGATTGTCATAGTGATATATGGAATTGTGTAGCTTATACTCACAATCCCTCTCGGAATGAGTGATGTTTTTAATGACTCTTCATTTGACACTACTCCATACATTTGAAAGATATTTTCGAGTGTCACTTTCAAAACGCGTCCCGATCAAAATCCCTATCAAATGTCAAATAGTGACGGTGTGAAGTATGTAAATATCTTTCAAATGACGATTTGAAAGGGACTGCGATAGATTTTAAAATTAGACAATTAATCCCCTGTATGTATGTAGTTGATTGTTGTGCAGTGTCAAAATAAATGTTTATTTTTTTTACGCAAGATGGCGATCTAATCAACGCTATACGTCGCTTAGCAATCAATCATTCTCTCACCATCGTAAACTTCGTTAGATCCATTTCAGAGTGCTTAGTGCGATTTTTTTTTAGTCACGTTGGCGTTAACGTAGTCTGTGGCGTAATCCGCTAGAAGGCCGCTTATTTCATACAAAAATCAACGCGTTCACGATCTTTCTGGACCCTCGTCGTCCAGTTGAGTAATCAATATTACTTCAATATTGAAATAACTGCTTAAGGTGGTACGACTTCTATACAAACAAACATTACACAATTATTGGTTCATCATACCTTAATAACACATAAATACATGCGCAACTAACTCGTTTCAGTTATTTGTTTGCGCGAAATTATAAAAAAATGTAGTTTCATACATGAGCTATATAAATGCGATGAGTCACACACACATACGTATATTTATTGAAATTATAAAATATTAGTATATTCATGTTTTATGTATGAATGTACAATTATTTAATTATTTCACGCAAACAAATAACTGAAACGAGTTAGTTGCGCATGTATTTATGAATTATTAAGGTATGATGAACCAATAATTGTGTAATGTTTGTTTGTATAGAAGTCGTACCACCTTAGGGAAGGGCCTCAGCTTTTTAGGCAATGTAACTTTAGTTTCATGCAAAAAGAAGTTGTTAATTTACCTGACGTCACTATGTTGCAAGCTTGAAACAATTAAACATTACATTAAGACATAACCAACAAAACAGAATTATTGCATCTTTATAGTAATAATATCAATAAACATACGTATTATTCATCAACAACTCTGGCGGCAAAAAACAAGATATTTTTTTTAATGATTTTGTAATTTTTGCATTTTTCAATGCTATTTTTATACTTATGGTAAATTTTAAATAGAAAAATATTGGAAAAAATTAACTCGGCCACAAGTGAATTCTCAGACGGGAATTGAACCCGCGACCTTTGGAAATCATAGATCAATAGAGCATTGGACCGGATTTCCAAAGGTCGCGGGTTCGATTCCCGTCTGAGAATTCACTTGTGGCCGAGTTAATTTTTTCCAATATTTTTCTATTTAAAATTTACCATAAGATATTTTATTTTTGCTGTCAATTTTTTTTTCCGAAAATCCGATTATGCAGTTGAATATTTCTCAAAAAAATAAGGATGGTTTCCTAAGAACGTTTTCATGTAGCTACAACGGTTACCTGCCCTTCATGCCCCGTCTTAACGTGCCACCCTGTATTTTTACTATGAAACCGCGTCCATTAAAGACGCGCCGAGTGAAATCTAACGGGCGCATATCCCGAAGGCCTGCCGCAGGCCAATTACGATCTACCTAGTTTGATAAAGAGTTGCGATTCGTCTCAGATGGACGCGCAGATCAGATTCTCTTTAAGTGGACGCGAGGCTTAAAGCCTTGTACAAGTCTAACGAAGATGCTACCTGATTTAGAATAAATACTAATCACAATGTTTCTTCCATGTGACTTAACGTGAGGAACGAACCCATGACTCCAGCGGGCTGATTCACAACCATCGGACACGGAATCGGGCTCTACCGCGTAAAAATCTGGGTATGGATATGGGCTTCATTTGACAGTTGAAGCTCATAAAATTACCATATATGGTAATTTAACTGTCAAATGAAGCCCATGTTCATATCCATATTTTTTACGCGATAGATCCCCGAATTCGAAAACTATCTCTATTTTAAAAAGAGTGACAGGGACAAAGAATACATTCCGCTCTCGGAGTTTCCGAAGGTTTGTGAATAAGACGGCTGGTCCAGTAAGAATTACGAGGGTGAATCAAAAAATTCTTAGAAATGGATACACAATTTTTTTTTGTGTAAGTTTTTTATTTTTATTTTCAAGTGTCATTGTCATTTAGTGTTTATGCCAAGTATCAATTGATTCCGTCTTGTCCTTTTTATTTAATTAATTATTTTGTAAAACAATTTGATAAAGTCTACCAAACAAGGATAAAAACGAGATACGCGCGGTGATAAAGTACCAGTGCCTAAAAAAAATTGTGAACTTCGGATATTTATTTGGATATTCAGCAATCGTAAGAGACTGATGCTGTACCTTATTCCATGGTCGCTTACTGGGTAGTCGAGTTTAAAAGAGGCAAATCCAGCTATGAAGATGATTCTCGTTCTGGTCGAACGTCCACAGCTCATCGCTCCGACGTTGCACTCACGGCAATCCGTCAGTATTGCTTTGAAATTTAAAATAACCCGCCATATTCACCGGACTTAACCCCTTGTGATTTTCACTCATTGAAAGAGTATGTTCATGGAACAAGATTTCACGACAATGACGCCGTAACGGCCGCGGTAGAGGAATTTTCGAGAGTCAAGGAATTTGTTTTTTTTTCAGAGAAAATAAAAAAGTTGGAGAAGCATTTTAACAAATGTTTAGAGTTATAAAAAGATAACGTTGTCAAAAATTTTTTTTTACATTTCACTGATGCTTTATTGGCAATTCTAAGAACTTTTTGATTCACCCTCGTATAAGTACCACAGCGCCAATGAAGAACCAACCCATCCAGTTATTAAACTAACACGCAATTCGGACTAAAAACGTTTTACAGCTTGAGCAACACTATTCAAACCAAAAGATGGAAAATAAAAGCATTATACATCGTGGCGTTCGTTAAGTAAAAAACCTAATCGTATACAAAAGTGAGTAAATCAAAACGCGACGTTCAATGAATTACCATAGAATATATTACACAGTTACGACTAAAGTGTGTAATGGAAAAGGTCTTGTACTAGTCAATATCTACATTTGTTGCATCATCGCCCATCAGACGCCCGCTGCTGGGCATAAGCATATCTTTCACTTTATAATTTGTACAAGACTCAAGTAATAGATATCAATTTCTATTCAAACAAAGATAAAAGATCAAAGTTCGAATATTAAAATTGACCTAAAATAACATATGGCTTTCGAGGTTAAAGTAAGTAATGAAAAGTTTTATGTCAGTGTTCATTCAATACAGCCAATTGTTACTTGTATGTTTAGTTTAGCATAATGGAGACAGGAGTTAACCAGGAGTCGTATTTATTAATCATTCGAATCATGCAATTCGAGATTCGCATGCGAATGCGATGTTAAACAAAAGGATTCGTATGTGAATCTTGCGATTCCGTATGCGAATGTAATTCGAGTGATTAAAAATACGGCTCATGAAAGCTTGCTCTAAAAACACTCAGTCAGTACTGATAGGTAGAAAGTAGATTCACAACGCATTAGACAATAAATTCCTTATTTACTCCCCATCCAGCAAAAAGGGGGTGCTTCTCCACTGAGGTGCAGAGAAACGGAGCGGAGTTATTGTATTATTTGATAGTAGATCGGCGAAATCTCGCCATCAAATAAATGCAAATAAGCTCCGCTCTGCTTCTCTCCATTTCAGTGGAGCTGACCCTGAAGGAACAATCCGAAATGGGCTGCAGACTGCAACCGCACGTTCAAGTCAAACCTGAACCACGACTCCAAATTGAACCGTAATGTTATGTTTAAAAGTGGAGTTATGGAGTGGACAAATGACACGACCGCATAGACACTTGCGCCGCATACTTTAAATTGAGCTACGTTTCAATTTAAAGTGTAGCAGAACGCATGTTGCGTCTGCAGTTCATCTCGGAATTGTACCTTTACTTCCACCTCACTCACACTGTGGGAAAAATAGAAATAATAACCCTGCTTTTGCAGTCGGGTAAAAACAAGTGAAACTCACCTAACTATAGGAGATCTATCCCGGTGTGGAGAAAAGGGCGGCATAGGGTTGTGGTGTAGGGAGGGATCCCTGAGCAGTGCAGCGCGGTGGCGCGGCGGCGACGGCTCGTGCCGGTCGCGCAGCAGCGGCGGCGTGCTCGGCGAGACCGGGGAGCAGGACCCGTTGCGAAGGGGCGAAGATGCCTTCTCCCACTCGCTGATCGGCACCTGCTCGTACCGCAGCGGCGCGGGGCGCGGCGCCTCCACCTGCAGGTTGTCGTCCGGCGACACGCTCTCCAGGCTCGCCGACCGAGACGCATGCCGACTCTTCTTTTTCTTCTTCTTCTTATCCTTCTTTCTCTTCTCCTTCTTCTTTTTATATCTCTCCTCGAATTCTGCTTCCTCTACATATTCGAGGCCGCGGCGCTTCCTCGAAGCTGCCGAAGAAGAATCATGCGTGAGAATGAAGTCGTCGGCGCGGCGGCTGGTGGTGGTGACCGATATGGTCTTGTTGTCGACGAAAGTGCGGATCGGATGCGACCGGCGCGTGCGGTCCAGGTCGTCGGCGATGTGCCGCCCGATCGAGCTCGCCTCGCTCTCGATCTCGCCCGCCTCGGGGGCCGACAGCTCCTCCGAGCTCACATCGGAATACTCCACTAGAGGTTTGACAGAGTTGACAGTAGCATATGATTGTTCATGAGTACCGCTGTGACTCCTGTATTTCTTGTGCAAGCGCTTCTTATGCTTCTCCTTGTGGTGCTTGCTGTGCCGCTTTTCGTGACTCCGTTCCATTGCAGAAGATAGGGCGGTGGGACCGCCCGGTTGCGCTCTTTCACATTACATCAACTAAAACAAAATAAATATTTTTGTATGTAGAAAAATTTAAAGTATTGATAAAAAAAACAATATTGTAAACAAAATCTACAGTTTTCTCTATTCTGGACTCTATTCACTATGACCACTTAGCGATTCCTTGCTCAAACCACGCCAATGTCCTATTTGGTTTTGACATTTACAAAAATCCTTTTCTCCACGATACTCACAAATTATAGTCATAAATTATATAGTTACTAAACAAGTAAAATAACTTTAAAATTTGTAAGTATCATAGAGAAAACAAATTTCGAAAATGTCGTAACCAAATACGACATTGGCGTGGTTTGAGCAAGGAGTCGGTAAGTGTTCATAGAGAATAAGGGTCCTGACGTGCTGAAATATCCTTGAATTTGCTTTATACAAATGTAGCAAATTGTTGTATCATAATAGCTAGCATCTTCATTGGTATTAGTCATCATCATTTTTGGGACCCTCTAAGCCCAAAAAACTTTGAGAAATGAGAATATTAAGTGTTTCATTATCAAAAACACAGTGAACCTTTCTATTAACTTGAATACTTTTGAGCCTTAGGGATGAACCTGTGATACGCACGCAGTATTTCTTTATAAAACATTTATTCTTTCAGGAGCACACGTTAGAGCCATTGCTAACGAACAGGAAGAGAGAAGTCGGTCGGGTGTTGCCAAAACAAAAACATTTTAAGGATAATGTCCATACCATACAATTTAATATTGTGCAGTTGCAACTCTAAACACATACTGTTGTTGGCTGTCATTGGTTTTGATAAGGCTGGAGGCTTATGACAATTCCATGCTGATAGTTCACAAGTGATCTTAGCAAAGTTATTTATTTCGTGAACATTTATTTTAATCATGAAGATGAGATGTTACTATCACTATTAGTGATGTATTAGTATACCTACTATGCTTGCCATCTGTAGTGGTACTTATAATAAAATTTATTGTGTGATTTTTTCAATAATATTGTACACTAGCGGATACTCGCGGTTTTACCCGCGTGGTGCCTGTTCCCGTAGGGAATATAAAATATAGCCTATGTCACTCGGGAGAAATGTAGCTTTCTAATGGTCTAAGAATTTTCTAAATCGGTCCAGAAGTTCCTGAGATTAGCGCGTTCAAACAAAAAAACTCTTCAGCTTTATAATATTAATATAGTATACATGTCTAGGTATATACATAATAATATGTTATGATGATATTGCCAACCTATCTAAAATAAATTAAGCATGTGCCTAATTCAAGACAAACACTTTAGTCAGCACACAAATATACAGGTGGAAAAAAAAAGACGGCCACTGGACTCCAGTGACCCTAAATATTGAGGTAAGCAAATTTTATCCAAGGAAAACATTCCTTCATTTTCAAAAATAAGTTAAACTGCATTCATTGATTTTTGAAAAATTACATATCTGCACCGGGAATCGAATCGTATTTATGTACTTTTATGGTACTATTCAAGTGTTAAGTATAAAGATCAATTTAGCTTTCAAGTAACTTAATGTCTTAAATTAGAGACAATGCCAGGAAAGATAAGATTACATAGTTCAATACATTATTCTACCCACCTCTTACTGACACTAACTAATATAAAAACGATGTTCACTTTAACTTATTTAGTAGCTCAAAATATGAACCATATGCAGCAATACACTGATTTTAATTATTGGGGGTATTGAATTGACTTTTTTTACTAATATTCACCATCATTCCATACTAAAGGCGACAAGACGCGACGAGTTCAACCAACCGATGAATATTTTTTTTTAAATAGGTTTTTAAGAGTTGTTTTTAATTTTAGATACTCTTCTACTCACACTATCAATTGGTACCATAAAAGTACACAATGTTATTTTTCTCACTCAGCCGGTTCAATTCCCAGTGCTGGTAAATTTTTCAAAAATCTTTGAATGCAGTTTAATTTATTTTTTAAAATGAAGGAATGTTTCCTTCAAGTAAAATTTGCTCACATCAATTTTTAGGGTACTTTCCCTCAAAACACCGTCGTTTTTTCCACCCTGTATATGCAAGTACCTATGTACATATACTTAATCAAGTCACAACAAGGAACTGAGATATTATTGGCATGGCAAACATATACTTATGTAGTTTTATTATTAATATAATGACTGACCACATTATAAATAAATAAATTAATAACAATGAAATTTACAATGTATATTTACAATTTACTATAGACTATAAGTACTGTTCTACATATTCTGTAGACAAATTGTGTCTATGATCTCTTAGTATATTTTTGGAAGCAGAAAAGGAGCATCGTACGTCCACTCGAGGTGGCTGGACTTGTGCCGGGCAAAATTTCACCTGCCCCGTTGATGAAGCTATCAATTTGGCACAAGGGTTCAAACCTTGGGTTATTGCTCAGATTGATTTTTTTTTTGTGTACTCGGTAATAGCTTTGTCATGTTTGATTGGACATATTCGATTATTGCTGAGCGATTTGTGAACGATGAACGAGATGGAGATTAAGTGTAAATATGCAAAATTTCAATGTTTTTGCTAAAATATGCAACTAAAGCGGAAAAGGCATATACTCTGGTCTCTAATAAAGACTAACAATAATTTCATTTAGGGCCTGTTTCACAATCTAAAAGTAAGTTCTGGTTAGCTTACTTGGCAGATGATTTGACAGCTGTGATATGAAAAATATGTCAAAACATGTGCCAAGTAAGCTACTCAGAACTTACTTTTAGATTGTGAAATAGGCCCTTAATGTTCTTAAAAAATAAATAGGTACCTTCCTAATTACTTATCTAATGATAATTTTAAAACTGAAGAAGATTTAAGATCATTATGCAGGAATTAGGTACTTCCACTCAAGTTTTATTAATAAAAAATCCCGTCAGGGCGACATGAGTCAAGTTGCTTTTTTCTAGTAAATTTTCTTGTTTATTATTCATCACATAAAAATAGTATTGTAAAATGCAAAATTAAAAATTATAATAAAAAATGACAAATAGGACATAACATAATTATGTATGTAGGTACTTGCTAATATAAATTGACACATGATAATCAGCTGATAATGACATAAAGACATCAGTGTCGGGTATCTGGCTGATAACCTTACTTTTTTTGACGACTGTACGTACAAAATATAGAATAAAATATATAAATTTAATAGGTACTCTAATAAATAACATGATCTCAACATAAGCGTGAATGAAGTTCAAAGAGGCCTGCGACTGCTGGGAGAAACTCATCTGAATAATTAATTTGCTGACGGTACCGAGTACTACGGTAAAAAGCGTGATGCGATGACGCTCAGGATTTTTACTCAAGCGACAATGATGGGAAGAATTATAGCTAGTGTGACAAATACATTTTAATTCTAAAAATACTCAAGCGAAAAGGAAATATTCGCAAATGATATCACATAAAATAAAACAGAAATTGTCTCACAAAGACTTCTATGTGCATGCATGTACAAAGGAAATAAGTGAAAGGACTTACCACAGCTCTGAACGGGCGTGCGTCCGACACAAACACCAAATAATATTTTTGCAATATATTGAATTGTGTAAGATAAGGGCTCAGTTTTAATTTACAGATTATACTCTTTAGGTTGGCTTTTTATAGCCAATATAGTAAAATAATAGTTTTCTATGTCTTTTAAAGACTTATTTTGCTAATCATGATCATAAAGAGTGCATAATTCATGTAATTACATCGGATTCTTTTTAGGAATTCGAGTACGTAGATTTTAAGAGTCGGCCATTTGCTTTTTCTTTCATCAATTTCATAGTGCCGTGCCGTATGTGGTTTTGACAGTGTGCGTTTAGTTTTGTCGACAGTAACTTTTATTAATGTCGATAAAAATATACATTAATTATATATTTTTTAACCATTTTGTATCTAACTTATATATTATCTTTCAACCAAGCACAGCCACTAATAAAATATTAATGTTTATCTAGCGTCCACTCGCGATTTTACCCGCGTGGTTAAGAAGGTGGTATGAGAATATCGGATTAAAAAGTGTCATATTAGTTTCGGTTTTCATGCGGTGCAGATATAAATAGTATTTTTAATAACTTTATGTATCGACTTTTCCCATAATACAACAAAAGCAATTTGTTAAAGCTCTCCTTGTGTTTCAATACTAACTATAAAATAAAATAAAAAAAACTAAAAACAACCGACTTCAAAAAATAAAAAATAAGCGTTTTGTAGTCGGTGCCAGCCAAGGCATTATACATTGCACTCTATTTCTTTTGCTTTCGCTGGCACCAACAACAAAAAAAAAAGGTTTTTTACTTTTTGAAGTCGGTTTTAATTTTTTTTATAACAATTTTTAAAGTTACAATATGTCACACGTCACTACACAATGGGGCTGACTTGGAAAAAACCTGATATTATAAGGAATCGTTGAAATCGGTTCAGCCGTCTTCGATTAATCGGTGAACATACATTCGTTGCGTACATTTATTAAACAATAAAATGTACGCGACGAATTGATAACCTCCTTCTTTTTTTGCAGTGGGTTAAAAATATACCAGTGCCGTATCGATAAAACTATCTCAACACAACATTTCACAACTCTAATCTTAAAGTATATAGAGAAGCAGAACACAATGTCATGACGTCATAGCCTAAAATAAAAAAAAACTTCTTGCCTATGGAATATTCTCTTGAAAATGGCAATTATTTTAATAATTAAATTGACTCTTTTCAATTTAAAACTTTGTTGTGATTTTAATATTTGTGAAAAAACCATATTTTAATCCTGTAGCATGATAGGTTATTATTTATTGTAATGTAATGTACAAAATTACAAGTTTTAAAAAATATTTTTCTTATATGGCAACTCAAACAGTTTGCGTGCGATTTGCGTCCTTTGGGTGGTTTATTTTATTTTCAATTTATTACAAAAAATACTATACATTTTCTAATCTCAGTATTTAATCGTAAAGTGCTTGCATATTGTGAATAATAAAAATATTTCTAGATATTTCGTATACAGTGAAATTACCCACAATGACCCCTGAGTTCACGGTTGCAATTGCTTGCGCATCGTGATATTACCCAATTTGGAAAAGAAATTCCAAACATTCTCCAATCGCTTGTTTTGTTTATTTCTTCTGGACATATTACATGTATTGGTACACGAGATGCAGTTTCAGTGTTGGTATTAGATGGTTCGTTATGGTTATGATGGTCATTTCCAAGTCATTGAACCTAAGTGCGGCGTGGTGACACTCTGCTGATGCTGTGAGTCGTAAATATGTAAATAAACATGAACGATATAAGCGTGAAAATAGTGGAATCTCTGAAGGTTGAGCCTGTCGCAGAGGAGGCTCCGTCTGTGGTGATTGGTGGTGAAAATGAAGTCGATCCATTGGCAATAGAGGAAGGTGGACTGGGGCTGAAAGAGTCTCTGGGTGAGGATATTCCTGCCGCTAAGGGAAACACAGAAAACTGTGATGAAAATGCCAAAGATGAGAAATTAAGTGACCCTGTGACAGAGGTTAAAGATAATATAGTTGTTCTTGAAGCAGAGAAAATTAAAGGTGAGTAGTAGGTTAGAGAATAACTGATTCTTATTGATTATTTCTACTACCTTCATTTATAATTATTAATTCTTCAATGATTAAGATTAACTTGAATAAATTTATTGTTGTATTTTTTTAAACTGTTAAAATTAAATACATTTGGCTATATTTAAAAAAAAAAGCTAACCATCACTTTCTAAACATTTTAGAGGAACTGTTAAAAGAGGATAGCAATTCTTTGGGTGGTACAGAGGAGGATATTCCGAAGAAAGCTGTCACACAGAATGAACCAGATATCCAAGTGGAAAAACATGATACTGCCCCCAAAGAAGTCAATATTGAAGAGCCCAAGGTGGACCCTGTGAAGGAACATGAAGTCACTGTAAAGGTATAATACAATAATTGTTGATGTTGTAATTTTACATATAAATCTTTAGGGTAAAATAACATTGAGTACAATGTTGCTTTAAAAGGTGTCCGGTGCTCAATTTGTGTAAGCACTGTGTCTTGTGTAGTAGTTGTGTCCACAAAGTTTCTTTTTCCTTTGAAGCACAATATTATAATCAAATAGCACATTTGCAGACATACTGGTATCATAAAAAAATAAATGTTGTTGCTTCTGTTAAAGCTGATAAGTTTCTAGCGGCCTTCCTTCTTGTCAGTTAAAAGATTGTCCCGCTCCCGCTGTGTTAAGCACGATCGGTGTGCAGAGAAATAGATAAATGATATCTTACTATATGGTTAACAAGTTTATTAAAAAAAGAGCTTGGGTTGTGAGTATACAGGTCTTGCTGTAACAAAGTTAAACAAACAAGATAGAATTATTTCACCAATTGGTTTTTTTTTAATTTAATTTAGTTAAAAGTAAGTAACTAGATTAAGGAGGATTTCAGGAGTCCGTGGTGCAGTGGTTCGCACGCTCGGCCTGCGATGGTTGAGGTCAAGCAACTTGGGTGACCAAAAATGTACTATCTTGAGCTTCTCCATGCTTCAGATGGCACGTTAGGCCTTTGGTCCTGGCTGCATTTGCAGTCGTTAAAACCGCGTGGTGGGTCATGGCCCATTCTCCTTATCCATCCATAAGGAAGGCCAGTGCCCCAGCAGTGGGGACATTAAAAATGGCTGATGACGACTAGATTAACCCACTGATTTAGGAGTGTAAGTTTTTAGAACCATTACAAGATGTCCTGAATGGCTGTTAAGGAAAAAAAATTACAATTCGAAAGCATTTCTCATTAATATATTTTAATAAATGGGAATGTATAGTATGTTACATTGAATTTTTTTTGTAATGCAATTAATTTTGGCATAAACATAGACTGGAACAGAAAATAATCCTGCAGGGTACAGCTTGTTTTCTGTAAAATGTTTACACATTTGTATCTGATTGTAGTTGTAATGCCCACAATGTTTCCATGTTCTTAAGCTTGAGATTATCTTTCTAACAATATTTTTGATGACAGGGTTTATATTTAGATAATTAAATGAAAAATGTTTATCTAAAACTACAAACAAACTAATCATTATAGGAACCCTCTCCTGCACAAACACCCAAAGTAAAGGAACCCAGTCCCGTAAAAGAAGTGCCTGCAGCAACAGTTCCGGTTAACTCTAAGAATCAAATGAAACCAGAGCCCAATGTAGATATGACAGATGTTGTCGAGGTCGAAGAGAAACAGGAAACCAAGCTGGAGCTAAAACCAAGTAATAGTAAGACACAGTCGGTAAATGGTGACATTAGCAAAAATCATAAGGTAATTTATAGTATTTCAATTCAGATTCATATTAACATGTATTTTAAGTTTCGATTTTACTGGATAATTATGGCCAAGACAGATTATTATTTTTATTAAGATTAGACGAAGTAGTTAGTCTTTGAACTAATCAATTTCCCAACATCAATAGACCACAATAGTCCTGAAGGCACAGGCTATATATTTGCGATAGAAACCCAATGGATTCTATGCTAGTCATGAATTGAAGATTGAATAGTTATTTCTATCATTTTCTGTTGTTTGGTAAAAGAAAGTAACTATGGAATCTGCATTTATATTCTTTTAAAATAACCTTACACACAAACACAGGCTTCTATTGTAGACTAAGGGCCTATTTCACAATCTAAAAGTAAGTTCTGAGTAGCTTACTTGGTAAATGATTTGACATATTTTTCATATCATAGCTGTCTATCCATGTACGAAGTAAGCTAATCAGAACTTACTTTTAGATTGTGAAACAGGCCCTAAGGAGGGAACCCTTAGGATAAGTACTACCAACTTTTGGGAGTATTTTTGTGTTATAAATTATGCCAAATCTTGCTTAAATCTTACAAAACAACACTATTGTAAAAAAAGGGTTAATTTTATATGCATTCAAGGCAACGCAATTCGTTACGAATTGAAATTAGCAAGGTACAACTTAAAAACAATTATGACCTTATATAAAAAGGGTATGAGAATAAAAAAATATATTAGAAAAAGATATTGAATTAAATATAAATAGGTACTTTATTCACTTACTTGTACTTGATTACTTTATACTCATGTTTGATATATGAAATGTGAATTGTGAGTCTCCTATATTCATTTATTAGCTTAGGGTTTAATTGTGTTTAAAATATTTCTAGAAAGTAAAAATTTAAAATACATATTTTATTAATTTATGCAGTTATATTGAAAACTTACATGACATTCAGTATTCTTGTATGTTTTGTCTGACTATAATTTTATTTATCCAGCTACAGTGTAAATATAATAAATACTGAAATCTAATCAACCAATAATTAAATAACCTTTTAGGATGATAAGTCATCGAAAAGGCGTGCGAGCGAAGAAGTCGAAACTGAATCTCCCCTCAAAAGACTTTGCCAAGAAGTAGAGAAAACGTTTCCACAACATGACACCATGATTAATGATTACATACAAACTGCTACTAAAAACAACATCGACGAAATACAGAGGCACACGGAGCAACTCCTCTCGGAAATACAGACTCTACGAGAGCTGGCACAGAAGAAGGAACAAGAATGGAATAATATATTGCATTTAAAAAAGGTGAAAGAGGAAATTTTGCTCCGATTACTGAGAAGAAAGCAGGTGCTATCTTTCGAAAAGGCTGCTGAAGTGAATGGTTCTGATAGGGCTGATCCATTTGACTACTTGAACCAAGCAAAGAATTTAGCTATAGACAAGAGTGATGAGATATCAGGATTGGCGATAAAGCAGCCTCCTTCGACAGTAAATCCGATGATGTCAACACCAGTGATGCCCGTCACGAGCCACTTCAACCCTATGTCTGGTTTACCCCCGCCTTACGACAAAGCAGCACATATGCAATCTATGCCGAAACCGGTGTTCCCTCAGCCGATGATGATGGCCGGGCATATGCCTGGGTTCCCTAGAGATATGAATGGGCAACTGCCAACAGGGTTCAACATGCCAATAGGTCGACAAGGTCCCACGAAGGATGTCAAATCCATAATAGCCGACTACAGACAGAGGAACCCGGAGGTGACGCCGAGACGAGGCCGGCGCATGAAGTCCCTGCTGAACCCTAACATGATGAATGCGCCGAGACCTATTGCGCCGAAGATGGATAATATGAACAGTTTGAGCAACTTGAATATGTTGTTCAACAATTTAGATATGGTAAGTTTGTTTCCATTTCTCTTATTTTACTTTCTTGTTAGCAATGTTTTGGTTTGTGTCTGATGAAGAATGATGGTAACCAAACCAAATCAAAAAAAGTCTACCAAATTTAACTCAGTTTGTTTTTTATCATTGACAATTCGTGATTACACGTAATGTATAGCTCATGAAATTATTTATACCCAGTCCGTATAAAATGAATGTGTCGCAGGATAATTAGATACATCGTTTTTTTGCGAAAATCCTAGGGATATTGCGAAAACACGGAAAATTAGACAATGGTGTTGTCATTTCTCAATCCTACTGATAAAAGATAGGATTTTTGCGAAAAAACGGTATGCCTTAGTAAGATTACGAAAAGAATCGCTGGCTAATATGAAATAAGAACACTGATTGGCTGGTCGAATCGTCCAAAACAACATCTTCTCTGATTGGTCGACGACTTGACGTTTCAAATGTCAATCCATTCTCTCACGTGTAGTAAACTTTCTGTGAACCAATCAGAATAAGAGTTAGCATCAAGCCAATCAGAGTAAAGAATATCCAATGTTACTAAAGCAACCCGTATTTTTGCGACAATTCTAATTATCCTAATTATTATCCTCCTGCGACATATGCATGCAGCCCAACCCACTCATAACTACAGAACATACTATAATGTGACGATCATTGCGTTAATTCAATTTGTAACTGTGATCCTTGACCTGTTGACTTGTGGTCTTATGTTCGACATTAGTTATACTCATCTTGATTATAAATTATATAACCATTAACCGCCTCTGTGGTCTAGTGGTACAACCACCGGTATCAGACCCAGGGGTCCCGGGTCCGATTCCCAGCGGAGGTACCTATTGTATTCGGTTTTGTTGGTAGTAGGACTTTTTGTAAGTCCGCCTGGCTAACTACCACCATCTCTTCTAAGCCTGACGCCATAACAACAATGTTTTCAGCATTGTTGTGTTCCGGCAGTTTAAGATAAGATAGCCAGTTCCTTAGAGGATTCCGGGAGAGGCTCGCTTCCATCTTCAGCCTTATCAATACTTAACATCAGGTATGATGAAGGTTACGAGCCTCACCGTCGTTCACAAAAAAACCATGGTACCTGCAAATAAGGGACGTCGGAAAATATCCTTAGGGCTTGCACATACACACAACTTTTCCATCGACTTTTCTGTTTTGTCGAGTTGTGTACTTCTCGCGATTTCCACACAACTAAACAGTTTAGTTGATGGAAAAGGCAATGTCGACTTTTTTGTCGGACAGCTATCGAATTGATAGTATGCGAGCTTCAATATATTCCTATAATATAAACATATTTATTATGATTCACAACAAAATAGATGTTCAATTAAAAGTTGTATATATGCACTATCACAGTCGACTATCTACTCAAAACGCATTCGTAAAAATTCAGCTTTCTTTCGAAGGCGAGGATAATCCTCTCGTTGATAAAACGACGCTGGCCAACAGCGCAAAGCGTCACCGTAAGCGTCTCGGTAGTCAACCGGACATCCAGACGTTGCGGGTTCGAATCCCGTCTGAGCGACATGGAGACTAGTTGATTGTATCTATATAGTATACTTATGGTAAATTTTATATAGAAAAATATTGGAAAAAATTAACTCGGCCACAAGTGAATTCTCAGACGGGAATCGAACCCGCGACCTTTGGAAATCCGGTTCAATGCTCTAACCGCTGAGCTGCCGAGACTTGCGAACCACCGTCGAAATTCTCCAATACTTTTATATATTTTTTTATTTTTAATACGCTGTAGGCCAGCGTTGTTACATCAATGCTAGGAATATCCTTGCATTCGAAGGAAACATCTTTTCAGGTGTTTAACGATCGATTAAGATGCAACTGCCAATAATTTATGATTTTTGTAATTTTTGCATTTTTCAATGCTATTTTTATACTAATGGTAAATTTTAAATAGAAAAATATTGGATAAAATTAACTCGGCCACAAGTGAATTCTCAGACGGGAATAGAAACCGCGACCTTTGGAAATCCGGTCCAATGCTCTAACCGCTGAGCTACCGAGACTTGCGAACCACCGTCGATAGTATATTTACTTAATTTATATTTCAACAAATCAAAAACATTCAGAGGAATTTAAACTTAACCCATAGAAATGTCACTACTTTTAGCTTGAAAAAATGATATAAGAGTTGAGAGGCAATCTCTCTAGTTTCATTTTGACGAAAATATTAATAAAATATTAACATTTGCATCCATGGTATAAAAATTACAATTTAAAAAAAAAATTGAAAAAAAAAAATTAGAAACCCTAAGGAATTTAAAAAAACGCTTCAAATGAGTTGCAGTTAATCAAGTGATAACGGTTAACGGTTAACTAGGGATAACGGTTGGACGATTGTTTACGGGACACCCTGTAATATTAGTAGGATGACCTCCTTATTGTTACTTTAATTTGTCTGTCTGTCCAGCGTTGGGACTGCAGATCGTAAATAGGTCGCAACGGCAGCCTTGACCCGCCGGCCGAGGTCGCTCGCTGAGCAAAGTCGAAACTTACCGCTACTCGCTTTTATTTATCGTGACGCTTTTGCTACGTAATTGCGTCGTAAAACTATTTGTTGTAAATACTGAAACATTTCAATGGGAACTTTCAAGGTGAAAGTTGGACGAATATGACATTTCTTCGGTTTTTTTTAGCCCTGTGTGCATTAATAGCTGTTATATGCTCAAAAGGCAGTAATAAGCGCGTTTAGACTATGCCTTAAATTAAACTATTCATGCTTTAAACACTGCTATAACTGATTCCGCTTAAATACCCGCGGTTGTTTTATAACATTACTCTTTTATTCTAAACTTTGGTGATAGATTAGTAAATAAACGTTAGGATTACAGACTGTCCACGTATCTTCTCGTTATACGCATAGATATGTAGATTTAGATTAGAAATGTCTACTAGAGACAACACCTACAATTTTCTTTTTTATAAGTTTATAACCAGAAGTCCCTCCTCAAATGACCAGACCAACACAATAGTACTAAATCATTTCGAACATTTACAGAACCAAAAAATGATGCTGGAGCGCCTCCAACAAATGCACGGGTTACCAAACGGGCTCTCCTTCAAGGATGTTCTGGTTCAATTCGCTAGCATGCAGCAAAGCTCGGGTCTGATCCCGCGGCCGCCGGAGACAGCCACTCGGCCGGATCGGCCCGAAAGACCCGACCGACCCGAAAGATCTGAAAGACCCGAGCGACCCGAGCGGCCCGAGCGCACGGAAAGACCCGACCGCCGCCGAGAGCGACACGAGGAGCTCGCGCCGAAGCCGGCCGAGCGGCTCGCGTCGCCGAGTCCCCGCCTCCCACCTCCACCCCCCTACCCCGAAATCTCCCTTCTACCTGTTACTACAAGCCAGGAGGCAACGCAACAAAATTCCTTGCTTCACGGGATACTTACGAAGGTAAGCATCATCATGAGTTTTTTTCTCCCAATTCTCGAGACTATCATTAGTGCCGTATAGACTTATGGTCCATTTCTGAGAACTTTGAAGTTGAGTATATATCAAAAGCATGATATTGTATTAACATTTTGCTTTGAGATGTTCTTACTTTGAAAGACTCAATTCAGAAATTGACTATTACTATGCCTAAGCCGGGTACTCATTAACTTGTTCATTTTTTGTATGTTACTTCAAATCATAGTGTGAACGCGGTTCGCAGCGGAACACAGTATACTCGCAGCGAGCCGATATAAAAGTGAGTTCACACAATTTACTGCTTGCTTAATAAGTACCTGGCTTAATATTCTGGCCGATACTAATTGTGCCCAGTTGTTTGACAATACTCCCGCAGGCTCGTTGCTATTTGCAAATAAATGACGTAAAGAAAAAAATGTTTTATATCAATTTTTTAATAGATTTAGATACCATTTGGGGGACGATGTGTCGACTGGAATATACCTACGGAATAAAATAAGCATTATATTCAACAAAACCATCGAAAAATTAACTACAATTTTAGCTTTGCAATCAGCATATTCGTACTTTATTTTTTAATCATAAATAGGATTAAAACCTTTGTTTAGTTTGCTTTCGGTGATTTTGCTGCTGTATTGTCGATGCATGGATGTATGTGGATCGATATTTAATTTCACTTTCCCGCATGAACTGTGCGCATTCGTAAAGACTTGCTACATATGTCTGCTCAGATTAATAAGGTTCATACCAATACGTATTTATGGTATTACTACCTTATAGGATTTTATACATAAAGATTATGTACACAAAGTGCATTTTACAGGACAGTGAATGGAGTTTTATGTGAAATGGTAAAACATAGTAATGAATGAAAAAAATAGAACTACTGTAATAACATCATTTCATTGCCTAGAAGTTACTACTAGCAATGGGTATTAATATCATGATTCGGATTCACTTATTTACGGTCGGTTTCAATAACCTATCCTCAGTAAGAGACAGAGCTTTGTTGCCTAGATATTTTTGTTAATCAGCCTAAAATAACCCAAAATAACAGCGGTAACGTAACCAAGATAGGCCTACCTCTTGTTAGGGATAGATTATTGAAACCGGCCCTTACTCTTTCTACCGTGATTAATTTTGATGCCTATATTCGCTTGTCGTTCATATTTCAGCTTCATTTTTATTTTAATAATGCAATTAATATACATGTATGTTCATTTATATAAAGCTTTGGCGCTGCCCGTCCTTCGTGAGCGACCTGGGCGCTTCTCTATTTAAAACGGATTTATTAAGCATCAAGCAAGTATCTTTTATTGAGTTAATATCGCGATGAAGAATTAAAATCTGTAAGATCATTCATTATACATTATATTCATTACTTCATTATTAATTTAAGTTGTTCAATTTAGTTTCGAAGTTTTTAGAACAAGTTGCCAAGATTATTTCATTACAAGCTTGTATTTAATTATACACTGAGACAAATGCCACCAAACAATTACTGTCATACAATCTGGAAGGTTTCAATGGTCTCGGTGTTATTTTTGTTATTGTATTGTTTTATATATATATATATATATATATATTAATAAAAAAAAACGAAACTCTTAGAATTCAGTTGATAACTCGAAAGTTACCTACTTAATTTGTGTGAAATGTGTTTTGAATGCAAAAGACAGAGGCAGATAGACAGCAGGTGGCTTGTTTCGATAGTTGCTCTACGAAAACCGTTCTTATTACCTACGCGTCAGGAGTCCGCACAAGTTCAATACGTAAACCTTGATGAGCTGACGAATGTACAGTGCTCGCGTCGCCCACGTAACCATGTTTTATCTCACGATTCACGATAGCGGGTAATTCTGCCAATACTGAGCTCTGCCACGGTCCATACGCATAGTCCATAGTCTTTCAAACGGCTGAAATGACGCACTCCCACAGAAGGGGAAATTTACGGGCGGTTCGAACGCCGTCATTGTCCTCAACATATAAAGTGTCATGCATAAGTGCGAAAATAATAAAGGTTATACTGCTAAACGCTACTCATCTGGGACCTTTATTCGTAACTGGACACGAGGACAAAATTTTATTACTAAATATGAAAATATGTTGAGGACAATGACGGCGTTCAAAACACCCGTAGATTCACCCAGATACGCTCCGTTACACGCGCTCTCGCTACTGTTTAGGCTCGGACTACAGTGAAAACCAGTGAAATCCGTGTAGCGATAGCGAGCGGCGCGTGTGTTTGTGAGCGCGTCATATCGACCGAGTGCAATGACTGTTTATTATGTTTAGACTGTGGCTCTGCTCTGTCGAGCTTATCCAAGCAGCAAAATGTAGTCCTATAAGTATCCTAGGACCACATATTTTTTAGTCCTATAGAAACCTGTTAACGTTTATAGGGCCGCATTTGGGCGCTCTTTATAGGACTATTTTGTCCTATAGTAATTTTGTTACAGTCCGGTAAAGTGCAAATAAGTTTTATTGTTATTTTATTTAGTGCTTCTACAAGATTACTGAGTCCTATAAAGATCTGGTAAACGCACTGTATCAGCGTGTTTAATCCTGTAACGATCTGGCGCATCCCGCTAATGGTGTAATTGATCCAGCTGTGGCTGACCACAGTATACCACAAAATAAATGTTCTAATTATTATTAACATTTATTTTCCAATACTTTTGTAATAGTGTCGAGTTTTAATTTGGGTGAAAATATTATATTTGCATAGGGAAGTCATTTTAAATACTATTTATTATCATAAAATAAGTAGATAATTTGTGTATTTTCACTGTTAAATAAAGAAATGAACTTGCTAAATAAATTTTATTGATAAAGTATTCGATAATATTAAACATATTTCTATGCGCCTTCAAAAGTGTACGCAATTGCAATTTGTTTATTCATTAATAATTAATAAAACTAGCCGTCATCAGGTCGGATCGCGCTCCATATTTAATTGCATTTGTCAGGAGCTTTATAATGCATATTAGCTATTAATAATGTTATTAAAGGAACCTAATAATGGGCACCATATTGTTCATTGCTCTGAGGATGCCTTAAGAAAGATACAACAGAACTAAACGTATGATGTGAAAAGATGTACAGTATTTATTAATTATTTCAACAATGTCTTAATTACTTTGAAACATTTTAATATTTTCCTTTAAAGTTAATTTCTATTTTCGATAAATTCTATGTGTATATGAATAATGATCACTCTAGTTGTTACTAGAGTGATAATTATTCATATATATTCACTTATTCATAGATATTCACTTATATGTAAGTCACATATAAGTGAATATCTTACCTATAATGGTAGCAGGACCTGCAAGTGACCCATTAGTAGTCACGACAAAGACAAATCTATCATAAAATAAATTCGATATATAGAAGCAATACCTACCTAAAACGTTTACAGGATTACTTCTTATAGAAGAATCAAACAGAACGTTGACAAGTATAAATAGTCTTACTAAATACATTTATAGGACCTTTGCTAAATGTATTTTATAACATGCACTTAAAAGACTGCTAGTTCCTGTAACAATCATATTATTATTATGAAATCCTTTAAACGTTGATAAGACCATGTTATAGGATCGACAGTGCTTGTAGCGTAAATAGTCCCTTCAGTTGCTTTTTGTAAGATCAGTGATCTCAATCAATCAAACGTTTAGTCCTATAAGCCAACAATTATAGGAGAGTTTTTATGTTTGAGTACGCGCGCAAAGACAATGTGCATGTGCGGCATATCACCCGCTTTCGTGAAATAAAACATCTATACCCGCTTGCATCCGCTTGAGGTCGCCACTAGGACGCAGCGCCAACTTTCAAACAGCTTGAATGGGTGTTGCCAACATTCCAGCAGGCGCCCCCTGTCTCTCAGAGTTACTCGCCGACGTTGGCTAAACTGCTCACGTCGCCGGAAAGGAAACAGAGCACGCCAGCGTTGCCAACTTTCGGTCAGGCCAAGGTACCACCTCTATACAACCACCCCATTGGTGTGCTGATTGGCCTCGATCATTCCAAATTCAAAATTTAGATTTTAAGACACTTTCTTGTTTTTTAAAAAGTTCGAACTCTGAGTAGCAGCTTATTGAGACTGCATTTGATTAGAGAGTGCTGTGGCTGTGTATTTTTTATTTTTCAAAAATATGTGGTTTGAGCTTTTTACAGAACAAATACTATTGACAATAATTTTTAATCCTATTCAAAATTATTAACACAAAGATGGCAATGCTCATTGTAAGATGAAATCAAAATGCCACGTCATAATCATTTTACATACCTACTTTGTCATGGTCTATCCTTATTACGTATAAGTATTGGATTCATTTATTTAAGGCTGATTTTGAAATGCGAAAAACTGAAAACTAATAATTTTAAATAAACTGTGATCTACAAACAAATCAGACTTAAATAAATAAAATATTCAGAAGAGGAGATTTGTAATTGGGAACAGGCAATCTTTTTTTTTCCGAAATAATAAAAATCTTATTTTATTTTTGTCATAGAAAGTACCTCTCTTGAATATTTCTTTTAATATTATTTCTGTGCTGAACTACCTTTATAATTGGCTCTGAAGAACTAATGTGTTTTAATGTAACTGTTTATATTTTCTGGGGTCAACTAGGTATAGCAAAAAAGTAAATTGCAATCGGTTTTTTTTTTATCATTTAAACATATACCTCAAGAGAATGGAGCTATCTATGTATTATACCGAATTTTATTTTATTTGTCTGATAATAAAAGTAAATTAGGCGCGATTACAGGCGTTTTTTTGTTATTTCTTGCGTGGTAGAGCTTTATTTAGTTAAGCAGAACTCCTCCTAAAATGTACTCAAGTAAGGCATAAGCACGTCCAAGCGGTGTGGCTATAATAGGCGATCTGGGGCTCCGAAAATCAAACACCATAATCGGATGAGCGTTTGTTTAGTTTCTAGATTTTATTAGCATCAAAATTACGTTCATTATTTAGTGAATAGTTTGACGAGAATCCGCCGCTGATCTTGCCGCCCCGCCTGCACTCCGACCGGCTAACGGTATAGCTTGTGCTAACGCTATAGCTATCGATTATTCAAACCACCAAGGGCTCTCGCTGACGCTATCACTTTCATGCTAAAAATGCAGTAGCGAATCCAATAGATGAATAGAAATATGTAGGAATTAAACAAAAACCCTATCGTTGAAGGGTTTTATGACAGTTTGAAGTTTGATAGCTATAGCGATAGCACAAGCTATACCGTTAGGCGGTCGGGGCGCAGGTTGTTTTCGCCTTTAGAGATGCGTGTGCATGTAACGATGTGTGCCATTGTTTGTGCTCAGAACTGCGGCGAGATCACGATCACGCCGGTGCAGCCCGCGCCCGCGCCCGAGCCGCCGCAGCCTGAGAAGCCCGAAGAAGTGGTGCAACTGGTCGGTAACGTTAGCTAATCTCACCTCTCTCCTAGCTTGTCTATGAACTAGCTCAGAATTTTTGATTCACTCGTCTCGAGGTTTCTACTGATTATCGTGCGACGTTTGAGTTTACGTTTTTTCCGTACTTCCGTAATAGCGAACTTGCACGTATAACCATAGCTTCGCTTTTCGGCTGTAAGACTGCCTCCCAACGCGAGCGCAGAGATAATGAGAGCGCTTCCAAAACCTAAATAAACCGGTTTAATCCAAACACTGCGAAACATACATACTACTGGCGAGCGATCAGGCTAATAGTTACCTTCCGTGTTAGACATAAGCTCGCTAGTCGATTTACTACTCGTGCGTTCGCGTTGGGAGAGCGGTATTTTAGGCAAGTAGTAAGCTTATGTCTACGTGTGGAAGGTCGCTTTTCGCTTTGCCACTCACGCCCAACAAACATTATGGCTGCAAATAGAGCTTACTTTGGAACCTAAAGTGTTATGAAAGTAGAGTTGTAGCTGCAATTATAGTTTGAGCCGACAGAAGAGTGTTAGTAATAAAATATAACGCTTATAGTGGCAAAGCAAGTTTATAAGAGCATTGTATGTAAGTTAAATGCGTAGAGCAGCGAATATTATCCCTACAATACAGACGAAAGCTGCTGTGTTATAGCTTTAAGAAAATCTTACTACTATAAGATCCATATAAGAAATTAACATCACTATTAACTTCTAAAGTTCTAATCAAGTTACCACAAACTCTTTCGGAGCGCTGATAGTTGCACAAAGGAGCTATTAACGCTACTAGATCTACCATGGTGTTCATTAAATCTTTTACAACACCAAACTCCTAAAGAGATAGAAACTCCCTTGTATAATTTAGGGCCGAATAGTAGGGCTATTTCTCCCTATTAATAGAACTTATAGTGTCAAGTGTGTAGTGTCGGCTTAGAACTCAGCCTTCAGGAGATGGGCAGCAGCGTCTCCTACATACTTGGCCATACTGCGATCGCCAACCCGCCTGCCATTTATTATGGCAAACCCTCCCTTTTGGGGGAGGCCTATACCCAGCGGTAGGTGTTATATGGCTGAGACGACGATAGTGTCAAGCTTACTTTTATGCATGAATTGTCTGAGTTTTGTGATTTGTTTGTGTGGATCTTTTATAATAATGAATATTGTTTTTGACAATTAATTCTGTTTTTGCGATTATTGCTTAGTTATATGTATATTTGACTCAACTATATTTTTATTATTTTAATTTAATACCAATTTAATATTTATGATGTTGATCCTTGTTAAATAATAATTCATTTTATGTACTTACCTATAATTTCAAACACAATGTATATTGTTTATGAATAAATAATCTAATCTAATCTAATCTATAGCCTCCATATTATTTAAGGTTGAATTATTGAGTTCGTTACTACTTTAATACCCCTAACTGGTCGCGTGGTCATGTAAGTGGGAGTCTTGCTTAAAGATGAGGGTTCCGTATGTAATGAAAGCGATATCACAACCGCAAGTTTTGATATTTCCGAAAAGGAGCGATGTTATTACTTATTGAGTAATGATGATAATCCGAATGAATATATATTAATAATCTTCATTTTAGTGAAAAATTGAAGGCAAAGGCGATTGAGAAAAATATTACACAAACTGCTATGAAAGATTTACTGTTGATCTTAAATGATAGATTTGGCATGATTCTACAGATCTAAAGATGGTTGATGCACCCAATTTATACAAAAAGTCTGAGCATACTGAGCCTCTTGTATCTCAGAGTCAAAATCGTACAACTCTTCATTTTAATACACATGTATTATCACCTAAATTTCGGGACAGATACGAATGACAGCGACATTGTGGAAATAAATGAGTCTAATGTTGTGCATATTCATGGCTATATAATAAAGAACAAACTTGACATATTTCATCGTCCTATTAAATCATCATATTTGAATATGTTTTGTAGTTGCAAAAGAGGCTGAAAATAGAGAAGAAATTGTGATATCATCAGGAGAAGTCCAGTATAAAATTGTGTGTATTAAGTTTCTCTTTACTTCTTTCCTTCACTTCACACTGTGTAACATTTTGAATTAAACACAATTAATTTTTATTTATTTGTCGTGCTAAATCAAAATTAACAATATTAATACGAAATCATGATCAGAAATTGTTACGGTATTAAATAATAATTGCAATCATTAAATGCGAATCAGGTGCTTTTTTACTAGAATAGTGACATGTAACATAACATATTTATTCGTAATTAGTTCTTGTAATAAAACATTTGCATAATAATAAAAGTACTTTTAACTTCAATAACAATGATGGTCAGGTACTAAAATAATATATTCACTGTTGTAATTATGTAAGAAAAAGAGCATTGGCATCATGATTAGGTACTTCAATCAACTTGAATAATTATATTATAAAATAACCTCCTTATTGATAATTAGTAAAATTAACCCATTTTTTTTAAAATCAAAAATAGGCTTTCATCTGCTATAAATAAGAACATGTAAGTTACTTAGCACTTGGTCTTATAATATTTTTAACCTTGAAAATAGGGCAATTTTCGCATAAAAAAAATTAACTCCATTACTACAAATATTCAAAGGCTTTAACTGGTAGAATTTTTACAGTATTTAAATATGTAAATAGTCAGGGACGTTGTAATTTGAATACCTGTACAGGTATTCAAATTACAATCTTTTCAATTTGGCAAATCAAACAATAAAAATAATTTTATACTTATGGTAAATTTTTAATAGAAAAATATTGGAAAAAATTAACTCGGCCACAAGTGAATTCTCAGACTGGAATCGAACCAGCGACCTTTGGAAATCCGGTCCAATGCTCTAACCGCTGAGCTACCGAGACTTGCGAACCACCGTCGAAATTCTCCAATACTTTTATATTTTTAATACGCTGTAGGCCAGCGTTGTTACATCAATGCTAGGAAATATCCTTGCATTCGAAAGAAACATCTTTTCAGGTGTTTATTGGCAGTTGCATCTTAATCGATCGTTAAACACCTGAAAAGATGTTTCTTTCGAATGCAAGGATATTTCCTAGCATTGATGTAACAACGCTGGCCTACAGCGTATTAAAAATATAAAAGTATTGGGAGAATTTCGACGGTGGTTCTTAGGATGTAAGTTTGTCTCACTGAGAGGATGTTCCAGACTTTATGAAGTTCAGCCGTAGGAAAAGGATAGGGGAGGCCAGCGGCAAATTTCCGTAATACACGCTGGGCTCTTTCTGCCGCCAGTAGGTGACACTTGGCGGCACCACTCCAGGTAGTGATGCAGTATTCCAAAAGTGAATGACACAGGGCAAATACACATATACACATATTCACAGTGTACTTACCTTCGCAACGAAAATTCCGTTCAGCTTCCACTTACAATGAGTTAAAATCTTAGCACTCGATTCTGCCATTTATTTTCGTTAACAGAATGTAGGATGTTTTTCATTGCAACCATAAATAATTTAACGTTATAAAAAAACATACAATAGTCGGCTATGAAAAAAAAAAATGATATCCTTAGACGCTAAAATTTACTGTTGTAGATCTATACTGCAACTCAAGGTGTTACAATTTACCTTATTGCCACCCTCTAACCGGTCAAACAGTAAGTAAGATACATTATAGATCTACTATACCCCTTACCAGGCCTGTTTCACTCCCCGTGTATGCTCGAAAACATACCTACGCGCGGCGGCCCCTCCTGCGGTGCCAATCTAGTAGGGACTCACGAGCGAGCAGTGACGCACGCGCGAGTTTTGTTTGTCACCTACTTTCCGTAGTTAACTACCTTAAAATAAGTTAAATTTAAAATGGCAACACGTAAAAAAAAGCTCGTAAATATTGTGCAGTGTTCAACTGTTTAAACACGAATCGCGATCCAAAGTTAACTTTTTTTACGCTCCCTAAGGACGATGAAAGGCAAGTTCTACTTTAAAGTGGTTATTATTATTATGAAATTCTCATTCATGTTAGGTTTATTACGTAGGTTTAATATTTAAATAGGTACTTAGGTTACGAAAATAAGTAGGAACGTAGGTTGGTGTAATAATCTTTCACTAGTTTGATAGAATTAAACGATTTTCTGATGTTTGAGACTAACGCTCTGTTTTGTCGTTATAGGTTATAGGTAGGTTTGTTATTTTTTTTTAACTTTTGGTAGGTACCTATTAACCTTTAATATATCTACCTTTTGATTATACTATGCATATGCCGACACAAAGTCTACCTATAAATAAATGAATCACAAAGAGGCAACCCTAGCTGCGTCAGAAAGAATACGAGTTACGCGATAGAAAGAGACGCAGAATGTAGGTGAATATAATGCTAGGCATTTAGCGCAGCGCGACGTGAATTGGACTTTATTGCGTCGTGAGCTAGACTAGCAATTTATTTGATTGGAGTTGCGAAGTGAACCTTCTGTACTTGTACTATTAAGTATTCTGTGCCTTTACGGAGTTAATATTCATACATTCGCTCCCTTAGTAGCGCTCAAAGTGTCAGTGAGCAGCATGTAGCTCTACCTTACCGCTTGAGGAGTCACAAGTCACTTTAATACTACTCTTACAGCGCTTTAGGTCTCAGTTAGTGCTACTGTACCTCCACTATTGCTCTACTATATCTTCTAAATTCATTCTGTAACTCTACAACATCGCCATAGTGGAACCTAAGGCCATAAGAATTTGTGCCCAATCCAGGGGCCCAGGATCTGTTTAGCTCTTTTATATATCTGTTGTAACTCTTATATTAGCCCCTAATGTTAGTTGGGCGTTGTCCCGTTGCGCTTAGGTATTTGTAAGGAGCAGAAAAACGTTTTTTTTAAGGTTTCGGTAGAGCTAAACCTTAATGAAACGGTTTTAATGTACTCGCTGTTGCACCGGTTTGAAAATTACCCAGATAAACAAGCCCTGATATATAGTATTTCGTTTCCAGGACGACGAAGAAAGCCCAGCGAGCTCTGGCGGCGGTTCCGGGGGTGGTTCTCCGGGCGGATCGGGCTCGGGCTCCGGCTCGGGCCGGCTCGTCATCGACGAAGGTGGTGCTGAAGCCGACGCGCCGCTCTGCCAGGGATGCCGCCGTCGGGACGCGCAGTTCGTCTGTGCTGGATGCGCCAACCAGTGGTACTGCAGCAGGGATTGTCAGGTATGTATCTATAGGGGGGGCTCGTCATCGACGAAGGTGGTGCTGAAGCCGACGCGCCGCTCTGCCAGGGATGCCGCCGTCGGGACGCGCAGTTCGTCTGTGCTGGATGCGCCAACCAGTGGTACTGCAGCAGGGATTGTCAGGTATGTATCTATAGGGGGGGCTCGTCATCGACGAAGGTGGTGCTGAAGCCGACGCGCCGCTCTGCCAGGGATGCCGCCGTCGGGACGCGCAGTTCGTCTGTGCTGGATGCGCCAACCAGTGGTACTGCAGCAGGGATTGTCAGGTATGTATCTATAGGGGGGGCTCGTCATCGACGAAGGTGGTGCTGAAGCCGACGCGCCGCTCTGCCAGGGATGCCGCCGTCGGGACGCGCAGTTCGTCTGTGCTGGATGCGCCAACCAGTGGTACTGCAGCAGGGATTGTCAGGTATGTATCTATAGGGGGGCTCGTCATCGACGAAGGTGGTGCTGAAGCCGACGCGCCGCTCTGCCAGGGATGCCGCCGTCGGGACGCGCAGTTCGTCTGTGCTGGATGCGCCAACCAGTGGTACTGCAGCAGGGATTGTCAGGTATGTATCTATAGGGGGGGCTCGTCATCGACGAAGGTGGTGCTGAAGCCGACGCGCCGCTCTGCCAGGGATGCCGCCGTCGGGACGCGCAGTTCGTCTGTGCTGGATGCGCCAACCAGTGGTACTGCAGCAGGGATTGTCAGGTATGTATCTATAGGGGGGGCTCGTCATCGACGAAGGTGGTGCTGAAGCCGACGCGCCGCTCTGCCAGGGATGCCGCCGTCGGGACGCGCAGTTCGTCTGTGCTGGATGCGCCAACCAGTGGTACTGCAGCAGGGATTGTCAGGTATGTATCTATAGGGGGGGCTCGTCATCGACGAAGGTGGTGCTGAAGCCGACGCGCCGCTCT
Organism: Chrysoteuchia culmella; assembly: GCA_910589605.1. Taxonomy (NCBI): domain Eukaryota; kingdom Metazoa; phylum Arthropoda; class Insecta; order Lepidoptera; family Crambidae; genus Chrysoteuchia; species Chrysoteuchia culmella. Next base: position 20,613,689 of record OU342651.1, on the reverse strand, counting down.
GCCAGGGATGCCGCCGTCGGGACGCGCAGTTCGTCTGTGCTGGATGCGCCAACCAGTGGTACTGCAGCAGGGATTGTCAGGTATGTATCTATAGGGGGGCTCGTCATCGACGAAGGTGGTGCTGAAGCCGACGCGCCGCTCTGCCAGGGATGCCGCCGTCGGGACGCGCAGTTCGTCTGTGCTGGATGCGCCAACCAGTGGTACTGCAGCAGGGATTGTCAGGTATGTATCTATAGGGGGGGCTCGTCATCGACGAAGGTGGTGCTGAAGCCGACGCGCCGCTCTGCCAGGGATGCCGCCGTCGGGACGCGCAGTTCGTCTGTGCTGGATGCGCCAACCAGTGGTACTGCAGTCGTGACTGTCAGGTATGTTATTAACTTGGGTATGCGTTTTTAGTCCAAGGACCGCAGTCCGACCGATGCCGGCCGGGCGTTGTATACATAGATTGGTGGCTTGAGAAACTTCTCTAGCGAGACGAAGGTACTAGAAGTTGGTATTCCATACTGATTTGTTCTACAGCGCCATCTATCGCGGCACGGTGTATACTTTCTGTTCTTGCACCGTGCGTTAAGGTGGAACGATTTTCATACAAAAAACAGTCGAGATTAATCGTGGTAGATTAACAGAATTAATACTTAAATGTATGCGCAATTATTTGTTTTCGGGTATTCATTTGCGCAAAATGAATAAACAAACATTGTTTGAAATAAAAAAATAAATAAATAAATAGTGAATTCTCAGACGGGAATCGAACCTGCGACCTTTGGAAATCCGGTCCAATGCTCTAACCGCTGAGCTACCGAGACTTGCGAACCACCGTCGAAATTCTCCAATACTTTTATATTTTTTAATACGCTGTAGGCCAGCGTTGTTACATCAATGCTAGGAATATCCTTGCATTCGAGAGAAACATCTTTTCAGGTGTTTAACGATCGATTAAGATGCAACTGCCAATAATTTATCATTTTGTAATTTTTGCATTTTTCAATGCTATTTTTATATTTATAGTAAATTTTAACTAGAAAAGTATTGGAAAAAATCCGGTCCGGTCATCGGTTAGAGCATTGGACCGGATTTCCAAAGGTCGCGGGTTCGATTCCCGTCTTAGAATTCACTTGTGGCCGAGTTAATTTTTTCCAATATTTTTCTATTTAAAATTTACCATAAGTGTGATGGGTCCAGTGAAAATTTCAGTGAAAGGAAAATTAAATATAAACGAAATTTATGAAATTTTCAAAACTGGTTGAAATATTTCAGTTTTAAGTGAAATTTATTTTCTGACTAGAAATGATTTATTTTACGTACATCTTAATGATTTAACGATCTTAATGATTTATTTTATTATTAATTTTACAATTTTAACGTATTAAATAATAATAACAGACTTAATTTTCATTTTACCGTTAAGAAAGTAAACAATCTATTCAAGTACTAACTCTTATGATGTTTTCACTTAGCTATTCAAAAGATCATAAGAATGATGATAGGCTAGCGATAAACATAGACTAAACCAAATACAAAACATGAATTTGACGTCACATATCACTTGACTATTGTTGTTTCGACTATGAATCAGGGGGCCCAATTCTGCTAATGGTTAGTCACAATCGTATTCCAATGGTGTTTCAATGGTAGGGTTGTTTTACACAGTTCTTGTTATAACAGTGTAAATAAACACTACTATTGAAACACCATTGAGAGACGATTATGATAAAAAAATTGCAGAATTGACCCCTAGTTGCGTAAAGCTAATAACGCGAAAGACTTACACGAAAAGCCCTTTGCTCGAATGTACATTTGCGCTAATAGTGCACAAATGTAATTAAATTTGCCTCAATTATTGGGCAGTTAGCCTTCAAAAACATTTTCACCGTACAGCGCATGAATGAATGTGAGCGCTATCTCAGCACTTTTTTTTGCTAGATTGTAACATTACATAATACATATAAGATACACAAGAGGTCAGTGTAATATTTGGAGATGAAATAATAAAAAGCACGCGTCCGAACACATTCGCCATTTATTTCCAAGGGGCCCCCAGTGTTGCCAACATCACATCACAGACCACAGATCACAGATCTCTCAGATCTCAGAATCTCAGATCACAGATTATACTACAGTTAGCACTTTTTATTTTATAACCTCAGGCATCGGAAAACGAAACACATATTTGATTGTTTGCAACCCCGGTGTTCGTTGCGCTGCTTTACGAATTAAGTATTTGATGAATACCTACTACAATTTCACTATGAGGTAAGTACTTAATAGTAATTTTTTTGGGGCATTTTTGCTTACTTTCATGTTTTATGTATTAATATTTTATAATATCAGTATCTTTATAAATTAAAACACGAAATTAGTTATGTAGTACAACTATGTACATAGAGCTTGACGTTTTATTCTGTTTGTGACCACGACTATAGCAACATAGCAGAATTGTCAAGCTGTAAGTATTTACATAGTTGTACTGCTTTTAAGACAAATGTCGCGTTTTAGTACCGTTGTTTTTATTTGTAATTTTAATGGAACGTGAAAGCTTAAAGTCCTAAATCACATCTTTACCAAAAACAATTAATTAAAAATATATATATATATCTCAAACGTGAAAAAGGAACCTTTACATGATCTGTTGTCCGTCTGTATTTCTGTGCCTTTAAAGACTCAATCCTCAGAAACACGTGGAGTATCAAATTGATATTAAGGTGGAACGATTTTCATACAAAAAACAGTCGAGATAATCTTGGTAGATTAACAGAATTAATACTTAAATATATGTGCAACTATTTATTCCCGGGTATTCATTTGCGCTAAATTAATAAACAAACATTGTTTCATTCAGAAATCACCTATAAATGAACACTAAATTTTTGCAAATATTACGACTGTGTATGTGACAAATGTCGTGTACGTATACAAAAATCGCGACGTTGCCATTCCATGCGGCTAAGACGCGCAACGCGCGATGTTGCCGCTCTTACATTTGTCTCGATTTAATAATTGTTTAAATTTCTCTTTACTAGATTTTTCAGCTGTGTTGCCGTTGCGTCCCAAAAGAGATGAGTTTCGTCAGTAATAATTTACTTTGGGATTATGATATAAAGTTGTGATTTGTAGGATTTATCTTGACTCCGATTTAAAAAATTGCTAAACAGTCGTGTTTTACATTTTGTTTTTATGCGTAAATCTTTTTTTCTCCCATCACTGTAAAAAAATAGAAAATAAGATTTTATAAAGGAAATAAAAGAAACGAAAATTGTATCTGCTTCGTGCAAATAAAATTTACTTGTATTATGTAACGTACTTACTTAATATTTTTTATTTTTTTTTATTTAGACAAATGTCATGTGGTCCCTTTTCAAATATTAAATTGTCCGCAGTCACATCTACGTACTGCCAACACCGTTCCGTATTTGTCATTTTGTTCGTAGTGTTTTTTCATTGTGACTAGGGAATGGGTCCAGTAAATTTCACTGAAATGAAAATTAAATATAAACGAAATTTATGAAATCTTTCAAAACGGGTAGAAATATTTCAGTTTTGAGTGAAATTTATTTTCTGACTAGAAATGATTTATTTTACGTAAATCTTAATGATTTAACGATCTTAATGATTTATTTTATTTTTAATTTTACAATTTTAACGTATTAAATGTTCACTTAGCTATTCAAAACATCATAAGAATGATGATAGCATAGAGATAAACATAGACTAACAGCCGTTCCCAATAACCTATCATTAGTAACAAAAGGGGTTACTATAGTTTGATTGCTTAGTTATTTCTGTTAAATTACAGGAAATAACAAAGATTGCCTAGCAACTGAACCACAGTTGGCCTATCTCTTACTGAGGGTAGATTATTGGGAATGGCCGTAAGCCAAATACAAAACATGAATTTGACGTCACATATCACTTGACTATTGTTGTTTCGACTATGAATCAGGACATTTGCGCGAAAAGCTAATAACGCGAAAGACTCTTACACGAAAAGCCGTTTGCCCGAATAAACATTTAATTATAATAATAATTAAATTTGCCTCAATTATTGGTCAGTTAGCCTTCAAAAACATTTTCACCGTACAGCGCATGAATGAATGTTAGCGCTATCTCAGCACTTTTTTTTCTAGATTGTACTTAACATTACATAATACATATTTAAGATACACAAGAGGTTAGCACTTTTTATTTTATAACCTCTCAGGCATCGGAAAACGAAACACAATAGATATTTAATTTTTTCCAACCCCGGTGTTCGCTGCGCTGCTTTACGAATTAAGTATTTGTTGAATAATACAATTTCATTTTGAGGTAAGTACTTAATAGTAATTTTTTTTGGGGCATTTTTGCTTACTTACATGTTTTATGTATTAATATTTTATAATATCAGTATCTTTATAAATTAAAACACGAAATTACTTATATGCACATAAGTGCCTTTAAAGACTCAATCCTCAGAAACACGTGAAGTATCAAATTGATATTAATAAAGATTAAAGTCTATGGTTCCCCCGAACTGTAAAAATCAAGCTTCTAAGTTTTTACATCACCATAATAAATTATCGCAGTAAATTAAAGCTTTAAAGGTAGAATTTAACAAGATTTACAAGATGTAAAATTTCACCACATAAGTAAACAAAAAGAGTAAGTATAAAAATGGCGTCTCGAGCTTGATTCCAAAACTATTATAATATAAAATGGAGATTGTAACTAACAAACAAGTAGACAAAATATGATCATTTGCGCAAATTTATATACGCGCCAAAATACCGAAAGGAGCTAAATGTATTGATTTTAAATAAAACTAATATAATAGTATTGTAGTATTGTACTAGCGGATCCTCGCGGTTTTACACGCGTGGTACCTGTTCCCGTGGGAATATCGGGATAAAATATAGCCTATGTTAATCAGGGATAGTGTAGCATCCTAAAAGAATTTTTGAAATCAGTCCAGTAGTTTTTGAGTTTATTCATTACATACATACATACACATCTTTCCTCTTTATCACTTCATAGTATAAAGCAAAGTCGCTTCCCGCTGTCTGTCCCTATGTATGCTTAGATCTTTAAAACTACGCATCGGATTTTGATGCGGTTTTTTTAATAGATAGAGTGATTCAAGAGCAAGGTAAAATAACCTTCAATATATAGTAGAGAAATACTGTAATTTTTAAGTTTCTAATGTGATGTCGTAAATGATTACATTTTTTCCGCTTACATTGCAAACGCAGGCTGATCCCTACGAGATTTATCAATATAAGGTAATAAGTATTTGTACACCTTGAAAATGTCTACAGAAAACTCCGCGGTGGTTTATGTTTATCTCTTATGGATAACCCACAATAGCATAAGTCGTGTAGTCCACGCGGGCGAAGCCGCGGGCGGGAAGCTAGTAATATTATATAGTATAGAAGTATAGAAAACGGTAACATGATGATCCAACAACCACCACCACTTTTTTTTTGATTGAGGAAACACTGCAATTTTAATCAAAATCTGTTCAGCAGTGGTTTAAAAAAAATATATTATAATGGGCAAACACACTAAGAAATCTTAAAATTTAGAGTATCAATTACATTCTTGTCACTTGTGCAATTTAAAAAAGTTGCAATTGCATTTGTTGCTATTTATACATCAAAATTAATATTGTGATTTTATTTAAATAAACAATAATATAAAATAAATAATAAAAAAATAATAAAGAAAAATCTACCATCAGAAGTCTCGAACCCTAACTCTTTGATATCTAAGCCGAGTACGTAGACCGCTGGGCTACTTTATCATTGTCAGCTTGGTCGAAATATTCTACTACAAGAAACTCAGAAATAAGGTATGCATGTGTGAGTGATTAGTAAAATTGGGAGACAGAAACACTCTCTCGAGATATTTGGATGATTTATGTACTACAAAAAGATAAATGTTGGTTTCGAAAATTCAATATTTATTTATAGAATGCGCAAAAAGTATTTTGAGTTAAAAAGATACAAAGAAAAATTAACAAAAAAATAAAAACTACTAAATAGCGAAAGTAGCGCCATTTAACGACCGTTCAGCTTTTTGTAACTTAATCGTTCCACTTGAAGGTATATGCGGCTTGCGGTAAGTGACGTCACACTAGAGATAGCTCGTCATCTGCCAGGTAAGTACGTAGGGATGGTTTGTCATCGATGAAGGTGTTGTCAGGTATGTATCTATAGGGAGGGGTCGTCATCGACGAAGGTGGTGCTAAAGCTGACGCGCCGCTCTACCAAGGCTGCCGCCGTAGAGACTATTTTCTGTATTGTAATATACAATACAGAAAAAGAGCAAATGAACTCCCTCCCTGCTTCTGTATTTCAGAATACTTATAACCCGACCATCTTCAAAGTAAGGGCCTTCTTGGTTAACTCGCTCCATCGTCCATCCTGTCTTAGCACCTGGGCTTGATTAGGATCAAGAGCAAACCCACTCAAAGTATATTACGATTCAAAAAAGGAGTTTCTTAAACCCTCTATCAGCTAAGGATATGATATCCCACCACAAGAGCACTACTGATAATGCAACCGTGCGTGGCTATGGTCACGACCAAAAATCTGTCTTTCATAGTGGACCCCTCTGCTCATTCAAGTTATTCCATCTGTTCCAGGTGGCAGCGTGGGACGAACATTCAGAGATGTGTTCCGGGTAAGGCATAACCCGGGAACGGATAAAGTCGCCTGGGAGCGGATAAAGTCGCCCGGATGTTCGATAAGAAGCGTCATTTGCCTTATAACTGTAGTCGTGGCCGCGAGCGAGTCTCCGACGCCCAGCGTCCGACGTATCTTATTGTTTGTATTGCGTTTCTTTATGTGTGGCTATTGTTACTTGAACTGAGGTGCGTTTTTTTATTGTCACAAATGTACTGATCCGGTGGTATATACGTTGGTTGCCCTATTTCTTGGTCCAATGTCAGATACATTTTAACAGGTGTTCAGATCATTCTTCTTATCCATTGTCATTCCAGCCAGATGTATTCAAATCGAATAACACAGATAATCTATACTTTTACATTGTTAGTATTTAGTTTTGTATTACTATTAAATCTGTGAATATGAGAGCTCTATACGTTTGGTTTCCTCCACATCCTTTGTCATAAACATTTACTAATATGTTCCAATACCATGCCATTTTAACCACGCAAAAAAATATATTGTAGAATCTTTGTAATCGCAAAACTGATGTTTGATCGAGGTTGAAGAGTTTTAGTATATTATTGAATGAAGACTGGGGCAAGTGGCATACCCACCAAATCAAAATGTTCATTTTTACTACTCGAATCTCTCCCACCGGATCATAGTGACTACAAGTGCAAATGTACACAGGAAAATACAGTCGTGAACGTAACTGTCAGTAAAAGTATGACGTTGATGATTTAATATTGATTCCATTAAAAAGAATGAACCAAAGTTATTTGTGATAATGGAGTGGAATTATTTCTGTAATTCGAATGTAATTGAGTCAGAAATGGTGACGACAAAAATAGAAAACTAATCATTGTTGTAAAGGCGAAATTTCAAAATGGGTTACTGAAAGAAAATGTTCAATCTCATTAGAAATATGTATTAGTAAACAGATTCCAGTTGGATTACGACAAGGTTTTGTCGCGCCTAATTTACAACAAATTTTGTCGTGGTATGCATTTTACTCCGACAGGAAATGATCCAAAATAACAATGTTATAAAAGTTTTCAATTCTAGAAATCAATTCTAAAAACAGTTTAATGTTGTGAATAATATTGTAAGTAATAATAAATAATAATAATAAGAGAATTTGTTTTTTTTGTTGTCGATACACAGTGCTAAGTGTCCACATGTATAAACTCATCTACAAACATGGCACTTAAAAACAACTTGAATGATAAGTACTATTAATGCTAAGACAAAGTAGAAAGTTAAAAAAAGAGAAAGCTTTACCGAAAACTAGTGTTCATAAGCACTTTTTCAAATTGTAAAATAAATTCGAGTTTAAAATTCAATACTTGTTCACTTATATGACTACTTTTTTGTCTGTAATGATGGGTGCAAGTTTATTTTGACACATATTCATATAATTTTGTGTGTTTTGACGAGATTGTAACGGCGTTATTATATTATGAACGATATTTTTCAGATAGTTCAACCGTAACATTTGTCGTTTGATTTTGAACGCTATTTCTATAGCACGGTGATATGTTATTGTGAAACATTTGATTTTTCTAACAATAAAATTATTTTCGCATAATGTTCCTAAATTTTTTGATGTCATGTTTATAAAATCGAAATATCTTAGCATAATAATGATAATTTAATTGTAATATGGTCGAAGAAAATGTGGTTGTGTTGTATATCTGGATTTATATGACGATATGATATTTAAATACTTAATTTTATGAAACTTCACCAATTTTTCTTATAAAACGGTTAAAAAACTTTCATAATGAACTCATACAAACATCGTATCGTGGTATAATGTCCAGTATTAAAGTCTCAAAATAATGTAAAGTTAAAAAAACGATGAATCATACATATAAAGTGAACATCAGATCATTTTCATTCTACGTTGAATCCATAAATTAGGCCATTCCTTTAATACGCGATGCTGTGTGTACCATACGCTACTGTAGCAAAATTGTTAGTGTAATAACAATTTATTATGTATTTATGGGCGACTCCGAAATAAGTGTGTGAGTTCTGAATTATGCTTTTACAAGGCAAAAATAGCATTTAAAATATGTAATAAAAAGGATTACAAATTACAATTACAAAAGATAAAAACATTTTTTTTTTCTTTTTAAACATCATCATATTAATGATTCAACAGGTTTTTGTATTTATCACACTTATTAACTCGCAACTCACAAACCCAACAGTTATTATTTCTAAATGTCGACCAAACCCTAAAGTTTCTATCACCGATTTTATATTATAATCTTATCTATTACACTGTATTGTACCGTATATTATTAGTAAGAATCGATTTAATTTACTTAATCATTAGAATCACATTATAGAAAAATCATTTTTACTATCCCAAATATTTTGTGCCTTTTCTTAATTTCTAAGTTTGTATTATTTAACTGCGGTATAATTCAGAACATAGTGTGCCTGATGAGTGTATTATAATATAGTAAAGCTATTATTTAAGTTAGTAAATATTATACATAAAAACTATATAACAATGAAAAGATCTACAATTTCAACAAATCTGAGAACGAAAATAAAATCAATTTATTTTGTATAATGAAACGAGGACGCTCTAACTCGAATATTTTGCTAGTAGGTATACTTAATTTATTGTTGAGTCAGCAGTAAGTAAGTACTAGAATTTATACAATACTTTAATTTTCAGACCCGACATGATGCTTCATACTGTGCAGTTGAACGCGATTGGATTGGATTTTGTGCAAAATATTCGTGTTCGAGCAGTTTTGATGGCTGAAGCACGCATTGATATGGTCACTGTACTCTTATGAACATAGTTTCTTATTTATTTCTTGCGACTCCCTTAAATGTATGACGGATCTATCAACGCGTGTTCGCCTTGACGAATAAATAGGATAAATTATTTTTTACTACCGTAAATGTAACTATAGTATTATATTTATGAAGCGTTCTACATTTCAACACGCTCGTGCCAAACACAACTGTAATGTCACATTAATACGTTCGATTATTATGTTCGGTTAATCAACGACCATAAGCAATGGTGATTAAGATTTGAACTTGTTTGACTATATTGAAGTCTGATTTTTTGATAAAAGTTAATATCACTTTTTGGTTCAGAAAAATCGTTTTGAATGTTTAATTGCTGCGTTATATAAATGAAGCGGCTTTAGGTACAGTATGTCAGTTTTTAGAGATATACAATTCGATTATACGACTGATTTGCAATGAAACTTGTTAAGATTAATTTCAAAAACTTCCTACACATTTATTTGAGACTGACTTACGCTATCAATGTATCTAAGAATCAGAGCTTGGAATGTTTTCATATCGATCAACATAACCCCCCGTTTCCGCTGGCGAAACAGTTACAAAATAATTTGTAACCGTATAATACGGCCACTGAGAGAATGCATTGTTTGACAGCTCCTACCTAGAGCCATTGGTCATCCTCTCAGCGGCCGCACTATGTTTTGAAATATTTTTTCTGGTAAATGTTACGTCAGTGGAAACGGTGGGTAATATATAGAAAAGTTGTGATCTTACCTGAAGTATGTTCTGTAAGCTCCGGGCGCAAGTGGTGACTCGAATAGACTCAGGAACTGAGCAGCTGTATTCTCTGTAACGCTAGTCACATGTTTTGTTACCTATATAACTGTTTATGTATTTTGTAACTTATATGATGTTATATAAGAATGTATTAAAGCAGTACTGTCTCTGAAACCTGAATATTGTTTTTTTTATTACGTAACTTGACCGTTCCAAGTTAGATTAAAATGTCGTCAGTTTATGTAGTATAATATTTTTTCAAGAAGGAATCATTTTAATTATATTTATCTCTTGCATTCAACAACGAGTGGCCCCCGTCACTCGGTTACTAAATTTAAATATACTTAAAACCACTATCAATACCAACTTACACTCAAATATTTGAATACTCTCACAGGCTAAAGAAAGAACTATCATCGTCGTCTCGGCGACATGACGCCCACTGCTGGCTATAGGCGTCCCACAAAGATCTCCACGAGGATCGGTCCTGCGCTGCCCGCATCCATCGGTTTCCCGCGACCTTCACCAGATCGTCGGTCCATCTTGTCGGGGGTTTACCCAAGGAGCGTCGTCCAGTGCGCGGTCGCCATTCCAGAACCTTTCCACCTCAACGGCCATCGGTTCTTCTAACTATGTGCCCCCCCCCCCCCCACTGCCACTTCAGCTGAGCAATCCTTCTAGCCATGTCGGTTATTTTAGTTCTACGGATCTCCTCAGTTCTGATTCAATCACGTAGGGAAACCCCCTAGCATAGCTCTCCATTGCTCGCTGTGTGATCTTGAGCCTTCTTATCAGACCCATAGCGACCACGTTTCACTGCCATAAGTCATCACTGGCAGCACACACTGGACATAGACTTGTCTTGAGACACTGAGGTAAGTTGGACGCAAAGATTTTTCGGAACTTCCCGAATGCTGCCCTTCTGAATTGGATTCGACGAGGGATCTCTTTCTCCAAGTTTGACTTGCCTAATTGGACTGTCCGTCCAAGGGAAACGTAGTGGTCAACTTCAAGTGTAGTGTTCCTAACATGAACTGAAACCGAAATGCCGCACTCACACAGACAGGCGCCGCCACACGTGCGCTCGCAGCCGTTTTACCAGTGAAAACCATCGAGATCGGGAGAACGGCCTTGTAAGGATAGCGAGCGGCGCATGTGTGTGTGTGAGTCCGTCACATCAGCTGAGTGCAACGACTGTTAATGTTCATACTGTGGAATAGGCTACCAATAAGGGAGATTTTATGAGATTCACAATAAAAATACGTGAAATAAGAATATATTGTTTTTTATGTCTCTTCAACAGGAAATAAAAATGACACATAATATGTTAACATCCATGATAATAATTTCCAAAATTAACATAATGAGTCTTAATTAAATGGTTTTCAAAAAAGGCTATCTTAGACAAACGGATTAAAAGATATAATCTACGTATCAAAATAACAACAGTACTTTTCCTTAAATATTATGCTTTGTTTTTTATTTATGTAATAAAACAATTATCAATCTAACGAAAAGATATATCTTTAAACAACAGCTATAATGACTAGTGGCTGATGCACACATTTCAAGATATAACCATAACAAATATACAAATAAGAACCTTATACAACATGTAATTTTTATTTAACTTAAAAAAATATATTTACGTTGTGGCCTCTTATATACGCCATTTACATCTTTTTTATTCATTTTTGACGTTTATAGATCACATTGTATTGAGTAGCAGTGGTTTTATAAAAAAAAACTGTTAATCCGAGAATAATGAAAACTACTACATATTAAACTACTGGTATTAATATGAACTTATTTCGAATAATTAAATTATTGAGTAGACACTATAAAAAAAATATTTTAAAATGTTCAATTTAATAGAAAAAGCTGAAATTATACGTTATTGAACGAATTTAGACTTTATACATACTTCCTTGCCAGTTGCCAATAAACTTTGAATAAATGCAAGAAAGGTACAACAGTTTTGCTATTGCTTAAAACATTAACACCGCGCTTAATTATCAATTAAAATCATATTCAATCGTTTAGATACAACTTAACATAATAATTATTCATTAATGTCCATCCAATTCAATAAAAATCATTACTAAAAAGATCAAATGGTATACAATGACTTTCCGCCTAAAACATTACAATAAAATTATAAAACTACAAGGTACGGTCGACCACTAAAGAAACTAAACAATTTAGTAAAAAATCGCACCAAATACCTTCGTTCTATATCGAGACACTTCATAACATCGATAATATATTAAAAGCTCTTTTGAATTATGATATGCTTCCTAACTCTGAAATATATTTCTGAAATTTAAAAGTTAGTCTATTTCCGGAAAACTTCCGTTTTTTTCTTGGACTTCCGGTTGGTGCGACAAAGTACTAAAGTGTTCAACTACCTCCCACAGCAAAATATAACACCTCTTGACTAGCAGACATCTAACGGAGAACACAATTCTTACGTCGAGTACAACACAATAACGTCGATAGTTAAAACAATATTATGTAGGTACTTACTAATGGATCAACATGTACATAAACATCTTAGAACAATTAATAAGCACGACTAGTCATAACTAGAAGTGAAAAGAGTGCATTTATAACAAATTAACATTCATTAAATTATTACACCTAAGTATATGTGCATAAGATCTATAATGGATGAGTACAATTTTCTTTAAGCGCTTAACATCTTTATCCATTTCACATTATCAGTATTAAGGAGAACAGTTAAGTATAAAAATGTATTAAATTAACAATGATTGCTACGAAAGGTCTAATACATAAATTTTTAGCGTTTTTTAATTATTTCTTTTTATAAGACAGGGCCCTCTATTTCGATTTTTTTTATTTTAAAGTTGACAGTTGAGTTATAATTTGACAGTTGCCAATGTCACTTTGTAAAAATAATCCTGCTTTAAACTGATTTCGTAATGATTTGCGCATTTCCAGTTCAGTAATTATTTATTCCATTCACGCACACAAATTCAATATTATCATTATAGCTACACTTTAATTCAACATTATTTTCACAAAGTGACATTGACAACCTGACAAATCAATCTACTGAATTAAAATTTTGACTATAGATAACTTTTCAATACCTTTCACATACTGATATTGTGATCCTCTCATTACTATTTATTTATGAATTACGTTTATACATATCCGATATGGTTTTTTCATGCTGTAGCAAAATATAATAGTATATATACATTATTATACAAAGTGTTGTGCTGTTTGAAAAACGCTCGGTGGGACGTATTTACAATATAAGTAAAAAATCTTAATAAACAATCCATATCATAGCACCTTTTCGGAATTACATTTTATAAGTATGTTTTGTACGATTAATATTCTAAAACTAATAATATTGAGCAGTTTATTTGAACGTTTAGATTATAAGAAATATAATGTAAATTGTTTACAAAATTATACATAGTAAATATATTACGATAGGGAAACGTATCGAAAAATATAAAATGTAAGTAATAAAATACAGTAAACTTTAAAAGTAGTTTCATCTCGCTAGTTTCAAAATCAGCACTTAATGAAAATATTCAAAAAAATATTATCATGAAATAATACTACAAATACTATTACACATCGTCAACTTTGAAACTAGGTATGAAAACTTATTGTTTTTTTGCGAACTGTACCTATACTTTTCAAATTACAATATACAATTACCTCATATCAGCTAGGCGATTGCGTAAAGTCAATCGTATTCATTTGACAGTTCATATTGTATCATACTATATGTAATCCCATAGAAATCGCAGCCGATTGAATACGATATGAACTGTCAAATTAATACGATTACCTTACGCAATCGCACCTAATCGTATTAATTTGACAGTTCATATCGTATTCAATCGGCTGCGATTTGTATGGGCATATAGTATGATACAATATGAACTGTCAAATGAATACGATTGACTTTACGCAATCGCCTAGCTTGTTTCAATGGGTTTAATTCACCAAACCGAACCGAACACCGGTGTCCAGAGAACAATGGAATATCTATTGTGTCTTAATCCGGGGCCTGAGAGGAGGCCTAAACAATCGCAAATGAGATACCTACTAGCCACATTGAGATCTTGATGATGATGATGTGATCAAAAACACATAATATCGCTGTCGAAACCTGGGGCATAACTGTCTAATTTTAAAATCTATCGCAATCCCTTTCAATCCGTCATTTGAAACATATTTACATACTTCAGACCGTCACTATTTGACATTTGATTTGATAGGGATTGTGATCGGGACGCGTTTTGAAAGATATTGAATGAATGAAATTTAACTGTCTATGTAAAGTGACACACGAAAATATCTTTCAAATGTATGGAGATCTGTCATATAAACATCATTTGTTACGAAAAGGATTGCGACTACGGGTTACACAATTCCTTACATCACTATCACAATCAAGGGATTGTGATAGATTTTGAAATTAGACACTATGCTGTTTTTTTGGCATTAGAACTGACGGGTTTGTTTGGCATAACCTTCGTTTAATTTTTTTATGCTTTAACTATAGGCAAGTATTAACATAGGCTGGCTAGGGTTCTAGCCATTGTCACAAACGGTTCGCGAACCTTATGAACATCGCTAACTAAAAGCTCGCTTACTTTTTCAGATGCGATATATATTTTCTGTACTTTGCGTTTATTTGTGTACGGTCATCAGCAACTAGGGTTTATACAAAATGTCAATTTTCTACAGACAAATCTGAACTCAACTTAAAGTCCAAAAGGCAAAGTCGTAGTTGCTGTACAAGCGGAAATATACCTTTCGTATTTTGACAGTAACAAATAAATCGCTGATTACGTTGGCCATGCTAGGGGAGCAAAAAGGCATTTATTTTGTACTAGCGGCCGCATGCGGTTTCACCGGCGTGGTTCCCGTTCCCGTGGGAATATCGGGATAAAAAGTATCCTATGTTCATAACCAGGCTATCTACTATCTGTGTACAAAATTTCATCTAAATCTTTTCAGTAGTTTCGTAGCCTATACAATGCAAACAAACAATCAAATCTTTATAATATTAGTATAGATATCATAAAGCTGCCATTTTATGAATAGCTAGTACAAAATCTGCATTTAACATATAATAATACTTATAAATTACTTGTAAGACTGACCTATTGGGATAACTGGCTAAAATTCATAGTAATCTAAGTACTATGTACAGAGGAAAATTACAAAAATAATAAACAAAATAGATAGTAAACTAAAAATATGATTTCAAATGATCATAATTTAAAAACCAAAAATTATTAAACGAATTTAGGGTTAACTAAAAAGTAAAACGAATCCAATGTGTTATTACTAAGCAAACCAAATTAACCAAATGCCATCTCCCATCCAAGTAACAAATAAAAGGTAAATAAAAGCAAACCAGTTTTTCATAATTCTTTTGTAAGTTCTTTTTTACCCGTATGAGTCGTAATGATGATAGTGCGAATATTACGCCGTCGTCATTTAACGTTTAATGTAACGTAGCTGGCGTCAAAAGCTTTAAAGTAGCTTCTCGTATTTAGGGGCATAGGCTTTAAAACTGAATTGAAGACACAACATTATATTGCTCCAATAATGATGGAAGATCGCATGGGATAATGTTTTGGAACCTGGCATGTCTTTTGCTGGGTTTCTTTGACAATGATGCTGATACTCTTCAAACTGTAGTTGCGGCATCCTCTCGCACCTCGTCCGGGCACTAATTATTACAGTTAAGATTAACCACTTAAATCACTACTTTACGAGCTCAGTTTGTATCTAGGTGTTAAAACATCCATGTCTCTTTCATTTGACGATGAAGGTGTCAAGGCGCCAAGCTGTTGCGGCAACCCTGGACAGAACTCAACCAGGCACTGAATGAGCCCCTAAGCAGTTGAAAAGTCCACAATAATAATTAAAGCGCTCAGGTTGTAGGTGTCAGAACCCCCAGGAATGTGCTCTTTTTGTCGATGAAGGTAACAGAACATCCAGGGCTGCGTTTCATTTGACTATGAAGGCGACGTTAGCATCTCTCTCGAGCTGTTCCTCAAGTTGTAGCTGCGACAGTCCTCCTTGGCAGCACAGCTCGTCCAGACACGCCAGACCGGTGTACACCCGCCCGGAACCTGACCCTGATTGGCTGTGATCACTTACTGATGACGACGCGTCGTCGTTCTGAAGCGTGATTGGGTACTGGAAGAAAAAATAAATTATATTAGATACGAACACTTCAAATCTTTAGCTTACCTAACTTTTATTGTCTGGTCTTTTTAAGCAATATACTCGAGTAGATTGTTCCCGAATCCAGATTTAATAATTTGGCTATGAGACCAGAACAATGAGAAACGTTTAAAGATTATTAAAATTCAAACTTTTGCTGGTAAAATTTTTTTATTTTTATTTTCTAGGTTCATGAAAGCAGTTAACAGCTAAAATAGGCAGTTCCTCAGTGGTTGGGGATGTCGTGAGAAGTGCGAGTCTACCTAAAGAGAAGCTTACAGTCTCACCTTATAGATAGACCCTTCTGTTGAGTCCCTTTAGCACCCCGAACAGTACCAGCTTGCGCTCGTTGATGGCGAGCTCTC
Source organism: Chrysoteuchia culmella (assembly GCA_910589605.1). Lineage (NCBI taxonomy): Eukaryota > Metazoa > Arthropoda > Insecta > Lepidoptera > Crambidae > Chrysoteuchia > Chrysoteuchia culmella. Next base: position 20,596,891 of record OU342651.1, on the reverse strand, counting down.
AAGTCAGCTGCTAGTTACTAGCAACAATAACGCAAACAGTCTAACCTTGTAGACCCTTCTGATGAGTCCCTCCAACACCCCGAACAGTACCACCTTGCGCTCGTTGAAACAGAGCTCCTGTGGGCACATGCTTCGCTGCATGGTGCACATGCGGATAGTTACTGGCAACATTGCCGAGCGGCTCGGACAGCTGTCAGCTAACAGTCTTACCTTGTAAACTCTTCTGATGAGTCCCTCTAGCACGCCAAATAGTATGAGCTTGCGTTCGTTGATGGCGAGCTCCTGCGGGCGCATGCGGCGGCACAGGTCGCGCACGGTGCTGCCGTACGACATGCCCGCGTACATGCGGAACAAGTCGCTCACCTTCGGCAGCTGTCGGGCTGAGGGACAATATATTCGAATGTAAATAAAAAATAATAAACGATTGAGACATTTATCCATTTCAACCCGAACCAATCATATAAATTATTTGTATCCTGTGGGATCGAAACGAACCCACTACGAAAAGATCGTCGAACACTTGAATAGTCGAACCATTATACCAAAATCATTGTCAAGCTGATTTGCGCATCAAGCGTAAGAGTATCCCCTCGTATAAAAACTTACATGATCTGGCACAGAATTCAACACACTGGCGTTGAAGGCCCGGACACCTCGTCAGCTGTCTCAGCTTGGGCGTCGCACTGTACACCTGTGAAGAAAGTAGTTTCCTCAATGTAAAATCTTGCCCTACGGCTCTGATTGTACTAAAACCGCCACTGATTATATCCAAACTATTTTACTAAGTAAAAGTCACTTCATTCATGTATGTAGATACTTTTGAATCGTCCAAACTTTGTGTAAGTGTATACTTGTGAGTCTTCCGATTTTTTCTAACACACCATACCCATTCAGGTCAGTAGGGTTATAGCAGGAAAACCTTTTGAAATAGTATCGAGAAAGTACCTTTTAAAATTTTCACGTCAAAAATAGACAGAGAAAAGTTCCGTTTACGTCCGGTAGGAATGCTGCTCTATATCTCATACATTTCCTGACGATACTTTTATGATACTTTCTCGAAAGTTTCTCGTGCTAGGCCTTACAGAACATATTTTGACTAGAAGAATTCAAGAAACTTATCAGACCGATTACGTTGAATTTTTGTAAGCAGAGAAAGATTCGCACTCGAGGGAAGGCTTAGGCTAATAAGGGAATGACCATGTGTATGGACTGTCTGTATGTATCTGTCCATTGACCGGTGACGGGTGATCAAGTAATAAGAGATATGCCCAGTCTCACAACGCAGTACTGGAAGATGGACACGAGTGTCACCACGCCGTAGTAAACGAGGTTCTGCACGCACACGTGAAAAGCTGATCTCCAGGTCAAAATAAAACTCATAGGTTTTATACAGCAACCATGTGCAAATGCAACATGTGAAAAGGCAAGCACAGCACGGGCGCGGAGCCGTTCGTACACGGCGACCGTGCAGCATGTGAAAAGGCACTAAATAAGAGGTATATGTGACTTACAGCGCAGGCCCCGAAGGTGACCATACCGTAGTAGCCTAGGCAGGTTCTGCACGCACGCGCGAACTAAGCTGATCTCCACGTCAAAATAAAACTCATCGGTTCAAACCGTGTACATGTGACAAGGCAAAAAACGGCACGGGCGCGGAGCCGTTCAAACGGCAACCGCACAGCATGTGAAAGACACTAATAAGAAATATGTGTGACTTACAGCGCAGTACTGGAAGATGGGTACGAGTGTGACCACACCGTAGTAGACGAGGTTCTGCACGCAGGCGCGAACCAAGCTGATCTCCACATCCGTCAGCGCGGCGATCTTGGACACGTGGTTGAACCCGTCTATGTACGGCAGTATCTGTAACAAAGGATACGTACTATTAGTCCTGAAATTCACAAGGGTACAAATCACATTTAGACAGGGAGCGAAAGAACATAGAATGTACCAGCTTATGATAAATTTTAAATAGAATAATAATGGAAAAAATCAACTCGGCCACAAGTGAATTTTCAGATGGGACTCGAACTCGTGGATGTTAATCCACAGTTATGTTGGTTGTTTTTTTTTTCCATAGATTTATAACTGATGTGATCACAAACAACGGATTAAAAAATGTGAAAAAAAAATTACGTTTTTCTTCAACTGACTCAGTTGCTAGGGATGATTGCCGTTGTCACAGTAAACTGTGCCGTTAGTGGCAGTGTAAAACGGTTAAGCGCTAAACGTATGATGGCAGTATCTAGTTGTAGCACCGCGGAGACCAATAATAAATCTATGGTTTTTCCCTTGTTTTTTCCCACCATTTCACCACATACTTATCTATCAGATCAGTGCACGTCAATCGGCCGTTGTCCAGGCACAAACAATAAGAAAGTGTAAACACAGCCCGAAATAACCGCGCGGTCGAGAATAGACGATCGTTTAGTTAGTGCGACAGATACACGCGCCGTTTCATGAAGTCTGCATACCTTGTATAATTAACTTTTTTAAAATATAGAGGGCCTGTTTCACAATCTAAAAGTTCTGAGTAGCCTACTTGACAGATAATTTGACAGTAAAGTTGTAATATGAAAAATATGTCAAATCATCTGCCAAGCAAGCCACCCATAACTTTCTTTTATATTGTAAAACAGGCCCATAGTCACACAATAACCGCCAGTATTCCCTTGAATATCATTTTGCTAATCTAACTGTATAACAATTAACAATGCACAAAGGTGGAATATTAAAACTTTACTTTTACATAATTTTTTCAGAACTTCAATCTGGGATCCACTTGCCAGTGGTTGCTAGTATTTTATAATGTAAATTGTTGTTTTAAAAGCACTCTGTTTTCAAAGGACAATGCAATTATAATTATTTATTGTTCTGCGATAACGTTATAATCGATACTGCAGATGCAAAGAATACATAACGAGTTCATAATCAAGTATGTTCATTTATTGTTTAGGTATTATTTATAATTTTCTATTTCACTGTTAACTGCACGTAACTTTGCGCATCATAACTATACAGTTTTATTATAAAATAATATTGTCTTTTGATGTGCATGACCAATAACGTATAAGTAAGTACCTAATTGTTAACTGCATGTAACTTTGCGTAACTATATAGGTAGCCTATACTATACTATACTATAATATTATAAAGAGGAAAGATTTGATTGTGTTTGTTTGCATTGAATAGGCTCCGAAACTACTGAACGGATTTGAATGAAATTTGGTATACAGATAGTAGATAGCCTGGTTAGGAACAGGATACTTTTTATCCCGATATTCCCACGGGAACGGGAACCACGTGGGTGAAACCGCGAGCGAGCGCTAGTATTATTTATATTTTTGTCTATTGATGTGTATGGCCAATAACGTATATTATTTAAGTGGTCGTACCGCATTATTAATTAAAAATATGATGGGAAGGTATTAGTTTTGAATAAATATTTTTAACAGTTAAATAATAGTAAGTGAGAAGAAGACTTCGAAGCGAAAAGTATTACACCGAAAACCATCCCACAAAGTAGCTACTTGAATTTCATAAATGTACTTACTTTAACAAAAATCTATATCATATTATAAATGCAGTTTAAATAAAGTTATCTAGGAGTGATTTTACCCAACAGTGCATATCTAATAATTAGTTATTCAGAAAATAATAACTTAGTTGCTTTTTGCTGATACATAGCATAACGGAGCTAATTCTCTCGCGATAAAAACTTCGGCAGCGTAAGGTGGAAACAGCAATAATTGCATTTATTAATAGTCACGCACTGCGCAGGCGCATGGCAACAACGTGAGCGTGAGAGCAACGCTCCCACCGATCAATCCAATCACATTGCAGCTATCCATTGTTGGATTTTTTTAACTGGCCGTTGAATTTATAAGTGCCAATCAGTTTTAGGGTTGCGTACTATCTGACCAAGACAATAAGAGCTAGCGCAAACGACGGATAACGGAGGACTTTTTGTCTTTATTGTTAACCAAATAAGATTGAACTTAGATCGCGAATATCCATAAAAAGTACGCGATAGTCTGCGTTATATATTCAACTTTATATATTCTTAGTAATAAGGTCGTGTCGCGGACAAAAAGTCCTCCAATGTCCGTCGTCTGCGCAGGCCCTTAGGCGCATGACAGCTGAGAAAAACTAAAAAAATCTAAGTAAAAAACCAAAATTTTCAAGAATCGGTAATCAAGCAGTTAATCACTGTAGCGCTAATTAATCACATAATAACAGAAGTGCGGTGATAGAAGTGGGCTACAGGTGCCAAAAGTGCAAAACCGCATTCCTGTCATGCGCCTAATTGTCTTGGTCGTGTAGTAGTTGCATTGAAGTAGTAAAAGTTTATAAGAAATATTATAAGTAGAAATGGAAGGATTCGCGAATTACTAAGATTTGGAGTGTGCGTGTACTACGAACTACGAGTCTATGGGTCGTAGTAAACCTTCCTCAAAACTTGGTCAGGATTTTGTAGATCTCACTGGCTGTGCAAGAAATTTGCGTATTCAAACAAACTATGCAGAGACTTTCAATTGCTTTCGATTAAAAAAAATAATCCTTGACCTCTAAGCTTAAAACAACTAAACATAATAAAATAATATCCATTCGAGTAAACCTTTTATAGGCGTTAGTCTAGCTAGTTTGAGCTAAAAAAATTGCCTAAACTGAGAACGCAAACAGGAGCCTTACCATCAACTCTTTGCGGTTAATTTTAGGTTATTTTTAGGTTGTGAGAGTGGGATGCTACCATACGGCGCGTATAGCGGCGTATCGCTCTTACTACCTGAAAATAATTTAAAATGAAGGGAGTGCCTCCGCTGCCGGCGCCGGCTCCCAAAAATATTGCCATTGGGAACCGGCGGTGATACGCCGGCAGCCGAGGTGTAAAACAACCGCTGCCAGCGCCAGCACTCGAAATGGCAACCGGCGGTCCGGGAGTAACAAAGGGGGTGCACCTAACAATTAAATGTAAGTATGTCATATTTATGTAGTGCCGTGTGGTGACGGCCTAAGAATACAAGTATCACCACTCCCTTACATGCCTGGGATGTCGTAAGAGTCGACTAAGAGGCTCGACGCATTGAACACCTGTGCGAGAGAAGGAAAACTTGAAACTAACCCTCTACCAACCCGTCTGGCCAGCGCGGTAGCAGTAGGCTAATATCCTCCTATGGACGCCAGAATAGGCGTGAGCTAGAAGAGCCTATGTCCAGCAGTGGACGTCCGCAGGCTGATGATGATGATGATGATTTATGTAGAACTTTAAAAAAAGGTTGTCTCTGGCGCTACCGCGGCACGCTCACTGCCCTCGCTCGGCTAGCGCGTTTTTTTGGACACAGTTCTAACCTAACCTAGATTACCTTTCGTACTTTTTTTGAGAAGTGGGCTCCTCAAAAAAAGTACGAAAGGTAATCCCCGCTTTTGAAAGCAGAGTATTTCGTCATTTTGTCAAAAAAAGTTAGAGTGACTTTTGCTCGAAATTTTTCTAAATCCTGCCTGCTAGCACAGGCCCTCAAATCAGCGGCCGGCGCCGGCAGCGGAGGCAGTTCCTAAAATAAATCACAGTTGATGGTAGGCACCTAGGCAAGTGTTAATAAGCCGCTGCGCTACGCGTGAATTAAACGCTAAAAGTATTACTAAACAAAAAACAATTTCCTGAGTCCATTGCCTAGAAACGTCTTCAGAATTTCGTTTCGGCTAAAGACGAATATAGGGACATGTTTCAGAGTGTCTATAGACCGTCGCCTCTTTTTTTAACGAAACAGAAAATTTACAATATTGTGTTATTTATTGCAAAACCTTCGATTTAATTTGCTATTTTAATGTCCCCACTGCTGGGACCGACCAAAACCATTGCGCCGTTGAGATCTTCTAAATTTTATTCATATGCTATCAGGACACCGGTGTCCAAAGAACAATGGAATATCTATAGTGTCTCATAACTCAGGGCTTGGAAACTTAATTTTCATAGAAAGAAGACAGCCACCGCCAGCCATCTAGTTCAAGTGCATACTACAATGGAACTATTTTTTTTTTATGAACTACGGGGAGACTCTTAGCCTTCATCATGATGTTAAATATTGATAAGGCTGAAGAAGGAAGCGAGCCTCTCCCGGAATCCCAATCACTGTGGAACTAGCTATCTTATATTTAACTGCCGGAACACAATAATGCTGAAAACATTGTTGTTATGGCATCAGACTTTGATAAGATGGTGGTAGCTAGCAAGGCGGACTTACAACAAGTCCGGGACCCCTGGGTCTGATACCGTTGGTTGTACCACTAGACCACAGAGGCGGTTAAAATATATTTTTTAACTACTTAGGCCCACTTACACCAAGCTAAGTTAGATAACCTCAGAGTTAGATGCATGCAAAAGTAGCATTAACTATGCTACTTTTGCATGCATCTAATTCTTAATTAATGTTAATGTTAACCTAGCTTGACGCAAATCGGCCTTAGAAGGTAATACTTTGACTATAGACCTGAAGTAAATGAATATCAAAAGAAAATTTAGCGAACCAAATAATTTATTCACTGTGTTGCGAAGACGATTTCTATTTAAACTTTAGTAGTCGTTAACTTTAAAGGTAGTAATACCAACACAACCGGAAACTATGTATTCACACATTTTATCATGCAAAACAACATTAGACCGGTATTATTTTTACAGAATCGAAAACGCAAACAAAAAATATGGAACCATTTTCTTCTCTCAATTCGTCAATTCGTTGTTATTATAAGTACCTTTGTCAGATATCTTACTTCTTTGATCAAAAATATCGAAAGATACCGATAATTTATTTGATCAACTTGCTAATCCGGAGCTCGAAATAGTCCAAGGTGGTTTATACAGCACATTCGGCTTTCATATGCTAATGTGTTGTCCCAAGGCGTATGGCTATTTTAACCTGTTGACGCCCTAAGCTAGAGTTACCCAAACTAATCAAACTTATTGCGCCGTGTACCCCTGTTGAAGTTCCCTGACGACGACCCTTAACCTCAAAAGAATCTACCTACAAGAAAATACGGTTTTTATTAAGTACAGTCGTGGTGGAACTTCTCGATCGACCAGTACTTTTTAGAGAGCGTTATTTAAAAAAAGTTATTGATTTACAGACAACTTCTTTATCACAAGTGATAGAACATTCATAGGTATTTACATAAACAATCACTTTTCGAAAAGCGTTTCCTAAAAAAACTGCACTGGTCGACCGGGAAGTTCCCCGATTGTACGTACTTAAGTCTTTTTTTTAATCATCGACGCGGAGACTATTAGCCGTCATCATACCTGATGTTAAGTATTGATAAGGCTGAAGATGGAAGCGAGGCTTTCCCGGAATCCTCAATCAATCAATGCTGAAAACATTGTTGTTATGGCGTTTACTAAGTGTATTGAGTCCTTGCGAATAAGAAGTAAGGTATAGTTCAGTTGCGGTCTATTGGCTTATAAGGTTTTCTTTTAGCGTAATCTACTTTTTACAATCTAGCGTAGCGTATTTACTAAAGTTAATCAATTGAAATATCCTCTGAGGCAAATATGAACAAATTCAGTCATGAAATCAAAATGACTTTGAATCTCATAATAAGCAATAGTTGGTCCTTTAATCAAATTTACTTCTCTCTTTTGTGTTTCTATATTGCAACAGCTATTATATCATAGAAAAGATTGAAATAACTATGCATACCTAATATATCTGTGAAAAATGTGAGATAAACTGAAGCAGAGTTGGCATAAATTATTACTTTCCATCAGTTGGCCTCATATTATGTCATGAAACCTAGACATATAGATCTCACAATTTATCAAAGTAGAAGATGATGAAGTGTCGTACAAGGATAAAAAGAATATCTTTCGAAATAAACCTTACTAAATAAAGTAAGGTTTATTTCGAAAGATATTCTTTGTTTATTTTAGACTTGTTTATATAAAAAAAATGTTTTCGTATAACAAAAATAAGTTTGAGATGGATGATAAATATGTCAACACCATAACATTTGGAATTTTATCTTCATTACGTTTTCTTATTTATATCATTTGTTACTTTCCATTACAAGATAACCGCATCATGTCTTTGATATGCGCCGATTTTTTTATCATTCCTACTAATAATATGAAATGCGAAAGTGAGGATATTTGAATGGATGGATGGATAGATGGATGGATGGATGGATGTTTGTAACTCTATCAAGCAAAAAACTACTGAATACTGACACAATGCTGAACTAGGTCCCTTTTAGTGCAGCCGTGGGACAATTTATTCATACTGTAACTTAAAATTAAGTTTTTTTTTTTGTTTAGTATCTTTTTTTTTGTATTATGTTAATATCACTTCTATGTCCTTCGCCTGTACTAAATAAATGTTGTGATTATGATTATGATTATGAACGGATCTGGTAGAAATTTGGCACAGAGATAGTAGATAGCCTGAGTTAAAACATAGGATACCCTTTATCTCGATATTCCAACGGGAAAGGGAAACCACGGGCGATCGCTAGTTAAGGTGGTAGGACTTGTTGTAAGCCCGTCTGGCTAGCTACCACCATCTTATCTAAGCCTGACGCCATAACAACAATGTTTTCAGCATTGTTGTGTTCCGGCAGTTCGAGATAAGATAGCCAGTTCCTCAGTGGTTGAGGATTCCGGGAGAGGCTCGCTTCCATCTTCAGCCTTATCAATACTTAACATCATGTATGATGAAGGATAAGAGTTTACCCGTCATTCATAAAAAAAAAACTTAATAACTTATGGTAAATTTTAAATAGAAAAATATTGGAAAAAATTAACTTTGGCCATAAGTGAATTCTTCTTCTGAAATAGAAAAATTTACCATATAAATTTTTCTATTTAAAATTTATCATAAGTATAAAAATAGCATAAAAAATGCAAAAATTACAAAATCATAAAATAATCTTAAATAGTTTTTTTCTGTTATTGCTTTTTACCTAGTAGCAGTATTAGGTTTCTGTCAAGAATGCTAACACTGTTTATAATAATAAGTTCGTGTTCTACACTCGGTAGCAAATAAATCGAGCCACAGCGTTATCTTCATACAACTTCACGGTCTTATAAATAAAAAAGTATGTGTATTTCTGCAAAGATTTGGGTGCTGATGGCGAGGTCAAATTTTAATGTTCAATTAACCAATTAGCATTTAAAACAACTGAAAACATTTATTGATTTCTTAAAATTTCCGTAAAACAAATTATTAATTTTCATTCCATATAAAGTTGTAGGAAACCTGATTGAGTGAATTTGTTTTCCTTACTTTGCACAAAACTGAAAGTTTTCTTAAATTTTTGGGACTTGTATTCGCAAGTCGAGTATTCGACTCATACTTCGACGTACAAATGTTTACATAGCTTCATATGTTTTGAATAATGACACTGTAAAGTGAGCATGTTTGTATGAAGTAAATATTAAACAAGAAAATATACTAGAAAAAAGCAACTAGTCTCATGTCGCCCTGACGGGATTCGAACCCGCATCCTTGGGAGTCCGGCCCAATGCACTAACCAATTATGCTACAGAGACCTATGAGGACACGTCGAATTTTTCTAGTATATTCACTGTTCTACGGTGTTGGCCACCGTCGCTTCATCAATGAGAGAAATATCCTCGCATTCGAAAGAAACATCTTTACAGATGTTTGACTATCGATTAAGATGAAACAGCCATCTAATTATAACTTTTTAATTTTGCATCTTATAATGCTGTTTTTATGTGATAAATATTAAACAAGAAAATATATTAGAAAAATTCGACGTGTCCTCATAGGTCTCTGTAGCATAATTGGTTAGTGCATTGGGCCGGACTCCCAAGGATGCGGGTTCGCAAATGTTTGTATGAAAATAACACAGTGGCTCGATTCATTTGCTACCAAGTGTACATAATAATATCATTGTTAATATGTTAATTTACCAACATGTTGCAACAATGCGAGAGTGGCCACGTGTGAGATAAACATACTTACGTTTCTAACCAGACAGCTACTCATAGAGGAGTTAGTTAGTACAAACGTAATTAATTTATTATTGCAACAATTCAGCATTGTTATTGTTACACGTGCGAATTTCCTTCAGTAACTTTCGCATAACTTTCAAAAGTTAAGCATTGTAAAAACTCCTAATGCCCATTCAAGTGTAAATTCAAGCACTTAAGTAAACTGATTGAGACTGAAATTTTCACCCAGAATTTATATTCATTTATTCAAAAGGTTCATTTATATTTGAAGGAATTTTATATTAAGCGGAATTGCGGAATTATAATTTGGTAAAGGTATGAATATTCATCAAATATAAAGTTATTGGCTATGTTTTTGGTTTCACTTTGAGATAAGGTAGAGCTACTAACTAAAAGCAGGTGCGAAAGTCCTTCAAATGATTCAAAATTTGACATGTAAACTCATCCAGTTTTTCATTCGACACACTAAATACGAGATCACTATAATTTGATTTGTCAGCAAATATACGTGCCGTGTGGTGACGGCCTAAGAATACAAGTGTCACCACTCCCTTACATACCTGGGATGTCGTAAGAGTCGACTAAAAGGCACGATGCATTGAACACCTGTGCGAGAGAAGGAAAACTTGAAACAAACCCTCTACCAACCCGTCTGGCCAGCGTGGTAGCAGTAGGCTAATAGCCTCCTATGAACGCCACAATAGGCGTGACCTAGGAGAGGCTCATGTCCAGCAGTGGACGTCCACAGGCTGATACAGTTTAGAGGTAGGTATATGCGTACACACATACCATTCGTAAAGGTACTTACATACATGTGCGTTCACACGGAAGGCGTGAAAGGCGTGAGTGGTGTCGTGTTGCTATGGCGCGGCGGAAAATCGCTTATCACATATCTTGTTGCGATACTACGTTGGCGACCACATTTAGAGATAAACGACACCGCAATTATACACGTGTCAGTTAGAAACTGTAATAAGCAAGACACAGGGTTTTTGTAACCGAAGTCAAAGTTGTTTATTTACTTTCACGCGCACGGTTTATTGTAGAATAGGAAATAAGAAGTCTTTAAAACTTCATATTTCGTTCAATAAGTTTCATGTGCGAAAAAGATAAGAAGATAAAAGTGTTTTCCAAGGTTATGCCCGTGTTCTATAACTTTAGCACTAACCACCACTTTATCCAGATTCACTTAAGTTTTACTAAGTTTAAAGTAAAATTTCCACTTATTTTAAACTTGATTCATCCTTCCTTCTGAGCGTATCTCATTTAGGTGCCCAAGGATGAGTGCCCGCTCCAATGCTGTTTTCTCAGTTCCCTAATGCAGAACTAATTACTTATTCTAAAAATCGATTTTTGATCCGAGCTTGCAATGTACATAATAAAAGATACTGTCATATTGGTTTATTTAACTGCAAACAAAGTGCTTATATAGCAGCCGTGAAAAAAGTTAAAAGTGTGTAATAAATAATACAGTGTTATCTGCTTCAGCCAAATTCTATATAGTATTGTACCGCCTTACTTACATAATTCCTTAACTTTAGTTGTTGGAATGGCATCCATTGTTTAGGTTTTCTTTTTACTTTTCTTTTATTGTTATCTTTTAAAGTTTTTATTCATTATAGTCTTCGCTATGTAATTATCATCGTTGGAAACTATTTTGGCTAAAGAATTACTTATAGTTATAATAATATTATAAGAGCTGTATGTTTCTTTATATTAAACTAGAGGCCGGGCGCGGTTTCACCCGCGTGGTTCCCGTTCCCGTGGGAATTTTGGGATCAAAGCTATCCTATCTCTTAAGTTGGACCAGACTGCTTACGGTGTGCCAATTTAATTTAAAATCGGTTAAGTAGTTTAGGAGTCCATCGCCGACAAACATCGTGACAGGAGATTTATATATATTAAGATAAATAAATAAATAAACTTCAACCCCTATTTCTCCTTACATATTTCTTTGCAACAAAGGCTTATTTATCATATTTTCTCTATTCCGAAGCCCAATATAACTCTTGTCTATATGATTTTGAAAATTTTGCGTTATTCAATGCTATTTTTCTATTTAAAATTTTATCATAAGTATGAACTTATGATAAAATTTTAAATAGAAAAATATTGAACGCTGGCCTACAGCGTATAAAAAATATAAAAGTCTTGGATAATTTCGACAGTGTCGGTTGCTCAGTGGTTAGAGCATTGGACCGGATTTCCAAAGGTCGATTTTTTCCAATATTTTCTTCTACTTTATTATAAATAGATGAGATGTAAGTGATGTACCTAGTAACATAAATGCATTCTTGCAAATTAAAGGCAGTGTTCAGCATTACTTAGATGCACATAATGTGATATAAATTAGTGTTTATTTATATTCAAGGCCGTCGTCGGGTTATCATGTCAAACCCTCCACGTGCGACAGTTGTCAATTATATCGGCCACTCGAAACAGAACATTAAATAGAGATAACGTCTACACTACTGGAAGTGATGAAAGAAATATTAGTGGCGGGTCACTAATGTGGCTAGTACTTGGACGAATTAACCACTCGTCCAAGGGCTAGTATTAATGTAAGTAGGTAATATCCACGAAATGAAGAGTTTAGAAGGAGCAGCATGATACATATTAATTAGCAGGTGGGTACTGAAAGATTTAATAGGTACCGTAAATAATCTCAAAATCTTTTTATAAAATAAAATTTAAACCGACTTCAAATTGTAAAAAATAAAACTTTTGGAGTCGGAGCCGCCAGCCAAGGCGTTCTACATTGAGAGATAAACGACAGAAGTCGTTTTTATTTATTTTTTATAAAAAGTTTTTTTTTTTTTAGTTATATGAGTTGTTACATCATGTCTCGTACTTACACTAAAAATCAGCCCATACACAACAATGATGTTATCTACGTAATGACTACTTGCCAAAACGTAATTTATATTTTTCAGGATTGTGAAAAAACTACTAGCCAGAGCTTCGTAAAATTTTAAAGGACCACACTTGAACTATATTCATTCAGACTTTATGATAAAACACTTACATAAAAAAATACAGTCAACTTGAGAACCTCCTCCTTTTTTTTGAAGTCGGTTAACAAAATAATGAACAAAGGGAGATGTATGTACTGCATCTGTTACGCCAAAGAATACTAAATTGTTTTTGCGCAAAAATGAAAATGATACGTGAGATATAACTTGTTTTTAGTCTCTTTCTTGTGTACCTCTATTTTTAAGTTTGTTTTCAATATTCCAGTATCAAACACTGGAAACAAACACCAAATTTAAACGCTCTATTTTAAAAACCTTCGCAACGCAAATCTGGCATTGATTATGGCAAAAAAAGTCGCAGTGTTGTGTAGTTTGATACAAAATCTGCAAATACATATCATCTAATCAATTTAGCCGTCATATGTATATTGAATGATAAATACCGTTATTATCACGATACCCCGTTGGAGGTCATATAATATGGCTAACAACATAATAATCATTATCGTTGGATCCAATTTCACTAACCAAGTGTTGTTTGTAGTGTATGTCAAATTACTGTATAAATATAGACAATCTCTGAGAATGTAAATTTATGTTTTTTTTTAATCACCACTTAAAAAAAGGCTTATTAATCACAGTTTCTTTTATCTCACGAAGGCTTGCATGTTTTCTAGTAAGTATTACTATTATAATTGTAGGTATTATGTTCTTCTATTCTATACTAATATTATAAAGAGGAAAGATTTGTATTTTTGTATGTAACGAATAAACTCAAAAACTACTGGACCGATTTTGACGAAATTTGGTATAGAGAATCCTTAGACCCCAAGTAGTAACATAGGCTATAAATGATCCCAAAATTCCCACGGGAACGGGGACCACGCGGGTAAAACCGCGCCCGGCCTCTAGTAAATAATATATTGGAAATCTATCTACCAATTTACGGTGCTTTATTTATGTCATATCATAATATGTAAAAGGTAGTAACCGCTGTAGATGGCCGAAATCCAGATGCACACCTGGGGACGGACGACAAAAGTGTTATATAAGGGACCTGTTTGTAATAATAAAAATGTCTATTTGTAATGCAATTCATCTGATAGCAAAGCATATTTTTTTATTTAGAATAAATACTATTTTCTCATAAAAAAAAATAACCGCCTCTGTGGTCTAATGGTACAACCACCGGTATCAGCCCCAGGGGTCCCGGGCTCGATTCCCAGCGGGGGTACATACTGTATTCGGTTTGGTTGGTGGTAGGACTTGTTGTAAGTCCGCCTGGCTAGCCACCACCATCTTATCTAAGTCTGACGCCATAACAAGAATGTTTTCAGCATTGTTGTGTACCGGCAGTTAAAGATAAGATATTTGTTATGTAATTCCTCTGATAGCAAAGCATAGTTTTTTATTTAGAATAAATACTATTTCCTCATAAAAAAATTAACCGCCTCTGTGGTCTAATGGTACAACCACCGGTATCAGACCCAGGGGTCCCAGGTTCGATTCCCAGCGGGGGTTTATACTGTATTCGGTTTGGTTGGTGGTAGGACTTGTTGTAAGTCCGCCTGGCTAGCTACCACCATCTTATCTAAGTCTGACGTCATAACAAGAATGTTTTCAGCATTGTTGTTCCGGCAGTTAAAGATAAGATAGCCAGATCCTCAGTGATTGGGGATTCCGGGAGAGGCTCGCTTCCATCTTCAGCCTTAACAATACTTAACATCAGGTATGATAAAGGCTAAGAGTCTCCCTGTAGGTACTTCATAAAAAAAAACAAGTGACATTTCACAGTAAAGCATAAAGCACATCTTAAGTTTCTTCGCACAATCGACAATTAAATAAAACAACTTTTACAGATTTCAGCTATACTAGCGAAAAATATATAACAAGAAAATATACTAGAAAAAAGCACCTTGTCTCATGTCGCCCTGACGGGATTCGAACTCATATCCTTGGGAATCCGGGCCAATGCAATAACCAATTATGGTACAGAATAGAGACCTATGAAGACACGTCGAATTTTTCCAGATAATTCCCTTCTACGGTGTTGGCCACCGCCGTCGTTTTCATCAATGAGAGAAACATCCTCGCATTCGATAGAATCATTTCTACATATGTTTGACTATCGATTAAAATGAAAAATTCAAATTTACCTTTTAATTTAGCATTTTACAATGCTATTTTTGTGCGATAAATATTAAACAAGAAAATATACTAGAAAAAAGCAACTTGTTTCATGTCGCCCTGACGGGATTCGAACCCGCATCCTCGGGAATCCGGCCTAATGCACTAACTAATTATGATACAGAGACCTATTATGAGGACACGTCGAATTTTTCCAGTATATTCGCCCTTCTACGGTGTCGGCCACCGTCGTCGTTTCAGGAGAATGAGAGAAACTTCATCGCATTCGATAGAAACATTAAAATAGCATTGTAAAATGCAAAATTATAATTTTAATTTATGGGTTTTTTAAGGTGAAGTGTGTTTTTACCGACTTCAACAAAAAAGGAGGGAGGTACTCAATTCAACGCGTATTTTTTTTTTTTTTTTTGTCTGATGTATGTATACCGATTACTCCGGTGTTGGTGATCCGATTTTAATAGTTGTTTTTTTGTTCGATCGGGTACACTGTCAATTTGGTCCCATATAATTTTTACGAAGATCTGGCTAGTAGTTTTTTCATAATCTTGAAAAATATCAATCTCCTTTTGGCAAGTAGTCGTTTACCTAGATGACATTGTTGTGTATTGGCTGATTTTTAGTGTAAGTAACGGCACATGATGTAACTAAAAAATCTGAAATAAAACCATTTTATAAAAAAAAAATCAAACCGACTTCAAAAAGTAAAAAATAAAACTTTTGGAGTCGGTGCTAGCTAGCTAAGGCCAAAAAAATATATCGTTAATAGAAGTGCAATGTAGAATGCCCTGGCTGGCACCGACTCCAAAAGTTTTATTTTTTACTTTTTGAAGTCGGTTTGATTTTTTTTTATAAAATGTTTTCACTTTAAAAAACGTGTGTTTTGTGTTTTTTTTTCTGAAGCAGAAGTTGATCTTAAACTGTCTGTTTTGACGAGTTCCATTTGAGTTCAAATGAGTGATAAGATACAATTTAAAATACGTCGAAGAGCGATCGATGAGGGTTAATATTATGTTTGTATCCATCCAAATGATCTCGACGATTTGTCAAGGCTTACAGGCTTAGCGGGCGAATATAGATCTTGTTAATTTCCATAATAAATACGCAAGATTTATGCGTGAACATACGGATATAATGCTAACATATTGCCTTGGCAATTATAAGTACCAACTTTATTTTGACTCATTTTGAAAGCTGAAGATGAGTTCATTTGTCTATTTGAACGATCATAATATATATTTATAAGGGTATCCCTAGATTTGTTGCAGAATGACGGGGTGAAGCCAAAACACTACTTAAGTCAAAAAAAATCGGAGCGAAAGAAAAGAATATGAAAAAATAATATTTTTTTGTATTCAGGTTTCCAGGGATAATCATTATTTCAGACATAGTCCAGGTCTTATAAAGGTTTGGTCCAAGGTCTGTCAAAGATTGGACCCTTGAAAAAGTGAGATTACATTTTCTAACAAACATCAATCTTGATGGAGGTGAAACAGGCAATGAAGGAGTCGTTGATACAGGGATGTAAGATAGTTTGAGTGGACTTTGGAAGTAGGTATTTCAAGAAGTCACGAGCGGCAGTTCAGCATAAACAATTATGCTGGTAAACAACAAACAGAACCGATACGTCCTCGTGGCATGATAATTAACAGGGGACAATAATTTGCTTAATAGCCACACTCTGCAGTCGTTAGTGAGTAAACAGTTTAACCGCCTCTGTGGTCTAGTGGTAACAACCACCGGTATCAGACCCAGGGGTCCCGGGTTCGATTCCCAGCGGGGGTACAATTTGTATTCGATTTGGTTGGTGGTAGGACTTGTTGTGAGTCCGCCTGGCTAGCTACCACCATCTTATCTAAGTCTGACGCCATAATAACAATGTTTTCAGCATTGTTGTGTTCCGGCAGTTTAAGATAAGATAGCCAGTTCCTCAGTGGCTGAGGATTCCGGGAGAGGCTCGCTTCCATCTTCAGCCTTATCAATACTTAACATCAGGTATGATGAAGGCTAAGAGTCTCCCCGTCGTTAATAATAAAAAAAAAAAACAGACGATTACCTATATTGGCGTAGGTAGTAAACACAATGATACGGTAAAAATATTGCTTTTCAAACGAAAGTGATTTGACAGCCACGAAAGGAAACTTGTCTTGGCCTAACATACACTTACTTTATTTGAACACGGTTGTGCACAATCACAATCAAGATTTCATTAGTACATTGACAATCTGATGTATTCTTAACACTGAAATAAAACGTTTTCTCTTACGTATTCTGTTTACCTACTCAAATAATAATGACAATTCATCTTCGGAATAAGTAAAGTCAGTAGGACGATCATGTTCAAATTAACTTGTTAAGTAAATAGAAAAAAAATCTGATATAGTCCGATAGTGTTTTTGGCATTAGTAGGTATTTTTGTAAAACAATATAAATACTTAATTAAGGTTTTTCTATTTATACTCTCAAATTGTTGAAAGAAATTATTAGAATACGAACTTTTGCATTGCATTTTTTCGACATACCTAACTTGTGCGGAACTTTTTTTAACGCCATTATTATTATGCCGATGGCCGTGAAAGGGTTAAAACTATAATGTAACTGTATTAGTTCTATTCAAACAAAAGAAACATCGGGAAAACCTAATTTCCTAATAATAAAATACTAATGTTATTGCTACTAATCCCAATAAAAAAACAAAGTGATAAAACCGAGAACTTATATATCTTGTCTTCGTAAATAACTAGCTGCATATTTAAATACCATACGACCATACTATATAGAAACAGATCTTAAAATAACCAAAGCACATGGACCCTTAATTACATATTATTGAAGTTTATAGTAGAGGCCATTATATAATGGTTTTAACACATGCTATTAATGAGTCACGACTGTTTTTAGAATGTAAACAATGCTGAACTCGAGTATAATGTTGTATGAATGCCATATAGATTGTTTATATAATATAGACATTATAATTATTTATTTGAAATTGATAAATGTTCTTTTAGGATTAAGCCTCTGTCATTTGGAGTAGGTAGTTAACAACGCCCTCAGCTACAAGATTAAAAAGACGTTTTCGTTCAAACTCTTGAAGCTTGTTGTTGTTGAATGAAAATCCTATTTTACCCTTAGGTATATATGTATATTTTTTTTATGAATAACTGGGAGACTCTTAGCCGTCATCATACCTAATGTTAAGTATTGATAAGGCTGAAGATGGAAGCATGGAAGCGAGCCCCTCCCGGAATCCTCAGCCACTGAGGAAATGCTTATCTCGAACTGCCGGAACACAACAATGCTGAAAAAATTGTTGTTATGGCGTCAGACTTAGATAAGAAAGTGGGAGCTAGCCAGGCGGTGGCGGACTAACAATAAGTCCTACCACCAACCAAACCGAATACAATATGTACCCCCGCTGGGAATCGAACGCGGGACACCTGGGTCTGATACCGGTGGTTATACCACTAGACCACAGAGGCGGTTAGAATATAGTTAGAATATATGAATAATATAATTTTGATTTGGATAATGTTAGATACGTCGAAGTTTGACGAGTTTTATACTTGAGTTCACATCAACAGCTTCAGAAAGTTCACTGTAACTAAAGACGCAAATGTTACCTACTATCGCGTTATAGTTACGTTTTGGCAGATAATAAATGATTAGGAAATGTAATGTAAGATACTAAGATCCTTTTACGCAATCCTTTGGTAACATTTGCACAATCTTAAGGAATACTCATACATAGATAGGTACTGTTTCTGATGCGCAAGAAGTTTCTAAGACATACTGCATCCTCTTTTACTCATTATACAAAGACTGCTTGGTAATAAAAGGTCCTAGGGAGTCCAACATTTTGAATCGCCCCCAAACCCAGGGGCGAGGGATGCGTAAACGCATTTCTCCAAGGGCCCTTCCTGTTTGAATCCCGTTTCATTTCGCTTATCGCCCAATGTATATATTGTACTCGTATCAAGATCCTTTCACGCAATCCTTTGGCAACATTTGCACAGTCATAAGGAATACTCATACATAGGTAGGTACTGTTTCTAATGCGCAAGAAGTTTCTAAGATATTCGATTGCACAGCGTATTAAAAATCGATTCGAAAATATTCCGAAACTTCGCGAACGGACAACAAGAATAAAAGGGCTGTTCAGCACAGTGCATACTGCATCCACTTTTACTCATTCTACAAAGAGAAACTGCTTCTTAATAAAAGGTCCTAGGGAGTCCAACATTTCGAATCGCCCCCAAACCCAGGGGCGAGGGATGCGTAAACGCATTTCTCCAAGGGCCCTTCCTGTACGAATCCCGTTTAATTTCGCTGCTTATCACCCAATGTAATAAGCTACAAAAAAATTGTCTCGTAAGACGAACGTGTCTCGCAGCTGCTTTCACATGGCCAGTTTTTGTGTTCATCTAGCGAACTCTCGGCACTGGTCTAATGCATTGCACAACGAGCCCAGAGCCCTTCCAACACGGCACTGTGGCCAAACTTAAATGGCCATGACTCGTCGTGGTACTTTAAGGGCTTGGTTGCATCAAACTTTGGGTATCCAACATTTAAGGTTGACGACGTTGAGAACAAGTCCTACCCCCAACCAAACCAAACCGAATACAATATGTATCCCCGCTGGGAATCGAACCCGGGACCCCTAGGTCTGATACCGGTGATTGTATCACTAGACCACAAAGCTTCTATGACGGTAATAAGTGGTTGTAGCTAGTTTTTTTTTTGTAATAACTGGGCAGGCATTTGACCACCATCGTGCTTAACAAACGGGATTGCGTAAGTGCATTTCTCCAAGGGCCCTACAACAGTATGAGCGAGCGAACCGAAACGATCCTCGTTCCGTTTAGCTTACCTTCCAATGCGAGCTGTATAAGCTACAAAAAGTTTGCCTCGTAAGTAGAAATACGTGTCTCGCTAGCTGCTTTCACAGGGCCAGTTTTTGTGGGTTCTGATCTAATCTGTTGCACAACGAGCCCTTCCAACGCGGCACTGCGGCTAATGTTAAAATGGCCATGACTTGTCGTAGTACTGAAGGGCCTTGATGCATCAAGCTTTTATTAGCCTTTTAACGTTGTGTTTTTGTAAGTTGAAATGCACAACTTTTTAGAAGAGCGATAAGCGCTATCGGATTCCGTTGATATTGAAATAACTGACTTCTCCAAAAGCACCAACTCCAAAAGTTATTTTTTTTACTTTTCAAAATAATAACTTTTGGAGTTGGTGCCAGCCAAGGCATTCTACATTGCACTACTATTATACATTTATTTTTCTAGCCTTGGCTGACACCGACTCCAAATTGTTTTTTACTTTTAAAAGTATGTTTTTATTTTATTTTTTTTAAAGTATTTTATTTCACAATATTTTAAGTTACAATGTGGCCCGTTCCTACTTACACTAAAAAGTATCGTGAAAATTACATCATCCAAGGTCCAAGTAAAAAAGATGCTCATAAATAAAAACTACTGGGCCAAACTAAAGAATTTTTTTATGGGGCCAAATTGTAAGTATCTCCCATTGAATAAAATAAGAATCACGCAAATTGGATCTGAAATCTCTGCGCAATTGCAATTCGTACAAAAATAAAAACAAAAACATAAATAAATGTTTTTTTTAATACAACCGCATTGATAACCGCCTCCTTTTTGAAGTCGGTTAAAAAAGGAAAAATGAATTTAGATATAACCGACGACATGGCAATAGAAGAAGAAGGGGTTAAATGCTTAAATCTTTAAACCGTGACTGAACAAAGATTACGAAAAACAACCGAGGAACATTTAATAAATGGGTGGGTAAAGAAATCCCGTACAGATTTCGTGTCACTGAAAGGAATCAGTGTGTACCGCCAATGTTACAGTTAATGATAACTTTACGTTTTTAAGCAATGAGTTATGTGCTTTGATTAAAGCTACTTTGTCAAAGCATACTCGCACTTTGATCGTATCCACGCGGCTTTAGCCAACGCCGACTTTGATTGTGTCCACGCGGCTTTAGCCAACGCCGACTTTGATTGTGTCCACGCGGCTTTAGCCAACGCCGACTTTGATTGTGTCCACGCGGCTTTAGCCAACGCCGACTTTGATTGTGTCCACGCGGCTTTAGCCAACGCCGACTTTGATTGTGTCCACGCGGCTTTAGCCAACGCCGACTTTGATTGTGTCCACGCGGCTTTAGCCAACGCCGACTTTGATTGTGTCCACGCGGCTTTAGCCAACGCCGACTTTGATTGTGTCCACGCGGCTTTAGCCAACGCCGACTTTGATTGTGTCCACGCGGCTTTAGCCAACGCCGACTTTGATTGTGTCCACGCGGCTTTAGCCAACGCCGACTTTGATTGTGTCCACGCGGCTTTAGCCAACGCCGACTTTGATTGTGTCCACGCGGCTTTAGCCAACGCCGACTTTGATTGTGTCCACGCGGCTTTAGCCAACGCCGACTTTGATTGTGTCCACGCGGCTTTAGCCAACGCCGACTTTGATTGTGTCCACGCGGCTTTAGCCAACGCCGACTTTGATTGTGTCCACGCGGCTTTAGCCAACACCGACTTTGATCGTGTCCACGCGGCTTTAGCCAACACCGACTTTGATCGTGTCCACGCGGCTTTAGCCAACGCCGACTTTGATTGTGTCCACGCGGCTTTAGCCAACGCCGACTTTGATTGTGTCCACGCGGCTTTAGCCGACGCCGACTTTGATCGTGTCCACGCGGCTTTAGCCAACGCCGACTTTGATCGTGTCCACGCGGCTTTAGCCAACGCCGACTTTGATCGTGTCCACGCGGCTTTAGCCAACGCCGACTTTGATCGTGTCCACGCGGCTTTAGCCAACGCCGACTGTGATCGTGTCCACGCGGCTTTAGCCAACGCCGACTTTGATCGTGTCCACGCGGCTTTAGCCAACGCCGACTTTGATTGTGTCCACGCGGCTTTAGCCAACACCGACTTTGATCGTGTCCACGCGGCTTTAGCCAACACCGACATTGATCGTGTCCACGCGGCTTTAGCCAACGCCGACTTTGATTGTGTCCACGCGGCTTTAGCCAACACCGACTTTGATCGTGTCCACGCGGCTTTAGCCAACGCCGACTTTGATTGTGTCCACGCGGCTTTAGCCAACGCCGACTTTGATTGTGTCCACGCGGCTTTAGCCGACGCCGACTTTGATCGTGTCCACGCGGCTTTAGCCAACGCCGACTTTGATCGTGTCCACGCGGCTTTAGCCAACGCCGACTTTGATCGTGTCCACGCGGCTTTAGCCAACGCCGACTTTGATCGTGTCCACGGGGCTTAAAGCTCACATAAAAATGTCATAGATAACTGTCATCGACTGACGTACAATATGTCAAATAAATATGACAGCTTTCAAGCGCATCTAATCTCTTGCTCCAACAAATGCAATTCCCAATATTTACATCTCACTTGCACACACTTTAGTTCTTCAATTCGCGGGTCAATTGCTTTACGGCCGGTTTCAATAATATATTCCTAACAAGAGATAAGCCTATCTTGGTTACGTTACTTAGCAACCGCTGTTATTTTGGTTTATTTTGGGCTGATTAACAAAAATATCTAGGCAACAAAGCTCTAGTAAGCCTATCTCTTAACGAGGATAGGTTATTGAAACCGACCATTAGTCTTTCAATTTATCAGAGGAATAGTGAGTTATCTGAGCAAAATCGGGCCTAAGTATAGTTAATATCTTAACCAAAACTTCAAATTAATTTGAATAAGAATCAAAAGAAAATCTACTCATTACCGACGTCTTAAACGCGCGGTTTGCTTTGCACGCCACATGGGATACAAGCCTAGTAGCAACCGTGAGTCTACCACAATAACCTTCCTTGTTCGTTTGAAGGTACAGTTTGGGCGTCTCCATGCTTCAATGATGTCATTGCCTATTTTTCTTTTGTCTTCTAAAACGCCCGAACGTAGACACAAAAATCACGATTACGTGAAAAACAAGAAATCTCGAATTTTTGTT
This sequence comes from Chrysoteuchia culmella, assembly GCA_910589605.1. Taxonomy (NCBI): domain Eukaryota; kingdom Metazoa; phylum Arthropoda; class Insecta; order Lepidoptera; family Crambidae; genus Chrysoteuchia; species Chrysoteuchia culmella. The sequence continues at coordinate 20,573,813 of OU342651.1, read as the reverse complement.
TTTATTAAGATCTTTCATTTTCTCTTTGTTTTTCATCAAGTATAAATATTTTTGGGAACAAGAAAAAGATTTTATTCTAGACCATAATGTTTTTCAAAGAAGTGTTTGGTTGAAATTTTGTTTGTTTGTCCTCTAACAACTTAATGTGAATCAAAGTTATATTCTTCTTTTTATGTAGTGACGGTAATCAAAGTTATCCTGACGTAGGAAACCTACTTTCTTACATTTGTATTACATGTAATTGTATCTATAATAATCAATAATTTTTCCTTAACACAAAGTGGTTCGTAGTCCGGAGAAAAAATCAAAACAACAACATGAGTTTATTTTAAACATCATGAACACAATTTTTTATTCATTTGATGACGATCGTGTGGCACAGTTGAGAAGAGTAGGTACGAATATTCCGGATAAGAAACAAATCTCAAATTATAATTTGGCGTGTTTAGAGGAAAACAGAATCATGTTAGTAACAAGATTTTAATTTCATTGTCAATGTTTTCACTAGTTATTTTATCCATATTTATTCATTCTTACTAAGTATTTAATCAAATATTGTAATCTATACTAATATTATAAAGAGAAAAGATTTGATTGTTTGTTTGCATTGAATAGGCTCCGAAACTACTGAACGGATTTGGATGAAATTTGGTACACAGATAGTAGATAGCCTGGTTATGAACATGTGATACTTTTGTTACACCTACATACATAAACTAAAATTATTAATAGGTAAAAAGTTTGTAGTTTGTTTGTAGGATAGGAAGTAATCTCTGGTACTACTGAACCGACTTTGAAAATTCTTTCACACAAAAGCTACCATTATTCCCGAGTGACAGGCTATTTGATTGTGAGATAATTACTCATAAATAAAAATGGTTGAGGCCCACCTAAGTCGCAGTTACGGCTCAGCTAGTTCAACAACCACAAATTTTGTTAAAAAGCATTTCAATTTATCTATACTGTCTTTCTGTTATTTAAAGAGTGCCAATGCGAATCTTCAAACCCTTGGCCGGGATTCGAACCAGCATCCGTTGACGCCGAAACCACTCCAGGAACGTGGGTCAACGACTGCGCCACGCTGGACTCGGCCAATGATAACATGACGCTCTTAGGGTTGCCTCTAGCCCGATTTACTGGCAAAAATCAGGGATAGCCCTCGCTAGACGGGCTCACCGAATGGGGAGACGGGAGACAGCGAAAACTGACGGCACCACCACCGCTGTTTCAATATCTGCTGATTGGTTTAAGTCAAGTCGAAACTAGACACACCTAGTTGTCTCTATGCCAAGTGATTCACCAATCAACAGATTTTTGCCTCAGCAGAGTTACCGCAGTAAGCTTTGATTGATCACGGTGACCTAGGGATGGTTAGACGAAATGATTCCCAAAGCATTTGGGAATTCTAAATATACTTTTTTTTCTTTTACTGACTGGGCAGGCATTTGACCACCATCTTGATTAGGAACAGGATGGGGCCTGGGAAATTACATACTTGCCCAGGAAATGTCTATTCACTCTCGACTTAAGAGGCCAGCCAGCGTAGCATGCGCACCGCGACTAGCGATGTGCCGCTGGAAATATTCCCATTTCCAAGTAATTTACTCGTTGTAAACTTACGGGAATATTCCCATTATTCCCGGAAACTTTCCCAAAGTTTCCAAAATAATATATTTTCAAGTATGGTAAAAATTCTGTGCTATTTATATTTTCTTCTTACTCCCACGGTTACGCAACAACAAGTATGTGCATGCGCTTGCTTGAGCCGCGAGGGGAGGGTCCCGCCACGCCGCCCACTCCCCTTTCCTCTACTTTAAAACAAAAGAAACACGTTTACCCCAGTGTCGCTTTGATTGTCGAGTGTGCTGTGCTAGCTGTGTTAGTCATAATAAATCAAACAGTAAAATTTTTGATTACTTTCTATTACAAACTGTTAACGAACTAACAAATTGTATATGTTCATTTTGTAAAATTGTATACAAATATAAAAATGCAACAAAATTTGCTTTTCATTTAAAGAAATGTAATAATTAATATTATTTAGATAAATGATTATTTCTTATATTTATGTGTTTTTGCCCGCGACTTCGTCCGCGTGGAATAGTGATTTTTAGCAGCATTTTAATTTTTTTAGGCTAATAAGCTTTTTGTTTTTTTATTTTTTATTTATATATTAGTACAGCGCTATGAATGCATAATTATTTAACACATTAAAATTTTATATCACATAGCCTACCGCCCGCGGTTTCACCTAGGTCACTCTCTAGCTCCTAAACTACCCACATACTACAAAAAACGTCAATCCGTTGCTCCGTTTTCACGTGAAGGACGGACATACAAACAAACACACTTTCACATTTATAATATTAGTATAGATTGTATGTCAAAAGAAAATACATATTACGCTGAACAATTTCTCTTAAGATGCTATATTTCTATCTCTTATAGTTTAGCTGTTATAGAGAACCTTCCATGAATACCGATGCTCTAAAAAACAAAGAAACCTTAGCTGCATTGATGAAGACATGGATAAAGCTTGAGAAGAACAGAACAGATAGTCAAAGACGTAGGAATCCGATTACTGGGCAAAAAGAAACGACAGAAGAGAAGAAAATGGTGGACTGAGAAATGTGAAGAGACGATGAACAGAAAGAGAGAACTTGAATGATGGCCGAGCAGAACAGGAAATGGGATGACATCCACAAAGAAGCACGAATAGAATTCAGGAGACTGGTAAGAAGAGCAAAGAGGGATCATATGACTAGAATCTTGAGAGACATGGAAACACTAATAAGAGCAAACGAATCACGAAAGTTTTATCAAGAAGTCAGATCAGCTAAGAAAGCCTACCAGCCCGTAACTCAACTTCTAGAGGATGAAGACGGAAACCTTGTCTCAGACCCTGAAAAACAAAAATCGATGTGGCACCAGTACTTTCAAGAACTACTAAACTGCCAACCAGTGACCAACGAAATAGATGCGAACCTGAACACCAGATTAGATGTTGACCACCAGGAACCACCAACCCTTGATGAAGTGCGCAAGGCCATCATGCGGCTTAAGACCCACAAGTCTCCAGGAATTGACAACATACCAGGAGAAATGTGGAAATAAGGGGGAGAAGCAGTACAATCTCGACTGTATGAAATCATCCGTAAAGTATGGACGGAAGAACAACAGCCCATGCAGTGGAATACGGGCATTATCTGTCCTATACATAAGAAGGGGTGCAAGAAGAAGTGTGGCAACTACAGAGGGATTGCGCTGCTTCCGACTACGTACAAGGTGCTCTAGTACGTTCTTCTGGCTCGCTTAGAACCCTACGCAGAGCAAACACTCGGCGACTATCAGTGCGGATTTCGCAGGAACAGGAGTACAGTGGACCAAATGTTTTTCCTAAAACAAATTATGGGGAAACGGTGGAAGTATGCTCAAAGCATACACTGCCTCTTTGTGGATTTTACCAAAGCATACGATAGTATCGATCGAGAAACGCTCTATCGGATCATATCATCTTTCCAAATACCAGCAAAACTCGTCAGATTGATTAAAGTCGCCACGAGCACCAGCAAAATGCGAGTTAGAGTCGGAGGAGAACTGACCGAGGAGTTCGAAGTACAAAAGCAAGGAGACGCCCCTATCGCCTTTACTGTTTAACCTTGCTCTTGAATACATCATCCATAAAGTCTTATTGATAGATGGGGGGCAGAGCTAAATGGAAGGCACAAAGTTATCGGATACGCCGACGACCTTGCCATACTGGGGCAGTGTGAGAGAGAAGTGATAGAGATGGAAAAGGTATTAGAAGAAGAAGTGAAACAGCTTTGGTCTCAGAATCAGTCATGAGAACACGGAGTACCTCCATATGAAGAGATACAAGGATCATAGGGCCAAGAGAAAAGATCTTATGGTAAAAGGAACAACTTTCAGAGGTATCAGCAAATTTAAGTATCTCGGGTGCACGTTTACTGACACTAACTAAAGGGAGGAAGAAATCGTTAACCGTATAGTCAACGCGCTAAGATGTACCGCAACCTTGCACAAAGTCCTGGTGTCCAAGTTCATAAGCAGAGCTACAAAAATTAGCGTCTACAAAACGATAATAAGGCCGATTTTAATGTATGGGTGTGAAACTTGGACGATAACCCTGAAGGAGGAAAGGAAACTCTTAGTTGCAGAACGAAAAATCCTGCGAAAGATACTGGGACCAATAAGAGGAGAGGACGGGTTGTGGAGGCAAAGTTTCAATCAAGAAATAACACAACTGGTGTCAGAACCGAATATCATCGGGGAAATAAAATCTGCCCGACTTTGCTGGCAAGGGCACGTGGAGAGAATGGGAGAGAATCAAGCTGCCAAAAGAGCGTATCTTGGACTACCAGCGGGACGACGTCCGGTTGGTCGCCCAAGATACCGCTAGAAAGACGAAGTTGCCAAAGACCTAAAGGAACTGGAAGTACCCGACTGGTCAGGCTTGGTACAAAACAGAAGCGCATTTTGATGTCGGAGGCCAAGATCCACTTCGGGTCGCTGAGCGAAGTAAGTAAGTATAATTTAGCTGGGCTGCTAGGGTTCCACATCAGGTGTACCAGACCTTCGATATTTTTCCGTAAATAGAAAATGTTCATTACGTTAAACAACTTTTCTTAAGACGCTATGTTTGTATCTCATATAGTTTAACTTGGCTGCTAGGGTTCCACATCATATGTACCAGATCTTCAAACTTTGTATGTCAATAGAAAATGCTCATCACGCTAAAAAAAAATCCTTAAGACCGTATTTATATATCTATAGTTTGACTAGACTGCTATGGTTCCACATCAGATATTGCGATCTTCAAAATAAATTATAGCCTATATGTTGGCGACGACCAATAGCAGTATAACAAAAAAAGTTTCATTAAAATCCATTCGGTATTTTTGCGTGAAACGCTGACAACAGACAGACAGACAGACAGACAAAAAATTCAATATGTATATTTTTGGCATCTGTTTCGTTTAAGAAGACCCCTAGAGGTATTTTTATCTATTAATTCTTTTCATTGTACAGAATTGGATCGCTTACAGTTTTATTATAATTAACTATATGGGTATTGGAAATATTACCGGAAACATTGGAAATTTACTGGGAATATTCCCAGGAAAATTGGAAATTTTCGCCATAAGTGTTAATTAACCATTGGCATATTCATTAAGCCTTGTAATATTGCCAATAGAATGGTTAGCATACAACAAAATAATACTTTTATACAACACAAGCAATTTTCCCCTAAATTTCCGCTTTTGGGAATATTGCCGGGAACGCTTCTGGGAATATTCCCAATGTTTCCAATATTCCCGGGAACGGCACATCACTAACCGCGACTCGCTGTCGACCCTTATCTCGCGATGTCTGTCCTGCTCATATCAGTACGGTGTGAGCGAGACAGACAATGCGCTCGAGCGAGAAAAGTTTCGAGAAAGCTTTGTCGAATCAGGGAACACATGAGCAGCGAGCGCATTCTATTCTGTTCATCATCATCACGGACCGCTCGAATGTCATCAATGTACAGGTGGTAAGCACACGCAGCTTACTGTATAGTACTCCGATGGTGGAAAGGGGCTGGAGGAACAAGGTCTTGCAGTATACGATAAATACGATTGACAATTGAAGATTAGGGATATTTTTGGAAATTGAAGGACCTGGGGCATACACTGGATTCCTGGACAATCCCAGTGGATCCCGGACGTCGACAACCCTATCTCTGTAGTACATCTGTCCTGGTACGCGGAAGATTGGGCTACTTTTGTGCCCATTAGTTTATTGTGATTTATAGCTCGCATTTAACCTTGTTAACTTTAACACCATGGAGTTTAACCTTGGTTAAATCTTAACAGTCGTTGTACAGTTAGTACTACACTAACAAATAGAGACATTTGAAATAAACAACTATAGCACACTATTAAATTATAAAAGACGTTAAGACAGAATAAAAAAAATTGGATAACGATATTGATGACAAAAACACAAATATTTGTTTCTAAACTTACATAGAATAGATAAGTAGTTAAGTACACATACTGACAATATTTTCAAATAAAAAACTTTATATTAAATGATTAACATAAAGACACAATTTGAAAACCAGTTAAAGCCATAAAAAAACGGAATAACAACAATTAACCTTTGCTATTATTAGGAGTCCGCCAGATGTTATCACCTCAACACTAGTCATTAATACTATTAAAATAATAATAAGGTAAGTAAGTAAATAGGTAGTAAAATAGTGGCACGCGTTTTTGCCCAAAACGCAGAAGCAGTCAACATTTTCCTTTGCAAGTTACAAATTTGAAGAAAAAAACACGTTGTCATGGCAATGTGCCTGTATTCGAGGCGTGCCTGTATTATCTGTATTCGAGGCGACATCTCTTCCCGAGTACTAAAATGTGTTTTGTGACCCTTTCCATGAAATTCTCATAACAGTAATGTTGCAGTTGAGTGAGACGCCCAATGTTTACGTGCGGTTTAAACAATAAACTATTTACTGTGCAACTTTCTCTTTATTTATTAAGGCGATACTCGAAAAAAATATGCTGAAGCGAGATAGCAATGAGAAAACGACGCGCACGGGAGCGAGACCGATTTTGCAGATTAGGCAAAAAATACACAAAATCACTACGTATTAAAAAACTACTGCGATTTAAAAAAAATGCTTCTATACGATCCTAAATATTATTGGTGTCCACTTATTAAACCAATTTCCAATAGTGTATGTAAGTAACCCCATTTAAGAATAATCTTGAATTTTCGTATTTTTAGAGGTCTTTTCGAAAAGAAAAAGTGTCGAGGCAAAATCATAAAATCGTGTTTTTAAAACTATACGAATCTAGATAAAGGTATGAAGAAATATATATGTTATTACCAGATTTGTAACAACTGTAACCGTGCTATAGATTTAGGTATATCAAAAAGTCCATACTTTTTCCGAGTAGCGCCTTAAGGCATCTAGAGTCGAGAGTTCGAGACTTTAATATTATGACAAAGTTGGAAAGTTTAACGTTGATTTCTGAAACTCATGAGAGCTACTCTATTTTCCGTTTACGAAGTTTCGGATTCCTTAGAGATACTACTTAATCATCCATCATCCATCATCAGCCTGTGGACGTCCACTGCTGGACATAGGCCTCTCCTAGCTCACACTTGTATTCTTAGGCCGTCACCACACGGCACACTACTTAATAATTTGCTGAAATAGTATGAATGGACGAGCAGAACTCAGATTCCAGTCTGACTGAGACCAGTGTTGGCTTGGCTACACACTGTTTTATTATTCTTGTCGTTTGTATTTCGTTTACATTAAATTATATAATATTAAGTAACTATTACTAGGTACCTAATAATAATATTGATAATTCTTATCGTTAGACGTTATCTGTTTACTTTCTTTAATGTTATCAATTTCCGTATGACATCTCGCGTTAAGTGTGCGCGCTTATCTGGACAAGTTTATAACTTGCATTTCTAAGTATGATGTATGGGTTTGTATGAATCCGCTAGACTTCTAGACGACGATAAGATATCAGCATATCGCTGATTACAGACTAGATATTTGTCAATTTTGGGAACAGTCATTAACCCTTGTAGTGTTTAAAACGTTAGATAGATATACTTTTGTTAGGCACTTATGTATTCTTCAACGAGTACCATACTACATTATAAATGAAAAATTAAATGTATGAACCTCTTCATTTCGGTGCTAAATCCCTGTTAAAAACTAAAAACATTTTTTTTTACATACAGGTAGGTAGTCTATTGTTATAAGTAGTGACAATTCTTAGGAAAATGTTAAACAGAGGATGATAGTTTGCATAACAAACTGTAATAAATTTCACGTCGATACGTCGCGGGATGTTGCTGTCATTCTCAAATGGCCAATTTTTCCCAAATTTATGCCAAAAACAAATAAATATTTTAGCTTCGCTGGTTGATCCGGCTCATTGGACCAAAATATAAGAAGATTAGAAGAAAAGTAAGAAAAAAATACTTTTTAAGACCAAATAACGAAAAATATCTTAGAGGGAGGATCATTAATTACATTAATTTTCGTTTCTCAGACGAAGCATTAACAAGTCCTTCAGACTTGTTAATGCTTCGTCTGAGAAATTTTCATTCAAAAAGTGTCGGGCTATAAATCTCAATGGAGTTGTCAGCCCTCCCGTCGCCTAGTCACGTCTCCTCAGTCGCGGCTACATACTAGGGTTACCAACCGAACCGTACACTATTTTATTTAGGCGAACAATAAAGTCCACATGGCCCACCCCTCCTTATCCATCCATAAGGGAAGCCGGTGAGTGCCGAAGTAATGGGTAAGTTAAAATGGCTGATGATTTTATATCAGTAGGTACTATTTGCTTACCCTCGGTGAAATTCAACATGCTTCATTTATCCAGAAGTTATCAACCCGGGGCTACACGCGAACATTAAATACGATACCCGGCAGTGGCAACTTTATTTGGAGTCCTTCCAAACCACAGAGAGACAATGGTAATGTTGTAACTAGCGACCGCTTGCGGTTTCATCCGCATTCCCTTGGGACGGGACAAAGCCTAATGTTGCTCTCCGTCCTCTATGGCAAAAAACAAGTCGATTTTGGTTGCTTAGTTAGGGCATGAAGGAAGGACAAACAAACATACTTCAGCATTTATTATATTAGTATGGATAAAATTTCTTCTTCTCTCTATTTTTTTAAACTGTACTCTTTTTTACCACAAAAAATTGGCAACCCTAGGCTACACGTGGAACATTAAGCTCGAGGCACGGCAGCGGCAACTTGATTTGGAGTCCTTTCAAACCACATAGAGACTAAGGTAATGAGCTGATTATCTGATTGTTGTGTGTGGTACCTACCTAATTAAATTTGCTGTCGAGTTATCTATACAGACATAATTGCTATTGGTTTAATCCTCAAATTAAGCTTGAAAGTGGAGGTAAATTGGGACTCTGTAAGATTGAATGAAATAAAAATGATTTTTTTATAATTTTTTTATTTTGCATTTTACAATGCTATTTTTATGTGATAAATATTAAACAAGAAAATATACTAGAAAAAAGCAACTAGTCTCATGCCGTCAGGGCGACATGAGACTAGTTGCTTTTTTCTAGTATATTTTCTTGTTTAAAATTTATCACATAAAAATGATTTTATTAATTTTTTGTCTATTGTTTGTCTTATGAGAGTTCTACTCGAATAATCGAGACTAATGCTAACGACTAGGTCATTCACAAAAAAGCACCAATGCCTTTGATATGTTGTTAGAATTTATTGAATAATCGACAAAAACGTAACGTAGAAACATTTTATCATGATATTACTCTACTCGTATGTTATCTGTGCTAGAAACTGCATAGTTCCAAAGTTTGTCGTCAAACAGTAGTGTCGTCAAACTAATAAGTAACCTTTCTTTTGTACTGTCGGCAGTAGTTAAGTACGGCGGCGGCCTATTATGGCAACAAGTGGTCGGAATTCTAATCAAGTATTAATGTAAAAAATAAGATACCAATTCATGAGCGGAAGCGTTTCGAACTGAGGAAGGTACGTACTTCAATCAGACAACATCACACATTTAACGTGTAGTTTTTAAGTAAAGCGGTGTTCCTTTTTAGGGTTCCGAACCTCTAAAGAAAAAAAAGGAACCCGTATAGGATCATTTTGTTGTCCGTCTGTCCGTCCGTCCGTCTGTTCTGTTTATCTCGAGAACGCGTGGAGGTATCGAGTAGAAATTTTAAAATCATATATTCAGTTCAACAGTCTGTTGAAGGGATAACAAAGTCAAACTTGTAAATTAACGTAAAAAAAGATAGGACAGTTTATGTCGCAAAAACGTAAATTTCTACACTCACAAGGGAATCAAAATTCATAGGGTATTTCCAGTTGGCCTATGACTATGAAATTTGGCAAGTAATGTCGTCTTTTACTAAAAGTACAGGAAAATATCTGAAAACTAGACATTTTTATTAAATCATTAAAAAAATATTCTTAAGTTTTGTAAACTTAATTTCGGGAAAATTTCGTAAAAAAAACTGCGAGAATTCCTGAACTATTTATAATATTATGTACCTAGTAGTATTTATAATATTATGTACCTAGTAGGTACCTACAAATTCATGCGGAACCCTCGGTGGGCGAGTCCGACTCGCACTTGTCCGGCTTTTTTAGTTTTTCAAAAGACTAACAGCTCACAGAAGCACTTCTTAAATTTTTGCGCACGCTTTAATGGATGATAACGGGATGATGATCATTCCGTGACCACGACGCCTGGAAAGGTCTCGAAACGTCGGGATAGTTGTTTTATTCAAAAACTCGCTTCAGCTTGTGACTTGGAACACACGTGAAACATAGTTTCCGTTTTAGTGATCGCGGCGCTAACGGCTGTTTCAAGGACTAGTGACGTGTTTTAAATGTTTACGAAATAAAACTAATAACAATGCCTCGTACCTAAATATGCGAGTCGAAAAAAATTTACGAACATGAATGTTCTACCGTGATAATCGATTTTAATTGAACTCTAATCTTAGGGTAAATTTGATACTAGCATGCGATGTTTCTAGAATAACTGAATAACATTCTTGAAATTTGTATCGAAAATTTCAACATAGCATGAAGATTTAATATAAAAAACCGGCCAAGTGCGAGTCGGACTCGCGCACCGAGGGTTCCGTAAAATATTTTTTATTATATGATGAATCAAAAAATTTACGGTTTTCGCAATTTTTCCTTTATCTGTACTATAGGACGTTACTTTGTACCAAATTTCAAGATTCTAAGTTCACGGGAAGTACCCTGTAAGTTTTGATTCCCGTGCGAGTTTCGAAAATTTGCGGAAATTTGCGGCATAACGGCTGTATCTTTTGATTGCTTTGGCTTAGAAGTTTGATTTTTCACAGCTCCAAAGGACAGTAGATCTGAGTATTAGATATAAATTTCAGTTTGATACCTCCACGCGTTCCTGAGAAAAACGGTCTTGACAGACGGACGGATGGACGGACGGACAACGAAGTGATCCTTTAAGGGTTCCGTTTTTTCCTTTTGAGGTACGGAACCCTAAAAAATTAAATATAATGCACGTCGGAGTCGTCACTTAATAATAATTTTAAACTTTTCTTTGACTGACTTGTTCAATATAATCGCGACTTTATTTAAGTTGTAATAATAGTATTCAACCCATCAACAATTACTTAATTAGTTAAATAGTTTTACGAACAAAGATTGCTTAAGGAACATTTATATTCACAGCGAATAAAGTTATGAGGCATTCATACATAATAAACTAATTATCTAAGAAGGACTTGAAAGGCGAAATTTACTGTGACTTTATACTGGCACGACAAGATTATTAAGAAGAATAGTAAATTCTTTTTATTTTGGCGGCGCTCCATGTTTGTTCACAAATCAAGCTCTAAATATGGGCTGGAAAATATAGCAACATTAGCAGTACAATGGAACGGTTTCATTTATAATGCAGGGACGCGTATTTACAATGCCTCCTTTGTCGTAATCGTAGCACACTGACTTGAAAAAAGCCTATGGCGCTACGGAAACGTCGCTTCCGTAGACGCTTTGGTATCGCAGGACATAGTTTTTGATAGAAAAAATAAGACACAACTAAGTAAATTGCACATGAACGATATAAATATAGGATTTTTTTTTAAGAAAATCATATCTTTACGTTTCTTTCAATGATTTCACATAAACATACATTGATCAATAATTAAAATAGTTATAACAGGATAACACAATAACGATAAATAAATATTATATCTTTATTTGCTGATTAATAAAGGAAACTGATACAGTAATAAAGTAAAATAGTTTTCATTTCATAATTGCTTTAGAAACTTTGAACTTTTCAGACTTGGACATTTTTAGACTTGGACATTTTGCGACTTGGACGTTTTGCGACTTGAACATTTTGCGACTTGGACATTCTGCGACTTAGACATTTTGTTACCACATGACATTTTGCAAATTGGACATTCTGAGACTAAAGGGCCTGGGAGTGTCCGCGTCACCACTACTCCCATCGTAGTAGCACAACAACATTCAGTGTGCTACACTGAAAGACTAGAAAATAAACTTGTAACTTAAGCATAATACATCCATGCATCCTACTACTTAGGTACCTAACATTGAGTTTGTAAATTGGAAAGCTTCTTTGTTTTTTTGCTACACATATGAATCTTTAGATTTAGATGATTACAATATTCCTAAACACCAAGCAATGTTTCTTATATGTAACAATAATGCACATATAAACAGGTCACGGTATAGAACGACGCGATAAAAATTATTCGCATCATTGTTTCTGTTACACCAAAAGTAGGTCACAAACATATTTGCGTAGTTAACTAAACCAGGCGATAAAGTTGTATAAAATATACATCTGGCAGTAGTTTTCCAACGATAACATTTATGAAACGATACTTTAACAAATCCGAAGCTATTTAGAATTATTAAACGAGTATAATCATTCAGATGAAGAATGAAGAAAACAAGTTTCACTTCTTTGCCAAGCCGGGGCGTTATTTATCAATGCAATGAAGATACACTCTATAGCCTAATTAATGCCTTTGTTTTCATTTTCTCAATGTTACTTTGCAAATATAAATGTTATACTAGAAAATGAATGTACAACTTACTCCATCGTATAACATCCTTGAGTATACATATATTAATTGATATCATACGTCTTCCCCTGTTAGTATAAGAGCTTCTTTCGCAGATAAAAAAAATACTACAGATAGTAGGACATTGTAAAGACGCGGCCGGTTCAGTTAGCAACTGTCCAGCTATCGCAAGCGCGGCAGGCTTATCTGACGCTATGTCAATTAAGGCCTGCCCACACGTCGCGTTGGACTCACGTAAGGAAGGACCAAAAACTACCATAAAGCATGGCCACAACAACATTTGGACAGAGACAAGCCTTTTGCGACGAAAGTTTAGAACTTTCACATACTAAAAACTATTTTTTTTTTTTGATAACCCTTATAAAATACTTGTTAACATTTTATTGTAAAACAATAACGATATCATAGGACACGTACCTAGGTTTTATGATTATGGGTTCGGTCCATTAGGGAATATTAAGATATTAAAGTCATTGTAATAAATAAAACACAAATTACATAAAATACTTAGTCCCAGACGAAGTAGAATATATACTATCTTATTTACTTATGTAGAGTTCTATCGAATATGGTATATAGAGAATTGGCAAAATAATGCACATAAACATAATACATAACAATACATATAACATATTCGCCTTGATTCGAAAACAAAACCTAAAAATACTCGTAAATACCAACCTAACTGTCCTCAGAAATACTTTTACTATTATTATTTTTATGAGACCCAAAGTATGATGAAATGGTATAAAGTAAATTGTATGAATGCGGAAAAGAATAAGACTGAACTATTAATAGAGCTGCTATCGGCCAGAGCAACGCTCTGCTCATCTATTTATACAAACTGTTTTGAAACATTTCGCACGTATCCAATGCGTGTTTACTACATGTAGTCGACTTTAATTAATGTACAGTCAACAGCAAGTCCAGGCTTTACACATGTACAGTCGAAAAATGAAAAAATTGACCACCTTAGGATCTGTTTTTGCTGTGTCATTTCACTACATGACCCACAGACACATGGTTACCATAGTAACCATAGTAGCCACGTATAAAGAACAGTCACTATTGGTTCAAACTGAACTTAAGTCTTTATTGGTCGTCACAAATGAGTTGCTATGGTCACGTTACAATAACGAAAACGGCGGCATTGTGTGGGCATTGTGTGCCATAGCAATGATGACATTGACAGGAACTGTTAGATTTATCAAACTTGACATAACACAATCTTCTTCTTCTTTTTATGACAAGATCAAACTAATAAAAAGGTTTTAAATCAACTATTTTAAATTAACTTTATTGTCAAACAGTCAAACATAATTTTCAATAAAGCATTCTCGCCCTTTACACAATTTAAAAAGGTAATATGCTTTTGCAACGCGTAAATTAATTTATTTGAAAACTGGTCAAGCTTTTCATTCCCCCACTGTACTACGAAAACCGCCGCTATCACGAGCAACATAAGGCGCTCTTGGTCAAACTGTGAAGGATGATATCGTGTGTTCTACAGGAGTTGGGCGCTTTGAACTTGAAACATAGTCACAGATCACTATACGCAATATTCCAGTAGATTTTGAAAAAGGACTATTTTGGAAAAGCAGCAAAAAAATTATGCAACCGAAAATTAATTATCTTTTTCACTCAGTAGTCTTAAGCCGCGTATCCACCAAAATTGGTTGGCAACTTTGTCACCAACACAAAAGTTTTCAACTTTTTTTTCAATGTAAAAAAAAGTTGAAAACTTTTGTGCGCGGCTTTACGCGTGAAAAAGGATTAACGAAAACTTTTTGGTCGCAAGCTTTTTCGGATAGAGTAGTCTTGGTAGCGCAAATGTAAGATCCGAGCATTGGCTAGGTCAGCCAAAGGTACTAACAAAAAAGTAAAGAAGCAAAAAACAGTAAACAAGCCTAGATATAATATAAAATGAGATAAAGAAATCATAGCATAAGAAAAAGGACATATATATTTGCTAATAAATTTAAATCTACCCTAGTGGTAGATTTATATATATTAGCAAATATATATGTCTTTCCCTTTTTCTTATGCTATGATTTCTTTATATTTATTATATTTGCTAATATATTTAAATCTACCCTAGTGGTACATTTATATATATTAGCAAATATAAATATATGTCTTTCCCTTTTTCCTATGCTATGATTTCTTTATCTCATTTTATATAATATCTTGCTTGTTTACTGTTTTTTAAAAGCATCGTATGACTTCTTATTTATTCTATTTATTCGTTTAACAAAATTGTCTAGAAATAAATTAGTTAAGGCATACATATAACACTGTAAACTAAAATACCAAGAGATTTTAAGAGGAGTCTTAAAGATACAAATGTAATCTTAAGGAAGTAAGATAAAATGTAACTAAAAATCAAGTAGAATAAGAAATTATTATAGATAGAGACAAGATGCAGTCTAAATATAAAGTACACCAAAAATTTAATATGGAATTGTAAGACAAAGTAGCTTTGGAGAAGAAAGTAAAAATGTAAAGAGCATACACAAAATTGTAAGAATATTGACAATAATGTATAGAATGTAACGACATATTATGCAAGATAGAACAAAACAATAAAGGGTTGTAAAATTAAAAAAATAAATAATATAACTAAAAAGATTCATAGAAATGTAATTATAAAGAAAGTGTACATAAACTTATTTCCCCTGGTTGTTAACAGAGAAATAAAGTAAAAAGTAGATAACTATAATAGGCTGGTGTATATCCCTGCCAGTAAGAAAGCCTGCGAAAGCCTGCCTGAAAGTAAGAACGAGGATGGACATGAGAAAGAAACCGTATGAAGCATGTAAGTGCGAGAGGCATGTCAGCGAGAACTTGAATGCATGAGTAGAATAGTTATACAAAGTCCTGGCTAACGGCTGGGGAGCAGTGAAATTAAAAAAAAATCTAGACCCCACACCACTCTGTCATCTGGAACCTGACAACTTGTAAGTAACACAAAGAAAACGCAAAAGTTGAAATTAGCACATTCGCATACAGTCGAAAACCAGAAGGTTATTACCACAGATGCGAAAAGCACACAGATCCACAAGACAAACATGTCACGGACGTGGCACGGTCCACATTGGCGCCTACTAACGTTATTTATGATTAAACCGGAAGACTAACCGATTTATTTCGAAAACATTACACGCTAATATAAACATATTTGAGATATCTTTCTAGTTCCAAGTTCAGGGGGTTATTCTGCAAACTATAATATCTCTAAAAATCGACGCTGTCTGAATGTCACATCAAATGTCAAATAGTATTGAAAAATAGGGCGATTTCAGCTCTGAAACAGCAGCCGTCGATATCAAGGATATTTTATTCAACATTGTAGCAATTCAAATAGCAACATTTATATTAATATTCAAGGAAACAAACAAGACCTTCTAACAACACAATGAAGACTGAAGACATTGTATTGTTTATGATTTTGTAATTTTTGCATTTTTCAATGCTATTTTTATACTTATGGTAAATTATAAATGGTAGATTTTAGAACCCGCGACCTTTGGAAATCAGAGAAGAGCATTGGACCGGATTTCCAAAGGTCGCGGGTTCGATTCCCGTCTGAGAATTCACTTGTGGCCGAGTTAATTTTTTCCAATATTTTTCTATTTAAAATTTACCATAAACATTGTCTTGTCTTTTGTAAGTAAATACCTTTCTACTAACTCACAGTTTCAATGATCTATCCTTAGTGAGAGATATTCCTATCTTGGTTAAACTTAGCAACAGCTATTATTTTGGACTGATTAACAAAAATATCTAGGCAACAAGGCTCCAGAGTCTCTCTTACTGAGGATATGTTATTGAAACAAATAGCCATTTAAACAACATATAAAATATTAAGATAAGTTGCTAGCTAATCTGATATGCAACTGTGCCACTACCAGATTCCTTTTCATAACATTTCAACAATACTAATCAATAAATAACACTTAACCCATTTAAGTCCACTAACAATTAGATAAACCTGTTTACCAGCTTGAATATAAACATGTCAAATATACGATAAGAGAAACGACTGACAAACTAAACTCGTTATACAAAGCCCGGTGACCGACGACGATCTTAAAACACCAGCAGTTATAACAGCAATGTACAGCAAGCATAGCAATGCAATTCATTTAACAACGTTAATTGTGAATTCATAATCGCTTGGTAATAGAGCGGTTTGGTTCGTTCCGATAACATTGACATTTAGTATAGATAGATTCATTTTGTGAGACTGTTCCAATAAGTGAGTTGAGTATCAAAACAGCACACGCCATTAATTTAATGTAAATGAAAAAACAGGTGTGAATATCGCATTACTGTATCCTAGTACAAGTGACAAATGTTGACATATACTATCAACGCTATCGAAGACTATCGGATGGAAAGCAATGCTCTTAGACCTCATAGTAGATAAACCAAGTGGCTCTATGGCTATGAAAAAGACAAAGCGATGGTGTTTGATAACGCATACCTAATAGTTTCCCAAACTCGTCTAGAGGTTTTCGTTTGCACTTCGATTCCTGACATGGCAATTACAATTTTATTGGATTGCGATCGTGTCCATACACAAATAAAAAAATCTAAATTTACTCTTGATAAAGTTAGTGAAAGTTAGTATTCTTTCTAAGCAAAGAATATCGAGAAAATAGTGTAGAAAATCTGGCTACAACTCGCATTGTCCGCCGTAAAGTATTTTTAAACATTACGTAGGTAATGACAATAATAAGTGAAGTAAACAAACAAATTAGGGCAAGCTCATTGTATTAATTTAACCGTCAATTTTAAACGGCCAGTTAACATTAGGGTTCCCATTCGTACCATCAAATAATAAAAATATATTCTATATTTTATACAAATTATCATTGAAAAATAAGATTGTATAAAAATACTTTTGTTATTTTTTTAACTGTATCTGTATTAAAATATCTTAATGTAACTTGATAACCAAAGCCAAAAGAATAATAAATAGGTTCTACCTATAGCTTTTAGGGTTCCGATCCTCTAAAGAAAAAAAATTAACCCTTATAGGATCACTTTGTTTTCCGTCTGTCCTCTTTTATCTCGAGAACGCGTGGAGGTATCGAGTTGAAATTCAGGTCAACACAGGTACAGGTATGTTGAAGGGGTAAAAATCAAACTTGTAAATTAACGTAAAAATAGATAGGACCGTTAATGTCGCAAAAACGTAGATTTCTACACCATGGGAATCAAAATTATAGTCACAGGGTACTTTCCGTTGACTTAGAACTAAAAAAATTGGTAAGCAATATCGTCTTTTACTACAAATATAGGAAAAAATCTAAAAACTACACGTTTGTAATTAAATCACAAAAATATAGTCTTGAGTTTTGGGAAAAATACCGAAATTACTGCGAGGACCTACAAATTTGTGCGGAACACTCGTGGGGCGTGTCCAACTCGCACTTGTCCGGTTTTTCTCATAAGAAGTTACCACTTGACGGAAGTCCATTACTTACTAACTATCAATAAATAAAACCAGAATATTTAAGTAGCTACCTTTCATATTGAACACATTTTACTACCATTTTGCATTGAATTCCCCAAAAGTACAATATGTTAGCAATTAAAATCAAAATAAAAACCCTTTTTGCTGTGCCATCTGCAAAAGGGCTTTCTTCATATAAAATCCCTTGTTTTTTCACTTTACTTCTGAAATTTATTTTGTTAGTTTCAAGTACGAATTTAGTAAGTTCTTGTGAGTTTCTCGTTATTTGTATAACAAGTTTGAGTGTTGCAAACCTGTAATAATTGAAACTGATTTAATAGATGAATTTAAATTGGATACCTGCTGTGAGATAAAGTTGATAAAATGTTAATATTTTAAATTCTCTCAAAACGGTAACATAGTTTAATGAAGCAGGTTTACCTTATATCTGCAATAAATATAGTAAGTTCGTTTGACGAATACATATAACTAGCCGCCTACGGATTCACCCGCGTAATTCCCGTTCCCGTGGGAATATCGGGATAAAAGGTATCCTATGTTTTAATCCAGGCTATTTACTATTTCTGTGCCAAATTTCAAAAATAGATTGACTGGTAGATAATACTTTTAGTACTAAGTCCGCCTTTTGTACCTAACTTTGTGTTTATTTCACAACAAAGATTTAAATAAAAATAAATAAATTTCATCTAAATCCGTCAGTAACAAACAAATTGAAATACTTTCGAATTTATAATATTAGTAGGTTTTTTTAAATTATATACATTCGTTTAAAAGGTTCGCAGTCAAACACTAGCTTCGGCCTAACTGAACAAACAAATAAACATCGTTAATTTTAATGATATTTTTCAACCTTTTGCAATGCGCTAAAGTAGAAAATCATGTCTAATTTATCTTAAATTTATAAACAGTGTGCAGCTGAAGTAGGTATTTGCGCTGTAATCTTATTGTAGTTTTTATTTATTTTTATAAACAAGAGTAACGGGACTCAACGCGACATTTATTATGTAGTACATACGAGTATGTACTTACAGCTTGACGTTTCACAAGCAGAATGTCTAGTAGTCTAATTATAATGAAACGCGAAAGTTTAAAATCTAAGTTTATGATAAATCTGAAACAAGAAAATATACTAGAAAAGAGCAGTTTGCTTTTTTCTAGTATATTTTCTTGTTTAGGATATATCATATAAAAAATAGCATTGCAAAATGCAAAATTAAAAAGTAATATCTAATGTTATTTTTATTGATAAGGTAGATAAACGTTAGTCTCTACTTTCCGACAACTATTCATCATGAATGCGACAGACAGCCCCCTATGTAGGGGATGCCTGGACGCAGAGGAAACAGCCGCCCACGTAATCCTGGAGTGCGTGGGTTTGGCCGCAAAACGGGCAGAAATCCTCAAAGACGTGAGGTCGCTCCTAGAAGCCTGTGAACGCCCCAGGAGGCTTCTGCGCTTCTGGAAGGAGCTGGGATGGCTTGACTAGCCATACCGATGCTATGTTCACGCATAACGGACCAAATGAGAGTCTAAATGCGGAGAAAAGAGCCCATCACCAATACCAATAACAAAATAGTCTCTACTTTCTTTTAATAAATATTTGGTACAATTTTTATGGGTTCGCTCCGTTCGCTCTTTATCCCAATCAAGTCGCGGAGGCTAAAACAGGATCAACGGTGGAGCGAGCTTACCCAGAAGGTGCCTATTCACCCTTGCTTTGAAGGTGGATGGATTATCACATAACTACCTACTCGGAAATACGTAAGGAGGTCCCACTTCTTTGCTGTTTATTAACCGACTTTAAAAAAAGGAGGAAGTTATCAATTCGTCAGTTTTTTTTTTACACAACAATGTCGGAATATTTCAGTATCGAATTTGTACCGATCTTGTGCCCATAAATTATTGGCTGTTGCATCTTAATCGATCGTTAAACATCTGAAAAGATCCAATACTTTTATATTTTTAATACGCTGTAGGCCAGCGTTGTTACATCAATGCTAGGAATATCCTTGCATTCGAAAGAAACATCTTTTCAGGTGTTTAACGGTCGATTAAGATGCAACTGCCAATAATTTATGATTTTGTAATTTTTGCATTTTTCAATGCTATTTTTATACTTATGGTAAATTTTAAATAGAAAAATATTGGAAAAAATTAACTCGGCCACAAGTGAAGAGCATTGGACCGGATTTCCAAAGGTCGCGGGTTCAATTCCCGTCTGAGAATTCACTTGTTAATTTTTTCCAATATTTTTCTATTTAAAATTTACCGTAAGTATAAAAATAGCATTGAAAAATGCAAAAATTACAAAATCTTAAATCTGAAAAGATGTTTCTTTGATTGCAAGGATATTCCCAGCATTGTTGTGACAACGCTGGCCTACAGCATATTAAACATATTAAAGTATTGGAGAATTTCAACGGTGGTCCGCAAGTCTCGGTTGCTCAGTGGTTACAGCAGTGGACCGGATTTCCAAAGGTCGTGGGTTCGAGTCCCATCTGAGAATTCACTTGTGGCTGAGTTGACTTTTTTCAATAAATATACAAGGTTACTTGTAAAACATCAACCTCGCACGAAATAGATTCATGACAACTTCTTCATACTACGTCGTAGCACAAACGTCGTAGAAGTAGCTTCTAGAGTTAGCTTCTAGACTTTTCCAGAAAAAGACAACAAAAATCTACTTTTCATATAAAACTAGATCAAAGTAAATTTGTATGTCTTTTTTCGATAAATATTCTTACAGTAACGGGAACCACTCGTGGTAAACCGCGGGCGGCCGTTATTAGTAATATTCAATTATATTATGCTTTTATGTTATTTATTCACTAGTTCTTTAAGATAATACGACAGCAGACACAAGTGTGTCACAAATAGAAATCTGGCGGACAGAACTAGAGCCCATTAGTTTTAATATATGCATTTCTCTGAACTCTTGACAACATAATATGAATATACACGAGTGAACGAACTCTTTATCGTCCCTAAAATACGTACGATGCTCGTTTTATAGATGCGAAAGTAGTTATGTCTGTATGTTACCTTTATAGGGTTCCGAAGCCCATTGGCAAAACACGGAACCCTTATAGATTCGTCATGTCTGTCTGTCCGTCCGTATGTCACAGCCAGTTTATTCCAAAACTATGAGGATAACACAATTGAAACTTGGTAGATAGATATATTCTGTAAACAGCTTTACGGTTTTTACACAAAAATAAAAATATATATATATATATATTAAGGGGGAGCTCCCCATACATGGAACTGAAAGTGACGAAAAATTATAGTGGCATTTTGGGTAGGTGTATTTAATATTACAATAATAATAATAGAAACTTTATTGCACACGATACAAAAACAAACACATACAAAGAAAATTACAAAAAAGAGAAACACACTAGAGGCGGCCTTATTACTACATAGCAATCTTTTCCAGGCAACCTTGGGTGAGAGACGGAACCCTTCATGTGCGAGTTCGACTCGCACTTGGCCGATTGTTTAAGTAATACAATGTGGACTTTATTTTCTAATTTAAAATCACACAATATAAAACCAAATTTGTAAAAATGAAAGCCCGTTTTGATCCGTAAAAGTTGTATTAATATCAAAATCATAGTTCTGTTTGTCGTCGTGAAAATCATAAAATTTACAGACACGATAATTTTACTATCTACGCACTGACCACAATTGGGTATCAACAACAATTTTTTTTAAAGCATAGATTTCACTGCATTACTGTTTGTTATAGGTAAGGTATGTAAACTAACTTAAATGTCAAATTCTATGTAGCTCTTGCAGTATTCAATACGAATATCATTAAATTATAACAAGCTATGCTTATATTTTCCATAACTTATACTGTTATCCAATCGTTTATACAAAACCATGGTTCATACATGAATAACGACGAGAAACCCTGGTCTCGTTCTTTGTATTCTATTTTGTGATAAAATGGAATAGGTAAATTCTAGGTAAGTATTAAACTTATTATAAAGTAAAATAATCTATTTATACTGTACTGAACGTAGAAACTGATGAAATAAGGTAATGAAACTTTTTATGTTAAACACACTTCAGGCAGGCGAACGACTTGGTACAAATAGACTATACACATGATAAATACCAGGACAAGATCTATTTCTTTCTACATTAAATATAGTTTTGAAAACAATTAGCAGGATTTAAGGCGGTACCCCCACCGAAAGTGGCGCCGCGTTGAATTTTATTTAATATCGTAATTCTATGATACCGTCTAAAAATACTAGACTATGGGCTCTAAAAATTCCACGTTTAGTTTTATTAAAATTGTGTATTAGAATACGTTTAGTTTTATTAAAATTGTGTATTGGAGCCTTAAGGCTCCAAAATAATAGATTTTCACATTTTTGCCTGTATGGTTCTCTTCAGCCTCGGGACGCAGCATTATTATTTATTTCAACCGACTTCCAAAAAGGAGTAGGTTCTCAATTCGGTTGGTATGTTTTTTTTAATGTATATACGCCGATTACGCCGAAGCTTATTTTTTATAATGTCGACTATAGTTACGATGTCATGATGACTAAACTTGACTTTTGAAATTTATCTTCTTTTCATGGATAAATTGTCTGGTTTGTTCTCCTACGCGACGTTATCGTCTGCATCAGTATTGGACGCAATCATTCTGAACCAGTGAGCTGTCATCTCGATGATCACGCCTTAGAGCGGGGGAAATGTATGAGACACTCCCCTGCACTTGTTATGTTAATTTTATTGTGATAATATTAGCGGAAACAACTCCATTCTTACCAATCAGTGAACACAGAGCTATTTCCAGGAATTGTTCAGCAGGATAAATTTTAAACTTACATAAATATATAAACCTAACTTATCTCATCATTATGGAAGCTTTCAGTGTGATTATCAAGACCG
The DNA here is from genome assembly GCA_910589605.1 of Chrysoteuchia culmella. Classification (NCBI taxonomy): domain Eukaryota; kingdom Metazoa; phylum Arthropoda; class Insecta; order Lepidoptera; family Crambidae; genus Chrysoteuchia; species Chrysoteuchia culmella. The sequence continues at coordinate 20,550,760 of OU342651.1, read as the reverse complement.
ATTGTCTTTAATTTATTTATGGATTACACTACTAACAACAAAAAATACCCAAGCATGAAACTATTGTACATCGTTAGAGTTAGTTACCCATAGTTCGACAATTAAGTAAAAAAATAGCACGAAGGTTTTGAAAATATTTAACTATAAAGTTTTTCGAATTTTCATATTAACTGTAATTTTAGACCTGAAAACAGTGAACGTAGACACAGATTACTTAAAAGTTTGTTCGTCCAACAAAAAGTTCTTAGAACAAAGCTTACGGTGCTTACAGAACCTTCATTGAATATATTTTAACATGTCATGAACATGTTATTATATTCCTATATAATTTGATTTTGTAAGTTTGTGATGAGAAAATAAAAGCCTTATTTATTGAATTTTAGCTTAGTAACCTAAATCGCCCTATATTTCCCCATTTAAAATATAAAATCTCGTTTAAAATAAAAAAAAATATATTCATATTCATATTCATATATTTTTATTGCTTTCTTGTTTCATTATTCATATATTTATTAATCCTCTCATTGCTCCGCCCAAGGTGCCTCTGGGCTTTGGGCATCGTATCTTAATTGTTATTTTAGGGTGATATCGAAACACAAAGTCCAAAGAATTAAAGAAAAGGCTTACATTTTGTCCTATTTTTTTAGTGCTTAAAAAATTATTAAATAATCACTTTTTTTTTAATAATAATAGGGCAGGCTTCCAAAGGTCCGAACATTATAAAGCAGAGCAAAGCCCGAAAGCTCTAAATCAGGTCTGGACCACTTTGTTAATTGTGGATGTATGGTAACTGCTAAATAGCTAGGGTTGTGCTTAATGATTGGGTGAAATAGCCGTGACCCCATGGTATTTAACGAACTCGCTGCAATCTGGTAGAAGGTGGGTGGACTCGCCTCTAACTTCGTACTTAACACCACAATATAAATTTATAAATGTATGCTTACTAATTAGGAATATTTTATTGATTAATAATTTAGTAAAAAAACAATTTCCGCAGAATAACGTACTCAATGTGCTCTACTGGACAGATGTTAATCAGTTTTACTCTAATCTGATAAAAAGAACATTTTGAGAACAACATTTGTGAAAATTGAGTTTTATATCATTATACAAGAAGCGTAATTAATTAATATAGTAGGACACTAAAAAAAATCTATCCCATAATAATTATTAGTATTTTGTTTTGATTTATTGAAGTGGTTGTAGAGAGGTTAGGTACGGACGCTTTTTCACAGCAGAAAACACCCTGTGTCTCCACTTTGTCTTTTTACACTGTAGATTGGCGCATATAAAACATAACTCTGACAAAAACTATTTACCCATTTAACAAGAGCGCGGAAAACACTGAAAAAATCTCTAACAATGTTTATTTTCACGCGCTATGAGAAAGCACAGAGAAAAACTGCTAAAACCGGCGCCCGCGCATGTTTGCATACAATCGCGGGGTCAACGACCCGCACACAGCTCACGCCGGATGATTTGCGTCTGCGCGCTGAAAACAACGCGTGCCGATAAGAAAACGACGGTTAAAAATATAAAATTGACATAGCAACAGCACAGTGGTTTAATTCTGTTAACCTTTGGTCATAATAATATTTTAATCTTGTTTCAGATGTAGAGCTCTTTTATTGAAACACGATTCAGATACGATTATGCAACGTCAATATCTTCAGACTTCCCTAGTATTTTTGGCGCAATTTTGTAAAGCCCCGTTAAATAATAATAAGTAATTAAATACTTCAATTTTTTTATTGCAATATAAATCCATAATTGCATACAATCACACCGATCGCCGGTTTTTTTTCTTCAAATTGATTAGTTTATTTTTTTTATTTACCTGAAAAAGGAAAAGCTTATTTCCACCAGAAATTATTAAAACTAAAACTGTGAAAACCCATTTTGTAACGCGTGGCTGAGCTAATAGATTATGCCTTCAACACCAAGAATGATTTAATTTAATATATTTATTTATACAAATGGCACGGTTTTATTACAACCTAAAGATACATATACCATATATAAGCGCTCTTTGTGTTCACGCTTCAGTATGGAAATTAATCAAAATAAACAATCTACAGAAATAGTTGCTTAAGGGCGCGCCCTAGGCCAAAAGAAAAGGTAATATCTGCAACGGCGAACTGCAAAGTAAATGCTGCCTTATTTCTATGAGAAATAAGGCAGCATTTACTATATAATTCTCCGGCGCCATTCGGCCGGTCCGGAATGAAGAAATGAAGGAAATTCTTTTTTTAAAGGATATTTGAAGGTTATTTACAAAAAAATATATAACATAAGCCCTGCCTTATCTATAGTGTAATTATACTAAAAAGTTCCAAGCTTTATTTTAATGTATTACTTGAATACTAGCAGTTTATCGTGTTAATTATAGTGATTTGGAGGCAACTTCGCAATTTTTTTCTATCGAGACAATTTTATGCAATCGTGTTTTTAAAAACACAGTCACTAGTGTTAGTCCTGTAGTTTGCTGCATCTTAATTTGAAATTCAGTTTTTCATTAATATTGATATTACAGACGATCATGTAAAGCAATCTGATTTTCGTTGGCCTATAGCGGGCCCTTAAGTTTGGTCTGTATTAAAAATATAATATGGTGTTCAAACCTGCAGATGCTGCCAGGTAGGAACATCATGGAAGTTTTATGAAAACTAAAATCATCTGGAGGCCTACCATCCACTGTAATGCGATTCATTTTAGGTTACTTTCAGGTAGTAAGTGCGGGACGCCGCTAGACACGCCATATGGCAGCATCCCACTCTCACAATCACAACCTACAATGAATTGCATTACACACGATGACGGCCCGTAGACAAAGTAACATCGTTATGTAGCGAAACGATGATTCGATTCGTTATTGTCTATATTCGCCAATTACCTTGCGGTAAGACCACGTGATTTAGCGCGACCAATGCCAATCCGCCAATCCCATACATTTAATTCTTTTCGAACTTCGTTATCGTTTTTTAATTCTTACTTTGGCTAATGGCCCTGTTTCGACGACCTGTTTGGCGCAGGGGTACTAACCCCACCTTCTGCGCCAGAGGTCCCGGGTCCGATCCCTGGACAAGACAAATATTTTGTGTGCATGAACATGTCTATTTGTCTTGGTCTGGATGTTTAATATGTATATTATGTATGTATTTACAAAAAAAAAAGTATATAAGTATGTTTATCCATTATCTAGTATCCATAACACAAGTTCTTCATGATACTTAACGTGGGCTAGTTAATTGGTGTGATTGTTGATTGAATATTTATATTTATATTTTATTACAGTTGATGGTAAGGCCCCAGGTTTTCTTTACTTTAACATAATGCATTTGAGAGAGAGGGAGAGAGAGAGAGAGAACAATTTTTATTGACCAAAGACATTTGATTTTATTATATTATGGGCCTATTTCACAATATAAAAGTAAGTTCTGAGTAGCTTACTTTTCAGATAATGTGACAGTTATATGTGATATGAAAAATATGTCAATTCATCTTCTAATGGCTGATATTCACTTTGATTAGTGATTAGTGATTAGTTCGAGTGGCTTGTATAGTGTTAAGTGTATAGTGCTTAGTGAAGTAAAGTATTTACAGCGCGTTTTATTTTTTCTGCGAGTAGCACCTCCCGCGCGTCCCGCCTTCACCCCTCACTTGCTCTAAACACGTCTGGACGTGATTGTTAAGTGTTTAGTTTAAATCAACAAAGTCTCGTGTTCGTTTCTCCTGTTGTTGTGATTGATAAAAATATTTAAAAAAATGTATACTAGGTGGTTCGAATCCGTAACCCATAAATTTGTGGAATGTGAATTTGGATGAATTTGTTCAACATGCGTGTTTATATAATATTTTTTTAATCCTATTACTAATCAAAGTATGCATCCAAAATGTCTAGTTTTTTTAAATAAACTAAACACCGCCTACTTAACAGTAAAGGACATCACTAATCACTTAACACTAAATCCTCTACACACTTAACACTAAACACTTGGTAAGCACTTAAGTAAGCTGCTCAGAACTTAGTTTTAGATTGTGATACAGGCCCTATGTATATTAGTACTTATCAATCAATGAACAAATTGCCTATTTAGCTGTCACACAATGACGTTATCTAAGTTTGTTGCCATAACAACAATGATTTCAGTGTTGTGTTCCGGCAGTTTAGAGATGAAATAGTCAGCTCCTTGTTGAAGAATTTCGTAAGAATTGCGATTCTATCCGTCTATCAGTTTTAGGTACGATAAAGTACTTTGGCTACCTCGTCTTAACAATAACATGTAGGTAGTTCCATTTCTGTTAGTATTGTTTTGCATATAATATTATGTTGTTTTATATATCCATCAACATATTTAATATCGGACACAAATATGTATCTTTTGTTATTTTGATGATAATGTTACTTTCTTCCCGATGTTATGTTCTATTGATTGTTATCGGAGCGTCTATAATAAGTTTACCGATTCGACACTCTGTAACGAGGCCGTCAGACTTTTCTATTGTGTGGATACTCATTATTTCAGTTAAAGACGAAAACATATTTAGTCTAGAATAGACTTTCTTCTTAGAATTAACTTCTTTATTAGTGACTTGCCACCTTCCTGCGACTTCGTTCGCATAGGTTATTCAAATTTTCACAACAACAAGTAGTTAAAAGTCAAAGAAACGTAGCAAGTTGAAATCGAGGGATCACTTGGGAGAAAAACATATCATACATATCCATAATATGACTAACAAACATCTTTGTTAGTCATATTATGGAACTTGGCCTAAGATACTAGTAAGTTGTCTGATTGCGTTTGTACAGATAACTTGCCCCATAAAAATCATCGTTTTAAAATAAAAATAAAATGTTTATAAGTCAACTGACCGCGGGTGCAATCGCCTCGAGACCTTACGAGAAATATAAAGGCGCTTTTAAGGTTAAATTGTAAATAATTGGTGTCCTGTATACATAGTACCTATGACTGACCTGGTTTGTGGTGAGGTCCCACTGGTCAGCCAAGAAGGAGTGCCTGCTGTACAGGAACACGGGCACCTGGTGGTCCTTCACCGGAGTCGGGTCGCTGTTCACGCGCACCACGGTTAGGTGTGTCGTCGTCGTGCCCACTGGGTGAAAATAGAATTAATTAATGACTATAGCACTAGAGGCTCATCGTTAAAGGCAAGATGGAAGGAAATAAACCGAGAGGAAGAAGCCCAAAACGATCAGACTAGCCCCTTTACACAACAAACATTCAGTATTGTCCCCGATAGTGGAATGTTTGCATTGTCCCTACCATACACTTCAGAATAGACAAATACAAAGCACAGAATTGAATCCGATTCCGTTGTAGAACGGTTGTGAAGAAGGGGGCTGTTGGCAGAAAATCTAGAGATGCCAATGCATCAGGCCGAAGTCCGCAAAAGGTGGCCATGTCTCGTACGAGACGTCCTTGCACGGAGTCAACTATCAGCGAACGATTGAGGAGGAGTGATGAACATTGACAAAAAGATGGTTGAAGAATGAAGATCATGTCAGATAGCGGGAGATTATGCAAGATGGTGGGAGATATTAGTAATGGGTGTTACATAACATAGATGGTTTTACAACTGTCTATTAAACTGAATAACGATAACTCCTTGTCTAACTTGAAATAAACTATCTATTTTCCACAACGCTCTAAATTCACTCTTATGCCAACGTCACAAAACATTGCATAGTTTTGTTGGCTATGGTTACTCTACTTACGCAACGCAAGTCTATTCGTTGCGATACGTTGCCGACTTTTTAGCAAGAACGCTTTACATTACCCGTCTTAAAGTGTGATTATTTTAAGCGCATTTGATTGAATGGCTAATGTAATTTAGCGCGTTTTAATAATAAATTACGGTGAATGAATGAACCAACTTCGTGCGACTGAAGAAGATTTTAAGAAGTAAGCATAAGCGTGAAAATGGTCAAAACTTGTTAATCAAATCCACCACCTAATCACATTAAATATATAGTTTTGATACAGTTTGACGACGACGTTGTGAAAATAGACAGTTTTCAAAAATATATAGTTATTCACAAACAAATAACGATTTCGTTTCGTGATTTCAAATAACGGTAACGACACATCGCTAGGAGATATGCGAAATGGCGGGATTGGCGGGATGTTCGGTTCGCCTCTACTGCCAAATTTGGGCGCCAAAACGTGAATATTAATATGTTTACTAAATTAATTTCCTTTGCTAAAAATTATGGTGCTTGTTGCTTATTAATGTACCTACGTTTGTAACACACATAAAAAACAAATGTGAGCCTTAAAAAAAAACAAAGTCGTAACGCAACAAACGCAAGTATATAATAACTTGCTGGAGTTGCATGTACTGAGCTTCACATACATACATAGTTTGTGCATATTAAACTGCGTTACACAATGAGCAATTTTTTATAATGTTGCACATGCCGTGTGATTTCCAAACAATTTTTCTTTATTTCAAGTGGCAGCTCTAAAAATAATCAGTGTGCATTATCATCAGTTATCAGTATTTGTCGATTTTATCGTGTCAGTCTAGCCTGCTCATTAATTGTCAGAGTTAATATGTATTTCAACGTATCTTATCAGTACAACGTGTTTTATATTTTTGGCAAAGGATTATGCAATTTCGCCTTCAATATAAAAACAAAAAATGGAATGATTATATTTTTTGTTACGTAGAACTCGAATAATATCTTATGTAAACTGAGAACCTATAACTTATTCATCGATATCGCAATACCTTCTTTGGTTAGGGAGAAAATAATGTTCCATTTCATTTTGCACAAATCTGCGAAAGTATGCAAACGTATTTCCATTTCGGGTTCCCTATTTACATTTTACGAGTTTATTGACAGCATAAGCGAAGACTTCCTAGATAGTAATAAAATAACAGATGCCTAACCAAAAATGGCAAGGAGTTGACGACGGCAGACAGCTTGTGTTAAAATAAGAAAACAAAATAAAAAATAATGCAATAAGTACCTCTATATTATCAGTTTCTACGTAAGGACAATCCTAAGCCTAATTATAATGAAACTAGGGCGGTTACAACTCGATACTCGGGTTCGTCGATCGACGAAAAATTCAAAATTATGCGAAAATCTTTAATTGCAGTTTGTGATCATCACGTTTAACATTTTGTATATTTTATAGTTTTCGGAACAAATAGACTCGAGTACCTTTAATTTGATACCTTACTCGGCCGCGTACTACGCGCCAAAGTCCCTATCGAGTCGTCACAAATTTTGCGAACCTGAATTAAGTATATAGATATATGATAGAAAATAAATTTGTTGCTTTTGGTTGAGTTTCAAGACTAGTAAAGTAGGTACTTCAATAAACAAAAAGTTAATTTAATAAATTCGAATCATCATCAAACAAAAGAAAATCTCGTGAAAATATGAATAGTCGAAATTGAACGCCGCGGAGGCCGAACCATGGCAACAGCAAAACAATGTATTAAAGCACTTATTCTCGGCTATTTCTCCGATTTCTTTGGAACAATATTAGGCCGTAATTTTACCGAGAACAATATACTTATTCACTTCAAAAGCTTTTTATGTTAGGTTGCTCCTCTTAACTCACAATAGGAAAAAGCGATCATTTTTACTTTTTTACAAGAGGCTTTATTTTCTGTTGAAAAATACATGGTTTTTCTAAAGAAAATAAAGGTCTTATTCCATTTATTTGTCTAAGTATATTTTTCTCTGGGGTATTAGTATTAAAAGCTGCCTTTAGTGAACAATAGAGGCCAGTGCTTCCCAAACTTATTTGTTCTGTGACGCCCTTAGGAATTTGCATTTTTTAACGACGCCCCTCGTCTTCCAACCCCGTTCAAAAATACATATTTACCAGGTTTAGTACTAGCCCAGTAACAGGTAGGTTACTATAACAAACTGTAGCTATTTGTACATTTGTAATAATTTTATACTTATCCTAACTAATATTATAAATGTGAAAGTGTGTTTGTATGTATTTTCTTCACACCCTATCTAAGCAACCAATCAACTTGATTTTTGGCATAGAGTTAGTTGAAGGGACGGAGAGTAACATAGGCTTACTAAATATTCCCACGGTAACGGGAACCACGCGAGTGAAACCGCGGGCGGCCGCTAGTTAGAAAATAAGAATAAAGCCATAACATTGCCATAAAAAATTGATGTTAATGAGAAGGGTGTAGATTTGTAATCAGTATACAAAATAGTGCCGTGTGGTGACGGCCTAAGAATACAAGTGTCACCACTCCCTTACATGCCTGGGATGTCGTAAGAGTCGACTAAGAGGCTCGACGCATTGAACACCTGTGCGAGAGAAAAACCCTCTACTAACCCGTCTGGCCAGCGTGGTAGCAGTAGGCTAATAGCCTCCTATGAACGCCACAGTAGGCGTGAGCTAGGAGAGGCCTATGTCCAGCAATGGACGTCCACAGGCTGATCATGGATATGGCCACAAAATAGCTTTCATCTGTTGGAATTTAAGGTAAAGGGCATGTAACAAAATCGAGGTTGTTAAAACACTGTGCCAGCGTTAATATCGCAGTGTACCTGTGAGGGTGCACATCCGACGGCAGTTGATGTCTTGCATGACCTGTCGCATCAGCGAGCTCAGCGCCTTCGCCTCGCCCGAGGTCGACTGCTTCGACAGCCACTCACTTTCCAGCTCCATAGACAGCTGCAATAAAACACTCATTTAACTTTTGATAAAGGGGCTTGGAAGGGGTAAGGCGTCATTTTCAAATTTCTAGTAAAATTTAAAATGACGGCCACTTACGGAAATAGTTAATTTTAAAAGAACATTTTAAAAGAGACAATTCTCATTATGGAACATATATAGCTAAACCACAGTCTATCTATACATACAGTCGTCCGACGGACATGTTCTGACTGAGCAATCGTGCGTGGTCCGTGGGGCGAGAGGAGGTGCTAGAGAGACCGAACTGCCATACGCCACTCGGAACAATGACATTATGTCCTGTCAAATACTAAGAAGTCTTGTCAAAAGCGTCATTGCGCGAGGTTTCAAGGGCGTTGTCCCACTGTTAGTTCCTTAGTTACACTGTAACCAACCAACCTAACCACCAAAATTTTTTTTTTTTTTTTCGGAACCAACATTTCAGACTTTTATCGAATGTATGTAAATTCGATAAAAGCCTGAATTGTCCGAAATATCGGAGCTGACTTTTTTTTTACCTCCATAACTATGTACATATAGAGGTAAAAAAAAACTCAGCTCCGATATTACTTAAGCCAAGGTTTATCACTCAGATATATTTATTGATTGTAATACTTTCAAACAGTAACAAAACATTAAGTGGCCGCTGAAAAAAAAAATGACGCCACTAGTTCATATAAAGTTACCCAGACCCCATTGAAATAGAAAAATATTGGAAGAATATCAACTCGGCCACAAGTCAATTCTCAGATGTGAATCGAACCCACGACTTTTGGGAATCCGGCCCACTGCTCTAATCACTCAGCTACCAGACATCGGCAGTCCCAGCAGCTTGACGACATCTAGAGAAGTTATGTCTACATCGATAGAAGTGACGCAAATAACAAATCAATTGTTCAGCTGTACGATATAAAAAAGTTTAGATTTGTATGGCTGTCGCTACATTGTCCAATTAGTAGGGTGCTGAATCAGTGTCCCTAACGCTGACGGACTAACTAGGACTAACTAGACTAACTAGCACTGACAGCATCAGGTTAGAACAGTCTTTCTCAAAGTGGGCGATAACGCCACCTTATGGGCGCTGGTGACCTAATGGAGGATTTTAAGAATAGGGTACTGCTATTCTAAGCTACTACACAGATACCATTGAGAACCATTGAGTTAGAGAAAATTAGGAAAAAATTCGATGTATTTGTATTGCAGCTTAATGTATAATTTGAGAATAAAAAAGAGACAAAACATGAAACAGAAAAAGGTCAACCTGCAGTATACCGACCGGTTTTACTTCTCCGCTCGTTGTGGTCGTTTTTGAAAGCGCCACTGGACCAAACCGAATATACCAACAAACGAACTTGCTGGCAGAAACTAACTACTTATACATTTTCTGGTATTAAAAGTTATAACAAGATCGATAACGATTAAGTACTTCCCAAATAATTAAGTTACTGTAAAAAGCTGTTATGTTTCAATATAAGTAAAATTGAAAGCATCATACAAACAATCTGTATAACTAAAATCACCGGTTTGAACTGAATAAAAACTAATAAACCGGATCATCATGATCGAAGTCTGGTACCTATAATATATTTATTTTAAAGGCAGGCCTACTTTAGCGAAAGTATGTCAGAAACGTGACACGTGGAGGTCCGTACCTTTCTGTCTACCCCTCTGGAAAGAAATGGGACTTAGAACAGCCTTACTGCTACATATAGAGTCCGCGCAACGAAACATTGTACTTTATACCTAGTGATGTATATTAGTTGTTACTAGAATACCTACTTCAAATAATGTCTTCAAAAATAATATAGAACTGAACTGTGTTATCGATGTTTTTGAGGCGGAGCGTAGCGGAGCGTAGCGGAGCCTCTCTTATGTTGACTCTTTTGAAAATCTGTCCGCCCGGTCATAGCGCCCAGACCGTTTAACCGATTCTAATGAAACTTGGCACATACTTAGACATCAACCATACCTAGGAGGTGACAAAAATTCGATGTCCTACCATCACCATAACCTTAGCTTTTGGCGCCAAAGAAGAGCCAAATTCGGTTTTTAGGGTTTTGCTCGAAAAGTATAGACTTTTGTGTATCGCGATACATTACAAATTTGGCCAGAATGTAATTCTGAGTTAAATGCAACAAACCGCGTCTAAATCCGTCATGTCCTCACAGAGTTATGCCGACATAAAGTTGTAAAAGCTCGCGGCGCTCCGCCTCTCTTGGGCTCCAAAGCGCCACCGAAGGTGGTGCAGTTTGGAGCCGTTCCTAGTTTAGTTAACAGCTATATATCGAAATAGACGAAAAGAGCGCTTCAAACGTATGAGAATATAGCGTGTCGCATTTTTCGCATCTACGATGACGTCACGATCACGAGCGAGATTTGTGGAAGTGATGTGGAAATGTTATTGACGAGCTCTTGCAAGAAAGCACTGCACAATTAACTATTTCTGTTTCTGAGTGACGCGTGTTTTCATGGCAATGGTTTCAAGCGGACTAATTTAGGTCGGAAAACTTTGGATCAAAGTTTTGGCACGCTAGGTTGGTACACTTTTACTGTCTATCTACATATAGGTCTGTGGTTAACACCTCTAATTAAACCATTGGTGTCGTAACTGGAATGATTTAATTATATTTTTAATTCATATATAATCATTTTTCGAACAGCACCAATTGGTGCCGTAACTGGAATGCTTTTGGTGCGGTTCAGCTTATGCGTAACTGGCTTTGCGTCAGGGCCCCAGCGTCGCACGCAAAGCACAGGTTGAAGTAAGACGCGTTCCGTTCCGACGCGTTGTCGATCTTCACCGGCAACCCAAAGATAGTCTCATGCCAAGGGTTAGGGGGCAGGTACTCACGAGGTACTCCGTGAGCTTCTTGACGAGCGGCTCGAGGTGCACCGTCCGGGCCCAGGCGTCACACACGAAACACAGGTTGAAGTAGAACGCGTTCCTCGCGTATTTCTTGTTGTCGATTCTCACCGGGAACCCGAGGATCTTGGAGCCCAGCAGTGTTCTGCGGAGACCATCAGACCAGATCAGATATTGTTATCATTATCGAAGCGTTTATGCTAGAAGTTTACGCGAAGTTTACGCTTGTTCAAACCTAATAATAAAATAAAGGAGCTTTCGTAAGCACCGAGCAATGGATTGCCACTAGTTCTTTAGTACTTGACTAGTGCGAATAAAGCTGCCGAAATTCAGCTGATAGATACAGAAATTGATTATTATGACGGTGATGATGAAGAAACGATAGCACTGATTTTATTCTTTTAAATAGTATTCATACGCTGTATGTCGCTGCCAAAAAATTTCGCTGCTATCATTTACGTCCAGACACTGATTTTGACATCGCTACCCAGCTAGTCGCCTTCGATTAAGGTCTTACAAATATCGTTGACAATAAAATCTATACTATATAATATTATAAAGCTGAAGAGTTTGTTTGAACGCGCTAATCTCAGGAACTACTGGACCGATTTAGAAAATTCTTCGACCATTAGAAAGCTACATTTCTCCCGAGTGACATAGGCTAAATTTTATCCCGATATTCCCACGGGAACGGGCACCACGCGGGTAAAACCGCGAGGATCCGCTAGTCTAAAAATATATTTCTGTGAAAAAATCGGCACGGCATTATATCTCCTTTCTTTCCATGGTAGACGAGTGTGAAAAAAAAAGGCTAGGAAACAAGCTATGGTGCGTATTGATAAGTACTGTACAATACACAATTTTTAAAAATATTTACAATATGTACTTTTAATAATTTAAAAATTATACTATACTCAGATTTTTAACTGCCTTCAAAAAAAAGGAGGAGGTTCTCAATTCAATGGAATCTTTTTATTTTATTTTATTAGACGGAATTCAGACAGTTCTAAAGTGTGACCATTAAAAAACAAAACTGGCCTAAACTAAAACTCATTTGAACAAATTTAAGTGAAAAAAAAACTTTGTTGAATTTTTTAATCCTAGTTTTCCCAGGACTTAAATATTTACTTAAGATTTTATAAATTAATCAAATTTTTTTAATGGAATTATCGAGGTTACAACAATCAATAAGGAAAATATTTTTCCTTCATTGGAATCCTTGTCAACTAGATTACCCCAATACATAAGTTACAAATCTTTGGTACGAAATTCATACATAAATATATTTGCTGTTTGTTATAAATAAACTGTAAATAATTTATTTTTGTTGGTGAATATTTACATGTGCAAATTCTGTAACTACGAAAATAGTAAGAAGCCAAACCTTAAATAAACAAGTTAGCAGCGCCTGCTAGTTAGCAGGCACAAAATAGACTTCTAAACCACGTGACAGTTGTTATTGTTTTGTAGTGTAGAAACTAAAAAAGTACATTTGACACATGTCCAAGGTGTCCTAAACTCATTCCAGTTGACCGTTTGTCTCTATCTCTTATGGTTTCTGAGATCTCGATGCGTACATACATACGTACGTACGTACGGACGGACAGAGAGGGATTATAAGACTTTTCTAAACTTTAGAGTTTAGAAGTCTAAAACTTGATAAATATTTAATACCAAAATTATGTTCTGGGTACTCTCATTTTTCATTTAGCTTTTTAAAATACACAAAACAAGCACTATTTTATTTTATATTGTCATATTATATAGTTTTTCTTTGTTCTTTGATTTTGTATAAATTACACATAAAATATACATGACAGAAAAGGTTTGTGTTGAGTAAGATGACAAAAAACTATCGCTGTCAGAATTCCATCAATCAAAAATCAGATTAAATAGCTTCTTCTGTACAAGTTTTAAAACTATAATCATCAATTAAATAGGTATATAAATACGATCTCAATAATGATTAATAGAAGTTCAATAATAAAATTCATATAAAAAGTTGTAAGATAAATCTTTTTAACTAAGTACTGATAAAACATGTTCAGTGCACGATTTGATAAAAAAATACTTATAGAATACTTTATATTATTTCAAAATTATACTAGCCTACTTCTTTATAAGTTTTAAAACTAATCTTATTAATTAAATATGTAAGTATGTACAATCCCAATAACGAGAAATAAATAGAATTTCAATAATAATATTCCTAATAAAAATCTTTTAAGATATTTTTTTAACTAGACAGATGTTCTTTCATATCCTCCCATTTAAAATAAATTACAATTACCCAACATTCAAACTATTATAGCAATTATTTTGAAAATGACAAGAAACATCTGTTTTTATACAGATTGTAGTTAATTAATGAAACTAATGACTTGTTGTTAACATTAAATTAACTATATATTATTATTAGAGTAAGTACCTACTTTGTTTGGCTACTTTCTACATTAGTTCCTTTTCTAAATAGAATTGAGTGAATAGAATTGAGTGCAATGGTTACTAGGGTGGAATCAGCTGTGTTATTTTTATTAAACATCTTGATACTTACACTGTCAAAGTGCATCTCTGCAGTTGAACTTTAGGTATTATGTAGTGGCTGACAGTATCAAATATATCCTTTGAAATGTAGTTTTCTGGTACTTGGCATGTGATTTTCGGTCCTGCTGTAGGATGAAATTCACACAAGAAAATACAACGGATAGGCCCCTCTTGGCCGCAGCCTTCGTAATATTTAGCGTTTATATCCATCGTAAAGTTCACAGTTGCACTGATAAACAAACAACACTCCTGGCACAAATACAAATTGTTCCTGACACTCAATTTCACACTGAATTCAAGCTAACAGTATAAAAACAAAAGTTTTAGAAATGACATTATTTTATGATTCTTTTCACGTAAATAATATAGATATGAATTTAAAAAACACTCCCACTCCCTACGCCATAATAAAACGGACTGATTATTTTTTGACTTGACATTGACAATATTTATTTGCAAATTGACAGTGACAGCAACGATCAACAATAAGGCGCGTTCAGAACCTATGCACCGAGTGCAACCAAACGCTAAGGAAACCAATAAAAAAAATACAGTCACAAATAATCATTGACTTGTAAATATAATAATAAAGTTCTGTTGTATCTCTATGCAAATAATACAAATGATGGTGCCCAACCCGAAACCAAAAGTGCTATTTTGCTTTTTGTTAACAACGAAGGGCAACGATGGGGGTTCGCTGCCATTCGTTGGTCTTGGGGGCAAATCCTCGATTCCTCGCGCCTTTTCGTTGGTCTTGGGGGGAAATCCTCGAGTCCTCGCGCCTTCGAGTTTCTACATCTCGAATTCGACATTTGTTGGAGCCATAAATCTATATTTTGTAACTCACTAAAAACATGATGACTTTTTAATTTTACAATGCTATTTTTATGTAATAAATATTAAACATGAAAACATACTAGAAAAAAGCAACTAATCTCATGTCGCCCTGAAAGGGTTGCTTCTTTCTAGTACCTATATTTTCTTGTTTAATATTTATCACTGAAAACAATCTTCCACATTATAGCATTGTCAAAGATCATTGAAACTATAGGATTTTGACAGTATTAGATATTTTATTACGTTTTTAATACAGAAATCAAGGATAGAAATATGTCGAATTCGATATATTTCAGCCCTCCTGTCACCTGTCTAATGTTCTGAACGGTTTAGCGAACGTCAACGTTCGTTCGTTAGCGTGTGTCGGCGATCCGGAGCGTGGCAGTAACATCAAAAGAATTGAACTATTCGACCGAACGCAGTATGGACGGTGGCCGAAGGTCAACCAACGAACAAACAATATTTTATAGACATTTTCCGCTAATTACTATCGTATCTGCCTGTATCTTTCTTTATCTTATGTCTATGTCTATTGTTGTCACTGAATATTTTAAGTTGAATAAAGCCAAGATTGTTGGTAATTAATGTCGTCTTCATATTAATTTATTAAACTTAAAAACACGTAAAAAAATATGTCGAATAAAAATGAAAAGACAAATATCCACGCCAAATGTTCAAGCTATTTGCGACGGTTCCAATCCGAACCCAACTCAGCAATTTCCGATCTAAAATCACATTTAATGATTTAAAAGAAAACATGTTTTAAACGTATAATACGGCCACTGAGAGAATGCGTTATTTGACAGCTCCCATCATCCTATCGGCGGCTACATTACATTTTACAACTTCTTTTCTTGTTGTAAATGTTTTGCCAACGATGGAAACGAGACGTGGGGTTTTATATGTAGTATGAATATTAATCGTTATATATTAACGTCAACATTATAATATGTTGAACAACACTAGCAGAAATGACTTTGATGTGGTGATGTGTCAAATACAGCTGTGTCTGTGTCAATGTCAACCAACGATGTCAACAAACAAAAAAATTGCAAAATGTGATGTGTAAACAAAACTAAGTTTAGAAATTAAATAATTTTTGACTGGATATGGGGAAGCATGCCTACAACATTTTAATAGCTGCTACTGGAAGTGTAGCAGCTATGAAAATTCCTATTTTGCTTAATTCTCTGCTAGAGCTGAGTTATAGTGAACAAAGTCCGCATACTTTTGAGGTTATAAATCTAAATTCCTTTTTATTGTATATGAATAACTAGCGGCCGCTCGCGGTTTTCCGTTCCCGTGGGAATATCGGGATAAAAAGTATCCTATGTTCATAACCAGGCTATCTACTATCTGTGTACCAAATTTCATCCAAATCCGTTTAGTAGTTTCGGAGCCTATTCAATGCAAACAAACAAACAATCAAATCTTTCCTCTTTATAATATTAGTATAGATGAAATGAAGCAGTAAAGCAGGTAATTGATTGTTCGTATATTATAGATTCGTCTTGTTGTGACGGAGCATGCAAAACACTTCTTCGATTCATCAGAATTACCTCCAGAAGTACTGATGTATGATGATAATCAGGAGTGGCAGACTTGGCAGAAGAGAGGAGATCCTGTACTTCACATAGATCTTGGGAAGTGGGCAGATATGATGGTCATAGCACCCTTAGATGCTAATACACTTGCTAAAATGGCTCAGGTAGTAGATGCAATATTTTAAATACAATACTGTACTGTAGATGTTCCAGTTAATAAAATTCTTGATTGTGTAACTAGTCTACAGTATTTATCGCGTTTGCTGTCACTTTAACATGCACTGTGATAACTGCTGTAGTTACAAAAATTAACACTACTTTTTCACATTTACATCTCTCATCCAATTCGGTGTCCGTTTCGACTGCTCGGCCACAGTGGCCCAGAAAAAAAACGACTACGTCAACATTACGAAGTAATTTGTAGAAAACTAATAAAGAAAACCGCAAATTTGCAGAACCGATATTCAGAAAGTTATAAGGGCTTAACCATGGCCGCGCAGTCGAAACGTGGAGAACTGCGCGGCCATGGAGATCTCATATACGGGAGCTACATAGACATCTCATTCTTTTTGCTAATCACTGATATGATTTCGCAGAAATTGTAGAAAGTCTTAATAGAGCCTTAAAGTATGTACTTTACGAGCTATAGTTCTTTAAAGTCGTGGCCGCGCAGTTGAAACGGTGACAGCCGAGCGAACATAGGGATCTCAGAAACGGAGCTTCTCAGAGGTCCCATTCTTTTTGCTAATCAGAGATACGATTTCGCAGAATTTATAGAAAGTTAGAGTAAAGCCCTAAAGTTTGTAGTTCACGACCTGTAGATCTTAAAAGCCATGGCCGCGCAGTCGAAACGGTTAGAACCGCGCGCCCACTCAGATCTTAGAAACGGAGCGTCGTAGAGGTTCCATTCTTTTTGCTAATCACTGATACGAATGTTGATAGTATATAAATGGCTGGCATAAGGACCTGCATGATATTTAAATAAACCCCTGCGTGTTTCATGAAAACGCCTATAATTTTTGAATAGTTATTTCATGATTCAGAGATTGCTAAGGTACTGAGTACTTACTTTTGCAACTACTATAGGTACGTGCCTCGTACCTAAGATCTTTAAATCTCAATTAAATTAGATATTGCGTCATGTAATTGATTAAATATTCCGACGAAAGCGTCGAAACGTTTTGTGAGAAAAATTACCTGTAAAGCTAGAAGTAGGGTGACCATGATTTGTATTGCCTCAAACAGACATTTCCAAAGAATTAAGTATGCAACCTCATAAGTTTGTATACTTTGTTTCTTTTTAGCATTGGTATCAGAGATGAAGTGAAAGGTGAATTTCAATAGAAATAAGTGCTTAGCCAGACTGAACACGCGGGCGCGGCGCGATGTACTCCTATATGAAACCTTATTCGAGTGTCCACAGTGGGCACGCGGATGGGCGCGGCTAGTAAAATTTCATACGTTTGAGACATCGCGCCGCGTCCGCGTGTTCAGTCTGGCCAAGCACTTAATCTGATTTCAGAATGCGTTCGCATCGATACTTTTTGTGGTTGCGGTGCTGTGTAGTGTAGGTAAGTACTATATCCTCATTTCTCACGTCAGCTCTGGTAAAAATACGTATACGTCCCTACTTAATACTTAGACTAAAAAAATTATAAAACCGAGACATTTTTGCGCGGAACAAGCTTGTCCTCTGGTCGGAACATTTATTCATGTGCTCGCGTGGTATTTTTATAACCCTTATAGCAGCGAGGCGGCTCCCACCCACGTGCACACGCAACATTGAAAAACTCATCAAGCTTTTTATATAGTTACATATATTTTTTATGGTGTCTAAACTTTAGAACGACGAAGGAGTGAAGCCACTCAAAGCAATCTGAAACAGCGAAGGAAATTTATTCGCGTTGCAGTGTCAATTCACCTTTCACTTCATCTCTGATACCGGTATTATAAAAAGATGGAAACATTCCCATGGGAACTAAAACCACGCGATATCGACTCGAGTTGCCCAAAGGTGACAGAATGTCATCATCCATTTTCTTGAAGCTTAACATGTCCCTTGTAAAATCTTCAGAAGAATAAAAATGTTTATTCAACTTTTTTGGATTTTTGTTTTGGTTGCCCGTGCCAAACACGTAAAATTTTACGCTTTTGTACGGTTTTTTCAGATATCGGCTCAAAAAAGTACTTAACATACCGACTTAAGTATTTAATTTAGTGCTGGTTAGTAACATTTCGTGTCGCGTAGATTCTTAGTAAACCTCTGTGAATATAATTAGCTACTTAATCTAATACCTCCTCAACAAACTGAACGTTATCCATTCCTTTTGCAAAACCAACGCCACCTGTTGGGTCTCTTTAACACTTCTTTTTAAACATTAGTTTGAAATTATTTTGATTGAATCATAAAAGTAGTTTTGGAACTCAAAACATCAGAATGTTGCCACTTTCAGTTCTGCGTGGGGTCTAACCGCAATGATTTAAAGTCGAATTTTTACTTAGTAGATTGATTTGACAGGATGTCAATGTCACTTTGTAAAATAATGTTGAATTTTATTGTATTTATAATGATAATATCGAATCGAATGGAATCAATACTTACTGAACTGGCACTGGATCTGCGCAAATCAGTACGACAAACAGTTTAAAGCAGGATTATTTTTACAAAGTGACATTGGCACCTGTCAAATTCTACTGAATAATTTATAATAATCTTCACGCTGGACCGCAGTCACAGATCGACATGGTTTTAGTATAGAGATAGTTTATGGGCTAAAGAGTGAAATTTTACCCCGAAAGTCCCGCGGGAAACGAAATTCCCACGAGAAACGAAAATTCCATGGGAAACCAAAACCACTCGGATGAAGTCGCGGGCGAAGTTTAGTTGTTTATACAGTAATTTTATGTAAAAAATGATACCCTTCCGCTAAAAACCCCAGTGATTCAGTTTTATAATTTTAATATTTTTTCCGTGTATGATGTTCAACATAATGTGTCAGAAATTGATAATTGATATATTACATGTGTGAAAAAAAAATATTGCACAAAAAATATTATTTTATTTTCAAATTTATAAAAAGTTACTTTCTTTTAAATATTAAATAAGTTTTTTCTTTGTCAATATGTTATTGTTAGTATGTATACGAAAACGGTATAGATATTTTCGTATCTGTACCTATACTTTCCTCATCCAACTAACCATACGTATACCTCATTATAATAAGTGATACCTAAGTGATTAAAATGGCGACGCCTTTGGAAATGTCTGTTTGACGCAATACAAATCATGGTCACCCTACTTCTAGCTTTACAGGTAATTTTTCTCACAAAACGTTTCGACGCTTCGTCGGAATATTTAATCAATTACATGACGCAATATCTAATTTAATTGAGATTTAAAGATCTTAGGTACGAGGCACGTACCTATAGTAGTTGCAAAAGTAAGTACTCAGTACCTTAGCAATCTCTGAATCATGAAATAACTATTCAAAAATTAAAGGCGTTTTTATGAAACACGCAGGGGTTTATTTAAATATCATGCAGGTCCTTATGCCAGCCATTTATATACTATCAACATTCGTATCAGTGATTAGCAAAAAGAATGGAACCTCTACGACGCTCCGTTTCTAAGATTTGAGTGGGCGCGCGGTTCTTACCGTTTCGACTGCGCGGCCATGGCTTTTAAGATCTACAGGTCGTGAACTACAAACTTTAGGGCTTTACTCTAACTTTCTATAAATTCTGCGAAATCGTATCTCTGATTAGCAAAAAGAATGGGACCTCTGGGAAGCTCCGTTTCTGAGATCCCTATGTTCGCTCGGCTGTCACCGTTTCAACTGCGCGGCCACGACTTTAAAGAACTATAGCTCGTAAAGTACATACTTTAAGGCTCTATTAAGACTTTCTACAATTTCTGCGAAATCATATCAGTGATTAGCAAAAAGAATGAGATGTCTATGTAGCTCCCGTATATGAGATCTCCATGGCCGCGCAGTTCTCCACGTTTCGACTGCGCGGCCATGGTTAAGCCCTTATAACTTTCTGAATATCGGTTCTGCAAATTTGCGGTTTTCTTTATTAGTTTTCTACAAATTACTTCGTAATGTTGACGTAGTCGTTTTTTTTCTGGGACACTGTGGCCGAGCAGTCGAAACGGACACCCAATTCGCTTATGGTCTGGCGACCGATTGCAAATAGTTAAAAAGAATAAGAGAAAAAACTTTGTCACATTTTTAGACATATTTATAAATTTAAATTAGTGGGCAATCAACCAACAACACCAGACTTTATGCATTGCAGTCATTGACCTGATTGTTTTTCCGATTTCTTTCCAGTTAAGAATAAAGGATAGAAGGCCAATGTGTTCTACTTGCCAATTACCACACCATACTTTCTAAACGAGTGATTATGATTATTTGTACCGTGATTTTCATCTTTCAGGGTGTTTGTGATAATCTTGTCACATGTACAACTCGAGCTTGGGATATGTCCAAACCTCTATTGTTTTGTCCAGCCATGAACACGAGGATGTGGGAACATCCCATCACTTCCAAGCAAATTGCTCTGCTTAAAGAATGGGGTCACACAGAAATACCACCAATAAGCAAAACCCTAATGTGTGGAGACACAGGCATAGGAGCCATGGCAGAAGTGCCTGCTATTGTTGAGGTTATAAAAAACATATCAGCAAGAACACATAAATAAAAAATTCAGGTGCCTATTTATATTTCAATACATCAACTTGTTGCTGCATCAAAGGTATATAAAATAAAAAAAATTGAAAACTACTCACCACACATGAGGTTGATTGATACGTAATATATAATAGCTTCTTGCTAGAAAAGTTGTATAACATAATATAGAATAATTTATAATGTATTTTATATCAGTATTTTTTTTATAAAATAAAAATGCTTTCTGAAAGTAAATGTATTTTGTTTATTGCATCGCTGAATACTGGTACTTACGCTAGCATACATGCAATATGAACAAAATTATCAAAACCCATTTAAAACTCTTGTATACTTTACATACAAATAACTTTACAGAAAAAACATTATAAACTTCTACTAAACTTAAAAACTTGATTCCAACTACAAAGCACTAACTATAGAAAAAATTGCCACACTGTGTCCTGATGGGCTTTCAAATAAATAATTAACTATTAGTAGGCAAAAACGGAATAACACAATGTGTAAACTCTATACAGTACCTGTTGCCAAACTCGTAGATAGTGGTAAGTACTGAAGTTAATAAATTGGCTCAACATTATGAAATGAAAAATACATCGTGTGATTTTTTGTTATTACTTTTACAATATTACTTCGTTAAAAGGGGTTGGACACCTAGCATGTTAGCAAATAACAATTTAGACTTTAAAGCCATACAAATAAGAACCATTGTTCTATGCTGCCTTTGAGGCAACTTGCACCAAACTACTTACACCATTCATACAGATGAGTGCCTGTAGATGGAATTCAAGTATAATAATTAATATAATAACCTTTCAACATATAACTTATGCGACCAAAGTTAATATCAATCATAATATTTATTATACACTGAGAATCCAATGACAATATTTTTATCATTCAAAATTGTCCAACCTAAGTTGCTGCTTAACCCTGTTAATCGAAATGAGTTTTACACTGATACATAATGTCATGACTTAGCAAAAGTATTAACATAAATATTCAAGCACCCTATTGTATAAAATTATTTTGATATCGGAGCCCAAGATCCACTTCGGGTAGCTGAGCCAGCGAAGTAAGTATTGTATTATAAAAACGTGAAAACTTCTCTGTAAAAACAATGAAGTATCCCTTTTCCAAAATTTCAAATTTTGTAGTTTATACCAATATTCCAGTGAACATGTATGCACTGATTCTAATGAATACTAAGGGTGTTCTGATAACTAAGGTGCTTTAGCAATAATAATTAATATATTAAATTATCTATAAAGTATCTAATTACACTAAAATAATTCGAAATCAACTTATTTGTAATAGTACCGATTTCAGACAATTAAAGAAATTATATTTAATATTAAATATACATATAAAATATTGCATGCCTTATACCTCAAGTGACTTGAGTAACATATAAAATATATTTACAAAAAAAAAGATAAATTGGCGCCTTTCTCCAAAATTAGAACAGACACAATTTGAAAAGACATTATTTACAAATCAATGAAACACAATAGTTAGAAATCAGATCAGTATTACTCCATACTAACTTTATTTCGAATAAATCAGTCTATAAACGACACAGAAATAATATTACGAATGTCATGTAGAGATTACAAATGCTTTAATGTATCACTTTTGTCGCCTGATTTTGACACACAAAATCGGTGAGAACAAATTTGAACTATCACAATATAATAATGGTATAAAACTGTAAATTTATAAATGCACATACATTATATTTAGCCTATTCAACTTGTTTAAACAAAGTTGTTTTAATATTATAATTATTGTATACGCGAATATCATACTTTATAAGGACACTGTTATATAGTATAATTACCATACCTATATTTATTGGAGTTATAAATATTTGTAAAAAGATAGGTCGGATCGATTAAAACTTGAATAAAAACTGTGCGCTTAATCAAAAAGGCTAAAATTCTAGCGGGACTACGTAAGGCCCACAAGATAGCACTGCTATAATAACAATCGATTGTTCGTCAATCAGCTCTAAATTATCACTACTATCAAAAGCTAAGCTTTAGTACACAAATCAATATCTGTAAATCGTTCGTAGCAAAATATTGTGTTCGCTGTTACGAGTGGAATGGAATGAATCGTAGGCGTATCAAATATAAGTTTTCGTGCAAATCGCACTCAAGTTTACATCGTTATGGCAAGATGTAAGCGTGAAACGCGAACCGGCCGGCGTTTCAACGACAAAATATAAAAAAAGTAGGCACATCGTTCATACGACGGTTTCGTTTTGTTTGTCGAACATCGCTCGCGTGTACTTCGAGATCGCTTCGTACGTCGACTTGATTAGTTCGCAGCGGTCGTCGACCTCGCAGTCGGAGGGCGCCACTTTGTACGGGGATGTTTTTCGGCGCGGAGGGGGCGGAGCTTCGGTGGCGAAATCTGCGTCGTCGATGTTGTAGAGCGAGATGGTTTGTTTCGTGTGGACCATGTCGAGGTCTCTGCGTTTTTTGTCGCAGCGTGCGTCGATGGCGGCGACGGCGGCGGACACGCCCCGCCCCGCGCTGGGCGGCGGGTATCATACGTCCAGCTCGTCGAGCCCCTTGGAGAGGCGGTGGGAGTTGATCCGGCGCCGGTGCGAGCGGCGCACGGCGTCGGCGCGCCGGTACGGCTCGCTACGCAACCCGTGGAGGATGTCCTCCAAAGCACCGTTGTAGACCTCGTCTTGGTGAAGCAGCTTCTTTTCGCCGACGGCCTGCGACTTCGTTTTTAGTTCGTTGATTACAGCCTCCTGTAGATTTTTAATTTATATTAGTGATAAGTTGTTAAAGGATTTTTGAAGATGATTTTGATTTTTATTTAGCTTGTTTTAAAAGAAGCAGCTACATTATTTGTAGGTAGTTACGTACAGAAGAAACTATGAATATAAAGAAAACTTTCTTAAAGATTACATGGTCAATGGAATGTTAAATACCAAAAAAAAATCTAGATACTTTAGAAAGTATTATTTGAATAAAAAATATTATATTTTCTACTTAATTTATATATTTATGAGTATAAAACAAATAATATTAAATCATGGGAAGCAAAGTGTCAAATATGGTACAGCAAGGATTGCCATTACCAGCCACAACTTAAAACTAGTTTATGCATACCAAAAAGTGGAAAAACAAGCTATATGATTAGCAGCAGATAGTAGCAACAAGAGAAAACCAAATAAATTAGTTAATTTAGAGACATTCCCTGTAAAGTCCATGCATGTGCAGCATACGGGAAAAGGACCAGATTTAATAGTACATAATTTATATACACATTTTACATATGGAAAAGTAACAAAAAGTATGTACAAATACATATAAAACAGGACATTATACATCAGTCTTAAATAAAATCAAACTATAGTCATAATAGGGTACTACACACATCTATACATATAATACATCCTATATCCAGTAATGAATGTCAACATTCAACACTGTCTTAGTTTGTGTTTACTATCTCCAGTAGTAGCGGTAAATAAAAAATAAACTAGGGTAAACACTATTATAAATTCATTTAATAAGTATCAGTAATTATTTTATCAAATAACTTTAAAACCTGAAATGTGTTCTGAAATGTTTTTAGAGTGTTCCACACTCTGAAAACCGCGTGTCATGTCATGACTGTTTATTGTGTCCCATTGAAATATATCAGGACTTAAATTATTGCTACAAATTGATATTTTTGCCAAAGAATCCAAAATAATAAATATCCGCATTTTTAAAAACCGAAGAAATTGTTATTATTTTGATGAAATTGTTATTGATTACTTTCTATAATATTTCTGAAAAAAAGACACAGATCAAAAAGTAATTTCTTACGAGTTAGACATTATTTTTACTACCCTATAATATTGATAAGATATGCTCTTATTAATTAAAATCCTGTTATACTTCAATAGAACACATAGTATTGGTGTCTAAAAGGGACGTTTAATATTTTTTCTCAGGTATTCTCGGTGGTTCGAAGTGGTTGTTTGGTGTGGAATTAGGTGAACATGCTTAAATCACGTGTAGGTTAAAGGTGTAGCTTCCATATTCATCCAAGAGAGCACAATCAGGAATCATAAAAAAATGCTATTTAATTTAGAAAACATTAGCGGATGTTATGGTAGCGTTCGTGTGATGCTTGATACACAAACGATGTCTATAAATCCATAACGTATTTGACTCAGTCTTTCCGCTATTCTCCACCATTAAATTATCTTTATTTTGGTTCTAAATGTAATTTATATACTGGAAAAAAAACGTTATGTGTCGCCGACGAACCGTTTCGAATGAGAAAGATTTAATTTGTTTTAATAAAGGTTGAGAAATCTGAATAATTCAATAAAATGCACTGTATTTCATTCAATAATTCAACAAATTCAATTCCTGATTGTGCCCCATCTTCGTCCGCATTATCCCAGTATTAACACAAACCCTACCATCTGTCAACATGCTTCTTAATTTTAATTAGTCACTGTTATCCCAACATTTATATTCCAATTATTTGTTTCTCTTGTGTGTATGTAAACAGAAACAGTTTGCCATCCAAGGATCAAAATAGTTAGAGCTAACTTACCTAAAGTCTACAACAGAGTAAAATATGGAAACAATTTAATATATTTTTATATCCCTTATATTTTGGAAGTAAAATAGTAATAATATAATATTTTTTGGTTCGCGGCAGGACTTGTTGTAAATCCGCCTGGCTAGCTACCACCATTTTATCTAAGTCTGTTTCGGTAGTCAGAGATAAGATAGCTAATTCCTCAGTGCCTGAGGATTCCGGGAGAGGCTCGCTTTCATCTTCAGCCTTATCAATACTTAACATCAGGTATGATGAAGGCTAAGAATCCCCCTGTTGTGTATAAAAAAAAATATACCTAATTACGAGTAAAACTGCATGCAGTGCAGTCCAGCGCATATGAATTTGTAATTTATGAATTATTACATGAAATGATACGCCAACGAGATGCTGATCAATGCAGCGCGTTGCAGTCGGTGCAGTATCGTGCAGTTTGAATGCGAAAAACGGTATATTGTTTTGCAGTAAAATTGATTAAAAAGATCACAACGACGTTCATAATCCTAACAATGGTATCAATATGTAGTATTGAGGACCTAAACTATTGCAGCAAGTCTAGAACAAATCATCTGCCTGAGCACCGATTTTTTTTATGAAAGTAATTGGTTTTGATACCCGAAAGCCTTGACTTTTGTGTTGTACCTAACAACAAATTACACTACAAAACTCGTCAACTTAAGGTAAGTATTAGCCGTACCTATTCCGATCACTGGAAATGGAAACCCTAGCTTATAAACGTTATTTAGTCTTAAAAGAACACAGTGTTATTATTCTTTAGGAAAAAATCAACTAATATTTATTCAACTAAAAGAATAGTCTATGATTTAATTGAGCATTTAGCATCATTAGAGTTGAACCACATCGGGCAGCACCGAACCGCATTTCCGTACGCTCAGAACCGTCCTTTGTTAGAGCAAGAAAAAGAACAGGGATGTGCCCGTACGCAGCGATAGCGGCAGTTCGACAGCATTCCCCCTCTTTCTAAATGTAACAAATGACAGTTCTGAGCAATAACAATAATCCGATAGAGTCCTCACGAAATATTTTCTCTAGTAAAACCACACTATTTCTAATTCAAAACCAACTATAAAACGAACTAAACAACGTTTATAACGTATATACCACTCCACACTCAGGTTAGTCGAAAACACGCAAGATGGTCCCGTAAACTGTCAACGACTTACTCCTAGTGCTACTACGTCGGGCCTATGCCGTGCCTCAACTGAGACAACTGTTGCTGCAAGAGACCGGCGCTGACGGCCGCGTAGTTAAACCTCTGTGAGAAATGTTTATGATTTACCATCACCGCTACTGTACGATTTGTGTACTCGATATGGCAACACTACTGTTCAGAATTTTAAAACTGATAATGACTAGTTCAAAACAACAGTAGTAATCCAATCCAACGTTTTAAACCAACTTTCCTTGCATTACCAACGCAAAATGATCATTGTTATATGAAAATATCAAACAAACATGTAAAAAATATATATATTTTGAATTACGCATTAATAAATCGCTATATCAGATCAAGTTACGGTAATCTATAAAGTAATGGGTTAGATTATTCTTCAGGCTAGATTAAACTGGATGTAAACTAGTTATTAGAAGTCAAAATTATACCATACTTTTGAAAATGAAAAATAAATCTATGCCAGCATCAAACGCCTTATATTGTATGGCTTAAAGCATATTATCTCACATAATACTATCAATTACGACAGGTCTAAAGTTATTCCTCATTTATCTATCAGTAAGCGGGTAACACAAAAAATTATTAACTAGCAATGTTGCCATATTGAGAGCCATGTGAAAGTGAAATACCACCACCGTGTTATTTCAGTGTATTGATGTATCCACCGGTGCTTAAACCTCTAATGAATGAAATGAAATAATTATTTTATATACATAATACTTCACTCGATATTTAAGTAAATGTAATAATAATTGATATTATAGAAGAGTGAAATATAATGAAGACAAATCAAAATGTTACATTCCATTATCTTGATGTATTTCTATTTATTTTTCCATTTATTTATTTAGTTTCAAATAACTTTTGACGAATCTATTCTACGATTACTTTTTGTACAATCTAGTTTGCAATAATATGACCTTTATTTCTTATACGATAAGATTCGATTTTAATGTTCATAAAATAATCAAGCAAATAAATTAAAACACATCAAGAAAATGAAAAAAAAAAACACATCAATATCAAACTATTAGTGGAAAATGTAAGTATAAGATACTTCCAACTGAACTTTGAAACGCTAAAGTTAAAAAAATCATATTAAAAATGCAGCAAAATACTACAGTAAAGAGACTCCATTCACCGAAGCATTATAACACAGAGCCATTAAAAGCAAAAACTTAAAGTCTAACTGAAATCTTGATTTAAATCTTTTTTTTTGTATTTACATTGAAATAATGTTGAGATGAATATGAAACAACACCGCATTCATTAATCTTTTAAACTTACAATAATTCAGTCTTGGATAGTTGGACAAAGTATTGGTTTGACAAATACTAATTCACGTGTATTAAAAAATAAAGATTTGTTTGATCGACCTAATTTTTTTTTTATGACGACAGCGTAACTTGAAAAGAGCTGCTATTTCGTCTTCTCAGCCACATAACACCCACTGCTGGGTATAGGCCTCCCCCAAAAGGGGGGGTTTGCCATAATCGCCACGCTTGGCAGGCGGGTTGGCGATCGCAGTATGGCCAAGTTTGTAGGAGACGCTGCTGCCCGTCTCCTGAAGGCTGAGTCCCTTAGTCGCCTTTTACGACACCCACGGGATGAGAGGGGGTAGTGCTATTCTAAGCCGACACTACACAGTTTCAGTCTTTAGACTGCTATTTAGTCAATAGTAATAGTTTTGTAAGGAAATCAATATATGAATCAATAAAATACAACAATCAAACCACTATACTAAACTTGTATACCTAAAGTTGTATTTATGTAAACCACTGTTTACATAAATACAACTTTAGTATCGTATGTCCAACTACCCATTACCAAATGTCAATGGAAACCGATGAACCTGTGAGCCTTATCTGTACACACATAGAGTCGACATTCGCTCACCTGTTGTTTCTTCTGCATCAGCTTGGCTTTATTCGGGTCGACGGTGTCGGCTTGCTGCGCGGCCTGCTCTAGCCTGCGACGTTGCTCATTTTCCGCGTCCGCTTGCTGCACATTTTGTTAATTTATCACTTAGTTATTTTAATAATAAAACAACTAATAATTATTATAAATATATTAATATTAATATAAATAGACAAATTAAGCGCCTTTGAATCGTTAAAATTTTCCTACCACGCACTGTTTCGGTGCCCTTGAATTTTAATTCAGTAGATTTGCTGTCTTCGGTTGAGCTTAACACCAGGCACCGGTCACGTTGCCCGAATTCTTTTTCGATTCAGGTGTACAAAAATAATACATCTTAT
This sequence comes from Chrysoteuchia culmella, assembly GCA_910589605.1. Taxonomy (NCBI): domain Eukaryota; kingdom Metazoa; phylum Arthropoda; class Insecta; order Lepidoptera; family Crambidae; genus Chrysoteuchia; species Chrysoteuchia culmella. The sequence goes on along the minus strand of OU342651.1, from coordinate 20,521,563 downwards.
TACAACCCTGTCGTTAGAATGTGTTGTACATATAATGAAATAAGCCGTGGTAATAGACATCTTGATGTCTTTAATAACAAATTCTCTCTTTATAAGAAAACTGTGTCCGAGCTTCTTGAAGCAGAAACATCATAGATTGAATTTGTATAGATTGAAAGTAAAAAAATAAAAGAAAAAGTTAGTTTTGTAATCCAATTATTATTGTTTTGGTTCGCATAAGTTTCAAATAATTGTGCATGCTGTGTACGCTATTATTGGATTAAAGTCTTGGCTCATATATTTAGCATAGATTATAAGTTTTGTAATGACTTTAATCTGTAAGTGTACCTATAACAAATAAATAAATAATAAGGGATAATAAAAACAGTAGTCCTTCTAACTTAGCGTGCTGTGGCTTTTGATATTTTTTTCAAGTAATCTACATTTTTTAATAGAAATCCGATAGCTCCATTTCTCAAATAAAATTTCACCGAGTATAATATACATTGCCATATCCTGCATGATATCCAATGGTAAAGATGTCCTGAATGGCTGGTAGGAAAAAAAATTGGACGATTCGAATGCACTTATCTATAAGTTTATTTGAATAAAAACCTTTGACTTTGACTTTGAATGGCAACTGCGGCTTCTACAATATATCAAATTCTAAAGACAATGCCGTAAATTTCAAAGTCGATTGGAGAAATTTGTCAGTTTTGTAAAGCTTGACCTGCTGTTAACCGAACACAAGCATACATAGTCGAAGATTATTATATAAAAAAAGTTAATTATCTTATGATTTTTGATTTTTTACATTTTCAATGCTATTTTTATTTTTATGAAAGCGAATTGTTTTTTCCAATGTATTTAAAATTTATCATAAAAATAAAAATAGCATTTAAAATAAAAAAATTCAATCGATCGATCGTTAAACTCCTGAAAAGATCTTTCGAATGCAAGGATATTCCTAGCATTGATGTGACAACGCTCTGGGCTACAGCGTATTAAAAATAAAAAAGTATTGGAGAATTTCGACGGTGGAAGAAGTCTCGGTAGCACAGTGGTTAGAGCATTGGACCGGACTTCCAAAGGTCGTGGGTTCGAGTCCCATATGAGAATCCACTTGTGGGCGAGTTGTTTTTCCAATATTTTTCTATTTAAAAATTAATTATCTTACCTTGAACGCTCTCGTGAAGCGCACGAGCAGCGAGAAGAAAGCGTTGGCGTCGCAGCCCCGCGGTGCTTCGCCGAAGTACTCCACGCAACACGCGAATGAGTCCTGTCAATGGCAAACCGTTCATGAGCATACTTCAAACTAGAGTTGTTAAATATATTCATTGTTCATTCAAATTAACAGGTAAATAAAAATATCGCGTGCGCGTGTTTCGTCTCGCCGCAGCTTGTCCGCGGCGTTGTTGAGGAAGTCCCGCAGCACGTGGTCGTGACGTCATACCTGCACGTGGTGACGTCATACCTGCGCGTGTTTCGTCTCGCCGCAGCGTTGTTGAGGAAGTCCCGCAGCACGTGGTCGTGACGTCATACCTGCACGTGGTGACGTCATACCTGCGCGTGTTTCGTCTCGCCGCAGCGTTGTTGAGGAAGTCCCGCAGCACGTGGTCGTGACGTCATACCTGCACGTGGTGACGTCATACCTGTGCGTGTTTCGTCTCGCCGCAGCGTTGTTGAGGAAGTCCCGCAGCACGTGGTCGTGACGTCATACCTGCACGTGGTGACGTCATACCTGCGCGTGTTTCGTCTCGCCGCAGCGTTGTTGAGGAAGTCCCGCAGCACGTGGTCGTGACGTCATACCTGCACGTGGTGACGTCATACCTGCGCGTGTTTCGTCTCGCCGCAGCGTTGTTGAGGAAGTCCCGCAGCACGTGGTCGTGACGTCATACCTGCACGTGGTGACGTCATACCTGCGCGTGTTTCGTCTCGCCGCAGCGTTGTTGAGGAAGTCCCGCAGCACGTGGTCGTGACGTCATACCTGCACGTGGTGACGTCATACCTGCACGTGGTGACGTCATACCTGCGCGTGTTTCATCTCGCCGCAGCGTTGTTGAGGAAGTCCCGCAGCACGTGGTCGTGACGTCATACCTGCACGTGGTGACGTCATACCTGCGCGTGTTTCGTCTCGCCGCAGCTTGTCCGCGGCGTTGTTGAGGAAGTCCCGCAGCACGTGGTCGTGACGTCATACCTGCACGTGGTGACGTCATACCTGCGCGTGTTTAGTCTCGCCGCGCAATCGCCGCAGCTTGCCCGCGGCGTTGTTGAGGAAGTCCCGCAGCACGTGGCCGTGACGTCATACCTGCACGTGGTGACGTCATACCTGCGCGTGTTTCGTCTCGCCGCGCAATCGCCGCAGCTTGTCCGCGGCGTTGTTGAGGAAGTCCCGCAGCACGTGGCCGTGACGTCATACCTGCACGTGGTGACGTCATACCTGCGCGTGTTTCGTCTCGCCGCGCAATCGCCGCAGCTTGTCCGCGGCGTTGTTGAGGAAGTCCCGCAGCACGTGGCCGTGACGTCATACCTGCACGTGGTGACGTCATACCTGCGCGTGTTTCGTCTCGCCGCGCAATCGCCGCAGCTTGTCCGCGGCGTTGTTTAGGAAGTCCCGCAGCACGTGGCCGTGACGTCATACCTGCACGTGGTGACGTCATACCTGCGCGTGTTTCGTCTCGCCGCGCAATCGCCGCAGCTTGTCCGCGGCGTTGTTGAGGAAGTCCCGCAGCACGTGGCCGTGGCTCGCTCGGTGGGCATCTCTCGCTTCGCACTCGCGCCGCACAGCTTCCATGCCCCGCTCTAGCTCGCACACGTCGGACACCACGTTTTCTAGCGACACTACAGAAGGGAATGAGGGTTTTAGCGAGCTACTGATGACATGTAAATGTAAAAATAGAGTTACATATTTAATTAATACATTTATGAATTCAAAGCCAGCAATACTAAAATACTAAGTTTATGAAATGAACCGATGTTGGGCAAAATATTGGACACATTTTATGGTGCTCATTCAATAATAAAAAAATATTTTTGATAACACTGCATCATGGAAAATCTTTATTTAGTTCAAAAGTGGATATTAATTCACCACGTTTTAACCATGTGCCCATATTAGGACCTCTTACTACCCGCCATGTCCCAGTGACCAAGTGAGTGACTAAGATGCCGCTTATACACGCTTATATGTGGTCCATGATTAATGAAAAAATTAAACCATCTGACAAAATGAGATCTGAAAATATTACTCTCAGTCATAATAATGAAGAAATAACATCACCAACGAAGGTTGCAAACGAATTTCAAAAGTACTTCACTGGCATAAGTTCTAATCCTAATATATCATACCACCGCGAAACGAGGACTTTGACAAATTCTTTATATTTGGCAGAGGTTACTGAGTCTGATATAAGAAAGACCATACTATCTCTAAAGCGAAACAATTCGTGTGGATATGATGAAATTCCGGCTCGTCTACTAGTATACTGTATTGAAGAGTTCATTATGCCACTTACATTTTTGATTAACCAATCTTACGACGAAGGCATCTTTCCAGATAGTTTGAAATTAGCAATCATCAAGCCTATTTTTAAGAAAGGTAATAAACATACCATCTCAAATTATCGACCAATTGCGTTATTACCAGTTAATTCGAAGCTTTTTGAAAAAATTATATGTCAGACCATGTACAACTTTTTTGAAAAATATAAAGTTTTCAGTGAGGACCAGCATGGGTTTCGAAAGAATCACTCTACCACATCAGCTGTATTTGACCTAAATCTAGAAATTTTGAAAGCCCTCAACCAAAATAAGTGTGCTATTGCTATTTTTATGGATATGTCCAAGGCGTACGACCGGGTCCTACATAACATACTGTCGGAAAAGCTGGAATCGTTGGGCATACGAGGTAGGGCACTGGAGTGGATTACATCATATTTAGCTAATAGAAAACAATGCGTACAGATAACATATGTAAATGAAAAAGCACATGAAATAAGGCAGGTCACCTCTTCAATTGATACAATATCTGGATCTATACCACAGGGAAGTGTACTCGGCTGTCTTCTATTTTTATCATATATCAATGATCTACCATCTGTAGTGCCATACAAGATAGTTTTATTTGCAGATGATGCGACCCTTTTGGTCACATGTAGTCAAAATGATAAGGATCGTTTGGAAGAACTTATAAACGATTGTCTAGGTAGAATAGACACGTATCTGGAGAAGCTTGGCCTCGCATTGAATTTTGAAAAAACGAAGCTTATGCAATTTAGGCCATATCAGAGAGCCGAACTATCCATGAACATATCCCGACAGGGGCATCGGGTTGAAGAAGTCACCTCATTTAAGCTGCTTGGAATTACAATGGACTCGACTCTGTCATGGAAGCAGCATGTGGAGACAGTTGTAAAAAAATTGAGTAGCTTTACATACGCTCTACGTGAACTACGCAAAAGCACTAACGAAGAATGTGCCCTTATAGCGTATCACAGTCATGCCGCCGCTTGGATACGATACGGTATCATACTTTGGGGAAACTCGACTGACATACACGCTGTGTCGGTATTACAAAAGCGATGTCTCAGAATTATAACGTTAACAGCACCGAGAGCCTCATGTAGACTGCTATTTACAAAACTTGGTATACTAACTGTTACTTGCACTTATATATTTGAATTATGCAGATTTGTGACAGCGCATGGAAAATATTTTTGTCGAATTAATGAAATGTCGAGACGTTATGCATCACGTCGTGCAAATGACCTTGTTCTTCCCACACCAAACCTTACCCTATTTAAAAGCGGTGCCTATTATATGGCCATTAAAATATATAATCATCTACCTAACTCCTTGAAAACCCTCCAGGGTAAAAAGTTTGAGAATTCACTGAGAAAATTTCTGTCAGATAAACCATTTTATAACTTAAATGAATATTTTAATGAAAAATTTTAATTATAAGTAATTTTATTGCAATCGTTAATCCAAATTTGTAATGCCAATTTTTATTTTATTTATTTAAGTATGTTTAGTTTAATTTCACGAGTGCCTCGGAAGAGGTCATAATGTTTATTAAATTTCTAATTTTCAGTGTTGTAAATTTGTAACATTATGTATGTGAATAAATGAATTATGAATTATATCGGTGTCTCATCCATTCACCGGATGCTGATAATAAGGGGGTTAATAGATTTTCGATTCTAAATTTGACTCTTTTTTAAACAAAATATACGTCAAAGATAAAACCAAGCATGATTACATTAATCTACTCAACTACAACAATCATATACCTTGAGCAGCTTTATCGATGTATAGCAACTCTGTGTCGAAGTTCATGAGCTCCGGGAAGTTCTGTCGGATGGTGGCGACGATGTAGTGCAGCAGCGATATCCTCTTGTCCGTGGATTTGGTGTCCATCAACGTGTCTAAGGATTGCAGCTTGAAGCCGTACGCTGGGCCGCGCTTACTGCTGTTCAGGTAGTTGCCGAATGCTGCGAAATAAAGACATTGTATTTGTTAGATGTGCCGTGTGGTGACGGCCTAAGCATACAAGTGTCACCACTCCCTTACATGACTGGAATGTCGTAAGAGTCGGCTAAGAGGCTCGACGCATTGAACACCTGTGCGAGAGAAGGAAAACTTGAAACGAACCCTCTACCAACCCGTCTGGCCAGTGTGGTAGCAGAAGGCTGATAGCCTCCCATGAACGCCAGAATAGGCGTGAGCTAGGAGAGGCCTTTGTCCAGCAGTGGACGTCCACAGGCTGATGATGAATGAATGATTTGTTAGATAAAAATCATTTAGTACTTACTAGCATTTAACGTAAGTAATGTCAATGTCAAAATTCTTTAATAAATTACTAAAAGTTAGTTAGAAATTTTAAGACTTTTTGATAAGATTCGGACGCAAAAACTTTGTCAGAAGTACAGTCGCCTTAGATAACTAAACTTGGTTTATCACCTACAAGTTACAATAATCTGAATTAAGTTTGAAAATATTTAATAGCTATGTAATTATTGTTATATTATTTAATGATAAATAATATAAATTGGACCAATAAGAAAGACACTTGAAAATTATCTCTTAACAGTGTACTGTCAACAGCACGTACGGCCTTACCTTTGCACTACGAAAACCGCCGCTATTACGAGCGAAAAGGGCGCTCTCAAGGTCAAAGTGTAAAGCCGTAGCTACTGTTGACTGTACAAGCAGCACATTAATCTAAAAAATACTACAGCACCCCTTTAAGCAGTCGACGATAAAAATAACTAATGCCCAAGTTCACTTAACAACTTGGGCATTAGTTATTTTTATCGTCGACTGCTCATCGAGCATAACCTCCTACATCGCGAGCGTAATTAAAGGGGTGCTGTAGTATTTCGGTTTTCGTAGTGCAAAGGTAAGGCCGTACGTGCTGTTGACAGTACACTGTTAAGAGATAATTTTCAAGTGTCTTTCTTAAAAGCAGTATTCACCTGGGTCGGCACATTATCGACCCAGAGGAACTAAAATCTCTAAAAGCTAGGAAGATTCTTGACTTTCTGGAAGCAACCGGGCTAAAAAAAGGTACTATAAATAGGTGGGGAGTTACAATAGATCTCTTAGGTCGCAGTGACTACAGCCCTCAACAGGGTTGCATAGCCCCTAAATCCTCAAATAATAATAGGTAATAATAATTATAACTTTTTAATTTTGCATTTTGCAATGCTATTTTTATGTGATACATATTAAACAAGATAATAATTGTTTAATATGTATCACATAAAAATAGCATTGCAAAATGCAAAATTAAAAAGTTATAATTAAATGGCTGTTTCATCTTAATCGATAGTTAAACATCTGTAAAGATGTTTCTTTCGAATGCGAGGATATTTCTCTCATTGATGAAGCGACGGTGGCCAACACCGTAGAACGGCGAATATACTAGAAAAATTCGACGTGTCCTCATAGGTCTCTGTAGCATAATTGGCTAGTGCATTGGGCCGGACTCCCAAGGATGCGGGTTCGAATCCCGTCAGGGCGACATGAGACTAGTTGCTTTTTTCTAGTATATTATCTTGTTTAATATGTATCACATAGGTAATAATAAGTTCACTAAACTGGGTCCATCCGCGCAAGTGGCGTCGGCATCGAAACCGGCTTGACAGATGGATGTGACACATTGCTGCTTCTTTTTGACACAAATGAAAACTTACCAAAGACTAAGAGCAATATCTCACATCCATCTTGTCAAATGAAGTCGATGTAGAAGCCGATGCCGACGACACTTGCGCGGTAGGGCCCTGATTAACGGACCGATTTAGGTTATACGTCATTTTAACGTTAATGCGTTTCATTCGTTTGATGGATGTTGAAAACTACAATTAACTTAACAGTTCTAAATTACATACCCAGAATTATTTCCAGAACATTCCTCAACTTCTGCGACGACTTAACCGACGAGGATCCCGATATGATCGCGTGTATCTGTGGCGTGATCAAGTGTATGTTATCGAAGAAGTTCCCCATATAACTCATGATGGACAGCTTCGCCGATATCCTCTCGACCTTCGCCAACTGCATCAAGAACTTGTCTTCTTCTGTCAGTTGGTTGATGTTCTTCTTTTCAGCTATGTACTCTTTGTACGCTTTTTGTTCAGTCTCTGTAGGCACCATTCGCTGGAGGATTTCGACGCTTTCTAAAGGCAGTTGTTTGAGATCTAGGTTGTTGATGGCTACTATCACTTTTTCTACTGGCGTGTCTAGTTTTCTTCTTGATATCGCTGTAAGAAAAAATTGTGTGTAAGTGTGACTGTAATATAACTTACTGTAGGCTTCGAATAAGGCTCCGGACACAATATGCGTTTTAATGGTAGGTAAAACGCTCCTATTTTTTTTGTAAACAAAAGAGAAAAGCAATAATAAGTATTGGTTAATGTCTGAAGGCAGCATTTTGGCGAGTACCAGACAGGATTTTGATGTGATATGGAGGACCTACCAGGTTCTTTAAACAAGAATTTGGAAAAACTAGTTCTTCATTTACACAATTTGAATCCTCGAGACCACCAATATTCTCGAGACGTAACAATCTCCTTTCATTATGGTTCGGTTTTCGATGTATATTATGTCGATTTCGTTAAAGGTCATAGTTTAAGTTTGGTTGGCTGAGATTGGTGCCTTTTGGTGTAACAGAAAAGATTTTGGTATAAATAAGTAAAATTTAGAAGTAGGTGATGCGTCATTTGTAGGCGTGGTTGTTTTGTTATAGGGGCGGGCTTTCGGTGTGGGGATAGGCTTTCTGTGTAAGTAGCATCATAGTAATAGTAATATTTATTTGCATTAAACACGGTACAATTCAGTTCTTAAAATTTAAGTACGTACATGCGTGTTTTACCGACATATCGATAAGCAAACTTGTATGCTATATCTTGTCATGCTCTAAAATATTATGTAATGTTCTCCATACATAAAATTAAATCAAATTATATTAAAAAAATACTACCTACTACAGTTCAATATTTAAATATCAATAACCAAGTACATACAACACAAATCTCATCTCTCAGCATGTCAATACACACAACAGTATTATGTCCATTATTGATGTATCGGATGGCAGAAATTACATGTCAAAATTTAAAATGTCAATATTTAAGATGTCAAAATTTAAGATGTCAATAATATACATAAAGAAAAAAAAAGAAAAATAAGCATACGGGTTTTGGGCATAGCAGCTGTGTTCTGGGTGTAAGATTTACACTAAATTAGTTTTCGCACTCACCAATGTTCCTTAGTCGCGTATGCTCAAGCAAACTAACAGTATCGGGCCTTCTGAACCGCTTGCTAGGGAAGGAAGCGAGCGTGTCAGTGTCACAGCTATCCGTCGCCGCACAAGCGCCGCCGATGCGGAACCGCTCCTCGAACTCGCTGAAGTTGATCCTTCGTCGAGGCCGTTCTTCGTCTAGTTCGTTGAATATTGTGCCGCGGACCTAGGAAATAAGAGATTTCTAATCGGATCTCGGGAAATATTGCGAGTTTTATATGCTTCTATAGTTACACAAAAACTCCAGTTAAAATAGAGTAATTGTTATACTTATGGTAAATTTTAAATAGAAAAATATTGGAAAAAATTAACTCGGCCACAAGTGAATTCTCAGACGGGAATCGAACCCGCGACCTTTGGAAATCCGGTCCAATGCTCCAACGGTCCAAAGGTCGCGGTTACCATAAGTCTAAAAATAGCATTGAAAAATGCAAAAATTACAAAATCATAAAAGAGTAATTGTTGTTGATTATCGCATAGACGCCGATGCAGAACCCAGTCTACAAAAAGAACAGTGCACGATCGCGGACACGCACATACTTAAGTATGCGTTACGCAATATATCGAGATAAAAGCTCTTTAAAGAGAGAGAGAGAGAGAGAGAGAGAGCAAGCAAGAGGGAGTTGTCCGCCACCGCCGCTGGCGCCTATGCGGAACCGCTCTTCGAACTAGCTGAAGTTGATCCTTCGGCGCGGCTACCCCTCGTCTAGCTACTTGTCTATTGTGCCACGGACCTTGGGAAATAATGCTAGTTTTTAAGGCGTCTGCTTGAACGACTGTACACGCACGATCACGTATATCACTTATTGTTGACTAAACTTAAGGCAAAAATTTGAGCTAAAAGTTAGTTAAAAGGAGCTGTCCGCCACTGAAGCGGAATCGCTCCTCGAACTCGCTGAAGTTGATCCTTCGTCGGGGCCGTTCTCGTCTTGTTCATTGAATATTGTGACGCGGACCTTGGGAAATAAGAGAATTCTAATCGGATCTCGGGAAATATTGCGAGTTTTATATGCGTCTAAAGTCGCACAAAGAATCCTGTTAAAAGAGTGTAACTGTTGGCTACCGCGCACGCGCCAATGCAGAATCGCTTCTCGTTAAGCGGTGTTCCCTCGTTTAGTTTGTTGGATATTGACCTTGGGGAATATTGCGAGTTTTCTAGGCGTCTCCAAAAACAACACATTCGGCCTGAAGGTTTTAGAGCGAAAGTTGCGCAAAAAATTGAGATAATTGAGTCCGTCAGAGAGAGAGATAGGGGGGGGGGGGGGGGGGGGGACGAACATCATATACAACTGACCTGGTTGGGCTTGAGCGCGATCCAGTTGAGCGTGGGCAGCTTGTATTTGGTGTCGACCTTCCGCTTGATGGTCATGGCGTCGTGCTGCGTCGGCGGGTTCATCAGCCCCGGGGCGGGGGGGCGGAGGGGGTGCCATTCCACCTAGGGCGAACATTATATCACTTATTTAATTTAATAGGGTAATAATATGAAAGATTTTATGACATGTTTCACAATCAACTGAATCTGAATAGTTAATAAAATGTGACAGATGATTTGTTAGAGACATCGAGAGTACCACAGTCTAAACCAACTGATGGACCTTAATCTGGTGCGCGGTCGCGGTACAGTCTAAACATAAACAGTCTGCACTCGGCCGATATGAAGCCTCTGTGGTCCAGTGGTACAACCACCGGTATGAGACCCAGGGGTCCCGGGTTCGATTCCCAGCGGGAGTACATATTGTATTCGGTTTGGTTGGTGGAAGGACTAGTTGTAAGTCCGCCTGGCTAGCTACCACCATCTTGCCTAAGTCTGACGCCATAATAACAATGTTTTCAGCATTGTTGTGTTCCGGCAGTTAAAGATAAGATAGCCAGTTCCTCAGTGATGAGGATTCCGGGAGAGGCTCGCTTTCATCTTCAGCCTTATCAATACTTAACATCAGGTATGATGAAGTAAGAAAACACCGCAAGAAATTCTTGGTAATATGATTGATCTATAAATCCATTGGATTACTTCGGGTTTCATGCCCCAGTTCCTGCCAACGGCTCTTCTGCATTGCATTAGGGCTGTCATGTTACCTCCGAGTAATGGCGTCGGAAGGGCTCACCCGTTGTACACATGACGACCTATGACGTCACAGCTGCAGCTAGTATAGTTACCTCCGAGTAACGGCGGGGGCGGGGGCGGAGGGGGCGCGATGACCGGCGGGGGCGGCGCGGGGGCTCGCCCGTTGGACACATGACGACCTATGACGTCACAGCTGCAGCTAGTATAGTTACCTCCGAGTAACGGCGGGGGCGGGGGCGGAGGGGGCGCGATGACCGGCGGGGGCGGCGCGGGGGCTCGCCCGTTGGACACATGACGACCTATGACGTCACAGCTGCAGCTAGTATAGTTACCTCCGAGTAACGGCGGGGGCGGGGGCGGAGGGGGCGCGATGACCGGCGGGGGCGGCGCGGGGGCTCGCCCGTTGGACACATGACGACCTATGACGTCACAGCTGCAGCTAGTATAGTTACCTCCGAGTAACGGCGGGGGCGGGGGCGGAGGGGGCGCGATGACCGGCGGGGGCGGCGCGGGGGCTCGCCCGTTGGACACATGACGACCTATGACGTCACAGCTGCAGCTAGTATAGTTACCTCCGAGTAACGGCGGGGGCGGGGGCGGAGGGGGCGCGATGACCGGCGGGGGCGGCGCGGGGGCTCGCCCGTTGGACACATGACGACCTATGACGTCACAGCTGCAGCTAGTATAGTTACCTCCGAGTAACGGCGGGGGCGGGGGCGGAGGGGGCGCGATGACCGGCGGGGGCGGCGCGGGGGCTCGCCCGTTGGACACATGACGACCTATGACGTCACAGCTGCAGCTAGTATAGTTACCTCCGAGTAATGGCGGGGGCGGGGGCGGAGGGGGCGCGATGACCGGCGGGGGCGGCGCGGGGGCTCGCCCGTTGGACACATGACGACCTATGACGTCACAGCTGCAGCTAGTATAGTTACCTCCGAGTAATGGCGGGGGCGGGGGCGGAGGGGGCGCGATGACCGGCGGGGGCGGCGCGGGGGGCGGGGGCGCGGGCGCGGGCGGGGGCGGCCGCGGAGGCGAAGGCGCTCGCCCATTCGACAACGGGGGCGAAGGACTGCTGTGACCGTTTGTTGTTCCGTTGCAGAGCGCATGCGATGATATCGCACCCACTACGGGAGAAGAAAGAAATATATTCGTTTTACCTGCTTAATATAGATGTCGTAGAAGGATTTGATAAATAGAATTTTCGTAAAAATCCTAGAGATATTGTAAAAACACGGATAATTAGACAATGGTGTTGACATTTCTCAATGTTACAAAAAAAAATATAGGGTATTTGCAAAAATACGAGTTGCTTTAGTAACATTGGATATTCTTTACTCTGATTGGCTTAATTGTTGCTTGCATGCTAACCCTTATTCTGATTTGTTACCCTTATTCTACACGTGAGAGATTGACATTTGAAACGTCAAGTCGTCAACCAATCAGAGAAGATGTTGTTTTGGAAGGTCCGACCAGCCAACCAATGTTCTTATTTCATAATGACCAGCGATTCTTTTCGTAATATTACTAAGGCAACCAGTTTTTTCGCAAAAATCTTATCTTTTTTCAGTAGGATTGAGAAATGACAACACCGTTGTCTAATTATCCGTGTTTTCGCAATATCCCTAGGATTTTCGCAAAATAAACGATTTATCTAATTATCCTGCGACATAGACAAACTGTACATCAAGTTGTTGTAATTCAAAAAACCTTATTATTACATAAGGATGCCGATCAAGATGTCGATTTCTAAACTTTATTTTTAAGGGTAGTTTATTCTTTATTTTATTCTTTATTTGGATAATGTCCCTTCATTTATAGTTCTTCCGATAAATTAGTAAACAGAATAAAGTCCCGTCTAAGAATTCAATTGTAACAGTTGGATTAAAAAAAAAAGAAAACTATTTAAAATTCATCATAAAAGTATAAAAATAGAATTGAAAAATGCAAAAATTCATAAATAGAATCAACTTAGTATTAAGATCTTAAATAGGCCAAATGAGTATTTCCGATATAAAACATTTACGCATAAAAATTTCACTTACTGGACGCCCCTCTGGGTAGTGACTTAGTGAGAGATTCCAGCTCCTGAACTTTTGATTCGAGCATCGATTGCCTATTTCTAGAGTCTTGTTGCGCTCGCCTTAACGTAGACACCTAAAAGATCAAAACTTTCAATATTAAAAGTTCAGGAAAAAGACTTGTGTTAGATTAAATTCCAAAATGTATTTCCTGTATAGGTTCCTTCATAATAAAAGACTTGTGTTAGATTAAATTCCAAAATGTATTTCCTGTATAGGTTCCTTCATATTTTTTAAAATATTGAACTTCTGTTGACTAACTTCAAGGTCAAGATCAACTAAGATTTCAAGGTCAAGCAACATAAAATTAAAATTGACTGGTAGTAGATCAGAACTATCTGCGTTTGACCGTAGTCAGTCTTATTGTCATACAATTTTGATATAGATACAGATTGAACATTCTAACAGCGTGTCTACTTTTTTCTTCCATTAAGGAAAGAAGGAGATGCACATACCTCTTCGACGACTTGTCTCCTGGCCTCAGCCAGTTGGTCCCTTTCAGCGCGCGCCTGCGCTAACTCCGATTCTAAGGTGGCTAACTTTGCGATCGCTTCTCGCTCTAGCGCCGCTAGCCTTTCGTGAGCCTGACGAAAGAATTTGGAACTTATTGTAATGAGTATATTTGAGTGCGTTAGATGACAATTTGCGGGTTCAAATGAAAGAGATTTTGCAATGGCTTCATGCTCTAGCGCCGCGGGTAAGTTTTCGTGAGCCTGATGAAAGGGGAATTTCAACTTTATTGCACTGAATTAAAGCTGTTTGCATTATATAATAATATTGTTGCAAATTTAAATGAAAGAGTCTCTAAGGTGGCTAACTTCGCGATGACTTCTCGCTCAGCAACGCTAGCCTTTTGTGAGCCTGGTGGAGGAATTTGAACCTTATTCCGATGAGCTAAATCTGTTATTAGTGTGAAAATAAAATTAAGCGTTGCTTCCATACACAAAGTTATTCGTAATGATCAGTTCTCAAATCTTTTTAAGGTTTTGGGCAATCGTAAAATAACGGTGTTTATGAAAAGATAATGGCTCACATGTCCCAACTCGTCCTCGAGTTCGTTGACTTTCTCCAGCGCTGCGGTCTTCGTTTCACTGTCTTCCATGAGCGCCGCCACGTCGAACACGTTATCCAGGTACGCTGAGATTTGAACCTACGCAGGATACATTAAGAGTCAATATCTCATTGGCAAATAAAATGCCTTCGGCACAAAGAAAAGATGATGCAACGTCTACACGGAACATTGTTAAATTCTAATTAACTAAAATCTTTTGAGTTATTATTTATTTTATTATAATTAACAACGGGGATTTCAATTCAATTTATCTGATATTGAGTATTAATGAGGCTGAAGGTGGAAGCGCGTCTCTCTCGGAATCCTCAACTGGCTATCTTATCAACTGGGTTTAATTTCATTACAGAAAGTTTCCGGCCATACGGTTTAAAGCATCCTAGGCGTACTGACTGTTCACATCATATTGAAATAAATTTCACATAAAACCTATTTTTTGTTTATTTGTGTATCCGGTTCGAAGGACCATCCCTAAACAACTTATTTCTGACCTAACCTGCAAATCTTCACTCTCGCAATGCCGCAGCCGCTCGAGGTAGTCGTCCAGCTTCAGCGCCGTGAACTCGTATTGGAGATGCACGCGGAAGTTCATGTCTTCCACCGAATGGACTATTATGTTCACGAACTGCATGCACGCGACCTGTGGAATGAATGGGGTTTTTATATATGAGTTGAGTACAAAATAAAATTCTTGTAAATGAGCTATCATTATTATCATCACATATTACATAGAATCTCTAAGAACATCATTGAGATTAGGATTATTAAAGAAACTAACCAAAAATGGATGAAAAGAAAGAACTGCAGACAGTCAAAGATCTTCATCAAATCAGTTGATAAGAAGAAAACTAGAGAGCTGCTGAAACTAAGCAGGAGAAACATAAGGAACATAGTAGGGGTACTGACAGGACATTGTCCACTGGAAAAATGACCGAGGATCCCATCTGTCCACAATGTAAAGAAAAGGAAGAAACAAGCTACCACTTCATGGCAGAATGCCCAATGTATGCATCACTGCGCTGGGAGCTCTTTGAAGCGGACAAGCTAAAAGAAGAGGATCTAAAGCAGTTGACGATAAGTGAACTCAACAGGTATGGAAGGTTCGAGGCCCGACACCGGTGGGGTGAACGATAACCCGCCACCCCCTGTTCTTCAGGGGACTTCTTCTTCGGGGAACTGGGTGAAATGGTTCCAACTAGGGAGACTGATCACCCGTCCGGCCTTGCTGGCGTCCCCTCTCCAAAAATAATAATAATTATTATCATCACAGCTACATAACACTGACTGCTGGGTATAAGGCCTCTCCCAAGGATCTCCACGAGACGATCGGTCGCAGGCTTCCCGCATCCAGTGGCTTCCCGCGACCGCGCACCAGATCGTCTGCCAACCTTGTCGGGGGTCCGACCAGTCTAAACGTGATAAACAGTCATTGCACACGGCCGATATGACGCGCTCACAAACACACGCGCCGCTCGCTATCTCGGATCTCGCTGGTTTTCGATGTAGTCCGAACCTAAAACAGTAGCGAGCGCGCGTGCAGCGGCGCGTATCTGTGGTGAGTGTTTCATTCCGGCCCTTTGTAGGCAGTGCAGACTATTTGGACTGAGCCCCCACGGAGCATTGTCCGGTGCGCGGTCGCCATTCCAGAACCTTTCCGCCCCAACGGTCATTGGTTCTTCTCGCTATGTGTCCCGCCCACTGCCACTTCAGCTGAGCAATCCTTCCACCGATGTCGGTTACTTTAAATGTCCTATGGATCTCCTCATTTCGCTGAGCAATCCTTCGACAGATGTCGGTTACTTTAAATCTCCTATGGATCTTCTCATTTCGCTGAGCGATCCTTCGACAGATGTCGGTTACTTTAAATCTCCTATGGATCTTCTCATTTCGCTGAGCGATCCTTCGACAGATGTCGGTTACTTTAAATCTCCTATGGATCTTCTCATTTCGCTGAGCGATCCTTCGACAGATGTCGGTTACTTTAAATCTCCTATGGATCTTCTCATTTCGCTGAGCGATCCTTCGACAGATGTCGGTTACTTTAAATCCCCTATGGATCTTCTCATTTCGCTGAGCGATCCTTCGACAGATGTCGGTTACTTTAAATCTCCTATGGATCTAATAATTTCTAATTTGATTTCGCAGGGAAACGCCAAACATGGCTCTCTCTATAGCAGGGATTCCCAACCAGTGGGGCGCTCCACTTGGGGGGCGTAGAATGACTCAAGAGGGGGCGCGACGACTTCAGCTGTATGTTACTTTTTCATAAATTATATAGGTATCTGTACCTAATTTTTATTAAAATTGTGTAGTTCTTCATTCTGACCCTAGGGGAACCCCTGCTCTATAGGATAATATTTATAGGAATGAGCTATAGGATAGTGAAACCTTGTCCATTTTCCGACGACCTTTTTAAGTTGTCCTAGGCTAGGCGTACAGTATAATCTGGTGGCCGTCCTTTCAAGAGGCAGACGAAATTAAAAAACCATAGTCAAATCTTTTCTTAATTATTATGAACTCTATATGAAACTGATCGTAGGAGATAAAGTATTCCTTCAGGGTGTGGAACCTCCTCGGTTCCCCGACGACTTCTTTGAAGTTATCGAAGGAGGATAGTATGATCGGTGGCCTCCTTTCACGAGGCAGATGAAAATATCAAAACCAAATACAAAAACAACGGGTTGCACTCCGGGAGTGCCGGCAGAAGTGAAAACAGCTTAAACGAAACAGCAGGAGCAGGCAAACATTTTCGCCGCGCGGTAGAGAGAGATAGGGGGATATGACTTCCTCTAGTATGCCGCGCCGGCGCTCTATTCTCCCTCCGACTTACGAATTTTCGATCAGGTCACGTGTCCTGACGCAACTTTAACTTTTTTTACCCATCCCAAAAAATTTAAACTCTGTTGTGCACAACGCCGCAAAAGACGTTTTCACTTCAATAATAGTCAAACTTTTTTCTTTACTTACCATGAACTCTATATGGAACTGGTCGTAGTTCATGAAGTACTCCATCAGGGTGTGAAACCTCCTCGGTTCCCCGACGACCTCTTTGAAGTTGTCGAAGGCGGACAGTATGATTTGATGGCCTCCTTTCACGAGACAGATGGCAGCGAGGAGTTCTAGCACCAACGCTTTAGTTCGTAACGAATGGTGGACGAGGGAGAGCGCTATGCTGTTGATGGCTTCTCGATGCTGGATCACCATGTTGAAGCCATACTGGAATGATAAGGACAATATTAGCTTTTTGTTGGATGAAAGTAAATGTTAAGTTTAGACAATTATTCAAATTAAAAAAAATAGTTTTATAAGAAACAAAAGAAACACAAGCTCGCTGCTTGCTCACCCGCTTGACTGCATGCTTTGTCTTTATCTTTAGAGAGGTTGAGGTTGTGATTCTATTACGAAAGAGGAGAGTGAAGATGAGCTACGTTTTTAGACATTTGGGATTACAGCGCAGCGAACCTATGATACCCCTGACGATTTCTACCCGGCCCGGCTTCGCGGCCTGAAGAGACTTGATTTGGTCTTACTCTTTCTTTTCTGTTCAAAGTTGAGTCCGCCCTATTAATGAACGTTCAGAAAGACGTAAAACCTTTCATAGCATTATTATGATTACCTTGTTGTTCATGATGGCGCGCATGCACATGATGCACACGTGGATGTCGTCGGTGGAGGCGCCCATATTGAGTCGTGCGGCGTGTCGCGTGCGTCGGCGCGCGACGGCGGGGCTGCCCGTCGCCTCCAGCTCAGCGTCGGTGCTGCGCGCGCGACGTCGCCACGACGCGTTTAAGGTCGAACTCGCGTCCGCTGCGCTAGTACAGTCCGAAGATGTCGTGTTCGCTACTGTAAAAGATATAGATAGAGACAGTTTTAACTGCTAGCTGCCATAATATACTCAGACCACATGAGGTGTTCATGCAAGCGTCCTTAGCTCATTCCTTATCAGCCACTTTTTTAATGTCTTTACTGCTGAGGCACTGGCCTCCCTTATGGATGGATAAGGAGAAGGCCATGACCCATCACGCGGGCCCAATGGGGATTGATGGGTTTTAACGACTGCAAATGCAGCCGGGACCAAAGGCTTAACGTGCCTTTCGAAGGACGGAGGAGCTCGAGATAGAAAATTTTTGGTCCATCTTAGCTTATTACATGACAATAAAAAAAAATAGGCACGACTAGTCGACAAAATGCGTCTTTTTTATTTACGTGCAAGAAGTACCGAATAATCAGGAGAGCTCTAGGGGATAACAATGAACATGTTACCCCTAGCTAGAGCTTACTATACTTAAATATTTTAAATCTCATTCCTGCGGTATGACCTTCAATCGAATTCAATCTATCGGCGGCGGACTTTCATAATTTAGTACTTTCATAATAAACTAATTCGGTATAAAACTACCTTGATTAATTCCATCGCTGGACTGACTCCTAGCTAGGGCAATTCGCTGCTCGTGCCGCATCATGCTGAGCCTGAAGCTCAGGTAGTCGATGAGCACATCCAGGCCTTGGTTATGTTCGTTCAGGAATTCTCGAACCCATCTGTGGATGTTATGAGATTGGATGTCAATTTCAATATGAACGTTTCGTTCTAGAGGTCCATTTTATGATAATCAATTAAATTTTTCATGTGCAATCAAGAATTAGTTTCATCTGACATCAAAAGTGTAATTCACTCACTCTATGTGATTGGTCCGTAATGAGATCTCCAAATCCCTGAGAACTTGTGTCGATGTTGAATCGCCAACCATTTTTCTTTTCTGCGAAACAAAACAGTGATTGAGTATAAAAATAATTCAAAACTTTCCCGTCTCACTCAAACAAAACATTAAACATGGGGTTTCACGATGCCAGCTTACCCTATTAGCATTTATAAAGGCAATGTACACGACACAAGATGGCCCTTTAGCTTCATAATTCCTATCGAGCGAACACATTATTATTGAACATTATGCTGGAGCAAGAGGCGATCACGACCTTACGGAGATATTTTCCCAAGATAATGACCTCTATGGGTGTCCTATCTGATTAGTTTGTTGTGTTGAGCAAATATTCCACGTGGATCTCAATAGCAAAGCAAACCTCTTAGAATATTCCTAGAGCACTCATGGCCATTACAAATAATCACGAAATGTACAGAGATATTTTCCCGTAAGTATATATCTGATTTGTAACCGTCCATATAAGTGTGTCAGGCAAACAATCCTCTCGTGTCTCACGTCTGGACGCCCACGATGTTCATGTTTGCCCCAAGTTAAAATGAAACAATCTATATTGTTTCCTTTGTTATATTATTATGAATAAGTTTAATGTTAATCTTTCAACTTTTTAATTAGAAGCAGAGTTCATTGTCACGTCATTCGTTTTTAATCTGTTATTCATAAACGCCTGGACATGTTTAAAAGTTTCTAAAATTTAACTACTTCTTTTTCTTCTCTTAGGTCTTAGGTATGCAAATATATATATTAATAGTTTTTGTCTGGAGTAAAATCCCGAACCCAAATGACAAGACGAAAACTTTTCCTGTTCAGCAGGAATAATAGGAAAGAACAGTGACAGCATTGGTTGACGTCGTATATCGCGTCACTTGTACATTACGCCAAAGGTCGGGTGAGCCACGACATCGGTGGATATGAGTCAGGTTGTCCCACAATACATGCGCCCTAGCGACCTGACCTGCGACCCGACAGCTATGCCCTGAATAATTGACTCAATAAGGTAATCCCTGGTACGTGTAACGTTACCGATGTTATCACTCCAATTAGGTAAATGTCAGTGAGCATTAGATATCGGAAACAATGGAGATTGTTTTATCACTACTGCCTCAGGGGACGTTATTTGAACCCATTGTTTTTATCTACTATAGGAAGATGTCTCAACTTAACGCATTACCTATATTTTATGTTGTTCTAATTGATACAGAAATCATTAGTGTTGAGTGGAGTATATCTCGATGAACTCTAGGGTCAGTAACGGGCCTACTTGGTGGTTTTAATAATTTTAAACGAGCCGGGTCATCGCTAGCAACAGGTCAAGTTGGTGTTATGATGGACCTTTTTATCTACACACATGGAGGACTTTGTACCAAAATAAAGATTTCGTTTAAGTTTAGGCAACCTTTTACATTTTCGACAGTAGGTAGTGCAACGATAAATCGAACGAGATACGATAAAAAGCTACGTTAAAGTTGCGCATAGCCATACAGCAATCCATTGATAATTATTCAAGATTGTGTGTTCATCAAATTGGGTTCAGTATGTACTTCGATTAGCGTTTGACCCACTTAAACTCACCTGCTTACCCAATGATACCCAAAAGGTAAATAAATAGCGAACTAAAATCGAACGTCACTCGCGGACCGCGGTATGAGGTCACACAAGCAGCACTCGTATCGTCTTACTATTCAATAGATATGATGTAACCCGCGTGTCTTCGCGAGTTCACTCACACCTGCAGCGTGAATCATCTTATTAAACACGCCCACATTATCTTCGAGGGGATCAGAAAATAGTCAAATTACGAGAACCGCCTACATATTAAAAAGTGATATCTTAAATCTTTACCGGGATCATTATTTCTTATAATTTATCAAAACTGTTGGAAGGGAGAGAATATAGTTTATCTAATACATATGACTCAAGGAAGACATTAACTGATTCAGGGCACGAAACGTTAGACGATGACCATAAAATGATCATATCTAACAGTAAACAGCTGTAGGATGTCACTATGCATCAAAACATGAAGCTCAAACCACCCGGAATCGGCATTAAGCGATAAGATCGTTTCTTCATCTACTTACAGGTCTGAACTGACTTTTTATGAGCTTATGTGCAACAAAAACTCGATCAATCTAAAACGCGAAACCTCGCGTGGCGGGCCAGATCGCTCAATGGAGATAACCGGTCGGCAAAGGTCGGCCGCACAGAGCCTCATTCTGTCATTCCTTTTTGTGTGATAGTGTACGGCTGCGGGTTTTTGTTGTACAAACAACTTCCAACGCGCCCGGGATGTTTTGCGATAATTTGGATATGTGACTGATGTGTAGAAACAAACATCCTTTGTTTTGAGATTGAATTTTCATTACATTTCCTAACGCAATAGCGATTTCCTTTTGGTTTTAAAACTTTTAGCGGCATGTCATGTAGCCTTCAAAATATTCCCTGTAGAGAAATAATAAATAACACAGTCTATGATCTTTTTATTGTCAAATTATTTAACTAGAATGTAATAAGTATCTGCCTGAACACTTTACTTAAATACTAAACTGGGATCACGGCCAAAATCTCAAGAGTGGAGAAAAACGCTAGTATTTGATTAGTGTTCTCTTGCAGAATTTTACTTTAAGGTAAAAGTTTTGCAGTTGCATTATCATAATTTCCTTGGACCACCTCCTCGATTACCGATTGTCTGCTCAAGTGGCTGCATCAATACGCCTTGAGCTATAGTGCATTGTCTTGGTAACGGTATTCTTGCGGTGTATCGTATAGGTTGTACGTCTAAGCCCATAGCTGTGGTGCGAATGCATTAGTTGAACATTACCGTCATGTCATATGTGGCTGTTCTTCTGTCGTGCAATGCGGAAGACATCAAAGTTTACGTCGAAGACAGAAGCCATACAGAGTCTATTTTGATAAATTGTGGGATAAATAAATAGATGGGTTTTTGGTTCATACGCTAACTTGTGAAAATGTATGGTTATGCTATTTCTAATAAACAATGTTTCAGCGGGCTGAAACTGTTACCCAACTCTAATCCCACAGGAACTTGGAAGTAGCACGGACAGTGCTGGTACTGGTACCTAACATAATAAAGATCAAGTCCCTTAACCTGCTAATAACGAGACGTTATGAGTTACGAAATCAAGTTCAATTAAGATCACTAACCCTATGACTCCTGGAAGCCTTGGGGTCGAGGTACGTGCGTAGCTTGTTGAGGTAGTGCGTGGGCGAGTCCTTCGCCTGGACCATGTCCTGGTCGCAGATGATCTCCCACTTCTTCTCCAGGTCATAGTTGCGGAGCAGCTTCACCTTGTCTGGGGGTAGGTCCATAGACGTCTGGAAAGAAAACATAGGTTTTAATTAGTCATTTGCTAGTAGGACAACGGAGCGTGTCCAGATAATAATGGAATATTTATTGTGTTGTGTCTCATAATCCTTGGCCAGAGAGTTTAAGACAATAATATTGAAGACCACTATGGGCTGTTATGAAATATCAAAGAAATATTTTAGGAAAGATGGCATTTAATCAAAATGATTTTAATGATAGCTCATAGTGAGGGACTAGACTTCCAAAAGGTAAAGTATTCCTCTAGGTCAGGGCATGCGTGGCCTATACTTTTGTATAGGCCGTGTACTCCAGGTGAGTCCATCATTTCGAATCGCCCCTGCACCTGGAAGCGAAGGATGCGTTAAAGCATTTCTCCTAGTATAAAAAAGGGCAGGGTAAGAAAAGATTTGGATCTAAATAGCGTAACTTAACTTTCTTACTACATAGAATACATCTTTTAATTAGCTAGTAAATACGTTACTTAGTTATCATTATCAGCGATCTTTGTCGAAAGAAATAGCTAACAAAGTCATAGCATAAATCTCGATTCCCATAATGATGTGCTTTATTCAAGAGGCTGGTAAGAGTCGTATCTAAACAAGAATCGCTAGCAATGGACCAGTTTACAACATATTGGTTTATAGCGAGCCTATAACGGTACACAATGTGCACTAGGGATGCCTCTTCAAAGTGTAAACAAGGTGTTTAATCTTACTCGTAGGTGCATTTATAAAACACAACGCTGCACAAACCGGTCGGCTTTACGAGCATATCCATTATTATAGTAATTCGGTGTTGGTAAACCAACCGCAGACTGATTGCTCAATAATTTAGTTTATATTTATATTCGTGAACAGAGTTTTTTATGGCGAGATACTTAATTATTTTATTGGTGGTTTAAGACAAGAATTTACGATTCAAGTTGGTAAAATGTAAGGAAAGGACGACGCTGATTTTATGGTGAAACTTCTAGGCAGTGTTGTTGTTATTTTGCTCTAAGGTCGAACCACTTTAGCGGATCAACGATAAATTGGGGCGCCACTTGTTATGATGCTCCAGGAAACTGGATGAACTGATACTTAAAGGAATGACTAACAACAATTTTAGGCGGTGACCGTTTTCGAAATTGCCACAATAAATAAATGATGTGAAGTTTATCTGTGCCATTAAACTTAGGGTGCGGGTGCGGTGCTGTTCCCCAAACGATGGCGTACTTGATGTCGTGCCCTGCTACTGATGCTGCGGTCTTGGATCGAATAGAAGAAGACTTCATTACATTTCATTTTGAATTAATGATGCCAACATACCTTAAAACGCACAAGAACTCGCGTAATCTACAATCTTACTCTCCTCCTCTAAATCAGCTATAGCGTCGGCTCAAGGCTGGTCATTAGCTATAGCTGCGGATGTTAAGTTTTAATGTGACGACGTAGAGTTCGTTTAAGGATGCATTTCCGATGAGTGTGTGGTTTGTTATAGCGCTGGTGGCATTAGCATAGATTAAATACGACGCTCGAATATGACGCTGGGGCGTAATTGCGTGATCCCACGCGACTTGTTTGTTGACGTTCGGAAAAATAATTAATTATATATATTTTTTTTAAAGATACTGTTCAAGTTGTCTTTCATTTGCTGCCACAAATAAAATGATTTGATTGATATTGGAAACAGTTATCATAACAACTGTTTTTAGTAAGAGACGGTGCGTGAGCTACTTACGTCTATCAATAATTTTCGAGCAACTTTAACAATACAACCTATCCCTATTAAAGAATATTATTTTGGACTGGTAAACAAAAATAACTAAACTTTAGGGCTATCTTTGAATGGGGGTAGGTCATTGAAACCGACGAACTGCACAAAAAGATCTCTAGGTAACTAAGCTTGTTCAAGCCTATCTTCTAGACTAGAGGATACGAAACCGACCGTTATAATCTTGGTACTTATCGCATTAATTATAAGCCGTGCTAAAATGTGTGTGAAATCTCGCTATTACAGTACCAACTCATAAATCCAATGCAATAAAACTTTGTAATAATGTATTGACTACACCAGCAAGTTCCACTAGTCAGGTAACAGTAAATTACCAATAGTGTGTCGATGTTAGCCTGTACTTTGTACAGGCATCAGCACGTCATGTTTTATAATTGCAATACGAAAACCACCTATATTACCAGCAACATAAGCTGACGACCGGCCCCTTAATTGTCTAATTTCAAAATCTATCACAATCCCTATCAAAGGTATTGTAATTGTGATAGTGATCTATGGTATTGAGCAACTTATAGTCGCAATCGCTTTCGGAACGAATGATCTTTTAAATGACACTTCGCTTTGCTTTAACAATTCAATTTCATTCAACACCTTTCAAAACGTGTCCCGATCACAATCCCTATCAAATGTCAAATAGTGACAGCCTGAAGTATGTAAATATCTTTCAAATGACGAATTGAACGGGATTGCGTAAGATTTTAAAATTAGACAATTAGCCCACTATTTGGCGCAGGGGTACTAAACCTGCCTGAGCCAGAGGTCCAGAGTTCGATCTAAAGACAAGACAAATATTTGTTTGTGTGCATGAACATGTCTTTGCCTGGCTGGATGTTTAATATGTATATTAAGTATGTATTTACAATAAAAGGATTAAAGTATGTTTATCCGTTATCTAGTATCCTTAACAAAAGTTTTTCAAAAACTTAAAATGATTCGTATGATTGTACGCATTTATTTTATTTTTTATTTAAGTGCGTTCTCAAGGTCAAAGTGTAAAGGCGCAATTCCACCAGTGTGCGGAACTGTGTCGCACAGAGTTCTGCACAAACGTTCCTTTCGGTGGACTCTCTTTAGCAAACATTCTCAAGCACTGTTCGCTTACAAAAAATACTCAAAACTTTAGCAGTGGACATAGAGCCACGTAGTTGACGCACTATTTGAGTTTGTGCACGAAACATGTGCTGCACATTTGTGCGGCACTCGCTTTTGGTGGAATCCGACCTTAAGCCTGACTTACTGTTAACTGTACCAGCTGAAGTGTTTAGTAAAAACTGCTCATCATTGGGTGAACGACCCGGCGCACCTAACTGCAAATATTGAATGTCTGATCACTAATTACGAATGCGCCGTTCGTATTGTTTGACCTAGTTCATTTATTTTTTTCACTCAATATAATAGGCATTATCGGTGTTTGCTTCAATAAGTACTTTTCTTAGTAGTCACCTTCGCAGACAGTTCTATATTTTTCTTCATATACGTAATTATACGTAATCTTATGCATATCTTCTTATATATAAAATTCTCGTGTCACAGTTTTCGTTCCCATACTCCGAAACGGCTTGACCGATTCTCATGAAATTTTGTGAGCGTATTGAGTAGGTCTGGGAATCGGCTACTATCTATTTTTTATCCCGAAATTCCACGGGAGCGAAGCCCCGGGGCACAGCTAGTATTTTAATAAAAGTCAATTGTTACTATTCATATTCGATAACCAGTAATATCATATTTAGATAATCATGCAATTAATTTATCTTAACTCTAATCGCCAATCGCTGTCAAATCCTTTCTATCAATAGGAAAGATCATACTTATGATAAATTTTAAATGGAAATATATTGGAAAAATCAACTCGGCCACAAGTGAATTCTCAGATGGGAAGCGAACTCACGACCTTTGGAAATCCGGGCCAATGCTCTAACCACTGAGCTACCGAGACTTGCAGACTACCGTCGAAATTCTCCGTTATCATAAGTATAAAAATAGCATTGAAAAATGAAATGAAAAAAATCCTTAAAAAAAGGAAGGAAAGATCATACCCAATATTAATTCGTAATTCTTTATTTATAATAGAATTCTTGACAAAGAACACGATACCTGTCAAATCTGTCAATGCAAATTGACAGCATACATTCACGGCATCCTCAGTCGGCTAAACATCTCAAGTCAAACAGTATCTGTCTGACACCGCCCGGCTGATTAATTAGACAATCATTGATATTGACACGGCGCATTAGTGTTATTTATTATTTAAGTGCTAAGAACCATTTCTGCCGCCTCTAATTGGACGTCACTGCTGTCATTTACCTCATTTATGGGTAGTTCACATCATTTTCCAACCAATAGCATTCCAAATCAGGCATCCAAATCGCGCCGGATTGCAACTAAAATTAGATCCAGGATACTGATTTGAAACTGTCTTATCGGTCGGTACCTGTCGGTACCGTTTTGGGACAAACTGTGCTTTTTTTTGTGTGTCTTATTGTCGTGTTTGTCTTAAATAAATATAATTTTCTTTCTTTCTTATCCAGGTACAGTGCGCAAAAATAACCGACCTGACTTGTCATCAAAATCTGACCAGCGGCCCGACCGCCTAACGATATAGATTGTGTTATCGCTATAGCTATCAAACTTCAAACTCTCATAAAACCCTTTAACGATAGGGTTTTTGACTAATTCCTGCATATTTCTATTCACCTACCGGCAGTTTAGAGAAAATAGTATACCTACTACTACTATGATCGGCGACATAACGGGGCGCCCATTGATTTCTTAAAATAGCTTTTCCTATGCCTTTGCCAAGTGCTGAAGAATTATGAATGCTGAATTTCGCATCGGGCTCACGAAAGCCTAGTTACGGCACTGGTGTTGTCATTTGTGATAAAAGTAATTTATGGGTAGTCCACGTCACTCCAACCAATGGCATTCCAATCCAGAAGACACCCGAACCTGCGCCGGATTGCAACTAGAATAACTTCTGGATCCAGGATAGTGGATCTACATTTGAAACATACCTACTACATACCAGATTTTTTTATTCAAAATGGTTTCTCTTTTCTTGTTCATCTAGCACCACCAAAATAGTCCAAAAGCAAATACAAACTTTATAAATATAGGACCTTATACTTTACTATTTAGAGACTTACTAAATGGTAAAAGTTTTTTTACGGTTTGCTCACAGAGAAAGATAAAAGAACAACGCAAATCAATTTGTCACAGTACGCGTAATCGACGAATCTCCGAGTTGAGTGTGATAAAATCATTTCCCAGTAATATTTTCTGAGGTCTTTTGCAAAAAGGTTGAATCAGAGCGCGCACAGCCTACAAGTAATGGAGGTGTTAATACGGCCAGTTAGCTGGCACTGGCGTGAATAATTTGATTTTCCACTTTCTAATTATATATTACCAGACTTACTTCCTGGACATTGCTGGCTTTGTGGCTGGCCATTTAACATTTGATGTCATGTATGATGTCAACGAAATGACCGTTGCATTTCGTTGACATCATACATGACATTCATTTGATACAGTTTTGTAACCGACAAAAAGCAACCTACTGAATTTTGCATCATCTACCTAATTGCCTTTTAATATGCATATGAACAATATAAATTTAAAATATTTTCGATAGATCAAAAGATAATAAGTAAGTAGCTGGCAAGATTTAAATGTGCGTTAATGACAGGCTTGAGGTTATAGCTCTATGTACCAGTAAGATCATTAACTATCTTATTACGACAGCTGTAAAACATTTCGATTTTCTCAATTAAAATTGAACTTTGTGAGAAATAGTATCCCAATCGATTTTCAACTTTAGACCAACAAAAAGCAACTAGTCTCATGTCGCCCTGACGGGATCCGAACCCGCATCCTTGGGAGTCCGGCCCAATGCACTAACCAATTATGCTACAGAGACCTATGAGGACACGTCGAATTTTTCTAGTATATTCACCGTTCTACGGTGTTGGCCACCGTCGCTTCATCAATGAGAGAAATATCCTCGCATTCGAAAGAAACGTCTTTACAGGTGTTTGACTATCGATTAAGATGAAACAGCCATCTAATTATAATTATAAGCGACGGTGGCCAACACCGTAGAACGGTGAATATACTAGAAAAATTCGACGTGTCCTCATAGGTCTCTGTAGCATAATTGGTTAGTGCATTGGGCCGGACTCCCAAGATGCGGGTTCGAATCCCGTCAGGGCGACATGAGACTAGTTGCTTTTTTCTAGTATATTTTCTTGTTTAATATTTATCACATAAAAATAGCATTGTAAAATGCAAAATTAAAAAGTTATAATTTAGACCAACAAGTTCGAAATCGATACAAATTGAGTAATTACGGTAACAACAAATTTACGACAATGAAGCCATCAAACGATGGCATCTACACCTGTGTGGTCACTCCAGTGTTGGCTCGTAAAGATAAACCAAGTTTATGAGTGCCACCTTTATGGGCTATGTACGTGTACGCGTCTAATGAAACAATAATAAACCAGTGAGCCAGTCATACAGTAAACAGCTGGAAGCAGCAAAACGGCTCCTTCTTCGACTCAGGATTTTGTGTCAGGTCAGGCGATACTCGAACTAAGCCACCGACACAGCACTATAAGTGACTGAACGACACCGTATACAATACCGAAATCTTCATGTATTCGGTAACTTAAAGATATTTGACACACAAGAGTCGTTTTAACCGCCTCTGTGGTCCAGTGGTACAACCACCGATACGGACCCAGGAGTCACGGGTTCGATTCCCAGCGGGGGTACATATTGTATTCGGTCTGGTTAGTGGTAGGACTTGTTGTAAGACAGCCAGGCTAGCTACCACCATCTTATCTAAGCCTGACGCCACAACAACAATGTCTTCAACATTGTTGTGTTCCGGCAGTTCGAGATAAGATAGCCAGTTCCTCAGTGGCTTAGGATTCCGAGAGAGGCTCGCTTCTATCTTCAGCCTTATCAATACTTAACATCAGGTATGATGAAGGATAAGTCTCCGCGACGTTCATAAAAAAAAGAGTAAATAAATAATAAATAATTGCATACAAACACACCAATTATCTAGCCCACGTTAAATTTCATTAAGAACTTGTGTTATGGTTACTAGATAACGGATAAACATACTTAAAAATTTTTTTTTTGTAAATACATACATAATATACATATTAAAAGAGTGGTTTTGATTTGATCCAAATTGCGATAGAAATTATCGGCAACAGCAAAAAATAACAAAAGTTCTTAATATTCTATTCTAGTTTGTAAGAGACTAGTGGATTAATAAAATATTTTGGCTTAGCACGTCTAATGTAGATTAAGGCTTTTACCTGCAACACCTGAATCCAATCTGCACTTGGACGAATTAACCAAATCTGCATTATTAAACGAAGAAACGTTTTATTGCACTTGAACTCGGTGCACTAAGGAGGAACTTTTTTTTTTTTTACACACCAATTATCTAGCCCACGTTAAGTTTCATTAAGAACTTGTGTTATGGTTACTAGATAACGGATAAACATACTTATATATATTTTTTTTTTTAAATAAATACATAATATACATATTAAACACCCAGACCAAGAGAAATAGACATGACACAAATATTTGTCTTGTCCGGGGATCGAACCCAGGACCTCTGGCGCAGAAGGCAGGCTTAGTACCCCTGCGCCAAACAGGTGACTTTGGATGGAAAAATTAGTTTCGTTTTATATTTTATTCACTTAAGCATAGACATGGTACTAACTAGTTCATATATCAATTATTATTGTATTTATAACAATAATAGCGGAAAAATATCCCGTCTTAAGCTGAAACAAAATGTTGGCCACCAAACTTCGAGCTTCAAATTAAATTTTTAAGCAGGTTTTGCGCCATTTGTAGACTTTTCTTTCTAGATATCTGTGCTAGTCATATTTTAATAAATTGATCTTTAGTAAAAATCTATTCAATCAAATCATATCCTATTTGATGTCAAAACGTCCAACTTTTGCGATAGTCATAAAAATGTTACTGAGCTCGGCTATACTATGACAAAATCCATTAATGCGAATTGGTATTTACCCAAGACGTCTGAAGAAATAAAGGAAATAATACTCGTATCGACCAGCCAAGCCTTCGATATTAAAATTATTAGGGTTGGATTTAATATAACAAGTTTTTAATAAGAAATGTTTAGTTCTCAATATATTTTACAATATATAAAATAATTACAATAAATACAAGAGGAAAAGCGTAAGTAGGTAAATCTTTTTATACGGACCACCAGTAGGAACGCGTTTGTTTATTATCACATCAGACAGTTTTTTAACGATTTGGCACCATATTGCAGATCAAAGAAAAATGATATTGTAATGTAAAACACTAATAAAATACATATAAGTACCAAAGAGACACAAAGTTGTGCAAGGTTAAAGTTACTAACAAATAGTGCCTAAATAAATAAATAAATAATTGCATACAACACACCAATTATCTAGCCCACGTTAAGTTTCATGAAGAACTTGTGTTATGGATACTAGGATAACGGATAAACATACTTATAATTTTTTTTTGTAAATACATACTTATTATACATATACAATACAATATAATTAATGTACTTCATATAAATAACAAACGTGATGTGGATACGTAAACTAGTCAGAACATAAACATGTTATTTATAATCTACTCAAAATAAAAAAAATGCAATAAAAACTGAAATGAATGGCATTGTTAAACAGCGTGAGTCACGGCCATTTTTTTATATTTAGCTCTAGTGGCTTGAATGAGCTCTAGTGTAAACTAAAATGTGCTATATTTAACGCTAATTAGGGATGGGAAAATCATATAATCTCTAATGTCGATATTTTTATAGCCGTTATCGGTATTCTAATTGTTTAGAATTGGATTAAAGTCTTTGATTGACTGGTTATGATATCAAAGCACACCCTTAAATGTTAGGATAGCATAGAAGCTTTATTCTTCAGACAATCAATAGCAAACCATTAACATAAAAAGGAGCTAATCTTTAGTATACTTTTAACCGCCTCTGTGGTCTAGTGGTAAGAACCACCGGTATCAGACCCTGGGGTCCCGGGTTCAATTCCCACCGGGGGTACATATAGTATTCGTTTTGGTTGGTGGTAGGACTTGTTGTGAGTCTGCCTGGCTAGCCACCACTGTCTTATCTAAGTCTGACGCCATAACAACAATGTTTTCAGCATTGTTGTGTTCCGGCAGTTTGAGATAAGATAGCCAGTTCCGCAGTGGTTGAGGATTCCGAGAGAGACTCGCTTCCATCTTCAGCCTTATCAATAATTAACATCAGGTATGATGATGGCTAAGAGACTCCCCGTCGTAAATAAAAAAAATAAATGACTCAATTAGTGGAAATATCGCAGGAAACTTCTTATTTTTTGCTAGAAATAGGCCAGAACAAAGAGCTAATGCAAATCATTTCGTAGTTGACATTAAACTTTCCTGTAATAGCACCAGCAAACATCCAAAACAAGACATCAGAACTACTAACACGACTCCAATAAGGACTAAACAAACATCGCAAGTCCAACGTTTGATTCACGAATACAATGAGGAAACGGCATTGGAATGCTAATGGCACGTCTTCGGAACTCCAATGGCGTAACAGTGGCGGAGTCATGGTTTTGTATGCCGGCCCTGGCGCCGCCAAATGACCATTGATATGGGGTGTCATTCAAAAGCTTCCTGTGCTTGAATCGATCTCTTGAACAACTCTATGGAATCGTCATTATCTATTGTTGTGATTGAAGTTTCTTATTCTTCATCGTATAAGAATAATCATACTGTTAGTTTATGGATAGTTTGTAATATTGTGCATAGAGTTTGTTCATTTAATTTTAGGTAGATATAAGAGAAGAACTTTGGATTTCGCTTAAAAGGCAACTGTTTATGTATTTGCAAAATGTACGTAAATTAAATTCAAACTCCTAACATGCCCATGAAAATTTTAATCAACATTACCTGCAGCTCAGACTATCTCCACTCGCATATAATCAGTAGTTTTGAAGCTTAAATTGTTCGACGTTAAATAATTTCGTCTCAATAGCCCTAACGGCGCATGGACAGTAAACACATATAAATCATGAGAAGAGTCAACATTGCTTGCGTAAGAACTGGTAACCGAAGCAATTAGGCAGGTACCTACTATTGACTTCGGTGACACTAGTGCTTACACTGCCTATAAATATTGATTATTGCGTTATCACTGGCCTTTTGAAATATAAATCATTTGGCAATTACTCAAATGCTCTTAATTCACACTACCTACCTATATTGTAATTTGGAACTTACTCCGTCCAAGCTATTTAGGTCTGAACTACTGGACCACTTTAATAATATTTGAAAAAAGATTGACCTTAGAATACATAGGGGGAGTTTTTATTTGTATGGGAACTGTTCAACTGGAGAAGTCCATAAGTACACGGATGAAGTCACGGTTGACTGCTAGTTAAAAATGTTTTTCATTCACGCCAAATTAAACGTTGAAATCAATGTATCATAATTCTTAAACTGAAATGAGTAATGTATGACTATACCTGGTAATTCACAATTTTATCGATAGTGATGCACAACACTGGTTCAATGGCTATTTCTACGAAAAGTGTAAGTCTTAAACCGTATATAATGTGACCTTCGACTGAGTCAGGCCATAACTGAGGAAAGGGAGCGACCACGTGGTAGGGAACAATAGCGAACGACTATTTATAGCGTACCATCAAACTTAAGGCGCATTTTGCAGCAACATTATTGTTTCGCATATAATTATCAATGTTAATTTGTGGTCAGTTGGACAAGTCTATGAAACAAACAGAAAATATAAATCAACAGACTATTATAAGCGTACAGAACAGAGTTAATCGAACGCAGTTGAAACACATTTATTAATCCGTGCATTTAATAGCAGCTATAACACTAGTTAGATGAGAGCTTCCGCTCGTCTTAATAACAGTATTACTTTCGCTAGCGTAACGTAATGGTTTTAAACAGGATTAAAAATAAAATACATTGGTTGAGGAAAGTCGGACCATTTGCCGGTTAATTTAATGGACAAGCGTGTGATTAGAATACGGAGTTTAATGTTGAATTAACGGAAGTAAAACTAGATATAGGCGTCAAGTAAGTTTCAAATGTGTGTGACAGAAAACAAGTCTTTTAACATCTGTAACTATAACATTGACAAATTTTAAATAGAAAAATATTGGAAAAAATTAACTCGGCCACAAGTGAATTCTCAGACGGGAATTCACTTGTGGCGAGTTAATTTTGTCCAATATTTTTCTATTTAAAATTTACCATAAATATAAAAATAGCATTAAAAAATGCAAAAATTACAAAATCATAAAATATAACACTGGCGTTCAAGTTATGGTTTAAAAGTCGCACCTATAATTAGCAAATAAATTTGATGGAAAAAGGAAGGATAAACGGTATATCGTATCACATACTTATCAAATACGAAACTTCAAACAAAGCCAAAGCGAATTTGGATTATTCCAAAATGAGGAAACATTTGTTTTTTTTTTTATATCTAACGCAGAAAACTTTTCATTTAAAAGTAAATTAAAGACACAACAGAGTATCAAGACACGCGCCTCAAATATTTTTTTATGCGATAACAATGTGCATCGCGTGAACAAGGCAAGGCAGTCAAACGCCATTTACAACTTTTTGTGAGGTTCTTGCTTTGTTGCAATTATGTGGCGGGTCTAAACATGAATGTTTTTATTATGAACACGAAGCTTTTCAAACGCAATTGTAATATGAAGATTTTGATTATTATTTTTGTAATCGCATTTCCGACTTTGTAACTTCTAATCTACGCCCATTGCCCATGTTAAGTCTCGCTTGGTTTAGCTTAAAAGCTGACTAAGGTATTATTTTTTCCAGATCATATAAAGCTATTAAAAATAATCTTAAATCCTAATCCTATCCTTAATAATATTATAAATGCGAAAGTGTGTTTGTCTGACCTTTTTTTGGCGCCGGAACAAAGCAACCAACTGATTTATTTGGCATAGAGTTAGTTGAAAGGGCGGAGAGCAACGTAGGCTTTTTATCTCAATATTCCCACAGGAACGGGAACCACGCGGGTAAAACCGCGTGCGGAAGCTTGTTTTATATTAAAAAAAATATTAAAATAACACAATTTTACGGATAAGTATTCTCGAAAAGTCAATTTATTAAAATATTAAAAAATACTTTTCGAGGGTAGACTTATAACTAGCCAGTCATCCCGTGACCACGGCAGCACGGCAGCAGCAGCACGGAAGGTGCCGAAACGTCAGGAAAATAAAAATCCCCTAAAAAAACAAAAAATACGGACAATTACAACTTAGTTCGTGAAATATAGCGCGTTTGATATCCGTAAAAGTTGTTTTATTTCAATGAACAGTGCGTGCCAAAACTTAAGATGTACAAAAATTTTGTAGTTTTCTAAATTATCACGAGGATAATATTTTAATTAAGTAGAGGCAGTCTACACGATCCAGTGCTTGCATTCCCAATCCAAACGCACTGAACTGTATACACAAACATATCACATGTGTTCCCTATTGTTTCCAGTTCCCCAGTGCCTTTTATCTCACTCACGAGCGTCATTCACTTGCGCACAAAGTTATCGTGACTCATAGGACCAATCCAGAAATAGCATCAAACAGTAACTTAGGGCGATCTATATTTGTTTGAGATGACGCGTCCGTCAATTGGGAACTAGTAATAGAGAACACGGTTTCCTGATTGAGTGTTGGTACTGATACATCCAACGGTGAATCATTTGAAGATCTTAGAAACGTTTTATGAACAGTCAAATGTCTTATGAAATATCTTAAGATGCAGAGAAATAAGACAATAAAAAAAGCTTTCCCAAAGGAAAATATAAAAAGAAACAAAATAGTTATAACATCTGTCGTCTTGTCTGCTCTCGACGGTTACACTGTACGTACAAGCACATTCATAATCCATTCATCTTTCATTCACGTTCATTTATAATCATCATTCATGAATTCATTTCTGGAGTCATCTCAATATCGTCGTTCAGATATAACTAGAGTTCTCAGAGGAAGATATTTATTCTGAAAGCTTTATTTTGTTTGTACAATTTCGATATCGAGACTTTTAGAGAGCAATATTTTCCTTTGTCAGACTTTGACCTGTTAGCTCGCAATGGCAGCGCATAACCAGGATCACATAACATCGCGGGTGGTCGTGAAAAGACCTCGTAACTGACCGCTAGCGCATACTACAGACCGCCTTCACCCTTAAGCCGCGGTGACAATGCCCAGAATCCAATAGAAGCAAGTTTGTCGCGACCAAAGTTAAGTAAAATGCGGAATTGACAACGATCTTTGGAACGGGAAACCTAGAATTTACGGTAACAATAACTTGACTTCCAATTAGCCGGGAAATTAGCGATACTGCCGACGTTAACATGCAAACTTAACTGGTAATTGGCGTCGGAGTCCTACACAGTGTCATTAATTACTTTTATGGGTATTGCCTGGGGTATAGAAACTTGTATCCGATCGGATTGAACAGCAAACTAATTCATTGCGTTTTTATAATTTATTTTGCGCACAGTTTATTTAAGATTGGTAGGTATAAGGAACATAATGAAAAAAATCACATGCATTACATAAATAAAGATGTGTGTGAGAAACTACAGGCAATGTTAAAGTCGTGGGAACGACGTACAAAAGATCGAGCTTCACGGAAACGGCTGAATAATGAAAATATCACGTTTAAGGTTAAATATAAAATTACAACTAGTGATTTGTTAGTCGGTTAGTGTGAATCGATAGTGCAATCGTTATATTTTTTTACTAAGCAGTGAATAGGGATGAAGCAGAGTTTGTAGTTCAGAATGTTGCTCGTAATCGTATCACAAAAGATGAATTTAAAACTCATGAAAATTTTAATTCGCATACATAGTACAAAACAATAACCCACCTACCATTTCATTAGTCACATCTCACATAAAACCAATTTGATTTTCAGAGTAACTTTCGAATGTAAGGAAAAAGGTAAATCGATGAAAAACATAACAGGCTTGGATAGGACTACAGGGCAAGCGTCGAATTAATAAACATTTTAATGGTATGCAATTTGATATTCATGCACCGTAGCTACGTATCAATTTTCGTCGACTGACAGCGTGAACGAACTGCGGGTAGGAAGGACGGAGGAGTCATGACTGAGGGATCACACTGCGGTTTTAACGAGGAGTAAATTCATGAGTCATAAGCGAGATAACACTTCATCCAAATACAAAATATAAAAATATTACAAAAAAAACTCCACGGCTTTTTATGTCTCGAAAGTATGGGCATACAGACCCAATGGATGAATCAGGATGTAGGCCAAAACGCATTACGCGTGCCCATGCGGATTGGCGAGTTTACCACAGCAAATTCAGCTTGGGCTTATTATTCTTTTCGAAGCATGGAAGAGATAATATTTGGTTCCATGCAATAACCGACTTATTTATTTATAATCACCAATCAATAACCACTGCGCCACTGACTGCGTTCATTTGTACCATGTTCTCCTTATGTTTGTATCAAATTAAGTTTATTATTGTATTATGTTATATTACATTTAGCATTTAACGAATGGCCTTTACAGTCCGCTGGCAATGTTAAGGCTATTCGAAAAAAGTCAAAGTCATAATACTGTTTGCTTTCTCATTGAGGCAGAGAATTTTAATTGGACTCGGTCTCATTCTAAATTCCATGTCGCGTTTCACGGTGTTTTTGGAAACGACCTTCAATTATTGATTGTTGATGGATTTGTGATTTTTGGCCAGTACAGCATAACAAATCTCGTAAAACTATTGTTAACATCAACCTCAAGTGAAACATTGTTTTTTGTATATGACTCAAACTTCAGAAAATGGTGTGTAGGAAAGGAATGATGGCATACCAAACCAACGAAGTATCAAAACAGTTCAAACGCTGTTCTTAGACCAGCAAATTGGTGGGAAAAAAAGGGCAAGTGTGAAGGTCGTTAATCACGAAGCAGACAACAATGCGGCGAGGACCGAGGACGTCTGTCGAGTGCCCGCGCCGTGGTGACGTCACACTGCGGTTTTTAGGAATGCATGCAGAATCGAAGGGCATCGCACAGCTTAGGTATGTGAGATTCAAGTATCGACAAGATTGTTATCTAGAATATTATGTATGACGTAAATATTTATCGCCGTGCATTGTACTTCCCTGATTTTTTACGAGTTCACCACACAATCTAGCATTAATTTTCGCTATAAAAGCTTGCCTATCATTTTTCATTGTTCAAGCTTTCAAAGCAATCCCACTGACCATTAAAAAAAATAGGGTATTCAAACAAACGAACTAACTATTCAACTTCGTTATATTAGTGTACATTTCTAGGTAATTTAAAAACTCTTTTCATTAAATGACAGTCTACTTGCCTTTACCAACTATTGGTATTAGGTACGTGTATAAAACGAACGCCGTGTGGTGACGGCCTAAGAATACAAGTGTCACCACTCCCTTACATGCCTGGGATGTCGTAAGAGTCAACTAAGAGGCTCGACGCATTGAACACCTGTGCGAGAGAAGGAAACTTGAAACAAACCCTCTACCGACCCGTCTGGCCAGCGTGGTAGCAGTTGGCTAATAGCCTCCTATGAATGCCACAATAGGCGTGAGCTAGGAGAGGCATATGTATGTCCAGCAGTGGACGTCCACAGGCTGATGATGGATAAAACGAAAACCTCATGTTTCAAATTTATATGGATTATTATGCATAAGATGATAGCCCGTCGTCAACTGTACCTACCCAGAATAAATAAATAATTCATTCTTTCCGTGTATGTTTTCATGGTTTATCTAAGCGGTATTTCAAACAGAGGCTTTTAGTAGATTGTTCTACATCTCAACTGGAAAATGTACACGATGATGGAATTGGATAGGAATTGTTTTTGGACATCTCATCCATTATTCATTCATGTTAACATTTTGCTTTCATGAATTTAGATGATACAAAACGACTCGGTTAAGTGATGTTAAAATTGTGTTAGCAAGTACGGTATAAATAATATTGGGTGGAGTGAACGAAAGATAATATATTTGTATTTTGTGCATCGATATCTGTGGGGGTAATTAATTGAACTGTAAAGGTACATATTAAAATTCTATTAGCCTTAGCTAACGCCATTTATAATGCTGAATTATCAGTTTTGTAACGTCGTCTTACTTAATTTGACTTCTGCAGACGACGAGTTTTTATCCGAACGAGTCAGCGCATAATGATTATTATATTTGTCAATATTTTCATATGAATTATTGGTAGCGGGTATATTCTGAAGGTGGGATATGGAGCATTCTGATGATTTATGTAAACTACCAGTACTACCACGCAGATTTACCTATAAGCAGATGAATCTAATTTCTCTGTCCCCGCCCACACGTGGTCGTGGTCGTGGTCCGTGATCGGCATTTGTTTCACCGATGTCGGATCGTTCGGTTGGCCGACTTTCCACCGGATCTGTGGTCGTTTAGCTTTCAGGCTCTGTGGTGGCCAGCAGCGGATGCGGCAGCCTCGCTAGGAAGGCCGTTCCATTGGCAATATCAGATCCATCACTGGTGAAACCATGCATTTTTTGTTTAATAAAATACCGGCGCATGCGTGAGTTGTGATGTCAATTGGAGACTATATAAAATTATTAAGTTTATCAAGGAACAGAATCGCTGTCTGTGATAATCACGGTTGCTTTCGTTATGACAATCTCTTTCAAATAGCAAATCATTGTCCTAACCTATCTCGATTCATACACTGACACTGCCGAAAGAAAACAAGTTTTAAAAGTTATCCAATACAATTTCCACCATCACATCACTACGAGTATGATACGATACTTATTGGACATCCGCTACTATTAATGCATTATTATTCGTATATTTACGACACTGGTATAGCGATCATAGGCTTTGCCACGCGGTTTAACTTGAATTTATGGTGCAAATGGGATGATGTTGTTATCTGCATATTATGGTAGCGCGCGTGTATTACGTTCATGAGTTAGACAGGATCGAACGAACCGATGCATTTCTAGCAATTGGTTTTGTTCAAACCGTTGTTATAATGTTGTTATCTCGATAAACTTGTAATACTTTTTACGCTAACAAGACTGTAACCAAGCTCATGCATGGCCTAACAGTCA
This sequence comes from Chrysoteuchia culmella, assembly GCA_910589605.1. Classification (NCBI taxonomy): domain Eukaryota; kingdom Metazoa; phylum Arthropoda; class Insecta; order Lepidoptera; family Crambidae; genus Chrysoteuchia; species Chrysoteuchia culmella. Next base: position 20,482,551 of record OU342651.1, on the reverse strand, counting down.
CCCTAAAAGATTTACTACAAACAAGGTTGTCTTCGGAATCCGGCCCAATGCACTGACCAATTATGCTACAGAGACCTACGAGAACACGTTGAAATTCTCTAGTATATTCACCTTTTTCTACGGTGTTGGCCACCGTTGTTTCATCAATGAGAGAAATATCCTCGCATTCGAAAGAAACATCTTTACAGATGTTTGACTATCGATTAAGATGAAACTGCCATCTACTTATAACTTTTTAATTTTGCATTTTACAATGCTATTTTTATGTGATAATTTTTAATCAAGTAAATATACTAGAAAAAAGCAACTTGTCTCATGTCAGGGCTTGTCAGGGCGACATGAGACAAGTTGCTTTGTTCTAGTATATTTACTTGATTAAAAATTATCACATAAAAATAGCATTGTAAAATGCAAAATTAAAAAGTTATAAGGTTGTCTTCTTCAAGAATCTTATAATGAAATGTATCTGCAATTCTGCACTCAAGCAAACACTTGGTACTTTCTTAACACATTTCATCTCACCAGTAAGAAAATTTTAGTCACCATCATCATCTTAACCTTATTCCAATTCTATTTGTGGTCGATGGAGTAGGCAAAATAGCATTGTAAAATGCAAAATTAAAAAGTTATAAAAAGGTATACGTCCTACTTCTCCACTCCACTCCGTCACCCTTCCATCATCTCCTCATTCACACCCTTCTTCATTCATATTATTACGCCTACAATCTATCCATCTTTTTTCTGGTCTTCATAAAATAGAAAATTTTAGTAAAACTGCGAATTGGCGATAATCCACAAGTCACAAAAATTCGCGGCTATTGATAGAGGTGTGGTTAAATACTTCACGTGCGTCTATAGTAGGCATGGAAATTATTGCTACTTTCCGTTCATTTTCATTCAATGAAATGAATGATTATTTTCATATGATTTCACTTGTGAAATTTCGCAAACTGTGATTTTTGTTCCACAGTGGGTTTGTACGACAGTCATATTTCAATAATTATTGATATAACACTAAAATTCAAAATGGCGACAAAGGGGGCAGTGACCACAACCGGGGCTTCTGCCTTACCTGGGCCTTTATTCACTATGACCACCTAGAGATTTCTTGCTCAAACCACGCCAATCTCTTATTTAGTTTCGACATTTTCAAAATTCATTTTCTCTATGACATTAACAATTTTTAAAGTTATTTTACTTGTTCAATAACTATACAATTTGTCAGCGTCATGCACTTGTACAATAACTCTTTAACTTGTGAGCACCATGTAAAAAACTAATTTTGAAAATGTCAAAACCAAGTACGACATTGGCGTGCTTTGCGCAAGGAATCGCTAAGTGGTCATAGTGAATAAGGGCCCTGGCATGAAAATCATACGACAGTAATATTTCATTTAAATCGCTAATTAGCTATCATTCATCATAATTCATATTTCATTATTTTTTGAAAAGGGATGGAGAAATCTGCGATTTTCACAGTGTGAAATTGTAGCAGTCAATGTGAAGGGAAGGAGCAAGTGTGAATAATGAAAATCATTTCATATGATTTTCCACATGCTATTCATGAAATATTCCATGCCTAGTCTATACAACAGCTGATAAATAAATAGCATAACAAAGCCATAGCCATGTTTATATACCCCATAACTCTAGAGATGCGTAAATGATGAACAAAAACACTAAAGTGGAAAACAATTGCGAATCGTAAAGTACGACATTAAACTTGGGTCTCGCTGTTAGGACGTCATAAAACAGTGTATTGTACGAAAGTATAACGTTCTTTCAGCTTGCAATTTTCTGCAATACGGAACAGACATCTGGAAATTTAATCAAAGCCCAAAATAAATAAAAGAATTTAATTTTGACTCTTTGTTTAAACCACAGACCATGTTTTTGTTGTGCAGTGGCTAAGACAGTCTTCATCGAAAGCTAAAGATTGATATTAGACTTATGAAAATAAGCCTTTTGGAATCGGTGCCAGCCAAGGAATTCTACATAGCACTTCTTTTACTTTTATTTTCTTACCTTGGCTGGCACCGACTCCAAAAGGCTTATCTTTCACTTTTTGATTTTAGAAAGTCGGTTTTTTTTAAATAGATTTTTATTTCACAATTTAATTTAAAGTTAGAATAACTCCCGCACTTCGTTTTGACTCAAACTAGTAGTGTAGGTAACTACCAGTTTGAGTCAAACCGTTTGACCGAGAAATCGTCAGTTTTTTCAAGATTTCCTTAAAACTACAGAATCGATTTCAAAATTCAAAAAAATGGGACCAACTTGGGAACAGACCCGATGTTATAATGTTTGAATCATTTCGATCGGTTCATGCTTACCTACTCGAGTAATCGATGAACATACATAAAAAAAAATATACGAATTGATAGCCTCCTTCTTTTTTTGAAGTCGGTTAAAAACACAGTAATGTACATAAGTACAATTATTATTAGGACGTTAAGAGTTTTCCAGTTGATAAAAGTAATAGTTTCAAAGTGTCACCATTACATTTAGTTATTTGGTGTCAATCACATAGTAACCAGCTAACCAGCATACTGCACAGCCAATAACTTTTGGGCGAAAAGTGTTTCCCACTGAGATCTTCGTTTTCGTCGTCTTCAGTCCGTCAGAGATGTTGTTGAAATGCAATACGGAAACAACTATATACTTTAAACTATTATCAAAAATGATATCGTCTAATTATTGTCATATCACCAGCTTACATCGCGGAAGCCACAGAACACAGAAAAGCTTTGCGGCAGCCCTAACAGCGACCATGTGGGTGCGGGTTCGACGCCCGTGCCGGGTATGGGCATAACGACGCGATTGTCCACCGCCCACCTCTCCCGCGCATCGTTAGAATATCACTCGGTTAACCCATCATCACGTATGGTATGGATAACAAGCTCGATAACTGTACCACGGTGACCACACATGGACGAGTTACTATTCAGATAGATGTTCTTGCAGAATTATCTTACTAATATTATAAATGCGAAAGCATGTCAGTTTGTGATTTGTAATTTTTGCATTTTTCAATGCTATTTTTATACTTATGGTAAATTTTAAATAGAAAAATATTGGAAAAAATTTACTCGGCCACAAGTGGATTCTCAGACGGGAATCGATTTCCCGTCTGAGAATTCACTTGTGGCCGAGTCAATTTTTTCCAATATTTTTCTATTTAAAAATTTACCACATGTCAGTTTGTTTTACTTTCACGCAAAAACTACTGAACGGATTTGGATGAAATTTGGTATGTAGGAAATTCAAGTAGTGGACATAGGCTATTTTTTATCCCGATATTCCTAAAGGAACGGGAACCACGTGGGTGAAACCACGGGCGGCCGCTAGCTAAATATTTTTCGTTTCATGTTTAGTTATGGATGTCCGCCAAGTAACGCCTGATTCTATCAAAATGAGTCACTATACAATAATCTCTATTGATAAAGAAACAAGTATTTAGGCTGTGGTGAGCATAAAAATATCACTCAGTTCAGTCATCATCACGTACGGTAAGGATAACAAGCTCGTTAGCTGTACTATAGTGATCATAAATATGGAAGAGTTGCTATTCAATACTCTCTATTGATAAACAAGACATTAGATGCGAATGCAAAACTAATATCGTTTTTGGCTATCCTGAACGGAAATTAAGAACTGCTCTCTGGGGTCTGTGATGTGTCTGTGATCAATTTTGTTTGGTTGAAGATGAAGTTAATTAATAGGGGGCGTCCATAAATTACGTGAGATGTTTAAGGGGGGGAGGGGGTCGAGTCAAATCTCATCTAATCTTACGTTGGAGAGAGGTGGGGTCTCGGCAAATATCACGCAATTTTTTTTCTGATTGAAACAAAAAAAAACTATTTTGGTCCATTTGATCCAGATTGTACATGCTTAAGATTTAATATTAAGCGAAATCGTAATACGTTTAAGATCATTCATTGTGCGGAAGGGCCAACGGCTTAGAGTGGCTAGATCAGAACGAAGTTGAAGGAGCAGATGATTTTACTGAAAATCATATGGACATGTTGGTTCCAATAGTCTCTCTTGAGACCGCGCATGATTCTCCATGGACTGAATTAGAGTAGATATTCTTTTTATAAACACAGTAGTTACAAGTATTCTATTGTTAAATGTTTATTACACTTATAACTCTCAGCAATATTGATTACTAGTCTTAACTAGTCGTAAATAAAAGCACGAAGCATTTTTTTTTCTTTTTACAATAACAATCTAACGCGTTTAAGTAAGAAACCCACATTTTGAAAAATCTCACGTGAGATTGGGGGATGGGGGAGGAGGTTGAATAAAATCTCACGACATCTCACCAGGGGGGAGGGAGGGACTTAAATTTAAAAAAACACTTCACGTAATTTATGGACGTCCCCATACATCTATATTTGGTACTTAATTCGTCATCTGCTAGCAGGACACCGGTGTCCAGAGAACAATTGCCCGGCAAACCCGGGGCCTGAGAGATTTACTCTTTGATTTAAAAGATTTTGAAAGCAATATCAAAGTTCAATTCGGATACACATAGTTTAATTGTAATATTTGCACAAATGAAGATAACAGGAATTATGCTAAATGTTTTTGAACGGTAAGTTAATGAGATGCAGACGCAAGTTCTTACAGAGTACTTATATAAACTGAATGCTGTCAGGCCAGTCTGACTGTGGATTGATTACTAACTAGCTCTAACGTTATAGTTACCTATGTGCTATGTGAATACCATCTTTGATTATTTGTAACAAAATCTGGATGTTTCGATAATGCGATTATTTTGCGGAAGAAATCAAAATTTAATACTAAGTCTATACTAATATTATAAAGAGGAAAGATTTGAATTGTTTGTTTGTAACGAATCAAAACTACTTAACGGATTTGGATGAAATTTGGTACAGAGATAGTAGATAGCCTGGTTATGAACATAGGATACTTTTTATCCCGATATTCCCACGGGAACCACGCGGGTGCAACCGCGAGTGGTTCATATATGAACTTCTGCCAGGCCAGGTGACGACATTCTATTTAATATCTTGAAAAGTGGTGTAGGAAACCAAATGTTGGTAGGCAAAATACGTCTTTGACACTTCGAAGACGCAGCATTTAGTGACATACTCCGAGTCTCAGGGGGGCAATCACAAACGACCGAAAAGCTGACAATGCGGTGGTTTTAAATGTTGCTAGTGTAAAAAATGTCGAAACGAAAGGTTGAAAAACATCGATCGACCACAACCAGGTTACTCGGTTAATTTCTAATGAGTCGCTGCGGAATGTTTAGTTGATAACTAAGGGGGCCGTCGATATGCGGTAGCATCTAGTTAGCTGGGCCGAATACACTGTCTGCAATCTGTTAATTTTATTTTTCTTTCAGATGGGTGACATAACCCACAAGAACTTTTGAACTTATTATAAAGCGGTCGTGCCATTGAGAAAGAACGCACCGCAGATGGAGTCTTTTTTAATTGACGTAACTTTTATGTTGATGAAGCGCGACATTTTAGGTAATGCAATGTAAGTATTAAATTTTTGAAAGTAATTTACTGTCGGACATAGGTACACTAGGTAGGCTACCTGTAATTTTTTTTTATGAGCGACGGGGACTCTTAGCCATCATCATACCTGATGTTAAGTACTGATAAGGCTACAGATGGATGCGAGCCTCTCCCGGAATCCTCCGCCACTGAGGAACTGGCTATCATATCTCAATCTGCCGGAACACAACAATGCTGAAAACATTGTTGTTATGGCGTCAGGCTTAGATAAGATTATACCTTTTTACAGCACAGTCTTTAGTCCTTACCTGAAACAAAAATATCATTCATTAGTTAAATAAGAAAAGAACTATTTTATTCACATACTAGCGGATCCTCGCGGTTTTACCCGCGTGGTGCCTGTTCCCGTGGGAATATCGGGATAAAATATAGCCTATATCACTCGGGAGAAGCTAGCTTTCTAATGGTCTAAGAATTTTCTAAATCGGTCCAGTAGTTCCGGAGATTAGCGCGTTCAAACAAACAAACTCTTCAGCTTTATAATATTAGTATAGATTTAAACGTACCTAATCATCGGCGTCTCCCAATAGTTGGAATGAATGTAATCAATAGGTACTGTTAGTTAAACTAGTTCATTTGAAACTTGAAAGGATAAATAATAGTATTTAAAGGTAACAGGACAATGATTAATTGTTTAATCCTTGGTCTCCGAGACAATAGCTATTAAAGTCCTTACACAGTGACGTCATAGGATTCCAATCAGATTATTCAAAAGATGGAGCTGATTAATGAGACATGGAGTTTTAAAATAATATTAACATAACTAGAAAAAAATATTAAGTTTAAGCTGCTTTAATTAAAAAAAAAACACTCAGAAAACTGGTCAAAGAAATATGCACTCTCTAAGTCTCAACCCGGTGTGTTTTATTAATGTTTTAAAAAGGTTTAAACTCATATCAACTTTTAAAAAAAATATATATTGACTTAATTTTTTATAGAAGTTTTTTTTGGACGCGCATCTGTAATTGGTTTTCTGTTGTCTAGTCACGTACAAATAGACCACACAGAAAACCTTGCTTTTTTATGTAAACTCAGAAGTGAGTTAAGGTTGATATATTCCTAAATAAATTTGTAAACAAATAGGTATCGAGTCGCCAACGTGATCAATCGCTGTGAGGAGAACAAAATATCTCTAAAAGTAGACATGGTTTTCTCAACACCAGTTCGACGATGTGATAATAAAGGTAGCTTCGTGACTATCTATGAACTATGCGTTGAAGCAGGTGGGAAAAGCGATAAATATTCATTAAATATCATTAAATAGATACTAAGAAAATTTTATTTAGTTTTTTTATTAAATCAAACAGTTACTTGTACTAAAGACTTTTCAATATAAGTCAGCTGCCATCATCACATATAAGTACCCATTCATGAATAAAAATAGAACAAGCCAAATGCGAGTCGAACACGCACCTGAAGGGTTCCGTCTCACCCAAGGTTGCCTGGAAGCGATTGCTACGTAGCAATAAGGCCGCATATTGGGTGTTCCTCTTTTTGTAATGTTTGTTTTTGTATCGTGTGCAATAAGTTTCTATTATTATTATACCGATTACCTACACCTACCCGAAGTGCCACTATAATTTTTCGTCTGCAAAAATAACGTTGTTTTTGATAGTGTTTTTATGAAAGGTTTTGGAAAATGTGCTATAGTTCTGAAACTGCTAAATATATTCGTTCAAACCAATTTTCGTTGAAAGTTTTTATAAAGATCTACAGCCTAATATTTTTTAGATTTTTCACTTTTTTATTTTAAATCCTGTTATTGCTACCAAATTGCTTTTGGCGCTAGCAACACGCGGCGTCTCACTCTCACGCCGCCGCTACGAACCATCAGCGAGCGATTAGCCAGCAATCGCATACGTAATACCATTTTTATTTTGACGTTCCGAAGCGATCGCGCGATATCTGCTAAATTTTAGGTAAAAGCACGCCGGGCATGCTGTTGACTGTACTAAGAAATGCAACGACGAAAGGACCGTCTGTACATTGATTGTCTGAAACAATTGATTCGTCAAACGCCCGTGGCCATCGCGTGGGCTAAGTCATACGCTGAAGCCTGAATATGTGTAAACCTATTAAAATTGGAAATCTCCGTAACCTGGGTGGGCCGCGATTCTGATAACTTTAAAGTATTTTGTTTTTTAGTTAGAATTATGTCTAACTCGTTGAAACACGATTTTTTACGATACATAGCAGATTTACTTCATACGCCCAAAAATCATGGATGGATCGACACGTCATGTTAGTTTGACATAAGTATATGGCAAATATATCTCCGTCCGACATGTGGTGGCTTAATAGAAATGTAAGTGTCAAAAAGGAAGTGCTACGCTGTCTGAAACATTTCGTTATCATATCGCAATGGATATCTCAAACAAACATTCAAGCGCCAAAAAAAACACAAAAGGTCTCGTCGTCAGACTCGTGAGTCGCTCATGTTTCAGGGCAGGCTTTCAGGCGAACCCTTCTGGGGTCGTCGCCCCCTGGAGTGGGCTCGGCTACTGAAAACAGACCTTTCAGTATACGCTATTCTTTATGAAAACCAGACTATGACTATGAAATAATAATGTACGGAGGCACGTAATTGGACGTAAACACCGGCACGTTGAAATGATAACTGCGTTCAATTTATAATCATATAATGAAATTATGTACGCACTGATATATGCACTGAACACCTGTTAAATTTCACAGAATATAACTTAGAAAATAAAATATGAAATGTCACCTTGAGACATGATTTTATTGTCACGATCGCGATGTGTATTGACTATTGACATAGTTAAGTTTAGTAAGAAATGCTAGGAAATGCCATGGGAGTGTTTTGATTAAATGTCATGATTCGTCTCACTCATTATTTCAACTTAATGATCTTTCCATTATCAGCCTGTGGACGTCTACTGCTGGACATAAGCCTCTCCTAGCTCACGCCTATTGTGGCGTTCATAGGAGGCTATTAGCCTACTGTACCACGCTGGCCAGGCGGGTTGGTAGAGGGTTTGTTTCAAGTTTTCCTTCTCTCGCACAGGTGTTCAATGCATCGAGCCTCGTAGTCGAATCTTACGACATCCCAGGCGGAGTGGTCGACACTTGTATTCTTAGGCCGTCACCACACGGCACAATGATCATGATCATTCATTAAACTGAAATAATTAGTGAGACCAATTCAAAATAACCTTGCTGCATTATGATACGAGAACGTAAGTATAGCATAGCGTTATGAGGGCTACTCCCTTTTAAAGGAGGGGCTGACCCTCGTTAACCGTCACAATATTAATTTGGAGAACAAATATTAGTGACTTCCAGAAAACTGCCGTTTCACTTACAAAATGCTTGTGAGAAAAAAATATTTACCTGTCATGAGAATATAGGTAAGTTTTGATTTTGCGGAAAACTTTCCGTCTTATTGGTCTAAAATAATGTATTATGGTTTCTTATTGGTGAGTTTATAGAATAGAGTTTAATTAAACACAATGAGAGAACAAATGCCCTGCGTCTAATACCCGATAAAAAATTACAACGAAGAAGATTCGTTTCGAACATTTAATATCGGCGTCACCCCAAGTTCTTATAAATTAAACTAAAAACATTTACGGAATATTGTGAGCATAAACTGCGATGCAAAATAAGAAGCTCTAAATAGAAAAAAGTGTTGAATGAAGTGAATAGCCCATTTCCTGTGTGGTCAAAGCTTCAGTTTAAATCCTCAAAGGGCGAGCTTACACAGGCTTACGGACGATTAACGAATTAACACATGCACCGCGATAAAAAAAACGTAATAAAAAAGATAATAAACTGTTTTGTATGGAAATGGGTCAGACCCAAGGCTCAGAGCAAGTTTATCGTTGCTGTTTACTACTACATACCGAAATATGCGGCTTATAAACGAACTTGCGTGTACGCTACAGTTTATGCAAACGAAATTCAATGACAGTAACTTTGCCTTGGAATAAAACTATTCTAATTGGTATAATGAAATTTTACTTATCGTATGAAAAAAAAACACTTTAAACCTGCCCAGTTGTCCAATCTTCCACCGACAAGTGCAGCAGCCCATCAGCATATATATATAAATTGTGTTTATTACCAAGTTCAAAATGATTTAGGGCATGATTTAGAATCCCAAGTTAGGTAGGGGTTGGGTGCTGCGTTCTCTGCCTTCTATCTCAAAAACGGTGGGGCGTATATGAAAAAAATGATTAATCAAAATTGGTCACAAATTCTGTGCTTTACAATTGTTATATAAATGTAAACATTATTGGAGCTATAGGAACAGAGATAAACGCGATAAAACTGTTTTTGTGACCATTGACATTGAATAACTTGTTGGTGTTAAATAAATAAATAAATAACTGACAGCGCAGGGACTAGATTTTATGACTTTTGTTTGAGACAACTTTTGGACACCAAAATGAAAGTGTATACGAGTTTACAACTTGTCCTATCACATTGCGAGGTGAACCTCTAATACTGGATTACTTATGATACTTTGGACCGAGAGTCTCGGTAGCTCAGCGGTTAGAGCATTGGACCGGATTTCCAAAGGTCGTGGGTTCAATTCCCATCTGAGAATTAACTTGTGGCCGAGCAATTTTATCCAATATTTTTCTTTTTCAAATTTATCATAAGTATAAAAATAGCATTGAAAAATGCAAAAATTCAAAACCATAAAAAATAACTGGAATATATCCTTCAACATTCATCGGACTGATAGTTTTGAGTAGAGTGAGTGAGATCCAGAGACGATGGCGTTCAAGAAACATACAAACTCTGTAGTTTTATTGTATTAGAATTAATAATATAATTGAGTTATTTTGATTACATTTTGAATAATATTACTCAAGCTTTAGTTATCCAAATACTTGGTTCACTATCACCGAAAGCGGGCGCCCGGCGCTAAACATTTTTTTTAAACTTAGTCACCGCGAGAAGCGATAAAGACAACAGTAGCAAGTTCAGTGACTTTAATGTTTAATATTAACCCAAATAAATTAATGACTTCGCCGCAATCAACAATAAAACATCGATAAAGTACATTAAGTTGTATTTTTGGAAGGCACTTGTGAATTTTATTATGTTATTATTATGAATGAATTTTGATTCGTGTTTTTAAGTAAGTAATTGTGAAAAACAAATCACAATCGGATGTAAAATGAAACAATGATGAGTTTCATAGAGTTAAAACGGCACAGGACATGCAACGCTGTACAACATTTTATTTGTAAGAAACGTTTCAAAGTGCCTATAAGCATAAGCACAGAATAGTAAATAGTACAGCATAAGGTTTATAATAATTAATAAATATCCCTACCTATTCGTCGTCGTATCGTGCGTTGTTATTAAAAGTCTTTATCAGCCATGTAGGGCTAACGTTTTAAAACGTACAGCCTAATTTAATTAAGTTTAAATGTTTTGTGTTTATGTACTGTATATGTTATGTACTGTTTATGCTTAATCGTATAATGTTCTTTGTGTGTGTCTGTTTGTCTCATTTTTGATGTCACCCATGTGTCCAGCAGAATACCAGTGCAGCCAGCTCTGCTTGCTGCTTATACTGAGCTGGACACGGTTTTGGAGCGACGATGCACAATATTATATTTGGTTTTAGTTGTGTCAATTGTAATTTTGTAATGTTGTGTGGTTCTAAAATAAATGTATTTTTCTTTCTTTCTATTTTATATTTTTATATATCTCACGATACCACAGTTCCGCAAAAGTAAACTTCTTAGACAGTCTAAGCTAAGACAATAAGAACAGTATTCTTTTAAGTTTAATAATGGTGGAGCTAGGAACTCTTTGCTTCCAAGTTAGACTGCATAAAGGATCCTCCTGGAGCCACTTAGACACGTCTCTCCTCTCACTGTTAGGCCATCGTGTACATGCACAATCCTTAGATATAGCTCCGTCACAAGATCATTTTAGCTGTAAAACAAGAATAATAGTATATTCTTGTATTATTCTTTTTGCTTGACCGAATGAACCCGTTGAAATGATTTAAACGTTATTAGAATTGTTGAAATTTAGAAATACTTACGGTTCAGTAGTTTTTAGGAAATCTTGAAAATACTGTCGTTTTTTTCGGGTACATTGACGACGAACTTAACAAACTAAGTTAATCGGTATCAAAATAAGTATAAACTTTATCGACGAACTGCCCCCTTATTGTCTAATTTCAAAATCTATCACAATCCGTTTCAAAGGTATTGTGATTGTGATAATGATCTATGGAATTGTGTAACTTTCATTTGTCACTTTTCCATACATTTTAAAGATATTTTCGTGTGTCATTTTGCTTAGAAAGTTCAATTTCGTTCATTCAATACCTTTTCAAAACGCGTTTAGATCACAATCCCTATCAAATGTCAAATAGTGACGACCTGAAGTATGTAAATATCTTTCAAATGACGAATTGTAAGGGATTACGATAGATTTTAAAATTAGACAATTAGCCCCTTGGTGTATTAAAGTTAAATTGTTTAGAAGTTACTCATTGTTTCAAGTTCATTTCATTTCCGATGTGTGCACAGATGTTTTAAAGATTAAAATAGATCAAAAAGGTCGTGATAACTCATGTGCGGTCCATGCTGCGGTACAACTATAGTTTTAGACTACAAATAGAAAACAAAACATCGCGGCGCTTACACCGTCCGAAAATAAACTTAACGCTGACACCGTCCGGTACTGGCGCACCACAAGTCATTTGCTTAATTTGTATTGTTCGGTTTGTGATAAGAAGAGCGAGTAGAAGTGTGGTGTGTAGGTAGACATCTACAATCGGGTGTAATAATTACACTTGTAATTATGTCACCTATGTTCCGCAATCATGTTCAAGAGCACATCAGCCTCTAGAAATCTGTCAGCTTTCCAATTTCCAAAATGGGTTGTTAAGTCATAACTACTAATTGCAAAATTTGGATTTTGCAATTAGTATTTCAATTCAATTCAATTCAATCAATTCAATCAGTTTATTGCACTCCATAAGTATACAAGGTCTTAAAAATAGATGAGAACATTATGGGTCCGGATTGGACATGACAAATATAAGTATAAGTAGAGGGCACTATACTCATTTTTGTTACAAAATAAAATTATTTATTATAAAAAACATAACATAATATTGCTAGAGTGTATGTTGCTAATTTCAAATATTATTTTAAAGACGTATCGGTCAAATACTCACTAACTGTATAATACGTTTTGGTAATGAGTAATTGAAATTGAATTCTTTATCTTTATCTATGTCTTTTATATGTTCCGGTATTTTATTATATATTTTATAGCCATAGCTAGTGTGCTTGCAGAGTGTAGTTTAAGTCGAGACGTAGGAATGATAAGCTTGTTTTTATTTCGTAGTGTGTATTTGGGATTACTTTCTATGCGTTTTTTAAAGAATTCTGAATATTTTCGGACAAACTTACAAATTTCTAATATGTAAATACTAGGTAATGTGAGAATTTCATGTTTCTTAAAAAATGGTTGGCATGAGTCCGTATTATATATATTTACTAGTATTCTTATTTATTTATAAGCACTTATTATTACAATACTTATTATTTATTTGTGATGTAAGTACAGTCCGTACGCTACGTGATATTTCTGAAAAGACGAGGACTGTATTTTGTATTGTAGCATTGTAACTTTTTTTCACAGCCGTGTATTCAGAAATATATATTTTTTACCGTCCTTGATTTTGAAGAAAGAAAAAGGTTTTTATTATTCCCCATTCAATTCAGACGTACAAAAAAAAACAAAAATAAAAATAATGGATAGGAAGTACTAACTTATTGCTGATTTTTCAACCCTATAGTTATCATCAGTCAGTTTAACTCATACATATAACATAACCAACAAAATACAAAATAAAATATTAAAAAAAATAGGTACGTTATTATATATATGTATATATTTTTTAATTATAATATTTATGTATTATATTATTTGAATGTAACTAAGTTAATTATCGCTACTCCTGTGTAAGTGGTAGATACTTTAAATAAGTGCAATGTGCATTGCATTGGGTAGTCGGGGCACGGAGCTCGCTTCCTTCCGCCCTTCTGGGAATCGAACTGTGTGCTTTACCGCCACCGCAGTCGAGAAACTTAGAAAACTGTAGCCCTTAGGGATTTCTTGAACGGACGCAGGTGTTTAATATGCCAAAGGCGTAAAGAGAAATTTTAATTGGACTGAATATATACTGCTGCACGTTTATCAATATTGCCCTTTTTATGATTTTTTCTGGACAAAAGGGTCCATTGTACAATTTTTCTACATACTAATACTTTTCGCAATTCTCCTGGAATTTCCAAAGATGTTCAAAAGCTTTGGGCAGTTATATAAATGCCACATGTTGCAAATGCAATAAATGTATTTAGACATGGGTAATTTGCTAATATGGATTTTTCGCTGTCAATTATAATAACATAATAATTAAGCCTAATTATTAATAAATCTCAATGTAATTATTACATTTCAGGCATTACTAACCTAATTATAAATAAAATAAATAATTTTTTCCATACAATCACACCAATAATCTAGCCCTCGTTAAGTATCATGAAGAACTTGTGTTATGGATACTAGATAACGGATAAACATATTTATATACTTTTTTTTGTAAATACATACATAATATACATATTAAACTAATTGAAACAATGGAGAAACTAATCTTACAATATCTTAGCATAATTGTCTGCAAACTGGTCACTGCGCTGAGATACAATCACGAGCGATCAATATTGGTCGTATCGGTAAATCTAACCGCGGGCGACACGACACGATGTAGTCAATATATCAGTTCAGTACCTCTAGCACGAACAATTTGCGTCTTGGTATAGAGCAGCGTTTCCCATTTGGTGGGAAACCGGGCTATCAATATAAAATACTGGGACGCAACATTCCTGCCTTTTGATTCCGCCTTTTTAACCGACTTCAAAAAAAGGAGGAGGTTATCAAGTCGACTGTATTTTTTTTTTTTTATGTATGTTCCACCATAACTTCGCCAGTTGTTAACAGATTTTTAAAATTCTTTTTTTATCTGGAAGAAAATGGTTTATGTGTGGTCCCATATAATTTTTACGAAGATCTGGCTAGTAGTATTTTCATAATCCTGAAAAATATCAATCACCTTTTGGCAAGTAGTCGTATACCTAGATGACATCATTGTTGTGTATGGGCTGATTTTTAGTGTAAGTAACGGCACATAATGTAACAAAAAAATCTGAAATAAAAACATTTTATAAAAAAAATCAAACCGACTTCAAAAAGTAAAAAATAAAACTTTTGGAGTCGGTGCTAGTTAGCTAAGGCCAAAAAAAATATAGTTAATAGAAGTGCAATGTAGAATGCTTTGGCTGGCACAGACTCCAAAAGTTTTATTTTTTACTTTTTGAAGTCGGTTTGATTTTTTTTATGCCTAGGTTAGATTCTTAAGTAAAAAATGAACAGCCAGCTATCTATACTTCGCACTAAATAGGCGATACCGAAATAATAATTAGTAAAACATTGTTACTAACAATAAATGTGTATTATTTATTTTATATACCTACTTAATATAACCTGCCCCCTAATTGTCTAATTTCAAATCTATCACAATCCCTTTCAGAGGTATTGTGATTGTGATATTATCGTCTGTCATATTGCTTGGACAGTTCAATTTCGTTTATTCCATACATTTTAAAACGCGTCCCGATCACAATCCCTTTAAATGTCAAATAGTGACGGCCTGATATATCTTACAAATGACGCATTGAAAGGGATTGCGATAGATAAAAAATTAGACAATTAACCCCCAGCTTGGATTTAAAAGTGTTTCACGAAGGGGCAGTGTGAAAATTACCGGGCCATGGCAGAACAATGTTTGGGAAACACTGGTATGGAGCACTTACTGTCAAACAATGTGTATAGGAAAATGTAGTTCCGTTTACGTCCGACAGGAACGCTGCTCAATATGTCATACATTTTTTGACTATACGTCCTCGATAGTTTTTCGAGCTAGGGTACTGTAATCGATATTGTATCAAGAAGACAAACATAAAGGCGGAAGATAATGCAGATATGCATCGAGCGCAGGACAATGCTTCGGTGCCACTTCGCAACAGCTGATTCATAAGAGGCATGTTTGCATAGGCGCGGGAGTGGGTTCGAAACAAAGGATCACACGCTCAGCGTTGTTTTGAAAAATGACTTCTTCCTATTGATAGACCGGTGTCGTCTTGTGACTTTAAAATTAATATGGATAGTAAAAGCAAAGAATACTAACAATCATTAATGTGTGTAATGTAAAATGCAAAATTAAAAAGTTATAATTAGATGGCTGTTTCATCTTAATCGATAGTCAAACATCTGTAAAGATGTTTCTTTCGAATGCGAGGATATTTCTCTCATTGATGAAGCGACGGTGGCCAACACCGTAGAACGGTGAATATACTGGAAAAATTCGACGTGTCCTCATAGGTCTCTGTAGCATAATTGGTTAGTGCATTGGGCCGGACTCCCAAGGATGCGGGTTCGAATCCCGTCAGGGCAACACGAGACTAGTTGCTTTTTTCTAGTATATTTTCTTGTTTAATATTTATATCATTAATGTATTTAATCGTTGCAAGAACGTTTGCTACATAAGTTTTAAACAGTAGCTAGCTAATTACCTACCAATTGATAAAGAGTTCTCGTAACTTCGCATTTTTTACCATCGTCTAGTCATCCAAATGGGGTTGGGAATGGAAATTCCTATGCATGGCGTCTACAAAGCGTCAAATGTCACGTCAATAGGGTTTTTAGGGTTCCGTACCTCAAAAGAAAAAAAACGGAACCCTTATCACTTTGTTATCCGTCCGTCCGTCTCTGTATAAGAAAAGTACGCGATAGTCCTCGTTATTTATTCAACTTTATGTTCTTAGTAATAAGGTCGTGTCGCGGACAAAAAGTCCTCCAATGTCCGTCGTCTGCGCAGGCTAACAGTCTGTTGACGGTGTAAAAAACCAATCTTGTAAATTACCGTCAAAAAAAGATACAACCGTTTATGTCGCAAAAAAACGTATATTTCGACACTCTCAAGGGAATCAAAATTCATAGGGTCCTTCCGGTTGACCTAGAGCTATGAAATTTGGCAAGTAATATCGTCTTTTACTAAAAATATAGGAGAAAATCTTAAAACTGTACACTTTAAATTAAATAATAAAAAATATAGTATTTAGTTCTGAAAACTGAATTTCGGGAAAAAAAACTGCAAGAGTCGGTTACTGAACTAAGTATTTATAATATTATGTGGGTACAATCGGTCAACTTCCTGGTTGACCAGTAGAGTTTTTTGGGAAACGTTTTCTCGGAAAGTACTAAGGTTAAAGAAATAATAAATTATTCAAATGAAATACCTATGAATATTCTATTATTTGTAATATAAACGTTTTCTGTATATCTGTTACTTTTTGTAATAAACTTCCCCAAAAAACGGTACTGGTCAACCGAGAAGTTCCACGACTGTACCTACAAATTTGTGCGGAACCATCGGTGGGCGACTCGGACTCGCACTTGTCCAATTTTTTTTATCAATTTAAATCCTAAAATCTGTTTCATGCTGCTAATATGCCAACTTACTCGTTCGATAAATTTATCACTTTATCTCTATAGCAAAAATAACATCAACAAGTAGTTCTTAGAAATTTATATTAGTAGGTAGAAACTAGGTGCTTTAAACATATTGACACAGATGTGCGTAGCATAGCAGTCGATATTGTTTGAATGGGTGATAGCAAATGGAGTAGCATTTCGTCATATCGTAATGTAACTATAGGCTCATATCCTTGAGGAGTTAATGTACTTTTGATCGTAATAAATTGATCAAGCAGACCAATCACGAATTGTATAGCGATTCGTGTTATTTATAAACCAATCATTATTTGTCTGCGTTAAAACATTTTATCAATATGGCTTTTACACATATTAGGTCTTTACCTATGAAATTGCCGATTTGTATGAAGAATTTCAAAGAATATTTATCATATTATATTATACTAGCTGTGCCCCGGGGCTTCGCTCCCGTGGAATTTCAGGATAAAAAATAGATAGTAGCCGATTCTCAGACCTACTCAATACGCTCACAAATTTTCATGAGAATCGGTCGAGCCGTTTCGGAGGAGTATGGGAACGAAAACTGTGATACGAGAATTTTATATATTAGATTAGACTAGCTGTGCCCCGGGGCTTCGCTCCCGTGGAATTTCGGGATAAAAAATAGATAGTAGCCGATTCTCAGACCTACTCAATACGCTCACAAAATTTCATGAGAATCGGTCAAGCCGTTTCGGAGGAGTATGGGAACGAAAACTGTGACACGAGAATTTTATATATTAGAAGATTTAGTTATCCATACTAACATTTTTTGTTATAGTTACTACCGCAAGTGCTAATGCCACAATTTTTTTATGTCCAAGCTTTGTTTGAAGTATAAGCAATCGAATGCTTTATTTTTATTTTAAAAATTATGTTTTTTGTTATAAAATTAATGTAATAAAGTAGTCAATTTTGCTAACAAAAAAAGAGTACCTTTTTTATCGTATAAGAAACTAAAATAATAATCTTAAGATTAATTTTTCTTGTTCATTATGATCTTAATTTAATATAAAACCAAGCAATAGATGTACCCTTTAATTACAGAAGTAGTGAGGTTCTCTGGATATGTAAGAAAATATTCGCCGATTTCATAGGTAACCTATTATTACAGTATATATGAGAACAGGAGGAACAAGGTGGTTTAATCATTCAAACGTCCGACAAAGTTCCATCACACATCATACGGCAGAACCATTTGAAACCCTGTCGCAGCGACCCGTAAGTAAGCAACCACATCCTGCTTAGTTCCAATCAACGAGAAACCAAAGACCCTAGTTGTGCCATTTGCCAACTATGTTTTTGCGACCCGACAAATTGAAACACAATATCCACTAAGAACCAGAACCAAGCTCTTCAAAACCTCTTTGATAAAGCGTAGATGCTCATAATACAAAGCCAAGCGCCAGTTCTTTCTTCAAGATCATTATCCATTATCCTAGACTTTATTACTCCTAATCTCTTAGATCAAACAATGGATAGAAAGAAAGCGTAACGCGTCAAGACGGTCCGTTGCATAAGCATTCTTGCAAAATAATACCCATTGAATACATGCAGTGTCATCAGAACGATTTGGCGTCACGCTACCATTATGTGCATGTTGCCATTTGACGACGTTGCGCAATGTGGAAACACTTCTTGTGTCATACGGGCAATTTGGGCCAGTAGAAAACATAGTTTCATTCATAATGCAGCAATTACATTAATGATTTATACTAGAGAAAAGAAAGAAAGAATTAAAATGGGTCATATGACCAATCATTATGTCGTAGGCCATATTATGTCATAAGAACTTGGGGGAAGCCTATACCCAGCAGTGGGTGTTATGTGGCTGAGACGACGACGACGATATGACCTCTCGCAGCATTTTCCCATCTTTCTAATATTAAAAAAAAAACAAGATATAAAATATATGAAAACTACATAATAATGCACACAATATTAGGTCATTAAGATCTACTAGAATACCTACATTAGCAAAATAATACAAAAGTATAAATTTTTGTTATCTACAGTGATTATGAAGCTAACTGAAAAAAGATCCTTACAAAAAGAAAGGGAGAGAAATTTACTAAAAGAAATTGTCCAATATACGATACTACACATCTGTTTCCAAAAACGACATCTTCAAGTAAACGAGAGAAAAAAACAAACGGGTGATTTGTAGGGGACGTCTGTGACAGACGACTTCCAATCTGGGGAAGGCCGGATTACAAAATACAATTATTTCCGATGAAGGGGTGCTTGTCGGAGAAATTATAGGGTCTGTGGAGGACGCGACGTTCAATATACTATCGGGGTAATTCTAATAGAAATGGAGAGAAACTGATTGGAAACTCGTAAAGAGGTTACGTTTCTTACTAGAAACGTCTATTCCATTAACACATCCCTAATATACGGTTCACCACTTAAGCAGTCTGGAATTGACGACCTCAGATTCAGAGCACGCGAAACGAATAATAGATAATATTTCTGAGAAAGGAACCTTTCTATTGAATATCCCGAATGATAGCAAGGAGAAAGGATATAAAGTTACTGGAACTGTCCAAAACAGGTATTTTTTACTGCAAACTGTAATGCAGATGTCAACAGTATTACTAATGAACGAGAATTGTAGTTCCGTATGTTTTTTCAACTGTACAACAATGGAACAAAGAGAGTGAGGAAATAAAATGAAAAGTTTGTCTCGGGCTGCGTACCATATGTGCCGACTCATGACGTCAGAGAAGTCAGCTGGCTGTGTGACTTCTGTGTCGAGTGCATGGCTGCCGTACCGACTGAGTTCAACTTGTTTCATTACTGCAATAATCTGGTTGCATTTAACTCTGCGCATGCTATGGATGATGTCATACGTGTACTTTACAATCCCGTTTTTCTTCTCCAATAGATTACTAGAGTTACAATAGATCTTATAGGTCGCAGCGACTACAGTTACAACTGGAGCTGCATAGCCCCTATTATATAAAATAATTTAATAATAATAATGCTAGCGGCCACCCGCGGTTTCACCTGCGTGGTTCTTGTTCTTGTGGGAATATCAAAAAATCCTTTCTTAGTGCTCGCCTACATCGTTAAAGGATCGTGTATGCAAAATTTCAGCCTAATCTGTTCAGCCGTTTGGAATCTGCGTTGCCTGTCAGTCAGTCACTGTTTTATTAGTATAGATTTATTCCTAAGTACATGATTTTAGTAAAGCCCAAACAATCACCAATACCATATTTCATGAGGATAAAGAAGGGTAGGCACGACATTTGTGTCAACTACGAATAGGCAAATGGGATTACCCATAAAAACGCAGAAAATTACATCAGCTCGTTTAAATGTCGTCGAGGAAGGAAGGAAGTATATTACCCAGTGATTCCCTAATATCATAGAGCGGTATTAAGCGACAGGCATTTCTAAAGTAGGTATACTTTAAAAAGGACGATTAAAAGTAAATATCTACAATGTTTATAAAATATCGCAATGATAGACTATAAAGTATCTAATATTGTCGAATGGCAGTAGTACACCCTGTACACCCTAGGTATATAAAAAATCATGCTAGATAAGTTTAGCGTAAAATTTTAAATTATTTATCTGTCACTTAAAATTACCTAAATACCTACAGTAAAAAGATTCTGTTGAATAAAGCATTCTTCGACTTTGATTTATATTGGAAAAAAATTAAAGAGGGCATTATTCGTGTTTGATGTTTGATATCAAAGAGAAGGTAATGCATACGATTAGAATAATAAATAATACGTTATGCAAATAGTCTGAGAAAGTATTCATTTTTTTTTATAATAAAGCATGATGAATTTCGTTTTTGAAGCAGTCGTTTGTAAATATGAAACAAAATTAATCCAACACATTGTTTGGGCCCCTGGAACTTACACACCGTGACGACGTGTGCTCAGGCCAATGAATCCAATGATCCTTAACGCATCACTGATCCATTGCTAAGGCCCACTTGCTCCAAGCTGGGGTTAACATATAACTCAGAGTGCATACAAAAGCAGCGTTAACTCTGGGTTAAATGTGCTAGCCCGGGTTGGCGCAAGTGGGCCTAAGAAATACATTCATATATAAACAATTGGGTAGTCCTGCTACATGTAAATTTTGTAGGTTATACATATCATCATTATCAGCCTGTGGAAGTCCACTGCTGGATATAGGCCTCTCCTAGTTCACGCCTATTGTAGCGTTCATAGGAGGTTATTAGTCTACTGCTACCACACTGGCCAGACGGGTTGGTAGAGGATTTGTTTCAAGTTTTCCTTCTCTCGCACAGGTTTTCAATGCGTCGAGCCTCTTAGTCGACTCTTACGACATCCCAGGCATGTAAGGGAGATACATATCACATCTGCGTAAAAAAATATTATTCTTTTGGATGTGAAGATTATCTTATATGCCAGTATCGATGGGATAATGCTGGTACTAGCGAAAAGTTCTAACGTCTGGGTAACTCAAATTGGAGGGTTCCTGTTACGTCTGGGCTGACCAGAGTTGGATTGGACACGTCCTCTTTTTGCAAAGTTATTGTAACCATTGACAATATCTTGTGAAGAAATTAACTTGAGTACTTTTTTATGATTTTTAATTTTTGCATTTTTCAATGCTATTTTTATACTTATGATAAATTTTAAATAGAAAAATATTGGAAAAAATTAACTCGGCCACAAGTGAATTCTTAGATGGGAATCGAACCCACGACCTTTGGAAATCCGGTCCAATGCTCTAACCGCTGAGCTACCGAGACTTAAGTTGAGTACATTATAAAAAAGCAATTGTTTCTCAATAACTTCATAAACTCTTCACAATGTCCTTAATGAAATGATTTGCTTTTGAACGAAACACGCATTTAAAGAATTTTTTTACAATATTATACTACAAGTACAATCCTGTTTACGGAAAATGAGAAACGCAAATGATGTCATGACGACCGTCAGAAATAGCAATTTTATCAATCAATAAATATGATTCACCTACTACGTGTTCATGAAAATATATTATTCACCACATAAAAAGAACCTTTGATAAACAAATATGTATTACAATCAATGCCATTACGAGCATTTGTAATAAAACCACGTATCGAAGAGACATGATTAGTTTAACTAATGAACCTAATCTTCTTTTCGGAGTTTCCTTTTTCCTTACCCTGCAGATGAGGAAAACGGATTATTTACATTCAACGTGATTTTTTCAACTTTGCTCATAATACAATAAAATGGAGACCACAAAGTAATATTATTTTACAAATTATGTATGACTTACAATAAAATTAATATCCACTTCCAAAATATTCCATCGTATCTTGTCTCAGTAAGGCAACATTTGACAGAATGACCCCAACCCTGACACAGCAGTGAAATTAAATATTTCATGCCAGATAATTTTAAAATTTGGTTAAGTACAGAAATATAAGACAATATAACGGAGCTCAGTTGCAAAATTGTTCGCGCGCTCAGCCTACGACTGTGTCGGTGCTCAGACACGGGGTGGCTGACCAATAAATGTAGTATTACAAACTATGTTTAGCCTTTGGTCTTGGCTGAAATTTGGAGTCGCTAAAACCCGCCTTGGGCCCACGTGAACAGTTATGCATGTCTCATTTATCTTATCCATCATACTGCCAGTGCCCTAGCAGTGGGGAACATCAAAACGGCTGATTGTGGTACTCTGGAGTGACCTATATTTCGTATGTGTTTGTCCGACGACATTACGACAGTAGCTATTATAAAAAGTCGAATAGATTGTCGCATTGTCACGTGGTTGTTATTATAGTGCTCACAGAGCGTGAAATTATAGAACGCTGGTGCAGGTAACTGATGAGAGAACATCGTGGCGCATTTAACATCAAACAGATTCAAATTACGCTGTCTTTGAACACTGATAGATATATGACATATTTTGGACATATAAGTTTCTTTTTAGTATTTGAAAATGGATTTATTTCATTGCACTAATGAATTTAAAATTTAAAACTGAAGTAAAAAATCCACTCTACAAATATAAAATTTTATGAAAACAATAATAATTACGTCAACATTTAAGTATTTTATACCGAATAATCATTCGTTTGGCGTGTTGCAAGCAATAAAATTACCATAATAGTGTTTATGGCAATACTAAATTATCAGAATACAAATTTTAATACAATACAAGGTGACCAGCAACAATATTTAATGAAATCTTATCACTTTCGGTTTTTCCCGAAATTATTTTAATTTTACATTGCTATATTTATAACGCCATTGTTATTGGATTTTAGTCGGTCATACAAAAAAAATATACTTCTGATATAAAAACACGTCTGTTTCAAAGACAAATCATTTAACAAATCATTAATGACCTACAGTAAAAAACGTGAAATATTTTAGCAGACAGCACATTTCAAAGTAACAATACCAATCACGAAGCGACACGAGACAAGTTGTTTTTGTTCTAGTGTATTTTCATGTTTAAGATTAATTACAATACCAATCACATCATTAGCTTTTGTTAGCTTACCAGGATTAAAATTTAAACTCTTGTTATTGTCACCGGTTCATTAGCACACAGGCTGTGCACACAGCGAAGTAATTGATTGCAGTCAACAGCGTTGATTTACCGTTGAGCATTAAGTTAGCCATCGGCGTAGATCCTAGGGCCCTATTCTGATGTTGTCATAATCGTAACTCGATCGTGTTTCAATTGTTGTGCTCTTTCGACAGTTCTTGTTACCACAATATAAGGGCCGAAACTGCGATACACATAGATTATATTTGCTAGTTGATTGCCGGTTCTTCTCGTTACAGGATCTCCCGCCGTAGGGTTTGTGAACCGATTGGCGTAGCTTCTTTGATGTTCATAAGTGTTTGTAACAGCCTAGACTAGACTGAATAAATGATATCGAATTTTGAATTTAATTTCTAACGGATTAGTATATGCTTGGAGTGGATGGATAAGCTCTAATCTATTGCGACCTTCGCGCGTCTCGCTTAACACAGTTTCGGTGCTAAAGGAACACTACAATTCAAATACGATTGAGATACGATTGTGACTAAACGTTAGCGGAATTAATTGACCCTCTGGGCCATCAATCAGGCGACACAGTTGGCTGCGCGCCACCATTGTGCGCCTACGCACGCACGGAGCCATCACCGAACACTTTCACGAGAGGATCTAACAAGCACTTAATTGATCCTATTTTATTATAATTGAGAGATAGATTGAGTTGTCCATTAACTCACTAACGGCGACACGGACTTCGTTCTGAGAGTAATTTTTCTAGACCTAAAATTCATCGCAATCCGACTAGGAGTTCCAGTTAAATGCGTTTAACTTTAAATTCAGAAACAAATTCTTCTGCTTTGTTAGACTATAGAATGCAAACTACAGAAAAATAATTGCACCAATGTTTTTCTGGCTAAATTACCACATGTTGTCGATTGACTTAAACCATCGAATACTAAACAGTACAGTCTTAAACTTCAAGAATTAATTTATGAATAAATATGACTGTTCTTCTGTCATAATTCTCCATGACTGCCATGTTCAAGGTCCGACTAAAGAACATTATTTGATACACACTTTTGATGCAGCGTCGCAGGGTCAACGCGATCTTATTGGTATCGAGACGCATGCCACGCATAATGTAGCGCGAAGCTATTTGAATGACTCAAGACGTACCGAGTCAGCTGACAGAAAAACTCAATAACCGACGCACGTCACGCATGCCAGCGATATGGAAAGACAATATTTCATGGCGATTTGTCTTCGGATACATACAATACTTTTCTCTTTATTTCGAAATCGATATGGCAGTAAATGACTTGAGGCTTTGAAGAAGAACGCGTAAATTACGATTCCATTTTCTTTTTCGTCTATTTATTTAGTTTGTGCATGATGTCATTCCCCATAGAACAAGAGACCTTTAATCTAAAGAAGCTTGACTAGGGAAGGGTAAGATCCACTAACTAAATATGAAATCTAACATCCGCTTATTTATTCAAACGTAACATGCAATTATTCGATTGAATATCAGTGAGAACGTGCTTCAGTAAATACTTTCACGGATTACAATCTTGAGCCTGCTCCGTAATTATTGGTTGATGAAACTTGGCGACTGGATTCCTCGGATATGAAGCGTGATTACCAAGAAAGTGATCACAGATTCCTACTAACACCAACCGATATGTTAACGTCTTTATTCATACTTGGTTTGTTAGTCTCGAGTGTTCTTGAGAAATTTCACGCAAACACCATTAACCACTTTCAGTAAAATAATGATGTTTATATAGTTGAGAAGATTTTCACTTTTAGCACATCTTTTACAAATTTTGCTTTGGACCAAGCTGTCTGTATTTTTTGCTAAGTTTTGCTAAATTTTCGACGTTGGTGAAACCTTTCCACCTTTTTTGGTGAAATAGGGAAGAAGTGAAAAAGTATACCTAGAGAAACCACCATTATCAAGTAAGATGCAACACGTGGTTTTGCTAAGAAAAGAAATGTTGCATTCAGTGCACTTAGTTATTTTTTTCCCATATTCCGTATATGAATCCGAAGCAGATCCAATTAGTCCTTGCTTGGGGAGTTTTAACTAAGCAGAGGACGGCGTGCGGCTGATAATGATAATGCTGAAGTGGTCATATTTTGATATTGATTGAACAGTAAAAATCATGATTGGCAGAACGGAGAACAGAATGTGGTAAACTTACCCTTTGAAAAACAGTAACTGAAGCGAGCCCCATAATAATATTGAATGTATGTTTTTTTTAATCTTCGGCGCAAGCGGCAAGCGCAGTTAACATACGATTTAAATCAAAACGATATAAAGCAGGGAACGAGTCCTAACAATAGGTATTATCCGCATATTTGCATAATAGAAGCAGTGTGACCAATTGTGGCAGATTTCTGCCATTTGGGCAGATTTAGCACCTGACTTTTAAGTGTGGCAGATTATGCCGAAGATTTCGAAAAGTGGCAGAATTTGGCAGATTTGAAAGAAATCTTTTAAAATACTTAAAATTAATAAAGAATTCCTTCAAATTTGTCTAATTTTGCCATTTATGTATCTGATCATTAGTTTCTTAATAAGTAAATTGTAGTAGAACTCCTTCAAATTCGCGTAGCTCCTTCAAGTAGTTTTTTTTTTTTTGGTCGTTTGAAGTGGAATATTGGTTTTCTGGTGATTTGGCAGATTTTTGCTCGTGGTTTGGCAGATTCGCCGTTTCTGAGATGGTCACACTGAATAGAAGCGCGGAAATTATAGTTTATGCTTGTTGCCTTCACACCAGATGCATTTAAGTAGTTACTATATAGCCTAGTCGTATTTAAATATACCGAAGTATAATTTAATTAAGTCACTAGAACATCTTGAAATGATTACCACGCAACTACGGGACTTTAATTTTATCACAAAAATTTTGATATCGTCAATTTCCACCAAGTTAAAAGCAAGGTCTGAGATTCCCATGATATATGTATAGCTAAGCTAGGTATAGGTGCGAGGAATGCAGTCGACTAGTACGTACCTCATACTTCGTCGCCCATAGCGGGATGATTAATAGAAAACCTGTATGGGCGCGAGGTGAATATTAATACCAGACGCAACAGCATCTGTAATAATCTAATGATGCACTCGATTGTAGAATACTGACGATGAATCTTAACACGACAAAATATTAAATAAATGTTCTGTGAATAGCTGCATCAGTTGATGATAATAGGACCTTTTAAAAATAATTTCATTAATTATTAGGAGGTATATGACGAGTTTTGCGATTTAATTTTATCACTCAATGTGTGAGTGACGCTTAATCATAATCATTGATTTGCATAAAACTTGGTATGAAAGTTACTGATTCTATAACATGAATTGAGTGTTTAGAAATTGAAACTTGCGTGGTCAAAATTAATTCGTATGTGGATGAGGTAGTTGATGTAGTACCACAACCCAACACTTAAACCACAAAATATTTTGTGGTTGTTTTGCGCCTGTTATGTAAGTATCTGCTAACTAGTCATGAGATTGCGAAAAGTAAGTTAATTATAGTTGCTGACGTAATTGGTCAGTGAGTACTTTTATGACAACTTGATTGCTCTGACATTCTTGTCAAGGCCCTGCGATGACCCTATTCAGCGGACTCGGAAAAAATGAACGTGACTCATTGACAGACAGTTTCATGTAATTTAGTCATTAACATGTTGGTGAAGACCTTGGCTCACGAGACATCTTCCTCTGTTGTTATTGTCCTCAACGCCTTCGGACATCTATCTCATCTTGTTTCAAGGTTTCATCTCCCAAGTAGAGTAGGTATTTACGCGCTTGGAGTATTTTTCTGTTCGGTTTAGCGGCTGATTTTGTTATTCGGGCGTAAAAATGTAATAGACATACAAACACACGAGAATAAAATTATAATTTTTTGTTTGCCTTTTTTATTTGACGTTTGACAAAATATAATCCTCCCCGAAACTGTTAAAACACAACAATGCCGAAAACATTGATGTTATGGCGTCAGGCTTAGATAAGATGGTGGTAGCTAGCCAGGCGGACCAATCAAACCGAATACAATATGTACACCCGCTGGGAATCGAACCCGGGACACCTGGATCCGATAACGGTGGTTGTTACCACTAGACCACAGAGGCGGTTAGACATTAGGTTAGATACTTGCAATAGTTGCAACCTCATCCAAGAATAGAACCGCAAATAGCGTAGCGTAGTAGTTCAGGAGCTAAATTACGACTTCATTAACAGTTACGCTCTCGTCCAGTAGGCCTAAGATGAGCACCGCGACAAAAGTTTCTCGACGCTTATGTCGCGTAAGCGCACTGTCAGTCTCGACTCGATCACTCCGTACTGATATGAGCGCGCCAGACATCGCGAGATAAATTTCGACAAATAGTCGCGGCGCTTATCTTAGCCCTGCAGGAGAAAGGGTGAGAAGAGAAGATGAGAGTTAGTAACGCTATACGTAAGTGGTGCCTCACTCACTCAACCGCAACTTTCAACTTACCTAGATCGTAATAAGGCACGAGGAGAAGCAGAAACAGCTGTTATGTTTTCGCTGGATTGTGTCGGGAGTATCAGGTTTAATATACCTCAACTCGGCGGGGAAAGCTCCGACAAACATAGAAGTGAAGGCTTAGAGCTCTTCTGGTTCAGCTGGTCCATGACTGGAATAATCCGGCTGCACATCACCCGGACGCAATATTGGCGCAAAAGACGTCGAATTGCGGGTACCATTAACTAAACGCTTAATACATAATTAACTACAGTATTAGGATCAACGATCAATTGATAAAGACATAAAAATAACTGCCTCATGAATAGGGTCCCTGTGTCGCTCGCGAAGGCACAGCTCGGCGCATACGCATGTATCGTTTTGCCGTGAACGTGCAATGTACTGCAGTTGTTTTACACTATTGATATGTGTGGTGATTCGCTCGCTTAGCCTGCGATTATTGAGGTTCTGCAAGTTTCGCAATGGTCTGTCACGGGATGGGTGACCAAAAATTTACTATCTCAAGCTCCTCCGTGCTTCGGAAGGCACGTAAAGCCGTTGGTCCTGGCTCCATTTGCAGTCGTTAAAACCCACAAATCCGCATTAGGCCCGCGTGGTGGATCATGGCCCTGTTTTCTTATCCATCCATAAGGAAGGCCAATGCCCCAGCAGTGGGGACATTAAAAAAGGCTGATGACGATTGCTATTATCCAGAGCATGATTAAACAGATGCAGCCAATTTCTGAAGTACCGCATAACAATAACATGTGTAGGAATATCAAAGAATCATAATATGCCGAATGCTTAAACACTACTTAACTTTAAGAAGCTCTTAAGCATCATGGCCTCTTTTTCATACCCATTGTCATTTAAAATTTAAAGCTACAGGTTGATGTTTAAGTACCCCAAAAAGAGAGGATACTTTTTGAGTATTCCGGTGATAATCTGTTTACACTGAATTTCCCATTATCACAAATGTTGTGACTTCTGGAGAGCGGTTGTGCTTTAAACAGGATGGGAGTAGGGGACGAAATAGTGAAGTTCCATGACAATTACATAAAAAAAACTAGAAAGTCATGTAAATGCACTGGCATCAAATCTTACAGACAAAAGCAAAGACATGCATCGTTAAGGAAGCCTCATCTATATTAAACTAGAAGAAACATTGTCATCATACATTGTGTATTAGGGTAGCTGCGTCGATGGATGCATGCCCTTCAAGTTGGACGTACAACTCATCTGTTCATGGCTCTTGGGCTACTTGCAGATAAACAACAAGAATAAAAAAATATATAATTATTACTTTTTGAAATAACGCTCCAATAGGCACCAAACACACAGTGCGGCCTATCACGAAAATCCTAGGGCTATTTGCAAGGCTCTAGGCGATAAGTATGCCGCCTGTCTATGCGTCGGCACACTTACTTATTTGCTTATTATCGTTTCTTCAAAAGTAACTAGTCAATTACTTGTTATTTATACAAGTAAACAATTTCATCGGGCTATAATCTTGGTTGATCCTAGTGTATGGTGTTCTCTAACCTAATGGCAAGGTGGAATGTTTTATATAAAAAATTTCAATAGTTTGGTCAATTTGTCAAATCGCCTCAATAGAAATAAAATGAAATCATTAAAAACTAAGTGTGGTAAAATCTGGTACCAGATAACAACAGGAAATGAGATATTTTGTTAAGTTTATCAGCAGTGCATTCTATAGAGAAATATTTATTTATCTCGGCTGTGATAACAAGGAAGGAAGGGGTGTTGCAATAGGATACTAACAGATGTGCAAACTAATGACGAAATAGGAAATGCATACACATTATCTTTTACTTCTTTCATGTTAATTTATCTGGAAAAACATATATTTCTCACACATGGTTTTTGCAACTTTATACATTATTTAAGATAGGAAAACAATGCATTGATGTCAAAATTAATTTGTTTTAAATTATTGTAAAAACAGATTTAATAAAAATACATTTATATTAGTATCAGACCTTTGAATAATGGATATAAATGTTAGCTTTGCACAAATTAATTTCAGTATTTTAGTAAAATTAGCTTAATGCTCAGAAAATTCTTGAAAATTATGGTTCCTTGACTGCCTCTTCATATCTATCTAACATCCTATTTGTAAAGTAAAAATAGCCAAAGAATGGTAGTACTGGTAAAGCATAGTTCTAAATAATAATAACAAAGTCATATTTTTGAGTAACAACGAAATTTCATGATGTTTGTAAACAAAGAAGCCGGGTGTAGCGTAATAAAGTTATTTCACTTACCAAGACTTTGATAAATCGGCTCTCCAACTCATCCCGGTCGGGCATGGGAGGCTTCGTGCGGTTCCTGGTCGACGGCTGCCGGACATGGTTACTCTTGGTCGACGCGACCGGTCCGTCCAGCATTGTTTGCTCCCTCGACGTTATCAAACCCATTTTACACAATTAACATGCACCACTACAGAAACCACATTTTCGTTGTCATTTTATCACATATATAATATCAGCACCAGCACTGTAAAGAAGATTCACATCACAAACTAATTTCTGAGAGTAAATTAGCAAATCGCAGAATTAACGCTTCTTGCCAGACAACGCGAACGCGACACGAACAAACAACGAAGAAGCAAGCCAAAGCCAGACGCACCGCAACCACAGAGTACTTTTGTATCGCAACACAACATGCCACTTGCTTGCGATGCGAGCACAGAACACGCACATAATAAATACAGAGTAATGTCAAATTGACGTTTTTATTTTTATTTTGTTGTCCACAACAGACTAGGTAACTAGTCAGTTCCATGAAAAAGTGGAGCTAACACTTCCAATACCTACTTGAGACCAAAATTCTATGTACAGTGCGTCAGAAAAGAGTAGAAAGTGGATTTTTGAGGAAGTAAAACTACACTATATGGCACCACAACTTCCGGTTGTCAATAAAAAATTTAATTACAGTCACCCCGTGTGTACCTTACACATTTCACCTTGGGTGCTATAAAAACCTTTAGTGCCGGATAAATAATGTCTTATTTCGGTATTCAAAACATTCGTAACGCAAGCGTTTAAGAATTATTGGCATTTAAAGATGGGCCTCACGGGATGACGCTTAAGATTATGGATGCTGGAAATAACAAAAACTAGCGAACGAAAGTCCAGTTTCAGTCCTTAAATCGTCAGTGACGCAAAAATAAATAAGATTTAACACTCGAGCATCGTTTAAAATAGAACAGATCTCATAAAATCGACGTTTAAACATGGTACATACAGAACCGTGTGGTCAAATTTTCAATTGCCAAAATATCAATAATCATTCCGTTTGGAGCCAAACGAAACATTCTACCAGCGTTACGTTTGATATGTGACAGCATTTAACACATTAAATTTGTTCAAATAACAAGGCATCAATATGAAAAAGCGAAAACTATATTTCATACCGTCACACTGTGTGGCCCATCTTTGAAGCCGTTACGTTACGTGAATTTTGCGTTACGAATGTTAAAAAGCAATTCACAGTAAAGAGAATTTCCGTCACTGAGGATCTATCTTTACCCGGAACCAATCAGTGCAGTATTTACGATACAATTCAAGATTGAAATTTGTATGAAAATTGAGTTAGGGTGACCAAGTAGTATTTTTTGCGGACACCGTATTTATTTATTTTATTTATTTGGAATTTTGTCAACAACGAGATTAACACTAAAATATCAACAAAAACAGACATATTGCCATTTATAACATATTGAAACCTTAATTTACAGGTGACAACTACATGAATTATTGATAACTAGCTTTATAAACAAAAACTTACATAAAAAATGAGGTTAAATATGTTGAAATTAAATGAGGTGCCTTCATAATACGGTAAAATGGCCAAGCTATTCAGATTTGCGCAGACAAATATTTCCCAGTTTGTTTTTAAAGGATCGGCATTCTGACGAAGTGACCACAGTATACTTTGACATTAAATTCTCTATTGTGGTGGAAACATTCTATTTTAATTTGAAAATAAACTTGTATATGAAGTTTAGAACTACCTATTAGATTTAGAACTTAAGGTAACAAGCAATTTCTTGGCAATTTGGTGGGAGATATCCATATTTTTTACTCGGTAGGCCCCAAGGGCTCGGTCAGGGAGGCCTGGACTGTCAATGTAGTATTATTATAGTACTAGCGGATCCTCGCGGTATTACCCGCGTGGTGCCCGTTCCCTTGAAAATATCGGGATAAAATATAGACTATGTTACTCGGGAGAAATGTAGCTTTCTAATGGTCTAAGAATTGTCTAAATCGGTCCAGTAGTTCCTGAGCTTATATAGTATAGATTAGATACAAGACAACGTGATATTTGACAGTGGGGTTATTAAAAATGTAAAATTATAGAAGTCAGAACTTACTTTATATGATTGTGAAACAGGCCAAATAAAAGTACAAAAAAAATATGATTCCACAATTTGTGTTTTATTAACTCCAAATAAGAAAAATATTTTGCTACAAATTAATTGTTCACCTATCAATAATAAAATGTCAAAGTATTACAGTTCCATCTCGCAGCACTACAATAATTTAAATGATTTGCCGGTCGGTTTATCTATCGACTTATCTTAAGTTTTGGATAGTTTATTTAGTAAATAATTTGACAGTTAACATAAGAAAAATATGTCTAATTTATGACTGATTCGTCGGCCCTTTGGACTACTTGTACATTACTATATAATTTGTGCTTTTTACCAACTGCATTGCACGACCAGTTGTGCCATGGATTCATTTATTGTTTTGTTAAGATGATATCAAATTATATTTTGTGGTATATTTTTAGTTAGGTACCATAAATTACACTCTTTAATGAAATAACATAATAACAACAACAAACAATAAAATTATGTACAAGTTTAAAACAAACTATATTATAGATGAATAATTGGTGATATGCGTTACAGGTCAACCTTTTTATATACGTACCTACAATTATAATAAAAAATGTTATTTTGTTAACAATAATTATAATGTTATAAAGATTATCACTGTTAAAATCACAATAATAACGATTTGTTGAAAAACAAACTAGTACTAAGTATTCTAAAATATTACACATCACAGGTCAATCATATAAGTACCCAGGTACTTCCTACTAAAAGAAGAAACTAAAAGTTATTTTGTTAACAATAATAATGTCATGAAGATATCACAGTTCAATCACAATTATGTACAATAATTGTTAACGATTTGCTGATATACAATCATACTTAAAAGTTATTTTGTTAACAATAATAATGACATGAAGATGTCACAGTTCAATCACAATATGTACAATAATTATTAACGATTTGCTGATATACAATCATACTAAAAAAGTTATTTTGTTAACAATATTAATGTCATGAAGATATCACAGTTCAATCACAATATGTACAATAATTATTAACGATTTGCTGATATACAATCATACTTAAAAGTTATTTTGTTAACAATAATAATGACATGAAGATGTCACTGTTCAATCACAATATGTACAATAATTATTAACTTGTCTCCCAGATGAACCAGTAGCTGAAGGCGCCTCCAATTGATCTTTAGATATAGTTGGTAATTTCAATTTCAATGAAGAATGTTCACTAGTTTCGATTTTTAACTTTTCTTATAGTCCATGTGAAATAAAAAAAGTGTGTGTAAAAATTATTTCGATATGTCACTTAGTTCCCGAGATATTGAATTTTAAACATCGCGAGTGTCGGCCGGCCGGCGCTCATTGCGGTGACGTCACAGGTCATACACTCACGCAGTACGTTGCGCGCTCTGGTACGGTTCACTACGAAATAACGCAAATATTGTTCGAAATGTCGAATTCAAATACAAGAAAATCATGTGTTGTGCCAAAATGTAAAAGTACTACCACCAATGCACCCGAAAAGTTATTTTTTTTAGTTTCAATGGATATTAAAATACGTAAGAAATGGCTAAAAGCTATGAAGAGGTTGGATCCATTTGGAGATAAAAGCAAAGTATATTGTTGTGAAGATCATTTTGACGTAGGTACATTGACAATCTATTATGTTATTTGTATTATAGGTAGTTTGTTATTGTATTTTTATAGTTTGCAGTAGGTTAGTAGGATCTAGTTTGTATTTGGTTTGTACAAGTAGGTATAAGTGGTAACTGAACCATCATTTCTTGGAATCACGAGCCGATTCCAAGAAATGATGGTTCAGTTACGTAGCACAAACAAACGAATAAACTATAGTCGTCCAAGAGATCGCATCACAGGTGCGAAACAATAAAACAATAATGGAACTACATTTAATATAAACTGGTTGGGGGCAAACTGCAACTTAAAAACTTTTTATACGAAAATTAAATAGCCAAAGCATTCTACTTTGCGGTGCTACTATTTTATTTTTTTTGCCTTGGCTGGCACCGACTCCAAAAGGTTTATTTTTTGCTTTTTAGTTTTTTGAAGACGGTTTTCATTTTTGTATAAAAAGTTTTTATTTCACAATTTTTAAAGATGGAAGAGGTCCCGTGCCTACGCTGATAACCTTATGACAACTCCTCATCACCTTTTACAAAATGCTGCTTTTCCCGGTGCAGGGACGTTACTTATTGAGGAGTTCTCCCGATACTTCATCATCAGCTGCACTTCATCACATGCATTGAGTCGAGCATAAATTGCTTATGAACTACATTAATGTAATCGTATAGCTGCCGTGAAATGCTAAGTATTTAATAGTTCCGATAACCATTTGTGGTCTTCATCATCAGTTCCACTTCACCAAATGGTGCATTCCGAAAGCATATGCATAAGTTACTATAGAAAACACCGAAATCGTTATAGGAGTGCCTATAATATTTGAAGAGTTCCCTGGCTTTCTCCAGGATCCCAGCATCAGATCCTGACATGATGACAATGGGACCACATTTGAAGTATACCCTTTCAAACAAAAAAATAATAACTCAAATCGGTCCAGCCGTCTTCGAGTAATCGAGTAACATACATAAAAAAATAAAAAATTATTCCGTCGAATTGAGAACCTCTTCCTTTTTTTGAAGTCGGTTAATAAGACATAGTACCTCACAAATTTAAATGTCAACAAGAAAACAATGATAAACCTGAAAGATCTGCAGTAAAAAAAACGTCACTTAATAAAATATTTTGATTTTTCTTTTTACTTTTTCATTTTTACTCTTCGCATTACGACAGCAACAAAATCAACCATTAAGTAGTCCATCTATTTTGGGTAAATTATCCGATTGCCCTTTTTCATATCATTCATCCATGTTGTGAATTTCACTATGAAGATAACAGTACCTAATATACTTAAATCAAAAACGAAATGAAATAACAATTTACTGACAAGCGTTGAGTATGGTTAAGTACGTTATATTACTTATGTCTCCGGGCCGTGTACTGCGCGCGGAAGGAGTGTATGACCTGTGACGTCACACCAACGCAGCGCCAACGCGCGGCGATCGCAAATTAACGGGATTTTTAAATGTCTATAAAATCTAAACTATTTGATATTTTGGCATGGAACAAAAAATAGTGTGTTTATATTCACATAGGCTTTACTGTGACAAAGTTACAAGCGATTTCGCATACCCAGTAACATTCTCCATTATCTCACGAACTATGCATTTGCTCCGGTTGGGAGTTGGTGGGGGGTAGGGGGGGGACCACCACAGTGTGATTGTCAATTATCTGAAGCCAAAAGCTTCGGATAATTGAAGATCGCACCCATGAAAAAACTAAACAATACAGGACAAATTATTTTGTAAAACAAATACGACTACAATATAAATAAAAATTATTACTCTGCTAATCCCGCCAACAAAGAACACACACCACCAGTCACAACTACACCACAATACAACAACACAGCGAACGACAAACACAACAGAAAGTTACAAAAAAAGACAAATAAAGTTTGTGCAAACAAACAACGCATTTAATTTGAACGTAAACATATTCTAATGGCCTTAGAGATGTGCTGAATCAGACTTACTGGCCTGCCTGAGTAACAATTCTAGCGCCTTCGACATCTCGAATTCGACATTTTTTATTTCCTTAATTTCTTTATTAAAAAATTATGTAAAATCTCTACTACTGACAAAAACCTTTAGTTTAAATTATCTTTGATAATCCTATAATGTCGAAGATTGCTTTCAGCGAGCTTTTAATACAGATTTTTTACCCTAAAAAATGTCGAATGCGCGAGAATTGGGCCCCTGAACTGACTCGAATACCTAGCAGGTACTCACTCACGTACTCGAGTATTTAGAATACTATATTTGGATCCACAATACTCGAATACAGGTTTCGAGTCTTCTAACTTCACGCGTACAATCGAATTTTAAATGTTTAAAGAGCATTGTGAAGTTAGTCACGCACGACGCGAGAAGTGTTTATGACTCATTGCAGCTTCGAACGTGTTTATAATTCCTACCCGGACTGTCAGTTTAATGAGATGTTAGAGATTTAAGTAATTATTTGTTTCTTGTTAAAAGTTATCATTTTGTTTAATCTGTCGAACTGTCGGTTTGTATAATTTAGTGTTATCTAAATACAACACCGACTGTGTGATAGAAAGGGATGGCTCCGCAGAAAAAATCCGAAGTATGGAACTTATCAATACCAAAAATGATTACATGATTAATGACTGACTGATTATATAATAAGAGGCACTGAACACCTGTGCGAGAGAAGGAAAACTTGAAATAAACCCTCTACGAACCCGTCTAGGCAGCGTGGTAGTAGTTAATAATAAATAATTACATACAATCACACCAATTATCTAGCCCACATTAAGTTTCGTGAAGAACTTGTGTTATGGATACTAGATAACGGATGAACATACTATATACTTTTTTTTGCAAATACATACTTAGCATACATATTAAACACACAGACCAAGACAAAGAGTCATGTTCATATTTGTCTTGTCCGGGGATCGAACCCGGGACCTCTGGCGCAGATATACATTATTCTGTTATTATTTACTTTCTTAGCGTGCATACATGATTTTTGATTTGAGTTGAAATATTAGTATTGGTCGTGAAAAGCAAACTATAAAGTTCGAAGAGTACTCGAGTCCACTGAAGTAGTTTCGAATACTCGTGCCAGTACTCGAATACCTGTCCAAGTCTTCTGACTCGAGTCCTAGTTCGATTCTTTTTATAACGATTACCAAAATATTCGAATACCAAATATAGCCGTCTCGGCACATCACTAGGTCACAGACTACAGACAAGACAGACCATCATAATCGCAGACAAACAAGAAGAAGATGGTGGTTATAAAGAGTCTGACTCACGAAATATGGCGCATGAGAGACTGTAGTCACCTTCAACATCCGCAAATGTACGCTATTACTATGGAAGATAATTTGAGTACCACAGAAATTCCGCACGACAACTTTCGTGACACGGACTTAAGACTATTTTGAATGGAAATAGTTTTTTTTTATTATTTAACATGAATTAGGTACATTACATCTCACTTACGCCGTAAAACTAGCTAATTATCAGGTTGGTTTAGCCTTTTTATCCATCAATGTACGTAAATGGTTGTCACCCTAATTTGAGATTTTCATACAAATTTCAATCTTGAATTGTATCGTAAGTACTGCACTGATTGGTTCCAGGTAAAGATAGATCCTCAGTGACGGAAATTCTCTTTACTGTGAATTGCTTTTCAACATTCGTAACGCAAAATTCACGTAACGTAACGGCTTCAAAGATGGGCCACACAGTGTGACGGTATGAAATATAGTTTTCGCTTTTTCATATTGATGCCTTGTTATTTGAACGAATTTAATGTGTTAAATGCTGTCACATATCAAACGTAACGCTGGTAGAAAGTTTCGTTTGGCTCCAAACGGAATGATTATTGATATTTTGGCAATTGAAAATTTGACCACACGGTTCTGTATGTACCATGTTTAAACGTCGATTTTATGAGATCTGTTCTATTTTAAACGATGCTCGAGTGTTAAATCTTATTTATTTTTGCGTCACTGACGATCTAGGGACTGAAACTGGACTTTCGTTCGCTAGTTTTTGTTATTTCCAGCATCCATAATCTTAAGCGTCATCCCGTGAGGCCCATCTTTAAATGCCAATAATTCTTAAACGCTTGCGTTACGAATGTTTTGAATACCGAAATAAGACATTATTTATCCGGTACTAAAGGTTTTTATAGCACCCAAGGTGAAAGGTGTAAGGTACACACGGGGTGACTGTAATAAAATTTAGCTTATTGTTTGTTAGCTTATTTTTGATAACTTTTTTTTATATTTGTGAAATTGCTCTTTAAGAATGTTGTGTTATTAACCTGTAGTAATTAGTACATATGTCGCATCTAACTGGTTAAATCAGCCGTTCAATGGACAACATTTCATTTTCTTTAAAGCACTAAAATAAAACATAAAACATTTCGAGGTTTTAGTGTCATAAGCTCACAGTTTTTATTTTAGAATTTTCTGATCGGTAATTTGTGAGATATTAGATAAAAACTAAAATGTAGTCCAAATCGAGAAAGTCAGGCATTTGACCCCGTCATTCCTTTGCATTTCTGTCTAATATAAAAAAACTGGTTCTCTCTGGCTGAGTTGAGATTGACAGTCAATTCAAGTAGTGAAAGAGAGAGCGATCAAAATCTAAGATATCGAATATCGATATTCGATATTTTCTAATTTACATAATGCCAATAAAAACCTCATGAACAAACAGTTTGTGATTGTTTTGAGTTTTTGGAATACATTGTTTTTATGATTATTGCTGAATAGATTTGCTTTTTATGTTTGCTAGGTAAACCAACAAGCCAATTTTTTTTTGTTGTTTTTTTTTTATCTTAATCAAGGTGGTAATCTTTAAAACATGTTTTGGTTTAATAACGAGAAAATTACAACTTTTACGTAGTTATCGTAGTTATCGATATTTAAGTTCTGCCACTGTCACATCACTACTAGAAACCATTACGTCAGTTTTTTTTTAAATCCGAAATAAGCAACAGCCTTACCAATTTAACTTCCTGAGAACGCACTTACGCTGTTTTAGAATGAGCCAGTTTTGAAATACTGATTTAATACTCAAATATAATGCTAAAAATAAAAATAAAAAATACGTGACTCGTATTTTAACATCTAGTTTTGTTATGCATAGGAAAATTTGCATTATATATTTTTGAAATGTTGTCCATTGGAGGGCTTGTCCGGTAATTAAACGCCGGCATCCATTTTATTTAATGACTAGGCTATCAGCCTAGTCATTAAATAAAATGGATGGTTGATTGAAATAGCAGCACTAAACGTTCAACTAGTTGGCTAATTGTAAGCTAGCCCAACCCAAGCCCAACGTAGTGATTATTTGCTCATTCAGTGAGCTAGCCCATTAAAGATGGCTGACGTGAATTCAGGCAGGTGATTTAAATTTAGTTTATTTTTTGCCACTGCGGGGCGCTGGTGTCACCAAAATAAAAATTTGGCGGATAGCTCGCTGACAATGTTTTTTTTGATGGAAATAGATCTACTGAGAAAAATTAAATACTTTTGTACCCCTGCTGCCTTCCATATTCCTGTAGGTCACGTAATAGGTTAGAAATTAAATTAAATTTCGAGATTATTTTTTTAAACCTTAGAAGTCTAAACAACCAAAATAGTGGGTCCATGAAGTAGTTTACCCTAGCCCATTTAACAAAACGGCTAAATATGACATTCAGCCAAGTAGTTAAACGTTTCATTCAACGACTTGGTTTTTTTTTTTTTTTTTTTTATGAATGACGGAGAGACTCTTAGCCTTCATCATACCTGCTGTTAAGTATTGATAAGTATTAAGATGGAAGCGAGCCTCTCCCGGAATCCTCAATCACTGAGGAACTGGCTATCTTATCTCTAACTGCCGGAACACAACAATGCTGAAAACATTGTTGTTATGGCGGCAGACTTAGATAAGATGGTGGTAGCTAGCCAGGCGGACTTATTACAAGTCCTACCACCAACCAAACCGAATACAATATGTACCCCCGCTGGGACTCGAACCCGGGACCCCTGGGTCTGATACCGGTGGTTGTACCACTAGACCACAGATGCGGTTACATTAAACAGCTGATTTAACCAGATGGCTGCGACTGCGACATATATATATATGACTAAGACCTGGGGGGCTATCGCGTAAAAAATCTGGGTATGGATATGGGCTTCATTTGACAGTTGAAGCTCATAAAATTACCATATATGGTCATTTAACTGTCAAATGAAGCCCATGTCCATATCCATATTTTTTACGCGATAGCCCCCCTGTATGTATTTTAAAACAGTATTTTTTTGTATACAGCTGTTGGTTGTTATTAGTAAATAAATAAATTCTAGTTAAGTTAATTAACAATCTCGACGATGTTTACCAAACGAATAGCGTATTTTAAGTTAAGTAAGTAAGTTGCATGACACGTATTCACGAAGTATTAAATAGATCATGGAAGTTAATTCGTTAATTTCCCCTCATCTTAAGAAAATAAATTCTTAATAGACAAAATCTTGATGGAACATGGTCACGATGTTCTCCGTCTCCCACCGTACCATCCGGATTTGAATCCCATAGAAATAAC
Source organism: Chrysoteuchia culmella (assembly GCA_910589605.1). Lineage (NCBI taxonomy): Eukaryota > Metazoa > Arthropoda > Insecta > Lepidoptera > Crambidae > Chrysoteuchia > Chrysoteuchia culmella. The sequence continues at coordinate 20,441,819 of OU342651.1, read as the reverse complement.
TTGGGCCTCTATAAAAGGTTACGTAAGCAGCAAAAATGTAAAGTGGAATATTGGCTGTGTTATAGATTTAATTAAAGAAAAGGTGAATCTGATGGGACCAGATGAATGGAAAAAACTATGTGTCAAAGTGAAATCAATAGAAGAAAATTATATAAAAAGTGACCACGTCGTGGATGAGCTCACGGACGAACTAATTATTCGTGTAGGAGAATCTGATGAAAGTGAAGATATGTCAGTGAGTTTCTCTGAATCATCGGAAGATGAAGAATTAAATACAGAACCAGGCCCCAGTTCCTCAAGTTCCATAATAGAGGGAATCATGGAAATTGAGGATAGCGATAGCGTCTAACGGTCGGTTTCAATAACCTATCCTCAGTAAGAGATAGGCTTACTAGAGCTTTGTTGCCTAGATATTTTTGTTAATCAGCCTAAAATAACCCAAAATAACAGCGGTTGCTAAGTAACGTAACCAAGGTAGGCCTACCTATTGTTATGGATAGCTTATTGAAACCGGCCCTAAATGTGTTTTACTTACGGTCCGACAAAAAAGAGTCACGCAATCACGCCTAAACTACTGAACTGATTTAAATGAAATTTGGTACAGATATAGCCTAAAGCCTGAGAAAGGACATGGAATACTTTTTTATGCGAACTTTTTTCGCATAAAAAAGTATTCCATGTCCTATCTGTAAAGGATTGAAATAGGTGATAAAAGTTTGTATGGAAATTACGCTATTTTTAAAGCGAGAAGCTTGAAACTTATTTTTAGGCTTTTGATTACATATAAATAAATATGACATTAAAAGTTTGTAAAAAAATTACCCTAAAGGGGGTAAAAATAGGGGGTGAAAGTTTTTGTGTGATGACGTCGGCAAAAAAGCTTAATGTACTCAAAATAATGCAGTAAAATACTGTAAATCGCTTATTTTAATGTACGTATGTGTTTTATTTGCAAAATAATTAGCCAAAAAAATTGAAAATGCTGCCGTAACTCACTATTCCACGCGAACGAAGTCGCGGGCACAGCTAGTAATAAATAAAGAAATGTCAAGTACCTATCCCATTTGTTTTAGTCGTAAAAAGTAAATCAAAGAGCAGCCCTCAATTAATGTCTACTCTTTCGCACTGTACTTAGGTATAAATAATATTTGTAGTTCAATTTATTTTAATAAACATTTATTATGTCATTTATTACAATTATTATGTTTTATTTATTTTCATAACCTGGGGGGCTATCGCGTAAAAAATCTGGGTATGGTTATGGGCTTCATTTGACAGTTGAAGCTCTTAAAATTACCATATTATGGTCATTTAATTGTCAAATGAAGCCCATGTCCATATCCATATTTTTTACGCGATAGCCCCCCTGGTCTACAATATTGCATACTTATATGATTTTACTAACATTAAAATATTATTTTATCTTGTCTTTTCTTCACGAGGAGTGTACATGCGCAGACGGCTGCCATTTTTGGTCATCTTTCGTGAACCGATCTGTAACTTTCCTTGGCTGAATGGGCCAAGAAGGCCAAAGGACAAAGGCCTGAAAGCCTTTGTCCATCTTGATTATTCAAGGAAGAAGAATTTGGCGCCAATTTAAATATTGCAATGTGGTTTTGTTTGTAGAAAAACGTAGTGATTACTTGTTCGTTCAGTGGTTTGTAGGTAGAGCTTACTATATAATTTGTGGGTAGAGCCCGGCCAGAACACTGCGTTTCGGGACGTGCGTCGCACCGCAGAATTATCCGATGCGTTGCCATACATTTTCATCGCGACACGGTACGGCAGCGCATCGGGAAATTCTGCAGTGGGTGCGACGTCGCAACGCAGTGTTGAGGCCTAGCTTTAGCTTAACGAAAAGTTTTTAAAAACTTTTCGTTTCGTATTATTAATTATTGCTCGCTCTTCTTCGTCTAATGAATATATTAAATTATAAATAATTTTTGTCGATGTAATGACCAAGACCAACCGAAAGAGTAACAAACATCGTCACAAACTTGCCCATTATCGTCGTTTCCTCCTTAACTATTGTTAGGTTGGTCGTAAAACTGTTTTTGTGCTTGTGCAGTGGATCTACGGGGAAGAAAATTATGGGAACAAATTGGTTGGACCACCCACGGGTTAACACGGTTTTTTTCCCTAGTACGTCAGTAGTAGGTACCATTAGAGTGGACCATGCAGATTTCTCTACAAATAAAACTAAATAAATACAGATATAAACTTTATTGGTTTACGTAGGTACAAAATTATAGCGGTAACGAGTCTAATGCTATTGCCCGTATCCGATTAAAAATAATATACTATACACCGAGTTTTGTTAGCACCATATTTTTATTTCTTTTTCTATTATTTTATAAAAACATGTTGTTACCACATACCTTATCCACTACGAATGCAAAGTAGTAAGTAACATAAGTTAAAATGGTCTTTTATAATATTTTTTTGCAACTTCGGGAAAGTAAATAGGCAATACTTTATTTTAGATACACGTTGATCACACAACCTATAACTATACGACCTTAATACAATAAATCCACTGTTGAATTATATTTCAAGCTCTTAACATAATTAACATTTAAATGATGAAGAATTTGAAACATAAGACAATAAATTTGGTCCAGCTTCAACAAAATGAAATTAATTTTCTTTGTTAATCATAAAAGTAAAATCTCCACATCAGTACAGTCTTTGGTTAGGACAGAGAAGACAGCAGAAACTATATAGGTAACTTAAATTTTACAAATATCACAAGCATTAAAACATTGAACAGTTCAAAATCTCACGAAATCTGACGTATTTCTACGATTCAAAAAGTCGAGCGATTCTCATTTTAAACAAGACTAATAAACAAATAGGGACCACGATCGCCGGTGATCAATATTAATGTGACGACAAATCAAAATCTAATAAAGTTGAAAACAACGATTTATTTTTATTTCTTATCATAACCCCAGAGTGCAATAATAACCATTTATATTTCTTAACATTTTAAACTATGTAACAAAAACTAAACTAATAACATCGTTGATCCTACTAGGCGACATGACAATAAACTACGTACCTACAGATGGCAATAAAATTAGTTAGACGAGTTGACAAAGGATTACAATGCACCAAATACTATGCGACGGTCGTACAGTAGTGTACATCGATATTTGTCCGAACTAAATAATGTTAAATGTACTTTTAATACTTTCGAGGTTAAATATCCATCATATTACGATAAAATCCACCTTAAGCTAAATATTCCATACCTTATTTTACAAATATGCTCACACCCACATGTTCCAGTTGATATCTTACTTTGTTATAGCATAATTTTAAATATTTTTATATATATTTAAACTTGAAACTACAACTGGGTATGTGATACTATTAACTAAAATAATAAAAGGCACGATAAAATGAGCTTATGGCATCTTTATGCCTATTATGCAACTCGCATTTAATGGATAACGTAACAAACGATTTTCAGTACATACGTTAACTATAGAACGGAAACTTTTTAACCAAATTAATGCATAACCATTATTACAAATGCTTGTAACCTTCGTATAGTTATTTATCTACTAAGACATCCCTACTCACAAGGATTCATTGGACAAATCATCATTTGATGTCATCACTGATTTTCATCAAATTCAAGTGACCGATGTACATCAGTTCAAGAGACTGGGTCTCCACACAATAAGGTATTTAAGTTCCGAGCTGTTGTATTATGGGCTCAGATACATCCCACCCAAAACATGATACCCTAATATGAATTCTACTACTCCCGAAACACGATAGACAGGACTTTAGTTTATTTAGATAACCTTATGTCTAATAGCATGACAAGTTAGGACAGCAGTTTTAGTAATAATATCGAAGCCCTATTTGGCACAGAGCAATTTACATCTCGTCGCTAATATTGATATGCTCAAGGATCATTGTCTAAGCTTTCTTTGCTTAAGGACATACCTTTTCTATCATCAAGATAAAATTAAACCTATACAGAATACTCCAGAGAGCTTCGCACTAGTACCTTCCAACGTCTAGTAAATTTATTACCAAAGACGGAGCATCTAGCGGTACCTCTCGAGTTATCCGTAAAGTCGAAGGCACAAACCCCGCATCTATTTACATCGACAAGTTTAGAGGTCCTAGCTATAAACATGCAAAGATGCAAGGAATATTTCATATTTCAGGTCCTAGTAAACCTGTAAAGATCCAAGTGATCTTTTGCATTTCAGGTCCTTGAAAAGCGTAAAGATCAAGAACTCCTTTACATTTCAGGTTTTTAAAACCAGCAAAGTTCAAGAAATCCTTTTGCAATTCAGGGGATGTGCCCTAAAGGAATCTCGTTTACTTGGGCTTATTTGGAGGAGGGGTAATAGTAGAGGACCGCGCAGCCGGGCAGCTGCCAGCGGGAAGCGTGAAGCTCTATGAGCTGAAGCAGCGTGCGTCGGATGGAAGGCGCGGCGCTGGTGTTGAGGAAGGCATCTCGAACTGCCGTCAGCAGTCGTTCCAGGTCACCAGGCAACTGCGACTCCAAGTCTCGCCCGATGTAGGTTAGCACGAAGAACAGGTTCTCCGTCTGGGGAGAAGTGTGACAATCAGAAAGCTACTGACTACTCAAGCTCGAGTGGTGAAATTATTCAGGCGCGCGGTCTGCGATTGTAGACCGCGCGCGTTTAGCTGTTGATACCAGCTGAATTTGAAGTCGTTAAAATCCAGCATCCACAATGGGCCCACCCCTCGTGTTGTGGGATATGGTCCATACCTCTTATTCATCCGTAAAAAAGGCCAACTGACTAAGATGATGATAGCGACCGCGCACCGGACAACGCTTTGTGGGTAGGGTAGGCCCCGAAAAGGTGGACCGATGATCTGGTGAAGGTCGCGGGAACCCGCTGAATTCTACCAGCCTGCGACCGATCGTCGTGGAGATCCTTGGGGAGGCCTATACCCACGACGAATGTCATGTGGCCGAGAGAGAGGGAGAGAGAGACTTACGTCGCAAGGGCTGGCGGATGCAGTCCTCGCAGCACTTGCAGATGAGCGTGAGCAGCACCTGGCCGGGCTGGCCGGAGCTGGCAGTACATCTCCAGCAGGAGCGACATAGTATACTTACGTCGCTGGGCGAGGGCACGGGCTGGCGGATGCAGTCCTCGCAGCACTTGCAGATGAGCGTGAGCAGCACCTGGCCGGGCTGGCCGGAGCTGGCAGTACATGTCCAGCAGGTGCGACATAGTATACTTACGTCGCTGGGCGAGGGCACGGGCTGGCGGATGCAGTCCTCGCAGCACTTGCAGATGAGCGTGAGCAGCACCTGGCCGGGCTGGCCGGAGCTGGCAGTACATCTCCAGCAGGAGCGACATAGTATACTTACGTCGCTGGGCGAGGGCACGGGCTGGCGGATGCAGTCCTCGCAGCACTTGCAGATGAGCGTGAGCAGCACCTGGCCGGGCTGGCCGGAGCTGGCAGTACATCTCCAGCAGGAGCGACATAGTATACTTACGTCGCTGGGCGAGGGCACGGGCTGGCGGATGCAGTCCTCGCAGCACTTGCAGATGAGCGTGAGCAGCACCTGGCCGGGCTGGCCGGAGCTGGCAGTACATCTCCAGCAGGAGCGACATAGTATACTTACGTCGCTGGGCGAGGGCACGGGCTGGCGGATGCAGTCCTCGCAGCACTTGCAGATGAGCGTGAGCAGCACCTGGCCGGGCTGGCCGGAGCTGGCAGTACATCTCCAGCAGGAGCGACATAGTATACTTACGTCGCTGGGCGAGGGCACGGGCTGGCGGATGCAGTCCTCGCAGCACTTGCAGATGAGCGTGAGCAGCACCTGGCCGGGCTGGCCGGAGGCCCCGCGGCGCTGGATGGCTCGGCGGCGCAACTGGCAGTACATCTCCAGCAGGAACGACAGGAACGCCATTAAGCGCGGTCGGCCACCGCCTACCGTTGTGCCTAGTAGCTGTAAAAGAAAAAGGGAAAATTTAAAATATTTATTTCTATCTTCTGCCTACTTAGGTAAAATAATTTTAACGTAACAAAAACAAATACATGTGCTTAAAATTTGCATTTTTTAATATAAAAGCTGAAAGCGACATATAACGATTATGAAGCGATGCAATCACGTCGCTTTTAAGACATTTGGCGAATAATAATAACTCCTTGATACCATGTTGATGCAAAAATAATTGATGAGGAAATACCATTTAATTATATTGTAATCTGCTATTTGTCACTTAGCAAAAATTTTACAATATCACTCTTAGCTTTCATTCCATGTTAAGCCATAATTTTCTCAATTTCTCGGCGGCACCTATTGCTGTCTCAAGTTGACTTTATACGCCAGAGCAAAAATGCATAGCTATTATAGTAGCCCGACAAACATTTCAGCAAAAATATCAGTAATGGTGTTCCATTAAACAGGCACAGATAATATATTCATTCAATTTGTTCACACTCGCCGTATAAAATAAGCGATTAAATTATTGCAATTCACAACACATTTATTGCAAAGGCCGTGAAATAGGCAATTGCAGGTCGAGTATGACTAATACGAGACAGGCAATTGCCATTTCCGCCGAGGCATATATAATGCTTTTCTCAAAAGAATGCAGGGAAATAAAACATACTTTATTATACATTTAATAATAACTAACAGAAAATCAAATTCATTGCAGGAGCTTCTTTTTGAATTTGGAACGTTACAGCGCTCCAGCAATGTTGTATGAAACGGAGTGCTGGGGTTGTTAAATACTCTTTGTAATGTTCCAAATTAAAAAAAAAACGCTCCTGCAATGGATTTGATTTTCTTTGTCCGTAAATTCGATACTTCGCGTGTTCTTTTTTCGAAAATAATGACAACATTTCCATGCATGTTTGAGAAAAAATATTTAAAAGCTAAAACGTCTGTTTTCTGTATCAGGCACCAAAATGTTATTCAATATAGGTAGCTAAACAGAGTAACTTCTCGATTAAAAAACAGAGTAACTTCTCGATTAAAATTAATACCTACTACGTCCCGCGAGGCTATTACCTAAAAATTTGCAATAATCGCACAGATATCGTGCGATCGCTGCGGAACGTCAAATTAAAAATGGTATTACGTATGTGATTGCTGGCTCATCGCTCGCTGATGGTTCGTATAGCGGCGTCTCACTCTCTCTCGCGCTACTACGCGCGTGTTGCTATGACGCTAGCGCCAAAAACAATTTGGTAACAATAACAGGAACTAAATGAATGCACATTGTATTTCATCGTTTGTTCGATAGATGCCGCACTGTTGATACGTGACGTAAAGCAATTATCGCGCAATTTCTGCTGTCGCGTTGCTGTTGCAAAGATAAGTAAGAGCCCCGCCGGTTTTGGAACCACTGTTGGTACGTGTGAAGTGACGATATTAGGTGACCACCGCGCGCAATCTCTTCACTTATCGTATGAGATTTAGTGGCCACCTCTGGTGTCAGAGTTTATCAAGTAGCCTATTAGGCCTCTGACTTGGCTTAACGACTGTTATCAGATGACAATAGCCGTAGCCGGGGACCAACAACGGTTTGAGGTGATCTCCGAACACGGAAGCGGTCAGTTGCAATGCCACTTTACAGTGACCTATCCGACACAGTCAAGTTTTTTATTTCACGAGTTTTAGTTACATCATGTGCCGTTACTGATTTGAACACACACACAAAAACACAAAAAATCGTTACTGACACAAAAAATCAGCCCAAACACAACAATGGTGTCATTTAGGTAAACGACTACCTAATTGCCAAAACGTAAATGATATTTTTCAGGACTATGAGAAACTTTTCTTTTTACTTGAACTATGTTCTTTCAGATGAAAAAAAGAATTATTAAAATCGGTTGACAACTGACGACGTTATATTAAAACATAGATAAAAAATATACATTCGACTTGAGAACCTCCTCCTTTTTTAAAGTCGGTTAAAAACCAGTTAAAAGCAGGATAATTTTACAAAGTGACATTGGCAAATTACTCTACTGAATGAAGAATCCGACTGTATACCTTGTCCCGGTCGTGGTACCACTGCTGGCAGGTGTTGAGCAGCGACTCGAGGAAGGTCTCGCCCGCCTCCCGCTCCACCACGGCGATGCATCTGCGTGCAGCTGGTAACGCATATCGCGGAGATTCTACCGCGCGTGATACTAGGTGACCGACTGCGTCCATTAGAGTGCGCGCCATCACCGCGTTGGGATCTGAAACGGTTTCCAGATATTGGTGAACATTGCGATTAAAAAAAAACAATGACTAGTTAAGTTTTTAAGTCGGTCACAGCAGATAATACTATAGCCCAAATAAGGGATGGTACGGATGTGGTTATATCGGAACCGAATTTGGAATGGGAATTTTTAAATTAGCTTTATCGGGATCGAAATCGGAATCGGAACCGAAAATATTATTTCGGATAGGATTATTAAACTATAACAAATTGCACCCATTACTCATCCCTAGTCGTATTATTAGTTCAAGAAATTACAATAGGTGTACGTGATGGTGTGCTGAAATTAAAAACAATAAATTAATTAATTAATAGCATTGTAAATGCAAAAATAAATCTGTTGCCTGAAAGAAATAGCTTCTAAGCAATAAGTCCGCTTTTTGTGCATTTCCTTCTTCTGTCCTTTTGTGTCTGTGTTCCATTTATGTGCAATAAACCGTTTTATTATTGAAATAAAAAATAAAAATAATAATTGGGCGTTTCATCCTAATCGCTTGTTTGTAAAAATGATTCTTTTAATGTGAGGCTTCCCTTTCATAGATGAAACACGCTGACTAGCAGCGTGGTAAAAGTAAATTTACTAGAAAATTTCAGGGTATCCTCATAGTCTCGGCAGTTCAATGATTACATTAGGTCGGACTCCCAAAAGTTTCGAGTCCTGTCTGAGCGATATAAGGAGGAGTTGATTATTTCCTAGAATATTTCTAGTTTAAAATTTATCACTTAAAAATAGCATTGTATAGTCCGCGCCAAACTTTATTCCGAGTCCGAGGTTAGCTGCGAGTGCTTACTTGCGCAGCATTACGTCCCGCTGCTTCCCGGTGATACCCAAAAATTCGCTACTGCGACGCGTCTTGCGACCAACTTCGGACTCGCAATAAAGTTTGGCGCGGCTTGTAAAATGCATACATGAAAAGTTCAAAAAATAGAAAGAAGCAAATATCAAATTAACTGGCTCCAAAAGAAGCAAATTATACCAAAACAAAAGCTTATCTCCGTCCATCTATTCTCAACCGGTCAAGATTAGGTACTCACCACCGCAAGGTGGAGATGACAAAATATTGGAGGACGATTTTACGGCTAAATTTGTCATCTCCATTGATTGAATTTTTCTTCTCACCAAATGTAACCACCGATATAACTTCCGATTAATTTTATCGGAACCGAATGTGCAAAATCAATTGGAAGTTCCAACCTTTCGGAATAACATCCCTAGCCCAAATATACGTCAGGTCAACTAATCAAATGTTTTAAGTAGTCGTCGTCGTCGTCGTCTCAGACACATGACACCCACTGCTGGGTATAGGCCTCCCCCAAGGATCTCCACAACGATCGGTCCTGCGCAGTCCGCATCCAGCGGCTTCCCGCGACCTTCACTAGATCGTCGGTCCACCTTGTCGGGAGCCTACCCACGGAGCGTCGTCCTGTGAGCGGTCGCCATTCCAGAACCGCCCCGCCCCAACGGCCATCGGTTCTTCGTTCATCGGTCCCGCCCACTGCCACTTCAGCTGAGCAATCCTTCGAGCGATGTCAGTTACTTTAGTTCTCCTACGGATCTCCTCATTTCTGATTCGATCACGTAGGGAAACGCCGAGCATAGCCCTCTCCATTGCACGCTGGGTGACCATGAGCTTTCTTATCAGACCCATAGTTAGCGACCACGTTTCACTACCGTAAGTCATCACTGGCAACACACACTGGTCATAGACTTTCTTCTTGAGACATTGCGGTAAGTTGGACGCGAAGATTTTACGGAGCTTCCCGAATGCTGCCCAACCGTGTTGGATTCGACGGGAGATCTCTTTCTCGAAGTTGGACTTGCCTAACTGGATTGTCTGTCTAAAGTAAACGTAGTGGTCAACAACTGCGAGTGTAGTGTTCCCAACGTGAACTGGAGTGGGTATGACATGGGAATTCGACATGATTTTCGTCTTATCCATGTTCATCCTAAGACCCACTCTTTGGGAAGCACTACGGAGATCTTCGAGCATTGTGTTCAGGTCCTCCAGGGTCTCAGCCATAAGGACTATATCATCGGCAAAACGAAGGTGTGTCAGATACTGGCCATTAATGTTGATGCCGAGTCCTTTCCAGTCCAAGAGCTTAAAGATGTCCTCCAACGCAGCTGTGAACAGTTTCGGAGAAATGACGTCTCCCTGTCTCACACCTCGCTGCAGTTGGATGGGACTTGTGCTCTGGTTCTGTAATCGGACCGACATGGTGGCATGTTCATATAAGTACCTTAACACCTCGATATACCTATAGTCCACTTGGCACCTCTGGAGAGACTGCAGCACCGCCCAGGTTTCTATAGAATCGAAGGCTTTCTCATAGTCCACAAACGCCAAGCAAAGTGGCAGATTATACTCCTCGGTCTTCTGTATAACCTGCCGCAGCGTATGGATGTGGTCTATGGTGCTAAAGCCTTTTCGGAACCCGGCTTGTTCGGGAGGCTGGAAGTCGTCGAACCTGCGAGCGAGACGATTCGTAATGACTCTCGAAAACAACTTATAGACATGGCTTAGAAGTGAGATGTGTCTGAAGTTCTTCAAACGGGTGTTATCTCCCTTTTTGAAGAACAAAATCCTCAAACAAACCTCACTTATATTCCATGCCCTCGGCGTTTTGCCCTCGACGATGACGGAATTGAAAAGCTTCTGGAGGACTTTGAGTATCGGCTTACCGCCCGCTCTCAGAAGTTCTGTAGTGATTCCGTCATCACCCGCCGCCTTGTTGTTTTTGAGCTGTTCACACTCGTACAGGCTGAGGTCCGGGATATCTTCGGTAAAGTGTCGGGTAAGCTTGGCTCTAGGGTCTTTAGCCTTGCTTTCAATAGGTGTCTGTGTGGAATATAACTGTCAGTAGAAACTCTCGATCTCCCTCAGGATTTCAGGTTTCGTAGAAATGATGCGCCCGTCGTCAGTTTTCAGCTTCGTCATCTGGCTTTGCCCAATAGACAGATTTCTCGCGAACACTTTGGAGCCTTTATTCCGCTCGATAGCCTCTTTAATACGGTTCGTATTAAATTGGCGAAGGTCGCTTGTCAATGACTTAGATATCTGCCTATTTAGCTGCCGATAACGATAAGCATCCGCTGAGTTCTGAAGCCTCATTTCACGTCTCTGATCGATGAGTAGGAGTGTGTGGTCGGAGAGTTTCTTTAATTTGGGACGGCGGGTCTTAAAGTACTTGGACCCTACCGTAGGGACAGTATCCACCACCGTGTTGTGTAATTCGTCCACATCTATGCTGTTCTCAAGGGCTTCGAAGCGGTTTTGGAGCTCGATTTGAAAGCTCTCGGGGTTTTGGATATGGGCCGGTAATGTTCGGAGCGTAGACTTTATCAGCCGCGATCTTTCGCGGCTGATAAAGTCTACGCTTTTTCGTTTGCCATAATCGCCACGCTTGGCAAGCGGGTTGGCGATCGCAGTATGGCCAAGTTTGTAGGAGACGCTGCTGCCCGTTTCCTGAAGGCTGAGTTTCTTAGTCGCCTTTTACAACACCCACGGGATGAGAGGGGGTAGTGCTATTCTAAGCCGACACTACACAGCTTAAAGTAGTAACTTTCGCCAAAGTGTACGCCATACTCGGTGACTATGATTGTTGGGACACATATAGAGACTATAAAACTATAAGCACCTTCCAGTGCCTTATCGATGCACTCCTGTATCTCGGGCGAGGTCACCCGCGTCGGCCGCCAGCCCCAGCGCCGCTGGCCAGTGCGCCCGCTGATGTCAGAGACTTGGACCGAGCTTGTAGATCCTTCACTAGATATAGGGGGATCTAGAGACTACCAAACTATAAGCACCTTCCAGAGCCTTATCGATGCACTCCTGTATCTCTGGCGGGAAGGTGCCGAGGTCGCCCGCGTCCGCCGCCAACCCCAGCGCCGCCATGCCGCTGGCCAGCGCGTCCGCTGACGTCAGAGACTTGGACCGCTTCAGGCCCGGCGTGAACGACTGCGGACGGACGCTCTTGCCGTTGCCGTTAAGGAGGGAAGACGGTGGCGATTTCTTTTTCTCTAACCCCTGGGGCTGCAGTTTGAAGTGGACGCGAGGTCCAGACTGAAATAAACATACAGATGGTTAAAGAGAACTGCGCACTTGATAGAACGTAATTAAAAAGAAAATCTTTTGGGATTTTTGATTTGTTGGACTTTGTAATGAACTCTTGTTTATTTATTTATAGTTGAAGAATCGAAACTTGAATAACATTTGCAATTCATTCAAAATCAAGAGTCAACTTAATTGTCTTCAATTTTAGAAGCCTAAAATCACGAGAGGAATTCTCTATTTTCATCCACCGAACAAATGTTTCATCTATAAATAATGGGCTTTTTAAAACTTTGACATTGTATTTGAATTTAAATTTTATTGTATGTCACATCGGCAGAAACCAGCTGAACCATTTTATATATTTTTTTACAACCACCTAATGTACCTACCTGTGTTTCACAATAAATACTTTTGACTTTGAACAAGGAAAAGAGGTTTTCATCGTAATGCCAAAAATGACAATTTCTTTATGCAAAACCTGGATTTTCATACTACATGCATACTTCAATATTGGCTAAGAATGTGCAGAACATTGTTTAAGAATATTCTGCAGAACATTCCGCAACAAGTGCTGGTGTAGAAGTAGCATGAAATTGTTGTGAATGTTTTGCTCAACTTTACAAAAGTGGTACATACCTGCAAGTGCGAAGAATCCGCAGCCTGCGGCGGCATCACGGACCGGTAGTGCGGCGGCACTTGCGCGTGCAGCACCGCCGAGCGCGAGTGCTGCAGCCCCACGCTCGCGTATCCGAGGCCCATCGCTGACCTGGGAAAATCATCATCATTCTCAACAGAAGCTGAGTCACTGGGCTTCCTTCTGGATGGATAAGGAGAATGGGCGATGGATGACCCACCACTTGCGCTCAATACAGATTGTTAGGTTTTAACAACTGCAAATAATTGCGTGAGTTCTATATGCAGATGATGCATATTGTAACTATGCACAATTTCACTAAGGCACCCTTACTTTGTGGCTTTTACCTTAGACATCATGTCGTTTTTTCCATACCTTTAATATAGTCTAGCAAAGGAAATTTATTTTGTTCGAGAAAATGACATTAATACCTACACTCAAATTGATTTTAACGTGACTGGACTAATATTTAAAGTGACTGGATCATGACATGATGAACACCCTAAAGTTAGAAGTGGTGAAATCAGACCTATAATACCTAGTTAATTGTTTAAGCTAATCTAGTAGGCTCTTACCACGAGGATATGACAGTAGGTAGGTCATTGCAATTGGCAGTACTTATTTATTAAAGCATAGTATAAATGTTTTTATAGGGAAAAAAAAATATTTTGAATTTTTCAGTGCAAATAAGAAATAAAACAAGTGAGCGCTACTTGTTTACATGTAAAAAGATTTATCGAGTCGGTCAATCCGCATTCGCGACGCGACTATCTGTCTTCAGACAGACATAAATTGTCTTGTAAGCACCACTAATTAGGAAAGACTTTCTCTCGTATCGCAAGCCAGGATTAACAGAGAACTAATAGTGAGAGCTAGGTAGTTAATATACATTAGTTACTTTGTTAATTATATCACTCTAGTATGCCTGTTCATTTTATTACTACTTCTTACGTAATTAAAATCAGCATTTTGATGAAGACCTCCGTAGTTGAGTCACATTTTGTACAAGTCTACATTGTCTCGGTTCTTGATTTTTTTGGTTGGATAATTGTCGTTGTTTCTGATTACCAAAATAATTGTGCTACTAGTTAGGTAGGTACTTTCAGATCAAAGCAACATTTATGTTATCTGATATTTATTTAATTTTATTCTATGAATAAAAGTTGTTCTACATAGAACCCAAGAAACAGTTGCATCATTGGTTTGACATGACAGATGTCGCTGTCAGCACATAAGTGAGCTCCGTATTATTTTGATAACTAAAATTAAATCGTTTTATTAATACAGTTACAAATATTGATCTTGTATCTCCGGCTAACATCAAGCCAAAATCTGCAATTTTTACAAAAAGTGACTGGGACTTAGTTCCCTAAATAAAGTGTTTTTTGGTGTTTCGAAGTAGGTGATATGGACTAAAACGTAAGTGTTTTAACTAGCACAAATACTTTATTAAATAAAAATCTACAAACAATGTGAATTAGACAATCTCTTAAGAATAAAATTATAGACGGTTTAATCAATTTAAATCTAGTGACACTGTGCAAACGACTATAGACATTATTCTAGACACATTAAAGATCTCGATTGCAATCAACTTATATAATTTTTTTTTATCTATATCACAATTATATTGACAAAGGTTTCGAGACTTTCAAATGCACAAAATGTATTTGTATTGACATTGTTGTAATTATGTTAGTTAAGATGTTAGACTGACATGAGAATTTAATTGTATATTGAAATTAATTTATTTTATTTCTTATTTGACATTTATTATCATACATTTTTTTAAATTAATTTATTTCTCGATTTTATTTTATGACATTTCGATCAGTTTCTTAATGTTAATCTAATTTAAATCATTGTATTGTATATTTGCATGCTATGTAAAATGGCTAAATAGGTTAAGCTCCATTTTGTTTTCACAATTGTACTAAACAACATTACTGTAACCCTATTTAGAGCAAATAAAAATATTTGTATTTGTATTTGTATCTTTCTCTATTATTTTCTTGTTATTTTCAGACTTTGAAACAAAAATATTTGAGCTTTTCTTATTTATTGCATGATTACTTTGTGATATTAGTGTTGCTTTTTGTACCTAAAACCTAGATATCAAACTATCAAGTTATATAAGAAATCTTTTGTGATGGTGATGGGTGCGTCTTGCGTAACTGTGACTGTGAAGGTTGTCGTCCAATGACTGGGTAACCCAGTAACAAAGATGTAATTTTGTCAGCTATGTAAGAACTGCTTTAATAAAACTTCTATTGTATTTATCATTTGCGGCCATTTTAGAAGAACATTACGGCCGGCGTGTAGTTCTGTTCACTCAGTCAATATTCGCTCTCCTCGAAATTTTAATGCAAAAAGTGGATGACTAATGTCCAAATTAGTTTTCTGACGTAAGACATTAGCGAGACATGAAACAAGACATGCGACTGACAACTCGGTAGCTCAAGCAAAAAATGCAGATGAATATAAAATTTAAAAGAATAGGTATATTGGAGCGTCATGACCTCTGCAAAACGTTTTTCTATACCTACAGTAAGACACACGAGGAAAATACTAGTTTGCCACAATTTTATCTTTAAGATGATGCCTAAGTCATCGCAGATTCCTTAAATTAGTCTACACTATCAAAATTTTAAGATTTGCCTATCTAATTCTTGAAAACAATTTGCAGCATGACGTGTTTCGAGACAATCGTGGAAGTAATGTTTAATGTGTATAAGCGATGAAATAGACAATCAAAGTTTATTATTCACGAAATCAACACAATAGCCGGCACGTACACTCCTGTTTTGCGTGCGCGTGCGACGAGCATCTTAATCATAAATATCAATTAAAAGAGTACCTAACTGATGCAGCTCACATAATGCCACCCGTTATGGTAAGCGGCTCCTCCATATAAAACGTTATGGCAATGGTGCAATTGATTTTAATTTTCGTCATTTAAAGACGGAAATAAAAACAAAATGATTCATGATTTATTACAGGCAAAGTTTTCCTAGGTAAAGTAATATCCTCAGGTCCTAATCTGCAGCATCATGAAGGGGCTTTCCAAATACAGAATTTGTGGTTCCGTATCTAAGCATTGCAAAATTCCATACTCATTTTTATTGGATTTAAAAGCTTCTAAATCCTGTGTCAGCGTGATATAAGACAGAAAGAGTCTAATCAAACAACTACAGTGTTATTCAACAAAAATGTGGTGTTTCAAATCACGAGTCTGACATGGAAAATTAGAAGTAATAAGGCTGCCGCTCAACAAGACGTGCGCCAGCGCAGATCGCAGAATTAGGCACAATTGGCTTGTCCTGCCTGACTGCGTGTACTTAGGCCGTTTACCCACCGCGTCACCGACGAGCTAAATACACTACGCGAGCGAAGGATGAATCTATTTAAAAACTACAACAAAATAGCAATGCATACTTTATGGTTTTCAGAAGTTCAATGCCTTTTTCAAAGTCTTTGTTAACAAAACCGATTTGGTCTTATGAAGTTACATATTCTATCGGTATAGTAGAAAGAGATTATCGACTATTTCAACCACGGAGTCTACTGCGATATTAATGTTGCTATAAACAGCCTTCTTTATCACCCATTCAACTGTTTAAAAATCAACTAATTGAGGTGTGGCACATTTTTTATTAGAAGTTGTTTTACTCAGATGTTCCTATCATTTAACTGTTAACTTACAAGAATATTTTAAGGCCGAAATCAAACTGCGCGACAGATCGAGTAAATATCTTATCCTGATTAACGAATACGGAACAGTTGCCAATCCAGAACCCCTTCAGAATTTATAGCCGTTTCGATACACGCCTAATGCTGCTACAAAAATAAAACATGTGGAAGAGAAACTTTCACAACTTTTAATTCTTGTTACAGGCTGAACCAAGGTAAAACAGACTCACTGAGTAGGTATAACAGGTATTTTACAACTCAGAGGGCCTAGTGCGATTTGCAAATGTCCAAACGTTCCCATCGCGTAAGAGTACAATTTTGACAGATAGTCTTAATATGATAGGAATAAAGTTGAAAATTAAACTCTATTCGCTAACATCGTAAGCGACTAAGGTGAGAAAACTCACACTAAGCACTCTGACTCACGCAAATCAAAACAAAATATACTTTAGCTACACCCACAATGAATGACCTTTGATTAGTCACAAGATCATCTAAAACAGATTAAAAACAACAGTGCCAGTCTCGCAAATAGACACATCAAATAAGTTTGTGATCACTTAATGATTTTCATGCAAAATACTTGTTTTCGTAGAGGGATTACTATAGTAAATCATAACCGATATTTTTTCAATTTGGTACCTTTCAAGTTAGAATGGTCAACATTTCGACTGTGTATTTCATTTATTTAGTGAATTGTTTTTATACTACGCGGGTTTTTAAACTATTACTTCAAAATTTCATACAATAATGCCTAAAAGATTGTAACTTTTTTGTTCAAGAGTGCACAAAAAGTGAAAACAATCATTTCACAAAACAGTCGAAATGTTGAACATTTTAGCTTTTGAATGGTAAGACAGTTAGGTACCAAATAAAAAAAAAACTGGTCTAGATTTACTAAAATATTCCCACGAAAACAGGTATTTTGTATGTGTTTCATCACTTTTCAAATCATTCACGTGATCGCTGACTTTCTTGAT
This sequence comes from Chrysoteuchia culmella, assembly GCA_910589605.1. NCBI lineage: Eukaryota > Metazoa > Arthropoda > Insecta > Lepidoptera > Crambidae > Chrysoteuchia > Chrysoteuchia culmella. Next base: position 20,424,229 of record OU342651.1, on the reverse strand, counting down.
TTGTGTGTAGGTATAGAACCTCTTGTTTGAGCTGAATGTTTACGCGCAACAACCTATGAATCAGCTTTTAAGATCCATGTTAAAGTGTCGACAATGAGTGAAAACGAGAATACTTATTTCGATGAAGTCATTTTTATAAACGGAGGGAACTATGGAGTGTTGCGGCCTTGAGCTTTAATAGCAAGGGACAATGCGAACTCAAATGTCCATCGATGGATGTGTGTGACGTCAGAAAAGTAAGTACCTACCTACTTACCTACTACTGAATATTTATAATTTGCTATGCCACACTAGCAAAACCTACATGACGCGTGTTCATCTATACTTATATTATAATATTATAAAGCTGAAGAGTTTGTTTGTTTGAACGCGCTAATCTCAGGAACTACTGTACTGATTTAGAAAATTCTTAAACCATTAGAAAGCTACATTTCTCCCGAGTGACATAGGCTATATTATATCCCGATATTCCCAAGGGAACGGGCACCACGCGGGTAAAACCGCGAGGATCCGCTAGTCGACAATAAAACTTCATTTTAAGGTGCATTGCTTGAGTTGAAGTCGCTGTGAGATTAAAATACCTAATCAGAATCTTACGAATTTAATTAAAGGAGATTCAGTAATCAGACCAAAACAAAGAATTAAATAAAAAAAACGAAACGAATTTTAAGACTCGGGTTAGCCAGTTGATTGAATCTTGTTGACATACAACAAAGTATCAATGAACCATGAGGATTTCAAAAAGTTAAGGCTTTATAACCCAGTCTTTATGAAAGTAAAGAATAGGTTTTAAAACCACACATAACATTCACTGAGACAGGCGTGTCTTAATAATGAAATCAAATAACGCAACCGTCATATAAATTACGTAAACTATTTTAAATACATACCTAATAGTAGAAATTAATTAGTTTGAAATAAAGACGAAGACGGTACATAGTACACAGTAACATAGACATCAAAGAAACGGACAAATTAAAACAGAAATCATTAGAGAAAAGAAAGCAAAAAGAAGAAAAAACTTACATGTCGGATGTAGAATATCTATTACCACGCACCATTTTGCACGATAAATAATACGAAAACTTAGACTAGAAAAGCACTATCTCCGCAGCAGGCGGTATCACAGTTGTCATCTCACTTAAATGTTTAATTATTCAAGATAAATTATGTTTGCTTGTCCTATAATAAAATAATACTATAGTATCAACGTCTCACGCACAAGCCGCGCCGCAAATCCCAATGCAAACTTGGCAATGTTGTCGACCAATTACGTTCATTTCACTCAAAGTATCGGAACTTATTAATAGAATCCAGTATCCGGTAGACATATAGGTGCTATACTAGCTAAACTCTTCTTGGAATATATCCGTCAGCAGATTTCAGCTAGTCGATACTTCGTGCAGCACTTTACGATTCGAAGTTGCGCTCTGGAAATAGCGGTCGCAAGCGAGCAAAATGTAGCAGTTGATTCGTTCGAAAATGTTCGCTTTTCAATTCGTCGTTCGCGGTCGGTCGGAAAACTTGGGAAGTCCGCGTGTGTCCCGGCGCGAGCGCACTGAGCGCCTGTCTGCGCGTCCGTCGGCCCGATTAGGCGCGCGCGGGCGTGCTCACGTCACCGCAGCCGAGAACAAAGTGATAACAAAAACTACAATAATTGACACTACTCTACATCTATGCGTCTTCAGGGGCACATACGTATCAACGACGCTATCTGAAGTTTGTTTTGGCTTCGCTGGACACGTGCCAACGGCGTCGATTGGAGTTACGTTAGTACTACCGCTTTTGATGAAAAACAAACTTCCGTCGCAAGGTCAGAATTAAAAGTTAATATAAAATTCTCAAAATAAACGGAACATTTGCGATTCGTAACGCGTCTGCTGATTCATGAGCTGTACAATCAAAAGGCAAGATTGAAGAAAGAAAGGAAGCTAACAAACACAAAATCTAAGTAGTTGCCTATTACTTCTATCGGTGTAGACGTCGACTAATTTATTGTATGAGATATTTTATCTGCCAATACGTAGGATACAAATTCAAGGCTATGGTACCTGATGCTTATTATTATTTACGAACACCAAAACATGCCAATGATGACTGATTTGACGAGGGATGGCACTCATTCATTGCTGAGAACATTACATCATGACCACTCTAATGATTGTTACGATAATAAGCTTAATGAGTTAGCAACCACGTGAACCATGTATGCATTTTAAGAAAATATTGCATTAGCCATACCTCGCAATAAAACAAATAGAAATTCGTGAGATAATATGCAACCGATTAATGAAGTAGCAGCGGGTATTTGAGTGTGAAGAAATTAATCAAGAAGCGATACGTCCGTTTGGGGTTACGCCTCATATAATACTAAACATGAAAGGTAAAAGGAATATCAAAAATTAATTGCAGCAAAATTTCGCTTTACATAATCTTGCTTCAATTCAATTAGAGAGCGTTTCGTACAAGCAACGCCAGTATTTAATAGCTGAGAACCAGCGTTGGGCCTTTAAGCTGCAACACTAGCTGAGCTGCACCCCGACGGTACAGCTTATGGTATCGCTATAGCTATCGATTTTTCAAACCCCCTACAAGGGCTCTCGCTGACGCTATAACTTTCATACAAAAAATGCAATAGTGAATCCAATAGATGAATAGAAATATGTAGGAATTAGACAAAAATCCTATCATTGAAGGGTTTAAGAAGAGTTTGAAGCTTGATAGCTATAGCGATAGCAGAAGCTAAGGGTTGACCAGCACCCCTTTCGGATGTTTTAATTTATTTTGAAATTAAGTTTGTAACTCATTACCTTTGTGTTTAAACTCCGATTAAATGATTACTTTACTTTACTATTTGATAATGTGTATTGGAGCGATTATATAATGCTATCGACACAAGTGTAGAATTTAACAAGATTTATTTATATGGTAGTTTAATTTATCATCGTCATCAGCCCTTTCTTGGTGCTATTCAAATACATTTCAGTATCCATAAGGAAAAGGAATGGACGGCCTTGTTTGATTAAACGTGTGGTTCATTAGCGAAGTAATCTTGATTCATCCAATGATTGGCAGATACAGCGATACAGATTTGGGCTAAACTACAGATTACTAAATATTACAAGTGCTAGACTAAACAAATACGCAGTACGGTCTACGAGCAACTGGTTTTTGAGACACATATATGGATTAGATTTTGTCCAGTAATAAATTTAAATATTTTCTCCTAATATTTCGTCTTTTCTTTTGGTTTTCAAGAATTCTCGAGAACATAGTCTTACTTATTAATGAAAGCAAAATATTAAAGAAAGCACAAAAATATCAGCTTTCGACCCAGTTCCTGCTCTTCCATCTACATTTTTTATGAGTTTAAGAAAAAACTTAGCTAAAAGAAAACTTTCATCGAGTTGAACTCTAAAATCGCGAAAAAAACAGCTTTCATACATTTAAGCAGAGTTCAAATAAAAGGCGATTTCATAGAAAAAGTTAATAATGATGAGTTCTACAAATGGTTTTGGTTAAACATAAAATAACGTTGAACTTGTAACCGTTAATTTTTTATTTCGCCTTATAGGTATTTCTCATAATTAAGTACTTATATATTAACGTGTTTGTAATATATGATGACAGGTAAATAAAGTTAGCTCACCTAGTGTGAAGGTCCGCAGGCTTGGCCATGGTGAACTCCTTGGCGTGGACGTTCAGCTTGTTGGCGGAGGCGGCAGTAGGGGTCGCCGGCGCCACGCCGTCTGTGCGCACACCTGCTGGTCAACGTCGCTCGTAAAGAGAAGAGGAGATAGGAAAGACTGTGGTGGTAGTTTTCTAAGACGCGAGTGTGATAGTGTGCTTGGATGATTGTGTGTTACAAAAACTCAAGTGTGATAGTGTGCTTGGTTGGATGATTGTGTGTTACACACCTGCTGGTCAAAGCTGCTCGTAAAGAGAAGAGGAGATACGCAAGACTGGTCGTTACGTTAAGACTTGAGTGTGATAGTGTGCTTAGAGATGATCATGTGGTGGTCAATGTGGTCAATGTGGTCAATGTGACTCGTAAAAAGGAGACAGGATAGGAAAGACTGTGGTGGTAGGTAGTTGCCTAAGATGCGAGGTCATAAACAATCGGTTGAATGATAGTGCGTGTTAAGGTTATCTGCTGGTCAACGTCAAGGTCAACCACGAAAGAGAAGATAGGTAGAAATAGGAAAGACTTGTGGTAGTTACCACGCAAGTGTATCGAAGTGGTCATTGAATAAATGTTCACGAGTGGTTCTGTGATAAAAGAGCTTAATAAATATAATAAATAGAAAGAACCTATGTAAGTTATTAGTGTCAGTTCCAATATTATGAGTATACTTAGATATGGTGTCGTCTTGCAAGATTTTAGCAAAAGTTTTCGTGAAGTGAAACCACTCATTTATAAGATTTAGACGATAAGAATTTGTCTTCACTCTCGTGCTTGGCTGGCAATGTTTTGAACCGGTCATCGGGCCAGAGGATCTTTGATCATAAGATCTTTGTTGTAACAAATAGTCGTAGCATGACCGACTTCCTGGCCGACCTATTATATCACAGCTTGTGGCTCGTTGTCGGCCACAGAGTGCTCAGTAAGCACCATTGCTTCACAAAAAGTATGAAATCCTACGCGGTAAAGTGCAGCTTCATAACAAAAAAAAAGAGTCAGAAAAGAAGGCGACCCTCTGACAGCAAGGAGTGTTTCCCGTGCTTTTCGTACGGTACGGTACCGGCCAGGAGTCTCTGCCCGAGTAAATGTTTTAGCGCAGCGTGAAACATTGTTTACAAGAGATAAACAAACCTGAAGCTTCAGATACAGGCGGCGGCGTGGGTGTCGCGGCTGCCACCGCCACCGTGGTCACGGTCACCGGGGCCACCGAGGCCACCGGCGCCACCGCCACCGGCTGCCCTAGCGATTGCTTCACTATACATCGAGACATTACCTAAATCTTCCACTAATTCACCAAATCAAAATATCATCCAACACGCACATGACAAACGTAACCCACCGCAACAAACATACGACTGTCGATGTCGAGTCGAGTCATTCCAAATATGAAGTTTGTTTATTTTTAATTTTGGCGCCACTTTTCGTGGTGTCGCTTGCCAGCCAGGCATTTCCGAGCAGAGACAATCAAATCTAGATGACCATAATCGAAAAATATATTTTGTCACAGAGCAAAAATTTTAGGGAACGAAAATGTGTATACTCTTTGGACTTAAATAAAAGTAAGTATGAAATACTGGATATTATAACCGATATTTCTATTGTATTTGCAAAGCTCTGTTTAAATATATAATAAAGGTAAGCCAAGAAATGTTTGAAAATTAGTTAAAAAAACTACATTTTCTCACCTGGTGGTCTATATATCTCCAGCGTAGGTTTCCCCTTAGCATTGGTTAAAATCATGCTTCTCCGTTTCCCATTGTTTGGAAACTGGAATCAAAGTTTTAGATTTATTTCTAGAAACAATCTCATGGATATTATTAAGAAGTGACTTGATGAACTGTCACGATTTATTTTGGGCAGCTTCTACCGCCTGGCCACGGGACATTCGCCATGGCGAATATTCGCGCGGTGCGAATGGCGAAGCGAGTAGCGACTAAAACCAATGTAATAGAAATGTATGTAGGAACTTCCTTCATATTCTATAGAAATGTATGAAGGAACATCATCGTGGAAACGAAAATTTTCAAGATAAAAGATGATCATCATGAGTCAAGAGCGACTAGATATTAAATATTTTTTGCAGATATTAAATAGACGTAACGTTAAAGAACTAGTTATGATGTCTTACTTTTAAAGACATATTTTTTCCGTGAACTTCATTTGAGCGATTTTCTTTTTTCAGTATATTCTTGTTTATCAACCAGTTAGGAAAAACGAAAAACTGAATAAAAATCTTCTTTCATAGCAGGTTACGAAAAAAGGTTAAATATGTGGACCAAAGGAAAAAAGTAATTTTGATAAGCAGGATTATAAAAATTAATTACCTGGTTATGATGCATATTGTGGTGCGACTGCGGGCGAACGAAACTGCGCTCTCTCATGATGACTCCAGGCGATGCAAAGTCCTGCATCCTATAGCTTCGCTGCAGTTCGTTCCCAACACCCATTTGGGTCTGCATTTTTAATTCCTTAGCAAACTCTATAAAGTAATCCAATTTAATCTACGGTAGATATGCGTTGCGCGCCTTTTCCTGGTTTTCTTCTTATTTTATGTAATGGTGCTTTTTGGATTTCGACCATGCAGAGTTTCACGCCTCAACGAAAATAGTTTCAAGTCACAGTTTACGTTCTCTTTGGTAATTACTGCGCTCTGGCATTATAATAAATAAAGTATGATATTTTCTATGCTGTTATTTAAATTATGTTAATATTTTTAAATAATTGATTACACCACGTGGTTAATATTTTTTATGAAATATATTTTTACAAACAATTTACACTAGATGAATGACTAGTATTATAGTTACTTTTATTTTACACAACGTCACGACTGTATAAGTATAATTTTCAAAAAGTATTAAACTTTATACAATTTTTCAGTGTAAATACTATGCTATTACGGGCAATACACTTTAAAAATGCGAGCAGTAAACAAAGCTTTAATAAATTAAAATATTTAAAAAAAGTTAGATCACAATGTTTATTTATTGTGACGTCACTTAGAGATCACTTTCTCCAATTTATATATGCATATATAAATGTACAATTAAATAAGCTTGCCCTCTGTCGTGGCCACAGAAAGAGGGTTATTTTTTTTTCGATTTTTTTCGTTAACGATTATGCAGTGCAGTGCAGAGGCAGTGCAGTGAGGAGCCTGACGGCTGCGGAGCGATTCCTACTATAACTTGAGGGGCCGACAGAAAGTGTCTTCGGCGCCAATCTCGAATCGTTTCGTCGAAGGGTACGATGACCCTGATCTGGAACAATGATAAGTTTTGATAAAGAATAGGCCTTTGATTATAAATAGGTACCAATAATAGTGTGATCGACGATAACCACAGATCTAGCCTTAACGATAAAAAAAGTTATCAATTTGAAAAAAGTTTTTTAAGTTTCAAAAAACCATTGCTTTTATTTCCAACTGTAGGTATATTATAGAAGAATTGTCTAACTGTATGAATATAATGTTACTAATATCATAATTGATTAATGATTTTTATACCTACCTACTCATGATAAATTACTTAATATTGGAAGTGGAAATGACTACGCATAATACGACCTTTTCTGTAAAACATCAAAGAACAGATTAATAAATAGTTAATTAAAGTTATATTTCATTGAATCAAGCGAGTCAACAACCAAAACATAAAACTCTTGTGCATTCTTAGAATTATTATTCTAAGTGTGCAGGGAAGAAGCTGAAAATTAAACAATGCAGTATATTGGCATATGGCCAATGTAGGCTAATTGCAGAAAATGTTTTAAGTACACAAAACTTTCACAGTATTGCAGCTTTTTTATCATTTGTATTTGTTTGGGTTGGTAATAAACTACTTATAAGTAATGCAGTCAAAAAACGATTAGCCTTCTGTTTTACTCCCATCTTAAGCAAGCGCCGTGCATCACTGGTTCAAATTGATAATTAATGTGTTATTATTATATAGGTGCGAGGTCGTGCGGGAGGATCTCACGCGCTTATGGGGCAGATACACCTCACGTTCGCAAGGGAATATTTTTATTTTCTATGCGACATGAGGTCTAACTACCTCATATAAGACTTTTTGACATTTCAGAGACAGTTTTAGTAGATAAACACGTCTGTATATTTGTTTCTTTCATACACGTAGTATTTTATAAGATACGAGCTCTGCGCTAGAGTGAGAAAGCACCATAATTTTTACCGCGCTGTGTGGGAGTACTTTTGTGAGGCTTTAAAACCTCATAACGCATTGAACGTGTTAACAAATATACACAAATTAGAGGAGAAAAATATATTTACTTGGTTTCAAGAGGCGCTTAAATGAGAAATACTTCTCATCTTTTCATTTGAGCCGATTCGATTCCCGGTGTAGGTAAGCAATTTATCAAAAATCTTTGGATACAGTTTAACTTACTTTTGAAAATAAAGGAATGTTTCCTTTCAGTAAAATTTGCTTACATCAATATTTAGGATACTTTTCCTTTAACTACCGTCTTTTCTAATAACGTGTATAATCTCGTCTGTCAAGATGTTTCGGCAGAAAAAGCCTTGGCAGACTTATATATTCTTAAAGTAACGGTTCACACCTACAGACTGGAATTGGTTTCATGGTGGTATCAGATGGGTATATTTTAGGATACCGACGGTCACCTTTGAGTTGAGAGCGTCTGCCAAGCACTTACGGCAAAAAAATACTGGCAGAATTCGCTTTCCTGTATGTATGAACCTTATACTAAGAACATAAAGTTGAATAAATAACAAATAAGATTGAACTTAGATCGCGTATATCCATGAAAAGTACGCGATAGTCCTCGTTATATATTCAACTTTATGTTCTTAGTAATAAGGTCGTGTCGCGGATAAAAAGTCCTCCAATGTCCGTCGTCTGCGCAGGCCTTGGACGAATTAACCACTGGTTAATTCGTCCAAGGCGCAGTCCCATAAGCTACTTTTTATCACGATTTTCCGACCGCGGCGCGAACGGAAGCTAGTCCACTATAGGTAAGTATAACAATATAACTCGACCTCGGGTCGGTTTGCCAACGCTCGTTGCATACGATGCGTATGCGCAGGAACTGCCCAATTACTTAGGCACGCCACGAATCGCCCATAGGAACCACCGCGATTTGAACCTTATAACTGAAGCTGGAAAGTTGTCATTTCAGTTTTATTATTGAGAAGACTTTGAAAATGCTTATTAATTTGCAAAAATAACGATGATTGCGATATTATGGCGGCTCTAGGTTTACTATATTTAGAATATTTGCGAAGTAAATGTACCTTGTGCCGTGTGGTGACGGCCTAAGAATACAAGTGTCACCACCCCCTAACATGCCTGGGATGTCGTAAGAGTCAACTAAGAGGCTCGACGCATTGAACACCTGTGCGAGAGAAGGAACACTTGAAACAAATCCTCTACCAACCCGTCTGGTCAGCGTGGTAGCAGTAGGCTAATAGCCTCCTATGAACGCCACAATAGGCGTGAGCTAGGAGAGGCTTATATCCAGCAGTGGACGTCCACAGGCTGATGATGAAAATGTACCTAGACAAATTTTATAATACCATAAACGAAACGTTAGAACCTTCTCCTTTTTTAAGTCCTCCTCACCAATTTATAGATATGGTCTTGAGATAGCTATGGAAGATCTACAGAAGCGGATGAGAAATTGCCATTGAACACTATTCTGTTCTTTGAAAAATAAAGAATTTGCACATCAATAACACAAACGTAATGTGGCAATACAAAAATCACGATTTCATAATTGCTTGGAACTGAAGTAATAAAAATATCTAAGTTTAAGCTTCATAGAGCTGCTGTCGTCGCCGTCGCGGATGGGTCTTTGCACAGAACATTTTCCCTTATTCTCTATGGTTATCTATCTATATAGTTTTTTTTCTTTGTGCCCAAAGTTAAGGACGAGGTTGTGTTACGTGATTAGAAAAAAAATTACGCATTTTTTTTATGTTTTTTTTATTTATATTTTTTTATCAAGTGGTCGCGTCGCCTAATTGAATATTATATCTATAATAAAAATGAAAAACAAAGAAAACAAACTTAAAATATATTAATAATAGTAAATGTAAATATTGAGCGTGCACCAAGCTCGGCTCGGTGATATAAAGAAAAATTTTTTTTTAAATATTTTTTTACCTAATCTCGTTCTAAACACAACACTATCTCCCCTTAAGTTCGGGCACATAAAAATAAAACATCCTGTATATTAAAGAAAAACTATGAAAATACATATTTTTTATAAACGAAAGTTGTAAACGACGACGTTGTCATACTCACACGATGCCGCGATCCTCTACAGACGAGACAAATTACACGGCGATTGAGACAATAGGGGCAACATTATAACAACAGGGGGTCAATTCTGCAATTTTTTTGTCAAAATCGTCTCTCAGTGGTGTTTCAATAATAGTGTTTATTTACACTGTTGTAACAAGAACTGTGTAAAACAGGACTGCCATTGAAACACCATTGGAATACGATTGTAACTAAGCATTAGCAGAATTGGGCCCCTGGTATATAGTCAACATCAGACGGTATCGTGAGAAGACAGGCTTTGACTACATGCCTTTGTCTGATACGGCGACGTCTGAGGAGTGCAATATGCACGAAGGTACAAATAATAGAAAGGGGTTTGAACACATAATAAATTTTAAATAGAAAAATATTGGAATAAGTGAACTCGGCCACAAGTGAATTCTCAGAAAAAAAGGGTTTGAACATTTTTGTATGGAGGCTGGCCTCGTCCAAACCCGTAGTATGAGACACCATTTAAAAAAAACATAATGATGTGTCACGATAACATGTACCTATATGAATTAACAGTGTATAAATATAAATATATATCTTAATATATATAAATCTCCTGTCACGATGTTTGTCCGCGATGGACTCCTAAACTACTTAACCGATTTTAAATTAAATTGGCACACCGTGAGCAGTCTGGTCCAACTTAAGAGATAGGATAGCGTTGATCCCAAAATTCCCACGGGGACGGGAACCACGCGGGTGAAACCGCGCCCGGCCTCTAGTACACATATATATATAACCGAATATTACAATATATAACGCTCTAACGTGACGTTAGCCAGATGATAAGAGTTAATAAAAACCGGACAAGTGCGAGTCAGACTCGCCCACCGAGGGTTCCGCACAATATAGATAGTTCAGGAATCGAATTTCGTAGTCTTTTCCGAAATTCAGTTTCCTAAACTATTCATGACAAATGTACAGTTTTTAGATTTTTTCATGTATTTGTATTAAAATACACTATTACTTGCCAAGGGGTGCAAACCAAAGTTTCCAGCGATCAAATCTCAAAATGATACGGGTTCTGAGATTTTAGAGTCTATAGACAGAATGGCATACCTATACTCGTACAGTCAGCCATTTTAGAAAAAACGTGTTTCGGTGGCGAGCAATAAAATGTATGTCAATCGAAGTGATTACATACAAAAAGTTTTCAGTGATCAAATTTCTAAACGATACGTTTTGAGACGATACGGAGATTTTTGATTCCAAAGGCAGAAAATGAAGCAAAAAAAGAATTATGACTTTTAATTTGATTTAAGTTGATTTTTTCTAGTATCCTATGAAAAGTCGACAAAATTATCTTTTTTATGACCAGTTTCTTAAATTGAGAATTTAAAGTAGAAAAGTACTTAAATCTCCGGCCTGATTTTGCTTTGATTTATGTTTGAGACGTTCTCAACCCGAAATTCTCAATTAAGAAACCGATCATTAGTTCCTATTTTCTCCTCCAAACTGAAACTCTAAATTGAAACAAATGACGGTGTCCCTTACGTACCAATGTTATCCTTTTTAGCAGAAATTAATTTTAAAATCAGATATGAACTTTCATAAACTTATTTTTCGCTGAGTTTAGATGTCCAACAAAAAAAATACTAAAAAAGAAAAAAACGGAAACATATGTAGGCAAAGCTTTTCTTTTCCTCTTTTACTTCTTGGTGTCTTATCCATTCTGAGCTGAAGAAGTGTTATAAATATACTCACTATAAAAGTTTAGCATCAGGTACAATATGCATTTTCCGGAAAATTCAAAGGAAAACTGCATGGAAAGTGCTACTGGAACTTTGGTTCTAGAGTGTGTTTCGTTATCTTTTTGTTTTTGTTTAAGAATTATCTTTAATATTCCTTAAAAAATAAGTTTGACAATTCCTACGATTATTTTCATACTTAGGCTGGCTAGGTTGTAAATATTTTAAAACAAAACGGGTATTAAACGCGCACAAATATACGATAGGTGTTTCGGCCAATTTGTTTTAAAATATTTATAATGCATCGCGAAAGTTTAAAAGTGTATATAGGCATAGGTAAGTTTAAATCATATTTGCAAAGACAATGCAAAATTGCTAATATTTTTCTGTAAACGCAAACAAAATGTTTACGATATCGTTTTGGTGTGTATCATAGTTCAACATTGTCGGACTCAGGGTCTATTCCTTACGGTTATTACCCTTTGTAAGAAACTTCAGGGAGGTTACTCTTGACGAGATGGCGTTGAGATCGATATTGAATGTCAGAAATTATTACTGATTTTCGACCTTTATTCGATTTCGATGGCACTAAAATAAATTTCTAGGGTACAAATTTACTTTATTTATTTAATATATGTCATAGTTTAACATTAATTCAATCCCGATTTCAATGCGATCAAGTTAAGAGTTAGGGGGCTGGTACAGACCTATATAGAGACAGATGGTAAAAGTGTACCTACCTTGCGTGACAAAAGTTTGAACCACGGTCAAAGTTTGTTTTACGACCTAAGTCAGTCCGCTTGAGAATATTGCCATGAACACACGCGTCACCGAGAAACGAAAATGGTCAATTGTGCAGTGCTTTACAAGAGCTCGTCAATAACATTTCCACATCACTAAATCTCGCTCGTGACGCCATCGTAGGTATAAAAAATTCGATACGCTTGGTTCTCATACAGTTTGAAGCGCTCTTTACGTCTATCTTGTGGAGGCTAGTCAGGCCCAGAAGCGGCAAGTCAACCTAATTCGGAGTGAATAAAGGGCGACACATCGTGTCTCATGACTCACCGCTCTGTCGTTGTGCGACGACCGTCGTTTGATCGTGCTCTGCACTCGAACTCGTTCACTTCTCGAATGTTTCACTGCAACAAATAGACACGGTTATCTGCAGAACTAATGATGATAATGACAACACTGCAGAAGTAGTGTAAAAATCTGCAAGTTTCTACCAAAAAAAATGTAAGAATCGTTTTAAGAAAGTTGAATTTTCATTGTAATTTCAACGTAAAAGCAAGTTTTCAATAAAATGTTGACAATCAATGTTATCTTTGTATTAACTATACTTAAGCTACTTAAACATAAAGAAATGTGAAACGGAAAAGAAACCTAGGTAGGTATTCAATTAATTCATCAGTTTTGCCTGCGCCTCTTTTCACACTACGAGCACAGATTAATAAGTACTTAGTTACATTCTTCGTCTACGAGTAAGTATGAGTCAAGAAGCAATGCTGTATGAGTCAAGAAGCAATGCTGTATAGTTGCTTATGTAATGACTAAGTATAATAGATCCTAATATACATAGATGGCCTTGCGGCAAATTTAACTTGTAAAGATAAGATAAGATTATGGAAGAACTCTAAATAATTTGGCGACAAGTGCATTCAAATCACTTCACAAATGACGTTGGATCTCATTTTTTTGGCATCTCGTTGACTAATGTGTTTTCCGATTTGAATTTAACCAACTAAATAAATATTATGATTCAGTTTGATTCAATGTCTTTAAGAAAATCGAATGGGAGGAGATATTTCAAAGAAATCAGAACTAATACCGCTTCGTGGGCGTTCCTCATGACATCAGCTTCGACTGTACCGTGTCTCGGCTAGTCACTCCTGCGCAACGCAAATGGCACTTAACACTTACATAAATCCATACGAAACTGAATCTTATAGGATTCGACATAAACGTTTTTATCGTTCGACAGTATCCCCTGGAGTTACAACTCTACATACCAAAAGCGTAAAGCATCTGTGTACATATTAAAATCTACGTAGTTCTAGGTCACTGGGCATGGCTCTGTTCTGTCTTTAGAGGTATTATCGATCTGTCTGTGGAATAAATCGACGATGCAATATATGACATAATCGGTATGTTAAACATTGCGGCTGAGCTGCCTAGCAAATAGTTTATCAGTGTGTTAGTATTGACATTTGTTTTTGTTTAACAAAGGACTTTTTAAATGCAATAATTTCAGACGATGGCCCCGCGCTGGTCCTCACAGCTTAGGTAGGGGAGTTGGTGGATGGGGGAAAGATCGGTAGTACAAACAGTCTAGCACTAGCTATAGCTATCTACCGGCTAAGTCCGATGGGACTCCCTGAACAAAGTAGGATGTGGCAATCCAGCAATAGGGGGTTGAGCAACGGGCAAACTACTCATTCATGCAAAATTAAACACAGTTACGAAACCGACAGCAGTCGTACGTAGTAAATTGTAAATTAACCCTAAAAACGAAATCTCTTTTAGTAAGAAATGTTACGGTATCATCTACGTTAATGTTTTCCGTAAAACTCGAAATAATCACATCAGTCAATGGTTCTATTAGTCCACTTTTAACGCAATTTAAAGAAAAGCTAATCTGCTGCTGTTCAAGTAAGTTAAAGAAGACGGATGGGGCGCCGGCGTTTGGACCTTTCGGAATTGTCTTTATCTGAAACCCTCCTAGGCATTCCACGTCAGTCAACAGCATAACAGATACTTACATTTTTTAACTAAGAACAATTTGGAAACGCATCCTGATACTGATGTTAAGTAACGATAGATCTGGGGGTGGAATCACACTTCTGCCGGACGAAATTCAACCACAGAGGAACTGGCTATATCTTATCTCGAAACAACTGTGTTGAAATGAAAACATTGTTTTATGGCAAAAGATATGATGGTGGTAGTAGAGGCGGACTTTGAACAAGTCATACCACCAACCAGAAGAAATAAAGCTACTAAAAGAAATGGTGAACTTCTATCATTTATAGCAAAAAAATTGAGTTAGACTTTTTTAGCTGTGTAGAGGTCTACACAGCTAAAAAATTACTTCAATTGATTTAATCCTTGCAAGTTGAGCCATCATTCCAAGATGGATTGAGGAAATCAAACTTGAAATTAAAAGATATAACGATAGAAAATCATTCAGAAAATAAATTGAAATTACTGAAAATATATTGCAGAAACTTTGGACTAGAAGCGATGGTAGGAAATGTGCTGAATGTATGAATTTTAATTTTACAAAAAGACAGAATAAATCGCTAGTTTTACGCCCGAAACTAATAACCTATCTGAAGGTATGGATAGGGATATCTGAGATGGATGCCTAGGATATTTTTGTTATTATGAGCAAAATAACGACAGTAGCTAGGCCACAAACCCAGTACCCTAGGCTAATCTCAGATAGCCGAATCCATATCTACAGATAGGTTATTAATTTCGGGCGTAAAACTAGCGATCTATTCTGTCTTTCTATAAAATTAAAACTAATACACTCACCACATAGCCGCTGTTCTTCTCTAGTCCTAAAGTTTCTGCAATATATTTTCAGTAATTTCAATTTATTTTCTAATGATTTTCTATCGTTACCGTTATTTTCAGATTTGATTATTAATTTCGGGCGTTAATGCATAAAAGCCGCATTCGCTAGAGAAAGGATCATTGCATAATGCAGTTTCGAATTTGTGAGTCAGGGTTCTTGCGCCCACACTGAAAAGAATTGAAATTATATTTGCATTAATTAAAATGTTTTGTTGCCCAAACACAAAAAGTATAACAACCGTAAACCGGGTGGTTTTATAGACTTTAAAAAAATTGGTCAAGTGCGTGTCGAGCTACGCGCAGTATAGGATTCCGTAGTTAACTTTATAATAGTTTTAAATTGTTATATTTATTAATTGATCTCTGTTTGACACACTAACGACTACATCTATACTATTCAATGTTATTGCTACCTATGATAACTTTTCCAATACAGTCCAATAAACTAAGTTAATCGATTATTTACTCGTTAACCTGTAGTCTGTCTTGCAGTGATAGCTTTCGTTTCAACTTTATTAAATATGCTAGGGGGCGGCGCCGCCGCGCCGGCGCAATACTCAAAGAAAATTTTGCACTTTAAAGCTTGATATTTCGAAAACAGATTCCTGGATCGGAAATTAGTTTTCACAAAGCTATAATTTTTTTACTTATGATAAATTTTAAATAGAAAATTATTGGAAAAAAATAATAATTTGGCCACAATCGAATTCTCAGATGGGACACGAACCCACGACCTTTGGAAATCCGGTCCAATGCTCTAACCACTGAGCTACCGAGACTTGCGGACTACCGTCGAAATTCTCCAATACTTTTATATTTTTATACGCTGTAGGCCAGGCGTTGTCTATCATTGCTAGGAATATCTTTGCATTCGAAAGAAACATCTTTTCAGGTGTTTAAAACAATCGATTAAGATGCAACAGCCAATAATTTATGATTTTTTGCATTTTTCAATGCTATTTTTATACTTATGATAAATTTTAAATAGAAAAATATAGGAAAAAAATTATTACTATTTTTTTTTTAATTCCTATCCATTGACACCCCATGCTATGAAATCAATGGTAATCTTTTTTTTTTTTTTTTAATTCCCACCTTACATGTAGGAGAGGTACACTTGATTTTTTTTTCCAAGATTTTATTCCACCACTTTTTCGCCATGATGATTTTACACAGTCATGCTAAATTACAGCTTTCTAGGAGTAACGAACTCCGAGCTAAGCCGCGGACGGACAGACGGACTGACAGACATGTAGAAACTATAAGGGTTCCTTGTTGACTTTACCTACGGAACTATTAAAACAAAAATACTTTCACCTAAACGTGACGATATGAAGGTCAAAGTTAAATGTTAAAAAGGACATGTCCAGCCCGATAGCGCAGTAATATTTGATCATGATGCTACACCTAGAAGTTAGATCTCTACCAGGATAAAAACTAATGTGGTGAACACTTTCATGTATTTATGATTGCTTTTGAATAGAGTTTATCTAGTAAACCATGACAGCAAAATTATCAGTCATGCATTTTCTTAAAATTTCATCAAAATTTTAGATACAAGATTTTCTCACTCAAGTTCTGGTCTCATGAATGATCGTCACTGCTTGTGGCATAAATTACAGAATACTCAATAGTTAATCCCAGAGAAGAAACCAAACACCTTAAAGCTGGACAAATCTCCATGTCTAAACAACTTATGAATCATTTGATTCGCAGGGGCGAGCAAAAACTCCAACGTACCGTTCCCACAAAAACTAAACGAGTTAGCAGTGGTTGGAGCACAGAATACTTAATAGTATGGTTGGAGTTAGAGCTGTAGGTAACGTTAAGTATCTATAATTAAAAAAACCACCTTTACGGATATCAAACGCGCTATATTTCACGAACTAAGTTGTAAATGTCCGTATTTTTAGGGTTTTTTGATTTTCCCGACGTTTCGTCACCTTTTCAGCTGCCGTGGTCACGTGATGAGTCATCCCGTGACCACGGCAGCAAGGGACAATTACAACTTAGTTCGTGAAATATAGTGCGATTGATATCCGTAAAATTTGTTTTAATTCAATGAACAGTGCGCGGCAAAACATAAGATGTATGTACCTATAATGACATAGCACCTACAAGTTACATTTTAAAGTTATAAGCAAAGTTTACTATAATAAGGGCGGATTTCACCATCTACTGATAAGTTCTGGATAGCTTATATGACAGATCATATGACAGTTGCAATATGAAAAATATGTCAAATTATCTGTCATTTTAAGCTATCGTAACTTATCAGCAGGTGGTGAAACCGGCCCTAAATGAGAAAAATAAAATGTGCGTGTGTGAATGTGAACAGAAACAAAAGCTAAATTACTATGTATAATGTATAACCGTATAACGGAGCGTTCTACATTTGTCTTTTTTTTTAATCTTCAATCACTTCGTACACAGTGATCAATAGTTAGAATTTTGGATGACAAAAATATTTGAAATGCTTCGTTTACATCAATATTTTTGTATCTAAAAAAGAGCGCTGCACCTGAGGTACAGTGTAAACTAGTTCAGGTGCCGATGTCAATTTCTAGATCTAAGATGTACTTAAGATAAGAAAATTGATCTATATTTTTGTAAGAAAAATGTGTCAATAAAATAAATTATAAATTATAATAAATAATTTAAACCTGGAATTACAATTATCTAATACTGTTATTGAAAATATCAATATGTTAATAACTATGTCTTTATTAAAAAATGTAATTGAGACTTCAACTAAAAAAGTGCATAAATTCTTCCTCGTTTGCATAAAAATTAGGTTGTTCTAATAATTTAAAGACTTCTGCGGGAAAAATACCTATCTGCTTTTGACTACATATCTTTAGATTGCTTAGTTGCAGGTTTAATAGGAGGGTGTTTTCTTTTTAAATTACTAGTAACAATTAACAGTTAGTAAGTGTTATAGAAAATGGAGTACATACTTTCATTAATTGCACCATTAATACGCAATTATGCACTGTATAAATCACAACAAACAGATAACTGTGCGCGAAAAAGGAAGTAAAAATCAATACAATTAGCGAGAACACTGCAATGAGTTACTAAACATCAAGTAAGTACCCCCAATCGCATCGCGATGATTTGTTTTATATTAACTACCCTCACAATGTCAAATTTGAATATTATCCACCTAATATCTCATTATTGATCACTGTGCACCGCACAGAAGACAGAACAAGGATAAAGTAGGTACACTCAAAGAAAAAGTATACAAAACTGCATGAGGGAATAAAAATTGGCAAGAAAGAAAAAAAACGTAAGTCGGTTCTTAAATTCGTCCAAGATAAGATTAAGTACAACTTTGAAATTGTAGTTTAGTCATCTTCTGAAAACGATTGTTGCATTTTAAATGTATTTTTTAATTGTTTTGTGACTGAAATGGCTCGTCTATCTATCTTCTTCATTAACTTATCACACACCTTCAAGAAACATTGTGTATTCAAGAAATGTAGTGGTTCCTAACATGTAAATACTAAAATGATGTAAAAGATCAAATATACCATTTGAAATAGTTGACCTTTAGTTTTTTGCTTCTGCTGTGAATAGAAAAACATTGATTTTACGCATAAAATAAGTATTAGTAATTTGAATCTCGATATTTCCTATTTTGTTTCCGCTTTTTCTATTTCTTACAAAATTCCGTAGTTTTGATGTGATACATTAGTGTTCGGTGCCTTATCTTTTGTTTGTTTGTCTCGAAAATTTATTAATTAAAGTAAAAGATTGCAATTCAACCCTATGCTTAGCCTATCATGGCCGCCGTCGATTCGCGCCTTTTTTGTCGCCCACACTATACCCACGTTTGCCGTGCGTTTGCGCATACCGTAACAAACAAACACGACTACCGATAAATTGATAATGACTCTCTCTTACTAAAAACACGACCGTAATTTCTGAGTTAATACATCCATAAACATAGAGGATAAATCCATAATTAAGTTAGTCTGTGTTTGGTTGGAAGAGACACCTTGTATTGTAAGAGTACGCACGCACGATGTTTATCACTATCAATGTCCACTATTTATTGTCGTCCTGTCCTTTATTAAGAAATTAATTAGGCAACAAAACATGTCACTTCTTAATTTCATCATCATCTTTTTCATTAACCATTATATTTGCGATTCCACTAAAATTCGCCCACTTTCAGTTTCGATTTCGCCGACCAAAATATTTACAAATTGTCTTGACAAAAGTTAGCGACTATAACGATGTGTTAATTAGAGTCTAGCAAGAACGAGATAAAGACGACGACGACGTAATTTGAGAGTCATATTATTCAAACATTGGTAGACGGCAACTTGTACACGAATTCTAAAAAAATACTTTAGTCTCATAATCACTCCATGTATAATTGGTTTTGCTAAGTGTTAGGTAAGTAAAGTACTATACTATTTCTTAGGTCTCTGTTTTATAGGTTCAGTCCATTAGTTATCAGTAATAGTCATGTTATTTGATATTTGTGAGATATATTGCTTTTTCACATACATACATAAAAGGGTGACAATTTCACATAGGTACGCGGTTATCGGATAAAATTTTGAACAACTAAGTATAATGATGAAACTGTTGTGTATTTGATTGTGTGTGTACTTAGTCCATAAACCTGCCTGCCAAAGTTCGGTTTTAAATCTATGAACAGTACAATATGCACGGAAGTTGAATAACTATTATTGTGTTTACTTTTTGTTTGGGCAACGGAAACGGAATTAATATATAACTAAATATAAGTATGAGTCATGTCATGACGCTTTCCATAATAATCGTATTTTCCAATTAACATAGATTTTTTCTGTCTATTACTTAGTAGATTTGTAAGTGAAATCGACAATCTTTTAACAGCAAGTTTCTATTGCACGTAACAAAATTAAAAGTAGGTTTATGACTAATATCCACACAAAGAATGATAAAAGTCGCATTAAATTTAAAAGTCTAGGTAATGAAGCGTTACTAGAGCGAGCCGTCTCAATTTTAGAGGTGATCGACCTGGCTGAATGAGCCGCCCGTGGATATCTCTCATTACCCAACGCCACCACCGCGCACTGCTGTTGCCGCGGTTACTGTTATCCAACGAGAACGAGCACGACAATACAATCATCAGATAGAAATAAGAAAATTTGCCGAAGAAACTTCGGCTGTTCAACTGTAGGTAACCTAACCTCCGTAATTCATTGTCACAAGATCATTCCCAGAATCCGTAAGTGATGCAACGAAACGATTGTCATAAAATGTGCACAGCAAAATAGTTTCAGTAACTGTGAAATCATACCAATATGCGGTGTTATTTGAAGGTCTACTACCTATCTACAAAGTGGGTGGATGTGGGCTGATGTTTGGGGTCTGTCGCTATTGCCACAACCAAAATTCAATTATGAATGGAAGAACATTGTCCTCGATATTGGTTTTGTAGAACGTACTACATTGAAAACGAAAAAATTGTTTTAGTGTCGGTTAAGCAAGAGTCATTGATATGTGCCGGCAGTACTAATTTGGCGGTATTTAGGCCAACGAAGCGCCGACTAACTATTGAGATCACAAGCATTCAGAACAAGAAATTCTATTTTTTTTACCGCCCCGTCAAAGTCGTTAGCTGAAAATGCTGAAATGGTGTGCGCAAAAGAATTCGGGACATGTAAAAGCATACATTTCAATTTCGCCAAAGTCTAACGTTACTTTAGTTGGTGAAAATCGCAGCTATGAACGTATTATTGTAGGGGTATATCAGGAGCTATATGCTTTCTACTCGAGGTGGCCCGATTAAATTAAAACGTGATAGATTCACAAGTTATTTTCACGCGGGAAAACTGGCTGTGAAAAGGCGGGAGTGAACACCCCCGATGTAAGAGTCCGAAAATACTTGCATCTAATAATAGATATAGGAAATAGTTTTTTGTTTTAATTTACTTAACTAGTTTTGTTAGGATGACGATAGATAGTGTATTGCACTCACCAGAATCGTGCGCTCGCGTGTCACAGCGATCGTTGGCGAATGTGTTTATTTCACTGAATTTTATTTTGGTTCGTCGCCGTTTCGTCGCTCGCGCAGGACCCCGGTCGTGTGTGTGGCGCCCGCCCGGGCGGTGTGCCGACTGGCGAGTTTAGCGCTACGCCACTGGCCGATTCCGTCAAATCGCATCCAACTCACTGTGCACACAGTTCAGCTCATCTATACACACATTACGATACTTCAATCCTTAATATTAAATAACTAATCATTAAACCTCCATTGAAATAGACCTCGAAGAGCAATAACATCGTGTAATTATACATTTTAATCATAGTTGATTTAGGATATAAATTATTTTATGTAGAGATGAACGCAGTGTGTTTAGCTGGAAAACACAAACACACTTGCAACCATTCATCCGTAGAATCTGTGTTTGCTTTGCGCGCTCTACATCTTCGTTACTTGCCCGTCGTCGTCGCAACGAATAAGCAAATGCGAATGAGCACTTTATATGCATGCATCAAGAAATTATTTATAAGTCTTACGGTGTTAACATGATCAATGTATTATGCAAATTATGGAAGAGTCTAACAATTAGATTCTATATATTTTTTATAAATATACTTACATTTCTAAACGTTTTGTTAATTAATTTTGTGCAAATGTAAAAAAATAATAATAGTAGGTAAGTAACATACTATAAACACTGACCAGTTATTACTACGATTTTGTAAGTCTAAACCCACAGTTTGCATTGAACTTACCAAGTGAAAGGTAGAGGAGCAGTAATGACAGTCAACACTGGCATAGAAAACAGTCCTTGCGCAGATTTCCTAGGCGTAGGCATTCCAGGCAGTTAGTGCTTGACTCCTACGCAGATATTGATGAACTATCTCTGGTCCTTCGAGCAGGATTATACAAGTGACACTGTAACAAAATAAATTTTAGTTTAGAATGAATTTAATGTAACATAACCAATATAATGTTATGTGTACTTAATGAAAGAAACAGTAAAAATAAATTAAAAGATACTTACTTACCGTGATAAGATAAATAAAATATCTGTATCGTATCCATTTTCTTTTTTAACTTTAAAAAAGTGTTCATAACAATTCCAAAAAATGGGAGACAACTTTCGAATTCAAATGTTGTTGTCTACTGAACATTGTGCGCTGTTTTGATATTTTTTATCACGTCGTTTCTACCTATAGGGTGTGACGGGATTCTCCAAGTATATGACGCTGATTACACTATGATTATTAAGTATTGGAAAAAATCAACTCGGCCACGAGTGATTTCCCAGATGGGACCTTTGGATATCCGGTCCACTGCTCTAACCACTGAGCTACCGAGACTTGCGGACCACCGTCGATTCGCCTAGTTTTATATTTTAAATAAGCTGTAGGCCAGCTTGTCACATCAATGCTAGGAATATCCTTGCATTCACAAGGAAAAATCTTTTTAGATGTTTAACAATCGATTAAGATGCAACAACCAATAATTTATGATTTTGCATTTTTCATTGCTATCTTTATACTTATGATTGATTTTAAATTGAAAAATATTGGAAAAATCATCTCGGCCACAAGTGAATTCTCAGATGGGATTTGAACCTTCGACCTTTGGAAATCTACAAATTATTAAATATATTAGTACTAGAATTAAGTACTACAATTTGGGACGTAACGTAGAATATAAGTAAAATATTTATTTAATAATTAATTAAGTGCATACAAAGTGTACAATGATGTAGTATCCGCGCATAAGACATACTATGTTGGTTAACGCTATTTTTCAGCACGCATAGCGTGTCGGTTTAAGTTTTCACTTGCTTAAACGAAATTCTAGTTTCAGCAAATTGGTTTCATTTGATCATCGCCTATTTTACGAGTCTATTATTTTTCATGAATAATATTTATATCGACCCATTCGAAATCCGAATGGGTATTTACTTTATTTGAAAGGGGTTTTAATCAATATTACTAATATTATACATTTGATCTTCATCGAGTTTTGTCATTTTATCCCGTGCTTGGTTGCTCAGTAATTCACTTATCAAAATTTGACTTATACATCTTGAACAAAGTCTGGAGACTAAACAATGATATTCGAAGACGATACGTACATCTTATGTTTTGGCGCGCACTCGGGGCTTACCATCAACTGTAATGCGATTCATTTCAGGCTACTTTCAGGTAGTAAGCGCGGGACGCCGCTAGACGCGCCACATGGCAGCATTCCACTCTCACAACCTACAATGAATTGCATTACAGTTGATGGTAAGGCCCCTGTTCATTAAAATAAAACAACGGAATATTAAACGCGTTATATTTCACCAACTAAGTTGTAATTGTCCGTATTTTCAGCTGCCGTGGTCACGGGATGACAGTCATCATCCCGTGACCACGGCAGCTGAAAAGGTGCCGAAACGTCGGAAAAATAAAAATAAACCGGCCAAGTGCGAGTCGGACTCGCGCACCGAGGGTTCCGTAAAATATTTTTTATTATATGATGTAACTAAAAAATTACGGTTTTCGCAATTTTTCCTTTATCTGTACTATAAGACGTTACTTCGTACCAAATTTCAAGATTCTAAGCTTACGGGAAGTACCCTGTAGGTTTTGATTCCC
The DNA here is from genome assembly GCA_910589605.1 of Chrysoteuchia culmella. NCBI lineage: Eukaryota > Metazoa > Arthropoda > Insecta > Lepidoptera > Crambidae > Chrysoteuchia > Chrysoteuchia culmella. Next base: position 20,400,362 of record OU342651.1, on the reverse strand, counting down.
GTGCAAGTTTCGAAAATTTGCGGCATAAACGGCTGTATCTTTTGCAGCTCCAAGGGACAGTAGACCTGAGTATTAGATATAAATTTCAGTTTGAAACCTCCACGCGTTCCCGAGAAAAACGGTCTTGACAGACAGACGGACGGACGGACAACGAAGTGATCCAATAAGGGTTACGTTTTTGCCTTTCGAGGTACCCTAAAAACCAAAAAATACGGACAATTACAACTTAGTTCGTTAAATATAGCGCGTTTGATATCCGTTAAAGTTGTTTTATTTCAATTCAAAGACTAAATGGTGTCATACACTTACGATTTTTTTAGCTGCAATGGGTAACCAAAATGTATGCCATTCCCACCCATTTATAAACTGTCTATTATTTCTAACCTAAGTTCTTTCGTCAAATACAATACAAGGACCTTGTATCACAGATACAGTATATTTTAATGGTAGCGAAGAAAGTAGTGGTCATTTACTTGGACACTATATAACCCATAAAAAGAGCAACCTCCCTAGTATGAACAACTCTATATCACGCGATATAAATAAATAAATATAATAAATAATTGCATACAATCACACCAATTATCTAGTCCACGTTAAGTTTCATGAAGAACTTGTATTATGGATACTAGATAACGGATAAACATACTTATATACTTTTTGAAATAAAAACTTCTTTAGCGGCGATGTGCAGATCAGTTTAAAATTTTTGGGATGGGTAAAAAATGTTAAAGTCGCGTCAGGACACGTGACCTGATCGAAAATTCGTAAGATGGAGGGAGAGTAGAACGCAGGCGCGGCGTAGAAGAGGAAGTAATATTCCCCTCTCTTTCTACCGCGCGTCGAAAATGTATGCCTACTCCTGCTGTTTAAGCGGTTTTCACTTCTGCCGGCACTCCCGGAGTGCAACCCGTCGTTTGTAAATACATACATAATATACATATTAAACACGCAGGCCAGGACAAATAAACATGTACACAAATATTTGTCTTGTCGTAGGTGTATTTACCTAAGGCGCAGGTTGGTTTAGTACCCCTGCGCCAAACAGGGTACCGCGCAAGTGTCGTCGGCATTGACATCGACTAAATTTGACCGATGGATGTGACATATTGCTTTTAGTCTTTGGTAAGTTTTCATTTGTGTCAAAAAGAAGCAGCAATGTGTCACATCCATCTGTCAAATGAAGCCGATCTCGATGCCGACGACACTTGCGCGGTACGGTCCCAGGCCGTCAGATATATGGCGCACGAAGCCGTCTTGCTTACCATTCTAAGATGTGTGCGGGGACACTGACAGGTTATCGAGCTACGAGTATCGGTAAAGCTTCGGTTGGTGGTAGAACTTGTTGTAATCCGCCTGGCTAGCTACCACCATCTTATCTAAGGCTGACGCCATAACAACAATGTTTCAGCATTGTTGTGTTCCGGCAGTCAGAGATAAGATAGCCAGTTCCTCTGTGGCTGAGGATTTCGGGAGAGGCTTGCTTCCGTCCTCCTATCTTCAGCCTTATCAATACTTAACATCAGGTATGATGAAGGCTAAGTCTCCCCGTAGTTCATAAAAAAAAACTGCTCTTGCTACATCTACAAGACTCGATATATACTAACAAGGTTTACATAAATTCAGTTAAATAATGAAAATATTAAAGTTTATCATGACGTAAAGGATAACTGATATAATGAAATTTGTAAAATAACTTTGACAAAAAAATAAAACAAAGTTCATAATAATGTCGGAATGTCTATTCTAAAGAAAATTAAACTAAAAATTAACTACTTAATATTAAGAAAATATAAAATAAATAACTAATAAAAATAAGTAACTAAGTTTTAAACTTTGGTGGTACAGTATGAGGAATCATTATTTTTTGTTCAGGAGATATTAGAAAAAACAAATAACAAAATTAACTTTAAGAAATTAATATTTTTGTGCAGACAATGGCAAGAGATTTTTAGTTTGTTTGTTTTAAAAAAAAGCATAAGTATAACTGATATCGAATAAAATCATCTCTTCACATTCTCTATTAATGAAACAAGAAAAGATATTATTGTTTACAAAAGACAGTTTATTTGTTGTCATAGAACTATATATGGTTTTCCAACCTTCTCTTACACTATGTACATACACTGTAGCATTTATCGTTATCAGGTTTTAATACATTTCGTTTTAAACAATAAATGCTGTACCAATAATTTCAATATCTAGCTACAACTCAATATATTTTAGCAAACAAGTTAATTGGTTATTTTGTAAAAATGTGCATGGAATTTTTACAACCATTTTTGTTGCTTAAGAATCAATACTGTGATGCAAATGTCTGTTTCAATTCATGCTCAAAAGGTATAAGGGTAAGGCCCTGTCCTAATTTGACATCGTACGATGGTGCGATCAACATACTGAAGTTTTTTAGTTTTAAGTTATGTATAAAACCTACCTATGGTAAATATTGCATGCCTGTTATGGGTATACTGTTGTTACCTACAAATCTGCAATGTTATCTGCAAAAAATTGTACACAGTTATCGCAATAAATATATTGAATTGAATTGAATTGAAAAGTCTACTGACCAGTGGCGATGGGACCATGCAAACCAATTCCCATCGGCTACCCTTTAAGAAATTCCACCCCAACGATCAATCACGCAGATCATAATAATCATGTCATTATATTGTCACCAATTAGTTAAATATATGTATGTGCCGTGTGGTGACGGCCTAAGAATACAAGTGTCACCACTCCCTTACATGCCTGGGATGGCGTAAGAGTCGACTAAGAGGCTCGACGCATTGAACACCTGTGCGAGAGAAGGATAACTTGAAACTAACCCTCTACCAACCCGTCTGGCCAGCGTGGTAGCAGTAGGCTAATAGCCTCCTGTGAACGCCACAATAGGCGTGAGCTAGGAGAGGCTTATGTCCAGCAGTGGACGTCCACAGGCTGATGATGGATGTGGATATACCAGGCAGTTGCAAAGTGGACAATATGGCTTATTTTCCATGTCATATTCTCACAGATTTGTGGGATTTTTTTGTGGTCCGGCTTATCTTCGCTACATTTCGACCGCTTGCCATTGCTACCGACCGTCCTAATTGACGGTCGCGCGATGATTAGCGGTGCGCGATTATGAATGATACTAATTTAATTAGTCGATTATTGCATTCATTCGAATAATTCGAATAACTTTAAAAATGTATTACTAATTTGTAATGAATGAATACTTAGTAAATCATTGGATTAAATTATTATCGAAAAAAAAGCATCCGAAAAAAAGCTATTGTTTTTGATAAAGCAGCTCTCTTTTGTTGTTTAGCACTAGGTTTGCGTTTTGAAGGACAATTTCATTACCTATTTTAAATTCAGCTTTCTTTCCATATCAACTATCGATTATATCATATATCATAAGTGATAACACTCTAAGATCTTACAATTACAGTAGAGTTTTGCGTACATAGTTTCAATTTATTCATTACTAATTAGTAATACTTATTCGATTATTCGGCAGTCGCTAAGCGATAACAGACTTTAAGATCGTACAATTACTGAACAGTTTTGCGTACATCGTTTCAATTCATTCATTACTAATTAGTAATACTTAATCGATTATTAATATTAGTAAACTAATCTGGCATTCGATTTTCAAGATTAGTATTAGTATACATACATCTTAAGTTTTGGCGCGCACTGTTCATTGAAATAAAAAACTTTTACGGATATCAAACGCGCTATATTTCACGAAAAGGTGCCGAAACGTCGGTAAAATAAAAAAAAAACAAAAAATACGGTCAATCACAGCTTAGTTTGTGAAATATAGCGCGTTTGATATCCGTAAAAGTTGTTAGTATTAGTAGTTGATTCGATTATTGAAATTAGTAATAATCGCCCATCACTACGATGAATGCTAAAAACTTTTGTTTGCTCCATCGCGCGATTTAATCGGATCGCACCATTGTGCGACCGATGACCAATTAGGGCAGAGCCTTAGGGTAAATAGCGTTAGGGAAATATATAGCTTACATACATTTTTCAACTTTGATATATGTCATTAAACGTCTGAAATATAACGTATTTGTGGAATAATTACGAAAAGTGTTCAAATATTTGTTTACAAACATTCTTTCCGTAAGACGACTGGATTAAAGACCATTACATCTTAAAAAGAATGTTCCACTTTACCCAAAAATTTTAAACATTAAATTAAGTTCAGTAAATAAAATACAGTGCTTATCTTGTTGGATATTTTATACTAAAATACAATTAGTATAACCTTTGTAGTGGAATTCGAAAGTATATTTACTTTATCATCAGCAATAATCTATCCATAGTAAGAGATAGAACAATATCGGCCATGTTACTTAGCAACCTTTGTTGTTATTTTGGTCTGATTAACAAAAATATCTAGGCAAAGCTCTAGCAACCCTATCTCTTACGGAGGATAGGTTATTGAACCAAACCATAGATATATAATATTAGTTGTAGCAGTTGGAAGGTATATTCATAAGTTAATATCTTTTCAATGAGTACAATGGATGAAGGACAGTTACAAGTAACAAATTTCAAATATTTTGTTAAGTTTCTAAATAAAATGTATTTCTTAGCAAATATTGCACAAACCAGTCAGACATTGGCTTCTGCTCCATTAAAAGCAGGCTACTATTTAAGGAATAATGTTCAGGACAGTTACTATTCATTGAGTTAAATGCGTAAGTTTAAAGTACCACTTCATTTTAAATTTATAATTTTTACCTAAAATTAAAGAGATTTGCACAAAGTATAATTTAATTCTAAATTTATTATCCTTACACTTATCATTTTGTTGTATCAATCACAATATAAATACTTGGGCGAATGTAGTAAACATACTTGCAACTCGCTTTCGACCATAAATTATAATAAACATTGCAAACAGTATGTTATCTACAAACAGCCTTTAATAACACAGTAATTTACCAGCTATACAGTTTGTGTCACAAAACCAGTCAAAAATAAATTAAAGAAGGACATTCATCAGTTGCTTAAACTATATTTAAATGTACACCTCCCACGACACTTACAAATTCGTCTACATCACATGTTCGGTCAAACGCTTGCTGCCATAAACACAAGACACAGGTTATCACTACGGGTACTTGTCACTCTTCACCGTTTCACTCAATCGTGATCACGTCCGGGGCCAACAATCATTTGTTGGGAGAAGTCAGTCCTAGAGCTGCTGATAGTAACCGCACTACATTCTTCTGCTCTTGACTGTCGTTTTCTGTTAAAGAGGTAACGGAAATTTATTAATTTAATATGAATTCATAAGCAACTCTCGTGACTCGCAATTAACTCCTCCGTGTTCCGGAAGGCACATTGACTCCTTCTTTATCCGTTATTATAAAAAAAAAGAAAAAAAATGCATGTTAAGCCAATAGTCCTTGTTGTATTTGAAATTCTAAATAGGCACCAATCCGCATTGGGTGCGTGGTGATTTATGCATGGCCCATTCTCCGTATTCATCCATAAGCCCTGTGTCTCAGCAGTGGAGACATTAAAATGGCTGTTGATGATGATGACGAGTTAATTATAATATAAGTAGGGTCACCCGTTTTGAAACGTGAGGTTTCACGTTATGTCATGACCGTACAAAGCAAAGCGTTCCTTTACAGTGTAAAGGAACGCGTGAAGTTCACACCAATAGAATTAAAGTCAGGAAAACAGCAACAGTAAATTTTGAAGACGGTTTATACTAGGAAATTAAAAGGTGTCAAAACGGCCATCATAGCGTGCCGCTACTGTAGTTAGTTTATTTGATATGATCTTTCTAGTTTAGCAAGTTAATTGAAATACACTATATTTATGAAATTTATTGACAATGAAAACTAGTCAGTGGTGTCAAGTAAGCGTTTGATACTAACCGTCGGCGCCTGTGACGTGCTTCTCTAGGTTGAGTTTCTCCTGCGCCACCTGGTAGATACCCTCCTCGATGGTTCCGGCGGACAGAAGCCGGTAGATCGTCACTGGCCGCGTCTGACCCAGTCGGTGGCATCTACGAGTTCAATCATAAAACGTTAACACTTATAAATATTAAACAAGAAAATATACTAGAAAAAAGCAACTAGTCTCATGTCGCCCTGACGGGATGACACTAGTTGCTGCGCGACATGAGATTAGTTGCTTTTTTCTAGTATATTTTCTTTATTAATATTTATCACATAAAAATAGCATTGTGAAATGCAAAATTAAAAAGTTATAACGTTAACACTTAATTTTGCTTCGTTAATTTTAAGTCGCCGCCTGGCAACTGATGCTGTGCAGCGCTGCTGAGCGACGCTTCTCAGCTGCGCTGCCACGAGCCTTCGTATAGTAGCCGCCGCGACTGCCACGTGCGTGCAGGCAGTAGCCAATGGGTGTATTGGGTCGTGTCGTGTTTTAAGTACCTATCAAAGCTAAACTATGTCTGACAATATAAATAATTTATTTATTTATTGTTTACAAACATACGGTCATATACATACCTTTTCAGCACTTAAAATTAGACCTATAGTTTCCTTTATGAATAACATATTAATTGAGAGCAAATAAAACATTTAATACTGATACAAAGAACAAGTAAGTATTGTAGTAAGTAGGTACACAAAGTTTATGAATTTTGGGCTAAATTAATTTAGGTAACTGCCTTAAAAATACATATATTAAAATGTTAAAAGAGCTGATAAAGATTAGACTGATCCTTCTATAAGTAAACTTTACGCGTTAAACAATGGCTTTCACATGAAGAAGTTTGCTTTGCTATTCAAGAAATATAAAATACCCAAAAACATAAGGCATAACCGCCTGTGGTCTAGTGGTACAACCACCGGTATCAGACCCAGGGGTCCTGGGTTCGATACCCAGCGGGGTTACATATTTTATCCACCATCTTATCTAAGCCTGACGCCATAACAACAATGTTTTCAGCATTATTGTGTTCCGGCAGTTTGAGATAAGATAGCCAGTTCCTCAGTGACTGAGGATTCCGGGAGAGGCTCGCTTCCATCTTCAGCCTTATCAATACTTAACATCAGGTATGATAAAGGCTAAGTCTCACCGTCGTTAAAAAAAAAAAAACATATTGTAAATAACCGTTTTCGTATTTTGTCTACAATCATGAGCGAGCAGCCTTACATAACTGCTCTCGGAGCGGCCGGGCTGCGCTGCCAAGGTGGCTCTGCTGGGCGGCGGATTTAAAATTTTGTCTTTATTTATCACTATAATTTTTTTCCAAGGGCGGCGCTAGTGTACTCAAAGTGCCCTCTTACATTAACAGGCTACCACCGACCTGTCCTCCGCCTGCTTGTCGTTGTATGGGTTGAAGTCGATGTCGTGTGTGAAGACAATGTCGGCGACCGACAGGTTGATGTTGAGCCCGAATATGTCCTCCGAGTTGTATTGGTCTATTAGATCTTGTTGATATATTTGCAACTAGCGTCTTCAAGCGATTTCACCCGCGTGGTTTTCGTTCCCGTGGTGATATCGGGATTAAAAGTATCCCATCTTTTAATCCAGGCTCTCTACTTTCTGTGTCCCAAATTTAACGGAAATCTGTTCAGTACTTTTTGCATGAAAGAGTAACAAACATCCAACTATCCTCACAAACCCTTGAAACCTCGCGCAATGAAGCTTTTGACAACTTTCTTAGTGTTTGACAAAACATTGTCATTGTCCCGAGCGAACGTTATATATTTCAATAGCAGCTCGGTCTCGCTATCGCTCTGTAAAAACGTATCCTTCGCACGACTGTATGAAAGAGAAGATACTAGTATGAAGTATGATATAAATAGCCAGATGGTACCACTAACCTGTCCTCGGCCTGCTTGTCGTTGTATGGGTTGAAGTCGATGTCGTGTATGACGACGGTGTCGGCGGCCGTCAGGTTGATGCCGAGCCCGCCCGCGCGCGTCGACAGAAGGAACACAAATATGTCCTCCGAGTTGTATTGGTCTATCAAATCTTGTCTGGATAGAAAATAATGTGAAAATAACAATTATTGCATAAGATTCTCCGAAACTAGACTGGGAGAGAAAGAAAAACATGAATGCGTCAGTTGCTAGATTTCCAAAGCATAGTAAAAGCGTATCAACGGATATAGAATATTCTAGATCGACCACTTAATTCGCGGAACGCATTCGAGGCAAGAAGTGTATTTTTTTCACATCCTTTATTTTCGACGAATCTATCTTGAGATTTATCTCGGAACTTGTAACCATATGCGTGTTGATACCCGCAAACACTTAGTTCTTACCGCGCGGGCGTTCCATATACCCCTTGCAGTGTTAGCAGAGCATCAACGGTGCATTGAGAGTAAAAAAATGTACAAATAACGCTCTCAAAGCCACATTTCAACGAGACGATCTCAACAATAACCAGCTCCTTAGTGATTGAGGATTTCGGGAGTGGCTCGCTTCCATCTTCAGCCTTATCATCATATTTTTGACAAATTCTCCATAGCAGAAATTTCAAAATTTAACTGTACGTAGAAAAAACAATCCATAAGTATGTTATAGAATCCCGGCATAGTAAGTGGTCGATCCATAGGAAACTATTGTTGGCTTAGTTACTGACTTAGGCTAGACCCACTCAATGGCAAATGTAAGTAGCGTTTTTTTAATGAACGACGGGTATACTCCTAGCCTTCATCATAAGTGATGTTAAGTTTGATAAAGTGATGCTAAGTGCCTCTCCCGGAATCCTCAATCACTGAGGAACTGGCTATCGTTGATATTGTCTCGTTGAAATGTGGCTTAGAGAGCGATATTTGTATTTTTTTTTTTACTTTTAAGTGCACCGTTGATGCTCTCCTAACACTGCAAGGGATATATAGCGTAAAGGTGGAAAGATTCTATATGAAGTAAGGGCCGGTTTCACCGTTAGTTCTGGATAGATTATATGGCAGATCATTTGCCATATTTATCAAATTATCTTCCAAATAAGCTATCCACCTGCAGTTGCTGCTGTCAACAGCTGCAGTTGGCACTGTCGACAGCAAAGTGCTGCTCGCCTGTATGAGCTATTAGATGACCTCACTTATCAGTGACAGCGGTCTGCCCATCCAGCCGCAGGTAGCGGTACTGACTGGCGGCGAGGTACGGCTCCAGGATGTCCAGCATCATGGTGAACTGGCTGAACAGCAGCACCCGGTGACCTTCCGCTTTCAGTTGTGGGAGCATCGAGTCCAGCTTTTGAAAGTATTGTATATTCTGTGGCATTTTGACATATTAGATGACCTCACCTATCAGTGACGGCGGTCTGCCCATCCAACCGCAGGTAGCGGTACTGTCTGGCGACGAGGTACGGCTCCAGGATGTCCAGCATCATGGTGAACTGGCTGAACACCAGCACCCGGTGGCCTTCCTCCTTCAGTTGGGGAAGCATCGAGTCCAGCTTTTGGAACTTGCCCGAATCCAGGATGAGATCTATTGGCAAGGCGAATGAGCGTATGCACTGTGAAATGAAAAACGATAATTAAGTTAGAAAACTACAACTTAGAAGTTAATTTATTTTTCTCACACATGCTTGGAAATATGAACATTATTTTGACAACCTTCTTCGAGATAAATCGATATTGCTGGCCATATACTGCGAGCATCGGCCGGCAAAAGTTGTATGAAAATCCATATCTGTCGTGTTTAGCAGCCAAATAAATTACATAGTAAACTCATGTGTCGTGAAATTAAAAAATAGAACGATCTTTTACTCCGATATATTATTATGACAACCAAAGAGGTAACTTATCAAAGGTGTTATTGAAATTTCGAACTGCTTGCAAATAGAAAGGTGTTTTAGAATAAAAACAACAAATGAACCCTTACGCGGGAACAAATATTGTTGTTCGTTGTTCGTCTGACTTCGAAAAGTAGGTTAAGGTGGAACGATTTTCATACAAAAAACAGTCGAGATAATCTTGGTAGATTAACAGAATTAATACTTAAATATATGTGCAACTATTTCTTTTCGGGTATTCATTTGCGCTAAATTAATAAACAAACATTGTTTCATTCAGAAATCACCTATAAATGAACACAAAATTTTTGCAAATATTACGTGTGTGTATGTGACAAATGTCGTGTACGTATTACAAAAATCGCGACGTTGCCATTCCATGCGGCTAAGACGCGCAACGCGCGAAGTTGCCGCTCTTACGTTTGTCTCGATTTAATAATTGTTTAAATTTCTCTTTACTAGATTTTTCAGCTGTGTTGCCGTTGCGTCCCAAAAGAGATGAGTTTCGTCAGTAATAATTTACTTTGGGATTATGATATAAAGTTGTGATTTGTAGGATTTATCCTGACTCCGATTTTGAAAAAATGCTAAACACGACTTTACATTTTGTTTTTTATGCGTAAAACTTTTTTTCTCCCCATCACTTAAAAAAAATGGAAAATAAGATTTTATAAACAAAAAAAAGAAAAGAAAATTTTATCTGCTTTGTGCAAATAAAATTTACTTGTATTATGTAACGTACTTAATATTTAAATATTTTATTTTTTCAAATAGGTATTAAATTGTCCGGAATCACATCTACGTACTGACAACACCGACCGATCCGTATTTGTCACTTGTTTATAGTGTTTTTTCGTTGTGTTGTTGTGACTAGGGATGGTCAATACTACTGACTAAAATTTCAGTGAAATGAAAATGAAATATAAACGAAACTTATGAAATCTTTCAAAACGGGTTGAAATATTTCAGTTTTGAGTGAAATTTATTTTCTGACTAGAAATGATTTATTTTACGTACATCCTAATGATTTAACGATCTTAATGATTTATTTTATTATTAATATTACAATTTTAACGTATTAAATGATAATAACAGACTTAATTTTGATTTTACCGTTAATAAAGTTAAGAAAACAATCTAAGTATTCAAGTACTAATTCTTATGATGTTTTTACTTAGCTTTTCAAAACATCATAAGTATGATGATAGGATAGAGATAAACATAGACTAAACCAAATACAAAACATGAATTTGACGTCACATATCACTTGACTATTGATGTTTCGACTATGAATCAGGACATTTGCGCGAAAAGCTAATAACGTGAAAGACTCTTACACGAAAATCCGTTTGCTCCAATGAACAAATGTAATTAAATTTGCCTCAATTATTGGTCAGTTAGCCTTCAAAAACCATTTTCACCGTACAGCGCATGAATGAATGTGAGCGCTATCTCAGCACTTTTTATCTAGATTGTACTTAACATTACATAGTACATATTTAAGATACACAAGAGGTTAGCATTTTTTATTTTATAACCTCTCAGGCATCGGAAAACGAAACACAATAGATATTTTATTATTTGCAACCCCGGTGTTCGCTGCGCTGCTTTACGAATTAAGTATTTGTTGAATAATACAATTTCATTATGAGGTAAGTACTTAATAGTAATATTTTTTGGGGCATTTTTGCTTACTTACATGTTTTATGTATTAATATTTTATAATATCAGTATCTTTATAAATTAAAACACGAAATTAGTTATATGCACATAAGTGCCTTTAAAGACTCAATCCTCAGAAACACGTGAAGTATCAAATTGATATTAATAAAGATTAAAGTCTATGGTTCCCCCGAACTGTAAAAATCAAGCTTCTAAGTTTTTACATCACCATAATAAATTATCGCAGTAAATTAAAGCTTTAAAGGTAGAATTTAACAAGATTTACAAGATGTAAAATTTCACCACATAAGTAAACAAAAAGAGTAAGTATAAAAATGGCGTCTCGAGCTTGATTCCAAAACTATTATAATATAAAATGGAGATTGTAACTAACAAACAAGTAGACAAAATATAATCATTTGCGCAAATTTATATACGCGCCAATATACCGAAAGGAGCTAAATGTATTGATTTTAAATAAAACTAATATAATAGTATTGTAGTATTGTACTTGCGGATCCTAGCGGTTTTACACGCGTGGTACCTGTTCCCGTGGGAATATCGGGGTAAAATATAGCCTATGTTAATCAGGGATAGTGTAGCATCCTAAAAGAATTTTTGAAATCAGTCCAGTAGTTTTTGAGTTTATTCATTACATACATACATACACATCTTTCCTCTTTATCACTACATAGTATAAAGCAAAGTCGCTTCCCGCTGTCTGTCCCTATGTATGCTTAGATCTTTAAAACTACGCAACGGATTTTGATGCGGTTTTTTTAAATAGATAGAGTGATTCAAGAGGAAGGTAAAATAACCTTCAATATAATAGTAGAGAAATACTGTAATTTTTAAGGTTTCTAATGTGATGTCGTAAATAATTACATTTTTTCCGCTTACATTGCAAACGCAGGCAGATTTATCAATATAAGGTAATAAGTATTTGTACACCTTGAAAATGTCTACAGAAAACTCCGCGGTGGTTTATGTTTATCTCTTATGGATAACCCACAATAGCATAAGTCGTGAAGTCCACGCGGGCGAAGCCGCGGGCGGGAAGCTAGTAATATTATATAGTATAGAAGTATAGAAAACGGTAACATGATGATCCAACAACCACCACCCCTTTTTTTTTGATTGAGGAAACACTGCAATTTTAATCAAAATCTGTTCAGCAGTGGTTTAAAAAAAAGATATTATAATGGGCAAACACACTAAGAAATCTTAAAATTTAGAGTATCAATTACATTCTTGTCACTTGTGCAATTTAAAAAAGTTGCAATTGCATTTGTTGCAATTTATACATCAAAATTAATATTTTGATGTTATTTAAATAAACAATAATATAAAATAAATAATAAAAAAATAATTTAAAAAAAATCTACCATCAGAAGTCTCGAACCCTAACTCTTTGATATCTAAGCCGAGTATGTAGACCGCTGGGCTACTTTATCATTTTCAGCTGGGCCGAAATATTCTACTACAAGAAACTCAGAAATAAGGTATGCATGTGTGAGTGATTAGTAAAATTGGGAGACAGAAACACTCTCTCGAGATATTTGGATGATTTATGTACTACAAAAAGATAAATGTTGGTTTCGAAAATTCAATATTTATTTATAGAATGCGCTAATAGTATTTTGAGTTAAAAAGATACAAAGAACAATTAACAAATAAATAAAAACTACTAAATAGCGAAAGTAGCGCCATCTAACGACCGTTCAGCTTTTTGTTACTTAATCGTTCCACCTTAAATTTCCGCACATTATTTGAGAAAAGTACTAAACAAGCCTTGACCACAACTAGGTGTGGGGTATTCCCACTATTTGTTCTAATAATTAATATATAAAATATTATTATTTATTTTATTAATTAAACATAAATTTATAATTGAACAAAAGTAATAACATTTACATATATATTACATATATTTAATATCAAATATTTATATTATTTAAAATAAGTATATATTTCACGTAAACATTATTATGACGTGCCAATTTGTCGTGCGTCCGCAGTGGACACACGGCCTCGAAATATCGAGACCGGTTCGCTCCTATTGTTCTCCTGTCGGCGCCCGCGCCGGCTAGCGAGTGCGTCATTCACCAGTCCTCACCTAATTCGGACGACGGACGCACGTCGCTTTGCGCTTCCGTTATCTCGTTGCGATCAGTGCTATCTTGTTTGTTTACGCTTTTCACTATTATAATACGCTACCGTGTACGCCAGCCACCGGCTTCTCCTTCCATATAGCTGTGCTTATTGCAATAAACTGTGAGTCAAACTAGTGCAGTGTTTGAATTGCCTTACCATCTAACCGGCAAAAGTACCTACAGCAAGTAAGTCTACATTGGGAACACATAACCTATTCCCACAGTGGTGACCCCGACGTGATAAGGATAAGGTGTTTATTTTTAAGGAATTAGGTACTGCCGATTACGTCTTCCTGCGTGAAGACGCCTCGCGTGCTTCTTTCCAGCCAGCATACACCGGTCCACATAAAGTTTTGGAGCGTGCAGATAAAACTTTTAAAATTCTTTTTAAAGGTAACAAAGTTACCGTCAGCATTGACCGCTTAAAACCAGCGTTCATATTGGCTGACGACGGGGATAACCATCCTCCGACCATAAAGTCACCAGAGACGGTAACCACCACACCAACACACGTTCCATCCACACCTACCAACATAATAAAAAAAACTCGCTTTGGTAGACAGGTACATTTTCCTGATTTTTATCGTCCCTGACCAGGCCTTTGGAGGGGAGTGATGTGGGGTATTCCCACTATTTGTTCTAATAATTAATATATAAAATATTATTATTTATTTTATTAATTAAACATAAATTTATAATTGAACAAAAGTAATAACATTTACATATATATTACATATATTTAATATCAAATATTTATATTATTTAAAATAAGTATATATTTCACGTAAACATTATTATGACGTGCCAATTTGTCGTGCGTCCGCAGTGGACACACGGCCTCGAAATATCGAGACCGGTTCGCTCCTATTGTTCTCCTGTCGGCGCCCGCGCCGGCTAGCGAGTGCGTCATTCACCAGTCCTCACCTAATTCGGACGACGGACGCACGTCGCTTTGCGCTTCCGTTATCTCGTTGCGATCAGTGCTATCTTGTTTGTTTACGCTTTTCACTATTATAATACGCTACCGTGTACGCCAGCCACCGGCTTCTCCTTCCATATAGCTGTGCTTATTGCAATAAACTGTGAGTCAAACTAGTGCAGTGTTTGAATTGCCTTACCATCTAACCGGCAAAAGTACCTACAGCAAGTAAGTCTACATTGGGAACACATAACCTATTCCCACATAGGCATTGATGGACGTATTACACGTTCGTCCGCTGCAGTAATGTACTATAAAACCTCGCTCATGAGACGTGTAATATTGTATGAACATTTTGCTTCGAATTGAGTTTGACGTTCTTGAGTTAAGTCTCCATTCGGAAAAGACCTAGACAGTATAAACGATCCTCAAAGATAAGCAACTAACAAAGGCCTGCCATTAGAAGGGTGGTCACAAAGTTATCACTAGCTATACTCACATCATGCTGCTGCGTCAGCTGATGCAGCTGGAAGTCCGACAAACACATGAGGTCTTCAAAAGCGTACTGTTCATTGTTCTCCTTGTACCCTGAACTTCTAGCCAGACGCACTGCCATCTGCCGCACCTGGATAGCGTCGTAGTGGTAGCGGAGTAACAGGGGGTGGTTGGCCAGTTTCCTCATATCCATCATCATAGACATGCCGCTTTGTTCTGTGGTCGCGTGGATCTAAAAAAAACGTAAAGGTACTAAATTATCTGGGTTCTCCAAACTCTTGTTAAGTTGTATATTCTTAACATTTGTTAAGATGAATTTTCGTTAAGTTTTGAAATTTTATTGGCATCAAAATAAGGTCCAATGTTCAGTAAATTGTATGACGATAATCATCTTGCTAGCACGATCTGTCTTTCTTAGTAGACTCTCCGACTCCTTGTTAAAGTTATGAGACTCATCAATCATCAATATAAGGTTTAATATTCAGCAAATGGGGATTAACCCTAGATAACTAACGTTGCTGAACTACTCTGATAAGCTAACCATTCGACTTTTTGACGACTTTGATTTTTAATATTTTTTTTTATGAACAACGGTGAGACTCTTAGCCTTCATCATGCCTGATGTTAAGTATTGATAAGGCTGAAGATAGAAGCGAGCCTCTCCCGGAATCCTCAGTCACTGAGGAACTGGCTATCTTATCTCAAACTGCCGAAACACAATAATGCTGAAAACATTGTTGTTATGGCGTCAGGCTTAGATAAGATGGTGGTAGCTAGGCGGACTTACAACAAGTCCTACCACCAACCAAACCGAATACAATATGTACCCCGCTGGGAATCGAACCTGGGTCTCTAGACCACAGAGGCGGTTATTTTAAATGTTTATTTTTTTATATTTTCTTTACTTTTATTATGTTTATAGAAAATAGGGAATATGAAATAAAGGCTATATTGAAGAATATATTTACTTACTCGTTTTCACTGTTGAAATTATAGTTATATATTAATTAAAATGTCTACAAGTACTAGTTATGAAGAAAATGATTTATGTTGTACACCGCCCGATATAAGATGTGAAGCCCTTAACGTTATGGAAAGTTTACTACCGGAAAACTACAAGAAAAAATATCTATTAGCGTACCAAAATTTCATACAATGGCAAAACAACAAGAATACACAGTCTTCAGAAAATGTGTTCATGGCATACTTTAAAGAATTATCTTCGAAGTACAAACCTAGCTCTTTGTGGTGTATATACTCAATGTTAAAAAGTACAGTCCGAACAAAGAATGGAGTGGACTTAAAAACATACTCTAATTTGTCAGCTTATCTAAAGAGACTATCCGATGGATTTAGAAGCAAAAAATCAAAGGTTTTATCGTCTGACGATGTTGAAAAATTTATAAAAGAGCTCGAGATAATAAATTTCTGGCTACTAAGGTTATGTAGTTAAATTAATCTTAAATATCTACGCGACTTCAGCCTGTGTTGAACTTAATTATTGTTTTTTTTTTCAGATTGCTTTAATATTTGGTGTAACTGGTGCATACAAAAATTAACAAATATAACTGTAAAAGACATAGAGAACCATGGCCAGATGCTTTAAGTGAAGATACCTATCACGAAAAATAAAATACCGGGGTCATTCACCATACACGGTACATTCTATGCAATAGTTAAGAAGTATGAAAGTTTGCGTTCACCAAAAGCAAAAACTGACCGTTTCTTTCTAAACTACCAGAATGGTAGATGTACCTGTCAGCCTATAGGTATAAACAAATTTAGTTCTATGGCAAAAGAAATCGCTAAGTTTTTAGGTTTAACAGATACTGAGAGCTACACTGGACATAGTTTCAGGAGAACTTTAGCTACATTGCTGGTTCATTCAGGAGCTGATATAATGACTTTGAAGCGTCATGGTGGGTGGCGATCTAGCAATGTAGCAGAATCATACGTAGAAGATTCCATACAAAACAAGAAAGAAATTTGTACAAAAATCACAAAAAGAATTAGACTTGGTTCTGAGGCGCGTCCTACTGGCGAAACACCAAGTAGGTACATCCAATGATTGGATTTCACCTACCTACACGAATAATGAACCATCTCAAATAACAGTACAAAATGAAAGTGTTTCAGTAAATAATCTATGTGATGAGACCATGCCATCAAAAATAGTTAATTATAATTTTACTAACTGCACATTCACTAATTGTTTCTCTAAATAATCTTTTTGTATCTATTAAAAATGTTTTTTTTTATTATTATTTTCTTGTGTGTTGAAAAACGTCGTATGAAACACGTGTGTATTGATGATTACCGTCCTCGGCTCTCTTAAGATGAATGATAAATGGTGCCTCAACAGTAATCACCAACATTACACACTTGTACCATAATGTACTGTTGACGCCATCTCACGGGCGTCACGTGAACTTCTCAACCTAAAGTGCCTGCGCCACCGGCCGCGCGGCGCCACTGAGGAGAACGCTCGCGACGGTGCGCCGTGACACAGCTCGCTCTGTATTCGCATTTAAAATCGAACATTTTCCGCCCCTTTTTATATATGTGTACACATCGCGATAACGTCGCGACCTGGTGACCTACGACCCAGTGATATTGGAATACGAATTAGTGGCCCGAACCGATTCACGCTCGTTTGGTATCCGCGTGCACGCCGCGAATCGCGATCTACCCAAGTGTTGGTTCCGGAGAAGGGTGACCCCTTGGAAGTTCATCCCAGGATCATTGTCAGCCCATCAGCTCTTGGAAACTGGAGGCGCCATCAGCTCAAACCCAATCCGTCCGGTGAGTCCATTTTATGCTCATCCCCCTCATATTCCCAATTTGCCCACAGGGGTTCACGCCCCTCTCAGCTCACGTTGAATGCGCTTGCACCCAGCGAGCACATGTTCTGGTCCTTCGAAGCCTTTGTAACCCCCCTTTTGTCTGAATCTACCTTGAAAGTGGGGTTTATTTGCAAAGGTACTTGGGTGGCAGAGTGACATATGTCCTAACTCGAGATATTCATTCATAAAATCTACATATTTCGAGCGGAGGAGCGGATTGGCTTGTAGCTTCTTTTCTAGATTGAGAAACCTACGTAACGCAATGGCATGAGTATTTCCTAAGGTCGGCGCTTCTAATAGAAATGGTAATGTCACCACGTAGCGGCCTGACGAATCTCGAGTGGTTGAGGTGCGGAAGATCTCCTCACACTGCTCTTCTAATGGGCTGATCCATATATGAGGTTGGGGTTCTTCCGACTCCCAGAACCTCTCAAGGTTCTTACAAATGTCATGCGTAGACATGTCGGGTTCTGACTGTGAGCTGAGAGTATGAGCCGCGTTACACTTGTTTACAGGTGTTGTATGTAATTCCTCAATAG
The DNA here is from genome assembly GCA_910589605.1 of Chrysoteuchia culmella. Classification (NCBI taxonomy): domain Eukaryota; kingdom Metazoa; phylum Arthropoda; class Insecta; order Lepidoptera; family Crambidae; genus Chrysoteuchia; species Chrysoteuchia culmella. Next base: position 20,382,013 of record OU342651.1, on the reverse strand, counting down.
GCCCTAACAGTGCAAAATCAAAAATCGTGCCGAAGGCTATGGGCTTCCCCGGGCCTAACGGAACCTTAGTACCGTCTAGAACTTGGCCCAGAACGTCAGAACCTAATATAAGATCGATGGGAGCTGGTGTGTGGTATTCTTCGTCTGCCAAGGGAATCTGTGGCCGGCCCTCGATGCATGCAAGGTTTGGAACCTTTTGCAATGGTAAGTCACCAGTAACATTTTTTAAAATATGAGCTGTAGCCGTAATCGTAGGTGTGTCACGATTAATCGGTCTGCACACTATGGTGATAGATGCTGTTGAGTCCTGTGTGTGTTGGTTACCCACTCCTACGATTTTCAGAGGTGATGGGTTGAGCGGTACATTTAAAATTCGAGCCATGCGCTGTGTTATAAGAGTTAGCATGCTACCACAATCTAATAATGCTCGTGCTGTGTGGAATTTACCATGCACGTCAGCTATTTTTAACGAAACAGTAGGCAATAATATTGGAAAATTATTTACGTGACCTTCACGTTGAGCGGAATTACAAAAATAATAATTGTTTGTTTGAGCTGGCATCGAGGAGTGGGCTTGTGGTGTCTGTGTATGAGCTGAGTGTGTGTGTGTGTGCTGATTTTCATTATGCTCTGTTATCTTCTCTAGTCACTGCTGACCCCCTGCACGTGACCTACTGGGTGAACGTGAGTGATTGGGCGGATTGTACGGAGACGGGGCGGGTTGTGATGATGCATGAGCCGAAAAACGTTGAGGCTCATGGGCTGGGCGCTGTCTAGGCTGGTCTCTCAAATGTGGGGGTAAAAGGTGAGCTGAAGATTGTTGAGCAGCTGGTTCATTGGGTCGATGAAGAGATGTGTGGTGGTTATCTTTTCCACACTCTTTGCAGGTCCGGGTAGACTTACACTCACTATCGTAATGTGGGCCTAGACAGCGGCGGCAACGGTTGCGAGCTTTAATAAAGTCCCACCGGCCTTGGATTGGCTGATTATTGTATTTGGGGCAGGCAATTAGCTTATGCCCTCTCTCATGGCAAAATGGGCAGGGCATGGACATACCCTTAGTGGCAGCCGATGGTTGGGCCGAATAAGCGGGTCTGTAATGAGCGGGGGGTGGGGGTCTGTAGCCTAGCTGGCTCCTAGCCGGGGCTGGGGCTGCACGAAATTCGTGATGAGTGAGATGACGCGGGGGGCTACGTGTAGGTAGCGGTGAGGAGTGTTTGCGGTATTGAACTGATTGAGGCGAGGGCTGATTGGACCTTGAGGTACCTGGGCTGGAGAACTCGGTCTCCACACAACGTGCGTGCTCCTCAAGAAATGAGACTAGGTTATTAAGGGTGGGCAGAGTTTGACGCGAACCATACATACGCTCAAAGAGGGTCCGGAGTTCCCCTTTAAGCTTTCGCACCACAATGGAAACGAAAACGTAGTCGGACTCTTTCATGGGCAGATCAAGATTTGTAAGCGCGCTTTGCGCTGAAATGAGCGGAGTGAGGAAGAGTTTGCGGATATCCGAACGTATGGTGATGTCAGGGAGCCCCAGGATGATGTCCACAAAACGGTCGATGAGCACGCGGCGGTTTTCATAGCGCCTGGTGAGTATGTCCATGGCCACGCCGAAGTTTTCATTGGTGAGCTGAAGATGAGACACCATCGTGCGCGCCTCGCCTGATAAACACGAGAGAAGGTAATGGAACTTCACTGCGTCCGAGATAGTGGTCATATCATCGGTCAGGCTCCGGAAGATAGCGATAAAGGAAGGCCAATCCTCAACCCGAGAGCTGAAGTGAGGTAAAGCTATTTTGGGCAGAATGGTGGAGGGCGGCGTGATGGTAGTGGTGGGATGAGCTGTTGATGGTAGTGCCGCGGCTTCATTTAGCTTTTGGAATGCAACCAACACGTCTGTATAATTGGCCATGGCCCCATTAAAATGTTTTGTGTAGGAGGCCTCAGCGTCAGGAGTGAGGTCCTCAGTATCTAAAATGTTGTGATAGACGTCTTCAAGGCGACGTCTATGCTCCTCGATGCGGGTATACCGGGCGGTGAAATCGGTTAAAGTGTATGTTGAATCTTTCCCCTGAACGGCTACCCCGATTTCTTTGAGCTGATTGATCCCCTTTACCGCCTCTCGGAAAATGGCTGCTTGAGACTTAGAAGGCATAGTGAGCAAGTGTAATAAAAATAAAAAAAGAGTAAACAACAACACAAAAAAAAACTGTTTAAGGTGGAACGATTTTCATACAAAAAACAGTCGAGATAATCTTGGTAGATTAACAGAATTAATACTTAAATATATGTGCAACTATTTCTTGTCGGGTATTCATTTGCGCTTAATTAATAAACAAACATTGTTTCATTCAGAAATCACCTATAAATGAACACAAAATTTTTGCAAATATTACGTGTGTGTATGTGACAAATGTCGTGTACGTATACAAAAATCGCGACGTTGCCATTCCATGCGGCTAAGACGCGCAATGCGCGAAGTTGCCGCTCTTACGTTTGTCTCGATTTAATAATTGTTTAAATTTCTCTTTACTAGATTTTTCAGCTGTGTTGCCGTTGCGTCCCAAAAGAGATGAGTTTCGTCAGTAATAATTTACTTTGGGATTATGATATAAAGTTGTGATTTGTAGGATTTATCCTGACTCCGATTTTGAAAAAAATGCTAAACACGACTTTACATTTTGTTTTTTATGCGTAAAACTTTTTTACTCCCATCACTGTCAAAATATGGAAAATAAGATTTTATAAACAAAAAAAAAGAAAAGAAAATTTTATCTGCTTTGTGCAAATAAATTTTACTTGTATTATGTAACGTACTTAATATTTAAATATTTTATTTTTTCAAATAGGTATTAAATTGTCCGGAATCACATTCTACGTACTGACAACACCGACCGATCCGTATATCCGTATTGTCATTTGTTTATAGTGTTTTTTCGTTGTGTTGTTGTGACTAGGGATGGTCAATACTACTGACTAAAATTTCAGTGAAATGAAAATGAAATATAAACGAAACTTATGAAATCTTTCAAAACGGGTTGAAAATTTTCTGACTAGAAATGATTTATTTTACGTACATCCTAATGATTTAACGATCTTAATGATTTATTTTATTATTAATATTACAATTTTAACGTATTAAATGATAATAACATACTTAATTTTGATTTTACCGTTAAGAAAGTTAAGCAAACAATCTAAGTATTCAAGTACTAATTCTTATGATGTTTTTACTTAGCTTTTCAAAACATCATAAGTATGATGATAGGATAGAGATAAACAAAGACTAAACCAAATACAAAACATGAATTTGACCTTAATTCTGATATCTGTGGACGTCACATATCACTTGACTATTGATGTTTCGACTATGAATCAGGACATTTGCGCGAAAAGCTAATAACGTGAAAGACTCTTACACGAAAATCCGTTTGCTCGAATGAACAAATGTAATTAAATTTGCCTCAATTATGGGTCAGTTAGCCTTCAAAAACCATTTTCACCGTACAGCGCATGAATGAATGTGAGCGCTATCTCAGCACTTTTTATCTAGATTGTACTTAACATTACATAGTACATATTTAAGATACACAAGAGGTTAGCATTTTTTATTTTATAACCTCTCAGGCATCGGAAAACGAAACACAATAGATATTTTATTATTTGCAACCACGGTGTTCGCTGCGCTGCTTTACGAATTAAGTATTTCTTGAATAATACAATTTCATTATGAGGTAAGTACTTAATAGTAATATTTTTTGGGGCATTTTTGCTTACTTACATGTTTTATGTATTAATATTTTATAATATCAAATTGATATTAATAAAGATTAAAGTCTATGGTTCCCCCGAACTGTAAAAATCAAGCTTCTAAGTTTTTACATCACCATAATAAATTATCGCAGTAAATTAAAGCTTTAAAGGTAGAATTTAACAAGATTTACAAGATGTAAAATTTCACCACATAAGTAAACAAAAAGAGTAAGTATAAAAATGGCGTCTCGAGCTTGATTCCAAAACGATTATAATATAAAATGGAGATTGTAACTAACAAACAAGTAGACAAAATATGATCATTTGCGCAAATTTATATACGCGCCAATATACCGAAAGCTAAATGTATTGATTTTAAATAAAACTAATATAATAGTATTGTAGTATTGTACTAGCGGATCCTCGCGGTTTTACACGCGTGGAACCTGTTCCCGTGGGAATATCGGGATAAAATATAGCCTATGTTAATCAGGGATAGTGTAGCCACGGACCTGAAAAAAAGAGTCCGTGAGTGTAGCATCCTAAAAGAATTTTTGAAATCAGTCCAGTAGTTTTTGAGTTTATTCATTACATACATACATACACATCTTTCCTCTTTATCACTCTTGGACGAATTAACCACATTCGTCCAAGTTATCACTACATAGTATAAAGCAAAGTCGCTTCCCGCTGTCTGTCCCTATGTATGCTTAGATCTTTAAAACTACGCTACGGATTTTGATGCGGTTTTTTTAATAGATAGAGTGATTCAAGAGGAAGGTAAAATAACCTTCAATATATAGTAGAGAAATACTGTAATTTTTAAGGTTTCTAATGTGATGTCGTAAATGATTACATTTTTTCCGCTTACATTGCAAACGCAGGCTGAACCCTACGAGATTTATCAATATAAGGTAATAAGTATTTGTACACCTTGAAAATGTCTACAGAAAACTCCGCGGTGGTTTATGTTTATCTCTTATGGATAACCCACAATAGCATAAGTCGTGTAGTCCACGCGGGCGAAGCCGCGGGCGGGAAGCTAGTAATATTATATAGTATAGAAGTATAGAAAACGGTAACATGATGATCCAACAACCACCACCACTTTTTTTTTTGATTGAGGAAACACTGCAATTTTAATCAAAATCTGTTCAGCAGTGGTTTAAAAAAAAGATATAATAATGGGCAAACACACTAAGAAATCTTAAAATTTAGAGTATCAATTACATTCTTGTCACTTGTGCAATTAAAAAAAGTTGCAATTGCATTTGTTGCAATTTATACATCAAAATTAATATTGTGATGTTATTTAAATAAACAATAATATAAAATAAATAATAAAAAAAAATCTACCATCAGAAGTCTCGAACCCTAACTCTTTGAAATCTAAGCCGAGTACGTAGACCGCTGGGCTACTTTATCATTTTCAGCTGGGTCGAAATATTCTACTACAAGAAACTCAGAAATAAGGTATGCATGTGTGAGTGATTAGTAAAATTTCGAGACAGAAACACTCTCTCGAGATATTTGGATGATTTATGTACTACAAAAAGATAAATGTTGGGTTCGAAAATTCAATATTTATTTATAGAATGCGCTTATAGTATTTTGAGTTAAAAAGATACAAAGAACAATTAACAAATAAATAAAAACTACTAAATAGCGAAAGTAGCGCCATCTAACGACCGTTTAGCTTTTTGTAACTTAATCGTTCCACCTTAACTAGTCTGAGAAGATACCCTAATGCTTATTTTAATATTAATGTGTTATTGTATACAATATAGCGTTTAAGCGGAATAATAGTAGTAGTATAGTATTGTATTTATAGTATACAATGTTTGCCGAATAAAGAATAAAACGCCGAGCGAAGCAAGGATTGAGCGGAAGACTACGCGAATTGTAATTAAAGTAAACAAACCTTAAACTACTCCTAATAAGATATTTGAGCCGAGCCGTAATTTGAATCTAATAATACACACTAAAATACAATAAACACTTAAATCAAACTATTACTTTTTATTTGCATAGATAAGGCGTAAGAAATGGAATGAAAATAACAATGTGCAATCTTTTCGCAATTCGCTAATGAGCGGAGCTACCTGGTTCGTACTTACATATGTTTATGTACCTATAAGTCGCGCGCTCCGAACGAATGGGCTGTTCAAACTATAGGTACTAGTATTACTTAATGATACTGTCTAGTAATAAAATGAGAAAAAAAATATTATTAATTAATGTGCCGAATGAACTATGAGTAGGTACGTATCTATCTATTCACCGCTTGTACGAACAGGCAATTATCAAACTACAAACTTAATATTAACTTGTGAGAAAAAATGTGTATTTCTTTCTATTGGGCCGACCGTAATTAGCGTAGATCAGATAAGCAGCTAACAGGTACAATATTGTCCCTACAGTCTGTCTCGCTCGAGTAAACGATGACGCATCGCACGTATTTTTTTTTTGCAATAATTTAATAATCAATCTTTCACTTCTCACACTAATCGCTGAGACTCGAATTGGATGGGATGAATAGAATGTTCCAGAGTGTGCTGGAAAAAAATACCAACGGACAATAATTTTTTATGTTTAAGGTAGGTAGGAAATGAAAGTTAAAAGTATATGAAAATGAGACTACTTATCCAAATTTGGGGGATTAAAATAACTCGGGGGCGAAGATAATTATGCTTAATGTGAGAAAAGTGTGTAAAATTTGAGAAAATGGGCGGGAGAAAAAATTTTTTTATGGAATATAAAATTAAGTAGGTACTATTTTAGAGTGGATAATTTTCCAAAAATGGTAGTTCTAAGGCACGATGGATCAGAAAATTCTGTCCGCTTTGAGAAGAGAATAAAATGAGAGGGATAACAAAAAAAATAACAAAAACAATAACAAAAACAATAACAAAAAAAAAGCTCAAATGGAGTCAGTCTAAATGATTGTCTACACACAGGTCCACCTCTTCAACAAGATATTGTTGATATTATTATGTCTTTTAGAACACATTCTGTAGTCTTCAGCACTGACATCAAAAAGATGTTCAGGAATATCCTCATCCGCCCAGATCACAGACAGTACCAACTAGTTCTCTGGCGGTCGTCTCCCGACCAGCCTCTGCTCACTTATGCGCTTAATACCGTCACGTATGGTTTACGGTCCAGCCCTTATCATGCCATCCGCACACTGCTGCAACTGGCCGATGACGATGGTCAACGTTACCCTCAAGCTGCTCATGCCCTTCGTCATTCAATTTTTGTGGATGATTTACTCTGTGGTCAAGACTCGGTGGAGTCTGCACAGGCACTCCAAAACGAGTTAATTGAGTTGCTTGCCCTAGGTGGCTTTCAACTCAGTAAATGGACTTCAAACTCCCCCCAGCTCTTAGATCGGTTTCCAGAGGATCAATGCGACATGCCTAAGAACTTCGATATCAGCCCAGAACCGAATTCCATTAAAGTATTGGGTATCCAATGGATTCCTCGTTTGGACGAGTTCACTTATCGCATCTCTCTCCCCCCGCTCACTCAACCTACAAAGCGCTCCATTCTCAGCACAGTCGCATCCCTTTATGACCCCAACGGATGGGTTACACCGGTCATTCTTCGCCCAAAGCTTCTCTTACAGAAGTTATGGCTTTTGAAACTGGGATGGGACGATCCCGTTCCCGATGATGTTCTCACAGAATGGCAGCACATTGAACAAGACCTCCCTCAGCTCTCAAGTATTAGTTTACCTCGGCACATGTGCGAAAATAAGCTCACGTCCACTTACGCGCTTCATGGGTTTGCGGACGCTTCGGAGACAGCCTTTGGTGCCGTTGTTTACCTTCATGAACTCAACGATGACGGCCATGTCAATGTTAAGTTGGTCATTGCCAAGTCCAAGGTCGCACCTATCAAGAATCGCCTCTCGATTCCCAAGCTGGAACTTTCGGCTGCAGCTCTTTTATCACAGCTAATGAACCGTGTGTCAGCTCAATTGTCAGCTCACATCACTATCAATCACTGTATTTGTTGGTCAGATAGCACTATAGTCTGCCTGCCTGGACCAACACGCCTCCTCATCGACTCCAGACATTTGAAGCCAATCGAGTGGTGAAAATAACATCACATTCGTTCAGCTCCACGTGGAGACATGTTCCCACGAATCTCAACCCTGCCGACTGCGCGAGCAGAGGAATGTCCGCCCAGTCTCTTGCAACTCATGAACTTTGGTGGTCTCCCACATGGCTCAAAGAGCCTTCTTACGCCTGGCCGAAGATGCCACCAGCTCTAGGTCATCACGTTTTACCAGGCCTTAAGCCTAAAAAGGTGCTCGCTCATATAGCAGTTCCCGATCTAGACGAGGATCTACTCACACGCTTCAGCTCTCTTGACAAGCTCGTTGGAGTGACAGCTTGCATCAAGCGTTTCATTCACAACTGTAGGCAACATCTAGACGCGCGGCGCTCTGGACCATTGTCAGTTGGAGAACGTAGGGACGCTCTCCTATTCTGGGTCCGCTCTGTCCAGCACAACCAGTTTGCTGATGATATTCATCGGCTCCAAAATAACAAACTTTGCACCACTCGACTCCAGCGTCTTTCACCGTTTTTGAAAGATGGTCTTTTAAGGGTCGGTGGTCGTCTCTCGAATGCTCAAATTAGGTACGACGCTCAACACCCGCTCATTCTACCCAGCTCTAGCCCACTCGTGGATCTCATCATTGATCACTACCACAAATTACACTGCCATCCTGGCGCTGACACCTTACACGCTATTCTACGCCAGCAATACTGGATATTATCCGCTCGCCGCGTTATTAGACACCGCGTATTTAAATGTATTAGGTGTTTCCGTTGCCGGGCACAAACTCATGCCCCGTTTATGGGTGACCTGCCAGCGGACAGGGTTACACCTCAACCCGTATTTAGCCAAGTCACAACTGACTTTGCCGGCCCATTTTTCGTTAAATCTAGTACATTACGTAACGCTAAACTTCTCAAAGCATACTCTTCTAATGCATATTCGTGTGCCTCTCAACAAAGGCGGTACACCTAGAGGCCGTCTCTGCTCTTACCACGGAAGCCTTTCTCGCGGCGTTACAACGCTTCGTCTCGCGACGCGGTACACCTGTTCTTATTAGATCGGACTGCGGTACAAATTACATAGGCGCGAGAAATCAGCTCATAGACGTTCAGAAATTTCTCGTCGAGAACGATGATGCAATCGCTCATAAACTTGCCAGTCAGCACATAACATGGTTGCTGAATCCCCCTAAGGGACCCTGGTTCGGTTCTTTGCATGAAATTAATGTGAAATCTACTAAGCAGTTGTTTTACCGTGTAATAGGTGAACAACACCTCACTTTCGAGGAATTCTCCACACTTCTCACACGAATCGAGGCTGTGCTCAATTCTAGGCCTCTCTGCCCACTCTCGTCTCACCCTTCGGACTTTGAAGGTTTAACTCCTGGTCATTTCATTATAGGCCGTCCGCTCACTGCTCTGCCCGAAATGTCCTTTGATGACAGACCTTTATCTGCCCTTAGACGTTTTCAGCTCATTCAGGCTATCTCTCAACGCTTTTGGACACTGTGGAGCAAATCCTACCTTCACACCCTTCAAACCCGCTCCAAATGGCTCTCCCCTTCCTCACCTCCTCAAGTTGGCGAACTCGTACTCATAAAGGAGGATGATCTGCCTCCGCTCCAATGGAAGATGGGAAGAATTACCCGCACAATGCCCGGGAAAGACGGTGTGATCCGAGTTGTGGACTTGGACACCGCATATGGACATCTGCGCAGGCCTGTGCTCAAGATAGCCAGGCTGCCGCTGGATTCAGCTCAAGAAGAGGTGCCTTCCCGGCCCCCCCCCAGGATGTTGACGCCATCTCACGGGCGTCACGTGAACTTCTCAACCTAAAGTGCCTGCGCCACCGGCCGCGCGGCGCCACTGAGGAGAACGCTCGCGACGGTGCGCCGTGACACAGCTCGCTCTGTATTCGCATTTAAAATCGAACATTTTCCGCCCCTTTTTATATATGTGTACACATCGCGATAACGTCGCGACCTGGTGACCTACGACCCAGTGATATTGGAATACGAATTAGTGGCCCGAACCGATTCCACGCTCGTTTGGTATCCGCGTGCACGCCGCGAATCGCGATCTACCCAAGTGTTGGTTCCGGAGAAGGGTGACCCCTTGGAAGTTCATCCCAGGATCATTGTCAGCCCATCAGCTCTTGGAAACTGGAGGCGCCATCAGCTCAAACCCAATCCGTCCGGTGAGTCCATTTTATGCTCATCCCCCTCATATTCCCAATTTGCCCACAGGGGTTCACGCCCCTCTCAGCTCACGTTGAATGCGCTTGCACCCAGCGAGCACATGTACTATTATTCATTAAATTTAAAATAGTAATTATACGATCTCAGAATCCGTATCACTTAAGATTTGATTTCTGGAAACTTTTGTTTGTAATCACATACTCTGTCGATTGACATGTGTTTCATCGCTGGCCGCCGAAACACATTTTTTCTAAAATGGGGGAATGTATAGGTATGCCAGCTTTCATACAAATATGTTCGAAACCCTTTAACATGATGATAATAAAGTCTTTATTTGGTTGGTATTAATATTATTTAACATAGTAATAAAGTCTTTTATTATTCTTAAGTAAAAGTTAAGTGTTTTAAGATAAGTCTTCTACTATTATTTAAATTAACATGGTAATAAAGCTTTTATTTCTTATTTAATATACAGTATACATAACATAGTAATCAACTTCTTATGTTTTGGCGCGCACTGTTCATTGAAATAAAACAACTTTTACGGATATCAAACGCGCTATATTTCCACGAACTAAGTTGTAATTGTCTGTATTTTTAGGTTTTTTAGGGTTTTTTTGACGACCACGTCGATCACCATCACCATCCCGTGACCACGGCAGCTGTAAAGGTGCCGAAACGTCGGGAAAATCAAAAAACCCCTAAAAAACCTAAAAATACGGACAATTACAACTTAGTTCGTGGAAATATAGCGCGTTTGATATCCGTAAAAGTTGTTTTATTTCATAGTAATCAACTCTTTATTTTTTTATAATGAAATATAACATTGAGTGTATTAAATTAAACAGTTTTTCCTTTTCGGTTTTACTCGTATCATCTGTAACTGTATGCCGTCCCATTCTGTTACACCAGCATTACATAACGCTTCTAACAAAACATCTTCATTAATAAGACTTTCTGGTGGAGGTTAAAATAGGGAAGCGAAGGCGTATTTGAGAAGTTGAAGTAGATGTTTGTTGGCTCAAAGACACTGTTGTTTGAATTGACTGCTGAGACTGGGACTGGGATTTATATAAGATGGTGGTAGCTAGCCAGGCAGAATTACAACAAGTCCGACTAATAAAGAAACCGAATATAATATGTAAGTACCCAGTAAGTCTGATACCGGTTCTTCTAAGCGTGTCGATGGCAGACATTAAAGTATTGTGGCCGATAATTTAGCCACTTTGCGGATGCTGTCATTAGAATCTCCTGTGTGCTGTGGCCCAATTCTGCTAATGCTTAATCACAATCGTATTCCAGTGGCGTTTCAATGGTAGTGCTGTTTTACACAGTTCTTGTTACAATAGTGTAAATAAACACTACTATTGAAACACCACTGAGAGACGATTATGACAAAAATTTTGCAGAATTGACCCCCTGGTGTCAGGACACGCAGGGCACTACGTTAGATGCTGTTAGAGAATTTTAAAATATTGTATTAAAACAGAATATAAAGAAAACTGTTAAATTTGCATGCTTAGTAATAGGCTAATAGGCGATACATGATGTACAAACTAATGTAACCTACCATCTTAATTACCATGTTTGTGGCAAATGAATTATTATTATGATTATGATGGGCCATTGCTTGGACTGCACCGCAAAGACATTCTGCGGTTTCAGCCGAAAACTAACCTGATCGTGTTTTCTTTGCTTCGTCTGCGTTGAGTTTGAGCGAATTTTCCACATATTGCTAGCAGCCATTGAGTTTTAAATGTCGAAATTATTAAATAAACTTTGATCAAATATCAGAGTAGCTAAAATTAAGTCATAAATCACTAAATAAAATAAAAAATCACTAAATATCACATTTGTTGAAGTCATCCAATTTCTTTGATCAAATGCACATTGGGCCAAAAAATTCGAACAGTGTACTCCACTCTAAGACGGGAGCTGTATGTATCTATGTACTTTTTAAAATAATAAAGTAATATTGCTTCATCCAATAACTTTCATCCGTATACAGCTGCAACCTCCTACTATTGTAGTCACATAGTGTGTAAGTTCGAGCTGTATGTGACATATACAGCTCGGTTAACTAAAACTCGCACGTTCAACACATTGACACGTAGTGTCTGTGAATAAGCGCGCGATGTGACGTTGCACTGCATGGTCATCAAGAATAGTCTGCCTGTCTCTCTCGCGCGCGGTCAAACTTACGACTATGAAGGAGACAGTTATTGTTTTGCTTATGCTACTATAGAGTGAACGTTTTATGTATTTGTCTATTACTTTTTGAAATTGCATTAGTGTGAGTACTGATAACGCGCAAGCTTTCGGTAACCGACCTATACTAATAGTTAATAGAAACAACTTACCGTTCCATCATTAGCCGAAAACCCAGCTATAAGGTTCTTATACAAGGCTTGTTGTTTCGCCGACATTGGACAGGATACAGTATGATTGGTTTTCTTGGGCAAGTCTTGTAACACGTCTCTCTTCAATCTTCTGAGCACGAACGGCTTCATGATCCTCTTGGCTTGCGTGATCTGGCTCTGTTCGAATGCGGGCACGTCGTCATCTTTACCTTCAACTTTTTTGGTGGTTTTCGCTTTCTGAGGAGTTAATTCATTTATTAGTGGCGTGATTGTACTCATCAAACACGTCAAAAAAGAACCAAGCCCCCTTTATTTACACTGAATATGAGCTCTATTTGTATAGAACATACGAACAAAATTAAACGTAGTTTCGTACTGAATTCCTAAACACAATAAGACATCTAATACAAATTATTCTTTAAAGCAACACTGATAAACTTCACTATTCAATGTGATGTTGTGATATTCAATTGTAATATGTACTTTTCTCTTTTGGTCTAATTTAACCAATCTTATCTATTTTAAACCTCAAACACCAGTAAATAAGGTTGATAATCAAGTGCGTTCTTCTGGAACAAGTTCTTCAGGTCGGACGTCTTTCCGAAAAAATTTGAGGCATCAAGAAGCACAGCAGCGACATCAGTTCCAGCAATTTGTTCACTCTAAACCTTATATATCAGAAAATAAGGTTGACAATCAAGTGAATACGTACCGCGTTCTTCTGGAACAAGCTTTTCAGGTCGTCCGTCTTCCCGGAGAACATGTGAGGCATCACGAAGCACAACAACGACATCAGTTCCAGTAAGTTGTTTTGTAGAGGCGTGCCCGTTAGCAGAAGGCGGTGTTTAGACTGCAACAATGTCATAACTTGTAATACATTGACATTTATGGTTGTATAGCGGCCGCCCGCGGTTTCACCCGCGTGGTTCCCGATCCCGTGGGAATATCGGGATAAAAAATATCCTATGTTTTGATCCAGGCTATCTACTATCTCTGTACCAAATTTCATGTAAATCCGTTCAGTAGTTTTAGTGTGAAAGAGTAACAATCAAACTGATATACTTTTGCATTTATAATATTAGTAGGATTTCAATAATTTATCCTCAGGAAGAGGATAGGTTTACTAGAGCTTTCGTTGCCTAGTGGCCAGTTTCAATAGTTTATCCCTAGTAATAGATAGGCCTATCTTTACTTAGCAACCGCTGTTATTTTTTACTAGTTAACAACAACAAGGCTCTTGTGTAGCCTATCTCTTGTTGAGGATAGGTTATTGAAACCATAGATATTTTCGTTTATCTGTCCAAAATAATCGTAACAATAGTTATTTGTTATGCAAGGCTGGAAAGTTGGTTATTTAGCGGCGAGTTACCTCTATTGAAAGCTGAGCAAGTGAAGGATTCTAGGATTGAACCACGAGCGTAGCGAGTTCAAAGATTGAATCCTGAGCGAAGCGAGGATTTCAAAGGTACAAGACGCTTAAAACTTTTCTGCCGAGCGCAACACACAATTTTTCACCTCACAACAGGGAGGAACATTTTATGGCTGTTTCCGCGGTCAACTTCCGGTAAAAAAATCTTTAAACATAAAGTTTAATCTAAAAATACCTTATTCTCGTTGTTTTAATGATATAAAAAACTAAAATAATAAAAAAGGGAGTGTTGCAGTTAATTCAAAGTTATTTAAAGTAGGAATATATTGTTATTTTTAAATAACAATAAAAACGATTCCGTAAATGTTGACACTGACATGACGCACAAGACAAAGACAATTTAAAAATAAAGATTTATGTCACGTTCCGGAAATCCAATCATAGGTTGTGAAATCTCACCCAGCCTAATATAATTTTTCTATAACAAATTTATGATTCAATGAACTAAAATAATATAATAAAACCAAAACGGAGTATTATAATTAATTAAAAGCTATTTAAAATAAGATTAAAATGTAACAAAAAAGTCAATAGTGCGATTCGGAACGCATTATGACGTATTTTTAGGTATTAATTTAAAAAAGTACTTTGCCGCGCTAGGCCGCAAAAATTTTCTACGCCTAAACTGATTGACAAAATCTCCTTTTCAGAGCGTGTGAGGTGAAAAGATATTTCACTTACTAGAGATAGATTATTAGTTAAACTGGCCTTCAAAGGACACCATAACTTTTAGTATCAAGTCCGCCTTTTGTACCTAACTTTGTTTTTATACAATAAACACAAAGTTAGGTACAATAAAGATGTAAATAAATAGACTACAATAGAAAATTAGGGTCTTGTTAAATTAGCCTTACCTTAATCTTGAGAAGGTTGTCGTATCGCTGTGTGGACATGTTTTTAAGCATGTGCGCCTCGTCGTATATTACATAGTGCATTGGCGTTATGCGGAACATCTTCCGCTCTTCTGGGCAACTGCTCACCATTGTATATCTGAGGGTAAATAAAATTGTAATTTAGCAGTGTAAGTCTGTAATATGGATACATAATGAGGGGCCTAGAAATAAACCTAGTGTTATCAAAACAATAATTTAATTTGTACAATATAACGTTATTTTTACTGTCATAGTAAATGGTCCTTCGAGCCGGATAATTTACTAAACTCGGTTATAAAAATAAAACTAATCAACTAGTAAAAAATAATCGCTATGGAACTATAGCAAGTTCTTAAAAAGTAAAGGATTGTTAAACTAAAGCTGTTCTTGTCTTGTCTTGTACGTTGGTGGCTGTCAGTGGGACACATAGAGGAAAGTGGCCAATGAGAAGATTTTCTAGAATCTTATCTTTATCTTTTGACGACCTGTTTGGCGCATGGGTACTAACCCCACCTTCTGCGCCAGAGGTCCCGAGTTCGATCCCCGGACAAGACAAATATTTGTGTGCATGAACATGTTTATTTGTCTTGGTCTGGGTGTTAAATATGTATATTATGTATGTATGTATGTATGTATGTTTATCCGTTATCTAGTATCCATAACACAAGTTCTTCATTATACTTAACGTGGGCTAGATAATTGGTGTGATTGTATGGAAATATTTATATTTATTTATAGAGTTTTATCTCTGTTGCTCGGTAAATATTGCAGTTGCTCGTCAGTCCAGCTTGGCGTCATAGAAAAGACTCTCTACGAAGTCCTATGCGATTTAAAATGGTTAAATGACGCTCTGTGATACCTATACAGAAATTGATAATTATTATTTAGGATGATTGACGAAAGCTGGCGCCTTATCAGTACTCACTCTAATTCAATTTCAAAAAACGAATAGACAAAAACAACGATTTCAATCTATAGTAGCAAAAGCAAAACAATAACTGTCTCCTTCAAACTCGTGAGTTTGACCGCGCGCGAGAGAGACAGACAGACGCTGACGCTATCACTTTCATACTAAAAATGCAATAGTGAATCCAATAGATGAATAGAAATATGTAGGAATTAGACAAAAATCCTATCGTAGAAGGGTTTTATAAGAGTTTGAAGTTTGATAGCTATAACGATAGCACAAGCTATACCATTACGCGGACGGGGTGCTGTTGTACGTGCCAGATATAGTTAATCGACCAATACTCACGTGGTGAGCACGACGTCATATTTATCAAGCCCGCGCGAGTACTCTATACGCAGCTGGCGCCGCTCCTCGGGGTGGCCGTAGTACTTGCTCACTCTCAGAGATGGGCACCAACGAGCGAGTTCGCCGCTCCAATTGTCTGCAATACGGTTAAGCTATGTTCACACGGAGACATGTCGGATCCGTTTAAGTCACAATATATTGAATTATACACATGTGGATACGATTTTTAGATCCGACAATTAATATAAACTAAAATCGGATCCGACATGTCTACGTGTGAACGGGGGGGATACTGGTTAGATTACTATGTATGTAGTTACCGAATGGAACAGTGGTAGTTGAAGCAAAAAGATGAACTTAAACTCAGAAATACGTATATTTTCGAGAAAATCTCAGAAGAGAATCAGCAAGATACTCGGTAACATACACATCGAGCTATCGCGAAAAGACTGACAATCGAAGATGCGGAATCGACTATTTTAACTGTAGATTAACGCAAAAGTTTGACGCACATACAAGTTTTACTTCACAGATTTTTTTTATTATTCTTTGAAAGGCAAGCAGTTGACACAGCTGATAACAGCCTGAATCTATACTCGGGGAGATAATTAGACGGAAAAAATTTAAACAAAGCTGTCATTTCTTTTTTCTTAAATTATTGAAATGATACCATTATACAAACACATAGCCCCAAAACCAACTTCATTAAGATTTGCTTTAAAAAATAAGACATGAACGTTTAACACTCTTCATTAATTTTCGAGGAAACAAAATAAACAAAGCAATTTTTACATAACTCTTTTAGATTTTAAAAAGCTTTAATAGATGACTTATATATTTATTTTCAATAACTCGACATAACATTTTTTTGAGTACTGTTCACACTGTGGCAATTATAGTGGGTCGCGAACCTTTTTATTTAAGAAATAATATTAATGATATTATATTGCAGTATAATTCTACCATTTAACTACATAAAATCCTATCCTATCCTACTAATAATATAAATGCGAAATATTGGAAGGATGTTTGTTTGTTATTCTTTCACGGAAAAACTACTGAACGGATTTAGATGACACTTTACAATATATAGCTTATACATCAGAAATCAGGCTTATAAATTATAAACCACGCGGGAGGCCACTAGTATTAAAAATGCGAAAGTTTGAATGGATGTTCGTTACTCTTTCACGCAAAACTACTGACGGATTTAGATAAAATTTTACAGTATAAAACTAATACATGAGAAAGCAGTGGCTAAAATTTATCCCGATATTTCTACGGGAACGGGCACCACGTGGATGAAACCGCAAGCGGCCGCTTGTTTTATTATATTCCGATTATTCGATTCCTTTCAACGAAATTTATTGTGATTTTCACTAACTTGGCCTACTAAGTATTACCAGAACTTGAAAAGTTGAAAATTACCAGAACAAGAAAACTCGTGGTTCTTTTGGTCGTTTAAAAACGTATATTAAAAAAAAAGTTGCTAAACCCTGTACTCAACTTTTGACATTGACAGTTCTTTGTTTACATTTTTTCCGTCTAATTATCTCCCCGAGTATAGTTAATAGAATTATTTCGTAAAAAGTCTGTTACAGTTGTTCCTTAATATTACCTTACTATCTACCTCCTTAGGTACGTCACCTCCACGAGCGAGTGTATCGCAACGATATCCTACGCTGTACCATCAAATTCAATAGTAACTCTATGAATCAATCTCCACTCCACACAGCGTTTTCATCGCGGTGTTAGACGAGTGACAATTGACGAGCAAAACGTTAACGACTCGCCGCGATACGCGACGTACTCGCCGCGAGATACAACAAGCTCGCGATGCGCTTGCTGCAAATCTATTGACACTATTCATTCAAATTTCACTGTTGGGAGTCACCGAACTGAGCTCTTTTCAAAAAAACAACTTTGCAAAGAGTCGTTTCCGACAGGCGGCGATCTGTCGCGAGGCGTGCGTTACGCTGGCGGAATAATTGCCGTACCGTGGAGATTACCCGACGATAGTTGGGCGGAATCGTTGCGAGACACTAGCCATGGAGGTGATGCCTAACTGTAGACTGTTAACGACTGTTACGACTGTTAACTGACTAACGAATTCGAATTCTGTGCTTCATCTTTTTCTATTCTGAGGTCAGTGACGGTGATAGTGCTTACAATCCACTCTCGGGAACGTTTCCGGATGTTTGTGAATGATGGGGCAGATCATAATTTAAGGTGTATCACATCACTCACCCAGTGTGGAAGCAGGAACAACAATTAAATGCGTTCCTCTCGCCTGTCCAGTTTCCTTCAAATGTGCTAGGAACGCAATAACTTGCACCGTCTTGCCTAAACCCATCTCATCGGCTAGGATGCCGGAGACACCCTGCTTGTGGAGTACTGCAAGCCAATTTAAGCCGACCAACTGGTATGGTGCTAGTTTCAAACTGAAACAATAATATGATTCATAAAGTTCTCTGTGGCTATCAGGACAGCAACTTAAAAGAAACATATCTATGTGGTCATTTAACGAACTTAAAAAAAAAACGACGAAACTTAGCGATGTTGAAACAATCATCAACATTTTAATTAAATTTAAAAAAATTACATCACCCTTCAAGATTCTTTTCTACCATAACTTCCATTCCATCCTCTATTTCTTACACTAGGCTTTAGTCGGATTTTTCATTCACTAGATTAGTTTAACAGGGTACCAATATCATTTGCAGTCATACTTGCACAATAGAAATCAAAAAGTAATTGTCAATAATACTGCTTCTACTGGAGCCCCCATTATTATGGGCGTGCCACAAGGTTCAATATTGGGCCCTTTGCTGTTTTTAATTTATATTAACGATCTCCCTCATTACACGAGTAATTTATGTGAGACAGTACTATTTGCAGATGATACATCTTTAATTTTTAAAATTGATAGAGGAAACAATTGTTCTGACGAAGTAAATAGTGCTCTCTCTCAAGTCGCACACTGGTTCAACAGTAATAATATGTCTCTTAACCCTTCTAAAACCAAGTTTGTTAGATTCTCATTACCTAACGTAGTGCAGGTCGATATGCATATCAATTTGAATGGGAATGTAGTAGAGTTAGTTGAGAGTACAAAATTTCTTGGCATTACATTGGATTCAAAGCTGCAATGGGATCCACATATTGAAGCCTTGTCGAGTAGACTTAGTTCTGCGGCTTTCGCAATAAAGAAAATAAGGCTCTTAACTGATATTGAAACGGCAAGACTAGTTTACTTTAGCTATTTTCATAGTGTAATGTCCTATGGCCTGTTGTTGTGGGGCTCAGCAGCTAATATAGAAAATGTTTTTATACTTCAAAAAAGAGCTGTGCGCGCCATTTACAACCTTCGACGGAGAGATTCTCTTAAGGATTTGTTTAAAGAGATTAATATACTAACTTTGGCGGGACAATACATCTATGATAATATAGTATATGTAAGGAAACATCTTGATTTATTTATTAAGCATAGCGATGTCCATAATTTTAATACTAGAAATAAGAATAAGCTTGCCGTTCCAAAATTTCGACTTGAAAAATGTAGACGCTCGTTTTTGGGGAAAGGTATAGCTTTTTTAAATAAAGTTCCACAACAATTGATAGAGCTGCCTTTGCATAAATTTAAAATATATGTTAAAAAGTCACTCTTAAGCAAAGGTTATTACAAGGTAGATGATTATTTAAAAGACCAAAATGCATGGATGTGATACTAACATAAAACATAACTATTATAAATTAGATAAAAGGAAAATATTCTAATAATTGAATATTGGAAAATTTTCCTCTTATATTAAATATATTTCAAAATTGTAAATTTGTGCTTGGCAACAACATGTTCCATTGTAAATGTTGTTGTTTCTGTTAAAGCTGATAAGTTTCTTGCGGCCGTTCTTCTTATCAGCTAAAAGATGTCCTGAATGGTTGGTAGGGAAAAAAAATTTTGGACTATTCGAAAGTACTTATCTATAAGTCTATTTGAATAAAAATCTTTGACTTTGACTTTGACTTTGACATTTTGTAACAATAATGATGCTTTAAACTGTTTTCCGCAATGATTTGCTCAGATCCAGTAACAGTTCAGTAAGTATTGATTCCATTCACGAACATCATTTCTATAATATGATTTTCATTAGCGCTCATGGCCGCGCTTGATAGACTGATCGTATTTGATCAAGTTCGTTAAGCAACGTTTGGCCGACAGGTGTCGAATGGGCGACCGTAAAGTGGCATTATAACTGAGCGCTTCCGTGCTTCCGTGTTTTCGTTGGCCTACAGCGGGCCCTTAAAGGCGGCCTGATAAACTCTGACACCAGAGGTGGCCACTAATCCTCATACGATAAGAAAGAAAGAAAGACTTCATTTTAATAATGCAGCATTATTTGTTACAAAATGACATTGGTACGTTAGTTAGTATTCTTTGTTGGTACCCTGTGAAATCACTATACTGAATAAAAAATTCGAATATAGATAATGTCGCTTCAAGAGGAAATCTACAGCCTTCCCCATGGGCCAAGCCAATTTTGTCATTCAAATGGTAGTTCCAGGACACTGGTGGTTCAATAAACTTTTACCAGAATATGATCCTTATTGTAAAATATAAATAATGTATACTTTAAGGCAACAAAAATATTTAATAAGCTTCCGTCTGACATTATGGGTCCACCGATGGAAAAAATAAATCCAAAAGTAAATTGTTGCATTGCATGATAGTAATTTTAATTGAATTTTAAAATAAGTAAGAAAAAACCATTAACATTATTGTAATTTTAAATGATGAATTCGTAATAGAAGTATTTTTAATATTATTTTACATTTGCATGCCTACAGACACAAGGCAGAATATTGTTGAATCTTGTATTAAGAAACATTGCCGTGTACCTGAATTTATTGACACAATATTGTGAAAATAAATGTTCTGATTTCTGATTGAAACTTACCTCAGATCCAAAATAGAGGGTTGCTTCAGGCGTCCCGCGCCCGCCGCCACCGCAGACTCCAGCTGCTGCGCCAACCCCACGCACTTCTTCATCAGACGCTGGATGTTGTTCCTCGTCGTTAACAACTCTTGCGTCGAGTTCAACAAGTCAGTATTGAGCATTTTGCTATTATTGAATTTTTCTACCTAGAAGAAAAGGTATTAAAAAAACTTTAAGATTTCTTTACAAGTTATGGCAACTGTGAAACCTATCATGCAGCTATTAATGTTTTTGTTAACTGTGGTCATGCATGGACAAAATAATCTGCATTTCATTTTGCAAGAATTTTTCAAGTTGAATTTAAATATAGCAATATTGATGTTTTAATAACAGAAAATCTTTAAGATGGCACTCTCCCAAGTTTAGTTTAGTTATGGACCCACCCATACATAATGGCTGAGAAATAAATTGCAAATTTATGGGCCAACCTACATGTACCACAACCACACCACAGAGCAGCCACAAATGGTCACGTGCGAATAGTGTCGATGTGGTTACGTCGTACGGAGACACAGTTCGATTTCAAACTCTCATAGACGAAACACGCGTACGAAGGAACGAACTCATGAAATTTGAACAGGAAACATTGCTGTTTGTTGCTTGTTGGCCGGCTGCTAAATTCGCAGCGTCGTCGCGTCGCTGACAACCGTCAGTGGTAGCGTTGTGGTTGCGTTGTGACCGGTATCACTCACGCGGTCGATAATAACGACAAAATGTGGTACATGTAAATTATACTATTCATTTCCAATACAAAATGCACCCCCACCCATGTGTTGTGGTTGTAGTTGTGGTTGTGGTACGTGTGGGTTGGCCCTAAGTTACACATAACAAGAAAAGCAATAAAAAGAAAATCATACCATATCTAACCAGCCTTTGAAGGGCCTCTGTGCTATAATAGCCTCAGCCTTCTTCTGTGAGCAGCCACTCAGTAACGACAACTCATTCATATTGCTTGTGTTAAGGAACTCAAATACTTTTCTTTTGTCTCCCACCAAGTCATCTGTAATTTCATTGTCGGAATCATCACTGAAAAAATAATTTTGCTTTTATTAGCGCTTACAACCATCATGCTGTACTGGAAGTGAAAAGAACCCTCCGTGTCAGAAGGACAAATTAGTAAAAGGTCCTTGTGGGATAAACAACATAAAAGAAAATCGACCTACTTGTAAAACATCTGAAATTTCAAATCGTCATATTAGTTGAACGTCTGAATAGAAAAAACGCCATGTTGGGCAAATCAACTGCTATACACAGACGCAGAAAATAACTTAAAGACAATAAATAAATTACTATAGTATTTATATATTTTTTTTATATTTATCACACAAAAATAGCATTGTAAAACGCAAAATTAAAAATTTATAATACCTAATGCTCTTAAAAACAAGACACAAAACTACATACCGATTTTATAATAAAGGAAGATTTAATCATCTGAACATTCTGAACACACTCAAACCACATGGTAGTTAAAATTTACTAAAATACTTAAAGAACACAGTTCACACTGTTTACAAATAGAAACACAGACACTGGAAAACCATCCTAAGGACAAACTAGTTAAAACATAAAATAACGTACCACTTCGTTCAAAGCTATCATGTCCCCGCGAAGTTTGCAAAATATTGTAATACCAGGCTAGTTCGGCAAAGGTTTGTGCGACTGCGAACGTAACTTTTATGCTGTCGCAAGCGCACGGAAATTACGCAAAACGTAACGTTTGCACATAAGGCCTATGATTCGGACCAGCGATCTTGCCGAATCTAAATTGGACGTTGTCAACAATACAGCTTTAACAACGCGGAGGCGTGCCTGATCAAGTGAACTACATTGGGTGAATAAGAGCATCTACACAACTTTGCACTTGGACAGAGGACAGATAGATTTGGTTGGTGGTAGACTTATTGTGAGTCCACCTAGCTAGCCACCACCGTCTTATCTAAGTCTGACGCCATAACAACAATGCTTTCAGCACTGCTGTGTTCCGGCAGTTAGAGATAAGACAGCCAGTTCCTCAGTGGTTGAGGATTCCGGGAGAGGCTCGCTTCTATATTCAGCCTTATCAATACTGATGAAGACTACGAGTCTCCCCGTCGTACATAAAGAAAAGATACGGACTGGGGTAGAGATCATCAGCTATGTACGAAGCCGAGGGCCTACTCTTTAAGTCCGTTTGCGAAGTTTCCGGTTACTTCCGGATAATATTAGATATATTTTTATATATTAAAACAAATAAAACACTTCTTCCCCGAAATGGCTTGCCTATACTATAATGTACATTCAAGTGCACAAAATAAAAAAAGCATTATTTACGGGGACAATTGCTAAACCCTCTGAAAAAATAATTCAATAAAAAACTCATTTTAGTTACCACAAGCCTATGAAAAAAGGTGTTTTATTTGTTATATTTATTATATCAAATTATGTTTAACATTATAATAATTAACTTATTGATTTAAACTTATTTTCTGCATCATTGTATACCAGTCGTTTTACCCAACATGGCGTTTTTTCTATTCTGATGTTCTACTAGTAAGACGATTTTAAATTTCAGACGTTTTACTAGTAGGTGGTTTTACTTTTATGTTGTTTATCCCACAAGGACCTTTTACCAATTTGTCCTTCTGATACGGAGGGATAGAAGTGCGGTTATGAGAGTGATGTTTATACATGTAACTCAGCCAACCCCGGAAGGGATTTATGTCATTATTACACACACAACATAGCTTCTCACCTATCATAAACCCTGTCATCTTTCCCTTTCCTAACGCCATAGTCTCCATCCTCACTGCCACTGCTGCCTCTTCTTACTCTAACCATTTTTGAGTTGTACGGTTTCCTCACAATTATACCACCGTTCCCACTGTTAGTATTAGATCCTTGAGCTCCACTAGTCACTCGGATAATACCAACATTCCCATTAGAGCGAGCGGTTTGGTTTGAAGTTGCTGGACGACCGACACCGAAGAAAGCTGTGCCAGGTAAGTTCCTGTCATCACTCTCTGGATCATGCTTGAGAAGTTCATCTCTAGAACGCTCTTCATTCCAACCGTGTTTAACCAAAGTATTTTTTACAAACTGCAACAAAAATATTTGTTGAATACAGCAACCGTAACATTGTAAATGAAATTAATAAAATTTCCTTTTACAAACTTACCATTGGAGATAGATCTGGAAACATTTCCAGCATATTCCTAAAGCGTCGTTCTTTAATGGCAGTAGTCAGTTCCACCACTACTGGTGGTTTTTTTGCTGGTGAGGCTGCATCATCAGAATCAGAGTCTGGGACTCTGATGCGCTTATATACTATGGGGATATTTCGATTGGCAGAATTTGGTGCAGACATTCTTATAATGGGCTCTAAAACAAAGATTGGCTAAGTCAGTTTTGAGAAATGGAGTAAGCTGGTGACATGCTGGTATCCTAGAGACGAAAATAGAAGGCGAGGATGGCAGATCAGGAGATCAGAACACGAGATTCGCCAAACCCTGGGACCTTTCTGACAAGGGCGGCTTTGGACAGATCTCAGTAGCGACAGATGGAGGAGGCCTTTGCCAAAAGGCACGCAGAAGTTAGGTAAGTTATTATTTGGGGGGGTGATCAGTCTCCCTAATCGGAACCATTTCACCCGAAAAGGTAAGTTAGTTATCTAAATTTATTTTATAAATCTGATTTCAGATAAATATGTACTTAGATTTCTGTCAATAATGTTGAATTTAGTTTTATTTTATTATGTAAGTTTTGCCTCGCAGTGTTTAATTCATAATCACCTATTGACTGATAGATAGAATGCCTGAAACTGGGTTCCGAGTTTTAACAATAACTAGTCGGGCTGTAGTTGGGTCATAAGTTCTGTCACACCTATCGATTTTTTAATTTTGAATGGATATTGTAAATCTTTTTTTTATGTTCGAATTATAGACATACTAGGAATATAAAAACAAATAAATTATAGTTTTATTTTAATTTGTTTCAATGGAGCGGACGTTGAAAGGAGATGCGGTGGTGTTGTTTGGTTCACTTCATTGTGGTTACGATTGAAATCAAATTTTCAGTCTCATTAAAATTTAAATATTCCTTTGGGCTTTGCCTTTAGTTACTTTTAGCCTTTAGCGTATAGCTGACATAATAGCACCTATACTTAGCAATATAATTAATAAATGTATTGAAAATGGAATTTACCCCGATGCATTAAAAACTTCAGTAGTGATACCTTTGTTTAAAAAACAAGATAAAGAAGACATGAAGTTTTATAGACCTATTTCTCTTGTTCCTGTGTTCTCTAAGATTTTTGAGAAAGTTATTTATAATAGTATTAATGGTTATTTTGAAAAAAATAATATGTTTGCAAAAGAACAAGCGGGATTTCGTAAAGATAAATCTATAAATATGGCCATACTAGACTTTCTAGAAAAGGTCCTTAAAGCCTTCGATAGCAAGAAAAGAGTTACAGCTCTCTTTATGGACATGACCAAAGCGTTTGATCATGTCCATCACGATATTTTGCTATCTAAACTAGAATCATATGGGATAAGAGGCACCCCTTTGAGCTTGGTACGGTCTTATCTTAGTAACAGGAAGCAAGTTACTGAAATAACCAGAATAGATCCAAAGACTAAAATTAGAAGTAAATATTTATCGGACTGGAGAAATGTAACATATGGGGTACCGCAGGGTAGCATTTTGGGGCCTTTGCTCTTCCTCATCTACATAAATGACTTTCCTAAAGTAATTGACCATCCTATGATCAGATATAGTATATGATATACTATATCTGATATATATATATTGCAGATGATAGTACCGTTTTATTTATTGACGATAAATCAGGCTCACATGAAAATTACATAAATGAATCTTTAATTTCTATTGTTGATTGGCTTAATAATAATAATCTTAGAATTAATCTTGACAAAACAAATGTAATAAACTTTAGACCTAATAATATGATATATAATAATTTAAATATAAACTATTTAGGCAAAAAAATAGAGGAAATGTCAACTACATAATTTTTGGGATTATTCATTGATACCAAGTTATCATGGAAACAACATATTGACCATATTTGTACGAAACTAAGTCAATGTTCCTATGCCCTCTATAAGCTGCGAAAAGTTGTTCACATAGATGCGCTTTTGACTGCCTATCATGCGTATGCGGGTTCTCTGCTTAAGTATCCTCTTCCTCCCGGACCACCGTATGGTGTAAACGTATCCATTAACCTGCGCTAGTTGATTCATTAAATTAAAATTAAATTTTAGCGAATTTTAATCAGTAAACAAAAATAGGAGTGCATAAGTTTGTAGGAGTTGTCTATTATCCATCTACTGGTAGTGACCACCTGACGAAGTGACAACTACACTGTTCGCGGCCTATCAGAAGCAGGCGCAAGAGGAGCCATCTTAATAAGGTAATTAAGACTCGTACCGCTTGCACTCATTGGCACCACTGATGCGCTGGCCACGCCCCACTAGCGCTTTATTGGCTTGCACTACCGCTTAACCGCTGCCATTGCCGCTACCGCTGCCTGCGCCATATTCAAACCTCCCCGCTCCAGCCGCTTGCGCACACATCCTTACGCACTCTGCGCGCCTGGTACCTGTTTGAGCCGCTGCTATTGCCGCTGCCGCTATCTGGCCATATTCGCGAGCCTTCTTGCTCCAGCCGCATGCACACACTTCCTTACGAATTCTGCGCGCCTGGTACCTGCAGCTTACTGTGATGATGAATTCTACACTAAATAGAGCCATGTCGGATCCAGATATGTCAATTTGTGTTTCGGATGAAAATGTATCGCCGCTGAATGCTGTTTTTGACCGCCCACGCAGGCGTGTCCAAGGTATGCCGCAGCAATTAGAGAACTTTAAAATGGAAATAAGGCAGCTGATAACTACTTTCATAACTACGCAAAGGGATGAGATGAGACAATTAAGTGCAACAATGAAAGAAATACAAGACACTAATAAAAACATTGAGACGTCTCTGGCATTTGTAACTTCACAGAACGAAGAGTTAAAACAAAAAATAAATAAATTGGAAGAACACTCTAAAGAAGATCGGGAGTACATAATATTTTTGGAAGATAAACTAGAAGAATTGCAGCTTTCATATCGTAAGACTAACTTCGAAATAAAGGGTGTGCCTAGAAAGGAGACTGAAACAAAACAAGACTTAATTAATATGGTTGTCACTCTTTCAGAGTCTATTAACTGCAAAATTAGTAAGTCAGATATCAAGGATATCTACAGAATTAGAGGAAAGAAGCCAGAGCACAAGAACACTCCGATTATAGTTGAAACCGGCTCAGTTTTACTGAAAACAGATTTTCTGAAAATGGCAAAAACTTTTAATTTTCGGAATAAGATCAAATTATGTGCAAAGCACCTTGGTCTAAAATCGAACGAGGATACACAGATTTTTCTGTCGGAGAATCTAACTCCAAAGGCCGCCCGGCTTAATTTCCTGGCACGAGACCTGAAGAAATCTAAAGGGTATCAACATGCATGGACATCCTACGGCAAGATTTTTGTGCGTAAAACTGACTTGTCCCCGATTATTTTAATCAAAACGGAGCAACAGGTACACCAGTTACTTTTGGAACAAGACTGACTAGATTACTTCCTATATTTTACGTTTAAGGTGTCTTATCTACGTCTTAGTGATAATTTACTAAACTTTAAACTTAATTTGTGTCCTAATAACAAAACAAAGAAAGTTTGTACGGTAATTTATACTATAATATTCTCTATGCAACAGGGAAATGTAACAATTTTAAACAAAACTCTAATAATACATAACTCTCTTTTATACAAAATCCAACACATAAATCTACTTATCACACACTCTCACTCTCATACACTTAAACTGCTATTCGATAATTCAGCAGAGTATACTAACACTACAAAAAATACTCGTCAAACACAATCCGCATTTGTGCAACATACAAACATTAAATACGCACTTCGACATATACTTATATATTTTATTATAAACTTAATTACAAATAAGCTAAAACTAATCGGCCAACAACATACCATCACAGTCTGTTTGTGTATACCTAAATCATTTGATATTATTATAAGATTCAAGCAAAATCTAATTATCACTAACACTACTTCACATTTTTACCTTTTATTAAATGGGTGACACGCTACAATCGTTACACGAAATTGACGAAATTAAAATAGCCGATGCGGTTGAGTGCGATCTTACGGACCTTAAAAAACATATAACTATAAACAAAAATGACCTTACCATTATATCTCAGAATATTGTTAGTATATACCGAAACTTTGACGACTTTTCTCTTACTCTTGTCTACTTTACAACTTGAAACAGATATTATTACGTTTACGGAATGCAGGCTAAACCAAAATAAACCTCTCCCGCAACTTAGCAATTACGTAGCTTACAGTACAACTAATCAACTCAACCAAAATGACGGGGTTGCAGTTTATGTTAAAAAGTCCTTAAAGCATAAGGTCAAAGAAGTAAAACTGCATCACGCATCATGCCTTCAAGTTGATGTATTAAATAACACAGTATTGTGTATTTATAGATCACCGTCAAATTTAAATGCAGAATCTTTCGTTAACTCTTTAAGCTCTCACCTAGAGTATCTCACATCACAGCGCAGCATCATAATAGCAGGTGATATCAATATAAATATCCGGCCAAAACCTCTGGAACCATCGCACGAGTATAAAAATAGACTGTACTACTTAGATACGCTCGCTAACTATGGTATATTAGCAGGTCATACTCTACCAACAAGACAACAAAACTGCCTAGATCATTTCATGTTAAAAATTAATAAAATTAAATATAAAGCATCAATAGCTATTATACCTACCACTACCTCTGATCACTTCACTACATTTCTGTCAATCTCAAAATTAAAAAAATATCAAAATGATATAAAGACTAAGACTACCATAAACTTTGAAGCTGCGTTGAAGTACCTACAGACTAAAACTTTACCGGATTTATTGTTCTGTGAAGATCCATTAACTGTCACTAATCACTTAATAGATAAAATCGTTGAAAGCATTAAATTAAATACTGTAGTTACTGCTGTACCATGCAGTAAAAGAATTGTACAACCATGGATCACCACAGGGATCTTGCGCTGTATAAGAAATAGGAATAAGCTCCAGAAACAACTAAGAAATGATCCTTTTAATGACATTCTCCGTATAACATACCGACGCTACAGAAACTATTGTAACAATTTAATAAAAAAAATAAAAAGAAAATATGACAAAGACAATATTATTAAATCTCTAAATAACAACAAATTACTATGGAAAAATATTAAAAACATTACATATACAAATAAATCACACAATGTTAACACTGAACTGCTTAATGTAAGGTCTTCGCCTACTGAATCTGCAAACTTTATAAACAACTTTTTCGTGAACATTGGAACGCAACTTGCAAATAATATCCAACACAACACAAGTTACAGTACAGGCACAGTTTCAGATAACATAACGTCATCTCCGAACTCCTTTGTTTTACTTTCTACTCATATAAATGAGGTAAAAAGAATAATCTTAAGCTTAAAATCGAATAGTGCCCCCGGTTGGGATAATATATCTAATGAGTTTTTGAAATTAGCTGTCGAAGACGTGTCTCCTATAATCACACACCTGGCCAATTTATGTTTTGAAAATGGTGTCTTTCCCAAACCATTGAAACAATCGGTTATAACACCTGTGTACAAGGGTGGGGATAGAGACGATATCAGTAATTACAGGCCTATTTCGGTCCTGCCGGCAATATCAAAAATTCTAGAGAAGCTACTAAATACAAGGTTACTTAATTATTTAGACAAATTTGATATATTATCACCTACACAGTTTGGTTTCAGACGGGGAAAATCGACAGAAGATGCAATCACTGACTTGAGCTCTCTTGTAACTGGGCAACTTGACCAAAGCAAGAAATGTCTGTCGGTTTTTCTGGATCTGAAAAAGGCCTTTGATACCGTCTCCATCCCTATCCTTGTAGACAAGCTGGAAAGAATAGGAATAAGAGGAACTCCACTCTCTCTCTTCGAAAGTTATCTGTCTGAGAGGAAACAAATGGTAAAACTCTCTGGGTGCACTAGTGAGGAGGCGGATGTGACATGCGGTGTGCCACAAGGTAGCGTTTTAGGACCTACCTTATTTCTCATATACATCAACGATCTGTGTTGTATGAATATATCTAACGCTAAAATTCTGTCATACGCCGATGACACCGCCGTAGTCTTTACTGGTGAATCATGGGAAGCTGTCAAAGTTTATGCTGAGACTGGTCTAGCTACAATCGCTCTATGGCTGCAAAAAAATCTCCTCACTTTAAATACATCTAAAACAAATTATATGTGTTTTAGTATCTACAACAGTTCGCAGCCACATAGAGATTTTAGCCTGAAAATACATGAGTGTACTGAGGATGTCAATAGAAACAATTGTAACTGTCCAACAATACAAAAAGTTTCTCAAACTAAATATTTGGGTGTTATTGTGGACCAAAGGCTGTCTTGGTACCCTCATTTGGAAAACGTTATAAGTAGAATCAGAAAACTAATTTGGATTTTCAAAACACTCAGACATGTAATACCAGAAAGTATTGAACATAATGACTCTTCTAAATATCTCCTCAACCAAATATATATATCTCTTGCTCAGTCTGTTATAACTTACTGCATCCCAGTCTGGGGTGGTGCTGCGAAGACCCAGTTCCTCGATTTAGAAAGAGCTCAACGAACACTTATAAAGGTCATGTACTTTAAGAATAGACGATTCCCTACTGACAGTCTTTATCGCATTAGTGGCCTACTCTCTGTCAGGAAATTATATATCATTATGACCACCCTCAAAACCCACAAATCCTTACCCTATGATCCTGGAATTTACAAAAAACGGCGAAAAGATACTGTGGCTAAGCCAATAGCTAACAAGACTGCATTTGCATCTCGGCAATTTAAATCACGTTCAACCTACTTATATAATAAAATAAACAAAGCTATACACATATACGATAAAACAAATCATGAATGTAAGAAACTTCTACTAAAATGGATTCAGTCAAAAACATACGAAGAAACTGAATCATTACTGTATTGCACTTCATGACTGCTGTAGAATAGGTATATTAATCAACAAACACACACACACACATATGCACACACACACGCACACACACACACAAGGAAATACACGTTGCATAACTTTTCTTCTTCTTTATTTGTCTATAACCTAATTGTTGACAAGTTACTCTAATTGTAAATGTATAAACTATATTCATTAAGAATATTTTCTATCATGTTGTGTTCACCCAGCAGACTATTATATGTCTTTTATAATGATGTTCTGATCCTAAGATTTGATAGAAAGTTACTTATCGTAGGGCTGGGTGAACTGGTAATATCGGTGTTATAAACTTGTACAAGAACGAACCATATCGCCTCTTTGTTTTTCTAAAATAATTAGCTAAGGAAGAGCGGAGCCCCCAAACACAGGCTATATTCGCTTAAATGGAGGCTCCAATCACCATTTAATTAATGGCAAAGTGTTGTTACTTAATAAAATTTTATTTTATTTTTTAATTTTATTTATTTATTATTTTTTTAGTATGGCGTTTTATTTTGGGGAAACGCCACTGATAAGGAAAGAGCGTTCAAAGCGCAGAAGAGATGCATTAGGGCTATGTGTAATTTAAAATCGACAGATTCCTGTAAGCCTCATTTTAAGAAATTAAAATTATTCACACTTCCTTCTCTGTAAATCTTAGAAGCATCTCTAAATGTAAGAAAAAATATAAAAAACTTCCGAACATTAAAAAGTAACAGACTAAATAAAAGAATAAGAGCACAACAATGTAGAACAAATTTATTCGGCAAAAGTGTGTTTGTTATGCATTTACATTTACCATTTACAACAATCTTCCGAAAAATGTAAAAGAAGCCGAATCTTATATGTCGTTTAAAAATAGACTAAAAAAATTTTTAATTGAAAAGTCCTATTTTTGAAGTCAATGAATTATTAAATGACAAACATACTGACCGATATAGTGACCACATTTTACTGTGACGTTTTTCCTAATATTTAAATTTTATTGTAATCAATGTTTAATAATTTTTGTAATTTTTATTTAGACATGTTTGGACATTAATTATTATTTTTATTATTTTAATTTTATTAATGCTAATTGATTAATTTAACTGATTTGATTTAATGTTTGTCTTCCATTTTACAATACATTTGCATACCGTGAAAGGTTAAATGTGGCGTTCTAATACCTTGTCAGACCTAATGATTGTACCCATATTTTGCAAATAAATAATTTTGATTAATTTGATTGATTGATACTATCAAACAACTCGGGGAAGATTTTGTAATTTTTGCATTTTTCAATGCTATTTTTATACTTATGGTAAATTTTAAATAGAAAAAAATTGGAAAAAATTAACTCGGCCACAAGTGAATTCTCAGGCTGGAATCGAACCAGCGACCTTTGGAAATCCGGTCTTATGCTCTAACCGCTGAGCTACCGAGACTTGCGAACCACCATTGAAATTCTCCAATACTTTTATATTTTTAATACGCTGTAGGCCAGCGTTGTTACATCAATGCTAGGAAATATCCTTGCATTCGAAAGAAACATCTTTTCAGGTGTTTAACGATCGATTAAGATGCAACTGCCAATAATTTATGATTTTGTAATTTTTGCATTTTTCAATGCTATTTTTATACTTATGGTAAATTTTAAATAGAAAAATATTGGAAAAAATTAACTCGGCCACAAGTGAATTCTCAGGCTGGAATCGAACCAGCGACCTTTGGAAATCCGGTCCAATGCTCTAACCGCTGAGCTACCGAGACTTGCGAACCACCGTTGAAATTCTCCAATACTTTTATATTTTTAATACGTTGTAGGCCAGCGTTGTTACATCAATGCTAGGAAATATCCTTGCATTCGAAAGAAACATCTTTTCAGGTGTTTAACGATCGATTAAGATGCAACTGCCAATAATTTATGATTTTGTAATTTTTGCATTTTTCAATGCTATTTTTATACTTATGGTAAATTTTAAATAGAAAAAATGTTTCTTTCGAATGCAAGGATATTTCCTAGCATTGATGTAACAACGCTGGCCTACAGCGTATTAAAAATATAAAAGTATTGGAGAATTTCAACGGTGGTTCGCAAGTCTCGGTAGCTCAGCGGTTA
Source organism: Chrysoteuchia culmella (assembly GCA_910589605.1). Lineage (NCBI taxonomy): Eukaryota > Metazoa > Arthropoda > Insecta > Lepidoptera > Crambidae > Chrysoteuchia > Chrysoteuchia culmella. The sequence continues at coordinate 20,348,851 of OU342651.1, read as the reverse complement.
GAGCATTGGACCGGATTTCCAAAGGTCGCTGGTTCGATTCCAGCCTGAGAATTCACTTGTGGCCGAGTTAATTTTTTCCAATATTTTTCTATTTAAAATTTACCATAAGTATAAAAATAGCATTGAAAAATGCAAAAATTACAAAATCATAAATTATTGGCAGTTGCATCTTAATCGATCGTTAAACACCTGAAAAGATGTTTCTTTCGAATGCAAGGATATTTCCTAGCATTGATGTAACAACGCTGGCCTACAGCGTATTAAAAATATAAAAGTATTGGAGAATTTCAACGGTGGTTCGCAAGTCTCGGTAGCTCAGCGGTTAGAGCATTGGACCGGATTTCCAAAGGTCGCTGGTTCGATTCCAGCCTGAGAATTCACTTGTGGCCGAGTTAATTTTTTCCAATATTTTTCTATTTAAAATTTACCATAAGTATAAAAATTGCATTGAAAAATGCAAAAATTACAAAATCATAAATTATTGGCAGTTGCATCTTATTCGATCGTTAAACACCTGAAAAGATGTTTCTTTCGAATGCAAGGATATTTCCTAGCATTGATGTAACAACGCTGGCCTACAGCGTATTAAAAATATAAAAGTATTGGAGAATTTCAACGGTGGTTCGCAAGTCTCGGTAGCTCAGCGGTTAGAGCATTGGACCGGATTTCCAAAGATCGCTGGTTCGATTCCAGCCTGAGAATTCACTTGTGGCCGAGTTAATTTTTTCCAATATTTTTCTATTTAAAATTTACCATAAGTATAAAAATAGCATTGAAAAATGCAAAAATTACAAAATCATAAATTATTGGCAGTTGCATCTTAATCGATCGTTAAACACCTGAAAAGATGTTTCTTTCGAATGCAAGGATATTTCCTAGCATTGATGTAACAACGCTGGCCTACAGCGTATTAAAAATATAAAAGTATTGGAGAATTTCAACGGTGGTTCGCAAGTCTCGGTAGCTCAGCGGTTAGAGCATTGGACCGGATTTCCAAAGGTCGCTGGTTCGATTGCAGCCTGAGAATTCACTTGTGGCCGAGTTAATTTTTTCCAATATTTTTCTATTTAAAATTTACCATTACTCGGGGAAGATTCAAGAAACAGAGAGAGATACAAATTGTTCATCCTCGGACGACAACGGCGGTAAATATAGTGAAGGTGCGTCCTGTATATGTATTCAAAGAAATCCGGCTTAAATATGAAAAGTCTTGGCATTACAGACGGAACTTAACAGAACGAGTGTAGAAAAAGTGTTAAACGAAAACCTAAGATTATAGGCTAATCATAGTCAAAAAATAACTTCTAGATCCATGCCAGAAAAAAATATATTGGGCTGATCTCAACCAAAAAAATAAGGTCCATTTCTGTGTTCTGATGTTTTTTTTTACAATAAAAGAGTATTGCAACAATCTGAAAATTGTGTTATGCCCTCAGCAGTGAAAAATCTAGCGAGTGTGTTTCTCGAGTCCAGCGAGGCCAATCACCCTTCGGCAGTGATAGCATGACTCTGAGTGTCATATTTTCGCCTAATAAAAGGATTTTTGTTCAAAAATTACACCAAAATTACACCCTGACAAACGTCGTAGACCACTTTATCGAACCACATTTAAAATTCAGCAATGGGTCTTCATCTGGCTTCAGGACCTGGGGTCTAATTGTCTAATTTTAAAGTCTATCGCAATCCCTTTCAATGCATCATTTGAAAGATATTTACATACTTCAGGCTGTTATTATTATTATTTGGAAGGAATAAAGCTGGCGAAGCCGGACGGGCGATCAGTCACCATAATCAGAACCATTTCGCCCAGTTCCCCAAAGTCCCCTGAAAACAGGGGGGAAGGCGGGTTGTCATTTACCCCACCGGCGTCAGGACCTCGAACCTACCTGTGCGCTTACAATACCTGTTAAGTTGGCTTATCGTAAGCTGCTTTTAAGCCAACTTAACTTCAGGCTGTTACTATTTGACATTTGAAAGGGATTGTGACATGTTTTGAAAGATATGAAATGAATTAAATTAAACTGTGTAAGCAAAGTGACAGAGGAAAATATATTTCAAATGTATGATGAAGTGTCATTTAAAACATCATTCATTCTGATTGCGACTATAAGTTACTCAATTCCATAAATCATTATCACAATCACAAAACCTTTGAAAGGGAATGTGATAGATTTTGAAATTAGACAATTAGGGGACAGGTCACATAGCCAAAAGGGGTTCAAAATTATCAGGCCGTCCATGAAAATCAAGGCACGAAGATTGGCCATCCTTTAACTAAGAACTCAGACAAAGTTTTTTTTCTGTAATCTTTACATAAATTTCTATCACATAGAAAAATTATCAGATTTTTCTCAGAAAGAAAAAATGTTTAAGAATGTGCAAGCAGTGCTCTTTCATATGATACCCCACATGCCATAGAAGCCATAATTTGAAGTTTAAATAGCCCTGTTGTAAACAAAATATATATATACATATTTTTCTCTTAATTACAAAATAGTTAGACAAACATCATCTAAAACTATTTGAAATTTCAAGTTCATAGCATTAGTAGTTCTTGAGATATCCAGCTGTGTCAGACAGACAGACTGAGTCGCACCATAGGGGCTCCGTTTTTACCATTTTGGTACGGAATCCTAAAAAGTATAGTTAGGAGGAAGGAAGATTTCCTAAAAAATGTTAGTTAGAATTTATATTGTATTTTCACTTCATAGACAATATGTTACTTTATATGTTTACTTTATACAAATTCGAATTTTTTTATGAATGTTGGAGCAACCGGCTTTTAGTCTCTTGATTAAAAAAAGCAAGTCCCTACTTGATTGAAGCAAGATATTTTAGAATACCATCTGCACAAAGTCATTAAATTTTATTAATAATAAAGATTAACAATAATGAACCAGTAAAATATTTCAGTGATAAAGTCAAACACAATAGAAATCTACTGGCTTAGGTAACTGATGGCTAGTGTAGAAAGTAACTGTAGTATTAATTTATTCATGTAATGTTTATAACAATGCTGTACCTAAATTACAGATCAATTAATTTCACAATACTTGTTCTACCTCGAAAAACAGTCCATGTAAGATTATGAAAGGTTAGGTAAAAAAAGTCGTTTCTAAAAATTCCTAATGGGTATCATTGGTTTAGCGGTCAGCACAAGAATTGGAATCAAACTTTGCTAGGAAAAAAATTGTTTTCATATAATCATAAAGTAAAATTGGTTCAAATTCAAAAAGCTTTCGGCATAGGGGTCAATACACACGGGCCTACCTCCCTCCTGGCGGTAGTATGTACTGTGGCAGTCAGTACCACGCAGACACGTGTATTGAGATTAATAAGTAAAAAATATACAAAAATATCTTCACTTTTACTTACGAGAGTTCGATGATGATGCTACAACAGTAACAGAATTGCTCGAACCTGGTATATTAGGTTTTCTTTGAAACCTGTACTGTCTCAAATAACTCATGTTACTATTATTATCTGCCATCTTGACAATAATTTTTCAACTATCCAGTTAATATGTTATCTCAGTAATAAAGTAAAGTTTTAGAAATTATAATTATAAAAGTTATACGAGAAAAAACGTCAATTTAATAAAGTACAGAATGAAATCAACTCTTTACGGCCATTTTAATCCGCGAGACTGCAGAAACAGAAAATATAGACATGAACCAATCGCAAACACTCTTTCAACATATCAGACCAATAGCAAAAAAGTAAGAATATGAACACGAATGAAATTTAGAATTTTTCAATGTCAGTTTTTTTTGCTGTTGCCATGTTGCTGCTGATTATTTTCCCATTCTTCCAGCAAAGGCATAATAAAAAAAGAAACATTTATTTTCGATTGGCGATCAATCTGAATCAAGATTTACAAATCTTCTTTGTGCATAATCAATGCGTATTTAAATCTAGATATAATTAAGGTCCTCTTGCGGCAAAATTTGCTAAATCTCGATTTTATTAAAACTAGATTTAACCCATATGAAAATTGTCCCCTGCAATTCAGTCGGGATGGGATGGACAAATCTTCTGTCTGCTGTCTGCTGTTCCGTGAACAGGGGCCCTCCCGCGAAAAAAAATTGGGTATGGATATGGGCTTCATTTGACAGTTACTCATAAAATTACCTTAATATATGGTCTATACTATAGTTTTTAACTGTCAAGTGAAGCCCATGTCATGTCCATATCTATATTTTTTACGAGATAGCCCCCCCCCACCCTGCTCGCAGGGGAACGATTCTCGCGTCTTCGACATTACAAATGTGAAATTTTTAGGAGTCAAGGTCCCGGCTTCGATACCTGAAGACAAATATTTGTGTGCATGACATGAACATGTCTATTTGTCTTATTTACAAAAAATATATAAGTATGTTTATCCGTTATTATCCATAACACAAGTTCTTCATGGAACTAAACTTGGGCTAGATAATTGGTGTGATTGTATAGAATTATTAATATTTATATTTATAGGATTATCAAAGAAAACAAATTGTAACTAAAGGATTTTGACAGTAGTAGAGATTTCATTTTACTTACAAGAAGTTAAGAATTTAAAAATGTCGCGCTGTCTTTCTTAATGTCTACGGTCCCCGAGTCTAGCTAATACGGGGGACCATTATAATATTCTTTTCATAATGTTTTCTTTATTCACTTTATTACCGGTTTTGCAGAAAGAAGTACGTCACTAATTTCAGTGCTGCCATCATAAATATCCATCACACCGTCCATCCATCCATATTTTTTTAGCTGTCAAATTAATAGGTGCGGCCATGTTGATGTGTAGTGATTAAAATTCTGGAAATTCGCTTTTAGGGAAATAAAATTAACACAATATGCCCAAATGCGATCTCAAAACGAGATACATCCCCGCGACATTCGCCTGGACGTTACTGTTGGGCACAACATCCCTATTTTTTTATTTCCCGTAAGTATACATTATCTTCAATGGATACAAATCTCATTTTTGGTTTGACAACTTTCACAGCAGATTGTAGGCTTGTTTCTATTAATATCTTGGGCCTGTACCTTTGCCCTATGCTACTGTGTGTGGTTTTATATATTTTTGTCTGCCAATGATTTTAGTTTCAATAGTTCTATGTTCATGTTATAGCCATTATTGAACCATGCCGTGACGATTGCACGTTACTCTTATTTACATTTTGTAAAGAATCAGATTATCAATGAAATATTAATTAACTTTTCACCTAGGAAGCATGTAATAACCCAATGTTGATAGTGTATGAAGTAGGTAAATAGTGACTGCCCTAATTTGTGTAAACAAACCATATTACCTGGCTATAATATTATTCTGGGTCAGAGAGTCGTTTTAGCTTCTGCTAGTTTTATTTCACGCATTTCACACAGTAATGTGAAGAGATAAATACTGTTGTAGTACAGGTATTAAAATTAGAAGTTCTTATTGGGGAAAAATATGTGAATAAATATTTGCAATCAATCTAAAACATTCATATTCATTATTCCTAATTACTGGGCTAATATTAAGGCATGAGTTATTTTCCATTAAGTTGTTTGACAACTATAATCTTGCTCTACAATGAATGGGTATGTTTAACTACCTATATGGGTATGTGTACCTTTAAAATTTGTAAACAGAAGACTTGTCATAAATTTGTAAATTACACAAGTAAATTACTCACTGAGATTTGCCACAAAGCATTGAAAATCTATCTATTAGACATAATCATGGTAGTTTTTCAGCAATCATTCTTCTATATTTTCCTTGACATATATTTCAAGGTCGTACTAACTTTGCAACTTAGTTTTCTTAACTATTGAGAAATACATATCTTTACTATCTTCATTTAACAGTATATTAAGTTTACACAGTTATGTATAAAAATAAAAGAATTGGAAATGATAATATATTTAATCAAATTATGTAAAATGAATAGTATTCATTTTGATCATTCAGATGTGCTATTTGTACCTTATTTGTCACCCAGTAGAAGTGGCTTTATATTTTTACCCATTTCTTTTCAGATGTCAGTACTATCTACACAAGCACCCATGGGTTCCTGCATACCAAGGTGTCATAACATTTTTTGTTTTGGCCAATTTTACACTGGCCACTTTCATGGACCCGGGAGTCATACCAAAAGGTCAGTGACTTTATTGTTAGCAAAGGAGTGAAACTGAAACAGAGTTTCACCTGAGTTCTTTTCGTAATAACACATGTTGTGAGGATCCATTTTTAACTCAATATATCGTACAATTTCTCTAATAAAATATATTTACTTGACATTGGCAAAATTTACGAATTTTATCGCGAGCACGCCATTAATTAAGAAAGAAGAAACTGAAACACAATGTCTGTATTTCCAAGTTCATTGAGGTGATTTTTCTTAAGGCCAGAGTGGCTGAATCGCCACCTTATGATTTTAATCAACATAAACAGCAATGTCTCACTAGATAAAAAAGACTTTTGAAAATCCATGTCTATTCAAAGATCTTATAATAATTAAATATTGCCTTGAGTTATCTCAATCTTCATTTAACAGTATATTTAGTTTAACATAATACCACCAATGTACAATTTAACCTAATGCCGTGGTTTAAGAGACACAAATTTGATATGCCATTCTACACAGGAGACCAGTGTCTTGCTACCACGTATTGAAAAAAAGGTTATCTTTATGACACATTGTTTTTAATATTTATAGATTAAGTAGTGGTAGGTAAGCAGAACACTTTCAAAATTAGAAAAGTTGTTGAATCTAATGGCAGTTGCATGTAATGTAATTGATAGATAGATATAGATAGACAATTTGTTTACAGCCGTTCCCAATAGTATCCATAGTAACAGATAGGGCTACTATATGGTATTGGTATTGGTGATGGGCTCTTTTCTCCGCATTTAGACTCCCATTTGGTCCGTTATGCGTGAACATAGCATCGGTATGGCTAGTCAAGCCATCCCAGTGTCACGTTATATTTATTTAGAGATAAATAATAACGACAAAATATATATTTAACAAGATTTAATAAAATATAAAAAAAACACAATTATGCTACCGACTAATATTTACAAGGCGTGGGTAGGTCGAGGTCGGAGAAAATAGCGAGTGCAAGTAACGGCACTCCCCTGGGACTATGCTTCTTATACACGGCAACGGTCGAACTTCTAATCGATCACCAGGCAGTGGACGTCAGTATAAGGTGGTGGTCAGTATCAGGCATATGGTGCGGGTTATTTGGATAACCCCGACGTAGTTCCCAGTACGGGATCAACACAAACACAAACAATTTAGAATTAGTTGAAAGTAACGTTTCACAGAGGTAAGTTTAAGCGGCAACGATTACGCCAGGATGATATTGCAGGATTTTTATTAAGAGCGACACTCGTGTGCTCTCAAACAAGTTTGGAACGTGCCTGGCGCAGGAGCTCGTCGCTCGGCCCGCGTCGCCGCGGCCGGCGGCACCCTCCCCGCGCGCGCAGACCACCCGCGAACGTCCTCCGTGCATAAACAAGTTCGCTATATAGAAATGTTTTACGCCGACCGTTTGTCTATGAATTTACATTTTGATAATTTAAGTAATACAAATATTCTAGGTTACAATTAGAGTTAGGAAGTTTAACGAACGTTACAGTATCCCCCCTCTTAGAAAAGGATTTTACCTATTAAAAAAAATCCGTAACCTAACCACGACCGATACAAGTCTCAACTTATTATTTACTAGCTAACTTTAGATCCTTTATATGCCAGGAACCTAGATCACGGCCTGACATATCCTCCAGAATGTATACAAGCGGAGATTTTTTATGCCTTATACGGCACTTCGAATAACGCGGGGCAAGCTTCTTTGTAAAACGTGCTTCTTTATCGCTTTGGAAATAACAACGCTTCCAAACGACATCGCCAACATCAAATTCCGCAAACTTTCGCCTCAAATTATAGCGCTGTGAATTTTTCTTATGAGCCTGCCACAACGCTTGTTGAACCTTATCAAAAACGCTCTTAAGTTGTCCCAAGTTCTCAGCATAAACGTCGCGCGGTAAGAAAATCAACTCATTAGGGGTATCATTATCAATATAATGAGACCCATCCGAGACTAACTCCCTCCCATGGACTAAGAATGCTGGAGTGTAACCGGTGGTTTCATTAACCGAACTATTTATGGCAAATTGTATTTTTGAGAGATTAACATCCCACGTACGGTGATCCTCATCAACGAATGTGGAAATCGCCGTAATAATGGTTTTGTTGTATCTCTCAACAGTATTCATTTGAGGTGCATACCGAGGCGTGTAATGAATATTAGGTATAGAATATTTTTCAAACAAGCTGCCAATTTCCCGGCTTGTAAACTGAACCCCGTTATCCAGTATAATCGTCTGCGGAATGCCATGGACCAAAAACACATCATTCTCCAAATGGCGAGAGACTACATCCGCAGTTGCCCTTCGCAAGGGAAACATAAGGCAATATTTAGAAAAACAGCACGTTATAACGAAGATATAACAATGTTGTTTTCGTGAAGGAGGAAGGGGTCCAACTAAATCTATTGACAGGGTTTGAAAAGGTCTACTACACTCCTTAGGCCTTCCCATCGTACCCAAGGTACCATTAGTTGGCAATTTATAAGCCGAACATGTATCGCAATTAGAAACAAATTTCACTACATCATCGTGCATTTTTGGCCAGTAGTAACGTAGTAGGAGTCTTCGATAAGTTTTAAATACTCCAAAGTGGCCAGCAGTGGGCTCTGCGTGGTTTTCTTTAATCGTATCCAAACGCTGTTCCTGCGGGACCACCATCTTCCATGCAAATTCGGAAGTAAGATGGTTGTTACTCTTCATAAACCGATATAAGGAGCCATTCTCGATACGATAATTAGGAAAACTACTTGGTGAATCCTTGGATCCGTGAAATATATTCAGGTACCAAGTATCCTGAGTGCTAGGAACTGAAGGTGAGTCAGAGACAGCAGCGAGAGTAGGTAATCTTGAAAGACAATCAGGAATAACGTTGTCTTTACCACGTCGATGCTTTAAGTAAAAATCAAAAGCAGATAAGCGGATACCCCATCTGGCCAGTCTACCAACTGGGTTTGAGAGCGAAAGGAACCATTTCAAAGCTGCGTGGTCAGTATAAACGGTAAATCGCAAGCCATTTTCTAGGTAGCAGCGCCAATGCTCCAGAGCCACCAAAACAGCAAGAGTTTCACGCTCTGTTACACTATAGTTCCTTTCGGATCCAGACAAGGAGCGACTCATAAAAGCAACTGGATGCTCAACACCGTCAATGGTTTGGGATAACATAGCTCCTATACCAAAATTACTGGCATCCGTGTGGACTTCGAAAGGTTTATTAAAATCAGGACAACTCAAAATCGGAGCGTTAACCAGTAACGATTTGAGGGACATAAAAGCATTGTTAGCATCTTTTGACCACTGAAAAGGCGGAGAGTTCTTTTTCGTAGATGTTAACTTATTTAAGGGTGCCGCTATCGTGCTGAAATTCGGTATGAACCTTCTATACCAGGAGGCTGTACCGAGGAAACGTTTAACTTCCTTGCGGCTCCTGGGTGTTGGATAATTAAGAACAGCCTCCACCTTCTCTGGGTCGGTGCGCAGACCTTTTGCATCCACTATATAACCAAGATACCGTAACTGACTACGAAAAAAGTGGCATTTACTAAGGTTAACTGTTAGGTTAGCTTTGCGTAGCTTCACCAGGACACGTTGCAATAGGGATACATGTTCCTCAAATGAGCTACTCAAAATTATGACGTCATCCAAATAAGCAAACACCTTCAATTCAAATTCGGGACCAAAGAGAGCATCCACTAAACGCTGTTGTGTAGCTGGTGCATTTGACAAACCAAAGGCGGTCACTTTAAATTGTAAAGTACCGCGACCCGGAACATAAAATGCTGTCTTTTCTCGGTCCTCTTTTTTTATAGGTATTTGCCAAAATCATTTAGATAAATCTATACTTGACAGATATCTGGCGTCCCGTAGGTTATCCAGGATTTCAGAAACATACGGTATACAATAAGCATCCTTCTTGGTAACCGAATTTAACTTTCTGGAATCCAAACAAAAACGTGGCTTTCCATCTTTCTTTCCCACCACTAGCACTGGGGACGACCACGGACTTTCACATGATTCTATAACATCGAGAGCTAACATCTCATCAATTTGCTCGGTGATGATTCTCTGTTTCTCAGGTGACATACGGTAGTACCGTTGACGAATAGGTTGAGCATCACCCGTATCGATGCTATGACTTATCACATCAGTTCTACCCAACCCAATTTCCTCAAAAGAAATAGCTTTAAATTCTTTAACTACACTATCAGCAACGTATCTTTCAGAATCTGTCAAGTTTTCATAGCAATGGATAAAAACTTCCGGAGGTTCAAGGGATACATTTAACAATTCCGGATCATCCACTCTAAAATAAGACACATTATTTAAATGATTAGGAAAAATATTGAATTTACACCAAAAGTCTATACCTAGAATTAAAGCAGACTCGACTTCTGGAATGACATGCATTTTAATAAGATGCTTTTGGCCATGAAAAACTACAGGCAAGACCATGTAGCCTTCAGATTTAAGATTTTGACCCCCAGCAGCATTTACATTAATTTGTGAATCAGTAATCAGAGGAAAACCCAGTCGCATTAAAGCTTCGTGAGAATTGTTCCCCAAAATGCTGACCACAGACCCGGAGTCTAGTAAACCGTACAGGTACAAGACACTGTTATTCTCTATATTAATTTTAGCATAAGGACGCGGATCACCACTCGGCTTTACTAAAGGGAAAATTGAAGCAATTTTATAAGATGAAAAAAAATTCTTTACCGTCAACAACCAATTATTCCAATCCGAGTAATCGAAATAATTGGCTGATGGTTTGCTACAACTTTCACTTAATCGTTTTTTTTATCTGAGACCTTAGGCTTATTACAAACAGGGCATTCCGGAGAGCGCACGTCCTTCTTTCCGCACTTGAAACAAAAAATCTCACGTGAAGCAGGGCATTCCTTCATACTATGCGAATCCACACGGCAGCGGTAACAAAACTTGCCGTTGGAAAGAGCATAAACCCTATTGTTGTTAGCGGTAGGTTTTATAGTATTATGCAAGAAGGGCTTATAACTAGTATCCGTACTCCTTGGTGTAACTTTGTTAGGAGCATTATAAGCAAACTCAGGAGCCAGAGTCCTAGAGGAAGAGGCAACAGGTTCTCTAAAATTCGCAGAACGAGCTTTAACTTGTTCAAAATTTTTACACAACTGTTGAAGTTGTTGTATTGACTTGATATCCGGACAGTTAGCTAATACATTGTCGTAAATAGGTCTTATATTGTGCAGAAGCACATCTAACTGATCTTTTTCGTCCATTGGTATACAGAGTCGAGAAAACATACCCTTCATTATAGATAAATAAACAACAATGTTCTCTGTTTCCCCTTGAGTGCGATTACGAATCTCAGTGACCATCTGATAGTCGTAATCAACAATATCAAAAGCCTCACCTAATCTGGTCATTAAACTATCCCAGCAAGTTATGTCCTCTGAGACCGTACGAAACCAGTGAAGAGCATCACCGGTAAAAATTTCAAAAGCAAGAGACAACAACTTGTCGTCGGGAATATTTTTTGACTTACGGAATTCTTCAACTTTCTGTATAAATGACCTAACGCAAGTTTTACCGTCATACTTAAGCTTAGAGACATCAGAAGAGAGCCCGCGGTCGCAATGCACCGTTACATTAAGATTCCCTAAGCCAGCCGTGGCCTTTGCCACATCATCAGCCATATAAAAGGTGTCAGAGTTTGAATCACCCCCGGATTTCGATACCCTTGAAAATTGAGCATTACAGTCATCAAATTGTCCCTTTAAGTTCTTCCAAATAGAAATCTGTTCAGGCGATTCGGGTTGCTCCACACGTCGAATCCTATGATAAAGATGGTTCAACAGAGATTGTGTGCGGCTGCAGAGTCCCTCATCAGACACGGACATAAGAGAATCCAAATTAAATTTTACTTTTTTTAACGATTCCGCGATGCCTTTACACTCATCTGCAAAATCTAGACATGTGTCAGCGATGTCGTCTGAAGGGTACAATTGAGTCAACTTACAAACCTGACGTCTCAACTCCAAGACAGTATTTGCCGGTATTTCCCCTCTAATAGTAACCTCATATTGTAATTCATTTTTTTGTAGATGTAAGAATTTAATAACTCGAGACATTTTAATATGTGCTAACTATATCTGAGTATGTTGTGCAAAAAAAAACTAACTAATAAAACCAAACAATAAGCCAAAGCAGCTATAACTATCCGTTCTGTCACAATAATCAGCTTTGATAGATAACGATGAAGTAATTCAGAAAAAGAAGGAAAGAAGAAACTAATAAGAAAAAGCCAAAAAGAAATCAAACAGTTTTAAATTGTGTGCTTTACAACGAAACGAGAAACAAATATCATTAATATCACTAACAAAAAAACATATCGTATTTAGATTAATCAATATTGAAGGTAGGTAGATACTAAGTAATACATGACAGACGAGTAAGTAGTCGATTAAGATAAATAAAAGAAGCTTTCCAGAAGCGCAGAAGCCTCCTGGGGCGTTCACAAGCTTCTAGGAGCGACCTCACGTCTTTGAGGATTTCTGCCCGTTGTGGGCCAAACCCACGCACTCAAGGATCACGAGGGCGGCTGTTTCCTCTGCGTCCAGGCATCCCCTACATAGGGGGCTGTCTGTCGCATTCATGATAAATAGTTGTTGTTGTTAGGTGACCTGTAAGTGTGCCTACAACTATTCGGAGTGTAAAAGGGTCTCTTTTAGCCTACGATGTATTCTTGAGTCTTCTCGCGAGGTCGTTATTCTCGGTCTGGGTTTCCTAGGCACATTTTCCGTAGTATTAAATTACGTAAAACTATTTAAGTATTAAACTTCTTAAAATGCCGGATAGTGTTCATAACCATATCTTTAGAGCATCGCACAAGTGATCTGCAATTTTCCTATACGACAAATCTTTGTCATAAAAATTCAGAATTATCTTCCTTGTAGAAGGATCTCAACTTTTCCTTTTCCCATACTACCTATGTCAACTTAAATTTCAAAAAACTTAAAGCAAGGTTAAAACTGAGCTAGTTTTTACGTGTCACGAAAATTCGCGCCATAATGGAAAAAATAAAAAATCTCCTTTTTATTTTATTTTGAATTTAGAACATGAAATCGGGCGGTACCGCGCAAGTGCCGTCGGTATCGTAGTCGGCTTCATGAGACAGATGGATGTGACACATTGCTGCTTCTTTTTGACACAAATGAAAACTTACCAAAGACTAAGAGCAATATGTCACATCCATCTGTCAAATAAAGTCGATGTCGATGCCGACAACACTTTCGCGGTACGGCATGAACACATGAACACTGTCTTTAATTAGCTGAGCTGCAAATGTATTGAATAAGTTTGTGTTACATTTTGAGAGGGAATTTTAGAGCGGATTAGTACATTCAAATATCTGGGAAGTTTGATCACCAGTGATTCTAGATGCACACCAGATATCATTTCGAGAATAGCAATGGCCAAAACTACTTTTAACAACTTCAATTGGCTGGACTGAACGGAAGACCAATGAGGATGTACTGACCATGGTTTTGGAGGGAGGAAATTTACTTGGGGAGATTGGGAATAGAAGGGGAGAGATGCTGGGCCACCTGTTACGACACGACAGTTTCATTATAAACATACTGGATGGAGGGAAGGAGACGAAAAGGCAGACCTAGAATGAGCTATATTTCACCCATAAACAAGAAAGTTAATGTTGTGTCGTACCAGGAAGTGAAGTCGTTGGCAGAAAAAAGAGAGAGGGCTGTAAAAATACTCCACCGACAAGAGCGCAGCTCTTAAATTTAAGAAGAAGAACATTTCGAAAAAAAAAATGCTAATCTATATATATATATATAATACGGCAGTGAAGCCGCTTCTCCTCCTAAACTAAAAGTCGCACAATCAAGTGCAATACACCGTTAGAAAGGTATTCGTCTGAAGTGGTCGGATAAGTCGAGAAATTTAGCAAAAACTAAAATAAAAAATAAAATAAAAAAACAAAAAAAAAAATTTTTTTTGAATGTTATTATGTGTTTTTTGCGCATTATGCGCACACGGGTTGCTATATAACATTATTGCTGTTTTCATTATAAAAATATGATGTCAGTCTATGTAAAATGACAATTAAAATGGAATTCATACCTTTCTTGGGTATCTAAATATAATTTATTTTGTTGTATGTGGTCAAAATCATGGGTGTCTTTAATTATGTGACCACCACTCTATCACAGTAGGATAATTAATATTTGAAAAGACTTTCAAAGAAATATGTTAGTTATTTCGGCACACACCTTCATAACCAGCAGTGTGACTCAGGCCAAAAACATTGTTTTAGTCATTCATTCTATTGGAGGTTCATATCACTCACAATATTATGAAAGCAAGTAGTGCCTATATCTATCAACTGATTCAAAGATAGTGCTACAGAAATTATCAAACATGTATTATTAGTTTTACATCTTTATCTTATTAATGTTGTTAAACTTACTGTTACGATACATACATCAGAATGTCAAAACGTCCGGTTCTCATTGCATCCGTATGCCAAAAGATCGTCTCTCATGACACCCATATTCCCAAAAGACCTGTTTCTTATCGCATCAGTATGTTAAAACACGCGAGTAACCTATATGTTCTGCTATATTTTACACAAAATACCTAAGGCAGAGATAATTTTCTACATAAATTAAAAACCATTAGTATTGTAACCAAGAACTTTACCTAAATGCAGTACAATATGTATGTATGAATCACAGAATCACATTTTGGAAAATTGATTATTTAGGAAACGATAGTGTCGGAAACGGTCATTTCGGAATTAGGTCTTTTTGGGAAACGGAAATCGAGCCAAACACTATCTTTTGGGAGAAGCACATTTTGGGAAATACTTATATCGGGATACGGATTATTTGGGAAAAGGTGGTGACGGGAACGGATGTTTTGGGAACGGGTGTTTTGGGAAACAGACAGAACGTTCCGAAAGTAATAAATTGTATGTTCTGTGTCTGAATATTATGATATAATACTAAAAGATATACATATGTATGTATTTTTAGTGATCGATCATAAATAACAATTCCCAGTCGACATTAATCTATATAGCAACTTATTATATGTTGTGTTGCTACTGTTAATCAAATAGAGCCAGGCAATGAATGGCGAGCGTCATTCAATTACCTGCCTGAATGACCCTTCATTTGGTTGGTTAAAGTCCAATCAAACGTAACTCAGTTATCAATTACTGATTGTAGGGGCTTTTGGCTTAGGGCATTTGTGTTGTATTGTAATATTTGTAATACAACATTTCAAATTACAATTAGATTATTATTTATGACCGGAACACGCATTTAAGCTGATAAGGTCCTAAAATTATCGCAAAGTTAGCTGAATGAGTAAACTGACAAAGATTAGTTTTTTATCTTTATCTGCACCCATAACTGTTGTTGGTCACACGCATATCTAAATGAATCAATATATTATTTTAAAATACAGTTCGCCACAATTACGACCTGTTTGGCGCAGGGGTACTAACCCCGCCTTCTGCGCCAGAGGTCCCGGGTTCGATCCCCGGACAAGACAAATATTTGTGTGCATGAACATGTCTATTTGTCTTGGTCTGGGTGTTTAATATGTATGTTAAGTATGTATTTACAAAAAAAAAAGTATATAAGTATGTTTATCCGTTATCTAGTATCCATAAAACAAGTTCTTCATGAAACTTAACGTGGGACTAGATAATTGGTGTGATTGTATGCGAATATATAAAAAAAAAACAATTGAAGTTTAATATATTTACATTGAGCGCACTTTCAGTGGTTGTCATATTTCAGCAGCTGTTAAGCTTTACTCAATTAGAGAAAGTTTATATCCAAAATAAAATATGCTTGCTGTTTCACGATATTTAAAGGTGGGTCCAGGGGGCTAATTGTCTAATTTTAAATTTATCCCAATCCCTTTCCATTCTTCATTTGAAAGATATTTACATACTTCAAGCCGTCACTATTTGACACGTTTTGAAAGGTATTGAATGAACGAAATTGAACTGTCTAAGTAAAGCGACAGACGAAAATATGTTTCAAATGTATGGAGAATTGTCAAACATCATTCGTTCCGAAAGGGATTGCGACTATATGTTACACAATCCCATAAATCACTATCACAATCACAATACCTTTGAAAGGAATTGTGATAGATTTTGAAATTGGACAATTAGGGGGCGGATATGTTTTATATCCGTACCATACCTCCGTCTCGTATCAGCGTCGCGTGCTATCAAAAAACTCTGGACGCAAAGTTCGTCACTACGATCAATGAGCTTTATTTCCTTTGAACGGTCAAAAAGGCGACTCGCGATGGATCAGAGCGTACCTGTATCCGTATTAAGACGCCGTGCCACCCGTACCGTACGAAACTAGTGTCCAGACTAGCATTCTAGATCGCGACGTGAGATACGAAACGGAGGTACGATACGGAAATCTGGCCCCAACTTTAGATATTAGAGCCTGGCAACAACACTGCATTGCGACGTCGCATCGCATAAAATTCATCAGGACGGTATGGCAGCGCATCGGATAATTCTGCGGTACAACGCCGCAACGCAATGATGTATCCTGGCTCTTATAATCAGTTTTTCCAGCCACCCAATCTGATCGTCGCAAGGATTATGCTATTTACGTTGAACCATAGTGATTAATCTTGCGTGTTGGTATTTTTTAAATAGTCGCTTTATATTTGATACCTAATGAGGTTAAATCTTTGTTCCAGCTCCACCTGACGAGGACCGAGAGGATGACTTTAGAGCGCCGCTATATCGCAGCGTGGAAATAAACGGCATCACGGTGCGCATGAAGTGGTGCGTCACTTGCAAGTTCTACAGGCCGCCGCGCTGCTCGCACTGCTCCGTGTGCAACCACTGCATAGAGGTCAGTAGGGCTTTGTAACGCCGCTCTACCGCAGCGTGGAATAAACGGCATCACGGTGCGCATGAAGTGGTGCGTCACTTGCAAGTTCTACAGGCCGCCGCGCTGCTCGCACTGCTCCGTATGCAACCACTGCATAGAGGTCAGTAGGGCTTTGTAACGCCGCTCTACCGCAGCGTGGAATAAACGGCATCACGGTGCGCATGAAGTGGTGCGTCACTTGCAAGTTCTACAGGCCGCCGCGCTGCTCGCACTGCTCCGTATGCAACCACTGCATAGAGGTCAGTAGGGCTTTGTAACGGTGCTCTGCCGCAGCGTGGAATAAACGGCATCATGGTGCGCATGAAGTGGTGCGTCACTTGCAAGTTCTACAGGCCGCCGCGCTGCTCGCACTGCTCCGTGTGCAACCACTGCATAGAGGTCAGTAGGGCTTTGTAACGCCGCTCTACCGCAGCGTGGAATAAACGGCATCATGGTGCGCATGAAGTGGTGCGTCACTTGCAAGTTCTACAGGCCGCCGCGCTGCTCGCACTGCTCCGTGTGCAACCACTGCATAGAGGTCAGTAGGGCTTTGTAACGCCGCTCTACCGCAGCGTGGAATAAACGGCATCACGGTGCGCATGAAGTGGTGCGTCACGTGCAAGTTCTACAGGCCGCCGCGCTGCTCGCACTGCTCCGTGTGCAACCACTGCATAGAGGTCAGTAGGGCTTTGTAACGCCGCTCTACCGCAGCGTGGAATAAACGGCATCACGGTGCGCATGAAGTGGTGCGTCATTTGCAAGTTCTACAGGCCGCCGCGCTGCTCGCACTGCTCCGTGTGCAACCACTGCATAGAGGTCAGTAGGGCTTTGTAACGCCGTTTTAACGCAGCGTGGAATAAACGGCATCACGGTGCGCATGAAGTTGTGCGTCACTTGCAAGTTCTACAGGCCGCCGCGCTGCTCGCACTACTCCGTATGCAACCACTGCATAGAGGTCAGTAGGGCTTTGTAACGGTGCTCTGCCGCAGCGTGGAATAAACGGCATCACGGTGCGCATGAAGTGGTGCGTCACTTGCAAGTTCTACAGGCCGCCGCGCTGCTCGCACTGCTCCGTGTGCAACCACTGCATAGAGGTCAGTTGGGCTTTGTAACGCCGCTCTACCGCAGCGTGGAATAAACGGCATCACGGTGCGCATGAAGTGGTGCGTCATTTGCAAGTTCTACAGGCCGCCGCGCTGCTCGCACTGCTCCGTGTGCAACCACTGCATAGAGGTCAGTAGGGCTTTGTAACGCCGCTTTAACGCAGCGTGGAATAAACGGCATCACGGTGCGCATGAAGTGGTGCGTCACTTGCAAGTTCTACAGGCCGCCGCGCTGCTCGCACTACTCCGTATGCAACCACTGCATAGAGGTCAGTAGGGCTTTGTAACGGTGCTCTTCCGCAGCGTGGAATAAACGGCATCACGGTGCGCATGAAGTGGTGCGTCACTTGCAAGTTCTACAGGCCGCCGCGCTGCTCGCACTGCTCCGTGTGCAACCACTGCATAGAGGTCAGTAGGGCTTTGTAACGCCGCTCTACCGCAGCGTGGAATAAACGGCATCACGGTGCGCATGAAGTGGTGCGTCATTTGCAAGTTCAACAGGCCGCCGCGCTGCTCGCACTGCTCCGTGTGCAACCACTGCATAGAGGTCAGTAGGGCTTTGTAACGCCGTTTTAACGCAGCGTGGAATAAACGGCATCACGGTGCGCATGAAGTGGTGCGTCACTTGCAAGTTCTACAGGCCGCCGCGCTGCTCGCACTGCTCCGTGTGCAACCACTGCATAGAGGTCAGTAGGGCTTTGTAACGCCGTTTTAACGCAGCGTGGAATAAACGGCATCACGGTGCGCATGAAGTGGTGCGTCACTTGCAAGTTCTACAGGCCGCCGCGCTGCTCGCACTGCTCCGTGTGCAACCACTGCATAGAGGTCAGTAGGGCTTTGTAACGCCGCTCTACCGCAGCGTGGAATAAACGGCATCACGGTGCGCATGAAGTGGTGCGTCATTTGCAAGTTCTACAGGCCGCCGCGCTGCTCGCACTGCTCCGTGTGCAACCACTGCATAGAGGTCAGTAGGGCTTTGTAACGCCGTTTTAACGCAGCGTGGAATAAACGGCATCACGGTGCGCATGAAGTTGTGCGTCACTTGCAAGTTCTACAGGCCGCCGCGCTGCTCGCACTACTCCGTATGCAACCACTGCATAGAGGTCAGTAGGGCTTTGTAACGGTGCTCTGCCGCAGCGTGGAATAAACGGCATCACGGTGCGCATGAAGTGGTGCGTCACTTGCAAGTTCTACAGGCCGCCGCGCTGCTCGCACTGCTCCGTGTGCAACCACTGCATAGAGGTCAGTAGGGCTTTGTAACGCCGCTCTACCGCAGCGTGGAATAAACGGCATCACGGTGCGCATGAAGTGGTGCGTCATTTGCGAGTTCTACAGGCCGCCGCGCTGCTCGCACTGCTCCGTGTGCAACCACTGCATAGAGGTCAGTAGGGCTTTGTAACGCCGCTCTACCGCAGCGTGGAATAAACGGCATCACGGTGCGCATGAAGTGGTGCGTCATTTGCAAGTTCTACAGGCCGCCGCGCTGCTCGCACTGCTCCGTGTGCAACCACTGCATAGAGGTCAGTAGGGCTTTGTAACGCCGTTTTAACGCAGCGTGGAATAAACGGCATCACGGTGCGCATGAAGTTGTGCGTCACTTGCAAGTTCTACAGGCCGCCGCGCTGCTCGCACTACTCCGTATGCAACCACTGCATAGAGGTCAGTAGGGCTTTGTAACGGTGCTCTGCCGCAGCGTGGAATAAACGGCATCACGGTGCGCATGAAGTGGTGCGTCATTTGCAAGTTCTACAGGCCGCCGCGCTGCTCGCACTGCTCCGTGTGCAACCACTGCATAGAGGTCAGTAGGGCTTTGTAACGCCGCTCTACCGCAGCGTGGAATAAACGGCATCACGGTGCGCATGAAGTTGTGCGTCACTTGCAAGTTCTACAGGCCGCCGCGCTGCTCGCACTGCTCCGTGTGCAACCACTGCATAGAGGTCAGTAGGGCTTTGTAACGCCGTTTTAACGCAGCGTGGAATAAACGGCATCACGGTGCGCATGAAGTGGTGCGTCACTTGCAAGTTCTACAGGCCGCCGCGCTGCTCGCACTACTCCGTATGCAACCACTGCATAGAGGTCAGTAGGGCTTTGTAACGGTGCTCTGCCGCAGCGTGGAATAAACGGCATCACGGTGCGCATGAAGTGGTGCGTCACTTGCAAGTTCTACAGGCCGCCGCGCTGCTCGCACTGCTCCGTGTGCAACCACTGCATAGAGGTCAGTAGGGCTTTGTAACGCCGCTCTACCGCAGCGTGGAATAAACGGCATCACGGTGCGCATGAAGTGGTGCTTGTCACTTGCAAGTTCTACAGGCCGCCGCGCTGCTCGCACTACTCCGTATGCAACCACTGCATAGAGGTCAGTAGGGCTTTGTAACGCCGCTCTACCGCAGCGTGGAATAAACGGCATCACGGTGCGCATGAAGTGGTGCGTCATTTGCAAGTTCTACAGGCCGCCGCGCTGCTCGCACTGCTCCGTGTGCAACCACTGCATAGAGGTCAGTAGGGCTTTGTAACGCCGTTTTAACGCAGCGTGGAATAAACGGCATCACGGTGCGCATGAAGTTGTGCGTCACTTGCAAGTTCTACAGGCCGCCGCGCTGCTCGCACTACTCCGTATGCAACCACTGCATAGAGGTCAGTAGGGCTTTGTAACGGTGCTCTGCCGCAGCGTGGAATAAACGGCATCACGGTGCGCATGAAGTGGTGCGTCACTTGCAAGTTCTACAGGCCGCCGCGCTGCTCGCACTGCTCCGTGTGCAACCACTGCATAGAGGTCAGTAGGGCTTTGTAACGCCGCTCTACCGCAGCGTGGAATAAACGGCATCACGGTGCGCATGAAGTGGTGCGTCATTTGCAAGTTCTACAGGCCGCCGCGCTGCTCGCACTGCTCCGTGTGCAACCACTGCATAGAGGTCAGTAGGGCTTTGTAACGCCGTTTTAACGCAGCGTGGAATAAACGGCATCACGGTGCGCATGAAGTGGTGCGTCACTTGCAAGTTCTACAGGCCGCCGCGCTGCTCGCACTACTCCGTATGCAACCACTGCATAGAGGTCAGTAGGGCTTTGTAACGGTGCTCTGCCGCAGCGTGGAATAAACGGCATCACGGTGCGCATGAAGTGGTGCGTCACTTGCAAGTTCTACAGGCCGCCGCGCTGCTCGCACTGCTCCGTGTGCAACCACTGCATAGAGGTCAGTAGGGCTTTGTAACGCCGCTCTACCGCAGCGTGGAATAAACGGCATCACGGTGCGCATGAAGTGGTGCGTCATTTGCAAGTTCTACAGGCCGCCGCGCTGCTCGCACTGCTCCGTGTGCAACCACTGCATAGAGGTCAGTAGGGCTTTGTAACGCCGTTTTAACGCAGCGTGGAATAAACGGCATCACGGTGCGCATGAAGTGGTGCGTCACTTGCAAGTTCTACAGGCCGCCGCGCTGCTCGCACTGCTCCGTGTGCAACCACTGCATAGAGGTCAGTAGGGCTTTGTAACGCCGTTTTAACGCAGCGTGGAATAAACGGCATCACGGTGCGCATGAAGTGGTGCGTCACTTGCAAGTTCTACAGGCCGCCGCGCTGCTCGCACTGCTCCGTGTGCAACCACTGCATAGAGGTTAGTAAGGCCTTTATGACGCCGTTTTAACGCAGCGTGGAATAAACGGCATCACGGTGCGCATGAAGTGGTGCGTCACTTGCAAGTTCTACAGGCCGCCGCGCTGCTCGCACTACTCCGTATGCAACCACTGCATAGAGGTCAGTAGGGCTTTGTAACGGTGCTCTGCCGCAGCGTGGAATAAACGGCATCACGGTACGCATGAAGTGGTGCGTCACTTGCAAGTTCTACAGGCCGCCGCGCTGCTCGCACTGCTCCGTGTGCAACCACTGCATAGAGGTCAGTAGGGCTTTGTAACGCCGCTCTACCGCAGCGTGGAATAAACGGCATCACGGTGCGCATGAAGTGGTGCGTCATTTGCAAGTTCTACAGGCCGCCGCGCTGCTCGCACTGCTCCGTGTGCAACCACTGCATAGAGGTCAGTAGGGCTTTGTAACGCCGTTTTAACGCAGCGTGGAATAAACGGCATCACGGTGCGCATGAAGTTGTGCGTCACTTGCAAGTTCTACAGGCCGCCGCGCTGCTCGCACTGCTCCGTGTGCAACCACTGCATAGAGGTCAGTAGGGCTTTGTAACGGTGCTCTGCCGCAGCGTGGAATAAACGGCATCACGGTGCGCATGAAGTGGTGCGTCACTTGCAAGTTCTACAGGCCGCCGCGCTGCTCGCACTGCTCCGTGTGCAACCACTGCATAGAGGTCAGTTGGGCTTTGTAACGCCGCTCTACCGCAGCGTGGAATAAACGGCATCACGGTGCGCATGAAGTGGTGCGTCATTTGCAAGTTCTACAGGCCGCCGCGCTGCTCGCACTGCTCCGTGTGCAACCACTGCATAGAGGTCAGTAGGGCTTTGTAACGCCGTTTTAACGCAGCGTGGAATAAACGGCATCACGGTGCGCATGAAGTGGTGCGTCACTTGCAAGTTCTACAGGCCGCCGCGCTGCTCGCACTGCTCCGTATGCAACCACTGCATAGAGGTCAGTAGGGCTTTGTAACGGAGCTCTGCCGCAGCGTGGAATAAACGGCATCACGGTGCGCATGAAGTGGTGCGTCACTTGCAAGTTCTACAGGCCGCCGCGCTGCTCGCACTGCTCCGTGTGCAACCACTGCATAGAGGTCAGTAGGGCTTTGTAACGCCGCTCTACCGCAGCGTGGAATAAACGGCATCACGGTGCGCATGAAGTGGTGCGTCATTTGCAAGTTCAACAGGCCGCCGCGCTGCTCGCACTGCTCCGTGTGCAACCACTGCATAGAGGTCAGTAGGGCTTTGTAACGCCGTTTTAACGCAGCGTGGAATAAACGGCATCACGGTGCGCATGAAGTGGTGCGTCACTTGCAAGTTCTACAGGCCGCCGCGCTGCTCGCACTGCTCCGTGTGCAACCACTGCATAGAGGTCAGTAGGGCTTTGTAACGCCGTTTTAACGCAGCGTGGAATAAACGGCATCACGGTGCGCATGAAGTGGTGCGTCACTTGCAAGTTCTACAGGCCGCCGCGCTGCTCGCACTGCTCCGTGTGCAACCACTGCATAGAGGTCAGTAGGGCTTTGTAACGCCGCTCTACCGCAGCGTGGAATAAACGGCATCACGGTGCGCATGAAGTGGTGCGTCATTTGCAAGTTCTACAGGCCGCCGCGCTGCTCGCACTGCTCCGTGTGCAACCACTGCATAGAGGTCAGTAGGGCTTTGTAACGCCGTTTTAACGCAGCGTGGAATAAACGGCATCACGGTGCGCATGAAGTTGTGCGTCACTTGCAAGTTCTACAGGCCGCCGCGCTGCTCGCACTACTCCGTATGCAACCACTGCATAGAGGTCAGTAGGGCTTTGTAACGGTGCTCTGCCGCAGCGTGGAATAAACGGCATCACGGTGCGCATGAAGTGGTGCGTCACTTGCAAGTTCTACAGGCCGCCGCGCTGCTCGCACTGCTCCGTGTGCAACCACTGCATAGAGGTCAGTAGGGCTTTGTAACGCCGCTCTACCGCAGCGTGGAATAAACGGCATCACGGTGCGCATGAAGTGGTGCGTCATTTGCGAGTTCTACAGGCCGCCGCGCTGCTCGCACTGCTCCGTGTGCAACCACTGCATAGAGGTCAGTAGGGCTTTGTAACGCCGCTCTACCGCAGCGTGGAATAAACGGCATCACGGTGCGCATGAAGTGGTGCGTCATTTGCAAGTTCTACAGGCCGCCGCGCTGCTCGCACTGCTCCGTGTGCAACCACTGCATAGAGGTCAGTAGGGCTTTGTAACGCCGTTTTAACGCAGCGTGGAATAAACGGCATCACGGTGCGCATGAAGTTGTGCGTCACTTGCAAGTTCTACAGGCCGCCGCGCTGCTCGCACTACTCCGTATGCAACCACTGCATAGAGGTCAGTAGGGCTTTGTAACGGTGCTCTGCCGCAGCGTGGAATAAACGGCATCACGGTGCGCATGAAGTGGTGCGTCACTTGCAAGTTCTACAGGCCGCCGCGCTGCTCGCACTGCTCCGTGTGCAACCACTGCATAGAGGTCAGTTGGGCTTTGTAACGCCGCTCTACCGCAGCGTGGAATAAACGGCATCACGGTGCGCATGAAGTGGTGCGTCACTTGCAAGTTCTACAGGCCGCCGCGCTGCTCGCACTGCTCCGTGTGCAACCACTGCATAGAGGTCAGTAGGGCTTTGTAACGCCGTTTTAACGCAGCGTGGAATAAACGGCATCACGGTGCGCATGAAGTGGTGCGTCACTTGCAAGTTCTACAGGCCGCCGCGCTGCTCGCACTACTCCGTATGCAACCACTGCATAGAGGTCAGTAGGGCTTTGTAACGGTGCTCTGCCGCAGCGTGGAATAAACGGCATCACGGTGCGCATGAAGTGGTGCGTCATTTGCAAGTTCTACAGGCCGCCGCGCTGCTCGCACTGCTCCGTGTGCAACCACTGCATAGAGGTCAGTAGGGCTTTGTAACGCCGCTCTACCGCAGCGTGGAATAAACGGCATCACGGTGCGCATGAAGTGGTGCTTGTCACTTGCAAGTTCTACAGGCCGCCGCGCTGCTCGCACTACTCCGTATGCAACCACTGCATAGAGGTCAGTAGGGCTTTGTAACGCCGCTCTACCGCAGCGTGGAATAAACGGCATCACGGTGCGCATGAAGTGGTGCGTCATTTGCAAGTTCTACAGGCCGCCGCGCTGCTCGCACTGCTCCGTGTGCAACCACTGCATAGAGGTCAGTAGGGCTTTGTAACGCCGCTCTACCGCAGCGTGGAATAAACGGCATCACGGTGCGCATGAAGTGGTGCGTCATTTGCAAGTTCTACAGGCCGCCGCGCTGCTCGCACTGCTCCGTGTGCAACCACTGCATAGAGGTCAGTAGGGCTTTGTAACGCCGTTTTAACGCAGCGTGGAATAAACGGCATCACGGTGCGCATGAAGTGGTGCGTCACTTGCAAGTTCTACAGGCCGCCGCGCTGCTCGCACTGCTCCGTGTGCAACCACTGCATAGAGGTCAGTAGGGCTTTGTAACGCCGCTCTACCGCAGCGTGGAATAAACGGCATCACGGTGCGCATGAAGTGGTGCGTCATTTGCAAGTTCTACAGGCCGCCGCGCTGCTCGCACTGCTCCGTGTGCAACCACTGCATAGAGGTCAGTAGGGCTTTGTAACGCCGTTTTAACGCAGCGTGGAATAAACGGCATCACGGTGCGCATGAAGTGGTGCGTCACTTGCAAGTTCTACAGGCCGCCGCGCTGCTCGCACTACTCCGTATGCAACCACTGCATAGAGGTCAGTAGGGCTTTGTAACGGTGCTCTTCCGCAGCGTGGAATAAACGGCATCACGGTGCGCATGAAGTGGTGCGTCACTTGCAAGTTCTACAGGCCGCCGCGCTGCTCGCACTGCTCCGTGTGCAACCACTGCATAGAGGTCAGTAGGGCTTTGTAACGCCGCTCTACCGCAGCGTGGAATAAACGGCATCACGGTGCGCATGAAGTGGTGCGTCATTTGCAAGTTCTACAGGCCGCCGCGCTGCTCGCACTGCTCCGTGTGCAACCACTGCATAGAGGTCAGTAGGGCTTTGTAACGCCGTTTTAACGCAGCGTGGAATAAACGGCATCACGGTGCGCATGAAGTGGTGCGTCACTTGCAAGTTCTACAGGCCGCCGCGCTGCTCGCACTGCTCCGTGTGCAACCACTGCATAGAGGTCAGTAGGGCTTTGTAACGCCGTTTTAACGCAGCGTGGAATAAACGGCATCACGGTGCGCATGAAGTGGTGCGTCACTTGCAAGTTCTACAGGCCGCCGCGCTGCTCGCACTGCTCCGTGTGCAACCACTGCATAGAGGTTAGTAAGGCCTTTATGACGCCGTTTTAACGCAGCGTGGAATAAACGGCAT
This sequence comes from Chrysoteuchia culmella, assembly GCA_910589605.1. Taxonomy (NCBI): domain Eukaryota; kingdom Metazoa; phylum Arthropoda; class Insecta; order Lepidoptera; family Crambidae; genus Chrysoteuchia; species Chrysoteuchia culmella. The sequence goes on along the minus strand of OU342651.1, from coordinate 20,322,737 downwards.
CACGGTGCGCATGAAGTGGTGCGTCACTTGCAAGTTCTACAGGCCGCCGCGCTGCTCGCACTACTCCGTATGCAACCACTGCATAGAGGTCAGTAGGGCTTTGTAACGGTGCTCTGCCGCAGCGTGGAATAAACGGCATCACGGTACGCATGAAGTGGTGCGTCACTTGCAAGTTCTACAGGCCGCCGCGCTGCTCGCACTGCTCCGTGTGCAACCACTGCATAGAGGTCAGTAGGGCTTTGTAACGCCGCTCTACCGCAGCGTGGAATAAACGGCATCACGGTGCGCATGAAGTGGTGCGTCACTTGCAAGTTCTACAGGCCGCCGCGCTGCTCGCACTGCTCCGTGTGCAACCACTGCATAGAGGTCAGTAGGGCTTTGTAACGCCGTTTTAACGCAGCGTGGAATAAACGGCATCACGGTGCGCATGAAGTGGTGCGTCACTTGCAAGTTCTACAGGCCGCCGCGCTGCTCGCACTGCTCCGTGTGCAACCACTGCATAGAGGTTAGTAAGGCCTTTATGACGCCGTTTTAACGCAGCGTGGAATAAACGGCATCACGGTGCGCATGAAGTGGTGCGTCACTTGCAAGTTCTACAGGCCGCCGCGCTGCTCGCACTGCTCCGTGTGCAACCACTGCATAGAGGTCAGTAGGGCTTTGTAACGCCGCTCTACCGCAGCGTGGAATAAACGGCATCACGGTGCGCATGAAGTGGTGCGTCATTTGCAAGTTCTACAGGCCGCCGCGCTGCTCGCACTGCTCCGTGTGCAACCACTGCATAGAGGTCAGTAGGGCTTTGTAACGCCGTTTTAACGCAGCGTGGAATAAACGGCATCACGGTGCGCATGAAGTGGTGCGTCACTTGCAAGTTCTACAGGCCGCCGCGCTGCTCGCACTGCTCCGTGTGCAACCACTGCATAGAGGTTAGTAAGGCCTTTATGACGCCGTTTTAACGCAGCGTGGAATAAACGGCATCACGGTGCGCATGAAGTGGTGCGTCACTTGCAAGTTCTACAGGCCGCCGCGCTGCTCGCACTACTCCGTATGCAACCACTGCATAGAGGTCAGTAGGGCTTTGTAACGGTGCTATGCCGCAGCGTGGAATAAACGGCATCACGGTGCGCATGAAGTGGTGCGTCACTTGCAAGTTCTACAGGCCGCCGCGCTGCTCGCACTGCTCCGTGTGCAACCACTGCATAGAGGTCAGTAGGGCTTTGTAACGCCGCTCTACCGCAGCGTGGAATAAACGGCATCACGGTGCGCATGAAGTGGTGCGTCATTTGCAAGTTCTACAGGCCGCCGCGCTGCTCGCACTGCTCCGTGTGCAACCACTGCATAGAGGTCAGTAGGGCTTTGTAACGCCGTTTTAACGCAGCGTGGAATAAACGGCATCACGGTGCGCATGAAGTGGTGCGTCACTTGCAAGTTCTACAGGCCGCCGCGCTGCTCGCACTGCTCCGTGTGCAACCACTGCATAGAGGTTAGTAAGGCCTTTATGACGCCGTTTTAACGCAGCGTGGAATAAACGGCATCACGGTGCGCATGAAGTGGTGCGTCACTTGCAAGTTCTACAGGCCGCCGCGCTGCTCGCACTGCTCCAGGTGCAACCACTGCATAGAGGTTAGTAAGGCCTTTATGACGCCTTGGAACTCCAGGGGTGCGATTGCGTATGGTAATCCTGTTCATGTGACAGTTCATATCGTATTCAACCGGTTGCAATTTGTATGGAATAACATTTATTATGATAGAATATGAACTGCCAAATGAATATGATTGACTTTATACAATCGCTTAGCAGTTTCACTCTTGTTTTAAACTCCAGAAAGAACGCTACTGCTTATCCGGCTCGTAGGACCATATATACAAGTCATCGTACATTAGTAGCCGCTAATACAATGTGCAACGTAATAAATTAGCTACTAGCAATATTTAATTATTATATATTTTTTAGTACCATAAAGTTACTCCGTAGCATTCATTTCTAGTCCTTTGTTTACATTTCCCTACTTTATCATCCTGATACTACCTGACATAATATGACATCATACTGAAAGAGCGTACCGGCTCTATTATAGACTGCTTCATTAAAACTCAGCAAATATTCATTTTTAACCGACTTAAAAAAAAGAAGGAGCTTATTAATTCGACGCGTATATAGGTATATATTTTTTATGTATGTTCACCGATTACTCGAGAACGTTTTAACATCTGGTTTGATCCCAAGGTGGTAAAATTTTTGAAATTTTGAAATCGGTTCAGTAGTTTTGAAGAAATTCTGAAAAAAATAGTTTTTTCCGTCAAGCGGTTTGACCCAAACGGTTTGACTCAAACTAGTAGTTGCATATACTACTGTTTGAGTCAAACCGCAGTGCGGGAATTATTGTAAGTTAAAAAATTGTGAAATCAAAAATCTTTTTACAAAAAAAATTAAACCGCCTTCAGAAATCATAAAGTAAAAAATAAACCTTTTGGATTCGGTGCTAGCCAAGATAAGAAAAGTAAAAGTAATAGAAGTGCAATTTAGAATGCCTAGTTTTTTGTGACTAACCTATTATACAACTTTCATTTCAGACATTCGATCACCACTGTCCGTGGGTGAACAATTGCATCGGACGAAGGAACTACAGGTTCTTCTTCTTCTTCCTTATATCGCTGTCGATACACATGCTGAGCATATTCGGCCTCAGCCTCTACTACATCATGAACAACAACAAGACTCTAACGCAGGTCGAGCCCATTGTGTCGTATCCTTTACATACATCTGTTATTTGAAGACATACGGTACTTGGAAAATAGATTAGTGTAAGAGTAATGGAAGCAATCCGCCAGGCTAGAGCAGAGGGCCTATTTTCTAACGCCCGATATTAATAATATATCTGGATAGGGAGGAGGATATGTAGATATGGAGGGGATCGAAGTTGCCTAGGATACTGGTTTCGTTGCCTAGCAACCGTCATTATTTCGGTCATATTAACAAAAATATACTATCGGCCGAAATTTATAACCTATCTGTAGATATGGATTGGGCTGTCTGAGATAGTTACCTATGATATTGGCTTCGTTGCCTAGCAACCGTCGTTATTTTGGTCTAATTTAAAAAAAATATCCTTGGCAACTATCTCAGATAGCCCTGTCCATATCTATAGATAGGTTAATAATTTCGGGCATGAGCCATCTGCGAAGTTTCGGCTTGCATTCGGATCATTCTCAAGACTTTGTTAAAATTAATAACTAAAGCTTACTTGCGCATCAGGAGCAGTGTAATGGTTTGTAGATAGATAGATAGATAGATAGATAGATAGATAAAATCATTTATTCGCATCACAAACATACATGCACATAAACAAAATAAAAGAAAAGAAAAATAAACAAACTACTTACGGACTAACAAAAATAAGCGGGCACATAGGTTCGTACAGAGACCTACCCATGAAATCAAACTATTGTTTAATTTCATAAGTACCTATATCTGTGCATGTGTGTCATAGCGATGCAAAGAGGCAAAAGCTCAGCGTATATTTTTGCCCCGAAGGAACAAAACACTGGTTTTCAGCTTTAACCCGTAGAAAAACGCGAGAGACGCATTAACAAAATCGGACGCCCTGTTATTAATTTAAAAAAGATTCTAACATTTAAATTTTGCATTTCAAATAAAATAAAATAGGTGCAGCAAATAATCATAAATAATAAAATAATTTTTAATACAAAAAATTTTGAGCGATTAATATAATATAAATAAAATATATTATCATGCCTTGAATAAATTAATTGAAAGTGAGTCTAAAATCTGATAAATCATAAAATTAATATCAGTTCAAAATTAATAAATTCTATTAAATTAATAATATGCAAAAAATTCAATCTCATTAAAATTAAACTAAAATTCCATCATCACCAGAACCTGCAACCAGTCGACTATTTTTGCGTACTTAGATTTTGTAGTTCCAATAGTGCTATTTTAATATTGTTTTTGAATGTATATTTTTATGTTAATTGCCTCATTGGGGGCGGTATATTGTTCCAGCACTTAGTCGCCTGGTAGCGGAAACTACCTGTAAAAGCCACAGTCCTATGCACGTGAGATGCCAATAGAGGGCGAATTGACCTGCCATCGCCTGACCCATACTGTGTGTGAAATTTGCGAAAATTCAGCTTATCGTACAAATACTCGGGGTTTTTAAATTTCATAAGGTCAAACATTAAAATCGCCAGATGCAACCGTCTGCGTGACTCCATATTAAGGATAGAGGCTTTATTTAAAAATGGAGACACGTGTGTACGAGGAGGGATGTTAAAACAAAATCGGCCACAAGCATTCTGAACACGCTGTATCATCCTTTTGGATCCGGACAATAAACGGGGGTACTCAAATATGGGTTTACTCTAAAACGAGAAACGCCCGAAATTAATAACCTATCTGTAGATATGGATTGGGCTATCTGAGATAGTTGCCTAAGATATTTTGGTTAATATGATCAAAATAAAGACGGTTGCTAGGCAACGAACCTGGTTCCTAGGCAACTATCTCAGATATTCCTTTCCATATCTACAGATAGGTTATTAATTTCGGTCGTGAAATTCATCGTGTGGACTTCAAAACTCAACTCGATGCGCGTCCGAGCCTTGATTTTGGCTTGATGTTTTACCTCGATCGAGTAAAACTGTGTGTGAGTACAGAGCAGAAGGCATTGCATCTGATGCGATTTTTTATTTTTTTTAATTAACGACGGGGATCTTTTAGCCTTCATCATTACTGATGTTAAGTATTGATAAGGCTGAAGATGGAAGCGAGCCTCTCCCGGAATCCTCAATCACTGAGGATATAAGATATAAGAAATCAAATCAAATTATTTATTACATTCATGTGGTACAATCGGGGAGCTTCCCGGTTTACCAGTAGAGTTTTTTGCGAAAAGTTTTCTCGTAGAGTACTAAGGTTAAAAAATAATTGATTATTCAAATGAAATACCTAATCGTTGTATTATTTGTGATATAAACGTTTTCTATATATCTGTTACTATTTTAAATAAAGCTGCCTAAAACTACTGGTCGACCGGGAAGTTACCCGACTGTACATACTGGTGTTATAAGAGAAATTAAAAACAAACATAACTCGTTGATGATCTAAACAGTCTTGAAATGAATGATCCGAAAGTAACAGGAAACTTCGCAAGCAGCTAAGAGAGTAGGCCCTATGGTACGGATATGTAATGAATGGGATAATAAGAGTTGTTGTTAGAAAGGTGATGGACATGAACGTTGATGTATGAAAAAGAGGAAGAAGACTACAAAAAAATGTGTAGATTGTGTGCGTAATAATTTTAAAGAGATGCCGGGTAATAAGGTGGAGTAAGGGAAGAGATTTATTTATTTTTATTTTTTAGAAGGTTTACAGCTATCAATAATACAGTAAGTTACAAACTAACACCTTAAAGCCAATTACAAACCCTCACATATAAAAAAATGGGTATATAAAAAGATGGGTAAGGTCAAGACAAAGGTCGATGTGTGTGTAATAATGTTTATTTTCTCAAACATGCATGGAAATGTTTTTCGAAAAAAGAACACGCGAAGTATCGAATTTACGGACAAAGAAAATTAAATCCATTGCAGGAGCGTTTTTTGAATTTGGAACATTACAAAGAGTATTTAACAACTCCAGCACGCCGTTTCATACAACATTGCTGGAGCGCTGTAATGTTTCAAATTCAAAAAGACGCTCTTGCAATGAATTTGATTTTCTTTTAGTAATTATTAAATGTATAATATAAAAATTATGTTTTATTTCCCTGCATTCTTTTGAGAAAAGCACTATATATGCCTCGTCGCAAATGGGAATTTGCCTGTCTCGTATTAGTGAAGTCCTCGCCTACGGCTCGATCTTCAAACTCATACTCGACCTACAATTGCCTATTTCACGGCCTTTGCAATAATGTACTATTATTATTTTTACAATTAATATCTTACACACCGCTGCGAAACTTAACTCGCCTCTACCAGGATGGTGATAATGGGCATAATCGCTCTCCTAGCGATCCCCATATTCGGTCTGACCGGGTTCCACATGGTGCTGGTCTCCCGCGGCCGCACCACCAACGAGCAGGTCACCGGAAAATTCACGGGTGGCTACAACCCATTCTCGAAGGGATGTTGGTACAACTGCTGTTATACGCAGTTCGGACCTCAGTATCCTAGGTAAGTGGTCTCAATAATACAATCATGTACAATGACATAGTAAATAGTAATACTAAGCAACCTTGTCACTTTACGATATTGAATGACATTTGGGGACAGAGAGAGCTTTGTTTCCGTGTGTTAATGCGATAAGGTTGTATAGTGTATATGTCGCAGCCAACTGGTTAAATCAGCCGTTCAATTGGAGGGCTGGACCGTTAATTAAACGCCGGCATTCAATAAAATGGCTAAAGGACAATTAGCCAAGTCGTTGAGTGAAACGTTTAACGATTTGGCTGAACGACATATTTAGCCGTCTCATTAAATGAGATGTCAATATAGACTCAAACTAGTCGTGAAAACTTGTAGCCGGCGAAGTAATATCAGGCATTATTATATCAATATTGATATTAATAAAACACTAAGTTATGTTGAAACGAAAACAAAACAGAATTCAAATATCTGACGCTATATTTGTTTTGAGACTACCAGCGCCCCAGTGGCAAAATAATTAAATTAAATTTGGAACACGTGGATGCATTAACGTCAGCCGTCTTCAAAGGGCTAACTTACAACGAACCAACTAGTTGAACGTTTAGTGATGCTAGTTCTAGCCATTTAACTGAATGCCGGCGTTTAATTAACGGGCTAGCTTTCCTGGCTGATTTAACGAGATGGCTGCGACATATACATGTCGTTGCTCGTGACTGTTCGCCGGCTCCACACGTTTTGGTAATCTGCCAATGCATTGCATACTGGTTTCGTAACAAATATGTCAAAAGGATCTTTAAAAAGTGCTGTTGTAAGTACAGACAACAGCACGTCAAGCTTTAACACTTTGACCTGGAGTGCCTTTTCACATGTACGGTAGCCTTGCATGTGAAAACGGTCTATGAACTCATACATTACTTACGGTGACTGTTAAGGGACTTACACTGCACGGTCGCCGCACTTGTAAAAAGGTATTGAGAGCGCCCTAATTTCGCTCGTAATAGAGGCGGTTTTAGCCTGATCTGCTGTTGACTAAATGATGAAAGCAACGTGTGGAACCGACATTATAATTTGGAACAGTCAAATACAGACTTAAAGATTTATGTTCAAACTCTTTAGAGCCAATTTCATCACTGACTATTAAGTTCTAGACAGCTTATATGACAGATCGATTTGATAGGTTATGAAAAATATGTAACAAAATTCAAGTAAGCTATCCAGAACTTATCAGTCGGTAGTGAAGCTACTGTTTGCGTTTATTTCTGTGTTAGCTGCTACCATTGCAAAATATATTTTTGGTTTGTGCGTATAGACTTTTGTATCTGACTAGATTTGTACCATCTGCAGGAAACAGGACAGATTACATTACATTGAACTGTCCAAAGAAATGTAGCCAGAGTTGAAAACACAAAAAAAATTCTTTGGTATTGCAAGTGTAGGTTGAGTCGGTAGAAAAGTAGAAATTAGATTTAATTGGTACTTACTGATATGATATCGATACCTTAATTCTGTTAGTGTTATAAAACGAGCCCGAGTTTCTGAGTAATGAAGCATTCGAAGACGGCTAGATGTTGCCACTGCTCAATCTGGAAATTCAGAAGTATGTTTCTTATGAATGTGTATTTCTTAGTAAGTACATATTTAAAGCCCTTTTTGTCATACTCGGTGCTTATGGTAAATTTTAAATAGAAAAATATTGGAAAAAATTAACTCGGCCACAAGTGAAGTCTAAGTCTCGGTAGCTCAGCGGTTAGAGCTTTGGACCGGATTTCCAAAGGTCGCGGGTTCGATTCCCGTCTGAGAATTTACTTGTGGCCGAGTTAATTTTTTCCAATATTTTTCTATTTAAAATTTACCATAAGTATAAAAATAGCATTGAAAAATGCAAAAATTACAAAATCATACTCGGTGCTCTTCTCCTCTCGTACAAATTTTGGTATTTTAATTATGTATTTATTAAGGTATAAAAGTGCTTACAGTTTTAACCACTTTTGAGTTCATTATTCTGCTAAAATTGAAAAGAAAAGAAGAATTGAAATAAAATCGTACTGTAACCACCAATAAAAGTATTTTATACATACTTTGAACATAAATAAAAAGAATACTAAACCAAAATGTGGATTGCTTATCTGCATAGTAATAGAGCTTATTTTCGAATGTTCAAGGCATCAGCAGCCACACTCTCAGGGGACTTCTTTAGTGGGACGGACTCTAGTCTCAGTTTGTTTACCATTAAAAGATACCAGTGATTGATTTTTTAATACAAAACCGAAAAACCTCTTTTGAACTCAACAAAGAAGACATTATCTAGTCCGACCGTCCAAGTACATGTACAAAGACGACAAGAAGCGTCGCGTGGCGTTGGCGCCATCGTATACACGAGCGCTTATTACATAGCCTTAGTTCGTTATACATTAGAAGAAAATATTGACTTTTTAATTCAAAATCCTCTCTTGATCTCAAAATTTGCATTTTATTATCTCATACATCTAACCCCCCAACCGTCCAACAGTCTAGTCCGACCGTCCAAGTACGTGTACAAAGGCGGGAAGAAGCGTCGCGTGGCGTTGGCGCCATCGTATACACGAGCGCTTATTACATAGCCTTAGTTCGTTATCCATTAGAAGATTTTATTGACTTTTAAATTCAAAATCCTCCCTTGATCTCAAAATTTGCATTTTATTATCTCATACATCTAACCCCCAACCGTCCAACAGTCTAGTCCGACCGTCCAAGTACGTGTACAAAGGCGGCAAGAAGCGTCGCGAGGCGTTGGCGCCATCGTATACACGAGCGCTTATTACATAGCCTTAGTTCGTTATCCATTAGAAGAAATTATTAACTTTTTAATTCAAAATCCTCCCTTGATCTCAAAATTTGTTTTTATTATCTCATTTTCTAATCTAATCCCCCCAACCGTCCAACAACAGTCTAGTCCGACCGTCCAAGTACGTGTACAAAGGCGGCAAGAAGCTACGCGTGGCGGTGGCGCCATCGTATACACGAGCGCTTATTACATAGCCTTAGTTCGTTATCCATTAGAAGAAATTATTGACTTTTAAATTCAAAATCCTCCCTTGATCTCAAAATTTGCATTTTATTATCTCATACATCTAACCCCCCAACCGTTCAACAGTCTAGTCCGACCGTCCAAGTACGTGTACAAAGGCGGCAAGAAGCGTCGCGAGGCGCTCGGAGGCGTCCACTCGGCGTCGGCCATATCCACGATAGCGACCGACACGCAGCACCAGGTAAAGACGTACACGGCGGACAACGGCGCCGCGCACCGCCCGGCCGGCCCGCACGCCCATTACAACAAGGTGAGAGCCAGACGCTTGCGCTGTCATGCTGGTTGGCGGGAATTTGCGTTTATGCTGTCAATATCAAAAGGATGTGAGGCGCATACCGATGTATGTGTCCACAACGTGCGGGTTATTGCAATTTTGTTTCAATGTTAATACCATTAAATGAGTTAGTAACGTTTGGGACAGATTTCTGCTACTTTGTCCGAAGTGATACTTTTTAAAAATATTTTTTTGTGATGTTTGGGACACTTCTAGAGTCAAAGCAGTTTTGTATAGTCAGACCTTGGAAAACTTACTGCCTGTTTACTGTGTAGTTTAAAGCGATATCTCTCGAAAATATATTGTTCTTTCAATCAAATAACTATTTACAAATAGTACCAGGCTAGCATAACCAACCAGAGTTATTTAGAATTCTGAGCAGTCAAATCTCCCATGTTGCCAGTAGTGGTAGGACCAAAGAAAAAAATAATCGGCATGACATAATATTAATCTCACCAACTCCCTGGTATGTTTTGTTTAGTTTTTTTTTATATTTTACTACTACTATATCAGAGTTTAAAATGGGCAGTAGGTTTTTCTAGGTCTGACTATACAAAACTGTTTTAAAAAGTGTCCCACACGTCACAAAAAAAGTCACTTCGGACAAAGTGGCCGATTCTTTTCTGTCCCAAATGTCACTAACTCCTTAAAATCAAAAAAATAACACATTTCATGGGTAAAACGTTTTGTCCGTTTCAAAATGTTAAAAGAGAAAAATCTCAATGTTGTCATTGGAAACATAAAATTGTAGGATCATTTTTTTGCATAAGATTTATTCAGAGACGCAAGTTCCCGTACACTGTAATAAAATGAAGTAATAATGTGATGTGTGAATGAATTCGCTTATTGTTAAGTTACGATTCGGTCATTAATTTGACTAAATATAAATATCCTATCGCAGTAAGCGGATTTAGGTCACTACATCGTGATTAGTGATTGATCGTTGGTCTAGCGCAGTATAAAGACATGAAAAATTTTGCACATGCATATTGCATGCAATATTGCAAAAACATGGTAACCCATTTCCTCTGGCGAAACTAAACAGAGCCTTGCAAAACCTTGCTAATCAGAGTGAAGGGCAGCACCAACACCATCCTGAGGGTCATTGCGAATAGGCAACACGTTTGCCCTTTATTGTGGAATATGGCACAAACCACCACATCTAAATTTGTCATAGAATACTAACATAGTTTGTAAGGCAGTATTGTTACTAACAAAAAATGGATCTTTGTTGTCTAAATAAATAAATAAATAATAATAATAATAAAAACATTTACAAGAAAACATGTTGTAAAAATATAGTGCGGCCGCTGAGAGGATGACCAATGGCTCTACAGTAATAAAGCTGACAAATAATGCATTCTCTCTGTGGCCGCATTATACGTTTACAACATGTTTTCTTGTAAATGTTTCGCCAGTGGAAACGGAGGGTTAGAACATAAAAACAGCTTTTCAAGATCAACAAAAATCACGATGTTACATTGGCTAGTTAGTAAGCTAAGTAAGTGCCTAGCAGCCAAATACTAAAACTAGATTTCTAAAGAAGTAAAGAAATAGTATCGCCTAAACATTAACTTATTTTTTATTAGGTAACTACGGCGTTTTAGTATTCGGCTGCATATATAATGCTATGTCGCACTATAATGAATAGGGCCTTGATTCATGTAAACCAAAGTCGAGTCGCCTTCTCTCCCAACCAAAGAAATACGAGTCTTTATACAAAGCATTGAGGTTTTATTTACCTCGAGCCAGCACTTGACAAGAATCAGTCACTGATGCCCGATTTACACGGGTCAAGTCTTAAGCGAAGTTGGTAAGTACAGTTAGTACAACTGGAAACGATCGGACAGTGGCGTGTCAACTTCGCTTGCAAGCTGCCTTGCAAGTGGATCCATATAAAATCTGTCTGTCTGTTTCACTGTCCATGAACCCCCACTCGCCACTGTACTCGGCACTGCCCTTGCCTGCAGGCGTAGCATGCGCACCTCGACAAAGCTATCTCAGCACTTTTCTCGAGCAAGCGCAGTGTCTGTCCCGCTTGCACCGTTTTGATATAAACAGGACAGACATCGCCAGAAAAGAATCGACAACGAGTCGCGGCTCTCATGCTACCCTGGCTGTTGTAAATCGGGCATGACGTTTGGTTGGGATCAAGAACACGGAAATAACACCTCATGTCTTTGAATTATGTGGCTTATATTTTCTTAGGAGGGCAGCGGATTCTGCACCTCTAGTGTTTGAAACGTGCAAACGTAACTATCGCGTTTCTTCCTTAACTTCAACTATAGTTGTTATTTCCTTACTGCTCTGATCTATTCTGTCAAAAATTAAACATGTAACGCAAATGAATTACATCAACGCAGCTGTCACTTATCACAATTAACGCTGAACATCTTTAAAATGTCATTACATCACTGTCACTGAAGCGCACATGACAGCGCTTGACAGACTGGTCGTATTCGATCACGTTCGTTAAGCAAAGTTCGGCCCGGTCAAATGTCGGATGGGTGACCGTAAAATGGCATTATAACTGAGCGCTTCCGTGATAGGAGGGCACGTTAAACCGTCGGTCCCGGCTGTTATCATTTGATTACAGTTGTTAAGTCAAGTCAGAGGCCTTATAGGCCGCTTGATAAACTCTGACACCAGAGGTGGCCACTAATCCTCACTCGATAAGAAGAAGAAGATTGAGGTTTTGAAGTTTTAAGGGACGTAACGTAAACACGTTGAGAGGTTATCGTGATTGTTATCGAGGCAATTGGCGAAATTGACACTTAGACCTTTCTATCTCTATCTTTAATGATTTTGGTTTACGTGAATCGGGACAAGGGTCTACGACAGAAACGTAACGTGAACGTAATCGACTATACCTACCAAATTGTTATTTATGTAGTTACGTACAAATCTGGAACTTGAAATTGCCATTCAAAATTTTAACCGGAGTATCGAAATATTTTAAAATATTACGATCTTTTTTCTGTTCAGAGAATAGATTTTTATTTTCTTTGTATTTGTTATCAAAATTTAATTTTATGCCTTAGTCAGTTAAAAGTGTATAGTTTCATAATAATATAGTAATTTCATCATATCCCATATATCTCTTCTCATAAATATCATCTTCCACTTTCATATAAAGAAATAATGGCTTTAGTTTAGATTTAGTTTGAGCCAATTGAAAAAAACTCTTAACACGCTTTATTAGAGATCAGAACCGCTTCTCACTCTCATGAAATGCCGTAGTAAAACACTTAGTTGATCATGCTTGTAGAGCAAACGAATACATACCTTCAATTCACTATCATAAGTTCTATTTTAGCACTAGCACTTTTATTTTAGAAGATCTTATATGTGAATTGAAGACATGAGTATGTCTGGCTCTCTACTAAACTTTACAATATTGTTTAATAATATTTATGTATTTCTCTTCTAACAGATTTGTCATTTTGACAGACATCGCATATGTTATCAGCCTTTAGAAATAAAAAAGACATTAATTCACGGCATCATTATTTTAACTAAACTGAACTTAACACTATTAATAAAATATTTAATTAAGTTTTTTTATTGTTTATCATTTTTATATCAAACACTTTTTAAAGTTATTATTCGTTTTGAACCATAAATACCATTTAATAATGTCGTTACTCGTTATTAGGGATTCCACTTTTTCATCCAAAATTTTGAACACAATTGCAGATTTAATGAAAAAAATATAAATAACTACTGCTTTTAAACCATTTTAAAAAATTCAACATTAATTATTTATAACAAGTTTCAAGTAAAGCACGCAGGCACCATTACTAATAATAATACTTACAACAATGTAGGCACTTATAATATGGAGTAGGTTTATTATCTATCATATAAACAAAAAATACAAAAATCTTTTCTCTAATTTCTTTCATTCTTGTAACTGTGCCTGCGTGTTTAGGTACAAGTCCGAACCCGACCGCATAGAGAAACAGCACGCTCCGCTACACTCCAAATTGAACTGCAACTTTATGCGTAAAAGGCTCTATTTGCAGTGAGTGGAAAAGTGTCACGATCGCACAGCGACACTTGCGCCGCACACTTTAAATTGTGCCTTTTAAATGTACTATTACGGCTCAATTTGGAGTGTAGCGACGGCTGCTGCTGCTGCGTGCGATCGGCTACGAACTCGTACCTTTATATTCGTCAACTACAATGAGTTGGGATTCAGCTGTCGCCCGGACGAGAAGAGCACGAGGGCGAGATGGAAGGTCCAGGCGCGTCTCAGAGCGCGGACTGTGAGCCAACGCCGCCGCAGCGACGCGCGTCTGCGGCCAACCTGTTCCCGCCGCCCGCGCCGCACGCGCCCCGACCCTTGCACTACCCCCGGCTGAGCCCGCTGGCGAGGAATACCAGGTAGGTGACGTTAGATTATGAAGGTGAAGATAAGGACTGTGTGTAAGTCTCTAAGGACTGTGACTGTGAGCCAACGCCACCGCAGCCACGTCTGCGGCCAACCTGCCCCCTAATTGTCTAATTTAAAATCTATCACAATCCCTTTCAGAGGTATTGTGATTGTGATATTTTCGCCTGTCTTATTGCTTTGACAGTTCAATTTCGTTTATTCCATACCTTTTAAAACGCGTCCCGATCACAATCCCTTTCAAATGTCAAATAGTGACGGCCTGAATAACTTTCAAATTACGAATTGAAAGGGATTGCGATAGATTTAAAATTAGACAATTAGCCCCCTGATCCCGCCGCCAGCGACGCACGCGCCCCGGCCCTTGCACTACCCCCGCCTGAGCCCGCTGGCGAGGAATACCAGGTGGGTGACGTTAGATGATGTAGGTGAAGATAAGGACTGTGTGTAAGTCTCTAAGGACTGTGACTGTGAGCCAACGCCACCGCAGCCACGTCTGCGGCCAACCTGATCCCGCCGCCCCTCAGCCCATGCACTACCCCAGGCTGAGCCCGCTGGCGAGGCATACCAGGTGGGTGACGTCAGATGGCGGAGCTGAATAAAGGGCGTCTCTAAGGACTGAGCCAACGCCGCCGCAGCGACGCGCGTCTGCGGCCAACCTGTTCCCGCCGAGACCTATGCCCGCTTGCAAGGTATACCGTGTAGGTAACTTCAAATATTGTTTGGTGCAACAAACTTGGTGCCCATCAAGCGAGCGGTGGGCGGCGCAATGTATTGGTTCTCTGGGATGAGACATTTAATCTATTAATTAAGCTCTTGTTGAAATAAAACAACTTTTACGGAAATCAAACGCGCTATATTTCACAAACTAAGTTGTAATTGTCTGTATTTTTAGGGGGGTTTTTTTCCCGACGTTTCGGCACCTTTTCAGCTGCCGCGAAATACGGACAGTTACAACTTAGTTCGTGAAATATAGCGCGTTTGATATCCGTAAAAGTTGTTTTATTTCAATGAACAGTGCGTGCCAAAACTTAAGATAACCTCTTGTTGCTAAGCGTGTAAAAAAACCGGTGGCGTATCAGACGGAAGTAGTGACCCTTTTTTAACTTAAGAGCAACTTGGGATATCCATAAAGTGGTAAACGTGACATTATCTGAACCAACCAAAAGACCAATTGAGTTTAATAGGTAATCAAATCTAAGCTACAGCTAATACACACCCACACACACAAACCCACACACCTACCCACACCCACACATACACACACACACACACACACACACACACACACACACACACACACACATACACAAACAAACATTCATTATACGAGTAACTCCCATTCCAGCCACAGTGGAGCTACACCCGGGTACCGAATGGTAATGGAGCCGCTACGGTACGACGCGGGCTCGAACGGCGCGCGACCATCGCCGACGATGCAACAGCGGATTAAGGCGCTCGGGGTGCCGACGCCGCTAGCGGTCAACAGCCCTGTCAGGAGGTATGAATAAATACTAGTTTATCTCAACCTTGGTAGGAAGTTTGAGGTTTCTTGTTGATGGGACGGTGATTAGGGGCCTTACTTGACGAAATCGGGTTGCGATCGAGATTATAATTTACTGACTTCCATAATTCATAGTAACTGACTTTTGACTTTGATTCACGTCGAGTCAGCTATTTATATGTAAAGGGTGTCTCATTAAGAGTGCACTTTTTCATTTTAAAATAAAAACACGTATTTTATGAGAGAGTTGATAAACAATAATAATAATAATAACTAATAATAGCCAGTCACGTAGCCATTCAGATCCAACGCTTCATTGGTGAGATACAGCCAGATCTCTGTGTAAAAGTCATGGAAAATTTCATGAAAAGAGTAATGGCCTGTCATCAGAGCCGTGGCGGCCATTTGCCGGATATTTTTCTTTTTCACTTTTCTTCTTTACAATCCAATAATAAAATCACAACTACGTGTGTACATAAAATATGTGTTTTTATTTTTAAATGAAGAAGTGCACTCTTACTGAGACACCCTATATTTTATTAAACTAAAAAACATACAATGTAAAAATTTTACTAATTATCAATGTCGCAGTAATAATTTCTGATTTTTGACCTTGATTCGACCGCAATTCGGTATCGTCAAGAGCAACTCTCCGCTGATAATCACCGGACACAGCCGGTGCGGTATGTTTTTTGTTAATTTCAACTCCTCAATAATAAACATAACTATTGCACTGGCTTTGTCCGGCGAATCACTGACTCGTCGGCAAGGGCTCTGACACTCGTGTACGCAGTCTTGCTTAGAAGCGCAAGAGTAAGTGCCGAAGCCGCATTGGTGGAGCGATGGAGAGTGGCTTGAATTAAAATAAAGACAAGTCCTTGATTTTGCGAGATTTTTGTTGGACTATAAAAATAGTACCGATAATCTTTAAAGCGTTATCTATGCAGGATTGGATATTCTGGCCAGTTCTAAGAGGAAGCTGAAATTCCTAGAAATCTTCAGGCAAAATGCTGTTTCAATTTCTCATGAAAACGGTTTCTATACTGACCGTTATACTCCATTATTTTCATGAGAAATTGAAACGACATTTTTTCTAGAGTCCTTATTTTGAAATAATTTTCAATCATACCAAGTTTGATAAAGGTATCTTTCAGTGGTGCGCTAAATAGTTGTTAAAACGATGATATAGTTATAAATAGATAAGACACCGTTCTTCAAAGTTTCTTAGTAAAAATTTTATGAATTATTTTTCAATGTTCACTCTTACTATTTAAAACTTTACACAATGTGCTTAAGTGTTATTAGATCAATACATTAAAAATGTGATTGGCGTTTCATGCCAACCAGAGAAGAAAATGATCCTTATAGGTATTTATGGTTTCCGTTAAATCATGGCCTCTTCCCATCACAATAACCAACTAAAACGTTGTCATAGTCCCACATCCCGAAATGCATCGCTTATACGTTTTCTTTGACATAAGTGTTTATTTGCATGTAAAATGGTTTGCCTACTCACAAATTGTTTAGATATGATTTTGTCGTTTGGATATGTCGCAGGATAATCAGATAAATCGTTTTTTTGCGAAAATCCTAGAGATGTTGCGAAAACACGGATAATTAGACAATGGATTTGTAATTTCTCAATCCTACAGAAAAAAGATAGGATTTTTGCGAAAAAACTGGGTGCCTTAGTAAGATTGCGAAAAAAATCGCTGTCTATTATGAAATAAGAACACTGCTGGCTGGTCGGATCGTCCCAAACAACATCTTCTGTGATTGGTTGACGACTTGACGTTTCAAATGTCAATCCATTCTCTCACGTGTAGTAAACTTTCTGTGACCCAATCAGAATAAGAGATAGCAAGCAAGCAAGATTAAGCCAATCAGAATAAATAATATCCAATGTTACTAAAGCAACCCGTATTTTTTGCAAAAACCCTAAATTTTTCAGTAAGATTGAGAAATGTCAACACAATTGTCTAATTATCCGTATTTTTGCAATATGCCTAGGATTTTTGCGAAAATTCTATTTATCAAATTATCCTACGACAGATACACTAAATGTACATTTTTCTTTGGTGTGTAACAACAGCTTCGTCAGTGTATCGTGCGAGATTTGCTTATATCAATTATATTTTAAAGTAGTTTATAACTTCAAAATAATATAGTGCTCCATGCAATGTGGTGTGATGTAAGCAAGTCTATTTATTGTTCTAATACATAGCGGTGTATGGTCGCATAACATTACTTGAAATACAAGTAGTTACATTTTAGAATAACACGAGTCTTTGATCGGAATAATTTTGTACAAAACTACAAATCCAACATAATCGCTTTACGTCACTAACAAATTAATTATAGCTGTACATAAATCAGTCATCCTCATAATTTTTTGTTTATAAATGTGTCCAGAAATCCTATCGGATCTAAAATCACTGAACTGACTTCCAAACAATTAGAAATTAAAGAATTTATGTAAATATTTTTTTAGGTAACAATATCGGTTTCGAACAGGACTGTCAGTAGGGATTGCAATCCAGCTAAGCAGGATCCCGCAATCCAGCGGGATCCAGCACCATTTTGGGCCTGTGGGACCAGGCAACAGCTTGCGGATTCGCATTGCGGATTACCGAATCATGAAAATTTTCATAAGATCACATTCCCAAAAAGCGAAATAAAGTGACATCTTATTTGATATTTCTAAGGTGCCATTGTAAAAGTAAACTTAAACTAAATTCATATTCATTTGTGAACAAAAAATACTTATTTTTATATTTTTAGGTCATTAAAGTACTATGCGGCCTAAAAAAAGAAAAAACGTTTGAGAATGTGCAAGCAGCGTTCTTTTTTTTGATACCCCACATGACCTAGTATCCTCACTTTGAATTTTTAGGACCCCCTTTCAGTCCCTGTTGCAAAAAATCTCTCTTATTTACAAAATAGTTAGGCAAACAAACGTTATCTTTATTCCAAATTTCAAGCTGATAACTTATGTAGTTCTTGATATATCCAGCTGTGACAGACAGACTGAGTCGCACCATAAGGGTTCCTTTTTACCATTTTGGTACGGAACCCTAAAAAACCGCATTAAAATTGGTCTAAATATGGTATGGTAGCCTTGACCCGCTGGATTGATGTCAATCCAGCAAAAACCCCGCGGGATTGCAATCCGATTCAGTCAGATTTCGTTAGCGTATTTAAAAACTTAAAAACGATAAAATCTCATAATATAATTTCATTCTTGTATTCTATTAGAATTAATAGTAAATAGAATTAAGAAGTAATTTTAGCAACAAAAAACTAATTTACAAAAGTTCAACAAGTTACTTAGATGACATTGTTAATTGATTGATTGCTGATTGATTTGAATTTAAAACAATATTGTTGGTTTATATGGTAATTGGTGATTATAAGAGTAATTGTTAATTAAAGATCATGTTGTGTCGTTATATCGAGATATTTAAAATTGTACATTTATCGCTTACCACGGCAGGTGGACGTAACTACATTGAGACGGTAAATTATGAAGTTGTGTTTTCTGTGTTTGTAATTATGCTTGTCTTGGTGGAGTTTCTATGCTTATAAAATTTTCTATCTCACCAATATTTTATAGTATATGGTAATGATTTACTTTTTGTTTCTTTATGTATTTACGTGCTTCTTTACGTATAGTTGACGGCGCTTCAAGTTTGACATGATGACATTAAGCGTGTTGAAATAAAACAACTTTTACGGATATCAAACGCGCTATACTTCCACGAACTAAGTTGTAATTGTCCGTATTTTTAGGGTTTTTAGGGGTTTTTTGATTTTCCCGACGTTTCGGCACCTTTACAGCTGCTGTGACCACGGACAACTTAGTTCGTGGAAATATAGCGCGCTTGATATCCGTAAAAGTTGTTTTATTTCAATGAACAGTGCGCGCCATAACATAAGATGTACGTATTAAGCGTGTTCTTATCATGTACGTAATAAAGAGTGGTTTTCGAAGTGTATCTGTTAAAACTTAAAGTGCTGTCGAATTTACGTTACTTTAACGGGAGGAGGCCAAAATACTCATTCCAAATGTTACCCCTATCGAAACTGAGATTCCATCAATTCAAGACGTACCTAATAATTGTAAATATATTTTGATTCATGTGGCTGCACTGTTGATTTGCTAAAGTCGAGAAAACCTTCTTGACAGGTGTGTACACATTTTGAGAACGTTATTTCAGAACACATTTGTGCGACCGAATGCGCTAAAACAATGAATTATGCGTCATTGAATATATTTTTGTACCCTTAGGGTCGGTTTCGCCACTGATAGATAAGGTCTGGAAAGGTTATCTGGCAGATCATTTGATAGTTGTAATATGAAAAATATGTCAAGTTGTGTCAGATAAGCTATCCAAAATTTAACAGTCGATGGTGAATCCGGCCCCTAATTTTATATCAATGTTTTATTGGCATTTTCGCTTGTTTTTAGTTGGGACTTGATTTGACGAAAGGGTCAAAAAAATTATTGTCACTCTTTGGGAATTTTTTTTTTTAAATTTAAATACTGCCAGTATATTGTAACGTGAGAAGGGTTGGTTTGAAAATTTGTAGTTTTGTTTTAATGCTTTTTGTGCCTAAAAATATTTTTTTTATTATAGAAGTGCAAACAGCATTAATGAGTTTAATATAGAAGTTGATTGGCATGTTTTGTGTTGAAAACAAGGGGAATCTACTTTGCGGTGAAGTATAAGTTCTGTCAGCATACTAAAGTTAAATAATATGAATAAAACTAATTTTTGTCTGATATGTTTTAAAAGTAATGATTTGATGCAAAACTTATCCTAAGCCTGTGTGATGATTACTAAACATTACATTATGTTTTATTTGCAAGCTGTTGTGAGAAACCGGACAGTGGGCGTAGCGCGACGCACTATACAATGGCTGGTAACGGGTACTACCGCTTGTCTATGGTCGATTTATGATCATAGACTACTAGAAATGTCAAACGGTAATCGACTTTGGATTTCTGTTATTGTCTGTCCATATCCTTACTCTGGGCTTGCGCATATGATGTGTCAGCCACTTTTTAATTATTTATTTTCTATCATATTTTGTATTTGCTAGGAAAAATGTTTATTGTGTCTTACATATCGATGTTTTTTGTATAGCCTTACATTTTCTTAAGACTATTTATTCCAGTAAAAACTGAGGAAAAGCTTGGAAAAATTATAAAATTGTTGCCATTGTAAAATGATGTCGCGTTACCGCTCTTTTCAGATTCCAATTCTGATAAAAATGTAATAAACTTTTGAAATTTTTATTCGTTCGTGCTTTTTATGTATATTTTATTAGAATTGGAAATGCCGTATTTAGCTTGCAGTAGTTGTTGTAGTAGTGTGTATATTGTAACATAGTGTACAGTTGTGGCATGTGGCGTTGGCATGCTCCCCGCAACCGTAGAGGGCGCGCGTCGCCGCCGGACTCGGTCGCGCGTTCAGAACTACTCACTTTACGCTATTCAATATTTTAGCACCGACAACGAGCATTTTTGTTTCCTTTTTTGTGTTTTATGATCTCTTAGAAATATGGATTTAAAACGTGCCTCTAGTTCTGAACGAGGCGGCAGTCCGCGGGCGACAGCGCCGGTCGCGAGATCGCACGTGCAAACGCTTCGCCCCGCAGCTCCCTTCTCCTTCTGTCCGTAGGCCGTACGATAACGATAGCGAGGGCTCGGACGAGCTCGCGCGATTAAACCCCTGACGTGAGCGCCGCGCACAGGTCCAACCCCGGCACGCCGACGCAGCCGCGCCGGCCGGACTTCATCGGCGTGCCGCGCGGCTCGCCGCAGCGCCGGTTCCTCTCCGAGGGCGAGCTGCTGCGCGCCGAGCCGCCGGCGCACCGGCCCACGGCCGACGACATCCGCGAGCTGGCCGCCTCGCCGCAGCGGGGCAACTACCTGTGGGCCGAGCGCGCGCCGGCGCCGGCGGCCCACCCGCACGGGCCGCACGGGCCGCACGTGCCGCGCGGCGGCGTGCCCGTGTTCCCGCCGCAGCCCTCGCCGCTGGCGCGCCGCCGCGGCCCGCCCGTGCCCCCCAACCCCGCCCCCCGGCCCGCGCGCCCCCTCTCCTTCGTCCGCGCGCTCGAAGTCCAGGACCAGCTCGAGGCGCGGGCGCCGCCCCCCGACCCCCCCGACCGCGCCTCCGTCTACGACTGCAACTACGAAATCTCTGTGTGAAACGCGCCCCCGCCTCGTCCCGCGGCCGCGCGTCGCTGGAACGCCCGATAGTCCCGAGTGATTGAAGGTTAACGATGTATGTA
The DNA here is from genome assembly GCA_910589605.1 of Chrysoteuchia culmella. Classification (NCBI taxonomy): domain Eukaryota; kingdom Metazoa; phylum Arthropoda; class Insecta; order Lepidoptera; family Crambidae; genus Chrysoteuchia; species Chrysoteuchia culmella. Next base: position 20,301,034 of record OU342651.1, on the reverse strand, counting down.
TATTTGTGAACGATCCGGTAATTGTGGATTTGTCGATTGTACATAGTTCCCCAGTGTTGTGACTCCGAGACGGCGACTTTCGAACGTGTCGTTAGCCGTGTGAAGAGATTTCGATGAAACGTTCCCGGTTCGTCGAAGGATTCGCCGACCTTTTGTGTCAGTTGACTCGACTTGCACGTCGTTTAGTCGGTAGTTAGTACGGAATTGACTGATAAGCCTCAATTTTCATTTAGTTCGTTTTCTAGAATGGCAACAAAGTAAGATTGCGTTCAGATATTCCTTCGTATGTGAAAGAAAGTTATCCTGATCGATGAAATGTATAAATGTGCCAAATATTTTGTAGAAGCCGGTTAGTTTTAGTGCACGGTTGGATTTAATTTATTCTGGCAATTTGGATTTACTAACACTGCATTATTTCGCCTTTCTCGTCTCGTAAGGCTCGGCCGTTACTTAAACTGCAGTTGACCAGAAGACGTTCAGTATGTTTGACAACAATTTTATTTTCTGAAGTTGAAGTTTTATTAAGTTAAGGTAATTTGGACTTAAATTATTAGCATCCGTCCTATCCATAGCGCATTTTGTAGAGAATAATTGAACTTGAATAGATCACCGTATGTTTGAACAAAGTTTTCAATATTTACTTTTCTCTTTCCATTGGAATGGTGTGATGATGAACCATATTCAACTGGTTCTAGATTGTTTTTGGTTATTCGGGTTGTGATATAGATGGTTTAGATCGGAATCTCTAAAAAAGAAAGATTGGCATTGTTTGAATTTGGATAACTTTGATGTCATTACTGTATTTAATCGATTAGCAGCTATATGATGCGGTGGTATTTTCAGGATAAGTAGTTTTACTTATCCATGATATTAGTTACCTTCTTTATATTATTGTGTATCTATTTGTAATAAAAAATAATATCTTAATGTTCTTCCAGTATGAAAAATACATAGTAACGCTCTACCAAGTGCGTGTTCCATATGTAATAGAGTCATAATAAGTAAAGGAGAAGTCAGTTGTACAGAAATAAATGTATTATTCCATATTATGTGTCCTATATACTTGTCTGTGTGTTAAAGAAATATTTCACATGTAAAAGCAGATTATATTTAACACTATCAATGTTGACTGTCAGAGTTGTAAAGCTGTGTTCAAAGTACATTTTAGATATGAGATTGATTACATAGCTGGGTATTCTTAAGGTGCGTTCCGTTTTCAGAATACCCTAGACTATTTCAAGTTAACAGAAACGCGATTATCCAAAGGAAATTGAGCTATTATATAGCATATCCGATATATATTATAGTGTAGTGGATCCGCATCTTAATAAAAGGTTCTATATTCGAAAATATTGTTCTACCAGCGGCAAGGCGTACTAGTCCATGTTTAAAGTGAAAAATTATGAAAAGAAAGTTGTTCCCCCCATTGATGTTGCTTACAGTAGCGGTTAGCCCTGCGCCCACTAGTTGCCAGTTAATAGAAATAGCCAAGCAATAGTCACCTTTCTGAACGTGTCCTGAAATGTGACTATTGCTTGGCCAGACGTGTTGAGAAAACGGCAAAATATGGGAACCCAGCCTTAGACAGTCTTATGTGACATTACTTTTTATTTGACTAACTTTGAAACAAGCTGTAATTAAAGTAAAAAAGAAAGGTCACACCGGACGCACCTTATAAAACCTAATGATTCTGTTATAAACAAGATATACGATGGTTTATTGTAAGAGATCTCACATCACCGTATAGTTTTTCAAACGGTACTTAGGGTTATTTATATATTATTATATGAGTATATAATATATAAAGTTGTATGTAATATTGACACAATTGTGAATTGAAGAGGTGTGTAAAACACTTAGATAGTATGTTATATGACTCGGTTGAGATTATCAATGTACATAAAAAATATATAACTGTGTATGTATATGTTATAGATATTTTTAAACGCAAAACCCAACAGATAAAACATATCGAGCATTACTTGTGGTTTGATGTTTTTCATTCATATTATACAACAGCTTGATATGTTTTATTATATACAGGGTGTGACAGAAATGTTACATACATACTAGTGGTGATGACACTGAGCCACTTCCCCTCGCGATAACATATGATAAATCTATTCGTCATTTGCTAGCAGGACACCGGTGTCCAGAGAACAATGGAATATCAATTGTGTCAACTCGGGACCAGAGAGGTTAATTAATTTAAACTGTTTGTTTGAATGTGATCAGCCCTTGAAATATGGGACAAATTTGGAAAATATATCTAGTAGCTGACAAAATTACTTATCATATAATTTTTTATTTGACCTATCCTCATTGGTATAAAAGGAATATTTATTATACGTATTTCATTTGGGGTTCCTTCGGAAAAGTTGTTTAAAAAACATGAGTATATTATCACCACTAGTATGTTTGATATTTATCCTTCCTTTTACAACTGTAGACACAATAACTGTCTTCTATTCATTAAGTTTAAGAATGTAAATATCCTGCAATGTAAACAGTTTTAAGGACAATTTGTATAGATTGTGTAATAGTGTTTTGTTGTGAATGTTGTAATATTTATGTATAAATAATATTATTTTTATTTTAAATGTTTGTTTTCGGTGCCAGTACCTAGGTAATCTGTGGTTAATTTCAATATGACATGAGTGTGTCACATTACTGGGCAATAGTGATATGGATGCTTAATTTATTGTTCCTTTTAGGCCCACTTGCGCCAAGCTGGGTTGAAATTTAACCCAGAGTTAGCGCATACAAAAGTAGCACTAACTCTGGGTTAAATGTGTTAACCCAGCTTGGCGCAAATGGACCTTAGATAGATAATTCACTAGCTCGTTTGCATTATATTCATAGACACCAAAGTTTCTTTGTTCGTAGAGGACATTATAAAATGTTGTCAGTTACTTTGCCCAAAGGTTTTTAATCCAATTTAGTTACTCCATGTTAAAGTCTTCACGGCCTATTGTTGAGCAAGCAAATATTTATTGAACTTTAAATATCCTGTAAACATTCCGTTATAATAAGTTTTAGACTTCAGAAATACTGACATACATAATTTTCGTGCGTGTACTTATCCTGAGTGTCTTTCTAACGATTGCACTTAACGCATTTAGATCACTGGCACAATGTAGGGGCTTGACCAGCCCCCCTAGCATGACCGCCGAAACGCGATATGATATAGCGTTTTATCCACACTCAAACGTCAAAACCCATTGACTTTTGACGGTTAAACGTGTTAAAGCGCTGTATCATATCGCGTTTTGTTGGTCATGCTAGGCTAGCAGAGCCCATATTACGACCTCGTATTTTATAGCAGTTATGTTACAGTTGAGTGCGACGTCGCTATGCGCGCGTATACAATACAATAACTCTTTATTATAACACCATGTACATATTACATTTACAATAAAGTTTTAATGAATTGAAGCGTTACAAAGGCGGTCTTGTCGCTTAAAGCGTTCTCTTCCAGATAACCCACAGTATGGAGAGATTAACAGAAAAATAAGCAAGCAAGGATAGAGTTTTGTCTAAGGCTCGTATTCCAAAACGTGACTCGAGCAGTTGAGCACAGTTGGAAGGGGACGTCACGTAAGCGCATCCCTTTCTATCTGTTCTTAAGTATATATCATTGCTTGAGTCACGTTCTGTTACTCTCTGAACGACAACATAACTGTTGAGGTCGTTATATGGCCCCAAGAGACATTCCGTGATATCTCGACGTGGTGGAAAATCATTGCTCTATTTATGCGAGACGGGGCCACATTCTACAGCCTTCATAACTATAACAACTCTTTACATGAACCACGTCAAGAAGTCATTGTGTGATTCGCACATAACTTATAAAAAGCGATGCAAAAGCAAGCCTTCAGCTTGTTGAATGATAGAACGGAAAATCTGGGTTGTTTTTGAATTGCATCTGTATTTTCAAGTTACTTTTACACACAGGTATAAGACATGCTATTGTTTCCATAAGTAACCACAAGGGCGCCTTCAAATTAGACGCCCTAAAGGTGGTGTCTGACTTGTAACATTTTCGATGGAACGGAACGTTATGTTACGACAAAATATTTCAGTCAGCACTGTCGCGTTTGCGTTACTTTTATTGTAAAAATACTTTATCTCGATACTGTTCTTAAATTCAATCCATTATGTAATTTTACAATTTATAAATATTTTTATCTGACAAGGCGACCGTCCATATCTACGAATGGCGGGCCTCTCTTTTTCTTAATTTTTATAATAGCAAAACCAGCCAGCAACAGCTTGTAGTGCGGAGACTTATACGAGCTCCACAGTACCTACAGCGAGGCGGGCAGCCGTAGTGAGTGAAACATTCTCGCCTTTACGACAAAATTTTACAGGTCTATCGCCGCCCAAACTTAAGGCCCTGCCCTAATTGGCCACCATACGACCGTGTCATCATCATGCGATCAAAAACATCTGATGTCTACTGACTGTCCTAATCCTCATTGACGGTCGCGCGATAAACCAATGTTTGCTTCATCGCCCGGTATCGCATCGCACCATCATGCGACCACTGACCATTAGTACAGGGCCTAACACTAAGCAGTATAATCTGCGGAGTGCTGAGTAGTGTGAGTTTTCTCGCTTTACTCGCGTACGCCTAAGTTTGCGAATAATGTTTAATTCTCAACCTTATTTCCATTGTATCATGATCTATTTGTCAAAATATTATTCAAACTCACTAGGCCCTCAGTATATTTGAATTAAGGATATTAGTGCCTACCGTACCCATAGTCGCGTGTGATTCAAAAGCAAGCCAGTCAGTGAAAAACGTACTTTATTTGTACGTAGGTATGTGCTATTCTCCCATTTTGACACTCGCTCGCTAGCATTATCAAGAGAGTGGTTCGGTCTTCATAATAAAAAAATATGATTTAAAGATTTTACTAGTTTTCTTAATTGTTACTTTGGTTGGACATATTTTTAATACATTAATGACTAAAACAAAAAAAAAAACTATTACAGAAATAAAAAAAAAATGCATATTTTACAACAGACGTTGATAGAGCAGCCGTGCCGCTGAAAGTAGATTTTATGGGACGCCGATGATTTTTTGCATCATCCTCAAGAGTCGTTATTACTTGAATGTATGTGACAGTGTTTTATTTTTGTATTTTGATAAAATTTGTGTAAATAATTTTCTAATTTTATTGATATTAAACTCAATTAATCAAACTGAGTTTTACTTTTCATGCGGCTCAATTTACATTGCGGCGAAATAAAAGGGATGGATGGAAGCAATTTTAAAAAAAAACGTAACTAAAGGTTAGTAGGTATGTCGGTTAAGAAAATTAACACAATTGACAATTTAAAATATTCATTGGGCATACGGTATTCCTCCTAAGTGCAGGTGAAACTGTCTGGACATTGAAATGAAACTTGTATATTACTATATAATTTGAGGAGCCCGTGGCGCAGTGGTTCGCGCGCTCGGCTTGCGATTGTTGAGGTTAAGCAACTTTCCCAATGGTTGGTCACGGGATGGGTGACCAAAAAATTAACTATCTCGAGCTCCTCCGTGCTTCGGAAGGCACGTTAAGCCGTTGGTCCCGGCTGCGTTTGCAGTCGTTAAAACCCACCAATCGCATTGAGCCAGCGTGGTGGGTCCTGGCCCGTTCTCCTTATCCACCCATAAGGAAGGCCAGTGCCCCAGCAGTGGAGACATTCAAAATGGCTGATGACGTTATAATTTGTGAATGAAATAGCATGGTGGTACGTTAGTAATTTAGTAGGTATTCTTTAATGGTGGCGAGTCTACCAGAGTGCTTAGTGCGAGCTTTTTTCTACTCACGGTTGATAGTGAACTCGTAGATTTTTTATGAAATTAGCGGATTACGCCACAGACTACACCAAAGCCATACCGCAGTGTAATCAAGAACTAACAGTGGCACAACGCCTTTGAAGAGTCGCGCCACGCCGCTTTAGCAGGACAATCGATATGGCTGTCGCAAATTTAAATTTTATTTATTTGCTTTGTATTTTGTAAACAAAGAATATAAGTCTACGCAGACGAAGTCGTGGCCGGAAGCTAACTACTCCATATTCGAATACTCTTACATATACATAAGAAACCCGTTCAAATAAGGCATCAATTTGAAAAGGCGAAAACTATATTTCGAACCGTCACACAGTGTGACCCTTATTTAAATAAAACCGTTACGCATTGCTTTACGAATGAAAGACGAAGAGAATTTCCTTCACTGAGGATCTAGCTTTGGAACCAATCGGTGCAGTAGGTACTTACGATACAATTCGCGATTGAATTGAAAGTTGAAAGTATGAAAAATGAGTAAGGGTGACCAGTAGTATTTTTTGCGGACATCGTATTTATTTTTATTTATTTGGAATTTTGTCAACAACGAGGTTGACATTAAAATAAAAACAGAAACAGACATATTACCATTTATAACTGAAAATATAGTAACTATATAACTATATTTATAAGTAAAAGATGCAGATGTATTTTCTGCTGGAGTGTGTGCAAATAAAGTGATAAAAATAAAATTGATTGAAACCTTAATTTACAGGTGACAGGTGACAATATGACAACAACAACACATGCATTATTGATAACACTAGCTTTATAAACAAAAAATTACTAATTAGAAAATTAGGTTAAATTATGCACAAATTAAATGAGGTGCCTTCGAAATACGGTAAAATGGCCAGGAAACCGGTATGAAAAATAGCGGTCAATTAAGGTTTTTGATTAAGGTTTTCACAAAAAGAGCTTCCGATGTATTCGTAATGATAGCGCTTCAAAAACCAAAATAAACCGGTTTAATCCAAAGCTGCGATATGTATCTACTACTGGCGAGGCAATTAGGCTAATAGCGACCTTACGTGTGTATACTAGGTGTGTGACTTATGCTCGCTAAGTGATTTACCACTCACGCGCTCGCGTTGGGATTGGGAGAGCGGTATTTCAGGCAAATAGCGAGCTTATGTTTACGTTTAGAAGGTCGATATTAGCTTTACCATTCGCGTGCTCGACGCTAGCACGACCTGTTTAGCGCAGGAGGTACTAAGCGTGCCTCCTGCGCCTGAGGTCCCAGGTTCGATCCCCGGACAAGACAAATATTTGTGTGCATGACATGAACATGTCTATTTGTCTTGGTCTGGGTGTTTAATATGTATTTTATATAAGTATTTATATAAAAAAGTATGTTTATCCGTTATCTAGTAACCATAACACAATTCGTTCTTTATTATGAAACTTAACGTTTTCAAGATAATTGGTTTGTATGCAAGTATTAAGAAAAAGAAGAAAATTACTTTATAAACGGTTATTTGACTCAAAACCCTTTTGATTTTGCACTTTCATGAAACCGATATTTTTAAGGTTACGGTAGAGCCGAACCTTAATGAAATGAATGTCCATATGGACTTGCTGTGATGCTGATTAGGTTTGAAAATTAACAAGCCCTGTGGGGGAGACATTATATCTTAATTTGAGAACTCGTAATATAATTCTCTGTCAAACATTATATACACTATTCATAGTAAATATAGATACAAGAGAGCCAAAGTAAAATATTAAAAGTAGGTAGTTATGTCGCCCCAACAACAAGATTGAAAAAAGATACTAATGAAAAGATTTATGTTCATCAAATTATTCAAACAAAATTTTATTGACATAAATAACGAGTTCGACGAATGAATACTAAACGACTCGGTCATTTTAGTTAAATAAAATGATATTGGTATAACACACAGTATTTTGATTAAAAAATCCGAACTATTATATCGGTTCGTGTTTACTATGTAAATGGATTTTATTAAAATTTCTATTAAAATGACTATGATTTCAGAATTCTAGGGCTTATTTATCTAGTTAATTTTCAAACCGGTACAGCAGCGAGTACATAGAAACCGTTTTTTTTAATGTTTGGCTCTACTCAAACCTTAAAAAAACGGTTTCATGAAAGAGCAAAATTATAGGGGTTTTGAATCAATTAAGCGGTTTATAGAAGTTTTTTCTGATCTTTATATGTAAAACTAAAACAACGAGATAAAGCGAGCGGGTAAATGGCAAAGTGAAAAACGCTTTCAATACGTAGACTTGCCTGAAATACCGATTTCCCAACGCGAGCGCGCGAGTGGTAAATCGATTGGCGAGTTTATGTCTACACACATAAGGTCGCTATTAGCCTGGATCGCTGCGTCAGTAGTAGGTACATTTTAGCAACTTTAGATTAAATTTTTTTTTAGGTTTTTAAAGGACTCTCATTCCGAATACGTCGGAAGCGGCTTTGTAAAAAACCTTAATAAAAATCCTCAATTAACCGCTCTTTTTCATACCGCTTTCAAGGACTGTCCTAGGGTTCCCGACCGGTAATATTTAAAAAGAAAAATGTCTACTTGACTTGACACCTGCCAAGTGACGTATTTTATAAACGGGCAACACCGAATTCTTTTTATTGACGACGGGTAAAGAGAATGTGAGTTTCGCGAGAAATAGAAAAATATCCATAAAAATCTGTATGATTTTGCTTTAAATTCCAGAAAAACTTTACCCGCTGTGAAATTTGTGACCTGTAGTTTTAATAAATGTAAAGATTTTTCACGTTACGATGAAATTTACGGTTCAAAGCCAATGTTTTATTTTTGATGTTCACATAGTTCTAAGTGGTTACTGTTACTAAATGTGCCTCAGTGGTTCCATAAAACTAACAAAAGCATAAACTAGGAGGTGGCCCTGTGGTTTTAAAAACAGTTTTTGTGATATTCACGAGATAAGGTTAAGAATGTTGTGATAAGGTTAGGTTTGTTTTTCACAGATCCATCCAAGATGGGTAAGATTATGAAACCGGGGAAGGTGGTGCTGGTCCTCAGTGGCCGGTACGCTGGCCGTAAGGCTATTGTAGTCAAAAACTATGACGAAGGTACTTCAGACAAACCCTACGGTCATGCTTTCGTTGCCGGCATCGACAGGTATCCCCGCAAAGTCCACAAGAGGATGGGCAAAAACAAAATCCACAAGCGCTCCAAAATAAAGCCTTTCGTAAAGGTAAGTCAGGTGAAATTTTATTTTTAGGGCTTTGAGATTATATTATTATCCCAAATGTTGTATGAGTAGACCTTATCATCAGTTGCTCTTATATTTAAATTCTTTTAACACTATGAGTTGCTCACAGATTGACTATGTAATTTCATAATTATTTAAAACTAGATGCATATTTAATGTAAACATTCTGTTTGTCTATTGTTACCATCTATTTTTATTGATAAGAGATTGTGACAGTATGGTTGTAGAAAATTATTGTTGTCTTTTTGTTTCTAGTTACTTGTTTTCAATTTTGATAAATTCTATTTTGTTTGTTGTTCCAGCTTGTCAACTACAACCACCTCATGCCAACCCGTTTCTCAGTTGACTTCAGCTTTGAGAAATTCAGTGCAAAGGACCTCAAAGACCCTGCTAAGCGTAAAAAGCTCCGTTTCAACACACGTGTACGCTTTGAGGAGAGATACAAGAGCGGAAAGAACAAGTGGTTCTTCCGTAAGCTTAGGTTCTAAGGTGTAATTTTAAATAATAATAAACATTACTGTTGTAATGTACATTTTTGTTTAATTTCATTGCCATTTTTTTAGATGAGATTAGCAAGCAAGTGGTTTGCAAAACATGGATAGTTTTTTTTTAATATTTGCAAATAATATTGCAACTAAAAAAACCTTACAAATTCTGAATTCAATCAAACATTATTTCAGTGTTTTGTTCCTGAACTCAAATATTTGGTAGATTAGCGGCCGCCCGCGGTTTTACCCGCGTGATTCCCGTTCCCGTATGACTATCGGGATAAGTTATATGAGTAACAAACTGACATTTCGCATTTATGATATTCATAGGATAGGATGGTACTCATACCTTCCTTCTTTTGTTGAACACAAATTAGGTAAAATAAGTATTGTGTTGGGTCATGGGAAATGAAAGAATCAAATCTAGCTCAATATAATATAGCTTTTATTCTAATAAATAATTCAATAAGCAGTCGAACCTTTTGCTGGCAATGAACATCTGTAATAATAGGTCTGCTTGTCAGTACAGGGGTTAATTTATTTAATAATTTTTAAACTAAACTTACAGCTTTATTATGAAATGGTAATAATTAATATAACATTATGGATAGATTACTGTCGCACAGTTGGTATGAAAGTGTACTAATATAATGCACCATTTGAAACTAAATTCCATTGAATTATTGAAACTTATATTCACAACAAAAAAATAGTTACATAAATATGAGACGGTACTTGGGTAGATTCAAAATGAGAATCTGTTTTGCAACAAGTAGAAAAAAGTGCTTATTGTGACGCTTTTGTGATTGTAACAGAAATCGGCATCAACAACAATAGTGTTGCAAAATATTTTTGATACATATGCAGATCTTGTAAATCACAACCACTCTGATTACACACCACTTGTCACATAAGCTGTTCGTCATTTACGGAATTCGTCACCAACCTTCTGATTTACTCAATCCGTCACATTCGCGTATATTCGCGGTTGGTCATGATCGCATTTCGTCTTATACGCGTTTTGTCATGATGTACAACGCCGAATAAAATAAATCAATGTTCTTTCTATAATATTCATGTTTAATTATAAATATAGCAAAATATAATAATAGCATGAAAAAAAACAAAATATTATAAAAATTAAAAAAAAAAACAAACAAAAGTGTCAATGTTCAATAATACATCCTAATATTATAGTATCAAATATATTTTCGTGTTAAAATATCATGTTGACAATCTATAATACTACTTGGCTGGAATAAAGAAAGATTTATAACATTTTTACTTTGTTTTTCAGTAATCCAATATAATAATTTAACTTTAAAACGACGTGTGACGAACTGCGTTTGTGACGAACCGCTTCTATGACGAACCGCATCTGTGACGAACTACGTAAATAGCCAATCGCGTAATAAGACTTACTGCGAAAGTGACAAACAGCGTATGTGACAAGCGGCGTGTAATCCAACCACTCTTGCAATAAAGGAGAGTGTAATATTGAATAAATAAATAGAAATGCTACAACCAAATGAAAAATTGTTCTAAAGTAAAAAGAAAAGTACAGCAGTAATAATAAGTGTCACAATTTATAATTATATAAACAGCTTACTATATTCAAGAGTTAATAAGGGGCTTGTAATCAAAATTGAACACTATCCAACGCAATGATTTACAAGTCTGCAGACATCGAGCAGCATAATTCAAGCTAAGCTATAAGTATCATCACGCTTTGGCTGAAGCCATTTTGCCGATTCTCTCATCTAGCTTCTTGATCTCCCTCTGTAGACTGTCCACGTTGTGTGCAAATACTTCTTGGACACCTTGCAGGAGCTCTTTGTTGTTCTGAACTCCGCTGGCGATCGTACTTTGAAGAGTTTCCAACTCCGTCAACGATTTGCCGAAGTTACTAGCTGGAAGGGAAATAGATCATTAGAACTGGGACTTTGCCATGAACTATAAGAGGAATATCAAACTTTTTTACGCGTCGACTAATATCTAGGAATGGCGATATATGTAGCGCAATTTTGCGATGTGAGGGGGCCGAAAAGTAAATTTCCAGTTCCATATTTTGGTTCCGCCCCACCGGGATAAATGTGATAATCTGATGTATAAAAGCTGTATTACTGTAAAGTTCCATCTAATTCCGTTCAGTAAAAACTGCGTGAAAAATGAACAAACAAACATCGACACAAATATTCGCATTTATTATATTGTTAGCAGGTCACCGGTGATAATATTAGGGGAAGTACCAAGTAACATTTCATTGAGGTATTTGACGGAGTAACATTTAAGTTATTAGTGTTTACTACCTTGATTATGTAGAGCCTCAAGTGCTTCCATTCGCTCTAGGATCTCCGAATGTGATATGCCATCAATCTGTTTCAATAGTTTGTACAGTTCGTTGACCTGGAAACGAAAACAAAAAAATAACAAAGACTGATTTTAAGTAATGATAAAAACTGAAGGTATTACGCTTCAACCACTCAAATAGCATCGAAATTGCAGTAAGTATATCCTAGCCACGAGATATTTTAAAAACTAGAGATCTCTACCTGCAGTCAGTTATACCCTAGCCACGAGATATTTAAAAAACCAGAGGGGATCCCTTCACCTTGCAGACAGTATATCCTAGCCACGAGATATTTTAAAAACTATAGGGGATCCCTTAACCTTGCAGTCACTAAATCCTAGCCACGTGATATTCTAATAACTAGAGAAGGTCCCTTCACCTTGCAGTCGGTATATCCTAGCCACGAGATATTTAAAAAACTAGAGAGGGTCCCTTCTCCTTGCAGTCAGTATATCCTAGCCACGAGATATTTTAAAAACTAGAGAGGATCTCTTCACCTTGCAGTCAGTATATCCTAGCCACGATATATTTTAAAAACTAGAGGGGATCCCTTCACCTTGCAGTCAGTATATCCTAGCCACGATATATTTTAAAAACTAGAGGGGTCCTTTCACCTCGGCCGCCGCTAGCTCCCGACTGTCGCACTATACGGGCCGGGGCTGGCGCGGTCTCACCTTGGCGTCCAGCTCCGGGTCGGCGGGGCGCGCGGCCGCCTTGATGGCGTCGACGCCCGCCAGCAGCGCCGCCACGCGCGCCTCGGCCGCCGCTAGCTCCCGACTGTCGCACTATACGGGCCGGGGCTGGCGCGGTCTCACCTTGGCGTCCAGCTCCGGGTCGGCGGGGCGCGCGGCCGCCTTGATGGCGTCGACGCCCGCCAGCAGCGCCGCCACGCGCGCCTCGGCCGCCGCTAGCTCCCGACTGTCGCACTATACGGGCCGGGGCTGGCGCGGTCTCACCTTGGCGTCCAGCTCCGGGTCGGCGGGGCGCGCGGCCGCCTTGATGGCGTCGACGCCCGCCAGCAGCGCCGCCACGCGCGCCTCGGCCGCCGCTAGCTCGCCCGCGCGTAGGAGCGACGCTTGCGCCGCTAAGGACGACGCCGCGCCGCATAGCGTCGCCTGAAATCGCACAATGTAATTCATTCATAATAATAATACAATCGTTATTTCATAATCATGGTAAGTTTATTTTTTTACTTTACTTATAACTGGGCACATTTAACTACCATCGTGCTTAGAGTGGAGGCAGCATGCGTAGCATGAGCACCTCGACACTTTTCTCGCGCGAGCGTATTGTCTGTCCCGCTCACACCGTATTGATATGAGCGGGACAGACATCGCGAGATACGCGTCGACAGCGAGTCGCGGTGCGCACTGCGCATGCTACGTTGGCAGGCGTTTTAGTGGGTTTGAATCCCACATAACCTTCCCTGTCCCCTCCGGACAGAGAGGTATGCGCGGGCATTCCCCCCTTGGAAAAAAAGGAGTAGAAGTTATCAGGGTTGGAAAAAAAACATGATTTATTTTAATAAAAAATATCACATTAAAAAAAGTGTTTTTTTATTATGTCTTAGGTATGGCTATCATTACCCGAGTTTTTCTTGTAAGCAAAATTTTTTATTAGGTATAATTGTTGTGCAACAATACCAAAAAATTTAAAATGTCACCAACCAGAAAAGACAATATGAGAATCGTTTTTCTTTTTTATTTGATTGTTCATTTTTAATGTGATAAATAACTTAACTCGCACCTATCGTACTTTGAATTAACATTGTTTACGAACATTATAGTTGATTAATATGCAGTCCCAGCAGTTAAATAATTCCTTTTTCGGATTATTATTTAAATCAGTGATTTTTATTAAAAATATCATGCAATATAAATCGTGATTTAAATCAAGTTTATTGTCTGTCTGTGTGTGTGTGTATGTGTTTGTGTACCATTCTTTACCTCTCCAGTAGCTGCCTGTAATCTTCGGAATGCCTCTTCGTCTCTTACACCGGCAACTTGCTCTAACTTGTGCAATCTACAAAAAATATATTTGACTCACTTAACTGATAAACAACCACTAGAAAATATATTATGTGAACATGCTTTACTGAATGTCTGAAAATAGTAAGAAATAACAGCCAGATGTCAGAATCATTTGGTACACAATACACTTCTTTATTACAACTAAGTGCCATTTTACCTGTGCTCCAGTTGAGCTATCCTCGTTGTCTGAGCGAGATTAACTTCAGGCTTGAGTTTGAGGTGAGCTGTCACCACTTCACCTTTTTTCTTTCCACTAACTGAAAGATATTCCCTGAAAGAAATTATTTTATTTATTTTCGTTTATCTGGGATATCAACAACCATTAATTACATAAATAACTAAGATCTAATTACAACTGCTAAGGTCAATAATAGTTATCCTCGATAATAATTAATTTATAAAAGTTGCCGAAAAGTAACGGAGGGAACATCCTCCCTCCGTATCAAAAGGTCAAATTAGTAAAAGGTCCTTGTGGGATAAACAACATAAAAGTAAGGCGATTAGGAGACTTACTAGTAAAACGTCTAAAATTTAAAATCGTCATACAAGTAGAATGTATGAAATTTATTACGTTGACCGCCAAGCACAAAAACAGTGTTTTTCATTTATTGGACTTTACTTTTTGGTAAATTAGTCTTTTGTTTTTTGCCATATTTTTCGACCTGTAAGTCGTACAGATATCCCACATGCGGCCGTACCGCGCAAGTGGCGTCGGCGTTAATTTGACAGATGGATGGACCGAAACAACCGTGGTGGCTAGACAAATCTGATTCCATAATAAAATGTACTAAAACGTGTATCCGGCTGGAAACATTGGCCTCTCAATGAAGCAATGTCCGTGTCCAAAGATACACATGGCCTCAGGAGGTGGCACCTTGTGTTTCCAAAAGGATACACATGGCGCTCAATATGTTAAAAACGTCATGTTGGATAAATGGACTTGCCTATGCAATTAAATGCACAAAATAAAAATAAAACGTTTGTTTCGGGGACAATGCAAGGATATTCCTAGCATTGATGTGACAACGCTGGCCTACAGCGTATTAAAAATATAAAGGTATTGGAGAATTTCGACGGTGGTTCGCAAGTCTCGGTAGCTCAGTGGTTAGAGCATTGGACAGGATTTCCAAAGGTCGTGGGTTCGAGTCCCATCTGAGAATTCACTCGTGGCCGAGTTGACTTTTTCCAATATTTTTCTATTTAAAATTTATCATAAGTAGAAAAATAGCATTGAAAAATGCAAAAATTTAAAAATCATAAATGATTGTTTTTAAGTTATTTTCTGTGTCCGTGTTTACCAGGGGGGCAATTCTCGCGCTGAGATATGTCGAATTCGACATTTTTCAAACCATAATTTCTTTATTAAAAATGTAAGTAAGATCTTTACTACGGTCATAATACTTTAGTTTCAATGATCTTTGACAATCCTATAATGTTGAAGATTGTTTTCTGTGAGTTTTAAATATAGATTTATAGCTCCAAAAATGTCGAATTCGAGATGTCGAAGGCGCGAGAATTGCCCCCCAGTCCTTTTGCCCAACATGCCGTTTTTTCTTTTAATACATACAAACAATTTATGATTTTTGAATTTTTCTATGTTTTATTTTATACTTATGATAAACTTTTTACACTTGTGGCCGCGTTGATTCTTTCCAATATTTTTCTATTTAAAATTTATCATGAACATAAAAACAATGTTAAATAATTATTTAAAAGTTTAAGTGTTGTTCAAGAGCCCAGTGCTCAATATTATAACTTACTTTAGCTTCTCTGCTTTAGGGTCTATCAATTCTCCCTCTTCCAGTTTCAATTCTTCTAATAGTTTTTTAGTAGTATTTATTTGGGTAGCCAACTTGGTAAACTCATCCTGGAAAAACAATAAAAAATATTGACACACACACACACATTGACCGCCAAGCACAAAAGCAGTGTTTTTAATATTTCGGACTTTATTTTTTGGTAAATTAGTCTCTTGTTTTTTTGCACATATTTTTCGATATGTGAGATACCCATTTGGACCGAAACAACCGTGGAGGCCAGACAAATCTGATTCCATAATAAAATGTACTAAAACGTATATCCGGCTGGAAACATTGGCCTCTCTATGAAGCACTGCCCGTGTCCAAAGATACACATGGCCTCAGGAGGTGGCATTATAGATATTATAGAGATGCTTAACGCTCAATGCGTTAAGCAACCAAGTAGTTTATTACAATATTTGTAATTTTTATAACATGTATATTATTATTAGTGAATGGATAATCATACACATGGCGCTCAATGCGTTAAGCATCCGAGTAGTTTATTACAATATTTGTAATTTTTATAACATGTATATTATTATTAGTGAATGGATAATCGGATGCATATTTACCTAAAGTTAATATTTGGCTAGGAAATTATTAAATTTAAGCGGCTTCTTCAAACCGGCTTATTTAATTTTAATCCCTGGATTCTAGAAAATTCAGGAATGCAAAAGTAGTTGGTAAATTGAATTTTAAATATTTTTCAATATATCTCGGAAATGGTGCATAGTGGCACAAAAATAAGGTATTTTTTATCCCCCTATGTTTCCTTAAAACTCCCTTTCAGAATCAATTGACGTTATAAAAAGTAAAAAAAACATGCTCAAAATTGTTTAAGTCCAGTCCAGTTTCTATAGTAATTTCACATGAAAATTCGGCTAAGTCGCTGGCCCATACGAAATCAATTGTTTTTTTTTTTTCGATACAAAGTGCAAATAAATAATGAATATGAATAAATTATATGAATCATATCGGGAGTTTCACCCGTGTTCTTTTCGTAATAACACGTGTTGTGAGGCTCCATTTTTAACTCAACCTACCATACAATTTCTATATATTACAAAATATATTTACTTGACATTGGCAAAATTCGCGTATTTAACGCGAGCACGCCATTAATTAAGAAAGAAGAAGATGAATCATATCACAAGACAAAGCTTAGTATATTGTTTACCTTTTCACTTTCAGATGCTTTGTTTTTCTCTTCTGTAACTTGCTCAAGAAGTTCAGAAAACTCACAGCGAAGTCGGTTGTAGCGTTCTATGGATGTCTCTGGCTCCCCTTCTGCTGCCAACTCCCATTCGCCTGCTCTGTATAGCAGAATTATAAAGTTGAGTCACAATAATAAACAGTAATAGGCTATTTGACAGGTTTTGAAAATCCATTTTATACTTATGGTAAATTTTAAATAGAAAAATATTGGAAAAAATTTACTCGGCCACAAGTGAATTCTCAGACGGGTCCAATGCTCCGGATTGGACCGGAGCATTGGACCGGATTTCCAAAGGTCGCGGGTTCGATTCCCGTCTGAGAATTCACTTGTGGCCGAGTTAATTTTTTCCAATATTTTTCTATTTAAAATTTACCATAAGTATAAAAATAGCATTGAAAAATGCAAAAATTACAAAAAATCATAAATCCTTTTTATATTATGTAGTGGAGTTTAAGGAACCCGGTAAAAGTTGTTCTTTTTAATTCTGGTACATATTTGCTGAAAAATATCAAATTAAAAATTCAATATTTAAATAGCGCACTAAAACGCTACTTTGACAATATGGCGCTGCTATGGGTTCGGTGACGTCACTTGCCTGTATTTTGCATATCATCCACATACGTAGGCAAACGAGGTTTACAAGCAGGTGACGTCATTATAAACTCGACGAATCAGGGGTGTTTTGTGTCACAAAACGTTTCAAAAATGCATTTTATTTACGGATTTTTAAATAAATTTATAATTATTTTCAACTTACGTTATTAAAAAACCATTTTTAAACTCATAATTTATACTGATAACGGTAATTGACACTTTATTTTTCGCATTGTCAAATAGCCTATTTTAAAGTTGATAACCCCCGTTTCAGTTTGGACAACTTTCATATTCTTTAAAGCTCTGTGATAAAGTCTGTTATTACCTGTATCCAATCCTTGTTTTTCGGCTAAGCCTGTCTGAAAAATCAACTGTTCCAGTCAAGAATTTGCCTTTGAATTTATTGAAAGAGTCTTTCACTGAAAGGTGCAATTGTTCGATGCATTCATTTTCTTCTTCTTCATAAGGTTCTGGTTGGTCGACTTCAGGCAAATCGCCGGATTCATAAACATCAGGTTGATCGTAAGCCTGTAAAATATCGAACAAATCCTCAGTGCCTATCAACCACAAAGACAAATCAATAACATAAATCTTAACATAATTTAAATGACTACTGACTATTCCAGGAAGGTTTTCGTATTTTGGGTCTGCCATTGTAATCATATATAATTAAAATTAATACAATTATGTAGTAAATAGATTAAACTTTAATATTTCTTTTCGTTTTTGGGCAGAATGACGTCAGGTTTTATCACGGTTTTTTAAAGTTGACAATGACATTTCAATATATTTGACGTGTATTCATGAATTGACAGTTTATTGTTGACAGCTAGATTTTTTTTTCTGCTATATAAGCTGAGGATCAGATAATATTGTATTTTGAATTTTTAGAAGCGAAGACAAACTTAATCAATACCATTATGTATTGAAGGATTTTAAATGGGCAGTCAACTGTCAAACGAAGCCCATATTTTTTAAGCGGTATCCGGATTATTACTTTGGCATTTTTTTACTGCGTTTAGAGGAACGATGTTACTTTGACCCACACGTCATTGTCGATGACGTCTTATGTCAGCGGTGCGTCAGCTGAAACGTGTTCGTTTTTTGAGTGTAATTTCGCTAATATTGCTTATTTTACAAATTCTGAGTCTGGAATTGCTAATGTTTTAGCCGTTATAGTAACAGCATTAAGATCTATGGAAATTTTATCTTTGAATAACAAATAATCGATTCGTGTCGCGTCGCGTGAGTCACTGAGATATTTTTGTCAGCTACCTACTTTACCTTGTTTCACAACGATTCATCAGTTGGGAGACTGTTTATAAAATTGAGGCAGCCGGTGAATTCTAGTTTAGTTTGTATTTGAAATTCATAACCATGAGTCTACAGTGGACTATCATCGCCACGTTTCTATACGCCGAAATAGCCGCCGTGTTACTTCTTACTTTGCCAGTAGCAAGTCCTTCAAGATGGCAAAAGTTTTTCAAATCGAAGTTTCTAGCGTACATAGGAAATCAAGCCTACATATACTTCTTCGTGTTGGTCGGTGTTTTGGTTTTGTGCCTTTTAGATGCCATTCGTGAAATGCAAAAGTATTCAGAAATGGGGGAAAAAGGTGACCACCAACATCTTGATGCTGAAATGCAAGGTAACATGCGGCTGTTCCGTGCTCAAAGGAACTTCTATATTTCCGGCTTTGCCCTGTTCCTCCTCGTCGTCATCCGTCGATTGGTGCAAATGATTTCACAACTGGCTGTTTTACTGGCCCAGAGTGAGGCTAACCTCCGGCAAGCACAAAGTGCGACTACAACAGCTAGAACTCTTCTCGCCAAGCAAGGAGCTGGTGACGATGAGTCCAAAAAAGAGGTTGAGGATTTGAGAAGCAAAATAACACTTATTGAAAAGGAATTGTCGAAAGAGAAAAAAGACAAAGAAGCTGTGAAGTCTCAGGCTGAAAGTCTCAATAAGGAGTATGATCGGCTGGCTGAGGAACACAGCAAGCTACAGAAAAAGTTGACGGTGTCTGGTGGAGATAGCAAGAAAGATGAGTAGACAGACTGATGTAATTTATTATTTATGCTTATATAATTAGGGTCTGATCAAAATTTCTATTCCAAAAGTGAGTTATAACTAATACTCCCTTTTTAACACTAAGATTTGCTTTGTAAAATTTCAACAAATGCTTGAAAAATAAACTATTCAATGTTATCCTTGCACATCATCACTACTGATGAGCATTTAAAATAGATTTAATTAACAAAAACTGGCTGTAACTTTACAAATTGCACTAGTTTAGTACTCTGAATGTTATAGACTACAAGGAAACTCAAGAAGTTAAAGACATAAATTATCAATTAACCTCTCAGGACCCGGATTATGAGACACAATAGATATTCCATTGTTCTCTGTACACTGGTGTCCAGTTTGGGTTTGATAAATAATTAAATGAGTTTCAATAACTTGGCATGTGATATTGTAAACTTTAATATTGTTGATATGGTGACATTTGTACAGCCAGTTTAAAAAAATATTTATCTAAACTATTTTTATATAGGTAATTCCATATTTGGATATTGCATTCAGTCCTTGTTAATTATAGTAATAGAATCAAACTTTTTAATCAACTATTTGTTTATAAAATAAATAATAATATTGTGCAAAGAATGAATGTGCTGTTGGTAAAATAATAGTGTCACTTGTTGATCCATTTTATTTACTCAGGTTTTATGGTAACTAAGATTGTGTTTTTTACATACATTATTTCATAGGAATAGATGCATTGGTGGTTGATTTTTTTGTAGAATGAGTAACTTTTGTTTAAGGATAGGATTGTGAGTTTTAGTTTAAAGTGTGTTAAATACATTAATTTTTTTTGTTTTGTAAATTATTTGTTTTATTTTGTACTCGCATTACAATTTCTCCATTTCACGAGAATTTTCATCATTTACATGTAGTTGCACAATTCTGAAGCTGAGTATTGACATCGCGAGGCGACATGTCAATGTGAAGATAAGCAGGCTTTACCCTTGGTCCCACTGGTTTATCCCCCTGGTGGGATTGTGGTCCCACTGCTTAGTATAATAAAAAAAAAAATGAAAGTACCAGGTACTTTTACCTAAATATTATTTTAAGTTAATAAGATTCAAATGGTCGAGTAGGACATTTCTTGCGCAGTGGGTCTACGGGGAAGAAAATTATCTGTTTAATTACCTGTGGACTCACTGGACGTCAAAACTGTAGCGCAGTGGAACTACAGGGAAAAATATCTGTGGACCCACCAGGGTTCCAAACCAGTGGGATCACGGGTACAGCCTAAACTAAAGATAAGAGGTATTTGCCTCGCGTACCATCCAACATACTCGTACTAATAGCATCGTCGTCATCATAGATATTACTTTAGCTATTGACTAACCACTAAGGGCCGATTTCACCGCTTTGATTTACCGCAATCAATTCGAGTTTTACGCGCTAAAGCCGAGTTCCGCCTTAAGTTTGCGTTTCACCGATATAAACTAAACGTCGATCAAGTTGAATTTGGTTCAATTTCTTAACGGCCGATTTTCGACAGTTAAGCGCAGTGCCGGTTTTACTACAACCAGCGCCCTTGGGCGAGATTTTACCTCCTCCCCCCATCCCCCCGTCCAGTAATATCCCGTAGAACTTCTTTCGTGAGATGGACACTACCAACTTTTAAAAGGTAGTGTAACGCGTGAGCGCTACTTTAACAATTGAAACGATCTTGATCCTGATACTGTTCTTATTAAAAGTTTATCTGACAAGGTGACCATCCCTATATATGCACGACGGGCCTCTTTTATAATTTTGAACCGACTTCAAAAAAGGAGGAGGTTCTCAATTCGGTTGGTATAATATTTTATGTATTTACACCGATTACGCCGAGATTTTTGAACCGATTTCCGTGATTCTTTTTTTGTTCGATGCAGAATAGTTGCCAATTGGTCCCATAAAAATTTGGTTTCGTTTGACCCAGTACTATTTATGTTTTGAGCATTTTTATATATTTCATTTCATATTTGTTACTTGGATGACATGATATTTTATTTAAAAACTGTGAAATAAAAACTTTTTATAAAAAAAAATGAAAACCGACTTCAAAACACTAAAAAACAAAAAATAAACCTTTTGGAGTCGGTGCCAGCCAAAGCATTCTACTTTGCGGTCCTACTATTTTATTTTTCTTGCCTTGGCTTGCACCGACTCCAAAAGGTTTATTTTTTGCTTTTTAGTGTTTTGAAGTCGTTTTTTTTTTTAATAAAAGGCTTTTATATATCATAAACAAAACCAGCCAGCAACGGCGGTGTACACGCCTGCTTGTAGTGCGGAAAGGTAAACAATCTTCACAGTACCTATTTAGGGGCACCCTGAGCGCCTTTTTATGTCCGGCGCCCTGGGGCCGTCGCCCATGCTCGCCCCCCCTCCCCCCCCTAACGCCACTACTGGTTAAGCGTATAAATTAATATAAGTTCAAATTTTGAACGCTCGCTGTCTGTCATGGCATTGTCATGATGGTGGAGTAGGTACAACATGGGAGAATTGTTTGTTTATTTTTATAGGAAGAAATAGTGGAAAGAAATGGTCTTCTTGTATTTGCATTAAAAAAAGATGAATAGATCCTTACTTCGACAATATTAAAAAATCCCCATAATTTGTTTTGTCAATTTACCTATATTAAGTACCTACACGTGGTATTTGTATTGATTTTTTCCAACAAAATAGGTCCTTACCTAATATTTTTAATTTCTTATACCCATTACATTCAGCCCATTTTGATTGAAAACTGTGATCTACATAAATTTGTTTTAATTTCCCATTTATGAAGGAACAATTTCTTTACTGCAACACTTCGAACCCAACTCGTTTAGTTGATGACATATTATTCACTCGTTCATTCTTTTCAAAGCTAAACTAAGTTTTAGTGAACGGACTCAGAACGAAGCCGGTGAAACCGGTGCGACGTAAACCGCGATCAAAACTAATTTCTGATCTTGCTTAAGCAGAACCAAGTTCTATTAAACTCAGTTTCTATTAAGGACGGTGAAATCGGCCCTAAGTAGGACTAACCTAACAAGCTTTCAGACAACAAATGCCTCGCGGTAAAACGGATGGTGTTTTGTTCTGTCACGAGAACAATAGAGGTGTAATGAATGGTCAGATTGGTGAGCCAATAATCATTGTATAGTAGTGAGCCTCTAGTGAGCCCATAAATAATACGTGGCGGTGCTAGCCTGCAGCATAAAGCCAGCAATTACTCAGATATTAAGTTATTTACTTAAGTGCTTTCTATTGATAGCCTTCACAGACTAGGGTTTATTTCCTGGGTTCCCGGGAACAGGAATTCCCGAGAAAAACGAGGTTCCTCTAAGCGGGAAATTTTGTTCAATATTCATAATTCAATAATCATCTTCGAAAAAAAAAATCTGGTATCCTTCACATCCGACTTGGCTATATAATAAAAAATAATAAATAAATAAAAATAAATTTTATTCTCTCATCACAAACTAGCATTGAAATAAAGTTATTTACAAAACAGGAATAAGGAATCTAAGTTTGTGACAGGCTGATGCCTGAGCTAGGTACAAAATACCTGTGTTACAGGTCACCAGGCTCCCACCACCTCGAACCACATTATCACTGATAAAAACGTTATCTAATAGATGTCACTGAGAGAACATGAGACGATTAATGGCTAAACATTAAAAATATAAAGAAAAATAAAAATAATAAGAAAAATTAACAATGTAGATGATGCAAGAGTGCATCTAAATACGTGTGTGTGTGTGTGTGTGTGTGCGCGTGTGTGTGTGTGTGTGTTGTGTGAGTGTGTGTGTGTGTTGTGTGAGTGCGTGTGTGCGTACGTGTGTGTATGTATATGTTCGAATAATAGTGAGACTTACAGTGACTTACAGCTGTTATTTTGTGCATGTGTGTGTATCAAAGAATACTATTACTAACGGCTGTATGGACTATGTTTCCTTTGCCTACCATATTTATATAAAGTAAAAATCTGGTTCTGAGGGTAGTTATGATAGATGCTTACTGTTTTAGATAGACGCTATGTTACTGTCCAATAAAATTTCTATCTACCGTATGACGTTTCATACTTTCAAGCCGGAATAACTTTGCCTAAGTAAAGCGTAATTCACACAATTTCAAATTTTCAATATCTTTTTACGAAAAAATATGCTATTTTTATTTTATCACCAGAATGTAGAAATTTATTCTTAAAACTAAATTTTATTCAAACCAATATCAACAATCAACAAAATATATATCGATATCTCTGGGCTCAATTGTAAAGGACAAAATATGGGTTTTCAGGTGGAGGAAAAAACAAAAAATGAATATTTTACTTCACTACCTACGTAAAGGTTCATGCTTACAAGTAGGTACTTAATTTTAGTATTTGAAATTCAATTTAATTTTCAATTTATATTTGTATGAGACCTGTAAAGAGTCATTTGTAGTTTACAAGTATGATTAAAACAGTTTGAAATAAATCAGTTTTAACTGTTTAAAAGTTTTTAAGCAATATTAAAAACATAGAGAAAAAAACAGGATTTAAAAGTACTTATAATTGAGTATTGATGAAATTATACAAAAATATTATGGTCTTTAATTACTAAAATTTAACGGATTAGTACCCACTAATCACATAATAAAATTGGATAGATGATATTATAAGGTGTTCGTAAAGTGTTCGTATTGATTAGAGATACGCAATAAAAAATGTTTAAATTTGAATAAAACAACTTCCTTCGAATTTTAACGCTCAATTTATACACCTTATAATTAAAACTCCGTGTATTTTATGTTTTTTTGGGCTTCCCGACGTTTCGACACCTTTCCATAGGTCGTGGTCACTGGGGTAGCACTCAATTTCTTAACTTATATTTTTGTTAGGCCTTTTCTCCCACGACGCGAGTATTAAATGTTTATCAACTGATCGACTTTTGTAAATACATTTTTACGCGAATTCATAAATCTTACTGATTAAAAATTGATGGTTTAAATTAAAACGTAGTGACGTTTTAATCATACTTGTAAACTACAAATGACTCTTTACAGGTCTCATACAAATATAAATTGAAAATTAAATTGAATTTCAAATACTAAAATTAAGTACCTACTTGTAAGCATGAACCTTTACGTAGGTAGTGAAGTAAAATATTAATATTTTTTCTTCATAAAAAAGACAATAAACTGGGTAAGGAACTGTTTTCCAAAATGTAATATTTGATAGAAAAAAATATATTTTAGTTTTATTTTAATTATGGCCCACTTGCTCCATACTAGGATAACATTTAACTCTGCGTTAGATGCATGCAAAAGCAGCATCAACTCTAAGTTTAATGTGTTCACCTAGCTTGACGCAAGTGTTAATCTTAAAGTTTGACTGCATTACAATTAATCTAATAAGGTGTTAAACGGCGAAAGCATTATACATTTATTGTTTTGACTATAAAACTATAGTTTAACTAAGACAATTTAGACGATTGAGTAAAAAAATACTTTTAGGTACATGTAGGTGGTACAGGGTACTATTAAGTATTCTGTGGTACAGGACAATCATAGTATTATTTCGATCGTATAGGTAGGTATAGGTAGGTCAACTGCAAAAAAAAAGTTTTACGGCCACAGCTTATCGTTGAAAGTTTGTTTTACTACAATGGTGATTATGTTTTGGTGGCGCATGTTATTTACGACACTATTTTTTCTGAAAAACTTGCTTAGTGGTCCAAAAATTGTGATATTCGCCAAAAATTACATTTTTTGGCGAATATCCCAAACGAAATATACAGATCGATAGAGAATTAAAAACTGAGTAAGACCCGTAAGACCAAGTCAAAAGTGCCTTTACGCCCTAATGTGCTTTACGACATTTGAGCCCAGAGATATCGCTAAAATAGTTAGGTATAGAATGCTTTTTTCTACTCACTTACGAATAATCGGTTAAAATTTTACGAATAATCGAACTTATTGATAACTATTATGCCGATATTTTAGAGTACCTACAGTTGATTCAAATAAAGCTAATTTTTTTATAGACTTTCATTCTGATAGTTTGTTTTTTTGACTTTCCTCATGCATTCCATGACGTTAAAAGATGATCGAGCCCGATTCTCACGCCTTTGACATCTTGAATTCGACTTTTTTTGGAGTAAAAAATCAGTAATAAAAGCTAACTGAAAGCAGTCTTCTACATTATAGGATTGTCAAAGATAATTGAAACTAAAGTATTTTGACAGTAGTAGAGATTTCACTTACATTTTTTATAAAGAAATAATTAAGGAGATAAAAATGTCGAATTCGACATATTTCAGCGCGAGAATTAAGTCAGTAAGTTAAAAATAAGATTATGTTTTATACAGCCAGCTATAGATGAAAACCATAAATAGTAGATTATATTTTTTGGCTTGCTTTGCCAAAAAACTGTTTTTACATAGCTAATATACAACATATTAGCTATACAATGCTTTGCCAACGGCTACTGTTGATTTGCCCTTGAATAAATTTAAGAATAAACTGTATGACTTGCTTTGTGTTCAATGTCCTTAATATTAATGTTTTTTCTCCCGGGCGAGATGGAGAGCTTCGGTATCTATACCGCCACGCCCGCACACATCGGCTTCCGTGACGGCGCCCTTTTCCCCGGCTACGAATTCGTATTAAATAAATAAAATAATGATTATCTTTCGACCTAAATCTTGACAACAAAAAATATGTGACATTTTTAACTTTGTATAAGAATTTTTCTTTAACTTAGGTACCTATATAATTTGACATTGTTTAATCTCATTGAGCTTGCTTCTTATGACATTTACTTTTAGTGGTTTTTTATATTATTTGACATTGTTTTAATCCCTTTGACATTTATTTTTAGCGATTTTACATTAACTATTTGGCATTGTTAAATCTTTATTAAAATTATTATTGATCATTTTGATATTTTTGGAATTAATGATTTTATATTATCAAAATTTAATTAATTTATCTTTATTTAGAAAACCAACAGCTTTAACAATGCTTATATAATAACTTATGTAAATCTATAGTAAGCCATTGAACAGGTTTACAAATTTTATAAACCAATAATTTTGTGACAAACGACTTTTGGTGATGTAAACCATAAGCAAAATTATTCTTACAAAATTGCGCAAAAAATATATTTATATTTATGAAAATAGCTGAACATGGTAGCCCGAGAGCAACATGTACAAATGTGAATGTTACTGTTGTATTTATGTTTTTATGTAAGTTACAATGAAATGAACCAGCACTAACATTTACATTTTAGTCTTATTCTCGTTAAAAGGTCTCTTGTCGTAAGGTTTGTGAACTGATAGCGTAGCCTCCCTGACACACGCAAGTAGTTGTAACAGCCCAAACTAAATAAATGATATTGTGTTTAAATATTACTAGTGACTAAATAAACAAAAAAATATCTATTCAAATATAATGGTATATATATTTACTTTTGTAGCCTATCGAAAAATCAGGTACTTTTTTTGATATGTTGAATTACTCTCTTTCTGAATGTATCTTTGGAAATTCCGAATAGTTTCAACTCATCAAATTTAGTGTTGTAAGTATGAGCGATGCGGGTGAGAACATTATTGCCGGCATATCTAGTGGAATGCCTGGGAGTGTGCAGCAAGGACGTGTGGCGGGTACGTCGAGTCGGGGTACGAAGCGCCATACCCGCCACTAGTTCGGCACAATCAAGGTTCCCATTTATGATGTCAAACAATAAGCACATGTCCAGGTAATCGCGCCGCTCCTCAAGAGTCAAGAGCGAGTGATGACGACAAGCATCACGATAAGATTCAGGCGAGATATGACATGGGTAGTTTAAATGATGGACGAACTTTCTTTGAATACGTTCTATGTGATCTTTATATACATTATAGTATGGAGACCAAACTGGGCTTGCATATTCTAGGACACTCCGCACGTATGCAAAATAGACAATCTTAATGGCATATATGTCTTTAAACGGCCTGCATGTGCGCAAAACAAAACCAAGGTTTCTGTAAGCCCTATCAACGATACAGTCGATATGGTTGGATAGATCTAACTTACTGTCTAGGATAACTCCTAGATCGCGAATCTCGCTGACTAGGAATTTTCTGATTATTAAAATGATATGGATAGTTAATAGAATTGCCCTTGCGTGTATAAGTGATGCATTCGCATTTGCTTACGTTAACGGTGATCTTATTTTGAGCATAGTACCGGCTAAGATTATCTAAATCTGATTGTAAAGATTCGCAATCGTAATCTTTGTTAATCTGGAGAATTTTTTTTTGTCGTCCGCATACAACAAATGTTCAGCGCATTTCAAATAGCTCCCGATGTCATAAAGATATGCGTTATAGAGCAAGGGTCCGAGATGAGAGCCTTGTGAGACTCCCGTAGGATATCTTCTTAACAAAGTTGGATCTGAAGCCACCGAGTACGACAGCCTGAGAACGATTTTCCAAGTATGATTGTAGCCATCGGAGTAGATCGCCATGGATACCCAATTCGAACAGCATACGGAGCAGGATGACGTGGTCCACACGATCGAAGGCTTTTTCGAAATCAGTATACACCACATCAACCTGTCCACCACCATCCATATTCTCAAAGACATACTTAGTAAAAGACGCGAGGTTAGTGACGGTGGAACGACGCCGAAGAAAGCCGTGTTGTCTGTCAGAAATTCCCTTATGTATAATCGGATATATTGCTTCGTAAACGATTTTCTCAAACACTTTGGCAGGTGTGTTCAACATGGAAATGCCTCTGTAGTTTTCTACACGTGTTCTAGAACCTTTTTTGTGCAGAGGTATAATATGTGCGTTTTCCCACACGGTAGGGAAAGTACCTTCAATCAGAGAACGGTTAAAGATGATGGATAAAGGTACCTAATGCTAAAGACTTGCCACAATTTTTCCAAAAAAGCGAAGAAATGCCATCGCAACCAGCTCCTTTAGAGCCATCAAGACCAGTCAACATTTTTGATACGGTTTCAGCTGAAATATTTAACAAACCTATGGAGTCAGAACTCATAACCGAGGCAGAAGAGGGCAAAGCAGTAGTGGTACTAACTTCGCCAAAGACACTTTTGAAGAACTCACTAAAAGCCTCGCAAATCGCGTTTCCATCAGTGTACATCGTGGCCCCATAAGATACAGAACTGTGATAGTGAGAACTACCACGTAATGATTTCACATAAGACCAAAACATTTTGGGGCAGGATTTTACCGAGCTTTCCATGTTATTTAGGTACCTGTTATAGCAAGCGTCGTTGACTCGGCGTTCCCGTTTACGTAACATAGCAAACTCGTCGTAGTCCAGTAAATTATAATGTCTTTTCCATCTGGAATGTGCTTTGGTCTTTTCTTTTATAATTTTTATAAGCGAGCTGCTATACCACACTGTGTAAGAGCGATTAGAACAAAGCCGTGGGATCAAGAGACATGTCTCTCGACAGCATCGTTGATTACTTTGTAAAATACCTCCGTTACATCATCGATTGAGCCTGACCGAAGCAGTGTAGCCCAATCAACACTCAGAAAGTGTGAATTTAAACTTTTGTAATCACCCCTCCTATAGTTACGCCTTGTATTGTATAATTCTGTTAAGGGCTTGACTGCCAGATCCAAAATTTCCACGTAAAAAGACGGATGGGCTCGATCTTCTGGAACGAATGGTGTGCATTTTTCAATTTTAAGTGGTAAATTAGAAAACGCCAGGTCTAAGGTGTTACCAACATAATTAACTAGGTCGTTGTACTGGGAGAACCCAAGTAATGACAAATCATTTATTAATTGAAGGCCTGCACTTTACGACTACAGGTCCGCTTTTAAAAAAAGTAGGATTGGTCGAGTTCCATTTAATTTGTGCTTGATTAAAATCTCCTATTATCAGATGATTGTCTTTAGGGTTGTTATTAAAATTATCACTTATGAAAACTAAGACAGAGTTAACATCACGTGGAATACGGTTAGCGTCTGGTGGTATATAAATTGCACTAATATGAAGTGCCACCGAAGAATTGATCACGTGCGCGGGTAACGAGATAGTCAGCATTTCGACAGGAGGAAGCGGCTCGGATTCGCAGCATCGTCGCGCCTCGAGACTACTCTTAACTAAAATCATTACTCCACCGCCTATGGTTTTGTTACTCGCTACGAGATCTCGGTCTTTGCGAAAAACATCGTATCCACCGACACATAGTTCTCCGTCGAAAATCCGTCCTGCAACCATGTCTCCGTAATAACCACAATATCAAAATCACTAGAGCAAAGTTGCCATCGAAAATCCGAAGCCATCGTTCTATATTTGCTCCAACAACAAGATTCCAAATGCTAATGATGGGTGAAGATGGGATAAAAAATGTCGTATGGTAAGCGAAACACTCTAAAAATGCGTAGGTATAATTCCTGACTTATCATAACCGAACCTACACTCAGCAATGTAAAATTATATAAAATAATAAAATTGAATCGAGGCTTATAAATATTATTCGCATCTGTAACTGCACATTTACTCAAATCATAAAAACTAAGACGCAAATGACGACGCATAGACGCAAATAAGTAATTAATATTAATATCAATATTTGTGTGTCAGTGCCCGGTGCGACACGAGATCTTGCATGTCCTTTCATTTTTATCTATTTGTACCGCGTTTGCTTGCAAATAAAGAATTATGCTATTCTATTCTATTTCTCAAAATTCCCGATTCCCGGAAATGAAAAAAGTCTGGGAATTCATGAACCCTACCACAGACATAAATAATATCTACATATTATTAAAGTCTGTGTTATTCACACATGAGTATAATAATATATTTGTTTTTCAACACTTTTATCATGTTAGTTCCATGTATAGTTAATTATAAGTTATGTAGATTTGAAGGAGTCTAACCGTCTCTGTGGTCTAGTGGTACAACCACCGGTATCAGACCCAGGGGTCCCGGGTTCGATTTCCAGCGGGGGTACATATTGTATTCGGTTTGGTTGGTGATAGTTCTTCCTACCTTGTTGTAAGTCCTCCTGGCTAGCTACCACCATCTTATCGAAATCTGACGTCATAACAACAATGTTTCAGCATTGTTGTGTTCCGTCAGTTAAAGATAAGCTGGCCAGTTCCTCTGTGATTGAGGATTCCGGGAGAGGCTCGCTTCCATCTTCATCCTTATCAATATGAAAGCTAATAGACTCTCCGTTGCTCATAAAAAAAGGAAAATCCTAGTGTCCCTCGTTCAACTGTCCTGGCCACGCCCAATGCCATTTGCAATATAATAACGACAATATCAAGCCGAATATATTTACATAAGCAACACATTACGTAACATCTTCGACAAACAACAAAGGTTTGTTTACCGTCGAAAATATTTGTGCAGCTTGCTGGAACGCGGTAGTAGTGGTAGTTTTTTATTTTATGAATATTTTTTTTAACTTGGACGATATGATTTGCAGGTTGCTTGTTTATAATGCCCTACATGAAACCTAATCTACTTATTCTAGAAAAATCCTACTGTAGTATACAAAACAACCTATTACAGACGTAAAGTAAAAAAAAAACTACTTTCAAAAAATAAAAAGAAAGCCTTTTAGAGTCGTCGCCAGCCAAAGCATACTTTTTGGAGCTCCTGTTCTATCTGTTTTATCTTTCTCGTCTTGGCTGGCACCGACTCTAAAAAGCTTATTTTTTGCTTTTCAGATTGTGAAGTGGGTTTTTTAACGTAGTTTTTTTTCAATAACTATTTTTTTGGAGTCTGCATGATCTTGCCCACGTTTTTTAAACGCAGGCCAATCTTTTATTAATTCTTCGAGACGACACCTGCGTGCGAAATGATACTTTACCCCCTAGATGTTACGAACTGGCCATCAGATAATTATTTTTTGGTTACCCATCTCATGTCTGTATTATGGTCAAGAATAGGTCAAGGATTACAAAACATAAGATTTCTCCAATCAACTTTCAACTTCAAGATTCCAATCTAATTTCCTGAAGAAATTTTAGATAATTTTACAACGGTAACTGTATATAAATGCACTTAGTGCCAGTACCCCTATTACGAGTTTGCTTAACATGACATTTACAGGACTTGTGAGCGTAGACTATCGGATACACTGCTCATGTCGGTAAAACAGTCGCTAAATATGAAAGAGACAGAGCTACATTTTACATTAACGTTTACTGTAACGTCGAGTTTGCCAAACTCGTAATAAGCCTACAGTTCTGTCGTGGTCACACACTTAGGTCGTAAGTCGATATTAATATAAACTAAGTTAATCTCAACATGATGTTACATCAGTCCTTCCTTAAAGGTCAGCCCTATAGTTGTCTAATTTCAAAATCTATCACAATCCCTTTCAAATGTCAAATAGTGACAGTCTGAAGTACTCATGTAAATATATTTCAAATGACGAATTTAAAGGGATTGCGCTAGATTTTAAAATTAGACAATTAGCCACCTGGTCGTCTTTTACGACATCCTAGGCATGTAAAAAAGTGGTGACACTTGTAATCTCTGAAATTATTGATTGTTTAACATGAAGGAAGTTTATTTTATTTAGAATGCGGAATGCAATAATCAGTCACAAAGAAAGAGAAAAATTATTAACAATGTTTAAAAATGCGTACTTAATATAAACGTAATTATTTTTATTTCATGGCACAAAAATTGACAATAAAAACAACCGTAAATATAAATCATTATTATTAAAGTAAAAAATTGAGCTTAATTTTAATAAAATCTGTGATACAAAATACGACTTAGAGCCGAGTCAACCAACTGGTCGATTAAATAATTAATCGTGGTTAAAAACATCGTTGTGACACAGAATACTAAATAGTACCCAAGACTGACCCAAGACTGGAAGAAAATAACATTTAGTTCTTAGAAAACGGTCGGTTAATAGATGGTGAAATCGGGCATTAGAAACTGACATTGCATTTTTTTTAATGTGACGGTGTTGCCCTTTTGAATTTTGTCAAAATGCGGAGATTTTAATTGCAGTTGTTTCCACACTGCTTTTTCTAGGCGTCTCATAAGTTTACCTCCCAAGTATACACGGCCCAAGGCCGGCTTACAGCATTTCTCTATCGCTGTAGCATTTTTGAAGTTACTTCTACAGTAGCATTACAAACGTTATAACTGTATGTAATGCTTATTTGGGCACACATTATAGGGCACTTAGGTATTATACAATATATTATAGCTATAAGTAGCCTTTGTTCGGTGTTGGAGATTTGAATGGTTTAAGTATCAAATAAAAAAAAAATTCGTCGTTATAATATTTAAAAAATCAAACCAGTTGTGCTGTTGACTGCCCTTATGTCTATTTACCCAGTTACAGTTCATCTCTTATGTTAGCCTGATAATTTTCGTTTTCAATGAGCCCTAAGCTGTTCCAGAAGGACTTTTGTCCGAAGTCGCTGCTGGCTTTCATCTCAGCCTTGGTCGGCGAGGAGATCTCCAAGTAGTTCAACTCGGCAGACCCTGGGGTTACCTGCTGCCAAGCGACGTTGTCAAACTTCGGTACCCTGGGAAAAAGACAAATACCTACTTAGTTCATAAAGTTGTATTGATCTGGGACCTTTTTGGGACTAAAAAGATAGATAGCTCATTAAGTTTTGTTGATCTGGAAGTCGATTTTTGTATTTCAATCGTGTTCCAATCGTAGTAGTTTTTTACACTGTAGGTAATGACGAGAACGACTAAAGCGCTACAATTAAATTTAATTCGATCGTAAGTACATATTCAAGTCAAGAAGAATACATTTTTATCTATTACGGGAAAGCTTTTTTTATATGTTAGTTTTTACGGACGACGGTTTTACTAACTGGTTAAATTAAATAAAAATAAAACTGAAAGGGTTTGGGTGTGGGGTCTAATAACCCAGTTTTTGAAAGGTCATGTGATTCCATACATGAGGGAGTAAACAGGGATGGGACAGTGGAAGGAGGGTAGAGGACGGAATATTGAAAGAAAGGAAAGATAGAAAGCCAGGAAAAGAAGGAAGGAAAAGAAAAGATAGGGTGGGACAAAGCTCAGGTCGCCGTGCCATAGTCCACCCGATCAGTTATTCGCCTGAACATAGATTTATATCTCGGGCACGATGTTGAATTTGCCTTGTGACCAAGATCGCCCCAGGTATTGTTCCGGGTGTGATGGGTGCGGCAATTTCCACAACACACTTTAGTAGGGTCGCCCTGGTGCGGGCAAACAGCAAAGGAGTGGTTCTTTGCACAATGGAGCCAGACCTCCACCTCGCGGGTGCACTTGCACTTGGAGCGAACGTGCACATACTCCATACAGCGGAAGCACTGCATGAATGAGTTTGACCAGGTGGTCGCAGTTGATATCCCTCGGGATGCCCTTAAGTATGACCATGGGCTTCAGCATTCGTGCGGGCTCAACCGTGATATGATTCGCTTCCGGGGTCGCTTCGCTTAGTTTGTTCAGCGCCAGATCTCTGTCCGCAGGCTTCTCAAATTCTACCCGGACTTTCCTGCCAGAGATGCGGAGCAACTTAGCCGGGGCAAAATCGAGGCTCGGGAATTGAATAGCCGCGCTAAAAGACTTGAGCACTGCTTGGTAGTTCGTTGATTCGGAATTGCCGACTGGTTGTTAGTGGAAGGCGCACGGATGTTCCGCGCCATCCGACGCGCCAGAACACAAAAAAGCTTAAAATATTGTTGTTTTGGCGACAGAAGTAGGGCTTTACGTGCTGTACTCTGAATACTCAACCATTTGGACGTTTGAAGAGCTACATTAAGTACCTCTTCGAAAACTAGAGCAGTTAGTATCGAGAGTTCGAGTTACTAAATATTCATTTCGGCTCATTCACTATGAACTAGAGAGACGAACTCATCGATTGGAAATGAATAATTCAAAATGAATACGATTTGACTAGACATCTAATTTACATATGTGATAGGCACTATAGTGCCTAAAGGAATACACGTTAAGTGGGATGAAAGGGAATTGGTAGATTCTTCTGTAACTTAATGCTTATTTCAAATCAATACATTTATTTTGTGTCAATAGGCACTGAAAATATAGGCAATGCTGTAGGTAATAGGTATAATAACAGATGCATGACGTAAGCCCATGCCAACGCGAACTGCGTAGACAGTAAACACCTAGTGTTATTATTTCTTATTATGTTTATGTTTTATAAGTTTAAAATAACAAAGACTTACTTACAGAACAGAGATTAGGTAGGTAAAAAGGAAAAAAACATAATTATCCAAAGTAAACAACAAGAAAGTACCTACACACTTTGTTAAATTAACAATCAAGTGGCGACTGGCGAATTTTGAATGTTTAACGCAAACTCAATTAAATTAATATAAATATTAGTACGTGATGCAAGCATGCAAGCTAGCTTGTCAATTGCATACAATACTTCAATGTGTGTGATTTTTATACTTATAAGTTTGCGTTAGCGTTCAAATACTATTAGAATAGGTAGGTAAGTAAGTATTTGCAAGTATAAAAATAGCATTGTAAAATGCAAAAATTCAAAAATCCTAAATTATTATTGGCTGTTGCATCTTAATCGGTCGATAAACATCTGAAAAGATGTTTCTTTCGAAAGCAAGGATATTCCTAGCATTCCCATACTTTTCTATTGAAAATAAAATAAAATATTCTTGTGAAAATATAATTTCTTTTTAAAAACACAAATTTTCATACAGTTTTTTTCATCATTGGCCATTTTGTTATTCACAATCGTAACTAAGCAACCAAAATCTATGACACAGAGTGGGGGGTGTTAGATTTTTTTCGTTACGGAAATTCTTGATTCGGTCGCCGCGCTCAAAGCCCGCGATAAAAGCTATGCAATAGCTTAAAAGTATTGGAGAATTTCGACAGTGATACGCAAGTCCCGGTAGCTCAGTGGTTAGAGCATTGGACCGGATTTCCAAAGGTCGTGGGTTCGAGTCCCATCTGAGAATTCACTTGTGGCTGAGTTTTTTTTTTTTCAATATTTTTCTATTTAAAATTTATCACAAGTATTTGACATTTGAGTAGGTAGGCAGAACTTGTGATAGATTAAGTCTCGTCATTTTAATGGATCAGAGTGCTCAGTGCGAGTTTTTCTACTCACACTCGATCGTCAGCGCGTCGATTTTTGTATGAAATCAGCGGACCGCCATCTAGCGGATTACGCCACGGACTAGGTACACCAACGCCATACAAGCATACAGTAGAAAAAAGTCCCTTACCCAGTAGTAGCGTAGCTGTAAATCATGTCAAGTAAGTGTTCTCTCATCATCTTGTCGTCAGATGAGCTAAAATCTATCCCAGGGAACTTGATGATCTGGAAGACATCATCGGCGTGGCACACACCTGTCAAGAAATAATTTAAATTCATTTATGTAAGTTGTACCGGTTGAGTCTGGTATAGTTGAATCTTACTATTACTACACTTTAAAGGGGTTTGAATCTTTTGACGAAGTCGACTCGTGTGACGCCATTTTGAAAAAAAAAATGGCGTTACACACTGTGAACTTGGACGAGGCAAGCCTCCATACAAAAAAGTTCAAACCACAGACCTATATCGAGATAGACGGTAAAAGTGTACCTACCTTGCGTGCCAAAAGTGTTACGACCTAATCCAGTCCGCTTGAGACCATTGCCATGAAAACACGCGTCACTCAGAAGCGAAAATGTTTAATTGTGCAGTGCTTTCTTGCAAGAGCCCGTCAATAACATTTCCACATCACTAAATCTCGCTCGTGAAATCATCGTAGGTACGAAAAATTCGATACGCTAAGTTCTCATATAGTTTGAAGCGCTCTTTTCGTCTATCTCGATATAGTTTTGTATTCAAACCCCTTTACTACAATTCAGTCGACTCGTCATCAGCCATTTTTAATGTCACTACTGCTGGGACATTGCAAAAATTAAAAGATAACCTTATAATAGTAGTTATTACAAGGTTCTTCTATATTATGTCCCTTAGGTACATAATATAGAACAACTTAGGTAATCTGGAAAGTCCATGCTCAAACAAAAACTCAATTCAACAACTATTAAATTACGAAACATAATTATTTTTATTCATCATCCAAGTTCTTAAACTAATTTTGATAAGGTCTTTTTTGCTTGTTTGCTATGAAAGGATGACTTCGGGGATGCTTTTGGCTTAGTCCTAAGCGCATCCAAGATATTTTACGAAAAAATATTTCAGCTGTGAAATACAAAATGTTCATCACTTTGGCCTAGACGGGGATCGAACCCAGCCTCTGGCGCAGCAGGTGTGATTAGGAGTACCATTGCATCATCGAAATTGTGTAATTAGGTTCCTAATATAACATCACCAATATCGAGTCGATGCCAAATCATAACTTTGTAGGAGTATGTTTGGCACCGATTTGATTCATAGATATATGAATCAAATCGGTGCCAAACATACTACATACAACTAAAATGTATGTAGATCGTGTAAGGAATATGACAAAAATATAATAGTATTGACAATTTTAATTGTTCCCTGCAATGGTATACAAAATATATTAAAGATTTTAATGCAACTTAATGTTATATAATCTGTGTTTTTTTTAATAATATTTTAATTTATTTTTACAATCCCTTGATTTGATTTTATTGTAATATATTGCCCAATTTAATAACTTCCCTTTTATCTTTTTGTCATGTTATTTTGTGATTCATTTTAATTTAATCTGAATATAAGTTTTATTGACTGTTTTGAATAATAATAAGTCTGTTGATGTAATTGTGGTAACTTCGCTGATTCATGTGTAATATTTAAGCTTAATACGTATGAATTTATTAAAACCCAAAGATAAATAAAATTAAATGAAATAAAATTTACGTCAATTCCGATTTAATTACGCACATATCAGGTAAAATTATAGCTAGAAAAATTTATAAACTTAACGCGTGATGTAACTGTAGCACATCTATTGCTCTGGCACGCGTGTCCCAACACTACCTACCCTACACGCGAGTTCCTTTACAATCCCATTGATGTGCCTGAATTTTCGTCCTCACAAATATAAAAGCTAGAGTCGACTCGCCAAGAAGAAGAAGAAGAACACGTTCAGACCTATTTTGAACCATAAACCCCTTACCATAGTTCTCTTTCTTTCCTGACATGAGAATGGTTAGAGACTAGTTAGTTGTAGCGTGTCCCTTCACTTATTCACGCGAGGATCTTTACAAGACCTTTATAAAGTGCTCTATCGGTGGCTGAGTTATAAAATAAATAGAAAAATCGGAGTCAACACCCCAAGACGAAGAAATTGGGAGACAACGGTACAGTAAAATGTACGGAATCCCCTTATCGTAGTTCTCTTTCTTTCCTGACATGAGAAGAGAGAGACTGCTGGCTCCTCTGTACGTGTACCGGTACAAGTAGACCGGCTGCCCGAAGACTTACTATGAGAGATGACAGTATGGTACCGTAAAATGTACGAAATCCCCTTACCGTAGTTCTCTTTCTTTCCTGACATGAGAAGGGAGAGACTGCTGGCTCCTCTGTAAGAGTACCGATACACGTAGACCGGCTGCCTTGACACCTGCGCGTGCACCTGTGCCAGTTTGCCTACGTCCACTGCGAACAATCGGTCGCCCAACGCCTAGGGATATAAAAAAGTTATTGAATTTTTATTGTCTGTGAATTCATATGGTGATTAGAGATAACTAGAGCGAAATGAATGAAAAAAAAAGGAAATTGACCCCAAAGAACAGCATTCTCTACTCCTTCCAACAACCAAAGTACATAGAAAATCGTACGATTTCAAATAAACAATGAGTTTCAATCAAGTCCCTTAGTTTCCAGTTTAAGTCTGAAGTGTCTGAAGGTTTATTTTATATGGGGTCTAAAATCAAACAGTAGCTAAGAGTATTGACATTTTTATGATACATGCTACTAAACCCGTCTGAGAATAACTTGTGAGTATAATTTTTTTTTCTAATATTTTTCTATAAATTGCTTAGATACCATTGAAAATGCAAAAACTAAAAAATCACAAACATTGTTAGCAATTCACTGTTTATTAGTGTTTCCTGCAGTTTGTAGTCGTATTGGTATAGTTCATATTTTTCGTTCGTATTTCACTTGGGGTTCTATAGTTATTACGAACTAACTATTTATGAATCTGTATCTATAGGTCTACACTTGTAAAATTACCTGAACCTTAGAATTTGTACGACTGTTTGTTTCTATAAATAAATAATAAAATATAAGTATATAATTTAAAAACAAAGTACTGAGCAAATTTTTCCATAAATAAATGTAGGTTGGATTAGTCCAACCTGCATTTATTTATGGAAATTATCCCCCTATAATATATTATTATCCCTTATCCAGCTCTTGCTAATAAATCAGTTAATTTACGATCGTAAAATTTGTGTAGGATGCCCTCAGACTAGGTGAAGCTACGATCTACGCAAAGTAACTGGCAAGAGCTGGATAAGGGTAGACAAGGATCGTGCTCGGTGGCGTGTACTTGGAGAGGCCTATGTACAGCTTGTATATAGGCCTCTCCGAGAGATGACAAATGAATTGATGCGAAGGTCATTCACGCCTTTTTTTCTTCTTTCATTTCCCATCTAAGCAATGCGGAGACTAGGTAGTTGTTTTGTCTTTTATATTTATGACACCATTCTTATTACAGCAGAGTCTGTTATATTTCAAGACATAATCATATACGGGTTTTTATTCAAGATCTCGTTTTGCGGCTTATATGGCCGGCCCACTGCCACTTCAGTTTGCTAATTCGATGGATTCACCTGTACAAGCTGCGGGAATGTCTCCATACTGACAGGTTTGCCTCCCAGATATTGCTGCTTGATTTTGGTGGCGGCGGCGCGGTGCTGGGACAATGGCAGTGTGTCATTGAACTCGAAGATGTTGCTGGCCAGCTGCTCCCAGCGGGACTCCAACTCCGGAAGGTACGACGGGTCGGTCAGGTAGGCTGTACAGTACAAGTTGCAAATGTAAGGGTAAGGCTACGAAGGTCACGTGTAACTAGAAAGATAATGAAGAGGACACATATTAAGGAATTGAACTTCCTAGCTGTGCGAATATATAAAAAAAATTAAAAGCGTATTGTAGGCAGTCGTAGAAAATCAGATAGATAGAGGGTATAGCCCCC
This sequence comes from Chrysoteuchia culmella, assembly GCA_910589605.1. Classification (NCBI taxonomy): domain Eukaryota; kingdom Metazoa; phylum Arthropoda; class Insecta; order Lepidoptera; family Crambidae; genus Chrysoteuchia; species Chrysoteuchia culmella. The sequence goes on along the minus strand of OU342651.1, from coordinate 20,261,339 downwards.
AGTACTCCCTAAATTCCGGTAGTAGAAAGGAGCTGGGGGAATAAGCTCATGCAGCTCAATAGCACACAGTATCTTACTAGCATCTGGCCTATAGCCCTTCTTCCAAGGTGATGGAGGTGGTCAGCGGCACCCTGTGCACCACCCTTGGCTGCGTGGTACGGGTACTGGCTCAGGATCGACACCTGGCGCTTCCGTGGTCGGCGTGAATGAATTGAACGAACATTGGCTCAATATCGACTTCACTCCACTGAGATCTTAGACAATATCTCACCAGCAGCAGGGTACAGCCCTTCCTCGGAGGTAACGGAGGTGATCAGCGGCACTCTATGCATGGCACCACCCTTAGCGGCGTGGTACGGGTACTGGTTGAGGAACGGCTCGCGGACTCCTGGCGCTTCCGTGGTCGGCGTGAACGGGGTGAACATGTGCACCTTCCAGTCCTAAAGTCGAAAAACTTTGTTAGTTTTTTACCGCAAAGTAAGTCGAGTGCCCATCCAGAACAAAGTAGGTACCATTTCTTGCACACATAATGACATGTTATTCTTATCATGCAGACTCACTATCGACAGTAAGTAGAAAAAAAACTCGCACGAAGCACACATGTGGTCTACTAGCCATAATGAGTCACCCAACACTACTTTTTTACATGTTCGGTATAATTTAGTTTTACAGATTTATGTGATACTCATATTTGTGAAAACCATTTTGTCGCTACTAACTTTGAAAGTTGAAACATATCTCATAAATCCTTAATACGTAGTAAAGAGGAGCTAAAATTCTGAACGTTATTTCAGAATTATGGGTTCACTCACTTCTTGTCGCCTTGATGTGATAGATACTCTGACTCTAAGCTTGATCGTCATTTTATGTTATTTATATTATGTTAGTCATGACTTTTTTAAATTTACTTTATGAAATCATAAAGTTAAACTATCTTTTCCTTCTTTCCGTTCTCGAACAACAAAGACAAAACTCGGAATAGATTTCGAAATGTCCATTTTCATTGTAAGATAAATCAACAAGATCATGATGGGATTTGATGATCAAAATGTAATTTGTCCTCCTTGTTCTGTCGTATAATCTTGAGACTACCAGCCAATTCGAATTACTTACGTCAACGAGGCTGGCTTATCATTGTAATTGATCGATTAGTTAGCAATCGGTATACAGTTCGGAGTTTGATGGTAATCTACTGCTATATTAGTATTGTGTGACGTAATACCAATACTAATAATTATGATGTCATGACTATAAATTAAGACAAAAGAACTTATGCTCGGGATACATAAGGCAAGTTTTTCATGCTAGATAATCCCCCTGTTTTCTCGTGGTCCCACGATTTTGTCCCATTAATCCATCCATCTATTTATCCCACGAGGGATAACTATTGGGTCGTGTTAGCCAGCTAGAAAGCTAGAAACATTGACTTTGTGTATCCAGAGTTAGCTTCTTCAACTAGCCTAGAAATGAAGCTATAGTTACTGCAAGCTAGTGAAAGCGAACTTCTTCTTGGCGTGTCGACTTTGGCTTATATTTCTGACCAAAATTCAGCGACTGCAACGATTTTGTCAGTGGGCGTTTAGAGTTTTTGAGAATACAGGTGTGGAGACCCGCAGGGCAGGACTAAAGATGTGCCATGTGTTAGCTAAACCAATTTTATTAGCTTCCTAGCATAGTAACACTAGCTTGCTATCCTAGCCTCGTTTAACCCAGGCTTTATGAAGAGGTGAGGTAAACACAACAACGAATACAACTATAGAGAGATCTTACTCGGCAGTATTGTACATGTGATATGGGACATCAGAGCTGATAAATGATTAGAACATACATTATTAACACTCGGGCACAGAATATACAAATATTCATCACACGAATGTCAGGTTACTACCCTCTGTGCCATTGGCCTCGTCTAGTCTGCATTGTTGAGTCAATACTCTTCATAATTTGCATTAGGGAAAGGAAATATAAGTTTGTGTGTCTTTTACTGCTCAACTGTCCTTGGGTAACCAAAAGCCAAAAATCGATAAATTATAAGATGGAAAATTGTACATTTGAAAATCATCAAATAAAAAGCGAATTTAGAAGCTACTTGATGACCACAGTTGGGCAAAGAGTTATTAATTGGATCTTATCTTTAAATACCTAGGGACCTTTAAACTACTTTTTTATGTGAAAGGAAAGTATATCAAGTACTCGTAGAAACTTACACGGAAAACAAACTATTTATCTCATTTTGTTTTGTAATAGTTAAGTCGGGTATTCACGAGGGACCTGTACCTGTCTCTTGCCGTAAATTAACTAGGTTCGAGCGTGTAAAATACCATATTTTTACTTTTCTTTCCATTTTCCTTCTTTCGATCGCGTTTTAAAACATTACATATTTTTCTCGCTCTCTTCTAGGATCTCGAGATGACTTGTAACAGATATAAATGTAACCGACTTTTTGCAAGATCCGATTGTTTGTAAATAATCGAGGGTATTTATAAACTGTCGAATTATTGTAAACGGACAATTGGATTTGCAATAAAACGGATGGTTTTAGATGATTTATAAGTAATCAGTATCTTTTCGTTATATTGTACGTATTCCTGTGTCGAAAAGCATGCTTTACGCCGATTCGTTGAAATACGTAACAACGTGTATTTTTAGTACTAAATACAGTTTTACACTTTGTTTAACATACAAAGTGAAAATTCATTGAAAACGAGTGAAACGGAGCCTGCGGGCGAAGAAATAAATGACCAACCAGTGCTAAATAACTCTGAATTTGTTAATGAACAACTATTTAACACCCATGCTACCAATCCATGGGTCAATCAGATGATCGCGTACAATAACACGTATACGGTAACTACAGGTAATTGTACACCGTGCCGCGATTGGTGCATGTGATACGGATTTTTTCGTTCACAAGTAAACGCTGATCTCGTTTGTTTATAAACTGAGCGCTGGACAATGAATAATAAACGAAGAATTATCTGTTGTATAGCATTACGTACAGCCTATATACAATAATTCGGCTGTTCATAAATACGCTTGATTATTTACAAACAATCGGTTCTTGCAAAAAGACGAAAAAAGGAATTACAAATATACAGATAAAAGTACCCAGACTTAGTCAATGTTTATAAAAATTAAATGGAATGGACATAGTTTGATTTGTTAACATTTTTTTTAATTCCCTGACTGTAGGTATTTAAAATCAGAGACATCCGATAAAATCCGTCTGGTTTACTTTACTTCTAATCTAAAGACCGAAAACCTATATATAGGATAAGATGTACAGAAGAAAGTTTATCTTAACAACGCTAAAATTTCAGCATATTATAGCTACAAAAACTTTCTGTGTTCTGTGGCTACAAGCATAAACTGTTTAATTTCATCTTCCTAGGGCTAAGCTAGTCAAAGTGACAATTATGATAACATGGTCTTGTGTACACGGCTTTATTTAATTGTCTGGCTGCGTGGGTATGCTGACGTTAATTAGTCTACATTGCCTTCATGTAATATGACTCTTTGCACTGATATTATTATAAGCCTTGCACTTACATAGATTGTCGGTTGATATTGCATAAGCTTTGGTTTTGCATGGCGACACGTTTATGTGATTTTGATTATATTTTTCAGGCTTATAGGTGTGATGATACATTACATAAATACAACATTACGTAACAAGATATTATATATACCTAGGCTTTAAGCTGACAGCAATGTCTTTATATAACTTACTAGCGACCGCTCGCATTTTCACCAGCGTCGTTCCCGTTCCCGTGGGAATATCGGGATAAAAATATCCTATGTTCATATAACCAGGCTATCTACTATCTGTGTACTAAATTTCATTCAAATCCGTTCAGTAGTTTTTGAGTTTATTCGTTGCAAACAAACAAACAAACAATCATATCTTTCCTCTTTATAATATTAGTATAGATTTATTTACAGTTAGATGTAACTTATGTGCGCCAGCGCATTAAGACGCTATACGACTGAAGCTAGATAGCAATGAGACAATGACGCATTGCGGGGGAGCGAGAGCGATTTTGCAGATTAGGCGAAAAAACCACAAAATCACTTCGTAGTAAATAACTAAGGCTTTATCTTAATATATATAAATCTCCTGTCACGATGTTTGTCCGCGATGGACTCCTAAACTACTTAACCGATTTTAAATTAAATTGGCACACCGTGAGCAGTCTGGTCCAACTTAAGAGATAGGATAGCTTTGATCCCAAAATTCCCACGGGAACGGGAACCACGCGGGTGAAACCGCGCCCGGCCTCTAGTTAAATAATAAAATAAAGAAACTACACGATGCTTAATATTATTGGTGTCCACTAATTAAACCAATTTCCAATAGTATATGTCAAATCAGTTTGACTAAACAGTTTGACCACGAGGAAGTAAGGTTATTGTCAGCCCCACCCTTGGAGTGGTTAATTTGTCCAAGGCCCCACCCAATAATTGTATGTGTTAACATTTACAAAGCATGAAAATTCACAGTCACAGTATGATTTCAGGGCCCGATATTACGGGTACACTGGTATATTATATAATTCGTAACTCGTAGCAATTCGTAGCTATGTCGTAGTCTTATTAAGTTGCTTACCACCCTGGGCCTTATTCACTATGACCACTCAGTGATTTCTTGCTCAAACCACGCCAAAATCATACTTGGTTTCGAAAATTGTTTTCAGACACAAATTTCAAAGTTATTTTACTTGTTCATTAACTATACAATTTGTGAGTGTCATGTTCTTGGACAATAACTATGTAATTTGAGATTGTCATGGAAAAAACGAATTTAGAAAATGACGAAACTGGCGTGGTTTGAGCAAGGAATCGCTGAGTGGTCGTAGTGAATAAGGGCCCAGGGCAGGGTTGGCAACTTTTACTTGGTCAAAATCGAAAAAAAACACGTTAAGAATTAATGAAAAAGTTTTATTAAGAAAACAACTAACATCTACGCCGCCGTCGCTGGCGAATTAGCAACGTCGCGTTCACAATTTTATCTGACCGGAAAAATTGCATCAGGTCGGAAGATAGCGACCTGACCCCAACAATTCCGTCTAAAACCCAACAGTCCTGGTTTTAGAAGGAATTGTTGTCGGGTTGTGAACCCTGGCCCAGGGTGGTAAGGAACTTAATAAGACTACGACATAGCTACGAATTGCTACTAGTTACGAATGATTTAATATACCAGTGTAGCAGTTTGATACAGTTTGTTAACGACGAGCCCACTTATTTCATTTGTAATTTTTATACTGTCATTACGCAGGTAGTTTAACATCTCATTCATATTGTACTTAAAACGTCTCTTTAAACGCCGCGGCAGTCTGCGACCGTCCGCGCTAGCGATACGACTAATGTTTTGTGGCTTTACCTGTTTGTCTGTAATGTGTGTGCAATAAACAGTTTTAAATTGTAACGGAGTCTATTTACTTCTACTACGGGACCTATAACAACACAGTTGTTGAGTGACTCTTCCTTGATATGATCCGAATAAAAGAGCGGGCGCATCCTAACACAGGTTTACTTCAATTTAAAAGGAGAAGCCCAAACCCTGTAATAAAGAACAAAAAAATCAAAATGGCCGGAACAGTAGGTATACCAAAATCTGCAGGGTCGTTACGTTCCCTAAAATATGGTTGAGCGAAGCGATGGCTGGTTCATGCGTCATGCTCGTGAACGGGTGCCGCCAGCGGAAATGGGTCTACTTCAGTCTGCTTGTCTTAACGTTGTGCTTAGAGATTAAATATTTTCATCTAAAATAAATTGCTATCGACCTGTATGTACGTCACAACTAGCAGTACAGTAACCTTGTAATGCGAGAAATGTTAAATGTAAGTCCTTCCTTACGAGTTGAAAATTGTTTACGGTTAGGATAACCATAAAATGTAATATTATAATTAGTATTTTCTTTTGTGATGGAAATTGACTTTACTGATATGTTAAGCTCACTTTTCAATTGGACGACTCTGTATGAAATAAAACAGGGAGAAAAAAATAGCCCTTGACGAGTTTCTTGCCGGTTCTTCTCGTTACAAGGTCTCCCGCCGTAGGGCTTGTGAACCGATGGCGTAGCTTCTTTGACGTTCATAAGTGCTTGTAACAGCCTAGACTGAATAAATGATATTGATTTGATTTTGATTTGCAAACCTTAAGATACTTTCCGTCCTTTCAACTAACTCTATGCCAAAAATCAAGTCGATTTGTTGCTTAGTAAGGGCGTGAAGAAAGGACAAACAAACACACTTTCGCATTTATAATATTAATTAGGATAGGATAGGCTGTGTAGTGTAGTCCCAAAATAACTGAGTCCGATACGATACCATATTGGACCATTCAAAGGTATGTACGCAGTAAAGATTAAGTATGTAAATGAAAAAAAAGGTTGAGTTTGACTTTTAATAATTCGATACAACCTATATGAACTCTATTCCAAATAGAACACTCCTTTTCGCCTTTGTGCTCGCAAACAAAGCCCAAATTACACCGTTCAGAACATTCGCGGTATAATTACCAATCGGTACGGGCGACATGGGGTTTTTGATTCTGTTATTGCTTCGTAACAATCGCATCACAATCGGGTTTTGAATATAGGTGTTTTTTAACCGACTTCAAAAAAAGGAGGAGGTTCTCAAGTCGACTGTATATATTTTTTTATGTGTGTTTTAATATAACGTCGTCAGTTGTAAACCGATTTTAATAATTCTTTTTTTAACTGAAAGAACATAGTTCAAGTGTAGTCCCTTATAATTTTTACGAAAATCTGGCCAGTTTCATAATCCTGAAAAATATACTTTACGGTTTGGCAAGTAGTTGTTTACCTAGATGACATCATTGTTGTGTATGGGCTAACTTTTTCGCTCTATAAAGAAAGGACATGCCAGAAATGTATGGAGGGGTGGGGGTTTTTCGAAAATCTCTGCACATCATTCATTCAAACCTTATTCAAACGATCTGTCAAAACGTATCCTTTAGACGACTGTATGGAAGAGAAGATAGATTAGTAGTATAGAGAACTGAGTAAAATAGCACTACAATTGAACCACGATTGAAATACGATTATGAATGAGAGTTGCAGAATGGGACCCCTGTAAAGTTTTCGAGTCGTATTACTCTTAACATGTCGGTAGACAATTGTTCGAGTCGTGTACGATCTCTACTCACATAGTTAGAAGATCAAGCAATACGAGGATTATAATGGAAAAGTTTGAGGACTTCATTTCCCCTTTGAGGCTGTTTTACTCAATGTGGGTGAAAACAAAGCAATAAGCAAGTAAGGTTATTCGTTTAAGGCGGTACCCCCACCGAAAGTGGCGCCGCGTTGAATTTTATTTAATATCGTAATTCTAATTCATAATTTTAATAAAACTTTACGTGGAATTTTTAGAGCCCATAGTCTAGTATTTTTAGACGGTATCATTACATTCCCTCGTAGTCACTGCTAGAAGTAGATAGCAAAACTGCTAAAAGTGGCCGTTTTTTTGACACATTTGCTATCTACTTCTACGAATGACTATGACGAGATGTAGCGATACCTTCTAAAAATACAAGACACTGGGCTCTAAAAATTCCACGTAAAGTTTTATTAAAATTGTGAATTAGAATTACGATATTAAATAAAATTCAACGCGGCGCCACTTTCGGTCAGGGTACCGCCTTAATAAAAGGATAGTAACGAAGACGTATTTGTACAAGAAATATTTAGGAAGAGAGACGAAGTCGCGGGGGGCCACTACTTATGGTCGTGAAATGTTATTTTTTTTACACAAATGCCCCGCAGGGTCCTTGCATTCTCATCATCATCGTAATGATCCAGTTTAGGTTCATTGTTGGATATATAGGCCTCTCCCAAATTTTACCACTGAATCCAATGAGTCTGGTTTCGTGTCTTCGTCATCCAGTTGTGTCCTGCTTCTCGTCTTATGTCGTCGACCCATCGATTTGGAGGGAGGCCTCGTCAGGCTCATGTTAGTCCATGGTTTCTATTTAAAGATCCTTCTCGCCCATCGTCCCCCATCCATGCCAACTCCACTTATGTTCCGCAATAACTTGCACCAAATTTCTCACACCCGTAAAGCCTCGCATTCTATAATATATTATAATAGCCACATTATCAACTACTCACAAACATCTCGATCTTGGCGTTGACGATGACCACATCAGGCCTGTACTTGAGGCAGTCCACCTTCTTGCGGGTGGTGGTGGTGGGACAGACGACGATGAAGACCAAGGTCATAGCCTTTTGGCGCGGCTTCACGGCGCGGCTCCAGGACGTAAACGCTGAGCAACTGAACGCCATGCCTCATCGCATTCTACCTATATTATAATAGCGAAAATATCAACTACTTACAAACATCTCGATCATAGCGTTGACGATGACCTCAGCTGGCCTGTACTTGAGGCAGTCCACCATCTCCCGGCTGGTGGTGGTGGGGCAGCCGACGATGGAGGCCAGTGTCCTCGCTTTCTGGGCTGGCTTCACGGCATGGCTCCAGGACGTAAACGCTGAGCCACTGAACGCGATGCCTCGGGCAAATAAACCTGGAGAAGATGCTTTATAGTCATCAGGACGTCAGGCTACAACGACAGGTGCTACTACTTGAACTACGTACGACACAACGCTCACAAGGTGAAACTGTAAAGTCTCACCTGTTGACGTATCTACAGTTGACCTTTAGGCCATATTATTTGATTTGACCCGTAGCACCATAAAAAAAAGTTAACAGGAGAGAAGTAATGACGTCATAATTATTTTGTATTAAAAAATAAAAAACTGAATCCTAACGTGTGTGGTATCAAATGAAAGGGCTTTTTATGCCGATTCTAAAATAATATCACATCTTTACATTTCAGTCATATAATTCTAATTAAAAAGTTTTAAAACATACCATGTTTGGGCTCCTCCAGATACCATACGTTTGAATATTTTTTGTTAAATATAGCTCAAATGATACATTATATGCTCTTATCAAACCCCAAGAAAGCAATTTAAAAAACATTTTCATTGAGTATTTTTATTTATTTTTCATTAGGTAATGAAAAACCGCTGAGGCTCAATAGGGCTGATGATGATGATGATTCAAAAACCGTTTTTTTTTTTTTTTTTTAAATATACTAAATATTAGAATTTTCGAAATCGCTTTGTTGGGGTTGAAAATGAGGAGATATTAAGTATCATTTGAGGATATTTTAGGTATTTTTTTTAATTAAATAGTATTTGGAGGAGCCCAAACATGGTAAGTATGTTTAGAAAATTATTTAGATTTTTATCAAAACTATATGACTGAAATGTAAAGATGTGATATTATTTTAGAATCGGCACATTTCCATTTCCAGCTCCAAGAAAGCAATTTAAAAAAAAAAAAAAAACATAAAAACATTTATTAACAGAAAGATATTACAGCGTGGTGAATTACAAATAAGTCCCCAAACTAGGTAATCCTGTATCTCAGGGACTTGAGTATGAGATTTGCAAGTAAACTACATAGTTCAGTGCCGTTGCAAGGTTTACAAACATTTAGATGTTTTCTTTAATTGTACAGAAGATAATGAAAAAGAAAGAAAATGGAAAAAAGAAAATGAAAAACACTTAATATTGAACAAATAAGGCAATGTGTTTTGTGTTTCAACGTCTAATCAATTAAGTGTGTGACTGTCATTGATGTGAAAGTATTAGAATTTAATTGCATCTCATAATACGTAGGTATGTTGTGTGTGTGTGTGTGTGTGTGTGTGCGTGTGTGTGTGTGTGTGTGTGTGACCGCGTGAGTATGTGTTTTTTTTTTTCTTTTTTTTTTTTTTATGTAGTGATTTCTAACAATGATTCTGTTTCAGCGTAACTGAGTTTTTGGAGCCAAGAGGTTAGCCTTTGTTTGGCCTTAGTTGAGCTAAGTTTTTTAATATCGCATTTAGTGACAACTTTATTATATAAGAAGGGAAACAAAAATGCACTGTGTCTTTTAGCGAAGGAGGTGAATGGTCTAGGAGTGTTGATTTTGAAAGTACGTTTCTGAAGTAGTTTTTGGTAATTGTCAGAACGGGTTACGGACTTGTGAGTAGATGTTATAACCTTGAGAATAAAAAGCTTGCGAACGCTAAGGACTTCACTTTCTTCGTACACAAGGGTTGTTGGATAGCGGCGTGGCCGACGAAGCATAACCTTTATCACAGCTCTTTGAGCTCGCTCGATCCTCAACATCCAGGTTTTGTCTGTTCCTCCCCAAACCGAGATACAGTAGGTTAGGATAGATTGACACAACCCAGAGTAGACCATTCGGAGCACTGTGTAGCTGGCGGAGTCGCGGAGTAGCAACATGATGTTGATTATTTTGCGAACGCGGTTTGAGAGAGCTATGATGTGCTGATGAAAGTTAAGTTTTTGATCGATAAGGATACCGAGATACTTTACGACTTCCACTTGGTCGATACTGTTACACCCGCACGAGTTTTGGTCACTGGTACTCCTAACGTTACAGTTGCTTTGGTGGACTTTTACAGAAGGCACTAGATGTGGTTTGGACGGCAGTGTTTTAAAAAAGGTAGTTCAGATTTCTCTGTTCAGATAAATGTTGAACAGAGTTGGTCCCAAGACGCTGCCCTGAGGCACGCCAAAGCGGATAGTTTGTAGGTCACTTAGGATGTCAGACACACGCACGCACTGAAGACGGTTGGTTAGGTAGCTCTTGAACCATGCCAAGGCAATTCCTCTGATACCCATTTTTTCAAGTTTGGACAGTAGTATTGGTATTGACACGGTGTCGAAAGCCCTGGCAAGGTCCAAAAACACCCCCACACAATGACGATTTGAATCGAGATCTTTAGTAATTAACGATGACAGTAGGAGAACAGCATCCTCCGTCGAACGCCCTTGTTGAAATCCAAATTGGCGACTAGCAAGCAGTTTGTGATGGTGAAGGTAGTTCGATAAACGCTTTTGAACTATCTTTTCTAGCAATTTTGACAGAACACTCAGCAATGAAATTGGTCTATAATTGCTTGGCTCGTTTTTCTGCCCAGATTTGTGAATTGGGGTCACCACCGCTTTCTTCCAGCAGTCGGGGAACGTGACACTGCTCAGGCTGAGGTTAAATACGTGTGTTAGTGGTATAAGTAGTGATTCTCGACATATTATCAAAAACTTTGTGGTGATTGCATCAATACCAGGGGCGCTGTCTATTTTTAGATTTCTAATAAGGTCGTCAACTTCAGATATATATGTAGGAGATAAGAAAAATGAGCCAGCTGGACAGGATTTGGTTCGTAAGTTTTTGGCTAAGTATGTTTCCGATGTGTTTAATCTAGATAGAATGTCTTTTGCCTTTTTTTCACCTAATGTAGAGAAATAAGCATTGCACGCGGATAGCGATTCTTTTGGTGTCATAGAGGGGTTAAGCAACTCCGTCGGTTGAGTTTGCTTTTTAGTTGTGTGGCAGATGGTGTTAATAGTTTTCCAAAGTTTTTTATGATTTGTTCGATGTTTTTGGAGTTCGACGCTGTTATAATTGTTTTTAAGTTTCCGTAAAATATCATTGCAGTAGTTACGATAACGTGTATAAGTTACTTTAAGTATCTCGTTGTCCTGGTTATTGCGCAATTTGAGGTGCATATTGTCTCTGTTTCTTACACAGCGGAGCATACCTGGAGTCATCCAAGGCTTAATTGTGTGTTTTGTCCGGCTGAGTTTCCTTATTTGAGTGTGCCTAGTGATTAAAGATTGTAAAATAGAAGTAAGAATATATGCGGCGCTAGAGGGGTCTGTGTTATTAATAACAGGTGACCAGTTTAGTTCCTTAAGTTCTTTTGCAACAGCGTCATGGTTCAGGATTTTAGAGTAGTGAAGTTGAGGTTTCTCTCGTGTTCTCGATATTTTGAAACCTGCCATTGCAAGGGAGTGATCCGAGGCACTGCTTGGACACACGGCACCGAGTGCTAAGGAGTAAGGTTTAAAGAAAATGTGGTCCAGACAGGCGTCTATACGGGTAGGTTTTGTGATCGCTGGGAAAAAGCCATGCTCCGAAAGGAGACAGAGGTAATTATTTGTTTGTGTGTTAAGTGTTTTGTGTAGGATGTCAATGTTTAGGTCGCCAACTATCAGTAAATGTTTCCTATGCTGGAATGTTTGCAGAGTTTGATCAAGTATTTTGTTAAAGTTGTCAATGTTTTTAATGGAAGGCGATCTGTAAATTCCAAGAATAGTGGTAACTCCTAGAATGTCTACTGCAATAACATTAGCTTCTCCTTTAAAGTCGATTTCTACAGTACACGCACTTAAAGTATCTCTTGTGTACACAACAACTCCACCAGCCTTGTTAGTGTTAAGATTTGAACATGAGCTATTGTAACCGTCCAGTTGCTTCACGCTTTTGTAATCGCTTAACCAGCACTCCGTGAGGACGATAACGTCAAAGGCAGTATTGAGCTGGTGAAGTATAACGACCAGATTGTCAAAATTTTTGTTTAGGCTCCTTATGTTATATGTCAGTAATGTAAAGTCCCATTTTGAGCTAGAGATATATGTAGTACATTCTTCCAGGCGATTTAAGGATATGCAATCAGTATTTAACGAGTCGTCTATTTCTTCCGATACTGTACCGAAAAAAGACATCACGAGTAGAGCGTAAACCGTCTAGCGGTGTCCACTCCTGTATGAATTAGTATGATTAGCAGCCGAAACCGGCTGCTGTAGTAGGTAAGATTATTTGAAATATCTGGTTGGGCTTGTGCAATCACGACTCGTATATTATTTAAGTGAGATCCGATACTTAACATAATAATGTTTTTACTGATTAGTTTGGATGAGAATGTAAAAAACGGAATAGGATGAATATGGTGTATTGTGCAAAAAATGTTGAGTAGTACATTGTAGCATTTGTGTAGAGTAGTAATTTGGTGTATTGCCGGAGTTGATTGAGAATTTTGGTCATTGCCTTTTATAACAAGAAAAATATGCAAAATTGAAAATATTATCAAAAGTAAAAGTAAGAGAATTATAACAGCCAAATATTTAAAAAAGCTGAAGTTATTGGGTAGATCTGGTACTCGATGAACACGTTGCCTCTGGGATCTCCACTCCATCACTGGCAGCGCCAAAAACTCTGTCGAGATCGGTAGCGTTTTTAATCGTTTTCGGATAGGCCCCGTCATAAGGTCGTACATAGATGGTTCCCTCTTTGGTCCAGCAATGTTTGAAATTCTTCTGCTTTTTCCGAAGTCTGGCGTCACGAAAGAGATTTCTATTGGCAGTAGTAAGTCTTTCATTTACGTATAGCTTCGCTTCAGGGCAGTCTAGTTCAATATCTTTAGTTGTCAAGTTTTTACGAGCCTTGCACGCTTTAATAAATTCATCGCGTAGTAATTTTCGCGTGAAACGAACCACTACAGGCCGAGGAAGCGATGGTTTGGCTACTCCAGTGTTATTGGAACCGGTAGGTGCTTGTCTTCGTGGTGCACCTACTCTTGTAATCCAGTCAATGTCTCTATCGGATCAGACGGGAATCGAACCCGCGACCTTTGGAAATCCGGGAATCCTTTGGAAGAGCATTGGACCGGATTTCCAAAGGTCGCGGGTTCGATTCCCGTCTGAGAATTCACTTGTGGCCGAGATAATTTTTTCCAATATTTTTCTATGGTAAATAATTTCTTGGATCGATACTTGTACGCTAGCTTCCTAGGTAGACGGCTAAATAGCTAGCTAATAAATAGTTAAGAGTAAAATAATAAATAAAAATACTTTTACCAATTTTGGTGATGGATGATTTTGATGACGGAGTTACTCCATGATCACGGATTACTACAAAAATGGTAAAAATAGCGTTATCGTACTAATAAGTAGTTATTGTTCACTATTTTTACTTATTTAGTAAACGTAATAAGTTTCTTGCGCCTACTTTTTCTTTTCAAGAGCAGTGCCTTCGTAATACGTTTTTCGTTATACGAATGAGCTGCCAAGAAAGAGAAACGAAACAAATGTTTCTGTCAAAGATAGATAGATATCACTTTATTTGTGCACGCACACATAGACAAAACCACAGATTACTAAATAGGTAGGTGGTTATATCGTACGAAACGACATGGAGACATTAACAAAAATAAGTTGTACACACGAGCGACCTTATCGCTTAAGCTAAGCGACTTCTGAATGACAAACGATATTTTACAAATCTAGGGGTCTACCATCAACTTTAATGCGAAAAATTTTAGGTTATTTTCAGGTAGTAAGAGTGAGACGCCACTATATGCGGCGTATGGCAGCATCCAACTCTCACAACCTAAAAATAACCTAGAATGAATTGCAAAAAGTTGATGGTAAGGGCCCTTGTAAGTAGAAGAGATAAAGGCAGCAAATATAAAAAAAGCGAATAAGTTTACTAGAAAAAATTTGATGCATCAAATTTATTGGAAATTTGGCTGTTGTTAGCACACAGTGGACCCGATTTAGTATTAAATTATTAACCTAAACACAGTTTTCGGTTCAGACACTTTTATTCGACTTGTTCGAGTGAAGTATAAACAAACATTACAAAAACAATAATCTATTGACAGATTGCCAGCACCAGTTCTTGTCAGCCAGGAATTTCACTCTCCAACAAAAATCACCAGCCTATGTGTCCACTGCTTTCATTATGGATAAATAAGGAGAATAGGTCATAAGTCATGAGCCACTAATTTAAATGGCCCAATGCGGACTTGCGGCAAATGCAATCGGGACCAACAGCTTACCGTGCCTTCCGAAGCACGGTGTTAACGTCAAGCAAATAGTTTTTAGTTTAATACTCCAAAGAGTTTTCAATCACAAGCAATTCTCATCGCAAGGAGTACGCATTGCGCATGATATAACACCTGCGTCGTGTGTCGTCGCTAACCACTGGCCGCCTCCGCGGTCACTTGCCTTTACAACATTGAGGAAAAAAACGTACTAAAAATATCGGATTCCCGCGCAAAATTGTACATTGAAAATTATATTTTTATTTTATGAAAATGATGTCATTGCCGAAGAAGATTCCCGTACACACACGAGATATTTCTTTTTGGGGCGTTTTCTAAAAGTACCGGCCATCCAAAAAGAAATGGTACGTAGGTATGGTTAGAGCTAGTTGTTTGGAGCAATAGTTGATATTGCACAAATGTTGTAGGATTACTTTAAGTCACAGATTCCTCCATTCTGTCCGGTCCTGCGCCGTCGTCATCCAGTTGTGTCCCGCCTGTCCTCTGGTATGGTCAACCCATCGCTTTGGAGGGCGGCCTCGTGGTATTTTTTAGCCCATGGTCTTCATTCGAGAATCCTTCTCGCCCATCGCCCTCTATCCATGCCAGCACCATGGCCTGGCCAACTCCACTTACGCTCCGCGATTACTTGCATTGCACCACATCTCTCACCCCCGTTTTTCGCCGGATCCTTTAGTTCCCTTTCCTGCCGCGCAATGTTATTCCGATCATAGCCCTTTCCATTCCTTTTGCGCGACTTTTTTTAGACGTGCGTAGTTTTTATATTTGTTGCAGACGTGTTTGTAGCTCGTTTCAACATTGAGTAGCTTGAAAGCGAAAGCTGCCCCTAAAAGCCGCAGTGCGGTGTGAGTGGTTGGCCAGAGGTATACGCGTAGATCTTATGCCGCCATATCTATCATCAGGTTGTCTGTTTTTGATGATCTTAAATCTTTGAACATATATTTACCCCATTGTATAATAAAAATGCTTCAGAGAAAGTTTCTTTACACTATCAAAAATCCACAAATGTATGAAAATGACGAATCTTTCAACTTATGTCTTTATTTTGAGTAATCCTACAACATTTGTGCCATATCAACTATTGCTCCAAACAA
This sequence comes from Chrysoteuchia culmella, assembly GCA_910589605.1. Lineage (NCBI taxonomy): Eukaryota > Metazoa > Arthropoda > Insecta > Lepidoptera > Crambidae > Chrysoteuchia > Chrysoteuchia culmella. The sequence goes on along the minus strand of OU342651.1, from coordinate 20,245,515 downwards.
CTAGTTCTAACCATACGTACAATTTTTTTTGTTGGCCAGCACTTTTATAAAATGGCCCAAAAATGTATGGAGCCTAAATCATCCTTTTTGGTAATTTTTGGTCCGTAACCTACCATTTGAAAGATGATAAACCGCCAATCGTAGGTTGAACGCGCTTACCCCTGAGCTACCGAGCTCGTCATCATTTTGATTATTAAAAGGTATTTATTGAGTGTTATTTCTGTTAAAGTCTGCGTAGTCTCAGGTGTGAATAACAACCCTCTCATCTCGTACGAAGGGTAAATGAGACAAACATTTCATTTAAGTTCGGATAGAAATTTTGCTAACGTTACCGTTAGAAACGTGGATATTAATGGGTCATACATGACATGAATTTATGTAAGTATAATCTTCGTATTATCGCAATTTTATTAGTATCATCAAATGTTACGGCATTTTTGTGAAGTATGTATTTTTAGATCTTTATTTTCCAAGATAAAATGTTTTTCTTTCTCGTTAAAATACATTTTAACAAATCGTTCGTGAATATGGTATTTTGTATCAGGTCTTATTGCGAAGTATCTTTAAATAAAAGAATAATTGTCACGTACTTGGAGGCGGATCACGAACCAAGTAATGATTCTCTTAAGGATTTGTTTAAAGAGATTAATATACTAACTTTGGCGGGTCAATACATCTATGATAATATAGTATATGTAAGGAAACATATTGATTTATTTATTAAGCATAGCGATGTCCATAATTTTAATACTAGAAATAAGAATAAGCTTGCCGTTCCAAAATTTCGACTTGAAAAATGTAGACGCTCGTTTTCGGGGAAAGGTATAGCTTTTTTTAATAAAGTTCCACAACAATTGATAGAGCTACCTTTGCATAAATTTAAAATATATGTTAAAAAGTCACTCTTAAGCAAAGGTTATTACAAGGTAGATGATTATTTAAAAGACCAAAATGCATGGAAGTGATACTAACATAAAACATAACTATTATAAATTGGATAAAAGGAAAATATTCTAATAATTGAATATGGGAAAATTTTCCTCTTATATAAAATATATTTCAAAATTGTAAATTTGTGCATGGCAACAACATGTTCCATTGTAAATGTTGCTGTTTCTGTTAAAGCTGATAAGTTTCTTGCGGCCGTTCTTCTTATCAGTTAAAAGATGTCCTGAATGGCTAGTAGGAAAAAAAAAATTTGGACTATTCGAAAGTACTTATCTATAATCAGTGTATTTATAAATTTATTAAAATAGTTATTTTGCAAGTAATTGTGCAAATGTGAGTGATTGATGAAGATATGTGACCAATAAACCGGCAGGGGTGTTATCTCAACTAAATATTTATAGACTGTTGTGTTAAACAAGATTGAATATAGTGACTTATTTGTGCAAAATAATCATATTTGAGTGAACAATTTCATAAAATCGACCTCTGATTCTAATTTTTCGTAAGAAGTATTCGTCTTAATATTGCAAGCAGGACATAGTGAAGTGTTATTAATTGATTTTAGGTGAAATTAACTATTTATTGAACGTTTGATAGTTTAAAATTGACATATTTAATCAGCTGATGATTCATTGTGCTAAATTAAATCTGCCACTGAACGCTAGATGGCGCCAGCTTGTATGCTAAGTAAAATAGATAACAAGTGGCGACACCTAGTGAACGTATGAAATCAACAGAACCACATCAGCCACCTGGTATGCAAAGTATAAATACAAGTGGCGACACCTAGTGAACGTTTTGTACTTCATCTATTGATCGATCCTGCACTGAACCATTCATCTGACTCTTGTGGCCACTACTCGCCAATAGAGGCGCCACTGCTTTATCTTTTCAATAAATCATTTCCTATTTACTTCCTCGCAAGATGTCACTTACCTGTATCAAGTGCAGCAAAGCTATCATAAATAAACAATACTTAACGTGTTCCTCATGTGAAAAAAAATACCACCTTGATTGTACAAGTATATCATTTCAAAGATTCAGAATTATGACACCGAATCACAAAAAAGCTTACAAATGTGACATTTGCTCAACTGCGACAAACAGTAAAACACAAAAACCTACTATATCAGAAAACATTTCATTTGAGAATATTAATGTGACAAAACGTAAGAAAAATACGGAAATTAAACCATCACAAAATCTCTCCGGATGTCTTTCTGATGAGTTTGAGACTATTCATCTTTTACCTCTACCCCACAACATGAATTAAACAGAAGCTTCTCTAAGCTACGTTCAAATTATATTGAAGAAATAGATGAATTGAAAAATAAGATGCTTAATTTGGAGAAAAATCTTGAAAATATAAATAAATTCAAAGAATGTTTATCAAACTTAACGTTCTCAGAAGTTTTTGCAGAACCAGATTTGGACAAAGCTTTTAAAATCTTCCATGATCTTTTTGTTTTGTTCTATAATCTGTGTTTTCCTAAAATTCGGGTTTGTATTAATAATACATTCCGACGACCTCGATGGATGTCGAAAGGAATAAGGAAAAGTTGTGCAACAAAAAGAAAACTTAGATTTGCTTATTACAGAACAAAATCTACTCAAAGCAAAAATAGGTATAATAAATATTTGAATTTATTAAGAAGTTGTATATATCAAGCACAAAAAATAAACAACGACACATACATTATGAACTCAAAAAATAGATGTAGTGCTTCATGGAACATTATTAAAGACAAAACCGATAAGATTGACAATCGTTTTATTAATAAAGTTTATGTGAGTGATAGCTTGGTAACAGATCCGAATGAAATGGCTGAAGGTTTTAACAATCATTTTATTGACTCAACTAATGTAGATAACAGTAATAAATGTCATAATACTAATAAGTTAATTTTAAGCAATAGTATGTATTTGAAACCTTATGACGAAGATGAAATTTCTAAACTAATAATAACATTAAATAATACAAAATCTGAAGGTTTTGACAACATATCAACTAGCATAGTAAAAAATTGTAGACATATTTTAAGTAGGGTTTTGACATATTTAATAAATGTATCCTTTGATAAAGGGACATTTCCGCAAATTCTCAAAAAGTCAGTGGTCAAACCAATTCATAAAAAGGGTGATACTAAAAACATAACCAACTATAGGCCAATTACTTTAGTTTCTGTGTTTTCCAAAATATTTGAAAAGGCTATGGCGCGGCGCATAGTTGAATTCGTTACAAAATTCAATATAATTAAAAATGAACAATATGGCTTTCAAAGCAAGAAATCGACCAGTATCGCTGGTTATGATCTTATAAGTAATGTAGTTAAAGGTGTCAATGATAAAAAGAAAGTTACAGTAGTCTTCTTTGACATGTCAAAGGCCTTTGATTTTGTGTCTCATAAAATACTATTAGAGAAATTGGAGAATTTTGGACTGAGAGGACCAGTGTTGAATTGGATTGCTTCTTACATAAGTGATAGATCTCAATATGTTGAAATCAATAATATTGATGAAAAAGGGATAATAACTTCCTATAAATCTCGTGAGAGGCATAATGCATTTGGAGTTCCTCAGGGTACGGTACTTGGGCCAATTTTGTTTACCTTGTATATTAATGACTTACCAGATGTTATATCAAGTAAATGTGTTTTATTTGCTGATGATATCTCAGTTATTGTCACAGCTGATAAGAATTCTGAAATTGATAATTATGAATTTAATATTAATAACACCATTGACGAAATTTCTAATTGGGCGACATTAAATAATTTATGTATAAATTTAGATAAGACATGTTTCATTCAATTTAATAATTATGGTACACCTTCTAATAATCTCTGTATAAATTATAAAAATCACGCTGTAAATGAAACTAATGAAACAAAATTTTTAGGAATTATGTTAGATAAGAATATAAATTGGAAGACTCATGTTGATAAGGTATGTACCAAAATTAATAGCTATATCTACCTTCTCAGTAAACTTCGTAGAACTACTTCACAACAAACATTATTAACAGCATACTATTCATATGTTTACTCTGCACTGGATTATGGACTGATACTTTGGGGTAATAGTACTGATGTAAATAGGGCCTTTGTCGCTCAGAAGAAATGTATTCGAGCTATGCATGGTTTAGCTCCAGATAAATCATGTGAACCACTATTTCGTAAATTGCACATTTTAACACTGCCTTGTATGTACATTTTGAATTTGGTATGTTTTGTGAAATGCAACAAACACCTATTTAGGACTTTTAAAGATAATTCAAATAGGAGCTTGAGGTATCCAGACAGGCTTACATATAGTGCTAATCCCAAAACTGCTCTGTACATTAAGAACTGTCCAGCAATGTGTGTTAGGGTTTTCAATGCACTGCCAAATGGGTTCAAATCATTCCCAATGGCAAAGTTCCGTAGGTCAGTGAAGCTATGGCTACAAGAAAAATGTTTTTATTCTATTGACGATTATTTTAATTACTGCAAACATATAAAGACAAGATAAAGAGTATTTTGGACTGTGATAATGTATAGTTTTTTTGTATGACTTTGTTTTATGTAGATTATTTGATTTATTTTATATTTTTAATTATATTCTTGACATTTGCATGCCGATTTGGCGAGACATGAATGGACATTTTATAAATATCTAAGATCTGTATTGTATTTTACCATGTTTCTAGTAAATAAATAAATTGATTGATTGATTGATAAGTCTATTTGAATAAAAAAAAATAATCTTTGAATCTTTGAGTAAATACAACTTTTTTGTTTACTAACGGCAGCCGGCAGTTAGAGCATTGGACCGGATTTCCAAAGGTCGTGGGTTCGAGTTCCATCTGAGAATTCACTTGTTGCCGAGTTGATTTTTTACAACTTTTCAAGCCTATGTTACTCTCAGTCTCTTCAATAAACTTTATGCCAAAAATCAAGTCGATAAGTTGCTTTGTTGGGGCGTGACAGAAAGATAAACAAACAAACACACTTTCCCATTCATAATATTAGTTAGGATAAGGGTTCTATACGTTAAGTCGGTCCCGACTGCATTTGCAGTCGTTTAAACCCACCAATCCGCATTGGGCCCGCGTGGTGGGTCATGCCCCGTTCTCCTTATCCATCCATAAGGAAGGCCAGTGCCCCAGCAGTGAAGACATTGAACTGATGATGAGATAATGAAAAGCCTAGATAAACTGTTCAAAGGTTTAATTGTTCGTTATCTGTAATGTTAGTTTTTCATTCGCGTCATTTCTCATGATTACAAAGTTGTTATCTTCACAGAACAAAGGGCATTTACATACAGAGGAGTAGATATTAGTATTTTTCTTTTATCTCGTATACTGTTACCTGGGTAAGTAAGACTACGCAAATATTGCTTAAAAGACGTCAATTGTTATACTTATGATAAATTTTAAATAGAAAAATATTGGAGAAAATTTACTCGGCCACAAGAGAATTCTCAGATGGGACTTTCACATGGGAATTCACTTGTGGCCGAGTAATTTTTTTTTATATTTTTCTATTTAAAATTTATTATAAGTATAAAAATAGCATTTAAAAATGCAAAAATTTAAAAATCATAGACGTCAATTTGTTTTAGTATAAACCAGCGGCCGCTCGCTGTTTTACCCGCTACGTTCCCGTTCCCGCGGGAATATTGGGATAAAAAGTAGTCCATGTTTTAATCCAGGCTATCTTCTAAGTGTGTGCCAAATTTCATCCAAATCCGTTCAGTAGTTTTTGGGTGAAAGAATAACAAACAAACAAATAATTGCCCAGTCTGATCAGTCAGAAAGGTTGTCTGTTATGTTGATTTTAATGCAGATAAGTTTATATTTGTAGTTATTTGTAGTATATATTTTGTAATAATCATTATTTGTTGTGCCGGTTAACATGGCTCTCAGCCCCACCAAAACCATAAATTATATATATATATATATATATATATATATATATAAATTATATATATTTAAATATTAGAGACAAACACGACAATAAGACACATCAAAGTAGCACAAAAAAAGCACAGTTTGTCCCCAAAACGGTACCGACTCAGCATAATGCTTGGCTTTTTGGCCAGCGCTGGTCTTCCGTCGGATATATATTTAATTTTCTTTCATTCTAAATTAATAAATGAACTGACATACTTTCGCATTTATATTATTAAGTAGGATAACAGATGTCTCCTTTCATTAAAGTTTTCTTTGCCCTTCAAAAGAACATTGTACAGGCTGAAAGGTCTATTAAAATATGATCTATTAAAATTTTTTCGTTACGACGTCGTTAATTTAAGATTTCATAAAACATGTCTCTCAAACTTTGAGTGATGACTATTACTGTCTTTCAAAATAATCAAAGGACTGAGCGTACGTTTGTAAATGTGTAAGCGTTGCCATCTCGTTAGAAGTTAAGTTTTGATAGGTAGATCAAGAAAAAATACAATCGAATTGATAACATCCTCCATTATTGAAGTCGGTTAAAAAAAACTGTATTAGAGTCCGCGCCACGAAAGAACACGAAAGTCCCGTGGAATATTAAGGAACTAAAATTATCTATATAGTAATAGAGTTTAGTTTCGAATGTGGAACGGGTCAGGCCATAGACTGTAGCGTATTATGCGACTTATTTCGTGGCGCGGACTTTAAGCGAGGTCAATGCTACATTTATCACTGCTTGTTAATTACTATAATTAATATTCAAATATTATCTCATTATTTAAATAATTACTATTCAAATAATGTGTAAGTGTAAATACTAATGTTAATTACTATTCAAATAATGTCTCATCTCAAACATAAAGATAAAATTGCTCTTAGGTTGCATTGTTTTTGAATTATGTATAAATACCATAATCCAGCTAAGTGTTTAAATATTTAATTCAGACATAAATTTTAATCTAGTCCGGGTTCAATCGTTCGGAGACAATCCCGTCAGGGCGACATGAGACAAGTTGCTTTTTTCTAGTATATTTTCTTGTTTAATATTTATCACATAAAAATAGCATTGTAAAATTCAAAATTAAAAAGTTAATAACAAATAGATTGTTTAAATCATATCCTACCTCCTACTAATATTATAAATGCAAAAGCTTGTGAGGATGTTGAGATGTTTGTTACTCTTTCACACCAAAATTACTGATCCGATTAGGGTGTAATTTGGCACACAGTTAGAAGATAGCCTGGATTAAAACATAGACTACTTTTTATCCCCATATTCCCACAGGAACGGGAACCACGCCGCTGGTGGCAACTAGTATAACAAAATGTAGGAACAAACAGCGTTGTCAATGTATTTCCAACCATAACTAAATATCTGCTCTTTTTAGTAAGTATACAAATTGAGTAACAGACTATTCATACATTGTTCTATCATAAAAATCTTCTATTACAGACTATGGCTATTTACCTTCTAGGAAGCCAGTTTTTTCGAGCGGCATACAGTTTATAGCTTCATAAAATAAGTTGGTTAGCCTTAATACGACTGACCTGCGAATAGGCAGTTATCATCAAACCGCCGTATTTACGATGGCTTGCCCCTGTACCCAAGAAATCTTACTTCTCACTAATCCTACGTATTTTTAGGGTTCCGTACCTTAAAAGGAAAAAACGGAACCCTTATAGGATAACTTCGTTGTCCGTCCGTTCGTCTGTCAAGACCGTTTTTCTCAGGAACGCGTGGAGGTATCAAACTGAAATTTATATCTAATACTCAGGTCTACTGTTCCTTGCAGTTGTGAAACAATCTAACTTCTAAGCCAAAGCAATCAAAAGATACAGCCATGCCAGTTCATGCCGCAAATTTCCGCAAATTTTCGAAACTCGCACGGGAGTCAAAACCTACAGGGTACTTCCCGTGAACTTAGAATCTTGAAATTTGGTACGAAGTAACGTCTTATAGTACAGATAAAGGAAAAACTGCGAAAACCGTAAATTTTTTGTTACATCATAAAATAAAAAATATTTTTGAAAATTTTAAATAAATTTCATTTTGCAATAAAAATACCATAACTATGACTCGATTGACGTGATGGGTGAACTTTTACTTATATACCTACAGGTTTGTACGGAACCCTCGGTGCGCGAGTCCGACTCGCACTTGGCCGGTTTTTTTTTATGTCAGAAATGTCAGTTTTTTTTATGTCAGGAATACCAGCACCAATACTGGTGGTGCTGGTATAAAACACGCGTAGAGTAGTCGGTGAAGGTGCAAGGTGTGTCATTGTGTTGCATCTGCATTTATTTGCGGGCGGGCAGGCGGTGTATCTTGCATGTAAGTTTTTCTTGCGGAATTATGCTACATATTTTTCGTTTTCTACTAAGATATGGGGTTCCGCCAAGTAACGCCTGATTCTATCAAATATTTTTTGTCATTTAAAAGAGTTAGTTCTCTAGAGGTGCATATCTTTTCCTTGCAGTGGCTTGTCTAGGGTTTGTAACAAGGGCCACTTATATCTGCAATTACCATATTTTGACTTAACGAACTCAATAACCGAACATACTCCAATGAGTTTATACCATTCTATTAAAAATCATCTTATGAATGAACCTTAGAAGTTTGGGAAATACAGAAAAAATGTCTGATGATTTACATATGTTATAAATCTAAATCTCATGCTTTTTGGATTAAATAAATATATATTTTTAATGTACAATCAACAGCAGCTACGGCTTTACACTATGACCTTGAGAGCGCCCTTACGTCGCTTGTAATAGCGGCGGTTTTCGTAGTGCAAATGTAAAGCCATAGCTGATGTCGACTGTATATAATCAAACCTTTCAGACCACTTATGAGAATTATCTGGCGACTCTGGGTATTTTTTAGCCATCTCTTTTATTTCGAATAAAATCGGTATTTTCGTAAAAAAATATACATAACAAATAGGTAGGCAAATCATGTCATATTATGTGCTGTATGCATTTTACTTCACATGTTGGCAACTAATAGCTAAAAAAACTACTTCGATAATAAACAAAAACCTTACAAAGTCAGCTGAATATCAGTGCATGCAGACACATATAACCTGTATGTCGTGTGCAGTGCTTTGAGATGCAAATTATTCGCTATTCATTCTAAAAATATATGTCTGCCACCCTCTCCACATACGAGTATGCACATGCACACTGTACATAGTCGCGGAGCAAATCAGAAAAGTTTTAAATACTTTGTAAGTATTCCATGGGAATTACTGGCAACTATTTTCGCTTGCACTTCCGTGCGACGACGTGTACTTATTTTTGTAAGTTCTTCAATTTAAGCATTTAACGTATCAACATTCATTAAGATTTTAAAATGTATTATTCACATTTTTTTTTATTACCCTACATTTCGCATCCTTAAATTCTACTGTCTGATATCTAATAAAGTACTTGTTACAAGCCGCTGAGCTACCGAGACAGCTCACTGAGAGTCTCGGTAGCTCAGCGGTTAGAGCATTGGACCGGATTTCCAAAGATCGCGGGTTCGATTCCCGTCTGAGAATTCACTTGTGGCCGAGTTAATTTTTTCCAATATTTTTCTATTTAAAATTTACCATAAGTATAAAAATAGCATTGAAAAATGCAAAAATTACAAAATTATAAGTTAATAATTATTTAAGACTAGCGGCAACCCGCGGTTTCACCTGCGTGGTACCTGTTCCCGTTGGTATATCGGGAAAAAATAGCCTATGTTACTCTTCGTCCCTTCAACTTCTTCTATGCCAAAAATCAAATCGATTGGTTGCTTAGTTACGGTGTGAAGGAAGGACAAACCAACACACTTTCGCATTTATAATATTAGTTAGAATTTGATTTTTTTTTTTTTTAATTGTTTAAATTGTTTATTTAGTGCAAGCTCTTAATTGTTTCGATTATTTTTAAGTTACAACCGTTACCATTGTATTTATTCTCAGTAAGTGATTTTTTCCCATCTGAGAATTCAGTTGTGGCCGAGTTGAATTTTTCCAATATTTTTCTTTTTAAAATTTATCATAAGTGATTTTTGTAATTCTTTATGAGATTTTAAAGTTCTTAAACCGTAATAGCGTGTTAACCATAGCGTTCATAGCGTTTAACCGTAATAGTTACACCGTTTCTATAGTTTGTGAAAAATAATGGTTTATGTCGGAATTTTGTCTTCTCTGGATATTTACGATGGGCATTGACAAAAGAGAAAGTCTATAAGCCTCACTACCAAAGTCTAATGTTCGAAAACTTCGTGGGCTTTAGCGATGATGGTTAAATGGACTTACTTTTTGAGATAATTAATTAATTTTGGTACATGATCCTGGGATCCAATTCCACTAATGGTTTTCAATTCCTTGGTGCAGCGAAGAGGTTTACGTGACAATGCAATCGTGAATTTACTGCTAATGAATAAGAAGAATGCATAATGCATAATTCAGCTGTACTACGATTTCAATTTCCCCTTCCTATTTGCTCTGTCAGCTGAGTGCGACCAAAGAGACGATGTGTGTCTTTCTTTTTTACTTTTAGTTCAATTCTACGGAGAAAGATTTCTAATCACAGTTTTCATAGACCGATTGGTCTTGTTTGGTTTTTAATGTTTCATCGGTCTCCATCTCCAATTAGTTTTATTTTCCAGATAAAACCTTACAAAACAAACGGACGGTATTAAAATATGACTTATGTACAGCTAACGGCGATGCTATGCCAAATCCCGAGGTTCCTTCTCATTTTAGCGGCAACTACAGAAAATATATAGGATTTTGGTACAATATAGCTAGTCTATAACGCTTTGTCTTTGATCCACATCTTCTGATTGTGTAATCACTTACGGGTATAAACTTAAAGTAAAATGTTACAACTTTGCTGACGGTTGCAGGTTTGCCTGCCGCGGCCCTACGCTTGCACGGGGTGGCAAAGCGATCGCAGGCAATGATAATATAGGTGTGTATGTACTTAGAGCAGATGTGTCAGATGAGCTCGCAATGTGAAAATTGGAAAGACCCTATGGGGTCCGATGTTGTTCTATGCACAAAGAAAAGATCTGAAATTGGAATAGTTTCTTGGTCACAGATTTCAACGCAAATTATGAAGGTAACATTATACAGTGGTGGTCACATAATTAACGACACTAGCCGATTATCATACAATCGAGGTAACTTTGGAGCCTTGGGTCTCTGCCAAGGATTGACCGAGCTGTTATCTAATTATGGACATAGGGTGTGAATGGAGTAGACCAGATTGTTATACACACCCAATTGATCTGATCAACGTTCTAAGAGATGTATGGATATGTTAAAAAGAAAACTCTGGACCTCTATTTTTGAATCACTCGTCACCGCGAGTGGCGAGGCGAACGAGGAGGCGATCAAGCGATTCGCGACCTTGCGTGCGTGGACATAGCTTCACTTTGCCCCTCGCGCGCTCGCGTTGGGAGGCGGTGCTACAGGCGAAAAGCGAAGCTATGTATATACACGGGCAAGGTCGCTTTTACGGAATACGGAAACTCAAACGTCGCACGAAAATCAGTAGAATCCTCGAGACGAGTGAATCAAAAATAGAGCTCCAGATCCTTACAACATTTAAAAGGTCTGTTGGGTATGTATAGCAATCTGGATCTCCTCTATTGACTGCCTCGATGGTCATTATAAGATCACAGTTCGGTCAATCCTTGGCATAGAACTAAGGCTCCCAATTACCTCGATTGTATGAAAATCGGCTAGTGTCGTTAATTATGTGACCACCACTGTATGTACCTATAAAATAAGCTCGCTATTGGGCACTCATGCGGCGGTGTGATTGCGGCAGAAAAGGGTAGGCAAAGTTGCATTTAATCGGTACCATCGGAGTACTTACTTACAACTTCCCGGTAGGTCAGCAGAATTTCTTAAATAGCGATATTTTAAAAAGAAATAGAGTTATAGAAAACGTTCATGTCACAATTAATAGGGCGTTAAAGGCAGTCGACCAGAATAGTACCTATTTTAGTTCATAACACTAATTTCCTTACCTTTCGACAGCGGCGATAGGTAGTGGTAGTGAACACTAGCGCCCCCAGCGGACAGCCCTGTGAGCGTGACGCTGTCGGGGTTCCCGCCGAACATCATGATGTTGTTCTGAACCCAGCGAAGGGCGAAGGCCTGGTCCTTAAGCCCAGCATTGCCGGGAGCCACCTCATCGCCGGTGCTCAAGAAACCTGTGGAATTAAATTGGATTTATAAACTTGATGAAATTTTATGTGCTGGCTTAGTGTGTATCGGCGTCTATTTTCCCGAGCACATACAACCCAAACCTCATCTACGCTCCACGGTCAGATTGAGGTCAAGAGTAAGAAAATGGTTGAGCGAAGCGATGCCTGGTTCATGCGTCAGGTCGTGAACGGGTGCTGCCAGTGCGTAGGTCTGCTCATGTCTGATTGTGTTAAAATGTGTTACGATGTTTATATTTTTGTTTAAATTTTATGTTATTTATGATGTTTTTAATTGAGAGCGTGGTACTGCTTGATCAGAATAAATAAAACTAAATAATGTTATCCAATTATTCTAATTAAGTATATGAAAGTAATTATTACTATTTTTAATTTACTTTAAATACCTACGCTTTATGATTATGACCCAGCTGATGCGCCTTCCAGTAACATTGTAAGTTGCGTCTTACATTAATGCACTTTTATTTTTCTTTTTCTTTTGTTGTTGCCATTGTATTTTTTATATTTATACACTTTAACATAAGTACCTGAAGTACGTCATGCTCACTCAAACGTTTCTTCGGCGGTGTCGTGTGAGGCGGGTCGTTACATACCCTAAAATATGGTTGAGCGAAGCGATGGCTCGTTCATGCGTCATGCTCGTGAACGGGTGCCGCCAGCGGAAATGGGTCTACTTCAGTCTGCTTGTCTTAACGTTGTGCTTAGAGCTTAAATATTTTCATCTAAAATAAAATACTATTGACATGTATGTACATCACAACTTGCAGTACAGTAACCTTGTAATGCGAGAAATGTTATAATGTAAGTCCTTCCTTGCGAGTTGAAATTTGTTTACGGTTAGGATAATCATAAAAGTAATATTATAATTAGTATTTTCTTTTTGTGATGGAAATTGACCTTACTGATATGTTAAGGTCACTTTTCAATTTGACGACTCTGTATGAAATAAAGCAGAAGAAAAAAATAACCCTTGACGAGTTACTTGCCGGTTCTTCTCGTTACAAAGTCTCCCGCCCGTAGGGTTTGTGAACCGATGGCGTAGCTTCTTTGACGTTCATAAGTGCTTGTAACAGCCTAGACTGAATTAATGATATTGAATTGAATTAAGAATTTTGAAATTTTTTTGGAAAATGATTTTTTTTATGTGCAAATGTGTCTACTGCCACGCAGTCATGTCTTTTTTTTATTTTAAATTATTATTCTGGATTTTGTTCGTGTTAATATGTTTAATTAGCTCCGTCTGAGTGAGGCAAAATGTAAATTAGGAAAGAATAAACAATCACAACTTTTCCATGCCTCACTGAACCTCGATTTTGAGTTGAGATAGTAATTCTTTACGTTATATTTTATTTTGACGACCTGTTTGGCGCAGGGGTACCTACACCCGCCTTCTGCGCCAGACGTCCCGGGTTCGATCCCCGGACAATATTTGTGTGCATGATATATGTCTATTTGTGTTGGTCTGGGTGTTTAATATGTATACTATGTACGATGCATTTACAAAAAAAGTATATAAATACGCTTTCTAGTATCCATAACACAAGTTCAGTTATCCATTGGTGCGTTTGTATGTAATTATTTTTATTTATTTTCTTTTAAGTTCTTACCTAAAGGTCCCAGCCTGTAGTTGAAGGTGACCACCACCACGTCTCGGTCCATAACATGTGCTAAGTCGTACAGAGCTCCCGACCCATACATGAAGGCGCCTCCATGGATGAAGACCACGACAGGGAGGGAGGCTCCAGCGTTAGGGTGGGGAGTGTAGACGTTCGCGAACAGGCAGTTTTCGCTACCTAGAAAGAAAAGTATAAGTTTGATTTTACAAAACAAACTGTCTTCTTTGTTTTGTTGTGAATTTCAATATTTGTTACATGTGCAAAGGATGGGTTACATTAACGGGGCTAAAAACTAAACTAAACTATTTTTCTAATATTTTTCTATAAAAAAAATCATAAGTATAAAAATAGCATTGAAATGCATCGATCGTTTAAAATTTTTAAAAATGTTTCTTTTGAAATGCAAGATTCTTCCTCGTATTGATGTAACGACGCTGGCCTACAGCGTATAAAAATGTAAAAAAGCATTAGAAAATTTCGACGTTTTTGTTCGCAGCGGAAGGCTCGGTAGCTCAGTGGTTAGAGCAGTAGATAATCTGTGGTTCTCTGGACATCGGTGTGCTAGCAACAAAAATAGGTTTAAAAGACGCTCAGCAAATGTTATTACAAGGTAGATGATTATTTAAAAGCTCACAATACATGGATGCTTAAACTAACATAAAAATATTACTATTGTAAATGTATAAGAGGAAAATATTATAATAACTGAGTATGAGAAAATTTTCCTCTTTTATTTATATTTCAACATGTTCCATTGTAAATGTTGTTGTTTCTGTTAAAGCTGATAAGTTTCTTGCGGCCGTTCTTCTTGTCATGTAAGGGAAAAAATTGACGATTCGAAAGCACTTATCTATAAGCCTATTTGAATAAAAATATTTTGACTTTGACTTTGAATTTGACTTAGCAATAAGTGATGAGTAAATGAAAACGTAAAGTAGGTGGGTAATTCATATTAGAGCTAAAGTAGCTTTCCACATATTAGTACCTACACTACCTACCTATAATTTCTTTCTCTTGTGGCTCGTACTGAAGACAGAAGGGCAGCGTCTTCGTGGCGTCCCATGTTCCAGCCCATGGCTTGAGCTGCTGGGGTTCCTGTGGGACAAAGTACAGGAATATAATATACTGTAGTCTGATTTTTAATTCGACGGAATTCTTACAGATGTCATTTTCTGTAATTTACATCATCACAAACCTTTTTCTCATGTACTTTTTTATCAGTAATTATGGATATCAAATAGAAGAAACAAATATTAAAGAGAGAGTATGAGACCAAGTAAACTATATCAATATGACAATATATGAATGTAAAGAACTACTACTACTTTTCTTGAAAAACTAACTGATTTTTTTTATATAAAAAAATATTTTACATATATTTGTAAAAAGTTTATTTACCGGAATTTGACAGCGGAGAAAACCAACAAAAAACCTCGCTGTTGTGAGGTGAAAAATTGTGTATAAGTGTTGATTTTGTGTAAAAGTTTTTAGCGTCCCGTCCCTTAATACCTACGCGCGTGGTTCAAATGCAAGAAAATAAACGCATTTTTTATTGCTCACGCTGCAGAATCTTTTTATTGTTTTAACGTACTAAGATCCATAACTATCTGTCGGATTATATCTGATGAAAAAAAAAATATATTGTACCTACTATGGAGAATAAACACAGGTGAATTTTGAACGGAAGTCTGAAATAGGGGCTATAACTCTAAATAGGTATCTGCATAAATATCCACGTAGGCGAAGTCGCGGGCGGTTGCTAGTAATAAATAGTCCGACATAAAAGCACTTTTACCTCATATACACTTCCGGACAAATAAATCAAGCCACTGCGTTAACTTATTATCCTACAAACATACTCCACGGTCTAATGATGATTTGTGTGTCGGCGAGGACAAATGTTCAACTAACCAATTAGCAATTAGAAAATTTACATTATTTCCTAAACATTCAGTGACACAAATGTTTCATATTAGTTCCATATGAAGTTGTAGGAAACCAGATTGAGTGACTTAATTTCCATATAATGAGGGTTTTCTTGAATTTTCGGCACTTTTTATTCGTCAATCAGACTCATACATAGTACAGATTACGTAAGTAATGTAATTTATCTGTCTAATGTATGTATGGGCCGAATATGGAATATGTTGAAACTTTTTAAATAATTGGACAGAATTGGACTGTATGTTTCTATAAAAATAACGCAGTGGCTCGATTTATTTTTCCACGAGTGTATTTACTGCTCGCCGTTCGTACGGTCAGCCTACTGGCAACTACTGGCCTTGTTGAACGCTATATCAAAATAAGTCTCAATAATTGACCGACTCCAAAAGGCTTATTTTAGCTTTATAGTTTTTTTTTTTTACTTTTAAGTGTCTGTAACACTGTTATTAGTGTTTGTTAATAGTGTTTTTTTGTAAACTACAGTAGAATTTTCAAGATAAAATTAGCCTTCATGTACATTATAAACAAAGTATCGTGTAAGGGAGTGCCGACAGAAGTGAAAACCGCTTAATCGAAAATAACGATCAAAATACATCTTGACCACAACTTCATAAAAAGTTGATGACAACGGAGACCAACTTTATTTGGCAGGTAAATCCATTAAAACTGACCTGGCATCAATAAGAAAGTTGGTAGTAATGAGAGATTTTTATATAATGGTTGTTATTAACTAATATACGTAGATCTTTCAAGTGTGAGACTATGTAATTTGAAATAGGTCAACGGTAAATGGTCTTACGAATTTTCAATCAGGGTCACGTGTCCTGACGCGACTTTAAAATTTTTTACCCATCCCAAAAAATAAAAACTCGGATGTGCACAACGCCGCTAAAAAGTTTTCACTTCAAAACTACGGGGCCAAACTGAAAGAAATTTTTATGAGACTTAATGGCAAGCATTGAACAAAAAAAGAATCACGTAAATCGGATCAAAAATCTCAGCGTAATCGGTGTCCATATCCATACATAGATAAATAAAAACATACCAACCTAATTGAGAACCTCGTCCTTTTTGGAAGTCGGTTTAGAGTAGAATAAAATTGTAAATGCAAAATCATAAAGCCCATAGCTTTTACACTGAGATCTTGAGAATAATAAATCTTAAACGTAGTAACGGGATGAGAGTGTGTGGGCGGGATTTTTCATTTTCTTATGTTAGGTAAGTACTTATATGAAAATTAATATTTATGTCGGTATAGCTATAAAATCAACATACAAAAGATTTACTAGATTTCGAACTGTGGACACTTAACGCAGAAGTAATTATTGCTATTATAGGCTACAGCAAACAATAATAATCGTAACAAATTATTTCTATGAAATTATTGCTAATTAATATTCATTTTTCACTTTTTACGGTAAATAGCGAAACATTATGGTAACGCGTTTGCGTGAAATTCACACGTTTCATAATAATACGCACGCTGAAATTTATTTGAGTGCACTTTAAATCATCAAAGTACTATTTGCGGTCGAGTAGTTTATCCAGCAGTATTGTTGATGCACTGTTAAATTAATTATTGAAATATTATAACCATTTTGCTCTAATTTTCGCCTTTACAGTTATAGCGAAGTAAATACTTGGCTTGTAAATCATATAAGATAGCATTGAAAATGCAAAATTTAATATTCATAATTTTTTTTATGTTCGACGGGGAGACTCTTAGCCTTCATCATACCTGATGATATCTCTAACTGCGGGAACAAAACAATGCTGAAAACATTATTGTTGTGGCGTCAGACTTAGATAACATGGTGATAGCTAGCCATGCGGACTTACAACGAGTCCTACCACCAACCAAAAATATAAATTTAATAAACTGGCTGTTTCATCCTAATCGATTGTAGCATTTGAAAAAAGAAATCTTTCGAATGCGAGGATATTCATTTCATCGGTGAAGCAACGCCGGCATACAAGCGTAAAGAAAAAAAAACCGGTAACCTTGTAAGATAGGATTGAAATACTCAATTTAGAAATCATAACATAATAGTAATAATAATCATCAAATAAATAAAATGATTGGAACACCATCACATAACCTTTCAAGGAGAAAGAACTTTCTTGCAGTTTGCGTTGCTTTTGATCGGGATTCTATTTCTCGTATTAGGGATTTCACCTCGGAATTAGAGAATGCAAGCTGTAAACTCGTATACACCTTCATTTTGGTGTTCTAAAAATTGTGTCAAAAGTCTCTCCTACCGCCATTTTTTAGAGACCATCATGTCGTAAGAACGTTTTGTTTTCCTTTTGTTTCAATAGTGTTTAAATTCGTACCGCGAACTTCATAAAATATATTTATTTCTTTCCTGCCCAATGACACAGCCATTGAGATATATCTATGGAGATGAAATATTACATAAAAGAACGTGACTACCTGCACTTGATGTTGCTTTGTAATGACGGACTTGACTAGGCAGTTCCTTGCTCCTCCATTCGCTAGAAAAATATCGACATGAAATACTCATGATATATTTGAATAATGTTAAGTTTCTATAAACAACCGATAATGATAATATATAACAATATCGCGCTAAGAGATGGCGGTAGGCCAGCTGGTGTTCGCGCGATCAGTCAATGTCAAAGGTCATAAGAATCAGTTTTTCGCGATTACCTCGGTTCCTATATAGCTCCAATGATTAACATTTAAAATCTCCTGCTTGTCAGCATACAAATTGTGTTCATTACCAGGTTCAAAAATAGTTAGGGCATGATGTAGAACCCCAGGAATGGTGTTGAGTGTCGTGGGCTCTCTGCCCTCTATAGCAAAAATGGTGGGGCGTATGAAAAAAATCTTAAAACAAAATTGGTCACATATTGTGCTCTACAATATTTTTACTTTAATCGTAAAAATGTTAACATCATTGCATCTATAGAAACCGAGATAATCGCGAAAAACTGATTTTGATGACCTTTGACATTGACTGATCGCGCGAACACCAGCTGGTCTACCGCCATCTCTTAGCGCGATATTGTTTTCTGTCAAACATTATCAGCGCATTATTTTTATATGTCACTTCGTACCGCGAACCTCATAAAACAAAATAATTTTTTGACGGAGGTTTTGTGTGAAGTGTGTTAAAATATGACAAGTTCAATTCGTTCGTTAACAGGAGCAATGAATAAAGATTGTACATGGATCTGAGATAGTTGTTTATAGAAACTAAACATTATTCAAATATATGATAAATATTTGATGTCGATATTTTTCTCGCAAATGGAGGAGCAAGC
The DNA here is from genome assembly GCA_910589605.1 of Chrysoteuchia culmella. Classification (NCBI taxonomy): domain Eukaryota; kingdom Metazoa; phylum Arthropoda; class Insecta; order Lepidoptera; family Crambidae; genus Chrysoteuchia; species Chrysoteuchia culmella. Next base: position 20,226,566 of record OU342651.1, on the reverse strand, counting down.
GGCTGCCTAGTCAAGTCCGTCATTACAAAACAACATCAAGTGCAGGTAGGCATGAACTAACGACGGGAACACCAGATTTTATGGGACTTTAGAGACAACTTTTAGAACACCAAATGAAGGCGTATAAGAGCTTCCAGCTTGCCTTCTTAATAGTCAGGTTAAGGTAATGTAATGTTATTTCGCTTGCTTCATAATCTTATTTTTTCTGACCCTCCTCGTTCATGCAGTTGCATCCATACTAGCAAGAAAAACCGGATATTGTAGCCAAGCAAGCTCTTATCACCATTGGCCTAATAATAATACAATGCTAAAAAGCAGTATTTGTAGCATTTTTTTCATATATACATGTGTAATTTGGTCTCAGGCGTGCCTTGTGACGGATGTCACCAAAATAAATCAACGTTTTCACACGTATTTAATTTTAGCGCAAAAATGTTTACCATGGATAGTTTCAAATCATAGCCTTACTTTTAGAAAGGAAGTATATAAAAAACGGGGTAAGGCTTGTGACATATTAACTTTTCTATGAAAAACGTGACGGGCGTGACAACTCTGTGAATAAAATTATCCCTACTTAACTGACGAAACTCGCTTTTGGCACAGGAAATTAGCAATAACTGTTGCATCTGACGTATAAAACAGCGTGCTTTTCTACAGATTAACATAAAAAAATAGCACTTCCATTTTTGTGTACTATTTAGCGTCTATGTTGGATTATCGTATACACATTAGGTATATTTTATTTTATTTTATTCATTAGGAAAACTTACTGCTACAATACATAATATAAATGAAAGTACACGGATAACTATGAGCTGTTAACAAGTTTCCACAAATAGTTTAATATAATCTAGATTCGAGATTAAGCGTGACGAAATTTACCAGTATTGTATTGTTTGTACTAAACTTATAATGAGTTCTTACCTAGGCCTAGGCGTACAGCAACCAGAGGAGGAAATATTAAAAAAGATAAACACAGAAGCTTACAAAAGTAATTATAAAAATAAAATATCTCTGTACTACTCATCATCTCCATAGTCTGTAAATAATTTAGCTGCAAGTGCTCGCTTAAGTGAAACAATGCCATCACAGAATAAATCAATATTAGTGTCGTCGTTAATAGAATTCAACAAACGACAAGACCGAATCAGGTAGCTGTTTTGCCGATAGTTGGTTCCCACCCTTGGGACATGCAGTCTCAGCTTGCTACGAGTGTTAGAGCTACGAGGTGCAATGAGCTTTACATGGTCAAGTAGTTCAGTTGAATCTATTTTGCCTTTAAGTAATTTTGATAGGTAAGCCAGATCTGCAATATTTCTACGGACTTTTAATGGGAGCAAGTAATTAGACATCACTTGCTCTACATCTACTCTTGTAGTTTGTGTCGTAAGTACGTGTTTTAAATTGCAGATATTTCAAAAACTTTTTCTGTATTGATTCCAACCTTTTAATATATATGAAATAACGTGGATTCCATACTTGCGAGTTGTATTCACGAATACTCCGCACAAGAGAACAATATAGAACCTTAATTGTTTTAGCTTTTTTAAATTGCGAGCAGGTTCTCATTAGGAATCCAAAAGCCTTTTAACCGCCTCTATGGTCTAGTGGTACAACCACCGGTATCAGACCCAGGGGTCCCGGGTTCGATTCCCAGCGGGGGTACATATTGTATTCGGTTTGGTTGGTGGTAGGACTCGTTGTCCGCCTGGTTAGCTACCACCATCTTATCTAAGTCTGACGCCATAACAATAATGTTGTCAGCATTGTTGTGTTCCGGAAGTTAGAGATAAGATAGCCAGTTCCTCAGTGATTGAGGATACCGGGAGAGGCTCGCTTCCATCTTTAGCCTTATCAATACTTAACATCAGGTATGATGAAGGTTAAGAGTCTCCCCATAGTTCATAAAAAAAAAGCTTTTGAAGCTTTTTTCACTATGTTTTCTATGTGTTCATTGAAAATTAACTCAGTCTTGAATAATTCCAAGGTCTCGCGTATGGTTGACACTAGAAAGGATATTATTTTTCAGTGTATAATTAAAGTTAAGTTTATTACGTTTCCTTGAGAAAATCTTTGAGTTACTTTACTTATGTTCAGATCAAGTCTGTTTGCGTCGCAATAGTTCTCAAATCTAATCAAATCTTCTTGGAGCAAACAGTAATCAGTTACACTTTTAATTTCCTTAAAAAATTTCATATCGTCTGCAAATAATAGAATTTCCGAGTGTTTAAAGGAATTTGACACATCGTTAATAAACATTACAAATAGAAGTGGACCTAATATGGAACCTTGTGGGACTCCTGAGGGCACCACGTTCCACGATGATAGCCAATTATGGCCACTGATTGGGAGCGATTTTGAATATAGGATGTGAGCCATCTAAATAAGTTCCCGTGCACTCCTGCGAAAAGATTTTTCAGCAAAAGTGCATGGTCTATTCGATCAGAGCATTCTGAGTAATCTGTCAATATAGTGTGGACCTCCTCACCTGCGTCCATACTTGAAATAATGAAGTCGTTAAAAAGAAGCACGTTGGAAGTGGTGGAGCGATTCAAGACAAACCCGTGCTGAGTGGGCGTTAGGAGTGATTTGAATGATGAATAAAGTTGCTGATGGACTATTTTCTCAAGTATCTTTGAAAATATACACAATTTTGAAATTGGTCGGTAGTTACAAACGCCACTGTTGTCGCCTTTCTTATGGGCTGGTGTTACAAAGGCACGCTTCCACAAGTTAGGCATTACTCCTTCGTGTAGTGATTTATTAAAAAGTAAACATAGCGGCTCAGTTCGGCTAGAAGCACAATTCACTATGAAAATTGGATGAACGTGATCGGGTCCGGCACTCTTACTCACAACGAGGCTTTCTAGTAAGTGCTTAACTTGGTCTGCGTCAAAGCTTATGTTATCTATGAGCGTTGTGTGATTCATTGATAGCGTGTGGTTGGTTGTATTGGAGGCAGGTGAATGTTGAAACGTAGTTTGAAAATATGAAGCAAACAACTCGCATATATCCACACCGGTATCAGCACTTCTATCACCATATCGCAGGGTCGCAGGATACGAACCCTTGTCATTTTTTGTTGAGTTTACATAGTTCCAAAACATTTTCGGGTTGTTTGATATGGAGTCCTCCATTTGCGATATGTACTCATTATAACATTTATGACAAAATATTTCGAAAATTATCTAAAAAAACGGATTTTCATACTTGTTTAGATACTTCATATCATTAACTGTATTTATTTCATATTTTGGCGTAACATTTCGGAAAAAAATTTGGTATCGAATACCGCGGACGGGCCCTAGTATATTTTCTTGTTTAATATCTAATCACGATTTTATGATTTTGCCACGACACTTTTTCTTTTCAAACCCCTGGAAATACGAAAATTCAAGATTATTCTCAAATGGGGTCACATTTACTATTGGAAATTGATTTAATTAGTGGGCACGAATAATATTTAGCATCGTGTAGTTTCATTTCTCTTTAAACGCTATAGTTATTTACTACGAAGTGATATCGTGGTTTTTGCGCCTAATCTAAAGCTATTATTGCATTATAAAAAATGGTTTAAATCATAAACCTGCGGATGCTAAAAAAACAAAGTTTAAACAAAGTTTCCTCTAATTAAACGTAATAAAAGGTCGACTTGAACCGCATATTGGCTAGCCTTTAGTGCGCTTGTGCCGATATAATTCGTCGTCGTCGTCGTCTCAGCCACATAACACCCACTGCTGGGTATAGGCCTCCCCCAAAAGGGGGGGCTTTGCCATAATCGCGACGCTTGGCAGGCGGGTTGGCGATCGCAGTATAGCCAAGTTTGTAGGAGACGCTGCTGCCCGTCTCCTGAAGGCTGAGTCCCTTAGTCGCCTTTTACGACACCCACAGGATGAGAGAGGGTAGTGCTATTCTAAGCCGACACTACACCGAAACACGACAGCCATAGACATTAAAATGCACCAGTTATTTCGGAGCAGGGTCCGTGAATAAACTTTGTTCTTACAGGCTAATACTTAGGGCCATCTATTACTAGAAAATTATTTTTCCTCTGCTGTTGGTTCTTAGATTAACAATGTATGCGCGGAACATTGTCCTTTATAAAATCCCAACTAGGGCGGTTACAACCCGATACTCTGGTTCGTCGATCGACGAAAAATTCCAAATTATGCGAAAATCTTTAATTGCAGTTTGTGATCATCACGTTTAACATTTTGTATATTTTATAGTTTTCGGAACAAATAGACTCGAGTACCTTTAATTTGATATCTTACTCGGCCGCGTACTACGCGCCAAAGTCCCTATCGAGTCGTCACAAATTTTGCGAACCTGAATTAAGTATATAGATTGTGTATCGTTTTTCCGGTCTTGACAAGTAAAGTGTATTCTGAGATGATTTTGGTCGCCCATCCAATGACTGACTTTGTAAGTTACTTAGTACCCTACAAAAAAGTACTTATACTTACTAAAATAACGAAAATGTCTTGAGAACCTCAAAACCACCGAAAGTTTAATTGCATTATATTTTCTTCTGTGACCGTAGACGTGTCAAGTGCAACTATTCGACGCATGCAAATTTTCTTTGTAAAGGAATAAGTTTTATGAAAACCGTGCGAGTAAAATTGTGTAAGTTCAGAACTTTCAAGACTTTATAGAGTTGTATTGTGAATCAAAGTGTCAAATTTATGCTAGTCGCTAGACAGAGAAAGAGAAAGCTTTCCGCATTTTTAGGGTTCCGTACCTCAAAAGGAAAAAACGGAACCCTTATAGGATCACTTCGTTGTCCGTCCGTCCGTCCGTCCGTCTGACAAGACACTTTTTCTCAGGAACGCGTGGAGGTATCAAACTGAAATTTATGTCTAATACTCAGGTCTACTGTCCCTTGGAGCTGTAAAGCCAAAGCAATCAAAAGATGCAGCCGTTTATGCCGCAAATTTCCGCAAATTTTCGAAACTCGCACGGGAATCAAAACCTACAGGGTACTTCCCGTGAACTTAGAATCTTGAAATTTGGTACGAAGTAACGTCTTATAGTAATTCTAAAGGAAAAATTGCGAAAACAGTAAATTTTTAGTTACATCATATAATAAAAATATTTTTGAAAATTTTAAACGGAAGCCTCGGTGCGCGAGTCCGACTCGCACTTGGCCTGTATTTTTAAATTATTTTTGATTGACATAGTGAAATAGAACGTTTCTTAAGTGGAAAGTCTGATTACATGTTCCAAACTCTTGGGATATTGCATTTTTGTATTTCCTGACGACTTGACGCATAGACCTAAATAACATACTAACCATTTACTAACGTACTTAGTACGTAATATTGCAAGAACGAAATTAAGATAATTTGTAAATAAGTTGGTTTATAATTTCGCAGCAAAAGAATAACAGCAATAAATTGTAGGAGTTGAATCTAATTTATATAGTTAATAGGCGATGATAGATCGCGATGTTATAACAAAAATAGGACAATGTGAAAATTTTTGGACCTTTTAGTTCAATCACTTACGTTAAATGCGAGTTGATCGCCCTTATATAGCTTGCAATAGATGCGGTTTTTGCAATGCAATAGTAAAGCCCGACGACGTGCTGTTGACTGTACGTGGATCGCGTTATTGATGTCAAACATTTTAGCAAAACCCCGGATAACATCATTTACGTGCCGTGAGAATAATAGTGTTTTTCTCATACATTGTTTACGAGCTTTTCTTGAAGAAAACATCTTTCAAATAATGGACTAACTTTGCCAAAAGTAACTAAAGGCTAAAAAGTTTGGGAAAACAGTTAATTTGGATTCTTGTTGTGTAGCAAAATGTTATAAGTTTCAATCAAAAACTTTCTATATACGTATATTATGTCGACCAAAAGGTATTTTGACGACCTGTTTGGCGCAGGGCACTAAACCCGCCTTCTGCGCCAGAGGTCTAAGGTTCGATCCCCGGACAAGACAAATATTTGTGTGCATGAACATGTCTATTTGTATACTTATGGTAAATTTTAAATAGAAAAATATTGGAAAAAATTTACTCGGCCACAAGTGAATTCTCAGACGGGAACTTCTTCACTTGTGGCCGAGTTAATTTTTTCCAATATTTTTCTATTTAAAATTTACCATAAGTATAAAAATAGCATTGAAAAATGCAAAAATTACAAAATCATAAAAATAATTATGTCTTTTTGTCTTGGTCTGGGCGTTTAATATGTATATTATATATCTATCAAATAATCATGTCTTACAAGTAAAGGAATGAAGCCAATTATTATTTTGGCTTATATACTTGTTCATATCATAATTCTGTTCAAACAACCAAGCATTATGCTGAGTCGGGACTGTTTTGGGACAAACCGAGTGCTGTATTTTGTGTTGGTTGTAATATTGTTTTTATATTGTGTTTGTCTCAAAAAAATATGTTTTCTTTCTTTTGTTTTCTAATTTAATATTAACTAGTGAAGTTAGTGGTTAATTTTTCTATGTCACACGTACATAGGTAACCATAGATATAAGAATAAAAGTCGTTTCATAACCACCATTTTCTTCAATGTGACTTATTTGCCCATGAATTCTTTAATTGGTTCAACGTCTGTCAGTAACTATTATAACTCGTTTAATATGAATATAAACATAGCTTTCATTAGTAATAAAAATGTAAAATTGTGTCCTTGGTTTGAGACTACCTCCCAGAGTGACATAGCCGAAACGTATAAACTAAATACTTTTATATATTTATTTATGCGATTTAGGGGCTATGTAGCTCCAATAGGAACTGTAGTCAGTGCGACCTAAAATATCTATAATCTATCCTAATATTATAAAAAGAAAAAAATGGATTATTTGTTTTATTGCAACGAATAAACTCAAAAACTACTGAACGGATTTGAATGAAATTTTGTACACAGATAGTAGATAGCCTGGTTATGAACATAAGATACTTTTTTATCCCGATATTCCCACAGGAACGGAAACCACGCAGGTGAAACCACGAGCGGCCTCTAGTTACTTATATACATAAGTCAATAATAGAACCAAGTAATCTGCATTGGATTAATACTCGTATCTCAAAAAATAAAATAATTGTTTCATATACTTCGATAAAAATATATCTTTTTTTGCTCACCCTAAATCTGTATTTTCCGACCGGCGGCCTCGCGTACGGGATGCCTTGGAAACTCGCATAGCTGCGGCCTTTCGTGGAAGTCTTCCAAGTTCCTTTAAGGAGGCCATGAGTCACCCTCACGACAGGGTCAGCAACTTGGCCGGCGACAAAAGCCGCGAGAAATAAAAACGAAAGTAACCTCAAAACCGCCATGTTTGACGTTTAAAAATAGAACCAGATACGCGCGTCACATGTGCGCGAGCGCCGGCTGTCGACTGTTTTGAAACTTATGTTCAACTGTTCGGCTTAGTAACCGGTGGTTTTATCTTATTTACTTGCGCCTTAGAGATAAGTATATTATTGTTGAATTTATTTTTATTCTAGACCATAAAGGTTATCAATTTAATTAAGATTAGGAGAGATAGTACTAATTCATTATTTATACAGTTGCAGTAAGTTTCGAAATATTGTTTCCTCAGTCGGTTTAGCTTGATGATGCCTTGGTCGTTACTATTTTAATGGGGCATTGTACTACCGTTTGTCACTCACTTAAATGTCAGTTAATGGTGGCATGTCTATTTAAATCACGTTTAGACAATTAGAGTTACTCGTTTATACCGTCTGAGAAGTAGGAATCAAGTTGCTTTTTAGTAGGGATGTTACGGAGGTTCGGTTTCGATTCCGAAAGGTCTTCCGATTGATTTGGCACACTCGGTTCTTTTGGATTCACTTAATTTGATTTTTGCTACTTTCTGTTTTTGGCAGTTTTTATTTATCTATGCATTTACAATCTTATTTTGATGTGATAAAACTAGAAAATATACGAGGAAAATATCTACTCGTCCTCATATCGCTCGATAGGATTCGAAACTGCAACCTTTGAGTCTGACCCAACAATGCTCTAATCATTGAGCTATCGAGACTTATTAGGACGCTTCGACATTTTCTAGTGTATTTACTTTTCTTGCTAATTTTTCTACTATATTTACAAATTGCAGTCAGCAGGAAAATTGACAGTTTTCTGTCTGTCTCAAATCTCATTCGCTAAGAAAATAAGTTCATTCAACAAAGGTACTCGTAGGTGAAGCGAATGCGGCTGCGTGAGGCGCGAACGTGGACTTGTAACGTGTATCGCGATTTCTGACGTTTCTAGTACTCAAACCTTGTGTCTTAGTGTGTTTTGATCATCATGCAAAAGAGGATCAATATGCATAGAAAAATATTTTTGAAAACTGATATATTTCAGTTGTTATTGTCAGGGTAATTTTTTCAAAAATTAAGGATGGATTCCTCAGAACGTTTTCATGTAGCTACAACGGTTAAAGTACGTGCCCTTCATGCCCCATCTTAACTTTCAACTCTATATATAAAAAAATACCGTTATTGTGTTCTTAGACCTGCCCGTAACACATCTCTCTCCTGCCGACGCCTCCGATTCGGTTCTTATTCCGGTTCCGATTCCGATAACGCAAATCTAAAAACTCCGTCCGATTCCGAGCTCAATTCCGATATAACCACATCCGTAACATCCCTACCTTTTAGGCACATGTCTCACCGTGGGCGAGTGAGCGAGTAACTATGGGCTATTTTCTCGCTCAAGAAACGTACAAAAGATAACACATTCCGTGTAAACAAAGAGATGCAAATATTAATAGTTCATGGCTGGCTGTTCACACCGCCGGGGCGAGTACTCGCTTTACTAGTTTGCAGTTGAGCGAGAAAAAAATCACTCGCTGGGCGACACCTGTCTCACCAATGTGATGTTAATAGGTATTTTTTCAGTATATTTTCTAATATTGTGTAGATTTTATGAAAATCTGTATTTTTGGAGGTATATTGCTAGGAGTCAGTATTTTTCCGTATAATTTGGAGAAATAATAAAGTTATGAAATAGAAACATATTTTAAAGGTTGTGTTGGTTGTTAAAATACATTTATTATTTGCTATAATGTATGAATAAAACTTGCTTAAAAATTCGGTATATTAATGGGTATATTTGGTCTCTGTAAGACAGTTTCAGTATTTTTGTATTTTTCAAATTTAATCTGGTCAGACTGGGTGAAAGCTCACGCCGCGCCGGCCGCACCGATATTTCTACCTAGAGTCACAGAATATACAGGGTGGAAGTTTAAGACGGGGCAGTAAGGGCAGGTACCTTAACCATTGTGAAAACGTTCTTGGAAAACTTCCTTATTTTTTGAGAAATATTGAACTGCATTCATGGATTTTGAAAAAAATATACAGTTAGCTTGAAAATAGTCAGTTTTCAAAAATATTTCTTTTTATGCCAATCGATCCTGTTTCTCATGAGGATCAAAACACTCTGACACCCATATTCTAAGTCGTTCCTCCAAAATTTACTCGTCCTCGACTTCACGAAACCTCATTGAAAACCTCTTCGAAATACTCCTCCAAATCGGTATTCTAAGTCATAACTCCGTAAGGACCTGGAGGAGCCAAAGAGTACGTAGCCACTCCGTGTTAGGCCTTGCGCACGCTACCATTTTTACCCACGACGAGGTTGAGTGGAGTGTAAAAAGTTTTGGAGGAACGACTTAGAATATTGGGGTAAGACACCAACTGAGGTATGAGTACTAGAAAAGTCAGAAATCGCGAAAATCGCGAAAAACAATCACACTTGCCGCGCTCGTGCCACACGCCGCGGTATCCGATTCCAAGACGAGTACCTTCGTTGATGGAACTTATTTTCTTAGCGAATATGTGGAAATACTTTATCGCGATTTCTGACTTTTCTAGTACTCATACCTCAGTTGGTGTCTTAGACCGTTTTGATCCTCATAAGAAACAGGATCGATTAGCATCAAAAAGCTTAAAAAAATATTTTTTTCTGCTGTATTTTTTTTCAAAATCCGTCAATGCAGTTCACTATTTCTCAATTAAGGATGGTTTCCTAAGAACGTTTTCATGTAGCTACATCGGTTAAGGTACCTGCCCTTCGTGCCCCGTTTTAAATTTCCACCCTGTATAATAGAGTGCGGAGTGTGTGTGAGTGTGTGTGTGTGTGTGTGTGTGCGTGAGTGAGTGTGTGTGTGTGCGTGTGTGTGTGTGTGTAGCAACTAAGCAATAGTTTTTTTTTACTAGAAATGGGTTTGATCTTGATCCCAATGAAGCCCAGGGGCTAAGACAGAATTCACGATGGAGCGAGCTTACTAAGCCAGAAGGTGCCTCTATCGTTTAAAATCAGTAGCATCCTTTTTTAGACAAGGACAACACGCTCCAAGTTCATAGCTCGTAATAGCGTTGTATAGTAAGAAATTAAAGATCAATATATTGTAGACAAAATTGACGTATAAGATGCGTAAGTATCTCATAGTACCTAATGAGATTAACTAAAAATACTTATTCGAAGTTATTACGCAAGTAAATAACAAAAACAACACGTCGTATTGATTGATAACATTTAAGAGTGGAACCAATGCCAGGGTCATTTTAAAGAAAACGGTCCGAATTGCGTCGCGTAATCGCTTTTGGCTTCATCCCAGTTAATTTTTCAGTAAAAACTTTTTCAATCACCGGAATTGTGGAAGTAGGTACAGTGGACAGCTCTTTAGGATTATGAAAGTCGCTCCATGTACAGTCAACATCACGTCAAGCATTACAGCTTGATCTTGAAATGTCGCTTTGAACTAGTTTAAACGGTAGGTTCGTAGCGCAACTGAGGCCACAAAGCAACACTGCGTTGCGGCGTCGGTCGCACGCACCGGTCGCACCACGACGGCATGCGGCAGACGCATCGCAGGGTTATCATTATCGGATGCACTGTCATACCGTCGCGCGTCGTCGCGATGTTTTTTTTTCACGAACGCAGTGTCGTGGCCGGGCACTTTGTGTGGCGTACGTGCTGCCGTGTGTACCTTACACAATTAGGCTAAGTAAACAAACAGAGAAGACTTTTTTTAAAAGTGAAAACTTGTTTAGCGGTGTTGTGCACATAGAGTTTTAAATTTTTGGGAACGGTAAAAATGTTAAAGTCGCGGCAGAACGCGTGATCCTGATCGAAAATTCGTAAGACGGAGGGAGAGTAGACCGCCGGCGCGGCGTAGGAGAGGAAATAATATCCCCTCTCTTTCTACCGCGAGGCGAAAATGTATGCCTGCTCCTGCTGTTTCGTTTAAGCGGTTTTCACTTCTGCCGGCACTCCCGGAGTGCAACTCGATGTTTTTTTATGAACAACGGCGATACTCCTAGCGTTCATCATACCTGATAGTAAGTATTCATAAGGATGAAGATGGAGCTGAGCCTCTCCCGGAATTCTCAATCACTGAGGAACTGGCTATCTTATCTCTAACTGCCGGAACATAACAATGCTGAAAACATTGTTGTTATGGCGTCAGGCTTAGATAAGGTGGTGGTTAGCTAGCCAGGCGGGCTTACAACAAGTCCTATCACCAACCAACTCGAATACAATATGTACTCCCGTTCGGAATCGAACCCGGGACCCCTGGGTCTGATACCGGTGGTTGTTACCACTAGACTACAGAGGCGGTTAAAAAATTTAAGCTTCATGTGCTGTCTATGTATGATGTACTCTATTCAAAGTTCATGAACATAATATTTATCTTTACTAATAGGTATTACAAAGCAGTCAAATTTGTAAGTTTGTTTATAAGAAGTAAAAGTAACTAACTGTTCAGTAGAAAGTTACATTAATCCTGAGTGACATAGGCTACATTTAAAAGTGACATAATTTCATCACAAGTAGGTAGAAGAGTAGGTACTTTTTAAACCCGATTTCTATAACTTACTAACGGATTATTGGGCTACGGATAGAAGAAATGTCAAAATTTAACTGTCCGTAGCCAAAACAATCTGTAGGTAAGTAATTTAGAGAAATATTTGAAATTTTTGCTCGTCCCTGGAAAGGTGCTGACGATGGGAATTCATAAAAAAACATACCAAATTACAACATCACATTCTGTTAGTAAAGAGCGTATTTTCAATTTATTTCAGAGTACTTTTTTTAAATTAAATCGCCTTTATCCTGCTTCACCTTGTAATGAAAATTACCTGTTCTCGAAAAATTACCTACCTACATACAATAAAAAGTTTGGAAATTAATGATACTCGTTTTTTTGTACTAAGCTATACCGTTTTTACCCTGTCTGAAATAAAATAAATACTGTATTCTTAGAAAAAGATGGCAACGCTGCTGATTGAATCAGTGATCCGATTAGTCGGCCAATTAGGGTTCCCCTGGCATATTGTGGGCCAGCCACTTCTATACTAATTTAATAAAGCTGAAGAGTTTGTTTATTTCATTTGTTTGGCCCCCGCTCTAACGCCATAACCAGGGCCCACTTGCGCCAAGCTAGGTTAGTACATCTAAACTAGAGTTAGTAATTAGTAGCACTAAATCTGGGCTAAATGTGTTAGCCTAGCTTGGCGCTTTAACGATCTTACGAGTATTATTGTTGTCACTTTTACTATTTTGGTACCTAAGGCTCAGGCATACTACAACGCTACTGCCTTCGCATGTCTGGGTGTCAGACGTTTGAAGTGTTCTTCAAACTTCCAGCTCCCGTCCAGCACCAGTCCCAGGTAATTAATACTGGGCTTTAATGGGATCCTCGCCCCATCTACCACCACTGCAGCCTCAGCAGGGGGCCTCGGCGGGGGTCATGAAAGAGATTGGCCTCCGTCTTCTTGATGGCCACATTAAGGCCAAGTTCCCTAATCCTGTCTATAACAAGGGACGCTCCACCACCAGCCCAAGTATCCACGAATGTCTCATCCTAAGCGGCGACCAACGTGTCATCGGCGTAACAAAAGACCTACATCTTTGGAGAAGAACCGACCCCTGTGGGAACACACCATATCTCTCGCCACGAGACCATCGCTAAAAAACCCGCTTGCATCAAAAGACAAGACAACTGAAAAGATGGAAACAAGATCAAATAAGTATAAAAATATTTTGTTCAACATAATAACATGCAGTCGGGAGTCACAACATGATGAATGATTCGGACTTTTTATTAAATTCTATGCCTCCGACTGCATGTTATTATGTTGAACTAAATATTTTTATAATTTTTATTAATATCTTTTTAGTTATATAATAACGGTCACGATTATGATATACCTTTTTTAAAATCCTTACTACCTCCTTATCCATACCCATAATGAAGTAGTCTAAAAAAAATATATATATTTTTCAAATAATAGCACCTCACAGTGGCATGTTAGTTTTTTTTAACATCACTTATCTAAGAACACTTTGGGCTATCAAGACAAATCTAAAGATATCTTAATTATCGAAATCCGTTCAGCCGTTTTAGAGATAAGAGGTAATTATAGTACTTTATGGTACAAGTGTGTAATGTTGGTGATTACCGCTGAGGCGCCGTTGAGACCCGAGCCGTCAGGCGAGGGTCTTAAGAGAGCCGAGGACGGTAATCATCAATACACACGTGTATCATACGACGTTTTGCAACACACTTGTGAAGAAAATAATAATAATATTTTTTTTTATAGATACAAAAAGTTTATTTAGAGAAACAATTAGTGAATGTGCAGTTAGTTAAATTATAATTAATTGTTTTTGATGGCATAGCGGTCTCTTCAAATAGATTATTTACTGAAACATTTTCATTTTGTATTGTTATTTCACACACACAACATTTTCTGAAAAAGACTCCGTGTTCTTGTTGTTTTGCAATTGTATGAAATTTTGGTACGTTATTAGATATTTTTCCTTGGAGTTTTCTGGTAGTAAACTTTCGATAACGTTAAGGGCTTCACATCTTATATCGAGAGGTGTACAACATAAATAATTTTCTTCATAACTAGTACGTACTTATAGACATTTTAATTAATAAATAATTATAATTTCAACAGTGAAAACGAGTAAGTAGTGATTTTTTTTTCGCAATGGCGGGAAAAATTAGTTAGTTTTCCTATGCGCGCGCATCAACTGCCATAGACTAAAATAATGAGGTTTCTTTGTTTTGGTTTGTCGCGGTTAAGGGAATATACACATACAAAATGGGGAGTTTAAAGTTTTTACAGATATTTGAGTGAAAGTTTTGTTTATTAAACACGTACTTACAAGTTGAAATTATCTATTTAAATACAAAGTGCATGAAATAAGCAAGCAATAGGTATATTAATTTATTTGTACTATTGAACACGATCTTTTTGGTATCGAAACATTTTTAATAACAAAGCAGCTTGTCTGTGAACTCAAACAATAAAAAAAAGCTATAACTCACTTGTGAGTAATAGTAATGAAAAAGTTACAGTTTGATTATATGTGCCTAATTGCAGTGAAATTATAGCCACTTTATGAGCAAGTGTGTTGAAAAAAAAAATTACATCTATACAAACAAACATACATACAAGATACACGCGAAAAACATAACCCTTCCTTTGTATTCGGGCAAAAATAAGACGACATTCTGTATTCATAACTTTTTACGACGACGACGACCTGTTTGGCGCAGGGGTACTAAACCTGCCTTCTACGCCAGAGGTCCCGGGTTCGATACCCGGACAAGACAAATATTTGTGTGCATGAACATGTCTATTTGTCTTGGTCTGGGTGTTTAATATGTCTATTGTGTATGTATTTACAAAAAAAAGTATATAAGTATTTATCCGTTATCTAGTATCTATAACACAAGTATTCATATTCATATTCATATTCATATCATTTATTGCTTGTCACATAGTTTATAGGTAGTACATAAATTTACAGTTCCTGTGACGCCCTGCAAGGGCGTTGCAATATAAAAGTATTTCATGAAACTTAACGTGGGCTAGATAATAGGTGTGATTGTATGAAATTTATTTATTTATTTTAACTTTGCATTTTACAATGCTATTTTTATGTGATAAATATTAAATAAGAAAATATAAGTACTAGAAAAAAGCAACTTGTCTCATGTCGCTCTGACGGACATTCTGTATTGTTTATGAAAACTTAAACGAATCCAAATTGCAATTATTAAGTAGGTATGTCTTTTTCATTAAAGTTCAATTCATAAAAATATTACTAATTGTCGGTGGTACGGTTCCCGGTCAACCGGACTACGGAAAAATACAAATTTCCACAGAAATGCATTTTATTTCAATTTTGAATTTTATATCTAACGATGTGTTGTTGGACGTCAATTTTATTGAAGTTATACAGTTGTATAATCTGATATCGTCATACTCATAGGTCGTCAACAACGCAGCCGGGAATTTCTTAAATCAAACATAGTTGGTACTTAGCGGACGATTCGTTGAAATCACAGACCTATATCGAGATAGACGGTAAAAGTATACGTACCTTGCGTGCCAAAAGTTTGATCCACGGTCAAAGTTTTACGGCTTACATCAGCCCGCTTGAGACCATTGCCATGAAAACACGCGTCACTCAGAAACGAAAATGGTTAATTGTGCAGTGCTTTCTTGCAAGAGCTCGTCAATAGCATTACTAACATCACTAACACCCATATTCTAAGTCGTTCCTCCAAAACTTACTCGTCCTCGACTTAACGAAACCTCATTGAAAACCTCTTCGAAATACTCCTCGAAATCGGTATTCTAAGTCATTACTCCGTAAGGACCTGGAGGAGCCATAGAGTACGTAGCCACTCCGTGTTAGGCCTAGCGCACACTACCATTTTTACCCACGACGAGGTTGAGTGGAGTGTAAAAAGTTTTGGAGGAACGACTTAGAATATGGGGGTAAATCTCGCTCTTGACATCATCGTAGTTACGAAAAATTCGACACGCTAGGTTGTCATACAGCTTGTAGCGCTCTTTACGTCTATCTCGATATTGGTCTGTGGTTGAAATTATCTCCCAAATTGCTGAAATAACGCTGACTTGTAGGATAAAAGTCTGAAAGGTCCACATCGGTCGTAGGTACCATCATCTGGCGCGGTCTGTGCCAAATGAAATGAATTATGGGCAAAAGGTAATTCTTATCCATATCACAGATTATATCAGGATTCATGTTTTTACATTAATTTAATTTACCATGTTTTCCATTAGTCAATGTTGACCCATAAATTTATGGGTTGACCCTATCGATTTATGCCATAAAAGTTCAGGTTGTTATTTTATTTTTATTTTAGCCGGTTCGGTATTTCCAAGACATGGCAACTTTGAGCCTGTGATGCAGCATCAAGTATTCTGCGAGATACCTAATTCCTCTACAACTTACAGCAGATATAGCTTGTTTAGGCTCATAAGAATAGTCTCAATGAGAAGGTGTTAGACAGGTGATTATCCAGGCTACATATATTTAATCCTGATAATAAATGCTACAACATATCTAGAATGTCTTAATGATAATGTTGGAATAAAAACACTCGTTTAGGAGGTCATCAGGGGTTCAAAATAAATTAGATAGGTAGATAAATAAACATAGCTTGTAGTAATTGGTCGTAATTTAAATATTATTCACAAACAAGGAACAAAAATATCAATAACTATATAGCGGCGGCTTGCGCTTTCACCAGCGTGATTCCCGTTCCCGTGGAATATCGGGATAAAAAGTATCCTGTGTTCATAACCAGGCTATCTACTATCTGTGTACCAAATTTCAGCCAAATCCTTTTAGTAGTTTCGGAGCTTATTCAATGCAAACAAACAATCAAATCTTTCCTCTTTATAATATTAGAATAGTCAACAAGTCTGTGATAACCAGTTATTGTCCTTACGTAAGTAAAACAATCAGCTATAAATTAATTATTCATATTTTCATTTCCCCTTGAGATAGCTTAAGCTTTGAAATCACGTTGCGACTAATAAGGGTGATCGATATTATGTCTTATTAGGTCAGGTCGGTGTCTCTAGGTTAGTACACAACCGTTATTTGATATTTGAGCGGATCTCGATAAAGTTATCTGAGGAAGAATGGGTCGTGGAGGTTAAAGGTCTTGGGGAGGTAGTGTTTGTACATTACCTACTAATATTGTGTGTAGGTGTGTAGTTATAGGTAGTATGGTAGTAGACTGCGCAGCTAGGATGCGGCAGCCAGTTATAGCAGCCAATAGGCATTTGGCTGCCGCAGCCAGGAGTTCGTGGCTGCATAGTGCGCGAGCTCCCATACACCGTCATATGTTCGACTGGCTGTCTAGTGCGCTATAGCTTTAAAAGGGTTGTTAGCTCAGTGGTTAGAGTATTGTCCCGGATACCCAAAGGTCGCGAGTTCGTGTCCCGTCTGAGAATAACTTGTGAGCCGAGTCGATTTTTCTTATATTTTTCTATAAAAAAATATCACACTTTACCTTGCTCGATGACGCAGTGGTTAGGCGATGGATGATCAAATATTAACTATCCCGAGCTCTTCCGACGAGTTTACTGTATGTAAAACCGTTTTCCGGGCTGTGTAGTGTCGGCTTAGAATAGAACTACCCCCTCTCATCCCTTGGGTGTCGTAAAAGGCGACTAAGGGACTCTGCCTTCAGGAGACGGGCAGCAGCGTCTCCTACATACTTGGCCATACTGCGATCGCCAACCCGCCTGCCAAGAGTGGCGATTATGGCAAACCCCCCTTTTACATATACCCAGCAGTAAGTGTTATATGACTGAGACGACGACAACGACGACGAAAACCGTTTTCATCGCCTGTATTTGTATTCTGTAATCGTTCAAACCCATCAATCCGCCTATTATCCAACAATTTCAAGGTATATTCGTACAGAATATGCCACTAACACTGGCCTTCACGTAGACTATCCTAATTTATATAATAAATGCGAAAGTGTTTGTTTGTTTGTCCTTCTTGCACACCCTAGCTGACTCGATTTTTGCCAAAAAGTCAGTTGAATGCACGGTGAGTAACATAGGCCATTTTCCATCCCGATATTCAAACAGGAACGGGAGCCACGCGGGTGAATCCGCGGTCGGCCGCTAGAAGACTATAATTTAACTCTGCAAAAGTTCTCGTTTAAAACAGAACATTCTTGACGACCTCCGTGGTAGAGTGGTACGTACACCGGTTTCAAGGAGTCGCCTACTCTGAGGTCCCGGGTCCGAATCCCGGTAGGGGCGAATGTTTGTATGATGAATACGAGCATTTGTACCTGAGTCATGGACGTTTATATGTATTTTAACACATAAATACTTATATATGTATAATTATATGTATTTATTTCCGTTACCCTAGTATCTCATAACAGTCATAACACAAGCCTTACAGTGCTTACTTTGGGGCTAAGTTAATTGGTGTGAGTGTAAGAAATATTTATATTTATATTTCATACATCGAAACGTCTGCAAAAATGCAATTTATTCACTTTTTACAGCTTCCATTTTATAGCGGTAACTACTGGCCGCGGGCTACCCGCTGGTGACAGATCAGATATAAATTCTGATTGCTGACCGCATGACAGTTTTCCCCATATTATATAACTACTTACACCTCTTGAATTGACACGCGCTCCGAGCACCGACCATGCAATAAATTGCAATTAATGATTTTATTACCTCTTACTGTAAAAGGCTTTTGTTTATTATCAAGCTAAAAGTTGCAAAACCGAAGTAAAACAGAGAGAGTGAAAAAGTTTTTGGCTGCACTTTTACATTTGGACCAAAGTGGATGAAGCCCAGATGATGTCCTTTGCTAAGTAATAAGTACTACGTGACCAAAACAATATGGCGCATGACAGCTGAGAAAACTTAAAAAAAACAAACTAAAAAACCGAAATATCAAGAAGTGGTAATCAATCAGTTAATCATTGTAGCACTAATTAATCAGAAAATGGGAGAAGTGCTATGATAGAAGTAAGATGCAGGTGCAAAAAGTGCAAAACCACATTCCTGTCATGCACCTAACTGTCTTGGTCGTGTAGTATATGGTTTTATTATAAAAACACAAAAACCCATTTTTTAATATTCACATTTTAAATATCTGTCTGGTGACAAAAGATAGTCATCAAGGATGTGTTGCGTAACGAAATCAAGACATGGAAGTAGTAAAAACCAACTGAAGTATAAGTGATAGCCATTTCGATTATTTTTAAACACAGCCTGTGATTGATCTTGTGATATTTCGAACAGGAAATACGAAAACAAATTAGGTATTTCGGCTGAAGAGGAAAGGCTTCGATAGCAATATAGGGAAAATTGACAATTCACCCCTCCATTTATTGGCACCCTTAGCTTAGCAACGAAACATAAGGAAATTATTCAACCAACTGTGTTTTTTAAAAGGAACACGTTACGTTTTTCGTTGATTTTTGTGATATCCTAATTATGACATAATTGTACCTACTGGCAATGCATTAATTCCATTGACGCCAAAAATTGGATTCCATAAGGCAGCTGTCCGACCGCCGGCGATGAGCGAGTAGGTAGCGAGTAATGCGGGAAACTAGAAACCGATGACAAGAGGTGAGAGGCGAGTTAGATTATACTTCTCTTCCTCGGCTATGAGCGAGTGTTTTTGTGCGGCGGGCGAGAACTCGCTCCACTCGCCACCGCGCCGCCGCCGCGCTTGTCATCTGCTTTAGGGCAGAGCGCTTTTTTTTTAATTGGATTTCACGGCTCTGGGTACTAAGCCTTTTTGTGTCAAACTTAAAATCTTTACAAATGTCTTCAAATAATTATAAGTCTTCATAAGTGCAATTCTTATTCAAACTTAAATATTGGTTCGAAAAAAAACATTATTAAGTAATTCTTTTAGGTCTCAAGGAATCACTCTGACTGTTCCACTGGTTTCAGTTTCACTGACTTCACTGTCATTGTCATTTTTGCTAACAAGTTTGGGATTTGAAACAACGGCTGCTGAATCTGCTGCTATCAAAAGTCTAAACGCAAACCTTCGCATTTGGGCCTTGACACTTGAATATTATGTGATCTAGATCTCCATCTTTTTTTCTTGCAATAAACACATTTGGAATCAGAGGTAGGTTTAAGTCTGTGAAGATGTGCAGGTATTATACAATGGTCAAATCTTAAACGGCACGTTGAAACTTCGGTGAGAAATTGCCAAGTTGTTGTGATGGTACCACTGTTAGGCGGGCAATGTCTTCTGTATATCGTGGTAGCAGAGCGTTTACTCGCTCGGGGTTGCTAATTACTACCACTACTTTCATCATAATATTATGTGCACTCAGATCCGCACTTTAGGTAGAAATGATGGAGCGGCCGGCGTGAGCTCTGACCCAGTGTGATTAGAATAAATTTGACGGAAATAACGAGGAACCTCAAAAATACTGATATATACCAACTTATAGAGGCCAAATATACCCATTAAAATACCGATTTTTTAAACAAGTTTCATTCATACATTATCGCAAAATATAAATGTATATTAACAACCAACACAAGTTGTGTTGGTTGTTAAAATACATTTATTTTTTGTGTTACACAACCTCTAAAATATGTTTCTATAACTTACTATTTCTTCAAATTATACGGCAAAATACTAACTCCTAGCAATATACTATAAAATACTGATTTTTGGAAAAATCTACAAAAGATTTGAAAATATACTGAAAAAGTACTTACCTATTAAAATACTGAATCTGGGCCGCCAAGCTTTACTCGCCCGCGGTGAGACGGTGTCGCTCGGCGAGTGAATCTTTCTCGCTTCACTACAGTACCTTAATATAAAGTTAATAAAGTACCTACAGGGCCGCTAGCCAAAGTAACAATTCAAAACGATAACGAAGTTCGAAAATAATGAAATGTATTGGCAGATTGGCACAAGCCGCGCTAAGTCACGTGGTCTTACCGCAAGTTAATTGGAATAAAATACAATGTCAATAAAATATAGACAATAACGAATCGAATTATCGTTTCGCTACATAACGATATTACTTTGTCTACGGGCGCAGTACAGTAATTTTTCTAGCAAGGACTTCGCCAAATCGACAATAGCATTAAATGATTAACTAATGCTGCATGCCTGCTGCCGGTCCGGGGTCGAATGCCCGGGTTAACCCGAATTTGTCCTAGTTAGGGGCAGACCTATAAATAGACAAGCCTTTACTGATTATTATGTTTAATATGTATATTATGTATGTATTTACAAAAAAAAAAAAGTATATAAGTATGTTTATCCGTTATCTAGTATCCATAACACAAGTTCTTCATGATACTTAACGTGGACTAGATAATTGGTGTGATTGTATGGAAATATTTATTTGTATGGAAATATTTATATATTAAAGTTCGAACAGCCTTGCTATTCTGAAAAGTAGGTACTTTTGGATAATCACTTACGAATTTTGAATTTCGTATGACGAAAATGACATTTCACTGCGAATTCGAAAGTGATTTAGCAAAAGTAGTTACTTATCAGGTTCTTTTTTGCATTAAATTTCCCTTAAACATAATGCCATTATTTAGCAATGGAAAGTGGAGATCAAGCGCATTTGCCAGAACGTGTAAAAACCAGTTACATTTTCCAGAGCGATATTTTACACCAAACTATGTAAAATTAGATTTATGAATAGCATCTGTGCACGCATACTGGTAACTTTTTGTACTAATATAAAAATATTCTTTTGTTACCATTTCGGTTATCTGATTTTTTAATGACTTACTAGCGTTCGCTCGCAGTTTCAGCCGCCTTGTTCCCGTTCTCGTGGAATTTCATCCAAATCCATACAGTATTTTTTGCGTGAAAGAGAAACAAACAAACAAACTTACATACTTTCCCATTTATAATATTAGTAGGATAATTATAGAAGCATTTTTATTTTTAGTTTAGAAAGAAAGCCATAAATTGGTATTTATGGCTTTCTTAACCTCTCTGGCCCCGGGGTATGAGACACAATTGATATTCCATTGTTTTTTTTTACACTGGTTGTCCTGCTAGAAATGACGAATTAAAGAAATATTTTTGAGTATTTTTTTTTCAATTTAGTCCATATTCGACCATATTTATAAAACAAAGTGCATTCCATGTAATTAAACATCTGAGGTAAATATCTTTAAGGTAAGTAAGTATTTATCACTGGTTATGAAATTAAGATAAATCGGACAAAAGCGTGTGCGATTTATGCACATCTATATTCTAAAAATACTTCGGTAAGTATAATCTTTTCGACCATATCTTTTGATCTTGTTATTTCAGTATAAGCATAAGCACGTGTCCATTATTCTACTGAATTTAAAAAAGGATAACTATACTTTAGTGTTGTGGATACTTTTCTTAGACTTAAGGTAAACCCTTATAAAAATTCAGTAGGAAGACCTCTTGACTTGACTGGGGCGAAAAACGGGAGAGTAAAAACAAACCAAGCTAAATAAATAGCACAAGAAATGGATGGAGAACGGTAATAACGTACCTTTTCATATTTC
The DNA here is from genome assembly GCA_910589605.1 of Chrysoteuchia culmella. NCBI lineage: Eukaryota > Metazoa > Arthropoda > Insecta > Lepidoptera > Crambidae > Chrysoteuchia > Chrysoteuchia culmella. The sequence goes on along the minus strand of OU342651.1, from coordinate 20,204,207 downwards.
TTAAATTTCGCGTACAGCTCATCTAAGAACCATGACTTTTTTCCGCTTGGTGTTCAGTAAATGGATATCAATTTTGTATGCGCGGTTGTACAGCGCCGCGTATGTGGAAATCCTTCCAGTATTTAGAGCACCGGTATGTCTGAGATGCCGGTGTAGCTTACATTTTTTTTTTACTGAAAAGGCTTCCTTTTCTTAGAGCGATTCAGTAAATAAATAAATAATTGCATACAATCACACCAATTATCTAGCCCACGTTAAGTTTCATGAAGAACTTGTGTTATGGATACTAGATAACGAATAAACGTACTAATATACTTTTTTCGAAATCTACCTAATTATATAACTTCGGTCTGAGTTCTAATAATAGCTAGGCGAATCAACAAGTTATCAAACAAAAAAAAAATTGAACATAGAACATTCTGAATTATGTTTTTAGAATAGAATTTATTAATTTGTAGAAACATGTGCGGTACAGTTTTTAAAAATCTAATTATGGTATAATACCGCGTGGGGCCTATAATCGGGGAAAATATTGAAAATAGAGACTCTCTAGAGTATTAGTATTTATTCTGAAAAGATTTCAGTTAATCAAAACCCATGCATTACACACAATAAGAATTTAAAGTTACGATTCATAATCAGTGTAGTATTGCAAAACGATATTATCGCTAATCGTGGTACAGAGGACAACAAATATTTACCGCAAAACATCACGATATCACTATCCATTAGAAAATTAACCTTTATCTCATTGAATAGCAACAGCCCCTGCTACTTCCCACAGCTCAAAATCTCTGTTTCAAATTAATTAAAATTAGTTTAATATTAAATATCGCAAGGACAGTTATCTGTTTCTAATTTTATCCATCATGCATGACATGTCATGTCAATCAATACCAAGTATACTCTTTGTACCAAGTAGATTCAGCCATGGAATTATTAAGTACTAGTACGTAGTACCTGCTAATTCCATGGATTCTACGCTTTTTACATTATGATCTTTTTATAAAGAAGATCATAGTGTTAAAAGAGTGTAAATTCAAAAGAATAATTTTGATTAGTAAAGTCAGAATATTGTCATGGGAATTTCTTTGGTTTCAGTTTAAATTGATTTCAATTTAAGTAATTTACACAATTTATGTGAAAATGGCTTCGAGTGCAAAAAACACTCCAGAAAGAAAACAATACCTTCGTGGATTCATGAATTATGATAGTAAGTCAGACAGTATTATTTTTCTATCAGCCGCAACATACATTCTCAAAAACACGTTCCGAGTAGCTCCGAAAAGTTGAGCGGTACAGTTGTTTGCATTATATTGAATTCACCATTAAGTTTGTTAGAAAAAATCAAAAAGTAAAGATTAGGTTTTAATTAGTTAGGACCCTAATGATTCAATCACTAGTGACATAAAGAGCCTCCGTTTTTAATATTATCCCCGGTTCTAGGCCCCAGACGGTATATGGTATCAGCATGTCTAATTTTATAAGAAATGCATGCAACACAAAAATCTATTCATTAAATAGTCAATTAATAATTGTAATAAAAAGTACCTTGTTTATTAAAATTTATAAAAAAATAATAATGTCAATAAATCTTAACTAAATAATATTTTAAAATAACAATATCAGCGACACATTAAAACATCATAAAATTTTATCATTTAGAAATTCTTTTACATTATAATAACATTTACTACTAAGGAATGCATTCAATTTACTTTTGAAAATATTAGATAACGAATGAGCCTTTTTGGGAGGTTTCCCTGCAGAGATCCGACATTTATTTATTTATGGTATACGCAAATTTCGAAATTTCGAAAAAAATACAGAAATTTATGTGAATCGAAAATATTTAAAAAGTTTAAAAAAAACACATAACTGCAATCATTATTACTTACTAGCTGCCGCCCACGGTTACCGCGTGGTTGCCGTTCCCGTAGGAATAATCTTATACCTCTATACAAACCTTGTCCTGACTATTAACGAACACAACAAAAAAAGAATTATCCAATTTGGTGCACCTGATTGTCGCGCCTTCGACATCTCGAATTCGAAATTTTTGTATCCTTAATTTCTTTAGTAAAAATGTACGTAAAATCTCTACTACTGTCAAAAACCTTTGTTTCAATTAACTTTGACAATCCTATAATGTCGAAGATTGCTTTCAGTGAGCTTTTAATACAGATTTTGACTCCAAAAAATGTCGAAGGCGCGAAACTTGGGTCCCTGTAGCTTAAATACATTTCGATGATTCATTTTTTTATAGGTATAAATACTACAGTGGAATTTACATTAACAAAATAAGCTAAGATTATACAGAGATCGGAGGCATGGCAACAAAATCCTTCTCGCGTTTCAGATCGCACTTGAGTAAGTTTATTCTATCTATCGCTCTCGGTAGGGGAAGCGTTTTCAGTTTAAGGAATTGTAAACACCGTATACTCTATTTGGTAGTAGCAGAACTACATATTCTCATACAAAATTGTTATCCGTATCTGTTAAACAAAAAAAGAAAACACGATAGAGTACGATAGGGTTATTCATTTAAATTAGGTACTCTTAAAACACTGATTAGAGTGCATTTTTATTACTTACTGCACACATTTCTGATTATTTTATATTGCGATTTATATTAGAACGTAAAAAAACAACTTTGTCCTCCAATTTCAGATTCTCAATCATCACTCCAAGAGCTGTCCCTTCTAAGTGGGCCAGAGTAGTACTTGAAGTGTTTCCTTTATCGTCGTTACTTAGGGTAGGAAGGAGTAGGAAAATTAATTAGCATTGAAATAAAAAAAAACTCATAAACTAGACTTTTGCCGAGGGCTATTATCATAAAACCACAATAAAGTTTTTGATTAAAAATTGCAGATCTTCTGTTGTTTTATTAACTCGTTAGTTGAATATCTAAAGAGACATAAAGCTTCGTTAATAATAAAAACCACTTCTGTGGTCTAGTGGTAACAACCACTGGTATCAGACCCAGAGGTCCCGGGTTCGATTCCCATCAGGGGTACATGTTGTATTCGGTTTGGTTGGTAGTTGGACTTGTTGTAAGTCCGCCTGGCTAGCTACCACCATCTTATCTAAGTCTGACGCCATAATAGCACTGTTTTCAGCATTGCTGTGTTTCGGCATTTAGAGATAAGATAGCCAGTTCCTTAGTAATTGAGGATTCCGGAAGGCTCGCTTCCATCTTGCCTTATCAATACTTAATATCAGATATGATGAGGGCTAAGAGTGCCGCACTAAAACTTTTCTCTTCACTATTCTATTCGAAAGTTTGACGGTGACGCCGCCGCCGGTCTGAAAATTGCAATTCATTTTTTACATGTACCTTTAACAATATAAACAATAACCATAAAAAAACAATAAAAACGATAACGGGGTTCAGGGGTTTTATTGTTGAGTCACTCGTTTGAAACAGTCTTATCATATATAAGTGACTAAAATCGACAGTACATTCAACACACATCGACTTTCGAAATCGCATAACCAGCATGGCGGTGATTTTCTGTATTCCCGAACTATTTGCATCTGGTGCTACCAAATAGAAAAGTTGAAAATGGTGGAATTTATCTGTCTGTTATCTATTTTTATACAAAATAAAAAAAAGCGCAACTCAAAACTATCGGGTATCGTCATCATGATCCATCTTTAATAAGGGCCAGCCTTTACCTACTTATGGAAGGATAATGAACATTGTAGATGTAGCCGGGTCCCGGGATATTCCGTACCAACCACTGCGAAAGTTGCTTAACCGCCATTGTGGGATGAACGCGCTAAAGGGGAGAGTAGCAAAAATGGGCCCCCATGACTTACGGTGGCGAGAGGGCAAGTAGTGAGGGGTTTAGCTAGTAGTACCTCCTCGCGGCCCTTCATTGAGCCCTTTTATGCCGAATGGGCTGCCGAGAGGCGTCAGCTGAGCCAAGCATAACCGTTTGGTTTGCGCAAACCTGCGAACATATAGCGCAAACGCATCACTCAAAAAAAGTACGAACGCGCTAACATTAACGCTAACATTGGCCGAGCTCCTCCGGTATTAGGTATAGATGCTGAACGTCGTTCAGTCCATCTCGGCCACGGCTGCTGGAAAAGGGTCAAAATAGCAGAATCAGCAAAGGTTTGCTTTATTCAACCAAAGGTCTTGAGTCGAGTGATTCAAAAATAGGGACCCTGACTGTATGTGCCACGCGTTATCTCATTAAAGTTTAAAATTACGTAGTTATTCGCTGCAATTTTGGAACGCTCCAATATCCTGCATCGACTTTAAATTGGCGGAGATTTGGAGTAATGAAAGAAATATTGTAATCCTATGAATATTATAAATGCCAAAGTTTATGAGGATATTTGGATAAATAAGCCTTTTTAGTCCCAAGTTAAGTTTCATGAAGAACTTGTGTTATGGAAACTAGATAACGGATAAATATACTTATGTACTTTTTCGTACTATACATATTAAACACCCAGACCAAGACATTTGTCTTGTCTTGACATGTTCATGCACACAATTATTTGTCTTATCCGGGGATCAAACCCGGGACTTCTGGCGCAGAAGGCGGGTTTAGTACCCATGTGCCAAACAGACCATCACAGTAGGTAGGTAGGTATAGGTCAGGTCGGATGACGACAACTACATTTTTGCAAAATACTTTTTTGTAATTAAAAGTTGTTTGATTTGCCTATACTTTAACCCTGTTAAAACAAAAACGTTTCCCTACGTGATCGAATCAGAAATGAGGAGATCCGTAGGAGAACTAAAGTAACTGACATCGCTCGAAGGATTGCTCTGCTGAAGTGGCAGTGGGCGGGACACATAGCGAGAAGAACCGATGGCCGTTGGAGTGGAAAGGTTCTGGAATGGCGACCGCGTACAGGACGACGCTCCGTGGGTAGGTCCCGACAAGGTAGACCGACGATCTGGTGAGGGTCGCGGGAAGCCGCTGGATGCGGACTGCGCAGTACCGATCGTTGTGTAGATCCTTGGGGAGGCCTATGCCCATCAGTGGGTGTCATGTGACTGAGACGACGAAAACAAAAACGAAAAAATATCTATAATGACTTAAATAAACTAACGCAGATGGAGACATCTACATGGCGTTAAGCAAAGTAAACGCGGTCAAAAGTTCTTGTTCGCTTTTACGAGGGAAACGTAAAATAAGCCAAGTGCAGGTAACTGTTTTTACTTTAACATGTTCGCCGCTGACAAAAAACTGAGATTTTCTATTTGGGCCATGGGGAACAGTGTTGGGCGACAATAGAACCTTTCGTTCAAGCCGTGTCGGATATTGTTGGCCGCTCGTTTGTCCTATTTTGAAAACTGTGTTTTTCGCTGACGGACAGCGGTATCAAGATAATTTGCTTATAAGCTGACCCGCGCCGCCCTGTAGTTTATCTAACATTGCTTGGTTTTTACTAAGAACTTTAATTTAGAAAAAAGGAGATACGTTTTGGCCGAGTAGTCTAAGTCAAAGTCAAAGATTTTTTATTCAAAAATAGACTTATAGATAAGTACTTTCGAATAGTCCAACAATTTTTTTTTGTTTAGTTTAGTTTAGTTGGCCCCGTATTAAAAATTGATAGTTGAAATTTGCTTACTGAATAAAAATAACCCTGTCTGATTTCTTACAACAATTAGAAAATAAAAAACTTGATACATAAAAATATGTGTTTATTAAACTAAATTAAAAAAAGAACAAGTATGTACCTGAACGAATAGAGCCTCTTTTCGTATCGTACTATGCTTTTTCAGACCTGGCGCTTTATTTTTGATTAACTCGTCGCGCGTCGAGCGCTTCGTTTCTACTGATTTTCGTTCGACATACGAATTTCCGTATTTTTGAATCGCTAGACCGCAACGAATGCCCTCACCCACTCGTTGCAGTCGAACTCAACAAGCGTGCGACGCGTGAGTTAAGTCGCATGCGTGTGACATAATTCATACGAGCGATTCAAAAATAGAGCTCCTGTTTATGTGAAGAGAAGAAAACAGCAAGAAACCCAACAGCATTTTCTTTTTATTATAAAATCTACAACTTTACAATTTTGTTGTAAATAAATACATAGGTAAGCTTTATTATATCTTATCGGCGGCTGTGGTTTCAGTCAAGAAATTTGTTATAAACAATAGAATAATGTATTTTTGCGGCCTAGCGCGGCAAAGTACTTTTTTAAATTAATACCTAAAAATGTCATAATGCGTTCCGAATCGCACTATTGACTTTTTTGTTATATTGGATTCTTATTTTAAATAGATTTAAATTAATTATAATACTCCGTTTTGGTTTTATTATATTATTTTAGTTCATTGAATCATAAAAACAACAATAAGATTAAACTATTTGTTATAAGAATTTTATATTAGGTTGGGTGAGATTCCACAACCTATAATTGGATTTCGGTCTGTGACATAAATCTTTATTTTTAAATTGTCTTTGTCTTGTAACTCATGTCAGTGTCAACATTTACGAATCGTTTTTATTCTTATTAATAAGTAACAATATATTCCTACTTTAAATAACTTTGAATTAACTACTCAAATAAATCCTCCCTTTTTTATTATTTTAGTTTTTTATATCATTAAAACAACGAGAATAAGGTATATTTAGATTAAACTTTATGTTTAAAGATTTTTTTACCGGAAGTTGATCGCGGAAACAACCATAAAATGTTCCTCGCTGTTGTGAGGTAAAAAATTGTGTGTTGCGCTCGCCGCTCGGCAGAAAAGTTTTTAGCGTCTTGTACCTTTGAAATCCTCGCTTCGCTCAGGATTCAATCTTTGAACCACTCGCTACGCTCGTGGTTAAATTCTAGAATCCTTCACTTGCTCAGATTTTAATAGAGGCAACTCGCCGCTAAATAACCAACTTTCCAGCCTTGCATAACAAATAACTATTTTTTATAAAGCCTTACACTCTTGGAATATTTTCTAAGCTAAGAACATTCTCAATCAAGTCAACTTTTAAACAAAGGAACAACTAAATCAAAATCTGTTTATCCTTTTGGGCCGGGGGTAGGCGGCAGGCGTGACCGCGTGGCGCTATGCAACGGATTTTCAATTTGTCGTGCGCCGAGGCTTGGGACGAATTAACCACTTTCGTCCAAGCGCCGAGGGCCATGGGGGTCTATGTTGTCCGATGTTTAATAACTCGATATGAAAGTTAGAAATCATTCTGGATGACTTAAACATATTATTGATGTACTAATTTCATAATATAAATTAAAAAAAAATGCCCGATGAAAATTGGTACTTTTGTGAATTTTTACTAGGATTGGTGGGAGATAACTAAGCGTCGCCCAACATTGACAACATTTAAAACCGAGTCCTGTGCCATTTGTCTTTTTATGCGTAATAATAATTGGTGAGTTATTAGAATTCAGTAGCAAAATAAATTAAGTGGCAGATGTTTTACAGTACGTTTGATTAGAAACAAAGTAGACAAATATCTCTACAATAACTCTTAAAACAATGCAGTTTTGGCTATCTTTTGTCATTCGGATACTGAACCGTAATATTTTAAACCACTTTACCAAGTTTCATTCAATTTCACCGAAAAACAAAGAAAATACTCAATAATTTACCTTCAATCTGCTCTCCTGTAAAGTTCAGTTGTCCGTATATATTTAGGCGCCGTCGATTTGCTCTTTCACGAAAAAACTATTGATCGGATATAGTTTAATTGAAACTTTACAGCAACATAGCTTATACCTACATCAAAATAACACATAGGCTACAATTCGCTCCGACATCGGAAATTCCCACAGGAACGGGAACCCGCGGGTGAATCGTCTTGAGGCGGCTAGAAGATTTTATAATAAGAACTTTTATTACTTATTTGTGTTTATTTATCTACTTGTATATATTTGCTAAACGTTATATACCCACAACAAACATTTACCTTTATAGGCAACATGCAAAATATCCAGCCGTTTGTACTCACATGCATCAGGGACTTCCGCGGTAGGCGTAGTTCTAGACTCATATTTTATTCATAACATAACAGAAGTTTTGTTTAGTTTTAATTTTAAACCTCAAAATTAAGCCTTTAGGTTGAATTACGTTTAATCTGACTAAAAACTTTCTGTTGAATTAGAAACATGAATTTTACTTGTTGCGGTTCGCTACGTATGCTGAAATTTATTATAACAGCTTTTATTGCTTACTTAAGTACCTACATTATGTTATTAATGATTATATGAACATTAAAATTTTATAATAGATGACGAGAATTGCAACTACGCTGTTAATTACGATATCTTAATTATGGTAATTACTTATAAATGTTCAGAATTAATGCTCAGAAAATAATTTAACGAAATATCTCAGCCTTTGATGAGTTACTTGCTGTACGGTGTATTACAAAGTCTCCTGCCGTGGGGCTTTGTGAACGTATGGCGTAGCATCTTTGACGTTTATGTTGGCTTATAACAACAAGAAGTCAAAGAAGGTTTAGGCTGTTGCCCAAATTCGTTCTAATTTACTTTAGTTGAGTCTGAATTAAGGGAAATGGGGGCGAGAGGAAGGCGTCTGCCCCCCCATCCTCCCCACCAAAGCATTTAACGCGACAACGCAAACGTTTTTTATAAATTTTTAAAATTTCTAAAAATTGTGAGAAAAACTTGTAATCGAGTAAATTTTTCATCAAAATTTTAGTACTTATTAAAAACATCGTTTGTGGCGCTTCACCGGTCGCTGCCGCGGCACGCTCGCTGCGCTAGCTTGGGTCGCGTGTTTTTTGGTCGCAGTTCTAACTTAACCTTAACCTAACGATACCTATAGTCCTTTCTTCATAGCGGGGGGCTTCGTCCTCCGATCCGTATGTGCAAAAGGACTGCAATTCTCTTTTATACGAAAATGTTTACGCAGACGAAGTAGACGAAGTCGCAGGCGGAAGCTTGTTTAATATAAACAAGACCCTACGTCCGCATGTTGTTAGGCTGATGTCTTTCGTTGGCATTACAACTGAGCGCTTCCGTGCTTCGGAGGGTACGTTAAACCGTCGGACACGGCTGTTATCTCGTTAAGCCAAGTCAGAGACCTTATAGGCGGCTTGACAAACTCTGACACCAGAGGTGGTCACTATAACTCAAACCTACGATAAGAAGAAGATGTCTTTCGTTGTAAGTATGAGTAATAAATGATTAAGTAAATTCTATTATTATATTTTGTTAAAAAACAGAAAATATACATACTTATTCTTAAATACGAGCGTTGCATTTGCAGCTTCTTGGCGCTATCGGGGGGTTGCTCAATTTTTTTATTTTTAATAATTTTATTTTTTTGTGTATAATGTAGTGTGTTATATATAATTTAATTAATTCAATCATTAAGTGTTATGTTTTTGTCGTCAAAATTTAATAGTTTACCTTTCTTTCTCACAAAAAAACTTGAAACACCATTGAGACACAATTATTATGTTAACATATCGATACCTATGGCCTCAAAACGCGTAAAGGACATAAGGGTGTAAAGGCACTTTTGACACAGACTACTCAGTTTTTTTATTTCTAATTTTCTCTGTCGATTTGTATATTTCGTTTTCAATATTCGCAAAAAATGTCCTTTACTACCTACAACTTTTAGACCGCTAAGTCAAGCATTTAAAAATAAAAAATAGTGCTTACATAACAATACGCCCCAAAACATTATCACCATGGTAGTAAAGCATTTTTTTTTTGCAGTTGTCCTTTACGACCTAACTATACGATCGAAATAATACTTACTATGATTGTCCTCTACTACCAACATGTTAAAATTAATTTTTATCAATTGTGTTAAACTGCCTTTAATTTTTAAAGGTAAAACAATGAAAAATATTGGAATAAAAAACAACTCGGCCACAAGTGAATTCTCGTATGGGACACGAAACCCATGACGAATGCTAGGAATTTCCTCGAATTCGAAGAAACATCTTTTCAGGTGTTTAACAAAAGATTAAGATGCAACAGCCAATAATTTATGATTTTTGTCAATCTTTAAACAATGAATTTATAATGCTTTCGTCTTTTACGACCTTGATAATTACGTAGTTCGTAATTCAATTTCATTTTCACGTTTTATTTGTATTAGTAAAGAGCTGTAAAGAGTCGTTTGTAGTTTACAGGTGTAATTAAAATCATTTGTTATAAATATTTGGTTTTTAACAGTTTGAAACAAATCGGTTTTTAAGTGTAAAAAAAAAACAGTTTCAATAGATGAGAAATGAATATCGGACAGAACATAGTAAAATGAAATGTTACGCAATAAAAGAATAAGGGTCTTACCTATGAAAATATTAAAGTAATGTAAGTTAAACAGTTAATTAAACAACTTCTCAAAATGTTTATCAACTAATCAACTTTTGTCATTTACACATTTTTTTTATCTTGTCCTTCACTTCCTAAGATACTTACATAGAACAAAGAAATAAGGGGTCCAAGGCATTTTTTTTGTAATTTTGTGGTCGTAAAGGAAATTTATTTCATTTAACATATAGTATATAAAATAAATATAAAATAAAAGATATAACTATGTACTGAACTATGTAGTTCAGTACATAGTTATATCTTCAGAAATAACACAAAATATTATTAATATTTTCATTCTAGGTTTCATTTAAATAGCTCTAGAAACAAAAAAAAACTACATTCAAATTTAAAATTATTTTGTGATTTTTCCTCCTGAAAACCCACGTTTTGTCTTTTACGACAATTGAGCCCAGAAGTATGGATATTATAAGGAAACAATTACCATGATAGCCCATAATATTCTCAGATACAGCTACAAATTTTCGAACAAATGAACGCACATCGACGTTTAAATGAGACTGTTATTTATTCTTTAGTTTAGTGTTGTTGTTGTGATAGTGTTTCTACAACAACGTAACCAGTGACCCAACAGCTCGATAACGGAACTACAAAGACAAATAAAACAAACAAAAGCAAGCTTGTTATTGTAGAACGTCGTAGGTCCTCTTTCACAAGATCGAGATAGCGGAAATTCTGAGAACCAACAGCCTGCATAAATAGAAGTAAATAGTTCGTTCATCGGCATTCACTTTACTGATAACAGTAAATTTGTTATGACATGAACAGATACTTTAATATCAATATTATTTGCTGTGTTATTGGCGTGTTATTGAAGTTGTAGAATCCTATTTTGGAAGCAAGGGGCTGTCTTCTAGTAAGTTTTTCCGACAATTCTTCTTGAGAGTAAAAGTCTTGAATATGTTGGTCCTAAATTATAGGAAAGTTTTAACCATTCAAAAGGGTTTAATTAAATCGGCTGTTGACTACTAACTACTACGACTATTGGTTAAATAAAATGATAAGCCTAACTAATGCGATAGTGTGTTTGTTTATCCTTCTTTCACGCTTTAACTAAGCAACCAATTGACTTGATATTTAGCACAAAGTTAGTTGAAAGAAAGAAGAGTAACATAATGCTACTTTTTATCCCAATATGCCCACGAGAATATGGAAGCCAGTAGTTATATATACAGTGGTGGTCACATAATTAACGACACTATACAAGTCGATTTTCATGTAATCGAGGTAACTTTGGAGCCTTGGATGTCTGCCAAGGATTGACCGAGCTGTGATCTGTTGATGGCCATCCAGGGAGTGAATGGAGGATATCCAGATTGCTATTTACCCCCAACTGATCTGATCAAGATTTTAAGAGATGTATGAATAAGTTTAAAAAAACGCGAATATAGCATATAAATGTATGGAATTCTGAAACTTAAAACTGTGATCTTTAAAACTTTTAGAATTTATGATAAATCTTTAATAGAAAAATATTAAAAAAAAATCAACTCGGCCAAAAGTGTATTCTCAGATGGGACTCGAACCCACGACATCTGAAAAGAAGTGTCTTTCGAATGCAAGGATATTTCTAGCATTGATGTGACAATGCTGGCCTACAGCGGTATTCATTTAAAAGTATTGGAGATTTGCAAAAAAAGTTATCAAATTCAGTGAAACTATTAAACAGAAATTACATTTAAAACCTTGTAAAGATTCGCCGTTGGTTTGAGTTGTAATGTTTCTTTTCACTCGAACATAAAAGAATAACAAAAAATATATTTCTAATAACTAGGTTTATTTCACATACAAATATGGTAACATATATTTTTGTGTACAAACTTATAATGACCAATTTAATAAGACGTTAGGAAACTACTATTTTCTTGTAGTTTTGGTTTTCGTTGAAACCGAGGCTGTCCCAGAATATCCGGTTGCCGAAGTCTGAGCTGGTCTTCATCTCGATCCTGTCTGGAGACCGAATCTCCAGGTAGGTCAGCTCTGAAGACCTTGGAGTGACTGGCACCCACTCAACACCAGGCACTTTGGGTACACTGAAGGAAAAAGTTGAGTAAGTAAGTAAAATATATATTTTATCTACTTATATACTTATTTTTGTATAATCTTCTATAATATAAAAATGAATCGCTGAATGTGTTGCTAAGCGCAAATCTCGAGAGCAGCTGAACAGATTTCGCTAATTCAAAATTTTTTGTGCTTACTATTGTCAGGGGAAGGTTCATATGAAAGAAAAAATTGAAGACCTGATGTGGAACCATAGCAGACTATGAGAGATATGGAAATAGCAACTGAGGAAAAGTTGTTGAGCGTAATTAGCATTTTCTATTGACGTACAAATATCGAAGGTCTCGTACACCTGATGTGGAACCCTAGCAGCTAAGCTAAACTATAAAAAAATACGTACGTAGCACCTTGGGATAAGTTGTTTAGCGTGATAAGTATTTTCAATTGACGTATATAAATCGAAGGTCTGGCACACCTGATGTAGAATCCAGCAGCCCAGCTTAAGTATAAGAGATACGAATATAGCGCCTCGGGTAAGGTTCTTTAGAGAATGAGCACTTTCTGTTCCTAGGTATATGTATGTATAAGAATTGATGGCAGTTGGGGCAGAATGGTTTCGGAATGGTGAACGCGCTCAGGGCGATGCTCTGTGGTCAAGGTGGACCGACGATCTGGTGAAGATAGCCACTAGATGCCAGCAGCGCAGAACCGATCATTGTGGAGTTCTTTGGGTGGGGGCTATACCCAGGATGCATTGGGCGTCGTGCGGCTGATATGATGATGATAACAAAAATTAAAGATCAGGTCCTTACACCTGATGTGGAGCCTATACGTAGCAGCCCTTCTAAGGTATAAGAGATACGAATATAGACAACATTTAATAATTCTGAGGCGGTACGAACGAGGTTCGCCGGGTCCGCTAGTATACTTATATAAATATAAGAAAATAAGTGTCTAACAGGTCCTAATTTATTACTATGATGTTGGTTGTGATTAGTTGTTTATCGCGAGTATATGATTATACATGTAAGGGTTCGTAATAGCTCTAAGATATTAGTTATAATTATAAGCTGTTATAAATAGCTGTAAACCTTCTTATAATAAATAGATAAATAAGTAGGCTCTGGTCCATTGACCAGAGGCATCTTCTCCGGAGAGCTTCTGATTCGGATCCCGATAGGCCAGAGTCTATCTATGGGCCAATAATAAGGTGCGTAGTGGGTGTTCCCTTCCTGGCCTTCTATTGGGCCCTTCTAGTTAGTTATGGCACCAGGGTCTGGTTAAGGGTATAGTCGCCAGTTGCCAGTCGCTCGGCCAGTCTGTCACTCTAGACGAGTCTTCATTCTATAATTTCAGCTAAATATCAGCTAGAGCTTCTGGAATCGATTGAAAACCGTGCCAGGAAACTCATTGGAAACTCAGCATTTGCCACGACGGAACTTCAGAGCCTCAGTCACCGTCGAAAAGTTTGCATATTTATCGGTCTTTTATAGGATACACTTAGGAGAGTGTGCGAGAGAACTGCACGACCTTGTTCCTCCAGCCCCTTTCCACCATCGGGGTACGTCGTTGACATTCCAGCGATCTGTACCAAGTTGGTACAGATCACTGGAATGTCAACGACGTACGGGTAAGGTAACCTGCGTCTGGTACCCTGATGGTGGAAAGGGGCTGGAGGAACAAGGTCGTGCAGTTCTCTCCAAGGGCTTTGCTAACACATTTCTAATGCGAACCGCTGAAGAATGGAATGCGCTGCCTGCTCATGTGTTTCCCGATTCCTACAACCTTGGCCTCTTCAAGGCGAGAGTGAATAGGCTTTTCCTGGGCAAGCATGTTACACCTTAGACCACACCCTGTTTACTAAGCATGATGGTGGTCAAATGCATGCGCCCAGTAAACTGTAAAAAAAAAATTATTCAAACAAAACTGTCATGTCATACAGGGGGTCTACTGTCATCTTTTAGAATCCATTATGTCATAAGAACGTTTTGTTTTCAATATTTTTCAAATTCGTACCATAACATGACCCTCCACAAAGTAAAATTTTGTTATTCCTGTCCATTGATATATCTAGGGATTTCAAATACCTACAAAAAAACGTGCGTATCTACACTCGATGGTTGACATAACTAGGCAGCTACTGAACATTCGCAAGAAAAATATCATTATGGAAATACTTATGATATTACTTGTATAATGTTAGTTACTAAAGACAACTATCTCAGGTCAGGAGGCCTACCGCCATCTCTTAGTGCAGTATTCTTTCAATCTTACCATGATTTTGAACTACGAGGTATTTTTATTATTTTTTATTCTGTATTTTGACGGAAATTTTATGACGTCTTCGCTCAATCATCGCCTCCAAAGTGTGAAGTGTGTCAAAATGTGAACTTCAATAAAAACAAAACGCAAACAAAACGTTCTTATGGCATGATAGTTTCTAATAGATTATGGTAGGCCCGCAGTTCCATATACTTCTATTTATTATTGTTCCTGCCAACGAATAAATTTAAGTTGTCAATGACACACTCCACACTTTGAAGGCACAAAACTTCTGTCGGAAAATAAGCTTATTTTAAGAGGGTCGTGGTTCGAAATACCATTGTTAAAATTGAAACAATACTGCGCTAACAGATGGCGGTAAGCCACCAGTAGTTTTCTTACTCTATATTTGAATGCAATTTACGCGAGGAGCCGAGCGACTGTCGCGAAATTCAAGCTTGTTAAATTGCATTCAAATATAAAAGTTTACTTCTGTATTGGATGCATGATTGCAGCATAAAGTGAGGCATGGGAAAACATGATCCCATCAACATAAACTTATATCTAGACTCAGTGCCTGCACTAATTATAAAGAACTAAAGTGGTGTAGCAGTTCAAAACGAAGTTGTCTACGTAACAACTTTTCTCAAGACATGTTTCCCCAGTTTCACTATAAGTAAGCACTTAAATGCTACAGTTTATACGCAGATGTCGCATGTGGCTTCTTAATTAAAGTGCAGCTGATCACTATGGATTAAATTTTACAAGAACATGAATGTAGCTGGCAAAAGTCTTTAAGCTTGAGCTTTGAGTTATTCTTATGGGCATCGTCGGCATAATATTATGTTTCTGCCGTTAGAATAAATATTTATTCTCACAGCTTACAGTGATTGCATTTTAATGTAGACACATAGTTTTAACATTATTTATCATTTCAGTCTGATTTCTGTTTAGGGCAGTTAACCTACTCTCATAATTATGACGTTACCACATAGACGTTACATACAATAATACCTCAATAATTGAAATGTGAAAAAAGAAACACCCATTTAAAGCTAGAATTAGTAATACTAAATATGGTTTTGAAGAGTCATCCATTGTTGTGTTCCGGCAGTTAGAGATAAGGTAGCCAGTTCCTCAGTGTTTGAGGATTCCGGGAGAGGCTCGCTTCCATCTCCAGCCTTATCAATACTTAACATCAGGTATGATGAAGATTAAGAGTCTCCTCGTTATTCATATTAAAAAAAACCGATTGTGTGGGGTAATAACACTGCCCTCGTGATCTTATCATGTATTCTGTGTTCAGTCGTTCGTCGTATTCCACATCCCTATTCTGTCCGTGCGTCATTATTCTTGGTTTGTCGACTGAGAAACATGTCTTTGTATTGCGCTAATTTAGAATGATGGCGTCTCTAGACGAGTTCAAATCTACTAGCTTCAGGGGTATTGAGGCGAATAAGACAAACACGTGATGAATCCGTATATGTAAGACGTTGCTACTATTTTAATTTGTAAGGAAGAAATGCTAAAATCATTCAATTCTATCGAATCCTCAACCATTAAGATGTATTCTTGCGACAAATGTATGGCTTTCTTTCTCATCGTTCCACATGGTGTAATTTTCATAAATATCCAAATTTTGACGACCTGGAACTCTATTTTTGATTCACTCCTCTCGAGGTTTCTACTGATTTTCGTGCGACGTTTGAGTTTCCGTAATATATTATATATATTCCGTAATAGCGACCTTGCACGTATACACATAGCTTCGCGTTTCGCATGTATTACGCCTCCCAACACGAGCGCGTGAGGGGCAAAGCGAAAAGCGAGCTATGTCTACACATGTAAGGTCGCTAATCGCCTTATCGCCTCACCGTTGGCCTCGCCGCTTGCGCGACGAGTGATTAAAAAATAGCCTAGCTCCTAACAAATAAATAAAAAAAAATCGTTTTAATTTTATCATTTAACAACTAAAAACAATTACATATTGATTTAGTTGTTTGCCGTGTTTTGTTTCCTGCGCGGGAGCGAGACCGATTTTGCAGATTTGGCGAAGAAACCACAAAATTACTTCGTAAAATAACTATACATAGCGATTAAAAAGAAACTAAACTACACGATGATAAATATTATTGGTTTCTACTAATTATACCAATCTCCAATAACCTTATTTGAGAATAATCTTGAATTTTCGTATTTTTAGGAGGTCATTTCGAAAAGAAAAAGTGTCGAGGCAAAATCATAAAATCGTGTTTCTGGTACATTACAAATCTAGTTAAAGGTATGAAGAAATGTATATCTAATTATCTACCAGATTTGTAACATCTCTAACCATCCTATAATTTTATATCAAAAAGTACATACTTTTTCCGTATACCGTAGTACAATCACCAGCACTTTTAGTTTCACAGAATTTCTGCTGCGGTGCAAATCACTACGTAGTTTTTTTTTTTATCAACATCGGGGAATCACTTCTCTTACATCATACCAGGAGACGTATTTTTGAATCACTCGAATAACATACCATACGGATTCGCGAGATTCGCATGCGAGTTCCTTTGTTTAACCGCATTCGCATGCGAATCTTGCACGATTCGCATGCGAATGTAATTCGAATGATTCATAATACGTCTTCTGATCTTAGCCTCTCAATCCGCGGTGGTCTAGAGGTTAAGTAGGTAATCATAAGGTTGAAGGTGGAATAGCAGTTCTCTCGGAATCCTCAACCACTGCTAGCGCTATCTTATCTTTGATTGCCAGAACACCACAAAGCTGTTATGGCGATGGTGGCAGTCAGGTAGAACAAAATTATACTACCAACAACAAAAAAACAAATAGGTACAAATGTCTTTATTGGTTCATGAGTGTGGTTTACATGGTGGTGAACATAACATAAAAGTACTTTTATCATGAAACCAAAAACAATATGTACCCACACTGATACCTGTGGTGTTAGACCACAGAAATACGGACTAGAATCACAGATTATATAATAAATAATATACTAGTACTATGATATAATTTGTCAAGCTTTTAGGTTAAGCTGATATGTCGTTGACTGTACCGTACCAGCCAGAATTGGGTTCCCGTACGATGAACACATAAAATGTTTATCTCAAATTTGTATGGACAAATCCTTCGAATTTATGACGGCAGGCACTCGAACTTTGAGGCGCTCTCGCAAGGTGAAGTACTACTTGAAAATTCAGAAGCGACTAAATAAGGGCGTATTTTATTTATTTATGCAGAAGTCAGTTTTATTTGGTCTAGTTCTAACTAAGCAACCAATCGACTTGATTTATATATATATATATATATATATATATATATATATATATATATATATATATAGTATATATAGTTATATATATTATATATAGTTAATTGAAAGGATGGAGAGTAACATAGGTTACTTTTTTATCCCGATATTCACACAGAAAAGGGAACCACGCGGGTAAAACCGCGGGCGGATGTTAGTATTTTGATAAAAAAACTAAAGATAGATGCGGACTTATGAAAATTAATTAATTTCGTACCATTATATTTTGCTCAGACGGGAATCGAACCCGCGATCTTTGGGGGTCCAGCCCAATGCCCTAACCATTGAGCTACCGAGACTTCGGATTTAATCATAATTTATAAAACTTTTCAGCAAGATGCAAGTACAGTGCCTTAGAATGGTGGATTTTATTTTATGCATAATACTCTGTTAGATGCCTGTTATGCGAATACCGATGTCTCATAGTGGATGTTGACGTGTTCCACATCGATTGCATGGTCGCATAACTTGTGTGTATTGCCGCTTTATGAAATTCCGCAATGGTGTGTGATATGAGATCGCTGTCATTGTACTTAGATAAGCCTACTTATTGTAAGCTAACGGCTTCCTGCGACTTCATTCAGTGGATATTTTCTGACACAATATGAGTTTTGATTTTCATCACGTCTTTCATCATTACACCTTCAAGCGGGCCCATAATAAAGCGTCATATTTCTATTGCGTCGTTACTATCGCAGCAATGTGTAACTGCGAAGCCGTCCTAATACATAATGTACTATACACAGATATCGCAATATCGCATCCGGTATTATCGACTGATAATACGTACCTGTGGGGGAGAACCTTTATGCGGTGCGGTGGGTGTTTAGAAATCTTCCGAATCATTTAGAAGATTAAGGTAGTTATTAACTTTTGACACCCATCCCAAGATTGAATCTACCACTGATTCACAGCCCAACGAACTAAGCTTATCCGGATTGGGACTCGCAGTTTATAAAATTACGTGGTTTTTGGATGGGAAATCCGGAAAAGTTCATTTATCTTGTTTTTAACCCACGACGCAACGCAAAGAGGGGTGTTATAAGTTTGAAGCCTATGTCTGTCTGTCTGCCTGTCTGTCCGTACGTATATTCGTAGAGCCTAAACGAATCAAGCAATTTTAATGCGGTTTTTTTAATTAAAAGCTAAATTAATCGAGATGGTTCTTAGCCACGTTTGATGAAAATCCATCTGGACATTTATGGAGATGGTCAACTGCCCGCCGAAACGGTAAAAGATACAAAGGTAGTGCTTTGACTAAAACAATGTACATCCTGGGCAAATTTAGGTGCTACAAAAAAAAATGGCGGCATAATTTTTTTTGGCTTTCTGTACATAAATATTCGTAGTGCTTAAACGAATTAAGCGATTTCAATGCGTTTTTAAAACACAAAAGAAAAATCAGAGTTTTTTTTTTATTTATTTTTTTGTGTCAGGGAGTTTTTAAAATTTTAAATTGTTTATTCAATAAACAGTGAGCACCAGAATTAAGGAAGTGCATTTATTATTGTATCCAAAATTATTTTTAGTTTTCCATACAAAAACTTAGTTCTGCCGAATGAATTCGTATCGAAAAGTAAAAATAAAATTTTTATTTGGATAAAATATACATGCCATTCGAAAGATTTGTTTACATGATCTTATTAACACCCTAAAGTAAAGGTATATAAAAAAATACGTTGCATATTATAATATTATTTACATGCATACTTTAAATCTATTGGACATCACAAGTTATATAGGGTGTTTTTATTTATGTGCCCAAAGTTAAGGGAGAAAGTTGTGTTACCTACGTGTTTAGAAAAAAAATTGTTTTCACCACACACGCTCTGAAAACGAGGTTTTGTCAATCAGTTTAGGCGTAGAAAATCGCTTTTTGCGGCCTAGCGCGGCAAAGTACTTTTTTAATTTAATACCTAAAAATATGTCATAATACGTTCCGAATCGCACTATTTTTGTTATATTTGATTCTTATTTAAAATAGCTTAAAATTAATTATAATACTCCGTTTTGGTTTTATTATATTATTTTAGTTCATTAAATTATAAAAACAATAACAATAACATTAAACTATTTGTTATATGAATTTTATATTAAGCTGGGTGAGATTTCACAACCTATAATTGGATTTCGGACTGTGACATAAATCTTTATTTTTAAATTGTCTTTGTCTTGTACCTCATGTCAGTGTCAACATTTACATTTTATTTATTTTAATCGTTTTTATTCTTATTAATAAGTAACAATATATTCCTACTTTAAATAACTTTGAATGAACTACCTATAATACTCCATTTTTTATTATTTTAGTTTTTTATATCATTAAAACAACGAGAATAAGATATATTTAGATTAAACTTAATGTTTAAAGAATTTTTTATCGGAAGTTGACCGCGGGAACAACCATAAATGTTCCTCGCTGTTGTGACGTGAAAAATTGTGTGTTGCGCTCGGCAGAAAAGTTTTTAGCGTCTTGTACCTTTGAAATCTTCGCTTCGCTCAGGATTCAATCCTAGAATCCTTCACTTGCTCAGATTTCAATAGAGGTAACTCGCCGCTAAATAACCAACTTTCCAGCCTTGCATAACAAATAACTATTTTTCTAAATAATTATTTTATTTTCATCGTAGCGCCGCGATCAGTTGTATCGACGAGTCGAGCTTGGTGCACGCTTAATAGTTATTTGTATTATTATTAATATTATTTTAAAGTATATTTTCTTTGTTTTTAATTGCTTAGGTAGGTTAAATATCCAAATAAACGACGCTAACACTTGATAAAAAAAAGATACATATTTTTTCTAAATACGTAACTGTAGGCACAAAGAAAAAACACGGTATTTTAACTTAGCAGTGTATGCCGATAATCGTCGTGACCATCGAGATCCTTTATTTTAAAGTGATTTTATATTTTTTTCAATTTCAAAGTAGTTAATCAATCAGTAAATTTTTTTCATAAAAAGTAAGAAATTGAATTTTTTGCAGGATCCAGAGAGGTTGACATTCGATATTAAAATTATTTTTATCTTGATATTAGCTCTGTCCCTGAAATGGACAAACGAAAAGTAAAGTGATCTTTTATGGATTCATTTCCTTTAATTTATTATTTTAATATGGACTATTGCCAAGATGAAATATTAACATGAACATTTATTGTTCAGGTAAATATTGCTCCAGCTTGCTTTCAACCATTTTTATCTCCTTCTGGGAGTCAGTCGTATTTGCTTTTTCGATTTCAGACGCCTTCCCCCCCTGCATGTCACCTTTCACTCACATTCCGGCCAACCTCCTTCTGGGTGTCGGACGTCTTTGTTATGTCTATATCTATGCGCACTTCACTCAGGTGAATGATGCTGCGACGACCCTTCCCAGGGCTACGGTCGCTTTCGATGAAGGCTACTGTCCCTTTCCGGGGAATCCAGCCATTAGGTGGTGTTTGTTTAGTCAGTAAGAGTCTGTCATCATAACTCTCACAGCTGGCTGTGGAGTATCCAATGAAGGATTCACCATCTCCCTCCCCCGCATCCGAAGGGCCCAACGGCTGCATGGGGAAGGCACAAAAAATGTATGGACTGACGACTTCGAACCCTTTCATATGTTCTGTGTGTAGGTCGGTTATCATCATCAACATCAACAGCCATTTAAATGCTGAGGCACTGGCATTCCATTGCGAAACCATTATCGCAGGCCGAGCGCGCTAACCCAGCGCCACCGAGCTCCTATAATCTACGGTAATAGTAATAATGATTAAATTAGGTTCCGATGCTTACCCAGTGGTGGCATACGTGTAAATGATGTTGATGAGTATATCACGCATGCGCACGTCGTCCACTCCTTTCATCTCCAAGCCGGGAAGCCGGAATATCTGCGTCATATCGTCACCGTGGGACACACCTGGAACATTGAATAAGGTATGTATGGTATATACTCATGGCCGCGCTTGGCAGATTGATCGTATTCGATCACGTTTGTTAAGCAATGTTCGATCCGTCAGGTGTCGGATGGGTGATCCTAAAGTGGCATTACAACTGAGCGCTTCAGTGCTTCGGAGGGCACGTTAAACCGTCGGTCCTGGGTGTTGTCATCTGATAACAGTCGTTAAGCCAAGTCAGAGGCCTTAAAGGCGGCCTGATAAACTATGACACTAGAGGTGGCCACTAATCCTCATACGGTAAGAAGAAGAAGAATAAAACATTTTTTACGGATTTCAGTGCAAACTGATTATTACCCGATATTAAGTAGTCACGGGTGACCACGGCAGCTGACTTTTTTGCTTGACCAAAAACTTTTTACACACAACGAGACGCTTAGCTTTCATCATCCCTGCTACTTCCAATAACAATGTTTTCAGCATTGTTCTGTTCTGGTAGATAATCGATAAGATAGCCAGTTTCTCAGTGAGTTACTTGAGTATTCTGGGTGAGTCGCACTTCCACATTCAACCTTATGATTACTTAACATCAAGTGTGATGAAGGCTAAGCGTCTCCCGTTGTTATATAAAAAATCCCCGATCTAAAGAAATAAAGCTGATGGAATTATTTTACGCTTCCCCCGGAATCCTCAACCACTGAGAAGCTATAGGTATTAGGTACTGTGGAGATCGTACATGTTTCCGCACTACAAGAAGGCCGCTACACCGCTATTGCTGGCTGGTTTTGTTTGTGATAAAATTAAGAAAAGAGAAGCCCGTCGTGAGTAGACATGGACGGTCGCCTTGTCAGATAAAATATTTAAAAATACTGTGAAATATTAATTATTTACTTGCGAGTGATTATTTACATCTCGAATTATGTCCCCGCTACAGTACTGTGAAGATCGTATATGTTTCCGCACTGCAAGCAGGCCGCTACTGGCCGCACTGGCTGGTTTTGTCTATACTTATATTATAAACAGGAAAGATTTGCATTTTTGTTTTTTTGTTTGCATTGTATAGGCTCCAAAACTACTGCACGGATTT
The DNA here is from genome assembly GCA_910589605.1 of Chrysoteuchia culmella. Classification (NCBI taxonomy): domain Eukaryota; kingdom Metazoa; phylum Arthropoda; class Insecta; order Lepidoptera; family Crambidae; genus Chrysoteuchia; species Chrysoteuchia culmella. The sequence goes on along the minus strand of OU342651.1, from coordinate 20,181,360 downwards.
GGATAGAAATTGGTGCACATATAGGAGTTAGCCTGGTTATGAATATAGGATAATTTTTATCCCGATATACCCACGGGAACGGGAACCACGAGGATGAAATTTGTGATACAATTAAGATAAGACAGTCCCGTCGCGCGTAGGTATGGAGGATCGCCCTGTCATGTTAATTATTATAAAAAAATGTGTATTAATCAATTGAAAACAAAATATATTCTAACCCCTTAGTTGCCAAGCAACCCAAAATGGGTTGACATTACAATTAAGGAGAGCCCATAATGGGTTTGAGCGCCTGAACTTTCGGTCTAAATTACCACAGATAGAGTGTATTTCACCGCGTTGCTGCGCTGCGTGGTTAATTCGTCCAAGTGCGCTGCTCTAACGTCACATAAAGATATACGTCAATCAAAACGTCAAATAAGTCGCGCGGTGGAGTTTCACCTGAGTCCGTTTCGCAATAACACGTGTTGTGAGGCTCCATTTTTAACTCAATCTACCGTACAATTTCTATAAAATACAAAAATATTTACTTGACATTGGCAAAATTCGCGAAATTTATCGCGAGCACGCCATTAATTAAGAAAGAAGAAGAAGTAGCGCGGTAAAATACACTCTGTCTGTGATAATTAAGACCGAAAGTCGCGTGCAATCACTCCGACCAGATATGGGCGCGTGGCACAGTAACTGAAGGGTTAACAACAGTATCAAGATATACATGTTGTTTATTTATTAAAGTAGCGCGCCCGTGCGCGTATATTTTTTATGTATGTTTACCGATTATTCGAAGACGGCTGGACCGATTGGAATGATTTGAACGCTACAACTTCGGGTTTGTTCGCAAATTAGTCCAATTTCTGGAATTTGGAAATCGGATCTGTTGTTTTCAGGAAATCTTGAAAATAGGGCCGTTCTTTTTCTTACTTAATTAATGGCGTGCTCGCGATAAAATTCGCGAATTTCGACTATGTCTAGTACCTAAATATATTTTATATTAAATAGGAATTGTACGGTAGATTGAGTTAAAAATGGAGCCTCACAACACGTGTTATTACGAAAAGAACTCAGGTGAAACTCCAATAGTGTCGTTTTCATCACTATTTACCTAGATAACAAGTTCAAAACCAACTTCAAAGGTCAATATTTTTTTTGAAATTGGTGCCAGCCAATGCAACAAAAATAAAAGTATTTATGTAAATGCAATGTAGAATGCCTTGGCTGGCACCGACTCCAAAAAAGTTTATTGTTTTATTTTTGATTGGTATTTCAATTCGTTTCTTGTAAGTATTAGCTACTTTAATGTCACACATTAATTGCAAACGTAACGATGCGTACTTTAAAATTATAAAGCCTAAATAAAAGTCTTAAATTATTAATTATTTGACTCTTAACGCGGGAAAATGAATAAAATAACCAGTGTTGTGTGCAGAGCTAGTCGCTTATAGCTAAGAGCACAGTTTATTTATTTTTCTCATCTTGTACTTAAACTAAATTATTATAGATTATTTTAAGTTCGTCAGCTGGAAATAGTTTACTCTGTGTGAGTGCATTTTGGCCTAGATACAAAGTCCGAGCTGTTGCAACAGATAGAACCAAATATTTTTCTGCAAATAAAATTTTGTAATAAAGAAACAATTAAATAGAATAGAATAGAATAAATTATTGCTTTTATTTGCATTTGACTAAGGTACATTACAGTAGTTATTCTATAATAAGGCGCCTTTCATTCAGCCAACAACGGTGACATGCTAATTATAATTAAATTAAAAAAATAAACTTACATTAATTTAAAAGGTGACTATATAAATTCTTAACATGTTAAATTGCGAAAAATTTAAATTTATCAAAACATTATAGATGTCAAACTATGGATGCAAGTCATGTAGAATAACAAAAATAAAAAGAAGAAAAAGAAATATAAATATATAAAAAAAGGCGCAAATTATAGATAGTCAAACATTAACATTAAAAATAACATTCATAAATCTCGAAAGGTTGTCAAAATAAAGCGCAACCTTTTAAGGTAAAACAGTACTACAAGCATTACAATGTGTGTGCTCTAAAAATGTTTGTACTGTATAAAAAGTGTGTAAAAGAAGCCATTTATATAAACTAGCTAAGAATCTCCTAATGCTAAGTTCCTTTATGCTTTCAGGTAGTTTATTGTAGATGACAATGCACATCCAGAAGCAGTTTTTTTTAAAGCTAGTACTTCTGGGAATAATGGATGTCAAATGAATTGTTAGGAATTCATATTATGATCCCTTAGCAATATTGCTTAAGCGTCTTTTTAGATCCTCTTTTCTGATCAGTTCTAGGTAGAACAGCGGGCTTGCGTTTTGTTTTTATTGAAGTTGTCACATTTTGACACTTTTTATACTATGGAGGCGATGATTTAAAGTGCATTTCATCGTATATATATAGTCCCTTTTTGTTAGGTTGGTACCCCTGTATGCCAAAAAGGCGCGTATGCGTTTAGAAACATAATTTTAAAACCATTTTACTTTCACCGCTTTCTAATGTTTCGAGCATGTTTTTAAACAGAATCCAAAATTTAAAATGTCTGCATCGAATTCTTATCCTAGCTAAATTAACCTAACCTTTTGACAGAAATCGACAGGCATACCAACCAAACAAAAATCGGCCAAGTGCAAGTTGAACTCGAACATGAAGGGGTTCGTCTCTCACCCAAGGTTGCCTGGAAGAGATAGCTATGTAGCAATAAGTCCGCCTATTGTGTGTTTTCTCTTACGTGTTTGTTTTTGTATCGTGTGCAATAAAGTTTCTATTATTATAAATACCTACCTACCCAAAATGCCACCATATTTTGCAAAAATAACTTTGTTTTTCATAGTGTCTGTATGAATGACAAAGTTATATTTGCGGTTTTGGCAAATGTGCTATAGCTCTGAAACTGCATGATATATTTCGTTCAAACCAATTTTCGTTGATAGTTTTTATAAAATAGGAGGGGGGGGGGGGGACTCACATTTTTTCACTTTAAAAGGGTATATCATTCAAACGTTTGGCTTTGAGAAAAAACTGTTTAAGTACCTCAATGTAATTTTTAAAGACCTATCTATAGATAACCCACACGTATAGGTTTGATGAAAAAAAAAATTGTACAGGACATAATGTCACTTAAAAAATGTTTCGAAAAAAAATTTTAACTTCTCAATTTTTTAACAAACTTTTAAGAGGCGGCAAGGCAAGATAATATAATATAGGTAATAGAAGTGCAATGTAGAATGCCTTGGCTTAAACAGACTCCAAAAGATTATTTTTTTACTTTTTAAAATCTGTTTTCATTTTTCATATAAAAGTTTTTATTTTTAATTAAGTAACTGCCATTAGAACGCGAGTAACAGATGTTGCTTTGTGTTGCCATGCCCGGCTTACAGTTTTAACGAGATTCAGTTAACTCGGGATTAAATCTGAAAGGGATTTTGAAAATAGAAGCCATTTTGACAAAATAATAAAACCACTTTTACGTTTGAATAGCGAGGGGAGATTTGTAGCTGCGATAGGCTCTTGGTGCCCCAGATACTACTATAGAACAGATACCTCACCCGTACAAAGAAAATATGCTATAGAGATGATGCACCCATTGGCTCCGCGCCTCGCCGCCGCGGAGCAGCGGACAATCGCAAGATTTGCAAGCGAATGCGGTGTTATACAAAAGTATTTAATGTATTGTTTCACAAATACGACTGACTCTCTCTTAGAGATTGCTCCGCGCCTCCGCGCCTAGTGACGGAAGCCGCTGGCGGGACTTGGAGCAGTGGGTTAACCGCCTTACACTTGTAAGCGGTTTGGCGTGATGGCGCTCTCCTAACTCGCTAACCACAGCAGCGCCATCGGGCTCCTCATACTCTCTTCATACACTGTCCAGTCCATCATTAACGACTATCCTTATAATAGCAGTGATGTAGCCATACATATTGTAAGCGATCGTCACGTCATGGTCATATTACAAATAGTTTTAGGCTTCGGGGATACACAAAGGAAAATAAATATAGCATCTATCTATTTACAAAGCAAGATTTATGAGAAGGAGACTGAAAGTTATTGTCGCGGAAAATTAGCTTGGCGTGTGTTACACGGACGCCTATGTAATGTCTGCTCCCTCGAAAAATATTTGCTTCATTCAAGGAATTTAATGAAATGAAACTGGCACGTGAATGCTTCCTTCATTCACATTTCTTGGAAATACCTTGGTATATTTTTTTGATAATTCAGTTCCCACCGAATGTACGATATTTTTTCTCGTTGAATAAATAAATGTGGTCGTGTTATTATGATGAATCCTCCTTCCTGAAGAAGTTTAATGTAAATACGAGAGATATACACAAAACGGATGTCAGATTTATTGAAGAATACTGAAACCGAATTTTGTGCTTTGACACTAAGAACGTATTTATCATTATTAGGAAAATATAATTTTTACCATGTTTGTATTTTATTTCGAGTTCCCGATGTTTCGGACATGGTAAAACACCCGTTTTTCCTAATAATGATAGTAATAATGATCATGAAAGTTTAGTGTTAATGATTTACATTGCCCCTTGCGGTTATGGCGGCGAAAAGGTAAAATGACTTCAATGAACACTTTTGTCGAGTGTTTACCCGTGGTCCCACTGATTTGTCCCCCTGGTGGGACCACGGGTAATTTTTTCCCTGTAGTCCCACTGCGCTTTAGTTTTGACGTTTAAGTCGTTTCAGTGGGACCACAGGTAAATGAACATTTTTTTTTTTCCCGTAGACTCACTGCACAAGAAATGCACTCGACCGTTCGAATACTTATTAATTAAAATAATATTTAAGTAAAAGTACCAGGAATACATAGCTAACCAGGAGTTATTTTTAAATGTTTCAAGATTTTTATATATAGCAGCTTTTAATAACTCCTAGTTGGTTATGGTGCCCTGGTACTTTTCGTTAAATATTTTACTATTTTTAGGGTACCTCAAAAGGAAAAAACGGAACCCTTATAGGATCACTTCGTTGTCCGTCCGTCCGTCCGTCTGTCAAGACCGTTTTTCTCAGGAACGCGTGGAGGTGTCAAACTGAAATTTATATCTAATACTCAGGTCTACTGTCCCTTGGAGCTGTGGAAAAATCAAACTTCTAAGCCAAAGCAATCAAAAGATAGCCGTTTATGCCGCAAATTTTCGAAACTCGCACGGGAATCATAACCTACAGGGTATTTCCCGTGAACTTAGAATCTTTAAATTTGGTACGAAGTAACGTCTTATAGTACAGATAAAGAAAAAATTGCGAAAACCGTATATTTTATCACGTAATAAAAAATATCATGTAATAAAAAATATTTTTGAAAATTTTAAACGGAAACCTCGGTGTGCGAGTGACTCGCACTTGGCCGGTTTTTTTTGTTTACCAAGCAGTGGGTCCACGGTTACGCGTTATTACTCGTGGATCCACCAGGAGGACAAAGCGGTACCGGTAAAGCCTGCTTTTGTCAGCATTTTTATTGTTTCATCTATACTCATAGTAGGTAGTTACACATCAGTCATTAACAGTGTTAAAGAAAAATAAGTTTTTTGTAATGCAATTTTATTGTTTACCTTGGTGAGCGACTGTAGTACAGTCAACAGCAGCTTCAGCTTTACATTTTGACCTTGAGAGCGCCCTTGCGTCGCTCGTAATAGCGGTGGTTTTCGTGATACAAATGTAAAGCCGTACGTGCTGTTGACCGTACAGAAAACAGCACGTCAGATTTTGTAATTTGAACTTCTGTAGTACCTTCTGTGGTATAAAGGTAACACTTGTTGTAAGTCCACCTGACTAGCTACCACCGTCTTATCTAAAGTCTGAAGCAATAACAACAATATTTTCAGTATTGTTATGTTTCAGCAGTTAGAGATAGATAGCCAGTTCCTCAATGGTAGAGAATTCTGGGAGAGGCGCGCTTCGGCCTTCAGCCTTATCATTACTTAACATCAGTATATGATGAAGGCTAAGCATCTCCACGTTGTTTATAAAAAAAGTCGCTCGTAATAAGTAGCTGCGGTTTTCGTAGTGTAAGTAAGCCTGACGTGTTGTTGACTGTACAATGACATTGAGCCAAAGTTCTTTTCAAAATTACTGTGAGGCAGGCTGATACTCAAAGGTAGAAACTTTACTGGCAAACCTCTTAGATGTAATTCGTAAAGTTCTGGAGTTAGGGTACCTACATAGAGACCATTTCAAATGTCGCCCAAGATTTGGTTATTTTTTGCTAGTCACTAATTCTTACTTACTTAACCAATTTGCGTTGTTGTGGTTTAACTTTGTTTGGTTTGATATATTACTAGACAAATAAAGTATAACTAGATTAATTAAGTAGGTATAGCTAGAATAATGTAAATGTTGGGGGTTTGATTTTGGAAAATATCCAAGTTTAGCAAGTTAGCAATAACAAGTTTATCGGATCATTATCGGATAACTTTGGTGAGTATGCAGCTGAATTGCACAGCTCAATTCGTCCATCTCCCTTTTCCATCGGGCAGTCAGACGTTCAAATATGCGCCATCGATTTATGGTCGATATCCCAAAAACATTTTGCACTACCTAAACATTTTGCGTCAAATTTTATCATCCGTATTGCTAGAGAGTGGAACTCTTTGCATGAGTCTGTTTCTTTGTCTGTTGCATGGGCCTTCAAGTTACGAGTGAATAGGTATCTTCTAGAGTAGCTCGTTTCATCCTAGATCGTATCATCGCTTATCATCAGGCGAGATAGCGGTCAAGCGCTGACCTATCATATAATAATAATAAAAAAAAACCCTAAACAGAAGTTTTGCGGGGTCTACTGCGAAAACCAAACACGATCAGCTGATCGGACGAACTTTCGTTTAGTTCCGACATTTTATTAGCATCAGTGTTGCCACCTGCATCTTAAGTTTTGTAGATAAAAGTTCTGGCAACTTTTTGAGAAATATTTTTTTTGATCAAAAAGTTGTTATCTTTTTATAACTTTTTAATTTTGCATTTTACAATGCCATTTATATGTGATAAATATTTAAAAAGAAAATATACTAGAAAAAAAAACTTGTCTCATGTCGCCCTGACGGGACGGGAAGTTGTTATCTATTTGAAAATAAATGTGGCTGAAATCTATGAAACGTTTTGGCTACATATATCTATGAAACCTTACTAAAAAGGGTTTAGCAACAAAGTTGCTAAGTCGGCATTGCTTTTCGTAGTAGATCCTCTAGTACGAGTATGCTAACAGTTTAAGAAAAATTATAAAAAAATGAAAACTGACTTCAACAACTAAAAAGCAAAAATAAACCTTTTGGAGTCGGTGCCAGCCAAGGCATTCTACTTTGCGGTGCTACTATTTTATTTTTCTTGCCTTGGCTGGCACCGACTCCAAAAGGTTTATTTTATGCTTTTTAGTTTTTGAAGTCGGTTTTAATTTTTTTATAAAAAGTTTTTATTTCACATTTTTTAAAGGTAGAAGAGGTCCCGTGCCTACGCTGATAACCTTATGACAACTCCTCATCACCTTTTACAAAATGCTGCTTTTCCCGGTGCAGGGACGTTACTTATTGAGGAGTTCTCCCGATACTTCATTATCAGCTGCACTTCATCACATGCATTGAGTCAAGCATAAATTGCTTTTGAACTACTTTAAAGTAATCGTACAGCTGTCGTGAAATGCTAAGTAAATAGTTCCGATGACCATTTGTGGTCTTCATCATCAGTTCGACTTCACCAAATGGTGCATTCCGGAAGCATATGCATAAGTTACTATAGAAAACACCGAAATCGCTATAGGAGTGCCTATAATATTTGAAGAGTTCCCTGGATTTCTCCAGGATCCCATCATCAGAGTCTGACATGATGACAATGGGACCACATGTGAAGTATACCCTTTCGAACAAAAAAAGAATTACTCAAATTGGTCCAGCCGTCTTCGAGTAATCGAGTAACATACATAAAAAAAATAAAAAAAAAGATTCCGTCGAATTGAGAACCTCCTCCTTTTTTTTGAGGTCGGTTAAAAAGATTGAATATGAATACTGACCATAGTTTTCCGTATTTTCAGCCATGGCGTTGGAAAGGCTCTTTTCCCCTCGGTAGCTGAATCGGCCCAGGTAAGTTGGCTGGCCAGTCCTCAACGCGTGCTCCTCCGCGAGTCTCCCTACATCGACGTTGAAATGGCGGTCACCTAACGCCTGTTGGAATAAAAAATAAATTATATTTTTCCCTATTCTTACAACGGAGAAACAGCGTTCAAATAACTACTAAGTAATGAAAAGACTGAGACGAAAATTAATGGTTATTCCCGGAGTCCTAGTTACTCAATGGTTAACCATTGAGTAACTAGTTAAGTATCTCTAACTGCCGGAGCTTTGCTGCTGCCGTATGGTGACTTATGTAAGATAAGATGGAGGTAGCTGGCGAACCTAAAGCAAGTCCTACCACCAACCAAACCGAATACTGTATCTTAAGGCTGGTTTACACAGTGCGAGCTGCTGCCTTGCCAGTAGACAGCTACTCGGTTTGTCTACTCGTACGCCCGTAGCTCGGCTCGCCTTTGCTGTTTACACGACACCTAGCTACTGCCCAGTCCGAGACGAGTCGCGATGTCGAGTGAACTTGTTTTAATAAAAAAAACGAATGAAATATTATTGTCAGAAGACCATCTATCCGCAGCCATTTCGAACTCGATTTCGTACGTAGGCGTAGCACACAAAAAAAAACACGGGTTCCACTCACAACTGTCCGGCTGGCACTGGCGAGCTACTGCCGAACGCGTCCAAATGATGCGAGGACGGCCGAGCCGCTGTCATGTGCGAGTTGCTGCCGGGCGAGCAGGCGAGTGAAAACAAAAAATGTTGTAGTAACTCGGATGCGAGCTACTGACCAACTCGCACGTACGAGTTACTCGTAAGTTACGTCCAAACAGTTCGAGTTACTGCAGTGCAGCTACTCGGCAGGCTGACTCGTACGCTAGCTCGCACTGTGTAAACCAGCCATTACATACACTCTCACTGCGAATCGAACTCTGGATCTGATACCAGTGCTACCACCACTAAATTACAGAGGAACGAAAAATTATGCAACTTGCGGCCGCTCGCGGTTCCCGTTCCCGTGGGAATATAGGGATAAAAAGTATCCTATGTTCATAACCAGGCTATCTACTATTTGTGTACCACATTTCGTTCAAATCCGTTCAGTAGTTTCGGAGCCTATTCAATGTAAACAAACACTCAAATCTTTCCTCTTTATAATATTAGTAAGATATATGTATACAAGACTTAGTTTTCTTGTATATGACTCGAATTTTTTTTCTTCAAATACCAACTTACAGACACCAGATCTGAAATTTGTTTTATTTCAACTTGAATAGAGTTACTCATCTGTGAGACAAAACGTTAAGTAACTACTCAGCCGTTGAAGACAATTTACTTTTTTCTCGTATAACATTTATCTTAGAAAAACAAGCATTGTGAAGCAAAAATTAACTTTGTTATTGTTGTCTATTTTGGGAAAGCGTTTTAGTTCTTTGTTTTGTGAATCAAAGTTAGTTGAAAACGTCCTTTATTGTTTTTAAGCACGTTTCATGAACTGCAGCGGTTCTACGTGTTTTGTTAATAAGAAGAAAGCTATAACATAGAATTATGTATACATACAACTGGGGAACTACCCGGTCGGCCAGTACAGTTATTTTAGAGAGCGTTATTTCAAAAAGTAATAAATTTATAGAAAACGTTCATGACACAAAGATTTGAACTTTCGTAGATATTTTATTTGAATAATAAACTATTTCTTCAATCTTATAACTTTTCGAAAAAAAGTTACGAAGAAAAATTCTGCTGGTCGACCGGGAAGTTCTCGACTGTACATAAGAATATAGATCAGAATTCTGAAACAAAACAAGTAGAAAGTTCTCAAGATAATAGGTTCAAGTTCCAGGAACTTGAACTTTGCTCCTTGTTCACTGGTTGTACCTACTTTATAAATGTTTCTGAAGACCCTTATTATCAGTTATAGTATCTTCATAGGATCCCTACTACGTGTAAAGTGACGGTAAAATAGACAAATTCAACGGCTACAAACTAGGAGTCGAAAATAAGAATAATTCGCAAAAAAAGACACTGAACATAGTTCAATTACCAACTTAGAAGAGAAATGAGGCATTTTTTATTTTTACTAGTTACCAGCGGCCACCCACGGTAACACCCGCGTGGTTCCTGTTCCCGTGAGAACATCGGGATAAAAAGTATCCTATGTTATAATCCAGGCTATTTACTATCTGTGTGTGCCAAACTTTCAAATCCGTTCAGTAGCTTTTGAGTTTATATGTTACAAACATAACACAAGTATCAAAATGAAAATGTTGCCTTTGGACTAACCTGTACAAGCTGGGAGAACGTTTCCTGCGAAACTGGCTTATCCCCGAAGTACCGCTGCTTGATCTCAGCTGCCACTGCAGGTCGGAGGCCGAGAGGTAAAGTGTCATTGTACTCGAAGATGTTGCTGGCCAGCTGCTCCCAGCGGGAGTCTAGGTCTTCCAGCACTCCAGGGTACTTCATATACACTGGGAAGTAACAATAAAAATTCACTCATATTCATTCAAAAGGTCACTCATATTCATGTTTACATCAAAGTAAGACAAATTGCTCTTGTCCTAAAATTGAATACGTGAAGGATTTTAAGTACTTAGGGATTTATATTGATCAGTATATGAACTCGAAAAAACAAATAGAAATTGTGTGTTCTCGATTAAGGCCTGTACTAAGCAAATTCTATCATCTTAAACGCTCGCTAAACAAAAAGACATTTTATGTAATTTATTACGCACTTGTCGATTCTATAGTAAACTACGGACTCGCATCCTATGGACTTACATTTAAGACTTACTTAGAGAAAATTAAAAACATACAATTCAGATTCTTAAAACATTTTGTTAATAGAAAAAAGAGAAAAAAACTTAACAACCAGTATGATCTATTTAAAGTTTGTAAAATAATGCCTATTGATGTAAATGTAAATTATATGATAGTTTTAGAACAATTTGAGTCAGACGTTAATAAAGAGATAAGATTATATACATATAAAATATACATAAGATTATATACATAAAAAAAACATAGTATAGAGTCTGGTAGCAGTAGGTAACAATAAGCTTCTGTAGCCGCGTTATTGTCAATCTCGTAGTTAGTGTCTCGAGGTAGTGGGAGACAAGCTCAGGCATCAGTCTCACACAAACTAAATATGCAACGACAATAATGTTTTGTAAAGTGACTTGTTTGTGATGAGATTTTTTTATTATTAAACAGTATAACATAGGTATTTTTTGTTATCGACAAGGGGGAGATCATCATACCTGATGTATAGTTATGATAAGGCTGAAGGTGGAGTCATGCTTCTCCCAGGGTCTTGGTGGATTAGATTTTAGGTTGGTGGTAAAACTTGTTATAAGTCCGGCTGGCTAACTACCACCATCTTACCTAAGTCTGGCACCATAACAACTAATAGATAGATATCCAGTTCTTCAGTCGAGGATTACGGAAGAGGCGTGCTTTCACCTTCAGCCTTATGATTACTTAAGATCAGGTATGATGAAGGCTAAGCGTCTGCCCGCATTGTGTGAAAAAAAAACCTCAACTCGTTATCTTGCTCCAACTGCCGGAGAAAGGCATGATTTAATGTGTGTATGTAAAACTTACTGGCAGCAGGGTACAGTCCTTCTTCAGAGGTGACCGTAGCGATCAGAGGAACCTTGTACACGTCACCAGACCGCGATGCTTCTAGCGGGTACTGCGTCAAGAACGCGTTCTTGGTCCCCTCTGGCTCAACGGTTGGGGTAAAGTGCGTGAACATATGGATCACCCAGTCCTGGAACAGTCCAATGGTTTGCTTGATGAACTTAGGGACTGATTGGGAAATTGCTTCGATTCTGAGGAGTTAGCTGGTTGAACCGGTAAACAAAGTTAACTAGTTTATATTAATGTCTCTTTAGTTATTGGCATTATTTAATATCACAGCAATACGTTTATACGTTAACTTCAGGCATCAAATTAGAAAAAGTAAAAGTAGATGTCACTTCTAGTTTCTGAATTTAATTTGACATTCTCAAAATTAAGATATGTCATAGATTGCTTAAACTCACAAACATCTGTGACTGCGCAACCACGATATCTCTACCCGGCTTGTTAGTGAGACAGGCCACCATCTCCTGGGATGAAGAGGTGGGGCAACCGGCTAGGTTGGCCAGCCGCTTGGCGTTCCTTGCTGGCTGCTGCGCCAGCGTCCACGGGTTGAAGGCCGAGCCGCTGTAGGAGATGCCACGAGTGAAGGTGCCTGGGGGATATTAGAAGTCTTACAAATCGTAGTTAAACACCCAGTTTTTGAAACGCATGTCCTCGGCCTGTTCGTTAGACAGGCGCCCATCTTCCCGGCTTGTTAGTGATACAGGCCATCATCTCCTGGGATGAGGAGGTGGGGCAGCTGGCTTAGGTGCCAAGACGCTTGGTAATACGTATGGTATTGGAAGTGCCTAGGGGAATTGGTAAATCCCCTAGGCACTTCTGTATGGGACATCTGTATGTGAACTCATGGCCAAGCAATGAAATATGACAGCGTCATGTGTACTTTTTTTGTTGTACCAATACTCTTGAGTTTACGAATCTTAAATGAAATTTTTAGGTGATTTGTCCAGCTTATTTCTGTTGGACGTGGCAGAATAAATATAATTTTAGTACGAAAGGGGTAGAACATTGTCCAATATTGAAAAATATTTAAAATTAATTTAATAATAAATGTCATTCATTTTTAAATGGAAATTGTGCAAAGACTGTGTAGTCTGAGGACAGGGAACCTATATTTAGACTACCTGTTGTGAAAAAACGAATGTTTAATTTACTATTTACTTTCTAACTATTTACTCGTTGCATATCCTGGGTGACTATCTATAGTGAAGTTCTGTACCAATGTGGGATTGTGGATAAATTGGATGGCGACGAGATATTTGTTAGTCTCTTATCTAATATATAAAATTCTCGTGTCACAGTTTTCGTTCCCATACTCCTCCGAAACGGCTTGACCGATTCTCATGAAATTTTGTGAGCGTATTGAGTAGGTCTGAGAATCGGCTCCTATCTATTTTTATCTTGAAATTCCACGGGAGCGAAGCCCCGGGGCACAGCTATTATATATATATATATATATATACATATTATGTTGTCGAGAGATATTTATTAACAAAGGCGCAGGGGTTAGTCTTGATATAGGTAGAGGAATGGAAATTTTATAAATTAAATTACAGTATAAATACTGCATACTAATCCTACTAATATTTTAGATGTGAAAGTATGTCAGTTTGTTTGTTTATTTGTTACTCATTCACGCAAAATCTACTAAACCGATTTGGATGACATTTGACACACAGGTAGTAGATAGACTGAATTAAAACATAGACTACTTTTTATCCTGATATTCCCATAAGCACAGAATATATAATAGTGTATGAGGCACCGGTCAGCAAATGAGTATTATAAATAAAAACAGCTAGGTACTCCGTGCCCAAAAGTTCTGTTTTTATTCTAAGACGCGTAGTTTTGAGATGACTTGAAAATTGTAATCCCGAGACAATAACCTCTGCAAAGGTGTTGAAATGAAATATCAGACTACAAAAATAGAAAAACACTATAATAATACCAATAGGCTATTTGACAATGCGAAAAATAAAGTGTCAATTACTGTTATCAGTATAAATTATGAGTTTAAAAATGGTTTTTTATTAACGTAAGTTGAAAATAATTATAAATTTATTAAAAAATCCGTAAATAAAAATGCATTTTTTAAACGTTTTGTCACGTGACACAAAACGCTCCTGATTGGTCGAGTTTATAATGACGTCACCTGCTTGTAAACCTCGTTTGCCTACGTATGTGGATGATATGCAGAATACAGGCAAGTGACGTCACCGAACCCATTTCAGCGCCATATTGTCAAAATAGCGTTTGGGCGCGCTATTTAAATATTGAATTTTTAATTAGATATTTTTCAGCAAATATGTACCAGAATTAAAAAAAACAACTTTTACTGGGTTCCTTAAACTCCACTACATAATATAAAATGGATTTTCAAAACCTGTCAAATAGCCTATTCTTAAAATCCAATTATGTGATGATCAAAAAAAAATGAAACGCGTAAACTTTTAGTACGCCTTAAATATTACATTTTAACGCATACTAAATAGCCTATTAAAGCCAAAAGCGATTTCCAAAGTTTTTCTTGTTATTTCAAGGTACAACGAACAAACTGAATATGGATGGAGTTTATCTATTGTTTATAATGGAGGCAATATATTAAGAAATATCGCAAAGTCTAACGATTTTCGCCAAGAAAATGTGTTGGTAATAGTTATAGAAAGGGTATGCGTGACTCAAAGTTTTAATTAAAGTTATGGAGCAAGGACACGGGTGGATGGATAAAGATTAAAGATGATTGGTAATTGCTGAGGGGGGAAGGTCAGACTAGCGAGAATTCTAGTATATTCTGTGGAACCCACATGAGGCCGTTTAATGGTAAGAAAGTTTCTGCCTCGCTTCATACGAGATATATCAGTTCTGCTAATATTAAAGTAATGATCGTCTCTCAATAGTATCTGACGTTTAAGGCGGTACCCTGACCGAAAGTAGCGCCGCGTTGAATTTTATTTAATATCGTAATTCTAACTCACAATTTTAATAAAACTTTACGTGGAATTTTTAGAGCCCATTGTCTTGTATTTTTAGAAGGTATCGCTACATCTCGTCATAGTCATTCGTAGAAGTAGATAGCAAATGTGTCAAAAACGGCCACTTTTAGCAGTTTTGCTATCTACTTCTAGCAGTGACTACGAGGGAATGTAATGATACCGTCTAAAAATACTAGACTATGGGCTCTAAAAATTCCACGTAAAGTTTTATTAAAAATCTGAATTAGAATTACGATAATAAATAAAATTCAACTCGGCGCCACTTTCGGTCAGGGTACCGCCTTAAGCAACTTTCGCTACGGTCGGACACGGGAGGCGTGATCAAACATTTAAGTATAGTTTGTTCACTAATTATTCTAATTATTCTTTTATAAGATCTAGAATAAGAGGACTCCAGTACACAGTAAAGTTGGATTGTAACTATAACATCTCATTTGTTATTATTTTTGTAAATAAATAAATAATTAGTAGTACAATCGGGGAACTACCCGGTTGATCAGTAGAGTTTTTTTTAAGAAAGTTATTATAAAAAGTAATAGACTTATAGAAAACGTTAAATTACAAATAACAGAGCTTTAATAGGTGTTTCATTTTAAAATTAAATTATTTCTTTTATCCTAATACTTTCCAAAATGATTGTAAAGTTATAGCATCGGGTATGTACCCAAGTTGGTCCCATTTTTTGAAATTTTGAAATCACTTTAGTAGTTTTGGGGAATACTTGAAACGATTTGACACAAACGGTTTGACTCATAGCCGCAGCAGTTGCCTAATCTACTAGGGAGTACTTACTGTTTGAGTCAAACAGAAGTGCGGGAGTTATTCTAACTTTAAAATTGTGAAATAAATAACTTTTTATAAAAAAAAATCGACTTCAAAAATAAAAAAAAGTAAAAAATAAGCCTTTTGGAGTCGGTGCCAGCCAAACTAAGTAAAATAAAAGTAAATAATGGAAGTGCAATGTAGAATTCCTTGGCACGGACTCCAAAAGGCTTATTTTTTACTTTTTGATTTTTGAAGTTGGTTTTTAGGGGTCATTACGAAAAGAAAATTCGTCGGGGCAAAATCATAAAATCGTGTTTCTGGTACATTACAAATCTAGATAAAGATATGAAGAAATGTATATCTTATTACCAGATTTGTAACATATCTAACCATCCTATAGTTTTGAATAAAAAAGTACATACTTTTTCCGATCCATCTATAAATGTCAAAATGTATTGAAAAACTCATTGAAAGAACAGACAATCAGAAAAACAGACAGATGTAGGTACTTTTGGCATTTTTATTAGTAGTATGGATTCACTTATAATTTTGTGTTTTAATAACAAGAACTGCGCCAATATAGTAATATAACAATACCATTGACACTACATTTTTAAGACCAGCATAGTTCATCAATGCGAGGAATATCCTTACATTCGAAAGATTCATGTTTTTTTTTAAATTAACAGGCTTTAAAATATGATTAAAATGTTGCATGCATGAGATAAACTTTATACATCAGAATCGAGGCCCAGAGGACTTAAAGCTATTAGATTTAGATATTGCTGCACTAGTTAAATGAATAAAAGAATATTATTTTTCCAGTTTGAATAGTTCACCTCTATTTGAACCCCGTCAGATGTATTGCCGTTGCAAAGGTAGCCTAGCCTATTCTTCCCTCAGGACCCATCTCTCAATTTACCAAAATTCATAAAAAATGTGCGTAAAGCGTGTAAGGATAACAGACGGACGAACTTACTATGGGATTTTTTAATATTAGTGTGAATCGATAGTGAACGCGAAAAGTAACTTTATCTATAGTAATATTATAAAGGGGAAAGATTTGATATGTGTGTTTGTAACGAATAAACTCAAAAACTGCTAAACAGATTTGGATGAAATTTGGCACACAGGTAGTACCTAGATAGCCTGGAGGCCTACCGCCATCTCTTAGCGCAGTATTGTTTCAATCTTACTATGACATTTCGTACTACGAACCTCATAAATTAAGCTTGTTTTTTGACGGAGGTTTTGTGACGTCTTCCTCAATCACTGCCTTTGAAGTTTGAAGTGTGTCAAAACTTGGCAATTACAATAAAAACAAAACGCAAAAAAACGTCGTTATGACATGATGGTTTCTAAAAGATGATGGTAGGTCCACTGGAATAAAACATAGAATACTTTTTAAAATGGGACATGGAGACAAAGTATTATTTTGTAGTATAAAAATTATATGGTAAAATATCATTGTGAATGAAAAAAAAACAACGGGTTGCACTCCGGGAGTGCCGGCAGAAGTGAAACATTTTTAATTTTTATTGGCATGCCATTGTCTGTAGCTGAGTAGGTTATATGGTTTTGTAACCGATGCAATTGTAATCTTTATTATTCGAGTTCACTCAAAAGCAAGTAAATTCATTGTTTCAAGCAAAATCTCGCTTCGTGAATGTACTATAAATTAATTAATTCTGTCCCTTACTATCAGCTGTTTTTGCGATATTGAAGTAACATTTCAACAAGATACGGAACTAAACTCATTTGCAAAAAAAACGGGCACCTAAGCAATGAACCATTTCAAATGATAATATTGCTTTGTTTGATAATTATAGGTAGTTTTATCCTCACAATTTGGTAAATTAATAAGAAAATAATCGTTTTCATCAGTATTTCATAAAATTTAGATACAATTTATGGGAAATAATGCTAAACCTCGCTAGTAGTGTATGTTCGCTAGTAGTGCATATACTCATGAAGTAAAAATAAAAAAGTTCTTTGTTTGTTTTTCTTTAATAAAGTAAAAGCAGATTAATGTTTAGTATCGAGTGTGACCCCCTCTAGCTAAAATCACAGCTTGAATTCGTCTGGGCATGCTAGCGAGTATATCCCGGATACTTGCTTGCGGAATACGTTCCCACTCCGCAGTAATCACATTCTTCAGCTCTCTGATGGTCTGCGGAGCCGGGTGTACTGATCTCACACGCCGTTTCAGAACGTCCCAGACATGCTCTATGGGATTGAGGTCGGGACTTCGAGCTGGCCAATCCAAACGACGAATGCCGACCCTTGCACATACGCATTAACATCGCGGGATCGGTGGGCGCGAGCATTGTCGTCCATAAAAATCGAGTCTTCACCTAGAGCGGCCAATGCGGGTTGTGCATGAGGAGTTAGAACTTCCGTTATGTATCGATGCCCAGTCAGTGAGCCGTTTTCAATGAAGACTAACTCTGTACGATCCATTGTATTTATTCCTGCCCAAAACATAACAGAGCCCCCACCATAAGGTGTGATTTCTTCGAAACATGCCTCTGCAAAGCGTTCACCTTGTCTTCTTAGCACTCGCCGACGTCGATCTTTACTGAACAGAGATATCCTGGCTTCATCAGAGAACAAAACCCTATTCCAATCTTCTTGAGTCCATGATTCACAATTTCTAGCGAACCTAATCCTGTGAACTCTGTGCTCACGGAGTAATTTGGGGCCGCGGGCCGGGCGGTGACTGCGTATATTGGCAGCGAGAAGCCTCCTCCTGACCGTCCATAGACTAATATGCACATTTCTTACTTCTTGGAGGTTGTTCTTAAGATCCACATACGAAGATTTGCGATTTCTCAATGCGCGACTCACAAGAAAACGATCATCCCGTGGTTGGTACATGGTTTTCTTCCAGAACCAGGCCTTCTCTCGACGGAACCAGTCTCCTGATATCGCTGCCAGGTCCTTTGGACTGTCGAGCGACTAACATTTAGCCTCCTAGCCACGAAACATTGGCTGCAACCCTCTTCAAGCAGCGCGATAATTTTGGTAGCTTTTACCACTTTATCTACCATTTTTGATACAGCCAAACAGCAATAAATAAAGCTTTGACAGTCAAGGATATGAAATTAATCGATAAAAATTGAATAAAAGTTATGAAAGTCGACGTTAACTTCTGGAACTTCGCGCCAAAAATGTAGGATAAAAAGGGGTTTTCTGTAAAAATTTGCATAAAATGAAAATTTTGCCAGTAACGTGTACAAACGATTGAAATCTTTTTGGTATTGTATCTTTTTAAAGATTAATGAAAATCAAAACCGCCTGTTTTTTTGCAAATGAGTGTATATCGTGTAAACCGCGTGGGGCCTATAATCGGGGAAAATATTGAAAATAGAGACTCTTTAGAGTATTAGTATTTATTCTGAAAAGATTTCAGCTAATCAAAACCCATGCATTACTCACAATAAGAATTTAAAGTTACGATTCATAATCAGTGTAGTATTGCAAAAAACGATATTATCGCTAACGTTGCGAACTAATCGTGTTACAGGGGACAACAAAAACTTACCGCAAAACATCACGATATCACTATCCATTAGAAAATTTACCTTTATCTCATTGAATAGCAGCAGACCCTGCTACTTCCCACAGCTTAAAATCTCTGTTGCAAATTAATTAACATTAGTTTAATATTAAATATCGCAATGACAGTTATCTGTTTATAATTTTATCCATCATGCATGACATGTCATGTCAATCAATACCAAGTATACTCTTTGTACCAAGTAGATTCAGCCATGGAATTATTGAGTACTAGTACGTAGTACCTGCTAATTCCATGGATTCTACGCTTTTTACATTATGATCTTTTTATAAAGAAGATTATAGTGTTAAAAGAGTGTAAATTCAAAAGAATAATTTTGATTAGTAAAGTCAGAATATTGTCATAGGAATTTCTTTGCTTTCAGTTTAAATTGATTTCATTTAAGTAATCGAATTGGATTAATTTACACAATTTATGTGAAAATGGCTTTGAGTGCAAAAACACTCCAGAGAGAAAACAATACTTACGTGGATTCATGAATTACGATAGTAGTCAGACAGTATTATTTTTCTATCAGCCGACACATAAATTGTCAAAAAGACGTTCCGAGTAGCTCCAAAAAGTTGTGTGGTACTGTTGTTTGCATTATATTGAATTAACGATTTAGTTTGATAGAAAAATACAAAAAGTAAAGATTAGGTTTTAATTAGTTAGGACCCTAATGATTCAATCACTAGTGACATAAAGAGCCTCCGTTTTTAATATTATCCGGTTCTAGGCCCCAGACGGTATAGCACCATCTTGCTCACAATTTTTTTATGTCAAGAATATCTTAATCTATGGTAAGGCCCCTACAAAATATAAAATGTGTAATTGGCCGTTTTAATTGCGCTCACTTTTCACAAAGTGGAAAAATGCTTGAACATTTTTTTGATGTCGTTGAATAAACAACTGAATTAAAAGAGACATTTTATAAAGAAATATTTATGTAGACTTCATGACGTCCTGTTTGGCGCAGGGGTACTAAGCTTGACTTCTGCGCCAGAGGTCCCGGGTTCGATCCCCGGACTAGACAAATATTTGTGAGCATGAACATGTCTATTAGTCTTGGTCTGGGTGTTTTATATGTATATTATGTATTTATTTACAAAAAAAAAGTTAAGTATGTTTATCCGTTATCTAGTATCCATAACACAAGTTTTTCATGAAACTTAACGTGGGCTAGATAATTGGTGTGTTGAATGAAATTATTTATTTTACCATCATCATCAGCCTGTGGACGTCCACTGCTGGACATAGGCCTCTCCTAGCTTACGCCTATTGTGGCGTTAATAGGAGGCTATTAGCCTGCTGCTACCACGCTGGCCAGACGGGTTGGTAGAGGGTTTCTTTCAAGTTTTCCTTCTCTCGCACAGAGTTTCAATGCGTCGAGCCTCTTAGTCGACTCTTACGACATCACGGGCATGTAAGGGAGTGGTGAGACTTGTATTCTTAGGCCGTCACCACACGGCATTTTTTAAAATATTTATTTATTCATATTTCATTGATTGCCAATTGCCAATTCCTCAGTGATTGACGATTCCAGGAGAGGAGATTTCTCGCTTCCACCTTCAGCATTATTACTACTTAACATCGGATATGATGAAGGGTAAAAATTCAAAGTTGGAGAGAATATAAATAGCCCTAGGGTACCAAACAAATAACGCACCATCTTTCATTTAATTTCAGTGCCAAGTTATATTTACCTCAAATATATTTTTTCCTGTAATTGCACCCACTCCCCTTTATCCTTTTATTATTATTTTTCTACTCAAGGTTGCCTGGAAGAGATTGCTATTAATTATGCTTCTTTTCTGTTTCTTTGTAATTTGTTTCGTGTACAAAAATGTTTTATTATTATAGACATTTGTTTTTGTTTATCGTCTTTTATTGTGACTTTTTTTTTTTAGTTCCAATGTTTTTTATGTTAATTACTGTTTGTAATATTGAATGTACAGTCAACAGTAGCTACGGCTTTAAACTTTGACCTTTAGAGCGCCCTTACGTCGCTCGTAATAGCGGCGGTTTTCGTAGGGCAAATGTAAAACAGTACGTGTTGTAGACTGTGCTGTGGCTTTTTTTTAGCTTGATATTATTATTATTATTTAATAAAATTTTAACAATATTAATACATTATAACATTACATGAAAACAGTGTCACAAAAACCTGTTTAGGTTTAACCTTACACTGTTTGGTTTCGTCATCTTGTACAATCATTTATTATAATTAATTAAAATAACTATCAATATTTTTTGTAGGGTATGCATTTATAATTTTCCTTATTACAATACATCGTAAATATTTCTACCTGCCTAGTCCAACCATCGCACGAGCGTGCAGCGGCGCGTACTCACGGGTGGAATTCTAAGCATTCATGCATTATTGATTAAATTCAATAGTTTTTTTTTTTTTTGTATTTGGCATTATTGTATATTATTCATTCAAAGTATATAAATCAATATTACTAATTAAATTAATTGAGTACTTATTACTATTTTATTATATTTAATGTTTTGTTATTTAGATTTATTAATTTATTAAACATTTGAGAAATTGACATTAATGTATAATATTAAGCATTCAAATTATATAATTATATCAATTGAATCATTATTTTTATTATTTACGTGCTAATGCTCCCTATTATTTATTTTCCCGACGTTTCGGCACCTTTACAGCAGCCGTGGTCACGGGATGACCTAAAAATACGGACAATTACAACTTATTTCGTGGAAATATAGCGCGTTTGATATCCGTAAAAGTTATTTTATTTCAATGAACAGTGCGCGCCAACACATAAGATATACGTAAAGTAACACACGAAAATACCTTCTTCTTCTTCTTTCTTAATTAATGGCGTGCTCGCGAAAATTCGCGAATTTTGCCAATGTCAAGTAAATATATTTTATATTAAATAGAAATTGTACGGTAGATTGAGTTAAAAATGGAGCCTCACAACACGTGTTATTACGAAAAGAACTCGGGTGAAACTCCACGAAAATACCTTTTAAATGTATAGAGAAGTGTCAAATGAAGTGTCATTTGAAACATCATTCGTTCCGAAAGGGATTGCGACTATAAGTTACGCAATACCATAAATCACAATTACAATTATTTATTTATTTTATTATTATTTATTACAAAGGGATTGTAATAGATTTTGAAATAAGACAATAAGGGGCAGATCAATGTTTGTGATTTTGTCTGACTTTTATTATTATCTGAGTATCTGCTTAGCTAGCTTGCATTTAGATCTAGTTAGCCCATTTAGCCCAAATTAACTCCTTCAAAAATATTAAATCTAGATTTATATATGTGGCATTTTTGTAGGGCTAAATGTAGGTTTATTACCTACAGTCTTGATTCCGCATTTTTTACTGCAAGCTAATCTAATTCTTAGCTTTCCATGGAAAATATTAGTTTGGTCAATAATTTCAAGCCATTAATGCAAAAGCACGTTGCTCCAGTTTTAAAGCATGCTGAGCTTTTGCAGAAAGTTCTAACGAGGAAAAGGCAATTGATGATAATACCTATAAACGGTGTTTTGTTTTGAGCTAGATGTTGTGTTTAGAGCAAAAATAGGCTTAAAAAAATCTAATAATATTTTTTTATCTCACACGCTCGGAAAAGGAGGATTTGTCATTCAGATTCAAAGAAATTTTTTTTCGTACAAAATTTGCGGCCTAGCGCAGTAAAGTAATTGTTAAATTTAAGACCCTAAAAATATGTCATAAATCCAAAAGGGCACCGTCATTATAAAAAGAAGAAGAAGTAAGTAACAATATATATAGTAAAGTTATATTTAGATTAAACTTTATGTTTAAAGAATTTTTTACCGGAAGTTGACCGCGGAAACAACCATAAAATTTTTCTCGCCTTTGTGAGGTGAAAAATTGTGTGTTGCGCTCGGCAGAAAAGTTTTTAGCGTCTCAAAGATACATCTTTGAAATCCTCGCTTCGCTCAGGATTCAATCCTAGATTCCTTCTCTTGCTCAGCTTTTAATAGAGGTAACTCGCCGCTAAATAACCAACTTTCCAGCCTTGCATAACATTTTTTTTTTCATTTTAGCGCCGCGATTAGCTTATTTCGCCGAGTCGAGCTTGGTGCGCGCTCAATAATTATTTTTACTATTAATAATATTATTTTAAGTTTGTTTACTTTGTTTTTCATTGCTGAGATAGGTTGAATAACCAAATCCAAATTAACGGCGCCATTCTTAATATACTAATTTTAATGAAATTTAGAGACTGGTTATGTAATTCATATTATAATAACATTTATAATATTTTGCATGCTAAATAAGCAAGGTATGTTAAGCAACATTATTGATAAGTTTTTCCATCATGTACAACCATACCTTATGCAAATAAATTCTATTCTCTTCTAAAACTTGATAAAATAAAACAAATATTTTTTTTGTAGGTAATTTTGTTCTAAACACATTACACAACCTCATCCTTAAATTAAATACAATAAATTACAGCACAGCTCAAATATCAGGATCACATAGGTATTCATTTAGATATGCTTTGTTTAACAAAAAAAAATACAGTCTGTTTATATTGCATTAAATTATTAATTCCTTTTATGTCCTTTGGTAATTTATTATAAAGTGTAGGCGCAATACCATACATTATTTTGAAAAAGAGCAGTTTTGTGCGGTATTTGGCGTAGCTTATCTTTATGTCTTAACGACGACGAAATTTTTTTAAACAGGTTCAAATTATATCTCACAAATATACAAACTTTATAGATATAAATACATGGTACTGTCATAATTTTGAAAACTGAACCGAGTTTTCGTTAGAAAATCAGCCCTCCGGTGCGTCTCCTTTGTAAAATTGGAGAACTTCCCGGCCAGTAGAGATTTGTTGAGAAACGTTTTTTCGAAAAGTCATAACGTGAAATAAATAATTTATTATTCGAATGAAACATCTAATAATGTATATGATAAATTTTAAAAAGAAAAATATTGGAAAAAAACAACTCTGCCACAAGTGAATTCTCAGATGGGATTCGAACCCACGACCTTTGGAAATCCGGTCTAATGCTCTAACCACTGAGCTACCGAGACTTTTTGTTTTTGTTTTTTTCCAATATTTTTCTATTTAAAATTTATCTTAAGTATAAAAATCGCATTGAAAAATGCAAAAATTAAAAAATCATAAAATCTAATGTACCAATATTTTGTGATGTAAACGTTTTCTATGAAACTGTTACTTTTTGAATTATCGCTCCCTAAAAAAACTCTACTGGCCTACAGGGAAGTTCCTCCACTGTAACGCCTACTAGTTTGGCAAACTATATCGATATCGAAAATTATCGTTAAATTGAATGTCGAGCTATATTAACAAACTAGCGGATCCTCACGGTTTTACCCGCGTGGTGCCCGTTCCCGTGGGAATATCGGTATAAAATATAGCCTATATCATTTGGGAGAAATGTAGCTTTCTAATGGTCTAAGAATTTTCTAAATCGGTCCAGTAGTTCCTGAGATTAGCGCGTTCAAACAAACAAACTCTTCAGCTTTATAATATTATAGTATAGATTTCATTAAAACTTAACATACAGAGTCACTTTTAAAGGCAGTTTAATATAATACTAAGGATACACAGTACACTTACTAAGTATAATGTGGAATCAATGAAAACGTTCCCTTACAACCATAACAATATCTTTGTTAATTCCGCGATCATGGGATATCGCACGTTTGATCGTTTTTCTATACTCCTTATTATTAGTTAATCTATTATTCTAGAATGAGGATAACAAGAGACGAGACGTTTTTTTCTAGTATTATTCTATAAAAATATATTTTACTAGCGGCAGTTCGCGGTTTCACCCGCGTGGGTTTTCTTTCCCGTGGGAATTTCGGGATAAAAAGTATTCTATGTTAATAGCCAGGCTATCTACTTTTTGTGTACCTAATTTCATCCAAATCCGTTCAGTAGTTTTTGAATTTATTCTTGCAAACAATCATAAACTTTCCTCTTTATAATATTAGTAACGATAATATAGCATTGAAACTGCAAAACTTAAGAAATCATAATTTATCATTTCATTCACGAGGACCTGTTTGTCGCAGGGGTACTAACCCCGCCTTTGCGCCAGAGGTCCCGGGTTCGATCTCCGTACAAGACAAATATTTGTTTGCAAAAACATGTCTATTTGTCTTGGTCTGGGTGTTTAGTATGTAGGTATATTAAGTATGTATAAAAAAAAAGTATTTTTATTATCCGTATATATATTCCGTTATCTAGTATTCATAACACAAGCTCTTCATTAAACTTAACGTGGGCTACATAATTGGTGTGTTTGTGTGCAATGATTTACTATTATTATTATTAATCTTCACAACCTCTCATTCCTTTAGCGACTAAGCGGCTTTTATCTGCACTCGTAGCTCGATAACCTGTCACTGTCCCTCACATCTTAGCGGGGTAAGCAAGACAGCAGCGCCACATCATATCGCGTGATATATTGGCGTTCATGCTAGAAAGGCTGGCTGAAAACGTAACCATAACGCTAGTAAAAAGAGAATATATTGTACAAATCTATACTATCTATAATATATATATATATAATATTATAAAGCAGAAGAGTTTGTTTGTTTGAACGCGCTAATCTCAGGAACTACAGGACCGATTTAGAAAATTCTTAGACCATTAGAAAGCTACATTTCTCCCGAGTGGCATAGGCTATATTTTATCCCGATATTCCCACGGGAACGAATATCTGCTAGTGCTTAATAAAATGAGAAAATATTGTACAAAATAATTCGCAATTCCAAATAATAAATAGAGAGTCTAGTCCTTTATTACAAAGGAAATAGTTAAAGCTAAAACTTAATACCATTATTCTTAAGTATGCTGGAGCTGTTCCAAAAGCACTATACTTATTGCGCTCTAGTAAATTATAATTAGGAAGCAATGTACCCAGTATTTTGGGTAACCTCGGCTTGAACATCTTATTTAGGGCACACACAATATCTTCGTTCGCCCGCTACTTCGTTCACTAAAGTCACTCTTCATAACATGATCTATCTGCCAGTAAAGGTCTTTATTTCTCTCGGGGCCCTATTTAATAAACTTTACAAATTGTAAATTGTCATTGTAGACTACAATTTGTAACTTTTCTGTTAAATAAAAAAAACAATTTACTACTTTGAAAATAACTCTGCCGTGTGGTGACGACATAAGAATACAAATGTCACCACTTCCTTACATGCCCGGGATGTCGTAAGAGTCGACTAAGAAGCTCGACGCATAGAAAACCTGTGCAAGAGAAGGAAAACTTGAAACAAACCCTTTACCAACCCGTCTGGCCAGCGTGGTAGCAGTAGGCTCCCATGAACGCCGCAATAGGCGTGAGCTAGGAGAGGCCTATGTCCAACAGCGGACCTCCAACCTCCATAAGCTGATGATGGATGTTTAATAAAAAAATCAATTTACTTTGATAGAAAATCTACAAAATTGTAGAATTGTAGCTACAATTCTACATATTTCTGTTTAATAAACGTTACAAATTGTAAATTGTCATTGTAGACTACAATTTGTAACTTTTCTGATTAATAAAAAAAACAACTACTTTACCATGGTAGAATATCTACAAAATTGTAGAGTTGTAGCTACAATTCTACATGTTTCTGTTTAATAAACATTTTCTCTTTACAGCTGAAAATTTACATACTTGTAAATTGTAGAAAAATTCTGACAGGTGGAGTCACTCTGTGTCAGAAATTTTAAATCTTTCAGACAACGTGAAACGTAAAGAATTTAAATAAATAAATATGAAAAATCGTTTGAACCATTTTTCGTATTTATTTATTTAAATTCTACTCTCTCCGGAAAGCAGCAGTGAAGAAGAATATGTGATTGAAACGCAACGGCGAAATTTTCGCCAAAGAATTAACTTTACTAATGAGAACACACAGACAGATAACAGATTTCACGTTTAATAATAAATTTTGAGTCGGCAAAACAACCGTCGAAAATAATATTGTCGTAGGTACTTAATAACTCAGTATTTACCAAATTCTTAAATTATCATGCCGAGTTTTTTTATATCTTTGCTTTAATTAAAAATTTTTGGAAAAACTTACATTTTATGAAAATTGGAACTTACAACAAAAATTTTGTAAATACAAAATTGTAATGAAAGTCTACACGCGTCTTCTACAATTTGTAGAGGTTTATTTATTAAACAGCATTTAAAATGCTACAATTTGTAAATTTTTAATGGTATTTTTTTACATAATTGTAGCATTAGACAGTACCTGTCATACAAGGACATATATGTATTTACAAAATTGTCACCTTTGTATGTTTTATTAAACAGGGCCCAGAGGCCGTACTGCGTAAGTGGCATCGGCATGGAAATCGGCTTCATTTGACAGATGGATGTGGCACATTGCTGCTTCTTTTTGACACAAATGAAAACTTACCAAAGACTAAGAGCAATATGTCACATCCATCTGTCAAATGATGTCGATGTAGATGCTGACGACACTTGCGCGGTAGGGGCCCATATTTCATCCATCTGTCAGATGAAGTCGATGTCGATGCTGACGACACTTGCGCGGTAGGGCCTCAGCAGGACCGATGACATCGCCCCAAGCTCCCAACCATAGGTTGTAGTGTATTATCCCTATTATCCCAGTTCCTAATCACCATTGAAGACGTTTTGAAAATCCTATCCCAATAAGCCAGATCCACTCCTGAAAAATATATATTTTTTAATAATTTTTTTTTTTTATAATTTTTAAAGTCGACAACAGCGCCACCTATTTTACTGCAAATCAAAATGAATTCGTCGTCGCAGTTTAGTGTCAGCAGCGCTATCTAGCGGCATATTAGGAACTACTTCGTACAACTACAACAGTATTTTCAAGATTTCCTGAAAAACAATGAACCGAATTCAAAATTTCAAAAAATGAGACCAGCTTGAGAACAAACCTGATGTTAAAGCTTTTGAATCATTGGAATCAGTTAAGCCGTCTTTGAGTAATCGGTGAACATAAAGAGTGAAAAGTTAATATGGTGCAGTAAGGGCAAGTACCATACCCGTGGTAGCTACATGAAAACTTTATTAGTGAAACAATTTAAAAAATTTTGAGAAATTTCGAACTGTTTTCACAGATTTTGAAAAAAAATACAGTCAGCAGGAAAATGGGCAGTTTTAAGTTTTCAAAAATATTTTTTTAATGCCAACCGATCCTGTTTCTTGTGAGGATCAAAACACTCTCAGACACCGACTGAGGTATGAGTACTGGAAAAGTCAGAAATCGCAAAAACGCGAAAAACACGCGCCCCGCTCGTGCCAAATGCAGCCGTATCCGCTTCACCTACGAGTCGTCGTCGTCTCAGCCACATAACACCTACTGCTGGGTATAAGCCTCCCCAAAAGGGGTTTTTGCCATAATCGCCACGCTTGGCAGGCGGGTTGGCGATCGCAGTATTGCCAAGTTTGTAGGAGACGCTGCTGCCCGTCTCCTGAAGGCTGAGTCCCTTAGTCGCCTTTTACGACACCCACGGGATGAGAGGGGGTAGTGCTATTCTATGCCGACACTACACAGCCTACGAGTACCTTTATTGAATGAACTTATTTTCTTAGCGAATGTGTCAAAATAGTTTTTTTGCGATTTCTGACTTTTCTAGTACTCAATCCTTAGCTGTTGGTGTCGTAAACTGTTTTGATCTTAGTTTTAATCCTCATAAGAAACAGGATCGATAGGCATCAAAAAGTGATGTTTTTCAGCTGACTATATTTTTTTTTCAAGTAAAATTCAGGTAAAATTTTCTTATACTCTCAGTTATTAGAATATTTTCCTTTTATATACAATGACAATAGTGATGTTTTATGTTAGTATCACTTCCATGCATTTTGGTCTTTCAAATAATCATCTACCTTGTAATAACCTTGCTTAAGAGCGTTTTTTTAACATATATTTTAAATTTACGCAAAGGCAGCTCTATCACTTGTTGTGGAACTTTATTAAAAAAGGCTATGCCTTTCCCCAAAAACGAGCGACTGCATTTTTCAAGCCGAAATCTTGGAACGGCAAGCTTATTCTTGTTTCTAGTATTAAAATTATGAACATCGCTATGCTTAATAAATAAATCGTGATGTTTCCTTACATATACTATATTATCATAAATGTATTGTCCCGCCAAAGTTAGTATATTAATCTCTTTAAACAAATCTTTAAGAGAATCTCTCCGTCGAAGGTTGTAAATGGCGCGCGCACAGCTCTTTTTTGAAGTATAAAAAAACATTTTCTATATTGGCTGCTGAGCCCCACAACAACAGGCCATAGGACATTACACTATGAAAATAACTAAAGTAAACTAGTCTTGCCGTTACAATATCAGTTAGGAGCCTTATTTTCCTTATTGCGAAAGCCGCAGAACTAAGTCTACTCGACAAGGTTTCAATATGTGGATCCCATTGTAGTTTTGAATCTAATGTGATGCTAAGAAATTTAGTACTCTCAACTAACTCTACTACATCCCCATTCAAATTGATATGCATGTCGACCTGCCTTAAATTAGGTAATGTGAATTTAACAAATTTCGTTTTGGTAGGGTTAAGAGACAAATTATTACTGTTGAACCAGTGTGCGACTTGAGAGAGAGCACTATTTACTTCGTCAGAACAATTGTTTCCTCTATCAATTTAAAAAATTAAAGATGTATCATCTGCAAATAGTACTGTCTTACATAAATTACTCGCGTAGTTAGGGAGATCGTTAATATAAATTAAAAACAGCAGAGGGCCCAATATTGAACCTTGGGGCACGCCCATAATAATGGGGTAATAACTCCAGTAGAAGCAGTATTATTTACAATTACTTTTGATTTCTATTGTGTGGTTACTTTTGTTACCCGATTTAAAAAGAGGAAAAAGCTTACTATATTTCATTAAATCGGGAAAAGTACTTTCATCTATGCATTGATTAAAAATGAAAGCTAAATATGGAGCTATTATTTCAATTATTGATTTTATGACGCTGGTTGATATGCCACATAAATCTTCAGTCTTTTTAATATTTATAGACTTGAAAGCTTTTAAAATGTCTTCACTATTACTATGCTTAAAATTGAAAACTTTATTACACTTATCAACACATGACTCTAAGAGGGCAGCAGCAAATTTTGGACAGGAATTTAAATTACTGGTAGTTTCTAAGAGTACCCGAGAGAAGAAATCTTCAAAAACACGGGCAACCTCGAAGTCAGATTCAATTAATTTATTATCCACTTTAAGGGAGAAGGAGTTTACATTATGTTTAGTTTTCCCAGTTGTTTAGTTAATAATATTCCAAGTAGCCTTTATTTTATTTTACTAATTTTATTTTATTTGAAAAGAACATCGCCTTAGCAGCTACACATACATTTCTAAACATTTGAGAATACTTCCTGACATATTCAATAAAATTTGGGTCACAGAAAGTATGCTTTGACGCATAAAGGTCATATAGTTTCCTTCTACTTGTATAAATTCCCGGTGTGGCCCAATCACTAAACTTTACTTTATCCGTATTACCATTGATCACTTTTTGCTTAAACGTTTTACTAAATTCGCCTTCAACCACATGAAATAAATCATTATAAAGGTAATTAGATTCCATAATGGGAACTGGTAAAGACTCAATTTTATTAATAACATTAATTCTAAATTCATCTATGCCCTTTTTAGTTATTGGCCTACATACAATTTTCCGCTTAGGACAGACATGATGGTGCTCTATAGAGGTTAGTTGTCCACTATGGTCAGATTTATTATAGATTTTTCAGTGACTACACAGTTTGAAAAAATGTTATCGAATAGGCTCACTAAAGGTATATGTGATAAAAAATACGATTAAAATAAATTTAACAATCTACTTGAGAGCTTCGACAACTTTGGGTCTAAAATATCAACATTAAAATCCCCACATATGACAACCTTTTTATTACTTTTACTAGTTATTCTTAAAACTTCCTCCATAGTGGACTCAAACTCTAAGTAATTACTCTTTGGGGGTCTATAAACACATATAACCATTATTTGGTCTAGTTCCATGCAAGACAATTCAATGATTTGTTCAATTGAGAGGGATAATTTATCTTTGCGCTCTTTGTATTGAACATTATTATGTAAAATTATAAGAGACCCTTCTCTAATATCAGATTGCCTACTAAATGAACTTACAATACTATAATTATCCAGATTTAAAATTAATTCGTGACATTTTAACCAATGCTCAATGATACACAACACATCAACATTTTGACAGTTTATAAATAAACTAACTTATAAATCTTTATCAGAAAAGCCTTGTATATTTTAGTGTACAACTCTTAAACAGTTAGGCTTTCCTGTTGTCAACACTGGGCTAGAGGGCGCCTCTGTTGTCTCTAATGGTAATTTAATTTAACCAAGTCAGTATTGGGATTCAATAGAATCAAATTACTTGGAAAAGATTCCAAAGTTGTATTAGAAATGTTTGAATTTAACTGCTTAATAAAAGCAGAGGTTCTAATAGCCAGATTATTGGCTAATTGTTTAAAATAAAAAGATAGCGAAAGCGCTATTTGTCTCATAAAATAAATAGGCAGATAATATTTATCCTTGGTCAAGTTTAAATCCTCAAACAATGTATTTATGTCAATCAAATGTAGTTGTTTACTATTATGATAAGCTATTGTACTTAACGTTAAATTTAAATTGTATCTTACTTTATTTTCTAATTAAGAGAACCCTTGACTATAGCATTAACATTTGAAGTTGATATAGGCAGCATAATTTCGCCTTTGTTTCTATATACGTTTTTTCAAAATATTAAATAAAACAGGATTAGATTAAATGGCGTGAAAGCAAAAAAAAAAAAACAAAAAAACGAAACAAAAATGAACTTTTAATGACGAAACCAGTTTATTTTAAGGACGTGGAAACTGGAGACGATCGTTTCCAAGTTTTACAACCCCACTTAACTAGAAACGTGACGTTATTTTTTCAGACACGGTACAGTCACGAAACAGTAATTTGTTTGCAAAAATCTGCTCTCTTTTGTAACATCGTAGATTTCTCATTTCAAAAGCAAGATTTCTCAGACTTATGGAACTTTCTATGTACCAGTAAGAACTTTTGAGATGACTGTGAAATGCTTTTGTATTTTTTTAGAAAAGTTATTACAGTCCCAATTTAGCTTGTAACTTTTTTTGAAGTATTAAAGATGAAAAAATACACAATGTTAAAGCAAAAATTGCGTAACGACACCTTTATCTACTAGCCAGTGGCTGGAATAAATACATTCGAAATTACTTCATACAACGTGTTCAATGAAATGAAACTTTCGAGGTTTCGGTACCTTACGTTAATTACTTGACTGCATTTAAGTAATTTATAATAGCGCACTTATTTATTAATACCGTAGAACATTGTTTTCAACTTGGTAATTCACTAATGTAATTAAAATTATTTATTCGGTATAAGCTATTACACACTTATGACCTTCAAAGAAGCTACATTAAAGCAAAGTTATGTAAATCACACACATTAAAGTATTGTATAGGATTGAGAAACTGAAATAATGTAATTTTACAGTTAATGGCCAATTAAATATATTGCCCATTAATTGCTTCTTCATCAGTCTTTTTTTAGTCCTCACTGCTTGGGCATTGGCCTTTTTTATGGATGGATAAGGAGATTAGGCCTGACTACGGTATTTCTCTCCAATTCAGCTGCTCCTTTTATACCAAGTGCAGATTCGGCTGTGTATGGAGTACTACTGTCACCTGTGGGATGGTTCTGCTAAGTATCAGCTAGAGTAGTCACCGCCGCAAAGTTGCATGTTTATCGGTCTTTTATACGAAACACTCTGGACAGTATGCGTGAGAAATGCACGACCTTGTTCCTACTGCCCCTTTCCACCATCGAGGTACCAGACGCAGATAAGCTTATCACCCGTACGTAGTAGACATTCCAGCGGTCCGTACAAGCGCTTTGCTGACACATTTCTTATGCGAACCGCTAAAGAATGGAATGCGCTGCCTGCTCGTGGGTTCCGTTCGTGTGTTCGATTCCTACAACCGTGATCTCTTTAAGGCGAGAGTGAATAGGCATTTCCTGGGCAAGCATGCAACACCTTACAGGCTTTACTGTAGGCGATTTAGACCCTGTAACACATCTTAGACCCTGCCAATTTTAAATATGGCGTCGTTGAGGTGTGGCGGTGACATGTTTTACATTTCACTGTCAAGCTGCACCGGTGGTGTGAGTGTAACTATGTACTGTCGCGAATGGTGAATTTCATACCTCTAGATAATGGAGAAAGATAGTGATAGTGCACACTAGCACCCCCTGCCGAGTTCCCAGTGAGCGTGATGCTGTCAGGGTCTCCCCCGAAGGACTGGATGTTGTTCTTGATCCAGTGTAGGGCAGAGGACTGGTCCTTCAGGCCGTTGTTGCCGGGAACCACCTCATCGCCAGTGCTCAGGAATCCTGCGAGTGAACCACATCTATGAATATTTAAATAAGTACGTTTACACTTTTACTATCGAAACAGTTTTTTTCCATTGTTTAAACTAATTGTGTGCCTTTTAACTATATCTGTTCAGCCGTTTTTGCTTTATTGAGTAATAAATATCCACACATTCAAACTCTCTCATTTATACAAGCCTTCCTCCCGCGACTTTGTCTGCGTCGACTAACCCCGGGTTTCTATAACTTACTAAAGGTTGTTTTGGCTACGGACAGTTATGTTTTGACATATTTTCCATAGAAGAAATGCCAAAATTTAACGCGTGGTGGTTATCGCGTGGTGGCCATCTATCGGAATAAAAAATATAATAATGTACATCGCTAGGCTTCAAGTTATCCCTATACTTGTGGGTAATTGTCTAGTTAATTTTAAAATCTATTGCAATCCCTTTCAATTTGTCATTTGAAAGGTATTTACGAGTTATATTTGACTTGTGATAGGAATTGTGATCGGGACGCGTTTTAAAAGGTGAATGTAACAAAAATATATTATGGAGAAGTGTCAAATGAAGTCAATTAATATCATTCAAAACATCATTCGTTACAAAAGCGATTGCGACTTTATGTTACATAATTACATAAATCGCAATCACTAAACCTTTGAAAGGGAATGCGATAGATTTTAAAATTAGACAATTAGGGGGCAGATAAAAATCAGACAGAGTTAAATTTGCATTTATAATTTTGTATGAATAAGTAGGATAACTTAGTATTGTAAAGTATTCCTAAATATAACAATAAAAGAAACAACCATTTAGACACGTGCCCGATCCGCAGCGTGTACCTAATTGAAATTCGTCTTCAACGGAAAAATAATTTAACTTTGTTCGCAATAAAATAACAAATTACGAGTAAGTTCAAAAGAGACTTAAAAAGAGCCCAAGTAATATTTAGGCAAACTTTTTTCGGAAGCGGAATATTAATTTTTAATTTTTCGGAAGAAATGTGTGGTTTTAGTTATTTGGTTATTATAACTTTAAGTTAATGAGCATTTTTTGTGTATTCATGCTGTTGCTTTAGTTCAAATCCTACTAATCCATAAATGTGAAAATTAGGATGTTTTGAGGTTTTTTGGATGTTTAGATTAAACAACCCATTGAATAGGCCATAACCAAATAAAAGCGTTTATTACATTTGCCTAAATTCAGAATTCATATTAATTCATAGGACTAGGGCGGTTACAACCCGATACTCGGGTTCGTCGATCGACGAAAAATTCCAAATTATGCGAAAATCTTTAATTGCAGTTTGTAATCATCACGGTTAACATTTTGTATATTTTATAGTTTTCGGAACAAATAGACTCGAGTACCTTTAATTTGATACCCTACTCGGCCGCGTACTACGCGCCAAAGTCCCTATCGAGTCGTCACAAATTTTGCGAACCTGAATTAAGTATATAGATTATATTCTTAGGATCTAGTTTAGAATCCTAATTAGTCGCATTCAGGAGGTTTCTGATTAAAAAAATCAACGGGTTGCACTCCGGGAGTGCCGGCAGAACTGAAAACCGCCAGCAGGAGCAGACATACATTTTCGCCGCGCGGTAGAAAGAGAGAGGAATATTACTTCCTCTACTACGCCGCGTCGCCGGCCGGCGCTATACTCTCCCTCCGTCTTACGAATTTTTGATCAGGTCACGTGTCCAGACGCGACTTTATCATTTTTTACCCATCCCAAAAATTTCAAACTGATGTGCACAACGCCGCTAAAGAAGCTTACACTTCAAAAATATGTTCTCTAAATTGTTGTAATATCATTGCTTTCCTAGCAAGCCAGTCTAGTGAAAAATAAAATATCCTGTAAATGTCGCGATCAAAGATAACCAAAGCATTTAAGCCGACTCATAACGGGAAATCATGGACACCACATTTTTAAAAGGTATTTAAAATAAATGCTTATGCTGGACAGAATAAGTGGCATTATCTTAAATTGAGGCACGAAATTTTAGGTTCGCAATGTCAGGCACGTTTTAAGAATAAAGGTTTTTGTTTTTGAAGTGAAAACTTCTTTAGCGGCGTTGTGCACATCAGTTTTAAATTTTTGGGATGGGTTAAAAATGTTAAAGTCTCGTCAGGACACGTGACACAGATCGAAAATTCGTAAGACCATTTTCCGTTGACCTATTTCAAATGACATAAAGTCTCACACTTGAAAGAGCTACGTATATTAGTTAATAACAACCATTTTATAAAGATCTCTCATTACTACCAACTTTCATATTGATGCCAGGCCAGTTTTAATGGATTTACCTGCCAAATCAAGTTGGTCTCCGTTTTCTTCAACTTTTTATGAAGTTGTGTTCAAGATATAGTGGATTATGATCGTTATTTTCGTTTAAGAGGTTTTCACTTCTGCCGGCACTCCCAGAGTGTTTTGCAACCAGTTGTTTTTTTTTTTACTTTTTTATGTAACTTTATTGTGAGGATCATATAAGTTTATGATCATAAGTTTATTATCCTAAGCAGTAATTTAGTGGTAAATTAGTGGCGATAAAAACCACACGTGGTCATATGAATTATTAAATTTATCTCATGACGGTTCCTAAGCAAATGCAACCGTTAATTTAATAATTCAGATGACCCTGGTGTGGTTTGTATCACCAGTTCCATTTCCCCATGGTGCTTTCTGGAAGCAAATGCACGATTTATTAAAGAAACCACTCAATTCGATATAGGTGTGACTACAGTATTTAAAGAGTTCCCTTGATTTCTCTAGGATTCCATCATCGTATCCTGTCTTGCTGTCTGCCTGCTCTACCAACCCGTCTGGCCAGCGTGGTAGCTGTAGGCTAATAATGAACGCCACAAATAGGCGTGAGCTAGGGGAGGCTTATGTTCAGCAGTGGACGTCCACAGGCTGATGATGGATGGATGATGATCCTGTCTTGATGACAATGGGACCAACTAGAAAGTACGTAGGTATGACGCTTAGAAAAAAGAAAAGGGTTATTTTAGGTGTTAAAGATTTACAAATGACTTAGTCCACTACTTGAAGTTTCTACATACCAATTAATGTTACCATAGACTGGTCACACAGACTAATACTTTCATAGTATATATTTTTTTATATTGGTGCCCCTGTGTGATCAGTCATAAAAGGTCATGTTTATATTTGTCATATTGTAGTATTTTGTTGTAATGTCCCGGTTAGCATGGCTCTCAGCCCCACCAAAACGGTACCGACGGAAGACCAGCGCTGGCCAAAAAGCCAAGCACTATGCTGAGTCGATACCGTTTTGGGACAAACTGTGTTTTTATTTTTCTGTATTACTTTGATGTGTCTTATTGTCGTGTTTGTCCCAAATAAATATAATTTTCTTTCTTTCTTTCTTTCAAATTTTATCCAAATCCGTTCAACCGTTAAGGTGTAAAAGAGGAACAAACAAGTAAACAAACAAACTGATATGCATTTATTATATTAGTAGGAAGAAGGATTAATAGTTTTTGCTGCGAAAATGGTTATTGGAAAAGGCTTTTTACTCCGTAGATGACTTTTTAAGATATAAGTAAGTGAATATTAAAGTTTTTCAAATCAAATGGAAATATGTGTTGGGTATTGTGTTTTTCAATGTAAATATTATCATTGACATACATAATATATTGCGTTTTTTGTATTTTTTATTTTATTTGATTGATTGTTGTTTTTATTGTTTTTTTTTTAAATTGAATTATACTTACGCTATCATTATTTTTTGACATGAATTACTATGATTACATCCAAATAAACTCATTTGCAAAAAAAACAGGCACCTGAGCAATGAACCATTTCAAATGTTAATATTGCTTTGTTTGATAATTATAGGTAGTTTTATCCTCACAATTTGGTAAATTAATAAGAAAATAATCTTTTTTTTTTTTCATAAAATTTAGATACAATTTTTGGGAAATAATGCTAAACCTCGCTGTAGTGTATGTTCGCTAGTAGTGCATATACTCATGAAGTAAAAATAAAAAAGTTTTTTGTTTGTTTTTCTTTAATAAAGTAAAAGCAGATAAATGTTTAATAAATGTTGAGCGGCCAATGCGGGTTGTGCATGAGGAATTAGAACTTCCGTTATGTAGTGATGCCCAGTCAGTGAGCCGTTTTCAACGAAGACTAACTCTGTACGATCCATTGAATTTATTCCTGCCCAAAACATAACAGAGCCCCCACCATAAGGTGTGATTTCTTCGAAACATGCCTCTGCAAAGCGTTCTCCTTGTCTTCTTAGCACTCGCCGACGTCGATCTTCACCGAACAGAGATATCCTGGCTTCATCAGAGAACAAAACCCTATTCCAATCTTCTTGAGTCCATGATTCACAATTTCTAGCGAACCTAAGCCTGTGAACTCTGTGCTC
This sequence comes from Chrysoteuchia culmella, assembly GCA_910589605.1. Taxonomy (NCBI): domain Eukaryota; kingdom Metazoa; phylum Arthropoda; class Insecta; order Lepidoptera; family Crambidae; genus Chrysoteuchia; species Chrysoteuchia culmella. Next base: position 20,143,456 of record OU342651.1, on the reverse strand, counting down.
ACGGAGTAATTTGGGGCCGCGGCCCCGGCGGTGACTGCGTATATTGGCATCGAGAAGCCTCCTCCTGACCGTCGATAGACTAATATGCACATTTCTTACTTCTTGGAGGTTGTTCTTAAGATACACATACGAAGATTTGCGATTTCTCAATGCGCGACTCACAAGAAAACGATCATCACATGGTTTTTTTCCAGAACCAGGCCTTCTCTCGACGAAACCAGTCTCCTGATATCGCTGCCAGGTCCTTTGGACTGTCGAGCGACTAACATTTAGCCTCCTAGCCACGAAACATTGGCTGAAACTGCATTAAAAGGTAAAGGAATTACCGTAAAATTTGGTTGAGGTAGGGGGAATATCAAGACGGAGACTATCAGAGGAGCGGAGAGGGAGATTGTGAGTGGAAGAAAGAAATGTGAAGCATTCTTTTAGGTATAAAGGAGTCTTGGGATTGAACAGCACAGTATAGAGAAGAGAGAGGATGTGCATGTCTCTGCGACGTCGTATAGGAAGCCTCTTAAGTTGTTGGCGGAATTGAGAGACATGGTCATATTTGCGTAAACCAAATATGAACCGTATGGAAAAATTTTGCAGCCGCTCTAGTTTATTGAGAAGTTGAGAAGTAAGATCGGGATAGCAATTAAATCAAATTAATTATCAAATTAATCGATAAAAATTGAATAAAAGTTATGAAAGTCGATGTTAACTTCTGGAACTTCGCGCCAAAAATGTAGGATAAAAAGGGGTTTTGAATTCAAATGAAAATTTGAATTTAGAACGTACTTTTTTAAATACCACAGCATTTTTAAAACCGGCCAGTAACGTATACAAACGATTGAAACCTTTTTGGTATTGTATCTTTTTAAAGATGAATGAAAATCAAAACCGCCCGTTTTTTTTGCAAATGAGTGTATTACAATGCGAATTTTGTTGACATTGTAGATTGCATTTTTTTAACTTGTTAATTGATTATTGTGATTATTATTATTTTGAGATTTAATTACCTATTATGAATGAGAATTAATTGTTGTAACTGCTACTATAACATCCAAAATATTTGAATGCTATGTAAAACAAATAGCTAAATAGGTTAAGACCCATTTTTATATTTATAACACCAAAATTGTACCCTATTTGCAGCAAATAAAATTATTTTTACTTCTTGTATTTTATCTCCAAATAAATTCAATAGAAACAAATGGAAAATATAATGTTGCTTTTACACAAGCGTATCGTAAAGCAAACAATATTGAACATTGGCAAACTTCGTTATAAAATATATGTACACTCAACAGCACATCAAGCCATACATATTTATTGAAGAGAACGCCTTTGTTGCGCACGAAATAAGAATAGTTTTCGCAGAACAGTTATCGGTACAACTAGGCATGTATTAATAAAATTAACGTCTTTACACAAAATTAATCGAAATTGATGTTTTCGTATTTATTTAATTATACTCTATGATAAAGTTATAAAATTAAATTTATGGCAGCTTCGTATTATTTTTTTGAGTTATGGACTCTTTTGATGCCCCATTTTTTTGCTGACCTTTTTTAACTTACTCAGAAAGTAAGCGACTGATTACATGTTTTGCATCAGGGAAAATTCCATGTACAGACCATTCTCCAAGGATCCGTTCACGAACAATTAAAATAAATAAAAATGTTTGTCCTTTGATCACGCCTCTGAGAGTTTTCGCAAGGGAACAAATATTAAGTAATTCCAGGAATGGTACGCGAGGCTATTGAAATTAACAAACACCAAAACTACAAGCGGATTGTTGAAAGATAATTTTCAAGTAATATCCCAAATTCTTTGGAAAGTTCACTGTTATTGCAAATTGGTGGTCGAATTACCAGCCAAACTTTTTTTTCTAGATCGAAACAATATTACTGCAAGTTATGGGTAACCACAGCAATACAGCATGCGTTATTACTTATATAATAAGAATTAGAAAAATAATACGTTTCTTACATTGAAATTAAAATATGAAAAAAATTGTTTATAAATAATTATAAAAAAATATACATTATTATAATGAAATTGTAGTGAAAATATGGTAAGGAAAAAAAATCATGATTGTAGAATAGGTATTGCCTACATGTTTTTGCTATGACAATATGAGAACATCAAATTTTCTAGGATTTTATTTTGGGAGTGCCTCCGCTGCCAGCGCCGTCTCCCAAAAATATCGCCATTGGGAACCGTGCGGTGGTGATACGCGCTGCCGGCAGCCCAAATGTATAACAACCGCTGCCGGCGCCGGCACTCGAAATGGCAACCGGCGGCGGTCCGGAAGTCACAACTAAACATTAAATGTGAGAATGTCATTTATTATATACAGGGTGGAAATTAAAAACGCGACACGAAGGGCAGGTACCTTAGCCGATGTAGCTACATGAAATCGTTGTTAGGAAACCATCCTTAATTTTTTAAGAAATTTTGAACTGCATTCACGGATTTTGAAAAAAAAAAAAATATAGTGAGCAGTTTTTTTTTTATGGCGATCGATCCTGTTTCTCATGAGAATCAAAACACTCTTTGACATCAACTGAGGTATGAGCACTAGGAAAGTCAGAAATAGAGAAAAACTATTTCCATACGTAGTTATACTGTACTTGTACAAAAAGAAGGCACAGCGGCATGCCGCCGCCAGGCAGGCGAAGCGCAGCGCGCTGGTTACCAATTAGAAGGTTGTTCAGATATTATTTTTTGATTGTTTTTTAATATCTTTGTATCAATTCTCAACCAGTTCAATTAAATTATCGTCTTAATATCAGGGTGACTGTTCAAAACTGTTCAATAATTTAGAAATCAATTTCAAAAAAACTAAGTTAATACAATTCAGACCAAGACAAAAAAATTAGATAAACATAAATTTTACATATAATGAAACAAAATTAGAATGTGTTCAAAATTTTTCTTTGCTGGGTATAAATATTGATTCTAATGTTAATTTTAAATCACATATTCAAAAAAATAAGTCAAAATTATCACAGTTTATATACGCTTTAAGAGAACTAAAAAAATGTACAAATTTAAAAACGGCAGTCACAGCCTACCACGCCTATGCACAAGCGTGGCTGAACTACGGCGTCACACTATGGGGTAATAGTGTCGATGCATATGAACTTTTTATTCTGCAGAAAAAGTGTATCCGTATACTTGCAAATATTGAACACAGAGAGAGCTGCAAGCCCCATTTTCGGAACCTCAGTATACTAACATTACCGTGCTTATATATGCTAGAAATGTGTAAGTTTGTCAGGAAACACCCAAATTTTTACACCAAAGTCATAGACGCACCCCGACACAACGTGACTCGATATAAAAATAACTTTTTACAAATAAGATCCAAATTAGCATTGCATAGTTCTGGTACCTACCCGATGTCCATAAAAATCTTTAATAAGTTGCCAGAGTATCTGAAGGCCGAAACGGATATCGGTGTGTTCATTCGCTCCTTGAAAAAGCTGCTTGTAGGAAAAGCTTAATATTCCATTAATGAATACTTTGAGGAAAAAAGTTTCTAAATGTCTGCCCCTCTTCTGTTCGTTGCAGTGCCTTTCGAGGTGCATGCGATACATTGGTGCTTGCATGTTTTGTTTAGTCACTAAGTCGCATGTAACGCAATTTGTAATAAATAAATAAATAAATAAACGTCCCAAAATATTAAGGATGGTTTCTTAACAACGTTTTCATGTAGCTATAAAACGGTTAAGGTACCTTCGTGCCCCGTTTTAAATTTCCACCCTGTATATAAGTAGTTACTTAAAAAAAAATGTCTCTGGAGCTTCACCGGCCACTACAGCGGCATGTTCGCTCCGCTTGTTCGGTTCGCGCGTTTTAACCTAACCTAGAGATACCGTCCGTGCTTTTGTTCGTGGGTGGCGAGGGGCTTCGCCCCCCTAGCCCCCCGCTTTTAAAAGCAGAGTCTTTCGTCATTTGTTAAAAAAAAGTTAAGAGTGACTTATGCTCGAAAATTTTCTAAGTCCTGCCTGTTAGCGCCGGCAGCGGAGGCATTTCCTTTTATTTTTACTCGTAATACATGAAAAAACTATTTATCTTAGCTTGGTGACATATTTTAATCATCAGATAGTTATTCGACAGTTTATTTGAGGATTGAAAAATCGTCCCTTGAAAAGTAGTGTATCCGAACGAATTAATAAAAGTTTTCATAATTTTACCACTGTCCATTGAGAGGAAACATCGAAAAGTCAAAAGCTGGTAACTGACACAAAATAAAGCGTTGTATTACGAAAATTATTTATTATTCCAACAATTACATTACAGATATTTTGTAGAGAAATCTATTAGCACCTCTTATCTGCAGTGCGTAAGTGCGTATTGATCTATTTTCGTGTGCTAGTGGTAGTATTAATTCCGTGGTACCTAAATCTTTGTGATGTGAAGGTGTTTGTAAACTAACTGTGACGTATGTTTCACGTTGATAGTCATTTGTTTGGGGATTAACCTCTTAGGCCAGCCTGGGGGTTATGAGATTTCCATTATCCATATGATTTTCCAGAGAACAATGGAATATAATTGATATTCCATTGTTCTCTGGACACCGATGTGTTGCTAGCAAATGACGAATTAAGGAATCGGTGTGTCCTATCCTTTAGTTATAAACTCAGTTACTGTATGCAAGAGCGAAATGCCATACTTAGCAGCAACAACAGAATTACTTTGTATTGACGCGCCTGGCTCCTGACGCGGGCGACAAAAAATTTTTTTGTTACAATAATCTTTTGGTATTACTCCAGTGCATCAAAAGAGGAAGGCAATGCAGGTGAGAACTCCACTTAATAAATATCGTGACTTACGTCGCCCGTCAGCGCCGAGCAGGACGTATCGCGAATGCAATCTTAAAAGGTATATATTTTATATTGGCAACCATTCGCGACTTTATCTTTCTAAGTCCAGCTGCTAAATCTAAAAAAATTGCGTCAAATAAGATTACAGAGACCTTATGCTAGGTCTCTGTAGCATAATTGGTCAGTGCATTGGGCCGGATTCCCAAGGATGCGGGTTCGAGTCCCGTCAGGGCGACATGAGACAAGTTGCTTTTTTCTAGTATATTTACTTGATTAAAAATTATCAGCTTGATAAAGTTGAAAAATAGCATTGTAAAATGCAAAATTAAAAAGTTATAAGTTTATCAAGCTGGTTTCACAGCCAGGTAAGCGCGATGATGACACGCGCTAATATGTTTATCGAATTTATTTATTATTTCACGGTTGCGCGGTAGAGCAGCGCTAACCACATTGAAATTGAATTCAGCGTGTGTGGTAAGGTCAGATAAATTTTACTACGTAATGGTACAAGATATATATAGCCCGTGCCCCATGCCGCTTACCACCAGTGCCCGTGATCAGCGGAACTCTGAAACCAACCGGCATGTATCGATATCGCGACACTACGTTTTAAATCCTAAGTTCTGCTTTATCTTCCATGTCGCGAGCGCCGACAGCGAGACGAAACGCTGTATAACCGCCTCTGTGGTCTAGTGGTAACAACCAACGGTATCAGACCCAGGGGTCCCGGGTTCGATTCCCATCGGGGGTACAATTTGTATTCGGTTTGGTTGGTGGTAGGACTTGTTGGGAGTCCGCCTGGCTAGCTACCACCATCTTATCTAAGTCTGACGCCATAATAACAATGTTTTCAGCATTGTTGTGTTCCGGCAGTTAGAGATAAGATAGCCAGTTCCTCAGCGGTTGAGGATTCCGGGAGAGCTCGCTTCCATCTTCAGTTCTTTTTTTTTCCATTACGGGGGAGGTGTAGTGTGTGACTCACCTCCACCACCTTATAATTATATATATGATATGTGACGCCTAAGTAAGAGGCAGTAATAAACCTTCTTTCTTCAAAGTCATACGTCCTATCATTTCACGTCTCCTGGGTCCCACATTACACTTATCAATAATTAACATCAGGTATGATGAAGGCTAAGAGTCTCCCCGTCGTTAATAAAAAAAACGCTCGCGAGCAACAACTTTAAAATTGGCTAGCGAGCCCGCCTCGCGTGTCGATACAAGCCCTAATCACAGTATATAATATTCTCGCCCGCAATTTCATCAAATCTACATGACTTTATACTGACAAGATAAAAGATGATCAAAGATCGTGTTGCCAATCTTTATATTTTTTATGTGGCAATCAGCTCGTCCTTGATCCTATATTTCCCATTATCTTCTTAATGTATTTCCATTATGAATTCTCACTAGGCTAAGTTAGGATATAAGGTGGGATGAACGAGAATATTTGCTTAAGATGAAACACGCGAGAGCACTTAGCGAGAGAATTGAAAAAATCCTATGAAAAGTAGACAAATCAAAGTTTTGTAGTCCCCTGTTTTGTCCTCCAAAAGTGAAACAATGTAACTACATTTTAACGAAAGATTTAATAAATGTTTTGGCTGTTTCGCTGTTTTTCTATGTAACTAGTTTTCTCCGGCGTACTTCGTACCGTCTTAGATTAGAATAGACAGCAGCGCCACCTACCGGGTCCAATTGTTATGTTTTAAACCATCCAGGAACTCATTCAATTATACATACAAAGGGCAATGCCACAAATGTATGGAGGGCTGGCGCCTTTTTTGAAAATCTGCACACCATTCAAATCTTGTTCAATCGATAGAGTATATATGGACGAACAATAGTTATTGGAGACTGCATATTTCTAAACAGTATTCATTCTGGGATAAATACACCAGGGGACGATCCTAATGTGAACTCGATCTCGTCAGGAGTAAGGAGGCTGTTCATCACTATTATTTCATACATTTTAGCTAAAAATAACTAAATTTTTTAGATTTTATCAACTTTATACAATGTAATATTATAATTTATACAATGTATATTGCCATTCTCTTGCCCTTGGTGTTGTGTTTCCTCTTCAGCACTGAATCTTTTTACCCCCGGATTTGTTTGTAAACGCGCTCTTGCTTTTCATCTATTCTAAAATCTGTGGTCTAATATAGAGTAGCAATAACCTGAGTAATGCGACGCTCGTAATGTGGTTATGTAGCCAAATACTTTTGACATTAATAGGAGTATTTATTTTTCAAAATGCTATAAAAACTAAGGCAAGTTTATACTCGTAAATGTCAGTGTTAGGGTTGAGTCCTTTGACAAAAAATTGTGCAGTGTGCTTGAGTTATGTGAATTCATATTTTATCCATATGTCAACCATTTTTTTTTTTAAGTGAAAACTTCTTCAGCGGCGTTGTGCACATCAGAGTTTTAAATTTTTGGAATGGGTCAAAAATGTTAAAGTTGCGTCAGGACACGTGACCTGATCGAAAATTCGTAAGACGGAGGGAGAGTGGACCGCCGGCGCAGCTTAGGAGAGGAAGTAATATCCCCATCTCTATCTGCCGCGCGGCGAAAATGTATGCCTGCTCCTGCTGTTATGTTTATGCGGTTTTCACTTCTGCCGGCACTCCCGGAGTGCAACACGTTGTTTTTTCTACTTGTCAATTGTTGTTGTTCGTTGTATTCGTTGTTAATCAACACCTACATGTAGAATAAATGATCAAGCGACTGATTGGTGAACAGCAGTCTCCTATACAATATACCTATACCTTACAAAAAACTTACAGCATTGTCGAGTTTGGGTCTTCGCAAATAGATATGCCAAAGTCGGCACGGCAAAAAGACGCGTTGTTGAATATCTCAATTTAAATAAGTCACCTTTGTTTCTCTGTTTCGGAAGGCACGTTGTTCCCGGCTGTATTTACAGTCGTTAAAACTTACCAATCCGCATTGCGTCCTTATCCAACCACGCCAGTGCCTCAGGATGGGTACATAACAAAGGCTGATGATGATACTAAGAGGATCAGGCCTTACTAAGAAGACTCACCTAAGGCCCCCAGCCTATAGTTGATCGAGACATACACGATGTCCCAGTCCATAAGGTTGACAGGGTCGTAAATGACCCGGTTGCCGACGCCGTACATGAAGGCACCCCCGTGAATGAAAATGACTACCGGGAGAGGCTTCTCTGGAGTCAGGGTTGGGGTGAAGATGTTCACGTACAAACAGTCTTCTGATCCTGTGAACAACAGTAAGTAAAGTATTAATAAGGAGTTGGTTGGTCGTCGACGGCAGAGCACAAATAAAATTCTTGATTGCATTCATGTTGTACATACATCGTTATCGTCATCAGCCATTTTAATGTCCCCACTGCTGGGGCACTGGCCTTCCTTATGGATGTATAAAGAGAACGGGCCATGACCCACCACGCGGGCCCAATGCGGATTGGTGGGTTTTAGCGACTGCAAATGCGGCCGGGACCAACGGCTTAACGAGCCTTCCGAAGCACGGAGGAGCTCGAGATAGTAAATTTTTAGTCACCCATCCCGTGACCGACCATTGCGAAAGTTGCTTAACCTCAACAATCGCAGGCCGAGCGCGCGAACAACTGCGCCACGGGCTCCTTCATACATCCTACATACATTCAAGTGTTAAAAGAGAAAATAGAAACATACATGACCCTGCAAGGGGTACACTACACAGGTACCTACTACACACAGACTCTATACACCTGTTTACTTCACCTTGAAAAGTCTCCCCACCGATTCAGTATAATTCAAGAGTGAAGATTCATCGTAAGACGAGGTTAACCATAAAAAATTATGTCCGTTAACGGAACAGCTTTTGTCAGGATAAGCTTTAAAATCCGGTCTAGGCAACTTCTTCATGACTTCGCATTTAACAAACGCGTCATTTAGGATTGATATAGAATTGTGCGTACTATGAATTCCGGAAGTAACTTTTGCAATGGTCAGTAACGGGATGGAGGATAAAAAAATATCTTGAACTCTGCTGAATTATCGTGCTTCGGTAAGCACGTAAAGCTGTTGGTCCCGGATGATTATAATATGAAGATATATTGTTTTTATTTGTCGTCATAAAACTCATTTTATAAATCCGCATCTTATTAACATGGTTGAGGTTGAGGACATCATCCAGCATCATAAGCATGATTGAATGAGGACCAATCTATGCAAAAAAACGGTCTATATCTAATGGGCTGGTGGTGCGTTTGGGGTCCCCTTTTGATAGCCGAGTGGCTTTGGATGCGAAATTTTCACGCACGAGGAGCATGCCGCCTTCTCGAACGAGAGAACTAGCATTCGTCAAGCGTTCGCGCTGCGTTCGTTTTCGTTATATTCGCATCGTGTCAACCAGTCAATATTTCTATACAAGTATGTATATCAAAACCGTGGTTTTAGCATTACTTAATTTTGCAAAAGCTCAAGCAAGAATTTGTGTGGAATTATTAATGTTGTTTACCAAAGCAGGGTCAGACTCGTTTCCCCCAGGGTTGTCAGTAGTACGCTGAAATAAGCTGACATACTTTAATAAACATAGCTGCAATAACATTTGGTGGTATGGCCTCTGATCTCCTTCATACAGCAAAAGCCCAAATTTTTTATGGTAAATGGAAAACCACCCATTTTATAAGACGTTCCTTCAAGCCCTCCCCAACCTTTTTAACAAGAGTCATATGTTTCAGCATAAATTTAGTTTTTTTTTGGCTCTGGTTTCTCAATTGGTTGGCAGAGAGACAAAATGGCGTAAATTTTCCTCGAGGTTCCTCAGAGGTACCTTGATAGTTATTTTAAAACAAAACGGGTATTAAACGCGCGCAAATATACGATAGGTATTTCACCTACTTAAAATTCCCGACGGTTCGGCCAAGTTCGGCAATGGCCAAGTGCATTGGCCGTGGTCACGCGCTGAATGGAAATGCGATGCTACGTCTCGCCGTCGTCGTCCGAGGTGGAATCTTCCTCCACCGCCCTGTTTTTCTCCACGCACCGTCACACACAACATTAATAATGTTCCTATTCTGTATCACAGTCGTATTCTGGCTATTAGACAACCGCGAAGCAAAAGTGTTTTTAATCACTGGATTCCAGGTTGTAGACAATTTAAACCATCCTCTCGATTGAAATTGTTAGGATGTTTCTAAATTGAAATAAAACAACTTTTACGGATATCAAACGCGCTATATTTCCACGAACTAAGATGTAATTGTCCGTATTTTTAGGTTTTTTAGGGGTTTTTTGATTTTCCCGACGTTTCGGCACCTTTACAGCTGCCGTGGTCACGGGATGACTGGCTACTTATAATCAAAAAACCCCTAAAAAACCTAAAAATACGGACAATTACATCTTAGTTCGTGGAAATATAGCGCGTTTGATATCCGTAAAAGTTGTTTTACTTTAAATGAGTTGAAGAGTTGGAATTTGAAAAGACTTTGCCTTTTTTGATGTCGAGATATGCGTGAAGTCAGATGGGTCCGTATCACATTGTGTTTATCGCAAGCAGACGCACACAGATACCTACACGCAACGTCGCATCACCACCCTCATCATTTGCACATGCTTTTGAGGGACCCACCCACTACATCAGGTTTGATAAGCCACAGATCCTCGCCAGGGAACAAAAATTCGTCCCCAGAATGCTGCGTGAGGCTATTGAAATCACCAAATACCCAAACTTCAATAGAGATGATGGGTGGAAGATTCCACCAGCTTGGGACCCTATTATCCATAAATTAAAGTCTCAACCCAAATCACGCACTGCAAGACCCAAAGATACGGTTAGCTCTTTTTGTAGATAAATAAATATAAAAAAGTAAAGGTGGAGACAACATATCCTAATTTTTTATAAAGATGGAGGTCGGCCCGCTTTCGAAATTTTCTTGGCAGTTTCTTTCTTCGAAGGTCCTCCCAATTTGTGAACTGCCAGTAGAGTCTTTAGTTTTCTCTCTTCTTAATAATAAAGAATTAAAATAACAATTAAATCAAAATATCAAATCAATAATAATTGTGCCATAGTAAATGTCTAACCGTATCCGAACGAAAATAAATTAACTTTTCGAGGGTAGACTTATAAGTAGCCAGTCATCCCGTGACCACGGCAGCTGTAAAGGTGCTGAAAATCAAAAAACCCCTAAAAAACCTAAAAATACGGACAATTACAACTTAGTTCGTGGAAATATAGCGCGTTTGATATCCGTAAAAGTTGTTTTATTTCAATGAACAGTGCGCGCCAAAACATAAGATGTACGTATCATTTAAAGTATTTATAATGCAACGTGAAAGTTTAAAAGTGTATATACCTTGTTTGTATTTGTTCCCTCCCTCGACATGAGTGAATAAAAATTCAAAAAGACCTTAAGTTCCGTCGAATGACTTTGAGTAGAGTCGAGAAATTTTGGAGGACGTCTTAGAATATGGGTGTAAATATTTTCGTTTCGTTTTTTAATACAGAAAAACGTCCACTTTAACTTTGAAAATTTTAGTAAAAGTACTGAGCAAATAAATCTTAAATTTTCTTATATTTGCTCCTTTTGTTTCTGCCGGTTTTTTTTTTTTAATTATTTATTAAAATTTCGATAATATTAATACATTAAAATATTACATGAAAACGGTGTCACAAAAACCTATTTAATTATTATTAACTCAGAATTTTGACCTTTTTATATTTTTAAGAGACTGCAAATCTATCGTATTTGATGTTGTTTTAATTGCATCAACTAAATCAGATAAAATAAATTATTAAGCATAGTAATTTTTCCTTTTGAGTTCTGAAGCGTATTTTAAAATATGGCCGCATATAAAAAGAGCTGTGCGGAATTTAAAAGACATCTATAAATTCTCTATGTTATCATGACGCTAAGCCTGATGTGACATTTGGAAGCCCTACTTTGTGGGTCTCCTGTGTCAAGGGATTTGAAAGTTACATAAATACATATTGAAAAGTAACTTCTAAATTCAATGAAGTGAGTTATTATAAAAGTTTGCAATCCCGATTGTACAGTTGTCAGCAGGTCCCAATGCGAATTGGTGGGTTTTAACGACTGCAAATGCAGCCGGGACCAACGGCTTAACGTGCCTTGCGAAGCAAGGAGGAGCTAGCGAAAGTAAATTTTTGGTCACCCATCCCGTGACAGACCTTTGCCAAAGTTGCTTAACCTCATTAATCGCAGGCCGAGCACGCGAACCACTACACCACCGTCATCCTTCTCATTGCCGTATTATAAGCCAATTTTGCTGGTGACTGACACGTGACACATTTGACGGTTGGGTGGGACACTGCTCTTTTAATTTAAAAAGATAAAAAGTGACATAGAAGTTATACGAAGGTTTAAAGGAAATTCCCCATTCTTTCTCAAGCAATTAAGCGTTATGAATGAACAAATATTTGTCAGCTAAAATCACCCCTGCGGCATCGGCCAGAATTGTTAATTAAAAGTCGTCCACATTTCCAAAAATAGACTTGCCGGTTTTTTGTTTGACTAAAACAGATTTTAATTGTGATTCCCTATTCGTTGATTCAAATATTCTTGTTCACCAACACCCGCGAATTGTATGTGAAAAAGCATTGAGGCTAAACAACAACGTTTTGAGCATTGTTCTGTTCCGCCAGTTAGAGATAACCAGTTTCTCAGTGGTTGAGGATTCCGTGAGAGGTATGCTTTCACTTTCAGTCTTATCATTAGGTACTCGACATTTATTTAAGTACTTATTTATTCTTTATTGCAATATATAAAAAAAACAGCAAATGGCGGACTTAATGCTGTCAGGCATTCTCTACCAGTCAACCAATAAAAGGCGTTAGACCTACCGTATCGGCAATAAAGTAGCACAATAAAACATAATTAAGAATATTGAAACAAAAGTGGGAATAGCTATTTACGGGTATAAAATTAACAAAACACACATATTCATACTACATAATATAAATATTTAATATATATTCATATATACATACTTATATAATATAAGGACTCATTACACATTTGTGTGATGAAGGATTTCAAAAAGCGACGTTTCCCGTTACAATTATAAAAAGAGGTTTTTTCATAATTAAACCACAGAATATACGGTACAGAAATTTCACTCCCGAGTTTAGGTATGATAAACGCAAGCGTCCGGTCACCGGACCGGACTAGTCTCAATAGGCTGGCACTGGCTCGACTAGTCGTACACGCAGCGCACGCTTCCGCGATACAAAAGTAAACTGTTAATACCGTAAGGTGCCTCTGACAGCCCTAGCAGATTGAAGCGAGACGGCAGACAGTTATTGTACCTACTATGAACGCTATACGCAACGCAAAAGGTTGAAATTAGGTTGTTTTCCAGAATAGTAGGTAAATATCTCGGGGATTTTGCGCCGCTTGTATGGAAGTGAGACAGGCCCGTTTCGACTTTGGCACAAGATTAAGAATTAGCGCAATGAAGGCCCAGTAGCCGTAGCATTACCGGCTTTTATCAACACTCATAGTTCGATAACGTGGCACATTCAACACAGCATCATGCGCTTTACCTATCATACCTATATCGTAATATAGCGGTGTTCATGCGGGGCGCCTGGTTACTAAATAATTCTTACCAGCATATTTCTTTTCCCATCCGTCGTACTGTAGGCATTTCGGCGGTGGCTTACTGGCGTCCAGCTCTCCTGCCCAAGGCGTGAGTGGCTGCGGTTCCTGCAAGGAAACAGAGTCTGATACAGTCATCTATCTATATAAATAAAAATGAATCACCGAAATGTAAGTATGTAAGCGCATAACTTCTGATCGACTGTACCAAATTGGATAATTCTTTTTTTGTTGTGTTCGTTATTGTCAGGACAGATTTAGAGATATTAGATTATTCCCGCGGAAACGGCAATCACCGTAGGCAGCCGTCCTCTCTCTCTAGTAATTTCTATGGGACCATCTCAAAAAATAAACTCTTTTAAACAAAAAAAATATAATCAAAATCGGTCCATGAATGACGAAATTACAAGCGAGCAAACATAAAAATGTACAATCGAATGTAGAAATTTCTCCTTTTTTAAAGTCGGTTAAAATAACCTAAGCATGCAGTCTAACACTGTTAACGTTTAGTCATAATCGTATATGAAAGAAAGAACGAAAAGCATTTATTAACATCATACAACGAACTTTCCATCGTGCTTCGGTATAATAGTCGGAGTTTTGAAGTGAAAACTTCTTTAGCGGCGTTGTGCACATCAGTTTTAAATTTTTGGGATGGGTAAAAAATATTAAAGTCGCATCAGGACACGTGACCCTGATCGAAAATTCGTAAGACCATTTACCGTTGACCTATTTCAAATTACATAAAGTCTCACACTTGAAAGATCTACGTATATTAGTTAATAACAAACAATTGTATAAAGATCTCATTACTACCAGCTTTCATATTGTTGCCAGGTCAGTTTTAATGGATTTACCTGCCAAATCAAGTTGGTGTCCGTTTTCATCAAGTTTTTATGAAGTTGTGGTCAAGACATAGTGGATTTTGATCGTTATTTTCGATTAAGCGGTTTTCACTTCTGCCGGCACTCCCAGAGTGCAACCCGTTGTTTTTTTATTCAGACAAGTAGCCTACTCTTTAAGCTCTAATCTGTTTGCCAAGTTTCGAGGTACTTTCCGATCGTTCTCAAGTCTTCTTACTTCTTTAGTTGCTTTGCGTATCAGTAGTGTAAGATATTGCATCTGATGATGAGATTTTTGACGGATTAATAATTCATCCAAGAATGCGATATAATAAGATATATATTTTTTTACATTAAATAGGTTTGCTCTTGGCCTCATTCTGATTTGTTGGATTTAAGAAGAGACTGATGGAGCGAGCTTGCCTGGAATTAGCTGATTCACTCGAGCTTTACAGACATACAGACGCAGGCAGGGAGTGCCACTCCCTGGGTGTGCGCATAATAAAAGACGAGGAGAAGCACTTTTTACGCAGACGAGGAATGTCAACCAGGTAGAGGTGATAGCCCGCAGTACGTCCATATATACAGAACTCATGAGCAGAGCTCATGTAGCTTAATAGCACACTCTCCAACTAAGACAAAGTATTGAGAACGATCCGAAAGTAACCCGAAACTTCGCAATCGGAGTATTAGAAGTACTATGTGGTGTTTTAGATTGTTATTATTTAGTACCATTAATTCTATATTAGTTCTTTGAGCCCCTATCAATGTGCACGCTCGTTCGTAAGGACTTCCAAAATAGCCTCTGACGTACAGGGGAGCAAATCTCGCGCTGAGATACGTCATTTCGAAATTTTTCAAACCTCATTTTTTATTAAAAAGCTTTTCATAAAAAAATATGAAAACCGACTTCAAAAAACTAAAAAGCAAAAAATAAACCTTTTGGAGTCGGTCCCAGCGAAGGCATTCTACTTTGCCGTCCTACTATTTTGTTTTTCTTATCTTGGCTTCCTCCGACTCCAAAAGGTTTATTTTTTGCTTTTTAGTTTTTTAAAGTCGGTATTTTTTTATAAAAAGCTTTTTATTTCACAATTTTTAAAGGAAGAAGAGGTCCCGTGCCTACGCTAATAACCTTATGTCAACTCCTCATCACCTATTACAAAATGCTGCTTTCCCCGGTGCAGGGACGTTACTTATTGAGGAGTTCTCCCGATACTTCATCACCCGCTCCACTTCATCACATGCATTGAGTCGAGCATAAATTGTTTATGAACCACATTAAAGTAATGGTATCGCTTCCGTGAAATGCTAAGTATTTAATAGTTCCGATGACCATTTGTGGTCTTCATCATCAGTTCCACTTCACGAAATGGTGCTTCCCGGAAGCATATGCATAAGTTACTATAGAAAACATCGAAATCGCTATAGGAGTGCCTATAATATTTGAGGAGTTCCCTAGATTTCTCCAGGATCCCATCATCAGATCCCGACATGATGACAATGGGACCACATGGGAAGTATACCCTTTCGAACAAAAAAATAATTACTCAAATCGGTCCAGCCGTCTTCGAGTAATCAAGTAACATCTTGGACGAATTAACCACTGGACACGAAACCCGAGAAGAATGTATGAAAACACGATCAACCAATTCTTGCGGGGGTGAGGGGCGATTACTAATGTCAAATAATGACAGTAGTGCTTGAAGTAATCGATAATTTTTTTATCGATAAGTAAGGAGTGAATGAATGAACCTATTGAGTTTAATAAATCATGTGTGTTTAAAAAAAATAGTAAGTTAATTGTTTATTTCGTGGAAAAATAAATAGCACGATAGGTAAGGAGTGAATGAATGAACCTATTGGTATTAATAAATCATGTGTGTTTTAAAGAAATTAGTAAGTTAATTGTTTATTTCGTGGAAAAATAAAAAGCACCTAATAATATGAAAATCTCATTAAAAAAATACCTCAAATTCATAAAAACTATACAATATGGTTTCCAAAGCGTTAGTGTTTGGGTTTTTTTTTTGTGAAAAATGGGTAGATACATGCAACCTGATACTAGTACTGTACTGATAAGGCTTAAGATGGAAGCGCGCCTCTCCCGGTATCCTCAATCTCTGAGGAACTAGCTATCTTACCTCTAACTGCCGGAACGGACTTGGATAAGATGGTAGTCGCTAGCCAGGCGGACTTACAATTTACTTACTAACACTTTTTAAGTGAATAAAATACATTAATATTTGGTTTATATAGTAATATAATTCATTATTTACATTAACTTCTTCAATCACTCGAGCTTTTTTATATAAAACAAAATATGGGTAATTAGTTCATTACAGAACCATTGTGTAGGACATACACAATAGCAACCCCTCCATAAGTGTTTAATTTTATAATCGATTGCAATCCCTTTCAAAGGTCAAATAGTTGTGGCGCGATGCTATGTGATGTGATGCGATGTGAATAATATGTACCTTTTATAGACTTAAAATTAGACAATTTGTGCTTCTCGAGCTGTGATATCTCGTATTCTACATTTTTCATCGACATTAGAAGATCGTTGAGACTAAAACATTTTAATTTCAACTCTAGTATCCATTTACATTTAAGAAATATGCATATTTGTAAGAAAAAATATAAACTTGTTTTCAATTTATTAAAGATCTCAAAATTTACGCCACCGTACGAAATTAGCACAACCTAAACCCAAATTAGAAATAGTAGACTAGCGTTTGGATAGTGTATGGTCCAGCATACGCTATGACAGTTTTAAACAACAAACAGAAGTTATCAACAAAACATCGCATATAAATTACCTATATTTAAGAAAAAGCCAAGGCAGTATCTTTCTAGCAACTACTAGCTGAAATACTAATTGCAAGAATATTTCAACCAATAGTTTATTGTAGTTTTAAGATAGTTTTACTTGAATATAATAAAACGATCTTAAAATTAAAATATTATAAGATTAAAAAATAGTATAATATAGCTTACGTACATACATAAATATAATTAATTTTATTCTTGCTGTGACCTAATAAGGTCTATGTTAGAAACAAATAATAAATGTAATCACCATTTATGATAAATTTTAACAAGAAAAATATTGGAACAAATGAACTCGGCCACAAGTGAACTTTCAGATGTGACTTGAACCCACGACTTTTGGGAATCCGGCCCACTGCTCTAACCAATGAGCTACCGAGACTTGCAGACCACTGTCAAAATTCTCCGATACTTTTATACTTTTAATATGCTGTAAGAATATCCTTCCTTGCATTCGAAAGAGAAAAAAAAACAAATGTTTAACGATCAATTATGATGCAACAGCTAATAATTTATGATTTTTGAATTTTTGCGTTGTCAATGCTATTTTTATACTTATGATAAATGTTAAATGTTAATGTACAACACACTATGATAATGTACAACATAAGTCTAATACTAAAAAACAATACCGTGACTGATTGATAGGCAACGCACAGCCCAAACGGCTAAACCAATTAAACTGAAATTTTGCATACAGGTTCCTTTAACGATATTGGCGAGCACTAAGGAAGGATGTTTTGATATTACCACGGGAACGGGAACCATGCGGGTGAAAAAAAGCACCTTTATTAAGTTTGAAGCTATATATAAAATATAACGAGCTCAAAGTTCGTAGGGTTGCGTCGTATAATTACAGAGTTCCTATAGTTATCTTCTGGCTCCATCATCAGACCTTAGATGTTATCTAAGACCTGAGTCCTCGTCCATGTTATCTCCCTGCGTACCGGTTCCACCCAATTTCGTCTTGTTAGGGGTTCAACTGTAAATCTGAAATTAATTTGAATAGTTCCTACATTAAAATTGGATTCGTTCGTTCATTTACATACATCGATATGTTTATCGATATGTTCAAGCCCTATACGACATAAAAATGACAATTGATTGAATGAATGATACATATAACCCAACCAAATTACTTATGCAATATCTTTGAAGAATTTACACGTACAATGATTACTTTTTGAAATGACGTATTACATTTTGTTTACATACCAAATTTTATTTATTTTACGAAAATTTGCTACTCTAATAGATTGAAATTATACTTACTCGTGAAAAGAAAAATGTTTTGATTGTCCGGTATGTTTTTTACAAATTAACTCAGCGTATTTACCCATTTTTGAGATAATGTTCCACTTCGAGATCTCGCGTCATACTGACAACGCCATATTGCTTACTGTGTCTAAAAGGCAGGGTAAGTGACAGAGGGGTAAAGGCGAACGCGGTCCTCGTTACGCGTCCAGTGGTTAATTCGTCCAAGAGTAACATACATAAAAAAAAACTCGGGGGCAATTCTCGTAGATTTTACTTCAATAAAGAAAATAAGGTTTGAAAAATGTCGAATTCGACATAACTGAGCGCGAGAATTGCCCCCCAGGATAGACAATTCACTTACAAAAGTCGATAAATAAAACGAAAAAGGCTTCGCATCGGATTTTCTAAGTCACAGCTATTATTTAGAGAAATACGTACTAAAGAAATCTGAAGATCATAGCCACACATCATAACAAATACCTATTTGAGTTATTTAAATAGACGGCAATTGTAAATGAATTGGCCACACATTAAATATCATTGGCAATTGACAATTTCATTGCATTGCTTGAAGGCATTCTACATTGCACTTCTATTAACTATATTTATATTAATTCTTAGTCGTTTTTTTTTTTTAGTTTTTTATTTCAATTTTTAGCTACATCATCTGCTGTTGCTTACACAAAAAATTTGCCCATACACAACAATGATGTCATCTAGGTACTACTTCTTGCCATAACGTAAATTATATTTTTCAGGATTATGAAAAAAACTACTAGCCAGATCTTCGTTACAAATATATGGGACCACACTTGAACTATGTACTTTCAGATAAAAAAAATTAATAAAATCGGTTGCCAACTGACGACGTTATATTACAACATAAACAAAAAAACAGATACATTCGACTTGCAAACCTCCTACTTTTTTTGAAGTCGGTTAAAAATGGTTAAAGTTTAGATTTTTTTATTAATAATACTATTCAGTAGTATAGACAAACAGTCACATAATGCTTTCTATATTTTTCTATCTATCCTACTTTTTAGTTACTATAATCCTATCCTACAAATATTAAAAATGCGAAAGATTGTAAGGATGTTTGGATGGATGGATGGATGTTTGTTGCTCAATCACGCAAAACGGCTGAACGGATTTGGGTGAAATTTGGCACACAAACAGTAAATAACCTGGGTTAAAACATAGGCAACTTTTTATCCCAATATTCTGTCGGGAACGGGAACAACGCGGGTAAAACCGCTGCCGGCCGGTAGTAAATATACAAGTATAAGAACGCAGTAGCCTGAAGGTCCCCTTTTATTTAACCAACTACAGAAGAAGTAATAATTTTTTATGAGCTCCCAAATAGCTTTAATAAACTGGTTGATACTACGTCGCTCGACATAGGTACATATTTAATTCCAAACCGAATAAATTTAAACAGCTGCAAGCTAATAAATAAATAATTCTTACACTGTAAGGCTTGTGTTACGGGATACTAGGGTAACGGATATAAATACATATAACTATA
This sequence comes from Chrysoteuchia culmella, assembly GCA_910589605.1. Classification (NCBI taxonomy): domain Eukaryota; kingdom Metazoa; phylum Arthropoda; class Insecta; order Lepidoptera; family Crambidae; genus Chrysoteuchia; species Chrysoteuchia culmella. The sequence continues at coordinate 20,123,596 of OU342651.1, read as the reverse complement.
CATATGTAAGTATTTATGTGTAGAAATGAGTCAGGCACAGATGCTCATATTCATCGTACAAACATTGGCCCCTACCGGGTTTCGAACCCGGGAGCAGGCGACACCTTGAAACCGGTGTACGTTACCACTCTACCACGGAGGTCGTCATAATGCTTCTTTCAATGTGGTTTAACATGCCTCTGGGCCATCAATACAATAACCACTTAGAGATTCCTTTCAAGACACGCAAACAACTTTGTACGCATAGTTACGACATTTTCAAAATTCGTTTTGTCGTAACGTAACTAAGTACGAGATTGGCGTCATTTGAGCAAGAAATCATTTTTACTGCCACTGTGGTCTAGTGGTACAACCACCGGTATCAGACGCAGGGGTCCCGGGTTCGACTCCCAGCGGGGGTACTATTTGTATTCGGTTTGGTTGGTGGTAAGTGGTGTCACCACTCCCTTACATGCCTGGGATTTCGTAAGAGTCGACTAAGAGACTCGACGCATTGAACACCTGTGCGAGAGAAGGAAAACTTGAAACAGACCCTCTGGCCAGCGTGGTAGCAGTAGGCTAATAGCCTCCTATGAACGCCACAACAGGCGTGAGCTAGGAGAGGCCTATGTCCAGCAGTGGACGTCCACAGGCTGATGATGGATGGATGGATATAAATAAGAATAAGAAAGAGGTCTTCCCTCTCTCAATTGCTGTGCCTGACAGGGCCTATAATTGTACAATAAATTTATGTAACACCTTAATCACCATTATGGAATGCAATCTATATACTTAATTCAGGTTCGCAAAATTTGTGACGACTCGATAGGGACTTTGGCGCGTAGTACGCGGCCGAGTAAGGTATCAAATTAAAGGTACTCGAGTCTATTTGTTCCGAAAACTATAAAATATACAAAACGTTAAGCGTGATGATCACAAACTGCAATTAAAGATTTTCGCATAATTTGGAATTTTTCGTCGATCGACGAACCCGAGTATCGGGTTGTAACCGCCCTAGTAAAGATATTGAGTATTGAGTAACTACGAATCGTTTGTGTGTTAGCGGCAAACTGTGAACGATCGGTCGTCACGACAACGGATCGTTCCTCGATCGTATATGGAGCACTTAATAGCTTAATTCTTGTTCTCCATTTTGTATAACTAATAATTAATATAAAAGCTCAATTTATTTGATGTGCGCTCTAAAATGAATGATGGGTTATTGGAAACTTCATCATTTTAAACCATTAATGGCAGTGATTCAATACGTTCACTTAACGTTGATTGATAATTTTATGCTCGTTTTATTTTACTGCCACGAAGTTTCAATAAACTTAAAATGGAAGCAAAAGTAAGAAAATAAGCAGCAGTGAATATTTGGATTATATAACAAAAAAGGACTACACAGTTGTTAGCAAATGCTTTTCGTGTAATAAACTTAGAACAAGAAAAAAATACTAGAAAAAATTTACTTGTCTCATATCGCACAGACGGGAGCCCCGTATATTTTCTTGTTTAAAATTCAAAATAGCCTTGTAAAATGCAACAACATTATATCCTAAATCTTTTCATACAAAACTCGATTAGCTGTGCGGACATTTGTATGGAATGTCGTTTTTTTTTGTCTTTTTCGGGAATAGTGTAGAACAAACAAACGTTGAATGTTGTCTTTAATGTTAGTAATGTATTGCGAGGTTGATGGTGTCTTCTCAATTTTCACAATGCAAGCTTGTATGACATATCTGATTCAAGTATACAACGTTATTTTATGTTCACCCAAAACATTAAAACCATTTTGTAGAGCCCATCAATTAGAACCCTGAAATGATTTCGATACCCTGAAATCGCGAAAAAAAAGCTGTTTCATACATTTTACCAGAGTTCAAATAAAATGTTCTATGAAACAGCTGATTTTCAGGGTTGCTTCCATACAAAAGTTGTTTGTAATGATGCGTTCTACAAATAAAAAAATAAAATAAATATTTTTTTTCAGACAAGGTCCATATCATGACATTTATCATACAATTTTAATAAAATTTGACATAAAAAGAAATGGAATAATTATTAAAATTAACAAAATGAAATTAAAATTAGAATAAGATTAAGAAATAATAATTACTAAAAGTGAAAAGTACATTATTAAATTCATTTAAAAATTACATTGTATAAAAAAAAAAGATTATCAAAAGTCAAAAAGTCAAACATGCTAAACTATTAATCAATTCAAATCAAATGGTTTTGAGTATTGAGGAAACATACAATAACGTTGTATATCATTGACGTGGACATATTTTGCCCAAGAGCTCTATTTTTGATTCACTCGTCTCGAGGATTCTACTGATTTTCGTGCGACGTTTGAGTTTCCGTTTTCCATAAAAGCGACCTTGCTCGTATATACATAGCTTCGCGTTTCGCCTGTAATACCACCGCCTCCCAACGCGAGCGCTCGAGGGTAAAGCGAAAAGCGTGCTATGTACACGTATGCAAGGTCGCTAATCGCCTGATCGCCTCCTCATTCGCCTCGCCACTCGCGCGCGCGACGAATGATTTAAAAATAGAGGTCCAGAACCAATGATATTATAGTATGTGTGTACTTGAAACATGTCATACGAGTTCGCATTGTATAACATTGGGAAGATTTTCCGATTCAATTTGCTATCTTTCTTTTCCGTGCTTTTTAGTGTCTTCTGTCCTACTTGTCAATAGTCAATGTCTTTGTCACAGATTTCAATGCAAATTACTATGAAGGTAATATATCTATACTAATATTATAGTCAAAGTCAAAGATTTTTATTCAAATAGACTTATAGATAAGTGCTTTCGAATAGTCCAAAATTATTTTTTTTTCACTTATTTTACTCAGATTTTCACGATAAAGTATCACAGATCACAAGAAAAATGTTAAAAAGAACACGTTACGCATTTAATACTGACATAAGTGTCGCCTTAATAACAGGTACGTGGCCATGACAACGTGAAAAAGTTCAAAATTATACAAAGGAAAATATATGGACTGCTTCTGTGTTTTACTCAAACCTCTTTCAACCATTTTACTCTATATCATTATCCACAGAAATGTCTCTTACACCTATATTCTAAGCTTGGACGAATTAACCACTGGACGCGTAACGAGGACCGCGTTCGCCTTTACCCCTCTGTCACTTACCCTGCCTTTTAGACACAGTAAGCAATATGGCGTTGTCAGTATGACGCGAGATCTCGAAGTGGAACATTATCTCAAAAATGGGTAAATACGCTGAGTTAATTTGTAAAAAACATACCGGACAATCAAAACATTTTTCTTTTCACGCGTAAGTATAATTTCAATCTATTAGAGTATCAATTTTTCGTAAAATAAATAAAATTCGGTATGTAAACAAAATGTAATACGTCATTTCAAAAAGTAATCATTGTACGTGTAAATTCTTTAAAGATATTGCATAAGTAATTTGGTTGGGTTATATGTATCACTCATTCAATCAATTGTCATTTTTATGTCGTATAGGGCTTGAACATATCGATAAACATATCGATGTATGTAAATGAACGAACGAATCCAATTTTAATGTAGGAACTATTCAAATTAATTTCAGATTTACAGTTGAACCCCTAACAAGAAGAAATTGGGTGGAATCGGTACGCAGGGAGATAACATGGACGAGGACTCAGGTCTTAGATAACATCTAAGGTCTGATGATGGAGCCAGAAGATAACTATAGGAACTCTGTAATGTCTGTCTGTTAAATATAGCTTCAAACTTAAAAAAAGGTGCTTTTTTCACCCGCATGGTTCCCGTTCCCGTGGTAATATAAAAACATCCTTCCTTAGTGCTCGCCAATATCGTTAAAGGAACCTGTATGCAAAATTTCAGTTTAATTGGTTTAGCCGTTTGGGCTGTGCGTTGCCTATCAATCAGTCACGGTATTGTTTTTTAGTATTAGACTTATGTTGTACATTATCATAGTGTGTTGTACATTATCATAGTGTGTTGTACATTAACATTTAACATTTATCATAAGTATAAAAATAGCATTGACAACGCAAAAATTCAATCATAAATTATTAGCTGTTGCATCATAATTGATCGTTAAACATTTGTTTTTTTTCTCTTTCGAATGCAAGGAAGGATATTGTTACAGCATATTAAAAGTATAAAAGTATCGGAGAATTTTGACAGTGGTCCGCAAGTCTCGGTAGCTCATTGGTAAGAGCAGTGGGCCGGATTCCCAAAGGTCGTGGGTTCAAGTCCCATCTGAAAATTCACTTGTGGCCGAGTTCATTTGTTCCAATATTCTTCTTGTTAAAATTTATCATAACTGGTGGTTACATTTATTATTTGTTTCTAACATAGACCTTGTTAGTTCACAGCAAGAATAAAATTAATTATATTTATATTATATAATGTATGTACGTAAGCTTTATTATACTATTTTTTCATCTTTAACTTAATTTAAATATCGTTTCATTATATTCAAGTAAAATAATCTTAAAACTATAATAAACTATTGGTTGAAATATTCTTGCAATTAGTATTTCAGCTAGTAGTTGCTAGAAAGAAACTGCCTTGGCTTTTTCTTAAATATAGGTAATTTATATGCGATCTTTTGTTGATAACTTCTGGGAGTCAATAACTGTCATAGCGTATGCTGGACCATACGCTATCCAAATGCTAGTCTACTATTTCTAATTTGGGTTTAGGTTGTGCTAATTTTATACGGTGGCGTAAGTTTTGAGATCTTTAATAAAGTGAAAACAAGTTTATATTTTTTTACAAATATGCATATTTCTTAAATGTAAGAAATGAAAGAGAAAATAAAATGTTTTAGTCTCAACGATCTTTGACAATCCTATAATGTCGATGAATATTTTTAGTAAGTTTTAGTATACTTAGATTTTTTGCTCCAAAGAAAATGTCGAATACGAGATGTCACAGCTCGAGAAGCACACAGGGGGCTAATTGTCTAATTTTAAATCTATCACAATCCCTTTAAATTTTTCATTTAAAAGGTACATATTATACGAGCATCGCGCCACAACTATTTGACCTTTGAAAAGGATTGCAATCGATTATAAAATTAAACACTTATGGAGGGGTTGCTATTGTGTATGTCCTATACAAAGGTTCTGTAATGAACTAATTACCCATATTTTGTTTTATATAAAAAAGCTCGAGTGATTGAAGAAGAAGTTAATGTAAATAAAGAATTATATTATTATATAAACCAAAAATTAATGATTTTTACTCACATAAAGAGTGTTAGTAAGTAATTTGTCAAACTGCCTGGCTAGGACTACCATCTTATCTAAGTCCGTTCCAGCAGTTAGAGGTAAGATAGCCAGTTCCTCAGTGATTGAGGATTCCGGGAGAGGCGCGCTTCCATTTAGTATCAGGTTGCATGTATCTACCCATTTTTCACGAAAAAAACCCAAACACACGCTTTGAAAACCATATTGTATAGTTTTTATGAATTTGAGGTATATTTTTAATGAGATTTTCATATTATTAGGTGCTTTTTATTTTTCCACGAAATAAACAATTAACTTACTAATTTCTTTAAAACACACATGATTTATTAAACTCAATAGGTTCATTCATTCACTCCTTACCTATCGTGCTATTAATTTTTCCACGAAATAAACAATTAACTTATTATTTTTTTAAACACACATTATTTATTAAACTCAATAGGTTCAATCATTCACTCCTTACTTATCGATAAAAAAAAATATCGATTACTTCAAGCACTACTGTCATTATTTGACATTAGTAATCGCCCCTCACCCCCGCAAGAATTGGTTGATCGTGTTTTCATACATTCTTCTCGGGTTTCGTGTCCATTGGTTAATTCGTCCAAGATTCTAAGTCGTTCCTCCAAAACTTACTCGTCCTCGACTTAACGAAACCTCATTGAAAACCTCTTCGAAATACTCCTCGAAATCGGTATTCTAAGTCATAACTCCGTAAGGACCTGGAGGAGCCAAAGAGTACGTAGCCACTCCGTGTTAGGCCTAGCGCACACTACTATTTTTACCCACGGCGAGGTTGAGTGGAGTGTAAAAAGTTTTGGAGGAACGACTTAGAATATAGGGGTTAGTTTTAGAGGGCAACACCCCAATAATCCGAAAACTTAAATCCGATTTTTCATATTTCCGAAGAATTAAAATCTCGGTTATTCAAAAACACGAATTTAAATTATCCGAATTCAGATTTCCGAAAAACGTCCGTCTGTGTTGCCAACATCGGGCATGTTATATAAAGATATTAAAAGATAAAAAAAAAACATAGATTACATGATAAACGACAGAAAATCTTGTTTACCTGTTACTGTTTGTGATCAAAATGGGCCAGGATAGATGGGTTTCATTTATTTAGTTTGTTTGTTCGACACAAATGTTATTTTCGCCAGTGAGTTTATCGGGATTTTTATACTTTATTGTTGCCGGTTTTAGTCGGTCTTTCGATTGGTTTTATCCATTACAAAAGGGTTCATTTACATTCTGAAATTGTTTGCATATTCATTTTGGTGTGTTTTGATTCCTACAAATGTATTTGCTTTCACTTATCGGTATTTGATGCCCGGTTTTTCCAGCAGAATAAAATTTCAGACACACACTTCAGCAAAACTCGTTGATCTTATTTTGAGTTCATAATAAATCAATAAATAAAAATAAATAAGTTGTTTAAGCACCAATGTTTCGGGTAACAAAACAGAACCCAGAACCAAAGAAGATTTTTCATAAAAATATGTATCATCACGCCTAAAATATATTGCGGCATAAGTGTGTAATTGAAGCAGATTGTGAAACATTGGGAAGACCCTTTATGGGGTTTGATTCAACGAACGTTTATATATTCTATAAGCTTCATATTTTCGGTTGGCAGTAAATTTATTCGTTAAACACAGGAGTGCAATATTTAATAAAAGATCGTAAAATGAATTTTGCGATTTTTTTGCCTGGCCAGCAATTTTTTAGACAACCCACTCGAGATATATTTTCTAATGTATTGAATTTAATACAAAGTATTTTTCATCTATTTAACAGATAGGTGAAGGTCGATGGGTCTAGTTCGCATCCTCTACTATAACATATTTTGTAAAAAGTTAATTAAATTATTAATCAGTATAATTTTAAACTATGATTTTCTTTAAAAGGCTGGCGAGAACTGTCTGGAATCGTTTTCTAGAATGACCAAACGTAGAACAGACCTCGATTAGGTCTACACTACACCATTATTGGATTAAGTTTCATTTCTAGTTGTGAGCGTTTCAATTTTCGCTTTAAATTACCCTTAACCAATACTATTAGATCTTTCATCTTTTGTTCCGTTGCACTGCCAATTTTTCATTTTATTTACTTCTATTATTTTCATTTTTCACAGTTCCACACATGTTGTGAGATCTTATTTTCGTTTTGCACCTTATGGTACCGTCAACTGTTATAGACGCAATTTCACAATATTAAGTTTATGTACGATTTTGAATTTAAAATTAATTGAGGAAACACGACATGCTGTTGCAAAAGTACAGAATCTAAACCTTTTTTAAAAATGGGATTGCACCATCTTGTTTGAGGGGTACTATTAATTTTGTCAGGCATGGCTTGCTACCATCATCTTAACTAAGTATATCCCCATAACAACAATAACTTCAGCGTCGTTGTGTTCCTGCAGTCAATAGATAAGATAGCCAGTTCCTCAGTGGTTAAGAATTCCGGAAAAAGTGCGATCACCACCTTCAGCTTATCATTACCTATTAACATCAGGTATGATGATAAGTGTTTCCCCGTATCTTAAATATGAAAAGGTGTGGTAATTATATTAAGATATTGATGCATACATAGACTTTTTTTATCTACTTATATCTTTGTGCCATTTCACCTTACCCCATTTATGTACATGCGTTAAATAACTTATATAACTAGCCGATGTAATTATTATACGTAAAGGACAGTTAGTCGATGGCCCAGTTCAACCTGCTACTGTAGCAGTTAAGAAACTTTTTCTATGATCGGGATGGGTGCCAAAAAAACCATCTTGACCTCCTCTGCAATTCCGAAGTCCAAAGTCAATATCGGCTATATTTACAATAGTTTCCGCCCACCAATCCAAACTGGGCCCGCATGGCCCCTCTGCCCGTCTCCCTTATCCATTGACGACCTGTTTGGTGCAGGGGTACTAACCCCACCTTCTGCGCCAGAGGTCCCGGGTTCGATCCCCGGACAAGACAAATATTTGTGTGCATGAACATGTCTATTTGTCTTGGTCTGGATGTTTAATATGTATATTATGTATGTATTTACAAAAAAAAAAGTATATAAATATGTTTATCCGTTAACTCGTATCCATGACACAAGTTCTTCATGATACTTAACGTGGGCTAGATAATTGGTGTGATTGTATGGAAATATTTATTTATTTATTTATTTATTCATAAGCAAGTCCCAGTAGTAGGGAAATAAAAACATGAATGATGAAACGACATCAAACCGATATTTATTTATAAGATCAACAATTTATGATCTTATTATTATGAATGGAAAAATAATCTATACTTATCGTGTATTTTAATAATTTTTCATACAAAATTTTAACCCCTTTTTCAATCATTTAGGGGTTAAGTCAAGTTCACCACGTTGGACTTAAAAATCAGTATCATTTTTGGATTCCATATTCATATCGATTTTTAGATAATTTACCCCTCTTGAGACCTTTAGGGGTGGATTTTCGTAAAATTACTAAATGTGTTCTTTGTTTTATATTTAATTTCCAACCAGAAGCCTAATAAAGAAATAAGTGACTTTAACTTTGAAAATGAAGGACGTTTCTTACACAACTTCATCCCCATTTTCATCTCTTTGGGGGGTGGAATTTTCAAACACGCCAAGATAGGTAAATGTTAATTTTCAATCGTCAATCTAAATACAAAATTTGAAGATCCCAACTTCGAAATTGTCGGACTTTTATACAATTTTTCACCCCTTTAGAGGTGGAATTTCCAAAAAACCTTCCTTAGTGAATCTCTATATACACTGTATAAGGTATGTTTGTGCGAAATTTCAAGTTTCTAGGTTCAGCCGTTTGGGCTGTGCGTTGATAGATTAGGCAGTCAGACAGTTTTCCACCGCCCCTGTGGTCTAATAACCACCGGTATCAGACCCAGAGGCCCGGGTTCGATTCCCAGCTTGGGGTACATATTGTATTCGGTGTGGTAGGACTTCTTGTGAGTTCGCCTGGCTAGCTACCACCATCTTATTTAAGTCTGACGGCATAACAACAATGTTTTCAGCATAGTTGTGTTCTGGCAGTTAGAGATAAGATAGCCAGTTCCTCAGTGGTTGAGGATTCCGGGAGGCTCGCTTCCAGCTTCAGCCTTATCAATGCTTAACATCAGGTATGATGAAGGCTAAGAGTCTCCCCGTCGTGAATAAAAAAAGTCGCCTTTGAATTTTTTACATAAATATTAATAATAAGATAATAAGATGTTACTCTGGGGTCTATTTAATAAACGTGACATTCCGACAATTTGACACTTTTTGACAAATAAGTCCAACTGTCACGACAGGAGCTGTTTCATAAAGATGACAATTATATAGAAATGCGACAGGTAGGTTGACAAAATTGTCACCTGTCGTTGTCGCGTTTATTAAACAGGCCACTAGTTTAACAAAAAAATTAAGATACACTCACCGGCACATCTAACCGCCCACCCCGTTATTTTCACACAAACATGCCCACTTTGCGTCTCTATATATTTAAAAAACCGGCCAAGTGCGAGTCGGACTCGCGCACCGAGGGTTCCGTAAAATATTTTTTATTATATGATGTAACTAAAAATTTACGGCTTTCGCAATTTTTCCTTTATCTGTACTATAAGACGTTACTTCGTACCAAATTTCCCTGTAGGTTTGATTCCCGTGAGAGTTTCGAAAATTTGCTGAAATTTGCGGCATAAACGGCTGTATCTTTTGATTGCTTTGGCTTATAAGTTTGATTTTTTCACAGCTCCAAGTGACAGTAGACCTGAGTATTAGATATAAATTTAAGTTTGATACCTCCACGTGTTCCTGAGAAAAACGGTCTTGACAGACGGACGGACGGACGGACAACGATGTGATTCTATAAGGGTTCCGTTTTTTTCTTTTGTGGTACGGAACCCTAAAAACGACAATATATTTCAAATGTTACTAAGGATAATGTCGAGATGTCTCTTAGCAACGACGAAATCCTTAAAAAATCTTCTCTAAGTTACAAAACGGGAAAACATTTCAAACAGAATTCGGAACGAATTTCTGAGAAAGCTCGACTTCAATTTTTTATTCTTATTTTTTGTGTCACTTGTTTTTTTAGTAAATGCTTACAATTTGTAGTAGGTACAGTTAAGAACTTGTGTTAACGGATACTGGATCACGTATCAACAAACGAGTACCATTCTTATTTTCTGTAAATGTAATGTCTTGTCCATGTAATCCCTGCGCCAAACAGGTCGAAGAAATTGATGTCGTCGAAGCTGTTAGTAAAGTGCTTTTGAAGTCGGTGCCTTAGCTGGCACCGACTCCAAAAGGCTTATTTTTTGCTTTTTAGTTTTTAAAGTCAGTTTTTTTAACGCAGTTTTCTTTTTTTACTTTTTAGTGTCTGTAATAGGTTGTTTTGTAAGTTTTTTCTAGATTAGATTAGGTTTTATGAAGGTTTTATGTACATTATAAACAAGAGTATCGTCGTACAACGTCCAAGCTTACAAAAATGCTCATAACATAAAAACTACTAAGCCAAACTAAACCAAATTGTTAAGGAACCAAATGGCAACTATTCTGCATCAAGCAAAAAAAAAAATCACGTACCTACATAAATCTGTTCAGAAATCTCGGCGTAATCGGTGTACATACATAAAAAAAACTTACCAACCGAATTGAGAACCTCCTCCTTTTTGGAAGTCGGTTAAAAACGTCGTAATAAAATACTTCTGGTTGTCTGTTGTTGCCAATTCACTGTAATTCCTACTCTCGTTAAATAAGAATCCCTATTATGTGTCATAACAAACTCATGTAACTATATATTATGAATGTTTTCTTTGTTTAACAGGGTTTTTATTACATAATAAAATATTATTTATTGCGTCGCAGTAAGCCAACACAACTTTATAGGGCAGGCTTTTAACCAGTAGCGGACATTAATTCACACTAAGAGGAAAGCTTGGGGAACTTATATTGGATTACAATTGGATTTAAACAACGAAATTCCACCATAACTTCGCATTCGCTAATAAAAATCGACATTGTTTTCTTAATGTTGTTGTGAAAAGTTAGGGTGTGTGGTGATTTTAAAAATGATTTGTATTGACTTCGTGTTTTTTTTTATGAAAGACGGCGAGACTCTTAGCCTTCATCATACCAGATGTTAAGTATTCATAAGGCTGAAGGTGGAAGCGAGCCTCTCCCGGAATCCTCAATTACTGAGGAACTGGCTACTTTATCTCTTAACTGCCGGAACAAAACAATGCTGAAAACATTGTTGTTATGGCGTCAGACTTAGATAAGTGTAACGATAATTGTAAAATCATTAATCATACTCAAACCCTAGTCATACTTTTTCTAATAAATTACTCTATTGATGTATCCGGTCTAGTTCGCGTTCGTTCGTGAACGAGCCTTTTTCAACGACATGACAGGTCGTCATGGCGGCCATTCGCGAAAAAGTTTACAGCCAAAAAATGCTACTACTACTACTACTACTGTATGACAGCCGAAACTTTCGTAAGTACTCCACGAAGTAGCGGTGCGGCTCGAGCGAGTTAAACGATTTTTGTTACCCTTGTAAAGTAAAGTTTTACAAAATATCTTTTATAGTTATATATTAACTGAGACCAAAATTAATGGAGATAAGGTTTTTTTGCTCTGCGTATACGACAAACTGCAGAATTTTAGAAATTGAGTAGAAATATTAAGAATCATGTCAACTTAATCAAAAGAGCTCAAAATTTATCTGTTATCTCAGGACTATCAAAAACGTATTGTTAAGATTTGATACTTTCTCTTTGGTAATATCTGAAGAACGTTAAAGTATTAAGGCTCGCGTATACAGCCTCATCGCAACGCTTAAAGACGCTTAAGCGTCGTTATTAGTTGCGATGGAAGCGATCCGCCTATGCGGCCCGCCTGTATGAGCCATAGTTCATATAAAATGTACTAAAGAGATCTAGGAGGATTTTCGTTATGCGATGCGGTGCGGTGCAGCCCGCCCGCCATATGCGCCAGCCTAAGTACACAATTTTTTGTCTTGACCTTGAGTCCCTTGGTCTTGACTTACTTAATAGACACCTTTTTCGGCTAGGACAACAACGGGTAAATGAGAAAAAACACTATCCAGTGACAAGTAAATAGATTTTTATTATATAACAAACCAAAACTAAAAAAAGTGTCCTGAAATCAACACATAAAAACATACAAAATAGGTACACTGTTAAAACAATTAAAAGTTACTTTTTTAGTGATCTTAAATAAATTTTGAAGGTTCATGAATGCCTGCCCAAGGATATCAGAAATGGACTTAATTGAATGTGATTAGAAATTGTCGATGATGCTACACTATGGGTGAACCCCTAACTTGCTGATGTGAATGAATGTTGGTTGTTGATGTGGATATTTAATTATAAAAACTAAATGTTAGTTTTTGGGTTAATTTAATAAATGGATGGGGTCACCGCTCTATGTGTGATCCTCTGATTATATTTTCACTGCTTGATACTAGCAGGATAGTAAAACAGCCGGAGGCGACTCCCGGGCTTCCCTGATCTGTCCTCTAACGCCGAGCGTACTGAAGTTTCTGCTTCGCGGGCGGAGTGGTGTTTCGGAGGGGCGCCGTACGCGTCTCGTCACCTGCGAGAGTGGATTATGAACGGAGGTGCTACTACTTTAATTTTCAGATATTATTGTAACCGGTGAATTCACACAAAGGGGGCCTTACTGTAATGTCTTAACAACGAAGCCTAAAGGGCCCTATTCAACATCAAAAGCATCAGAGCAAGGGGAAGGTTGATTCCCCAGACTTAACCTCTAAAGTGGCCACTTGCATACCGATTATGACCAAAATGAATTTAAGGCACTCTTGTGTTAAACAAGACATTTCGATGCATGCAAGCAGTTAATTCGTCATAAGAGTAGGTATTTTTCAAGTCCAACATTGTTCGATAGTGTGGCCTAAGCTACTATAGCAGCGTTAGAATTAGTAAGTACTTTTAAAGGGCCAGGGCCGTCAGCCAACTAAGCTGAAATAAATTTCGTTTAGGTCAGCATAATAATATCGTATAGGTACTTTACAACTACATACAACTGAACTTTTTAGTTACACATAATTTGAAAAGAAGCGGTGTATAAGCAAATAATACTAACTGTTACTTATAAGTACCAGTGAAATGTTTACGCGTGGCTGTTTACCTCAAACTCTTTTACTATCTTAGGCGTCGCTGGGACTGGTCACTCGAAGTAAATAACACAGAAGAAAAATAATATTTCACACGCGAAAAATGACGGACTCCGCTTGATTTCGTAAGCGATTTTTTTGATTCACACCTATTATCTAGCTAGCCCAAAGTAAGTTAAGAACTTGTGTTATGATTACTAGATACTTAACGGATAAACATACTTATTCTTCTTCTTCTTAAATTTAAGAGCTGCGCTCTTGTCGGTGGAGTATTTTCCATTCCTGTCTTTTTCCTGCCAATGACTTCACCTCCTGGTACGACACAACATTAACTTTCTCCTTTATTTGTGAAATATAGCTCATTCTAGGTCTACCTCTCCCTCTCCTTCCCTCCATTTTCCCTTCCAGTATGTTTATAATGAAACTGTCATGTCGTAACAGGTGGCCTAGCATCTTTCCCCTTCTATTCCCAATCTCCCCAAGTAAATTTCTGCCCTCCCCAACCATGGTCAGTACATCCTCATTGGTCTTCTTTTCAGTCCAGCTAATTCCTTCGATTCTTCTCCAACACCACATCTCGAAGGCCTCTAGTCGTTCCTTATCTCTTTGGGTCAGCGTCCACGTTTCGCATCCATACAGGATGTAAATTTTAAAACGGTGCACAAAGAGCAGGTATCTTAACCGTTGACGCTACTTGAAAACGTTCTTGAAAACATCCTTAATTTTTATAGAAACTTTGAACTGCATTCTCGGATAAAAAAAATATATACTCGTACAATCAGCAGAAAAAAAAATCGGGTTTCAAATGTTTCTTCTGAGGATTTTTAAGACACCTACTGCGGTATAAGTACTAGAAAAGTTAGAAATCGCGAAAAAAATACCACTCATTCGCTAAGAAAATAAGTTTATTCAACAGAGGTACTCGTAGGTGAAGAGGATGCGACCAGGGGGTCAATTTCTGCTAAATTTTTGTCGTAATCGTCTCTCAGTGGTGTTTCAATAGTAGTGTTTATTTACACTGTTGTAACAAGAACTGTGTAAAACAGTACTACCATTGAAACACCACTGGAATATGATTGTGACTAAGCATTAGCAGAATTGGGCCCCTGTACGCAGGGGCGTGCATTCCATATAGGCAATTAGGCAGTGCCTACCTCATTCAAAACCTAAATAAATATATAATAAGTGTAAAAGTAATTTTATTTTAGTTTAAACTTCTACTCAACACTCACCCACTAAGATTTTCCTTTCGCTAAATACTGAATACCTACCGGTAGGCAGTCTCGAAATTGCCTACTCGAAACAAGCAGCATTTCATACAAGAATACAACTTATTTCGAAAAAGTATTGCTCAAGTATAAACCTCTCACGGCAAGAAGGGCGCTATTTGTACGTGTAACGTTCTAGCTTATACTTCCTTAATATATCAGTATAAAGTAAGCAAGCTTACCTGACGAATGAATTTGGTCGCGAATTATTTTATTGAGGAGTTATTTTAAAACTATCATATTTCCTAAGATATTCATTAAAATTAAATGATGTAAAGGACAATTTTGGTCAAAATTAAATACTTGTGATGATTAACGTATTTATTTAGATAAGGATCAATATCATGTTTATGAAAACCGCTTCTCAAATAATACATTAGTTTAGAACAAATTTTATTATCTTAAAAATTGTTATAGTGAGTTAACCATAAAACATAGAGATATGCTGTCGCGGACTTTTTTTTAGAACTTTTGATGGGGAACAATTTCGTCATACTTGATTTTTACGTAACTTTAATCGTTTACACATCGTCCGCAACGGAAGCTCCCAAAAATAATATTTTTTCCCTGTTTTTGCAACGTTTTACATTAATGCTCTGCTCTTATTAATCGTAGCGTGATATTAAATATCTTATTATCTTCCGAGATAAATGGACTATCCAGCACAATTTTTTTTTTCAATTCGAACTAGTAGTTCCGGAGATTAGCGTAATTTAATATTCCTACTAAATATTACGAACCTTATCATTTATGACTAGCTCTCGGTTTCACTCGCCGCGTGGTTGCCGTTACCATGGGAATATCAGGATAATTATAAATATTTGCATACAATGTCTTTTTCTGATGTATAAGCTACATTGCTGTAAAGTTTCATCTTAATCAGTTCAGTAGTTTTTGAGTGAAAGAGTAACAAACATTCATCCACCCAAATATCCTCACAAACTTTCAAACTTATAATATTCGGTAGCAGGATAGGATAATTGCAAAGTTACTAGTTAGATCTACAGTGCCTACTAAGCTGGAAAACCAATGCACGCCCCTGCCTGTACGACGCGTATAGCGCAAGCGCGGGGCGCGTGTTTTTCGCGATTTATGACGTTTCTAGTACTCAAACCTCCGTTGGTGCCTTAGAGTGATTTAATGCTCACGAGAAACATGATCGATAGTAATAAAAAAACATTTTTTTTGAGAATTGCCCATTTTCCTGCGGACTTTACTTTTTTTTTTTAATCTGTGAAAGCAGTTTAAAATTTCAAAAAATAAAGGATGATTTCTTATATTGTTTTCATGTAGCCACAACGGTTTAATATCTGCCCTTACTGCCCGTCTTAAATTTCCACCCTGTATATGTAAATACATACATAATATAATATATTAAACTCCAGACCAAGGCCACGTATCAACCAATTTCGAGTTGAAAGTTAATAGTAAATCTAAACTTTCAATGATATTATTGAGATGTATCACAGATTATAATAATAATGTATCGATGTCATTGAAGTTAGAATTGAAAACAATATTGAACCGAAATTGATTCGTTCAATATCGCCTTAATGCGAAACGAAATACTGCATGTGGGTTGCACCATGTTCCTTAAACAAATTTCTTTTTCACCTCACTCGCTCGGAAAAGCAGGTTTTCTCATTCAATATCTGCGTCGAAAGTCGCGTTTCCTTGCCTATGCCGGTAAAGTATTATTAATTTAGAATGAAAAATACGTCACAATGCTTTACGAATGACTGAGATTGACTTTTTATGGTACATTTTATTCTTATTTTAAATAACTTAATATAATAATTAATTATAATATTCCGTTTTGATTCATATAATTATTTTAGTTCCATATATCATAAAAACAATTGAATAAATATAAGAATTTGCAATTTACGGTGGGTGAGATTTCACAACCTATGGCTGCATTTAGGACCGCGCCAAAAACAAGGTGGAGCGACCGCTTAAATACCTACTTGAGGTCAAGATCTATGTTGTAAAATGACAATTTTTCAGGGAAAAATATTTCAAGATTTGGAAAAATATTTCATGTAAATACTAACAATACACTTAAGATTTGGCTTTGCCTTTTCCAAAAAAACAAGATTAAGAAACCAAAAAGGCTTAACTGGCAGTATGGCTTAAAACTTCGCCTGTCCCGAAAAGGACGAATACAACTACGACTACTGCTGCTACTACCATTTTTTCAGGTTCGTTCTATAATTTTGTTAAATCCGAGAGAATTAAAATAAAAAATGTCCAGCAGCGACGAAGACATAAATTTAACGCCAAAAGATTTGGCGCAAGCAGTGCATAAAGCAGAATTGATTTTTCTCCCAGACAAATCGCGGGAAAGATACAATTCTTAATTCATATATTCTCACCATAACCCATTTGAATAAAATTACATAAACATTTACTTAGGTACAGTATGCTTAGCTTAAATATAGGATCTAAGATTGTAAATGACATTAGTTTATCAAATGGGTTACGGCGGGCTAACATTTGAAGTAGGAAAATCCTGTCTCAACACAAGTATAACAGTAAAAAAAATGTGACTTCAAATATTACTATTTGTAGTAATTTTACTTTTAATTTTTGTTATAAATGGTACCTATATATTTTTTTTTAGCTAAATAATGGAACGCGCTGCCTGCTCATGTGTTCCCCGATTCCTACAACCTTGGACTATTTACCATTTTACTAAAGCTGTTTTTCTTTCACCTAAAAAAATTTTTCGCTATTGAGGTAAAAAATTGTGTTTTGCGCTCGGCAGGAAAGTTTTTAGCGTCTCGTACCATTGAAACCCTCGCTACGCTTAGGATTCAATATTACAGGTTTTCTTTTTTGTTTTTTTCACTTTACTTTTTTCAGGATTATTTTCCTCCGTTTGGTTTCAATAGGCGTAATTCGCCGGTGAAAACCAACTTTCCAGCCTTGTATAACAAATAATTATTTCACGTTACACGCTCGGAAAACGAGGGTTTTTCATTTAATTTCTGCGCCGAAAATCGCATTTTACCGGCCTAGCGTGGTGAACTATTTATTAATTTAGAATTGACTATTGACTTTTTATTATTAAATAAAATTAAATATTATTAAATTAAATTTGAATTAAATATAATACTCCGTTTTGGTTTTATATTATTTTAGTTCATTGAATCATAAAAACAATAAAAATAAGATTAAAATATTTGTTCTAAGAATTTTATATTATAATATTAGGCTGGGTAAGATTTCACAACCTATTGGATTGGATTGCGGAACGTGACATAAACCTTTATTTCTAAATTGTCTTTGTCTTATTACCTCATGTCAATGTCCATATTTACCGAATCATTTTTATTGTTATTATATTTAACAATTTATTCCTATTTTAAATAACTTTGAATTAACTATATTACTCCCTCTTTTATTATTTTAGTAAAAATAATAGTTTTTTTACTGGAAGTTGACCGCGGAAACAACCTATAAATTTCCACACTGTTGTGAGGTGAAAAATTGTATGTTGCGCTCAGTATTAATTTTTTTTGCGTCTCGTACCTTTTAAACCCTCGCTACGCTCAGGATTCAATCTTTGAACCACTGGCTACGCTCGTGGTTCTACCCTAGAATACTTCGCTTGCTCAGGTTTCAATAGAGGTTACTCGCCGCTAAATCCAACTTTCCAGCCCCGTAAGCGCATGGTTCAAAATGCAAGGCAATTTACGATTACTTTTTACGAATTAGTAAAATTTATTTTTGGTGCAACCGGCTGTTAAAATACCATAGTATGTAATGCACATACTACTTAAAATATAATAATATGTTGCAACATCAATGAACGTGTTTTATTTGCGTCTATTGTGTTAAAAGATAGCTTCTTCTATAAATAACGCTCGTTCAGCCTTATCGATACTTTATTCATATCGAGGTCGAATTATTTGACACGTTACCCAGAATAAATTACGTGCTCTCATATTTGATCATAATATTATTATGCCGCTGGAATTTTCAAGGACCCTGAGGTGTGGTTTAGATCGGCATAAAATTCAAGCCAGCATTTGTGTGTTGAATAAAACAAGGTTTACGGATTTAATCGCGCGATTTTTCAGATTTCCCGACGTTTCAGCACCAGAAGGTAGACTTATAAGTAGCCAGTCATCCGTAACCAGGGCATCTGAAAAGATGCCGAAATTTATTATTTTTATGAGCAATGAGCGGTACGCGCCAAAATTTAAGATCTGCAGTATTTGGATGAAAGGCACACTTATAGTTTATATAGGCTGGATTAAAATATTAATTACTTTTTTGCTGATATTACCACGGGAACTGGAACCAAGTGAATCAAACCACGGGTGGCCACTGCTTAGTTTTGGCATATGTGGTGTTGTGTAAAAAATACGAAAACGTTTCCGCAATTTCCGCTCATTTATACGTGCCAAAACATAAAGCTCAATTTTTGTTCTTTGTTTAAAATATCGTTAGGCGACAGGCATTTTTATTACCTAGATTAGCATTATATCCGATAAAGGACTGAAAGATCTGGGGGCCTACCGCCATTTCTTAGCGCAGTATTGTTTCAATCTTACCATGCTATTTCGTACCACTAATGTCTAAAGGTAAGTTTGTTTTTTTGACGGAAGTTTTGCGTCGTTTTTGCCTACAAAGTGTGAAGTGTGTCAAAATGTGACAACTTCAATAAAAGGAAAACCAAACAAAATGTTCTTATGTCATGATGAAAGGACCGCAGTTCGATTGAATGAATATCCAGGTACCGATTTTATTTAATTGGCTATTCCAATAGAGAAATGAACCGATAAAAAGCGGCTAACTCTCTATTACTATTATAAACGCTCGAGGTACTCTGCAAATAAAGGTATCGGTATCCATAAAAATTAAGGAAAAAAGAATCTCTCTCTCAGTAAAAGTCTTTCAAATTGACAGGCGGGCTAATTATCTCTAAAGAAAACTCGGTGGAGTTTCAGTTTCCTTGCTATTTTGGCTATCATAAAATTTTTAGATCTGCAATCGGCTCCTCAGCCGTAATCAGCTAGACGATTGCGTAAAGTCAATCGTATTCATTTGACAGTTTATATTGTATCATATTATATGTCATTCCATACAAATTGGAGCCGATTAATACGATTTGAACTGTCAAATGAATACGATTAACGTACGCAATCGCACCCCTTATAGGTTCCAAAGTAGTCAGATTGTAAGTGCCATCCCATTAGCTGGCACTGTAAAGTTTATAGGATCAACTTCTTTGATCTAGGTTCAGGATTTGCCATCTTTTTAGGCGTTTTATGTTTTCTGCTCCATTGAGGAGTTTTTTTTTCCAATTCATTTATATATGTGAGTTTAATCTGTGTTTGCTGCATTTGCCGACTTCCTCTTTAACAGTTGATATCTCCAGGTATTGGTGTATTTGGGTATTTTTAACCCCCGACGCAACGCAAAGAGGGGTGTTATAAGTTTGAAGCCTATGTCTGTCTGTCTGTACGTATATTCGAAGAGCCTAAACGAATCAAGCGATTTCAATGCGGTTTTTTTTAATTGAAAGCTAAATTTATCGAGATGGTTCTTAGCCACGTTTGATGAAAATCCATCCGGCCATTTATGGAGATGGTCAAGTTCCTGCCGAAACGGTAATAGATACAAAGGTGGTGCTTTGACTAAAATAATGTACACCCTAGGCAAATTTAGGTACAGCAAAAAAAACAAAATGGCGGCAAAACAATTTTTGTCTTTCTGTACATAAATATTCGTACTGCCTAAACGAATTAAGCGATTGCAAGGCGGTTTTTTTTAATTTTGTGTGTAATTTAAGAAGGATGAAATAAAAATAACATTTTAACATTTTAAAAAACCCCGGCACAAAAAAAACTTCAAAAAAAATTAATTTCTCTCTCGGTCGGGGGACCATAAAAAGAGAAGTACTAAAAGGGTATATTATACGTTTGAAGTTTTTTTGTGTCGGGGGTTGTTGGGGGGTTTTTAAAATGTTAAATTTTTTAAACCAATGTGTCCAGATAGTGTTCTTAATGCAATGTTCTGGAATCGCTTCAGGATCTCGCTCTTTGGTGTGCGCGGGACGCAGTTACCGTGGTCAGACGTGTTTACGTACGCTCTACAAATTTTAATCATTTACATAAGATAAAGTGAAAAATAGTCATTGAGACTAATACCAGTTTGTGGCGGAAGTTCAGTCGTTCATTTTAGTGGTTAAATGAACGCTGTGAGTATTGTGATTGTGAAGAAAACAGTGTTTTTCTATACAGACAAGTGGTGATTAGTGCGATCAGTTGTTGCCGTGTCACTCGTCGACAAAGTAGTTGACCTTGAGTTGTTGTTCAACGGTCTTTGACTAAGGCACACTTTGTGTCAATAGTAGTACGCTAATTCGTCGCCTGTTATAGTGAATTGGCGGTGCCGAGGCGCCCTGCTGTTATACTGACTTAGCGGGTTGCTGTTCAAAACCTAATAGTATCTTTTTTTTTTTGTGATATTTTTTTTTTTCTCCAAATACATTCAATCATTATCAATAACTTTTTTTTTTTTTTTTTTGTTGATAATTGAAGTTTTTTACTATGGCTCCAGAAAAGAAAAAGGTTTGCGCCGGCTGTCTGCAAGTAATTAAAGATAAACAATTCTTATGCTGTAGCACATGCGCAGAGTATTACGACATCATTTGTGCTAATGTTTCTGAGCAACGCTTCCGCAATACATTAATTGGCGATCATCGACTCAAATGGAAATGTGAATCATGCAGGAGCAAGGAGCCCAGGGCTGATAATAGCAACACACCGGTTCGGGGTCTAGACGATAAAGTTTCGCGTCGTCGTGGAGCCTCGGCCTTGAGTCCACCCGAGCTGAGTAGTTCCCCAGCAACGGACCCTGATAGCGCCCTGACGGTGCTGACAGGTAAAGTCGACGCCCTCATTGAAGAGATCCGCTTGTTTCGCAAGGAGTTGGCTGAGACTCGTCACTTTGTCCAGGTGGTCGATGAGAAAGTAGCAGATGTAGCTAAACGTGTGGGAGCTTGTGATGATAAAATAGGCCAATTGGCCTCGCGTGTTGATAAGCTGGAAAGCCGTGACTAAACAACCTATGAGAATGAAGGGACACACAAAACTCTCCTGAATACAATCGAGTCGTTGAAGGCCGAAATTAATGATCGGGACCAGGAGCTGCTTCTTAACGATTTGGAGATCACCTGTATACCTGAGCAAAAAGGTGAAGGACTTCAACACGTTGTCATGACCCTGGCGAGCAAACTTGGGGTCCAACTGGGTCCCCAGGACTTGGTCAGCGTCACTCGTGTCGGACGGCCTATGGAAACTGATCAGCCGGGTGCAGCGTCTCGACCGCGTCCCATTGTCGTCCGTTTAGTGCGGCGTGCCCTGCGGGATGACTTATTACGTGCAGCCCGTGTTCGTCGCAACATCACTACTGAAGGTCTTGACCTACCCGGTCCTCCTCGGCGCTTTTATGTCAATGAGCGCCTGACCCGCGCAAATCGCGCACTGTTCCGACAGGGCCGTGAAATTGGCGGGCGTTTGGGTTGGCGTTATATCTGGACAAGAGACGGTAAGGTTTTTGCTCGTCAAAGTCCTGGCCAAGATGTTCCGCGCCATCGCTTGCGCACTCAGGCGGACCTAGTTCGAGTTTTTCCAAAATGCACGTGCTCCTACAGTTCCTGGTTACAGATTTCGAAACACCCCGCGCCCGCAGCACATGTGTGGCGGCCGAGGAGGTGGGGTCGCTTTTTATATCAAGCGTCATGTAACTGTTCGTTACATGAAGCATCCAGAGGCTGACATTGAACAGATGTGGCTCACCACCAAGATCAACGGGTCTACCATTGCAATCGGTACAGCTTACAGACCACAGTGGGTTAACGTTGAGACATTTCTTGATGCTTTAACTGAGTCTGTCTCCTACTTCGGCCAGAATGACTATGTAGTTTTGTTAGGGGATTTTAACATAAACTTGTTCAATCAGCACTCCAGCCATACAAGGAAATTTCAACAATTTCTATCTTACATGGAACTAGATCAGATAGTGACTGAGCCTACTCATTTTACTGCCGAGTCGGAATCACTAATTGATGTTATCTGTACCAACTGTCGGACATGTAATGTGGAAGTAGTACACGTTGCTGACCTGATAGGCCACTGCATGGTAAGCGTCACCTTGTCAGTGAAACGGCCAAAATTTCCCAAACGCACTCTGATATATCGGCCAATCAAACATATCAATCTCGATCTGTTTAATACAGACTTAAATGCGATTGATTGGGATGCGATTGCTTCTCTACCGTCGGTTGACGAGATGGTAGTTTGTTTTCAGCAGACGTTGCTATCCCTTTACGACTATCACGCCCCACTCAAATCGATCAAAATCAAACCAGATAAGTCATTTCCATGGATCACCGATACGGTGAAGCAAATGATGAACTCGCGCAACCAGGCTTTAGCGAAATATCGGGCCACTAAATTAGACAGCGACAAGGAATACTGGAAGGAACTGAAAGATATGGTTGAGGTCAGTTTATCATCTGAGAAGCGTGCTTACTACAATTACTTTATAAACTCCCAGGCATGTAATAGTAAATCCTTCTGGAGAACCATCAAAGGCACAATCACAGTCGACCCATCTAGCGAACGGAATCTTCCTAATGCTTTTAATGATCCCAACTTAATAAATTCACATTTTCTGGACATCCCGTACGCTGATATTAATTCATCCCATTTAGAATCTTTCAGTTCCCGTCGCCACTGTGGTTCTGTATTTGAACTGAAACCTGTGTCAGAGAGAGATGTTGGCAATTTTATAATTTCTTTAAAATCAAACGCAGCCGGTATTGATGGCTTGAGCAGAGATCTGATTATCTTAACTCTACCTTGCACGCTGAGGGTTATTACAGCCATTGTAAATAGATCGCTTTTGACTGGGACCTTCCCTGCAGAATGGAAGCATGCTCTGGTGACACCTCTGCCCAAAGTCTCAAACCCATCTGAATTGAAAGACCTCAGGCCAATAAGTATCTTACCATTCCTCTCCAAAATCTTGGAAAAGGCAGTCTATACACAGCTCTGCAAGTATCTTGAAGACAACCACGTTATCCCTTCATTGCAGTCTGGGTTCCGTCGAAATCACAGCACATCTACGGCACTTCTTGAGGTTGTAGATAATATCCTTTTTGAGCAGGACAACGGGCGGGGTACTATTCTAGCGCTCCTCGATTTCTCCCGCGCTTTCGATAGTATAAATGTACCTCTCCTCTTGACCAAACTGGAGTACTATGGCCTTGATGATGTCTCTGTGAGATGGTTTGATGGTTACCTTACTGGTCGACTACAGTCCGTGAAACTGGCTGGACGTGATGATGGCTCTGCGGCATGCTTGTCAGACCCGAGACAGACGACGCACGGCGTACCTCAAGGTTCAATACTTGGTCCTTTACTTTTCATAGTGTACACAGCGGATCTCGTGAATGTAATCAAAGAATGTAGGTACCATTGCTATGCTGACGATGTACAACTTTATATCTCAACGAGTCCCGTCGCTACTCAAGAGGCTTGTCAGAAACTAAATTCAGACTTGAACCGAATTGTCAATTGGTCAAGGGATAATGGATTACTACTAAACCCAGTTAAGTCCAAGTTCATGGTGGTCGGCACAGATTCACAGATTGTAAAAATGTTGAACTTTAATCCGATTGTGAATATTGGTGGACAGCTTATAGAAAGAGTCGATGAGGCCCGCAACTTAGGGGTGACCTTTGATAGCAGGCTACGATTTGAAACTCATGTGCTGAATGTGGTCAGGAGTTGTATGTACCGCCTGAAAATTTTATATAGGGTCCGTAAGTTTCTAAGTGAAGGAGTTCGCATTAAATTGTGTGAGTCATTGATTCTTTCCCGACTAAATTATGCCGACGTCGTTATAGGCCCTTGCTTATTATCCAGGACCAAACGCTTGATCCAGCGCGTACAGAACGCTTGCTGCAGGTTCTGTTTTTATATACCTCCCAGGACTCACGTTTCGCCTTACTTAAACTCGGCAGGCATGCTTCGAACAGAGTTGCGTAGGAAGCTGCATTTTGCATGCCTTATTTTTAAGATCATCAAAAACAGACAACCTGAATACCTGTTCAAGAAGTTTAAGTTCTCGTCGGCTTATGATAGGTATCCGTAACCACTCACACCGCACTGCGGCTTTTAGGGGCAGCTTTCGCTTTCAAGCTACTAAATGTTGGAACGATCTACCACCACCACTTAGAGCTCTAACTGGAGTATTTACGTTCAAAAATAAATTACGTTTCGATTTGCTAGAGCTCCAAAAGATCCATTCATAGCGACGTCGAACCCCTTTCACAGCTAGATATTTTTTTATTACTTTTTATTTATTTATTTGCATTAACTTGTTACTAAACTATTTATATTTTATTTAATCTTGTAAGTCATTCATAATCCTACTGGTTTATAAGTCTTCCGCGCAATCCTTTCCCTTCCAATATATATATTTTTAAGACTTTATACTTTTTGTTTTTTTTAAGTGCGTCATTTTCACCATTTCCCGCCCAACCATCAATAGGGTGAGGGCTGAAAATCGATGTTTCGCTCATCCCACGAGCGAAAATACCACATCGAGCCTAGACCCTGTTTTGCTGCTGCACATAGAGGCATCCGCACTACGTCTGACGAAGTGATTATAAAAATATGTTATCTATTTATATGATGTCTAAAATACCAGATGTATCTATGTGTGTTGCAACAAAATAAACAATTTTCTATTCTATTCTATTCTATCTCTATATTGGAGTTGTTCGCCGAGCCTACAGTATGATTTTTTTTTTAGATAATCAGCCTGCCTGCGAGCCTACTATCATCTATTTAAAAAATCATGTCATAAGATAAGGTTTTGTTTGCGTTTTGTTTTTTTATTGAAGTTATCACATTTTGACACACTTCACAATTTGGAGCGATGATTAAGCGAAGGCGTCTCAAAACCTATTTTAACAGATTCGTTGTACGAAATTGCATGGTAAGATTGGTACGGGAGCCTACCGCAATCTCTTACCAGTAAGAGATTGCGGTAGGCTCTCGTATTACGAAAACTAAATAGGCGATGAGGTAGCACCTGCCATTATTGTTTCCGGAAAAAACACCCAACCAATGTTAAATACGGATTTAACAAATTCAAATAATAGTTATTTGTTATGCAAGGCTGGAAAGTTGGTTATTTAGCGGCGAGTTACCTCTATTGAAATCTGAGCAAGTGAAGTATTGTAGGATTGAACCACGAGCGTAGCGAGTGGTTCAAAGATTGAATCCTGAGCGAAGCGAGGATTTCAAAGGTACAAGACGCTAAGAACTTTTCACCTCCCAACAGCGAGGAACATTTTATGGTTGTTTCCGCGGTCAACTTCCGGTAAAAAATTCTTTCAAAAATAAAGTTTAATCTAAATATACCTTATTCTCGTTGTTTTTATGATTAAAACTAAAATAATAAAAGAGGGAGTATTATAGTTAATTCAAAGTTATTTAAAGTAGGAAATATTGTTACTTATTAATAAGAATAAAAATGATCCCGTAAATGTTGACACTGACATGAGGTACAAGACAAAGACAATGTCACAGTTATGTACGGTTATGTCACAGTCCGAAATCCAATTATAGGTTGTGAAATCTCACCCAGCCTAATATAAAATTCTTATAACAAATAGTTTAGTCTTATTGTTATTGTTTTTATGATTCAATGAACTAAAATAATATAATTAAACCAAAAGGGAGTATTATAATTAATTTAAAGCTATTTAAAATAAGAATAAAATATAACAAAAAGTCAATAGTGCAATTCGGAACGCATTATGACATATTTTTTGGTATTACATTAAAAAAGTACTTTGCCGCGCTAGGCCGCAAAAAGCTTCGCCTAAACTGATTGACAAAACCTCCTTTTCAGAGCGTGTGAGGTGAAAAGGTAGTATTTCTAACAGCTAACAAGTTCAAAAACACTTTTGCGACTTTATTTGCATGCTGTACAGACAAGTGTGATAATAAAAGTACAAAGTTAAGCTTCGCGAAAGAGAAGGTATGAAAAGGATCGCCCAATACTAAGCCAGGATGCCATTAAAACAGCGTACAGTTTCTTCGGTGCGTGTTAAACGATCAATACGTATCGCGATACTCGATCAGGGGCACTCAGGACCTGAAACGTTTTAATAAGAAGACGCTATCCACAAAATAAAGCTGGTAACTCACGTTCCTTCCTTTTACATCGTACCATTATCCATCGTTCCATTTCAATTAACGTAAGATTCCACCCACATGGCATAGATCAGTCATAGGTATAGGTAGGTTATAGGTATGTTACATTCGAAATCAGAATAATTTTGATACACTTGCATTTTTGGTATGTTGTTTGAGTCCACCTAAATAAATGACTGAGTACTGAGGTAACAAACATAAAAAACACATATGCACGAATTGATAACCTCCTCCTTTTTTGAAGTCTAACTACGTGATTGGATCAGAAATCTCAGCGCAATCGATGTACATGCATAGAACAAACCGAATTGAGAACCTTCTCGTTTTTGAAAATCGGTTAAAAATTAAACTAAAGCGTTAAACATTGACGGCCTTACCACAAAAGGTCTTAAAACACTGTTTAATTAACAGTGTTTAAATATGATGCTATCTCTATCAAACAGTATTCTCAAACAAAACTTTTAAAGTAAAGAGCAATGTAGAATTCCTTGGCTGGCACCGACACTAAAAGGTTTATTTTTCACTTTTTTTATTTTTGAAGGCGGTTATTTTTTTCTATAAAAAAGTTTTTATTTCACAATTTTTAAAGTAAGAATAAGTCCCGCACTTCGGTTTGACTCAAACTAGTAGTGTAGACAACTACTGGTTTGAGTCAAACCGTTTGGGTCAAACCGCTTGATCGAAAAGACGACAGTTTTTTTCAACGTTCCCGAGTAAACATACAAATATATATAAACGTGACGAATTGATAACCTCCTTTTTTATGTCGGTCAAAAAGTGGCAGCATCAAATTTAATCACTGTCTAACATAAACACGCGATAAACACTGTTTCGTGGTAAGACCGTAATAGTGTAAATATTTGCCATATAAATGGAGGAGTTGTAACTACGTGACTATTATCCTCAAACAATAAAAAGTATACTATGTACTAGAGTAGAATTGCGAACTGATGAACACGTAGCAGCTACGAACGCTACGAGAAAGCTACGCCGTAGCGTTTCAAAGTTGACGACAACTTGATATCGTTATGTATTCCTCCAATATTATTAATTAGTTTAAGATTATTTGTTGCGAAATAATGTTTCTTTTATTACATTCTAATCAACTATCTGTATTAATTTTATAAAAAAAGTGAATGGGTTCAATTAGTTTCACTCCGGAGTAACTCAATTTTTTTTTACTCCTCTTACTCAAAATGTCCGTCATTGTAGTATACCGAATGAGGATAAATAATTGTCCCTAGGGAAAAAAGTGGGGAAAAAAAAAGTAACTTGTGGCCGAGTTAATTTTTTCCAATATTTTTCTATTTAAAATTTACCATAAGTAAAAAAGTAACTATTTTCATTTAATTTCAAATTTCAACAGTAACAGTTTTTATAAACCGGTATGCCCAAAGAGCCTACCCTTTTGTTAGAGGGGAATGCTTCGTATGGCTACTTCTTCCGACCAAGTGGGTGAAGCCGCGGGCGGCCGCTAGTTATTCTTATTATTATTTAAACGACCGTTAATCGGTCAGTTATACTCGGTCAGTTATAGAGCTCGGGTCTTACTGCCATCCATGAAGTTATTGGCATAAGTGGAGCTAACACTCCAAATACCTGTTTGCAGCAAAAAATCTATGTAGCGTCATCCCACTCTCTAGATAATTCTGTCTCTTTCCAATTAAATTTGTGTTGTGGAATCAATACAAAAGAGGGTAAAAATCTGCTTAAAAGTGCTACGTGATTGTGGAAGTGGAATCCAACTTATCCTCTAACCTCTAAAGTGTTAAAATAGGAAAACAAAATGAAATAGAAGGAAACAGAATTCTCTAGAGACTGAGATGACGCTACATAGAATTTTGACTTCAAGTGGCTATTTGGAGAGTTAGCTCTACCTATACCTAAAACTTCATACTCCCATCTCATATCATACGCACTCACACATTACTAATTCTTATTACTTTAAAGTTTGCATGTTGATTGCAAAATATGTGCGTCTGAGTGGAAAATTTATCAAATATTAATGTTTGATTAATGTTAGTGATTTCAAACGGTATTTGACTCCCAAAAGAGTGCAGTATGATTATCACGATTTATGTGATGTGACGATGATATCAGTGTTGAGAACTTGTAATTAAACTGTTAATAAAAGTTAAATTGTTATGAGCAATATTTAAATATTGCGTAAATGATAGAATGTCAACCCAACCCAATGATCATGAAAGATATGTCACCTTTGAGATTTTTAAATTAGATAAATAATATCACTTTTAGGGCCTGTTTCACAATCTAAGAGTTAGTTCTGAGTAACTGACAGTCGTGATATGAAAAATATGTCTAATCATATATCAAGTAAGCTACTCAGAACTTACTTTTAGATTGTGTAACATGCCCTTAATTATACACATCGTTGAAGAGTTAAATTAAAAATAAATAACTTTATAGAAAAGTTACAAAGAATGTAAAAAATATTAGAAAATTTCGACGGTAGACCGCAAGGCTTGGTAGCTCAGTGGTTATAGCAGTGGGCTGGATACCCAAAGGTCACGGGTTCGAGTACCGTCTGCGAATAACTTGTGAGCAGACTCGTAGCAGGTTTCTAATATTTTTCTTTTAAAATTTATTATAACAAAGAATGACATTATTCTTTTACTGCGAAAGTAAATTTTACATAAATATCAAAATAAACTAAAATTTTGCCAAACGGCGCAGTGCTACTGATACTGCCTACATCGTCAGGGTCGTGAATTGAATACAGGTCTTTAATTATAGACATAAACTTTTTAAGCATAATATCATAATCGTTAATATCGATTGTAATAATCATCATAACGCATAATAATCATTAAGCAGAATTAAAAAAAAAACATAATATTGTGTGGCAGAATATTTTTTGGCGTAAGTATTAAAATCCATAAACTGGAAAGGCAGAAGAACTTTACGCATTATTTTTTAAGCATAATTATTATTTGGTAGAGTAATCACAATCAATAATGTTGTTACTGGATGCAAGCAGGCATGCAGACATAAGTACATGGCTTCTATCACAGCTCCGGCGTTGCGGGGCCACGGTGGGCCCTCGCGTGATTATCGTCGCCGATGATTTTAAGGCTCACCACCGCAGCTTGGGCCGCAATTTTAGGGCTACTGATAGTTATGTCAAAAGAAACTAGTTATTTTATTATTTATGCTTATTAAAATAATGGCTTTAAATTATGCCTAATGAAGTTTATGCCAAATGAAAATTATGCGTATTGCTGATTAGTTATGCTATATGATGAGTAAGCCTTGTGAGTTTATGCCAAATTTGTTTATGACAAACAATCTTATGCGAGAAGAAAGAACCTCGTTTGTTACCTATCCGGAACAAACATTCATTTAGTATCTGGGTGTTATTGTAAATATACTTACTTCGCTGGCTCAACGTTGTAAAAATACGTTTTATAAGTATTCATTTCGTTCTTTCTCAATTTCGTAACACAAGTGTGTTATACTTTGGGAAAGTAAAACTTAAGTTAAACTTAGTATTAAGAAATTGACTAAGAAAAAATATATTATATGATGACGATGTCACGAGCGGGCAAGAATTTCTAAGTAAGCTAATTGATAAATTATACCGTAATGTGTTCGAAGTTATATACTTATCTACCTTAAATAGAAATCATTTGGTCGATACTCACGCCAAGCTACCTCGTGGGGTTAAAATATTTAATACAATACTATTTCCAAGTATGAACAAATCAATACTCTTTTAAATGAGGTACTTATCCACCTGTTCGGTATAGATGGCAGTTTTTGCATTAACCACCTGCACCTCAGTGCAGTATAATTCCGCAATCGATACCGTTACAATGTGTTGAACCAAAAAAGCTGTTTATTTTTAAACTAGTTCTTGCAAGTTGTTTTATATCCACTGTATACCACCTGCACCTCAGTGCGGTATAAATCCGCAATCGATGCCGTTACGATGTGTTGAACCAAAAGAGCTGTTTATTTCTTAACTAGTTCTTGCAAGTCGTTTGATATCCACTGTATACTAAATTTAACGGGAAACAAGAGATTCCTGAAAGACATAAAACCGACTTGAGCCAACAGAGAAAAGTAGCTTTTTAAGTAAAAATAGACTTTATTCCATTAACACAAGGGCTATTTAGAGATCTCCAAAGTGCGCCCACGTTCCAACCAGACATATTGGCTCCAAGTATTGGAGTTTTTTTTTCACAGAGGGCGAATAGTGTTTAGCCAATTTTAACCTTATTCAGCCAGGCAGCTGTTTCTGGCTTTTATAGCAATTCACCACAGAAAGTTTCAATTTACAGAAACTCGAGATATCTTTTAAAATGTTTAAGTTAAAAAGATGCTTTTGTTTGGGAGTAAACTTATTTGTATTATAAAAATAAAAGGATACAATGTTTAGGGTGTCCGGTGGCAGAATTCGAATTTCCTTTGCTAATATAATATAATGGAACGCGAAAGTTTAAAATCTTATATTCCTTTGTTAATATTTTAAAAAGTAAACAACTTAAGACGTGAATTTTGACGTAATTTTTATTTTTCCTCTGTGCGGATTTGTTTGAAACATCTCAGTGGACAGATGCGCAACGTGCTGTTACATCCAATTGTACTATGCACAAACGTGCATTGGTTGCATATTTAATTTCTATAAAACCAAACCCAACCATGCGGCCAAGGCAGTTGCATCCAGATCAGCGTAGCGCATTTTCTACCTCTCATTCCATAGTCTCGGGTCGCGTTGTTGAAGTAAAGTGAGATCAACTCGAGATAAAATCTTTAGTGTTAAAGCGTGAATCCTTGTAAAGTGTCTTTTAACTTATTTTGTTAAATAAACTGAGCATGTGGGAACTTTTTTTTTATAACCGCATAACAGTGCGATCTCACTCTAGGCGTATTTTAAGGCCAATGATTAGTGTACGGATTCGTCAATATTCCTCATTTACGAGACGTGAAAACTTAATTCGATCATGGATGCGAAAGTTCCGTTCCGTTCAGCAGCAAATACATGATGGCCGGGTCCCAGCCAGATGTCGAGAATGAAAGAAAACATCGAACTCGTCGCAAACATTCGAACACAATATTCGATGAGCAGTTAACTAAATCAAAATAATAAATAAATAAATAATTGCACACAAACACACCAATTATCTAGCCAACGTTAGTTTCATGAAGAACTTGTGTTATGGACACTAGATAACGGATAAACATACTTATATACTTTATTTTTTTTGTAAATTCATACATAATATATATATTAAACATTGCACACAGAACAAGACAGATAGACAGGTTCATGCATACAAATATTTGTCTTGTCCGGGGATCGAACCCGGGACCTCTGGCGCAGAAGGCGGGCTTAGTACTCCTGCGCCAAACAGTTGTACACGAATCATTAGCATTTTTAAACACCTACGCTACGTCTCGATTACCCGTTGCACACCCGTCCACTGAGACGTTTGGTAAACAAATTCGCACAAACGACAAATCAAATTACGTATTAACTCCGCCTTAAGTTTTTTACTTTTAAAAATATTGGCAAAGGACATTTAAGTCTGCCACCGGACACCCTATATATTTAGAATAATACACTCAACGTCAAAAAAATCGCACCTTTTTAAAAAAATTTTAAGCGTTATTAACACTTTACAAGTGCGTGTACGGCTTGTACTCCCACCAATATTAGCCTTGTTTGAAAGCCCAATAAATTAACTTAATAAACAAGATTTCATTGCATTAAAAAAGCATAATAAATAACAAAAATGTGACAAAAAGAAATAATGCAATTTTGTACCTCTATAAGGGTTGCTGGTTTAGCAATTGTGCTTCAATTTGTGGGTTTTAATGGGTTCAAAAGGCAGTGATCCGTAATGTAACCCTTAAAAAAATATTTTCTAAGTTGTTTTTGTACAATAAGCATTATTAAGGAGTGGTATTGTTTTGTAAACTTTATCTATTTTTTGTTTTATTCCAATAAAAAATAAAAAGTTTAATTATTTGGGTACTTCTTTTCGTTACCTTTCAAATGATATCCAACATTTCTCTCATAAATTGATTCCAAATAAGGTTAAACTAAGTTTAAAACTCAGATTTTTTAAAGGTGCGAATTTTCTGCGGGTAAGTGTATTTATTTTTGCATTATATAAATATATATTTCTAACACTCACACCAATTAACCAGCGGGATCTATTATTTAAATGTAGGATCATAAATTCGAAGTATTCGTGTGAATAAAAGTTTATATTTGTAATTTTTGCATTTTTCTATGCTATTTTTATACTTATGGTAAATTTTAAATAGAAAAATATTGGAAAAAATTAACTCGGCCACAAGTGAATTCTCAGACGGGAATCGAACCCGCGACCTTTGGAAATCCGGTCCAATGCTCTAACCGCTGAGCTACCGAGACTTGCGAACCACCGTCGAAATTCTCCAATACTTTTATATTTTTAATACGCTGTAGGCCAGCGTTGTCACATCAATGCTAGGAATATCCTTGCATTCGAAAGAAACATCTTTTCAGGTGTTTAACGATCGATTAAGATGCAACTGCCAATAATTTATAATTTTTGTAATTTTTGCATTTTTCAATGTTATTTTTATACTTATGGTAAATTTTAAATAGAAAAATATTGGAAAAAATTAAATCGGCCACAAGTGAATTCTCAGACGGGAATCGAACCCGCGACCTTTTCTATTTAAAATTTACCATAAGTTTATATTTGGTTCTGCAGTGACTCACAATTTCTCCCATAACCTCTCAAGACTTGACTCATAATGTGTACAATTCCCAAAGGGTCGTTGAAAGAAATGATACTTTAAATAAAATCAGGTAAATTTATATTGAAGAAAATTACAAATGTACTTAGAAGGAAAAAATATAGAATGAGTGAAAAATGACAAGAAGAGACAAAAGAGCAAAATACATAGACTAGAAAATAATATTAATCATACAGTATAAAAATGTAAGCAATGATAAAGGCAAACTTAACATACCGCCCACCATGGACAGCTCGTCCATCAAACAAACAACTTAAGTAAAACTATAGTTCACTTAATATAAACAAAACAATGATATCCAATAGCTAAATTAAAATACAAACAAAAACTCGTCATAGTTTGGTTACGAAACAAAATGTAACATTTACTAAGCCTCTATTTAGTAACAGTTAATATTATAAGTTTGGACACAGATCTTTTGATTAGAGATCCTTTACATCGTAGTTTTACAACTCTCGTAAGATTGTCCGAACCAACATGTTTTGCAGTAATAATGCCGTGCAACCATCGTCGGGACGGGGGAGGTCATTCTTTTATTAAAACTACATAAAGCTCGAAAGTTATATATCTGACCACTTGTACCTATGTTACAATTGAGTTGAATACTCAATGGGACCAACCAACGCCTCCAAAAGTCCTGGAGAAATGGTTGTACATATTATTGCCAACTTTTAGGTAAGTGTACCAGCATTAGTTGAGGATCGCCTGGTATAATACGATTATTCGCCAATCAAATAGGTGAAATGCGAGTGATGCGGCAGAAGTATTGGACGTTTTAAGTTATGTTTTTCCTTTTTCTGCAAACAACCGCCCACCCTGAGGCTATCATCGCTCTCAAGAAATAGACAAAGCGAGGTAAGTTTAGTTTTCTTCTTAACCTTTTCCATAATTTGGGAACTTTTTATCTCTTCTAGGAAAATATCCTTCTGACACAACAGGATACAGGTAAGTAATGATCTTATAATATGTTTAGATACGTTCTTGACTTTCTTCTTTTTAAATCTTGGAAATCGACGTATATAAGAAACAACTCTAAAATGCCCTTTTAATGACGAATACCGGGATGATAATGACTCTGAATCTAATCGAAGAATGTGACATGTAGTTTTCTCATGTTTCTCATTACCCCTTGTATCATTTATAATTTGAGTTGGACCTGGCACGAGATCCTCCTTTAAATGTTCATTATTGACTGAACAAGATGCATCAAATGTTGCTTGAACTTGAGTTGTTCGTTCTTCAGTCAGACATTTTTTCTTAACTGAAGATGGTTGTTCTCGTTCCTCAAAACGTCCCATGAGATTGTTCATAGTTACTTGAGTATGTATACCAGTAATCTCGTTATTCTGTTTCTGTGTCTGTTCATAACTTTGGGTTGAACATATATAGCCTGAAAGTATCCATCCAAGTTTGGTATTTTGTGCAATCGGTGAACCTGGTGGACCTTTGATGACACCATTCCTTAAAATTTGACCATATATTTCAGCCCCTAGTAAAATATCTATTTTACCTGGAGTGTTGAACATTGGGTCTGCTAGATCTAAAGCAGACATCTGAGGAGAAAATACTGGAACCCTCAATTTTCTCTCAGGTAGAAGAGAGGTGAGCTCTCTCAAAACATAAGCTTTTACTTCAAGTGTAAAGCTGGGATCATGGCGTGACTGAATTTTGACCATAACGGTCCATTTTGACTGCAAGGATGAACCTTGGTCACTGCCTAACCCTGAAATATAACAATCATTAGAAACTCTTTTGAGGCCAAACATTTGCACAGCTGACTCTGCTACAAATGAAGCCTGTGAACCTTGATCAAGAAGAGCTCTAAGATGAAAACTGCCATTTCTCGTTTCTACGTTTACTATCGCAGTGGGCAATAACACTTGCCTGTTCATATTAGAGAAACATGACACTACATTTGATGTCTCGGCTTGACATGATTCTAGATTAGATGACTGAGTGCCGTCTTCTTCTAGCGAATGGTTTACCTGATTTTCGATAGGACCTGACTTTGGGTGAAGGAGAGAATGATGTCTCCTATTACAAATACGACAGTTGGTTGACTGTCGACAGTTATAAACAGAATGATTTGAAGCAAGACAATTAAAGCATAACCTGTTGGTCCGGGCAAAGGCACGACGTTGGTCTACGTCTTCTTTAGCGAATATTTTACAAAAGCATAACTTATGATCTTCCGAACAAAAAATACAAGATACGTTAGACGTTACATGCATTGTCCTAAAAACGTGATGACGTACATTATTGTTTTGTGTGGTTTTATTGGATTTGTTATCTAAAAATTCTAATGACCTAAAACGTTGA
Source organism: Chrysoteuchia culmella (assembly GCA_910589605.1). Lineage (NCBI taxonomy): Eukaryota > Metazoa > Arthropoda > Insecta > Lepidoptera > Crambidae > Chrysoteuchia > Chrysoteuchia culmella. The sequence continues at coordinate 20,087,588 of OU342651.1, read as the reverse complement.
TCCAAAAAGTCTTTGAATTCCGGAAGTTTAGGTAATTCATCATTACATTTGCTAACATTAACCTCCCACATCTTTCGAGACTCAGTATCAAGCTTTAGAGACACTAAATAAATCACAATAACATCCCACGAATTTATGTTGACGCCTAAATTAGAAAGAGCATTCATGCATTCATTTGTTGTATCCAGTAGTTCTTTTATTGCACTCGATGACTCTGACAATACATTCTTTTGGTTGATAAAACGTTTCAAAATACAATTGGCCAAGAATCTTTTGTTGTTGTAACGATGTTCCAATTGATCCCAACAAAGTTTGTAATTACATGCGGTGATAGATATGTGCCTCAACAGCTGCTCAGCTTCGCCACACAAATGACTTTTTAAATAATGCAATCTTTGCACGTCGTCCAGTCCTTTGTTGTTATGAATTAAAGACATAAACAAATCACGAAAGCTGCTCCACTCAGAGTAGTTTCCGCTGAACATGGGTAATGATATTTTGGGCAACTTTAAATTGGATATATATTCAGAATCATTTTTTGAGCTGAAATCCTTACTAACATGAATGTCTTCCTTTAATATAATCAATTTTTCTTTTAATTCAGACTTGTGTTCGATGTATAAATCTTCAGTAGAACCATATATATCTTTACTATGGTACTCGGAGCTTTCGACATCACTGGTGGTACACTCTCCTATGATTTGCCGATGCGTCGTATAAAACGAGGACCATAGACGTTCCAACATTTCCAGGCGCGCTTCCACATAAGATATTGTTATGCGCTCTTTCGGAGACTTTTTGTAGTTAACTTTAGCCTTGGAAATGTTGGATGCAGTATCCAACTGAAGTTTAAGCATCGATTCCATTTTTGGTTTGATATAAGTAGTAGATAGAAATAAGGTTCAGTTTACTTACAGTTTTTCATCACATAAATACCTATATAAACATTTCAAACCACTCTTCGAAATGGTGAGCTGTGGCAACCTTGCTTTGCTGCCGCCGTTACTTCGCTGAGCACACGAAATTATGTTCAGCCAACTTTTTCTTGCTTGCTTCACAATCCGACTCGATAAGGACCATGTACAATTCCCAAAGGGTCGTTGAAAGAAATGATACTTTAAATAAAATCAGGTAAATTTATATTGAAGAAAATTACAAATGTACTTAGAAGGAAAAAATATAGAATGAGTGAAAAATGACAAGAAGAGACAAAAGAGCAAAATACATAGACTAGAAAATAATATTAATCATACAGTATAAAAATGTAAGCAATGATAAAGGCAAACTTAACATAATGACTATATCAAATCATTTAATCAGTCATAGCACAGAACACAGTCGCCGCCCTATTGCGCGGAAGACAGAAGCAGACCATACATTTCGCTTTGTATGATTGCTAATTTCCGAGGCCACACTTCTTTCAGTACTAAATGCGGGACATAACTATGCTATTTCTAACCGTAATGGCGATAATTCTTTTGCTTTGATAAACGACGTGATTTTATATCTCTAAACTTTAGGGTTTTGATCAGACTATGTAAAAGATTCAATGGGCATATAAGTATATTTTCTTGCATCAAAAGTTTTTTTACATTCGGCAGAATTACGTTTTTGTATGGAAAAGTAAAAAAAAAAAACGTTTGGGAATAAATATATGCCATTTGAATTTTTTACATTACATGGTCTAATTAAAAGCCTCAAGTATTATTCTGTGCTTTGCTTAAGGATTGTTGAGGAGAATGTGCCATACACGCAAGTCTCGTTCGGGTGGGTGGATGTTAACGACTTCACATACAGCCGGGACTTGCAACCTAATGTGCCTTGCAAAGGAACTAAATAATAAATTTCTGGTCCCATGACTGTCCGGCCAAACGCTAAGTCACTGTGTCCCGGACACGGAGCTTCTCACCAGACGCAAAGTTTGGCGCGGGAAGTGCGAATGCACACCTGCGCCAGAGGTCCCGGGTTCGATCCCCGTACAAGACAAATATTTGTTTGCATGGACATCTGTCTATTTGTTTAGCTAGGTCTAGGTCTTATATGTATATTATGTATGTATTTACAAAAAAAGTATTTAAGTATGTTTATCCCTTATCTAGTATCCATAACACACTTCATGAAATTTACCCCCATATTCTAAGTCGTTCCTCCAAAACTTTTTACATTCCACTCAACCTCGTTGTGGGTAAAAATGGTAGTGTGCGCTAGGCTTAACACGGAGTGACTACGTACTCTTTGGCTCCTCCAGGTCCTTACGGAGTTATGACTTAGAATACCGATTTCGAGGAGTATTTCGAAGAGGTTTTCAATGAGGTTTCGTTAGGTCGAGGACGATTAAGTTTTGGAGCAACGACTTAGAATATGGGTGTTACTTTGGGTTTACGTTTTAGATAATTGGTGTAATTGTATGAAATTATTTATTTTATTAAAATGTTTATTCTGTGTACATCGAATAAAAACCATGATTCTGAAGTATAGGTAGGTTAAGTTTATGCTTGTATGTATATATCGCAGTGATATTGACAAAGGTCGTGATTTTATTATTAGCTGATATACCATCGAGCGGCACAAGAGAGATAAAAGCAAGTCTGTTTATTCAGACGACAGACATAAGTAACTACTCTAAACCTCAATAAAAATATATGGCTTGCCGTTTCGTTACTATAAGAATTATCGTGCATTTTTTCACCTTACGCCCATGTAAAGGTAGTGGAACGGCCAAGCTAAATATTTTGACTAAGGTGTAGTTTGTGAAGTTAGAGCTTGTAGAGTTAGGGCGTGTAGAGTTAGGGCGTGTAGAGTTAGGAGCTTTGCTCTACTTGAGATCTGATAACTTTTTGACTGTGCGAGCTATACCTATGGTATGGTATAGTCATGGCACAATTTTTTTACATAAAAATGTTTGGTGGGCTTTTATTGTATTAAAGTAGTAATAAGTATTATATGATATGTTGATATACCAAGTTTATTAATCTATTGACTTTTTAACAGACTTCAAAAAAGGAGGAGGTTATCAATTCGGTTTGTATATATATATATTTTTTTTTTTATGTATGTACACCGATTACGCCGAGATTTCTGAACCGATTTCCATGATTCTTTTTTTGTTCGATGCAGAATAGTTGCCAATTAGTCCCATAAAAATTTGGTTTCGTTTGACCCAGTACTTTTTATGTTATGAGCATCTTATATATGTCATTTCATTGTTGACTTGGACGATGTAGTATTTACGATAATTTTGTATATAATGTACATAAAACCTTATCTAATATAGAAAAACCCTGCTGTAGTTTACAAAACAGCCTATTACAGACACTAAAAAGTAAAAAAAAACTGCGTTAAAAAAAACCGAATTCAAAAACTAAAAAGCAAAAAATAAGCCTTTTGGAGTCGGTGCCAGCCAAGGCAAGGAAAATAAAATAATAGGAGCTTAAAGTAGAATGTTTTTTATATCTACATTATTATTATGTGTTGCGCTCAAACTACCCTGATCCCTTCTACCATTTTTGTGTCTCGTATGGGTTGGAAGAAATCGCTGTTAAACGATAAGGCTGCGTCTTTGTGCATTTTTTTTTGTTATTGTTTCTATTATGTATGTTATAAAGTGTTATAAATAAATGAATAGGTCTATACGTACTATTGCCTATCCAGGTCAAGAAAATTTCCTTTACAAAACAAAGATTAAATATTAGGTCTTTGCTTATGAAATTGTCGTTTTTTATGAAAAATTTCAACGAAAGTTCGTTTTCCATACTAACAATTTTGCTATAGTTATAACGCAGATGCTAAATGCCACATTTTTTATGTACAAGCATTGTATGAAGACTGAGCAATCTAATGCTATATTTTAAGTTATTAATAATGAGTATGTATCTTAAAAATTATAATAATAAAGTGGTCATTTTTGATAATAAAAAAATTAGTACCTTTTGAGGTATTTTTTATCGATTAATAAACAAAATCCACCCCCGAAGGAGGAAAAAGGGTTGAACTTGTGTACTAAAAAACTCAAAATTAGTTCATTGATTGATTCTTGTCATGTTAGTGTAGCCAAACGCCTGAAAGCAGAGACACCATTTTTGTAGAGTACATATCTTTTATGGTGTAGATGACTAAGAAGGGATTTTTCAATTCAACCCCTAAGGGGTAAAATAGGGGATGAAAGTTTGTATGAAAGTCCTCCAGATACGAAGTTAGGATCTTCAAACTTTGTGTTTAGGCTGTCGATTAAACATAAATATTTATGTATCTCAGCGTAATCTTAATCACGCAGTCAAAAGCTAGTTTAATATAAAAACAAGCAGTTAATGTATTTTTTAATCATAGAAGAAGTGAGGTTCTCTAGAAGTGTAAGAAAATAATCAGCAATTTCATAGGTAAAGACCTATTATAAATCTTTTCTAGATGTTAAAACATTTTGCAAACATCACTTTGCCTTTCGCATGTCAAAGCAAGAACAATGACGAGGGTGCGAGGACTGCGAGGTAATATAGGTAAGTATAATGAATATCTAAAATTTCGGTGTTGATAGCTGAACGTAGCAAAGTAATTAGAAAAAACATTCTTCTAAAAAAGGATGAAATGAACTTTTTTACCCTTTCATGATTTTCGCGCATATGTATACAGGGGGTTAAAAGACCCATAACGAAAACGAAAACCACGTATTCTTCCCATCGCTACTATCGTTTTCTTGTATGGGGTCATACCTGGTAAACTGATAGTTAAGGATTTATGATTTTGTAATTTCTGCATTTTTCAATGCTATTTTTATACTTATGGTAAATTTTAAATAGAAAAATATAGGAAAAAATTAACTCGGCCACAAGTGAATTCTCAGACGGGAATCGAACCCGCGACCTTTGGAAATCCGGTCCAATGCTCTTCTAATGGATTTCCAAAAGTCGCGGGTTCGATTCCAATATTTTTTTATTTAAAATTTACCATAAGTATGATAGTTAAGGAGTTATTGAGAAACAAAAACAATATATATTTTTAAACATTATCGGTTAAAATAACAGAACTGCAATGAATATCAAAACCACTCGATGGTACGGGACCCCGGTCGCCTATTCGTTCTCTATAGACACACGCAAACGTTGTTGCACGCGTTCCATTGCGTGTAAAAAATAACACCCATTTTTTTACTAAAAATAAAAGTCTTTTTTATGCAATTATTTTTGCATATTCTTATTTGGTTTGATGTACACTACACACATATCATGGCTTCGGTATGCGTTTTTTAATACCCTGTATTAATGTCCCAAATTTCATCAAAATTCGTTAAGCCGTTTTTGTATGCTTAAGTAACAAACACCCAAATATCCAACCAAAATTTCACTATTGTAAGTAAGTGTTAAGTATCCAGAGTAATGGAAAGTCCAAGAGTCAACCCGTGACCACAGTAGCTGAAAAGGTGCCGAAACGTCGAGAAACCATAAAAAACCCTAAAAAGCCCCTAAAATATACTACTGAACATATACGGGTAATAAAAAAAGTTGATTTATTGCAATGATGAGTGCGTCCAAGACAACTAGGTTGGTACACCTACTCGTCAAATTGGACTAGATCTAGACGTTCTTTGAAAGTCGTCTAACTCGACGAACTAATTTAGTGCGAAATGATTACATAAACATTTGACTACATGTTTGGCGCAGGGGTAGTATCCGCCTTCTACGCCAGAGGTCCCGGGTTCGATCCCCGGACAAGACAAATATTTGTGTGCATGAACATGTCTATTTGTCTTGATCTGGGTGTTTAATATGTATATTATGTATGTATTTTCAAAAAAAGTAAATAAGTATGTTTATCCGTTATCTAGTATCCATAACACAAGTTCTTTATGAAACCTAATGTGTGATTGTATGAAAATTATTTATTTATTTCAATCATTAGCTTTGCTCACTTTGAGTACCAGTGCGCTATAGCTTATACTCGTACTCCAACCATCTTTCTTCCAGCAAGCATTGTTGGGTTCCGGCAGTTAGAGATTAGATAGCCAGTTCCTCAGTGATTGAGGATTCCGGGAGAGGCTCGCTTCTATCTTCAGCCTTATCAATACTTAAAAACAGGTATGATGAAGGCTAAGAGTCTCCCTGTCGTTCATAAAAAAAACATGTATGTAAACAAACATTTGAGCATTTTTTGTAATTATTTCACAAACGATAAGTATATTTCAGTTTACTAATACCTTAACCCGGCATGAATGAGGTGAGAAATTGTTACACTAGCTATGAGGTGGGTAGGAGATACCCGACACTTCAAGCTAATTTTTTTTTACTATGATTGTGTAATTCGCATTTCACTTGAGATATATTAATATAATAGAGTCCATTCAACAGGATCAGTAAATAAAAAACCATTATTAAGTAGAAAAAGCGTGATTTTCATTAAAATATAAAAGTCTCAAAAAATTCTTAACAAATAAACGTTTAAGTAGTTTAGCTTCTTTTCGCATAAAAATTTATCAAAATTTACAACTACTTGGGCAAATCAACATAAATAGTATCTAACTAAAAAGTATCTAACTAAAAAGTCTAAAAAGATCAGGTAACATAGCACTAAAATTACTCTAAAAAATTTTACCAAAAATTTAAAAAAAAATTGAGTAGCAGTTTTTTGATTTTCTCATCCCTCACACCCTTTTCTCCAGCTACTGGAAAGACGAGACTCACAAGGCAACAGTAAAATTAAATAATCCGCGTTTAAAAACTTCTCGGGTATGACATACCCGACCTAACTCACGCCGGGTTAAATCAAGCGTTGACAAAAAAGTAACTAGCTATTTATGAATAATATTTTGCACATATTATTAAAACATGTCTAAATAGCACTTTTGAGGTTCTTTTGGTAAAAAAGCTGAAATAGCTTAATTTTTTTTATATAAATAAATTGTAAGCCCCCACCGACCGAAGCGAAATTGTCTTAATAAAACGACAGAAGGCACTCCATTTCCATTTTTCTTTTCGAAGAAACCAAAATTAATACACTACTAGGTGAACCCGTTTGCTTTGCAATTCCACGTGAAATTATGTAGATTTTTGGGCCAGAGACCGTCACGAGTGTCCCCAGAACCCAACCAAAGTTTCGTCACAAGATCAATGGTTTCGAAAGCATAAAGGACAATCATACAAAAATGACTTTTATTTACTAATATGTTATCGGAAATGTATAAAATCCGTCATTGTATACAATTCCTAGGATATGTGTACAATTTATAAAATAGACTGGAAATCGATAAATGATATACAGCGTGTTTTTATTTAATGTGCTCGAAGTTAAGGGGAAGGTTGTGTTATGTGTTCTGAACAAAATTAGGCGAATTTTTTTTTATTATTAGTTTTTTCATTATAGCACCGCGATCAGCTGATATCGCTGAACCGAGCATGGTGCACGCTCAATAGTTACCTATTATTATTATTATTATTATTTTAAGTTTGTTTTCTTTGTTTTTGATTGCTAAGGTACAGTGCGACAGAAAAGACTAAAAAGAAGTTGAGGTCGCCACTAGTCTTTTACTAGACTGCAACTAGCAACACAGATAATACTACGAAAACAAGTTTGATACTTGATATATTTAAATTAATTATTTGTTCTATTTTTGTAAAACCACTAAATCATTAGAACCTAGTAACCTACCCATTTACCACTGAGCGGTAACTGGCTACCGCGCTATAGTCTGATTTGACGACCTCCGTGGTAGAGTGGTACGTACACCGGTTTCAAGGTGTCGTCTACTCTGAGGTCCTGGGTTCGAATCCCGGTGGGAGCAAATGTTTTTATGATAAATACGAACATTTGAACCCGAGTCATGGACGTTTATATATATTTTTACACAAAAATACTTAATTATGTATAATTATATGTATGTATTATATCCGTTATCCTAGTATCCCATAACACAAGCCTTCAGTGCTTACTTTGGGGCTAGGTTATTAGGTGTGACTGTAAGAAATATTTATTTATTATTTTAATTCAACGGAATTTTGACAGCGATGGTTTTTATATCTATATTTTTTTTGTAAACAGCCAGAAAAACGCAAATATATAAATTCGAATGCGAGGATGTTAATTCTCTCATTGATGAAACGACGGTGGCCATCGCCGTAGAAATGTGAATATACTGGAAAAATTCGACGTGTTCTCAAGTGTCTCTGTAGCATAGTTGGTTAGTGCATTGGGCCGGATTCCCAAGGATGCGGATACGAGTCCCGTCAGGGCGACATAAGACAGGTTGTTTTTTTTTTGTATATTTTCTAGTTTAATATTTATTACATAAATCTTGAAATTATCATGACATGATATCCGATCATGAAGTCCCAACTCAACTACATTTCTCGTGCTCTTACGTACACCAAGGAGAAAAATATAGTTGTCAGCTTCATAAACCGTTACGTCAAGGAGGAGTTTATTGCTGCTGCGCGGGCGTTCCAAGTGCTATGCTCGTCACATGACATAAAAAATATTCATGATCAAAAACAGTCGGATTTTGATAATGTGACTAAGTGGGCGCATGATAATCGTATTTTACTAAACATAGACAAGACCAAGTGTCTGCATATATTTTCGCCATACAATAAAGTAGCAAAAAATGATAAAATGACATCGTTTGGCATAATAGGTCACTCATATTCATGTTTACATCAAAGTAAGTCAAATCGCTCTTGTCCTAAAATTTAATACGTGCAGGATTTTAAGTACTTAGGGATTTATATTGATCAGTATATGAACTGGAAAAAACAAATAGAAATTGTGTGTTCACGATTAAGGCTGTACTAGGCAAATTCTATCATCTTAAACGCTCACTAAACAAAAAGACATTATATGTAATTTATTAATCACTTGTCGATTCTATAGTAAACTACGGACTCGCATCTTATGGACTTACATTTAAGACTTACTTAGAGAAAATTAAAAACATACAATTCAGATTCCTAAAACATTTTGTTAACAGAAAAAAGAGAAAAACTTAACAACCAGTATGATCTATTTAAAGTTTGTAAAATAATGCCTATTGATGTAAAAGTAAATTATATGATAGCTTTAGAACAATTTGAGTCAGACATTAATAAAGAGATAAGATTATATATATATAATACTAGACAATCAACAAAATGTAAGTACAAAGAGCCAAAGACAGGTAATTACTATAAGCAGCGGACAAGATCTTATATCACACCTAGGATTTTTAATAAACTTGGTATAACTAGCAATAATTCAAAGTCCAAGTATTCCATTAAAAAATATTTAAAGAAAGCTTTTTTGGACTTATTTTAGTTTAATTGTATAATGTAACTACAACACCTAATTCTGATGTATTGTTATTAATTAAGTAATAGAGCATAACTATTTATATTTCGCCGACAAACTGTTACGCAGTTTGGTAAAAATTAAGTTTTGTATTTTTGTATATTTTTAATTATGAAATAAAAAATTAAAAAAGGTGTTGAAATGGATTTATTAATAATACGCAGAGAATCTATGTAAACGACCATCTCACTACAGCGTACAAAAGTCTACTCAACAAAGCTAAGAAGAGGGCCACCGATCTGGGGTACATTTATAAATGGGTAAAGTATAGTAAGATACACATTCGAAAAAATGATTCGTCACCCGTTATCGTCATCAGCAGTGAGAGTGATTTAAACAAATTAGTTTAATTTGCTTTTTTTCTATTAGAATATTGACTTCGCTTTTTCTTCGCTCACTTATATTTTATTCTTTGCTAATCAAACTTATATTTATTATCTGTTAAATAAATATTGACTTCGCTTTTTCTTCGCTCACTTATATTTTATTCTTTGCTAATTAAACTTATATTTATTATCTGTTAAATAGCTTTCGCGCTCGAGCTATTTTTTACTTAGTCCCACTATTTGTCTACATTAATTATTTGTTTATAACTATCTTTTTAGTCGTGCCTGTTTTATGTTTGGTAGTCATGCTTAAATGTATTGCGATGAATGTTTTGCCTGCATCGGCGCTTCGCTTTTGTTCTGAATATGCCGTTCTAAATTGTTGTGTGTTGTGTGCGCACACCGCGTGCGCTTCGTTTGTATTCATTTATTGCATTATTTTTAGAGTTCCGTACCTCAAAAGGAAAAAACGGAACCCTTATAGGATCACTTCGTTGTCCGTCCGTTCGTCCGTCCGTCTGTCAAGACCGTTTTTCTCAGGAACGCGTAGAGGTATCAAACTGAAATTTATATCTAATACTCAGGTCTACTGTCCCTTGGTGCTGTGAAAAAATCAAACTTCTAAGCCAAAGAAATCAAAAGATACAGTAATTTCCGCAAATTTTCAAAACTCTCACGGGAATCAAAACCTACAGGATACATTCCGTGAACTTAGAATTATGAAATTTGGTACGAAGTAACGACTTATAGTACAGATAAAGGAAAAATTGCGAAAACCGTAAATTTTTAGTTACATCATATAATTTTTTTTTTTTAATTTTATTTTGCAATAAAAATACCATAACTATGACTCGATTGTCGTGATGTGTGAATTCGGAATAATCGCTCGCTGGCAGTTGTAGTCAAAAACTACATATCTGCAGGGCTAGCATGGCCGGAGACATTTTATCCACGGGGAGAGGACAAAATACTATTCCCCTCTGTCATTTTTGTCCACCCTCCGAGCATGGCGACATGGGTGGATAAACTATTCACGGTGGAGAAAACAGGGGAAACGCTTGTCCCCGAAATTATTGCCATTATAAGAAAACTTTTATTCAATAACAAAATAGCCGAGAATATCATCGTAAACCGAAGTTCTTTTTTCGTTTTATTACATCTGTCAATAGATGTGTGTGATCTTTGCTGGATATTTATTTGGTTTTGTTGTCAATGTCTGAGTAAATAACGTCAAACCAAATAATAATTTATTATCAAAATCTTTTGTGTAATACATATTATTATAATGAGTGCTAAAAAGTAAGTACTTATTTATTTTTGTGTTTTTACTATTGAATAATTGAATATTCTATCGACTATTATTTTTTCTGTTATTTCAGATCCAGAAGCAACAAAAAACAAATTGGTGTGTTGGTCGACTTTATGTCGACTCACAACCACCTAGCCACTGGGGAATTTACAGGACCCTTGGGAGTCAAAAGGGCGGAAACCCAGTGGCTAGGTTTAAAACAAATTTTAAAAGAACATGGTCCAGATAGGTCTGTCGACCAGTGGAAGCAAGTAAGTACTGAATACACAGTTATAACACTGGTATAAAAGAAGTAGGTAGATACTAACGTATATATAATTATGCTTGCAGACTTGGAAGGACATTAAAAAGGGTGCCCGTGCTGAAAATGCAGCTGCGTCAAGGGGACTCAATGCCACTGGCAATGCTCAGCCTGTGCCGAGTGTCTCGGAAACCAGCACAAAAGTGCTAAATATTATTGGACATGACTGCTCCACCGGCATTGGGCCTGAGGAGTCAGTGATAGGTGTTGCCGATGTGTGTACTAATTAAGATAATTGTATAAAATGTGTGTGCATCTAGTGTATTTTGCATGCGTGCAAGCCTGTCAAGCTAATGTTTCGTTTGTATATAACAGGTATTAATTGAAATAGAGGAAATGGAAAATTTTAATTTAAGTGGCTTAAGCCTCCCTCCCCCCACCTTCTTTGCTGATGAGGTGGAAAATATTCCACCAACTCCTTCTACCAGCAAGAAGAAGGAGAAGGTCAAGGAACGGGCTGATAAGTGTTTTCAGCGATTACAAGCTGAAAACAATTCTATCCTACAAGTAACAATGCTTTCTCATCTATCAATACTAATTGCATGGTCACTATATTAAAATAATTGTGTGGTGATTTTATTGTTGTCAATATCTTTCAGAGCATTGATAATAGCCTAAAAGAGCGAAACAATATACTGCGCGAGCAAAATGTATTGCTATGTGAGCAAAATGCGCACCTTGCTCGCGCAAATAAATTAAAGAGACTGAAAAGGTAATAATTATCAAAATATATTTCAATTAAAATAAGTGTTTATTAAAATTTCTCTTTTTTGTCTTGCAACTGTTAAAAGTCTGGTGTGATGAGGCACAGGTGATTCATGCCTTTCTTCATTAGTCACCTCAGAATTCTCCATGGGTTCCATAGGAATTCTGAAATACACAAATTAAATTACCTCTTAAAAACAGATTCTATGTCTGGTTGTTAAATAAACTTAAGTAACTAAATATATAACTCACCGATAGTGAAGCATGATATTATATAATGTTGCACAAGCATATATAAGCTGAGAAGCTTTCTCCGGGCTGTAATGCAGCACCCTATCAATGCCCAGACATCGGAATGTACCCTTAAGGTACCCATTTGTTCTCTCCACACAGTTCCGCACTTGACAATGCCAGTTTGAGTATTTTTCTGCAGGACTGTTTGGAGTGGCTTCTAAGTCTGGAGTCATGAGCCAAGGCTCTAATGCATAGCCTGAATCCCCTGTAAAATATAAAGTTTCTAGTTATGTGTCAAATATAATATAGTAATTTTTATTTTCACTTTTCAGATTTACGCGAAGATAAACAGAACGAAAATTTTGTAAATAATTTAGTTCATAATAAATATTATTTTTAAATCACATAGTGTTATTTATTTATTAGATACTAGTTCACTATTCATACTACTATTGCAAAAGTTTTAAGTAACAAGAAAATAAAACAAACATACCTAAGAGATAGTATTGCCCGATTCCATTGTCATATAGGCGCTTCATTTCAGCTTTTAATTTAGAGTTGTTGAATATGAACTGGTCATGGACTCGCCCTGGGTATCTCGCATTAATGTTGATGATGCGGCAGTCGACATCCACAACCTGTTACAATACTTTACTATAATAACAAAGTTTTATATTGGATAATAAAGTAAATTCTGTTTGTGCTTACCAATTGCACATTTATTGTAGTTCGCCCTTTCCTGTTTTTATATTGGACTCCAGTCGGGAATGGTGGAGGAAATATATCGACATGGGTGCAGTCTATAGCTCCTAGAACATCAGGCAAACCATGCTTCTCACAGAATCCCGTGGACACCCTTTGCCTGGCTTGCTCTGTTGCTGGGAAAGCTATCCACTTAGGCATCAGTCTAAAATTTAAATTATGACGTATTAAAAAAAACTACTTACTAGATCTCGCTCAAACCAATTTTTGGTGGAAGTTTACATGGCAATGCACATCATATATTTTTTTTAGTTTTATCATTCTCTTATTTTAGAAGTTACAGGGGGGGACGGGACGACGACACTCATTTTACCACTTTGGAAGTGTCTCTCGCGCAAGCTATTCAGTTTAGAAAAAAAAATGATTTTAGATATTCCAATATCATTTTTGAAGACCTACCCCATACGTATGGGTTTGATGAAAGAAATTGTTTCAGTTCTAAGTATGGAGAACCCCAAAATTTATCGTTTTTTGTTCTACTTTTGTGTGAAAATCTTAATGCGGTTCACAGAATACATCTACTTAACAAGTTTCAACAGTATAGTTCTTATAGTTTCGTAAAAAAGTGTGTGACATACGGACGGACAGACAGACAGACATGACGAATCCGTTTTTTGCCATTTGCCTAGGGAACCCTAAAAAGCATTGAGAATTATGTTCTTTTTCACTTGAGGTGAATCAAACATTGCTGCTGCTGCTCACATTCTAATGATGGCCTCAGAAACTTGGGTCAGGTACTTGCTGACAATTGTTTGAGCAATTGCTAGCCCATGGTCTTGACCCGTACCTCTTTGGTAGCCACCATCAGCCAGTATTCTGATGGATGTGAGTACCTAAAATACAAATAAGTATAAATGTAGATAATAAGGTGTATTAGCTGCTACTTATGGTCAATACACGATACGATTAAGTGAAGGTGCTTACTTTGATGTGCACTGGTAGTCCATCTGCTGTATTCGATGGTTTCAAAGCCTGATAAAGTTCTTGGCACAAATAATGGACGCAATCCTTGTGCATTCGAAAAATCCGGCGGAATTCTGTGTCGGGTAATTCGAAGGGATTGCTCGAATCGCGAATTGAACGCCGGTGTATTTTTCGCTCGATTTTTTCCCTTTCCGACGACAACACTAAGCTCCAGTAAGCACGAGACATTTTTTTTATTACAAATAATTATATTTTTTTCAAGAGATATACTTAAACCCACCATCTAAAGACGAGGATAAATTTTTCCCTTTGTTATGTCAAAATATCTGTCATTTTTATCGTCCACTAGTCGCCATGCTCTAAACGTGGGGTGAGTATCCACGTCTAATGTCAAAAAGTGATATAATTCTCTTTCCCCCTGTTGCCGTGCTTTGGTAGGTGGATAAAATAATTTTATCCCTTGTCAGTGGAAATAACCGGTGGACAAAAGTTTTATCCCCAGCCCATGCTAGCCCTGCTGGGTGGCTGGCGGTACCTAGTGGCGTTCCTCAGGGTTCTTTGCTTGGCCCTCTCCTTTTTGCGGTATTTGTTAGCGATATTGAACAGTATTTTAAAACTTCACAACTATTATATTTCGCTGACGACATGAAAATCCTAGCACCTATCTCTACATCAGATGACGCTCGTTTATTACAAGAAGATCTCATGCGACTAGATAGTTACTGTTTGAGAAACCATCTAGATCTCAATCCATCTAAATATAGCGTTGTCACCTACAGTCGGAAACGAAATCTGATGCTGGTTGATTATTCGTTGAAAGTTACTGTATTGAAGCGGGAGACGGTCGTCCGGGACCTCGGTGTGCTTTACGATCATAAGCTTCTCTTTGATTCCCACGTTTACAGTGCAATTTCGAAGGCCTCGAGGGCTCTTGGGTTTATTCTGCGCAGCTCCAAAGACTTCAGTCAGGCCAAGACACAAAAAATTCTGTACTGCTCATTTGTACGAAGTCATTTGGAGATCGCTTCTCAGGTTTGGAGCCCCAGATATCTTACTTATATATCCCGTATTGAAGCCATCCAAAGGAGGTTTATGAAGTTTCTGTGTTACCGTACCAAAGAACGATATGACTCGAGCCGTTATGATGAACTGTGCAAAAAACATCATATTATACTTCCATTGCAAATGCGCCGTGATATAGCTGATTTGGTCTTTCTTAGCAAAATTGCCACTGGTGTTATTGACTGTCCAGAGCTTTTATACAAACTCATGCTTAAAGCCACCTCCAAGCCTCTTAGGTTTAACCCTCTGTTATAAACCCCCTCGCCCCTGCTTCTTCAAACTTTAGACAGAACTCTTTTCTTTTGCGAGCGAGTAATAAATGTATACTTTCGAAACAGGTAAATCTTTATCTCTTTAATAGTAGCGAGGCGTCGATTAGGCGTATTGTAAGCCACTTATTTTTCGGTGATGTTTATATTTAAGGTTTTTAATGTATTAGGTTAAGTAGTTGGTCTTCCAATAAATAAATAAAGCATTGTTAAATGCAAAATTTAAGAGTTATAATATATAAATTCATCCTCAAAAACTTTACAATAAAATCTATAAAAAATTATAATACCCCTTCTGTTATATTTCCTCCTTCCTCGCAACGTAATGCGTTACGACCAAATTTTACAGGTCAGTCACCTTAAAATATTAATAAAATGAATGTAATATGCTCACGTACACCTAAGTGAATTCATTTTGCTTCTTGTGGGAGCATTAAAAGCTAGGTGTGAATGCAAAAAAATAAATTTCAATCGTTCTATTCCAAATAACTTAATTGATTGATTGGTTTATATTTAAGTGGATTTTCGTGATGGGTTAAAGTAGAGATACTAAATAATGATAGAAATGAACAGACTACGATTGTAGCCATTTTTTTAAAAGGATAACTGTTTTTTTCTTCTGTAATTTAATCAAAAGCTCAAGCGTAAATTTTTTAACGTGCGTTTGTGAAAATCGCGTTGGAGTAAATTTTTCGCAACAGCTGCCACGTGACGGTAACTTAATTAACCCTGCCTGAAGTTAAAACCTTTAAGTAATTATATAAACGTTTGCCGGGTTTCTTTAGCAGTTTGCAATTAATTCATTTTTTCATTTGAACGAAACAATGCAGCTTTTTTTAGACTTGAGCGTTTTGTTTTTAGAATTTGCAATGAAATGCTGACTTCCTGATAATAAAACTTTAAATGGAGAATATAGGACACGTTAAAAAATATAAAAAGAAAACATAATTCTATTGCAAGACCGGTAAGTTTATACCCAATAAAAACGAGTAAAATAAGATGAAGCTTGGACTATAGGTACCTACTAGACAATAGATATAATATTTTGGGTCAGTTTACGACTCACCTTCAATCACCCAACCTTGTGAGTTAACCAATTTGCCTCCAGCTAGTAACCTGTCGTGCATAGGATTCACATTAGTCCTTGTGATGTTCTATCGAAACTAAAACTCTTAGACACAGGAAAGGGTCCTGGACTTGACGAAATCCCCCCAAAGTTTTTAAAGCATTGTTGTAAGGAGCTTTCTGTCCCTCTTGCCATAATTTTTAATAAATCCCTATCCTCAGGAGTTTTTCCGACACGTTGGAAAGTGGCTCATTAATACCGATATTAAAGTCTGGAGATCGGGGTTGGTGTCGCAACTATCGGCCTCTATGTATTTTATCATGTATGCCAAAGGTATTTAAATCGTTAACATATGAGGCTCTTTATTATCACCTAATTAAGTTTGTTTCAGATAGACAGCATGGCTTTGTAAAAAAGAGAACGACTTTAAGCAATCTTTTAGAATTCAAAAATTACCTTTGTAAACTATTCGCTTCAGGCGGTCAAGTTGATGCTGTTTATCTAGATTTTAGCAAGGCATTTGATAAGGTCAACCATTCTTTACTTGCTGTCAAGCTTTAATATTATGGAATACATGGGTCTCTGCTTCGGTGGGTTATTTCGTACCTGAGTAACCGAACTCAACTTGTAACTGTAAAGCGTTATTCATCGTCTTCAATCGGAACTACATCAGGTGTTCCGCAAGGATCGCATCTCGGCCCACTTCTATTCATTGTTTTTATAAACGACTTAATTTGTCGTTTTTCCTGTCCCTCTCTCTTGTACGCCGACGATCTCAAAATTTTTGCTGATGTCAAAAATATGGAGCAGCGCATAGCACTTTAACACGACCTTAGGATTATCTCTGACTGGTGCTTGTCGAACCGGATGTACCTAAACGTGAACAAGTGTTGTGTTATCTCTTTTACAAGAAAGATAAATAAAATAATAACCGAATATCGTCTGCAGGATGAGGTATTAAATAGAAAAGATATTGTAAAAGATTTGGGTGTGCTTTTTGACGAACTATTAAGCTTTCGTACCTATATCATTATTCGCATATCACGAAGAGGGCCAATAGACTAGTCTAGTTAGATCAACAAAGGGTTTCAAGAAACCTAGCAGCTTGTTGTTCCTTTTCGGTAGCTTAATATTGCTGTCCGATTTGACCCCCCTATTATAAAGTTCATCTAGATGATATAGAAAGGGCCCAAAGATGCTGTGTAAACACTTGTTTCAAAGGTACAATATAAAGAGGTCATTACGTAGTTACAGTGACAGATAGTCTAAGCTTGGCATGATCCCGTTACATACTCGCCGGAAAAGATATGATCTACTTTGCTTACATAAAATTTTGCACTCGGCCATCGATTCAGTAGATTTGCTGTCTTCGGTTGAACTTAACACCAGGCACCGGTCACATTGCCCAAATTCCTTTTCGATTCAGGTGTAAAAAAATAATAAATTTATTACAACCCTATCGTTAGAATGTGTCGTACAATTAATGAAATACGCCGTGGTAATAGACATTGATGTCTTTAATGACAAATTATCTCTTTATAAGAAAACTGTGTCCGAGCTTCTTGAAGCAGAAACATCATAGATTGAAATAGTAAATGTAAAAAAAAAGTTAGTTTTGTAATTTTATTATTATTGTTTTGGTTCGCATAAGTTTAAAATAATTGTGCATGCTGTGTACGCTATTATTGGATTAAAGTCTTGTCTCATATATTTAGAATAGATTATAAGTTTTGTAATGACTTTAAACTGTGAGTGTACCTACAACAAATAAAATAAATAAATTTAGCCGGTTTTATATCCAGGTCAGTCAGGTACAATGCTGTAACGTTGTATTTTTTTTTCCTAATAAAACAGCGTTTCATTTTCATATCTATTTATTTACAATCATGTATTAGTATATTTAAGTTTCCTAATTTTATAATAATTACATGCATGCGACCTCATTTCATCCATACTCTTTTTTCAAACTATCAACCTCATTGTTTAAAGCATACAGCAACGCGGCTTCCTAGTCACGCCCGCCTCGAATGTTATTACAGCAAAATGCTTATGTCAGACGGCGGCCTTAGAGAAGGGTACACAAATAAATGAACACATTGCTATTTTATGAGATAAACTTTGTACTAAAAAAACTACGTTACTTCAAAAACTAAAAAGCAATAAATAAGCCTTTTGGAGTCGGTGCTAACCAATGCATGAGATCCTATTCTTTTATTTTTCTTGCCTTTTAACGCAGTTCTTTATTTCTTACTTTTTTGTATCTGTAATAGGTTGTTTAGTAAACATACAAGGATTTTTCTACATTAGATTACGTTTCATGTACATTAAAAACAAAAGTATCGTGAAAATTACACCGTCCAAGTTAACAAAAATGCCCATAAAATAAAAAACTACTGAGCCAAACTGAACCAAAATTTTATGGGGCCAAATGGCAACTATTTCGCATGAAAAAAAAAACACGTAAAACTGAATTAAGAAAAAGAATCCAAGAAAGGAGGAAGCCTTTTTGGAAGTCGGTTAAAAACCAAAACAACTAGTCTCTAAGTTTCTAATACGGCTTTGTTATTTTCAGTAAAACGGTCCTTTTGTAAAGGTGAAAAAAAAACTACAGACATAATTTTACGTAAAAAAATATGATTCGACAGACACTGTTATCCAAAGAAATTCATGTAATTGCTACCTTCAAGACAATGTGGCAGAAATGTGAAAAAAGAAAAAAAAACCGCTAATAAAAAATAATAAAACGGGACCGAGGCGCTATCTCCCTAAGCAAGCATCCCGACATACAACGATACAACACGCAAAAATAAAGCAAATAGAATCTTCCTGATACTGTAAGTTGAAAGGATATTCATGTCGAAATGATGTTTTCTCAACGTGTCCTGGCATGTTTGACGGCAAATATAGACATTGTATTTGTATGGGAACTATTATATTTCCCGACTGTTTCGTTTTATTTAAGAAAAACTGGAATCTGCCAGCTATGATGCACTAGCTAACGCGGCAGCCTGGCTGCTGCAGCCAGGAGCTCGCGCAGCCACGAACTTCTAGCTGCGGCAGACAAATATCTATTGGATAACTGGCTGTTCGAATATTTTGGCTGCCGCTGCCTGGCTGCCAAGTGCGCGATGGCCGAAGGTCTTTGTAACAAACTTTGCGACGTAAAAAATTGTTATGGGTTTGATAGAATCATTATTTAAATTTTCCATTTTTATACAGCAATTAGTTACTCTAATTTAGACAGGAAAAGTCTGAGCAATATGAACCTGAAAAATAAAGCTGTAAGATGCTTTATCCTAAGAATTCGCCTGTTCAGTAAGTACTTATATTGCATAGAGTTTCACCCGAGTTCTTTTCGTAATAACACGTGTTGTGAGGCTCCATTTTTTACTCAATCTACCATACAATTTCTATATATTACAATAAATTTACTTGACATTGGAAAAATTCGCGAATTTTATCGCGAGCACGCCATTCATTAAAAAAGAAGAGAAGAAGAAGAAAAACTTATATTGCGGACATTTTAATGTCCTTACTTAATCGAATCAAACTTTTTTGTTCTCTAGCTCGGTCTAAAGCAGCGTTTGACGATCATAGTTGACTCGTAAGAGTGGACTATGACGATATACTTTCCTCTTATATTAAATATGTTTCAAGATTGTAGATTTGTGTTTGGCAACGACATGTTCCTTTGTAAATGTTGTTGCTTCTGTTAAAGCTGATAAGTTTCTTGCGGCCGTTCTTCTTATCAGTTAAAAGATGTCCTGAATGGCTGGTAGGAAAAAAAATTGGACGATTCGAAAGCACTTATCTATAAGTCTATTTGAATAAAAAAATTGACTTTGACTTTGACTGTGATGTTACTATGATCGTGTGAACCGGGTATCCAAGTGCACTCTGACGATACTTTGCCATCATAGCATAGTTTCGCTCATGGCCGCGCTTGACAGACTGATCGTATTCGAACACGTTACGCAAAGTTCGGCCCGGTCAGGTGTCGGATGGGTGACCGTAAAGTGGCATTGCTTCGTAGGGCACGTTAAACCTTCGGTCCCGGCTGTTGTCTTTTGATTACAGTCGTTAAGCCAAGTCAGGGGCCTTATAGGCGGCTTGATAAACTCTGGCACCAGAGGTGGCCACTAATCCTCACTCGACAAGAAGAACATAGCATAGTAGACTAAGACCGTGCTCAAATTTTCAGAGTGGACTCTGATAAAAGTGACATAATATCTTACGTTTTTCAGAGTAAACACCTTAGATTTTCGTGTTATTTCATAGTTTTGTAATAAAATTTTAAAATTTATTTAATAATGTCACTTTTTAACTAATGTAATATTTATTTGATAATTTTACTTAAATAATAATTCCTATTTGAAATAAATATTATGGCTAACTTTTAAAATTATTACTTAAATAAAATAGGACATTTTACATGAGAAATGATAAATATAATTTGTTTTAACTACTGCGACTACTCTGCCAGAGTCCACTCTTAGGAGAACTATGATCGTCGTATTTATGAATACTATAAATCTATGACATGTTTTTAAGTATAAAAACGAATAATGACAACAGATTGTTTAGCATATTATATAATTATTTCAGACATTCATATATACTCTAAATAAGTTATATTATTAATATATATATTTTTTTATATTTTAAGAGCTATGTAAATGACTCACCTTGTATAACATTCTTCATTATAAGGTTGATAAATTATTCTATACTATTCTGAACAGTGCGCGCAGAAAGATGTCCTATGTCCTTATTTTAATAAATCCCTATAAAAACTCTTACGAAATTATCAGTTAAAATCATTCAAAGCTGTTACTCATTGATTGTTATTGTACACGGAAAAACATTTTAATTATTACCAAGGAGATAAGGCATCGAATGCCATAGCAATTATTTGAAACGCGGCCCGAGGGTATAATACCTTTTCCCCGTTAGCGACAAACAACATCCAACGATTATTTTGGCATTGAATTTCCTCAGACGCTTTGAATTAGTTTTGAAAGGATTAATTCGAACACTCTTCTTCACTACGCATGTTTTTATTGATTTTTTTTAATCAACATTCTACCTACCTGCAGCCCGACCGTCTAACGGTATTGCTTATGCTATCGCTATAGCTATCAAACTTCAAACTCTCATAAACCCTTCAACGATAGGGTTTTTGACTAATTCCTGCATATTTCTATTCACCTATTGGATTCACTATTGCATTTTTAGTATGAAAGTGATAGCGTCAGCGAGAGCCCTTGTAGGGGGTTTGAAAAATCAATAGCTATAGCGATAGTACAAGCTAGGCGTTAGGCGGTCGGGGTGCTAGTGTGTTGCAATGTATATTTGACGACCTGTTTGGCGCAAGGGTACCAAACTCGCCTTATGAGCCAGAGTTCGATCCCCGGACAAATAGGTATTTGTGTGCATGAACATGTCTATTTGTCTTGGTCTAGGTGTTTAATATGTTATGTAGGTATTTACAAAAAAAAAGGATTCATGTATATTCATCCGTTATCTAGTAACCATAACACAAGTTCTTCGTGAAACTTAACGTGGGCTAGATAATTGGTGTATTTGTATGCAATTATTTATTTATATTCCTTTGCCGCTGTGTTAGAACAGCTGTTTTATCTTATTGATAGAATAGTTTAGTTAGTTATGTGAATTCTGTGCAGATTTTTTAAGTTTTATATTCTGTTTTAGAATCAAGCTTAAAACGAAAGTGGTTAAAGAAAAAAGGTTTTGAAATGATTTTTCCAACGCGTTCGCGTACCAATGAAATAGGGGTACCATCATAGCGGCAAATTAAATATACGATGAAACGCACTTTACTAAGGTTTTCAACACTGACATAATGATATGTGTGAAAGCCCCACAGATAAGAGAGTGAATCAGATCAAAAGAGAGGTTTCGCTCTGCATACATTTTAAGGCAAAATGGCAAACTATGGAAATTTACAATATCTAGCCACAATTTATGTCCTCTTATTACAAGCGAAGCTTCAGTGAGTGTCTGATAAACACAGTAGCTGGCTATTTAGCCAAGTGAAAAATAATGTAAAAAAAAAACAATTGCAGAGGTTTTTCTACATCTTAAGCTTGACAATAACAAAACTCAATAAGCAATAAATGAGCTCCAATATGGATAAAATCTTATTTAGGAAGTGGCTGATGGTAGAAATATGCGTTTATTTATAGAAATAACGTTGATAGCGATTTAAGGGATGGTGCGAAGATTTCGCTTTTAAGCTTTGTAAGTCTTTTAAAAGGGGAAAAGTTTCTGGTATGGCGTGGGAGGGCACAAATATCGTCGATTCAACTTGTGTAGTATCTATGCTTATGTTTCTGAGGATTACGTGCTCGAATTTGCGATCCAATTCAAATAGTAGAAGTTGGGCGCATCTATTTTAAGTAGCTTTATAAGTTTAACTCACTGAAGGTGGGTTAGGTCGTTCAAGGGTACTGTAGGTCCATTTCCGACCCACCGCCTCTGTGGTCTAGTGGTATAACCACCGGTATCAGACCCAGGGGTCCCGGGTTTGATTCCCAGCGGGGGTACATATTGTATTCGGTTTGGTTGGTGGTAGGGGACTTGTAAGCCCGCCTGGCTAGCTACCACCATCTTATCTAAGTCTGACTCCAAAACAACAATGTTTTCAGCATTGTTGTGTTCCGGCAGTTCGAGATAAGATAGCCAGTTCCTCAGTGGCTGAGGATTCCGGGAGAGGCTCATTAAAAAAAACCTAGAGCTTATATGGACGACGTTGTCGCTCCACTTAGACCATGTAGAATTGATGACACTGCAACAATCATTGGTTAAGATGTCGTGCCAGTAATGATGATTTGAACGATAATGCGTTCGAGTGCAGTTCACCCGACCCGCATCCGACCCATATCGAAAAAAGGCGAATGGCCCATACAAACTGATTCCCAGCGGCTTTCCTTTTAGAAATCCCATCCCATCCCACCGATCCGTCATACAGTTAGGAGATTTTTTGGAGAAATTTTTGGTAGGGCTTACCCACTGGGGGTAAGCTGACGAAACATTTGCAAGAAACGATGTTGTAAACGTATAACGCGGCCACTGAGCGAATACATTATTTGACAGATTCGAGAGCCATTGGTCATCCTTTCAGCGGCAGCATTATATTTCACAACATAAATGTTTTGCCAGTGAAACGGGGAGTTACCTTGTCCGTATTTTGACCCCTCGCCACTGGTACAGTCGGGGAACTCCCCGGTTGATCAGTAGAGTTTTTTTGAGAAACAATATTTCGGAAAGTATTATAGCTAGCGCCGACGACGGATAACGGACGACTTTTTGGCCGCGACACGCAAAAATAATACCGCAGGCGGTAGGTATGTGTGGAATATCGCGAATGAATAAAATTAGCATTTGAAGTAAAGCATTTGAGAAGAAGTAAGCAAGTGGAACCTGTAAATAGAAAAGATGACACCTCAAGATCTGATACGGATATGTTATATGAAAGTATAAATGTGATAATGGATGGAAAGGAAGAGATGTATGGATTTATGATTTTTGAAATTTGCATTTTTCATTGCTATTTTTATACTTTATGATAAATTTTAAATAGAGAAATATTGGAATCAACTCGGCCACAAGTGATTTTTCCAATATTGTTCTATTTAAAATGAAGGAGAAAGGAGTAAATGAACTAATTGGAGTTGATAAGATCTATTTGGGATTGGGATAAGCTCAGAATGATGATGAAGCCAAGAATAATGCCATAATAATATTAATAGAAAGATACTATAAAATACCGGCTCGACTCGGAAGTTATTCTCAGGCGGGACTTGGACCCGTTACTTTTGGAAATTCGGTTCACTGCTCATTGCTCAATTGAGAGAGCAGTTACAAAGCAGGTCAGTCGAGTCGATTTTTCGAATAAAATTTATTATAATATGATTATAACTATAAAAATCATATTCCAGATATCTTACCTTAAACCTGAAAGGTCCCACAGGTGGTGCAGCATACGGAACTCCCTCGAAGGCAGCGAACAGTCGACCCTTGGTGGAAGTACTCCAGGAGCCTCGCAATGGCCCATACGCGGTCGTCACCGAAGGAGGAGCTAAGTCTTTGGCTACCACCACCGAAACTAGTGCCAGCACTTTGATGGCTAACATTTTATTTACATTCAGACTGTAATTTTTGAACGAAAAGAAGTTGAAAGATGTTTGTAGAAATAAAACTTATCAAAGAGTCGTATGATAGATAAGGCGATGTTCAGACTTGTGTAACAGTAAGGCCATGTATCGTTATCTTCAACGACAATAGTGTACACGACGGAAACACCGTTCAATCGAACACTGCAATCGCCTTTAGGCTGCGGTTCTATTTGAGCTAAGCTAAGCTAAGCTACATCACTGGTACCAAACTCACAGGTCCCGGGTTTCAGTCCCAGTGAGAGTATATTTGTATGTATAGCTATTTTTTCCCAAATTAGTGTTAAGAAATTTTGTCTTTCAACTTACGATATTGTATCAGATTTGATTGGTGGTTGAACTTGTTGTAATTACGCCTGACTAAGTACCACTATATTATCTAAGACTGACGCCATAACAGCAATGATTTCAGCATTGTTGTGTTTGGGCAGTTAGAGATAAAATGATAGCCAGTTCCTCCGAGGTTGAGGTTTCCGGGCGAGAAGCGCGCTTCCACTTTCAGGCTGCGTCCTGGACGCCAGCGGCCAAAGCGGGCGGTGCGGGCGGTGGCACGCGCGTCTTGATCAAAGTCCATAGATTTGTATGAAGCTGTTCTTGACGACAGCGGTGCGGGCTACGGAACACGCCCGTCGAGAACTCATACAAATCTATCAAAACGCGCATGTCACCGCGCGCACCGCCCGCTTTGGCCGCTGGCGTCCAGGACGCAGCCTTATGGCCTGCGCAGATGACGGACATTGAAGGACTTTTTGTCCGCGACACGACCTTATTACTAAGTACATAAAGTTGAATAAATAACGAGGACTATCGCGTACTTTTCGCGGATATACGCGGTCTAAGTTGAATCTTATTTGGTTAACAATAAAGACGTGTCGCGAACAAAAAGTCCTCCGTTATCCGTCGTCTGCGCTAGCTCTTAGGCTTATCTTTTAACATCAGATATGATGAAGGCGTTTTAGTCTTTTCCCGTTGTTCATAATAAAGATACACTTTTCTAAGGATGAGTCTGATTCACATCAAAAAGATCAATTCTATTGATGTAAATCAGACACATCCTTAGCAACGTAGCTTTGCTTAGCTTAGCTCAAGTAGAAGTGCAATCTTTATGTTCGAGCAAACCGACAGCAAGAGCGCTGGCGCCACTGGCATGAAAATGTGAAGTTGGAAGATCCTTTCAGCGTTCGAATTATCGTGAAATGTAACGCGAATATATTGCGCGTGTTACATTACATTACATCGCGAATGTTACATTACACGATAATAATATAGTTTATTAATGTTTTAATATTTACAAATTAGTAGAAAAATCTATAAACTGTTATATATAATTAATTATACTTTAACAAAAAAAACGGCGTCCAACTCACAGCTGCGTGGCATAGTTCCGAGAGCTGGCGCTGTTGCCGCGCTGAATACAAAGACTCAACCGCTGGGCAAGATAGGCACCAGCTCTCGGGTCTCCTGAGGCGTGGACCAATCTTGTGGAAAGATCTTTAATAAACTTTTTGGTGTCAGACGACTAAGGACCCATTGTCTCTACGGTAAGCGCCGCAAATTCGAGGAACTGAGGAACCAATATAGATTATATTATATCATATATATACTTTATATAATATTATAAAGCCGAAGAGTTTGTTTGTTTGAACGCGCTAATCTCAGGAACTACTGGACCGATTTAGAAAATTCTTAGACCATTAGAAAGCTACATTTCTCCCAAGTGACATAGGCTATATTTTATCCCGATATTAAAAATAATATGTAAAACCGCGATATGTAAAACCGCGAGGATCCGCTAGTCTATTATATACTAATAGATTATTGTGATCGAATTTTAAAGCTGTTAGATTTGATTGATATTTATTTTACAGAGTACTTTTATTTCAATAACTATAATGTTCTTTAGTTATTGTCTCTTATCTGTTAAAGTATTCAAACATAAAATCATGATAAATTAGAGTAACCTTCGTGAATAATAATTTGGTTGGAGCTATAAGTCAATGATTATGAGTTGAATCTTCGTTCTTCAAAACATTTGTCACGCGTACGACTAGGTACCTATTTATTACCACAATTTTATAACTAAGTATAATTGCAAAATAAGTTAGTACATTAAAGCAATTATCTATTTGTATTTTCGGAACACCTTTATCCAACCGAGCGTGTAAAAATAACGACTGATCATTATAAACATATCTATCAAAAAGTTTTCAACAAACATTCTCCAAACATCTGAGTAAGACATATTTTTCCTTCTATCTTTTCACTTCACCGAACTTATTCGAAGATATTTCTGGATTACTAACTACACGAAACTTCCGAACAGTTGCAAGGATTTGGCGAAATATATTTGTTTACTCGGTGTAACTTCGAAAGTTTTAAGCGGGAACTAATTTCGAAATGAATTTTAATTAGTTTAATACACTCTATCCCAAACTTTACCACTGTTACGAGTAATACACACGACCTCTTTATTTGACACACATTTAATGACTAAATATAACAATGTAAGTAGTTGAGTTTTATTAACATTGTTATCGGATTGCCCTGTGACCTCTCAATCATTGTGAGTTGTCATAACAATACTACTTATATGATTTTTGTTTTTATGATAGCTACCACTTACTTTGCCATTATGTAATACACTGCTCTTCAAAACTTAGTACCACACATAAAAAATTGCAGATTCTCCTAAAATAAGTTAGTTTATAATAAAAAAAAATCTATAATAGAAAGTTATCGACTATGAAGCTTTTAAATACAAAAACATTATCTTTTATTAATAGTTATTTGTTATGCAAGGCTGGAAAGTTAGTTATTAGCGGCGAGTTACCTCTATTGAAACCTGAGCAAGTGAAGGATTCTAGGATTGAACGATTGTTCAAAGCTTGAATCCTCAGCGAAGCGAGGATTTCAAAGGTACAAGACGCTAAAAACTTTTCTGCCGAGCGCAACACACAATTTTTCACCTCACAACAGCGAGGAACATGTTATGGTTGTTTCCGCAATCAACTTCCGGTATTTTTTTTTAACATAAAGTTTAATCTAAATCAATTCTCGTTGTTTTAATGATATAAAAAACTAAAATAATAAAAAAGGGAGTATTGTAGTTAATTAAAAGTTATTTAAAGTAGGAATATAATTATGGTTACTTTTAAATAACAATAAAAACTATTCGGTTAATTAATGTTGATATTGACATGACGTACAAGACAAAGACAATTTAAAAATAAAGATTTATGTCACGTTCCGAAATCCAATCATAGGTTGTCAAATCTCACCCAGCCCAATATAAAATTCTTATAACAAATAGTTTAATCTTATTGTTATTGTTTTTATGATTCAATGAACTGAAATAATATAATGAAACCAAAACGGAGTAATATAATGAATTCAAATCTATTTAAAATAAGAATAAAATGTAACAAATAAGTCAATAGTGCGATTCGGAACGCATTATGACATATTTTTAGGTACCTATTAAAATAAAAAAGTACTTTACCGCGCTAGGCCGCATAAAGCAATCTCTTCCGTCCCAAGACGTGCAATCCCGTCAGGGCGACATGAGACAAGTTGCTTTTTTCTAGTATATTTTCTTGTTTAATATTTACCGCAAAAAGCTATGTTCTACGTAGAAACTGAATGACAAAAGCTCCTTTTCCGAGCGTGTGAGGTGAAAAATCTTTTTATTTTGATAATGATGTGATACCTACCTTCTTTTAAAGTTATTGCAGTCCAATAAGTGTGGTATTATACTTATGGTAAATTTCTGAGAAAGTCTCGGTAGCTCAGCGGTTAGAGCATTGGACCGGATTTCCAAAGGTCGTGGGTTCGATTCCCGTCTGAGAATTCACTTGTGGCCGAGTTAATTTTTAGAAGTCACGAATTATTTCGGCTTAGGTACAATCGAGGAACTTCCCGGTCGACCAGTAACCAGTAGAGGTTTTTTAATTTGTTGTAATAAAAACGTTTTCTATACATCGCATTTTTTTTTTAATAAAACTAAAAACTCTACTGGTCCACCGGAAAGTTCGCCGACTGTACTAAGAGCTGAGTTTACCAACTAATCGTTTACAAATCAATGGTTCAAAACATCGTTCAGTTCAAAGAAACGACTAAAATGACATTTAGATTAAGCTTAGCGTTGGTCGGTTATTCAGGAGGTGAACTCGGGCCTAAGCTCACTTGCGCTGTCACGAGATAATCGACCGTGTCGTGTAATTTGCTCTTCGTTCGTTCATGGCGAATTGATGAGTTTGGAACCCGTAACTCGTCGGTATGATTGTGACCTTTTCACTCATATCAGAAGTACTTTTAACCAATGTAGATACGGACAAGAAAAAAAGAGAGAAAAAGAAACAAACAATTGGCTAAGTGCGAGTCGAACTCGCACATGAAGGGTTCCGTCTCTCAACCAAGGTTACCTGGAAGAGATTGCTATGTAGTATAAGGCCGCCTATTGTGTGTTCCCGTTTTTTGACATTTTCTCTGTGTTTGTTTATGTATCGTGTGCAATAAAGTTTTTTATTATTATTATTATATTAAATTAGGTATTCACTAGACTACCGATTACCTACACCTACCCAAAATGCCACAAAAATATTTCGTCAGCAAAAATAACTTGGTTTTATATAGTGTTTGTATGAATGACAAAGTTATATATGCGGTTTGGAAAATGTGAATATATAGCTCTGAAACTGCTAAATATATTTCGTTCAAACCAATTTTCGTAGAAAGTTTTTATAAAGATCTACAGATTTTTCATTTTCTTATTTTGAAAGTTAGATGGGGAGGGACACACATTTTACCACTTTGGAAATGTACATCTTTCAAACGGCTGACTTTGAGAAAAATCGTATTAGAAACCTCAATGTAATTTTTAAAGACCTATCTTTAAATAGCACACGTATAGGTTTGATGAAAAAATAATTCAGTTTCACTCCATGATGTATATCCCTTAATAAATATATTTTTGTGTAAAAACCGTAAAGCGGTTTACAGAATATTTCTACCTACCAAGTTTCAACTGTGTAATCCTCATAGTTTTGGAATAAAGTGGCTGTGACATACGGACGGACAGACAGACAGACAGACATTTAACCGCCTCTGTGGTCTAGTGGTACAACCACCGGTATCAGACCCAGGGGTCCCGGGTTCGATTCCCAGCGGGGGTACATATTGTATTCGGTTTGGTTGGTGGGACTTGTTGTAGGCCCGCCTGGCTAGCTACCACCATCTTATCTAAGCCTGACGCCATAACAACAATGTTTTCAGCATTGTTGCGTTCAGGCAGTTCGAGATAAGATTGAGAGGGAGAGGCTCGCTTCCATCTTCAGCCTTATCAATACTTAACATCATGTATGATGAAGGCTAAGCGTCTCCCCGTCATTCATAAAAAAAAAACATGACGAATCCATAAGGGTTCCGTTTTTTGCCATTTGACTACGGAACCCTAAAAAGCAGCTTTTGACGAGTTTCTTGCCGGTTCTTCTCGTTACAAGGTCTCCGTAGGGCTTTGTGAACCGATGACGTAGCTTCTTTAAGATTCACTAATGCCTTTTTTATACTAGTAGAGATGCTTTTACGCATCCCTCGCCCCCAGGTGCAGAGGCGATTCGAATTGGTCACAGGGGGTAGGGTTCGCAATCACCCCTAAAGACCAGACGGCGGCCGTGGCCCGGTTACCCCGGCCCCCTTACGGTGCGTGTGAAGGCTAGACTGAATAAATGATGCTGAGTTTGAGTTTTAACGGAATCAATCAATCGTTTTTTTATTAGTCTGAAAAATTATACTTATATTATGTGCAGTCAACAGCCACGTATCGAAGAAGTCTCATACAATTTGTAAAATTTATTTTCTTAATTCGAACCATCGAATAATGTTATTTTAATGACAGAGACAAAACGCGGGCTATTCCAAGCTTAGACCCTGTTTATAAGCAAGGAGGTTACTATTTAAATTTCAGAATTAATGGCTGATTAGTACTGACTGAACGGAAAATAAAGTTTATTGAGAATGATAAGTAGGTATATTGACCTACTTAAAAAAACCTTAAAAATATCACGTACACAAACTTATTCTATTAATTAAGCTTATGTACGTGATATATTTTTTATACTAGGGGATATACTTTTACTCAGCTGTAGCCTGACATAGCATCGATATTCTTGTAGCTTCCTGTCATGCGCTCCTTTTTTCTCCTTCTTTTATTTTCCAATGCCAACTGTATATGATTTTAGGAAAAATCCATAGACTTTACAAGCAAATAGAATGCTTCAATAAACATCAATACGAAAACAAAATTGATAAAAGGAGGGGTTGGCTGCTTTTAATTGACTTAATTACTCAAGGACGTGTCCTTGAAAGATCCAAATGCAATGACGTGTAAAAGTTGTAAATTATTTTTTGAAAATTATTAGGGAAGGAAAATGCTAGGATTCGGCTCTTATGCAGTTTCACGCATAACCCTGGCAAAGGTAGTCTGTTTGGTCATATTATCACAAAATAGAGAGGTGATATTAATAGTCTATGGGACAATCCTAGATGAGTTTTCCGGCGACTGGGCCCACTAATATTCCCTAGGCTAGAGTCTAGAGAACTAATCACTTATTAAATTTTTCCAGTAAGTTCCAGTATGTCACAGACCAGACTAGAACCAGTCTTCTACTTCAATTTTCTTCTTTATTCATGATTTAGTCTATGGCGTAGTCCAGGGAGCTTAATAAGGCTACATAAGCAATATCGTGAAGGAATCACGATGTGAATTCCGTGACAATTGATATTTGTTTATTTTCTTTATGTTATTTTTTTGGTATGTTGTTTTGGTGTTTTGTTTTTGTTGTCATCAAACCGGTCACGACGGAAGACCAGCGTGGGTCGCAAGACCATGCATTATGCTGAGTCATGACCTCTACTGGGATTAGCATTTGCGTTTGTTCTTTAACGGGCCGTTTTCATCTACAATGTTTATGTGTAATATCTTCTTTCCTGCTAATATTCGTAAAATTAATAGAATCCGTCCAACCATCAGCAAGCCGTTGTGCGCAGCTAGTCGACGATTCGACTCTTTTTGGGCACCTTCTGACTATTCACAAACGTGTGCAAGGCTCCATAAATTTATCACATTCCCAGCTTTTACTCGTCTCTCAATATTGATATTACACTTGCCATCGCACGTAAATACTGATTCTAAATACACATTTTTTTCTCTAACCTAGTTTTTCGTTTATTCCCTGCGGGGACATACATATGAATGTATGTGATAAGTTACTTCACTTGGAATCATGTCAATATTTGTGATGTCCGATCGATATCTACGAGTATATCTATTCGAATAATATTCAAAAGAAGTAGTTTGTAAGTTTGTTTGTGGGAAATAAACTCTGGAAATACTGAAACTTAGAAAAAATTTTCACCATTAGAAAGATACATTAATCCTGAGTGTCATAAGCTATACATATAGGCATAGGGTATATAGATTGTGATGCATAATATTTTTTTAAGTGAAATAACAATACTTATCTATCAAATCCGAGAAAACAATGGGCATGGGTCGTCTAGTTAGGTATTTTATTGATTTCTGTCTAAAAGTTATTATTTTTATAAAATGAAAGAATGTTCTGAAATTGTAACGCTGTTTTTCACGCATTATAATATTAGTTCATTATTGTTAAATAATTGTAGATTCATAGATTTATTGATTGTTATTTATTATAAGCTTATGGTTAAAAGTAAAAATA
The DNA here is from genome assembly GCA_910589605.1 of Chrysoteuchia culmella. Lineage (NCBI taxonomy): Eukaryota > Metazoa > Arthropoda > Insecta > Lepidoptera > Crambidae > Chrysoteuchia > Chrysoteuchia culmella. Next base: position 20,055,393 of record OU342651.1, on the reverse strand, counting down.
ATTGATAAGTGTTAAGTTGCATTAATGTATAAGAATAAACTTGTTTTATTTTCTTTCTTAGGTATAGTTTTTTTATTTTTTAAATTTACTTAATAGGTCGTTATATCTCAATATCTTGAAAAGGTGGATTTATATCATAAACAACCTATATTCACAAACACCCTGAATGCTATGTATCTAATTAATACGTTACTAATAGTATTCTTTGCTACTATTGCTTTAAATACAATCCGCAGTATTCTCATATTATTTTATCTCTGATTGCATTCACATAGCATCAGACTCCCGTGGTGAAAGCAATTAAAGTGCAGTGTCCGAAACCACAATAGCACCTAGATAGCATAGCGTCGACAGTTAATTGAAACCGTGGTGTGCCTAATTGGGCATAAGCTATGGAACCTTTGAGCTGTGCTGCTTGTTTCATTTGGAAATTATTCAATTGGAAATAGTAATTATTATTAATTGATACGTAAGGAGCGTGATAAAATGAACACCAGACCCATCATCATCATCATTGGCCACGACATATTGACAGATGATTGTTGCAGTGTCATCATTTCCAATGGTTTAAGGCGCTACTCGGAAAAAGTATGGACTTTTTGATATAAAACTATAGCACGGTTTCAGTTATTACAAATCTGGTAATAACATATATATTTCTTCATACCTTTACCTAGATTCGTATAGTTTCAAAAACACTATTTTATGATTATGCCTCGACACTTTTTCTTTTCGAAAAGACCTGTAAAAAATAAGAAAATTTAAGATTATTCTTAAATGGGGTTACTTACACTATTGGAAATTGGTTTAATAAGTGGACACCAATAATATTTAGGATCGTATAGAAGCATTTTTTTTAAATCGCTGTAGTTTTTAATATGAAGTTGTTTTGTGTTTTTTTTCCTAATCTGCAAAATCGGTCTCGCTCCCGTGCGCGTCGTTTTCTCACTGCTATCTCTATCTTCAGGATATTTTTTTCAAGTATCGCCTTAAGTGGTGCAACAACGTCTCTGGTGGCTCAGTAGTCCGATTGCAGCATGTTATTTTTTGCCACATCTGGTACAGGTGAAACGTGAATCCGGAGGAGGAGCATTGCGTCGAAGCCTTTTCTGCTTTGGGTTGTCAAGCCAGGCTTTATCATGCTCTGACACTCCTTCGGATAAGAAAGAAAGAAAGAACAAACATTTTTTTTTAAATAACTGGGCAGGCAATGACCACCGTCGTGCTTAACAAACAGGATGTGATCTAAGGTGTTGCATGCTTGCCCAGGAAATGCCTATTCACTCTCGCCTTGAAGAGGCCAAAGTTCTAGGAATCGGGGAACTCATGAGCAGGCAGCGTATTCTATTCTTTAGCGGTTCGCATAAGAAATGTGTTAGCAAAGCGCTTAAGGCGGTACCCTGACCGAAAGTGGCGCCGCGTTGAATTTTATTTAATATCGTAATTCTAATTCACAATTTTAATAAAACTTTACGTGGAATTTTTAGAGCCCATTGTCTTGTATTTTTAGAAGGTATCGCTACATCTTGTCATAGTCATTCGTAGAAGTAGATAGCAAATGTGTCAAAAACGGCCACTTTTAGCAGTTTTGCTATCTACTTCTAGCAGTGACTACGAGGGAATGTAATGATACCGTCTAAAAATACAAGACAATGGGCTCTAAAAATTCCACGTAAAGTTTTATTAAAATTGTGAATTAGAATTACGATATTAAATAAAATTCAACGCGGCGCCACTTTCTTTCCGGGTACCGCCTTAATACGGATCGCTGGAATATCTACGACGTACGGGTGATAAGCTAACCTGCGTCTGGTACCCCGATGGTGAAAAGGGGCTGGAAGAAGAAGGTCGTGCAGTTCTCTCGCACATTCTCCAAAGTGTATCCTATAAAAGACCGATAGACATGCAACTTTGCGGCTGTGACTGAGGCTCTTAAGTTCCGCCTTGGCCAATGCTAAGTTTCCACGGTTTTCAATCGATTCCAGAAGCAATAGCTGATACTTAGCAGGACCATCCTACAGGTGTCAGCAATACTACGCTTTTTATAAAAGGAGCAGCTGATTCGGAGAGAAGTATCGCCTAGCCTTAGAGCGGACGCCCAGTTTCTTTGCAGCACACTTCGCAACGGAGTCAATGTACTCGACAAAGTTCAGGTTGAAAAACAGGTTCAGGCCAAGAAGTTGCGGATTTTCGGTTATCGGTAAAGATACACCCTGGAAAGTTGGAGTCAGTTGGTTGTCAGTTGGAGGGTACTCCGTTTTGCAGTGAATAAACAAGCCTGTGTTTTAGTGGCATTGAAACTGACAAGATTGGCGTTGCCCCAATCTGACACGGCCTGAAGTGCCAGATTCGTATGCTCGACAAGGGACTCTCGACAAGACTGGATTTCATCACTGGTAGCGTTTGCAGTTGAGAAATATCTTCTGGTTAAAGTGGTGTCATCTGCATACCCATTGGTATCAGACACCAGCAGGTCATTCGGCTAACAAACAGTTTTACACATAGAAACAATAGTAACAAATAATATCATAGTAGCCGAAATGGTTCCGACCTCAGCTTCTATCATGTATTAATGTGACGCTAGTATTCAGGCGGAGCTAGAGAGTAGATAGAGGCACAGCCAATCTGGTCTCATTTCGGCGCGTGCTTCCCAGCAACTCGTGTCGCTCGAATGCCTCCATATCACGCTTACAAGAATCCTTGAATATCAGCATAGCAATCACACCAGACTCGGCGTTTAAAAAATGCGTGTGTTTTTTTTTTATAAAGTAAAGTAAATTAAAAAGTACTCAGACTCCAAAGGCAAAAACTAAAAGTGCCTTTGGTTTTAGTTGGGAGCAAACCCAGATTTGAATCCGAAACGAAGACCAATCATAAAAAATCTATTGCTGCCTATTGATTTTTAAAACGCTATACGGAAAAAAGTGTGTTCTTTTTTATATAAAACTATGGTAATAAGATATAGGTACATTTCTTCATACCTTTTGTCAAGATTAGTAGTGTACCAGAAACACGATTTTATGATTTTGCCTCGACACTTTTTCGTTTCGAAATGACCTCTTAAAAATACGAAAATTGAAGATTATTCTCAAATAGGGTTATGTGAGAGAAAAAGATAGAATGGAAAATACTCCACCGACAAGAGCAGAGCTCTTAAATTTAAATTTTATGAAGATCAAGGGTTATACACTATTGTAAATTGGTTTTATGTGGATACCAATAATATTTAGCATCGCTTAGTTTCGTTTTCTCTTTAATCGCTATAGTTCTTTACTACGAAGTGATTTCGTGTTTTTTCGCCTAATCTGCAAAATCGGTCTCGTTCCCGCGCACGTCGTTTTCTCATTGCTATCTCGCTTCAGTTTTATAGCGCCTTAAGATTATTGGTTAATGTTAAAACCTGCCCCCTAATTGTCTAATTCAAAATCTATCACAATCCCTTTCAGAGGTATTGTGATTGTGATATTTTCGTCTGTCATATTGCTTAGACAGTTCAATTTCGTTTATTCCATACCTTTTAAAACGCGTCCCGATCACAATCCCTTTCAAATGTCAAATAGTGACGGCCTGAATAACTTTCAAATTACGAATTGGAAGAGATAACGATAGATTTAAAATTAAAATAAAATCAGCCCACTGAAAAGACAAGAAAAGACATACTCTCTGATTAGATAAATCCGGTTGTTGCCAAATGTTAAAGTTATACTCGTACCGTATTGGACATTTAATTCCATTTCCTTTGCTGTCGTAGACAGCTTTCAGACTTCGTTTCTCCAAAGGAATATATTATACAAATACAAAAACAAATACAAATATTTTTATTTGCTCTAAATAGGGTACAATAATGTTGTTAAGTACAATTGTGCAAACAAAATGGAGCTTAACCTATTTAGCCATTTTACATAGCATGCAAATATACAAACAATGATCATAAACATGTCAGTCTACAATTACAATAATGTCAATACAAATACATTTTATGCATTTGACTGTCTCGATACCTTTGTCAATATACTGTGAAATAAATAATAAAAAATAAAAAAAAGTGAAAGTGAAATCAAATGGCAGCCGTCTGCAATCGGAAATTATTGAGCCTATTAAAAACGTTCAAAAGTAAAATTTATAAAATAAATGATTCCCGACAATAAAATTTACATAGTTTGAGACTTGATTCGCACGTGCTAATGTATGTGACGTATATATCAAAATAATATTCTATGAATTACACAATAATAGACCAATAAATAGGCATTGGTTACTTTCCTATCTCAAGGTTTTTCTATTATCATAAACACATTATGACTCCATAAAAAGGGAAAAAACTACCTAATTAAGACGTATTGTTGAGAGTTCTTTTGTTTGAAGATTGCTTTCTTTTAAATGGTTTTAATTAATACAGCCTACTAGGCAAGGTTCTAAGCAATTTAAAATAAATGAAAAAAAAATAAGAGCAGATTATACAGCTTTATTCTTGATATTTTTTTAAACTTAAAATATTGCTAACGATTATTTTAACCACCACACCTTCTACTGTCAACATTTTTTTTTATGAGGGGAATGCTTTTACGCATACAAAACAGGTCATGCTGGGCTCACCTGATACCTCGCGGCCCCCCATCCGGCCTTAGAAGGCTTGAGGGAAGCCGGGAGTAGGTACTACCAGCTAAACCCCTCACTACTTGCTCTCTCACCGCCGTAAGGTCCTGGGGGAACTGTCAACTTGGGAGATTTGACTTCTCAAAAATTTTAATTACCCCTTGGATATGCTAGCCTGGTACTTTGGTCAAATATTTTCCTATTTCATATAAAAAAAGATCACTTTTGGCGTCGAGTGGCAAATACACTGCAAATAAGCTGCAAATACATTGTTGTATTTACTTTTACTTACCGCCCTCGTCTGATTTATTCGACATGCTCACGTGTATGCCATATGTCACAGGCAGGAGAAAGGTGGTTTGTATTTATGTTTCTACTTTAACGGAAAATAAACAACGTACCTACGTTATTACATAAATATTACATTATTATTATTGATATGTGTACATTTTCTTTTTTTTTTTTCATTTAAATTTAATTGTAATGATAATGTTAATTGAAGTTAATTTATTATAATTCTCAATTGTCAGTTCCGATCAAATTATTTTATTTTATTTTATTATATTACATTTTACATTTAAATTTAACCTTTTTAATAATTGTATTGCATAAATTACTCTATTATTTATAATTTTAATTCTTAATTTTGAATTGTATGATTAACATGCATGTGTGCTCGTAATTCACTCTTATCAATTTTTATTTTCCATAATACTGTTTACTCAATTATTGTTTGTTCTCGTGTAGCACCTATAATTAAGATTGCATTTAGCTCGGATCCCTCATATCGTTATATATTGTATTTGACGGCGCATCGCTAAAAACGTCATTTAAACGGCTGCTGTCAGTTGTTAGCGATGACAGCTGCTACTAGTCGGTGCCAGCTAACGTCAAACGTCAATGTCAGACGTCAGAATAAGAGTGACAGCAGTCGCTCTAGCGGAGTGTCGGGCGGGTAGGAGCACGGCGGCCATGTTGAGGAACACTTTTCGAACGAGAGCCGACCGTGCACCACGCGCTAGACAAATCGCTGATATTCTGCGTCATCCTTGTGTGAAATGTGATTATCTCTGTTGATTTGACTACTTTAAGACTTTGGCTAGATCAAAGAACAATTATTTTGTAAATCAAGTTTATGTTAACGAAAATTATAGTGACTTTGATCAAAAACTGAGTGTGAATTAAATTTCGATTTTCCTTGCCCAAGTACCCACGCCTGACCAACTATGGCAGATTCTGATGAAAGCCCTCTTGCGCCTACATCAGAAGTGGGATCCCATGGGCTGCGACCAGAAGAGAAGAGATCATCGTTGGATGACCATAGTGCCACAAAATTACTAAGCAATATGGAAGCACTTCTCTCGCGAATGGTTTCAATGTCGCAGATACCTAGCACAAGTTCAACTGCCACCCAACTTTTGCAGTTCAACCCAGACGATAGTGATGCTGACATAGAAGGTTGGTGTAACGTTACCGAAATGATTGTGCAAAAAAAGTGCTTAGAAGGAGTCGAGTTACTCATGGCTCTCACAAGTGCACTAAAGGTCGCGCAGCCTCTTGCATTACTAGATTAAATCTCAATGAGCTGACTTGGTCGTTAGTGAAACAGTCTTTGCTGGCAAAGTTTTCGAAGCCGAAATTACCGCAAGACTATTTTGATGACATATTGCGGTTCCAGATTGGAATAAAGGAAACGGCATCTGAATCTGCAATGCGGTTGTGGAATATGATTGAGCGAATACCCAAGACCGGCATGCCTGAAGAGGTGATCACTGGGTTCGTGGTATCTGTGCTTTGCCAGAAAGACGGCGTTATACGTCGTGAGCTGAACGCTCATCTCATCAGTAGTAGATCTCAATTGTTCCGGATTCTAGGCGGTATTTCTTCGAAGCGGCCCCTTGAATCAGAGACGCAGGAACTAGAAGTGAAACGACCTCGTATGAGTGATACACGGTTCCCGGGAAAATGTCACTGGTGCGGGTTATCTGGACATCGACAAGCTGATTGTCGGAAGAGACGTGAAAACACCGGATCAACAGCACAAGCAGATGCCACCAACACCTCGCGTCTCTCTGATAGGACATCAGCTGTCACCTGCTATGTGTGTGGCAAGCAAGGGCATTTGGCGACAGGTTGCCCCGACAAGAAGACTGGTGGAAGAGCGGCAGTCAAGGAAGTCAACTTGTGTGGACAGCGCACTTCGAGAGGCATCCTCAATACTTCATCCGGTGAGCCCGTTTCGTTTCTGTTTGATAGTGGGTCATCTTGCTCGCTCCTCCAAGAGAGTTTTTGCTGTAAATTTCCTGGTACTGTGTGCAATTCTCTTGTTTACCTAACTGGAATCGGGGGTGATGATGTAAGATGTGATACTCAAATTTTAAATGAAATACAAGTAGGTGAAATAACTCAGACCTTACTTTTTCATGTAGTACCGGATTCTTGCCTATCGGAACCTGTCATAATAGGTAGGGATATTTTAGAAAATGATATCGGCGTTCAAATAGATCAGGGTCAGCTTAAATTCTATTCTAAGAAGCAGTCAAATTCTTGTAAGTTTAAACCGAATAAAATAACTTCTGATTCCATTGACACAGATCTCGTAGGCGAAGATAGGGAGTCTTTACTGAAAGTACTTAACAAATATACTCACTATTTTATAGAAGGAGTTCCAACTAGAAGGGTTAATACCGGTATGTTAGAAATTAATTTAGTTGACCCACATAAAACTGTCCAAAGATGTCCTTATAGATTAGCGCCACCAGAAAAGGAAATTGTAAGGGAAAAGGTTCAGGAACTTTTAGATGCCGGAATTATAAGAGAGAGTACTTCACCCTACGCTAGCCCGATACTCTTAGTTAAGAAAAAAGATAATACAGATAGGATGTGCGTCGATTTTCGGGAACTTAACTCTAATACTCGACCCGAACACTATCCATTACCACGTATAGAAGATCAAATAGATCAACTCACAGGTGCCCAATTCTTCACTTCCCTCGATATGGCTTCTGGTTTTCACCAGATCCCTGTTCACCCTAATTCAGTAGAGAAGACAGCATTTGTGACGCCAGAGGGCTAATTTGAGTATTTAGCAATGCCTTTCGGTTTGCGCAATTCTCCATCTGTATATCAGAGATGTATAACGAAAGCACTATGTCACCTGAAGGATAAACCCCTGGTTTATATGGACGATATTCTCTGTCATTCTAAAAGCGTTCGCGAAGGCTTGGATCAGTTAGATAAAGTTCTGGGTGCTTTGTCTGAGGCAGGATTTTCACTCAACTTAAAAAAATGTAAATTTCTTAAATCCAAAATTGATTATCTGGGATATTCGCTTCAAAGCGGCGAAGTAAGGCTCAACCTTCGCAAAATACAGGCCTTGGTAGATGCCCCACCCCCAAAAACAGCCACACAAGTCCGGCAATTTCTTGGTTTGGCCTCTTATTTTCGCAAATTCATACCTGGTTTTAGTCACACAGTTGGCCCATTGTATCCACTGACAAAACTTAAGGGACCCATTAAATGGACTGACAAATGCGAGGACATACGTAGAGAAATTATTAGCATACTGACATCTGAACCAGTCTTAACCATTTTTGACCCAGAGCTGCCAGTCGAGCTACATACTGACGCCAGCTCCGACGGCTATGGCGCAATCCTTATTCAAAGAAGAGATATTCTACCTCACGTAATAGAATATTTCAGCCGACGCACTAGTGATACAGAGTCCCGCTACCATTCGTACGAACTGGAAACGCTGGCAGTCGTTCGAGCGGTAGAACACTTTCGTCATTACCTCTACGGGCGACGATTCACGGTCTTCACTGATTGCAACTCGCTTAAAACATCTAAGTCAAAAGTAGACCTGACACCACGTGTACATCGCTGGTGGGCTATCCTTCAGGCGTACGATTTTGAAATCGTATATCGCGAAGGTCGTAAAATGGAGCACGCAGACTATCTCTCAAGGAATCCCCAACCCGATACAAATTTAGCTTTCGCAACATCTTCTATTAAAAAAGATGTCAAATTCGTAGAACTGCATAAAGGCTGGCTTTCGGTAGAACAAAAAAGAGATTCTGAAATACAAGATCTGATATTTAAACACCACAATAATGATTTCCCCGAATCCGTTGCCGAAACGTATGACGTCAGAGACGGTATCTTGTATAGGAAAATTGTTCGGAACAAAGTTGTATCACGGCTACCTGTTGTCCCTCGCTCTTTGATTTGGACTTTAATTAATCACATCCATAGCGAACTACAACACTTAGGATACGACAAAACGCTAGACAAAATTTATGAACAGTATTGGTTTCCGCAAATGTCCAAGTGTGTTAAAAAATTTATAGATAGCTGTATTATATGTAAGGCATCAAAAGGCCCTTCCGGAGCTCAAGCTGTTCAGCTCCATTCCATTCCGAAAGTGTCTTTGCCCTGGCACACCATCCACATCGATTTTACCGGTAAGCTCAGTGGCAAAAGCGACCGAAAAGAGTATTGCTCGGTAATTATCGACTCTTTTACGAAATACGTAATACTAGAACATACCTTTTCATTAGACGCAAATTGTGCTGTGCAGGCCGTAAAAAAGGCAGTATGTCTTTTTGGTGCACCGAGACGTATAATTGCTGATCAAGGCCGGTGCTATATTAGTGCAGAATTTAAAAATTTCTGCGCCGCGCATAAAATTGACTTACACTTTATAGCAACCGGTTCTGCTAGGGCTAACGGACAATTCGAGCGTATTATGCGAACGCTTAAGAGTCTTCTCACAATTATAGAAAATGACCCTAACAAAACCTGGCGGGAAGAACTTGGCAATGTTCAGTTAGCGTTAAACAGCACTAAATCAACCGTAACTAAATACCCGCCGACTGAGTTGATGCTGGGAATTCGTGCACAATCACTTGGACTATCTAGAATAAATATTTCCGATTCTGAACAGTCGAACCGTCTAGATTTGGAGTCTGTACGAGATGATGCTTCAAAAAATATTCGGAAAGCAGCTGCAGCCGACGCTGAACGATTTAATAAAGGTCGAGCGATAATTAAACCATTCTCAGTAGGACACTTCGTGTTCATAAAAAGTAGTGAGCGAAATCAGACGAAGCTAGATAGGAAGTTCAAGGGTCCGTTCGTTATTACTGCAATTTTAGACAACGACCGGTATGAGCTTAAGACAGTCAGTGGTGTCGGTTCCAGACGTACTTACAAGTACGCACATGAGAATTTGCGCGCAGTACCTAAGGGGCACGAGGGTTTATTAGAAGTAACTAGTAGTCTATTGAATGAAACGGAGGCCGAGACGGCGCCAGAAGAGGTACATGAGAGTACCAGTAGAGAAAGTAGAAACTCATTACATAACGATGACGCCTTGACTCTCGAATCCAACACTGATACAGCTGGTTCAGATACTCTAACTGCGGGTTCTGATACTCTAAGTATACACTCGGATGACGAAACCTTTCAACTAGACGAAGTTGAAGTCGAAATCCATAATAATTAGGTATGTACGAGATTTGTGTATCTGTGTGCTGGTGGACGGAATAGTGCCGTCCGGTCCATGCCATTTTGGCTGGTCGAAGGGACGCACTCTTCCGGTCTAGTCCTTTTTTGTTGGGTGATCGAAAGGACAGTGTCGTCCGGTCCAAGCTTTGCGGCTGGTCGAAAGGACACACCCGTCCGGTTCACATTGTTGATATTTGGTCGAAAGGACAGTGTCGTCCGGTCCATCCGCGTTGGTCGCAAGGACACACCCGTCCGGTCCAAAACTTGTAGTCGAGTGATTGGTCGAAGGGACAGTGTAGTCCGGGCTACCCATTCCATCAGGGTTAGTCGTTAGGACACACCCGTCCGGTCCAAGTCTGTATGCAATTTAATGGTGATAGCAATGTAAAGGTCAAAACTTATTCTGCTTGTCAGGCTGGACGAGCGTTTTTTGATGGAGCGTAACGTTGTTTCAGGATTTCATCCAGATACGCCCGAGGACGGTCGCTAGTCAGTCTGGCCGTGACGGCGCATCGCTAAAAACGTCATTTAAACGGCTGCTGTCAGTTGTTAGCGATGACAGCTGCTACTAGTCGGTGCCAGCTAACGTCAAACGTCAATGTCAGACGTCAGAATAAGAGTGACAGCAGTCGCTCTAGCGGAGTGTCGGGCGGGTAGGAGCACGGCGGCCATGTTGAGGAACACTTTTCGAACGAGAGCCGACCGTGCACCACGCGCTAGACAAATCGCTGATATTCTGCGTCATCCTTGTGTGAAATGTGATTATCTCTGTTGATTTGACTACTTTAAGACTTTGGCTAGATTAAAGAACAATTATTTTGTAAATCAAGTTTATGTTAACGAAAATTATAGTGACTTTGATCAAAAACTGAGTGTGAATTAAATTTCGATTTTCCTTGCCCAAGTACCCACGCCTGACCAACTATGGCAGATTCTGATGAAAGCCATCTTGCGCCTACATATTCATTTCAATGTAAATCTTGTTGGTGTTAAATAAATAAATAAATAATTTTTTTTTACGAAAAAGGACAACATTGCGGTTCATATAGCATTGTTCCAAGTCACTACACATTACTGACAAAATGTTGCTTAAATATTGCGTAAAGATTGTCAAAACCAGGTGCAGGTAAGGGATATTCATTTTTTTACTAGTGAAACGGCGAATATTGTCAAAAAATTCGTTGTTGGCTTTTCAATTCTCTATTTGACAGTAAGAAACAAAAACTAGTAAAAACGCTAGAGTAAAAAAGTGTACAAATCACAGAATAAAAGTAACGAGTTTCAACAAAGATTGTTAACAGTTAGGTCTCTCTAAGTATTTGACTTAGCAAAGAATTTGTACTACTTATAGTATTACTAGTATAAATTGTACTACTACTAGTATAATTGTACTAGTAGTAATTTGTACTACTTATAGTACTTATAGTATATTACGGCGGGGCTAATACCTATCTTAGCAACAGCAACGCGACAGCAGAAATTGCTCGATAATTGCTTTACGTCACGTATCAACAGTGCGGCCTCTACCGAACAAACGATGAACTACAATGTACATTCATTTAGTTCCTGTTATTGCTACCAAATTGTTTTTGGCGCTAGCGTCATAGCAACGCGCTGCGTATCATTCTCGCACCTAGGTAGGAGTGCGAGAGAGTGAGACGCCTCCAGACGAACCATCAGCGAGCAATTAGCCAGCAATACGGTATACCATTTTTATTTTGGCGTTTTTATTTAAACGCGCGATGTCTGCGCGATAATTGCAAATTTTTAGGTAAAAGCCCGGCCGTATTTATTTTGTCAAGCCTTAGAAATGTCATCTTGGTTGTAATTGGTGCTAAGAAAGGAGAATCACTTCCTTATGGTAAATTTTAAATAGAAAAATATTGGAAAAAAATAACTCGGCTACAAGTGAATTCTCAGACGGGAATCGAACCTTTGGAAATCCGGTCCAATGCTCTAACCGCTGAGCTACCGAGACTTCGAAGTCTCGGGTCTTCGAAGTCTCGGTCTCGTCGCGGGTTCGATTCCCGTCTGAGAATTCACTTGTGGCCGAGTTATTTTTTTCCAATATTTTTCTATTTAAAATTTACCATAAGTATAAAAATAGCATTGAAAAATGCAAAAAAATACAAAATCATAACCCTTAATAGGGCAAAGGGCAATTGCTTACCACCTCAGCTTTTTGACCAAAGAGCAAGAGTTGGTTTGTGTACACTTTCTTAAATTCAGTACCTAGATATAAAAAAATGGATTACCACCGATATTTCGCGTACTTGTGATTATATATTTTTAGATTTTCATAAATAATGTTAAAAAGGATCCTAATAAACCTATAATAATGTATAAATAATTTATAAATAATTAACTCCGCCCTATTAAGGGATAAAATAGAATCACTTCCGTTTTGAGATGAAGGGCACATTGCGGTCAACAGCAACAATACTTAATATGAACCAATTTAAAAATACACTTAAAAAGTGACTAATTCAAAATTGTTTTTATAATCTCAATGAGTTTTTTTACTACAAAATGAAATCTGTATATTAATGTACTATTGTAAATCGACATTGTTAATAATTTTATATGAATCACTATCTATTTAACTTAATATGACATTGCCATGATTACAACTTACAGATGATGATACTAGTATTTTTTAGATTTTAGATTTTTATTTATGATTTGTTATTAAGTATATCCATATTGAATTTTATTGAATTGATTGTGACATTACGTATTAATTACTATTGCGTATTAATTACTATTAGACAACATTATGGATAATTTTAAAAGCTGTAAATTCAAATTATTTAATTTTTGCATGCCCAAGCTGGGTGAATGTGCCCGTCACTTTTTACGAATTTATGATCAGGTTATGTACCACATTCCTGCGAATAAAAATATTCTATTCTATTCTATTCAGCAACTAAGATTTATACAAAATGTATTTTTTTTTAAACACACAAATCTGAGACTAATAAGAAGGAAAGAAAGAAAAGAGAGAAATAAAATTTATTCGACTAAAAAGCAAGAAGCAAACCAGACAACTTACACTAAATACAATTCAGTCGAATTTGGTCCTCAACCTCAGCCATTTGTCACAACAAGTACGACGCTAATTTTCAGGAAGAGCCAGTAATCTACTTACGGTCAGTTTCAATAATCTACCCTCAATAAGAGATAAGCTTACTAGACCTTTGTTGCCTAGATATTTGCTAATCAGCCTAAAATAACAGCGGTTGCTAAGTAACGTAACCAAGATAGGCCTATCTCTTACTAGGGATAGATTATTGAAACTGGCCGTTAATGTCTTAAAGTCCAAAGTCGATTGGAAATATTTGAGAGATATTTAAAGCCGTAGCTTCATAGAAATAGGTAAAATTTTTTTTACGTATTTAAGTACACTACAATATGTCACCGTTAACACAGAACTTTTGGATTTTGGTGTTATTTTAGGGAAAACGACTCCTGGATCAAATCGTCGGGAAGCCCAAAAACTCCGTAGCTCAGTGGTTAGAGCATTGGACAGGATTTCCAAATTTCGTGGGTTCGAGTCCCATCTGAGAATTCACATGTCACTATTTCCAATCTCTTTGTTTTTTAAATTTACCATATGTCTAAAAATAGCAAGCATTGAAAATTGCAAAAATGAAAAAATCATAAAAAAATACAAATAGGAAAAACATACAACTTTTTTACGGATTTAAGTACACTATTATATGTCGCCATTAATACAGAACTTATGGATTTGGTGTTATTTTAGGGAAGACGACTCCTGGAATGGGGTCAAATCGTCGGGAAGCCCAAAAACCTCTAAAATAACACCGAAGTCCAATAGTAATGGGATAAGTTGACGGTGAAATATATAAAGCACTTAGATCCGTTAATGTTGTTTTATTTCAATGAAGGGCACCGTCTCTATTCATCTAAAGAGTAAGTATCATAACATAACCAATAAAGTGAAAAGTGTATCATGTTCAAAGTATAGGTAAAGTGGAACTTGTATGAAGTTTGCGTTAAAAAAAGTTTTAATTTTAGGTTTTTTTCTTTTCTGACCATCCATTTGACAAAACTTAACTCAAACGTACTTTCACTTAATTCAATTCAATTCAAAATCATTTATTTCTAGGCTGTTACAATCACCTATATGAACGTCAAAGAAGCTACGCCATCGGTTCACAAACCCTACGGCTGGAGACCTTGTAACGAGAAGAACCGGCAAGGGCTGTTTTTTTCTCCGTTATATTTCATACAGAGTCGTCAAATTGACCTTAAGGGCCCGCTATAGGCCAACAAAAATCAGATTGCTTTATATGATCGTCTGTAATATCAATATTAATGAAAAACTGAATTTCAAATTAAGATGCAGCAAACTACAGGACTAACACTAGTGACTATGTTACACAAAAACAAGATTGCATAAAATTTTCTCGATAGAAAAAAATTGCGAAGTTGCCTCCAAATCACTATAATTAACACGATAAACTGCTAGTATTCAAGTAATACATTAAAATAAAGCTTGGAACTTTTTAGTATAATTACACTATAGATAAGGCAGGGCTTATGTTATATATTTTTTGTAAATAACCTTTAAATATCCTTTAAAAAAAGAATTTCCTTCATTTCTTCATTCCGGACCGGCCGAAAGGGGCCGGAGAATTATATAGTAAATGCTGCCTTATTTCTTATGGAAATAAGGCAGCATTTACTTTGCAGTTCGTAGTTGCAGTTATTACTTTTGCTTTTGGCCTAGAGCGCGCCCTTCAACACTTCAGTAAGGTCAAATTTCATCACAAACAAAAAATACTAAAATAAAAGTACATTTTATGGTTATCCTAACCGTAAACAATTTTCAAATCGCAAAGAAGGACTTATCAATCATACATTACAACATTTCTCGCATTACAAGATAACTGTACTGCAAGCTGTGACGTACACACAGGTCAGTATCAATTTATTTTAGATGAAAATATTTAAGTTCTAAGCAGAACGTGAAGACAAGCAGACTGAAGTAGACCCATTTCCGCTGGCGGCGCTTAAGAGGGCGCTACGCCTTACTTTCTAAAATTAACGGTTTAGTGATTTTTCGGAGGAGGTAATTGTTACTATAATCAATGCTTTTTTTTGTATGAAAGTTACTGATTTAGAAAAGAAGAAAGAAAAGTAAGTTTATTTGGGACAAACAAAAGACAGTACATACGAATAAAAATAAAAACACCTATAAGACTAAAAACCGTTTGTCCCAAAACGGTCTCGACTCAGCATAATGCATGGCTTTTGGCCAGCGCTGATCTTCCGTCGGTACCGTTTTGGTGGGACTGCGAGCCAAATTAACAGTTCGTTTAAAAAATAAAAAACAAATATTTATGAAAAACATAGAAAAAAAAGGGAACAAATGGCGTTACAATAAAAAACAATTAGCGCTATAATACAAAATTAAGGGAGAAAAAAAACTCATTACAATAAAAAGCAATTAAAAGCACAGTATCCTGATAAAGTGTGTGTAGGACGTAGAATTTTGATTTGGATCATATTTTTGGAAATATAGGTAAAACTTTACATGCCATTTTTAAAAAACAAACGTCAGCGTAATGTTTCAAGTTAGCAAAAACAAATATTTAGCTACAAAGTTATTTTTATAAAGCTTGTTTTGTGATTGATATAGTGAACATATAGTGAATGAGTGCATGTAGGACGCCGAATTTTGAAAATAATTTTATTCTATACGAAAAAACGCTTACGATAAATCACGAAAATTTGTCTTATTTGACTTTAAATTTCTCGATAAATAGATGAGATCTTCCGTTTTAATATTTATTTACTGAATAAACAAGTCTTCCATATTATTTTAAGACAAGTTTCATAAATAAATATTCTCAGAGTAACTAATAATTCATTTTTCAAAATCAGTAAAAACATCAAAATATAAACGGTTTCAGAATTAATTTAAATCAGTGCGCGAGGCGCTTTTCGAAAGTACGGACGTGTCGCTTTGCTCATAGTCCAGTGTCGCCATTGCTATGATTCTCCCGAAATGTCAGGATTCGGCCGCAATTGGTAATTGTGAGTTTTATTGGATTTCCGATAAAACAAATCGTAAAAATAAAGTTTTATTTTTCTCTTCCCTTCTTCGTTCATTTCACGAGCATGGCGCTCGCACATAAAGTGAAAAGTTAGAAAATTAGATATTTTTTAATTCTGCGCACTTAGGTTAAGAACCTAGACAATTTATTTGTGGTGCTACAATATCTTATCGCAATCACTACCTACGTCGCTTTAGCATAATGTCGAGACTTTTTAATTATAAACCGGGTTTTTTTGTTTTTTTTTTTGAAGAACGGGGAGACTCTTAGCCTTCATCATACCTGATGTTAAGTTTGATAAGGCCGAAGATGGAAGCGAGCCTCTCCCGGAATCCCCAATCACTGAGGAACTGGCTATCTTATCTTTAGCTGCCGGAACACAACAATGCTGGAAACATTGTTGTTATGGCGTCAGACTTGGATAAGATGGTGGTAGCTAGCCAGGCGGACTTACAACAAGTCCTACCACCAACCAAACCGATTACAATATGTACCCCCGCTGGGAATCGAACCCGGGACCCCTGGGTTGATACCGGTGGTTGTACCACTAGACCACAGAGGCGGTTGTCAGGATTTTTTAAGTACCTATACTATGGTATCCTAGGCGATAAACAAACTTTTTATAACACGACCGATACATCTTGGTAATGTGGTAGGTAATTGATCATACATATTTTGGGTCATTTTCTTTTTTATTGATTAAGTATATTGGATTGGTTAATGATTTTAACCGACTTTAAGAAAAGAGGTATTATTTTTTTGTTATTTGGTAGCATAAAGTCTTAGTTTAGTACTAGCGGATCCTCGCCGTTTTACCCGCGTGGTGCCCGTTCCCGTGGGAATATCGGGATAAAATATAGCCTATGTCACTCGGAAGAAATGTAGCTTTCTAATGGTCTAAGAATTTTATAAATCGGTCCAGTAGTTCCTGAGATTAGCGCGTTCAAACAAACAAACTTTAGATAGATATAATTGAAATCAATTGACTTAAATAATTAAAATCTAACGAAAATCAAAAACTAGCAAGTAAAAAAAATCCTGTATCGAAAATCCGTCTTCAAAATATACTTTTTGGAGTCAGTGCCACACCATTCCAACAGGGCATCAATAGTGCATTGTACATTGCACTGCTACACGTTTAGTTTTTTAAGTCTTGGCTTGCATCGACTCCAAAAAGTTTATTTTGAAGACGGGTTTTATTTAGTCCTTATTAGGTATTTGGTTTTCGTGAAACTTGAAATGAGCGTTCCGCACGAAACAGACTTTTGGACTTTTAAATTAAATTACCCATCCCATCAATGTTCAATGTTGTTAGCTACCTACATACGATAAATGTTTCTACTAGTATACTGCTGTCTAGGTTTTTTGTAAATTCTAATAACGTTTAATAAATGTTGTTTTTTTATCACCAATCTTTTACACACATTTGCACTAAACCTAAGAATCGCGTAAGGTTTTTTTTTATATTTCTTAATCTTAATGAAAAATTGCCTTGCACTAAACATATTTTATTCAGAAGTTCTATTTTTTAATTCACTCGTCTCGAGGATTCTACAGATTTTCGTGCGACGTTTGAGTTTCCGTAAAAGCGACCTTACCAATATACATAGCTTCGCTTTTCGCCTGTAGTACCGCCTCCCAACGCGAGCGCGCGAGGGGCAAAGCGGAAAGCGTGCTATGTCCACTCAAGCAAGGTCGCTAATCGCCTGGACCTCTATTTTTGAATCACTCGTCGCGCGAGTGGCGAGGCGAACGAAACTGCGATCAGGCGATTAGCGACCTTGCAATCGTAAACATAGCACGCTTCTCGCTTTGCCCCTCGCGCGCTCGCGTCGAACAAGGTCGCTTTTACGGAATACGGAAACTCAAACGTCGCACGAAGATTCTCGAGACGAGTTAATCAAAAATAGAGCTCGTGATCGGCTCCTCGTTCGCCTCGCCACTCGCGCGACGAGTGATTCAAAAATAGAGATCCACAAAGGCTATGCTTAATTTAGGTGCCCAATATCGAGCGCCTAAAGCTAAAGCTATTCTTCATATTAATGTTTTAAAATAAATGAGAATAGCCTTAGGCGATTCTTAAGTTTAGTGCAAATGGGTGTTAGTTTCATTTCATATAATTTTGAATCCGATCATTCTGTTCACCGTTCCTTAGGACATGACTTTTCAATAATACGCTTAGTTATAGCGCGTACGAGCAACTTTTGATTAGTCGATTTTTTCTAATATTTTTCTATTTAAATTCATCATAAAAGGTAGCATTGAAATGCTAACAAAAAACATAATAATCGGTATTTAAGCTTTCAAAGTTAATCATAATTGCCACTAAATTAATCAATATAAATTCTGGAAAAATAGAGTTTACTAATATACCTGTAGGTTTTATTAAAGTATATTATATGTATAGGTGTAGGTTATATTATAATAACCTATGCGTAGTCCATCAACCTACTTGTCTATATATTTTTGTAAAAGCACAATTTATCTTTAATCTCCACACAAAATTGCATTCATTTACGCGGGAAAAGGTTACAGACCGACGGACAGACAGAGTAATTAAAAGACAGTAAATAAAACCTTATTATAACAACTTTGTATTACCATATTTTATGCAAATAAATAAATAAATAACTTTTACATATTAGTATGGATGCCTATTGAAAAAATGCATAGTAAAAAAATTGGAAGTTAAAATATAATCAAAGTTTCAACTTAATTTGTGCCCTACCTTAGTACGCATGCGCATTTACTAGAACATTTTTTCATACAAATGTGCAATTGGCATTTATTTTTAATTGGGATTAGTATTTAGGATTATTTTTGTAATGGAAACCTAGATAAAAATACTGTCTTAATCCAATTAACATCACAAGTACAGTCAATCATGCTCAAATTTTAAATTGGTTTGGTATTAAGTACATTTGTATTGGAGACTGACGTGTCGCGGGCCTCTTAATGGATCCTTCTTCGACGCAGATGACGTCGCCCGCCGTCGCTCGCCGGCATTGACTTTATACTTCAATGCTCGCCGGCGTTCATGAATAAATCATTTTCCTTCGAAAGGCGGATAGTATTAAATACCTAAATAAATAATCACACCAATTATCTAGCGCAAGGTATGTTTTATTAAGAACATGTATTATGGATACAGGGCCCGTAGACAAAGTAACATCCTTATGTAGCGAAACGATAATTCGATTCGTTATTGTATATATTCGCCAATTAACTTGCGGTAAGACCATGTGATTTAGCGCGACTTATGTCAATCCGCCAATCCCATACATTTAATTCTTTTCGAACTTCGTTATCGTTTTATAATTGTTACTTTGGTTAAAGGCCCTTGGCCCCTAGCCAAAGTAACAATTCGAAAACGATATCGAAGTTCGCAAAGAATTAAATGTGGCATCGGCCGCGCTAAATCACGTGGTCTTAAGAAAATAACGAAACGAATTATCGTTTCGATACATAACGATGTTACTTTGTCTACGGGCCCAGATAGCCTACACACCTACATATAATATAGGTACCTACTTATTAAACACCCAAGCTAAGACGAATAGACATGTTTATGCACACAAAATATTGTCTTGTGCGGCATCCGAACCCCCGACCTCTGCGCAGAAGGAATACAATACCCCTGTGCCAAACGAAGTACTATTTTAGTACTTAGGTATTTCACGCTTGGCAGGCTGCTCAACGATCTCAGTGGCCAAGATTTCAGCCCTGAAATACACTCAGAGGCACATCTAAACGGCCACCCCGATATTTTCATAAAAAATGCTTACATAATTTGTGACTCTATACATTAAAATGCCAATATATTTCTCTTCCCGTACCCAAACCTTCGTTTAAGCAAAGCACTACTTTATTGCCTTAGTACCTACCACACTGTATGGAATTTGATTAAGCATGCACTGTTCTGCCACTATGGACAAATGGAATGGTATGGTACAATCGGGGAACTTCCCGATCGATCAGTAGAGTTAATTGGGAAATGTTTTCTCGGAAAGTACCTACTAAGATTGAAGAAATTATTTATTATTCGAATGAAATACCTGTTTTAATGTTCTATTAGTGCCGTGTGGTGACGGCCTAAGAATACAAAGTGTCACCACTCCCTTACATGCCTGGGATGTCGTAAGAGTCGACTAAGAGGCTCGACGTATCGAACACCTGTGCGAGAGAAGGAAAACTTGAAACAAACCCTCTACCAAACCTCCTGGCCAGCGCGGTAGCAGTAGGCTAATAGCCTCCTATGAACGCCACAATAGGCGTGAGCTAGGAGAGGCTTATGTCCAGCAGTGGACGTCCACATAATGGTTCTATTATTTGTGATATCAACGTTTTCTATATATCTATAACTTTTTTAAATAAAACTCCCTATTAAAACCACTAATGGTCAACCGGGAAGGTCCCGGACTGTACTCATCCAAAATGTTAATTGGACAGACAAACGCATAACCTAAACATTAGCATTTGCAAAGACCCGTCTTTACAGAAATAAAATGATATTTTTTTGTACATACCTATAAAGTCCTCCTTTGACGACCGGGGGCTAATTGTCTAATTTTAAAATCTATCGCAATCCCTTTCAATTCGACATTTGAAAGATATTCACGAACTTCAGGAAGTCACTATTTGACATTTGATAGGGATTGTGATCGGGACGCGTTTTGAAAGGTATTGAATTAACGAAATTGAACTGTCTAAGCAAAGTAACAGACGAAAATATCTTTCAAATGTATGGAGATGTGTCAAATGAAGTGTCATTTAAAACATCATTCGTTCCAAAAGGGATTGCGACTATATGTTACGCAATTCCATCAATTACTATTACAATCACAATAACTTTGAAAGGGATTGTGATCGATTTTGAAGTTAGACAATTAGGGGGCTGTTTGGCGCAGGGGTACTGACCTCACCTTCTGCGTCAGAGGTCCCGGGTTCGATCCCCGGACAAGACAAATATTTGTGTGCATGAACTCGTCTATTTGTCTTGGTCTGGATGTTTAATATGTATATTATGTATGTATTTACAAAAAAAAAGTATATAAGTATGTTTATCCGTTATCTAGTATCCATAATACAAGTTCTTCATGATACTTAACGTGGGCTAGATAATTGTTGTGATTGTATGGAAATATTTGTATGGAAATATTTGTATGGAAATATTTGTATGGAAATATTTGTATGGAAATATTTGTATGGAAATATTTGTATGGAAATATTTGTATGGAAATATTTGTATGGAAATATTTGTATGGAAATAATTATTTATTTAGAGTCGCAAAGTGAGCATGTTTCTGTGAATATAACGTGGTGGCCGGTTAGAGGTGCCCCCGAGTGTATGTATAAAGATTTAGTGTGTTAAGCCAACCCTAAGCGCCGGGGCTTGCGGATATTCCGCGCCGGGCCCGGAACACGCATTGCGTCATTGAGATCCAAATGTAAAATAATATAGTACCCTTCTTCGATAGGTTCGAATTATCCGATGCATTGACATACAATTTCATCGCGACGACAGTATGTGCGTACATCTGAAATTCGGCGGTGCGAAGTCGCAACGGTTTTATTTATCAGTAATAATATTAGATAATAATTAGATAAATCGATTATTTGCGACAATCCTAGGGATATTGCGAAAACACGGATAATTAGACAATGGTGTTGTTATTTCTCAATCCTACTGAAAAAAGATAGGGTTTTTGCGAAAAGACGGGTTGCCTTACTGTAAGATTGCGAAAAGAATCGCTGGCTTTTATGAAATAAGAACACTGATTGGCTGGTCGGACCGTCCAAAACAACATTTCTCTGATTGGTTGAAGACTTGACGTTTCAAATGTCAATCCATTCTCTCACTTGAAGTAAACGGTCAGTGAACTAATCAGAATAAGAATTAGAAAGCAAGCAAAAATTAAGCCAATCAGAGTTAAGAACATCCAATGTTACTAATGCAACCCGTAGGTATTTTTGCAAAAACCCTATCTTTTCCACTAAAATTTAGAAATGTCAACACCATTGTCTAATTACCCGTGTTTTCGCAATATCCCTAGAATATTTGCAAAAATGCTATTAATCAAATCATCCTACGACATATATAAACTTTAATTATGGAAGTATTCTGTGATTATGGTTTGTCTTAGGGAATATAAAAAATATATAATAAGTACCTACTAAAAGTGTAAAAATAAAGTAATTACATACTACAAAAGTCATGTAACGACTCATATTGAAGTTGGCTGTATTTGAAAGAAAACCTATACTTACCACTGATAAAAGTCGACATAATCCTATACCATCTATATTTACACAAGTGAAGATGAAAACAACAAAGTTTACCCAATTAGTGAAAAAAAACACTGTTTGTTCATTATTACATTTCTAAAATATACGCTAAAAGCTAGAAGCTCTATAAAAACATACCTAAGAGTACTTATTTAATTCTTGAACGTGTGTCTATTTGCGAATATCATTAAGCAGATTGATTGAAGCCATATTTTATGTTCAAATTACGTAATATCGATACAAATATGAGGTGTTTTCTTCGTAGTAATTGCTTACATCGTCACAAGACGTGGATAACGCCATTGATACGTTCGCCTTGCGATCCTGTTGCTCGAGTCTGGGCAACGTTTATTAATTCAACAGTATTGCTCAGAATTTCTTAGCAGGCGCTCGCTTGTCGCGTTGTCCGTGCGCCGCTAATATTTCGCTACACGTCTGACAAAAATAAACATATTCTACTAAATAATCATTATAACTAGTATTAAAATTATTGTACTAATGACATAAAAAGCTAATGTTGTTTTTAAAGAAGTGAAGTGTCGTTACTCGATAAGTGAAAAAAACGAAATGCAGAAGTTCAAAAGGAAATTGTGAATTCAAAGCTAAATGTTTGGAGTTATCCCAAAAACGTAAGTAGATACCTACTACCAGTACATTTATTTATTGATGTTTTCTTCAACATATTACAATAGTTGTTTTTTGAAGTACATCAAGTACATAAATACAACTGAAATTTAAAAAAAGATTGATTTATCCACAATTATTATTATTATTTTTTTGTACTTTGTAGTGCTTACCTTAATTAACAAGTTTGGCGTTACAAAATAAACAAAACTTTACGCTTTATTTAAAGTAATATCAATTATGCAAATAATTCTTATCAAATTAGGAAAATAACACACATTCGATAGTATAACATTCTTTTTTTTGACAAATTGTATTATTATTATTATAATAACGTATAATAAAGAATTATTATTATTACCTTTGGTGTATATAATTCACATAGATAAAACCGTATCTTTTTTTCAAAATTATTTTTATTCCATTCTCTTAATAATCTATTTATGATTTAATAGAACTGTCTTTAATAATTTAGAAATGACTATTATTATTATTAATATGGCTATAATAGTGTATAATATTTTTTTTGTAAAATATTTTGAGTGCCATCTAGTGTTGTTTTTACAGTCAGCTCATATTGCTTGTACTACTGCTGTAATTTTCACGTGCTATCGAGACTGTGCGTGAGATAATTATCCGCTAGATGTCGCTATATGGTAGTTGCTATAATATTATTGATATTTTCTTTAGAAATCATGCATAATTTATTAGTCATTGACAAACACGATTTATATTGTTCCATTATTGATTATGATTTTAAATCATAATTAAAATCATTTTTATCCCATCAAACACACATAAATATATAAAGCACATGCTATGCTATAAAAATTCATACATAATAAAAAGTGAAATAGTCAACAAAATGTAAAAACGTAAAATCTTATTTCAAATCCCAAAAGATATTGTGGCCCATGAGGGGATCGAACCCGCGACCTTCGCGTTATTAGCACGACGCTCTAACCAACTGAGCTAATGGGCCGATATTACGGAGGCTGAAAGTATGATAGAGGCTATAGAAAAATAAAAAGTTCAAATCGTGTTGAATTGACGTAAGCTTGTGACGTCAGACAGCTCATTCGAAATGGAGAGCGGTCGATCAAAGTTCAACCGCGTCTGCAGCGTTCGTTCGCAAAGTTCAATTTTCTTCGCCGCGGAACAAAGCTACATTAAAATGAACTAAATATTCGTCGTCGTACAATTTTATTACATTATTTTCCTTTGGTAAACAATGTTCTTCAGTAAACATAAGACAAAGTAAAACTGTCTAAACGTTGTACTAATAGTTAGAAAAGTCATTTATCCCGTGTTAAACTCATAACCAATTCACTTTCCCTACAAACTAATTTGAGCCTTAAACCAATCAGAGGAAGTGGGCATGTGTGTCAGTAATCGAGCATTGAACTTGTGAAGGTCGCGTGCCGTGCCGAGCTGCCAACCCCACAATAACCTACTTAATGCATAGCTTCTTGATAGCTCGTGCTTTCTGAGAAACGGACCATACCTTACCTACTGTTAAATAGGTCTTGTTGCGGAAAGAACTTTGTGAATTATTATTCAATTTAGCATTGGTAATGGTTGCGGAATATTTAGTGCGATTTATTTACTATAAATATATATTTGGTACTATAATTTTTCGGTTTATTTGAGGATTTTTGGTTTCCAGACGTTTCGGCAGTTGCCGTGGTCACAGGGTGAGTCAACCCGTATTAGGTAACTAAATATTCCACAAAAATTGTTTTGACATTGAAAATGTCTATCAAATCCTTTTCAGCCCATACGCTATTTTCGCTATATCTCCGAGGATAATTGAGATTTCGCCTTAGTACAAGTGTCCCCAGTTTCAGAATTTAATTGTGGATCCGATAGTGAAGGAATTTTGTAAATTGGCTGGATAGATTTTGAGAAAATTTGAAAATGGTAAAAAAAGAATTTTGACATTGAAAATGTCTATCAAATCCTTTTCGGCCCATACGCTATTTTGACATTGAAAATTGACATTGAAAATGTCTATCAAAGCCTTTTCGGCCCATACGCTATTTTAGCTATATCTCCGAGGATAATTGAGATTTCGCCATGGAACAAGTGTCCCCAGGTTCAGAATTTAATTGTGGATCCGATAGTGAAGGAATTTTGTAAATTGGCTGGATAGTTTTTGAGAAGACAGAAGAAATTACAGAAGATGCCAGATTATTCGCTGAACGGTCCAAGAAATCGTCTTTTGTGAAATTCTCCATCGTCGATGACGACACCGACGATGACCAGATACACCTTCAACTGACAAGGATTCTGGATGTTTCAGTGGCACAAGAAAACCTCTACAGTTTGATTTGTAAACTTCGAGTCAAGGTGCTTATTGTAATTTCTTATTCTATTTCATTTAGGGCTTTACTGAACTATGTAAAAAGATTTTTGTTATGTGCATGTTAAAAAATAAAAATTCTTTTCGCAAAATTTGTTTTATTCTTAAATTCATTTTCAATGCTTCCGAAGATTGCGGGAACTGCAGGGTCTGTGGATTTTATTTAATTAACTTAAGAAACTTAAGATGTGCAAGGTAATGGTTATTACAAGTACCTAGACTTGTCTACAGGGAAGTTCCTCATTGTACAGTCGACGCAGCTACGGATTTACACTTTGACCTTGAGAGCGCCCTTATGTCGCTCGTAATAACGGCGGTTTTCGTAGGTTTTCGTTTATTGCAATAAAGCCGGACGTGCTGCGCAGCTGGCGTCGGTATCAAAATCGGCTTCATTTGACAGATGGATGTGACACATTGCTGCTTCTTTTTGACACAAATAAAAACTTACCAAAGACTAAGAGCAATATGTCACATACATCTGTCAAATGAAGTCAATGTCGTGGCGCTAAACGATCTGCCTCCTGATTGTATAATTTCTAAATCTATCACAGTATTGTGGTTGTGATAGGGATATATGGAATTGTGTAGCCTATAGCCGCAATCCCTTTCGGAACGAATGATGTTTTAAATGACACTTCATTTGACACTCCATACATATGAAAGATAATTATTTCGAGTGTCACTTTGCTTAGACAGGTCAATTTCGTTCATTCAATACCTTTCAAAACGCGTTCCGATCACAATCCCTATCGAATGTCAAATAATGACGGTTTAAAGTATGTAAATATCTTTCAAATGACGAATTGAAGGGAATTCCGATAGATTTTTAAATTAGTCAATTAGTCCCTAGTTCAGTCACAGAATAATTAATAATATAACAAGGCAGTTTAGTATCGAGGACTTAGGTAGCAACATAAAAATAACAACCTGACTAAGAAATTAATTATAATATGTGTAAATTCCGCCGAGTAGACACGTATGGGCCTTAGAAGCGGTTCTTTATAAGGAAAAACCACAATGCTTTAGTAACCCAGTAAAAAATCCACCTTTTTATGTCACGCAATGAAGATTATTTTTAATATACTTACATAAGTATGTCGGCCTTTGGGAACTGGGGTCTAATTGTCTAATTTTAAAATCCATCGCAATCCCTTTCAATTCGTCAGTTGAAAGATATTCCCATACTTCAGGCCGTCACTATTTGACATTTGATAGGGATTGTGATCGGGACGCGTTTTGAAAGGTACTGAATGCTCGAAATTGAACTGTCTAAGCAAAATGACAGACGAAAATATCTTTCAAATGTATGGAGAAGTGTCAAATGAAGTGTCATTTAAAACATCATTCGTTCCGAAAGGGATTGCGACTATAAGTTCCACAATTCCATAAATCACTATCACAATCATAGTACCTTTGAAAGGGATTGTGATAGATTTTGAAATTAGACAATTAGGGGGTTGGGTCTCGGTTGCATTTACATTGGTTACAAAAAATATTATGAAAATTAAAATACAAAAACAAATTGTATTCGGTTAGGATGGTGGCAGGACTTGTTGTAGTCGCCTGGCTAGCTACCACCATCTTATCTAAGTCTGGCGCCATAACAACAATGTTTTCAGCATTGTTGTGTTCCGGCAGTTAAAGATAAGATAGGCAGTTCCTCAGTGATTGGGGATTCCGGGCGAGGCTCGCTTCCATCTATTCTTCAGCCTTATCAATACTTAACATCAGGTATGATGAAGGCTAAGAGTCTCCCCGTACTTCATAAAAAAAAGTCTGAAAAGCGCTTAAGCCGCCGCCGGCGCCGCTATTACGCGCGACCAC
The DNA here is from genome assembly GCA_910589605.1 of Chrysoteuchia culmella. NCBI lineage: Eukaryota > Metazoa > Arthropoda > Insecta > Lepidoptera > Crambidae > Chrysoteuchia > Chrysoteuchia culmella. The sequence continues at coordinate 20,028,111 of OU342651.1, read as the reverse complement.
AGAACAAGGAAAATATTTTTTTTTTTTTTTTTTTTTTTTCTAGTATCTCCAACATGATTGGAGTCTGTGTTAGCTGTCTACTCTTTCATGCTATTTCTTCTTTAATGCCTCTCGCGCTTTCACTCCTAATACCACACTTTCATTCATCATCTCTTGCCCTATAACAGGTGGGGTGCCTGCCTAGTCTAATTTTACTTTCTTATTTTCATATTACAGGGTTAGGGTTTGGGGTTTTACATTTTATCTTAATCTTTATTATACTAATTTGTCTTCATTTACAATTTTGTTTTTCTTACTTTCTAATACATTTCTTTCTTTTATTTATTACAGTATTTCTTATCTGTTTCTATGTGCTTACTTCTAATTACAACTTTTGTCTTATGTCTAGTACATTTCTTTCTTACTTATCTAGTTTATAATTATCATTTGTTGTTTTTATTACTATATTCTATTTACTTTTATTTTCTACATGTTTATGTTAATCTAAATATACAACTATATTAAGTTAACATTATTTGCTTAATCTCTATTTCTTTTTATAACTTCACTAGCTATTTTTACACAGTATTTAAAAAAATTGTCTCTATTTTTTCCCATCATTATTTTTCCTATTTCCTCTACCGTTAGTCTAATGTCTAATTCTTGCTCTATGTTATATCTGTCCTTGGCAACTGGGCAATCAATGATCAAGTGGGGGACTGTTTCCTGTGCATCTGAATATTTTTGTTTTATATTTATGCACATAAACAGTGTATTGATAAATATAAACGTTTATTTCCATAAGTAATTTCGTTTATTTCCATATTGCTAAAGTTAATACCTACATTTAAATACAGCTAAAGAAATCAAAACAATATTACAGCGTGAGTCAAAGTATTTATATTTATGTTTGTTCATCCGCTATCTAGTATCCATACACAGTTCTTTAAATGTCAATTATCTTGGGTTAGTTAGATATCTAATTGATGTGATTGTAAGAAAATTACGATTATGTATCTAAAACGTGTATTATCAATAGATATTTTGTAATACTTCGTGGATTTAGATAACACAAGTGCTTAAAAGCGAGTCAGATCAATATGTATGCGAATTACTAATTTATTTATAGATATGACTTTAATTTATGTGTTACGGATATCAGAATCTATGATACTAATCGATAAGTACTAAAATTATAAATTAATAAGTTTGTGAGTGATGTACTTGGAAGTAATCTCTGGAACTAGACTATTGACTACTTAGGTACAGAATTTATTAAATTATTTCACTAAACCGCTACACTACAGTATTCCCAAGCGACATGGCTACATTTGATTGTGATAAATAATATTTTGTAATGTAAGGCACGGGTCAACTAGTTAATTATCTATTTGGTAACTGTAATCACAGATTACCCAATAGTTACTAAGTGTAATGTCATCCGTTGTTTTACTTACGATCAATGTTGCGCTGACGCATCGCGAGTTTGTGTTCGTTCGGGGGCTCGCCGGCTGCGGTGAGACGGATTCTTGGAAGCTACAATCGATATTGAAAATTATTTTACTAGTATAACGCACTACAGTGTTCCTAAGTGACATTGCTACATTTGAGTGTGATTATTAAGTGATATTTTTTAATGTGGGGCACAGGTCACATTAAAAAAATATTTTAAGTAGGTATATACCTATATATATAGTTATCGCCATCATCGTCGTCATGGGCAATTTCAATGTCTCCACTCTGCTGGGACACTGGCTTTCTTTATGGATCGATAAGGAGATGGAGCCATCATGACATTCATGACCCACAACGCGGGCTCAATACGGATTGGTGGGATTTACTTGCCTTCCGAAGACTGGAGGAGCTCGAGATAGTATTTTTTTGGTAACCCATCTTGTGAACGACCTTTGCGAAAATTGCTGATCGGCTACAATCGCAGGTCAAGTGCGCTACCGGGCTTCTCAATTAGTAATTACCGATAACTACCGAATTAGTTACTAAGTGTAATTCATCCGTTGTTTGTATGATTGCATCACACTGCGACGATCAATGTTACGCTGACGCATCGCGCGTGTTTGTGTTCGTTCGGGGGCTCGCCGGCTGCGCTGCGACCGATTCTTGGAAACTGTCTCCTTAAACATTCCACACACGGCGCAGATATTATTAGACTATTGTATCTGACCACACATCGTACGATATTATGTAGAATGTAATGTCTAAATTTAAAATAAGCACTTATAGTTAATCTTCACCGCTTCGCTACAAAACCGGAGAACAATCATAAATGTTTGATTATGGGCCTGTTTCACGAAGTCCGACTAGGTTCGAACAAATTAACTTGACAAATGGATTTTTTTATTTTGCATTTTACAATGCTCTTTATATGTAAATAGTGGATCCTCGCGGTTATACCCGTAGTGCCCGTTCCCGTGGGAATATCGGGATATAATATAGCCTTTGTCACTCGGGAGAAATGTAGCTTTCTAATGGTCTAAGAATTTTCTAAATCGGTCCAGTAGTTCCTGAGATTAGCGCGTTCAAACAAACAAACTCTTCAGCTTTATAATATTAATATTAATATATAGTATAGATAAGTATAAATGAGAAAATATAGTTTATACTCTGAGCGACACTGGACCATGAGATTTTTTCTAGTATTATTTTCTTATTTATATTTTTGACAGTTAATAATAGATATTCCATTGTTCTCTGGACACCCCGGTGTCCTGCTAGCAAATGATGAATTAAATAAAGACACAAAACCTATTATTATTTGATTTGGAAAATACCTTGATGCAAAGACAAAATGATTTCAAAAAATAGATGCATATATATACTTTTTGAGAAAATGGTCTTAATTTTTTTACTTACTGACAGATAATACTAAACGAAAACAAAAGGTAATCATATTGTTAATAAGGAAAATTCTAGGATAAATCGAGTAGTCTCATAATATTTAGTTCTCGCCCGAGGCATTTGGAAGCTAAGGGCGGGTTTCACCACTAACTAATAAGTTCGTGATAGCTTATCTGGCAAGCTAATTCGACATTGACCTGTCATTTAAGCTATCCATAAGTTATCAGCAGGTGGTGAAACCGGCGCCCTAATTTTTTTTTACTTGTTGTCTTAAAAAAATATTATTTACACTGTGTGTAACGCACTTTATATAGAGTAAACGGCCTTTTCTTTCGCGCCCACTTGAACGTGGCAGTAACAAACATGTGCCATTATCCATCCACTGATTTGATGATTAATATTTGTTTGTGTTTAAAAAACAAATAGTGTAGGTGATTTATAAACTATATCGCCAATTTCGTTTATTTTTTTATCGATTTGTCATTGTCGTTTTATTTGTGACTTATGTAGTAGGTACTTAATAATTTAATGTTTGTGACAAACTCTTCGAATATTCTTCTGCAGTTGACATCAAAACGTTTTAAGGTGGTACGACTTCCATACAAACAAACAGTGCACAACTATTGGTTCATCATACCTTAATAATTTATAAATACATGCGCAACTAAGTCGTTTCAGTTATTTGTTTGCGGGAAATAATCAAAAAAGTGTACTTTCATATATAAATCACGAATAAACTAATATCTTATAATTTCAATAATTCTACGTATGTGTGTGTGACTCATCGCATTTATATACCTCATGTATAAAAGTATTTTTTTTAATAAATTCGCGCAAACAAATATCTGAAACGAGTTAGTTGCAGATGTATATATGAATTATTATTGTATGAGGAACCAATGAATGTGCAATGTTTGTTTGTATGGAAGTCGTACCTTAACAAAGATTTGTTTTCGCTTCGCTTGCGGCTTTTATTACATCATCAATGAATGAGGTTAAAAATAAACACATCAGTGAGAGAATTGAAAAATATCTATTGTGAAAAGACTAATAATTTAACTTTTCGTAGTCCCCTGGTTGTTCATAAGAAACTAAAGAATACTTTGGCTGTATTCATTCGTTATGTTCTTTTCAATATACTAGGTATTAGTACTAGGTTCCTATTAGTATATTAATTTAACACAATTCTTTTTTAAATAAAAACGATATAAAAAATTAAAAACCGACTTCAAAAAGGAAAATATAAAAATACCAAATAATAAAACCCCATAATTACAACAGAAACCGTCTTCAAAATATACTTTTTATTATATCTAGGTACCTAATCTCGACATCTGAAATTAGTGATAAATCTGGACAATTTATTTAGGTCTATGTGTCTTTATAGAACTAATGTATGATAAAGAAAGGTCTTGGCAGTAAGGGCCATATAAATTAGGTTGACCAAGAAGCACATTTGTGTGGAAAAACGGCTGGTTGGTAATGCTGATAAAAAAGATACTAGAATTACAGTATACCGATTAAAAGGAATACGATTTAATAATTATTAGTATCGTTTAGGGGTCGAATTCGATATTCTTTTAGATTTTCGGGCTGAGGAGGCTTTTCGGTGACGAAGCGACATTATTGCGGTAATATTGAATTATTACCAGTCTCCGTTTTTGGAACTATCTCACCCAGTTTCCAAATTCCCTTGCGAAATATACAAATATTAGGGAATTAAGAATCTGGGTGTGATGGTGATGGTGGTATGTCGTGTGGTGACGGCCTAATAATACAAGTGTCACCTCCCTTACATGCCTGGGATGGCGTAAAAGTCGCCTAAGAGGCTCGACGCGTTGAACAAATGGGAGGGAGAAGGAAAACTTGAAACAAACCCTCTACCAACCCGTCTGGCCAGCGTGGTAGCAGTAGGCTAATAGCCTCCTATGAACGCCACAATAGGCGTGAGCTAGGAGAGGCCAATGTCCAGCAGTGGATGTCCACAGGCTGATGATGTGATGTGTGTAATGGTTCCAAAAAGGGAGACTGGTCATAATTTAAGATTATCGCAATAATGACATTTCGCAGTAACGTGCATCGAGGTGTTGTGGCATCGCAGTTTAGATCTTTCGCGGTAACGTGGATAGGATACTTTTTATACTGATATTCCCACGGGAATGCGAACCACGCGGGTGAAACCGCTAGTATAATATATGCATCCAATTTTATTAAGTAATGATTATGTATGAACGATCTGTCTACAAGTCAAACCGCAAGCCTACTGTCTTATCAAATTCGAACTCTTATAACACTGTGAAATAATTTAATACAATAACATTTAATTCAAGAATTTTTTATATCTAAAAATATGCACGTGCGGGATAGCCGCCAGTTCAAGTAAATACGTACTTGTATCGGACTTATGATGACGCGGTTCATTATCTCTATTGAATTCCAAATACATTATTTTTTATACATAGCGAAATCACAACCTAACGAAACGTTACGAGTCACAAAATATACTCAGACCAAACTATAGATAAGTATTTATGATAAATTCTCAGATGGGAATCGAACCTTGGATTTTTTTTTCCAATATTTTTCTATATAAAATTTATCATAAGTATAAAAATAGCATTGAACAATGCAATAATTCAAAAATCATAAAAAAAATATAGATAAGTATTTAAAACATTGCTCTGACTTATTCTTCTTTCTTAATTGCCACTTTGGAAGTGTACATCTTTCAAACGGTTGACTTAAAAAAAATAGTTTTAGAAACCTCAATGTAATTTTTAAAGACCAATCTATAGATACCCCGCACGAATAGGTTTAATGAAAAAAATTTTTTTCAGCTTCAGTTCCATGTATGGGGAGCTCCCCCTTAATATACATATTTTTTATTTTTGTGTAAAAACCGTAAAGCGGTTGACAGAATACATCTACCTACCAAGTTTCAACTGTGTAATCCTCATAGTTTTGGAATAAAGTGTCTGTGACATACATCGGACATGATAAGGGTTTCGTTTTTTGCCATTAGGCTACAAAACCCTAAAAATGGAGCCTCACAACACGTGATAATATGAAAAGAACTCGGGTAATACTCCATTGTTCTGTCATTTTTGACTTCATACGAATAACTGAAATGACAATGTCATTTTAAATAGCTCCTAAATGTGTTTACTGCATAGATTTATCTTTGGTCTCCGCGCGTTGCTACAACTATATCCCAGATGTTACTGACTTAAAATATTCCATTTGAATTTAATGATTTTTGTATACAGCTTAATAAATATTAAATGACGCGGGAAAAAAATATGAAAAAATATTTTCCTTGTGGAAATTCGGAAAATTTGTGTTGTTTATAAGCAATGCTAGTAAAGTCTAAAATACCCACATTTTCTTAAATATTTTTATAAATTATGTGTTGTTCTTATGCGTTGTTTTAAAACTACGGTAGTAACAAGTGGGAACAGCGCTTCATACAAACAACGGATCAAAAAATGTGACCACAAATTTTGACGTTATTCTTCAATCAACCGACTCGGTTGCTATGCAGACTCATACATATAGGTTGTACTCATACCTGTTCCCCTGTAATGGCAAGCAGACATATTATAACTATTTAAATTTAAATATTTTAAAGTAATGAGCTAGAAACATATTATCCAAAAAGTATTTTAAAAAACGACACTTACGTAACAACTTATTTGGTGTATGGACTTAAATTAATAAGCCACTTCGGGAAAATTACCTTTCTATGATTCATCCGAGGTGTGTGTGCGTGTGAACGCATGTGGCCTCGTAGATCCGGGTGGAAGTGTGCGTAGATCCGGATGAAAGTGTGCGTAGCCGCGGATGACGCGACGCTCCGCGCGCAACATTTAGATCTAGCGCAGACGACGGATAACGGAGGACTTTTTGTCCGCGACACGTCTTTATTGTTAACCAAATAAGATTCAACTTAGATCGCGTATATCCGCGAAAAGTACGCGATAGTCCTCGTTATTTATTCAACTTTATTTTCTTAGTAATAAGGTCGTGTCGCGGACAAAATGTCCTTCAATGTCCGTCGTCTGCGCAGGCCATTAATTGTAGCCGTTTTAGTCGCGGAGTCTACACTATTACATGTCTCCGCTTCCAAGAATCGCTCAATTATCGGTCACACTGATTTGATAGTGTGTATTGACGATGACCCATTGGTAACAGTAGGTACTGTGCATTTACATATTTACCTATTATTTAATATGGGATTGATAATAATATTATAACTTTTTAATTTTGCATTTTACAATGCTATTTTTATGTGATAAATATTAAACAAGAAAATATACTAGAAAAAAGCAACTTGTCTCATGTCGCCCTGACGGGACTCGAACCCGCATCCTTGGGGGTCCGGCCCAATGCACTAACCAATTATGCTACAGAGACCTATGAGGACACGTCGAATTTTTCTAGTATATTCACCGTTCTACGGTGTTGGCCACCGTCGCTTCATCAATGAGAGAAATATCCTCGCATTCGAAAGAAACATCTTTACAGATGTTTGACTATCGATTAAGATGAAGCAGCCATCTAATTATAACTTTTTAATTTTGCATTTTACAATGCTATTTTTATGTGATAAATATTAAACAAGAAATATACTAGAAAAAAGCAACTTGTCTCAAGCAACCTAACGGGACTCGAACCCGCATCCTTGGGAGTCCAGCCCAATGCACTAACCAATTATGCTACAGAGACCTATGAGGACACGTCGAATTTTTCTAGTATATTCACCGTTCTACGGTGTTGGCCACCGATAATAATAATAAAACTTGTCTCATCAGAGGGCTGACTAAAAACCATATCGATTCCGGGTTCGATCCTCGGACAAGACAAATATTTGTGTGGGTGAACATGTCTATTTGTCTTGGTCTGGGTGTTTAATATGTATATTATGTATGTATTTACAAAAAAATAGTATATAGTATGTTTATCCGTTAGCTAGTATCCATAACACAAGTTCTTCATGAAACTTAACGTGGGCTAGATAATTGGTGTGATTGTATGAAATTTATTTTTACTATTATTTCAGTTTCCAGTTCAGTCGCTGTTGTGGCTGTCATAAAGTATGAAAATATGTCAGTTATGATAGCGACTAAATTAGTTTCCAGGTGACTTTTTGTTATTAGTCAGCCTGCCGATTACCAATCCTTTTTATTTCTTCCACACACGTTGCGAACAGCGAGATGGGGAGTGTATAATTGAGGCTTTTTATTATTTTTTAAGGACTCCCATATACTATTTCCCCTTTTTCTGCTCTTCCTCTTATTTCTTTACCACTCAAGGTTGCCTGGAAGAAATTTCTTTGTGTTCTTATTATGTGCAATAAAGTGTTTTATTTATTCCTATGACGACACAAGAGTGTGTACTATTTGATATCACAACATTTATTTGTCCGCTGAAAGGCCCGATTTATCAATTAAAGGCAGACGACAACCTATGCGTCATGGATCATATTACTCGCAAGTGTAAAACTGACACCGCCGTCTGCAGTAGCTCGTGGCTGGAAATAAATGCAATAAATACTTACCTTTATTTTTGTTGCGATACGTGCACGACAAAAATAATATGTGAACAAGATATCACCGCCGAACGCTTTACTGGATCGGGAATTCTCAATTTAAGAAAAAACTGCATTATCAAGGGAGATTCCTTTACAATATTCACACAACAAAATTAAATGCCATCAAGTGAAATGAATATTAAAGCAGATGTACCAATTTTTGAAATGCCTTCGATCAACAACGTATTTAACTTATCTTTGCCTACATCAAGAGACAGAAATAAATCACAAGACTATCAGAATCATCAAAATCAATTGGATCATATCAAGCAACAAATCAACCAAATGAAATCGGAAGATGTATTAGCAAATCAAGTCACTTATCACGATGTTCATCATTATGTCGCCATTTACGTGGTTGCATCAGTACTTCTCGTGATAACATGCCTCTACGTGCGCCGCTGCGTGATTCATCGCCGAGACCGCGCTCGCGTCAGCTCACCGCTGCATCTCAGCCCGGAAGCAGTCGCTGTACAGACGAGACGGCTCCCACCGGCGCCCCCGACACGAGACCTCCCGACTCGTGTAAGATTTACAAAACATCCCATGGGAACACATCACGCTCATCAACATCAAAATTCTCAAGAAGAAGACCATCATCACGAGCATCGGGAAAACAATGAAACCAACACTGGCCATTTCAAGGATTCACCGATGTTAAATAAAATTATTATTTTAATTTTTTATTAAATTATCAATTTTATTGTACAATGTGTGAAATATTTAAGTGCTTATTCAATGTAAACAGCTTATCATATTATCAACTGAATGTCCTTAGTCCTTTCTCTTGGCCGGGAATATGTACGATACACATCGAACATTTACCGCATCAGCAATTCTCATAATGAACATTTAATTTTATTATTTATTTACCTTAGCAATCAGTTTTAAAATATTCAACATTTTAACCTAATTTAAGTCAGTTCACAATAAGTCGTTCTCCTAGCTAGATCATATCAGTTTAATTACCTTGGATAAATAAATACACGTCAATCATCAGTTCGATCAGTGTTTCTATCAGCATCATAATCATCTAAAGGTGTATGACCCATACAATTATTATTAATATTATTGAAAGCTTTTCGATTATAATTAAACATTTACGGTTCCGCTCACGGTTTCCATCGCGTGGTTCCCGGTCCCGTGGGAATATCGGGATAAAAATTAGTCTATGTTACTCTCCGTCCTTTTTCACTAACTCTATGCCAAAAATTATGCCAATTGATTGCTTAGTGAAGGCGTGAAGAAAGGACAAACTAACACACTTTCGCACTTGTAATACTAGTTAGGAATAGGATTTTTTACACTTTTCACTTTTGGTAACTATTGACTAAAAGTTGACATAGAATGCGAATATTAGTAATGTGACCCAGAAGGCTGAAATAGCCTTAGGAATATGCTGTGGCTTATCAGGGATGAGATGGGGTCGAAACCCCAAAATCGCCTTGTGGATGAACACCACTATTGTCATACCGGCAATAAAGCAGCCTGTGTAGCATGGTGAAAAAAAATCTTAAGTGACTGTACATCAACAAGCTCAACAGCTTGTAAAGGTTGGGATGCCTTATGGCAGCAGGTGCTATGTCTACGACCCCACGAGCTGCACTAAATGCTCTGCTTAACTTACCGCCTCTTCACCTATTTACTGCAAAGGAGTCGAAACCAGCAGTTATATAGCAAGCATTGATGGAAAAGTGAACTGGCACTCTCAAGCACTAAGATCTCTCCATGAATCAGTACATGAAATCGATATTTTGGCAATGACGACGGTTGTTATACTCCCATTTTGCAATTTCACAAGAAATTACTCGGTGGAGATACCTAGCAGGTTCTAGAGTGGTCAGAAAATCACCATACCTTGGTTGGAAACTTAGTTTGGTTTACAGACGGCTCCAAAATGGGTGAAAATGTAGGATGCGAAATATACGGCGTCAGTCCTCGATTCAGCAAGAGAGTGAATCTAGGTAAACACGCCACTATATTCTAAGCAGAGGTATACGCCATCATAGAATGCGCGAAGGCCAATCGCGAACGAAACAACATAAATCAAACTATTTTTATCTTCTCAGACAGTCAGGCAGCCCTCAACGCCGATGAACTTACAAGGGCTGGAGCTCAGGTTCAACATCAACAGCTAGGCCTAGAGCCTTTGTGCGGTATCTCAAAGAACTACTTTTCTATTGTATGATCTTTGTCACAATAGATATAATTGCATCGATTTAACCCTTAGCTGGTATCGGGGTCCAATTGGACCCCAACAGCTCATATTTTTTATCAGAACTTTACAGTCTAAGCACGTACACTCTTGCGCACCTTGGTAATCTCATTACGTCGCGGGGTGCGGCGGGTGACGGACTTGCGTCACTCTAGTGTTACTAGAAACGGAGGTATGTATACTAATGGGGTCCAAATTGACCCCCGATACCGGAAGTGTGCATTTTATAGTAAGAGTTATTTTGTAATGTTTTATTATTTTTTCAGTAAATAATCGTCGCCATGTCGGGTTTTTTACACGACAGAGAAATTGCACAACTCTTGAAAGACAAAGACCAGGAATCTGACTCCAAAATCGTTCATGATGCCTCAACAGCTGCTTGTGATCATGAAAACATCAGCGATTGTGAGGAAGCGGAGGTACTCAGCTGTTCTGAAGACTTATGCGATCGCAAAAAGGACGACAAATGTTCAAACAAGTGTAGGAAGTGCCTGCATTACATATGTAAAGTACATATGTACAGCCATAACGGTCACTTGTACCAAATGTTAATTTTTTTGTGGTAAAATTTTTAGTTCTTTCATGAGGATTTGTTTTAGTTTGTCATTTTTTTTCTTATATGTGAACTCAGAAGTTGTTCCTGATTTTTGTTATATTGATTATACACGAAAACAATATAAAGAAGGTTTGATTCGTTATTTTTAAGTTTTTATATAAATAAGAGTACCTAAAGTAAGACCTTAGAAAATATTTGTAGTATGAAGATGTTAGCTATTTGATAACGAACCATGTGATCTCTGATTAAAATATGCCAAATAACTTAATTAATATGTAGATTATAAGTTTTATTTTCATAAATAAAACAGACAATTTAAAAACTTAAACTTATAGTTTTATTATCTTGCATATTTTATATGGGGTCACTTTTGACCCCCGATACCAGTTACGTTGCCTTTTTAAGCGATACCAGTTAAGGGTTAATAAACAACATCAGTTACCAAGTGCCAGTCAGACCGCGAATGCGGGCCTGTCGAACTAATAAGCTATTCGCTATACCGAGATTCCGAACTAACGCAGGAAAACGATCGTCCATAACTTGGCTGACTGACACTTATCTTATAACAATAACTTTAACGACGTTGATATACTTATACCTAAAATTGGCTTGTTTAAATAAGCCATTATTTTGAAACTTCCTAAAATCGCTAGTTCAAATGAAATATAGTTTACATACCTACTTTTCTTTGTTAAAAAATATCTATATTAAACAATGTATGTCAAAAAATTTCACTAATTAGGTCATAGTTTTTAAATTATTTATGAAGTCATACTCTCAATTTGTTTAAATGTAATTTGTGGTTAACGGTGCTGGTTTCATAATCATTAAGTCTTTGAAAGTATTTATACACTTTATGTCATATACATTGTGAAACTGTTTATTGACCCCAATTAAATAAAATAAAAAACTAAGCCATGCAACTTCTCAAGGGCAACCTATTAGGCGAGTCTAAAAGATACTGGGTAAATCAACCAGGATTAGTAACTGTCAAATCCCTTATGGAAGGCTACTCGCAAAAGCGGACTGCTGAACTTCTAGAGCTCATCAGGGCAAACATTTGCGATAGCCAGGGCCTTACAGGCACCATTGCTCTTCACCACTCATGTGGTTGAGTGACACTGACGTTTGCCGTCACTGCAAATTGGAGAGAGAAACACCCAAACATCTCCTATGTGACTGCGGCCCCCTAATTCACAAAGGCGGTATCCACCTGGGCCGGCATATAATTCGTCCAGAGGAACTAAAATCTCTTAAAGCGAGGAAGACTTTAGACTTCATGGAGGCCGCCAGCATATAAGAGATGCTACAACTAGGTGGCGAGTTACAATAGATTTTTTAGGTTGCTGTGACTACAGTCCCGACAGGAGCATATATCAAACAAATAATAATAATAGGAAAAGGATGTGAAGTAAAGTTAAACTTAGGAATGAAACTGATTCTATTATTTTTCTTTGCTAAAAGAAAGTGAGAGAAAACACATTTTTTTCGTAATTAAGTTACTTATTAAAATTCTTGTTTTCTTCAACAATTCAATCTATACTATATATATAATAATATTATAAAGAGGAAAGATTTGTATTTTTGTATGTAACGAATAAACCCAAAAACTACTGGACCGATTTTGACGAAATTTGGTACAGAGAATCCTTAGACCCCAAGTAGTAACATAGGCTATAAATGATCTCAAAATTCCCACGGGAATGGGAACCGCGATCGGCCTCTAGTTATATATAATTCTAGCGGATCCTCGCGGTTTTACCCACCTGGTGACCGTTCCCGTGGGAATATCGGAATAAAATATAGCCTATGTCACTCGGGAGAAATGTAACTTTCTAATGGTCTAAGAATTTTCTAAATCGGTCCAGTAGTTCCTGAGATTAGCGCGTTCAAACAAACAAACTATTCAGCTTTATAATATTATTATATAGTATATATAGTATAGATAATAGCATAATAACAGAACAGAAAACATCATACATAATTATTTATTTGATCTTGAATTCTTGATTTCGAGATAAGTGGCAAGCTTTTGACTTGTGCTATGGATATCACATATTACATATAATATAATAATATAATACATGCTATAAGCATAAACATGCATAGAAAATTCGTTAATTGATTTATTTCAATCATAACAAGCGTATAACTTAAAGTATCTAAGAGATTAATGATATAATGGTTTTCTCCGCACGTAGTTATGACAATGATTGTTATGAAAACTTCGGTGGCGCAGTGGTACGCGCGCTCTGCCTGCGATTGATGAGGTTAAGCAACTTTCGCAAGTGGTTAAAATAAAACCCATCAATTTGCATCGGGCCCGCGTGGTGGCTCCAGGCCCATTCTCCTTATCCGTGCATAAGGAAGGCCCATGCCCCCGCACACAGTGGGGACTTTCAAATGGCTGGTGACGAATCTGTGCGATGAATAATCAATAAATTTTAATAATTTATGGCATTTATTTAGCCCGCAGCCCTGAGTGACAAAATTTTATATGATGACCTTATTTCAGATATTACTTTTGCATATACTATCTGCACTTACATTTAATTTATGTAATTTTTGAAAATTCTTTATTATAATTTACGGATTGGCCGTTTTGGTTAGTAAGAACAAAGTATTGAACAGAAAGGTAATGAACAGTGATTTCTTCAACTTACGCCCACGGCCAATGTGACGGTAGCGAAACGGAAAAGCCACATATTTTGTAAGGCGTAGAGTTTATGAAGTGAGAACTTCTTGAGTTAGGTAGTGCAGAGTTATAAGCTTGGCTCTAAATGAGATCTATAAAACGAGGTCCGGGTTCGACTCCCGGTAGGGGTAAATGTTTGTTTGATGAATACGAACATTTGTACCGGAGTCATAGACGTTTATATATACTTCTACTTATGCATACTTATATATGTATAATTATAATGTATTTATAGCAGCAATTGTACTAGGTAAGCCAAAGAGAGTCGTTGACCAAATAGATATTTTTCACCTCACGCTCTGAAAAGGAAATCGCTTTTTGCGGCCTAGCGCGGCAAACTACTTTTTTAATTTAATACCAAAAAATATATCATAATGCGTTCCGAATCGCACTATTACTATTACTGGTAGGGTTCCATGATATGCCTAATGTATTTAAAGATATATATATTAACCTGCGTAACCTGGAACTAACCAGATCTATGTGTTCCCGAAAGTCCAAACGAGCGTCAATAATTACTCCAAGGTATTTTATTAAGAATTAACTATAATACTCCCTTTTTTTATTATTTTAGTTTTTTATATCATTAAAACAACGAGAATAAGGTATATTTAGATTAAACTTTATGTTAAAATATTTTTTTTACCGGAAGTTGACCGCGGAAACAACCATAAAATGTTCCGCGCTGTTCTTCACTTGCTCAGCTTTCAATAGAGGTAACTCGCCGCTAAATAACCAACTTTCCAGCCTTGCATAACAAATAACTATTGCTGATCAATACATAACACCTATTTGGTTAGCAAGTAGGTACTAGGTAAGCCAAAAAGAGTTGCTGACTAAATTGATATTTTGCTGGTCAAAATATTTATTCCTTATCTATTTCTATCAGGATGACGACATCTCGAAGCCTGAGGGTGGAGAACTGCTCGTCGCGTTGCACCACCCCGTCGGAGCGTCACGAGCCGGCCATTGTCTCCGTGAAGGTTGGATGTCTCCACGTCAACCCTGCCACTGCGTTAGTATATCACAGCCTTATTTTCTCCGAGCGTCACGAACCTGCCATAGTCTCCGTGAGAATCGGAATTTTCCTCGTCAACCCTGCCACTGCGTCAATATATCAATGCATTTCCTTCTCGGAGCGTCACGAGCCTGCTATGGTCTCCGTGAAGGTCGGATGTCTCCAAGTCAACCCGCTACTGCGTTAGTATATCAATGACTTATCTTTTCGAAGCGTCACCAGCCTGCCATAGTCTCCGTGAAGGCGGATGTCTCCACTTCAACCCTGCTACTGTGTCAGTATACTTAGGCTTTATCTTTTTATAGTGTAGACTAGACACGATGTTAATGGGTGAAACAAATTATCATCAGTCATCTTTTGCACAGGGCCTACTTCATGGACGAATTAGGAGGATACTGGATATGCTCTATAGAATAAAACCACTTTTCCGGATCTAATCGCGCTTTTATTAAACAATCCTTTCGACATTTTTTTAGGGGCCGTGGACAAGTCGCAAGTGCTGACGTTCGGGAAATCTTGAAAACAATAAATAAACACTCAAAATTGCAAAACATATTTCAATTCATAAACGCGGTCAGATTCGGAAAAGTTGCTTCACGTCAAAATTTAAGACGGGCATAAATTATATGATATTGCCATGCCATGACGTAACGCCGCCGGCTGGATAGACTATAACAGTGGGTTAATGACAGCAAATGCAGCCGGGACTAATACTAGTAGGTTTTATGTGCCTTCTGAAGTACTGAGGAGCTCGAGTAAGTTTTTGGTGACTCATTCCATGACCGACCTTTCCATGTAATCCTAAAAACATTTTTAATTACCTACCTAGACCGGTGAAAATCTTAGAAGTTATTATCAATCACTATCAAAAATAACTATCTCTGAATCAAAAAAACTAGTTTTGTAGTTGAAAATGTTGTTACTTTCGATATAATATCATCTATACTATATATTTTATAATAATAATATTATTATAAAGCTGAAGAGTTTGTTTGTTTGAACGCGCTGATCTCAGGAACTACTGGACCGACTTAGAAAATTGTCTCGTTCACGGTCAGCGAAAGAGTCAAGATTAAATAAATAAAAAATAAATAAAAAAGTTTATTTAAAAAAAGAAGTATTTACATGGAGTCATAAAAAAAGTCTTCAATGGCATATGATTGGCGAAGTTCGAAGAAATACTTCGCAGAATGCCTCAATTCTATTAATCATTGACATATTTCACGCTCGCTTATTCCGAGCCAAGAAATGCCTGTAAAGGTTTATATAAATATCTTGGACTTTGATTCACATTCATTTATTACGCTGGCACAGTTATTCGTTTTATCAGCTTTCGAAATTCCTATTTTCTTTCCTAAATTTAACGCTCATGTTCGAGAATAATTTTAGTGCTTCAAAGACTATTTATCAAAGAGTCCTCTTTTATCTTATAATAAATGCTACTATCCTTTTTGACAACAATCAAGAACATTTTCTTTGTGTGAATCACTATAAGTAACTAGGAGAGTTTATATAGTACACACATCAAAATTGTCTAGTAAGTATCAAGTATTTTTAGAGTATCGCCGCTGTAGTCGATTTTTTTCGCTTGTTAATGATTCTTTTCTGTTTTCACTATTTGAATAAAGAAGGAATTAAAGTAAGAAGACAGTCTGAAAGAAACCACTTGGTAAGTGTTCAATGGATATTGTACTCAGTCCCTAGACACTTATGTGTGTATTTGTTACTAAATTATTTATTTTCGGACGTTCGACCGCTATGATTAACTTAGCATCAGAAAGCAAATTATAAGGCATCATCACAAATAGTAAATTATGATGAATATACTTACCCATTATGTATTTGTTTAGTGTCTGGTTGTTTTAATGCATTTTAGTATAGTCAACAGCATGCCCATATGTATGTCCTAAAATATCTATACATATGAAGCGACAGAAGGACATGCTGTTGACTATACTTAAATGCATTGTACGAATAGAAATCTTGATACTGAATGCTAATTCATAGTGAATCAGACGGAACAGTGTAGTTACGTTTCCTTGCCTCTCTGATTCAGTAGGTACATAATATTATTGATAAATTGGTCAGATAAACTCCAATATCCTTTACGTTTGTGATTCACCGGCCCAACTCGATTTATGGAAAACATGGACTACTGTCAGTGAACGTGTAGAAAAGAATAATGATTAATTTTCTTACAATCGGATTAAATTATTTATTTATTTATTATTGTTTAATCAAACTAATTATCGCTTACCTTTACCAGTAGTTAAGCATCTGTAGTGAAATAAATAAATATGTCCGTTTTTAGAATATAATAATGATTAATCGAGCTCCGAAAAATAATAATGTCCTACCCAGAAATACTACTTTGCTTACCAAAAGGTTGGTTTGACTAGTTTGGTGAGCATTTTGCTGTTTTGGTGGATAGGTTAGGTTAGTATGGTGAACAGAATTAAATACAAGCCGTATTATTTTAACACTGCTCAACAGCTCGTCGTAAGCCCCAGAAGGACGAGCTATTGCACAACGATTCTTAAGTATTTTCACTACTTATATAGATATTAAGATTTTATTTATAAACGTTATTTATCAATACGTTATACAATGGTCTGATTTATGCACGAATTAAAGATTTAATTTATTTTATTTTTCTCACCGCGAGCGCGACACTATCCACATGCGCTAATCAATAATATTGATAATAAACGTATTCGCATCGCTAGTTAACTATAAAATAACGTGTCTGTGTGTTAAAGTTAAATAACTAATTGTGTAGGTACATACAAGTGAAAATGTGTGATTTTTTAATTTCTGCATTTTTCAATGCGATTTTTATACTTACTTATTAGTTATTATACATTTTAAATAGAAAAATATAAAAAACAACTCGGTAGAACAGCCGAGACTGTCTCGGTAGCTCAGTGGTTAGAGCATTGGACCGGATTTCCAAAGGTCGTGGTTTCGAGTTCCATCTGAGAATTCACTTGTGGTCGAGTTGTTTTTTTTTCCAATATTTTTCTATTTTAAATTTATCATAAGTGAAAATCTGGGTGTTTTCTCCAAATAAACAAGCAATTCTGCTAACCGCCCCTTCGCGCCGCCGCCGGATTGTTGATTACTTTGCTTTATTTGAAAAACTTTTGTTTTTGTGAGATGGACTTGTTACATTGATTTAAATATACTAATGTAAATATTTCTTATACTCACACCGATTAACATAGCCCCAAAGTAAGCACTGTAAGGCTTGTGTTATGGGATACTAGGGTAACGGATATAAATACATATAATTATACATATATAAGTATTTATGTGTAGAAATATATATAAACGTGCATGACTCAGGTATAAATGCTCGTATTCATCATACAAACATTTGCCCCTACCGGGATTCGAACCCGGGACCTCAGAGTAGGCGACACCTTGAAACCGGTGTACGTACCACTCTACCACGGAGGTCGTCGATTTGTTTTTATGTTATAATTTTCAAAATAATAGATAAGCCCTCTCTATTGTTATTGCTATGTCTTTACAGCGTGTCACTTGAACTGTACTTTAGTGACGAATGATCAATACATACCGATTCCCATCGGGTTCCCTTTTAGAAATCCCACCCCACCGATCCACCGCAGGTCATAATAACTATGTCCTTAATTTATTGTCACCAATTACTTAAATAGTGCTGTGTAGTGTCGGCTTAGAATAGCACTACCCCCTCTCATCCCGTGGGTGTCGTAAAAGGCGACTAAGGGACTCAGCCTTCAGGAGACGGGCAGCAGCGTTTCCTACAAATTTGCCCATACTGCGATCGCCAACCCGCCTGCCAAGCGTGGCGATTATGGCAAACCCCCTCTTTTGGGGGAGGCCTATACCCAGCAGTGGGTGTTATGTGGCTGAGACGACGACGACGACTTAAATAAACCGGGATCTGCCTGGCAAAGTGAACAAAATGTATTACTTTCATTGTTTATTATTGTCGAATTTGTGGATTTTTCTTATTCCGGCTTACCTTTATGATATTTCGATCCCTCGTCACTGCTGTACTCTATGTAACATCATCACTATGTAACATCCTTGTACCTAAACTTTGTGACATGCAAGAAATAAATGAAACGAAGATTATTTTTCTTGCTTTCCGTTGTTTCTTGTATTTATTTTTTAATTCTCGACGGGGAGACTCTTAGCCTTCATCATACCTGATGTTAAGTATTGATAAGGCTGAAGATGGAAGCGAGCCTCTCCCGGAATCCTCAACCACTGAGGTATAACTAAAATGAAACGATTTGTTTTGTAACTAATCCAGAAGTGTATATGTCTTATATTAGGCATTTCAATAGAAAAGGATTGATACAATTGACTCGTCTCACAAAGGCAGGCTCAGGACTCAGGCTCAGGCAAAAATGTATCCCAAGTACTTGTAAAATAGCATTGAAAATGCAAAATTATAATAAAATATATATTATATATTTTCAGCCGTGGCCGCCGCACGCTTCTCATTCACATGTTGGTGCTATGCTTCGTCCCACACATGGCCTTGGTCGCACAGAACTGTACGATCATGGCCCAACTGTCACACACGCTGGATTCTTCGCTATTTCTACATAACAAGGTATTTTCGTTATGGCGTGTATCGATGTCGCAGCCAACTGGTTAAATCAGCCGTTCAATTGGAGGGCTAGCCCGGTAATTAAACGCCGGCACTCAATGAAATGGCTAAGGAACAACTAGCGAAGTCGTTGAATGAAACGTTTAACGATTTGGCTGAACGTCATATTTAACCGTCTCATACGAGGCTACCTCGCGAAACAACTTGAACGTTGCCGCGCGCGAGCATCGCTCGGCTCGCTGTTTGGTGGCGGTGCTGAAGGGAGCTCAGGGGACGCATATGTATTGTCTTGCATGCTCGCGACATGGAAGACGAAGAAGGACTCCGTAATCTAGTACTATTTGATGATGCTTCGCGAAGCAGCCTCGCAATGTCGATACATGCCCTATTTTTATTTTATGTTTGCTACAGAGCCTCAGTCACCGTTGCAAAGTTGCATGTTTATCTATATTTTTTAGAATACACTTTGTAGAGTGTGCAAGGGAACTGCACGACCTTGTTCCTCCAGCTTCATTCTACCATTCGGGGTGTCTGGTACCCCTTTAGCCTATCACCCGTACATTGTTGACATTCCAACGGTTCGTACCATACGCTTCGCTGATACCGCTGACACATTTCTTATGCGAACTGCTTAAGAATGGAATGCGCTGGCTGCTCGTGTGTTCCCCGATTCCTACAACCTTGGTATCTCCAAGACGAGAGTGAATAGATAACTTAGATCACATCCTATTTATTAAGCACGATGGTGGATAAATGCCTGCCCAATTATTAGTAAAAAAAATATTTTTAAATGTAGCTACTACTAATGATATTTTTTTAACGTGTTATTTTCGGACGAGACGGCTTAGGGCTTGTAAGCAGAGTCGATTTTTCTATTAATCACAAGGTTGGAAGATAGCATTGAAAATGCAAAAACTTAAAAATCTAAAATAGCTACTACTACTTTAAATGGCTGTTTCATCGTAATCGATTGTCAAACTTTTGTAAAAATGTTTTTTTTAATGCGAAGATGTACAATCGGGTAACTTCCCTGTTGATCAGTAGTTTTTTTTGGAATGGTTTATTCGAAAAGTAATAATTTATGATTCAAATTAAATACATAATAATGTTCTATTAATTTTGATATAAAGGTTTTTTTTAGTTTATAACTTTTTTAAATAACGCTTCCTAAAAAAGCTCTACTTGTCAACCTGGAAGAAGGAGTGTAGGACCCGACTGTAGGAGTACATATTTTTTATGTATGTTAAATCACGGCGTCAATTGTCAACCGATTTTACTAATTCTTTTTTAACTGAAAGAACATGGTTCAAGTGTGGTTCCATAATTATTTCACAAAGATCTGGCTAGTAGTTTTATCAGACACCTGAAAAATATTAATTCCGTTTTAGCAAGTAGTTGTTACGTAGAATAGATGATATCATTTTCGTGTACGGGCAATTTTTTTGTTTAAGTACGGGACATAAAACTAGATAATAAATTGTAACATAAAATAAAAAAACTTTTATAAAAAACTAAAAAAACTAAAACCAATTTCAAAAAGTAGAAAATAAAACTTTTGGATTCAGTGCCAGCCAAGGCAAGAAAAATAAACATGTAGATAATAGAATGCAGAATGCAATGTAGAATGCCTTGGCTGGCACCGACTCCAGAATTTAAAATTAGGTTCATTTTTATACTTATTTATAAAGTATCGTCATTTTTGTGACTAGTTATATTTGTATGATTGTGAAAGATTACTTACTGAACAGTTTTTGATAATCCTTTCACCAGCAGACAGCTATGCCCGAGTGTCATAAGCTATATCCGATAGTGAGATTATTCTACCACAGCTAAATAAAGTTAAAGTAAATAAGTTTAAGAATGTGGGCACAGGATAGCTTATATTTGATTACAAAAATACTTTTTATAGAAAAAATAAAAACCGACAAATATAAAAAAGGAACGAATTGAAAATAGGCCCTTTGGAGTCGGTGCCAGCCAAGGCACGAATTATAGAAGTGCAATGTAGAAGTTAAAGAATGCACCACAAATAAGCCTTTTAGACAAAAGGCCTAAGTATTTTTTACTTTTTGATTTTTGAAGTCAGTTTTTATTATTTTTGTAAAAAGTTTTTTATTTAGAATAAGTCTCGTATTTACTACTATTCATTATTTTTGCTAGTACTACACTACTACTTTGATTCAAACCGAACTGAACCAGTTTGTGTCAAACCGCTTCACCGAAAAACGTCAGTTTTTTCAAAATTTCCTGATAACTACTGAACCGATTTCGAGTTTTTTTTAAATGAGACCAATTTATGAACATACCCGAAGTTATAACGTTTAAACCATTTCAATCGGACCAGGCTTTCTCGAGTAATCGGCGAATAATCATAAAAATAAAAATATACGGGACGAACTGCGAACCTCCTTCTTTTTTTGAAGTCGGTTAAAAAGTTTGTACTTACGCAACATTCAAATTGTTCTAAGACACATTTGCTTATATTTACATCTTCCTGATTTTACGTATCGTAGTATCAGAAGTTATTATAGCCAGTAGTAGTATATAGTTTAATGAAAGTATTTTTTTTAGGTATACACAGCGTTAGCACTAGGAGACACAGTCGTGACATTGTTACGAGAGAGGATGTTTATTGCCAAATACTTCTTTGAATATCCAAGCAAAGAGGAAATAAATTTGTGAGTATTGTAACTAATTTTCAATATTTATACATGAAATGTTTGAAAAAATATTGGACTCATAGTACAGACTGCTAATTTTCAGGCTTTTGATGTTGATGACGATGTTGTTAAGTCCAAAGTATTTATTTATTTAATAAAGTACAAATGTTTTATTATGTTTGGTTTCAGATTAGCTTTGAAATCTAGTTTCATAATGTCAGATAGTAAAAATACTCTTACTTCTGGAGTTTAAAAGAAATTGCAATTTTAAAGTGCATTACTAAGTTTTGAAGGCCAATGTATAAAGAAATAGTACGAAGTCTCGGTAGCTCAGTGGTTAGAGCATTGGACCGGATTTCCAAAGTTCGTGGGTTCGAGTCCCATCTGAGAATTCACTTGCTGATTTTTTCCAATATTTTTCTATTTAAAATTTATCATAAGTTAAAAATAGCATTAGAAAATGCAAACATTTGAAAAACATTAATTATTAGCTGTTGCATCATACATAATCGATCGTTAAACATCTGAAAAGATGTTTCTTTCGAATACAAGGATATTCCTGCCATTGATGTAACAGTGCTAGCCTACAGCGTATTAAAAATATAAAAGTATTGGAGAATTTCGGCGGTGACAAGTCTCGGTAGCAACTCTTCTGCACACGCGAAGACCTATATAGCGCTACCGATAATGCGTTCAGTGTCAAATCTAAAGCCAAAAAATCGGCCAAGTGCGAGGCGAACTCGCACGTGAAGGGTTTCGTCTCTCACCCAAGGTTGCGTGGAATAGATTGCTATGTAGCAATAAGGCCGCCTATTGTGTGTTCCTTTTTTTTATCATTTTCTCTGTATGTGTTTGTTTTTTGTATCGTGTACAATAAAGTTTCTACTATTATTATAATTATATTAAATACACCTACCCCAAATGCCACTAAAATGTTTCGTCTGCAAAAATAACTTTGTTTTTCATTGTGTCTGTATGAATGACAAAGTTATATTTGCGCAAATGTGCTATAGCTCTGAAACTGCTAAATATATTTCGTTCAAACTAATTTTCGTTGAAAGTTTTTATAAAGGTCTACTACAGCATATATTTTTTTTAGATTTATCACTTTCTTATTTCAAAAGTTAGAGGGGGGACATTTTACCACTTTGAAATCGTATATCATTCAAATGGTTGACTTTGAGAAAAAACTGTTTTAGGAACCTCAATGTAATTTTTAAAGACCTATCTATAGATACCCCACACGTATAGGTTTCCAAAGTGGCAAAGTGTCTGTCCTCCCTATAACTTATGATATAAGAGAGTCAAACATGAAAAAAATTATATACTGTACATCTTAATAAAAACTTTCAACGAAAATTGATTTGATCGAAATATAGTTGGCAGTTTTAGAAATAAAGCACATTTCCCAAAGTGAAATGAAAAAAATATTTTTTTTTCATCAAACCTATACGTGTGGGGTGTATCTATAGATAGGTCTCTAAAAATTGCATTGAGGTTCTTAAATCAGTTTTTCTTAAAGTCAACCGTTTGAAAGATATACACTTCCATAGTGGTAAATGTCACAGCCACTTTATTCCAAAACTATGAGGATAACACAGTTAAAACTTGGTAGGTAGATGTATTCTGTAAACCGCTTTACGGTTTTTAGACAAAATAAAAAAAATATATATATATTAAGAGGGGGCTCCCCATACATGGAACTTAAACCGTTTTTTTTTCATCAAACCTATACTTGTGGGGTATCTATAGATAGGTCTTTAAAAATTACATTGAGGTACCTAAAACAGTTTTATCTCAAAGCCAACCGTTTGAATGATATACACTTTCAAAGTGAAAAAATTTGTGTGTATACTGTAGACCTTTATAAAAACTGTCAACGAAAATTAGTTTGAACGAAATATATTATGCAGTTTCAGAGCTATAGCACATTTGCGCAAATATAACTTTGTCATTCATACAGACACTATATAAAACAAAGTTATTTTTGCAGGCGAAAAATTATAGTGGCATTTTGGGTAGGTAGGTGTATTTAATAATAATAGAAACTTTATTGCGCACGATACAAAAACAAACACATACAGAGAAAACACACAATAGGCGATCTTATTGCTACATAGCAATCTCTTCCAGGCAACCTTGGGTGAGAGACGAAACCCTTCATGTACGAGTTCGACTTGCACTTGGAAGATTTTTTGCCATTATGCTACGAAACCCTAAAAATGATCAACACTATAAAAATAATAATACTGAAACAAATGTTTTGATGTGTTTGGTTTTCAGATCAGCTTTAAAAGCTAGTTTCTTGTCGTCAGACAGTAAAATGGAAGAATTGCCAGACAAGTTTGTACGAGATAATGACAGACTAACACTTTAGTAAGTAGCCAAGACGAGACCATACCCAATAGAATGTGAGTGATTGTCAATTTTAGATTTATATTAATAAATATAATGTTTAAAATTTATAATTGACGACCTGTGTGGCGCAGAGGCTGCGGGTTCGATTCCTGCACAAGACAACTATTTGTGGGTATGAACACGTATTTTTGTCTTGATCTGGGTGTTTTCTATGTATATCTTGTATAAATATAACGCATATAAGTATATTTATCCGTTATCTAGTATCCTTAACACTAGTTGTTATGACTTATTGTTGTAATTGATTTCATACAGTTTTTACGGATTAAAACCCGTTTCATTTTCATTTACAATTTATATAACTAAACTACAAAGGATATTGGACTAAGCTTATTAATTATTTATTTCTATCTAAAAATGGTTCACAACCAAATTATTAAAAAAACATAAATTTTAAATAAACAGTTCGCGTTTTAATCGAAAATGTTCTATCAATTAGTAGCTAGTCATATCGTGATCACGGCTTTTAAAAAGGTCTTGAAACGTCGGGAAATCCAAAAACCATAAATAACAAGCAGTATAGTAAAATTTTTTTGACGACCCTGTATGAAAAGAGTTTCTTACCGCTTCTTCTCGTTACAAGGTCTCCCAACCTTAGGTCTTTGTGGCGTAAACCGATGGCGTAGCTTCTTTGGCCTTCACAAGTGCTTGTAAGAGCCAAACAAAACTGAATAAATATGATACTTTACACACACAACACCATATCAAATTACACAAAAAATACTCTTAGCCTTCATCATACCTGATGTTAAGTACTTATTGATAAGGCTGAAGATGGGAGCGAGCCTCTCCCGAAATTCTTACTCGCTGAGGAACTGGCTATCTTCTCTCTAACTGCCGGAACACAACAATGCTGAAAGCATTGTTGTTATGGCGTCAGAGTTAGATAATATGGTGGTAGCTAGCCAGGCGGACTTACAATAAGTCCTACCACCAACCAAACCGAATACAATATGTACCCCCGTTGGGAATCGAACCCGGGACCCCTGATCTGATACCGGTGGATGTTACCACTAGACCACAGAGGCGGTTATACAAAATTAGACCGATTCTGCAATTGTCTTTGAATATTATCGTGTTGGATCAGTTGGATGTCAAGTAAAAACAAAATCGTGGTGAAATTTTTCGAAACCTGTGTATGGTATTCTATTTTGCGTAGCTTCTAGTGGTCAGCAGTCTATAAAAATAGTGTGTACAAATGTACTTAGCACTAAAATCTATAGTTTTGACGTCTTGTTTCTCAATTTACAGTCAACGTTAGATGTTTTTTTTTTCTAAAATAACAGTAATAATTAAGTGCTATTGTTTTTTCAAACGCAGCCATTTAAGAGAGGATATAAAAAATGTAATGTAAGTAGTTATTTCAAGATGATATTGGATGTCGGTAATGATTTCCCGATTTTAAGTTTTCAAAGTTCCGTTACATCAACAAAATAATATAAATAAACTTAAAATTTTCAAAACAGTTTCAACAAAGAATAAAAAAAAATATGGCCATTTTTGTTTTAATATGTGTTTTGTGGTAAAAGAAGTTTTATTTATTGTTATCAGAAAACCCTTTACTCTTGTATCGTCTCATTAAGTAAAACTTTAAATACGAACTGTTCTGTTAAGTATTTTTTTGAGATTTATAATAAAACTAATCGGTTACAAAATTTTTTTTTTGAAGATTTTGGATAGTAATCCGGCGTTACTTCAGAAGCTGACAAGTTTTTATGTCTATTTAAATGTACATAGATAATTTTTATTTTATTGAGGACATACTTGAAAGTTCTTTGGGCTAATTTCATATTGATGCACTGTTTCTCAGAAACTATTATGATGTTTCGCTTGACCACGTCGATTCCGTCTGGAATGTGAAACATGAGTCACGGTGAAGACTCTTACAAGAGTGTTGGTGACACGCGTCGATTGTGTGAAGTGCACGTTTTGTCGCATGGTATCAAATCTACTTGGACGAATTAGTGGTTAATTCATCCAAGCAAATCTATCTATAGAAGCATTTTTTTTATAACGGGGAAATGATACGGCTGATCTTGGAATCGAGCTAAGCCTGGCATCCTCAACCGAGGAACTGCGTCTTATTGTTATGGCGACAGACTTAGATTATGGTGGTAGCTAATCAAATGGACTCAAGACTGATGTGCTATTGACTAACTAGAATGGTTTGACGACCTGTTTAGCGCAGGGGTACTAACCCCACCTTCTGCGCCAGAGGTCCCGGGTTCGATCCCCGGACAAGACAAATATTTGTGTGCATGAACATGTCTATTTGTCTTGGTCTGGATGTTCAATATGTATATTATGTATGTATTTACAAAAAAGTATATAAGTATGTTTATACGTTATCTAGTATCCATAACACAAGTTCTTCATGATACTTAACGTGGGCTAGACAATTGGTGTGATGGTATGGAAATATTTATTCAATATTTATTAGTCAACACCACGTCTTTACACTTGAACTACGAAAATAGCCTCTATTAGGAGTGACTTAAGAGTTATCTCCTTCTTAAACCAAACTGTAAACTGTCTGATCTGTCAGTCGTGGAAGTGAATCAACTTGGTACGCAAAATCCTGTAAAATACTTGTTGTAAGTCTATATCAAGCGCAATACCAATCGCCTAAAAGCGGTCGACCTGAAGCTTTCGCGCTGCACCTATTTGAATAGATTTGTAGCTAGTTATGAATAGATATGATATTTCCAGGGACCTCAAGGAGAGTGACAGCTTCAAGCGGCTGGGGGTCTACCGCGACATCAACTGGTCCCTGCTGCTCCACCTTATGAAGTACGTGCGATTCACCACCTCGACGCTTTGGCGGTACGTAACAAACAGTGAAATTAACTAACACGCGATGCAAGCTTGGATATAGATATGTTTTGTGCTAACTCGGGATATAAAAATGGCCATTTTTTTCAGGGGCTTTTCACATTCCGCTCATTTTTTAGGGTTTCGTAGCCTAAAGGCAAAAAACGAAACCTTATAGATTCGGCCAAACCGATTTATGTCACACCCTTTTTATTCCAAAACTATGAGGATTACTAAGTTGAAACTTGGTAGGTAGATGTATGTAGATGTATTTTTTACACAAAAATAAAAAAAAAATGAATTAAAGGGGGGCTCCCCATACATGGAACTGTAACTGATTTTTTTTTCTTCATACCTGTACGTGTGGGTTATCATTAGATAGATCTTTAAAAATTACATTGATGCTTCTAAGACAGTTTTTTCTCAAAGTCAACCGTTTGAAAGTTATACACTTCCAAAGTGGAAAAATCCCTCTTAACTTTTAAAATAAGAAAGTGAAAAATAAAAAAAAAAAATGATGTAGATCTTTATAAAAACTTTTAACGAAATTTAGTTTGAACGATATTCATTTATTTATTTAGTAGTTTCAGAGCTATAGCACATTTTCCAAAACCGCAAATCATACAAACACAAACTTATTTTTGCAGACGAAAAATTTTAATGGCATTTTGGCAATAATAATAATAGAAACTTTATTGCACACGATACAAAAACAAACACATAAATGTCAAAAAAGAGGAACACACAATAGGCGGCTTTATAGCTACGTAGCAGTCTCTTCCAGGCAACCTTGGGTGAGAGGCGAAACCCTTCATGTGCGAGTTCGACTCGATCTTGGCCGATTTTTTACACACGTAACCTAAGCTATGGTACCTAACAGAAATACAAAATGCAAAATAAAACTTAATATTGTCATTTATTTTTAGTAACAATTATGCACAAATTTAAATAAGATTCGTAATATATCTATTTTTAAAATAAATATTAATGTGTTTAATTAATTTTAATTAATTTATTTAATTAATTTTAATTTAAATTTTCCCGAGGTCTTTAAACAATTTTCTGTAACAAAAGTGATGTCACATTTTTTTTATACTATACTTAAGTTTGGTTGTGATTTCGAACGTTGGTGGTTTTGTTACATAGAAAAACATATCTGAAAAAAAATGAAGAGGTCTTGAACGTTCGTGTTTTGGATATTCATATGTTATGTTTATATGTTGTCCTTTCCTCTTCCAGTCATCTCTCTGCCAGCTACGAGCTTCTCAAGTCCATGGAGGAGATGTCCCTGGCGATCACAACAGCTAGCTACCTCACTCACCGACACCTGGACCTCGCTCTCTGGGGGAAGATCCAGAAGCATCAGCAGCTGGCTCTGGAACACCTGCAAGACATCATACAGTTCCTGGAAGCGGAACAACTGCTGAATGAGACCAGAGATCTGTTGGAAATTATCGTATTGTTAGTAAGAAGTTTTTTGGACGTTCTTTTAGACTTTTAGTTTCCTGCAGCAGCAGGAGCAGCTCCTTTATATGATAATACCGGTCCTTTATAGATTAAGCTGAAAAAAAGTCTTGATATCCTACTAAGTGTTAAGTGTTGTCTCTCAAAGGGGCGACGATAATTTGGTCCAACTCAACGCCGCCAAAACATAGGCGTGTCTCTTCTCCGCAAAAAAAGAGAGATGAAGCTCTCCGAAACAAAGTAGTCTTAGAGCAAAATTCGTTCATTAATGTAATGCGATTTATTGCTGGCAACTAGTGCAATTCTGAGATTAAAAGATCGCTGCTTTTCAAAAACGATTTTTGGGGTTCAAAATGGAAAATTGAAATGAATATCGAAAAATAGCTACTATAAAACTACCAGCTCCAAAAAGTTAAGATTTTCCATTTATGCAGATGCAATCAGGTTATTTTTTTTAATCAAGTGGTCTCCATCACTTGATGAGTTACCAATAAAAAAATATGTATCCCGATGACGTAATATCTGTCGTATCACACATACGACTGCCGCTATGTTCGGTCATGGGGGCCTGCCATCAACTGCAATGCGGTTCATTTTAGGTTATGTTCAGGTACGCGCCGTATGCCACTGTCACAACCTAAAAAGAATCGCAAAGTGTTGACGCTAAGGTCCATGGTCACAGAACACAAGAAATACATTGGAAGTAAATAATTGGCTGTCATGCACAAAGTAACTATTTATTAAACTGTTGTCATGCGCCGCCACTCTTATGCACAAATCACATAAGCTGATTTTGTATGATTTTGCAATTCTTCACGTTGCTTGTTATACCAACGTGCCTTTGTTCGAAGTGCCATTTAAATGCTTGGTTGACACGTTGACAACAATGCTTCTAATGCGTAAACTCACCTGTAGATGGTTCTCGAAAGCTCGCATGCTTGCGAACATAACGCAAACGAGCGCTTCAGGACAGCTAGTTTTCTCGCTCGAGGAGGCGGCATGTTCTTCGTGTGTGAAACCTCGCACCGTGTTAACCAACCATTATTTCAGTATGCGTAACAGGATTTTTCAAACCTCTTTTGTAAGGTCATTATGGAATTGGAGACATTCAATTTTTATTTTTACCTCTGTCGGAATGTATTACTTATTATAAGCCGTGGTAAATAGGTTGTGTAATTTGTGTATCTGCTTTTGTAGTTGTGTCATTTGGAATGCCCACAATACGGTGAGTTATGTTCGGTATAACCTCCATGGCTCCCCATGAAGGAGATTTGTGCAATGAGGACATTAAAATGCCTAATATTTTAGCCGTTTCTGTGGTCTAGTGGTAACAACCACCAGTATCAGACCCAGAGGTCCTGGGTTCGATAACCAGCGGGGGTACATATTGTATTCGGTTTGGTTGGTGGTAGGACTTCTTGTAAGCTCCGCCTGGCTACCTACCACTATCTTATCAAAGTCGCTATGTTTGCCACAACAATGTTTTCAGCATTGTTATGTTCCGACATTTAGAGATAAGATAGCTAGTTCCTTAGTGATTGAGGATTCCGGGAGAGCCTAGCTTCCATCATCAGCCTTAACATCAGGTATGATGAAAGCCTAGTGTCTACTAGTTGTTCACCTGAAGATGGGATTTTAAAACTGACGAAAATTTTCTTTTCTTTCCAGCTATGAAGAGGCAACACAGTTAGTGACCAATGTATCGATTCTGCAGTTGAACAGCACAATAGATCTGCTTTTATACATTCAGAAGTCGGATCGAAGCTTGGAGAAGTTAGGGCAAGTGAAGATAGCATATTGGCAGCTGATTAGGTGAGTATAACAAACGAGTTTCTATAGTATTTGGTACAACTGAAAACGAAATTTCGACATGCAATAAAATCGAAAAATGACAAGACGAAACGAAAGTGGTTCCGCACTGTCGGAATACCACTTATTTAATGCCTATGCAGGCGAAAGGCAGATCTCAAAGTATCACCTTCCTCCTTTACCACACAGTATTTATAAATCAATTTTTTTTCTTTTATCTATAATGCCTGATTCTTAAAGCATATTAAAATTAAAAAAACCGACGAATTGAGAACCTCATCCTATTTTGAATTCGCTTAAATATAAAAATGTTGTAAACTCGGGGAGATAATTAGACGGAAAAAATGTAAACAGAGAACTGTCAACGTCACAAGTTGAGTACAGGGTTTAGCAACTTTTTTAAAAATATACGTTTTTTAAACGACCTAAAGAACCATGAGTTTTCTAGTTCTGGTACTTTTCAACTTTTCAAGTTCTGGTATACTTAGTAGGCCAAGTTAGTGAAAATCCCAATAAATTTAGTTTAAAGAAATCGAAAAATCGGAATGTAATAAAACAAGCTGCCGCTTGCGGTTTCATCAACGCGGTGTATCTAATTATCTCCCCGAGTATGCAATTTAGACTATGTTCTTTTTTTACATTTAGTCAAGGGTCAAAGACAATCAAACTCACAAATACTTACAAAGAAGTTTATTATAATTTTCTCAAAAAATTATAACAAATAAAATAAAAGGAACTGGTTTTGCACAAATTTTAATTCTAAATTTTGGTTTCTCATTATAATTTTTTTTAAACATTATCCAAAATACAACAACTCTGATAAGAGGTATTAATTGCGAATACTTTAATGGAAATAAAAAAAAATACATCATGATTGCAAAGATAATTTCAGATTTCATTGATAACAAATATATTCTAAATCTAGTTACAATGGAACGAAATACAAATGAGAACGAAGCAGTGAGCGAACTTAGGATAGACGACCGCGGTGTGGTCACTCTAGGCCACTCTGTTAATTCTTAATTACATAACGAATAGGTTCAATGTGGCCACATCAGGGTTAGTGGCCACAACCAGGGCTTCTACATATTAATTAAACAATTTTTTTTAGGGAAATGGTGCGAAGCGAAGTTTGGTACGCTAGGAGGACCCTCGGCGTTGGGATTGTCATACTGATTGCAGTCCTACTGGCATCACCATTACTAATCCTGATATTGCGACACACGGTCAATACCATACAGGTGAGGCAAAGCTGTATTTTTTCTTTTTTTTAATGAACACAGAAAAGTTATTAATGTGTGTTTATGAAGAAAATTTGAATTACTAGTAGTACCCTGTATTTTTGATCCGTCTGTCTCCGTTACAATCATAAATCACTCTTGTTGCTTAAACGATGGAACATTACTAACAAATGATTTTGAGAAATTATTAAAAAATATAGTCGTTTTAGAATCATTGTGACAGATCATCATCACAACCAAGAAAAGTGAGAAAAAATTAATTTACACATAACTATGGCTTAAACTTTCTTTCTGTCACTATCTTTATTATGAGAAATTGGATTTCCATGTTTATATTTATTACTTACATTTTTATCATGGAGTTACCGGACTACGTGATCATGTCGCATGCAATTGCGCTGAAATATCGGGAACTCGATAGCAAATAAAAAGTTGGTAATATGAAATATGGCTTACAAAGTTATATTGCTAACTTTGAAATTGTGCGGATTAAATAAATAATTTAAATAAATATTTAAGCTAATACAACATTTATATTCTTAAGTACACAACAAGCTAGGATACTTCTTTTAGGATATTCTGTAGGAGTCAATAACAAAAAAAAATTAAAGCACTGGACCAAGTAATAAATGAATGGATTTAATATCTTATTTTTATTACAATTTAAAGCTTGAAATATTGATGAATTATTATAGTAACATTGGAATGCAATAATTCACTTTATGTAATTTTATTATGGAATTTTAAGGTTCCGAGCTAACATCTCCCATATCGTCAATAATTCATGAAATAATAGTTATGTAGGAAGGTTAAAGACTCATATTAAATCCAGTCATCTTATTAAGCTAACTATAATCAGACCTTTTACTTACTTAAATAATACTTAAAAAAACTACCGTGACAATAAATACATTTCGGAATTAACTATTCGTTCAGTACCAATTGAAATTATGAACAATTACAAGCAAAGAAAAGCTAAAAGATTTCGGTAGAAATACCACTTAGACTTTGGCGATTCTATAAGGGCATCGCCGTACATAAAAAGAAAAAAAAAACGAAATAGCACTGACGTTGACATTATTATAACGTCTCTTATACGTACCTATGCTTTTATTAATAGTCCGCGAGCCAGCGATAGATTTTCATGACCAAATTCCTCTCGGGTGATGACTTGTAACATGGTTAAGAGAGTTATAACATGAAGCTCCTGTGATAACCAGCTGCAGCAGAGGTAGCATTCCAAACTGGTTAAAAAAATATTTTTTTGTCATTTCATTGCATTGTAAAAAAAATCGTTAGCTGCTTATATAGTGGTGGAAAAGACGTCAGCTGGTCACATGAACATGTAAAAAAAATGCTTTATCTCGTCATATATGGTTATCATTTGATTTAAAAAGTTTATTTTGGGACCTGGCTCGCGGACTATAAAGACTAGAAAGGTTCGGTTTGCATTTGCAGTATTGTCACGAAAGATGGCAGAAATTACATAATCTTCCTAAGAATCTGCAAAATCTACCGAAGTAATGTTAGTAGTAACTGTGTGGAGATTACAATAATAATCTTCTCAGTTGGGAATGTTTGGAGTCCTTGTTTAATTTTCGGGGCAGTTTTCTCCGGTTTTGTCTAAGTATCTGAAACAATAAAACAAAACTTCTTTAGTGTATAAGAAATGTTTCATAATTATGATTTGGTGTTCTTATTATTAGCAACAAACTGAAAAACACATTTTTAAAAGGTAAATAAAATAAACATAATTTAACATGATTTAAACTTTTTTGGGTCGCCCTACCAACTATTTAACTCTTTTATCTGTCAACAAAAACTGCCGCATAAAACTTAACAGCTTTTCCAAATAACGACAATATATTTAAAAAACTATACATAATGTAAACTGCTTAAGTAATTTTATCTGAATATTGATTAAATATTATGCCAATTCCATATCATTATTTATTGTAAGTATAGTTTTATCTTATTGAACAATTTTTGGTGAACAGTATTAAGGTCTGTAACAGTAAAATATCGACGTGAGTAACATACTGTTATATGTCTAATAATTTATACATCTTGGTTACTTAAAAATGAAAATATATGGTAATCTCTGCTTTAATTTTCCCTAAAATTCCTATCTTTGGATTCCTATTTTTAATCTTAATATGTTAGCCACGATTTTAGATTTGTGTTTTTTTTATTTTTGAATAATGGTGAATATCAATAATTCGCACAAGCTCATTAGCACAAGAGCTCCCTAAAATTTGTATGGGCCGTGATGAGTCTCCTTTATTTATTTATTTTGGGGCTGTCGACTATAGGAAAAAAACAAAACTTTCAATAAAAAAAGAACCCTAATCTATTATAGAAGATCTGTCAAATTGGACCAAACAGTAAGAGTTCGGCCAACGAAAATAAATAGCACATTATTGTAAACAGTGTTACGATAATTACGTCAACAATGTACGATTATTGGCCAAGCATTTATTGAAGTTGTTTGAAAATGTAATTATTTTTGTCATAAATAATTACATTTTCAAACCACAAAACGGACTGTGGGTCTACCATGAGTTTTTCTTCCCGTTTACTGTACAGTAAACGGGAGACATTTTGTATGAGAATATGTAGTTCTGCTACTGTCCACTAGAGGCGCTGTTCAGATTCGCATACAATATGCGTCACGTTTACTGTACAGTAAACCTGACCACGTAATAATGTAATCGTTTAACAGATTAACGTTTATTACATTATGATCAGTTCCTCGTCAGCATCATAAGCGACCCACGAACGTGACGGAAAAGGAACTAGGAATGTGAGCATTACATATTAAGAGAATGTTGTGAGTAATACTTGATATAAAAATTTATAAAACGGAATTCCAAACGCGCATATTTTTGACTTCTAATCAAACTAATCATTTTGGTTTTATTTTTGTTGAAATTGTCTCTGTGTCTCTGTGATTTTATTTCCAATGCCACAGCAAATGTATATGTGATCGGCCTATACCCAGCAGTGGGTGTCATGTGGCTATGACGAGACGATATGATCGGATTCTAATCAGACGACTCGATCGGATCGGACTTCTTGGTCTAGCGGTGGCATTGGGCAACATGCTCCGCATATGGGGAAATCCCCGGACAGGCAGTTGCCTAATGAAATTATTTGCGTAATCTTTGGATTACAAACATAAATGTTATGTTTAACCAAAATCCAAAAACCATTTATAGAACTCATTATTATGAACAACTTTTTGTATGGAAGCAACCCTGAAATCGCGAAAAAAATCAGCTGTTCCGTAGAAAATTTTATTTGAACACTAGCTAAAGTGTATAAAACAGCTGATATTTTTTTCGTGATTTCAGGGATACTTAGAAAAAGTTATTCATAATTATGGGTTCTACAAATGGTTTTAGTTCTTCGAACGTACTGTCGTCTCAGCCACATGCAACCCACTGCTGGGTATAGGCCTCACCCAAGGATCTCAACTACGACCTTCACCAGATCGTCGGTCCACCTTGTCGGGGGCCTACCCACGGAGCGTGTTCCAGTACGCGGTCGCCATTCCAGAACCTTTCCGTACTGTACAGTCGGGGAACTTCCAGGCAGACTAGTAGAGTTATTTCGGGAGCGGTTATTTAAAAAATAATGGTTTTATGGAAACGTTTATATCACAAATAATAGAATATTAATAGGTATTTCGTTTGTATTATAAATAATTTCGTTAACTTTACAGTATTGTCTTATCTTGCGAACTCTCATGGGCACACAAACCCTAGTGGTTTTGCTAATGAGTTTCGATGTATAATAAACTAGCGGATCCTCTCGGTTTTACCCGCGTGGTGCCCGTGCCCGTGGGAATATCGGGATAAAATATAGCCTATGTCACTCGGGAGAAATGTAGCTTTCTAATGGTCTAAGAATTTCCTAAATCGGTCCAGTAGTTCCCGAGATTAGCGCGTTCAAACAAACAAACTCTTCAGCTTTATAATATTAAGTATAGATATCACTTGTGGCCGAGTTAATTTTTTCCAATATTTTTCTATTTAAAAATTTACCATAAGTATAAAAATAGCATTGAAAAATGCAAAAATTACAAAATCATAAATTAAGTATAGATTTGTATATTACCATGTCTTGAACAAATAAATAAATAAAAAAATTACCAGGTATTCTAAAAAACGTTTCCCAAAAAAGCTCTACTGGTCCACCGGGAATTTTCCCGATTGTGCAATAAAAAAAATCTCGAAATTTGTTATTGTTGAAATAAACTACCAAATATAACTACGGGTAAATATAGTGCACTTAAATCCGTAAAAGTTGTTTTATTTCGATTAAAATCTTTAATAAAAAACACTCATACAGATTCTGATAAAGTTATGAAATAGGAATTAAATTGAGGACTTACTCTTCACATGTGATGCACCCGAAAGGGGATAACCAAGCATGTCCTGTAGCACAGTGACCAATCATGATGAATCTGGCTTCTGCAGCAGCCAGGAAAGCTGCAAGCAGTAGAACTACGAGCAGGATCTTTTTAAACTCCATTGTTATTATTTAAACCTTGAATCACTGATGATTTAGGTTAATAATTTAGAATAGTATTGCAGACGCCGGCCGGCGATTTCGTAATACAATTTTCGTTGAGGCACGTGGTTGCGCGAATTTAGCTTTACTAGGCACGTCCGCTCGCAAGCGCGTTCTCGATACGACTGGTGAACTTGCGTGGCGTAGCGACGAGATTATGAATGAAATAGTGGCGTGGTGGGACGTGGGTGGGACGGGCGAGGACTGCGCGCGCGCCGGTCGGTCGGGGCCGGGGCGAGTCACTGTCAATGCACTTGGCATGTTACGTTTCGTTACGATATCGATCAACGATAGGGTCGTTTATAAGTGTATGTAACCTATAATGTGTTTGATTTACATAGGTCGCTTTACGTTACAAAGGGTGAATAAATAAAACAAACCGAAAGTAAAATCTTGAAAAATCAAACTTCATTGTAAAAATATTTAAAGGTCAGGTACATACCTACATCCTGATGTTTCTGAGTCAAACGCATAAAGGAAATTCCTAAGGTTCTTGTGTTTTTAAGAAATAAACCTTGGTGACTTGGAAAACATTACACCGTGCTAGGAATACAAGATTATATTATATTATGTTAGAGGTGATTCTTTTAATAAAAACAGATGATTTTAGAATGCATGCCGTTAGAAAGCATATTTTTTGTATATTATTTTATTATAATGCATATCTTAAAAAAGTCTTTCACACTGGGGAAAGTAAATTCTATGATTAATAAGGTTTCGCAGTTAGTACAAAAATAAAAAAAACTTAAAATCATAAAAATAAAATAGTCGGTCATTGGCAAATGATAAAATAAATTAGTATTTATCCAATTTTTACTAATATTACACTCGTACGTCTGAACGGATTAGAATGGAATTTGGCACACATATTGTCATCAGCCATTTTTTTTAGGCGCAGTGGTTCACCCGCTCGGCCTGCGATTGTTGGGGTTAAGCAAACAAGATTTAGTCTGATACCAATTTGTTTACTTTAAAATAATATTATGATTGTCTAAGACTATAAGATTTTTTATTCTTGTTAACATTGTCAGAGAGCAATGAACGTAAAGAAAAAATTAACAAATTCATGCTAGTTGATAAAGTACTGTATGAAACCAAAATACTCGTGTGATATATTCGTACTATTAATATTCCTTGCCCGTGGATTCGCAAAGGTAACCTCTAATTATCAAACACTTTCTTACATATATTATCCTATTCATTAAAATTATATTACATGCTTCCAGACGTTCACCCATTCCATCGAGATCAGCTCCCAGAAGTTAATGGCGGAGAAGCAGAAGAGCGACCTGCTTCTGTCCCGGATGCTTCCGCTTCCAGTACTTCGCAGGCTTCGGGCGCAGCGGACGGTACCCGCTGAGTCTTTCGACGCAGTCACCATATTCTTCAGCGACATCGTTGGCTTCACCTCTATTTCGGCTAACAGCACGCCCATGGAAGTCATAAATATGCTGAACATGTTATATAGGTAGGCAGTTCGACCATTGCCAGTATCAGCCATTGCCATATGTCACTCTGCTTCTTTTCCTTAGCATGTCGATGGCAGACACTAAAGTATTGTGGCCCAAAATTCAGCCACTTTGATAGCCTAGTCATGAGATCCTCCTGCGAGCAGATGCCACGCAGGGCACGATGTTAGGTCGGCCATCGTTTGGACTGCAACGCAAAGGCATTTTGCGGAACCACCCAAAAAGCCCCACCTGTTTTCTTTGCTCCGGCCGGTCTGAGTCCGAAGCCTATTTAAAGACTTCCAGATCGGCCATGGTAATAGGGATGTAATGAGTAGGTGGGGTCACTTTTTCACGCCATAGGTTGCACCTCGTATTTTTGGTTTCGATGGACAACGGTTCTACAGACCTTACGAAGCTGCGTTGGCTTTTCAGTTCTCCGTAGTATCAGCCATTGTCATATGTCACTGTGCTGAACAGTAGTATTCCTTAGTATCTGCCCCTACCTGCTATATCAATGTCACTAAGGAGTCAGCATGGGGACATCAAAATTATTGATAATGATGATCTCTTTCTCGACCAGAGCATATCGTAAGTGCCGACTACTACAGAGCACCAAGTGATAACTGTTACAAAAGTGTTTAAGATACTAAGTATCAGATTCATCAAAGTATGTCATTTGTCTGATACATATTTGTTTACTTTAAAATAATGTAATGATGATATTATCCTTCAACTTGAACTGGTTTCCCCTAAGACTATACGCGATCAAAGCGGTTGGTAACAAGAATTATATATAACTAGGGCGGTTACAACCCGAACCTCGGGTTCGTCGATCGACGAAAAATCCAAATTATGCAAAAATAATGACACTTTTTAATTGCAGTTTGTGATCATCACGTTTAACATTTTGTATATTTTATAGTTTTCGGAACAAATAGACTCGAGTACCTTTAATTTGATACCTTACTCGGCCGCGTACTACGCGCCAAAGTCCCTATCGAGTCGTCACAAATTTTGCGAACCTGAATTAAGTATATAGATAAACATTATTTTAACAATCCACATGAGAATCATGAGGAATTTTATTAGCTTTTTCCTTTTATTACAGGTTATTTGATGAGAAGATACAAGAGTACAACGTCTACAAAGTAGAGACAATAGGCGATGCCTACATGGCCGTCTCAGGATTGCCGCAGAGAAATGGTGATTTTAACATAATATACAATAAGTTTAGTGTTTTAATCTTTGACCTTTTTAACCGACTTCAAAAAAGGAGGAGGTTCTCAATTCGACGGAATCTTTTTTATTTTTTACTTATTTTTTTTTATGTACCTATGTTACTCGATTATTAGAAGACGGCTGGACCGATTTGAGTGATTTTTTTTATTCGAAAGGGTATACTTCACATGTGGTCCCATTGTCATCATGTCAGGATCTGATGATGGGATCCTGGAGAAATCCAGGGCACTCTTCAAATATTATAGGCACTCCTATAGCGATTTCGGTGTTTTCTATAGTAACTTATGCATATGCTTCCGGAATGCACCATTTGGTGAAACGGAACTGATGATGAAGACCACAAATGGTCATCGGAACTATTAAATACTTAGCATTTCACGGCAGCTATACGATTAATGTAGTTCATAAGCAATTTATGCTCGACTCAATGCATGCGATGAAGTGCAGCTGATGATGAGGTATCGGGAGAACTCCTCAATAAGTAACGTCCCTGCACCGGGAAAAGCAGCATTTTGTAAAAGGTGATGAGGAGTTGTCATAAGGTTATCAGCATGGGCACGGGACCTCTTCTACCTTTAAAAATTGTGAAATTAAAGCCAAGGCAAGAAAAATTAAATAGTAGCACCGCAAAGTAGAATGCCTTGGCTGGCACCGACTACAAAAGGTTTATTTTTTGCTTTTTAGTTTTTTTTAAACGATGTAGAGCTAATTGGGGTACAGTTATAACTACTATTTTTGTTGACTCATTTATGAAATAGAAATGTGACAATGATAGAAATGTGACAGACAAACACCCGGGCTTTTTCTGACTGCCTGTCGGGGCACGGGGCAACGGAAATTTGCGACTATAATTAACGCTGAACTTTATGTTGATTATTTAATAATTTTTGGAGTCACAACTTTTTCAACTCTCTCAAGTTTGTCTCCGAGCAGACTAATAGCATCCCCACGCTAGTCTTTCCAATTTAAATTCAATTCGAAAGTAAACGATACAGTGGAGCAGAGAAGAAATCTTGAGATTAGGTAACTTAAGTCAATTTATAGCTGTCTTTCTATCCATAAGTTGCAAATAATATTCATTAAAATGAATGTATATCTATATCTGAGAAATGAAAGAAAACCAATTTGATCCGAGGAAAAAATCAACTTTGTCTGACCACCTAATACTGGTATCTGAGTAACGTTTTTTCATGATTTAGATATGTAGCCCAAAAAAGTTTGTTACTAATCTTGTACCATTGGCTTGTAGGAAATCGGCATGCTTCAGAAATAGCTGACATGTCGCTATCACTGATGCGCAGTTTGGAGGGGGCGAGTGTCCCCCACTTGCCCCAAGAGCCGCTGCGGATAAGGGCAGGGGTCAACACGGGCCCCTGCGTGGCGGGGGTCGTGGGGACCACCATGCCCCGCTATTGCCTTTTTGGGGACACTATTAACACCGCTAGCAGGATGGAGTCTACAGGCGAAGGTAAATGATGATGGAAACCATAAAGAGTCGTTGCGGATAGGGGCGGGGTCAACACGGGCCCTCGCGTGGCGGGGGTCGTGGGGAATACTTGGGCCCTTGGCCACTGGTCCACGCCTCAGGAGACCTGAGAGCTGGTGCCTATCTTGCCCAGCGGCTGAGTCTAGGTATACAGCGGGGCAACAGCGCCAGTGTTCTCGGTAATATGGCACGCGGCTGCGAATTGGACGGCGTTTTCTTGTTATAGTTTAGTATGCTTATATGTTTCGTCATCGTCGTCGTCTCAGCCACATGACACCCACTGCTGGGTATAGGCCTCCCCCAAGGATCTCCACGACGATCGGTCCTGCGCTGCCCGCATCCAGCGGCTTCCCGCGACCTTCACCAGATCGTCGGTCCACCTTGTGGGGGGCCTACCCACGGAGCGTCATCCGGTACGCGGTCGCCATTCCAGAACCTTTCCGCCCCAACGGCCATCGGTTCTTCTCGCTATGTGTCCCGCCCACTGCCACTTCAGCTGAGCAATCCTTCGAGCGATGTCAGTAACTTTAGTTCTCCTGCGGATCTCCTCATTTCTGATTCGATCACGCAGGGAAACGCCGAGCTCTCTCCATTGCACGCTGAGTCACCTTGAGCCTACTTATCAGACCCATAGTTAGCGATATTATATGTTTATTATTAATTTATTTTAAATAAACTGTAATTATAAAAAAAAACCTTGAAAATGTAGCATTTTTTTCCAAACTTTAAAAAGTTCTTCTTTAGTCAACTACAAACTGTCAATATGTATACAGTCAACAGCAAATCAGTAGGCCTAGCACGAAAACTTCAAAATAAGTATCGAGGAAGTAAAGTAAAAAAATGTATGCGACATTGAGCAGCGTTCCTACCGGACGTAAAAGGAATTACATTTTCCTGTAAATTTTTTGGTATAACGTACTCGATACTTACTCCATACTATTTCGATAGTTTTTCGTGCTAACCGTGACGTGACTTTACAGAACTTTTTTCAATTATTTTTATAAAGTTTGTATAGCCTGACTTACCGTCGTCGGCTGTACAATCGTGGAACTTCCCGGTCGACCAGTAGATCTTTATTATATTATAATATATAATATATAGTAAATAATTTTGGAATGTTAAAGAATTATAGGTTTATAACTTTTAATATAAAGGTTTTCCACAAATCTATTACTTTTAGATGAAATAACGCTCCACAAACTCTACTGGTCTACCGGGAAGTACCGCGACTATATCATAGTTTAATGTGTGTTATTTTACGTTAACATATTATATTATGTACTCAAGGTCCGGTTGCTCGTATATTAAAGTGAAGTTAAAGTTAAAATGTATCTGTTGTCAATTTTGACTTCGGTAAAAAAAGAATATGTCGGTTATCTTCGCATTCAGTTACCCAAAAATATTTTACGCGGTGGTGAAATTAAAAAGGGTTAAAAGTGTATTTTAAATAAATAACCTAAAAACGGTAGGTGTTGGATTTCGTATTTTTATAGTATTTATTATTGCAGGGTAGAAAAATATGCCTTGCAAATACTTGTCATCCTGTCAGTCTCCCATCCCTTTCCTACACGCGCACTTGGACTATTGCCGTTGTTATAAGATGTGAGGACACATCACCCCACTCGTTTTTCCGTCTTCCGCCGGTCAAGTTGCTTCCCTCGCGAACGCCTGAACGCATGTGTATAATGTGTGTGAACTATTAATTGAACAATTACAATAAAACTTGTTTGTCGAACTTTAGATAGCTATCTTAAGTGTCTGTGCGCGATCTCCTGCCGCCGACGCCGCCCTGCAACAGGACTCGAACCCACCACGTGGAAGCTGAGACATCGACCAGTAAGTGCGCTCCTTGTATCCAAGTTTCCCGTTGGTTATAGATTTCTTCGTCCTATATTGAAGTGTTTGCAAGGCAATTAGGTACCTATACTATCGACATACACTAAAAATACAGTCCACTTTTTATATATCAAACCAGCCACCCTACGCCTAGGGTTAATCGCAATTTTCGCTTAAATATGGTGTTAGGCGTCTCCAGTAGGTAAGCGATAACTACAAATTCTACTAATGTAAAATTTTTAAACCACCCCCACCCTGTCGGTTATTTTGACTGTCGTTAAATCTGTAAATTGACTGCTCGTTAAAGTAACCGTTTTGCTTCAACAACGCTTTTAAATTTGTCCGCCGGTTAATTTTACTTTAACCATAATTTAACCCTAAAGTTAGCGTCACCGAGTTACGAGCAACTCGACCAGTCCACAAAGGTTGGACCAATTTTTATGTTTTATGTTTTTATTTTATCTTGACGACACGAAAAAAATCAAAGAAAATATTGAGTACTAAACATAAGTTGATATAATGTTATTGTTTCAGCCATGAAAATCCACATATCTGAAACGACGAAAAACGCTTTAGATGACTTCGGGAACTACCTAGTCGAATCCCGAGGGTTCATAGAAATACCGGTAAGATATAGTTCTATCGTGATAAATACTGAATAACTATGGTGTTAAAATCATACAAACGCTGCAGAAATAATCTTTACTTTCTCGACTTATTTGTGGATAAAAATATACTTACTGTAAATAAAATGGCCATTTCTGACCCAGAGCAGACTGAT
Organism: Chrysoteuchia culmella; assembly: GCA_910589605.1. Taxonomy (NCBI): domain Eukaryota; kingdom Metazoa; phylum Arthropoda; class Insecta; order Lepidoptera; family Crambidae; genus Chrysoteuchia; species Chrysoteuchia culmella. Next base: position 19,984,825 of record OU342651.1, on the reverse strand, counting down.
TGATATTAACCCTTCATTGGACATTTAATATTTATTTAAATAAAAAAATAATTGCTGTGCGTTCGTCTCGCTAAAACTCGAGGCTGGGCGGTTTTGGTTTTGAACTGCTTGTTCAAAATTTCGAAAACGTAGTAAACAAAAAACAATTTCATTTTCCCATATAAACTGTTCCTTCCCAGTCAAACATAGTATCCCTATTATAGTATCCCTAGTATACCTATCACTGGATTGATCTATAAAACACTATTATATAGGTCAATCCAGTGACACACACAAATTTCATCCAAATCTGTGCAGTAGTTTCGGAGCCTAATCAATGCAAACAAACAAACAATCAAATCTTTCCTCTTTATAATATTAAGTGTAGATTAACCATAGCTAAGTCTATTCATTGTTTCAGGGTAAAGGCAATATGGAGACTTTCTGGCTGCTGAACAAAATTGGGGACTTCGAGCCCCCAAACCAGGGTCGCAAACTAGACGACTACGACTCGAACCTACTGGAACTGCTCATCAGGTCGTGAGCACTTGTGCTGAACTTGTAAGATAATATTAGATAAATTAAGTAATAAATAGTATTAATTAATAACGGTTGCTGTTTCATTTGTGAGGTGTCAAAGAAGGTTTTGAGCTGTGACACTCTTTGCTAATCCTGGTATTATATAAAGTAGGTATAACAATATTGCTTTAAATATTTTATAAGAAACTATAAAATCACTTTTTTTAAGATTTCTGCAAAAGTATGCTATTTGGAGACATCGTTTTATTTTACCTGTAATGGTTGCAAAAAAAACGTGTTATATATTTGGATAGCATACTGCAGCGTCCCCTGGTGAGTTGTCACCATAACACTTATCTAAGAATATTCACCAATTAAAACCAAACCCATTACTGAAAACCGCATCAAAATCTGACTAGGTTTTATTTTTGCTCAAACAAATGTTAACAGTAGCACCCCCTGGTGAGTTGACACCTTAAAAATTATCTAAGAACATTCACCAATAAAACCCAAATCCATTACTGAAAACTGCATCAAAATCGGACAAGTAGTTTTGGAGATAAATGTTAGCATTGGTTTGCAAAACAAATGTTTACTGCAGCGTTGTCACCGTAACACCTACCTAAGAACATGCACCAATCAAACCCGAACCAATCATTGAAAACCGCATCAAAATCGGACTAGTAATTTTGGAGATAATTGGTAACACTGGTTTTCAAAAACAAACAAACATCCTGTCACCGTCTCCGTACCGAAGTGGGTAAAAAAACTTAAAATACAGTTTTTTTTCTGATAAGATTAGTTTGCCATTAGTAACTGTGGTAACTGACGATTTTCACAAGCCCACTAAAAGTAAACACAAAAATTAACAACGCTGGTATCTGGGCAGACATGAATAATTTATGTTGGTACTTATCATTGCCATTTTTCGCTATTTGCATTAGAAATCTGTAGCTACTGAACTTAAAAAATCCAATTTCATTAGAGCAATCGTTGATTTCATCTCTTAATATTTCTGAAATCGGACGTCTTAAGATATTATGTCTTATGTATGAAATTTTTTGTTCGGATAAGTGTCCTCTATCCAAATAACTATACAATACTATACTATAATTTTCATAGTGTGCCGCGACTTTGAAAAAATAAATAAAATGGCGACCGAATTTAGAGCCACAATCTTCAAACCCCTTTGCAAAATAGTTCGGCAAACGCCATCTAAAACTATTCCAAATTTTGTTTTAAGTTGATAGCATTTGTAGTTCTTGAAATATCCAGCTGTGATAGACAGACTGAGTCGTACCTTAAGCGTTCCTTAATTTATACCTTTTTGGTACCTAAGAATTAATGCGGTTATTTCCCATTATCTTCCAGAACATTCTTGGATTATCTAAACAGCAGAGGTATAAGTATATGCGTCATGGTAACACCTGACTCATTTGGTCATCGACACATTTTTGTTACATTCTTTATTGATTAATGTGTTTACGATTATTTCACAGACCAAAGTATGATACATGCTCAGACACCGATTCATGAATAGGCCGTCTTGGTTCGATCGTTTAGTGCCTATTTAATTATTTACATATGTTGCAACTGCACCAAATTGGTTTATTTTTTGTTGTACTTGTTGTTGTCAGGACAAGATCTCGTTCTGAGGTAGGTACGTAATGCGCATTTCGGCGATACATAGTTATGAATAGGTGCGTAATAGATTTATGATTTTGTAATTTTTGCATTTTCAATGCTATTTTTATACTTATGGTAAATTTTAAATAGAAAAATATTGGAAAAAATTAACGCGGCCACAAGTGAATTCTCAGACGGGAATCGAACCCGCGACCTTTGGAAATCCGGTCCAATGCTCTAACCGCTGAGCTACCGAGACTTAAAAGTCTCAAAAAGCAAGTCAAAAGCAAGTCTCGGTATTGCTGCTTCTTTTTGACACAAATGAAAACTTACCAAAGACTAAGAGTAATATGTTACATCCATCAGTCAAATGAAGTCGATGTCGATTCCGACGACACTTGTGCGCGATAGGGCCGCAGGTATGATCAAGGCTAAGAGTCCACCGTTGTTCATAATATATATACAATGTACTGTAAAACACCTAAGCATTAATCTAGGACCTATATGTGTTACTTCCAAATTCAACGTTATGGAGAAATTGTTACGGAAAAATATGAGATGTCGCTTAACGCCCGAAATTAATAACCTATCCGTAGATAAGGATCGGGCTATCTGAGATTGTTGCCTAGGATACTGGGTTCTTTGCCTAGCAACCGTGGTTATTTTGCTCATATTAACAAAAATATCCTAGGCAACTATCTCAGATAGCCCTTTCTATATCTACAGATAGGTTATTAATTTCGGGCATAAGACAATTACAGTCACGAACATTATTACCAATAATGAACCAAATAATTGTGTTCGCTACGAAACTGAAAAAAAATCTTATCAGTAATAAAAAAATAATCCGCAAAATACTAACTATAATGTAAACCAGTTTTATCATAATATGAAAAGGAAGTTTAAGTTCAACAAAAGAGTTATCATCGCTTATGAGGTCAAGGTTAACGAATCAGCTGTTTGGTTATGTATATTATATAAACGTGATTTCCTCTATTAAATATAATAAGTATTATTAAAACTTACGTTATCCTCAACTACGGATGTATTTATTACGTAATGCTACGTCAAATAGTTGGCAGTGCTAATAATAGGGTTTGGAAGGTCTTTACCCCCTTGTACCCAGCTGTGTTAGTCTTATGAGAATACCCACTAACTACACCCAGTAATGCAACCACAGAGGTTTGTCTTGCGGGATCGGAAGCAGACGCTGTTGCACCAAGGTAAGGTTGTCTCTGAGGATAAGGAAGCGGTTAAAATGGAGAGGTTTTCCCCCAAACTGGCAAGGGTCCCCGGCTGCCCACATTCAAGAATAGCTCATGAGCTATATACTGGTTAGGATCCGGCAAGGTGTACCATGGTACACCTTGCCGGATCCGAACCAGTCTCATTCATAGCACGATCAAATTACTAGTATCCTATATATTTGGTTCGAACACGCTCAATGGTACACGTGCTCTTACTGTGGACCCACGGACCGTTTCCGTATCCGATCCGTGGCTTCCTTGGACTCGGCTTTAGCCTTGTACCACGGTGTAATGTAATTCATCTTTGAAGGAGGTTTATGTGGGACACATCCTCGTGGGTCATCCTTTGAAAATCGCCATCCTAGACTAGGAACGCGCAAAGGCTTCTCTTGTATAACAAAAATGTGGCTACGTCACATGCATCGTAACGTATTACGAAATCGTGTCCTCAATCGGTTGACCATAAATGAGGAGGAAATTGGAATTAATTCAGCCAGCTTTATTATATGCAATTTTGATTAAAATGGAAAAACATCGGTTACATAGTCATATAATGTGTACATAATATGTAGGTATTATGGTTCAGTGGCGTTTCGCCCGAAATCAATCTTGCCCCCAATATTTAGATTTTTATTTATTGAGTCACACACAGTTCAAACTAGTTAGGCTTACATATTTTTTTTATAATAATTATAACAAACAAAAGTAAAGGCGTAACCCCATCTCTTTGCATGACATTCATTTTTTAATTTATCGTATACTTCTAGCTAACCAAAGAGATTTTATGAAGTTTAAAATAAAATATCTAAAAAAACCTGACGTCGATATTATAATTAGGGCCTAAATATTATTTATAAGATTATAACCAATTTTAATTGAAGTTTTAATAGTTTGGTTAGGTGGTAAAAAAATATTGACAATACAAAAGCTAATTTTGCATTTGAATGAAGATGTTTTTTTTATTTTGTTCAGCGTTAAGTTGAACCATGATCGTTTGGATTAAGGTGATGGGAAAAAATATAATTAACATCTATAGGTACAAACTTTTTTATTTATAGATCATACAATTGTTACTGACAATATACAATATATAAAATTGCTATAAAATGTATAAAAAAGATAAAGGAATATTAAATTTATATTAGAATTTAACATTACAAGTGTGTTCAATAAAAAAGTTACGGAAAACGATAATTAACGTTAATAAATTAAATAAATAAAAGTTTTAACTTATTAAACTATAATATAATTAACGAACTAACACTACACTTAAATAAATGCGGAAACAGTAGCACTTAAACTTGAAATTAAGTAAAAAATAATATAGTATACTGATATCAAAATAAATGCGCACACACCTCTTGACATTTCTCATACATTTACAACCAGCCATCAAAGAGCAGCCATAGCGGCAAGAGACGTGACTATTTTGTTTGATGAGAGACGTGATGACTGATTTTCGAGCTGAGATATGCCAAATTCGAAATTTTTTGAAGCCATACATTCGTATTAAAAATTGAATGAAAACAACCTTCGACATTATAGGATTGCCAAAGATCATTGAAACAACGATTTTGGCAGTAAATAGTAGAGATTTCACAAACATTTAAAGAAATTATAAATGGAAAAAATGTTGACATTATCTCAGCACGAGAATCGGCCTCCTGTATAGAGTCTGCCTAATGAAAGCTGACACTGAAAAAAGCCGTTCATGGTATTAAAAATGCAAGTAAAAAAGTCACTATCACCACGTGATATTAATTTTTAATATGTAAAATTGTTGCCATAATGAAAGTTCAGAAAAATACTCACTGTCAGCTTTCATTAGCCAGAATTTAGCGTCCATTATGGTAGCAAAATCGGTTTACTTCATGCCGCTAGGTTCGTTGATCGCTTAGCTACCCAAATTTATCCGAAGTTGTATGTATTAACTCGCTACAATTTTAATAAATGTGCTTGTAGCACATCAAATTGATCACATGAAGTTCACAACATGTTGACCCTTATTCTAAGTCGTTCCTCCAAAACTTTTTACACTCCACTCAACCTCGTCGTAGGTAAAAATAGTAGTGTGCGCTAGGCCTAACACGGAGTGGCTACGTACTCTTTGGCTCCTCCAGGTCCTTACGGAGTTATGACTTAGAATACCGATTTCGAGGAGTATTTCGAAGAGGTTTTCAATGAGGTTTCGTTAAGTCGAGGACGAGTAAGTTTTGGAGGAATAACTTAGAATATGGGTGTTAATGTATACAAAATAAGACTGATTTTCGTAGAGCTATGTCACGATTACTCCCTATTAATGTCCTTTTCTCTTTTGGTCCTTGCATGTAACTACAATCGAATCGTACAAAAATCAAGTAACTAAAACGCCTTGCATGTTTAACCTCGAATCTTCAAATTATTGTTGTATATACTTTGTTAGGTATTATTGTTGTTCTAAGTTGAAACTATTGCCAGCCTTCCATTAATCGTCATCATAGTCGTAATCGTAACGATCGTCGCTGGATTCGTCATAATAACTGAAAAAAGAGAGAAATCAATTAATTTGCTGGACGGGGTATCCTCAATGTTCAAAGTACTCGAATGTACAAAGGTACCTAAGTACAATAACTATGTACTACCATCACGTCTTCTAAAAGTACACAAGTAACACCTCATTGTTAACAATTGGATTTATCATTCAAAAGGAGGATTAAGATCCAGGTTGTAACTTAAGGATTTTAATAACAGTGATCTAATAAATGAGGTACTTGAAAATCAAACATTGTACGAGTCATCGTACTAGTTTTATAAGTTTTATGGCCTGCGCAGACGACGGACATTGAAGGACTTTTTGTCCGAGACACGACCTTATTACTAAGAACATAAAGTTGAATAAATAACGAGGACTATCGCGTACTTTTCATGGATATACGCGATCTAAGTTGAATCTTATTTGGTTAACAATAAATACGTGTCGCGGACAAAAAGTCCTCCGTTATCCGTCGTCTGCGCTAGCTCTTAGGTAAGCATAATATCAATATTGTAAGATATGCAAATTGTGCAATAAATCAGTGCCAGTTACGCATTCAACGGAATCAGTTGTTATCATTTTAATCCTTTCGTTTATCAAACTTATATCACTACTTAATCACTTTTATCATTCTTATCACTAAGTATCAACCCTTATCAGTTATCATCTCAGTGTAGGGCACCCTACAAACATACTCCTAAACTATGACGGGAGTTTCTACTGAATAATAAAAGCTTTAGGTCTATTACTAGAAACAACAACTATGTTGTCCTAAATTTATTCCAAATCAATGTATTGAAAGTCTTGAGATATATAAAATCTCGACGGCAGTAAAAATTCTTTATTTTATTACGTTCATTGCTTTTCAGGCAACAAAAAAAAAACAAAGTGAGGTTTATAATTGTGAAAATGACCGTTCTTACAATAACCATGCATAATATTATTTTCCTAGACCAACTATTCCAAAATCTCGCATGATAGCAAACTCGCATGATCAGATGACACCACGTATGGCGGGAAATATCCCGCGAGAGTTTTCCCGCCTTAGGCGCCAACATCTTGCAGGAAAATACTCGTTTACACTTTTTCTTAGTGAACAACAACTAATTAAATAATTTGCGTACTCACTCAATTGGTATACATCCAAAAAATGCTCCTCCCCAGATAAATCCTTCAGAGCATTGATGGTGATTTAGAACACCTTCTGCTATTGCACCAGCAAAGAGATTAGCGAGTACAACCACCGGGACGATCTTGGCCAACTTCATTTTTGCTATTGTTGCTGCTGTTGTTGTTAAGTAATCGCTTGCGCCGCTCGGCGATCAGTATTGTAAATCACGTTGGTAGCACGCTTTATATTTCAAGGAGTTCCAGTGGACACGTCCGCGCGCATGCAGGATCTCTTCGCGAATGGCGCGATAGTGATTAGTGAGTGAAGCGGGTATTTCCCGATATGGCGCTATTGATATTGGCGCGAAATGGGTTTACTAATCAGTGGAATGGGCACGCGTCACACAGCGCGCGACGACGTGACGGTTCGCGCTAGATCCTGTGTTAGCTCGCAACATGTCAAAAGAACGAGGAGCTCAGTGGCGCAGTGATTCGCTCGCCCGGCCTGTGATCGTAGCAGTTAAGCAACTGTAGCAATGGTCGGTGACTGGATTTATTATCTCGGACCAAACATTTATTATTTCGAGTTCCGCCGGGCATCGGAAGGCAGGATAAGCCGTTCCCACCAAACCGCATTGGGCCCGCGTAGTGGGTCATGGAACATTCTCCTAATCCATCCATAAGAAAGATCAGAAATGGCTAATGACGATGTAAAAATACGACAATAAGTGAAGTACGACAAAAGACAAAAGCATGTTCTTACCCGTGCCGTGTTATAACCAAGTATAACCTAATCATCTATATGTATCACTTAGCTATCTTTTTCACGATTTCCACCAACAACACGAAATTACTTCGTAGTAAATAACTATTAGTGATTAAAGAAAAATGAAATTATACGATGCTATTTTATTATTGGTGTCCAATTATTAAAACAATTTCCAATAGTCTCAGTAACCCCATTTGAGAATAATAATGAACTTTCATATTTTTAAGGGGTCTTTTCAAAAAGAAAAAGTGTCGAGGCAAAACCATAAAATCGTCTAACTGAAACTATACAAATCTAGATAAAGGTATGTAGAAATGTATATCTTATTACCAGATTTGTAACATTATTAACCATCCTATAGGATTATAACAAAAAGTACATACTTTTTATGTTTTCGAGCGCCGGCCGGCCGGGGCCGCAGAAACGGATGCGTCATGCTGCCGGCCGGCCAGTTTCAATGTGCTTGCTTCTTAAAAAGCCTTGCCGATTGAATAGTATACACGATTTGACCACAAATATATTTTTTATATTCGACACACTTCACAACACAAATACATGTCGTCACACACATAAAGACATTCGGTCGGACGGTGCAAGTAATTATGTGGTGCAGGCAGAGACCAACTCTGTAAAAGTACAACCACAGATAAATAATAGCGCTTTAAACGGACCACAATTTTTGCTTATATGTGTGACTGGCAACTACACTATATGCTTCTTGCTCTAACTCATAAAGTTTTTTTTATATTTTTTTTTATTAGTATTGTTTTATTCTCTTTGTGTTTTATAGTCGTTTATTCTTCTTAGTTTTCCACGGTTTTGTGAATGACTGCGATTTGATCCTGCCATTCTTCTGAAAGACACTGCTGGGATTATGTATAGATATAATTTTATAATTTAAATATGTAGTTAAGTGCTTATGATCTTGAGTTGGTATTTCTTTACTATTAAGTATTGTTGAAGTTTTTGAGGGTGTTTATAATGTATTTAATTAGTTTTAGAAATGAGTCTCTGGTTGATTCTTTCTTCATTATCTCGATTATGTTAGTGAGGCCAATATTAAGATTACAACACAACATAAGGTGGTTATATCTTGCTGCGTCATATCTGTGACAATCTAGTAATAGGTGGTCTAGATTTTGGGGTGTACGGCTATCACAAGGACACGCGTAATCTTCAGTTATTTTAAAGCGATGTAGGTAGGCTTTGATGGCTATCGCCATGTCCCGTAAGAACTTGAGTAAATTCAAAAGATACGATGAAGGCGTTTATCGCAGTCCAGCAGTCCTCCACAGACGGTAGCCAGGATTTAGTGACGCTGGCATCTGTAATGTATCTATCCCGCCAAGTTGCCAGAGATGCAGCTCTTAGTCGGGTTTTTACGTATGACGGGGCAAACTGAGCGTAATCTGGGCTGCGTCGCAGACCTGCTGCCTTACCAGCTTCGACGTCAGCTGCCTCGTTTCCTATAATGCCGACATGACTCCGTACCCAGGCAAAGCTAATAGTATTTGGTCTACGCATCATTATGTCGTGGATCTCTGCGACGAAGCTGTGTTTGCTGCTATGGTCTCTAATCGCTTGGAGGGAAGACATAGAGTCGGAAAGTATAACCGCCTTACTCCATTTCTTCCTCTCAACAAGTCGGCATGCATGCAAGATGGCTAACAGCTCCGCCTGAAATACGCTGCACACGTTGTGGAGCTTCAGTTTTCGGGTGATTGTGGGCCGATCTGCTTCAGGAGCGTAACAGATGAGAGCAGCCCCGACGGTGCCGTCCTCCTGCTTGCTCCCATCTGTGTATATCGCGTACGTCTCTCCGCGATGCAGTCGGTCCACCTGTGCCTGGGTAGTTGCCAACTCGAAGTCGGGTCAAATTCGCTTACTGGGGTGTGCCAATTCAGTGGGTTCGGTAGGTCTTTCAAGCTTTATATCATCTGGCAACTCTTAAGTTAGCATGCAGCAATGGGGACTAACTGCACTTACAGATTTATATGCCATCATGTAGTACATACTACTAGCTGTGTGGTGTCGGCTTAGAATAGCACTACCCCCTCTCATCCCGTGGGTGTCGTAAAAAGCGACTAAAGGACTCAGCCTTCAGGGGACGGGCAGCAGCATCTCCTACAAACTTGGCCATACTGCGATCGCCAACCCGCCTGCCGAGCGTGGCGATTATGGCAAGCTCCCCCTTTTGGGGGATCCCTATACCTAGTATTGGGTGTTATGTGGCTGAGACGACGATGTAGTACATGAGAAAAAAAAACTGTGTTTTGACTTTTTTCTTAAGTGGTATTGAGTATTAATTTATTGATGAACGTCATTTCCTGAGGCCCTTACAAATTAAGGCTTTTGAGCTTTAAATATCATTAGTGACGGATAAACAATGTGTTATTTCAGTATTTAAAACATAAGTGACGCAACCGTTTCAGAATGTTTGCCATTTAAACATGGTCCTCACGACCTGACTCTAAAGATTATGGATGCTTCAAATAACAAATGCTAGCTAACGAAAGTCCATTTAATTTGTAAGAGCCTCAGGAAATGACGTTCATAAGTATTGCGAGGTCGAATCGCTCACTTATCTTGTATCCCCCACATTTACAAACTTGTTATCTCCCTAAATGAAAATATTTATAGTTATTAACATAGTGAGATTAAATAAACGATAACTGGATTATGTTTAGTTTATAGATAACCGATCTGTAATCAGCGTTTAGTTCAAGGTTGCGTCAGCTGTTCTGCTAAAGATAGTCTCTCCGCGGAATGAATTAATGAACTCGCAGTTAGTTGCCTTCAACTCCCGCCATTAACACTACGTCACGTTACGTCATGCTAGGTCACGCTACGTCACTTGTAACGTGTCACGCATCAGTTATTGTGCAAAGTCAATGGTGTCACGTGTCGTCAGACGGGCGATTCGTACGCTTATGGCATAAGAATTGGATCAAAGCAATGGCTGAGGAAGACCTTTGAATCGACCTATTTTTCAGAATATTATTATGTAGGATGTAGGACATCCTTTAGCCAGCCAGCTAGCAACAAATCCATCCACTCACTGTACAGCTTATATACTTCTTAGTGCACGCAAACACATATACACAGTACAAGTACAAGTGCGTGGTGTATACGAGTTCTGCAGGCCTACCGCCATCTTTTAGAAACAGTCATGTCGTAAGAACGTTTTGTTTTCCTTTTGTTTCAATACTGTTTAAATTCGTACCGCGAACTTCCTAAAGTAAAATTGGCTCGTTCATTATTCGTTCCTGCGAAGGAACGAATGATATTACGATTTTGTCTAATCTCTTTCTAGCCATCACCACAGCTTATACTTGCTATTAGTCCGGTAGCCAAACTAGATATTCTGACGTAACCCAAAAAAGATGTATAGGGGTTTTTTTTACTTCTGAATATTCACAAGGACATGTTAAGCTTCCAGAAAACGATGATGACATTCTGCCATCTTTGGGCAACTCCAGTTATTCAATACTAGCGGCTGCCCACGATTTAACCCGCGGTTTCCGTTTTCGTGGGAATCTCGGGATAAAATGTATATTATGTCTTAATCCAGACTACAAGATATCTGTGTGACAAACTTCATCTAAATAGGTAAAGCCGTTTTTAAGTGATTGATTTACAAACATCCTAAGTGGCCGCCCGCGGTTTCAACCGCGTATTCCCGTAGGAATATCGTAACATAATGTATGGGTATAATGTTTTATTCCAGGATATAAACTATCTGCATCCAAGTATCATTACATAGGATAGGTTCATTTTCACCCGGGAACAGAAACCAAGCGGACGGCCAAACGGGCGCGGACGTAAAAACTGCTGAATGCATTTCAATGAAATTTGGCACACAGCTAGTATGTAACCTGGATTAAGATAAAGGAAAAAAATATTCTAATGTTCCCACAGAATTGGGAACCACTCGGGTGATTCCGCGGGTGTTCGCAACAATTAAATATCTGGTATCCATCTGGAAGCTTAACATTTCCTTGTAAATATTCCAAAGTCACAAAAACTTAAGCAGGCGTACATTTTTTTTTACAAAATTATAATATCTTAATTTATTATGTTTAAACAGTTTTCAAATGCTTGCCAGTACAGCGGTTAATAATAATTGAAGCATTTCTGTATTGTAAAAAATAACGTTAAAACAATCTTATTCCCGAAATAAATAATAAGTGAATAATAAAAGAAAAAAACAAAAAAAATTAAGAGTCCGTGGCGCAGTGGTTCACGCACTCGCACTTTCGCAATGGTCAGTCACTGGATGGGTGACCAAACATTTACTATCTCGAGCTCCTCCGTGCTTCGGAAGGCACATTAAGCCGTTGGTCCCGGCTACATTTGCAGTCGTTAAAACCCACCAATCCGCATTGGGCCCGCGTGGTGGGTCATGCCCCTTTCTCCTTAGCCATCCTTATGGAAGGGACATTAAAAATGGCTGATGACGAATTAAAAAAATAATAAGTGATTTTTGGGTCTAAGGTATAGAATGTTCAAACATATGAGATCCTACTTAAATCTCTACTGTAGATTTTTATCACCAGGAGTCATAGGATCGAAAGTTTCATGTCCGTTTTCTTAACGCTCAATAGGGGGAGGGGGGAAAGTGCAAACTGCAAAGTGGGTTTCCAATAACCGCAAATTAGTTCAGAAAAAGAAATTACCACTGTAGGATTTAATGTAGCGGGAGCTGGAAAATATTAATATCGATATGTCCTACATTTAACGATACACGCGCAGATATAATAACACTCTTTCACACGCACGCACAGAGATGAATACACACATTCACACGTACACATACACGCACAAACATTCTCATTCAAACATACCTATGTAAAACCACACACACAATCGCACATCTGCACTATTGTTTATACATTTTTATGTATATGACATCCAGGTGTCAATAAACTAAAAGCGGTCTAGTTGAAAACCAGCGTCAGTGTAATACTGACACAATGCTGAACTAGGTCCCTTTTAGTGCAGCCGTGGGACAATTTATTCAATACTGTAACTTAAAATTAAGTTTTTTTTTTGTTAAGTATCTTTTTTATTGTATTATGTTAATATCACTTATATGTCCTTCGCCTGTACTAAATAAATGTTGTGATTATGATTATCATTAATGTGAATTTTAATTTATTTTAACTGGACTATTGTGCGCCACTCACAACTCCCAACTAATGTTGTTGACATGAACAAAGACAATTTGCTTCAGTTTTAGAACGTCTAAATTTTTTTTGAAGTTGTCCAAGTTTGACACACTTCACACTGTGATACACTTCACACCGTATAACTAAATCTATTAATTTTATTATCTAATAATAAGTCAATGATTAATAATTATGTCGAATAGGTAAGTACCTAAATTATTGTAAGTATTTTAATTTTTAAACGCGTACCTATGGTTTTAGTTTAATTATTATTTCGTCTTTCAGTAATATACGAGTACGCCGAGTGTTAGAACGACAGTTGGAAGTTCTATGGGATTTTTTAAGCAGAAATGTATGTATTGCTTCCGCCTATAATAGGTCGTTCCGGGCGAAAGCCTACGCATTTAAGAAATAGAGCGAAATCGCCGATACCTTAAATACCATAGGCGATGGGATTCAGAAGGATTGGAGAGGCTGGAGCAAAGTAAGTTGCTATTTAGTATTTCTTAAAAATTGTACATAGTACCTTCTGAAAATTTGAATGCAGCCCATCAAGATGCATTGGTGACATCATGATATTCATGATTAGGTGTATGATACTTACGCATAATATTATTAGCCATGACAAATTTAGCATGATTGTTTTAAGCATAAATATAATCAGCATAATTAGCAAAAGGCAGCATGTTTATAATGGTTTATTAACCACAACTTCTATGCATTCTTACATAAAATGCTTATAATTATTATTCCTTGTGATGGTAGGAATTTCCATTAATAGCTTACAGATACGGGGAGGAGGGCGCTCACATTAATAGCCATTAATAGCCCAAGAGCAATATTTTGTTGAATAGATCTACTGAAAATTGTTAAGTATTTTTTTGTACCGCATTTTTTTTCTACAGCATAAGTAGTTTGTGGCAGTCCTGTCATTAACGGAAATGTGAGCCCTTGTAATTGTTTTGCTATTTATTATTTATAATTCATACCTTTTAAGCTTTGAAAAATATGCGTAATGTTATTTGCGTTATTTATTTTTTACGGATTAAGGAATATGATTTTACGACATTACATATTATACCTATATTAAGAAAGCCTAAATTTAGTTTAATTACTGACTTTTATGATTTAAATAAATATTTTATATTACAACATTGAGTTTAATTACATCCTGTCGAGACTTTTTGTATGTAACACATTTGTACTTAGAACTCTTTAGTTAAAAAACTTACACTTACCAAGGAACCAAGTTGTCTCGGTATTACTAAGACCTTCCAAATGCGCTTTTAGGGGATGATTGGCTCATATGAATGAATCGTGTGTTGCACCACCATGGCTCGCATCTACACTTAGTATTTGCATGTTTGCATCACAAACCTAAAATAAATAAAAGGTAGGTATAATTTTTCCCCATTCCCAATAAAGTAAAATTTGTGAAAGGTAACTAATATAGCTAAACAGCTGATTTTATGATCCTCAAAATTGTGCGAGGAATCATTCATAACTAATGTGTTATATGGTTGGGTGCCCTTTATTATGCATAACATTAGTTGACATAATATGAATAAGCATAACACTTATTGCGCATAACAATAAATCCGCATAAGTTGTACCGATATTAATGATCACTTTGGATGTTATTGAATATTTGAGCACATTGGCTGAGTTTATATACATATGACGCTGACTGTACATATTATTATGTTCTTACAGCTTCACGTTTCGGTTGTGTTGCTAATTACGAAGGTTGCAGCCGATCGACTTAAAAAAACCCGAAATGACTTTTATAATTAATTTATTATTTGGAAATTACAATTATATTCTTAAACTATGACCCGATCGAGGTATGTATCGAAGTGCTGTCGCGATGCGCTGCACGAGGCGTCGGCGGCGTGCGGGGGGAACTCGGCGATGCAAACGCAGCGGTCACGTTGTGCAGCGTCTTTCCGTCACGTTGCAATATTTGGTGACCGGATTAGGGGACTGCGGCATCAGCAGTATTCGTGGCGCGACACTACGTAATTCCTCCACCCGTAGATCAGCAACTATTTCATGACGTTGAGTGAAAAGGTTGCTGGGACACGATGCTGTGCTGTAGTGGCATGATTTATCTCGGAGTAGATATCTTCCTTGACGACTTCAAAAGCAGGTGATTCCTTTCCAGATCGAGATGAAACATAGCGGCGCCAAAGCAGGACTGGAACTAGTACTATCGCGGAAATCAGTACTATGTAGAAAGGCAGTGTCGTATGATACATGCTGCTGTTGAATACGTCATCTTTTGGATACGTCATCGGTGCCTGAGATAGTAACTTATCTTCGCATCTATGTAATTCTTGCAGATTGATGGTGTTGAGGTGAAGTGATGCTGCGGAGGCTGGAGACATGGATGCGTTTGTGAGAGGAATTATTTTGATAGGCTGACCTTTGATACGATTTTCTTCGTTGTAGATAATAAATTCTTGAGTTCGCAGGTGGCAGTGACGTGGTATGGCTGCGAGATAACTTCCTCTGAGGACGATGTAATCTTCGCTGCTCCCGCAGTAAAGTTGTACCTTAGTTGGTTTAGGTACGACAAGGGCATAATACTTATCGTCCAGCTTCTCCATGGCTTCTCTGGATAAGGTGACGGAGATCTTCTTACAGGAGGGATCGACTGATTGCTCGGTGAGCAGCTTCCGGATGCAGTCTGGTTGTGTCTGTACCTGTCGGTTCAATTTCGATTCGCAGAGATAAAGGGTATTTAGCTTCGGGCATTCAGCCTCTATGGTATGATTATTTCATTATTTTTATTGGGTAATACTGACAACTTATAAAAATTATACCTATCGCTAGCCACTATTGGTAATTTTAGTACCATTACTACGCGAGTTTCAGAATAATATAAGCTAGGTTGTATTACGTCATAATACTCACGTAGTTCTATATTTAATACCTGATTTTGATCATATAATGTTTTAAGTTTATCTATAATGCTTCCTAAACTATCTATACCTAACATGGAATGATGGGTACTGGAGGTACGCACAAAGGCTATAATATTTTCTATTCTACGTAACTCAAATAGTAAATCATCTATGTTTTCTCCCGTGGTAGTAAGTAACTGATTTAATTTTGTAAGCCTGATAAAAACGTCTTCCCCGTAATTACTATTTTTTTGAATGAGACAAAGTGTCTCGTTTATTTTAGATTGGTTATCTACAATTTGAGATAAAGTTTGAGAATGATGAATCATCCAGTCTTTGTTAAGACTGATATGACTATTAAGCTCGTTAATAACTTTTTCCTGACTATTTCTGAGGACTGAGATGGCACGGTCATATTTTATAGCATCTGTGTAGTCTAAATTACCGCTAATGCTTTTTATAACAGAGCCAAGGCTATCTATAATGCCTCGTTTTGGTCGGGTTGGTTGAAGATTTCTTAATTCTGCGAGAGCTTTAGATAATTTACTTTTAAGATAGTGTAACTGAGATTCAAAAAGGAATATTGTATCATTACCAGATAATTGAGATTCGATCGTTTTAATTTGGTTGTGAACTAACTCTATATTTGTTTCTATGTCTTGCAAATCAATGAACTGTAGAAATGAATGATAGTGAGTGATGAGCGCCATGGGCCCTAATTTAAAAGGTAAAAGCCCCGGTCCGTTGTCGAAGCTCTCAAGTTTTATCTCTTGAGATTGAGTCATCGGTAGAAGTATGAGGATTAACCTGTAACAATTTAGAGGATTTAGGAGCGCGTTTCAAACGAGACTTAGCGACCGGTCCACGTTTTTTAGAGGTATAAATGTGGATGGTAAGGTCGGCTAAAACTTTGTCTTGGGTGTAACGCGCTGCTAACTTTTGGCGGGAAGCTAACGGATTCTTTACAAATATCTGTTGGCCTGGTTGATACTCAGCTTCTGGCTCGCGATCTTCATTACGGCGTTCAATAAGAGAGGTGCGATTAGCCAATGCAGTCTCATTGATTATATCATAAACTAGTTGCATTTGTTTACCATGAGTTTGGATATATTGTTGCAGCAATAACTCGTTGAGGTCAATATCACAACGGTCACGTGGGTCACAATGACCTAATATTTAATCAATGGGTCTGCATCTGGTGAAGCTATGTATGGAGCTGTTATAGGCTAATATAGCGTAAGGCATTAGATTAACTACCGGCTCCTTATGATTTTTTAAACGTAGCGCGCGTAAGTGCTCTAGTAAGGTTAAATGAAAACGTTCTATGTTCCCGTTATCGTTAGGTGAATGTGCGAGCGTTTTATGATGTGTGATCCTATGTAATTTAGTAAATTCCGAGAACATTTGATTGGTAAATTCTGTTCCTTGATCCGTTACTATTGTTAATGGAAGGCCATGATGTGTTGAAAATGTAAGCAATGCCTGAATAATGCTTAGAGCTGTGCCATCCCGTAAATGATAGGCTTGGGCGTATTTCGAGAAAACGTCAATGAATGTTAGGTACTTTTCATTTTCGGCGGTAAACAAGTCCATATGTAATATTTCAAATGGTTTCGTCGGTGGCGGTACTAAATTGAACTCTTGTCCTATGGGATTTCGGTCTTATTTTGACTGACCGCATACTGTACAATCGTTTATAAATTTTGTGATGTGTTCTCTCATTTTCGGCCAGTAATACTTACGAGACAGGGCTAAATAGCATTTGTTAATACCTCTATGGTTGGTTTTACCACGTGGTAATGACGAATTATGTCCTGTTGTCGTAAGTATTCCTTTACGTTCTCTAATTCAGTTTTAGCGAGAACTAAATGCATCGCGGAACTTCTGAATTTATCTTGTAAAATAGGTATAATGGTGTACATATCTAAAGGGGGAGTAATAAGTAACGCGGTTTTAACTTTTGGGTTGACGTACTCTTTGATTGCGTTAACTAAATCTTCTTCTAAGTTGCCGCGAGATAATTGTATGGAAATCCGCGTGTGAGATTCGAAAGGTTTCGACACCGTAGGTCTTTTCTTTATGTCTCCTACTATAGTCAGATGAATTTGTCGATGGGACTTGTTAAATGGTTCGTCAGTTATGGGAATTTCTAGTATTGGATTTTCTTGGTTTGTATGTGCAGTGGCTGTCGAGGATCCAGGTAAGGATGGCGGTCGTTCTGATGGGTTCGCGACTATGGAGCTAGTTTCCTCATTCAATATTTCCACTCTAGACAAAGCGTCTGCATTAGTATTAAGTTTGCCTTTTTTATATAATACAGAAAAGTCAAACTCACTAAGTTTTAAACGCCAACGTGTTAAACGAGCATTTGGCTCTTTAAGACTCATGACCCACTGAAGTGGTTTATGATCCGTTAAAATTTTGAATTTACGGCCAAAAAGGTAGGGTCTAAAATATTTAGTTGCCCAAACTATTGCAAGTAATTCTTTTTCGATGGTACTATAGTTTTGTTCACTATCATTTAGTGTGCGCGATGCGTATGAAATAGGTTTATCTGAACCAATGGGACCCTGAGACAAAATAGCTCCAATAGCCACGTTGGATGCGTCGGTTGTTAAAATGAATTCCTTAGTAAAGTCGGGATATTGTAAGACGGGATCGTTGGTAAGTAAAGTCTTGCATTTCTCAAAGCAGTTAACATATTCGGAGTTAAAGGTGACTTTTCTACCCTTTTTTAAGCAAACTGTCATTGGTTTAGTCAAACGGGCGAAATCGGGGATAAACTTCCTATAATACCCTATTAGTCCTAAAAATAGCTTGATTTCTTTCGGGGTTTTTGGAATGGGGTAGTTTTGGATTGCTATTATCTTATCGGGGTTCGGTTTAATTCCTTCCCTACTGATTATATGACCTAAATAAGCGGTTTCAAGCTTAAGGAACTCGGACTTATCCATTTGGATTTTAAAGTTCGATTCCCTAAGCCTATGGAATACTTTTTCTAGATTATTTATATGTTCCTGGAGGGATGTACTGAAAACTACTATGTCATCGAGATAAACTAGGCAAATACAGTTCTGGAGACCACGAAGCACGTTATCCATTACCCTTTGAAATGTAGATGGTGCATTTTTGAGACCCATTGGCATTCTCAAAAATTCATAATGTCCATGCTCAACGTTAAACGCGGTTTTGGGTATATCGTCTGGATTCATTTCGCACTGGTAGAATCCAGATGCAAGATCTAGTGTTGTAAAATACTGGCACTTGCCCAATTTATCAAGGACGTCGGTAATGTTTGGTATAGGGTACTTATCATCGATATTTTTCTCATTTAGTTTCCTAAAATCAACTACAATACGCCATTTCTGTTTACCCGACGCGTCTGCTTTTTTAGGTACTACCCAGATGGGCGAGCTCCAGGCGGAGTCTGATGGACGTATAATTCCTTGCTCTAACATCTTGGTTATCTGGTCATTTACTTCTTTACGGTGAACAAACGGATATCTATAGCTCTTTGTGTGGACAGGAATTTCGTCTGTGGTTCGAATCGAGTGCTTAATTTTATTTGTGAACGTCAATGGTTCACCATCAAGATAAAAAACATCCGCGTATTTGAACAAAGATAAGAACAAGAACAAAGATAAAAAGCGAACATCATATCTGATGTCGCTTTTTCCTCGTCATTCATGTGATCGGTTCGTAAGCGCGATAACACTTCACGTAAACGTTCAGGCTTATATTCGGTGCCTGTACATTCAATATTAAACATGCTGGCTTGGGCGGCCCGATCAAGCGAAAATATTATGTCATGATTACTAGGATTTTCTATTTCAACAAAACCACGGTTATTAGTTACCGTCGTTAAGCATTCGTGAATAAAACAGTTACATAAAGTTTGTTCTTGAACCAACACTTCACCGTCGGGCGAGTTTATTGGTATTTTTACTAATTTTGTTGAATTGGCCGGGATAATGTCCTCATATAAATTCGCGTTCCGTGAGTTAAAAAGATAAATAGGATTAGAAGAAGTTATAGTTTTTAAGATCATATTCTTTAAATCGATATTAGATTCCCACTTGGTTAATAAATCAACACCAATAAGCCCATCGAAATGATCGTGGATTTTATAGATAAATAATTTTATTCCGTCCGGCTGATTGAATTCTGGGAAACACGGTATTGTTATCGCATGACTATTTCTACTCGTAGCATGGACGTTAGTTACTTCAAATGGTTCGTAAGTTAGTTCTAAATGAGAAAAATATCGTTGCACTGTTTCTGGGCTTATGAAGGATTGATTAGCACCAGTGTCTATGAGGAGATTAAGTGGCGGATTTTCTATACGAATGTATGGTAACTGACGTTGTGTTTGCAGGTTTAATTCTATCCTAACTTTTTTGAAGTTGAGGCCTGCTGAAAATCCTCATTGGTAATATTATCATCATCGGCCTGTTGCGACTGTTCTAATTGTTCACTAGATAAGAGCTCATTATCGTAGCAATGACCGCTATCGGTTCCGTAGGCGATCTGTTCGCCGTAGCAAACGTCGTAGTTCGGTCCGTAGTCAGTGTATGAGTCGTAATCGTACGGAGCGGTACAATTGTAATAGTCAAAGTTATTGTCATAAGTCCAACAGTCGTTGACATTCACATCCCGGCTCTTAAAATAATTAGTTGGGGGTGGATTCCCGTGCCTACGCCAATCATGACCTGTTAACGGCATTGGTTTCGAGACAAAATGTTGTACACCGCTCATAGGTTTCGGAGTGAAGTTATTTGAAAAATTACTTCTTTGCGGCAAACGGAAAGCATTACTATTACCGTTGTAGTTTGGCGGCGGTGCTCTAAACATTTGTTGCGTACGGGTTGGCATGCGGTTACTATTATTATACTGCGCGTTATTTGATCTAAATTGCATCGGTGAAGGTTGCGCGATAGGGCGCTGCCAATGAGACACTTGCTGACCAAACGGTGGTAAAACAAACGGCTTAGGTAAAGACATCATAGGATTAGTAAATGAAGCTGGTGGAATTTTGTTAGTAACATGTGGGATTTGATTTCTAACTGGACCTTCATTCCTTTGCGCGAGATACATTATATTCATTTCTTCCTGGGCTTTTTCAATAGTATCCGGGCGCATACAGCGAATCCGGGAGCCAAGGGGTTCTTTCAACCCTCTAACATATGATTTTAAAGTTAATTTACGATATAAATCCCGCTTGGCTTCAATAGTCGTTGGTATATGCTCGTGCAAAGTAATGTACGTCATAAGTGTACTGAATAGAGTTTGACATCTATCATAGAATTCCTGGGGAGAGCTGTTACCTTGCGTCTGCATAGAGAGATCGTTATACAAGGCTGTCTCATCCCTTTGGTCCGAAAACTTATTTATAAGAACATTTCGTATACCTATCCAGTTAGATGGTATACCATTTGAATTTATGGTTCTGGCGGCATTCCCGGTAATTTTATTTAAGATGTCATTTAAAAGAGAGAGATTATTTAAATCGGCTCCTGGGCCTTCGAGAACAGTATATGTTCGTACCAACTCGTCACAGAGCCTAATAAACCGGGTTAAAATATTAAAATATTCCCGTCAAAATCGGGAACCAGGCGTAAGGCCTTAAAAATTATATCAGGATCGTAGCGTGGCTGTGCCATTTCCATCTGCGCCTGATTGTCTACCATATTATCTATTTCTACACTACTATCGGAACTACTGGAATAATTACTTTTCTTTACACTAAATCTACGCGAATCTAATGCTCGTCGGCGAGACTGTTGCGATACAGACTCGCTGGAACTTTTCCCTGGTCGGAAAATTTTGAAAACTATGCTTATCTAATATATAATCTTAAATTAACACAGAGCAACACAAAGACAATCCTTTGGTGTAATTACATGAACATTTCAGCCCTTTCTGCGTATCGATAGCTGGATACTGTCCCGACTGCTCCTTCAGGTTCGGATACTCGATGCGCGACTTGAAAGCCACTCGGGCGGCTCGTGATCGTGATATAACGGAGATCTTCTTAGATGATACGCGAAACCGACCGCGAGTATCCTACCGACTGCGCCAATTACGAAGGTTGCAGCCGATGGACTTAAAAAAAAACCGAAATGATTTTTATAATTAATTTATTATTTGGAAATTACAATTATATTCTTAAACTATGACCCGATCGAGGTATGTATCGAAGTGCTGTCGCGATGCGCTGCACGAGGCGTCGGCGGCGTGCGGGGGGAACTCGGCGATGCAAACGCAGCGGTCACGTTGTGCAGCGTCGGCTTTTCCGTCACGTTGCAATATTTGGTGACCGGATTAGGGGACTGCGGCATCAGCAGTATTCGTGGCGCGACACTACGTAATTTGTTACAGCTTGTTGCTACATTTATGTACTTCATAATACATAAAAAATATAAATGTCGCGTTTGGGTCCCATTGTCTGAACTATTAGTATAATGGAACGCGAATGTTTAATATCTTATATCATGGTATATTGTCAATCGGCACCAGGAAGAAAAATGCAAGCTTGCCTTATTCCTGTAAGTCACATGATAGGTTAAAAATTTAATGGTTTAATGTCGTTTTTTTTCGGCAACAGAAGTAGTACTATTACTATGCCTTTTTTACTTAAACAGTTTTAAATTGAAAGAAAAGAAAGAAAGAAAGAAAGAAAAAACATTTATTAGCCACATACACACAGAAGATACACACACACACACAACAATACAAGGAGCTACAATATTAACATTTAAATGAAAAACGAATTAAGCGTGCAGGGCCAATAAATACCCCGTCTCAGCATAATGCTACTGAGCCACTAATAGATGTGCAAAGTGACCCAGTAGCGCTGTTATTCTGACGGGGTTTACAAAGGACACAGACAGTCAAAAACAAATAAAATAATAATAGATAAATAACAAAATTTATAAATAAAAATATAAAGCAATAAAATGTATAAATATAAAAAGTCATACAGGTAGATAAATAAAAATATAATATTATGGCATTATGTGCACTGTTGTTTGCCGATGAGTCGAAGAAACGACAGTCGGTGATTGGTTGGCAGACGGGACAGATTGATAGACAAATATGTCAATGTCATCGCCTCCACCTCACTTCCTTCCACGTCAAATGCGCCACGTTTTGTATTTATGTAAAAATATAAATAATGCCATGTGGTTGTTGCAATACCAAAGCGTTTATGTCCAGCGATTTTTAGTACTGAGCAAATGTTCATCCAGTTCGTAAAGATATGCCCCATGCTCAGGAAAAAGTATTGCGGCCTCATCGGGTGCGATCCCCGTAACGCTAAGTGCGAAGTGAAAACACCTAAGGTATGCGTGACCATTCTGTATTTTGCAATGCTAAGAAGTGTTTTTTTAAGTGCTTTTTCAGTGTTTCTTTCGATTTTAGTTCACGCATCGGCGGCGGGAGATCGTTCCAACACCGTGAAGCAGCATATCTAAATGACCCTCGAAAGGCCATGGAGCGATGTTTGGGGGTCAAGAAGGTGAAAGTACAAGCTCTTTTTGGGTAAAGTTTACGCTGAGCCGCCCAGACTAGTTTGTCATACAGGTACTTCGGCTTCTTTGAATTGATTATATCGAACATAAGACCAGCAAGATGAAGCTTTCTGCGAGCCTCCATCTTTAGCAGATTAGCGGTGTTAAGGAAAGGAGTAACATGAGAACGAGGTGGTATGTGAAAGCAAAATCTGGCACAAGAATTTTGGACACGCTGGATGAGTCGCTTGGTGCAGAGTAACGTTATGCTAATTATATTTACGCCAAGTCATCGTTAGGACAATATACGTTATGCGCATTTATATTATGCGTATTCAGTATTATAATGATCAGCGATTTTAAAATGGTGCGTAAAAACGTTATGCCAATTTGATTTAATAGTAATACGTCATGCGAATTAATATAGACCCGTTATGGTTACTAATTGCAGTTTTATATAACCACTATAAGTAAGTAGGTATATGACGTACCAATTGAACATTTAGCGAATGATAATGTTTCCGGCAAAAATAATGTTCTTCGTGGATTGCAGGGCGAACAATTGCAACATGGGTGCAGTCTATGCAACCCAAAACGCCAGGAATTCCAAATTTTTGATAATATCTGAAAGAATTATTGCTTATTTCAGAGAAAGGAGGCTCGTCACGGACCATACAAATTTTACCAAGCTCTGGCGCAAACGATACTAGTCTCAAAATTGAGGATTTATTAGGCAAATCAATTGTTGTCAAAAATCGTGGCTAACAAAATAAGATTAGCTTCCAAAGATACATATTTTAAGGAAAGTTTACAAAAAAGACAGATTTAACGTATACTTTCAATTGAAGTACCTAACCAGTAGGCTTATTACGAGTTTGGCAAACTCAACGTTACAGTAAACGTTAATGTAAAATTTAGCTCTGTCTCTTTCATATTTAGCGACTGTTTTACCGACATGAGCAGTGTATCCGATAGTCTACGCTCTCGAGTCCTGTAAATGTCATGTTAAGCAAACTCGTAATAGGGGTACTGGACGTAAAAAATATTAGGCATATTATAAATGCGAAAATGTGTTTGTTTGTCCTTCCTTCACACTTTAATTATGCAACCAATTGACTTGATTTTTTGAAATAGAGTTAGTTTATTTATTTATTGGGAACGGGATCCACGCGGGTGAAACCGCGGGCGGAAGTAAGTATAACAATAAGTATCTATCTTTATTAAATCATTTTTTACTGTCTAAATTTCTGTCCACATATTTTTCTGTCCAAATATGTTGCATGATAGCTATTGAATCGAAATAAACAAGCTAAATACATTTATTCTCCACTTTGTAATGACATACTTTTCTTTGAGCCAGCTCTAGGCAATTTTTTTACAGATCAAACTGTCACATTTAGAATTAGTAAAAATAATGCAATTTTTCGCATGATTTTGTTCAAATATTTCCATGATAGCCATTGACATTAAAGAAACAAACCTATATATACCTACCTTAATTCGACACATTATAAGGAACATTTTAGCATATTTTTTTCCTGCTCCGGAGCTTTTCGGTTTTTGGGTCCGATTTGTCGAGTTTTCTTTATGATACTTTTTCTTATTATTAGAATTTAGGATCAGTAAAAAGCATATACTTTATTTGATAGAATCAGGCGTCACTTGGCGGAAATCCATATCATAGTAGAAAACAAAAAATATGTAGCTTAATTCCGCAAGAAAAACTTACATGCAAGATGCTGGTGCTGGTATTGCATGGTCTAACAACTCCTGAGGATGCTCCATGTGTTGGTGAAACCAGTGTAGAGTAGTCGGTGAAGGTGCAAGGTGTGTCATTGTGTTGCATCTGCATTTATTTGCGGGCGGGCGGGCGATGCATCTTGCATGTAAGTTTTTCTTGCGGAATTAAGCTATACATCCTATCCTGTAATATAAATAATGCAAAAGTTTGTGAGGATGAATGGATGGATGTATGTTTGTTAACCTTTCCCGCAAAAGCTACTGTACGGATTTATATTAAACTTTACCAGTAATAGCTTATTCATCATACAAAGGCTTTAATTAACAGCTACTTTAAATCTAATTTGTTAACCTTCGTCTCCACGGATAAGCCGGTCGAACTTACAGAGGACTTCAGCAGAGGTTTCAACTCCTCAATGAGGTGAAAAACTAATGCTTTAGTTAGCCGATAACGCTTCACAAACTCTGCATCTTCCAACTCGAAGGGATCATTGGATTTGCCGACGCTGCCTTCGATTTGTGTGTGTTGAAGCGTTATCGGCTTCCAAAAACTCAAAAAGTTTATATTCCAATGATTTCAAAAGGAAGGATGCGCCCATCTGAACATTTGACATAAAACTGTTTCATACCAGTAAAGTCAGAGCCATTGAGCAACTCACTCGTACTTCTTGCATCGCATAGGTGTTTCAGAGGTGGGCAAAAAAGATTGCAGAAGTGAACGATTTCGTTCAATTGGAGCTATCCTATCTATCATTTATCTAGTTTATTTGGAGAGCTAGTACTAATTTTAAATTTTCTAATATTGTTTAACTAATACAAAATGAAACACGCTTGTTTCAACTTAAAATTATCTTTTATCCCCAATTTGACAACACTGCATATTTTATATAGAAATAAACGAAAATTATTTTTATTTTATAAAGAATATTATGATCTCATAGGGTCCCCCTATGAGATCATAATATTATAAGTCACTTCTCAATATTTTCCAAATAAGTGCATTTTAACGAATAACAACAAACTTTGATGCATATTAGATGTAGGTAATAACACCGTAACCCGTGCAATTGGGTATTTGACAGATATCACAAAAAATATGGGATGTGTTGGATATTAAAGCTGTTGGGTAAATAATAATTGCACAATTGTTATTTGATCGAAATAGTAATTGTAAATATTTTATTTTTGTAAAACAAAATTGCGTTTTTTTATCTGTGGAATACATGAGCCGAAACAGGGCGGCCATGTTTGACATATCGTGTGACGTCACGATTTGTAAACAAACAAACATGAAACAACGGTGTTCATTGTGCTGACTTTTATTTTCGATTAATTAGCTAAAATAATATCAAAATTGTGCAAACCACTTCACCGTGTAAAAGCTAAAGTGAGATTGGCTGAATTATGTATAGGAGATAGTGCAAGCCCAATCCAAGCCATTCATAAAGAAGAAGAATGTGTCGTTCGTCTTCGTCTCTATCTTTGCTTGCTTTCTGTAAAAATAAACTGTTTGTATAAACTGTAATAAACTGAGAAATCGGATAATATGGACCAAGGATATATAAAAGCCGACAGTGCCAATCGATAACCCAGAGTCGATTCATTAATGATCGCAAATTTCTTTTCGTGTAATCCTAACTTTTGCTCTGCCGAGTTTCGAAACGCAAAAACTTCGGTGTAAGTATATTTTATTTACAAAAGTCAATATTACTGATTCTTAATATAAGCAGACCTGCAGAATTTATTTTGCATTTCCTTATTAATATACGAAATAATTACTTTATTATTTCATTTTGTAAATAATTCGTTATTAACATTCAGCAACGTTTGCTTCGATCATCATTTGGTTCAAGGTTGCGTCAACTGTTCTGCTAAAAATAGAGTCTTCGCAGGAACGAGTGAATGAACACACAGTTAGTTGCCCTCGACTCCCGCCATTATCATTACGTCACGTTACGTCACTTGTAGCGTGGCACGTAATAGTCTATGCTGGGCTGGGACGTCCTCGGTTGGGCGATTCGTACACTTATGGCATAAGAATTGGGCTATAGTGAAGGCAGAACAATAGATTTGAATCGACATATCGACACTTCCCAGAACATTTTAAGTAGTCCTACATAGAATGTCTTGGAATTATAGGTACCTAATATCTTTTAGTCAGCGATATAATATCTACACACTGCACAGGCGAAAACACTTCCTAGAGTTCACACACTCATACACAGACTCGGTGCACGTGCGTGGTGTATACGCACTTTGTTAATGACTCACATGCATTTATGGGTGAGTGAACAGTGACTGATATAATTTTGTAACAAAACCGTGATTAATATCTAATAGCTTCGAACGATTGTAAGGGTTTACGCATTCATTCATATTGTGAATTTCGTATATATATATCCTCCTTCATTTACGAACTCGTTATTTCACTCTCTAAATAACCCGTTATTAACAATCAGCAACGTTTGCTTTGATCATCATTTGGTTCAAGGTTGCGTCAGCTGTTCTGCTAAAGATAGTTTCCCCGCAGGAAAGAATGAATGAACACGCGAATGGTTGCCCTCGTCTCCCGCCCGCCATTATCACTACAGTCGGATTTTTTATTCAGTACAGTAATTTGACAGGTGTCATAGTCACTTTATAAAATTAATCCTGCTTTAAACTATTTTTCGTTATGATTTGCGCAGATCCAGTTACAGTTCAGTAAGTATTAATTTATTCACGCACACAAATTCAATATTACTAAAGCTACATTTGAATTCAGCATTATTTTTACAAAGTGACATTGACAATCTGTCAAGTCGCGCTACTGAAATACAAATCCGACTAAACGTCACGCTACGCTACGTCACTTGGAGCGTGGCACGTACTATTAATAAAATAAAAATAAATAAAATAAAATTTTATTAAGTAACAACACTTTGCCATTAATTAAATGGTGATTGGAGCCTCCATTTAAGCGAATATAGCCTGTGTTTGGGGGCTCCGCTCTTCCTTAGCTAATTATTTTAGAAAAACAAAGAGGCGATATGGTTCGTTCTTGTACAAGTTTATAACACCGATATTACCAGTTCACCCAGCCCTACGATAAGAATCTTTCTATCAAATCTTAGGATCAGAACATCATTATAAAAGACATATAATAGTCTGCTGGGTGAACACAACATGATAGAAAATATTCTTAATGAATGTAGTTTATACATTTACAAATTAGAGTAACTTGTCAACAATTAGGTTAGAGACAAATAAAGAAGAAGAAAAGTTATGCAACGTGTATTTCCTTGTGTGTGTGTGTGCGTGTGTGTGTGCATGTGTATGTGTGCATATGTGTGTGTGTGTGTTTGTTGATTAATATACCTATTCTACATTTTGTCTCGATGGTATATTATACCATTTGAATTTATGGTTCTGGCGGCATTCCCGGTAATTTTATTTAAGATGCCATTTAAAAGAGAGAGATTATTTAAATCGGCTCCTGGGCCTTCGAGAACAGTATATGTGCGTACCAACTCGTCACAGAGCCTAATAAACCGGGTTAAAATATTTGGGTTCCCGTCAAAATCGGAAACCAGGCGTAAGGCCTTAAAAATTATATCAGGATCGTAGCGTGGCTGTGCCATTTCCATCTGCGCCTGATTGTCTACCATATTATTATCTATTTCTACACTACTATCGGAACTACTGGAATAATTACTTTTCTTTACACTAAATCTACGCGAATCTAATGCTCGTCGGCGAGACTGTTGCGATACAAACTCGCTGGAACTTTTCCTTGGTCGGAAAATTTTGAAAACTATGCTTATCTAATATATAATCTTAAATTAACACAGAGCAACACAAAGACAATCCTTTGGTGTAATTACATGAACATTTCAGCCCTTTCTGCGTATCGATAGCTGGATACTGTCCCGACTGCTCCTTCAGGTTCGGATACTCGATGCGCGACTTGAAAGCCACTCGGGCGGCTCGTGATCGTGAGATAACGGAGATCTTCTTAGATGATACGCGAAACCGACCGCGAGTATCCTACCGACTGCGCCAATTACGAAGGTTGCAGCCGATGGACTTAAAAAAAAACCGAAATGATTTTTATAATTAATTTATTATTTGGAAATTACAATTATATTCTTAAACTATGACCCGATCGAGGTATGTATCGAAGTGCTGTCGCGATGCGCTGCACGAACCGTCGGCGGCGTGCGGGGGGAACTCGGCGATGCAAACGCAGCGGTCACGTTGTGCAGCGTCGGCCTTTCCGTCACGTTGCAATATTTGGTGACCGGATTAGGGGACTGCGGCATCAGCAGTATTCGTGGCGCGACACTACGTAATTTGCTACAGGTTGTTGCTACATTTATGTACTTCATAATAAATAAAAAATATAAATGTCGCGTTTGGGTCCCGTTGTCTGAACTATTAGTATAATGGAACGCGAATGTTTAATATCTTATATCATGGTATATTGTCAATCGGCACCAGGAAGAAAAATGCAAGCTTGCCTTGTTCCTGTCCTTAAGTCACATGATAGGTTAAAAATTTAATGGTTTAATGTCGTTTTTTTTCGGCAACAGAAGTAGTACTATTACTATGCCTTTTTTACTTATACAATTTCAAATTGGTGCAGAGTAACGTTATGCTAATTATATTTACGCCAAGTCATCGTTAGGACAATATACGTTATGCGCATTTATATTATGCGTATTCAGTATTATAATGATCAGCGATTTTAAAATGGTGCGTAAAAACGTTATGCCAATTTGATTTAATAGTAATACGTCATGCGAATTAATATAGACCCGTTATGGTTACTAATTGCAGTTTTATATAACCACTATAAGTAAGTAGGTATATGACGTACCAATTGAACATTTAGCGAATGATAATGTTTCCGGCAAAAATAATGTTCTTCGTGGATTGCAGGGCGAACAATTGCAACATGGGTGCAGTCTATGCAACCCAAAACGCCAGGAATTCCAAATTTTTGATAATATCTGAAAGAATTATTGCTTATTTCAGAGAAAGGAGGCTCGTCACGGACCATACAAATTTTACCAAGCTCTGGCGCAAACGATACTAGTCTCAAAATTGAGGATTTATTAGGTAAATCAATTGTTGTCAAAAATCGTGGCTAACAAAATAAGATTAGCTTCCAAAGATACATATTTTAGGGAAAGTTAACAAAAGAGAAAGATTTAACGTATACTTTCATTTGAAGTACCTAACCAGTAGGCTTATTACGAGTTTGGCAAACTCGACGTTACAGTAAACGTTAATGTAAAATGTAGCTCTGTCTCTTTCATATTTAGCGACTGTTTTACCGACATGAGCAGTGTATCCGATAGTCTACGCTCACGAGTCCTGTAAATGTCATGTTAAGCAAACTCGTAATAGGGGTACTGGACGTAAAAAATATTAGGCATATTATTAATGCGAAAATGTGTTTGTTTGTCCTTCCTTCACACTTTAATTATGCAACCAATCGACTTGATTTTTTGAAATAGAGTTAGTTTATTTATTTATTGGGAACGGGATCCACGCGGGTGAAACCGCGGACGGAAGTAAGTATAACAATAAGTATCTATCTTTATTAAATCATTTTTTACTGTCTAAATTTCTGTCCACATATTTTTCTGTCCAAATATGTTGCATGATAGCCATTGAATCGAAATAAACAAGCTAAATACATTTATTCTCCATTTTGTAATGACATACTTTTCTTTGAGCCAGCTCTAGGCAATTTTTTTACAGATCAAACTGTCACATTTAGATTTAGTAAAAATAATGCAATTTTTCGCATGATTTTGTTCAAATATTTCCATGATAGCCATTGACATTAAAGAAACAAACCTATATATACCTACCTTAATTCGACACATTATAAGGAACATTTTAGCATATTTTTTTCCTGCTCCGGAGCTTTTCGATTTTTGGGTCCGATTTGTCGAGTTTTCTTTATGATACTTTTTCTTATTATTAGAATTTAGGATCAGTAAAAAGCATTATACTTTATTTGATAGAATCAGGCGTCACTTGGCGGAAATCCATATCATAGTAGAAAACAAAAAATATGTAGCTTAATTCCGCAAGAAAAACTTACATGCAAGATGCTGGTGCTGGTATTGCATGGTCTAACAACTCCTGAGGATGCTCCATGTGTTGGTGAAACCAGTGTAGAGTAGTCGGTGAAGGTGCAAGGTGTGTCATTGTGTTGCATCTGCATTTATTTGCGGGCGGGCGGGCGATGCATCTTGCATGTAAGTTTTTCTTGCGGAATTAAGCTATACATCCTATCCTGTAATATAAAAATGCAAAAGTTTGTGAGGATAAATGGATGGATGTATGTTTGTTAACCTTTCCCGCAAAAGCTACTGTACGGATTTATATTAAACTTTACCAGTAATAGCTTATTCATCATACAAAGGCTTTAATTAACAGCTACTTTAAATCTAATTTGTTAACCTTCGTCTCCACGGATAAGCCGGTCGAACTTACAGAGGACTTCAGCAGAGGTTTCAACTCTTCAATGAGGTGAAAAACTAATGCTTTAGTTAGCCGATAACGCTTCACAAACTCTGCATCCTCCAACTCGAAGGGATCACTGGAATTTGCCGACGCTGCCTTCGATTTGTGTGTGTTGAAGCGTTATCGGCTTCCAAAAACTCAAAAAGTTTATATTCCAATGATTTCAAAAGGAAGGATGCGCCCATCTGAACATTTGACATAAAACTGTTTCATACCAGTAAAGTCAGAGCCATCTGTGAGCAACTCACTCGTACTTCTTGCATCGCATAGGTGTTTCAGAGGTGGGCAAAAAAGATTGCAGAAGTGAACGATTTCGTTCAATTGGATCTATCATTTATCTAGTTTATTTGGAGAGCTAGTACTAATTTTAAATTTTCTAATATTGTTTAACTAATACAAAATGAAACACGCTTGTTTCAACTTAAAATTATCTTTTATATTATAAGATCATAATATTATAAGTCACTTCTCAATATTTTCCAAATAAGTGCATTTTAACGAATAACAACAAACTTTGATGCATATTAGATGTAGGTAATAACACCGTAACCCGTGCAATTGTCTCGCTTCTATACGCGGCGTTCCGTTCGTAACCTATCTTTATCTTCACTTTACTGCCGTTCTTTGAGTTAATTAACTATGGAACTAAAGGAGACGGTTCAGCTTTCCATATAAACTCGTATGAGTTGAAAAAATCCTCTAACTCTAGCCGATTTTTCACAATATGTTTATCGTAGCATCACAAAACATAGTTTAAGTTTTACTCTATTGGCTCTTTGGATATGAAAATATTTCCATAGGAACTAGCGCCATTTGTACAACGGTGGGAGCGACTGAAAAAAAGTTACTCTTTGACGCTATGCAAGTATTCCTATAAAAACTAGCGGCACCTGGTAATCGGTGAGTGCGACCGAGTTTTCATAGTTTCGTTACATTTTGGTCTTAGTTCCCTTGGTTTTAGTTCCTTTGACAATGACAGCCTACAAGTGTTTGCGCTGTCGTTATGTCAAGAATCCCGGTAGGGGCAAATGTTTGTATGGTGAATACGAGCATTTGTACCTGAGTCATGGAGGACACATAAATATTTATAAATATATTTATAATTATATGAATTTTTATCCGTTACCTTAGTATCCCATAACACAAGCCTTACCGTACTTACTTTGGGGCTAGGTTAATTGGTGTGAGTGTAATTAATATTTATTTATTTATAGTAAAACATTAATATTTAAAAAAAACATATAATAAAAACATTTTATAAAAAAAAATCAAACCGACTTCAAAAAGTAAAAAATAAAACTTTTGGAGTCGGTGCCAGCCAGGGCATTCTACATTGCACTTCTATTAACTATATATTTTTTTGGCCTTAGCTAGCTAGCACCGACTCCAAAAGTTTTATTTTTTACTTTTTGAAGTCGGTTTGATTTTTTTTTATAAAATGTTTTTTTTTTGAGATTTTTTAGTTACATCATGTGCCGTTACTTACACTAAAAATCAGCCCATACACAACAATGTCATCTAGGTAAACGACTACTTGCCAAAAGGTGATTGATATTTTTCAAGATTATGAAAAAACTACTAGCCAGATCTTCGTAAAAATTATATGGGACCAAATTGACAGTGTACCCGATCGAACAAAAAAACAATTATTAAAATCGGATCACCAACACCGGAGTAATCGGTATACATACATCAGACAAAAAAAAAAAAAAAAAAAAATACGCGTTGAATTGAGTACCTCCCTCCTTTTTGTTGAAGTCGGTAAAAAGTTGGCTAGCTTTAGAGTTTTAATAATTACGTGAGGACATTCGGATTTTGAATCTTCGCCTTTGATTACTCTTATTATTATGCCAGCTGCTTTTCAAGGGAATTTTGAACCGTCTCATTTCATACTAGGCATTCAGTTTTTATGAATCGTTCATAATAATGTCCCATCTCTAGTGCTTTGATCTTCTGCCATTAACCCTGCCAGTGGTGGCATGAATTACATATTTGCTGATCCCGGTAAAATAACATTACAATATATATATATATATATATATATATATTATTTTTTTGCATTACTGTTCATACGGGAAAAGGGATTAAGTTCTTGAAATTGTTTCATCTACAATAACTTCAAATACTATCAATCGAACACATTTTATAGTGCTAATCTGTGATGTTTATAATATTCTAAAGATGTTTATTCCTCGAAGTCAACCTATAATTGTGGATATAAAGCGCGCGACTCCTTAAATACTCTTTCAAGTTAATGCGTGATTTACACGATGGCAGTGACTGGACTTAGTTTTACAGAATTTCGGACCCAGTAACTGGGTACGTGTAGACAAGATTGGGCAGTAGTCTCATCTGGACAGCAAGGCACCGCTGGACTGGACTGGGATGTATGTAATGTCTACGCGAGCCCAGTAGCGAGAACATTTAGAAGAAAACATGTTGTAAAATAAAGTGCGGCTGCTAATAGGGTAACCAAGCAATAGCTCTCGATAGGAGCTGTCAAATATTGCATTCTTTCAGTTGCCGCACTAAACGTTTAAATCATATTCTTGAAAGAATTTTTGAAAATGTTTCGACAGTGGAAACGGCGGGTCACGTTACTCAAACTTTTATACTTTCTGAATTCAGTACTTCGATATTTTTAACTTCGTATTTTAGTATGACAGTCAATATTATGACATTATTATCGTCCGGTAGAAT
Organism: Chrysoteuchia culmella; assembly: GCA_910589605.1. Taxonomy (NCBI): domain Eukaryota; kingdom Metazoa; phylum Arthropoda; class Insecta; order Lepidoptera; family Crambidae; genus Chrysoteuchia; species Chrysoteuchia culmella. The sequence goes on along the minus strand of OU342651.1, from coordinate 19,950,519 downwards.
AATATATTTTTATCTATTATCATTTATATTTGGCAGACGACTATATTCCTTGCTACCAATCAGGTAATTTTAGTACGCGACCACTCTAGGGTTAAGACTGCCTACGAAAAATTCTTGTAAAAGTTGATATCGTTTAAATAAAATTGTTAGACATGCAATACAAATAATGTAAAGCTATTTACAGATGATACGATATTCCATAGAACTTGTTAACTAAGGTGTCATAATTTTTGCACCATTTTACTACACAAATTCGGCATTTTTATGAATTGACAGGTAACGTCTTTCAACTTTAGTCTCCCGTAGACAACTGAATGGACTTATGGTAAATTTTAAATAGAAAAATATTGGAAAAAATAAACTCGGCCACAAGTGAATTCTCAGACGGGAATCGAACCTTTGGAAATCCGGTCCAATGCTCTAACCGCTGAGCTACCGAGACTTGCGAACCACCGTCGAAATTCTCCAATACTTTTATATTTTTAATACGCTGTAGGCCAGCGTTGTTACATCAATGCTAGGAATATCCTTGCATTCGAAAGAAACATCTTTTCAGGTGTTTAACGATCGATTAAGATGCAACTGCCAATAATTTATGATTTTGTAATTTTTGCATTTTTCAATGCTATTTTTATACTTATGGTAAATTTTAAATAGAAAAATATTGGAAAAAATAATAATAATAATAATAATAATAATATAAGTATAATAATTTACCATAAGTATAAAAATAGCATTGAAAAATGCAAAAATTACAAAATCATAAACTGAATCGACGTTGGCCCTAAACTGATATTTTAGGGCCAACGATTTGGCACGCTTTTTAGCACCGTTGGCCGGGTCCTTACGCTAGTAATATATAAGTCAATGTCATATTCGGTCAGCCATCTGAAAACATATTGTATTTTTTAATAAAATTTTAACAAATAATACAAACTAACTTTGCATTTACAATTAAGATTTATATGTTTAAAAACATTTTACTTACTGTTTATGACCCAACTTCCAATAACTAAATAGAATTATACAATATAATTTTTCTACGTCGTAAAATAAAAACCAACTTTCATTTATGATTACAAAACTTGACTTTATTTGACACAAGACGTCGTGGTAGGTTTGATTGATAAAATCTTGTTTGAGTGATAATGATTGCGGTCAAAAAACAAGCTTGTTTTAAGAGGTTCGCGGTACGAAATGACATATAACAACATGGCGCCGATACAAACTGACATTAAACAATATTGCGTTAAGAGATGGCGGTAGGCCCGCTGTTTATGACTCACAAATAGTGTGAGTAAATAGTGATGGATAATAATTAGGTAACAAAATTTATTTTGCATTTCCTTATTAATATACGAAATAATTCGTTATTAACATTCAGCAACGTTTGCTTCGATCATCATTTGGTTCAAGGTTGCGTCAGCTGTTCTGCTAAAAATAGAGTCTTCGCAGGAACGAATGAATGAACACACAGTTAGTTGCCCTCGACTCCCGCCATTATCATTACGTCACGTTACGTCACTTGTAGCGTGGCACGTAATAGTCTATGCTGGGACGTCCTCGGTTGGGCGATTCGTACACTTATGGCATAAGAATTGGGCTATAGTGAAGGCAGAACAATAGATTTGAATCGACATATCTACACTTCCCAGGACATTTTAAGTAGTCCTACATAGAATGTCTTGGAATTATAGGTACCTAATATCTTTTAGTCAGCGATATAATATCTACACACTGCACAGGCGAAAACACTTCCTAGAGTTCACACACTCATACACAGACTCGGTGCACGTGCGTGGTGTATACGCACTTTGTTAATGACTCACATGCATTTATGGGTGAGTGAACAGTGATTGATATAATTTTGTAACAAAACCGTGATTAATATCTAATAGCTTCGAACGATTGTAAGGGTTTACGCAATTATTCATATTGTGAATTTCGTATATATATATCCTCCTTCATTTACGAACTCGTTATTTCACTCTCTAAATAACCCGTTATTAACAATCAGCAACGTTTGCTTTGATCATCATTTGGTTCAAGGTTGCGTCAGCTGTTCTGCTAAAGATAGTTTCCCCGCAGGAAAGAATGAATGAACACGCGAATGGTTGCCCTCGTCTCCCGCCCGCCATTATCACTACAGTCGGATTTTTTATTCAGTACAGTAATTTGACAGGTGTCATAGTCACTTTATAAAATTAATCCTGCTTTAAACTATTTTTCGTTATGATTTGCGCAGATCCAGTTACAGTTCAGTAAGTATTAATTTATTCACGTACACAAATTCAATATTACTAAAGCTACATTTGAATTCAGCATTATTTTTACAAAGTGACATTGACAACCTGTCAAAGAAGCTACGCCATCGGTTCACAAACCCTACGGCGGGAGACCTTGTAACGAGAAGAACCGGCAAGAAACTCGTCAAGGGCTATTTTTTTCTCCCTGTTTTATTTCATACAGAGTCGTCAAATGAAAAGTGAGCTTAACATATCAGTAAGGTCAATTTCCATCACAAAAGAAAATACTAATTATAATATTACATTTTATGGTTATCCTAACCGTAAACAATTTTCAACTCGTAAGGAAGGACTTACATTTAACATTTCTCGCATTACAAGGTTACTGTACTGCAAGTTGTGACGTACATACAGGTCGATAGCAATTTATTTTAGATGAAAATATTTAATCTCTAAGCACAACGTTAAGACAAGCAGACTGAAGTAGACCCATTTCCACTGGCGGCACCCGTTCACGAGCATGACGCATGAACCAGCCATCGCTTCGCTCAACCATATTTTAGGGAACGTAACAACCCGCCTCACACGACACCGCCGAAGAAACGTTTGAGTGAGCATGACGTACTTCAGGTACTTATGTTAATGTGTATAAATATAAAAAATACAATGGCAAAAACAAAAAAAAAGAAAGATAAAAGTGCATTAATATAAGACGCAACTTACAATGTTACTGGAAGACGCATCAGCTGGGTCATAATCATAAAGCGTATTTAAAGTAAATTAAAAATAATAATAATAATGGCTTTCATATACTTAATTACAATAATTGGAGAACATTACTTATTTTTATTTATTCTGATCAAGCAGTGCCACGTTCTCAATTCAAAACATCATAAATAACATAGAATTTATAAAATTGAAACAAAAATATAAATATTTCAATACATTTTAACACAATCAGACAAGAGCAGACCCATCCCACTGGCAGCACCCGTTCACGAGCATGACGCATGAACCAGCCATCGCTTCGGTCAACCATAGAAATGTCACCACCGTAGAAATGTTTAAAGAGAGCATGACATACTCAAGCTACCTGCGTTAAAAGTTTAATCTAATACTATACTAAACAAATTAATGACACGGTTACAACTTCGAAAAAATAAAACAAAACATTTATGACCAAGCTGTTTTGTCATTTAAATAATCCTTTATAGTATAATATCCTTTCTTTAGTAGACAATCTTTTACATGAATCTTAAACTTTTCAAAAGGCAAATCCAAAATACATTGTGGAATTTTATTGAAAAAATTTACACCTAGACCCAAGAAAGATCCGTGAACCTTTTTTAGCCTGTATCGAGGCATTACAAGTTTATTTTTATTTCTCGTAGTAAGATTGTGCACATCACTATGTTTGGTATATTCTGATAGATTGCGACGAACAAAAATTATACAGTTCAAAATAAATTGACATGCAGCTGTTAATATACCTATCTCTTTGAACTTATCCCTAAGAGATGTTTTAGACCCTAGCTGATAAATGGCTCTTATTGCTCGTTTTTGTAAAATGAATATAGTGTTTATATCAGCTGCTGTCCCCCACAAAAGAATACCATAAGACATGATGCTATGGAAAAAACTACTCAATACTCAATAGTTTATTGCAAAACCATAATGTACATGTAGATGTTATAAAATAATGTAAGACCATTGTTATGGACCCGGTTGGGCACGCAATTAGGGCTAGAAGAGAGAAACTAAAATATACAATCCTAGCAGTTTCAACATCTGTTAACTGTCAAATTTTTCTAATAGCATATGCAGCCGAGCCAAGTCTACCAGCTAATGCCGCGATATGTAGGGCCCACTGGAGTTTAGTGTCTAGAGTTACACCCAAGAAAACAGTTGAATTGACTAAATCTAATTTTTCTTTTTTAATTTCAACATCTATTGGCAGGACTTTTACATTAGGCAAATAAAGTTGGATACATTTGGTCTTCCTTGCATTAAGTTGTAAGTTATTTGCATCAAACCACGTAAGAATTTGAGAGAGTGCTGTTGCCAACTGGCTTAGGTTTAAGATCTTTTTGTATTTAGTTTATGGTTTTTTCTTGTATTTTTATATGTCTTTGACGTTTTTGTTATTAAAAATTAGTTGTCATTTTATTACTGGTGCTAAATGGTGTTTCCTTCCTTAAATATCCCGAAAAGTCCTAGTTTTCCCTCAATTCTGCAGCTATCCGTAACATTTTGGTCCTTCTACCGTTATTTCGAACATTCGCCTTTGAAAATTTTGTCCATTTTCTAAATTAATTTTTAAAATTTGATGGTGAACACTAGGGCTCAAGCAAAACTTCGGGAGACCGAGGGAAAGCAAAGTAAAAGTGACAACATGAGCGATCCTGTGGCGTCCATACCCGCCGCGATCGCTCCAATTTCGAGCGTAGGCTCTAATGCTTCGACTTCCAGGTCAGCTCGTTCAACTGGTACAATGCGCGCTCAAAGACTCACAATGCAGGCTGAACATGCGCGGAAAATTGCTCAGTCCGAAGCAGCAGCAGCAGCAGCAGTAGCAGCAGCAGCAGCTTCGGAAAGAAAAGCCGCCGACTTGGAACTGGAAGCGCAGCTCGCATCTTTGGAGTCTGAAAGTGGTAGGAGCCGAAGAAGCTCCCGAACTTCAGTCCAAAATTGGTTAGATTCAGTTGCTATCGCTAATAATAATCAAGATGATGCTGCGTTAGAACCTTTTACATCTAAAACTAAAATTTTTGAACAACCTTTTGTTAAGAATGTTGAATGTCGCCAAATTGTAAATACAAGTGACAGGAGAAGCTCAAAAGAGCCAAATTTATCTGCTGCCACAGCGAGCATTCCTAATATACCTATCCACATTTTAAACAAAAGTAGTGAAATAAAACGACAGCGTACTGACATATCTTTATTAGCGCAGGCTATCACATCTCTTGGCAATAGAGGTGCAAGATGTGGAGATCACCGGCTACCTGTGTTCGACGGTAAACCTCTCGATTGGCTGGCCTTCAAGAGGATTTTTGAGGACACCAAGACCGCACATTTGCCAAGCGAAAACTTGGCGCGGATTGGCATGGCCCTCAAAGGTGCAGCCAGAGAAGCAGTCGCAGTGCTCCTCGTCTCAGCCCATGACCCTACCAAGGTGATGGAGGCGCTTGAGTTACGATTTGGCAGGTCTGAAATAATAGTTCTGAATGAAATTTCTGCGGTCCGTGCTATGGCTAAATTAAACTCGGATAGTTGCGACCTTAACAAATTCACTTGCAAAGTTCGCAACTGTGTCGAAACAATTAAGCTGCTTCAGCAAAGATGTTATCTAGAGTCACCGGAACTCTTTCAATCTGTTTTGGGTAAACTTATACACCTTTGCTTCGAAGTAAGTGGATCGATTACTGCGATATACATTTCTTACCTCAGGGTAAGGCCAAACTTGAATTATTGGCCCAATTTTTAAGTCGAGAAGTCGATATGCAGCTCAAGTTTGGTTTAATTTCTGAGCCATCATTCATTCATAAAAGGTTTGAAAAAGTTCACTCAGTTACATCCACTAATAGTTTTCAAAATTCTTCCATTAATGCTAAGTCATCACATATGCACGAAATTCCGTCAAAAACCTTCATCCAACCTGAGATTAAACCAAAAGCCTGTTTCATTTGTAAGCAAAATCATAATTTGTCAAAATGTGACAAGTTTGTAACGATGTCAATCGGCGACAGGTGGCAGTTGGTCAAAGATTACAAACTTTGCCATAAATGTCTCAAAAGAGGTTCGCACAGTTACAAAACTTGTAAATACTCTAAAGAGGTTTGCAATGTTACCGACTGCCGATCCCGTCATCACAAACTTTTACACAACGCAGATTTCTTACTAGCGCATACAATAATTGAAAATGAGTCCGATTCTGATCAACATTCACCCTCTTCAGACGAAGAGCCAGTAATTGATCCTCAACCAAACGAACAGATTGCCCACACAACTTCACCATCTGAGTCATGTAGCGGCAAAGAATATTTTAGGCCTTTGCTCAAAATTATTGGTGTTACTATTTCAGGTCCATCTTCTAGTATTGACACTTATGCATTACTTGATGATGGTTCCACGGCAACTTTCATTGATTCTCAGTTATGTGAACAAATCGGTGTAACTGGACCTGAGTCCCTTGTTCAACTTGATTGCGTCAGTGGATTAAACAAAAGGGTCAAAGTTCAACACGTGAACTTTAACATAAAGGGTCGGTATTGCACCAAAACATTTAAAATAAAAAATGCTCGATCAATTAGTGACTTAGGATTATCTAAGCAAACAGCTCAAATAAAAAACATTAAGGAGTTACCTCATTTACAAGATTTAGTTCCCATGCTTTGTTACAAGGATATTAAGCCAAAAATAATTATCGGGGTTGACAACTGGCACCTTTTGATCTCTAAAGCAACCAGGAAAGGTACAAAATCGCAGCCAGTTGCAATAAAATCTAATTTAGGCTGGGTACTATTTGGTTTTGACTCAAGCAAGACCAAACCTGTCGATTTAGTCAACCACATCAGATTTTCTCACGAAGCAGATTCTGATCTCGGTCAATTAAGCTCCCTTATACAAAATTACTATAAGTTAGATTCTTTAGGCATCAACAAAATGGATCGTCTTACTAATGACGATGCTAAAGCTGTTACTATTCTTCAAGAGACAACTCGTCGTTTGCCCGACGGCAGATTTGAGGTAGGCCTTCCATGGAAGGGCAATATCTCCCATGTTCCAGACAGATTTAAGAGCTTGGAAAGAAAGATGGCCCGGGAGCCAACTTACGCTGAACAATATAAATTAAATGTTCAAGCTGGCCTTGACAAAAAATATGCTGAGGTCGTCGTATGTGACGTTAGTGTAAATTGCGAAAGCTCGATATGTTGGTATCTTCCACATTTCGGTGTCACTAATCCAAATAAACCTGGAAAACTTCGTATCGTCCACGGCGCGGCAGCAAAATCCAACGGGGTTAGTTTAAATTCTATGTTGCTGACTGGACCGGACCTTCTAAATTCTATTCTGGATATACTCTTTCGATTTCGTGAGGGCAGAGTTGGACTTTCTGCAGATATTAGAGAGATGTTCCCTCAAATTAAAATACGTGAAGAGGATAGAGATGCTCAACGTTTCTTATGGAGGAACTCACCCAACGAACCGGTTCAAGTTTTCAGAATGTCATCTATGATTTTCGGAGCGGCTTCCAGTCCTTTTTCAGCACAGTTCATAAAAAATAAAAACGCGTTGGAATTTAAAAACCAATTTCCTGAGGCTGTGGACACTATCCTTAACAACCATTACATGGATGATTGCATAGTGTCTACACCTTCAGTGGAGAAAGCAGCGCGACTAGCTGCTGATATTGTAGCTATCCACAAAAAAGCACATTATGAGATGAGATCTTGGGTATCCAATGATCCAAAAGCCCTTTCTCTCATCCCAAAAGAGCTTTTACTAGACCCATCTCTAGCTAATGTCAATGTAGATTTAGGTAAGGTTGCAAACTCAGTTAGGACCTTAGGTCTAGTTTGGCAACCCGCCGAGGATTTGCGAATTTTTAATGTTAAAGGCTTTACTGAAAAATCAATTTCTGATAAATGTACAAAGCGTGAGGTTCTCTCTCTAATGATGAGTGTGTTTGATCCGTTAGGACTATTAGCGCCACTAACTATTAGAGCTAGAATAATGTTCCAAAATATTTGGCGTAAATCACTCGATTGGGATCATCAACTCGCACAGGAAGATACCGCTGCGTGGAAGCAATGGCACAGTGTTTGCGTAAATTCCCTAAACAGTTTGAAAATTCCGAGACGGTACAACGTCAGCGTTTTTGATGATACTCGCCTTGAAAGAGACTTCACTTATTTTGTGATGCTAGTGAGTGTGCGTACGCTGCTGTAGCATATTGGCGATTGATTTTCCCTGATGGAACTATCAGTGTCATGCTTATAGGTAGCAAAGTTCGTGTAGCCCCATTAAAACCAGCCTCCATGCCACGGCTAGAGCTGCAAGGCGCCTTAGTAGCTGCTAGGTTTGCAGAGACCATTTGCAACGCTCACAAGTTGAAGCCAAGCAAAAGGTTTTTCTGGTGTGACTCAATGAATGTTCTGGGATGGCTTCGCAATGACGCTCGTAATTATAAACCTTTCGTAGCCAATCGTCTAGGCGAGATTTCAGAATTGTCCAATGTCTGTGAATGGCACTGGGTTCCATCTCAGTTGAACATAGCCGACGACGCGACACGTTTGAGCAAAGATCCATTCAGTTCAGAGTCACGTTGGTTCGTAGGCTCAGACTTTCTGCATTCTGGTCAGTGGCCAACTGAGCCTGTCATTTACATACCAGCGAATAGTAAGTCTGAGTTGAAACCAAAGCATAGAATTTTTTGTCATGCAACTGTTGAAGAACCATTTTCTCCATTAGCTCCTGTAGCAGTCAACCCTCATCGCATCAGTAGATGGCTTTGTTTAGTTCGAGCCACCGCATTAGCACATTTATTTATTAGAAAACTACTTCTAGCACGTAGAGGAGAAGGTAATACAAGTCTTACGCCAAATAATCTGACGGCGCTCGATTTACATAAAGCAGAGAGGCACATCTTATGGCAAAGCCAAATAGACGGCTTTAAAGCAGAGATCGCTTGCATAATCAAGAAAACACCACTTCCCCGAGGAAGCCGATTGTGTAGACTGTCTCCCACCTTTGATGAAGATCACATCCTTCGTTTGTCTGGACGCACCACAGCTGCTGCTAACGTTCCATCATCAGCCAAATTCCCAATCATCCTTGATGGCAAACACCCAGCCGTACGATTGCTCGTTAATAGATTTCACCAGAGAGCTGCACACGCCAACACCGAAACAGTAGTGAATGAGCTCCGTCAATCCTACTGGATTATCAACCTTAGAAGCACAGTACGTTCAGTGGCTCACCATTGCTTGTTTTGCAAACAACAAAAAGCGAAACCCTTCAATCCTCCGATGGGACAGTTACCTCACGCTAGACTCGTACATCATGAGCGACCATTCTCGTACACAGGATTGGATTACTTTGGCCCCATTTAAGTCGCAATAGGCCGAAGACATGGGAAGCGATATGTTGCTCTGTACACGTGCCTGGTTATAAGAGCAGTCCATCTAGAAATAGTTGACAGCTTGTCAACAGACGCAGCTATGATGAGTTTAAGAAGGTTTATTGCTCGTCGGGGTACACCCCTTGAAATTTACTCCGACAACGGAACAGCTTTCGTCGGTCTGAACAGGGAGTTGAAGAAACTTTACGGCGAGCAAATATCAACTTTTGCTGCAAACCAGCTCATTCATTGGAGATTTATTCCTCCTGCAGCCCCTTTTATGGGAGGGGCCTGGGAACGGCTCGTCCGTAGTATAAAAAGCGCTCTCAAGGTCACCCTTAAAACGAAATCACCAACTTTAGAAGTCTTTCAGACTCTTATTTTGGAGGCAGAGGCGATAGTAAACAGCAGATCCCTTACACACGTTTCTCCTGACCCCGAATATCCAGAAGCCCTCACTCCATTTCACTTTTTAATTGGGACTTCTTCAGGAAGCAACTTAGTCGTTCAGACCGAGGAAGGCGACTTGTGTGGAAGAGTGAAGTGGAGAAAAGCCGCAAGAATGGCGGATTACTTTTGGAGGAGATGGGTGAACGAATATTTACCCCTTGTGAATGTTCCCATGTTACAAGGCCAGAAGCCAAATATTAAGGTGGGGGACGTGGTATTGATCGCAGATAGCAACCTACCTCGGGGAATATGGCCGAAAGGGCTAATAACCTCGTTGCACTGGGGCAAAGATGGTGTGGCCAGGGTCGCCGAAATATGCACCGCCGCAGGACTTTTTAAAAGACATCTCAAAAAAGTCGTGCCCTTACTTTAAAAAAGGGACGATGTTGCCAACTGGCTTAGGTTTAAGATCTTTTTGTATTTAGTTTATGGTTTTTTCTTGTATTTTTATATGTCTTTGACGTTTTTGTTATTAAAAATTAGTTGTCATTTTATTACTGGTGCTAAATGGTGTTTCCTTCCTTAAATATCCCGAAAAGTCCTAGTTTTCCCTCAATTCTGCAGCTATCCGTAACAAGTGCCATGTTTACATCGTCATAATGAGTTTGATTTCTGTCAATGTTAAAAATAAGGGAAGTATTATCCGCAAACAAGACAATCTCACAAAATTCCTCTGCGAAGAATGGTAAATCATTTATGTAAATTAAAAATAGGAACGGACCTAAGATAGAGCCTTGAGGCACGCCCATCTTTACAAGACAGCCGGACGATTTTACGCCATTAATATCAACGGTTTGTGTCCTCGAACTGAGATACGACAGTAACAACTTCTCAGCATTGTCCTTTACACCGTAGTGGTTAAGCTTCAACAGCAGCGTCTGATGATCTACGCAATCAAAAGCTTTGGATAAGTCGCAAAAAATGCCTAGAGCATTCTGCGACCCCTCCCAGGCCTTAAAGACGTGCTTTAATAGCGCGACCCCAGCACCTTTGTAAAACCAAATTGTTTATTATGCAAGAGATGATTCATATTAAAGTGCGTTAATAACTGTTCGAGTATTATTTTTTCAAATATTTTACTTAAGACGGGTAATATTGAAATTGGTCTATAATTACTAGGGTCTTCTTTATCTCCAGATTTAAATAATGGTATTACTTTACTTGATTTCATAAGATCAGGAAAAGTTCCTTGATCAATACACAGATTAAAAATGTCAGCAAGATAAGGAGCAATAGTATAAACCATTTCTTTGACTATATTTACAGATATGCCCCACAAGTCTGTAGAATTTTTCATTTTTAGTGACTTAAAAGCTTTTACAATGTCTATAGCATCGATTTTTTTTAAAAGTAAACAATGACCCGCATTCCGTTAAGTTTCTGTTTTGTGTTTAAGTGCGCAAACTTAATCGTCTCGCCGTCATGGTGAACGTTTGCTAACAATGTATTGCAATTATAAAAATTTATTAAAATTGCGCGGCAATTTTAATAATAATAATAATATTTTCCATACAATCACACCAATTATCTAGCCCACGTTAAGTAAGTGTCCGGGGATCGAACCCGGGACCTCTGGCGCAGAAGGTGGGGTTAGTACCCCTGCGCCAAACAGGTCGTCGAATTTTAATGTATGCGTGCTTATGGTGACATACAAGGGAAAAAGGTCTATGCAGTTTCGGTATATTTCCGTATGTAGACGATATTATACTATTTGTTTGCTTATTTATTATGATTTATATTTATTTCTTCATTCCGAAGTATAGAATACATACTTGCCTTTGTCATGGTAAAAAAAAAATACACACCAAACACAACGTAAAAAACTGTACGTAGTTTAAGGAGTATTTTTCGGTCAGCTACTAAATCTAATGAATTTGAATAATTTTGAATAGGCAGAATGTTTGTGTTTCTTTGCATTTTCGAATTTTGCGGCGTCGTGAAGTAAAGAGAGAGAATATGAAATCATTATTAGCGTTCCATTTTTAAATTCAGAAAAATTAAAACCATTTTAATTCTTTTGATTAGGTAGAATGTCTGAGTTTCTTTGCTTTTATTACCTTTTGGCGGCATCGAGATAAGTGAAGTGAACAAATATACATAATAGCGAAAAGCGATTTTAATAATTCACAATATGCTGTATAAATTAATTCACATTCACATGTTCAACAATACTTTAAAAAATACCAACACGACCGCAAAATACATCCATGGATCACACCTAGAACAAAGCAGAAGCATGCAGTTGCACTTAAATTGCTGAAACTTTAGGTTCTGACTTGTGTAAGTTAATACCATTTTTCACGCCTTTAGAGGCATTGATTTCACAGTTGCTTTTAAAGGAAAGGGAAAAATAACACCACTAAAATGATTACATAATTTTATTAAAATATATATCTTACATCAAATTTAATCTATTTGATTGTAATAATTATACTAAAGACCAAGGAAAAGGTTTCGTTTAGTAACCGGAGGTAAAAGTATGGACAAAATTGGGTCGCACAACTCCTCGCTGCCCAGTCTACATTTCGTGGAAGGTAGTATTGTCCCGTAACCTTATGACGTAGGTAATCGTGCAGTGCCCGCCCGGACTACAAGTACAGGTCGCGCCACGTAATCTAAATTAAATCTATATTGATTGATTGTGTCATACGAGTACAACTTACCTAATATTATGTGACACATCAGTCTGTAGTGTTACTATTATCAGGCCTGTTTCACTCCCCGTGTATGCTCGAAAACATACCTACGCGCGGCGGCCCCTCCGGCGGTGCCAATCTAGTAGGGACTCACGAACGAGCAGTGACGCACGCGCGAGTTTTGTTTGTCACCTACTTTCCGTAGTTAACTACCTTAAAATTAGTTAAATTTAAAATGGCAACACGTAAAAAAAAGCTCGTAAATATTGTGCAGTGTTCAACTGTTTAAACACGAATCGCGATCCAAAGTTAACTTTTTTTACGCTCCCTAAGGACGATGAAAGGCAAGTTCTACTTTAACGCTTTGCGCTAACGAAATCAACTACGCCTAAAAGGTGTGCTTCGAGAAATAGTAAAGGTGCGTTTGAAAATAAGTTCGCTTCGAGGAATACCACCATATTACGAGATATTAATCGAAGCGCTCCTATTTAGCTTCCTATTTCGTTAGCGCACCTGAAAGGTGTGCTTCGAGAAACAATTTGGATGCGCTTCATTGGGTGCGCCTCGAGGTCTCGTAATATGTCATTCCGATTTAATACGCAACTTACCTACATAAACACATAAATATTTAAATAATATTCAATTTCTTATACTAAGTACACAGTAATGTATGCCGTATCGTTATCATTTTGTTAAAGAAGTAGGTAGGTACTTTAGGTTGGTTTTTATTTTTTTTAACTTTTGGTAGGTACCTACTAACCTTTAATATATCTACCTTTTGATTATACTATGCATATGCCGACACAAAGTCTACCTATAAATAAATGAATCACAAAGAGGCAACCCTAGCTGCGTCAGAAAGAATACGAGTTACGCGATAGAAAGAGACGCAGAATGTAGGTGAATATAATGCTAGGCATTTAGCGCAGCGCGACGTGAATTGGACTTTATTGCGTCGTGAGCTAGACTAGCAATTTATTTAATTGGAGTTACGAAGTAACCTTCTGTACTTGTACTATTAAGTATTCTGTGCTATTATGACCAATATTTTATTACCATTAGAACTTGTGCTACTTATTTCAAAACAAGGGTATTACACTATACTAAATACTATAGACAATAAACACCCAGATATAGAACAAGAAAAATTGGTTAATTAAGTATAAATGGTTTTCCTGGGTGGGAAACGAATCCACGACCTTTGATGCAGTAAGTAGGGTTAGTACTAAGTAGACTTAATTAAACAACGACATGCAATTTTTTTTGGTATATATTTTTAAGTTCAATTACATTTTTTCTAGTATATTTTCTTATTTAAAGATATTATGCAGTATCATCTCAATCCTTCCTTCCCTCCTATCCCCTTCCAGAAAACTAAAATAATTTAATAATAAAAATAAAAGTATCATCTCATTCTAAGTAGGAGGGATTGTGAGAGGTCAGACAGGGTCAGGTGTCTGTGGGACAGAGTTCATCAGTGACTTCGTTGTGACTGAAACAAAAATAAAATAGTTATACTTATGAGATGGGAATCGAAATATTTTATCCCGATAATCCCACGGGAACAGGCACCACGCGGGTAAAACCGCGAGGAACCGCTAGTATAATAATATTATAAAGCTGAAAAGTTTGTTTGAACGCGCTAATCTCAGGAACTACTGGACCGATTTAGAAAATTCTAAGACCATTAGAAAGCTACATATCTCCCGAGTGACATTGGCTATATTTTATCCCGTTATTACCACGGGAACAGGCACCACGCGGGTAAAACCGCGAGGATCCGCTAGTATAATATTATGAAGCTGATGAGTTTGTTTGAACGCGCTAATCTCAGAAACTACAGGACCGATTTAGACAATTCTTAGACCATTAGAAAGCTACATATCTCCCGAGTGACATAGGCTATATTTTATCTCGATATTCCCACGGGAACGGGTACGACGCGGGTAAAACCGCGAGGATCCGCTACTTAATTATAATGCTTCCTATGTACTAGCGGCCGTCCGCGGTTTTACCCGTGTGGTTCCTGTTCCCATTATAAGAGCATTTTTGTGAACTTGGACGATGTAATTTTCACAGTACTTTGTTTGTACTAGGGCGTTACATATCTGTCACACTTCTACAGTCAAATCTGAACTCAACGTCCAAAGTCGATTGGAAAAATTTGACAGATATGTAAAGCCATAGCTACTGTTGACTGTACATGATGCCTAATCTAATCTAGCAAAAACCTACTGTAGTTTACAAAACCATCTATTACAGATACCACAAAGTACATACTATTAAGCCTTTTGGAGTCGGTGCCAGCCAAGGCATTCTACTTTGAGCTCCTATTCTTTTATTTTTCTTGCCACCTACTCAAAAAGGCTTATTTTTTGCTTTTTGGTTTTTGAAGTGAAAACTTCTTTAGCGGCGTTGAGCACTTTTTCTGTAATGGGTATAAAATCTTAAACTCGCGTCAGGACACGTGACCTGATCGAAAAAGCGTAGGACGGATGGAGAATGTTGAGGTGACAGGTTGACTATGGTCTCGGTTGCTTAGCGACAGACTGACTTTTACTTGTCTCTTGTTTTATTGTCAATATATATTTTTCGATTCTCTATAATAACTAATGTTTTCTTATATCTTATTACCTAACTTAACGTTCACTTTAATATGGTTTGTCATGTTTGTGTACGATAGCGCAATAAATGAATATTGTATTCTACCACATAAATGATAGTACTTTTATACTGATAAAGCAATTGGTGCAAAATTATTCCCTAACCATTCCAAAATATCAAACATGCTCAACGTTAATAATCAAGTTTTCACTTCTGCCGGCACTCCCGGAGTGCAACCCGTCTTTTTTTTCTATTAAAATTTGTCAATGAGCCTAAGTGCCCGTTGTTTGGTAAATAGTTAAAATTCGGTACACTGCTCGTGAATTTCTTATCACCATGACAACCATCAAATATGTCAATCCAGTGACACCATGTTTGACAGGTAAGTTTGCATTTTCAATATAGCATTGAAAATGCAAAATATCAAATGCACGAATCACACAAACCTCACAAAATCACGCTCGATTGCCTTCACACTGACTCATGTGGTCCACAGAATTTTGAGTCACCCTTGTCAGAAAGGGATGCAGAAAGGTTTCTAGCCTCTCTTTCGGCTCGCGTTTCTGGTGACAATGAGCATACCTATTGTACGTAGTAATTGTTCCTACCATAGATTTAGAATTTTTTCACTCCGCAAATCTATGTTCCTACCTACTTACCTGTCAAGCATAGTGTCTCTGGATTGACATATTTGATGGTTGTCATGGTGATAAGAAATTCACCAGTGTACCGAATTTTAACTATTTACCAAACAACGGGCACTTAGGCGTGAGCTGTAGGTATGTATGTGTTACTGAGACAGATTTTGAAATGATATACATTATATAAATGAATTTCTAATAATAAGTAGGTATATTGGCAGCGTTAACTGACTCACTGACTGAAATCACACACTATGGATAGACGATAATAAACAAACTAACAGAGTACATTATTTAATGTCTTCAATACAAAGCATTTCTCACCAGTGCCACACAAACATAACTGTATTCTTATAAAACTCATACCTAAGAAGAGGAAAACCTAGAAAATGTGTGAATCTAAATCGCACACAATATAGACGTTAGGGAAAATCCGAACATATCTCCAGCTGCAGACTCTTGGCCACTAATAACTGTTATCTATAGGAATAATTGTTCAATTATTCAATTTTTTATGGGAAATTTTCATCATCATCATCATCATCCTTGGCCCTTAATCATCCTTGGTCCAACAGTGGGGACCACAGAACAAGGAATTAAGGTTAGAAAGGGCTTGTAGGCGGGGCAGGTGCGCCACAAATTTAAGCGAATGCTCAAAGGTCTACCGAAACCTGCGATCGCGTCGCTTAGTCACTCGCGAACCCCGACTGAGTGTTCTGTGGTGGGGACTGTTGGACAGGAACCTAATCTCAATCTGCGACATCGAAAAATGGGAATTTTTCTCGCTATAGTTAACTCTTTATCAAAAATGTAATACGTCCTTTGATGTCCAATAAGTGCTTGTAACGGCTTGAATATAATTAATTATTTTCATTTTCAACTTAAATGTAGAGACAAAAAAGAAATCAGGAAAAAAACACGAGTAAGCAAGCACACAAAAGAAACAACGAAGTGTAATTGGTTCGACATTATGGTTATCATTAAAATAATATGATATTTAGATAACTTCCTAATAACAATAGCACAACTTAGCTCCGAACCAGATATAATTGTATTAACTGAGTGCTGGCTATGTGACTATAAAGTTACTCCAAATATATTAAATTATACTCAATTTGCCTCTTCTCGTAATATAAATAGGAGCGATGGTGTTATAGTATACGTCAAGGACAATATTAACGTGGCTTTTAAGGAAATTAATATTGAAGATGCTTCTTGTATACAAATGCAAATAAAAAACATAACATTGTTGGCAATATATCGCTCACCGTCTATCATTAATGCTGATAATTTTATTAAATCATTAAATTTACACCTTGGTTCTATAGAGAATAATAGAAATATCGTATTGTTGGGGGACATTAATATTAATACCATACCTCGTGATACAGAGCAGAGCTACGAACGTAAGAATAGATCTAATTACCTAGGTATGCTGGCAACTCACAGCATCATGATGGGACATAATATACCGACCAGAGATAAAGCCTCACTCGATCACGTTATGATAAAGTTAGACGGTAATAATGTATCTGCTCGTGTGGCTGTTTTAAACACAACTGTGACTGATCACGATATGGTCCTACTACACCTTACAAAGCTGACCACCAAAATACACTGTAATAAGTCAAAAATCGTGATAGATTACGATAATGCATTACTGGATCTAAGAAAAAAGAACTTAGCTGATTTATTAAATTTGACTGATCCGAGAATAGTAACATCAAAATTAATACGACATATAATTGACTCTCTAAACGAAAATACTAGGGAGATAAATATTTCAAAGAAGAAGCGTATCCTTAAACCTTGGATAACACAAGGGATATTAAGATGTATCAGACACAGGGACCGATTATGGCATAAACTTCGTTCAAAACCAAATGATGAGATTCTCGGGATCACCTATAGAAGATATCGCAACTTTTGCAATAACCTAATAAAAAAGTTAAAACGAAATTATGAAAGGAAACTGCTGCGAGATTCTGCTGGTGACCCCAAGAGACTCTGGAGTAACATAGCGAATATAACCAACCAAAAAAGGGCAGCAACTAGTAACTCTAAGCTTCTTAATATTAAAAACTCACGGAAAGAGTCAGCCGACTATATAAATAATTTTTTCTCTAATGTAGGGAAAAATCTCGCTGATAACATAGACCAATCAAATAAAAACCAGCATTTTGACACAAATAACAAGACGCACCTATCTTCCTTTGTTCTTCTTGATACTGAGCCGGACGAAGTTCACACTGTTATCTTGAACCTAAAAACAACTAGTGCTCCTGGCTGGGATAATATCCCGACCAGTTTCATCAAGCTTGCAAGATTTGAGTTGGCTCCTGTCATCTGTCATTTGGTGAACCTTTGTTTCTGCAAAGGCGTGTTTCCGTCGCCCCTGAAGGAATCGATCATTACTCCAATACATAAGGGCGGGGATGGAGACGATGTCAATAATTACAGGCCGATCTCTGTTCTACCGTGCATATCTAAAATAATTGAAAAGCTCATTAACATAAGACTGAGAAATTACTTAAATAAATACAACCTCTTGTCAGCTTGCCAATACGGCTTTAGATCGGGTAAATCCACGGAGGATGCTGTAGAGGCCTTAACGAATGTAATTACTGATAATCTGGATAGCAAGGGCAAATGTCTGACGGTCTTTCTGGACCTTAAAAAAGCATTTGACACCGTCTCCGTCCCCATCCTACTTCGAAAACTTGAAAACATGGGTATAAGGGGTAATGCCTTGGAACTTTTTGAAGATTATTTAAAAGACAGAATGCAAAGGGTAAAAATTGGTGATGTAATAAGTGAGAAAGCTGATATTACTTATGGCGTCCCGCAGGGAAGTGTCCTGGGCCCAACCTTATTCCTTATTTATATCAATGATCTCTGCAATTTAAAGATGGAGAATACCAGGATCATCTCCTACGCGGACGACACAGCTGCAGTTTTCACCGGAAAGTCTTGGGACGATGTCAGGAGTGTGGCGGAGTCTGGCTTGGCGGAGATTGCTGAATGGCTTAGGTTGAACTTGCTAACGCTAAACACCTCAAAAACAAACTACATGTGTTTCGCTCTAACCAACAAAACTCAACCCGACAGTACTTTTGGTATCCAGATCCACCATGACAATCATGCAAAAGACGTCACGTGCACTTGCCCTTCTATACAGAAAGTTGCTGTTGCCAAATACCTGGGAATTATGGTGGACCAACGATTATCATGGCAATCTCATGTGGAAGTAGTTTCTTGTAGACTAAGAAAACTAATGTTTATATTCAAAACTCTCAGACATATAGCCTACACAAAGCTGCTAAACCAGATTTACTTCGCGCTAGCACAATCAATAATTACTTACTGTATTACTGTATGGGGTAGTGCCTTAAAAACCCATTTTATACAGGTTGAAAGAGCACAAAGAGCACTACTAAAGCTCATGTATTTTAAAAGGCGCCAATTTTCAACCTACAGTCTGTACACAATAGCAGACTTGTTAACAGTGAGAAAACTGTATATTTTACACACTGTTTTAAAAAAACATAAAACTTTGTTTTACGATGAAGTTGTTATGAAGAGGCGTAGAAAGGACAAAGTTGCTACTATGAAAGTAACTCATACTAAATTTGCACAGTGTCAATATGTTTATTTGTCGTCTTATTTGTATAACAAAATTAATAAGAAATTGGAAATATACCCATTAACCTACCGTGAATGCAAACTAAGGTTATCAGAGTGGTTAAAAGCCCTAACTTATGATGAGACCGAGGATCTCCTTGTATTTGACAGATAACCTAACATACATACACACACACACACATTCACACACACACACACACACACACACACACACACACACACACATATTTACGGTTAGTTTTTAGTGAATTACCTACTTATTGTTATTCTTATTAGTTAGTTGGCACAACTAACTAACTAACTAATAAGAACTAATAAGCTAACTATAAGATAACTAATAAGCTTAAGCACATTTTGTATGTACCATTACAAATACTGTACTAGTTTTTTTATGGAAGAGCGACTCCATCTGGCACAGGTGCACTATGCACTTAATAGAGGGAGTCAATCACCATGCTGTGACAATTATTGGTACCGAAATAAATAAATTTTGATTTTTGATTTTGATTTTGATATGTTTTTATCACTATAAGAAGCTTCAATACTACTTACTTATCTGATAAGTCTAAAATGAAACTCTGGTTACCACCATGAGCGCCGGGAATTCCCGTCAATATTTTAAAATAACTTTAATGCCAATATTATTTTAATACCCAAGAAATCTGATGCTTTTATCTATTATCGTATCATTATCGCCTTCACCCAAAACCTCCATTACAATATATGATGAAAGTTTGTTATGATTCATACAAGCTGTTAATAATATTAAGTCATGATAATAACTATTTATCATTATCCGACAAGAAATTTATGACTTTGATATTTCACCAAATAGATTATGTTCTTCTTAATCTTCTTAATATGCAATAATAATCTAAATATATCCTTTAGTCCGTTTTCTGAATTGCGGTTTCACTTTCACAATTGGCTGGGAAAGCAGAATTATTATGTTTCGTCATTAACTTTCAAACAAAAATTTTTTTGGCTGTTTTCGCAATCGAATATTTTTTCTCCTTTCGTAGTTAATTACTAAAATCATCATCATTTTCTTTTTTCATAATTAATTACTAAACAAGAATTAGTCGCACTATTGGAACTCCTTGAACGAAATAAGTTTTTTTTTCGGTTTTCGTAGTATATTGGCTACGGAAGATGAATAATTTTTCACTGCTTTGTAATTATTTCATTATCAAACAAGAATTTATTGCCATAGTAATCGAATTTCGTCAAAAACTGAATGATAAAACAATAAAGGCGTTTTCCCATCAAAACGTAATATACTATGACCGTGCTATGAACGTATGTGTCAAATACATGAAAATTACGGACCGATGACGGAACGGTCTGATGGGTAAGGTCTTATACGTTTCAATATAAATAGTACTTTTTTGCCGGTTACGTTCCTAGCACGGTCATGGCATGATACGTTGTGGTGGGCAGTCGCTTTTATTGTTATTTTTTTCGTTTAGTTTCTGAAGTTAATTACGTAATTCGATTACTAAAACAGCAATAAAATGCTTGTTTGATAATTAAATAATTACGAAGCAGTGAAAAAATATTTATCTTTCGTAGCCAATTAACAGAAAAAAAATCTTACTTCGTAGTTAATTACGAAACTTGATTGTTAAAACAGAAAAAAAATCCTTTGAGCGATGTCCATTATTTTAGTTCTCCTACAGATCGGCTACTAATGTGACATTGTCTATTCCAAGTTCCAACCACTTTCTTGTGTCCGTATATAGAAGTATGTTGATTCAAGAAAGTAAGGGTAGCGATGATGGTAGCTAATTTCAATCACCAACACACTATGACCCTAGTACGCAAAAAATATAAAAGTATAAACTTACTCATCACATGGACGACATCCGATAGGGTTTAACCAAAAATAACCTTTAGGACACTGGCCGTTGACGATTAAATTGGCTTCTGCATTGAAGAAAACCAGTAAAACGACGAGAAAGATGTAAGCAAACTTCATTTCTGCTTCTTGTTTCTCTCGCTCTTTACTAGTTGTTTGCTATTAAATTTAATATTCTTTCTCTAACTGTCTCCAAAAATTTTCAGCGCCGTAAGCGCCGCTCAGCGCTGTACGAGTATGTCACTTTCGTGATGCGTGTACACTGTTTTCAGAAGTTGGTTTTTAGAGACGTCCGCATTGACACACGATCAATTCACAAGTAACGACTTCGATTTGCAATTTTGGTAAGATTTTGTTGTTATCGGAAAGTAGTAATTAACCCGTGAGAAGGCGCGCCTAATTTTGTTACACGGAGAGGCGCGCGCGAGCAAATCGCTCACACCACTTTAAACGCTCATATATCTACTATTGTAGTACTAAATGGCTTATAATGGATTTATATGAATAAAACAATGTTTAATAAATTAGAAAATATGTTTTTAATTAAAACTATGAAACATAAATGCAACTGCTAGAGCAAATAACAAAACAACTTAAATTTGTATTAAAAAAAATGCATTCTACATATTAACCTCATAAAAATGTTCCAAAGCAAAAACTTAACAAAAAACTCTTCCATGAGATCTCCACAAGCGTGCCTCTCGAAACATATTGAACACATCTATGTGACATGTTCGGTGCAGTGTAATTGCTTGCACGACGTGCACGCCTTTTTTGACCGTCTATTCTTACGTCTGGGACATTTAACAGATTCCATTTCATCCGAATCTGTTGCATGAGGACCTATCACTTTCTATGCTGTCAATATAACTTTGTTCTGCATTCTCAGGATCCGCATCCGACTGATCACAAGAATCCTCTTCCAACCACGCACAAATTTGTGCTTGATGTCGATTGTCTATTTTATATGTTTATAAAAATAAATAAATTATTATTAAAATATAATTACAAAGTGTTAAGGTAATAATTAAGCAAAATAATACAAATTAACAAAACAATACTTTTTAAAATACTATAATACCCTCTTATATTAGAAAAATAAATACTTACACGGATGGGCGCGTAACTTGGACGAATTAACCACTGGACACGAAACCCGAGAAGAATGTATGAAATCACGATCAACCAATTCTTGCGGGGGTGAGGGGCGATTACTAATGTCAAATAATGACAGTAGTGCTTGAAGTAATCGATAATTTTTTTATCGATAAGTAAGGAGTGAATGAATGAACCTATTGAGTTTAATAAATCATGTGTGTTTTAATGAAATTAGTAAGTTAATTGTTTATTTCGTGGAAAAATAAAAAGCACGATAAGTAAAGAGTGAATGAATGAACCTATTGAGTTTAATAAATCATGTGTGTTTTAAAGAAATTAGTAAGTAAATTGTTTACTTCGTAGAAAAACAAAAAGCAACTAATAATATGAAAATCTCATTTAAAAAAATCCCTCAAATTCATAAAAACTATAAAATATGGTTTCCAAAGCTTTTGTGTTTGGGTTTTTTTTGGTGATAAATGGGTAGATACATGCAACCTGATACTAAGTACTGATAAGGCTTAAGATGGAAGCGCGACTCTCCCGGAATCTCGGAACTGGCTATCTTACCTCTTACTGTCGGAACGGACTTAGATAAGATGGTAGTCGCTAGCCAGGTGGGTTTACAAATTACTTACTAACACTTTTTAAGTGAGTAAAAAACATTAATATTTGGTTTATTAATAATATAATTCATTATTTACATCTTCTTCTGCAATCACTCGAGCTTTTTTATATAAAACAAAATATGGGTAATCTCGAGCTGTGATATCTCGTAAGCCAACAATCTAAGTATACTAAAACTTACTGAAAATAACCATCGACATTATAGGATTGTCAAAGATCGTTGAGACTAAAACATTTTAATTTCAACTCTAATATCCATTTAAGAAAATGTTTTCCACATATAAGAAATATGCATATATTTAAGAAAAAATATAAACTTGTTTTCACTTTATTAAAGATATCAAAATTTACGCCACCGTACAAAATTAGCACAACCTAAACCTAAATTAGAAATAGCGTTTGGATAGAGTATGGTCTAGCATACGCTATGACAGTTATAAACAACAAACTCCCAGAAGTTATCAACAAAACATCGCATATAAAGTACCTACATTTAAGAAAAAGCCAAGGCAACTACTAGCTGAAATACTAATTGCAAGATATTTCAACCAATAGTTTATTGTAGTTTTAAGATTATTTTACTTGAATATAATAAAACGATATTAAAATTAAAATAATTTTCTTTTCTTTAATTATTTTTATTTTAAATTTAAATAGTATAATATAGCTTACGTACATACATTATATAATATGAATATAATTAATTTTATTCTTGCTGTGACCTAACAAGGTCTATGTTAGAAACAAATAATAATTGTAACCACCAAGTTATGATAAATTTTAACAAGAAGAATATTGGTACAAATGAACTCGGCCACAAGTGAATTTTCAGATGGACTTGAACCCACGACCTTTGGGAATCCGGCCCACTGCTCTAACCAATGAGCTACCGCGACTTGCGGACCACTGTCGAAATTCTCCGATACTTTTATATTTTTAATACGCTGTAAGAATATCCTTCCTTGCATTCGAAAGAGAAAAAAAACAAATGTTTAACGATCAATTATGATGCAACAGCTAATAATTTATGATTTATGAATTTTTGCGTTGTCAATGCTATTTTTATACTTATGATAAATTTTAAATGTTAATGTACAACACACTATGATAATGTACAACATAAGTCTAATACTAAAAAACAATACCGTGACTGATTGATAGGCAACGCATAGCCCAAACGGCTAAACCAATTAAACTGAAATTTTGCATACAGGTTCTTTTAACGATATTGGCGAGCACTAAGGAAGGATTTTTGATATTACCACGGGAACGGGAACCATGCGGGTGAAATAAACAATATTTTTTTTTAAGTTTGAAGCTATATTTAAAATATAACGAGCTCAAAGTTCGTAGGGTTGCGTCTTTAGTTATCTTCTGGCTCCATCATCAGGCCTTAGATGTTATCTAAGACCTGAGTCCTCGTCCATGTTATCTCCCTGCGTACCGCTTCCACCCAATTTCTTCTTGTTAGGGGTTCAACTGTAAATCTGAAATTAATTTGAAAAGTTCCTACATTAAAATTGGATTCGTTCGTTCATTTACATACATCGATATGATTATCGATATGTTCAAGCCCTATACGACACAAAAATGACAATTGATTGAATGAATGATACATATAACCCAACCAAATTACTTATACAATATCTTTGAAGAATTTACATGTACAATGATTACTTTTTGAAATGACGTATTACATTTTGTTTACATACCAAATTTTATTTATTTTACGAAAAATTGCTACTCTAATAGATTGAAATGGTACTTACGCGTGAAAAGAAAAAAAATTTGATTGTCCGGTATGATTTTTGCAAATTAACACAGCGCATTAGCCCATTTTTGAGATAATGTTCCACTTCGAGATCTCGCGTCATACTGACAACGCCATATTGCTTACTGTGTCTAAAAGGCAGGGTAAGTGACAGAGGGGTAAAGGCGAACGCGGTCCTCGTTAGTGCCTTTTCATACGTCCCGGTTGCCGTGTAGCCGGCGCCGGGTACCCGGCGGCGAAGTGTATGGCCATGTACGCTAGCTTTCATACGTACCGGCGTAATTCACTGGGCAGGCGGTCGCCGGGTGCTCGCCGGATCCACCACTATGCGCCCGGTCGCCGGATATCGGTTAGCCGGCGGCCGGACGCGTATTGCTGTATGGAAGACGCAGCATGCTTTCATACGCACCGGCGCGCAGTCGCCCAGGTACAATCACAGGGAGAGCAAGCGCACGTCGTTTATTCTCACACCCTCGTATCGTCCTATCACTTTATGCGAAAATTGTAAAATGGAGATAGATATTGAATTACTAATAACTTTAGTGGAAGCTAGGCCGGTTTTATAAGATAAAACCTGTTCAGAATATAAAGATAAAAATGAAACAAAAAAGGCTTGGAGGGAAGTCTGTGTATTATTAAAAAAACAACTTTGAAGAAATAGACGACAATGAAAAAAACGCATTTGGTAAGTCAGTAGGTACTTAATTTTATTTTAATTTCTAGTTTACATAACTGATGTAAACATGTTATATTTTAGATAACTGCCAACTGACTGCTCCGTTCGGTAAAAAAATAGTCCGCTAAAATATTTCTTACATTACTTGCTGCTAGCCCTCCATGTCGTACTTGCTTAAAATTTAAAATTTAATTAAAATAAAAAAAGTAAAAATATGTACGCGTAGTCAGTACGCGACTGTACTGGCGTCGATAGTAAACGGTACTGTATATAAAATCGGGCTCGTGTGAAAGCTGAATGTGATACCGGACAGTCGGCGCCGCGCCGGCTACCCGGCAACCGGGACGTGTGAAAAGGCACCTACGCGTCCAGTGGTTAATTCGTCCAAGGCGCGTAATGAGCAAATTGCCGCACGATGGTACACGGCTACCACAAGTGCTTCGCTGCGCGGCCGTAACGGAACTGACCGACACAAAAGTTGCGTCAGGAGGGAGGGCATGAATAGTTAGGAAGGTACCTAAGCATTTGAGACGTTATGGCGTTTGTATACCCAATTTTTTTTAATTAAAATTTTGTGTGAGCAAAATGCTCATAGCGCGCCTTCTCACGGGTTAATCCTTCATTTGATAATATTATCAGCACAAAGTTTTTCTGCAAAGACTTCTAAAGCAAAGGCACCTAATTGAAAGTACCACCTAGTAGCTCCTATTTAAAAACCGAATAAAAACGCAAGATTTTGTGTTACTTGGTTTAGTTTTCAGGACGTTTCGGTATTTTTCGCAACATTATATTAACGAAGAAAAAATATAGGAGTCTATGTGCTTAGAGATACTGAGATTTTTTCTATCGGAACTGTATAGCTAAGAACTCGCGAATGGTTATTTATTTCAGTGTGAAAAGTTTTCGGATTAGATGGAATTAGTTTTGCTAACAATGTAATAACATAAGGTTTAACAGATGCAGTTTATATATTTTACAAGGTGTCAAAATCGTGTAATGTATTCATGACTAAGTCCGATGATTATACTGCCTAGAGGGTATCCTCCGGTTTTTTCCGCTTGTCACATTAGTCAGTGAAAATATGTAAAACTAGCTGTGCTCGCAACTTCGTTCGCGTGAGAACCGTAACATCGTTTGCAATCCTTCCCGACTAGATCATTGGTAAGGCGTTCATTTTAACCAACTTCAAAAAAGGAAGAAGCTATTAAGTCGCCTATATTCTTTACTTCTTGAAGAGAATACTAACACATAATATCTATATCGTATCGCCTTTAATACAGAAGCTTATCAGTTCATCAGTACCTACGTACTTACCTATATTTTATAATATATATTAAAATATATATTAGCTATATTAAAAGATGTCCTGAATGGCTGGTAGGGAAAAAAAAATTTGGACTATTCGAAAGTACTTATCTATAAGTCTATTTGAATAAAAATCTTTGACTTTGACTTTGACTTTGAAATAGAACTAAAAGTACCTATTAAAATGCAAAGTAGCATCTTTTTGAAGTTTTTTTTTGTTGTGATGATAATAATTAGATTTAGTTTTATCAGTCATGTGGCTTTGTAACACGCCTTCGAAATTAACAGAGTAGCTCAAGATTGTTATTTTTAGTCACCCACCCCGCGACCGGCCTTAGCGAAAGTTACTTAACCACTATAATCTGCATAATTTCCCTTACATAGGTTGTATACAGCTGGTAAAATAGTAAACACGTATGGAGAAATAGGTAACAATCCATAAGAAACTCAGTAGAGTTTCTTGGTCTTGGTCGACTGGGAAGGTCCCCGACTGTATCTAAGTAATAATAACTACGCCTGTCTTTACCCACAGAATATATATTAGTACATGACGGTACAGAAATTTCACCCCCGAGTTTAGGAATGATAAACGCAAGCGTCCGGTCACCGGACTAGTCTCAATAGGCTGGCACTTGCTCGATTAGTCGCACGGCAGACAGTTATTGTACTATGAATGCTATACGCAATGCAAAAGGTTGAAATTAGGTTGTTTTCCAGAATAGTAGGTAAATATCTCGGGGATTTTGCGCCGCTTGTATGGAAGTGCCAGGCCTGCTTTACCGAAGAGCATCTTTGAGTCATACCATCATAACAATCATGATTGGACAACACGAAGCCATTCTTACCCCTGTACCATTTGCTCTATCCACAGAACAAAACAACTTTACGGGCCGGTTTTACCACCTACTAATAAGTTCTGGATAGTTTAATTGACAGATCGTTTGACAGTTTGTAACATAAAAAATAACAAATGATATGCCACATAAGCAGATGAGATTGATGAACAAATGATATCCATAAATTAGTTGGTAAAACCGACCCTTAATATAATACCTACAATTCGATTCTATATAGCCATTAAAAGTGCTGTGGCCTGTCTTAGTAAGAACAAAAAGGTCATGACGGCCATGTCAAAAAACCATTTACAAAAAATACGCCAGAGTTGGTGCCAGCATGCTACTAAGTAGTTAAAGTTAGGATCAATTATTATTAAGTTCATATAATTTTAAAGGCAAGGAATTCAAGATTTTTCGAAAAGTACTGTAGTTACAGTATGAGGAGGCGCAGTGGTTCGAGCGCTCGGCCTACGATTTAGTTTCGCAATGGTCGGTCACGGGATGGGTGACCAATAATTTACTATCTCTTCCGTGCCTCAGAAAGCTCATTAATCCGTTGGTCCCGGCTGTATTTGCGGTCATGAAAAAAAACCCATCATTGGGTCCACGTGTCGGATCATGGCCCATTCTCCTTATCTTATGACTTATCCTTGCATAAGGAATGCAGTGCCCGGGCAGTAGGGACATCAAAAATGGTTAATGACGATTGTCCAATAGAAACGAAACATAAACGTTAGAACTTGTATTACGAAAACCGCATCTAAAATGAACGACATAGGTAAAGGCCAATCTCAAGCACAAAGTGTAAAGCCTTATCTGCTGTTGAGTACATAAAAATACCTCTTGTATTCGCGACACATTGATAATCTCCTCCTTTTCTTGAAGACGCTTAAAAATCTATAAAAGAACTAAAACTTTTAGAGATTACGACAATACATACAACGCCATCTTTCATGCACGCCATACCGCGCCATACGCAATAAAAAGCAGTAAAAGGGATGTTGTTAGTTACGTCAAAATATATTTTTTAAGAATTAAAATCAACACAACAACTGTTGCTAAGCAACCAAAACCTGAACGAAGCGTAAACCAACTCTGCCTTCTGCATAGGAGCGTCACAATATAATTTTCTCCGTCCGTCCTCTCTTTAAAATGTAATTACTTTTGATAGAGTTGACCGATTTTGATGAAATAAAGTCTATACGGTAAGTTGAGATATGGAATTTACATAAATATAAAATTCTGTGGACTCAGATCAGTGGCTTTGGTGTGATGCTCATTCAAACACACAGACATACAGACAGACGGATAGACAAAAAATCTAAAAATGATACAAATTAGTTCTGCTGCTCATTCTGAGTCCCCCGTATCTATATATTTTTTGCAAATCTAAGCAATGTACAGACACGCTGAACTTTGATTCTTATTATAAGTAAAGACGATTACTGCTTCTAACCGCTTTTTGTGTTCTTTGGAGCGAAAGGAGGCCTGTCTAGCTGCCTAGCTGGGTGTGACACTGAGCCCACTTTAATGTGATGAAAGCGATTTAAGTCAGATTTTTATTTCAGTAGAGTAATTTGACAGGTGCCAATGTCACTTGGTCAAAATAATCCTGCTTTAATTAAACAGTTTTTCGTAATGACTTGCTCAGATCAAGTTCCAGTTCAGTAAATATTTGATTTCATCCACGTACACAGATTCAATATTAACATTCTAGCTACAATTTAAGGCAGCAATTTTTTTACGAAATGACATTGTCAAACTACTCTACTGAATAAAAAATCCTACTATAGTGAATACTCTACTTATACCTAGCCAACTCGTCCAAGTTAGCCAAGTTACAGGCTTCTCACAAGGAGATATTCGAAAGTATGTGTAGGCAGGTCCATGTCACGGCTTGATAATCTGTACGTATAAGTGGTATTAAATAATCTGTGATATTAAATAATCTGTGATAAACTGTTTTTTTTTAAATAGCTTAGTTTTTTGGAGGAAATAAAACTACACACAATAAAAAAATACCTACCTTCTGGTGGAAGATATTTCAATGATTATAATAAAATAAATAATTTCATACAATCACACCAACTATTTAGCAATATACATATTTAACAACCAGACCAAGACAAATAGACATGATCATGCACTCTTATATTTGTCTTGTCCGGGGATCGAACCCGGGACCTCTGGTGCAGATGGCGAGCATTTGCACCGCCAAAGGTCTTCAAAATGATGATGATTGCATTGTGTACCATGGAATTATTAAGTACTACGTACAACGTAATACCTATTAATTCCATGTTGTGTACCTACTGAAGCAATGGCATGCGATGTTTGATTCATTGGTCAAGTATAAAATACTGAATTGTTTTAAAATGTATCTCAATAATTATGTAGTCTCCGCGTTGCTACAACTAGATACGACGCTTCATACAAACAATGGATCATAAAATGTGACCACAAATTTTGACGTTTTATTTCAACCAACTGACTCGGTTGCTAGGGATGATTGTTAACCATTGCACACCCGTATACCGTTGTCACAGTAGACTAATAGTTTGTGGCAGAAATCTATGTTAATAACTGTATTTTTCTCGGAGTCAGTATTTTTTCCCAATTTTCTATAGTGAACCTACATAGACCTAGCTCAAATTGGGACATCTCCCTTACCTAGGTATAGGTCGCGCCACGTAACTTATATAAGCGCCGTGCTTATATAAAGTTAGACGATTATTCCTCGTAGTGACATGTTTGTACAATCGAGGATATCCCGGTAGACTACAGGTTTTTAGGCAGTGTTGTTTAAAAAAGCAATAGATTCATAGAAACTCGCCGTGGCATGTTTGCAATCCAGAAAGTTCCCAGTATTGTGTTATGTGCCGGTATTATGTATTCAATTTGGATTATAGTTTTTTCGCTTTATTGTTACTTTTCGAAACACGTTACCCGAACAAAAATATACTGGATGATCAGGAACCTCCCCGATTGTAGTGAGTTACTGCGCATACACATCTTGTCACGCTTATGTCAAGTTCTGAGGCGCGACCTGTATTAGGATATACTTGGTGCCTTTTTTTTCAACCGGTGTGGTCGCATGAGCATTAATAAATAAATTTATATGAGAAAGGACAATGAAATAAATAAAACAGCTAACACACAGTGTTAATATTTTATGTTCTTCTAGAATTTCAATAAACAACACATCAACATACTTTATTATTTTTATTTCTGCAATATTGATAGCAATGTACACTTAAGTATTTATAAAAATATATATATTTTTAATATTTTAACATCATTGTTAATTCCAAATTGATTTATAAATTTGAATTACAAATTAGTTCATTTGTGATATCCAATGTAGTTAGAGTTTGATATCGTATCAGATTTTTGAGGTTTTTTTCTTAATTGACAATTTAATGAAACTCAAAACAGAGATTAAAAATGTTATAATTTATTGACAAGTAAGGAATGAAAGAACATTATACTTCATTGGAACACACTATGTTAACGTCGTGCTCGCGAGCTATACATACATACAATTTATTTATACTTAAAACATATGTTATCTATTTAATATAGTTTCTAATTTTTTTTATCTATTTATTTCCTAAATCACTACATTTATATTGCATCAGTCAGGTAGTTTCTCCTAATAGACTGTACGCACGCAGCATGAAAAACTATCGAGGACATATCGTCAATGAATGTATGACATATTGAGCAGCGGTTCTACCGGATGTAAACGGAACTACATTTTTCTGTATATTATTTAAAGTACGTGCTCGATACGAAGACGCAAGTTGTTAGTGCTAGAGGTACAGGAGGCCTACTCTCTAATCCCGTCAACTAAGATACGGGCCCCCGACCGTAAGTTTCCCGAAACTACGGATGGAGCCTACTCTCTATTGATTTCGGATGTACTAGTTTTGAACAAACTGCACAAACACATTGGGAGTAGGGACAATGTCAAAATGGATTCTCATTCATTCTTAGTACGGGTCTCCGAACTAATAAGCTGTCCAGGAGGTCTACTCTCTAAGCACGAAACCCGTAGTTTCGGCCTAGTTACGGACGTTTCCTACTCCGTATCACCTACGGACAGCTTAATAGTTCGGAGAACCGAACTAAGAATGAATGAGAATACGTTTTGACATTGTCCCTACTCCCAATGTGTTTGCGTCATTTGGCCAAAACTAGTACATCCGAAATCAATAGAGAGTAGGCTCCATCCGTAGTTTCGGGAAACTTACGGACGGGGGCCTGTATCTTAGTTGACGGGCTTAGAGAGTAAGCCTCCTGAAACGTCCGTAACTTAGGACGAATCTACGGGTTTCGTGCTTAGCGGGTAGACCTTCTGATATGAGATACTGAAAAACAATCTGGAGTGTAATAATGTGAATCTCGTTTTGATTAGGTACTTTGTAAGATAGTTAATTTAAAACACCAAAGATGAGAACTTGCGATTATCTTGTAATCTGAACTTGTTTACATTATTTCTTTATCGGAATACTGGAGTCATTGCTATATATTATAAATACACTACATATTACAACAACAACAAGTAAACTACACATTTCGGCATTAATATAAATTACAAAGAAACTGTATAATAATTCAGTATAGTGGAAGATACTCGTTTAGACGGATAGACGAATAAGGGTTTATTTAAAACTTTATCTTTTTTTTATAATGCTCGTTTTTTTTGTTTATTGCCAAAATTAAATTAATAACATTAGTTTGTCTACTGACTAGAACGATACAATCAAAATAAGAGCGAGTTATAATTGACTGAGACGCTACCCACACTTATTATCATCAAAGAAAAAAAAAGATAAACATTTAAACAATAAATAGATTATTCAGACTTACATAATTGACGCTATAATATTAATTCAGTGATTGTGGTGAAGTTTCCTTATAAACATAGCAAACTTAGCACGGAGAGGGGATGACTGTCTTGAATAGCTTCCTCTTTAAACAAATTTTATCAAGCTGCAACATCAGCTTGTGATGATCCTCAGTAATGAAGGAACAATTAGAGAGAAAGTCCTCATATGGCTAATGAGAAAGTGCTCCGTAGGCTTAGGTCTCTTCGTCTTCAATCAACCGTCTCCTCAAGAAGCATGGTGCCAAAAGAATCAGATCATGGTCCTTGCAAAAACTTTTTGGAATTCAGAAAATCGAATTTCGAAATTTTCTCCAAGTTAATGTCTGTCTACTTCAAAGTATAACCATACCATACCAACCGAATTGAGAACCTCTTTGTGGAAGTCGGTTAAAAATGCGTCAGAGGTGTAAAGTTAGGACTACAGAAGATTTCCTTTCTCTATTTGACTTTACTCATTATATTGAGGCGCGTAGTTAAAAAACGATTGAGCAAATGCTTCTATATAATCTGGAATTGTTTACAATAGCAATCTCGGTGGTAAATATGCGGCGAATTCTTCTAAAAAGATTCTAGAATCTTCCATCACGAGTTATTGGGACAGGGCTCTCCAGTCTCGTCGTAGTAACTGAAACAACGGAAATATTATGGTTAGTTAAAAAGAACGAATGCGATTCAAAAAATTTTACCTCACTGAAAAATCCATTCCTCATAAGTCAATAGGGAAATACCACTTTGTTTATGTGAAAGTTCTTTTCAATGATAATACATAATACGAATGTTGAAATTGACATACACAAAAAATACAGTAGTCTCTATTCAAGAAATTATGGCCTAAAGGCCTAAGAAATGAAGGAAGGAATTTATCATTATTATTTCCTAAGACATATTTTCATAATAAAACATAATTCTTGTTTAATTGTTTAAAGTCCAATACTCTATGATTTTGTAATTTTTGCATTTTTCAATGCTATTTTTATACTTATGGTAAATTTTTAATAGAAAAATATTGGAAAAAATTAACTCGGCCACAAGTGAAGTCTCAGACGGAAATCGAACCCGCGACCTTTGGAAATCCGGTCCAATGCTCTTACCGCTGAGCTACCGATACTGCGAACCACCGTCGAAATTCTCCAATACTTTTATATTTTTAATACGCTGTAGGCCAGCGTTGTTACATCAATGCTAGGAAAATCCTTGCATTCGAAAGAAACATCTTTTCAGGTGTTTAACGATCGATTAAGATGCAACTGCCAATAATTTATGATTTTGTAATTTTTGCATTTTTCAATGCTATTTTTATACTTACCTATGGTAAATTTTAAATATAAAAATATTGGAAAAAATTAACTCGGCCACTAGTGAATTCTCAGACGGGAATCGATTCCCGTCTGAGAATTCACTTGTGGCCGAGTTAATTTTTACTTTCCAATACTCTACTCGAAAGTATTGGCAAAGGTTGTATTAAAATCAATCGGAAATTTCTCTTTACACAGGAAACGAAAACAGAAGCAAACAATTATATTTTCTTCTAAAGAAACCACCAAATTATCTTCAAAAAAGTTCTCTATGGGAAGCAAGAGAAAATTAAAAATTGACCATCCATCCCATGACCATGGCAAAAGTTGCTAGTAGTACCTACCTTATAACGGTATTGCTAATATTATGTTTCTGATGTTAATGATAACGTCTCGTGGCATTGAAGAACCGGTTTGATTTGTTGAGAAAGGAAAATTGTGAGAATATCCTTATATCATTTAATGAGTTACCTATATTAGAAGTCACTAACAAATTCTGTCTCCTATGTAGCTGGCCTACCGCCATCTTTTAGCGCAATATTGTTTTCTGTCAAACATCGGCGCATTATTGTGACATGTTATATGTCACATCGTACCGCGAACCTCATAAAACAAAATAATTTCTTGACGCAGTTTTGTGTGAAGTGTGTCAAAATATGACAACTTCAATTCGTTCGTTGGCAGGAACAATGAATAAAGATGTACATGGATCTGAGATAGTTGTTAATAGAAACTTACATTATTCAAATATATCATGAGACATTTGTATGTCGATATTTTTCTTGCGAATGTACAGGAGCTGCCTAGTCAAGTCCGTCATTACGAAGTACCATCAAGTGCAGGTAGGCACGTTCTTTTTTGTTGATAGATTTTTGTAGATATAACTCAATGGTTGTGTCATTGGGCAGGAATGAAAAAAAAATTTATGAAGTTCGCGGTACGAATTCAAACACTATTGAAACAAAAGGAAAACAAAACGTTCTTACGACATGATGGTCTCTAAAAAATGGCGGTACGCCCCCGACTGCCGGCTTACCATCATCTATTAGAAACCATCTTGTCCTAAGAACGTTTTGTTTGCGTTTTGTTTTTATTGAAGTTGTCACATTTTGATACGTCTTATACTTTGAAGGCGATGATTAAGCGGAGATGTCACAAAACTTAACTCAAAAACAAGCTTACCTACTTGAAGAGGTTCGTAGTACGAAACAGCATAGTAAGATTAGAACAATAATGCTCTAAGAGTTGGAGGTAGGCCCCCTGAGGCCCTACCGCGCAAGTGTCATAGGCATCAACATCGACTTCATTTGACAGATGGATGTAACACATTGCTGCTTCTTTTTGACACAAATGAAAACTTACCAAAGACCAAAGAGCAATATGTCACATCCATCTGTCTCTCCATTCTAAAATCCTTTGTAAGTTAAAAGTCACTTCCTTTCCCTTTCTCCTTAATATATTTATCTGTTAATACGAGTTTGAATTTGTTATTTCCTTTTTCTGCACTCATTCCCCTAAGGTGTCTGGAAGAGATTGTTATGTAGCAATAAGGCCGGCTGTTGTTTGTAAATTGTCCTGTATTACTTGTTTTTTAAGTGTGCAATAAAGTATTATCAAATAAGTATTGTTATTATCAATTATTATTATTATTTATGTACTAGCAGTCTCCCGCGGTTTCACCTGTGTGGTTCCCGTTCCCGTAGAAATATTGGGATAAAAAGTATCCTATGTATTAATTCCGGCTATCAACAATCTCTGTGCCGAATTTCATCCAAATCCATTCAGTAGTTTTAGCGCGAAAGAGTAACAAACAAACAGTCAAACAAACTGACATACTTTCGCATTTATAATATTAGTAGGATTAGTAGGATGTACAAATATAAATAAATAATAAGATAAAATAAATAAATATTTCCATACAATCACACCAATTATCAAGCCCACGTTAAGTTTCATGAAGACCTTGTGTTATGGATACTAGATAACGGATAAACATACTTATATACTTTTTAATACATACATAAAATACGTATTTAACACCCAGACCAAGACAAATAGACATGTTATGCGCACAAATATTTGTCTTGTCCGGGGATCGAACCCGGAACCTCTGGCGCAGAAGATGGGGTTAGTACCCCTGCGCCAAACAGGTCGTCAAAATGAGTTTGTATCACACAAATAAATAAATTATGTAAACTTACTACCATTCTTTTTATTCTACGAAATGCGCGCAGTTAATATGTTAGTGCAAACAAGACATAATAAATATTACTTGCATTGTTATCAGTTGACGTTTGGAAGCTTGTATCTACACAACTGGTTTAACAAGTGACAAGTGTTTTATATTGATATGAACGTATTTAAAGAAAACATATATTCGTGAAAACAATAAGTACTATAATTTGGTGCTGATTTTTCAATCATCGGAGAAAAGTAATCAGTCAATTCTAGAAGTAGGCTATACACTTCTGTTGGTGTTTCGAATTTCTTCACTATTTCAAGGTAACATGCGTGCCTGTTTCAAAAATCATTTTTTTTGCAGTAATAACTGCGTAACATTTTTTTTAATGAATGACGGTGATACTTTTAGCCTTCATCATACCTGATGTTAAGTATTGATAAGGCTGAAGATGGAAGCGAGCCTCTCCCGGAATCCTCAATCACTGAGGAACTGGCTATCTTGTCACGAACTGCCGGAACACAACAATGCTGAAAACATTGTTGTTATGGCGTCAGGCTTAGATGGTGGTGGTAGCTAGCCAGGCGGGCTTACAACAAGTCCTACCACCAATCAAACCGAATACAATATGTACCCCCGCTGGGAATCGAACCCGGGACCCCTGGGTCTTATACCGGTAGTTGTACCACTAGACCACAAAGGCGGTTATTGTGTTCTGTGGTGTAGACCGAGATATTATAAAATAAAGTAATAAGGTAATATCTTTTCTAGATAACGTGAAGCAAAATAATCTAAGCATGTACCATTTTCAACATGATTGTTTTAAATCTGACAATGTTAATATGTATTTATTCTGTTTCACAAACAATTCAAAGTCATTTCAACGGTTTGTATTACGTATAATGTTTAATTTTATACTTGTTTACAAGGTGGAAAGATGAAACAACTTTTACGTATATCAAACGGGCTATATTTCACGAACTAAGTTGTAATTGTCCGTATTTTAGGTTTCTAGTTAGGGGTTTTTTGATTTTCCCGACGTTTCGGCACCTTTACAGCTGCCGTGGTCACGGGATGACTGGCTACTTATAAATCTACCCTCGAAAAGATAATTTATTTTTTCTACTTTCGTTCGGATACGGTTAGACATTTACTATGGCAAAAGATATTATTGATTTGATATTTTGATTTAATTATTATTTTAAATCTTTATTGTTAAGAAAAGAGAAAACTAAAGACTCTAATGGCAGTTCACAAATTGGGAGGACGTTTGATATCCGTAAAAGTTGTTTTATTTCAATGAACAGTGCGCGCCAAAACATAAGATGTACGTGTGGAAAGATGGGACATGAAGGACAGGTACCATAACCGTAGCTACCATCCTTAATTTTATGAAATTTCGAACAGCATTTACTTAGCCTCGCATGAACACATTCACAGATTTTGAAGCAAAAAACAGGCAGCATTGAAATGGTCAGTTTAAAAAAAGTAAGTTTTGATAGTAATCGATCCTGTTACTCTTGAGGATCAAAACACTGCAAGAGACCAACCAAGGTATGAGTACTAGATAAGTCAGAAATCGCGAAAAACTATTGCACGTTTTTTGCGCTACTAATCCCGGAAGACATAATTAAAACAAATAAATAAATATTTTCATACAATCACACCAATTATCTAGCCCACGTTAAGTATCATGAAGAACTTGTGTTATGGATACTAGATAACGGATAAACATACTTACATAGTTTTTTTTAATACGTACATAATAAGTACATAACAAACACCCAGACATGTTCATGCTCAGGCACACAAATATTTGTCTTGTCCGGGGATCGAACCCGGGACCTCTGGCGCAGAAGGCGTGGTTAGTACCACTGCGCCACACAGGTCGTCAAATAATGTTGTCCTACTTATCAGTAAAATATGACAGTTGCTTGATCACAGATTTCAATGCAAATTACTATGAAGTAACTTATCTAATATATCACCATATTATGGGCAGTATGAGGGAATGTCATACCTCCGTTGATTCTGGTATCCGTAACGCAAGTGCTGTACCTACATAACACTTTGACAGCTGAACATTTTAATCACTGCCAGTTCTTGTAAGCCGATCACGAACTTAATCCGTGGTGGATTTTTTCTTAGAGTCGCTGATCACTGATTCAGTACGTGATCCAGTTTCATACGATTTACTCTAAGAAGATGAAATCCGTGATCGCCTTATTGCAGCGGCTAGATTAATGTTTAGGCTACACGCATATATAAATTACACACACGTGAGGTGCGCGAGGTCAGAGGTAGGAGCGATCGTTCACCCGTTGTCTTGTCATTGCAAAAAGCAAACAGGTGTGCGTGGTCGAAAAGAAACTGTTTTTGCCCAGATTGCAACATACCGTTATGTTACTATCCCTGTTTGAAAAAAATCCACATCCAAAAGGATTTTACCACATAAAAATAAAAATCAATAGTATTTTTTTATTTTTCAAAAACGTGTTATTTTCAATGCTGATTTAGTAATTTCAATTGCCTACATATATATTAACAATATATTTTTTTTTTGTTTTTATATAATCAAAATGTATCACCTCAAAAAAAAACACTCCTGTAACTATAACGGTTATTTACCTATACATTTTACAATAAAGCCAAAAAACGCCGGCGTATTATAGCGCGCGCCTCAAAATATGCGGCGTACGTAAGAAAAAATACATCACGTATCCAGTTCGTAATCAGCTATCAAAGTGTTCATTCGGAATTGGAACAATGTGTCTGATGTCCTTCCTTAATCCTATTAATACTATTAAAGTGAAAGTATTTCAGTTTGTTTGTTACTCTTTCACGCTATAAACTTAGGATACTCTTTATCGCGATATTCCACGGGAACGTTCCCGTTCCCTACCACCTTCTTAACC
This sequence comes from Chrysoteuchia culmella, assembly GCA_910589605.1. Lineage (NCBI taxonomy): Eukaryota > Metazoa > Arthropoda > Insecta > Lepidoptera > Crambidae > Chrysoteuchia > Chrysoteuchia culmella. The sequence goes on along the minus strand of OU342651.1, from coordinate 19,911,729 downwards.
ACGCAGGTGAAACCGCAGGCAGCCGCTAGTTTATAATAAAAAGAGGAAAATCCAAAGTCAACTATGTAGCTGTACCTTATAATTATATTTTTTGAAGAATGCTACCTTGTTTACCGGCAGTTTCTTTTTTTATACTCAAGTGGATTTCTCAACGTTTTTCCCTATAACGTTTTGTAAGTTACACAACTGTACAAGATATTTTATATTCATTTTATGCATAGAGTTCACATAATATGAATGTCAACATTATTACAAAATGTGAATTAATTATTTAGGGTTATTAATTAGAGTTATTAATTCTAATTAGAGTTCTGACAAAAAGGAGGACAAACTAAAGTTCTCACTAAGGAAATATGTAGTAGTAGCGATAACTACTATTTTTTACACAACTTTTTTAAACTGTGAAAAACAAAGTTACTTTCGATATAAGTATTGGTATTGCAATATTTAGTAAATGTTTGTGTCATATCCTGAGAAATCCACAATATCGTCTTCTCCAAGTCACCATGATGGGGAAGATTGCTGGAAAGCGCAGAGTGGGAGGACGCGAAATGTCATGGCTTCGTAACATCCGCCAGTGGACCAGCGTTAAGACAATAAAACAGTTGTTCAGACTCGCCATGGACAAAGCCAAATTCAAGGAGCTGACGGCCAACCTTCAATGATGAAGAGGCACTTTAAATGGAAGAAGAAATGTTTGTGAAATACTATAACCATACATACAATATAATAACGACGCCATGACACCAAATTATGTACAGTAAACAGAACGTCAGGCTTTATACTAGAAGTATTCTAAAACCACTGCTATTAGGTCTTTACCTATGAAGTATGAAGGTCTTATTTCTTAATTAATGGCGTGCTCGCGATAAAATTCGCGAATTTTGCCAATGTCAAGTAAATATATTTTGTATTTATAGAAATTGTACGGTAGATTGGGTTAAAGATGGAGCATCACAACACGTGTTATTACGAAAAGAACTCGGGTGAAACTCTATAAAGGTCTTCAAAGAAAGTTCGTTTTCCATAAATAATAAATAAATAAATAAAAAAAAATATGAATATCTTATAAATTATATTAAATAGAGTGGTCATTTTTGCTCACCAAAAATGAGTAATTATAAGAATAAATAAATATATATTACTGATTCTTGACTGGTATGATCTTAATTTAATAATAAAAACAAGCAATTGATGTGCCTTTTAATTGTAGAAATAGTGAGGATCTCTAGACGTGTAAGAAAAATATTTTCTATTACATAGGTAAAGACTATTACGAGTTACGAGAAACATGACTATATCACTCAATATCAAACTGTACAGTTTGACCGGGCTCTCAAGATCAAACTGTTGTATAGTCTGTCCGGGTGTCATGTGCATGGCAAATATAAAGGCAGCATAATAAAAACATAACACTACGGGACGTTGACGGAATTTCTGTGTAAAACGGAAGGAGCCATAACTAAAAAACAAAACAATTATTGCTAATTGCTTAGCTTTATTATGACAATACCTAACACAACAACAGTTGTCCGTGTTCTTTAGATTTTCACACAGTAACTTTTGAGTAGAATAAAATCTGTGGTATTATTTTATTTAGATAATTTGATTAATTTTTTACTTACTCGTGACACGATATACATCTCATTATGTGATAAATTTGGTCTTTGGGACAATGAAATGATTTGATAATTCCACTTTCAGCGAACAATATCATACAAGATATAATTAGGTAGAGAATCGACATCCGAAACATCACTACAGTTTATAAGTACCGACTCAAAAAGTTTAATTTAAGTATTTGTTAACAAATAAAATATTAACAGCAGTACACTGACACAAGTTCACAAACTGAATGACCGTATCAACAGTCCAAGCCAGTTTATATAGTAGAGATGAGCAAAATTACGACATACCTACAAATTAAAACGACCTAAGACACAATTTTATTAAAATGGTGATTTAGTCATAAACGTTCTGCATTTTGAGTCTTAAAAACCAGATAATTGCTTCCTTAAATAACGAACGGGGAAACACTTTCGACAAATTCTTAAAAAATATTATGATGGTTTTTTGATACGATTCACTGATCAAAAATATGTTTAGCTAGACTTCTAGAGCCTTTTCCTTTAAGAAAAAAAAAACGATTTATTCAAAGATTGTTTACTTTTTAGGTGTAAAAACCAATATTCTGTTTCCATAATAAAATAAAAAAATAATTCAAGAAAAATAGAATTGAATAGAATGTCTTTATTTTCTAACGAAAGTTTAAAAGCTGATGTTTCATTCAATAAAAAAAAAAATTGTTTCAACTTCTTTAAAGCTTGTAAACCAATATTTTCATAATTATACATTTAGGCACATAAATAAAATTTTATGATTTATGCACGGAAAAAAATTAATGTACCAATGTGTCAAATTTCAACCACATGGCGACGATCCTTTAAAATAATAAATTCGTTTTACTCATATAATATCATCGGTTAAGTCAACATCTGCAAACACATTATCCCTTATTTTCTCAAAAACACCAAAATGTGTCTTGGATCACTTTGGTTCTAAATATTAAGTAAGAAGACACTGACATGGGCAAAACTCGTTTGAGGCAATAAAGTTGCAAATAGTTGTCAAACACGATTATGTGTAATAAAACAAAACTGCATCAAGTAATTATAACTTTTTAATTTTGCATTTTACAATGCTATTTTTATGTGATAAATATTAAACAAGAAAATATACTAGAAAAAAGCAACTAGTCTCATGTCGCCCTGAGTTGCTTTTATCTGCATCAAGAAGTTTTAATCAAATTGTTTTTTTTTGCTGTTGTTGTGTTTTTAATGTTGCGTGAATAAAAACTTGAAAAGGGTTAAAAAAGTTGGAAAAAATGATAAACTTGATCTATGAAAAGCGAAACACGACAATAATAAAAAGAATGGAAGTTTGTTTGCTCTCATCTAATTCACACGGGAACGGGAAACATGCGGGTGTAACCGCCGGCGGCCGCTAGTATTAAGTATTTTGTCTATTATTACCAATCTTAATAAATAACTATAAAAATATCAATAATAATATGGAAGTTGTGAGCAACGGGAAAACCCGGTGGCAAGGCGCTGGCGCTTGCGATTGCCTCGATTTTTATTTTGCTGATTCCTTATACTATACAGGGTGTTAAAAGACCCATACCGAAGCCGTGATATATGCGTAGTGTACATCAAACCAATTAAGAATATGTAAAAATAATTGCTGGGAAACGACTTTTATTTTTAGTTTAAAAAAAATGGTGTTATTTTTAACACGCAATGGAACTCGTGCATCAACGTTTGCGTATGTATAAAGAGAACGAGTAGGCGACTGGGGCCCCGTATCATTGAGTGGTTTTGACATTTATTGCGGTTCTGTTACTTTAAACGATTATTTTTAAAAATAAATGTAGACTTTGATTCTCAATAGCTCCTTAACTATCAGTTTCCCAGGTTTGGCCCCATACAAGAAAATGGTAGTAGCGATGGGGAGAATACGTTGCTTTCGTTTTCGTTATGGATCTTTTAACACCCTGTATAAACCGGCTTGGACTATCGATACGGATGTATTACTGATAACATTTTATTTGTCACCAAATAAATAACTTACTCGTACATACGGCTGCGAATTACCAGACGCTTCAAGAAAGCTTACAAAAATGTCCTACGAAGACACAGAGAAATTAATGTTTATGATGAAATGTTAAATAGTTTTTAGTATGTACCTACGAAATTTATTTTATGAAGTTAAGTTATTATTTATAATAATATGGTAGTATGTTTGTTTGTCATGATCTTGTTAATTAATTGTATTGCATTTGGTTGTTTAATTTAAGTATAATGTAAATCCTTTTTGCCTGAAACACAGGGTATTCCTAGTTCAGGCTAATTATATAATTATTGTACTATTTGTAAACGAATTTTCTAGTTTTGAACACTGTAATGTTAAATAATCATTTAATAAATTGTTTATTTATTCATTTTCGTTTATAATACCTCAAAATTTGAACTCATTTTTAAATCTCCAGCTGTATTACACATAGAAGAATAATTTATTGAAGAGTTTTTGTCATTCAGACTGGTGATAACTATTAGGTATCTGAAGTGTGCCTCAACTAAATTGTTCAGAATCAAACCAAATTGTTCCCCGTGATTGAGTTAGAGTAAGTGCGGCTACGTCACGAATCGGTCGACGATGTTCCAGTTGGTGCCATTATAAGTTTGACGACCTGTTTGACGCAGGGGTACTAAACCCGCCTTCTGCGCCAGAGGTCCCGGGTTCGATCCCCGGACAAGACAAATATTTGGCCTGGGTGTTTTATATAGGTAAGTAGGTACATTATGTTTGTATTTATAAAAAGTCTAAAAGTATGTTTATCCGTTATCTAGTATCCATAACACAAGTTCTTCATGAAACTTAAAGTGGGCTAGATGATTGGTGTACTTGTATCCAAATATTTATTTATTTAAGTTCCGGAATAAGGTCAAAATAAAAGCAACAACTATCACAAGTATTTCTTTAAATATGCTGTTAAATATATTTTGGATATTAGTGACATTCAGTCACTAATATCCAAAATCGTCACCAATATAGTTAGAAACATCTATTCCAATTGCGCACTATAATTTATTTACAACTTGAGATTAGTATGTACCTTTTAAAAATCTAGAGCTGGATCTCTATCACATCCATTTTAGGGTTCCATAGCCTAATGGAAACAACGGAACCCTTATAGATTCGTCATTCTAATCTCAAGTCGTGTATATAAATTATCGTGAGCTAGATATTCAAAAAAGTCGTTTTATTCAATGAACAGTGTGCGTTAAAATGTGAGATGTGCTTAGTTAAAAAGATTAAATAGGTTAAAAAAAAGTTAAACTCCAACTAAAGGTAGGCCGGGAAAAATCTCGATAAAATGGCAATCTAGAGGCAGACATGATAATATAAGTTTGCATTATTAGCGTTATCGCATTTCGATCTTGAGGCCAATCTTGTATTGCGCCGTGTTGCCGTCAATTCGACACAATATTTATTACACAAATATTAGTTCATCGGTGATGAGTCATTCAAAACATTGAGGTAAAAATGCCGTTAAACATCTTCTTCATGACACACAATCTTGATAATATTATGCTCAAGAGTAACATTTTATTCGAAAATTATTGAAAATGAAACAACAGCTTATGGGATATTAAACAGTCGGTTGTAGAAAATAATTAATAAAAAAATTTGCTATAAGGTCATCAATCTTGATAAAGTTATCTACAACCTTACAAATAACAAATAATATAGGTATAAAAAACACTTACACATCACATCGGAGACATCCAAACGGATACAAAAAAGCATATCCACGTGGACACTGGCCATTCACGATGAATCTGGCTTCTGAACCAGCAGTAAAAGCAGCAATCAGAAGAACTACGAGCAGGATCTTCACAAACTTCATTTTTATTAGCAATTTAATCTTGTCACTAGATATTATCGCACGCGCCGCAGCAATGTTGTGATTCACTTTCGATTTAGCTGCGGGTTTTATAGAACAAGTTATTCTATTTGGTACGTCTGAACGCTAGCACGGTTGCTTTTCGACTGCCTCAACCTACAACTCTTGAATCTCTCGAGGATGTTGTCTTGACGTGTGCTGGGAAAAGTTCACGGGCGGGTGTGGTGAATCACCATGTCTCACTACTGATGGGGTTCGCGCTAATACCGGCATTCAGGTGTGTGACACACGCTAATTGCATAGTTTTGGTTATCTATTAGTTGCAGTGTGACTTTTATGTCCTCTAAGTGTTTGTGTCCTTTAGTTGTATGTTTTGGTACTCTATTAAGTAGTACAGTACGATCTTTATGCTCTTTAAGTGTTTAAAGTTTTTAACATGAATTGTTTATCTATTTTTTTGGTTCTCAATTAGTTAAGTATTATTGAGAACCAAAAGAACAATTACAACTTAGTTCGTGAAATAAAGCGCATTTGATATCCGTAAAAGGTGTTTTATTTCAATACATACCTTTTAAGATTTTTAACTATCTTATTTTTAAAGTTAGAGGGGGGGGGGGGGACACATTTGGCAATTTGGAAGTGTACATCTTTCAAACGATACGGGAGACGAGAGTAAAAAATCAAAAAATATGTATGCTGTAGATCATAATCAACAATTTCAAAGAAAATTGGTTTGAACGCGATATAGGTAGCAGTTTTATTATATGTAGGTAAGTATAGCACATTTTCCAAAACCGCAAATACGTGGGGCACACTGAATGTTTTGCGTATCATTTGAATAAAACACAATGTAAGCGAAATTTTGTTTTTATTGTCTTTTAAAGTATTCTCTTTTGCACTTTAAAAACTTTTTTATTTGGTCGAACCATTTTTAAAAGCATGACGACCACTGATCTGATGGCATGTTTTTACGTTCTGCGTTTGTAAAAGTGACAGCCAATGTTGTCACATCTATATACTAACTTTTTAGTAGATCTACCTATTTTGCCTCCGTTCTACCTATTTACTACACTCGACCTCAAATCTACATATTTTTCAAAGTATAGACAATTCTGACCAAGATCGTTACTTACAAGGTTCAAGTCTAGTAGGTACTGTACTATGTCGAAACGAATGTAGCGTAGCGTCGTAGCGTGTCTTGTAATTTTAGGACCTAAAACGGAACGTGAACTGAATTGACATCTGTCAGTGACAAGTGACACTGACCTTGGTGGCAATGTTAAATCTCTACTATTGAAACCAGATTTTTAGGCCAAAATTACAGAAATGGAAATAAGTCAATTCAAAGAAAATGTTACTCTCCGTCCTCATAACCAACTATAACCGCCTCCGTGGTCTAGTGGTACAACCACCGGTATCAGACCCAGGGGTCCCGGGTTCGATTCCCAGCGGGGGTACATATTGTATTCGGTTTGGTTGGTGGTAGGACTTGATGTAAGTCCGCCTGGCTACCTACCACCATCTTATCTAAGTCTGACGCCATAACAACAATGTTTTTTCAGCATTGTTGTGTTCCGGCAATTAATGATAAGATAGCCAGTTCCTCAGTGATTATATATATTTTTTATATTTTTTATATATATATATATATATAAGCCAAGTTAGGACTCCTTTAAGTGCTAGGAGATTTCACTCATAATATTCTGGATCTTTATTAGTTTAATTTAAATAAATATGAGCTTTAAGAGTTTCACATCACATTTCTCATCCATAATTATAGCAGATGTCCAATGTCTATGAACTGGAAATATTATAATTCATTACCGCATCACTGAAGATAAACTGTTATCAGCAATGGCGCGTCAGACAGTGTATTAATTAACGACAGTTACGTCCTCTGACTTATTTGCATTGATTTAGGTACCTTTTTAGTTTATTGTATTTTATTTTATTTACTTGGCACAATAACAGAGAAAAAAATAACTTAGAACAACAATTTCGCACAGCATTTTGTCTATAACATTAACTAAATGACACAAAAATTATACCAAATTCTATATTGTATATATATAACAACTTAATGAACTACTAAAAAACGAATTTTTATGAAGTCGGTTGTATGTATGTCCTAACTTTTTAATTACTTACCATTATCTATGCGGGTTTCATAAAATATCGTAAATGTTTCGCCTACGCCAAATGCTGCCCCATCATCCTTTGAGTGCAATACTAACTGCAATGATTTAATATTTCGTATACACGTCTCTCCAGAACTGGTGGAAAAACATCTCCGAAACTTAGATAATTCCAAGGCCGCTGGCTGTGATGGGGATGAGAAATAATGGGGGAACCATTATTTCTTTCTCACATTCATTATGACTTACGTGCTTAGTGCGAGTTTTTTCTACTCACGGTCGATCGTGAATGCGTCGATTTTTGTATGAAATCAGCGGACCGCCATCTAGCGGATTACGCCACGTACTACACCAACGCCATACAAAAACATACCGCGCTCACTATCAACCGTGAGTAGAAAAAATTCGCAGTAAGCACACTGTTACTTACCACAACTAACGTCACGTATAAAATGTCATTGTTTAAATGTCGTTTCTTTGAAGTATACATGATACTAGCAGCAGCTCGCGGTTTCGTTTCACCCGCGTAGTTCCCGCTTCCGTGGAAATATCCGGATAAAAAGTATCCTATGTTCATAACCAAGCTATTTTACTATCTGTGTACCAAATTTCATCCAAATCCGTTCAGTAGTTTTGGAGCCTATTCAATGCAAACAAACAATCAAATCTTTCCTCTTTTTAGTATTAATACTGATACACGATTAGAGTAATGGGATCTAGATTGATATCACATATCTGCTATTTCTTTTCTTTCTTTATTTTTACATAAAATATAAGAAGTCTTTCTTCTTTAGGTACCTTACTCTAATGAATACCAGTAGTTAATGGATCTAAAAGAGTGAGTATTAAAAATATTTTTTATTTTATTTCATCTTTGATGTTAAGTTTCCATATTAATATCTTGCCATCACTTAAAAATCTATTTGATGATATATATGCTCTGACCCTTCTATGTCAATTTAATAAATTTTGAACCGGAATGAATAATTTGGCGGCAATATACAATATCCTACCTACGGCCTACGCCATACACCAACGTAGGATTCAAAATGATTATCGTTAGTCACTTCAATTTGTCTGCAGGTATCGTCATTGAAGGAAGTATTTTTTTTTATTTATATATTTACGCCCTCGGTTTTTGACCACCATACGGCCCATTCATAGAAACTTATTTCATAATCATAGCTAAAAGGAAGTTAAAATTTAATTGTCGTGATGATTCGCTGTGCCACTGTTGAAAAGTCAGTTTTTGGATAGGACGAATTGTAAGTCCGCCTGGCTAGCTACTACCACCTTGTCTAAGTCTGACGCCATAACAACTATGTTTTCAACATTGTTGTGTTCCGGCAGTTCGAGATAAGATAGCCAGTACCTCAGTGGCTGAGGATTCCGGGAGAGCCTCGCTTCCATCTTCAGCCTTATCAATACTTAACATCAGGTATGATGAAGTCTAAGAGTCTCGACGATAAAAAAGTGCATCATTCTAGGCATCGATTAAAGTACTTCTGTAATGTGTATATAAAAGTATGCATTATGCTTTGAAGTGGATTCACTGTTATCTATTAATTTTCTTTCAGTATAAACTCTACAGGAACGAGATGGGTATCACTACCGGATAGAAATCCAAAACATTAACATATAATACCTATAAATGCAAAAATAACAAAACAAACGAAATAAACAAACTATTTTAGGTTAAAATAATAAACAGTATACATGAAGTACATAACATTTATTAAAAATTCTTAAACATTTATCTAAATTCTTGTGTTTTTACATTACAATCAGTGGCACATCACACCACGTTAGGTCCTATCCACACCAACATCCTATTTGACATTCACGAAGTGTAAATATTTATATAAAATAGATATCTAACAATTAGAGTATAAAGACAGGCAGAATTGATCGGTTTCTGATTTGAGTTCTTCGAGTTAAGATCGTTATCAACTCAAAGCAGAATGTTCATACAATACATGACATGAGTGAGGTTTGGAATGTTCTCAATTCAGAAACTGGCCATAAAAGATGGTGTGAGCTTTGATACAATTAAATATTTCCTAGGATTCAAAACAGCTGTCTAAAAAGCTGTGGGACAGTTCAAAAACTACATTTACAATACATGACATGAGTGAGGTTTCGAATGTTCTCAATTCAGAAACTGGCCATAAAAGATGGTGTGAGCTTTGATACAATTAAATATTTCCTAGGATTCAAAACAGCTGTCTAAAAAGCGGTGGGACAGTTCAAAACCTACATTTTAAAATATTTTGAAAAAATATTCTACAATCTAATTTTCATAAAATCATCAGGCCTGTTTTGAACTTAACGTAAAATATGTATGTAAAACACAGGTTAATATAAAGGGGTTTGAACTTTTTTGTATGAAGTCTGGCCTCGTCCAAATTCGTAGTATGAGACGCCATTTTTTTTTCTTTAAATGACATCGCACTATAATACCCATATAAATGAACAGGGGACACACAGAGGAAAAAATTAAACAATATATAATGCCCTAAAGTTTCGCGTTAGCTAGATAATTAGAGTTAAATATGAACAATGCTGACCCAAATTATGACCTTTGTATCTTTACCTCCAATTATCTCAGTAACCTGACACGTTAGGGCATTATGTTGAATAATATTTTTTGTCCATCTTTACGTTCCATAACCATTTAAATAGGTAATAACTAATAATATTTTTTCATAATAATACTTTTAATGCCCATTCTATTAGGTCCACAAGGCCATATAAGAATCGCAATTGCAGACGGGATCAGCAGCTGTGCCTTTCATACTCGTACCTTATTTGCACTAATCCAGTCGTAGTTTATTTAAAAAAAGCCAAGTAAATAAATTGGTATATGGTTGTAGTGGTATATTGCGGTAGCATCAATTTACATACTTTCCAGTCTGCATTATCTATCATCGAATAGAAAATGCGCTTTGGCTATGGAGTCAAATCTCCAACTTCTTGATCCCTGTATGTAACTTTAACATTTCTAGCATGATTTGGTTACCTACATTCCTCTTTGGCAATTTTATCACATACTAGCGGCCGGTCGCGGTTTCACCCGCGTGGTTCCCGTTCACGTGGGAATATCGAGATAATAAAGTATACTATGTTCATAACCAGGCTATCTACTATTTGTGTACCAAATTTCATCTAAATCTGTTCAGTAGTTTCTAAGCCTATTCAATGCAAACAAACAAACAATCAAATCTTTCCTCTTTATAATATTAGTATGTACATAAGGAAATGTGTTAAAAATGTTCTATCGAAACGGGAATTATCGCAACAAAATCTATTTTTTGGGAAACAGTTTTTTTTTTCTCAAAAGAGGTAAAGAAACAAGATGACGATACCAGTAACTCATAACAATTTAATTACATGTTACATCTTCTAATATATAAAATTCTCGTGTCACAGTTTTCGTTCCCATACTCCTCCGAAACGGCTTGACCGATTCTCATGACATTTTGTGAGCGTATTGAGTAGGTCTGAGAACCGGCTACTATCTATTTTTTATCCCGAAATTCCACGGGAGCGAAGCCCCGGGTCACAGCTAGTAATATATAGAGATATATAGAGCTCGTTGTATCAACCAGTGCAAATGCACTTGTTATCACTGGTGGTTATTCATTGTCTGCTCTATCATGTAGTGCACATGGAGAAAAAATATTACGTCAATGCATGGTTCAACTACAACAAAAAATAGACTAACTATAATAACATAAATAGCTGTACAAAGGGAGTTATTTAAATATTTTTCTATGGAAGCTGGTATACCCACCGTCATTCTGTATTTTTTTTCCTATATCAATCCACATAATCCCAATTAAAAAAAAACAAAATGGCGGTGTGAGAAAATGCCACAAAGATTCTATGCTCTTTTCTTGGTTTCTTGGCGACTTAGCTATTTTTTCACTCAACTAATCATTTTTTTATATATTTGGGTCTACCATCAGTTCAGGTTACTCAAACGGTTTTAGTGTCTGTGCCTCGTGGGGATTTTTTTCCCTGCGAGTGGATCCGGGCGAGGAAGCTCGGCGTGCAGTCCAGGGCGGCGGTGACGGGGCGCGCGGGGGAGGGGCCCGTGCGCCCCTCTAGCCAATGGGTAGTCATCTCCCCCTTGCCCTGTAAAGGAATAATTAAGAACATAAATAAGTTTCAAGTCATAAAAAGGGTGTTGAGAGACCCATGACGAAAACGAAAACCACGTATTCTCCACATCGCTACTATCTGTTTCTTGTATGGGGCCTCGGGCGAGCACCCTGTGCGCTGTGCAAAGGGTGCGCCTTCCTTTGGCGGTGGCTGTTTTGAACGCCAGCTATGGTTCGTTACATACAATTCTATATAATTTGATTGAGCGCCCGAAACGCGGCACACGGGGCGCGCGCCAGTGGCGCTTGCTATGTATCGTGCCTTAAGGAGCTATTGAGAATCAAATTCAATATTTTTTTAAAGATTATCGTATAAAGTCACAAAGCCCTGCCCTGGTTGCTACTCGTACTCTACAGACGCACGCAAACGTTCTTGCACGCTTTTCATTGCGTGTAAAAAATAACACCCATTGAAATAAAACAACTTTTACGGATATCAAACGCGCTATATTTCCACGAACTAAGTTGTAATTGTCCGTATTTTTAGGTTTTTTAGGGTTTTTTTTTTATTTTCCCGACGTTTCGGCACCTTTACAGCTGCCGTGGTCACGGGATGACTGGCTACTTATAAGTCTACCCTCGAAAAGTTAATTTATTATCGTTCGGATACGGTTAGACATTTACTATGGCACAAATTATTGTTGATTTGATATTTTGATTTAATTGTTATTTTTATTCTTTATTATTAAGAAAAGAGGAAACTAAGACTCTACTGGCAGTTCACAAATTGCGAGGACCTTCGAAGAAAGAAGCTGCCAAGAAAACTTCGAAAGCGGGCCGACCTCCACCTTTATAAAGAAATTAAGATATGTTGCTCCACCTTTACTTTTTATGTTTTAGCGTTTGATATCCGTAAAAGTTGTTTTATTTCAATGAACAGCGCGCGCCAAAACATAAGATGTACGTATAATAACACCCATTTTTTTTTACTTAAAATAAAAGATGTTTCCCAGCAATTATTTTTACATAATCTTATTTAGTAGAAAATGAAAAAATATGTAGCCTAATAATCTTATTTAGTTTGATGTAGGTACATTACGCACATATTTCGGCTTTTAACACCTTTTATTTTAATAACTTTTTTTGACGACCTGTCTGGCGTAGGAGTACGGATACCTGCCTTCTAGAGAGGTCCCTGGTTCGACAAGACTTTATTAAGTTTTATATGTAATATACATGCTACGCTCATTGAGCAAAAAACCATCTCAGAACGCGTTGTAGCTATTGTAAAACATCACGAAATTCATGTTATGGCTCCTATAAAAACGCTTACGTCGCGCTGTGGCAATCACAAAAAGACCACATAGCGGAATTCGTGACGTGGCTGTTTCGTTAGGACAACCACAATTCGTTGTGGTAGGTAATGAAGAAAAGCTAAAACATTCTGGGCACTAGGAAGTTGGTGTAACCATATCACGAGTTTACGACGACCAGTAGGCTGTACCTGGACGTTGTTTACGTTGATGACCAATGAACGGGAACCGATTACTTGTCCGAAATTTACTTGTCCTAATTTCATTTGACCGAAAACGGTTATTGTTTGCCATATTTTCTCATTCTCATTTTACTGAACTACGTTTCACACCGATTTTCAAAATAACTTTTTACTATTGGCCGAAGTCCCTTTAGACTTTCTTTCATTTGCCAAATAGCTTATTTGCCATACTTTCACTTCACCAGAACAACATTTTACCGAATATTATTTGGCCGCAACCGCAACTAGGTATGTTATATTATGTAGTATTACACAGTCCTGTATGCCCTTCCCCTAGTGTGTTATTTAGAGCCGCAAAGGCGCGGAGGGGTGAAACGTCACGCGTGCTGAGGAGCAGGTGGCCTTGAGCGAGCGGTAGAGAGCGAAAGCTATCTGCGACGATTAGCACGCGTGGGACCGCCAGAACCCCGCAGCGCCGGAGCAGTGACAGAAGACTTGCATGATGCATGCTTGCTTGCATGTTGCATGCTTGCTTGCATGTTGCATGCTTGCTTGCATGTTGCATGCTTGCTTGCATGTTGCATGCTTGCTTGCATGTTGCATGCTTGCTTGCATCTTGGATGCCCGCTTGCATGTTGCATGCCCGCTAGCTTGTTGCATGCCTGCTTACATGTTGCATGCCTGCTTACATGTTGCATGCTTGCTTGCAACTAGCATGCCTGCTAACTTGTTGCATGCCTGCTTGCTAGGTGCACGCCTGCTTGCATGTTACATGCCTGCTTGCATGTTGCATGCCTGCTTGCATGTTGCATGCCGGCTTGCATGTTGCAAGTCTGCTCGGTTGCTGCGAGTTTGCTAGCTTGTTGCATGCCTGCTTACTTTTTGCATGCCTGCTTGCTTGTTGCATGCCTGTTTGCATGTTGCATGCCTACTGGTATATTGCATGCCTGCTAACTTGTTGCATACCTACATGCTAGGTGTACGCCTGTTTGCATATTGCATGCCTGCTTGCATGTTGAACGCCTGCTTGCATGTTGCATGCCTGCTTGCATGTGGCATGCCTGCTAGCTGATTGTATGCCTGCTTACTTATTGCATGCCTGCTTGCATTTTGCATGTCTGCTTGCATGTTGTATGCCTGCTGGCTTGTTGCATGCCTGCTTGCACGTTGTATGCCCGCTAGCTGGTTGCATGCCTGCTAGCTTAAATAAGTAAATACAATAATGAAATTTCAGCCAGTTATTTAATTTTATGTTATTAAATTATGGCAAACGAAATTATTGCATATAAAATTCAGAAAAACATTAGTAGACCTAAAAATCGAGTGTTGGTAGTTATTCTGCATGTATATTTATTAAATCAAAGAGAAAATATTTCTAATTAATAAATATATCATTTTCACAACTTCACAAACATTTATCCGATTGCAATTTAAAGCATTTGTGTTATGAAAATCAAATAATTACATTAGCTTCGACAGTTCTTCCAAACAGTTTTCGAGGCGTTTGGTGAACAGAAAATATGGTAAATAAACCCGTGGTGTAATGAGTGTTCGGGATTATAATACTTCGACGAAATGTTCATTCGACCGAGCATAATCTCGGTAAAAAGTTTTTCGACCAAATGAGACGTCGGAGTAACGAAAAAAAAGAATTAATATTAGGACAACTGATACAGTCGAAAAGTTGTCGGTAAATTGAAATTCGGTGAAAATCAAAATCGACGTTAAGATAGGTAACCCCAATGAACATTGATGTTTCTGGTAAATATTTCTATAACATAAAAAAATTAAAATAACACAGTAAATGTGTTTTAATAAACAGTGCGCCATGTCATCCGTGAAAGTTGCTTAAACGTCAAGCGAAAGGGAATTTCCCGGTCAACAGGTTTGTGACTAGGCGCCAAATGCAGGCGCGTGATGTTTTTTTTTATCTTTATAAGATCGTGACTCAAATTGCTGGTATCGCTGTAGAAAATTAAATATCAATCGGAGCTACCTACTCTCACTTTGCGTTCATCATTATCATCGGCCGTTATAAGTCCACTGCTGGACCTAGGCCTCCTCTTTAGATCGCCACTAAGAATGGCTGTTGGCGTCTTTCAGCCAACGGCTCCCCGCAACCTTCACCAGGTCAAGGACTTTGTGATATCTACCAGTAATTAGCTTTGCTACATATTTGTAATAATTTAGCCTTGTAACATTAGGTTTATATTTAAGACAATTAAACTATAAAACCTCGACCGTATAAGAAGTTCGTCTTTGGTCTGAACATAGTATCATAGCTACTCTAGAGACCACGCATTGACATCATACAAGTTAAGATAATACACTGGCCTCAAAAGTCAGTACTTTCCACTTAATTTTTTATTTTTTTATTCCAAATCTTTAAACTTCTAAATAAATCGTAATTTAAAAATAAGGCAAGCAAGTACTAAATTTTCGAGACCAGTATAGTAAGGCCCTTCGTACACAAGGCTATACCCAAATCTTCGATAACTGACGATTTTAGTATATAAGCGACATGCGTCTGTATTTCCGAGTACTTATACCGTCCATCTTCAAAGCAAGGGTGAATCGGCACCTTCTGGGCTAGCTCGCTCCATCGTGGATCCTGTCTTAGCCCTTGGGCTTGATTGGTATCAAGAGCAAATCCATTATAAGTTAAAAAAAACTTTTTATAAAAAAAAATATTTCACAATTTTTAAAGGAAGAAGAGTCCCGTGCCTACGCTGATAACCTAATGACAACTCCTCATCACCTTTACAAAATGCTGCTTTTCCCGGTGCAGGGACGTTACTTATTGAGGAGTTCTCCCGATACTTCATCATCAGCTGCACTTCATCACATGCATTGAGTCAAGCATAAATTGCTTATGAACAACATTAAAGTAATCGTATAGCTGCCGTGAAATGCTAAGTATTTAATAGTTCCGATGACCATTTGTGGTCTTCATCATCAGTTCCACTTCACCAAATGGTGCATTCCGGAAGCATAAGCATAAGTTACTATAGAAAACACCGAAATAGCTATAGGAGTGCCTATTATATTTGAAGAGTTCCCTGGATTTCTCCAGGATCTCATCATCAAATGGGACCACATGTGAAGTATATCCATTCGAACAAAAGAAGAATTCCTCAAATCGGTCCAGCCGTCTTCGAGTAATCGAGTAACATACATAAAAAAAAAAAAAAGATTACGTCGAATTGAGAACCTCCTCCTTTTTTAAGTCGGTTAATAAGAGACTGCCGTAATACAGATTCAATAGAAGTTCGTACACTATTTATGAGGGCCAAAATTTACTCACCTTCACATCAACGACTCCTCTAGGGCTCGTTATAAATTGACCAGTTCTATCTAAAGCTCTCTTCACATCTTCAGATATTTGAATCTTCATTGCTGTAAACAGAGGTGTATTAAAATTATCATAGTTCGTAATTTTGTGCTAAAGTTAGTTTCAAGGTAGTTTATTGTATTGGATACTTATAACTTTATATACAGGATGGAAAAAATCTATGGGCCCTGGAGGGGAACTACCTTAAATCCTTTAGTTAGCCCATTTTACGGAAAGGAAACATTCCTTTATTTTTTTAAAGAAACAAATCTGCATTCAAAGAGTTTTGTAAATTTTTCAAAAGAGCCTTGAAAAAAGTGCTTTATCAGTCCCAATGAGTTTATATGTTGAGTTTTCATGTGAAACACATGAAAACTCAACATATAAACTCATATACTCTTTTATTTAATTTACTATGTTTGTTAGAGAGAGTTGATTCTTTTGATTGACCCTATTGATTGATGGTATAAAAGTTCAGCATATAATTTTTTACAGATTTTAGCTGGTACGATTCCTGGTCGTGGGAAGCGTATTTTTATAAATGTTTTAATGCAGTTGTGTTTCTTTTAAACCCTTTTATGATGTCATCTTTAGTGTACAATCATATACCTAAGTCCATTAGAGAGTTACTGTCGACTCTCTTCACAAAAAAGCTAAAAAAATTGTTGATAGAAAAATATTTCTACTCTATAAATGAATATTTTGAATTTAAAACATAACATTTTATAATTTCGATTAAGTTCATGAATTTTATTTAGGTTTATTGACATTAAATGATTTATTGTGACATTAAATTTTGAAAAATATTATTTATTTATTTTTTGGACATTAATACTACCGTCTGACATATTTGTATTTAATACAAATATGTCTAGTTCTATATCTAGTTTTACTAGAATAATATAAAAAATGCTAATAATAACGATAACAGCGACATTGATACTGCTCACATTATTATATTTTTGTTTTCTTAATTTATATTCTGCTTGCCAAATAATCGGTGTAACGTGTATTGGACATGACTTAATTATTGAGACCTTATTTTGTATACCATGTTACTTGTTGAATAAATATTTTGTATTTGTTTTGTTTAAAAAATAAAGGAATGTTTACTTTCAGTAAAATGAGCTAAAAACAGAATTTTAGGTAGTTCTCCTCCAGGGCCCATAGATTCCACCCTGTGTAAAATAATACTTGTTTAATATTATAATGCAGGTTCTATGCCTAATCGTTCTAATGTAATATTAAACTCAATTTCTGCTTTAGTACAGATACTGCAAGACATTGAACATAATATTACGTAATCTAACATTTGACCTACAATTACGGTCACTATCATGATTTATGTAGTAAAAAAACATTGTTATATCAATAAAGTCTTTTCTGTTATGCCTCGTGCCTCTAATATTATCATTTAAGGCACCGAGATACAGCAAAAAGACTTTAAATGATTTATAAACAAATCAATTTTCAAAGCGAGCTCGTTATTCCAATTTTTTGAATTTTAAAATTGTATGAATATCGTCTTGTCGCAGTAGCGCGGTATCGCACTAACGTGTTGTCACAGTAGCGTGGTGTCGCTCTAATGCGTTGTCGCAGTAGCGTGGTGTCGCACTAACGTGTTGTCGTAGTAGCGTGGTGTCGCAGTAACGCGTGTCGCAGTTCCGTTTTTACATCGGTTTCCCCACGGTGCAACTGAGTGGTGGCCGAGTTGTCCATACAAAATATATCGGCCGAGGTATAGCGTGAGACATCCTTTATGATCCGTACCCTCAGTGGATTCCGGGAGAGGCGCGCTTACACCTACCTTATCATTAGGTAACATCATCTAGAAATGGCGCTGTTTTATAGGTTGCCAAGTAAACGTATAAACGTGAAGAGCTGTGTGTATTATCTATTTTCTATAGTTTTTATATAATGCGAAAAATGAGAAAAAGATTCATTAGATTTGTCAAACTTACGTTCTCCCGTGCTTTCCATCCTGCTTGCGGTGTTGATTGTGTCGCCAAAGAGGCAGTAGCGTGGCATCTTGCTGCCAACAATGCCAGCCACGCAGGGTCCCGTGTGGATCCCGCTGCGCATACACAGCGTCTGGAATAGGGAGATTTCCTGTGGAAAATTATGAGATACTTGCGGCCGTCCGCGACTAAGCTCGTGTGGACCTTGGTCCGCTTCTACATCAATATTTATGAGACGTTGCAGAAACACTTTGTAAAAAAAGACATGTACGAAATGTAATCCCCGTAGCAGGAATATCACGGATAACTTCCCCGATTTTTTATTTTATTTCTTCTCTTACAGGATTTTTTCATTACATTCTCCAAGGACCAATGCATATCAAACTATCAAAATTGTTCCATTACCTAAGTTCAATATAATTTTAGCCTTTCACATAAATAATTTTAGCATTGATTGATAGTTTTTTTAACGTCTGAATTTTGTAGGTAATATCTGACCGGACGTTGGTTCAGGTTATCGGTGGCGGCTTGACCTGTTGTGGTTTTATTGAAGGATGTATGAGCTGGCTTAATGACTAATCAACCGCATAAAGGATCGTGAAAGGTCAATCAGAATATTATAAAACGATATTATGTGATATCGAACTTGAAATCGTATCATTTGCTTTTCTGATGCATGTGACATTGATTATGGACAGGACACAAAAGTTACCTTATACACCACCTGCATCTGTAGTACTGTATTCAAAGTCAAAGTCAAAGATTTGTATTCAAATAGACTTATAGATAAGTACTTTCGAATAGTTATAGTATTAAATATCAAGTATTCTCATTAATGCCCGGAGGGAGCTAATGTTGTATAGAACTTCTCTTGGGTTATTATGATAACATTTAAATTTGGAACGCCAAAATGGCAACAACAAAAACAAAACAAAAACTTCTATCAAATATGTATAAACACAATACTACCCGGTCAGATTATCTCGAGACCTCGCTGGAATGCGAACCTCCCGCCCCGTTCTCCTTTCATTCCTTAATAATATTACCTCCATTAAATTAATAAACACAATATTTGTTTTTTGGAAATCTTATTGTTTATAATAATATTCTACTATAGGATGCTTGTTTTGCGCACCATTTCAGAACGCCGACGCTACGTGACGTCATCGACGCCAGGTCTCGAGATAATGTGACCGGGCTATACAATATCACATAATTCCAATTTCAAATGTTTTCTTGGTGCTAAGGACCCCGATACATACAGCCATGTTTATATTTTTCGTAGGAGTAAAGTCTCTTTGAAGTGTCAATTTTATAGTTAAAAACTCCTTGGACTCCCTCTTTCATAAAGCTTGACAAGTCGACAATTTGTCAACTATGTTCGAACATTATTTTTTGTAATTTCTATCATTTCCATGCTTTTTCGTGTGTTTTGTTTTACTTATCAGTAAAACATGGCAAATCATCAAATTCTGAATGTGTGTTGTCTTGACTCTTGGTAACAGATATAATGAAAAATTGTTATTGCATTGCCTACGGAACTAAATATCTAAAGAAAAAAACGGAGATTCGATTTTTACGCGAATTGTTAAATTGGTGGCATTTATTCGTTTTATTATTTATACTATCTTTTTTATTCAACGTCACAGTAGGCTAAGTAGGTGTATAAGAGTATGCTCCTCGGGGAAAAAAGTGTCTTAGCCTTGGGCAGACTTGAATCCTTCTCTTCATTCAGGATTCTTACCATAATTCCCTTGCTTCGCTCGGGAAATAACATCTTAAAGTTAATTCCCGAACGCAGTGAGGGAATTTAGAGAAGAGAATTTAGAGGGAGTTTACAGAATCCTTCATTTCGCTCAGGATTCAATATGCTGCCCGTGCCATAAGACACGGCTTTATCCCCTTAGTGCATAATCTACTATAATCCACCTCTGCTCCAGAACTAGTTAGCCCTTCGGTCCCAAACTCCCAACACCATTGTTGCGTGGTGGGTGAATATTTGTCTATCAGTACGCAACGATAAGGAATTGCCCCCTAGCAATAAGAACATTAAGAACTCTCATAATATTTATAACATTGATAATGATACGACATCTAACATCAATTCCAGACCCAAAAAATTATAAGGAAAAGATAAACAATTACTTACAACAAAATAACAAAGGTTTTAAATGGATTACCTGACCATGATTCTGGCACCCCCAACATACGGTCCTGCTAAAGTATTAGGCTGTCACTAAGTTACAACACTCAGAATATTACCTAGTTAGGTACCTGATCTGGCCTGTGCGGCAGTCTGCACATGGCTGTTGCTTCTAAAAGTTCCAGAGCCATGCTTGCTATCTCGGTGGCATGTTTACTTCCTGTAATCGAAAGACTTTTTGAATCAACTGTTTGTTGGATTGCTTCGCAAATAGTATCATCTATTATGTCAGGAACATTGAACAGTAGTTCATTGTCATTTGCAATACAGTCTAGACGAACTATTTTGATGTTATGCATTAAAGTTCCTAGTTCTAAGAATTGTTCGCCAAGCTGACAAAAATGCTATAGTATAGGTACATATAATTTTAAAAGTATTTCTTTTGGAGTTCTTGCACATAATGTTACTCACTATCAAAAGATTTATCTGAATGGTA
This sequence comes from Chrysoteuchia culmella, assembly GCA_910589605.1. Taxonomy (NCBI): domain Eukaryota; kingdom Metazoa; phylum Arthropoda; class Insecta; order Lepidoptera; family Crambidae; genus Chrysoteuchia; species Chrysoteuchia culmella. Next base: position 19,890,601 of record OU342651.1, on the reverse strand, counting down.
TTGAAATCGCCTCTTGTTGGAGTGAAAAAGTTTGCGCTATTATTTCAATATATTATTGATTGACTTTAATTACAATACAATTAGGTATGCTTAATTCGTCACTTTTTAGCAGGACACCGGTGTCCATAGAACAATAGATTATCTATTGTGACTCATAACCCGGGCCTGATAGGTTTAAGGTAATATAAATTATGGTAATCTATATTGAGTTTCTTCACCATTCCTCACTGGCAGTCCTGATGCTACCATGTACGAATCACCGATGGTCTCGATTTTGTAGACATCGTAACATTCTATTCTTTCGTCGAACAACTTGTATACAGAGTTCAGGAAACTGATAACCTGTAACATAAGGTGAATTGTCTCTTATGATAAAGAAATGGAAATGAGATACTGTATACGTTGTTTGTGAAATTCCTTAAAATAAGTACATTTTGCTACATAATACCAATTTAATGATTAGCTACAGGCATTACCTGGTAAGGTGTAGACACAGCGGCAATGGCTGTAAATCCAACTATGTCACTAAAATAGACGGTTACGGATGCAAAGAATTCAGCTGGCACCTGCAAGAAAAACCCATGAAAACACAAACTAACTCATAAATCAGTCGCACCAAATACGAGTATATGATCTAGGTACTATTTTAGATACATCAAAATCGATTGCATCGTTTTTATATGGCATATTCATAAACATTTATCTGTCTTTAAGTAATATGGGGATTTTATAGAGCTACACGCCACCTCGTTATCGCTCACAGCCACGAAATAATCAGACATTATTATTTAAATATGGATGTGTGTGTATGTGTAACACACACCCACATTGAGTGTGATTTTTAGGTAAATTCAGCTTGCTACGGCGATACCGCGTTATTACTCACTCACACCCAGATATTATTATTTTAAAGTGTGTGTGAGTGATACATATCCACATAGAATCGACGGTACTACGAACGGGCGACGGTATTTCAAACTCGATTAGACCCTGCATTATTTATTTATCAATTTACATGCAGGCTTACTGAGCTAAAGCTTCCAACACACCAGCAAGTTCTACAAATAAAATATTACAAAAAAGTCAAATCGAACAAAATCACCATTAACAATGAATGATAAGAAAGTTAATAAATAAAATTATAAATTCAGATAAGGAAATGTCATCATATTAACAATATCAGCTTATAAATACAATTATGGTAAATTACAAATTATAAAAAATCAAACAAAATCAAAAAACAAAAGTGGAATGAATAAAATCATAATTTATAACTATTTATAAAAAAGTCTGTCTCTAAGTTAAGTATGTGGTGATTTTATTCAGCTCCGCGCCACCACGTTATCTCCGGAAAGAAACGAAAGCTCCGAGCTTAGATAATGTTTTTCTAGTTATCCATCCTTCATTTTCAATATAAGTACTTACAGAAAAAACACTCAAAAAGCACACATTCTCTTTTTCGTGCAAAATATCCTATTTTATTAAGCTTATTTTAGCTACGGCCTACGCATCACGCCACCAGCACACATTATTAGTTTAATGTGTGCGTGAGTGTGTGTTTGTGTGTGTGTATGCGACACACATTCACATCAAATCGAACGACAGGCGGCGTGGCGCGATAGCAATGTCGCGATGACACGACACGAGCGAACCACGGCGGCGCCTGCAACGGCGCGGGCGCGGAATATCGGCTACGTCATATAGCATATCCAGACATTAGTTTGATTTGTTTTGTGTGTGTGTGTGTATATGCGACACACCACAGACCTATCTCGATATAGGTCTGTGCGACACACATTCACATGAATCGAACGACCGACGCCGACGGGACGTGGCGTGATAGCAACGTAGACACGATGACACGAGCCAACGGGCGTGCGCAGGGCGGCGCGGCGCGGTGCGTGGGAAGGCGCGGTCGAGGAATCTCGCTACGTCAATTACGTCATATTTTATCGCCAATGAGCAAGGTCAGGCGCAGACGCGTGCGGGAAGATTACCGATGTCAATGAGCGATAACGCGTGTGAGGTTATCTCGTTATAGTTAAATGTAATTAATATTGCTTTAATCTGCCCTACTGGCTATTGGGTAAGGAAAGTCATTACATACGATAGGATCATTATTATTAAAAGCGAGTGAAATAGGAAACCAAATGCTGTATTGAAAGTCAATGTAATTGTAATTCAATGTCTTAGTCATATGAAGTCATATTTCCTTAATGATTGAGTGGTATAGTGGTGTCATGTGTGTCACGTGTTAAAGATGAACCAAATTGAGTACACATATATGTATTTAACGTAATTTTTAATTTAGCTGCTTCACTTCTCTATCTTGAATTATTATCTCTATCTTGAGTTTTTACATTACCGCCATCTAATAACTTAGGTACAATCGGTGAACTTCCCGGTTGACCAGTAAAGATTTTCTGGGAAAGTATTAAAGTTAATTTATTAATTAAATTTTCAGTTGAAATATCTATAAATGTTCTATTATGTGTGATATTAACGTTTTCTGTATATCTGTTACTTTTTTAAATAAAGCTCCCTAAAAAAACTCTACTGGTCAACCGGGAAGTTCCCTGACTGTACGCAATAAGTGATAAGAGCAGGCTGAAGCACACTTAAGGTTATAAGCACCTTATGTGTTGTAAACTGTTCTGGTGGGGCGTGGACAATGTAACAATTTAAAAACGATTTAACGAAGTTGGTAAAGAATATAATGTATGGGCATAAGTAAGACGCGGTAAATCACGTGGTCAATCCATCGTTACCGCGCATATCGACGAAGACGAATTTAGATAGTTACTTATTGTTTTATTTTTTATGAACAACGGGGAGACGTTAGCCAGTATTGATAAGGCTGAAGATGGAAGCTCGCGTCTCCCGCAATCCTCAACCACTGAGGAACTGGCTATCGTAGCCGATTACGCTACTAAAAGATATTAATTTGTCAATAGGCGCATGACTCGTATTGTAATTTTGATGTCTCGCATCGCACGAAGGAACTATTTAGTAGGTAATCTTTGATATCGCTTACTTGCTGTGTCTGTTTCAACTGCTTAGCCACACTAGGAGGCAGCATTTGGTAGAGGAGGGAGTCACTTAACTCTTTTTCATGTTCTAACTCCCTGGCCTTTTCAGATAGATTCCGAGCATACACCTGTAAAAGGCAACAACAGTTTCTGAAAACCACTGAACTGATTTCAAAATTTTAAGAAATGGGGCTAACTTGGGAACAATTTTGATGTAGTACCTGATGTTTGAATCATTTCATATAGATTTTTCAAAACATGTATTATATAGTATACCTCAGTTTTCCCAAATGTACAATCTAAGTACTTAAACATCTACAAAGTGTAAATTACACGCAATTTAAAAGTTTCTAAATTGCGTAACACAAAATGCTTTCATTAAACACGAAATTCTGCGCTGTTAGCTATTTAAATTGGCGACTCTCCCTCCGACCCTTTTAGTTAAATGTCTGTAAGGATGACCTTATTGGGTATTTTGCTGATTCAATCCCTTTAAATGCTCCTTGAGTTTTGGAACTGGCTTGTTAGATGCCACTTCTCTCAATTTCGAAGGTTGAGTGCTTCTATTTGATTGGTGGATCGTCATTCCTTTCTTTATAAATATCACTAAATCCATTGATCGTTCCTCAGGTAAGTCTTAGTAGTTCTAGTACCTTTATAAATGTTGGGCAGACCACATTACCTACATGATATTGATCTGATTTTGAAATAAGGGGCTTGAAAGAAGGTATACCTAATAGATAATAATAATGGCACCCAGACAGATTTTTCTCGGGTAGGAAACGAACCCAGCCCACTTATACTTAGAAGAATAGTGTTCTGTGCCTAGACTACTTAGCGGGTTTGGAGTAAAGCATTTTTGAGACGTCACTACCGGTTGTTTGTTTGATTGTAGTTAGTTACTTACTTGTATAGTGTTGACCGCGTTTGTAACCAGTGCTATAATAATAGGCGACACTACGCACACCAGCACCAGAATGCCAGCACAAACTGCCTCGCTACGCCTGGCTTCTGTCAAACTGTCTGTAACTCCATCTCTGAAAAATTAATTATCACGGATGATCACGAAGGTACTCTGTTATGTTTATACATGCGCCATTATCATGGAGACTCCATGATCATGGCGCATGTAACTGCGCCGAAATATCTGGGACTCGAAAACTAACGAACATTGTAAAAATCCCGTTTTTGTAATAATATTTATAGTGATTATGACCATGAAACTTTTTAATATTATAATTAAAAAAAATATTCTATCACTGCACGCACGCACGCGGAATAACAAGAAGTTGAGGAAGATTTGATAGAAATATGATTGAGAATAAAAAAATAAAGTCATTCAGTACCGGATATGTAAAGAAACGAAAGTTCAGCTTTTGTTGATATGTAAGTTGTTTCATTTGTCATAAGCATAACATAATATTTGTTAATTTGTGTCTCGGCCTTAACCTTCTTATCTGTCTGTTATACGATAAGAGCAACTTGTCTGTATACGGTCTCCTATTATGAGATCCAGTCATTATTAATGTAGCAATATTATTAGTTTCTACTTTTATTTCTCCAAGTAACCCTTTGAAAGACAAGATTTGCTTTTCTTATCTAAATAGATTTCAACACTTTTAGGGCCGCCCAATAAGGATGAAATCGTTGAATTCACGTATCGTAGTGATAGAAGAGAAGATCCGCATCCTTATAATACCTACTTAATACGAGTTTTGCAAATAGGTAATAATAGTTTTCGAAAAATCTGAAAACAAGCTTTTTGTCTTCTTCTGTCGGCGTTTCCGAAATGAGCAGTGCGTTGAGCAGTCGGCATATTCGTTCAAAGGGCCGGTTTCACCACCGACTGCTTAGTTCTGGATAGCGTAACTAACGGTAGATGATTTGACATAATCATCATATTACAACTGTCAAATTATCTGCCAGAACTTATTTGTCGGTGGTGAAACCGGCAGCAGCAGTCTTTTCAGCAGAATGACCTCGATCTGACGACTTGACGGCGTCTATACTCTATTCAACTTCCTCTGAGACAAAAGGTAAACAAACCATAAAAAGATTTTTTTAATTTTTTTTTTAATTTAAAACACCTAACACACTAGCTATTTCAAATCTTTGAACGCATTCTTTAAAAAAATTTAGACTTATTCGACTTGTCGATTTATTTACATAGGTACCAATCACAGAACAAGAGCAAGGAAAACCTCTTTTAATGTTCTGTGGTGCCAATATTAATAAAAAAGTTTGAGAAACATTGGTTTATTTGTTTACCTTTTGTGTTAGAGCAAGATGAATAGAGTATAGTCCCTAAACCTACATCCTGCGTGCTTTCTGAATGGTGAACCCTCACTAAGCACGTTCTAAAATGTTCTGAGGACTTTTATAGTACCACTACTTGGGTCCCTACCTGATGTTTTGACGGAGTTGCTTCTGCACGGCCCTCAATTTGTCCAGAAAGGTGGCGGTCTGGTCGAAATACTCGATCGCGTCTGTCACACTCCCCGCCTGTTGTTTGTTGTCCACTATTTGTTGATTCCTGAATCAAGGAAATTTCTTTGATTTTTAGGTCAGCGACTCTTGGTAGAAAGCTGTTGGTATTGCCGACAATGTGGCAGAATAAAATCAAGAAAAAAGTTTGTATAGGTATTTCTCCTACACCTATTTTTTCTCCTCATCTAGAAGAAGAAATACATGTTCGGGGTTTTGATGGATAGTTTAAAAATGTATGTCTGTAATTTTTTATATTACATTTCGTATCTAGGAGAATTTCTGGACTCGCTCCCTAACATACTCCTATTGATGACACAAGGAAAATGAAATGCGACTCTGTATGATTGCTTGCTCACAAATGGAACTTACTTTTTCTCCAGGACTTGGTATTCGGGACTATCTTCTTTGATGTCCTTGTGCAGAGGTATGAGAGAAGGCACCAGATTCAATGTGCTGTCCAGAAGATCTCTGCCTAGTACCATATGAGCTATGAACCTGAATCAAAGATATTGTATATAATATTCTAGTATTAACCTTTTTTTTGATTGCCATAATAATTCCTTTCGATAAATAGGTACAACATATTTCGTGTTTTCAACTATCTTCACTGCTGTAACCAACAAGATTGAAACTATAGGCCTTTTTAAGTATCTCCTATTTTTAGGATACATTTTAAAAGATTCTTCTCACTCCTCACCTCTCATGAGACCGTGGCAGTAGGAACCCTCTCGCAAAGTAGTTAATTCCCAGCACAGATGCTATTCCCTTGCACTCGATGCTGCGGAGTAGGTTCTTGAAGCCCACCAGGTACCTGGAGAGGTAATCACTGCTTACATTACACAGTCTATAAATGAAGGTTACCATCATTATGATTACAATCTTTAGCCATATTTGAATGTTCCCACATAGGCTTTCTTTATGGATGGCAAAGGTCAAATAGATAAAGTGTTAATGACTGCACCTGGCTGCTAGGAAAAGTAATATAAAATAAATTAAAAGAATAATAAAATACAGACTACATCGCACACTGATTGAATTTCTAATATGCCGATAATTATATTTTAAGTAGCTTAACCCTAGATAGCTAACGTTCGTCGAAATGACGAGCATCCGATAGGTATTCGTGGTGATCTCATCTCTAATCTCAAAAAAAAAAAAATGGAAAAAGGATAGTTAAAAAAGGTCTTTAAAATACTGTCTTTAAATTCATAAACCAAAGTATGGTTTATGAATTTAAAGACAAGTATTTTATTACTTAAAGTGTAATAAAAGCAGAGAAAATATATTAAACGTAAACGTAACATAAGTGCTATGAGCGATCAAAGACTATCCCTGAAGCCAAATTATTATCTCTATATTATTATTGAAAAATAAAAAATCTTAACCGCCTACGTGCTCTAGTAGTATACACTACCACTATCAGACCCAGAGATCCCGAATTCGATTTCCGGTCGGTGTACATATTGTACTCAGTTTTTTTATGGGTGACGGGGAGACTTAGCCTTCATCATACCTGATTTGGTTGGTGGTAGGGCTTGGACTTGGAGGTTTTTAGTCCGCCTGGCTAGGTACCACCATTTTCTAAGTTTGATGCAATACCAACAATGTGTTGGTTCTGATACTTATTTCAAAATCATCTATTAGAAACTATCATGTCAAGAACGTTTTGTTTGCGTTTTGTTTTTATTGTTAATTTGTCAAATTTTTACACTCTTCATACTATGGAGGCAATGATTGAGTCACAAAACTTCGGTCAAAAACAAGGTTACTTTAAGAGATTCTTCAAAACAAATCAAATCGTTTATTTTGCAAACTAAGAGATAGGTACTGGCTGCGCCATATAATACTTTTTAAAATTCAATTAATATTATATTATTTTTCAAATCACGCATGAATCATACAAACATTATTTATCTATGAACGTAAAACGAAACGCACGAATCCTGACCCCTACCCCTTCCTAAGAAAAAAAAATTTCTTCGATTGGCGATCGAACCGGCATACGAGCGCGCGCGCAGATCTATATCAAATTATTCTATAAATGTGTTTAAAATAAAAAAATACGCTAAATAATCGAAATATCTGAACAATCAGTGCAGTGTGAAGTGTTTTTGAGCTAAAATACAACATTAACTCTGGACGGAGACCCGGGAGTACGGCCAGCGCCACTAAGTTATCGAAGGTATTTTCACATCTTATTCCCGGCCCATCCAGGTACCTAAGGGCCGCTATTTCAATATCGACTTATCTTGAATTGATCCGGGATTGAAGATATGTTCCACTTATGTGTATTACAATAAACAATTAAAGTTAAGTGACGCTTAAAGTCCATCCTAACTAGCCAATATTTAAGCTAAGGAATTCAGAGACTTAAGTGCCGATCCGGGATCCGTTGCTATGGTAACATATTTTTGACTTGCAAAAAGATATGTTAGTTTTACATTTAGGTATTTATTATCAGTAAATAAAAGGCAATTGTAGCATAAAAAATATTATAGTGTAGAAATAATGGCAAATTACAAGAATATTATGCGAAATTTTAAAGATGATACGTATTGTAATGTAAAAATTTCGAAGTGAGAAAAATTTCTAAAGTGATAAATTTTTTGGCGCTGTTTTTCATTGTGGAGCCTCCACAACGATTCTCATTGGTCGCTGAGCGTACAAGCGCAGCCAATGAGCGCTCAATGTCAGCAAATGACTACAAAATTCATAGACAATTATCATATTTTGTTTGCTAAGTTGCAATATTGCGACGAATCCTAGATTTGCTAAGGAGAGGAATATCCGGATTGAAATACGCTATTGTCTTTCACAAGTGATACTTAGCTCAAATGTTGGACTTAACTTAAGTCATAAGATAAGGTGACATTGAAATACCATTTTCACTTTTAAATTTCTTCTCACTTCGAAATTTTTACATTACATTACGCATCATCTTCAAAATTTCGCATAATATTTTTGTAATTTGCCATTATTTCTACACTATAATATTTTTTATGCTACAACTGCATTTTATTTAATGATAATAAATACCTAAATGTAAATCTAAAATATCTTTTTGCCAGTCAAAAATATGTTACCATAGCAACGAATCCTGGATCGGCACTTAAGTCTCTGAATTCCTTAGCTTAAATATTGGCTAGTTAGGATGGACTTTAAGCGTCACTTAACTTTAATCGTTTATTGAAATACACATAAGTGGAACATATCTTCAATCCTGGATCAATTCAAGATAAGTCGATATTGAAATACCGGCCCTTAGTGCGAAATAACATGGTAAGATTGAAACAATACTGCGCTTAGAAATGGCAGTAGGCCCCCAGATCAATGTGATGGCAGATTGTGTAATCCGAGAACAAATCTTTAAGGACTCTACATACCACAGATCATTTTATTTCTCCAGTATTGATCACTTTAATAGTAAGAGAGTTTAATAACGAAACCAATATTGACATAGTTAAAAAGCAATCACAGTATATAATAAGTGGTTATTAAGACGCCCCAGTTTCAAGCGATTATCCCGTGACGTCACGGGACACGGGCTAAGATCTTGCGCGTCTTATTGGCCTGGCAATACTTCATCGAGATGAAATTCGATATTGCATTGTAATTGAACCTATATATATATTACTAGCGGCCGTGCGCGGTTTCACCCACGTGGTTCCCGTTCCCGTGGGAATTTTGGGATCATTTATAGCCTATGTTACTACTAGAGGTCTAAGGATTCTCTATACCAAATTTCGTCAAAATCGGTCGAGTAGTTTTTGAGTTTATTCGTTACATACAAAAATACAAATCTTTCCTCTTATAATATTATTATAATTATAATAATAATATAGTATAGATGAATTTGAATAATTCTGTCTTCAGAAGAATTCTTTTTCATTTCGGAAATTAACAGTGACAGACCTATGTTTTCTCTCTACACGATTTAAGGGTTTATTGATACCACATCGGTCTACCTGATGACGAACACAACATCTTAAAATTTTGAACGGAAATTCAGTAACTTCTTTGATTTGCGGCAAATTTTTAGCCGACTTCAAAAAGAGGAGGAGGTTCTCAATTCGTAGAAATCTTTTTATTTTATTTTTTTATGTATGTTACTCGATTTCTTTTTTACGCAAAAGGGTATACTTCCCATGTTGTCCTATTGTCATCATGTCAGGATCTGATGATGGAATCCTGGAGAAATCCAGGGAACTCTTCAAATATTATAGGTACTCCTATAGCGATTTCGGAGTTTTCTAAAGTAACTTATGCATATGCTTCCGGAAAGCACCATTTGGTGAAGTGGAACTGACGATGAAGACCATAAATGGTCATCGGAACTATTAAATACTTAACATTTCATGGAAGCGATACGATTACTTTAATGTGGTTCTTAAGTAATTTATGCTCGATTCAATGCATGTGATGAAGTGGAGCTGATGATAAAGTGCCGGAAGAACTCCTCAAAGAGTAATGTTGTGTAAGTTACTTTTTGAGTGTAAGTTTTAGGTGGAATAATTTCTGTTCCCCCGTCTTGATGCGATCGCATTCAGAGTTATAAGGAATTAATGTCAAATGTCAGTAATTATGACTTAAAATAAGTAATTAAACTAAAATTTAATATTTGAATATTTTTTTTAATGAACGACAGGGAGTCTCTTAGTCTTCATCATACCTGCTGTTAAGTATTGATAAGGCTGAAGATGGAAGCGAACCTCTCCCGGAATCCTTAATCACTGAGGAACTGGCTATCTTATCTTTAACTGCCGGAACACAACAATGCTGAAAACGTTGTTGTTATGGCGTCAGACTTAGATAAGATGGTGGTAGCTAGCCAGGCGGACTTACAACAAGTCCTGCCACCAACCGAAAATATAAAAAAGTGTAACTTTACAACGTAATTTTTATATTGTGACCAGCCATTTTTAATGTCCCCACAGCTGGGGTACTGGCCTTCCTTATAGATGGATAAGGAGAATAGGCCATGACCCACCACGCGGGCCCAATGCGGAATGGAGGGTTATCACCACCAATCCACATTGGGCCAGTTCTTGTATTATCACCACGTATTTCATTTTAGATTTGTGGACGTTTACGACTTGCTATATCTGCCTTACCTCCAGATAGTACTGCTATCGGTATCCTTGATCTCCTTGGTGAGGTGGTTCAGGAGTGCAGCGTTCGCATTGGTGTACCACTCCACTGCCTCGGTCATTGATGTGCCTGCATCTAAACTGGTCCTAAAAACAACAAGACCTTTCAAGTAACAAATTAACGTTGTATAATAGTTGGGTAAACGTTTTTTATTTTACTGTTGGTTTTACAGGTTGGGTCGTATAAACGTAAAATAGGCCCAGATTAAACAACATCACAGTTAGTTATTTCGATGTTAAATTCGAAATAACTAACTATAATGAACCATGTTGTCCACTGCATCAGGATTTTTTCCTGACGGAGAACAAAGCTGACAGTTTTTTCTCCGTCAGGAAAAAAAAAGTCTGATGCTTATAGTTCGAACCTAAGACACCAAAGGAGGTTTCAGTAGTAAAAACGTCAGAAATCGGGAAAATCGTGAAAAACACGCGCTACACGCAGCCGTATCCGCTTCGCCTACGAGTACCTTACTTGAATAAACTTATTTTCATAGCGAATGAGTGGAAATAATTTTTCTCGTTTTCTGACTTTTCTAGTACTCATACCGCAGTTGGTGTCTTACCCCCATATGCTAAGTCGTTCCTCCAAAACTTTTTACACTCCACTCAACCTCGTCGTGGGTAAAAATGGTAGTGTGCGCTAGGCCTAACACGGAGTGGCTAAGTACTCTTTGGCTCCTCCAGGTCCTTACGGAGTTATTTATTTATTTATTTATTGATCACCAACATAATGAACATCAACAAGCACTAAATTGTTATTACAAGTAAATCTTAAGCTTAATGTTATTATAATTATAGGTGAAGACCACATTCGTTATGAAGAAGCAACGGAAATTAATTATACAGTTAAATAACCATTTTAAATAACATATTTTTCCTGACGTGACCATATTACTATTATAACATATATTATTTTATTATATTAATTATTATTATTATTAAATTAATTATTGCTATTTTTATTGCATTATTAGTCATTACATTAAGAAAGGAATTAAATTACTTAGAATACCGATTTCGAGGAGTATTTCGAAGATGTTTTCAATGAGGTTTCGTTAAGTCGAGGACGAGTAAGTTTTGGAGGAACGACTTAGAATATGGGTGTTAGAGTATCTTGATACTCTTAGGAAACAGGATCGATTGGCAAAAAAAAAATGTAAACATAAAAAAACCGCTTTTTTTTTTACCGTGAATGAAGTTAAAAATGTCTAAGGATGGTTTCCTAAGAACATTTTCATGTAGCTACATCGGTTAAGGTACGTGACGTGACGTGCCCTTCATGCCCCGTTAACTTTCCGCCCTGTATAATGTTCTTTTAAAATGTACTATTTCCGAAGTGGCCGTCATTTTTAACTTTTAGTAGAAAGTTAAAAAAGACGCCATACCCCTTTAAATAATTAGTGAAATTAATATTTATAAGTTTAACCCGCCAGGTACAGTAAAATGTTGTGTTGTGAGGCCTAATATGACCTCATGGCGCCGCTTGGGATAACATAGATAATGCATGTGTGTGCATATATTATCCAATGGGATGTGCATAAAATAGACCGAAAATACATTTAGATCTAAAACAAAGACTATATTTAATAGTTAAGTATCACAAGCACTGGTATATTGGAAAATCCGTTAAAGTGATTTGCGGGAATTTCATTAAGTGGAGAACTGACAGGGCTGCCTCGTTTTAAAATTGAAAACATATTGACAAAAATCTACAACTGACGGCGACCCGCGATTTCGCCCGAGTGGTTCCCGTTCCCGTTTGAATATTGGAAAAACAATTACCCTTTGTTCTAGTCCAGGCTATCTACTATCTCTGTGCCAAATTTTATCCAAATCCGTTTAGTAGTTTTTTCGTGAAAGAGTAACAAACAAACAAAGTGACATACTTTTGCGTTTATAATATTAGTAGGATTATAAATGCAGCTTATACAACTGTGTGTTCAGTAATCCAAAGATTAAACAACATATACGTACATCTTATGTTTTGGCGCGCACTGTTCATTGAAATAAAACAACTTTTACGGATATCAAACGCGCTAATTTCACGAACTAAGTTGTAATTGTCCGTATTTTTAGGTTTTTAGGGTTTTTTTATTTTCTCGTTGTTTCGGCACTTTTTCAGCTGTCGTGGTCACGGGATGTCATCCAAACAACATAGTCAATTCTTGATCATAGCGATCGATCACATCACTTCCAAATCAACGGGAATTAAAAAAGAACGAAACGGAAATTATCGGAAATTAGTGTAGCTAGCTTCATATGCTGTTCACTGTACTTCTTAATAATCTCGCAAACATTTGCATCTTCCGGAAGTCAAAGCCGCGACCATGAAGCCTCAATCATGGTCAAACTGTTTGACCAACTTGGCCTTTGTGAAAGTAGTTTAACAACTCTTCAGGGTTTTAAGAACCCACATAAATGTTTAGTGATACAGTTAACAGCACGCAAGGCATTACAGTTGCTCTGTGAAATTCGCCGCTATTTTAAGAGACATAAATATATGCTCTTAAGGTGAAACTTTAAAGTCTCAGCTGCTGTCATGACTGTGTAGGTATACAATTACGCAATGGGTTAGATAGACCTGCCCACCTCGCCAGAGTCGTCGGTTCGATCCCTCTCGTGCCAAAAGTTCACGAAATGAATAATTATCTTCAAAATGTACAGTCACGAGCAACAACATGTATTCAATTTAAAACCTTATGACTTTGACGCACACGGAAACAAATCTGTCTCTGTCCACAATTGTTAAAGCGCTCATGGCCCCGCTTGACAGGCTGATCGTATTCGATCACATTTGCTAAGTAATGTTCGATCCAGTCAGGTGTGGGATGGGTGACTCTAAAGTGACATTACATCTAAGCGCTTCCGTGCTGCGGAGGGCACGTTAAACCGTCCATCGGTCCCGGCTGTTGTCATCTGATAACAGTCATGATTTTGTCTGTTTAATTTGTCTATCTTAAACTGTCTATCTGAATTTTGTATGATTGTGTTTTTGAAGAGCGGGGCCTCCTGACACAGGCATTTCAGAATGCCTACTGGGTTGGTTCCAATCACTGTTCACAGCTTTGTAAATCCGATGGACTGTAATAAAGGATTTTGATTTTTTTTTGAGTCGTTAAGCCAAGTCAGATGCCGTATAGGCGGCCTGATAAACTTTGACACGGAGGTGGCCACTAATACTCATACGATAAGAAGAAGAATGTCATTCAATATTGAGATGTGACAAGGTTGCTTAGTGTTTCTATGTCACTGCACGTGACTGTACTTCACTTTCTTTCTAAAATCCGTAACACAAGTCTTTATATAGTTTTTATAGTTTTTCTCATAATTTTATATTTTGTGCATAAGGTATTTTAGACTCGCAACGCCGAAAGCTTTATGTACTTATCTCAAAACCGGATTAAATTATGAGCAAAGTACATAACAATTATCGGTTATATTTTTAAACTTTAATTAAATACGATTATTGTCATTAAAAATTAGGTAGGTAAGTTAGGTATTAAACATTTTTGTGCAGGAGGTTTGTTAATAATTAAGTCCAGTAAATTGTCATCCATCAATGTAACTGAGGATGATGGACCGATCCAAGTTGGACTTTTAAAACGGAGTTTTTGATTAATGGAATTTTCTAGATAGCACTTTTTTACTTTGCTAAATTACTTTACTTAATACTAATTCAATAACACGTAGTGATGGTTTGAACATCAATCACAATCAATTAAGATTTCCTGTTTTTACACTTAAATTTTTTTATAAAAAAAATCGTTGTATTTTGCGGTCCTACTATTTTATTTTTCTTGCCTTGGCTGGCACCGACTCCAAAAGGTTTATTTTTTGCTTTTTAGTTTTTTGAAGTCGGTTTTAATTTTTTGTATTTTTTTTCTATTTTACAATTTTTAAAGGTAGAAGAGGTCCCGTGCCTACGCTAATAACCTTATGTCAACTCCTCAACACCTTTCACAAAATGCTACTTTTCCCGGTGCAGGGACCTTACTTATTGAGGAGTTCTCCGGGTACTTCATCATCAGCTCCACTTCATCACATGCATTGAGTCGAGCATAAATTGCTTATAAACCACATAAAAGTAATCATATCGGTTCTGTGAAATGATATGTATTTAATAGTTCCGATGACCATTTGTGGTTTTCATCATCAGTACAAATACAAATACAAATACAAATAATTTTATTCGCAGTAAATAGGGTAGTTACAATGAAGGTGGTCGTCATTAATTAAGTGCTTAAACCTATATAGCCATATGAGATAGCATGCAATTTTTTTTAAGGATTAGAGCGTAATATGCATGTTAATGAATTAAATTAAATTTTACATCATACATTATTATTATTATTCATGTCATACCTAATTCAATCTCAGTTTCTTCAATTCATAATCATAATATTTTTCAATGTCATAATTTCATGTCAGTTTAATCTTGTTTAATTTATTATATAATTTTGTCGTAATAATATCATTTATTAAACTTAACCGTGCATAGACTACAACTAGACTCCTTATGTTTCAACGCGTGTTCTACCAACCACATACGCAAAAGTGTTTTGAAACGGATTAAGGGTAGATCTTTAAAGTGTCTGGATATTTTATTGAAGATTATGAGTGACATACTATTACAGTTCTTAAGGAATCGTTGAGTTTTTGGAATCGTGTTTAGAACCAGTTTGTGGGGGTCGCGTCTTGATCTTTGGGTTATATCTTTCGCCATTTTAAACTTGTCCATGTTTTGCTTAACAAACACGCACATTTCAAATATGTAGAGTGCCGGTAAGGACAGTATTTTTAAGGACCTAAAATATGACTTACAAGACACATCTGGAGCTATGTTACAAATAGCTCTTATACACCGCTTTTGAGCAATAAATAATTGTTTGATATCAGTGCCGTTTCCCCATACTATCAAGCCATATCTTAGCACAGATTCCACATACGCAAAGTAAGCAGTAACAGCTGCATTTGCACTTGCCACTTTAGATAGTTTATACAAAGCAAATGCAAACCTATTTATCTTGCCGCAAACTTTCTCTATTTGTTCCTTCCATGACAATTTTGTATCTATTACAATACCCAGGAACATCGCGCTTTTTTTATTTCCCAGAGAATGACCATCAAAGGTAATGTCAATTGATTGATTTTTGAAATTATTAAAATTCATTAAATTTGTTTTTAATAGATTAATTTTTAAATTATTATATTGAAGCCATTTTACTATTAATGTCAGAGTTGTTAATATGTCAGTTTTATGTTGTTCAATTGTCAGATTTTTATTAGTGGTCACTATAACAGATACATCATCAGCAAACAATATCATATCATTCTTTATGTCAATTAAATCATTTATATATAAAACAAATAACAATGGACCCAGTACACTACCTTGTGGAACCCCAAATTTATTTTGCATTAATTCCGATTTATATGTTTGGTTTACATTTTTTCCATCTATTTGTGTTATTTCCACACTTTGGTTTCTGTTCTTTAGGTAGGACTCTAGCCATTTTAGTGCCGGGCCTCTTATCCCATAGCGATCTAATTTGGATAAGAGTAGATCATGACAAACAAAATCGAAGGCTTTTGACATGTCCAAAAATATAACCGTTGTGTAGTTTTCATTATTAACATTTTGTTGAATTTTGTCAATGAGATCAAATGCGGCATGTGCTGTTGATTTATTTTTTTGGAAACCGAATTGATTTTTATTTATTTGCCTAAATTTATTCAAAAATCCAGTAATCTGATCATGCATTACCTTCTCAAATATTTTTGAAAATACTGATGAAAGTGTTATGGGGGCGGTAGTTACATAAATCACTTTTTTCACCCTTTTTGTATACTGGCTTAACAGTAGTTACTTTGAGCTTCTACGGAAATGTGCCTGTCTGCAGTGATAAGTTAATAAGATAGGCTAGAACCTGTGCTAGCTCCTCTTTACAGGCCTTTAACACACTAGTACAAACAGAGTCATAGCCTTCAGATTGAGTGTTTCTTAGAGACATAATAACTTTTATAACATAGTTTGCGTCAATTGGTGTTATAAAAATACTGTTTTGCAGGTTTGTTGTCATTGTGTTCCGTGTTGTATTATTTGTTTTGTTTGTCTCACTAATAAAATAATTGTTAAATGTCGATGCAATATTTTTTGGATCCGTGATGTCATTTCCTTTACTATTAATTTTAGTAATGTAATTTCTACTGCATGTCCCATTTGTTTCATTTTTTATGATCGCCCATGTTGCTTTGCAAATGTTTTTACCCTTATTTTTACTATGTGTTATATACTTATGATTAGCGTAATTTTTTTAAATGTACGTACATTTCTTGAGTAACTTATTATAATTTAGATACTTTAATCGATCAGAATGGGACTTGGTTGAATAATATTTAAAACGAAGTTTTCTTTTTGTAATGCAACTTTTTCGTAGACCTTTTGATATCCATTGAAGCTTAGACGATAAGTTGCACTTAACCTTTGTAATGGGAAAGCAAAGGTTATATAAAAGCAAGAATATTTCATAAAATTCGTTAAAAGCGTCGTTTAACACATTCTGCTCATAAACAGTTGAAAAATAAAGACTTCCGAGATAAGTTTTAAATTTTTCTATATTTTCTTTTGAGTAATTTCTTTTAAAGTTGTAAATAGTACTTGGAGTTTCTTTTTTAGTTAAAACGTTAAACTTTAAAATCTGTGCAGTGTCATGATCAGACAACCATAGGGACTGTACCGAACCTGTTGCATCCACTATATTGCTTATTATTTGGTCGAGACAAGATTTACCTCTAGTAGGTTGATTTATATGTAGAGTAAGATTATATTTTTTTTAAATATCCTTTAAATGAGCCGTATTTTATTGCTTTCAAGTGTGTTAATATTAAAGTCACCTGTAATTATGATTTTCTTTTTTGAGAATTTTTGAGAGCATTTATACAAAATCATGTCAAGTTTTTCAAGAAAATAATTTATTTGTCTCTGTGTTTTTGATGGGATTCTATATATACATATAACTAAAATATTATTTGTAATTAAATTCACTGCACAACCCTCAAACAGATAGGGTACGAAAAGGTCATTAAAGTGAGTTATCTCCTTATATTCAATTCCCTTTTTTATTAGGATACACGCACCACCTCTTCTTTCATTTGATCTCGAGTAATAAGACGATAGTTCAAAATTATGAATATTCACATTCTTTTCTTCCCCAGATTTCACAAAAGTCTCGGTAAAACAAAGTATATCAGGATTTGTATGAGTTCTAATATCAGAAAGAGTTAGCTCAATAAGTTCCTTTTTTGACAATAAACCGTGTATGTTTTGGTGAAGAATGATGAAGTCGTGCATTTTTTTAGGTACGAAAAAACGATGTGGTGGTTTTGCATTGAGGCCTTACAGAGTTTTCCTCGACAGCAGCGCTATTAAATTCACATTGTTTCTGTATTTTTTTTAAATAAAAAGGTATAGTACCTTTTCTAGGAGAATGGTTCGCTTTTGTGTATTTTTTTGTATTTTTAGTGTTAGAGTTAGATTTTATGTGCTCTTTAATGAATGTGTAATTATATTACAAATATAATTAATTCTATATTCAATCATGTCATAATCATAAGAGTCTACCTTGATATGTGTACAGTGCGCGAAATGCTTTGTCCATAACTTAATATAATAGTTTAATGTAATTTCGTTCATGCAAGAGTTATGTCTTATAGGTAACAAAATTACAGTTGCTTTTTTTAAAGTATCCATCAACAAACACATATTTGAATGCAAAACATGAACATTTTTATCATAACAGCCAAAACATAATACTACAATATCATTCTCATTAAGGTTTTTTTCTATAGAACGACAATAATTTAGTATTTCGGTACTGGTACTTTCAGGTATGATGTGCGCGTAGGTTTTGTAATGATCATTCCATTTACCAAGCCTTGATTTCAGAAGAGAAGCAGATAATCCCCTCAGCTGTTCATCTCCAACTATGTAAATGAATGGTTTTTTCTCATAGATAGCGACATCTGTGGGAGGTTTACTTAAATCCATAGCATTTTGATGGTTTTTCTCTTCAAGTGTGCTAGTGATAGCTGTGGTGTGCTCTTTAGTTGAGTTTGATAAACATGTTTTATTGACGATGGTGCCCTCTATTGATGTGTTGCCTAAGCATGTTGTCTTGGTAAGTATTTCAGCGGGATGTCGCTGCGGTGAGTTGGGAGAGTTTACTGAGAGATTCAGCTTTGTTTATGTATTTTTTTTTGTAGTTTTTTTTTGGAGTGGTTTTACAAATATGTGACAACTGGTTTATTTTAAGCTCATATTCCATAATCTTCTTTGTCAAAACGTTATTTTCCGACATTAAATTTATTATCTCATTATCAGCTATTTCCAATTTTTCTTCTAATTTTCTGTATTTTTCTTTTAATTCAACTACTTCATCAAAGCAACTAGAACGTAGTGTTGAAAAACTTCTATTTAAGTCTATAGGCGTCGATGTGAGAGAACAATAATCAATTTCTCCGTCTTCATCCGAAAGCGCATCGAACGAATTTTTTGTAGGTATACCATATTTTTTACGCTGTGTGATGTTGTCTTGTTGACGTTTTTCATAAAATGAAGTAGTAGGTACGGATTTTTGCTCTGACAATAATACTGGTACTTTCTTGCTTGGTATTGCTGAGCATGATTGACATTTAAAGTTTTTCTTATTAGCTGGAGTCATTATTCTGAAGCGTTGGAATGACACATCCGTGCAATCTAAGTGGAAATAATTTTCGCACTGCTTACATACAAAAAATTGTTTATTTGTAATTGTTTTATTGCATTTCACGCAGCTAAGCGCCATCTTTTGGAAACTGTCTGAACCAGATGTCAATGATAATAGTTTTTCTGCTTTCGTAATGTGCTTTTATTGTGGTGAAATTTGTAAGTGATGTTTTCACTATTTCGCACTAGATGTCGCTAGTCGGAAATCGATAAACAAGATTTGGGCTAATACTTCAAACAATAAATTTTCTATTAATATCCAAATAAATTAGTCACTTTTTTAGTTTTAAAAACATATAAGTGTCTGATCTTCTTAAAAACACCACTTATAGTTAGCCACTTCGTACTGTATTTTAATTTGTTTAACGATTTTCAATATTTACAATTTAAAATTGTTACCACTTAGTGTAATATTTTTAAGTTTTAACTTTTAATTAAGTTTTTCCACCACTGTCTGGATATAATGTTAACTAAATGTTTTTATTTATAACTTTTATACACAAGATTTTCACTTTTTTGTTTCCATAATTTTAGGTCACTTTTTTAGGGATTGTTTCCTGCAGGTTTCTTGGGATAACAATTGTACACAGTATTTGAGCACTGATTTTAATAAATATATATATTCGAAGAACTAAATTACACTTTAAACTATTTTTATAATAAATAATAGCACAGCTCAATGTTTGCATGGCCAGTAGCGCCATCTATCTCCACCACCACCACCACCACCACCACTTCACCAAATGGTGCTTTCCGCAAGCATATGCATGAGTTACTTTAAAAAACACCGAAATCGCAATAGGAGTGCCTATAATATTTTTAGAGTTTCCTGGATTTCTCCAGGATCCCATCATCAGATCCTGACATGATGACAATGGGACCGTACGGGAAGTATACCCTTTCGAACAAAAAAGAATTACTCAAATCGGTTCAGCCGTCTTCGAGTAATCGAGTATTATACATTAAAAAATAAAAGATTTCGTCGAATTGAGAACCTCCTCCTTTAATAATCCTTTGAAGGTAATTCTCATTTTAATTCGTCATTTGCTAATAGGACACCGATGTCCAGTAAAAAAACACTTATCGTTCGACTAACGCGATTTCATGTTTTTTTTTTATTAATTCGTAGTACTAGTTGTTTACTTACTTATTTATATTTAGCACACGAAGGTTATTTATTTTTGCTTCTACCATTTATTGTACAATATTAAAATGTTATTTTCTTTTTGCAGACGTTCTTAAATGTTATTTAATACAACTACGCATATATATGGTAAACAAAAGCTCTATATATTTTCGTTAAAAACCTCTTTTCTATAAATAGTAATTTTACATACTTATTACTTTTTAATTTTGCAATTTTTATGTGATAACATTAAACAAGAAAATAATGAAAAAAAGCAACTTGTCTCATGTCGCCCTGACGGTATTCGCACCCACATCCTTGGGAATCCCAATGCATTAACCAATTATGCTACAGAGACATGAGGACACGTCTAATAATATAGTAATTTTAATCATTTTGTCGTGTGTGACAGCCCTACTAGTGTCTCTTATTGGATCGCACGGTAAATATTAAGTGAGCAAATATTTAGTTTGCGACACGCACGGCGGCTTGCTGCGAAACTTTATGAACTTCATTGAAACCGCTCTGAAAATCTAAGTCAAATTAAGTGTAGCTCACTTATAGCAAGATACTTGACAGATACTTTCAGATTGTTAGTACAGATATTGGATACCAACGGTGGTGGCGCTCTCTTTTTCTCTCAATTCGTTCGCACTCGTTGCGGTCGAGCAATACAAAAATATGGAATTTAAATGTCGAACGAAAACCAGTAAGTAGAAACTAAGGGCCTGCCCAGACGACGGACATTGGAGGACTTTTTGTCCGCGACACGACCTTATAACTAAGAACATAAATAAAACAACTTTTACGGATATCAAACGCGCTATATTTCTACGAACTAAGTTGTAATTGTCCGTATTTTTAGGTTTTTTAGGGGTTTTGCCGTGTTCACGGGATGCCGTGGTCATCCCGTGACCACGGCAGCTGTAAAGGTGCCGAAACGTCGGGAAAATCAAAAAACCCCTAAAAAACCTAAAAATACGGAAAATAACAACTTAGTTCGTGGAAATATAGCGCGTTTGATATCCGTAAAAGTTGTTTTATTTCAATGAACAGTGCGCGCCAAAACATAAGATGTACGTAAAAGAACATAAAGTTGAACCTTTATAACAAAGACTATCGCGTAATTTTCCTGGATAAACGCGATTTAAGTTCAATCTTATTTGGTTAACAATAAAGACGTGTCGCGGACAAAAAGTCCTCCGTTATCCTTCGTCTGCGCTAGCTCTAAGTGCACGACACGAGACGAGTGAATCAAAAACAGTGCCCATGTGCTCCGCTAGGGAAGACAGCTGATGTCGTGATGACAATAGATACTATATCGTAGCCATGCATATTAGATAGAAAAAAGTCCATTCTCCCAATAAACAATAAAGCAACAGCTCCCCAACCTGTGTCAACGTCTCATTTTACGATAGTAATAAAACCGTTATAAAGAAATATACAGCATTTTTATGATTTCAGCTACCGTATCTTTAATTTAAACATTGTACGGTTCTCTTTATATTTTACGAATGTTTTAGGTCGTAATCAGATAGGCTAATAGTCAATTCTGACAGCCTTTTAACCCCAGAACAAGGATATTCTGTGCTTTTAACCTAGCAAAACGCCAACAGAAGCGTAATTAATTCATCACTTTTACCTTTAATCGTGGTAGTTATTAATAATTGAAAATTATTAACATTTACCGTAACATATATAGGTATGCATATATGAAAACTGACCAAATTATACACGGATGATATTGCGGTTACTTGTAATTTATTTTTCACCTCACACGCTCAGAAGAGGAGGTTTTGTCATTAAGTTTCATCGTAGAAAATCGCTTTTTGCGGCCTAGCGCGGTAAAGTGCTTTTTTAATTTAATACCTGAAAATATGTCATAATGCGTTCCGAATCGCACTATTGACTTTTTTGTTACATTTTATTCTTATTTTAAATAGCTTTGCATTAATTATAATACTACGTTTTTGTTTTATTATATTATTTTAGTTCATTGAATCATAAAAACAATAACTATAAGATTAAACTAATTGTTATAATAATTTTATATTGGGCTGGGTGAGATTTCATAACCTATGATTGGATTTCGGAACGTGACATAAATATTTATTTTTAAATTGTCTTTGTCTTGAACCTCATGTCAGTGACAACATTTACGGAGTCGTTTTTATTCTTATTGATAAGTAACAATATATTCCTACTTTAAATAACTTTAAATTAACTATAATACTCCCTTTTTATTATTTTAGTTTTTTATATCATTAAAACAACGAGCATAAGGTATATTTAGATTAAACTTTATGTTTAAAGATTTTTTTACCGGAAGTTGACCGCGGAAACAACCATTAAATGTTCCTCGCAGTTGTGAGGTGAAAAATTGTATGTTGCGCTCGGCAGAAAAGTTTTTAGCGTCTTGTACCTTTGAAATCCTCGCTTCGCTCAGGATTCAAGAATCCTTCGCTTGCTCAGCTTTCAATAGAGGTAACTCGCCGTTAAATAACCAACTTTCCAGCATTGCATAACAAATAACTATTTCACCTCACACGCTCGGAAGGAGCTTTTGTCATTTAATTACTGAGTAAAAAATCGAATTTTGCGGCCTAGCGTGGTAAAGTACTTTTTAATTTTAAACCTTAAAATATGTCCTATTGCGTTCCGAATCGCACTATTGACTATTTATATTACTCAGGTACATTTTATTTTAAATAATTTTAAATTTATTATAATAATACTCCGTTTTATTTCATTATATTATTTTAGTTCCTTGAATCATAAAAACAATAACAATAAGATTAAACTATTTCTTATAACAATTATATATTTAGGTAAATTTATAATTATAAGTAACAATTTATTCCTATTTTAAATAACTTTGAATTAACTATACTACTCCCTTCTTTATTATTTTGGTTTTTATATCATTATGACAACAAGAATAAGGTATATTTAGATTAAACTTTTTGTTAAAATATTTTTTACTGGAAATTGACGGGGGCAACAACCTAAAAAAAATCCTCGCTGTGTGTTGAGCTCGGCAGAAAAGTTTTAAGCGTCTCGTACTTTTGAAACCTTCTCTACGCTCAGAATTCAATAGAGGTAACTCGCCGCTAAAATCCAATTTTCCAGCCTTGCATAAGAAATAACTATTGTTCAACATGAATCATTGACATTGTCAACAATTGAAAAAAAAGTTTGGACCAAATGGAGCGAATACTATAGTGGCACTATCAATCAACTGCTTTATTTTATGTATATTGTCATGGCTTAACAAATAATGAACCGACTTGAAATGGTTCTGTCAACGTCGTCAACACATCTATACAACGTTATTTTATATTTACCCAAAACCTCGAAACCCAAAATATGAACAACTTTTTGTATGGAAGTAACCCTGAAACCGCGAAAATATTATCAGCTGTATATTATTTTATAATTTTGTAATTTTTGCATTTTTCAATGCTATTTTTATACTTATGGTAAATTTTAAATAGAAAAATATTGGAAAAAATTAACTCGGCCACAAGTGAATTCTCAGAATCCAATCCAATCCGAGAATCCAATCCAGAATCCAATCCGAGACTTCGTAGTCTCGGTAGCTCAGCGGTTAGAGCATTGGACCGGATTTCCAAAGGTCCCGGGTTTGATTCCCGTCTGAGAATTCACTTGTGGCCGAGTTAATTTTTTCCAATATTTTTCTATTTAAAATTTACCATAAGCTGTATATTATTTTAATTAATAAGTATTCGAACGGTCCAGTAGGACATTTCTTGTGCAGTAGGTCGACGGGGAAGAAAATTATCTGTTGAGTTCACAGAACACAATTCACAGTTCACAGAACAGAAGAAACATAAATATTTGTAGTGCCTAAACGAAGTTGAGGTTGAGTTGAAGTTTTTTTTTGTGTCGGGGGGTTTATAAAATGTTAAAATTTTATTTTTATTTCATCCTTTTTATATTACACACAATATTAAAAAGAAACCGCATTGCAATCGCTTAATTCGTTTAGGCACTACAAATATTTATGTACAAAAGGCAAATTTTTTATTGTTTATTTTTTTTTGCTGTACCTAAATTTGCCTAGGGTGTACATTATTTTAGTCAAAGCGCCACCTTTGTATCTTGTACCGTTTCGCCAGGCAGTTGACCATCTCCATAAATGGCCGGATGGATTTTGATCAAACGTGGCTAAGAATCATATCGATGAATTTAAAATTCAATTAAAAAAAACCGCATTGAAATCGCATGATTCGTTTAGGCTCTACGAATATACGTACAGACAGACAGACATAGGCTTCAAACTTATAACACCCCTCTTTTCGCTGCGTCGGGGGTTCAAAAACAGTTTTTTCTGTTCTGTGGTTGAGTTACCCGTGGTCTCACTGGTCGTCAAAACTGTAGCGCAGTGGGACTACGGGGGAAAAAAAATACCAATGGTACCACCAGGTGGACAAACCGGTGGGACCACGGGTAAAGTTTGGTTTCATACGTTTTAGTAGTTTTTTTGCGATTTTAGAGTTGCTTCTATACAAAAAGTTGTTTCTATACAATGAGTTCTACAAATGGTTTTGAGATATTGGGTAAACATAAAATAACGTTGTATAATTAAAGTTTCAATCCTACTTTGGTTTATTTACGTACCTATTTCAAATTATAAAGAGATTATAGTAGAGAGGTAATTAAATCCGAAAGTCTGTCCGCCTACTGTAACTAACTAATTTTGATTCGACTTTGTAAAAGGGCGTAGAGTTTTTGTTGCTAAAAATACTGAATCGACCAAAATATATACCTAACCGAATACCACGCGGACAAAGTCGCAGGCAGAATGCTAGTATTAATAATTATTTTCATAAAAAATATGACCAAAGATATTAACACGTTTGCTGCTGGTTCGCTGACAGTGAACGGCTGTAGACGTTATATCAATAAAACAATCTTATGATAAATTTTAAATAGAAAAATATTGGAAAAAATGAACTCGGCCACAAGTGAATTCTCAGATGGGAATCGAACCCATGACCTTTGGAAATCCGGTCCAATGCTCTTTGGATGATGTCCATTGAGCATTGGACCAGATTTCCGAGGAATGAAAAATATTATTTTTTTTCCATTTAAAATTTATCATAAGTATAAAAATAGCATTGAAAATTGCAAAAATTCTAAAATCATAAAAATAACAATCATCTATTGTGTGGTGTTCACTGTCAGCGAAAGTGTAAACTTACGTAATTTTTTGTGATTTTTATAATTGCGAATTATAAGAAAGCTAACCTTCCCCCGCGACTTCGTCTGCGTGAGTTTAGGTTATCGCGCGGGCTTCGGCTTTCGCGTAGTGGAGCCATCTATGGAATAAAAACTATAAGTATAAGTTTTTGTTACGACCTGTTTGGCGCAGGGGTACTAACCCCACCTTCTGCGACAGAGGTCCCGGATTCGATCTCCGGACAAGACAAATATTTGTGTGCATGAACATGTCTATTTGTCTTGGTCTGGGTGTTTAATATGTATATTATGTATGTATTTACAAAAAAAAGTATATAAGTATGTTTATCCGTTATCTAGTATCCATAACACAAGTTCTTCATGATACTTAACGTGGGCTAGATAATTGGTGTGATTGTATGGAAATATTTATTTATTTGTCGACTTGGCTAAGTAGGTACTTCTAAGACGAAATTCTAAGTCGACTTTTCTAATATTTTTTTATAAAACAATATTTTAAGTAAGTATAAAAATAGCCATAGATGTAGATAGATGCCTAATTTATTTGAAGAAATGGGTATTTAAAACGTTGAACGCTGTTACACTGCACGGTGTAAAGGGTTGGTCAACCGGGCCATGGCGCGCGGCGGTCAATTAGGGAAATTAGAGACGCTTACTCTCTTTCTGTTATTACACCACACTGTTTACCGGGAAAGCGACCGGTATACCGTCCTGGTGTAATACGCGCTTGAGACGTTTAATTAAGAAATCCACACAAAGGACAAATCAAATTCCGTCAAGATACCCGGCTAAAGTTTTTTAGTTTTAAAAATATTTATAAGCAAAAGAAATTCGTAATTTGCCACCGGACAGTTGTCAATCAATAAAAAGGGTTCGCAAACAACTTGGTATCGTCTGCAAACATGCTGACGTTACAATGCAGGCAGCGTGGAAGATCGAATGTGTAAATCACGAACAATACCGGACCAAGGACCGAGCCCTGTGGCACGCCACTGAGCACCTCACGCTCGTCCGACAGCTCGTCTCCTATTCTTACTTGAAAGGTCCTATTCTGTAGAAATGCTTCTATCCATTTTAGAAGTTTGCCCCTTATTCCCACATATGCTAGTTTATGCAGTAGTCTTTCTATAGGAACTTTGTCAAATGCCTTCTCATAGTCAAAGTAAATAACGTCAGTAGGTTGTCTTTCATTAAATTGCTCCACCCACTGCGATAAACATGACAGTAGGTAAGTAATCTTTTTCACACATTCCATACAATACTTACTTGAAAAGTAACCTTATATTCAAACGTAACTTCCAGTGCCCTTTACTACTTTGGCAAACTATAATCGTTTTTAAACGAATTCGAAAAAAAGGAGGAGGTTCTGAATTCGACGGAATCTTTTTTTTCGATTATCGCTTCGTTTCCCCTAAACTGCTTTACCGACATGAGTGAGTAGAGCATCCGATAGTTCTCGAATTGATAGTAAATTGACTAACTAAAGGTAGTACGAGTTGACATTTACCGTCTGGAAATATTTCGAAAACGTCGGGAAATCCAAAAAGGTATAAAAAAACTTAAGAAGTTAAAAAATCACGTTTTAGGTGGACTTTTAACAGCTGACTTTAACTTTTAACCCTAAACAATTGTTATTTGAAACAGGCTCTGTCACTTTTGACGAATGGTTGAAAGGCAATGTCGTTTTAAATATTTTTTTTAGCGTTAAAAGCGGCAATTGGTGATAGTCGTCCATAATTCTTAAAATTAGCTTTACTTTAGCCATCGAAGATATTTTAAAAACTGCTTACAAAGTATGTTTCCAATGTTTCTCTTGTTTGTAATCACCACTCGAGGTGTGGCAAGGATGTCCATTAGAAGTATTAAATAAATATCATTACGTCGCTTGCACAGCTATTCAAATGACGAGGTGTCAGTGGGGGCTCCGTACTCATGCTCGTTAGAATAAAGGGTGTGTGGAAAATACCCGTTCCATTAAATGATGCTATTACTACATACGATATAAAAAAGTTTCATTGACAAAACAATTTTTTTATGATCGATGGGGAGACTCTTAGCCTTCATAATACCTGATGTTAAGTATTGATAAGGCTAGAAGATGGAAGCGAGCCGCTTCCTTAATCCTCAGCCACTGATGAACTGGCTATCTTATCTCGAACTGCCGGAACACAACAATGCTGAAAACATTGTTGTTATGGCGTCAGGCTTAGATAAGATGGTGGTAGCTAGCCAGGTGGTGTTGGGAAGGAATGAGTTACCTAACTGATTTTTTTATTAAATAAACAAGGGGCCCTGAGGCTCTACTCTCTCCCGTTGGCAATATTGTGGAAAAGTTTAATATAAGTCATGTAAATATTATTATTTACTAGCGTCTGCCCGCGGTTTCACCCGCGTAGGAATATTCCGTTCCCGTGGGAACATCGGGAAAAAGTAGCCTAAGTTTATGCCAAAAATCAAATCAATTGGTTGCTTAGCAAGGAAGGACAAACAAACAGCACTTTCGCTTTTATTATATTATATAGTTAGGATACGCTTAGGTACTCTTTGCTTAATCTAGCTTTCCCTTTTCTAGATGCCAGAAGAGGGACAAGATACTTATTATCAAAGGCTAATAAGTACAAACTTTTTGCTAAACTGTCAAAAAATAATATGATGAAACTTTTTCTCGTGTACGTGACTCTAGAAGATTCTGCATTTCTATCAATTATGTTATATTTCTTTATCAGTGTTCAAGTTATTATTGACTTTTTTCCTCCAGCTCCCTTCCATCATCGGGGTACCAGATGCAGGTAAGCTTATCACCCGTACATCGTAGACATTCCAGCGATCCGTACCAAGCGCTTCGCTGTCACATTTCTTATGCGAACCGCTAAAGAATGGAATGCGCTGCCTGTTCATGTGTTCCCCGATTCCTACAACCTTGGCCTCTTCAAGGCGAGAGTGAATAGGCATTTCCAGGGCAAGCATGCAACACCTTAGACCACATCCTGTTGGTTAAGCACGATGGTGGTCAAATGCCCAGTTATTACAAAAAAAAACTTGAGTAAATAAAAGGTAGAAGAATACTTATAAAACTTATCTTGGCATAAAGTTTACGAGGCAACACTAGCTCGAAAACACATTATACTGAGGGTGCGGCGCGTATTATAGAACCATTACCCTATATTAGAAAAATAACTTCTAAGAAACTCCTGGAAAACTGAAGCTATTGTACCTGAATTCGCTTACGAGATTCGTAACAAAAGAGCTTTTTTGCACATTGTCTTTTGTAGAAAAGCTTATTATAAGGAATGTTTGTTCTTCCATTAGGTAAGTCATTTGCAGAAAAAAATATTTTCTTAAAAGTTAGCTAAAATGATTTTGCGATTGTTTGCAATCTATTTACTACCAGCCATTGTAATGTCCTCGCTGAAACACCTCACTTGTATATATATAGATAAGGATATGGAAAATGTTCCAGAATTTTCCTCACGGGTCCAATGGATTTAGCAGTAATAATAAATTTTTGGTTACTTATTTTACATACTTAAAAATGCAATGGCAAGTTGTAGCCACTGGTTTCTTAAAAATTTTGAGAAATACGTTTTTGTCATTCAAAGAAACCTTGAAAAGGGGGTTGCAAATTGGGCATGAAACTTTGTATGGTGAACTAAATTTTTTACAAACAATTTTTTTATTATCTACGGTCCCAAGTTGGCCGATTTGAGCGCTCGTCTTTGTAGGATTTAATTTGTTATCAATTCTGTTTATAAGGTGTAGCATTTATTCTTCGCTTTTATAAATTATTTAAAAATCAAAAGTAATTTAATTTATTACAAAGTAAACGACTTTTTACGATCGCTGCAGTAACGTAACAGTATAAAAGGTTAAACGCTAAGTAGAGTAGGAAGCCA
This sequence comes from Chrysoteuchia culmella, assembly GCA_910589605.1. Classification (NCBI taxonomy): domain Eukaryota; kingdom Metazoa; phylum Arthropoda; class Insecta; order Lepidoptera; family Crambidae; genus Chrysoteuchia; species Chrysoteuchia culmella. Next base: position 19,860,932 of record OU342651.1, on the reverse strand, counting down.
TTAGTTCAGCCATTAATTATCATATTGCCTGAACTATGGCGGGTGTGCTGCACTTGGAAACGATTATGTAGATTTATGTTGCCTTCCCTTCATTTGTCACATCTATTATTATGACTCCGTCGTATAAAGACAGTTTGTTCGAACACTGGTGGTTTTACCCGAGTGGTTCTGTTCCCGTGGAGTTATCGGGATACAAGGTAGCCCAAGGAACATAAAAGAATTTCAGAGTTCTTAAAATTGAACAAATTGCTTCCACTTCAAACTTTTTTATAAGTTATTGTCGTCATTGGCTCAACTTCAGTATTTATTGACAAAAAATAATTTGTTAAGTCAATTCCAAGTTAATTGATCGCGTCAAAGAGTTCATGCAACTTTGTAAAACAATAATCACAACCAAATTATATTAAATTCTAGACAAAAGTTTGTAGGAAGATAAATAGGTAGGTAGGACGACGGTAGCGCGTTCGCCCTGCGATTGTTTCGCAACGGTTGGTCACGGGATGGGTGACCAAAAATGTCATCATCATCATCATCATCATTATCATCATTGCCATTGATCAAGATCATTTTCCATTACATATAGAGAATGAGAGACAGCAATTAAGATATAAAAAACCTAAAGATTTTTTATTGATCGAGTTGAGGCTAAAGGCATCTTTTCTGTGCCTCAAATACAAGTTACCGGTACCAAATCTATAATTCTAGTTTCGTAATTCATGAGTCGTTATTTTCAATAATGGTTCAGCATTGAAAGTTTTAACAAACAGACTAATAGTGATTTATCGCTAGTTCTAATAGAGCATTAGAGAGCGTCCCAGATCCTTGATTAGCGTAATACATCACCAGAAGCCAGGTGAAAACAACAGCTTAGTGGATTATCCCAGCTGAGAGAGCAGGGACGGATTGTCGTTGATTTATGAATTAAGAATTTTAAGACGCTATACGGAAAAAGTATGTAATTTTTGTTCAAAAACTATAGGATGGTTACAAATTTGGTAATAAGATTTATATTTCTTCATACCTTTATTTTGGTTTATAAGTTATAACTTTTTAATTTTGCATTTTACAATGCTATTTTTATGTGATAAATATTAAACAAGAAAATATAATAGAAAAAAGGAACTAGTCTCATGTCGCCTTGACGGGATTCGAACCCGCATCCTTGGGAGTCCGGCCCAATGCACTAACCAGCTATCTTTGGTTTATAAGGTTCAAAAACACGATTTTATAATTTTGACTCGAGTTTTTTTCATTTCGAAAAGACCCCTCAATAAAAACTTTTTATATAAAAAATGAAAACCGACTTCTACATTCTACTTTGCGGTCATACTATTTTATTTTTCTTGCCTTAGCTTGCACCGACTCCAAAAGGTTTATTTTTTGCTTTTTAGTGTTTTGAAGTCGGTTTTTATTTTTTATATAAAAAGTTTTTATTTCACAGTTTTTAACGATAGATAATATCATGTCGTCCAAGTAACAAATATGTAATGAAATATATAAAAATGCTCAAAACATAAAAAGTACTGGGTCAAACTAAACCTTTTTATGGGACCAATTGGCAACTATTTTGCATCGAACAAAAAATGAATCACGGAAATCGGTCCAAAAATCTCGGCGTAATCGGTGTAATCGGAGAACCTCCTCCTTTCTTGAAGTCGGTTAAAAATACGAATATTCAAGATTATTCTCAAATGGGGTTACATATAGTATTGGGTATTGGTTTAATTAGTGACACCAATAATATTGAGCATCGTTTCGTTTCATTTACGCTTTAATCCCATAGTTATATTTACTGCGAAGTGATTTTGTATTTTTTCGCCTAATCTGCAAATTTGGTCTCGCTCCCGCATGCGTCATTTTCCCATTACTATCTTGCTTCAGTCGTACAGCGCCTTAAGTGAATATCTCGCTTTAATGCGTGATAATTGTATCGTCATTGCAAGGCTGTCTCGCGTGCCAAGTACTGGTCGCAAACTATCGATAAGTTGTATTTCTATAGATTTCAATTAATCTGAAAAATAACGTAGGTACCTACTATGGATAGCTTTTTAATTTTGTAATTTACAATGCTATTTTATGTGAAAATTGTTAAACAACATGTCAGAGCGACATGAGACAAGTTGTTTTTTTTTTCTAGTATATTTTCTGGTTTAACAATGTTGTACTATCGTAGGCTTAGTATTGATACTAGCCATTGTTTGAAATTATCGATAGTCTTCCAATTTGCTTACGTACCAAATAATATAGATAGTAGCGACACTATCAATAGTTTGTTATTTACGAGCAACAATACTATCGATATTATTTCATTCTTTTAATGGTATTGGCACGTTCCAAGCTATCGTTAGTATCGATACTACGATCGATAGTCCTGCTATCTATCGCCTTTCGATAGACTATCGATTTGTTATTGGATAGTCCACTATAGATCGGCAACAGGTTAGTTGCCGCTCGCTAGCGTCACTCGGATCGCTACGGGTGGCTGTGCTGATAGGGTGCTCATGTGTATTGCCTCGCGCACTTGCGACATAGAAAACTAAGAAGCACTTCGTTAAAGTAAAACAACTTTTACGGATTTCAGTGCACACTGTTTATTACCCGAATTTAGTCGTATATTGTATGGGTCTTTAAGGTTTTTTTTTCGTTGAGTCAAGACGTTTCCACCTTTTTAGCTGCTGTGGTCACGGGTGACTGGAACTTTGTAATATCGTGAAGCTGGATGGTGCCTCGTGAGGCAGCCTCGCTATATCGATACAACAGTGATTGTACTGTGTTTACTTACTGTTTACTACAATGAATTGACGTTTTTATAACAGATTTTGTGTGGAAAGCGAATAGACAAACAGACACCAACTTGAACACATGCTTAGTTTATGATTTTTGTATTTTTTGCATTTTTCAATGCTATTTTTATACTTATGGTAAATTTCAAACAGAAAAATATTGGAAAAAATCAACTCGGCCACAAGCGAACTCTCAGGCTGGAATCGAACCAGCGACCTTTGGAAATCCATGGAGCATTGGACCGGATTTCCAAAGGTCGCTGGTTCGATTCCAGCCTGAGAGTTCGCTTGTGGCCGAGTTGATTTTTTCCAATATTTTTCTGTTTGAAACATGCTTAGTTTACCAATCTATTTAGGTTATTGAAACTGATGTCTCGAACATTTAGGCTAGGAACCCTTGCAGGCGTGCCCAGTAGCCCTGGTATTAGTAGGTATTTTTTATGAACGACGTGGATACTCTTAGCCCTCCCAGAATCCTCAGCCAACTTGCTATCTTACCTCTAACTGCCGGAACTCAACAATGCTGAAAACATTGAAGACTTACATAAGATGGTGGTAGCTAGCCAGGCGGACTTACAACAAGTCCTACCACCAACCAAACCGAATACAATGTAAACCCCCGCTGGGAATCGAGCCCGGGACCCCTGGGTCTGATACCGGTGGTTGTACCACTAGACTACAGAGGCGGTTAAAATTTATGAGGCGGCTTTTATCGCCACTCGTAACTCGATAACATGTCGCCGTCTCGCTCGCATCTTAGCGGGGAAAGGAAGACGGCATCATGCGCTATATTTTATCGCGTGATATAGTGTTGCTCTAGCTACACACTCTACCAAACATGCCCACAATCTGCGATCAGTGGTTTCGGAACGCATAGAGGACAAACATACAATGATTAAGTTTTAATTAAGTAAGATTATGGATACCACCTATCTACAAGGCTATTTTCAAACAGTATCTAATTTTTTTAAGTTAAAATACAAATTCTTCAAATCAAAAACTTCATACAAATCAGACTGATCACGTGATCGATTTAGTATGGGAAGTCCAAAAATTGATCTCGTATTTCGACTCATGTTTCTAGGAGAAAGTTGTTAACTTACCGATTCTGAGGCGAATTTAAAAATTTTAGATACTGTTTAAAAATAACCGTGTATATCGATACTAATATTATGAAGAGGAAAGATTTATGTTTTGGCGCGCACTGTTCATTGAAATAAAACAACCCGTGACCACGGCAGCTGAAAAGGTGCCGAAACGTCGGGAAAATCAAAAAACCCATAAAAAAACAAAAAATACGGACAATTACAACTTAGTTCGTGAAATAAAGCCCGTTTGATACCGTAAAAGCTGTTTTATTTCAAGGAAAGATTTGTTTGTTTGTTTGCAACAAATAAATAAAAAAAACTACCAAACGGATTTAGATGAAATTTGGTACACAGTTAGTGGGAAGCCTGGTTATGAACATAGGATACTTTGTATTCCGATATTCTCACGGGAACCGGAACCACGCGGGCAAAACCCCGAGCGGCTGCTAGTAGTATTATAAATAGGAAAGATTTGTTCGTTTGTTTGATTGCAACGAATAAACTCAAAAACTACTGAACGGATTTGAATAAAATTTGATACACAGTCAGTGGAAAGCCTGGTTATGAACATAGGATACTTTTTATCCTGATATTTCTACGGGAACGGGAACACGCGGGTGAAACCACAAGCGGCCGCTAGTTTTATATAACTTTCAACTGTTGTACCTAATTAGTTTGCTGACCTCTCAACAATATTGTTCATCTACAAACATTGTTCTTCCCTTATTGCATCCCTGACCCCTTAGCCACTACAAGCTAACAGAGATTAATTGCCCGATCGATTGCTATCGCTTATTTGTTTGCGTTTTGTCGCCATTCGATTAAAACACCAGAGAAAATGCTTTAATGGATGCGGATGTAAAATATTTTTCAATGAAGTAAAAAAACATACTAAATTAGCTGGCACTGCAAAATACAAATTTTATTGCACAGCAAATTGTTGACTAGTAAATTTCAGTATTTTTAGATGCCTACTAAGTATTTTTTTCTGGGATGTCGTAAGAGTCGACTAAGAGGCTCGACGCATTGAAAACCTGTGCGAGAGAAGGAAAACTTGAAACAAACCTTCTACCAACCCGTCTGGCCAGCGTGGTAGCAGTAGGTTAATAACCTCCTATGAACGCCACAATAGGCGTGAGCTAGGAGACGCTTATGTCCAGCAATGGACGTCCACAGGCTGATGATGGACTAAGTATTTTATCTGTGTAGTGTCGGCTTAGAATAGCACTACCCCCTCTCATCCAATGGTTGTCGTAAAAGGCGACTAAGGGACTAAACCTTCAGGAGATGGGCAGCAGCGTCTCCTACAAACTTGGCCATACTGCGATCGCCAACCCGCCTGCCAAGCGTGGCGATTATGGCAAACTTCCCCTTTGTGGGAGGCCAATACCCTGCAGTGCATGTTATGTGGCTGAGACGACTAAGTATTTTGTGGGTTTGATTAATTTAGAGGGTTGAATACAACTCAATAAAAAAAACTCTGCACTATTTATGTTGAACGAAATTCACACCATGTAGGAAAGAAGGCTTGCGTAGGGATTGCCTAGCAGTAGGGATGTTGGAGGCTGAAGATGATGCTGAGCTGAATAAGATGAATAATATGCGATTTTATTTCAATTGAGATAAAATTGCTGTGTTCTCAATTTGACGACCTTCATGGTAGTATGGAGTCGTGGTTATTTTCATTATTACAAAAAAAAAAAACGGTCCAGCGGCCCTTAGTTCTATGAAGAGAGTCTTATTAGTCTTTATTAATTAGTATAGCTGTAGCGGCGAGGGATTTGCAAATAATGTTGAATAAACTCGAAATGAATAGTGCTATTTACAAGATATAAAAAAACGTATATTTGAATTTAATTTGCAATGTTACAATAGCAGAGCGAAAAAGTAGTGTTAAATTAGGCGGCAAAATCGTATCAAGAAAAAAATAAAAATACGTAAGTTTGAATTTGGAACATAGACAATTGACACAGTTTAAAAATATGAAATGCAAAGAGGATGTAATTATTATGTACACAGAGTAAAAAATAGACGCAGTGGCGTAAACAATAGCAAAGTTAAAATAACATGAAATTATTAATTTTGCTTTCGTTGAATAAATTATCTGAAAACTCTGTGAGAAAGATCAACGTTCTCAATTAATTTGTGTATCTAAACGTTTTTAACTATATAAGTCTTAACGTATTACCGTCAATGTCTCAAAGATTAATAGTCAAATCCCTAAAAGCAATCAATTTGAATTAGAATGAACTCGTGATTTATAAAATAAAAATTCACTCCCAACCGAGCTTAAAATCTCAAAAACTATTTAAGATTTCAATTAAAATTCCTGAAGCAGAACTTGGATTTTGAGCAGGCTAAGATAATTATTTACCTTCATTGAGATGTCATCTGCTTTAAAATGTACCTACCAATGGTTTTTTTTGCAATCACATAAAGTTACTGGAGTTTTCACCCGAGTTCTTTTCGTAATAACACGTGTTGTGAGGCTCCATTTTTAACTCAATCTACCGTACAATTTCTTTATATTACGAAATATATTTACTTGACATTGGCAAAATTCGCGAATTTTAACGCGAGCACGCATTAATTAAGAAAGAAGAACAAGAAGATGAGTGTTACTCTTGCTTCTTGCGGGTTTATCCGAGTCGATTATTAGCACCCTGTATAAATTTTCACCCCTTGAAACTCATTTCATTTGATTCAAAGTGAAAAGTAACAGACAAAAAATCTCGCATTTAGTAAATTTTATAGATTTTGTGCGGCCCGGCATTACGTTTTCCATCGATCATCATTGCGATTTTAAAGTAAACATTTTTTTTTGTTCGGCCTCCCGAATGTCCCGATTGAACCTCGTTTTTTTAAGTGGTAACGAACCTTGCAGCGAACCGGTAGGTGCTCGTATACTATCCTACTAATTTTATAAATTTTCTAATGGTAGGTACAGACAATAGAGACAATGGGCCCTTGGTCGTCTGACACCAAAAAGTTTATTAAAGATCTTTCCATAAGACTGGTCCACGCCTCAGGAGACCTGAGAGCCGGTGCCTATCTTGCCCAGCGGCTGTCTTTGCATTCAACGGGGCAACAGTGCCATTGTTCTCGGTACTATGCCACGCGGCTGTGAGTTTTACGGCGTATTTTTAAGTATAAGATTTTATTATTTAACGGTTTCTTGTTTTTCTACTAATTTGTAAATATTAATTCTTTTGTTTTTACTATATTTTTACGATTTAATAACAATAGTGTAGCTTTCAGGTGTGTCCCTGTACTTGTACTATAAAAATGATAAGTTCTAGATCATTCATTTAATCATAACTATTTGTTTTTGTACTACTTCATATGATAACTCATGCGTTTTTTATAAACTAACTTCGAAAATCACCATCCTATATGAGCTTTTGGGAACATTAATTTGTGTGATCAGTCATAAAAGGTTATTTGTAAATGTGTCTTATTTGTACTATTTTGTTGTAATGTCCCGTTTAGCATGGCTCTCAGCCCCACCAAAACGGTACCGACGGAAGACGCTGGCCAAAAAGCCAAGCATTATGCTGAGTCGGTACCGTTTTGGGACAAACTGTGTTTTTTTTTTTCTGTACTACTTTGATGTGTCTTATTGTCGTGTTTGTCCCAAATAAATATAATTTTCTTTCTTTCTTCCTTTCTTTCTTAATAACTGGTAATGACCAATATTAAATATTTTTCCTGTATATTAATAACAATTTGAACACATCTATTTTGCGTATCTTCCACAAATAGAATTGAGTTTAGCACAAGAAATTTTGGGTTTTCTATCCTTTTTTCTTTTCCTTTAATATAAAGACTGCCACGAATTTTACGACTGGTAGACTTGGCTCAAGCGGTGGCTCGACTGAGGTCCTGATTCGATTTTTTTTTGTGCTGTGAAATGTTTGAAATTCCAGCTCTTTCACGTATGGTGGTATGAGGTAAATTAGGAAAAAAAAGGAAATAAGGAATACATTCTAAGTCTGGTTGATAGTAAGTCAAGTAAAGATCGATGAAAGCCTTACTTGGCCTTGAAATTGGCTACAATGACTTGTAATGTCTAATTTTAGAGAGCTGTATTGATAACGGATGCAAATCTGGACTCTGTAGTCTCAATTCTCCATCATCACCATGTTCAGAATCCGATTCGTGCTCATACATTGATTCTACTAAAGAGTTTTCGGTTTCTGAACAGTATCTCCCTTTATTTCGTTGTTCTAATAAATTTCAAGAAATATATGTCGCTTATTGCCTTATTAGAAGCCATTTTCAGCAATAAAACAGGAAAAATAAAAATAAACGACAACTTTACAATGATATAAAATTACTTACGCACGTAGTCGCTACCGGGTCCAATGGACCCATTTGCAATTTTTACGTCCATAGAACTAAAGAGATGCCCAATAACTAACATCTGTGTATGTTATCCTACGCGTCAATCTGTCTTTGGAAGATATTAAGAGCGCAGTGCTTAAATCACAAGTACCAGCAAAATAACGGAGGTCTGGGTCCAATAGACCCGTTACCAAATCTTTAAGTGTTAATAGGTATGTATGTCATACCATATAGAAGTGATATTTCACAGAAGACAAGAAAGTGGTTGGAAGTAGTAAATTTAATGTCACACCCTTTCCACCTTTTTGTGATAAACAGTAGCTGTTAATTAACCCTTAGTATGTTTTGAACTTCGTAACCTTCACAGTGGTCGATTGCAGAATGGGTTACCAAAAAAAATACTAACTCAAGCTCTTCCGTGCCTCAAATCCAAAACATTTTGTCATGCTATCGTGCCTTTTTCCGAAACGGTACTAAAGCATAACATGTTCTTTCTAAGCTCTTACCTACTAGTATGCTGTAGTAAAAACTTTTTCATAAATACTTACCTCAATTCTTTAAGTTCGTTCCTGAAGGCATCCCCATTGACAGGCCTGGAGCGGTTCTTGAAAGTCAACATAGGAAGGTCACCCATCTGTAAGATGGCGCTGTCAGTCTCCGCAAACCTCTGGGATAAGTTTGACCTGGTAATTAACCAATTAATTTATTATTAGCCTTGGTAATGCCGTGTATCAACATTGCGAGGCTGTCCCGCGAGCCAATTTTAAAGTTTTTTTTTTTTATTTTTTTTTATTAACTCTTAGCCTTCATCATACCTGATGTTAAGTATTGATAAGGCTGAAGATGGAAGCGAGCCTCTCCCGGAATCCTCAATCAGTGAGGACCTGGCTATCTTATCTCTCTGCCAGAAAACAACAATGCTGAAAACAATGTTGTTATGGCGTCAGACTTAGATAAGATGGTGGTAGCTAGCCAGGCGGACTTACAACAAGTCCTACCACCAACCAAACCGAATACAATATGTACCCCCGCTGGGAATCGAACCCGGGACCCCTGGGTCTGATACCGGTGGTTGTACCACTAGACCACAGAGGCGGTTAACCGTTAAAAGTTGCCGCTCGCGAGTGTCGCTCGGCTTGCTGTAGGCAGCGGTGCTGATAAAGAAAAACAAAGAAGAACTTCGTAGCCTAGCGAGATTTGAGGATGTCTAGCCGCAATGCTAATACACACCATAAATTGTGTCTTCTTTCATTCTGTATGGATTTGACCACTTAGCGATTCCTTGCTCAAACCACGAAGATGTCGTAATTGATGACGGAATTTTTAAAATTCGTATTTTCCATGAAACTCACAAAGTATAAAGTTATTGTAGAAGTACATGACACTCACAAATACTAAAGTTATTGTAGAAGTACATGACACTCACAAATACTAAAGTTATTGTAGAAGTACATGACACTCACAAATACTAAAGTTATTGTACAAGTACAATACCGTAAAAAATTGTGTGTCTTGAAGAAAACGAATTTTGAAAATGTCGTAACCAAGTACGATATTGGCTTGGTTTGAGCAAGGAATCTCTAGTGGTCCTTGTAAATACTGGCCCTGGTGAAGAAAGCCTCCCCTAAACATGGAGATTAAGACTAAAATGACAAAATGCATGGTCGCTCTAATGCTGCCATTACTTTACTGGTCACCGAGCCGGTACAATATCGTTGTCTTTTTTTGGCAACAACTCAAAAATTAAGACTACCATATTATAAAGGCCAGGTTCCAGGTAAAAAAGTAACGTTAACAAATGGCCTTAGCTTGACTTAGAACTCTTAAATCTGAAAGGGCTTGAGAAGTATGTGCAGCAGTGGGGTCTTTAAAAAGGCTGATAATCTAAATTGTGGAGAAGCATCTTGCAGGCCAGCAAGATGAGGATGGCTGTTGGGGCAGTTTAAACTGCTGCATCAGCTATCTGTGCGACGCACTCCACTACGTCCTCTTAACATCAGGCGGGTAGAGACATTTGATCGGATCTATTTATAAAAAGAAAGATTTTGATGCTAACCTCAAAGTGCTCCCGTTGGTGAAGATGAAGAATGCGACTTCAGACCTCTCCTGCTGGAGTCTCGTCACCAGCTTGCCCAGCTCAGTCGCTCTGCTCACCTGGCGAAAAATATTAATCTCAATTCTGGAGGAGGGATACATACATAATTTATTATTGTTTAGAGTAGAACATGCTGATGATGCCTAGCTGCACACGTCGCAGTCGCGGTTAGGATCGCTATCTCTATGTGCGTTTTCGCATAAGACCTCTTCATCATGTTTCTACCCTTAGAACTCAAGTCGTTTAAACATTAAATTACGTTGTATAACAGTGGTCATTAAAATAATTGTATTGTTTTAACACGTTCACTGCGGGAGAAGGCACAAAAAGCCCCATGCGTGGCCGTAACCCTGTGCGGCAGCGAAAATAATGTTCCATTAAGGAGCACTAAAAAGAAGCTGGATTTTTTATTCGACTCGTATGAAGAAAACTCCATAAGTAAGTAATAAGGACCAATCAAAAAGAGTAAATAGCAAGTCCAAATTCTACGCCGGCACCTCATTGTCATTAAGTAATGAGAATGAGTTGCCGGAGTAGAAAAAACGAATACGTTATGATTCGGATAGCGTTGATATTATTTTTAATTTCAAACGTCATGAGGCGAAAACATAAATACAAGATAGAATACGTCTAATTTGGCGAACATACATAAAAAATATATACACGACGAACTGAAAATCAGATTGCACCTCAAGTTGGTACGTCATTAAGTTCCTCTCCCATATCAGTTCGAATAATCCCAAATGGTAACCTTTTGTAATTTATGAGATAACGCTTGTCAAATACAACTTTTTGTACAAATGTATTCAGATCCGATAATATAAAAATCGTGTCCTATCTCTAATATAGCTTAAGTAGGTCAATTCAGTGCGGCAAAAGGTCTAAAAGATCCGGTTTTTTTTTATGTTCTTAAAGCCCGGAACCGGCGCGAAGTTAGAATCATATTGATTGACAGGTGTAGAATGCTTAGGTTTACATCTATATGCACTACGTTAAACCTCTACAAAAAAACAATCAGTTTTTGTTTGCTTGCCAGGGGGGGCATAATGGACCTACTGCCGCACTGAACTTCAGGTAGGGGGCTCTTTTGACCTTTAAACGCACCAGAATACCAAACGTGTAATTTAGTCTCGCAGCCAAAGTGTTAACTAAGTGCTAAGGCCTAGCTTACACGTTCCGTCATGCCGTTTAGCCTACGAGGCTAGAAAGGTTATAAATTTTTATGGAGTGTTTTTTTCCGTTACACTGGTTTATTGGAAACGTGACGGGCGAGTGGTGACAGGGAATAAATTAACCTTTTTCTCTTGCTTGGGAACCGATGGAATAAAAATCATAATAATTTTATCACGATCACAATATTTGATTGAGAAAAAACTGAAATTATTTTAAGAGAAACATAATTCATCAAAATACAAAAAGTTTTGTAATATCCTTAGGGTCGAGGATGTGAAAAAATATGTGTCTGTTTAGTTTTTAACTTATTACATTTTTAGGTATATTTAATATTTACAAAAAAAGTAATAAGTACGTTTAAACCTCAATTATTATCCATAACACAAGTTCTTAACAAAACTTATATTTTATAAATTTTTAATTTTTCCCTATGAATTATATTGATGTATTTTTTATACTAGTCGCAGCGCAATGAGGGGTGTTATAAGTTTGAAGCCTATGTCTGTCTGTCTGTCTGTACGAATATTCGTAGAGCCTAAACGAATCAAACGATTTCAATGCGGTTTTTTTTTATTGAAAGCTAAATTAATCGAGATGGTTCTTAGCCACGTTTGATGAAAATCCATCCGGCCATTTATGGAGATAGTCAACTGCCTGGCGAAACGGTAAAAGATACAAAGGTGGCGCTTTGACTAAAATAATGTTCACCCTGGGCAAATTTAGGTACAGCAAAAAAAAACTAAATAGCGGCAAAAAAAATATTAACTATATACTCTGTAAATAAATATTCGTAGTGCCTAAACGAATAAAGCGATTGCAATGCGATTTTTTTTCAATGTTTTGTGTAATTTAAAAAGGATGAAATAAAAATAAAATTTTAACATTTAAAAAACCCCACGATAAAAAAAAAATATTTCTCTCTTGGTCGGGGGACCCCCAACGTATAATACCCTTTTTGTACTTCTATTTTTGTGGTAAAATTTTATATTTTTCATGTTCTTTTCAGGAGGGAAGAGGAGGGACCGACCGAATAGATCGATATCTATAAAACAAGTTGCCTAATTTCCTATGCTGAGTCTGAAAATGGTCTGCAAAGTTCTGAGTTCCGGCCCTGATCCTGTCGCCCTGACTTTAAACAAGTAAGGGCGTTCCTGTTTTTATACTTTATGTGGCGAGGAGACGCGACTTCGGGCGCCTATCACTGTATTACCATAATAGACTACGATTTAGTATAAATAGTTTTTAATGATTTGAACTAATAATCTATAATTATTATAATATAATTATTATTTTTTCTTTTTGATAATTTTTAAACAGGAAAGTGTTTAAATTAAGTTGTTTTTTGTTTGCTTTCTAATAGTAAAAATTGGCGCATGTTGTGGCAGCCTTTAAGTATGACAATGATTTGAAATGCTTATAGAATGTGCATTATTGTAAATGTGAATATCGTTTGTTATGATGGTTGTCCTTAAATAAATAAATAAATCCATCCGTATCATTTTAAGAGAGCAAAAGATTAAGGTAACCACTCTATAATTGTTTTTAACAAATTTTAGGTTTATATTTTAAGTTACATACATCTTCATCTTCCTGTAAATGTTTTTTTTTTTAATTTTTATAACACTCTTGTCTATCTTAAACTCTACTTTATTTAATCTTTATTTTAAATCTGCTCACTCTGTCCCCCGTTCCTTAGCCGGGCCGGGAAACAGTCTTGACACTGTATGTAGTGATTGAACTTTAGGGTGGACTTCCACGGCCTTGTTTGTTAAATCTATCGAGAGCTATTGTAACATTTGACAAAAAAAAATTTGGTCTACAGGCGGCGTATACAGACTAAATCTAAAGTTAAGGGTCTGTTTAGTCTGTGGAAACTGGTGCTACTTTTTTAAAGTTTTATGCCTTGTGGGAAACTAAATATTATATTAGGTACTTTATTCATACCATAAGTGAATAAGCTCTGGGGACCTACCATCAACTATAAAAATAAATTTCATACAATCACACCTATTATCTAGCCCACGTTAAGTTTCATGAAGAACTTGTGTTATGGATACTAGATAACGGATAAACATACTTATATACTTATTTTTGTAAATACATACATTATTATACATATTACACACCCAGACCAAGACAAATAGACATGTTCATGCACACAAATATGTGTCTTGTCCGGGGAACGAACCCGGGACCTCTGGCGTAGAAGGCGAGTTTAGTACCCCTGCGCCAAATAGGTCGTCTATAATGCGATTCCGTGCAGGTCGAGTATGAGTTTGAAGGCCGAGCCGTAGGCGAGGACTTCACTAATACGAGACAGGCAATTGCCATTTCCGCCGAGGCATATATAGTGCTTTTCTCAAAATAATGCAGGGAAATAAAACACTTTTTATAAAATTATATAATTTTACATTTAATAATTACTAAAAGAATAACAAATTAATTGCAGGAGCGTCTTCTTGAATTTGGAACATTACAGCGCTCCAGCAATGTTGTATGAAACGGCGTGCTGGAGTTGTTAAATACTCTTTCTAATGTTCCAAATTCAAAAACGCTCCTGCAATGGATTTGATTTTCTTTGTCCGTAAATTCGATACTTCGCGTGTTCTTTTTTCGAAAATAATGACAACATTTCCATGCATGTTTGAGAAAAAGTTATTTTCAGGTAGTAAGAGTGAGACGCCGCTATACGCGACGTATGGCAGCATCCGACTCTCACAACCTAAAAATCACCTTAAAAGAAGCGCAAAGAGTTGACCGTAAGGCCCATGGTGATAAATCCTACGACCATTGACCAATAAAGTATCAAATTAGTGTGACAGTGACATTGGGACGACCTGTCCCCTAGCTAATATGAAGCTAAACCATTTTCACCGAGAAAATTGTATAATATAATAAAGTCAATTTTGTAACCAATTATAGACGTATAAGATTATGCTTGTGTAGACGTAGCTTTAATTAAATGAAGCCGTCTATACAGTTCATTGAAAGATTTCCTAAAACAGTTAACATTGTCTTCTTTATTTTCACTCGAACTGAAAATGTTTCATTTGCGGTACTAATGGGATAATCAAATCTTCGTAAAGAGGATTTTGTAAAAGACTGAAATATTTTTTTATGAAGTAATATGTTTTAGAAAGTTATTAGTTTGATGAGTGAAATTTTAACTTGGTATAATTATGAAACATATAGGTAGGGTTGACATGATTTTGAAAAATAAAGATAGGCAACTTTACAACTTTTATCAACGCACTGTACCTACAATATGCCACTGTATTTCAAATGTTATTGCAACGGACTCTTGTTTTTTGTGAAACTACATACCTACATCTTACCCCCATATTCTAAGTCGTTCCTCCAAAACTTTTTACACTCCACTCAACCTCATTCGAGAAATTTGGTATTCACAGTCGCAAAAAATCTCCTCCACTCTAATTTTTCCTCACTTGAGTGTAATAATTAGAACTCTTTGCTAAAGTCGAGGAAACAACTGTCAAACTTTGGGGCAAATAGTGCCTTTGAGAAACCTCGAGAATATTTACGCCATTTTTTCTATTTGTCAACTTTTAAGTGATCATTGCCAAATAAATATAAATTTATGGTGAAATCTATACCCATCTCGTCCATTCGAAGTATTTCCATAATTTAAAAACCCCCGAATTAAATGAACTAGTTTTGCTGTTTTATAGTGACGTGAATATCTGGAGATATTTATTGTAATACTTATTTATATTTGTTGAACTTTAAAATAGTGATGGCGGCCTCCGACGGATAATTAAGTTGGGGTTTTTGAATTATTTTACCTTTTTTATTTACGTTTTAACCGTAGTAGGTGCTTTCAAAATTTAAAATGTTGCTTTTATTCAAGCTTTTTAGTGAGCATTTGTAGTATTATGTGCTCTGTACTAATAAACGCCATTACTGAAAACCACTTCAAATTCAGACTAGTAGTTCTGGTTTTGCACAATCAAATGTTTATTGCAGCGCCCCCTGGTGAGTTGTCACCATAACACCTACCTAAAAACATAGCACTAATCAAACCCGAACCCATCACTGAAAACCGCATCAAAATCTGACAAGTAGTTTTGGAGATAAATGGCAACATTGGTTTGCACAAATAAACACCAAAAAGAACATCCTCTCACCCCAAACGCATAAAACAATCTCCGTACCGTCTCGACGTGGGTAAAAATTGTAGCGTGCGCTAGGCCTAACATGGAGTGGCTACGTACTCTTTGGCTCCTCCAGGTCCTTACGTCAAGACAGAGTTACGACTTAGAATACCGATTTCGAGGAGTATTTCGAAGAGGTTTTTAATGAGGTTTCGTTAAGTCGAGGAAGAGTAAGTTTTTGAGGAACGACTTCGAATATGGGTGTTAGTGTCAGGCTAAATTGAATAATAGGCATTCCTACGCAATCGTACTGTCCAAGTTAGAATTTCAGATATTTGTAGGTAATGCACGTTTGTGTCAACGAAAGTTACCGATAAAATAGAGGTGTAACGTCCATCATCATATGTATTTTTTTTATAACTATGATATGGAAAACGTTTTTCTTTTCATATCAGCTAGGGCTCCTTCAAGGATCTCCACTATGACCAGTCTAGTGTCCTAGGGGTACGCCACTAGACGGTAGTGAGTAGAAAGATTTGCGTAATGGCGGATAAAGTCAAAATTGATTGAATTGACTCCTTACATCGACTCAATTAGCGACACGAAACAAGACCACCCACCTCATTAATACTTATTTATTTTTGACACTCACTGCATTTATTAACTATCATTGAAATAAAAAACCATTTTCTTCACTTTTTACAGGTAGATTATCTTTTCTTTTTTGGGTGATGTGTTCGCTGTCGTCTGGGAATTTAAACAGCAACATTTCTTCTTGGTCGTCACACTCTTATCAGAGTGATCATGGTCATCATTTCAGGGGTAGTGGCTTGCTTTACAATCCATCGCCAATCATCCCGTACTAGGGCTCTTCTCGTGGATTCGTAGAGCGCATCGTTCCATTGAGCGCAGTTTTGAATTGGTCCGTCCATCGCATTGGTGATCTGCCGCATGCTCTCGTACCTTCAAGTTTTCCCTGCACTACAAGTCGCTCCACAGATGTTTCATTGTAACGTGTGATGTGTCCAAAGAAACTGAGAATATGATACTGGACGATGGAAGAAAGACGCTGCTTAATGCCGAGTTCTTGAAGGATTGAGACGTTTGGTTTCAACAGGGGTATGTGGGGCAATAAAATTGAGTAACCCTGCAATAGGCCATCGCTCCTATGATGAACCGAGTAATGGTTTTTAGCGTTTTAATCGCGCGACCGACAATAAAGGCAGTCTCTTTAGACATCACCTATGTGTGATCGCATGATGATGCGATCTGATCTATTAGAAGGACATATCCTCGCACGAACGATGACGCACGTAAAACTTACACACGTACTTGTGTCGAACCGTTTGATCATTTCTCGGACATCTAAGAGTTGTTGAAACAACCTCAAACCAAGTCTCTACAAAGGTTTACTTTTAATTTCCGCTTTCACATTTATTGATTTTGCTCGGCGCCTTTGGTAAATATACGATGACGAATTTTAGTAATAAGCTGTATCAATACGACACAAAACGAAAACGTGCGATTTTTTATTTTTAAATGCCTCCAGACCTCCATTTATTGATTACTGCGGCGTTGGAGACCTCCATTAAGTGTGAATTACAGTCTGGCTATAGCCCCTTTAAGAAATTATAAAAGTGGTTTTTTGTTCGCCATTAACTTATAATTGGAAATTATTTAGTTACTTTTCTTTATGAATGCACTTACAATCACTTTTTGTTACTAAACGATCTAACAGTCCTCTATTACTGTCTTTATTTATGGATTTACATTTTTCAAACTGATATTGTCGGTTTTTAGATGGATGTCATGTTCGGCTTTTATCATGTAAGGCATAAGACGTATTCTATCTTTTAATTAGTCCAAGATCTTTGGTCTATGGTCATTCTATGATTTGGTAATTTTCTGGTTTAGTCATGTTAGTGTTTGTCACTGAAATTAATCGAATGTAAATGAACTTAAATTTGTGTCTTAAATACAAAATCGAACATAGAACTTTTTACTTTGGGATCTGCGAGCCTATTGTCGAGGTATACGTTCAGAGGCCCTCGAGCTCCAGGAGCTCAAAATTCTACTGCTAAAGGTTGCGCAATAGGGCCCCAGATCCAAGTGTCATAATGTTTTCTATTATTTATATTGACAAGTTACCTGTTCCTCTACATCTGCAACCTCTCTGCTGTTCGTGAGGCTGTTCTTCAGAGACAGGGTGGTCTGGACGATCAGCGCCAGAATGGGGATGAAAGGCAGCAGCAGCAGTCGCCACAGCTGGCAGCGGCGACTGCGACACCAGCGACGGAAGCGAAGACCACAGCTTGGAGAGTCGGACTTCTCGCTCTTTGGAGCTGATGAAGGAGAAAAGGCATGATAAATTTATGGTCTCATAAAGTTTATATTATTCTAAAAGGGATGGTGTAAGGACTTGCACAGCTTAGAGTCGGACTTCTCGCTCTTAGGAGCTGATGAAGGAGAGAAGCCTTGATAAATAATATGTTCTTATAAAGTTTATCCTAGCATGGGTGGCTTCTATCGACACTCGTAGATCGATAACGTGTCACCCATTATTATTTTAGGATCTAGGGGCTTTGCAGCCCTCTTGAAGCTATTGTCACTGCGACCTAAGAGATCTATTGTAACTCGCCTCCTATTTATATTACCTCTTTTAGCCCGGTGGCTTCCAGAAAGTCAAGAATCTTCCTAGCTTTAAGAAATTTTAGTTCCTCCGGGTCGATGATGTGCCGACCCAGGTGGATACTGCGTTTATGCATAAGTGGTCCGCAGTCGCACTGAAGGTGCTTTGGTGTCTCCCTCTTCTGTTTACAGTAGCGGCAAATATCAGTATCACTCAACTTCATGTGAAATTGGTGCCTGTTTAATCAGCAGTGTCCGGTTAAGGCTCTGACAGTCGCACAGATGTTCCTCCTGCTGAGCTCTAGAAGTTCTGCAGTTCATTTGAGCGAGTATCCTTCTATAAGGGTGGTGGTGGCGTAGCTATCTACCTCCGCGCCGACCTGCAGTTTCGCACTATCAGTTCCTCTCCTTCTGCATATAGCGCATCAGCCGAGCACCTTTTCTTAGAAATCTCTTTTCGCCACACCAAATTACTACTTGGTGTTTTTTACTCACCTAACTCTTCGATTGACTACTTTAAATCATTTGATAACCTCCTTGAAGAGTTTAGGCCAATCTATGACCAATTCATTATTATGGGTGACTTTAACACGTGTTTACTAAAGTCGAATGCACGATCTTCGAGACTACAAACAATTCTTTCATCTTACAATCTACATGTTCTTCCTTTATCACCCACACACCATTTTCCAAACTGCACGCCATCCCTCCTCGATCTTATGATTGTTTCTGTTCCCGAAAAAGTTTCTTGTTACGGCCAAATTCCTGCTAGCTTCTCTTATCATGATGTAGTCTTTGCCTCCTATCAAGTTCGCCCCCCTAAACGTAAGCCTCGTTATATTCTACTCCGTAATTTCAGAGACATTAACTTGGAGGCTCTGCGACAAGACGCTAGTGATGTGGATTGGTCGTCTGTGCTTGATACACCTAGTCTCGACGATACAATTTCTCGGTTCAACTCGCTGCTAATTAATTTATTAGATAAGCATGCCCCGTCTCGACGCGTCAGAATCAAACGTAACCCAGCCCCTTGGATCAATGTCGAAATTAGGGAGTGCATGTCGCTTAGGGACAAAGCTAAGCGAAAATACAAAAAATTCCCTACTCAGGCCAATTTGATGCGTTACAAACGCTTTCGTAACTGCTGCAGTCGTTTGTGTAGGGATGCCAAGAGACGTTTTTTTCACGATTCCTTGACCAATCGTAACCCGGCGGCTGCTTGGAGATTCCTTCGCTCTGTCGGGGTAGGCAAATCCTCTGCGTCTGTTCCCATCGGTACTGACGTAAATGCTTTAAATAGGCACCTCTCTCTTTGTCCTATCTCTCTTGATTGCAGTGTCAAAGCTGCTACATTAGAGCAACTGTCCTCGCTTCCCCGACCTCACTGCTCATCTTTTGACCTTTCTCTAGTTTCTGAGAGTGATGTCAAAAAAGCCATCCTGGCTATCTCTTCTGAGGCTGTTGGCGAGGATAATATGTGCTCGAGAATGTTTATTCCGATTCTTTCTATACTTCTCCCAACCATCACCGCTATTTTCAATGCTTCTCTTGCATCGAAGTGCTTTCCCAAGATCTGGAAAATGGCTCACATTATCCTTTACCTAAAATTCCTAATCCTTCTTTACCTACCCATTTTCGTCCTATATCCATCTTACCTTTTCTATCTAAAGCTCTCGAGCACGTTGTTCATAAACAGCTTTCCTCTTTTCTCCTATCGAACAATCTTCTGAGCCAGTACCAATCTGGGTTTCGCCCCGGACACAGCACCGCCACTGCCTTACTAAATGTCACTGATGACGTTCGTTGGGCCATGGAACGGAAAGAACTCTCAACACTAGTTCTGCTGGACTTCAGCAATGCCTTTAACTCAGTCGATTTCGATATTGTTCTTTCTCTTCTTTCCTCCATTAACGTTTCTACCTCTTCGCTCTCTTGGTTCGATTCCTACCTACGCGGCCGCATGCAGTCAGTCCGTCATGAAGATTCTAAATCTGATTGGTGCCAGCTCACTGCCGGCGTGCCGCAAGGTGGTGTTCTCTCCCCTCTCCTTTTTTCCCTCTTCATCAACTCAGTAACTAGAGTAATTTCCTCCAATTTCCATCTCTATGCAGACGATTTGCAACTCTACCGTCACTTTAAACTTGAGGAAATTGACCTAGCTACTGCTTCAATCAATGATGACCTCAATCGAATCTCAACTTGGGCTAGGGACTATGGACTTTTGGTTAACCCAATCAAATCTCAGGCCATCATCATTGCTAGCAGACGCATGCTCAACTCAGCTCGTCGTCGGCAGCTGCCTTCGGTGGTGCTTGATGGTGTCACTATTCCATACAGTGACTCAGTCAAGAATTTGGGTCTAATGCTTGACTCCAATCTTTCCTGGACATCCCATATCGCGGACGTTAGCCGCAAAGTCTACTTCTCCCTTCACTCCCTCAAATGTCTTCAAAGTTATCTCCCTTTGCCCACTAAAATATCAATTGCACAGTCACTCATTGTACCTCTTCTTGACTATGCCGATGTTTGCTACTTAGACGCCACCGAGCAACTTCTAAACAAACTTGAGCGCCTCCAAAACTTTGCCATTCGCTTCATTTTCGGTCTTCGAAAGTATGACCACGTTTCTAACTTTCGGAAGGATCTCAAGTGGCTCCCAATACGCCTGCGCAGGAATCTCAGAATACTTTGTCTCCTCTTCAACATCCTTTATAATCCTTCTTATCCTTCTTACCTCCGTGACCGTTTCTCCTTTTCTCATTCACCTGATTCTCCGTGTCGGTCCCATACCAAATCCCTCCTGAAGTTCCCTTCCCATCACTCTGATTTCGCTTCCTATTCCTTCTCCGTACATGCTGTCCGTCTCTGGAATTCGTTGCCGGCTGAGATACGAGATTGTCGCACGATATCTCTTTTCAAAAAACGTCTGAAAGAGTTTTATCTGTCCTCTTGTCCTTAGCACTGATCCCTTTCTGTCTTTCTCTTCGCATTATATGAATTATTTTATAGTATTATATGTATTTATAGGTTTATTTTGTATATATTATATCTAAGTATTGTGTATTTATTGATAATTTTGTTATATTATTTAAATAAATATTACACACTGTCTGCCCTTCTCAATGCCCTTTCCTTTCACGGGCCGGCTGGAAGAAATTTCAATGTGAAATAAGCCGTGCCCCTGTACAATAATCTTTATAATTGTTTTTCTGTAATGTTGTGTGTGTACAAAATATATATAAATAAGGGACTTGGCGTGCAGTAATCCCGGTTGGTTAAGCCAGTATTTTTTTAATCGTCAAGAAGGTTGTCCTTGAGAAGTTGCGTGGCCTGGTTCTTTGAGATCTACAGAAAGGCTCTGGGCCCATCTGCATTTCCTTGAGCCCCTTTCCTTGCAAGTTCATCGGCTTTTTCATTTCCGACGAATCCCAAATGACCTGGACACCTGGTGTCACCCATAAATTTATCATTTGGTCTCCGCATTGGTACAGCAAGGTACCGCGCTTCATACAAACAACGGAAAAAAGTGACCACAAAGTTTGACGTTTTTCTTCAACGTTGTCACAGTAGACTAGTATTTTGTGGCAGAGCAAACGGTCAAGAGCTAAATATATGAGGGCGGTATCTAGTTGTAGCAACGCGAGACCAATAATAAATCTATGGTCGTGGCTCTGTCCTGCTCACATCAGGTAACATTCGAATCTTGGGACACGTGACCATGCTAAAGCAGTGGGTCGTTCCACTGGTTAAGCGGGGTAAGCTAGACAGCATCATGCGTCATATCAAATTGCGTGACAAAGCGGTTCTAAAGCAAGGTGGCAACATTCTAAAAGGGTTGGTGGTAGAACTTGCACAGCTTGGGTAGTCAGACTTCTAACTCTTTGGAGCTGATAAAAAATATACATAAATGCGATATTTTAAAAAGGTTGGTTGTAGGACTTATTCTAATCTAAGGTCACCTGCAGCCCTTGCATGAGCGGCTTTTATCGACTCGATATCGTATCACTGTCCCGCTCATATCTAAACGGAGTAAGCGATTTAGCATCATGCGTACCATATTGCGAGATTTAGCGGCTGGACCCGTATTCACTATGACCACTTAGCGATTCGACGACCTGTTTGGCGCAGGGATACTAAGCCCGCATTCTGCGCCAGAGGTCCCGGGTTCGATCCCCGGACAAGACAAATATTTGTGTGCATGAAGATGTCTATTTGTCTTGGTCTGGGTGTTTAGTATGTATATCATATATGTATTTACAAAAAAAAAGGATATAAGTATGTTTATCCGTTATCTAGTATCCATAACACAAGTTCTTCATGAAACTTAATGCGGGCAAGATAATTGGTGTGATTGTATGCAATTATTAATTATTTTTGTTGGCGATTCCTTGCTCAAACCGCGCCAATCTCGTACTCTGTTCCAACATTTTCAAAATTCGTTTCTCTATGACACTCATAAATAAAGTTATTTTACTTGTATTTATTAACTATATAATTTGTGAGTTTCATAGAGAATACGAATGTGAGAAAGACATTGGTGTGGTTTAAGCAAGGAATCGCTAAATGATCATAGTGAATAAGGGCCCTGGTAGCTTTGACCTTCATATAGCTCCGAACTTTACTCAATATTACTTCTAGCCTATATGACTTATATGACAGCTGATGGAAGCTCTTGCTTTGAAAGACGTTGCTTTCAGCTGTCCCAACAAGATTAATATAATATTAACTAGGTATGTTGGGGATGGACTCTTTAGAATGCAGGAGAGCTCGTGCGGATATCGCAACTGCTGTGGCGATCTTACGGGGTGCTATAATTGATTCACCTGAATGTGTTGAACAGTTGTGTCGCTTTTATGTTCCGGAAAACTATTTAAGAATACGTTCAAGTCGTAGACATCGGTTGTTCGCGCCTCTGCCGTGTCGTACGGTGGCGCGCGCGCAATCACCATTGTGAATCAACTTTTCCAGAAATTGATATATTTTTTGATAATTCTAAAAGTATTAGTAATAGAATTTAGCTATCTTATTGTGTCTTTTTGGTTTTTGTAATGTAATTATGTACTTATTTTAGGATAATTATGTAATTGGGTTTATACCCGTTTAATTATGCTTAATAATAAAAAAATAAAAAAAAATTATTGGTAGACGGGGAGGATGGTAGGGCTGATGAATAACACTAACTCTACCAATTACTAACAAACTCATACGGTCTTGGTTTCTGAAGTGGAAAAAAATCTGTGTTACGACGAAACTCGATACTGTAATATAACTTAAGGCTTATATGTGTTGGTGTAAAATTTCCAGATGTTACAGAGCAAACAGGTGCCGCTAATCGAATTCTAATCTTTTTTATTCTGGACTATCGTGTAATCAATCTGTGTCTGATGCCAAGCTATAAGTAAGTAACTTTTATTAACTGTATTTGTTAAACATTGTTGTTCACTAGGTGCCGACCCGACTTCGTCGGCGTTAAAAAAGATCTAACTACCCATAATACCTATACATTACAATAATACACTATTGATTTACGATTTAAAAATATATTTTGCTCCAAAAAGTCCTCGCTCGCAGTCCAATATCCTACTAATATTAAAAAATATTTTTTTACATTTTAAAAACCTACCGACACAAAAAAAAAACATTTTATCCTATTTAAATTACACACAAAATAAAAAAAAACCGCATTGCAATCGCTTAATTCGCTTAGGCACTACGAATATTTATGTACAGAAAGATTTAAAAAAATTTGCTGCCATTTTGATTTTTTTGCTGTACCTAAATTTGTCCAGGGTGTACATTATTTTAGTCAAAGCGCCACCTTTGTATCTTTTCCCGTTTCGGCAGGCAGTTGACCATCTCCATAATTGGCCGTATGGATTTTCATCAAACGTGGCTAAGAACTATCTCGATTAATTTAGCTTTCAATTAAAAAAAAACCGCATTGAAATCACTTGATTCGTTTAGGCTCTACGAATATACGCACAGACAGACAGACAGACAGACATACGCTTCAAACTTATAACACTCCTCTTTGCGCTGCGTCGGGGGTTAAAAAGATAAGTAAGTATGAAAGTTAAGTAGCTTAACGGATTTGAAAGAAACGGGAATAAAAAGTTTTTTTTTTTTAATTATCCCACAGGAACGGGAATCAACACACGTTCACTGACAGTGAACGGCTATAGACAACAATAAAACCCATTGAGTGTCGTTCTCTGTCAGTAAAAGTGTTAAAGCGCGGGTTACCATAAATTTTTCTGTTGTGGATATATAATAATAATAATTGGATACGAACACACCAATTATCTAGCCCACATTAAGTTTCATAAAGAACTTCTGTTATGGATACTAGATAACGGTTAAACATACTTATATACTTTTTTTGTACATACATACATAATATACCTACATATTAAACATCCAGAACAAGACAAATAGACATGTTCATGCACACAAATATTTGTCTTGTACGGGGATCGAACCAAGGACCTCTGGCGCAGAAGGCAGGCTTAGTACCCCTGCGCCAAACAGGTAGCCAAACAGTGCTGCTTATGCCTGCTACACACGTAACGATATATCGTAGCGATTTCAGACTGTGCAGATAAATGGAACGTTCCTAGTGTCTCCACACGCCTCCGATATCGACGTCGATCGTCAGTTCTCCGCAAAAGCTCACGCAAGAAACATGTCATCCACGATGGAAGATGCTAAAGCACTTGCGATATTAATTAGGCCTGGTTATGTGTTTAAAGAAAAAAAGGCGCAGTGTGTTGGGTAAAGACTGGCTCATGAAAAGGAAGCTATTTTCTCATACCAACTTATTAAATGAGTTGAAATTCGCTCCGAAAGATTGGCATAATTATTTGAGGATGAATGAGAAGACATACTCAAATCAGTCATTTCGCAGAGAGCGATCAGCACGTGCGCACACAAGCGAGCTCCGTGACGTACTGGCGCGAACTGAAACGATCGCCATCCACACGCGACGATAAAACTATGCAAACGCAATCGACAATGATTTATCTAATAGAAATTGCAACTGCCACCTATGGACGATATTCTGCAACGATTTATAATACACACGATCGATAAATCTGCGCAAATCGGTTTGCACAGATTAATCGCTACGAAATATCGTTACGTGTGTAGCAGGCATTACACACTTATACATATTTTTACTTTGTTTAAAATTTCGTTGAAATAACTTCCGAAGTACTTAATCCAATCCTAAGGAATGTTTTTAACTCGCTTTTCGTTATCAACGATGAATTTACAAAGCTTTATGCCTAAGGACATTAACCAGTCTTTATTAATATATTTTCTTAAACAAAACTCCGTCACCACAACCTATATTTTAAAGAATATCATTAAAGTAGGTAACTGACTTGAAAGCTTTTACGAGAAAATAACTTTTTGTTTGTTTTAACATGATGGAGAAACATTTTTAAATTACGAGTATTTCAGAAAGCAAGATAACTCTCTTCGTAATGGACAATTCAATAACATTATGATCACGTAGAGTGAAGTACTAATTTGGACAATCTTTCTAATTTACAAATGCAAAAGTATGTCAGTTTGTTTGTTTTTTGTTTGTTTGTTTGTTACTCTTTCTTTCTCTCTACGCAAAAATACAGACTCCCTGGTGTCACCCATTTCGATGAAATTTGGTACACGTACAGAATATAGCCTGGGCCCCGATTCTGTAAACCTATTTATGCATCAAACACCTGTCAACTACGTCGTAATTTATTTATTTATTTATTCTTTATTGCAATATAAAAAAAATACAGCAAATGGCGGACTTAGTGCCATCAGGCATTCTCTACCAGTCAACCAGTAAAAGGTGTTAGACATACCATATCGGAAATAAAGTGCACTATAAAACATAATTCAGAATATTGTAACAAAAGTGGGAATAGCTATTTACGGGTATTTAATTAACAAATAATACATAAACATACTACATAATATAAATATTTAACATACATACATATAAAATATATAAGGACTCATTATGTCAGAGATGAAGGGGATCAGCGTAGGGATTTAAGATAGTGTTCACGGACCAGTTTCTTAAACACATACTTGCTGGGGGCTTTTCGAATGTCCAAGGGGTGGGCGTTCCCAGCACAAATAAAGGCATTTGGTATACAGCTTAGAGCTAGCGCAGACGACGGTAACGGAGTCCGCAACACGTCTTTATTGTTAACCAAATAAGATTCAACTTGACCGCGTATATCCGCGAAAAGTACGCGATAGTCCTCGTTATTTATTCAACTTTATGTTCTTAGTAATAAGGTCGTGTCGCGGACAAAAAGTCCTTCAATGTCCGTCGTCTGCACAGGCCATTAATGATTAAGACTTTCTATCCCGATATTGCCACGAGAACGGGGACCACGCGAGTGAAACCGCGGGTGGCAACTAGTTCTCATATATTGCAGTTCCAAGAAGTAACAGATTATTAACGTCATTTGTCATCGGCCATTTTATGTCCCCACTACTAGGGCACTGGCCTTCCTTATTGATAGATGGGCAAGGAGAATGAGCCATGACCCACCACGCGCGTCCAATGCGGATTGGTAGGTTTTAACGACTGCAACTTAATGTGCCTTGCGAAGCACGGAGGAACTCGAAATAATTAATTTTTGGTCACCCATCCTGTGCCGACCGAAATATAGCGCGCGAATCACTGGACACCATCCAGCTCCTCTTCCTTCCGAGGACTATCAACATGACTGATTCATTTGCTACTATGTTTTGGTTTAAGTTCAAAAGCATTATGTCAATCACTAAGTTAATGGAATGGAACCCACGTCTGTAAGTTTTGAAGTACCTAAGGGTCGCTAACCGCTGAGACGGCTGTCTGAATTATAGGTATGCTTATGAGTGAATGTAGATTGGGGTGAACATAGGTACTAGCAAATACATACTTTATACACTTTAAGTACACATATTGTATAGTACGGTCATATATTGCCGCCTGCGGCTTCGCCCCTGCTTGAATCCGGATAATTTTACTCGTAATCTGGCTGAATACAGTTTTGATATTTACCAAATTCGTTAATTAGTTTTCAGGATGAAAATATTTCGTTTTCTTTACCATTACATAAACTCATACGGATGACGACAACACCTTCTTTCTATAAAATGGACCGATTTAGAATCTTAACATAACACAAAATAAGAATACGAATACCTAAACGAATTCGAAGTGGCAACATGACTTCGTTTCTTTTAATTTAACTTGATACTTCCAATAACTTTCTTGTCACCTGAACTCAACTTAATTGAAGTTGTTTGTGCCAACGAGTTTTCCCTGACAAGATGAAACCTAAAGCAACCTCAGAATGAAACCTCTTGGAATTCCAATTCGATACCTAATGAAGAAATGATTTTAAACCTTGAAAGTATTTTTTACTAAACATAATATACCTATTTCAATAAATTACAAATTAGGTATACAAAAAAATTATTAGTCAAATCTTATTGCATAAAATATCAATAACATAATTTGGGGGTTAATCGCGAGACCCCACAAGTGATCCCTGGGTTGTGCTAAATGAGCAGTTCCTTCTGGTGGTAGGCTTCGGCCGTAGCTGGTCACCACCCTCCGGACTAAGTCGCATCGCCACTTATCGCCACACGACACTAAGGCCGTGTTCCGATGTGCAGTCCGGAGTAGCCAATATAGAAGAGTGTGTCTGAGCAGTTGCATCTTCTGCGTGACTGTTTGTGACAGCTCACGACTGACACACCGGGTGCCTGTTTTCCGAGGGTAGCGGGATCCGAAGCACAGTGCCGCCGTTGGCTGACCGCAGGAAGTTGGGGGCCCAAGTGACGGGTTAACCACCCTTGAAAGGCTGCCCCGCCACCTCGTAAAATTCCCAGGATGCTCCACCTTGCCGGATGGCAACCGGATGGGAGAGCCAGGTGGCCATCTCTGGGGGAGTTTAGGCGTCCCCGCAGTCTCCAGGCCAGTCTCCTTCTCAGTGTTTCAGTCGTGAAATAGTCCCTAATTAGGCAGAAAGATGCCTCGCCCAACTGCCTTTCTCCTGTCTATTCACTCCCTTTCCCCTCAATATTAACATGGCACTTG
This sequence comes from Chrysoteuchia culmella, assembly GCA_910589605.1. NCBI lineage: Eukaryota > Metazoa > Arthropoda > Insecta > Lepidoptera > Crambidae > Chrysoteuchia > Chrysoteuchia culmella. Next base: position 19,832,616 of record OU342651.1, on the reverse strand, counting down.
ATAAAAGGAAGAAGTATAAACAGCGGTTGCACTTCCTCCCTCTCAAAGTGCACCTCATAAATATCAGAGGCTTGCACTCAAATCTCGTTTCAGTCCATCACCATCTTGAGACTGAGAAACCTCAACTGTTGTTCCTCACCGAGACGCAAATCAAATGTCCAGCCGACGCGGCGACTTAGCTACCCCGTGTATACTCTGGAGCATCGGTTCATACCCAATGCTGGAGTCTGTGTGTACTTCCGCGATGACATTTATTTCAAGCGTCTCAAGACCTATGAGGGGCCAAATTTTCAGTACTGTGGGCTCTTGTTGACACTGGAGTGGAGCTTATTCTCCACGCCGCTATCTACCGCTCACACAACGGTAACCAGGAGACAACCAGTTTCATTGACCATCTAAGTCAGTCGGCTGATTTAGATCTGGTTCGTTATCCCTCGGCCCAGTTTGTCATTCTGAGTGACTTTAATGGCTTTCATAAGGAATGGCTGTTCCCATACCGGAAGACCGACCATGTAGGGAGAGAGGCGCGAAGACTAGCTTTTTCGCACGACCTCTCTCAGCTTGTTAACTGCGCTACGCGGTTGCCAGATACATACCCCTAACTGCCTAGACCTTCTGCTGACAACTGATCCTGACCGACATTCTATATCGAGCCCCTTTGGGGTCATCCGATCACTGTGTGGTGAAGTCTGTATCCGTCTACTCCCCACCCGATCAGGGCCCTATGAGACGGGTGTGGCGATACAAGTCGACAGCCTGAGATGAGATGCGTCACTTCTTTCTATTTTTTCCATGGTGGCAATGTTGCTTCTCTTCAGAAGATCCGTCGAAGAGCGCTGGCGCTGTTGCCGAGATCATACTTCGAGGTATGTAATATTAAATTTCTTACTCTGATGTTCCGTCGGGCAGTAACGCTCGACCCTGGTTCAATGCTGACTGTGACAGCGCTGAAACGCAGACAGAGTCAGCTTTTTTAGCCTGGGCTGATGCTATAGCGTGCAAATCTCCGGACACCTCAACCCTAAAGAAAGCCTTCAACAAAGCCGCCAAGTCTAGCAAGCGCATGTTGGCGCAGGGCACGTTTTGGCCGCATTGGAGCCAAACTTGCTTCCCACCCATCTGAAAGTAAAGAGTTTTGGTCCCTTACCAAAGCAGCCGAACAAAATTTCTGTCGCCCTAAACTTCCAACACTGCTGAAGCCTGACGGATCGCTTGCTCATACTGCGACTTGCTTGCCTCTCTTTTTGCTGAGAATGTCGGTATTAGCAAAATTCCACCTAAGTTACCGTTACCGTCGTGCTGACTCCTTTATAGGTGACTGTCAGATTTACAAAAAGGAGGCTCTAAAAACTCCCCGTAATCTAGCGTAAGGCAACTGTGCCGACCCTTCCAACTAAAGACCAATTTCAGTCAAGTCCATACTCTGTAAGACTATTGAACGTGTACTTAACACCCGTCTTTTGGCATACCTTGAAGACAGCGATCTCCTCAGCGATCACCAGTTTGGTTTTCGCCGAGGTCGTTCGACTGGAGATCGTCTCATGTATGTCACCCATCTTTGGAGTGAAGCGATCGAGAAACACGGCGTAGCCCTTGCCGTATTGCCAGACATCTCCAAAGGTTTTGATAGGGTCTGGCATGACAGCCTAATTGCTAAGCTTCCCTAATACGGTATCTTTGGTGGCCTTTGGTGGCAGACGCCAATCTTGTCAGTTTTAATGCCACTAAAACACAGGCTTGTTCATTCACCGCAAAACGAAGTCCCTTCCAATCCAACTGACTCCAACTTTCCAGAGTGTATACTGATACCGATAACCGAAAATCTGCAACTTCTTGGCCTAAACCTGTCTTCCAACCTGAACTTTGGCGAGTATATCGAATCTAATGCTAATTGTGCTGCAAAGAAACTGGGCGTCCTCTCTAAGGCTAGGCGGTACTTCTCTCCGAATCAGCTGCTTCTTTTATACAAAGCGCAGATTCTGCCGTGCATGGAGTACTGCTGTCACCTGCGGGATATATCAGCTAAGTATCTGCTAGAGCTTCTGGAATCGATTGAAAACCGTGCCAGGAAACTCATTGGAAACTCAACATGGGCCACAACGGAACTTCAGAGCCTCAGTCACCGCCGCAAAGTTGCATGTTTATCGGTCTGTTATAGGATACACTTTGGAGAGTGTACGAGAGAACTGCACGACCTTGTTCCTCCAGCCCCTTTCCATCATCGGTGTACCAGACGATGGTTATCTTATCGCCCGTATGTCGTTGACATTCCAGCGATCCGTACCAAACGCTTTGCTGACACATTTCTAATGCGAACCGCTAAACAATGGAATGCGCTGCCTGCTCATGTGTTGCCTGACTCCTACAACCTTGATCTCTTCAAGGCGAGAGTGAATAGGCATTTCCTGGGCAAGCATGTTACACCTTAGACCACATCCTGTTTACCAAGCAAGATGGTGGTCAAATGCCTGCACAGTTACTTGTAGAAAAAAACATCATTTGACACAAAAAACTGTAGAAAATTTTTATAGAGACAAAATTTAAGTAACATGCCTACCACTTATGAACATTTTACGATCACGAAACATTACATAATAAAACGAAATACAAAAAAAAACTATTAAAATTTTAATTTCTTACCAATACAATTAAAATTGTTAAGCTAATTTCAGTGTTTATCGTCAACAACTGTTTACTTATTTCATTACATTTGAAAGAAAAACTATGACTTACAACTTATTAATTAGACATATTATAACTTATTAATTAATTAAGTAATTTTACAAAACTTTTACAAAAATTCGTATGTTTTACAACTGCATGCAAATATATCAAACTCACTATTTCCCATAAAATCAATACAAAACAAACTATATCTTACCTACTGTACGTATAGATTTTTTACGTGATTAAATAAATAAAAAACTAAGAGAAATAAAATAAGTCATATACATTTTTCAACCACGATTTGATATTTTCTCTATGGTCTGGAACATCTCGCGGCTGCTTCCTCAACCGACGTCGTCGTCTTCCGGCACCCAGCTATCACCAAATACCACATCATCATCTCCACGATGGCAGCACGCAGTAATACATTTCTCACGAATCGCACAATTTTAGATAGTTCATTATTTCGACGCGGAAATTAAGTTCAAATGGCACTCTCACGTTTTAGACTTTTAATCGATTTCACTTCGTTGCATACTCAACGTAAAAAATTATAAAAGAAAAATTAACACTTAAAAAGTTTTTGCTTTATAAAAAGTCACTTAATTGTGTTTAATTTTCCTTATTTCCCACACAATGTCATATTCACCGCGTAATATCAGTTCACAATTTTTACGTACTTAAAATAATTATTATTTCACTTTTTACCACTTTCACAAAGTTTTCTATTGTTTCCAAACCATTTGAGCAGCACGGCCCAGAGGCAGCACTGGCAAGGTCGCCATGCAATGATGATGCATGAATAATGCATGTTTATTCAGGTCTGCAGTGCCTTATAAATTTAGGTAGAGGCGAGTGTGTGTGTGTGTGTGTATGTTATGTACACACTACAGTACTTTTCTAACTTAATTTTCTAAAATATTTTGCATATTCTAAACAAGTGACTCAAATCAGTTACGGCGAATTAGTCATCAGTAAATTCATGAATATTTTAACTGAAAATTGTGTTAACTCGATGAATATTCATTTTCTATTTTTAATAATACAAATACAAACTTATGTTAACGATATTTAGCCTATGTGCTGATGACTAATACCTAGGTATAGACGGAGTAATAAACTATCAAAGAGTATAGGTAGGTATTCTTTGACGGGCCCTATAGCGTGGTGGTACTATCCTACCTACTGCACTATGGGTCTTCGGTTCGATCCCTGGGACCCAGGACAAAGAATTATGCTTTGAATATTTTTGTGTTTTTTCGGTGTCTAGGAGCTATTAGTATATTTATATAGCATACTAGCGGCCGCTTGAGGTTTTACTTGCGTGGTTCCCGTTCCCGTGGGAATATTGGGATAAAAAGTATCCTATTATATGTTCCAGTCTATTTACTACCTCTGTGCCAAATTTCATCCAAATACGTTAAGTAGTTTTTGCGTGAAAGAGTAACACAGAAACAAACTGACATATGATAAATTTTTTTCCCAATATTTTTCTATTTAAAATTTATCATAAGTATAAAAATAGCATTGAAAATGCAAAAATACAAAAATCATTAAAACAAACTGACATACTTTCGTATTTAGGTATAATATTAGTACGATTCCGCTTCGATTATTCCCGTTGTCTTCCGCTCCAAATCAATCGCACAATTTACGGCCTATAGGGACTACAAAGGTCGTTTTTGGTTTAGGTACATTCTTCGTTACGGCCTAACTCTTGAATGTCTTCATAAAATTATGTCATTTTATCTTTATTTGTTTACACATAAATCGCAAAATAGCCTGGACTGTTGAGGTTAATAAATGTTGAACGGTTTGTATACTTTTATTTACAATTCTCAATTTGGTTGTGTATCTCAGCGGTACAGTACGTACAAAAAGGTTCATTGATCTAAGGAAACGAGTCTCCATAGATTTGGTTTCGTAGAATACCGTCACATGTGTAGTTGTAGAAAACTTTTCCATTATTTATGTTATTTACTTTAGTTGACTCAAAATCAGACTTTACATTTTGATGCCGAGTGCGCCCTTCGGGCCTATTGTGCCTAGTCGGAGAGTAGCTGTCGGAGGCCTATTTGTGCCAAATTTAGAAATCAGAGCGTAGCTGGCAGCGTTTGTTGACGGTTATTTTACGCACCGTAATAAGAAACAAATGACCTTCAACTTGGACTACACTGAATAAATCAACTTTTACAAATTTCAGTGCACTGTTTATTACCCGATATTAAGTGGTATACTGTATGGATTTTGAAGTGAAAACTTCTTTAGCGGCGTTGTGCACAACAGAGTTTTTAATTTTTGGGATGGGTAAAAAATGTTAAAGTCGCGTCAGGACACGAGACCTGTGGCCCTACCGCGCAAGTGTCATCGGCATCGACTTCATTTGCCAGATGGATGTGACATATTGCTCTTAGTCTTTGGTAAGTTTTCATTTTTGTCAAAAAGAAGCAGCAATGTGTCACATCCATCTGATCGAAAATTCGTAAGACGGAGGGAGAGTAGACCACCCGCGCGGCGTAGGAGAGGAAGTAATATCCCCCTCTCTTTCTACCGCGCGGCGAAAATGTATGCCTGCTCCTGCTGTTTCGTTTAAGCGATTTTCACTTCTGCCGGCACTCCCGGAGTGCAACCCGTTTTTTTTTAACGTTTTTTTTGTTTTCCCGACGTTTCGGCACCTTTTCAGTTGCCGTGGTGCACTGAAATCCGTAAAGGTTTACTCAATGATGAGTGCGCGGAGAAACTTAGATGTTCTTATTCGACTACGCTACCAGCGGACGCTCAATTTGGCACAATAGGCCCCCACCTGTTCCACTTCGACTGTTAAACGTGGCAGAATAGATTATAGAAAGTTAGTTTCCACCCGCGACTTCGTTCGTGAGGTCTTTAGAGGGTTTAAAGGAACATAATAAAAAACAGAAAGTAATATCTTTTACTCTCCTACGCATAATTCATCTTTTATAAGTATCTCACTTCTCTTACTACTCTCTCCGCCTATAAATGTATTTTTTTTCTAAAATGTGGCGCCATCTATTTTAGCCCGCATCGATTTTCGTATTTTCCCGCAGGAATGCGGGGTTTTTACGCGACAATACGTGTCCTATATTCCTCTTCAGGCTACAAAATATCTGTGTCCTAAATTTCATCCAATCACGTAACAGTGACTAATTTTTACTTAAGTAACAAATATCTAAACATTGAAACTTTCACATTTGTAGGATTCTTAATTCGCAAAATAAGAACATTAACTAAGTAGTAATAAATATTAAATAAGAAAATATACTAGAAAAAAGCAACTAGTCTCATGTCGCCCTGACGGGATTCGAACCCGCATCCTTGGGAGTCCGGCCCAATGCACTAACCAATTATGCTACAGAGACCTATGAGGACACGTCGAATTTTTCTAGTATATTCACCGTTCTACGGTGTTGGCCACCGTCGCTTCATCAATGAGAGAAATATCCTCGCATTCGAAAGAAACATCTTTACAGATGTTTGACTATCGATAAAGATGTAACAGCCATCTAATTATAACTTTTTAATTTTAAAATATACTAGAAAAAAGCAACTAGTCTCATGTCCGTCAGGGCGACATGAGACTAGTTGCTTTTTTCTAGTATATTTTCTTATTTAATATTTATCACATAAAAATAGCATTGTAAAATGCAAAATTAAAAAGTTATAAGTAGTAATACTTCATAATAATCATATGCATTTCTTTAACCAATTTGACAAGATACATTTGTTAACCAGGAAGTAGAAAGACGAGCATTTGGACATTTCCAGTCCATTTGGACGTGGAAGGTTTAATAAGGTGTTAATGTAAAAACAGCTTAAGTCCCTTGACTTGAGGGATATCAGAAAAGTTTCATTTTAACATAGGGTTGTGGGAAAAATGTGTAATTGGATGCCTGTCGGCATTAGTCTGGTGTGTTACTTTGTCAAATTGTACATACATATATTTATTTCTATGAATAAATCTTCGGAAAGAAAAATAAGGAAAACTTTGTTATATTGTACCTTTTTGTTACTGTTACTTGTTTGTTCCGGTTTTTTGTGCTCAGCGACTGCTCGAAAATGACAAAATCAAATGTGTGCGTGTTCATTTTTTACTATGTTATATGTATGTCGTGGAATTTTCTGTAGTTTGAATAATAATTTTTAATTATTTAAAAAAAAACCAAGTTCTCTTTTGAGAAAGATTGTAGTGATTATTTTTAAACAAATTGCGTTACATTGCCCACGAATATAAATTAAATTATAAAGTGTTCACAATATTTTTTTTTTATATTTTGTCTTAAAACAAATGAATGCGGTAGAAAAGTTAATGGAAGGTATTTTAATAATTATTCTCAATAATTATTTCATTAACATACCTTTAAACCACGAAGTAAATAATTTGATAACTGGAGTACATACCTACAAATTAAAACCTATACCTAAACGTTTCCCATCAGCCATCATCAGCCTGTGGACGTCCACTGCTGGACATAGGCCTCTCCTAGCTCACGCCTATTGTGGCGTTCATAGAAGGTTATTAGCCTACTGCGACCACGCTGGCCAGACGGGTTGGTAGAGGGTTTGTTTCAAGTTTTTCTTCTCTCGCACAGGTTTTCAATGCGTCGAGCCTCTTAGTCGACTCTTACGACATCCCAGGCATGTAAGGGAGTGGTGACACTTGTATTCTTAGCCCGTCACCACACGGCACGCAACATTTTCCCAACAACAGTTAAATACAAGAACAAAAAAAAGCCTAGACTGAATAAAATATGATATTGAGTTTGAGTTTGAATATATAATAAGCCGACCTTTCGCATCGAGCACAACTTTTATTTTTGTTTCGCCTAACTCTATACGAAGTGTAATTAAAAACAGAACGTTCAGTTCATAAATATTCATACCATGCTTTTAATTTGTTACTGTAACTACATGGAAATAAAAGCATTGAACTGCCTGTTACTCATCCTACCGCGAAACCGATTTCAAAATTTTCATCACAAAACCAAAAAAGAGATTAAAAGTAGCACGAACAATCGGGTAACTTCCCGGTCGACCAGTAAAGCTTTTTTGCGAAATGTTTTCTCGGAAAGTAGAATTAAAGAATCGATTTAGTAGTAAAAATAAGGTTAATGAAATAATTTAGCCTTCAAAAGAAATGCCTTTTAATATTCTATTACTTGTGATATGAACGTTTTCTATATATCTACAACTTTTTTAAATAAAGTTCGTTAAAAAAACTCTACTTGTCAACCGAGAAGGTCCCCAACTGTACCTAAGTAAAGCGTCGACATCGTTTTGCGCGAAACAAGGATGTGATGTGGTCTGCATGCCCACACATTTTCCATTCTATGATTTTGATTCTTCGCTCAGTACTAAAGGGGCGACATGCTCCTGGGGGCCTACCGCCATTTTTTAGAGACTATCATGTCGTAAGAACGTTTTGTTTTCCTTTTGTTTCAATAGTGTTTGAATTCGTACCGCGAACTTCATAAAGTATTTGTTTTTCAGTCCTCTCCTATGACACAACTATTGAGATATATCTATGGAGATGAAATATTACAAAAACGAACGTGCCTACCTGCACTTGATGGTACTTTGTAATGATGGACTTGACTAGGCAGCTCCTGTACATTCGCAAGAAAAATATCGACATCCAAATACTCATGATATATTTGAATAATGTAAGTTTCTTTAACCAACTATGTCAGATCCATGTACATCTTTATTCATTGTTCCTGCCAACGAACGAATTGAAGTTGTCATATTTTGACACACTTCACAAAAACCTCCGTCAAAAAATTATTTTGTTTTATGAGGTTCGCGGTACGAAGTGACATATACAAATAATGTGCCGGTAATGTTTGACAGAAAACAATATTGCGCTAAGAGATGGCGGTAGGCCAGCTGCTGTCCGTTCTCGAAGATGATATATATATTCAATATTTTTTGCAATATAAACAAAATACAACAAATGACAGACTTAATGCAATGAGGCGTTATCTACCAGTCAACCAGCGTCCGGGTGTCGCAAAGAAGGTGAACCGGAAACAAACTTATTTTTTTACAAACATTGATATTATGGGCCTCTGCAGGCCGCTGCCAAGGCACGCTCGTTTCGCTAGCTCGGCTCGTGCTGATAATTGTCTCAGTTCTAACCTAACCTAACCAACTAAACCAGCGTCGAGACCTGCTCCCATTGCACGGGATCGCACAATCTGGAGAAGTGCCCCAGCAAAGAGGACTCCAAAGCAGCCGTGTGTCTAAACTCTAAGACATACAACACGACATTCAATGGAAAGGACAACACCTCCCACCGGGCTACATTCACCAAATGTCCGCGAGTAAAAGCAATGCTTATAAAAGTCCGAGATAAGGTCGACTATGGCTCGGAAGTGTGATATTTCACATATCAATATTCCAAAATCTGTTTGCTAAATATTGTAATTCTGTTTCACTAACTTAAATCTTTAGACAACTTTGTTTCTGTGTATAATCCATTTCTCATTTGGTTAATAACTGTTCTAATTCTGATTCTTTTAAAAACCATAGCTCTTATCTGAGGGCTTTCGGTTTCAATTCGGTTGTATACCGTAAGCAACGTTTTGATTCTGAAGCCCACCAGTATTTGAAGTCACGTTGTCAGGCATAATACCACAATAGATCTTTTTTAAAACAATTAAAAATTTCAAAAAAAAAAAAAAACAACTAAACCTAACGCAGGGGTACTAAGTCTGCCTTCTGCGCCAGGACTGCCTTCGATCCCCGGACAAGACAAATATTTGTGTGCATGAACATATCTATTTGTCGTGGTCTGAGTGTTTATTATGTATATTATGTATGTATTTACAAAAGAAGTATATAAGTTAGTATGTAAGTGTGTAAAAAAGGATAAAAGTGTATTTATCCGTTATCTAGTATCCATAACACAAGTTCTTGATGAAACTTAACCTGAGCTGGATAATTGGTGTGTTGTATGCAATTATTTAATTCAATTTATTTAACTATTCATCCTCTTCACTATTTGCGAGATTTCTCTTATAATAGTACTAGTTTCGCTCCGAAGCCACTGAACCGACTTTGACGAACATTTGCATAGCAATTATATTACTTACAACTTGGAGTAGGAAGGAATATCTAGTTTTACTTAAATTGGATTAGTAAGTCGACTGGACTTACTTTTCATACCACTATCTTCAAACATAGTTATATGAGGCATGTCTTAAGTTAAGTCTTGCAAAGTGAACGCGGAAGACTCGGAATAAACGGTATCTTAATTTTGGCCAAATGCCAAAAAACCCTTTTCGAACCCCCAAGATCTCTAAATATCCTGTTGTTTGTAAGAACTTATGCTAAAAGATAAAGCTGCACACTCACGGAGAAGTAATAAATCATTTTTATAAAGGCGTATTCATAAACTTTACCAGCCTTCTTTCTTTTCTACGGTTAGATAAAAAAGAAGTTTATAAATTAGAATTCGTCCGCTAGGAAACAAGGTTTTTTTTTACCCGACTGCAATGGAAGAGTTATGTTTTTCGGGCGGAACATGTATGGATGTTTGTTTGTTTATATGTAATATTCGTTATTGACTCTTATCTCTGAACTGCTGCGGCTGAACGGATTTCAATAATTAAGATATCTCTGTTTTGGCAGCCCAATTGTTCTTAGTTAAGTGATGTTAAAAATATCCCAATATAGCGGCTGTGTGGTGCTCTTATTTGAAGTGACAATTTTTTTTTATTATTTGAATACCTCAATATGGATATCGAATTAAAGAGCTTTCAAAATAAATTTAAAGAACTAAAAACCCACCTGCATCAAAAGACAAGTAAACTCAGAAGATGGAAACAAGATCAAAAATTTTCTTTAATATAATAATATGCAGTCGGCATAGAATTTAATAATAAGTCGAATCATTCATCAAGTTTTGCCTCCGACTTCATGTTATTATGTTGAACAAAATATTTTTATATTAGATCAATGTTTCCGTCTTTTAAGTTGTCTTGTCTTTTGATGCAGACGGGATTTTACTCGACTGTCAAGGAAGGGTTATGTTTTTCACGAGTATGTATGATTTTTTTTAATCTTATATATAAAATTCTCGTGTCACAGTTTTCGTTCCCATACTCCTCCGAAACGGCTTGACCGATTCTCATGAAATTTTGTGAGCGTATTGAGTAGGTCTGAGAATCGGCTACTATCTATTTTTTATCCCGAAATTCCACGGGAGCGAAGCCCGGGGCACAGCTAGTCTAATATATAAAATTCTCGTGTCACAGTTTTTGTTCCCATACTCCTCCGAAACGGCTTGACCGATTCTCATGAAATTTTGTGAGCGTATTGAGTAGGTCTGAGAATCGGCTACTATTTATTTTTTATTCCGAAATTCCACGGGAGCGAAGCCCCGGGGCACAGCTAGTGTAAGTATTTATTTCCAAAATTAAATCTTTTTTACCGACTTCAACAAAAAAGGAGGGAGGTACTCAATTCAACCCGTTTTTTTTTGTCCGATGTATGTATACCGATTACTCCGGTGTTGGTGATCCGATTTTAATAGTTGTTTTTTTGTTCGATCGGGTACACTGTCAATTTGGTCCCATATAAGTCTCATTGAGATCCGATGATAATCTTCGGAGATATGGGGCCTAATGTCATGGAAGTCATGAAACAATTATATCATCCAGGTAATTGTTAGATTCTTGTTCGAGCAGAAGTTTCACGCAATAACTACTGAGCGGATTTTGATGAATTTTTTTTGTTAAATAGCTATTGGTCCTCGCCAACATACCTATAGGCTATAAACCCTCAATAAGTAACGTCCCTGCACCGGGAATAGCAGCTTTGTAAAAGGTAATGATGAGTTGACATAAGGTTATTAGCGTAGGTACGAGACTTGTTCTACCTTTAAAAATTGTGAAATAAAAAACTTTTTATAAAAAGTTTTTTTCTATTATTAAAAATCCGTTCTCTTGTCGGTGAAGTATTTCCACACTTGCCTATATTTTTAATTGTAATCCTACAATTAAATAATGTGAAAGCTAAATATTTAGATGTTTGTTACGTTTTCAAAAACGGCTGAACAGATTTGCATGAAATTTGGCACACATGTAGTTTATAGAGTCGATTAAAACGTAAGCTACATTTTGATTTCAAAGGTCCGCCGGAATTAGGAACTAGGAATTAGAAAGGTGTAAAAATGAGTACATGATAGTATTTGCACATACCACAAATTGTCATTTAAACAAATTCAAGAAATATTTTAGGCACTTTATTGACCACATTATTTAATCTAATCTGTGAGATGCTCATTTTAAACGTAAAAAAATATCATTACCTACATTGATTAGTGTTAATATATATATTTGTACTATAAAAATGTAACAAAAGCATTTAAAAAAAATAAAAAAAATCCAGACAATCAAACCAATTATCTAGCCCACGTTAAGTATCATGAAGAACTTGTGTTATGGATACTAGATAACGGATAAACATACTTATATACTTTTTTTTGTAAATATATATATAATATACATATTAAACATCCAGACCAAGACAAATAGACATGTTCATGCACACAAATATTTGTCTTGACCGGGGATCGAACCCAGGGCCTCTGGCGCAGAAGGTGGGGTTAGTACCCCTGGGCCAAACAGGCCAAACATTTCAAATTAATTATTTAAAATATTTATACTACAATAACTTTTATAATTAATTATCTCTTTTTAATTCGAGAATTATTTTATACAAATATTTTTTTTAATAAACATTTGCGAGAGTAAATATAATAATAAAAACTGTTAGCAAACGAGAATTCTTTGAAATTCTTCACACAAATCAGCGACTTCACAGGTAAAGACCAAATATAAAGTTACTCGTTCGTTCGAACATAATAATGTTGTAATATATTCCCAAACAGACTGCTGATATAAATGTGGGTTACAAAACAAAACCAGGATCAATATGATACGCGTCTCATAAGGGCTATATTGCTTTGTCACATATTTATGACAACTCTATTCAGCTGCACGGTTTCCCAATTTGTTATTGTTTTGTTGTGATTTGTACAGACAGCAGCACGTAAGGCTTTATACATTGGCCTTGTGAGAGCGCCCTTTTGTCTCTTGAAATACTGGCGGTTTTTGTAGTGCAGGTGAAATGTCTGACGTACTGTTGACTGTACCAACGTTCGCATGGTTCAGCTTTCAGGTTTTTTTGTTTATTGCGACAAAATTAGTCGCATTTTAATGTTTTTTGTTTTTGTAAAAGGACTGCTGTTATTTGAGTATATACCGGTATTCAAATATACCTGTGTTTATTTTAAATACCGAACAATGAAAAACAGAGTTTATCCATTAATGTTGTTTGAAGGATATAAAGCATTTATTTAATTAGACTGCCTAAATGTCAATTAAAGAAAATTGAAGTAAAAATGTTTTAGCATGTCTTGTAAAATAAATAAAAGCGAAATTAACTGTTATTGAGAGGTTTCTTGTTAGTTCTTCTCGGTTAAAGATCTCTCATTGGCTTCCTGATAACAGACTTTTTGACGAAGTACAAATGAGATCTCATTCAATGTTGTATTCGAGATCGCTTAACATCCTATATAATACTAAGTACACCGGTGCCGGACTCATCGAGGAAAAGCAATATTTATCGACAAATCCACTATAATAAACCACATTGCCCCTCTTACTGTTTTGAAATGGCAGCCTTTTTAATGTTGTTTGTTACTGAGTTGTGGGTTTATTTATTTCGCCATATCTGCCGATGTAGATATCCTACAGGCATAAAAAGTTCGTTGGACAGCTACAAAAGTGGGCAACAAATTGACGCTAAAAGGTTTGTCAAAATTTCCCATTACAACCTTTAAAATATACCTAATACCTTAAAAGTGTGAGAAAATTCGCAGCTTTTTTACTTTTCAAATGTTTGGCGAATTCCGTGGTAGAGTGGTGCGTACTCTGGTTTCAAGGTGTTGCCTACTCCGAGTTCCCGAGTCCCAATCCCAGAAGGGGCAAATGTTTGTATGACGAATATGTGCATTTATACCTGAGTCATGGCTGTTTATATACAGGGTGGAAAAAATCTATGGGCCCAGGAGGGTAACTTAACTCCTGTTATTAACTTAACATTAACTTAATATAACCTTATATCTTGTAGTTAGCTCATTTTACTAAAAGGAAACATTCCTTTATTTTCAAAAATAAGTAATCTTGCATTCAAAGATTTTTGATAAATGACTTGCCTGTCCCGGGAATCGAACCGGCTTAAATTAGAAAAAATAACACTATGTACTTTTACGGTACCATTCGATAGTCTTATTCATACAGATCAGTTTAGTTTCAGTAACTTACCCCCATACTTAAGTCGTTCCTCCAAAACTTTTTACACTCCACTCAACCTCGTCGTGGGTAAAAATGGTAGTGTGCGCTAGGCCTAACATGGAGTGGCTACGTACTCTTTGGCTCCTCCAGGTCCTTACGGAGTTATGACTTAGAATACCGATTTCGAGGAGTATTTTGAAGAGGTTTTCAATGAGGTTTCGTTAAGTCGAGGACGAGTAAGTTTTGGAGGAACGACTTAGAATATGGGTGTTAGTATCTAAAAACAAAGGCAAAGCCTAGAAAAATAAAATATCACTAATAGTTCTAGATACCTTGCCCATTCTTTATATGCCCACCCTAATATCGTTGGTATATGTCCGAAATTGTTCTTAATTTATACCTAAATCGGACATTCACCGATCAATCATCAATCTTAAAATACACAGAGGAGCTACAGTGAATCTTAGATTCAGAGATTTACAGGTTATGTGAATGCTAATAGACGATAGCATTTGGCCGAAAAGAACACACAGAAAGTATGGAAGGTATTTTTCGGTTAGGTTAGGCTAGAACTGTAACCAAAAAATGCGCGAGCCGAGCGTGCGTGCCGTGACGCGTATATGGAAACCCCGATCTCAGAGCACCGGTAGTCTGAGATGCAGGAGGGTTTACCACCACTAATTCATAGAAACGTTTAAGGAAACCCCTCCCGCATCTCAGAGCAACGGTACGTCTGGGATGCGGGAGGATTTCCGGAGTAGTTTACAATTCTTTTAACTAAAAACGCTTACTCTACTCAGAGCGATAGATAAAATAAAGTTTTTTAGGTGCGATCTGAAACGCGGGAAGGATTTTGGCGCCATGCTCCCCGATCTCAGAGCGCAAGTGGCACGTGCTAAAGAGAGAGAAGAGAACGGTATCATATGTCTGAGAATAACTTGTTTCTTATATTTTTCTATTAAAAAAATCGAATAAAGATAGCACTGAAAATTCAAAAACGTAAATATTATGAATTTTGTTTTGTTTATTTTTTCCTTGTTGATTCGCCTTAAGTTAAAAGAAGGTCGATAATTTTCTTTGTTTTTTTCCCCTTGTTGATTCGTTTTATGTTGAAAAGAGCTGGATAATTTTGTTTTATTTTTTATTTCAACTTTAAAAGTTATTTGTTTAAAGTTTTTAATTACAATATCTTTATCAAGCAAACCAAATAAGTTTTATTTCTTATTGGCTTCTTTATGTTTTAATCCAGGCTAAAATAAAAATAAAAATCTGTGTCAAATGTCATCCAAAACCGTTAATCCATTTATTTACACATCCATATTCAATATATATATGTAACTTATCTGTGTGTTTTTTCATCCAAATCCATTCACAAAATAAAAAAAAGGTGTTTAACTACATCAACTACGAAATTGTCGATGGTTTTTCTCGAATGTATACAGTACTTATTATCTACTCATATTATTAAAGGTTTTTACGTGATTCGTATGATTTTCTAATGACAGTAAAAAATGTACGATAGTGCGTGAGTGACATTCCTTATTTTTTGTGTCCCGACTGACACACAAAAACGAAATCCCGAAACAACAGTCCACGAAGACAACGCCGCGAGCGGCTGCTAGTCATAAATATGTCTACATAAGGAAAAAGGTTTCAATCAAGTACGCTTTCCTCTATGGCCCTCGCTTGTTAATTTTTGTTTTTCGTATCATTTCCCCTAGTGGCCAGAGTTGACATGACATAAACCTCTTTTCGTCTCTGGTAGAGAGTTCAAACTTTTTATGTAGTATCATAAAACTCTTTCGAATACTTGTGTGATATTTTTACTCAAGCAAAAGTTGACTTCTATTCATATAGCCGGATCCATGTTTTTTAATTTCCACTTGAGGTATATTCTTGGTTTATCTGTAACATATACTTATTATTACTCAAAATATGATGGTCATTTTTTTTCACTCTTTAATTATGGCTTTTCAATACACCATAACAGCTGGCTGGAAGATATTGGTTTCAACTATGTAGTTTTTGTAGTTCATCTTATTTATTAATAAGACGATGATGGATATACGAGTATTAAATGCTATTTATATATATGTTTTTTTATTTTGTTTTAATATATTGTTTTGCTTTGACAATCTCAGAAACGCAATTCCTACTGCCGTTTGTAATAGTAGGCAGATATACTCCCAGATGCGGCAACGGATTGACTAAACTATCGTTAAGATGGCTGATTTAGTATCATCAGCGTGTAGATCACTTAGGTGAATGGGATAGAGGTCTGCCTGCATAACGTTCGTGCGTTTGGTAGGAACAGCCGTTGAAAGACGCGTCATGGTACAGTAAACTGAATGATCATTAGGATGGCTGATTCGGGGATAATATGATACTCTACACAGTAGCTATCCATCATCCATCACCAGCCTGTGGACGTCCACTGCTGGGCTGGACATAGGCCGCTTCTAGCTCACGCCTATTGTGGCGTTCATAGGAGGTTATTAGCCTACTGCTACCACGCTGGCCAGACGGGTTGGTAGAGGGTTTGTTTCAAGATTTCCTTCTCTCACACAAGTTTTCAATGCGTCGAGCCTCTTAGTCGACTATTACGACATCCCAGCAGGGAGTGGTGACACTTGTATTCTTAGGCCGTCACCACACGGCAGTAGCTATACGCACAGTATAAAAACTGACATGATTTGTTGGTGCGTGTACTAGTATGGGCCAGTCGAAAGTGACATTAAAATCGCAAATCACGAGTTTAGTTTTGTGTTTTTTGTATGTTGCTAGGCTCAGTTAGGGTAGGATGAATCCAAATTTAAAACTTCGAAAAAACGTGTGTTTGCTGAACAGCACGCGAAAACAGCTCAAATATGGAACTTTTTTCACTCTTTGATCCAAAAGTCTTAAATTGTGGGATTTCGATAAACACGGTCAATGAGGAACATGAAATTAACTAGGAACGGCTCCAAACTGCACCACCTTCGGTGGCGCTTTGGAGCCCAAGAGAGGCGGAGCGCCGCGAGCTTTTACAACTTTATGTCGGCATAACTCTGTGAGGACATGACGGATTTAGACGCGGTTTATTGCATTAAACGCAGAATTACATTCTGGTCAAATTTGTAATGTATCGCGATGCACAAAAGTCTATACTTTTTGAGCAAAACCCTAAAAACCGAATTTGGCTTTTCTTTGGCGCCAAAATGCCAAAATTATGGTGATGGTAGGACATCGAATTTTTGTCACCTCCTAGGTATGGTTGATGTCTAAGTATGTGCCAAGTTTCATTAGAATCGGTTAAACGGTCTGGGCGCTATGACCGGGCGGACAGATTTTCAAAAGAGTCAACATAAGAGAGGCTCCGCTACGCTCCGCCTCAATTAAATTAGCAACAATTTGGTCTAATTACAGCTTCATGGACCTTATAGGGATCAAGCTATGACCCTTCAAATATAGTCAGTAAATTTTATTCAGAAAATTCACATTTTTAAGACGTGCTCCGATTCGAAGCGAAATATCGGAAAAATCTTTCGTCAATAGCCCCGCCGTTGTAGCTTCTTATAGTAATACGAGTAGTAAGGTCTATTATTAGACAGAGTATATTCAAAAACTTAGGTACATTGACGAATTTAACCGCCTCTGTGGTCTAGTGAGTACTACCACCGGTATCAGACCCAGGGGTCCCGGGTTCGTTTCACAGCGGGGGCACATATTGTATACGGTTTGGTTGGTGGTAGGACTTATTGTAAGTCCGCCTGACTAGCTACCACCATCTTATCTAAGTCTGACGCCATAACAACAATGTTTTTAGCTTTGTTGTTTTCCGTCAGTTCGAGATAAGATAGCCAGTTCCTCAGTGGCTGAGGATTCCGGGAGAGGCTCGCTTCCATCTTCAGCCTTATCACAATACTTAACACCAGGTATGATGAAGGCTAAGAGTCTCCCCGTCAGTATTAAAAAAAAAACGAGTCAATGTAGGTTTTGAATTTTTGAACCTTTCATTTTTAATTCCGGACAACATCGTACACCCAAAAAATGCCAAATGTCAGACCTATATCGAGATAGACGGTAAAAGTGTACCTAGCCTGCCAAAAGTTTGATCTACGGTCAAAGTTTTACCACCTAAGTCAGTCCGTTTGAGACCATTGCCATGAAAACACGCGTCACTCAGAAACGAAAATGGTTAATTGTGCAGTGCTTTCTTGCAAGAGCTCGTCAATAACATTTACACATCACTAAATCCCGCTCGTGACGTCATGGTAGATACGAAAAGTCGACACGCTAGGTTCTCATACAGTTTGAAGCGCTCTTCTCGTCTATCTCAATATAGGTCTGTGGGTATGAGAGTGTAGGTTATACATTTTAGTCTCAATCTGCACATTTGATGTATTACCAACCCGCAAGGGATTTATTGCGAGAGGTAAGGTGTTTGTAATTAAGCGACTTCAAAAAAGGAGGAGGGTCTCAATTCGGTTGGTATAATTTTCGTTTTTATTTTTTTATGTATGTACACCGATTACGCCGAGATTATTGAACCGATTTCCGTGATTCTTTTTTTGTTCGATGCAGAATAGTTGCCAATTGGTCCCATAAAAATTTGGTTTAGTTTGACCAAGTACTTTTTATGTTTTGAGCATTTTTATATATTTCATTTCATATTTGTTACTTGGATGACATGATATTATCTACCTTTAAAAACTGTGAAATTAAAACTTTTTATAAAAAAAATGAAACCTTTTGGAGTCGGTGCAAGCCAAGGCAAGAAAAATAAAATAGTAGGACCGCAAAGTAGAATGTCTTGGCTGGCACCGACTCCAAAAGGTTTATTTTTTACTTTTTAGTGTTTTGAAATCGGTTTTCAGTTTTTTTATAAAAAGTTTTATAATTAACCATATCAAATAAAAATGTATGAGAACACTATTTCCACGTAGCTTAATACCACCCGTCACTGCCCTACATAATGTAAAAAAAAAGATGTAGAGAAACAATCAAGCATTTGTAATAACAATAACCCAATCTACTTTTGACATTTAAATTAAATTAATATCGCTTGCTGGACCAACAAATAGATCCTATGATGAACCGAAGCACCAAAGTCACTCGAGAAAAAATCTGTGAGGCTTCATTTAATAGATAATTAAGGAAAGTCGATTGCAGCCTTCCGTCGTCCTTGAGTTAATCGACGATAATTGATCAAAACCTTACCAAACTTTATTAAAAATAGTAGCAGTCAACGGTTGACAATCAATTTGTAATAAGGGTATCAAGTTCACAGCACATCTTAATTTTTTGCGCACACTGTAATTCATCGGATAATTGAAGAGATGAGCCTTTAAAAATAAGGAAATTCAAGATTATTCTCAAATGGGGTTACATATTATAGGTCACTCAGGAATCATTGGCAATGAAAAAGCTGATGAACTTGCAAGGTCTGGAGCTCAGGGCCACCAGCTAGGTCCAGAGCCTTTCTGTGGTATCTCAAAGGAACAGGCCATGCAACTTCACAAGGGCAACCTACTTGGCGAGTCAAAAAAATACTGGTTAAATCAACCAGGATTAGTACACGCCAAATCCCTTATCGAAGGCTATTCGCAAAAGCAAACTGCTGAACTCCTAGAACTCAGCAGAGCAAACATAAGTGCGATAGCAAGAGCTTTAACTGGACACTGCAAACTAACAAGGCACCAATTTCACATGAAATAAAGTGACACTGACGTTTGCCGTTACTGCGGATTAGAGAGAGAAACACCCAAACATCTCCTATGTGACTGCGGACCCCTAATTCACAAACGCAGTATCCACCTGGGCCGGCATATAATTCGGCCAGAGGAACTTAAATCTCTCAGAGCTAGGAAGATTTTAGACCTCCTGTGTTCCTGCAGTTAGAGATAAGATAGCCAGTTCCTCAGTGATTGAGGATTCAGGAAGAGGCTCGCTTCCATCTTCAGCCTTATCAATACTTAACATCAGGTATGATGAAGGCTAAGAGTCTCCCCGTCGATAATAAAAAAAAAAAAAAAAAACAGTTTTTTCTGGTTTTAAAAACACCTGTCTGTCTGATCTGTTATGTTTTTTAAATTTTCAATTCTCATCGGATCCCCTATGTATGGGGATCAGGGGATCAGATGGGAATAATTCAAAACTATCAGTTGGGATTTAAAACTCTCGGTGGATCGGATCAGATGGGAATAACTCAAAAATACGATGTATACCTTCATTATGAGGACATTCACGTGATTAGTGATGATGAATCACTATTACTATCACAGCAATTACCAATAATATTTACCCATATGTTTAATTATAACGAAAGTTATAAAACAATAGAACGTCGAAAAGGTTAAAATACACATTATTCTCGGAGAAAAGGTGGCATTCTTATCCAAACACGTTACTATATCATTTTAAACATACTTATATATCAAAACTCGCTTGGAATTTTACGACCCAAAACTTTTTATGAGTCAAATAAAATTGCTGAACTTAATAAATTATGAAGTCGAACTTCGATTAACATTTTCAAACTGTATTTTTAACTCTGCTTAGTGTTATTTATATGAGATCCTTGAAAGTTTTATGTGAAGAGACTGTCTCTGGATTTCAAATCGTAAAATGGCAGGTAAGACGGGTTATTCCTCTTGACTCCGAAGCCATTGGGCTCAAAACTTTACTTTTTCTTCTTATCGAGTGAGGATAAGTGACCACCTCTGGTGTCAGAGTTTATGAATCCGCCTGTAAGGGCTCTGACTTGGCTTAAAGACTGTAATAAAATGACATCAGCCGGGACTGACGGTTTAACGTGCCCTCTGAAGCACGGAAGCGCTCAGTTATAATTCCACTTTACGGTCACCCATCCGACACCTGATCGGGCCGAACTTTGCTTAATTAACGTGATCGAATACGATCAGTCTGTCAAGCGCGGCCATGAGCGCTTCTAAAACTTTACTGTCCATGTTATTATATTTTTTCCAAAATGATTTTGTTGGCTTTTAATTTTACATGATAAAATAAGTACAATCGCGGAAGTTCGTGGTAGTCCACTTGCCACGCAAACTACCTTGAACGGGTATCAGTGGGTGTCGTTGTAACGCCCCGTTTCCACTGGCGAAACATTTAAATTACCATTAGAGACAACAGTGGTGTCCCCTAGCCCAGTGTTGACAAGAGGAAAGCCAAAATGTTTAAAAATTGTTCATCAAAATATACAAGGCTTTTCTGACAAAGACCTAGAAGTAAGTTTATTTTTAAACTGTGAAAATGTTGATGTGTTGTGTATCACTGAGCATTGGTTAAAATGTCACGAATTATTTTTAAATCTGGATAATTATAGAATTGTAAGTTCATTTAGTAGGCAATCTGCTATTAGAGGAGGGTCTCTTATAATTTTACATAATAATTTTCAGTACAAAGAGCGCAAAGATATTTATAATATCCCTCTCAATTGAACGAATAATTAAATTGTCTTGTGTGGAACTAGACCATATTATTGTAATATGTGTTTATAGACCCCCACAGAGTAATTACCCAGAGTTTGAGTCCACTATGGAGGAAGTTTTAAGAATAACTAGTAAAAGTAATAAAAAGGTTGTCATATGTGGCGATTTTAATGTTGACATTTTAGACTCAAAGTTGTCGAAGCTCGCAAGTAGATTATTAAATTTACTCACATCGTTTAATTTATCTCATACCTTTAATGAGCCTACCCGAATAACACCCACATCTGTCACCTGTTTAGACAACATTTTTTCAAACTGTGTAGTCACTGAGAAATCTATAATAAATGTTATTAAATCGGACCATAGTGGACAACAAGCCTCTATAGAGCACCATCATGTCTGTCCTAAGCGGAATATTGTATGCAGGCCAATAACTAAAAAGGGCATAGATGAATTTAGAAACAATGTGATTAATAAAATTAAGTCTTTACCAGTTCCTATTATGGAATCTAATTATCTTTATAATGATTTATTTTATGTGGTTGAACACGAATTTAGTAAAAAGTTTAAGCAAAAAGTGATCAATTTGTAATTCGGATATAGTAAAGTTTAGTGATTGGGCCACGCCGGGAATTTACACAAGTAGAAGAAAACTATATGACCTCTATGCGTCAAAGCCTACTTCATGTGACCCAATTTTTATTGGATATGTCAGGAAGTATTCTCAAATGTTTAGAAATGTTTGTGTAGCTGCTAAGGCGATGTTCTTTTCAAATAAAATCAAATTAGCGGATAATAAAATAAAGGCTGCTTGGAATATTATTAATCAAACAACTGGTAAAACTAAAAATAATGTCAACCACTTCTGTCTTAAAGTAGGAGATAAATTAATTGAATCTGACGTTGAGGTTGCCCGTGTTTTTGAAGATTTCTTCTCTCGGGTACCCTTAGAAACTACCAGTAAATTAAATTCCTGTCCAAACGTTGCTGCTGCCCTCTTGGAGTCGTGTGTTGATAAGTGTAATAAAGTTTTCAATTTTAAGCACATTAATAGTGAAGACATTTTAAAAGCTTTCAAGTCTATAAATATTAAAAAGACTATAAATATTAAAGAGTCAATCAAGAATCAAGATCAAGTCTATAAATATTAAAGAGAAGAAAGAAAATCTATGGGGCATATCAACCAACATTATTAAATCAATTATTGATACAATAGCTCCATATTTAGCTTTAATTTTTAATCAATGCATAGATGAAGGTACTTTTCCCGATTTAATAAAATGTAGTAAGCTTATTCCTCTTTTTAAATCGGGTGACAAAAGTGACCCCACAAATTTTAGGCCGATATCAATATTACCGGCACTTAGTAAAACTTTTGAAAAAAATATATACTCGCAATTATTAGACTATTTAACAAAAAATTAAATCCTTCATAACAATCAGTTCGGCTTTTCTAAATGTAAAAATACTACTGATGCTGGCATTCCTTAAACATATTTTTGAGGCTTGGGAGGGCAAGCAAGACGTAATTGGTATATTCTGTCACCTGTCAAAAGCTTTCGATTGCGTTGATCACGTTACACTTTTAAAGAAGCTAGAACATTATGAAGTCTCTAAAAAATCGGTTAGCCTTTTGCAGTCATACTTGCATAATAGAAATCAAAAAGTAATTGTCAATAATACTGCTTCTACTGGAGCCCCCATTATTATGGGCGTGCCCCAAGGTTCAATATTGGGGCCTTTGCTGTTTTTAATTTATATTAACGATCTCCCTTACTACACGAGTAAATTATGTGAGACAGTACTATTTGCAGATGATACATCTTTAATTTTTAAAATTGATAGAGGAAACAATTGTTCTGACGAAGTAAATAGTGCTCTCTCTCAAGCCGCACACTGGTTCAACAATAATAATTTGTCTCTTTACCCTACTAAAACCAAGTTTGTTAAATTCTCATTACCTAATGTAGTGCAGGTCGATATGCTTATCAATTTGAATGGAGATGTAGTAGAGTTAGTTGAGAGTACAAAATTTCTTGGTATTACATTGGATTCAAAACTACAATGGGATCCACATATTGAAGCCTTGTCGAGTAGACTTAGTTCTGCGGCTTTCGCAATAAGGAAAATAAGGCTCTTAACTGATATTGAAACGGCAAGACTGGTTTACTTTAGTTATTTTCATAGTGTAATGTCCTATGGCGTGTTGTTGTGGGGCTCAGCAGCTAATATAGAAAATGTTTTTATACTTCAAAAACGAGCTGTGCGCGCCATTTACAAACTTCGACGTAGAGATTCTCTTCAGGATTTGTTTAAAGAGATTAATATACTAACTTTGGCGGGACAATACATCTATGATAATTTAGTATATGTAAAGAAACATCATGATTTATTTATAAAGTATAGCGATGTTCATAATTTTAATACTAGAAACAAGAATAAGCTTGCCGCTCCAAAATTTCGGCTTGAAAAATGTAGACGCTCGTTTTTGGGGAAAGGCATAGCCTTTTTTAATATAGTTCCACAACAAGTGATTGAGCTGCCTTTGCATAAATTTAAAATATATGTTAAAAAAAACGCTTTTAAGCAAAGGTTATTACAAGGTAGATGACTATTTAAAAGACCAAAATGCATGGCTGTGATACCAACATTAAACATAACTATTGTAAATAGTGTAAGAGGAAAATATTCTAATATGAGTATGAGAAAATTTTCTTCTTTTCTTCTGGCAACAACATGTTCCATTGTAAATGTTGTTGTTTCTGCTAAGGCTGATAAGTTTCTTGCGGTCGTTCTTCTTATCAGTTAAAAGATGTCCTGAATGGCTGGTAGGGAAAAAAAATGTTGGACTATTCGAAAGTACTTATATATAAGTCTATTTGAATAAAAATATTTGACTTTGACTTTGACTTTACAAGAAAACATATTGTGAATAAACGTATAATGCGACCACTGAGAGAATGCATTATTTGACAGCTCCTATCGAGAGTCATTGGTCATCCTCTCAGCGGCCGCACTATATAAATACTAATAATTGCATACAAACACACGAATTATCTAGCCCACTTAAGTTTCCTAAAAAACTTGTGTTATGGTTACTAGATAACGATAAAATACTTATATACTTTTTTTGTAAATACATACATAATATACATATTAAACACCCTGACTAAGACAAATAGACATGATCATGCACACAAATATTTGTCTTGTCGAACCCGGGATCTCTGGCGCAGAAGGCAATCTAGTACCCCTGCGCGCAACAGGTCGTCATATTTATTTAGCAAAATGTTTCTTGTAAATGTTTTGCCAGTGTAAACGGAGGGTACGACTGTCCAAATCGAGTGTACGAATATCGCCCAAACGTCTCGCACCCGTGATATACTAAGTATTTAATAGTCCCAATGAACATGTATGGTTTTGATCATCCGTTCCACTACCTACACCTAATGGTGCTTTATGGAAGCAACTGCACGGGTTACTTAAGAAAACACCAAAATCGATTAAGGTGTGCGTATAACATATGAAGAGTTCCCTAGATTTCTCCAGGATCCCATCATCAGATCCTGTCTTGAAGACAATAGGACCAGCTTGAAAGTATGCCCTTTCGAACAAAAAAAGAATTATTCAAATCAGTTCATAAATGACCGAGTACTGAGGTAACAAACATTAAAAAAAAAACCTACGCGCGTATTGATAACGTCCTCCTTTTTTGAAGTCGATTAACCCTTTCGCGGACATTCAACGCCTTTAACAGTGATAACAATAGCGAGTGGTTCAAAGATTAAATCCGGAGCGAAGCGAGGATTTCAAAGGTACAAGACGCTAAAAACTTTTCTGCCGAGCGCAACACACAATTTTTCACCTCACAACAGCGAGGGACATTTTATGGTTGTTTCCGCGGTCAACTTCCGGTAAAAAATTCTTTAAACATAAAGTTTAATCTAAATATACCTTATTCTCGTTGTTTTAATGATATAAAAAAATTAAAAAAGGAGTATTATAGTTAATTCAAAGTTATTAAAAGTAGGAATATATTGTTACAAATAAGAATAAAAACGATTCCGTAAATGTTGACACTGACATGAAGTACAAGATAAAGACAATTTAAAAATAAAGATTTAGTCACAGTCCGAAATCCAATTATAGGTTGTGAAATCTCACCCAGCCTAAAATAAAATTCTTATAACAAATAGTTTAATCTTATCGTTATTGTTTTATAATTTAAAGCTATTTAAAATAATAATCAAATATAACAAAAAGTCAATAGTGCGATTCGGAACACATTAAGACATATTTTTAGGTATTAAATTAAAAAAGTACTTTGCCGCGCTAGGCCGCAAAAAGCGATTTTCTACGCCTAAACTGATTGACAAAACCTCCTTTTAAGAGCGTGTGAGGTGAAAAAATATACATTCAATTATGAAGAGCTTTATGGAGCCGAGCTTTCAGTGTACCTACGATTGTAGCAAAAAAAGCATTTTTGCGATGGTCGGGATGGGTGACCAGAATATTATCTTGACCTCATCTGTGCTGTGGAAGGCCCACTTAACGTACTTCCCGGTCCCGGCTGTATTTTCAATCGTTAATACCCAGCAATGGGCCCGTATGGTGGATCATGGTCTATGGTCCTCATTTACATCCATAAGGAAGGCCTGTATCTCAGCAGTTGGGATATTAGAATGGCTGATGATGATGAAAAGGTAAAACATACTTTTCTCCTTTACCGTACCTCCGAAATACAACATATAAGTCGATAATGGAGACTAGCCTCGATTCTATACTCACTGTTTACTATTTAGAAATAAGGTTTTATTTTGTTACAATACATTAGTACCAACCGCAATAAATATAAATTGCAGCAGAGGACCAATTACAGATCCTCACAAATATCGAAATCGTTTTAAAATTCAACTAACAAAATAATTTCCGACGGCCGCAGCATAAATGCATTTCACAGAAACTACATACAAAATCGTATTGCCGAGTTACATCACCACAAAGAGGTCGAATAGTCAAATAAAAAAAAAAAACACTTACCCATATTTTTCTAATCTGTGACCACAACAACTTATGTCACTTATTTTTTAAATATAGAATAGGTTGTATTGTTTACGTTTTTCAGCGGTTAGGGGCGCGCGCGCTACCCCCTTGCTGGCCAACTCAAGACTGGCTTTCAGGGGCTGAAATCGAGAGAGATAAAGGGCATACCACCTTTTTGCAGCGCTACATAATTTCGCTCAGATGACGCTTCAAATTTGCAACAAGTTGAGCTGTAAATTAGCTGAAGCTATCCCAAGGAAGACTTTATTTAATAGCCAATATTTTTTGGATTGTGCCAATAATGCTGAGTCGGAAGATAAGCAAAATTGTTTTGATAATTCTTTTTTATGGAGCGGAAATTATACGGAATAAATAGGTATTTTTAATGGCATTCCTTTGAAGATGACTTAGTGTATTTTTTATATTTACAAATTAGTAGAAAAACAAGAAACCGTTAAATATAAAAAGAACTTGTGTTATGGATACTAGATAACGAATAAACATACTTATATACTTTTTTTTGTAAATACATACATAATATACATATTAAACATCCAGACCAAGACAAATAGACATACGTACATCTTATGTTTAGGCGCGCACTGTTCATTGAAATAAAACAACTTTTACGGATATCAAACGCGCTATATTTCCACGAACTAAGTTGTAAATGTCCGTATTTTTAGGTTTTTTAGGGGTTTTTTGATTTTCCCGACGTTTCGGCACCTTTACAGCTGCCGTGGTCACGGGATGACTGGCTACTTATAAGTCACCCTCGAAAATTTAATTTATTTTCGTTCGGATACGGTTAGACATTTACTATGGCACAAATTATTATTGAGTTGATATTTTGATTTATTTGTTATTTTAATTCTTTATTATTAAGAAAAGAGAAAACTAAAGACTCTACTGGCAGTTCACAAATTGGGAGGACCTTCGAAGAAAGAAGCTGCCAAGAAAACTTTGAAAGCAGGCCGACCTCCACCTTTATAAAGAAATTAAGATATGTTGTCTCCACCTTTACTTTTTTATATTTATTTATCTACAAAAAGAGCTAACCGTATCTTTGGGTCTTGCAGTGCGTGATTTGGGTTGAGACTTTAATTTATGGATAATAGGGTCCAAAGCTGGTGGAATCTTCCACCCATCATCTCTATTGAAGTTTGGGTATTTGGTGATTTCAATAGCCTCACGCAGCATTCTGGGGACAAATTTTAGTTCCCTGGCGAGGATCTGAGTATTCGTGGAAATATAGCGCGTTTGATATCCGTAAAAGTTGTTTTATTTCAACAAATAGACATGTTCATGCACGTAAATATTTGTCTTGTCCGGGGCTCGAACCCGGGACCTCTGGCGCAGAAGGTGGGGTTAGTACCCCTGCGCCAAACAGGTCGTCAACTAATAACAAAGTAACGGTAGTAATCTTAGATAAATATAAATATTATCATGTCGTCATCAGATATTTTTCATGTCCCCTCTGCTGGGGCACTGGCCTTCCTTATGGATGGATAAGGAGAACGGGCCATGACCCACCACGCGGGCCCAATGCGGATTGGTGGGTTTTAACGCAAATGCAGCCGGGACCAACGGCTCAACGTGCCTTCCGAAGCACGGAGCTCGAGATAGTTAGCATACATTTTTGAATGCTTAGTGGATGGATCTGAGGTATCCATACGAACCCAAGATATTACCGTAGGGCTAAATCAGTTTGAGATTTAAAAACATTTGTTTTGTATTGCAAAAGTAGAAAAGTTGAATAAGTTATGCTCAAAATTTCCAAATTTTTTACCGAAATCTTTAACTGTGTTAACTGGTTAACTAATATTTTGTTAGTTTAGTTATGTAATTGTAAAGATTGTTAAAAACTACTACAGGCCACCTATCAACAACCCAAAAGGGCTAAGTGAGTTATTATTATATTTTAGAATTATAAGCAGTAATTGTTTTGTATTGTGAAAGTTAAATAGTAGAATAATATATAAATAGGTGTTAACTGGTAAACTTGTATTTTGTTTTTATTTATTTAATGTATAGGTTAGCGCTTGACCGCTACGGCTAGGATGAAACGCGCTTGCCTAGAAGACTTACGGTCAGTTTCAATAATCTATCCCTAACAAGAGGTAAGCCTATCTTGGTTACGTTACTTAGCAACCGCTGTTATTTTGGGTTATTTTAGGCTGAATAACAAAAATATCTAGGCAACAAAGCTCTAGTAAGCCTATCTCTTACCATAGACAAGTTATTGAAACCGACCGTTAATAATACAATTTAGATGTGTTGGTAGGGTTTTTATTTTATTTTAAAGAACTTGGGGAGGAAAGCTGCTGCCTGAGATACGGGGAATCCCAGTTTAGGTAGTTGTTTGTACTGCCTTCGTTCTGAAGTGTGTTTTACTTAGTATAGTCCCTATAATGTATGTCGACAGCACTGAATAGTTTATTGCTTACAAATTATGTAATTCAACGGTTGAAACTTTTCCAGTGCTGACAGTGGTTTGAAATGTTTACTACATGAATTTGTAAATGTAAGTGTAAATGTATGTGCAAATAAATACATTTTATTATTATAAGTACAGGAAACTTACCGGTTGATCAGTAGAGTTTATTTGAGAAACGATATTTCGGAAAGTATTAAGGATAAAGAAATAATTTGTTTATTAAATGAAATACCTATTAAAGCTCTATTATTTTGTGATATAAACGTTTTCTATAAGTCTATTGCTTTTTGAGATAACTTTCTTCAAAAAAACTCTACTGATCAACCGGGGAGTTCCCCGACTGTACGCTTTGAATTTCACGGGTCAAAAGTGACTCGGTCCTTTAGGGCGTGCGTGGGGATATGAATCCAACAAGTAGAGGCCGCCTTTAGCGACTTTAATTTATTATGCGTGTGTTGTACAATCGCTGGATCTAATATCTGACCACATCAGGTGAATATACTCAGAGACTATCTCCAGCAACTGCACAAGGGCTATTGCATCTACTGGATAGGGACTAGTGGGCTATTGGGTTGGGATTTGGATACTACCGGACACCTGCCTTATCATAGTCTCCTGACTGAAAAATTTGCTGGCGGTGACTGGCCAAATACTAAATGGGCTCTCCAAAAATAGCTGCCATGGCAAGAGAGCAACATCGGTGTCTTCTGCTTCAGTGTGTCGAGAAGTGTGCACCGCTATCTTCCCAATGTACATGGGACAACGTGTAGAAAGCGGCCAACTCGCGTCTTATGCATATTTCAATTCCACCCTGCGAGCGTATAGCTCTTGCGACTCCACCCTGCTCAGCTGATGAAGACCAGCCAGGGGCGAGAATCCGGGCCGTCTTGAAATCCATTCTGTCAAGCCAGAGGCGAAAGTCGTATCCGACTCTCTGGAGCACTCGATTTGCCCGTGGTGTCGCCGTTCACCAACAGCTCGCCAGAAGCGGCCCTGCTGGCTTATTATTATTATTTTAATTGTAAATTTTTGGTCACCCATCCCGTGACCGACCATTGCGAAAGTTGCATCGCAGGCCAAGCCCGCGTACTACTGCGCCACGGGCTCCTCCTGATTAACATGTATGTGACTAGAATGAACCACTGCCCCAAAAGGAATCGAACCTCAGATCTTTATCGCAATATCTTGACATTATAAATGCACTTAAATAAAATAAAATAAAAACATTTTAATTAGTTATAACACACACATACATTACATCCACATTGGCGCGCACTGTTCATTGAAATAAAACAACTTTTACGGTCTTTTACGTCTTTGTAATTGTCCGTATTTTTAGGTTTTTAGGGGTTTTTTTTTATTTTCCCGACGTTTCGGCACCTTTTAAGCTGCCGTGGTCACGGGATGACTAAAAAATACGGACAATTACAACTTGTTAGTGAAATAATATAGCGCGTTTGATATCCGTAAAAGTTGTTTTAGTTATAATAATGACTTTTAAATTCTTATTTCTGCGCTATTTTTATTGAATACCTTTCGAGTTGAAATACAAGATCTGAAAAGCTAGGTCAGTTATAATAAGGTCACCAGTTTAAGTAAACTTAGCTTGTATTATTTGCTTCGTCAAGTCGTAAGAGCTTAGCTCCTAGAAAATTACGTCACAGGGTAGCATTTTATTATATAATTTTGAACAGGAGAAATCGTTATTGCAACAAGAGACTTCTCACAAGGTCTTTCTAGAGTTCTTTGATTACGTGAGTTACGTCATCATATAGAAAATAAGGGTTTATCAGGTATTCAAGTTAAGCATTTAAATAATAAATTGTTCCCATAAATAAATAAAGCTTAACAACTTTTCAAGAGTTCTGTACGCTCGAGAGTCATATAATATCAATGGTGACTGTGACAATAGCAAATTTTACGTCAAGAATTATTAAAGCTTATGAAGTTTTTAATCTTCAAGTTACTAGAATAAAAGCAACTCATCGCTTTCACCATTAGTATTCAAATAGAGATAAGTCATTGCTTGAAATATGCCATTTTAAGTTATGATTATTTTAATGCATACGTGTAGGTAAGTGCTTTTCACATGCAATAGTCGCCGTTTATACAGTTCGACGCTCGTGCACTGTTTCATGTGAAAACATCTATACTTTCAGGACAATACAATTTCTGTATAGGTGATAGGCGACACGCAGCCGTACCGCGCATTTGGCGTCGGCATCGAAATCGGTTCATTTGACAGATGGACACATTGCTGCTTCTTTTTGACACAAATGAAAACTTACCAAAGACTAAGAGCAATATGTCACATCCATCTGTCAAATGCAGGCACACGGTCGCCATGCCTGAGAAAGCTGTCATGGAGCTCATACATTTGGGCGGTGACTGACCTGTAACATTGTCGTCGTAACGTAACGTTACGTTACGACGAAAATGTTACTAAATATTTGAGTCAGTAGACTTAGCACCACAGACCTATATATCGAGATAGACGGTCAAAGTGTATCTACCTTGGGTGTCAAAAGTTTGATCCACTTTCAAAGTTTTCCGACCTAAATCAGTCCACTTGAGACCATTCATTGTGCACTGCTTTCTTGCAATAGCTCGTCAATAACATTTCCACATCATCCACGTCATCGTAGGTACGAAAAATTCAACATGCTAGGTGCTCATATATTTGATGCGCTCTTTTCGTCTATCTCGATATAAGTCTGTGCCTAGCACGCATAAAATCTAGCAGTAAAATAAAAATGAATGCGATATTGAGCAGCGTTCCTACCGGAGGTGAACGGAACTACATTATCCTATACAATGTGATAATTTTTAGTCAAGTAAATATACTAGAAAAAAGCAACTTGTCTCATGTCGCCCTGACGGGACACGAACCCGCATCCTTGGGAATCCGGCCCAATGCACTGACCAATTATGCTACAAAGACCTACGAGAACACGTTGAAATTCTCTAGTATATTCACCTTTTTCTACGGTGTTGGCCACCGTCGTTTCATCAATGAGAGAAATATCCTCGCATTCGAAAGAAACATCTTTACAGATGTTTGACTATCGATTAAGATGAAACTGCCATCTACTTATAACTTTCTAATTTTGCATTTTAAAATGCTATTTTTATGTGATAATTTTTAATCAAGTAAATATACTAGAAAAAAGCAACTTGTCTCATGTCGCCCTGACTGATCACATAAAAATAGCATTGTAAAATGCAAAATTAGAAAGTTATAAGTTATCCTATACATTTTTGAAATTACATGCTCGATACTTACTCGATACTATTTCGATAGCTTTTCGTGCTAACCCCAAAGAGTAAAGTAATTATAAGGGAAGCTAACCCTTACAGCGAGCGAGCCGAGCTGGCCTTATGACTAAAATCAAGCTCGCCTCGAAAGTTACATTACGGCAAAATTTTACAGGTCAGTCACTATACCCTCTGCACTGTAGATGACTTCGTCCGCCGTCCACCGTTATATCCCGTTCTTTAGGGATCACTTCAAACTTCCGTTTCCTATCTGTTGGAGTTCCAAACTTTTTTTTTATTGTCTATTACATTTTTGTCTATTATAGTTCTTCTTCTGTTCTGTCAATACTTTTTTATCTTTCTTTCTACATTTTTACTTTTCCAGTTCAGTGTTCTTATTTATATTTCCACCGCGAATCTATACAATAATACAATACAGTCCAGGCAATTCATTGGTAAAATTCATCAGTAGGTTTCGTAGTTAAGTCGTGAAGAAGTGACCGTCTGTGACCAAGACCCTGAAAAAGTGCTGAAACGTCAGGAATTCCAACAAAACATAAATTAACACGCATTATGACAAATGTATAAGGTAGTAAACACTTAATAGAGGGAACCCACCCCAATTAATAATTATGTAAACATGGTTTCATTAACTACCATAATCATGTTTATTTACTTCTATTTATTTATAAAAACATAAAACTTCATTTAAGTAACATACAGGTGTATAACGTCAACAACATATCATTTATATAGCTTATCTTGTTTTAGTTGGTCTAAATATACATAATTTAAATATTTATAATTTTACATATTAATATTCAGATATTTATATAATATGAAATAATATACTTACTTTTATATACAACAGGTTACTTATGTACAGTTTATAAATTCGCATATAAATAATATTTTGCTTAAATTAACATTGATTGTGAGCCATTACTGTTAGACATTCAGCTGTCAAAAAAATAAATAAAGGTGCCAATTGAAAATCAGCGTCGGGTCTCGCTGATCGCGCAAACCCGACATTATGCTGAATTGGTATCCTATTTTGACGCAGCCGTTAGATTAGTTCATTTTTTTTTCTTCTTTCCTTTCATAATTTGTTAAGTTTCTAATGTCTGTGTCAAATAAATATATTTTCTTTCTTTCTTTCTACTCACCTTCGCATTTCTAAAAATCTAAAAATGTGTTTTAGATGGTTGAGTTTTAGAACTTAATCTTAATGTTATTTCTGACTAACATCACCTAGAAAATTGAATTTAAAAACTTTATTTTAACAGAGCTGACTCAAGAATGCGTTGTGTGCCTATTCAGTTACTCGCGTTACCCGACTCTTGGCTGAGATCAATGTTCTCATAGTCTGTACGTGCACTGCGACACAATTGTATGTCGCGAGCTGGATTGTTGACCCACTTGACATAATTAATGTTGCCACATAATGGAGATAGGGGAAGACAAAAGATATCTCTAATCATATTATCTATGGTAACAAAGGCCACAAGTGTGTAACTAGTGTAAATTCTAAAACGTGTTAGGACTGTGTCATGACGACTGCTGTTTTTATTTTAAATCCACTTAGAGACTTATTCCAAATTATGGTTTAAAATGGGAATAGATCCGTAGAGTTTTTTTTATATAATTAAAATCCTCGTAGCTATGACTTATTAAAAAAAATGGACTTTATTTAATCGTGCATTGTGTCGTATGGTGAAGCTGTAAAAACCCTAGTCACGAATGCTCGGCTTAAAGCCTGTGGCTAAATGGATTACGCAATTTTTTATCCATGTATTTATCCAAATAAATATTTTTAACATTTATTGAATACAAGTATTTTCAAGGAAAATATCTATACAAGTATTTTTTTTAATTTATGATTTTATTTTTTGGCATCCCATTAATTTTGTTTATTTATTTATTTTTCACACATTTATATACCTAATTTCACTCTTCAAGCTTTAGGTTTATAATTTATGATTGTATAAATTAGTTAAAAAAATATAACTACTATATTTGTGCATACGAGCAATTATACAAACAATAATTCAGTATATCTTCTGCAATTAATAAAAACATTAAAGACTTACAAACTTATATTAAATAAATAATAACACCCAGACACAGAATAAATAAATATTCACCACATGACTTTCTGTCACTAATTGGGATTTACCCGCAATGCCAGAGAATTCTGTCAAAATAAATTAAATTCGAAATGAGAATGTAAGAACACACATCAAATGTAATTAATTACTTTTAAATCCTAACAGATTAGTAACGTTACGGATGTCGCAATCAGGGGGGTTAATCATGACGTAATAATGTCAAAACGGTACTATGGAAACCATAGCAACTGTTTTCAAAGTACCAAAATAACAGATTTTTACGTTGATTCGATCCTAATATGAACTCGATTCCGTCCGGAGTAAGGGGGCAGTTATTATTATTATCGTGTCGATAATTTTTTGGCTTTAGATTTTATGAGACCGCATTATCGGTAGCGCTATACAGGTCTTCGCGTATGCAGGTTGATGGACACGCAGTGCAAGACAAAAGATGTGCCATAGTCTGTGGGGAGGTACCACACTCGTGTGTGTTGCCGGAGCCATAACCCCCTCGGCACGTTTTCTTTCAACCGGCCGACCTGGGGTTCGGAGTCTGTTTAATGACCTCCAAGTCGGCCACGGGAGATTATGGTATTCGAACAAGTATTTTATTTTATTTTTTTATTTTATTTTCTTTGGGAAGTTTACAGCAGTATTTACAAAATAGGTTAAATAAGCAAGCACTTAAAAGCTAATTACAAACTTCCACAGATAAAAGCTATGTAGTTACATAATGGTAAGTGAAATTAACAGATAAATAAGCATTTGAAGATAGAAAAAAAAATGATATAAAACAATTTAAGCATTACTTAGCTGTTGAATATTTATATATATAATGAATATGTTTGTATATTTATATAGACAACGTTTTATTAATGTAATAACATCTTAATCAATGTTAAATGCGTATTTCTAGCTTTCTTACGGTACTACGAGTATAAGCAGTGACAAAGAAAGTTTCCATCCGAACAAGCACGTAGGATCAGAATCGCTCTATCGTGAGTCTTCGGGTCTTTGCCGCTTCCTGCTACTATTCTTTGTTAAAAAGCGACCTGCAAAACTTGTTTTGTTAGATAAATTTAAAACTATACTCCAGCCATCTAACGGAAAGAATGTTTGTAAACAAACCGAAGTGATTATTGTATTACACGATTTAGAAATATGTGCACATCATTATTATTTTACTTACGTTGTCCAAGTTTGATTAAATATAAAAGAAGGTTTGTTACCCACTGATTTCGTAATACAGATTTTTTTCTTGTCAAACAAAAACATCAAAACCAACTTGTAATCTTTTAATAAATTGATTATTTCATGAAAGTGATATATGAATATTGAACACAAAATAATTAAAATATGAATATTTTAACGTTACGTCCTAGTACGACGTTAATATACATGTTTAGGGCAGTTTCTTAGCCATGTCCTTTAACGTATTTGTGGAATAATTACGAAATATGTACAAATGTTTGTTTATAAAAATTCTTTCCGTAAGATGGCTGGTGTATAGACTTCTTTTGTTAAGTATGTAAATAAAAAATAATAAAATAAATATTTCTCACACTCACACCAATTAACCTAGCTCCAAAGTAAGCACTGTAAGGTTTGTGTTATGGGATACTAGGGTAACGAATAATAACTATTCGTTTATAGGTATATCTTTCACTTAAATACATAAAATTATTTTGTGTAATATATGTATAAAATTATATGTATTTATATGTTATATATGTATACAATTATATGTATTTATAATTATTATAAACGTCCATGACTCGGGTACAAATGCGCGTATTCTTCATACAAACATTTGCCTCTAGCGGGATTTGAACCTAGGACCTCAGAGTATGCGACATCGTGATACCTGTGTCCTGTGTGTACCACTCTACCACGGAGTTCGTTAAAGGTGTTATATACTATAGAAACACAATCTGTTCTTTCTGCAAGTCAAGTCAATCAATTCTTTTACAAGTGAGTGCACAATTCTGGATAAAAAATTACAAGCTATTTAGAATCTCGAAAGTTTGATTAATACCTACTCCCAGATTAAGTCGTAGGCGGCCGGTACTTTAACTACTAAAAAAAGAATAATATCTTAGTTAGTTATAATACTTTTCATCTGTTTTAGAGGCAAAATTTTAAAATGGCTTCTTTACTCTTTAAACTAAATATTGAGAGAACTAAGGATAAGGAATTATCTTAAATTTATTTATAATTAAATTAAAATTATTTATAAAGTCAAAGTCAAAGTCAATATCATTTATTCAGTCTAGGCTGTTACAAGCACTTATGAACGTCAAAGAAGCTACGCCATCGGTTCACAAACCCTACGGCGGGAGACCTTGTAACGAGAGGAACCGGCAAGAAACTCGTCAAGAGCTGTTTTCTTCTCCCTGTTTTATTTCATACAGAGTCGTCAAATTGAAATAGGTATAGGTATAAACACTTTATGAAATACTACATAACGTCAGGGTATTGGTGTTTCATGATTATTTTAATATTAACTAGAGGCCGGGCACGGTTTCACCCGCGTGGTTCCCGTCCCCGTGGGAATTTTGGGATCAAAGCTATCCTATCTCTTAAGTTGGACCAGACTGCTCACGGTGTGCCAATTTAATTTAAAATCGGTTCAGTAGTTTAGGAGTCCATCGCGGACAAACATCGTGACAGGAGATTTATATATTTAAGAAGTAGTTTAGGAGTCCATCGCGGACAAACATCGTGACAGGAGATTTATATATATTAAGAAGTAGTTTAGGAGTCCATCGCGGACAAACATCGTGACAGGAGATTTATATATATTAAGATTGTTCAATACAGAAAGTAGGCATTAGGACTTAATATAACAAAATTAAAATAGTGGTAACTACCTTAACTATGTTTAAAGAACAACAAAATTGGACTAGATAAACAAAACAAATGAATATTTAAAACTTCATATGAACCAAATGAAGATACTCAATTTTTATACATTACAATGCATCGGTTTACGAGTTTCCACAGCATTGCCTCCCGAGACCGCAACCGTGCACAAAAATATACGTTGAATAGTCTAGAATAATTCTAGATAAAAATGCTCTTTAGTAA
Organism: Chrysoteuchia culmella; assembly: GCA_910589605.1. Classification (NCBI taxonomy): domain Eukaryota; kingdom Metazoa; phylum Arthropoda; class Insecta; order Lepidoptera; family Crambidae; genus Chrysoteuchia; species Chrysoteuchia culmella. The sequence continues at coordinate 19,795,271 of OU342651.1, read as the reverse complement.
GCATTTTTATCAAAAGATTGTTTGTGGATTGTTGGATTTCCTTTAGATTTAGGTATTATCACAATGGTAAACATACCTGTTTCTGTTGCCAGAGCTAAATAAAAATATGAATAACAATTCAATTCAGGGGGCTAATTATCTAATTATAATGTTTATCGCAATCCCTTTCAATTCGTCATTCGAAAGATATTTGCTTACTTCAGGCTGTCACTATTTGACCTTTGATAGGGATTGTGATCGGGACGCGTTTTGAAAGGTATTGAATGTACGAAATTGAACTGTCTAAGCTAAGTGACAGACGAAAATATCTTTTAAATGTATAGAAATGTCAAATGGTGTCATTTAAAACATAATTTGTTCCAAAAGGGATTGCGACTATAAGTTACACAATTCTATAAATAAAATAAATAATAAATAAATAAATATTTCCATACACCAATTATCTAGCCCACGTTAAGTATCAAGAAGAACTTGTGTTATGGATACTAGATAACGGATAAACCTACTTATATACTTTTTTTTTGTAAATACATACATAATATACATATTAAACATCCAGACCAAGACAAATAGACATGTTCATGCACACAAATATTTGTCTTGTCCGGGGATCGAACCCGGGACCTCTGGCGCAGAAGGTGGGGTTAGTACCCCTGCGCCAAACAGGCTAACTATCACAAACACAATACTTTTGAAAGGGATTGTGATAGATTTTGAAATTAGACAATTAGGAGGCAGGTTTGTAGTATAAGCACTCGTATTATATGGATATCAAAACTAGCCGACTTATGTTTTACAAATATGTATTAATAGTTTTCGTTTTGATAGAAATGAAGGTGTGTGTTCCGTTTTTTGTTCTTTTTTTATGAACACTTCGCATTAGAGTGTGTATCTTTAAGGGCCTGCGCAGACGACGGACATTGGAGGACTTTTTGTCAGCGACACGACCTTATAACTAAGTACATAAAGTTGAATATATAACGAGGACTACCGCGTACTTTTCTTGGATATACGCGGTCTAAGTTCAATCTTATTTGGTTAACAATAAAGACGTGTCGCGGACAAAAAGTCCTCCGTTATCCGTCGTCTGCGCTAGCTATTACGGTGGTAAAAATACCTACATAATACATTTCTGCTAATAAAAACGACGACGACCTCCGTGGTAGAGTGGACGTACACCGGTTTCAAGGTGTCGCTTACTCTGAGGTCCCGGGTTCAAATCCCGGTAGGGGCAAATGTTTGTATGATGAAAACGAGCATTTGTGCCCGAGTCATGGACGTTTTGTATATATTTCTACACATAAATACTTATATATGTATAATAATATGTATTTATATCCGTTTCCCTAGTATCCCATAACACAAGCCTTACAGTGCTTACTTTGGGGCTAGGTTAATTGGTGTGAGTGTAAGTTATATAAAAAAAAACATAAAAAAAAAAAAACTTACTCATAAACAACATACAGTTTGGAAGTCTATTGCTCTCTTCGAGGGAAGGTCCAAAAGTCCGCGGAATGGGAGGGATGGAGGAAGTAGGTTTATTTGTCATAGCTAGTGATTGAGCAGCTCATTATGAGTATAATATTCCGAATTTGAACTAATATTTTAGTTATGTAACGTGCAAGCAAGTCGGTAGGGAACACAAAAACAAATCAAGGTTTTTTCTAATTTTTCGTCGGCCTTTGGAGCTTCGAATTAATACTGAACATAAAAGCTATGTTCACCACCGTAATCCTAGTCGAGTGGGAAACAGTTTTTTTGTGTATTTTACTCAACCACTATATTATATAATGCGGTGTTAATAGAACCGTACAATACTAAGCTTCATTTTAAGCTACAGGGGTCGATAAAAAAAAAAAACGGGCAAGTGCGAGTCGAACTCGCACATGAAGGGTTCCGTCTCTCACCCAAGGTTGCCTGGAAGAAATTATTATGTAGCAATAAGGCCGCCTATTGTGTGTTCTTTTTTTGTCATTTTCTCTGTATGTGTTTGTTTTTGTATCGTGTGCAATAAAGTTTGTATTGTTTTTATTATTATATTAAATACACCTACAAAATGCCACTATAATTTTTCGGCTGCAAAAATAACTTTGTTTCTCATAGTGTCTGTATGAATGTCAAAGTTATATTTGCGGTTTCGTTAATGTGAACTCTGAAATCGCTAAATATTCGTTCAAACTAATTTTCGTTGAAAGTTCTTATAAAGGTCTACAGCATATATATTTTTAGACTTTTCACTTTCTTATTTTAAAAGTTAGACGCACATTTTACTACTTTGCAAGTGTATATCTTGTAGAGTGTAGAGATGTTTTAGACCCAAGCTGACAAATGGCTCTCACTGCTTGTTTTTGAAAAATGAATATAGTGTTTATATCAGCTGCTGTCATGCCATTTTCCGCGCAGAAATTGAATGCCAAAACCTCCTTTTGCGAGCGTGTAAGGTGAAAAAAAAATGTTTTGTTGTTTGACTTCAACCAACTTTTTTTTTTAAAAGTCCGTGAAATGCCACGGACTTTTGGACCTCCCCTCGTATCTCTCGTCTGGATTTAGAAAGTAACAATAATTAAGTAAAATGTCAAAGTTAACACTTACTTTTTCAAAGTAATTAATAAGCAATTAGGAAGTCCTTTGTTATAAAATAAAGTATGACAAAAATTTACGTAAATTAATATTAATAATTATTCCTTAATTAAATTCTGTCGCTTCGTTGGACCAAACTAAACAAGATGTTTGGAGTTAATTAGTAAGTACTTAAATTGTTTTGATATTTCAACCTTTCTGTAGCTACGCCAATTTAACAAAAGAAACACATCAACACTGTCTAGGCATATTATATTACATTTTTCATAACTCAAAAACTATCTACAGTACATAAAAAGTTTGTATGGGGGAAAACCCCGTCTTTAGAAAAAAAAGTTTAAAAAAGTAAAACAAATGAATGCATGATCATTTGAATATAACTTAAGAAAGAAACATTACAAACGCAATTCACTAATATTATATAAAAACCAACCTAATCAATTTGCTCTACATGCTTAATTGTGTTACGTGTTTTGTTTTTCTTTGTATAATATATAATAATATAATATAAACATTGTGATATTTTTCTCTCATTTTGCCATGGGCCATGTGCTTAGCACGCTTTGCCACGTCAAGGAAAGTGAGTGACATCAACCAAGTGACATGACATGTGTGACGTTACAGATTTAGAACATTGTTTTATTTATGTCAATGGCGATGCCCTTTTGGATTTCGCCAGTGCTTGTCTGTGATTATTATTCTTGGTGTTGGATTTTTTTATTTTTTATTAGTGTTTTTTAGTGTTGTTAAACTTTTGTTTGTTTATCTTTCTTTGTTTGTTTTATGTTTATCGTGTGCCTGATGTCACCACTGTGCTCGGCAGAATATCAGTACAGCAGGCCTACCCGTCTGCTGCGTATGCTGAGCTGAGCACAGTTTTGACAGTGCACTTCTTTGTTCTAGGTACATTGCTGTTTTTAATTAGTATGTTGTCGATTGTGGTGCAGTGTCAAAATAAATGCTTTTTCTTTCAAAAGTTAGTTTTTTTATACATCAAACCAGCGCTATTTTTGAAAATTATAGTTTCAATTATTTTTTTTAATTGAAAGTTTATTTTGTTATTTATCATACCACGTCAATATTTAACACAAACAAATTAGAGCTGCAAGCTGGCGCAATCCAACACATGGTTGTTGGCTGATTTGAGTTGACCCTTCGATCCCACCAAAACGTGATCTTCTGATTATGATCACGTTATCGTGTCACGAGAGATGTTGAGGAACGACAATCTGGCAGAAAACGCGTTACCACTCTCAGACATGACCGTTTTCTACGACATATCGCCAGGAGACAACCTAATATAATGGCAATGGAAATGGTTCAAAGACTCATCCCTATTATTGTTAGTGAGTGACCAAACTGGGAGGAGAAGTTAACATGAAGTCATTCTTCACTCTCGTACACCACTTCTAGTTCCAGCTTTGCAGTGTGGCAATCGTGGAAGTTTGTATGGGGAAAAAAACTACAAACTTTTTCTCTACTGTAGATAGTTTTTGAGTAATGAAGAATGTAATATAATATCCCTAGACAGTGTTGATGTGTGTATATAAAGCTAAATAAATAAGCATTAATTTGTAAAATTTAGAAACAACACGATCTAGCTCTGAACTGGACAGAACTTAAATATAAAAATTAAATAAAAAATTATACATTATTTGTTCGATTTATGAATAATTTTAGTATATCTTTTTACATAATAAAGTTCAATATGCCTCTTGCTCGGATAAAGCTCGAAACAGCAAAATTTAGATTTTCAGTCCACTGCTCTCTCAATGAGTTACTGAGTAACTATATAGAGAAAAAAAATAGCGAGCTTATAGTTGTTTCGTATAAAATTATTATTACTCAATTATTTCCAGAAAAGTGTCATGAAATCACAAATAAGCTTTCTAATTTTTGTAATTTTTTTGGGAAAAATTCTTATAACTTTAACTGAAATATTCTTTGTTTACTTTGCCTTCAAAATCTCTTTAATTGTTTCGCTTGTAAACGAAGCCATAGCACAAAACGCACATCGAGGCTAATGTTCTCACATGGTCATTCCAAAAGAACCGCAAACCGCAATTCGGCTCTTAACCCCTTCCCCTTAGGTTCAATATCCTGTGACATCACGCAAATGGTTTGAGGAAAATTTTCTTATCCGTTAAAATAGTTGTCCTGGTATAATCACTGAGACCATTACCCTAGTTTTGGTATTCGCTTCAGTTGGGGGTAAAAAAAGGTTAAGTTACCCCCAGAGACGTAAAAGCGATATATCCCAATTTAGTAGCTAATTGATTCAGGCTGTGGTTAGTGAATAAAGTAATTTTTGTTCAAATGTAATGAATTCTTTCATTTTCTATTGTATCGTCGTACTAGAAATCTAGATCTATTGTAATAAAAGCGTAATCCTATCCGGAATCCTCAAGCACTGAAGAACAGATTGTCGTATGCCGTACTGTGGGAGCATAACAATGCTGAAAACATTGTTATTATGACTTAGTTAAGATAATTGTAACAAGCCAGAGGACATTTTTTTTTTTTTTTGTTTTATTAAATTACAAATTACTAACATAAGACATAATCTTGCAAAACCTAACAATAGGTTTAGGAATAGGTTTGTCTGCGAGTTTAAAAATTAAGCAAAATAATTATTAAGAAAGTACTTAACAAAAATAATACAATGACATAAGTCCAGTCCTACCACCAACCAAACCGCATACATGTAACTTGAACCGATAAAAGTGGTGCTACCACCCACAAAACCACAACGTTGGCAATAAAAATATAAACATACCTACATATTTATTTAGATAGAACCGGAGGGGCACGAAGACAACCTTTAAAGATTTGACCAAAACAAGTAGGTATAATATTCTAAGTTCACAAAAAAAAAAAAAAAAATTGGAAATGTCTTTACAACTTAGACCTAAGGAGTTAAGTATGTCAACCTCATACAATAAAATATTTAGACCGAAAAAAGAAGTCTCATATAAAACTTCAATGTTTGAGTTTCATTTTTCCTTTTATCATTCAATAGTACTTACGAATACCTATGATAAACAAGTTGATTCCATTTTTTTACAACTTAGATCTAAGGTAGTGATCAAAAATTTACTGGTGACCAAAAATTTACTATCTAGAGCTCCTCCGTGCTTCGGAAGACACGTTAAGCCTTGGGTCCTGGCAGAATTTGCAGTCGTTAAACCCACCAATCCGCAATGGGCCCGCCTGGTGGGTCATGGCCCGTTCTCCTTATCCATCCATAAGGAAGGCCAGTGCCCCAGCAGTGGCGACATTAAAAATATAGCTAATGACGAGATCTAAGGAGTTTATGCCAACCTCATCCAATAAAATATTTATACTGAAAAAAGAAGTTGCATGTAAAACCTTAATGTCTGAGTTTCATTTTTGCTTCTATCGCTCAATAGTTAGTACTTACAAGGACCTATGATAAAAAGTCATTTCATTTTTTTACAACTTAGACCTGAGGAGTTGAGTATGCGAACCTCATCCAATCTTCTTATCGAGTGAGGATTAGTGGCCACCTCTGGTGTCAGAGTTTATGAAGCCGACTATAAGGCCTCTGACTTGCTTAACGACTGTAATCAAATGACAACAGCCGGGACCGATGGTTTAACGTACCCTCAAGGCACGGAAACGCTCAGTTATAATGCCACTTTACGGTCACCCATCCGACACCTGACCGTGCCGAACTTTGCTTAACAAACGTGATCGAATACGATCAGTCTGTCAAGCGCGGCCATGAGCGCATTTAGACTGAAAAAAGAAGTCTTGAATGACTCCTTGTCTGAGTTTCATATTAGCTTTTATCGTTCAAAAGTACTTACCAGTACCTATGACAATAAAAAGTTGATTCCATTATTGACAGCATGTATCGCAAAAAGAACTTCGCAAATATACATCAGTTTTGTAAAGAAAACTTGATGAAAAACGCACTTAAGAAATCAAGGTCTAAGCAAGGTCGAAGGTTTAACCGCCTCTGTGGTCTAGTGGTAACAACCACCGGTATCAGACTCAGAGGTCCCAGGTTGATTCCCAGTGGGGGTACACATTGTATTCGGTTTGGTTTGTGGGATGACTTGTTGTAAGACCGCCTGGCTAGCTACCACCAACTTATCTAAGTCTGACGCCATAACAAGAATGTTTTAGCATTATTGTTTTTCGGCAGTTACAGATAAGATAGCCAGTTCCTCAATGGTTGATGATTCAGCATTAGGTATGATGAAGGCTAAGAGTCTCACCGTTGTTCTTGAAAAAGGGTATTTGTGTTAAGTACATTGTGTTGTTGGTTGTACTAACAAAAATTCTCAAAGATTATTTTTCAGAAGAGATTCGAAATACTCAAGTAATTTATGGTAAAATATGTTTAAGAGCAGCAGGTTTATTCACCAAAGGCATTTCTATTATTCAAGTAACATTCCAAATAGATTTTTCTCTTTGGAAAAAGAAAGAATAATTTGTAATACCTTCGTTAAAGCGAAGATAATCCTTTGCAACGAACTTAAGAGTATTCAGAGATGTATTTAAGCTATTTCTAGTTTAAGCATTATTATTAATTTTTATATGATTTTTTTAAATAGACATTATAAATGTGTTTTTTTGTTACTCAATCACGAAAAAACATTTTATCCCGATATTCCCGCGGGAGGCACGCGGGTGAAACCGCGGGCGGCAATTAGTATTTTCTATAAGTTTATTACACAGTTAGAAGGCAGACAATAATAATATATTTTTTATAGTCGTTACATGACGGAGTTTACGTTAATTTCAATACACCTAGTATGTAACATACAACGTTTGTACAATCAACAGCACGCACGGCGCTTTACACTTTGACTTTACGCTTTACACTTTGACTTTACGCTTTACACTTTGACACTTAGCGCCGTTATGTCGCTCGTAATAGCGGCGGTTTACGCAGAGCAAATGTACTTGCTTGTCTGTACAATCAACGGCACATCAATACCTAATTATATATTTTTTATAACTATATTATTTGTCACTTTATGGAATCATAAGTACACCGTAAGTGTCTTCGCGCACTCATTATTGAAATTAAACAACTTTTCGGATTTCAGTGCACACTGTTTATCACCCGATATTAAATGGTACTTACGTGTATATTTTATGGGTTTTTCGGCACCTTTTTAGCTGCCGAAACGTCGGGAAGCCAAAAACCCTTAAAAACCCATAACTATACCTCTAAATATCTGGTAATAAGCAGTGTGCACTGAAATCCGTGAAAGTTGTTTTATTTTATGGAATCACTAGCACTACTTGCGTGGTTCCCGTTCCCGTGGGAATATCCAGATAAAAAGTATCCTATGTTCATAACTATCTGTGTATTAAATTTCATCCAAATCCGTTCAGTAGTTTCGGAGCCTATTCAATGCAAACAAACAAACAATCAAATCTTTCCACTTTATTAGTATAGATTAAAATATGAGACAATATCACATGATAGATTAGAACTGTGAGATTAGTAGCTTTAGCACTTGTATTACGGAAATCAGAACCAACGAAGGTACTACAATAATTTAGTGGTTAATACACCCAGACACAGACACATTTTTTGTAAATCTAAAATCTTTGTCCCGGCTGGGGTTTGAACCGACGACAACTAGTACAGGTATGGTTTGTATCACTGTGCCATGAGGCCACATCAAGGTTTATACATATGTTTTACCTCTAGCGTGTCGTTATTTGTAGGTACTGGGTAGCTCATGGCGCTGTGATTTGCGCGTTAGGCCTGCAATTGTAGCCATTTTTTTTTGTTTACGACGGTGAGTCTCTTAACCTTCATCATACCTGATGTGAAGTATTGATAAGGCTGACGATGGAAGCGAGCCTCTCCCGGAATCCTCAATCACTGAGGAGCTGGCTATCTTATCTCTAACTGCCGGAACACAACAATGCTGAAAACATTGTTATTATAGCGTCAGACTTAGATAAGATGGTGGTAGCTAGCCAGACGGACTTACAACAAGTCCTACCACCAACCAAACCGAATACAATATGTACCCCCCTTGGTAATCGAACCCGGGACCCCTGGGTCTGATACCGGTGGTTGTACCACTAGACCACAGAGGCGGTTAAAATTATATTATTTTGTTCTAATTTTTGTATTTAACGTCTGTTTTATGTTAGTTTTCAGATTATAGTGAATGGCTGCGATTGGATACTGCCATTCTTTTTGTAAGACTGCTGGGGTAATGTATAAATATATATGTACATATTAAATATTTACGGTTTTAGGTTAATACCAATGTTAGATTTTAATATCTTATTATCATGTGTTCTGAATTTTTTGAGTGTATTAACTATGGTTTTAACTAATTTTAAAAATGACTCTCTGGTTATTGCTTTTTTGACAATTTCGATAATGTTTATAGGATTGATTTTAAGGTTACGATACAGCCAGCATAATGTGGTTATGTCGCGCTGTGTTGTATCTGTGACACTCTAATAAGAGATGGTCTAGGGTTTGGGGGGTGTGGCTATCACGAGGGCACGCGTCGTCTTCAGTAATTTTGAAGCGATGTAAATACCAAAAATGTATTATCTCATGCTCCTCTGTGCTTTAGATTGCATGTTAAGCCGTTGGTCCCGGCTCTATTTGCAGTCGTTAAAGCATTGGGCCAGGCGTGGTGGGTCATGGCCCATTCTTCTTATTCTTTTTTTATTTATTTTTTTATTAACGACGGGGAGACTCTTAGCCTTCATCAAACCTGATGTTAAGTATTGATAAGGCTGAAGATGGAAGCGAGCCTCTTCCGGAATCCTCAACCACTGAGGAACAGGCTATCTTATCTCTAACTGCCGGAACACAACAATGCTGAAAACATTGTTATTATTCATTCATAAGAAAAGCCTGAGCCCGTTAAAATGGCTGATGACTAACACCCATATTCTAAGTCGTTCCTCCAAAACTTACTCGTCCTCGACTTAACGAAACCTCATTGAAAACCTCTTCGAAATACTCCTCGAAATCGGTATTCTAAGTCATAACTCCGTAAGGACCTGGAGGAGCCAAAGAGCACGTAGCCACTCCGTATTAGACCTAGCGCACACTACCATTTTTACCCACGACGAGGTTGAGTGGAGTGTAAAAAGTTTTGGAAGAACGACTTAGAATATAGGGGTAAGAGCAGTTTTCATAGTACAGTCAACAGCACGCCAGGCTCTATAATGGCCTCTATTACGAGAGCCATAAGGACGCTCTCATAGTTATACAAATTGTACAACTGTATAGCTTATAATCTTGTCTGTACATTAGTTACGCAATAGAAAAAATATCGCCCAAGTTTAATAATTGTATTTTATTATAATCCAAGTTGCTAATAGTGGAATAAAACTTTTCCCGTTAATTGTATGTGTTATTAAAAACTTATAAACGTGGTGTAAAGTTACACTTGGTATGAAGCTAAAGGCGTCACTATTATTCCCTTCCAAAAAAATCAATGACAGCTTTAATTAGTTTTAAACCAAATTTTACAACTTGTTTATAAGTAACACCGTTAGATTAAATCACTTTTAATAAATTTGTATAGTTCAATACACATAGAAAATTCTTCTAACGTATGCATAAAGCAATGCGTATTCAATACATTATTTTCAAGGAGAAATGCATCTCATTTCTCAAATTTATTCCAATGTCTCCATTTAATACGCATAGCTACGGAACTCGCTACAAGTAGCTACGAGAACTCCGTAGCAAAAATATATCGTTCGACGCGTAGTCACGTAGCAGTAAGCTAGTGGTTTTGGTGCTTCACAATATTATGATCGCTTACACAAACAGAGAATGTTATCAGTCATGGGACATAAGCCACGCGGCACGCTGGTCCAATGCAAATGCAACCGGGACCAAAGGCTTTACGTGCCTTCCGAAATACGGTTTTCCGTAGTGTTCAAAAATGAATTTGCTCCTGCTCAAGATATTTTTATTTATCGTTACCAACCACAACTTTAGTTGTTTAACTGCCTCAAGCGTAGGCCGAGAGCGCGAACTACTACGCCACCGAGCTCCTGAATCGAATAATAAAAAATAAAAAAATCTTACACTAACACCAATAGGTTAATTAACCTAGCCCTAATGTAAGCACTGTAAGGCTTGTGTTATGGGATACAAGGGTGACGGATACAATAAATATAATTTATTTATTATGTATCCCATAACACAAGATCCCACACATTTATATAAGTATTTATGTATAATAAACATCCAGGACTCGGTCAACTGGTTTGCCCGAGTCCTGGATGTTTATTATACAAATGCTCGTATTCATCATACAAACATTTGCTCCTACCGGGATTCGACCCCAAGACCTTAGAGTAGGCGACACCTTGAAACCGGTGTACGTACCACTCAACCACGGAGGTTGTCAAATCGTCGTTGTCGTCTCAGCCACATAACACCCACTGCTGGGTATAGGCCTCCCCCAAAAGGGGGGGTTTGCCATAATCGCCACGCTTGGCAGGCGGGTTGGCGATCGCAGTATGGCCAAGTTCGTAGGAGATGCTGCTGCCCATCTACTGAAGGCTGAGTCCCTTAGTCGCCTTTTACGAGACCCACAGGATGAGAGGGGGTAGTGCTATTCTAAGCCGACACTACACAGCTTGTCATATAATCGTTGTAAAATAAATATTTACCTTAATCTAGATTTCTAAAGTTTCAGAAACACGATTTCATGATTTTGCCTCGACACATATTCTTTTCAAAAAAATCTCTTAATCGAAAATTCAAGATTATTCTCAAATGGGGTTACATCCATATACTATTGGAAATTGGTAATTAGTGGACACAGCTGCTGTTGTTTAGCATCATGTAGTTCATCGCTAGTTATTTACTATGAAGTGATTTCGTGGTTTTTTTGCCCAATCTACAAAATAGCGTCGTTTTCTCATTGCTATCGCTCCAGTCGTATAGTGGCTTAAATCTCATAGGCGGAGATTTATTGCAATCTTCCGCTAGCTCGCTCTGCGTCAATCGTCAAGCAGCCTAAATAGTCAAATATATTTTTTATAAGCAACGGCTAAGAGACTCCCCTGATGTTAAGTATTGATAAGGCTGAAGATGGAAGCGAGCCTCTCCCGGAATCTTCAATCACTGAGGAACTGGCTTTCTTTTTTTTAACTGCCGGAACACAACAATGCAGAAAACATTGTTGTTGTGGCGTCAGACTTAGATACAGGCGGACTTACAACAAGTCCTACCACCAACCAAACCGAATAAAATATGTACCCCCGCTGGGAATCGAAACCGGAACCTCTGGGTCTGATACCGGTGGTTGTACCACTAGACCACAGAGGCGGTTATTTAAAGCAAGTTCATGTAAATCACACATATGCGGTCGTTTTGGATTGACAATGGGTCTGATACCGGTGGTTGTACCACAAGACCACAGAGGCGGTTAGTTAAAGCAAGTTCATGTAAATCACACATATGCGGTCGTATCGGATTGAAGGTACAAGTACATTGCTTATTTTCAACTTTTAAGTTGAAGCGTAGCGTTCTAACAAATGGAAAAGCCACTGAAAAGCTTCCATTAACGCCCTTAAAAGGAAAGACATTCAATTGGCCTTTTCAAAGAGGTACCCAAAGCCACGAAATGAGCTAAATAAAGCGGGAACACATATTTTCCTGAGCAAACTTAATTAAAGTTCTTAATTTATATTTAACGCGTATGTGTGTGGTCTTTGTGTTCTTCAAATAGAAAATAAATCTATCTATACATATAATAAAACTGTAAAATTATAATTTCTGTACATTGAATATATTTACCAAAAACCAATTGGGGATGACGTAAAAACAGTAAAATAATACGTTAAGACGATTTTAAAAAAAATTGTCTGTCTGTTTGTCTGTTTATATGTACACGCTAATCTCCGAAAGTACTGAGCGGATTTGAATATTTTTTTTTGTGATATGTAGCTAATAGGTCGGGCCATAAAATAGGCAATATTTTTTTTTTTTATCTGTAAAACTTGATGTAGGAGACTAAGAGATCAGCTAAACTACGAGAGTTATGGAAATGTCGCAAAAGCAAAAGTTGTTAAGCGTGATGAGCATTTTCTGTTGACATATTAAAATCCAGAATATTTCAGCCCAATTTAGGACAATGGAAATGCCAGAAAAGTAATAGACCAGCCACTATTAGAGATATGGAAATGACTCTTTAGAAAAAGTTGTTAAGCGTGATAGGCATTTTCTATTGGCATATAAAAATAAAGAATTTTTGAACCTGATGTAGAAAAATGGAAGTGGCAGAAAGTAATAGACCAGCTAAACTATTTGAGATATGGAATGACTCCTTAGCAAAAGTTGTTTAACGTGATGGGCATTTCCTGTTGAAGTTAGAATCAAGGGTATTATAACCCAATGTAGGAGATTAGAAATAGCGTCTAGCCTAGCAAATTTGTTTGGGCATTTTCTGTTGAAATAAACTCATTTGCAAAAAAAACGGGCACCTAAGCAATGAACCATTTCAAATGTTAATATTGCTTTGTTTGATAATAAATAGGTAGTTTTATCCTCACAATTTGGTAAATTAATAAGAAAATAATCGTTTTCATCAGTATTTCATAAAATTTAGATACAATTTATGGGAAATAATGCTAAACCTCGCTAGTAGTGTATGTTCGCTAGTAGTGCATATACTCATGAAGTAAAAATAAAAAAGTTTTTTTGTTTGTTTTTCTTTAATAAAGTAAAAGCAGATAAATGTTTAGTATCGAGTGTGACCCCCTCTAGCTAAAATCACAGCTTGAATTCGTCTGGGCATGCTAGCGAGTATATCCCGGATACTTGCTTGCGGAATACGTTCCCACTCCGCAGTAATCACATTCTTCAGCTCTCTGATGGTCTGCGGAGCCGGGTGTACTGATCTCACACGCCGTTTCAGAACGTCCCAGACATGCTCTATGGGATTGAGGTCGGGACTTCGAACTGGCCAATCCAAACGACGAATGCCGACCTCTTGCAAATACGCATTAACATCGCGGGATCGGTGGGCGCGAGCATTGTCGTCCATAAAAATCGAGTCTTCATCTAGAGCGGCCAATGCGGGTTGTGCATGAGGAATTAGAACATCCGTTATGTATCGATGCCCAGTCAGTGAGCCGTTTTCAATGAAGACTAACTCTGTACGATCCATTGAATTTATTCCTGCCCAAAACATAACAGAGCCCCCACCATAAGGTGTGATTTCTTCGAAACATGCCTCTGCAAAGCGTTCTCCTTGTCTTCTTAGCACTCGCCGACGTCGATCTTCACCGAACAGAGATATTCTGGCTTCATCAGAGAACAAAACCCTATTCCAATCTTCTTGAGTCCATGATTCACAATTTTTAGCGAACCTAAGCCTGTGAACTCTGTGCTCACGGAGTAATTCGGGGCCGCGGGCCTGCGTATATTGGCAGCGAGAAGCCTCCTCCTGACCGTCCATAGACTAATATGCACATTTCTTACTTCTTGGAGGTTGTTCTTAAGATCCACATACGAAGATTTGCGATTTCTCAATCCGCGACTCACAAGAAAACGATCATCCCGTGGTTGGGTACATGGTTTTCTTCCAGAAACAGGCCTTCTCTCGACGGAACCAGTATCATGATATCGCTGCCAGGTCCTTTGGACTGTCGAGCGACTAACATTTAGCCTCCTAGCCACGAAACATTGGCTGCAACCCTCTTCAAGCAGCGCGATAATTTTGGTAGCTTTTACCACTTTATCTACCATTTTTGATACAGCCAAACAGCAATAAATAAAGCTTTGACAGTCAAGGATATGAAATTAATCGATAAAAATTGAATAAAAGTTATGAAAGTCAATGTTAACTTCTGGAACTTCGCGCCAAAAATGTAGGATAAAAAGGGGTTTTCTGTAAAAATGAGCATCAAATGAAAATTTGAATTTAGAACGTACTTTTTTAAATACCACAGCATTTTTAAAACCGGCCAGTAACGTGTACAAACGATTGAAACCTTTTTGGTATTGTATCTTTTTAAAGATGAATGAAAATCAAAACCGCCCGTTTTTTTTGCAAATGAGTGTATGAAAATTCAAGGACACGTTTTCTTCATTACACGAAAAAATAACCAAAAGCAAATTAAGAATGCTAATTATTGCACCTGTTGCTCAGACAGTTGATGCTGTAGAGCTTCCTGCGTTTCAAGCAACCTGTAGGGCACTTCATCTTCATGACAATGATCAACACTGGGACAAGACTCTCGAGGAGGCCTATGTCAGTGACAGCCCCCGCCGTTTACGACATTTGTTCGCAATTATGTAAGTGTTTTGTGGTCTTTTGGATACTTTAGTATTGTGGAAAAAATACAAAACATTCCTCTCTGATGACTTTGATAAAACAGACCCATGGGTAACGTCACATCCCTTTTCTCGGTAGATTTTAGACAGACCCTTCTTATTATAAGTCGGAGGACAAGAGCCGATGAGATAAACACCTCATTAAAATACCTATTCTGAGGCCATTTCAACCATAAGGCCTCAGATACATAAGCTGGGGTTGACAACCGATGTGAAAGCGCAGCTTGGCTGTTATTTACATGGCCAAGAAATTCCAGCATGTTATCAAAAAATTAGAGAAGGACTCCTCCCTGTAGATCAGGGTCAGGTAAGTCTTCCCCAAATACTGAGAAAAGTCGTTGCCTCAGAAGAGGAAGTTATACACTCAATATTTGGGGACCTCCAGTGTATCTTAAGTTAGGAGAATTCTTGGTTATGTGAACGCGCCACATTAACACCAAAAAATCGGCCAAGTGCGACTCGAACTCGCACATGAAGCATTCCGTCTCTCGCCCAAGGTTGCCTAGAAGAGATTGCTATGTAGCAATAAGGCCGCCTATTATGTGTTCCTTTTTTGTAATTTTCTCTGTATGTTTGTTTTTGAATCGTGTGCAATAAAGTTTATATTATTATTATTATTATATTAAATACACCTACCCAAAATGCCACTATAATTTTTCGTCTGTAAAAATAACTTTGTTTTTCATAGTGTCTGTATGAATGACAAAGTTATATTTGAGGTTTTGGAAAATGTGCTATAGTTCTCAAACTGCTAAATTTCGTTCAAACAAATTTTCGTTGTAAGTTTTTATAGAGCTCTACAACATATATATATATATATATTTTTAGTCATCACTTTCTTATTTTAAAAGTTAGGCACATATTTTACCACTTTGGAAGTGTACATCTTTCAAACGGTTGACTTTGAAAAAAATCGTTCTAGAAACCTCAAAAAAAATTTAAAAAAATTCCAGTTTTCGTTTCATGTATGGGGAGCCCCCTCTAAATATATATATTTTTTTAAATTTTGTGTAAAAACCGTAAAGCGGTTTACAGAATACATCTACCTCCCAAGTTTCAACTGTGTAATCTTCATAGTTTTGGAATAAAGTGGCATGACGAATCTATAAGGGTTCCGTTTCTTGCCATTAGGCTACGGAACCCTAAAAATGACCAAGCAACTGCAATAAATGAAAGAAAAAATAGCGAAAATTGTTCCAGATGAAGTGGTTTACACTTGCTTTAACAATGTTGTTGATCAGGACGACGCCACAAATTACCCAATTGAATATTTTAATTCACTTCCAGCAAGTGGTCTCCCTGATCACAAGATCAATCAGTTTAAAGTCGATGTTCCGATATTGCTTTGGTGAAATTTTACTGATCCAAAATTATGCAACGAGACCCGACTTAAAGTAATTGCTTTGCAAAGAAGCTGAGATCTTGACTGGGTGTACTGCCGGTAAAACTGAGTTTATACCGCGTATACCGCCCATCCCTAACAATTTTCCGTTCGAGTTCAAGCTCACACGCACACAGCCGTGGTTTGATTTGACTATAAATATTTATAGCCGCTACTGTCGCACTAAGGTCAGCGGCCAGCTCTATGTTGCTTTTTCGCGGGTCAGTAGAGCTGCGGGTTTATTCATATTGGCTCAAAACGGAATAACCACCAATGTAGTTCATAAAGAAATACTCTAAGCCCCTTACAGCTACATTAGTTTATTAAATTTCCTTTTGCATACGGCATTTAATAATCATTTTTGTTGTAAGTACCACGATTTAATGGTCGATCTTTAATGTCAAATTAAAAAATGTAAGTACTACATAAAAGTCCACGCGTACGAAGTCGCGGGCACCAGCTAGTAAATGAATAAATTTCATACAACCACATCAATTATCTAGCCCAAGGTAAGTTTGATAAGAACTAACATAAATACTGTAATAGATATAAAAAAGGGTAATATACTAGAAACAAAAAACCACTGGTCTCATGTCGCTCAGACGGGTATTTTTCAAGGATATTTCCTTATTTATATTTATTACATAAAAATTGCATTGTAAAATGCAAAATTAAAAAGTTCTAAGTACATAAATACTTTTTTGTAAATACATACATAATATACATATTATACACCCAAGACATGACAAACAGACAAGTTCATGAACACTAATATTTGCCTTATCCGGGGATTGAAACCAGGACCCTCTGCGTAATAGGCAGGCTACGTACCTCTACGCCAGACAGGTCGTGACTGAAAAGATGAGTAAAATATAAGATAATCATGAATTTCTATGTAAATTCTACTAATATTATTAATGAATGTGGATATATAGATGTTTGTTACTCAATTACGCAAAACAGCTAATCCGATTTTAATGATAAGTAACACACAGATAGTTTATAGCCTGGATTAAATTATAATGATACCTTTCATCCCGATATTCTATTTGTAATACACATGCAGGTATAATTAATTAATAAAATAAGCTGAGTAAATACTAGTCATAATTACTCAGGCACACTCTGTTTCCACAAAATAAGACTAAATTGGGTAAAACAGATAATATTTCGGGAGTCATATGGGGGCTTCATTAGGGAACATTAATTGCTGTCCTTTTAGGACCCAGATCATTACGGATGATGGCTTGAATAACATTCGTCACTTTGAAGGTAAAAGATGGCCGGAATTAAATTTGAATGTAAAAAGACCGTATAATGACGCTTCAAAAAGAAAATATGAGATCTGCCTTAATTTTAATTTTTTGCTTTCACCTATCTGTTAAACCTTTTAGACCCGGATTATGAGACACAATAGATGTTCCATTGTTCTCTGGATACCGGTGTCCGGTTCAGGAGGTCTACTCTCTAAGCACGAAACCCGTAGTTTCGGCGTAAGTTACGGACGTTTCCTACTCTGTATCATCTACGGACAGCTTATTAGTTCGGAGACCCGAACTAAGAATGTATGAGAATACGTTTTGACATTGTCCCTACTCCCAATGTGTTGGTGCCGTTTGTCCAAAACTAGTACATCCTAAATCAATAGAGAGTAGGCTCTATCCGTAGTTTCGAGAAACTTACGGACGGGGGCCCGTCTCTTAGTTATTGGACTTGGAGAGTAGGCCTCCAGGTTTGATGAATTAAACTAAAATTGCGATTAAATAAATATCAGGCGTTGATCCCGGCACTAATGTTTCTTATATCAGAACTAATGAAATAAGAAAAATGTAAAGATATCGACAATATAATACCCAGACGTTCGATACGTTCATCACATAAACTTCTTATCAGGGTATTACCAACAACTGCGCCATCACGAAACATGTAAAATCAAGAGTTTATTATCAACCAGCGCGTTTTACCCTTGAAATTCTGTCTTGAAATTCTGCCTTTTTAGAGATCGCTTTTCTGGTGATGATAATGAAAAAAAACATTTTATAAAAAAAATTCAAACCGACTTCAAAAAGTAAAAAATAAAACTTTTGGAGTCGGTGCCAGCCACAGTACATTGCACTTCTATTAACTATATATTTTTTTGGCCTTAGCTAGCTAGCACCGACTCCAAAAGTTTTATTTTTTACTTTTTGAAGTCGGTTTGAATTTTTTTTATAAAATGTTTTTATTTCAGATTTTTTAGTTACATCATGTGCCGTTACTTACATTAAAAATCAGCCCATACACATCAATGTCATCTAGGTAAACGACTACTTGCCTTGATTGATATTTTTCAAGATTATGAAAAAACTACTAGCCAGATCTTCGTAAAAATTATATGGGACCACACATAAACCATCTTCTTTCATATAAAAAAAGAATTATAAAAATCTGTTAACAACTGGCGAAGTTATGGCGGAACATACATAAAAAAAAAAAAAAAAAATACCGTCGAATTGATAACCTCCTCCTTTTTTGAAGTCGGTTAAAAAGTAAAGATAATCCTACTCCTTAATAATCATATTATAAATGCGGAAGTGTTTGTTTGTCCTCCCTTGACGCCATAACTAAGCAACCAATCAACCTGATTTTTGGCATAGAGTTAGTTTAAAGAACGGAAAGTAAAATAGCCTACTTTGTATCCTGATATTCCCACGGGAACGAGATCAACGCGGGTGAAACCGCGGGCGGGAGCTAGTAAAAAATATAAGTATGATGTGCTATTGTGTAAGCTTGACTTATGATGGACGAGCTCATAAATCTGTTCAGCTCCCTTTGCTTAATATTCAGGAAATTTAATCTCTTTTATACGTGCTCATATCTCTCGCTGCGATGATATGAAAATATTCTCGTTAACGTGAATTACAAGAGAACCTAATTAACTTAATTTTAAGAGACCTTTACATAAAAAGTCGATATGGTCTACAAAACAGAATAATTAATCAATGTTAAGAAATGGTATGTTTTATAAGAAAGATCAAAATTGAATTAATTCAATTGACCAGAGAACAACGAATATCAATTACGTCTTAAGTTTCTTCGCGCACTCATAATTGAAATAAAACAACTTTAGAGGATTTCAGTGCATACTGTTTATTACCCATGAAAACAAAAAAAAACCTTATAAATTACATACAATATACCACTAAATATCAGGTAATAAACACTGTGCACTGTAATCTGTAAAAGTTGTTTTATTCGTTTATCAATTGTGTCTCAATTGCTATGTGGTGACGGCCTAAGAGTTCAAGTGTCACCACTCCCTTACATGCCTGGGATGTCGTAAGAGTCGGCTAAAAGGCTCGACGCATTGAACCCCTGTGCGAGAGAAGGAAAACAAACCCTCTACCAACCCGTCTGGCCAGCGTGGTAGCAGTAGGCTAATAGCCACAATAGGCATGATCTAGGATAGGCTTATATCCAGCAGTGGACGTCCCTAGGCTGATGATGATGATGATGATGTGTCTCAAAACTGAGAGGCAGAGGAATAATCTATTTATGAACTCACCAACTCATTAACTGATTGATTAACATTATACGTCATTTAAATATTAGAGAGATGATATTCATCACTTTCGGCTTATTTTCAATTCAAAATTTTGGAACATAACAATGTTTTCAACGTTATGGCGTCAGACTTAGATAAGATGGTGGTAGCTATCCAGGCGGACTTACAGCAAGTCCTACCAGCAACCACAAGTTAGAGATAAAGTAGCCAGTTCCTCAGTGTTTGAGGATTCCTGGACAGGCTCGCTTCCATCTTCAGCTTTATCAATACTTAACAACAGGTAAAAAATAAAATCTTTCTTCAGTAAAGGATTGGGCTTTATCTAGGCTTCACTACATAGATAATACAAAACAACTATTTTTATTTTGGCTCGATGGCGATCAAAATTATTAATTACTAGCGGTCGCTCGCGGTTCCACCCGCGTGGTTCCCGTTGGAATATCGGGATAAAAAGTATCCTATATTCATAACCAGGCTATCTACTATCTGTGTACCAAATTTCATCCAAATCCGTTCAGTAGTTTAGGAGCATATTCAATGCAAACAAACAAACAAACAATAACATCTTTCCTCTTTTTAATATTAGTGTAGTTATATAACATCTATATAATTTATTGAATCTATCGCTTATTGAGATAAGGTTAAGGAAACCGCTTGTTATCGAGCATTAAAATATTCTTGCTTTATATTTTTTTTCTTTATTTTTGGTATATTAACAAAAAACTTTTTTCTTATATACTACATACAAAGTTCATGGAACTATAAAGTAGAAAACCTTATTACTTGATAAATATTAAACAAGAAAATATACTAGAAAAAAGCAACTAGTCTCATGTCGCCCTGACGGGACCCGAACCCCGCATCCTTGGGAATCCGGCCCAATGCACCAACCAATTATGCTACAAAGACCTATGAGGACACGTCGAATTCCTCTAACAAATTCCCCTTTCCACGGTGTCGACCACCGTCGTCGTTTCATCAATGAAAGAAACATCCTCGCATTCGAAATAAACATTTTTACAAATGTTTAACTAACGAACATCGAATGCTGGTTCGGGTGCCGTCAGGGCGACATGAGACTATTGCTTTTTTCTAGTATATTTTCTTGCTTAATATTTATCACATAAAAATAGCATTGTGAAATGCAAAATTAAAAAGTTATAACCTTATTTTTTTATTAACCTCTCGTCTGCTGGGATTCCAGACAAAATAGGACATCAATTATGTCTCGCGTAGATCTACATTCTGACAGTCAAAGAGTTAAATGATTGACCTATTGATAATCTTAAAACATAAAACACCAACATTTTTATATTTAAAACTAAGTTTTAACTTCAAACGGTTAAAATATGTACAATTGGCAGCGCATCAGGCATAACACAACTTAGCGTAGACAAAATGGTGGTAGCTAGCCAGGCGGACTTACAACAAGTACTACCACCAACCAAACCAAATACCCGGGATCTCGGGGTTTCATACCCGGCTCTGTGGTCTAGTGGTAACAACCACCGGTATCAGATCAACGGGTCCCGGGTTCGATTTCCAGCGGGGGTACATATTGTATTCGGTTTGGACTTCCAGCACGCCGTACCACCAACCAAACCGAATACAAAACCCCCTGGTAATGGAACCCTGGCCCTCAGAGTTTCATGCCGGTGTAGTACAATATGTATTTATTTAATTGTTGACAGTACAAAAATCTAGATTTACATCCAAAACAATTTTCTAGCTAGGTACTATAAAATCCATGATTTCCTCACTAAGAACTTAATACACAAACACCAAATTAAGTTCTATTTTTTGTTATTTTGCAATTGCAATTGTAATCGTTGTTTTAATAAATCGCTATAGTTACTTAAAACTAGTACCAACTTACCTATTTTTTCTTCAACTTAATCTAGAAATTCCTCACAACCTTTATCAAGAAATTTTAAAACGTCGCGTCGTCTTATTCATGGTACTCAATGTAAACCTCTTTGTATTATTATTGAAGTAACAAATTGTTGTATCGAAAGTGAATTAAATCATTTCTAATAATATTAATTTTGTTTACGATGAATTCCATTATCTTTGTCGGAGTTCCAAAACACTATTTATATAAGTACAGATAAGAAATAACCAAGTTAAATAATTTAAATTTATACAAATAAACTGCTGCTACACAAAACTACAATAGTTTTCTAGACACTACAACAAAAATAAAACCTGTTAATTGAAAGTGAGAATCTATTTTTTTTAACAAGTTCTTACAGTACTTTAGGATTGTAACTAAATAACAAAGTTTTAATTCCCTAGAATTTAGCGCTGATGGCCGCGCTTGATATACTGATCGTATTCGATCACGTTCGTTAAGCAACGTTCGGCCCGGTCAGGTGTCGGATGGGTGACCGTTAAGTAGCTTTATAACTGAGCGCACGTTAAACCGTCGGTCCCGGCTGTTGTTATTCGTTAAGCCAAGTCAGAGGCTTTAAAGGCGGCCTGATAAACTCTGACACTAGAGGTGGTGGTGGTAAGAAAGAAATAATTCCCTAGAAAATAAATATTAACATACTACAATTACAACTACATCACAAACATTTTAAAGGTACTTAGCTATTTAAATACAAAATAATACAAAAATAACATTAAAAGACAATTTGTAAGCACCTTAATGGCGGTCACCACTGAGATCGAATCCAAGCGAAAAAGTGTTCTTTTATATAACGACGACATAATATGAAACTGAGGGAAGCACATTTTCAAAGATTTATTCTCGTCGTCCCTCACTTTTTGACCACTACCAGGGATATCGGGACCACGCCCACGGCTCCTGAAAAAGTGCCGAAACGTCGACAAACCCAAGAACCAAAGATAACATAAAATTTCAAAACCAAGTGTTAAAGAAAAAACCTTTTAAATCCGGAAAACTAGATAAATTAAATAAAAATATTGGGTTATTGTAATGTAAGGCATAACAGGTTTCGATTACAAATTACAAGTAAGGAAACCGAACAAAATACACGAAAATCTAAAATAAATATTATCATACTTAAATACAAATATTTTTCCCGATATCCCCCAGTGGTAGGGGTCAAAGTGAGGAACAATGTGAATAGAGCTTTTGAAATGTATCAAACGCATTTTGAAACAGCGGCGTATGCTCTACTAAAACAAAATGTACAATTGGCCAAATTAATCACACGCAAAGGTTATATGATTACCAGAGGTCGCAGAATTCCCGGTCCGATGCAGACAGTGTTTACTGTGGAGTATAAAATTGTGTTAGAAAACAAAAGGCCTAATTTGCCAAATTACACTCATTTAAGTAGCCTGTAAAGCTAATGAAACGTGAATAAACTTTAAACGTAAGTTGCCCTCGAGGCATTCAACACAGTTGATTAAAATTTGTACAATTTTATTGAAATAAAGCCTGTGATACGCACAACTATGCCTCTGCTTGAGGTGTGCGTGTCGAAAAAATACATCATAGTGTGCTATTACGGTGGATCTAGTGGGAGCGGGTGATGATGAACGCAGTAGCAACGGGGCAATTGAGTACATACCTCGTGCGATATTAGAAATAAAATTAAAATCTCAGATTATTTGGAAGCTAGTGCTTATATAAAGTGAGACCTTTTTTTTACGAAACAGGGTCCCACTTTTTATTATATAACAATGAAAATAACTAATTAAATTTAATCAGAATCGCCGCTTCTTATTTTTATTACTTCCCATAGTATTTAAATTAGAAAGAAAGAAAAATCATTTGTTTTGACACTGTACAACAATCGAAAACAAACAATGTTCATACAACAAAGACGTGCAGCGGTGTCAAAACTGTGCTCAGCTCAGTATACGCAGCAGACCGTTAGGCCTCCTGCACTGATATTCTGCTGAGCACAGTGGTGACGTCAGGCACACGGTAAACATAAGTGTATCAAACAAATAAACAAAAGCACGTTTAAGCAACAAGGCAAATATATAAATAACATTTTTCCTCAAAAACACTCAAAAAACTCAATCCCAAGAATTACTTGTGGATTTGAATAATTTGAATCACAAGAATTCCACCAAAGTGGCCGAGCCAATAGGAAATCTTCAGTCGGCAGCGGCATGTCCGAGCAAATCGAGCGGGAAACACAAGCTGACTTGCGGCCACCCGCCCCGCTCGAGCCCGCTTGTCCCGCTGCGATTCCCGCTCACCCACCCCACCCGCACTTTGTGTACCTTAGTCGAAAACTACAGCTCGGTTAACTAAAGCTGGCACGTTCAACACATTTACACGTAGTGTCTGTGAATAAGCGTTCGCCGTGACGTTGCACTGCATGCTCATCAAGAATAGTCTGTCTGTCTCTCTCGCGCGCGGTCAAATTTACAAGTATGAATGAGAAAGTGATTGTTTCGCTTTTGCTACTATTTTGTGTAAACTTTTTGTATTCGTTTATTCGTTTTTTTGAAATTGCCTTAGTGTGAGTATTGATAAAGCGCCAGCTTTCGGTAACCGATCTATATGTTTGCGTTACCTGCCAGCGGATCCGCTGCCCGCCCCGCTGCCACTGTAATTTCACACTTATGTAATGCTTGGCGCTTTGATATTGAAGCGTTTGCCGATATACGTCGGCTATTATTATTATTTGGAGAGGGGACACCAGCAAGGCCGGACGGGTGATCAGTCTCCCTAGTCGGAACCATTTCACCCAGTTCCCCAAAGTCCCCTGAAAACATGGGGAGGCGGGTTATCGTTCACACGTCGGCTAGCCCTCGCACGTTCGTGTCACATGCATCGCTACGAATATGAAGGTACAAAACACCTTGCGAGGCATTCGTTGTGCGACGATCGCGGTGCATGCCTCGAAAAGTTTGTCTCCATCTTGAGCGATAATCGCAAGTTCGCGCGATTCTTCTTTATTTTTTTTAATAAATCTCATAAAATCAATATGGAAGCCTCATGGCACGACACAACCTTATTGTAAAGCCTACCTAGGTAAATAAATGCAATTTCACTATTTTATTTCTTTAAGGCTAGGCGGTCAGAGGTCACAGTGAGTGAGTCCCGTTCCTATGCAGGCTGCGTATGCCATAGCGTGTATAGAGTTCTTCTCGTAGCTGCCCGAGAATAAGTGTTGCTTCCTTCCGAACCAGCCCCTTAATTGTCTAATTTCAAAATCTATCACAATCCCTTTCAAAGGTATTATCAGAATCAGTATCATGATTTATGGAATTAAATAAATAAATAAATAAATAATGACACTTCATTTGACACTTCTCCATACATTTAAAAGTTAAGCTTCATATCTTAATATCTTTCAAATGACGAATTGAAAGGGATTGGGATAGATTTTAAAATTAGACAATTAGCCCCCAGGTACCTAATCCGAAATCCCAACACAATAATCGGACGAACGTTCGTATTAAAGTTGCGTAAGCAAATTTCTTTTATTAAAGTAAATTTCGATGGTACAATGTCAGAGGTCACAATGAGTGAGTCCCGGTCCTATGCAGGCTGCATATGCCATGGCATGTGGTATGAAGTTCTGCTCGTAGCTCCCGGAAAAAATGTGAGCCCATGGGCCACGCGCGAACACTGCCACGTCTTCCCCGCCGTGCGTCTCACGAACCATCGGGACGAGGGATGGATAAGTGTAGTTTGCGTTACCTAGGGACAAAAATAAAAATACGGATTACATAATTTATGAGATTGACTCCATGAAGTAGTCAAAATCAAAGTGCTTTCGAATAGCCCAATTTTTATTACCCTACCAGCCATTTAGCACATCTTTTAACTGATAAGAAGAACGACCACAAGAAACTTATCAGCTTTAACAGAAACAACAACATTTACAATGGTTTATGTTGTTGCCAAACACAAATCTACAATCTTAAAATATATTGAATATAAGAGGAAAATTTTCTCATACTCAGATAATACAATATATTCCCTATATACAATTATTATAATAGTTATGTTTCATGTTAGTATCCAACCATGCATTTTAGTTTTTAAAATAATCATAAGAGTGTCTTTTTAATATACATTTTAATTTTTTGCAATGGCAGCTCAATCACTTGTGGTGGAACTTTATTATAAAAGCTATGCCTTTCCCTAAAAACGAGTGTCTACATTTTTCCACTCGAAATCTTGGAACGGCAAGCTTATTCTTATTTCTAGTAGTAAAATTATGAACATCGCTATGTTTATTAAATTAATCATGATGTTTCCTTACTTAAACTATTTTATCATATATGTATTGTCCCGCCAAAGTTAGAATATTAATCTCTTTAAACAAATCTTTAAGAGAATCTCTCCGTCGAAGGTAGTAAATGGCGCGCACAGCTCTTTTTTGAAGTATAAAAACATTTTCTATATGAGCTGAGCCCCACAATAACAGGCCGTAGGACATTACACTATGAAAATAACTAAAGTTGTCTTGCCGTTTCATTATTAGTTAAGAGCTTTATTTTCCTTATTGCGAAAGCCGCAGAACTAAGTCTACTCGACAAGGCTTCAATATGTGGATCCCATTGTAGTCTTGAATCCAATGTAATGCCAACAAATTTGTACTTTCAACTAACTCTACTAAATCTCCATTCAAATTGATATCGATCTGCACTACATTAGGTAATGAGAATTTAAAAAACTTGGTTTAAGTAGGGCTAAGTGACAAATTATTACTTTTGAACCAGTGTGCGACTTGAGAGAGAGCACTATTTTAACTTTGTCAGAACAATTATTTCCTCTATCAATTTAAAAAATTAAAGATGTATCATCTGCAAGTAGTACTGTCTCACATAAATTACTCGTGTAGTAAGGGAGATTGTTAATATAAATTAAAAACAGCAGAGGGTCCAATATTGAACCTTGGCGCACGTCCATAATAATGGGGGTTCCAGTAGAAGCAGTATTATTGACAATTACTTTTTGGTTTCTATTGTGCAAGTATGACTGAAAAAAGCTAACCGATTTTTAGAGACACCATAAAGTTCTAGCTTCTATAAAAGTGTAACGTGATCAACGCAATCGAAAGCTTTAGACAGGTCACAGAATATACCAATTACGTCTTGCTTGCTACTGATACCGTAGTTGTATTACCTTTAGAACAGCCGAACTGATTTTTATGAAATACTTGGTTTTTTTTTTTTTTTGTATTTCTATACAATCACACCAATTATCTAGCCCACTTTAAGTATCATGAAGAACTTGTGTTATGGATACTCGATAACGGATAAACATACGTATATACTTTTTTTTTGGGCATAATAGGGTTAATACTATAATATGGTTGTAATAGGGTTAGTACCCCTGCGCCAAACAGGTCGTCAAAATATTGTTAAATAATGTTAAATATAATTAAGAGAATATAATATTTTCACAATTTTTACCAAGTGGCGGTAAGACTGATATCGGCTAAAATTTGTGGGGTCACTTATGTCACCCGATTTAAAAAGATGAATAAGCTTACTATATTTCATTAAATCGGGAAAATACCTTCATCTATGCATTGATTAAAAATGAAAGCTAAATATGGAACTATTGTATCAATTATTGATTTAGGTCCACTTGCAGCAAAACTTGTTAAATCTCTATTTAATTAAATCTATATTTAACCCCTACGAAAGTGTCAAAATATTAAATTAGATTTTACAAAATCGAGATATAGCCAATTTTCCTGTAAGTGACCCTTAATAATCTGGTTAATATGCCCCATATATCTTCAGTTTTTATAATATTTAAAACTTGAAAGCTTTTAAAATGTCTTCACTATAAATATGCTTAAAATTTAAAACTTTATTACACTTACACTGACTCTAAGAGGGCAACAGCAACGCTTGGACAGGAATTTAACTTACTGGTAGTTTCTAAGGGTACCCGAGAGACGAAATCTTCAAAAACACGGGTAACCTCAACGTCAGATTCAATTAATTACCATCTACTTTAAGAGAGAAGGAGTTTACATTATTTTAAGTTTTCCCAGTTGTTTGGTTAATAATAGTCCAAGTAGCTTTTATTTTACTATCCGCTAATTTCATTTTATTTGAAAAGAACATCGCCCTATCAGCTATACATACATTTCTAAACTTTTGAGATTACTTCCTGACATATTCAGTAAAATTTGGGTCACAGGAAGTATGCTTTGACGCATAGAGGTCATATACTTTCCTACTCTACTTTTAATTGTGTAAATTCCCGGTCGTGGCTCTATCACTAAACTTTACTTTATCCGAATTACAATTGATTACTTTTTGCTTAAACTTTTTAATAAATTCGCCTTCAACCACATGAAATAAATCATTATAAAGATAATTAGATTCCTTAATAGGAACTGGGTAAAGACTCAATTTTATTAATCACATTGTTTACAAATTCATCTATGCCTTTTTAGATATTGGCCTGGACACAATTTGTCGCTTAGGACAGATATGATGGTGCTCTTTAAAGGCTTGTTGTCCACTATGGTCCGATTTAATAACATTTATTATAGATTTTTCAGTGACTACACAGTTTGAAGATATGTTGTCTAAACAGGTGGCAGATGTGGGTGTTATTCGGATAGGCTTATTAAAGGTATGTAATAAATTAAACGATTTAAATATCAACTTGCGAGCTTCGGCAATTTTGAGTCTAAAATGTCAACATTAAAATCCCCACTTAACACAACCTTTTTATCACTTTTACTAGTTATTCTTAAAACTTCCTTCATAGTGGACTCAATCTCTTAGTAACTATTTGGGGGTCTATAGACACATATTACAATTATTTGGTCTAGTTCCACACAAGACAATTCAATGATTCGTTCAATTGAGAAGGATATAATATCGAAGCGCTTCGTTATTAAGACGCGTGCGTTGCAGCTCCAATATCCTCCTGGCGACGCTGTCTGAAAGGTGGGATTCACCTATGCTGCGAACCTGGGTAACGACGGGAGGGCCAGACCCTAATATTAATGTCTTTTGTTTTTAGATATAAGATACTAATATTAGCTTTACTTTCATATGTTTTCAATTGTCGAAAGGGATTATCAAATATATCGATATATTCGATATATTTGATAATCCCTTTCGACAATTTCGCGTTAAAGTTGTGGAGTTGTTAAGAGAGGTGTAAAAAAAAAACACGTTTTTTAATTTCAATTAAATTTTTTATTTTTACTTTACTATTTTTTAAATTTAATTTTATCAAATTTAATTTTTATCTTAAGTAATTCAATTGTATTTTTATTTTAGCAAATTTTTTATTTTATTTTTTCTCTAATTGTATTTTTACTGTTGAGAGTGACTTCTAATGCATGATGTGGCTACCTTTGAAAGAATTTTACATTTTGATAGTGATCTCCATAATTTGTAGTATTTGTAAGCTTTATTGTAATTTTCCCTGGTGGTCCAAATAACTAAATAAATAAATAAATATGTACCTACCAACAAAAATGGAACCAGTTTTCTGAAATAAATGTTTTTATTATTAATATATCCTTGCGCTCGTTGTACTGAAAATTATTAGAGACCCTCCTTTAATAGCAGATTGCCTACTAAATGAACTTACAATTCAAAAATTATCCAGATTAATTCTTAAACTGACACCTCTGTTGTCTCTAATGGTAATTTAAATTAACCAAGTCAGTACTGGGATTCAAAATAATCAAATTACTTGGAACAGATTCCAAAGTTATATTACAAATGTCAGAATTTAACTGCTCAATAAAAGCAGAGGTTTTAATAGCCAGATTATTGGCTAAATGTTTAAAATCAAAAGATGGCGAAAGCGCTATTTGTCTCTTATAATAGTGAGGCAGATAGTATTTATCTTTTCTCAAGTTAAAATTATAAAGTATTTATGTCAATTATATGTAGCTTTTCAGTGTTATGAAAGGCTACTGTGCTGAATGTTAAGTTAAGTTGTATCTTAACTTATTTTTGATCTCTGTGAAACTTTGATTGTAGGGAAATATTAACATTACAACCTTCCTAACATCTAAGGAGCGGAGTGAGTTAACATAGGATATCAACTGTTGTTTATTGACAATGTTCTTGTGTTATCACTATAAGATTCCTAAACAATTGTTTTCATTTTATCATTTATACTTGAGCCAGGCATATATAGTATAATATAGTAGTTATAATGGTTAACAATATTTTCCTGGAAAATTTTCTATATTAAATGGCCTAAGTTCTTCCCAATGTCATTACAGAACATAATTGGTAGAGATGGTAACTCAGCGAAATTTCTTGAGTACGTCTGTTACTAGTTACTCTTACTGAGGGACTCCAGCACAGTCTACCAAAAATAAAGTAAATTAATTTTTAAAAAATTTAATATTTTTTTTTAGCTTGAATAATTGTAGCTTGAAAATTCATAGGTAGGCAACTTAAAAAAAACTTAGGGCGTTAAAATTTGATTTTAGAATGACATAATTATATTGCTACGTAGTTAGTTCAATTTACGATTACTATCTGCAACAACATAAAATAGAAAATTGGTACAAGTTTGTTTTCAATACACGGGATTATGCTTGCAGCTTCAGACTAATGCTCAGCCATTTGGACATTTGTCGCAGTGTAAACTGCAAAGATAGGGTGCACATTGAACAATATCGACATAATGTGGTTGCATCATCGATATTCCGATTTAAAACTCTGAGTAATAGTATTATGGTTATGTTGCTAAAGAAGCTACCATCATCATCGTCCTATACTAATAGTATAAATGTTTAGTTATTATATTATATTTTTTAAGGTTTTTAGTTTTAGGTTCATTGTTCTAACATTATAGTTATATAGGATTACTTGTACTTTTATAATTACTAAATTACAGCCGAATATAAACAATATATTAAATTGTAAATATAAAGGCAGAAGGAGTATTTAAAAAATATATTGCAGATTATTCGAGAATATCTTTGGAATAATATGAAAATACATAGATTTAAATACAATGAAAAAAAAATGCGAAAGTATATCAGTGTATTTGTTTGTTCCTCTTTCACGCAAAAACTACTAAAGGGATTTGGTTGAAATTTGGTATATGGAGACTTCAAGTAGTGGACTGACACGTAGGCTACTTTTTATCCAGAGATTCCCACGGGACGGGAACCACTCGGGTGAAACCGCGTGCGGCCGCTAGTAATTAATATTTTAATGTCACCGTTATTGATATACGGTACCGAGATGATTATGATGGTTACCCATCCTATGGGCAACCTAAGCGAAAATTGCGTAATCGCAGGCCAATCAGACATTGAGGCACAGTCGGTTCTTTCTAAAAATCAATTTAATATTTATATATTTGTTATGAACAACGGGGAGAAGCGCCTTTATAACACCTGATATTATAAGTATTGTTGAGGCTGAAGATGTAAGCACGCCTCTCCCGGACTCCTCAACCACTGAAGAAACGGCTATCTTATTTCTAACTGCTAGTACACAACAATGCTGAAAACTTAGAGCATTTCATTTCATTCCTCCTCTTTGATTAAATATTTCGTCGAAAAAAATGTATTTCAATATCACAAGTATAAAATTTTACTTGCAAACATTGTTAAATACAGACTGACCACAGACGCATTGTAAAAGGATTTAAGCAAAAGAGTTTTCAAGTGGTTTCAATTATATTTTTTCATGCGTTAAAGTGTTCATTTGTTGTCTATTTTTCTAAAATAGCTATCTATTTGCAAGCCAGTTGGAAATTTAAATAAAATCTTTGATAAGTAAAGATAACCTCCTTGGTTATATTTCGGAGTAAAATATCGTTCGATTTTTAAATTACACGACAAGTATGATTTACTATGTAATTTATTTGGCCGCTAAACACGACAGATATGGATTTGTTTTGCCGACCGCTGCTCGCATGTATGTGGCCAATACAGCAATATCGATATATCTCGAAGAAGGTTGTCAAAATAATGCTCATATTTCCAAGCATGTTTGAGAAAAATACTTTTCCGTACCAAAACATTTCAATTCATTTAGTCGTAAAAAGTGAATAACAACATTTTAGTACAACACAATGTGACGATACGCACCTGAGACGATACTAAAATATTTGCCGACCTTTTTGCTATCAAATTGAGTAAACCTTACGATTAATTACATAGTTGTTGTTTTGTGTAGGTATCAGATACACAGATATAAAGAATTGTATTAACACAACATCACGTTCTATGATTATATTCTTTGAACTTAGCAACGTCAAAGTCAAAATATTTTTATTCAAATAGATTTATAGATAAGTGCGCTCGAATCTTTTCACCTACCAGCCATTCTGGACCTCTTTTAACCGACAAGAAGAATGGCCATTTCATAAAGCAGGGGCCTTACCATCAAATGTAATGCAATTCATTGTAGGTTGTGAGAGTGGGATGCCGCCATATGGCGCGTCAAGGCGTCCCGCTCTTACTACCTCAAATGAATCGCATTACAGTTGATGGTAGGCCCCTATACTCGATCAACATAAACACTTTCAATGATAAATAAAACCGGACAAGTGCGAGTCGGACTCGCCCACCGAGGGTTCCGCACAAATTTGTAGGTACCTAGCAGTGACAAAGGGTTCATACATACCTACCAATTCCCATCTTCTTCTCTTTTAGAAATCCTTTCCCACTGATCCGCCATACAGTTGAGAGAATTTTTGGAAAAATGTTGGGTCCGGCTTACCTTCGCTATATTTTGAACCCTCGCCACTCCTACCTAGGTACATAATATTATAAATAGTTCAGGAATTGAGTCTCGCAGTTTTTTCCAAAGTTTTCCGAAATTCAGTTTCCAAAACTTAAGACTAAATTTTTCATGATTTAATTACAAATGTTTAGTTTTCAGATTTTTCTGTACTTGCAGTAAAAGACGAGTGTCGTCTTCGACGAGGCTCGCTCCTACAACATGAATATATATATATGGTTTTAATTTTAACTCGATACCTCCACGCGTTCTCGAGATAAACGAGGACAGACGGACAACAAAGTGATCCTGTAAGGGTTGCTTTTCTTTCGTTAGAGTAATTATTTTACTCTGCACGTGTTTATCATACTTATTACTTTAAGACCAAGAATGCATAATTCCAACCTTGTTTACGAAAGCACTAGAGATTTTCTGAGAGCCATCAACAGCTTCAAAGGTTCCAATCAAACTTCATTAATGGGCCGACGACCAGTGAGCCGTGAACGAAACGCTTCACTTATACAACGTTTGGATCATAATTCAAAAGTACACGAACGGGTTTTCGTATGACTTCCGTGCTCTAGGTAATCTATGTTTTAAGTTTCGACAAAAGAAAAGCGAAATTAAGTAAGTACCTATTCAACTCAAAGTTTTTAAAAGTTTTAAAATTTTTGATTAATAAAATTTTAAAATTTTTGCACCAACTTTAACGGTGGAAAAATATATAGGATTTGACAGCTTTGCCAACCAAAAATTAACTCAGCCTAAATGTGTATGAAACGCTAAACTTTAATGTTTATTCTATGTTTTTGATGATGTGTGTGTGCTTGTTTGTGGTAAAAAAGAGCAAAAAATAATCTAAGTAAAAATTTTATTTCCAAAAATCCTGTTGATGAATGTAGTAGAAAGTTAGCTGAAATAATACCTCTTGCGTTACTCAGATATTAGAATTTGTTGAGTTAGTTTGTAATAATGCTTATATTAGAAATTCCTTTGTTATTATTCAGAGGGAACTTACAACAAATAAGCACTGACATTAAAAGCTTAATTCGAGAAAAGTTTATTTAAGTTTACTTTAAATTACTTTAGTAACCTCGTTTTAACCGCCTCTGTAGTCTAGTGGTACAACCACCGGTATCAGTCCTAGGGGTACCGGGTTCGATTTCCAGCGGAGGAACATATTGTATTCGGTTTGGTTGGTTTAGGACTTTTTGTTAGTCCACCTGGCTAGCTACCACCACTATATAAATCTGTCGCCATAAAACAATGTTTTCAGCATTGTTGTGTTCTGGCAGTTAAAGATAAGATAGCCAGTTCCTCAGTGATTGAGGATTCCGGGAGGGGCTCGCTTCCATCTTCAGCCTTATCAATACTTAACATCAGGTATGATGAAGACTAACACCCATATTCTAAGTCGTTCCTCCAAAACTTACTCGTCCTCGACTTAACGAAACCTCACTGAAAACCTCTTCCAAAATCGGTATTCTAAGTCGTAACTCTGTAATTATTACACTCAAGTGAGGAATAATTTGTGTGGAGGAGATTTTTTGCAACTATGAATATCAAATTTGTCGAATGAGATTGAGTGGAGTGTAAAAAAATTTTTAGGAACGACTTAGAATATGGGGGTAAGAGTTTCCCCGTCACTCATAAAAAAAACGTACACCGGTTTCAAGTCGCCTACTCTGAGGTCCTGTGGCCCTACTGCGTAAGTGTCGTCGACGTCGTCGAAATGTCGAATACGGGCGCGACTCTTCACACGCGAGCGCTGATGCTATAGCGCTGTCTCGGTCGCACATAGAATCGAGTATTAATTGACTATGGAAAACGAATCTTATTATTAGGACGTAACGTTGAAGTTGCGTTGTACGCCGTCGGCTGTCAAACTGAAGTTGACAGCGATGCCGGCGGCACTTACGCGGTAGGCCCACTGGTTCGAACCCCGGTAGGAGCAAATGTTTGTATGATGAATACTTATGAACTTTTGTACCCGACTCATGGACTTTTATGTGTAATTTCTACATAAAAATACTATATTATGTATAATTTTATGCATTTATATCCTTCTATTCCATAACACAAGCCTTTCAATGCTTACTTTGGGGCTAGGTTAATTGGTGTGAGTGTAAAAAAAACCGCTCAAGTGTGAGTCGGACTTACGCATGAAGGGTTCCTTACCATTATTATCTATAAAACCGGCTTACATATTTATTTTATTCTGATTTTTGTATTTGTTGTTAAAGCGGCAAGAAAAATACATCATCTGTGAAAATTTTAATTGTATAACTATCACGGTTCATGAGATACAGCCTGGTGACAGACGGAGAGACAGAAGGACGGACGGACTGCGGAGTCTTAGTAATATCCCGTTTTACCCTTTGGGTACGGCACCCTAAAAACTGTCTAAGTTGCTAAAAGCACTTGTGAATGTCAAAGAAGCTACGCCATCACTTCAAAACCCTACGGAAGAGTTTTTACAAGTTGACCGACGATCCGCAAGCTATTATCTAAAAAAAACTTGTTGCTACCAGTTTCATCGCTGTCATTACTGTCACATTTTTATACAAGGTATATGACAGCCACATCAGCGACTAAACTGGAAATGGAACCGAGTTTCCGAGAGGTGGCGGGAAGCTGCGGGAAGCTGCGGGAAGCTGCTGGATGCGGCTGCGCAGGACCGAGTGTCGTAGAGATCCTTGGGGGAGGCCTATACCACCCTATACCCAGCAGTCAAAATCAAAGTCAAAATATTTTTATTCAAATAGCTTATAGATAACTGCTTTCGAATCGGCCAATATTTTTTTGGCTACCAGCCATTCAGGACATCTTTTAACTGACAAGAAGAACGGCCGCAAGAAACTTATCAGCTTCAACAGAAACAACAACATTTACAAAGAAACATGTTGTTGCCACATACAAATCTACAGTCTTGAAATATAATTTTAAGAGGAAAATTTTCTCATACTCGGTTATTAGAATATTTTTTTTTATACATTTACAATAGTTATGTGTTTATGTTAGTATCACATCCATGCATTGTGGTATTTTAAATAATCATCTATCTTGTAATAATCTTTGCTTAAGAGTGTCTTTCTAACATGTTTTTTTTTTATTTAAGTAAAGGCAATTCAACCAGATGTTGTGGAACCACATGCAGTGGGTGTCATATGGCTGAGATGATGATAGTTACTACAATTGTTTACTCACTGAGATCATCCAGTAGTACATTGTGCCTCTGGAAGTTTATCTCGGGCCGGTAGCCGGGCCCGTTGGCGTAGCTCAGGATCGTATACGGCAAGCTGTCCGACGCGTTTGACTGAAAATATTATAATTTTTCATTACTTATACTTAAAAACTTGAGTTTGACATAACCTCAAAACGTTATTGAACCAATCTTAAGCTATAACAAAATAACGCCGTCCAACTCACAGCCGCGTGGCATAGTACCGAGAACACTGGGGCTGTTGCCCCGCTGAATGCAAAGACTCAGCCGCTGGGCAAGATAGGCACCAGCTCCCAGGTCTCCTGAGGCGTGGACCAGTCTTGTGGAAAGATCTTTAATATTTTTTATAGACCACCTGCATCTGTGGCACGTATTAAATATCAAGTATTCTCAATTTGAAAGTAAGCTTTAATGCCAATTTAAAAGTAAAATTAATGCCCGAAGGGAGCTAATGTTGTATGGAATTTCCCTTGGGTAAATATGATAACATTAAAATTTGGAACGCCAAAATGTCAACAAAAACTTCTATAAAAATAGTTTCGAAAAAACCAGGGCCCTGTTTCATAAAGCTTGACAAGTTGACAATTTGTCAACTATGCTCGAACATACTTTTTTGTCACTGATCTACGCAATTTTGACCTTTGTCGTCAATGCAGAAGGTAGGTTTTCTCTAAAAAGCAAACATACATTATGACGTTCGATTTTCCAAAATCCTATTACGAACTCTTTCGATCAAGTAATAATTTATAAAAGAAAAATAACTGTGTACTCCTCATCCTGGCACAGCCCAAGGATGCCTATCAAAAATGTGCGACCTTTAGACAAATATGTCAGATTTTCCGATTACAAATATGTAAGACCATATGTTTTATGAAAAGCTAAATTGTAGAATTGTCGCGACAATTTGACAATCACGTCGGCTTTTCCTATAGTACCCAGATAGCACCAATGTTTTAGAAACGTACAATTGTCAAATTTTTCTGTCACCTGTCGCTGACAATTGTAATCTTTATGAAACAGGGCCCTGGCTGTTCAAGGCATAACTTCCTGATCCAAGGAGTTTTTAACTATAAAATTGTCACTTCAAAGAGACTTTACTCCTATGAAAAATATAAACATGGCTGTATGTATCAATGGTCCAAGCAATAAGAAAAATTTGAAATTGGAATTATGTGAAATTGTGCACTCATTCAAATATAATGTAATAGCTATCTCTTTCATTTGCGTATGTGTGTGCTTTTTTGTGTCTTTTGTCTTACTTATCAGTAAAACATACAAATCATCAAATTGTGAATGTGTGTAGTTTTGACTTTTGGTCACAGATATAATGAAAATTATCATTATATTGCCTACGGCACTAAATATCTAAAGAAAACATCGGTGAGTTTCGATCCATTCGATATTTTTTTCGCGAATTGTTAAATTATTTTCATTTATTAGTTATATAATTTATAATTTATTTTTTATTTAACGTCACAGTAGGTGTATAAAGTAGAGTATGCTACTCGGGGATAAAATATCTTACCCTTGGGTAGACTTGAATCCTTCGCTTCATTCAGGATTTTTAGAATCCTTAAATTCGCTCAGGATTCAATATGCTGCTTTATTACCTTAGTGCATAATCTACTATTTTGTGTCAGTCGACCAAGGGCCCATTGTCTCTAGAGCAAGCGCAAAATATTTTTTTTTATCACAGGTTTTTCCAATGTGTACGTCATTACAGCAGCTACATTACAAAAGCTTACTTATGTTGTTAATTATTTGATATACGGCATGATTTAATGAAACTTAACGTTTAAAATGCACAAACATTCTTTCTGTAAGTAGGCTGGAGTGTTTTTACCTACACTACCTATCATTTTGTCGATAAACTGTACATCATCAGCCATTTTAAAGTCCTCATTTCTGGAGCACACTGCTTGGGCATGTCTTAACCCTTAATTCGACGCCGTACAGTATACTTCCCATTGAATTAAAAAAAATATACATAAATAATAGACCATTATTTCTTAGTTTTAGATGCTATAATTGCATCTGAACCTATTTAACTACGTTGTCAAAAATTAGCAAAGCGTGTGCATCAACGGGGCGCGAGCAGTCACCAGCGAGATGGCGGAAAGGAATAACACGCTGCGTGGGCTTTCGGTAAATTGCATTTTATTAATTGTGTTATGGCTTATTTCCTAACAATGTAATTAAAAACTAAAGATAACATTCCCGAAGAGCTTCTCGTATTGTTTTGATTGTCTTACTGAGTTTTATTTAGTTTTTACGACGCCCACAACTTGCATGTCCAGTATACTACACGTCGTCGAATCACTAGTAAAGTAACTGTTAAATACTATGTCCAGTATTCTTCCCGTTGCCGTATTACTAGTATATTAACTTTCGTTGTTTCGCGTATTAATATTTTTAGGGATCCGTAGATAAATTGTTTATATCTTTTTGTTTTTCTTTTTTCAGAGCTAGAAATCGAGAGGGCACCATTTGGTAGAGTTGGTGCCGCCTGAAAACGCTCTTTCGGATATAGATAGTGGTTCTGAACCTGAAAATTAAGAGGAAATTGCTGATAAAACTGAGGAGTTGTCGTCCTCACCTTGCCCTTCCATCGATTTATACATACAGAACATTAACATTTTAGACAGGTCTGAAAATTATACACAAGACAATATTTCTATTGACACTGATCAAGATAACGTTGGTACTGATACTTTCATCGAGACAGTAAACGAAAATCTTCAAACAGAGGACTGTTCCAGCATCAGTGGGAGCGAGAAACCTCTGTGGCTTAGTGTTAACAGGCACTGGTATCAGACCCAGAGGTCCCAGCTTCGATTCGAAGCGGGGGTACATATTATTGTATTCGATTTAGTTTGGCCACTAAGCACTACCTCTGCTTGCATTTGGAACAATGTACGTACGTTCGTTTTATTTTTCTTGCAGAATTTGCATAATCAATAATGTCGTATATTCGTATATTATACGTAATAATGTCACATGTCGACGACTTGGCTAGTTGAATCTCTGGCTCATTTCTTCAGATATTTGTTAGTTAATAGTTCCTTGCAATCTTTCAGTCTGTTTTGCCTTATTATTCCGAAGCCAAACTTGGTAAAGCATTATAATGTACTTCACCAGTCGGTGTGGTAACAATAATAGAAGTCAACGGTTTATGGATCAAGATGTCTTCAGCTTCTTAAGTATGGTTGCTGTCTTTTTTTATGAACAACGGGAACACTCTTAGCCTTCATCATATCTGATGTAAAGTATTGATAAGGCTGAAGAACCGAAGATCTGAGACCTCTCCCGGAATCCTTAACCTCTGAGGAACTGGCTATCTTGCCTCTAACTGCTGGAACACAACAATGCTGAAAACATTGTTGTTACTTATAGCGGTAGACTTAGATAAGATGGTGTTAGCTAGATAGCTAGCCAGACGGACTTACAAATATAAGACCGATCACCAACTAAATCGAATACAATAATATGTACCCCCGCTTCGAATCGAAGCTGGGACCTCTGGGTCTGATACCAGTGCCTGTTAACACTAAGCCACAGAGGTTTCTCGCTCCCACTGATGCTGGAAGAGTCCTCTGTTTGAAGATTTTCGTTTACTGTCTCGATGAAAGTATCAGTACCAACGTTATCTTGATCAGTGTCAATAGAAATATTGTCTTGTGTATAATTTTCAGACCTGTCTAAAATGTTAATGTTCTGTATGTATGAATCGATGGAAGGGCAAGGTGAGGACGACAACTCCTCAGTTTTATCAGCAATTTCCCCTTAATTTTCAGGTTCAGAACCACTATCTATATCCGAAAGAGCGTTTTCAGGAATTGCTTTTCTTATTTCCACAATAAGTAAGTAGGGTAGGGCAATAAAAAATAAGTGACAGTTGGTACTTATATTACTTGTACTATTAAGTATTCTGTGCTTATATAGATTAAGCTATATTGATATTTTAAAAAAAACGGGAAGGCTTATTATTTTTGAATAAAGAAAAATGGTGATTATTATGAAGATTTTATAAGTACTTAATTATTATGTTCAAAACATAAGTGAGTTGTTCGTACTTATAAGTTTTTGGAGTTTAAGCATAAGAAATGGAACTATGAGACTGATTTGCTTTAATATAATTACTATTTTTCTGCGGAATCACTTGTTTCTTTTATTCTTTCTCTTTGACAATGGGAAGTATACTGCACGCGGTTGGAGTGAATTAGTTTCTTATGAACTTGATAATGTCCAGTATAGTGGACGTATGTTTTTCAGGAACCTGAAATGGGTAGATTTTTTCAGCTATTTTTTCGCGGGCTCTCTACAAGCTAAGAATCAAAATCTATAACAATTTTACAAATTTTAATAAAAAAAAAATCCGTCGAATTAAGGGTTAAGGTAAATAACTTAGAATATACAGGACCTACCACGTGGACAACAAACGGATTGGTGGGTGAATTGGCTACCATTCGGGCCCAAAGTGTCTGCTATCAATTGCAAATAGTTTATTTATTTCTTTTTTAAGCGGTATGTTACTATTATCACTTAAATAACTTCCCGCTAAACTATGAACACAGTTTGTTGGCGGGATATGCGCACTTTTACAATTATTTACACATACCTACGGGGGATATTACATTGTCAAATATCTCTGATCATTCAAATGATCATATATTTAATCCAATATAATTGACTATTTGAGTCATATCCGTGTATTACACTATCAAAGTTCTTGGATCCTATTTTACGTCATATGTGGCTATGCGCTACTATTGCTTCGGCAGTGTCCGTTATTTTACTATTAAAAAAGAAAAATAAAGATTAACAAAACCCACCTTATTACTTAACCCCAATATATCCGTGCCCCTCTTGCTATACCCGCTGTAAGTCATGGTGTGACTATGGTCGGAAGTCACCACG
This sequence comes from Chrysoteuchia culmella, assembly GCA_910589605.1. Classification (NCBI taxonomy): domain Eukaryota; kingdom Metazoa; phylum Arthropoda; class Insecta; order Lepidoptera; family Crambidae; genus Chrysoteuchia; species Chrysoteuchia culmella. Next base: position 19,754,671 of record OU342651.1, on the reverse strand, counting down.
ACCAGGGTCTCTTCAAGGTCGATCAGATGTATAGCCGCTTCTACGGCTTTAGCGAACTCTGCCGTTTCATCTAAAGCCTTGCGAGCCTTTGCCTCATGATGTGCTGTGTCTATTCTACCACCTGGAGAAATGTTAGCTATATAAATTTGCGTATAGTTGACAGTAAACATGTTTAACAGTTAAGCTGGCCTCATACAACCGGACTGTCTCTTTTATTTCATTTTTATTTTACAGTCTTTGGAAAACAGCTTATTTAAATACCTAATTAATGTTTGTGTAAATACAATAGGGCCAATTACAAGTTTTTACCCATAAATACAATATATTTTCTTTGTTCGAACGTTCGTTCGTTAGTGTTCTTTAAATTTATGATCTGTATTCAACTCATTATAATCAATTAAGAAAGCCCGGAAAATTTCAAATAATATCATAATCAGTCAAAATCTGGAAAAGTTAGAATGTCATCTGATAAATTTGATGCAATTTTAAGCTTTCTGAAATAGTTAATACGAAAATTGCTCTTTTAAAGGAACGCTTGATGTTGTTAACTGTTCATTAACATTAGCGTATGCGGTTTCATAAACAAATTAGGCTATGTCTTTCAAATACGGTATTATAAAAAAAATACTACAAAGCTTTTTCAGGCCGTTATTATATGACATGCCCCCTGATTATGTAACTTGTTTCTATCAATGTTTGATTGAAAGTGCCGTCACATTGCTGCCTTAGTAAATAGCAATATGACAACTATCTTAGAAAAGCAGCAATGTAACTGCACTTTCAATTAATTTCAATCAAAATCTGTAAGCAACAGAGTTAGATAATCAACTATCGGATAATATCCACTAGGTATATGTAGAATTGCAGATCTTCCACTTACCTTCAACCATTAAAAAGTAACCGTTATTACTTTGTGATAATATATCAATTGCTTTCTCCGTCATCTCACTGAGCGTAGGATCATCCTCCCCCGCATCCAAATGGTATGGCATATGATCTGGAGAGAACAGCCCCATGACGTCAGAGTATACTGGATCTATAGAGAGCAGATCTTGCCTATCTGTGATGTATTTGGCGTAGCCGTAGGACTTTTTCATGTTAATCCATTCTTTGATAAGATCGTTGCCATCGTTCCTTTGACCTCTGTATCCGTCGATGTCTCTTGATGTCCTTGGTAAGAATTTTCTTCTCCCACCGCCGAATATAACCTGGCGATGATTTTATTTTTCTATTAAAAATTTATCATGATTATTATAGTTAATTCTCGCTTGTACCTATTACTATAGTTGCTGCTAGAGAAATATGTTATATAGTGGTAAGTAGGAAGACGTGATTTTATGTACTTATGGTATTTGTGTTTTCCTACAATGTTAATATTATCTTCATTTATTTATCACTTCCTTGTTTCACTATATTTCCGGACAAAACCAGATCAACAAATGCCAAATGTGGAATCGTTCTACATTTTTTACTGTGAAGCTGCACCGGCGTTCTGCCTACCGTGCAAGGAATTAATAGCATGATATTGTGCAGTCTAAGAAATTCCCGATTGGCGTACGCTCGATTAGGACAGTCCTATGGTTGGCCATACGACTGTCCTAATCAAGCGTGTGACGTTGACGTTGACGTTGAGTGACGGCATAAGTAACGTCACTCACAGATAGCCATTAAAGGAGCTTTGGTGGACTAATCGGGCACTTCCGCGATTGTAGGTATAGACGTACTAGTAGTTCCCGTTCCAATTGAAATGTTGGGATAAAATGAAGTCTTTGTTCTAATCCAGGCGGATATGTGTGCCAAACACTTAAATTCATGTAACCGTTTTCGCGTGATTGAGTATCAAACATCTAACTATCCAAACTCGCATAATATTATTAGGAAGTAGGACAAGTTACATTCATCATATCAGTAGGAAGTAGTAGTGACACATTCATTGTCTCACAACACACACACACACACACGCACAAACACGTATTTTGATGCACTCTTGCATCATCTACATTGTTAATTTTTCTTATTATTTTTATTTTTCTTTATATTTTTTAATGTTTAGCCATTAATCTTCTCATGTTCTCTCAGCGACATCTATTAGATAACGTTTTTATCAGTGATAATGTGGTTCGAGGTGGTGGGAGCCTGGTGACCTGTAACACAGGTATTTTGTACCTAGCTCAGGCATCAGCCTCTCACAAACTTAGATTCCTTATTCCTGTTTTGTAAATAACTTTATTTCAATGCTAAGTTTGTGATGAGAAAATAAAATTTATTTTTATTTATTTATTTTATTTATTGTACTAGTACGATGTAGGTGTGTCACTGCAATTTGCAGTCTGCAAACTTACATTGATCTTGCTGCCTACACTCCCGCGGACGAGCTGCGCAGCGATGTCCTGGCAGCGTGGCCCGCTATGCGGCATATCTGTGTCTGACTCCCACTTGCGGTCGGCGGAGTGTGCGTACGACGCGGCTGGGGTAGCGTGCGTCACTCTGGTAGTTGTCACCACACCTGGATTAGTGGACTATTAGACGTTTCGCTAGTAGAAAGCAATTATGATGCTATAGTTGTAAAAGTCTTCAATGTAAACACATGTAGCCCGCCACGAGGCACATCTAAGTCTGACTCCCACTTGCGGTCGGCGGAGTATGCGTACGACGCGGCTGGGGTAGCGTGCGTCACCCTGGTTAGTTCTTACGCACACCTGGACTGGTGGACTATAAGTTTCGCTAGTAGAAAGCAATTATGATGCTATATTTTTATGAGTCTACAAAGTAAACACATGTAGCCCGCCCAAGGCACATCTGAGTCTGACTCCCACTTGTGGTCCGCGGAGTGCGCGTACGACGCCGCTGGGGTAGCATGCGTCACCCTGGTAGTTGTCACCACACCTGGATTAGTGGACTATTAGACGTTTCGCTAGTAGAAAGCAATTATGATGCTTCAATGTGAACACATGTAGCCGGTCACGAGGCACATCTGAGTTTGACTTCCACTTGCGGTCCGCGGAGTGCGCGTACGACGCCGCTGGGGTAGCGAGCGTCACCCTGGTTAGTTCTTACGCACACCTGGACTGGTGGACTATAAGTTTCGCTAGTAGAAAGCAATTATGATGCTATATTTTTATGAGTCTACAAAGTAAACACATGTAGCCCGCCCAAGGCACATGAGTCTGACTCGCACTTGCGGTCCGCTGAGTGCGTGTACGACGCCGCTGGGGTAGCATGCGTCACCCTGGTAGTTGTCACGCACACCTGGACTGGTGGACTATTAGAAGTTTCCCTAGTAGAAATCAATTATGATGCTATATTTATATGAGTCTGCAACGTAAACCCATTTACCCCCCGTGCGGAACATCGGTCTCAGACTCCAATTTGCGGTCCGCGGAGTGCGCGTACGACGCGGCTAGGGTAGCGTTCGTCACCCTGGTAGCTGTCACCACATCTGGATTGGTGAACTATTAGACGTTTCGCTAGTGGAAAGCAATTATGATGCTATAGTAATATGAGTCTGCAAAGTAAACACATGTAGCCCGCCACGGGGCACATCTGAGTCTGACTCCGACTTGCGGTCCGCGCAGTGCGCGTACGACGCGGCTGGGGTAGCGTGCGTCACTCTGGTAGTTATCACCACACCTGGATTGGTGGACTATTAGACAGCAGCTCCGTCCGTGTCCGACTCCCATGTGTAGTATAAAAGTTGCTTGGCTAGCGATTGTGGCAGTTATTTTTTGCAGTAGTTGGTCTTCAGAAAGCACGTTAAGCCGTTGGTCCAGGTATTATTTGCAGTTTAAACCCACTATGGCCCAATCTCCGTACTTATCCATAAGAAAGACCGGCGCCCTAGCAGTTGGGACATTCATGGGAAAATTACTGATGGTGATAATATTGATCCAGATTCACACTTGTCTATTAGAAACAAAACAGCTGCATATGAACAGTATGTATGAAATACCTACAGGCTTCAGGTTATTGTTTTCTTTAGTGACGTATTTTCTATTAAACTCCGTAGGAACAATGCGACACTTTGATTAAACACGTTTTTTTTATTGTCATGTCGCGACTATTGTAGTGATGGTTATTTATTATTTACTGCATGAAGTACAAAAGAGAAGATCCGTTGGGGATATTTATCGCATGGCTTTGTAGTGATAATAAAACTGTCATTTGACAGATTAAGTACCTATATACTCGTAATGCAATGGCTGGCAATAATATTTGTTTATACAAATAATTAATGGAAATTGTTTGTTTATCCAGTAATAGGCGCAATGCTTTCGTAAAAATATAACGCAAAAAAAACTTATAATGACTAAGTAAAATAATAGAGCAATTAATTTTATACTTATTTATAAATTTCGCAGTCTTGGAGCCGTTAGCAAAGCGCCAAATTTTTTTTCTTTTTCTTCCGTTTAGTTATGTTGTTTACCTTTGTTGATGTTTTACCTTTGTTAAGTTTTTAACTGCACGACCACTCAAAAGTATAACTAGCATAAGATAAATTTTAAATAGAAAGATATTGGAAAAAATCAAATCGGCCACAAGTGAATTCTCAGATGGGACACGAACCCACGACCTTTGGAAATCCGGTTCAATGCTCTAACCAATGAGCTACCGAGACATGCGTCGAAATTCTCCAATACTTTAATAATAATACGGCCAGCGTTGTTACATCAATGCTAGGAATATCCTTGCATTCGAAATAAACATCTTTTCAGATGTCCCATCACTATTATCAATATTTTTCTATCGTCATTAGCTATTTTTAATATCCCCACTGCTGGGGCACTGGCCTTCCTTATGGATGGATAAGGAGAACGGGCCATGACCCACCACGCGGGCCCAATGCGGATTGGTGGGTTTTAACGACTGCAAATGCAACCGATACCAACGGCTTAACGTGCCTTCCGAAGCACGGAGGAGCTCACGATAGTAAATTTTTGGTCACCCATCCCGTGACCGACCATTGCGAAAGTTGCTTAACCTCAACAATAGCAGGCCGAGCGCGCAAACCACTGCGCCGCGGGCTCCTCATATATTTTTCTATATTAGGTGTTAATTTATCAAGTGCCGATCGAGCAAGAGCTGCTCAGTGGGGTTAGCACGAATAACTTTCGAGTAAGTATCGAGGAAGTAAGTAAAAAAATGTATGACATATTGAGCAGAGCTCCTACCGGACGTAAACGGAACTACATTTTCCTATACATTTTTGACATTACGTGCTCGGTACTTACTCGATACTATTTCGATAGTTATTCGTGCTTGCCCTACTGGTCAACGATATTTAAAAAATATATAAATAATAATAATTTAAATGTTATTTTAACTTTCATATTTTAAGCATTAGATACCTAATGAATATTCAGCATAAGCAAAACCAAACGTAAAACAATTTTTTTTAATTAAGTAACCAAGGAAATGGGTGATTTGAGTCCGCGGTCGAAATCAGAAATATGAAATAAAAAAATGTTTTTGCCAAAATTGTGTTCTATGGCTATTCTTGACCTGAGCAGCCTATGCTCGATCGGCACTTGCTAAATTAACACCTTACATAAAATTTATCCAGCCAGAGGTCCCGGGTTCGATCCCCGGACAAGACAAATATTTGTGTGCATGAACATGTCTATTTGTCTTGGTCTGGATGTTTAATATGTATATTATGTATGTATTTACAAAAAAAAAATATATAAGTATGTTTATCCGTTATCTAGTATCCATAAAACAAGTTCTTCATGATACTTAACGTGGGCTAGATAATTGGTGTGATTGTATGGAAATATTTATTATTTATTATTATTATTATCATAAGTATAAAAATAGCAAAAAAGAAAAAGTCATATACTAACTAGCTTTTTTTAATGAATAACGGGGAGACTCTTAGCCTTCATCATACCTGATGTTAAGTATTGATAAGGCTGAAGGTGGTCAGCTGGAAGCTCGCCTCTTTCGGAATCCTCCACCACTGAGGAGGAGGATTTAAGATAGCCCACTATCTGTAATCTTTTAACTGCTGGAACTCAACAATGCTGAAAACATTGTTGTTATGGCGTCAGACTTAGATAAGATGGTAATAGCTAATAGCCAGGTGGACTTACAACAAGTCCTACCACCAACCAAACCGAATACAATATGTAACCCTCTGGGAGTCGAACCCGGGACCACAGGCTTTTATATTGTTGGCGTTACCTATAGACCACAGAGGTTGTTACAAGCTTTTGCCGGGAAATAAGATTTAACTAGTACTTACATATTATTATTTATACGATATAAACACTTACCAGTTTTTTTGCCGGCCTTCTGCGCCCAGTCCATAAGGCCAGTGACTGAGTGGATACCCAGATTCTGACCTTCGCAGTCCCCCCTCTTGACCGCAGCACTGAGGCCCACGGTCCCACTATTAGCCTTCACCCCGCTCAGGTAAGCAGTGCCGCTGCACGCGGAATCTGCCACGTTTTGATCGACGCAGTAGGTCTTGAAAGAACAATAAGATGTTTTATTATCAACTAGCTGCCCGCGGGGTACCTGTTCCCATAGGAATATCGGGATAAAAAGTATCCTATGTTCCACTCCAGGCTATCAAGTATCTGTTCCCCGAATTTCATCAAAATCAGTTCAGCCGTTTTTGCATGATTGAGTAACAAACATCCAAACTTTCACATTTATAATATTAGTAGGATAATTGATTTATTCGTGATGCAGTAGTTAGCACTCTCGACGTGCGATTGAGGTGGTTTTAAGCAACTTTCGCAATGGTCTGTCACATGATGGGTGACCAAAAATTTAAAGCTATTTGGAGCTTCTCCGTTGACATATGTGATGCGTAAAGTGTAAATAATAAATAATTTGATATTTTTCAGTTCTGGTAAACTCAACCGATTCTTTCAATTCTAAGAATTACCTACTTACCTACCTTCAACAAATAAAAAAGTATGTTGGTCTTGGAACAAGCAGTCAGATTTACATAAATCTTATTGTTGTTGAAAGATTAAGGCTATTTACTTATCCATTTCCATTTCGAAACTACATCAGTCCACATGGCTGAAATTGGACGCGGCTAGTCTCAGCATAAGTAATACTATAAATATACAAGCTTAACGTTATGACAATTGGGAAAGTTGGATGGTGGTGCCAAAAATGGTTTCTAGAATAAATTAGAATGAAATCCAACATTTAAGAATAATAGAGGAGTTTAACGACAAAAACGCCAGACCTTTACATTTTTTGATACAAGTATGAAACTTGGCACATTTGTGGGTCAAAATAAGATTAAGATAGGTAGTCCACGACAACCTGAGAGTGCACCAGAGGGAGGGGCCCCGGACGCTACCAACCTTAATCAGCTTATTTTGACCCAGGGAACGACGGTGCCAAGTTTCATACGAATTGTTTTGGATAGACCCCCAGAAGGTAATTTTCGTTGTTAGCGGTAAAATAAAAATGCCCGCGATGTTCACAATTTTTTTTCGCTACTTATTGTTGGTTGGTGTAGATACTTGAAAGTAAATTTTTTTGAAATCTCTATAATATACGCATTACAAGTATTGTTGTTTATTAGTATTTTTGTTTGCAAATAAAAACACTAGTTTATTAATTATAGTGACTTAAAGTCACAAACATTTTTTCTAAAGTTCTGACTATAGTGTAATTTTCAAGAAACTTATTTAGAAATTTAATTTATTTATCCCTAAAATAAATTTCTCGTCATCAATTTATATGAAAATGATACCAAATTGGACCTATTAGCTATATATGGACAATTGGACAGTTATAATGTTTAGAATGAAGCCGGGCGGAGCAGTACTTTAGCCCTCTGCTACTACCTGGGGCTACCGATCTTATTCGACTTTTTTAACCCAGGGAACAACTGTGCCAAGTTTCAAACTTGTGTCAAAAAATGTTAGCGTAATGCATTAAAGTCCTCTACTAGAAACAACGTCAGAGATCAAACAAGCGTATTAGATTTTTGCTGGAGACTGAGATTTAATTCTAAACAAAATCTAATCGTGGTATTTTTCCCTAATACGTCAATAACATTATCCATCGAGGCCATGAACTAACAAAGGCTAATACGTCTTCAATGGCTGATATTATAACACACAAAAACGTAATCTTTGTCATTTTTGGAATCAACATGCTTCAATTTATCATCCTTGAAATACTATCATTATCAGTCATAAGTGCTGTGTTTATAATGGCTAAGTTTCAACGATCTTTACTAAGCTAATGTTTTTCCGTATATAATCATAACCGAAACGTTAAAACAAATTAGTTTTGGTTTTATCGTACAGAATTGGCGCGATTAGCTCCAGCTCAGTTGTTTAAACATTAACTACACTGATTGTTAAATGCCACACTAGAGAATTACTTGTACAAAATGGAATCCATATTTGTTTTAGTAATTTATTGTACACGCAGAGACGTAAAATCATCCACATATTATTTAAGTTTTCTTGGAAGATTAAAACAATATAAAATCTTGGAAAATGTAATACAAAGAAGGTACCTAACCTATACTAATTGTCGGCCTTCTCATAACATATATGTCCACACCAAGCCAGGCCAACTGGTACCACTTTCTAACTTCCTCTCTCATACTTACGTATTTCTAATTTTATCCTTTCGGGTTATTCCATACATCTTGGAATTACAACCATTCTCATCTCACCTACATGCAATTTTCTTTTATTGGCCATATTCATTATCCAACATTCTGCTCCACTTATAAATTTTGTATACAAGCTTAGTTGATATCCGCTGGTGACATGTTTCTAGTTACTTAGATCTTAAAATTCTTACCTTGGAAAGCCCCGTGTAAGGGAAAGCTTCGAAACTGAGTTTCAACTCTTCACCTAAGCGGCCATATTTAAATCCCAAGTAGGCCCTGGTAGCCGCAAGTGTAGTGATACTCATGCCGTCTCCGATGAACAGTATTATGTTCTTCGCACGACCCGTCTTTAGAGGAGCCAGAACCTAAAACAAAATAATAAATGGCTATTAAGGACCACAAAACACATACGAGAAAGAAATTAAAAGGAGCACGTCAAGCATTTTGTAGGTCTGAAAGCAGTGCCACTTCGAAAACATGATAAATTGAAGATTTAAATAAAACCGGTCAAGAGCGAGACGGGGTTCCGTACCATCATATATCGTCCCCATACATCGACATGCGTCGAGGTTAGCTTACCAAAAGCAAATAAGTATAACATCACTTTTTTAAGATTTCTAATAGAGTATGCTATTTACAGATATTGTTTCATTTTTTTTTTCTGTTTTCTTTACATAAACTTCTATTACATAGAATAATTTCAGATTTTTCTCTATGCAAACTTGGGAGATAATGCCCGGAATGGTAATTTTTTACAATTTATATCAAAAATCGAAAACTATGCAGCCAGAAAAACAGGAAAAATGTGTGATAATGTGCAAGTAGCGTTTTTTCATATGATACCCCACATGCCCTAGAATTTTTAATACCCATTTTCAGCCCCTGTTGCAAAAAATATAGTTTTTTTTCTCGTATTTGCAAAATATTTGAGCAACGTCTTCTATAACTTTTCCAAATTTCAAGTTGTTAGCATTAGTAGTTTTTAATCAGCTGTGAAAGACAGACAAACAGACTGAGTCGCACCATAACGATACCTTGCGGCTCAAAGGGCGTATTGTCCAAAATGAGTTTTAAATGCCATCTTATTCAGTTTTTTCTGCGCTATAGAACTGTATTTTTAAAGTTCTCAAATTTGAAAACAATGGTGAATACGACCCCAAATTTCAAGGCCGGTAATGCAGATATTTTTGTATTTTTGGACGGAAGTGCAATAATTACTAGGCATCATCAAAGTAATGGACGAAAACGACAATCTCAAATGAAATCGTAGGGCGTATATCCGTATGACTTAAAGCCATAAAGAATATTGAACTATAGCAAATTGTTCAAAATAATAATTATAAAAATAATTTGTAGTTCCAATTAATTTGTCTTATTATTTATTAGGTACCTTCTTCAGGGCTAGCCAACAATCAATATTGTTTTGCAATATGAAACTGTTTAGCCTTTTACTCTTATATTCCTTCTAGTAACTAACTATAAAATACTAAATTTATTTTGTCATTACAAAAGTAAGAAAAAAAACTTCCTTTGTTATAAAATATATCAGAATAGAATACAAGCCTCTGATGGACTAAGGGTTGCCGAATTGACCTATTCTACTAAAACAGCTGTAAGTATTGTAATATATACCCAAAAAACTGAATAACTAATAACAGAACGATAAAAACTACAGTTTTAATTTTGAAAGTTGAAAGTTACACTCTGCGTTACTAACGCAGCACTCATTTAAAAGACAGCGTTACTAACGCAGCAGTCATTTTATGGGGCATAAAAGACATACATGTTTGATTTTGTGGGGCGTATTCACCAGCTAACTTTTTAATTACAAATATTTCTTATAATGTAATGTTTTAACATTATGCACCTCATAAATTAACGACTTTTGGTCTAAGAATAATATTTATAGAATAAATAACAACAAAGTTGTGATAAATACAAATTTTAAATTAATTTTTTTGGCTCTCCTGAAAAGTCGTGTTTTGGTGGTTACGCCTTTTGAGCCACAAGGTATCGATAAGAGTTCCTTTTTACCATTTTGGTACGGAACCCTAAAACATTATATTAAGGGTCATCATAATGTATCGCAGTGTTCACTTGAAAAGAGACACGTTGCCATTTCGCGTCTACCATCATCTATTACAAACCACCATGTCATAAGAACGTTTTGTTTGCGTTTTGTTTTTTGAAGTTGTCTCATTTTGACACACTTCACACTTTGGAGGCGATGGTTAAGCGATGACGTCACAAAACTTCCGTCAAAAAACACGTTTACAGATTCATAGTACGAAATAGCATGGTAAGAATGAAACAATGCTGCGCTTAGCTCCTTTCTCCTCTTTTTGTTGTGTTTTGTGTATTTTTTTTACATGAAATGGGCTTACTCTTGAACTCAATCTGGCCGAAGGGCGTAGATAAGGTCTAAGTTGGAGCGAGTTCGCCAAGAAGAAGCCTGTTCATTTGCACCTTGACGAGGTTTGGGTTGTTCTCGTATGTGCTCGGGAAATCAGACGCTGGCAAGGCATTCAACTCCTTGGCTGTTTGCATGATAAAAGAATAAAGAATAAAGCTCTCTCTGTGTAAGTTTGGAATGGCAACCAATAGGCTATTTGACAGGTTTTGAAAATCCATTTTATATTATGTAGTGGAGTTTAAGGAACCCAGTAAAAGTTGTTTTTTTTAATTCTGGTATATATTTGCTGAAAAATATAGCGCGCCAAAACGCTACTTTGACAATATGGCGCTGCAATGGGTTCGGTGACGTCACTTGCCTGTATTCTGCATATCATCCACATACGTAGTCAAACTAGGTTTACAAGCAGGTGACGTCATTATAAACTCGACGAATCAGGAGCGTTTTGTGACACGTGACAAAACGTTTAAAAAATGCATTTTTATTTACGGATTTTTAAATAAATTTATAATTATTTTCAACTTACGTTAACAAAAAACCGTTTTTAAACTCATAATTTATACTGATAACAATAATTGACACTTTATTTTTCGCATTGTCAAATAGCCTATTATGGATGGTAGCCTGCAGTACGTCTGGTATCCCGATGGAAAAAAGGAGAAGGCGGAATGAGGTTATGCAGCTCTGATGCACTGCACACTCCCCAGAGAAGTTTCGGAAATTCACACCTAAAGTCATTAACTTTATATTGATTTTAGACTTTCCTTTAGGAGTTCGTCTTTGGAGAACGTACTCACCTTATTTTTAAGAGTCCATTGTGCCTGTATATGCCAATGGTCTTTATTTCTTTCATCAAACGATGTTTCAGGCAATGTATCTGGAAGAAAAACAAATCATTATCAATAGAAAATAATTATTCTCATATTAAAACATGCCTATTATTTTGCTTTTTTTAATAAGTACCACCAAGTACAGTCAGCAACAAAAGTCCATGAACACATCCAAATTTTCAAAACACCTGCACACTATAAAGGTTCACATGTAACTGAACAAGCTGTTGTACAAATCTCTGTAGACATTTGGGAATACCAAAGATCGATGTACATTATTTTTACAAAAGTAGCTGAACATGTTTAATTACATAATTAGCCTGATCTGTAAAATATCAAAATTTGCTGAACAAGTTTGACTACATAAATCCACTGATATGTATACTACTCAAAACTTGCTGAACATAATTCTTTTTTACAATAATCTCCTCTAAGTAGCGATTGCAGTACTGTAGGCAGATGTAAACCACTTATATTGACATAATTAAAAACAAAAGATAGAGAGAATGTTCGTGGAATGGGCAATTTAAAAAGAAGAATAGCTACTTGTAAAAAAAAGGTTTAATAGAAAACAAACAGTTCAACGCAAAAATCTCTTGTAATAAACTAGAAGATTAGGAATATGAAAACTCTTTATTAGAGAAAATAGGAAGTGTAGGACTTGATTTTGATAAGCCCGACTGTCAACACACATGAGTAATTATAACTAAGGCAATAAGGTAAATCAATTAAATATCATGTTTGATACAGTCATCTTCAAAAGTCTCTGAACATTTTAGTACAGTCAAGGTCATAAATATATGTACAATCATCATAAATAGTCGATAGATAGAACAATATTTTCGATCTTACAGTCCGATGGAAACGCATTTCTGAGAACACGATATCTAGGAAATAAAATAAAACAAAATAAATAAATTATGTTATAGACGTAAGTAGATATTAATAATTGAATTCAGTCATGTTATTATCAAATATTTCAGTGGGTATGAATTGGAGCTATAGGAACGATCTACAAGTAACACCCTGAAAAAACCTTGAACCGCGAAAAAGTAAAACTATTAAATTGAAAATTTATAAAACTGACTTCTACAATTCTGAATAAAGCCACCACCACTCCTTGGAGTGTTAGACTTATCCATTAAAGAAAATAATTTGTAAAATTTATTCATAAATGTCGTGAAACACAATTGAATTGAGAACCTCCTCTTTTTGAAGTCGGTTAAAATCTAAAATAGTAAAAAAGTGTAAGAAGCGAGAGGCTGGCATAAACAAATGACATGTCAATGATGTCACGACCAAAATGAAAGAGACAAATGTATTAAATGACAGTGCTGTTCTTTTTCCGGTGATTGTCATCAGTCTTAATTCGAAAATCTTACAAATCAGTTTTAGACGATACTACGTCCAGCAACTTTTGGAAGTCTACTATCTAGCCACTTTTGGAAATATACTGTCCAGCAACTTTTGGAAATTTACTGTCCAGCCACTTTTGGAAGTCTACTGTTCAGCCACTTTTGAAAATATAATGTCCGGCCACTTTTGAAAATATACTGTATAGCTACTTTTGGAAATGTATAATATAAATGGAATTTTGTTTGTAACTATGTTCAGTAATTTATGTACAATTCATGTGTCTAGTGTCTTTTGTAACGTTATTTTGTTCGGCAAGTTTCGTTGCTGACTGTACCACGCCCAGGTAGTAAACGAGATAAAATTCAAAATCAAATCGAAATGTATCTTTCTAATATTATAAATGCGTAAGTATTTCAGTTTGTTTGTTTGTTCCTCTTTCACGCAAAAACTACTGAACGGATTTGGATGAAATTTGGTATGAAGAGACTTCAAGTAGTGGACTATTACATAGACTAATTTATATCTCAATATTCCCACATAAACGGGAACGACGGGGGTGACACCGCGGGCGGCCGTTAGTTTGAAAATAAATTTCTTTACATTATTATAACAATGGGAGAATCAAAGCTGCGTCCTTCCTGCGTAACTGATCAAATGCTATGACCCCTAAACTACTGTAACATCTAAAGACTCATTGAAAATGTTCTAATATTTTTTTTCGCTGTAATAGCCATCGGAGATAGCCTTTGTAATGTAAATGTGAATCTAAAAACATTTTTTTCTATTTTGCAAACATATTTTTTTTTTACTTAATTCAATAAAATCCTAATCTTACGAGTATAGAGTTTCCTTTTAATCAAAAGGGTTAAGTCTTTCTCGAGTTCTGTGGTTTTATGGGAAGAAAGAAATACTTATGTTTTTTTTACGCATACTGTGTTACGAAACTTACACCCTTATTCTAAGTCCTCCAAAACTTACTCGTCCTCGCCTTAACGAAACCTCATTGAAAATCTCTTCGAAGTACTCCTCCAAATCGGTATTTTAAGTTATAACTCCGTAAGGACCTGGAGGAGCCAAAGAGTACGTAGCCAGTGCTCCGTGTGAGGCCTAGCGCACACTACCATTTTTACCCACGACGAGGTTGAGTGGAGTGTAAAAAGTTTTGGAGGAATGACTTAGAATATGGGGGTTAGTACCTACCACACTTTTAAAATAGAAATAACCTTTGCACAAGGTTTTTTCAGACTATTTCCCGGCTCGTCAAAAGAACGGGGAACAGAATAAGTAGATTTTTAATCATACTATAATATTATATATTATATTACTTATTAATGCGTAAGGATGTCGTTTGTTTGATTGTCTATTTGCTTGTTTGTATAAAACTAAAATATCAAAATGTGAAGAACTTACAAAAAAGTATATTTATTTAACCACATTTAAAATACTTACCATACTTAACAAAAAAATATTGATAATGTGTTTAAACCCAGCAAAATTTCAGCATTGTTTTGTAATATTATTGCATCTTAGTTTAGTTCTCATTACGGCACGAAAACGCGGGAAAACTACGAAGCCGGCCAACACCAGAAAAACAAGAAATTTATTTATTTATTTGGACCTTACGCTTAAAAGCTTACAAATACTACAAATTATGGAGATCACTTTCAAAGTGTAAAATTCTTTCAAAGGTAGCCATCATGCATTAGAAGTCACTTAAATAAAAATAAATTAGAGAAACAAAATAAAACCAAAATAAAAATTGCCTTAAATAAAAATACAATTGAATTACTTAAGATAAAAATTAAATTTGATAAAATTAAATTTAAAAATTAATAAAAATAAATTTAAAAATTACATTTAAATTACAAAAATGTCACTAACACACAAAAAAAAAATCTACGTGGAAATGAGTAAAAAGGAGAAAATTATACTTTGAATGTATGTGAAAAGGATAGATAAAATATTTTTTTTAAATGAGGTCAAACCGATGTGTATAGGTTGGGGAAAAAGTTTCTTCGCATTTTTAAGAAAATTCTAAACATTTTTTAATATAGTTTATTTACATTTAATTAAAGTATTTAGGTGCCATTTTGTTCGATAACTTTTTGCCGTCTTGTAGGGACACGATCCCATTGCTATAGAAATTTTGGGGCTTCTGATCAAATAGCTCGACAAATGCTTTTGCGAGTACTCTCGTGATGTTAACCTGACACTGGCCTAAAGAAATCTGAAGAGACCGAAACAGGTGGAAATCTGGAGGTGGAAGGTCAGGACTATACGGCGGATGCATTAACACTCCAAAATCAAACCAAGCTCTCTTAATTTTTGCTGAGTAGTTAAAGATGCTTGAGGTCTAGCGTTATCATGATGAAAAACCACATCCCTTCTGTTGATTGATTCCGGCCGCTTTCTCTCAACTTCTTGCTTTAATCTCATCAGTTGTTCGCAGTAGAGTTCAGAATCGATGGTCCTGCCTGGTGCTAACAGCAGATAATGAATAATGCCCTTCCAATCCCACCACACACACACAGCATCACCTTGTTGCGAGTTAACTCGGGTTTCGCCACAGTCTGTGAAGCCTGACCGGCCTTTGACCACGACCTTTTTCGCACGTTCTTGTCGTACGTGATCCACTTTTCATCACCAGTTATCAGCTTCTTCAAAAATGGTTCGCTTATCATTACTTCGTAATAAAGAATCACAAATGAGTACACGGTTCATTAGGTTTCTTTCAGTGAGCTCGTGAGTTACACAAATATTGAGCTTTTTTTGTGTACCCAGTTTGTAAGCAGTACATTGACTAAATTAAATTCATAAACAATATGAATTTTACAGATTATTTAAGTGGCTTGGCTCACATATGTCATAAGTGATCCTAAGTTTTTTATTGCGTTCAAGAACTTAAGTATTTATTCCGTTATAGTTGGCACTAAAAACATTCTGTTATTTAATAGGTTTTCTTTTGTTAATTTTATATTAGATGATTAACCCTTAAAGGCTACTACGGTGTTTTTACACCCGAGTGACTTAATTTTGTACCTGTATCTTTTTTCAGTTTTAACGCAGCGCCTTGAGATTTCGTGTATTCTCGTATTTTGACTGTAGCCCTCGAGGACGCGGGGAGATGCGCGAGCGCTAGTCCCGAGATACACTCGTGACCCGGTGTTTTTTCACCCATTGTAGTCATAGTGGGTTACAGCTTAGTTAATGAACTTTTTGTTTTATTTTTAGTATGTGTGTACTACTGTATAGTATATTATATTCGTATGTGAATTCTTATTTATGTGCATTGTATTTATTATTTTTATTTGATGTGTTATTGTATTTAGATGTACATTATGTAATTTTTATTTCAGATTATATGCTCGAATTGTTCAGTGTTTATGTTTAAACTACACCGTAGTTTGGTGCGCGTTAACTGTAGTGAGTAATATTTTGTTAACCAAAGAATAACACAATTTATAATTAATTGATAATTTTCATTATTTTTGTTTATAATTACTAAAAAGAAGGTTACATTATATTTATTTTGTGTTACAAGCATTTTTAAAAAATGTTTCTAGTTATCATTTTGATTTGAAAATTTCATATGTTTTTTTTAGATATAAGGATAAATAATATATCAAATTCAAGGCTTATGTGTGATAATAAAAAATATAAAGACTGATTAAAAACACGTAATAGTTTTATTTTTTTTTATTTTTTTTAAAACCCCTTCGAATTTAACATGTTTTTGAGAAGATTTTTTGCACATGCAATTTAAATTATTCTTATTTAATAAAAATAAACCTATAAATGAATAAATCCAAGAACACTATCCATAATAAAAGAATATTCAATAAAACAAAAATAAATATAATATATTTATATAATTTTCTGTAATAAATAAATCCGGGTGTTTTTACACCCATTGTAGTCTTAGCAGTATACAAATTCATTGTAGCCTTTAAGGGTTAAATTTTATTTTTTTCCGCGATTATTTTGATGTTCAATTTTGAAATTGTTCTTTTTTGTTATTGTTTCATATTACGTGTCATTAAATTTTGTCGTTGATTTTTGTGTTGATTATTAAAAGAGCATTTTCATCAGATAACAAAACCTTGTATTTATATTTAAACCTATTTAACATATTGTTTGCGTCTGGCGATGAAAAGATCATAGTCAAAATATTACTCAGGCAAAACGATCGCCGGCGAAGCGACTGCTGGCGAAAGATAATGCAGAGAGAAAATTCATAGGTGAAAGATATTTAAGAGAAACATTAGCCGATAAAAAGTTTTGTTGGCTAACAGTTCATCGGACAAACGACTGTATGTGAACCGTCCCAGACTCCATATGCTAGGCAAATTTACTAATGTAAAAAATAAAACTCAAATTCGGACCATCAAATATCGATAAAACTTGCTAACTTCAAAACTAAAACTTTGAAGTTTTTTTTTTAAGTATGATTTTGAAAATGTGAAACTAAGTTGGTGGTGGCCTCCAAGCCAGTGTATAATTTTATTAGTATCGCCTCAGTATCATCCTCAAAAGATTCTTATCTAATATATTGCTAAGCTATTTACCATCCAACTCATACAATAATGGTTAAACAATTATCATTTTTTGTAAACGACTATAAAATAAATTAAGCGATCAGTCTTTACTTACGATACAGCTACACAGATCATCAATCAATCATCTTTGGAAGACAGGTCCAGAGTCAATGTTATGATGTCGATAAAATGGTTTAGGAAACACCGAAAATTCCTTTTCATTCGGTATATTCTGATCGATGGCTGTTAGATTAGGTTAATCGAACAATCGTTAGAATATAATAATAATACACAATAAAAATATAATATTGTGTTCAATATTGTATATTATTTTCCGAATATCTTATACAAAGTGTTATCAAAATTTAATCTAAATCTGTTCAAGCGTTCACGCGTGTTAGAGTGGTAAAACAAACAAACCATTTCCCACCACTCAAATCCCGAGCGGACACCGGTGTTCTCTCAGTATTTCATACGAAAACCATCATTTTGTAATATTTAGAGTTTAGTCTTGTATGAACATCCTGATTTAAGAACGAAGCCTGATAAATATACTCCAATCTGTGATAAAAAAATTAATCTACTCTTTGGTTTAAAGTGACCTTTCGAAAATCGTGATTTTTTGGGGTTGTTTATTTTATTTATGTGTTTTTGCCATTTTTAACCACATAAAACTAATATACCTACTATTGATGTTATAGTTTTTTTTATTTTAGAACATAGAACATATAAACATAGTTAAAATATTCATAAATTAAATACAGTTTACAGATTGAAAAATATGGTATGTAAGGTAACATATAAAATAAAAAAAAAACCTAATTTTAGGGGGATGATAAATTTTAAATAAAAAATATTGGAATAAACAACTTGGCCACAAGTGAATTCTCAGATGTGACTCGAACCCACGACCTTTGGAAATGCGGCCCAATGCTCTAACCACTGAGCTACCGAGACTTCCTTTAGGGGGATGGTTTTATTGGCATGTCGTTAGTATAGTAAGGGGACTGACTGGTTAAGAATACATTAATAGTACTAGAATGAAAGGAACCGTTCTAAGCGTTATTATTATTTATTAAGGTTGTATTTGTGATGCAAGCACAGTCTATACTCGTATTACTTCTCTTATGTAGGTCTGTCTAATAATATTTACCTTTATATGGTCGCTCAGTATAAAAAAAATTAAAACACAGACAATAATTTAACTCGTTGCATGTTTTTTTTTGTTAATGAGTCACTTAAAAAGATTACAATAGAATCGCGTTTTTTTATAATTAAAAACTATTAAACTTAATTAATGTTTGCAATAGATTTACAAAATAATGAACAAATAAAGCCTTTTAATCATCGTGTTTTTTGAGCAATTTATTACTCAGTTTTTGTATCGTTTCTCAGAATATTATTTTAATACAGCACTTTATATTTTGTTAATTGAGTTATATTTTTTGCCGGTTACTTTATGTGGAAACAAAAGATACGTGACGGATTTTGTTTAAAAAAAATGATAAACCTGTATAATTTTTCATTCACAGCGCCATTTTTTATTTTATTTTAAAAAAAATCTCTAGGGGGGGGGGGGGCAAATGCGCGATGCCCTTAGTAGTATTTAAATTATTCCTTGATGTTGGAGACTATTGTATTTTTTCTAGTGCTTGAATCTTATATTCAAATAAAGTGTAAAATGTTTATCTTTGCTAAAACACAAAACCATGTATATTACCAACCATCAACAGACTCTTCAATAAACGAACAACTTTATTCATGTAAGAAATACTAACATTACGAAAAAATAACAGCTTGGCAAAATGGCTATTTTTTGTTACCCTGAAATGTTTTTCGTAATGAGTTTTTAAATAATTTTCTGGTTTTCCCTAACTACGGAAACGTTCTTATTGGTTACGTGATAAAGTCAACATTTTAAACTTGTCACGCTGTTAACTGTACCGAAAAATTAAACGGCCTGATTTCAATGACACTGTCATGGTGTTTGAATCCTCCTGGCGAAACAGGAGACTGTAGTAAGCTCTAAACTATAAAGAGCACTGATTGATTGACAATTGATCTTGTACCAATTTTTATTTTATTTTGTTTCACTTAAATTGGTATTTGATTTTTTTAAGTCTGAAGGAACACACCGATAACCCAGTCCTTAGAACTCGTTTCACCTACGCTGTGCACAATGATTACCAACGGCGGTACGTAGAAGGTATATGCGTTTGAGATGAGAGGTTGTCTGTTTGTTTGTTTTGTGCAAACCAATGTTACTATTTATCTCCAAAACTACTAGTCCGATTTTGATGCGGTTTGCAGTAATGGGTTCGGGTTTGATTAGTGAATGTTCTTAGATAAGTGTTACGGTGACAACTCACCAGGGGCGCTGCAGTAAACACAATGTTTGAGCAAAACCAAAACTACTAGTCCGATTTTGATGCGGTTTTCAGTAATGGGTTTGGATTTGATTGGTGAATGTATTTAGATAAGTGTTACGGTGACAACTCACCAAGGGGCGATGCAGTACCTAAATATTTGTTTGAGTAAAACCAAAACCGATTAGTCCGATTTTGATGCGGTTTTCAGTAATGGGTTTTCTGTAGTACAATGTACATAATATCTATGCTCTCTAAAAAGTTAGAAATAAAAAACAAAATTATTTTTCCATTTAAATCCTACGACGGTTAAAACGTAATTGAAAAATGATAAAATAATATAAAAAACCTCCGACTTAATTATCCGTCGGGGGCTGCCATCACTACACTATTATAAATTTCCGCATGAATATAAATAAATCCAATAATTCACATTACTATAAAATTGCAAAAGTATAGTTTATTTAATGGCAGCCCCCGACGGATAATTAAATCGGACGTTTTATATTATTTTATCCCTTTTCAATTACGTTTCATTTTCATTCGTTCTTTCTTCTATTTAATTTACCATGTTTAGTTTCGTTTCATTAAATCCGATCCTATTCAACTTATATTATAAATGTGGAAGTATGTCAGATTGTTAATTACTCATTCACGCTAAAACTACTGAACTGATTTGGATGAAATTTGGTACAGAGATAGTAGATAGACTGGTTTAAACATAGGATACTTTATATCCCAATATTCCCATGGGGCGGGAATTACGCGGGTGAAACCACGGTCGGCCGCTAGTTTATCATATTTGATAGAAACATTTGATCCTTAAGATATCTATATCGATTAATATCATAAAAATACAGGTGTAGTTTTTTTCAAATCTTAGTCAGTCCAATTCCGGGGTCTGAGAAGCGAATTTGTTATACATATTTAAATGTAGTTTTGTTTCATTTTAAAAATAACTATAGGAATAAAATATAAGTAAGAAATATACAAGAAAAAAACCACTGGCCTCATGACGTTCAGACGGGACACGACCCCACACCTTTAGGAATCCGGCCCAATCAATGCACTACCAATCTATATATATAATACGGCAGTGAAGCCGCTTCTCCTCCTAAACTAAAAGTCGCACAATCAAGTGCAATACACCGTTAGAAAGGTATTTGTCTGAAGTGGTCGGATAAGTCGAGAAATTTAGCAAAAACTCAAATAAAAAAATAAAAAAAAACAAAAAAAAAACTATTTTGAATGTTATTATGTGTTTTTTGCGCATTATGCGCACACGGGTTGCTAGTTATGACTATTACTGAGACTAAAATGAGGACCCGTTGGAATATTCTAGTACGAGTAACTATATTCCCTTTTCCACTCTGTTGGCCACCGTCGTTTCCTCCACGAGAGAAATAATATCCTCGCATTCGAAAGACACATTTTTACAAATGTTTGAGAAACAGCCATCTAATTACTCGTCAAACTTTCTACACTATCTAATAAAACTAAAAAACCACTGGTCTCTGGACCCGTCTGAGCAACATGAGACCAGTGGTTTTTTTCTAGTATATTTTCTTATTTATATTTATTCCATAAATACTTTATACATGTTTATCTGTTTTATTTCAGTTAACCGCCTCTGTGGTCTAGTGGTATAACCACTGGTATCAGACCCTGGGGTCCCGGGTTCGATTCCCAGCGGGGGTACATATTGTATTCGATTTGGTTGGTCGTTGTTTACTTGTTGTAAGTCCGCCTGGCTAGCAAACACCATCTTATCTAATGACGCCATAACAACAATGTTTTCAGCATTGTTGTGTTCCGGCAGTTAAAGATAAGATAACCAGTTCCTTACTGATTGGGGATTCCGGGAGAGGCTCGCTTCCATCTTCAGTCTTATCAATACTTAACAGGTATGATGAAGGCTAAGAGTCGCCCCGTACTTCATAAAAAAAAGTTTGCTATCTCCATTGTTTAGAATACTTTCCTTCCAGGAGGCATTAAAAAAAATCCACCAGTGATGATGGAATATCATGAGTTCAAGACGTTGTCCTTGAGTTCGTAACGTAATAATTATTTCCTCTGGTCGATCTCGAGGATCAACAACATTATTATAATGACTCATCCACAAATTGTTATTGTGAACCGTTTTCATTAAATTATACGAGTTTAGCTTTGAATTTATGCTAAATTGTGTGAATACCAGTTCCTCAAATGTCGCAAACAATATAATTGAAATGTTCCTTAAATTAGAGCGATGGAACAAAATTGAAAAAAAAAAATACAGATTGTTTTCAACGTCTTAAAAATTTTGCTGGTCACCCAAAATGAAAATCTCTGGTTATTAATTCTTTTGTATACAATATACTGACGGGTTTAGTTTCATTGCTAGTTTTAACTAAAACACTTACATGACGACCTCCGTGGTATATACAGGATGGAAAATATCTATGGGCCCTGCAGGGGAACTACCTTAAATCCTTTAGTTAGTTAATTTTACTGAAAGGAAAAATTCCTTTATTTTTTAAAAGAAACATGTGTGAATGTGAATGTAGTTGACATTGACACATTTTAAAAAATACGCTTCCCACACCCAGGAATCGAACCAGCTAAAATCTGTAAAAAATAACATTCAGTACTTTTATACAATCAATCGATAGGATCAATCAAAAGGATCAACTATCTCTAACAAACATAAATAATTAAATTAAAGGAAACACGTGAAAACTCAACTTATAAACTCAATGGGCCGGATAAAGCACTTTTATTCAAGGCTCTTTTGAAATATTTACAAAATTATCTGAATGCAGTTTTGTTTCTTTTAAAAAATAAAGGAATGTTTCCTTTCACTAAAATGGGCTAAATAAAGGATTTAAGGTAGTTTTCCTCCAGGGCCCAAAGATTTTTTCCATCCTGTATATGCGTTACCCTAGTATCCCATAACATATAAGCCTTACAGTTCTTTCTTCGAGGCTAAGTTAAATGATGTGGGTGTAAGAAATATTTATTTTATTTACATAGACCTATTAATGTGTGTACTAACATCTCGGATAATTATTGTATTTGAATAAATAAAAAAGTAAATTAAATTAAAATTAATCAGTTTTTCAATGACACACTTGAAGTGTCAAACATAATTCCAATTTAGCGTTGGAACGTTTTACAAAAAACTTAATTGTTTCCATCATCGTGAAAAAAATTGGTCACCCATCCCAAAAAATCCTTTTACAAAGTAGCTTAACTTTCACGATTATTAAACGGGAGTAGCTGAATGCCCATGACTTAACGAAATAGAAATTCCAATTGAAATAAAGTTATCGTAACGTTTTAACGAAGCAACCTTGCCCTACAAGATCTCAACCGCTGACGCAACATCCAAGTTCATTGACAAATCAGTTTCTATTTCATTGTTGATGTACTAAAATCGATCGAGTGTTTTATTAGGAAGATTAGGTTGAGATAAATTCTGTGAAATAAATAGGTACCTAATGCAGCGGTATTTTGTCTCTACGTAAAACGTAAAAACCGGCCAAGTGCGAGTCAGACTCGAGCAAAAAAGGGTTCCGTTTAAAAAGAAACACGTTTCTTTTATGGCAGCAACACTAAAAGATATATTTTATTCTGCTTTTTTAATTTGTTCTTATAGCGGCAACAGAAATACATCATCTGTGAAAATTTTAACTGTCTAACTATCACGGTTCTTGAGATACAGCTTGGTGACAGACAGACAGACGGACAGTGGAGTCTTAGTAATAGGGTCCCGTTTTTACCCTTTGGGTACGGAACCCTAAAAACCATTTGTAGAACTCATCATTATGAACAACTTTCTGTATGGAAGCAATCCTGAAATTGCGAAAAAACTTAGCCGTATCATACAATAATTTATTTCAACTCTGCTAAAATTAAACAGATTGATAATAATCTATAGAAGACTTTACTTATCTGACGTTCATTTGCTAGCTATAGCATTTTACAAGCAGTATAAAGTCATAATTATGTTCGATACTTTCTTGAGCTTAAGTTATTTCTTACATATTTTATTGTATTGGTAAGTTAATATAAAAGTAACCGAAATAGGTACTGCTACTGATTAACCGACTGGATCAATATTTACATAATTGTTTTCAATAACAAATAAAAATATTTCCCGAACCATACCACTGCCATTGAACTGCGGACAATAATGGGAATGTCCAGTTCAGAGCTCGATTTTCTTTAAGTGGTTCTCTCAAAACATATTATTGGTATTTTTTTTTTACATATAATGCTAATGAAAAATATGATTACATTATAATGCATACCTATCTTAAGGCGATACTCGAAAAAAATATGCTGAAGCGAGATAGCAATGAGAAAACCACGCGCACGGGAGCGAGACCGATTTTGCAGATTAGGCAAAAAAAACACAAAATCACTTCGTTTTAAAAAACTACAGCAATTAAAAAAAAATGCTTCTATACGATCCTAAATATTATTGGTGTCCACTTATTAAACCAATTTCCAATAGTGTAAGTAACCCCATTTAAGAATAATCTTGAATTTTCGTATTTTTAGAGGTCTTTTCGAAAAGAAAAAGTGTCGAGGCAAAATCATAAAATCGTGTTACGAATACGAATCTAGATAAAGGTATGAAGAAATATATATGTTATTACCAGATTTGTAACAACTGTAACCGAGCTATAGTTTTATATCAAAAAGTCCATACTTTTCCGAGTAGCGCCTTAAATTTTTGCGCGCACTGTTTTTTATCACATTTAGATTTTATTGTTTTTTTTTGGATATTCACGATTCCGCATACCTATCTATTTGTAATCTAGCTGTATCCGGCATGCATTGCAATACCACATAAATCCTAATCCTAACTAATTAATATTATAATTATAGCTAATATTATAAATGCAAAAATGGGTTTATTTGTCCTTTCTTGACGCCCTATCTAAGCAACCGATCGACTAGATTTTTGGATACCTGGTACCTGGTAGGTACCTGGTAGGTATCGCATATGTTAGCTGAGAGTTCATACCTACAATACAATGTTTGTATGTTGGTATGTACTTATTAAAAAATGACACTAGCATTCATGGTTTGGATAGATACATTTTGAAAATATTAGCACAGCCTATTACCAGTCATTACGCTGTTATATTAGTATCTTAAACGCATTTTTGTACGTTCTTCTTACAAATCGTCAAATTCACAGGATTACCTATCTATATTATATGACATAATCGAAATAATAAGTAATTAATAATCGTCCATATTTAACAAGTGAAAAATTCATACTTATTGATATAATAAAGTCAACAATAAAAGTCTGAGACATTTGTTCCAGTTTCAGAAATGAAAACAAACCAATTTTTTTTTCAGGTGTACAAGTATTTAAGTATACGACATCTTTGATACGTAGCGGGCGGATGCAACATCGGTGAACGCACCATTTTCAGTACTATTTGACAGCTGATGTAACATCTATCATAACAACAGCGTCGATGTGTCGCATGATACAACTATATAGCTGTACCTCTAGCAAGAACAACTGGCGTCTTGGTATCGAGCAGAGATTCGTGTCAAGAAATAAAATAAAAAAAACCTAGTTCCGTATACGTCCCGTAGAAACGCTGCTCAATATATCATAGGTACCTTTTCACGATACGTCATCGATAGTTTCCGCACCAAGGGAACTTCTGTCGTACATACTATAGCATCGAAATCCGCTCTTAGTAAGATAACTAGTATAGGGCGGTTACAACCCGATACTCGGGTTCGTCGATCGACGAAAAATTCATGCGAAAATCTTTAATTGCAGTTTGTGATCATCACGTTTAACATTTTGTATATTTTATAGTTTTCGGAACAAATAGACTCGAGTACCTTTAATTAGATACCTTACTCGGCCGCGTACTACGCGCCAAAGTCCCTATCGAGTCGTCACAAATTTTGCGAACCTGAATTAAGTATATAGATAATAAAAAAGTGAATTCAAGATCAACATTTAACAGATTTTTACATGCCAGTCACATGACTATTAAAAGTAAAATCCTAATCATAATTTATTAAAAAGTAAAAGTGTGTTGTCCTTCCTTCACGTTGTAACTAAGCAACCAATCAACTTGATTATTGGCATATAATTAGTTAAAATGACGGAGAGTAACATAGCCTAGACTTCTAATCCCGATATTCCCACGGAAACGCGAACCACGCGGGTGGAACCGTGGGTAGATATAGAAATATAAATAATTTATAAAAAAAATAGGTACAATAATTGTGTTATATGTATACATTTAACAATTTTTAATGTCCTATCTATGTTTTACCATTTTCGGTATACGAAATACGGTATACTAAGCAGTGAGTTAATGAAAAAGTGAACTCAAGATCAACAATTAACAGATTTTTACATGCCAGTCACATGATTATATTGAAAGTAGTAATTAATATTTTATTTCATACGATATGTAACATTATTAATCTGTTTTTAGTACTTAATAAAAAAAATACAATTCTGCTTTATTTTTATTTAAAGAAAAAAGAAAGAACCATTTATTTTGAAGGAACTTTTTAGTATTAGGAACTACTGAACTGGTTTTGAAAATCCTTTCACTGTAGAAAGATAAATTATTACTGAGTGACATAGTTTGCATTTGATTGTGTGATGATAAAATTCATCACAAGTAAAACTGTTTGATACCCAGCGAGGCACATGTCAGTTGGTAATTTCTAAAGCTTAAGTTGGCTATAATTTTTTTTGAAGTGAAAACTTCTTTAGCGGCGTTGAGCACTTTTTCTGTAATGGGTATAAAATCTTAAACTCGCGTCAGAACACGTGACCTGATCGAAAAAGCGTAGGACGGATGGAGAATGTTGAGGTGACAGGTTGACTATGGTCTCGGTTGCTTAGCGACAGACTGTTGATAATGTCTTTTACTTGTCTCTTGTTTTATTGTCAATATATATTTTTCGATTCTCTATAATAACTAATGTTTTCTTATATCTTATTACCTAACTTAACGTTCACTTTAATATGGTTTGTCATGTTTGTGTACGATAGCGCAATAAATGAATATTGTATTCTACCACATAAATGATAGTACTTTTATACTGATAAAGCAATTGGTGCAAAATTATTCCCTAACCATTCCAAAATATCAAACATGCTCAACGTTAATAATCAAGTTTTCACTTCTGCCGGCACTCCCGGAGTGCAACCCGTCTTTTTTTTTTTTGACAAGCTCCGTGGTAGAGTGGTACGTACACCGGTTTCAAGGTGTCGCCTATTTTGAGGTCCTGGGTACGAATCCTAGTATGGGCAACGGTTTGTATGTTGAATACGAGCATTTGTACCTGAGTCATGGACGTATGTCCATTGATTATAATATATCTCACTCTCTCTATGTATATCTATATGTACTTAATAATATCCGTTACGCTAGTAGCCCATAACACAAGCCTTACAGTACTTTGTTTGGGGCTAGGTTAAGGTGTAAGGGCCTGTTTCACAATCTAAAAGTTAGTTCTGAATAGCTTACTTGACAGATGATTTGGCAGTTCTGATATGAAAAAGTAGCTTACTTGACAGATGATTTGACAGTTTTGATATGAAAAAGAGCTTACTTGCCAGATGATTTGGCAGTTTTGATATGAAAAAGTAGCTTACTTGACAGATGATTTGACAGTTTTGATATGAAAAAGTAGCTTACTTGACAGATGATTTGGCAGTTTTGATATGAAAAAGTAGCTTACTTGACAAATGATTTGGCAGTTTTGATATGAAAAAGTAGCTTACTTGACAAATGATTTGGCAGTTTTGATATGAAAAAGTAGCTTACTTGACAGATGATTTAACATATTTTTCATTGAAATAAAACAACTTTTACGGATATCAAACGCGCTATATTTCCACGAACTAAGTTGTAATTGTCCGTATTTTTAGGTTTTTTAGGGGTTTTTTGATTTTCCCGACGTTTCGGCACCTTTACAGCTGCCGTGGTCACGGGATGACTGATGCCAAAACATAAGATGTACGTATATTTTTCATATCAAAACTGCCAGATTGTGAACAGGCCCTAAGTGTAAGAAATATTAATTTATTATGTTCTACGGAATCTAATTTCTATTTCTAATTTTAATAGTCAGATACACAATCAAACATATTGTATAAGGCTTCAAACAGATTTCAGTAACTTTTAAGTAAGAATGTAATGGAAGAAGTAAGAATGTGATCGTGCGCAATGGACGGACATTCCTGGCTTAACGCAGTAAGTTATAACCACATTACCAATTTTACAAGGCTGTTCGCCTTTCATTCACAAATACGCATGCCGATAACTAAACAAGGTAGTATCCAATCTGTTCCGTGACAAACTACGTTAAGAACCGAATCAAATTGTTTGTTAAATTAAATATCTAGGGATATTAAAACTACATCGTCGTTTAAGAGTCGTTTGAATACTCTTTTCAACAAGCGTTTAAACATATAAAATAAAACATTTGCGTATGATAAAGCATTACCAAGTATAGTGAAATTATATGAACCGTAAACTTGGTCTTTGGTAACGAAAAAATACTTTATTTTGATTTTTAAGTACCTTACTTTGTAACGCCTGATCTGTAAGCATAGATTAAACATATTTTTTTCTTCTTATTCTTTTAACATCATCATTATACGTCGTAAATACTTATATCACAAAATATTGCATTGAAAAACTTCACCGTTCCGGAATTTGACAATTATATTTAGTTAAAACTGTGAGCAAGAAAAAGCGCAATCCGAGCGAGCGTAGCGAGCATGTCACGGTAGCGGCCGGCGATACGCAAGGAGCTTTACCTAATAAGCATAATGCTCGAGTACCTCTCACAATAATCTTCCTGTATTTATCCCAATTTATTTATTTAATGACTAACAACGATTCACATAATAAATCTGTGAGTATAAAGACACGCGTACCTTAATAAATCACTCTTATTTTTTTTTTATTTGGAGTCTTTAAAAAGTTTCAAAATATTGGAAAATAATAAAAAAAAAATGAAACATCAAGCGATACATAGAAGGATAATTTGTTTAGGCGCTATTTAAGTATGCACACAGCGATGATTCGGGCATGAATGATAAAACTTGTACCTACCTAGTATTTGACTTTATCAAATATTAACACAATTATTATCATTCTTTAATTATATATAAGTAAAACTGTAGACCTAATAATCATTGTTACCATGTGATTTTTTTGTGTACTTATATGATTTTAACAGACAATATTTTTGTGTCTGCTCATAATCTGAGAATATAATAATGTTTATGTTTATTTGAGAAAAAAATGCGTTGTGGACGCTAATAAAATTTAATTTATCATCTTTCATTATACCTCACAATTTGTATGTTATCTGTAACATTACATAAAGTAGATAAGTAATGAGAAATAATGACAACATAAATGGAAATTAATTGAAATAATTTGATAACATTAAAGGTAGACAAATAACGCCTATTTTGTTTCGTACAAATTATTCATGTTATTGTTTAAAATATAAAAAAAATACAATAAATTTATTCTTTGCTTGAAAAAGATTACGTGATAACTGAATATTTTCGCAATCCGTCTATGAAACCAGGTCAAGACACACACAGGTCAGACTCAGACTGCCTTTAAATAATGCTTACTTTATTAATAAAAAACTTCATTTCGTTAACTAACAATTCTAACCATATCGCATATTGAACCTCATTTTTAAGTGTTCGAAAATTTGAAATACAGGCTAAATAAATGTTATCCGCAAGAAGTAGTATTTTTGGAACACATTTTAATTATGTTTACAGTTTGATACTACAACAAATTGAATCGATCTCAGTTGTCAAATTAACATAACAATTTATACTCGTACTTAGATGATCATAAATAAAATACTTACATTTATTAAAATGTTCACTCACACTTCTTGCACTTACACAAAACAATAACACACTCACGAAGGAAAAAGTTACACAAATACTAAAAAACGAATTCATTTTGCCGCCAATTACACTCACTAATTTTCAATTTCGAACGCTATTACACGTCATTTATTATTTTTGAACCAGCTTTTTTTTCGCAGCTGTTATAAGCGAAGAGTTCTTATGTGTTCAGTCATAATGCAACTAAACAATAAATAAAGTGTTAACAAGTCTGCGGTTTAAAATGCTCTACCAGCAATACTCTTTTGGTGTCACTTAAAAGTACGATTTGAACATAACAACGAGAGTAATGGAGTCGATTTTGTTTATTAATGATATAAGGTTGTTAGTTTTTGCCCTTGAACTGAACCTTGTTATGAATTGGATGTGAGAAAGTTTCGCCATGATTGTTTATTACGCATGGGACGTATAAATAAATTTAGTCTAGTTCTTTTTTTTTTAATATTGAATTGCTTTCCGAGGCCATTAAATTTTTAATTGATTGTTGGTCGTATAAAGGACAGCCTGTTGAGGTAGAGATTTTACAAATGATTCCATTTGAGACTGGTGCGGCGCTTAACCCGGAAAGATAAAGATGGACCATTTGCATTGACGGGCCTGATGGCGCAGTAGCACTGATAATGCCTACTGAACCAGGGATCGAGGTGAAAGTTTAGTGACTCTATCACGCGAAATCTACTGTATTGATTCATTTGTGCCATTCGTGTCCTTACAACTGCATGTGGAAATCTTTGTGACTGATTTTATGCCCAAAACCGTTTAGGTTTAGTTTTAGTTTTTGAACTAGCGACATGAGAAGAAGAAGTAGTCTTTTTGATTACCAACTTGTTATCTTACTCCATGACACTTCTGTTCTGATGAACATTTACTTACTTGATACTTTAATAATGAAATTCCCAGAGACAAATATTGTTTGTCTTAAACATTCAATGATTGCTTGTAAATTAATTAACTACCGTAATTGGGACAAAATTATCATAATTGTATCTTTTTAGTATTTATGGCTGTTTATGACAGCTAAATCTGTTTTAGATGACGTTTTTTCCTGTTGATATAAAATTTATTTTATATCGCTAACAATCAGCTCGTCTTATTTTCAATGTTGTCACGCGTAGCAAGCAACATTATTTTTTTATTTATTTAACTCGAATCAGTTAGATGATTGCGTAAAAGTCATCGTATTCCTATGACAGTTCATATTGTACCAATCATATTGTATACCGTACGATACAGTTTGCAGCCGATTGAATAGGATATGAACTGTTAAATGAAAAGGATTACCTACCCGCAATCGCTCCCCAGATTTAGACGTATGTGCCTTTAATGAACCGATCTTTCTTCCTTCTTTTTTCTGCCATAGTCACTAATAAGTCACCTACTGAAGGAGAGCCTCCTCATAAACTGACCTAACCCAAAGGTGCCGAAATTTTTAGGAAAACGAAAAAGCAAATCGTATTTTATGATTTTTGAATTTCTGCATTTTTTAATGCTATATTTTTATACTTTTATATTTTTAAATAGAAAAATTTATCATAAGTAAATCGTAATTAAAATGATAATAATAATGCATCACACATCGCACATTATATTAAACCTGTCTCAAAGGGCCTCGACGTGTTAGACCCATGTCCCCAAGCCGAGATATATAATATATTGATCATAAATAAGTTATTCCTACCATAATCTATCGTCAATCGATGTGCAAATCATTTAAAATTATATTAACTAATTATAACTTTTTAATTTTGCGTTTTACAATGCTATTTTTATGTGATAAATTAAAAAGAAAATTGTCTCATGTCGCCTTGACGGGACGGGCGAAAAGTTGCTTTTTACGAGTAGATTTTTTATTTTATATTAATTATATTAACTATAGTTTTGTGACTGAAACATTTGATACAGATCTCATGAGTTAGTAATCATTACTAATATGAATAATCCATATTTAATTGTAAATATTCATATTTAATATTAACTTCATTTTAAAATAATCATATAAAAAAATTACATTCAAATAGTCAGATACGTTACAATATAATTTAGGCAGTAAAAAAATAAACAAGTTATGCTTAAATTTATAAAATGTCAATGTTTTAAAATCATCATCAGGTAGCGTAATAAACAGTCGAATTGCCATGCAATGTATATTCTGGGAATATAATTTTAGTTTTTGACTTGGTACACAGTCTTTTTTTCTACCCCTGTATTAACAGTTCGTTGTATTTTTTTAACAAAAATAAATACTTCAAAAATGTACAGACATGGAAGACGCAAAATATTTAATTGTTTAAATAATGGCTCAGAGCTCTCCATTTAGTCTGCACCACAGATAGACCGAATGCATTTCTTTTGCACTCTAAATGCTCTCTGGGCATATTAACAGAATTGGTCCGTACCTAATATAAGTCTCCATAATATTAGTCCGTACCTTAATATTGACGAGACATAACCGTGATATGCCATTAATGCTGCTTCTTTAGAAGTAACATTCGTAAGCCTCTTAACAACATAAACATATCTTTCAAATTTTGTCACTTATACGTCAATATGAGATTTCCATGTACACATTTCGTAAATCATTAAAGATAAAAATTTTGTATCCTTTAAGTAATTATTTTTTGGTTTTTCACTGTCGCATTTGATATTAATATTGTTACCAGTCTTGGTATGCATTATAAAATAAATTAATGTTGTTTTTTGTGTGTTAACGTTTAAATTATTGATTATGAGCCAAGATAGGATTTTCTTGAAGTTTTCATTCGCAATAGAGTCTATTTCATTTTGTCTGTTACATTTGGCATAATTATCATTAATGAAAAGTAAGAACAATATAGGTCCTAAGACACTGCCTTGCGGTACCCCACAACGGTTACTCATATAATTTGTATTTTTTTCTTTCTTGTGTTACCTGTTTATCTACAGATTCAAACATATTGTTGACCTTTACCTATATAGCTTTTAATCCATGACAAGGCTGATTGTAATAAGCTGAATTTTTCTAATTTAGAATATGAGGTACAAAATCACACGCCTTGCTCATGTCTAGGAATATTGCTAAGGTCTCCATTCCACTGTCCAGATTTTGATCACTTCCTTGATTAAGTGTTTGCATGCGAGGGTAGTTGAGCAATTTATCCTAAACCCAAACGATTCATTTTTAAGAGGCTTTGTGATGTTATAAATGTATATATAGTTTATCGTACATTCCTCTTTCAAATATTTAAGAAAATATGGTTATGTTTGTATTTGGTCTTTAATTTTTTTTTTTTTTTTTAATCTTATAATTTTAACGAGGGTTTTTCCTTAGGAAATGCCACCCTCATAGGTAACACTACAAAAACTATAAAAATAAACACTTATCTACGATTAAGTCCACACTGAACAACATAATATAATAATTTGGCCGTTTTTGACAGAGGAGTTGCTAAAATACTATTGCTGAAACCAATCTCACAATTATACGGTGAACAAATGAACAATTGCAATCTCTCAGACGCGTTCCGCTCACACTCCATCATAATATGATGGACATCTTCAATGTCTCCACATACGCTGCATTTTGGGGAGTCTGTCTTTTTCATTAAATATGCAAAACTGTTTAGTGGAATGTGACCGGAGCGCAGTCTGAGTGCGGTGATAGTGTCTTGCCTGGTCATATTGGGATCGTCAAACCACGGGATTCCATTAAGTGTAGGCTGTATTGTTTTGTACCAAATTCCTTTTGAGAGAGACCTTTCATTAAAGTATTCTGTCCAGTTTTCACGACATTCTATTTTAGTTAACCTCAAGAGGTCTGTGAAATATGGTACACAGCTGCTATCAGTAACACCTATAGTAGCCGCTTCTTTCGCAAAGAAATCCGCTTGTTCGTTTCCTACGATACCAACATGAGCAGGGATCCACTGGAGCGTCACAAACTTTTGCCTCTGTTTTAGATCAAAGATAGATTGCAGAATCGAATAGGCAATCGGTGTTCCTCGATAATTCGAGGTACAGCGAGCCAAATGTTGCACTGCACTCTTGGAGTCTGTCAAAATAACAATTTTGTCAAAGCTGAGCGAACCTGCGTAAGAAAGCGCTTCCTGAATAGCTATGAGTTCCGCATGCATTATAGAAATTCTGCAATCTATCTTTAATCTACAGATACTATTAGTCTGTGGATCTACAAATGCAACTCCAATATTACAACCGTCTATGGATGCATCAGTATAAATTTTATAGAAATCGGAGTACTTGTCTAAGATGGAATGCTCACAGAGTTGTTTTAAGTCTTCATTTAAATATTTATTTTTCGGTTTGATTACACACTCTAAACTAGGTTTTAAGCATTCTGTAAGATCCATATTGCTCATCCATGTTTGTGCAGAATACATGCCTAACTGATTTTCTTGGTGTATAAGTATCTCATCAAACTTCTCATGCACTTGTAGAAGTACAGGTATTTTTTTGCGCCGCCAGAAGGGTCTATTCTTTAAAGATTGAAGTTCATTTAACAGTTTAATATTATCATTTTCTTTAAAAGACTTACATTTAAACCAAAATTTACTAGCTAAGTAAAATCTCCTTATCTGCAACGGTGGGATGGCAAGTTCATTTTCCATTACATGAATTGGAGTCGATTTGATGAAACTTCCTACCAATCTTAAACATTGGTTTTGTAATTTGTCAAGTTTGCCTAGATTGGTTTTACTACTATTACCATACAAAAAACTGCCATAATCAAGTCTGCTACGAATCAAGCTAATATAAATCCTTCTTAAATGCAAAGGATGCACTCCCCATCCCGGGCCGCGTAAGATTTTAATTATGTTTGTAAGTTTGATAGTTCGTTCTGCTAGCTCATTTATTTCTTTTGTCCATCTTAGTGACCGGTCAAGCCACAAACCCAGATATTTAACAGAATCTACTAAAGCTAAATTATTATTATTTAGTTTTAACTGGACTGCATCTTTACGAAAACCTCTTTGAAAGACACAAACTTTGGTTTTGGCTGTTGCAATTTCTAAACCAATAGGCTCCAATAATTTAACAATTAAATTTAATGCTGACTGCAGTTCCCTTGTACTATCTGCTAAGTTGTCATATGAAGCAAAAATAACCATATCATCTGCGTATTGGGAGATGTAAATATTTTTTATTTTTGAACAGATGTCTACTGTTGCTATATTAAATAATAACGGGGACAAAGGATCGCCTTGAGCCAAGCCCGAGCAAGTTTTCCTTTCAATTTCTGTGTTATCGATCAAAATCTTGAGATTTCGGTCCTTAAGAAAGTTCCACAGATAACTACAAATTTTGAAACCGGCACCAATACGATCTAACACCGAAACCAGATATGAAACATTGACATTATTGTATGCATTTTTAATATCAATAAAGCAAGCAACAGTATGTTTGTTTTGTGTAAATCCTATCAAAATATGTGAAACTAGAGTAGCTAAACTGTCCAGACAAGATTTTGTTTTTCTAAAGCCTGTAACACTGGGAGAGAAAAGATGAGTCTTCTCACAATACCACTCCAATCTTTTGTTGATGATATTATGAAAGAGCTTACAAAGGCAAGACATCAGCGAGATAGGTCTTAATGATTTCGAATTATTTTGTTCTTGGCCCACTTTTGGAATTGGTA
Source organism: Chrysoteuchia culmella (assembly GCA_910589605.1). NCBI lineage: Eukaryota > Metazoa > Arthropoda > Insecta > Lepidoptera > Crambidae > Chrysoteuchia > Chrysoteuchia culmella. The sequence goes on along the minus strand of OU342651.1, from coordinate 19,719,003 downwards.
ACACTTGAATATCTCGCCACTGACGAGGGACTACTGCAGAAGAAAAAATCATATTGTAAATATGAGTTAAAATTACTTTTGCATTTTCAGGGAGGTTTTTTAACATTAAATGAGATATTCCATCACAACCTGGTGTAGTATTTTTGTTAGAGATATTATTATTCAGCTCTGTAATGGAAATACTCGTCTCTAAGTTGGAATTACTTGAGGAAACCAAAGGACGATCCGGTGTTGCAAAATCTGGGGTTAGACTCTTAAGTAACTCAGAGGCTTTATCTTTATCCACACAAGTTCTAGTAGTCCTATAGCCCTTTAGCCATTTCATTTTACGATATAACTCACAAGAAGAAGTCGACTGATCACAGGATGAACAGAAATTTTGGAAACTGTTCGCCCTAGCTTTATATAATAAGTTTCTAGCTTGGTTGATCTTTTCTTTTAATAAGTCGGAATTGTGTGGAGTTGGGTTACGACGGAACCTAGAGAGGGCCATCCGACGCTCTGCTACAGCTTTCGATAAAGACGCATTCCAGTATTGTTTAGGGATGAACTTTTCATTAAGATTATTGCAATATTTAATGTAAGGAATAGAAAAATCTGCAGCTCTATTGACGTGATCTACAAACGAATCATAGTCTTTTTGCGAATCATTGGAATAGACAAAAGATTCAAGAGATTTTGACAGAGTATCCTTGTATAACGTCCAATCAGCTTCTTTAAAATTTCTCTTTTTCTGTAATTGAACAGGTATATTAACGGTAGTAGTCAGCTTCACCAAACTATGATCACTACCTAAAGTTTCGTTTAATACTTTATAATTTAGTCTCAAGGCTATATCAGAAGTTGCTAAGATTAAGTCAGGAGAATATTGATGTAAAACCCCATTTACGAATTTGACCCTGGTTGGTGTATCGTCGTTGATCGAAACATAACAACTTTCGGATAGGACCTTAACTATTTGTTCACCTCGGTGGTCAGTTTTACGAGACCAACTTTTATGGTGACCATTGATATCACTTAGAACAACTGATTTATTATCCGCTAATGACAAAATAGAGTCCCAATCAGTTGGATGAGTGCGTACATCAGACGGGCAATACACGGATATTATATTCTCAATGTTACAGCAGTTCAAAACCTTTATGTGTAACATTTGAATACCTGAATTCTTGTGAACAGTATCACATTTTATAGATTTTACCGATTTGTGAACAAAAACCGCAATACCTCCATAGCCGTCATCACGGTCAAGGCGATGGATATAATAATCTTTAATTTTGAGTAAACTATCCGGTACCAACCAGGTTTCACAAACCGATGCAATATGAATATTTTCTTGCAAAAGTAAATTCTCAAAACATGTTAATTTCGGACTTAAGCTTTGAGCATTCCAATGTAAGATGTTAACATTTACATTTTTTGTAATATTAGCCATTTAAATAGTCTAAGATCATTTTCAACACAGGCCAGTCTGAAACATTCTCAACAATAATTAAAATTATCCACTCTAAACAACATTTAACACCTAATTTTAATTTCTCACCAAAAGCTAGTTTTTGTAAAAATAATATTTCTTTTAATCTATTTATTAATTCCGTAAAAGTAACATCCTTCCCTTTTTCAAACGTATCACTATTGTTTTGAGGATTTTCGAGGAGTGGTTGTTCCATGAACGGTTCTGTAGATACTCTAGATTTACTGTAGTTTCGTTGCTTCTTTGATATTGTTGTATTTTCTGTCTTAACGGATTCAGCGTCCCTGTGAATCTCTGCTCGTAACTTAGTCACCCTCGCGTATGTATTCCTCTCGTGTAATTCATTCTCAGTAAAATCAGTTAAAGGGGAAAAAAGGTTAGAAGCTTGTTCTAAAATCACACGTCCAGGCGTTGCTGTTACATTTGGGCGACTCGAAATTTTAGTTTCATATTTTTGTGGTGATTCTGGTACGTATATGGTGCAAGCTTTCCGGTAAGTACAGTTAAACTCTGACATAAGTTCACGGATCCTTTTTTCTTTTAAAAACACTGGACACGACTTGTCTAGCGCCATATGATTACCATGGCAATTTACGCACACATATATTAGAGTGTCGCAATTCTCGTGGTTACTACAGCACTTTGGGCATGTTATTTTATCAGACGGACATCTTGAGTGTGTATGTCCTAGCTTCCAGCACTTGGAACATTGGGACACGGGGAATACATAGAGATCTACTTTAATTCGCAGATTATCGACATATATAAAAGGTGGTAGACTGGAACCCTTAAAACAAATACGTACAGTCTCGCTCGGAATCCATTCGCCCGTCGATGACCTTCGCTTCAAACGCATGACAGATGATGGTATAATGTCGTTTTTGCAGGATATGCTATTTAATATGTCTTCATTAGTTAGGTCTAAGTCAACGTCCTTGATAGTACCGTACGAGTAATTGACTTGGAAAGCTCTTTGAAAATTCCAGCCTTTCTCAATTAATTCTTTGCAATTAATTAATTTTTCCATACATTGTGCATTATTAAAGTCTATTCGAAGTTTATAAGGGTTGAGATATTTAATTTTATTTATATCAAGTATGCCGTGGTTCTTGAAAAGTTTCGCAATGGCAAACTGTTTTGGTAATTTTTCTTTACTTGTTACGTACATTTCTAAACTATCCTGAGTTTTTATTTTCTTTCCTCTTGACATTACTTTCCACCCTTCTTGCTCATCTTCCTCTCTTCCTCTTTTAGTAGGTCCTAAATTATCTTCATTAATTTGTGTGTATTCTTCTCCCTGAATTATATCGTCATCTCTTCTCATGTAACTAGATGGGCTTGGAGTTCTCATATTCTCCTCTCTGCACGCCTCATCGCAATTATTATCTTCGCAATAAACATCCATTCTGCGTTAGGTCCTTTGTAGTGCATTATATAAAATAGGATGCGCGTGCGCCGCACGAACAATAGGTCGCCCGATAAGCGACCGCTCGGCCGGCGCGGCGGACAACGCAGGTAGGTAAAAAAAACAGCGGTCTCACACTCGGTTAACGCGTAAACAACTTATCGGCGCGGACACGTCTAGCTCACACGGTTACCGCAGCGAGACTCCCATTTGGTCTTTAATTAGTGATTTCAACAGCGGCCCATTTTTTAACAACGGTTTTACAACTGACCATTAAAGCTTAGATGGAAAATGGCCCTGCTCTATTGTAAGATGTATTAAATTTAATATAATTCATATTATGAGTTAACGGTACAACAATAAATTTAGATATTTTTTAATAATGTCAGTAGTGATATTATCATAATTACCAGCAGAATTAAGTGTTCTTAAGTCCTTTTTATTATTTTGTTAATGTCATCTTTATTAACTGGTGCTAAATATGTATATACGGGTTTTATGTTATTATTATTATTATTTTTGGAGAGGGGACACCAGCAAGGCCGGACGGGTGATCAGTCTCCCTAGTTGGAACCATTTCACCCAGTTCCCTGAAGAAACGCTAACCCGCCCCCTCTGTTTTTCAGGGGACTGGGTTATCGTTCACCCCACCGGCGTCGGACCCTCGAACCTTCCTGTGCGCTTACAGTACCTGTTGAGTTGACTTATCGTCAACTGCTTTAGATCCTCTTCTTTTAACTTGTCCGCTTCAAAGAGCTCCCAGCGCAGTGATGCATACATTGATAATTGAAAGGTGCCTGTTCAGTGGACAATGTCCTGTCAGTACTCCTACTATGTTTCTTATGTTTCTCCTACATAGTTTCAGCAGCTCTCTAGTTTTATTCTTATCAACTAATTTGATGAAGATCTTTGACTGTCTGCAGTCCTTTCTTTTCATCCATCTTTGGTTAGTTTCTTTAATTATTCTAATCTCAATGATGTTCTTAGAGATTCTATGTAAGATTGGCAGTCTTGGTTCAGGGCCAATGAAGGGTTCATCAGCCCCCGTCATAACCAATTTGTCAGCTTCCTCATTGCCACTGTTACCTTCGTGTCCGGGTACCCAGGCAATTTCTACCTCAGCCAAGTTGGCGAGTTCCTGAATGCTTTGTTTGCAATCCTTTACTAGGGCTGAGGTTGTCTCCACTTTATCAAGGGCTTTGATGGCAGCTTGATTGTCGCTGTTTTGTATTATTTTTCCTACATTATAGTTACCAATATCACTTATAATCATGCATTACACTGCATTATCGCGAATACTTCCGCTTGGAATACGCTGGTGTATTTGCCCGATTGAAAGTTGCCCTTTTTGTGCCGGGTTTGGCACCACCTCAATGTTGTCAAAATTCCTGTTTTCATTATGTCTCTGACCACGGTTTTATGTTATTTAATACCTTTCTTTTGTCGATTTTCAATAAATTTATAAAATAATTATTGTATTCATTACATATTATGTCATTTGGTTTAATTATACATTAATTATATAGTTTTATATTTTTTATGTCATTACTGGAACTTTGAACCTGTACAACCTTTTTTTTTGCTAATTGCCCTCTAGCTGCCGATTGGTCTACGGGGTCCGTGGTGGTAATCACCCCTACGACCCGGCGCCTGGCCCGAATACTCGGGCTCTCTCGCGGCGGAGAGATCGCCGAGCAAGTGTGGCCATCTCCCCAGACGGTAGGTATCTCCAATGTGATGCCTCTAGAGTGGAATGAGGTGGGCATACTGCCGCCTCCTTCCACCCAACCGCCTACGTCGAAGCCGCTCCTCATGAACCTGCTCTTCGCGAATCCGCTCCGATGTCTCGTTTTGCGAGACGACATCTTCGCAAAAGGAGACTGCCGCCTCCCAGGATCTTTCGGTGATCAGCATGGAACCTGTAGAGCCTGTAGTTTTTTGGGGTCCTTTCTTTTCGCTAAATAATGCATAAACTCCCCATACATGGAACTGAAACTAAAAGTAATTTTTTTTCATCAAACCTACACGTGTGGGGTATCTATGGATAGGTCTTTAAAAATTACATTGAGGTTCCTAAAACAGATTTTTCTCAAAGTCAACCGTTTGAATGATATACACTTTCAAAGTGGTAAAATGTGTGCCCCCCTCCCTCTCTAACTTTTAAAATATGAAAGACAAAACCTAAAAAAAATATATGCTGTAGATCTTTATAAAAATTTCAACGAAAATTGGTTTGAACGAAATATATAGTAGTTTCAGAGTAGAGTTTCATAGTGTTTGTATGAATGATAAATATGACTTTGTCATTCATACAAATACTATGAAAAACAAAGTTATTTTTGCAGACGAAAAATTATAGTGGCATGGCATACAAAAACAAACATATACAGAGAAAATGACAAAAAGAGGCACACACAATATGCGGCCTTATTGTACATAGCAATCTCTTCCAATCAACCTTGGGTGAGAGACGGAACCCTTTATGTGCGACTTCGACTCGCACTTGGCCGATTTTTTGTCATGTAAGTGTGTCAGTTGATTCACCACTTATAAAAATAAAATAAATAAAAAATAACTGCAACGGTGTATGCGTCGTCATTGTTGCTCTTGAAATAATGTAAGGCGTTAAAAGTAATGGTTTATATCAAGGACCCATTAATCCGGTTATAAGGTTAACCCGTATATTTGATTAACCCTTATACCGATTAACCCTTATACAATATGGATTAACCATAAAAATAATGCTGATTAATCCGAATGAAAGAGATAGTAAAAACGAAATACTTCACACAAAACACAGTGGGTGGAGAGCAGTGCGCTCTACGATCTCAATTATATTGCTTTATGTAGCTTTTCATCATTTTGAAGAGTCAGAAAAATTAGAAAAAAAGGATTATTTAGTGGCCGGTGTTTCATTCATACTTATCATTTTTTTATTTCAAATTGCTGGTTGTGCCATACGAACTCTTACACGTTCGTGTATAGATAACATGCAGAAAATTCCAATTATAAAATTATATCCAGAGGGTTTAGTGCGAGTTTGCAAATATCCAAACGTTACCATAAGGTACCATAGAGTAAAATTTAGACAGATAGCCTTAATGCAATGGGAATAAGATTGAGAATAAAATTAAACTCTATTCGCAAACTTCGGCGTAAGCGAGTAATGGCTGGTATACACTTTGATTAGTGATTAGTGCGAGTGGCATGTTTAGTGTTAAGTGTTTAGCAAAAAACACGTTCGGACAGTTACTGTTTAGTGTTAAGTGTATAGTGCTTAGCGAAGTATAGTATTTACAGCGCGTTCTATTTTTTCTGCGAGTAGCACCTCCCGCGCGTCCCGCCTTAACCCCTCACTTGCTCTAAACAAGAACTAAACACGTCTGGACGTGACTGTTAAGTGTTTAGTTTATATCAACAAAGTCTCGTGTTCGTTTCTCCTGTTGTTACGATTGATAAAAATATTTAAAAAAATGTCTACTAGGTGGTTCGAATCCGTAACCCACTTTGTGGAGTTGTATGTTCAACATGCGTGTTTATATAATGTAAAATGTCCTGAATATAAATACAAACATTTATTACTAATCAAAGTATACGGCAAAATGACGTCTAATTTTTTTTTTTATGAATTAAACACCGCCTACTAAACAGTATAGGACATCACTAATCACTTAACACTAATCACTCTACACACTTAACACTAAGCACTTGGCACTTGGCACTTGACTATACAAAGTGTATACCAGCCATAAGGTGAGAAAACTCACACTAAGCACTCTGATCAGACTAGTGGCCCCACAGACATGTGGCTCCCTGCGACGTGTGTGGTCTCCGTTCCAGTTGGAATGTCGCGATAAAATGTATTCTATTTTCAAGGCTTTTAAAACTATTTGACAAATCCCTTCACCCGTTCAACAAAACTGGTAACTACTAATTTTTGGATTGTAGACTTTCCTAATTTGTACTGAGAAACCTATTTTCTGTGTTTTTGCAGTAGTTTTTCAGTATTTATAAGTAGGTAGCAGTCGTAATAATACCTACGACGTATATATTCTTCACTTTCGTATCATCAACATTTGTTTTCGGATTTCGACGTACATACTTCTTTCTTATCATATTATATCTTGTCCGCCTCTGTCGTCCCGGGTTCGACTCCATGCGGGGGTACATATTATATTCGGTTTGGTTGGTGGTAGGACTTGTTGCGTCGCCGTCGGCGGGCTGTGAAAACCTCGCATATGTAACTCTCCAAATTATACAGGAGATGAAAAAAACCGTGTATTGAAATTTTTTGTAGGAAGTAAAGTAAATTCGGTAGGTTTTCCATGCTTCCAAAATAACAAGGCTTGGTTGATGGCCCCGCGAAAAAAAATATTGATGCCACCTTTTATACAAAATTAGGCATTCTCTTTTGCGACTTACGAGGTTTTCACCGCCGACGTGTTGTAAATCCGTCTGGCTAGCTACCACCATCTTATCTAAGCCTGACGACATAACCACAATGTTTTCAGCATTGTTGTGTTCCGGCAGTTAGAGATAAGATAGCCAGTTCCTCAGTGATCAGGAGGAGAGGCTCTAAACCTAACAACCTAAGATCGGGTGTGATGAAAGGTAAGAGTCTCCCAGTTGTACATAAAAAAATATAGGTAGAGATACTTTTAAAAGGGCCTGCGGCCCTAACGCGCAAGTGTCGTCGTCATCGACATCGACTTCATTTGACAGAGGGATGTGACATATTGCTCTTACAGCCGGTTTCAATAATCTATCCCTAATAAGAGATAGGCCTATCTTGGTTACGTTACTTAGCAACCGCTGTTATTTCGGGTTATTTTGGGCTGAATAACAAAAATATCTAGGCAACAAAGCTCTAGTAAGCCCATCTCTTACTGTAGATAAGTTATTGAAACCGACCGTTAGTCTTTGGTAAGTTTTCATTTGTGTCAAAAAGAAGCAGCAATGTGTCACATCCATCTGTCAAATGAAGTTTTGTATATCCTTTGAACTTAAAAATGACAAACAATATTTCAAACGAATAAAACACTGCTTTGAATACAAGCGTGACACGCCAACCATAACATACAAAAATAAATAGACTGTATGTAGGTATATCTTCTCTTACTTTTTGAAGATCTATGCATTTAACAATCCCTATGGTCTTACTTTATTCTTTAATTTTTGTTTTTCTATTATCAATGTAAAAAGACCAGTAAACCATATAAAAATATGTATTTGACTAACGGTATCAAGTTTTTGCCTTCATAAGCAAATCTTTATTCTATATATATATATATATATATATATATATATATATATATATATATATATATATATATAGTCAGTAATATTATAACTTCTCTCTACGTTTAGCGCAAAGGCACACTTTACATATTTCTCTATCAGTTGAAGATCATTATGAATCGTTTTTTACATAACAGGCATTATTTTCTTATGTGCCTTATATAATACTCACACCATTAATGTAATTGTAAGTTAATTGTAAGTTTAACCGCCTCTGTGGTCTAGTGGTACAACCAACGGTATCAGACCCAGGGGTTCCGGGTTCGATTCCCAGCGGGGGTACATATTGTATTCGGTTTGGTTGGTGGTAGGACTTGTTGTAACGTCCTATAAACGCCACAATAGGCGTGAGCTAGGAGAGGCCTATGCCCAGCAGTGGACGTCCACAGGCTGATAATGGAGTATTATTACGCCATCAGTCTAAATAACCGTGTTCAAAGCACAATTTCATTTTAGCGATTTTTGGGATTACAGTCCCAAAAAGTTTTTGACAGTAATGTATTCATGGGACTGTAATCCCAATATGGCCGCTCCTCACAAAATCTACCTATTTCTTTCTTATTTATGCATTATTCCATAAAGAACGCATACTGTCTCATTCGGAACGAACTATGCTCCATATTATTAATACTAGCAAAATCGTGAAAATGTCATTTACGGCTAAAAAAAAGTATATAACCAGGTCCGTACTCTGTGTTGCAAAAATTGATGGATGTCAACAAATGTATTTTTTTTTTAAGATGTAAAAACATCAAACTGGTCATTTATTTTTTTCCGTAAGTAGAATATATACACCAACCATTCCAAATTATAAAATTAGTAGAATTCAATTTAGTTTTTAAATAAAAAATGTTTTACTGAAACAAAGTGCAATTTAATCTCGTTAAATGTTCAAAAGCGATTATTTCTACACTACTCACGTGAAATTGAAAAACAAAAAACGACATTCAAAGCACCATGTTATTCAGAATAATAAAAACATCACTTTAAGACGAACACTTCAGAATCTAAATCGTAAGAAACATTTTACTGAAGTGCCCCGCACTTATCATTTGTAACGGTCGCTTAAAAAACGAACGTGATACGTCTACGGTGTAAAGTTGCGCGGCCGGATCACACGAGCGGTTCGTACAACCGTCCCGAGTGTTCGAGTTATTTTTAAACATTAGGCGATTAGTTTAGTTTTGAATACTTGTGATATGTTATACGAGCAACCCGTGTGCGCATAATGCGCAAAAAACACATAATAACATTCAAAAAAGTTTTTTTTTTTTTTGTTTTTTTTTTTTTAATTTGAGTTTTTGCTAAATTTCTCGACTTATCCGACCACTTCAGACAAATACCTTTCTTACGGTGTATTGCACTTGATTGTGCGACTTTTAGTTGTTTAGGAGGAGAAGCGGCTTCACTGCCGTATTATATATATAGATTCTTTTTTTTTATGAATGACGGGGAGACTCTTAGCCTTCATCATACATCATGTTAAGTATTGATAAGGCTGAAGATAGAAGCGAGCCTTTCCCAGAATCCTCAACCACTGAGGAACTGGCTATCTTATCTCGAACTGCCGGAACACAACAATGCTGAAAACATTGTTGTTAAGGCGGGCTTACAACAAGTCTTACCACCAACCAAACCGAATACAATATGTACCCCCGCTGGGAATCAACCCGGGACCCCTGCTAGGTCTAGATAATTGGTGTGATTGTATGCAAATAATATTTATTTATTTATCATACATTACTCATGTGTTAGGAACAAAATTAGGCGAAAGAAATTGTTTTTTTGTTGATTATATTTTTTTTATACTTACTTAATCTCAAATCGCATTGAGTGTACGATCAATTGTTATTTATACTATTACTAATACTATTTTAAGTTTGTTTTCTTTGTTTTTCATTGCTTTGGTAGATTCAATTTTAAAATATATTATAAAATAAATTAGCTCCATTTTGTTTTCACAATTGTACTAAACAACATTACTGTAACCCTATTTAGAGAAAATAAAAATATTTGTATTTGTATTTGTATTTGTAAATATCCAAATAAACGACGCTAACACATGATAAAAAAAAAATTTTTTTTTTTGTTGTTAAATTTTAAAAACGTAACACAACCTCCCCTTTGCTTCTGATGTCAGTAACACTAGTGTTTAAAAGCTGGGTACTGATTTCGGAATCTGTCCCCTAATTGTCTAATTTAAAATCTATCACAATCCCTTTCAGAGGTATTGTGATTGTGATATTTTCGTCTGTCATATTGCTTAGACAGTTTCGTTTTATTCCATACCTTTTAAAACGCGTCCCGATCACAATCCCTTTCAAATGTCAAATAGTGACGGCCTGAATAACTTTCAAATTGCGAATTGAAAGGGATTGCGATAGATATAAAATTAGACAATTTGCCCCCTGTTCATTGTACGTGCGATGTTTCATGAAGCTTAAATATTTTGATTTTAAAACAACTATATTGGCCATGACAAATATCCATGCAGACGAAGTCGCGGGCAGAAGTTAGTTTTATTACAAATATTGCAAAATGCAACGCTGTCCAATAGAAATTACTGTGCATAATCGTTCTATCGAAGATTGATAATACGAATAATGGTAGGTAATAAAAAAATACAGAAGAATAATTTATATTATTTTACTCAACAATAAATATTAGTTATCACAATAATAGGTATTTCATTTCGTCACAACACATCTTGTATTTAGCTTGTTCAATCAGTAAATATTTTTTAGTTACACATTGACCTAATTAATTATATTTTTGACAGAAGACATAAGTTTTGTTTTTATTTTATTTACATCTAGATTTAAAGAATTATAGGTATTCGCTAAGGCTTTTGTTCTCACTGTTTCTTTAATAAAATTGTTTGTTCGTATTATTAAAAATGCAACAAAATATAATTATTATCTAAAAACTAATCTTATAACCTAAACTAGTTTTAAAAACTCAGCATTGCTTATTTCTCTTCTATATTAAGTAATAAAAGGAATGTCCATCCATCCATCAAAAGGAATGTAAACATAGACAATTATATTAAAATATTTTTCACTTTAATATTCAGAAACTTACTACAAAAAAAATATAACTGACTTGAAAAAGTAAAAATAAACCATATTATGGAGTCGGTGCATCCAAGGCATCGATGGTTTATTCTTCAATGCGTTCAATTCACGTCTATATTTTTAGTTTTCTTGCCTTAGAGACACCGACTTCATCCACGGTGATTGAAGTCTGTTAGAAACAGTCATCTTTGAAATGTGGATGAATAGGTAGATTTTTTGTATTTTGTATTAGATAGAATTGAAATGGTAGCGCCATCTAGTTAAAATAAGATGCCAACTGAAAGTCACAGTAAACAAAGAAGTCTTCAATATTCAGACTTAAAAAATCCTGACAGTTATAAACACACATATTATAACATTTTGTTAACAAATAGTAAAGATTTCAAACTACTTAAACTTGTTTTTTTTAATCTATTTCGTAAACCTCCAAAACAACAATAAATCATTAAGGGATTTAAATTTAAATCAGAAGACACAAAAATTATTTAACACATACAAATAATAGTAAACTTATTGAAAATTGAAACGGGTATTAAACGCGTAGAAACGTGATAGATATTTCACCTACCTAATTTTCCCGACGTTTCGGCCAAGTTACATCGGCCATCATTAATACCCGTTTCAATTTTCAATATTTCTAATGCAACGCGAAAGTTTAAAAGTGTATAATAGTGAACTTGTAGTAAAAGTTTTATATGGCCTTTAAAAGTTCAGCACTAAACAGTTTTATACTTGGCGCCACATACTATAAGGAAGTACTTACAAAAAATTCTCAAGTTATTTTAAGTAAGTATCATAAATAAAATAACTAAGGTAATTTTTTTCTGTTCAAAATCATTTGATTTACACCCACAATCAGAAAAATCGCACCTTTTAAAAAACCCACTTTTGAGCTTAGATAAATCTTATTTGGAATCAATTTATGAGGGAAATGTTGGATATCATTTGAAAGGTAACGAAAAGGAGTACCTAAAACAATTTTTTTTTTAATTTTTATTGGTTTACACTCCTTAATTATGCGTTTTGTATTAAGTACTTTTTTTTCGGTTACATAACGAATCACCCCCTATTGAACCTCCATGGACCCTTAAACACCCACAAATTGAAACACCAGCTGCCCTTATTAGGAACAAATTTGTTTTTTTTTAATGTCACATTTTTTTTATTATGTTTTTTATGCACTAAAATGTTGTTTAATAAGTTTATTTATTGGGCTTTCAAACTAGGCCAATATTGGTGGGGGTTCATGACCTGCACGCAATTGTTAATTGTTAATAACGCTTAAGATTTTTTTTTAAAGTGCAATTTTTTTGTCGTTGAGTGTAGTTGTCAACTTTCATCTAACAAAATGCTGATTCAGCTTATTGACATCTATCTTAAAATAAAGTCAATTGTAAACAAACCTAAACATGCAGAGGTTGCTAAAAAAATCAACTCTTCGTTATCCAGATATATTGTACTCAATTTCATGTTTGTTGCGTAAAACTAACCCTTGAAAATCATAGGGAAAGTTCAATTAAGTCTAGTCAAAAGACTGCGCAAGAGACGCTCAAAAGGCGGGCTATCTCCCATCGTGATCTACAAAGTCAGCCTAAATAACAACAAAAATAATACTTACTACAACCACATGGCTATCACAGTCAACATACTTAACGCGTAAACAACTATACTGGCTTTCGATGACGAGGCGCTGGATGGCAAGAATCCCTTATTCTTTGGTGATGGTGAGCCGCAGCCGTCATGCTTGTCTTCCGTGAGGCACATCGCGTAAGCCATAAGGTGAGGTACTAAGTTCTGCTCGTAGCTGGACGTGAAGAGGTGCTCCCAAGGTCCTGATGCGAAGACCGCAACGTCCTCTCCTCCGTGAGTCTCAGAGTCTAATGGCACGAGACTTGGGTATGAGTAGTCCAGATCCCCTGCAAGAGTATTAAGGAATAAAGTAAATGCAAGAAACATAAACAAATCAAAATATCTGAAAACGTAACAATGAAGACAACATAAATAAACTTTTTTCTTGGAATTGTGGAACGTGGTTGGGATGTTGAGAATGCAATAAATATCGCAAGTGTAGCGTAACGAACCCAAGAAAAGGTTCATCTAAAGCGTAATTTATTTATTGACAGATAAGAAAAGGGTTTATTTTGTTCAACGTGTTTTACCATCTTTTTCAAGTTCTTTTCATGGCTTTGTATTTTTGTAATATCTAAGTAACTTCGTTAGTATAAGCTGTAATGTGATACTACTACATCCTCAATAAATATATATATAAACAATTTAAGGATGCGTTAAACTTCCGTAGCCTCTCAGGCCCTGGGTTAATGTGACACAATAGGAAATCCATTGTTCTCTGGACACCGGTGTCCTGCTAGCGAATGACGAATTAATAAATAATAACAATAAAAATAATATTTATTCATCTCATACTAATAAACATCATTTCAAGGCTTAACATAACTGTAGACATAGTTTAGTATGAGATCTGGAGCCCGAAAAGAGTTTGAAATAAACTTGTGGTACGGGTCACCAGGTCTCACCCCGAGGAATTTACTCATAAAAAATAACTACTTGGAAAGTATGAAACAAGTACTTACTAAAATATTTAATTAAGTAAAAGAGTGAAGAGTGTTAGTTAGTCTTGATGAGTAATCATGTAGATGTATGGATGTATGTGGAGAGGGTGTGTGTGTGTCTTTTATAACCGCTAGGTTTAAAATGTAAATTGTGTTGTAAATTGGATAAATAATAAAAAAATAAACCTACGATTTAAAAACTGCTGACTCAGCGTCACATCGATCCTTTTCCCATCAGCACCTATGGACGCAGCTTTGCCATTCGCGTAACTGATGGTCGTATAAGGCATTTTATCATCTCCATTAGAAGTGTCAACGGTGCTGAGAATGTCATTGCCTCTAGATGGGTAGCCGGCAACTGTCATTGTGTGAGCGTGGTCGGAACTGACAACTATAAGCGTATCCTCCTCACTGGTTAACTCTTTAGCTTTCTTCACCGCTTTAGAGTATTCCACTGTTTCATCTAAAGCTAAACGGGCCTGGCTGTCATGATGGGCGTGATCAATGCGACCACCTGGAACAATAATAAATAACTCTATTATATCATGCTTAAAAACATTTTTCTATTTATTATTGCCAAGAAGAATAAGTCTACATAATAAATCGCACTTGCATAAACAAGTTATAACAAGGACGGCTCTGTAAATAAATGCCCTATTATAAGTCTTACAAATGAGCATAAAAGGTAAGTTACAGCGATCAGTGCCAGTTGAGCCTCAACTTATTTATTAAACCGAGCCTTGACCGCCTCTGAATAAATATCAAAACGCCTTTTAGATCAAGGTTAATAATATTTATTATTACCTTCATCAACTACTCTATTTTAAAAAATTATATAAAATCACTGAATTATGATCGATTTCTCATTATTTTATTGCTCTATTTTAACTTGAATTACCCATTGTTCTGCATGTTCATGATTTATTGTTGCTTTTCTACAATGATCAAAAGCATATTTAACCAAAATTCATGGATAACTTGAATGTTTTCTAGCCGAGAAAAAGTAGCAGACAGACTGAGAGTTTTACATTCGTTCTATATAATATTCTTTTCTCTAGATATCTAAGTAAGTAAACTTATTTCCCCTTAAAATGCTTATGAGATACTTAAGTAAAATGATAAAATTATGTAGGTACGTATAAGTACATATGAAAAAAAACAGCGAATCGTCATTTTGTAATAACACAAAAAAATTATATCTAGTTAATAACCAAACATTTATAGCTTGCTTGTTCCATATATTTTTAAAACATTGTTTTTACTATGTTCTAAGCCCGGCAAAGAAATCCATTTCTTTTATATGAATTTCGGTCAACAGAGACCATAGTTATTACAATAACGCGTTCTTTAGGGACATTGCAGATAAGATAATGTAATTTGTGTGAGGGATAAAATACAAGACTACAACTAGACAAGGAAATTACGTTAAGAAGTGGCTTGTCAACATAGATAAGGGTGTTTGGAATGTATCCTTTGACAATTTAATGTTGTGAAAGCTTTGTAATATTAAATATTTACAGATAGAAGTAGGTACTTCCAGACTTTTTCAGTGAAGATCATGTTCGGGAATGATTTCGTCATTTGTTTTAGTGTTGGAGTATGTTGTGTCTAATGAAGTACTTATAATCTATCTATTCTGTGGTGTAATAACGAACACATTGAGTAGGCAGAAAACCTTTTGCAGCTGCACACGGAGTTCATTCAAACAAAAGTAATAAAATTTAACGGGGCATAGCTGTGAACGTGTTGAACTCGCTCTTGAGACAAATCCAGTCTGGTTTTGAGTGCCTGTACGCATTGTCTTGGTGTACGTGTACATAAAAGCGTGATTGATCTCGAGACTTTAGATTTAAATGTTAAAGTTATATGTATTTTGAATTAGATCAACATTTCTGTTTTACGCCATTTTATTATACTAAGGTTTCAATACAACGAATCTAGACAAAATCATATTATGGCGTTGGAGTTGTTCACAAGTTGTCGCCATTTTGGCACCATTTATTAAATTTATTAATGTTGCACGTAATTTTTACATTAAAACATATTAATTTAACCTACATTGATCTACAAATATTAAACCCTCACCTTCAACGAACAAAAAGTAACCATTTTTACTTCTGCTAAGCATTTTAATGGCTACCTCCACCATCTCTTCAAGAGTCGGCTGATCTTTGGCTTTCAAGTGGTAGTCCATGTGGTCATCCTTAAACAGGCCAAGAAGGTATTCCGGAAGGTCATCAGAGTTGTACACCTGAAGAAGAAACAGTAAGACGATCAAGAAATCGGTACGTAGTAGTAATAATAAGTAATATTGTATTGCATCGACTACCTGATGGCTTGCGACTTTCAAGATTTAAGTAGCAAACTTCTTATTCTTTTGAACGTTAACGCTAATTTTAAAGTTAAAACCTTAAGCAATTTGCTATAAATAACATGGCGTTAACTTTTTAATCCCATAAAACGCTTTAATGTTTGTGATTTTCCGAGAACATACAACCCAAACCTTTTCAAGGTGCAAGTGAACAGGAATTTTCTGGGCGAACTCGCTCCATCTTAGATCTCATTCACGCCCTTTAGCCGGATTAAGATCAAGAGTAAGCCCTTTAATATAATATAAATAAATTTCCTATACTTGTTTTAAGTTATTTACTCCTTTATTGCTTATTATTAATCTTTTAAGTTTGCGTAATCGTTAAAATGAATAAAAAGAAAGAAAGAATTGGAAGGGGCTGGTAAAGTATCTGATACGTTCAGCATGTATAATGTGTATCAAAACGAAATCGTATAATGAAAACACACCATCATAAGCTCGTTCCTATCGGTGACGTACTGATGCGTCACGTTCTTCTCAACCTTCTCCATGTGCAACAGCTCCATGAGGTCTAGCCCGTCAAGCCTCCTCCAGGCGCTCGGTACGAGAGGATTTAAGGAGTTCAGCATCAATACCCGTATCTCTCTACCAATTATTACGTGAATTTAATTTTACAAGCTTTTTCTTATCGGTGAAGTACCTACTAGTGTGTTACATTCTTCTCGACCTTGGCGACTTGCCACAGCTCCGTGAGGTCTAGGTCATCCAGTCCTCTCCCAGGGCTCGGCACCACAGGATCTAAG
Organism: Chrysoteuchia culmella; assembly: GCA_910589605.1. NCBI lineage: Eukaryota > Metazoa > Arthropoda > Insecta > Lepidoptera > Crambidae > Chrysoteuchia > Chrysoteuchia culmella. Next base: position 19,702,068 of record OU342651.1, on the reverse strand, counting down.
GAGATCGGCACTATCTCCCATCTCCTGTCACCCGAATGTATGATCTATATCTAAACGAAGTTGTATGATATTTATTTTACCTTCATAAGCTCGTTCCTGTCGGTGACGTACTGGTGCGTCACGTTCTTCTCAACCTTCTCCACGTGCCACAACTCCGTGAGGTCCAGCCCGTCAAGCCTCCTCCCGGTGCTCGGCACCAGAGGATCTGAGGAGTTCGGCAACAACTCCCGCCTCCCGCCACCCATTATAACCTGGAATGATAAATCAAACAGTGTAGAAGAACGAGCAGTGTAATTACTGATGATCGGTAAAATTACAGGATGATCAGGTAGAAAAATCATTACGTAAGAACATCAATTATTAAGTGCAGTTGTTGCAGTGACCGTTACTGCAACGGATGATCGGTTATACGAAAAGAATAAGTAATTGAAATCTCTACACATGCAGAGCTTAGTAAATAGCTTCCAGTTACTTAAGCGTATTAACATATGCGATGATATAACGTATGATATGATATACGTAACGTATGCGATGATGGCGCTCATGGTAAACATCATAGCTGGTTGACTGGACAGAAGTTTCTAACTACAACTATATCACAAACTTTTTAGGAACTCTTCAAAATGATTACTGGTAGAAAATGCCTACGGCATTAAGTCCGCTTATGTACATACAGTTTTTGCATGAAGTATTAACCTTTCACCACCGACATGCGGGCTCACAGACCGCTGTGGTTTTCCAAACTGCTGGATTGCCCTGGATCGGCCTGACCTGAGCTTCTCAGTTCCTTCGAATTTAGTTACATCAGCGACATAGAGGGTAAAAGTTGTGTCGCAACGTGCTGGTTTTTTGAGTAATTTGCGTTTGAAGTTGACGCGCGGTCTGTGAGACAGCACGTCGGTGTTTACGTAACTTTTTTGTACGCTATTTGAATCTGATATTTTGTTTTATATGATTAAGCAAAAATATCGCTATTTGGAGCTTCACGAATAACAAAAAAATATAAAAGTTGTAAAAATATTGTTATAATTTTTATAAAAAAAAATTATTGGGAATTTTGAGTCTGAGACTAATATTTGCTATATCAAAAACATATTTCTTGATTCTGACAGGCCAAAACAATAAAAACCTGCCCCCTTATTGTCTAATTTCAAAATCTATCACAATCCTTTTCAAAGATATTGTGATTGCGATAGCGATTTATGGAATTGTGTAACATATATAATCGCAATCCCTTTCAGAACGATTGATGTTTTAAATGACACTTAATTCGACACTTCTCAATACGTTTGAAAGATATTTTCGTGTGTCACTTTGCTTAGGACAGTTCAATTTCGTTCATTCAATACCTTTCAAAACGCATCCCGATCACAATCCCTATCAAATGTCAAATAGTGACGGCCTTTCAAATGACGAATTGAAAGGTATTGCGATAGATTTTAAAATTAGACAATTAGCCCTCTGATCTTACTGCACATTAGTGCAGTTAGATCAGATTTATTTTAACAAAGAAAATCGTGTTTCTTTTGGCCAATTTTACTGTCAAAAATATATATGTTGTGTTTGAAATTAGCCCAATACTTTTTGCCTTAATTCTGTGCAATATTCACCATTTTTATTTCGTGGACATTGGTGTGGGTTATATGCTGGTATAAAAATGATGTATTTTAATTTTAGTTAATATTACTTAGCGTATAACTGTTTAATGTCCCAAATCATAAAAATAAAATAAAAAATAAAAATAAAATTGTCAGTTATTTATTTGTCTATAAAAACATGTGTCCTATATTTTTTTGTTATATTCATTAATTCCATTAATAATAGAAAAATACAAATTTTGTGTTTAATTTTTATTGACTTACATATTCAGTTTAATTATTTTCGATATCAAGTAATACATCAAGATAATTACGAATCCAAAAGTTAATGACGGTAAAAAATTATAAATAATTAATATTTCTTGGTGTTTTATTCGACACTTATTTGTTCACATGAAGATCAAAAAACTTCTTTAACATGCGATAACAGAAGTTTTATAAGCAAAATAATAATAGCTGTCTGAGAGACCGCAGCGCATGCATGTCGGCGGTCGCGTGCCAAAAAACCTATAGCGGTGGTTAAAGTTTAAATAAATAAATAACCTCCTTATTTTAAAGATGTTAAATCGTCACCTTAAACTGACGGCCAGGGTTGTTCATGACTAGCTGGTAGGCGATGTCCCGGCAACCCAGCTTCAGGCACTCGTCAGGGACGTCAGCGTCGCTCTCCCAGTTACGCTCAGACGTGTGCGCGTACATACCCGCTGGGGAGGCGTGGGTAACCCTCGTCGTTGTTACCAAACCTGAAACAAATAAACTAATCGATAACGGATACCTTATTTTTCAATCATCTCATAAAAGTTATCAGTCAGTTTACCTAAAAACCCATTACAAAATACAAGAAGAGATATGAATGATAATTTCAATTAGCCTAATGAGTTAACAGAGGAATCATTTTTGTCCGAGCATTTTACTGCTTCTACAGTCTAGTGGTAACACCATCATTATCAGACCCATCGGTTCGAATCCCTGTCGGGGTGCGTATTGTATTTGGTTTGGCTGGTGGTAGGACTTGTTGTATGTAAGTACGCCTGGCAAGCTACCATCATCTTATCTAAGTCTGACACCATAACAACAATGTTTTCAGCATTTTTCTGTTCCGGCAGTTAGAGCTAAGATAGCCAGTTACTCTGGTGGTTGAGGACCTTCAGCCTTATCATTAATTAACATCAGTTATGATGAAGGCTCCTCTCCCCGTTATTAATTAAAAAACGTTGGCCCTAATTCTACAAAGTTATTGTAAGTTAACTGATACGCAAGATTTTCCTGTATAATCTTGGTAGTGATGTTATAACATAATAATTGTCGTATTATTCAAACTGAAGATGATTTGTGGTTCTATAGAATTTGTATGAAATAAGATATTGTGTTACTAATAAAAAGGTAAAATGTCAATTTAGAGTAACTACCCATTGAACTGACACTATATAATAATATTATTTACTTACCTAAAGTATAAAGTACTATTATAACAATGGACCATTAATAAATAATGGAAATGAGCATGAGTAAATCATATAGATGAGCATATTATGTTCTATACTGTCAAATACAATCACAAGTAGTGGCTCCGTTACTTCGTTCATGTGCCCATTTCACCAGATCCTCAAACAAACAGTATAAACTTCCAATTCCTGATTCACCCCCTTCCAGTTTAGTTTTGCAAAACGGGTTTCCTATACTATTTTAAAAAAACACAAGGAACAGATCAGAAAGAGCATGGCCCGCTTTTATTACCGAAAGAGTGTCGCAAAAAACAATGTTGCCATGACAAAAATTAAGAAATTGGAAATTGGAAATTGGGAATGGGTTGCACAAAGGATGCAACAAGCAGTGGGCCGGGACCATCAGTCGTCGTCGGCAACGAGGGTAGAATCTGAAGAGTTCTCTAATGGGGAGTATAAAAGCCTAAAACCTCTAAACCTACCGACATCCAACCCTTGCTCCAAAGCCCATTGGCCAATGGAATTAGCCCAGTTGCCCCTATGCAGCTGGGAGTAGCATGAGCTTCTAGTGACATTGCCATCCAGCCCGATCACTCCATATTTCGTCTTCACACCAGTCAGGTACGATGTCGCGGTGCAAGCTGAGTCAGGCACTTGCGCGTCTATACAGTACGTCTGAAAATGAAAAAGATATATATAAGCATGATAAGAAGGAGCCCGTGGCGCCGTGTTTTGCGCGCTCGGCTGCGATTGTTGATGTTAAGCAACTTTTGCAATGGTCGGTCACGAGATGGGTGACCACTTCTACTTGGTTACTATTTCGAGCTCCTCCGTGCTTCGGAAGGCACTGTAGAAAATTACTGAATTTAATTGGCAAAAATTCATCTAATCTAATTAATTATTTGGATTGATTTTAACTTCTATTTGTAATATGACTCGGAAATGCCAAGTGAATTTATTCATTGATTCTACACTCAAATGCTCATTAGTTCATTCAACCCCCACTCTTTCAATTCCCACACGTCCCAATAGAATTACTTTAATTTTGCTCACTTTACATTCTGCTGTGCTAGTGAAAATAATTGATCTGAATATATTTCAGTATTTAATTTTCATACATTTGTACGATTTTGAATTTTTCAATGTTATTAATCACAGCTTGTCTGTTTGCAAGACGACTAAATGAAAAACATGCTCCTTCTAACTTTTTTATTTGTGTTCTGTATTAAAAACTAGTACCTACAATTGAGTTTCAGAAGTTTCTGGCCAAAGAAAATACGTCATCTACCTACTTTAAGTAGGTGTTGTCTGAAAAATTATGTACACAAATATTGAATTAATACAGCTGTTTAAATATGTGGAGTTAAAATATGTGTAAAATAATAATGAAATAAAAAAACGTAAACCACAAATAACGTTACTTAGACTTAGAAAACAAATTTTATTACATATTTCAAATATTCTTCAGTAAATATTGTTTGCGTTGTTATTATAAAGGAAAGAATAAATGTATATTATTTATTATAAGTTTCGTTAAACGTTTGTCAAGATTTCAAATACGTTAACCGTAGTAAAAAAGAGGTCAAACCAAGCATGACATGATTTTTTATGAATATTGAACCAGCAAACAATCATTGGTAATACAACGACATTTTGACGACTTATTTGGCGCAGAGGTACTAAACCCGCCTTCTGCGCCAGAGGTACCGGGTTTGATCCCCGGACAAGATATATTTGTTTTGGTCTGGGTGTATAAAACGAGCCTAAGCATGAAGGAGCTCGAGAAATACTTCTGGTTTTTCGAAGGTCGCTGATCGACCTTCGTGAAAGTTTCATAACCGCCACAATCGAAGGCCAAACAATATCAGCAATTCATAGAAGAATAGAACTAAATATCAGTTAACGTATACCTCAAAAACCACTGCACCGCAGGCTAAGGTGCCCAACAAAAACTACGGCTCATAGAGAAGAATTATAGAAAGAATATCTTAAAGTATACGCATCACGCTGTGTGTGTGTGTATGTTTGTTTGTCCTTCCTTCAGGCCCTAGCAAAGCAACCAATCGACTTGATTTTTAGCATAGAGTAAGTTTATAGGCACCTAGAGTGTCATAAGATACTTTTTACCCCGATATTCCAACAGGAACGAAAACCACGCGGATGAAACCGCCGGCAGAAGCTAGTTACAAAATAATACGTCTTATTTCTCAATTTCCTTCACAATGTACCTTTTAACCTTGGCAATGGAGAGTCGATGGTTTACAATTAAGTAGCAAAGATAATACCCGTTTTCCTTCCTACCATTGTGGCATTGTTACTTGATGAGATTACACGGTGGCGTGCGATATGGCATAGGAGGTTGACAGTTCAGTCGGCAGTCACAGGTGACTGCATGTATAGACATGTATAGACCCCTATACAAGCCTATTCCCACCGGCTTTCCCTTTAGAATCCCAGGCCCCACTGATCCACTATACAGTAAAGAAAATTTTTGGAGAAAATTTTGGTCCGGCATACTTTCGTCCTATTTCGACCCCACACCACTGCCGTCTTAATTAGTATACAACTAATGGTTTCGGTGAGAACAGTAGACCTCGCTTGCAAAGTTAAGTCCTCATGCTATATAATTAATGTAAATTTTAATACCTACATAGTAAATTACGCAAAAAAAGTAACGAACAAAGTCCAATTTTAAATCGAATTTCACGTGCTTGAATTTTCAAAAAGGCTTGCCTATGTAGACTTTTGAGCAAAATAGGAGTAAAGACTTCCATTCCCTTGGTCCTAGTCTTAGGAGGTCGAGTCTGGTGTTTCGCAAAGGCGGAAAGAATTGCGTAAAGATATTTCCGAAAAGGCTAAACAAATTAAATCTGTCCATATGTAACGCGCTACAGCAAACATTCCCCTCATTTCTATTGATTTATAAATTGATAAAATCGCAGAATCCAATGCAGAAGAATGACGTTAACGTGACGTGACAATGCAATCATGTAATTAACCGTGGAAAGTACTGATTAGAATAAGTATAATGCGAAATGTGACGTAGGTTAACTGTATTCTGCGTTATTATCTGACGTTTCGCTAACCAGGCTTCGCTTAATACTTTATGGAAATCAGCTCAAAAATTATTATTCTAGGAAAACCAAGCCAAGTAATAGTGGACAGGCATTTGAATAACTTAACACAAGGGATAATGCTGCTATAAAAAAATACGTCTCCTCTTTGAAGCATTCCATTTCAAGGACTAAGTAGAACTCTGATAAGTAAAGTTTAAAAAAGCCTATAATATAATTCCTGAAGAATTTGGTTAATTGTTGAAATAGTGACTTTATATTTCATAAATGCTTACCTAATTTTACTAAACACAACAGAGTTGTCAATAAAAAAAAGTCAAATGGTGTTATTTATAAAAAAAGTTAATGAGTTCAAGTATTGTTATGACGCATCGAGTTTGACACAAATCCATAACAAAAAGTACTGAAAAAAACTGTCTTATCTACATGACAGTGATTCAATAGTTATTGTATGTAGTCACGTGCCGCCTTGATCATGATCATGACATAGTGACCAGTCGTGCGGTAACCGTTTACTACTATTGCCATCTTCGTGTTTACAGTTTTTATGTTTCAAACATTTCCTACTTTTTACCGACTTCAACAAAAAGGAGGGAGGTACTCAATTCAACGCGTATTTTTTTTTTTTTTTTTTTTTTTTGTCTGATGTATGTATACCGATTACTCCGGTGTTGGTGATCCGATTTTAATAATTGTTTTTTTGTTCGATCGGGTACACTTTCAATTTGGTCCCATATAATTTTTACGAAAATCTGGCTAGTAGTTTTTTCATAATCTTGAAAAATATCAATCACCTTTTGGCAAGTAGTCGTTTACCTAGATGATATTGTTGTGTATGGGCTGATTTTTAGTGTAAGTACACATGATGTAACTAAAAAATTTGAAATAAAAACATTTTATAAAAAAATCAAACCGACTTCAAAAAGTAAAAAATAAAACTTTTGGAGTCGGTGCTAGCTAGCTAAGGCCAAAAAAAAATATAGTTAATAGAAGTGCAATGTAGAATGCCCTGGCTGGCACCGACTCCAAAAGCTTTATTTTTTACTTTTTGAAGTCGGTTTGATTTTTTTATAAAATGTTTTTTTTTCATATATAGATAGATAACTGTTATGTATTTGTCATTCTAGTGATGTATATTGATGCTGGACCGCAATGTCCAGCATCAATATACATCACTAGAATGACGACTAGTTGCGCATTGGACTCGTATAAAGTGAAGATAAGACTAGAGGAGTCAGGACGAGGAGGAGACTTATTATAAGGAGACGATAGAGGGATGCCAATAAGCGTGGCCCACTTAAAAATACTTTACACCTGGGAACAAAGGATATTGACTCATTTACAGTTTCATGGAAACATTCCAGCTTTAAGCATTTCCACTTCTTTGTATCATCTCCGCTTTAGTGAAGCTCCGGACTGTCCCTAAAACCCGCTGTGTGTATATACAGCTATCTGGTTAAATCAGCCATTTGATTGGAAGGCTCCCGTTAATTAAACGCTGGTATTCAGTTGCATGCCTAGGCCGATCGTTGATTGAACTAGTATCATTGAACGTTTAGCTAGTTGGCTTATTGTAAGTTAGCCCTCTGAAATGCTGACGTTAATTCAGACACTTTATTCAATTTTAGTTTAATTTTTTTTGCCACTGGGGTGCTGGTAGTCTCCAAACAAGTATGGCGTTAGGTAGCTCGCATCAGCTGGCAATTTTATGTGCTTTATTTCGTTCCAACATAACTTAGTGTTTTATTAATATCAATATTTATATAGTAAAAATGTGTGATAAAAATATGCCTGATATTCACCGCCGGCTACAAGTTTTTACTAATAGTTTCAAGTCTATAATGATATCTCATTTAATAAGACGGCTATATATGACGTTCAGCCAAAACCTTAAACGTTTCATTCAACGCCTTGGCTAGTTGTCCCTTAGCCATTTCATTGAATGCCGGCGTTTAAATAACGGGCTCGCCCTCCAACTGAACGGCTGTTTTAACCAGTTGGCTGCGGCATATACATTGGGTCAACGCATGGCTTTTGCATCAACCCGTCAGATTTTAAGTAATCAACCAAATGCCTAAAATTTGTCGTCCAAATTTAGGAAAATATGCTGTCACAACGTGGGTTACAAACAATGTCTTCGGCAAGCATAATATTGTCTGCCTAGGAATGAAAATCTATACTTGTAAGTATTTCTTTGACTTATGGATGAAGAAGTATACTTATAGACTACGCTATAAGCTTCTTATGTTATATAGATTTCTAACTGCCTGTGTCTGATACCGCATAGCTCAATTCCAGTTCTCCATAAAAACTTCGAACAAATATTTCACCCACTTTCAGGTTAAAGTCCTTTTGTGCCCTAGTAACACCTGCAGCATGAGCGACCACGAACACGGAGGCAGCAGACGACGCCATCCAAGTTGCTTTCCACTGTGCCAAACAATTTGTGAAGAAGAAGGTTACAGTAAGTCGTGGGTTCAAGTACCATCTGAGAATTCACTTGTGGCGGAGTTGGTTTTTTCCAATATTTTTCTATTTAAATATTTATCGTTTATAAATAGCATTGAAAAATGCAAAAATTCAAAAATCATGAATTATTGGCTGTTGCATCTAAATCGATCGTTAAACATCTGAAAAGATGTTTCTTTCGAGTGCAAGGATATTCCTATCATTGATGTGACAACGTTGGCCTATAGTGTATTAAAAATATAAAAGTATTGGAGAATTCCGAAGGTGGTCCGCAAGTCTCGGTAGCTCTGCAGTTAGAGCATTGGATCGGATTTCCAAAAGTCGTGGGTTCGACTCCTATCTGAGAATTATTTTTTTTCCAATATTTTTCTATTTAAAATTTGTTATAAGGTTAAAGTAAGCCCAGGTTACACCCTCTAATAAATAAATATATATATATATATGTATTACTAACTACCCCCTCTCATCCCGTGGGTGTCGTAAAAGGCGACTAAGGGACTCAGCCTTCAGTAGACGGGCAGCAGCGTCTCCTACAAACTTGGCCATACTGCGATCGCCAAACCGCCTGCCAAGCGTGGCGATTATGGCAACCCCCCCCCCCCCCTCCCTCTCCCCCCAATCGTTGTGGAGATCCTTGGGGGAGGCCTATACCCAGCAGTGGGTGTTATGTGGCTGAAACGACGATATATGTATTTTGGACATTTAACATCACATCAGGCAGTAATACTGCATCACAATGGAAGATGATTTATTTGTCCAAATGTGAAAAGGCAGCAAACAGGTAAAGTTACCTTCACGCTCAGCTTTGTCTACCGAAATCAAAACAATTGGCCAGACAATTTTTATCACAACTTTTTTGGTGCCAATTAAAGAAGAATAAAATAAATACAAATTGAATGTGTCATTTCCATTCCAAGGTAACATCAAATACGAACAATTTCCTGTACAATTCCGCTTTAGGTCGCTTAACTTTGTAAAAAAAAACATGTGAAATGACCTCGATCAAGGTCGGATGTGAGATTGCAATATACTTAACCTTTAACAAACTGTTCAGTCAAAAGAAATTAAAAAATCTGCCATTACACTGTACTGCGCGGGCCTTCCTTATGGAAGAATAAGGCACACGGGATATAACCCATAGGCCAGTCTTAATTTGCATTCGAATTTGGGATCAGCGATAAACCGGCTTTTTTGGAATGTTATTTGAGACCACCTAGATAGTATTTGCCCAGATTTACAGTATTCTAAAATAGTTAAATGCGCTGAGTTATTGCTGAAAAACCGCTAAAAACAAGAGCCCCTGGTCGAAGAAGACGCGTAGGTTATCTTAAGCCCAACAGAGGTGATGAGCCTAGTTACAGTTAAATTGTTTACTTAAGTTAACGCATATTTTTTCTTTTTTCTCACTTAAATTAAATTTAGATTCGCATATTATAAATAATAAACACATTGGTCATTTCCCATTCTTCAACTTTTTGGGTAAAATAGAGAACATTGGAACACTGAACATCCTGTATCTTGGGTGCTAAATCTAGAAACAGATTAGGGCTCAAACTGTCAGGAATTTCGTTTAATTTAAAAAGTAGTGACCTTTCTCGTCAGAGCCTTCCTGCGTCGTTCTTTTGCACAAAACTGAAAATAGGGAAAAAGATGCGGTTTTTCACAATTCACAATTTTTCCCAATGCAGAATGGTAGGCGGCACAAATGCAGCCAGGACTTGTCTTCCAGGAAGACAAGGATAATGTATTTTGACCCATCCCGTGATCGACCGTGGTGAAAGTTGCTTAACCGTTCAAAGTCTTCACCGAACACATTTGGCTCAGTCGAAACAAATAAAGAAATACTGCTACCGAATATTAACTATTCTAAAAACCAATAAAAATCGTTCACAGATTTATGTAGAACAGACTCGCAAAGAATTTTAAGTAACCATTGATGCATAACAGAGAAACGGTGTTTTAGACACGTAATAAGAAAAATAAGCCAAAAAAGATTTTACTGACCCTACGTTGCGTTTTATTGAAGAGGCAATAAGTACCTAAATCCAATGACAAATATTAAGTAAAGCACGTTAAACCGTATAGCTCAGTAGAGTTTTTTGTGATCAATCTGGCACAATTGGATAACGGGCAGTACGCTTCCTTCCTAGTTTATTTTGTTTGCGGTTTGAAGTTGACAATCTGTATTAGAAAGAACCCACTATCGACTGGAAATTCCACGTTTCCGTGAAAAGTTTGCTCTAATTTTAGCTTTTCTTTACTGATTTGACTTTGTTCGTGTCTTAAATATGCCATTTTTGCCAAGGAATGTTAAAATTCAACTTTATTTATATGATTTCAACCAAAATAATTTGTCCGTATCTCTCTGCCAGATGAAATCGTAACTGTAGTTTTGATATACAAAAAGTACTCAGATAATAATGTAGGTACCCAAGGACAGTCGTAATAGGAACGGTCTTTTTATTATAACCATCTTACTTATAAATCGGTTTTTGTCTTTTCTGCTCGAGTTTAATAATGTCATTTTCACACTTTCGCGGACACTTTTTCACCCCGGTTGGATACTCATTTTTATATACATTTTATATAAGCGGACGGCTGCTACACAATACGCGCCAAATAATATCACCGAAAGTTCTGACCTAGCATCCGCGTCACTGGGAATGGTGCTAAATTGCATGCTATAGAAAACGTGTCCGCGTACGTATTAATGACAGAGACGAAAATCGCAATAACTATTCCATGCTTACACAAGTTAATAAGTAAGGATGTAAGTGCAAGCCTGACGTGCTTTTGGCTGTTCAAAAACAAAAAAAAATGGTCTTACCCTTGCTAGTCCAGTAAACGGGAACTTCTCGAACTCCAGCACCGATTCTTCTCCCAGCCCTCGGTCCAGCTGCCCAGCAAAGGTCCTGGCAGCCATGATGGTAGCCACCGACATCCCGTCTCCAATGAACATAATGCCGTTCTTCGCCTTATTGGTGTTTTTTGTCTCTTTGAGCTTGGCTTTAAGAGTGGAGATGGCAGACTTCTTCCAGTAAGAACCATGTTTTTCTTCGGCCGGTATGTACGATGGGTTCATTATTGTGTCCAGAACCTTTAAAGGTTTTGGCGTGGACACGACCTCATCTGTAAAAAGAAGTTCTTTTTTAATCTTATAGTTACTTTAACGAGGGTTTTTCCTTATGAAATGCCAGCCTCATATAAAAAGAAGTTTCGTGTTGCTTAACTATTCCATTATAATAAATAGCCAGTTCTCTATAATGTTGAAATGTTATGACAAAAAAACATTTTATAAAAAAAAAATCAAACCGACTTCAAAAAGTAAAAAATAAAACTTTTGGAGTCGGTGCCAGCCAAAGCATTCTACATTGCACTTCTATTAACTATATTTTTTTTGGCCTTAGCTAACTAGCACCGACTCCAAAAGTTTTATTTTTTACTTTTTGAAGTCGGTTTGATTTTTTTTTATAAAATGTTGTTATATCAGATTTTTTTGTTACATTATGTGCCGTTACTTACACTAAAAATCAGCCCATACACAACAATAATGTCATCTAGGTATACGACTACTTGCCAAAAGGTTATTGATATTTTTCAGGATTATGAAAAAACTACTAGCCAGATCTTCGTAAAAATTATATGGGACCACACATAAACCATTTTCTTTCAGATAAAAAAAGAATTATAAAAATCTGTTAACAACTGGCGAAGTTATAGTGGAACATACATAAAAAAAAAAAATACAGTCGACTTGAGAACCTCCTTCTTTTTTTGAAGTCGGTTAAAAAAAACCCTTTATTTTTCAATTATCTTGCACCTTATTTTTATTTTTATTATTATTTTAAGTAACATTTTATTCCTATTTTTAATAACTTTGAATTTACTATACTCTCTTTTTATTATTTTAGTTTTTTAAATCATAAAAACAACAAGCATAGGGTATATTTATATTAAACTATTAGTTAAAAGAATATTTATTCCGGAAATTTACCGCGAAAACAACCTAAAAATCCTCGCTGTTGTAAGGTGAAAAATTGTGTTTCGCTCGGCAGCAAAATTTTTTGTGTCTCGTACATTTGAAACCCTCGATACGCTCAGGATTCAATCTTTGGACCACGACAATTTTCCAGCCTTGCATAACAATTAACTATTATAGCTTGAATTAAAACATAGGATACATTTTATCCCGATATTCCCACGGGAACATAAACCACGGGGGGGGGGGGGGGGGGGGGGGAAACAAGTATTTTTACTTGATTATTAATCAAATAAAAATATTCTCTCTAACTTCTACTAGATTCAGATCCAAATACTTAAGTAGTTAAAACCAGATTCTTATTTCTAGTATACTAACAAGTAAAATTTAAATGCCTTCTTAATTCTAATTTCCCTTTTAATCCGTTAAAACCCTTGTTCTGTTATTAAATTAGCCATTATAATAATTCTACCCACAAGTATCATCCCACGTAGATTAATTTAATTGTTCTCCATTTACATACAAGATAGAGAATATCCCAGATAAAGTTCCAACAGAGATAAAGTACTTTATTACTACATATTAATACTGTGGCTCCATCTGCGTAAACTGGATATAAAGAATAAGAAATTTTACAGTTTCAAGAAATATCTTGTTTTAATTTTTTTTTATTATTTATTTATCGCTTAGCCTTCAACACTTCTGCCCTCTACACAAGTGGCGATGCGGTTAAAGTCTTTCAATTGTCTTTCCATTTTGTCACTTGACTTTGCGCCTTTATGACCATTTTATATGAAACATAATTTTGGAAAAAAATATGTATTGGGATATGCTAATTTTCTGTTTAGTTTTATTTATAGTAAGATTATTTTTCATGAAAACACTTAGATAGGCCAGAAGCACTTTAATAAATTTATTAAATTGAGTTTATCTAGAAAAATATTGGTATAATATACTAAAATTTATGCTAACATTGCAATTGAAAGGGCTCGCGAAGAGGATGCTCGGGCGGCCCTTCTCCGCCGCAGACGGCTGAGAGGAAGGAGGCGACAGTTTGATCGCCTAATTCCTCTCTAGGTAAACCAAGCTAGCGATGGTGGGTGTGCCATCGCCGGCCTTGCACGGTTTCCACCGTTTGGGAAGATGGCCAAACTTGCTCGGCCATCTTCCAGCAGTGAGGGGGCCCGGGTAACCGGGCCACGGCCGCCTGGTCTGTAGGGGTGATTGCGAACCCTAGCCCCCGTGACCAATGGCGGCCTGGAGGGCAAGTACTAGGAGTTTTAGTTGGTAGTACCCGCCCGCCTCCCGTCCCCCCCAACTTTCCCATCATTAGGATGGGAAGGTGGGGATACAAGGGGATATATAAAAAAAAAGATCGTACCAGCTCCCATCCCCCCACTCTTACGCGGGTGGGAGGACGGGAGATGGGAGGGATCACCGCCTCCCAGTCCACCACTCAGCCTCAAAAGGCTGGATGGGGAGCCCGGAGGGAGGGGTACTACCAGCTAAACCCCTCACTGCTTGAAATCACACTGTCGTAGGCTATGGGGGATAAGGGTGGTACACTACCCCTCAGACCGACAGACTGCCCGCTGTCCGGGCCTCTTCGCGACTAGAGATGGCTGGGCATGCGTAGCCATCTCAGACGGGTGAGGGGGGACCGTGCGATCCGGGAGGCGACTCACAAGCCGTTTCCCGCACCGCACCGCCCCGCTATAGAGTAGTAGATATACAGTTAAAGGAGTTCGTAAATTTTTTATCACAGTATAGCACAGTTAAAGGAGTTCGTCAATTTTTTATCACAGTTTAGCACAGTTAAAGGAGTTCGTCAATTTTTTATCACAGTATAGCACAGTTAAAGGAGTTCGTAAATTTTTTATCACAGTATAGCACAGTTAAAGGAGTTCGTCAATTTTTTATCACAGTATAGCACAGTTAAAGGAGTTCGTCAATTTTTTATCACAGTATAGCAGAGTTAAAGGAGTTCGTCAATTTTTTATCACAGTATAGCACAGTTAAAGGAGTTCGTCAATTTTTTATCACAGTATAGCACAGTTATAGGAGTTCGTAAATTTTTTATCACAGTATAGCACAGTTAAAGGAGTTCGTCAATTTTTTATCTCCACAGTTGAGTGGATAGGTAAATTAGTTAACAAGACAGAAGTTTGTATGGTATTGTCCAGCAAACATCATGTAATCCTACTAATATTATAAATGCGAAAGTTTGTGAATATGTTTAGATGTTTGTTACTCTTTCATCTATTCTACTTGATTGTTTTACTATTGTTTTGAATGTTCGTGTTGTCTAATTATAATCTAGATTAATCAATCAATCAATCAATCAATCATTTTATTGCTTTCCATAAGTAGGTACAGGTGTTACATTATTACATTTATTTTATTTATAATTAATTGCCTTGACATTAAATTTAATCGAATTTTAATACTGTTGTTTTGTAGGTATGTTCGTGTTGTCTAATTTCAATTTAGATTGACATTTATCATATTTGTAATCAATTGTTTTGACATTATATTGAATCGAATTGTAATTAGATAAATCAAATTGTATTCGACATCCAAAATAATAACTGATAAAGAAATTAAGTATCTACTTACATTATGATTGTTCATTTTAAAGATAAATTTGCATTCTATTGTGTTAATGGTTGAATAGGCAGAACTTTTAAATATTATAAGAACTCCAGTGTACCCTAATCGAATGCAAATAAATAAATTTCAAATTTCTCGCAAAAACTGCTGAACCGATTTGGACGAAATTTGCCAAACAGATAGAAGATGGCCGGTATTAAAATATAGGCTTCTTTTTATCCTGATATTCCCACGGGAACGTGAACCAATTAAATAAATAAATAAATATATTTCATACAACCAAACCAATTATCCTAGCCCAAAGTAAGTTCTACTTGTGTTATGGTTACTAGATAACGGATTGTGTTATGGATATTAGATAACGGATAAACATAGGTACTAATATACTCTTTTTTGTTAATACATACTTAATAGGTACATATTTATTTTATTACATATATTTTTTTTACACATTGAAGTAAGCATTCAAACAAATTAAAAATTCGCTACTTGACTAGGGGAGCTGATGTTACGTAATGTTAAGGGTGATGAAGGTAAGTTCGCACTTCTCCCGGAATCCTCAAATACTGCGGAACCAGCTATCTTACGTATTTCATCTACTATTTTCCTTCTCAAAGTAGGTATTGTGAAGATCGTATAAACCTGCAAGAAGGCCGGTACACCACCGTTACGGGCTGGTCTTGTTATATAAAAACTTTTATAAAAAATTGAAACCTACTTTCACCGACAAAGTAAAAACTTTTGGAGTCGGTGCCAGCCATATCATTCTACATTGCAGTTCTATTACTTACCTATATTTTTTTTTTTACCTCACACGCTCGGAAATGGATGCTTTTTCATTCAATTTTTGTGCCGAAAATTTTACCGGCCTAGTCTTGTAAACTATTTTTTTAAATTTAGAAAAAAAAAGACGTCATAATGCATTCTGAATCGCACTATTGACTTTTTATGTTACATTTTATTCTTATTTTAAATAACTTTGAATTAATTTTAATACTCCGTTTCGGTTTTATTATATTATTTTAGTTCATTGAATCATAAAAACAATTAGATTAAACTATTTGTTATAAACATTTTATATTAGGCTGGGTGAGATTTTTTTACCGGAAGTTGACCGCGGAAACAACCAAAAAAATTTCCTCGCTGTTGTGAGGTAAAAATTGTATGCTGCGCTCGGCAGAAAAGTTTTTTAGCGTTTCATTGAAACCCTCGTTACGCTCAGGATTTAATCTTTTAAACAGGTTTCAAAATCCAACTTTCCAGCCTTGCATAACAAATAACTGTTGCCTTGGCTGGCACCGATGCCAAAAGTTTTATTTTTACCTACACTAAAAATCACCCGATACATGTATAAGTACGCAACAATGATGTCAACTTGGTAACGACTATTTGCCAAAACGTAATTGTTATTTTTCAGGATTTTGAAAAAACTACGTCCCATATATTCGTAAAAGTTTTATGGGACCACACATGAAGTACCTATGTTCTTTCCGATACAAAAATAATTATTAAAATCGGCTGACAACTGACGAAAAAACATGCATAAAAAATTCAGTCGACTTGAGAACCTTATACTTTTTTAAAGTCGGTTAAAATTTAGAAAAATAGGCCCGTCGTGTGAAGAGTGATAGAAGGTCGCCTTGTCATAAAAAATATAATGTAAAATTGTGATATTTAATTGAAAACGAAATAAAGAAAGCTAATATCAATAAGCGAGTTCTCATTAGTACCTATGGGGCTACGTCCGCGCTACAGTACCTAGTAAATTATGTATTTGGCTTTCGTTGCGGATTCATACAATTTTCCTCAATGAGGTAAATTATTTCTAAGGCTACAGCAAGCGCATGGAATAACTTGCAAATATTGTTTTTACAACGGGTTTACTCAGTAGATAACTAGCGCCTGCTCGTAGTTTCACCCGTATTTATAATATTAGTAGAATTGGCAATAAACTTATTTACTTTTTTGTAAATTCATACTGCACTAGTTTGCCCTTCCCCCGCATGGTGTTTTCCCCTGGAAATTTCGGGATTAAATGTATCCTATGTTTCAAATCAGGCTATAATAGTTATTTGTTATGCAAGGCTGGAAAGTTGGATTTTGCGGCGAGTTACTTCTATTGAAACCTAAGCCTAAATTATTCTTTTAACAAACAGTTTAATTAAATATACCTAATTCTTGTTGTTTTTATGACTTAAAAAACTAAAATAATAAAAATATTATTATAGTTAATTCAAAGAATTAACTATGATACTCCTACTCCTACAATAAAAACGATTTGGATTTTTTTTAGGTGCAAGACAATTGAAAAATAGAGGTTTTTGTCACGTTCCGAAATCCAATCACAGGTTGTGAAATCTCACCTACCCTAATTAGAAAATTCTTATAACAAATAGTTTTTTATGATTTTGTAATTATTGCATTTTTCAATGCTATTTGTATACTTATGGTAAATTTTAAATAGAAAAATATTGGAAAAATTAACTCGACCACAAGTGAATTCTCAGATGGGAATCGAACCCATGACCTTTGGGAATCCGGTCCAATGCTCTAACCGCTGAGCTACCGAGACTTGCGAACCACTGTCGAAATTCTCCAATACTTTTATATTTTTAATACGCTGTAGGCCAGCGTTGTCACATCAATGCTAGGAATGTCCTTGCATTCGAAAGAAACATCTGTTTAACGATCGATTAAGATGCAACAGCCAATAATTTATGATTTTATTTATTTTTGCATTTTTCAATGCTATTTTTATACCTAAGATAAATTTTAAATAGAAAAATATTGGAAAAAATTAACACGGCCACAAGTGAATTCTCAGATGGGAATCGAACCCATGGCCTATGGAAATCCGGTCCAATGCTCTAACCGCTGAGCTACCGAGACTTGCGAGACTCAGCGGTTAGAGGAAGGAACTCGAAAGGAACTCCTTTTTTGTGAGCAAAATTTACTGTACCTACTTATATGAATTTCGGGAGGCGACAATTCTTTCATTGACTGCTGGAGATACTATGAAATATTTTCCTTATTTACTTAAAACATCAGTTAAAAGGTAAACGAAAATCAAACAGGTACCTTGCAAGTAAGTAACTACAAGTTAACATTTTTATCCTCAATATTGTTTAAAACTCACATGCGTCTTTTAGTATTTTGATCCAAGCCCTTTCCTCGTTTTAACCTTAAGCAAGAAAAAAGGTCAAGAAGTCGCATGGAGGAAGCTTGTTTCAACAGAGTAACAATTTCATTTTGTGGAGATTTCGAAATCCTATGATTCATCAAACTAATATAATAAATCTGAAAGTATGTTTTTTTTTGTTCCTCTTTCACGCAAAAACTACTGAACGGGTTTGGATGAAATTTAGTATGTAAGGACCTCATTTTGTGGACTAATACATAGGCTACTTTTTATCCCAATATTCCCACGGTAACACGAGACACGAGGGTGAAACCGCGGGCGGCCGCTAGTAATGGATAATATTCCTCAGAACAAACAGACTTCAATTTCAAGTATTATACCGGTAAATTCGTTGTAAGAGTGCCCTTGTTATTGACCAAGGATACATTTATAACGAACAAAATTATGATAAGGAAGTTGAAATTTTTTTAACGCACATTTCTCTGGAAGGCAAATCATATTAATATTGAAACCTTTAAAATACCTTCTAAATATTATAAAAAAACAACAAGCGGTCTCCCGCAGTTTCACTCGCGTGGTTCATGTACCGTGGGAATATCGGCATAAAAATTACCTATCCTATATTTAAATCCTGGCTACCTATTATCTCTGTGCCAAATTTCATCCCAATTCATTCAGCAGTTTTAGCGTGATTGATTAACAAACTGACATGCTTTCTAATTCATAATATTTGTACGATTGCCTCTCTTCTTAACACAGGACACTTGACCAAGATCTAGTTCCTAATAAACAGTTAGCTATTTAACAAATAGACGCTAAGTCAGAGAGTAGAACATTTTACTGTTTAGTTCAATACAGGGCGGTCCAAGCCTGATGGGTTTTTTTTGTAGATAGTTGACCAAGCGGCCTTAAAGAATAACTAACAAAAAAAATCCGTTCTCACCAGATTGCAAGATAAAAATAAATTGAAATATCTCGACCTTTTCTATTTTTCTGGCATTTTCTTTGTGGTATAAGTATGTTTAATTGATAGGTGTTTTCTTAAGAAAATAAATTTTCCAGGCTGATTGGTTGTTTTAGGTTAACAAACTTTTTGATTATCTAAAAGAAAGTTCTTTCGATTTTTTTCCATGCGTTTCCTAATAGGCCGCTTGGTTAATTTAAAAAAATATCCATCAGGCTTGGACCACCCTGTATACATAGTCAATGAGATTAAACAATTTATAAGAAATGTATAAAATCCGGCATTGTATACAATTCACACATCCTAGATATGTGTACAATTCCTAAAATAGACTGAAAATCTGTGGTATACCTACCTTCTTTGTAAATTGCACTTTTCCTAAGGAATGAAAGGAGATTACAATTTTAAAAACTTTTCTCGTAGTCAAAAATGTTTTAAAAACTTTTTTGTTTGAAGATGATTAGTCATTTGTTGCTCAAAAGTCGGGACCGATAAAAAAATGGTTGTTTGCGTGCATCTTTAGTTGGTTTATACTGCGTTCAAAGTTCAATCGTTGCAAATCATGTTTCAAAATAATAAAAAAGGGTTTGAAATGCATCATCTTCTTTTATAAAAACTTCGCAATGATCATACTTCTTTTGTTTATGCCTAACACCCCAATTCAAAGCCTACATCCTTTTAGTCCTGTATAAGTATTTTCAACCCTAGCTCTATTGCACTTAAATTTAAAATCGTATGTAACTTTTCTTTAGGCCATCAGACATCCTCGAGACTCGAGACAGGGAGTGTCCACACTTGGCAGGTCAGTATTCATTGTATAATGATTGCAAAAAAGAGTTGAGAACCTAGTTACGTCGAAATGCATTACAAGGCAAACAAGACAAGGTAATGAACAAACGACTTCAACCTACCTGTACAACATTATCCTTATTTTGATAAAAATCTTACTTTTCATACAAAAATACTTTATATTTGCAAAACAAACGAAGATTAGGCTTTTAGATAACCTATAATTTAAATAAGTATCTCATTTTTATTGCTACGAAAAGCAGGATTTTTCCATCACGAAGTTAGATAGTGGCTTCACCGTGTTTTGTCAGAATGTATGTAAGTAAGAATTGTTAGTTCTGACACTGAATGGATTGAAAATAAATCGGCTTATAGCGTTTTAAATAGTCAGAATAAAAAAATGACCTCCATGGACCAACCTCACCGTGGGGATGTTAAAAATGCAGGATAAAAGATTCCTATTCCAGGCACAAATAAACACAAACACACACACACACACACACACACACGCACCCATGTCCACAATTTTTGTTAATTTTTTGTTATAAATTGAATTTTCATTTCATTTGTATTAAATACCTTCCAAACGTACCAACCTACTTAGAATATTTAATTTAAGTTGTTAAAAGACTGATGTACTGTTTCGCCGTAAAAATTTACATGTAAATCGTTTACTTTCCCCACAGGACAGGCTATGCTTAGTGTGGGGAACAGCAGATCTTGTTATTTTTAAGGCTTTCATGGAAAATAAACAATTTCATTTATGACATTTCCTACTATTGAGAAAGAACGAAAGAAGAAAGAATCCTACTAATTATTATAAATACGAAAGTATGTCAGTTTGATTGTTTGTTACTCTTTAAGGAAAAAACTACTGAACGGATTTGGATGAAATTTGGTAAACAGATAGTAGATAGCCTGGATTAAAACATAGGATACTCTTATCCTGGAGAACGGGAACCACGCGGGTGAAACTGAGGGCGGCCGCTGGTGGATTTTAATTGATTTAAGTAATTTCACAATAACTCCTTACTTTTTTCTTAAATATCTACGTTATTAATTCCTTTATAAATATCGTTATAAATTAGCAACCTATTTATAGATTAATTTAATGATTCTGTTTGAAAAAACTTAGTTTTATATTTTTTTTTTATTAACATGATCATATGAAATAAAAGCTTGCTTATTTAGCGTTTAACAAAATTATAAAAGAGAATGTAACATCGCACATTTAAATTGGCAAACGGGTCGTCAGCCACAACAGTGTCAAACAGGTTTGATTTCGTTGAATCACGTGCGCTTGCGTCGAGCGAGCAAAATTTAAGAGGACGGTTGTTGCATTCTCACCGTCAAAGTTTTTGAACACTGTTTTTGTGCACTTTTATTGTCTCGGTACAGGCTACAGACAAAGAACAAGCACGTGTTGATCACATAAATTTTGCGTTAGCCCCTGGTAAAGAACGAACCTGAGACCGTTGTGCCAACCCATTTAAGAAGTTCATTTTATTCTTCTACAGTTAACTACTAGTTGCAGCTGTGTGCTACTACAGTAACTTCTTTTCCCTTTGAAAAGCTTGTATCCTATCCTCAACATCATCATCTCAGCCACGTGACTGACACCCACTGCTGGGTATAGGCATCCCTAAAGGATTTCCACGACGACCGGCCCTGCGCTGCCCTCATCTAGTGGCTTCTCGCGGCCTTCGCAAAATTGACAGTCCACCTTGTTGAGGCCTACCAACGGAGCGTCGTCCTGTGCGCGGTCGCCATTCTAGAATATTTTCGTCTCAACGGCCATAGGTTCTTCTGTCCTCGCCATTTCAGAATCTTTTCATCTCAACGGTCATCGGTTCTTCTCGCTATGTGTCCCGCCCACTGCTACTTCAGCTGAGCAATCCTTGGAGCAATGTCGGTTACTTTAGTTCTCCCACGGATCTCCTCATTTCTGACTCGATCACATAGGGAAACGCCGAGAATAGCTCTCTCCTCTTTTTGTGAGACCCATAGTTAGCGACCACGTTTCACTGCCGGTCTTCACTGGCAATACACACTGGTCATAGACTTTCGTCTTGAAACACTGAGGTAGGAACAGGTAGGTAGACCCATCTCACTTCTATCCTATTAATATTATTAATGTAAATGTTTGTGTGTTTGGATATTTATTGAAAATATGACTCACAGATAGTTTAGAGCCTGAATGAAACATAGTATTTTTATTTATTTTTATCCCGATACTCCTACGGGAACGGAAACCACGCTTGTGAAACCGCAGACGGACACTAGAGCTAGTGCAGACGACGGATAACGGAGGACTTTTTGTCCGCGACACGTCTTTCACCAAATAAGATTCAACTTAGACCGCGTATATCCGCTAAAAGTACGCGATAGTCCTCTTTATTTATTCAACTTTATGTTCTTAGTAGGTCGTGTCGCGGACAAAAAGTCCTTCAATGTCCGTCGTCTGCGCAGGCCATTAGAGAAAAAAATCAAAGGCACTTTTAGCAGGTCAATAAAATTTGATGAATACCTAGATTTTAGTGCGGAGCAGGTTTTATATAATAAGACCGGTTTACAGTATCTGTGTAAACCGGTGCTGCTTGTTATGTAATACTTAGCTTTATAATTTGGAACCATAATTTGCATTTACAAACAATGAATCACAATCAACAACACATCGACGTGACAGTATCATTACAAACACCACCCTTATTTCTAAACCTATCAGGGAATTTTCAAATTTAACATGTCACAAATGATGTGCAGGCACCTTTACTTAAACACATACATTAAAATCGTTACGAAAATTGCGTGAATTGCGGAAATCTAGTTTTTTATACTCTGCGACATTGTTAAACTGCCATTATAGTTTTTATACTTATCCAAAATGTTATTTTGTTATTGTCCGTTGTTCAAATCCATTCTAATATTTTGAATACGCAAGAAAGTCTGTCTGTCCTTAACTTTTTCACATCAGAACTCATTTACTACTTGGAAAGGACATTGACTAATTATGCGCGAAAAATACTATTAATATTATAAATGCATTTGTTAGAATGTTTGCATGTTTTTTACTCTTTCACGCAAAAACTACTGAACGGATTTGGTTGAAATTTAGCATACAGATACTAAATAGCCTGGATTAATACATAGGGCACTTTTAGACCGATTTATTTTTTTATTCACGACGGGGAGACTCTTAGCCTCAATCATACCTGATGTTAAGTATTGATAAGGCAGAAGATGGAAGCTAGCCTCTCCCGGAATCCTCAGTCATTGAGGAACTGGCTATCTTGTATCTTATAACTGCCGGAACACAACAATGGTGAAAACATTGTTGTTTTGGCGTCAGACTTAGATAACAAAGTTTAGGACTTACAACAAGTCCTACCACCAACCAAACCGAATACAATATATACCTCCGCTGGGAATCGAACCCGGGACCCCTGGTATGATACCGGTGGTTGTACCACTAGACCACAGAGGCGGTTTAAGATATATATTTCTATATTTCTACGGGAACGGGAACCACTAGTTTGAGTAATAAGTATACCTAACCGAATTCCACGCGGACGAAGTTACGGGTGAAAAGAAATTTATAGTATATTGAAACAAATAATAGGTTTAATAATTAATTAGACCGAAACATGCTGATCTCTGATTTTTTTAACATCTGCCATTATAGTTACTGCTTTTTTTACATCCATCAGCTATTTTCGTTTAGGACTTGAGATGTTGAACTTGAGATTGCCATAGTTTATGTAGTGCTAGTGTTAAGTTTGACCTACTGTTGTTTGTACATTATATGTAAGTAAATAAAAGAAAACCATAAAAAGGGGTATGGGTAGATATGGCGTCATTTTCTGACGGTAATTTACGGAAATAATCAATTTTAAAAGAACTTCCTAAGAGATCCAAATCTCATTATGGAACATACGAGTATAATATAACTAAACTATATCGAAACCGCGATTTCAGAAGTTTATTGACTCTCTATAGTTTCATTAAAATAAAAAAAAAACAAAAAACATATCTTTAGCTTACATCAATAACGGTAATCACTAACATAATACTACTACTACTACTACTATTATTTTGTGGAGATTAAATGAATATGAATACTTAAATTTTTTGTCAAATTCATCAAGCAAAATAAAGCAAGTGATAATCAAAAACAACGAAATTTTTCGCAATTTAAAAGTGCAAACATTTGGAAAGCATTTATCACAAGTGCATTCAACTTTACATTTACATAATTACAGAGCGTATGCCGCATGATTTTTTAAAATAAAGATTCCCCAGTCAATGCCGAACCTACTGTCTTTCCATTTTAAAGTTTATAATCATCTGATGTGTTTGACAGCTAAGTAAGTTCTGCACAAGATTTTGATTACTGTATAAGTTTATTTTGGACTTTATGCAAATGAACATTGTACTAGATTTACTCTTTCCAATATTGTTCTAAAGGAAACAAAAGAAAATTATGCGTAAATTATTCGAACACTGAAGATTAAAGAACGTCGTTTGAATGAACAATTGCTTCACAATATTTTTCCCTGATTAAGTAAGCTAGTTTCTTTTATAAAAACAATACTGAAGTACGGTAGATGAAGAAAATGGAAAGGTTTTTATTGAAAATTTCAAACAATAACGCCGTTAAAATTATCGCATCCTTCAGTATTTTTTTCCCGACAATTATTACAAACACGAGAAATAAGTTAGTCGCATGGGTCGACCCGTGGTGAAGTGGTAACGTTTCATTAATATTATAAATTAATATAAAAATGCGAAAGTTTGTGAGGATGTTTGGATGTTTGGATGTTTGGATGTTTGTTACTCTTTCACGCAAAAACTACTGAACCGATTCTATTTACTTATGTATCTAATTCCTTTTGACATGCTGCGATTGTACTTTATTCAAAGATGATGTTGACATTTATTATGGTCATTTGTATTTTAATATTTCTTTATAGGTACCATAAATTTTGCGATTATTTCTTAGTTCATAGATGATTGGACATTTATTA
Source organism: Chrysoteuchia culmella (assembly GCA_910589605.1). Taxonomy (NCBI): domain Eukaryota; kingdom Metazoa; phylum Arthropoda; class Insecta; order Lepidoptera; family Crambidae; genus Chrysoteuchia; species Chrysoteuchia culmella. The sequence goes on along the minus strand of OU342651.1, from coordinate 19,676,977 downwards.
TCGACATTTATATTTTAATATTGTTTCCATAACTAATCAATAATTCTTTTTGACATGCTGCGATGGTACTTAATATAGTTTATAGACGATTTTCACATTTGTATTATAATGTTTCTTTGTTGTATTCTTTAATATTATTAATATTTTTTGACTTAGTTCTCATGATTAGACCCTTTGACAGTAAAAGTATTGTGTAAATTTTGTACCTATTAATTATTGTCATTTTTTATACATAATCTGCAATTTTAATTTATTTTGGATTGTTACTATAATTCTACGAATAATAATGTACTTATCCTAACTTGCTGGCGTTTTGGGCAAACTGTAAGTCAGTAAGTACACTGTTTTAATAAATAAATAAAATTAATTAAAATAAAAACTGCTTTAAAAAAACCGACTTCAAAAACTAAAAAGCAAAAAATAAGAATTTTGGAGTCGGTGGCAGCCAAGACATTCTATTTTAAGCTCCTATTCTTTTAATTTTCTTGCCTTGGCTGGCACCGAGTCCAAAATTATTATTTTTTGCTTTTTAATTTTTGAAGTCGGTTTTTTTAACGCAGTTTTCTTTTTACTTTTTAGTGTCTGTAATAGGCTGTTTTGTAAACTACAGCAGGGTTTTTCTAGATTAGATAAGGTTTCATGTACATTATAAACAAAATTATCGTAAATTACTACATCGTCCAAAGAATCATGGAAATCGGTTTAGAAATCTCGGCGTAATCGGTGTACATACATAAAAAAAATATATATATATCAACCGAATTAAGAACCTCCTCCTTTTTTGAAGTCGGTTCAAAATAAACCGATTTCGATGAAATTTCGCACACAGATAAAAGATAGCCTGGATACATAGGCTACTACTTGTGAAACCGGGTGAAACCACGGGCGGCCGCTAGTTTATATATAATGATGTATTGAAATTAACTTTTTCGCTGCTTATAAAATTGTTCTTTTAGGTTGTTTGTATGTTTATTACTCAATATCACAGATTATCTATTACTACTTAATATGTGTTACATTATTATTTAATACGACATAATTTGTATAGATCCTTTGAGTTCAAGCCCAACTTGCTCTTAACTGTATCTATTAGACATTCGAGTAGCATCGTTAATCGATACGTTAGGCACAGCTTAATCGATTAATTAGCTCATTTTAATGACTTAGATGTTTTATAATAATGATCCAATCCAATTTGGTATTAAATAGGATAAAGTTACAATGCCATTCACTTTTAACAGTCTCGCATTTTACTACAAACGTTATTATAATTATTGTTCGTTATAGTTTTTACTACTTTGTTAAACCGTAAAAACCATCCGGTTGGTGGAAGGTCTTTTTATAAGTCCGCCTGGATAGCTACCACCATCTTATCTAAGTCTGACGCTGTAACAACAATGTATTCAGCATTGTTGTGTTCCGGCAGTTAGAGATAAGATAGCCAGATCCTCTGTTGTTGAGGATTCCGGTAGGTTCTCGCTTCCATCTTGAGCCTTAAATACTTAACTTTAGGTATGATGAAGGCTTAGCGACTTCCCGTTGTTCAAAAAAACAATCAATTTGCGAAGACGAAATATCATAATGTTATTTTATATGTTATGTTAACCATTATCTTGCTGATTTATTCAAAAGCACTTTTCCACTTGAATAAATAGATTTTTACTTTATATAAATTTAACTCCGTGCAAATTGAGTTTTTAGGGTTCCGAACCTCAAAATAAAACAAGTTAGCAGCGCCTGCTAGTTAGCAGGCACAAAATAGACTTCTAAACCACGTGACAGTTGTTATTGTTTTGTAGTGTAGAAACTAAAAAAGTACATTTGACACATGTCCAAGGTGTCCTAAACTCATTCCCGTTGACCGTTTGTCTCTATCTCTTATGGTTTCTGAGATCTCGATGCGTACATACATACGTACGTACGGACGGACGGACAGAGAGGGATTATAAGACTTTTCTAAACTTTAGAGTTTAGAAGTCTAAAACGGAACCCTTATAGGATCACTTTGTTGTCCGTCTGTCCGTTTGTCTTCGATTATCTCGGGAACGCGTGGAGGTATCGAGTTGAAATTAAAACCATATATTTAGGTCAACAGTCTGTTCAAGGTGTAAAAAAATAGAACTTGTAAAACAAAGATTATGTCGCAATAAAACGTAAATAACTACACTCTCAAGGGAATCAAAAATCATAGGGTACTTCCCACAGACCTATATCGAGATAGACGTTAAAAGTGTACCTACCTTGCGTGTAAAAAGTTTGATCCACGGTCAAAGTTTCCGACCTAAGTCAGTCCGCTTGAGACCATTGCCAAGACCACACGCTTCGATCAGAAACGAAAATGGTGAATTGTGCAGTGCTTTCTTGCAAGAGCTCGTCATAACATTCCCACATCACTAAATCTCGCTCGTGACGTCATGGTACATACGAAAAATGCGACACGCTATATTCTCATACAGTTTGAAACTCTCTTTTCGTCTATCTCGATGTAGGTCTGTGGTACTTCCCGTTGACCTAGAACTACGAAATTTGGCATGTAATATCGCCTTCTACTACAAGTACAGGTAAAAGGCTAAAAACTAATAATTTGTAATTAAATCGTAAAAATATAGTCTATAGTTTTGGAACTACTATTAAACTCATTGATGACAATAATAAATGACATAATTATTATGATCTGCGTAGTGGATCGGAGGGCTGGGAATTCTAAAAGGGAAGCCGGTGGGAATATGTTGGAGAGTGAAAGTCCTGGCTGACAAGAACTGGTGCTGGCCAGCAAGTGTCATGCCTATACATGACAAATGTAATCTGTCACTAGATTATTGTTTTTGTATTGTTTATTTATACTTCACTATAACAAGTCGAATAAAAGTGTCTGAACCGAAAACTGTGTTTACGTTAATAACTTAGTAGTAAATCAGGTCCACTGCGTGCTAACAACAGCCAAATATCCAATACAATCGGTGTGTATCACAGACATAGATCTAAATCTATGTCTGTGGTGTGTATGGGCCCTCCGCCATTGGTACCTACAAATTTGTGCGATGCGGAACCCTCGGTGGGCGAGTCCGACTCTCACTTGTCCGGTTTTTTTATCGATAAGCCAAATTATTACAAAACTCTTTTAGTGACTTATCATTTTCAAGCAAGTGCACTATCTTAATCAATATCTTTGGTAATATTAAAGAATTTCATTATTTTTACGACACTATTCTATCATTTTATTACATTTTTTAAAACATTTGTCACGTTGTTATCAATTACTACAAAATCACGTATTACGACAAGTATTGGTGTCTTCACACTTGATAAAGAATTGTTGGTTAACACACGGCCTTTACTAAATATTCTTATGTTAAGGCGATTTTCCACTAACTGAAAAGTCTGAACAATATAACCCACAACAAAAATGTTATTAATTTTCGATGCGTTTTTTATGATAAGCTACCGACTGCTGCCTTCATCGTCTACGTCGGCATTTTTCAGACTCCATACAATTTAATTTAAATTTTACCTATGTTTCCGTTTATATATCGTGGAATATACATTTCTGGGTTTCTGAAGCTTCAGATCCAAGGATATTTTAAATTTTTGACGTTTAACAAAATATATGACTTACAAAAGTAACTAATGATTTGTTTATGATTTTGTCATTCTAATGATTATAAGAGAAAAAGAACGAAGTAGGCAACTATATTTTTTTTAGCTTTATACGTTTTATGAATTGATGATGATCTCTCTTCCAACTGTTTTATAATTAGATTAAAAACTCCTAAGTCAAAAGTGATACAGTTTCATAGTTTTAAAAAAATATTTCATATCCAGTCGCATCCACCAAAAATTTGAGCATTTGAATTGTCCGTTGCCTTACAAAGATTTTCTTTTTCTTAGTTTTGTCTTGCTAGTAGAAACACACCTTAAGCATCATGTTATCCTGCCTGATAGCTACACCGCAAATTGGACCAGCTGGACAATAATAGATCGCCTACAATAGGTTAATAATCTGTAAGAACTCTAAATGCTAGCAATATTATGTTAGCTCGTATTGCATTTTCAATTGCAGTATTGGAATACAAGTTTGCGGTACATTACGCTTTTAAATTTCGCTACATTTTAAGTAGGTATGCAATTGTTAGAAAATTAGTTAGTTTGGCCGAAAAACGCGACATATGCAAAATCCTAAATGGTATCGCCATAACCATTGATTATATTAAATATACCAGAAAAAATTAAACTATGATATTATTAGGTTATATTCAAATAACAATCATAATTGTAACTCAATGACTATAACATAAGAAGAAAACTTAATAAGCTTAAAAATAAATACAATCCAAGAATGCTTATAGTTTTTATATGAAGTTCTAAATATATTTTTGCAGATCCCAAACTCGTTTTTTATTGCAAACAGTTGAGATAATTAAGTTCTTAATTATGTTATTTTAATTAGATTCTTGACGACATTTTTGGGGTTCTTTTTTGAAGTTTGTATAACAATACTTAGTATAATAATGGGAGTTGAAATTTCAACAGCGATTAGGCTATGAAATAGTAATTATATTTTGGAAAATTCCTGTTTGTTTTAGATTGTAAATGTTTTATAGTGTGTCGCGTTAGTATGAAATCTTTATAAATATCACAATTATTTAAAATCAGGCGTATAGTCTAAGGCTAAGAGTCTCCCCGTTCGTACATAAAAAAATCTAGTGAACAATCTAGTTTTTTTTTTTTTAATAATTTTATTGATATTGCAAAACTTACTTATTAATTCATTGTCAGTTTACTTTGCATATTGTATTATTAAAAGGTACATTACAGTTATTTACACAATTGTTACTTCGATTTTTTACTGGTAAGTTGCAAATTTTAAGCAAGTTTTTATTGTTTAGTAAGATTACAAGTCCTTGAGAGTATTTTTTTCTACAGATGCGCATTTCTTTAACTTATCTCCAAATGAACAATCCAAGACCAGTCTTGATTAACAATAATTTTCCACACCTACCGTAATTTTATTACAACTTTATTATTTGACAATTTTTTTTTTTTTTTAATTTTGCTATATTTTTTTTCGGAATCAAATTTTTTCGCCACTTATAAAATTAAACAAAAACAAAAGACACACACACTCATTTTTCTTTAACACTTAATTAAAATAAAACTTTCACCGTTCACATACGCACCTTCGGCCGCAATCGCAATTGCTAAGTAAACGCAAACCAGCAGCAACGTCCGGACGCGCGCCATGACTGAATGGGCTGCGCGTGCGTCTGCCTTTATCATTCGACGCGACCAGCCTTCGACCAACTACGGTTTCAATGCAATTTGGCAAAGGAAAAAAAAACAAATTACCGAAATGTCAAACAATTGGTTACTGATTCACATAAGAATTAACATGTCCTAATATGTCGTTTTTTTTTTCAACAAAATTCTTCAGAAACTCATTTTTTACAATCATAATTCGCGCGATAACGTTCACAATTTTTTTGAGTCTTTCTCGCAAACTTGTATTTTTTTTCGCCTTTTTTTACTTTGAAGAAATGAAGAAAGAAAGAAAAATCGATTTAATTTAAGTATTAGACAGAGAACATTATAATTTGTCTCAAGACGGTCGATAATTCGTCATTTGCTAGCAGGTCAGCGGTGTCCAGAGAGCAAGGGAATATCAATTGTGTCTCACAGAAAAAATTTGAAAAAACTCTCTTGAAAAATTTGCATGCAAAACGAACTGACAAACAGACAACCAACTATTGTTTTGGTGTCTATATAGATTACCCTACAAATCCTACAATAATAATTAAAGCAATATTTTTTTCCAATCTGCTTCGCTGCCAAAATACATCAGTGTTTGTTTAATAGTTCCAGTGTAAAAAGGATGCTGTCTGTTACTTTCCCTTTTAAATATTAGTACGGATATTGAAGCCCGTGCAGAAAATACTTTTAAATTTCTCGTTTTTAGAGCTCCGTACCCAAAGGGTAAAAACGGGACCCTATTACTAACACCCATATTCTAAGTCGTTCCTCCAAAACTTACTCGTCCTCGACTTAACGAAACCTCATTGAAAACCTCTTCGAAATACTCCTCGAAATCGGTATTCTAGAACTCCGTAAGGGCCTGGAGGAGCCAAAGAGTACGTAGCCACTCCGTGTTAGGCCTAGCGCACTACCATTTTTACCCACGACGAGGTTGAGTGGAGTGTAAAAAGTTTTGGAGGAACGACTTAGAATATGGGGTTAAGACTCCACTGTCCATCTGTCTGTCTCATGACCGTGCTAGCTAGACAGTTGAAATTTTCACAGATGATGTGTTCAGTTGTCGCTATAAAAAACAAAAAAAAAAAAAGTGGGGCTCCCATAGAACAAACGTGATTTTTTTGCCGTGAAATAACAAACAAAAAAGTTTATAGTTGAGTGTCTAATATTATATACTTAGATTGGTACGGAATGGTACAGTCGGGGAACTTCCCGGTTGACCAGCCCCCCTAGACAAGTGGCTTTCTATTATCGAATTCGCCAGTCGAATAGAAAGAAAATGTATAGAATTGACATTAGCGGTCACGTGACATTTAGATCGCCAATGTCAATCCCATACATTTTCTTTCTATTCGACTAGTCAGGCAGTAGAGTTAAAAAAGAAGGGAGCTTAATTAAAAAAGTTATGGATGTATAGAAAACGTTTATATCACAAATATTAGAACATAAACAGGTGTTTCATTTGAATAATACATTATTCCTTTCTTCCTTTAACCTTAGTACTTTTCGAGAAAACGTTTCCCAAAAAAACTCTACTGGTCAACCGGGGAGTTCCCCGATTGTACGGAACCTTCGTGTGCGAGTCCGACTTGCACGTGTCCGGTTTTTTTATGAACAACGGGGAAATGCTTAGCCATCATCAAATCAATTGGTTGGCAGTAGGACTTGTTGTAAGTCCACCTGGCTAGCTACCATCATCTAATTTAAGTCTGAAGCCATAACCACGATGTTTGCAGTATTGTTGTGTTCCGGCAGTTAGCGATAAAATAGCCAGTTCCTCAGTGGTTGAGGATTCCTGAAGAGGCTCGCTGCCATCTTCAGCCTTATCAATACTTAATATCAGATATAATGAAGGCTAAGAGTCTCCCCGACGTTCATAAATAAAATCAAACATCATCTGATGTTAAATGATATGGCCGAAGCTCACTTCTCCCGATATCCTCAAGAGGAATGAGGAATTGGCAATCTTATCTCTAACTGCCGGAATACAACAGTGCTGAAAACATTGTTGTTTTAGCGGCAGGCTAGATAGTGGTAGCTAGCCAGGCGAACTTATAACAAGTCTTGCTGCCATCCAAACAGAATACAAAATGTATCCTCTTGAGTATCGAACCGGGGACCATTTGGTCTGATACCGGTTTTTCATAGTGTGTCGTAGACGTGGGACGTCGCACGCTTTAAGCATAAGCTCCACTAGCAGCCGCCCACAGTTTAACCCGCGTGGTTCCCGTTCCCGTTGGAATATCGGGATAAAAACTAACCTATGTTTTAATCCAGGCTATCTTCTACCTGTGTGCTAAATTTCATCCAAATCGCTTCAGTAGTTTTTGCGTGAACATTCAAATATCCTCACAAGTTTCTGAGGATCAAGTTTGTGAGGATGTCTGTTACTCTTTCACGCAAAAACTACTGAAGCGATTTCGATGAAACTTGGCACACAGGTAGAAGATAGCCTGGATTAAAACATAGGTTACTTTTTATCTCGATTTTCCTACGGGAACGGGAACCACGTGGGTGAAACCGCGGGCGGCCGCTAGTACATTCATAAAAAGAGATTAGACCAAGTCTCACCGGTCTGATGGCCAGTTCGTAACATATACTGATTACTTTATTAAAAATTATTAAGAATTTCACCCGCGTAGTTACCGTTCCCGTGGGAATATCGGGATAAAAAGTATTGTATGTTTTAATCCAGGTTATCGACTATCTCTGTGCCAAATTTCATTCAAATCCGTTAAGAATAAATAAATGAATAATAAATAAATTCATTTCAAAATCAATTTATAAACAAATAAACGAACTGACATACTTTCGCATTTATATTAGTATTAAGTAGGATGTAAATGAAATCTTTACCAAAATTAGCCAATACTAAAAAAGGGATTGTCATGAATCATTTCTTCAATGAATTTGCCTAATGAGTTTTATTGTTTTACCAAATATGTGAATTATTTCAACCAGACGTAACTTAACTATTTTATTGCGAATTTAAGGACAAACGGAATTTTTTATTCATGAAATATTGTACAGTCACAGAAATTCCCGGTCCTACATAATAAGCGATATTCGGGTGCGTTTGATATGGACAGTCGGACTCGTATGGTCATGAATGGGTTTACAACGTCACCCATCCTACTGATAGCCGTTTATGGGTTTTTGCGTGGCAAGTATGGTTGCGTTGCGGCAATACTACCTAGACCCAGGGTGTCCAACAAAATTTTGTGGAGGGCCCAGTTTAGTATTTTAGTAACCGTAGCGGGCCAAAAGAAATGCCCAATAGCAAAGGATTAAGTAACCACTATCTCCTAGCTATGGGCCACTTATGGCCCGGGGGCCGAATGTTGGACAGGCCTGACCTAGACCATCCCACTAATATTATAAACGCGAAAGTACCCATGTCAGTTTACTTGTTTGTTTATTTGTTTGTTTTGTTTATTTTTTTGGTTTTTACTTTGTGTTTTTTTTTTGTCTCCTTAAAGGATCGTCAAACCGGTCACAACGGAAGATCAGCGCTGATCGTAGACCACGCATTATGCTGAGTCGTGACCGTTTTGAGACATATATCATTGTTTTTATTTTTAAGTATGTCTTTGTTTCATGGGATTTGTTCAAATTTGTTTTAAATAAATTCAATTATCTTTCTTTCTTTCTTTCTATTAGTTTGTTTGTTACTCGTTCACGCTTAAACTACTAAAGGGATATGGATCATTGGAACAATAGAGATAATAAATAGCACGTAGATTTTTATCCCGATATTCCCATGGGAACGGGAACCAACCACGCCGGTGAAACCGCTGGCGCGGCCGATACTACTACCTAGAATTTATGCGATTGTACAGTATTTCCATTCGTCCTTAACAATGTTTCCACTAAACACTGAGTAACTTTTACAAAGATATTACGTACAGCAAAAAATCCACATAGATACCAGGGGGTCAATTCTGCAAAATTTTTGAATCGTCTCTCAAAGATGTTTCAATAGTAGTGTTTATTTACACTGTGTTGTAACAAGAACTGTGTAAAACAGATCTACCATTGAAATACGATTGTGACTAAGCATTAGCAGAATTGGGAGCCTGAAATATTTTTTTATCTTGTTTTTTGGCGGTCACATTTTAGCATCATGATTTTTCATATTATAAAAAAAACACAACTTCCTAGTAACAATAAAAATGCGAAAGTGTGTTTGTTTGTCTTTTCTTCACGCCCTAACTTAGTAACCAATCGACTTGATTTTTGGCATAGAGTTAGTTGAAATAACGGAGAGTAACATATCCCATTTACTAACCTACTTTTTATCCTGATATTCCCACGGGAATGGAACCACGCATGTGAAGCCGCGGGCGGAAGCTGGTTATAAATCATTAAATAAATATAATAAAATTAGCACAATTAAAAAGCAAATTTTACCAACTGTCAGTCTGTCACTAATCAAGCCCCACTAGCATGAACACCGTTATATAATGCGATATGATATAGCGCATCATGCTGTCTTGCTTACTCCGCTACGATGTGAGCGGGACAGTGACACGTTATCGAGTTATCGAGTCGATAAAAATCGCTCATGCTAGGCCTACTGATATATATTTATTTATCATTAATATTTGCATGCTATTATTTGCATTTCAGTGTTCTGCGCAGAAGATCTTTTTTTTTAATTTTTTTTTATGAACGACGGGTAGACTCTTAGCCTTCATCATACCTGCCTGCCTAGCATGACCATCATTATATCACGCGATATGATATCATACGTCATGCTGTCTTGCTTACCCCACTAAGGTGTAAGCGAGATATAGGATCTTTATCATGCGTCAATAGTCGATAAAAGCCGCTCATGCAAGGCCGGCAGATGTTAAGTATTAATAAGGCTGAAAGATGGAAGCGAGCCTCTCCCGGAATCCTCAGCCACTGAGGAACTGGCTATCTTATCTCGAACTACCGGAACACAATAATGCTAAAAACATTGTTGTTATGGCGTCAGGCTTAGATAAGAAGGTGGTAGCTAGCCAGGCGGACTTAGAAGAAGTCCTACCACCAACCAAACCGAATACAATATGTACCCCCGCTGGGAATCGAACCCTGGACCCCTGGGTCTTATAAGGTGGTTTACCGCCTTACCGCCATCTCTTAGAGCAGTATTGTTTCAATCATACCAATGGTATTTCGTACCACCGACAGAAGTTTTGTGCCTTCAAAGTGTGAAGTGTGTCAAAATTTGACTTAAAATTTTTTCGTTGGGAGGAACAATGATAAAGTTATATGGAACTGAGATAGTTGTCTTTAGAACCTTACATTCTACCAATAACATCTTAAGTATTTCGATATTAGATATTTTTCATGCGAATGTTCAGTTCTTTGCTGCCTATAGTTATATAGGTCATTACAAAGCATCATCCAGTGTTGATCCAGTTTTTTTCGTAGGTATTTCATATCCATAGATATATCTCAAGGGACATGAATAACAAAATTTTATTTTGTGGAAGGTCATGGTACGAATTTTAAGAGTATTAAAAACAAAACCTTCATATGACATGATGGATTCTAAAAGATGACAGTACCTATAACCCTGGGGGGCGATTCTCGCGCTGAAATATGACGAATTCGACATTATTATATTCTTTATTTCTTTAGTAAAATGTAAGTAAAATCTTTACTACTGTCAAAATCCTATAGTTTCAATTATCTTGATAATCCTATAATGTCGAAGATTGTTTTCAGTGAGCTTTTAATACAGATTTTTGACTCCAAAAAAATTCGAATTGGAGATGTCGAAGGCGTGATAATCGGGCTCCATGGGGCCCCCAGGCCATCACAGAAATAATCAATCAGAAGATAGATCAGGATGGTATCAATTTTTCATCTATTTGTAGAAATATTTAAAAGCTAGGAAGATATCTCACATATTTGGATAGTATGAAGCTATAAATAAACACCTTTTTTATGAAATTCCGCTAAATAAACTTTAGACCCAACATCCAACAACCTAAAGTTTCAAATTCATTAGAGAAATTTGCTAAACGTGATATGCTGTTGGTCGCACCAAAACACGGGGCGATCATTTTCCTCAATCGTAATTTTATTTTTAGCATAATTTCCTACACTCGTTTACTCACCTATTCAAGTCTAACTCCTTAACCGCAAACCTGATTGGTTGGTAATCGTACCTTGTTTATTTAAGTTTAACCATTAAAATGATCGCTCTTTTAGTTTAATCTGTTGCATGCATTCATTGCTTTAATCTAAACCAGTATTTCGTCCACGCCTGTAATTTTTGTTACAAAAAACCTTTTTTTTATGAGATACCAGATGTTAAGTAATGATAACGCTGACGATGGAAGCGAGCCTCTTCCGGAATCCTCAACCACTGGAAGGAACTGCTGTCTATGTCTTTAAGGTCTTTTACTACTAGCTATATCTTTATGTGAAATAAAAAAAAATATTGTTCAGTGCTTTAGGTTTGATAACACAGAGTTATAAATAAAATATAAAATATTTTTAGCACATGCTAGCTACTAATATTGTTAATGTGAAAGTTTTGATGTTTGTTACTCAATTACCCTAAAATTGAACAAGGGATTTGGATGATAGGCACACGGAGAGTTTAAGCCGAGATCGAAATAGGGGCTACATTTTATCCCGATGTTCTTATGAGAACGAGGAACCGCGGGCTGCCACTAGATTTAGATATTCTTCACTCATGATGGTAATTTTACATTTGAACACGAATTTGTTCGAGCCACGGGGCAGCCACGCGGCGCCTGCGTGTACCTTTACAGCTATGTTATTCCAAATACTATAGAACAGTATTTCTCAAAGTCGGCGATAACCCCCCTTGTGGGCGCTGGTGGCCTAGAAATGTGTGTGTCTACAGCTTCCTCATAAACATAGAGAAATTCTAAGCATGCCCTATTTTAAAGCATATTAGGTGCAACCATAACTTCGTTACTAGGAGTTTTGTTTTTGTTAGCTGGATTTAGGAGCAATGAAACGTATTTTGTCTTTTTGTGTTTGTTTTGTTAATTGTTTGTCAGTTGTCTAATTATAAATGTCAATGTCTCTCCGGTCTGTCACTTTAACTTTTTGTCTTCTTATTGAAATGTTAAGGAATTTGATCCATACAGCCGGAAAAGTTTTGTTTGTTGTGGCATATTTTTTAAGTTAATTATTTTTGTTTTTGTTTGTTTTTTACTTTCGTGTTTTTTGTCTCCGTATCGGATAGTCAAACCGGTTACGACGGAAGATCAGCGCTGGTGAGTGAGGCATTATGCTAAGTCGTGACCGTTTTGAGACAAATTTCATTGTTTTTATTTTTAAGTATGTGTTTGTGTTGTTCAATTTGTCTCAAATAAATTCAATTTTCTTTCTTTCTTTCTTTCTAATGCTAACCCATGCCGTTAAGGCAAACCAGTGAGGTTAGGGTTTTAGATTATAGTAAAAAAAATTGTGCACAATTGGTGCAATGAGAACCAAAAAACCTAACCGTCACACTCAATTACTGTTGAAACTACGATCATTAACATGGTACTGTGCAGCCTTTCCAGTATCGATTTCTTTTTTTTATACTTTTTTTGTTTTTATATTTTTTTATAGTAGGTATTATTGCAGTGTTTAATTTTTGTTTGTTTGTTATTTTGTTTTGTTCCTGTTGTCACTAAATAGGCTCCTCCAGAATACCAGCGTCTCAGTGGCATGCTCCGTATGTCACTGTGACATTGCTGAGGATGGGCCTATTTGGCCGCACTTGTTTTTTTTATTTATTTTATTATTATTTTGTGTGTGTGCCAATAAATAGTTTTTTTTTTCTTCTTTCTTTCTTTACACACACATGGCCTAGAGCCATGGCCCATTACCGCCCCGGTAATGCGCCTAGAAAAATTGTGGTTTTTTAAATGTGATAAGTAAAGTAAAAAAAAATGGGGTCTCTGAAACATTTTTGATTTACGAAGTGGGCGAAAGACGAAATAATTTTGAGAACCACTGCTATAGAAACGTACTGCTTCGGAAGAATTCGGGCAACTAAACGATCACGAATCTAATGGCATGAAGTCAATTTCGCTAATAAAAACTATACAGCTATACACAAAGTAACAACTCAAAAACGATAACGAAGTTTAAAAAGAATAAAATGTATATGATTGGCATAAGCCGCGCTAAATCACGTGGAAAATTGTCATCTTACCGCAAGTTGACTGGCGTATGTAGAGGATAATGATCGCTACGAAACGACGTTACTTTGTCTACAGACCCAGTTTGGCTTAGCACGAAAAGCTTACGAGTAAGTATCGAAAAGGTATTGTTAACAAATGTATGACGTATTGAGCAGCGTTCATACCGGACGTATTGAACATAGTCCTGAACTTGGTTTTTTCTATGTCTGTACACCGATTACGCCGAGATTTCTGATCAGAATTAAGTGTATTTTTTCGATGCGGAATATTACCATTGGTCATGTCATGTCATTTGGTCCCATAAAAATGTTATTCGGTTTCGCCCAGTATTTTTTATTTTAAGACCATTTTTGTTAACTAGGACGATGAAATTTTCACGATACTTTGTTTATAATGTACAGTCAACAGTACGGCTTTACATTTGCACTACGAAAACCGCCGCTATTACGAGCGACGTAAGGGCGCTCTCAAGGTCAAAGTGTAAAGCCGTAGCTCACTGTACATGAAACATAATCTAGGAAAATCCTACTGAAGTTTACATAATAACCTTTTAAAGACCTAAAAAAAATCGGCCAAGTGCAAGTCGAACTCGCAGATGAAGAGTTTCGTCTCTCACCCAAGGTTGCCTGGAAGAGATTGCTATGTAGCAATAATACCGCCTATTGTGTGTTCCTCTTTTTTGTAATTTTCTCTGTATGTGTTTGTGTTTGTATCGTGTGCAATAAAGTTTCTATTATTATATTAAATACACCTACCCAAAATGCCACTATAATTTTTCGCCTGCAAAAATTACTTTGTTAGGGTTCCGTACCTCAAAAGGAAAAAACGGAGCCCTTATAGGATCACTTCGTTGTCCGTCCGTCCGTCCCTTGGAGCTGTCCCTTGGAGCTGTGAAAAAATCTAACTTCTAAGCCAAAGCAAAGTTGACTTTGAGAAAAACTGATTTAAGAACTTCAATGTAATTTTTAAAGACCTATCTATAGATACCCCACACGAATTCGTCCAAGCCACAGACATAGTCTATGTCTGTGGTCCAAGCCCAAACTTATAAGTTTGATAAAAAATAAAAAAAATTTTTCGTTTCAATTTGGGAAATGTGCTATATTTCTAAAACTGCCAACTTTTGTTCAAAACAATTTTCGTTGAAAGTTTTTATTAGCATATACTTTTTTTTTATTTTTCACTTTCTTATTTCAAAAGTTAGAGGGGGGAGACACATATTTTGTCACTTTGGAAGTGTAGGTACATCTTTCAAATGGTTGACTTTGAAAAAACAATAGTTTTAGATACCTCAATGTAATTTTTAAAGACCTATCTATCTATAGATACCCCATACGTATAGGTTTGATAAAAAAAAAATATTTTTGTGTAAAAACCTTAAAGCGGTTTACAGAATACATCTACCTACCAAGTTCCAACTGTGTAATCCTCAGTTTTGGAATAAAGTGGCTGTGACATACATCGGACATGACGAATTTATAAGGGTTTCGTTTTTTGCCATAAGGCTACGAAACCCTAAAAAGGGAATAATAAAAAAATACGTTAAAAAAGTGACTTCAAAACTAAGTCTTTTGAAGTCGGTGCCAGCCAAGGCAAGAATATGAGCTCAAAATAGAATAGTATTAGGTATACACCTCTAATTATTACTGTACAAGAGTACTCATTAAAATCAAGGAAAAATGTATAGTAAATCTATATGTAGTGCAGATTAGTGAAATTGAGGAAAATCTACAAACGAGAACTTACGCAAACGATATCGTTTGAAGACAGACAAGTATGTAAATTCGTATCTATATATATCGTAATACTATTTACGAACATTCATGAAATGAATGATAAAAAGAACAAATCACGATGCCGATGTTCTTATTGACTGACTGAGCTTCCGCTCGCGGTTTCATTAGCGTGGTTCTTATTCCCGTGGGAATACTAGATAGAATCTTGCGCCCGTTCTTCTTATCAGTTAATAGATGTCCTGAATGGATGGTAGGAAAAAAAAATTGGACGATTCGAAAGCACTTATCTATAAGTCTTTGAGTTTGACTTTGAATGTATTTTAATCCAGGCCTTACACCTTTATGCCAAATTTCATCGAAATCCGTTCTGCCATTTTTGCGTGATTGATTAAGTAACAAGCATCTAAACTACAAACTTGCAAATTTGTACATTCATTGGATTACTTATTTAGAAAATTAATAGGGTGATCACAGAGTATATTAAATTATGATTTGTACAAGCAATAATAAAAATTATACAATTTGATTATTAGTTAGCTCAACCAACGAGATACATACTTACATACATAAACATCATTTAGATTTGCGTGAGTCATGATGGGACGAGGAACTTGTGGTGCAGTGGTTCGCGCGTTCGGCCTGTGATTGTAGCCGTTATGGGGCTACTCGATTGAAGCGAGATTGTAATGGGAAAAGGATTTTGCAGATTGGGCGAAAAAACTAAATAACTAAATAATAATAATTCTTACTAAATAACTATAGCGAAAAAAGGGAAAATGAAACTATACGATCCTAAATATTATTGGTGTCCTCTAACTAAACCAGTTTTCAATAGTATATGTAACTACATTTGAGAATAATCTTGAAAAAACTTATTTTTAAGGGGTCATTTCGAAAAAGTCAATCAAATCAAATAGTGTTTCTGAAACTATAAAATCCAGATAAAGGTATGAAGAAATATATAACTTTATTTTTTTGTGATTTTTGAATTTTTGCATTTTTCAATGCTATTTTTATTTTTCAATCCTATATGCCAAAGGTCGTGGGTTCGGGTCCCATCTGAGAATTCACTTGTGACCGAGTTGACTCCAATATTTTTCTATTTAAAGTTTATTATAAGTATAAAAATAGCATTGAAAAATGCAAAAAAATCTTAAATCACAAATGATTGGCTGTTGCATCTTAATCGATCGTTAAACACCTGAAAAGTTGTTTCTTTCGAATGCAAGGATATTCCTAGCATTGATCTGACAACGCTGGCCCACAGCGTATTAAAAATATAAAAGTATTGGAGAATTTCGACGGTGGTTCGCAAGTCTCGGTAGCTCAGTGGTTAGAGAATTGGACCGGATTTCCTAAGGTCGTGGGTTCGAGTCCCATCTGAGAATTCACTTGTGGCCGAGTTGACTTTTTCCAATATTTTTCTATTTAAAGTTTATTATAAATATATATCTTATTGATGGGTTTTAAAGTCTGCAAATATAGCCAGGAGCAACGGTTCAACGTGCCTTCGGAAGCACAGAGGAGCTCGAGATAATACATTTATGGTCACCCATCCTGTGCCCGGCCGTTGTTAAGGAAGGCCAGTACCGCAGTGGGGACGTTAAAATGACTGACGACGACGATGATGATAGATTCAAATTTGAAAGGGACTTAAGTACCTATGCCATTCAGGGTTGTGCTTGTAAAGAAATGTTCTTTCTCTGCAGCACTTCTAGTATTTAAAAAACAACGGGTGCACTCCGGGAGTGACGGCAGAAGTAAAAACCGCTTAAACGAAACAGCAGGATCAGGCATACATTTTCGCCGCGCGGTAGAAAGAGAGGGGGATATTACTTCCTTTCCTACGCCGCCCGCGCCGGCGGTCTCTTCTCCCTCCGTCTTACGAATTTTCGATCAGGTCACATATCCTGACGCGACTTTAATATTTTTACCCATCCCAAATATTTCAAACTCTGATGTGCACAACGCCGCTAAAGGAGTTTTAAATTAAAAAATGTCAATTTACCTCCTTATTTGCCACCTTGCCACCAATTTACCACCTTATTTGCCACCTTGCCACCAATTTACCACCTTATTTGCCACCTTGCCACCAATTTACCACCTTATTTGCCTATTTATTTATTTATTTAAATAAATAAAAATAAATAAATTATTTGCCTACTAAAATGAAGGCTTTCCAACGAAAAGTAGCTAAATCATTATACAATAAAATGAATTATGTTTACAATATGTCTTGCTCTGATTTAGGTAACTAATTTTACGGCTACGTATTTAGACAAGAATATTTTTGGCGTGTGTCACCTTCGCTAGATATGTTTTTTAAGTAAACCTATCGTAACTATAATCATAAGCAAATATGAACAGGTAAGATTGTAGGCAATTTTATCATAAAGACATGTTTTTCAAAACTTCTACTGCCTTGGAATGACATTGAATTGACAGATATGAACACTAAATTGCTGTATTGACTGCAAGCTAAAAAACAAAAAATAAGCCTTTTGGAGTCGGTGCCAGCCAAGGCAAGAAAAATAAAAGATTAGAATCTGAAAGTATAATGTCTGGCCCCGACTCAAAAAGGCTTATTTTTTGCTTTTTAGGGTTTCGTAGCTAGCCTAGAGGCAAAAAACGAAACCCTTATAGATTCGCCCAAATCGATGTATGTCACAGCCACTTTATTCCAAAACCTTTATAAAACTTTCAACAAAAATTGGTTTGAACGAAATATATTATGCAGTTTCAGAGCTATAGCACATTTGCCAAAACCGCAAATATAACTTTGTCATTCATACAGACGCTATGAAAATCAAAGTTATTTTTGCAGGCGAAAAGATATAGTGGCATTTTAGGTAGGTAGGTGTATTTAATATAATAATAGAAACATTATTGCACACGATTAAAAAACAAACACATACAGAGAAAACACACAATAGGCGGTCTATAGCAATCTCTTCCAGGCAACCTTGGGTGAGAGACGAAACCCTTCATGTGCGAGTTCGACTTGCACTTGGCCGATTTTTTTAGTTTTTGAAATCGGTTTTCTTTTACGTAGTTTTTTATTTTTTACTTTTAAATGTCTGTAATACGTCGTTTTGTAACCTACAGTAGGATTTTTGAAGATTGGATTATGTTTCATGATAAACAAAGTATCGTGAAAATTACATGTCCAAGTTAACAAAAATGTTCTTAAAATAAATACTACTGGGCCAAACTGAATCAAATTTTTATGAGGTAAATGGCAACCGGCACATAAATCGGATTAGAAATCTCGGCATAATCGGTGTAGGTACACAACCTCCTCCTTTTTGTAAGTCGGTTAAAATTAGCTATAAATGAACATCATTATTTTCAGCTCTAGAGTAAAAACCTACTGTACATTTATTTGCCTCAAAGTTAAAAACGCGTAAAAATTATAAATATTTCATTTTGCATTTTACAATGCAATTTTTATGTGTTAAATATTAAACAAGAAAATGTACTAGAAAAAAGCAGCTAGTTTCATGTCGCCCTGACGGGATTCGAACCCGCATCCTTGGGATTCTGGCCCAATGCACTAACCAATTATGCTACAGAGACCTATGAGCACACATCGAATTTTTCTAGTATATTCACCTTTCTACGGTGTTGGCCACCGTCGTTTCATGAATGAGAGAAATATCATCGCATTCGAAAGAAACATCTTTACAAATGTTTGACTATCGACAAAGATGAAACAGCCATCTAATTATAAATAATATTTAATTTTGAATTTATAGTGCTATTTTTATGTGATAAATATTAAAGAAGAAAATATACAAAAAAACGCATCTTGTCCCATGTCGCCCTGACGGGATTCGAACCCGCTTCCTTGGGATTCCGGCCCAATGCACTTATGCTACAGAGACATATTTTTTTTTTGCGTTACTAGTGGTCTACCTACCTATGGGATATGTGTGGATTGTGATAAATTTAATATACTAGAAAAAAGAGACAATTTGCTTTTTTCTAGTATATTTTCTTGTTTAATATTTATCACATAAAAATGACACTGTAGAATCGTATATAAATAGCATTGTAAAGTAAAATGCAAAATAAAAAATTTATATTTGAGGTTTATTTTCGACAAGGTCGAACAGTTTCCTAATAAAATATTCTTGACCGATTTAATTTATAAATTGCATTATTATGATTTATAATCATTGATAGATTTATCGCGATTATAAGCCAATAACTTTTTAATCCTATGTTGTACTTGACAATACGAAGCACGCTTCAATACAAGATAACACAGATTATAAGTAGATGATTTCAACAACACTTCAGTGTTATCTTTTTATTATTGTCTGTTATGACTGAATGTTTTACAGTGATATTGAAAGGCAGAGAATTACATTATAATTCATACACATACCTCATCCATTATAATAAATGAATAATAATAAACACTCCATTGCAATAAATCTTAAGTTACCATAATTCAGGTATTTTGTTGATTATCTCCAAAAAATTTAATACTTGATAAAAAATGTCAAGAAAGTTGTTTGTGTGTGTTTCGTTAGTAGAAGTTCTAAAATGATTGCGTATTCAGCCATTCTTTTGTATAAGCAGAAATTCAAAGGATATAATCGATAAGTGGTCCCTCAATCGTGCATGACAGGAGTTCACATTACAAAATTTAGATAAAATTTACGACTGCTAAAATGGCAACTCTCATTAGAATATTTTACGTATTTATTTAGAAATATTACCCCTCTCCATTCTCTGAATAAAAAGAATTAGAGTGCAGAAGGTGGACACCCAATTTGAACTTATTGGTGATCGGTTATGGGACCAAAATTCTGCATTCACATTCTTTTTGTCATGCACGATTGAGGGACCACTTAAATCGATTATATCATTTGAATTTCTGCTTTTACAAATGAATGGCTGAATTTACAATCGTTTCGAACTTCTACGAACGGTTGACGCAATAAAATGCTCAAAATTCCATGTGGACCCTCAATGGGAACGCAAACAAAAAAGTTTACATGTTGCTTATTTATAAAATTTTGTTAAAATTAGTAATAGTACTATCAATATCATTTAATTTTGTATATTTCGCCATTTATGAATAATCATAATAATTATAAACTATATTCAATTTCAAGATTCGAACAAAACTGCCTCAAACTTAAGTTTGTAACTAATTAAGTATACATAATTACATAATTATGGTAATTCTTCATCAATCGCCGGCGTCGCTAATATTTCTTAATTGCGGCAGTATAGTTAATCACTTCAGGCAGTGATAAGTAAACACACTTGATCTTTGACATGCGCGGGAGTGGCTGCTTATCACCCGATAAAAGAATTATCTGCCGTAATTGTAAAACTACTACTTAAGTGCGAACAAAACTGCCAAAAACTTAAGTTTGTAACTAATTAAGTATACATAATTACATAATTATGGTAATTCTTCATCAATCGTCGGCGTCGCTAATATTTCTTAATTGCGGCAGTACAGTTAATCACTTCAGGCAATGATAAGTAAACACATTTGATCTTTGACATGCGCGGGAGGCTGCTTATCACCCGATAAAAGAATTATCTGCCGTAATTGTAAAACTACTACTTAAGTGTCAGCTATTGAAGTGTGTATTCTTGTTGTTTTTTTTTTCTATTTTAGTCATTGAGTTTTTCCTTTGTTCTTTCATTGTAGGTCGTTTGATGTGATTGACAGGGACTTTTTTCAGTCGTATACCTAAGTCACTTAATTGTTTGCATAATTTTGAAACCAGTTATGTATCTACATAATCATCTTGCCTTTTCAAGTGTTCTCATTGCTGTGGCACAGGTTTTTTTCTTGTGTGTGCGATGCTGATCGGTGCAGACGCATGCTGAAATTCTTTTGCGTATCAATTAACGCGGCTAAGCCCTCTTTTCGCTAGAACCATCAGCAATAAACTTGTGGCAAACGTGCTCCTGCCGTTCCTGCAACAAAAGCTGGACGTCATGGATGTGGTGAGCGCTTTGCGAATCAGCAAGTCCAACTTCAGCGAGGACGATGTGGCCGCGGCAAAGAAACTGCTGTACGAGTCTCTCGTCTCGGCAAGAGTGACCAGATGGTGCCCCGGAGGCGTGACGGGACGCAGAAGAGCCTGTAGGAGATCGTCACCCTGTTTAAAAACAGACCCCGATGACGTACTAACGTT
The DNA here is from genome assembly GCA_910589605.1 of Chrysoteuchia culmella. Classification (NCBI taxonomy): domain Eukaryota; kingdom Metazoa; phylum Arthropoda; class Insecta; order Lepidoptera; family Crambidae; genus Chrysoteuchia; species Chrysoteuchia culmella. The sequence continues at coordinate 19,655,656 of OU342651.1, read as the reverse complement.
CGTGGCGAAAGACCTGAACAAGCTACCTCCCGTCACATTTGATCACTTCGTTGTCACCTGCCCCTGAAGGACATCGTAACCCTTAAGGCGAGTTTGGCTGAAGTGATGCTGAAATTCCAAGCATCCGAAATTACGGTGAGTGAATTGCGCAATGAAGTTGACGATTCACATGAATCACTCGCTGTACCTAAGTAGGTCACCGACTGCAGGCGAACGTCAACGTGGGTCGACCCTGCATCGATACATCGTCGCCGGGCTGCAAGTCAGCAGTTACGATCCCGTCCGTCCTCGCCACGGCCCGACCGAGCCCGAGCGCCACCGCCGCAGGCCGAGAGCGCCGACCCCCCGCCGCCGCCCGCTACCTCGGTAGCTCCGCTGCGCACGCCTGCGACGCGTGCGCCGCCCGTCAACTGCCAGCGTGACTTTGCTGCTGTTGCTGACACAGTTTCGCGGACGCAGCAGCCTACTCACGGCGATAGAAAAGTCGTTTCGCAGAATGTCGTCGTACCGGGCCGCGATAAAGACGGTTTTAAAGAGGTTCGGAACAAAAAGCGACGTCGTCAGCGAAAGAGCCCGAATTGTCATGGCACCGCACCAACAGGGTCCAACTTCCTACTGCGAGCGGCCACACCGACCACGGCCGTGTACCAATCCCGCCTGCACTACACCAGTCACCACTACTGCGCAGGACGTGTTAGAGTACATCAAGCAGAAAACCAACTTCGGCTTGAGAGTTCTGCCACTAAAGTCGCGCCATAATACCAATATTTTAATGCGTTTGTGATGCGCTCTCTAACATCAAGGCTGGTACTCTTCATGAAGGAAGACTTCTGGCCGCAGGGCGTGGTGTGCAGGCGGTTCAGAGGGCCGTGTGCCACCGATCCGACACAGAAAGTGTCAAAATGACTTATTGTTTTAACTTTAAAGTGTATTTAAATATTTAGTGTATGTTAATCTGTAAGGTATATATTGTACTTAAGGGCCTAGATGCCTGATTACAATAAATTAATTTAAAAAATATATATTAAGATTATAATAAATAAACAGGGTGGAAATTAAACGGTATTTGGAGGAAACGTACCCTAAATATGGATCATAGCAAATTTTACTTAAAAGAAACATTCTTTTATTTAAAAAAAAAAAATTAAAACTGGTCACGCATCTCAGAATACCGACAGCGCTTACGGACGAGTGCCTACGGAAAGTTTGTCAGCTCTCTTGGCAATACAAAACTATAAAAAAAATACCGTACTTTATTTAAACAATGAAATAATTGGCATAATATACCTACTCCGCCGCAAACTACTATTTATCTTAGGATAATAATTAGACGACTTTATGCGATTGCCACGATACATATAAATTTTCCTTTCCTTTACGTCGGTTACATTTCAGGTCACCACAAACACGTACATTACCTACTAATATTGCTAACGACAAAAGGAAATCCCCGCACAGAACATTTGTACGAGTGCACACACACGTTTATCATATTTTTTTGCTTTATTAACTGTTTGCTTTATGACTTGATGTTAAGATGATATTGATCTAGCGCATCATTGTTTGTCTAAATTAAGATTTGAATGACCATCATTATTCGAGAGGTCAGTCACCATATAAATATTGTTAATTCTAATGTCTGAAAAGGTAATGGCTTTTTATACCTGAATAAACCCGGGCAAGTTTGATGAATTGAACTGCATTATACAATCATTTTAAAAATTCGTACATATTGTGCTACTTACTGAAACGTGATTTCAATCTGAGGAGTAGGCTAGGTTATTTAATATTGAAAATTATACACACTACTTCAATGTTAGACTTGGTGTCATCGGTGGAGGAGTCTCTATTTATAATCATAACAATTTAAAGCATGAAATAACTAATGAGCCAATTGAAGCAGGATCACGAAAATGAAAAATTGAAAACAGATTTTACAGTCAAAAGGGATAATGTGGCACAATCTATTAAAAATACTAAGGACACTCATTACTATGATAATTTTTTAAAGTACTCGAACAAAACAAAAAATATATGGAAACTCATTAATAAGCTTTCAAACAATAAAATCACAGCTAGCTGCGCTCCTCCAAACTTAACCCTTTCGCGGACATTCAACGCCCATAGCAGTGATAACAATAAAAATTCTATTGTGTCTCGTTCACTGTCCGCGAAAGTGTTAACAGACGAATATGGTAAGCTTGTTTCTGATCATACACAAATCTGTAAAACTTTTAACAACTTTTTCGCAAACATAGGGACCGAACTAGCAAACAATATCCCAATACTTTTTCACAATAATCATGTTAATACATGAACTAAAACTAACTCTGCTGCGCATCATGAACTATTTTTATTCTATCCTTGTACTATCAGTGAAGTTTCAAAAATAATAGATGCATTAGACCCCAACACAAGTGCGGGCGTCGATTGTATCAGAACAACAGCTATAAAATGCATTAAAGATTTAATAATACAAAACTAATTAACTAAATATTTAAACAAACTGCTGGCAGAAGGAGTATTCCCCGATAGTATGAAGAATGCCAAGGTTACACCGATATACAAATCTGAAGTTAAATCAGACCCTGGAAACTACAGACTTGTCTCAGTGTTGCCAGTACAAGTATACAAGATTAAAAGAGTACTTAACAAAAAAAAAATTTCTTATTTGAAGGACAGTTTGGATTTCGGTCTGAGTCGAATACCCTTAGTGCTACAATTGATTTACTTACTACAACAGGAACAAAAATTTACATCGACACAGTTAGTCATTACTGTTAAAGAAACTACAAAGTATTTTATAAATTTTATCTCTTACTTAACAGATAGGTATCAGCTTGTCAGAATTGGTGAAGAGCAAAGTAAATGCAAACAACTGTTAAGTGGCGTACCCCAGGGATCGATCCTTGGACCGTTGCTTTTTTATTTACGTAAATAATATTCACAAGGTAGAACTTAAAGGTCATCTCTCTCTTTATGCAGACGATACGTTCTTGTTTTATTATGGAAATGACATTGGAAAAATTGTTAACAATGCTCAATGGGACTTAGATTGGTTCCAATCCAACCTTCTCACAATTAATGCCTTATGTAATATTTAGTGCTTATAACAAAGGAATACCCCATCACATCCAGTTAGTTATTAATGGCGAACAATTGCAGAAGAAGACAAAAGACAAAAAAGTTGGTCTTATTCTTGACCACAGATTAACCAGGCGGCCAATTCTGCTAAATTTTTGTCAAAATCGTCTCTCAATGGTGTTTCAATAGTAGTGTTTATTTACATTGTTGTAACAAGAAATGTGTAAAACAGGCCTGCCATTGAAACACCATTGGAATACGATTGTGACTAAGCATTAGCAGAATTGGGCCCCTGGAGTGCACACATAGAAAATATTAAAAAAAAAACTGTCAGCTCCAGTGGGATCATTACACCGAATTCGTTGATGCATCCCAAAAAAAAAGTAAGGCTATTAATTTACAATAGTTTGGTAAAACCTGATCTTCTTTACCTTATTGAAATATGGGGGAGCGCGAGTAAAACAAACATAAAAACTACCCAAACACTTCAAAACAAAATAATTAAAATATGTATCACTACGACTATATAACATCTACTAAAACTTTGTACAAGGAAACCAGATTATTGAATTTAAAACAACTTTATAAATACAATACATGTATACTTATTTAAAAAATAATTAGAAAACAAATTCACTCAAACATTACATTCAAAACTAAAACACAAAATACTCAAATCGTCAAAAAAAACTGATAGTATTACCTCGTGTACGTACTAACTATGGTAAAAATTACCTTAATTTTGTAGGAGCGCAGTTGTATAATTCTCTTCCAAAGGATGTAAAAGATGCGAGCTCGATGAATATATTCAAAAATAAGCTTAAAAATCACATCATTAACAATGATGACCATTTATTATAGTACTCTTCCATATAGTTTGTTACTTGGACCACCGCGTTAGATAGCGAGAACGCAACTTGTATTGAATAGTATTGGGATGTATACTTGGTTTATTTAGAAACAAAAACATCTACTACCCACTTCAAGTTAACTTTAAATTTATTTGTTATTCATTGTAAAGATCTATGAACCGAATTAAACTAATTTTGTTAGAGTTGGATTGGTCTATGGACTTGGAAATATATTAGACTATATGAGCTTTGTTTTTATCAAGGAAATAAAGTGTGAAATACTGAAACAAAGGTAAAAAATCGGCTAAGTGCGAGTCGAACATGTAGGGTTCCATCTCTCACCCAAGGTTGCCTGGAAGAGATTGCTATGTAGCAATAAGGCCGCCTATTGTGTGTTCCTCTTTTTGTCATTTTCTCTGTATGTGTTTGTTTTTGTATCGTGTGCAATAAAGTTTCCATAATTATTATTATAACACACCTACAAAATGCCACTATAATTTCTTGTCTGCAAAAATAACTATGTTTTTCATAGTGTCTGTATGAATGAAGTTATATTTGCGGTTTTGGAAAATGTGCTATAGCTCTGAAACTGCTAAATATATTTTATTCAAACTAATTTTCGTTGAAAGATTTTATAAAGATCTACAGCAGATTTTTTTTATTTTATTTTTTTACCAAAGTTTCAACTGTGTAATCTTCATAATTTTGGAATAAAGTGACTGTTACATACATCGGACATGTCGAATCTATAAGGGTTCCGTTTTTTGCATTTGCAAAGTAATATAAAAGCAACAATAATAAATAGTTTATTTATTTCTTTTTCTTTAAAAATTTCTCTTGGTATAATTCGTAATTTATTCCTCTTCTTCCTCCGCGGAAACTCTCTGGGCTGTATTGACATAAAGTTTTTCGTATATCGCTGTGATATTATCGAATTAATAATTAAAACCATTACACTTATGTGAGAGAAAAATAACATTTTTTTTTCCTAAACTAACAACAAATTGAAATGCCTAGCTACAAAAAGGTTTTCCAACTTCTTCAGGTGGCTTACCGCCATCTCTAAGCGCAGTGTTGTTTCAATCATACCAATGGTATTTCATACCACGACCCTCTTAAAATAAGCTTATTTTCCGACAGAAGTTTTGTGCCTTCAAAGTGTGAAATGGTGAGGTTTGTAAAAATTTGACAACCTAAATTGGTTCGTTGGCAGAAACAAATAATCATTGTTGAAGTTATAGAACGATAGATGTCTTTAGAAACTTACATTATACAAATAATATCATCATTTTCAATATCGATATTTTTCTTGCGAATGTTCAGTAGCTGCCTAGTTAAGTCCGCCATTACAAACTATCATCGAGTTTAAACAAGCACGTTTTTTTGTAGGTGTTTCATATCCTTATATATTTCTCAATGGACAGGAATAACAAAATTTTACTTTGTAGAGGGTCACGGTACGAATTTAAAGAGTATTGAAAACAAAACACAATCAAAACATTCTTATGACATGATGGATTCTAAAAGATGGCAGTAGGCCCCCAGCTAGCTAACGAAGTTTTAGCTTAGTTCGCGTGCTCATGAAACTAAAGAACGTTGTTTGGACTCCCAATTTTTTTTACTTTGAAAGTTTATAAGATTGTCAAGTTACTGACCTCGGATAGGGCATTCTTTCCTTTTTAAAAGGAAAGTATTAAAAAGGTTTCACGTTTAATCATGTCAACAGGACGTAGTATTTAGGAACTTAGCATCGTTTTTTACCTCTTACCTTAATATTTGGTAAATAATAGCTGCAATACACTGCGAAACTATTTTTTGCCCTCACATTTTAGTATTTTCTTGAAGATTACATTTAATCGAGCTCTAAAAAGTCATGATGTGGTACCCAGAAACACTTCTTTGCTCACCAAACTGTTGATTTGACTATAATTTGGTGAGTAGGATTTAAACATAAGTCTTTTCTTAATAGCTTACGGTATAGCTACAGAGTTGTAAACCACACACAGCTTAAAATTCGTATAAATTTACACCAAATATTTGCACACAATAATTGGCCAAATGAGCTTTGAAAAGCCTGTTTCGTAGGATAATTTCATGTTTTCGAATGATTTCAATATTTCTTGTTTGACGACCTGTTTGGCGCAGGGGTACTAACCCTTCTGCGCCAGAGGTCCCGGGTTCGATCCCCGGACAAGACAAATATTTGTGTGCATGAACATGTCTATTTGTCTTGGTCTGGGTGTTTAATATGTATATTATGTATGTATTTACAAAAAAAAAGTATATAAGTATGTTTATCCGTTATCTAGTATCCATAACACAAATTCTTCATGATACTTAACGTGGGCTAGATAATTGGTGTGATTGTATGGAAATATTTATTTATTTATTTACTTGTTATCATATCGTTCTAAAAAAACAATCTTCCCAAAATAAGAATCCTGAAAAGTAAATTATAGAAAACTGAATGAACCTTTAGCTATACCAAATTGATAATTTAATTGTAATTCAAGCACAGAATTTATTGAAATAAAACAACTTTTACGGATATCAATCGCGCTATATTTCCACGAACTAAGTTGTAATTGTCCGTATTTTTAGGTTTAAGTAAAGTAGCCAGTCATCCCGTGACCACGGCAGCTGTAAAGGTGCCGAAACGTCGGGAAAATCCAAAAAACCCCTAAAAAACCTAAAAATACGGACAATTACAACTTAGTTCGTGGAATTATAGCGCGTTTGATATCCGTAAAAGTTGTTTTATTTCAATGAACAGTGCGCGCCAAAACATAAGATGTACGTACAGAATTTATGTAAATATGCGCACACAGTCACAATTTTATTATACGCACAATCACTTCTATTAATTCTAACAATATTTTACTACCTATTAAAAACCAAATTAACAATCGATTTGCCCTTATTTCGCAACTGTCCTACGTAGGACAAATATCAGCTCAAAAGTAGTTAAACACTTTAACACCATGTCGCACCAATAATTACGTTCAAGCAGTAAGATTTTATTAACATTTTTACGTTTTGTTGGTGTGACAAAGTACTTGAGTGCTGTTGGTACCTGCGACCTTGCAACAGATTGGCGCATTGTATTCCACTTGTGGCCACGGCTACCTCAAATGGTCTCACGTTGTGGCCTCGTTGCATTCCCGGTCACGGACATTGACCTGTGCCCGGTGCCTTAGGATTTTTGCCAGTGGATAAGTTTGCGTTTACGTCATTTTATCTTTACCATCTTAGGAGGAAATTTTAAGGGCGAGGTAATCAATAAAATCATTTGAAAAATAGACAAAATCAACCATTCGTAGTCCGATGATTCCATTGACTTATATATTACTGGCGTGAGTCCTTCTCCAAGACTTAACCGATTTAAGTACATTTTTCATAAAAAATTGAAAAATCGCTTTTAGCTGTGTTCCTGTGTTTTCATTTTTTTATAATAAATATTTCAAATAATATCAAATTTTCTAGTCAAATTTGTTATTTGGATGTTTAAGCACAGCGGAAAATCTGGCGATTTTTAAGGTTTTTGAACGATCAAATCTCTTTTTAATAATTACTTATTAATATAAGAAAAAAAGAAATCACCTAATCTAGTTCCAGTAGTTCGGTTGATTGGTCCGGGTCCCGGACTTCTGGTTCCTTTTTAGTCGCTGTAGTTCGGTTATGACGTAAACCCAAACTTTTGCCTCTAGTTCCAGTAGTTCGGTTGTTTTGTCTCCTCCTCTGCATTTCAATGGACGTGCAGCCACTATCATCACCCGAATGTGGTACGCGGGCTGGCGCTCTAAGTTAATAAGTTTTTTTTATGAACGACGGGGAGAGTCTTAGCCTTCATCATACCTGATGTTAAGTATTGATAAAGCTGAAAATGGAAGTAAGCCTCTCCCGGAACCCTCAACCACTGAGGGACGACTTATCTTATCTCTATATGGCGGCAGACTTAGATAAGATGGTGGTAGGTAGCCAGGCGGACTTACAACAAGTTCTACCACCAACCAAACCGAAACCAATATGTACCCCCGCTGGGATTTAGCCCGTGACCCCTGGGTCTTATACCGGCGGTTGTTATCACTACACCACAGAGGCGGTGGAATAGATACAACAGTCTGACTATGCCAAGCGTCGCAACACTAAAACCGGCTTCCGTAGGACATACCATCCCATGATAGAAGTTCTGAGGGAGCAGAATGCTGCTTTTGGCGGCGGTACACTGCTTGAATGTGTTTTCACTCTTAGAAGTAAGTTATTAGCTCTATGTACGTTTGCCACAGGGAAAAAATCCGAGATAGTGATAATCTAGGCCAGCACTCACACGGTGAAATTAATGTACATAATATTCGGGATTACGTTTGTAAGGAGCGAACCGAACCGAATGAAAAGTAGCGGAAACCCGCCGCTTTTCATTTAAATAAAGACACTTATATTTATTAGTAGGTAAGTAGGTACAGTTTTACATTTTATGTACAAGCATTAAGTATTCGTTTTTCTCAATCCTCCCTAACGGACTAACAGCAATAGTAATCTTATGCGTAATTAATTTTTCCGAATTTACCCACTACCATAATAAATATACTGTTAGCAACAAACTGCTGATACTGAAGCCATGCATGATGTCACCAGCCATGGGACCCCCTCGCCTCCCTTCCTCAGACGACAAGGACTGGACTACAGCCTATTTGGCCAAGAGACGTGCGCTAGACAACACCGAACCTTTCATATCAACTATCATTTGTTCTTAATTTTTGTCAATTGTTTTCATTACATGTAATTAGTACTTTAGCTTCTGATTTTTATTTAAATAGATTCCAGATTAGTTTTTCCATTAAAAGTCCTAAAATTACCCATATTATAGTAGAACATACACGTCCTTTTCCAGTAACCAATTCCGATAATCCCTTATCCAGTCGGCGGAAAATTCACTTTGATCCCAAATAGCAAAAATGTTATGCATATTTTAATGAAAAATATGCATTTTGGTAGTTTTACAGGTCCTTAATCAAAGTGTTAAACCCTATTTCATTCAAAAATTAACCTTTTGGGGATGCCTTGTGGACCGTGTTTTGTATGCCAAAATTCATCGAAATCTTAAAAGAGTTCGTGATCCTAACGCGTTCAAACCAACTACAGACTCCTCATTGGTGACAAAATAGGGTAAATACAGTAATAGTAGATTGTTTACCAAGGGCTGTATGACACCCATAACAGTCGAGTGTTTTGGCGCCCGAACGAAGTGAGGGCGCCGATAGTTCGAGACTGTTATGGGTCCATACACCCGAAGTAAACACTCTACTTTTCATTTTGAATATGAGGAAAGTAAAAACAAACAGAATATTCTAAAACAAATTTTTGTAAGGTTTCTACGATTTTAATTATTTTGTAATGTAGCAAAATAAGCTGTATAGGCTTCTGTGCCTTTGCCTACATACCTTTGGTAAATAAAAGTCCAAAGAGATTGATGACATGACACCCCCTATTATTTTTTCAAATTTATTACAGCCCTAGGGCCGCCACATATCACTTTCAACCCACATTTTAGGCAAGTTATGAGTAACTTTCAGAATATGAGACATGAAAAACAATATTAGGTATCACGTAGACAAACTTTTTATGTCGTTGTTTTACATTGGTGTAGTAATTAGTGTCAAATAAGATACGAAGCAGGTTCTTCAGGCCTCGAAATGTATTTTCACTACCTCCAACGAGGTCAATTCAATTATTATACGGGATCATATTAAAAACTCTATCCAATTTTTTTAGTTCGGCTCAGAATCTGTAAGTGAACAACTTTCTCAAAGAAACATAAGTCGAATTGCAAAAAATAGTTATTTGTTATGCGAGGCTGGAAAGTTGGTTATTTAGCGGCGAGTTACCTCTATTGAAATCTGAGCAAGTGAAGGATTCTAGGATTGAACCACGAGCGTAGCGAGTGGTTCAAAGATTGAATTCTGAGCGAAGCGAGGATTTTAAAGGTACAAGACGCTAAAAACTTTTCTGCCGAGCGTAACACACAATTTTTCACCTCACAACAGCGAGGAACATTTTATGGCTGTTTCCGCGGTCAACTTCCGCTAAAAAAAACTTTAAACATAGAGTTTAATCTAAATATGCCTTATTCTCGTTGTTTTAATGATATAAAAAACTAAAATACTAAAAAAGGGAGTATTATAGTTAATTCAAAGTTATTTAAAGTAGGAGTAGGTATATTGTTACTTATTAATAAGAATAAAAACGATTCCGTAAATGTTGACACTGACATGAGGTACAATACAAAGACAATTTAAAAATAAAGATTCATGTCACAGTCCGAAATCCAATTATAGGTTGTGAAATCTTACCCAGCTTAATATAAAATTCTTATAACAAATAGTTTAATCTTATTGTTATTGTTTTTATGATTCAATGAACTAAAATAATATAATAGAACCAAAACGGAGTATTATAATTAATTTAAAGCTATTTAAAATAAGAATAAAATCTTACAAAAAAGTCAATACTGCGATTCGGAACGCATTATGACATATTTTTAGGTACTTAATAAATTGAAAAGTACTTTGCCGCGCTAGGCCGCAAAAAGCGATTTTCAACGCCTAAACTGATTGATAAAACCTCTTTTCAGAGCTTGTGAGGTGAACAAATCATTCATACGAATCAGACAGATTACGTGATCGATTTAGTATGGAAAATTGTTCTCGTATTTCGACCCATGTTTCTAAGAGCTAGCGCAGACGACGGATAACGGAGGACTTTTTATCCGCGACGCGTCTTTATTGTTAACCAAATAAGATTCAACTTAGACCGCGTATATCCGCGAAAAGTACGCGATAGTCCTCGTTATTTATTCAACTTTATGTTCTTAGTAATAAGGTCGTGTCGCGGACAAAAAGTCCTTCAATGTCCGTCGTCTGCGCAGGCCATTAGAGAAAATTGTTCACTTACCGATTCTGAGCCGAACTAAAAAATTATAGTATAGTAATTATAGTGTTTTTTAAATGACCCTGTATAATTGCTTCCAAAAATGCGATGACTCTTCTAAAGATCTACAGATCGCCACACAATTTTTTTGGAATCCGGTTTGAGTTGGGAATGCCTACCTATGTCTAAAGTTTTCTTCGTAGTGTAAACTAAAGGACAAATTAAATGTTTATGAAGTAAAGGAATAATTTTTTACATTTAATGTTAACGTGTTTATAAAAAGCACTACTGAAAGAATAAATGATACTAAGCTAATAATAATATTTTTCTTCAAATAACATTCTTACATCAGATAAAATGTCGGAATGTAACGTATGTCTCTCAAGCTCCCGAATTCCAGGCTCAAGATAACCATAAATAAACAAATAATCTCAACTAATTTACTACTACGGTAAGCGTTAACGTAAACAACTAGTAGACATAGTACGGCGTACATCGTAGCGTGAAACGGAGCGGGAAAGTACTGAAAGCGACACCAAAGTTGGTCCAGTCAACTACAAATTTCAGTTCTCTTCAGACAGTTCCGAACTCTACGGCTTTCAGCTTAAAGTCCAAAGTCTATATTGTAACGCCTGATTGTACAACAGACTGCTCGCGCGCACGTGCGCAGACGCAAGCGCGGGCGCGTAAGCAGGCGCGGCAAGCGACGCGGATGAACCCTGTACTGGCAGATTATCGCATTGGAGCCGCTATATAATTGGCTTTTCTGTATACATGGTGCTCGATATTTTCAATACTTTTGCTGATAAGTAAGCATTGAAGTGTATTGTTAGTAGTACTAAGTATAGAAGATGTTATGTGGATCAAGTTTTTTTAGCAGTACGTATTTTTGTGGGTCATTATCTAGTACAGGAGTTTGAAAAGAAAACATTCTATCTTGGAACACTTTATTAAATGGCAAAACAATATCGTTTTTTGGCTTTGTGGGGAAGATTGTTTTTTAATTGACTATAGACCTACTCTTGAAAGGCTACCCTTCACAAATAAATTAAAAGAGATTCAATACTATCAAAGTAATATTTTTAGTACGAGGCGTGAAACGCTTACGCATTAATTAATAACAACATATGTAAATAATTAAGATAAGAGGCAATTTTACAAACGACTAATATTGGCAATATTGGCTCTGTAGCCCTGTAGCTCTGAAACGGGTGGTAGGGTAAATCTGACAATTTAAACATGCGTGTAATATGCTCAATTGAATAAATTCATTTCATTTTAATTTTTAGCATGAGCAACTATTATCGACACGTTGGGTTGCGATCCGCTGAGAATTTTACAAGGAAATTAATACAGCATTACTCGAAATATCTTATCGCGTAATATAGTGGTGTTTATGCTTGGACGAATTAACCAATTCGTCCAAGTGTTTATGCTATGGGGGATGGGTTCGAAACGAACACAAAAATTTCCTTTTCTTTCATTATTCGGTTGGCTCACCCTGTATAACCCACCACGCCTTCGCCCCGTGTGGGTCTAAAACCTATACAGACAACTGACGCACGCCCTTATCTTCTTAATTTTTATATTTATTTCCTCATTTAAATTATTATAATTAAGTTATTCTACAAATAAATAGCACCCGTGTCATCGCTAACCGCGTGTGGTCGATAAAAAAATATTTAACATTATAATTTGATGTCAATACGGATTAGATGTTGAATATAAATAAGAGCAATGAAATAGGCGTATGAAAGTGGATTACCAGGCCTAGTGGACGACCCAGAAGAACATTTACTGATCAAATCAGTGATGTTCTCTAAAATGCTGGGGTCCGAAGTGACAAGAACACAATTCTTCATTTAATGAAGAAGATAATGAAAGAAGAGACATTGTCGATGTGTGATGACGAGTCTAGATTTAGACGAAATTAAAGCATACGCAAAAACATTTATGTAACGAGAAACTAAGATGAATTCATTTTCTTGATGAATTTAGAGAATTTGCAGATATTTTTTGTAAAAATCCGAAGCACAAACAATCTTTAGATAAAACTAGCGTGGTTACCGTTCCCGTGGGAATATCGGGACAAAAATTAAAAGTATTTTTTTTTTACAAACAAGCTTTTATTTATTGGCTCCAGATCAAGTCATTTAATTTACTTGTTAACCTAAACAGGTAAATCTAGCGACAAACTTTTATTTACATCTTTAATGTGTAATGACGTTATAAGTTGATAGTAAAAGTTTATTTTATTCTTTTTAGCGTCTTAAATAAAACTTGTTTAAAATAAATTTTTGTTTTAACTTTTATTTTCTTTTTAATTTTATAGTTATCGTTGGAAAGGTTTGTCTCCAAATATTGGATTTAGAGTGACGTCACTTTATTTTTCATGTTATTTTCAGCAAGCCCTTTCATTTTTAAGTCTTTCTTTGCCAGTTGAAAATTGTTTACGGTTACAATAACCATAAAATGTAATATTATAATTAGTATTTTCTTTTCGTGATGGAAATTTACCTTACTGATATGTTAAGGTCACTTTTCAATTTGACGATTCAGTATTAAATACAGGGAGTAAATAACAGCCCTCGACGAGGTTCTTGCCGGTTCTTCTCGTTACAAGGTCTCCCGCCGTAGGGTTTGTCACAAAACAAGAAAAAGAGGGTACCTAATATAATATTACTAGCGGCCGCTTGCGGTCTCACCCGCGTGGTTCCCGTTCCCGTGGGGATATCGGGATAAAAAGTATCCTATGTTCATAACCAGGCTATCTACCTATTTAGGTCTAATTAGGCCGAAACACGGGTTTCGTGCTTAAGTTACGGACGTTTCCCAGTCCGTATCACCTACGGACAGCTTATTAGTTCGAAAACCCGAACTAAGAATGAATGAGAATACGTTTTGACATTGTCCCTACTCCCAATGTGTTTGTACCGTTTGTCCAAAACTAGTACATCCGATTATAACTTTTAAATTTTTCATTTTACAATGCTATTTTTATGTGATAGAAGAAAATATACTAGAAAAAGCAACTAGTCTCATGTCCGTCAGGGCGACATGAGACTAGTTGCTTTTTTCTAGTTTATTTTCTTCTTAATATTTAGTACATCCGAAATCAACAGAGAGTAGGCTCCATCCGTAGTTTCGGGAAACTTACGGACGGGGGCTTGTATCTTAGTTGAAGGGGTTACAGAGTAGGCCTCCTATTGCAGTTGCGGATCGCAATTCGATACCGTCAACAGTAAGTTAAAAAGTATTGTCTATTATATTATCAGTAAAACGAAAAAGAGTAAAATAATCGTGATCAAGATTGAGGCGTGCAGCACGTGCTATAGCAGACATTGTTGTTATCTACCGAGACGTCGGCAGTTGTTTTTCTTACATAGATATTATGTAACTGAAACAGTTATATTCCTATCTATACAATTATATTCTACTTATATCTATATTATATATATAAAAATATACTAATATCATAAAGAGGAAAGATTTGATTTGTTTGTTTGAATTGAATAGGCTCCGAAACTACTAAACCGATTTTAAAAATTCTTTCACCGTTGGAAAGCTGCACTAACCCGATTAACATAGGCTACATTTTATCCAGATACTCCCACGGGAACGGGAACCACGCGGGTGAAACCGCGAGCGGCCGCTAGTAATTAATATATAATATTTAAATCGGCTCTCGGGTTTTTCAAGTTTACCACGTTAAATTGGTTTTCGAGATGGCAAAATACGCAATATCGATAAATCTTCGTCCTTTTTTTTAACACTATCCTTTATTTATACTTTGTCTCTCTCTCTCTCACACACACACACACACACTCACAGACACACACTCACGCATGCTCGCTCACACACGCGCACACACTTATAGCGTTAGTTAATAGTCTTAAAATATTCTTGTACTTCTAAAAATGCAACTCCAAAAGTGTTTATTCTTATGTAATGTAAGATGTGGAAGAGCGAGGTCTCTTGGCACAAGTATATTAATACTTAAAAGGAGATCTTAGTGTAATTGTTTTGTAAAAATTTGATATTACTGTTTTTTTTTTTTTTTTCTCTGTTCCCGTGGGAATATCGGGCTAAAAAGTAGCCTATGTTACTCTCCGTCCTTTCAACTAACTCTATGACAAAAATCGAAGCAATTGGTTACTTAGTTAGGGCGTGAAGAAAAGACAACTTTCGCATTTATATATAATAGTATTTATAGCTAGCGCAGACGACGGATAACGGAGGACTTTTTGTCCGCGACACGTCTTTATTGTTAACCAAATAAGATTGAACTTAGATCGCGTATATCCAAGAAAAGTACGCGATAGTCCTCGTTATATATTCAACTTTATATACTTAGTTATAAGGTCGTGTCGCGGACAAAAATCCTCCAATGTCCGTCGTCTGCGCAGGCCCTTAGGATTAGAATTACTTACTTCAATATTGGGGATGACAGAAACATAGGGTTTTTTGAAGTGAAAACTTCTTTAGCGGCGTTGAGCACTTTTTCTGTAATGGGTATAAAATCTTAAACTCGCGTCAGGACACGTGACCTGATCGAAAAAGCGTAGGACGGATGGAGAATGTTGAGGTGACAGGTTGACTATGGTCTCGGTTGCTTAGCGACAGACTGTTGATAATGTATTTTACTTGTCTCTTGTTTTATTGTCAATATATATTTTTCGATTCTCTATAATAACTAATGTTTTCTTATATCTTATTACCTAACTTAACGTTCACTTTAATATGGTTTGTCATGTTTGTGTACGATAGCGCAATAAATGAATATTGTATTCTACCACATAAATGATAGTACTTTTATACTGATAAAGCAATTGGTGCAAAATTATTCCCTAACCATTCCAAAATATCAAACATGCTCAACGTTAATAATCAAGTTTTCACTTCTGCCGGCACTCCCGGAGTGCAACCCGTCATTTTTTTACTATTTACTGGCCAAACATTTGACCACCATCGTGCTTAGCATACAGGATTTGGTCTAAGTTGTAACATGCTTGCCCAGGAAATACCTATTCAGCCTTGCTCTCGCCTTGAAGAGGCCAAGGTTGTAGGAATCGGGGCACACATGAGCAGGCAGCGCATTCCATTTCGCATTAGAAATGATAAACATTAGGACGACCTGCCTTCTGCGCCAGAGGTCCCGGGTTCGATCCCCGGACAAGACAAATATTTGTGTGCATGAACATGTCTATTTGTCTTGGTCTGGGTGTTTAATATGTATATTATGTATGTATTTACAAAAAAAATAAAGTATATAAGTATGTTTATCCGTTATCTAGTAACCATAACACAAGTTCTTAATGAAACTTAACGTGGGCTAGCTAATTGGTGTGTTTGTTTATTTATGCAATTATTTATTTATTATTAACTTATTTCGTCATCAGCCATTTTTAATGTTCCCACTGCTGGGGCACTGGTCTTCCTTATGGATGGATAAGGAGAATGAGCCATGACCAACGCGGGCCCAATGCAGATTGGTGGGGTCCAACGGCAAAACTTGCCTCCCGAAGCACGGAGGAGCTCAAAATAATATTGTTTTGATCACCCACCCCGTGACCGACCATTGCGAAAGTTGCTTAACATCAACAATCGCAGGCCGAGCGCGTGAAACACAGCGTCCACAGCACTGCGCCGCCACGCGCACAATACACTATGTTCTGCAGAAATTATTAAATTAGTTTTTAAACACATCGAACTTTGAGTTTGAAATAGAATAGAAATAGAAATACGAGTAGAAACCATTTATTAACAACACACACGAAAACAGAAATACAATCAGATTAAGACAGAAAAAACAAGAATCATAGTACAATACAACAAAACAAAATGTGTGCTGCTAATAGGCCTCAGCAAAATTAACTTCTGCGTCATTCGTTGATGGTCAGAATAACCCAGAAGCACTGATATTCTGAGATTATAAGTTTGAGTTCTTTCTTAGTTTAAGTTTTATAAATATTCTTCTTCTTCAATGAAGTACAAGAGACATGTTTTCAAATGCATTACAATAATGCACCGTATGCCTTTGACCTACCCTTGACAATTGATTAAAAGATCCTATGAGAATGAATTTAGTGTGCCAATGTTGCATTGACTTTGACCCACCTGCGTGAATGTATGCGCGATTTGTATTATGTTAATGTTATTCGATTATTTAATTCGCAGCTGATTTATCGATTATAATAGCGTGTTTTGATGAAGTTTTAATAAAATAGTGTGGAGTTTGTTTTTGCTCATTCGTAAACGATCGCTTACCTATGTAAAGCTTTAAGCTTACATACTTAGGTATGAGTACATTTGATTTGCGGTGGTCTCTAGCGTGCACGATGTTACTGAAAAGTACAAGAGAGCCTGCGATGGTGGTTCCGACATAATCAGCATCAAGAGTCAGTGTGTCAGTCTTATTTTTTTCGGGTCCAGATAAAAAGGCAGACCAAAAGAAGATGGCATGGCTTATTTAAGTAGAACTCTCGCTCGAAATAGTGCGGGCCAAACGCGAGTCAGGCACGTAACTTAAGAGATGACGGAAGAGCGGAGTCACCTGGTACAGGCATTATTTACTTAAAAGGAGACTCCGGCCACTAATTTTATGTAAAACAAAACTATTTGGTGAAATAAATCTTTTAATATTACTGAGAGCATTACATACCCGACTGTACTAAGATTTTATACTTAATTACTTTTCCTTTAATAATGTAGCAGAGCTATTTACTTATAGACGTACTTAAAGTTAATTTGATGATCCATATTTTTGACATTTAATACAGAAATAATTTAATAAAAAATATATGATTTGTACATGGTACTCAAAATATCACCTTTTAGTTTTGTTGATTAAAATGAGACTTGAACTTTGTGTTTTATTTTCAAACTTTTGAGTTTCAAACTAGCATAGAATTATATTTCGCCACAAAGTTTTTCGCTGTCTGTCATTCGACCGTGTGGTTTGCTCCAGCGTACCACGCTGAAATTTATTCGCCACAGCGTGTGTCGCTACACGTATACAGCGTCATTCGAAACTATAAGTATGGGACCCAGTAGGTACAGCTGCTTGCTACAGGTAGCATGATGATCTCAAAGGAGGTTTGGTCGACTACCTACTCGAAGTCAATAATGACCTAATTGAAAATGAAACCTTTGTTCAGCTGTCTAAGATAAAAATCCGATGTACCTAGACAAAACTTTTCTTTGGTCTATCATGCTACAGCTGCATGCAAGCATTCTCAACCATGCAGTTTTATAATTGCAATGTGTGATTGGGATAATATTTACAAACATCATTTTCCTATGTACTTTGAGGATAGCTCAAACATGGGAGTGATCCGGAGCATGGCCCTATATGGGGCTCCGGTATGGGCCGATGCCCTTAACGCCGAAAATTGTTGTCTTCTGAGAAGACCTCAAAGAGTCATCACCAACCGTATGATCAGGGGATATAAAACGGTCTCCGGTACGGCAGCGTGTGTTTTGGCAGGTACACCCCCATGGGAACTCGAGGCACAGGTTCTCAAGAGGGTGTACCTGGCGAGGAGGCAGTCGCAGAGACGCGGGGAACAGATGGCCCCAGAAGAACTTGCGGCGTTAAAACGAAGGGCGGAACAGGAGCTGATGTCACAATGGCAGTTACAGCTCGAGACTCCGATAGCGGGAAAGCGAACGGTGGAGGCGGTGCGTCCGCTAATCCGGGAGTGGCGGAACAGGAGTCATGGCACACTGACATTCCGCCTCGTGCAGGTGCTAACCGGGCATGGATGTTTTGGGAAGTTCCTGCATCGTATCCGCAGGGAGGAGTTGCCAAAATGCCACGGGTGCGACGCGGCTCTGGACACCGCGCAGCACACACTAGAGGTGTGTCCTGCGTGGTCGGGGCGGCGTCGGGATCTCGTGGCCGTAGTGGGAGGGGATCTCTCCTTACCCAGCATCGTCAGTAAGATGCTGGGTAGTGACAGATCATGGCAAGCGGTAGTATCCTTCTGCGAGGATGTTATCCTCCAGAAGGAGACAGCGGAGAGAGTTCGAGAGCAGGACGCCCATGCGGCCATTCTTCGCCGTAGGCGGCTGAGAGGAAGGAGGCGACGGTATGATCGCCTCATTCCCTAGGGAAACCTCGTTGGTGATGGTAGGTGTACTATCCCGGAGGATTCGCTGCTCCGCTCGCCTCTCTAGGGAGAGGTGTCGCCAGGAGGAGGCGCAGTAGCTGTGGGGGTTGGGCGGCGGGACGGGGAATCCCGTCGTCCAGCTAGGACCCCCCGTGTTGGATGGGCGCGCCAAGTGTTCCCGCGCGCCCAACAGTAGTGGTAGTCTGGGTCACTCCACCGACCCAGAGAGGAAGGCCCAAGAGGGCAGACGCGGGGCGGAGACCCGGTAGACTGCTACCCTTGCCCCGGTAGTCTCCGTCCGTACGCGAGGAAGGAACACCCAGGGGGTTTTAGTGGGTCCGAGTCCCACATAACCTCTCTGTCTCCCCGGACGGGGGGGTATGCGCGGGCATTTCCCCCTGGAAAAAAAAAAAAAAAAAAAAAAAAAAAAAAAAAAAAAAGGATAGCTCAAACATTCAGATAACTCGCAGTTAAACCCAGATTATTGCTATTTCTGAGAAACAAAGTGGTTTCATGCTTTAATCTTGCTCATCATCACCTTTAGTTTTATTGTCCGTTGACTCTTGGTTTTACTATATTTGCTTGGAATTGAATGGAGATTGTCTGTCAATAGTAATTAGGTAAGCTTTGTAAATGATATGACAACTGGACTTTTTACTAGCGGTTTATGGCTGATGCACACCGTGTCTGTACGCATACGCCTGTTGTAATAGGGAGTTGTACAGTGGTGGTCGGTCCCTGGGAGAAGGGAGGGTGGGAGAAATCTTCTTGGCTGCGATCCTACCCCAAACCCCCCTCGAGCCGGCGGCGGCGAGGGATAGTGTGCTAGACCGAGGGATAGGATATTGTCGGTTCATCTCGTTACAAGGTCTCCCGCTGTAGGGTTTGTGAACCGACGGCGTAGCTTCTTTGACATTCACAGTGCTTGTCAGCATAAACTGAATAAATAATATTATTTTTTTAATTTTAGACCCGGTTTCGGCCTGTATACATCTTACACGGCCCTGCCACATGCGGTTCCGGTATTCTCAGGTGAGCCCAACATCTACCTGCTAATACAACCAACCTATGTGTATGAGTAAGTAAATACATACCCACGTGCATACTCACTAAGAAAAGCAAAAAAAGAAAAATAAGAGTGTTGTACACGACCCGATTGTGAAGCCCCAGGGAACTTCTTTGCCAAGTTTCAAAGTTGTGTCAAAAAGTCGGCCAAGTGCGAGTCGAACTCGCACATGTAGGGTTCCGTCTCTCACCCAAGGTTGCCTGGAAGAGATTGCTATGTAGCAATAAGGCCGCCTATTGTGTGTTCTTCTTTTTTGTCATTTTCTCTGTATGTGTTTGTTTTTGTATCATGTGCAATAAATTTTGCTATATTATTATTAAGTATTATATTAAATACACCTACCCAAAATGCCACTATAATTTTTCGTCTGCAAAAAGAACTTTGTTTTTCATAGTGTCTGTATGAATGACAAAGTTATATTTGCGATTTTGGAAAATGTGCTATAGCTCTGAAACTGCCAACTATATTTCGTTAAAACAAATTTTCGATGAAAGTTTTTATTAAGTTCTACAGCATATTTTTTTTTTCACTCTCTTATTTTAAAAGTTAGAGGGGGGGGGGGGGGGGGGGGGACGACACACATTTTGCCACTTTGGAAGTGTACATCTTTCAAACGGTTGACTTTAAATAAAATCGTTTTAGAAACCTCAATGTAATTTTTAAAGACCTATCTATAGATAACCCACACGTATAGTTTAATGAAAAAAAAAACAGTTTCAGTTTCAGTTTCATGTATGTATCATCTAATACTTAACATGTCTGTTTTCATTTTTAATATTATATTATTTTACGATATCGAGGAGAGCAAAACATATTATTTAAATGTCAATGAAGCTTCAATGAGAACAATGTAAGCAATATCTGAATGCTTGATTCGATTCTTCGTTTCACCTGTTCACTATCAATTGCATTGATTATTTGCGTTTGCTGATGCAGCTTCACAATGCCCTGAAGGACAATCGACAAAAAATCTGCGGGACAGCCCCCCTAATAGATATATATATATTTTACTTTTTGTGTAAAAACCGTAAAGCGGTTTACATAATAATCCTGTAATGTGTAATCCTCATAGTTTTGGAATAAAGTGGCTGTAACATACATCGGACATGACGAATCTATAATCGTTCCATTTTTTGCCATTAGGCTATGGAACCCTAAAAATGGAAGGGTAATGCACTAACCTCCTCTCTTATGTGGCCTCTTCTCTTCCATACATTTGTTTTTTTTCCGCAGAAAAAGGCCGCAATCAACGCACAGGGTCTTTTTCTGCGATTATCGGAGATTATGATAGTACATTTCAATAAAGTATTTTCTAATAACACTAAGAAATTTTTGATGGATAAAAAAGGGCTATTATTTATTATCCATCTCAAAATATGTGTCTGTAATAATAAATCTTGTGAAATGCCGTGATATATTTACTTGTAGACTCCTTAAAAAGTACACACGACAAAATGCACATAAAATCACGGTCCGCTGAGTAATGACCGAGTGGCGCTTGCGACATCATCCCGCCCCGCATCCACACGGTTCGCGCCCCAGAAAAAGGCCCTAACGGACATAGCAGCATTTTCTACGTAAAGTTTTGGCGCCATGCATTTGTGGCTTTTCCATAAAATTTAATAATCTTGACAAGTTCTGAACTTTTGAACACAACTAAAAGACTGGAAGATGCTTAAAAGCCCTTATGACCCTAAGGGCAGTTTTCGAGAGATACGACGTTTTACAATAAATTTGTAAAACTGTGGCTAATTTGTGTTATTCGTCTTACTTCTGTACATTTTTAATAGAAAATAGAGCATTGGACCGGATTTCCAAAGGTCGCGGGTTCGATTCCCGTCTGAGAATTCACTTGTGGCCGAGTTAATTTTTTCCAACATTTTTCTATTTAAAATTTACCAAATAGCATTGAAAAATGCAAAAATTACAAAATCATAAATTCTGTACATGTGTCGTGTAGGTAACTACAGAAATATAAACAGTGTAATTAATTTATGATCTTTTGTTACCTACTTTTTATTCTTCGCAAATGTCATAAAAATGAAATAACCAAGTTTTTTACTGTGCTGTCTAGAAGGCAAATGACACAGTCTTATCACTGATAAACAAATAAAAGACTAATATTTGCATACCTAACAGATAATTGTAACCGAAAACTTTTCATAATAATATTATCATAAAGTTATCTTTTCCTCTAAAAAGAACATAACCAGCGGGCCTACAATCATTTAATATAAACCATCATGTCATAAGACCGTTTTGTTTGCGTTTTGTTTTTATTGAAGTTGTCACATTTAGACACACGTCACACTTTGGAGGCGATGATTGGGCGAATACACAAAATTTCCGTTAAAAAACAAGCTTATCTACTAAGAGATTCGTTATACGAAATAGCATGGTAAGATTAAAACAATACTGCACTAAGAGATGGCGGTAGGCCCCCAGAGCGCGATCCATCCAACTAAGAGACAAGTTTAAATTTCCCTTGTTGTTAAAAATTTATTACTTTTAAAAAGGAAAATTGTAGCGCACTCGTGTTATCGTGTTTCGATTGCTGGTTAAGTATCAGCAAGCAGGATTAAGATCGTGGTTAAGCAAACTTTCGGTATGGTCGATTACGGGATGGGTGACCAAAAATGCGGTATCTGAAGCTCCTCCGTGCATCGGAAGGCAGGTTCAGCCGTTGGTTCCGGTTGTAGGTATTTGCAATCCTTAAAACCCACGGGAAGCTTATGAAAAACAGCAAGGCGAATAGGCAGGAACGGGAAATTGTAGTAGTTAACCGCCTCCGTGGTCTAGTGGTACAACCACCGGTATAAGACCCAGGGGTCCCGGGTTCGATTCCCGCGGGGGTACATATTGTATTCGGTTTGGTTGGTGGTAGGACTTGTTGTAAGTCCGCCTGGCTAGCTACCACCATCTTATCTAAGTCTGACGCCATAACAACAATGTTTTCAGCATTGTTGTGTTCCGGCAGTTAAAGATAAAATAGCCAGTTCCTCAGTGATTGGGGATTCCGGGAGAAGCTCGCTTCCATCTTCAGCCTTATCAATACTTAACATCAAGTATGATGAAGGCTAAGAGTCTCCCCGTACTTCATAAAAAAAAAGATAATTATAATAATTAACTATTATAAATTATAGTAGTACCTACACACAAGACATGTTAATCCCTTTTTTTTGGTAGTATATACCTATCTATTCACCTTTAACTTATACGTAGTAAAGCACCTAAGTAATTAAGCAATTGCTTAGTTAACTTTACCTTGTTTGTCGCTGAACATCTTTTCAGACGTTTCAGCATGACATTAGGTAAACAAGTACGATAACGCCGCCCAAAACTGTTTAAAGTTAAATAAAAACAGTTGTTTTTAACTCTCGTTTACATTTGATAACGCAATCACAACTAGTAAGTAGTTTGCTTTAATAAATTATCTTTTTGGGGCATACGTCCTTCATTTCTTGGTGGACGGTCCAAATGGTATGGAATGAGCTTCTCTGTTATATATATCGGACTGAATGCAACATTATGGTATTATCGTTAAATCATTTAAAAAAACCCGCTGTCAGTTGTACCGTTAACTTGTACCATTGATGATACGAGTGAACCACCCTTGTATCCTTAGTACCATTAAGTATTCTGTGGTACCATTAAAGGGAAATAAAGATATTGTCAGTTATTGTAATCGATATAAACATTATTTATTATTATTATTTATTTTAACTTTCTAAATATACTGTTGAGACAATGTGGATATTGTTGAGATCTGGATACCGGAACCATGCAAGAAATTAATCTTGAAGTATTAGGATAGACTATAGGGTCGCTGAGTGAAACACCATAAGTATCACTTTCACATATAAAATTTACCTTGACTTATAAAAAACAACTAGGTAATTATACCGACTCGCTTCCCAAAGGGCTTAAAATTATAAATAACGGCATTGGGAGAACGGGAGCTGCTTTAAAGTACGTATAGCCAAACAGTTTTAAGTGTGTACGTCCCCACATATTATATATCTTTATCTATGAGAAAAAAGGTTAAAAGTGAGAAATAAGTTGCTTGTCTGCGCCAACCTTTTTTGGAAAACACAGAAGCAGTTTATACATTTTCCTTTACTACGTCATGCAAAGTCCCTGTTTTGGAGGCGATATCGACACTTCTTTTAGTATTGTATTGTTTTCTGTGGCAAAATACAATCGAGGAACTTCCCGGTCGACCAGTAGAGAAAGAAGCTTTATTTCAAAAAGGAATAGAGTTATAAAAGAGATTTAGGTACTTATATCACAAATCGGACATGGTACGGTATACAGCTGTGGGGATCAGCCTGCAACTCCAGTATCGAGTCGAGATTATACAGAGAAAATGGCATATTGAAGAATTTATCAAATGCTCCATGGTTTATAAAGATTACTGAGCTGCACCATGAGCTCGAGGTAAACACCATCAGAGAGGAGATAAGACAATACTCAGCTAAGTACAAGCACCGCCTTATTACGCATCCGAACTGCCTTGCGGCACAATTAACCAGTATTGGTTACCCTAAAAGACTTAAACGGCAACACATCATCGAGCTATCAGAGTATAACGATAGAAAGCAAACAATGAAGGCATACTCAGTGGAGTACTCTTTCTGCAAGCCATATTGTCTAACATAACATCCGCTCATAGTCAATAGACTGATCGCAGATAAACCGAATAACAAAAAAGAATATCACAAATCATCGTAGTCTCAGCCACATAAAACCCACTGCTGGGTATAGGCATCCCCCAAGGATCTTCACAACGGTCGGTCCTGCGCTGTCCGCATCTAGCGGCTTCCCGCGACCATCACCATATCGTCGGTCCACTTTGTCGGGGGCCTACCCACGGAGCGTCGTCTTGTGCACGGTCGCGATTCCAGAACCTTCCCGCCCCAACGGCCATCGGTTCTTCTCGCTATGTAAAAAATAGAATACAAAAATTCCGACTGCTGCCCATCCGAGTTGAATTCAACGGGAACAAACGCACACAAACGCCAAGCAAAGTGGCATTATACTCCTCCGCCGCAGGGTATGGATGTGGTTTATGGTGCTAAAGCCTTTTCGGAACGATTCGTATGACTCTCAAAAACAACTTGTAGACATGGCTTAGAAGTGAGATGGGACTGAGATGGGACTGAAGTGAACGGGTGTTATCTCCATTTTTGAGGAATATATCGCTCTAAGGAATAAATCGCTTGTATGTAAAGCAACGTGCTGTTGACCGTACATAAAAACTGAATGTGACGACACAAGAATATGGTATCGATCAGCTAAGAAAAAGTTGAGAACCCGCTAGAGTGGAGAGGAAAGGTGAGCTTGTGGGGCACCCACATGCCCACAGAACACTATTAACAAAATACTAATTAGTTACCTACTTACCTACACCTTGGCGTGTGCCCAGAACAGTATTAAGTACTAGCAAAGCACCGTTCCCACTTTGCATATCGCCTAACATAAAAGCCAAGCCAACAGTCCATCTCCATTCAATTTAGCCGGTAGGCCGGCACAGCTCAGGCGCATGACGCGTGGTCGCGTCGTGTGGTGTGTCTGAGCGAGCAACGGGATTGGCCGGTATGTGGGGTAGATTATACTACTACCACGCGCAAACCGAACCTACGACACAAGGTAGGTTTGTTGTTTTAGGTTTTAATATTTACGGAGCTACTTACAGACGTATTGCTCCGCAGCAATCTAAATAAATACCTATCCCACTTCCCACCTAATATTACTTACTATCATTTTGTTAATTTTTGTTTAATGTATGTACCTACTTATTTACTTATCAATGTACCTACCTATTGTACCTATAGCCTATCAGGCATGCTTACACTTGCATTGCAATACGTTAGCCGCTTGGACGAATTAATCACTGTAAAGTTTGACCCTGTCGTCGTCGTCTCAGCCACATGACACCCACTGCTGGGTATAGGCCTCCACCAAGAATCTCCACAACGATCGGTCCTGCGCAGTCCGCATCCAGCGGCTTCCCGCGACCTTCACCAGATCGTCGGTCCACCTTGTCGGAGGCCTACCCACGGAGCGTCGTCCTGTGCGCGGTCGCCATTCCAGAACCTTTCCGCCCCAACGGCCATCGGTTCTTCTCGCTATGTGTCCCGCCCACTGCCACTTCAGCTGAGCAATCCTTCGAGCGATGTCAGTTACTTTAGTTCTCCTACGGATCTCCTCATTTCTGATTCGATCACGTAGGGAAACGCCGAGCATAGCCCTCTCCATTGCACGCTGGGTGACCTTGAGTTTTCTTATCAGATCCATAGTTAGCGACCACGTTTCACTACCGTAAGTCATCACTGGCAACACACACTGGTCATAGACTTTCGTCTTGAGACACTGCGGTAAATTGGACGCGAAGATTTTACGGAGCTTCCCGAATGCTGCCCAACCGAGTTGGATTCGACGGGAGATCTCTTTCTCGAAGTTGGACTTACCTAACTGAATTGTCTGTCCAAGGTAAACGTAGTGGTCAACAACTTCGAGTGTAGTGTTCCCAACGTGAACTGGAGTGGATACAACATGGGAATTTGACATAATTTTCGTCTTATCCATATTGATCCTAAGACCCACTCTTTGGGAAGCACTACGGAGATCTTCGAGCATTGTGTTCAGGTCCTCCAAGGTCTTAGCCATAAGACCCTGACCCTACGCTACGACCCTGTCGTATGTAAGTAAATTTTTGCAAGGTACCTAATTGTAGATGGTGATAACCCAATAAATACATTGCATTAATCTAATTTTAATGAAAACTATTCCACCTAGAACAATATTGAATGAATATCATAATTTATTATGCTATTAATTCTTTAACGCAATTTGATTCGAGTGAAATTTTTTAGAACTCCATCTAGTAGTTATTTACGGAACAAAACACTGAATCAGTGTCAGATCAATTTTATATAAAAATGTTAGTAGATATAAAACAATAATATTAGTACAAAAATAAATAATCTTATATTTTTTAAATACTTGAAAATCTATTTTCATGTTACTACGTGTATTTTTATGTTGGGCTGTGTAGCTCTATATACCTTCGCCTATATCAAATTTTATTCGTTCATAATGTTCAATTTAAGAAAAATAAAGTCACTCAATAAATTATTGACAAGCTTTGCGGCTGCTGTGGGGATTTGGTTTTCGTGTGATATTGAAAATTATTCTATTTATTTACTAATTCTCATCAAAATGACTTCTGACGATTCGGATGATGAACCGCTGTCCATTATAGCCGCAACAAAAAGGTTAGATGCAGGAAATTTCGAGATAAAAAAAGTGAAACCCAGCGATGGTGTTACAAAAAAGAAGAAGAAAAAGCCGTTATCGACAAAAAAGTTGTCCCTGACCATTAAAATTGGTCAAAATGAGACCGACAACAAAGTATTGGACCGACCAACCGATGTTTGGTTGTACATGAAAGACTTAAATCCTGCTGGTCCTTACAGTTGCTTGTTATGTTCGGGATGGTTTATCAATAGGACTAAAATGATAGTGCACTACATGACAAACCACAAAAAAGACTTCTGTGGCATATGCAGGTATGTGTCTAAAAATTGACTTAATACTTAAGATAAATTTTAAATAGAAAAATAATGGAACCAATTAACTCGGCCACAAGTATAAATTAACTCGGCCACAATATTTTTCTATTTAAAATTTATCATAAGTACAAAAATAGCATTGAAAAATGTAAAAATTCTAAAATCATACATTGACTTAATACTTTAAAACAGTAATGAGATTTTTTAATATCAAATTATGGAAGATACAATAATCAAGAAGGATTTTTTTCCTTTCACTGGAATCCCTGATCACTAGATTACAAACTTTGGTATGATATTCTTAACAAATGTTTTTTGTTGATTGTTTTAAATAAACTGTTAATATTATTGTTTTTTTTGTTTGGTGAATACTTTATATCAGTTAAAAATATATTTTATTTAAAATCATTTGCACTTTTGAGTGACTGCTAAAATAGTAAAAAGCCAAACCTTAGCTAAAAATTGATAAATATTTGAAATGAAAATTATGTTCTTTTACTTTTTTCCATTTAGCCTTTAAAATAAACGGTTAGCAAAGGGGGTGCAGGACTTAGAAAAAATTATTTAATATGGTTAGAATATGGTTGTAAGATTCTAAAAGTTTAAATATTTATGGAATTGCAAAGTTTTTTTGAAACCTACAATATTTGAATGGTATAACAGCAAATCCACATCATTCTCACAACATGAAAGTACAGTAAATAATATTTTTTTTTATTTGATTAGAAACCGTAACATTTATGTGATTCAGATATAATTACATAATTGAATTAACATAATTGAATTAATAAACATTTATTTATCAAAGTATACTGACATACAACTCATCTGTTCATGGCTATTGGGCTGCTCGCAGATAAAAAAAGGAACAAAAAAGAAACTAAGTATATTCACACACAGAAATTATTTAAGATTTGAGGTGCATTTTAACTTTGGATGGAAGCTTTTTTTGTATTTCACTTGGCTTGGACTAATTGCTGTTTCAAGTTCATTTTTGGTTTTTATTGTCTATACAATAACAACCAACACTGAGTGATTTTTCTGTTTCCTTTCCGCCTTTTCTCGCACTCCCTGTTCGCTCGCACGATTCCTGGCCCTTCCTGGAAGTGCAGTGCTAATATTTTCTTCCATAAGGATTAACAATTACATATAAATTGCAAAAAATCAGGTCATCACCAGAGTCAACTTAGTATGTAAACCTAATGTTTTGCTATCTTAGAAGTTTTAAAATGGCGTCTCCTAATTGTTTGATTGTGACTGAACTTGATTTGCTCCTACCAGAAATTGGATCAAAGCGTCTTTGCATTTCAACTGTAATTTTAAGACAATTTTTCTAGTGGGATTAGGAGTTTTTGCTTTTAAGATACGTCAAGTGTGGCCAGTTAATCTAGCTACATTTTGGTGTACATAGATAAAAATACTTGAAATTTGAATTTAGATTGTTGTTTAGAGCTTTCTTTTTCTGCATGTTAATCTACAATGACAAAGTTATTTACATAGGAATCTTATCTGGTTTCAGGTATTTTGTGGCAGATCGAGAAGCTTGGACAAACCATTTGGCTTTTCACACACCATGGTCATGTTCCCAATGTACTCAATTCTTTCCTACTGAGTTAGAAATGAGGATCCACTTAAGCGCAGCACACAATCTCGTACATTGTCGACTTTGTCACTTCAGGGTATCTGATGATGACCAATACAATGTACACCTCCACCAGAAACATAATGTCAGTAATCTGCTAAGTAAAATGGAAGATGTCCTCTGGAAGCATGAGTATGACGGTAGCCTCAAGTTCCTCTGCTTATTGTGTTCTAAACCGAATAACTTATCCATAAACTTCTTCAATCACTACATGGGATACCATCGATTTACATTGAAATGCTTTGCCAGCTATATCGCTGGACGAGACGTTCCATTTTCTGTGGATGGCGCAGACGTTAGCTCACAGTTCGTTGATGGTGAACTAAATGCATTGAAATTTGGATATGTGGATTTAGAGAAGAAAAATCAAGAAAGTCAGGAAACTGATAGCATTGACAGTAATAACATTGTTAATGCTCTTATACCAGAAATCAAACAAGAAGTTGTGAGCGAAAATGAGGAATTACCAGAAACTGTGAGCAACTCAATAGTTGAAGAGAAGGAGATGGAGTCTGAATTGGAGGCAAGGAACAGTGACAAAAATGATTTCTTAGACTCCTACAAAGGAGATGAGGACTTTGATATAACTTCTATGGAGCTAATTGTATTGCAAAAGTGTTACTTTGACTACATCAATCATATTATCAATCTTATAAACGCCAAAATTCTGCCAGCAGATTCTTCAGTGGACTATGCAGATTCAAAAGTAAATATTACAATGAAAATATTCTGTTCTCTATGCAAGAGTAATATTGATTCCGTACAAGACTATACAATCCACATGAAAAAGCTGCATTCTGTGAAGGCTGAACCGATATACACTTGTAGAGTATGTGCAACAACATTTAATACTTTACAAGAACTGGAAAACCATGCGTCTGAAGAATTAAAGGAGTTTGATGATTTATGGATATGCCAGTTTTGTGAAAAAGAGTTTGATAATAGAGAAGCAACTAGGAGACATCTAAACGAGCACTGGGACATTTTGGAATATGACAATTGTTTCAGCCCTCACCTAGGTTTTAAGTGTAAATATTGCCCGACATTATTTTGGAATGAAACTGACAGAAAAGAACATCAACTTAGAGTTCATTTTAATAGACATAAAGAAGATTGCTACAAGTGTGAAAGTTGTTCTGAAATATTTAGTGATAAGGTAATAATGTTTTACTAAATGATACATGCACTAATGCCTAATATACTTACTCACTGTACTTACCAACTTTGCTAAAGACTTAACCCGTGTATATAAGTATGTTTTGACAACTTTAACAGCTGAGAATCAATCAATTTAAAATAACTTGATTCAATTAAGTGCTGTGGATTTTGAAATGATAAATAATTAAATACAAATTACTGGATTTGTTATAAATATTCACTAGCAATTTGTCAATCGTAGCACAATTACTGGCAAAGAGTTCTTATTCTCTCTTTTCAATGATAATATATAGTACTTAGTTCCACAGATAATCACAGATGCTAGATATTAGAAAGTGTTAACCTTAATATGTTAAAAGCCCCTTAAAAATAAAAGAATAAAAAAATTAATAAATTAGAAAGTGTTAATATAAACTCAATTTTCAGGTTTGGTTCGTTCACCACTACCTCGAAAAACACCAAAGTGAACAGGACAACACAGCATACCTCTTCAAGTGCTGCCTTTGTTGCGTAGTCTTGCCCACAGTGGAGAATATGAGGTCCCACTTTGCTTCGGATCATCCAGAGTCAAGGAAGGTGTTCTGTTCGCTAGGTTCATGTCGCTACAGGCCACTATGTCATAGAAAGTCATTTAAGATGCATGTGAAGGTATGTGATTTACATATAACCTTTTTATTCCTTTTTTATTCAAATGCAGAAGTTTTGTATATAAACTACTAGCGGCTGCCCGCGGTTTCACCCGCGTTGTTCCCGTTCCCGTGGGAATATCGGCATAAAAAGTAGCGTATGTTTTAATTCAGGCTATATTTTACCTATGTGCAAAATTTTAGCCAATTCGGGTAAGTAGTTTTTGCGTGAAAGAGTAACAAACAAACAAACATACTTTCGCATTTATAATATTAGTAGGATGCTAATTTGAGAACTCTGCCTGAATAGTTTTTCGCGATTTCTGGCTTTTCTAGTACTCATACCTCAGTTGGTCTCTTAGGATCAATTTATACTAGCGCAGAGCTGAAGCGCATCGAAGCATCAACCTGAAACTTAGCATGGCAAATTCATTGTCCTCTGCTGTTTGCTCTTAGGCGAACAATGTAGGGGCGTAGAACAATCTCCTTTATCGCGCTCAGCCGTGCGAATCCCGTTGAATGCGTGCTTATTCATGGGTCTTTATTTTATCCCAGAAATCGGTACTATGTGCATTACCTTGTGGAGATAAGGTTGCATTTGCTATGTGCTAAGTGTCAGATTGACGCTTCGATGCCCTTCGACTCTGCGCTAGTATGAATTGACCCTTTCAGTGTTTGACAGGATTAATTAGCAAAAAAGCTTTTTTTTGGTAACTGCAAATCTTGCTGCTGACTGTATTTTTTTTTCAAAATCTGTGAATAGGTGCATTTACTAATAAAAAAAATATTATTTGGTGCTTTCCTAAAATAAAAAAACCATAAATACAATGGTTAAAGTACCTACCCTATCCCAACTTTGCAACCTGTATATTTACCTGATTCCTTACACCCCAGTCTGTCCACAACACCGAGGCGATGCAACAAGAGCGCACCAGCACCTGCATCATCTGTGGTCGGGACTTCGCCACCGCCCGCGCGTGCAGCACCCACATGACGCAGGTGCATGGCCCTGGGAAGTTCAAGTGCAAGCTGTGCCGGGAGGTTATGTACACCAGCGATGAGAGGTAAGTCAATATCAGATTATCCCAATGACACAAAACCTGTCGGCACAGTCGCCGCGTTTAGACGCGTATATTAGTGTACAGTTTGCGGCCTACTCGAAAAAGCAACCGCAGAAAAAGAGAAGCAGTGAACTGACGAATATAACGTTTGGAAAGGAGAGCTGTGCGAGCTGAACTGCACTTTATTGTGACGGGCCAAAATCGCTATTTATTAAAATGAATTTGCGGGCGGGACTTCGCGACGGTCCGCGCGTGCAGCACCCACATTACGCAGATGCACGGCCCTGGGAAGTTCAAGTGCAAGTGCAAGCTGTGCCGGGAGGTTATGTAGGTACACCAGCGATGAGAGGTAAAGCAATATCAGAGTATGGCTAGTTTAAACAGTGCGAACTAGCTTGCGATTCAGCCTGCAATCAGTAACTCGTTTCGTATGGACGTACCTTACCAGTTACTGTAAAATGCAAGACTGGCAGTAGCTCGCATCTACCGTTGTTCGTAAAGAAGAATATTTACCTCTCATCGCTGGTGTACATAACCTCCCGGCACAGCTTCCACTTGAACATCCCAGTGCCATGCAACTGCTGCACGCGCGGGTGGTGGCGAAATCCCGACCACAGATGATGCAGGTACTGGTGTGCTCTTGTTGCAATGAATCATTCCTCGTTTACCTGAGGGACTAGTGTGAGTTTGTAAATTTCCACACGTCACCATCGCGTAAGTGTAAAAGTTTAACAGATAGACCTTACTACATTGGGAATAAGTTTGAGAATTAAACTGTATTCGCAAACTTCAAAATAAGCGAGTGAAGTGAGAAAACTGACACTAAGCAATCTGGTGCAAGCTGCAGCCTAGACAGTAGACAGCTTCTCGGATTGTCTACTCGTCTACCAGTAGCTCGACTCGCCTTAGCTGTCTCAACGATGCTAGTAGTTTCCCGTCTCAAGCATGTTATCGCGTAGAATTACATAGATGCATCTATATGCTGAAGTTCGCGAGATAGAGTTTAATTCTCAACCTTATTCCCAATGTATTAAGGTCTATCTGTTAAAATATTACTTTTACGCGATGGTAACGTGTGGACATTTGCAAACTCACACTAGGCTCTCAGGTAAACGAGGAATGTAAATTGCAACAAGAGCGCACCAGCATTTGCATCATCTGTGGTCAGGACTTCGCCACCGCCCGTGCGTGGAGCACCCACATGACGCAGATGCATGGCCCTGGGAAGTTCAAGTGCAAGGTGTGCTGGGAGATTATGTTCACCAGCGATGAGAGGTAAACATTCTTCTTTATGAACAACGGTGAATCGCTTAGCCTTCATCATACCTGATGTTAAATAATGATAAGGCTGAAGGTTGAACCGCGCCTCTCCTTTCCTCATCCACTGAGGAACTGACTGTCTAATCTGTCATAACAGTGCTGAAAACCATGTAATGGCGTCAGATGGTGCTAGCTAGTCCGTAGCAAGTAAAAAGAAGTGATGTCGTGGTATAAAGACGTGGCTGTTTATGTAAATTAAAGAGGTTCTCAATGCTAGTTTTTTTGTTGTAGGAAACTCCACTACCTGATCCGTCATCCCGGACGCCACCCGTTCTCCTGCACGGAATGTGGCAAGTCGTTCCAGCACAAGTCGTCGCTTTACATGCACAAGCAAGAGCACAGGCCCAACCAGCAGAGTTTCACTTGTAACTACTGTGGGAAGATTTTCACGGTGAGTTTGGAGTGGAGTCCGTAAAGTTGTTCTGTGCTGGATGATTTAAACTTGACTAGTAAAATTACAGACTGCATTTTCAATAGTTAAAAGTAGAAGTAAGGTAATTATAATTATAGTAACTCACCAAAAACCGTTTTTTTTGCATTCCTATTTTTGATTGAACAAACTTGTTGCACTTTAATATTGCTTTTTTTAAGGTAACTATTTTGGGGCTAAAAAAATACTTTCTATATTTTTCTTTTTGCTTAGCCGCATCTCTACTTATGTTTATAAAGTTTACGCGTAGCGGTGCCCTGCTGGAACGACCAATAATTGATTTTAAAAACTATGTAATTGTTTGGTTGTCAGTAATGTAAGTTATTTAAGATACACTTTTATGTCCACCCTTTCATTTAAAAAAAATATAGGTACAGTTAACAGAGGCGAAAGGTCCATACATACCGATTCCCATCGGCTTCCCGTTCAGATTGCCACCCCACCGGTCCACCATACAGTAAGGTTTACAGGTAAGCCGGACCAAAAAATTCTACAAAAAATTGTTCATTTTGTAGAAATGTTTGGTCCGGCTTACCTTCGCCATATTTTGACCCCTCGTCACTGACAGTTAGTTAATCTCATGGAAGTATTTACGTAATGAATTTCAACTTTATTACCTGGCTTTAAGAGCGTTAAAGCTTTCGCTTGCTTAAAGGACCGTGCTTTATGATCGGTATCTGCCGCCCTACCGCGTCACTGTCGTTGACGTCGTCGACGTTTCGAATAACGTAACTCTTCACACGGGAGCGCTGATGCTATAGCGCTGTCTCGGTCACACACAGAGTAGAGTATTGACTGACTATTGAAAAGGAACCTTACTGTTAGGACGATAACGTTGAAGTTGCGCTGTACGAAAACGCCATCGACTGTCGAAATGAAGTGTCGGTAGGCCCACTGAATTGATAATTACAGATTGAGAATGTCTCAAACCTGAATCATGAACGATATTTTATATACATTTTACTTTGAGGTTAGTTTGAGACTCAATTTGAAATTCTCCATACCATCACAAAGATTTTCAACAGCTAGCTCTTGTTAACAGAAAAAAGATTCGTTCCGCGAACACGTCCAAATCCACGAAGGCCCCCGTCACGCTTGTTCGTATTGCCCGAAGCGATTCGTGCAGCGCTCCAACATGCTGCGACACGAGCGGCGGCACACGGGCGAGCGGCCTTATGGATGTCCACACTGTCCGAGGACGTTCTCGGATAAGGGCGCTTGTACTTCACATGCAAGGTAATTATGAAATACCTATTAAAATCTAGGAAGACTTTTCTAGCTAGAAATCAGCAGATTTGGGCCGGCCTAGTAACTAAGACACTGAATTGAAGATGCTTACACACGAGGTACTACGTCTGGTGGAAACCAATAATCATGGCGATCAGCGAACAGCGACTACTAAGTGACAGAGACCACTATCCTCAGTGTCTACGTCATGCTTGTTCATATTGCTCGAAGCGATTCGTGCAGCGCTCCAACATGCTGCGAATCGAGCGGCCTTATGGATGTCTACACTGTCCGAGGACGTTCTCGGATAAGGGCGCTTGTACTTCACATGCAAGGTAATTATGAAATACCTATTAAAATCTAGGAAGACTTTTCTAGCTAGAAAGCAGCAGATTTGGGCCGGCCTAGTAACTAAGACTGAATTGAAGATACTTACACACGAGGTACTACGTCTGGTGGAAACCGATAATCATGGCGATCAGCGAACAGCGACTACTAAATGACGGAGACCACTATCCTCAGTGTCTACGTCACGCTTGTTCATATTGCTCGAAGCGATTCGTGAAGCGCTCCAACATGCTGCGAATCGAGCGGCCTTATGGATGTCCACACTGTCCGAGGATGTTCTCGGATAAGGGCGCTTGTACTTCACATGCAAGGTAATTATGAAATACCTTTTAAAATCTAGGAAGACTTTTCTAGCTAGAAAGCAGCAGATTTGGGCCGGCCTAGTAACTAAGACTGAATTGAAGATACTTACACACGAGGTACTACGTCTGGTGGAAACCAATAATCATAGCTATCAGCGAACAGCGACTACTAAGTGACAGAGACCACTAACCTCAGTGTCTACGTCACGCTTGTTCATATTGCTCGAAGCGATTCGTGCAGCGCTCCAACATGCTGCGACACGAGCGGTGGCACACGGGCGAGTGGCCTTAAGGGTGTCCATACTGTCCCAGTACCATACTGTACTTCACAAGCAAGACATTCATTAAGTATTGTCTGAAGCGTTTCGATCAGCTCCAACATGTTGCGCCACGAGCGGCGGCACACGGGCGAGTGGCCGTAATGGTGTCCGCATTGTCTGAGGACGTTCTCGGATAAGGGCGTTTGTACTTCACATGCAAGGTTAGTAAACAATGATTATTATAGAATCAGATGTCAGTGACATATTATAACTTAGACGGCGAAGAAGCCTAAACAAAACGATTTGTCTGGTGGAATACCGACAATCCTGTGGGCCTACCATGAGATATTTTGTATGAGAATCTTTAGTTCTGCTACTGCCCACTAGGGGCACTATACAGATTCACATACTAAATGTCTCCCGTTTACTGTACAGTAAACTGAACGTAAAACTCATGGTAGGCCCACTGGTGATCAGCAATCCGAGACTACTGAGTAACGGGAGCCTCTTTTCTCAGTATCACGATCTAAACATAAACAGTCGTTGCACTCGGCCGATATGACGGATTCACTCACACACGCGCCGCTCGCTATCGCCACACGGCTGGCCCCTCGATCTCACTGGTTTTCACTGGTAAAACAGTTGCGAGCGTGTAGCGGTGCGTTTCTGTGTGAGCGCGTCTTTCGGCCGTTTGTAGGCAGTGCAAAGACTGTTTATACTGTGTCAGTATTGTGGGATTGTATGAAAAAAGAATGAGGGCGCTTTTACATCATATGCAAGGTAATTTGATAATTATTATAATAAAACACTGAAATATATAAATATAATTTCACTAGGGTAGGAGGCAGTAGATATGGATAGATTTGGGCTGGCCTAGTAACTGCAGCGCTGAAGATGCCTATACACAAGCAGGTACAGGTGGAAAATCGAGAATCCTGGATCAGCGATCTGAGGTTCGACCCAGTTACTACGATCCTGTGAATGTCTCAAGAACTTTGATGATTTGGAGAAACGTCCATTGTCAAATAGCGCTTTAAAACATGACTTCTTACCAGAAGTCTTGACTACCGTCAAGAGTTAAAAATATTTTTCGTATTGTTGCAGAACTCATACAAAAGACAGGTCTTATGCCTGCCTTTACTGCGGCCAAACGTTCGTGCAGAAATCAAAATTAACGTACCACATTCGAAAACACACGGGAGAGAGTAAGTCCGACGTAAAACTTTAATTCCTCTGAACTGTTATTACCATAATTTGAAAAACATATTTTGAACTCCATGCATCGAATTGACCGATGCCATTACAGTACCTAAGAAAAAACCCTATTTTACTAGATTTGGTTTTGTTTTAAATCGTTTCGCTTTTTCGACACGAAATGAAATGGAACAGTAAAGAACTATAGTGTGGTCATCTTATCTCTTTAGGATAAAGAAACCAAATTGAAACTAAAGCTGTCTGCATGTCAAAACCAACCACACAAGTTACTCCTGTCGATAGAAGAGTCAACATTGTCAGCTATATGAAAAAATCTTGCTTGTAATATACAGAAAATATCTACAGAAATGTTTATTCTTTATGAAATTACATGACAACAGAGTACAAGCTTCGACACCCGTATGTACTACACATCACATCATAGTCTTTGTCGATATGAAATTGTAATAACAATTTCCAATAAGATGGATGGTTGCGACATAAGTTTCAAACAAAATTAAAAGAATTAGATTATTTGAATATTTAAAACAGAACAAACGATACAGAATACTTAAGAAAAATAAGACCTAAACGTAAACCTCCATTTTGTATTGAATTAGTGGCCTGCCATCTAGCGGAAGAAACCATATACTTCGACGCTATACAAAACTCACGCGAATTACCGAACGTGAAAGAAAAATATCACACTTAGATGACGTCACAACTCACAAGACACCTTACGAGTTGTCGTTTTTTCTTCTCCAAGATATTGTGTTTTATGTCCATAGACTTAGAGACGCGTTCCGACTAAGCTGTTCACGGCCTAAACGTAAACCTTCTTTTTGTATTGGACTGGTGGCCTGCCATCTAACGGAAGACGTCATATACTACAAAGCCGTACAAAAATCAAACGCACTCATGAACGTCAGTGAAAATACTCACACTTAGCTCTCAGATGACGTCACAACCCACAAGACACCTTACGAGGTGACAGTTTTTTCTTCTCCAAGATTTGTGTTTTATGCCCATAGACTTAGAGACGTGTTCCGTGTGCTCTAAGCTGTTCACGAGCGCGTGCTCTTTGCGGGAGCATATGAAAACACACGTGGTGAAGAAGGATGCGGTTCCTTGCCCCCTTTGCGGTGAGTTAAGAGATTTGCTTTTGTTTTAATACTGACATACATAGAATCTCGTTTGTGAGCAGCGCAAACTAGTCTGCTCCTGTTTGTAAATATGTTCTAGAAAGATTTTCAGATATTCTATAAGTACATTTTTCAGCCACAGTAAATATTTTTTCTAGCACATCGAACCATATTTCTAGTAATAAATTATTCAGACACAGACAGAACACAGCTTCAAAAAGACCCTAACCTAAACTTTCAATATTTTGGTAAATTGCATTTCCGAATTGTGTGATTCACCTATCATTTTAATGTCCCCACTGCTGGGGTAAAGGTCTTCCTTATGGTTGGGTAATGAGAATGAGCTCTGGCCCACTATTCGGGGCCAATGCGGATTGGTGGTTATTAACAGCTGCAAATTTTACCGGGACCAACAGCTTTACGTGCCTTTTGAAGTTCGGAGGAGCTTGAAATAGGTAATATACGTAACTTCCACTTGTCGTCCCCCCCCCACTTGAACCCCCTGGGGGTCCATATTTTGCTCAAGCATCCCGTAACCGAGTAATCAACCATTACGAACGCCACTGCAACTTGACAATGTTAAAATACCCAGGTCGCAAGTACCAAGACGAACGTTACATGATGCGTCACCTGCGTTCTGTTCACGCGGGCACCAGCTACAGCTGCCCGATATGCCGGAAAACGCTGACGTCTGCAGCAGGGTTAAGACACCACGTGATCACGCATAGTGACGTCAATATGTTTCGGGTGAGTGCAATACCGATCTCGCTTACATGGATTGTTTATAGTTGAACAAAACTGTTTAACAGTTTTGAAACCCACCACTAGAAAATTTTAATGTCCACCTTTTGCGAATAGTAGTCTTTACTATGAGCGTCTTAGGGTCGTTTTCTGAATTGAAAATATACAAGTTGAGAATGTCTAAATCAAACTAAGATAAGGGTGTAAGGCGCAAGATACGAAGTTGGTAACAATTACTCCAAAATATTATGTTTTGTCTTTTCTATGATCTACTAGTGCCGTACGTACTTATCAATTTCAATGGAAGGATATAGAATTAGCTTACGTAACCGATTGATATTTTTCGTTTACAGTGCAAGCTCTGCCCGAAATCCTACGCTGTGAAACGAACTTTAATGAAACACTTACGGCGACGTCACTTCTTGAAAGGCGTAGACGCAGGATTGAAAGATTTCTTCCAAATCTTAGATCCTCGAGAGTGCAACTTGGGACTCGACGACGAGATTATGGATAACATATTCGGACCACCAAAGCGGCAAAGGAATGACATTTTACTGGCCGATTTCGTAACTTTGAAGAAACTAGCTGAAGAAAGTAAGAGCAATGCAGAGCAAGGTCAAACTCAGGCTGAGGGTGATGGCGAAGGTGAAGATACGGAAGGAGGTGATGATTCCAAAGATGAAGAGTTCTATGATGAAAAAGGTGATGATTCAATGGACCACATGTCCATGGAGCTGGAACCTACAGATTTTGTCAGCGTTAAAATTGAACCTATGGACGCGGAAGATGATGAAATTGAGTAAAGAAGTAACATTGGAAGTATGTAACAGTGGTATGTTTATTGACTATGTTTTATAGAAACCTATATCTGATATAGATAGGGCTATAAGAACTTGGTCTCACCAATATTAAATCTTTGGTTTTAAATACATACTGTAGTATCGATATAATATGCCCTGATGAATTGAGATAACAAGTTTTCGAATGTTAACACGAAGAAATGTGAACACGAAGTTCCTAATACATTCGAAATAACATTTCAATGTAGCAGTCAAAAGCGCAAGATCGCTTATGATTTCTGGTATTTCTTTCCAACAACTAGTATTCCGTATGGTCACGTTCATTTTTGTCCCTTTCTCGATATATTGTGCCATTGTATGTAGATTGTAATCGCGTATGACCTGTCTTTTAGTAAAACCTCATTGGCGGTCACACATTCGTGTGGGTCCGGAGTTAATTCTCAAAATGTAGCGTTTTAATTTTAAAAGGGTAGTTGAACTTTGTGTGTACTGTGTACTAGTGGCATCTCATCTGTGCATATTTGTGTTTGTATATTTTATATATTTGAATACGGATGAAAAAATGTTGTCAAACAAGTTAGAAATTAGGATGATATTATTTTTATCTTGATAGCTGTATTTTATATAGATTTTTATGTGGGATAACGGAAGGCAAGTCAATGCAGTTGAAGTTGCGGGCAGATGCACAATAAAAATGTACAATATAAGTAATGTAAAATTTAAATGAATCACAACACAACGCCTTCTCGTTTGTGAAGGTATAACATAATCTACTCGTCAGTGTAGTTTGTTCAAACTCGTCGTCTCAGCCACATAACACCCACTACTGGGAATAGGCCTCCCCCAAAAGGAGGGTTTGCCATAATCGCCACGCTTGGCAGGCGGGTTGACGATCGCAGTATGGCCAAGTTTGTAGGAGACGTTGCTGCCCGTCTCCTGGAGGCTGAGTCCCTTAGTCGCCTTTTACAACACCCAGGTGTAAGAGGGGGTGGTGATATTCTAAGCCGACGCTACACAGCTTGTTCAAACTCACATATTAAATATTTTTTGACGACCTGTTTGGCGCAGGGGTACTAACCCCACCTTCTGCGCCGGAGGTCCCGGGTTCGATCCCCGGACAAGACAAATATTTGTGTGCATGAACATGTCTATTTGTCTTGGTCTGGATGTGTAATATGTATATTATGTATGTATTTACAAAAAAAAAGTATATAAGTATGTTTATCCGTTATCTAGTATCCATAACACAAGTTCTTCATGATACTTAACGTGGGCTAGATAATTGGTGTGATTGTATGGAAATATTTATTTATTTATTTATTTTATCTGTATTTTTCAAGTTTTGCCCTATTCAATAGAGTAATCGGCGATTAAGAATGCCTTCATAAAGCATTTCGACGTGTGACAGTGACAGTGACAGTCATCGTGTTTGTGTGTCGTTTTGTTTCTTTCTTCAGTCGTGCTTCGCGTGACAGAGTCGACACTACTTAGCTGATTATCTTTCTCTTTAGCTCAATGTGTATTCTTTACTATCGGGTATTTATATGTAAGTAATACATGTTTGCAAATCACGCATTGAACCTGTGCGAGAGAAAGAAAACTTGAAACGAACCCTCTACCAACCCGTCCGGCCAGCGTGGTAGCAGTAGGCTAATAGCCTCCGACCGCCACAATAGGCGTGAGCTAGGAGAGGCCAATGTCCAGCAGTGGATGTCCACAGGCTGATGATGTATGTATGTATGTAATACATGTTTTTCTAAAAAAAATACATACCTTCTGTATACCTAAGTTTTATAGTTTTGATTCTTAGTATGTATATATGAATGGGTAAAGAATTCATTATTTTTTGTAGGTAATAAATTAATATACGTTCCAAAAAGTATGTTTATAACTATAAATAAGTATATTATAATAGACTAAACCTGACTATAATTTCGGGGTAAAGGAATATTTTGTTCTAGTATTTACGTATTAGTTTTATGTTTGTACAAACTCAAGCATTTATAATGTTAAAAGCAGTTATTTTAAATCTCAAATATAGATCTAAAATACTTGAAATACACGTACGAATTCATAAAAATAAATATCTTTTATTTTAATCACTTTCTTGCCTATTATACACCTAACATAAACTAAAATCATGCTCCTATTATTAAACTACCTAATCATTTTATTTAATAATAGAAGAGTACGGCTCAGTTTTCACTAAGGCAGGGTAATCGTCATAAAAAAAAAAGATCTCTATCATCATTTTCTAAATAACATAAAATGTTGGCGTATGCGAACTGTCAATTTTGATATGTCCATCAAATGTAAGAAGTACCGTTTGACGTTTCATAATTTTCAAGTCGACATAAATTTGTACAGTCAGCAACGAAATTTGCCGAACAAAATAACGTTACAAAAGACACTAGACACATGAATTGTACATAAGTTAGTGAACATTGTTACAAACAAAATTCCATTTACATTTTAAATTTCCAAAAGTAGCTATACAGTATATTTCCAAAAGTGGCCGGACATTATATTTTCAAAAGTGGCTGGACAGTAGACTTTCAAAAGTGGCTGGACAGTAAACTTCCAAAAGTTGCTGGACAGCATATTTCCAGAAGTGGCTGTATAGTAAACTTCCAAAAGTTGCTGGACGTAGTATCATCTAAAAGTAAATTGTTAGATCACAACCGGACATATTTTCGAATTTAGACTGATGACAATCATCGAAAAAAGTTCAGCACTGGCATATAATACATTTGTCTCTTTAATTTTGGTCGTGACATCATTGACATGCCTTTTGTTTATGCCAGCCTCTCGCTTCTCACACTTTTTTACTATTTTAGATTTTAACCGACTTCAAAAAGAGGAGGTTCTCAATTCAATTGTGTTTTACGACATTTATGAATAGATTTTACAAATTATTTTCTTTAATGGATAAAAGTTACACTCTAAGGGGTGGTGGTGGCTTTATTCAGAATTGTAGAAGTAAGTTTTATTAATTTTCAATTTAATAGTTTGACTTTTTCGCGGTTCAAGGTTTTTTCGCGGTGTTACTTGTAGATCGTTCCTATAGCTCCAATTTATACCCACTGAAATATTTGATAATAACATGACTTAATTCAATTATTAATATCTACTTACGTCTGTAACATATTTTTTTTTTGTTTTTTTTTTCCTTGATATCGCGTTCTCAGAAATGCGTATTGATCAGACTTTAAGGTCGAAAATATCGTTCTACCTATCGACTATTTATGATGATTGTACACATATTTATGACCTTGACTGTACTAAAATGTTCAGCGACTTTTGAAGATGACTGTATCAAACATGATATTTAAATGATTTACCTTATTGCCTTAGTTAAAATTACTCATGTGTGTTGACAGTCGGGCTTATCAAAATCGAGTCCTACGCTTTCTATTTTCTCTAATAAAGAGTTTTCATATTCCTAATCTTCCTTTCCTTCAAGTTTATTACGAGAGATTTTTCCATTGAATTGTTTGTTTTCTATTAAACCTTTTTTTTACAAGTAGCTATTCTTTTTTTTGAATTGCATATTTCACAAACATTCTTTCTATCTTTTGTTTTTAATTCTGTCGGTATAAGTGGTTTATATAAGTGGCTGCAATCGCTTCTTAGAGGAGATTATTGTAAAAAATATGTTCAGCAAGTTTTGAGTAGTATACATATCAGTGGATTTATGTAGTCAGACTTGTTCAGCAAATTTTGATATTTAACAGATCAGGCTAATTATGTAATTAAACATGTTCAGCTACTTTTGTAAAAATAATGTACATCGACCTTTGGTATTCCCAAATGTCTACGGACATTTGTACAACAGCCTGTTCAGTTACATATGAACCTTTATAGTGTGCAGGGGTTTTGAAAATTTGGATGTGTTCATGGACTTTTGTTGCTGACTGTACATGCGTAACTCACATAATTTCAATAAAACAATTCGTAAACTATGCAAATATAACGGGCCCTGCCAGAATACCAGCGTTGCCGTGACACATCTAGTGTCATGGCAACACATGCTGAGGCGGGGACCCTATTGACCTGAAGGCCATATTATTGTATTTTGTGTTATTTGTAATGTGTTTTTGTGTTGCTTTTTAATCTGTATCGTTTTCATGTTTTTGTGTGTAATTTGTATTATGGTCTTTTGTGTTAATAAAATATTTCTCTCTCTCTCTCTCTCTCTCTCTCTCTCAAATATGAAGATAT
The DNA here is from genome assembly GCA_910589605.1 of Chrysoteuchia culmella. NCBI lineage: Eukaryota > Metazoa > Arthropoda > Insecta > Lepidoptera > Crambidae > Chrysoteuchia > Chrysoteuchia culmella. Next base: position 19,611,571 of record OU342651.1, on the reverse strand, counting down.
TTTCATTAAAAAAAACATTTATTAACATAAAGTTTCTATTCTAAACAAATGGTGAGACAACCCTTGTAAGTAGATTTGATACACTTGTGTTAGGGGATATCTCGCTCAAAGCCCTTAAACCTTACAATATGTTAATAATACTTAGGTACTATAAAAATATTTTAAACAAAATAAAGGAAAATAATTAAAATGACAATTTGCAAAAAGGTAAGTTTGCCTGGTTTATAAATGTTGTGTATGTGTGTGTGTGTAAGTGTGTGTGTGTGTGTGTGGATGTGTGTCTGTTTAATTTAATCGCATGATTTACAATTCTTAATAATTAAATAAAATAAAGCCATATCAACAATATACAGTAAAAACTTTCTGTTTTCTATACTTCGTGACAAAGTCACATCGACATCGTTGCATCTTTTCCCTCAGTGTTGTGACACTTCGAATTCACTTGTATACGAATAATCAGTAAAAATAAACGAATATTCGAACTTAATGATAACGAGTCGTTGTTATTCCAGCCATATTTTTTATTTTTACTGATACTCAACTTTCAGATGGCATCTAACTTTCAATGAAAACGTATATTCGAAATTAAAAATATATAAGAATATTTATTAATTTGGCTTACCTAACCATAGTATTTTCCATTTCATAGATAGAACTGTTAAATATAGTAGCCACATTGCGAAGTGTTCAATATTAAGATTTGGCTACAACTACAACAATGTATAAATCCGAAAACTACTAAGTATTTTTTTTTTTTACGGATAGGGCTTCGCAAAGCTCGAATTTACACTACGAAACTATTAACAATGAAAATTCATGCACTATGATATTAATTTCAATAAACTTTCATTTACTAAAAGAAATTAAATCGATATCTCGTATGAATCGGATATTTAGCTTTGACTCCATCTTTATTTTTCAATATGTCAAAGCTGTCAAACGGTACTTCTTAGATTTGATAGACTATACTATAGGATCTATCTAAGCTTTTGATTCAAACGATGAGCCCTAGCTACTCGTACGATGAAAAATTTGAATTGTCCTTTAGACGACTTTCGGGTGAAAATAAAAACACGCCTTTTCACATATCAATTTTATTAAAATCTCCTTGTTTTATACCAAGCTTGTATATTCATCTAGTTACATCAAATACCTAATTTGCATATACGTACACATAACTCGATTTTATACATATAACATCGTTTTTTTTTATTAATCTTTAATACGTACGTTTCTGTTGATAATTATTTTAATTAATAGTAAAAATTATTAAAAATATGAGGATCAATTGTTTAGTGCTACTTAAGAATTGCCTTTACTTAAAACATTTTTTTTATTTGTTAAATAAAAGTTTGGATTTGATGCACAAATCTAACATAATATTATACAGGTGTCTTGTATAAACTTGACCTAAAATAATGTGAAATGACAAAAGAACAGATCGGTGTACTAAATTCTGTAAGAAAATGATCATTTTGTAACCTGATTATCCAATATACTGTTGTTGTGTGCCCCTTTCCGCGAACAGTTATTAAACATTTGTAGTAATCCATGACTTTAGAATTTTTGCATTTTGCAATGCAATTTTTAAACTTATGATAAATTTTAAATAGAAAAATATTGGAAAAAACAATTCGATCGATCCCATCTGAGAACTCACTTGTGGCCGAGTTGTTTTTTCCAATATTTTTCTATTTAAAATTTATCATAATATTGTAGTAATCGTTTTAAGCGACGGAGCTATACAAAAGACAAAGCTATATAAAAAACGTCTGTAGGTGTAATCGATGTGTTAGCGCATAACTCGTTAATGTTGAGATTTTCTTCACTTAAAATGTTTACTGTGACGGGTTACGTTAACATCTCATATCTCATTCGTTTTCTCACTAACATGTTTGGTTAATTCACTCGTCAATGGCTCATTGACAACACAAATCGCGCGCTGTACTAGGCGATTCAGATAAGAATAGGACGGGCCGTTGGCTAACTTCAGACGCGACAGTACCGTTTGCAAAAAAGTAGGTACCTATTAATGAACATCGATGTTACATTATGTTTTTTCAGATCCCATCTGTAGAAAAGTAATGTAGCATCGATAATGTATACTTTCTTGATACTTCGCTAATGTCGAATTTACATTACGAAAGTATTGTCATGCTCAATAAAAGTGTCGTGAAATTAATGCATGCGTTGTGAAGATGCTTACACGTACATTTTTATAAAAATTAGTGTCGCGACATAAATTTTTCATGTCTCATATTCTGAAAGTAACTCATAACTTGCCTAAAATGCGGGTTGAAAGTGATATGTGGCGGCCCTAGGGCTGTAATAAATTTGATGAAAAAAGAATAGGGGGTGTCATGTCAAATCGATGTCTGTATTCTCTTTAGACTTTTATTTACCAAAGGTATGTAGGCAAAGTCACAGAAGCCTATACAGCTTATTTTGCTACATTATAAAATAATTAAAATCGTAGAAACCTTACAAAAGTTTTTTTTAGAATATTCTGTTTGTTTTTACTTTCCTCATATTCAAAATGAAAAGTAGAGTGTTTACTTCGGGTGTATGGACCCATAACAGTCTCGAACTATCGGCGCCCTCACTTCGTTCGGGCGCCAAAACACTCGACTGTTATGGGTGTCATACAGCCCTTGGTAAACAATCTACTATTATGCCACTAGGTTAGTATTGTAAATTCAGCTTACATACAATACATACTTTTTTTTTGCATAAGTACCGTATAAAAGCGAAGTTTTTATTTTGCATTTTTCAATGCTATTTTTACACTTATGATATATTATAACTCTCGGTAGCTCAGTGGTTAGAGCATTGGACCGAACTTCCAAACTCGTGAGTTCGAGTCCCATCTGAGAATTCACTTGTGGCCGAGTTGATTTTTCCAATATTTTTCTATTTAAAATTTATCATAAGTAGGTATGAAGTTAGTTTGCCAGAATGACGTCACAAAACGGCGTATGTTTCATCCCATTCTTATTCGAATGGCATAGTACGCTGTTTGCGCAGAGTTGCGTGCGCATGCGTTCGCTGATCACTCACCGAGTGATCAGCGAACATATCTTCTTTCTCGTTGCGTTACTCATATCTTAACACGTACACTAACAGTAAACGGCTATAGACGTTATAACAATAAAAATCGATCACTGTCAGCGAAAGTGTTAAGTCATTTTTGACAGCTGAACAAAAGATTTGTCTATTAGGTAATGTCAAATTTGATGTTTCACAGCAAAACTTTGCCACAGGGCAAGAGCTGCAATCGATACCACAGCAATGTTTCCATGCTGACCTTCACAGCGCCCTAAGCGTGTATGTAATAAGAGTGGTTTTCGTTTACAACTGTCAAATATGATGTGATGTTGTTTAAAATCGTTACGAGTGACTTTTGCATTTCAGCAGAATGCGTGATGCTATTATAACGCCATAAGAACAGAACACAAGAAAGATGGTAGAAGTATCGACTAGAGGTTTCCGTTGTGGCTACTGACCCGGTTATTGTAATTTTGAACCTTAACGCCGAAGCGGGGCTTTATTGGGTTTTAGCAGGCCACAACCTACCTACCCTATGGGACTAATTATATTTATTCACCGATCGTGCATCGGTTGGACTTGGCAGGTAGAACTTTGTATTGATTACTTTGTATTGTAATTAGAAAAATCAAAATGCATACCCTACAAAAAATATTTATTGTTATTTAATTTCATTATAATAATATATGATTGTACATTGATTGATTGTACGTTGACCATCAGATATATCGTAGCAGACAGGATGACCAAATACATATGAACAGTTGAAATGCTAAAATAAGTTCCTTATACCTACTCTAAACATCATTAATATTCTCAACATTCAATACGTCATTAATATCTGAACATTAGCTTGTCAATAATTTCTATAAGTACACACAAAAATCCAAAAAATTCTGAACGAATACCTATAAAACGTCAAATGCATCTATGCCTGAAACACTGGGCTTTGGGTGCCTTTCCACCGGAGCTATGCGACACGACTTTACCACGACACGACTTCACCGCGACACGACTTGACTGCGACACGATTTTACTGCGATACGACTTAACTGCGACACAACTTCACTGCGACACGACTTTACTTCGACACGACTTCACTGCGACACGACTTATTGTCGACACGACTTCACACATATAGTAATGTCAGTCATCAGCCATTTTAACGTTCCCACTATGCCTTTCTTATGGGTATCTTGTCTGCTACGATATAAGATAATGAAGTCAAACTGTATAAGGTTAAACCTAAATAGGTTTTATGACGCTGTTTTCATGTAAAATTATAATGTGTTAATATTGTTCAAATTTTAATAATTCAGCTCTGTTCAGCTTCTGACCATAGAAAACAACGGTTTTATATGGAAATGCGTAACTATACACTGACAGAAGTCGAACTAAGCTCTTTTGCATGAGTTTAGCTGCGCGACACAGAAAGTCTTTACACGTGTTCCTGAGATTAGCATTAACTTTACAAAATGCTTCTATAGCTCTTACTAAACATATCTTACAAAATAAATACCTAGTGTATGTGGTCTACTATGCTATTTCTAGATTTCTAGTTGGTGGGGCATCGATCCCTGGCTTGGTACGAAGTATGAAGTAATTTAATAAAATAAAATTAGTCTTGATTTTTAAGCCCTGGGTTAGACCGTTGAGCCACAAAATAAAGCTTAGTCTTTAAGTTATTGTGATTTTATTCTATTAAATTTAAATTGGTTGTAGTGCAATCAAATCATTCAACGTACATATTGCATTTCATCCGCACTTATAACTATTCATGTCATTAGGTAATTTACATTGATGTATTTAGTTTATATGAAAACGAAAAAAGTCAAATTTCAAACATATGACCATAATGAAAAATAACCGGTTTAATGGTCGGAATAAGGGGTCAAAGTTTATGCATAACTCAGGAGCTCTATTTTTGTATCGCTCGTATGACTTAAGTCACTCGCATGCGTCTTAAGTCACGCGTCGCACGTTTGTTTCGCTCGACTGCAACGAGTGGATGAGGGCACTCGTTACGGTCGAGCGATTCAAAAACCAATGTCGAACGAATAACACTAGAAACGAAGCGCTCGACGCGCGACGAGTGAATCAAAAATAGAGCGCCAGGAACACGGTGTATATCCTTTTGTACGATATTGAATTTCATCATGTTGTTATGGCACACTTCTAAACACTTCTTTCAGTCGCACAAAATACCATCTTTATTGTGTTCTATGTTGTCTTTATAACATTTTTTTATGAGCTACGGGGAGACATCATACCCTTCATCATACCTGATGTAAGGCTGAAGATGGAAGTACAAAACAATAATTTACAATTTGACCGTAACATTTAGGATTCACTTATAATTTTATTTAAGTTAACAATAAGTTTATGCTTTAGATATTCGCATTCACAATACTATTTTCCTAATATAAACTTAATACTGGAACAACTCGCGTTAAATTAGGTTTTTTTTCTAGTACTAAGTAAATTTTATAATTTTGTTTCTGTTATGGTTTTTTTTGTATAATAATGGTTATATACACGTATTCATGAGTGATTTTGACAACAGTTATTCTTAAAATAATTATCTGTGTTACATTATAATAAATAACATTTTGGACGATTTAAAAATAATCTACTTTTTAAGTAAATATAATCTGTAATATTTATAAATAATTAAAATTTATTGCTTGTGATATGTGATGTTGAAATTCACAGTAAAATAATTATTTTCATCAAATATTTAAAATGTAAAAATTTATCTGTTTAATATTTAATAGAATATTTTCTGTTATTGTCCTTATTTTTTGTATATGATGATTAATGATTTAAAATAGTATTCTCTTGCTGAAAATTAATAATTCAATAACATAAGGATTCATTATTATAAGGAAGCCCGTAACTTCAAATAATATCTTATATTTTAATTGTTTGTTAGCAACTTTACAGCAAATCCTATTTTTATTTTATATTTCGATCATTGAAATAAGCAGAAAACATTCAAACAAAAAATATCACTTTTCAAATACAACATCAAAATTTAACAGATTTAAAATAATTGTTTACACTTACACAAACATTTTACGACTAAGTACATGTATATTTAACGTCTTGTTATTGTTTACACAATACAAATGAGTTGTTAAATTTAAAATCTATCTAACAAGCTTAACTCGTTCTAGACATCTTTCGCTTTCATTTTTAGGGATCTATGTTAAAGAAAATATTCATGCGTTCAAACGTTCTGCATTCGCTTGTTTCTTGTTTTTTTTTTCGTATTACGTGTTCGTACGAACGCAAATCGCGAACGCTTGTGACCGAACACGTCCCCGCATTCCGTATTAAGACCCCTTATTTAATTATTATGTACTTAATACATAGGACTTTTTGGGTGACGAATAAAAAATACTACTTACCTACGTATTTAAAACCTTAGGACATTAACCGTCTTATGTAGTCTTCAATAGCTTAGCAAATGTAGAAATTTTACTATCTCATCATAATAAAAGTACCCTAAAGTACCCTTTTCTTGTGTCTATATAAATTTAAAAAGTCGCCCTTTTATCGAACTGAGTAAATAAAACTTACCGAATAGTACATGACTAATTTTTTCTTTTTTAATCTATATTAACGTATTTTTTTCGTTTCCTCGTAACATTAATGAACTGGTTAATTTTGGCTTAAAATTTTTCAGTCAACCTTCGCGCATTGGAAGACCAACAAAAAGAGTTAGGTACGCAGTAGATAGACCAAAGCACCTAAGAAGTCAAAATTATTTGAGTATTCAAAGTTATCAAAATTCATTAAAAAAAAACAAGTATTAAATTTCCCCTTACTTAGCTGGCAACATTTTTCACTGAAAAGAAACATCACGTCAAACAAAATTCAATCTTATTTACTGTACAATTGTGACATAAGTTAGGCGCTTCTGTCTATCTGAAACTGGCTTTAAGTACTCGTATATTACAATATTTTAGATACACACAGGTCTAGAACTACGTAGTATTCATACAACGTGTATACGTACGAAAAAACTACTTTTCTATTTTAATTAACACAGTTAGTATTGGTTATTTAAATTGTTAGGTAATATTTTTACACAACCAAATTGTTTTCAATGATATTTTTTATGTGTCCTTATTTTATTTTCTTACTTCAAATTACTATGTTAAATGTAAAAAATGGTAACTCATAAATTATTATTTGAAAATAAGTGAAGTACAAATTAAATAGGTGTTAATAGTTTTTTATGTACTAGAAGACATTGTAAATAATTATTTTGTTTAAAACGTTAAATAATATGCACATTGTTTTGAGACCTACTGTGTAATATTGTTTAGCATTAGATTAATCTTATATTTGGTTGCCTTTATTTTGGTTGAGTCATTTTTTATTATAACTTTAACTATTTAGTTCATTTCCTTACAGTTAAGGTTCCTTACAGTTCCTTATAAGTATACATTTACACTAGTCGCGAAAATGCAAACCAAATAATTGGTCGATTATTATACACAAAAAGAAATGGTCTGTCAAACTTTGGCCCTATATTATACATTTATGTATATTTTATATCTTGTGTATAATAATCGAGTTGAACCTACGAGGAAAGATGGCGATTCACCCTGCTTTCCGTGGCAAAATATATAATAAGTTACTACATTATTAGAGAAAAACTTGCTAAAGAGCGGCCCTTAGAGAATGCAGTTTAGACGGGTTCCTGTCAGTTCGTAAGTCTACGGAATAAAGTTCAAAGCATGCTGCAGCACGCTATAGCGTTCCTTCAGTATTTCTCGCTCTAGCAAATGGCGGTTCTGGCGACGGAAAAGGCGGGTGCGTGGTAACAGATGTGGTCCAACCCTTATAGTTGAGACTGGAATGTATCACTCGCTATTTGGCATTCGTGTGGTTGTGACAGAAAATACTGGGCGAAATTGGGCAAAGCCTATTGGGCCTATTTGCCTTTTGGGCAAAATTGCAACACTTGATGTATTCGAAAATAAGCTTTATTTACTTGATATTGAGAACTGATACGACAGGAACGCATTCTCTTGGCGGCCGAACTTTAATTTGAAGATAATTCCGGTATATATCTTGGTCGGCTTACGATCGAAACTCACCAAGTTTAAAAGCACTTTAGTTAAATACATTAGCACACAGAGCACATTATCGTTATTATTATGGGTGTTTTAACTTTAAGACTTTAAATATTAGCAAATAAATTTTATTAAGTGTCTACAAAGATCATGCACGGAACATACATGTGTAGAAAAATTGAGGAGTAGACATTTCGTTATGTGCTTTAGCGTGCTTTTTATTTTAAAATGGTGCACGCTTACACATTTTTGGACACCGAAAGTATCTAACACTACTTGTTTATTGTGGAGAAAGATTTTTCACCAGGATTCTGACATGATCGTAGACGCGACACTACAAAAAAGGAACATCTTTTTTCTCAATGGATCGCTTTGATTGAAACACGTAGCTCCAAGAATAAAAATAGTTACGAGTAGTATCCGGAAAGTTTTGTTTCCAATTGTGTATAAGTGTATTTTTCTGTTATTTTATTAGTCATATCATGTAGGTACAGTACATAGGGTATAGGTATCCCACTGCACATGTTATGCCTATAGCATCTGTAGCTTCGCGGAGTAAAAATCTTTCACAAAATACTTACAATAAAGAAGGTTAGAAGTAGAAAGTTGGCTCGCTGTGTGTGCAGATTTTGCACTGCACCCACAGAACATTAGGAGGTGATCTCTAACTGCACCGCTTCGTACTAAATAAGTAGGTACAGTCACTATCTGATATATCGTAGCAGACAAGGTGACCAAATAGATCTGAACATTTAAATTGCCAATAAGTTCCTTAGACTCTAAACATCATTAATGAAGCTGCTGTTCAGATATTATTGACGTTATGATTGTTCGGATATAAATGATAGTTTAGAGTGTAAGGAACTTATTGCCATTTTGACTGTGCAGATGTATTTGGCCACCTTTTCTGCTACGATATATCTGATGGTGACTGTACTATGGTCTTTCTAACCTTTTTGATTGTGATCCATAGTTTATTTAATGCCGCATCTACAAAACCATTCGAACATCCCACCAAAAAGAATATTGGTGAAAAATTCGACATGTAAAAGAATCCACTTATGTACGTATACACTGCCACCAAGCGATAAGTCCTGCCGATCACGTCTAACACTTATTGCAACTATATAAGAGTTTCTTTCCCTCCGTACTTGGACAATTCCTCGTAAGGACACTGGCGTGGTGGGGGAGGATCTCTCTTAGGTTTTTGCTCTGCATACTAGTTTTTCGAAGTCAATATTGTCACGAACTCTGAAACAAGAAACAGTTTTAATCATTAATAAAAAAGAAATTAGGAACTTAGTCAAATGAAAGTATAATTTATGACCATTGTCATGTCGCGTGAAGCGGCGATGGATAGAGAGTTCGGTCTGGGCTGGTACCCAGGGTCGTAAGGTAACTCTAACATTAACAGTATAGCGTCTCACCATCGTAGTTGACCATGCTGTCACCTACAAGGTTAGCATTGCAGATCATGTAATCCAACTCTTCACTAAGTCAGTCGCTTGGTGCGTTTAAGTGTGGTCTGTCATCACGTGCCCCATATTTACTGACACCGCATTACATCTAAAAGCTAAGAGTAAATTATAGCGTCTCACTGTCATAGTTGACCATGCCATCACCATCGAGGTCAGCCTCGCGGATCATGTCGTCCACCTCCTTCTCGCTGAGCTTCTCGCCCAGGTTAGTCATCACATGATGCAACTCTGACGATAAACTAGGTAGGTTTAGGTAACAGAACATCTAAGTGCATAGCATCTCACCATCGTAGTTGACCATCCCATCACCATCGAGGTCGGGCTCACGGATCATGTCGTCCACCTCCTCCTTGCTGAGCCGTTCGCCCAGGTTGGTCATCACGTGACGCAGCTTCAACAACTACTGGCCCAGCTCACCGATGACAGACAGTAACTAAGAGCATTGTGTCTTATCGTCGTTTGAAGTTGACCATGCCGTCTCGCCATCGTAGTCAGCTTTGCGGATCATGTCATCATTTCGCCTTTGTGAGCCTTTCGCCCAGTTTAATCATCACGTTGACAACAGACTACCTAGATCTAAGTGCATAGAGCTTCATCGTCGTAGTTAACCATACTATCACCATCGAGGTGGGTCTCGCGAAACATGTCGTCCCCCTCTTCCTCGCTGAGCCGCTCGCCCAGTTTAGCCATCACATAGCACAACTCCTCTAAAATTATACATGCTAAGAACATGGAGCCTCACCGTCGTAGTTGACCATGCCATCACCATCGAGGTCGGCCTCGCGGATCATGTCGTCCACCTCCTCCTCGCTGAGCCGCTCGCCCAGGTTGGTCATCACGTGACGCAGCTCCACCGACGATATCAGACCGTCGTTGTTCTTGTCGAATACCCTGGAAACGATGAGAGGAAAATTACTAAAAGTGCGCTCAAGAACTTCTATTTCAATTTTTATACAGCCTTTTCTTTCTCGGGATATTCTCCGCGCATTGCTCGCAAATAAACTTGAGGAGGCGCGAACTTTACGTGGGACAGGGACTCACTGAAACTCTAGTCTAGGTCATTCACTAGTCCGGCGTTCCCGACTAATAAGAACTAAGTACTTACTTTAATTAAAAACATTGTTATACAAAGTTTTCAGCAGGTTTAATCAATTTCCAAAACTGCACTGTGTCTAGTATGTAGGTAGGCTAAACGTACGTATTGTCGCCACTCTAAGCTCCGGTTGTGACCACTCTTTTAAGTCCCGGTTGGTGGCCATTTACGTGTAGTCTTTATTTACATAGCGTTAGGGTTTATAGTGGTCGAAAGGGTGAACTCTCCTATATGTATAAAAGATACCCTTCCTAAATTCTGTCGCGTTACCTGAAAGCCTCCCTCAGTTCGTCTTCTCCATCAGCCCCTCTCATCTTCTTAGACATCATTTGGAGAAACTCGTTGAACTCGATGGTGCCGTTGCCGTCCTGGTCCACTTCCTTCACCATGTCGCGCAGTTCAGTCTCTGGAAAATCAAAAATTTATTCGTTAGGTAGGTACCTATCTACTATAGATTATTGTTTCATTTCCTAAATAGACCTCTGCCAACTACCGAGGACGCTGAAAAAAATGTAGGTAAGTAATGAGTTAAATCTGTTAAATGTTAAAGTTAAATATTTCTAAAGCTATTATTTTTTTATTGAACGACGGTAAGACTATACCTAGACTAGCCTTCATCATACCTGATGTTAAGTATTGATAAAGCTGAAGATGGAAGCTAGCCTCTCCCGGAATCCTCAACCACTGAGGAAATGGCTATCTTATCTCTAAGGCCTCTGCCTCGAATCTAGCGGGCAGCGGGGCGGCGGCGGCGCGACTATGGAAACGCTCGCCCCGCACCACCCGCGCACCGCCGTTTTTGATAGTCGCACTCGCACCGCCGCCGCCCCGCTGCCCGCTAGATTCTAGGCAGAGGCCTAACTGCCGAAACACAACATACTAAAAACATTGTTATTATTATGGCGTCAGACTTAGATAAAATGGTGGTAGCTAGCTAGGCGGACTTACAACAAGTCCTACCACTAACCAAACCAAATACAATATGTACCCCCGCTGGGAACCGTACCCGGGATCCCTGCGTCTGATACCGGTAGTTGTTCCACTAGACCACAGCGGTTAAAACCGACCTTATTCCGTAAGGAGTAAGGTTGTCGGTTTTTAGAAGAAAACCTATGGATGTTTAACTCAAAGTTAATAAATGAAACTTGTATTGCTAGATCAGCCAGTCCCATTCAAAACTAAATCTATAAATTCTCCTTAATACTCCATCTGTGTCATCCAAGAAAGTAGGTCCTCAAGGGAAAATCTTGCTATTATTATACCTACTTCGATAAACCAACGCCCACACAAGCTAGCAACACTACCTTCAAGAATCCGAAGCCTTAGGGAATGATGAACTTTGATAGATTACTTAGTTGGGCTGAGAATCTCCTGAGCAAAACTTAACTTCATTGAAGTGTCGAAGTAATCTGGAAAATTCCATACAAGAACTTTAGTACCTACCTACCGAGCACTCCGATCGTGCATTATTTTTATTGGTAACAAGCAGAAAAACAACTCTAGAAAACCTTACCTACCTTACTCTTGACGCAATGGCATTGAGATCGGGGTTGACTTAATGTGAAAAGTAATTCGTCATCAGCCATTTTTATTGTCCCCACTGCTGTGGCACTGGCGTTCCTTATGGATGGATAAGAACGGGCCATGACCCACCACGCGGGCCCAATGCGGATTGGTGGGTTTTAACGACTGCAAACGCAGCCGGGACCAACGGCTTAACGTGCCTTCCTAAGCACGGAGGAGCTCGAGATAGTAAATTTTTGGTCACCCATCCCGTGACCGACCATTGCGAAAGTTGCTTAACCTCAACAATCGCAGGCCGAGCGCGCGAACCACTGCACCACGGGCTCCTCGAAAAGTTATTAATACTTGAACTTGTAAGTAATTTTACTCTAGATATCTATATACGCGTTGGTAAATCAAAATCGATTCAATGTCGAAAATTTGTTATAATTTTTGACATTTAATCTCGATCTCAACGCGTTCTCCTCAAGAGAAGATAACCCCCCAGTTTGGAATTTTATAAGTAAGTTGGATATCACGGGTAACCAGTCTTTGGTGCAAAACACAGTAGCAGTTATTAACATTTTGCTGTGGCAATGGCGAGATTTCTTACAGCGCCTTCACTCGAGGCCTCAAAATCACCTCAAAAGTACTTATTGTAAAACACATCCCATCAAAAACATTCTGTAAAAAACTAGCCAAGTCTCGATGGAGCTGCTTGTTTATCTCTAAAAAGTAATGAAATCTAGACAAAGTCGTGCCAAGTGTAAGGTTCCTTACTGCGATTTCTTTATTATTAGCTATAGGCTAGATTAAATTAGAAGATGTGTCACACTACGCTGGATTTTTGCAATGACAGTCGATTTTTTTATGTAGGTACCAATAGTAGTAGGCTGTATCTCTAATACAGCCGAGACCAGCTGAGGGTTCTTCATCAGATACTTCAGATCTTTGACATCAAATGAAGCGGCCCACCAAGTTGATTTTTTTTTGTAAAGGCGGTATGTCGATCTCTAATAGTTTGGTTGGGCTCTTGTGTTTTCTAATCAGGGTCACCAGGTACTCCAGATCTTCGATTATCCTAGTTTTTATAGTTTTCCCTTTATGTGGCCATTAAACCCTAACTCTGTACCAAATTTCAGCTCTCTGAGTTTATGGGAAGTACTAGTTCTATTCTGATGATCATGAGTGAGTGAGTGAGTGAGTGAGTGTCATAAATGCGAAACTTTGCTTTCGCTTAACTTCGGAACTAAATGACCTACAGACTTGAATTTTTGGATTTTAAGTATGTGATTATAGCTTACTGGATGACGAAAATTTCTGCGTTCTGGTCTTATCCAGAGGTTCTCAAGTAGAGGCCTGAAAATGCGGCGAAATGGTTCCAGTAAAGGATGGTACGGAGTGTTTGCTTCGCGCTCGACTTGGCGGACTTGGCCCCCAGATCTTAAAAAACAACGGGTTGCACTCCGGGAGTGCCGGTAGAAATGAAAAGCCCTTAAACGAAACAGCAGGAGCAGGCATACATTTTCGCCACGCGGTAGAAAGAGAGGGGGATATTACTTCCTCTCCTACACCGCGTCGGCGGTCTACTCTCCGTCTTACGAATTTTCTATCAGGTCACGTGTCCTAACGCGACTTTAAAATTTTTTACCCATTCCAAAAATTTAAAACTGATGTGCAAAACGCCGCTAAAGAAGTTTTTCCTCCTAAGTTCTGACAGAATACTGTTTTTAAACTCTTTTTTCTCTCTTTTTTGCATGGAAGCAACAACCCAACTTGCAAAATAATGTCATATAAACGTTAAGTTAACGTTTCTTATGCGACTTTAAGTGATTATGTGACGGTCATATAGACATCAAGTTAACGTTTATAAAACGTCAAAAAGGCCCATTTTATAAAACTAAATAGTCATGTAGTAGTCCAGTAAAAGTCGTGAGACCGACTAAAACGTTTTATTAAAGGTAGTTATAAGACTTCATTATGATTAAAATGGTTTATTCATATTAAGCTATGACATTTATAAAACATTTTTTCTCCATCCTAACTGTCAGTTTGTATTGTGCTCCAATTGTTCAACAACTTGAAATTTTAATATTGTACTTATTGCCATCAAAAGGTAAGCTTATTGGAGTTATTACTTTTACTAAATATTGGTAATTTAACATGAATAAGTGAATGTGGTATTATGCACGTTTGGGACTAGTTTCTCATGGGAACTTTAATTTATCGGTAATGTATGTGACGATAATATGTACTATTTTCCTTAAGCCCTCTCGATATTCATGATTTTTCTGATGTATGAGAATATTAATTTCATATAAAATTAATCTTTAAGACTAGCCATTTTTGTTTTAGTTTTATATAGATTGCTATACAACTACTAAACAACAAAATAGTCATGTACACGTTTTGGCATGACTATTGATAAGCTCCATGTTTTATCGCAAGGGTTCTCGAGGTAAATAAGTGAACCCCGTGGCGGAGTAGATTTACATTACAGAAATCTTGTACAGTACGAGATATGTATTTGTTAGGGCAGATTGTTGATACGTAAGAATAATCTTTCAAAATCTTTCAGTAACTACTACAAAATTGTAATTTAACACTTACTTTCGAGATCTGGTGTATCTTTATCAAAAAGTGTTTGTACGGAACCTTTTGAACTTTCAGTAACACTTTCTTGACCAACGCTGGTTGTTGAATAATGCGTCGATGAAGTACTAGCTGAATTTTTAAGGGATTTATATGCCTTTTGTACTTTCCGCTTGAAGTTTCCACTTCGTTTCAACTGTTTCCATTTTTTTGGATCCATTTTTTTTGGTCTTTAAGCTAAAAATCACGAATTCTGCTTTTGTTTACTAATGGTTGGGTTAAATTTATATGACTGAATGTCGGAAAAGAGTTATATTAAAGTTTTGTAAACACTGAAATGTTTTATAATAGTCAGGTTATCCACTTTATATAAGTTGTTATATTGCCGTTATATAAATATTTTCCTTTAAAGGATTTTGTTTTTTATATGACTTTTATCCAACCAAAACGTTTATAGGACTAAATTGTTGTTAGGTAAACGTTTTCTATTATACCATTATATGATCGTCGTATAAGAAAGTTTGTAAAACGTTTAATGGACGTACCAATACGACTAATTCGGTATACAACTATTATGTAAAATCTCCAACTTCTATACAACTAATGAGTAATGAAAAAACGACTATAAAACATTTAAATGACTGGAAGTCATATAATTTCTGTATTATATAACCATTTTGCTAATGACGTGAAAAAAAGCTGATAATAATTTCTCACTTTTATTTGAACTCTGTTGAAATGCAAGAAGCAGCTGGGGGGTTAAAAAGACGCAGACGCAATATTGCTAGTTTTCTTGCCTTCAATAAATTAAAAGCAAATTCTTCTACACTGGCACTGACACAGTTCTAAACTCCATAGAAGATAAACAATTAAATGAGTTGTTAGGGAATTCACCCAGCAAATTTGCATTTGCGTGCTTTTAGACCCTCTGATGTTTTATCGCAATTTCAGGGTTTATAAGTTATAGACGTAAAAGTTTCCTAACGGCTTTTCTTTTTAAGTTCGTGAAATAAACACATGTTACTCCAGACATGTGAGCTTATAGGTACAGCCTAGGTTATTTTTCAGACAACCCACAGCCACAAATCACTCTACCTGTCAGAAGATACAGCTCGTTCTTAGGAGACTACAAAAACATACTTTAATGTTTTACCTAAGTAGGTAAAACTGCCCAAACATATATTTTATTTATTAACAATGGTGATAAAGACATTACGGAAAAAGAAAGAAGAAGAAAAAAATTAAGCATCATCTATTAAATAATAAACATGCAATATCTTTAATTTTGAGCTTAAATTTCCACAAATTGATATACATTTTTGACAGCTACACAAAATATAAAAACGTGAGCAACGAGTGGATTAGGTAAGTAAATACTTACTATTTTTAGTAAAAATATCTTAAATTATAGGTAATAAAGAATGAAATCGATAAAGCAATAAGAGAAACTATTTTAAACTACACGACCAAGACAATTAGGCGCATGACAGGAATGCGGTTTTGCACTTTTGGCACCTGCAGGCTGCAGCCCACTTCTATGACCGTATTTCTCTTATTATCTGATTTATTAGCGCTACAGTGATTAACTGATTGATTCCCGTATCTTGAAATGTTGGTTTTTAGTTAGATTTTTTAAGTTTTTCTTCTGTCATGCGCCTAATTGTGTTGGTCAGATAGTACCTACCCTTCTACCTAACTATCTGCCACAATTTTATCGGAAAGTATAATACTTATATATTTTAGAATAACTTCATCATATTCCTTAAGAAATGGCAAACCTCGGCCACTATAGACCTTTAAAAAATTAAAAACTTGGATAATATTTGATATAAAAAAAAAATCGATATTTTCATAATTTAGGTACGTAAATCCGCTTCAGCATCAGTAAAATAAAAAAAATAAGAATTTTTGATAATCAGTTTGATTTAACGTTTAATGATAAATGTTAACCAGCCGCATTTTTAATATCGTCTCGTGTTTAATTTATTTATTAATGCAATGGGAATAAGGTTGAGAATTAATCTCTATTCGCAAACTTCGGCGTAAGCGAGTAAGGTGAAAAAACTCACTCTAAGCACTCAGTAGGTAGTAGCGCGAAAATCTTTCGAGTAGGTCCTACCTAACGGCGGCGCCGCGGCCGGTTGTTTCAAAATAGTTGTTCTATACGCGTACCTACAGTAGTTTATTTTTTCAATTGTGTTTTGTCAGTACCAAGGAATTATTAAGTAGGTTCGTAAGTAAATAATAATTCAAACTGATTAACGTTGCTACCAAAAGTACCGGCCACACGCTCCTTCATGACTGCGCAGTCATTATCAACCTAGACCCTACCGTACGGACAGTGTCCACCACCATGTTGTGTGGATCGTCCAGATCTATGCTGTTCTCAAGGGCTTCGAAGCAGTGTTGGAGCTCAGCTCGAGTTGAAAAAACTCTCGGGGTTTTGGATATGGGCGGTAATGGTCAGAGCGTAGTCGCGATCTTTCCAGCTTTACGTTGATATTTAATGTGCCACGAATTTGACAGTGTTGATCACAGACATTATTGAATATCTGCTTCTTCGTCGACATGATAAAATCTATCCCATTTTTTACTGTACCGTCGGGACTGATCCAGGTCCACTTTTGGCTTTCCGGCTTTCTCAACAAAAGAATATGACTTTAGTAATTTGTGAATTTTACCTAAGCATAAATTTGCATTTTATTCAATGCTTTAATAATAATTGATACTTTTTTACTAGAATTTATACCCACGAATAAACATTGACTCATTTTGTCCAGTCTCTAAAAGGAGGAGGACTGAGCCAGACAAATGTTTTCACGACCCTGTCTGGCTCAGCAGGATTAGCACGAATAACTATCGTAATAGTATCGAGTAAGTATCGAGCACGTTATGTCAAAAAATTTAGAAAATGTAGGTATATCCTAACCCTACCTATTTACCAGGATACACGAAAATTGCCTGCATGATGCACTAAAAAGAGTGAAATAAAAATTATTCTTTTTTTTAAAAAGAAGACGCGCGTGCGTGAAGCATGTACATTTTTTTGTTTTTTGTTTAAACCCGCCCGACTTCATATTACTTACGTTATATGGTATGAATACAGTTTTTTTAGAGGTAAGTATTATTTCTTCCATTTTCTTGGCATATTTTTTTGAAGGCGGTTTCATTTTTTTATAAAAATATTTTTTAAAATAACAGCAAATTTATCAACCATTTATCTAACGATGAATGCCGCCGTTCAATGCGTTTAAATTTAAATTCATGTAGGTATGATTGTATCAATTCACATTAAGACGCATCATCTGTGAGAAACATTTTCGTGACATATTTACACAAAACGTTAACAAACCATAAAAATCATAGACAAATGATATGCGAAACATTGTTTGTGTAGATGTTTCATTTTTTCAATCTGATTCCAAAACAATTTTATTATGAAAACTATAAAAACCTGTTTGATATTAAATGAAATAGGAAGTATCGATGAATAAGGGTTTCAATAATAAAAAGGCTGTGCACTGCCGGTACCGGCATCCTGAACAGTTGCCGGTAGTTGACTTTAAAATTTGCGTTGACATTTCAGAGAGCGAGTTTGCCTCGGAAGTCCTGTAAAATACGTGATAGGTTAGAAATGTGAGGTGATCGCAAAGCGCAGCTACTGGCTTTGCAGATTGGCTACTATAGGGTCGACAGGAAAGCTAAAAAATATGAGACGCTATCAAAAACAATGATTAACAAAATTTAATAAATGCAGGTACGGTGTCGATTTTGGCATGGCCCGTACTTATAGGTAAGTATCTATGCACCTAACAAAAAATATATAAAATATACTTTCATAAAACGAGAGACGTAAGAAATTTAAAGACGAAAAAAATTTATGTTAAATTATATTCATAGAACTTATAACACCAACATTTGCTTAGTCCAAACAGTATTAAATAGCAGTTATAGCAAATAAAATATTTAATTTTCTCAAACTATAGAATCAACTAAAAACATTGTGTGCCTTTTTTCCCCCACAACTAGCAACACTGGATAGTGATCGGTTCTGTGTATCAAATTATTTGGTTTTAGTCGATTTACGTAAGTACAGAAAATGTATAAAATGTAAGTACCTACTTGCCTGTGAAATGAAATTTCAGATTTTTTTTTTGTTTTCCCGAGTTGCTAAAACTATTTTTTAGTGTGCAAACAGTCATTTTTAATTATTTTTTCGCGAGCTGTGTTCGACATAACGTGACCTTGAGCACTGACAGGGCACGGAACGAACTTACCCAGATATGGTTAAGTTTTAGTTGCGCGTTTTTCGTGCTCGGTTTCTAGGCGTTATTATTCTAAGCTCGAAAGTTATTCGTGCTAGGCCTACAGTTTCAAATGCGCCATAGGTCCTACATAAGTATATTTATTTGTAATAAATACGTAAATTTTGCATCGGAAATAAATAAATACCTACCTATACAATCTAAATAAATATGAATTTATATTTATTTTGCCAACGGTAATAATTATTGTTGACTACGCATCATTCGCATCTGTAACATTTCGTATTCAAACCTTCTCACCGAAACGTTTGCACCTTTAATTTATCATACAATCGAAATCCATTTAGCTTTACTGTCGTATTTACTCAATACCACAGAAGTTACATTAAAACACAAGAAAGTGGTTAAAAAAAGTAGCTCCTTCTACGAACTTTAACGAGTAAGTACTTACTATTTGTGTCAAAAAAGTGTCCTTCCAAATACAGGCACTTGAAAAAAAAAACTTAACATGTAAGATTTATTTTAAAGTACCTTTAGTTAATAAAAGTCTTGAATGATCACAAACTATTTACTTCAACACAATACTCTAACCACAGACATAGATCTAAATCTATGTCTGTGACTCTAACTAACTAATATACTCATAGGTAACAATAACATATTGAATTGGGCACCGGAGCGTGTACGCTACAAGACGGTTCTCATCCAACTCCCCGTCAATTCCCACAGAAAGAACTCAAGTTACTACTTAGCTAAATTCAACGAAATAATATCAGAACCAACACACGGAACTTAATTACGTTAATATTATAAACAAAATGTACGGAGCGGTATCAAAAGTTATATGTAAACACATTCCAGGGGCCCGGCACAGGACACGGCTCGTCGTTGTTTCTTGATTCGCGGCCGGTACATGAGCCTCTCGTTGCCAACAAATATAAAAACACCGCACCCCTGGCACTGGCAGCTCCTTGGCTTACCCCTGCAGCTACTGCAGTGGGGAGGATTTTAATGTTACCTACTGTGAATAAAAAATATATTTCTGAACTGAGTTTCTTTATGTACAATCCGTAGCTAACGACGAATTTCGCAATGTCGTATAGCGGCGCCGTGGCTTAGTTGGTTAAAGCGCCTGTCTAGTAAACAGGAGATCGCGAGTTCGAATCTCGCCGGGGCCTAGTCTAAAATAAACGTTTTCACATTTTTTTTGTTTTTTTATTACAATAGGGAGCTGAGGCGCAAGCGCAAGTGTCGTCGGCATCGGCTTCGACTTCATTTGACAGATGGATGTGACATATTGCTCTTAGTCTTTGGTAAGTTTTCATTTGTGTCAAAGAGAAGCAGCAATGTGTCACATCCATCTGTCAAATGATGCCGATTTCTATGCCGACGTCACTTGCGCAATACGGCCACTGATTTGTGTGCTTACACCCGAGTGTTTAATATGAGTTTTCTCACGCTACTCGCTTACGCCGAATTTGCATTGCATTTTGCTCATTGCATTAAGGCTATCTGTCAAAATTGAACTCTTACGCGATGGTAACGTTTTTGGTTATGAAAAGGCGCCCGTCCATATTTAAGCACGACGGGTCTCCTTTTTATGATAACTTTTAAATAGAAAAATATTGGAAAAAACAACTTAGCCACAAGTGATTTCTCCTTTTCTTAATTTTATCATAAACAAAACCACCCAACAACGGCGGTGTAGCGGCTGCTTGTAGTGCGGAGACATACGATCTCCTAATAGTTATCAAAGTACGAAATTTATTGCGTACATATTGCTTTGATTATAAGTATGGTATGTTATTAGGCCCAATCAGTAGGTGGGGTAGTCTTAATCTTTGCTACTTGTCCTTGCCGAAAACTAGAGCTAGTATGCGAAAAATAGCAAACTTTTTTTATGATCGACGGGGAGACTCTTAGCCTTCATCATACCTGATGGTATTGATAAGGCAGAAGATGGTAGCAAACCTCTCCCAGAATTCTCAAGCACTGAAGAACTGGCTATCTTATCTCTAACTGCTGGAACACAAAAATGCTGAAAACATTGTTGTTATGGCGTCAGACGACAGAAGATGGTGGCGAACTCGATAACTGTGTGCTTAGTACGAGTTTTACTACTCATTCTCGAACGATAGTGAGCGCGTTATATTTTTGTATGGCGTTAGTGTAGTCCGTGGCGTAATCCGCTAGATGGCAGGCCGCTGATTTCATACAAAAATCGACGCGTTCACGATCAAACGTGAAACAAATCGCACTAAGCATTCTGTGCTTTTTCGACCCATAACAAAGTTAAGTATTTTTATAAAGTTAACTGACGTACAAACTCGAAACAATGCAATAGACATTTCGAGAATATAGAGTGGCATCCAGAAAATTGTGTCTGACATGTGTACAAACAAACAAAACAATCATTGTTCTTGTTAAATATAGTTTGGGCAATGACTGTTTGGCAACATTCCTGGCAAAGTCTTAGCCAAATCGCTTGTAATTTACCTACGTGTCTCAATCGTACTAAGTATTTACAAATAATTCTGACTCATACAATTACAAACGCTCTGTAAACATCTGTTAATGATAATATTTAAGTACTTATATCTATTGGTACATTGGACATTATAGCTGAGCGCTTCCGTGCTTCGGAGGGCACGGTCGGCTGTTGTCATCTGATAACAGTCGTTAAGCCAAGTCAGAGGCCTTATAGGCGGCCTGATAAACTCTGACACTAGAGGTGGCCACTAATCCTCAAACGATAAGAAGAAGACGAGAATATATAGGCTACTTAGTACTTAGTAGCCTAAATATTCTCGTCGTCGTACGTCGGAAGCTAGTAACACAATAAAAAAAGCTATAAATCATCTCCGTTTATTTGTACATCTTCGCAATTGATATGTACCTTGATATTATTATCTTACCTACATACTTAACAATACGTGTTTTATATTGCGGTTTCAGTGGTTGAACCTGACACGTTTAATAAAGAACGAACGATAGTAGATAAGTAGTGATGTTTTTAATACTTTATCATAGTAGGTACTTAAGTACCTAGGCTTTTAAAAGGTCAAAAGAGTTATTTTGTACTTTTTAAAGTTTTTTGTTTCGTGGGTAGGTATCCTTTTTATTTTACAAATATAAAAGTATTGGAGAATTTCGAAGGTGGTTCGCAAGTCTCGATAGCTCAGTGGTTAGAGCATTGGATCGGATTTCCAAAGGTCGTGAGTCCCATGTTAGAATTCACTTGTGGCCGAGTTGACGTTTTCCAATATTTTTCATTTAAAATTTATCATAAGTATAAAAATAGCATTGAAAAATGCAAAAACTCAAAAATCTTATGTAGGGTGTTGTTTGTTTCCTTTTCCTCTATACCTAAATAAACATTTAGTTTACCTGAAGGCCTCTGTCCCAGTGACCGCATGACGACACCCAGTTCAGCCATCGTGATGGTCCCATCTTCATCCTTATCGAAAAGCATGAAGGCTTCTTTGAATTCTGTGGAAAGATATAGTTTTTATTAGAGAGAGAGAGAGTGTGTAATGGCGTCAGACTTAGATAAGATAGTGGTAGCTAGCCAGGCAGGCTGAGAACAAGTCCTACCACCAACCAAACTGGATACTATGTCTCCCCACTGGAAATCGAACTAGGTACCTATCGAATACCGGCGGTGATACACTTATTTGTTGAATTTGAAATAGGTAACTTACTTATATAAGATAAAATATCTGAAATGTTGGAAATATGAAAATGATCTGTTAATTTCATTTTAGGCATCATTGCCAGTGATAAAGTAAAAAATTGATTAATTATTTGCAAATAATAGCAATGCGCAAACGAAAACCACGAACTTTCAAGTTAAAAAGTCGTTTTTGAATTTAAATTAATTTCATACATGTAATAGTGCAAAGGTTGTACAAAAATAAATCTAATAGATTACCCTATTTAATAAAAATGAGCTTAAAGTTATTTACCTGCCACTTGTTCTTCTGTAAGGCCATATTCTGACTGCAAAGGAAAAAAACTAGTTAAACTACACACTTAAACTTAACTAAATCTTTACTAAATCACGTTAACATACAGAAACTTGTCGCACTGCTAAATCACTAGTTAGCCTGCGTAATCTTCGATATTCTTTCTTGTAAATATCATCTGTAGCTATAGTCTTAGCCATTTTAAAGTTTTCCTAATAAGAAACACGTGCACCAGAACACAGCACTAAAAGGTAAAAAGTTTTGGCACTACACAAAACTTTACGGTCGAACGGCGTCGTGCTGTCCGTAAAAAGTTTTCTCCACGCGGTAAATTTAAAAATAAAAATGTCAAACAAGCAAAAAGTTTCTATCTCGCAATTTGGAAGTCACACAAAGAAGTAAAAATGCACTTTTTTTCAATTAAAACAAAACAAGCCGGCATTGACAAGCGCGCGCGACATTGTCAGCTGGGATATATGTAGAATTCTATATTTAAATTATATTTTTGCGCGCTATTACCGACGAGGATGGTCGTTCTACAATAGTTTCATAGCCCAATAATGAGCTCACGTATTCTTGTTTTTGTAGCTTCCTACTTAGGTATATAACAAGATACAAAAAATGTGTGGAGTGATTTGTGATTTGTGAGACCCGAAATCACATAGAAAGTAATATTTTAGTGTCATAAGTACCACAACCTCTATTCTATTTCAAAATAAGGTTTTCTTGTATCTTTTCGGAGGTACCTACTTACTTAAATACTTATTGATTTTATCAACGATTTTGATGTCATTTTAGGACTAAATTTGAGATAGATTTTGTGACTGTGTTCAGGAGTGAAAAGCAGTTATTTTTGCATACTCAGCAATTTGTAGTAGGTACGGATTCTAAACTTTGACTGCGTCCGGTTTCTATAGAAAGTCCAAACAGAAAACTGAGTATTATGGTTCCATAATTATACCAAAATTTATATTTTTATTTCACCTGCATGGTTTCCGTTCCCGCAGGAATATCGGGAAATGTATTCTGTTTTAATCCAAGCTATAAACCAATCTAAATGCAATTTCATCGATATCCGTCCAGCCGTTTTTGCGTGATGGAGTAACAATACTTAACATTCAAACTGAAATCAAAACTTAAACATTTATGAGCAGGATTTCACAAAGATATGTTGATAATATTGAAGCCACTGTGGAACATACTGCACAAACTCCTCATATTGGATATTGGCGCACGATCACGCTATTAATTAAGCTAGAGTTAGTTTTGGCGGGAAAATCTACTAATCGCCGTTATTTTAGTGCTCCTACACGCTCTTGAACTTTGTTCAAACCAAATATTGGATCACCTGGGGGAATGTCGAACGTGAGATGTTATTCAAACACGTAACGCCATCTGTTGTTTTCTCATGGAATTAGCATCTATATTTAACGAATAACGCAGCTTTATACGTAAGCTGCGTTATTCGTTATAAGTTTTATACGACAATAGTTTATCCTTTTTCACCCAAAATTCATCAAAGTTGTACCAATTTTTAAGGTCTGTAATGGCCTTTATTAAAAAACTGTCCCTTACTAATATTATGACAATATTGAAAAAATGTATCTGTACACTGGATTACACTTCGCGCGGTCTGCGTTTGTGGCGGGTAAAAGACGTTCGCAATGGTCAATCACGGGTGTCCAAACATTTATTATTTCGAGCTCCTCGGTGCGTTGGAAGAAGGTAAGTACGTTAAATCGTTGATCCCGGTTCGTCTGTATTTACGTTCGTTTAAACTCACAAATTTTAAGGTCGTCCTCCGTCCATATGGTAGGCTAGAGCCCGAGAAATGACGAATGAAATAAAATAAAGAAATAAACAATACCCGTCCGAAATGGTTTTCATTAAAGATTGCGGTTGCT
Source organism: Chrysoteuchia culmella (assembly GCA_910589605.1). NCBI lineage: Eukaryota > Metazoa > Arthropoda > Insecta > Lepidoptera > Crambidae > Chrysoteuchia > Chrysoteuchia culmella. Next base: position 19,586,639 of record OU342651.1, on the reverse strand, counting down.
TCAACGATATTTCCAAAAAAAAGGCAAATATTTTGTGTACATACTGAAACAGGAACGGATCGGAAACAATTTAGTTTTGGTTTTCTTGTTTAGATAATTTTGAACAATTAACGGAATAGCAATCTCTTCTCTCTAGATAAGTAGTAATCAGTTTGATTTAATTTATTAAATCAATAAGTCAAAGAGAAGAGCCATTTCCAAAAAGGAGAAGGTTTTCAATTTGGTTGGTATGTCTTTTTATGTATGAAGGCGATACTCGAAAAAAATATGCTGAAGCGAGATAGCAATGAGAAAACGACGCGCACGTGAGTGAGACCGATTTTGCAGATTAGGCAAAAAAAACACAAAATCACTTTGTATTAAAAAACTACAGCGATTTAAAAAAGATGCTTCTATACGATCCTAAATATTATTGGTGTCCATTTATTAAACCAATTTCCAATAGTGTAAGTAACCCCATAAGAAAAATCTTGAATTTTCGTATTTTTTAGAGGTCTTTTCGAAAAGAAAAAGTGTCGAGGCAAAATCGTAAAATCGTGTTTTTGAAACTATACGAATCTAGATAAAGGTATGAAGAAATATATATGTTATTACCAGATTTGTAACAACTGTAACCGTGCTATAGTTTTATAACAAAAAGTCCATACTTTTTCCGAGTAGCGCCTTAAGATAATATAGAGTCCATTTCTTGAGAAGTCCATTTATTGAGTGTCTTATAATACGATAATATAATTGTAGTAAATTTAAGTGCTTACTCGCTAAGTTGACATACGTCATTTGCGACATGACCTAATTACATTTCCGATATGTACATGCGCATGCACATACTACAGTATATACACCGATTACGCCGAGGTTTCTGATCCGATTTACGTGATTCTTCTTTTGTTCGATGCGGAATAGTTGCCATTTGGTCTCATAAAAATTTGGTTCAGTTTGCCCTTGTAGTTTTTATTTTATGATATTTTATTTCGGTTTTGAACGTTTATCACCATTGACGTACTTACAAGGCTTTTGACCAATGCTAGTAAAATCTGAAATAATACTATTTCATCACGTCATTCTTCTGCAAAACTAGCAGTTTTCCAGCATCACTATTATTTTAGTGCCGGCGTGTTCTATTTATTCGTGGCATCGTCGTATTTTATAATCTTTACGATGCTTCCACACGCCACGCTAATGTTCAGGTCTACCGCTTTCTTTAATCAGTTTTATTGCCTTGAAACTTTGAAGCGACTTGTTGTCTTGAAGGAAGCTAATTCTGAATGCTGACGAGACATGACATGGTTTATGGGAAGGGCAGCGTGTGTATGAATCGGACATAACACAGGAATGAAGTCAGTCATAGAAATTAAACATTTAAATGAATTGGGAATGTTCACTTAGCAATATTGCGTTATCGTCCTTTTTAGACCCATATAGGTGTAATCAATATCATCCATTTTAAAAGGTGATTGAAAGAGTTTGAAAGATAAATAAACTTCAACGTTATACGAGTACGAGAGTTTACGGGTTTTAATTAACATTACTTCGATATTACAATATCGAAGTAATCTTATAGTAGGACCTCAGGACCCTGGTTTAATTGCTAGGTACTTAGCTAGAACTTCTGACACAGACCCCGCACACTTGCGACAGAGACTCGGTTTTAGTACTTCTAGGCTTCTCAGCAATTTATCCTTGGCATTCTCTCATTGACAGCCATTTACCATTCCACAGATCGTAAAACTACGGCCAAACTTTGAGAGTTCCAGCTATCTTTCTACAATCGCTTTGATATCCAACTCGAGTTGTATGTTTTTATAGGAGTTTAATTGAATTCTACATGACATACATATTTAGGTAATTAACAAAAATAGTACCTATCGAAGATTTCTTTAGAAGTAATGAAGATATATTTTAAAATATTGTGTTACATAGTCAAAATTGCTAAGTATTGAGACGGAATCAGATACGATAACACTAGCATTTTTTTGTTTTTTTTTTCGAGCAAAATATACTGAATTGTTTAAATTATTGATAACGTCTGGGGATAACTTAAACCCTTCAGTACACACATTATAATATCATTGCTTTCCTCTACCCATAAAGGAAATTCAAACCTATCCATACTAAAATTATAATAAATATAAAAGTTACTCTGTCTGTTACTTCTCCAAACCGCTTAATAAAATTTATACAGCACCTGCATCTATAGCACAAATTAAATATCAAATATTCTCAACTCGAAAGAAGCTATTAATGCCCGGAGGGAGCTAACGTTGTATGGAACTTACCTTGCGTAAATATGATAACATTTAAATTTGGAACACCAAAATGTCAACAAAAACTTTATCAAAAATAGTTCGAAAACAAGTCTGTTCAAAGTATAACAGCTTCTGGTCCAAGGAGTTTTTAACTATAAAATTTACACTTTAAAGAGATTTTACTCCTATGAAAAATATAAACACGGCTGTATGGATCGGGGTCCCTAGCACCAAGAAAACATTTGAAATTGGAATTATGTGATATTGTGCACACATTCAAATATAATGTAATAGCTATCTCTTTCATTGCTTTTTTGTGTCTTTTGTCTTACTTATCATTAAAACAAGGCAAATCATCAAATTGTGAATGTGTGTAGTCTAAACTCTTGGTCACAGTCATACACAGATATAATGAAAGTTATCATTGCCTACGGAACTAAATTTCTAAACAAAAAATCGGTGATTTTCGATCCTTTCGATATTTTTTTCCGCGAATTGTTGTCACTTATTGGTTTTATAATTTGCAATTTCTTTTTATTTAACGTCACAGTAGGCACAATAGGTATATAAAGTAGAGTAAGTATGCTCCTCGGTGATAAAAGTGTCTTGGCCTTGGGCAGACTTCAATCCTTCGCTTCATTCAGGATTCTTACCATAATTCCCTCGCTTCGCTCATGAAATTAACGTCTTAATTCATCATTTCGCTCTGGATACAATATGCTGCCTGTGACATAAGACACTACTTTATTCCCATAATGCATAATCTACTATTAACGAAATTTGGTATGGAGATAGCTTAAACCCTGAAGATGGACATAGCCACAAACGATACTTTTTATTCCAATCGATGGCGTAACCACGCCATAACCTAAGTCCACGGGATATCCTAAGTCCACGCAGACGAAGTCGCGGGGGTGAGGCTAATCTGGCTAATATTATAAATCCGAAAGTGTTTGTCCTTTCTTCACGTTCTAACTAAGCAACCAATAGACTTGATTTTTGGCATAGAGTTGGTTGCAAGGACGGAGAGTAGTATAGGCATACTTTGCATCCCGAGATTACCACGAGAACGGAAATCACGCGGGTGAAACCGCGAGCGAAAGCTAGTATAAAACAAAATGAAACTTCTTTGGCTTCGACTAAAAAATTAGAAATTGATTTAGTACTTTTAACAACGACGTTAACCCAAATAATAAAACGTCGGACACTTAAATAAATTATGGTGTGACAATAAACTTTAGTAAGTGTGTGATATTTCTTAAAACCTATTAAATAACGCGAATTGTTGTTTTCGGGCACATTTCAGAAACTATTATTTATGATGGTTTTTATGAATATAAAGATAGAAGAGAGTACTATCCGTATAGCGCCTGCGTGGTGGGTCATGCATGACACACTCTCGCTAAATCCTGCTAGTGTTGTGATGATATTTAAATGACTGATTATAGTGATTCTTCTTCTTCTTGTCGTAAATGAGGATTAGTGGCCACCTCTTGTGTCAGAGTTTATCAAGCCGCCTATAAGGCCTCTGCCTTCGCCGGGACAGCCGGGACCGGCGGTTTAACGTGCCCTCCGAAGCAGGGAAGCGCTAAGTTGTAATGCCATTTTACGGTCACCCATCCAGCACCTGACCGGACCGAACGTTGCTTCCAGTAGACTGGTTGCTTTTTTCTAGTATATTTTCTTGTTTAATATTTATCACATAAAAAAGCGCAATAAAAAAATGCAAAATTAAAAAGTTATAAAATTCTACTAGTCAACCGGGAAGTACTGTAGTAGATACATGGCCTCAAGCTCACACATTATGGTGCTTTCACACACCTCCATGTCAGTTTGTTTTTTTTTTCTTATTTTGTTTTTTTATCGTTGTTTTTTTATTGTTTCTTTTTGGGTTACTTTGTTTAATTACCTGTGTGTCTACGTGTCGCGAAGTCAACGAACCGGTTCCAGCGGAAGATCAGCGCTGGTCGTAGACCATGCATTATGCTGAGCCGGGACCGTTTTGAGACAATTATTTGTGTTAATTGTATAGTATATAGCTAAGAGCAATTGTTTAATAATTTTCACATTTTATATAATAAATTATAATAAGTAAGTAATTGTATGTGCGTCAGCTGGCAATAACTATCTCTGTGTGAGTTTATCTTGCCCTAGATTTAAGGTCCGACCTGACGCCACATTTATAATATTATGTTTAATTATCCTTGTATTTATGTTGTGTAAATTAAATTAATTTTCTTCCTTTCCTTTTTCTTTAAATTCACGATTTAGGATTTACGCTATACCATAGACGGAAAAAGTGGCTGTGACATACATCGGACATGACGAATCTATAAGGGTTCCGTTTTTGGCCATTAGGCTACGGAACCCTAGTACGTACTTTTTGTTATAAAACTTTAGGACGGTTAGAGATGTTACAACCCTAGTAATAAGATATATATTTCTTCATAGCTTTATCTAGATTTGTGAAATTCAGAACCACGATTTTATGATTTTGCCTCGACACATTTTCGAAAAGTTTTGTTAAAAATACGAAAATTAAAGATTAGTAGAAAACGAAAAATATGTCGCGTAATTCCGCAAGAAAAAATGCAGATGCAGCCCAGTGACACACCTTGCACCTTCACCGACTACTCTACACGTGTTTCGCCCACACACGGAGCATCCTCAGGAGTTGTTAGACCGTGCCAATCTCAGCACCGAGCTCGGTGCAAGGTGCAAGGTGCAAGGTGTGTCACTGGGCTGCATCTGCATTTTTTCTTGCGGAATTACGCGACATATTTTTCGTTTTCTACTAAGATATGGATTTCCGCCAAGTAACGCCTGATTCTATCAAATAATTAAAGATTATTCTCAAATGGAGTTACATATCCCTACTATTGGAAATTAGTTTAAAGGACACAAACATTATTTAGCATCGTATAGTTTCATTTCTCTTTAATCGCTATAGTTATTTAGTACGAAGTGATGTCGCGGTTTTTCGCTTAATTTACAAAATCGGTTCGCTTCTGCGCGCGTCATTTTCTCGTTGCTCTCTCGCTTCAGTCAGTCCTATAGCGCCTTAATTTCTTCACCTTGACATATTTTCAAGACGAAACTTCTTTAGGGCCTAAATACGCAAGCTTCTTCTAACCTTTTTTTTTGTATTCTGTGTGAAAAACCCTTTCAACATTTTTTTTTATTCATGACGGGGAGACTCTTAGCCTTCACCATACCTGATGTTAAGTATTGATAAGGCTGAAGATGGAAGCGAGCCTCTCCCGGAATCCTCAACTACTGAGGAACTGGCTATCTTATCTCTAACTGCCGGAACACAACAATGCCGAAAACATTATTGTTATGGCGTCAGACTTAGATAAGATTGTGATGACGGACTTGCAAAAAGTTCTACCACCAACCAAACCGAATACAATATTATGTACTCCCGCTGGTAATCGAACCCGGGACCCCTGGGTCTGATACCGGTGGTTGTACCACTAGACCACAGAGGCGGTTAAATTTTACAAGTTTATGTTCTGTCCACATGAAACGGTTCTGAGACATAAACGTTCAAACAGTCACAAAAGTATTTTAGGCATTCGAATAAGCTATTACCTAACAATATAGCAGTTTGCTCCTCGGCATAATTTACAGGAGAATTTTTAAACAGTTTATTTTGACATTTACTGCTTTGTTAGTTCGCCTTTTTATTGCGCCGACAGTTAACTGTGCAGTAGGTGTGAAACCAAGGGTGGTGATAAAAGTTATTTTACTTCTAATATAATTGAAAATAACTCAACTCATGTTTTTTGTTTTGATGAGTTACTCTTTTTAAGATGTTTCACAACATAACAAATTCATAGCTACTAATGTCGTCATCAGACATTTTTAATGTCCCCACTGCTGGGGCACTGGCCTTCCTTATGGATGGATAAGGAAAACGGGCCATGACCCACCACGCGGGTCCAATGCGGATTGGTGGGTTACGTGCCTTCCGAAGCACGGAGGAGCTCGAAATAGTAAATTTTTGGTCACCCATCCCGTGACCGATCATTGCGAAAGTTGCTTAACCTCGACAATCGCAGATCGAGCGCGCGAACTACTGTGCCACGGGCTCCTCACCTACTAATGTAATCCTTACTAATATTAAAAATGCGAAAGTGTGGACGACGCCCTAAATAAGTACTTAACCAATCCACTTCATTTTATTAGGTATAGATAGAGTAAGTTGATAACGAAGAGTAACCAACGCTACATTTTATCCCGATATTCCCACGGGAACGGGATCCACGCGGGTAAAACTGCGGACGGAAGCTAGTAATTGATAATTGACTATTTCTGTCGTTTACCTACGTTTTCATACTTAATTAAACCACTCGTCTTCTTAGCCACAAAACCCACTGCTATAGGCCTCCCCCAAAAGGGGGGTTTGCCATAATCACCACGCTTGGCAGGCGGGTTCATTTCTGGCATCTTGTTAGAAAATATAGTAAATATGCAATAAATGAATTCTACAATTAATATCTATTTTTAAAAGATTTGTAATGATATATCCCAAAATAAGATTCACAAGTAAGCAATTCAAATCAAAGCCCTTATTCACTATGACCACTTAGCGATTCCTTGCTCAAACCACGCCAATGGTTGCCACTTGGTTTCGACACTTTCAAAAGACGTTTTCTCCATCGTCGTCGTCGTCTCAGCCACATAACACCCACTGCTGGGTATAGGCCTCCCCCAAAAGGGAGGGTTTGCCATAATCGCCACGCTTGGCAGGCGGGTTGGCGATCGCAGTATGGCCAAGTTTGTAGGAGACATCTCCTGAAGGCTGAGTCCCTTAGTCGCCTTTTACGACACCCACGGGATGAGAGGGGGTAGTGCTATTCAAGCCGACACTACACAGCCTACAATTAAACCACTGAAGGTACCTATTTTATAATTGTTGGAATAGACACAGATTTGAACTTTCCGAATTTGACGCGAACGAAGACGCAGGCGAAAAGCTGAAGCTACTTTTCTTTGATTTTAGTTGAAGAACTTTTCTGTTTTCTGGGTATTCTAGGAATGATTTAAATGTATATTTATCTTTAGTAAGTACAGTCAGGGAACTTCTCGGTTGAACAGTAGAGTATTTTGAGGAAGATTTATTGAAAAAATAATAAGTCATTATAAAGTAATTTTGACGACCAGTTTGGCGCAGGGGTACTAACCCCATCTTCTGCGCCAGAGGTCCCGGGCTCGATCCCCGGACAAGACAAATATTTGTGTGCATGAACATGTCTATTTGTCTTGGTCTGGGTGTTTAATATGTATATTAAGTATGTATTTACAAAAAAAAAGTATTTATGTATGTTTATCTGTTATCTAGTATCCATATGGCCTGCGCAGACGACGGACATTGAAGGACTTTTTGTCAGCGACACGACCTTATTACTAAGAACATAAAGTTGAATAAATAACGAGGACTATCGCGTACTTTTCATGGATATACGCGATCTAAGTTGAATCTTATTTGGTTAACAATAAAGACGAGTGGCGGACAAAAAGTCCTCCGTTATCCGTCGTCTGCGCTAGCTCTAACACAAGTTCTTCATGAAACTTAACGTGGGCTAGATAATTGGTGTGATTGTATGCAAATAAAATAAATATATATATATATATATAAACCGTTTATAACTCGAATAATAGAACAGTAATAGGTATTTCATTTGACTAATAAATTGTTACTTTAACCTTAGTACTTTCCGAGAAAACGTTTCCCAATAAAACTCTACTGGTCAACCGGGATTATACCTAGATAGATATATAACTTATATATCTATAATTATTAGGTTAAACCAAATGATTCATATTAAATTTGTTATTAAACTTGTCCCAATTGAAAGACTACACACTATAGGTAGATACTTAGGTATAAAGAATCCGGAATTACGTAAGAACCAAAGTTTGTCTCAGTACCTATTGAGTAGTAATAATTTAAAACAAAAGTTTAAAAGACTGCCTTTATCCAAGTGAAACGAATATATTGTTAATTATTGAAGTCGTTTGTATTTTTCACTTCTAAAAAGGTCTTGTAAACTTTGCAGAATAATACTAAGTAATTGTTATTTAATTAAGCAGGTTCTCAATTACAGGAAAACGATGGTTCTTAGTCCTTAGATTTTTTAAGAAGTTTTTTTTTTAATTGCCTTCTTTCTGACACCGACCCAGATTGTAGGTATCATTAAAAAGTTAAATGCTCCAACGATTTTTTTTTTGCTGTCGATTTAATTACTTTGGTCATTAGTAAAAAGTCTGACGAGAGGAAAACGGATCAATCAGGTTTGATGATTTAGTGAAGGAAATTTAATTAATTATTTGCTTACTGAAAGAAATTTCTTACTTACAAATATCTAAAGATTTTAAATGTTTCAATTCTAATATAGGTCTTTACCTCTGAAATTTTCATTTCTTTTTTATTACACTTTTACAGAACCTCACTACTTCTATGATCAAAAGGTAAGCAAACTGCTTGATTTCACATTGAATTAAGATCATAACAGTCAAGAATCAGTAATAATAAGATTATTATTTGCGTTTATTAAACGAAAAAAATGTCTCGAAATGTACTCATTTTTTGTTCGCAAAAATGACCAATTAAATGTAAATTATTTTTAACATAAAATAATAGCATTGGCAGAAAAACTTGGGTAAAAAAATTTGAGACATTAGCATTTGCGGTAGTAACTACTTTTATTATGGAAAACGAACTTTCGTTGAAATTTTTCTTACAAATCGGCGATATCATAAGTAAGACCTAATATTTATCCAAAAAGTTTTTAGTTTATTATTAGGTGTTTACCTATGAAATAAAAAAAATAAAAAAAACCGATGAAATTTCCGATTTGTATGAAGAATTACAAAGAAAGTTCGTTTTCCATAATAACAGTTTTTGTTATAATTTTTCTATTTAAAATTTAACAAAGGTTTACATCTCTCTTTGTACAACTGAATTTCTGTCCTTTGTCATGGCATGTCAGTTTTGTTCTGTCGCAATACTGAAGGCTCGCAAGTGGCGAGTTTTCTATGTAAGTAATACTTTTCGATAACGAGTATCGTTTGCCTTACTTGTACATTGTTATAGTTAGTCTCTAACGCCCGAAAGTAATAACCTATCGGTAGATATTGGATAGGGCTATCTGAGATAGATGCCTAGGATATTTTTGTTAATATGGCCAAAATAACGACGGTAGCTGGGCAACGAAGCCAGTATCCTAGGCAACTATCTCAGATAGCCCTATCCATATCTACAGATAAGTTATTAATTTCGGCCGTAAGCAATCATCCTTCATATTGACGGCTAGAAAAGCAGAGACCGCGCCATATTCAATACTATTTGACAGCTGATGTGAAACACACAAAACTAAATATGCAACAGCAATAATGTTTTGTAAATTTACTTAAGTTTGTGATGAGAAAATATTTTGTTATTTTATATATTATTTATTTAGAAACCCTTCTGAGCAGATTTTGTATTATGAGTACCTACCAAGTAATGGTTATTTTTTTTTAATACTTATAATACTTATATACTTACTTATATACCAGCACTAATATTTTTTAACGGATTTAAAAAAAAGGAGGAGGTTCTTGTCCCCGGTATTTTTTATTTTTTTTATGTACGTTTTATCATAACTTCGCCAGTTGCTAACAGATTTTTATAATTCTTTTTTTATTTGAAGAAAATGGTTTATGTGTGGTCCCATATAATTTTTACAGAGATTTGGCCAGTAGTTTTTTCAGAACCCTGAAAAATATCAATCACGTTTTGGCAAGTAGTCGTTTACCTAGATGACATCATTGTTGTGTATGGGCTGATTTTTAGTGTAAGTAACGTAACGGCACATGATGTAACTAAAAAAATCTGAAATAAAAACATTTTATAAAAAAATTTAAACCGACTTCAAAAAGTAAAAAATAAAACTTTTGGAGTCCTTGGCTGGCACCGACTCCAAAATTTTTATTTTTCACTTTTTGAAGTCGGTTTGATTTTTTTTAATAAAATGTTTATATTATTTATATCGTAAGTATTGGTGTCCTATAAGGGGTCGAACCAGTAATCAGCATGTCCAACATTGTGACAATTTTATGATTTATTTCAAGCTTTTTCAGTTTATAATTAGGAACACTATAATAATTAGGTAGGTACACTTTTGAATCGATTAATCACTATGACAAATACAAGAGTACTTTTAACAGTAATTTGTGTTTTTGCGTGCTTCAGTGTAATTAATAGGTTCGCGTGTACAATGTTTTTCGTTTTTATTGTAAATATAGGTATTTATAAATTCTAGTTTCGTGTTTGGCCACAATAAGATATATATTTTTTAACGTAGGCGGCTACTGGATTCTAGGAAATATGGTTTAAAGGCAAATTAATAAAATATGCTTATTAGTGAGTACCTACTTCATTTAAATTAACTTTAGTATGTACGGTCAACAGCACATATGACTTTACATTTGCACTTCGAAAACTGCCGCTATTACGAGCGAAGTAAGGGCGCTCTCAAGGTCAAGGTATAACAATTTATTCCTATTTTAAATAATTTTGAATTAAGTTTAATATTCCATTTTTATTATTTTAGCCATTTAAATCATAACAACCTTTAGATTAAGGTACATATAGATTAAACTATATGTATAAAGCATTTACCGGAATTTGACCGCGGAAACAACCTTAAAATTTTCCTCTCCGTTGTGAGGTGAATAATTATGGTTGCGCTCGGCAGGAAAGTTTTTAACGTCTCGTACCTCTGAAAATCTCGCTACGCTCAGTTATTAACAGAAGTAAACTCGCCGCAAAACACAACTTTCCAGCCTTGCATAACAAATAGACAGACAAGAGAAGAGAAATAAATTATAGGTACATTTAAGAAAAAAGATACTAATTGTTAAATACATATTAAAATAAAAAAAAAGGAATAAATCTTATCTCACGGCTGCGTCAGATTAGGAAGTCATTTGAGCATGTGTCGGGTGTGTGCGACCCGACGCTGATTTTCGTATATTTGTTTTTTGACACTTCACACTAATCCTAAATTGTTCAGTCATTGATCTTTAACACTCAGACACAGTTGAATCTAAATGGTCATAAAAACCCTTGACGCAGCAGGTAGGATTAGTACCACAGTCGGGAAACTCCCCGGTTGACCAGTAAGGTATTTTAGGGGCTTTATTTATTAAAAAAGTAATAGATATATTGAAAATGTTTATATCACAAATAATAGAACTTTCACAGGTAATTCATTCAAATAATAAATTATATCTTTAATCTTAGTACTTTCCGAGAAAACGTTTCCCAAAAAAACTCTACTGGTTAACCGGGAATTCACCGATTGTACCATTAAGCACTTTATTTATATTTTGACAAAAAAAAATGTAAGGTAATCGCTTTCAGGCAAACAATGGGTCCTTTTAACAAGCAGGAAATTCGCCATTATTTTGGCTAAAAGCAGATGAAATATTTGGGCCGTAAACAGGCTTTCATAATATGTAAATTTGGCAATGCTTTAAATTTTTGCAGATTTCGCTTATTTATATTGCTTTAATAGAATTTAGCTGTGTTGCTGTTTTTGTGAGGGATTTTGTAAATTGCCACAGAAAAATTAAGGCGCGATAGACTCATTTTAAACAGTGTTTTTTGGTCTGACCAACTGTACCCACGATCTTTGGAAATCCGGTTCGATGCTCCAATCACTGAGCTACCGAGACTTAGTTAACTAGACCGAGCTAACGACTTTATAGTATTGGTAACTCAGTGGTTAGAGCATTGGACCGGATTTGCAAAGGTCGTGGGTTCGAGTCCCATCTGAGAATTACTTGTGGCTGAGTTGATTTTTTCCAATATTATAATTTATTGAAAAATGTAAAATTATAAAATACATAATTTTAAGCCAAGTCAGAGGCCTTATAGGCGGCTTGATAAACTCTGACACCAGAGGTGGCCACTAATCCTTCCTTGCGAGTTGAAAATTGTTTACGGTTAGGATAACCATAATATGTAAGTACTACTTACTATTTCGTTACTTTTCAATTTGACGACTCTGTATGAAATAAACAGGGAGAAAAAAATAGCCCTTGACGAGTTTTTTGTCGGTTCTTCTCGTTACAAGGTCTCCCGCCGTAGGGTTTGTGAACCGATGGCGTAGCTTCTTTGACGTTCATAAGTGCTTGTAACAGCCTAGACTGAATAAATGATATTGAATTTGAATTTGAATATTCACTCGATAAGAAGAAGACTATTGTTTCAAGAGATCTTAGACCTAACTAATTTGAAATGTGACGTCGTTGGAGTGTGGTTTGTGAGTGATATTTATACATTTCACTGCTGGAAGCTGGGCCTTTGATGCTATACCAATACTACAAGGGATTTATGGCGTGATATGAATGCTGTGTTTGAGCTGCCTATGGATAAACAAAAAAATAAAATAAAAAATTCTCAAAAATGAACCTAGCCCCAAAGTAAGCACTGTAAGGCTTGTGTTATGGGTACTTATTTATTTATTATTTATTTGTAGAAATATATATAAACCCCCATGGCTCGGTTAAAAATGCTCGTATTCATCATACACCCATGGCTCGGTTAAAAATGCTCGTATTCATCATACAAACATTTGCCCCTACCAGGATTCGAACCAAGGATCTCAGAGTAGGCGACACCTTGAAACCGGTGTACGTACCACGACGGTCGTCAATATGTTAAAAATACACTCTTATGCAAATGTAGATGATTATTTAAAAGACCAAAATGCATGGATGCGATACTTACATAAAATATAACTATTGTAATTGTATAAAAGAAAAATGTTGTAATAACTGAGTACGAGAAAATTTTCTTCTTATATTCAATATTTCAAAATTGTAGATTTGTGTTTGGAAACAACATAATCCATTTGTAAATGTTGTTGTTTCTTGCGGCCTTTCTTCTTATCAGTTAAAAGGTGTTCTGAATGGCTGGTAGGGAAAAAATAGACTATTCGAAAGCACTTAATTATAAGTCTATTTGAATAAAAATCTTTGACTTGTGTTCTGTCCCTAAACTACAAAAAATAATCATGTCTACCTGTGAATACTTTTAAAAAGTGTCAGATATTAAAACATATCAAATGTTTCAATAAAAGTATAGATTTCGTGACTTGATCAAATCGGTCGCCAATTCGCCATTTAACGTCGTTACGGAGCATTCACACGATTCGTCATAAAGGATATGAGTTTGATTTTAAGTGTTTAACAAATCTTGTGCTCACAACCTACTTCCTACTTCAATTATAAATTAGTATGTTAAAGATTGGAGGTTTGTTACTCAGTCAAATGCAAAAACCGGCTCAACGGTTTTGAATAAAAGCCACAAAGATTATAGCCTGGCTTAAGCATAGGATACATTTTTCCCGATATGCCCACGGGAACGGATCACACATCATCAGCCTGTGGACGTCCACTGCTGGACATAGGCCTCTCCTAGCTCACGCCTATTTTGGCGTTCATAGGAGGCTATTAGCTGCTACCACGCTGGCCAGACGGGTTGGTAGAGGGTTTGTATCAATTTTTCTTTCTCTTGCAGAGGTGTTCAAGGCGTCGAGCCTCTTAGTCGGTTACTACATCCCGGCATGTAAGGAAGTGGTGACACTTGTATTCTTAGGCCGTCACCACACGGGAACGGATCAGCAAACAGCTCGCAGCCATTAGTGATTCTATAATATATAAATCAGGGCCCTTAGCCAAAGTAACAATTTAAAAACGATAACAAAGTTCGAAAACAATTAAATGTATGGGATTGGCGGATTGGCATAGGCCGCGCTCAATCACTTGGTCTTAGCGCAAGTTAATGGGTGATTATAGTACATTACTGCCGCGGTCTATAATGACTACTTTGCTGGTCGCGCTGATGATGGCCGACAGCGTAGCGTAGCGCAGCTCCAGGCCGACACAGCGCGGTCAGCGTGCAGCACTTGATGGACGAGCTGAGATAAAGGCCGCGACCGTAGGTTGAGGCCTTTACAGCGAGGACAGCAAGGGCTGATTTTTTGTGTAATTCTCTTTTTATTCTCCGCCGATTCTTCTATTTAAAACGTTGAAACGTCAAAATAGCGGCCGGCAATGTTTTGCCGGCCGCTCCTTGAAACAGAACGGCAAGGTCGACTTTGCTCAAACAAGGGTGTCAAAATAATGACCACTACATTTTTGAGTAAAAGACAATAACGAATCGAATTATCGTTTCGCTACATAGCGATGTTACTTTGTCTACGGGCCCTGTTTCTAAGGAACTTAATGAAAAGAAATAAGATCACCCAAAAACCATTTTAGTACAACAACTTTTAGCTTCATCTGCCGTTGACTGTACAAAACTACTTTTATTAGATTTATCTGATTTCATCTATCTGGGAAAATCTGTACCGGCAATCGACTGAGATTGATTAAAGGTGGTCCCCATCGTTCTTGTTAAGGAATGGCCCTATAAATGATGTGTTTATAGAACCTTTGTTGTTACAGGGTAGCGGATTCAATTATTCTTACTTAGAAGTCTTGGAACATTGTTCCGTGCTTGATAACACGCCATTTGTTGGAGACTAGTTGTTGCGTTTGACTAGGTATGTCCGCGTAGAGCTCTTTATATACAAAGAATACATATAGTATCTGCTTAGAGTTTACCGTTTAAAATAAGGGTAATTGATTATTCTTTTAAGTTCCAGTTTTGTTGTTGTTTATTGTTTATTTGTTTATTGGGCAGTCGACGAAAACATGTACTAACAATATGTAATAAATTAAATATAGAATCTTAGTCTAAGTACAGTTTCTAATTATAGACAGCCAGGGCATATAATTACGAACTTCAAAAAAAAGACAATGTAAAAATTCAATACATGTTGCGGAAGGGTAAATTAAAATCAGGTTGTTACAAGATGATCTAATTTTATTTTATTTTATTGGGGTTTACGTTACTAATAATAGATTTAACAATTTCTTTATATTTTCTCAGGCTGAGGTTGAATATGTCCAAGTTTTTAGAATTATTTGACCGGGATAAGCTGTTGTATTGCTTTTGGATCCTATTCAAAGTTGAGTGACTGCCCAGATTGCTCTTTACACTTTTCTGTACAAAAATGTTGAACCTGCTAGCCCGAGGCAGCGTTGATTTGAATCTGATCCAGAAGGTTAGAACAATTCAGCCCTCCATTCATTAGTTTGTACAGAAACATGCTATCGAAAAGGAGCCTTCTATGTTTGAGGCTTTGGATCTTAAAATATTCAAGTCGACCCTCATAAGATCTCAACGATTTAGCGAGGAAGTTTCGGAAAGACAGATGAAAGAAACCTTTTTTGTATGCTTTCTAGGCGTTTCATGTGAACTTCATACTGAGGTTTTCAATCCGTTCTGATTTGTAAAGGCACTTTTTTCTTAGTTCGGGTCTCCGAACCAATAAGCTGTCCGAATGTGATACGGAGTAGGAAACGTCCGTAACTTAGGCCGAAAGTACGGGTTTCGTGCTTAGAGAGTAGACCTCCAGGTTCAGTTTCGTCCTGTCATAACTGTCACATTTTCATACTATATGACAGCCACAACAGCATTGGAACTGAAACTGAATCGAGTTTACGTTAGATAATCAACCCTCCGGTTTCTATAACGCATGTCATAAAAAAATTCTAAGCACCTACCTAAACGTACTTTTATATTTTATGAGTATGAAGGAACGAGAAGTAAATAAATGACCTATTAACAGTGATATTAATATCATTGCCTGCCAATGATATATAAAGTTAACAATTCCTAATTTTACGGATTATGACTAAAGTTAGCAGCAGATTTTGACAGCCAAGATATTTGACAGGCTTTTAGAATCAACCCCCTTTAGACCCCCTTACTCTGGACAGAATCGAGTTCACATTAGGATCGAATCAACGTTATAATCTGTTATTTTGGTATTTTGAAAACGGTTGCTATGGTTTCCAACGTACCGTATTGACATTAATTCGATCCTGATGTGAACTCGATTCTAAAAACGTAGTGATTACTTGCTCAGTGCTCGATTCCGCCCAGAGTAAACCCTTAAGACTTTAAAATCATTCGAAACGTAAAAAGCCGTCTCTTATTGTAAGAGGTAATAAAAAGTAGTGATATAAAACTTACCAGATTAATAGTAACAATGAGTTCATATTGCTGATGCTTGTGCCCTTTCTTCTTCTTGCCTTGAGGGGTCTTCACTGCCGCCGCCGCTGCCGCTGCCGCCTTAGGAGGCGCGGTCTTCGCCGCCCCCTTCTGGGCAGAGGGCTTCACTGGGGTCTTCGGACCTCCTTTTGGTGTCCCTAGCGGGAAAGTGATTTTAACTTCGCACACGATAAGGTTTTCTTAGATATATTGACATGACGTACAATTTAGTACCTACCTAGCGTTTGTGAGTAATAAAATAAGTACTTTGATATTCATTTCTTTACACTGAAGCTAATGTTATGTGAGCTATTATGTTAGTAATCACAATTTTTCAAAGGTTCGGTCTTCGAAGCTCCCTGCTGACCAGAGGGCTTCACTGGGGTCTTCGGACCTCCTTTTGGTGTCCCTAGCGGGAAAGTTATTTTAACTTCACACACGATAAGTTTCTTCTAGAAATATTATCATCGGAAAAATTTAGACTGAACTAAAGTTAGGCGAGTTGTTTAGTTATTGATCAATCAATTTTTCCATTACTACTTGAATAAAGCTGATATTTTCGGTCTATCTAATTCGTCATTTGCTAGCAGGACACCGGTGTCAAGAGTACAATGGAATATCTATTGTGTCTCATAATCCGGGGCCTGACAATCTCTAGACGGGACGTTCATGTGTTTCGATAGTTTATTTTGACTATACTATTTAATTTAATTCATCAAATCCGAACCGGACACCGGTGTCCAGAGAACAACAGAATGTCCATTGGGTCTTATAATCCGGGCCTGAGATATAAATATCGGCAAAGTGGCCCTGACAGACACTAATACTTAAGTTGAAGAAACTTATCTTAAGTTTCTTCGCGCACTCATAATTGAAATAAAACGTCTTTTGCGGAAATTTAGTGCGATTTATATATTGTGTTTAATATTTTGATTTGTTTACTATTTTTAATTATTTATTATTAACAAAGGAAAAACAAATGATTCTACTGGCAGATTCTGCAAGATCTAAAGAAACGGTTAGCTCTTTTTGTAGATAAATAACATAAAGATGGAGGTCGGCCTGCTTTCGAAGTTTTCTTAGCAGTATCTTTCTTCGAAAGTCCTCCCAATTTGTGAACTGCCAGTAGAATCATTAGTTTTTTTCCTTTGCTAATAATAAATAATTTAAATAGTTAACAAATCAAAATATTAAACTCAATATGTGTTGCAATAGTAAAAATTATTAACTTTTAATTAGTAATTATCTAACCGTTTCCGAACGCAATAATAAATCAACTTTGTGAAGGTAGACTTATAAGTAGCTAGTCAACCCGTGACCACGGCAACTGAAAAGGTGCCGAAACGTCGAGAAACCAAAAAACCTCATATAAACCGAAAAATTCTAGTACTAAATATATACTTCGGGTAAATAAATCGCACTAAATTTTCGCAAAAGTTGTTTTATTTGAAGAAACTCATTAAGGACTGTATTATCCATTATTATAGCGTGAAGAACAAGCAAGAAAATTGTTGAAAATTCATCATTATTACAGCGACACATTACCTTTTTGACATGCAGGCGTTGATTTCTGTCCAGCTGCGTTCTTCTGGTTGACGTGGCCTCCGCCGTCTGCTGGTTTGTTTCGCGCCTGAGGAAGAAACATGCCAATAAGATTTCCATTTTTTTAGTTGAACGTCAGATATGACTTCTAAGGTATCTAAAGCAGATATATTTTGTTTTCAATCTGATGTCGCTTCGTCTATAATTGACTTAATATTAATTGATTTAGTATGTATGATCATTCGATTATTCATTGCTCTCAGCGTAAATTTGTAATGAAAAAATCACACAAGTATTTCATTTCATATCCGAAGCTGGAGCTGAAAAGTTTTGGTCTTTAAGGTTTGTATTGTGTATAACAGGTAGAATGATGATCTATACATATGATTGACTTAATGACTAAGTATGATTATGGCTATGAAAGTATATCTGCGACTTAAAGAAACTGCCGGATTTTGTTGTTATTGTTACTTTACAAACAAGGTTTATGCTCTGTAAAGACTTAAAATCTGGTTTTCTGTTACGAAACGTGAATTTCGATGATGAAAACATATTTCTGTTTTTGTTTTAAAATGTTAATTTACTCTCTATCTATCTATATTACTAACTCGCGGCAACGGTTACTAACTTCGACGAAAGTACAACTAAACAGCGCTAAAATGCCGCTTTATATCTTCACTAACCGAATTTTTCGCGTATCGACAGCAAACATCCGTCGTGAAAGGAAACTCATACGTCACAGAAGAGACCATGTAAGTACATACTTATGTACGTCATCGTGGACAGACTCGGGACGGTCACTTTGTTAAGTGATATAATATGTATTTTGTATCTAGTTACACTCTGTAATAGTTTGTCTGTCTTTCTAGATATCTTCCTCATGTTCCTCTCAGAAAATGATTTTTAAGGTTTGTATTGTAGTAACATGATGATCTTTAATGTCCCGGCTACACGTTCCGTGATTACCTATGGCTTTGACAGTAAACCTGCGACAATACAGTAACCTTGTAATGCGAGAAATGTTAAATGTAAGTCCTTCCTTACGAGTTGAAAATTGTTTACGGTTAGGATAACCATAAAATGTAATATTATAATTAGTATTTTCTTTTGTGATGGAAATTGACCTTACTGATATGTTAAGCTCACTTTTCAATTTGACGACTCTGTATGAAATAAAACAGGGAGAAAAAAATAGCCCTTGACGAGTTTATTGCCGGTTCTTCTCGTTACAAGGTCTCCCGCCGTAGGGTTTGTGAACCGATGGCGTAGCTTCTTTGACGTTCATAAGTGCTTGTAACAGCCTAGACTGAATAAATGATATTGATTTGATTTGATTTGATTTGAATAGAAGTACCGGATTTTGGTTTTATCATTTAAAGAATAGTTTTATCATAAAGAGCTTAAACTATAAGCTTTTTATTACACTTAAAAACCTGTGACAATAGAAGTACCGGATTTTGGTTTTATAATTTAAATAATAGTTTTATCATTTAAAGAGCTTAAAACTATAAGGTCTTTATTACACTTAAAATCTGATTTTGTGGTACGAAAGCAAACGTCGAAGATGAAAAAGTGTTGCTAAACATTTTTTTTACGAACTACTAAACTGCGCTATAATGCCGTTATATAAGTATTTAGTTTTTCAAACATCCGTCGGGGAAGGAAAGTCATACGTCACAGAAGACACAAGGTACATATTATACTTATGCTACGTAATTTTGGACAGGCTCGGGACGGTCGCTTTGTTAAGTGAATGTATGTATTTTGTATCTTGTTACACTCGATAATAGTGTCAGTCTTACTGGACAGAAAAATAATTTCCAAGTTTGTAGTAACATATTTAAGACTGACAGAATGACTATGATTATGGCTTTACCAGATTTTGGTTTTATCGCTTATAGATTATTAGACTTAAAATGAGGGCGCTAATTGTCTAATATCGCAATCCATTTCAATTCGTCATTTGAAAGATATTTACATACTTCAAACCGTCACTATTTGACATTTGAAAGGGATTGTGATCGGGACGCGTTTTGAAAGGCATTGCATGAACGAAATTGAACTGTCTAAGCCAAGTGACACTCGAAAATATCTTTCAAATGCCATACATTTGAAAGATATTTTCGAAGAAATGTCAAAATTAAAACATCATTCGTTCCGAAAGTGATTGCGACTATAAGTTAAACAATTCCATATATCACTATCACAATATTTTTGAAAGGGTTTGTGATAGATTTTGAAATTAGATAATTAGGGGGCTGGTTTTGTGTTACGAAACGTGAATTTCGATGATGAAAACATGTTTCGATTTGTTGTTTTAAAATGTTAATTTAGTTCGAATTCGCGGCAACGGTTACTAAATTCCATAAAAGAACTACTAAACAGAAAAGTATTGGGAAAAATCAAGCCGGCCACTCGGTAGCCCAGTGGTTAGAGCATTGGACCGGATTTCCAAAGGTCGTGGGTTCGAGACCCATCTGTGAATTCACTTGTGGCCGAGATGACATTTTCCAATAATTTTCTATTTAAAAATTTATCATAAGTATAAAAATTGCATTAAAAACTGCAAAAATTTATAAATCATAAACTACTGAACAGCTCTAAATTGCCGCTTTATTTCTTCACTAACCGATATTTTGCGAATCGACAGCAAACATAATACCTACATACTTATGCTAAGTAATCTTGAACTTTGTTAAATGAATGAATGTATGTATGTTGTATCTAGTTACAGTCCGTAATAGTTTGTCTGCTTTATAGAATATAGAATCGTGGATACAAAAATATGTCATCTAGGCAACAGAAACGGCGGCCGACGAACAAAAATCAAAAGTATTTTGAAGATTTTCTTAAAACTACCAAACCGATTTCAAAAATTACAACACTGTGTCCAAATTGAGAACAAACCTGATGTTATAACGTTTGAATCATTTCAATCTTCGAGGAATCTTCGAGGATAAATTTCAGTCGTCTTCGAGGAATCGGTGAACATACATAAAAGAAATAAAAATGTACGCGGACGAATTGGTAACCACCTTCTTCTTTGAAGTCGGTTAATTAATAGGTACAGTATTACACATTATCGCGCTTGTAATATAAGTATCCATCGCACTCAACTATGCTAAATGTTAGATACCTTTAAGTATGCATGGGACATCCTCAAACTAATGGAGTAAATTATACTCGGTACGGTAAAAGATACGAAGTATCTTATAAAGAATATTTAAATTAATTGAAACAGCTTATTTGATAATCCACAAACTAATGCATTTACCCAGTCCAAAAATTACAGATATAAATCTAATTCCAGAGACATTTATCAGATAGCAGTCATTTATCACGAAATAGAAAAATTGCCTCCTATTCCCGTAACGAGAGTGATCCTCCTTTCCTCACCTGAAAAAGTGGGAATAATTTCTAATAAGATTAGGAAGTGGAAGGGAAAATTGGGGCAGCAAAATTTGACATTTAATAATCTTAATTTTAATTATCTTTCTTAACTCATTTTAATGTTTACAGTCGGTATAATTATATTGATTAAGTTTAATAATTTTTTAAACATAGTTATGAACTACACTGAAATTCAATGACATTAATCATGTTTAATGTTAATCGTGATTAGGAATATGGATGCCGTTACGTAGATGTCGATGCTACATTACTATGCCGTAGGTAATGACGTATATTTTTCAATGTATATGTAAACTAAATTCATTAACTAACAAACTAGACAGACAGTTTTAAAATTGGCAATTCATTGTCTTGCCTACTTTAGAAAATGTGAGGTAATTGAATTCTATCAATTGTATTTTAAGCAAGTCAGTAGATAGATAAATTAAAAAGGTAAGTACAATTATTCGCCCACCTTGTAACGTTCATACAAATTTGTTCAAAATCTCATCAGAAAAAAAGTATAAACACCTCCACAATGATTTATCGCCAAAAGCGGTTTTAAAATGCAATAAAAATGTTTTTAATTTCCATCATAAGACCGAGTTCACCATCTGTCGTTATTGATTATCGTGGTAACATTGACTGTCTCTAAACTTCAAACATACTGAAATCCAATGCGCTATGCGACTGAAGTAGGCAGTACCTAAGTGCGGGTTCTTTAACCGTTGTTGCTATATGAAAACGTTCTTAGGAAACCATCCTTAACTTTTTGAGAAATATTAAACTTCATTCACGGATTTAGAAAAAAATGTACAGTCAGCAGGAAAATTATCAGTTTAAAAAAATTATGCCCATCTATCCTGTTTCTCATGAGGATTAAAACACTCTAACACCCATATTCTAAGTCGTTCCTCCAAAACTTACTCGTACTCGACTTAACGAAACCTCATTGAAAACCTCTTCGAAATACTTCTCGAAATCGGTATTCTAAGTCATAACTCCGTAAGGACCTGGAGGAGCCAAAGAGTATGTAGCCACTCCGTGTTAGGCCTAGCGCACACTACCATTTTTACCCACGACGAGGTTGAGTGGAGTGTAAAAAGTTTTGGAGGAACGGCTTAGAATATGGGGGTAAGACACCAACTGAGGTATGAGTACTAGAAAAGAAAGAAATCGCGAAAAACGCAAAAATCACACTTCTCGCGCTCGCACCACAGGCCGTCGTTCCGCTTCACCGACGTGTACCTTCGCTGATGGAACTTATTTTCTTAGTGAATATCGTCCCCTTAGTGGTAAAACCGATTATCTGCACTTTTTTTTTTGCAAAATGTTGTTATAATAAATTCTCAAATTATTGTCAAGATGGCAAGGTAATATACACCTTAACACATAGTTTAATTTTGTTATAATAAATTCTCAAATTATTGTCAAGATAGCAAGGTAATATACAAATTTTGCAAAAAAAAAAAAGTGCAGATAATCGGTTTTACCACTAAGGGGACGATATGTGGGAATTTTTTTTCGGTATTCTGTCTTTTCTTGTACTCATACCTCAGTTGATGTCATAAACCGTTTTGATCTTCATAAGGAACAGGATCGATTAGCAACAAACAGTTTTTTCTAAAAACATTTTTTTCTGCAAACTGTATTTTTTTTCAAAATCTCTGAATGCAGTTCAATATTTCTTAAAAAAATAAGGATGGTTTCGTAAGAACGTTTTCATGTAGCTACAACGCTTAAGGTACCAGCCGTTCGTTTTAAATTTCCACCCTGTATACTACTACCTACCTATTGACTGAAGCGAGATAGCAATGAGAAAACGTAGATTTTGCAGATTAGGCGTAAAACTGAGAAAACGTATGTAAAATGAGAAAACGTAGATGTTGCTGTGTACACATACTTGTGGAGTTGCAGCCTATCATAAATCTTTATCTGTTTGTACTGGTCTTCATGTATTTGCTGTCACTCTGTTTTGTGTACCTAAATAAATAAATAAAATAAATAAATAAAAAAACCACGAAATCGTTGTAAATGACTAACTACAGCAATTAAAGAGAAATTAAACTACTCGATCCTAAATATGATTGGTATCCACTAATAAAATCAATTTCTAAAAGTATAATGTACCTAACCCTATTTGAGAATAATCTTGAATATTCGAAATTTTTTGGGATCTTTTTGAAATGAAAAATGTTTAGGCAAAATCATTAACTTTCTGAAACTTTACAAATCTTGATAAAGATATGAAGAAATATAGGTAAGTACTTATATTATCTTATTATCCTATTTGTTACATCTCCAACCGACCTATAGTTTTATAAATAAAAATAAGTACGTGGTACTTTTTCCATATAGCGCTTTAATTATTAATAATAAACGCGTAATTTTAGCATTCATCGATCAGTTGTCAGTGTGTATGCGAATCTTTGTTTCTTTTGTTAGGTTGACGTTTATATGAGAGGCTACAACATACTCTATGGCACCTGTCGATAAAAAAGAATTACTACACAGAATTAGGAACAACACTGTCGTAAACCGTTTTATCACGTGCCTAATAATATGCCACTGCAATCTACTAGAAACCAACACAGCCATAGTAAAAACTGAATGCGATGACTTTGTTACGAGGACACCAAGCCAAAATTTTTTTTTACAAGTTACGTTAAAATTAGTAGTTTATCATTTTACGTAAGCTTCAACTCGTAGAAAACAAAAAATATGTAACATATTTAGTTACTGCGAATATTTTTTTACCCGTTAGCCCCTTTTTTGTAAAAAGGGTTGCATGTTAAAAAATGTAGTGTGTATGTAGTTTCTAGTAATAATCTAAGTAATCCTTTTTATAGGTACAAGTATCCTTTTTCCTGTTGTAAACTATGAAAAAGGAATTGATAAGTACGGTCAACAGCATGTGCTGCATGTGCACATTTGCACTACGAAAAAACCGCCGCCATTACGGGCGACGTAAGGGCGCTCTCAAAGTCAAAGTGTAAAGCCTTAGCTGCTGTAGACTGTACCTATTTATAGTATTAGTATAAGTATGAATCTATTCATATTATCATTCAAAGCCTTTACCCTTCGAAAATAAAGCTGTTTAATGCAAAACACGCTCAAACCTTTTTCCTCAATTTAACCGATCCAAAACTAAAACTGACCTTTTCGCCGGGCCCTCGAAAATATTCCACAGATAATAACAAAATTCCCTCCAAGTTAAACAATCTATCCCTACTCTGGGATCGGTGTCACGCGCCTCCCGGCTCTGTGCATAAATTAACTGACTTACATCTACTTTCGAAACTTTGAGTTCATCTGCGCGCCAAGTTTCGTTTCTGGTTATGAAATAGCAGTTTTTCAGTAGGTATATTAGATTTTTTATTGGATTCACAGCGTTGCATTGGAAGATTTAATTAGATGTAGGTAAGTGCTTTGAATACTATCGTTCAAACTCATTGCAACGTCCTTTGTATAAGTAGAATCTCGATCTACTTTGTCTGTACTTAGTCGTACCTGAGAAGATTGTTTTTTATGGGTATGCTAAAGGGCGGGACAGATATTAGAGCATTGGACCGGATTTCCAAAGTTCCGTCTGTCCGTCTGAGAATTCACTTGTGGCCGAGTTAATTTTTCCAATATTTTTCTATTTAAAACTTACCATAAGTATAAAAATAGCATAGAAAAATGCAAAAATTACAAAATCATAAAAAAAAAATTAGTTCTTTTCCCCGCTTCGTATCAGTGACGTCGCGATCCAAAAACTCTGGACGCAAAGTTTTTCACTGCGATAATTTCCTTTTAACAGGCGAAAAGCACCATGGATCGGAGCGTACGTATCATCAAGACGCCGTACCACCGACGCTGATAGGAAACGGAGGCACGACACGGATATCGCGTAAAAAATATGGATATGGACATGGGCTTCATTGGACAGTTAAATGACCATGTATGGTAATTTTATGAGCTTCAGCTGTCAAATGAAGCCCATATCCATACCCAGTATTTTTACGCGATAGCCCCCCTGGACCCATGATTAACTAAACAGCTTTCACAATTTTTTTTATTACAGAACACAGCAATGAGGTAAGAATTAATTTGGCTGTCTCACGTATTTTTAAGCGCGAAACACGATAGGTATCATTTCATATATTTGTTTGTTGCCCTCTATCTTATATTTTGCGTTTCTTTTACTTGCTTTAACAAAATTAATCGCAAACTAAGTATCATCCCTCTCCATCAACATCAGAAAAAGTTAACTTATCAAACTTTTTACTTCTCTAACATTAACAACCGAAGTAAAGTGACTGTAACCTTTTTACTGATCAAAGTTTGTTGTTGAACTTAAAATCTCTAGAGAATGGAAAATCCAGGATTCGTGATCGAATGTAAGCCATAAAACAATAGATGGAATGAATCTTCTGACTCGATCTAATAATTCGTCTTGTCTCGACGGAATAAATCTTGATTGTGAACACATCTATATACCTGGGTAGCGAATTTATCGTGGAATGTTAGTGGCTTGTCTTGTAAGGTAGTACCTAACTGGATATATTTCGAAACTTAGACAAAGTAACAATTCACTTCAAAGAAAACAATTAATGGTATTGGTGGATTGGCTAAATAACGTGGTCTTACCTCAAGTTAATTGGCGCTTATGGACGATAACGAATTTATTTAACGTTTCACTTCATAACGATGTTACTTTATAATAATAATAAAATAAAATACAAAACAGACATATACAGAGAATGACGAAAAAGAACAATACACAAAAGGCGGCCTTAACAACCTCTTCCAGGCAACCTTGGGTGAGAGAGAGAGAAAGTTATATTTAAATAATAGGATATAGGGGAATGGGTGCGTAAAGAGGTATAATAATAATATAGTTATGTACTTTGTCAAGACCCTGTGTAGCTATAGTTTGCCAAACTATATTCGCTATCGAATACTATCGCTTTGTCTGTTTCATATCCATAGACTGATTTACAGCCACGAGCCGATAAATTTTGAACATAAAAACACTATCTTTCGAGTTCACTTTAAAATAATTTGATTTGTAAAAGTAGTTTTATTTCAATCAGTAGGTACAGTCGGGGACTTTCCCGGTTGACCAGTAGAGTTTTTTTATGGAGCTTTATTTAAAAAAAGTCATAGATGTATAGAAAACGTTTCTATCACAAATAATAGAGCATTAACAGGTATTTCATTTGAATAATAAATTATTTCTTTAACCTTAGCACTTTTCGAGAAAACGTTTCCCAAAAAGACTCTACTGGTCAACCGGGAAGTTCCCCGATTGTACGCGCAGCAACTTAACATTTTGATTTTTATTAATGACGGGGTGACTCTTAGCCTTCATCATACCTGATGTTAAGTATTGATAAGGCTGAAGATGGAAGCAAGCCTCTCCCGGAATCCTCAACCACTGAAGAACTGGCTATCTTATCACAACAATGCTGAAAACATTGATATTATGGCGTCAAACTTAGATAAGATGGTGGTAGCTAGGCAGCCGGACTCACAACAAGTCCTACCAACACCACCAACCAAACCGAATACAAATTGTACCCCCACTGGGAATCGAACTCGGGACCCCTGGGTTTGATACCGGTGGCTGTTACCACTAGACCACAGAGGCGGTTAAGTTAAAATACAACATGACTGCTTATCGAAAACAGTTTATTTCTACGACAAACTTTCTTAAATTCATTTAATTAAACATCACATTATATCTGCCATGTAAACAGAATACTTAACAAGATTATTGTAATCTTGTTTCGTATCAAGTACACGACAACCCGATACAAAGATTACACGCAATCACGTTACGGAGGTTGTATGCACTGACAGAATGTATAGTGTGGTGCATTTGTGGTAGGATTAAGATAGGAGACTGATTCGTCACTATATATAGCCTTCTGATATAGCTTAGCTTACTTGCTTTGCTATGGCTACACATATTATTATTTCAGGATTGACACTTCAGTACCTCTAGTAAAATAAAATAAAAGACAAATCATCAAACTACGTAATTGAGAACCCGAGGGAGCGAAGCGTCTCAGTTTCGAGATTGGCCAAAAATGCTTTTGGTTTCTTCTGTCAGTCTGTTCTCGCCTACAGGCCGCATTTTTCAACCGATTTTGATGAAATTTGGCACACATGTTCCTTGATCTATATAAGATTGGTCGAACGCGATTTTTTATTGGGGGTGAAATAGGGCCAAATTTTAGAGGCACACTAAGGTCTTCATTCTAAACAAAATGCTGTGAAAAAATCCAAAGGGTAAATGAGGAGAAAGTTCGCTGTAGCGTAAAACATCGACACGCTAAGAAGAATAAGCGTAATACATTATTATGGCCGGATTTAAATTTTGGACCTTTTCCGTAATTTCATTACGTAATCTATTCTGCCTTCGCGAGACGAACCAGGCTCGGCCTCCTTGGACTAGGAAAAGTTTACTTATGTAAACCTTTTGGAAAATTCAAGCACGTGAAATAAATTCGATTAAAAATCGGACTTCCTTCGTTACTTTTGTAGCGCAAATAACTGTAGGTATTACAATTTGCGTTAAAATATAGCATAACCCGTCCTAACTAACAGGTAAAACTGCGGGAGGCCGCTAGTGGTTTATAAAGTGCGTATTTTTTTTAGAATCACGAAGTATCGAAGTATTGTGATAAAAAATTGTTTGAAATAAAATTTACCTATTATTCCCCACATATCGTAAACTTGGTCTGCCACCATGATGACGTTTATCTGATATAACGACATTTTTACGACCATTTTATGGCCTACAAAATGGTGATCCATAACAAAGTTGCTATTTTTATTTTTTTGTGTTTGTTGCTAAACTAATAACATCACTTATTAGATTATAAATTATGAGAAAAAGGTGCTCTCTGTGAATCTATTTTGACGATTATTAAAGCACAAATTAGATCTGGGCTCATAAGTTAGATGAAATTTTTTTCACTTAGAGATCCTCGTGGGAGGAATATACACAGCAGAAGATGTCATGAAACTGAGACTACGACGACGACGACGACTAGATTTATTTTCACATACATTTTTTTTAATAAGCTTTTGAATGCATGAGATTTTAGGACTTAATATTTTTTATTGTCATTTCAACGGCTCGTAACTGAATTTTATTCTACCTATACTATAGTAGGGCTGGTAACTCGGTGAACTTAGATTAAAAAAAAATTTACTCATTGAAATCAAAAATATTTACGAAATACAAACGTTTTTGTTTCGATCTGTGGCCCTACCCCGTAAGTGTCGTCGTCGTCGTCGAATATGGGCGCGACTCTTCGCACGCGAGCGCTGATGCTATAGCGCAGTCTCGGTCGCACACAGAGTCGAGGGATAACTGACTATGGAAAAGGAATCTTATTATTAGGACGATAACGAAAGTCGAAGATTGAAGTTGCGTTGTACGAAAACGCCGTCGTCGGCTGTAAAAGTGAAGTTGACAGCGATGCCGACGGCACTTACGCAGTAGGCACACAGGTGTTGTACGGTCAAGAGCAATTCTATGGTTTATACAAAATGTCAAATTTCTACAGAAAAAAAATCTGAAAAAACGCCTTGTGTCTTAAAGTCCAAAGCGGTAGGGGAATTTGACAGATATGGAAAGACACAGCTGCTGTTGACTATACCCAAATGCATATTTATACCACAAAATAATAGATAAAACAGGTCGCCCTTACCATAGGGGAAGAAACAAAATTTACTTATGTTATGGTACGAGTTTACCTTAACAGACAGTCAATAAAATAAACAACAGGGTTTGAGAGTACATCACTAATTATATCACAAAAACTATTTATCACACTATAAAACAAAAAAAGAGAGGTTTAAGCGCAAATTTTTACTTGACGTTCTTTTGATTAAACCTTAAAAATCGATAGGAATGTAAATATACCTGTTAGTATAATTTTAATTATTTTGCCAACCCTAACTTAGAAAATAAGTCACTCGACACTTTTCGTTTTGGGAGTGATATAATATTGTACGTGGTAGTCACTTTAATGCAAATTTAAACATGAGTTTTATGAGCTATATAATTATATTGTCTTTGACAGTACATCGTATTTTATACCTTTCATTTATCATTTACTTATTGCATACGTACCAACTTAAATTAACTCACTTTTTCGTAAAAATATTGCTAAAGTATATTATGCAGGCCACATAGTTAGAAATCTGAAAATACAATCAAACTAAGATAGATCCTTAGAATAATAACGCCTAGAAGTCCGCGTCCAAGCCAAAACATGAGTGACAATGCGTGCCATTTTGTTTGTCTTGTGTGCGTAAGATGTGCGTCTCTACGCACACATGTACATGGCTACAGGGTTACCATAGTCCATATACTCCTGACTAGGAGTTTACCCACATAAATGGGGAAAAAACGTGCTGCATTGTAATGGACGACTAAATATGTGGTATGATCTTTACTCTTAGCCTGTATTTATTTATAAATTTACTTTACCTACATTTACATACATATAAAAAATATTAGGTACCTACATACAATTTTTACTTTTAGCTTTTAACGTTAACAAGGTGCTTGAAAATATTTTTTTTTTGTAGACGTATAGGTATGCACTATGGATGTACAATAAAAAAACTGAAAAACGTTTCAAGATTGCGCTGATATTCAAAGATTAATTTTGAAAAAAAAAACAAATTATAAAGAATCAGGTAACGTACTTCAAAAATATTGTTAGTTCCTACACCTACAGGAGTATAATATTGGACTTTTGAACAAAAGGAGGCACAATAGTGCCAAGATGGCACTGATGACCACAGATTTATAAGTCAGAAAAGCACCTAAGTTCCGATTACACCACTTGTAAGATAAGTTCTTATAGCTTATTTAGCAGATCATATCACCCAAAACATATCAGTCGGTGGTGAAAGCGACCTTTAGTGTGCTTCAATGCGATTGCCGTCAAAATTATTATTCTTTATGGTAAATTTTAAATAGAAAAATATTGGAAAAAATTAACTCGGCCACAAGTGTATTCTCAGACGGGAATCGAACCCGCGACCTTTGGAAATCCGGTCCAATGCTCTAACCGCTGAGCTACCGAGACTTCGGTCGAGTCTCGGTATAAATTTAAAATAGCATTGAAAAATGCAAAAGTTACAAAATCATAAATTATTATTCTTTGTTAAAAAATCAAGATGGACAAAGGTTGCGCCAAGTAATTTGTAAATGTACCATGAATATATTATTAGCACCTATGACGCCTTTCAATAATTATGAATACTTCACTCTCTGACCATATCTTTGAAACCAAAAAATTGCATTTTTTTCTTTCTTAATAAAAATTAAGAAATAAATTAATCAGTTCATATTGTAAGCGGACGCCAATACATAAGTATCTACACATCTGAAAATTACTATGTATTACTTATAAACAAAGAATCAAAGCTATAAAGAAATATAATAAAGACTTAATCATTTTCTTATTTATTTAAATTTTCGAAACAATGATAAGAACCAATTAAAAATTGTGTGCGATTTTTCCCACAGCCCACAACTAGCAACACTGTATTGGGAGTTTAATGTTTTTTGTTTTTAATCGATTTGCGTAGTCTATACTATATAATATTATAAAGAGGAAAGATTTGTATTTTTGTATGTAACGAATAAACTCAAAAACTACTGGACCGATTTTGACGAAATTTGGTATAGAGAATCCTTAGACCCCAAGTAGTAACATAGGCTATAAATGATCCCAAAATTCCCACGGTAACGGGAACCACGCGGGTGAAACCGCGCACGGCCGCTAGTTACTTATAATGTATAAAATCTCAATATTGAAGTGTGTTTTTCCGATGCGTTTGAACACATTTTACCGGTAGTCCTTTTTTTTTGCGAGTACCGTTTGACCAGACGACGTGACCTTTAGCACTTACTCAGAAAGATCATCAAAGCGAAACTTATATCATACCTAATCCGAAACCCTATTTTTTATAATTAAAAAAAACTGCTTAGGTAATTGTTGTTTTGTGCAGGGATAGGGTAGAGATGGATACGGTAGAGAGCTTTCATTCTGCGCAGAGGCAGACGTTGTGAGTTCGATACCCGCACAGTACAAAGTCTGTATGTGAACAATAATTCGTCTTATTCTGGGTGTTAATTATGTAGCTGTAAAAGTAGGTATTATTTTTACTAAGAGACTTGATGTAAATAAAATGATAGTTTTTTATTATATTAATAGCAAAACGAATTAATCTTTGCCTATTTTTCTTACCAAACTTATTAATTACTTACATTGGTTCTCCAAGCAAGGTTACATCACGCAAAATACTCAAGACAACATGTCGTTCATTCATTGTCTGTTGCGCTCTCCAGAAATTCCAGAATCCAGTTCAAATTTCAAACGCGAAAGTGGCCAGTTCCACCGCGGACCGTGCGCGCGCAAGCTTTGACAGCTCGCGGAGTTCCAACATCCCGCCTTTTTTGTTTAAAAAGAAAAATGGTGCGTTTTAATGCAAGTCTTTTTTTATCTATTTATTCCTTGGAGGAAAAGTTTTTAATTAATTTTTAGATTATGGCAAAGAGTTTCATTATGTGGTGTTTATTTCTTGCAGACCAACCAATTAGATGACGAACAAATTACAAGTAAGTACAATACTAAGGTACTTAATTATTTTGAATCCTGGTAATCGCACTAGTAAATGTAGATTTTATTACCTTTTATATTAATATAAATAATATAATACAAAATCCTGCTAATATTTTAAGGGCAGTAATTGACTGATCGACTAAAATCCTTTTTTACCGACAAACATAGGTGAGCAACTTAGGGTCGGAGTTTCAACATCGACTTATTTTATATTGATCCAGGATTGAAGATATATGTTCGACTTACGTGTATTTCTATAAACGATTAAAGTTAAGTGACACTTTAGATCCATCCTAAATATTTAAGCGGAGGAATTCAGTGACTTAAGTGCCGATCCGGGATTCGTTGCTATGGTAACATATTTTTGCTCGCAAAAAGAAATTTTAGTTTTATATTTAGGTTTTAATTTATTCAAGATTAGTAAATAAAAT
Source organism: Chrysoteuchia culmella (assembly GCA_910589605.1). Taxonomy (NCBI): domain Eukaryota; kingdom Metazoa; phylum Arthropoda; class Insecta; order Lepidoptera; family Crambidae; genus Chrysoteuchia; species Chrysoteuchia culmella. The sequence continues at coordinate 19,554,226 of OU342651.1, read as the reverse complement.
ACTCATATTAGGTTATGTAAATTCATAATTTATTAAATTACCTAGCTACAAATTATAACCTGTTTAATCACTCACGCAGGCAGATCATTGGTTGTATATTTTTACTGCAACATTATGTACAAAAAAAAGCTACACATAAATTATACCCACGGAGTCGTAGAACATCTGGTTCAGGATCATATCTGCCACACGGCACCCACTAATTCAATAATATTCTCATTATCACTGTTTAAAGTTGAGTTAGAATTATAGTTATTGAAACAAAAAGACTTTATGATGATAATCGCAAAAGGTGTAAAATGGTAAAGAAAGTTTACAGACAGCAGTAGGTAATAGGTATTTACAAAATAGGAACTATATTGGGTATAATCAATGCGTAATTACTTCAATAAAAGCTAAGTTGTAGCGTCAAAATTATCATATTGAATAAAAAATGACAAATTACAAGAATATTATGGAAAATTTTGAAGTGAAAAGAAATTCTAAAATAAGAAAATTTTTGGCGCTATTTTTCATTGTGGAGCCTCCACAACTATTCTCATTGGTCACCGCGCGCACACGTGCAGCCAATGAGCGCTCAATCTCACCAAATGACATCAAAACTCTTAGACAATTAATCATATTTTGTTTGTTATATTTCAATATTGCGATGAATACTAGATTAGCTAAGACGAGGAATATCCGGATTGAAATACGGTATTGTCTTTCATAACTGATACTTAGCTCAAATGTTGGGCTTAACTTAAGTTATAAGATAAGGTGACGTTGAAATACCGGCCCTTAGCCTTCATAACATACAGATGTTAAGTATTGATAAGGATGAAGATGGAACTTATCTTAAATTGATCCAGGATTGAAGACATGTTCGACTTATGTGTATTTCAATATAGAATTAAAGTTAAGTGACACTTTAAGTCCATCCTAACTAGCCAAAATATAGGCGGAGGAATTTAGTGACTTAAGTGCCGATCTGGGATCAGTTGCTATGGTAACTAAATTTTCACTGGCAAAAAGATATTTTAGTTTTACGTTCAGGTATAATATTTTTTTTCAGGATTAGTAAATAAAGTAATGTAAATTTATAATTAATTTAATTACCTTGTTACAAATTATTTAAACAGTGAAATTATGACACAACTATTCATATGGAGAGCCAGGCGGATCACAGGTTGTATATTTTCACTACAACATTATGTAAAAAAGTCAAAGCTACACATAAATTATGTCCACGGAGTCGTAGAATATTTGGTTCATCATCATATCAACCACACGGCGATAATACTAATTCAATAATATCCTCATAATCACTGTTAAAAAAATGAGCTTGAATTATAGTTAAGTACTGAAACAGGCCCGTATTCCAGGACCTGTCTCAAGCAGTGATATATACTTAAGAACAGTTAGAAAGGGACGCGCTTATTCATCGCATGTAGCGGACCCTTTCTAACTGTACTCAACTGCCTTAAGTCACGTTCTGGAATACGGGTCTAAGTGTCACTTAACTTTAATCGTTTATTGAAATACACATAAGTCGAACATTTCTTCAATCGGACCAATTCAAGATAAGTCGATATTGAAATACCGGCCCTAAGATTTTATGGTAAGATAATCGCCAATGGTGTAAAATGGTGAAGAAACTTCACAGACACCACAGTACTTACGCACTATATTGGCACATATTACTTAGGTATGATGCGTAATTACTTTAATAAAAGCTCTGTTGTAGCATTAAAAATATTATGTTTTAGAAATAATAGCAAATTACAAGAATATTATGCGAAATTTTGAAGAAAACGCGTAATGTACCTAATGTAAAAAGAATGAGAAAATATTCTAAAATGAAAAATTGATCTCGATTTATTTTTCATTGTGGAGCCTCCACGATTCTCTTGGTCGCCGCGCACACACGCACATACACGCGCAGCCAATGAGCGCTCAATGATATCAAAATTCATATACAATTATCATATTTTGTTTGTTAAGTTGCAATATTGCGATTAATCCTTGGACGAATTACTAAATAAGTTAGGGCGAGGAATATCCGGATTGAAATACGATATTTTCTTTCCTTAGTGAAACTTAGATCAAATGATGGACTTAAGTTAATTCATAAGATAAGGTGACATTGAAATACCGGCCTTTAGCTTTCATCATTTAATACCTGATGTTAAGTATTGATGAGGCTGAAGATGGAATAGAGCCTCTCCCGGACGGAATTCTCAATCACTGAGGAACTGGCTATCTTAGCTCTAACTGCCGGAATACAATAATGCTGAAAACGTTGTTGTTATGGCGTCAGACTTAGACAAGATGGTGGTAGCTAGCCAGGCGGACTAGCTAAAGTCCTGCCACGAACCAAAAGTCCTGCCACGAACCAAAAGTTACAAACCAAAAGTTGCAAGCTACAAAGCGATTACCAAGAACTTATTTATTTTTAATGATATATAGCTCAGTATACAAAATACAGCAAATAATTTTCATATCATTAATGGCACAGCCTAGCTGGCATAACCATTTTTTGCTTTTAATTTATCTCTTGTTCTGATTTCAAAATGTTCTGTGAAATTTAATTTTGCTGGCAATTACGAATGTGCATTCCATTTTCAATTTCGTTTCATTACAGAGTAAGTACGTCGACGCTATAATTTTTGTCAACTGCCCAACTGTTTTTAGTTGTTTCAGAAACATTGCATTTTGTGAGTACGAAGTACCTAAATACTCAGTAGGTATCTATGTACAATTTGTTGTAGATTAAAAAAAATCGTTTAAAAAAGAGTAAAGTTTCAAAGAGTTTTGGTGAATTATAACTTTTTCATTTTGCATTTTGCAATGTTATAAAAAAATATTCATCAAGAAAATATACTAGAAAAAGCAACTAGTCTCATGTCGCCCCGGGATAGAAAGCTGAATATACTAGAAAAGTTCGACGTGTCCTCATAGGTCTCTGTAGCATAATTGGTTAGTGCATTGGGCCGGATTCCCAAGGATGCGGGTACGTATCCCGTCAGGGCGACATGAGACTAGTTGCGTTTTTCTGGTATATTTTCTTGATGAATATTTTTCAGTTTTGGTGAAGTTTAGAAAAGAAATAAATGGAAATGAATATGGACTAATGCTTTTGTGTTTTGACGGCATTACGCTGAGGCAGGGTCTTGATTGGCTGTCACAAAAAAATGTTTATTTTTTATATAATATTACCTACTATTACCTACTATAAAAAGGCCAATAAAATATTTCTTTCTTTCTTTCTTTTTCGCAAAAGGGATGCGACACGTGACTGCCAACTTACTAGTTCTAAACAAACTTTTTTTTTGTGTTATAAGTGCTGTAAAAATTCGAAGTTCTCATGAACATCGGAGTGTTCTATTGGAGAGTATATTTATTTCTGTAACGACCGTAATAAGGGGCTGGGTTATTGCTAACATAAATAACAGTTTTGTGGTGAAATATTACGATATACGATTTTACTTATTGGACCGATATAGTTAAAAAATGTAGGTCGGTGTTTGTTATGTACCTAATAGGCAAAGGTTATCGGTAATTAGCTTAAATAATACTTTATACTAGCCTACAAATTTGTCTACAGATTTTCAATCAAAGCCGCAATGTGGATGAAATAAATTTGAGTGTATCAAAAAGGTTTAAGAGTTTAAAAATTTGATATTTTCGTATTTTAAAACCTTTCAACGCTTAAACCAAATCCAACCAATTAAAATTCTGATTGATTTCTTAAAAAAAAAAATTTCGTACAGCTTCACCTCAAAATCACAAACTCTACAAAAAACTAAATATGTACGTGTCATCGTCATCAGCCATTTTTAATGCCGCCACTGCTGGGGCACTGGCCTTCCTTATGGATGGATAAGAAAAACGAACCCTGACCCACCACGCGGGCCCAATGCGGATTGGTGGGTTTTAACGACTGCTAATGCAACCGGAACCAACGGCTTAACGTGCCTTCCGAAGCACAGAGGAGCTCGAGATAGTACATTTTTGGTCACCCATCCCGTTACCGACCATTGCGAAAGTTCGCAGTTCAACAATAGCAGGCTGAGCGCGCGAACCACTGCGCCACGGGCTCCTCCTGTAAGTGTCATAGAGAAATCGAATTTTGAAAATGTCGAAACCAAATACTACATTGGCGTGGTTTGAGCAAGGAACCGGAAAGTGGTCATAGTCATAGTGGTCATGGCCCAGCTGACAAATAGTATTGAAAATGGGGAGATCACCCATGTTTCATTCGTCGATATCAAGGGTGTTTTCTTACGGCCAAAATTTTAACCTATCTGTAGATATGGTTAGGGCTATCTGAGATAGTTGCCGATACTGGCTTTGTTGCCTAGCAACCGTCGTTATTTTGGTCATTTTAACAAAAATATCCTAGGCAACTATCTCAGATAGCCCAATCCATGGTTTTGGATTGGTTATTAATTTCGGGTGTTAGAGGATAACACCCAGACCTTTATACGCCGCTCGGAGTGGATATTAAACTTCTTTCAACCTGCTATAAAACACAGTTTCAACGATAGAGTCAGTAAAACAAGTTCTGAACTCGCAATATGTTCAAGCTGTCACCGTCATACTAAACGTAAGTTTAGATAATATAAGTTAGAAAAGTATCGTCAGTTTTACGATACCTTTGAGTCTTGATACAGTTGTCGAAGACGCTGTTATAAAGTTGTAAAAATAACTAACTATGGTCAGGAATTCCGAAACATGGTAGACGTGTACAAGACCATCAAAATACAAGTATTATTGTCTTGGTCCAGTACTGGGTAATAAAGTTAAGGTTTGGTCTCTGTAGGTTTGGTCCAGTACTTTACTGGTAAAAACATAAAGGTTAACAGTAGGTAAGTACTGCTTGTTACCCGTTTTTGCTCTTTTAAGTGTCGAATACTTTTTATTTTTTATTTTTTTTATAGTGAGGGGAATGCTTTTACGCATACACTGAGGTTATGCTGGGCTCACCTAGAATACCGGACTCGTGAGTCCGGCACCCTATCCCTCGCCGCTCCCCGACGCCCCGTCGAGCCTAGTAGGCTCGGCGGGGTTTCGGGGTAGGATCGAACCAGCTCCCGCCCCCCCATCAAGCTCAAAATCTCGATGGGAGGACAGGAGAAGGGAGGGACCGCCGCCTCCCGGCCCCCCCATTCAGCCTCAAAAGGCTCAATGGCCTCAAAAGGCTCAATGGAAGTGTCGAATACCTAACGAGAAATAACTTGACAGAAAGCTTTTTAGCCCGAATTCTGTTACATAGTATACTTAAAGGTATTCTATCTTGGTGAATACTAACATCGACGTTGCAAATGTACAAACTATAAAATAATGCAAATCGGACTGCAAACACTTTTTAAAGAAAAAACTCAAATCTATCTACGATAATCTAATTCGTACCACAAAAGTTGTCTTTTCTGAAGAAAAATTGACAGTCCGAATCCTGCTAAAAAGTATCATTATAAACAAACTTGTGGTGTTGGTGCCGTGTGGTGACGGCCTAAGAATACAAGTGTCACCACTGCCTTACATGCCTGGGATGTCGTAAGAGTCGACTAAGAGGCTCGACGCATTGAACACTTGTGCGAGAGAAGGAAAGCTTGAAACAAACCCTCTACCAACCCGTCTGGCCAGCGTGGTAGCAGTAGGCTAATAGCCTCCTATAAACGCCACAACAGGCGTGAGCTAGGAGAGCCCTATGTCCAGCAATGGACGTCCACAGGCTGATGATGATGATAAACAAACTTGCAGTAGAAATCCATTAACGCAGCCAAGTTTTACGTTCACATCTCAACTCAGTGTTGTAAATTGGACTGCACAAAAGTTACCTTTGCATTTTTTTATAGAAAAATCTTGTCCGAATCCTGTATAAGAGTAACAATCAAAACAAACTTGCTGTAGAAATCCATTAGCACAACCAAGTTTACATTCACACCACTTCGATGTTGTAAATCGGACTGCACATCGCATCGCTCGCTGGCAGCGCACCAACGGAAGCGGGAAATAGACTGCCACTGGATATAATAACCTTACCGATGGACAGCATTACTGGATTTAATAAGCTAAGCGACGGACAGCATTATTATGATACTGGATGTGGAATACTGGAAACTGCGGAGTTTCAGAGCGGATTTTAATGTTACCTTTCATCTGGGCTATCAGTTTGAATCATTTCACGCATTCTGTTGGTTATGTACCAAAGAATTAAATTTCAGAATGTTAGTATGTTAAGCTTTTAAGTCTGGACTGAACACGTATTGATGAATTTTACAATAACGTATGAAAGCTTGTATGGACCTGTATATTGATTGAATTGAATTGCAAAACTTAAACAAATGTTAATTAGATTGCAGTGTAGAAAGTCTTGGAGAAAAACATAGACTAAGAAATAATTCATAAAAAAAGATGGAATATAATATAAAATGCAAGAACCAATAAAATTTTAGTTCAAATATGAATTTAGTTAAAAAACATATTTTGATAGTTATTCAAAAAATCTTCAACTTACTAGAATAAATTCCACTGCTAACCCAGTCACTATAAAACGCTTGTTTCCAATACGCAGTATACCTAAATAGGTAGGTATAAGTAGGTGCCGTGTGGTGACGGCCTAAGAATACGACGCATTGAACACCTGTGCGAGAGAAGGAAAACTTGAAACAAACCCTCTACCAACCCGTCTGGCCAGCGTGGTAGCAGTAGGCTAATAACCTCCTATGAACGCCAGAATAGGCGTGATCTAAGAGAGGCCTATGTCCAGCAGTGGACGTCCACAGGCTGATGATGATGATGAAAATTTAAAATCATTTTCTTCCGAAACTTACTAACTTTAACTTAACGACAAAGTAAACGAAAACTGGTTTTAAAAGTAAACAAAACCCATCAATACTTATTTAGCAAAGTGCTTATTACATTTTATTAAAGAGTCGTTTACCGTAGTCTGCCGCTGAGCGGCGCTGCAATCGCGACGCGCTCGTTAAAGCCTTCTTCAGCGCTGAAACTTTTTATTCAGCGCTTCATTAAAACTTAACCAGTGGCATTTACCAAAATTAACACTTTCCATGTGGTTCTGTAAGTTCTGTTATGTTACAAAGTTAGACGTAACCATTTGTTTCTTCATGTTTAACCGTCAAATCATAGAATACCACAGTCGGTCACAACATAAATGAATGAAAAAACATAATTTCGTAAAAAGTAGAAATACCTACGTAATTTGCTTGTCAAACCTGCCCCCTAATTGTCTAATTTCAAAATCTATCACAATCCATTTCAAAGACATTGTGATTGTGATAGTGATTTATGGAATTGTGTAACTTATAGTCGCCATCACTTTCTGAAAAAAACAAAAGTGTCAAATGAAGTGTCATTTTAAACATCATTCATGTTTAAAATGACACTTCATTTGACACTTCTCCATACATTTGAAAGATATTTTCGTCTGTCACTTTGCTTAGACAGTTCTATTTCGTTCATTCAATACTTTTCAAAACGCGTCCTGGTCACAATCCCAATCAAATTTCAAATAGTGACATGTTTGAAGTATGTAATTATCTTTCAAGTGACGAATTAAAAGGGATTGCGATAGATTTTAAAATTAGACAATTAGCCCCCGTTGAATTCCATGCATTTTTAATACCTTTGACATGTAAATTACGATAAACTTATCACGAATTCATAAATTGAAATTGATGCAATCGGATGTAACTATCACAAGACTCAAATGTCAAATAATATCGCTACAAAGCTTTAAAATAAAATCAAGAAAGAAAACGATTGAAATAGAGATTTTATATAAGTTTCACTTCCATGAGTGTGTGTTCGGTATAGGTAGTACTTAGATCTCACTGTGTATTAAAGCATCAGTGCCCAAAGATATCCGGACATCCGAAAATGAAAATTCGGTATAATCCTGGGGGTAAGATTAAAGAAAAAACCTTAATCCTGTTTAGATATATGCAGAACCGTTGGAACGGATCTGATCCGTCAGGAAAGTATCCAGAAAGTTTCAGCGGGCCGTTAATTCTGCAGAACAAAGCTCTGAACAATTCGTTCTGCTAAATTGTTTTGGCTTAGTACAAAAGCTGATTTCAACTTTCGCACCGCTCTATGCATAGTGTATAGTAGTTAGCAGTTAAAGCTACGTTAACACCGTTCGGGAAATAAAACTCGTTTCGTTTTTACAATGGTCATGGAGAAATTTGTTTCGAATATAATATGAGCAAAAATGTTCGCATCACACGCACCTCTGAGGCACCGAGTTATGAGACACTAGCGGCCGCTTGCGTTTTCATCCACGTGGTTCCCGTTCCCGAGGGAATATCGGAATAAAAGTATCCTATGTTCATAACCAGGCTATCTACTATCTGCGTACCAAATTTCATCCAAATCCGTATAGTAGTTTCGGAGTCTATTCAATGCAAACGAACAATCAAATCTTTCCACTCTATAATATTACTAATAGACAATCGTTATTCTATACCTAATTGTTGCCTGGACAATGGTACCCTGCTAGTAATTGACGAATTAAGTTTCTGTTTAGGATACACCTATAAAAACCGGTAATCTTATTAAGTCAGCGTCGTAAGATCAAATAATAGATAGCATACGCTACATAAAGCTCTGTAGATGTGATAAGTAGCCGTCTTCAAAATTTTTGCAGCAATCTTGAGACATTTGTCCTGAACAAAGCATACTCTGCTATATAAATACTAGCTAGACAGTTACCGCAATTACCCTTGAAATCAAATCAAAAATTAACTACTGTATAATCACGTAACTACGTGTCTGCCGTAAACAGAAACATTTGAGCAGATTTATGTGTCGGGGAAGTTTAGGGATCCTCCCGATCCCGTCCCGATCAGCCTTCGGGGACAGATCGTGGGCGGGGCTATATTTAAACGCATTGTCCAGAATAGCGATGGTGTGACTGGAATCTCAAGCTTCATCACAAGTTTAAAGGTCATAGTGTCGTGATTTAGTTAATCTAACCGCCTCCGTGGTCTAGTGGTACAACCACCGGTATCAGACCCAGGGGTCCCGGGTTCGATTCCCAGCGGGGGTACATATTATATTCGGTTTGGTTGGTGGTAGGACTTGTTGTAAGTCCGCCTGGCTAGCTACCACCATCTTATCTAAGTCTGACGCCATAACAACAATGTTTTCAGCATTGTTGTGTTCCGGCAGTTAAAGATAAGATAGCCAGTTCCTCAGTGATTGGGGATTCCGGGAGAGGCTCGCTTCCATCTTCAGCCTTATCAATACTTAACATCAGGTATGATGAAGGCTAAGAGGCTCCCCGTACTTCATAAAAAAAAAAAAAAAAATCGTCTTAAATTATTGACGACAACTTTGGCATATTTTCGATGACATGCGTTTCAGAAATTGGGAATGAAAATCGCACACATTGAAGTATGGGATTGACAAACTTACATCGTGTAATTTTAAAGTAAAGTAATTGCTAATAAACTTTTAAGTTTGCGTAAGCAATCAATTCAAAAATCACCACCTGAGCAGGGGGACAGGACAGAAGCTTTACCCTAAGGTAGCCTCATCCTTAGTTTTAAAGAGCCTATTATCTTTTTTTATGAACGACGGTGAGACTCTAACCATAACCATATTCTAAGTCGTTCCTCCAAAACTTTTTACACTCCACTCAACCTCGTCGTGGGTAAAAATGGTAGTGTGCGCTAGGCCTAACACGGAGTGGCTACGTACTCTTTGGCTCCTCCAGGTCCTTACGGAGTTATGACTTAGAATACCGATTTCGAGGAGAATTTCGAAGAGGTTTTCAATGAGGTTTCGTTAAGTCGAGGACGAGTAAGTTTTGGATGAACGACTTAGAATATGGGTGTTAGTCTTCATCATACTTCATGTTAATAAGGCTGAAGATGGAAGCGAGCCTCTCCCGGAATCCTCAATCACTGAGGAACTGGCTATCTTATCTCTAACTGCCGGAACACAACAATGCTGAAAACATTGTTGTTATGGCGTCAGACTTAGATGGTGATAGCTAGCCAGACGGACTTAGAACAAATCCTACCACCAACCAAACCGAATACAATATGTACCCCCGCTGGGAATCGAACCCGGGACCACTGGATCTGATACTAGTGGTTGTACCACTAGACGGCGGCAAAAATTTAATCGCTTAAATCAAGATTACATCACGTATAGCATTCGAACGAATATAAATTCGCCACTTGAGTAAGACGGCAGCTGTATCAGCATCTGACAATAAAGAGAAATGAATACATATTGAACTAGTTCAATATAAATTCAACAATAAGTCCACAATCCTAGCACATAAGGAAAAAGGAGGATTTGATAAAGTTTAACGAAAATGGGTTCTTTCGCTTCAAACCGCCGCATTCTTTTCATAAATTCAGAACGACATTTCTTGCGTTCGACTCGAGATCAAATTTTATTCGCGAAACTAGGTCAAACTTCTATTTCACCCCCTTCAAGTAAAGCATTTAACTATAATAAAAGTTTAACTTTATAAAGAGAATTTAGTATAGTTGTGTTATCCAAAAATACGAGTATGCATTGGCACAAAATAAAATCGTTATTATTTTTCAATAACAACGAAAAACACATTCGACTCTTTTAAATTTTAATGCGAATGCCTTAGGTAACGTAATGGCACTATCAGACAAATATTGGGTCTGCAACTTGCTTTCGAAAGACGCAGGTAACGTAATTGCAACTATCACGACCTGTGTGGCACAGTGGTACTAATCCCACCTTCTGCGCCAGAGATCCCGGGTTCGATCCCCGGACAAGACAAATATTAGTATACATGAACAAGTCTATTTATTTTGGTCTAGGTGTTTAATATGTACATTATTTTGTATGTACTAGCGGATCCTCGCGGTTTTACTCGCGTGGTGCCCGTTCCCGTGGGAATATCGGGATAAAATATAGCCTATGTCACTCGGGAGAAATGTAGCTTTCTAATGGTCTAAGAATTTTCTAAATCGGTCCAGTAGTTCCTGAGATTAGCGCGTTCAAACAAACAAACTCTTCAGCTTTATAATATTTATATAATATATAGTATAGATTTTCAAAAAAGTATATAAGTATGTTTATCCATTATCTAGTATCCATAACACAAGTTCTTCATGACACCTAACGTGCGCTATATAATTTGTGTTATTGTATGGAAATATTATTATTTTATTTATATTGTCAGACAAAATATTGGGTCTGCAACTTGCTTTCGAAAGACGCAGGCTCGATGAATGATTGCTCGAATGAACTATTTACCTAAAAACTGTTAAGTTATATAACATTTTCGGGATATTCGCAATGAAGAGAAGAATAAAATTACCGGCTGAATGAAAGCAAATCAGCATAAAACAAAACAACATCAAATACTTAGATACAGCCTGCCAAGTAATTATTGTAAGATAAAAGAAGAATACAAAGACGGAAAACAATGCGCAAAATGGGACACATTAGTCATGAAATTCGCGAATATTACGAGGTCTGGGCGTTTTTTGATCACACTGACTGTTATGACGCGGGTCTTGCTGATACCACTGAAAAGCGTTTCCGCAAAAACCGATGGTAATATCTCCCAGCTATATTAAAATTACAGTACATACGATACCTTGTCAAGCTAACAGACAGACTCCGAAAGTCGCTCTTACTCCGTTTGGAATAAGGTGTCTTAAAATATCGTAAATCTATAAAATTTGCTGTGCTGCTGGTTGTACAATATTCCAGTTTTTGCGGAGCCTTGTACCTTAACGACTTTCACTTAAGCTTCAATTGTAATCGGCTGTATTATTGTAACACCGAAATGCTTTTTGCGCATTAAACAGTGCTTCGTTAACAAAATATACCCTTTTAGATTACTTCGTTATTCACCTTGATTGTTTTAGATTTACTAAGCTTTTGGCTAAAAGCTTTCCAAGAAGATTTCCATTATAAATATCAAAAGTGTCTTCAATGGTTTTAATTTTTAAAATAAATAAAGTTATTAAAACGATACGAACTTTTATCTTCATATAAGATTATTATGGTCATTATTAGACAAAAATTCCTTTTTTTTCACTCAGTTCGACATTTTCTCTTCTCATTTTCTTTACTCCCTAGACCTCCAGCATTATAATAATAATAATACCTATATTATTTTATTCAATTTACTCACACTCTTGGTGTAATATCTTAATGTTTGCGTACCTAGTTGTAATTATTTTAACGCGTGCTAGATAGAAACTATCAAATTCCTTAGAATGTCTGTCAAGTAAGTTAATTTCAGCAAGTTTTAACCGCCTCTGTGGTATAGTGGTACAACCACCGGTATCAAACCCAGGGGTCCCGGGTTCGATTCCCAGCGGGGATATAAATTGTATTCGGTTTGGTTGGTGGTAGGACTTATTCTAAGTCCGTCTGTCCGTCCGTCTGGCTAGCTGCCACTATCTTATCTAAGTGTGACATCATAACAACAGCGTTTTCAGCTTTGTGTTCCGGCAGTTAGAGATAAGATAGCCAATTCCTCAGTGATTGAGGATTTCGGGAGAGGCTCGCTTCCATCTTCAGCCTTATACTTAACATTAGGTATGGTGAAGGCTAGGAGCCTCCCCGTCGTTCATATAAAAAAAATCGGCCAAGTGCGAGTCGAACTCGCACATGAAGGGTTTCGCCTCTCACCCAAGGTTGCCTGGAAGAGACTGCTACGTGTTCCTCTTTTTTGACATTTTCTCTGTATGTGTTTGTTTTTGTATCTTGTGCAATAAAGTTTCTATTATTATGGCCAAAATGCCATTATAATTTTTCGTCTGCAAAAATAAGTTGGTTTTTCATAGTGTTTGTATGAATAATAAACTCATTTGCAAAAAAAACGGGCACCTAAGCAATGAATCATTTCAAATGTTAATATTGCTTTGTTTGATAATTATAGGTAGTTTTATCCTCACAATTTGGTAAATTAATAAGAAAATAATCGTTTTCATCAGTATTTCATAAAATTTAGATACAATTTATGGGAAATAATGCTAAACCTCGCTAGTAAAAATAAGTAAAAATAAAAAAGTTTTTTTGTTTGTTTTTCTTTAATAAAGTAAAAGCAGATAAATGTTTAGTATCGAGTCTGACCCCCTCTAGCTAAAATCACAGCTTGAATTCGTCTGCGCATGCTAGCTAGTATATCCCGGATATTTGCTTGCGGAATACGTTCCCACTCCGCAGTAATCACATTCTTCAGATCTCTGATCAATCTTACTATTGAAACAGGCATCTTCCCTGAGGATCTTAAATTGAGTATCATAAAACCACTGTTTAAAAAAAAATAAAGAATTAATGGAATACTATAGACCAATTGCCTTAAATTCAATATTTTCGAAAGTTATGGAAAAATATTACTACAAAGAATTGTATGCATATCTGGAAAAATTTAATATATTATGTAATGAACAGAATGGTTTTAGACGAAACAAATCTATAAATATAGCAATTTTTGAGTTTTTAAAAATTGTTATGTCACATGTTGATAAAACTTTGCCAGTGTGTACAATATTTTGCGACATGACACAAGCTTTCGACTACGTAGATCATGGCATATTAATAAAAAAACTAGATGCATATGGAATAAGAGGTAACGTTTTAGATTTATTTAGGTCTTACTTAAGCGATCGACAACAAGTAACAGAAATATTGAGATTTAATAACAAAACAAGGACCGAGGAACTCTTCCGATCGGACACTCGTAATGTAACGTACGGTGTTCCTCAAGGAAGTGTCCTTGGCCCTCTTCTCTTTCTCATATATATAAATGACTTGCCTAATGCAACGGATCAACCGATGACACTGTTTGCTGATGACAGTACGGTTTCCGTAAAATTTTCTGACATTAGTACCTATGAACTTGACATTAATAAAACCTTGACATTAATAATTGACTGGCTAAAAAATAATAATTTAAAAATAAACATTGATAAGACAAATATTATGCATTTTTCTCAAAGGGCTCAATTTGCTCATGACATAAAAGTAAAATATAGTGGTAACATCATAAACAAAGTTGAAACTGCGCGATTTCTTGGCTTACAAATTGATGCAAAACTTAATTGGAAAAATCATATAGCTGAAATAAGTAAAAGGATTAGTAGTTTATCGTATGCATTGTATCGGCTGTCATTTTCGACGAATATTGATACCCTTCTCACGGCATACCATGGCATGGTTGAATCTGTACTCAGATATGGAATCATATTTTGGGGAAATTCTACAGATAAACACATCATCTTTAAAATGCAGAAAAGGTGTCTACGGGCAATGTCTGGTCTCCAAACCACGGACAGTTGTAAGCCGTATTTTACAAAATATAAAATTTTGACACTTCCATCATTGTATATATTAGAAATGGCCCTCTTTGTTAAAACCTATCCACATCTGTTTCCAAAAAAATCTGCTTTTGTTGTACGTAACAGGCGTCATGGTGATAGGCTATGTATACATGCTGCTAAGACGACACTTTTACAAAATAGTGTCATATGTATGGCTCCTAAGATTTATAATAAAATACCAGAAAAGTACAAAAGCCTTAATAAAAATTTGTTTAGAGCCAACTTAAAAAGCTTTCTGGTTGAAAAATGTTATTACACTATACAGGATTTCTTAAATGACAAATCAGTCTAATACATTATGTTAAGCGTGACATGCATTGACATAAATTACTCTTGACATAAATTATTTTAATTCCGATTTTAATATTCATGACATGTTTTAAATTTGTGAGATGAAATTGGATTTGAACTTATATATATATATATTATTATTATTATTTTTACTTTTTTTTTAAATTATAGATCCTCAATGAAATTTTATTGAATATTTGTTCTTTAATCAAATGAATCATAATTTTAATGTAATAATTGCTTTCCCTAATGAATTTCTTTTTTTGCATGCTGACCGGCAAAACATGATAGATCTAATTCTTTACATTGTATTCATCATCACTTTGTTACTCATGTTTTTTGCAAATAAATATATCTTTATCTTTATCTTTATCTGATGGTCTGCGGAGCTGGGTGTACTAATCTCACACGCCGTTTCAGAACGTCCTAGACATGCTCTATGGGATTGAGGTCGGGACTTCGAGCTGGCCAATCCAAACGACGAATGCCGACCTATTGCACATACGCATTAACATCGCGGGATCGGTGGGCGCGAGCATTGTCGTCCATAAAAATCGAGTCTTCACCTAGAGCGGCCAATGCGGGTTGTGCATGAGGAATTAGAACTTCCGTTATGTATCGATGCCCAGTCAGTGAGCCGTTTTCAATGAATACTAACTCTGTACGATCCATTGAATTTATTCCTGCCCAAAACATAACAGAGCCCCCACCATAAGGTGTGATTTCTTCGAAACATGCCTCTGCAAAGCGTTCTCCTTGTCTTCTTAGCACTCGCCGACGTCGATCTTCACCGAACAGAGATATCCTGGCTTCATCAGAGAACAAAACCCTATTCCAATCTTCTTGAGTCCATGATTCACAATTTCTAGCGAACCTAAGCCTGTGAACTCTGTGCTCACGGAGTAATTTGGGGCCGCGGGCCGGGCGATGACTGCGTATATTGGCAGCGAGAAGCCTCCTCCTGACCGTCCATAGACTAATATGCACATTTCTTACTTCTTGGAGGTTGTTCTTAAGATCCACATACGAAGATTTGCGATTTCTCAATGCGCGACTCACAAGAAAACGATCATCCCGTGGTTGGGTACATGGTTTTCTTCCAGAACCAGGCCTTCTCTCGACGGAACCAGTCTCCTGATATCGCTGCCAGGTCCTTTGGACTGTCGAGCGACTAACATTTAGCCTCCTAGCCACGAAACATTGGCTGCAACCCTCTTCAAGCAGCGCGATAATTTTGGTAGCTTTTACCACTTTATCTACCATTTTTGATACAGCCAAACAGCAATAAATAAAGCTTTGACGGGCAAGGATATGAAATTAATCGATAAAAATTTAATAAAAGTTATGAAAGTCAATGTTAACTTCTGGAACTTCGCGCCAAAAATGTAGGATAAAAAGGGGTTTACTGTAAAAATGAGCATCAAATGAAAATTTGAATTTAGAACGTACGTTCTAAATTTTTTAAATACCACAGCATTTTTAAAACCGGCCAGTAACGTGTACAAACGATTGAAACCTTTTTGGTATTGTATCTTTTTAAAGATGAATGAAAATCAAAACCGCCCGTTTTTTTTTGCAAATGAGTGTATTACATTTGCGGTTTTGGAAATGTGCTAAAGCTCTGAGACTACTAAATAAATTTCGTTCAAACCTATTTTCGTTAAAAGTTTTTATAAAGTCATTATAAATTTTTTTGATTTTTCACTTTCTTATTTTAAGAGTTACAGGGGGGGGGGGGGGGGGGAGGGGACGCACACACATTTTTCCACTTTGGAAGTGTATAACTTTCAAACGGTTGACTTTGAGAAAAAACTTGTTTAGAAGCCTCAATGTAATTTTTAAAAAAGATCTATCTAATAATATCCCGCACGTATAGGTTTGATGAAAAAAAAAATTTTCAGTAACAGTTCCATGTATGGGGAGCCCCCCTTTAATTTTTTTTTATTTTATTTTTGTATAAAAAACCGTAAAGCGGTTTACAGAATACATCTGCCTACCAAGTTTCAACTGTGTGATCCTTATAGTTTTGGAATAAAGTGGCTGTGACATCTTACCACTTTGGAAGTGTATATCTTTCAAACGGTTGATTTTGAGAAAAAACTGTAATAGAAGCTTCAATGTAATTTTTAAAGACCTATCTATAAATGCCTCAAGTACCTTTAGGTTTGATTAAAAAAAAAATTTTTTTTCAAATCCCTTTCGGGAAAAGTGCTATGTTTCTAAAACTGACAACCATATTTCGTTCAAAACAATTTTCGTTGAGAGTTTTTATTAAGATCTACAGCATATATATTATTTTAATTTTTCACTTTCTTATTTCAAAAGTTAGAGAGGGGGGGGGGGCACACATTTTACCACTTTGGAAGTGTACATCATTCAAACGGTTGACTTTTAGAAACCTCAATGCAATTTTTAAAGACCTATCTATAGATACCCCACACGTATAGGTTTGATGAAAAAAAAATGTTCGGTGTCAGTTTGTAAAGTGGTTTACAGAATACATCTACCTACTTACCAAGTTTCAACTGTGTAATCCTCATAGTTTTGGAATAAAAAGGGTGTGACATACATCGGTTTGGCCGAATCTATAAGGGTTTCGTTTTTTGCCTTTAGGCTACGAAACCCTAAAAAGATGGTGACTATAGTTGAGTAATAGCTTTATTTGCTAGTAGTTTGTTTGTTATTTTTTAATAGGTACATACAACGTCCTCGACCGAACCCATGGCTAATGTAACGTTGTTGTAGTGAGGCTAACAGTGCGATGTTTATACATTTCACTGTCAAGCTACACCTTTTGTTGCTCTCAACCCCGCAATGGATTTAGGCGTGAGCGTTTGTATTGTACTAGCGACCCCCACAGTTTCACCTGCGTGGTTCCCGTGAGAATAATAACATAAAAAATATAAAATGCGTCAATCCAGGCTATCCACCATCCGTGTGCCAAATTTCATCCTAATCTGTTCAGTAGATTTCGAATGAAAGACTATAACAAACATCCATTAATCCTTACAAACTTTCGCATTTATAATATAGTAGCTTTCTCCCGCGGTTTCACCCGCGTGGTTCCTGTTCCCGTGGGAATATTGGACTAGTAGGACCCTATGTTACTCTCCGTCATTTTAACTCTTCAAGTCGATTGGTTGCTTATTTAGGGCGACAAGAAATGACAAACAAACACTTTCGCAATTATAATATTAGTTACAATTAGGATTAAAGAAAAGTTGTATTATTTTCTAATATACATTTTCATAAATTGCTGTGTAGTGTCGGCTTAGAATAGCACTACCCTCTCTCATCTAGGGGCGACTAAGGGACTCAGCCTTCAGGAGACGGGCAGCAGCGTCTCCCACAAATTTCGCCATAATGTGATCGCCAACCCGCCTGCCAAGCGTGACGATTATGGCAAACCCCCCTTTTGGGGGAGGCCTATACCCAGCAGTGGGTGTTATGTGGCTGAGACTACGATACATTTTCATCAAAAAACTCCTTGTTTCAGTGCTCAGGCGAGCGTTCAGCATGTTCGACTCGAGCAAGCAGGGCAGGATCGAGAAGGAGAAGGTTCGCACTATCCTCAACACCATGGTCCACAGCTACGACGACAGGGAACTCGACCAGATGCTAGATACTGAGGATGCTGACGGTATGCTTTAGTTAGAACCTCTTTCCTTTCTTTTCTTTTTTTCATACAATGGGGAAACGCCTATCCCTTATCATACCATACCCCCTAGCGTGAACACCACTGATCACGCGCATGGTGCTGACTTGCTTACCGTGCTTACCCCGCTAAGATGTTTTGAACGCTTAGAAATAAGTAATAGTACCTAGTTAAGTAATAAAAATTAAATGTTACTTAAGTTGAAAACTTCAAACAAATATTTGTGGATAACGGTGTTGGCTGTACAAATACTTAAAAGAATGTATGTAGTCTCTTTGTTCAGTTGTTAGTTGTCCCGAATAAATAATTTAAAAAAAGATGTGAGCGGGACAGTGACATTTTATCAAGCTAAGAGTGTCGATAAACGCCGCTCATTCTAGGGCTACTTTGGCTGAACACAGAATTAACCGCCTCTGTGGTCTAGTGATACAACCACCGGTATCAGACCCAGGGGTCCCGGGTTCGAGTCCCAGCGGGGTTACATATTGTATTCGGTTTGGTTGGTGGTAGGACTTGTTGTAAGTCCGTCTGGTAAGCTACCACCATCTTATCTAAGCCTGACGTTATAACAACAATGTTTTCAGCATTGTTGTGTTCCGGTAGTTAGAGATAAGATAGCCAGTTCCTCAGTGATAAGGATTCCGGGAGAGGCTCGCTTCCATCTTCGGCCTTATCAATACTTACATCAGGTATGATGAAGAACCCGTTGTTCATAAAAAAAAAGGAATTTCTCCCGGAATCCTCAACCACAGAGGAACATGCTTTATCTCTAACTGCCGGAACACAACACTGGTGCAATCATTGCTGCTACGGCGACAGACTTCTTAGATAAGACGGTGGTAGCTAGCCAGAGAAACTTTTGACAAGTCTCGGTAGCTCAGCGGTTAGAGCATTGGACCGGATTTCCAAAGGTCGTGGGTTCGAGTCCCATCTGAGAATTCACTCGTGGCTGAGTTGATTTTTTCCAATATATAATTATTCATAACATTTGACAAGTTATACCACTAACCAATCAGTCACTAGTAGGATCTGATTGCGGTGGTGATACTACTAGACCACAGAGGCGGTATAAAGATGGTCTTTCATTCGTTTTTACTTGTTACATGCCACTGTAGTTTGCAACTTTCGCATTAGAAATTCAAGGAATGGGTGACCAAACATTTATTGTATTAAGCTATCCCGTGCTTCGGTAGGGCGTTAAGCAGTTGATCCCATCCGCATTGTACAGTAGCGGCCCTTGTGGTGGGTTATAGCCTATCCTCTTTGTCTATCCAGAAGAAAGTTAAAGTTAAAAAAGGAATCCACCATTTTTCAAGTAAGAGCTATAGAAAAAATATTTACTAAAACGCAAGCAGTCTTGCAATTTTTACAAAATCCCATTCAAATTACTGACACAAATTCCACGCGGACGGTCTCTAGTGATTCATAAAATAACTATAATTAGCCGCATCATCGCTTGCACTCCAGCAACCTACTATAAACGCAACACTTCACTTTCAAAGAATTTCAACGGCTCTCACCATTCAAACAAATCTCCGCAGAGCAACTTTGTCGGGCATAAAACCGTGTTACATTGGGCAAATTTACAAAAATAAACTCCCTTAATCCACGTTCTGTGGAGTGTCTTTGCAATTTATGAGCATCTCAGTCGTCTCGTTTACTAGTGTAATATCCACGTTGAATATCTTAGTGGCAACAAAAACACACCTTATCACGGTCAAATAGAGTTCACAAGTTTGCTTTTCAACTAGAAACTTTATGGTGTCAATTTAGTGTAGACAAAAGCCAGGAGCTGTAAGGGCTTGTCACCTGAATTGTATGAGCCTCGTAAACAGGAGACAATGTGATATGCAGATTAGTATCGTACTCTAACTTATCTTTCGTACTTTAAACACTGTGAAGGGTGAATTTTCAAAGAGTCTTTTTGTTTTATAAAATTGTAGCAACTTCAATTTTATACTTATGATACTTCTCTTAAGTCTCGGTAGCTCAGTGGTTAGAACATTAAGCCGGATTTCCAAAGGTCGTGGGCTCGAGTCCCATCTGAGAATTCACTTGCGGCCGAATTCAATATTATTATTATTATATTATTATTATTATTTCCAATATTTTTTATTAAAAAATTCTCACACATGAGTAAGTATAAAATAGCATTATAAATGCAAAATAAAAACAAAAATCATAAACTTTAATTTAGTTTAAATAAATTTTATGAGTTGAACACTTACGGAACGGACTTTTTTAAAAAGAATAGTGCTAGAAACTACTGCTACAAGCAGTCAAGGGACAAATACAATATTAGTTAGCGGGAAACGAAGATTTTGGATTTTTAACTTAAAAAGATATAGTTAACTTCGAATGGGAAGAAGAACAGAGCCCTTAGCCAAAGTAACAATTCAAAAACGATAACGAAGTTCGAAAAGAATTAAATGTATGGGATTGGCGGACTGGCATAGGCCGCGCTAAATCACGTGGTCTTACCGCAAGTTAATTGGCGAATATAGACAATAACGAATCGAATTATCGTTTCGCTACATAACGATGTTACTTTGTCTACGGGCCCAGTTACAATTGTTCTCCGGACACCGGTGTCCGGTTTGGGTTTGATGAATTAACACTAAACTAACAGAATTACCGTCGGTAGAAATGCAGACGGATACAAAATAAATAAGAGGGCAATTATTGTAAAACAAAGTTGTATAATTTTCTATAATGGCAATCCTGTTAAAAAAAAAATCGACACGTCTAAAGTATCCATCCTAATAACATTTTACACGCCTATCTGTTAAAATGCCGAGGCTGATGTTGTACGGAGGCATGTCAGCATTGACGGTAATTAGAGGAAGTACTTTTGGCATCGTCTCAAATTAACGTAACGCTAAAAGTTCAAAGGATTGACAGGGCTGGCGCGGCCGTCTCAGTATATTTTGGAGTAATTTTCTCGAGAATATTGTGTAAGATACATGTAAAAGTTTTCACAGAATACATAGGTTAGAAGGACAATGTTTCGCATCTAGTACCTGAAAGCCATGATGTTTAATCTATACTATATATATAATATTATAAAGCTGAAGAGTTTGAAAGAAAGAAAGAAAGAAAGAAAGAAAATTATATTTATTTGAGACAAACACGATAATGGTACATAAAAATAACAAAAAAAGGCACAGGTTTGTCCCAAATCGGTACCGACTCAGCATAATGCTTGGCATTTTGGCCAGCGCTGGTCTTCCGTCGTCGGTACCGTTTTGGTGGGGCTGATCTCAGTTTGTTTGTTTGAACGCGCTAATCTCAGGAACTACTGGACCGATTTAGAAAATTCTTAGACCATTAGAAAGCTACATTTCTCCCGAGTGACATAGGCTATACTTTATCCCGATATTCCCACGGAAACGGGCACCACACGGGTAAAACCGCGAGGATCCGCTAGTAATAGATATGTTACCTTCATATCTATTATTAAACAATCTAAATCTGTGACGCAGATTGCATTTGACAAAAGACAAGTAGGCCAAAATACACGAAAAAGCACGGAAATAAAAGATAGCATATTGAATCGGACCCCTTACAGGTCACATATTCTCAAATGATTCACAATGCGAGCTCGTATGACATATTAATCTGCTTCAAGTACACACTTATTATCATTGGCTGAAAGATAGTAAGAAGTGTCGATGTCGCCTTGAAAACAGAAACATTGCTATGACAACGTGAAGAAATTCACAACTGCTCAATGACAAATGTATGGAGCATGGAATTATCGACCCTAATGACATTATTGTATGAAATGACAACGTCAAAACGTTTCACTTGTAAAATACGGCACATCGCTTCCATAGTAAAGTATAGAGAATTCAAAGTGCATTTTAAAAAAAATCAATCTTTTAATTGAAAATGTAAGACGCAGAAATTGTAGATTACTTGCTTACTTAAAATTAGTAGGTACTTATTTAACATTCGTTTTATCCTAATATTTCTAAGGAAAAATATACGAAATCTTGTAAACACCAACACAAGTTTTTGAAGATTTAGTGCAACTTTAGATTTCAATAAAAAAAACTGTGCCCTATTTCAAAATTTGGCCTTGCAAACAGTGTAGATGCATTATCCGTTGTAATAACTACGTAAACTTTAGCTGTTTAAATAAACTATTTTTTATTAATATCATGTTACCCGTAACTGTACTTTTTCGCATAAAAGGTCGGAACAGTCTTAGGTATGTACTATTGGACTGATTCTGTGTCAGGCGCAAGGGATGATGACGCATGACAGCCAACTTAATACTTCTAGTCACTTTTAACACCCTTTTAATTAATAAATCTATGTTATAGGAGCTGCTGATAAAGTCTCTGAAGTCTCGGTAGCTCAGTGGTTAGAGCATTGGACCGGATTTCCAAAGGTCGTGGGTTCGAGTCCCATCTGAGAATTCACTTGTGGGCGAGTTGATTTTTTCCAATATTTTTATATTTCTATTTAAAATATATCATACAGTCTCTGAAGACAAAGTTTAAAGCCCGCTTCTGTTGTAAGACACCAAATTGAAAAAAAAAACTATGCGGGGAGAGTTGTACCTCCATTAAAGAAAAGGTTAACTAGGTATATTTGGAATAATAGATTGCGCATAAATATTTTAAGTGATATAGGTATGTAAATCTTTATAAATTTATAGCAACATAACATGCTCTTGCTATTAAACTGCCAAACTCTGTGTAAAAGCCTTAAGGTGGTACGACTTCCATACAAACAAACATTGCACATTAATTGGTTCACCATACATTAATAATTCATAAATGCATGTGCAACTAACTCGTTTCTGTTATTTGTTTGCGCGAAATTATTAAAAAATGTACTTTCATACATGAGGTATATAAATCCGATGAGTCACACACACATACGTAGAATTATTGAAATTAGAAGATATTAGTTTATTCGTGATTTATGTATGAAAGTACAATTTTTTAATTATTTCGCGCAAACAAATAACTGAAACGAGTTAGTTGCGCATGTATTTATGAATTATTAAGGTAGGATGAACCAATAATTGTGCAATTTTTGTTTGTATGGAAGTCGTACCACCTTAACACACATATTCAAGACTCCAAATTATAGCCTTTGCCCAAATAAATCGATGCTGCGATGCTACGATGATACGCCCACATGCTTACCGAAATATCTTGCAAAATATTTCGGTCCTTATATAAACATGGTAACTTTCATGATCGTGCTATATCCAAGTTTTGGGTTTTACAGAATGTATTAATTATGTATTAAGACTAGATTGCGTGGGACCAACTTGACTATAAATAAATTTCCCTTTTCGTTAACTGACTTTCTAGTTTGATAGAACTGTTGGTATATCTATACTAATATTATAAAGAGGAAAGATTTGATTGTTTGCTTGTTTGTTTGCAACGAATAAATACAAAAACTACTGAACGGATTTGGATGAAATTTGGTACACAGATAGTAGATAGCCTGGTTATGAACATAGGATACTTTTTATCCCGATATTCCCACGGGAACGGGAACCACGCGGGTGAAACCGCGAGCGGCCGCTAGTACTTAATATAGGCATGTTACTTTCTGTAAGTATAACTAAGTTTTTTCGAGAGAATAATTTATACAGATGGGTTAACCTATATAACCTTTAATAAGTACCTTCACAATGTTTGTAGTCCTAAGGAAATTCACTGATGCGAATACCACTGTGTGACAAATTAACATAGGTAGGTAGGTATTGCAAAATTTATTTTTTAACAATTTTAAAACTTATATAAGTATCTTTGAATATTAATCTTGCAGCAAAAAAAGTTTCTTTTGAATTATTCATGTTTTAAGTTACTTAAAAAAGTTATTTATTTTAAAATATGACCCTAAATTCTGGTCGGTGATTGCCCCATTTTCAATACTATTTGACAGGCTCTGATGTGACACCAACACCAGTTATGACAAAGTCGTTGTATCGCTAGCAGCTTATTAATTATAATGTTCATGCGAGGAGCACTCTCGCAATTTTAGATTTATACATTGAAAACGCTATTTTCTTCTTAAAAATTTACCACGTATTTTGTTTTTTTATTTTATTTTAATGCTATTTTTATACTTATAATGATACTTTTTAATAGAAAAATAAGTTATACTAAAGTTATACTCAGACAGGACTCGAACCAGCGACCTTTAAGTTTCCGGCCTACTGATCTAACCAATGAGCTACCGAGCCTTAAAAGGCTTTGATACCTAAAGGTCGCAGGTTCGAGTGCTGACTGAGAATAACTTGTGGCCGTGTCGATTTTTTGCAATATTTTTCTACTTCAAAATTGACCATGTTGGTTCCAGATAAAGTAAAACAAAATGGAAATTCATTAGTTATCGTATTAGTCGCTCGGACGCCATCATGACATCTCGTCGACTTTCTACTTGACCCGGAGCCAGCTCGCTAACCAGCAAGTCATGATGGGTTTGCAGTTTTCTACTTTGTCATACATCTGACAACACATAAAGATTCACTGTTGCCATACGAAAACCGAGGGTTCGGGGGCACAGTGATTCGCGCGTCTTGGGATTGTGTATTTGCAGTAGTAGGGTAAAGGCGGGATAGATGCCCCAGTAGGATAGATGCCTCATTTTAAAAAAACATAACTTCCCAAACTCGCGATTAAGAAAAAACAATAGTAAAACTAAGAGCCGCTGTCACCCCGCACTTCAGTTA
Source organism: Chrysoteuchia culmella (assembly GCA_910589605.1). Lineage (NCBI taxonomy): Eukaryota > Metazoa > Arthropoda > Insecta > Lepidoptera > Crambidae > Chrysoteuchia > Chrysoteuchia culmella. The sequence continues at coordinate 19,529,229 of OU342651.1, read as the reverse complement.
GCCACGGGCCGTCGTGCGGTGAGGATACGTTTCGCTCGTGTGTGAATTCTTCTCCGCGGCGAACTTTACGAACACGTCAAAGTTTTAAAGGTTAGTATTTGCTGTTGTTTAACTTTATAATTAGTTATTAATTCTGTTATATTTTTTATTACGTCAATATACTGATTCATCAAGTATGCATCTAGATGGAAATAGTTGCTCATTTGTTTTTTATTTATTTAAAAAATACTTGGGCATCTATCCTTATCAAAAAGGATAGTTGCCCTGATTTTTCGAGGTATAGGTGCCCCTTGGAGCATCCATCCTTCCGTACACCATGTATACTCATGCCCTTATGGGCATCTATCCTTCCATACACCATTTGTACTCATATGAGGTTTCAGTGTATATTTTGAACATATTTTTGTGTTCTGTTATATATTTTATGTGTTTACATATATTTATATACTTACTGATTGTAGCAGAACCATTGCCACGAAAGTACAAAAGAAAGGAAGGAGTGCGAGCTCGAGTATGTCCTTGGACTCCAGAACAATTGCAGTCAGCTTTTGAGGAAATGGACAGAAATACCATGGGGATAAACGAAATATGCTAAAACACCAATTGTTCTCAAAACCTCATTAATGTTTGGTTGTTTTTCGTTTATACAGTATGAAGGGCTTCTATCCCGCACCGCAGGCATCTATCCTACATAGTATTTTCAAGGTGGGGCAACTATCCATACGGGTAGGCATCTATCCTCAACAAAGGAGTTCCATAAAAAGCTAAAATCTGCAAAAACTGTAATTTATAGGTCCAAAAAAACAAATCACAGTTAAACATAAGGATTAAACTAGCTAAATTCATATGCATTATTTATATAAAACTAATATTTTTAAAATGAGGAGGATATTTTAAAAAGTGGGGTATCTATCCCGCCTTTACCCTAATGGGTTTGTGAACCGCCTCTGTGGTCTAGTGATACAACTACCGGTATCAGACCCGGATCCCGGGTTCTATTCCCAGCGGGGGAACATATTGTATTAGGTTTGGTTGGTGGTAGGACTGTTGTAAGTCCGTCTGGCTAGCTACCACCATCTTATCTAAGTCTGACGCCATAACAATGTTTTCAGCATTGTTGTGTTCTGGCAGTTAGAGATAACATAGCCAGCTCCTCAGTGATTGAGGATTTCGGGAGAGACTCGCTTCCATCTTCGGCCTTATCAATACTTAACATCAGGTATGATGAAGGCTAAGAGTATCCCCATCGTAAATAAAAAAATATTAAAAAAAAACCACTTGTTACTAGAGTTTGATATACTTATCATCATAAAAATACAATGTGTAAATATTACAATGATTATATTTAACACTAGCGGATCCTCGCGGTTTTACCCGCGTGGTGCCCGTTCCCGTAGGAATATCGGGATAAAATATAGCCTATGCCACTGGGGAGAAATGTAGCCTTCTAATGGTCTAAGAATTTTCTAAATCGGTCCAGTAGTTCGTGAGATTAGCGCGTTCAAACAAACAAACTCTTCAGCTTTATAATATTAGTATAGATTAGCCGTTGGTCCCGGCTGTATTTGCTGTCGTTTAAACCCACCAATCCGCATTGGGCCCGCGTGGTGGGTCAGGGCCCGTTCTCATTATCCATCTATAAGGAAGGCCAGTGCCTCAGCAGGCACATTAGGCAGGGACATTAGGCTAATTACGGTAAACCGTGGTGGTTTTAAATAGAAGCAGTCTATATAATTAGGTCCTTACCTATGAAATTGCCGATTTGTATGAAGAATTTCCATACTTGTTATAATTTCTAGTGCAAATGCTAATGCCACACTTTTTTATGTACAGCCATTGTGTGAAGTTAAAGCAATCTAATGCTATGTTTTTATTTTAAAAGTATTGAGTATCTTATAAAATATATTGAATGTAATGGTCAGTTTTTTTTCGTATAAGAAACGAAAAGAATAATCGTATCATTACTGATTTTTTACTGCTATGATATAAATTTAATACAAAATCAAGCAATCGATGTACCTTTTAATTATATAAATAATGTAGTGTAAATCCCTAGAAGTGTAAGAAAAAAATCGGCAATTTCATAGGTGAACCCCTATTATTTCTCCTTAAACAATGTTGAGTTTATTAATTTTTAGACTTCTAAACTCTAAAGTTTTTAGACTTCTAAACTCTAAAGTTTAGAAAAATCTTATAATCCCCCTCTGTCCGTCCGTACGTACGTATGTATGTACGCATCGAGATCTCAGAAACCATAAGAGATAGAGACAAACGGTCAACGGGAATGAGTTTAGGACACCTTGGACATGTGTCAAATGTACTTTTTTTTTTTTTTTTTTTTTTTAGTTTCTACACTACAAAACAATAACAACTGTCACGTGGTTTAGAAGTCTATTTTGTGCCTGCTAACTAGCAGGCGCTGCTAACGTGTTTCTAGTACTCTACGAGTATGACCTTTTCAGTCAGTTTTCTGTGTGAATTTTGAACATAATATTCATTCATATGCAATGCAACTTAATATATATAATATACTTGAAAGTTTTTCATCTGAAGCTTACGAAATTCTATAGCACACTTTCGAAGTTCTGTGCATTCGCGAAGGCAAAAATTTAGCTTTTAAATAATTCGTAACTTCTTTTTGGAATTCTCCATCTTCGCTTTTGTGCACTTTGAAAATTCAGTATGGTAGTATAAACAGAATATCCTCGCATCGATGAAAATAGCTCTTTAGTTTCTTTTTTGTTACAAATAAACAAAATCCTCACTAAAATAATTTGAAAAGTTTTATTTCAATTTTGTGTTTCAATGTTTCCGTAGTACTGCCCTAATTACTTAAAATGGGTATTGTACAAATATTAAAAGAGGTCCGTCGCTAAAATTTAGCAGCAACTGGGTCATGATAACCATTCATGGCTGTTTGCAACTTCAAATTACATTTTAATATCAGCAACAAATATGACACTCTTTTTTCTCTTAAATAAATTATAATTATTGTCGTAATTTAAATGTCATTTGACATCAGTACCTTTCTTTGTTTATATATATATATTTTTTTTATAATAATACTGTCTCCCGACTGTCTCTCAACTTTACAGTAAAACCACAATCTATCTATACATACAGTCGTCCAACGGACACGTTTTGCTAGAGCAATCGTGCGGGGTTCGCGGGGAGAGAGGGGGTGCTAGCGAGACCGAGCTGCCATACACTCACTCGGTACTATGCCCTGTCAAATACTATGAAAGCCTTGTCAAAAGTGCCATGACCGCGAGGTTTCAAGGGCGTTGTCCTACTGTTAGTTCCTTAGTAAAAATGTGGTAAAACTAAGAACCAATCAGAATAAGAGTTAGCCAGCAAGCAAAAATCAAGCCAATCAGAGTAAAGATTATTCAATGTTACTGACGCTATTAGTAAAGAACCGCTTGCAGTAAGATTGAGAAATATCGTCACCACTGTCTAATTATCAGTGTTTTGGCAATATCCCTAGGATTTTTGCGAAAATTCAAATCATCCTAATATCTACTCATTTAATAACTTTGTAATGTCAAACGACTGTGATATCCTACCAACTTTCAATCATCTAGGTTAGACCGATATAGTAATGTTTACAATATGCTTGCACTTTGGTCCAAAGATAGATTATTTATTTACTGAAAAATTTGTTTGGTGAAATTTTATACTAAAAAAAAACAACAACGGGTTGGACTCCGGGAGTGCCGGCAGAAGTGAAAACCGCTTAAGCGAATCAGCAAGAGAAGGCATACATTTCGCCGCGCGGTAGAAAGAGAGGGGGATATTACTTCCTCTCCTACGCCGCGCCGGCGGTCTACTCTGCCTACGCCTTACGAATTTTCGATCAGGTCACGTGTCCTGAAGCGACTTTAACATTTTTTATCCATCCCAAAAATTTAAAACTTATGTGCAAAACGCCGCTAAAGAAGTTTTCACTTCAAAAAATATATCCTCCAACTCCGTCTGATTCATTTGGAGACGTTAATTGTTAAGTAAGTCATTTATTACTTTAGTGGTTCAGGTGAAAACACAGAGTTTTACAGTTACTCGCATTTATAATACAAGTATGGTTTTACATCTAAGCTGCTTAGATGACGTTGCAATAAAAAGGCAATCAAACTCGAACGAGCAAAGCCATCCGAACTGACACCAAGAGCAATTACGAAAGTAATTAGGAAGTGTTCGCAGATGGTCAGGTCGCGGTCCTTGGAAGAGACGGGTAACAAAGAGGTCGGCAATCCTAGCTTTTGGAAAGTATACTATGAACTAATGGACTTAAGGTCCACTTTTTGGACCGGATTCTAGATGCCACTAAACAGCTATTAGGTTTTTTGCAAAACTAGAAATAGACTATGAACTACCTACCAAGGCAGATATATAAACTGGCTACGCAGAAAATTTCTAAGTAAGTATTCCAGAAATAGACATGTAATGACGAGACTTTAATATTATCAACATTAAGTTTTTTTGCCACGTCTGTTGTCTAGATCGTCTGTTGTCTAGATTCAGAGGTCCTGGGTATCTAATAGTACGTATCTTATCATTTAACTGCCGAAACCCAAAAACGTTGTAAACGGTCACACAAATTACCAAGCTTTACGGCAGGAGATCTTAGTAATTTGAACCCAAGTTTAGAAAGATGCGGAACGAAACTTTTCGCTAAACACGCATTAGATTTGGAATTCAGTGCACTAAATTCAGACAGACTGAATGTCTCAGTCTGAGTCAGTCTCAATGCCTTTACACTTGTCTAAATTCAGAGTCTTCATCATTTAGAGCACTAAAATCAGTCAAATGTAAAGGGTAAGCTAAGCTAAATGTAGCTAAGCTTCCAGTGGAGCCTTCCCTTTATTCGGTGGCACAAAAGTGCTCAATTTTCAGGCAATCGTTTGTCAAACAAGCAAGCCGTTACATTATTGAACTAATTGAACTACTAATGGCTTTTCAGTTTGTATCGGAGTTTCAAATGGATCAGCAAATAGACAGGTTTTGTAACATAAAGTTTTACAGTGAAAAGTGTACTTTCACTGATCAACAAAAATTAAGAGTAGCAACAATATTTGAGTTGGGGGTCTTAGACCCCATTAACACAAGAATGGGGTTAGATTAGTAGTGAAAAAAGTGTCGCCTTAAAAATAGCCACGTTGCCATGACGACCAAAAAAAATTCAAACTCATTTAAAGGGAAATTAATGTAGTGCTTGTTCTCTTTAAACAACATCAACATGACTATTTTTGATGCGGTCAGAGCCGGTAGATTTCAAACGCTCAAGTGCAAAATGTTAAATTATGTAGGAATCGTTTTTTTTCTGTTCGAGTAACACACGGAATTCTGTCACCCGCGGGTGGTGCTAGTGTTATGTATGGTGGATTTTATATCTTTTTCTCACATTATGACTCCATGTAATGTTAGTAGGTTAATTTAGACTTGTTTCTTCACAACGAACAAGTCCGTTGGACTTGGCTTACGTTGCACTAACACAAAGCTGGACTTAGAGCGGCTTCAAGACACGACGAACTGCCATTTTGAATGGTTGCGTAGCTCTGATTGGCTCAATGTGACTTGATGTAATTTGATATCACAACGTTAAGTGGACTTCAAGTAATTTGAAAAAAGTGAACAGTTTTAATAATATTTTACATGGAAACTACAAGAATTTGATTTAATTTGTTAAAGCACTCGTAACCGTAATTTACTAGGCCGTTTTAATAAAAATAAAAAAACATAACCTTCTTTCATAAATGGAATTAGGATTTGAAATCTAACGGCTCCCGTTTTCTTGTATCACACCGATCCACTGCAGCATGAGGCTCAGTTTCTTTAGTACGAGTTAAGCAAACTATATTTGATAAATGTTAAACACCTAAATACTTTTACGGTGTTACCGTAAAAAGGTGAATTAACTAAAAAAAATCGACGTGTCCTCATAGGTCACTGTAGCATAATTGATTAGTGCATTGGGCCGGATTCCCTAGGATGCGGTTTTGAATCCCGTCAGAGCGACATGAGACAAGTTGCTTTTTTAACCGACTTCAAAAAAGGAGGAGGTTCTCAAGTCGATTGTATTTTTATTTTTATTTTTTTTTATGTATGTTCTACCATAACTTCGCCAGTTCTTAACAGATTTTTATAATTCTTTTTTTATCTGAAAGAAAATGGTTTATGTGTGGTCCCATATAATTTTTACGAAGATCTGGCTAGTAGTTTTTTCATAATCTTGAAAAATATCAATCACCTTTTGGCAAGTAGTCGTTTACCTAGATGACATTGTTGTGTATGGGCTGATTTTTAGTGTAAGTAACGGCACATTATGTAACTATAAAATCTGAAATAAAAACATTTTATAAAAAAAAATTCAAACCGACTTCAAAAAGTAAAAAATAAAACCTTTGGAGTCGGTGCTAGCTAGCTAAGGCCAAAAAAATATATAGTTAATAGAAGTGCAACGTAGAATGCCCTGGCTGGCACCGACTCCAAAAGTTTTATTTTTTACTTTTTGAAGTCGGTTTGAATTTTTTTTATAAAATGTTTTTATTCTAGTATATTTTCTTGTTTAATATTTAAGTATCCCATAAAAATAGCATTGTGAAATGCAAAAATAAAAAGTTAAAACTATAATTTGATGGGGCTGACATAACCTTAATATGTTAAAAGCCCCATAAAAATAAAAGAATAAAAAAAACTTTATTTGTTTTCGAAAACGATCACTCTGTCTTTCTCTTAAATATCTATACTAATAATAATATTATAAAGCAGAAGAGTTTGTTTGTTTGAACGCGCTAATCTCAGGAACTACTGGACCGATTTAGAAGCTATATTTCTCCCGAGTGACATAGGCTATATTTTATCCCGATATTCCCTCGGGAAGGGGCACCACGCGGGTAAAACCGCGAGGATCCGTTAGTAATATTATAATAATAATAAATGTCAACTCGTACTTGGCGTACAGACAGTATAGGGCCAGTTAATTAATGACAACTTTAAAAAGTAAATATAAATAGATTCACCATCCTCTGTTGAACAGTAATGGTGGACATTTATTACGTCAGGTCCGCCATTTGGCGTCGATAAGCCCGGGGCAGGTCGAGATTGAGTACTTCTATGCCTTCGATAAGTACCACCTCGTAATTTTATTGCTTAGCAATCGGTGGCAAAAAACATGAAATAAAACTTTGGTGCTGTTCGTTCGTTTATTGTATTTAATCAGAAAAAAAAATGTTTTGTGGTTTGTCCCTGTATTTATTATAAGTGCAACACTACCATTACCTAATTGGAAGTTACCGAATGTGTAATTTTAGTTGTGTTCTCTTCTACAATCTTCATAAATAAAATAACGATTCTTTTTCTATAACATTTAATAATAAGACAAGACAATTTTGTTTCGTCCAATAACGATTTTAAGGAAATGATTAGCCGATTTTGTCTTAGTTACATTAAACATGACGTTACGTTTCATTCGTGCCTACAACAATATGGAAGATAAAAAGCTTTTCCAAACCATTAGGTAGAAAAAATCATACATTGTAGTTATATTTACTAGTGTAACTTCTCGTAAAATTTTGTGGCTTAGCTGAAAAGAGCTAGGAAAAGTATTAGCGAAACTTATGAATAACTAATTAATAAACTCTTGAAACATTAGGGTCAAAACCACAAGAAAGCGGAATTTTAAACAAACTCTCCGATAATTTGTACAATCTGAACAACTTCTGAATATTGGAATATTGACCGCCGCAATTTCAAAGTAGGTTGCTTAAAAATTTAAACGCTAACACAACGCTTTCGATACTTTCTTCATCGTTACTTTGCTAAACTACTTACTAGTATAATAAAACAATAACCAAATCGAGAGTTGAGAAGAAAAAGTGTTTGTGTTTACTGACACAAACACTTAAGCGGTAATTTTTTTTTATTCAGATCTTTTTCATCTGATAATGCTACAGTATATTGCCAAAGTGAAATTTTTAACGTCTATTGTAGCACCACTAAGTGCATAACTACTAATTAATAAATAGGAGCAGATGCCTTATTTTGCGCACGCGGAAGATTAGCAACAACAACGCGGGCCCATTTTAGATTGGTGGGTGTTAAAGATTGCAAATTTTAATGCTGCTGGGACTGCGACTGGAAAATTTTTTAACTGACACAACCAAACGCAATAAATCGTCAATCTTAATTCAACTGCTTAAGGCTTAAAATGCCAACGATGTTTTATTATTAGGGTTTTTTCGCAGCGATAAATCTCCCAGTGGCTACATCTGCGAGCCTTCCTGCAAAAAACCCGAACCGAAATGTTTGTGAGACCTTTCAGTGAGTTTCTGAAATCGAAACGGAGAGTTATGTGATTGGCTTTTTACATCTCCTAATGCTAAGGACGATTGGAATAAATATGGGCTCCAACATAAAAAATTACATGTAATAATAAAGACTTTTTCACATTGAGCTGTTTATTAAAAATGTAAAAAAAATGAATTTCACTTGGACTTCACTCACAATTACAAGGTGAAATAGGTATTAAAAAGTATATAATATTTCTTGAAATTCAGACAAAGTTGTGACTCAGATATCGGATAAAAAAATGTTGTCAATAATTTTAAAAGTATGGATAATCACTAGAAGTACGATGATAATGACATTATAGTATTTACAAAAGGATACATTTGAAAACAAGTAGGCCATTTAACGCCCAAATCAGAAGTCCAATTAAGAAACCGCTTGGATACCGAAAGGTTGTGGCTTCAATTCCCGACTGAGTTGTGATTGATTGCGTTTTCTAAAATTATTGGATGCAATGCTTGTGTCGGTAAAGCAGAATACTAAAGCAAGACATGTTATTGCTGATGTTAAAAAAATAATAGTAGATAAGATTAAATTTATTGAAAAATCCGCTATCTACACATCCAAGAATAATTGGTCTGAAATAAGCAATTTCCCGAGGCAAATGTCTGCAATCTATCAAGGGCGGTACGCATTAGGGCGATGCAAATTATCGTCTCTAAGGCAGCGTGCACACCAAACGTATAATTTATTTTCTTAATTATTCATATTTGGCCTAAGAGATAATAGGATTTGTGCCTCCTTAAGTGAGAGGGTTTTTTTTAGCTTGGACGCTCTCAAGTCCAACACACTTAATTACGATATAATAAATATATTATTATTACTCTTTGTATGGAAGCAACCCTGAGATATCAACTAACATATTTATTATTTATTATTGCTTATTTACATAGAGTAATAAAGTTGATAATGATAAATAAAGCAGTGGAACTTTTCGCTTTTCTCGTTTACGTTTGGTGTAACCAAGGCATAACAAGTGACGCTATCGGTACGCATTCATTAATGACTTTGATTAAATACTGTTTGACGATAACGAAATTTTAGTAATGTATAAAAAATGCATGAAACGAAGACAAATGGGGTAGTTTTTTATTTGTTAAGAAAAGGCATATTCATTTTATAAGATTTCAAACTTACAAGTATTTTTTTTTTATGAATGACGGGGAGACTCTTATACATACCTGATGTAGGCTAAGAGTCTCCCCTTAATATTGATAAGGCTGAAGATGAATTTTAATTAATTTATTAATTTATTTGGGACAAAAAACAGCGTTCACATTATATGTTAAAATTAAGGATAGTACATAAGTATTACTTATAGTGAAGCCCACAACATTATCCTCGAGTTAATTTGTGATACTCATTATCTTAAGAACTGATTACGGAAGGTACTTGATACCTTCCGCCTGCGGTGACACCCACATGGCTTCCGTTCCCGTGGGAATATCGGGATAGCCTATGTTACTCGCTGTCCATTCAACTTGTTAAACTATGCTAAAATTTAAGCCCATTGGATGCTTAGTTAGGACGTGAAGAAAGGACAAACAAATACACATTCGCATTTATAATATTAGTTAGGATTATGATACAAAAGGACTCAAACTGTTGCTACAAACGAAACGTCAATCTGTACCCTAAGTATACTTATTTACTGTATAGCAAATGTCGCTTTTGAGTCCAGTTGTATGGATATAAATAATTAATAAATATTTCTCACACTCACACCAACTAACCTAGCCCCAAAGTAAGCACTGTCAGGCTTGTGTTATGGGATAGTAGGGTAACGGATATAAATACATATAAATATACATATGTAAGTATTTATGTATAGAAATATATATATATATATATATATATAAACGCCCATGACTCAGGTACAAATGCTCGTATTCATCATACAAACATTTGCCCCTACCGGGATTCAAACTCTGGACCTCAGAGTAGGCGACACCTTGAAACCGGTGTACGTACCACTTTGCCACGGAGGTCGTTGAATATAGAGATAGATAGAGAGATTAATGTTAATTAGCTATAGATAAAAGAAATTAAAAATAAATCGATTAGAGTTACCTAAAATAGAAGTGTACATTTTTAAAGTTTAAATTTTTTATGTTGCTTTAGTTATTAAAGGATATAAAATATAGTAGTAGTCGGTTAACTATAATATCAAACCTACTTATGTAATGGCAATATTTGCCATTTTTTTCTGCTATGAAGTACTTTAACAAATATTTTTCAAGTCATTTTTTATTCGGTTGTGTTGATGCGTAAAATTAATTGTATTTCGTTTCTGTTTTCTCAGTAAGTTTACTTAAATATTTATGTTTTTTTGAGCATTTGCATTTTCAATGTTATATTTATACTTATGATAATTTTTGTTTTTTAAATATTAAAAAAATGCATCAGCTGCCAAGTTATTCTAAGACGGGATTCGAAACACTTGATTACTTAAATACTAGTGGTTCTGTGAGAACAGTAGACCTCGCTTGCAAAGTTAGGGCGGATATGCTATATTTTAATGCAAATTTTCATAGGTAAGTACACAAAGTAATTTGCGCAACAATAGTAGATAATGAAGAAAGTCAAATTTTAAATTGAATTTTAGGTGCTTGAATTTTCCAAAAGGCTAATCTACTCGATTGTAGATTTTTGAGCAAAATAGGGGTAAAGGTTACTCCCGTGGTCCTAGGGGGTCGAATCTGGGGTTTACGGGTTTATCTCACTAAGGCGGAGAAGACTGAGTAACAAAATTTTGGAATAGGTTCAAAAAGTAAAATACGTCCATGCAAACTTTCCCCGTATTTTCCCTTTCCACTCCCCTTCTTTCGGATTTGACTTTCTCCCCCCCCCCCCCTTGTGCTAAATTTCATCAAAATCGGTTCGGTCGGTCGGTCAGTCGGACAGACTGACAGCTGACAGACAGCATTTATGGCCAATCTCGAAACTGAGGCGCTGCGCTCGCTCGGTCAATTATTATTTTTTGGTAAATAAGGCAAGAAATGTTTGATACATTTCTTGACTTGTAAAATTTCTTGTACCTACTTAATCTCATCGAGAGTCCCGACTCGACAGTTAAAATCAGTCAGGGCTCGCATTAAGCCCGACTGTTGGTTTAATTGGCAGATTAAATGATAACCTTATCTGCCTTTTGTCAAGAATATATAAAATAGAGTCTTCAAGGGTTAGGTTCCACGAAACGGAGAAGTCACCTTTTCATGGCATGATAAAGAACTCTATTGGAAACATTTTATTTTATATACATCGAGGAGACACTTAGCCTTCATCTTACTGGTATCGCAGTTCTCCTAAAATCCGCAACCACTGACGAACTGGCTATCTTAAATCATAACAAAAAGGAATCAACTATTCGCAGGATATTGGTTTTATTTGTGTATTGTGTATTGTTATTTGTGTATTATGCACAGGTCATATGTTGACGAGTCGACGTCTGCAATTCAACTGACTTGTCCGCCATCACTAAGAACCGTCATACGTTTTCCCGCCAAAATGGTACTTCCATTTAGACTCGACTCGTCAACATAGATACTTTTAATACATTTGTATTTTGAATAATTTGAATAAACGGTTTGGTGATAATCATAATCATAATCTTTATTTGCAATTAAACATGGTATATAAATATAACAGCTGTGACAGATAATAATTGGCACTAAAACATGTTTAGCCAAAATTAATTAGCATGCAAAATATATATATATAAAAAAAAACATATAATAATAATTTAATCTTTAATCACAAAAAAAATAAAATCATATAAAGTATGGAAGCCTAGCCATGTACCCAATTGTCTTTTAATTGAATAATATTTAGAGTCCTAATTTCGTTGGGTAATTTATTAATGATTGTTATATACAGTCATACAGCTTTTATTATACTGCATTGTTTTTGGCGTTATCTGAAGTACTAACCTAATCGGATCTCTGATCCGATGAATACACAATAAAATTTCTTCACAATGATTATAGTATTATCGTCGTCATCAGCCATTTCTCCTTTCTTATGGATGGATAAGGAGAATGGGCCATGACCCACCACGCGGGCCCAATGTGGATTAGTGGGATTAAACGACTGCAAATGCAGCCGGGACCAACGGCTTAACATGCCTTCCGAAGCACGGAGGAGCTCTAGATAGTAAATTTCTGGTCACTCATCCCATGACCGACCGTTGCGAAAGTTGCTTAACCTCAACAATTGCAGGCCGAGCGCGCGAACCACTGCGCCACGGGCTCCTCATAATTTCATATTTTATACTATAAAATAACTTATTTCCAACTTCTCATTTTTTTAAAGAGCTATAGACCCGAAGTAGTCTAGTAAAGGAAATTTATTTTGTTCGGGAAAATGACATTAATACCTACACTCAAATTAACTTGAATTATTGATTATACTTGAGTATACAACAATATTTTAAAATAAGATTGTCAGCAGGAGTCATAGGATCGAGAGTTTCTTGTCCGTTTTCTTAAAACGTCCAGTAGGGGGAGGGGAGAACACTGCAAGGTGGGTTTCCAATAACCGCAAATAATGTTCAGAAAAAGAAATTACACTGTAGGATTTACTTATGATAAATTTTGAACAGAAAAATATTGGGAAAAATCAACTCGGTCACAAGTGAATTTTCAGATAGGACACGAACCCACGACCTTTGGAAATCCGGTCCGATGCTCGGTCCCATCTGAGAATTCACTTGTGACCGAGTTGATTTTTTTCATAAATTTTCTATTCAAATTTTATCATAAGTATAAAAATAGCATTGAAAAATGCAAAAAACAAAAATCATCAACTGTAGGATTTAATGACAATTTTAATTTATTTTGACCGGACTAAAAAGCCGACTTAGCAATTTATGACAGAAAAGTTAATACTTTTAAGTATGAAATACAGATTTTACCTAAAATCAACAACCTAGGTATGTCTTGTCAGACTGGAAAAGTCTACTTCACCACTCTTAAAATACCGTATATTTTTCTTTAAGTAACTACATCACTTTTGGCACCCCTATCAAACTCCCTGTTGTCTTAACTACGGTTCAAACTCACAGTTAACGTGACTCAGTCAAGGAATGAACGTTAACTGGAGCATAATTAGCGGCGTTCAGCTTATCTCGCAGTAATTACTTGGTTGTAACGATTTAGTGGAGTAACTTCGTAAGCACAAAGTCAATTATCGTGAGTCATTTGCGCTCCATCGTGGCATGTTGGTGAGAGGTGTCATTAGTGCTGAGGCATTCTTAAATACATCGGTTGTTAATTTGCCAAACTTGCAAAGATACACTCAACGGCAAAAAAAACGCACCTTTTAATAACACTTTACAAATGCGTGTACGGCGTGTACCGCTACCAATACTGGCAGCGTTTGAAAGCCCAATAAATAAACTTAACAACATTTCATTGTATTAAAAGAACATCATAACTAAAAAAAATGCTATTTTGTGCCTTTTAAGGGCCGCTGGTTGAGCAATTGCGCTACAATTTGTGGGTGTTAAAGGGTCAATGCAGGTTCTATAGGGTGATTCGTTAATTAACCGTTAAAAAAAGTAATTAGTAAGGTGCTTTATTACAAAAAAAAACATAATTGACTGTTGTATTTAGCTCAGAAAATTTTCTTTTTTTTTTACATAGTATTCCAATATGTTTGTCGATTTTGTATATTTGACATTTGATTTTGGTTTTTATTTTCAGGTAGCGGTAAACTAAACTTCGATTCGTTCGTCCGTGTCGCTACCCACTTCCTCGATGAAGATGACGAGGCTTTGCAAAAGGAGCTGAAGGAAGCTTTCAGACTGTATGACAAAGAAGGTTAGAAAATGATTTTTAACTTTGTCATTTTCAATTCTAATTGAGCGGAAAGATAAATAAAAAAGATTCTGGAATGGCGATCGCGCACTACTAATACTCAGGTCTACTGTCCCTTGGAGCTGTGGAAAAAATCAAACTTCTAAGCCAAAGCAATCAAAAGATACAGCCTTTTATGCCGCAAATTTTCGAAACTCGCACGGGAATCAAAACCTACAGGGTACTTCCCGTGAACTTAGAATCTTGAAATTTGGTACGAAGTAACGTCTTTTAGTACAGATAAAGGAAAAATTGCGAAAACCGTAAATTTTTTGTTGCATCATATAATAAAAAATATTTTTGAAAATTTTAAATTTTCTTTAGCAATTAAAATTACATAACTATGACTCGATTGTCGTGATGGGTGAACTTTTACTTATATACCTACAGGTTGGTACGGAACCCTCGGTGCGCGAGTCCTACTCGCACTTGGCCGGTTTTTTACTTCACACAGAAGATTAAAGAATTAAACGCTTTTCATCATAACTGCTTTACAGCTAAAATTGTCTACGTTCATTGGTGCGAGGCAAATAACGTTACGAGCAAAATTATTTGTTTCGCAAAAGTCTAACTGGAGTTCTTGTTATTTGACCTATTTCAGTAGAATTTCAGTGGCAAATAGAATTTATTTGATGGACTGTTCTGTTATTGAATACTTAGATGGCAAGAAAGGATTAAAGAGTACCTATTATCGTTATCGAAGTTCTGAATACTTATTCTACAGAATTGTACTTCCTAAACTGTTTTTCCCCCATACACCCTGTAAGCATACACCCTGTAAGCAAGCGTTTCCTTTTACTCGGTATAGCAAATCTGTTGTCTGTTTATCGAATAAACCTTCCGAAGTTTCAGGGTCATGTTTGGATCAAGCTGACATTTGTTTGATCAGCACTAACTTTGCTGACAGCTAAAGTGGAGCAGTGTGCCGAGTTATTTTTAAATACACTAGATTGCACCTGTGACTTCGTCTGTACAAAATTATTTTTACATGCTAAATACTTACTTATAATGTCTTCTAATTTGTCCTTCCTTGACTGTTTTCCTGCCTTTACACCAAACGTTCTTTTACTCGGTCGAAATAGCAAATCTGTTTGTCTGTTTATCGAATCGACATCTAAGCTTCCTCAAGGACATTTTTCGATCAGGTTGATAAAAAAAATCAATTAGGGAAAAGTATTTCGTGCCTCATGTTTCAATCTATATCTTATTTTTTTCTGATATTATTGCTATGGAACATTGGGTTTTAAGATAAAAATAAGGTTGATGCATAATATCCTGCTTACCCTATAGGTAAACCACTTAATTTGACGACCTGTTTGGCGCAGGGGTACTAACCCCACCTTCTGCGCCAGAGGTCCCGGGTTCGATCCCCGGACAAGACAAATATTTGTGTGCATGAACATGTCTATTTGTCTTGGTCTGGATGTTTAATATGTATATTATGTATGTATTTACAAAAAAAAAAAGTATATAAGTATGTTTATCCGTTATCTAGTATAACACAAGTTCTCCATGATACTTAACGTCGGCTAGATAATTGGTGTGATTGTATGGAAATATTTATTATTATTATTATTTATTTAATTCGCGGAACGCCTGCGGGGCAAGAAGTAGGTGGGGGCGGTATTGTATACCTACTATCAGTGTTTGTATTCACATCCCTTATTTTCGACGAATTTATCTTGAGATTTATCTCGGAACTTGTACTACACGACCAAGACAATTAGGCGCATGACAGGAATACAGTTTTGCACTTTTGGCACCTGCAGCCCACTTTTATCACCGCACTTCTCTTTTTATGCGATTAATTAGCTCTAAAGTGATTAACTGATTGACTACCGCTTCTTGAAGTTTTGGTTTTTAGCTAGATTTTTTATGTTTTTCTCAGCTGTCATGCGCCTAATTGTCTTGGTCACGTATCCACATGCATGTTGATGCCCGCCTCCACCTACTTCTTACCGTGCGGGCGTTCCGCCAAATAAGTGGTTGATCTACTAGTATCCCCATATTCCGACGGGAACGGGAACCATGCGTGCGATAAGTACCGATGGCGGAAGCAAATTTTTTTCATAAAAATAACCGGGAAACAGATAATTCAGAGATTTATATTTAACTACTTAGGTGTTTAGAATTTTTGTCAAACAAAAATTCAAAACCATCTGTCATTCGCAATATTATACCTTTTAACGGTTCTGGCAAAAACAAACAAAATAATATCAAGAACTAATAATAAAAATAGCACAATGATTAGGATATTACTAAAACAAACTTAATCATAAAATTATTTAATATTTATAAGCCTATTTGCTTCGCAGAATCATAAAACCGCCATTTTATATTAACTCATAAAATAAATCAGAACCGCTCGTCAACTGTTTCGAATGCACTGCGTTGGCTAGCGTTGTATAAAATTTTAACGTAAAAACATTTTGGCGCGTGCCACAGACTATACAACCACAGTGCAAACAGTCTTTGCACTGCCTACAAACGGCTGTATGACGCACACATGCAGATACGCGCCGCTACACGCGCGCTCGCTACATTTTTAGGCTCGGACTACAGCGAAAACCAGCGAGATCCTTGTAGCGATAGCGAGCGGTGTGTATGTCTGTTCGTGTGTGTGTGTATGTCTGTTCGTGTGTGTGTGTGTGTGTGTGTGTGTGTGTGTGTGTGTGTGTGTGGGTGTGTGTGTGTGTGAGAGCGTGTCGTATCGGCCGAGTACATCGACCGTTTATTATGTTTAGACTGTGGTACAACTAAAAAGAAATCACGTTTTTCCGTCCCTTTGTTTAGGAGGCTTTCGATGCAGTTTCGCGTGCAATCGGTTCGAGACACTTATTCGTCAACTGGCGAGTGTGAAACTCGCGAGTGCGCGCGAGTTGGCACCTTCCGATTTTATCACTTTTTTTTGTCGTCAACTCGCTTAGTAAAGAGAGCTACGTTTATATTTGACAATACATCATAGGAGCGCGCAAGTTAATGACAAAAAAGTAATTAAAAGCGGTCAGGACCAATCACAACCGCACGTCAAGATAGTACTTAATGTTGGTCATCCATCCCGTGACCGCCGATTCCAAGTTACTTAAGGCGATACTCGGAAAAAGTATATACTTTTTGATATAAAACTAATAGGACGACGGTTAGAGATGTTACAAATCTAGTAATAAGTCATATATTTTTTTGACATACCTTTCCCTAGATCTGTAGAGAATCAGAAACACAATTTTATTCTTTTCGAAATGACCGTAATTTATGATACAATGATACGTAAATTCATGATTATTCTCAAATAGGGTTACATAATACGACCTATTGGAAATTGGTTTAATGAATACGTACGCCAATAATATTTAACATTGTGTTAAAGTATTTCTCTTTAATCGCTATAGTTATTTACTTCCAATTGATTTCGTGATTTTGCGCCTAATCCGAGAAATCATGGTTATTTCGCTACAGTCAGCGAATTAAGGGCGCGCTCTAGGCCAAAATCAAAAGTAATAACTGCAACGGCGAACTGCAAAGTAAATGCTAGCTTATTTCTATGAGAAATAAGGCAGCATTAAAATTTACTATATAATTTTCCGGCCCCATTCGGCCGGTTCGGAATGAAGAAATGAAGGAAATTCTTTTTTTAAAGGATATTTAAAGGTTATTTACAAAAAATATATAACATAAGCCCTGCCTTATCTATAGTGTAATTATACTAAAAAGTTCCAAGCTTTATTTTAATGTATTACTTGAATACTAGCAGTTTATCGTGTTAATTATAGTGATTTGGAGGCAACTTCGCAATTTTTTTCTATCGAGAAAATTTTATGCAATCGTGTTTTTGATTAACATAGTCACTAGTGTTATTGCTGTAGTTTGCTGCATCTTAATTTGAAATTCAGTTTTTTATTAATATTGATATTACAGACGATCATGTAAAGCAATCTGATTTTCGTTGGCCTATAGCGGGCCCTTAACTGTCACAATGGCAGAAAGCGCTTCCTCTGCGCCACACAGTTGCTCAAAATTGCCAATTACATCACACCAACTGTCACTCATCACACTTTCATGGTCATAATCACTATCACTATTACGAAAAACGGGATGATACCCGGCATTATTACATGGTAAAACCCGTTTTTAGTAATAGTGATGTCACTAATCACATTTAGCAAAATATTAATACAATGTTAAAGGGACATAACGATATTTTAAACCCGTGAAATTGGTTTTAGCGATTTTATTATAATATTGCAGTTCATTGAAGCGTGGTCTCTTTGGTTGCATATCGGCTCAATTCAACAATTGGCCCACGACTTATATATAGTCTGTGGCACGTGCAATAAACGTTATATGGAGTAAAAAATGACAGTGTTTCACCGATAATCGTTCCCAGTTCAGTCCTTGGATTATAGCCAAGTAGTGCCCTTACAATTGGAGCTCAAAACTGCAATCATTTATAAAACAATATCATCAAAAAGGTTTTAATTAGTTGAGTCACGATATGTGGTAGAAGTAAACAACCATTAACACATGGATAGTCATGGTTTAGTAATGTTACCTAGCGAAGAATACTCCACCTCTACAACCTGAGGTAACATGTATCTATATAAGTAGGTATACAAGTGTGTATTTTTTTTATTTATTTTACAATTAGATTTGAACTGGAGTTACAATCAATGCCATTCGAATTTCCACAAATTTTTATTAATATCACTTATTTTGCGATAAAACAATTAAAACAAAAGTTTTTTAAACGCTTACTATAACAAAACTAATTTTGCTACTTTTTATATTACCTTTTCTGTAGTTTCGAATATATGATGTAGGTGGTTCTTTTGATGCCGAATATTTTTATCTACCTTTTTCCTAGACAAGATATCACAAATGAGGTCAAACAGGGTGTGAAAGTTTGTTTGAAAAACTGTATAAAAGTTCGCAAGAACAAAGTCACGGGTGGATGTTAGTTAACAATAAACGTCGGGACCCATTATTAATATCTGTGAAACAATAAAGAAAACAACAATAAAACGGAGGAAAACAGATTTCTAAGACAGTGTGTCAAGGTCGGATCCAAGGTTATGCGATGTTGGCTGACGACAAATATTCTGCTAACGCAAAATTATGACATAGCGTAAGTATAACCGCCCCTATCGCCTAACGGTATAGCTTGTGCTAACGCTATAGCTATCGCTATAGCTATCAAACTTCAAACTCTCATAAAAAGGGTTTTTGTCTAATTCCTACATATTTCTATTCATCTATTGCATTCACTTTTATATTTTCAGTATGAAAGTGATAGCGTCAGCGAGAGCCCTTGTAGGGGGTTTGAAAAATCGATCAGACAAGCTATACCGTAATGGCCTGCGCAGACGAGGGACATTGGAGGACTGTTTGTCCGTGACACGACCTTATTACTAAGATCATAAAGTTGAATAAATAACGAGGACTATCGCGTACTTTTCTTGGATATACGCGATCTAAGTTGAATCTTATTTGGTTAACAATAAAGACGTGTCGCGGACAAAAAGTCCTCCGTTATCCGTCGTCTGCGCTAGCTCTTAGGCGGTCGAGGTGCTGTGCAGGCCTCCGTCACTCGCCTAAACCTATCGCGATAAGCACCTACAGCGCGCTACAACTTGGAGTTGTAAATCAGTCAGGGCCGCCCCGCAATTGTGAGTACACGCGTGCAATTTCGAAACATAATTTTTTCAAAACATTAATGCTTACGATTAATAAAGAAACATTAATCTTAAATATTAACTGCACCATGTTTATGTTTTCGACAATATACCTTTTAAAATTGTTTGTTTGATTTCGAATTTTCACAATACTGAAGTTTATAATAGGTACTTTAGACATGATAAGAAATACATACAACATTACGTTAAAGTTAAACAGTTGTTAATACCAAAAAAGACTGCATAAAATTATGTTGTAATTAATTTTTTACTTCGCTTGTACAATCATTACGCTTCAGCTGTGGCATAGGTAAATTCTGAACACAAAGGAATTGCGCTCTTGTGATCGTTGAATTTATAGTAAGTTGCAATTTGGAATGCACCAGATGGGTTGGAAATTTTGTAGGCTATTAAAATGTCGGCTTTCTTCGAGATCAAAGGAGTGCAACTTCTGTTACTATTATATAATATTTCGCAGCCATCTGGTTAATTCAGCCGTTTAATTAAATGGCTAGCCCGTTCATTGAACGCCGGCATTCAATTAAATGGCTAAAGAACAACTAGCCAAAATGTTGAATAAAACGACTTGGCTAAACGATATATTTAGCCAATGGACTAGTGTAAAACTACTTTATGGACCCACTATAAGTAACATTTGAGGTTTTATATAGGTTTTGAATAGGTTCTAGAACCTTTTGTTTTTGATAGTCTTACTAATGTTAAAAAAATCTCAATTTAATCTCAAAATTTAAGAAGCCTCACGTGACCTACTGGGATAACGCAGCAGAAGTACCTACATAAAAATAGTTTAATTATTGTCAGTAGATCTATTCAACAAAAAAAATTGCGAATTTCCAACGAAAAAACATACAAAAACATTGTCAGCTGAGCGGGCTATCTGACGCCATATATATTTCGATGACACCAGCGCCGCAGTGGTAAAAAAATAACTAAATTTAAGTCATCTGCCTGAATTCACATCAGCCATCTTCAATGGGCTAGCTTACAATCAGCCAACTAGTTGAACGTTGAGTGATGCTATTTCAATCAATTATCGGCATAGGCATTCAATAATTAACTGCGTTTAATTAACGGGCTAGCCTTCCAATCAAACGGCTGATTTAACCAATTGGCTGCGACATATTATATTCTGCGGTGTATCTAATAATGGAGGAACTTCTTTATACCGTATCTATATGCCGAAAATTCTGCAATCGTAGTTGTATATAGGTAGATAGTCGAGTATTTATTTTCGTGATAAAGTACGTAATGGACATCTTAGCATAACTTCTGGGGGGCTATTCTCGCGCTGAAAAATGTCGAATTCGACATTTTGATATTCTCAATTTCTTTATTAAAAATCTAAGTAAAATCTCTACAACTGTCAAAATACTTTAATTTCAATTATCTTTGATAATCCTATAATGTCGAAGATTGCTTTAGTGAGCCTTTAATACAGATTGTTGACTCCAAAAAAACTCCAAAGATGTCGAAGGCGCGAGAATCAGGCCCCAGGGGCCCGATTCTCGCGCCTTCGACATCAAGAATTCGACATTTTTGGAGCCATAAATCTATATTTAAAACTCACAGAAAACAAGCTTCAACATTATAGGATTTTCAAAGATCATTGAAACTAAAGTATTATGACCGTAGTAAAGATTTTACTTACATTTTTAATAAAGAAATTATGGTTTGAAAAATGTCGATTTCGACATATCTCAGCGCGAGAATTGCCCCAATGGGGCCTTGCTCTTGCACTATTTTTGCCGCGTAACCTACCGCATATCCTATATAGACGGAAGCTCAAATTAACGCAATGATGATACGAGTAAGAATTGAGGGCAGATTATCTAACGAAAACTCGGTTCGGTTCAGTTTCAGTTTCGTCGCCTTTTTAGCTATTATACAGTATGAAAATGTGACAGTAATGAAGGCGAAGACCTGGTTGCTAGATGACTTTTTTTGTTAAATAATCAGCCAGCGGGTTTCCTTTCCATAAACGGAGTCGTAAAAGGTGTTGGTTCATCATTATTCGTTGTCCACATGGTCCGTCATCTTTCTAATAACATTCCTATCACTTCCTCACTCCTATTCACTTCCTCCTATTCCTACTAAAATCTTGATGAAATAGATATTAATTATAATTTGGGTCAACCTCCATACTTCAAAGTGGAAAGTCCTGATGTTGGGAAACTAATCAGAAAACTTGGCACTGTGTTTGTTCGTAGATACGAATAGGTAGCTTGTGTTAGCACTTTGGTAGTAAATACTTGTTTAGGAAACGTAAACAAGAGATACTTGGCAGACTTAAGAGGCAAAACGGTTTCCCATACAAACGTAAAACCAAAATAATTTAAACGACATGTCCCATTTTAGGCCACGTCGATGTACACCACCTCCAAAGATAGAGAAAAAATTACTGATTCTGAGAAAAATACAACTTATTTTATATAATGCATGGGTAAGTGGTTATTAATAAAAACAAATCAATATTTTTCACTCGAAATAATGGCTGGTATACACTTTGATTAGTCAAGCGCCAAGTGTTTAAGTGTTAAGTATGTAGAGTGATTAGTGTTAAGTGATTAGTGATGTCCTATACTGTTTAGTAGGCGGTGTTTAGTTCATTTAAAAAAAAAAATTAGACGACATTTTGCCTGTATACTTTGATTAGTAATAAATGTTTGTTTTTATATTCAGGACATTTTACATTATATAAACACGCATGTTGAACATACAACTCCACAAATTTGTGGGTTACGGATTCGAACCACCTAGTAGACATTTTTTTAAATATTTTTATCAATCACAACAATAGGAGAAACGAACACGAGACTTTGTTGATTTAAACTAAACACTTAACAGTCACGTCCAGACGTGTTTAGTTCGTGTTTAGAGCAAGTGAAGGGTGAAGGCGGGACGCGCGGGAGGTGCTACTCGCAGAAAAAATAGAACGCGCTGTAAATACTGTTCTTCGCTAAGCACTATACACTTAACACTAAACAGAAACTGTCCGAACGTGTTTTTTGCTAAACACTTAACACTAAACATGCCACTCGCACTAATTACTAATCAAAGTGTATACCAGCCTTATGGAGTCAAATATGATAACTCGAGTTAAAAACAACTGTCAGTGTCACTGTTATTGAGTTCTACTCTGTGCTCAACTGTGATTCTATTAACTGACAGTGACAGTGACAAAATGACAACTTCCGCCATGATGTATTTTTAATCTGTGGTTGCATTAAATTTATTGCTCTTTCCAGAAAACAAAGCGATTTCAAAGAAATTTAATTAGAAACTGTTTGACGTGTTTTTAACTATCTTTTGGTATACTGTTCACAAACGTGGCCCAGACTTTATACATTTTTGGACATCTACTTTGAGCATGATAGAAGACTGTACTCTTGATGTTATTCGGATTAAGACTGTATTTATCTAGGTCCCTAATAATAAAATAACTATATACCTACCCTTATAAAAAATTAATGCCAATTAATTTTTTTCACACAAAATTGCAATTGACGTTTATTTTTAATTGGGTAAGTATTTTGGATTATTTTTTTAATGGCGGCCTAGATAAATACTGTCTTATTCTGAATAAATCACAAGTATAGCAAAAATGCTATAATTGCAAATCATTTTGGTATTTACATTAATATGGGGAGCTGAGCGGTCGCCGACTTTTTAAGTGGGATGCAGCTAGTGACTATTAATTGCGAAGACCATATTGATAAGTAACGAACTCAGGAGTAAAGCCTCAGAGTTCATAAAAACGCATGTGCAAGTCACTTGACCAAAGTAATGCATCAGATGTACAGATACGACACTTTGTATGATACTTTCCGCCTAATGCGCCCCTTCTTATCAACGACTAGCGGCCGCTCGCGGTTTCACCCGCTTGGTTCCCGTTCCCGTGGGAATTTCGGGATCATTTATAGCCTATGTTACTACTTGGGGTCTAAGGATTCTCTATACCAAATTTCGTCAAAATCGGTCCAGTAGTTTTT
The DNA here is from genome assembly GCA_910589605.1 of Chrysoteuchia culmella. Lineage (NCBI taxonomy): Eukaryota > Metazoa > Arthropoda > Insecta > Lepidoptera > Crambidae > Chrysoteuchia > Chrysoteuchia culmella. Next base: position 19,505,349 of record OU342651.1, on the reverse strand, counting down.
GAGTTTATTCGTTACATACAAAAATACAAATCTTTCCTCTTTATAATATTAGTATAGATAGTTACTCTCTGGCAAGCCACTGAACCAAAGATTAATTTTAGCATGGATATGTACAGTCACAAGCAATGACATGTATACACTTTACAACCTTATCGCATTGACGCACACGGAAACAAAGCTCTCTCTGTCCACAAATGTCATTCAAAATTAACCGCCTCTTTGGTCTAGTGGTACAACCACCGGTCTGATACCCAGGGGTCCCGGGTTCGATTCGCAGCGGGGGTACATATTGTATTCGGTTTGGTTGGTGGTAGGACTTGTAAGCCCGCCTGGCTAGCTACCACCATCTTATCTAAGCCTGACGCCATAACAACAATGTTTTCAGCATTGTTGTGTTCAGGTAGTTCGAGATAAGATAGCCAGTTCTTCAGTGGCTGAGGCTCGCTTCTATCTTCAGCCTTATCAATACTTAACATCAGGTATGATGAAGGCTAAGAGTCTTACCGTCATTCATAAAAAAAAACTGTAATGTGACAAGGTTGCTTAGTGTATCTATATCATTGCACGTGAACGAGTAGATTAGATCTTAGAGAAAGATATGCAAATATTTTCATGAACATTTGAATTGATCCTCAGTCGTTGCCTCATAGTTGAGGATGAGGATAGTGATCCTCTAGAAACGCGAAATAACACTTCGACGAATTTTCGGGTGAAACGCCACTGTTTTTGATATTTCACACGAACTACATGTGTTGCAATACGAATGTAAGTAGGTGTTGCATGCATTGCACAGTGCACCGAAATACCAATTTGTCGGGCTACTGCGCTGCCAATTCACTGCCGAATTAACGACTGACACCTCGTTTGATTCATTTACTTTGATAGCGATGAGAGATATTGTTGTTTGGAAGGAAGATAGTTGCTTCTGGCAATTTACGAACTGTGGATTGGAGATTTTTGTATTATTACTTGTTAGAAATAATTGTGCTTTGTAACTATTTATACCTACTATACGCTTATTTATGACGGTTAAAATAAAAAACTATACTGATCAAATATTATATTTATTGTTTAATTTTATTGTGTGTTCTCGGTGTATAGCTTTTGTTTAAGATAATTTTTTTTTTGAATCGCAATGAATTATGAGCCGCGTATGTTTAATATGCAACTGGAATTGGTCTTTACGTGCTTAAATGAGATTTACAACCTTCAAAAGTAAACATAAATTCAGTAAAATAAACTTAATTTACAGGTAACGGCTACATCCCCACCTCGAGCCTACGTGAGATCCTGGCTGCGTTAGACGACCAGCTCACTCCTGACCAACTTAACGAGATGATTGCCGAGATCGACACGGACGACTCCGGCACTGTTGACTTCGACGGTGAGGTCAACCTTAGTGTTCTACCTAAAACTTCTCCCATGCTTGGAGTGAAAGAAAATTATAGAAGGTACCAACCAGGGCCCTGTTTCATAAAGATTACAATTGTCGGCGACAGGTGACAGGTGACAATTTGACGATTATACGTTTCGTATAACATTGGTGCTTTATGAAAGCCGACGTAATTGTCAAATTGTCGCGACAATTCTACAATTTAACGTTTCTAAAAACATTTGGTTTGTCTATTATTTGTAATCGGTAAATCTGACATATTTGTCCAATTGTCGCACTTTTTTGAAAGGCATCCTTGGTCTGTGTCAGGATAAGGAATGACAGATATTTTTCTTTTATAAATTCTCACATGATCGAAAGAGTTCGTAATAGGATTTTGTTAAAGAGAACTTTCTAATGTATGATTGCTTTTTATAGAAAACATACCCTCTGTAATGGTGACAAAGGTCAAAATTGCGTAGATCAGTGACAAAAAAGTATGTTTGAGCATAGTTGACAAATTGTAGATTTGCCAAGCTTTATGAAACAGGGCCCAGTGGCCCTACTGCGCAAGACAGATGAATGTGACATATTACTCTTAGTCTTTGGTAAGTTTTCATTTATGTCAAAAAGAAGCAGCAATGTGTCACATCCATCTGTCAAATGAAGCCGATTGCGTAGCCGATGCCACTTGCGCGGTAGGGGCCCAGGTGCCAACCGCTAGCTTCCCAGTACAGATATTTTATTTTATTTATTATATATTACACAAAACAGATTACAATTAATGCTACAATATATTACTTACTATAAGTACAGTTCTCAATCTAGATTGTAATCCAGACAAATGTGTACAATACAAATTGTGTGATTAAAAAAACCTTTGATAGATAACGTAAAACAATACTAAAGGATACTTAAATATAATCAGCTATCCTCAGTACCTATGCTGAGTCATTCCTATTCGGTGCGGAATAAAGATAGAAAAAACATATTAGTAGACAGGGTATATTTCACTTTTAACCGCCTGTGTGGTCCAGTGGTACAACCACTGGTATCAGACCCAGGGGTCCGGGTTCGATTCCCAGCGGGAGTACAAATTGTATTCGGTTTGGTTGGTGGTAGGGCTTGTTGTAAGTCCGCCTGGCTAGCTACCACCATCTTATCTAAGTCTGACGTCATAACAACAATGTTTTCAGCATAGTTGTGTTCCGACAGTTAGAAATAAGATAGCCAGTTCGTCAGTGATGAGGATTCCGGGAGAGGGTCGTTTCCATCTTCAGCCTTATCAATACTTAACGTCAGGTATGATGAAGGCTAAGAGTCTCCCCGTTGTTCATAAAAAAAATGTTCTATATTTACAGGACAGGGCTTTACTGCAGTCAAACAAAGCAGTTAGGTATATAGGAGACGAGCCTCTTGAACTCTCAGCGTAAGAGTGGGAATATCTTGGGCATTTAAAATTTCATGACCACTAGACCGAGGAAATTGTAGACGCACCGGACAGTTATCTTAACGCTTAATATAAATGGAAACTTCCTCCCTCTCCCCTTCCCTTTTCGCAGCATTATTGGCTGGCATCGACTCCAACAAGCTAATTTTTCACTTGTTGAAACCGGTTAATATTTTACGTAAAAAGTTTTCATTTTACTCTTTATTCTTTTGTTTTTTATACTGGGGCCTTACCATCAACTTTTTGCATTACATTTTAGGTTATATTTAGGTTGAGAGGCGGATGCTGCCATAACTGAGATATTTTAGAACTCTCACTCTTACTACCTGATAATAACCTAAAATGAATCGCATTACAGTTGATGGTAGGCCATCTGTTCCTAGGAAATACTTTGAAATAAATCTAACTTTTTGCTACTGACAAAAGGAAACAGAATTAACTGCTCCTTATAAATTAACGTCGGCTGATAATAACTGAAGCAACGAATTCAGACTGAAGAATAACAAATGTTCCTTTTTATTTCAGAGTTCATGGAAATGATGACGGGCGATTAAGCCAAGGATTGATAAATAACAACACAAATTGAAACCCTAGTCACTGTAATAAACATCTTTATTTTTCGTTTCTTTTGATGTTTCATTTATTCCCACAAAAAGGTCCATATCAATTTTTTGTTATTAGTGATCTCATTATACTGATTTTATCCATTATTTATATTTATATAGTTTTTTTTTTTTTTTAATATAAAATCATTTATTCAATAACTTCATATACATAGTTTGATATTATGGGCATACAAACTTACAAAATATGTTAGTACCTAAACATATACAAGTGAAAGTAAAACCAAACCCTAATTAGATCTCTTGATTGCCCATCTGTCTCAGTCTTGGTGCCTTTTGCCTCGCTTTCAATTCTTGATCCTATATTTACTTAGGCATAAGGTACGAGTTCGAATCCGACCGCAAGCAGCAGCAGCAGCCGCCGCTACACTCCAAATTGAACCGTAATTGTGTATCTAAAAGGCACAATTTAAAGTGTGCGGCGCAAGTGTCGCTGTGCGGTGGCGACACTTTTCCACTCATTGCAAATAGAGCCTTATATGCATAAAGTTGCAGTTCAATTTGGAGTGTAGCGCAGCGTGCGGTTGCTCTTTGCGATCGGATTCGGACTTGTACCTTTACTGTACGTTATACTTTTTATGTACAATATAATGAAAGCAATAATTTCGCTCTATTATTAATAGGCCTACAAACTAGAAGCTCTTACATAAATTCTAATATAGAAAATATAACTTAAATGTATGTTACTTTTCGAGTCAGTCTACAAAGGATCTTTTTCTAACAAGAACTCCTACAATTTGGTTTTCATCAGGAAATTACCATGTTAACACGAGGCCGATGCATAAGTGATGCAAGCCACAGTATATGCAATGTGCAAATAACGCCAAGTGCTTGCCAGCGCCGAAAGGCTTCAGAGGAACTACTATGAAAGTCAAGTCACGATAGTCGGACGACATCGTCAAACGATTTACTAAATATCTATATACTTAATTCGGGTTCGCAAAATTTGTGACGACTCGATAAGTAACTTTGGCGCGTAGTACGCGGCCGAGTAAGGTATCAAATTAAAGGTACTCGAGTCTATTTGTTCCGAAAACTATAAAATATACAAAATGTTAAACGTGATGATCACAAACTGCAGTTAAAGATTTTCGCATAATTGGAATTTTTCGTCAATCGACGAACCCGAGTATCGGGTTGTAACCGCCCTAGTTGAACCTTATTTTGATGCTGATAAAGTCTCGAAACTAACGAACGTTCGTACGATAATAGTGTTTGGCTTTCAGAGTAAACCCCCAGGCTTACAAGATAGTCTGAAGATATGTAGAATACCAGCAATAGATCCCCTGTGAATAGATCCGGTTACAGACCGTACGTCTGTAGTAGATTCTGATTCTGATTACTTTCCTACTCAAGGTTTCCTATAGTTCTAACAGAATAGAATAATTTGACATAAGAATTTATTCTACTAATATTATAAATGCGAAAGTATGTCTGTTTGTTTGTTCCTCTTTCACGTAAAAACTACTGAACGGATTTGGATGAAATTTGGTATGTAGGGACTGCAAGAAGTGAACTAACATATAGACTACTTTTTATCCCGATATTCCTACGGAAAGGGGAACCACGCGGTTGAAACCGCGGGCGGCAACGAGTAGCAAAGAAACTTACACCCATATTCTAAGTCGTTCCTCCAAAACTTACTCGTCCTCGACTTAACGAAACCTCATTGAAAACCTCTTCAAAATACTCCTCGAAATCGGTATTCTAAGTCATAACTCCTTAAGGACCTGGAGGAGCCAAAGAGTACGTAGCCACTCCGTGTTAGGTCTAGCGCACACTACCATTTTTACCCACGACGAGGTTGAGTGGAGTGTAAAAAGTTTTGGAGGAACGACTTAGAATATGAATATGATAATTAGAAATAACCACTATGGACACCGGTTAACGTAGTAAAAAAATACTTTTCTGCAGTGTTTCTAGCTTGAATTTTAGTAATGACGTCGTCGTTTTAGATTTCTATAACACAAAGTGCAACAAACAATATGAAAAAGTGTTTTAAAAAACCACAGATCACTTTGAAGCCACACGAAAATAAAAGGAGGGATAGTAATAATATCAAATTGTGGAGTTATCAAACTAACTCAAGAAGACAGATGCCTGAATGCAGACATTCGAAACATGCTGCCGTTACCTCATACAGGCTTATACTTACAGCGAATGCGGTACTCATTACCATACTAAACTACGATTATCGAAGAGCTCAGGCTCACTTAACTACCATTAGTGCATACTAGTGCGCAATTGCAACAATTTGAATGGCGAATTGCCTCGTTAAAATTCAAATGCAACGGAATTTATTGAAAATTTAACATTTTATCCGTACTGTGTATTTTCAGTGGATTCTAAGGAGCCCGATAGCGCAGTGATTTGGCCTGTTCAATATTATTGATATAAAGAAACTTTATTTGTCTTAAGAATTACAAATAATTTACTTCCTTAGATTTTGTTTTTTAATAATATGATATAAGTACAACACAAACAACAAAAGTCTCAATGCGTAGTAGTACTTTGTATGGTTGCGGATATCACCAAGGAAAAACTACAATAATATTCTGTTTGACTCGGCCGGAATCAAAACAGATGTAGGATGCAACAAAAGAAGTCTAACGTTACTATAGTGTGGCATTGAAGATCATTAATGCGAAATGAACTGATCTGCATTACCTAAACAACTTTAGATATGGTTAGACGTGAGATGGACTGCCAACATTTTTTCATAATAGTTAAAGCGTTGATTCCAGTTACATTCGCAGTAATTAACATGACGACCTATTTGGCGCAGGGGTAATAAGCCCGCCTTCTGCGCCAGAGGAACCGGTTTCGATCCCCGGACAAGACAAATATTTGTGTGCATGAACATGTCTATTTGTCTTGGTCTGGGTGTTTAATATGTATATTTTGTATGTATTTACAAAAAAAGTATCTAAGTATGTTAATCCGTTATCTAGTATCCATAACCCAAGTTCTTCATGAAACTTAACGTGGGCTAGATAATTGGTGTGTTTGTATGCAATTATTTATTAATTATTATTATTAACATCCTTCCATATAAGGAAAATGACTTTTTCCCAGTAGTGGGGATGAAAATGGAGGATGGAAACATTACACTATTGAACAAAAGAGAGCATGCTACTAATATTAAAGATTCGAAAGTATGTCAGTTTGTTTGCTACTCTTTCCCGCTAAAACCACGGAATAGATTTGGATGAAATTTGGCACAGATATAGTATATAGCCTGGATTAAAACATAAGAAACTTTTTACCCCGACATTCCCATGGGAACCGGAACCACGCGGGTGAAACTGCGGTTCCGCTAGTTTATCAATAATTTATTCAAAGTATTTTTAAAGTTAGTGTCAAGGCAAGGGCTATCACTCTCTCGCTAACGACGGGAGGGCCAGGCCCTAATATTAATGTCTTTGGTTTTTAGATATAGGATACTAACATTAGCTTATAAGTTTCATATGTACCTACTAACAAAAATGGAACCAGTTTTCTGAAATAAATGTTTTATTATTATAAGACGATAAAAATAATCTTTAATGCTTATTCTGGTACGCTTACTGAATTATTTATAAAGGCCCTGTGAAACGAGTGTGAGAGGCCGGTCATGCATTTTAACTCGCCTCTGAATGAAAATTGAAAAGTGCTTCAAACGAATTGGGTAGTAAAATAGATAATCCATATTAAACTTGCATATCGAGATAATATCTTTATTGACAATAACTATGTATGTATATTGAAAGTGTAATTAATGGACGTCATCATTTTATAAATATTGATATAAAATTGTATTAAATTTCTGGCATCTTGTTAGAAAATATAGTAAATATGCAATGAATGAATTCTACAATTAATATCTATTTTCAAAAGATTTGTAATGATATATCACAAAATAAGATTCACAAGTTAGCAATTCAAACCAAAGCCCTTATTCACTATGACCACTTAGCGATTCCTTGCTCAAACCACGCCAATGGTTGCCACTTGGTTTCGACGCTTTCAAAAGACGTTTTCTCCATCGTCGTCGTCGTCTCAGCCACATAACACCCACTGCTGGGTATAGGCCTCCCCCAAAAGGGAGGGTTTGCCATAATCGCCACGCTTGGCAGGCGGGTTGGCGATCGCAGTATGGCCAAGTTTGTAGGAGACGCTGCTGCCCATGTCCTGAAGGCTGAGTCCCTTAGTCGCCTTTTACGACACCCACGGGATGAGAGGGGGGTAGTGCTATTTCTAAGCCGACACTACACAGCCTTTCTCCATGATACTCCTAAATTATAGAGTTCTTGTAAAAGTACATGAAAGTCACAAGTTGTATAACCATTAAACAAGTAAAAAAACTTAAAAAAATTAAGTGCTACAGAGAAAACGAATTTTGAAAATGACGAAACCAAATACAATATTCGCGTGGTTTGAGCAAGGAATCGGTAAGTGGTCATAGTGAATACGGCCCCATTGCGAAGGATCATCATGGAATAGATTATTGTTTCTTCAATAAATAGAAATTATAAAAAATTCTGCTGTATTACAAAATTTGGACTTTTCTAAAGACGAGAAAATTGTTTTTCATGGTTGCCCCCATACAAGAAGGTTTTCGTAAAAAAGAGTTCTGCAAATGGTTTTGATGTTTTTAGGGAAAAATAAATTACCGTTGTATATTTTACAAGGTGATGAGGCTAATTTGCAAGCGAGCCTCAAACTGAAAATGATAAATGTCCCCTGGTTTTGGGCACGAGAGATTGCTCCGTCTACGAATATTGAGTTCGGTAACCTCCGAGCGTTTCGTAATTAAGGAATATTAATGAAATTCTACAATTTGGCTGAAGTGTATTTTATTTTTGTTGCCGAGTCCAATGTTCTTTAAAGAATTTCATTTATTTATTGTCATTTGTATACGACTTTGCTGCGTCGATATTATTGTAGTCATTTTGTAAAATTTTTGGGTCTTCAAATATGACTTAGACATTAACTAAACAGAAAAATATACAGCTTTTTATAAAAAAATGAAAACCGACTTCAAAAACTTAAAAGCAAAAAAATAAACCTTTTGGCGTCGGAGCCAGCCAAACCACAAAGTAGAATGCCTTCGCTGGGACCGACTCCAAAAGGTTTATTTTTTTGCTTTTTAGTTTTTGAAGTCGATTTTAATTTTTTTATAAAAAGCTTTTTATTTCACAATTTTTAAAGGTAGGTCCCGTGCCTACGCTATATAACCTTATGTCAACTCCCCATCACCTATTACAAAATGCTGCTTTTCCAGGTGCAGGGACGTTACTTATTGAGGAGTTCTCCCGACACCACTTCATCCGTAAATTTAACCGTAAATTTTTAGTTACATCATATAATAAAAAATATTTTACGGAACCCTCGGTGAGCGAGTCCGACTCACACTTGGCCGGTTTTTTTCTTACCTTGGCTGGCACCTAAAAGGCTTATTTTTTACTTTTTGAATTTCGAAGTCCGTTTTTATTTTTATTATAAAAATGATTTTTTTTAAACCGTTTGTGTCAAACCGTTTGACCGTAAACGATTTTTTTTTTCAAGATTTCCAAGACCAATTTGGGAACAAACCTGAAATTATAACGTTTGAATTATGTCGATCGGTTCGGGCATTGATAACCTCCTTCTTTTTTAAAGTCTTTTCAAATACAAAATTTCAAGATTATTCTTATATGAGGTTACTTAAACTATTGAAAATGGGTTTAATTAGGGGATACCAATAATATTTTGCATCTTGTACTCTCTTAGGTACTACGAAGTGATACCGTGGTTTTTTCGCCTAATCTGAAAAACCGTTCTCGCTCCCGCGCGCGTGAAGATCTCTTTACTATCTCGTCCGTCCTATACCGACTTACACCCATATTCTAAGTCGTTCCTCCAAAACTTACTCGTCCTCGACTTAACGAAACCTCATTGAAAACCTCTTCGAAATACTCCTCGAAATCGGTATTCTAAGTCATAACTTCGTAAGGACCTGGAGGAGCCAAAGAGTACGTAGCCACTCCGTGTTAGGCCTAGCGCACACAACCATTTTTACCCACGACGAGGTTGAGTCGAGTGTAAAAAGTTTTGGAGGAACGACTTAGAATATGGGGTTAAAGCCGAACATTTCACCCACAGAACAGCCCGAATTTTGTAGCTTTTTCTTTATTATAACTTCCTTAGATCTAATACATTAAACAAAGCATGTCCCATTACCTTTAGTTTCATACGTTTTAATGTTTTACAATAATTATCTTACAATTATAATCTGAAACCTACCACGATTTGTATTTTATATATATCTTCATACGTGACTTGTTAATTTGCACGGGAAAATATTTTATCTATTCACATTACACACTGCACTTCAATACACCTATCTATAAGTTCAATACTACCCAAAAATGGGTTTCCAGGTCGGTGGATTTACAAAGTGTCACGGGGCGGCGAAATATCTCACTGGGAGAGATTCCATAAAATTGCCTCTATGAATTATTCAAACATTTTGGGTGTGCCTTATTACAAATAGTGGGTCTAGTTGGTCAAATTACGTGTATGTGATAGAAATATCTTGTAAGGATATTCATTCTAGAATATAAACAGTATAATTTTCTATAGCGTTTTATTCTTTTGTCTTCGTATTCATATTAAATCATAATACTTTTTTGGGACACCTTTCACATTCATGTCCTTAATTAAATTTGTATCTTGCTAGATAGGCGTCGTATTCCATTACAACTATTTCTGCTGTCGTATTACACTTATCATTAAATTCTTAACTATCTAAAAAGAAACGGTCCCATGATAAAAAATCATAAAGTAATCTCAGTAGACAGTCTATTGGTAGAGTCGATGGTGATTTGTATGATGTAAAACTGTTTTGATTTTACGGTATTTCAGTCCACGAAAGTGTTCACGAACTTGAGATTGATATCAAGCATACCTCAAGGATTCCGCGATATTTTTTTCACTGCCTTAAAAACTTTATTTACCTCTAGATGTGTGAGAGTGAACATGTGTCTGACTACGGCATCTTTTTCATCATAGCACTTAATTTTCAATAAGTGAAAGTTACTTCGAAGACCAAAGAAATTACTAACCGTGTTTTGTCCGGAGAGTCCTGTATTAATAATAATTTTAAGTCTATTGTTGAGTATTCTAGTATCTATGAGGTCTACAATGAGATGTTTCTGTTCTGTGTCGATACTTACCACCTGGATAACTGATTTGGCGCAGGTGATGGTGATTCTACTCCTACGGCTAAAACAAACTACAAAGGTAACGCGTGACACATGACTCATGACATAAAATATGGCAATGATTTTTGGACTAATAAAGTTAACTCTGCATTTTAAAAACACTAGGTATCATTTTATCCCGTATAAGATTATAGGTACTATTTTAAGATTTTCTGCTGAAGTGGTAGTTCTCAAGACACATGGAATGGAGATTACAGTTGGAGCTCAAAAGTTCTGCAATAGTGTAACCTTGTACTGCAAATGATGGTGCGGAACACCAAACATTATAAGAGTAAGTAATTATCATTGAATAAAGAAGGTTGTCAGTCTTTTCGAACTAAGATCATTAGGTTTTAGCATGGTGTAGTATTAGTTTAAAATTGATTCTAAACGCTAACGCAATGGTCTGAAGAATATTGAATGACTGTGTAAGTAGAATAATACAAGATAATACCCTATTTAACCACGGAAAAGGAAAATATGCCACTGGTCATGATTATAAATCTTATTTCTAATAGACTGTAAATGTACTATCATGACAAGCGCATTAGGTTTGAAATCGAGCCAAAAACCATTGCCGACCAAAACAACCAACCAAATCAAAAAGTCAATGTGATGGAACGGCGCGGCGTGATAAAGCGACTTCTTCCATTACCTGACTTACACTCCTAAAGCTACTGGTGCTAGCGCTCCGAGCCTGTAAGAAGAAACATTCGTTCCTATACACTAGCACACACAGCCTTCGGTTACGGCATAAGAATAATAAACAGCAACCAACAATAACTTAGAAAAGAAACTAATTGAAATTCTGCCTCGATATAAGATTTCGCTCTAGATTGCGAAACTTATTTGCACTTGCAGAATAGTGACGACAGAAGATATTTAATAAAAATGTTTCAGTACAAAACTTTCTTTTTATTCAGAACTGACAACGTATTCATTGTGTTGTAAAACTCTTAATAAAAGCTTTAATTAAAAAATATATATTCTTTCGAACGTTAAGTTTCCATAAATCTAAGCAAAATGGTTTTTTTGATGATGAAGAGTGTGAGCAAAATATTGATTACAAAATAAGTTGTTAATATTTTTCAACGAAATCACTTTAATAAAATGATTATTTGTTGGGAGCACGTTTTGTTGCTATATGTTTATTATTCTTATGAAAACGACGACCAAGAAGATTTGCATGCTTTTGCAGTCCTTATTTAGTGATAAAACGGCTTTTCAATTTCATTTAATTACTTATCCAATTCGGCTGGATAAAATATTTATAATTGAAGCACCAAGAGAGCGACAATAGAATAATGTAAAAAAAAATCAATTTAGTTAATTTAGACGATCAAACCATTGTAATTTAATAAATATAACATAGAAGGCTATTGGCCTCTTTTGCAATTAAATTAATAAAAAAAAAAGCTTTTTAACTTGAGTCAAAGAAAACCTTAACAGTTGATAACTGTAACAAATCTAATTTCTCCGTTCAACTGTTATAAGAAAAGCTCCGGAGACCGGGTCCAAGCCGCAGAGGTCGTTAAAAGTTCCCAGAGTTACATTGTAGTCCGTTCTACCAACTAAATAGTTTCACAGTGCAGTATCGTGCCACAGCGGTTCAGAAAGAAGGAGATAGCTCGTGCAGTCATCTTATTGGTCGAGTACACAAATAGGTTAAAATTGCACAGACTTTTGGAGCTGTAATTGATAATTTAGATGATAATAACGAAGATGATAATACTGATATTCCAAATACAAAACAATATGAAATAGAAGAAGTTAACGTTGAGATTGAAAATAATATTTGAAAGGCAATGTTCAAACATATTTCAAATACAGCTCCAAACACACAGAACAAATAATTTGCAAGCAATTTCATTGTGTCAGATAGAAATTGAAAACAGTGAGTTGAGTTTCATAAGAGTCCCAGATAGAAGCTAAATAGAAATTTGCAACCAAAATTAAGTGACTCTTTACAAAGTTCAATGATCTAATTATGGTAAGAAGAAATCTATAAAGCGTTTGTAATATCAAGTATTCAAGTTTTTGTAAAAGAAGACAACACTTGAATTCAGAAACGCCAGGTTCAGAGAAATATTCAAATTAAAATTTTGTTTCGATTGTAAAGAGTCCTTTTCGAACATTTAAAGCATTTGCCAAGACAATCAGCAACACCAAATTATTTACAACATTTATACACGAATCGCATTACATTAAGGTTCACGTATATTAGCTGATGTCAGTGTGCAAATGTAGCGTTAAAAGTTTGTTGTTTGGTCGTTGTCACATTATAATATGAGTATGGAAATCTTCCTTGATACCTGTAAAATGGAAATGAGTATTGGGAGTCAAAGGTTAAGGTATAAAATTGTGGGTCCACTTGCTTCTTCCAAGCACCCTTTTATGTATCACTCTTCAGTGACAACATAATTAAGCGCTTATATTGTAAACAAATAACTGTCTTGGTTGATTGAAAAGTAGCAAGTGTCTCAGAGTTATTGGGTAATTTATTGGTCAAAACGTAATTCAAACTTCTTGTTGGTTGAGATAGCTGAAATAATCAAATCATAAAGTACAGTCGCGTGCACAGTCATGTAAACCTTGAAACAAAACGAAACCAAAGCTCTCCTGTAAACAAAAGACGAAGTTGACAAAAGACAAAATAAAGTTATTGTAATGTGACAATGATGTATAGTGATTACAATGTGTACGTGACTGTACACCGTAATATTTTAAAATACTACTAGTAAGTATAACAAAAGTAGTATTAAATTGACTAAACCCATCACATTCTTCGAGCCCGGAAATCTATCTCCATAACTTAGAAGCGAAATGACAGCAACTTAGAATGAGGGATAATATATCATATCGAATTTCAAACACGGGATTTTCCGAAGTAAATCCATTTTTATCTTTTTAAAAGTGGTTCAAATCCGTACGATCCAAGATTCCAAGAGAATCTTTTAAATTTTATAGGTATTTTTAATGTGGAAACAATAGTTCTTTGGTTTATTCCTTTATTCGTTCACACAAATTCAATAATTATAAGATGCGTGAATTATTACAACTAATTTAATATATTTCTCAGAATTTCTGTGGTTTTTCTTTTTAAAAAGTCAGCCACATGATACCATAGACATTTTGACACCTCAGTTTTGTTACAATGATGAATAAAATTCAATTTATAAGGCCAAGGTTGCATCAGACGTGTCCATTAAATGTATTTCTTTTTAAAAAAAATTGTAATAACTGAGCAAGCATTTGACCAACATCGTGCTTAACAAACAGGATGTGGTCGGTGTTGCATGCTTGTCCAGGAAATACCTTTTCACTCTCGACTTAATTTCCTAAACCGTATTCCCTAATTGCTCGACGTAGACAAGCAACCTTAAATCATATCATAATATAAAATCGATTATTACAATGAATTCCTCCCTGCATATAAATCAGACGTATGCAAAGTAACGTAAATCCTCGATGTATAATTTATGGGATTGTAAATTGTAGCAAGATTAGGTATCCAATGAAGACGAATAGATTAGCTAAGTAAGTCCTGATGATTAAACATGCAGATTCAGTCCTGATGTGTAAAGATAAAAATTAGTTATTCCAATATATATACAGTGTTTTTTTATCTATTTTTTTGCGACCAAAAGTAGCCTTATACGAGTATCTATCACCTAGTGATATTTCCTCGTGTAATAGTATTAGGGTCGAACATGATTTTAAAAGAGAATAAGAAAAACCTTCTCGTTTTTAAGCCTTAAAAAGTACAATATTATTTTTATCATTTATTTGTGAGTATCTTAATTCTAAATTTGAAGAGGTACAATCGGGGAACTTCCCGGTTGACCAGTAGAGTTTTTGGGAAACGTTTTCGCGGAAAGTACTACGGTTAAAGAAATAATTTATTATTTAAATGAAATATCTGATAATGTTCTATTATTTGAGATATATACTTTTTTTATGATTTTTTAAGTTTTGCATTTTTCAACGCTATTTTTTTACTTATGATAATTTTTAAATAGAAAATATTGGAAAAAAACAACTCGGCCACAAGTGAATTCTCAGATGAATTCCCATCTGAGAATTATATATTTTTTTTCTATTTAAAATTTATCATAAATCTAAAAATCGATTACTTTTTTAAATAAAGGTCCCTAAAATAACTCTACCGGGAAATTCCTCGACTGGACCTAATAATGTTCTAGTCTATAGGTACTACAATAATATTATAAAGAGGAAAGATTTGATTGTTTATTTGTAACGAATAAAGTCAAAAACTACCGAACAGATTTTAATGAAATTTAGTACACAGTAGATAGTCTGGTTATGAACAAAGAATACTTTTTATCCCAATATTCCCACTGGAACTGGAACCACGCGGGTGAAACCGAGAGTGGCCTCTAGTTTAGTATAAAATTAACATTTATTCAACGCTCAAATAAAAGACGTTTGGATACAGGAAAATTTAAAAGATATACTCTTAAGTTTTCGCGTCAGTGATTCCAATACGGTACATTAGTTTGTTGTATCTCATTCCGCCGCACATGTACGGAGCACAGTATAAAGAAGCAATGGATCGTAAATGATTTTGAATGCAGAGTATGCGAGTGCGATACTGTTACGTGGCAACCATTGTTCTGTAAGTTAAAGGAAAACTTCTTGTTTGTCATAAGTTTGTCGAATTTCTTATTATTATTATAATTTGACGACCTGTTTGGCGCAGGGGTACTAAGCCCGCTTTCTGCGCCAGAGGGCCCGGGTTCGATCCCCGGACAAGACAAATATTTGTGTGCATGAACATGTCTATTTTTCTTGGTCTGGGTGTTTAATATGTATAATAAGTATGTATTTACAAAAAAAAAGTATATAATTATTTTTATCCGTTATCTAGTATCCACAACACAAGTTCTTCATGAAACTTTATGTGGGCTAGATAATTGGTGTGTTGTATGCAATTATTTATTTATTTTTATTTATAATGTAAAAAATGTAGTAGAGTCTGCAATTTTTACATTATAATAATAATAAGATTGGTTTTGATTTTCGAGAAATTATGTCATCATAATAATATATTTTTTACGGATTATAAAAAAGCGTTTCTTTATCTTTGACTTTGAAATATTTTCCCAGTGTTTCGACTTGAAGCACTACAACACATGCTCTTATTATATTCCTCTATTCTCAGTTAGAGAAACGAAGATTTAACTGTAACCGTCATCATAATAAAATATTTTTTACGGATTATAAAAAAGCGTTTCTTTATCTTTGACTTTGAAATATTTTCCCAATGTGTCGACTTGAAGCACTACAACACATGCTCTTATTATATTCCTCTATTCTCAGTTAGAGAAACGAAGATTTAATTGTAACCGTTGTCACTGCGTTTTTTTTCTCTTAAGACTTATTAGTCCAAATTTGAGCCACGTGATTCATCACGGCGTGGAAGTGGATCGACAAGGACCGCCGGCGTAACAGAAGTGTGTAAATATACGAAATTCCGTGTAACGCGCTGAACGCAACATGGCTGACGGAAACGCGGCCCACAGCGGATATTGGCGGCTGCAGAACTAGCAATGGATAGACACGGCTTGGAAATGAGATGGCGATGAGTTTTGTGCAATTTGGGTCAAACGTTTGACACCTTTGTCGTGAGGTGTTGAAATGAGGAAATCGTTTCTTTAGTTGAACTGGTGTAGAGGTAGGTAGCCTTCTGCAGAGGTTGCGGTTTTGATACCGCACAATCATGACAAATATTTATGTGTAGGAGCTTGTCTGTTTGGATCCGACATCTCACTTAGTATCATTAGCACAAGGTCAGGCACGTTTGGTAGCGTTTATTGATTCATAGTCATACTAAAATGAAAATTCAATAACTTGTAGGCTTGTAGGTAACTTGTTAAGCGATAGTTAACATTAGTCATCTCATCAGCCATTTTAGTGTCCCTCACAAGTAAGCCAAGGGCTGTCCATAAAGTTTATTAAAAAAAATTACCTACCATGCGAACCCAATACAAGTTGGTAGGTGTTAGTTAACGACTGCCAATTCAGCTGGAAACAACGAATAACTGAGCCTTCTAAAGCACGGATGAGCTTGTTAGAAATTATGACCATAAGTACATGTATCAATGGATATGTAATTAAAATTCTACTGGAAATGTTATATAGCTTCAATTGTAGTTAAATTAAAGTATTGTTATACGAGGAATAAAGAAATAAAATCTTAGAAATCTTTCAACAATTACTGGAATTTATTAAATAAAAACGACAATTTAAAAATGTTCTTTCAATTATAATGATTATTTAAAACACAACTTTAAACACATAACACATTTAATTAACATAATCTTTACCCTTAAGGAGAACATCAAGTATCACCTCAAATAAAATTAATCGAGAATAACACAGAATTAGAAAAGAATAAAACAATATTTAAGTAGAATTAGACAGTATTAAAGTACTTAGCTTTTAGACCGCTCTGCTCGACTCACCACACAAGACTGTTCACAAAATGTGTCCTCCATGCTCAGAGGGAGCCAAAAGAGGAGGGGGATTCTCCCGCCATTTTAACAACTCATCCGTGAAAATAATAAATTTGCTACCGTGGCGCCAACATGTCAAATTAATTCTTTTATGAAAATAACATACTTTAAATAAACTACTTGTACTAACTATAATATAAATATTATTAACATTATTTATAACTTAATTTAACAAGATACAATACATGTTCAATATTTGTATTACAAAAATGATTAAGGAAAATAACAGGAAGTAAACGGAAACCTGACCATTTGTCAATCGTCTGGCCAAAACATCTTTTTAGTATTTTACTGTTATTAACTATCGATTTTAATATTTTGATAAACCAATATCGATAAGTTCGATAATATAATGAATTTAATGTTAAATTTACATAATAATTATTAATTTATTATCTACTAAACAGGAAATAGCTAACTTAAGAATAGTAGTCTTTGTCAGATAATCAAATCACATTTTTTAACAGAATTTGGTTAAATGAAGGAGAAAGGAGAAGAATGTTAATGAGTATGTATTCTAATATTAATTTAATGACTTTATAAGCAGTAATTGACAAATAAATTTAAATTCAAAATTGAATATTCTAACAAGCTCAGGATGATAATCTTTTAGTTAACCATCGCATGACTGTCAACGAAATCGTTTTAACGATACAATCGCAGGCCGGCTAACCACTGCACCACCGAGCTCATCACCATTCTCAGTTTAAAAGGTATTCTGACAGTTTCTACGTCTATAGTCCCGTTTATCAAATCACAGTCATTCTCCAATACAATCATTCAATAGCTCGACAGCCCACTCCTGCTTGGTGGCGACCGGACCCACGCCAAGCGAGTCTGCTAAACGAAACTGCTTTCCAATTCTCCACACAGTGTTGTGCAGCTGTGTTTCGAGGGATACTCATCATAGGTAATGCTGGGGCAGTGGCTCTTTGTGGATGTACAGAAGAATGGATCTTGACTGAGCGAGTCTGCAAATGCAACTGGTACTAAGGACATTAACGTACTTTAGAAGCACGGAGGAGCTCGGAATTTGGTAATCCATCCCGTGCCCAACCATATCGACAAGTGGGCTAACCACTGTGAGCTCCTCAATAGTTGCCATATTAAAAGGTATTCTCACCGTTTCTTCACCTATGCTCCCGTTTATCGACTCACATTAATTCTCCAAAACGACCATTCAATAGCTGACGGCAACACTCCATCTCAATTCTCGACTGAGTGTAGTCCACCGAGTGACATCATTAGCTATTTTAATCTCAAGGATGAGTTTGACTGAGCGAGTGCGAAGACCTCAATGATCACAGAGCAGGAGTAGTGCCAAGGTTCGATGGCACTGATTTTGTTACAGAATCGCACGGCTGATCCCAGAGCGGCTCACGCCAAGCGAGACTGCTGAATGAAACTGTTTTCCGATTCTCCACACAGTGATGTCCTTTGAGTGGCACTCATCATAGGTAATTAGACATTTGAATGTCCCCACTGCTGGTGCTGTGGCAGTGACTCCTTATGGATGTAAAGTAAAATACATTTTGACTGAGCGAGTCTGCAAATGCAGCTGGTACCAAGAGCTTAACGTTCTTTAGAAACACGGAGGAGCTCGAAATTTGATATTCCACCCCGTGCCCGAGCATAGTAAAAAGTTGCATTACCGCTATAATATAAAATAATTGTAGACCGAGTTCGGTAACAACTGCGAGCTCCTCATCGGTTTCTCGCGTTTCTATATAATATTTTTCGTTTTATGGTATGGTTCCGTTTATCGATTCACAACCATTCACCAAAACAACCATCCAATGCTCGACGGCACTACTCCTGATCTCAGCCGGACCCACTTCACGTGACATTGCTCTCCACACAGTGCTGTCCTCTGAGTGCCACTCATCATTGGTAATTAAATTAGCCATATGGATGCAAAGAAAAATGTATGTTAAGGGCTTAACATTCTTTATAAACACGGAGGAGCTCGATATTTGATAATCCATCCCGTGCCCAGCCATACCGACAAGTGGCATAAACGCTCCAATCATGTCGAATGTGCTCGCCTCTGCGATCCCCTCATCGTTCCCATATCAAAAGGTATTCTAGTGGTTTCTATGTCTATGGTCCCGTTTATCGATTCACAGTCATTCTCCAAAACGACCATTCAATAGCTCGACGGCACCACTCCTGATCCCGGAGCGGCCCACGCCAAGCGACACTGCTGAACTAAATTGCTTTCCGATTCTCCACACTCTGTGATTTACTAAAACTACTTAGGTAACATCCAACAATGCCTTCTGATTGAAGTTTTCATGTGTTTGATGGATTTACTTGGTATTTTTTTAGAGTGAAACACGAGTTATCTATTTATTTTTTTATCTAATTAAAACGGCTAGTAGTGGACCGCGGGAAGAACTTTTGGTTTGGATATAAGTAGGAAAATTAGTCGCGAACTGAATATTGGAGTGAAATAGCGACTAAATCATAATATTCTCTAAATCCTAGACCTCTATTTGTCACTAAAATGGAAAATACTACATTTTCTTTTTTAATATAAAAACAAAGGTATTCCATTTCACAATTCGCGACAGTTATTCGTTCGCCATTTCGGGTTTCACAAACTAAATGATTCGTTTTCATCGTAGGTCCAATAATTACAAGACAATTAGCCACTGAGGGAACACATGTTTATTCATGTTTTGTAATTACAGTTCGACCCTTCGTATTAAAACGATATTACATTTCGTAATAAATACAAAAAAACAAAATTGTATACTCTTTTTGAAAACTGTTTGGACCAGCAACTTTACCTTGCGGTATCATTAAATTGTAGAATAATTGAATAATGAATTTCAAGCCAAAGAATAAAAAGAGGTACACTATTTTAAGCTCCAAGAGAGTTATTCTGATCTACTACAATCACAAATCTATACTAGGTATATTATAATATTATTAAGCTGAAGAGTTTGTTTGTTTGAACGCGCTAATCTCAGGAACTACTGGACCGATTTAGAAAATTCTTAGACCATTAGAAAGCTACTTTTCTCCCGAGTGACATAGGCTATATTTTATCCCGATATTCCCACGGAAACAGGCACCACGCGGGTAAAACCACGAGGATCCGCTAGTAGGTAAATAAAAGGAGCCGGTAAGCTGCTTCTTTATTAGATTTGATAAGATCAAAGGGCTTATTATAAACAATAATAATTCCCACCTTTACATCATCCCAACAAAAGGTAATAGAATTCTGTCGATTAAAGCAGCTTTTGTCTGCCCTTGAATGGGGGTTGTTCGATAACAACGTGCTGTTAGACCGTGATAAATGCAGTCAGATTACCGCGGAACTCATTAGCTGACTCTCGTTAAAGTTTCCAGGCCAGCTCAGCCGCCAGTCATACACAAACTGCACGCTGATTTATCAACTTATACTTTAAGGCAACTGATGGTGGTACTATATTAGTAAGAGTCAGAGTTGATTAGCCTCAAGACGTACAGGACAAGTTGTCCGGGTTGAGTTGTCCGGGTCGAGTTGTGCGGGTCGATGGTCCGAGTCGAGTTGTCGGGGTCGAGATTTCCTAGTCGAGTTGATTGAGTCATGTTGAATCTGGTCAAGATGTCGTAGATTCACGTCAACTGTTTGATGAAACACATTGTAATGTTATAATTTACAGGTACTTATTTCTATAGGTCCAGTTCTTGTAGTTATTTTTATTACAATAACCATATTATGACTTCAATAATATAAAGGCAAAATTTCTAAAACCACAGAATATTCTTGATGCTTACTTCAATTTACGAAGACATGATGTTAGAGCGAATTCTAATTAATATAGAGATATTACCAACTAAAACTACAAGGGTTCAGACGCAGCTGAGAATTATTATTAATTAAATTGCTAAACCCTAATAAATAACATTTAATAAACTTACAAGAGGCATGTTGTAGTTTCAATAACATCGTGTAATTGTGGAGAATAAAGTGAATAAAGTAACAAACCTGCTGTTACTTTTGACAGAATTGAGACAGTTTAACTTCATTTTTATGACCGACGGGGAGACTCTTTGCTTTCATCATACCTGATGTTAAGTATTGATAAGGCTGAAGATGGAAGCGAGCCTCTCCCGGAATCCTCAATCACTGAGGAACTGGCTATCTTATCTCTAATTGCCGGAACACAACAATGCTGAAAACATTGTTATTATGGCGTCAGACTTACATAAGATGGTGGTAGCTAGCCGCGGGCTGACAACAAAGAGTCTTTCAACCAACCAAACCGAATACAATATGTACCCCCGCTGGGAATCGAACCCGGGACCCCTGGGTCTCATACCGGTGGTTGTACCACTAGACCACAGAGGCGGTTAAAAATCTAAGAATGTAACGTTCACTGATTACTAATCAGATAAAAACATAATTCTATAATGTTCAGCTATATTTTTAATAATATAGGTGTAGCATTTTTAGCAGATTTCGTGCTCATTACTACAATTTTCACATACATTGTTATCATAGTATTCTCGCTTCGTGTTGGCTGACACAAATAGCGCATTTAATGCCAGATAGCAGAGAGACTCATTAACGATATCTCTATAAAGTTTAGTAGTTTTCAAAGGAAGATATTACACGGAAATGTAACCTAATCGTAAGTAACATAACCTTATTGGGAGCCAAATCTCCATTAAAATACTAAAACATTTTATTTACGCTACTGATTTTGATGATAAAGAATTCATAAGAACCGACTTAAAAGTGTTCTCTAAAAACTAAGAAGACAGAAATAAGTGCCTTATAATTGACTGTGGCAAGCAGCTTATCACCGTTACATTCCTGCAATTTCTCTCAAAGAAAACGTAAATGACGAAACAATCGTCTTTAAGGAATGACATTACTCACGTAATCGTTTTTACTGCTCTCCAGAGAACAATAATTTATTCCACTGAAAGCGTAATAAATAATATAGTACTTCCTCCTGTCTGGGAACACTAGCAGTCGGTAATGCTTTAATTTCGTAAACAACTTCATTGATTACGACCACATCGTTGTTTGTGTTGTTTCCTATCCCTACGTCGCATGTCACACCGTTCCGTAACGTCGGCTGATAAATATTTTATGTGATCAACTGATTTGTTGATCAAGTTTATCATTGAAATGTCGCCTCCAATCGATGTTGTTTCAAAACCTTGACTTTTGTTTGGAGTTGTTCGGAATTAACATCTAGTTTTACTACCTCTAATGAAACACGGTTTTTGAGTGATTTATGTTTACCTGATGCATTACTTTCTTTAATTTTTCAATTGTCGTCGGTTTGACAACCCTTACTTTGTCACTTCATTAAATCAATTCATCATTCACGAGCCATGCCATGACAGTCCCCCTGTACACGTCGGGAAATCCAAAAAACCAAATAACACTGTATGAAACGAAATGTGCTTACGTTTACTTATCTGTGAAACTGTTATTTCAATGAACAGTAAATTAATTAAATTGAGAGAAAACGTACCTATTTCACTAGATATGCAAATACAGGGGAAATTCAGTTATACTCTGTTTTGTTGGTGGTAGTAGGTACTTATTGTAAGTTTACCTGGCTAGCTGCCATCATCTTTAGGTGTACCACCATTCTAGATCTGACGCTATAACAACAATGTAATCAGCTTTGTTGTGTTCCGTCAGTTAAAAATAAGATATCCAGTTCCTCAGTGGTTGAGGAATCTGGGTCGCGCTTCCATCTTCAGTTTCATTATTGCTTAACATCAGGTATGATGAAGGTGTATGTACTTATGACGGCTGAGCTTTATTAACATCAACAAATAAGTATATTCGTTTGTATTTGCAAACTTATTCGAAATGAAATTCCCAAATTCATAGCTATTAAAAAATAAACGGTCAGAAATGAAGCCTCTCTCTCAAAGTCTGATAATGAGCAATTTCCGAGCGATCTAATGAACCGTTCTGGAACCTTCAACGCCGTCATTTTAATGCATCAAAATGCTCTTTGAATATTTAATAGAGGAGTTAATAAGTTTACAGAACAACTTATATTTATTTAGATACTTAGATGGAATCTTTTTGGCAAATATACTATATAAATAGTCATGTAGATATGGACGAATATAATAATAAAATACATTTATTTCCTCATCACACAATACCTTACTTATGTCTAAATACAACAAAACACTTGAGTAAGATTATGACCTGAAGTGTGAGAAGCTGGTGCCTGTAATAGGTTTAGAAAACCGGTTACACAGGTCACCAAGCCACCTTTGCAAAAGAATACATCGTGCTTCTAATTATACGTGTTTGTAAGCCTATGTGAAGAGCTAGTAAAACGGTATTAAACAAAAATAAAAAAGAAATGGATCTAATGGATCTAATGTTAGACTTTATTTACTGTTGCCTGTACCAGATTATGTATCGACAAAGCAATGTTAAGTTTCAGATAAAGATATGAACATAACCGTTTCAATCGTGAGTTCTAAATATTTTCAGATATGCGACCCTGGTACTTTTAGCTAATAATATTTTCATATAATAAGTGAGAATGACCGAATCCAACTTTCAGAAAATTCAACATAACGGGAGTTCAACTTTATGGGAAATTCAACATAATGGGATTCAACATAATGAGACTCAACTTAGTGGGAATTCAACTTTGAAAAAATTCAACATAATGGGAATTCAACTTAATGGTCCTGAAGAACTATTTCGAGCAACTGTTATACAACCCTTACACGAAGCCGAGTGTCATATTCACATTTGAATATTTTTTCCATAATACATGGATATTAAAAATGATGTCTATCATGTGGCTGACTTTGTATAGGTAACACATATCGTTAGAAATAATTTATAATTAGCAAAAAGTTTCGTAGAAATAAATTCTAAAAGACCTTAAAATAATACCTAATAAAAATATCTTCATTAACCTACACGCTATTTAATAAAACTGAAATTTATTTAATGACTTTTGCTCACTTAAGAACAGGGGGTCAATTCTGCAAAAAAAATGTCAAAATCGTCTATCAATGGTGTTTCAATAGTAGTGTTAATTTACACTGTTGTAACAAGAACTGTGTAAAACAGATCTACCATTGAAACACCATTGAAATACGATCGTGACTAAACATTAGCAGAATTGGGCCTCAGAAGTCGGTTTAATGCCCAATTTACACGGGTCAAGTCTTTAGCGAAATTGGTAAGTACATTAAGTGCTGTAAATGATCGGACAGTGGCTAGTCAATTTGACTTACAAGCTGCCTTGCAAGTCATATAACATTGGGGGTTGCCTATTATTTCACTGTCCATTATGGTAATGTACCATAAAAAAAAAAATGGTTTCTAATTTTGTGTTATTTATTAGTATTAGATAAGGTTCGAGGTGGGCGCTAATAACTGCGACACAGTCCTAGACTAATGTAGTTATTAACGTAAATTATGTTCTGTATGTATTTAAAGCACAAATAAATAAAAAGAAAAAAATGTATTGCGATTCATTTAAGGTTATTTTTAGATTGAGAGCGCGGGATGCTGTGTCATACGGCGCGTATAGCGGCGTCTCACTCTTACTACCTTTTTTTTTATTTCCATTTATTTAATAAGGGGTTTGTTCAACACTGAACATGTCAAGTAGAAGAAACAAGTATCAATAAACTTATTTAAATAGAAGCTCTAAGACGTAGGCCTGCTTGCACAACGTCGTATAGCATTTTAGCCTCTTACGAAAGGGGAGAGGATAAAATGCTATTACTCCACCCAATTTCATGAGGATTTATATTAAACCTTATATTAAATCCAATCTCACCGCATCGTTCCGGACACACTCCACAAGAATATGGTAGACATCTTCGACTATATCGCATTCAGTACAATTGGCAGAGTTCATTCTTACTACCTAAAATGAATCGCATTACAGTTGATGGTAGGCCCCCGTCGCGTCACTCGCCACTGTACTTGAACCGTGTAGATCAGGCATAATACCGTAAGCATTTATGAAACCAATTTGAAATGGAATTGATATAAAAATAGTTAAAGATATCTTGCTTGAAAGTTGATACAGTTTCGAGTCACTATAAATTCAAGACTATTTAAAGTATCTATCAATTTCGGTTCATTGATAATGGAACATAATTGATAATTAGTAATCCAGTAATTAATAATAAAAATAAGTACCTTGCTTCGGTTTCTGGGGTCCCTGAAGTCCTCCTTTGAAGCCTTTCTTCTCTTGTCCTTCAAGATCATGCGAGCAGCCGCAAACGCCATCTTGACAACTTTTCCAAGTGTACTTTCGAAATTAACACTTAACTTCTATTCTTTACTACACTTAAACAATTGACAACACACTTCACTTATTAGAGGACCGTTAAAACCCAATCACAGATTTCGAAATTTAAAATTGACTTTTTGTCACTAAACTAACACTTTCGATAACACTTAGGCCGCCGAATTGCAATCAAACTTAACAACTTATTGCTTTTCTTTAATTCAATATCAACAATCAATTGAAAATAATAGACGATCACTTCATTAATTGAATTTCTACTAATTGAACTTGGTATTTCTGCAAGATAAGATAGCGCATGGTTTGTAAAGTGGTTTCACTTGTCGATAAAAAATTGAATAGTGACTTATAAAATTAAAATTTCTCACATGGGTAATTAAGAACTAATTAAATTTCAAGAGAAAGAGCAAAGACACACAATCGTGATCATAATAAAGAAGCTTCTTCATTTCAAAAGCATTTAATTAATGCTCGTAATTCAAGTCTTCCAAGGAAATCACAATCTTTCATTATTCTTGCGAATTTAATAAGATCAAAGCAGGTATGAGCAATTCCATACCATACGACGAACATGCAAATTACGAATGTTGAAATAAAAGAGACGAACATAGTCCTACATATAGAAAAGAAAGGGACGGGGTGGCTCATTCACTGAAACGAGCACAACCAGATCCTCAGTAATTAGAGCTCAGAGAAAGGCAGTCTTTGAAATTTCTACGGATTCTGAACCAATTTTAACGTGAGTGGTAATGACGTTTCATTAGAGTAAAGACTGTAAACTTACTGAAATTTGGTTTATGATGAGTTATTTAAAGAAACGGATGCTAAAGTGGTATCCCAGATAAAATACGTCAAAGATGTGATACGACTACGTAAATTCATCGATCATATACCTAATGAAAAAAAAAAAAACTATTTTATTACAACTGTCCGACCAGGAGCTCTATTTTTGAATCATTCGTTGCGCATCGAGCGTTCCTTTTCGACTGATTTTCGTTCGACATACGAATTTCCGTATTTTTGAATCGCTCGTCCGCAACGAGTGCCCTCACCCACTCGTTGCAATCGAGGGAAACAAAGCGGTTGATAGAATAACCGTCAAAATCATTGCGGTGTGTCAATGTCATGTCACTTGTTTGTTTTTTGCAACTCAAAATTATTAAAACGAATCTAATATAATCTAATCTATTAAAAATGAATCTAGAAGAATATTTGGTGCACCAATTATGGTGGTGGTGGTTAAATAATTATATTTAAGTAGCGGAGAAGAAGATAGTGAAGAGAACGAAGAGGGCCCAAGTTCTACTGGAGAAAGAAGTGAAAAAGTTCACAAAGTTTACAACTACAAACTTAATGACATTTATAGTATTTTTTTTATAAAAGCAAAGATTATTTTTATACAGCCAATAGAAACATAGAATTACGTTCCGTTTTCGTTGCGGTAGTTACCGGTTTTCTCTAATTTCTACGTGGAACGGATTACATCCAACATTTTGTAATATGCTGTTAGCACTGGAAACGAACGATTCAAAAATTCGGAAAATCGGCATTTCATGCGACTTGGAAGACGAGTGTGACATAAGTCGCATGCGTCAACGCTATGTCATACGAGCGATTCAAAAATAGAGGTCCAGATCTAACTGATACCACAGATACTATCTGATACTTACTTATATATAAAAACAGACAAAATCACGTAACATTGTTTTGATTTCTTTTACTATCTTAGTGTTTATCTACAATCGTAACATAAATTAAATGCCTGCCCCAGCAGCCGGCACAACAACTTTTTAAGAATCAATAATTTATTTACCAAAATAGTATTTAGGTTTAAAGTGTATTAGAAATTAAATTCGCGTAAAAGTTCAAATGCTCTTTGAAGTTCATATAAAAAGAATTAGGTCCCTATATACAGTTTAAAACGATGTCAATAAGAAGTTCTCCTCCTCCTTATTTTTTAATGGCGGTGCCCTTTTGGATTTCGCCAGTATCCAGTTATTATAATTTAAAATTATAGAAATTGTACGGTAGATTGAGTTAAAATGGAGTCTCACAACACGTGGCGTTGCGAAAAGAACTGAGGATTGTTCGAAATGCTTGCGTCAACTTCACTTTTAGACCTTAATAAAAACTAAACACTCATTTTGACTTCTACTTATTTATAAGATGTTTTCCTAACGAAAAACAAGTGGATGTAAATCCATAACTTAATAATTCAAACAATTTGTTCCTCTAGTGCTCTCGCCTCTCTTAACCCCACATTTGTTGAGAGTAACAAAGTCCTCTGGAGTGCTCTCTGTCACGTCAAAGTAACACGGCTAGACCCTTCTCTAATTTCGACCTTACAGCTACTGCTGTAGAGTATATTTTAACGTGAAACAAAGTAAAACTGTTCGCGAGACAATGTTTAATTGTATTTTGAGCAATGTAGCCTTTGTGACGGAAACTCGAGTGAAGTGGAGTCTGATTTTTGTATATATTTCAGGAATGTAAAAAAATAAAGTTAGAAACTTGGACAATGGTACAATTTGTTGTTGTCTTCAGGCTGGCTTGTAAGAACGCAAAAGTTATGAACTTGAAACAAGGAGATGCTACAAAAGATTTGACAAATAAGAAGTCTTAAAATAATCGTTAAGGTTAAATCACATAAACTTTCTACAAAGAACAATGTTCTGGGTCAAGTAACACGATAACTGACAATGAACTGTTGTTAAATTTTGTCAAAGATTCAAGAAGGATTATTTTCCTATCCTTACAAAAGGACAGGCTACTTTTTTACCCAAAATAAAACTGTGATCCCTAAGGATCGCGAATACTGAATTACACACGGAAAAAGTCGCGGGGGATTTTTTTTTGTAAAAATAAACAAACAAGATGGTACCAATGACCTAAGAATCAATATTACAAGTGCATTCACAATCGATAGGCAACGCCATTGCTTATTGCAGGCACGTGTATGTGGCCTGCATCGCTCGTTACCTACCGACACAGAATACTTAATAGTACAAGTAGTACCGATCGATATAAATTTCAAATTAATTATTTCATCTGTGAATCCATTATTGGCGTTTGAGAATTCTTTATTTCTGTGTTGCAACATTCAGGGGTAATGAATAGACATTTTTTTAACGTCAAATTACTCAAATTTTTTATAACGACTATCATTGACATTCTATGTAAGTCCAAGTATTGTATTCGATTTCTTATTCAGTCGTCGTCGTCTCAGCCACATGGCACCCACTGCTGGGTATAGGCCTCCCCCAAGGATCTCCACAACGATCGGTCCTGCTCAGTCCGCATCCAGCGGCTTCCCGCGACCTTCACCAGATCTTCGGTCCACCTTGTCGGGGGCCTACCCACGGAGCATCGTCCTGTGCGCGATCGCCATTCCAGAACCTTTCCGCAGCAACGGCCATCGGTTCTTCTCGCTATGTGTCCCGCTGACTGCCACTTCAGCTGAGCAATCCTTCAAGCGATGTCAGTTACTTTAGTTCTCCTACGGATCTCCTCATTTCTGATTCGATCACGTAGGGAAACGCCGAGCATAGCCCTCTCCATTCACGCTGGGTGACCTTGAGCTTTCTTATCAGACCCATAGTTAGTGACCACGTTTCACTACCGTAAGTCATCACTGGCAACACACACTAGTCATAGACTTTCATCTTGAGACACTGCGGTCGCGAAGATTTTACGAAGCTTCCCGAATGCTGCCCAACCAAGTTGGATTCGATGGGAGATCTCTTTCTCAAAGTTGGACTTACCTAACTGGATCGTCTGTCCAAGGTAAATGTAGTGGTCAACAACAACGTAGTGGTCTTATTTAGTACTGTTGGGTATACAGTACTGAATAAGACCACTACGTTGACGACCTGTTTGGCGCAGGGGTACTAACCCCACCTTCTGCGCCAGAGGTCCCGGGTTCGATCCCCGGACAAGACAAATATTTGTGTGCATGAACATGTCTATTTGTCTTGGTCTGGATGTTTAAAATGTATATTATGTATGTATTTACAAAAAAATGTATATAAGTATGTTTATCCGTTATCTAGTATCCATAACACAAGTCCTTCATGATACTTAACGTGGGCTAGATAATTGGTGTGATTGTATGGAAATATTTATTATTTATTTATTATTATTATTATTTATACAAAGCTGATACCAAGACATTCAAACATAATTTTATTATTCCAAGTGTGAAATCCGCAAATTCTTATCCCCAAAATCTTATCTACAAAATCATCTCATCAAAACCAAGATGGCGCACGTAAAGTTACGCAATTATTACGGTGGGTTAACATCGTAATTTATTTCCTTGGTTTAAACCTCAGCGATGTTCTCATATTTTTGTTAATATTATATTTTATGATGGTAAGAATTTTATCCAGTCCAATGTAATAATAAAAATATTTCTTTTATATATTTTTTTAATTATATTTTATAAATAATACAATTTTGAAATTAATGTAAGTAGGTTTATAAAACGCACGTAAATACCCTTGAATTTTACTCATTATAAACTGAAAGCAAACAGTAAAGTCAATGTTTTAGTGTGTCATGTTCCGGTACTTATGATTATGAGGCAAAATCCGGCTTTGTGGTTTAACTCCGGGAAAGCGCAATTGCACCATCAGCCATACTATTTAGCAAATATCAGAAATGAGAATCGACCGAAATCGAGATGGACTATGTCTTAATATGTATTATCGTTATCAGCCATTTGTAATGTCCCCACGGCTGGAGCACTGGGCTTCTTGCACTGGGACCCAATACGGATAAGTGGATTTTAACGAGTGGAAATGCAGCCAGGAGCTAGCTAATTTTTAAATTTAAGAGCTAGTAAATTTTTGGTCAGCTATCCAGTGACCGACAATTGCGAAAGTTGCTTAATCTCAACAATCGTAGGCAGGGCGCACAAAGAACTACGCTATCGAGCTCCAAAGACATTTTAACTAATTTTTATTAATGAAGACCTGAAAAACTGCGATGTGTCAGATATGAACCTCTCAGGCCCCGAATTATATATACGACTTATAGATACTCCATTGTTATCTGGACACCGGTGTCCTGCTAGCAAATAACTAATTAATGCTATTACTTAAGACCTGAAAAACTGCAATGTGTCTAATATTAATGCGTCCAATAGAGCGAAGTGAAAGAAAGTATCGTTACTTTCTTTCATAAAGAAGATGAGAGAAAGATAGATGTTGCAAAACTTTAATATGGACGCGAAAGGTCGAAATAAGTTAAAAATAAAAAGATGGAAATAGATTTTTATTCCGCGCAACTCATCTAAGCAATTTTATCTCATGTAACCAAGATTGGTCCCAAACTTACTCAATTACCTGGATTCAGTGCGGTTGCCGGCGAAGTAAATTATTTCTGAATGCCGATTAGGCTATTTTGGACGGAGAATTTCATATAATGATACCCTTGGTAGTAACTGTACGCGGGTGAATAAAGCTGTGACTAGACATTGAAATCGCTGTGCGGCGACTAAAACAGGGTTTTATGTTAAACAGGTTACCAATGATAGAAACCGTTTTGAATACGAGACAATAACAGTACATTCATATGAAATTCTGCATCCAAAATTTAGACATTCAGAAACATGCCATTGTTACTTTTATTTAAATAGTCGACATAGTGGCAACAAGTCATTTTCGCTGAAAGCTTGAGAAATGCTCAATTTAAATGAAATATATTATACTTTTGACACCAATTAACCTAGCCCCAAAGTAAGCACTGTAATGCTTGTGTTATGGGACACTAGGGTAACGGATATAAATACAAAGAACAAGATTATATAATCTTCTTCTTCTTATCGTATGAGGATTAGTGGTAACCTCTGTAATGCCACTATAAGGTCACCCATCCGACACCTGACCGGACCGAACGTTGCTTAACAAACATGATAGATTTCGATCAGTCTGTCAAGCGCGGCCACGAGCGCTTTAATATACATATAATTATACATATATAAGTATACTAGCTTCCCGCCCGCGGCTTCGCCCGCGTGGACTACACGACTTATGCTATTGTGGGTTATCCCTAAGAGATAAACATATACCACCGCGTAGTTTTCTGTAGACCTTTTCAAGGTGTACAAATACTTAGTACATTCTTTTGATAAATCTTGTAGGGTTCAGCCTGCGTTTGCAATGTAAGCGGAAAAAAAACTTTTTATAAAAAAAATTAAAACCGTCTTCAAAACACTAAAAAGCAAAAAGTTTTTAGTGTTTTTTAAAGGAAGATAATATCATGTCATCCAAGTAACAAATATGAAATGAAATATATAAAAATGCTCAAAACATAGAAAGTAATGGGTCAAACTAAACTAAATTTTTATGGGACCGATAGGCAACTATTCTGCATCGAACAAAAAAAGAATCACGGAAATCGGTTCCAAAATCTCATAAAAAAATATATATATACCAACCGAATTGAGAACCTCCTCCTTTTTTGAAGTCGGTTAAAAATGTAATCATTTAAGTACGACATCACATTAGAAACCTCAAAAATTACAGTATTTCTCTACTCTATATTGAAGGTACTCTATTCTATATGTATAATAACATATAAACCTTCCTCTTGTCTGTCAAGTGCGGCCATGATTGAATAAATTATATTGAGTTTGAGTTTTGGCCTTTTGCCTTTGGCCTTGCATTCCGAAGCACGGAAGAGCTTTAGTAGTACTGATATTATTTTATCTCGAGCTTTAGATTCTTGGCAATTCTTTAAAAAAAAAATCTCATAATAGACACCTCTAAATCTTTGGGGCATTCAATCAATTCTCCTAGTCTATTTATTCTTCAATATTCAGATAAAAGACAGATTTATTTCATTACAAAATATAACAAAATAAAATAAAAAATAGTTTTTAGACTAATTAAAAAAATCTTAAATAATATAAAAAGGAGTATTAAAGTAAATTCAAAGTTATTTAAAATAGAAATAAATGTTTACATTATTATGAATAAAAACGATTCGATAAATGTTAACATTGGCACGTGGTACAAGACAAACACAATTTAAAAATAAAGGTTTATGTCACGTTCCGAAATCCTAGTTTATATAGGTTGTGAAATCTCGCACAGCCTAAATATAAAATTCTTACAACAAAATAGTCACATATCTTGTCACATAATGTGTTTGTTTTTATGTTTCAAGGATCTAAATGTTAGTGCTGGTTCATTGTAAATTACATAAATACAAAAATAACATTCACATTCGCACATATTGCTCTCTGGCTACCATATTCTACTATTTTCATAAATATAAATATATTTTTGCGCAATTTTGTAAGAATAAATTTAGCTCATGTTTTACATGACCAAAAATCGTTTGTCACAAAATTATTGGTTTATTTAAGGGAAACCTGTTATTGGCTTACTATAGACTTACATAAGTTATTATATATGCATGTGTAAAGAAGGGGAGAGGAAATAACGTGGACTGTAGTTATTAAGTGCAGAGTAAAGCGTGTATTAATAAAATATAATAAAATCAGGAAAAAATAAGATAATCAAACATACCAACCAAGACGAAAAACAGAACGACAGGGGCCCGATTCTCGCGCCTTCGACATCTTGAATTCGACATTTTTGGAGTAAAAAATCTGTATTTTAGGCTCACTAAAAGCAATCTTCGACAGTATAGGATTATCAAAGATAATTGAAATTAAAGGATTTTGACAGTTGTAGAGATTTTACTTAGATTTTTAATAAAGAAATTAAGAATATAAAAATGTCGAATTCGACATATTTCAGCGCGAGAATAGCCCCCCTGACCTTCTGTCATGAACAGAAATTAAACCTTTCACATTGAAAAAGGGTATAAAACTACAAAAAAGCATTTGCTCCGCAACAGCATGGATAAAGCTGTTGGTTTTCTAAATAAAGATAAATAAATAAAATAACATAATAAAACCAAAACGGATTATTATAACTAATTCAAAGTTATTTAAAATAAATACACTTCTTACACTTCACTCAACCTCGTCGTGGGTAAAAATGGTAGTGTGCGCTAGGCCTAACACGGAGTGGCTACGTACTCTTTGGCTCCTCCAGGTCCTTACGGAGTTATGACTTAGAATACCGATTTCGAGGAGAATTTTGAAGAGGTTTTCAATGAAGTTTCGTTAAGTCGAGGACGAGTAAGTTTTGGAGGAACGACTTAGAATATGGGTGTTAGTCAATACAGTTTCCACAATTAACATGAGCAGATATGCAACAGTATTGAAATTACTTCTTTAATCTGTAAAAAGTAAACTTTGAAATAAAAATCAAATATACAGGCAATACACTACTCGTATAACCGATAATAGTGATAGAATTTTCTAGATTTTATAAATCTGGTGTTGAACAATAGTACAAGAACCGCTTACAATTAAAAAACTTTTTTTTAACAATATTATTATTAGCTATGGTATTCAGACTTCAATAACAACGTTCTCTCAAATGATCCAGTATTTTCAAAAAATATATCAACATCCTTAAATATTTTATTGTCTCCTGCGTGCACGAACCAAAAATCTCTATTCCCTTGTGACCTGTGACGTATTTACTTAAATTCCATAGTAAGTACCTAGTGGCCAATTTACTTTCAATGTATGGAACTTTTCGAACCGTGACTTGTTTACACAGGGTTATTTTAAACAGTAGGTATCTAAAATTTTTAAGTCCGACTCAGAATTGGTAAATAAACAACTTCCCCTACAAACTCGGCTCTAAATATGATTTTTATTTTCAATGCTTCATACAAATCCGACTGATCACGTGACCGACTTAGTATGGGAAGTCCAAAAATTGTTCTCGTATTTCGACCCATATTTTAAGAGAAAGCTGTTCACTTACCGATTCTGGGTCAAACTTAAAAATTGTAGATACTTGCTGTTTGAAAATAGCCGTGTTTAGGTGACGAGTTTACAACAACCCAAATAATCCAGCTTTTAAGTTATTATTCAACAAACAAGTGTTTTATATCTCATGAATATTGCATCGCCTCGCCCGGGCGCCTTACAATACATACAATAACATAATATGTCAGATACTACAAACTATATTACTTCCGTACAACTCCGAACGGATGCAATAAAATACGTTACGAACAGTAGGGCAAGCACGAATAACAATCGAAATAGTATCGAGTAAGTATCGAGCACGTAATGTCAAAAATGTATAGGAAAATGAAGTTCCGTTTACGTCCGGTAGGGACTCTGCTCAATATGTCATAATTTTTTTTACTTTACTTCTTCGATACTTACTCGAAAGTTATTCGTGACTAGAGGCCGGGCGCGGTTTCACCCGCGTGGTTCCCGTTCCCGTGGGAATTTCGGGATAATTTATAGCCTATGTTACTACTTGGGGTCTAAGGATTCTCTATACCAAATTTCGTCAAAATCGGTCCAGTAGTTTTTGAGTTTATTCGTTACATACAAAAATACAAATCTTTCCTCTTTATAATATTAGTATAGATAACCCCACAGGACTTAGTTCGAGCATTTGAGTTTATAGCACAGATAAAAGAATACTTTCATATTTAACAAAACAAATCAGTCTAGCGGCTAAGCGGTATCTTACTTACTACTACTACTAGTACTAACGGCCGCTCGCGGTTCACCCGCATGGACCCTGTTCTAGTGGGCATATTGGGATAAAAATCACCTTCTACCAGTGTGCCAAATTTCATTCAAATCCGTTTTATAGTTTTTGCGTAAAAGAGTAACATACAAACAAACTGACTATCGCATTTATATTATTAGTAGGAAGTAGGATAACTGTGAAAATTTGGACATTTGTTACTCAAAAAGAAGTTAACGCGCTCAATTAGATAGCCAGTCAAATTAAACTGCCAAATGAGCAAGCGTTAAGGCAAGCGTGCATTTTTTTTTCTTTCGGTGTTCATAATTTATGTAATAGATAAATATTTCCTGTTATGGCCCGCTACTGCATTAATATAATACCTAAGTCTGGCATGCAACTTGCCAAAGGTTACCCATACCTGACCTAGATTAACATAGACAGCATTTCGACACCTGCAAGGAAAAGTATTGTAACTCAGACGACCAAGGGCCCATTGTCTCTACTGCAAGCGCCTCAAACTCGTGGCTTACTGGGAGCGACGGATATTTGCGGCGCTTGAGGAATTGCTTACTTACTTACTTTTATTTTGAACTAGCGGATCCTCGCGGTTTTTCCCGCGTGGTGCCCGTTCCCGTGGGAATATCGGGATAAAATATAGCCTATGTCACTCGGGAGAAATGTAGCTTTCTAATGGTCTAAGAATTTTCTAAATTGGTCCAGTAGTTCCTGAGATTAACGCGTTCAAACAAACAAACTCTTCAGCTTTATAATATTACTAGCGGATCCTCGCGGTTTTACCCGCGTGGTGCCCGTTCCCGTGGCAATATCGGAATAAAATATAGCCTATGTCAGTCGGGAGAAATGTAGCTTTCTAATGGTCTAAGAATTTTCTAAATCGGTCTAGTAGTTCCTGAGATTTGCGCGTTCAAACAAACAAACTCTTCAGCTTTATAATATTAGTATAGATAAGTATAGATTACTTATATTATGAATACTTAATAAATCAAAAAATATTTTATTTGAAAGTACCAGGGTCGCATAGCTAACCAAGAGGTTATTTAAGATATACTGAGAAGTTCTGATTTCATATTCGTTTTATATTAAAAAAATATATAAAAAGTGTTAGTGGCAGCAGCTTTTTAAGTATAATAACTCCTAGTTGGCTAAGCTGCTTTTGGTTCATTATTTGACCAATTTCGTCTGTGCATTCAAAACGGTAATTTCAAAACTAATACTTTTCTATAGACTTGATTTTTGTTGGCAGTACTTTTTTACTTTATATTGATGTGGGGCGAATCGGGACAACGTTGGAATGTGGGGCGAACCTTTGGGGCGAACGGGGAATAAATCAGCGAAAGTCGCTTAAGAATTCAAAATTAAAAAAAAAACTGTCTATCTAAAATGTTGTTTTATTTTTACAGTGAAAGCGTAATGTTTTGATTTTAAACTAAGTATATAAATATAAAAAAGAAATATTAATGCAAATAAACCACTACAAAATTAAGTTAGCGACGATGTTACATTACAGACCCATTTGTAAAATGTAGAAAGAAATGTGGTAAAATCTGTTGGGCAAATAAATCATCAAATATAGTGCTAGTGTGGTGGACCGAAACTTGGAAACAAAGAAACAGATAAGACCGCTGCCAAAAGATAATGTTGGGCCGCAGTTGCATCTGCAATGCAAATAAAAGTGAGGGTAGTAAAACATCGCCTTTTACCGAAATAAACCAAAAAACTTACGCTGAAAGGTTTTATGGAGTTCTCAGATGCCTTTTTAGGTTTAAACGATTTATAGCTGCGTTAAGCTACATTAAGGTGTCATAATCATTTTAAATATGGCTTGAATATTACAGTAAGTCATTGTTGTATGTTTCAAAAGAATGATGTGATTTTTTTTTAAAAAGAAACTATTGCCTACGCTATAATTATATGCGAAAAGACATAAGGTTCGTCCTGATATAAACAGAAAATAATTTATTAGTTTTATAGAACAATAATTTGCATATTTGTGCAAAGAATTCAAGTAATTGTGATCCCCTTTAAAAAATATATAATTCGAAAAACAAATATAACTTAGTAGAAAACGAAAAATATGTCGCGTAATTCCGCAAGAAAAAATGCAGATGCAGCCCAGTGACACACCTTGCACCTTCACCGACTACTCTACACGTGTTTCGCCCACACACGGAGCATCCTCAGGAGTTGTTAGACCGTGCCAATCTCAGCACCGAGAGATTGGCACGGTCTAACAACTCCTGCAACATCTGCATTTTTTCTTGCGGAATTACGCGACATATTTTTCGTTTTCTACTAAGATATGGATTTCCGCCAAGTAACGCCTGATTCTATCAAATACAAATATAACTAGCCCCAAACTAAGCAATGCCTGAACTCTGGGTCCTTTTAAATGATTGGATGTTATGCGTTAATATTTTTTTTCGCCAAGTGTAAAGCCGTAGCTATTGTTGACTGTACATAATAAACACCCAACCCAACCAAAATAATTAATATTCATTTTATAAAATATTTTTGTTCTCTGCGAATCGCGCCTTGATTTTCTGATCAGCAATTCTACAATAGTAGTGTTAAATGTATTTTGGCTTATATAGATACCACCACTCCATACCTACCCTTGAAATTCCCACAACTCTTGAAATTCCTTTAACCCTGAAATCCGTAATCCGATGTGAAGACGCCTGCAAGTCTACTTCAAGACAACTGCAAAGAGGTCTGCCCAGGGTCAGGTTATCAAGTCACTTGGAGGATAGCCAAGGCATCCGAATATGAAGTGCATCCAGAAATTGGATGACGGAAAATAAACAATCAAAGTGAGTGGAAACTTTAAACATATCTGCTTTTGGAATTGATTGTTATAGGAATAACTTTTAAACTGTTTAAACGTAAAACACAATAATTGACTAGATGCAAATGTATCTAGTGAATTCGTGTTATTTACGTTCTGCGGCACACCGCATTGATTTAAGAAAAAAATATGAATTATTAGTTAAAATATTATGAAAAGTTGGATCCATTTTTAATAGTATTCTATCATATCTTTGTGACTTAATACTAAAGACTTAATACATGCACCCTTACTAAACTGCTGAAATATGGTCTTTCTTTCTTTCAAATTTGTTGGGCATGGTTATACCGATATAGTGATAGGTATAATGTTTTTAATGCAACCAATTAAGCCTAACACCCATATTCTAAGTCGTTCCTCCAAAACTTACTCGTCCTCGACTTAACGAAACCTCATTGAAAACCTCTTCGAAATACTCCTCGAAATCGGTATTCTAAGTCACAACTCCGTAAGGACCTGGAGGAGCCAAAGAGTACGTAGCCACTCCGTGTTAGGCCTAGCGCACACTACCATTTTTACCCACGACGAGGTTGAGTGGAGTGTAAAAAGTTTTGGAGGAACGACTTTGAATATGGGGGTAAAAGTAATTCTTTTAAACTTCTCTTTTGTTTCTCACAGTGCAATAAAACATCCGAATTCCATAAACACCAGCCATAACCGATTTTGATCTAAACAAGAAACATGATGTATTATCCGTAAAAGCGTTATTTTTTATTTGACTGTGAAATCTTCCCATGAAATATTGCGCATCCTCTTCACATCTGGTCAATGCCCGACCAGTCATTGATCCCGTGGTCGTAACGGGAAAATAAAACGACAGGGACGTATGTAAAGGGCCGGCGGATAATCCGGCCGACCGGCAGTAATCCGGACCGGACCGGAACTGCACAATAAGACCTCGAACTGGCCAGAAGAGATAAAGATTCTATACTCTTTGTGGTATAATGAAAGCTACGCTTTCATTTGTTTCGAGAAGTTTGTACTTATTGTATTTTCTTCATCAATTACTGCCACTAAACGTTTTTATCGTTAAAGATATTTAAAACATCGTTTACGTCGCTTTTAACTTTAACCAATTTACTGTAATGCAATGACAAATTTAAAACATGATTAGCGCTAAATGTGTTTGGTGGCAGTTAGTGAAAGTAGCCCTAATGCGCTTTTGGTTCTGATTGTGACCCTGCATAGGCAACTGTGTCACTGCAGGCGACTGAGCGAGTAACTAATGGGTTATTTTCTCGCTCAAGAAACGTCCAAAAGATAACACATTCCGAGTAAACAAAAGAGATGCAAATATAAACTGCAGTGTACTAACGTTTCGTAGATGTTTCGCTGCCGCATACGAATGCGTAGGTGTACTAAAGGCGTAATAGTTCATCGCTGGCTGTTCACGCCGGCGCGGCGGCGCCGGCGCCGGCGAGTACTCGCTTTACTAGTTTGCAGATGAGCGAGAAAAATTCACTCGCCGGGCGACACCCTGTCTCAGAGCGGGCAAGTAAAGCTTGACGGCCAGAGCAGTGTAACCAGATTCAGTATTTGAATAAATATACTTTTTCATTATATTTTCAAATATTTTGTTTATTTTTTCGAAAATCAGTATTTTTGTAGGTACATTGTATTGTAACGTTGACCGTGTAATTTAGAAAAATAATAATGTTAAAATAGATTTATTTTTGCGATAATGTATGAATAAAACATGTTTAAAAATTCGGTATAATAAAGGGTATAATTTGGCCACTGTAAGTCATTATACTTCAGTACTTTTGAGGTTTCTCGGTATTTCCGTCAAATTTTATCTGGTCACACTGGATCAGAACTCAAGCGCGCCGGCCGCTCCGAAATTTCTACCTAAAGTGCGGATCTGAGTGCACATACCTAATAATGATTATGAAAGTAGTGGTAGTAACTAGCAACCCCAAGCGAGTACACGCCCTAAAGCAGATGACAAGCGGCGAGTGGAGCGAGTCCTCGCCCGCTGCACAAAAACACTCGCTCATAGCTGAGCGAGAGCACTAGGTATAACTCTCCGCTCGTCGCTTCTCATCTGTGTTTGCAAATGTCCAAATATTACCATCGCGTGGGAGTAAAATTTTGACAGATAGTCTTAATGCAATGGGAATAGGGTTGAGAATTAAATTCAATTCGCAAACTGCGGCGTAAACGAATAAGGTGAGAAACCTCACATTCACTCTGTTTCCAGTTTCTAGCTTTACTCGCCGGCGATCGGACAGCTGCCTATGCAGCTGGAACCAAATCACGATTATTTATTAGTTATTTAGGTATTCAATATGTTATTTAGACACTATAGAAAACCACTATTGGAAAAGTAGGTTTGCAACGCCCGTGACTGAGGACCGGCCGGTTTCAGCACCGACTGATAAGATAACTAGCTTCCGCCCGCGGTTTCACCCGCGTGGTCCCGTTTCCGTATGAATGTCGGGATAGAAAGTAGCTTAAGTTACTCTTCGCACTTTCAACTAACTTTATGCCAAAAATCAAATCGATTGGTTGTTAGTTAGGGCGTCAAGGAAGGACAAACAAACACACTTTCGCATTTATTATATTAGTTAGGATTTGATTGTTTTTGCGAGATAAGTTTGTCAAATTATCTGCAAGATAAGTTATCTAGAACTTATCTGTCTGTGGTGAAACCAGCCCCAAAAAGCGCTAAATTACTAATTATATTTACATAAAGATGAATCGCAGGCCGAACGCGCGCGAATCACTGCGCCATCGAGATCTAAAAGTTGTAGTTAATCAAAATAGCAACATAGATTACCTAAACTATTTAATTAAATATATATAGGTCATTCCACACACGCCTACAAGCGATCTCGTACAAAAAGTCGGAAAAAGCCGCTCACACATCTCGAATGCTTTTCATTGAACTTTGATTCGAGATCGTGACAAGCCAGATTGGAAAAAAGTTGTACGGATTAAATTGAGTTCCACTTGCTGAGCTCTTGATCTAGTTATGATAAAAGAGTTGTATTTCTCTTGTCACTGGCGAAATTGGATTCTAAATCATAGAATGTCTTTTTTTATCTAGACTGTGACCTACATCATCGCCGTAGTTTATTACAGAGCCGTTGTGACAATATTAAGAAAGCATAAAAATGCTTTTAGAATAATTTTACAAATTATAATTATATTTAGGTTTTAAAATTTACGTCAGTTTTAAAAAAATTCTAGATACATCTACCTACATAGATTTGATCATCTAGTAGGATTACTAATCAAGAAATTTAATCTTGAAAGAAGTGAACTGGGGGAAGGAATCTGAAAATAT
The DNA here is from genome assembly GCA_910589605.1 of Chrysoteuchia culmella. Classification (NCBI taxonomy): domain Eukaryota; kingdom Metazoa; phylum Arthropoda; class Insecta; order Lepidoptera; family Crambidae; genus Chrysoteuchia; species Chrysoteuchia culmella. The sequence goes on along the minus strand of OU342651.1, from coordinate 19,464,142 downwards.
TAACGCCAACAAAATAATTAATCAGTCTTTTGTAATATATTGCTCCTCAGTTATTTAATTCATATAAGAACAACGTAAATAAACTGGATTGAGGCGTAACAAATAACACGTTTGCAACGGAACAACTATATTTCACGGGCTGACGTCTCTCCTGAGGTTCTACTCTCGGAGGATCCTGCACTATTTCAAAACCACTCGATTTCTCAATTTAATAAATCTATACTAATATAACAATACCGTGACTGACTGAAAGACAACGCACAGTCCAAACGGCTGAACCGATTCAGCTGAAATTTTGCAAAAAGGATCCTTTAACGATGTAGGTGACCACTACGAAAGGATTTTTTTATAATCCCACGGGAACGCGAACGACGCGGCTGGAACCGCGGGCGGCCGCTAGTACTAGTATAAGTCCAATTTTAAACCACACTGTTACAAGTGCGGAAGTATACGTTTTTATTATTTTGCTATACATCTACACTGCGAGCAATCCCTTTATCTTTCGAGAAAATAAAGGTATTTTTAATGAGCAACGAGGAGACTCTTAGGAGATTCTTAGCCTTCATCGTACCTGATGTTAAGTATTGATAAGGCTGAAGATGGAAACGAGCCTCTCCCGGAATACTCATCACTGATGAACTGGCTATCTTGTCTATAACTGCCGGAACACAACAATGCCGAAAACATTGTTGTTATGGCGTCAGGCTTAAATAAGATGGTGGTAGCTAGCTAGACGGACTTACAACAAGTCCTACCACCAACCAAACCGAATACAATATGTACCCCCTCTGGAAATCGAACCCGGGACCCCTGGGTCTGATACCGGTGGTTGTAAACACTAGACCACAGAGGCGGTTACGGTTTTGTTTAGGTTTTTGATAACGATTTCGTGATCTTTTGTTACGGTAATAAAGTAAATTGGGTATGGAAGTTTGTGTAAGAAAATTGGAAAAAGTAAACGCAGTACCTACGCAAGTCACGGACTGCCTAGCTTATAAAATTGTGAATAATTTACGAGATCTTCATTTTGTTATCAATTGTCGGCTTTTATGGAAAAAACCTCTTGATTCATTTGACTTCGATTAAATATAGAGCTGGCGAGTGAAATAATAATGAAATGTCTGTATTTTATTTATTTATTGTGACGACAACAGCCAAACATAACTTAAAACTTAAAAAGCCTTACTTAAACTAAAACTATTTTATTTTCGTCCATAAAGTTGCCCACAGTAAAAATTAACAATACTAGAGGCTGACCGGAAGCAGGGCCGTCTTAACCCGGGGGTTCAAGGGGTACCTGGGGCAATCGGACGCAGAGTCCTAGAAATCTCTAGCACGCTAGAACTTTCGATATTTTATTAAACCCTATTAGTAATAGTTAGTATACTACTAACTAACTAATAAGAACTCATTCAATAGCAACATCATTGCACCGTTTCGTACACTTTGTTAAATAACTACTTGTTACTTACTACTGTTACTTGTTAGAAACTATAGAGAAATTAATACTATGAGTATTAACTAATGTTTATTACGTCCAAGACCAATATTGAATTTTATAAACTAAAAAAAATATGTGTTTTTGAGAAACATAGTGCTACAAATTATTGAAATAAAAAGCTAAATCTCGTGCGAGTTTAGAATTGATCCCGTTTGTGGAAATTTCGTAGATTGTTGGTTGCTATCATTTTTCCTCGCCCGACATTCTAGCTTATTTCCGATTTAAAAACCCGTATTTTTCCTGTTTCGGCTGGAAAAAGTTTTTAATGGATTCTGAAACCTTTAGGCATTGAATTGCTTAGACAAAAGTTTTTTAAGGAAGTTCGATGGACAAAGTTTTGAAACGAGTTGTTCGATTCATTTTCCTTTTTTTAGTTTAACTAATATACCTACACGATGAAAGAGACTACAAAGGTTACTTAGTATTATGACAATAGTAAAAGTTCTCAAGTACCATAAAGAGACCGTACGTAGTATAGCTAGGTACAAGACTTACAAAGAACCAGTAGTGGGTCATCGTAGTTCCGAACTTACTTGTAACTACTGAGTTGAAAGAGCTACCGCATAGCTAGGCGGTAGCTCTTTCTTGAAGCAAGAATGTTGAAAGAGAATTTAAATTGAATGTCTAAAATGTTGTGAAGTAAAACTATTATTACTTTTACAACTCGACGACCTGTTTGGCGCAGGGGTACTAAACCCGCCTTCTGCGCCAGAGGTCCCGGGTTCGATCCCCGGACAAGACAAATATTTGTGTGCATGAACATGTCTATTTTGTCTTGGTCTGGGTGTTTAATATGTATATTATGTATGTATTTACAAAAAAAGGGTACATAAGTATGTTTATCCGGTATCTAGTATCCATAACACAAGTTCTTCGTGAAACTTAACTTGGCCTAGATAAATGGTGTGATTGTATGCAATTATTTATTTATTATTTACAAAAGTAAAACTAACTTACAAAAATCGGCCAAGTGCGAGTCTAACTCGCACATGAAGGGTTTCGTCTCTCACCCAAGGTTGCCTGGAAGAGATTGCTATGTAGCAATAAGGCCGCCTATTGTGTGTTCCTCTTTTTTGTCTTTTTCTCTGTATGTGTTTGTTTTTGTATAGTGTGCAATAAAGTTTCTTTTATTATTATTATTATATTAAATACACCTACCCAAAATGCCACTATATTTTTTCGTCACTTTAAAAAATAACTTTGTTTTTATAGTGTCTGTATGAATGACAAAGTTATATTATCGGTTTTGGAAAATGTGCTATAGCTCTGAAACTGTTAAATATAATATCGTTCAAACCAATTTTCGTTGAAAGTTTTTATAAAGATCTACAGTATATATTTTTTTTAGATTTTTCACTATCTTATTTTAAAACTTAGAGGGGGGGGGGGGGGGGACGCATTTTACCACTTTGACAGTGTACATCTTTCAAACGATTGACGTTGAAAAAAATTAGAAACCTCAATGTATATTTTAAAGACCTATCTATAGATACTTTTCACGTATAGGTTTGATGAAAAAAAAAAACAGATTCAGGTCCATGTATATATATAAATAATAAATAAATATTTTTAATTTTGTTTAAAAACTGTAAAGCGGCTTACATAATACATCTACCTACCAAGTTTCAACTGTGTAATCCTCATAGTTTTGGAATAAAGTGGCTGTGACATACATGACGAATCTATAAGGGTTTCGTTTTTTGCCATTAGGCTACGAAACCCTAGAAACCGCTTAATAATTTACACAAGAGAGAAGAAATGGTATTTTTTGTTTTGTGTGTTTTTTATTTACTTCATCAGCCATTTTTAATGTCCCTACTGCTGGGGCACTGGTCTTCCTTATGGATGGATAAGGAGAACGGGCCTTAACTCACCACGCGGGAGACTTAAAAAAAATTGACGTAAGAAAGGCTTACATTGTGGAAAAGCGCAGCAAAAATCCACTTCTACTTCGGATATCATCTAGTTAGAAGCGTTTCCACTTCCAGCTTCGATTTTATAGTTAAGTACTATCGTGATTGCGCTTTTGATTAAAGATATTCGGAAAAAAGTTTCGAAATCGTCACGTCACTTTTTTTTTTAAAGTGGATAGGTAAAGCGCTTGACCGCTATCTTGCCTGGGCCCGTAGACGAAGTAACATCGATTTGTAGCGAAACGATAATTCGATTCGTTACTGTCTATATTTAACAATTAACTTGCGGTAAGACCAAGTGATTTAGAGCGGCCTGTGGAGCTCTATTTTTGATTCACTCGTCTCAAGGATTCTACTGATTTTCGTGCGACGTTTGAGTTTCGGTATTCGGAAAAGCGACCTTGCACGCATAGCTTCGCTTTTCGCCTGTAGTACCGCCTCCAACGCGAGCGCGCGAGGGGCAAAGCGAAAAGCGTGCTATGTCTACGCTTGCAAGGTCGCTAATTGCCTGATCGCCTCTTCGTTCGCCTCGCCACTCGCGCAACGAGTGATTCAAAAATAGAGGTCCAGATCGTAAGCGAAAATGCGATCTAGCAGACAAGGAGTTCCACTCTTTGGCGGTACGAATGATAAAATGTCGAATCGAAACGCTTAGTGCGATTCTTAGTTAATTTTTAGATACTTTTCGACAGTTATTCATGCTACTCCACTGCAGTGGTGTCCAATTTCCTAAGTATTGTGACGTTTCGTTGAAGAATCCTCCTGCGTATAGCACAGGATAGCTGAGAGATGTCCTGGTTACCAGAGACATTTGCGAAACCCTTACCTTATGTCGTGTAATATATTTCGACGGCCCGTTGGATATAGTCTAAGTCGTATTTTTTATTCGGTATGTGTATCTAGCTGTGTAGTGTCGGCTTAGAATAGCACTAACCCCTCTCATCCCGTGGGTGTCGTAAAAGACGACTAAGGGACTCAGCCTTCAGGAGACGGGCAGCAGCGTCTCCTACAAACTTGGCCATACTGCAATCGCCAACCCGCCTGCCAAGCGTGGCGATTATGGCAAATCCCCCCTTTTGAGGGAGGCTTATACCCAGCAGTGGGTGTTATATGGCTGAGACGACGATGTGTATCTATCTAGCTAGAATTATACAACGAGGAGTAATTCTACCTTATGTATTTATTAACAAGATTCAATGTACCTCAGCCGTAACGATAAATATAAGATCTTAAACTTTCGGTTTCCATTATAATTATATATTAAATTAAATAGTAATAGTAATAATATTAGATAGTGACAATTTTAACGTGGCTGAAGATCTCCAAGCCCGCCCGAACAGACGACGCCGCGCACCCCCAGTCTGCTTGTGACCACGGCTATTGCAACATAGCCGAAACGATAAATAGTCTGATGCATCTAGCGGGGCCCTCTGCTGTATTACTCTCGGGGAGCATAAAAATAAGTAATTTATCCCAACGTACCTTTCGATTCGTAACTTAATTTCAAGGGATTTTTATTAGAACAAAAACGTTTTGTCTTTCCAGCGGGGCCCTTTTTAACTAGCTTGCATACAAACAGGGGCCCAATTCTGCTAATGCTTAGTCACAATGGTATTCCAGTGGTGTTTCAATGGTAGTGCTGTTTTACACAGTTCGTGTTACAACAGTGTAAATAAACACTACTATTGAAACACCACTGAGAGACGATTATGACAAAAATTTAGCAGAATTGACCCCCAGAAAAAGTGCACCATTTTCATCTATTATCAATGTACCTCCCAGTTATTCATGTTTTATAAAATATTTCGTGGATTTTGTATACTATTTTGTTTTTTTTTCATAAAGAAACTTTATTTGTTTGTCTAAAACTTCATTTACACTCTCGCGCGAGTGGCGACGTGAATGGCGAGGAGGATACGAGGCAAGAGTGGAAACGGCACGCCACTAGTTTTATCACTTTAGCAAAACAGATTAACTCAGTAGAGTAACTTGACAGGGTACCGATATCATTGTGTAACAATAATGCTGCTTTAAACTGTTTTCCGCAGTGATTTGCTCAGATCCAGTAATAGTTCAGTAATTATTGATTACATTCAGGTACACAAAGTCGGGTTCCCTCTGTTTGGCAGAATTTCGATGCTCCGAATTTCGTTTGGCAGAACAAACTTGGCATAATTTTCTTTAAACGAATATGCTCAAGGCATTTTCCTCTTATATTAAATATATTTCAAAATTGTAAATTTGTGCTTGGCAACAACATGTTCCATTGTAAATGTTGTTGTTTCTGTTAAAGCTAATAAGTTTCTTGCGGCCGTTCTTCTTATCAGTTAAAAGATGTCCTGAATAGCTGGTAGAGAAAAAAAAAATTTGGACTATTCGAAAGTACTTATCTATAAGTCTATTTGTATAAAAATCTTTGACTTTGACTTTGCATAAAAATTGTTTAGTATAATTATTATTTGGTCGAATGTTTATATGTCCGAATTTCCAATGGCATACTTTTATGATGGCAGATTTCACTTGGCATACTACGTTGATGGCAGATTTTCATTTGGAATAATTTCATTAGGCATTCAATTTCTAATGAATTGTATGCCAGCCGCTGATATGCATAATAAAATTATGACATAAAGTTCTGCGATAAAAGGTAGAACCACACAAAGTCAATATTATTATTATAACCATATTTTATGGCACCATTATTTTTACAAAATTACATTTGTACCATGTCAAATTACTCTATTGAATAAAAAATCAGATAAAATTTATTTTGAACATGTATACAACGATATTTAAAGTTTAATCAAAACCATAAAACCACTTATAGAACTTATCATTACGAACAAATTTTTGTATGGAAGTAACCCTGAAATCGCGAAAAAAATAAACAGCTGATTCATACAAAATAATAAAAAAACCGACAACTTTATAAAATTTGGTTTCTGTACACAGAACAGAACAGTTAAATTATAGTTATAAATGAAGTCTTTGACGATATGCAAAACTTAATGCTAATAAATTGGCATAATTTTCACACTAGATGTAATCTGCGGTTTTATTCGGTAGTCAGAGCTAACTTAACCGCAGTCGGGCAATAGCCAAGTTAATTTTATACGTAACTTGGAACCCGAGCTGAGTTTGAACCAAGAATTTAGTGCTATACCAACTTCCCGATTAGAAACTTCAGTTAATTTGTAATTGGATAAGTTAGTTACGTGTGGAGGGATGTGCAGTTGGGTGCATGGTGCAATCAAGAATTTCAAGGTATTTACTGCATATTTACTACGTTATCACTACAAGTCGCGTTTCTTGACGCCCTTTTTGGCGCAGGGGTATAACCCCTCCTTCTGCGCCGGAGGTCCCGGGTTCATCAATTTTTCATTTTCTTTGCCGTTTTCATTTAGTTTTTTTTTTCATTTTTTCTGTTTGTGTAATATTATGGATTTATGTGTGTGTCTTAGCAAATAAATTTTTTATCTATCTATCTATTATATACGATAAGTAAGTAATTCCTTTAAAAAAATCTAAAATAAAATAATCCTGAAGCATACTTAATTTACGGTTTTTCTTGAGATGATTTATTTATTTATTTGGTATACCAGTAGTTATGCACATTAAAAAATGACAATAAACTCAAGTAAAGGGTTTTTAGACTAAATGTATAACTGTTGAAGGTAAACAACGCATGCATTGCATTTAATCTAAAAGACGCTAATAAATACTTAAGCTAATTATTAATTTAGGTAACCAGCTAGTTGATTATCTTACTCTGTCGCTAACAATTTTAATTGAAATTGATTGAAAGTGCAGTTACATTGCTGCTTTAGCAAGATAGTTGTCACATTGATTTTTGCTAAAGCAGCAATGTGACTGCACTTTCAATCAAACATTGATAGATACAAGTTACATAATCGGGGGGCAGGGGTGTGATTGCGTAAAGTCAATCGTATTCATTTAACAGTTCATATCGTATTCGATTGCCTGCAATTCGTATGCAATATGACACTAATGACATACAATATGAACTGTCAAATGAATACGTTTAGCTTACGCAATCCCATAGCAAAACCAGATACAATAATTTAAATGTTAAGTAACTAGATAATATATAGGTACTATTAAGTAATTAACAGTACGGAATCGTACCTCGAAATCAATTCTGCCACAAGTGAGTGAGTCGTGGGTTCGAGTCCAATTCGAGTTGATTTTTTCAAATATTTTTCTATTTAAAATTATCATAAGTATAAAAATAGCATTGAATAATATAAAAAATCAAAAATCATGAATTACGCAATATGTTAATGAAAGGCGCGTTTTACTATATAAAAGTTATTTTATTCAATTCACAGTACGAACAATTATGTGAAGTTCTTGCAACACAGTCCATGTTTTGTGTTATGTTAGTACTAAACGTACTTCTTGCTTGACTTTACAAACAAATTGTTTTAACACAACATCTCACAATATCTATGAACCCAAGAAAACCAAAATATTAATTCATGACCTTTCAGCGAAACTACGATTATAAAAATAACTCCAGTAATTAACATAAAAATGTCATCAAGTACCACAAAGGCAGATAAACCACCATCTTTATTCTGAATAGAGCCTATAAGACCTGGAGCTCTAATTTTGGATCGCTCGTAGGTATGCCGTTTGTATTGACGCATGCGACTTAAATGGCGCTCGTCTTCCACGTCACTCGCTTTGTTCGCTCGACTGCAACAAGTAGGTGGGGGCACTCGTTGCGAACAATTCAAAACATGGAAATTCAAATGTCGAAAATCATTAGAAACTAAGCGCTCAACGCGAGACGAGTGAATCAAAATTAGAGCCTCTCTACGTAAGTACAAGACAAATGAAATTCTCCTTAATACCCTCATATCATTACTTGTAAAGTACTCTCGGGAACTTGGCATCAAATTACAGTTTAATCTTTGCTGTATCAAAGTAACAACTCGTGTGTTTAAAAGATAATATGATAAGCTGTTTTTGACGGGACAATATTGAAGTAATGTTGATTAAATGGAGCTATAAACTGTATAGCGCCATCTCGTTTACGACATTACTTTTGCTCAAAAGCAAGGTAATTTAGCCTCTGATTATGCCTACTGAGCCAGGAGTTGTGGACTCGATGCTCACCCGTCACTCATTCAAGTATTCAATCATTTATTTATAGTACACTTTCATATATCTAATTAAAGGTTTAGATAATAATAATGTTGTGTGTAAATTTTACCTCATTTTTTTGTAATGATGTCATTTTTTGAGCATTTTATGGGGGAAAAAATAATGATCCAGTTGTTAGGCACATACACACTCATGTTTCTCGTAAGATTTACGCTTGCTAATGAATCTTACCCCTTAGTAAAACCTTCCAAAGTTCTATGTCATAAGACGGATTCTGAAACATCCGTGACTTTGTACACTCACAGGCAAGATAGGCCTGCGGCGGTCTTTTGTCGATCATAACGCAGAGATTCACTGAATAAGTTGGCGAAAAAATTAGTTTATCTATACAGAGTTCTGAATAGGTATATCTGGCAGATAATTTGTCATATTTTTTAAAGTTTCACATTTATATTATCTACGTATTAAGTAGCATACAAACCAATTTCATATCATCACAATTCCTTTTCTGTTTTTAATAATTTCTATTGTTTATTAATTTTGTTACGTGCATGTTATGGCGGAAAAAAATGTTTCTATCGATAGGCCCGTACACACTACGGCTTATCGTAATATATATGGAAGCTTGCTAATGAATACCCAGGTGTACCTTACCCTGCTTCTTAGTAAACCTTTCAAAGGTTTATGTCATATGCCGGATTCTGAACATCCGTGACTTTGTACAGCAGACAAGATAGGGCCTGCGGCGGTCTTTTGTCGATCATACATAACGCCGAGATTTACTGAATAACTTGGCATAGAAATGAGTTTGTCTATACAGAGACTTGTATCATTAAGGGCCGGTATTTCAATATCGACTTATCTTGAATTGATCCAGGATTGAAGATATGTCCCACTTATGTGTATTTCAATAAACGATTAAAGTTAAGTGACGCTTAAAGTCCATCCTAACTAGCCAATATTTAAGCTAAGGAATTCAGAGACTTAAGTGCCGATCCGGGATTCGTTGCTATGGTAACATATTTTTGACTGGCAAAAAGATATGTTAGTTTTATATTTAGGTATTTATTATCAGTAAATAAAAGGCAGTTGTAGCATAAAAAATATTATACTGTAGAAATAATGGCAAATTACAAGAATACTATGCGAAATTTTGAACATGATACGTAATGTAATGTAAAATTTCGAAGTGAGAAGTAATTCTAAAGTGAAAAATTTTTTGGCGCTGTTTTTCATTGTGGAGCCTCCACAATGATTCTCATTGGTTGCCGAGCGCACACGCGCAGCCAATGAGCGCTCGATGTCACCAAATGACATCAAAATTCATAGACAATTATCATATTTTGTTTGTTATGTTGCAATATTGCGATGAATCCTAGATTAGCTAAGGCGAGGAATATCCGGATTGAAATACGCTATTGTCTTTTACAAGTGATACTTAGCTCAAATGTTGGACTTAACTTAAGTCATAAGATAAGGTGACATTGAAATACCGGTCTTAAGACTTTTTGGATCAGGGGTGCGATTACGTAAGGTAATCGTATTCATTTGACAGTTCATATCGTATTCAATCGGCTGCAATACGAATACGATTGACTTTACGCAATTGCCTAGCAGCCTTTTTAAGGGAATTTCGCAGAATTTGAAGAATAGACCAATTAAAGTGACAATCTTTTAATAAGCACAAACGTAATTAAGCAACCGTCCAGCTATCATTAATGTTATGTTACGATTGTTTTTTCATGATTCATTTTATTTTGTAATTTTCTTCTTGTTAATAGACGTAATTCAACTTTAATTTAATTAAGTATCCTCTTATTAGTCCATCCATACTTTTATTATAAATGCGTTTTAAAATATATTAATTAACAAGACAGGCCTCATCTTTTTAACACAAGGTTTTGATAACCTCTTCTTGTTACGATTTTTTAACCTAAAAATGTTAATGGCAAGTCACTGGGTACCGGGTATTCGGACCCTTCTCGGCTGTCCGCTTCAATAATTTCAGTTTCTTGTCGGGCTTACTGATGATGGATGGACACCCAATTCGGATGGAGTGCTTGGGTATTTTGACAATGTTCGATAGATGAATTCATTCATTATTCATTTAGTAAAAAATGTTTTGGCATATTTGGATACCATAAATTATCATTTTAATAATCTTATAATGTCAAAAATAGGTATGTGTGTTCTATAGGTGGAATAAGTAACCAAATAATAGTTATTAGTTATGGAAAGCTGGAAAGTTGGATTTGGACTATAGTTTCTAAGAATAATAATTAAAAACGCATTGCATCATTCCAACGACTTAATAAAGCGTTTGTAAAATAAAAATTATACTCTTTAAAAATCCAACTCATCTGCAAAGCGAAAAGATTTTTATTACAATGGCAGCTAAGCGTTTTCTTATCTGGCACAAAAGTCTGAAGGAGGCCACCGGCCACGTCATGCACTGAAGACAGGAGTTATCTGCTGTCTTTATTATACCCGGCCCGTTGTATTCAATAAGTCTTTTGATCTATGTAGAATAAGTCCGACTTACAATTGAGTTTTAACTTAAAATTTCTTAAAAATGTTTCTACCTAATGCGAAGACATCTATATACTATATATATATATATATATATATATATATGTATATATATACTTAATACTGGCCAACAGCGAAGAAAACAAAAAACTACTAGAAGTTGTGAAATGTCCCCATATGGTTGCTATTTATACATAACGTAAAATATCTCACCCTTGTCTATTCATACCACTGGAGCTATTTCTGGGTGTCAGTTGATATAATTTTTAATTACGGCCAAAACGCTCAAAAAGCCGTCGGTCATACTTTTTATCTTTGCGCATCTAAACCAGGTGATTTACACTTGCGTCGTTTATTTCATCGCAGGGGTATGAAATGGACTTTCGACGAAAGTTTTTGTCCTCTAGGATTTAGTTAGAATCTGACATAGCTCCCGGACGATACGACTGTAGAGTATCCAATATCCATACAGAATTCACTACCTCGCCCTCCAGAGTGTGCCTTTTGAAAAGGGCTCAAAAAACCTACATTATTCGTAAGTACTTATGTAGTCCCATATTCATTATCCAACAAACAATGGCTAGCCACTAACAAAGAAAAGCCTAGATACTATCTCATCAGGCCGTGAGTAATTGAACAATGCATCGTCAGCAGACCACTAGTCAGCTCACAGTGAAATCATAAATCTGATGATACATTGTAGTTTCTGCGTCATAGATACTACGATAAGTTTTTATGGGTGGTGCTGATCCTGTCTACTGACCGAAGGGTCGTGGATGCGATAGCATACGTGTTTATTCCATGTCTAAGTGTTTATTTGACCTACCTTTATTGTACGTCCGGGGTGACTCTTGACGCGATCGAGTTGAGATCGAGATTGAATGTCATCTGGTTAAATCAGCCATTGAATTGGAAAACTAGCCCGTTAGTTAAACGCCGGCATGCAGTTGAAAATAGCTGTATAGAGAGAGATTGAGAGGAGCCGACACGGCTTAGAATAGCACTTCCCCCTCTCATCCCGTGGGTGTCGTAAAAGGCGACTAAGGGACTCAGCCTCAGGAGATGGGCAGCAGCGTCTCCTACAAACTTGGCCATACTGCGATCGCCAACCCGCCTGCCAAGCGTGGCGATTATGGCAAACCCCTCCTTTTGGGGGAGGCCTATACCCAGCAGTGGGTGTTATGTGGCTGAGTCGACGACGACGACGATGCAGTTGAATGCCTAGGCTGATCGATGATTGGCTATCTTATCTCTAACTGCCGGAACACAACTAGGGCATGGATATCGGTTTTCGATAATATCGAAAAACCGGAATATCGGAGAAAATATCCGATATTGCAAAACCGGTTTTGAAATCAAATAATATCGGTTTAGCGATATTGTAGTTTCAAAATTTAAGACTTGAGAAATTCAAACAACAAATGTCTGACTGATTGTAAGAGACTAGTTAAAAGCATTAAAAACAATTTTAATTTACATTGTATTAGGAATAGGGAATCGCTGCCTACACTTGTAATAAGATTAGGTCATCTTTAAAAGATAATACTTTGGATGCACTTTGCTTTTTGCGGTTATTCCAACAAGTTCGATCTCATTCAAATCAACTACCATTGCCGTCAACGTCGAAGTCTTAAAACGTTATTATAAAACATTTTATAAAAAAAAAATCAAACCGACTTCAAAAAGTAAAAAATAAAACTTTTGGAGTCGGTGCCAGCCAGGGCATTCTACATTGCACTTCTATTAACTATATTTTTTTTTGGCCTTAGCTAGCTAGCACCGACTCCAAAAGTTTTATTTTTTACTTTTTGAAGTCGGTTTGATTTTTTTTTATAAAATGTTTTTATTTCAGATTTTTTAGTTACATCATGTGCCGTTACTTACACTAAAAATCAGCCCATACACAACAATGTCATCTAGGTAAACGACTACTTGCCAAAAGGTGATTGATATTTTTCAAGATTATGAAAAAACTACTAGCCAGATCTTCGTAAAAATTATATGGGACCAAATTGACAGTGTACCCGATCGAACAAAAAAACAATTATTAAAATCGGATCACCAACACCGGAGTAATCAGTATACATACATCAGACAAAAAAAAAAAAAAAATATATACGCGTTGAATTGAGTACCTCCCTCCTTTTTGTTGAAGTCGGTAAAAAGAGGCTCCAGTGGCTATACTGTACAATCATTAGGTACCACGATTGTATGTGCATTATTGATATTAATGTGTGCCAAAGCAAGGCTTATTTATTTTCAAAATCATTATTTGGTCCTAATATTTCTAATAATTTTTAATCTCTAGCTGGTCTTAGAAAAGAAAGTCCCTTTAATTCCTATATTACTTTGTTGGGAGTAAGATCTTTATAATTATGTTGTTTTTTTTTTGCTAAGTAGAGTTTAGTAGAGTATGTTCAGCAGTTTATCAGAAAGATTTATTTTATTTTATTTAAATACTCGTATTTCTCTAGCTAGTCTTAAAAAAAGTTCCTTTAATCCATAATATATTACATTATTCGTTTGCGATCTATATATTTGTGTTGAGTTTTATGAGTTTTTTTTCTAATTAAAATAAAACTTATACCTACCTAGAAATGTGTCATGTCAAGTTAGTAGTTAATATAATTACAAATCGTTAAAATTGTTTTAATTATTAAATAAACGCTTGATTTGTTCCAATTTTAGTTCTTTTAATAAAAAATACTATTTTTTTGCAAAAATATCGGAAAAATATCGAAATATCGAAAATTCGATATTTTTAAATCAAATATCGAAACAATACCGGTATTAGAAAAATGATCCGATAGTACATGCTCTAAACACAACAATGCTGAAAACATTGTTGTTATGGCGTCAGACTTAGATAAGATGGTGGTAGCTAGCCAGATGGACTTAGAACAAGTCCTACCACCAACCAAACCGAATACAATATGTACCCCCACTGGGAATCGAACCCGGCACCCCTGGGTCTGATACCGGTGGTGGTACCACTAGACCACAGAGGCGGTTAAGGGCGCATTCTGCGCCTGAGCTGACGCCCGGCTTAACTAAGCAACCAATCGACTTGATTTTTGGCAAACAGTTAGTTAAAAGGACGAAGAGTAACATACGCTACTTTTTATCCCGATATACCCACAGGAATGGAAACCACGCGGGTACAACCGTGGGCGGAAGTTAGTAAAATATAAATCATACCTACCTAATGTTTCTATGCAGTTTTCATGAGCAAATTTTAATAGGAGCAAGCACGCGAGAATCTCTTAGCTTCCTACAAAGCTGACACGAATCTCCATGCTATGTAGTACAAAGTTGTAAATTAATCCAGTCGCTTTCTATGGAAAGCCAGGGTAGTGTGACAGCCCTCTCCCCCCACTTCATTACAGCCCCTTTGTTCCGACGTGTCAGGTGCAGAAGTTGTATACGGACCGATAAAATAAGCGTTATTACCTTTGATTCGTATATTAATAGTCAGAGATTAGATCTAGCAGTTATAGCATACGCATACTAGATGAAAGACGTTAAAGGTTGTTTTTTCTCTCCATTTTGCTTTACTACACTAATTCTAAGTCATCAGTATCATCGGTCATCAGAAAAGGCACAAACCTCTATTTTTACAAATCCACAGAGATTTTTAAAGTCGCTCCTGCCGTTAAAAGGTCACAAATGAGAAATGGCGTGAACAAATCACGCCCACCGGCAGTAAACGGTCGAGGGCTGCGACCGGCCGATAACTGGTTTTTGCCGGTTTTTTCCAGTTCCAACTGCATTTTTCATTAGGAAAAAAGACTTGCGGGTGAAATATTTTAGCGTTTTGTTTTAGTCGTGGTGGGGCAGGTGATATATATGAAGCGTTTGGTTTGTTCATTGTGAAGAGCATAGGTGAAGAAAATAGCTTTTTAATTACTAGAACAGCGCCACTGTTGCTTTTCATTATTTTTGTGAAACGTGAACAAATACTTGCCCAGTCGCACGAAAAGTACTAGAAACCTTAAGACGAGTGAATCAAAATTAGAGCTCCAGATAGGATAGTCTGAATTAAAACATAGGCAACATTTTATCCTGATATTCCCACGGAAATGAGAACCAGGCGGGTGAAACCGTGGGCGGCCGCTAGTATTATAAATGCGAAAGTATGTCAGTTAGTTTGTTACTCATTCACGCTAAAACTACTGAACAGATTTTAAATCTCTTGGAGACTCCGTTCCGTCCGACCGTTTACGATTTGGCAGCAGGAGGGCGAAAAAATCAGTAGCTATCCGGTACTTAGGTCCATCCATCATCTTGGAGCTGAGTCACGGCGGCGATATCCGCTGTTCCCCTAATCACCTCCCTTCGAGGTGTATTAGTAAATTAGCACATAATCACTTAGCACCCTAATACTACCAACTAATTTTGCCCAAGGAATCTGTCTGGAGAATAGGTAATTATAATAGGTAATTAAGCTTCCAAAAATCCCGCTCTAAAATTGTTATTTATCGTGAAGGATGATTAAAAATATTATTTTTTATTTTTTTGGAGAAAGAATTTTAGAAGAATTTTGGTTGTTGTAATAATTTTGGTGAAAGTTTTTGTTAGCTGCCTTTTTATTTGAAATAAATGCTCCGAGATTTAATTTTAGATGTCAAGGTGTTCGTAATGTAAAGAGTAATATTCGCACTCGCTTTATGAAAATTTCATGCATTGTCTTTTGTATTCTGATTTTCTCATTGAATTTATGTACCTATACAAACACAGTGTTATTTTCTAATCCTATTAATTTATTACTTTACTACTAAAGATGAATATTTATTGCCTCAGGAGACCTGAGAGCTGGTGCCTATCTTGCCCAGCGGCTGAGTCTATGTATTCAGCGGGGCAACAGCGCCAGTGTTCTCGGTACTATGCCACGCGGCTGCGAGTTGGACGGCGTTTTCTTGTTATAGGTTAGTATAAGATAATGTAGTATGCTTATAGTACCGAAGTTTAGAATACCTTTATGAATATATATCGAATGCAATATTGTTATATTGTGGTTCGAACCTCCTTGGTAGAGTGGTTCGTACACCGGTTTCAAGGCGTCGCCTACTCTGAGCTCATGGGTTCGAATCCTGGTATGGGCAAATGTTTATATGATAAATACGAGCATTTGTACCTGAGTCATGGACGTTTATTATTTTTCTACACATAAATACTTACATATGTATAATTATATGTATTTATATCAGTTACCCTAGTATCCCATAACACAAGCCTTACAGTGCTTACTTTGGGGCTAGGTTAATTGGTGTAATTAGTGGTTGTGGTGAACACGTGGACGGAACAAAAGTATTAAAAAAACGATTTAATTTAACGTCCTAAATCAAAATTACTTTTGCCTATTTTTCGCAGTCATATGTGGTTTTGAACGATTAGGTTATAAGGTTTAACTATAGTATATTAACTATTTGTTGGGTAACTGGTGGAAAATGATGCGGAGCCGAATCTTGAGAGAAGATCATGATAATGCTATTTACGCAAAAGCACAAAACTGACTGAAAAACTGTATCAATGTAAAGGTAATCTTCCAAAATGAAGGGTTCTTTTCATGCAGCAGGTTTAATAACTCGCTAAGCGGGCGGTAGAGCGATCAACGTGACGTCACGTAAGCTCAGTCTGATAGATATGATGACGCGACTGAACTCACGTGTACTACCACAAACTCTCAAAGAGAAGACACTTTTAATCTATACTAATATTATAAAGCTGAAGAGTTTGTTTGTTTGAACGCGCTAATCTCAGGAACTACTGGACCGATTTAGAAAATTCTTAGACCATTAGAAAGCTACATTTCTCCCGAGTGACACAGGCTATATTTTATCCCAATATTCCCACGGGAACGGGCAGCACGCGGGTAAAACCGCGAGGATCCGCTAGTAAAATTATAAAGGAGATCATTCAGGCTCCGCGAAATTTTGAAGCTTTTCTGAAAGTACCAGCCAACAAAAAATCGCTAAAATGGTTAGAAGTAGTCGTTTGGAGCAATTAAATTGTTAATATGGCACAAAAGTTGTAGCATTAATCAAAGTCAAGGTATACAAGTTCAAAGATTCGTCATTTTCACACATTTATGGGTTTTTGAAAGTGTAAAAAACCTTGATTGAAGCATTATTTAATATGCAGTGAGGTAATTATATGTTCTAAAGACACATCTAACAATATCCCTGCGACACATAGGTATAAAAGTTACGTACGTCTAAAAAAAATATCGTTGAACTTGTATACTTTGTATACTTAAAGTTATCCTACAACTTTTGTGCCATATCAACTATTGCTCCAAACGGCAATTTTAGAAAAATTCCCAAAACTAATGATGTCCTTTATTTGAATGAAAACCAAACCTATTTTTAACCGTCTTCAAAAAAGGAGGAAGTTATCTATTCGTGAGTATGTTTTTTTATGTTTGTTACCTCAGTACTCGGTCATTTATAGACCGATTTGAATAATTATTTTTTCGTCTGGAAGGGTGTACTTTCAAGCTGGTCCCATTAAAGTCAAGACAGGATCTGAAGATGAAATTTTGGTGAAATCGAGGGAACTCTTCAAATGTTATATGCACACCTATTTCGATTTCGATGTTTTCTTAAATAACTCGTGCATTTGCCTCCGTTAAGCACCTTTTGGTGGAGTGGAGCTGATGATGATGAAAACCACAAACGGTCATAAGAACTATTGCATTTCACGGAAGCGATACGATGACTTGAATGTGGTTCATAAGCAATTTATGCTCGTCTCAATACATGTGATGAAGTGGAGCTGATGATGAAGTACCAGGAGAACTCCTCAATAATTAACGTCCCAGCACCGGGAAAAGCAGCATTTTGTGAAAGGTGATGATCAGTTGACATAAAGTTATTAGTGGAGGTTCGGGACTTCTACCTTTAAAAATTGTGAAATAAAAAACTTTTTATAAAAAAATTAAAACCGACTTCAAAAAACTAAAAGCAAAAAATAAGCCTTTTGGAGTCGGTGCCAGCCAAGGCAATAAAAAATAAAAGAGTGGGACCGCAATGTAGAATGCCTTACATCACCCGTGCTGAGTGAGTTGGCAATTATTACATTACGTGGCAATTGGCATATTTGACGTGGCCAAATTAAATTATATGAAAGTGACAAGTGACAGCAAGTCAAAAAGAGAGTGACATTTGACGAAATAGTCAAACCATACTGGCATTATTTTATGATTTTGGAATTTTTGCATTTTTCAATGCTATTTTTATACTTATGATAAATTTTAAATAGAAAAATATTGGAAAAAATTAACTCGGCCACAAGTGAATTCTCAGATGGGAATCGAACCCATGACCTTTGGAAATCCGGTCCAATGCTCTACCGCTGAGCTACCGAGACTTGCGAACCACCGTCGAAATTCTCCAATACTTTTATATTTTTAATACGCTGTAGGCTAGCGTTGTCACATCAATGCTAGGAATATCCTTGCATTCGAAATAAACATCTTTTCAGGTGTTTAACGATCGATTAAGATGCAACAGCCAATAATTTATGATTTTGGAATTTTTGCATTTTTCAATGCTATTTTTATACTTATATAAATCCGGAAATCCGGTCTAATGCTCCAAGAGCATTGGACCGGATTTCCAAAGGTCATAGGTTCGATTCCCATCTGAGAATTCACTTGTGGCCGAGTTAATTTTTTCCAATATTTTTCTATTTAAAATTTATCATAAACATACTGGCATTAATTATTTTTTTCTCCGCATAATGTATGTATATATTTTTATGTATTATTATTAATTTTATACCGATATTCGTCCTCATCTGTAAGCGCCCTGGCAGAATAACAGTGCCTCTGTGTCTCATGTGTCTCATCCTGCCCAACTTGGATGGCACGGAGGCAAATTGCTGAGACAGGGTTTTATTTACTACCGCATAATATAAACTATATAGATAGATAGCAGTTAGAGATAAGATAGCCAGTTCCTCAGTGGTTGAGGATTCCGGGAGAGGCTCGCTTCCATCTTCAGCCTTATCAATACTTAACATCAGGTATGATGAAGGCTAAGAGTAACCCCGTCGTTAATTGAAAAAAAAAAAACTGAAACATATATAGATACTCTTTTTGGTTTTCAGTTTTTTGTTTTTTTTTGTTTGTTATTGTTTTATTGTTGTAGTTAAGTAGTGAGATTTTAATTTTATTTTCTTGTTCTTTTATTATCCGTGTGCTGTGTATGTCAATAAAAGATTTTTCTTCCTTTCTTTTTTTTCTCATAACTTTATCAAACCAAAGTCAACGTTTTCTTCTCTGGCCGCCACTCAACCAATACGTCTACACTAGTGGTCGCGTATACTGAATATGCGGTTGCGCTTAAAGTCATCCCATGAACACAGTCCCTGGTGCTCTTTGGTGGACAGTAAACGACTATAGCTGTTAAAACAATATACATACTGGTTTGTCTCGCGTACTGCCCGTCAAAGTGTTAACGGCGAAAAAACAAAAAGAATCTGAAAATCAAAAATAAAAAAGTGTATAACCAAAGCTGCAATACAATACTGCATACAAAAGTTAAAATTGTTCTACTTCAACGAATTGAACGAAAACGCGAGAGAATTTTAACAGTATAGTAATGAGAACTAGTGGTAGGGGCTCGACATCGCCTTGGTAATCCTTGCCGGTATAGACTCATCGCTCCCTGTATTTTTGGACGATAGGTACTCAAATATATGGATTTTCTTTGCACAATCAATAAGTTATGATATTGGAGTATTTTCAAAGCTGTTGCCAAGACTTGAAAAATCTGTATTGATGGATGAACTATGTATTACTTTTTACACGGCATTATTTAAATATTATATTGATAGAATCAGGCGTTACTTGGCGTAAATCCATATCTTAGTAGAAAACGAAAAGTATGTAGCATAATTCCGCTAGAAAAACTTACATGCAAGATGCACCGCCCGTCCGCCCGCAAATAAATGCAGATTGCAACACAGTGACAAAATATACTAGAAAAAAGCAACTAGTCTCATGTCGCCCTGACGGGATTCGAACCCGCATCCTTGGGAGCCCAATGCACTAACCAACACCGTAGAGCGGTGAATATACTAGAAAAATTCGACGTGTCCTCATAGGTCTCTGTAGCATAATTGGTTAGTGCATTGGGCCGGACTCCCAAGGATGCGGGTTCGAATCCCGTCAGGGCGACATGAGACTAGTTGCTTTTTTCTAGTATATTTTCTTGTTTAATATTTATCACATAAAAATAGCATTGTAAAATGCAAAATTAAAAAGTTATAAACAGTGACCCACCTTCACCGACTACTCTACACGTGTTTCGCCCACACACGGAGCATCCTCAGGAGTTGTTAGACCGTGCAATTCCACCACCGAGTGACTCGGAACTATACTTATTTAAATATATCTTTGGAAATTATTGTTGCAATCAAACTTGGTGTGTGTAGATCTCACAGATTTCCTCATTTGAATAAATACTGTCTCTATCTTTATTGGTTAGGTACAATTTATTTCTCACTAGCGACCGCTCGCGATTTCACCCGCATGGTTCCCGTTTCCATGGGAATATCAGGATACATGCTACTGGCATATGTGTTAGTTCACTACTTGAAGTCCCTACATACCAAATTTCATTAAAATCCGTTCAGTAGTTTTTACGTGAAAGAGTAACAAACAAACAGACATACTTTCGCATTTATTATATTAGTAGGATTGTAGTTGTTTATGGGACACCTTTACACGTAACTGGTTGACATAAGAACAAAAAAAAATCATAGGTCATCCCCGCTAATAATTTATAGGTGGACAGATAATTATGGATTTGAAATAAATAAAATTATCGAAAAAGATAGTTATAAATATAGCACATTCGATGGCTTCTTAATCGTTAGTCAATAGCTCTTATTTTGAGTTGCCTAAGTTAATAATCTATACTTATATAATATAATATTATAAAGCTGAAGAGTTTGTTTGTTTGAACGCGCTAATCTCAGAAACTACTGGACCGATTTAGAAAATTCTTAGACCATTAGAAAGCTACGTTTCTCCCAAGTGACATAGGCTATATTTAATCCCGATATTTCCACGGGAACGGGCAACACGCGGGTAAAACCGCGAGGATCCGCTAGTAATTTATAAAAATGTCATACTAAAATAAATCTAGGTTATCCTGAAAAACTTATAAAACAGAACCAAACTAAAAAGAGGCAAGACTAAAAAAATTCTTTCTTTTCCCCAACTTAATACTCTAACTTCACAAAAGTCTTTAGTCACAAAAGTGAAAAATTGAAATGTGGCTTCCATTGTACTGGCTCATGAAAACCTGTCAACCAAGCTAAAGTTTGAAACTCGAGATGATTTCTTGATGGTACAACTTTAAGAAATCTTGTGTAAAAATGTGTAAAAAGAAATTTATTTCGGGCATTTTAATTAATAGTTGGTTATCACAACTAATATATTCACTAAAATAAAATACCATCTTCAACCATTTTCCATCCTCATCCTTTCCTACTAATATTATAAATGCTAAAGTATGTATGTCGGTCTGTTTGTTTGTTCCACTTTCGCGCTATAACTACTGAACGGATTTTGATGAAATTTGGGTATGTAGGAACTTCAAATAGTGGACTAAGACATAGACTACTTTTTATCCAGATATTAACTCGGGAACGAAAAATAAACTTTCTGAAAACTACTGAACTTTCAAATATTCAATTCAGTAGCGTTGGAATCATTTTAATATACTCGAGGAAAACCTCCTTCTTTTTCTGAAGTCGATTGAAAACTATTCTGGAGAGAGTTTATTATAAAGAAGCTAATGAACAGCCCACTTACTCTTGATCCGATCACATTGAGATCGAGATTGACTTAATTTCAAAAGTCAGTAGTTTTGACTTAAAATAAGTAATTAAACTGAAACCCATTATTTGAAATTAGTAAATAAAGTAAGTTTGTACTCTAGATCGTATTGTAATCGATTTTAGCGCCAATCAAATCGAATCAACGACGAAAATCAGTAAAAGTTGTTGACATTCAATCTCGATCTTAACGCGTCCTGTCCCGTCCAGAGTACCCCCCCCCCTCCCCCCCCCCAGTTCTAAACAACAATCTCCAAAAATTTGTAACTAGATATTTTTTATTTATTTACAACCTGGATCTCCTCCAAGCTTCTTTACAAGTTACAACAAGATAAGGCAGTGCAGAGGCTCCGTCTGCATCAGATTATTACGACAGACATCTTATTTACGTCTACTTCTGAATGTATTCATGCCTGCATTCTGTTGCTCTCGGATTTCTAGTTCTTAATAACTTTTTCTTATTTTTTGGAGCTTAAAACGAAACAATTTTGTCAGGAAATTCTCAACAAATGCAGCTACTTTATCAGAATATAATAAAAAACACGTGTTTTATCAAATAAAAAAAGAAAGATTTTTATTATATTGCATTCAAACGAACATTGTATAAACATAGCGTTAAAGAAGCAAAATGTCAAAAGTGACAGAGCGATGTTTTTAATTAGACACCGCGGGGAGACAGGGTGTCACCCAGCGAGTGAATATTTCTCGCTCAGCTACAAACTAGTAAAGCGAGTACTCGCCGACGCCGGCGGCGTGAACAGCCAGCGATGAACTATTAATATTTGCATCTCTTTTGTTTACTCGGAATGTGCTATCTTTTGGACGTTTCTTGAGCGAGAAAATAGCCCACAGTTACTCGTTCACTCGCCCGCTTTGAGACTATTAATTGTGGCTATGTGTGTCTAAAAGAATATGTTGAATTCTTTATTAGATAGGCAGGGCATATCTTGTTACCAAAAAAAAAAAGAAAAAACATAAACAAAGTTTAGTACTTATATAATTGTATACTAAGCTACGCTTGTTATATAATTTTAGGTGTATAAAAAGTTAACAAAAAAATTCAACATATTCCTAGCACAGAAACATCCAGCAATACTAAGTTAATCAAAAGCTAATAAAAAAGTGATGTGTTGTTGGCCAAGACCGTAGCCAGAACGATGAGTTTCAAAAAGTTGTAATATAATGGTAAATTAAAAAAAAATCGCCGAGCGGCAATCTAGAGTGACAGTATGAAAGAAACTATTATCTTAATATTTTTATTGGTGATACTAAGCTACGTGTTATTTTATTTTATTTTCAAAATATATTTTAATTCTTATCGTGACTAACTTACACACACGCACCTTAAAAGTAATAAATAATTCTAACAGCGAGATTTACATTTAAATTACCTACTTATTTCTCAAGATACGCCAACCGAATTTATATGTCGCTTGAAGATAAGATGTGAAAGAACCACTCTTGAGAGTTTTAACTTTGCAAGATTTTCCACCGATTTGAGTGATAAGTTATCATTTACGCCCTATCGAGTGGCGAGATAGATCACGGCTGATACCATTGCCAACGGGCGTGAGACTAATAGACTGACAAGATGGCTGCTCTTTTCGAAAACTACCTGATTTTTCCGGATAATTTCCGTTTTAATTAACGGGACATTGCAATTTGTGTAGTAATAGGTGTTTAGTAAATAGTTTTACAATTTGTGTAGTAAATAGTGTAAAAAAATAATAATTTAGATTCTGATCTTTTCACCATCCCTTGACTGCGATTTTGTAAAAGAAACACAGATGAAACAATGAAAAGCGTGGCAAACAAGTACATTTACATTTAAACGAAAGATAATTAGAATAATACGCAGCCATTATTGTAATAAAGGGAATTGCGGATGCTGTCATACAATTATAGTGAGGAGACCAAAGGGAATTTTTGTAAGAAAAAGAAGAGATAAATTCAACATAATGCATGCAAGTTTAAAACATAAGTATCACAATCAATTTGTCTCAAGTTGTTTTTCAAGTAAGTATTATTTACTTGTTTAAAATTTATCACATAATATATTAGGATAGTGAAATGCAAAAAATAATAATTAGTAATTATGTTTTACATAATTCTTAGAACATACGCGTAATTGGCTATACGACACAAAGGCGCATGAGCGTCTACAACGGCGGAATCGAAGTCAGTCGGCCTGTAGCCGGAATCTGCTAGGAACTGACACACACACACGCACACACACGCACGCACACACACACACACACAACACACACACACACACACACACACACACACACACACACACACACACGCACACACACACACGCACGCACACACACTATTATAGTATTTATAGTATTGTAGTTTTATTATTATAGTTAAATGAACTTAATCAGTCAGTCTGTATTTATAATTCACTCTGAAAATTCTGAAAACAAACGTACATAATCCTACTACTATTATACTTAAATGAAAATATTTATAATTTTCCCGATATTCCCAGTGAAAACCGGATCCAGCCGGGTAACGAATTCTCGATTATCATCTGGACATCGGTTAGGAGACTTCTAAAACATAATATCGCGTTTCATTAAATTAGTCGTTAGATTTTTGTGACTTGTTTTTTTATGTTTCGGTAATTTCCCTTCAAATTTCTTGGACACAATGGGTTAAAAAAAACCACAGACACCCACAAAAACATCTCAATAGTACAGGTTATATGTGTATCAATAGTAACAACTTAAAAGCGAAAATCAGTACCTATTTTCAACCATATCAACGTCAAAACATAAAACTCTACATAACAGTTTTGAATAAATAATTTAAACGTTGTCTTTTAAAACGACAGTTCACTTAATCATGAAATAATAATTTCCACCTTCATAAATACAATCGATAGTACTAAACATCCCCATAATAAAGTGTTTTAATTTTGAATAAATAACGTTTACCAACAATTAACTTCAATACTGTTCCGCCCATTTCATTATATTTTCACAAGCAATATAAACGGTAAAAATTACTTAAAAACACATGCCAATTTGTGCTTTAAGTCAACGGAGTAAAGGTCGTTATTGAAGTGATGTCCAAACAAGATTACTGGCCAAGTTTCGCTAAGCTCGGTTTTATTTGGATGGAATTTTTCACTTTAACTTGCCATTTGCAGCGGACCTTAGCTACGAATTCCTGTCAAGGTGACCTAATTTTGGACCAACCCTTGCTACAACTTGTTTCTCTACAAAACATTCTCTACAAAACAACTTGTTTGAAAAACAAATTATTTGAAAGACCAAAATGCATGGATGTGATACTAACATAAAACATGACTATTGTAATTAATTGTATAAAAGGAAAATGTTCTAATAACTGAGTATAAGAAAATTTTCCTCTTATATTAAATATGTTTCAAGATTATAGATTTGTTTATAACTTTTTAATTTTGCATTTTTTACAATGCTATTTTTATGTGATAAATATTAAACAAGAAAATATACTAGAAAAAAGCAACTTGTCTCATGTCGCCCTGACGGGATTCGAACCCGCATCCTTGGGAGTGCATTGGGCCGGACTCCCAAGGATGCGGGTTCGGAAAAAAAAATATTGCTGGTAAGAATAAAAATCTTTGACTTTGACTTCTCTGGAAGTAATATAAAAACAAATTAGTTGTTGGTTGGGTGTCTCCCATATTTGCATGCCATTTTTACATCAGTTAACGATGAGTTCTTTATTCTGTGAAGCCTTGGCTCACCATGTTTTTTGCAAATAAAATATAATTTATGTCGCCAACCTTTTAAGCAAAACACAGAAGCTGTCTGTACATATAATTATCCTTTTTGTACGGTTTCAATTGCATCACGTTATTGTTATCGTGGCGTCTGTTTTCGTTGTAATACTTTTCTTCAAATACTGAATGAGTAAGGTGGTCCTCCTCATCTTATTCTCCATTTAAAAAATATATATATAAATGAATAAAAAAACAATTTCGAACCAACGCTCTTTATTTGGCTAGGTAATGCTTGAAAGTACCTACTATCTTCATGCTGCAAAGCAACTCGTTATGAAATTAGATGTAAAATTGCAATGCAAATACAAGAAATTTTATTAGAATTTCAAAATAATTTGAACCAAGGTAGTAACAAGTACAGTTGACGACAGATGAAACTTAGCAGTGGTACCACGAAAATGACTTTTATCACGAACGTAAAACGAGCTTCGACTTTTCATAAAGCACGTGTTGTTGTGAAACAATAAAAAAAAAAAATAAAAAAAAATATATATATATTTATTTCAGACAAGGTCCATATCAGAATTTAAATAAAATATGTCATAAAAGAAATAAAATCATTATCATAATTAACAATAAGTATTAAGTTTGAAACTAGGGCAACGTTACAAACGGTATTAGAAAGTACAGGTAAAATATGAAGTGAAGCTATTATAAACAGCATAATAAGGTTTTATCCGTCAATGTGGGGAATACTTCAATAACATTTGACATTCGGTTAAAATAAAGATTGATCTTAATGTATTATACGATATTCTGTTAAACGATCACATTAAAATAATAATAATAATAAAAAAGTTTTATTGCACACTACAGAAGGAAATACATAGAGGACAATTTACAAGTAAAAACAAATAATAAGCGGCCTTCTGGAATTATGCAATCCTCCCAGGCAACCTTGGGTAAAAGTAAGAGAAATAAATAGGATAAAAGGGGAATGGGTGCATAAAAAGGTGTTATAAGTATATATACACTAATACTGATAGAGAAAAAAAATGTGAAAAGGAAAGGAAATGACTTCTAACTTGATCGGCAAAGGTAAATCCTTTGCCGATCAAGTTAGAAGTCAAGTTAGAGTCTGAGCCATAATTACGCGATCAATCCATTTTGTGGTCGTATTTTACTTACATACCCAGATGCCATAAATCTTTTGATTAATTGGCAATCAATGGCGCAGCTTGAGAGGTAACATAAAGTATGAGAGTAACATATATATCACTTTAACCACCTCTGTGGTCTAGTGGTACAACCACCGGCACAACGTTTCCAGCATTGTTGAGTTCCGGCAGTTAAAGTTAAAATAGCCAGTTCCTCAATGATTGAGAATTCCTGGAGAGGCTCACTTCCATCTTCAGCCTTATCATTACTTAATAGCAGGTATGATGAAGGCTAAGAGTCTCCCTGGTTCATATAAAAATATAAACTCTAATAGCCACCACAACTCAATGAAGCTAAATTTGACATTGGTTGGTATGTCGTATTTATACCAAAAAATCATGACATTTTTAAACTTGAATAATTCGTACAAAGTCAAAGTCAAAGATTTTTATTCAAATAGACTTATAGATAAGTGCTTTCGAATCGTCCAATTTTTTTTCCTACCAGCCATTCAGGACATCTTTTAACTGATAAGAAGAACGGCCGCAAGAAACTTATCAGCTTTAACAGAAGCAACAACATTTACAAAGGAACATGTCATGTACACTCTTGACGTCATAACAAAAATGATTGTAACACTGTATACAATATTAATGTGCCATTTATATTCGTTGGCCGATACTTTTGCTTTTTAATTAAATGTCACTGATCTCCTGTATTATGATTGAGCTTTTTATTTACATCTATTTAATTTCAGATAAATGAATAAAACTTCCTCCTTAAAATGCAAAATTTAAAAGAGCAAAAGGTGCTACAAATCTTGTCTGAATGTTCCCTGTCAATGGGTACTTCCCCCGATCCGCCATAGCCGTTCCAATCTCGTCGAGACGCTCCCACACTCCCACATAAATTTATAGGCGACTCTTAAGCGTTATAAATTGGACGACAGTCCAGACAAGGAATTTGTCCAACGGGCAATCGAAAGTTTGGGCAAAAATATATCTAGAGAATCTTTAGAATCTGTCCTCATGAACCTTCACCGAACTGTTCTTAAAAATTAATTACATAAATCATAAAAAATATCGCAATTTTATTATTATTACTGTTAACGGAAAACGTAAAATTAACTGTCTTCTGTGTATCTATTTACAAGAAAAACGTTATCCGATTAACACAAGCCTAAATGAAACAGCTATAAATATATACAAAGCATAATTAGATAATTTATGTAGTTGTGACGAAATATAATAATAATAATAAAATAAACTTTATTGCACATAGTTACAAGGAAAATACAATACAAAGGAGACACAAAACGACAGTAAACACACAATAGGCGGCCTTATTGCTACATAGCAATCTCTTCCAGGCAACCTTGGGTGACAGAGAGTATAGATAAAGGATAGTAGGGGAATGGGTGCAAAAAGAAAGTGAAATAAGATAAAAAGTAAGTATATATTCAAACATAAATAGTGATGGGGAGAAATAAAAAAGACCATTTAAGTTAGGAGAGAGTGATGGGGATAAAAAAAAACTATAAGTTAGGAGGGAGTGATAGGAAATGACTTCTAACTTGATCGCCAAAGGATCTTAGAGTTTGAGTGAACAAATAATATTGCCTTATCAGTGGGTGACAATAAGTAGCGAGTTGAGGCGTGATACAACTGCGGTAGCGATTTTGAAGATTATGCGAATAAACCAATATAAGCAAATTTCCAATTATGAATCCCATATGAGAATAATCTTGAATTTTTTATGATTATGTAATTTTTGCATTTTTCAATGCTATTTTTATACTTATGACCTTATTTTTATACTTATGTACCGCTGAGCTACCGAGACTTCGTCTCTAAGTCTCGGTAGCTCAGCGGTTAGAGCATTGGACCGGATTTCCAAAGGTCGCGGGTTCGATTCCCGCCTGAGAATTCACTTGTGGCCGAGTTAATTTTTTCCAATATTTTTCTATTTAAAATTTACCATAAGTATAATCTTGAATTTTCGTATTTTTAAGGGGTCATTTTGAAAAGAAAAAGTTTCACGGCAAAATAATAAAATCCTGTTTCTGGTACATTACAAATCTATATAAAGGTATGGTCTTGTGTATCTAGGTTCTTCATAGAAATGTAAGTATATCTTATTACCAGATTTATAACATCTCTAACCATCCTGTAGTTTTATAAAAAAAAGTTCATTTTTCCGTATAGCGTCTTAAATAGAAACCAGCTAAGGAAAGTGAAATTTCTACACGCTTTTCACAAAACCTTAATCGGTTATAATCACGGCATACTTTTCACAAGAATAAGAAACACAAATCACTATAAATATTGTCGCAGTTAATACTAAATACCATGGAATATACAATGAAAATACTCGTTGGATTGTTCTAAATTTTCATTTTTTTTTTCGAACTATGAATTAGTTCGCATTAAGTACTAATATATATTCGATTTATGCAGCTTTTATTTAGCATATTGATATGCTTACATGAATTTTTTGCTCAATATTTTTAGTTCGTAGTTTGCAATAAGACTAAATTCGATATTATGCAGGTTTTATTTAGCATCATCATCATCATCATCATCATCATCAGCCTGTCGCAGTCCACTGCTGGACATAGGCCTCTCCAAGTGCACGCCACTGATATTTAGCATAGGTATTAATATTCCATTAACTGCAACAACTTGAATTCGAGGTTGCTTATTGTTTATTTAAGGCCTTTAAAGTAATTGGATAAATACTTTGTGTTGTACTAACTGGTAGCAAAAAACCTGTTTTAATTGCAAGGCCTAGGTAGGTTACGGTTGAAATCTATCATTTTTTGGTATAAATTTGACGTAGAACTATTCGACCAATTTTTCATCAGTGGAAGTCGTAAAGCTAGCCACAGAACCCCAGAAAGACGACAGAAGAAGGATTTTAGACCTAAAGGAAGTGTTGCACCAAAAGTCGCCTCGTTTTTATTCTGTTACACAGTTACACTGGCATCCGAGTTAACCATAAGGTATAGTACATTAAATATACAATACTGCTACAATAAAGATAAATGTTTCATTCTCGTTTGACAAATTTGGTTACCCACTGAAGCTGTCAGTATTACAGAATAAGGAAGCAGGGGCTATGGGGTGATTAGTGATATTTAAAAGTTACATTGTTGGTTAACAGAACACGTTGGTCGATAAACAGTTGTTTTCTATACTAATATTATAAAGAGGAAAGATTTGTATTTTTGTATGTAACGAATAAACTCAAAAACTATTGGACCGATTTTGACGAAATTTGGTATAGAGAATCCTTAGACCCCAAGTAGTAACATAGGCTATAAATGATCCCAAAATTCCCACGGGAACGGGAACCACGCGGGTGAAACCGCGCCCGGCCTCTAGTATTATATATAATAATCAGTACAATTGAGGAACAACTATCTTTATAATAGCAATGCGAAAGCAATAATTACGCGATAATTGAATGAATTATAATATGCATTCATTTAGTCCCTGTTATTACCAAACTATTTTTGGCGTTAGCGTCATAGCAAATAGTGTAATAACTATCAGCGAGCGATTAGCCAGCGATCACCTAAGTTTTACAATATTCTTGATGTTCTCCGCAATTTTTACGATTATTGCAACTTTTTGGGACATAACCCCGCCCAGTCGACCAGTAGCGTTTTGTTCGGGAAATGTGCTTTCGAAAAGTAGTATATGACTCAAATGAAAAAGTTTATATCACAAATAATGTTTGATTATTTGTGATATAAACTTTTTCTATAACTTTTACTTTCTGAAAAAAGTTCTGCGATTTGTTTACAAAAACAATCTAAAGGAAATCACAAAACAAACACAATTTTGATGTTGGTAAGTCAGGAACTTCAATATACTTTCCCCAGGGAAGCAACACATGTGAACATATTATTATTTCAAAACGATATCACTTTCTCACTCACTGTTTATTCATCGAGTTTTGAGGAATAAACAAATTTTTGAGCAATTTCTATAAAACTGCTCTCATGGAATTGTATAATATGGATTTGATAAATCTAATCCAAGTATGCGTTTCAGGATTTGATATAGGCAATAATATTTGAAGTAACACATATAATATCATTGGATGTAGGTAAGTAGATGAGTTAGTTGAAGTCTCAATTTGCATGTTTAAAACCTTGGTATGTTTCCAGTTTTATGTTTTGTTGGTTGTCCTATATAATGAAATAAAAATAAATAACATAAGGTCGATCCCGTCAGGGCGACATGAGACTAGTTGCTTTTTTCTAGTATATTTTCTTGTGTAAAATTTATCACATAAGGTCTTATTACTAATGTAATTTACTCCGTTAATATGCACCTAAATTGAACTTCATTACCAATAAATAATCCTATATATTATAAATGTGAAAGTGCGTTTGTTTGTTCTACCTTGACACCCTAACTAAGCAACTAATAGACTTGATTTTTAGCGCAGAGTTAGTGAAAAAGACGGGGAGTGACTACTTATTATCCCACGGGAACCGGAACCGGAAGCTAGTTTAATAATATTTCTAAACCAAAACACTGTACAAAACCAAACAAATGAGCATCAGAACAAAATCTGTTTACCTAACGATATTGCCAATCTAAAACACACTTTCTCCGCCCACAAATAAGGTTGATTGGCAACAGAAGGTTCGAAGTTATCGTAAGGTGGGTCGATAGGGCGTGAATGAAGGTGCGAAGCTGTTACGTCATATCCGTATATTGGATGAGAACTGCAGAGACCTTGGGTAAGCTTTTAAGTTAGAGCGTATTAGAATCTTTGGGATCAAAGTACGAGTGATGACTACTGTGACATGTGTTATTAAAAAAAAAATCAGACTAGCGGCCGCCTGCGTGGAAATATCAGGATATCTTCTATTTGTATGCCAAATTTCATCTAAATCGCTTCACTAGTTTTTGCGTGAAAGTGTAACAAACACAATCTTTCGCACTTATAATATTAGAAGCATATTAGGAAATACCTACATCAGGTTAACTCAATTTTCAAATTCAAACTCACTATCATTTATTCAGTCTAGAATGAAGAATGTTCACTAGTTTCGATTTTTAACTTTTCTTATAGTCCATGTGAAATAAAAAAAGTGTGTGTAAAAATTATTTCGATATGTCACTTAGTTCCCGAGATATTGAATTTTAAACATCGCGAGTGTCGGCCGGCCGGCGCTCATTGCGGTGACGTCACAGGTCATACACTCACGCAGTACGTTGCGCGCTCTGGTACGGTTCACTACGAAATAACGCAAATATTGTTCGAAATGTCGAATTCAAATACAAGAAAATCATGTGTTGTGCCAAAATGTAAAAGTACTACCACCAATGCACCCGAAAAGTTATTTTTTTTTGGTTCCAATGGATATTAAAATACGTAAGAAATGGCTAAAAGCTATGAAGAGGTTGGATCCATTTGGAGATAAAAGCAAAGTATATTGTTGTGAAGATCATTTTGATGTAGGTACATTGACAATCTATTATGTTATTTGTATTATAGGTAGTTTGTTATTGTATTTTTATAGTTTGCATTAGGTTAGTAGGATCTAGTTTGTATTTGGTTTGTACAAGTAGGTATAAGTGGTAACTGAACCATCATTTCTTGGAATCACGAGCCGATTCCAAGAAATGATGGTTCAGTTACGTAGCACAAACAAACGAATAAACTATAGTCGTCCAAGAGATCGCATCACAGGTGCGAAACAATAAAACAATAATGGAACTACATTTAATATAAACTGGTTGGGGGCAAACTGCAACTTAAAAACTTTTTATACGAAAATTAAATAGCCAAAGCATTCTACTTTGCGGTGCTACTATTTTATTTTTCTTGCCTTGGCTGGCACCGACTCCAAAAGGTTTATTTTTTGCTTTTTAGTTTTTCGAAGACGGTTTTCATTTTTGTATAAAAAGTTTTTATTTCACAATTTTTAAAGATGGAAGAGGTCCCGTGCCTACGCTGATAACCTTATGACAACTCTTCATCACCTTTTACAAAATGCTGCTTTTCCCGGTGCAGGGACGTTACTTATTGAGGAGTTCTCCCGATACTTCATCATCAGCTGCACTTCATCACATGCATTGAGTCGAGCATAAATTGCTTATGAACTACATTAATGTAATCGTATAGCTGCCGTGAAATGCTAAGTATTTAATAGTTCCGATAACCATTTGTGGTCTTCATCATCAGTTCCACTTCACCAAATGGTGCATTCCGAAAGCATATGCATAAGTTACTATAGAAAACACCGAAATCGTTATAGGAGTGCCTATAATATTTGAAGAGTTCCCTGGCTTTCTCCAGGATCCCAGCATCAGATCCTGACATGATGACAATGGGACCACATTTGAAGTATACCCTTTCAAACAAAAAAATAATAACTCAAATCGGTCCAGCCGTCTTCGAGTAATCGAGTAACATACATAAAAAAATAAAAAATTATTCCGTCGAATTGAGAACCTCTTCCTTTTTTTGAAGTCGGTTAATAAGACATAGTACCTCACAAATTTAAATGTCAACAAGAAAACAATGATAAACCTGAAAGATCTGCAGTAAAAAAAACGTCACTTAATAAAATATTTTGATTTTTCTTTTTACTTTTTCATTTTTACTCTTAGCATTACGACAGCAACAAAATCAACCATTAAGTAGTCCATCTATTTTGGGTAAATTATCCGATTGCCCTTTTTCATATCATTCATCCATGTTGTGAATTTCACTATGAAGATAACAGTACCTAATATACTTAAATCAAAAACGAAATGAAATAACAATTTACTGACAAGCGTTGAGTATGGTTAAGTACGTTATATCACTTATGTCTCCGGGCCGTGTACTGCGCGCGGAAGGAGTGTATGACCTGTGACGTCACACCAACGCAGCGCCAACGCGCGGCGATCGCAAATTAACGGGATTTTTAAATGTCTATAAAATCTAAACTATTTGATATTTTGGCATGGAACAAAAAATAGTGTGTTTATATTCACATAGGCTTTACTGTGACAAAGTTACAAGCGATTTCGCATACCCAGTAACATTCTCCATTCTCTAGAGGTTTGTGAACCGATGGCGAGAGGAATTGTAACAAGAAGAACGGGCAAGAAACTCGTCAAGGGCTGCATTTTTCGTCAACTCAAAAAGTGACCTTAACTTATGGTAAATTTTAAATAGAAAAATATTGGAAAAAATTAACTCGGCCACAAGTAAATTCTCAGACGGGAATCGAACCCGCGACCTTTGGAAATCCGGTTCAATGCTCTAACCGCTGAGCTACCGAGACTCGGTAGTAAAATAAATAAGTATAAGTATCAGTTAAATAAGTATAAAAATAGCATTGAAAAATGCAAAAATTACAAAATCTTAGACCTTAACTTATTAACTAAAACCTTACTCTGGTTTGTCTGTGACAGTTGAAATTGCTGTACTGGCCACATACATGTGAGCAGCGGCCGGCAAAAGTTGTATGAAAATCCATATCTGTAATGTTTAGCGGCCAAATAAATTACATAGTAAACTCATATCTGTCGTGTAATTTAAAAAAGGAACGATCTTTTACTCCGAAATACGGCAACCATGGAGGTAACTTGTCAAAGGTTTTATTTAAATTTCTAACTGGCTTGCAAATAGAAAGCTGTTTTAGAAAAAAAAAACAACAAATGAACGCTTTAACGCGGGAAAAAATATTGTTGTTCGTTGTTCGTCTGATTTCGAAAAGTAGTTTTAATTTCCGCGCATTATTTGAGAAAAGTACTATACAAGCCTTGGCCACAACTAGGCATTGATGGACTTACGTATGTGTGTCTCGGCCCACATTTACACGTTCGTCAACCAATGCCTCTTTTGCTGACCGTTGCAGTAATATACTATTTCTTTTACACCTACATGCTATTTTCTTTTAGGGTAAGGTTCGCTATCGTTTGGAAACTTTAACAGAAACTCTTTTTTATACTAGAAGAAATGAGCGACACAAGACCAGTGGTTCTTTTTCTAGTTTATTTTCTTATTTATATTTTATTACATGCATTGTAAAATTAGAAAGTTCTAATAAAATGTCTGTTTCTTCATAACCGATAGTCAAATATTTGTAAAAATGTTTCTATCGAATGCGAGGATATTATTTCTCTCATTTAAGAAATGACGCTTGCCAACAGCGTAGAAAGTGGAACATACTAGAAAATTTTGACTGGTCCTCAAAGTCTCGGTAGCATAATTGGTAGTGCATTAGGCCGGATTCCTAAGGGTGCGGGTTCGCGTTCCGTCTAAGCGACATGAGAGCAGTAGTTTTTTTAAATATATTTTCTTATTTATATTATTAGAAGAAATGATTTTACGAATATCTCGCCCTAGATGCAGGGGCGGAAGCGTTGGAATCACATAAGTTTGAGAAACGGTGACCCAAATTACTAAAATTAAACCAAAACAAAACAGTGTTTTTTTATCAATTAAAAAACTCCGCAGTGAACATTATTAAACTATAAATTACATTGACCCAATTCAATAATCAGCCGATAGAGGTCGCCGATAAGAATGGTCATGGAATAAATCGCTCCCCACTGGAATGTCACACGCAAACTGTTTGATTTTCAATACTA
Organism: Chrysoteuchia culmella; assembly: GCA_910589605.1. NCBI lineage: Eukaryota > Metazoa > Arthropoda > Insecta > Lepidoptera > Crambidae > Chrysoteuchia > Chrysoteuchia culmella. The sequence continues at coordinate 19,428,736 of OU342651.1, read as the reverse complement.
TTTGTTAATAAAACAAAACAATCTATAAAATCCGCTGAGACTTATGCAATAACTAATGGCCGCCCGCGGTATCACCCGCGTGGATCCCGTACCCGTGGGAATGTCGGGATAAAAACTATATGCCAAAAATCAAATAGATTAAAACTAAATATGTTATGGAAGAGTGGTTCCTTCTGGTACAGGTGTTTAACACTTAAAAGAAGGATCCCACCCATGCTCATCAATTGTAATTGTTTGGTAATGAAATAAACATTTTTCATTTTCATTTTTCAGATTGGTTTCTTAGTTGACCGACGACCTGTTTGGCGCAGGGGTACTAAACCCTCCTTCTACGCCAGAGGTTCATACTCATCCCATTACACACTCGTAACATTTTTTACCCATCCCAAAAATGTAAAACTCTGATGTGCACAAGGCCGCTAAAGAAGTTTTCAATTCAAAAACAAATAAATGAATTGTCAGGGAATTCTCCGTTTGTTTTTGGCGTCTTCTGCGCCAGAAATCCCGGGTTCGATCCCCGGACAAGACAAATATTTGTGTGCATGAACATGTCTATTTGTCTTGGTCTGGGTGTTAAATATGTATATTATGTATGTACTTACAAAAAAAAGTATATAAATATGTTTATCCGTTATCTAGTATCCATAACACAAGTTCTTCATGAAACTTAACTTGGGCTAGATAATTGGTATGATTGTATGAAATTTATTTATTTATTTAGTTAGAGCGTGAAGAAAAGACAAACAAACGCACTTTCGCATGTATAATATTAGTTAGGATTAAGATATCATACATTTATCAAACCGTTTTTTTATCGCGTTTGTATTGCAAAACCACACAAGAAAACATGTCAATTATAATGCGGCCTCGGATGACTAATAGGACCAGCCTAAGAATGCAGTAAAAAAATGCAATATCGCAATATACATCCCCGGTTTGCTACATACCGCCATCTCTTAGCGCAATATTGTTTCAATCTTACCATGCTATTTCGTACTACGTAATAAAAAGTAAGCTTGTATTTTAAAGGAAGTTTTCAGTTAAAAGATGTCCTGAATGGCTGGTAGGGAAATAAATTTTTGGACTATTTGAAAGTACTTATCTATAAGTCTATTTGAATAAAAATCTTTGACTTTGACTTATAAGTTCTATGACGTCTTCGCCCAATCATCGCCTCCAAAGTGTGAAGTGTGTCAAAATGTGACATCTTTAATAAAAACAAAACGCAAACAAAACGATCTTATGACATGATGATTTCAATAGATGATGGTAGGCCCGCAGTGAAGAAATTGGAATGGATGACGGAGTTTAAACTTGAATCTTGTATTTTATACAATATGTTGTCATCCTTTTCTCTAGTTTTCTAAAACTTATTATTGAAAAGTAATAATGAAACCATAATGTAACAATTCTTCACAATACGTAACGAGCGAAAATTAAGCCTAAAACCGAAGATTTTTTTTACGTCTCAGTAACTTAAATGAGAAATCGGTCGTTTGTAAACCAAAACCAAAAAGAGTTTTTCATATGGCTACATTCTAATAAAAATTAACTTACATACAAAGAGTTATTTGAACTCATTGATCACAACATTAAACTAAATCATAAAGATTTTGTAATGGAAGACTAATGACCAGGGAACCTGCTCAGGAAGGATACAATCCTGGAGAGGTCTTAGTGACCTCTCCAAGGTTGCAAATAATTTTAAGAAGTGTAAAATAACACATTTTAGCTTTTACTTGTAAATATATAATAAATAATTGAATACAACCACACCAAATATCTAGCCCACGTTAAGTATCATGATGAACTTGTGTTATGGATACTAGATGACTAGATACTAGATATAAATGTCATTGCATTTCAGCCATTTGTTTGTTGTAAGGGACAGAACGATGTTTTAAACCACGGTTATCTAATCGACAGTTGGTGAACTCAGTTCTTACTTACTTACTTATATACTTACATATAATATATTAAACACCCAGACCAAGACAAATAAACATATTCATGCACGCAAATTTTTGTCTTGTCCGGGGATCGAACCCGGGATTTCTGGCGCAGAAGACGCTAAAAACAAACGGAGAATTCCCTGACAATTCATTTATTTGTTTTTGAAGTGAAAACTTCTTTAGCGGCCTTGTGCACATCAGTTTTACATTTTTGGGATGGGTAAAAAATGTTAAAGTCGCGTCAGGACACGTGACCTGATCGAAAATTCGTAAGACGGATGGAGAGTAGACCGCCGGCACGGCGTAGGAAAGTAAGTAATATACCTCTTTTTCCACCGCGCAGCGAAAATGAATGCCTGCTTCTGCTTTTTCGTTTAAGCGGTTTTCACTTCTGCCGGCACTCCCGGAGTGCAACCCGTTGTTATTTTCCTATGGAACTTGCTATAAGTAAGTTTTCTTGTCTTCAAAAAAATTTAATGCAATTTCTGCTACACTGACACCGACACAGTTTTAAACTCCATAGAAAATAAACAATTAAATGATTTGATAGGCACTTAGCAATATTGCGTTAGCGCCTTTTTTAGACCACGGGTCATCTAAGTGGAATACAAAAATGTTCCACCACAGCGAAACCGCAACAACAGCGGGAGCTTAAGCTAAACTCTGCGGAATGTTTTAACTCGCATGATTTTACGTTTTGTAAACATCATATGTTTTAGGCTAAAGTTTAAAACTATGTTCCGCACACTATTTTGACCGTCCAAAGTCTTTTCCAAATAAAAAATATCTTTATTAAGCCATGGTCGAACGTTTTTATTTTGAAATTAATCAAGTAAGTATACTTCAAAGTACAAGCCGACAAAGATGCCTTCGATCACTCTATAAATAGAACGAATATAGAAAGAACCTTTTGATTCCAGTAGGCCTAGCACGGATAACCAAAGAGTAAGTATCGAGGAAGTAAAGTAAAAAATGTATGATATCTTGAGCAGCGTTACTACCGGACGTAAACGGAACTACATTTTCCTATTAAATTTTTGACATACGATACTTACTCGATACTATTTCGATAGTTTTTCGTGCTAACCCTACAGAAGAGTAAGAAAATAATGCTGCTTTGATAACTTGTAGAAAATTCTTATTGTTTTTATTTTGGCTTAATGCTGATAAAATCGAATCGCACTGGCAAGGCCTAAGTCAAAGGCTAAGCTAGCTTTAAGCATAAATTTAATGTAAGTAAGCAAAGTAAGTGAACCAAGCATCTACGTAGCTTGATTTCACCGTAGCATGTGTAGACAACTGCTACGGCCGTAGCGCCGTAGTAATTACCAAATGGCTAGGGCGAGTCGGCCACGAGTAAAATAAATGTTATTTCTTTTTGTAACAGTTGGTAAACATAAACATGTTAGCCGAAGGCCATGCCCTGTTTGTGTACTTAAACCTTTATTTTATAAAGAAATCTTGCGTGCGATGACCGATCCGATCGCGATAAAACTTTTTCTAGGTAAAAACACACGGAGTTTTATTATTTTTACAACTAGGTATTTTTGGATATATTGTAATTTATGGTCTAAGTCGATTTTATAGTATCATCATCAGAGATATTATTTTTGAGACAGGCATTACTTAAAAATGTCTTCATGAATGTACGGTATCAATTTAATGTAATATTGGAGGAATCCCTAAAGGAATAAATTTATTTTTCCGATTGATAGTTCTTTAACAGGTTACTTCAATCGTTCTATAGACCAAATTAAAATTCGTGGCAGTTTTTCTTGTAATTGAATAAATATATAAAAAGTATAGAAAGTAAATAGTGGTATTTTAATCAAATCTATTACGATACGATTGATTTAATTTTTTATTTTTAAGGTTCCGTACCTTTAAGGAAAAAACGGAAGCCTTATAGGATCACTTCGTTGTCCGTCCGTCCGTCCGTCCGTCTGTCAAGACCGTTTTTCTCAGGAACGCGTAGAGGTATCAAACTGAAATGTATATCTAATACTCAGGTCTACTCGAAACTCGCACGGGAATCAAAACCTACAGGGTACTTCCCGTGAACTTAGAATCTTGAAATTTGGTACGAAGTAACGTCTTAAAGTACAGATAAAGGAAAAATTGCGAAAACCGTAAATTTTTAGTTACATCATATAATAAAAAATATTTTTGAAAATTTTAAACGAAACCCTCGGTGCGCGAGTCCAACTCGCACTTGGCCGTGCCGTATTTTTTTTTAATATATTTTTTTCAGTGGCGTGACTTTTTGTAACCCATAATATTTGCGTGCTGTACATAATAACTTTTGATTTATATCTACACTCTAGGTATTTATGACCATTAATCTTTCCTCCATTTATCAAAATAAATTATTAAAAAACGTTTCACCGTACTATTTTAAGTACTCCGTGCTATATTGTTTATCACAGATAGGTTTTTTGTAATAATAACACTTTGGGACGAAATAACGGGGCACCCAATAAAATATGTTACAGATGTTCAGTTTTTCAAAGTTCGGAAATTTACTATTTTTCATTTTGTATAATAACTGTCAAGGAATTAAGGCTTTTAGAGCTTGTTCCATTGTTGAATTTTCCTTTCTTTCATGACCGATGCCAAGCAAAGCCGAGGCAGCCAGTTCCATATCACCTAGCATCAAAGCAGCTTAAAAAATCCTCTGTTATTTAACCTCTAAGTTTCCGGGTTATGAGCAGAGGTCGGAATTAGGTAGAGTTATGTACTTACACTGATTTCATGCAGCGAAAGAATAAAGTGGATATGCCTCAAATCCCGAGATTAATTTTAAAGAGCAGAAAAATCCCGTAATTTATTAAATAAGAGATTTGGACACTATCAGAAATATAACAGAAAAATTTCTTCAATTTTCATAAAATTTATAAAGTAATGTTGGAAGCTAACACTTCAAATCTGAGTGGTACTTTGAATGAATCGGACAAGGAAAATTATTCTGATGGGCCGTTTGAATTAGCAAAGACTTCACGAGTCTAGGCTAGAAACAAAAGTATTTGCTCGTATTTATAAAAAAGGCGAAATATAAGTATGAGAATTCGCTTGACCGTATTAATAATTTGTATTGTGAATTAATGTAAATACTAATAAAAATGTATGTTAATTATCTTTGTTTTATTTGTCTTATCTATCTCTGAGGTTTTTATTATTATTTATTTTTAATATTGTTGGCCAAACGGGATTGCCCATTAGAAATCCCGGGAAGATCCATATATCAACATTTCGATGCAAGTACAAAAATAACTCTACCTAATTCCGACCTCTGGTTATGAGACACAATAGATAATGCGATGTTTTCTGGACACCGATATCCTGCAAGCAAATGACGAATTAAAGTTTTCTGGACTTCGAGTAATGAAAATGTTTCAGGGCTAAATAGACAATACTGTATCATAGATTCATATAAGTCGTCGTCGTCGTCTCAGCCACATAACACCAACTGCTGGGTATAGGCCTCCCCAAAGGGGGTTTGCCATAATCGCCACGCTTGGCCGGCGGGATGACGGTCGCAGTATGGCCAAGTTTGTAGTAGACGCTGCTGCCCGTCTCCTGAGGGCTGAGTCCCTGAGTCGCCTTTTTTCGACCGCCGCGGGATAAGAGGGGGTAGTGCTATTCTAAGCCGACACTACGCAGCTAGAAGAAGATTCATATACGAACTTAATCGTTTTACAGAACTTTGAAACGGTCATGTTTGTATGAGACTTACACCCATATTCTAAGTCGTTCCTCCAAAACTTACTCGTCCTCGACTTAACGAAACCTCATTGAAAACCTCTTCGAAATACTCCTCGAAATCGGTATTCTAAGTCATAACTTCGTAAGGACCTAGAGGAGCCAAAGAGTACGTAGCCACTCCGTGTTAGGCCTAGCACTACCATTTTTACCCACGACGAGGTTGAGTCGAGTGTAAAAAGTTTTGGAGGAACGACTTAGAATATGGGGGTTACTATAGTTCTGTTTCAATTCAGTGTAATACCGCAGAATTACACTGAATTGGAATAGTTACGAGTAATACACTAAAATAATCTTAAGGGTCGTATTTTTTTCTGACTCTTTTAGCACAATCTATTTATCCTCAATCTAATAATAAACAAGTTACCACATGTTCAAATTCATCACCCATTCATAGTTTCCTTGTAAACATGTTACACGCTTAAGCTCCAACAAGATCCGACATATTCCTTACATTCAAACGCTGTGATAAAGCATTCTTTGTCCCAACATGCGATATACTTATACCACAGTATAAAGATACGTACAGTATTTTATCTTCCAACAAAAGGTCCGTTCGCGAGTAATACCCGATTTAGCTTCATAAAGATCGGAATGTGATGAGTGGTCAAATTTGTCTAAAGCACACAAACTCCTTTTATATACGCTGGTAGATCATCTTATTGTTGTGTCGACCAAAGTGGTCAATATTGTCTACAAAACACAATTCCTATGTTATATAATGTGTTAAGATGACCAATTATGTATTCGCGAATAACTACAAATGGTATATAGGCACTTAGAGTTATCAAAAATATATTGGTAGTTATTAAAGGAATGTCAACGCTAATTAGGTACCCCTAATTACTGTTACGGTTCTTTCAGGCAAATTCAGGTATTTTCTATTGCTTATTTTCTCAACCCATCCTTTTCATTTCGTTCATGACGTGTCTTTTGTTTGGAACTCAAGCTTTTGAAACAAATAGATTTTATAAGGGCCGCAATGTTTGCTACTTATACCATCGGCAATTGGTGCTTTTCGGAAACTAGATATAGCGACTGTCTCGAATTTAAATGTCAAAATAACGTAATTGTTTTGATTATTGACACTTTAATTAAATATAATTTTTTACTTTTCTTTAAATTTGTATTAAAACCTTCGCCAATGCTTACTTTTAGAATTATATTTCTATTCAAATATTTGTAATATGGGAACATTTGAGCTCAGGGTATAAATACGGTCACAGGACAGAAATTGGGTCAGTTTATCTAAGTTTTCTATAATCTTCTACCAGTCTTCTACTACCTTCTACCAAGAGGCATTTCTTCATTCGTCGTGGTAAAATACAATTCTTCTTGAACTCGGTCTACGGCGAGTGTCTACAACATTCAGCAAATCCCTATAATCAAGAAAGAAACAGTCGGCAAGTCTTTTAATGCTAGAAAGAAAAAAACAGCAAATAGTCGGCAAGTCCTTTTAACGCAATACATACCCTTTATCTTTATAAAAAATTTAAGTAAAATCTTTACTATTGTCAATAACCTTTAGTTTGAATTATCTTTGATAATCCTATAAAGTCGAAGATTGCTTTCTGTGAGGTTTTAATACAGATTTTTGAGTCCAAAAAATGTCGAATTCGAGATGTCAAAGGCTGAAGATGGATCCTCAACCACCGAGGAACTGTATTTAATGAAGATCTGAATATGAATAAATATTATGTATATCTTTATGAAGCTGACTGTACCTCGGTTCGGTGAGAGTTCGGTTAGTGCGCTGCGGTGATGAACGCACGTTGTGAAAGTTTTGTACGCAGTAAGCGTATGATAATATCACGTATTGCGTACCGCGCGGCTGCAATAATAATAAATCACTTTTATTTAAAGACTCTAAGACAAAATACTGTATGTTTCTTTAAGCTGTGCTTATACACTCCAATATACATAGACCCGTGATGGCTCTAAGAATGCTAGTTTTTCTATGACTTAAGGACATCCCGGTGGGTCTTCTAGTCTGGTTTTGTTTTCTTTGGCTTCTTTCCAAGTGCATAAGATGGTTGAGTAAGCAGTCCTTGTATACGGAATGGTGCTCTTATAAATATTCGGAAGACGTTTTTGAAAGGAATTGTCACAATCTTTTAGGTTTCATTAGTCTAAATTTTAGTTGGTTGGAAGTTGCGTCACTTCGTTACGGTCGAGTTAAAAGCTAACAACGATGCCGTCCATTGGAGACAGTATGCCGGAGATAATGCAATAAAAACTTTGTCCAGAAATTATGAATATGTATGAACCTATTCAAATTAGATTGGAATAAACAGAAAGTGCCAATGATCAGATGAATTTAATATAATTTAGTTTAGATACATAAAATAACATGTGACGTTTTGTTTTATAGGTTATAACTTAATTTTGTCAAATTCTTTATATGGTGAAAAAAAATTGGTATAATAATCTTAAAAAAACAACAACTACCAAATCTACCAATACTCCCGATTCGAATAAAGCCAAACCAGCCATAACTATTTCGGCGACTAGCTATCTAAGGGTTAAAAAGAACTTTGACTTCAAAAACAAAATCTGGAGGAACTATACAGAACAGCTTTCCTAAATCATTCGGGAAACTTCGGAGATCGTAAATACAGGAATTACGGTGCAATATCAATACACATTTACTGTCGAGTCCCGATCTTTTGCAAACAAAAAAGTCAAATACGCAACTTTTGTACCCATCTCATGAATATAACTGTCAGAATGGATATTTCTTTAAAACAAGAAAGGCGAATGGTCATGAATGACCCATAACCGATTAAAATAATTAATATGTTATGAATTTAGATTTTTTGCATTTTTCAATGCAATTTTTATTATATATCGTCGTCGTCGTCTCAGCCACATGACACCCGCTGTTGGGTATTATTATATATACCTATGATAAGTTTTAAATAGACAAATATTGGGAGCATTGGACCGGATTTCCAAAGGTCGTGGATTCGAGTCATATCATAAGTATAATTTATACGTGGTTAATTTCGACATAAATAGTAATTAGTTTCTTCCTAAATGATCACTGAGACAAGAACTTGGGCGCTCAAACTGGCAACTCTGCTAGGGTGGTGAAAAGGAGTTTCTTTGTTTAAAAGATACATAATAACGCAATATAGAGAAAAACGGGTAATGCCGATTGATTAGCGACCATTATAGATAGGTACAAAGTGCACTGCCTGCGATTGTAGATACTTTCGCAATGGCCGGTCCCAGGATGGGTGACCAAAATTTTATAATCTCGAACTTCTCTGCGCTTCGAAAGGCACGTTAAGACTTCGGTCCCCGTTGTATTTGCAGTCGTTAAAACTCACCAATCTGCACTGAGCCCGCGTGGTGGGTCATCGCCCATTCTCCTTATGCATTCATTAGGGATTAAGGGACGCTAGTGCCCCAGCAGTGGGGACGTTAAAACCAACCATTTAACGTCTCCATTATGACTATGACTATTCATTTATTAATAAAATAAAAGTCACTGTAAACTGTCACGGTGACGGTTTTCTGCGAAACTATTTCTACAAAACCTCATACATCACATCCTAGGCCCTTATTCACTATGACCACTCCTTGCTTAAACCACGCCAATGTCGTACTTGGTTTTGACATTTTCAAAATTCGTTTTTTCCATGATGCTCACAAATTATAGAGTTACTAGCTGTGCCCCGGGGCTTCGCTCCCGTGGAATTTCGGGATAAAAAATAGATAGTAGCCGATTCTCAGACCTACTCAATACGCTCACAAAATTTCATGAGAATCGGTCAAGCCGTTTCGGAGGAGTATGGGAACAAAAACTGTGACACGAGAATTTTATATATTAGATTATACAAGTGAACAGCCACAAATTGTATAGTTATTGAACAAGTAAAATAACTTTAAAATTTATTAGTGTCATAGAGAAAATGTATTTTGAAAATGTCGAAATCAAGTACGAGATTGGCGTGGTTTGAGCAAGGAATCGCTAAGTGGTCATAGTGAATGGGGCCCCTAATCAATGCTGGGTTTTTTGGCCGTAATTCGCTGACCTTTCTCCTTTTCTTGCAAAATATCACAATTACAAACTATTTTAGGTGTTAAATGAATGATATCTGGGACGAACGGTGTTTTTGGTCACCCATCCCGTGATCAGTAACTGAAAAAGTCGTTTAATCGTCACATTCAACGGCCGAATGCGCTAACTACTGCGTTACGGAGTTTCTAGACTGTTATAATGTAGCTAACTTGTTTCAGTGCCTAATACACGGCGCCGTGTAGGCACTGTCAACCGGGGATGGCCCACTACACGGCGACGTGTAGTGTGGAAGCTGTACTTTATTTATGCTTATGTGCTGAAAATGCTTGTGCGACGCAGATGCTTTTTGTTGGCCTACTTGGGGGTAGAAGTAAAGTTACCAAAACCGCAGTTGGTTTGTTCGATTCGGTCTTAAATTGCAGATGAGAAGTCCTGGACGAAGCATTAGCAGAATTTTGACAAAATGGCCAGTACATCCAGTAAATCGTAGTGCAAAATTTATTTTCGTATAATACAAATTGATAATTTATAAAGCAACTACAAATTTTATTAAACTGCATTTTTGTATTGTATAATACTCATTCTATCCTCTACACGGCACTGTGTATTGATTGGCCACACGGAAGCTGCAGGCCCACTACACAGCGATGTGTATGGCATACGCAGTCTTCCATTGATTTCAGAATATCAGTGATCGTACAGGATGAAATCTGACCAAATTTAAAGACATAACTTCAATAAAAATGTTTGGGCCTAACGAGTAAACTCTACAAATGCATACAATACAATTACATTTAGATCAGAAAGATTGATTTGATTTCAAGATTAGCTTACCAGGACCTACGCACCTATTTAGGGACATCAAAACCAACGAATGAATTATTAACAACACCCAGACCCGGAACAAACACAAAAAATCAACACAAAAATGTTTGTCCTGGATGGAGATCAATCCCACTACTTGTTGCACAAAAAGCATTATAAATAAAAAAAAATACGCTCTAAAAAGTATGAAACAAGAAAATAATATTCTCATCTGAAATTGTCGTGGTTGTATGTCACTTTTCCCTAGAATGTATTGTTTTGTTATTGTTAGTGGCATACGACCCCGGCAATTTCAGATGAGAATATTTTCTTGTTTCATACTTTTTAGAGCGTAATTTTTCAGTAGTCGGGTTTTAGTTTTGGACTTATTTTTTATTAAAATTCTTTTGGAGTTGTAAAGTATGTAGTTTGATAAGCGTTTTATGTTTAAGTCTCTTCTAAGACGTAATCTTATGGAAATTATTACCAAAATTCGATTTATGCAAGCAAAGCCGCGAGCAAAAACTAATAAAATATATGTTTTTGAAACGTGCTTATCAAGAGCTTTCATATGACACCAAACACGATATTCTTTAAAAAAAGAAAGTTTTTGAGTTCACAGCTTTATGTCGTCTAGAGGGCGCCATATTCAATTTCATGTGACGTGCCATAGCCTATAACCAGCGGACAATCGAGACGCTTCCAACGATACCTCAATTGTGAATATATAATCAGCAGTTTAAAAGTTGTGGGTACATGAACATACATACATACATACCGGTCAAAATCATAACCCTCCTTTTTTGTTTTTCCGTAGTCGGGTAACTAGCTTCCGCCCGCGCTTTCACCCGCGTGGTTCCCGTTCCCGAGGGAATATCGGGATAAAAAGTAGCATATGTTACTCTCCGTTCTTTCAACTAACTCTATTGATTGTTTAGTTAGGGCATCAAGAAAGGAAAAACAAACACACTTGCGCATTTATATTAGTTAGGATTAGGATGCCAAATGCGCTATCTTGGCGATCCTTTCTCTATCAGAACCAAGACAAATCAAGATAACACATGAATTTTTGTGTTCAAAACAATAAAATCCATACAGTATATCCGTAGCTAACCCCTGGCGAGATATAAAACCTTTTACAAAACCTTCCCGATATAATAATATCTGAGAACAACGGCCATTCAATATTTTTAACAAGACCGTTCTGAAAGTTGGAGAAACTGCGAGGGCAAGGAAACAGTAAAACTTGGCCATTTCAAAATGATATTGGCTGTGAGTGGCACGAAATAAATGGTCATTCGGGGCAAGTTTGATATATATCGGTTAAATCACGGGAATAAATATTTTTATCGGAAAAATATATATTTAGTCAAAAATATTATTTGGCTTTTTACCTGCTGAGCTGCTGACCAAGAAGGTTTCTTTTGCTGATCTATCAATTACATTTCAGTATCCAACTCATTGTTCTAACCATTGAGTTACCGAGATTATACCGATAGCGACGAACACAGTCACATACCCATTTATTTTGATATTTTGCAAGAAAATGTGTCTCTTGTTTTTAATTTCTTACATAAAAATAGAATTGTAAAGAAAATAACATCCGATTCAATTCGTTGTTTCATTGTTTTTAAAACACTGTATCGTTAGATTATATTCTTTTTATATGTTGCGTTATTTAGTCTAAAAAAATACTTGAAATTAACCTTACCAATAAATTAATCGGGTGTATTTTTATTTACAAAAGATTTACTTAAACAGATCAAACAAATCTTCCACCCAAGACTACAATATTGCCGAAACAGATAAATAAAGTAACAGTTTTATTTCTAGCTGTGATTACATAGAACGCCTAAAATCTATAACAATTAGCAAAGTAGGACTTTATTTTAATAACTAACCAAGTGAACTCTATTCCACAACAATAACAATGTAAATAACGATATGTTCATTAACAAGAAAGCCGCTACAGCGCAGTCGCATTCAAGAGTCGCCCCCCGCTGGCATCGTTCCAAATAGCTTTATTAAGCGCTCTAGCCGCTGACGGATTCATTTCTAAATTACTTTTTTACGATTATAGTAGTAAATAAAAACAACAAAACATTTCAAAGTTCTCTCTTCCTAATTTAGTTAATTGTAAGTCATCTGACTGTGTAATTTCTTTCTGAAGTTATAAAAAATCTAGCATACGGTAAATAAGGCAATTTAGCAATTACATTTCGAAAAGAAAAAGAATACTAAGTATTCGACTAATATTATAAAGGCGAAAGTATGTTAGTTTGTTTATGTGTCTGTTTGTTTGATAGACTTTCACGCTAAAACTACTGAACGGATTTGAATGAAATTTAGCACAGAGCTAGTCTAGATTACAACATAGGGTACATTTTATCCCAAAATTCCCACGGGAACCGGAACCACGCAGGTGAAACCGCGGGCGGCCGCTAGGAAATTTATATTGTATACTAATTACATCAAAACACATTCAACCTCCTACTAAATACCGTATATGAAATTGAAAAAATTGGTACAAATAACAACATGAAAGCACCATATTTGTGACCACCAAAAGCATGAACGAATTCTCATATTCCAATTTAATAAACTATAAAGTTCCACACTCATTTCTGTCCCTTGCAATCTATCTTTATAAAGACACAAAATTCACAGTAATCTAGGCCATAACTGGTAACAAAGAGACGGTCGTTGTGACTTTGATTATAGTATGTACTGAAACAGTTTTATTATTCATACAAGAAACAAATCTTAAAATATGCTGCTGCACTTTGACTTTCCGAATATTGCGAATAAAAATTGCATTTCTAAGACTACATTTTGAACCTGAAATCCAAATTTTCCTTTCAATGTGAAAAGCGCTGCAACGAGAATTCACCGTCTTCAGGGTAGCCAAATTATAGTCCAGGTTCAAGGATAATTTTATTATAACTTCAGTTTGATGTATGGCTGATGAAGGCTTATTGGTTTAACAAAAAAGATTGTCCGTAATAGTTAAAATTCAATCATAATCCATCTGGTTTATCCATAACCGTTAACTTTAATTAACAACACTTAAATTCTAAGCATACACAATTAATACTAATTAATTGGCTAATTTTGAAATCTATCGCAATCCCTTTCAATTCGTCATTTCAAAGATATTTACATACTTCCGGCCGTCACTATTTGACATTTGTTAGGGTTTGTGATCGGGACGCATTTTGAAAGGTACTGAATGAACGAAATTGAACTGTCTAAGCAAAGTGACAGACAAAAATATCTTTCAAATGTAATGTAATAAGTGTCAAATGAAGTGTCATTTATAACATCATTCGATCTGGAAGGGATTGCGACTATAAGTTACACAATTCTATAAATCACAATCACAATATTGAAATTTGAAAGGGATTGTAATAGATTTTGAAATTAGACAATTTGAGGGCAGATTTTACAAAACCTCATAAAATAATAAGTAAGAGGAGGCAAACCCTTGTCTGCACTCTAAAATAAATAAACTATTAGGTATTAACAGTTTTAAAGTAAACAAATGAAAATTAAACAAATGAAAAATAATGTAAACAAGTTTCTTCACAATGAAACAAATATAACTTTTTAACAGGACGGTGTTCTATCTATATTATCATGGTTACCCTATCAAAACCTAGGAACGAAGCGTCAGCATGCACGCCGGACCCCGATGCGCGTGGGCGATGCATTTATACTCTGCACCGACAGCAAAAAAGAAACATAATTATAATTTAATTAATTATCTTTAGCCATCATTGAAATCCCCAGCGTGCAATGGAGAGGGCTATGCTCGGCGTTTCCCTACGTGATCGAATCAGAAATGACTCTTAAGCTAAATTAATCTGAAAATTCCAGCCCCAAATCTTCGTCAGAGATATGTTCACGAACTAATTACAGAGCAAACCGTTATTTGATTTTTTTATTTTATTTGTTTTTACCAGTGACAATATTTGATTACATTCAAGGTGAGAGTCAAAACCGTACGCTGCTAACGGTATACAATCGTAGCAATTTTGACTCTCTCAGAGAAGAACAAAGTTCTGAATTTACAAAACTTATTTTACAAATGTTATACTGAAAGGAAATGATTGTTTTAACTAAATTGTTGGGTGATTCTAAAAAAAATGATTTGGTTATTTATTTATTTGGTTAGATCATGCAAGCTGTTCAACACTTTCAATTGTGAGTTTACGAATGATAGCCGATTGGATCTATTTTGTAGCTCAATAATGCACGTGTGAAAATTGATGATGGACGAAGACACTGCTTTTCAAAAGCTTAAGCTGAAACTGTTTTATATCTATTTTTTTTCTATCTCATTGCTTAAAATGCTTATTTAGTTGTTATTTAACTTACTTTTATGTAACTACATAGCTTTTATCTGTGGAAGCTTGTAATTAGCTTTTAAGTGCTTGCTTATTTACTTATTAGACGACCAGGTGGACCGACGATCTGGTGAAGATCGCGGGAAGCCGCTGGAAGCGGACAGCGCAGGAACGATCGTTGTGGAGATCCTTGGGGGAGGCCCAGCAGTGGGTGTTATGTGGCTGAGACGACGATCATTAGAATCGTTTGCTAATCTTTTTTACGGATGCGACAATAGGATGAGCCATAGATCAACACGAGAGCCCAACAGACTGGAGGACTGAACTCAACTACTTCCAAAGAATTGACACTATAGGTATGAACAATAGTTCCGAAAATCCGTTGCGGTTTTGGCAGAGCATCAAAATCCAAAGGTCACACTAAATATATAAAGGAAAATATATAAATATTACTCTCAATACCACACCTCACTGACGACGCCACATTTGACATTGTTGCGCCTAAAATGATCACCTAGCAACCCTCAACCAGTTTCGTCGCTGTCATTACTGTCACATTTTCATACTGTATGACAGCCACAACAGCGCCAAAACTAGAAACTGGCCTACAATCTAGCACAAATAACTGTCAAATAAGTATAGAGAAGGTAAACGGGCGGAGCGGGCTATTACCTCAGAAATTGCAATTATCGCGCTATCGCTGCGAAACGTCGTAATATTTTTTTTATTACGTATGCGATTGCTGGCTAATTGCTGGCTCGCTGCTGGTTCGTATAGCGGCGTCTCACTCTCTCGAGGTGCGAGAGTGGGACGCCGCGTGTTGCTATGACGCTAGCGCCAAAAACAATTTGGTAGCAATAACAGGAACTAAATGAATGTACAATGTTCATCGTTTGTTTGGTAGAGGCCGCACTGTTGTACACTACGTGCTCATTACTATTTCGGTAGTGAACCGCGTTTTTGTTAGTTAATCAGCCCACGGAAACATTAGTATAATTGATCACTAACAATGGCACATTGAACTTCTAAGAAGTTACGGTTTTGAGCTCCCCTTTGGTGTATTAATACGAAACTAACACCCATAATCTAAGTCGTTCCTCCAAAACTTACTCGTCCTCGACTTAACGAAACCTCATTGAAAACCTCTTCGAAATACTCCTCGAAATTGGTATTTTAAGTCATAACTCCGTAAGTACCTGGAGGAGCCACTCCGTGTTAGGCCTAGCGCACACTACCATTTTTACCCACGACGAGGTTGAGTGGAGTGTAAAAAGTTTTGGAGGAATGACTTAGAATATGGGGGTTAAACAGTCACAGTGGTTCAAGAAAGATGGCATGTATTAGTTTCAAATTGCAGCTATTTTCCACGAACCACAAAACAGACCGAGAATAATAACTTCCTAATATTGAAAACACTAACTTGCTATCTGATTTTACGACTGAATCAATGCAATGCAGAAAAAGATGATACAAGTAAGCTATCGCTATTGTATTTGCGAAAATGTGGTTTATAAGCCTCGTACCCGCCTAGTTTAAATAAACTATGTAGTCTCCTTCGCTTCTCTTCAAGGTGCTAACTAAAACTGAATAAATGATTTGAGTTACGAACTAACATACACTTTCTTTGCAGACCCTACTAGCTGTTCAGGCAGAACGGGAAGCGAAATTCGGGTCGTTTTGACAAACGAGCTCAGCCGACAGTTGGGAGGTTCAATGATAAATAATAGAGAGAGAATTCGCGACAACACAATGCCTTCCCAATTGAAAATTTTCCAACTACACTGCGATAAATTCGGGAATTTATTGCTCCTAATTTTCTCCTAATCAGGTGTTTGATATGCCAAAGTTTCAGCTGTGTCAGTGTTGATTGAATGGCACTACCCCATTTGTCTCGTCGAATACCTAAGCAATTGTTTGTATGGGTCATTTCAATAGGTCGCATTTCTGTTTCATAAATACGGGCGGCCAGACCAAAAATGTCTGTCTTAAATATTACTGTGCAAAAAGAAGTTGGCAAATGTGAACTTAAAAAAAACGGCCAAGTGCGTGTCCAGCCACGCGCAGTTCCGTAGTCAAAATACCAATTACATTTTCGTTAAGTGGTATTTTAACTACGGGATGATGAGGATCATTCCTGACGGGATGAGACAGGTTGCTTTTTTCAAGTATATTTTCTTGTTTAATAACACTAAAATAGTCAAAAATTTTTAGCAAAACTGGATTAAAATTAGTCTTCGGTGAAAGTGTTTGACGATAATTTTAACTACAAGCTTTCAGGTTTAGAAACACTTTCTCATTTTGCTAAAAATACCAAAATAAGTAAAACTCCGAAGCTTTCTTTTAAACTAGCGGATCCTCGCGGTTTTACCCGCGTGGTGCCCGTTCCCGTAGGAATATCGGGGAAAAAAATAGCCTATGTCACTCGGGAGAAATGTAGCTTTCTTATGGTCTAAGAATTTTTTAAATCGGTTCAGTAGTTCCTGAGATTAGCGCGTTCAAACAAACAAACTCTTCAGCTTTATAATATTATAGTATAGATTAAGTATGTTATATCCACAGCTATTGACTTTGCGATTATAAAAACTAATCTTACTTCCAAAATATTATAAATGTGAAAGAATGTCAGTTTGTTTGTTTGTTATTCTTTCACGTAAAAACTACTGAACGGATTTGGATGAAATTTGGTATGTAGTAACTTCAAATAGTGGACTAACACATAAGCTTCTTTTAATCCCGATATTCGCAAGGAAACGGGAACCACGCGCGTGAAACCGCGGGCGGCCGCTATTATTATAAATGCGATAGTATGTGAGTTTGTTTGTGACTCTTTCACGCAAAAACTACTGAACTGATTTTGATGAAAATTGGCACACATATAGAAGATAGCCTGGATTAAAACATAGGCTACGTTTTATCCCGATAATCCCACGTACAAATACAAATACAAATACAAATATGTTTATTCGTCATCACAGGTACACATTAAGTTGACAGGATATTTATAGTAAGTATCACCATGATGTACCAATTTAGGCATACGAATATGATGGAAAGCATTTATATTTATGTTAACAAAGCTACAATATTAATACAAATAATGTCAAATAAATCATAAGAATACAATTTCATATATCATTAAATTGGAGTTCATCTCATTATCATTACATAATTAGGTAAAATTAAATTAAACTAAGCGATAAATTGAAAACATTTAACAATTATTAGAATAAGCATATATAAATTTAAGGTCATACGGCGTAAAATAAGTTAAACAATAAATCAATAATATAAGATCGTCAAAATTATAATTTGATTGATTAAAAATTCATTACCTAACTACTTACATACTAGTCTCAATTAGGTCATATCAAATAAAATATAGATACAATAAAATAAAATAAAACAAACATATCTTGACTACATTAGAATAAACACATTATCTTTTAGAATGCATGTCAGTGAAAAATTCATTTATACTGTAGTAACATTTTTCTTTGAGCAACTTTTTTAAGGTATACTTGAAATGATTAATGTTTAGTTGTTTTAGTGACACTGGTAAACTATTAAAAAATTTTGGGGCCATCTCAATAACACTTTTTCTCATTAATGCAGTTTTGCATACATGAGTGTAATTTTTTTGTTTTCTAGGGCGAAGAACAAGTCGTTTCTGTTCCACTTTAGTAAAGAGATCGGGATTGAATTTGACAAAAATGCATAACTCAAGAATGTATAGACATGGTACTGTTAAAAGTTTTAGGGATTTAAAATGTGGCACACAGCTATCAGTACGTTTAATTTGACAGATAGCTCGGATGCATTGCTTTTGAGCCCTTAACAATATTTCCCTATAACTCGAATTTCCCCAGAAAATCACACCATAGCGCAATGTAGATGCAACAAAGCCGTGAACGGGAACCACGCGGGTGGAACCGTAGGTGGCTGCTAGTAATCTATAAAAATTAAAACTAATCTGTTTTTTCTCAGTTCAAACAATACAGCTAATACAGGTGCTGAATTCTTTATCCTATCCACATTACCTCTTACAATACACAATATAAAATAACAAAATTAATACTTGGATTGACTTCAATTTCATTTTTGATTACATTTTGCCAATAAATATATCGTAGAAATAAATATGAAAAACAAACATAATTCATTTTACTTTGTCCATTCGTTAAAAATACAAGACCGACATATAAGCATTAAAAGCAAAGTAACCAATACCATAAGCTCACAGTCCACCAAAATAAAAGAAGAATGTAATCTGAAATCCCTTATCGTTGTTTTGGTTTCATTAAAAATTCAAGAGCATTTTTCATAATCCTCTTCCGAAATGCGCGGGTTGGCTTTTTAATAATTCCGCATTTGTGATCGCTGCTATTGAGATTATATTCCACTACAAGCGATAAAATAAATGTTCATGAAGCTATAAACGTGTCACGAAGGTAGGTACATTGTAAGTTGCTGATGCAGAACCATAAAATGTTGAGTAAATATGTTGGTATTATCGAATGTCATAGATAAGCTTGTATGTATTATGGACTGTAGTTGTCTGAAATAAATGATATAATAATAATAGTAATTATTATTATTATTATTATTAAACAAAAAATTACAACTATTACATTTGTTCTATTGCTTTAAAAGATATCTTATGGTAATTTTTTTTTCAAGTCTTTTGTGTGGACGCAGTATCTTGATCGTGCGGCTTGCAGTAAAAGCAACCAAAAATGTATATCAGGTAGGTACTCGTAATAATACTAACTTTAGACAAAAATGTAAATAAAAAATTACACTTCATACACACATATTCTTCTTTTTTTTATGTATGACGGTGAGACTCTAAGCCTTCATCATACATGATGTTAAGTATTGATAAGGATGAAGATGGAAGCGAGCCTCTCCCGGAATCCTCAACCACTGAGGAACTGGCTATCTTATCTCGAACTGCCGGAACACAACAAAGCTGAAAACATTGTTGTTATGGCGTCAGGCTTAGATAAGCTTAGATCTTCAGTTACTCTCTGGAAGTAGTGTACCGTACCGTACGTATATTTTCCCCATACATCGACATAGGTCGAAGTCAGTTTACTAAAAGCAAATGAGTATATATATATTTATTTAAGTATGCTATTTAAAGACATCGTTTTATTTTTCCTGGCAAATGGCGTCTAAAACTATTCCAAATTTCAAATTTCAATGTCTGTCACAGCTGGATATATCAAGAACTACTTATATGCAGTTCTTGATATATCCAGCTGTGACAGACAGACAGACTGAGTCGCATTATAAAGGTTCCTTTTTACCATTTTGGTACAAAGGACACCCCCACAGCGATAGTTACAAGACCACATATTTTGCATATCAGTATTTTATAATAATAGACAAAATATCTTAATAAGCAAGTGCAACTGTTTGATAGTTACCTCACTTTTGCTGCTACATGCCTCTACCGATGTTTAGGGATTAGAGATATTCAAATTTATATCACGCATAGCTTTCAGTGGTAAACATACAACCGAGCCATTTCTGCGTCTCGTCTTCAAATATTTCATTCAGAGACATTAATTCTCAAAATCGTAAATTGATTTCAAATCATACTGTCATGGATCATAATCATAATTTAATTTCCGACATATTAATGAAAAGTTATCTGCCTCTGTTGGGTTATTTTTTTCAATTTGAACGTTAAATACTCGTACTACTACTATTTCGGATTGCTAAGGAAAATTATTTATTATTTTGTTTAAAAAATATTGAAAAATTATGACATATATCAAAATATCATCAATACACAGTTATAATTTTACCATTATATATTTAATTCTAAGTGGACTTTCACCAACGGAAAATAAATACGATTTGCGCTAAACATATTTACGCTCTGTCACTTTTGAGTTCTTCTCCTTTTTATATAATGGCGGTGCCCTTTTGGATTTCGCCAGTATTCACTTTTTCGACTGAGTAATAATTATCCACTTTTGACTTCTTCTTCTTTCTAAATAATGGCGTGCTCGCGATAAAATTCGCGAATTTTGCCAAAGTCAAGTAAATATATTTTGTAATATATATGAAATTGTACGGTAGATTGAGTTAAAAATGGAGCCTCACAACAGATATTACGAAAAGAACTCGGGTGAAACTCCCACTTTTGACTTCAAACAAATGACTGTCAATGTCATTTTGAATATTTTTTTTTTAGTTAAGGCTTCTTCGGTTTTTCACAGAAATTCCGCTAACGTCCTTTAGTGCATTTTATATATGTTTAACCCTAAATGTGTTAAATGACGTTGCTATAAGTCGCCTTAATGATAAAAATAAAAACGCGAATAATACGCGAGGGGCTCAATGGCGCAGTTGTCAGTAAGTTCAGCCTGCGATTGTAGCGGTTAGGCAACTTTCGCAATGGTCTGTTACGGAATCGGTGACCCAAAGTTAAGGGAGCTCCTCCGTGCTGCGAAAGGCAGCCGTTGGTTCCAGTTGCATTTGCAGTCGTTAACGACCACCAATCTGCATTGGTCTACAACTTTAACAATGAAAGAGAAATGAAACTACACACAGATCATTTGACAGTTGTAACATGAAAAATATGTCAAATTATCTGCCATATAAGCTATCCAGAACTTATCAGGAAGTGGTGAAACCGGCCCTAAATATTATTGGTGGCCACTAATTAAAGCAATTCCCAATAATATAAGTAACCTCATTGAGAATAATCAGAATTTTCGCATTTTAACAGAATTCAAAAAAGGAGGAGGTTATCAATTCGTGCGTATGTTTTTTTATGTTTGTTACCTCAGTACTCGGTCATTTATGAACCGATTTGAATAATGATTTTTTGTTCAAAAGGGTAAACTTTCTAGTTGGTCCCATTTTCGTCAAGACAGGATCTGATGATGGGATGCTGGAGAAATCCAGGGAAATTTTCAAATGTTAAAGGGACACCTACGTCGATTTCGGTGTTTTCTAAGTAACTTATGCATTTGTTCCATAAAGCACCATTTGGTGAAGTGGAACGGATGATAAAGACCACACGTGGACATCGAAACTATTAAATACTAATTTCCTCGATACTCGGTCATTAATGAACCGATTTGAATGATTACTTTTTTGTTTGAAAGGGTGTACTTTCAAGTTGGTCCCATTGTCGTTAAGACAGGATCTGATGATGGGATCCTAGAAAAATCAATTAAACTGTTCAAATGTTATAGGCACACCCAAATCGATTTCGGTGTTTTATTAAGAAATTAAAATTTTAAGAACCGACTTCAAAAAGTAAAACATAAAAATGAAAACCAATAATAACAAATAACAAAACCCCAAAATTACAACAGAAACCGTCTTCAAAATATACTTTTTGGAGTCGGTGCCAGGTAGAACGAAAAACATTGAATGTAGGCACTTACCTATAAATAGAAGTGCAATGTAGAATGCACCATTGATGGCTGGCACCGACTCCAAAAAGTTATTTTGAAGACGGTTTCTGTTGCAATTTTGCAGTTTTATTATTTGGTATTTTTGGTTTTCATTTTTATATTTTACTTTTTAAAGTCGGATCTCAAATTTTAGGGGGTCATTTCGAAAAGAAAAAGTGTCGAGGGTAAAATCATAAAATTGTATTTCTGTTACATTACAAATCTAAATAAAGTTATCAGGAAATGTATAAGTATTTTATTACTAGATTTGTAACATCTCTAACTATCCTTTAAATTTATATCAAAAAGTACATACTTTTTCGGTATAGGTATGAGTAAAGTATAAGTAGGTATAAGTTAGGCATTAGACATTAAAATGTCTAATCAAGATAAAACATGCGAAATCGAACCGATAATTATTTAAATCAAACTGTGAATTATGATATGTACTAGAATCACGAACATTGTATGCGTTTGTTTTTTAATCGATCAGCTGTCAACTGTCATAGAAAGTCATTTGTTAGGCAAGTAGAGGTGGACCTTAATGCCTAACCTGGCTCTACCTAATGTAGGTCATTAGGTTGAGCAAGGTTAGGCATTTTTTGAAGCTGCTCTAGGAACATGGAATTTACATATATATACTATACCATATACAGATTGAGAGTAGATAATCTGTGTTGTTTTTGCATAAACACTTAAAATAAGCCTTCAGGGATTCAAGGAATCTCAAGTTTTCTACTTTAATTAGAGAAAAACTAAATAAAAACATTTGAGGAATATAAGTAATAGTCTATAAATTTTGTTCACATAGATAAAGAAAATTGCTTTAAAAAAATATTTCTATCTAATTATAACCAAAATGTTTAGTATGTACCCAGGTCGTAAAATGAAATTATAAAAGAAACTGACGTCACGTATAACAGATGATCTCAAATATTGGTAGGAATTGCCCTTATTTCTGGTGCCATTACCACGAAAATTGAGTGGCTAGGATAACGTTGATGACTTGAGCGCTTCAAACAAATGAGTTGTAAACACGAAACCGTGCCACACTTAACTATCAACAACAATAGGAGAAATAATAATTGTTACCAGCTAACGTGAATACGTCGGGCTGCGATCGGTTACGACCGTATCCCTACCGCAACTATTTGGTTTACGTCCCTGCAAACCTTACGTAAGTCTTTACTCTTTCTACATACTCACGCAACGAAGATTAGCCAACAGTGAAACCAGCTTTACAAAAAACCTCTCCACTTTCCTAAAATTCAATTTTTTTAAAACTAAATAACACTTTTTTTATTGCTTGACGTTCTCAATTCCTTTTTTTTGGTGGCCAGTGCTCACTTTTGACAGTTCAGGGAAGGCGTTTAAGCGGGTATTTTAATTTTTAAAGAATAGGTTTGCATCCAGCCAGGGCGTTCGTGTTTTGTTTTTGTGATGACGTAGGCAGGGAAGCGTGCGGCCCGGCTGGAAACTGCCGGCGGAGTAACCTCCATGCTTGGAAATGCGCGCGCAATAGTAAAATGCTCAGAAAGGAGGTCTCACAAGACAACCGATAGAGACTTCGTGGAGATTTGATCAAACCGTTTGCGCCGTAATAGAGATTTAAAAGGTCGCTAGCTTAATCGCCTAAACTCCTGTACTGTCATATGTTATTGCGGCGTTACGTTAAGGAAAAAAATACAAAACTGTTTATTTTTCTGAGAGATCACTGCTCGTCCCTATTCCAAAAATCAGCTGACATAACAAGTCAACGAATCGATATTTTTCCAGTAAAAGCTCATTGTGATATTTGTGATAGAAGAAAAATGAATGTTAAAGCTAAAAACGCAAAACTTAAAGTAAACTAACTATTTAACAGTGTTAAGGTATAAGGTACTTATGAACAGCCTCAAGTTTCAAATGCTGGGCCAAGATAATCCTATTTTTTTTTTATGAACGATAGGGAGACTCTTAGCCTTCATCATACCCGATGTAAAGTATAGATAAGACTGAAGATGGAAGCGAGCCTCTCCCGGAATCCTCAATCACTGAGGAACTGGCTGTCTTATCTCTTACTGCCGAAACACAACAATGCAGAAAACATTGTTGTTATGGCGTCAGACTTAGATATGATGGTGGTAGCTAGCCAGGCGGACTTACAACAAGTCCTTCCACCAACCAAACCGAATACAATATAGAATACGCTGGGAATCGAACCCGGGACCCCTGGATCTGATACCAGTGGTTGTACCACTAGACCACAGAGGCGGTTAATATATAAAATAGTTATCAGTGGCTGAACTATTAAGTTCTATTTTTTAATTTATGTATTATATTTTAATTTGTTTAGTTCAGTTTTTATCGCTTAAGTTACTTTAAACAGTTCACAAGTCAATGCCATGTTGATGACATTTATGAAATTCATTTTTATTTATTTTTCTAATTACAACGGCAAGTAGTGCCACTTACAGTAACTAGTATACAACAGAAATTATAATACAGAAATAATAATAATAATACATAATAAAAATTACACACAAGCGGATTTAGATTCAGATTTCTCACAAAATTCTAAGCAAACTCTTAAGAGAAACCTCAATTCAAATAAAACAACTTTTCCGGATAATAAACGCGCTATATGTAACGAACTAAGATCTAATTGTCCGTATTTTTTAGTTTTTAGGGGATTTTTGATTTTTTGGGAAAATCAAAAACCCCTTCGTGAAATATAGCGCGTTTAATCCGGAAAAGTCCGGATTAAAAAATTTAGCTGAAGCTAGTATTTACTAAAACATTACCGTTTTTGTACAAGAACCTCTCTTGATACATTAACGATAATGACCGAATGTCGTTAAGCTTGACATATCAAAAATAATCAATAAATAATAAATAAATAATTGCATACAAACACACCAATTATCTAGCCCACGTTAAGTTTCATGAAGAACTTGTGTTATGGACACTAGATAACGGATAAACATACGAGTACTTACATACACACTTACTTTTTTGTAAATACATATATAATATACATATTAAACACCCAGACCAAGACAAATAGACATGTTCATGCACACAGATATTTGTCTTGTCCGGGGATCGAACCCGGGACCTCTGGTGCAGTAGACGGACTTAGTACCCCTGCGCCAAACAGGGCATATGCGCAAGTGGCGTCGTCATCGAAATCGGCTTCATTTGACAGATGGAAGTGACACGTTGCTGCTCCTTTTTGACACAAATAAAAAACTAACCAAAGATTAAGAGCAGTATGTCCGACGCCACTTGCGCGGTACAGCCCCAGGTCGTCAATCAATATTGATTAGATCTATATAGATATATTTATTATATTTAACCGCATATTGTATTCGGTTTGGTTGGTGGTAGGACTTGTTGTAAATCCGCCTGGCTAGCTACCACCTTCTTATATAAGCCTGACGCCATAACAACAATGTTTTCAGCATTATTGTGTTCCGGCAGTTTGAGATAAGATAGCCAGTTCCTCAGTGACTGAGGATTCCGGGAGAGGCTCGCTTCCATCTTCAGCCTTATCAATACTTAACATTAGCTATGTTGATGGCTAAGAATCTCACTGTCGTTCATAAAAAAAATGTAGCAAACCATAGGTAAAACAAATTTTATTCTAAAATCCAATATTTCACTGTCCAAGTTTACGATAAGACATCAGTAGCGGCAGTGGATTTTATTTATTGCTGATTCTGTGTGATATCTCACCCAATTGGCATTATTCCAACCTCAGAAAGATAAAGTTGTAATGTTTGTTCACGTCACTTAAGCACAGAATATCCGTACCTAAATGTAAGAATTACCTTCTGTAGTTGTTCGAGGTCATCGTTTCTGTTTTTATTTTACATATTAATACCCCCTTAATCTTGATGCAATCGCATTGATATCGAGATTGAATTAAAGTCAAAAGTCAGTAATAATGACTTTTTAATTTTGCATTTTACAATGCTATTTTTATGTGATAAATATTAAACAAGAAAATATACCAGAAAAAAGCAACTAGTCTCATGTCGCCCTGACGAGATTCGAACCCGCATCCTTGGGAGTCCGGCCCAATGCACTAACCAATTATGCTACAGAGACCTATGAGGACACGTCGAATTTTTCTAGTATATTCACCGTTCTACGGTGTTGGCCACCGTCGCTTCATCAATGAGAGAAATATCCTCGCATTCGAAAGAAACATCTTTACAGATGTTTGACTATCGATTAAGATGAAACACAATCTGTCACTTATGTACAGTCAACAGCACGTACGACTGTACATTCGCACTGCGAAAACCGAGCGACGTAAGGCGCTCACAAGGTCAAAGTGTAAAACCGTGCGTACTGCTGACGTACATTCGCTTACTAAAATTAAGGGAAGAACTTGAACATATTGATTCTTAAATTTTAGTTTGATACCCAAGACTTTATTTTTATGATTCAAAGAAGAAACGTATAAGTACCTAAATATCATTGCTTTTTTATACTATACTTATTCTTACTAAGCAGCCACAATAATTTACAATGAGTAAGTACGTTTTTATTGAAAAAAAATAACCAATTTTCATTACAATTTATTCAAAAGTCTAGTCTTGTGGAGG
This sequence comes from Chrysoteuchia culmella, assembly GCA_910589605.1. Classification (NCBI taxonomy): domain Eukaryota; kingdom Metazoa; phylum Arthropoda; class Insecta; order Lepidoptera; family Crambidae; genus Chrysoteuchia; species Chrysoteuchia culmella. The sequence continues at coordinate 19,401,835 of OU342651.1, read as the reverse complement.
TCACAGACAGAGAGAAAGTGATTTTCAGATTTATATTGGCTATATTAGTTACAAAGATAGATTCCTGTGCTTTGTCCAGCCCATATTTACATTTTAAAAGAGATGATCGATGAGGACACGTCGAATTTTTCTAGTATATTCACCGTTTCCTCATAGGTCTCTGTAGCATAATTGGTTAGTGCATTGGGCCGGACTCCCAAGGATGCGGGTCCGAATCCCGTCAGGGCGACATGAGACTAGTTGCTTTTTTCTAGTATATTTTCTTATTTAATATGTATCACATAAAAATAGCATTGTAAAATGCAAAATTAAAAAGTTATGATCGAATACCCATTCAAACACACTTTAAAACAAATATTTCGAAACAAAAATTGTAACGAACATGATCGATCGGTTTGTAAATAAAGGCTTTCACAGATTGTATTAAAGGTGTGAGATTGAGTGGCGTTCGGGAGTGGTCGCAACGCTCCAATTAATTACACGGGATGGCGAATAATTCAGGGCATTATTTGTATCGATTCGATAAAAAACTCGTTAAAACGAACTCAGCATAATTTTCATTTAAATTGTACTATAACATGTTCTTTAAAATATACTTTAGAAATTCGCATACTCTACCGGTCCGATTATGAAACTCCAGCAATATAACGAAGCGATTCCGAATAGGATTTAGCGATTGCGGTATCTATCCGATTAATTAATCGAGTCGCCTCGAATCTCCAATTACGGACAATCGCTTATTAATCGAGACGGACGAACGGACCGCCGGACAACAACCAATTATGTACGTTTTAATTGGTTCCCGTTAATTTTGACAGCTCTGAGATTCAATTGAATAATCTTAACAATTATTTTGGTACTACAAAAAACAAGTCAACACAACAGTTTTCAATGTGAAATATCATGAAACTTTTACAATTTCTAGAAAACGGAATTCAGGTGCACCCTAAACTAAAATAATGTCAATAACCTTTAAGAAATAACTTTGCGTGACTTTGAAAATAATCAGCCTTACCACAAAGCATTTAGACTAGGTTTTATCTACTGTTTAACAAGTGTCTAAGACAATGTCTACCACAAATCCTTTTATATATTATATTACCATAACATATCCTATTTCATATACTTCATTATCTAAATAAAATCAGCAGCAATTTAATATAGTTTTATTTATGATTTTCCATGAGTGTAAACTGCAACCTCTTTAGCAGTTTCTTGCTGCTTCTTCTCTTTACAAGGACTCCCGTCGTAGGGTTTGTGAACCGGTGGCGTAGCTTCTTATTTATTTTTCACCTCACACGCTCTGAAAAGGAGGTTTTGTCAATCAGTTTAGGCGTCGAAAATCGCTTTTACAGCCTAGCGCGGCAAAGTACTTTTTTAATTTTATACCTAAAAATATGTCATATGCGTTCCGAATCGCACTATTGACTTTTTTGTTAAGTACATTTTTAATTTTTTATTTTAAATAGCTTTAAATTAATTATAATACACCGTTTTGGTTTTATTATATTAGTTTAGTTCATTGAATCATAAAAACAATAACAATAAGATTAAACTATTTATTATAAAAAAATATATAAGGCCGGGTGAGATTTCACAACCTATGATTGGATTTCGGAACGTGACATAAATCTTTATTTTTAAATTCTCTTTTCACCTCACACGCTCTGAAATGGAGGTTTTGTCAATCAATTTAGGCGTAGAAAATCGCTTTATGCCGCCTAGCCCGGCAAAGTACTTTTTTAATTTAATACCTAAAAATATGTCATAATGCGTTCCGAATCGGACTATTGACTTTTTTGTTATATTTAATTCTTATTTTAAATAGCTTTAAATTATTTATAATACTCTGTTTTGGTTTTTTTATATTATTTTAGTTCATTGAATCATAAAAACAATAACAATAAGGTTAAACTATTTGTTATAAGAATTTTATATTAGGCTGGGTGACATTTCACAACCTATAATTGGATTTCGGACTGTGACATAAATATTTATTTTTAAATTGTCTTTGTCTTGTACCTCATGTCAGTGTCAACATTTACGGAATCGTTTTTATTCTTATAACAATATATTCCTACTTTAAATAACTTTGAATGAACTATAATACTAAATTTTTTATTATTTTAGTTTTTTATATCATTAAAACCACGAGAATATTTAGATTAAACTTTATGTTTAAAGAATTTTTTACCGGAAGTTGACCGCAGAAACAACCGAATGTTCCTCGCTGTTGTGAGATGAAAAATTGGGTGTTGCGCTAGGCAGAAAAGTTTTTAGCGTCTTGTACCTTTGAAATCCTCGCTTCGCACAGGATTCAATCTTTGAACCGCTCGCTACGCTCGTGGTTCAATCCTAGAATCCTTCACTTGCTCAGCTTTCAATAGAGGTAAAAAAACCAACCGCCGCTAAAAAACCAACTTTCCAGCCTTCCATAACAAATATTTATAGACAAAAATAATAACAAATGAGATGTTGTAGTTATACGGTACATCATAAGTTACAATCCAACTTTACCGTGTACTGGAGTCCTCTTAATCTAGATCTTAAGAAAGAATAATTAGTGAACAAACTATACTTATTCAAAATACTTAGATAAAATAGCAATATTTAGCACTGTTCATGACGTTCATGACTATTTGACTAAATGATATTGAATTTTGAATTGTAAAAACTTATTGAATGAACTTGGTAAATGGCGTGAATGCTTAAAACTAAAACAGTGTATAACTGAGCAATGCCTAATTTGCGATTTGTGGTATAAAAATATAAACTTTGTTTTTAACCTTGTTTATTTTCTGAAACAGTGTCTAAGTAAACACGGTTTAAAACATGGTCTGTTTTTTGTGGTAAGACTGAATAAATTTTAATCAGTTTTGACATTTTGTTAAGAAAGGTTTTTGTTTACAAAAGAAAAGATCTGTTCGTATTTTATTTATAACTAAACTTAAACATTAACAATATTTCAACTTTGTAATTATAAATACCACCTAAATACCTAAACACTATACCACGTCATAAAGTCGATATCAAAGTCAAAAGATACCCACAAATATGCGGTCCATTGTACGGTCACCAGCAGGTCAAGCTTCACAAACCTGTCTTATTTCTCCAATCGATTTTGGACTTTAAGACGTAAGCCGTTGAGTTCTGAAGGTCTGAAGAAATGTGGCATGTTATAAAACCCGCAAGTTGTGTTGACTGTATTTCCAAAGCCGATACTAGGATAATCCTTTGAAACCTTCATAATGGACTTCTCTAATTTTAACGACCGCCCATGGATTAGTTCTGACTTTGTGTGGATCGCCGGTTCAATTCCAGGGACGGTTTAATGGTGCATTAGGAACGATAATAAATACGGAATCTTACTAATATTATAACTGCCAAATTATGTCAGTTTGTTTGTTCCTCTTTCACACAAAGCTACCGAAAGGAATTGGATGAAATTTGGTATATAGGGACTTCTAGACTAGCACATAGGCTACTTTTTATTCTGATATTCACACGGAAACGGGACCGGTAAAAGTCAGATATTATATTTATAAGACTTGATTGTTGTTAACACTTATATTTATCATTATGTAAAACTGGCAATACTGTCTATCTTTTTTTTATTACTTTATCAAGAAGCCAAGGAACTGGCTTTGGATAGAAATTAATGGAGGAAGCTACAAAGACCAGGGGCCCGATTCTCGTGCCTTCGACATCTCGAATTCGACATTTTATTGAGTCAAAAATCTGTAATAAAAGCTCAATGAAAGCAATCTTCGACATTAAAGAATTATCAAAGGTAATTGACACTAAAAAATGTTGTTGTAGAGATTATAACTTTTTAATTTTGCATTCTACAATGCTATTTTTATGTGATAAATATTAAACAAGAAAATATACTAGAAAAAAGCAACTAGTCTCATGTATATTTTCTTGTATAATATTTATCAGTTGTAGAGATTTTACTTATATTTTGAATATAAAAATTATGGATATAAAAGTGTCGAATTCGAAACGTCGAATGCGCGAGAATCGGGCCCCAGAGCGTGGCGTAGAAAAATATTGTGTTTTTTTTTTCTTAATAAAATATCTTTTGTTTTATTTATTCCATGATATTTCACTTTTCCATGCCGTGAAAATGCTTTCGACTGTTGCAAAATTGATTTTAAACTTTTTTTTTCTTATTATTGCAAAGCGATGATAGCTTTTTCAAATGTGAATATTGTACAATGCAATGTTAATGCAAAAATACAAAAAAAAAAGTGTTATCTTTATTTTGGCCAAGCATCTAGATATCCAGGTTGGCGTTAAAATGCTATATTCAGTAGATTTGATACCTCTAATTAATTTGAAACTAGTGCATCGTAAACATATAAAAGTTAATAAAATCATACAATATTATATTTTATTATTATTTCTCCAGATTTATTAGACCTTACAGTTCAATATGTGATCAAATCCTTTGTTATGTGAGAGTAACATCAATAGAAAGATTTATAAATAAGAAGGTAGCTTTTGTAGGACATTCGTCCAAAAGAATGGACTGTACAATAGAAAGGACGTCAAATTCTTACATGTTACCTATAATCGCGACCTTAATGCGTTCATTATAAGGGTGGTTTTCGTACGGCATCTGTTCAGACTGATGTGATGTTCTCGGTACATAAGAAAAAAGTCCCCGATTGTATAATTTTCTATAGAGACCGTTTCTGAAGAATGATTGTATCCATACTAAAATGAAAATCAGTTTTATTTTGTGAAGGCGTCCATTGTTGAAATAAAAGACGTACTTTTTAATAATTTACTGTTTTATTGCTTACGCTTGTATTGGGAAAAAAATAAGTTTAAGCATAATATAATAACATAACGCACAAAATTTATATTTGATAATATGTATCTACTTTTTATTATGACTTTATTTGTTTAGTTAGCAACCTATTAGATGTTTGAAAGCGTAAAAGACCTATTTACTTTACTTTTTCTTCTAAAGAGACACAACTGAATAAGAACTTTTTTTTCTGAAAAGTTTGTTTTTGAAGACAATCTGCCCCATCATTTTCTAATTTGAAAATCTATTACAATCCCTTTTAAAGGTATTGTGATTGTGATAGCGATTTATAGAATTATGTAACATATATTCGCAATCCCTTCCGGAACGAATGATGTTTTAAATGACACTTCATTTGACACTACTCCATACATTTGAAAGATATTTTCGTATGTCACTTTGCTTAGACAGTTCAATTTCGTTCTTTCAATACCTTTTAAAACGCATCCCGATCACAATCCCTAACAAATGTCAAATAGTAACAGCCTGAAGTATGTGAATATCTTTCAAATTAGCCCCAGTTCTGCGTGATTATGGGTAGGTATATCAGATTGACGTCAAAATTAACAAGTAATTTTAAATATTCTTAAGTTTAAAAAATATATTTGTCATTCAAACATATGTAAAGATTTATAAGGTTAGTTTCTTAATTTATATTAAAATTATATATTAATTTATGATACTTACCACTCATTTTTAGGCTCAATAATGGAAGATGAAATGACTTGTATTATCTTCGTGATTGTACATAGAACTTACCTGAAACAACAATATGACATTAGCAAATAAAATTTATTAAAAATATATATATATATATAGGTACTATTATAAGATAATCGTTTGTCATATAAAACTAATTTATTTAAAATAAATAATAGAACGGTTTCTTGTAAGATCATCTGAAATATTGGCACATATATATCCATCATCAGCTTGTGGACGTCCACTGCTGAACATATTCCTCTCCTAGCTCACGCCTATTGTGGCGTTCATAGGAGGCTATTAGCCTACTGCTACCACGCTGGCCAGACGGGTTGGTAGAGGGTTTGTTTCAAGTTTTCCTTCTCTCGCACAGGTGTTCAATGCGTCGAGCCTCTTAGTCGACTCTTACGACATCCCAGGCATGTAAGGGAGTGGTGACACTTGTATTCTTAGGCCGTCACCACACGGCTAATATACACCACATTATATCGCATGCTTAGAATGAAAGTGACTTAATACAAAATTTACGGAAATCGACTTTCACTCAAAAATAGACTTAAAAGTCAATGCTTTATTACCTACAAATTCAAAACCTTACTTTTTTTCTTTACGCAACGCTGCAAGCTATATTAATATTGACCTATTGAGACATAAAAATTAATAAATAAAAAATCTGACTTATTTTCTTCATTATCCAAAAATCATAAATTTTGGATTAGGTCATTTTCGTTCTCAGCGTGCGATATATAGGTAATGTATTACTCCTTTTTGATTTTTTATATTTTTAAACGTGATGATCACAAACTGCAATTAAAAAGTGTCATTATTTTCGCATAATTTGGAATTTTTCGTCGATCGACGAACCCGATTATCGGGTTGTAAGATACCCTAGATATATATATAATAATAATATTACAAATTAATCGTCTAGAGTTAAAAATGAAGGCGTTTAGACTTAAGTGTATTTCAAATATATTGCGTAGTGAAAGTTTTGCACTATATATTATTTCACGTCTAGGGCACCCCTTAACCGCCTCTATGGATTAGTGGTAACAACCACCGGTATCAGACCTAGGGTACCAGGTTCGATTCCCAGCGGGGGTAAATATTGTATTCGGTTTGGTTGGTGGTAGGATTTGTTGTAAGTCCGCCTGGCTAGCTACCACCATCTTATCTAAATCTGACGCCAAAACAACAATGTTTTCAGCGTTGGTGTGTTCCGGCAGTAAGAGATAAGATAGCCAGTTTCTCAGTGATGAGGATTCCGGGAGAGGCTCGCTCCATCTTCGGCCTTATAAATACTTAAAATAAGGTATGATGAAGGCTAAGAGTCTCCCCGTTGTTCATAAAAAAAAAAAGACGGGTTGCACTCCGGGAGTGCCGGCAGAAGTGAAAACTTGATTATTAACGTTGAGCATGTTTGATATTTTGGAATGGTTAGGGAATATTTTGCATATTATTATTAATAAATTATTATTAATAAATAATAATAATAATAATAATAATAATAATAATAATAATAATAATAATAATGATAATGATAATGATGATGATGATGATGATGATGATGATGATGATGATGATGATGATGATGATGATGATGATGATGATGATGATGATGATGATGATGATGATGATGATGATGATGATGATTATGATGATGATGATGATGATGGTGATGATGATGATGATGATGATGATGATGATAATAATAATAAACAAATTTATTAAATTTATTAAAAGCCTAAACGAAACAGGCATACATTTTCGCCGCGCCGTAGAGAGGGGATAGCTGTCTACTCTCCATCCGTCCTACGCTTTTTCGATCAGGGTCACGTGTCCTGACGCGAGTTTAAGATTTTATACCCATTACAGAAAAAGTGCTCAACGCCGCTAAAGAAGTTTTCACTTCAAAAATAAGACGGGTTGCACTCCGGGAGTGCCGGCAGAAGTGAAAACTTGATTATTAACGTTGAGCATGTTTGATATTTTGGAATGGTTAGGGAATAATTTTGCACCAATTGCTTTATCAGTATAAAAGTACTATCATTTATGTGGTAGAATACAATATTCATTTATTGCGCTATCGTACACAAACATGACAAACCATATTAAAGTGAACGTTAAGTTAGGTAATAAGATATAAGAAAACATTAGTTATTATAGAGAATCGAAAAATATATATTGACAATAAAACAAGAGACAAGTAAAAGACATTATCAACAGTCTGTCGCTAAGCAACCGAGACCATAGTCAACCTGTCACCTCAACATTCTCCATCCGTCCTACGCTTTTTCGATCAGGTCACGTGTCCTGACGCGAGTTTAAGATTTTATACCCATTACAGAAAAAGTGCTCAACGCCGCTAAAGAAGTTTTCACTTCAAAAATACCCATTACATTCGTAGCCGTGCGGGAGTAGACTCGTGTAGATGAGCTACGAACTACGAGGTACGGACTACGACCTTTGCTTGCAACTTACTACGGACTACGAGCTACGACCTTGTTTTGCGACTTTGTGTTTGGCAACGACATGTTCCTATGTAAATGTTTTGCTTCTGTTAAAGCTGATAAGTCTTGTGGCCGTTCTTCTTATCAGTTAAAAAGATGTCCTGAATGGCTGGTAAGAAAAAAAAATACAAGTATATTTATAAGTCATTTGAATAAAAATATTTGACTTTGACTTTGCAACTAACTAAAGAAAAACTAAGTGCAATAGGCTATTTGACAGGTTTTGAAAATCCATTTTATATTATGTAGTGGAGTTTAAGGAACCCAGTAAAAGTAGTTTTTTTTAATTCTGGTACATATTTGCTGAAAAATATCAAATTAAAAATTCAATATTTAAATAGCGCGCCAAAACGCTACTTAGACAATATGGCGCTGCAATGGGTTTGGTGACGTCACTCGCCTGTATTCTGCATATCATCCACATACGTAGGCAAACGAGGTTTACAAGCAGGTGACGTCATTATAAGCTCGACGAATCAGGAGCGTTTTGTGTCACGTGACAAAACGTTTAAAAAATGCATTTTTATTTACGGATTTTTAAATAAATTTATAATTATTTTCAACTTACGTTAATAAAAAACCATTTTTAAACTCATAATTTACATTGTCAAATAGCCTATTGAGGCGTGAGAGCAAGAATACCATTTTTGGTCGCAGTACCTCAATTATTGTCTTGACTTTTACTTTCGCTGGCTCAGCGATCCAAAGTGGATCTTGGCCTCCGACACCCAGCTGCGCCACTTGTTCCTATTCTGAGCGACTTCTATTAAATTATGGTTTTGCCTTTAATGATAAAATACTAAAGACTTATAATTTATCTTTCGTCCGAATCCGAATGTAGCATTTGCCTTACCTTAACACTCATTACGGTGCTTGAGGGAGCCGTCCGTGCGTGGCCGGCCTATTCGCAAGCTAACAACTCGTAAAGCCTCTCAAGGCATTTTCTATCAGTTTGCTGGTATGGCAGACTTACAACCTTAGTTTGCATTTTGCAACTAACTGAAGAAAAACTGAATACTATTGAGGCTTTACAGCAAAAATACTATTTGCACGCAGTACGCTAATTTTATTAGTGTACTACATTTTACATAAATTTATGATTTCGCCGAAATAAAATAACTTTTTCGGATATTTAACGCGCTATATTTCACGAACTAAGATCTGATTGCCCTATTTTTTGTATTTTTAGGTTTGATTTTCCCGATGTTTCGGCACCTTTTCAGCTGCCGTGGTCACGGGATCACTGGCTACTTATACCTGGTTCTTTTTGAGGGTAGTCTTAAAAATAGAAAATCAAAAAACCACTAAAAAAAACAAAAAATACGGACAGTTAGATCACAGTGCGTCAAATATAGCGCGTTTAATATCCGGAAAAATTGTTTTATTTCAATGTACAGTGCGCGCCAAAACTTAAGATGTACATTTTTATGATTTCGCCTTCTAGGGAACGCTAGTAATGCATACTATGGAGTCTTTTTTCTATCGACAAAATACTACAAAATTCATTTATTTATTCGTCCGTCTGTACTGCTTGTCGTACCTTAACACTCATTACAGCGGCGCTTCAGGGAGCCGTCCGTGCGCGGCCGGCCTATTCGCAAGTAACAACTCGTATTAAAGCCTCTCGGAGCATTTCCTACCAGTTTTATGTTATGACCGACTGTCATTTTACGCTTCAGAAGAGATACTTGAGTTTCATTGATGTCATTATCGTCTTTGGGAAAAAAGGCGTGAATTTGAAGAGAAAATAATCACGACTTATTTTAATATTTTTTTTAAGTCAGTATTGGATTGGATTTGATATTGGCCAAAACACCATGCCATACCATGATCAGCGATTACTTAAAAATAATCTATACTCATATTATAAAGCTGAAGAGTTTGTTTGTTTGAACGTGCTAATCTCAGGAATTACTGGACCGATTTAGAAAATTCTTAGACCATTAGAAGCTACATTTCTCCCGAGTGACATAGGCTATATTTTATTCCGATATTCCCACAGGAACGAGCACCACGCGGGCAAAACCGCGAGGATCCGCAAGTGAAATAATAATTAAGTATCTTATTTATGACTTCATAAATAAGATACTTAGTATAAGTAACAATAAATTATCATGATCTCCATTCTTTTAAATCTAAACTATAAAATCTTGATTAAAATATTCACTAAATAAGTCTTCTTCTTCATAAAATTTCCATCCAGAAACGAAAACATACACTAGCGTTGCTTTTCCGAAGCTTTTTTTATAAGTGCCATCTACACGATAATCGCAGAACTTCCAACCCCTACCGCCTTGTAAAATGCAAAGGCATTTTCCTAGAAACAGCAACAAAGTTACAGGGGTGGTGTTACAATGTTTTTGAACTAGATGGCGCTATACGATCTTTACGATAGGTAATCGTTTGGAACATATGATTATATGGCGAATTATATTAAAAATGCAGTTTTTCCGAGTATTGTAAAGTTGCTGTTGCAAACTACTTTGTGTAACTATTCCATATTTTATGCTGTGTATTTTATAGCTTCCTTTGTGGCACACATAATGTAATACTGTAAACAGAAACCTGTAGACTTTTACAGGTTTTTCTGTGTAAATTTAATGCTGGATGACAGTATAAAGTTTTAATTTGATTCAATTCAAAATGCCAATGCCAGCACCACACTTTGGACCCAACATTGGCATATTCATAATACATTAACACTTTTGAAAGAACCAATTAGACATGTTTTCTACCAAAACCCGTATACTGCGATGCATTGGCGGATGTTGAGTCCAACGTATGGCACCGGCGTAAAATGATAAAATATTCGATGACAACGAAAATGACATTATAATTATTTTTTTCAGAACTCTCATAAAAATTTGACGTAACTCGTAAGCCACAAAGGAGGCTATAAAATACACAGCATAAAAATATAGAAGTTACACAGAGTAGTTTGCAACAGCAACGTTGCAGTATCATACTTCAATCTTAATTTTGTTACACGTTTCTTTTATGAATAAAAAAACCTGTTATTAATTAATGACACATAACTGCGAAGACACTTTGTTAGGTAAAAAATAAACATTAAAGAAGATAATATGGGGGCTTAAGATAATTAAATATGATTAGCACAAGGTAAGTTTATGGGTATTGTGAACCACCCTAGACCTGCGAACATATAAAACATGGAAGCAGTCCCTTCATACAAGCCTCCAATAATTATTGACACCCGGGTGCACCCGTTTCACACAAGAGAGAAAAGCACACGATAGACAAGTGATAATACACGAAAACTATCTACACGAAAAAAACATCCTTAAAAGTGGTTGGTTTAGGTCGGTAATAGGCAGCGTTTCCCTATTTACGTCATTTTGAAAATGACATGGTGCATGCTCTGTGATTGGCCATTTTTCATTTAGCACTGGTGCCGATAACGAATATAATGCGATGCGTCATGAAATTTTGCCAACACAGAGCTTAGATGCTATTATGCAACAATAAGCAAGCAATATTATTAATATTAGATGTTAGAAAATTTATATATATTTAAATATTTGTAATTTTTTGAAATATTGACCTGTTCGTAAAAGAAAAGAATATATCGCCAACTGGAATGCAAAACAAAATCTAGGTTATAAATATTTTTGGACGAATGTAACTGGAACTAATTTGATCTAGTTATACCGTCGTGTTTCCGGTTTCCGAGACCCAAGTAAGTTTAGTTAGACCAATGTTTACGATTTTTTTTGTTATGACAGTAATATTTTAATTTTATTTCTTGGAAAAGAAATATTATTAGGTATCACTTTTCAAGATATAGATATCTTTTCAAGGTGACTAATGTAACACTTAGTTTTGAAAATAAACAGTTTGAAGTTTGACACTTCTTCAAAAGGATAAACAAAAAGGTTATATTAATTTAACAAATAATACCTAACTTAGGGGCGTGCATTCCATATAGGCAATTAGGCAGTGCCTACATCATTAAAAACCTAAATAAATATACCACTACTGTTTAAGTTAATTTAGTTTACTTTATTTCTGTTATTCTATAACCAAACTTCTATTCAACACTCATCCACCAAGTTTTTCCTAACGCTAAATACTCAAGTAGGCAGTCTCCAAATTGCCTACTCGAAGCATGCAACGTTTCATACAAATACAAACCGGCCACGGCAAGAAGGGCGCTATTTGTTCGTGTAACGTTCTAGCTTAAACGTCCGGAATACATCAGTGTAAAGTAAGTAAGCCTACCTGTTGTTGCGGAGTTATTTAAAAACTATGATATTTCCTAAGATATTCATTAGAATGAAATGAAGTGAAGCGCAATTTTGTTCAAAATTAAATATTTGTGACGAATAACGTATTTCTTTAGCTAAGGATTAATATCATGTTTACTTAACAGCTACACAAATTATGCATCAGTTTAGAACGTTTTTATCTTTATAAAAATGGTTATAGTGAGTCAACCTTAGCACTTTTAATGAGGAACAATTTAATTTCACATGATTTTTACATATCTTTAAGCGTTTACACAGCGTGCATACGCAACGGAAACTCCCATAAATAAATGAAAACCCCCGTTTTTGCAACATGCTTAGTCTAGTTGTCTTGATCGAGAAGGCGGCAGCATAATTTCCTTGTGCGTGAAATCTCGCATCTTAAACCTGACATTAGTAATTAAAATTGAATTTTGTTTGAATCAGAATTATAGAATAAGCAATATTCGTCATAAAAACAAACAGAAATATGAATATAAACAAAACATGTAATTTTTAAATCAGTGATTGAAAAACATACTTTAGTCATTTTTTAATTACTTACTTCATTCGGTATAATCACATCCCTGTACGAGATAAGAAAATATTTTTATTAAGTTTTATTGTAGAAATCGCAGTACTTACATGAGAAAATCATTTGTGCTGTTTCTGTACCATTTTACAATACATGACGGCATTTTTTATAATTTTTCGTGACCCTTTTGACAGGAGTTCAATGACGTTGCTTCAACCACGAGACACACCATAGTGATCCGGGAAATACGACAGTTTTTAAAGGTGACGCCCAACTTAGGCACTTTTCGTGGTGTCATTTTCGAGCGTCAGAAATGCTTCCATGTTTTATATGTTCGCAGCCCTAGACTCACCAAAAACAAAAAAAAATACCAAAACAAACTTAACAAACAAACACAAGTCACTTTCTGAAAATGTTAACCCTTTATGTATACCGTGTTTTTTTTTCTTTGTGCCCAAAGTTACGGAGGAAGTAAAACAAAATTACGAAAAAGCAAACATTTTATAAGGATTTTATATTATTTTATCCCGTCAGGGCGACATGAGACTAGTTGCTTTTTTCTGGTATATTTTCTTGCTTAATATGTATCACATAAAAATAGCAAATTGTAAAATGCAAAATGAAAAAGTTATGATTTTATGTTTATTATTTTTATAACATATTTGCTCGTAAAGGGTCTCTTATTACACCAATTTCAATATCGTAATGTATCTCATTACGCGGTACTCATCGTACTTGTGCGGTAATGTAATGTAAAACGCACGGTTTATCAAGATGCTCCGTCTAAAATTAACGATACTTTTTTAATCTTAGTAATACTGGCTGTTTTTATGCCTTTGCCTTAAAAAAAGCGCTGATGCGCGCGCATTGCTAATTTGTGAACAAGTAAAAATTATTCCGCGCGCTTTTTCTTTTCGCTGTATTGTTTTTATTTGAAAATGTCGTCAAGTAGTGATGACATTTTTAATTCGACACCGCCAGAAGTCTCAGAGGCAGCGAAAAAGGTTACTCTAAGGCTCTTGCCCGAAAAATCGACCGATAGATACTTACAAGCGTATCAAAATTTCATCATATGGAAGACAAGCAAATATGCATATTCATTTTCAGAAAGTGTGTTATTACCCTATTTCATGGAACCTTCTCAAAAATATAAGTCAAGCTCATTGTGGTGCTACTATGCAATGCTAAAAAGCACTGTGAAAACAAAACAAGGTATTGATAATACATTTATTCGTTTAGTATAGTCCAAGTTTTATTAATTTCCTCGCAAATATGTTATAAAACGTCGTATGACATACGTGCGCTTTGATAATTACAGCCTCTGCTTTCTTGTAGCAATATCACCTCGGCTGTAATTTTCAACTTACCGCACTTATATCATAATCTACTATTATATTATTTTATCAAGTGTTAGCGTCGTTTATTTGGATATTAATCCTACCTAAGCAATGAAAAACATAGAAAAAAAACTTATATAAACATTAATATGTAATAGTAAATATAGAGCGTGTACCAAGCTCGGCTTGGCGATATCAGCTGTTCGCCGCGCTTAAACGAAAAAAACATTACCTAAGTCTTAACCCTAGATAGCTAACGTTCGTCAAATTGACGAGCATCCGATATACTTTTCTTAATTTCTCTTTTATTGTTTTATTAACACACCCGCGGTTTCGTGCCAACTTAGAACCCAGTTGACCACATAGAGTGGTGGTCTCATCTCAAAAAAATAAAGTATGAAAACAAAAAAAAATTAGTTTAAAAATTAAAAATATTAATATTGTTTAAAATAGCCTTTAATTCATATTCCCTACTTTCTATAAACATATTAAAAATAAAGAAAATATTAAAAAATATAAAAAATAAACATTTAAAAATCAAAATCGTCAAAAAGTCGAATGGTTAGTAGAAAACGAAAAAGATGTCGCGTAATTCCGCAAGAAAAAATGCAGATGCAGCCCAGTGACACACCTTGCACCTTCACCGACTACTCTACACGTGTTTCGCCCACACACGGAGCATCCTCAGGAGTAGTTAGACCGTGCCAATCTCAGCACCGAGTGAGTGAGTCTCACTCGGTGAGATATACTAAGATATGGATTTCCGCCAAGTAACGCCTGATTCTATCAAATCGAATGGTTAGCTTATCAGAGTAGTTCAGCAACGTTAGCTATCTAGGGTTAAAAAAATTTTTTTTGCTTAGTCTTGTTTTAAACACATGTATAACACAACCTCCCCCTCAACTGTGGGCACATACAATGGAAACACTCTGTATAATAAGGCAAAACTTTCACGTAGGTAACTATCCCCAACGAGCATTGCTAATATTCGATTTAGGGGCGCACGTGACAAGCCCCGTGCCGGTACACATTCGCTCGTGTGTCACATTCCTTTACACATGAATGTCGTCACGTCACAAGGAAGGCTAGAAACCCCGTTCAATATATTCATCTAACTTGATAGATGATGATTGTGAATTGTGAAAATAACTGGGATTTGTTATTATAAATAAATGATAATTATTCTTGAAAAAGAATCTCATGAATTAGCAGTGTTAATGCAAAAAAACATTTTATAAAAAAAAATCAAACCGACTTCAAGAAGTAAAAAATAAAACTTTTGGAGTCGGTGCCAGCCAAGGCATTCACCATTGCACTTCTATTAACTATACATTTTTTTGGCCTTAGCTAGCTAGCACCGACTCCACAAGTTTTATTTTTTACTTTTTGAAGTCGGTTTGATATTTTTTATAAAATGTTTTTATTTCAGATTTTTTAGTTACATCATGTGCCGTTACTTACACAAAAAATCAGCCCATACACAACAATGATGTCATCTAGGTAAACGACTACTTGCCAAAACGTGATTGATATTTTTCAGGATTATGAAAAACTACTGGCCAAATCTTTGTAAAAATTATATGGGGAATAGAATTATAAAAATCTGTTAACAACTGGCGAAGTTATGGTAAAACATACATAAAAAAAAAAAAAAATCGTCGACTTGAGAATCTCCTCCTTTTTTTGAAGTCGGTTAAAAAAGGGTATTATAAATATGTAGATAATGTTATAAAAATTGAAAAACGATCGAAATCAAGTAGCGAATTTTCTGTGCGTGTGGTGAACATTTCGGTTCAATTCCATTTTTCAATTATCTACGTTTTAACCGTCGTGGGCTTTCCAACATGTTTAATTTTGCCTTTTATTTCAAACTTTTTGAAGAGCATAGATATTATGTTCATTGCACTAACTACATAAAACTCATTTACTGAAAACCGCATCAAAATCGGACTAGTAGTTTTGGTTTTGCACAAACAAATGTTTTCTGCAGCGCCCCCTGGTAAGTTGTCCCTCTAATACCTATCTAAGAATATGCGCGAATCAAACCCGAATCCATCACTGAAAACCACATCAAAACCTGATTAGTGGTTTTGGAGATAAATGGCAACATTGCATTGGTTTGCACAAACGAACAATTTTATTATTCCTATGATAATTTTTAAATAGAAATATATTGGAAAAAGTCAACTCGGCCACAAGTGCTCTTTGTCAAGAGCATTGGACCGGATTTCCAAAGATCGTGGGTTCGAGTCCCATCTGAGAATTCACTTGTGGCCGAGTTGTCATAAGAATAAAAATAGCATTGAAAAATGCAAAAATTCAAAAATCATAAATTTTATTATCCTCTCCCCCCAAACGCATATACCTACCTACCGTCTCCGTGCCGTCTCATAGGTAAAAATCAACTTGGTTGGATGAACAAACAAATACAACTTCGCATTTATAATATTAGTTAGGACTAGGATTTCGCAATATCCTCTTTTTTTATGAACTACGGGGAGACCTTCATCATACCTGATGTTAAGTATTGATAAGGCTGAAGATGGAAGCGAGCCTCTCCCGGAATCCCCAATCACTGAGGAACTGGCTATCTTATCTTTAACTGCCGGAACACAACAATGCTGAAAACATTGTTGTTATGGCGTCAAGCTTAGATAAGATGGTGGTAGCTAGCCAGGCGGACTCACAACAAGTTCTACCACCAACCAAACCGAATACAATATAAACTCCCGCTTGGAATCGAACCCGGGACCCCTGGGTCTGATACCGGTGGTTGAACCACTAGACCACAGAGGCGGATAAAATCCTCCCACCACATTGGGTGACGGGACGGCACAAAGAGGGCTGTCCCGGTTTCATCTCGATGGGATTACTGTGTCCCTTGTTTGCATAGGACGCTGTCGATGAGATCAAACGCGGCATATTCATTTCAGGATAAAAGTATTCAGGACGTATAGTTTGAAAATAAAGATAAAGCGATATACAAGATTAGAATACGCCTTTTTTTGTCTATGTCTTTGTTCCGTTTTCCATAGAAATATACATCTTGTGTTTTATAATAATAAATATTTCTAACCCTCACTCCAATTACTCTGTAAGGCTTGTGTTATGGGATGCTAGGGTAATAACGGATATAAATACATATAATTATACATATTCGTATGTAAGTATTTATTGTAGAAATATATAAAAACATTCATGACTCAGGTACAAATGCTCGTATTCGTCATAAAAAACATTTGCCCCTACCGGGATTCGAACCCAGGACCTCAAAGTAGGTGACACATTAAAACCGGTATTATACGTACCACTTTAACATGGAGGTCGTCGTGTTTTGTAAACAAAGATGAAGTCTAAGCCACATTCATTTACTTAATGAATACCAATTGCACGCGAGAGTCTCCTCATTCTGAGACTCTCGCTTCACCGGAATTGCGCAATATCCTCACAATGTGACTAAAATGTCTCTATGCCGTTGATATTGCAATAATTAAGAATTGAAGAATTAGAGTAAGAAGATATTGAGAATTTATATGAATACACACAAATCACGATAAAACTCATGGTGTGGGCTTACCATTAACTCTTATAAACCATCATGTCATAAGAACGTTTTGTTTGCGTTTTGCTTTTATTGAAATTGTCAAATTTTGAGACACTTCGCGATGATTGAGCGATGACGTTACAAAACTTCCGTCAAAAACAAGCTAACTTAATAAGGACGTAGTACGAAATAGCATTGTAAGATTAATACAATACTACTCTAAGAAAAAGCGGCCCCCCTGGTGTTTTGAAAGACATTTATTTTAATGGTTACTTACAACTTTGTTCTCTCTTATGCTCCCATTTAAAACTAATGTCTTCGTTACTTTAGCGATCGCTTAATTATTCTGTAATCCCAATAGGGTCAACCATTGGTAGTCATATAAGGACCGGGATTATCCCGTATTTGTTCTATCTAAGGGACATCTTTGTCCTTCATTGTTAGCAAAGGACGAAAGCGGAACGCTTTGACAATGTCAAAATTAAAATTTTGATTTAATTTTATCGTATAGATAGCTAATAATTATTGTTTTTTTTAGACAACAGAAGTAATTATTATTACTTTGCCATAATTATAAATACCTCTAATACTTGTGCAAAGTAACGTTATATTTATTACATTTATGCCAATCCCAAGTCATCATTATGACAATTTACTTTATGTGCATTTAAAATTTGCGTATTCATATAAGTAAAATAATGTTATGTAATATAATAAAATAATCTAGAAATCCGCAATAAATACTGACAGGTGTCAATACACTAGACTACACGATCAGTATATATCACAAAATAAAATAAATAATGATGGATTACAGTATTTATTGACCGTCTAGGGAGCGCCTACGGAAGGAGTTTTATAACAACGGTAGTGTTAAATAATATAATAATAGAAAATAATATAACTTTTTTTCAGAATTAAGGTTAAATTGTTAACCAACTGATTTCAAATGTAAGGCAAAACTACACCAGTTACGTTTAAATTTAAATTAAGTATACGACTCGACACATAATTGCATATAGATTATGTTCTAATGTTAGTACATATTAACGATAGAATGTTAAACAGTTATTATGCTCCGTTTTATCAGAAAAACGCAAATAAAAAAAAAGTATAATCAAAAAGCGCGCGTCACGTGTTTTCTTTGGCAGCCTGACATATACACGAGCGAAAAGGCATCAAAGCAAGCGTGTGTTTAGAGCAAAAAGGGTTCCTCCTTTGAAACCCACAAAACTCGACATTTGAGAACGTCTAGAGCCATTTAAAGAAAAGCCAAGTGAGCTTAAAATTAACCTTTAAGAAAAAGATCTTAAGTAAGTAGTAAAGGGTACACTTAGGTCCATTTCCAAGTTAACTATTTTCATTGTAATTAGGAAGGGTTTTTCTACCAAACGGAAAAAACTCGAGCAACCTTTTTTTAATGGCAGTGAATAAAGTTCTATCGGTAGGTTTAAATCAGAGATTTTCGTGGAAACAAAAATATTTTTACTGATACCAATATAATTTAATATTTTCAAAAATAGTTTTTATTTTAAGATGTAACTAAAAATTTACGGTTTTCGCAATTTTTCCTTTATCTGTACTATAAGACGTTACTTCGTAAAAAATTTCAAGATTCTAAATTCACGGGAAGTACCCTGTAGGTTTTGATTCCCGTGCGAGTTTCGAAAATTTGCGGCTATTTACTGCATAAACGGCTGTATCTTTTGATTGCTTTGACTTAGAAGTTTGTTTTTTTTTCACAGCTCCAAGGGACAGTAGACCTGAGTATTATAGTATTAGATATAAATTTCAGTTTGATACCTCCACGCGTTCCTGAGAAAAACGGTCTTGACAGACGGACGGACGGACAACGAAGTGATCCTATAAGGGTTCCGTTTTTTCCTTTTGTTTTTTTGCTCACGCGCAGTAATCGAACAATGAAGAGGGTAGACCACAGAACACAGTGCTTCGGAGGGCACGTTAAACCGTCGGTCCCAGCTCATTTGATTACAGTCGTTAAGCCAAGTCAGAGGCCTTAGAGGCGGCTTGATAAACTCTGACACCAGATTTGGTCACTAATCCTCACTCGATAAGAAGAAGAAGAAGACAGAACACATAAAGTCTTAGACTGTTTCGTCTCTTAGCACCATCCACCCGCATTAACTTCAGTTACTCCATTGTCATGGCGCATGCAACTTGACGACCTGTTTGGCGCAGGGGTACTAAGCCCATCTTCTGCGCCAAAGGTCCGGGTTCGATCCCCGGACGGGACAAGTATTTGTGTGCATGAACATGTCTATTGTCTTGATCTGGGTGTTTGTTAGGTCTATTATGTGTTTTTACAAAAAAAAAAAAGTATGTTTATCCGTTGTCTAGTATTTATAACAAAAGTTCTTCGTGAAACTTAACGTGAGCTAAATAATTGGTGTGGTTGTGTGCAATTATTATATATATTTATTTGTTTCTATCTCCTATCCTAAATATAACTATTTATAAAGTGTGTTCTCTATTTATTTCATAAATTGCACCCACTCCCCCCACCTCCCCACCTCCTCTATTCTCCAAATCCACCTATTCTTCCCTACTCAAGGTTGCCTGGAAGAAATTGCTACCTAGCAATAAGGCCGCATATTTGCATATCACCTTATACTGTCTGTATTGTTTGTTTTCTCTGTGTTTTTGTGCAATAAAGTGTTTTTTTCTAATTATTATTATTATTATTTATTTATTTATTTATTATGCAACTGCACCAAAATTTTGGGGACTCTGAAACAAATACAAATATGGTAAGAATCCCGTTTTTCCTAATAATTTTATCATTTTTCATTTATATATTTTTGGAATGTTCCGAACTTCTGGCATTTTTGCAAGGGCAATGGTCACGGGATATACTTCGCGGACGGGAGATACTTATCTTTATTTTCTGTTTGACCCCGATTCAAACTATTCATTATATTATAATACCCGATGCTTGCTTAATACCTCGTTACCTCGACCCTGAACCCTCGCATAATTAAGATTATACAAGGAAAATAAATTCTCAGAAAGAAATTAACGCGGCATCTTCTTTATTAGTTTCAGGCTATAGCCACAGCGTGAAAAAATAATCAGGTTTACTTATTTATGAAAAACCAAGTTCCTGAACTAGTTAGTACTTAATTAATAATATGATAGAGGAATTGATGAAGTCTCGGTAGCTCAGCGGTTAGAGCATTGGACCGGATTTCCAAAGGTCATGGGTTCGATTCCCATCTGAGAATTCACTTGCGGCCGAGTTATTTTTTTCCAATATTTTTCTATTTAAAATTTATCATAGGAATTGATGACTTTGACGCTCTACATAGGTATTCCCACAGATAAAACTGGTCGATTTATGTGTATTAATAAATAATATAACCCTAATACAAACTAGTTATCATCTCCTATTCCACTACCACCCTTATTATAGTTCTAGGACAAATCTTCTCATCCAAATATCAAAATTCTTGTCAATTAGTTTCAGCATTGTTGTGTTCCGGCAGTTAGAGATAAGATAGCCAGTTCCTCAGTGATTGATGATTCCGGGAGAGGCTCGCTTCCATCTTTAGCCCTATAAATACTTAACATCAGGTATGATGAAGGCCAAGAGCCTCCCCGTCATTCATAAAAAAAAAAGATTAACTTCGTATATTTTCGTTAATCTTAGCCAAAGCTTGACTACGTAGCCGTCACATCACAACGGGCTATCCAGGTATCTACCAAGTTGAAATACATGACAAACATACGACATTATTTGTAAACACGACAGAAGGTCACACTTTACAGTTTGACCTCGAGAGTTTGACTTTGAGTGTTTGAACTTGAAGTTTAACCTTGAGTTGTTTTTGTAGTGTAACGCCTGACATCGCAGCTGCATCGTGACCAACGCGCTCCCACGTTTAAACTACATATCTACCTGTGGGACTAGCATGAAAAACTCTAGAGAAAATATCGTCAACCAAATATTATGCACAAGGTATTGTGCAGCGTTCCTACCAGACATTTACGACACTAAATTTAGCTGTACATTTTTTGACCTAACGATTAGAATATTTTTTCGTGCTAGCCCCACTGAGCACAACCACGCAATCACTGAACCACCGCATGATCACATCGCAACCACGTTGCAACCACATCATCAACAAGACTTAAACAACCTTATACGACCTTACCACAAAAGATTTGAAAACAATAAATAATAAATATTAATAAATAATTCTTACACTCACACCAATTAACCTAGCCCCAGAGTAAGCACTGTGAGGCTTGTGTTATGGGATACTAGGGTAACGGATATAAATACATATAATTTTACATATTTATTTATTACTAGAGGCCGGGCGCGGTTTCACCCGCGTGGTTCCCGTTCCCGTGGGAATTTTGGGATCATTTATAGCCTATGTTACTACTTGGGGTCTAAGGATTCTCTATACCAAATTTCGTCAAAATCGGTCCAGTAGTTTTTGAGTTTATTCGTTACATACAAAAATACAAATCTTTCCTCTTTATAATATTATATATATTATTATATAGTATAGATAAGTATTTATGTGTAGACATAAAAACGTCTATGACTCAGGGACAAATGCTCGTATTGATCATACAAACATTTGCCCCTACCGGAATTCGAACTCAGCGTAAGCGACACCTTCAATCCGAAGTACGTACCACTCTACCATGGAGGTCGTCCACAATATTTAAATAAACAGTGTTAAAATTTAATGTGCCGCTGTCTTTTTCAAACAATATTGTTAAAAAGTGACAGCATCACATTTAAACGCTGCCTAACTTAGACACGCGATAAACACGGTTTTGTGGTTAGACCGATAGTCTCGTTTTGATATGATGTGATTATGCATTCAATATTCGAAAACGAAACTAGTAAAATAAACGAAATTAAATTAATATATTTATTTGCACATTATAGATAATAACGAACTATATTAATATGTTTTTTTTGTTATTATTATAAGTATTCAGTAATATCCAGTAGAATTTCTTATTTGAAACGGTCTCTTAATTCGAAAGGAAGTCTATTCAAATATACAGTATATTTACCCAAAACTCTGGATACTCATTTCTCGCGATGATGTATTGGCTAAAACGAACACCATGTATTATTAATAAGAGTGCCAACCATTTCTATTTCGAGGGGCATTAAGTCCATTTTCGTGGGACAAAAGTGGGACCATGACGTCAATCCCCATTCGGATTTAATCCATTTAGCCGCGATGCCCAGGAGACACTCAGGTATTTATGAAACAGGAAGACTTCTGGCTTCTTGCTTATAGTATTATTAATGTACATATAGACGCTATATTGATATTTTATCACAGTCGTTGCTAGAATTTGCGGCAGTTAGATATATAAATGAGGATAATATGAGGAGCCCGTGGCGCAGTGGTCCGCGCGCTCGGCCTACGATTGTTGAGGTTAAGCAACTTTCGCAATGGTCGGTCACGGGATGGGTGACCAAATTTTTTTTACTATCTCGAGCTCCTCCGTGCTTCAGAAGGCACATTAAGCCGTTGGTCCCGGCTGCATTTGCAGTCGTTAAAACCCACCAATCCGCATTGGGCCCGCGTGGTGGGTCATAGCCTGTTCTCCTTATCCATTTAAAAGGAAGGCCAGTGCCCCAGCAGTGGGGACATCAAAAATGGCTAATGACGAAGATATATAAAACCACAGACCTATATCAAGATAGACGGTAAAAGTTTACCTACCTTGCGTGCCAAAAGCTCGATCCACGGTCAAAGTTTTACGACCTTAGTCAGTACGTACATCTTAAATTTTGGCGCGCACTGTTCATTGAAATAAAAAAACTTTTACGGATATCAAACGCGCTATATTTCCACGAACTAAGGTGTAATTGTCCGTAATTTTAGGGTTTTTTTTTTCCGATGTTTCGGCACCTTTACAGCTGCCGTGGTCACGGGATGACCTGAGTCAGTCCGCTTGAGCTCATTGCCATGAAAACACGCGTCACTCAGAAACCAAAATGGTTAACTGTGCAGTGCTTTCTTGCAAGAGCTCGTCAATAACATTTACACATACCCCCATATTCTAAGTCGTTCCTCCAAAACTTTTTACACTCCACACAACCTTATTCGAGAAATTTGGTATTCATAGTTGCAAAAAATCTCCTCCACTCCAATTTTTCCTCACTAAAGTGTAATCATTAGTACTCTTTGCTAGAGTCGGGGAAACAACTGTCAACAGAGAAACTTCGAGAATATTTATCGGCACTTTTTCTATTTGTCAACTTTTAAGTGACCATAGCCAAAAAAACTATAAAATTTATGGTGAAATCTATACACCCATCTCCTCCATTCTTTATGTTTCCATAATTTAAAAATCCCCGACTTATTATCCGTCCGGGGCTATCATTAAATGAACTAGTTTTGCAGATTTACAGTGACGTGAATATCTGGAGATATTTTATTGTAATACTTATTAATATTTCTTGAACTATAAAATAGTGATGGCAGCCTCCGACGGGTAATTAACTTGGGGGTTTTGAATTATTTTTCATTTATGTTTTAACCGTAGTAGGTTTAATCAAAATTTTAAATTTTCCTTTTTTTCTAGCTTTTTAGTGAGCATAGATATTACGTACTCTGTACTAATAAACGCCATTACTGAAAACTACATCAAATTCAGACTAGTAGTTTTGGTTTTGGCCAAACAAATGTTTACTGCAGCGCCCCCTGGTGAGTTGTCACCATAACACCTATCTAAGAACATAGCACTAATCCTAATCACTGAAAACCGCATCAAAATCTGACAAGTAGTTTTGGAGATAAATGGCAACATTGGTTTGCACAAACAAAGATCCTCTCACCCCAAACGCATAAAACCATCTCCTTATCGTCTCGTCGTGGGTAAAAATGGTACTCTTTGGCTCCTCCAGGTTACGTAAGTCGAGACAGAGTTACGACTTAGAATACCGATTTCGAGGAGTATTCCGAAGAGGTTTTCAAGGAGGTTTCGTTAAGTCGAGGTCGAGTCGAGGCGAGGTAAATCTCGCTCATGACGTCATCGTAGGTACGAGAAATTCGACACGCTAGGTTCTCATACAGTTTGAAGGGCTCGATATAGGCCCGATATAGGTCTGTGTAAAAATCTGAATGAAGATTTTATTTTTAATAGCATCGTTAGGGCTAGCGCATACGTACAACTTTTCCATCGACTAAACTGTTACGTCGAGTAGTGTACTTCTCGCGATTTCCACACAACTAAACTGTTTAGTTGATGGAAAAGTCGATGTCGAATTTTTTGTCGACCAACTATCGAGTTAATATTATGCGCGCAAACATTATGATTCCTTCAATGCTTTAAGTGTCTACAGTTGGGACACACGAGAGCCAAATATACCGCCACCGTGGAGACATGCTCTCACTCTCACAGGCCAACACAACCTGGGTCCATTTGCACTATGACCACTTAGCGATTCCTTGCTCAAACCACACGAATCTCGTTCTTGGTTCCGACATTTTCAAAATGCGTTTTCTCTATGACACTTACAAATTTTAAAGTTATTTTACTTGTATAATAACTACATAATTTGTGAGTGTCATGTTTTGAGCAAGAAATCGCTAAGTGGTCATAGTGAATAAGGGCCCTGGAGGCAAGTCCCGCGAAAGAAGATCCCAAAAAGTCCGTGTGTCTAAATTATAAAACACACAAAGCGCGCTTCAACGGAAGGTACTCACACCCAACATCGTGCGACCTCCACTAAGTGCCGTCGCGTGAGGGCCATGCTGCTTAGGGCTCCAGCAAAGCATCGACTATGGCACGGAAATCAAACCATAATCGACATATTCGATTCATTTTATTTTTTGTATAATTTTTGTATATTCTTTGTGACGCTTCATCAAACAGTTTTGCTGACGAAATGGTTCGTAATTCTTCGTAAAGACAGATCTGTAAAATAACTTCTGCAAAAATTCAAAGGAGTCTTTTTTATAAATACTACGAGGAGCCGTTTTTTCTTCATCATACCTGATGATAAGTGAAAACTCGCCTCTCCTAGAATCGTCAACCACTGAGGAACTGCCGGAACACAACAATACTGAAAACAACAGACTTCGATAAAAGTCTTAAAAATTACGATTTATCTATGCGAATGAACGGTAACTTAACTACATCCGTTCAGAAACGCGTCATCAAACATATCAGCTACCGGAAGCGCCGTCATGGTGCCGCTCGTAAACCAGACGAGAGGGACGTCTAATACGTTATTTCCGGACGCGAATTCGAATATCATATAACATCCGACTTTATGAGGCACCAGCGACAAACATCATATATTTCTTGATACACAGAGACATTAAAAACCGCAAACCTGCAAATAGAATGTAACGAGCTTACGACGAATCAGGCAGCGAATACCTTCTGAATTTGTTTAAAAACCTAACAATAAATCGAAATATTTATTCCAAGATCTCCTGAAGCAACAAAACAGACTTCCACAGAAGGCGTTTCGTATAAATAATATTTGGTCAAGTTATGCGTTGCGTCGTAAAGGTTTGACCGCACTAGGGGTAACGGTGCAGCAGCGGAACGAACGAACGGGATCAGTCTGTCCATATAGTTTGTCACCGTCTTTTTGCAAGAATTGATTGTTAGTAAATAATCGAGGGTATTTATAAAGGTTTATAAATACCCTCGATTATTGCGAAATATTGGTTTTGCAATAAAACGGATGATTCGATGCTTTAAAAATAATCAGTATCTGTTCAACGTAACAACGTAAACAACGAGTGCTCGAGAGAGTTTTCAGTGCTACGAGTAAGTACCAGTTTTTATCGGTTTGTATGTAAAATACAAAGTGAAAATTCATTTAAAATAAGTGAAACCGAGCCTGCGGGCGAAGAAATAAATGATCAACCAGTGCTAAAAAAACCCTGAATTTGTTGATGAACAACTATTTAACACCCGTGCTACCAATCCATGGGCAAATCAGATAACAGCGTACAATATCACGTATACGGTACCTACGGGTAATTGTACACCGTGCCGCGATTGTTTCAAAATTAAACGCTGCTGATCTCGTTTGTTAAAAACTAACTGCTGGACAATGAAGAGCACTTTTCGTTTATTTATAAATAATAAATAAACGAAAAGTGCTCTTGTTTGTAAATAACCGCCTCTGTTGTCTAATGGTACAACCACCGGTATCAGACCCAGGGGTCCCGGGTTCGATTCCCAGCGGGGTTACTTATTGTATTCGGTTTGGTTGGTGGAAAGGACTTGTTGTAAGTCCGCTGGCTAGCTACCACCATCTTATCTAAGCCTGACGGCATTACAACAATGTTTTCAGCATTGTTGTGTTCCGGCAGTTTGAGATAAGATAGCCAATTCGTCAGTGGCTGAGGATTCCGGAAGAGAATCGCTTCCATCTTCAGCCTTATCAATACTTAACATCAGTTATGATGAAGGCTAAGAGTCTCCCCGTCCGTCGTTCATAAAAAACGGCCTATTTCAATAATTCGGCAGTTCATAAATACCGTCGATTATTTACAAACAATCGGTTCTTGCAAAAAGATATATATAAAATTCAAGTAGTAAAAGTCCCGACTGACTGACTGATATATCAACATATCAACGCACAGCCCAAACTACTGAACCTAGGGACTTGAAATTTTACACAAAGATACCTTATACAGTGTAGGCATCCACTAGGAAATCAGAACTCAGTGGTTAGAGCAGTGGACCAGATATCCATAGTCGTGGGTTCAACCCATCTGAGAATTCACTTGTGGCCGAGTAGATTTTTCCCAATATTTTTCTATTTAAAATTTATCATAAGTATACAAATAGCAATGAAAAGGTGGGTAAGGGTAGGGTAAAAAGGTGTAAATAATCGTAATATCGATTTGACTGTCGTTATTAAATGTTTATGGGATATTGATTTAAAAAATGGCATTGCTTTTGAATTCCAACTCGTCAGATATGATTTCTGAAATTTTCTTAGATTAGATTAGATTAGATAACACTTTATTTGCACACACAGAACAGAAACATGCATGGAAACAATAATACGGTAAGTTATACAAAGGGGCGGCCTTATCGTTTAGCAGCGATCTCTTCCAGACAACCCTTTTTTTGTTGAGACTGGTCGATGAGTCAAATAGGGCAGATTGTGCGCAAAAAATAAATAAATAATAAGAAATTAAAATATTAAAGGAAGTAGATTATTGAACTACAATAAAAATATATTACTACTACTACTTATTGAAATATGGCTTAAAAATTAAATGTTGTGTGAAAAGATAATGTAAAATTAGATATCTTTGCGTCGTTCCAAATAGTTTTGGAACAGATGGACATAGAATACGTTTTATTCTGATGAAATAATAACCGCGATAACCTTAACCGCGATAATCCAAATCCGTTCATCCCTTTTTGTGTGATTGGGTAACAAACACCCAAACATTCGCAAATAATAGAAGAACTAAGTACTTGTTACTCTCCATTCGCCACAACCGTGTGTGGATGTCCTTCAAGGGCTTGGCCACCGACTAAATGTCACTAGGGCGATGACCGACTCATAAGCCCTAAGCTAGCAGCAGGCAGCTCAGTTCACTTCTACTGCTGTTCACCGAAAACTCTTCTCAATAGTTTTTATCCTGGTTGAAGTTTCCCTAGGGATTTTCTGAGACGAAGTTGCGGGCAGAAGCTATTTTGTAATAAAACTATTTCTACTTTTTACTTGTTCGCCACAACCGTGTGTGATTGTATTTCAAGGGCTTGGCCGCCGGCCAAACGTCACAGGGGCGACGACCGACTCATAAGCCCTAAGCTAAGGTCAGCAAGCCGCGCTCACTTTTACTGCTGTTTGGCTAAAACTCTTTTCGATATCAAAGTAGAGAGACTATAAAAAGTGTCGTGGAAACATCAGACGAAATTGATGATCAATGGATTTATGAAGTATTTTAAGATTTGTCTGAAGCTTAAAAATACACTCATCAGCCTGTGGACGTCCACTGCTGGACATAGGCCTCTCCTAGCTCACGCCTATTGTGGCGTTCATAGGAGGCTATTAGCCTACTGCTACCACGCAGGCCAGACGGGTTGGTAGAGGGTTTGTTTAAAGTTTTCCTTCTCTCGCAGAGGTTTTTAATGCGTCGAGCCTCTTAGTCGACTCTTACGACATCCCAGGCATGTAAGGGAGTGGTGACACTTGTATTCTTAGGCCGTCACCACACGGCACGAAGCTTAAAAATAAATGGACGCAATTATATTTTAATAAATAAATAAATAGTATAACGTACGCAGTACAAAGTAAGCACTGTAAGGCTTGTGTTTTGGGATACTAGGGTAACGGATATAAATACATAAAATTATGTAAATGGCCAAAAGATAAAGTACTGGTTGTGTGAAATAATAAAAAGAAATACATCCTAAAGTATGATTTTTAATTCAGTAAAGTAATTTGACATTACAAAATCATTCACTGTGTATTTTGCAGCAAAATAAAATTGTAAAAAGCTACAGTTAATAGGCATTTCATAGGACAAGGGTAACGGAAATTAGGGACATAAGGGTATTTTTTAATTTAAAAAAAGAAGTTAGGAAACTGCAATGTTTTGAGGATGTATTCAACAATGCATTTCTGCATAATAATAATTTAAATGACAAAAATTTCAGGCATAGCAGAATAAAATTAAATAAGCGAACGGAAATTAGAGAAATCTAAAACCTTGCGAACGGAAATAGGTACCCGCTTCCGTTATTTACTGTGACAGCGTAACATGTAGGTACGTGACAGACGGCTTCGGTAGACTGCCGCGGCACTACTGACTAACGTATTCTGAAAATGGGCATAATTTCCGCCTCTGTGGTCTAGTGGTACAACCACCGGTATCAGACCCAGGGGTCCCGGGTTCGATTCCCAGCGGAGATATTTATTGTATTCGATTTAGCTGGTGGTCGGACTTGTTGTAGGACAGCCTGGCTAGTTACCACCACCTAATCTAAGTCGGATGTCATAACAACAATGTTTTCAGCATTGTTGTGTTCCGGCAGTTAGAGATAAGATAGCCAGTTCCTCATTGGTTGAGCATTCCGGTAGAGGCTCGCTTCTTTTCTTCAGCCTTATCAATACTTAACATCAGGTATGATGAACACGGCTATATAAAAAAAAAATACTCAGCTAGTGAGGTATTCGAAATTCCTTAACCGTGACAAAAATAAATGACACAATGTATTAATTAACTTTCAAAATATATGGACAGTAATGTAATAATCATAGCTGTTTTGCAACTATTAAAGGTAGAACGTGATTCCGGGTTCTGGACAGCGAATGGAAATTAGGAGAACAACTTTGAAAAAAGTATTTTGGTTGATGTTTTATCAAATTAGGATTATATAATTCCATTTGTTATCAAATAAATGCTAGAACGAATTCAGACAAAAAACATCAGCTCAAAAAAATTCAAGTCTTAGTAGATATTTGTACAGACGCTCAAAAATCAGCTCCGCTGAGAATGACCGATAAGTTTTAATGTTATAAAAAGTTTCACCTAGATGTCTTTCATTTTAAGTTTCCTAGGTTCAGAGCAGAACTTCTAAAAGTGCTGTGATTTAATAGTTTTACATTTATATTGTAACATTTATATTGTTGTTATTTATTATGTGTTTATAAGGTTTGGGAAAGATTGTATCAGTAAAAAAACCTTGCAAGAGTAGATCTTCGAATCAGAATTTGTATTAAATCTTTTACTATTACAATTTTTCCTTTACCCACAGGATTGCATTGTGTATATATAAAAGAAAATACATATATATATATATATATATATATATATATATATATATATATATATATATATATATATATAAGTTTCTAGCAGACTGTATTTCGCATGCCGTGGTAGCCTTTAATTAAAGTGACACTATTCCTAGATTACGCTGATATTGTATCTTATCCATGTATATTAGTGGTTACCTTGTTGGCTGTCCTTAAATAAAAGAAAAAAAAAAAAAGTGAAGAAGTATATAAGCATCCATGACTCAGGTACCAATGCTCGTATTCATCATACAAACATTTGCCCCTACCCGGATTCGAACCCAGGAGCTCACAATAGGCGACACCTTGAAACCGGTGAACGTACTGCTTTACCACGGAAGTTGTCATAATCTTATCATGATATCTTGTACTTAAAGTTATCAGGGAGTAAAATTATAACGATGCTTAATATAAACTTTAAGATAAGACAGTTGTACATTTGAGATTTCTACCACTTTTTCTACCGTCTCATCTCTTACAAAGTATATTTTACATTGTAGATATTCTCGAATTAATGGCATTCTGATCCAGTTTACCGAATTGTTTTACAACTCAATCATAAATGCCTTGTTTATTCGTCATTGACCGAACGCTTACAACGCCAACGTTTTACAATTAAATTTATTATTATTATTATGAACAACGGAGACAGTCTTAGCCTTCATCATACCTGATTTTAAGTATTGATAAGGCCGAAGATGGAAGCGAGCCTCTCCCGGAATCCTAATCACTGAGGAACTGGCTATCTTATCTCTAACTGCCGGAACACAACAATGCTGAATACGATGTTGCTATGGCGTCAGTCTTAGATAAGCTGGTGGTAGCTAGCCAGACGGATTTACAACAAGTCCTACCACCAACCAAACCTAATACAATATGTACCCCCGCTGGGAATCTAACCCGGGACCCCTGGGTCTGATACCGGTGGTCGTTACCACTAGACCACAAAGGCGGTTAGAATCAGGAATAAACATTACACATGATAAGGTTGCAAACGGTTCCGCATACGAACAGGGGACCCAGTGCCAACGCAGCCCCTTTGGGACTTAAGTTCCGTCGACGAAGCGAGATGGTGAAATATCGGTAAAACGTGTCGGAAGCCTTATTATGCCACCAGGGACTTGCAAACACTTTTGAGACCTTTCTTACAGGTTTTCTGTTGATTAGATGTTAAAGTTACTCACATGTTTAAGCATGGATTCATAACATCTTCTGAGTTGCTAAAAACGGAGCAATATGGTTTCAGGAAAGGTAGATCTACAACACTTGCCTGTTTTCAATTAATGAAACAAATTTCTGAAAATCTAGACAAAGGTAATAATGTTTTAGCAGTCTTATTAGATATGAGCCGCGCTTTTGATTTTGTCTCGCATCCTTTATTACTACAAAAACTAGAACGATGCGGGATAAGGGGAACTGCTCTAAGCTGGATAGAAAGTTACCTTAAAGATCGCCATCAACGAGTAGAGATCACAGGTTTCCCATGTGACAATAACAAAACAAGAAAAGTTTTTGTCTCTGACTCTCTTCATAATGGTTACGGTGTACCACAAGGTAGCATACTTGGCCCATTATTGTTTTTAGTCTATATTAATGATTTGCCAAGCGTTATTGATCAAGAATGTATATTATTCGCCGATGATATAACTTTGATTATTAAAACTAAGAATCATAATGAACTTAAAACTATCGCAGAAAATAACCTCAAAGAAGTAATTACCTGGCTCAAAGCTAACAATCTCACAATTAATTTAAACAAAACAAAATGCATTAAATTTAAAACACGTAACTCTGTACATCGGGAATTAGATATTAAATATGAACAGGACAAAATTGAAGATGTATCAGAAATAAAATTCTTGGGTATTACAATTGACGAATCTTGCAATTGGAAACCTCATATCAATGCAATGGTTAGTAAATTGGATCGTTTTGTGTACGTCCTTAACAGAATAAAACACGTAGCATCAAAAGAAGCAGCAGTTATGGCATACCATGGCTATGTGTCTTCGGTACTACGATATGGTTTAATATTATGGGGCAACTCAGTTGAAATATCACGGGCTTTCAAACTACAAAAGAAATGTGTTAGAGCAATTTGTGGTGCGGGTTATTTGGACAGTTGTAAACCGTTATTTAAACACTTGAATATTTTGTCCTTGCCATGCCTTTACATATACGAGGTTTGTACCTTTGTTAAGAAGTACCCTCTATTATTCAAAACAAATAATTATTACAATTACAGAGGTAGAAAGGGAAATAATTTGTTGATTCCTCAGACAAGGCTAAAATTGCATTCGAATAATTCATACTGTATGGCAATACGTCTTTATAATAAGTTACCAAATGAAATGAAGGAACTGCCACTAACTAAGTTTCAAGGTGCGCTATCAAAAGTTTTGAAAGAAAAGAATTATTATACCATTAATGAATATTTAAATGACAAAACATTAAAATGAAATTAATTTATTACCGATTTGACATTTATTTATTATTTAAATTTGACTTGTATAATTTGAGCTGTTTAGAGATTTTTGACCATTGAATGTTTTTGATAATTTTCTTTATATTTGATATGACATTGTAATTTTATTTTGATTTATATAGTTTAATGCAATAATTTTGACTTAATTCTATTTTGGTCGGATCTAATAATTTTTCAATGAACAATGGACAATTTTATTGTATTTGCACATCGAATCATTCGGTAGAATATGCGGAAACTATGCACTTAAAATCTATACTGTACCATATTCTAGCAAATAAATGATTTATGATTTATGATTTATGATTTATTCCTAATTATTAGTGATAAAATGCTATAATATAGTGAGCGGACTGATTTGACTATTTTGCCAACGTGGTGTAGTAGGTCATTGGTTTCGCGGCTATCACAGCGGCGAGGCTATTACATTATCTCTGCAACAGCCAACGCGACAGCAGAAATTGCGCGATAACTGCTTTACGTCACGTATCAACAGTGGGGCCTCTACCTAACAAACGATGAACTACAATGTGCATTCATTTAGTTCCTGTTATTGCTACCAAATTGTTTTTGGCGCTAGCGTCATAGCAACACGCGGCGTCTCAGTCTCGCACCTAGGTAGGAGCGCGAGGGCGTGAGATGCCGCTACAAGAACTATCAGCGAACGATTAGCCAGCAATCACATATGTGCCTAATACCATTTTTTATTTTGACTTTCCGCAGCGATCTCGCGATTGCTGCGCGATAACTGCTAATTTTTTGGTTTTTAACGCTTTACTATTCAATGATACCGAGCCAAGGTTCGGTAGCTCAATTGAAAGAGTAGTGGATCGGATTCCCAATGATTGCGGGTTCAAGCGCCGCCTAAAAATACAACTTGTGATTTAAATATTTTTTTCCAGTGTTCTTCTATTAACTCATCATTTGCTAGCTACTGTACTTACGGTCTTAACTTTCTGTACACTCGTTACAATTTAAAAAAATTGATTGAAATGAAAATCTCGAGTGCAGATACTTCAATGGGAATGTGAATAATAATTATTGGTAAAACATTGTAGCTTCTTACGAATAATATTTTTTCTTTTTGTTTTTGTTATGTTTTTTAACATACCAGGCTGTATCGAATACCAGATTTGAATGATATTATTTTACAAGTTAGGTGAAGATATGATTTAATTTATATGTTGCGATTTTTGCGCGATACCGAGTTAGTAGTCAAACTTGCGAGTATTCCTGTTACATTTATATTTTAAACTTAAAAAAATACTGTAATAAAACTAGAGTAAAGTATTTTGTTGCCAGATAAATTTATAAACGTTTCTTGCAGAAAGTTTTAAATTTCGCAAAATCCAATATCTCAGCGATTGATAAAAGGCAGCGATGTCTATAAGGGTATTGGGCTGGAAAAACTATAACGCAATATAAGATGAAAGATGAGCAAATGAAACTTTTTTTAGGTACAAGATAAGACAAGATAGACATTGTTAGATACTCCCTTGGGATTCCTCGAAGCACGTTTTCAAGGGCACCTAAACTATTCCTCGAAGCGCACCTTTTAAGTGATAAACAAATCAATTCCATCTTAATGGTTCGCTTCGAGGAATAGTTTAGGTGCGCCTGAAAATGGGTGCGTTTATATCACAAATAATAGAACAATAATAGGCATTTCATTTGAATAATTCCTTATTTCTTTAACCTTAGAACTTTCTGAGGTAACGTTCCTAAAAAAACTCTACTGGTCGATCGGGAAGTTCCCAGATTGTACAAAACATTCACAGCGTGCATTCGTCACCACGGCGCATTCGAGACTGAGACTTGCCGAACTCTCGCCAAGCCGAACCGAGGCGCGTCGGGTATTACTTGCGAACGGACCTTTATTAGAAAGTCAATATACTGTTTATCGTTATACTGTGATAGAACATACTACGTGATTTGATTTTCATAAGATCCAGTAGACTCAACACAAGACCGCATTCCAGTGTAGTGTAACTAATTAATCAAAGGACATTGTTCATGAGACTAAACTCTAAAACCAAAGCAGTTCGGTCGTAAATTATACAACGGTACCGGTTAGGGCTGCCAACTTTTTGTAGAGAAAATAGAATATATCTGTGTTCAGGAACGGTAAATAAAAACTACAATAAATGAAATATAGAAATCATTTTATTGACTTGTCAATGTCATATTGTCAATGGGGAAGGCTATTCGTGATAGTTTGGTCTATATTTAATGGGAGCGGTATTTTTAATGTCTATTACATATTATTATTAAAATTTTAGTTGGTACTCTTTGTAGAAAATAACAACATACTATTAAATTGGCGCACTATATCAAAACTGTAGTTTATATAGTACTCCTTAATTAAATCGAGTAGGTACCACCAATGCAGCTACAACGCTATGATAATCCGCGCTCGGCGCGATCAGAATGGATGATTTTGAATATAGAAACTTTTGCTGGCGACATTAATTTGTTGACATAAATATACAGACGACATAAACTGTCACTTTTGACTTACTTCGACTAGGTTCGATTTTATAAGCGCGTTGAATATTGTAACAGTCCAAAACTGCACTGTTATTTTATTCCAAATATTTCTCTATATTTACATAAAAAAGTTTGAGACTAACCTTATTTATCGTCATCAGAAAATTTCTATAATGTCTATATTCTGTAGATTGTTGCACAGCACCATTTATATGGTAAATCTTTGTGAAAGTCCAAAAAGTAAACATGATATTTATGTTCCAAATATTTCTTTGTATTGACAAAAAAAGATTGAGACAAACTTTGTTTATCATCTTCAGGAAATTTAAGATAATGTCTATATTCTATAGGTTATTGCACAACACGATTTATTTAGCAAAACTTGATATTCAACGAAAACAATAATATTGGCTTTATAGGTTATAAAAAACAATAACATAGGTTTGACAACGTCAGATCAGTCATATTAGATAGTGGCGCGCCGGGGTGACGAAAGTAGGAATTAATAAATTTCATCAAGACCTTTAATAACAATCCTTCTGTAATATTAAGGTAATTTACTAGATTATCGTTACAAACTGATATTGAATTATAGAATCAACTATCACTATAAATTAATCAAGTTAACTTAAATCAGAACCTAATAAGTAGCGTCATCGATCGATCGCCATGGTGACGTAGGATGTCATTGTATAAACAACAAAACTTTTTATTATAATGATGACTTTTTAGGATAGATTGTGCTATCTAACTTTAACGATAACTTCGACTTTAACTAGGAAAACGTATAGGATTCGGTTCGAGTTAAGTTCGCTTAAGGTTGGCTGGAATAACCCGGCTTTTAATATGTCAAAATTTGAATTTGAATTTGACATTAGATTATTCGACTAACCAATCAGAGTTAGCCAATAGCGAGACGGTAAAAGTTTTTTAAGATAAGAAAAAAGAGACGCATCTTGGAGGGAACATGGATAGTGACTAAGTGTTGCCAATTTCTAGTTGCTATGCCAAAAATACCCATATGATTTGTCTGTCTGTTTGGAAATAATAGTTTTAATGTATACAAAATAGTTGAAGGATAGGATAGTTACTTTAATCAGAATTCAATAATAGGCATTTTGATGAACTAAATTAAGTAGATTTATGTCATTCTTGGAAAAGCAAATTGAAATGATTAATTAGATGGGATCTAGACAAAGTAGTCACACGAATTATTGATCTTGAGGAAAATCAATATATAAATCGCGTTATTGATAGTTTACAATAATAACTTATTAGTATAGTTATTACATGTAAATTCAAATTCAATAAGTATCATTTATTCAGTCTGGGCTTTTACAGGTACATATGAAAAGTAGATTTATGTCTTTCTGGGAAA
Organism: Chrysoteuchia culmella; assembly: GCA_910589605.1. Classification (NCBI taxonomy): domain Eukaryota; kingdom Metazoa; phylum Arthropoda; class Insecta; order Lepidoptera; family Crambidae; genus Chrysoteuchia; species Chrysoteuchia culmella. The sequence goes on along the minus strand of OU342651.1, from coordinate 19,365,001 downwards.
AGCAAATTGAAATTATTAATATGGGATCTAGACAAAAGTAGTCATACGAATTATTGATTTTGAGGAAAAAATATATAAATCACTTTATTGACTAGGTTACAATAATAACTTATTAGTATGGTTATTACATGTAAATTCAATATTCAAATTCAACAAGTATAATTTATTTAGCCTGGGCTTTTACAGGTACATATGAAAAGTAGATTTATGTCATTCTGGGAAAAGCAAATTGAAATTTATTAATTAGATGGGATCTAGACAAAGTAGTCATACGAATTATTGATTTTGAGGAAAAAATATATAAATCACATTATTGACTAGTTTACAATAATAACTTATTAGTATAGTTATTACATGTAAATTCAATATTCAAATTCAATATAATTTATTCGATCTGGGCTTATACAGGCACTTGTGAGAATGAAGAGGCCGCGCCATCGGTTCACAAACCCTGTAAACTTAGAAATTCAGAGATTAATACTTTATTTATAACAAACATTAAGATTGTCGTGTGAAAAAGGGGATTGTTCTGTAATAATTAGAAAATTATAAAAGGGCATAGTGAGAACAATGCTGAAAGCATTGAATAATTTGACAAGATAGGACTATGTTACTGATCATAAAAGTAAATACGTAACCATATAGTAATATATGATAAAGTTTTATTATTCACGGATATAAAATTTACCCTAATATTTGGGAAGAGGGGAAAAGTTTAGGTGTGGCATCCATGAAATGTAGGTGCGAAGCTTAAGAAGACGGGTCTTGTTAGGGAATTTGAAAATAGAACGAAAATGTTTTAGGTGACGCGGTGTTAGAGGGCATGCGTGGGAATGGCTCTATATAAGGGGCACTTTTCTTAGATAGGGTCTCTTAGCATCATCGCAACTGACGGGTGAAGATGGACCCCCGAAGCGAGAAAGGACGCCAACTTTTCTCTGTAAGAAAGCATCATTGAAATAGTATATCTTTAAATCAAGAAAACATCAAGAAGTCAGCAAGATAGTGAAATTCGAGGTTTTGACGCTAGGCCGCAAATTTCCTCGCGATCTTTTGCTAGAAATGCGTTAATCTGAGCTTAACTGGTATAATTAAGTTCATGATTAAAGTATATAAATTTTGTTTGCGAAAAACCACAAAGTAATGTAGTTTATTCCCCAGTAAATTCATAATTGATATAGTTAGGTCTGCCCCGGAATTGATGTTAGTGTCAATAGGAAGGGCATAGGTTTTGAATAGGACTGCTATCGTATTGTCAGGGTCTTCATCGGTTGTATGGGATCATAGTTTTCTTCTCTCTTTCATACTTATCTCTATAAGATGTCAGGGGAGGAGCGGCTGTGATGTTATGCGATTTGTTGAGGATTATGATAATTTAGTTGCAGCCTAAGCATATAATGTTAGCTTTGTGTCTCGAGGGGAGATTTGTCAAAACCTGGGGGGATTAGGTCAGAGTTTGGCATTATGGTGTGTCAAGCGGGCATCTGCTAATAGATAGCCTAGAAAGCCATATGGGAAAAGCGTGTGTGAGATCGGGACGTGAAAGCTAACGGTCCGAACGGCGTGGGGTAACCCGTCACGATTCGATGTCTATGATCACGTTTTTTCCATGCCTCTTTTGTTAGGGCGTCGGCTCTGTTCCCTTCCCAAGCAGGGCTGACCACGTACAGGCTATAGGAGGTATTAGGAGGGTCCCTGCCCGAACTGTACAGCGTGGGGCGACGTTGGCTGTGGTAAGAGCCAAATTACAAGCATAGGAATCGAATTTAGTCGTTGGTTAGGCAGGTAAAATCACGATTAGGGCTTTCGCGCCAAATATCGCGGTAAGTGTCATAAAAGATGACGAGAAAGGATAGTTGATAGGCCATCTGGTATAAGAATGGGTTGGGTAACTTGGGAGCCATTAGGCTTCCTCAAGATGGCCGAATTGTTAGCGAAAAATTAGTAGGATTGATAGGTAAATGTCTGGATTTGTAGGTCATTATTAGCATCAACAAAATGGCCGCCATAGGCAGCTAAAGAGTTGTGGAAATATTAAAATGGTTTTAAGATCTGGGTTGACGACTGACAACGGTATGCTGAAACTATTATACAGTCGACCTTAGGAACATCCTCCTTTTTGGAGTCGGTTAAAAATAGATTCTCCTAATTGAAACAAAAGTAGTATGAGTGAAAGTTTGCAATAAACTTCACGAGTAGCATTTATGGGATTGAAAACAAATAAGAACGGGTCGGAAACATTGTGGTGATGTGATAGGATAAAATGGTGATCAAAAGGGTCCAGAGGATTTATTGTGAATGGGCTAATATTCTGTATCTGATTCCAATCAGTTGTGTTTTGACAAAACCAATAGTGCTAAGTGAAATCTAGGAAGGATATTTAATCAATGATTATGTTAGTTAACATCATGTGCATAATTGTGTTGACTTTACTTAGTTTCAATACTAGTAACAATTGTCTCAGAGTTAGACAAATTCATTCTCTAATTCCTGTCATGATAGTGGACAGTATTCACCTTTGTAGTAATGGTTAAACTATTAAGAAAACAAATCTTTATATTGAGTTGGTTATATGAGAAACTTTGGAATAGACTACTGTTTATAATTGAAATAAACTGTTCTAGTAATCTTGAAGGTGTACTGCAGTAAGATCTAGGTGAATGAAGTAGCCTGCGTTTCTATATAAGCTTATGCTAAGGACACGGCTTGGGAACGCAAGATCAGAGCTAGAGTGTACTTTTACAATTGTTGGAATGGTTATAAATAAGGGAACAATTCTTTAAGTATGTACTTACCATAAAAGGTATCTATTTATTTAGTGAATAGAAACATTCACAAATAATGGAATTAAAGTACTACTTAACTTAAATATATTAACTTGGTTTCACTAACAAACTCAATTGGAAGAAACTACAAATAGAATCCTACTTGTAATTGAATTCAACAAAAGATAAGTCTTTTCAGCACAATTAGTGTACAGGTTAGTGTTCTTTGAGAGTCAAACTAATATTGCTACCAACTTGTAGTGACCCATTTTTAAGTTTAGCTAAAAGTGAGATGTGGAAAGCCATTTGCCTTATGGCATACTATTGAGTCTTCCTTTAGAACCCAGATTTGCCAGTATCCCTTACTTTGTATGGATTGTATTGTTGAATCCATTCTGATATAATGTTAATCAGCAAAGAATTAGAAATAAACATATTATAATTTAAATTCAATTTTATAACTCAGCTGCCACAGTGGAAAGAGAAATTCTTCATTGTGTAGACTGGTAAATCGCTTGAAAGCACTTTGCTTTGTCCTCTTTTAATTGATTGTACTAGGTCAGACTGACAATGACTGTAGACCTTAGAAAAGTACTTAAAATATTTAATAAAAATATCCAGCTGAGGCCGGAAGAGGATTGACCCGTCTGGAGTCGAGATCCATTGTATTGAGCGGGGAGGTGCTCGTACCTAGCCGGTAATAACTTAAATGCCCTAAGATATAGATAACAAATAAATTCTTGGTAGTAGTAATTGACTCTCCATACTTAACTCCACAGTGACTATAACTTCATGTTTACAACTTACCTTTTATCACTGTAATATATACTTACGTTCCATAGATTGACTTCTAAAACTTCCATAATTATTCTTTACCTAATATAATATATATTTATTAAAACAGCTGTGAGGATCGGGGTATTTTAGTATACTTTCTTAGGTTATTCTAGAATCTAAGTCCTTTAATTGTCATAGGTAATTTCTGTAGGGCTATAACAACATTTAGGAAAATGTATAAGCTTATAGGTAGATTCATAAGAAAAGGTAATAACTTAATTTCAATTTTCATGGACAAACCATTAGAGTAACTTTTATTCTTAATTGTTAGTTTAGTAAAGTATCGGTTATAATAGCAGAGATATTTAAGCAACGATAGGAAAAGTTAGTATTCATTATTAGGACATTAGGTATAGTATGCTAGTTACAATGCTGAAAGGATTTGGGTATGCTACGGAATACAATCAGGGAAAACCACTAGAAATCACGAGCCCTTTCAAACTATACAAGAGCATATTAAGAAAGTAGGTTTTAAATTAAGGTTAGGATAGGATAAGCAAAAATTTAAACAAGAGTAGATTATAGGTCTTCATATCTATAATTTTAGTAAGCGGGGTTCGGTACATTTTGTAGCCGTGACCAGGATATATTTCTTTATGATTTTATAAGCTGCTGAGCTGCATCGGTACAATATGACTAAGAATACTGTTGGCAACCCTACCAATACCACCCTCTGAACGCCGAACTTGGTACCTGACACCTTACAATTTGCATTGAAAAGTTTAAGCTAAGCTTTATTTGCGATTGATTAGTGTTATTGTTTTATATGTACGAGTATATTATGTATGTATTTACAAAAAAAAGGATATAAGTTGTTTATCCGTTATCTTGTATCTATAACACAAGTTCTTCATGAAACTTAACGTGGGGTGAACTTAATTGGTGTGATTGTATTCAATTATTATTATTATTACTTATAACATCGTGTCGACCTTTATTCAAAGAGTTAGGAGTCCTTACCTTAACTTGCTTATATATTTTAGAAGCTGGAGTATTCGTGAGAAGTCATCCACATTTATTTGAAAAGGTCTCTGAAAATAGCATTTTTCATCGCCGAGATATAACAAAAATAAGATATCCCTCATGTAAAAGCGTACTTTACCAAAAAAACTGTTTCGTTAATGCGATAAGAATTTATAACCACATTCCAAGGACCATTCGGAAACTGCCCCTGCAACATTTTAAGAAGAATTTAAAAACCTGGCTCCTTGACAAGTCCTTCCATACTTTGAACGAATTCATTTCTCAATTAGTGCTTTTTGTTCTTGACATTGTCTATGTAGAGTACTAATTGAAAATGTACTCATATTGACATTTTATAATTAATAAGAACTATACTTTGACATTTTCCAATAAAATTTAATAATTTTTAATTTGTTAATGTATGATTTCATTATTATTTTTTTATTAATGTGACATACTACTTGACATTGTTATGTAATGTGCTAATCGATTTTATGAGGTAATATTGACATTTTATAATTAATATTCTGTTTTGACATTTTCTAATTTAATCTAATAATATATGATTTGTTAATGTATGATTTTTATTTTTATTAATGTGACATACTACTACTCAGATAATGAAATGAAAATGTAATAATTTAAAAATTGAAATTTAATTTGCATACTCTTCTGAGAGTGGGACATATTGTACTTTATAATTTTATATCACCTTATCATACTATGTTCTCTGCAAATAAATAAATGTATTTGTTTATTTATTATATTCACCCGCCTCTGTGGTCTAGTGGTACAACCACCGGTATCAGAGCCAGGGGTCCCGGGTTCGATTCCCAGCGGGGGTACATATTGTATTCGGTTTGGGTGGTGGTAGGACTTGTTGTAAGTCTATCTGGCTAGATACCACCATATTATCTTAGTCTGGCGTCATAACAACAATGTTTTCAGCATTGTTCTGTTCCGGCAATTAGAGATAAGATAGCCAGATCCTCAGTAGTTTAGGATTCCGGGAGAGGCTCGCTTCCATCTTCAGTCTTATCAATACTTAACATCAGGTATGATGAAGGCTAAGAGACTCGCCGTCGTTCATAAAAAAAAACTGTGCACAAATAATTTTTTTATTTGTTTTTAATGTAATCCTCATTTTTGTGCAATAAAGAAACTTATAATCATTTATTATTTATATGTAACCCCATTTGAGAATAATCTTGAACTTTCGTATTTTTATGGGTCTTTTCGAATAGAAAAAGTGTCAAGACAAAATCATAAAAACGTGTTTCTGAAACTTTACAAATCTAGTTAAAGGCATGAAGTATTATTTTATCTTATTACCAGGTTTGCAACAATATCTCAAACTATCCCATAGCCAAAAGTAAGTATTATTTCCGGAATCCTTAATGTCCCTACAGCTGGGGTCCCTGAACTGGCCTTCCTTTTGAATAGAGGAGAATGATATAAATAATAATAATAAATTCCATACCATCACACCTATTATCTAGCCCACGCTAAGTTCCAGGAACTTGTGTTATGGATACTAGATAACGGATAAACATACTTATATACTTTTTTTTTGTAAATACAAACATAATATACATATTAAACACCCAGACCAAGACAAATAGACATGTTCATGCACACAAATATTTGTCCCGTCCGGGGATTGAACTCGGGACCTCTGGCGTAGAAGGCGGGTTTAGTACCCCTGCGCCAAACAGGTCGTAATGATACTTAGTGAATGACCTAAATAAACGTCAATAAAGGTGCATACTGACATTCCTGACCTTTACATTTCAAGCACAAACTGGACCTAACAAAAGTTTTAATAAAAACAAACAACCTTCCCAATAAACAAACTATTATACAACGTGTTTCATTGTTTATTCCGAGGACGGTACAGGGTGTCCCGAAACCCGGATTATCATAATAAGCCTGCAGCTGTATAATTTTCAACTGATGGGATTATGCAGGTTAAGAGAAATGGAAGTTTTCCGTTAAATTTTGTTTCAGAAATACTCATCTGTAGGTTGGGAATATTTAATCGACTAGTTATGAATAACAAATAGATTAATTATTAATATGCTAATATGCAGTGGTTTTAAAACAAATTATATTTTGGACAGTAAATTTTACGAACCCGATGGTGCAGTGCTAGTAATCATGCGCCAACTGAATCAGGGGCCGTGGATACGATCCCCACCGGGTACATTTAGGTGACGGACATTTGGGTTGCCATAATACATTGAAAAAAAAAATACATGGAGAAACACGGTTTCCGTTGCGGAATGAAGCGCGTTGCTTTCGAGCCGCGTTGTTCTATGATATTTAAAAACAACAGTAGACCTAGCACGAAAAACTTTCGAGTAAGTATCGAGAACGTATAGTCAAAAAAAAATTTTTTTTTTGTGTACGACACGTGGAGACTCTTAGCCTTCATCATACCTGGGCCCTTATTCACTATGACCACTTTGCGATTCCTTGCTTCAAAACCACGCCAATATCGTACATGGTTACGATATTTTCAAAATTCGTATTCTCTATGACACAAATGAAACCTTGTGATATGAACGTGACTTGCGCGTAGTTTGAACTGTCAAAAATTCCACGTTAGAGACACACGTGGAATCAACATGGAATCTGCAAGGAATCGTTGTGACTGTGAAGAAAGTGATTGTTTTTGTGCTAAAAACTATTTAAATAAATCTATAACGTAAGGTCAGACCTTCTAAACACTACCTATTTCTTTAGGTATTTCAGTGAAATTTAGTGTCAGCTATCTTAAATATCATAATCTACTATTACTAAGATTTCGTAAATTTTGTATCGAAATAAACCACATGTAACTATAAAATTATTTTATTATGAACTTTTATGTAAGTATTTGCATGCAACTACCGAAGACCATTCTAGATCTACACTTAAGAATGAACTTGTGAATCACATTTTTAAACAAATTGATTTCAATGCAGTAAGATGTTTTAGTTTTACATCGCTTCTTAATCTGGAACAAATGCAAAAGACAAATATTAGGGGTTACGTAAGTAAATTAGATATTATAAGACAAGTAACTTGTAAAATTTTTGGCAGTACCAAACGATTAGGTACTTACATTATCAAATCGCTTCAAATAAAATACCGCTACTACAAAATTCTTCAAACAAAATATACTCGTAGGTACTATATTAATGTTTTAAGGTGTATGTATATATTTCCATTGAAATACTAAGTATTATTATTTCTTTCTTGTAATAAACTTAAGTATAATAAACAGACAAAATTGAATCAACTAAATTTCTGATGTTAAGTATTAAGATAAATTTAGTTGATTCAATTTTGTCTGTTTATTATACTTAAGTTTATTACAAGAAAGAAATAATATAATACTTAATACTTAACATCTGATGTTAATTGTTAAGTAATAAGTATTGATAAGGCTGAAGATGAAAGCGAGTCTCTCTTGACATCCTCAATCACTGAGGAGCTGGCTATCTTAATCTCTAACTGCCGGAACACAACAATGCTGAAAACATTGTTGTTATAGCGTCAGACTTAGATAAGATGGTAGTAGCTAGCCAGACGGACTTACAACAAGTCCTACCACCAACCAAACCGAATACAATATATGTACCCCCGCTGGGAATCGAACCCGGGACCCCTGGGTCTGAAACCGGTGGTTGTACCACTAGACCAGTAGGGGGTTAAAAGCATATTGAGCAGCGTTCCTACCGGACGTAAACGGAACTTCATTTTCCTATGCATTTTTAAGGATTAGTCCTCGATACTATTTTGAAAAAACATTTTATATAAAAAATCAAACCGACTTCAAAAAGTAAAAAATAAAACTTTTGGAGTCGGTGCCAGCCAAAGCATTCTACATTGCACTTCTATTAACTATATATTTTTTGCCTTTGCTAACTAGCACCGACTCCAAAAGTTTTATTTTTTACTTTTTGAAGTGATGATGTCATCTAGGTATACGACTACTTGCCAAAAGGTGATTGATATTTTTCAGGATTATGAAAAAACTACTAGCCAGATCTTCGTAAAAATATATGGGACCACACCAACCATTTTCTTCCAGATAAAAAAAGAATTTTAAAAATCTGTTAACAACTGGCGAAGTTATGGTGGAACATACATAAAAAAAAAAAAAAAAAAAAAAAAATACAGTCGACTTATAATATCCTAACCTCCTCCTTTTTTGAAGTCGGTTAAAAATTTCGTGCTACAGAATGCAGTGAAGGATTAATTTCAGTTATATTTTGTTTTCAAGTTTACTAGATAAATTATGGGGTGGAGTAGATGTTTCTCATTGGTTGATATTGGTTTATCATTAATCTATGGTATTTCTCTCTAGCTAGAATGTAAAATCGTCCATTACCAAATACCATAAAGTGGATATATAGGTACTACATAAAAAATTACAAAGTAATAACAAATTGTTTTATCAATGTAGGTCGATACGATATTGCGGCCGACTTTAGCCTACAGATAAACAAGAATTCACTTTCCCCACATATTAATACGGCTCGCGCTTAGAAAAGGCAATATTCGCTCACAGAAAAGTAATTTATATTCTTTCGTACGAACATAACGTTCTGCAAAGCATAATCTCTTTATAAACCAATTTTCCAAAGAAAAGAAGCTTCGCGAAAAATAATCCCTAACCAATAGGGAATTGCTTGTAATGCCATTGGCCTGACGTATATCATTATGACAGATCCACAGACTGGGGAACGGACAGACATTACGGGAAAAAAATAACGAACCAGCTGTTGTAGCAGCAGTAATGTATAATGTTTACAAAATGACGTATAATATATGATTGCGTACAGATTCATCAGCACGACAGATACTATAATTACCTTTAAAGTATTATGTAGTAAATATTAAACAAGAAAACATACTAGAAAACAGTAACTTCTCTCATTTCGCCCAGACGGGACGGGCGACATGAGACAAGTTGCGTTTTTCTAGTATATTTAATAGTTTAATAATTACCACATAAAAATTGCATTGTAAAATACAAAATTAAAAAGTTATAATATAATATTATATATTATATTTAGTGGTAATGCTGTTTACATTTTTGCGAACAACATTATACGTGTTTGTTTTTTTAAATACGAGGGGCGATCATAAAATTTTCCGGTAAATTTTATTTTTTAATATATTCTTCCATAACCCTCAGATCATTCCTCAGATCACTCAAATAATTTGTTGAAATAATCGAAAAAAAATTGGCCCTTACGTCATTGTTTTTTTTTTAATGAACGACGGGCCTTCATCATACCTGATGTTAAGTATTGATTAGGCTACAGATGGAAGCGAGCCTCTCCCGGAATCCTCAATCACTGAGGAACTGGGTATCTTATCTCTAACTGCCGGAACACAACAATGCTGAAAACATTGTTGTTATGGCGTCAGACTGCGGACTGCACCACTTCTTTGAGGTCAAAAATTTTTTAGGCGCCTGATTCTTCTTTAAAAATAATATTAATGGTCACAGATCTGAACTATAAAAAGGTTGATGAAATTATTCGAAGCCTCATCGGTTAACAAACGCCGTTGCAACTTGGCTCTTGTGCGCAGGTGCATTTTCATGCCTATAAAGGCTCAAAACTTTTCTAATTTTTTACTTTTATGGACCCCTCCAAATGTTCTAAAAGATGAAGCTTTCTACGGTTCTATTAACACCGCATTCTACATAGTCGATGAGTAAAATACACAAAAAGACAGTCGCAATAATGTTTCCACCTTTTTATCCAATTCCGCCCTCTTGGGCGGCGGAATGCCTTTTTTATGCCATGGTATCGTCTTCTTCTTCGACTAGGATTACGTTACTGAACATAGCTTTCATCTTCAGTATTAATTTGGACTATAACTTCATTCTTTATCTCGCCACAAATCTGCACAGTCTGAAGTAAAAATTCAAAAAAATCTTGCTTTTGTTTTTGTCTTCCCTACCGACTTGCTTGCTCGTTAAATAACTAAAATATTAACGACCCAATTAGGTTTAAATTTGGAATATATACTAATGATAAGATGTTTAATTAGTAGCTACCTGGTCAAATGAACCAAACTCCACCATCCCCCCAAAACCTCGTCGTCCCTCGTTTGTCATTTCTACTTTCAAAAACATGCCCCTATAAATTTTTACTGTCTATCCATAAAGTAATAAAGTATGTACATACACACAGTTAATTATAAATAACTGTGGTATGTATAGGCATTTACCTGGGTAACGAATTAACGTTTTTTTTTTATCTGGACAGACGCTGATGACGTTTATATTTTAGATTTCGGAATTAAAGTACTTTCTAATATTTGTTTAGACTTATTAGCTCTATGGAGAAAGCCAGCATCTTGTTGCTGAGCCTCCGATACATAACGTTATAATAGTCTTGATTGACGAGGGGCCAATTTGATTGTTGCTTACGATTGCTGGCTGTTTTGTTGCTTTCCTCCAGAAGAAAATCAGTGTATCACCATTAAAATGTTAAAAGTTACTATTTGTACAGTCAAAGTCCGGCCGTTATTTAAGAGCGGCGTAAGGGCGCTGTCAAGGCTCTCTTGACGGGATCGCGATGAGATCGAGATTAAATGTCAATAATAAATATTGATTTTCGCCGTTGATTCGATTTTGATTGGCCCTACAATTGATTTCTAGAGTACAAAATTACTTTTCTCAAACATGCATGGAAATGTTGTTATTATTTTCGAAAAAAGAACACGCGAAGTATCGAATTTACTGACAAAGAAATCCATTGCAGGAGCGTTTTTTTTTTAATTTGGAACATTACAAAGAGTATTTAACAACTCCAGGACGCGCGCCGTTTTATACAACATTGCTGGAGCGCTGTAATGTTCCAAATTCAAAAAGACGCACCTGCAATGAATTTGATTTTCTTTTAGTTATTATTAAATGTATAATATAAAAAGTATGTTTTATTTCCTTGCATTCTTTTGAGAAAACTTTTGTCTCGTATGAGTGAAGTCCTCGCCTACGGCTCGGCCTTCAAACTCATACTCGACCTGCAATTGCCTATTTCACGGCCTTTGCAATAATGTACTATTATTTACTTTCTAGTATTATTTATTACTTTAATTTCATATTCCAAGTCAAAATTACTGACTTTTGACGTTAATTCAATCTCGATCTCAATGCGATCGCGTCAAGAGTGAGGGGGTTGGATTGTGCTATCGTGAGTACTTGTCATACAGCTGGGAATTTGGAACTGGGTTTTTTTTGGATCTTTATTTAAAAAAGTAACAAATGTACAGAAAACGTTTGTATCATAAATAAAAGAACATTAATAGGTATTTAACTTGAATAATTAATAATTTCTTTACCTCGGATAGTAACCGAGAAAACGATTCCCGAAAAAACTCTACTAATCGACCGGGAAATTCCACGATTGTACGTAAAAGTGAATGAATATAACACTTATAGCGGCCGCTTGCGGTTTCACCAGCGTGGTTCCCGTTCCCGTGGGAATATCGGGGTAAAAAGTATCCTTTGTTTTAAACCAAGCTATTTACTATCTGTGTACCAATCATCCAATTCCATTCTGTAGTTTTTGCGTGAAAGAGGAACAAACAAACAAACTCGCACATATTATGTTATATTAGTAAGATTGACTTCATAACTGTATCTAACTATTTGTGATTCAAATTTTCACATACACATGAGATAAATTTTATACTAGAAAAAAATACGTGTGGCACTCGGGGACTGCCGCGGTAAAGCTATTGCATAGCATTTTTTTTATCATAGCTATGCAATAGCTTAAAAACAAGTAGATCCAAGTTGCTCAAAAGAATTTGTATCTAGCTATTTTCACAAAACACTACGTGTCTTATAATTCTGAACCTTACATTCATAGCAATAACATCTATTTGTCCTTGCCAGATCCACAGAATAGTGTTAGCAACTATCGAAAGTGTACAAATATGAAAAACTTTCATTTATTGCTTTTGTTGGGAAACACGTATTACATTCGTCTTTTGTAGTAATATCTGTTGTATTCGTGACCGGCAACTCAGTCGACATTACAGGTAACCTAGCAGATAATAATGAAATTCAATTTTCACCTCACACGCTCTGAAAAGGTGGTTTTGTCAATCAGTTTAGGCGTAGAAAATCGCTTTTTGCGGCCTAGCGAAAGTACTTTTTTAATTTAATACCTAAAAATATGTCATAATGCGTTCCGAATCGCACTATTGACTTTTTTGTTACATTTTATTCTTATTTTAAATAGCTTTAAATTAATTATAATACTCCGTTTTGGTTTTATTATATTATTTTAGTTCATTGAATCATAAAAACAATAACAGTAAGATTAAACTATTTGTTATAAAAAAAATATATTAGGCTGGGTGAGATTTCACAACCTATGATTGGATTTCGGAACATAACATAGATCTTTATTTTTAAATTGTCTTTATCTTGTACCTACCTCATGTCAGTGTCAACATTATTTTTGTTGTTATTTATAAGTAACAATATATTCCTATTTTAAATAACTTTGAATTAACTATAATACTTCCTTTTTTATTATTTTAGTTTTTTAAATCATTAAAACAACGAGAATAAGGTATATTTAGATTAAACTTTATGTTTAAATAATTTTTTACCGGAATTTGACCACGGAAACAACCATAAAATGTTCCTCGCTGTTGTGAGGTGAAAAATTGTGTGTTGCGCTCATCACAAAAGTTTTTAGCGTCTTGTACCTTTGAAATCCTCGCTTCGCTCAGGATTCAATGGAGGTAACTCGCCGCTAAATAACCAACTTTCCAGCCTTGCATAACAAATAACTATTAATATTTACGTTTTAACCGCCTCTGTGGTCTTGTGGTACAACCACCGGTATCAGACCCCGGTACTCGGTTTGGTTGGCCTGGCTAGCTACCACCATCTTATCTAAGTCTGAAGCCATAACAACAATGTTTTCAGCATTGTTGTGTTCCGGCAGTTAGAGATAAGATAGCCAGTTCCTGACTGATTGAGGATACCGGGAGAGGCTCACTTCCATCTTCAGCCTAATCAATACTTAACATCAGGTACGATGAAGGCTAAGAGTCTCCCCGTAGTTTTAAAAAAATAAAAATGGATATAGTAGGTATCAAACTAACTAGGTCCTTATCCAAGGTCCAACCTATCTTTATTGCATTATTCATCAAAATGCGTTTACTGGTTTACTGTTTACTACGTGAAAAGTTATCACATATAAAGACAGACATACTTTCAGATTTTCAGATTTGAATTTGTATTAAAACTAATTTGTGAAACTCTGTTTATGGTTTGTACTTTTATCAATTAACTTAATAAGTTTTCCTTTTATTAACTTAATAAGTTTTTGCGCTTTTTTGCCTAAAATATGGTTTAGCCTCAAAAAGATCTGCAAATAATTCAGAGCCTTTCAGCCAAAGTATGTCAATGTTTCTGATATGTTTCTCCGCAACAAAATTTGTGCGGAGAGTAAACTCCAGCTGAGTTTACCAAGTCGTTAGACGATATTTGGCGGAGACTTAAATGGAGTTCGGCTCTTTATAAGAAAGAGGAGAGTATGTAGGACCTTTTTAGGGATCCTTAGTGGAAAAAGATGGGTACCATTGGTGTGAGTGTTGCGTAGCATTGTAAAATATAATCTCAGTTAAAGGTGACCTATTTTTATTGAATCTTAATGCTTCCGATTGATTTTAATTCCAAATTAATATTTTCCTATGTTATATAAATTAAATAAATAATATCTAAGCAGATGCACACTACTTTCGTCGGAGTATCAATATGAAGTTAAAATTATAAATCTAAAATAAATCAAATTAACAAATTCTTCTCATTTTTTGATTTCCCGTCTCAAATCTGTTCAATTTTAATTCTTCGCGCTAGAACTTTAATTTTAAGAAAATATTACTCTGCATTATTGATATCTGATGCTATGAATAGCTTTTTGTGGCACAAATCAATTTTGCTATAAATATCATTTATCTTTTTATAGACGTACCTTTTTATAAAAAAGATTATCAATTAAATTATCTCACAAGGTCAAACACAAATTGGGAATGAAATTAGGGGGCTTCCTCTATCTGGCAGAATTTCGCTGCTTCGAACTTACTTGGCATAACACACTTGGCAGAATCTTTCTTAAAAGAACATTTGTCAGAAAATTCATTTGTAAAAAATATTTAGCATGATTGTCGATTGGCAGAATGTTTATATGTCCGAATTTACCATAGCATACTGTAAAGATGGCATACAAAGCAAGCATGCAAGCAAGCATGCAAACAAGCATGCCAGCAAGCATTCAAGCAAGCATACAAGCAAGCATGTAATACAATGTACTTATGGATATGACATTCCTGCAAAAAGTCGATTCTGCCTATGAACGTTCTGCCAAATGATGATTCTGCTTTTTGATTTTTATGTAGGTATAAGGAAATTCTGCATAATGATAATTCTGCCTTACAAAATTATGCCAAACAACTTTCTGCGAAACGAGGTTCATGCCAACCGTTGATGAGCAGAATAAAATGATGACTTGAAAAGTTCTGCCAAAAAGGGTATATCCAAAATTAGGACCCAAATGTCACAGTGCAGACAACAAATTGAAGATGGCGATTGATGTTTTTCTATTTGAAAATGAAGCATAGCTTTCAACAATGATGTTCTTCATAGTAATTTGCGTTGAAATATGTGACGCAGACTGCACACATTGACAATTAACAAGTAGGACTTAGGATACGAAAAAGGACGGAAATGAAAGAGATAGCAATCGGACCCATATAGGGTCCTCCCACTGTTTCACAATGCGAGCAAGTAATATCTGCTTAAAGTACGTACACACTTATAATATCATTGGCTTTCAACAATTATGTCAACAAATTTAAAAGATACAATTTCTTATTTGAACTCTCAATAAATCTAAACGTGTAGATTTTTTGTAGAAAGCTATCATCAGAAATTAAACTCACGTAAATACAATACAACACTACGCAGACTAGTGCCGTGCGGTAGGGAAATACTTAGTTGATAAGTAGCAACATTGTTTTAAATGCAAACATCTTAAAAAAACGTGAAACTCTCATTATTTTCTAAAATCCAAACCGCACAAAAGAAAGCCGTAAATGCCTAACAAAAGTACCGATAGATCAATGAGCAAGAATAATAAATTACGATCAGAAACCAGCCTACTGAGTAAACATCTCTTATTTCTACTAATTAAGGAATATTCCCATCAGACCCACATCAGGATGTTATAACTTTAGAATTGGTCAATAAAACGGAACACTTACCTCGTTTTGTAATAAACGTAAAGAATTAAGTTTCCACCATTCCTTTACAGTAGACTGTAGGATATTATAAATATAAATAGTAGCTTTGAAATTCTACGCAAGAGTTTATTTCAGGTGGTTAAATATCTATTAAAGATAATAATATTGAAGCAACAGCCAGCGAAAAGCCATTTTGTCGTCTGTCAATTTCATTGTACCTCTTATTTAGGTACATGCTGTTGCAAATTTCATATTTTCTAATCTCAAAGAGAGAATATTTTTATTGTGAACGATTTTAGTGACCCTCCTAAGGTATAATAAATATATTTGCTAGAAATTCATCAAAATTTGATTATGGTTAGGCATTAAAAGACAACAAACATACAGAAATACTTTAGCATTTTGCTTATGAATACCTATTCATATTTTTTCTTTTCGCTCCAAGCATACCTACATTTCTGAAAAGTATATCTCAGGTTCTGCTTATCCACGAAGTAAATACAACTTATACTAGGTAGGTGCTATATTTAGCCAAATTAAGCTAAAAATCTAAGATGATCAGGACCTCTATTTTTGAATCACTCGTCGTGCGAGTGGCGAGGCGAACAAGGAGGCGATCACGCGATAAACGATCTTGCAAGCGTAAACAGCATGCTTTTCGCTTAGCCCCTCGCGCGCTCGCGTTGGGAGGCGGTACTACAGGCGTAAAGCGAAGCTATATATATACCTGCAAGGTCGCTTTTACGGAATACGGAAACTCAAACGTCGCACGAAAATCAGTAGAATCCTCGAGACGAGTGAATCAAAAATACATTTTATAAAAAAAAATCAAACCGACTTCAAAAAGTAAAAAATAAAACTTTTGGAGTCGGTGCTAGCTAGCTAAGGCCAAAAAAATATATAGTTAATAGAAGTGCAATGTAGAATGCCCTGGCTGGCACCGACTCCAAAAGTTTTATTTTTTACTTTTTGAAGTCGGTTTGATTTTTTTTTATAAAATGTATTTTTGATTCACTCGTTTTTTCAGACTTTTTATTTCAGATTTTTTAGTTACATCATGTGCCGTTACTTACACTAAAAATCAGCCCATACACAACAATGTCATCTAGGTAAACGACTACTTGCCAAAAGGTGATTGATATTTTTCAAGATTATGAAAAAACTACTAGCCAGATCTTCGTAAAAATTATATGGGACCAAATTGACAGTGTACCCGATCGAACAAAAAAACAATTATTAAAATCGGATCACCAACACCGGAGTAATCGGTATACATACATCAGACAAAAACAAAAAAAAATAAAAATACGCGTTGAATTGAGTACCTCCCTCCTTTTTGTTGAAGTCGGTAAAAATAGAGCTTCTGCGCGGCAGTTACGATGATCGCACGATAAAACAATAAGGCCCGGTCCCCTTTACCAACTTGCCCTTCAACAACATAAGTTTTGATTAACTACAGTCCTGCTACTACCAGATACGCGAAAAGTTACAATTGACAGACTTGGTGGTGCTGTAGGTAGAACTCCAGATAGGTATGATATATTTTAAATAGAAAAATATTGGAAAAAACAACTCGGCCACAAGTGAATTCTCAGGTGGGACTCAACCCACGACCTTTGGAAATCCGGTCCAATGCTCTAACCACTGAGCTACCGAGACTTGCGAACAATCTCCAATACTTTTATATTTTTAATACGCTGTAGACCAGCGTTGTCACATTAATGCTAGGAATATCCTTGCATTCGAAAGAAACATTTTTCAGGTGTTTATCGATCGATTAAGATGCAACAGCCAATAATTTATGATTTTTTAATTTTTGCATTTTTCAATGCGTTTTTTATACTTATGATAGGTAATTATTTAAGCAAAAATAGTTGATATTGACGGCGGAAACAGCGGAGATCGCCTCATTTTCAATACTATTTGTCAGCTAATGTGACATTCTGTCATGACAACAGCGTCGATGTTTAGTTAGACACGGAGAAGTCTTAAGGAAAAAAAAACCCCTGCTTATTTTGTCTGAGCTGAGGTCGTGCTCGTGGTTTCCAGACTGATATTATAAATGCGAAAGTATGTTTGTTTGTCCTTCCTTCGCGCCCTAAAGAAGCAACCAATCGACTTGATTTTTAGAATAGGAGTTAGGGTTGACTTAAGAGAACTTACAGACTTAGGTTTTTTTAATTAATTTTATTTATAACTTTTTAATTTTGCAAGTTGCAATGCAATTTTTATGTGATAAATATTAAACAAGAAAATACACTAGAAAAAAGCAACTAGTTTCATGTCGCCCTGCCTATGACTATACTATGATCCTAGCTTAAAAAAAAAACAATTTATTTTTAGATAGTTTAAATATCATACGCGTTGGGGGTCGAAATAATTGGATGAAAGAAATGCTAGAAAAATAGTGCAAGATTGTATGGTTTGCAAAGAACTAAACATTACATCCGCTTATGGGTAACTTGCCTAAGGAACGTTTGAATGCTACTTATTCCTTTTTTATATTGTGGCCTCGACTACGCCTGGCCAGTGTACACTTTAAATCGTAAGGGGAGGGGTGCAAATCGGTTAAATCATTTGTTTATTTATCTGTTTTGTAACGCGCAATATTTTTATATTTTTAATACGCTGTAGGCCAGCGTTGTCACATCAATGCTAGGAATATCCTTGCATTCGAAAGAAACATCTTTTCAGGTGTTTAACGATCGATAAAGATGCAACAGCCAATAATTTATGATTTTTTAATTTTTGCATTTTTCAATGCTATTTTTATACTTATGATAAATTTTAAATAGAAAATTATTGGAAAAAATTAACTCGGCCACAAGTGAATTCTCAGATGGGAATCGCTCTTGCTCAAGAGCATTGGACCGGATTTCCAAAGGTCATGGATTCGATTCCCATCTGACTTGGAATTGGTAGGTAAGCGATCTCTCTTCAGAAGAATATATTCTAGTTCTCAGACACTTTATTTAACGCTATGAAAAACCTATTGAAATATTCTCTGACACTGACAGGAATTTTGTAGGAGCAATGAAAGAGTTTTAAAATTTTATAAATAATTGTTCAGTTGATATTTCTTAATTTGCAACTATCAAAATTAATTTTATTCCCCCTTACGCTTTTTGATGGCCTGTGGGAGGTAGGAATAAAGGCATGCAAACAACATTTGACGCGTGTCATTGGAAATGCGCATTTAACGTTTGAGGAATGCACCACAGTACTAACACAAGTGACGGCGATCCTGAACTCACGTCCACTCTCACCTAAGTCCTCAGACCCTAACGATCTCCTACCCTTAAGTCCTGCCCATTTTCTGATCGGTCGTACACTTACAGCGCCAGTATATGATGACATGCGAGCTAATCCAGGAAATCTACTCAACCGCTACAAGAAGGTGGAGCAAACTCGTCACCATTACTAGACATGGCCCCGGCTTTGGAAGCACCATCTTGCTTTCAAGTTATATAAATGCGTCTTCAGATAGCAAAGGGCATATTTTTGAAAATGCTCGCCTCATAGCGGCATTTGCCGTGCGTATCCTGCTACACGAGATATGCCGTCGTTTCCAGGAACTGTAGCAGCGATGCGCCCTAATTGCCATTTGAGAGTAGGCAGATCACATCTTTGATGACGACGAGAGTTTTAGCCTCCAACGAGTCGCCGCCTTCAGTCCATTTGCATCTATATTCGTTTGCAGCTCCGAGATATATATTCTTTCGCCAACTGTGTCCAGAAATGGTGACGAATTTCCTCCACCATCTTGTAGCGGTTGGTAGAATTCCTGGATCAGCTCGCATGTCATCATATACTGGCGCTGTAAGTGTACGACCGATCAGGAAATGGGCAGGACTTAAGGGTAGGAGATCGTTAGGGTCTGAGAACATAGGGAGAGTGGACGTGAGTTATAATCGCCGCCACTTGTGCTAGAACAGTGGTGAATTCCTCAAACGTTAAATGCGCATTCCCAATGACACGCGTCAAATGATGTTTGCATGACTTTATTCTTGCCTCCCACAGACCATCAAAATGAAGAGCGTAAGGGGGAATAAAACTAAATTTAATAAATTGACTTTTTGCAAATTGAGAAATATCGACTGAAGAATTATATTTATAAAATTTGAAAACTCTTTCATTGCTCCTAGAAAATTCCTGCCATTGTCAGAGATAATTTTAATAGGTTTTCCATAGCGTGATATAAAGCGTTTGAGAGCTGAATATATGCTTCTGAAGAGAGATCGCTTACCAATTCCAAGTATATTGCGCGTGTTACAAAACAGATAAATAAACAAATATATGATTTAACAATTTGCACCGCTCCCCTTACGATTTAAAGTGTACACTGGCCAGGCGTAGTCGACGCCACAATATAAAAAAGGGATAAGTAGCATTCAAACATTCCTTAGGCAAGTTACCTATAAGCGGATGTAATGTTTTGCCTAATAGATTTTTGCAAACCATGCAATCTTGCACTACTTTTCTAGCAAGGTTTCTTCCTCCAATCACCCACCATTGCTCGCGTACTTCGTATAAGAGTGCCTGAGCAGAAGAGACTCATGTTTGTTAAGAAATATTAGTAACACTAATGGATGTTTTGATGAGAGTAAAATTGGGTGCCTCTTATAGTAGTCAAACTCATCAGAGTTGCTAATTCGACCCCCAACCCATATGATATTTCAAAATAAATTGTTTTTTTTTAAGCTAGAATTATATTTAGGTGTTAAAGAATCCTAGAATCCACTCGGAACGTCCTAACTCGTCAACACTTATTACACCACTTAATTTATTTAGTTTTGATTTCCGTATATTAAGAATGAACCGTAGTACATAGGCAAACGTACGAGTTAATTGATTAAAACAAAAACATCTAGTACGACCAAGAAAGGTGCAAAGGCAGTGCCATAAGTGCTCGTATTTAACCTGTATACATTAATTGGTTTTGTTGGATTGTCACCATAAGTTGCAGATCACGTTGAGTTTCGTTAATTAATACCTGCCTTTACATTTTTTCAACGTCAGCGCACGCTATATATTTGTGTTGACGCATTCGCAATAAAATGGCAAACAAATCACCTTGTATCGGAGGCCCTACGAGTTGTAGATCATTAAAAGACTGCCCGGAACCCGATATGCTAGAGGTTCAGCGTTTCCCAGTTTCTGATAAAAAAAAATACCATTGTTAATTTTGATGCCTCTTCGCATACACCATGTATGAACTTGTAATAAAATCTCTTGGCTATAGTATTTATATCTGGCTGGTTTTGGTATCATTAAAAGATTAAATTTTAAAGAGGATAATTCCAAATTCAAATTAGGAAAAAGTGTGATTTTCATTTGTTTTTCTTACTGTCAAGATTCTAATGAAGAAATTCGATACATTTTAAAATTTTACTACATATGAGTAAGGTGAAAACGCGAAAAAAAAATGCGTTGTTTATGGACCTAGTGCAGTGTCTGTGAGAGTAGCACAAATTTGGTTTAAGCGTTTTTAATCCGGAAATTTTGATGTCACAGATGCACGTCGCTCTGGGCCCTATTTAATAAAACTTACAATTCTACATACAGTGGAATCCGTTTATGACATCAAAGGGAATTGACAAACACGTCATACTAAGCGGAAGTCATGCAAAGCGTTTTTGTGAAAAAAAAACAACCTTCTTTTATTAGGTAAATACATACTTATTTTAATAAAGAAACAAAGCATATTATATAAAATAAAAAACAATGGGATGCACTCTGGGAGTGCCGGCAGAGGTGAAAACCGCTTAAACGAAAATAACGATCAAAATCCACTATATCTTGACCACAACTTCATAAAAAGTTGATGAAAACGGAGACCAACTTGATTTGGCAGGTAAATCCATTAAAACTGACTTGACATCAATATGAAAGTTGGTAGTAATGAGAGATCTTTATATAACGGTTGTTATTAACTAATATACGTAGATCTTTCAAATGTGACTTTATGTAATTTGAAATAGGTCAACGGTAAGTAAATGGTCTTATGAATTTTCGACCAGGGTCACGTGTCCTGACGCGACTTTATAATTTTTTACCCATCCCAAAAATTTAAAACTCTAATGTGCACAACGTCGCTAAAGAAGTTTTCACTTAAAAAATTGCACGTAATACATGTATGTATGTATATATATTTTTCATTTTCCCTTTACGAGAGATGAGTTTGATTCTCTATTTTCTAATCTGCATATTATTGTACCTTTCTCCTCAATCGTAAATGCTTTTCGACGTTGAGATGACATTTTTTTACATAGGATATCATTAAAAACAAATCCGTGACGTTCAACTGTCAATTACTCACTGAGATTCAAAACAAAAATCAGCCACGTGCTGAACGTCGTCGGGAATCAACGAACATGAGCGAAGATATGTAGGTGGAAAGAATCATGTCGGTCATTATAAATGGACAAAAAATATAATAAGCGATATGTCACTGTAAGCGAAGTCATTATATCTGACTTTTTACATAGAATTTTATGAAAAACCAAACTCCGTTGTGTAATTACGTCATAATAGGCGGTTGGTCAATATAGGCGGAGTCATAATAAACGGATTCTTCTTTCTAAAATTTTGCTGTTAAAATTGACAAGTGCTGTCTAAAAAACTTTGCAATTATGTAAAAGAAACACTAAGTATTAAAAATTTACAAATTGTACCATTTATAAATGCTGTTTAAACGTCTACAAGTGTAGAAAACGCTTGTAGACCTTGTTTACAATTTTGTATTTACAATTTATTTGTTGTAATTGGCCTGCGATAATTCTGGTTAAGTAACTACTTTCGAAATGGTCGATCACGGGATGGGTGACCAAAATCTGGCTTGGTACGCACGGCCTGCGATAGTACTGGTTAAGCAACTTTCGTAATGGTTAGTCATGGGATGGGTGACCGAAAATTTACTGGTTTGAGTTCCACCGTGCTTTGAAGGTCCCGGTATGTGTGCAGTAGCTTTGCAGTCGTTAAAACAAAAACTATAGGTAGACGAAAAAAATATGTAAATTCTGACACAGGGTGACTCCAGCTGTCGGTCTGATTATATTTTTTACAAATATGTAAACTTGTTATCACAATTCTGCGTTTAATAAAGCAGTATACCCTACCAATATGTAAAGGACATCAGGCAATCTCCATACAAAGTTGGTCCAAAAAAAAAAGTGAGCGGCCAGACCCAAGATTATTTCTAATAGGTAGTTCATATTAGGACCTAAAAAAAAAATATGGACTTAACCCTGTAACCGCGTGAACTGAGAAGCTATTTAAGATAATGCATTCTGGGCAAAAACACAAGTAACATTAGGCGGACAGACCCGGGATTATTTTTAATAGGTAGTTCCTATAAAGACCTAAAAAAATATATATGGACTTAACCCTGTCACCGCATGAACTGAGTTGCTATTTCGAGTTCAAAAATCAGGACAAAAAAAAAGTGAGCGGCCAGACCCAAGATAATTTCTAATAGGTAGTTCATACTAAGGCCTAAAAATAATTATATAAACTTAACCCTGTCACCGCATGAGGAGAGTTGCTATTTCAAGTCAAAAAAATCTAAATAAAAAAAAGTGAGCGGCCAGACCCAAGATTATTTTCAATAGATAGTTCAAATAAAGGCCTAAGAAAAATTATACGGGCTTAACCCTGTCACCGCATGAACTGCGTCGCTATTTCGATTTAAAAAATCTGTACAAAATAAAAGTGAGCGGCCAGACCCAATATTATTTCTAATAGGTAGTTCATACTAAGGCCTAAAAAAATATATGGACTTAACCCTGTCACCGCATGAACTGAGTAGCTATTTCTATTTAAAAAATCTGGACAAAAAAAAAGTGAGCGGCCAGACCCAAGATTATTTGCAATAGGTAGTTCATAGTAAGGCCTAAAAAACTTAAAAGGACTAACCCCGTCACCGCATGAACTGAGTAGCTATTTCGAGTTAAAAAATCTGGACAAAAAAATAAGTGAGCGGCCAGACCCAAGATTATTTCCAAAAGGTAGTTAATACTAAGGCCTAAAAAAAATTATATGAACTTAACACTATCACCGCATGAAGAGAGTTACTATTTCAAGTACTATTACTATTTAAAAAAAACTGGACAAAAAGTAAGCGGCCAGACCCAAGATTATTTCTAATAGGTAGTTCATACTAAGGCCTAAAAAAATATATGGACTTAACCCTGTCACCGCATGAAGAGAGTTGCTATTTCAAGTCAAAAAAATCTGGACAAAAAAAAGTGAGCGGCCAGACCCAAGATTATTTACAATAGGTAGTTCAAATAAGGCCTAAGAAAAATTATACGGACTTAACCCTGTCACCGCATGAACTGAGTCGCTATTTCGATTTAAAAAATCTGGACAAAATAAAAGTGAGCGGCCAGACCCAAGATTATTTCTAATAGTTAGTTCATACTAAGGCCTAAAAAAATTATATGTACTTAACCCTGTCACCGCATGAACTGAGTAGCTATTTCGAGTTAAAAATTTTATTCTAATAGGTAGTTCATACTAAGGCCTAAAAAAAAATATACCGACTTAACCCTGTCACCGCATGAACTGAGTCGCTATTTTGATTTTAAAAATCTGTACAAAATAAAAGTGAGCGGCCAGACCCAAGATTATTTCTAATAGGTAGTTCATACTAAGGCCTAAGAAAAAATATACGGACTTAACCCTGTCACCGCATGAACTGAGTCGCTATTTCGATTTAAAAAATCTGGACAAAATAAAAGTGAGCGGCCAGACCCAAGATTATTTCTAATAGGTAGTTCATACTAAGGCCTAAAAAAAATTATACGTACTTAACCTTAATGCGAGGATATTGTCTCTCATTGATAAAACGACGATGGCCAACACCGTAAAATGGTGAATATACCAAATAAATTGACGTGTCCTCATAGGTCCTCTGTAGCATAATTGGTAAGTGCATTAGGCCGGATTCCCAGTGATGCGGATTCGAATCCCATCAGAGCGACATGAGACAAGTGGTATTTTTCTAGTATATTTTCTTGTTAAATATTTATCAAGTAAAAATTGCATTGTTAAATACAAAATTAAAAAAGCTTATTGTTAACTATGATATAAGCGGGTTTTACTCTAGGATTCTAGGCATTGTTGCATTAACAACTACCCACCTCATAGATCTTACCTGTCGGTTTTGTAGCTCTCGCAGAAGCAACTGTGCTGTTTCATTATGTTGCTGCTCTTGAGTACGCCAAATATAATGTCTGCGACGCTGAACAGAGTAACCGCTTCGAAAGCAAAACGACATAATTAAAAGAACGTAATTTTCAGTTACCACTATTTTAAAATGTCAAGATGACTGTCTATGAATAGCATCAATATAGAATTGTCAATTCAAATTCAAACTATTTACAAAATAAACCAGCCAGCAACGGAGGCGTAATGGCCTGCTTGCAAAGCGGAAACAAATACGATCTCTGTGGTGATCATAGAATACTTAATACTGTTGAATTAGCAGAGATACAAATAAGAGAACAGGCAGAAGCAGAAAGAAAACGCAGTTACAGGGTCAAATCCATAGAAGAATTTTAAGGTCCACTGCGTTTTTTAAACGCGCCGTCGACGCGCGTTCGACCGTGCGCTTTGGCGCAACGGACTATAAGACATAGCTATTGTAAATAATCCTGGCTCTGGCCGCGCGTTTTTTTTATCTGAATGCCTTAGTTAAAATAGCTACTCAGTTCATGTGGTGACAGGGTTAGGTCCATATAATTTTTTAGGCCTTAGTATTAACTACCTATTAGAAATAATCTTGAGTCTGGCCGCTCACTTTTTATTTTTGTTTAGATTTTTTAACTTTAAATAGCTACTCAGTTCATGTGGTAACAGGGTTAGGTCCATATATTTTTTTTAGGCCTTAGTATTAACTACCTATTGGAAATGATCTTGGGTCTGGCCGCTCACTTTTTTTTTGTCTAGATTCTTTAACTTGAAATAGCTACTTAGTTTATGCGGTAACAGGGTTAGGTCTATATACATGTTTTTAGGCCTTAGTATTAACTACCAATTGTAAATAATCTTGAGTCTGGCCGCTCACTTTTTATTTTTGTCCAGATTTTTTAACTTGAAATAGCTACTCAGTTCAAGTGGTGACAGGGTTGGGTCCATATATTTTTTTTAGGCCTTAGTATTAACTACCTATTGGTAATAATCTGGTGTCTGGCCGCTCACTTTTTTTTGTCTAGATTTTTTAACTTGAAATAGCTACTTAGTTTATGTGGTAACAGGGTTAGGTCCATATATATTTTTTAGGCCTTAGTATTAACTACCTATTGTAAATAATCTTGGGTCTGGCCGCTCACTTTTTTTTTGTCCAGATTTTTTAACTTGAAATAGCTACTCAGTTCATGCGGTGACAGGGTTAAGTCCATATAATTTTTTTAGGCCTTAATAGAAACTACCTATTGAAAATAATCTCGAGTCTAGCTGCTCACTTTTTTTTTCTCTAGATTTTTTAACTTGAAACAGCTACTCAGTTCATGTGGTGACAGGGTTAGGTCCATATAATTTTTTTTAGGCTTTAGTATTTACTACCTATTGGAAATAATCTGGTGTCTGGCCGCTCACTTTTTTTTTGTCTAGATTTTTTAACTTGAAATAGCTACTTAGTTTATGCGGTAACAGGGTTAGGTTCGTATACATATTTTTAGGCCTTAGTATTAACTACCTATTGTAAATAATCTTGAGTCTGGCCGCTCACTTTTTATTTTTGTCCAGATTTTTTAACTTGAAATAGCTACTCAGTTCAAATGGTGACAGGGTTAGGTCCATATATATTTTTTTAGATCTTAGTATTAACTACCTATTGGAAATAATCTTGGGTCTGGCCGCTCACTTTTATTTGTCCAGAATTTTTAACTCGAAATAGCTACTCAGTTCATGCGGTGACAGGGTTAAGTCCATATAATTTATTTTAGGCCTTAATAGGAACTATCTATTGAAATTAATCTCGGGTCTGGCCGCTCACTTTTTTTTTTTTGGACCAGATTGCCTGATGTCCTTTTCATCTGTAAAGAGAAAATGTTTATTGAACAGAAATATGTAAAATTGTAGCTACAATTCTGCAATTTTGTAGATTTTCTATAATAGTAAATTTGTAAATTGTCTTTTTTATAAACAGAAATTAACAAATTGTAAATTGTAATCTACAATGACAATTTACAATTTGTAACGTTTATTAAACAGGGCCCAGGACCCTGTTTAATAAAACTTACAATTCTACATATTTACCAAATTTTATCATTTTTAAATGCTGTCTACAAATAAAACTCACGATGACATTTCATTTAATCAATTCTAATAAGACAAGCAAGAAACATCGAAAAGGTGAAATGTCACAATTTCCTTTGCAGTCTCCTAATACAGGTGGCAATTTTCCACCGGAATAATAAGCCTGAATTAACATTGCTGGAGGAATTCGATTAAGGTACGGTTGTGATGAGATAATTCAGCTACTGGCAGAGATCACAATTATGCTGAAAATATTAGGGATTAATGACTTGTCTATTAAAAGTTTACCATCACGTTTTTCATATTTCTTTGTTAACTGTTATAAAAATTAATAGTACGTTCTTTTACTTAGATGCGTTTAGCTCGAATCTGCTTAAATAGACTCTTATAATTATCTTTATGTGGATTATGAATTTTATCATAACCCAAAAAATAGTAAATTCTAGCAGGCCACCAAGATACTCTATAATATACAGACCAGACAACACTGCGTCAACAAACTCGAACCACGATAACAAAGTTTTTCACACCCACTAACTGTATTAGAAGTTCTGCACACACAACTCTGAAGGTTTTCCAGCATTTCTAAATTAGTTATGAGTCTTGATGAACTGTTCTTTTACAAAGACATTATGTCAGTCACAGACTGAACGTATTATCGATAACGAAATAGTAGTTTATGAATGTGTCTGCATATCGAAGGGAATGTTATAAAAACTATTTAATATTTATTTCTTTTTTTAACGTTTCATTCGCTATTTTTGTATTTGATTCGATACAGAAATGTTAAAAACATATTTATATTTATAAACCTAGTTATTTATGACATAGTTGCGTTTTAAAAACCGTCAATAAAAGACATTGGGCAGATCTGACCCGGTCATGATGTGTTGCGGCCAACGCTGTAAAACTGTAAATTTACTTAGTGTTTGCATAGATTAAGAATGTATAAAAATTTATGTCCTAACGCATGTCGCATTAAGAGTAAAACACTTGATTAGTGCTGGACCTGCATACATGGACGGCGAACACTTGTGAGTTGCGCGCACGTGATAAGCATTTTAAGTGCTATGCGAGACACAAAAATATTGATCTCACCCATTGAGTTATAATGTACTACGACTAGACTATCCCAAGCAAAAGTCTTGTTTTATTTTGTTAAAAGTTAAAACAAAAGTGCGCTACAGTGCTTAAAAAATAATTTATTGTCTTTCTGAACCATCCAAACATAGAGCCCTAGACCGCTTCTAGAGTCTTGGTTTCTCGCGACCAAAAGGTCAAAAGCCATTTGGACGGCGCTTTTTTGGCGTTGAACAATGTTCAACGTAGTGCAACAGATAATAGATTTTACACTGCAGAACGGAAATAGTTATTGTGCGTGTTTTCTACCTACCTTTCATTGGAATTCAAACTTTATTACATAATTTATTATTGTAGATTAAACCCAGATAATACTATGGTAAGAAAATGAAAGAAACATTTTGCGTTTATTTATGACCAAATACGTTTATATAATTTAGTGCATACTTATAGGTGAACAGTGATTCCTTTCGTTTTATTTGTTTTTCTTGAGTTATTAAACAGTACCTTAGCACACATGAAGGTATATTTTAATAAAATAGAACAACATAGAATATCAAATTATCTCTAACACAACTCAATAAGTAATTGTTATTCATATTATATTACAGTCAATTCTTTTCTAAATATGGGTAAAATTATTATTTATGCCAATTCTACTAACACTTGTCACATACACAATGTCTAAATCTTAACTTTTATGTTCTATGACAAAATTGAGAAATGACGCAACATGGCGTTTCCGCTAAATATTTTACTCGAATTAATTTTCAAAATGAAAGTGATCGTATGACTTGAATTATTAAGTAAGTTAGTAAAATATCGTAACAAACAAGAGATATTTAAAGAGTTTTCACGTGTTTTTCGATTTAAAACAAACAAGACGTAGGCGCTCAAGGGCTATATAGGAAGAAACCAACTGAGTGAGGTGCGCCCGGTAGTGTTCCGGTGTTTCCCGATTCCTACAACCTTGGCCTCTTCAAGGCGAGAGTGAATAGGCATTTCCTGGGCAAGCATGCAACACCTTAGACCACATCCTGTTTGTTAAAGCACGATGGTGGTCAAATAACTGCCCAGTTATTACAAAAAAAAAAAACGCAGTGGTAAAAGGTGATGTCTTCTCTTAATATATCTCAACCCTAACCCCCCCCCCCCTGGCGGCTTTTTTAGATGAAATGATCATAACTATGAAAATAAAAATGTATCTTTCTGAAGACATTCATTTGATTTTTTTTTTTGCTATATCATTAGAATAGATACCTAGTGGTTTATAATATTAACACGTGTTCTACGGAAGTTTCTAAGGCTATTATACAAAACTGATGTACTTAACATGTGGTCAGTGTTAAGTAATACAGAGCATAATAAACATTTTCACCTCTCACGCTCGGAAATGGTGGATTTGCCATTCAGTTTCCGCGTAGAAAATCACTTTTTGCGGTACTTATTAATAAGTTACAATAGGTATATTCCTACTTTAAATTACTTTGAATTAACTATAATACTCCCTTTTTTATTATTTTAGTTTTTTATATCATTAAAACAACGAGAATAAGGTATATTTAGATTAAACTTTATGATTAAAGATTTTTTTACCAGAAGTTGACCGCGGAAACAACCATAAAATGTTCCTCGCTGTTGTGAGGTGAAAAATTGTGTGTTGCGCTCGGCGAAAATATATTAGCGTCTTGTACCTTTGAAATCCTCGCTTCGCTCAGGATTCAATCCTAGAATCCCTCACTTGCTCAGCTTTCAATAGAGGTAACTCGCCGCTAAATAACCAACTTTCCAGCCTTGCATAACAAATAACATTTTTTTTTATTTTTATGAACGACGGGGAGACTCTTAGCCTTCATCATGCCTGATGTTAAGTATTGATAAGGCTGAAGATGGAAGTGAGCCTCATCCGGAATCCTCAATCACTGAGGAACTGGCTATCTTATCTCTAACTGCCACAACAAAACAATGCTTAAAACATTGTTGTTATGGCGTCAGACTTAGATAAGATGCTGGTAGCTAGTCAGACCTGCAGACGGACTTACAACGAGTCCTACCACCAACCAAACCGAATACAATATGCACCCCCGCTGGGAATCGAAACCGGGACCCCTGGGTCTGATACCGGTGGTTGTACCACAGAAGCGGTGACTGTGGTTCAAGTCAGCTTAACCATTTAAGTTTCATCAGTGGCCGCACTGGGTCATGCCGCTATATCATCTTCATCATTCATCATTATCAGCCTGTGGACGTCCACTGCTGGACATAGGCCTCTCCTAGCTCACGCCTACTCTAGTGTCTACTCTAGTGGCTAATAGCCTACTGTTACCACGCTCTGGCCAGACGGGTTGGTAGAGGGTTTGTTTCAAGTTTTTCTTCTCTCGCACAGGTTTTCAATGCGTCGAGCCTCTAAGTCGACTCTTACGACAGCCCAGGCATGTAAGGGAGTGGTGACACTGTATTCTTAGGCCCTCAGCACACGGCCGCTATATGCCCAATGTATTTTCCTAGCAGATTTTTCTCAAATGACTTCACAACAATTTCTCTTTTATAAGAAATTAATGTGAAAGCAAAATGAACAATTAATTTTAAACATTTGAAAATTTAAGCTTTAAAGAGCTGGAGGCAAAATGAATTGCTATGAGAAATAAAAGTTCTCCTTTGTAGCAATAACTGGGGCTCATAAAGCCTTAATTAAAACAAACAATAAATTACACTTTGTGTGAGAAACGCCTGGTGACAACACGAAAAGTTCAACCCATTTTGAACACTAAAGTATTTAATTACTGTTTATGCTAAAGAGCGTATGTAGGCGTTGGTATATTTTATTGATGGTAGAAAATCAATTTCTATGTTCATGCTAAACGCTAAAGTGTCCCACAACCGCTCAATCGACCATGGGTACCCAGGCTACCCAAAAAAAATATTAAAATACTGGCGTAGATTGGCCGTGGCTACCACCCAAATTTGTTCCATATTTGGTCTTTGGCCATTTACGGTCTCGTCTTAATTAGAACTAAATGTTGCATTCACGGCTAAGCTGACCAAATCATTAAATTTTTTCACATTTAATGAAAAAGTTTTTGGTCTCACGCTACCGAATTCTTTATAGGATCGGCTACAGTTAAGTTTACAAACTAAGTTTTTGTGGGTGTTTTTGATATATATTACTATTAATAATAATTGAAACTTTGTTCTAAACAGACAGAAACAAACAAAATACTTAAATAAAGAAAAAAGTCAATGAAAAACAACAAAGGCCAAAAAATATTTCAGCCGCTAGTCGGCCGGTTAACAACGAAGAAACAATTCAAATCGACAATTTATGATCGATTAGTCTATTCTTATTATTATTCAAAAATTATTTAACTTATCCATCAGCACAGTCAATAGATCCAGCTTATTAGTTCCAAAGACCATAAACCCCTGAACCCGATTTTCAGGTCACTCGAAATAATTTCGTATAACTACGAATTCAAGTCCGAATTGCATCACTACATAGAATAAAACAAAGTCGCTTCCCGCTGTCTGTCCCTATGTATGCTTAGATCTTTAAAACTACACAATGGATTTTGATGCGGTTTTTTTTAATAGATAGTGATTTAAGAGGGAGGTTTATAATACATGGTGTCGAATACCACATTACACTCAAGCGAAGCGAGGGCGGGTCGCTAGTGTATATATAAAAAAAATCGAACGATTATGTTGAGTCTTTGATACTCGTACTCCGCAAGAAGTGAATAACGGCTCAGTTTTTTATATAGTCCTTGCCTCAGCCTTCATATCTAATCGTTTTATATTCGTTTTTTTGGTCTACAAAAATATGCAATTCAGGTTTGAATTCGAGAACAAAATTATTTCGAGTGACCTTAGAATAGGGCCCCAACATACGCTTAAATGCTTTGACCACGGTTTACATTAAATTAAACGAGCTTATTTACATACTACATGGCACAATAATTCATATTCATTACCGTTCTACTAATTTATTTAGTTTGACTTTCCTTTAATGTTAACTTTGTAGTCCTCTTTCATTGTGACTTAGTGTTTACGAATAAATACAAAGTTAAGTTAAGTAAAGATAAGTTAACACAAGAAATATTTTCAGCTGGCGGTTGAAGTTTTTAGACAAAGAAACTCTGTCAGCAATAGGCTGACACTGTAAACAGACACTAACTACATATAGCTACGTATTACAATAGTTTACTTTCTTTATCGAGTTGTGAAATGTAACTCGGTATAAAATACCATAAGTATAAAAATAGCATTGAAAAATGTAAAAATGACAAAATCATATACTATAATCTTGTTTCCATCTTGCTCCGCTTTGGCAAGTTAGAGTCATTTTAAAATATCGTTGCGTACGCAAAATTAAAAGCTTAAGTGTCGTAATAAGTAATACAATAGGTAAAATAAACATTTAAAATCTTAGTGCTGTGTTGGATAATCCAGTGAATGGAATACACTCAGCAATGAGAAAGTCAAACAGAAAGATAGGTACTTTGTGTACCAGCAATCAAGATTGCTTATTCAACGGGACTGTTCTCAGGGTTTTAGCAAACAACAGGAGAGATTTGACGGAGAGCTTTTTGGACTAGAGTATCTTTGAGTAGAATTCAACTTTAGTTGGATTGCAAACAAGGTCTAAGTATCTAGTATTTAATTATATCACTTTTTATATAGACTTTATGTACGGTTTTAGGAAAACGAGTCTAAAGTATTTTTTAAGCTCCATATACAGACTTTCATGTCGTATGATTAATAACAACAATATAAAACTCGGATCTCCTTCATCCTGTAGGCTATGTACTACACGACCAAGACAAATAGGCGCAAGACAGGAATGCGGTTTTGCACTTTTGGCACCTGCAGCCTACTTCTTTCACCGCACTTCTCTTATTATCTGATTTATTAGCCCTACAGTGATTAAGGGATTGATTACCGTTTCTTGAAACGTTGGTTTTTAGTTAGATTTTTTAAGTTTTTCTTAGCTGTCATGCGCCTAATTGTCTTGGTCAGGTAGTATATGTAAGAATTTTTTGAGCTTCCTGAGGAACAGCGGATATTTTTCGTACTAGTGTGTGACTGGTTTCATAGTCAAAATTGTTAATCATATTGATGGGCAATGTTATCCCCTATTACTTTTAATTCAAAATTAACGGTGTATTTATTATACGTGTGTAGGTACCCTGTAAAATCCTATTGTCTATTGCCAATAGTCTTTATAAGGCCAAAGCTTTTTATTCTCATAAGTTTTCTTATTACTATTCCTTGCGTTACTATTCGTGTGTTTATTCGTGTGTTCTCATGTTTATAAAATATATGAAAAGACATGAGACAAGTTGCTTTTTTCTAGTATATTTACTTGATTAAAAATTATCACATAAAAATAGCATTGTAAAATGCAAAATTAAAAAGTTATAAGTAGATGGCAGTTTCATCTTAATCGATAGTCAAACATCTGTAAAGATGTTTCTTTCGAATGCGAGGATATTTCTCTCATTGATGAAACGACGGTGGCCAACACCGTAGAAAAAGGTGAATATACTAGAGAATTTCAACGTGTTCTCGTAGGTCTCTGTAGCATAATTGGTCAGTGCATTGGGCCGGATTCCCAAGGATGCGGGTTCGAGTCCCGTCAGGGCGACATGAGACAAGTTGCTTTTTTCTAGTATATTTACTTGATTAAAAATTATCACATAAAAATAGCATTGTAAAATGCAAAATTAAAAAGTTATAAATATATGAAAAGTCATTATTCAAAACGAAAATACTGAGACCATTATTCAATTATGTACATAGAAGCGGTATCGCAGTCCCGGCGTCGTGTCCTCAAATGGTGTTTGCGTGTCGTTCCCGTCCCGTCGACGAGTCGTCGACGACACTCCGTGATTGAAGACGAGCCGCCATTACGCTCCGTTTCAATATTCTCTACTGAAATTCAATATATTTTGTAAATAGCTTTCGGATTTTTCTCGCCTCGCTCGCTTTAAAGATGTGAGCTTTATATAAATTTAGTTTACATATAAATGATGATGACGAGAGGGTTGGTGTTGCTGATGTTTTTTTTATACATCAACAACTAACCATTTAGCAAATAATTAATAAAATTGGAATAAAAAAACTACGAACGTTTACGTTTTGCTTATTTTGCGGAGAGAAGGTATCACTTGATCGTATGTCTGTAATATCTACAAAAGCTTTGAATTGTTGAGATAATATCTTTATTGTAACATTCATGTGGAATAATTTCCAATACCGAAACAAACAAACCAATAATTTGCATACGCCGATACGGAGTGCTATCACAATATCATACGCTTCAATAGTAGGTGCACCAAGCTTCGAAATACTTTAAGATGTAATATATTAAAAGAATAAAAATGTATTAAAAAAAAGTGGCTTTGGCTTGAAATTACTAGTGAAAAAATAATATATGGCAACATTGAACTGAAAAGAAAAATGCAAACCTAATTAAAAGTATGAGAAGGGAAATATCACCGTAATATCTAAACGCAAAGACAACCGCTTAATCAACCTTAGTTGAATCTTTACCGAAGATCTAACTGAAACTGAGTTGTATCATAGCACCTAGCACGAGGCGTGAAAAACAAGAAAAAAAATAAAAAACCCCCAACTCAAAAAATAATCCTTAAAAGTTAAAAATAATATTAATTACCCTAATTACTATTAGAGAGCTATGCTCGGCGTTTCCCTGTGTGATCGAATCAGAAATGAGGAGATCCGCAGGAGAACTAAAGTTACTGACATCGCTCGAAGGATTGCTCAGCTGAAGTGGCAGTGGGCGGGACACATAGCGAGAAGAACCGATGGCCGTTGGGGCGGAAAGGTTCTGGAATGGCGACCGCGTACCAGACGACGCTCCATGGGTAGGCCCCCCACAAGGTTGACCGACGATCTGGTGAAGGTAGCGGGAAGCCGCTGGATGCGGGCAGCACAGGACCGATCGTCGTGGAGATCCTTGGGGGAGGCCTATACCCAGCAGTGGGTGTCATGTGGCTGAGACGACGACGACGACCCTAATTACTTATTTATTTCGTTTATAAATTTTCACAGACGTCGAGGGACCGCTATTATGAGCTGAATAGTATCGTGCAAGTACTTAGCGATAAGTACATATCGGTCCCCGACGTCTGTGAAAATTTAGAAACGTAATAAATAACCTTTTAGGGTAAATAAATATTATTTTTAACTTTTTTGGAGTATTTTATTGTGTTGTTGGTTTTTTAAATTTTAAATTTAAGTTTTATGTCAAGATCAAATTGTCCGAAGATAGGACACGTGGAAGGTAGTCAGTCATCCACTATTAAAGAGCTGATGATCTTCAAACGGCTGATCAGGTCATGGTTCTTACCATATACTTTCAATATCATTGAAGTAACACGGTACCAAATTTCGAATCGATCGGACATAAGAAAGTTAGCCAGATCCCCTCATAAACTAGAAAAGAGCTGATGATCTTCAAACAGCTGAACAGATTTTCATGAAACACGGCTAAGAACACTCGGAATAACATTACCTATGACACAAAAAAAAACTAAACGAAAATCGGTTCATCCGTTTTGGAGCTACGATACCACAGACAGACACACAAACAGACACGTTAAACTTATAACCCCCTCTCGTTTTGCGTCGGGGGTTAAAAAATACATTTGAAGTGCAAAAAAAGACTTTTACATTTTTGCAGAGAGACGGTTGGAAGCAAAAAGTTATGTCCTTCCTTAATAAGGAGTCTATTAAGTCCAGTAACAGAAGTTTCATTATTGAAATATTTTTTTATGAACGTTTAAATGGGGTTTTGTATACAAATTACTAATTATCCCCAGCGTTAACAAGGGTAAAATCTAATTATGTCCGCAATACTTAAATTAGTAGGTCACCCTACACCCACTCTGCGTGCCACGAAACGACCAACGTTCGCATATCTCGTTATCCCATTTCGGACCGTTATACACACATCGCACACTCATTTGGGCCCAAATGCGGATCATAATAGGTCTCGGTGTGTCAATGTATCTTTACGAAAATGCTTTCAACGGTTTTATTCGATACTGGCAACGTTGAACGAATCCTACTCAATACGCTTTGAGGGCTGACTGAATTATAGCCGTCTAGCGGGGAAAGGATCAGTCAGTCATAATAAAGATAACTACGAGATGACTAAGAGATTAATTTGCAGAGCCATTTAATTATGTAACATGTACGTAACATATACGAACATGTTACATAATTAGATGGCTCTGCAAATTAATCTCTTTTTATATCGAAGGTATTTAGATATTTCTTTTCTCGCCGAGGTTCTCTTGCAGATGGAAACACGGCCTTACTAACTAAAACATTTGAATAATGAACGAACGAACGAAAATTAAAAGACCAAAAAAAACAAAGAATGTGAAGCTAAAGAGACACTTTTGTAAGTCTTTCAGGGACGTTCAGATTTGGGTTTGATCGCCAGATTAGATAGTTAGATCCTCAGTTAGCGATTTGGATTAAGGCGCTTCCACCTTCGGTCTTAACGTCGCTTTGACACAGATGAGATGGAAGTAAAACGCTTCGCTTTGCGAAATAAAAAGGATTTCTCATTGTGTCTTTTTCAGTTACGCCATGAAGAAAAATTCTGCAAATTTTATAAATGCGCAAGATTATGACAAATGATCGATGTAATAATAAACTCGTTTTATTCGATAAGTATTTGTGTGTTTTACCACGTTATATAAGTACTCGTCTAAGCTACAACTGAATACGTTATCTAGTTTTCTACTTTGCGTACATTTTATACAGCGTTCCTTTATGTTATAATCAGTATTTACTTCATACAAATGTTTGGCCACGGTAATGTCAGTAATGTCATTAACGTGGTTTGCGCCTGTATAATTCACTACTATTTTCGTTTTCAACCTGATAAATTACGTTTTAACTCGTCAGGAAAATGACACACAATAAATATTTCATTGTTGTGACACCTGAGACGAGCCGATGAGTTTGTGATAGACGAGGCAATAATTACGTTTTATAATAGTTTTGTTCATTTTTAGTTCCATCATTATTTCAATGCATACTTCCAAGAATCGTCTCTGCTAAAACTATTTACTAAAAAACAAAAATTGGTAGTAGTAAAAATAAATAAAAGGCGACAACAACGTGGTAACAATACAAAGATCGTTACCAACACAAACATGTCACGACTGACAAGGAATATATAATTAAATTGTCATTAAAGTGGGTTAATGAGCGAATAGGTAAAGTTCCGCTAATGTTACTCAATTAAACGGTTTCAGTCAAAGTTTAAAACTGCCTAGTTAAGCCTTAAAGGCTTCTATAACTTCCTAATGATCCTTATTAATCAAGCGGAAGATTGTACCCGTAATTTTATACGCTGATATTGAATGACTGAAATTAATGAAATATTTTTTATTGTATACCTACCAAAACTACCTTATACATTCATTCGTTGAAATGGACATCACACGTGTGGTACAAATGGCGGCCTTATCGCTTATCAGAATGCAAAGATATTATTTTTCCGTGAAAGATAATAATGCTGGTTCGCGGTTTGATGACAGGACTAAAAGGAATATTTGTTTTTTTTGTGCAAAAATCTAATCAGTTAAATCCAAATACACGATACAACCTTGTACGAGACATCAGAGCCATGAGATGTAGCTTTAGCCCTTGTGATACGCATATTAAAACCAACCAAGATATTTTTGCAACCGTAGATTAAAAATAATATTAGATCGTTTAATTGCTACATCATACACACGCACACAGAGTTATATTAAATAATAGAAACTAGGTAATGTTATCATGCACTTTTCATCAGCCCCATTTCCACGCCGAAATGTTTTGAAATGCAGTCTCAAAATTACCCAATAATGTAGGTAATGCGTTAGTGTTCATATATTATTATTGTCTTCTGACTTTAGTTATATAAAAACATAGCGTTATTAACCGAACAGCATAGTGCCCATAATACCCTTTATAAGTACATCACAATCTCTTCTGACCGTATCGTTTATAAAAAAAGCATATGACCAAACCTCGACGGTTAGATGGGTTCCCCGATAAGCTGCGTAATGGTCAAATAAACAGTATAACTGAGGATAAAATCGTTCGCCACTTATGTTAAGAACTATATGTAAGGCTTCAGCTACACTCAGCCTACTTCGATGTATAGCTTTGACTATGAACTGAGAGTTTTTCGATTTCGAAGATAAAACTACACATAAAAACCATAATTTGTAAAAAAAAACTAAGGATTTTTTTTCCGGTGTCGAAACTTCGGGAAATCTAAAAGAACATAAAACATAACACAAATTTGAATGTCCCTAAATGGCATTTATTTATGGGCAGCCTTAAATAACAAACATATTTTTTTATTATTTTACCCGTTTCTAGTTCTAGGTATTCTTGTATTCCTCTCACGTGACAGTTACTAACAATAATATCAAAATAATGGCCTTTCAAATAACTTATACGGCACATAAAGCTAGAATACGTCTAACTTAAAGCTGCTGTTGGCTAGAATAGACAATTTGTCTTCTAAATCTTGACGAACGACGCCTTAATTTGACAAGGATGTGGCGGCAATTGTGTTCCGAAGTTGGCTTTAAGCGGGACTTTCTCATATTTTCGTTTTTTATCTATACTTATAATAAGAATCAAAGTTCAACGTGTCTGTAAATTGCTTCGATTTGCAATAAATTTAGATACGGGGACTCAGAATAAGCAGGAGAACCAAATTCTATCATTTTTAGAATTAAAGTCTGTCCGTCTGTCTGTATGTCTGAGTATTTGAATGAGCATCACACCAAAACCACTGATCTAATCCCACAGTATCTCAACTTACCGTATAGGCTATATTTCATCACAATCGGTCAACTCTTTCAAAAGTAATTACATTTTAAAGAGAGTACGGACGGAGAAATTTATATTGTAACGCGCGTATGCAGAAGGCTGAGTTAACGCGTCGTTCAGGATTTGGTTGCTTAGCAAAGTTTTGATTTTAATTCTTGAAAAATATATTTGACGTAATTAACTTTATCCTTTTTGCTGCTTTTTATTATTTTTTCTTAATTAATGGCTTGCTCGCGATAAAATTCGCGAACTTTGCCAATGTTAAGTAAATATATTTTGTAGTATAAAGAAATTGTACAGTAGATTGAGTTAAAAATGGAGCAATGGACACAAGTTATTACGAAAAAAACTCGGGTGAAACTCCCTGCTTTTTATTACTTTAGCGGTATGGCGTGCATGAAAGATGGCGTCGTATGTATATTTTGTCGTAATCTCAAAAAAAAGTCATTTTATAAATGTAAGCGACTTCAAAAAAAGGTGGAGTCATCAATGTGTCGCGAATACAAGTGGTATTTTTATGTAGTCAACAGCAGGTTATGCTTTATACTTTGTGCTCGAGATTGTCCTTTATCTCTGTCGTTCTTTTTAGATGCGGTTTTCGTAATACAAGTTCTAACATTATTTCACAAATTTTATGTTTCAGTACCTATGAACAGATTGAGCAGTCGACATTTACCATTATGTCACCACTGCCGAGGCACTGGCCAAGTCATAAGATAAGGAGAATGGGCCATGATTCGCCACGCGGGCCCAATGCGGAAAGGTAAGTTTTCATGACCGCGACCAACGGTTTAACGTGCCTTTCGAGGCATGGAAAAGATAGTAAATGATTGGTCACCTATCCTATGACCGACCATTGCGAAACTAAATCGTGGGCCGAGCGCGCGAACTCTGCGCCTCCTCATACCTCATACCTACGTACAGTAGTTTTTAGAAAATCTTGAAATGCTGTCGTTTTCGCTGTCTTTAAAATGATATCAACTAAATAATGATTAATAGAACTAGTAATGATGAATAGCAACCTTGAGCAACTCTGTATTTCGAAGGCGTATTATAATGTCACATTGAAACTTGACTGATGAAACTAAATCACAGGCATCGGCTATCTAATTATTATCATCACAACAAAAAAACAACTTCAAAAAGACTTTGCATTTTAATAGGTACTTTTACTTTTAGTTCTATTAAAAAATATAGGTAAGTACGTAGGTACTGGCGAATTGATAAACTTCGCTATTGAAGGCGATAAGGTGATAAGAATGTAATTAAATGGTATCATGTGTTAAGTTTTCTTTTCAAAAAGTAAAGAGTATAGGCGACTCCATGGACTCTTTCTTTTTTGAAGTTGGTTTAAAAGACCGCCTTACCAACAATTAAGTCGGGAAAGATTGCAAACGATGTTCCGGTTCTCACGCGAACGAAGTTGCGGGCACAGCAACTTCGTTCGGCCCGCAACTTCGTTCGCGTTTAAAGAATAAAACTTCGAAATACGAGTGTAAGTACGTATAGTTACCAACTTAACAGATTGTTTTTCAATGTCAATGAGGATAGACAGACGGACAACCATATTTGATTTTATTCCTAATTCAATGGTAAAATGGGAAGGCAACTGAATTGTTCGTAGTTGTTGTTTGATTTTCCTCTGAAGGCACCTGTAGGTGTTAACTCTCTAAAACAAAATAGATCGTAGAATACAATGGCGACTTTTTTATAAGAGGAAATTCCGTGGAATAAATTGAGTTTTAATATTATCAGGGACGCGGCGCGTTCGGCTCGCACCGCCTCTAAAGTCTAACTTCGTTACTTTTTATTGTAAATTCAAATTTACTTTTTTCCTAACTTATTACTTTCTACTCGATTGAATTTTGAAATAGTTTCTTGTCTTTGAACAAATTTTACTGTAAATATTCTTTCATCTTTAATGAAATCGATTTGCGTTACTTTGAATTTGAATCTTTTTTATCTGGTGTGATGATAACGATCGACATTGCGAATAATAACGGCCATTTAGACATTGTGCTGAATGACTGTGCATTAGCTGTGTAGTGGCTTAGAACAGCACTACAACTCTCATCCCGTGGGTGTCGTAAAAAGCGACTAAGGGACTCAGCCTTCAGGAGACGGGCAGCAGCGTTTCCTACAAACTTGGCCATACTGCGATCGCCAACCCGCCTGCCAAGCGTGGCGATTATTTTAAATCCCCCCTTTTAAGGGAGGCGTATACCCAGCAGTGGGTGTTATGTGGCTGAGACGACGACACATTGTGCGTATTATTGTAATTAGTTATTTCATTTTTTAAAGACTTGATTGTTGTCATATGTTTTTTATGATTTGAAAGAATTTTTCCAAATGAAATAATCTCTTTGATCGAAATTTGTCCTTATTTTATATGTAAAAAATGTAAAAATTGTATATTTGCATGCTGATGACTTTTGGCTAAACATTTGTTTTTTTAGCAAATAACAATGATT
The DNA here is from genome assembly GCA_910589605.1 of Chrysoteuchia culmella. Lineage (NCBI taxonomy): Eukaryota > Metazoa > Arthropoda > Insecta > Lepidoptera > Crambidae > Chrysoteuchia > Chrysoteuchia culmella. The sequence continues at coordinate 19,323,474 of OU342651.1, read as the reverse complement.
ATGATTGTTTACACAGGTTTACTAACTGTAAGTAAAGAAAACCTCTTTTTCGAAAGTAGACGTATACAGATAAGCATTTCGTGACCACAGTTGAAATGTTTCGTAAAAATCAATCCTAATCTTGGAATCCAATTAGGTGATACAAATAAAATATTCACTCCATACCGTAGTTGAGTTCAGAAAACCGAGTACAATATCAGTCACCATATCAGCCTGTCACGGATCTAATAATAGCTGGCCGAAAATGTTTTTGCTCTCGGGACCGAATACAGCTAAGCCAGTTGGCATCGTATCCATCACGTAATCGTCCCGACTAGCCTTAGCTTCACCAATTGTGTATGTGACAGTAAAAACTTCTAACCAGTCAAAAACTTTCAATTGCAAAATTCAGGCAAAAGAGTTTTTGCCAAGGATTTTGACTACAGACGTTAGGTATTTACTCTAGAGTACATCGCTTTAATAGTAATAGGCACTTTGGTGCCCACTGCAACAGAAGGAATTAAAAAAAACAGCAGTTTTTCTCGCTCAGCTCTGTAAAATGTTCTAATCTAACCTAATATTTATTATGGTCTTCTCCTAAGTGATTTTGTGATGGGTATCGATCAAACTATTTTTACCTGATTTTTGCAGTCAATTATTATTTATTATGCAAGGCTGGAAGGTTAGATTTAGCGGTGAGCTACCTCTATTGAAACTTGAGCAAGCGAAGGATTCTAGAACTGAACTACGAGCGTTGCGAGTGGCTTCAAAAGTAAGGGACGCTAAAAACTTTTCTGCCGAGCGCAACACACAATTTTTTACTTCACAACAGCGAGAAATTTTGTGGGTATTTCCGGGGTCCGCTTAAAAATCAAGACTAATTTTAATTTTTTAATTGTTTCGTACTTTGTGCCAAGCCAGCTCCCACAGGTGGGGGAGGGATCGATGCCCCCCAACTAGAATTGAAAAAATAATATGATTTCTAGTACTATCAGCATTGTTCCTGTGGAACTCGTCCCAGACTAGTCATTCCTCCACTGGCTTAATACAATTTATTTAGAAAGAGGACTTGCAAAGGGACTTATATTATATGAGCAATAAATAATATAATAAAGTCACCTAAATATTTAGGATTTAACTTACTCAATCAGGATCCGGATTTACACTACCTACTCTCACATTTTAATATGAATCCTAACTCCAACACTATGACACTTTATTTAGGATATTAATAGGAGTCCTAACTCCTAACTCCACCACTACCTACGACACAATTTATTTATGCTATGACCTATCGTCATCGTTGCCGTAGCCCGAATCCCCGAACCTTCTCCCGACACCGTCGTTGTTCCTCGCCATCCCTACCTCCTTCAATATTTCTTTCTTATGTGTTTTTGTTTTACATCATACTTCTCAGAATCAAAAGCAATTAACACTGATAAGTTTACACTAAGTTGATCCTAAACACTGTTTTCTTTGACACAAAAGGGTTTGTTATTTGATAAAAGTCATGGGAAAAATGTTAGTGTCACGAATTATGTTATTTATTATTGTTTTAAGTGAAACAACTAAACGTGTCAACGTTTTATAATTTATGAAACCCTTAGAATATTCGTCAGTCCAAGTGGTGATTTGGTTGAATATTTTTTACAATATTTTTTTATTAAAAAATGTGACGCTATACATTTTTTTTCCTTAGTCCTAAAGAAGGATTTCCTTCAATATCCCACTCAATCTTGAAATACGTCGACCAAACTTGAATGAGAATCAAACTTAATTTATCAGCATTTCCAGGTCCGAACACAAAGAATCGACACAAACGAACCTTTCTATTGCAACGACCTTACAAAATCGAAAACTTTGTATATCTGAAAGGCCAGAGCTTTATATTAAGCCAAGCTGAATTTGCTCAATCGGGGTTAAGCGCCAATAACTATTTACGACATCTCCAACACTTCTGACTCTATGCCTTGTTCCTTTGAGATAAGAGATGTATTTGTAAAGCAAAGTTAGCAACTATTGGACGAATATTCACAACCTTATTTGGATATTACTTTAAGGGACGTTTAATTTATTGGTTTACGTAATTTGGTAAAGGGTTCCGTTGTATAATTTGAGTTAAGTAGTATTAATGTTTATAGCAATTCAACAGATTGCGATAAATGAATGACTGTTGCGTTACCAGTAAACACGCTTGTTGTAGAAAATACCCTCTAAGATGCTTAACGGAAATATTCACCATAAAATTTTAATCGCTGAAATGGATTTATTTCTTTATAATGGTCATTTTGTTTAGCTTTTACAGGAAACGAATAGAGGTCTCGTTGAAACCCTATATAATGTGAAATTCTCAGCTGATTTTTTTCTCTTATTGTATATGGATTAGTGGCTAACTCTGCTGTCAGAGTTTATGAAGCCACCTGTAAGGTCAAAGTATTTTTTTATACAAATAGACTTTAAGATACTTAAGTGCATTCGAATACTCCAGGCTAAGTCTATTTAGGAAACCTGTAAACAATTTTCTAACGATATCATAGGTGTGCTTCCGTTTGTGTTAAAAAAATACCCAATTATCCATGATAAATATCATCAACATTTTTACCATTTATAAAAAGGCCACACTTCATGTGAAAACGAACCAGCGATTTGCCGACATTGACAAGATATCGCTTTTGTTAGCAATTTTGATAGATTTTATCGTCTGTCAATGTGTAAGATTAATGGTAAAAAAAAAAAGAAATATAAAACTTTGTTGATCATAGCATTCTACTACAAACTATATGTGACTTTCCTATGTATACTTTTGGGACAATTTAACCAACTATTATCGTGTTTTCTGAACCACGGCGGAGCTCGAAATAGATAGGACGCCCATCCCAAGGGCTGATTATGTAACGGAAACTCGGTTCAGGAGGTCTACTCTCCAAGCACGAAACCCGTAGTTTCGGCCTAAGTTACGGACGTTTCCTACTCCGTATCACCTACGGACAGATTAGTTCGGAGACCCGAACTAAGAATGAATGCGAATACGTTTTGACATTGTCCCTACTCCCAATGTGTTTGTGCCGTTTGTTCAAAACTAGTACATCCGCAATCAATAGAGAGTAGGCTCCATGCGTAGTTTCGGGAAACTTACGGACGGAGGACCGTATCTTCGTTGACGGGCTTAGAGAGTAGGCCTCCAGTTTCGTCGCTGTTGTGGCTGTCATACAGTATGAAAATGTGACTATCTAACTGATCCGAGTTTCCGTTACATAATCAGCCTACCGTGACCCTTAGGAAAACTTTCCTAACCACTGTGACACAGCGAGTTCCTCTAAATTTTACAATAACATATCAAATATTATTTTGTCTTTAACTACCAAAGGCATATATGTTCTCTCCACAGCAAATGAATTGTACACCCATTTGAATGTCTTCATAAAATTCTTTCGTTATCTCCCAGTGCTACTGGAATTTTAACATGCTAATAATATTTCAGATATTACCAGCCATAAAAAGGTTATATCCGTCTGTTCGTACGGAAACGTAAAACTTTACGTTGACAGTAATCCGGTTTTATTGACATGATACCACTTCATTGATTTGGTTTTACGTCAGCTTTGGAACGTAAAATATAAGGGACATCTACAATTTTGTGAGGTTTTTGTCCTTTTATGAATAATATTAAACCAATTGTTAAAATTATTGTAAAGCGTGTTTCAAAGAATACTTCCTTTGGCGCTATGTTGGGGGTATTCCATGTTCTGTCAAGCTGAGTAAGTTAAAATGTAATAAGAATTCTCTGCAGGTTCGGTAAGTTGTTCAATTCTGTTTTAAAAGAAGAAAATGTTTTGAAATTAATGTTGTAGCTAGCCAGGCCGACTTAGAAGAAATCCTGCCATCAATCAGAACGAATACAAAATGTAACCCTACAGGGAATCGAACCCGGGAACTCTGGATCGGATACCGTTTGTTCTCAACGAGTCACACCGAAACGAGCCACACAGTTACTCGTTGGGTCAAAAAATCCCATCGAGTCACAAAGTTACTCTTTGGGAGAACAATTTTTAAAAATATATTCCAACGTGTCACACCCTGAAGGTATGGAGTATTTTTTGGTGAAAGTACCAGGGTGGCACAGCTAACCAGGAGTTATTTTAGGTGTTTTCAGATTACTAAAAGTCTTGTCAGTGTGTGTGTTGTGGTCGAGTTTTTTTCCCTAACGCCTAACCTTCAGAGTGTAACTCCTAGGGGCTTATTTTTATCTTAGTAGAAAACGAAAAATATGTCGCGTAATTCAGCAAGAAAAAATGCAGATGCAGCCCAGTGACACACCTTGCACCTTCACCAGTCGGTGAAGGTGCAAGGTGTGTCACTGGGTACAACACAACACGTGTAGAGTAGTCACTCTACACGTGTTCAGCCAATCTCAGCACCGAGTGCTGAGATTGGCACGGTCTAACAACTCCTGAGGATGCTCCGTGTGTGGGCGAAACACGTGTAGAGTAGTCGGTGAAGGTGCAAGGTGTGTCACTGGGCTGCATCTGCATTTTTTCTTGCGGAATTACGCGACATATTTTTCGTTTTCTACTAAGATATGGATTTCCGCCAAGTAACGCCTGATTCTATCAAATGCTTATTTTTATAAAATGTCCTCCAAACGAGTAACTCGATGGGATTTTTACGAGTAACAGTGTGACATGATGTGGTGTGACTCGTTGGGAACAAATATCGGATACCGGTGGATGTTACAGTAGACCACAGAGGCAGTTAAATGCATTTACATTATCCATAAACGATAAAATCTTCTGTGTTTTCTGCCAGATTTTCGTGTTTGTCAAATTTATTTGACTGTCTGATCTCGTCGACCATCTTTTCAGATGTTTAATAATCGATTATGATGCAACAGCCAATAATTTATGATTTTTGAATTGTTGCAGTTTTCAATGCTACTTATATACTTATGATAAATATTGGAAAAATCATCTCGGCCACAAGTGAATTCTCAGATGGGACTCGAACCCACGACCTTTGGAAATCCGGTCCAATGCTCTAACCACTGAGCTACCGAGACTGATCATTGAAAAATTCAAAAATCCAAAAAAAAGTGATTATGCTAACTCGTAGAAATGTCTCATCCAGGACACTCCAGATCCTCATGCATATTAAGTAGAAGCCTGAAAGCTGCGCGCAGGTGCCATTTAGATTGAAATTTTATAAAACTTCAATAAATTTCCTTTTATTGAATTAACCACAGAATATAAGAGATGCAATGTATTAGGTTCGGGTGGTTCAAGTAATAAGTATGACTGCGATTTCAGAGCGTTTATTAGGCTCTGCAAGAGCTTATATACTAATTGCAAGAGATGAGTATGTGCATAGGTAATACACACACTACAGAGAGAGTTTAGAATTAGGAAGTACCTATGATAAATTTTAAATAGAAAAGTACCTGTAATTATTCTCTTTATTATTGTTTATGTTCGTTTAATTTAAATACTTTTCTTTTGTATGTGTCAGTTAATGTTTTTTTTTCTGACTTGGCTGTCACGCTTTACCACCTTATTTGGTGCGAAAAAGAAAAAAAAAATATTTTTTTTGTACCATGTACGTTCCAAAAATAGTTAGTGAAATGAAAAAAAGTTTGAATATAAAAAATGTTTATTTACAGCTTTTCAAAACATCCCCCTCCAATCCCAATGCACTTATGCATTCGGGTAAACCAGCTTTCAAACTATTTAAAAAACATGTCTTGCGTGTCGAAAAATTACCGGCGAAATTCTTCGATGGCCTCGTCTGCAGTGCTAAATTTTCGGCCAAGAAGCATTTTTTTTACCGTGGGAAATAAAAAAAAATCTCATGGAGCTAAGTCTGGGCTGTACGGAGGATGGGGTAACATTTGTACCACCAAAGTTGTAAAATAGTCCATGGTTCTAGCAGCTGTGTGAGAGGGCGCGTTATCGTGAGAAAGAATGCCACGGACGGCGCTCCTTGGGGGCTTGCTATCCAATTCCCCGAAAGCTTGAGGTAGACAAACTTATTCACTAGTAACTTTTCGCGGAATAGCTACTTTCTTTACTTTCTAGTGGAATTACTGCTTCTGTGGACCAGTAGCAGTAATTCCGCTAGAAGACCGTCGTGCGTGGAAAAAAAACCGCTATAATTTTTTTATTAACGCTCCGATCGCGATCAACTTTTGTGGGGGAAATCGTCCTTTTCAAACACCCATTGAATGGATTGCTGCTTCGTGAGAGGATCGTAGATATATATCCATGATTCGTCAATTGTAAGAATGTAGGATACGTTTTGCGAAGTTCCTCCTTCGAACTTTTCTGACATAAATTTGCACCAATCAACACGATGGCATTTTTGCTCATCGGTGAGAGAATGAGGCATCAATCGCGAAGCAAGTTTTCTAACTTTAAGGTGTTCATGCAGGATGGTGGAAACTACCTGTGATCCAGTGTTTAGTTCAGCCTGTATCTCTCGATGACTAATATGTCTTTTCTCTCTACCCTGATGACGTTTTCATGAGTTACTACAGTTGGTGGTCGGCCGGGTCTAGGGTCTTCGTTTAAGTTATCTCGACCACGTTTAAATTCACGAAACTAATAAGTAATTGTTGCTAACGCAGGAGCAGACTCCCCAAAAGCAGTTTGTAAATTTTCTTGACATTCCTTGAAGGTTAACCCTCGTTTATAATCATAGAAAATCATAGCACGAAAAGCTTCCCGCGAGACGTCCATTGTTGCAAACAAAAGAAGAGTGACAGATTATCTTTAAACAGAAATAAAAAAAAACGACAGGTGGCTATACTATAGGTGGCCAGTGGTTTTCACACAGGAGGTTTGTGTTGAAATTAGCCGTCAATTCAAAATAGTTTAATGAAAGAAGAGGTTGTATTTATTTTGTGGCATTAGGTATTTAAAATTTCTTGTCTTTATGATGGCATCATATGTTTATTGAACCAGGAGTTATTTTAAACATTCAAAAAGTACAAAAAAACTTGCCTTATAAAACCAAAACTTGCTTATTGCCATTTACATTTCCAATTCATTTCGTAATAATTTAGAAAATATATATAATAAAAGTTTACTCTTATAAAAGGAAACGGAAGAAATTCAAGTCGTGCTCAACATAATTCGTGATTAATCTACCAGATAAATTCGTGACTTCCTTATCAACGCAAGTACAGGCGACAGCGAACCATGCTGGTGTTGTAACGTACGTGTTACAATAAAAGCGTTTTCACAGCACCCGATCAGATATCTGTATACTTCCACCACCACGTAGAACATATAATTTTTACCGTTTGCATTGATTAAACAACGCCATTAAAAAAAAACACACAAAATCGCGAGTCACGACATTGAGACGATTTTATCGGCCGATAACATCGGCAATATGTAAAGACATCCCGATATCGGATGTCGGCTGTCGGCTATCGGTCCCAATACCGATATCGGATAAATGTAAAAACGCTCTAAGGGAGTGTCGTGTAGCTTGTTCATTTTCTTCGAACCCCGGTTCAAACATTCATGTGACACATAGCACTGGGCAGCTGAAAAGGTGCCAAAACGTCGGGAAACCAAAAAACTCTAAAAACTCCAAAATATACCACACACCATGATAATTTACACAAGTATTTTTTAAAGAAGAACAATTGGCGGTCTTACGAACGGCACGGGCGGTTCGATCTGCAAATGATGCTGGGGACGCGCTATTAAAGCACGTCTTTAAGGCCTGAGAGGGGTCGCAGAATGCTCTAGGTATTTTTTGCAACTTATCCAAAGCTTTCGATTGCGTAAATCATCAGACGCTGCTGTTGAAGCTAAACCACTACGGTGTAAAGGACAATGCTGAGAAGTTGTTACTGTCGCATCTAAGTTCGAGGACTCAAACCGTTGATATTAATGGCGTAAAGTCGTCCGGCTGTCTTGTAAAGATAGGCGTGCTTCAAGGCTCTATCTTAGGTCCATTCCTATTTTTAATTTACATAAATGATTTACCATTTTCGCAGAGAAATTTTGTGAGATTGTCTTGTTTGCGGATGATACTTCCCTTATTTTTAACATTGACAGAAATCAAACTCATTATGACGATGTAAACATGGCACTCTCTCAAATTCTTACTTGATGCAAATAACTTAGAACTTAATACTAGGAAAACCAAATGTATCCAATTTTCTTTGCCTAATGTAAAAGTCCTGCCAATAGATGTTGAAATTAATAAAGAAAAATTAGATTTGGTCGATTCACCTGTTTTCTTGGGTGTAACTCTTGACACAAATCTCCAATGGGCCCCACATATCGCGGCATTGGCTGGTAGACTTGGCTCGGCTGCATATGCTATTAGAAAAGTTAGACAGTTAACAGATGTTGAAACTGTCAGGATTGTGTATTTTAGTTATATCCATAGCATCATGTCTTATGGAATTCTTTTGTGGGGAACAGCAGCTGGTATAAACACTATATTCATTTTACAAAAACGAGCAATATGAGCCATTTATCAGCTAGGGTCTAAAACATCTCGTAGGGATAAGTTTAAAGAAATAGGTATATTAACAGCTGCATCTGAATTTATTTTCAACTGTATAATTTTTGTTCGTCACAATCTATCAGAATATACCAAACAAAGTGATGTGCACAATCTTAATACGAGAAATAAAAGTAAACTTATAATGCCTCGATAGAGGCTAAAAAAGGTTCACGGATCTTTCTTGGGTCTTGGTGTAAAATTGTACAATAAAATTCCAGATAGTATTTTGGATTTGCCTTTTGAAAAGCTTAAGATTCCAATAAAAGATTGTCTACGAATACTAAAGAAAGGATATTATACCATAAAGGACTATTTGAATGACAAAACAGCTTGGTCATAAATGTTTACTTTTATTTATTCAAAGTTGTAGCCGTGTCATTCAAGTGTTTAGTATAGTATTAGATTCAACTTTTAACGCAGTTCGCTTAAGTACGAGTATGACATGCTCACTCAAACGTTCTGCGGCGGTGTCGGGTGAGGCGGGTCGTTACGTTCCCTAAAATATGGTAGAGCAAGGCGATGGCTGCTTCATGCGTCATGCTCGTAAACGGGTGCCGCCAGCGGAAATGGGTCTACTTCAGTCTGCTTGTCTTTACGTTGTGCTTAGAGCTTAAATATTTTCTTTTAAAATAAATTACTATTGACCTGTATGTACGTCACAACTATTTACTCGCGTTACTACAAATACAAATACAAATACAAATACAATTACTTATCTTGTAATGCGAGAAATGTCATAATGTAAGTCCTTCCTTGCGAGTTGAAAATTGTTTATGGTTAGGACAACCATAAAATGTACTATTATTTTAGTTTTTTTTTTTGTAATGAAAATTGATCTTACCCATGTGTTAAAGGTCACTTTTCAATTTGACGACTCTTTATGAAATAAAATAGGGAAAAAATAAATTACCCTTGACGAGTTTCTTGTCGGTTCCTCTCGTTACAAGGTCTCCCGCCGCCGTAGGGTTTGTGAACCGATGGCGTAGCTTTTTGACGTTCATAAGTGCTTGTTACAACCTAGACTGATTAAATGATATTGAATGAATTTGAATTTGAAAATTTATTGCTAAAAAATAAATTTCTTCCAGTTAAAATTTAATCCATTTATAGTGTACTTAAATCCGTAAAAGTTGGTTTATTTTAATGATGAGTGTGCGCGAAGAAACTTAACATGTGCATTATTTCACATATGTGTGTTTGTTTAGTGCCTGGGTGATATTTATAATACATACTTTCAGATCCTAATTCTCGTAATCAGATGTACAAACGAGGAAAATCCCGGTCAATCAGAGTTTTGTTGAGGAAACGTGTTTTCGAAAAGTAATCAGTAAAAACGAAATACTTTCGAGTAAGTATCGAAAAAGTATTGTCAACAAATGTAAATGACGTATTGTCAGCGTTCCTACCACTATGGAAGCGGAACTACATTTTCCTATCAATTTTTTGTCGTGACGATTCGAATACATTCTCGATACCTAATTGAAAGCTTTTTCGTGCTAGCCCTAGGTTAAAGGCATATTAACGTGAAATACCTATTCGCGAGAAATAACTATTAATGTTCCTTTATTTGCGGTATAAACTTTTTCTATTAATATATTAATACTTTTGGACGCTCAACTACGTCCTCAACTCAACGCTCCCTAAAAAACTAAGTACTCATCGATCTTCGTCTTCTGGGAATTTCCTCGATTGTACCTACGTGATGCTGTCTGATATCAATTCATTCATTATAACGTAGTTGCAAAGAATACCTAATACTAACGTTGTGTTTTTTGTTGCGATTTAACGTGAATTTACCTTACGAAAGAATTGTAGCAAATAGCAGCCGACCCTCCGTGCCTACTACGTCGTAGCAATCAGTTAGCTACGAACTATTTTGATGGCCTGTTTGGCGCAGGGGTACTATACCCTTCTGCGAAGAAGGTCCCGGGTTCGATCCCGGCAAAAGACAAATATTGGTGTGCATGAATATAAAAATAAAAATAAAATAAAAATCATTTGTTTCAGTCAAGATGTGTTAATGTTAGTAACAATGTATCTTAGATGCTAATATTTGTCTTGGCCTGGGTTTTTATGTAGGTATTTTTCTGTGGTAATTTTTAAAATAGGTGATGATTAACAAAAATATCTAGGCGGCAAATCCTCTTACTGCCATATATGGAATGCAAAATGAATGTTCATCACAACTAATATTATAAGTACGAAAGTATTTTTGTCTGTCCTGCCTTCACGACCTAACTAAGCAAACAATCGACTTGATTAGTTAAAAGGACAGAGAGTAACATAAGCTACTTTTTATCCCGATATCCCCACGGGAACAGAAACCACGCGAGTGAAACCGCGGGCTGAAGCTTAGTTACCTATAAATTAATCCACCCCGACTGACAATGTCCAGAAACAAACCGAAGTTAGGCTCGGACTATAAGCACGCCGTGTGGTGACGGCCTAAGAATACACGTGTCACCACTCCCTTACATGCCTGGGATGTCGTTAGACTAAGAGGCTCGACGCATTGAACACCTGTGCGAGAGAAGGAAAACTAGAAACAAACCCTCTACTAACCCGTCTGGCCAGCGTGGTAGCAGTAGGCTAATAGCCTCCTTTGAACGCCACAATAGGCGTGAGCTAGGAGCTTATGTCCAGCAGTGGACGTCAAAAAACACTAAATAAAGGACCTTTCCATGTATCAATATATTTTATAACAGCAACCGAACACATTTTCTACTTCTTCGATTCTCATTTGTCACATTGAGTGACGTGAACTGTCAGAACACTGAATCCCACTATTTCATTGGTCGAGGCACTGACAGTGATATGTCACTGTCATAATATGTTATGACTTATGTCATTCGTGGGGCTGAAGGTTTTAATTTATTATAATGCAAAGGAACTACCCAGTAAAACCGGCTGCCGCTTGTTTTAATTTTCTGAACTGAATAAACTGTATTAAATCCTCAAAATATCTTGTAGACTGTATTAATTAACTTAAAGAAGAAAATAAATAGTGAAATTATTAGAAATCATAAATAGTTAAGAAAAGGTTTATAAAAAAACAAGATTTCAAGTTTTAAAATATTTTTATTTACTTTGAAGCCCGTTTATATTTTTTTCTTTTTGGAAACATTGTCTTAGAAGGTAGAACTATCAAAAAAGCATCACTTCAAAACTGTAGGAAAGTAATGACCCAAAAATGAACATCTTTATGTAGGTACTGTGTTATAAGGGTACTCGTAGGTATGTAGGATTGATATTTATTTTATTTATTTATTATTTTAGATTTATTTTAATAAGCTTGATATTTTTGGTTAATAGTTAATTATATCAATATATTTTTAATATTTAAAGCTATTTATTTACGTTATTTTATAGAATAATCAGACCTTACCTGGCGGAAGTGCATTATCTGAATATGCACCAAAGACGTTTAGGTTATGCCGCAAAAAACGCTTTTTCAGTTTTTTTTTGGTTTATAGTTATTTATTAACATAATATTCAATATTCTCTCATTTGCCTCCGGCTTTCGAACACTTCCGACGGCACATTGCTCATTCACAGACTTCCTCCACAATTTCCTGTTTCAAGGCTGCATTATGGACGACTAAGGCTCGGACTATAAGCACCAGGAATTGACAGCGTTGTTCTCCGTTAGGAAAAACTCTTGATGCAGTGGACTACATGCATCAGGGTTCGATCCGGAACGAAATTATCCAGTTCGCTAGCACTTGTTTATTTATTTCGAAACTATTGACTTTTAATCACCTCGCCTCGCCACTGGCACGCGAGTGTAACAGCCGCATATAGGTTTAAAATCAATGGTTTCGAAATATAAAAATAGACAATGAATAATTTCGTTCCGGATCAAACCCTGATGCATGTAGTCCACTGCATCAGGAATTTTTTGCTGACAGAGAACAAAGCTGTCAATTCCTGGTGCTTATAGTCCGAGCCTTAGTCGTCCATAATGCAGCCTTGAAACAGGAAATTGTGGAGGAAGTCTGTGAATGAGCAATGTGCCGTCGGAAGTGTTCGAAAGCCGGAGGCAAATGAGAGAATCTTGAATATTATGTTAATAAATAACTATAAACCAAAAAAAACTGAAAAAGCGTTTTTTGCGGCATAACCTAAACGTCTTTGGTGCATATTCAGATAATGCACTTCCGCCAGGTAAGGTCTGATTATTCTATAAAATAACGTAAATAAATAGCTTTAAATATTAAAAATATATTGATATAAATAACTATTAACCAAAAATATCAAGCTTATTAAAATAAATCTAAAATAATAAATAAATAAAATAAATATCAATCCTACATACCTACGAGTACCCTTATAACACAGTACCTACATAAAGATGTTCATTTTTGGGTCATTACTTTCCTACAGTTTTGAAGTGATGCTTTTTTGATAGATCTACCTTCTAAGACAATGTTTCCAAAAAGAAAAAAATATAAACGGGCTTCAAAGTAAATAAAAATATTTTAAAACTTGAAATCTTGTTTTTTTATAAACCTTTTCTTAACTATTTATGATTTCTAATAATTTCACTATTTATTTTCTTCTTTAAGTTAATTAATACAGTCTACAAGATATTTTGAGGATTTAATACAGTTTATTCAGTTCAGAAAATTAAAACAAGCGGCAGCCGGTTTTACTGGGTAGTTCCTTTGCATTATAATAAATTAAAACCTTCAGCCCCACGAATGACATAAGTCATAACATATTATGACAGTGACATATCACTGTCAGTGCCTCGACCAATGAAATAGTGGGATTCAGTGTTCTGACAGTTCACGTCACTCAATATGACAAATGAGAATCGAAGAAGTAGAAAATGTGTTCGGTTGCTGTTTTAAAATATATTGATACATGGAAAGGTCCCTTATTTTGTGTTTTTTGAATATAATATAATTTCATTACTGTAGGAATTAGGGCCTCCATACATAAATGGAACATCATCATTAAGAATCGTATTAAAACTTAACTTCAAATGAAACCATCGACCAAAGTCGTAACAGCAACTGTAGCGCTTAATACCTTCTCAAATACCTCTATAAACCTAATAGATATTTACGTACGAACTTGGGGCATAATCACCATTCCCTTGGGACAAAACTCCAAGTAATCACGAACAACTCCCTATCCTGTTACGCCATATTTCGGAACTCGGTGCGGTTACTGCGGCTCGCTATTGAATTCGCATATTGTTCTACTGAAATCAACTTTGTAACTCTGAATAAGCCTTGGATATATCTACCTAGTGGTAAGTAACATACTTGACAAACCCAGTAACAGTGCTGTATCAATGGCTAAGTTTAAGGTCCTCACAAATAGATATAAAAGCCTGAGTAGACACGCTTATAAGAATAACATCCCAATTTCTGAACAAATTACAAAATGCTGTCATTTTGAATACCACACACATGCAGTCACGCATTTAAGTCACTTTATTATATTATTAAATCACCCTTAAATTATTTTTTTCAGTTTATAAAATAGTCACTAGAAACAATGTTTACAGCCGCAGTATATTATGAAATGTGACACTTATTATTCTTTATTTTTTTAAGAGTCAGTAACACTTATAACGTCAGTTCGTTTTAAGTGTTATAGTAAATACTAAATCCACTAACATATTATATAATGAATTAAAATGCGATAAAAATTCTAATATTACAGGAACAAAATCTCTGCTTAACTTTTTTGATATGGTCACTTCAGGATCAGGCCACAACACCTGGTTAGGTTTAATCTATAGTCTAGACAAAAGGTCAATAAAGTTGTGTAGTAGACTGTGGTGATCCAAAATATCTACAGCTAAAGCTAAGTGAAGCATTAGATTTAAATTGGCTATGCTTGGAACGCCAACGAAAACATCTGATATAAAATGGTTAATAGATCGTTTGTTTAAAAATCTCTAATCGGTAAACTCAGAAATTACTAGTCTAAGCAGAATATCATATCCTATCATACTAATATTATAAATCGAAAATTTGTGAGGATTAAAACAACTTTTCGGAATATTTAGTGCGATTTATTTACCCGTAATATATATTTGGTACTACAATTTTTCGGTTTTTTTTGAGGTTTTTTGGTTTCCCAACGTTTCAGCACTTTTTCAGTGAGTGTGTGAGTGCGCGAAGAAACTTAAGATGTGCTTATTTGTGAGGATGCTTGGATATTTAGATGTTTTGAATATTTGTGACTCTTCCACGCAAAAACTACTGAAGCGATTTGGATGAAATTTGGCACACAGAGAACACGGGAACCACGGGGGTGAAACCTTGGGCGGCCGCTGGTATAATATACTTTTTTTATTTTTTATTTGATAGCTAAATTTTCAAGGACGGTCCCTTTGTAGAGCATACTAATTTGATCTAAAACCTAAATCCAAAATCGGATGAAAAATATATATCTTAATATATATAAATCTCCTGTCACGATGTTTGTCCGCGATGGACTCCTGAACTACTTAACCGATTTTAAATTGAATTGGCACAGCGTGAGCAGTCTGGTCCAAGTTAAGAGATAGGATAGCTTTGATCCCAAAATTCCCACGGGAACGGGAACCACGCGGGTGAAACCGCGCCCGGCCTCTATTATATATATATATATATATATATATATATATATATATATATATATATACTAGAGGCCGGGCGCGGTTTCATCCGCGTGGTTCCAAAGTAGTTTAGGAGTCCATCGCGGACAAACATCGTGACAGGAGATTTATATATATTAAGATAAAGACACAAGTATATTGAGATGGCTTGTTGCTTGAACGCTCATCACAATTGGATATTTCCAGTAATATAGGTTCGTTATAATTAGCTGATTTGATTTAGCTTATTCGTTTAAATGTAGTATGTAACCAATCGACTAAAACACTTTTTGAGCGATAAAAATACCGGGTGTTCAACTTAACCGCCAATCTAACCTAAAACATTTTTTTCTGCAACTTAACCTAGATTTCAGTCGCTTAATTTAGTAGTTTTAGTCGACCGGTTTATCATATTCCATTTTTTAAAACCAGTGTTCTCGTACAGTCGGGGAACACCCCGGTCGTCCAGTAAAGCTTTTTATGAAGCGTTATTTCAAAAAGTAAGAGAATTGTAGAGAAAGTTTATGTAACAAATAATAAAGCATTAATATGTTTTTCATTTGAATAGTAAATTATTTCTGTAACCTCATAACTTTCCGAAAAACTTTTCCCAAAAAATAAACTACTGGACGACCGGGAAGTACCCCGACTGTACCAGAACACTGGTTTAAAAAAAAAGGAATATAATAAACGGGTCGACTAAAACTACTAAATTTAGCAACTAAAATCTATGTTGGGTTGCAGAACAATTAGTTTAAGGTTAGATTGGCGGCTAACACCCATATCCTAAGTCGTTCCTCCAAAACTTACTCGTCCTCGACTTAACGAAACCTCATTGAAAACCTCTTCGAAATACTCCTCGAAATCGGTATTCTAAGTCATAACTCCGTAAGGACCTGGAGGAGCCAAAGAGTACGTAGCCACTCCGTGTTAGGCCTAGCGCACACTACCATTTTTACCCACGACGGGGTTGAGTGGAGTATAAAAAGTTTTGGAGGAACGACTTAGAATATAGGGGTAAGTCGCTCTCTCATAACTTAACTCTTCTCATAACTTTCCGATTTTTTTTTCCCAAATAAAACTCTACTGATCAACCAGGAAGTTCCCATATTGTACACAGACGAGGTAAAATACACGTGTCAATAATAACAATCATTTTATTTATATTGAATACTCGATCTCATGCTGACACGTAACAGGAAAACTCTAAAATAATACAAAGTAGCTCGCAAAATAGACGTACATCAACGTACTCAACGCCTTTAGTAGTCAATACATGCTTCACGGATTACCATCACAATGAATTCACAAACAAAATAAAGAAAAAGTAAGAATGGAAAAAGGGAGAAACTCCTTTTTTTACTTGAACCCATAAAGTTCTTTTCATTCAATAATGCTGTTCCCGTCAGTGTAAAAACACACAGATAAAACTACTCGCAGTGACAACTCCTTAATGTATTCTGGCAAGTTAGAATAGCCAAACTTCAGGTGGTTGACAGGACTTTTTTTAACAAAAATGTTGGTATCAAACTTTTTTATTGTTACAATCCTGTTGTACAATTTGTGCACATTAAAAACCATAATGCTTATCTCAATCAAAATCATCTTTCCAATCTGGTTTCCGTAAGAGCCATAGTACATCTACAGCATTGGTTAAGATCACGGAAGACATACGCCTTAGAATGGAAAATCGTCAACTTACGCTGATGACATTACTGGATTTTAGTAATGCCTTTAATTCCGATGATTTTGACATCCTCCTTGGCGTGTTACAATCTCTTAACATATCTCCAGCTACTACTGATTGGTTTCGAAGTTACCGGCTAGGGCGAAGGCAGCGCATCTGCTTAGGAGACTCCTCCTCAGTATGGTTCGATATTAACGCCGGAGTTCCTCAGGCTGGTTTCTTACCTCTTCTGCAATTCTCTATTTATAACTCCATCACTCAGTCACTTTCAAGTTCCTATCACCTTTATGCTGATGATTTGCAAATTTATACACAGGCACCTCTATCTTCACTACCTTATGCAATTGCGACTGTCAATACCGATCTCGATATTATTAGCAATTGGAGTTAGTCATTTGGGCTTACTTTAATCCATCCAAAACTCAGTCCATCATTATTGGTAGCCCACAGAGGATTGACTTTGGACAACCTTTGACGACACCATTGTTCCTTATTCAAAGACTGTTAGAAACCTATGCGTAGTCTTCGACGAATGCCTCTCTTGGATCCGTCAGGTCGAAGCACTTAGAAAAAAGGATTTGCTGCGTATGGATCTTTGAACCGTTTACGTAACCTTCTGCCGACGAAAACGAAGATTACACTTGCCCAGTCTCTTCTCCTTACCGTTATAGACTACGCTGATGTATGTTACACAGATCTAACGGAGGTTATGCTAAACAAGACTCTGCGTCTACAGAATATGTGTATCCAATTAATCTTCAATCTTTGCAAATATGACCACGTGTCGCACTTTCGTTCCAAACTTAATTGGCTTCCAATTCGCCGGCGCAAGGACTCTCTCACGCTTCTCTCACTATATAAAAGAATACTTTCATTATCGCTCGTCTTCCACTCAGTGCACCTTACGCTCTTCCTCTAATCACACTCTTGATATTCCCCCCATACCACTGATTTCCTCTCCTATTACTTCTCTGTGCATGCTGTCCGCCTATGGAACTCTCTTCCAGGAGGCATCAGAAAAGCTCGCTCATTGAAATCATTTAGCGATCAAGTCAGAACGCATTTTCTTACTTATATTTAATCTCATTTTTCCTTTCCCATTCCTACTATAATGTTTATTTATTCACACTAAAGTATAATTATTTATAATGTTCACTATTTCATTGCACTTTTATTCTCTTCCTCTTATTTCTTTACTACTCAAAGTTGCCTGGAAGAAATTGCTATCTTGCAATAAGGCCGCCTTTTGTGTATTTCCTTTTACTGTCTGTTTTTGCTTTCTTTGTGCCCCTTATTATGTGCAATAAAGTGTTTCATTATTATTATTATTAATGCTATGGATAATATTATTTGTACCTTAAAGTAATAAACGAATATTTTTCAGTTCCGGCACTTTTCTATCGACGGAGATCATTATCAATAAATTTTGTAAATGTGTCATCTCATGACCATGACCATGGTCACTCTTTGGCCAAATGAGCAATGCCTTCTACTAAAAGTCAAATACGAAAATTACTCCATCAAAAATAAATATCCTTATAATCCAGATTACACAATGGTCACTCCACCTTCAAACTCATTCGCTAAAACATCGGAAACTATATGTCCGAAAAACGTGGGTTATTTTCACTGCTTTCATTTTCAGTTGAGCGGAGAATGTGACTGCACGCTCGCTCGTATATTTTACATTCTGGTAAAAGCTTTTATTGCTTAAAACGTTTTAGTAAGTACATTTTATAAATAATAAAAAATAAAAAGCATTTTGGTTGTATTTCTGCCGAGTGTAGCTTAAACCCTTTTAGAAATAAATATATTTGAGTAAGTTATAAAGTTATTTATTTGTATAATGAATAAGTATAATTAAGTTTCTTATTATAGGTAGGTATAATAGTATATTTAAAACTGAAATGATAACAATAGGTAACATGTCAAGTAAATAAACACTTAAAGGTAAAAATTTGCGGTTATTATAAATTTTAAGTAATATAAAAAATGATTTTACTTATCTAAACAACGTTATACTAACTTTCCAAAATATTTCGGAAACCATTAGTTGAACTCGTCATTTTAATTGAACTCTGCTAAAGTGTATGTAACAGTTGATTTTATTATTTTCAGGGTTCAGTTCAGGTTTCAAGAGGCCCGGGTAGTCGGGCGGGCCGCCAGTTCTTGGGGTGGTTACCAACAATATTGAACAAATGAACACTTGTTCATAAAGACGACTTGGTTTCGTCGTCGTCGTCTCAGCCACATAACACCCACTGCTGGGTATAGACCTGCCATTATCGCCACGCTTGGCTGGCGGGTTGGCGATAGCAGTATGGCCAAGTTTGTAGGAGACGCTGATGCCCGTCTCCTGAAGGCTGAGTCCCTTAGTCGCCTTTTACGACACCCACGGGATGAGAGGTAGTGCTATTCTAAGCCGACACTACACAGTACGAATTGGTTTGTTAAGTAAATATAAAATATCGTTGCGACGATAACTCATACATTGATCTTAAATAAAAAGCAAATAATGCAATGTTTTCCGGTAATAACTTCAAACAGACTTCCTGGTATAAAATAAAATAATCAACTTTAGTAGATTCGGAAATATAAATTTCCAATGTAAGCCATCCTTTGTCGTAACGACGTATTACGTTACCACAATAGCGATGAAAAGTAATAAACGAATTACTGGTTTTCCGAATGCGAGACGCATTTCTTCGGGAAAACGATATTCCTCAAGGGAGTCGCGCGATGATAACGGTTTTATATGATCGTTGTTTACTTCTATGTGCCTACGAAATTGTTGTTACTGCAGTGGAAAGTTTTCCCTTAGTTGAATGGGTAAAGAAGTCTCAGTTATTTGGAATAGTATGGTTGACTCTTTTGGTCACTTTAATTTTTTTCAAAATTATGTTAAAAATCAGATAATTATCTATCAATTCAAAATAGCGAGTAAATCTACAGATTGTTTTTCATATTGGTTTTTATTACACGTAATAACGCAATAGCAAAGGTTTTGCTTAACTGACTAATGCTTGGAATTCGTGATATTGACTTAATTGGGCAAAATGGGGGATAAACTAAATTATTCTATGTCAGAATTTTCTGATGATGATATAAGTTAAGATTCAAACCTAAATCAATCTAAATGATAACCGAAATAACCACTTTTAACCAGTCAGGTTTGTGAAAATGACGGGCTTGTGATAGAAAAGACATTAAATCGCTGTTTTTATAGTGCAGTAGGTCCTTATTAGCTTAAATATTAGTTTGCTTTTTGACCTTCCGTTCGTGCAATCTTCCGGAGGATACTTTAGCACGAATTTATTGATATGGAAACGCCAGTCAAAAACAACTTTATGTCATCGGTATACGACTGAATCATGTATACAAAAAATATAATACAATTATTCAGAAGCTAAACGTTCACTGTGTTAAGTTGATTACGGTATCAGGAAATTAATAAATATATTTTTTTTAAGTTCACGAATAAAAACGCATACATTTCACTTAATGTGGATTACTGAAATAATTTGAAATTGAAGCGCTCATGGCCGCGCTTGACAGACTGATCGTATTCGATCACGTTTTTGAAGCAACGTTCGGCCAGGTCAGGTGTCGGATGGGTGACCGTAAAGTGGCATTATAACTGAGCGGCTCCGTGCTTCGGAGGGCACGTTAAACCGTCGGTCCCGGCTGTTGTCATTTGATTACAGTTGTTAAGCCAAGTCAGAGGCCTTATAGGTGGCTTGATAAACTCTGACACCAGAGGTGGCCACTTATCCTCACTCGATAAGAAGAAGCAGACCGAAATAATATTGTGCGTAATTTACAATACTGTATTTATTCGATTTATTGTGAAAAACTAAAATAATTTGCGGCGCTTGCCGTAGAGACAATGGGCCCTTGGTCGTCTGACACCAAAAAGTTTATTTAAGATCTTTCCATAAGACTGGTCCACGCCTCAGGAGACCTGAGAGCTGGTGCCTATCTTGCCCAGCGGCTGAGTCTTTGCATTCAGCGGGGCAACAGTGCCAGTGTTCTTGGTACTATGCCACGCGGCTGTGAGTTGGACAAAATATCTAAGTAAATTTTAAGGAAGTTAATATTTATTAGCGGCAGTCCGCGGTTTCACCCGCGGTCTTCCCGTTCCCGTGGGAATATCGGGATAAAAAGAAGCCTATGTGTTAGTCTACTACTTGGAGTCCCAACATACCAAATACCAAATCTGTTCGGTAGTTTTTGCGTGAAAGAGGAACAAACAAACTAACATACTTTCACATTTATAATATTAGTAGGATTAAGCAAATTAATATCTTTAATTTTCACATTGTAATGAAGGCCATAACAAAATTACTACAACGTAAATTATTCATTATCAATGCAAGACAACTCGTTTCGAGACAGAAAATCGATTTGACTACATTCGATGACACGCGATTATACTCCCAGATAGGATATGCCCACAGACCTTCGAGATAGACGGTAAAAGTGTACCTACTTTGCGTGTCAAAAGGTTGATCCACGGTCAAAGTTTTCCGACATAAGTCTGTCCGTTTGAGACCATTTCCATGAAAACACGCGTCACTCAGAAACGAAAATGGTTAATTATGCAATGCTTCCTTGCAAGAGCTCGTCAATAACATTTCCACATCACTAAATCTCGCTCGTGAAGTCATCGTAGGTACGAAAAATTCGACACGCTAGGTTCTCATACAGTTTGAAGCGCTCTTTTCGTCTATCTCGACATAGGTCTGTGGATATGCCGATGCATGGGATGATAGCCTGCCCCGTTTGCATAACTGCATTAATATGGAGACACTGACCGACTGATATATCAACACAAAACATGTACAAATTGTATTAGGAACTTAGCACGAAACTTCCTCGTATAATATGACCAAGCATTAATTTATACTATTACAAGACCACCGGCAGTTACAACAAAGAAATAGGCATTTTGTGTCTTATTACAGCCTGACAAGTTAAACACTTGAATGGTTTTGGAAAAATTAACTTAAAAAAGTGAAAAGTTGGAAAATGTTGTCTACAAAAAAGCAGAGATCCACGTAAAAATACTCTGACAATCTAGACATGAGTTTTTTGCAAATAAACTGTATCAAGTTATATAGATAAAGGAATTGGCATTTGGTAAATAGTAATTTTATAACTAAGCTTCTTAATATCAACCGAAATGTTAAAACTGATCATAAAAACACTTGCCCCAATAAATTACATTTCATCTAAAATTCAGGCATTAGTCCTTAATTATAAATCTCTAGAGTTTATTCTTGAATTTCTAACTTTATCGCTAAAGATAGCGGTTCGAGGCCTTTTAAAATAGATCTTCTTGCGGCTAATTACCCAAATGGACGAAGTTAAAGATTTAAAATTAAGCCCTGCGATTAGTCAAGTAGGCTATCCATCTAGTAAAAACTGTAGAGTAAAACAACAATTTTAAGATGTTTTGAATGTAATTTTTAAAGAAAAGCTACGTCCACAGACCTATATCGAGATGAATGAAAAGAGGCCTTAATTGGAATTAAAACCTGAAAAGGGCACGGCATAAGTATATACTAGGAAGAAGATCATTTTCACGTGCAACCTCAGAACACAAGAAATAACAAAGAAGTGAAGATGTTCAAAAGCGAATAAAAGAAATAAACTAAATTATGGACTGCTTTTATGCTCTGCGCAAAGGTATAATATTATGCATGTCAAATACTTCTAGCACTTATACTTATGGTAAATTTTAAATAGAAAAATATTGGAAAAAATTAACTCGGCCACAAGTGAATTCTCAGACGGGAATCCGGTCCAATGCTCTTGCATTTCCAAAGGTCGCGGGTTCGATTCCCGTCTGAGAATTCACTTGTGGCCGAGTTAATTTTTTCCAATATTTTTCTATTTAAAATTTACCATAACTATAAAAATAGCATTGAAAAATGCAAAAATTACAAAATCATGCAAAATACTTCTAGCACTTTTTTTGTAATGAGAACTAAATCTGTATCCCATCTAAGCAATTTGTCGCATAAGTCATATTTTTCAGCATTATTACGTAAAAAATTGGCTAATATTACTCAAAACGAGGCCTAGAACACAACAGCAAATCAATTGTAACAAACAGTAACTGCTGAACTCCAGTCCCAACTGTGGGGTAATCAATCGACGTGTATTTATTTTATTTCAGCCTCTACGGATAAAGTTGGGTCCATAGTCCTTAACTAACTTTCCGAGGGATAACAAGGCACCGTAGTCAATTAGTCTTGGGTGCCTTATTATTGTTAAAGGAAAATTGAAAATGCTTATATAGTCCTAGGATTACGCATGATTTCTCATTTTCGTACTTTTTGACCTAAGTGAGGTTTTTAGGGTTAAGTGAGGTTACTTAAATGAACCCTTAAAATATCGCCTTAGACTGTCTGTCAATTTTACAAAAAAATTTGGAATGCGTAGATGAAGTTTATAGGCGAAGATGTCAGAACCTTGTGTTATTTTCCAACTATTTCTTACTAATATTATAAATGCAAACGTATTTCAGTCTGTTTGTTTATTTGTTTATTCGTTACTATTTCACGCAAAAACGACTGAACCGATTTGAATGAAATTTGGCACACAGATAAAATGATAATTGGCCTGAATTAAAACACAGGCTACTTTTTATCTCGTTCCCGTGAAACCACGGGCCGCCGCTAGTTAATCATATTTCCTCTAGAAATAGTTTGAAATCTAAATAATTATCTTATCATTTTCTTAACGCTCAAGAAAGCAGGCAGGCAGTGCTAAAATCATTCAACAAAAACACCATCCATTGAACAAAATATTCAAATCGCACATTATCAAAACAACGACCTTATTGCACGTGTATAAGCTCTGTCGATTTTTATTAAGAACTTTTTGATAATCGCTTTAGTTAGGTATCTAATGGAAAACGTTATTCTAGTTGGTCGTACGAAAAACTCGTAAAGATGGTATCGCTTAGATTTACGATGCCTGTCGCAGGGACTTTGTAGAGCTATGATAAATACCACTATTTGTCAAACGCATCTTCCGCAACTTTAACATTAAGTATTTTATAGTTATTACCTCACATTCATAACAAAATGAGACGTAATGTAGATCGTCATGATCTTTTGATGATCATGATACGTATTTGACAGAAAATATACGTTAGAAATGGTGTTACGGTTAAAAATGAGTCCTCTGTAGGAAAAGCACGAAAAACTATCGAGCATGTAATATCAAAAAATTTATAAGATGTCAGAAAATGTAGTTCCGTTTACGTCCGGTAGGAACTCTGCCCTCTATGTCTTACATTTTTTTACTTTGATTCCTCGATACTTACTCGAAAGTTTCGTGCTAGGCCTACTGACCTCTATATTAATATTTTAAACTGTCATGGTCATTATCACTATAACTATTAGTACGATTTAAAAGGGATTTTTACCGTGTTTATATCTATATTAATATTATAAAGCTGAAGAGTTTGTTTGTTTGAACGCGCTAATCTCAGGAACTACTGGACCGATTTAGAAAATTCTTAGACCATTAGAAAGCTACATTTCTCCCGAGTGACATGGCTATATTTTATCCCGATATTCTCACGAGAACGGGCACTACGCGAGTAAATCCGCGAGGATCCGCTAGTTTATGATAAATTTTAAAAGAAAACTATTGACAAAAAACAACTCTGCCACAAGTGAATTCTCAGATGGGACCCGAACCCAAGACCTTTGGAAATCCGGTCCAATGCTCTAACCACTGAGTTACCGATACTTGCGGACCACCGTCGAAATTCTCCAATACTATTATATTTTTATACACCACCTGCATCTGTAGCACGTATTAAATATCAAATATTCTCAACTTGAAAGTAAGCTATGAATGCCCGGAGGGAGCTAATGTTGTATGGAGCTTCCCTGTGTAATTATGATAACATTTAAATTTTGAACGTCAAAATGTCAACAAAAAGTTTATCAAAAATAGTTGCTAAAAATAAAACAAGTCTGTTCAAGGCATAACTTCCTGGTCCAAGGAGTTTTTAACTATAAAATTGACACTTTATAGATATTTACTCCTATGAAAAATATAAACTTGGCTGTATGTATCGGGGTCCCTAGCACCAAGAAAACATTTGAAATTGGAATTTTGTGATATTGTGCCACATTCAAATATAATGTAAAATCTCTTTAATTTTCGTGCTTTTTCTGTGTAATGTATGTAGTCATTGCATTGCCTACGGAACTAAATTTCTAAATAAAAATTCGGTGATTTTCGAACCTTTCGATATTTTTTAGGCGAATTGTTGTCACTTATTGGTTTTATTTATAATTTATAATTATTTTTAACCCCCGACGCAGCGCAAAGAGGGGTGTTATAAGTTTGAAGCCTATGTATGTCTGTCTGTCTGTACGTATATTCGTAGAGCCTAAACGAATCAAGCGATTTTAATGCGGTTTTTTTTTTATTGAAAGCTAAATTAATCGAGATGGTTCTTAGCCTCGTTTGATGAAATCTATCTGGCCATTTATGGAGATGGTCAACTGCCCACCGAAACGGTAGAAGATACAAAGGTAGTGCTTTGACTAAAATAATGTACACCCTGGGCAAATTTAGGTGCAACAAAAAAAACAAAATGGCGGCAATTTTATTTTTTTCTTTCTGTACATAAATATTCGTAGTGCGTAAATGAATTAAGCGATTTCAATGCGGTTTTTTTTTATTTTGTATGTAATTTAAAAAGGATGAAATAAAAATAAAATTTTAAAAAGCCCCTTAACACAAAAATTAACATAAAATTTTAAAATTTTATTTTTTTATTTAACGTCACAGTAGGTGTATAAAGTAAAGTAGGTATGCTCCTCGGGGATAGAAGTGTCTTAGCCTTGGGCAGACTTGAATTCTTCGCTTCATTCAGGATTCTTACCATAACGTCTTAATTAGAATCCTTCATTTCGCTCAGGATTCAATATGCTGCCCGTGACATAAGACCCTGTTTTATCCCCTTAGTGCATACTCTACTATTATAACATATTTTCTCGTAAAGGGTATCTTTTTTTTTTCATTAAATAGCCTTACTCTTGGATTAATTCTGAATCGTTAGATTAAGAAGAGGCCTAAGATGGAGCGAGCTTGCCTAGAAAAAGCCTATTCACTCGACCTTTAAAGATACCAGGGTTGTAGACACCCGGGAATACAGACGCAGGCAGGGAATTCCACTCTCTGGCTGTGCGCATAATAAAAGATGAGGAAAAACGCTTTGTACGCAGACGAGGTATATCAACCAGGTAGGGATGATTGCATGCGGTACGTCTGGATTCCCGGTTGTAAAAAGGAGCTGGCGGTATGAGCTCATGCAGCTCATTAGCCATTATTACACCAATTTCAATATCGTATTGTATCTTATTACGTAAGTACAGTCTGTCCCTCAGCAAGGAAGTCAAGTATCTAGGGGTGATACTAGACAACAAACTCCTCTGGAATAGACATCTCGAAGGTAAACTAAACAAAGCCACCATCATATTTTGCCAATTTAAAAGACTGCTTGGCCAAAGCTGGGGGCTATCACCGAAAATAACGATGTGGCTGTATAAAACTGTTATACGTCCCATAATCACATACGGAGCCGTTGCCTGGTGGTCCAAAACAGAGCAAAGAACCGTAATCAACAAGCTGCAGAAATTCCAAAGATTGGCATGCTCTGCGATAACAGGCTGCATGCGAACTACCCCCACAGTCGCCCTTGAAGTAGCTCTGGATCTAACACCCCTGGACCTGTTTATACAACAGGAAGCCTCCATGGCTGCTATAAGGCTTAAACACCTGGGTCTGTGGTACAACCAAGAGGGTCCTCACTCCACATTGTGGAATAATTTAGTGAAACATGAGTCACTAATCGCTGCCCCATAAGACAGGATCCCTAAACAATACATTTTCGAAAAGAATTACCAAATACAGTTATTTGAAAGTGACCAAGACTACTCTGGCATACATGAAGTCCGAATTTATACGGACGGTTCCAAGATGGGGATTGGCACTGGAGCCGGAGTATTCTCACTAGACCTAAATATCAAAACATCACTAGCACTAGGCCAACACAGTTCGATATTTCAATGCGAATGTGTTGCAATAATAAACGCAGCTACCACGGCCCTGTCTAGAGGCATGAAGGAACTGAACATCCGCATACTGACCGACAGTATGGCCGTCCTAACAGCACTGGAGGCCAACACGATCAACTCCAGCATTGTCTACGAATGCCACCGAGTCTTGGATCGTTTAGCATCCAACAACAACAGTGTAATCCTACAATGGATTAAAGGGCATAGTGGATCACATGGGAACGATGCCGCCGATGAGCTGGCAAGAAGGGGATCTTCCACAACAGTGGCTGGACCCATACCCATTCTGCCACTCCCATTCAGCCAACTGCGCTCATGGGTAAGACAGCGTACTCGTGCTGCACATAATAAGCGTTGGGTAGATCAAACAAGCTGTAGACAGTCCAAGCTGGCGATGACTGCAGTCTCGCCGCGATTGACCTGTAGACTGCTAAGCCTTAATCGTCCGGACCTCCGAATAGTTGTAGGCACACTTACAGGTCACCTAACTTTAAACCGACAACTATTCATCATGAATGCGACAGACAGCCCCCTATGTAGGGGATGCCTGGACGCAGAGGAAACAGCCGCCCACGTAATCCTGGAGTGCGTGGGTTTGGCCGCAAAACGGGCAGAAATCCTCAAAGACGTGAGGTCGCTCCTAGAAGCCTGTGAACGCCCCAGGAGGCTTCTGCGCTTCTGGAAGGAGCTGGGATGGCTTAACTAGCCATGCCGATGCTATGTTCACACATAACGGACCAAATGAGAGTCTAAATGCGGAGAAAAGAGCCCGTCACCAATACCAATACCAATAAATCTTATTACGTACGAGTACTTGTGCGTTATTGTAATGTAAAACGCACAAAAAACGGTACTTTTTAAAATCTTAGAAAGAGTTTTTATGTCAGAAAAGAGGTCAACGTTTTATGAATAAAATTAACATTGGTAGATAATAATTACAACTTGACAACATTAAAAATGCCAACTGGCAACGTAATAATCAATTTTACAAATTGTTAAAATTTTTATAACTGCTTTAACAAGTGATTAAAAATTTATTCGTATAAGTCCGAGTTTTATTTATTTTGTCGCAAACATGTTATAAAACGTCGTATGACATACGTGCGCTTAAATAATTACAGCCTGGACTACAAAAACCAATATCGCCTCGGCTGTAATTTTCAACTTATATCATAATGTACTAATACGCTGTAGGGCAGCGTTGTCACATCAATGCTAGGAATATCCTTGCATTCGAAAGAAATATCTTTTGAGATGTGTGACGATCGATGATACAACAAGCCAAATAATTTATGATTTTTAATTTTTGCATTTTCAATGCTATTTTTATATTAGTGCTCGGCAACATGTGAACTTTCAGATGGAACTTGTGGCCGAGTTGATTTTTTCCAATATTTTTCTATTTAAAATTTATTATAAATACAAAAATAGCATTGAATTACGCAAAAAATAAAAAATCATTAAAAAAAATATACATTTGTAGTCGAGTCCCCGATATTTAGGCACAGTTGCATGCGCCAAGATCACGGAGTCCGTTTATAACACAAATAGTATAACTCTGGAGATCTACTCTCTTTCTCCGAAACGAAACTTCGCTATCGAACGAAATTCAAACGAAGTTTCGTGTCTGACCCTGCTCTATGTCATTTTCGGACGCGCACGCAAAGTTCGACTCCATAGACAATTTTCGTGAACGAATGGAACGAACAATGTGATGTAGGTTTTGTTTGATGTCCTTTACGGTAAAACACCAGTTTTCATCATCAGCCTGTCGCAGTCCACTGCTGGACATAGGCCTCTCCAAGTGCACGCCACTGAGATCAGTTTTCGGCTTCTCTCATCCAGCTCCTACCAGCCGTAATAACTTATAATTATTAAGTTAAAATAAAACACCAGTTTTATTTTAACTTAATAATTATAAGTTATTTTTATTTATTTTACGAATTTTTTGAAATAATCGTGGTTTATTATGCATATTAATCCAGAAAATCATAAGTAAGCAATAAAAATACTAGTTTTCGATGAAAATCACAGTGACACTAAAATAACCCTTTCAATGTCTGTTAACCGACTAAGTTAAGATGTATAATAATAACAAACGGTGTTTATAGTATCGTATAACAACCAAACTTATCCGTATTATCACAATGCTGTCAGTCATCACTTGTGGATTTTTTGTTTGCATTCTTTGAAAGTTTGAATAGTTTTAAGTTTGTTTCTTAAGCTCAAGTGCAAGACGTAGGTAGAGATTATTTCCTATGTGCTCAAGTGAAGTTTTAATAAAATGGTTCAAGTGTTTTTTTCTTTGCCTACTTTGCAAACGCGATACATATTCCCAGACAAAGTTTCAATTTCAAGTCGCAGTCTTCATTTGGGCGTCCTTCGGATTACAAAGACTTCTATTTGGTTTAATTTGGTTTCAGAGTGTAAGTAATATTAATTGTATTCACGTAAAATACTTACATAACATATTTTTTTGTAATAATAACCTATAATTTATTTTCATACCTCAGACCTCTTTACTACATTTTTCTGCAAAACAAAAAAGTAACAAACAGCATTTCTTTTTAATTGCTTCATAGTTGTCTAAAAATATGTCTAGAATAACAACCACACAAGTAAGATTGGGCATAATTAAGGCCGTAATTTAGTATCTTCACAAACTCGTCTACCCCGCTACGCTGTTAGAGGTCACGTAAAATATTCGTATATTGAAATAGAAGACTGAAGCCTAGCATGATACATACGTAAACACATGCAATTAAAGTGTTTCTGCAAGTATTTGTCTAAGAAACTATAAATTAAAACTATTATTTAACTATTATCATATTATTTTTGACGACCTGTTTGGCGCAGGGGTACTAACCCCGCCTTCTGCGCCAGAGGCCCCGGGTTCGATCCCCGGACAAGACAAATATTTGTGTGCATGAACATGTCTATTTGTCTTGGTCTGTGTGTTTAATATGTATATTAAGTATGTATTTACAAAAAAAAAAAAGTATATAAGTATGTTTATCCGTTATCTAGTATCCATAACACAAGTTCTTCATGAAACTTAACGTGGGGCTAGATAATTGGTGTAATTGTATGCGAATATTTATTTATTTATTTATTTATAACTAGTTTCCGCCCATGGTTTCACCCGCGTGGGTGGTTTCAAGCCTATGTTACTCTCCGTCCTTTCAACTAACTCTATGCAAAAAATCAAGTCAATTGGTTGCTTAGTTAGGGCGTGAAGGAAGTACAAACAAACAAACCCCTTGCATTTATAATATTATTATATATTATATAGTTAAATAGACACCATAATTTAAGGCGGTACCCCCACCGAAAGTGGCGCCGCGTTGAATTTTATTTAATATCGTAATTCTAATTCACAATTTTAATAAAACTAAACGTGGAATTTTTAGAGCCCATTGTCTTGTATTTTTAGAAGGTATCGCTACATCTCGTCATAGTCATTTGTAGAAGTAGATAACAAATGTGTCAAAACCGGCACTTTTAGCAGTTTTGCTATCTACTTCTAGCAGTGCCTACGAGGGAATGTAATGATACCGTCTAAAAATACTAGACTATGGGCTCTAAAAATTCCACGTTTAGTTTTATTAAAATTGTGTATTAGAATTACGATATTAAATAAAATTCAACGCGGCGCCACTTTCGGTGGGGGTACCGCCTTAACTAGCTTCCGCCCGCGGTTGCACCCGCGTGGTTCCCGTTTTAGGAACGGGAACCACGCGGGTCTATGCCAAAAATCAAGTCCATTGGATGCTTAGTGATGGCGTGAAGGAGAAACAAACACACTTTCGCGTTTATAATATTAGTTAGAATTAGGATAGTTAGGATTAGGATAGAATTAAGATACCTAACTAATAGCGGTACCTAACTTACATAACACGCATCGAAAATATTCAAAGGAAATTCATTAAATACCTCTGCTTTCGTACGAATGAACACTATGAGTCCACCCATTACCTGTCTTTTTGTAAGAAACACCATTTGCTGCCGCTGGAAAAACGTCGCGAAATCTCGGATGTGGCTCTCTTATTAAAAATTACTTCTGGGGTCGTCGATTGTCCTGAGCTTCTCTCTAAGATTCCCTCAGAGCTCCAAGGAAACCCCTTAGATCTAACTCCCTTATATGCGTACCCTCTGCATCTTCAAACTATCGCCAAAATTCATACCTTTTGCGTGCGAGCAATTGCTTTAACGTAATTTCCAAACAGTTAGACATTGATCTGTTTAACACTAGCGTTGCATCGGTGAGGCGATTAATGAGTAATGAGTTTTTTGATGGATAGGTTTTTCATTTGATTTGTAAATCTTGCTTATATGATAATTCTCTGTGAGCTTTATCAATTTTTTGCTTGTTTTTTTGATTTGGTTTCTTTATACTCCGTCTTAGTTATTATGAATTTATCTGTTGGAATGCGTGTTTGCCTATTAAGTGCTTAACATTAACTTTAAAACTGTCTCTATTGGTGAAGACCTGTAATTGGCTCTCAATTTTTATGTTAAAATCTAATGTAATATTTTAAGCTGTTGGTCTTCCGAAATAAAATAAATAAATAAAATAAATAAGATTAGGCTCATTCATATTTTTTTACGACAAGAATTTCATTTTGATCACAGTGATAGGTGCGTGTGGTGACGGTGTGGGCAGATCGCCTTAACGCGACGAATAGGCGAAATATCAGACGGCCTCAGAGGGCCATTGCGGTGCGGTTCATACGGGGCTATCGTTCGGTATCGCACACGGCGGCATGCGTGCTGGCTGGAATGCCTCCCTGGGACTTGGACTCCCAGGTGCTCAGGGAGGCCTATATGGAGCGGCGCACTGCAATGCAAAGGGGAGATAGACTGGCCCCACAGGAGCTAGCAGGGATAAGAAGGATAAGAAGGTGTTGACGCCCTAAGAATACAAATGTCACCAGTCCCTTACATTCCTGGGATGTCGTAAGAGTCGACGGAGAGGCTCGACGCATTGAACACATGTGCGAGAAAAGGTAAACTTGAAACAAACCCTCTACCAACCAGTCTGGCCAGCGTGGTACCAATAGGCTAATAGCCTCCTTTGAACGTCACAATAGGCGTGAGCTAGGAGAGGCTTATGTCCAGCAGTGGGCGTCCACAGGCTAATGATGATAATGATGATGATAGGCCACAAGTCCAGTGATCGATTACCTATTGACAAAGATCATCCTTGATTAGGGAACCAGCTTTCTCATCCCTTAAATGCCGGAAAACACTGGTGCCAAAAATATTGCTGTTATGATGGAGAGGCTTAGATAAGAGAGTGATAGCCACGTGGTAGCTAAGCTAGCCAGGTCGACTTAAAATATTTTTTTAATGAACATCGGGGATCAGCATATCTTCACCATACCTGTGGGCCAACCATCATCTATTAAAAACTATCATGTCATAAACTTTTTGTTTGCGTTTTGTTTATATTGGGACGATAATTGGGCAAAGACGTCACAAATCTTAATATATATAAATCTCCTGTCACGATGTTTGTCCGCGATGGACTCCTAAACTACTTAACCGATTTTAAATTAAATTGGCACACCGTGAGCAGTCTGATAGGATAGCTTTGATCCCAAAATTCCCACGGGAACGGGAACCACGCGGGTGAAACCGCGCCCGGCCTCTAGTACTATTACAAATTGTAAATTAAGTTCAGAAAAGTTATTTGGCATGCATTTATAATTTAAAGTAAGTCAAAAAATTCAATATTTATAACTTTATATCTTTTTTATGTAACCTTTAATGGAACTGTAGGTTTTAAGTACATCATGTTGTTTTGAAAATTGTTTGTTTAAGTGACTGTTTGATCCATAATAATAAAAAAAAACTTTCGGCACAAAACAAGCTTACTTTAAGAGATTCGTAGTACGAAATAGCATGGTAAGATTGAAACAATACTGCACTAAGAGATGGCAGTAGACCCCCTGATGTTAAGTAATAATAAGGCTGAAGGTGGAAGCGTGCCTCTCGCGGATTCTTTAGCCACTGAGGAACTGGTTATCTTGTCTCTAACTGCCGAAACACATATTATTGGTAAGACAGGCGAACTTACAACAAGTCCTAAGACTAACCAAATCCATTACAATATGTACCCAACTAGAAATCGAACCCAGGAACTCTGGGTCTGATACCGGTAGTGCTTCCACAAGACCATTGGGTGGTTAAATTCTCTCTACTTAAAGCAAGATAAAAGAAAATAATAACCAGTTATCTTCACAAACTGTATTATCTATGACACGCTGTTAGGTCACGTATGGCAAGATACCCGCATAATCTGGAGACTAGCACGAAACGTACTCGTTATATAATATTTCAGGCCAGCACGCTTCCGCTAACACGGTAAGTAAATAAACTCCATTTCAGTATGCAAACATTTTAGTTTGAATTTTGTGCCATTATTTGTATGAACATTGATCCAATTTGGAGAAGTAAATATAATGGTTCTTGTGGAATCTCTTGTTTTTTAAACCCAGATAATAGAACTTATTATTTCTGATACTATCATTTATAGTCATTCGCCAAATATAATTGTATTTTAAACTTCGTTCCCAAAAACATTTTATACTGTATTAGAGACATTGTTGTGTTCCGGCTCCGTTCCAGTTCCTCAGTGGCTGAGGATTCCGGGAGAGGCTCGCTTCCATCTTCAGCCTTATCAATACTTAACATCACGTATGATGAAGTCTAAGAGTCTCCCCGTCATTAATAATAAAATAAATAAATATTTTTTTTTTTTGTCATTCAAATTGTGTTTCATCGTAAGTATATTTTCGCTCGGCGCTTTTTTGGAACTATTTTCGAGAAGGCGCAAAAACGTGAGAATCACCATTTCAAAACCACTTTCTAATGTATTGGGCATGATTTAACATGCACTGCAAATATTTAAAAATCTGCAGACCAGACTTACAGCCGTTTGCACCAAAATTCATTTTACGAATTCGTAAAAAGTGTACTAATATAAAAACATTTTATAAAAAAAAATCAAACCGACTTCAAAAAGTAAAAAATTAAACTTTTCGAGTCGGTACCAGCCAGGGCATTCTACATTGCACTTCTATTAACTATATATTTTTTTGGCCTTAGCTAGCTAGCACCGACTCCAAAAGTTTTATTTTTTACTTTTTGAAGTCGGTTTGATTTTTTTTTATAAAATGTTTTTATTTCTGATTTTTTAGTTACATCATGTGCCGTTACTTACACTAAAAATCAGCCCATACACAACAATTTCATCTAGGTAAACGACTACTTGCCAAAAGGTGATTGATATTTTTCAAGATTATGAAAAAACTACTAGCCATATCTTCGTAAAAATTATATGGGACCACACATAAACCATTTTCTTTCAGATAAAAAAAGAATTATAATTATTGCGTGAAACTTCAGCTCGAACAAGAATCTAACAATTACCTGGATGATATAATTGTTTTATGACTTCCATGACATTAGGCCCCATATCTCCGAAGATTATCATCGGATCTCAATGAGACTTTTATGGGACCAAATTGACAGTGTACCCGATCGAACAAAAAAAACAACTATTAAAATCGGATCACCAACACCGGAGTAATCGGTATACATACATCAGACAAAAAAAATAAAAATAAAAAATACGCGTTGAATTGAGTACCTCCCTCCTTTTTTGTTGAAGTCGGTAAAAATAAATGTAATTTGCTTGTCAAATTTCATACATTTTTAACAACTTTGACAAGCAAAATATGATAATTATGCTTTTTAAGAATTCGTAACATGAATTTTAGTGCAAACGGTTGTTAATGTTTCTGCTGGTGATAAGTTTTATATAATCTTGACGACGTGTTTGGCGACAATATAATCTTGACAGGTACTAACCCAATCTTCTGCGTTAGAGGTCGGTTCGATCCCCGGACAAGACAAATATTTGTGTGCATGAACATGTCTATTTGTCTTGGTCTGGCTTTAATATGTACCGAAGTATGTTTATCCGTTATCTATTATCCATAACACAAGTTCTTCATGAAACTTAACGTAGGCTAGACAATTGGTGTGTTTGTATACAATTATTTATTTATCAATTGGAAAACCAAAAGAATGTTGCATACTGGAACTTTTTTGCAACTATGTAAGTTATGGTGGTCCTTGAAAGTGGCCAAACGAAATGTCCCGTGCAAATTGTTCTTTAATAGGAATAAAGGTAAAAAAAATATGAAGACTATTCAAAATTGCTGAAGTTGATAACCTACTTTTTCTAATTATTTATCGTCTTTAAAGTTTGATATTCAGCTATCGAGCATTACATAGTTTTACAAGGAACGATGTTCACACATTGCTTTATAAGGGCATTCGCTTGTTATTGATACTTCATAATAACCGGTGTACGTACCACTCTACCACGGAGATCGTCGTAGACTTTAATTATCTTCTGATTTAAGATTTTATATTTTTAAACAATTAATTAACGAAGAATTTGTTACAAATTCTCGTTTAACTACTTAAACAATTTTAAAGCATTTGCATTGTATATTTTATAAAGTATTAATATTATAAAGTGTTGACCGAAAACTTTAAATCATAATAATTGTTATCATAAAAGTTAACATGCCTAACATAACAATAATAACAGTCGTACGTACATCTTATGTTTTGGCGCGCACTGTTCATTGAAATAAAACAACTTTTACGGATATCAAACGCGCTATATTTCCACGAACTAAGTTGTAATTGTCCGTATTTTTAGGTTTATTTTAGGGGTTTTTTGATTTTCCGACGTTTCGGCACCTTTACAGCTGCCGTGGTCACGGGATGACAATATGATGATGATGATGATATCCGTAAAAGTTGTTTTATTTCAATAATAACAGTCGGTTGGGAATTTGGCAATTAAGTATATTGATGACGTGTAAAAATAATTTACCAGGAGACACTTTGTGAATAACTAACAGGGATGATGTCCCTCTAAAAATGTGTAAACAACAGTACTAAAAGGTCAGGGTATGAATGATGTACCAACAAATTACATTAAGGTATGTATTCTTTATTTTCATGCTTAAGCGAGAATAATGTAAACTTAGCAGGAATGATGTCCTTCTAAAAAATGCGTAAACAACATCACTAAAAGGTCAGGGTATGAATGATGTACCAACAAATTACATTAAGGTATGTATTCTTTATTTTCATGCTTAAGCGAGAATAATGTAAACTTAGCAGGGATGATGTCCTTCTAAAAAATGCGTAAACAACAGCACTAAAAGGTCAGGGTATGAAAATTGTACCTACACATCATATATATGTAATATTTATTTTAATGCTTAAGGGAGAATGATGTTTAACAGGGATTATGTACCTCCAAAGTGCGTAAACAACACCGTTAAAAGGCCAGGGTGTGAATGTTGTACCTACACTTAACAGGTATATATTATTTATTATTATGCTTAAGTAAGTGAGAATAATTTAAACTTAACGGGAATGATGTCTAAAAATGCGTAAACAACAGCATTAAAGCCCAGGGTGTGGCCGCAACTGGCATCAATACCAGATGATTCCGCCCAACCTGTGGAGCCACCTGCCGCCCACAACCTGTTACGCGTACCACCCCTGCGGCCGTCAAAAACACCCCGCTGACACCCCTAGCAAACCAAACCAAAATCTAATCACAAACTTACCCGGCGCATAACCCGTAACGAAAACGAAGACGTCTTCATGTTTGTAAATCTTCTAACACACACAGACACTAATATTATAATTTTAAATTATTATTTAATTCAACACTTGTTATTTAATATTACACTTACCACTGATATTAAAATATTATTTGTTTATTTATTAAATAAGGTACAAAATATAAATTTTCAAACGTCTTTTTTTTTGTTTTTGGCTATTTTGATTTGTTGGTGGGTATGTCAAACCCGAACGGGCGACACGGCGGACGGTATATTCGCAACTGATTGCTTACCCTAGCCGTAGAAACAGGGTGAAAAGGATATATAGACAGGCAGAAACCCAAACGGCTTATATGTAAATACTTTCAAGCGAAACCCCTCCCTAACACCTAACGGTAGGGTGGTTTTTCAACTGTTTTTCTACTCGAACTTTTGAAGGATTTCTAGCATCGTCCCGCTCTCGCTTTCGCCTGGTTGGTAGGAACACAGATACAGGCAGGATGAATTGAATTTGAACCTTCACCTATAAACATTTCATTTCGAACGATTTTCGATACCATTTTCTTTACGCTACATTCATTACTGAGTTTCTTCTTTCATGTTCTCAGTTTTCACTCGCCCTACGTAATGAATGATGAAATATTAGAGTTAGTTTCAATCATTTTCTGTACCGTCTCAGGTTACTTTACTTGGAAGAATTCTGAGTTGAGAAAGGCTGGACTCAAATTAAGTTAGCATCGAACGAGCTGTAAAGAAAACTTATAAAATTTTATTGTGAGAGTCCGCAGTAGATTAATTACATTTGAAAACGCTAATAGTTACTGGAGACTAGGGAATAGTTTTTAAAATAAATTACTAACTCATTGAAATAAGAGACTTTTAACCAAAACAAATTGTAATTTAAATTATTTAATATTATTAAATAAGTATTATGAGAACACACGAATTCATTGTTATTTTCGAATACATCGACATACTTTCAATCTTATTGTACCCACAATCTTGTGATGGAAATTGATCTTACTGATATGTTAAGCTCACTTTTGAATTTGACGACTCTGTATGAAATAAAACAGGGAGAAAAAAACAGCCCTTGACGAGTTTCTTGCCGGTTCTTCTCGTTACAAGGTCTCCCGCCGTAGGGTTTGTGAACCGATGGCGTAGCTTCTTTGACGTTCATAAGTGCTTGTAACAGCCTAGACTGAATAAATGATATTGACTTTGACTTTGACTTTATTATTATGAATTTATTAAGACCGTGGTATGAGTTTACTTAATTTTTGGCTGAATCCGAAAACTGAACTGAAAACCGACAGGGTCGAAGGATTCCGTGCCATTATATATAAAAACGCAAAAAATCACGTTTGTTGTATGGGAGCCCCCTTAAATATTTATTTTAATCTATTTTTTAGTATTTGTTATTATAGCAGCGGCAACAGAAATACGTCATTTGTGAAAATTTTAACTGTCTAACTATCACGGTTCATGAATACAGCCTGGTGACAGACGGACAGACGGACGGACAGTGGAGTCTTAGTAATAGGGTTCCCGTCTTACCCTTTGGGTACGGAACCCTAAAAAATTCTACTTAAGTACATCTTAAGTTCCTTTGCGCACTCATAAATGAAATAAAACAACTTTTGCGGATTTTAAGTGCACTAAATATACGCGAAACAATATTTGGTACTATATTTTTAATCTTTTTATTTTTGGCATCTTTTCATCTTTCACGTTTTGAAACAAAAACCCCAAAAAAAAATAGCACCAAATAGGTACAAGTTTCGGGTTAATATTATGCACTTAAAATCCGCAAAACTTGTTTTATTTTAAAAAGCTAGTTGTTCAGTCTTATCAAAATAAATATGAATAGAAAGAGATGTTATAAAGACTGTTTACTGAATTATCGTCGTCGTCGTCGTCTCAGCCACATGACACCCACTGCTGGGTATAGGCCTCCCCCAAGGATCTCCACGACGATCGGTCCTGCGCTGCCCGCATCCAGCGGCTTCCCGCGACCTTCACCAGATCGTCGGTCCACCTTGTGGGGGGCCTACCCACGGAGCGTCGTCCGAATTACTGAATTATAACCGACTTCAAAAAAAGAGCTAGTCGTTCAGTTTTATCAAATATGCAAAGATACACAACATTAATAGTACATCACATTATACTACACTACATTACTATTGGCAAAGTGATGGCGTAGTGACATTGCGTAGAATATAGGTTCACTTACATGGAGATTAAATGAAATCCACTGATCTGGCCTCAATGTTTTATTCAATATATCACAGAATATCCATATAACATCTTTAGACAATATTTGACTTATTTCTATAGATGATTGAATTGATTATCTTGGATTATAAAATAGGTTAACACGGAAAATAAAAACAGACAGACATGACGTACAAGTTGCAGGGGAATGTCACGAATACAGGAACCGGAAACATTCAACGTATAGACAAGAGACAATTAATCTATGGTAATGTGGGGTGTACACATGCACTTCAACAATTACACTACACTACAATGTACACTACACTCTACACTGCACTCCTCACTACACTGCACTACACCATACTATACTACACTACACTACAGGTAAAGGGAAATTATTGACTTTTTTTTTTTGTTTATTTTTATTTTTTATGTAATTATCTTTTACTAGTGGAAATAGTTTTAGAATAAGTTTTTGTTTAAAAACGTCATGTATTAGTTTAGACACCTAGTTGTTATTTATTTATTAGTTAAGGAAGAGCGGAGTCACCTGTTACAGGCATTTATTTGCTTACTAGGTGGTTCCAATCACTTCTGAAAAATCAAATGTTTAATGCAAATAAAACTTATTCTTATTCTTATTCTTATTAACTACTATAGAGAAACGTAGTCATTTAAAACACTGAAGCTTAATCTTTCACGCTATACAAAACTTAATTGCGTGTTATTTAAAACAGACGTCGTCTGTTATTTTTCAGTGAAAGCTCAAACAAAGTGCTACTGGAAATTCAGCTAAATTTTATGCAAAACAAAGTGCGAATGTTTAAAAATAAAATAACAATTATTTTCTCTTAATTGCGTCTTTTGTTGATTCTTTACTGAAATATACCGTATTTATTTCTATACAAGCCTGATTTTAGGTGATGATAATATCCATCTATTTACTATGGAGCCAATAACTAAATCAGAAAAAAAATAAAGCAGCTGTTCCAATTTTGACCGAGATCGATAGGTATTGTACTTTTCTAGAGAACAGCTGATATTTTTTTGGGGTTTCTTTGTTAGCACTATAGTGAAAGTTGTTTGTATTGATGGATACTACCAGCACCTTAAATTTTGCAGGTAATTAAAAATACGGCATATATTCACTTCTAAGAACTTTTAAAAGAAAAAAGTTCTCTATTCACACAGGCTGTAAGGTTAATAACCAAAGAAGTAAATTTAATGATAAAAAATATATATAGTTTCGTAAATCCACAGAAATCGTACTCGTCGTAAATAAAAACTAGAACTTTTAAAGTAACTAGAACTATTTACAAAAGGAAACATTAGTCTTTCCGTTATTTAGTTGATACTCCGAGCGTATAACGCATTCACAAAAAGTTTCCGCACCAACTCGGCCCGCTCCCTGCAACAGTTGCAGCGTCTGTCCAATTTGTGAACTCACAGACAGAGTTCTGTATTTATTGTTCTCTCACAGGCTATGCAGGGAGTTGAAGGAGTGTAATTTCGTTTGTATGAGGTGTTTACCCATTCTTAAGTTCTAACTATGCAAAGAGTTACAGTGTTATTTTGTTTATGTTCTTTGGGATTGGGAATAATATGTGTAATTGATAAGGATCTCTTGCTCAAGGTCATAGTTTCAATCTTGAAAATATTTCGTCGATTGTGCACAATTTAATATTGCAGCATCAGTTGCGGCATCTGTCCTTTTTGTGAACTTGCAGATTGAACTTCTGTATTTATTGTTCTCTCACTGACCATGGAGTAAGTTTTACAGTATAATTTCGTTTGTACGAGGTGTTTACTTATTCTTTGATTTGTACGAGTAGGTGTTTAGGTTTACCCTTTCTTTAGGATTTTATGTCTGTGTATGTTATGGATAAGGTTGTAGTTGTGTATTTTATGTGTGTGTGTTCAGCTATGTAGTGTCGGCTTAGAATAGCACTACCCCCTCTCATCCCGTGGGTATCGTAAAAGGCGACAAAGGGACTCAGCCTTCAGGGCCCTTATTCACTATGACTACTTAGAGATTCCTTGCTCAAACCACGCCAATGTCGTACTTGGTCTTGACATTTTCAAAAGTCATTTTCTTCATGATACTCCCAAATTATAAAATTATTGTACAAGTACATGAAAGTCACAAGTTGTATGATTATTAAACAAGTAAAATAACTTTACAATTTGTAAGTGTCATAGAGAAAACGCATTTTGAAAATATCGAAACCAAATACGACATTCGCGTGGTTTGAGCAAGGAATCGGTAAGTGGTCATAGTGCATACGGGCCCAGGAGACGGGTAGCAGCGTCTCCTACAAACTTGACCATACTGCGATCGCCAACCCGCCTGCCAAGCGTGGCGATTATGTCAATCCCCGCTTTTTGGGGGATTGCCTATAGGTCTCCCCCAAAAAGGGGGGATTGCCATAATCGCCACAAAACTCAGCCACATAACACCTACTGCTGGGTATACCCAGCAGTAGGTGTTTTGTGGCTGAGACGATGCCGACGAATTGATAAGGTCAAAGCCTACTCGATAATAGTTCTCGGTCTGAACTGGCCTGAAGAAGGTGATAACGAGGCTATGACAACATAGGGATATTTTCACTTTCACATTATTATTTTTTATTATTATAAATGGGTTCGCTCTTGATCCTAGTCTAGCCCGGGGACTTTACCAATTCCTTAGGATTAATATGTGATCGGGAAACCACTGGTCAAATCTTTATGGGCCATCAAACTGTCAAATACGGATTGCGGTGTCGATTGTTTGATAACAACTCAAAATGGATCGTGCGGTTGGCCGATTGTCTTGCCACAAATGCCGTAACTAATGCCGTGTGTATAATATGTGTGTGTGTATTTGAGTCTATTTGTGTGTATTAAAAGTAATATAATTCCAAATGGCTATGATCACATAGGGATGTTTTCACTTTTCATCGGAGATCATTCGATAAAAGTATAAACCACAGAAAAAACCATAAAATAAGAAGACTGATATGGCGCATTTTAGAATGAGAAAAACCAGAAATTTTGGAAGCTTTCACCGACTACATTTTCTACCGCACCTGTATTTTTTTACGAGTTACACCATTGTAGTTGCTTTGTCCTTTTTGTTTTATAAATGTTCTAAGCTGCTTTAACGGCATGTCGCCGTAAAAATGTGGCCTTGTAATAAGTTTTTTAATATAAACCAAGATGAGGATGACCCGTTTTAATTAAAAAATTTAAAGCGGTATCACAAAAAAAGGTTTTAAACTTTGACCATCCTTGACAAAAATTACTGCTCATTTCATTGAACTTGTGGCTGACCGCGTCTTCGTTGGCGTAGACTTTAATGAACGTGAATCGATGTGATAAATAAACATTCATCTAGGTCACTTTTTGCATATTTCCCCATCCCTGCGTGCATTGGGAGAGTTATTAATTATGACTCCTGTCGATTTCTAAGACAATATTTTTTTTCTAATTTGAAGGCGCCTTACGTTAATGGTTCATATGCATACGAAAAGCTTTAGAGGACACGTCTATCATTAGACTCCACCGAACACAAGAAAGAGTATATGTCACTAATTTAGTACTGTAAGAAGTTACGCCTATGATGACATTAGTAATAAATATGTATAATTATAAAATAAAATGATTCAACTTCAAAAAAATGTAGTACGAAAATCTTATGATTTGAGATCCTGACCATCTAGACTCTAGATTCTAGAGTGCCACATTCTCATACAATAATAGTTTTATTGTATGTATCATACAGTAGTACTTGGTGTTTTATTTATCCACAATTGCGCTTATTATGTCAATTTAATCATCGAACTAACGCAACTTCTGAAACGCATACAAAACAACAAATTGTGCACTATACTTTACCCACATTTGCTACCAGCAAGCTTATTCCAGTATTACTGCTTGTCGTAAAAATAATAATTTGTTAATGGTGTCAATAAGTTTCAGCTCGGTACCCTGTGATAATTTGCATAGGAAAGGCGAGGCCCGTTATGTTGCCAGTCACGAACTAAAATAGCCAGACATACTGGCCAGATAATAAATTAGACAGAATTATAACATTATTATTATAATATTGTGTTATGTACAATACCTACAGGTATTGTATTTGTAGCTCGGTGAAACGAAACGTACGAACAAAGAGTGTTCGTGTAAATATTTATTATTATAAATAGATTTAAAATACATAAATGATAATAAATGATGAATTAATGGTAATAAAACATTACAATATTATAGTTTTACATATTAAA
Organism: Chrysoteuchia culmella; assembly: GCA_910589605.1. Lineage (NCBI taxonomy): Eukaryota > Metazoa > Arthropoda > Insecta > Lepidoptera > Crambidae > Chrysoteuchia > Chrysoteuchia culmella. Next base: position 19,280,434 of record OU342651.1, on the reverse strand, counting down.
ACGCGCTGTTAATTAACACATTTGGTTTAACATGGTGTGTTATTAATAGCTTTAGCATTCCCGTGTATTTCGGCACCTTTTTAAGAGCCGTGATAATAAGGTGACTGGCTATTTATTATCTTTAATATTATGTATTTTTTATGATTTTGTAATTTTTGCATTTTGCAATGCTATTTTTATACCTAAGGTAAATTTGAAATAGAAAAATATTGGAAAAAATTAACTCGGCTACAAGTGAATTCTCAGACGGGAATCGAACCCGCGACCTTTGAGAATCCGGAAATCCAATATTTTTCTATTTCAAATTTACCATAATTATGTATTTTGTCTAAATTCAAAACAAACGAACAATTTTTCATTCTAAAATTGCGATTTCATACATATTAATTCAACATTCCTATTGACTAAATGTTTACACGTTACTCTATACAACAGAGTGTTTGTCTCTAAGGGTTTAATTCGCGTTACATCTAAATTAATGAGTCTCTTTCACTCACGTGTATTACTTATCCAATTTAAAAATCCACCTTGTCACACTTAAATAAGATCTAATTTAGTGGAACCGAAACACCAAGACACCTTGCAATAAATCTGAAAGCCAAACATTAAAGTTTAAGAGGAACTCTCGGGAGCCCGTAAAAACACCAAACGAAACAGAAGAAGTACAGTAAACAGCATATCAGGTTACCTAAATACGTACATCTTATGTTTTGGCGCGCACTGTTCATTGAAATAAAACAACTTTTACGGATATCAAACGCGCTATATTTCCACGAACTAAGTTGTAATTGTCCGTATTTTTTGGTTTTTTAGGGGTTTTTTGATTTTCCCGACGTTTCGGCACCTTTACAGCTGCCGTGGTCACGGGATGACGGGATAAAAATACGGACAATTACAACTTAGTTCGTGGAAATATAGCGCGTTTGATATCCGTAAAAATTGTTTTATTTCAAGGTTACCTAAACTTTATTTTCCGCAAGGGAGGGAACTTGAAATGTACATTTCAAGTTCCCTCTATGAAATGATCGCAGACACCATTAATTCGTCATTTACTAGGCATTACTACTATATCTATCGTGTCTCATGCCTGAGAGGTTTTAAAAGAAATCATTTTTGCGGTTGACCTATTTGTCCTTCTATGCCAATATTAGATCGTGACATTATTAAGTATATATGCCAACTCACGACTTTTATTCATTTTATAAACAGTGTTATTTATTTAACAAACAATAGAAATTATTAATATGATTAAAAAAAACAAAATAAATAGTGGCTATGTCGTATCAAGATTAGAATACTCATAGCGATAATTTGTCGTGGTTGCGTTCCATGGGAGCTAACACAGAACACACAAGCTACTTTGTCATGTTGACCCTTATTGAGTAATAGCGGCTGCCCGCGGTTTCACCTGCGTGGTTCCTGTAGGAATATCGGGATAAAAAGTGTTCTATATTTTAATACAGGCCATCTTCAGCGTAAAAGAGTAACAAAACCAATAAACAAACAATTTTAACAAACTAACATACTTTACCATTTATAATATAAGTAGGATTAAAACAATAAAAAGGTTGTGATCTAAAGATATCTAACAATATAAATCGTTTCCAAAGCAATTTAAAAAATTAGAACGTATTTTTAACCTGATTTCTTGCTACGTGTACCTACTTACCTTTCACTATAAAGAGAATGGAATGGCTTGCCTCTATTACAAACAATTAAAGTTTATTTCAAACGAAGTCATAAAGTAAATAAATAATCATAAAGTAAATAAATAATCATGAAGTAAATAACTTCTTAGGTTTTCTTATCTCAAACTCTTTCAGAATTCTTTGTTATGATGCTAATATATTAGTTTCGTTTTGGAAACAATCATCTGTGAATATAATAAAATTATGTTTGTTCTCATAAGGACTTATTAGGACATGTGCTTTTATTTCATTACGAAACATATGTGCACATAAGTTCTGGTGGCGTCCATGAAAGAAAGATGTCAGTTTTTCTTATCCATCCTTAAGGAAGGCCAGTGCCCCAGCAGTAGGGACATCCAAAATACAACACTGAAATACAATCATCATCAGGCAATTTGTGGATAAATATTTGATATTAGATCGAATGGTAATTTCTTCTTCAGTCACATAGAAAAATTACAAAATATAATTAATAATTAAATACAAATTTTAGAATATCTCAATACAGTGTCCTTGTGACGGTGTCTGTAATGAAGAAACGGTTATTTCACTTTCAAAATCCGAACCGGACTAATAATAAAGGTGGGTTTTACGTCGGAGTATAAATATAATACATCTAAATGTGGACACTATGGCAAGTTCATTTGAAAGGCCATTATATCCGTCTATAAATATCCAGGGGTTAACTCTAGTCTGTCGTCCTCCAGACGAGGGTTCAACTCATATATTTCAACGGACCATCAGCTCGCAGGCAAACAGGTGTTCATTTGACAAGTTAGGTCTGCAGCCTTCTAAATGTCTGTATACAATAAAATATATCCAGAAGGACAACTACCGCTCACTTGAAAATCTTGCCTAATGACTAGTTTGGTTAATTTATTGCACATATTAGAATAAATAAGGTCTTATTATAAACATTATGGAATTTTGACACTGGTTGAAAATTCTATGCTTTATTTGATAGAATCAGGCTTCACTTGGCGGAAATCCATATCTTAGTAGAAAACAAAAAAATATGCTTAATTAAGCTAATTAAACTTAATTCCGCAAGTAAACGTACATGCAAGATACACCGCCCGTCCGCAAATAAATGCAAATGCAACACAGTGACAAAATATGATTAATTAAGCTAATTAAGCTTAATTCCGCAAGAAAACGTACATGCAAGATACACCGCCAGTCCGCAAAAAAATGCAAAGGCAACACAGTGACCCACCTTGCACCATTACCGACTACTCTACACGTTTATGATTTTTTATTTTTTTTTGCATTTTTCAATGCTTGTTTTATACTTATGGTAAATTTTTTAAATAGAAAAATATTGGAAAAAATTAACTCGGCCACAAGTGAATTCTCAGACTGGAATCGAACCAGCGACCTTTGGAAATCCGGTCCAATGCTCTTGGAGCACTCTACACGTGTTTCGCCCACACACGGAGCATCCTCAGGAGTTGTAAGAGCGTGCAATACCAGCACCGAGTGAGTAAAATGGCCCTAAACAACCGTATTTAATGCTTCCTGCTCCCCACTCTGTCTGCAATGACGTGACGTGACGTGACTACAAACGTCATAAAGTAAACATTATTTGAAAAGTTGTGATAAATGCAAATTAAAATGTAAAAATATGATATAAATTTGCGCAATATATTTCTTTGCGTTTGTGTATATTGTATTGAGTGAAAAATAAGTGTTGGTGGATATGGATGGAAGAGAATAAAAAAAATAAAACATGTTTCTATTTTTCGAAAAAATATTACTACATGTTTGTGTAGATTGTATCTACTGAAAAATAAATTAATAAATTATTATCATTCATCAAACATTGAAACATCGATGATTCAAAATAATAAAAAATCTAAGTACAACTCCTGAGCATGCTCCGTGTGTGGGCGAAACAAGTGTAGAGTAGTCGGTGAAGGTGCAACGTGTGTCACTTTGTTGCATCTGCATTAATTTGCGGGCGGGCGGGCGGTGCATCTTGCATGTAAGTTTTCTTGCGGAATTAAGCTACATATTTTTCGTTTTCTACTAATTCTATGCTTGTTATAACAAAAAAAAAATGTTTTGTCATGCTATGCTTAACAACTTATTCACTTATTTACTGTTCATCAAGCGAACATCCCGGATGCACTACAGGAGCAACGCAACCCCAACAGTACCCTGAACGCGTTGTTATATTGGACTCGGAGGGCGTGATAAGCACTTTGAGTGTAGTTACACCACAGGCTGCACGTGTAAAAGGATGTACAATAAGCCCTAAACAATGTAATTTTAACTTCACGTGAACAGCGTGCAAACCTGCGAACCAACATGTTTGCTCTGACTGACAAAGCCCTCCGCTCCCTTTCTATATCTTCGTTGTCCCTGAGGTCGGGCGTCAACAGGTGTCCAAGGTATTTAAAAGAGTATGTTCTCTTGAGTTCGCACTTATTAAGCAGAACCGGTGGTATTTTGTCGACCCGTCGATTTCCAGCCTTAAATAGCAGCTAGTTTCCTCAGGTCACAGACAGAAGCACTCAGCAGCACCATATCGTCCGCATAGGTGATATTGTTTACGCTGACACCGTCTATGTAACAACCGATCCTGGTGCTGCTGAGCTCGCCTATCAGCTCATTCATATATAGATTGAAAAGGGTGGAAGAGCTCAAACCCCCTGTCTCACCCTACACTCCAATCCATATGATCTTGAGAGAACACCATCCCATCGCACATTGTTGACCTGGTTTCCATACCAATATTTAAAAATATTTATGGGTTCAATTGGTATTCCGACTTTCTCAAGTTTTCTCCATAGCAAGTCGTAGGAAACCAGGTCAAAAGCCTTTGAGAGGTCTAGGAACCACGCAAAAAACGGGAGCTTTACGTTTCGTATAGTATGTTATAGCGTGCTTAACACACAGTATAGCTGGACATACCAGGTTTGAAACCAAATTGGTTATCGTGTGTCGTTATATATCTATTCAGCTGTGTATAAATGTAAATAAATAAAATAAAATAAATAATAAATAAATGATGCATTGTTTTTAGTTTTCTCTCTGCTTTAGCACCCGCCGAAGCCTTACGAACATACTTTGTGATTTACGACGACATACTCGTTATTACAAAATATATTAAAGATGGAGTAGTAATACCAAAACCAATTTATATTCGTAAGTCGTAGTGTCTATAGTATTTGGTCATATGGTGAGAGATAAAGTTTCCATTTAAGGAATTTTGGTAAGAAGTTTTGGAAAAGGTAATTATAGTTATATTTGCATACAATCACACCAATTATCTAGCCCACGTTGATTCATGAAGAACTTGTGTTATGGATACTAGATAACGAATAAATATATTTATATACTTTTTTTTTTAATACATACTTAGTATACATATTAAACACCCAGACCAAGACAAATAGACATGTTCATGCACACAAATATTTGTCTTGTCCGGGGATCGAACCCGGGACCTCTGGCGCAGAAGGTCGTCAAATGATGCATTGTTTTGAGTTTTCTCTCTGCTTTAGCACCCGCCGAAGCCTTACGAACATACTTTGTGATTTAGGACGACATACTCGTTATTACAAAAGATATTAAAGATGGAGTAGTAATACCAAAACCAATTTATATTCGTAAGTCGTAGTGTCTATAGTATTTGGTCATAAGGTGAGAGATAAAGTTTCCATTTAAGGAATTTTGGTAAGGAGTTTTGGAAAAGGTGGTATTTAACTGAGCATCAAACTAACCTAAGCATTTTTTTTATCTGACCACCCAGTTCTAGTCCTTCAAAATGTTGAAATGAAACGTGTTATAAAACCAAACAAGCTATTGTACAAAAATTGTACATACTGAAAAAGTATTCAACCAGAACCCACCTCGTCCACAGATCATCAATCTCTCCGGAACCTTTTTATACTTGTTCATTTATCAACGAACAGTTTTAATGCAAAACGTATCGCGCTCAGTTAATTTATAAACGGTTTTTTGCTATTCATCTTGTGTCTAACGTTGTTCTATGAACCTTTTGTATGGATAAAACTAGGTAGTACATCATCAATATGTTTATGCTGATCATGGTGAAGCAATTAAAATAATATGACAAATATTATGAACTGGAGAATTACTCTTCAGTCAAAAGTCAAAACTGAATTATTGTATCTCGACGTTTGTTGGTTTAATTTCAATTGGCGTAACAATCGATTTCCAAAGAATATTATTTCTTGATTTACTAATTACTTGCTACCTCTTCAGTAGAAATCAGTGTGTTGATATCAACAAATTAAATAGTAGAACGAATTTATTACACACTAGCGGCCGCTTGCGGTTTTACCCGCGTGCTTCCCGTTCCCGTGGGAATATCGGGATAAAAAGTATCCTAAGTTCATAACTAGGCTATCTACTATCTTTATACCAAATCTCATCTAAATCCGTTCAGTAGTTTCGGAGCCAATTCAATGCAAACAAGCAAACAATCAAATCTTTCCTCTTTATAATATTGGCATAGACAAGACATTTTTGATAGTGTAATTACTTATTAACAGTAATAATTACTTAATCTTGATGTTAATGTTACAGCTGTGTAGTGTCGGCTTAGAATAGCACTACCCCCTCTCGTCCCGTGGGTGTCGTAAAAGGCGACTAAGGGACTCAGCCTTCAGGAGACGGGCAGCAGCGTCTCCTACAAACTTGGCCATTATGGCAAACCCCCCCTTTTGAGGCCTGTACCCAGCAGTGGGTGTTATGTGGCTGAGAAGACGAGATGATGTTGATTCGATTTCGATCAAAAGTTACAACTCGATTCGATCAAAAGTAAGACCCCTGCAAGCTTACAATTGGCGGGTTCGAATAATAATAATAAATATTTCTTACACAGACACCAATTAACCTAGCCTAGTAAGCAATGTGGTAAGGCTTGTGTTATGGGATACTAGGGTAACGGATATAAATACATATAATTATACATATATGTATAAGTATTTATGGGTAGAAATACATATATATAAACGTCCATGGTTTCGAACCAGGGACCTCCGAGTAATCGACACCTTGAAACCGGTGTACCTGCCACTCTAACACGGAGGTCGTCGAACTGCGATCAAAATCGAATCAGCGCAAAGAATCATTAATTTGGTGCTCTGGGAAATCGATTGTAGTGCTAATCCACTTGTGGTCGAAAAATTTACTTTAAGAAATCGAAGCCGTTGTTTGCCTTTACTGTTTGATACTCGTAGCATCGTAGCAAACTACGGACTACAGTCGTAGCCCCGTAGCACTCTAGACCATACAGTCGTACAAAAACAATAAATCGTATTATGTATTTATTTATATTCATAAAAATCAGCCTCGAGTTAATATCATGTTAACACATGTCGTGACTTCTCCTCCACACCCTTTCCGGTTGACTGGTAGAGAATGCCTTAGGGCATTAAGTCCACCTTTTGCTGTTTCTGCAAAAAAGTGTTAATAAATAAATAAATAAATGTTACGTGATGTTACTTCGAAAACTATAATATATTTAATTAAAACCAACGACATTACATCGATACATATTCATAAGAACTACCAAAGTATCCGACCGCTGCTGACTCATTCAGTGGCAATAGGGCGGGTTCCACTTAGTATATTAGGGATATATTAATTAGAACTGGGTCGTTAAGGCATGCCCTCGATGCCACGATTAATTACTAAATGCTGCTAGTAAAAGGATTATCGTCGCAGCTAATTTGCTATGGGTGTGTTAAATACCACAGCGCAAATAACCTTAAAATTGCTTCTATAGTTATTACTTTATAGTGTCAAATACTTCTGCAATCATAACTTACTGTTTGTGATATAACTTTTAAAAAAATGTAATACTCCAATAAATAATAACAAATTGATTAATTGGCGCCCAACGTGGGATTCGAGTGGAATGAAACTTTACCTAGGACCTAAGTTTAAAATTGACGAGGTAACTATTAAAATAAAGCTAATAATAATATATGCATAACTAATTGGAAACAAGTAACTAGATTTATTCTTTTTTTTTTGTTGACTACCCTGCTGTATGTATTATTACTATCGGTTCGAAATGTGTTATCGGTACAAAATCTGTTCAAGAGCAATCCAGGCATATCGACTTCAAATCGAAAACTCATCGAAAGGTCGTTAAATCAACATTAACATCTATAAAACACAGACACGTTAATACAGAAAATAGTCAAGTGACAAAACAAAATGTAAGTACAATTTCTTCATTCGATTCTGTACTAATATTTTAACTTAACATGACGCAATTGAATAAATTGACAATTCTGGAAAACTTAATTTAGTTAATTTTGACGGTATCAAAATCGACATATCCTATTGCTTTATCAGCTGATTGTGATTTCTAAATCAATGTTGTAATTCAGAACTTTTAATGTAGATAAATTGGTTTAGAAATAAAAACATTAAAGACACATATTTAAATAAAAAATAAAAACCTTTTTTTTACATCTACAGAACAATAAAATAAAATCCTTTTCTTTATCTGAAAAAATGTAATTGTGACCATCAAAATATAAGTAACGTGAAAGTGCTTCAAGTTTATTACAACTGTACTGGAAAATTACTTTTGTACGAGACCTTCTTTCGTCGGCACAGTGCATTGAACAGGGGCCTTACCATCAAGCCATCAACTGTTTGCGATGGTTTTTAGGTTATTTTGAGGTTGTGAGAGTAGAATAATGCCATACAACGTATAGCTGCGTCTCTCTTTACGCGCAATTGGCTGTCAAAAGTTTTCATTTTTTTTTTTTTTCTAAATCGTCCCGTTTCCGTGCCTTGAGAGTGGCAAAGAAGTGGAACACTCTGCCTTTCATTCGTTTATTTATATGGCTATATTATTATATGTTGTATATTAATATCTAATGTATATTATTTATATTTTTTAATTTTGTGTATGTATATGTAGTTATTTATTATATTATTTTTATTTTTTTCTCTATTTTTAGAACGTCAGACGTAGCATCCTGGCAGAATAACAGCGCTTCTATGTTTCATTCCTCCCATCTGAGAATGGCACAGAAGCAAAATGCTGAGCCAGGATATTTATTGGCCCCACATCTGCATATTCCTTATGTTATAGTTTGTAAGGTTTGACTTTAAGATTTTTTATTTTTATTTTTTATTCTATAGTGTGTGTGTGTGCCAATATTTTTTTCTTTCTTTCTTTCTTTCTTTCTTTCTTTCTTTCTTTCTTTCTTTCTTTCTTTCTTTCTTTCTTTCTTCTCTTACTAATTTTTTTTTATGAACTACGGTGGGACTCTTATCCTTCATCATGCCTGCTGTTAAGTATTGATAAGGCTGAAGATGGAAGCGAGCCTCCTGGAATCCTCAATCATTGAGGAACTGGCTATCTTATCTTTAACTGCCGGAACACAACAATGCTTAAAACATTGTTGTTATGGCGTCAGACTTAGATAAGATGATGGTAGCTAGCCAGGCGGGCTTACAACAAGTCCTACCACCAACCAAACCGAAAACAAAACCCGGGACCCCTGGGACTCATACCGGTAGTTGTACCACTAGACACCGAGGCGGTTAGACCTCCTATCTACCTACATGAAAATAACCTAAAATGAATCGCATTATACAATTGATGGTACTACCCCTGGCCTACTTTAGGTAATGGAGGTACTTCTAAAGTACGCAGAACATGAAATATGCTCCGGACGGGCACGATAATTTTATTACAGCCATTATTTATTGCATGAGTTGGTAAGTTTTTTTTTGGCAAATTCATAATGTCTGTATCCAGTACATTAAGCGCCACATACATAACGGAGATGCTTATAATATTCTCGTTTTACCGTAACGATATACAGTCAAAGGCCACTAAGGCAAACAATATGTCCTTTAGATAATTCCGGACTGAACGTGTTACGTCTTGAAGTGGCATCTATCCTTATCTATAATGCTAATTTAATCTAAAGAGTAAAGATTTGACTGTTTGTTTGTTTGCATTGAATAGGCTCCTAAACTACTGAACGGATTTGGATGAAATTTGGTACACAGGTAGTAGATAGCCTGGTTACATAGGATACATTTTATTCCGATATTCCCACGGGAACGGTAACCACGCGGGTGAAACTGCGACCGGCCGCAGTTCAAAGTAAATTGGGTATTGAAAGTTTTGTAACGCTTGGCCGGCCGACCGTACTATATACTTCACTTATATATATATATATATATATATATATATATATATTACTTCACTTAAGAAAGTTTTGTTGCAAACTGAGACATTTAAGTTTGGATACTGATAAAAAAATCACATGGTAAAAAAAATATACTAGGAAAATAATAAATACCACACAGATGATACACGGAGAACATTACCACAGATTACTAAATAGTTACTAACATTACTCAGGCAATATCATTTACTCAGAGGCCAAGGCCACGTCATTGGTTTTCATACAGCTGAGCGATCGTGACGGCCATCGCCATGTCCTGGGTTCAGGGAGGGGTGGAGCTAGCATAAGGTACCTACACTACTACCTAGGATAATATTAAATAACCATATGATATGCCACACAGATTACATACGAAGAGCATTACTCAGGCAATATCATTTACGCCGAGGCCAAGGCCGCGTCATTAGTATTCATACAGCTGAGCGGTCGTGACTGCCATAGCGATGTCCCGGGTTCAGGGCGGGGTGGGGTAGCGTTATGATAAAGTAATTAGAACTACGACGAAAGGGTATCTAGGTTAAATTCTAAATTTTCATTCTAGAAGAAACTTAATTATGTCATTATGATCAGAAACTAAGGCTTTGTTTTGTGTGACATACATAATTACTCCCCTAATATAAAATTTGTTAGGAAAACCTCCGACCTTATGTTCCAAATATTTTCTTTATAGTAGGATAGTAATAAATAATTATATGATATGCCACACAGATGATACACAAAGAGCATACTCAGGCAATATCATTTACGCGGAGGCCAAGGCCGCGTCATTAGTATTCATACAGCTGAACGGTCGTGACTGCCATTGCGATGTCCCAGGTTCAGCTAGCATTATGATAAAGTAATTAAAATTGAGGCGTTATAAGTAAATTGCTTTAGAGGGGTTATCATTTTCAAAATTATTATTCATCCTGTTAGAAACATAATGATTCTCGTATGATCACCAACTAAAGAATGGCTTTATCACATATAAACCAAATATACGTATTATGTAGGTAATCTGTGAATATACATAACTAACTAATATAAAATCTTAACTAATATTATAGATGCGAAAGTGTGTTTGTTTGTCCTTCCTTCAAAATATGCAACCAATCGACTTGATTTTTTACATAGAGTTAGTTAAAAGGGGGGAGAGTAACACAGGCTAATTTTTATCCTGTTATTTTCACGGGAACGGGAACCACGTGATGAAATCTTTTTAACTAGAAACTTGGACGAATTAACCAATTCGTGGTTAATTCGTTCAAGACTAGAAAATATCGACTCAATTTTCTTTTATCTTATTATTCAACAAGAGAGAAAATTATAGAAAAAAACTTATGTGTAGCCTAATCTAGATATTTCTTTTAACCAAAAGTACCAACAATAACGGCCATTACTTAACCGCCTCAACAATGTTTAAAGTCCTAATGGTAAGTAGTTGTAGTAGTAGTAGTAGTAGTAAACAAAACAAACGTATGTCATAGTATACTGTGGAATTTCATAAACATTCGAATCCCTAGTGCGAAAGTCGTAATAAATCATACAAGATCTCCACTATCAAAGGTCAGCTTGGAAGACATAATTTAGTCTGTACCGACCTCCACGCGTGACCCACATCTTGATCTACGTATGGTATACGTATCATAAACATAAACACAATGTAGTATTAATCATACTTCGTATACACTAATATTATAAATGTGTATGAAATAAATAAAGTTTGTATGATTGTTACTCACGTAAATTTGACATACAGATAGTTATAACCTGAATTAAAACCTAAGATACCTTTTATCCCGATATTCCCATAGGAACAGACTCTACGCGGGTGAAATCGCAGGTGGGCACTACGGTACATAATATAATGTATAAATATCGTCGTCCCAGCCACATGACACCCACTGCTGGGTATAGGCCTCCCCCAAGGATCTTCACGACGATCGGTCCTGCGCTGCCTGCATCCAGTGGCTTCCCGCGACCTCCACCAGATCGTCGGTCCACCTTGTGGGGAGCGTCGTCTGGTACGCGGTCACCATTCCAGAACCTTTCCGCCGTTCTTCTCGCTATGTGTCCCGTCCACTGCCACGTCAGCTGAGCAATCCTTTGAGCGATGTCAGTAACTTTAGTTCTCCTGCGGATATCCTCATTTCTGATTCGATCACGCAGGGAAACGCGGAGCGTAGCTCTCTCCATTGCACGCGGAGTTACCTTGAGGCTACTTATCAGACCCATAGTTAGAAACCACGTTTCACATTAATATAATGTAATAACAACAATTCCAAATCTGTAAATAAATTAATTGTAATCTATTGTGACATACACATGTTTGTATGTACTGTTTTTATGCAAGAAATACTAAAGGAATTATGTTTTATGCAATTGCTACACCCTTACAGGGTGTCATATGAACTGTACTTACTTGTAACATCCTTGTAAACTTTGTGACATGCAATAAATAAATAAATAACTAGCTTCCACCCGTGACTTCGTCCACGTGGATGTTCAAGAGAATCATTAGGGTAACTTTACCCAGAATAATAAGTATAAATCTATATGGTACCCAAATCCGAGGAGCCCGTGATGCAGTGGTTCACGCGTTCGGCCTGCGTTTGTTGTGGTTTCAACAACTTCGCAATGGTCGGTCAAGTTATGGGTGACCAGAAATTTACTATCTCGAGCTCCTCCGTGCTTCGGAAGGCACGTTAAGCCGTTGGTTCCGGCTTCATTTGCAGTGGTTAAAACCCACCAACCAACATTGGGCCCGCGTGGTGGGTCATGGCCCGTTCGCCTTATCCATCCATCGATAAGGAAAGCCAGTGCCCCAGTAGTGGGACATTAAAAATAGCTAATGACGACCCAAATCCGATCAGCCGGTTTTATGTGTATGGGCTGGTCCCAACCAACCAAGCGACTTTCGAAGCATGTCCACTGTTGGACTTCAAAATTTTACAGATATCCGATTGTATTAGAATTTGTTATCTAAGTACCTTCACTTCATTGCAGTTCAGTCACTTGTATATAGGTAGATAATACATTGAATCGACGAAGGTATTACAAAATACGTATACTCATAAACAGAGGTAGATATGGCAGACAGTCAATATATTATTATTATTTATGTAATGGTAATGATACACACGTTCTAATAATTCCGGAAGTCATTGCAATAATGGTGTGGCCATATTTCAGGATTTTACGAGGCTTAGTAAGGGCCAACCTGAGAACACTTTCTTTTCCTAATGAAGAAAGATGTCATGTTAGAAACCCACATTTTATTCTTCATTTCTGGCCTTTAGTTTAAGTACATACAAGTAAGATTTTTCTAGTATAAATGATATAAAAAGCTTATCGACAGCGACGCGATGTGTTTATTTATTGAAATATTCTGGGTATGCTTTAATACATTGATTCCCTAAGTGGTCCAGGCGTCCCAGAGGAGACCCAGGGGTCCACGAGAGACTTGATGAAGGCTACGTTGGCTTGACAAAAATGGGGTTCACAATTCTAAAGTTTTTCTGGTTTCGATTTGCTTGACTGACTTCACGTATCAATGTAGGTAGATAATATTTTAACAAGCTCAAAGACTTTTACGTGTTAAAACTTGCATATTCCAACTTAACTTACAATTACAAAGGGACAGAATGAATTAATAAAAAAAAACAACGGGTGCAATTTCAACTTTGCTTAGAAAATTACAATTTTGGAAGCAAAATTATTAGTCGGCGCGATTTTTTTCCAGTTTTCAAACTTGTCACAATTAGAATGCTTCGATGAGGATATTTATACAAACGTTGAACATTTAATTGTCCTGCATGACGACTTCAAAATCAGATTTGAAGATATTCTGACGATGGAAATACCACCGTGGATCATAAATACAATTGATCAAATGGGGAGCTACTCGAGCTTAGAGTCAGGAACTCAAGGACCTAGGTGAAATTAAAAAGAGGGTATCAAAGATTTTGACTGCAGGTAGAAATACCAAAAAAATATTCTGGACTATGAGGAATTGCGAGAAAGCTTTTGATAGAGTTTTATTAGTTATATTTTGTCGAAAAAGTTTTAGAGTCGTTACAAACCTTTTAACAAAAAAATGTAGCAGATTTAATTTCACATATCAGGGAGATTTGCAGTTATTTCTAACAAAACTGAAGCCAAATATTGATAATTTGCTGTACATACATCCCTATTACTATTTTTCTTTTTAGTTTTACTCTTCCGAACCACAAATTATATACGTAACGGGGAGGTTTCTAAATATAATAGGTGAGAATTGATTGTTTACTTGTGCTGTGAGTAGATGTCTAAAAAGGAAAGTTGGATGGAATCACACTTTAATTAATTAATCAATCAATTTCTGACTTTTTTTCGAAAACTGTTTGGTGTGAATTCGTGATTGGATCTCAGCCGCAATGCAAATTTCCATAGTTAGATCTAAATTTCACATTCTTTGTCGAGTTTTAGGAATATGGTAGAAATGTAGCTGCAGGGGACTGGAACCAGCAAAATTTCGAAAGTGTTCTATGAGAATAAAAGTTTGGGTACCTCTGCTTTAAAACATAATTCATTAGCCCTTTCGCGGACACTCAACTGCTATAGCAGACATAACAATAAAAATTCTAATATGTCTTGTTCAGTGTCCGCCAATGTGTTAAACACAAATATTTTCATTATTACAAATTCGTTCAATATAAATAAAACACATACGTATTTCTGTTCTACCGTTCTGTGTACGCCTAAAACACTAAATCAATAATGTACCTACATTGATTACAAGATACATTCGGTAATTTCATTTTTGAACATTCTTATCTCCGAAACTTTTACCTATTGATTATGAAAAAGTTTTTTCTTAGGAAAAGTTTTTCAATCTCTCTACGTCAGTTGACTTCACGGACTTATAAGTTTAACGGACTTATAAACTTATATAAGTTTTTAGGATAAAATCACCATATTAAAAGGCCATATGAATCAGTAACTATTTTCATATTTAGTAAAATCCTCGAGCAGAAGCCGTCTTTTTGTCAGTAATGCAATAGGGTCAAGCAAGTTCCTCGTTAACAAGAAATAGAAACGGTTTTGCCTCGTCACGACTATTACAAAACGGGTTATATTTTGACTATCCCAGTCACGTTAAGGACGATATTTACCGGGAGCACACGTATTTCGAGTACTTTTGCTAATTTATGCAATATTTTGCTTCTTTCTTCTTTTTTGCTTCGCGAACCAAAGCACAAAACGTATTATGGCAAATTTGAAAAGGAAAATAGTACCTAGAAAAATTTCGTCGACTCTAAGTTATGGTTGACACACAAGTTGTTGAGGCTTGGCTCAACTCTCGGTAGCTCAACTAGAACATCCAAAGATCGCGGGTTCAAGTCCCATCTGACAACAATTTTTTATTCATTGCTATATTAAAATGGCAAAATTTAAAAAAAACACATAAAAAGATGAAACAGGTTTACAATGTTCGAGCAACGAATGCTCGCGAAGCAAAGCAGGATGGGGTTAAGGACGGAATTCACTGGAAGCAACATTTTGCTTCCAGTGAATTCCGTCCTTAACCCCGTTTCACAAGATATGTGGTTCCTTCCCACACACTGGTATTGTTGCTGGATACCCTTTATGATACGTATCCACAAAGGAATATTATATCACGTGTGATATATCAGTAGACAGCTCGCTTACGTTATATGTTGACTGCCTCTAGCGTACTATTAAATGAAGTAAGTACTATACTATCATAACTACAGACCTTTTTTATTTCTCCTGAAAAAGAAAAAGGAACATTTGAATTCGTTTTCGGTCTATTTGTATATGACTTGATGTATTTTTCTCAAGAACGAGGTATAAATTGAATTGAATAACTAATACGTTCCGCTCGTTGTAATAATGAAAAATATCAAGCTATTAGATATAATTATAGCCCTTATGCCACATCAAAGATTTTGTACTTTTGCTTAGTTATACCATAAAAAAAATCAGATAAACTCAAACTCCGAATTTCCTTTATAACGAACATTCGAGGAAAATAGGTAAGTTTCCCATAGACGTAATCTTCTTGTAGATTATAGGAAAGTATATATCAAGTACCTATATCCCTATTTTTCTATGCGGAAGTTTTTACAAATAAACTACAATGTTACAACTGCAAGCTGCAGCCACACAGTATAAACAGTTGCATAGTTCATTCAGAGCTGAAACATAAAGCTAAGCTAGATTGAAAGAAAAGCAGTTTGGCGTGATCAGAATTATAGGCACTCTACTTCACAAGAAGGTATGAAAGCAACCGCTTATTATACACCCACACTGAATAACGGTATATTTATGAGCGTCCATTATAAGTTAGTTATAGCCTATCAAAAGGTTATCTAGCTAGGTAGTTAATTGGTGTCTTTAGCAAACATTTTCATGGCTTATGGTACGGTTCGACGAACGGTGAAATATAAATCATAACAGCGCTGCTGGGTCACTTTGCCCACCTGAACTGACACAGTAACATCACGCTGAGATGGGGTATTCGTTGGCCTGGCACTGTTATGTATTTTGATGTTCTTTTGTTTATTTGTAACTTTAAAGTTTTGAAGTGAAAACTTCTTTAGCGGTGTTGTGCACATCAGAGTTTAAAATTTTTGGGATGGGTAAAGAATGTTTAAGTCGCGTCAGAACACGTAACCCTGATCGAAAATTCGTAAGACCATTTACCGTTGACCTATTTCAAATTACATAAAGTCTCACACTTAATAACAACCATTACCAACTTTCATATTGATGCCAGGTCAGTTTTAATGGATTTACCTGCCAAAACAAGTTGGTCTCCGTTTTCGTCAACTTTTTGTAAAGTTGTGGTCAACATAGGTATTATAGTGGATTTTGATCGTTTTTCACTTCTGCCGGCACTCCCAGAGTGCAACCCGTTGTATTTTCTTCCTTTTTGTTTGTTTTATTGTACTTTTGCTCCTCCTGCTCCTGTTTGTTTCCTTTCATAACGTTTTGTGCATGTATAGTAATTATGTTCTATCTTGTGTGCATGGTCAATAAACGTTTCTTTCAAATAAGGGCCTATTTCATGAGATCTTCTGAAACCATTCAAACCTGGATCCGTAGTCTCGAGCAACTTACTGACATGTGCTAGATTATCTTAGCTATCTGGCTTAGAGAGTAGGCCTCCTGACCCGCACTGCAATCTGATGGATGATTTTTAATGTTAACCCAGATCCATATTTCTTTACTAGCCGACGCCCGTGGTTTCACCCGCGTCGTTCTCGGCGTAATATTAGGTAAATATACTATATTTACCTAATATTACGCTTATGTTGCTTTTCGTCCTTTCAACGAACTCTTTGCCAAACATCAAGTTGATTGGTTGCTTAGTTAGGGCGTGAAGACAGGACCGACAAACAAACACACTGTCGCATTTATACATAACATAACTAATAATAAAGTTAAGATGAACAACGAGAAAACGGTAGCCTAAAGTCATGCAAGAGTGAAGGTGGAACCGCGCTCCTTCCGGAAACAGGAGATCTTTTGTCGTGTCGGAACACAACAATGCTAAAAAGATTGTTGTTACGGCGACTTAGATAAGACGGTGGTAGCTAGCCAGACAGACTTAGAACAAGTCCTACCACCAACCAAACCGGTAGCCGATACATTTGACGTCGATATTTTTACTGAAGCAAGAACCACACGGGTAAAACCGAGGGCGATCACTAGTAAAGTACTATTTAGTATTCTCTCAACGTTTCATAAGTCAGTAGTTGTGATAAATCTCAAGACAAGACAGTGAAGTGTCACTGCGACCCGCCTTCGATCAATTTATAACTGTCCGCGTGTATTGTTCCCTAATAAAATTCATCTCGAGTCTGATGGATGGACTGGTGCTGAGAAATAGGGGTCCATTGTAGCATTTATCTGATGATGGAGTAACTTGGCGGTATTTATTGAAGTGACACTTTTTTTGGTAAAGATAATGAATTAATTTTTTGTCCTTGGAAGGTCATTTCATTTGTCATTATAAACAAACGCTTTTCAACGAAATTTTGAGGGATGTGAGCTTATACTTACGGTAAGTGGGTAATTAATTAAGGTATGGAGATGGCAAAAAAATACTCAGATAAAAATTATACAAGAAAATATACTAGAAAAAAGCAACTAGTCTCATGTCGCCCTGACGGGCTACAGAGACCTATAGGTCTCTGTAGCATAATTGGTTAGTGCATTGGGCCGGACTCCCAAGGATGCGGGTTCGAATCCCGTCAGGGCGACATGAGACTAGTTGCTTTTTTCTAGAATATTTTCTTGTTTAATATTTATCACATAAAAATAGCATTGTAAAATGCAAAATTAAAAAGTTATAAAAATACCCAGAGTCGCCAAATATTTCTCATATTGGTTAAGGCGGTACCCCCACCGAAAATGGCGCCGCGTTGAATTTTATTTAATATCGTAATTCTAATTCACAATTTTAATAAAACTTAACGTGGAATTAGAGCCCATTGTCTTGTATTTTTAGAAGGTATCGCTACATCTCGTCATAGTCATTCGTAGAAGTAGATAGCAAATGTGTCAAAAACGGCCACTTTTAGCAGTTTTGCTATCTACTTCTAGCAGTGACTACGAGGGATGTAATGATACCGTCTAAAAATACTAGACTATGGGCTCTAAAAATTCCACGTAAAGTTTTATTAAAATTGTGTATTAGAATTACGATATTAAATAAAATTCAACGCGTAAAGAATGATGTAACAGTAACAATCTATACTTAATTATGCTTTTGACTTCAATTGATCTTCTCTTATTTCAATATTATTTCCATTTTAGAAATAAAAATTTAAAAGTCGTATATTCAGCAAAAAAACATCACAATCAGAACAGAACATACATACATACAAGAAAAAAATTGTTTTTGCTGATACGGCCTCTTCTTATCTAAAGGCACAGCTAATGCTGCGGGGCGGTGGTTTTCTAATGCAGCCGTTCAGTCGGATAGCGCTGTCTTAACAAATAAGTAGTAGGTAGGTATATTTAATTAATGTAATACTTATGAAGTATCGAGAACCAATTCATTAAAAACTTTATTTGAAGCTTCTTTTAGTTTAATATATCGGGAAAGTCACACCCCGGCACAAGCTGATGGCGTGCGAAAAGCAATAAATCTTCAATTTGTCTACTTAACCGCCCTAACTTTGACGACGGGTCTTAAAAAGTTACCGAGTAAGTTCTTTGACGTGGACGACAGAGGGACAACAGTTAGTAGACTCACTAAATAAATACAGAAATAGATCTGCATCATCCATTCCAATTTATAAACAAGCTTTCCGCCCGCAACTCCGTGCCCACATGAGTTAATTGTTATTATGTAAATTCTTTAAAATTAATAATATTCAACACAATGTATATTGTATGGAATAAATGAATTGAATTGAATTGAATTGAATTGAGGTTACCCGACTGCCAAAAAGGAAGAGGTTCTCAATTCGGTTGGTATGTTTTTTTATGTAATTAAGGTCCCTCCAGAATATCAGCGTTACAGTCTCCTGGCGCTGTACCATTATGCTGAGGCAGAGGCCTAGTTGGCAGCATACTTTTTACATGTTTTTGTTTGTTGTTAGTTTAATGTTTTCTTTTCTTTTGCCTTGTATCTTGTATGCGTCAATAAATATTTTTCTTTCTTTCTTTTCTAATTATTTACACCGATTACGCTGAGATTTCTGGTCCGATTTATGTGATTCTATTCTAATATAAGTGTAAGTCGTAGTGTAATAGTTGCCATTTGGTCCCATAAACAATTTGGTTTAACTTGGACGATGTAGTTTTCACGATACTATGTTTATAATGTACATTCAACAGCAGTTACGTTTACACTTTGACCTTGAGAGCGCCCAATTACGTCGCGTCGCTCGTAATGGCGGCGGTTTTCGTAGTGCAAATGTAAAGCCGCAACTGCTGTTGACTGTGCATGAAACCTGCGAGCTGATTCACAACCATCGTACACGGAATCGGATTCGGAAACTTAATGTTGGAAACTATGCTATATAGTGACAAATGCATACATTCCGCTCTCGAAATGTTTCCGAAGGTTTGTGAATAAGGCGGCTGATCTAATCTTGAAAAAACCTACTGTAGTTTACAAAACAACTTATTAAAGCCACTAAAAGTACAACATAAAAAAAAACTTCGTTAAAAACTGATTGCAAAAATACAAAGCAAAATACGCCTTTTAGAGTCGGTGCCAGCCAAGGCAAGAAAAATAATTTCATGCTAGGATAGCAAGCTAGTGCTAGTAAGCTAGTCATTCAGGCTTCTTGTGAAAATTAACTTGACTGATTTCTAGTATGGGCCAGGTCAGGTCAGCAAGCTCGGATAGTATACAGAGGTTCTAGCTTGCTATCCTACCTTGAAAAGCTAGCTTCGTGTATCACAAAATATTCCACAGAAAGGTCCCCGACTGTAATCTCTTTTTTTTTTATTTTAATAATTATATTAGTTTTCAGCATCGTGTATTTTAAACACTCAGGCCCCGGTTTATGAGACAATTGATATTCTATCTGGACACCGGTGTTCTGCTAGCAAATGACGAATTAATTATTTTAAATTGCTTATTTTTTTTTCTTATATGTTATTCTCCTTAATCAAACTTAGTCTTAAAGACATATTTTCCAATCATTTCGCGATAAAGCTAAAATTGTGAACACGAGATTGCTCTGAGTATTGGGATAGATCTCATCAACCGTGGGCGTAGGAAACTCGACTTAAGACGATATAAAACTGTAGGATTTTTTATTATTATTATTTATTTTATAAAAAAAACACTTATGTCTAATACATAAATTTACCTCGCAATACCATTTCCATGGTTTGTCAACGAGTAAAGAGTTCACTAACATCAAAATATATTACATTGATACTTAACAATTACAATGACATATAGGTATTAAGTACAATATTAATATTTATATTTTATTACAAAGTAATACTTATTCAATATTGTCCAGATAATGTTTTTTTAATACATTTTTAAGTTTTTTATTATTTTCCATGCTTATAATGTCGCGTGGAAGTGCATTTACCAAGTACGGCAGACGTTTGTCAAGTGTGATGTGAAATAAGATATAGATATATATATATAGATTCGTAATGTACCTGAAATACGATTTAATGATTTTGCCTTGACACTTTTTCTTTTCGAAATGACCCCCTAAAAATACCAAAATTCAAGAATATTTCCAAAGGGTTACATCATCATCATCATCATCATCATCAGCCTGTCGCAGTCCACTGCTGGACATAGGCCTCTCCAAGTGCACGCCACTGAGATCTGTTTTCGGCTTCTCTCATCCAGCTCCTACCAGCCGTCTTACATATACAACTCATATAAAACCTATTTAAAAAACTTTTTCATCGATTGAACTCGCGTCGTGTCGCGATTAGTATGGAATTATGGTGTGTGGTGTATATTAGTCAATAAAGTCAATAACCTAATAATTAAAGTCAGTGTATCTGCCTGCATTAAGGTTCATATTTCGAGCTAATAAGTAAGAAAGTGAACGTCATTTTAATTTTAGTTAGTGTGAGTTTAGCTATATTATGTTGAATGCTAAATTGATCTTTATACTTAACACTATCGAACAGTACCATAAAAATAAACGATGTTTTTTTCTCAAACAAGCCAGTTCGACTCCCGGTGCAGGTATCTAAAATGAAGAACCCTTTGAGCAAAATTTGCTAACGTCAATATTTAAGGTACTTTCCCTCAGCAATTGCGCAGCTGCCTAGTTTAACAGCTCTCCTCAAACAGAGGCGTCTGCGTTAGCTAGGGCATGTGCACAGGATAGAACCTTCTCGACTACCACGTCGCGTCCTACTGGGCCAGGTGGCGCACGCAAAAAGAGACGTTGGGAGGCCTTTGTTTCATTTTAAAGACTGTGCAAAGCGGGACATGACTGCATTTAAAATAGATCATCAGGACTGGAAGGGGATTGCAAACAAGCGGTCCATGTGGCGAAAGTGTGGGTCAGAGGTCATGCGATGAGAGCACTAGCGGACAAAAGGGAAAAGCGCCACCATAGCGGCACTAACACACCAGCTGTAAACTTCCCCTGCCAAGCTTGTGGGAGAGTATGCCGCTCTCGCATCGGTTTGTTAAGCCACGTAAAAAGTTGCCTCCGTGGCACTGCTATAAATCGTCTGCAATAGACGCAAAGGCCATTGATCAATTGATTGATTCCCTCCAGTGACCGTCTTTTTCCACCCTGTACAATTTAAAAATAGTAGCTTTTGTCACGTTCCTAAATCCAATCATAGGTTATGAAATCCCATTCATCCAAATTAGAAAATTCTTCTAACATAAAGTTTAATCTATATTTATATTTATTCTTATTGTTTTATGATTAATGGAACTAAAATTATATAAATAATAAAACTAAAACGGAATACTCCGTTTTAGTATAAATAATTATTCGTCATCAGCCATTTTTATATCCTCACTGCTGGGGCACTGGCCTTCCTTATGGATGGAGAGGGAAAACGGGCCATGACCCACCACGCGGGCCCAATGTGGATTGGTGGGTTTTAACGACTACAAATGCAGCCGGGACCAACGGCTTAACGTGCATTCCGAAGCACGGAGGAGCTCGAGATAGTAAATTTATGGTCACCTATCCCATGGCCGACCAGTGCGAAATTGCTTATCCTCAACAATCGCAGTCCGAGCGAGCGAACCACTGCGCCACGGTCTCCTCAAATAATTATTAATTTAAAGTTATTTAAAATAAAAATAAATGTTACACAAAAAGTCAATAGTGACGAATCGGAACGTACCATGTGTGTTTTCCTTTGATTATAAAGGTTCTAATTTTAATAGTAGATTATACACTAATAATAATGCATTGTCTTATGTCACGGCAGCATATTGAATTCTGTAGTTATAGTATAGTAAGAATCCTGAATGGAGCGAAGGATTCAAGTCTAGGCCAAGGCCAAGGCGTTATTCCCACGGACGATGAGAGAGGCATTTCGGACTGCGGTACCGCAACGCCTCATAACATAGCTCATATCCACTGAGCAAGTAAACACTACGTTTTTTAAGAGACGGCACTTCCATACAAGCCACTAAACTGATTTATGAACGTAGTTTCTACCAACCTGAGCTTTTTTAAGAGGTACCAACATAACAGTGTCAGTTGTCAAAATGACAAGGGATTAGGGATGCACCCCTAACCCCTAAACATATACCTATCGATATCGATAAATAATACTTACACTATTATAAATGATCACATTCCACTCGGCAGTTCTTAGTTACCTATTAGTATAGTATTGCACAAATAAAACAAGGTTCCATATGATTCATGTATTTCTGATAAATCTGTAGGAATATTTGAAGGCAGTATCAGGAGGATGAAGCAGCCACTGATAGAAAGGACAATAGCGGTGAGCTCTTCTTCCGAACTGGATGTTATTCGCCCGGGTACCGGGATCCAACCGAAGCTGGTCTGGAAGAATTCGTCCAATGACGAACATCTAAAATATAACAATATCGATAACTAATAACTTGACAATGACACAGCACTATGACAAGTATAAACTACAATATTGTAATCCATAATATTTACTGATAATACTATTATTATTAACATGTTTTTACTCAAATAGACTTTAAACAATGTTTTAATTAAAACAATTGATTATATTACCTGTTCAGCTCAAGCGGGAATTTGGCCATAATATTACCTTTTTCAACCTTCTCACTCTACGGACACAACAAATTTCGCACATTTGCAAAGATTTGCCACCTTATGTATCTTTGTAATTAATAACATTATTCAAATTATGTAAAAATAAATTAAAAACTTCTGAGCAAAATATTACGTTATCACTGACATATCAAGTTAAATTCGGCGGCGCGTCACATGCTGGCCAACATGACGTGACGTATAATACTGCTAAATTACGGTGTCGTTATAATACGATGGGACAAATCTATTAAATTTCCTTGTTCATTAGTCGGGTTTTTTCGTAATTTGATGTTGGTACAAACTACGTTCATAAATCCATATATTTTACATTTTTGTAAGAAGTGTCGACCCCCTGGCTCATATCAAGCAGACTAATCTCATACTTATTACCTTTGTACCAACAGTACAAAAGTAAGACGTGATTAGTCTCACATTTGTAATCTTACATTCTTATTTCCTGAAAAAGAGAGTATTTCTTTACCATTAATAATAATATGCTCGCAAATTCTATCATAACCAAAGAGTAAAAGAATATTAAATAAAAACTGACACTGGCAGAAGAGGCACATTTTTATACTGTGGTTTCCATTGCTTCGTCGTGTCGTCGTTTTTTCGGCTGAAAACCACAGAAGTCACATTATACAAAAAAAAATACATTGCACTGCATTATGGTCAGCTAAAATAAAGCGCGATGCAAAATCGCTTACGTGTAAACTTATTAAAGAAAGTCCATTATGTTCTGCATACATCAATCTAAGGATCAAGTTAGTTTTAGGTCCGTATTACAGAACGTGACTCAAGCAGTGATCTTTACTTGAGTACAGTTAGCAAAGGACGCGCTTATATAGTTGTGTAGTGTCGGCTTAGAGTAGCACTACCCCCTCTCATCCAGTGGGTGTCGTAAAAGGCGACTAAGGGACTCAACCTCAGGAGACGGGCAGCAGCGTCTCCTACAAAACCTTGGCCGTACTGCGATGGCCAACCCGCCTGCAAAGCATGGCGATTATGGCAAACCCCCCTTTTTGGGGAGGCCTATACCCAGCAGTGGATGTTATGTGGCTGACCACGACGCGCTTATACATCGCATGTAGCGACATCCCTTTCTAAATGCTCTCAAGTACAGAACACTGCTCGAGTAACGCCAAACTCAGAACAACTGAGTCCGCCCTTGCCGAATGGCAGAGGCGTTGGGACGCATCGGATCAAGGGCGGGAGTTGTACAGGTTTTTTGGGTTGGGTCCAGCCTGACTACGAAGTCTCCCAATCGCTGATAGGTCATGGCTGTTTTAGGGTTAGGCTTCACCGGATGAAGCTCACGGACGTGGGGTCCTGCTACTGTGGGGAGTCGGAGGTAGAGGACGTACACCACGCGTTGTGGGAGTGTAGCATATACGGAGAAGAGCGTAGGGTTCTTTTAGACGGCGTGAAAGTGCTTGAGATTGGTCCGGTCTACTACCGCGATCTCGTTGGCTCGGAGGCAAACTTCAGGCGGTTACGGGATTTCGCGCGTAAGTGGCAGAAGATTCCGAGTGGACTCGAAGACAGGTGAAGAAAGAAGAACCGTGGCGAAGAAAGAAGAAACGGAGCTAAGCGGTACCACTGAAGCAATAGTAGGCACGTTGCGACCTGGAAGGCACCGAAGGCGTTATCGTGTACGTCCGCCCCAGAAAGGGGAGAGGGACCATAGGGACAAAGGATACAGGTTTAGAAAATATTTGTAGGTGGAGGCCATTCCGCGCGCATCTCCCGCTGCTTCGACCTGCATAACCAAGAGAGTTCGTCAGGTCATGGGTTAGTGGTGGGTTTGCTCGAGTAACGTTCTGTAATACGGGCCTCAGAGTATCGCCACTATACAGATTTTTTAAGAAAGCCAGTCTGAAAGACTACATTTTGATAAATATTCATTGGATATTTTTTTATAGTAAAAAAAATACTTGATAAAATAACGCTTCAACCCGCGATAAAATTACGTCCGTGGGAATGACGCCTAACACACTTTTATTCCCAAGGAGCATACTCTACTTTATACAACTACTGTGTGTTTAAAATT
Organism: Chrysoteuchia culmella; assembly: GCA_910589605.1. Classification (NCBI taxonomy): domain Eukaryota; kingdom Metazoa; phylum Arthropoda; class Insecta; order Lepidoptera; family Crambidae; genus Chrysoteuchia; species Chrysoteuchia culmella. The sequence goes on along the minus strand of OU342651.1, from coordinate 19,254,774 downwards.
AGTTTTTTTTATAAATGAATTATAAAGAAATTATAAAACCTATAAATTACAAAAAATTCAAACAAGTCTCGGTAGCTCAGTGGTTAGAGCATTGGACCGATTTGCAAAGCTCTTGGGTTCAAATCCCATCTGGGAATTCACTCGTGTCCGAGTTGTTTTTTCCAATATTTTTCTATTTAAAATTTATCATCAAATTCAAACAATTCGCGGCATAAATCATGGATCGAAAATCACCGATTATTTTCTTTATTTTTTTCTTTTTTCATTTGATTTATAATCCGTAGGCAATTATAACCTAACAATAGATACTTATGGTAAATTGCACAACAAGAGCATTGGACCGGATTTCCAAAGGTCGCGGGTTCGATTCCCGTCTGAGAATTCACTTGTGGCCGAGTTAATTTTTCCCAATATTTTTCTATTTAAAATTTACCATAAGTATAAAAATAGCATTGAAAAATGCAAAAATTACAAAATCATAAACTAACAATAGATATATAACGTTACGTTCATAGTAATTTCCGCCGAAATCTCTGACCAAGACACACATTCACAATAGTGCAAGTTTTACATTACAATAAAACTTGTATTATTGGGCAGAGACGATGCACAGCATCTGTGAGAGAGTGCGTCGACTTCCGGTCTAGCAAGTTACAGTCAATAGACTTACCTTTATAACAGTTTCTGTCAAATAAATGGCAATACGTAAGACTTACTTCCGGTTGGCGCCATTTCTAGTCACCTTAGGAGTTTTTTGCACTCGATGCCTCCATAGAAGTTTCTCACTAGGAGGTCTTAATGGGATGCTGTGCATCGTCTCTGCCCAATAATACAAGTTTTATTGTAATGTAAAACTTGCACTATTATCGGCATGTGACGATGCACAGCATCTGTGAGAGACGTGTTTATTAGCTCCTGGTGACTGCATGATGACGCTATGTGACAATAAGTATGTATGCTTGATGCACAATGTATCTGAAACATGCCTTACACACACATTTCAGGTTGTCTATGAAATAAAAAGTTTAAGTTATACCAATCAAAATGCTATTTAATTACACACAAAAGCTTAGAAAAAGTCTTAAGTAAAAATCAGGTATAATTATTTAAATGATTTAACTACCCAACTAGCACAAACTGGTTGCTTAAGAGCTTTGGAGCTAATCCGATTATTCCCAATGGCGCCAAGCTCAAGCGCCAGAGCGTGCACTGCAGACCTTATGCAGCCGCTTTGCAGCCAAAGGGGCACAACTTTTTGCAACCTACAGTTCCATTAGAACTTCGTAATAGTGGCATAAAAGCATTACAGGAGCTGCAACTTATAATTAACACCACACTAAAGCTCTTGTGGCGCTTATTGAATGAATGACAGGTTTAACTGAACGATTAAGGATCACTGATAATTCACCTTATGTCTCATTTAATTAATATATCTGTTGTTCCTGAATCACACATTACTGAATACAAATAAATAATAAGTGAAGTGAAGGTAAGTGTTTTTGAGCTATATTTTGTATAATATGCAAGTGGCTAAAAACGCAAATCAGTTTATCGTGCATATAGTTGATATTATTGGAGTATTTTTAACGCGCCTCAATAATTACCTCAGAATATTGTAAAATATGTTAAATATTATTAAATAAAAATTATTATATCACATACCTAAACGATATTGAAATTACATACTTGATTACATTTGTATTTAGTAAGTTGCTGGTTCTATATTAAGTTATATTTTACTACAAATTGTGATAAAAACCTATAAATTTCTCAAGTAATGATAAATATTATTCTTGTAAACATGGCGTCTATGAGAAGCAGCTTTAACTTGCAACTTCAACATTAATACTTCTGCTCTGCGCGTCAAAGCGTTAAGTTTCACTCTTCTATAGGTCCAAGTAATACCTGTACCACTAATGCAGTTCAAGTCTTTACAATCACTTTTATTCCGTACTTACTGCAGGTATCGAACCACACTAATGGTTATTTGTTTAGAGATCCGTAGAACTCATTGAAAACCCTAAAATACGATAATCGTTTGTAGCGGCTTCTATATTTTTCCCTTTCAATTATTTAACACTTAGTCTTATTATGTCTTACCATGTTTTCAGAATGCCTTTATGAATAATTCAAGCTTATAATGAACAACAAAATAAACAAGAACATTGCATCTGTCCATCTACGTGGGAAAACATGGTTTACTAATTGAGAAAACAAAATCTACGGGACCATCGCTTGTATTTGTTGAACTCGAACTTGGCGCATTCTAGAGAATAAATTAAATGAAAGCTAATTACTCTGACGTAATTAAGTAAAAAAAACTTACGTGTTATTTAATATTTCAATTACAGAATTCTCACACACAGTTGTCTTTTTAATTTCTGCATATTCTGATAAACTCCCCCCCCCCTACAATCTTGCGATATCCTAGTTCTTAGATTGAACTTCCATGCTGTCAGATCCATATTTCTTTTAACTTGGCTCAAATATTTTATAAAATGTGATTTCTCCAATAAAAATAGCAGAATGTATCCAAATGAGTAGGTATTGTCCATTACGCTCCTGCTTCTATTGTGAAGCCTTAATGTCGCTATTAGTAAAACAGTCGATCAAATTGCTACTTAAGTCTGCGTAAAAGTACAAATCACTTCTGCAATGAATCTTTCAGTGGCAGAACAGTGATAAATATATCTTTTATACAGTTCCGTTAAAAAGTCTGCAATTAAAGTCTTTATGCAGTTCGGAAGCGCACAGCGGCAGCAATAGTAGCTTTTTAGCAGCTTTAATCTTTAACATACATGTTTTAACTCTCTTTTTAAGCTATAGACGGCAAATGGGTTGAAAAATAAACTCTTATAAAGCCTAGAGTGTCATTTGGTTCAGTTATTGCTACCCCTAGTGACATTTACAGCTATGAGCAGTTACGGAAGCAATAGTAGAACTTAAAACCACTTTCTGAACCCCTAAAGCGCTATTGTACAGCTAAAAGTTGCAAAATAGGCTGCTATTTCCACTAGTGTGCTAGTTGGGTATTTATCATAGATTTATCAACATTATCCAAAAAGTTTTAAACTTAGATGCATAATTTCGGTTTCATTAAATTGGTTGGAAATTATCAATCAAAACATTCCTTCTAGATGCGGCATCCGGGCCGCTTTTAATTTGTCTACAATAAAATTTTGCAAATGTATTTCCACTACGCCAATTACCTCGTGAAAGTATGTCGTCTAAAGGCAAGTTTTCCCACCAATTCAAGGAAGCCACAGCGGAGCGCACACTGCCCGGAGACGCCTTGATGCCGGCATCTCTAAATACAGTTTTAATCCAGTTGGCAATGAGGGTTCGAGTGGCCGCTTTTTCTCCACCCGTGACAGAGATAAAAAGAGCATTGTTGCACTCCGCTGACCGCCTCTGCTCACCAAGTTCTAAAACCTTACGTATCCAAAACACAGGACATATACAATGATTTGAATTTATCTTAAGTTTCCAACCCGATTGCCTGTATGACGCAGTATCAGTTTTAGAACCGAATACAGGCCATAGTATAATATGATCACCCATATCTATAAAATACTCTGGTGACACTCTCAACAATGTCAGATCATGAACTCTTCGACCGGATGCTAAGAGTAAAATACAAGCAAGTCTACGAGAAGCTTCAAATAGGTTCAACCGGGCAGGAGGATTCGTGCTCAACCAAGCAATCAGGTCAGATGGATCCCATATAGGAGCTTTCTCAGGCTTGGGTTTCTCCAACGAAATTGATTTTAACATGTGTTTAACTAAGAAATTTGAATTTAGATCGTTATTAGGTCGGCCTAAAGTAAGAATCACAGACTTATGTAATAGAATAGTAGAATAAGACATTTTTTCACATAAATGAAGATACGCTAAATATTTTGATAAAGAATTACCATCAGGATGCTTATGATCAAAGTTCGAGTTTTCACACCATTTTATCCAGCGAAGCCAGGCTGGTCTATACGTCTTCAGGGTTGAATCTCTCCAGCTACGTTTGAGGAGAGATTTCTCTGCTTCAGTCCAACCTGTTATTGCGTCCGCCCACCCCCAATTTTCCATACTAAAAGTTTCATTTCTTGTACCTGAGGAGGATGCTGCCCCGTAGTCTGATCTATTAGCACGCGATGAAGATTCTTCACCCTCATTGGTCGGTCTAGGGCTCTCTGGCGAAGGTCGGGTAGCCAATACGCTCGCTTCCACAGGGGTGCTACCAGAAGAAACGTACCTCGTGCTGTGTTCAGATGATGTAGTACTCTTGGTATTATTGACGGAGGTGGAAACAGCCAAGCCAGTTGGAACGTCCAATCTCTGCTGAAAGCGTTGCAAAATGCTGCCGATGAGTCTCTCGAGTCTTTCGACACATATTTCTGCACAACCTTGGTGTTCTTTGACGCAAAGAGATCTATTTCCGGCATTCCGTGCTTCTGGAAAATTTGATTCGTTGCTTCTGGCAATAGGTGCCATTCTGCTGATATCTTGCCTCGTGACAGACTGTCTGCAATTTGGTTGTACCTTCCCGGTAGATATTCCGCTGTGAGAGTTATTTTCCATCGGTTTAGCAGTTGAAACAGCTGGTGTGTCAGTTCCAGTAAAGTTTCTGAGTGTGTTCCCCCTTCGTTTCGAACATAGGCCACCACTGTTCGATTGTCCGATTGAATAATGACGTGGCGTCCCTTTAAAAGATCTGCGAAGTGTCTTATCGCCGATATTATTGCAAACATCTCTTTCCGGTTGCAATGCCAACTCGACTGATTTTGACTCCACTTGCCTGCTACTGTACAATCGTCCAGTTGAGCTCCCCAGCCGTAGTCTGCAGCGTCCGTTGTCAGAAAGTGTTGAACAGGATTCTCGTGCAAGGGGCTGTTCGTCAGAGCCTGTTCTGCGATCGAGTGCCACCAATTTAAGTCCAACCTTACTCCTGGTGATATGGCTCTCGGCTGATCTGGACACCGATTCAGCATCCGGCAGTATCTCTGCAGATGTCGACAGTGTAGTCTTCCCCCTGGGGTTAAAAAACTGGCGAAGTTCAGAGTGCCTAGTAATTGTTGGCATTCCTTCAAGGACACGGTGGCCTTTTTGCTGATGCTGTCGGTCAAGGCTACTATTGACTCTACCTTGTTCTGAGGAAGGGTTTTGTGGTTGCTGTGGGTGTTCCAAACGATACCTAGATACTCCAGTTCCTGAGTAGGTTTCAATACAGATTTCTCGCGATTGATGGTCCAACCCAGATTCTGTAGCAGCTGTTCTGCGACACTCACTTCCAGTTCTAAGTGTGTATTCGACTGGTTGGCCAGTAAAAAATCGTCGAGATAAACCAAAACTCTCAAACCTCTTTTCCGGAGTAGATGTGCCACCCAGTTGGTTATCGTTGCAAAATTCTTTGGTGCACACGATAGCCCGAAGGGAAGGCTGGTCATCTGATAGACCCGAGGAGTCGGATCCATAGAACTCTGGTACGTCAGGCGCAGAAACCGGCGATGGCACTCTGTAATTGGTACATGAAAATAAGCTGATGAGAGGTCTATTTTTACCAGCCAATCGCGGCTCTGAAGAAACTTCGGTATTTGAAAATGAGATATCAGTTGAAATTTCTTGGGTATGATGAACTCGTTGAGGCGCCTGAGGTTGAAAATAGGTCTGAGTGAGCCGTCGGTTTTTCTGCGAAGAAACATTGTTGAAAAGAAGCTCATACCCAACTGGTCCGGACTTAACTTTTTGAGTACTTGTTGTTTTACCAAGGTCTCGATTTGCTCCGTCATTTCCGGCGACTCGCGTGTACTGAAGCGGTGCAGGTTGACCTGTGTTGGTGGGACAAGCACAGGCCTGGAGGTAAATGGCAGACGCATCCCTGATATCATATTCAGGATAGCCTTCGGAGCCTGATGCGCCTGCCACTGCCCCCGATACGCTCGGAGACAGCCCCCGTAAAAGTTGAGACTGACAGGACAGTCATTTAAATTTTTCCTTGTCATCGTTCGATTGCCCTTCTTTTCGATTGAACTTCCGAAATTTCGAGACATTGACTGCTTTGACACTTGTGGGTATGGGGTCTGGTTTTGCGACCCTTTGCCTTTGATCTGAACGAAAGGGCTTCCTGTTATTAAGAATTTCACGAGAAGGTCCAGCTTTGGGAAAGCTTTTTTGACTCACGCGTTTGGACTCATCGACACTAAACCAGGGCCGAATCCATTTGTCCATACCTCCTGTGCTTTGTATGTAAGACTGCAATGCACTGTTATCAAATAGAAATTCCGAGCTAGGCGGGATTTTGCGCAATCCATCACGTAAATGTTTGTTAGGTATTTCCGCCAGGATACACTCACGACGCGACTCAATGCATTCAGCACGCTTGCCACAAACAATTTGCATTATATCTTCACTAGTTTTATGGAACTTGGACTTTACGTTAAACAATTCAGAAATTTTTTCATAAACGCTTGTAGCAGTAAGCTCGGTGTTAGGCGTGGCTGCCCAGTTAACAAACTCTTGTAATTGTTGTTTAAGATGCTCATGTTGAGAAAGCAACGCATTACTAATAGCAGCTAAAGATCGTTCCGTTGGGGCCATGTAATCTTTGCCTTTTATAAATTGACGAAGTTCGTCGTTGATACCAAGTTCTATAAAGCCAGGGTGCGCACTATGGGTTTTTAAAACTTCCGAATAACGGACCTCTTTCCAATTTGAATTATTAAATTTTTGCAGTTCCTCTAACCGCTTAACGCGAGAGGGGTCTGAGCTGGGCACTTTAGGGTCTTTAAGTAAGGTATTTACTTTGCCAATGTTTAATTGGAGGTTATTTTCTATAATCGCCGCAGGGCGTTGTAAAAAAGATTCTTGTGAATCAGATTTAGAAGGCTCATTACTATTGGTTGGAGGTACGCTGTTCGCATTATTCTTTAGAAGATTTGTTAACACATTCATTTGATTCAAAAGGCAGTTAAAATGTTCAATATCCAACATACCTTGCTTATTTCGTTTTACCTCCGGTTCGGAAAAAGTGTCCGAACTCGCCTTTCGTTTTCTGCTCGACTGCTGGTCCGTATTGTCCGCTTCATTTTGTGAGGGATGGTCTTCGCAATCACTGTCCGCCATTATCAAGTATGCTTCGTTTTCGTTTTCACTTGAATCGCGGTTACTCATTATAAAAATGAAAAAATATAACGTTAAATTGACTTTCGGATTACAAATGAGCAGTATTTCTGCTTATGATGTTGCTAGTACGAAAGTTGACGACGCTATGGAGGCATCGAGTGCAAAAAACTCCTAAGGTGACTAGAAATGGCGCCAACCGGAAGTAAGTCTTACGTATTGCCATTTATTTGACAGAAACTGTTATAAAGGTAAGTCTATTGACTGTAACTTGCTAGACCGGAAGTCGACGCACTCTCTCACAGATGCTGTGCATCGTCACATGCCGATAATTTCACGATTTGCCATGTTTTACTTTTATCATTATGATTAAAACCCGGAAACAAAAAAAATGCTAATTATTCAAATTAGATAGCATTTTTTCAAAGTGCACATATTCCAATTTCAAATGTTTTTTTTTTGTGCAAGGGACCCCGAGACATACACCCAAGGTATTTGTTATTTATTTTTATTAGAAGTCTCTTTGATGTAGCAATTTTATAGTTAAGGCCTCCTTGGACCAAGAAAGCTATTTTTTTAACAGCCTTGTTTTTTTTCTGGATACTATTTTCGATAGAAGTTTTTGTTGACTTTGCGTTCCATAATTACCCAAGGGAACTTCCATACAACATTAGCTTCCTCGGGTTTAAATAGCTTAGGTACTTTAAATTAAGTAAGTGTAGTGTTAGGTACCTATTGTAGAGATAAAATAAATTGATTTATTATGTTTATTATTTCACCTTTAACTTTTGGATTTCGTGTTATCTATTTCATAGTTTTTTTTGGTTTCCGACGTTTCAACATCTTTCCAGCGATCGTAGTCACGGGATGATTATATGTCAAAACGTCAGGAAAGAAACTCAAAAAGCAATAAAGTCGGACGAAATCCAAAAGTAATAGCGCGATGCTCAATCACATCAATTCACAGTCGTTATCTGTACAGAAGTAAGTCACGGGCAAAAAATTTAAGCGATATTATCGGGAACCAACGACCAGCCCTCTAATGTCGAAGTACATTAAAGTGGACGTGACCGGTCAGACCGACGGCCTTGGGACCCGTACTATCACTATGAGCCTGATATAGGTAGAGTTCAAATATAAATCAATTATCACACTAACAAGCAAAAAACCATTTAATGTTTTTACTTATTTATTTTATAAAATTACAAATTGTTTGTCAATTTGTAATTTTATAACATTTTATTTATTACATAATCTCGCAAAACCTAACAAGAAGTTTGTTTGCAAGTTTGAAAATTAACCAAAAACAATTATATGTACTTATCAAAAATTAAAATACATTAGTTAACATCAGTTACCAATGGGTAAACATACTGTTATGGGTTACACAGTTATACAATTACATTGTGTTTAAGTAGTACCTTTTTAAACAGTTACTGAATATTAAAATTGCGAAAACCGTAAATTTTTAGTTACATCATATAATAAAAAATATTTTTGAAAATTAATTTATGCTCCTCCAGCTTTCCATATTGTAATGTTATAAATTTCATTTTGCACTAAAAATACCATAACTATGGCTCGATTGTCGTGATGGGTGAACTTTTACTTATATACCTACAGGTTTGTACGGAACCCTCGGTGCGCGAGTCCGACTCGCACTTGGCCGGTTTTTATTAGTTTTATTATCAACAAGTAATTTAAGAAAGCGGGTCTGCAACGTTTCTATTCTTTTTATACGAGATGGATAAGTTAAACGGTAGCTGTCGAGAGCGTATGACATCACTGTCTCCACTAAGGCCTTGTACATGCACTTAAGAATATTAAGAGGAACTTTATATTTTAAGTGATAGAATTTTCCCAGAAGTATTTGTAGCTTGTTACAAAAATTGTCTATGTGAACAGTCCATGAGAAAGACTCATCCACTATTACTCCCAAGTAGGTTACATTTTTTTTTTTATGTATCTTATTTGTGAAGACCTGTAAATGGCTTTATGTTTATATTTAAGTTTTTTAATGTATTAGGTTAAGCAGTTGGTTTTCCAGTAAATAAATAAATAAATAAATAAATATTTACAAACAATACATGAATCAATGTTGGCTTTATGTATGCAATCGTAGCTATGGGTGACAATTTTACTATTAATGCTATGAGGTGATCTTATAACTAACATTTTGGTACAATCCCGTTGTGAAGGCACCATTTAACTATATTATTAACGTCCTGCTGAACGTATTCACAAATCTCGTCCAGGTTGGTACCAGCTGCACGGTTTCCACCGTCTGGGAAGATGGCTACACTTGCTTGGCCATCTTCCAGCCGAGAGGTGGCCTCTGAGGGGTGATTGCGAACCCTACCCCTCGTGACCAATGGCGGCCAGGAGGGCAAGTACTAGGAGATTTAGTTGGTACTACCCAAGAGTCCAACATACTAATCGCCCCTGAACCTGGGGGCGAGGGATGTGTAAAAGCATTTCTCCTAGTATAAAAAAGTCATCATTTGCAAACATATATGTGGAGCAGTTTTGTATCTCTCAAGCAGATTTTTAAATTTATTTAAATCGTATAATTTATCACATACCTTTAATGAGCCTACACGAATAACACCCACATCTGCCACCTGCTTAGACAACATTTTTTCAAACTGTGTAGTCACTGAAAAATCTATAATAAATGTTATTAAATCTGACCATAGTGGACAACTAGCCTCTATAGAGCACCATCATGTCTGTCCTAAGCGGAAAATTGTATGTAGGCCAATAACTAAAAAGGGCATAGATGTATTTAGAAACAATGTGATTAATAAAATTGAGTCATTACCAGTTCCCATTATGGAATCTAATTACCTTTATAATGATTTATTTCATGTGGTTGAAGGCGAATTTAGTAAAACGTTTAAGAAAAAAGTGATCAATGGTAATTCGGATAAAGTAAAGTTTAGTGATTGGGCCACACCGGGAATTTATACAAGTAGAAGGAAACTATATGACCTTTATGCGTCAAAGCATACTTCCTGTGACCCAAATTTTATTGAATATGTCAGGAAGTATTCTCAAATGTTTAGAAATGTATGTGCAGCTGCTAAGGCGATGTTCTTTTCAAATAAAATAAAATAAGCGGATAATAAAATAAAGGCTACTTGGAATATTATTAACCAAACAACTGGGAAAACTAAACATAATGTAAACTCCTTCTCCCTTAAAGTAGATAATAAATTAATTGAATCTGACGTTGAGGTTGCCCGTGTTTTTGAAGATTTCTTCTCTCGGGTACCCTTAGAAACTACCAGTAATTTAAATTCCTGTCCAAACGTTGCTGCTGCCCTCTTAGAGTCATGTGTTGATAAGTGTTATAAAGTTTTCAATTTTAAGCATATTAATAGTGAAGACATTTTAAAAGCTTTCAAGTCTATAAATATTAAAAAGACTGAAGATTTATGGGGCATATCAACCAGCGTTATTAAATCTATAATTGAAATAATAGCTCCATATTTAGCTTTCATTTTTAATCAATGCATAGATGAAGGTACTTTTCCCGATTTAATGAAATATAGTAAGCTTATTCCTCTTTTTAAATCAGGTGACAAAAGTGACCCCACAAATTTTAGGCCGATATCAGTCTTACCGGCACTTAGTAAAATTTTTGAAAAAATTATATACTCTCTTTTATTAGACTATTTAACAGTAAATCAAATCCTTCATAATAATCAGTTCGGCTTTTCTAAAGGTAAAAATACTACAGATGCTGGAATAGCACTCCTCAAACATATTTTTGAGGCTTGGGAGGGCAAGCAAGACGTAATTGGTATATTTTGTGACCTGTCTAAAGCTTTCGATTGCGTTGATCACGTTACACTTTTAAAGAAGCTAGAACATTATGGTGTCTCTAAAAAATCAGTTAGCCTTTTGCAGTCATACTTGCACAATAGATATCAAAAAGTAATTGTAAATAATACTGCTTCTACTGGAGCCCCCATTATTATGGGCGTGCCCCAAGGTTCAATATTGGGCCCTCTGCTGTTCTTAATATATATTAACGATCTCCCTAACTACGCGAGTAATTTATGTGAGACAGTACTATTTGCAGATGATACATCTTTAATTTTTAAAATTGATAGAGGAAACAATTGTTCTGACGAAGTAAATAGTGCTCTCTCTCAAGTCGCACACTGGTTCAACAGTAATAATTTGTCTCTTAACCCTACCAAAACGAAATTTGTTAAATTCACATTACCTAATGTAGGGCAGGTCGACATGCACATCAATTTGAATGGGGATGTAGTAGAGTTAGTTGAGAGTACTAAATTTCTTGGTATTACATTAGATTCAAAACTACAATGGGATCCACATATTGAAACCTTGTCGAGTAGACTTAGTTCTGCGGCTTTCGCAATAAGGAAAATAAGGCTCCTAACTGATATTGAAACGGCAAGACTAGTTTACTTTAGTTATTTTCATAGTGTAATGTCCTATGGCCTGTTGTTGTGGGGCTCAGCAGCCAGTATAGAAAATGTTTTTATACTTCAAAAAAGAGCTGTGCGCGCCATTTACAACCTTCGACAGAGAGATTCTCTTAAAGAATTGTTTAAAGAGATTAATATACTAACTTTGGCGGGACAATACATATATGATAATATAGTATATGTAAGGAAACATCACGATTTATTTATTAAGCATAGCGATGTTCATAATTTTAATACTAGAAACAAGAATAAGCTTGCCGTTCCAAGATTTCGACTTGAAAAATGCAGTCGCTCGTTTTTGGGGAAAGGCATAGCCTTTTTTAATAAAGTTCCACAACAAGTGATTGAGCTGCCTTTGCATAAATTTAAAATACATGTTAAAAAAACGCTCTTAAGCAAAGGTTATTACAAGGTAGAAGATTATTTGAAAGACCAAAATGCATGGAAGTGATACTAACATAAAACATGACTATTGTAATTGTATAAAAGGAAAATATTCTAATAACTGAGTATAAGAATAAACATAGATAGGTCCACTTCCCGACCCTTGCGGGACCCCACACGTTACAGACCTGGGTGAACTTTGGCCGTCTCCCACTTTGACATAAAAAGTGCGGTTAGTCAAATATTCCCGAAACCATGAGCTCAGAGGATTTTTGACGCCGCACTCTTCGATGGCTTGTATCATGGTGTCGTGTTCTAAAACATCGAAAGCTTTTTTGAAGTCGAAGAATACCGCAATCATAGCTGGTTTTGGCACAATCTATTATTGGCCGCAATCGCCGGTAGTAATAGATTGTGCCAAAATGTAAGTCTGCAAGGAACAGATTATGATACCTATCAACCCTATCGTTTTTGTTTTTTTTTTTTAATAACGACGGGGAGACTCTTAGCCTTCATCATACCTGATGTTAAGTATTGATAAGGCTGAAGATGGAAGCAAGCCTCTCCCGGAATCCTCAACCACTGCGGAACTTTCTATCTTATCTCTAACTCCCAGAACACAACAATCGTTAAATTAATATGAGAGGAAGGAGAGAAAGACCACCACTATCTCGGACCCTTTTCTTAAAAACGTCTCCCATTGATGTAGTTCAGTTAATTTGTCCCCTCAGTCCACTTGGATCAACCGCCAGGATCCACCGAATAATTTCTGCCAATATTTATTTCGTTTATTATTTATAGGGTGCTTTACCTACACTTTAGATGATAATGATAAGAAATTGATATGATATTACGATAAATGATAATATTTGCTTGATAGAAGGAAAGGTTAAAAATGAAAACAACCAATTCCAACGAATGCTTAATTAGCACTGATTTTATTGCTATAAATATAAAATAATTATTGCACGTATTGCAAAGTAAGCAATGTAAACAATCACGTACGATGACTCGTACATTATTTACTTCTATCTTTCCCAGTCGTTATTCTTTCCTCTCCGCACACGTACGTCTAACGGGCAACAGTTTAAGCAATATTATACGGTCGGCAACCAACTAACTACCCCTCTAATGTCCACGCACACTAAACTGGACGTGAGACCGGCCTTGGGACCCAACTTATGGGCCCGATATAGAGTACGAATAAAAATTAATAAACTCACTGACGAGCAAAAAACCAGCGATGATATTTCATAAGCTTGTGAATATAAGTGTTCATAAACAAAAAGTTTATTGATAACAGTTTTATTTCACAAATTAAAACCTTTTTTCTTACAATAATTCTGAATATAACGAAATTGTCAAGATAAAATGGCACACAACGGCACTTCGAATGCACTTCACTTCACTAGTATAAATTTAACTTATTTTGGTAATATAATTCTGCCAAACATCTACTGAAGTAAGTAATCATATTGTTTTTGCGCTAAATAATTTCGGTTATTTATATTTTAGACTACCTTTTAAAAAATATCTGACTAGAAATTTCTATTTATAACTTTTTAATTTTGCATTTTACAATGGTTTTGACAAATGGACGGGACATATTGCTCTTAGTCTTTGGTTAGTTTTAATTTGTGTCAAAAAGAAGCAGCAATGAGTCACATCCATCTGTCAAATGAAGCCGGTTTCGATGCCGACGCCACTTGCGCGGCGCAAGTGTCGTCGTCATCAACATCGACTTCATTTGACAGATGGACGTGACATATTGCTCTTAGTCTTTGGTTAGTTTTAATTTGTGTCAAAAAGAAGCAGCAATAAGTCACATCCATCTGTCAAATGAAGCCGGTTTCGATGCCGACGCCACTTGCGCGGTACCGCCCCCAGAAGTAAAAGGCGGTGATAGTAGATTATGCACTAAGGGGATAAAGTTACTTATGTCTTTAATTAATTATGTCACAGGCAGTATATTGAACTCTGATCGAAATAAGGTGAAGGATTCAAGTCAGCCCAAGGCTAAGACACTTTTATACCCGATGAACATATTCTAATTAATGCACATACTGTGTGTTTATAATATGTTTATATTTAACGTCACAGTGCCTACCTACTATAAAAAAACTAAATTATAAAAGTAATAAATGACAAAAATTTGTCAATTGACGGAAAATATCATGGAACATTTCTTTATTTTTCTTTCTATTAAGTTCCGTAGGCAATAATAACCTAACAATAGATATTATGTTACGTTCATAGTAATTTGAGTTGAAATCTCTGACCAAGACTACACACATTCACAATTTCAAAATTTGCCATGTTTTACTAATATTGTTGACGACAGATCTGGCAACCCTGTTGCTAGGCATTATTGGTGTTTTTCTCGGGTTCGCTGGCTAGCAACAGGGTGGCTTGGTTATATTATTTTACGTTGTTACTATTTTTATGTGATTTTGTGAATATACTTAATTGAAATAATATCCCATTAATTTGGTACTTCACATCGTGGTTGGTTATATTATTTTACGTTGTTACTATTTTTATGTGATTTTGTGAATATACTTAATTGAAATGATATCCCTTTAATTTGGTACTTCACATCGTGGTCCTTCGAGCCCGATGTCAAACTTGTCGCCTTAGAAGAGCGAGGCCCAAGGCACCGCCTACGGGTGATCTCCCTGTCGAAAGACTCCAGCACCATCATCACCCATTTTCGTATGTCGGACTCGACTATTTTGTATTATAAAAGTAATAAATGACAAAAATTTGTCAATTGACGGAAAATATCATGGAACATTTCTTTATTTTTCTTTCTATTAAGTTCCGTAGGCAATAATAACCTAACAATAGATATTATGTTACGTTCATAGTAATTTGAGTTGAAATCTCTGACCAAGACTACACACATTCACAATTTCAAAATTTGCCATGTTTTACTAATATTGTTGACGACAGATCTGGCAACCCTGTTGCTAGGCATTATTGGTGTTTTTCTCGGGTTCGCTGGCTAGCAACAGGGTGGCTTGGTTATATTATTTTACGTTGTTACTATTTTTATGTGATTTTGTGAATATACTTAATTGAAATAATATCCCATTAATTTGGTACTTCACATCGTGGTTGGTTATATTATTTTACGTTGTTACTATTTTTATGTGATTTTGTGAATATACTTAATTGAAATGATATCCCTTTAATTTGGTACTTCACATCGTGGTCCTTCGAGCCCGATGTCAAACTTGTCGCCTTAGAAGAGCGAGGCCCAAGGCACCGCCTACGGGTGATCTCCCTGTCGAAAGACTCCAGCACCATCATCACCCATTTTCGTATGTCGGACTCGACTATTTTGGACCTTTAGAAGTAGCTGTGAAGAGATCTCGCGAAAAGAGATATGTGGCTTTATTCACATGCCTGGTAACACGGGCAATCCATTTAGAAGTGGTTGGAAGTTTGACTGCTGATAGCGCGATTATAGCTCTCCGAAGACTAATAGCACGCCGCGGATGTCCTGTCAAAATCCTATCAGATAATGGGACAGCCTTCGTAGGCGCAAATAGATTGCTAAAAGAAACTTGGGCCGCTATTAATCATTCATGCATTCAGGAGTTTGCTGCGTCCAACAATATTGAGTGGCAGTTTATTCCACCTGCATCGTTGGGAGGAGCCTGGGAGCGCCTAGTTGGTAACGTGAAAAGAAACCTTTCAGTTACGCTCCGGGAGAAAGCGCCTAGAGAGGAAGTTTTAGTAACCCTTCTGGCCGAGGTGGAACAAGTTGTAAATTCCAGACCGTTGACACACGTGCCCGTAGCTCACGATGACGAGCCAGCCCTGACCCCAAATCATTTCTTGCTGGGGACTTATTGCACATTGCCAACACCTGAATCCACCGATGCAGACCTCGTCAGCAGACAAGGATGGAAGAAGGCTAATCGTCTGGCAGACCAGTTTTGGGCGCGTTGGCTTAGAGAAAACCTGCCCAACCTTCTGTCACTAGGCCGATCTCTGAATGAATACCGCAACATTCGTGTGGGCGATATGGTTTTGATTTGTGACGGGAATTTGCCTCGGGGTGTATGGCCTCGCGGTAGAATTGTGCAGGTGTTCCCCGGAAGGGACGGAGTCGTGCGAGTGGCGGACGTAAGGACTAGCGCAGGGGTCCTACGGCGACCTGCGCGAAAAATAGTAAAGCTGGATCTGTCGCCACAGCTTTTCTCTGTTAGACCTTCGGTTCTTACCGGAGGGGAGAGATGTTGACAACAGATCTGGCAACCCTGTTGCTAGGCATTATTGGTGTTTTTCTCGGGTTCGCTGGCTAGCAACAGGGTGGCTTGGTTATATTATTTTACGTTGTTACTATTTTTATGTGATTTTGTGAATATACTTAATTGAAATAATATCCCATTAATTTGGTACTTCACAAATATCATTATGATTATGATAATAGCACGTAGTGATTACTTGCTTGCTCAGTGGATAAAAGGAACAAAGGCACTAAAAACCCTGAAATTAAATAGTTACCTTTAATTTGAATAAGTGCACATATTCCAATTTCAAATGTGCAAGGGACCCCGAGACATACAGCCAGGTTATTATTAGTTGTTGATTATTTTTAATAGGAATCTGAGAGTAAAGTTTCTTTGATGTGACGTTTTTAAGGTTTCGTAGCCTAAAGGCAAAAAACGAAGGGTTTCGTTTTTGTATACTCAATGTTAAAAAGTACAGTCTGAACAAAGAATGGAGTGAACTTAAAAACATACTCCAATTTGTCAGCTTATCTAAAGAGACTATCCGATGGATTTAGAAGCAAAAATCAAAGGTTTCTGGCTACTAAGGTTAGTTAAATTAATTTTTAATATCTACGCGACTTCAGCCTGTGTTGTGTGTTGAACTTAATTATTGGTTATGGTAAATTTTAAATAGAAAAATATTGGAAAAAATTAACTCGGCCACAAGTGAATTCTCAGACGGGAATCGAACCCGCGACCTTTGGAAATCCGGTCCAATGCTCTTCCAAAGGTCGAGGGTTCGATTCCCGTCTGAGAATTCACTTGTGGCCGAGTTAATTTTTTCCAATATTTTTCTATTTAAAATTTACCATAAGTATAAAAATAGCATTGAAAAATGCAAAAATTACAAAATCATTAATTATTGGTTTTTTTTTCAGGTTACTTTAATATTTGGTGTAACTGGTGCATGTAGGATACAAGAATTAACAAATATAACTGTAAAAGACAGAGAACCATGCCCAGATGCTTTTAATGAAGATACCTGTCACGAAAAATAAAATACCGAGGTGATTAACCATACACGGTACATTCTATGAAATAGTTAAGAAGTATGAAAGTTTGCGTTCACCAAAAGCAAAAAATTGACCGTTTCTTTCAAAATTACCAGAATGGTAAGTGTACCTGTCAGCCTATAGGTATAAACAAATTTGGTTCTATGCCTAAAGAAATCGCTAACGGCCGGTTTCAATAATATATCCCTAACAAGATAGGCCTATCTTAGTTACATTACTTAGCAACCGCTGTTATTTTAGGTTATTTTGGGCTGATTAACAAAAATATCTAGGCAACACAGCTCTAGTAAGCCTATCTCTTACTGAGGATACGTTATTGAAAACGACCGTAAGTTTTTAGGTTTAGCAGATACTGAGAGCTACACTGGACATAGTTTCAGAAGAACTTCAGCTACATTGCTGGCTAATTCAGGAGCTGATATAATGACTTTGAAGCGTCATGGTGGGTGGCGATCTAGCAATGTAGCTTAATCATACGTAGAAGATTCTATACCAAACAAGAAGGAAATTTGTACAAAAATCACAAAAAGAATAAGACTTGATTCTGAGGCGCGTCCTACTGGCGAAACACCAAGTACATCCAATGATTGGATTTCATCTACCTATACGAATAATGAACCATCTCAAATAATAATACAAAATGAAAGTGTTTCAGTAAATAATCTATTTGATGAGACCGCTATGCCATCAAAAACAGTTAATTATAATTTTACTAACTGCACATTCACTAATTGTTTATCTAAATAAACTTTTTGTATCTGTAAAAAAATATTTGTTATTATTATTTTCTTCACAAGTGTGTTGAAAAACTTCGTATGATACACGTGTGTATTGATGATTACCGTCCTCGGCTCTCTTAAGACTCAATGGCGCCTCAGCGGTAATCACCAACATTACACACTTGTACCACAATTAATCTCATGTACATGGATACAATACAAGATGATTCCCAATATCATTCAATGAGATGTTTGATAATGTTTGGTGACCGATATCAAGATTTTGATTTGCCTTGTATCGGTCATCACCATTTGTAACGGCCGATATCAGGATTTTTATGATATAATCACTCCTTAAGCCGTTTATGGTATTTTTATTAAAACATAGATAAAATACAAAAATTTAACAAAAAATGCTGCATTATAATCTCCTCTACCAACACAAATAAAAATTTACTTTAAAACTAGTAGATAAATAGAAAACACGTACCCCCGTAACCTTAAGGCGATACTCAAAAAAAATATGCTGAAGCGAAACAGCAATGAGAAAACGAGTCGCATGGGAGCGAGACCGATTTTGCAGATTAGGCAAAAAATACACAAAATAACTTCGTAATAAAAAACTACAAAGATTAAAAAAAAATGCTTTTCTATACGATCCTTAATATTATTGGTGTCCACTTATTGAACCAATTTCCAATAGTGTAAGTAACCTCATTTAAGAATAATCTTGAACTTTCGTATTTTCAAAGGTCTTTTCGAAAAGAAGTGTGGAGCCAAAATCATAAAATCGTGTTTTTGAAACTATACGAATCTAGATAAAGGTATGAAGAAATATATATGTTATTACCAGATTTGTAACAACTGTAACCATGCTATAGTTTTATATCAAAAAGTCCATACTTTTTCCGAGTAGCGCCTTAATAACGTCAATTTTGACTACAATATGGTTCGAATTACCACACGTCTGCGCGGGTGAGAAGCTCCTTCGCTACCGACTGGTCAAATAAACTCTGATCTCAGCCTTTTTTAAACATTTAAATACAAAATATAAGGTTCATTCCAGAACAAAATTTGTGCAAGTGAATAAAATATTTAATAGTTTATACTCAAGTTCGTAAGATATGACCGATATTAAGAGGTGGCTGATACTAGGTGAATTTACCCTAGCCGAATCGGTCTCCGACCTCAGCTTCTGTCACATATTACCTAATGTGACGCTCTAGTTTACACACATACCTACTTATTATATTTTATTCTGTGACATGCTTGTAAAAAAGGTAATGTATAGTCATGGTAAAGTCACATACATAGAAAGACATAGAGATACAACAGAACTATGGAGGCGCCCTATAGATCTATATAAAATTTGCTTATACAAATATATATTAAATCGATACATTCTTATCAAATCGATGTTTGTCTCTTTCTAACTCACCTATGTTAGCGTATGGGTAAAGAGACGGATAGTGTTTGCACAGTACACATTTTGGCAACATTTTCATGTGACGTCATGAGTGTTTTGACGCGTGCCGGCATCGCCATCTTTAGTTCCAAGTTCTGTGGTAGATCTGCTGTCAAATTTTTATTAACTCTCAACAGTTTTGTTTATTTTTTTATAAATACGCACAAAAACCTGATTCTGTTCCATTCAGAGCCTTGCTAGAGTTGGGAACATCATGCCTTCGTGTTGTGTTAAGCAGTACGGTGCAAGGAAAAACATTAATCAACCTTCATTGACTCTCCATAGGTTAGTATTAAATTTTCACAATTACTATTAAGTCTAAAACGATATTGTGTAATGAAATATAAGAAAAAGTTGTTTTGAAAGATTATAAGGACATATATTGTTTTAAGTTGTGGTATTTCGAAGTTTTTTTCATATTAAAGTTCGAGTTGTATTGCATTTGTAAAATTAGTGATGTCATGGGTTGTGTTGAAATATCGATACATTTGTCATTTTATTCATCAATGGTGTTTTGTCAAATAGATTTCCTTCGAACAAAATTTCGAAGCAGAAAGGGATAGAGGCTATTGGTCAAGAAAATATAAACACACGACATAAAATTTGGTATGTTTGCTCTGATGCATTTTGATGAAAAATGCTTCTACAGAACTTTCGATGTAACAAGATTGCGTGACTCTTTTGGTAAGTGATTTTTACATTGTAAATAATTTTATAAAGCAGAATAGTGTATTCTTCTATCTTATTCTGAATCCTATTATAGTTTGTAGAAGTTGTATCAAAGCTATTAATATATTTTCAGCCTAATCAAATCTGTTTGAAGAATCAAAAGAGTCGAGAAATGACTAGTTCACTAGAAGGTGCGTCAACATCTACTACGGTGAGGATATGTTTTATAATTGTCTTAGTAAAAGTAAGAAAATTAAATTGATTGTTTTTTACTGTTTGACTTACTGTACATAAGCTATGTGTGATATTACTTTACGTAGCTATAAAATTGCTATTAAACATAGCTTTAGTACAGTATAATAGTGATAATTTTTTTTACACACATGACCTTATCATTAACTAAATTAAATTGAAAGTAATTAATGATTCTTTTGTTCATTTTCAGCCTATCAAATATTTTTCAACCAACCAGGCAAAAACAAATACTAACAAGTCAATCTCACAATAATCAATGCAATGGTCAGTATAAATAAACTGTATAATATTTGACTTAATGTAATATAGGCTAGGTTAATTATTATTAGTTTTATAAGTAGTCTTTTAAACCTGATCATTCCTTTTATTTTCAGATTAAAAAAAATAATATTTAAGTCTTGCAGAAAAGTGTTCTTAATTAAATAAGAAAGTAAAAAATTTAAACGAAAGGGTATGAAGACGTGATAAAAAGATTGCTATATTCGTTAATGTAATAGAAGATCTTCAAAGAAGAAAATCAATTAATATTGATGAAACTGTTATTTTGGAAGAATGTACAGGATCGAAAGATTTTTTGAAGAGGCAAATTGCCAAAGCCAAATCTCTATACCTTTGAAAAGTATGGCGAAGAAAACAGGAAATTCGCCTAAAATAATTATCAAAAACTTAAAATTTTATGAGGAAAACCTAAAACACTTGTTTACCACACCCTCGGACACTAAGTAAATGGTACCAACATGTAAATGTTGAAACTGGCTTTACTAAAGAATCTTTGGATCTTTGGAGATGGATGGATGGACTGCTTATTAAATCGATTATCAAGGTTATCTCGATCTTAGGTTCCGATACCATGCTAAAAAATTTGTGATACAGTATTGTTTAGAAATTATTTTACTAAATCGGTATTATTTAGAAATGAATAAAAAAATAATACTATATTTTAAACAATCAAACGTAACTTATTTTTCCTCCTCTCACTCCTGTATACCATACGTATTTATAGTCAAGTGTAATGTAAGTAATACGTCAATAAAGGTAATTATTTAAGTAACTATTTTGTATGAAAAAAATGCATAAGTATAATTTACTTTTAATTAACTAGGTAGGTAGTTACTTACACTTGACTATAATAAATACAAGTGTGAACTCTCGTATTTATAATAGAAGGCAACTAACTTCTTGAGTAAAAGTAATTCAAATTTAGACAATTACTTTCATAAAAAATAATTGCTTAAGTAATAATTACTTTTAATGTAGCTTAAAATAGGCATACATAGACAATGAGCTGTATTCTTTAAAAAAAAATGCTTTTACCTTTCAAACGGATTCCATAAGAATGAGTTTGATTATTAAATTTAGCCCCTTTTTATGCTATGGCCGTACCTACGTGTATCGCCCCGAAGCTTCGGACAATGCCACGATACACGCAAGTGCGGCCACATGCTTTAGCGCGCTAACACTTTTGGTGCTTACTTGGGAACGATACTCGCAAGTGGGAAAATTTTTAACGTCTATCGTACGAACTGTCGGCCCGAAAGATCTGAAATACTATAATAATTATTTATCTATATATTAAACTTAATTAAACGCGCTAAACCCAATTACATAATCACGTAAGACTATTGGAGATGGACCTCGCACTACATTATGTAACCTCCCACCCCAATTGCCAAATAAATGCTTAAAAAAGCAAGTGAAGTAGGTGGTTTCAAATCCATTTCTGGGCCTAAGCCGGCCTTTTTTTGTTCTGAGGAGTATAAATTAATATTTAAAACGTATATTTATTATAAGTTTTAATTGTACCTATTTCGATATCAGCTATTCAATATGGTGCAACACTAGGGTGAGCGGCCATATTATGTTCCAAACATAATATAGGTATGCACGCTAATTTTGTAGGTATGGCTGGTCCATATATTTACAAGTCAATGTAGAAAGACTAAGCAACCTTGTCACATTACATTTTACAATATTTAATGTCATTTTTGGACAGGAAGTAAATACCTAGGTGTTAAACTGACTTTAACTAACTTTTAAAAATATTAAATAATTATTTCTATTTCATACCTTAATTATTTAATTGGATTTGGTGTTTAGAAATAAATCGTATTAAGTTGATTAACGTAAAATTATTATAGATACCTACAGTTAAAACGTAGGTACTTATTAATTTTTATGATTACTTGCTTATCAAAGATGAGGTAAATTTATTTTGTAGTAGGTCATAAAATTTTACATAGTAATGTCAAACCAATTGTAATATACCTTTAAGTTAATGTGTAGATCTTCTTACTGAAATTCCGATAAATCTTTATTTCCTCAGTTCACACCTATCATGGTAACTCAACCGTATATTTTCGTTTCACACTAGCCCTTCCACCCTCCATGCATATTTTATGTAGTGGTTTCGTCCGTCTGACTTGTCCACACCTATTTCGAGATTTGTTTATTTATTTGATCAGAATAGATTTTCACAATGGATTTTTAAATAAATTCTTGGTAAGGTTTGGTTTTAATAATGGTTTCTGTAAGAGCTGAAATTAAGGTCCAGTATGTCAACTGGTATAGGTACACTTGCACATCTTGCACTATTATGTTTCGGTTTCTATTAATTTCCGGTATTATGAACAACTTATGGATGCTCTCGAGTAGAAACTTTTACTTATGATAAGTTTTAATACTTAGAAAAAAATATTGAAAAATATCGACTCGGCCACAAATTATTGTCGAGTCCTGTCTGAGAAAAAATGGACTCATTTTTTAATATCATTGAAAATGGAAAAACTAAAAAGCCATAAATACAAGCTTTTACTTAAGGTAAAAGTTGTTGCCACTCCAGCGGTTGAAGCCACTTTAATAAAAAAATTATTGACATATCATTAAGTTTCAAAAAATTCACCAATTACTAGAAAAAATACTTAAAATTTAACTTCTCAAATAGGTAGGTATTCTAAAAATTATTTCCTTGATACATTTCGACTATCTTAAGAGCTTTATATAAATAGTATCCGAAACAAATTAAGCTGTGTTCTGCGAAACGTAAAATTACTTTCGCCAGTCGGAATCTCGGGTCGCACCTTAATATTAATGCCTCGGCCCCGCAACGCCAATCTGTTCAGATGGTCGGCCAGGGGTAAAATATTTTGACATTCTTTCTTTACAGGTATATAGTATGGGTAGGGTAGATTTCGCCAACATTATACATCATAGGCTAGCGTTATAGAGTTTTACTAAGCTCCCGTCACCGGGCCTCATAAATATGTTTGAGAAGGAATGACCGTTTGCGTTGGTATTCATAATGAGCCTACGGCTCGTATTTTGTTTACATGAAATAATTATGGTAAATTTTAAATAGAAAAATATCGGAAGAAATTAACTCGGCCACAAGTGAATTCTCAGACGGGAATCGAACCCGCGACCTTTGGAAATCCGGTCCAATGCTCTTTCCAAAGGTCCAAAGGTCGCGGGTTTGATTCCCGTCTGAGAATTCACTTGTGGCCGAGTTAATTTTTTCTATTTAAAATTTACCATAAGTATAAAAATAGCATTGAAAAATGCAAAAATTACAAATCCATAAAAAAAAAGAAATAATTACTTCGGTGTAGTCATAGGTTTAACTCTGTTTATGTTACGAGATATATTATTTTTATTAAGGCCCGGGGCGAAATTAGTTCAGTTTTAATTCATTTCTGCTTTTAACTCTGGTGACTGAATACGCAAGTTAAATATACTTATAACTGCATTTTAAAGTCGCCGCCCTGACCCAACTTCTGTTACACTAGGTATTGAAAGACGAACTGCGTTGGATATGTTGCTAAATACATTTTGGTTGCAGTTTTGTAGTGATTACATACTCTTTGTTTTGTGCAATCAGCTTATATAGTAAGTAACCTTCGTTCTAACGTAAAAATATTGTTACTATGATAAATTATGGAATGTGTTTGAAATAAATTGAATTTAATAGAATCACTATTCAATTCAATCAGAATCAAAAGCTAAACTGCGCCTTTCGCTCGCAGTAAATGAATTGATATTATTTCGCCAATATGCTTTTGACATAGTGCAAAATAAATATATTTTGGTTGCAGCAGTTAATAGTGATTAAATCAAAAGCTAATCTGCACTTTTGGTTCGCAGTAAGAATATTAATCATTACTACACGACCAAGACAATTAGGCGCATGACAGAAATGCGGTTTTGCACTTTTGGCACCCGCAGCCTACTTCTATCACCGTACTTCTCTTATTATCTGATTTAATAGCGCCACAGTGATTAACTGATTGATTACCGCTTCTTGAAATTTTATTGAAATTTTATTATAACAACACCAATATAACAAACATTAAATAGAAAAATAACAATTGCTTTTTTAATTACTTAAATTACAAACACTTTGAGGTAGTCAAACTACATTTACATATTACATTATTAATTACATTTTGGTAATCGGTGCTACTCGTATTGAAATAAAATATACAACAAATCTTGCCATATCGAATTATTCGGTACGAAATAAACTACTATTGTAGGTACGTATCATGTCGCTTAGGGCTAACCACAAGTTAAAAGGAGCATTGGTATTTTCTTTCATATGGCCATTATAGCCTCGAAGCGACATTTAAAGAATCATGTTTTTTTTCTATTATACAATTATTCAATATCTATGGCAATATTTAGCCAAGATTTTGCCTACATGCTCTGCATAAGAAAAGTTATTGCTATTTAATTTTTTTTAACTGTAAGTATTTAATTTAATTGTATGTGCAATCATTCTGTGACAAAAAAGGATGACGTCACATGTCCTTCTACCAATAACGCGACGTATATCGCTCTATTCTTCCATATAGTATAGATACGGTAACTTTGGACCATGTCATAAACCTGTTACCTCTATATTCTCTAGTATACTTAGCTAAAATAATTTCCTGTATAAATATTCATCCATAGTCAACAGATTTACAAAATAATATTTTCAATATACCTAGGAATGTCTATCAATAAAACTGTTTATGTAACTATCACAATGTTTACATACAAAATATAAATATATTTATACAGTATAAATAGTATAGTTTTTGGTTGTGACATTTCAGAGAAGAAGCTGGCGAGCAAAGTAAGCTAGAAAATTATCTTAATTGTATACTTGAATGTAAATATCCGCTAGATGCTGCCAGACTTAAATTATTATCAACATTTCAAATCAACTTTAAACCTTAAACTGATGGCTATTAGGTTTAATTTCAATTAAAAAAATGAGAATTGTACTACTTCGTGTTGGGATTACACGCCGCTTGTCACATACGCTGTTCGTCACTTGCGCAGTAAGTCATAATTCGCGATTGGGCATTTACGTAGTTCGTCACAGACTCAGTTCGTCACAGACTCAGTTCGTCACAGACTCAGTTCGTCATAAACGCATTTCGTCGCAGACGTAGCTCGTCATAGACGCGGTTCGTCACAAACGCAGTTCGTCACACGTCGTTAAATAAAAGTATTATATTGGATTACAGAAAAACAAAATAAAAATGTTATTGTTATTAATAATGTGTTCATACCAAAATTATGACAAAACTCTTATATAACGAATTGCGATCATGACCAACCCCGTATATACCCTTACCCGAATCTGACAGATTGAGTAAATTGGAATGCTGGTGACGAATTGCGTAAATGACGAACAGCGTACGTGACAAGCGAAATGTAATCCGTTTGTAGTTTATCAAATAAAAGTAGTCTGGGGCGAAAATCTGTTGCATCATGTGCGACAAGCAGAACCAATAATGAATATAAAGTTAAATACCTTGAAGAGAAAAACATACTCTCAAATAATCAATTCGGTTTCCGAAGAGGAAGGTCGCCTGGTGATGCAGTGTCGGAGCTAACAAACTTTTTAGCGAAAGAACTTGACATTGGTAGGAAGTGCATTGGCATTTTCCTAGATTTAGCAAAAGCCTTCGACACGGTCTCCATACCCCTTCTTCTTCGGAAGCTGGAGTGCATTGGAATAAGGGGCAGTCAACTTGACCTTTTTAATAGCTATCTCAGTGACAGGCAACAAACCGTTAAAATTTCTACAGCTGTGAGTGATAGTAAAACAATTGAATACGGCGTCCCGCAAGGGAGTGTTCTTGGACCCACTCTTTTTATAGTTTATATCAATGATATCATAAATTCTGTGCTCAAGAATGGTAGAATTGTGGCTTTTGCGGACGATACAGCTCTTATTTTTACTGGCGGTAGTTGGGAGGAGGTGTTTGCTGATGCTCAAACTGGTCTTACGAACATAAAAAATCAACTAACAACCAATTTATTGACCATTAACACTGATAAAACTAAATTCATGACTTTTACTATAACGGAACAGACGCAACCGTGCTCTAAATCCTTTTCCATCAAAGTGCATCAGTCAAATTGTAATTCGGCGCTTAACGGTTGTAACTGTTCAAATTTAGAAAATGTTACTACATTTAAATATCTTGGGATTACATTAGACTCGCTCCTTACATTTACACCTTATATTAAGATATTGACACAAAAACTACGAAGGCTTACAGCAATTTTTAGGAAAATCAGACATATTGCTAATAAAAAACTATTGAAAACATTATACTTTGCATTATGTCAGTCTGTATTGACCTATTGTATTGGGGTCTGGGGAGGCGCACTCAAAAGTAACCTTTTACCGTTGGAAAGGGCACAAAGAGCTGTGATAAAAGTCATTAATATGTTACCCTTTAGATATTCTACTGTTAAACTGTACAGTGACTTTGAGGTCCTTACAGTTCGCCAGTTGTACTTCTTGGAAATAATTTTAAAACAGCACGCATTACAATATCAAAACAATTGTAATAATAATCTAAGACGCAGACCATGTATTGTTAGATCTACGTGTAAAACTAGTTTCGCTTACCGGTTTTCATATGCTATAGGACCGATATTGTACAACAAAATTATAAAAATTAATAATATTCTTGGCCAATCAAATTACATTTGTAAGAATACTTTAAAAACGTGGTTGTTAACACTTGATTATCAGTCAACGGAAGCACTAATCGAAATACAAAAATAATATTTTGTGATGCAAGGCAGGGCATAACAATTGTAAAAAATATCTTTGTTCATAGAAAGTAACTTTTATAGTATATAGACACCCACTCATACACACACACACACACACACACATGCATACATACACATACATACATAAACACACACACACACACAAACACATAGCGCACACAAAAAATTGTTTATAACAAAGAGCATAAGTGCCTATAAGAACAGGTTCGACCTAGTTTAGGTACTTAAGTGTCATGTCTGGCTATGTTCTGTTTATTTTATGTCAATAAAGATTTTATTATTATTATTATTATAAATCCTAAAAAAGTGTTAAGTTAAAGACTTTGATTAAATTTGGTCAATTCGAGTACTTAGAAATTTGTTATTTGTCAGTAGTCTGCAGCAGAGAGGAGGCGAAGATTGATCGCATTATGTGCAGCAAAACTTTAAACTGTTTGCGGTAAGGTTCAATATTGGTTAAACTAATCAATTACGAGTAGGTACGTTGTATTGTAAATATGTACTATATTACATCAATTGTCAGTATTCTGCAGTAGCGAGGAGGCGAAGATCTGCTGCATAATGTGCGGCAAGCTCGCCACATCCATACAAACGTGCGCGTGGCCAACGGGCAAGTGACGGAGTAACCTGGACAAATAATATCACCAATTAGGAAAAAGAATCCTTATGGGCAGTTTCAATCCAAAAGTAAATCCTAAGTAGCATACTTGACAGATTATTTGATAGTTAGTGATATCTATACTAATATTATAAAGAGGAAGTTTGTTTGTTTGCATCGAATAGGCTCCGAAACTACTGAACGGATTAGGATGAATTTTAGTACACAGATAGTAGATAGCCTGGTTATGAACATAGGATACTTTTTATCCCGATATTCCCACGGCAACGGGAACCACGCGGATGAAACCGCGAGCAGTCGCTAGTGAAAAATATGTCAGTTCATCCGTCAACTAAGCTCAAACAGGCCCTTATAAAATAAGTAATTATCTGATTTTTTCAGAGGTTTGAGGGTATTCGCTTAGCTTTTACAATATCAACCACATTCTTATATATTATATATTCTATTCTATGATTTACTTTACTTCATCATTTAGTCACTTACTGTCGAATTGCTAAATTATAATAAATATTTCTTACACTCACACCAAATAACCTAGCCCCATAGTAAGCACTGTAAGGCTTGTGTTATGGGATACTAGGGCATCGGATATAATTACATATAATTATATATTACATATATAAGTATTTATGGGTATATATAGAAACATCCATGACTCAGGTACAAATGCTCGTATTCATCATACAAACATTTGCCCTTACCGGGATTCGAACCCAGTATCTCAGAGTAGGCTACACCTTGAAACTGGTGTACCTACGTACCACTATACCACGCATATATATTGTAGTCTTTCTAACCATTTATTTTACTTTTGACAGCTCGAGTTCCAGTCAATTAGTGATGTCCTAATGCGTTACTGACTCGATTTTATATTACAGTCGACTTTAATAATTTAATTTTGACATACTGGTTCTGTCAT
The DNA here is from genome assembly GCA_910589605.1 of Chrysoteuchia culmella. Taxonomy (NCBI): domain Eukaryota; kingdom Metazoa; phylum Arthropoda; class Insecta; order Lepidoptera; family Crambidae; genus Chrysoteuchia; species Chrysoteuchia culmella. Next base: position 19,225,795 of record OU342651.1, on the reverse strand, counting down.
AAGATTATTTTGCGGTTACCCATTAGAAAGCAGATGTAACTTATTCCTATGCTTCTTAGAGAATTTGACACCAGACACATTACAGTCACTTTGTTGATTCCACGAAATTGTTCAGTTGATTTAACACAAAACTACACCTATCTTAAATCACAATATTTATTTAAAACACAATTTGCAAATGAATAATGTAATAATATAATTAATTATTGAATACGCAGTTCATAATCGGTAGATTGTACACTTCTCGATTTACCACATCCCTAAAATTTACTTATCCTTGTAAGGAGGTTATGCTTAACCCTTCAGTTGTCAGCCAACCCAAAATGAAAAATTGACATTACAAGTGCCACGTGCCCAGATTGGGTTTGAGCGCCTTCACATGATTTTCGGTCTAAACAAAAATATACCACAGATAAATAAAAATTAATTATTTGTTTGAGTAAAGAATACCTAGTCGCTAGTACAAAGTTATATAGTGAACTGTCAAAAGTAAAATAAATGGTTGGAAAAACTATAATCGTGAGATCGAGATCATTAACCTCTCAGGCCCCGGATTATGAGACACAATAGATATTTCATCGTTCTCTGGACACCAGTATCCTAGCAAATGACAAATTAAAGACTATCATTCATTGGCATTTTATAGGGATCTGGGGCCTTACCATCAACTGTAATGCAATTCATTGTAGGTTGTGAGAGTGGGATGCTGCCATATGGCGCGACTAGCGGCGTCCCGCTCTTACTACCTGAAAGTAACCTAAAATGAATCGCATTACAGTTGATGGAATTCATTGTAGGTTGTGAGAGTGGGATGCTGCCATATGGCACGTCTAGCGGCGTCCCGCTCTTACTACCTGAAAGTAGCCTAAAATGAATCGCATTACAATTGATGGTAGGCCCCCTGTACCGTGATAGTAATTAATTAGTAGCAAACAAATATAACTTACGTGGTAGCCTCGTCGCCTAGACTGCCAATGAATATGACGTGTGCCTGTACTCTGTGGTCAGACGTCAAAATAGTGCCCAACTCTTGAGGGTGTATTCCGTACCTGTCAATGATGAAAAGTAGTCAAAATAAGTTTTATAGATCAACAGGGTGGGTATATATTTATTATATTTTTTCTACATCAGTCCGGCTTACGTCGTTAGAAAGGATAAGAGCTACGTGTTAGAAAGAGGGGCAACAAAAGGTATGAAACGTTGTACGTTTGGGATGGGGGCGCATTGCGACCTGCATTGGACTTTATTGTGTCGGAGCAAGAGGCCTATTCTCGCTATGCGACATCGCAAAATCGTCGTTTTCCTAGCCATATTTCTTATGTCATAAATTTTAACAAGAAATTATACTAGGAAAATTCTTCTTGTCTCATCATAACTTATTATTAGAAATGTGAGTGAAATCTCTTCTACTGTCTGTCAAAATGTTTTAGTATCAACGATCTTCGGCAATCCTATAATGTCAAAGATTGTACAGATTTGTGGCTCCTGAAAATGTCGAATTTGAGATGTCAGTCGTAGCTTGATAAAAGTTTGTTACTTATTTATTTTGTGATAGTCACAGATACTAAGAAAATAGATAATACGAACAGCTCTTGACATTTCTCATACATTTAGCATGACGCACTGTAAATCGCGTAGAACAAGCTAGGTGGACAATATTCATGTTATGATTTTAAGGTAATGCTAATTAAACTAAGTAAACAACACCCCTAAACTCAGAATCCCGATAATTGTTTGTTCCTAACGTTACTCATTATTGAGTCGTATGGTTCAGAAGTCCGATAATGAGGGTAAGCGCAAAATCATAAATAATTAGTTGCAATTTATCGATACTTTTGTGCTCATATTATTGTAGTTCCTAGTAGTTTTGTGGAAATAAATTGTGATGGATATTATTTCTAAAGGTATGTACTATATTTAGGTACTTGATTTTACTTCTATATCTTTTATATTTATTCGACAGTTCATTTTGAAAAAAATATGAATAATAGGGTTATTTTTTCTCACTTGTATGACTTCGATCGACCAAAAGGAACTTATTTTCACTCGTTTCCGGGCTAGATTTTATATATATCATAGTAGCAACTGTTATTTTAATAAAAATATACATTCTAGCCAGCACACTTAGTACAACTATTTTTTTTTATTTTTTTTATAGATCATATTTACTCTATTTCAAGAAGAGCCTTTTTTGAAGAGTGGCTCAATCATGAGAAAGATGAAAAAAACTTGCGTATTTATGAGTTCCTTTCACGTAGATTTTACTTAAGGGATATTACTGAAGGTAGTCAGAAAGAAATAAGGTCGAAAATATGCAATTTTTCGAACAAGATTGCTGCCAAATGGTTGGCCTCAGGAAAATCTAGCGTTTTTTGACTAAGAATGAGAGCTGGCTTGATAGTGAGGACATACAATTTAGTGTATGTTCTATTGAACCACAGCCTTCTACATCGATGCAGGATGCCACTCATGCGGGAAGGCCTCGAAAGATCTTCGAAGTTGCAACTTCGATGATTCTCAAATCTCCGTTAAGCATGAACTTCTGCTGACAATGATAGATGGAAAAGTGTGTAACGCCTTAACCGAAACTAGTTCGTCACAGAAGTGTTTTATCTGTGGTGCCACCCCTAATATGATGAATGATGAATCCAGGCAGTTGGACAGCAACCAAGAACATTTTGGCTTTGGTTTGTCTACACTGCATGCTTGGATTCGTTGCTTCGAATGTCTGTTACACATCAGCTACAAGCTAGCTAAAGAAATGGCAGGCTAGAAGCGATGAAGACAAGGCTAGTGTTAAACTACGTTCTGATGCAATTGAACAGAAATTCAAGCACGAAATGGGACTCATTGTTGACAAACCAAAACCAGGATTTGGATCGACAAATGATGGAAACACCGCTCGTCGGTTTTTTGGTAAACCTGAATTGAGTGCTCAGATCACGGGATTAGATGTTACACTCATCAAACGGTTTGATGTTATTTTGAGGGTATTGTCTTCTGGGTTTGAGATAAATTTAGTAGAATTCAATAAACTTTGTCTTGAAACAAGAAAGCTTTACCTAAGTCTCTATCCCTGGTACTATATGCCTGCTACGGTACACAAAATCCTTATCCACAGTACAGAAGTAATTAAAGCTTCCTTGCTTCCAATTGGGCAGCTTTCAGAAGAGGCTCAGGAAGCACGCAACAAAGATTGCCGCAGGTTTCGGAGCATAACACCCGCAAGTGCTCACGTGTTGCCACGAATAGAGACTTATTGTCCATGTTGATTGTAACGTCCGATCCCTTGATCAATAGCCTCATGGAGGTTCCCAGGAAAAAGGCAGAAAAAATGCCTGCAGAGGTGTTAAAACTGATTATAGCTCCCAGTATAGAATCTTGCTGAGAATCGTCGCCATATTGTGGCACACTGCCTCAAGATGTTAATGATTATACTATTGAGGATTCATCAGAAGACTTATTGTATTTCATTGTTTTTCCATTTTTTTGATACAAATAAATTTTCATTTAATAATAATTTCTTTTTTTTTCTATATATGAAAAAAAAAACATCGATCTTGTGTTTTTATAACTATATCGAGTAAATACTATTCAAATATACCAAAAAATAATTATGTCCACCTAGCTTCTTCTACGCGATTCACTGTGTGACGTGACCACAGTACGACACAAAAGAGTAGAAAACGGATTATTGAGGAACTAACCAACTTCAATGTGAGGCAACACAAGTTACGACTGTTAAGATGGTAATTCTGCTGTCAAACCTTAACTTTAGCCTCTTCATAATAAAAGTTATTTTCTTAATAGGAAACGGTAATAGTGAAATATTTGCTAGATCGTTGCAACTTTTTACTATTGGCGCCACAAAAATAATCTCTACTCTTTTGTGTCGCACTGTATTTTTTTTGTTGTATAACTTTCACTATGAAGCGAAATCGATTCACTTCATGCCGCTAGGTGCGCTGTTCGCTGTATTAAGACGCTATACAACTACAGCGAGATAGCAATGAGAAAAGGACGCGCGCGGGAGCGAGATCGATTTTGCAGATTAGGCGAAAAAACCACGAAATCGCTTCGTAGTAAATAACTATAGCGATTATATGATAAATGAAACTACACGATGGTAAATATTATTGGTGTCCATTAATTAACTTGACGACCTGTTTGGCGCAGGGGTACTAACCCCACCTTCTGCGCCAGAGGTCCCGGGTTCGATCCCCGGACAAGACAAATATTTGTGTGCATGAACATGTCTATTTGTCTTGGTCTGGGTGTTTAATATGTATATTATGTATGTATTTACAAAAAAAAAAGTATATAAGTATGTTTATCCGTTATCTAGTATCCATAACACAAGTTCTTCATGATACTTAACGTGGGCTAGATAATAAAAAAAAAATAAAAAAATTAAACCAATTTTCAATGGTATTTGTAACCCCATTTGAGAATAGTCTTGAATTTTCGTATTTATAAGGGGTCTTTTCGAAAAGAAAAAGTGTCGAGGCAAAATCATAGAATCGTGTTTCTGAAACTATGAAAATCTAGTTAAAGGTATGAAGAAATATATAACTTATTTGTAACATCTCTAACCTTCCTATAGTTTTATAACAAAAAGTATTATATTATTATTGTTTTAACCGCCTCTCGTTTAAAACGAGATCGGGTCCCGGGTTCGATTCCCAGCGGAGGTACATATTGTATTCGGTTTGGTTGGTGGTAGGACTTGTTGTTAGTCCGCCTGGCTAGATACCACCATCCTATGTAAGTCTGACGCAATGCTGATAACAACAAAGTTTTCAGCATTGTTGTGTTCCGGCAGTTAGAGATAAGAGCCAGTTCCTCAGTGATTGAGGATACCGGGAGAGGCTCGCTTTCATCTTCAGTCTTATCAAAACTTAACATCAGGTATGATGAAGGCTAAGAGTCTCCCCGCCGCCGTTCATAAAAAAGTACGTATTTTTTCCGTATAGCGTTTTAATGACATGACAGTTTCATTATAAACATACTGGAAGGGAAAATGGAGGGAAGGAGAGGGAGAGGTAGACCTAGAATGAGCTATATTTCACAAATAAAGGAGAATGTTAATGTTGTGTCGTACCAGGAGGTGAAGTCATTGGCAGGAAAAAGACAGGAATGGAAAATACTCCACCGACAAGAGCGCAGCTCTTAAATTTAAGAAGAAGAAGAAGCGTTTTAACCGCTAAAGTCTAGAGTTGTACACTCACCGGCGTAGGTTGGCGTCGGACAATATGAGCACGATGGCCTCGTCGGCGTCCTCGGCCGAGAGGGTTGATATGGCGTGCTTGGCAGCTGGTAAAGTGTTGTCGCCAGACCAACAGAACTGGGCGTGCGCGTGCATTGTGCGGATTATCTGATAACAATGAAGTGGTCATTTAGCAAGAAGACCAGGGGGCTAATTGTCTAATTTAAAATCTATCGCAATCCCTTTCAATTCGTAATTTGAAAGATATTCAGGCTGTCACTATTTGACATTTGAAAGGGATTGTGATCGGGACGCGTTTTAAAAGGTATGGAATAAACGAAATTGAACTGTCTAAGCAATATGACAGACGAAATATCACAATCACAATACCTCTGAAAGGGATTATGATAGATTTTAAATTAGACAATTAGGGGGCAGGTGGCTAATTATCTTATTTTAAAATCGATCGCAATCTCTTGCAATTCGTCATTCGAAAGATATTTACATACTTCGCCTCAATATTTGACATTTGATAGAGCTTGTGATCGGGACGCGTCTGCTACCGTCTGCTACCCGAAGAGAATACGGTAAACATGAGGATGAATCCCATAGCCAGCAATAACTAACTTACACCTAAAAATGCTAATGTTTATTTTGCTCAATCAAGCCTGGGGGCTAAGACAGGATCCACAATGGAGGGAGCCACAGACCTATACCGAGATAGACGAAAAGAGCGCTTCAAACTATATGAGAACCTAGCGTGCCGAGTTTTTCGTACCAACGATGACGTCACGAATACTTAAAAAACTTGTCAATAATAATACTTTTAGTTACGTTACCAGTAGTACTTCTCGTTGTCAGGCGGGCAATCGACCCGCACCAGCTCTAGCGCATGTTCCTCCTCCGAGTGGCCGTACATGTCGTAGCGGATGCGCGCCTCGTAGCCTCGTAGCGCCTCTGCGATAAGGACTACGGCCTTCATCTAACGTTCTAGGCGACACTGGGAGTACCAGGGTTGTCACTATACGCGTGGGAATGAAATATGTACCTAGCGCTTGGTGACCTCGGCGAGTAAGAAATTCTTACAAAATTAGTCGAGCTGACGTGTCCCTTTCATTATCATCTGTTCTTCCCCCGAATGTTGCGTTGGAAAGCTAGCTGCGGAAGTATTCTGTACGATATACGATATTGAGGAATACAGCCCTTTCACGACTTTCTAGTCGGCTCCTCTCATTACAAGGTCTCCCACTGTAGAATTGGTGTGCAGATGGCAATACATAGCTTCTTTGACATTAACAAGTGTTTGTAACAACCTAGACTGAATAAATGATATTGTATTTTGAACTTTATAGCTGAAAATGTCATAATAATAAAGAGTTACCTGCAGCCTCTCCTTCTCGTTGTCAGGCGGGCGATCGAGCCGCACCAACTCTAGCGCATGTTCCTCCCCCGAGTGGCCGTACATGTCGTAGCGGATGCGCGCCTCGTAGCCTCGTAGCGCCTCTGTGATAAGGACTACGGCCTCCATCGAACGTTCTAGACGGCCGTCGTATGAATTAAACCTGTATAAGAAGAATATTTATACCTGTAGAAAAAAGGGTGAGATTTTGGACGAATGTGATTAATTAGTCCAATGGAGAAATACATGGTGTCTGTATCGAAATGTAATTTTAGACATTTAAAAAATTATATAAAGTATGACAATTCCTTAAATTGCTTGGCTTTAGACTGTACTATCGAGTATGATAATATTATTTAAATAAATAACATTTTAGAAATCATCTATTTAATAATATGTCAATGCTATTTATAAAGTTAAAATCGACTTTGTTAAAGGGATAGATATGTTCATGTTTTTTTAACACTAGCTTCCGCCCGCGTGGTTCCCGTTCCCGTGGGAATATCGGGATAAAACTAGCCTAAGTTACTCCACGTCCTTTCAAGTAACTCTATGCGAAAAATCAAGTCAATTGGTTGCTTAGCTAGGGCGTTAAGGAAGGACAATCAAACACACTTTTCACACACACACAAACACACACACACACGCGCGCGCACACACACGCACACACACACACACACACACACACACACACACACACACACACACACACACACACACACACACTTATTTAAGTTTTTTTTTTTTCACAACGGGGAGACTCTGGGCCTTCATCATACCTGATGTTATGTATTGATAAGGCTGAAGACGGAAGCGAGGCTCTCCCGGAATCGTCAACCACTAACCAACTAGCTATCATAGTTAGAATTAGGGCCTGCACAGACGACGGACATTGGAGGACCTTATTACTAAGAACATAAAGTTGAATGTATAACAAAGACTATCACGTATTTTTCATGGATATACGCGATCTAAGTTCAACCTTATTTGGTTAACAATAAAGACGTGTCGCGGACAAAAAGTCCTCCGTTATCCGTCGTCTGCACTAGCTCTTAGGCTTATGATATCAGTTAGGACTTAGCATTGAGTCATGACTCATGATGATATACAAATAAAACAAGCACAAACAGATTTTACCTATACATACTGCCGGAGACATCCAGTACTAGACGCAATCTTTTGGGGCGGTCGGGAGGAGCGCCGGGCGGTGGTTCCTGTTCCAAACGCCGTCGATATATGGACCGCTCGCCCGTCAGCCCTGCATTTAATTATACAATGTAGACTAATCAATCTAGGTGATTGACAAACACGATATATGATATGTATATAATATTAGTATATTATGTATGAATTTGTATATTTATGTATGTATTAAAGTGATGTACGTGTATATATCAATGTTAACAAATCGCATTTTGAACCGCTTTCCTTGCTCTCTGTTTTCCTAAAGGTTGAATGGTAGTGAATACTTTTAGTATTAAGACCTTTAAACCTAAGTTTTTGTTAATTGTACAATAAATGTTTAAATAAATATACAGTGGTGGTCTCGTAATTAACGACACTTGTCGATTTTCATAGAAATGAGGTAACTTTGGAGCCTTGGTTTTCTGCCAAGGATTGACCGAGCTATAATCTGATAATGTCATTCAGGGAGTGAATGGAGGTGATCCAGATTGCTATATACACCCAACTGCCCCCTTACTCTTGACGCGAGCGCAATGAGATCGAGATTGAATTAATGTCAAACGTCAGTAATAATAGCTTAAAATGAGTAATTAAACTAAAAATTAATACTTGAAATTAGTAAATGAAGTGTTTTGTACGCTAGTAATCGATTTTAGCGGCAATTAAAGTCGAATCAACGTCGTAAATCAGTAATAATTATTGACATTCAATCTCGATCTCAACGCGATTCCGTCGAGAGTAACCCCCCTGATCTGATCAGCATTCTATGGATATGATTAAAAAAACCGCGAAAATAGCATGAAAATTTATGGAATTCCTGAAACTGAAAACTCTGATTATTATATATTTTAGAATGTACATCAAATCAGTTGGGTATGTATAGCAATCTGAATCTACTCCATTCACTCCCTAGATGGCCATGATCAGCACCCCGACCGCCTAACGGTATAGTTTGTCCTATCGCTATCGTCGTCTCAGCCACATAACACCCACTGCTGGGTATAGACCTCCCCCAAAAGGGGGGACTTGCCATAATTGCCACGCTTGGCAGGCGGGTTGGCGATCGCAGTATGGCCAAGTTTGTAGGAGATGCTGCTGCCCATCTCATGAAGGCTGAGTCCCTTAGTCGCCTTTTACGACACCCACGGGATGAGAGGGGGTAGTGCTATTCTAAGCCGACACTACACAGCTATCGCTATAGCTATCCATATTTCAAACCCCCTACAAGGTTTCCTGATGAAGCTATCACTTTCATACTAAAAATGCAATATTGAATCCCTTATATGAATAGAAATATGTAGGAATTAGACAAAAACCCTATCGTTGAAGAGTCTTATGAGAGTTTGAAGTTTGATAGCCATAGCAATAGCACAAGCTATACGGTTAGGCAGTTGGAGTACAGATCACAGCTCGGTCAATCCTTGGCAGATAACCAAGTCACCAAAGCTACCTCGATTGTATGAAAATCGACTAGGGTGGTTAATTATGTGACCCCCACTGTAAGTATTTGTACTTCTTAGATTTTCGAGAGTACAACAAACAAAACAACTTTTACAAATAAAAACGCGTTTTTTATTTACACACAGAAACCACGCGGGTGAACCGCTAGCAGCTACTGGTATTGTAAATTAATGTAAAAGTGTGAAACGGCTGAACAGAGCTGTTTGAAAATTAGCAAGCAGTAGGCCTTGCACGAAAATCTTTCGAGTAAGTACCGTAAAAGTATCGTCAACAAAAATGTATGACGTAATGAGTAGCGGTCCTATCAGACGTAAACAGAACTATATTTTCTTGTACATTTTTTGACTTGCCGAAATATTTTTTTAATAGTATTTCGAAAGTTTTTCGTGCTAGCCCTACAGAATGTTTTTATTTCGGTCAAATTATTTTTCAAATGTCCAAGTAGACGGCATCACAAGCGAAATCTACAACGGTTAAACGTATTTGGATGAAAAATGGCTCACAGATATTATAATGCCCTGATTAAATCATACGATAATTTCATCCTTAAAAAATAAGGTAGGTAATATGTTCCTAGAGATTTTCTGAATGTCCAAGCGGACGACATCACGACCGATAACTTCAGCAAAATATTATGAGTATGACATCCAAACAGTGTCCTTTACCTACAATAATCTTCCCGTCATCCTGCTCACCGCTGGTCTGGTGGCGGGTCTACTGGCGTTCCTGCTTCTTCGCCTATAGCTCATAAGGTCATAATAATATGTTCACTAGATATTTTCGGCATGTCCATGCCACGCGGTTGAAGTCGCAAGCGCATACTACTAAGGTAAAATGTCACCCAGGCCCCCAGCACCGCTATATCACGCGATATGATAGGGCGCATGATGCTGTCCTGCGTACTCCGAGCTCCGCTAGAATGTGAGATGTGGGCAGTCCCTTACCTTCTATTTCTGTATATCCACGCGGACGAAGTCGCAAGCGAAAACAACCGGAAACTACAGCAAAATATTAAGTCATCCAAGCAGTGTCCTTGACCTTTAATAATCTGCCGTCGTCCAGCTGGCGGCTGGTCTGGTGGCGAGTCCACTGGCTTTCCTTCTTCTTCGGGTGCAGCTCATAAGCTAATATGTTCCTTAGAGATTTTTTGAATGTCCAACCGGACAAAACCGCAAGCGAAAACTACTGGAAACTTCAGCAAAATATGTCATCCAGTCAGAGTCCTTTACCTTCAATAATCTTCCCGTCGTCCAACTCGCCACTGGTTTGATGGCGGGTCCACTGGCGTTCCTTCTTCTTCGCCTGAAGCTCAGCTAGCACGCCACGGAGAGCGCCAATCTTTACAACCATAGCAATGATTTAATTAAGCATCTGGCATTTTTTACAAAGACCTGGGGGCTAATTGTCTAATTTAAAATCTATCGCAATCCCTTTCAATTCGTAATTTGAAAGATATTCAGGCCGTCACTATTTGACATTTGAAAGGGATTGTGATCGGGACGCGTTTTAAAAGGTATGAAATAAACGAATTTGAACTGTCTAAGCAATATGACAGACGAAAATATCACAATCACAATACCTCTGAAAGGGATTGTGATAGATTTAAAATTAGACAATTAGGGGGCAGATTTAGATTAACCAAATTAGAACATCTACTTAATTTGCTAACAGTAATTTAATAATAACAATGAAAAGTAATTAACAAAACAAACAAATATACAAGATACAACAAAAATGATTAAACTATTTAGTGACAGATTTTACTTCTCAAACACAGCAACTTTTTGCATGGGTTCATCATAATAATAAGTGAGTAAATATTAAGTGAGTATTAGGATGATAGCACAAGAGAATAAGAGGTTGGTCGCAATACCCATTGGATTTTTTAAAGCATAAAATCTTCTTCTTATCGTATGAGGATCAGTGGCCACCTCTGGTATCAGAGTTCACCCAGCCGCCTATAAGGGCTCTGACTTGGCTTAACGACTGTTATCATATGGCAACAGCCGGGACCGACGCGGACGGTTTATTGTGCCCTCTGAAGCACGGTAGCGCTCAGCTGTAATGCCACTTTACGGTCACGACACCTGATAGCTGACCGGACCGAACGTTGCTTAACAACGTGATCGATTACGATCAGTCTGTTAAGCGCCGCCACGAGCGCTTCAAATCCATAAAATAATCTACCCAAAATATAACTTGTAACTGCAATTATCCTAGTTCACACAAGCATGTATTTATACCTGCGGCTGCACCGCTCGTAAGAACTGCTCGTACAGTTTCGCATCGTACTCGCTCATTTTGATCTCCTTCAACCTCTCTTCGAACGCCTTTCGGTTCATCTCGCGTGCCGCTTTCTTCACGTGTTCTGGAATGTCGTCTTTCTCTGCGTCTGAAAGCTAAAAATTAAATAAATGAGAAGAAGTTCATGATTTTTAAATTTTTGCATTTTTTTAATGCAATTTTATCTGAGAATTTACTTGTGGCCGAGCTGACCTTTTTCATTATTTCTCTATTTAAAAAAAAATATCATAAATGAGAAGGAGAACTGAGAAGTTATGGCTCCACCATCGATTGTATCCAAAATCTGGTAAAATCTGTTGATCGGTTATTTACTTCCCAAAATGACTCCCTATAATTCTTCCTCAGTAGTTGAGGATTCCGGAAGGCGTTCTGCCACCTTTAGCCCTTAACATAAATTAACATCAGGTATGATTATAATGAAGGCTAAGCTTTTCCTCGTTGTTTATAAAAAACAGTTTTGAATTCAATTGATTAATATATTTTGGGTAGGTACATTCGGTGGTGGTGCCATTAACTTTTAGTGAGACTCTCAGGTCTCTGGACTCTGAACTACATTTTAAAACTTTATTTAATAATTATACAAGGTGTATCTGCTATTTGTACGTTCATGTGCGAGCGCATTTGCATATATGCGTAGGAGTAAGTATGATAATGTTGGAATCAGACGGTTCACTCCAGTGATTCACTCCAAATTTTCTATTTGGAAATTCAGAATGTTTTTTTTTTATATTTCATTTCGAGTTAAAGATATCGAATGAATGGCGAAAATTAAGGGAAAATGAACCGTCTTAAATTCTCCCCTTGCCCCCCAACTCAGCGATATCCATTCACAACCTCCTAGACAATTAGCACCCAGATAAATTGGGTGTGTATAGCAATCTGGATCTCCTCCATTCATTCCATGGATGGCCATTATCAGATCACAGCTCGGTCAATCCTTGGCAGAGAACCAAGGCTCCAAAGTTACCTCCTTGTATGAAAATCGCCATATGTCGTTAATTGTGACCACCACGTATGGCGTGGCCCCTTTTCCGAAGCAATAAGGCCCCCTTTCCTCAAATCCCCTCTTCCACCTGCCAGCATGTAGTGTGTGTATGAATGAGCGTGTACCTAAACATGGTTATAATACCTGACGGCCCTTGTCGAGTCGGTAAGGTAGCGGTATCCCGTCCGGACGCAACGTGTTGCCGCCAACGTCACAACAATCTTATGCGAATAGGTGTCTTTATGTGTATGTGTAGTTTGTGTATGGTATTACCTGGTGCATATCATGGCCCTTGTCGAGTCGGTAAGGTCCTCCGTTATACCCAAATGCAGCGATATTCCTTCTTAAAATGTGGTGTGTCTAAGTGTGTGGATGTGTCTTTGTATATGTATAGGTATATATTACCTGATGCACATCATGGCCCTTGTCGAGTCGATAAGGTCCCCCCTTGCCCCCTAAGCCAGCAGTATCTCTTCCACCAGTACCGCCAGCCCAAGTGTTCCCACCAACGTGCGGCTTGTTGTCCGGGTCTTCTTTACCGTGCTTTGGGTTGGACACGTCTTTCCTGTTGAGGTTTTATAAATTTATGACTCAAATGGAAATATAGAGCGGAGACTATACTTAAAAAGTTATCAACATATAACTATGTTTATGACGGAGTAATGAAGCTTAATCAGGCATTCGATTAATGGCCTTATTGAATTCACTTTAACTGTTGATTGAACGGCATGATTGAACGACACGTGCCGTTCAATCAGCAGTCTGCAGACAGTCTGTCGTTTGTTTGAAATGTAAAGGAACAGAACGATGTCTAAAAATCACGCTTACCTAATCGACAGTTGTCGAATTTGGCTGTAAGACAATTTATGACAATATATTGACAATTTAAGGACCAATATCTAGTTAAGACGCTATACCGAAAAAGTATGTACTTTTTTATATAAAACTATAGGATAGAGATGTTACAAATCTGGTAATATACACATTTCTTCATACCTTTATCTAGATTTTATGATTTTGCCTCGACACTCTTTTATTTCGAAATGACCTCCTAAAAATACGAAAAATCAAGATTATTATCAAATGGGGTTACTTATACTATTGGAAATTGGTTTAATTAGCGGACACCAATAATTTATAGCATCGTATAGTTAAATTTCTTTTTAATCGTTATAGTTATTTAATACGGAGTGATTTCGTGGTTTTTCGCCCAATCTGTAAAATCGGTCTCGCTCTTGCGCACGTCCTTTTCTCATTATTATCCCACTTCAGTCGTATAGCGTCTTTAATAAATAACAATACTTTAAAATAAACATTGTCAAATCAATGAAATACATTGGTGTCCAATCCACACAGAACATAAGCAAGAGGTAATAAGTTGGCTATGGATTGCTTTTGCGCGAAAACAAAAACGCAGTATCGTTAAAGTCCCTAAAATCAGACACGTCCTTTTTATTTGAGAAGTTAATAGATTTATTTAAAATACTAGACTCAAACTTCCAGGTCTCTGCAATTTATAGTTTAGGAGAAAGTTTTTTTCGAAAATGGGTATTTTTAATATTTAAAAACTTAAAAAATACTATGTATTTAAGTTTCACTCGCCCTAATCGAAGACCCTTTCTAATGCACACGTTTTTGTAGTTTAATGAAACTGTAAAAGTTCATACAAATCGAATTATAATTGCTTTTCATATTTCCGCAATAATTTTTCTTTTAGACTACGCCGTACTCTAAAAGACAGAGAAAGACAGGCGGCAGTGGTGAAGGGTCCATACAACACGATTCCCATCGGCTTGCTATACAGTTAAGAGATTTTTTTGGAGAAATTTGTAGTCCGGCTTACCTTCGCCAAATTTCAACCCCTAGCTACTGATAGGCGGAGATATTTATATAGAAATCTAGACTTAAGCGCGTGCTACGCACGTGTGCAATCCGTCAGATTTTTCAAGTTTTTCTGAACTTTGAACTTGATAAGAACAATTAAAAAAAAAAAACCGGCCGTCTACATTTTTTTTGTGATTTTCTTAAGCTATTAGTGAATGCTGTAGGTGTTATTCTCATGGCGCTGGAGGGATTGAATGGATTGGAATGGATAACACGGGCCTTATATACATATAGAGTTAGTTCATTAGGAGCTCTATCCGATATAAAAAAAACAGTCACTTAATTCCATGGTCCGATTTTAGGAACTTTTACGACACTGTGAAGCGATGACATTTCCCTTGGCATTATTTTGAATTTTATTCCGTCATCTTGCCAACGTCCCTACTTTCGAGATGACGAAGCTTCTTTAAAAAGGTGCTAAATTCATGACGGTCAAGATGGAGGGACCGAGTCTCGGATATCTAGCATATTTTTATAAAAAAAAATTACCTAACATCTACTACCTTTGATAAAAATTTGGCTACCTCGTCATATGCATAATGATTTAAAAACCGCGGTCCCTCATTATGACGTCAAGATGGAGGGACCAACCTGATAGCATAGGAAATACTACTCCCTGAAATGTTCTACCTACCTAGTTTTAGTACCTTTTTATCTTAATAATATTGATTGTGACTGTTCGAAACAATTATCTTTTAAAAATATCCTTCAAACGTTTCAATTATTTAGCGCAGCAGTTAAATGTGCAGTTTTTTCGCGTTAATGGAGAATCTATATTTAATATCTAATTTGCTACCTTCAAATTATCCGAAATTCGTTCCCTGCAGTGTCTACAATTGAAATTAAATTCAAATTTAATTAAAACATCTCTAGCTTGACCTAAGCTCGCGCTCGTCGCGCATGTATCAAATTATTAGCCAGTAAAGTACTTTATGCATGGAAATGTTGTCATTATTTTCGAAAAAAGAACACGCGAAGTATCGAATTTACGGAGAAAGAATTACAGCGCTCCAGCAATGTTGTATGAAACGGCGTGCTGGAGTTGTTAAATACTCTTTGTAATGTTCCAAATTCAAAAAGACGCTCCTGCAATGAATTTGATTTTCTTTTAGTAATTATTAAATGTATAATATAAAAAGTATGTTTTATTTCCCTGCATTCTTTTGAGAAAAGCACTATATATGCCTCGGCGGAAATGGCAATTGCCTGTCTCGTATTAGTAAACTCATACTCGACCTGCAATTGCCTATTTCACGGCATTTGCAATAATGTACTATTACAACGTCGTAATGATAATTAAGAATAATGTCTGCTTAGAATAAGAAAAGTCCACAAAATACTAATTTTAAACCTATTTTAAGTTCAAATGTATCGTTATTTATTTGGGTTAATTTTAATGGAATCCTTACGTAACGTACTTGTACATATTGGGCGTATCCAAACGCGCGATTTTCTAAAACGTGTTTTGAGACTTCCCTTCAAAAATAGAAATGATTCGGCTATTTAAACATTAATTTCAGCTGTGAATGTGTCCTTTGTTTCTCATCCGCTTGCAGCTCATTATTCCCGCCCTATGTTACATATACGTGTTTACAAGTACATGAAAGTATACATTGTTTTGACGATAGAGACCGTCCCATACAGTCCATTCGAAATTTAGAAAATAACCAACACAAATGTTTGTCGGTGTTCGAGCTTTGGCGGGATCACACGAGAACGTCTCTCCACATTCTCGGTTAGCTCAGTTGTAAATAGACGCTTGTACAAAATAGACATCTTGAAAGTATCTGCCGGTGCTGCAGCATATTACAATTATTTGCAGATCTATGAAAAAGGGTACAATGGGATTGGACATAACCTGTGGTAAAAAGTTCTTAAATACTCTAAGAATAAAAAAAACCTAAAAAACATTAATTTTCCGTTCCTTAGGGTCCCATTTATACGATGAATTTGATAGAGTTCTAAAAACAACAACTCAAGTTCGTAGATCCAATTTACCGACATTTTTAATAACAATAAACGTGCGCTTACTGTGGTGACTGTCGGCCGACTGGCACGAGGGAGCGGAAATGTGGAGAGATAGTTTCGCCTATACACAAAACTACCCGGGAACCCTTCGATGTACCAACACGGAACGGACAGAAGGCAAGACATCACGAATATCGACGAACACTTTTTTTTTTAATTTTTATTAACGACGGGGAGACTCTTAGCATTCATCATACCTGATGTTAAGTATTGATAAGGCTGAAGATGGAAGCGAGCCTTTCCCGGAATCCTCAACCACTGAGGAACTGGCTATCTTATCTCTAACTGCCGGAACACAACAATGCTGAAAACATTGTTATTATGACTTCAGACTTAGATAAGATGGTGGTAGCTACCCAGGCGGACTTACAACAAGTCCTACTACCAACCAAACCGAATACAAATTTTACCCCCGCTGGGAATCGAACCCGGGACCCCTAGGTCTGATACCGGTAGTTGTTACCACTAGACCACAGAGGCGCTTAAATACTCCCTCCACACTCCCGTATTCGGCAAGTTTCGTCTAGTTTTACCGAGAATGTGGAGCGCCCTTTACTCGAAATATTACGTTACGTACGATGATTTGAAGACTTAAGTCACCAAAAGCCAGACATTTGTTATACCACATTGTTAATTATATTTTGTGACGTCAGCGTCACTATACAACACTTTGTAGGGCTGCTCACGCAGCTTGCGGCTCACATTGTACATACGTCACATTGACGTCGCGCGAGTAAGTAGTGGGCTCACTACTTAGATTATTTTGTAAGCTTAATTGTTTATATTTTTTGTTAATAATTGTGTAATTTTTTGTTAAGTTTGAATAAGATAAAAGTAACTACAAATAGGTCCTAGTCATTGCGCATCGTTTGTCTCGCCGCGCTTAGGTCAAGTTACGTTGTAATAAAAACAAATTGTACATAGGATAAATTTTAACTAGAACAATATTGGAAAAAGTCAACTCGGCCACAAGATGGGACTCGAACCCACGAAATTTGGAAACCAATGGTCCAATGTTGTTGCACTCGTTTTATGTTCCGGAATCTGGTTGTTTGATTTGCCTTTTTGAACATGATTACCGGGGCTTAACGCACTTCTATAATTATATTATAGTCGCGGGTGCTCCGCTTCTTTAACGCTAACCACCAGTGTGATAAGGCCCCAAATGATTGAGCAGTGCAAACGCACGATTACGAGGATTCAATTATTAATTAGAATTTAGTTTTCCTAAAGATCAACTAAAGTGAACGAATTTTGCATAATTTGAAGGCAGCAAATAAGGTATTAAATATATATTCTCTATAACGCAAAAAAACTGCACATTTACCCGTTGCGCTAAATAATTGAAACGTTTGGAGGGACCATTTAAAACGATCGATATTTTTTAAACGACATATTGTTTCGGACAGTCACAATCAAAATTATTAAGGTACAAATTCATTTTTTAATAGTTTCATAGTTTCATTAAACTTTACGTGGTGGGCTAGATAATTGGTGTGTTTGCAGTATGTCATTATTTTTTTATTATCTACAAAGTTTTATATGCATTTTTGTCGTTTATACTAACCCGCTTTTCCTCTCAATAGTCATTTGGAGTTTCTTCAGAGCCTCCTTCGACCGCCCCTCTAGCACGCCCTCTGTTGGCAATCCGCTGCTGTGAAGAACCTCTAGCAAAGTGTCTGCCATGTCTTTACTGTAGCGATCGAAATCGAAAACGTTGCTGATTGCTGTCGCGAGGTCTTCGCTGGGGTATTTCTGGTGAGATAAAGAAGGTTGATTAATTATCCTGTAGAGCTAATGGTGGAGGTATGAAAGAGGGTGGTAGATGGTAAGCCACTTGCAGGAAGGACGAATAACGAGCTCTTCCGCCGGACTGGGTGTTAGTAGTCCGGGGGCCGCGGTCCGACAGATAATCGTCGGACTTGGTAAGTATATATGTAAAGCGGGTGGTGAAACTCTGTAAGCGCGATGTAGGTTTCCATGCATGTTGTTCGATGCCATACTAAATTGTGAACAGCGCCATCTATTTGATGCACGGTGGATACGAGTTTCTAGCACCGTGTGTAGTAGTGTGTGCTGCGTCAGGTAGGTGCCGCCACAATCCTAATCCTAACTAATATTATAAATGCGTTTGTTTGTCCTTCCGTCATGCCCTAACTGAGCCACCAATCGATTTGATTTTTGGCAGAGTTAGTTGAAGGGATGGAGAGTAACATATCCCACGGGAATAGGAACCACGTGGGTGAAACCGTGGGTGAAAGCTAGTACTTAATAATCGTGTATTAAATTACAACAAAACATACTTTACAGTTGGAATGCAGCTCATATTACGTACAACATAGAGCTAAATTTTTTGAACCTGAACTTTAGATATTTCAGGTTTATATAAAACGCGCACTGATTATGAATTTTAGCCAAGAACTGACCAAAACCTAATGAGTTATTGTCAGTTTTTAACTCAGCTCCAGTTACCTTAATTTTTAAGGGCAAATTACAACTTGGTTTGCCTACATTGAACTAATGACTTGCAAATGCTTCTCAATATTGAAAAGATACGAGGTCTCTAGTACTATAACGAAATCTAAATCTTGTAACATACTACCCTCTTTATTATATCCCAAGCATTTTTGATACTTTATGCCTACATTGAAATATTGACCTGCAAATGCTTCACAATATTGACGAGTTCTCTAGTACTGTAAGGGTATGTCAGTTGTCCCTGGTCAGCCTTATCGCGAAGTACGGCGAATGCTTGCACTAATTTCTTCATTATGTTTTGAGGCACATCTGGTCCATACGAACGGAGTAACTCCATTTCGGAATCTATTGAAGGGTTGTCTACTGCGTGGCAGGAGAATAGATCTCCTGTGGAAATAAAATAAGAAATATACATTGTTATGTAGGTGAATACTTTTAGTTCAGATATGAAGGTGAATGCTTTTAAAACAGGATTGAAATCACTGATTACTTTAACCATTTTAATACATTTAAATGAATTACATAATACATTTTTAATTTTAACATGCTAAGGGGAAAATTAGAGCAATATCGCTTGTGTTTGTCGATCTAAATTTATCAAAATATAAATAGCATTTTATTTTCTTGAATCTGCGTTTTTTTTTCTAAACTTAGGTAACAGTACTGTCTCACCTACCAAAGTAATTTCATTATAAACTGTTATTTTTTTTCATCGAAATAAATTAATTGCAAATATGTAGCTATATTCATAGGAAGATATGCATTTTTTGTTCTTTTGCTTTCATACGTTAAATTCATCTAAAGTCACTATTCAACAAACTAAAAGCGTTTAAATAAATATACGTACCCAAAGACGCGAAGAAATCGTTTCCCAAAAACGGAAAACCAGGCCGATTAGCGAGTACAATCATCTTGAAGTCATCGTGAACAGGAATGAACGTCTCCACACTACCCGCTGAACTCTCTATCATATTCTTAGGCACTATCCTTCTCCCATCACTCAAAATCATCTCCCCATTTTCCACCAAAGTCTTCAGTATACAAGTCACATGAGTAGGCGCCTTATCTGCCTCATCAACGACTAAAACATGGCCAAATTTAACAGCCTTCACCAAAGGAGAATCTTCATACACAACTATACCATCTTTCACGGTCGGTTGCACGGTCAAAGACTGCACAGTCGTATCTCTATGCAACTGTATATATTCCCTCGGCCTATTCAAAAGTTGGAGCAGTCTATCAGCTATCTTATTCTTTCCAACACCTTGGTTGCCGACGAGAAGTAAATGGTTTCCCAACAGGAAATCTTGTAGAAGCCATTCTAGTAACCTCACATGTTGGGGTACGTCGTAAAACAATATATCAGGTACTTTAGTCAAAGCTTCTGTACTGAATATCTCTGTACTTGTATCGCCTATTGTAAGAACTCCGTTTTGTACGGAACAGCTGATTTTCTTTTCTTTAGTGTTCCCGCCGAAGATGCCGAAACGGGTTGGTGGTTCTATACCTATTCTTTGACTAGCGCCATCTAGCGCTCGTCTAGCTAAGTTAGGTAAGAACTTAGCTAGAAAAGTCCTCTGCACTGTTTCGTAGGCTGAATCGGTTGGGTACTTTGCCATTCTACTCGCGATTCGTAAGAGTTGGCGAGTGGACAGAGAAGATGATAAGTTCTTGAGGGTGCTATCTTCAGAGCTGCGGAGTTCTTCAGCTAAATTAATTATGGAGTGCAGTGGGTTTGATATATCGCCATACTGGAGACAAAAGATTAAAAAATATTTAAAGCATAATCATAACCTACAACAGTGTCACTCTTAATCTATTCAAGCTATTTACTCTCTTTGTCACGTTATCATATAAAAATTTCAAAGACATAAAGACAGTTTTAAGTCAGTGTGCGTTAATCATTAGGAAGGCACGAACACACTTCGCTATCTATACTTATAAAACTCGTATTATAAAGCTGAAGATTTTGTTTGTTTGAACGCGCGAATCTCAGGAACTACTGGACCGATTTAGAAAATTCTTAGACTATTAGAAAGCTACATTTCTCCCGAGTGACATAGGCTATATTTTATATTCCCACGGGAACGGGCACCACGCGGGTAATACCGCGAGGATTCGCTAGTTATTTATAAAGTGCGGCCGCTAATAGAATGCATTGTTGGCAGGTTCTTGACAGTTCGTTTAGTCTACTAAATTGAGTTCATTTCTAATTATCCGGAAACTTAAGATATTCAATTTGATGACCTAGTGGTAGAGTACGTACACCGGTTTCAAGATGTCGCCTACTCTGAGGTCCTGGGTTCGAATTCCTGTATGGGCAAAGGTTTGTATGATGAATACGAGCATTTTTACCTGAGTCATGGACGTTTATATATATTTCTACACATAAATACTTATATATGTATAATAATATGTATTTATATCCGTTACCCTAGTATCCCATAACACAAGCCTTACAGTGCTTACTTTGGGGCTAGGTTAATTGGTGTGAGTATAAAAAATATTTATTAAGTATTCGAAAATAAACTTTCTCACCAATCCGTATTGGGTCCGTTTAGGGTCATGCATGGCCAATTCTCCTTTATCCATTTATATGGAACCAGGAAAAATGCCCTGTAGTGGGGACATTAAAAATAGCTGATAATCAAGATTTAGTTACTCGATATAGAGAACTGACACGACCTGTCAGGAACGCATTGTCGAACCGGCCGGAATACACCCTATTATTTTGTCTGCTTAAGTTAGTAAGCACGTATGTCTTTGTTAGTACCTATCTATACAAAATTATTAGCATAACGCTTTGTCATGTTTTGTAATGTTCATACTAATTTATATTTCCCTATGTTCGCAGATCCTTACCAAGCTGTTAATGACGAAGATTTCCTTCTGCTTGCTAAGGTTCCTCATCTCGTGGAACACGAACAGGCTAAGCAGTTCTGGAGACAGTCGCTGTTGCCCTTGACCTTGGACTGGTCGTTCGGCAAGTGCTACTATTCTGAAAATAATATTAAATTTCTCGTATGTTCGCAGTTACTTACCAAGCTATTAATGACGAAGATCTCCTCCTGCTTGCTAAGGTTCCTCATCTCGTGGAACACGAACAGACTGAGCAGTTCCGGAGACAGCCACTGTTGTCCTCGGCCTTGGACCGGTGGTTCTGCAAGTGCTACTATTCTGTAAATAAATAAGATAAAAATTAATCATTGGAATAAGAATGATCCTGCTGTATTTAAATTATTTGTACAAAAAAGTATTGTAGATTTTGTAGATAGTTGTAGCGAAGATTTTTAAATTCGCTACATGATTGAATGTTTTTGTAGTAATGCAAGGTAAGGTAACTGTTTTGCATTTGCATGCATTTTGCAAGTTTTTTCTTGCGGAATTCATGCTTCGTTCGTTCGTTTTTCTACTAAGATATGGATTTCCGCCAAATAACGCCGAATTCTATCAAAAATATGTCGCTGTGGTAAAGCTGTTGCTCGGAGACCTTCGCGCTGCGCCGTCTGCCGTCGGGTTCCATCCTCCTGCCCTCATGTCCCCGTTTCGCCCGGGCTGGTGTTATCATTACATGACCAGTGTATTTTCTTGACAAATACTAAATAGAAAAAAACCTACTTCAAAGTGTTTATTTTTCGATAATAGACCAAGTACCTGAAAGCAGGGTGTATCTTCTTGACGCCGCTCTCCTCGAGTTCCTGCTCTGTGATACCAGAGGACAACAGTTCTTCGTATCTATCGTGTCGCAGTAAGCGAGTGCCGTCGTGCAACTGCAGTTCTCTGTCGTGGACTAATCTGTAATATTAACAACACTATTGTTTATAATTAATTTGGCTTTTAATATCTTTGGAACGGCTCAGAACGAATAACACTTATCCGTTCCGAGCCCTTTAACGACGAGATGGCACCGATGTGCCTCCCCTCTAATCTGTTCCCTCTTATTTAACCCCTAAACTTTCTATAGGTACTGACTTTGACTTAGTAATTAAACGACGATGTAGTTGCTAACATGCACGCCGAATTCCGTTTATAAAGTTTTCAAACAAAATAAACAATCACCTATCTTATTTTATGAACTACAGGGAGGTATTGATAAGGCAGAAGATGGAAGCGAGCCTCTCCCGGAATCCTCAATTACTAATAATTCAAAACAGCGAGCGTGCTCGCATGTATCCTATGCAGTCCATCCAACATCGCCATAATTATGTTCTTTTCCTGCCACTTCGACTTGAGACGAATTTATTCAGCACCGCCATGAACTTTCAATGCCGCATCGACTGAGGCGCGTTTCTCCACACAATACCACTAAATTTTTCAAATAATATATAAAAATTCACCTACCTATGCAAAACAGCGAGTGTACTCGCATGTAGTGCCTCCCCTCTAATCTATTCCCTCTTATTTAACCCCTAAACTATCTATAGGTACTGACTTTGACTTAGTAATTAAACGACGATGTCGTTGCTAACATGCACGCCGAATTCCGTTTATAAAGTTTTCAAACAAAATAAACAATCACATATCTTATTTTATGAACTACAGGGAGGTATTGATAAGGCAGAAGATGGAAGCGAGCCTCTCCCGGAATCCTCAATTACTAATTATTCAAAACAGCGAGCGTGCTCGCATGTATCCTATGCAGTCCATCCAACATCGCCATAATTATGTTCTTTTCCTGCCACTTCTACTTGAGACGAATTTATTCAGCACCGCCATGAACTCTCAATGCCGCATCGACTGAGGCGCGTTTCTCCACACAATACCACTAAACTTTTAAAATAATATATAAAAATTCACCTACCTATGCAAAACACCGAGTGTACTCGCATTTACCTTATGCAATGGATTGGCCATCCAGCACCGCCATATGACCTTTCAATGCCGCATCGACTAGAGGCTAATTTCTTCACACTGTATCACTGTCTAAATTCATATCATTTTCAAACTAAATAAATAATCACCTACCTATGCAAAACAGCGAGTGTACTCGCATGTATCCTATGTAGTCCATCCAGCACAGCCATATGACCTTTCAATGCCGCATCGACTAGAGGCGAGTTTCTCCACACTGTGTCGCCGTTTTCTAACGTCGTTCGTTGTTGAACAAGATCTCTGGCCGTCATATCTTGGTATAGTACTATAGGCTCTATGTTATAGCCTAATAAGGATGCTAGTTGCGCAACAAGGAGGCTCTTGCCGCAGCCTTTTGGACCTAGAAATAATAAAAAAAATGTGATTTGATTGTAATGCAGCATTAAGTAGTAGTAACCCTGTTGGCAGAAAAAGTCACTAAATAAGTAGTGCAAAACTCAGGTATCTTTTACTGTTCTGTTATTCTGAAAATCTGTTAATCTGTCATTTTGAAAAGCGGCCTAAATTCTGCTTTTATTTTTTTCAATTATGCAGAATACAATTTCTACTCCTGAGCATATACTTAATGACAAGAAACTCTTGAGAAAAAGAAGCACAAATTAATTTAAATATTATACAGGAAAAACTCACCAACTACGCAAAAGTCACCAACGCTATGACTGACAAGAAGGTCGTTCAGTAACTCCGTTTGATACGCTGTTTTCACCACCCCTGTCTCCTTCATTCCCTTCTTACTCCCGCCACAAGGCACGCCAAATTGAGACTTAAAACCATTAATCTCCATAGACACTAAAGCCTCATTTCCCGTGTACTCCACGTTTTTCAACGAAATATCACATTTATATGAAGTGTTTATTTTCAAGTTTTTCAATACAGCTTCGACGTTTTTCACGTGGTCTTTAGATAGGAATGTCTTAAATGGGTACAAGTAGTAAATCAGTTTGTTGACTGGTATGCTGGGATTTCGTTCCTGTAAGCAATATTAACATGTAAATACATAATATTGTACCAAGATTACCATCAGAATACTACATAATATAATTATACAATCGTATAATAGCGGAAGTTTCCGGTAATATGACAGAGGTCGTCGTCTCAGCCACATAACAACCACTGCTGGGTAAAGGCCTCTTCCAAAAGTGGGGGGTTTGCCATAATCGCCACGCTTGGCAGGCGGGTTGGCGATCGCAGTATGGTCAAGTTTGTAGGAGATGCTGCCCGTCTCCTGAAGGCTGAGTCCCTTAGTCGCCTTTTACGACACCCACGGGATGAGAGGCGGTAGTGCTATTCTAAGCCGACACTACACAGCTTGACATGACAGAAGTAATAAAAGGCTAATATAACAGAGGGTGACGAAGTAAGAGCCTGGAATACCAATGCTACTAATAAGCATGCTCGCTTGCTACTAGGTAGCATGCTAATAACTAGCATTCTCCGAGTGTATACATGAGCAACATGTTCTTTTCGTATACACGTGCTAGTTACTTGCTACTAAGTAGCACATGCTTGAAAGTAGCATGCTAATGTGCTACTACGTAGCATGTGTATTCCGCGTTTATACGACTGTCCAAATCGAGCGCACGCGAATATCGTCTTAAGGTTGTCAACTCCCGCGTTGTACACTCCTATGTGATATAATTGAAAAATCTTTGAAACTGTGTTGACAGAAAACTGTCTATATTTATACCTTTGGGTAATATAATTTTACGCCTCTAATAATATACCTTAAGTTGATATCGTAAATCAGTTGAACGATAATAATACACTATAATCCTTCATGTAAAACAGGATCATCAACCGCTCACTAGACAATCGCACGCAAGCTTTCACATTTCAAATTTTAACCATCTATCATTATGGATCTAAAACGGTCGGCAACCACGACATCCAAATATTTGCTAATTGAAACCGTCATAAACTTGGGAAGGTTTACGTGTGGATGGCGACAGACGACCTTGGGCTGATGATGAGGTCGCGTGAGGATATTGTCTGTCGGAAGGTCATGCGTCAGCACGCGAGAACCAATAGTCGCCACCGTGGAAGATTTATTATTGCTGTAGGCGGTTATTGGTTTAAGCTTTAACGATCTTTGAAATTGTCATGTGTTTGTTGGCTATGTTTTATACATGTCGACGCTAAATCGGCGTGGCTAACTAATT
Source organism: Chrysoteuchia culmella (assembly GCA_910589605.1). Taxonomy (NCBI): domain Eukaryota; kingdom Metazoa; phylum Arthropoda; class Insecta; order Lepidoptera; family Crambidae; genus Chrysoteuchia; species Chrysoteuchia culmella. Next base: position 19,199,834 of record OU342651.1, on the reverse strand, counting down.
TTAACCTGGCGTGTACCTAAACGATTTGAGAATAGGATGTCCGATGCCAATATCGCAGGCAGACGGATTTTGATTGATTTGATACAGTCGATTGCCAACCTAGCCGTATCAAATGACTGCCCAGTTATAATTAAAAAAAAACAATCATTTGAGTTGCCCACCAATCTGCACCATGATATGCATTTTAACATAACTAAACATGATATCAAGCTCATGATACAGGATATTTTGGGCGAATCATTCAATTTTGTAGCCCTTGCTTAACCTGCGTCGAACGGACACAAAATTTGCTACCAATGTCAGTCCAAGGATCAAAGAATGACAAAACACCGTTGCATGAAATACAAAAAAACTATTTTTGGCCCACATAATAGTAACATGTGTTATCCCTGTGTTCACTATTGTTTTTACTATTGTTTTCACTATTATTTTCACTATTATTACGTATTTATTTAGTTTATAAGTAACACAACTTTCGTGCCATATAACATTTCCCTACTTTTATCAAACAATTTCAACGATATTTAAGCTTTTTTACTAAGTAGTCCAGACGACGAATGTTTAGTTATTATGTAACTGTGGATATAGTTTATTTGCCTAGGGTTAACAGACATGTTTAATAGCTGTATAACATCAAGCGCTCGGCTAACTAAGAGCTGTGCTGAGAAATTGCAAACACTGATCAAAAAAGTTTGTGATCACTTCACTTAATGTTTTTCATACAAAATACCTCTTTTCGTAGATGGATTATTATTAAAGTAAATCTTAACCTATACTTTTTAAATTTGGTACCTTTCAAAAGCTCATTTCGACTGTGTATTTCATTCATATTGTGAATTGTTTTTTGAAGTGAAAACTTCTTTAGCGGCGTTGTCCACATCAGAGTTGTAAATTTTTGGAATGGGTAAAAATGTTATAGTCGCGTCAGGACACGTGACCTGATCGAAAATTCGTAAGACGTAGGGAGAGCAGACCGCCGGCGGCGCGGCGTAGGAGAGGAAGTAATATCCCCCTCTCTGTCTACCGCGCAGCGAAAATGTATGCCTGCTCCTGCTGTTTCGTTTAAGCGGTTTTCAATTCTGCCGGCACTCCCGGAGTGCAACACTTTTGTACCGGCGAAGATGTACCTCTCCACATCCTCGCCGGGTTAAATTTGACCCTGTCAATTTTTTATCGAGTGTAGATTTTTTCCCGCCGCCGAAGAATTTTGAATGTCTCAGTAGCTATTACTAAGGGACTCCTCAGCACTCCAAACACCGCTAAACAGACACCCGCCGCATGCGACGGGTATCACACGTGCGCGAAGTCAAAAAGGGTCAGTTTTAGTAGTCAGGGTTAGTTTTAAAAACTGATGATTAAACTGTAAATGAAACTGATTGATCACTAAATATAAACTAAATAATCTACTTTAGTTAAACTACTTACTTCAAAATTTTCATACAATAATAATCAAAATTTACAACTTTTTTGTTCAAGACTGCACAAAAAGTATAAACAATCATATCACAAAAAATTAAAAACACCGGCAAAATGTTGAACATTCTAGCTTTTGAATGGTACCAAATTGAAAAAAAAACTGGTCACTAGCGAGTCGGGCGCGCGTACCGAGGGTTCCGTACCATCATAATATAATTGTCCCCATACATATACCAATTTTCTCTATGTAAACTTCGGAGATAAGGGGGGGGGGGGGCATTCTTTTTTGGTACGGAACCCTTAAAAATATCCGTTAACATTGACAATAATAACCCCTCTACGAAAATAGATATTTTGTATGAAAATCATTGAGATCGTAAACTTTTTTTATGTGTGTATATGGTGAGGAGCTGGTGGCGCAGTGGTTTGAGCATTCGTTCTGCGATTGTGTTGGTTAAGCAACTTTAGCAATAGTCAATAAAGAGATGGATGAATGGCACGTTAAGTAGTCGTTAATACCTACGAATCCGCATTGCATTGAATATGAAATATGAAAAGACTCGGAATGAACTTCTTTTCGCTAAGCTTATTATTTCCCAATGGGGTTCGCGCTTTATGTTTTAGTCGTGTCCAAATATATTTACGACATTTTTTCATATTTCAGCTGTCAAATTATCTGCCCGATAAGCTATACAGAACTTATCTGTCGGTGGTGAATCCGGCCCTTGTAGTTGTACAACAACTAAGTTTGACAAATAAGTCTCTGCATAATTTCAGAGGAACATAAAGATTAATGAAATCTTAAAACACATACTTAACTTACGAGTATATGAGCAGCAGCCTGCAGACTATCAACCGGGAAGTCGTGTAAGCTGACTTGCTGGAGCTCCGGGCTGATAAGCGAGTACGCAGTGGACAGTAGGTGCTCCAGAGGGTCCGCCCGTTTGTATTTGTACCATGAAGGTCGTCAAAACATAAAAATTTAGCGTAACTCACCAGTATATGAGCAGCAGCTTGCAGACTGTCAACAGGGAAGTCGGGCAAGCTGACTTGCTGGAGCTCCGGGCTGATCAGCGCGTACGCAGCAGACAGTAAGTGCTCTAGCTTTGCAGGGTCTGCTTGTGGGGCCGCTTCTCGCAGCAAGGATAAGTGCTCCTGAAGAAAGTAAAGAATAATTTTAATGCCGAAATCATTACCTGTGATATAATACTAGGAAGTTGGTGAGAAATACGTATCATTTTCACACATATACTTATACATAAGTAGAGTAGATAGATATGAGTAGGATAGAAGATCAGTCTATAGTCACTTTCGTTTATTTACATAACATTAAGGTCCAAATGACCACAACTGGGGCTTTACCCTATATAATGTAATTTTTATACCTCTATATACCAGACATATATCTGGAAGTAAAATAGAAGCCTTTTAAGATTGACTTCAGTAGAGCAGGGCTTGGTAGCATTTTTAAGAACATAACATTAGAGAAAACTAGTACATTAAAAGTAAACAAATCTATACATATAATAAAAGTGTAAAATCAAAATTTCTGTACAATGAATATATTTTCCAAAAACTAATTGGAGACGACGTAGAAACAGTAATAGAATATTGAGACCCTTTTTTAAAAAATTTACACGCTTATCTCTGGAACTACTGAACGGATTTGAATAAAACTTTTTGTAACTTGTAGCCACTAGGTCCGGCCGTAATATAGACTACAATTTATTTTGAAATCTATAAAACCTGATGCAGTAAGCTAATAGACCAGCTAAACTATAAGAGATTTGGAAATTGCGCCTTAGCAAAAGTAGTTTAGTGTGATGGGCATTTACTGTTGACATATTAAAATCGAGAATATATGAACCTAATTTACGAAAATGGAAATGCCAGAAAAGTAATAGACCAGCTAAACTATTAGAGGTATGGAAATTACTCCTTAGCAAAAGTTGTTTAACGTGGTGGGTATTTTCTGTTGAAATTTGAATCAAGGGTATTTTAAGTAAGAGATTGGAACTGGCGCCTACCCTGATAAATTCGTTTGGGCATTTTCTGTTGAAATATAAAAATCAAGGATATGGGACACGTTTTCTTTATTATACGAAAAAAAATTACCAAAAAAAAATAAGAATGCTAATTATTGCATTTGTTGCTCAATATTATTCGAGGAACGACATCTTATAATTTTTTAAAGACAGTTGAAGCTATAGAGATTTCTACGTCTCAAGCAACCTGTAGGGCAATTCATCTTGTTGATGATGATCAACACTGGGACAAGACTCTCGAGCAGGTCTGTGTCAGTGACAGCCCCCGCTGCTTACGAAATAATTTCGTAATTATGTAAGTTTTTTGTGGTCTTTTGGATAGTTTAGTAACAAAACATTTCTCTCTGAAGACTTTGAGATAACAGAGCCATGGGTCACATTCCTTTTCTCGGGAGATTTTAGACAGACCCTACCTATTAAAGGTAAGTCGGGGGACAAGAAACAATAAACAATAAAACAATAATTTATTTGTATCTAAAGCCTGGTACAAAAACAATATTATCGTTAATAACCACAGTAGTCAAAGACTGTGTCGCAGTTATTAGCGCCCACCTCGAAGTTATACAAATTTGCAAAAAATACAAATAAATTAACCGAAATCTAAGGTCTAACTAGAGACTATATTATATAAAAGAAAAAAACAAAAACTTTCTTATACATGTAAGTGTAGTAAGTACGCGCGCGCGCGGGTGCACGCTTGGGTGTGGAATGTGTGTGCGCGTGTGTGTGTGCGTGTGTGTTTGAGTGCGTGTGAGTGTGTGTTTGTGTGTGTGTGTTTGTGTGGGTGAGTGTGTGTGTTAACGTGAGTGTGTGATGCGTGTTATGTGTGTTGAATGTCATTCATTTTGTTAAACAAGAGACTCGACATCTTCATATTTTAAACTAAGGAGCCACTTGCACAAAACTTGCTTACACTCTCGAAAAGATAAGCTGTAAAAACGCAATTTATAGTTAATTTTATTATATAGGACTGAGCTAAGGTACAAATAGTGCCGACTGGTAAGCTTGGTAGAACATTTTTCGACTTTGAAGATTCTATTTGACAATCTTGTATTCAAGGCTAACTCAGGATCAAAATTACAAGATCTGTGTTTACGTAGAAGAACGGACAGTACGAAAAGCTTACGCACGGAAAGAACCTGCCATAGCTCATAAAGTTGTGCGGTAGGATACCAGATAGGTTTGAAAGCCATAACTTTCAACACCGCACGCTGGGCCCGTTCCAGCGGTATGAGATTGGTCACTGTCGAGGAGCCCCAGACAGAAATACAATAACTTAGTATTGATTGAGCTAAGGTGATATAAGCCGTCTTCAAAGTACCCTCATCAGCACTACCTCGCAGTTTCCGAAAAACAAATATCAGTTTTCTGATTCGAGAAGATACTGATTGGACATGCTCATGCCAGGACATGACACTGTCAACTACAACACCCAAATATTTCACGTGATTTAAACGTTGGATTTTGAAACAATCACAATTAGGACTCGATATACCTACTGAAGTGCAAGAATTTTCGTGCGCAGATATTTTGAATGTGTTGTCAGGTTGGGATTTTAGTCTAGGAGCAAATGTGACAAAGCATGTCTTAGTAAGGTTAAGAAGTAGGTGATTATAAGAGAGCCAGGCAGTGACTATGCTTAGAGCATGTTCAGCATGTTTACGAGCCCCCTCCCAATCCTGCCCATGAACAAGAAGCGCTGTGTCGTCAGCATAGGTAATAATTTTACAATTTGGTAAAGACAGTTGACATAGTCCATTAATAAAAACAAGAAATAGAGTAGGCCCGAGCACACTACCCTGGGGGACTCCCGATGTGACAGATCTCTCATCACTTGTTATACCATTAACTGTAACACTTTGAGTTCTACCGCTGAGGTAACTTTTAAACAAATTGAGAGGCAAACCTCGGATCCCCAAGCGTTCAACTTTATGTAATAAGATTGGGACAGAGACAGTGTCAAAAGCCTTTGAAATGTCCAAAAACATACACAATGACTTTTGACGTTTTTCACTATAGATCCAGTAAGTTCAAGGACAGCATCTTCGGTGGATTTCCCTGCTCTAAAGCCAAATTGATTTGCTGAAATAGCTTGTTTGCTGTCTAGAAAACAAATTAATCTTTTATTTATAATTTTTTCGAAAATTTTTGAAAATGTGGAAAGCACGGAAATGGGTCTATAATTAGAAACACTGTCCCTGTCACCATTCTTAAAAATAGGGTGAACAACTGCTTTTTTAAAGACACTTGGAAATACTCCGGTTGTGAGACAGAGATTAAAAACATGGTTCAGTATTGGAAGCATGACTAGTCCAGTGGCCCTTAAGAGAGATGCTGGAATACCGTCCCATCCGACAGCACTATTTAACTTAAGCCCCATAATTATTGAGTCAATTTCTGACTCGTCAGTAGCAAACAGACCCATTGAATCCTGACAGGATATCTGGGGTATCTCAGATCGGCAATCGGGTTGAAAAGGGGAAAAACTGGCTGATCTGTCACCAACATCAATAAAAAACCTATTCACAGCGTCAACGGAACTTTTTGGATCATCTGATAAGAATAACAAAGCGTCGGATCTATCCTTTTGTTTCAAATTTGTAATTTCTTCAGGTGCCCTTTACGCTATTTTTGTTTTTTTCGAACTGGGAACGATCATACTCACGTCTCACTTTTTTCAACAAATTGTTGCAGAAATTTTTATAGCGTTTGTATGACGCAGCAATAATAACGTTGGTGGGATCTTGTCTAGACTTACGAAAAAGCTTGTCTCTGTGACGGATACAGCGGAGCAAACCTGGCGTGATCCACGGCTTGACAATACGTTTTCTGGATGGAACAGAAACTAGGCGAGAGTTGGATTTAACAGAATTCGATATCAAAGTAACCAACAATTTAGCTGCACTCTCTGCGTCAGAATCCTGTAAAACCAATGAGAAATCCGTATTTTCAATGTCCCTAATACAGGCTGCAATATCAAGCCGATTAATTGTGCGATTTCGTTTGTTATTGCTGACGTCACTGTTATATTCAACGAAGAAAACTACTGGCGCGTGGTCTGTGAAGATGGAGTCGAGTACCAAAGTGACAGCCGTTCTGTCCGTTTTAAGTATCACGTGGTCTAGACAATTAAGATTCCGAGTAGGCAAGTAATGACCAGGTAACATAGCGTGAGAAGCCAACATATTAAGGTATTTGTCGGCATCGCCAGCATTAGTTTCGGAAGTAATATGTATATTTATGTCGCCAATTAATGCAACTGTTTTAAAAAACTGTAGTGAGGGTAGAAGACGGTCAAGAGAGTTTAAAAATTTACTGATGTTTTTGTAAGATGGTGAGCGATAAACTGCAATAATGGCAATTTCATAGAGCCGATTAGATTAACGCCTCATTATAATATTCTAAGGCCATATACCATAAAGCCTCAGATACATAAGCTGGGATGGACAACCAATATGAAAGCGCAGCTTGGTAGACATTGCCCAAGAATTTTTCAGTATATCATCAGGTAAGTCTTCCCCAAATACTAGGAAAAGTCGTTGCCTCAGAAGAGGAACTAATACACTCCATATTCGGGGACGTCCAGAGTATATCAAGTCGGGAAAATTCGTGGTTATGTGAACGCGCCATATTGACACCCAAAAATGACCAAGCAAATGCAATAAATAAATAAAAAATGCGGAAATTGTTGGGGATGAAGTGGTTTACACTTGCTTTAACAATGTAGTTGATCAGGACGACGCCACAAATTACCCAATTGAATTTTTTAATTCCCTTCCAGCGAGTGGTCTCTAGATAAAACTTAAAGTCGGTGTTCCGATAATGCTTTTGCAAAATTTTACCAAGATATCGAAGCTGAGATCCTGTCTGGGTGTGGTGCCGGTGAAACTGTGTTTATACCGCGTATACCGCTCATCCCTAACAATTTTCCGTTCGATTCGAGTTCAAGCGCACACGCACACTGTTCCCTGGGTTACCACTTGCTTTGCAATGACTATGAATAAGTAGCAGTGACAGACGCTGAAAGCCGCTGGCGTCGCCCTAAGGTCTGATTGTTTTCCCACGGCCAGCTCTATGTTGCTTTTTCGCGGGTCAGTAGAGCTGCTGCAATGTACCTAGTTTTTTACAGAAATACGTAAGGTGCACACCTTATAGCTACATTAGTAAAATAAATTTCCTTTTGCATACAGCATTTAATAATCAGTTATTGTTGTAAATACTACGATTTAAGGTGGAACGATTTTCATACAAAAAACAGTCGAGATTATGTGCAACTATTTCTTTTTAATGAATTAATTATTAATTAATAAACAAACATTGTTTCATTCAGAAATCACCTATAAATGAACACAAATTTTTTGCAAATATTACGTGTGTGTATGTGACAAATGTCGTGTACGTATACAAAAATCGCGACGTTGCCATTCCATGCGGCTAAGACGCGCAACCCGCGAAGTTGCCGCTCTTACGTTTGTCTCGATTTAATAATTGTTTAAATTTCTCTTTACTGGATTTTTTAGCTGTGTTGCCGTTGCGTCACAAAAGAGATGAGTTTCGTCAGTAATAATTTACTTTGGGATTATGATATAAAGTTGTGATTTGTAGGATTTATCCTGACTCCGATTTTGAAAAAATGCTAAACACGACTTTACATTTTGTTTTTTATGCGTAAAACTTTTTTTCTCCCATCACTGTCAAAAAATGGAAAATAAGATTTTATAAACAAAAAAAAAGAAAAGAAAATTTTATCTGCTTTGTGCAAATAAAATTTACTTGTATTATGTAACGTACTTAATATTTAAATATTTTATTTTTTCAAATAGGTATTAAATTGTCCGGAATCACATTCTACGTACTGACAACACCGACCGATCCGTATTTGTCATTTGTTTATAGTGTTTTTTCGTTGTGTTGTTGTGACTAGGGATGGTCAATACTACTGACTAAAATGTCAGTAAAATGAAAATGAAATATAAACGAAACTTATGAAATCTTTCAAAACGGGTTGAAATATTTCAGTTTTGAGTGAAATTTATTTTCTGACTAGAAATGATTTATTTTACGTACATCCTAATGATTTAACGATCTTAATGATTTATTTTATTATTAATATTACAATTTTAACGTATTAAATGATAATAACAGACTTAATTTTGATTTTACCGTTAAGAAAGTTAAGAAAACAATCTAAGTATTCAAGTACTAATTCTTATGATGTTTTTACTTAGCTTTTCAAAACATCATAAGTATGATGATAGGATAGAGATAAACATAGACTAAACCAAATACAAAACATGAATTTGACCTTAATTCTGATATCTGTGGACGTCACATATCACTTGACTATTGATGTTTCGACTATGAATCAGGACATTTGCGCGAAAAGCTAATAACGTGAAAGACTCTTACACGAAAATCCGTTTGCTCGAATGAACAAATGTAATTAAATTTGCCTCAATTATTGGTCAGTTAGCCTTCAAAAACCATTTTCACCGTACAGCGCATGAATGAATGTGAGCGCTATCTCAGCACTTTTTATCTAGATTGTACTTAACATTACACAGTACATATTTAAGATACACAAGAGGTTAGCATTTTTTATTTTATAACCTCTCAGGCATCGGAAAACGAAACACAATAGATATTTTATTATTTGCAACCCCGGTGTTCGCTGCGCTGCTTTACGAATTAAGTATTTGTTGAATAATACAATTTCATTATGAGGTAAGTACTTAATAGTAATAATTTTTGGGGCATTTTTGCTTACTTACATGTTTTATGTATTAATATTTCAAAATATCAGTATCTTTATAAATTAAAACACGAAATTAGTTATATGCACATAAGTGCCTTTAAAGACTCAATCCTCAGAAACACGTAAAGTATCAAATTGATATTAATAAAGATTAAAGTCTATGGTTCCCCCGAACTGTAAAAATCAAGCTTCTAAGTTTTTACATCACCATAATAAATTATCGCAGTAAATTAAAGCTTTAAAGGTAGAATTTAACAAGATTTACAAGATGTAAAATTTCACCACATAAGTAAACAAAAAGGGTAAGTATAAAAATGGCGTCTCGAGCTTGATTCCAAAACTATTATAATATAAAATGGAGATTGTAACTAACAAACAAGTAGACAAAATATGATCATTTGCGCAAATTTATATACGCGCCAATATACCGAAAGGAGCTAAATGTATTGATTTTAAATAAAACTAATATAATAGTATTGTAGTATTGTACTAGCGGATCCTCGCGGTTTTACACGCGTTGTACCTGTTCCCGTGGGAATATCGGGATAAAATATAGCCTATGTTAATCAGGGATAGTGTAGCATCCTAAAAGAATTTTTGAAATCAGTCCAGTAGTTTTTGAGTTTATTCATTACATACATACATACACATCTTTCCTCTTTATCACTACATAGTATAAAGCAAAGTCGCTTCCCGCTGTCTGTCCCTATGTATGCTTAGATCTTTAAAACTACGCAACGGATTTTGATGCGGTTTTTTTTAATAGATAGATTGATTCAAGAGGAAGGTAAAATAACCTTCAATATATAGTAGAGAAATACTGCAATTTTTAAGGTTTCTAATGTGATGTCGTAATTAATTACATTTTTTCCGCTTACATTGCAAACGCAGGCTGAACCCTACGAGATTTATCAATATAAGGTAATAAGTATTTGTACACCTTGAAAATGTCTACAGAAAACTCCGCGGTGGTTAATGTTTATCTCTTATGGATAACCCACAATAGCATAAGTCGTGTAGTCCACGCGGGCGAAGCCGCGGGCGGGAAGCTAGTAATATTATATAGTATAGAAGTATAGAAAACGGTAACATGATGATCCAACAACCACCACCACTTTTTTTTTGATTGAGGAAACACTGCAATTTTAATCAAAATCTGTTCAGCAGTGGTTTAAAAAAAAGATATTATAATGGGCAAACACACTAAGAAATCTTAAAATTTAGAGTATCAATTACATTCTTGTCACTTGTGCAATTTAAAAAAGTTGCAATTGCATTTGTTGCAATTTATACATCAAAATTAATATTGTGATGTTATTTAAATAAACAATAATATAAAATAAATAATAAAAAAAATAAAAAAAAAATCTACCATCAGAAGTCTCGAACCCTAACTCTTTGATATCTAAGCCGAGTACGTAGGCCGCTGGGCTACTTTATCATTTGCAGCTGGATTGAAATATTCTACTACAAGAAACTCAGAAATAAGGTATGCATGTGTGAGTGATTAGTAAAATTGGGAGACAGAAACACTCTCTCAAGATATTTGGATGATTTATGTACTACAAAAAGATAAATGTTGGTTTCGAAAATTCAATATTTATTTATAGAATGCGCTAATAGTATTTTGAGTTAAAAAGATACAAAGAACAATTAACAAATAAATAAAAACTACTAAATAGCGAAAGTAGCGCCATCTAACGACCGTTCAGCTTTTTGTAACTTAATCGTTCCACCTTAATTGTCGATCTTTAACGTAAAATAAAAAAATGTAAGTACTACATAAAAGTCCACGCGTACGAAGTCGCGGGCACCAGCTAGTAAATAATATAATCTGTAATTCCAACATAAAATCTACTGCTATTGGTTTCCAGTCATCCGATACCGTTCGTAGCAAACTGAACTATAAAATAATTCAAGTTGCAATGTTCGATAGCAATTTAAATTGTAAACTGTTTCGGAATCGTGAGGAAGCTCGATTTAAATCGAACAGACTTATGTTAATCAGTCTGATTTATATCGCCAGACACTATTCGAAACATTGACCTGAAATGTCTAAGTAAAGTTACTGAATACAACGAAGAGAAAATAATGAAGAGCATGATTTTAACCGCCTCTGTGGTCTAGTGGTTACACCACCGGTATCAGACCCAGAGATCCCGGGTTCGATTCCCAGTGGGATTACATACCTACTGTATCCGGTTTGGTTGGTGGGAGGACTTGTTGTAAGTCCGCCGGGCTAGCTACCACCATCTTATCTTAGTCTGACGCCATAACACCAGCATTGTTGTGTTCCGGCAATTAGAGATAAAATAGCCAGTTCCTCAGTGGTTGAGGATTCTGGGAGAAGCGAACTTCCATCTTCAGCCTTATCATTAGGTACCTACTTAACATCAGGTATAATGAAGGTTAAGCGTCACCCCGTTGTTCATAAAAAACATAGAAAATTTTATTGCATTGAAATAGAAAAAAATCATATATAACCTGCTTTTCCCCATCAGTATCACCAGTGATCACAATGCTAAGTTATGATATGAGGAAACGATTATGGCAGCAAGTGCAAATTCCGGCATACTTCGTTCCTTTATCTACTCGTATAATCGGTTCGAATTAATATTGGGGCTGTGACAGCGCAATTATGGCATAGCGTTACAAAGGCAAGCCGACACGCGAGCGGCACTCGGCGCAGTGACACCGCACCATGGTCCCTGATGAAAAATAAGGCTATATTTTTTTTGTCAAAAGTTCTTTCGCACTAAATAGGACTGGTGCATGAAGGCAGGTGTGCTGGAAAATCCTTTTTTTTATTAACAACAAGCACAAACTGGTACAAAGAGGAATCGCGCATTGAGAATCCAAAGCAAATATGGAAAGATAGTTTCTTTAAAAAATATATTGTAAACTATAAGAGAAATTAAAATAGCATTTGTTATGGGAAAACAGAATTAACTAAATAAGACCATAATGCAAATAAGCCTTATGCAAAATAAAACTATTGATCAAAAACCTAGTCATTGACATATTAGGTCTTTACCTATGAAATACCTATCCGATTTGTATGAAGAACTTCGAAGAAAGTTCGTTTTCCATACTAACAATTTTTGTTATTATTTCTGCTGCAAATGCAAATGCAACAATTTTTTAATGTACAAACATTGTATAAAGTCTAAGTAATGCCATGTTTTTATTTTAAATATAATGAGTATCTTATTTATAAATTATACATAATAGAGTTGTCATTTTTGTTCACAAAGAATAAGTAAATTTAGAGGATTTTTTATCGTATAAGAAAGGAAAAAAATCATCTTATGATTACTGATTCTTGACTGTTATAATCTTAAATTTATAAAAATAAGCAATTGATGTAGCTTTTAATGATAGAAGTAGTGAGGATCTCTCGAAATGTAAGAAAAAATGAGCAATTTCATAGGTTAAGTCAGGTAAAGACCTATTTTTTAATTATGGGTGGTAAAATTGCTATTAAACAATGAACCGCCTTTGTGGTCTAGTGGTATCAACCACCCGGTATCAAACCCAAAGGTCCCGGGTTCGATTCCCAGCGGGGGTACACATTGAATTTGGTTTGGTTGGTGGTAGGACTTGTTGTAAGTCCGCCTGGCTAGCTACCACCAGCTTATCTAAGTCTAACGCCATAACAACAATGTTTTCAGCATTGTTGTGTTCCGGCAATTAGAGATAAGATAGCCAGTTCCTCAGTGGTTTAGGATTCCGGGAAAGGCTCGCTTCCATCTTCAGCCTTATCAATACTTAACATCAGGTATGGCAACCCTGAACCTCATCAGATAAGGCTAAGAGCACAAGAGTTGTTCATAAAAGTTATTCATAGTTCCATCGAACTAACTTTAAAAATATTCCACTTTAAGAACACCAGTCTCATAATAAACCTATAACTATTTATTGCTTAACACGCAAAAGTTCACCGAACGTTCGACCTTCATTTACATGAAAATGACCAAATAACGGACTGGGTAAGACTATGGGTGCAAATAGAGGATCCATAAAATATATTAATCGACGCAAAGCAAACATCGTTACTGTCAACAAACTAAAGGAGCAGTGAGATTTATCAAGCTAGGTCGCACGCGACGCCGCTGCCGAACGGCGCCGTAAAAGAACTTCGATACAACTCTTTCGAGCCGTAAATTTTGAAAAATATCACTTGTGACTTCTTGCATTCGAAATGTGGATTTGCAAGTAAGCATCACTTACAAATTTGAAGTAGGTGTTCTTCCAAAATGCAACACATCACTGGTACTTGGTATACCAAGATAAGGCAACTAGATCCAGCCAGACCAAATCGCCAGATCGGCATGTCGCAGAAAATCGACCCTCAGGTAGCCCAAAATCGCGCAAAAACAATGATCACAAACTTCCCTCATAAGTTTTTTAAAGTTGATGTTTATTTTGTTTTTTTTTTTGCATTTTTCACTGATTTTTTATACTTATGATAAATTTTAAAAAGAAAAATATTGAGACTTCGGCCTCGAGAAGTCTCGGTAGCTCAGTGGTTAGAGCATTGGACCGGATTTTCAAAGGTCGTGGGTTCGAGTCCCATCTGAAAATTCACTTGTGGCCGAGTTGATTTTGTCCAATATTTTTCTATTTAAAATTGATGTTCATTGATAATAAAAAAATAATTGAATAGGTTTATGACCGTAGAACACTAATCTTTATTGAATTAAAATTAGTCAGAAAATTATGTAACTGTTAAATCAATATTTTGAGTACGAGCTTACTAAAAAGCATAAACTTTCAAAAAACGGTCTTTTTTAATTTGTTGTTACCAGTGACGTCAAGTAGCCCAAAAGTCGCGCAAAAATTTGTCCAAGTAGCCCAAATTGCGATCATCGCAAAATACGTATATAAAACTGGTCGCAATTTCGGTCGCTAGGTAGCCCAAATTGCGACATATCGGCCAATCTGGCAACCCTGAACTCCTGTGTTGTAAAATTTTAAAATGATAAATTGTCTATGAATTTTGATGTCATTTAGTGACATGGCGACGACCAATGAGAATCGTTGTGGAGCTTGGGAGGCTCCACAATGAAAAATAGCGCGATTAATTTCCTCATTTTCAAATTTTACATTACGAATCATTCATTTGTACAACTTCAAAATTACGCATAATATTCTTGTATTTATGATTTTGTAATTTTTGCATTTTTCAATGCTATTTTTATACTTATGGTAAATTTTAAATAGAAAAATATTGGAAAAAATTAACTCGGCCACAAGTGAATTCTCAGGCTGGAATCGAACCAGCGACCTTTGGAATGGAGAGCATTGGACCGGATTTCCAAAGGTCGCTGGTTCGATTCCAGCCTGAGAATTCACTTGTGGCCGAGTTAATTTTTTCCAATATTTTTCTATTTAAAATTTACCATAAATATTCTTGTAATTTGCCATTATTTCTACAATATAATATTTTTTCTTTTATTGAAATTAATTACCCCAATATAGTGCCTACTACGTACCTACTTACTGCTGTCTATAAACTTTCTTCCCCATTTTAAACCATGGCGATTATCTTACCATAAAATCTTTTTGTTTCAGTAACTAGTTATAATTTAAGCTCAACTTTTAGCAGTGATGATGAGGATATTATTGAATTAGTGGGTGCCGCGTGGCTGATATGATGATGAACCAAATATTCTACGACTCCGTGGATATAATTATGTGTGGTTTTGGCTTTTGTACATAATGTTGCAGTGAAAATATACTTCTTCATTCATTCTTCATTCAATACGGGCGGTTTCCGCAACTCGACGACTTTTTTGCGCCTATTTTGCGTCCGGAGGGTGTCAGGCCGGATCACTCCAGCCATCCCAGCTCAACCAGGAATGCTCCCAGCGCCTTCACGTCAGAGACGGCTTTCCGGAGACTGCCTGGTGAGCCGAGGTACTTCGCCCGGTAAGGGGCTACTCCGTCACAATCCATTAGGACGTGAGCAGCTGTCTCTTCTTCCTCCATGCAACCTCTGCATAGTGGGCTGTCAGTGACACCTAAATTGAAAAGGTGCTTGTTAAAATTACCGTGGCCAGTGATGGCCCCTGTTATCAAACGTAACAGCGGTCTATTGAGTTTAAGGAGAGCTCTGGAGAGACGAGCGTCTGCGCGCGGTAGTGCTTGTTTCGCTTGTCTGCACGTCTCCAGTGAGTCCCAGTAGTTTTGATGCAAGTTAGCTGTGTGCTCACGGATCTTACCATCATACCAGCTAGCCGGGATGGGAGCAAAAGGTTCCGGTCCGAGAGGGGTAGAATCTGAACCCCGCTTCGCTAACTCATCTGCCATGTCATTACCTCGTGCGCCGCTGTGGCCTTTAATCCACTGGACAGTGAGATTATTGGAAGCACCTACTTTGTTTAGGGTGTTGTAACATTCTTGTATTAGGCCCGATGTGCTACGACTACTATTCAGGGCCTGTAGTACCGACTTGCTGTCAGAGAGTATATAAATGTCGCAGTTTGTTACCTCTCTGGATATAATTGCCTGTGCTGCCAGTGTAATACCAACACATTCCGCTTGAAAAAAGTGAAAATATACATATATATAGAAAAACGGTCTTGACAGACGGACGGGCGTACGGACAACGAAGTGATCCTGGAAGGGTTCCGTTTTTTTCCTTTTGAGGTACGGAAAAAAAACGGAAAGTCGACACGCTAGGTTCTCATACAGTTTGAAGCGCTCTTTTCGTCTATCTCGATATAGGTCTATGACCTTATGTAAGTATTTTTCTTACTGATCCTTAAATAAAATAAAAAATAAAAAATCTTTTTGCCGATCAAACTTTAATTACCATCGCAACTAACCCTAGTTCAGTCACTGAGTTCTTTCACTTAAATTTTGGCTAGTTAGGATCGATTTTAAGTGTCATTTAACTTTAATTCTATATTGAAATACACATAAGTCGAACATGTCTTCAATCCTGGATTAATTCAAAATAAGTCGATATTGAAATACCGGCGCTAAGTCGACGAAGTCGTGGGCGAAAGCCTATTTTGATATTTATTTAACTAACTAACTTTTAGGTAATTATTAGACACCAGTTCGTAATCTGCGAATATCGTGTCTTCGCGAAAATTTGGCACAATAATTTGGCCTCGAACTTTAATTAGGAAAGTTTCCTAGCTTAATTATATCTTTAAAGATAAAACTTTAATAATTATAATTTAGGAGGACAGTTGACGCATCTAAATAATCATGTTTTCCATTATTCATTTCGTGGAATATATCTATACGATTTGTAATAAGCATTTTTTTATAACGCATGCCATGAAATAATAAAGTCGTGAAAAAAATATACGCTGTTTCATCCTCAAGATAGCTGTTATTGTTGTTATATAACACATATTTTTTCTTATCCGACTGTTTCAGAAATTTACAAGTTGAAACAAATAGACTCTTTAGCTATGTTTGTTATATTAGTGCTAATATACATAAATAATAATAAAATAAATAAATGAATAATCAACTTAGTGCTTACTTGATTATTCATTTATTTATTTTATTTGGTACACCAACAATACTTATTATTTAAGCCCTATGGTTCATGAAGAACTATATAATTATTTTATGAAGACAGTAGTTGAGGATTTCGGGAGAGGCTCGCTTACATATACAGCCTTATCAATACTTAACATCAGATATGATGAAAGCTAAGAGCCTCTCCGTTGTTCATAAAAAAAAAAAAACCATTAAGTATGTAAAGGCATTCACTCTCACCCAGTTACAAGCTGTATTAAATCGCAACCAGTGACACAGAGTTATTCCTCAACTCATCCCATAAACCTACCGTCATTTGGGTCGAGTGCGACACGTGTTGCCAAAATTACTAAGCGCCAAATCAATTAACAATTTTAATGTTACTCGAGTCGGATGATCCTTCTGGTGATTTCTCTATTTTGTACCTCTGGTAACACCGTTACAACTTGTGCCAACCACGTTTACTTCTTTAACCGCTAATTGGCAGACTAACAGACTTGGCATGCCAGCCCGCTATTAGCGGGCACGGAAACAATTGCCAGCTATTAATACTGACAACTTATTAGCGGGATAATGGGATAATTAATTTTCCCCCCTAAAGCAAAGCTTTATGTCGGAATGTGGACAAATCATGACGTTTGACGCGAGCTTTTAATTTAATAAACATTTGATATATGTATTTTAAATTAGGTACAGGTGATAAATATTGAACAAGAAAATATACTAGAAAAAAGCAACTTGTGTCATGTCGCCCTGACGGGATTCGAATCCGCATCCTTGGGGAAATCCGGCCCAATGCACTAACCAATTATGCTACAGAGACCTATTAATAATTGGTTAGTGCATTAGGTCGGATTCCTGAGTATGCGGGTTCGAATCCCGGAAGTTGTGCAATTTAGAGAGCTCTGCGACTGGTGTGATCTTATAGCTAATTATGTTTTTAATTAGAATATAACATTAACAGGTGTTTTAATTGGGGGAAAAGTATTGTATTTTTGTACGGTTATGTAGAAAATGTTTGAAGTTATATCTTCATAAGTACGGTTTCTAACAGAATTACCTACCGGACTACTTTACGTCAATAAGTACCATCCAATAGTAGTATAGTTTGTATTGGAGAAACAATTTGATATTTGTAGTCAAAATAAAATTCGTATGATAATTAAGCAAAAGTGATGGATTCAGTGAAAAGTATTACCTTAATTGACGATATTATTGGTAACAAGGGTTCAAGCCTTAGAAAATCTTTAGATTATATTGTTTAAAAGTAATTATGTATGACGGTATATGCGTTTGGGGTGAGAGGTTGATTGTTTGTTTGTTTGTGCAAACCAATGATGTCATTTATCTGCAAAACAACTAGCCAGATTTTGATGCGGTTTTCAGTGATGGGTTCAGGTTTGATTGGTGCATTTAAGACTAATTTGGGTCATTTTTCTCCTATAGACAGAATGCAAAGTGAGTTCGGAACACTTTTTAAAAACTCTGATTTAGATATCAACTCCAGATTTTCCGAGTTCAAGAGAATGTTATTGGAAATTCTGTCCACTAAGTAACTAACACATATAATACTTGTTTATATAACTTTTTTTTGTTTATATATCTTGTTTATATAACTTTTTTTTGTATAACTTGTTTATATAACTTTTTGATTTTCATGAACTGTTTCATATACTGCTTTTTGTTGAATGCCATGCCGTGGCAGTTTGTAACTAAGGCTACGTGTCTTGTACCCGATCATGTTTTTCACTTATGTATAAGTGTGAGTCTTGTAAACTGTCCTTTTCTTAAAAAATAAATTAAAATAATTATTCTAAGATAAATGTCACGGTGACAGCTCACCAGGGGGCGCTGCGGTAAACATTTATTTGTGCAAAACTAAAACTGCTAGTTATTCAAAACTTCTAGTCTGATTTTGATGCGATTTCCAGTGATGGTTTGGGGTCTGATTGGTGCACGTTCTTAGATAGGTGTTACGGTGACAATTCGCCAGGGGGCGCTGCAGTAAACATTTGTTTGTGCAAAACTACTACTCCGATTTTGATGCGGTTTTCAGTAATGGGTTTTCTGTAATACAATGTACAGTTAAGGAACTTCCCGGTTAACCAGTAGAGATTTTTTGGAAGCGTTATTTAAAAAAGTTGTAGATTTGTGGAAACCGTTTAAAGCACAAATAATATAAAATTATTAGATATTTCATTTCAATCATAAATTATTTCGTTAACCATAGTACTTTTCGAATAAACTTTTACCAAAAAATCTCTTCTGGTCAACCGGGAACTTCCGCGATTATATATAAATAAATCTACGTTACTATTAAACTGCAAAAGTATAGTTCATTTAATAGCAGCCCCCGACGGATAATTAAGTCGGAGGTTTTTATATTATTGTATCCTTTTTCAATGACATTTTTGTTAATTTATTTAGTCCAATTTATAAGTAATAATTATATATATATATATAGTAATAACTAGCGGATCCTCGCGGTTTTACCCGCGTGGTGCACGTTCCCGTGGGCAAATATCGGGATAAAATATAGCCTATGTCATTCGGGAGCAATGTAGCTTTCTAATGGTCTAAGAATTTTCTAAATCGGTCCAGTAGTTCCTCAGATTAGCGCGTTCAAACAAACAAACTCTTCAGCTTTATAATATTATTACTATAGATAGATTATAATAGGTACATGTATAATGTTCCATAAAATGACATATTTATATGTTTTCTAACGAAAATAGCATGTAGGTAGATATGTCATTTCATGAAATAATAATTACATACCTATTAGTTTTTATCTTATATTGATTGTTTTTTTTTTGTGTTAATTATGCATGTGCATTAAGAAAGAGATGGATGTTCATGAATGATGATAATAATACCTTTTTTGTTTGTTTACCCAGTAAAAAATAGTTAAATAATTTATTTCATTTTTTTGGTGTAAAGAATGCCTGTTTAAATTATTATAAGTTAAAAATATATGTACCGAAATTAAGTTTACGAGTGTCTTGAGTCTACCCAAAAGTAATAATACATAAATAAATATTTTCTGTTGATTCAATCTGTTTAAAAAACAGTCATTATCACCTATAACAACATTATCACCTTAGTAAACCTGTAACTGACTGTACTTTTGATTTTGGTGGCAATGGAGCATACTTTCGATATATGGGGCAGTGGGGAATACTTTTCCATTAGAGTGGACCTTCAAAATCATGTATGCAAAAAGACAGGCGCAAATATTCAGTCCAACACCCCGCCAGGCGACGACAAAGAGTATATACACGCACGGTATAGTCTATAATACCTAGTTATTTGTTATGATAGGCTGGAAAGTTGTGATTTCGCCGCGAGATACCTATATTGAAACCTAAGTAAGCGAAGGATTCTAGGATTGAAAGATAGAATTCCGAGCGTAGCGAGGGTTTCAAAGGTACGAGATGATAAAAATTTTGCTGCGGAGCGAATCACAAATTTTTAGGGTTCCGTACCCAAAGGGTAAAACGGGACCAAATTACTATAACTCCGCTGTCCGTCCGTCCATCCGTCTGTCCGTCCGTCCGTCTGTCTGTCCGTCTATCACCAAGCTGTATCTCATGAACCGTGATATTTAGACAAGTAGCTTTCCGTAGCTAGCTCGTAGACCATTACATATCAAACATAGTGTCACTGGATTGATATATTTGATGGTTGTCAAGGCGATACAAAGTTTACCGGGGTCATCTAGTAGTTACTGTGAGTTGTTATATAAATATTATATTAACACTTTTTAGGTAAGCATCAAGAAATGTTCTGTCTGTAACAAATCCAAGAAAACTTATTTACATAAAAAAATTCAGAACACTGTTGTTGAAAGAAAGTTAAATTAGTTACAGGCGAAATCTCATTTAGATTGCGCGCCTTTCAAAGTTAGTTCCATTAACTTTTTGTTAGTGTTTGTAGGAACAGCTATACCTATGTTTTAAAGAGGAATTTGCCTGTTTCAGTTGCACGTAAATCATTATCTTGTAAATGAATGCAGGAAAAAAACCACAGCCGCGGTCTGCTTCACAAATTCACAATAAAAAAATACTTTTCAAAGGTAGACTTATAGCTCACGACCACTCTCATAGAAACGTCGGGAAATCCAAAAACCCTAAAATTACAAATCATATAGTAAGTTTTTAAAAAATAAAAATAAAAAACTGTGACTCACGAACGGTGAGACTCTTAGCCTTCATCATACTTGATGTTAAGAATTGATATAAGGCTGAAGATGGAAGCGAGCCTATCGCGGAATCCTCAATCACTGAGGAACTGGCTGTATTATCTCTCACTGCCGGAACACAACAATGCTGAAAACATTGTTGTTATGGCGTCAGACTTAGATAAGATGGTGGTAGCTAGCCAGACGGACTTAGAACAAGTCCTACCACCAACCAAACCGAATACAATATGTACCCCCGCTGGGAATCGTACCCGGGACCCCTGGGTCTGATACCGGTGGTTATACCACTAGACCACAGAGGCGGTTAGAATAGTACAATAGTGGACTTCTAAATCCGTAAAAGTTTTTTTATTTCATGAACTTTTGATGTGCTCCTATTAAGTATACTAGGTATTCAATTAATCGACAGACGATATCATGGAAAACCACATTTATTTTTTAATTATGCCAGAGTGCTTATCATATAGAAACGGGTACTCATGAAATTAAAATAATGCCGAGGAAATACAGGAACATCCTATAGAATAGACTATTCTTCGAATAAAACTACTTTTGTGCCTTTTTTTACCGCCTATGTGGTCTAGTAGTAACAACCGCCGGTATCAGACCCAGGGGTCCCGGGTTCGATTCCCAGTGGGGGTACATATTGTATTCGTTTGGTTAGTACTTGTTTCGACTTATTATGTAGACTTGTTGTGAGGCCGCCTGGCAAGCTACCACCATCTTGTCTAAGTCTGACGCTATAACAAGAATGTTTCCAGCATTGTTGTGTACCGACAGTTAGAGATGAGATAGCCAGTTCCTCGGTGGTTGAGGATTTCGGGAGAGGCTCGCTTCCATCTTCAGCCATATCAATACTAACATCAGGTATGATGAAGGCTAAAGAGTCTCCCCGTCGAAAATAAATTTGAAAAAAAACATTTGTGTTTTGTATTTTCCGAATGTGTTAATATAAAAGTGGTTTTATTCTACTATATATAACGTAACTAACCCCATTCCGCTGCGAAAGCGCTGACACACAAACTGTTTAAGTTACTGTGGCGTTCCTATCAGATGGCACAGCCCATTTGAATAATATCGTGTTAGGCAAATATGCAAGTGCTTTTAGCTTTACAAGCGGCTGTCTGACTTAAACTTGAATAGATGCTGAAATATTTCAGGTACGTCGTTAAATTTCAAATTTCTGTACTTATGTAATATTCGAGGGTAATAAAAATGTTATATGTTTCGACTGATTTGTAATTTACCCTCCTAAAAGGGTAAAACTCGAAGTACATACTCAAATAGTCTAAACAATTTGGATTTATTTTGTTGAGGAACAGTAAAAATGGTAGAGTTTAGCAAGCAAAATATTAACCATGAACATATCAATAATGTTGTTCAACACATAATTATATAATTTCCCTTGGTCCACCTGGGTGGACTACGAAGCTGGAGCACGGTTCAAAATATCAACAGTTTTGATTATCAACAAGTCACATATAAAATGCCTAATATAAAAAGCTTAATTATAATAGTAATTTTTATTGAATAATTAAACTACACAATGTATGAACTATAATCCTAGAAAATGAGTTTGTAAAGACTATTATTGGTATTACATATTAATGGTGTTATAGTCTTTCTAGGATATAGTTTATACTCGTACATTATGTAATTTAATTATTTAATAAAAAAATACTTACTAGTAATTACGAAGTACACCTTCGTAGTCCACCCAGGTGGACCAAGGGAAATTATATTTTTATTCTTATCTAATATAATGAGCCTGAACTAGGATTCCCTGTGTTTCAGGCAACAAGGACTTACATTATAACTTAAATTAAACGACCAAAAACATATACATACAGTCTGTCAACACACACTGTCAACAATTGACAGACAATCATTAAAACCACATTTATAATAAATAAAAAAAAATTGCTTATATAATCTGTGATTATAGTAAGTATTTGAAACGGGCACTCATGAATTTAAAATAATGCAGATTTTTCAGCCGTATTTCTTTAACGAACCCAAAAAAAATATCGTGTAATCTTTCAACTCAACAACTTCTTTCGGGCGATATTATCAAATTATCGGCCGAACTTCCTCGCCTACTATTAGAGGCCATAAAACGCGGTATTCGTGAGCGCATTCCGATTCCATCGGCTACAGAATTACCGATTCGACGCCAAAATTATGCAGGAAAGATATATTTACAAAGTAACAGAACTGTTTACGATTTTACCGAAATTATTTTAAGAACAATTTATTAAAGGATAAAATTAATTATTAAATGAATTTTGGGGACATTATTAAAGGATGAAAAGGTAATCTGACAATTAATCTAAAAGTAATATCTACATAATACTGCAACCAAGCGACTTGATTTTTGGCACAGAGTTAGTTGAAAGGACGAAGAATAATATAGGCTATTTTTTATCCCGATATTCCCACGGGAACGGGAACCACACGGGTGAAATCCCGGGTGGAGGCTAGTATTTTCATATTTATACATACTGCAATGGTATTACAAATGTTGGTATGACGAATAACTTGAGATCGAGTTTTAATTATGCCTTATCTTTTATCCAGATTCTTAGTACAAAATAAATAGTTAAATCCACGTTAACCAATGAACACCATGTAACTAAAATAACTTTTATTAATATATTCATCGCCAGAAAATAAAAATGAAAAACTTAAAATAACACCACTATAAAACTTAACACAAACGTAAACCAGGAAATGATTCTGAGTTTAGAGTACATTACAAAATATCGACTGACAAATAAAATAAACGAAAACACACCCAAAACATTAAACTGAGTTGCTCAACCTTCAATTAACTTGTACTTTGTAAAGTAAGGGAGCGGCCATAATAGCTACGAGACAATTGTATATTTTTTTTCAAATATATTAAGGCACAGTGGATCCATTACCATGGCTTGTATAAAGTCGATTTTTTTATTCAGTAGAGCAATTTGACAGGCGCCAATGTCACTTTGTAAAAATAATCCTGCTTTAAACTGTTTTTCATATTGATTTGCACAGATCCAGTTCTAGTAAAGTAAATATTGATTCTATCGACGTACACAAATTAAATTTTATCATTATAGCTACATTTTAAGGCGGCATTATTTTTACAAAGTGACATTGACGACCTGTCAAATCACTCTACTGGATAAAAAAAATACGACTACAGTATGGTAAAGTAATTCAATATAGTGGCACTTTAAAATCGCTCTTATTACAAACACGTTAAGATCCAGCTTAAAGTTAACATGAAAAAGCTTGACGTGCTGTCCACTGTTCTATTTACACTTTTTTTTCTCACGATACTCTCGCAAAAACTTTAGCAATACACAAAAAGGATTAAGTAGTTGAAAGTTGGAAGTCGTTTTCCCATACCCAAAGCAAAGCCAACGTTGTTATCTTATCGTCGTTGTTACATTCGTAGTTAACCCAAGAGATTTGCAACAGAAATTAAACTCATGTGACCGTAGCTTTATTCCCAATTCACGACAAAACCGTTCGCAACGACGAGAAGTGAGCCAGTCACCGGCAGGAAACCGACCGTACGCCCCTCGCGACATCACGACAACGTACATAAACAAAACGATACGTCGAATGCACCGTTTTCTACACCAAAACGATACACAAAATGCGATAAAACAAATGACTCGTCTTGTTTTGTAGAGTGACTAAGAGAATGTACTGCGTAAAGTAGCCGTAGCAGAGATACAGTGATTCGTAGCACAGTCGTAGCAACGCAATGAGTAAGTAGATGTGTTTACGTTTCTGGTTATATCTTTAATTTCATCAAATACTTGCGAGTATTACTCAATCTATGAACTATTTTTGTCGTATTAAAAGTAATTATTTTTAATTATTAAACAATAATTAATTTTAATACTACAAAATATGTCATAACGTTTTAATAACAATATCATAAAAATGTACATATCTTACCTATATAAAAACGCATTTAGTGAATTTACGTTCAACTTTCAGATAGTAAAAGGTATAACTATTTTGTACTATACAGTTATCTTTCTGAAGAAATTGATGAGGTGATTTGGCTTTTAAACGTAAAAAAGCGATGTTAAAATACTATATAACCAAGAAAAATTAATAACAGTTACGATCTCAATATGTGAATAAAATAAAGAAAGTTAATATTAACGTATCCCACTTAAACAAACAAAAACAAAAGGGCTATCACTAAATCAGACATTAAACTTTCACATACTCAAATAACGTCCTATAACCAGATCAAATAAAAAGATAACAAAACACAGTTTACCAAGAAAAAGTTTCTGAAGTCACATAAAAAGTTTAAAATACAAATCGGTGGCAAACACGTAATACCTTACTATTTTCCACACCCGGCTTTGTAATAATAAATTCCCATGGAATCTCAATGTTTTAGTTTTCGAAATTTTATAAAAAATACAGTCTGAACTGAAACAGTCGATCAATCAGAGTAACTGATTTAATTTTTTTTTTTTTTTTTTTTCGTTCCTTACAGGAACAGGCTAAGATCAAAGACCATACCGCCTAGTCATTAGTTTTTGTTGCAATACAAAATAATTCATTAGTTTTTTAAATTCATTTGTAGTCAATCCAAGTAAAAGTCATTAGTTTAAGTCTTATTCGTAAGTAAAGATAATAAAATTTAAATTCATCAGTGTAGTCAATCCAAGTAAAAGTCATTAGTTTTAGTTTTAATCTTATGTAAAGATAATAATATTTAAATGTATCAGTGAAGTAAATCCTTTTTTTTTATCGTTGTCCACGAAAAGTATACAATTCAAAGTGAAGAAAGCGTTATTTTCTCCAGTAGTCAGAACAATTGTTACAATAAGTAACTGATTTAATTAGGTTGTCAGATGGGAGTTCTTTTTTGGACTTTAAAATTAATCTTGTCAATAAGTAGGTACATCAATATTTACGACTAGACTTAAGCGCGTCACGCGCTTGTCACTTGCGATTTTTTTTTCTGAACTTTCACCTTAATAAAGTCAATTTAAAAAAATATTATATTTTTCCGGTCGTCTACATTTTTTTTGTGATTTTTGAAGCTATTGGTGAATGCTGTAGGTCTTATACTCATGGCGCTGGAGGGAACATTAGAATGGATAACACGGGCCTTATATGTTAGATAGTAACAAAAATTTTTGTTCGCGTGTTTTATATTTTTTTATGTTTTCTTTCTTTTGTTTTTCAATATTAATAGATAACACAACTGTACATGTAAAGCTACCGATCTCTATCAACATTATTTACGATTGGCCTTTTTCACCTAAAATACGTACACCATAGATAGATAGATTAATGAATGATTAGATTATATACATACGCTAATTTACATTCTAATACTATAACTTACGATTACTTAGTAATAAAAGCAAATTACAAATAGATAAGCATCAAATAAGATACAGAAAATAGATTTACAATTTGTAGTAAAAGGCATAATAAAAATTGACGAGCATTATAAAATACAGAATGGGCAGATCTAGATTAGTTATAAAAGGCATAATAAAAGATATACAAGCATGTATAAATAAAGATCAGAATAGGCAGATCTATAATGAGTAATAAAAGGCATTATAAAACGTTGACAATTCCAAAAATTATAACCCAACCCTAGGCTGGAAACAATATTTTAAAAAAAATTTCAACCGTTACGTATCGAAATTCTATCCCTTTCAAAAGTGTCAGGCACCGATTTCCTTTCCTGCTTCATTGGATACATTAAATTGTGTTGCATTTTTTTTTTTTTGATACATGTAAGCTACTGACATACCATCAAACATATTTGTAAATTAGTAATTTCACTAAAATACACAAAACACAGACAGACGTATAAATTACAATTAGTAATAAAAGGCATATTAAAAAATATACAAGCATGTATAAAATACAATAAATATAAATAAGAAAATATAAAAAAACACTGGTCATGTCGCTCAGACGAGACTGTAAGTCTCGGTAGCAAAATTGGTAGTGCATTGGGCCGGATTCCCAAGGGTGCGGATTTGTGTCCCATCTGAGCGACATGAGACCAGTGGCTTTTTTCTAGTATATTCTCTTATTTATATTTACTACATAAAAATAGCATTGCAAAATGCAAAATCAAAAAAGTTCTACAAAATACAAGTAGTTAGTTTAGATAATACATTAATTAGATCTACAATTAGAATTATAAAAGGCATAATAAAACATTTACAACCAACCCGAGACAGGAAACCACGTTTTCATTATTATTTTTGATTATCCAAGTTGTCCCTTCCAAAAGTGTCAGGCGATACCCTTTCTTGCTTCATTGGACATATTAAATTGTGTTGAGTCACGCAGCCTTCGATTAATCATTGGTAACTGGGTGTTGTTGACGGCCAATTGAAAGCAACAGGCACTATTGTAGTGTAGGCTTATTGTTTACGTCACCAATTTTAACATTGTAGTGTAGAATATTTTTGACGAAAAAGTACAGTCATGTTTCGTAAAAAATTACTGAAACTGTATACTTAAATAAAAAATACAACATTTTTGCCGAAAATATGTTGAACATAATGAAACATAAGTTTTAAATATATATAATGGTCGTCACAATGTTTTCTTTATGTGAAGATAAGGTCCCTCATTAGCGTCTCATTAGAGTCCCTCGTTAGTCTAAGATTTGGCACTTGGAAAGTTGAATGGGCAAGACATAACGTATGTGGTCTATTTCGACCACTTCACGATCTCTGATAAACAACAAACGTTGTTCACAACGACACAAGTTATTTCGACCATACCCATTAAATGTCGAAAACTACAAAGCATATATTAATCCATACTTAATTTTTCACAAATGAATAGTCTAAAACCGCCATTGTACCTTTCAGGAGCAGCTATCGAGCACGGAACGTAAGCACGAATCAATTATGAAGATAAAGTCTGCACGCATCAGCGGTCGCGTGACCGGAACCGGCGAGTAGCCGCGCGCCGAACATGCCCGCACTCTGGCAAGCGTCGCAGCGGCCCATGTACGTGCGGACCGTGTGGGTCGACGGCTTCCGGCACGCCATCCTCTCCCAAGACGACCCCCACTACCTCAAACTAACAGCCAAGCGACGACCGCATTCCTCCATCAGCCTCATCAAGAAACCCAGCTCCCGACTCAGCAACGCCGACAGCCTAGAAGACTGCCTCAGAAAATTCAACCTCGTGGTCAAAAAGGACTTCACCGTCCCCGATCGAAGACGCCCTAAAAGCTCAAAGGAATTCCAGATCGAGAAACTGAATCTAACCCATGTGGACAACGAATCGGAGGACGGATTTCTCCTGCAAGCCACCCCGCAACCTCTGAACGAATACGACACTTCGAGATCGAACTTAAACAGCTTCGACATGAAACATTTTAGAGTGAACCGGACTACCAGACCCGAGGTCAAGGAGAACACCGAGTTATCGGACAGAGTGTTACAATGGCTAGACTTGGCCGGCAAAGTGGATCTGTTGGCGCCAGAAAACGGGGAACGTATGTCGCAACCGCGACATAGCTGGCCGGAACTCCAAAGACGCAATCATAATTTAATGAAATCTAAAACTGCAATAGATGTGCGAGCGAAGGAAACAGTGAAGGCATTTTCGCCGAAGATTTGCGACAGTGGGAAATCACAACAAAGTAGGACTATCGATCGGCATGATTTTTATGTGCCGACGTCGGCGAATACGATCGAGCACTACGCGCGACAGTCACGGAACCTAAAGTGCACGCCACGGGAGTCCACGAAAACAAAGGACATCGCCAAAACAAAAGGCAAAGAACCGAAGATGAGCGTCGCCGAGGCGCGACAAAAAATCGTCACAGAAAGAAGCGAGGTTCAAAAACAGTACGCTGATTTAGTTAGTAAGAAATTAATTCCGGACTTAAACGTCGGCTCTAAGAAGCAAGTACACATATTCATGCCGGAAATGCCCAAGAAGTTTAGCGCGAACCCTACCAGCCGAGCAGAGAGTCTTCTATCGCAGAAATCGTAGAGTAAGATTGTATTCATTTTCATTATTACTATTTGAATTTAAAAGCTTTTTAAAATAAAAAATAAAATCTTTGGAAAGGTAATTGCAATATATTGATTACCTTCATTTTGAAATACATAAACGTGTAAACAATTTATTATAAACAAATATGACAAGTCACTTTTGTCGTAGCACCAACAAACTCATGATTCATTGAAATAATTCTCCGGCAAATGTTATCGTGAATCTCTTTCAAACTCATTTCCCATGAATATCGTAATCTGATCAACCGAACGTGTCAGGATATTTAATTTTATACCCAACCAACTTTCCTTTGCTCCGACCGACGGACGCGTCGACTAGGGCAAGTTTTATCAGTAAAAAAATCGCACTACTCGAGAAATAAATGTCTGGTGGACTACGGAAGATAATTCATGGTAATATTTATAAATGGGACAGGAACTCTGTTTCACTTGAACCACAGAACAATCCTACTAATCCTACTCCTACTAATGTTATTATTGTGAAAGTATGTCAGTTTGTTTGTTTGTTTGTTACTCTTTCACGCAAGAACTACTGAACGGATTTTGATGAAATTTGGTATGTAGGGACTTCAAATAGTGGACTAATAAAAAGGTTACTTTTTATCCCGATATTCCCACGAGAACGCGAGCCACACGGGCGAAACCGCGGGTGGCCGCTAGTATTATAAATGCGAAAGTATGTCAGTTTGTTTGTTTGTTACTATTTCACGCTAAAACTACTGAACGGATTTGGCTGAAATTTGGCACAGAGATAGTAGATAGCCTGGATTAAAACATAGGATGTTTTCATCCCGATATTCCCACGGGAACGGGAACCACGCGGGTGAAACAGCGGGCGGCCGATAGTTTTAAATTAATTTTGTGAAGTAGGTGGTAATTTGTAAATCGTTTTTATAGAATTAGATAGGACAACGATCAAAGCTAAAATATAGCTTTGGACATGAAATTAAATATTTTATGTGTGAAATAAAAAAAAACTATAGTGGCGATGTCCCTGACTTGGAACTTGTATCACAACAAAGAGTAGAGTTTCAGCAACTTATTCACAGCGATATGAGGAGATCCACAGAGTCAAATCCTCGCCTCGTATATGTTGTCCTGAGTACTATGTTAAATGTAATAAAAGAACTAACTGATTAAATTACTAGCAAAAGTATATAGCTATAATAGTCATCCGGTGACCAGAAAGCCACTAGGGTCACTTCTTCTTCACTTACTTTGGGGCTAAGTGAAGAAGTGCCCCTAGAAAGTAGTCAAAAGTTAACGTCTCGGGTAATCAACGAAAAAGTAAACAAAAAATAGCACGCCCGATGTCAAAATTTTGTTTTCTCCTAATAAAATTATTTTTCACCTCACACGCTCTGAAAATGAGGTTTTGTCAATCAGTTTAGGCGTAGAAAATCGCTTTTTGCGGCCTAGCGCGGTAAAGTACTTTTTTTATTGAATACCTAAAAATATCTCATAATGCGTTCCGAATCGGACTATTGACTTTTTTTGTAAGATTATTCTTATTTTAAATAGCTTTAAATTATTTATAATACTCCGTTATGGTTTTATTATATTATTTTATTACATTGAATCATAAAAACAAGAACAATAACATTAAACTATTTGTTATAAGAATTTTATATTAGGCTGGGTGAGATTTCACAACCTATAGTTGGATTTCGGACAGTGGCATAAATCTTTATTTTTAAATTGTCTTTGTCTTGTACCTCATGTCAGTGTCAACATTTACGGAATCGTTTTTATTCTTATTAATAATAAGTAACAATATATTCCTAGTTTAAATAACTTTGAATTAATTATAATACTCCCTTTTTTATTATTTTAGTTTTTTATATCATTAAAACAACGAGAATAAGGTATATTTTGATTTATCTTTATGTTTAAAGAATTTTTACCGGAAGTTGACCGCGGAAACAACCATAAAATGTTACTCGCTGTTGTGAGGTGAAAAATTGTGTGTTGCGCTCGGCAGAAAAGTTTTTAGCGTCTTATACCTTTAAAATCCTCGCTTCGCTTAGGATTCAATCTTTGAACCACGAGCGATCGACATTGACTTCATGTCACAGATGAATGTGACATATTGCTCTTAGCCTTTGGTAAGTTTTTATTTGCGTCAAAAAGAAACAGCAATGTGTCACATCCATCTTTCAAATGAAGCCGGTTTCGATGCCGACGCCCCTTGCGCGGTACGGCCCCTGGATCACAGCGGCTGGTCTAGCGGTTAACCCAATGTATCGTGGTACGGGGAGCCCCAGAGCTATCACTCATAAAATTATCATTAACTATTGTGTCTCCTAAGTGCTAAGTTTAAAGTTTTAAACTTACCCCAAACCCGATAGTGGCGACATCTCTGGCCTGAAATCTGGATCGCAGAGGCGGGTCTAGCGGTTGCCCCGAGTATCGCGGTACGGGGAGTCCGAGAGCTATAACTCGGAAATTCTCGTCTACGCGAACCAATCTCCATTTCGATACCTCTTCAACTCCATATTCCTAAAAATATTATATTTGGAGTATTAAGTGTTTAAGATAATCCTACTAATATTAAAAATGCGACAGGATGTCCGTTTTTTGTTTCTTTGTTAAACATTCACGCAAAAACTACTGAACGGATTAAGATGAAATTTGGCACACAAATAGTAAATAGCCTTGATTAAAACATGGGGTATTTTTGATCCCGATATTCCCACGGGAAAGGGAACGACGTGGGTGAAATCACGGGCGGCCGGTAGTATAATAAATATCAAATAATAAGGTTAAGTATACCTGCAGCAATTTATCGTATCTAGCAGCTGGGACCAAAAACCGCCCGTCTTCAAGATGCATCTCTCGGTTTTCGAGTAAATTATTGAGCACTGGTAGCACATTTCTTTCTGCCTTCTCTATGCCTTCTATCACCAAAACGCGGCCTTCGACGGCAGCGCGGACTGCACTCTACGAACAATGAAGCTATAAACAATAATAGGTCTAATGAAAAGAAGATTACAAAAATAAGTGAGACGTCTAGACAAGAAACTACCGGTAGCCGAATATGTCGAGGCATGGCATAACAATATTCATTTACAAGCGACAATGATGAGAATTAATAATAAGATAATTCAACGAAACTTTTATTATACCACAGTCAACAACATGTCAGGTTTTACCCTTGCACTATGAAAACCGCCATTGTTACGAATGAAATAAGGTCTGAAATGTTACAACCTAGCATCACAGTCAAAGCAGTATTTGCACTGCCTACAAACGGCCGAAATGACGCACTCACACAGATACGCGCCCCGCTACACGCGCGCTCGCTACTGTTTTACCAGTGAAAACCAGTGAGATCGAGGGCCTCCTTGTAGTGTTAGCGATCAGCGCGTGTGTGTAAGCGCGTCATATCGGCCGAGTGCAACGACTGTTTATGTTTAGACTATGCTAGCACGCTGTTGACTGTACATAAGATATTCTTTTTTATCATAAAAAATGTCATCAAAACAACACGCAATTCTACAACCATAACTCAGCAAGTTTCTTGGGCGCGAATTGAGAAAAACTGGCACTATAGTGAGGGCGACAATCCGGCTTGAAGGACCATTTTAGTTTTACGTACTTTATTACAGGTCATCCATCATCAGCCTGTGGACGTCCACTGCTGGACATAGGCCCCTCCTAGCTCACATCTATTGTGGCGTTCATAGGAGGCTATTAGCCTACTGCTGGTTGGTAGAGGGTTTGTTTCAAGTTTTCCTTCTCTCGCACAGGTTTTCAATGCATCGAGCCTCTTAGTCGACTCTTACGATATCCCAGGCATGTAAGGGAGTGGTGATACTTGTATTCTTAGGCCGTAACCACACGGCAAGTACAAGTTCGGTGCGATTTAAACAGTAAAATAAATAAATTTGAAAACCAGTTTTATTCATCGAACCCGCACCTGACACCGGTGTCCAGAGAACAGTGGAATATCTATTGTGTCTCATAATCCGAGGCCTGAGAAGTTAATGATTTAACTTTGCCTCGTTATACATGTGAAAGGTCACTCAAAATACCCTGTATGTACCTGATCAAAGTATTTTGCAGTAGAACTTTGAATCTCACGCCTCTGTTTTAGGTCAGCTTCCGTCGTGTCGCGAGATAGAGCTACATATTCCAGCTCTCTTTGCGTCAATTCTAGGTATTGGAGGGCAATCTTTCTCCTGTTGTGGTCAAAGGAAATTAAAAGTAAGTCAAGTATATGTCAAATAGTGACGGTCTGAGTATGTAAATATCTTGCAAATGACAAATTGAAAGGGATTGCGATAGATTTTAAAATTAGACAATTAGCTTCGTTTGTATATTTTGAAGCCTGCAGAGTTGTCAAAAAATATTCAGAGATATTTACACCAGTTACATTAAAAATACAAAATAACCGTTACCAGAACAAACTTTTGCACTAGACTGAATCTATTCTCCGATTCCCCACATGCTTATTAAAAAATATATTTAAAAAAAAGGTGAGTTCAAGATGTTTCTTTCGAATGCGACGATATTTCTCTCATTGATGAAACGACGGTGGCCAACACCGTAGAAACGTGAATATACTAGAAAGATTCGACGTGTCCTCATAGGTCTCTGTAGCATAATTGGTTAGTGCATTGGGCCGGAATCCCAAGGATGCGGGTTCGAATCCCGTCAGGGCGACATGAGACAAGTTGCTTTTTTCTAGTATATTTTCTTGTTTAATATTAATCGCATAAAAATAGCATTGTAAAATGCAAAATTAAAAAGTTATAATTAGATGGCTGTTTCATCTTTATCGATAGTCAAACATCTGTAAAGATGTTTCTTTCAAATGCGAGGATATTTCTCTCATTGATGAAACGACGGTGGCCAACACCGTAGAAACGTGAATATACTAGAAAGACTCGACGTGTCCTCATAGGTCTCTGTAGCATAATTGGTTAGTGCATTGGGCCGGAATCCCAAGGATGCGGGTTCGAATCCCGTCAGGGCGACATGAGACAAGTTGCTTTTTTCTAGTATATTTTCTTGTTTAATATTAATCACATAAAAATAGCATTGTAAAATGCAAAATTAAAAAGTTATAAGCTTATAAATTGTTTAATTTTTAATACTGTATAATGTCAATTAAGCTCTAAAGTTTGTTTTAATATTTGTTAAATGAGGATTAAGGATTTAGTATAAATTGCTCCCCCCTTGCAGGGCTTTACATGCAATCTAAGTACTGTTTAATAAACCTGTACTACACATGTGGCATGCAATAAAGAAAATTAATATGACATTTTGTATAAGAATCTGTAGTTCTGCTACTGCCCACTAGAGGTGCTGTACAGATTCGCATACAAAATGTCTCCCATTTACTGTACAGTAAATGGAAAGAAAAACTCATGGTAGGCCCACTCGTGGGAATCTAACCCACAAACCCTAGTGCAGGTAAGATTACCCTAGGTAAGATTATATCACAGCAGCATTGGGCCCTTGAAAGAATAATTACAATCTTTTTTATTATTTTTGTATGGCAATACCTGCTAGGGCCCGGTCTTCCCAACAAGAACATATCTTGCCCTAAGGCATCCTTCTGCATCATCCATCTCAAGTTTCGGAGAGTGCTCTGAGACAGCAGCGCTATTTCGGAACTTTCAATTGTTACTGAAAAAGTTTAATAAAGTTAGTGAAACTGTTCTTCTGTTCTCTAGACACCCATGTCCAGTTCGGGTCTGATGAATTAACTAAATGAATACATATTGTATAATTTCATATTTGCTTTATATTGTTACATTATATTGTTTAGATCTTATCCTTTATTACTTTCGAAAAATATCAATTTTTGCAGCAATAATCAGTATGGTAAAAATGGTCTGTAAATCATATTCACAACTGCAATTTTTATTGCAAGATTTTGAGATACCTTTAGATAACTTGTAATTATGTAAAGCTTGTAATAGGGATCTCCGTTATAATGTTATTTTAAGATTATACCACTAACAACATTGCCAAGAGGGCTAGCTAACACAGCAGAAAATACCACCAAATCATAAACTAGTACTTTATGTATCGAGCCTACTGTGAATGAGACGAAACAGGGAAATTATGGTGATAAAAAAACTATTGTAATATAACTAAGAAGATATTTACTTCATAAAAATAGTTAAATAATAACTTGTTATGAAATGTTTTTAGAGGTTACTTAATGAACAACTCACAGTACTTTCTAGGGACATATTCTATCTTTTTAGGAGCATATATTTCTTTAGTTACATCCCCAATAGTAACTTTGTCTTCGCTGGAGTAAGCCCTTACACAATTAGCACTCAAAATTGCTTTTCTTTTGCCCACAATACGAATCAAAACATCGATTCGCCTCACAGTAACTGCGGGATTAAACATGGTGATTTTGGCTTATAGCTAGAAATTATCACTTAATGTATACTTCATTGATCAATACGAATACATCTTGGTAGTTTGAATGTTAATAATTAAATCATAAAAACAATAGATTAAATTATCGCGAGGTCCAAAGTACGTTTCTTGATCGTACCCACTCGTACCTTAATGTCATGTCAATGTCAATTTGACACACAGTGAACCAACACAGCTGATCAACGTTCAAAAATGCACTGTAAATAAAGAGTTTGAAAGCCGAGGTTGAAAGATCGTCGATCGTAAAGTAGCTCGTTTTTCCCAGCAACTGGCGTGCTATGTGCTGTTGTGATCGTGCTAGTGTATTGTATTCTCAGTTGTAACAATAGCCTACTACTAGTACTAGTGGTCTCCCGCGGTGTTACCCGCATGATTTTCTTTTCCATGGAAATATCGTAATAAAATGTATTGTATTGTATCTTTCCTACTTTGAAACATAGTATCAATCCACGCTACAAACTATATATGTGTGCCACAACCAAATCCGTTTAGACAAACCTTAAAAGCTCTAAAACTGTCCAAACTTTCACATTAATAAAATACAAAATGTACCACATTGTTTAGCTAGTTACACAACGGTTCGCTTTAATAAGCTTATAAGATTCATCTGCATCGCAGTTTTCTATGCGAGCGAGGTTTTATTTGCCATATTAATTAAAAACATTTTTTTAGGAAGTACTCATAAAATTTTGTATGTAAAATTTAGGTACTCAATAACCCAAAAAAATCTTTAAAAAAGTATGCGTTTCCGCGCATTTCAATTCGAATGCGAATTGAATTCGCATGTGAATTTCGAATGATTCAAAAATACGTCTCCAGCTCGCGCGCGCTTTTAAGCTGCGAAGGGCTGCGATGCGAATACTCGCAGCCTAAAAGTGAGCCGAGCAGGATATGTAGTACAGAGACTTTGTGTCCCTTTCTAATAGAATAGATTGACCACATTTTTTTTGTTACGTGGGATAAATATTTCAATACACGGGACCCAATGAATTTATATTTAGTTTAAATTTAGAATTTAGTTACAGAAATATTGCTAAATTTAGCAATATGGCCGGAAGGATAATTCTAATAAACAATCGCTACCGTACTTCAGCAAGTCACCGTCACCCTTCGGAGTTACATATAGACTAAAACGTATGCTAAATACGTCTCCCGGAAACGTATTTTTTAATCATTTTCATTAAATTCGCATTCGAATTGAAATTCACCGACTTCCATTCCATTTAGATTTTTTAATTATAAGAGTTTCTTTTCGTAATAACATGTGTTGTGAGGCTCCATTTTTAACTCAATCTACCGTACAATTTCTAATTACAAAGTATATTAACTTGACATTGGCAAAATCGCATATTTAACGCGAGCACGCCATTAAATAAGAAAGAAAAAGAAGAAGACATTAAGTGCTAAACGTCAAACTTTCTATCGTTCGAATCAAAAGGAGTGGTTCTTTACAGGATTTTTACCGGTCACTTTTACAGGACAGGAACCGTTAATAAAAAGAGTGGTTAATGGAGGTTTTTGATTAAGGTTTTTACAAAAATCGCTTCCGCGTATTCGGAATAAGATTCGGCGTATTGAAAGCGTATTCGGAAGTCTTTCAAAACAAAAAAAAAAACCGGTCTATTCAAAATTCTGTGAAAAGTACCTACTATAAGGCTAATAGCGACCTTCCGTGTCGTCCGTGAAGGTCGCTTTTCGCTTTGTTGTCCCGTTGTGCTTAAGTATTTATAAAGAGCAGAAAAGCCTCTATAAGCCGCTTAACTGGTTCAAAACCCTTTTAATTTTGCTCTTTCATGAAAAAAAAACCTTATCCCTATCCTTATTTATCGTCCTTGGTACCGGATATATCAACTAACTACCAACAGAATAAAACAAAATGTCTAGTGTTGTGTTAAATAGGATTTGATTCAATTGATTGTATTCAATTAATTTAATATTTTACAATAATAAAATATATAAAACATTCGTAAAACTTATTTGAGGATTTTGTGGAGGTAATGATACTTTTCGATTGCTTATTGATCTAAAATAATATTTTTTGTGTTTGATACACACACATAATCTGTGCTAAAACGTAGACAAAAGTTAAGCCATAGATGCGTTTAGCTGTGATCCATTTCACGTAATGTAACGTATTAAAAATTACCAATAAGGAACTTAAATAAATAAAGAGCGAATTTTTGCAAATGAATGCTCTAAATAAATAATAGAATAAAAGACTGTAAACCTAAATTAAGTTTATTACACCATATATTCATGGTAAATATAAGTATAAATAAAAATATTTTATTTTGTTATAAACGGAACGTAATGTAAAATGTTTTCTCGTGGCAGCCATTTTATAGAAATGTTTTGTCTATGGTGGCCAAAGAAAGGCGAAGCTAAACAAAAGGTTGCATGTAGATAGCATTTACTAATTTTCCAGTAAAATATGCATAAATACTGACATATTGAATTTAACTCTAAGTTCTAAACAAGTGAGATCATAAGTTATATGTTCTGTGTATCACACAAGTTCTTAGAATGAAGCACAATGCGTCGTGTAATGGAGGCCATTAGGAGTAATAATTATGTATATTGGCATACTTACTGTTCTTCAAACAATCCAATACAAACCTGAAGAAGTGTTTTCGTTGATTTTTTCACTGTTTTATGAATGCAATATGTAGACTATGGATACTTTGTGTTATGTGAAGAGTGCGCTGAGTAAATAAACCATACGTGTGTAAATCATGGCCCAGAACCAAGGGGAGGTTCAAGTGGGTACACCGAGCCAACCTGTGAAGGATAAAGATATTTATGCGTGTCTGCCGGACATACGGGGTAATGGTCCCCTCGGCCCTGACGAGCCGTGTCCGGGTGGTGAAGAATTACGGTGGCTTCCGGCACAAGCCACCGACAGAGACTTGGTTATGTACTTGAGGGCTGCCAGATCCATGGCAGCCTTCGCCGGTATGTGTGACGGTGGATCTCCAGATGATGGTTGTGTAGCTGCTAGCCGTGACGATACTACTATTAATGCCCTCGATGTATTACACGACTCAGGATATGACCCTGGGCGTGCTCTGCAAGCCTTAGTTAAATGCCCTGTGCCCAAGGGGATAGAGAAAAAGTGGTCAGAAGAGGAAAGCAAGCGTTTTGTGAAAGGTATACGTCAATTTGGTAAAAACTTTTTTAAAATCCGTAAGGACTTATTGCCTCATAAAGACACTTCAGAACTAGTCGAGTTCTATTATTTGTGGAAAAAGACACCAGGTGCTAGTAGTAATAGACCTCACAGAAGGCGAAGACAAGCATCACTTAGACGTGTCCGGAACACTAGGAATTCTCGTGCTGGTACACCAAAAGAACAGACACCAGAAGCTACCCCTACAGTTCCAGATACTAATGGTTCTAGACCATCACCTAATCCAAAAGAGGGTGGTGAAATGAGTTCAGTCACAGAAGACGAAAATTCTGAAGAAGATAGTGACTCCCGTGAGACTGGTGAGTTGGCTAAGCCAGATAATGGGAGAACAGGAGATAATCCAGAAGATTCCCCAAGTAGAATGAGGACGAGAAATAAATCAAAAGAGCAGGTGACTCCAAATGGAAAGAAAGGCCAGGATGAAAGTGATAATGATTCAAAATCAAAAACAAAAGCTAATAAACCAAATACACAAACTACAAATAATAATGTTACTGAGAAAGTCTTATCATCACCTGTCAGCAAAGATGTGAAGAAGAAAGTAGTAGTAGCAAATGGTAAAGTTGATCTATCAAAAGTCAAAAAGCGTCTTCCAGATGATTTGAAAATAGAAGGTATTATGGATGGTGATGTTCAAATGAAGAAGAAAAAGCAAGATGAACCTCCAGAAAGTCCTTCAGAGAGCTTTACTAATGACAGTTTTCCTGCTATTGATGAAACTGAAAATACTGAACCAGAGCCAGAGGCTTGTGACTTCAGTTTTAATAAGACTGAAAAAGAAAATGTAGAACAAAATAAAGAACCTGAGGCAGAACCTCTTATAAAAATATCAGAGTCACAAGTCAAAGTAGAATCTAATATAGAACCAATAATCAAAACAGAAAATGAACCTAATGAAAAAGAAGAAAGGAATGTGTTAGATTTGAAAACAGATTGTAATACCCCAAAACACAATGATAACAATGATCAACCAAGACCGTTGACTATGCCAGGTACTATATTTCCAAAAACTGAACTTATTATTCCAAAAGTCACACCAATGGCTACCGAATCTATAGAAAAAATAAAAATCAAAGAAGAAATTGATACTGAAGAACATTCTCTCAATCTACAAAAGGAAGAATTCCAAAAGGATCCTCTTGCACATAACTTCCCAGGTCATCCAGTGAGTCAGACAAATAAACCACTTAATTTAGAGAACACCAATTTCTTTGTCAAAGACAGCCATATTTATAATCCTAAACTGAGCCATAGCATAAAAATTGAGGGAGGAGTAACTAACAATATTTTTAATCCTATTAATATCAATAAGGAAAGTTCCATAATAAGAAGTGCAAAAGATTTTGCCAGCGGTATGCCACCTTTTGGATATAATTCTAATATTAATTATTCTAATGACCCCAATAAACATAATCCACATATAAATCCTTTGAAAACTGTAATTAAGTTAGAACCTAGAGATGAAACCAGTGAAATGAAAAATCAAAATACACCAGAAATATTTACAGCAACAATTTCAACAGCAAGTAAAGTGGATTCTCCAAATACTCCTCGGTTAGACTCATTACAAAGAATAAGCCCATCTCCTACAAACACTAGAGCGTCATCACCACCTGCAATGGAACATCCATCTACAACCAACACGGAACCAATATCACCAGCTAATTCTCAAGAAACAAAAGATTCTGATCATGATGATAAGCAACCTACTGAACTAAAGACTTCAAATCAGAAACATGAAAATCAAAATACTGGATTGAGGCCTCCTGTTTTTCCATCGCCAGTACGACCCGAAAATATGGGAGTTAGATCTACAGAAGCTTCCAATGTTCCAGTTACAGGACAAAGTATGCCTCCACCTACTATGAGTCAACCTTCTATTGCTGGGTTGCTACCCCCTGGTCCATTGCTATCAGTTGGAAGTGGATCTAATGTGGGACCATATAGCTTTATGCCAGCACCATTATTTGGACATTCAAGCCATCCAGGTTTAGAAAAACCTGGTTCTCTGCCTCCTCTTATACAACAAGTTCCATCATCTCACAGTCACCCAGGAGGCAGTATGATTCCTCAACCATCCAATCAAAGTGATCCGTCAATGCCACAGGATTTGAAAATTAAGCAAGAAGTTCCAGATAGTATGCCTGCAAATCTGTCTACACAAAACAGTGATCCTTTACAATCTCTAAAGGAGGTAAAGGTGCCTGGATATCCTATTGGAAGTGCCATAGCACAACATTTAAGCTCAGAAAGGGATAGAGAATCTATATCGAGTGTTGAAAATAATAGTAGACCACCAAGTCAACCAACCAATGATACTCCAAGTATGCCGAGTGCATTCCTAGGACCAAGAATAGACAGCATAAAGAAAGAACCTGATTTTCTTCACCAGCCGCACTTGCCACCTACAAGCCAGAGCGGTGGTACGGAGTCAGGAAGCACCTTACCACCTGTTAAGAGTCCTCATACACCAACACCAATCAAGAGCCAGCCAAGTCACAATGGGACACCAGGACATCCTCATCCATCTGCTACCACATCTCCTTTCTCAAGACATTTGACAAGCCCATCCCAACCTCGTCAGATATCAGCATCTCCAGTGCAACCCAACACTCCTGTATCACATTCTGCACTGAACTTAATGAATCCATCTCATTTGTCAATACCATCTACAATTCCTGGCCCTGTGATGCACTCTGGTCAGCATTCTGGTCCGCCGCATCCACATCCATTTGCGTCACCTTTACATCATCCCCACCACCCGTTATTACATCCATCCATCTTCCAACTCTCAGCAGCAGCTGCAGCACATGCTATGCATCCATATTACCCACACCCTCATCCTGGCTACTCAATGCCATATCCATACCCATATGGACCTCTGCCACAGCCTCATCCTATACCACCTATGCACCCTGCATCAAGCACTCCAGGAAGACATGATCCAGTAAAGCCTACCATAGAATCTACTACAATGCTTAGTTCTCATCACAGTACCAGTTCCTCAGTCACAACAAGATCACTGAGAGAAATTTCTGAGAGTTCTGAAGACCCAAGGAATCCAAATGCTACAACTGAAAGACATCAACTACATGAAACTACCATGACTCATCATCATTCTACAAGCCACCATAGTGCAGTTCATACAAGTACAGAGAAACAACCCAGTCATGCTGGTGGTGGAACAAACCACACCTTGTCAATTTCTCATTCGACTTCCAGCAGTTCTTCGCAATCAATACAACATAAAATAAATACACAGCAGAAAACAAGTTCTCATTCAAACTCTCCACATCATTTGTCGGCAAGTCTTTCTCAGACAACAAGTTCTTCGTCGAGTGTTAATGTTACGAATAATCACACACATCATCATTCCCATCATCTGGCACATCATCCAGAGAGATTATCACCTGCTGATTCAATGCTACTGCGTCATCATCCAAAGATGATCCCTGGGAATCCAAATCACTTAATGATTCAGCCTCCATCAATGGGACATCCTATGGGTCTGGGATTGGCGCCAGGTCCAGGTCCAAGTTCTATTGAAAGCCTCAGACTACACGCTCAAGCCGCAGCTGGCTTGCAACAGTCACATGGGAGATCAGGTTCACCACATCAATTACCACATGGCCATCCACATTTGCGTGGCCCTCCAAGACCGATGCCAGACGATAACGTGGAACTTAAACTTGAGACCCAATCACAGCCTGAAGAAGAGGAAATTCCAAGTCCTGCACATATACCACATGGCCCCAGCCCTGAACCAAAAATAGAAGACACAGAATGTCACAGATCACAATCGGCGATATTCCTAAGACATTGGAATCGTGGAGATTATAATTCTTGCACGCGAACGGATCTCATTTTTAAACCGGTGCCAGAATCGAAATTAGCACGTAAGCGAGAAGAACGATTAAGAAAGCAAGCGGAACGTGACAGAGAGGAAAGAGAGAAAATCGCACAACAGGCACACAGAAAGATAGCGACGCCTGAAAAACCTGAAACAAAACCACCTTCAAGAGGTGCGATAGAGACAATTTCGTCGCCATATGACCGATTTCCAAGACCGCCTGGATATCCAGAAACTCCAGCACTACGTCAATTATCCGAATATGCACGTCCACACGCCGGTTTTAGTCCAGGGAATCTACCACGGCATTGTATGGATCCAATGCTCCAATACCAGCTCAGCTCTATGTACGGAGCCGCAGGCGCTAGGGAGCGACTCGAGCTAGAGCATCTCGAAAGAGAGAAACGGGATCGCGAGATCCGAGAACTACGCGAACGCGAGCTCAACGATAGACTAAAAGAGGAACTACTTAAAAACAACGTCGGGCCGCGTGCTCTCGATCCTCATTGGCTCGAAATGCACAGAAGATACGGAATGCCGCCCCCGCCCCCACAGGGGGCCATACCGGTTCAGTTCGGCTTGTACCCGCCGGGACACGGGCCCGCCGCGCTCTCGCAGCTGGAGCGTGAGCGGCTGGAGCGGCTCGGCATTCCCCCGGCGGGTGCGGGCAGCGCACCGCCTTCCGTGCCCGTGTCGGGCGCGGGCCCGCATCACCCGCACCACCCGCACCCGGGTGTCGCCGCCGCGCAACTCGAGGCGGCCGAGAGGCTCGCGCTCGCTGCTGACCCGATGGTGCGGCTGCAGATGGCCGGCATCAACCCGGAGTACCACGCGCACACGCACGCACACACGCACGCGCACTCGCACACGCACCTGCACCTGCACCCGGGGCAGCAGGCGGCGGCGCAGGCGCAGCAGGAGGCGCTGGCGGGGCTGGGCCCGTACCGGCCGCTGCCGCACCCGGACCTGCTGGGCGGCGTGGGACGCCCCTACGCGGAGCAGCTGGCGCAGCAGGCGGCGGCGCACGAGCAGCTGCAGCG
Source organism: Chrysoteuchia culmella (assembly GCA_910589605.1). NCBI lineage: Eukaryota > Metazoa > Arthropoda > Insecta > Lepidoptera > Crambidae > Chrysoteuchia > Chrysoteuchia culmella. The sequence goes on along the minus strand of OU342651.1, from coordinate 19,156,396 downwards.
GCAGCTGCTGCTCGAGCGCGAGCGCGGCTTCCTGCACCCCGCGCATCACGAGGACTTCCTGCGGCAGCAGCGCGAGCGCGAGCTTAAAGTGCGCGCGCTCGAGGAAGCGGCGCGCGCTTCCCGCCCGTAGTGCGCCCGCTCGCCCGCCCGCGCTCGTAACCTTGTAATATAATGACGATCCGAGTGTTCCCCGTGAAATTTTTAAACTCGTGAAAAGAGTTTTTCTTCGTATGTGTGACGATATGATTATTGTAATTTATATTTATCTAACTTAAGTTTTTATAATGGTTTTATAGCTGCATGGTCATGTAGTACGCTTATTTTCCATGCTCAAATTTATTTCTTAACTACTAGTCATAATAAAAAATTTATGTGGAGAATGACGTGATGTCACGTGTTTCGTGTAATTTTATACTTATTTTAAATTTAAATTATTTTTACAAAAAACCTGAAGGTGCCGGTTTACATAATTTAAAACATGACTACAGACAGATTTAACCTTCCAGTAAAAATATGTAAGTTTAGTTGCTATTTCATGACACGACAATTTATATATTTGATGATAAATGAAATTAAAGTGTATAGAACAGAGTAGGGACTGTGACTTGCCTTTCTAATCGACTTGCCTTTTATGTACTTGACCTGTAGTGACTTTCTTACTCTGTATATTTATAAGGATTAGGAAATGTAAATGTTTCTCTTAAATTATTTACAATAATTCATTTTAATTTATCATAACCCAGATTGTTTTACATTTGAACTAAAATATAACATTGCATACTTTTTAACAATACCTACTAGCTACTCAGTTATTTAGAAAAATTAGATTCACATATCAAACATAACATTGTGGTTTCATGGCGAGTGTTGAAATTAAATGAAAAGTAGCCTTTCAAGCATTAAAATTAACAATGGAAGTACGCAATAATTGTTGTAACTACTTGTTTATTGAAAATTGTAAAATTAAATGTTGTACACTAACGTTACGAAATTGAAATGTCGGTAATGTTATGTATGTACAATGAAGAGAATTTACTTTTGTAATGATTGATTTGAAACGATACTTAATGGAATTGTTAAACAAATGACTGCTAATTTAATATTTCTCAGTTATGTATTGTTTACATTTAATATGTCCAAAATCAGTAACACATGGGTGCAATGATTTTTTAAGAAATACTTCTAGCATTGTCAATTGACAATAGACCTTATTGCTCAGGGAATAAGTGTACATATGCTAAAACGATACTTAACTAGACAAGTTGTAGTCCTAAACGAGGAAGACTATAAAATATAATATTTTCCTTGAATTAAACCTTTAACAAAGATCACGATGATTATTGTGAATTATTTATATTAACGACTTAGATTTTATTTTATGATTTAAAGTACTGGTGCTTATTTCTATGCTTTGAAAACTAATTAATTGTATGACCCTCTACCTAACTAAGATAACGGCGAACTGTATTTTCATTAGTAATTAATCAATAGTTACAATTAGCAGTCTTGTTGCAATACTTAGTCCATTTGGTTAGAAATACCTTGTAAAAGCAATTTCTGCAAATTGGCGTCAAAATTTTGACCAAGTACAAAATATTTATTCGAACGCAATAAAAATGTTTTCGACTCTAATTTGTAGAAATGTGTTATAAGAATTTGTTGATAAATTATGAATATATCGGCACGAATGTCCGGATTTCAAGGGGCTAACAACTTCACCAAGGTTTAAATAATGCTAAAAAACTAATTTGTAATTCAGAAGAAGTAATAAGTAATTTTGCAAACATTCGTGTTGGAGGAAATTAAACAACTGTTTTCTTGATAACTACTTGGACTTCACTGACTAGTTATATTCTTGTAAATTTAAGTCGTAATTTTCGCCCAATGTACACACATTCAGTAATTATACTGCACTATATTGTAATATAAATTCCCTTTGTTATAAATAGAACTTATTATAGAGTAGAGATAAAATAAAATTTCAAAAATGTCGCTTCGTAGGTGTTATGTTTGTAATGCCATAGAATTTGGTTATTTAAAAGAGGAAATGAGTATTATTTTTAGAGACAAATTATATCTTAATTAAGAGGTTGCGTGTCGGTTTAAAAATTTCATTTATTTAGACAATAAGGTTAATGGATGTCTTAGTGCTTTTGTGTAAATTTTTTTGAATAATATATGTGAAAAAATCATGTTGTGTTTCTCTTTTTGATAGTACTGATAACACGTTTAATAAGAAACACAAATCTGTGTGTTAGGAGTCTTTGACGAACAAGAATACCAATTGAAATAAAACAACTTTTACGGATATCAAACGCGCTATATTTCCACGAACTAAGTTGTAATTGGCCGTATTTTTTGGTTTTTTAGGGGTTTTTTGATTTTCCCGACGTTTCAGCACCTTTACAGCTGCCGCATACCACGGCAGCTGTAAAGGTGCTGAAATACAACTTAGTTCTTGGAAATATAGCGCGTTTGATATCCGTAAAAGTTGTTTTATTTCAATGAACAGTGCGCGCCAAAACATAAGATGTAAGAATACCAATGTCTTCATATGGATGGATGCATGGATCCATGAGTTGGTGTCTGTAGCGCCAGAAAATACGAGCAAAGAATATTAATTACTGCTACGAGGCAGCAGCGGGCAACGCGAGAGCAAACGTGCCCCTCAGTTTAATTTTTGGGAATGCTAGGTATAGCTGGCCCATAATAAAATAATTATATTTTACTAAATTTTTTACTCTCTGCCTTTCCTACTGACAGAATTACTGTCAAGTCAAACAATTTTCTATCATAAAGTATACAAGAATCGTGCTTAAAAGATAGATTTACATCGTTATCATTGTAACTAGGCGATAGTTTAATCGATATTTTACAGGGTAAACAAGAAACAGTCGCTACAAACATAGTGATTGTAACAAATTTAATATACCTGACTAGGAATAAGTGATGGTGAATTAGGATGGGTTTAACGAGCAATACTGGGCTATTAGCAAGTGTCACACGGAAACATCCACTTGAGAAAGAGAAGGTTGGTACCGGTATTTTCTATTACCTTAGCTTTCTATAGAAAAACTTTGTCATTCTGTCGTAGAGCTAGAACTTCTTACAATAAAACTGTATGCCTCTCGTAAGGATAAGGCCCCAGGGAGGTACCTTGTGGAATAGGATCTTTGGTAAATATCAGAAGTTCTCAAATCTAATTTTGCCTTTATATAAGCAAATGTTAGGTACTAATAAGCTGCGGGTAAGCATATAAGAAACGTTTTAAACGCGATTACGAGTTTTCTGTTGGGGCCTTCGATCCTGCAGATTTACAAACTTAAAATAAAGTTGCAATAAGATAAAAACTATTTAAGGACAACCCACAACTATAAAATACTTTTTACGAACACAATTCACATCTTAACCGTATGATGCTCTAAACTGAAGTCCACGCCATTGTTTGTAAACATATTTTGACAAATGACGTATGTGCATTTGATTGTAAGTAGGCTGCGAATATGTAGGTAATCTTTGAATTTTGTAAGATAAAAGTAATTACCTTGAACTTAAAAAATCTTTTTTACTTTTCAGAACAGCGTGGAGTTGCGATGCGAGGTGACTCCTGCGCCGTTCATGCTGCGGCCTTACGCTGGCCTCTACAACCCTTTTCACCATTCCTGCTCGGTGCTGTGCAACCACCCCGCAGACACTGAGGCCAAGGAGTTCGTCAAGCGGGTTAAGGACAGCTGGGTAATTGCAGGATCATGATCAGCCATGATTTTTTTAAAATTTAATGTATGAATGATAGTGTAATTGAAATTGTTTGTTTGTTATTGTGATATGGAATAAGGTCCGAAATAAAATGATTATTTATTTATTTTATGCTGCAGCCTTCTGGCCTCTACAACTCCTTTCACCACTCCTGCTCGGTGTTGTGTTACCACACTGCCGACACCACAGGCCAAGGGGTTCGTCAAGCGGGTTAAGGACAGCTGGACAATCCTCATGGCAAGATCATCAGATTTGTTAATGACAGTAAATGCAGTCGGGACCAATTGCTTAACGTGACTTTCGAAGCATGTTGAAATAAATAAAATCATAGTTAAGCATTTTTAAGGGTTGGACTTTGGTACTTACTAATAAATAACAGGTAATATTTTAATTTTTTCAGTTCCTTGAAGGAAAAGCTCATTACCTGCACGAAGATTTATCAAAGTTCCACGATCAAAATGCAACGGAGAAAAACAAAACTCCACATGACATCGTTACTGAGGACATGTTTAGAAGGTACTTACCTAATTAAATAGATTTTTGGATTAAGGTGCTAAATATATACCTCCTAATATCGAAATCGTAGTAACATACCTACTTGAAAAATTAATAAGAATGACTTGAATAGCGCTTTGCAAAAGCTTAATAAAAAAACGGAAAGTCCACGACGGTTAAAACGAAATTGTGAAAGGATAAAATAATGTATATTTTATAGTTATGAGTATATGTGTATATTTATGTATAGGATAGGTAGATTATGTATTATATCTATTTATGTGTATATGTTGTAGATTTTAGTTTAACAATTTTCCTATTTAAGTTTTGCATTTATAGTCACCCGCTTAATATTAAATATCTCTTACACGTCTCAGGTTGTCTGGGAGAGATCTCTTTTAGAGATAAGTCCACCTTTGTACACATATCTCAAATTCATTCTGTAACTGTATTTGTTAGTGCAATAAAGAGTATAATAAAAACCGCGTCAAAATCGGACTAGTAGCTTTGGAGATTAACATTGGTTTGCACAAACAAACAGCCTCTCACCCCAAAGGCCGTCTCCGCGTACCGTCGCGGGTAAAAATAACTCAGTGGTCAACCACAACAAAACATAAAATGAAATATCACGAATTCACAAATAGCATTCAGATCGAATAATGTATATAGTTTACCTTCCTACCTACTTGTTAACCTTCAGCGCTTGTGCTGCTTATCGCATAGGTTCGGCAATTGGGCATTAATTAGAGTGGTTTTACTATTAATCTTAACTGTTGACATTTATGACATTTATGCTTTCTAGTTGGCTAGAGGCCCGCCCGTGCAGCTTTACCCGCGTCAACCGCGTGGTTCCCGTTATCGTGGAAATATCAGGATAAAATGTATCCTAGTTCAAGCTAAGCTAAATCTAAGCATCTGTGTCAAATTTCATCAAAATCCATTCAGCTGTTTTTGCCTGATCGAGCAACAAACATCCATTGTAGATTAGGGGCTTCTACTCAACAATAGATGTTTAGATGGTTGTGGCTACTTTGAACCTTAACACCCCGTAAATAAGGAGTAAATGGCCAGAATCGTTTCTTATAATCCATTAATGGGTTATTATCCATAAATGGGTCTACCCTATGTTGAGTTAGACAGTTGATCCCCATATCTTCCGTAGATACACGGAGACAGATTCCCGGCCGCACACTCCAGCACCGACGCTGGCCAGTGGTAAATCCAGGGGCTCCCGCCGCTGCCTCACCCCTGACCAGCCGCATCAAAGGACGGCCATCGTGCTCGACTTGCGTAGGAGTCACAGCCAGGTAATTAGTAATTTTTCATTTATATAAAACATTTGCATGCCTTAAAGCATGGGTGGAAATAAATAATAAAGTCTGGTTAAATGTAGAATATGTTATAATGATGTAATAAAGTTTCTTGTTCTAGGATTTCTGAATGTTTACAGACTTTAGTGATCTCGAACATCTAATTTTGTGTTCAAAACTCTTGGACGAATAATTCGTCCAAGTCAAAACTTGATCTCTTAACGTAGCTATAAAATCTATGATCTACAAGTTAGGCACCGCACTAAAGCTGAAGTCAATGGCTCAAAACACACCTCATTCTATCATATATTTTCTGTCCAGGAAACCCTATACTACCACGCGACCTCGGACATGACAGCAGGCCAGGCTACCACCGCCACCAACGACCGCTCCACGTTGCCATCGTTGAACCTCTCAGAGGGCGCTCATAACCGCCTAGCCAAGGGCCAATGCGAGCAGCTGCCTCCTTTAGCGTCGCCCTTAGTTTTAAGTCAGAGGGCTCAGCCAGTGAAGGAGGCGTTAACCGTGAGAACAGTTAAAAAGGTAAGGTTTCAGTACCCTAGTGTAAGTATGTAGGTAGATGTTCAAATGTGCCTAACTGCCATGCCACAGTAAAAGTCTCAGAGTGCGCCCATAATCACCTACCCAAGGGTCAGTGCAAGCAGCTGCCTCATCCTATAGCATCATCCCTAGTGTTGAGCCAGAGGGCTCAGCCAGTGAAGAAGGCGTTAACCGTCAGAACTGTTAAAAAGGTAAGGCTTCAGTGCTCTAGTGTAAATATGTAGTTAGATGTTCAAACGTGCCAACTGCCATGTCATCTTATGATAATTTTTAAATAGAAAAATATTGGAAAAAATCAACTCGGCCACAAGTGAATTCTCAGATGGGACTCCAACCCATGACCTTTGGAAATCCGGTCCAATACTCTAACCACTGAGCTACCGAGACTTGCGGACCACTGTCGAAATTCTCCAATACTTTTATATTTTTAATATGCTGTAGGCCAGCGTTGTCACATCAATGCTAGGAATAGCCTTGCATTCGAAAGAAACATCTTTTCAGGTGTTTAAAGATCGATTAAGATGCAACAGCCAATAATATATGATTTTTGAATTTTTGCGTATTTCAATGGTATTTTTATACTTATGATAAATTTTAAATAATAAAAAAAATATTGGAAATAAATCAACTTTTACGGTAACGTATCATATTCAAATTCAATATCATTTATTCAGTCTAGGCTGCTACAAGCACTTATACACGTCAAAGAAGCTACGCCATCGGTTCACAAACCCTACGGCGGGAGACCTTGTAACGAGAAGAACCGGCAAGAAACTCGTCAAGGGCTCTTTTTTATCCATGTTTTATTTCATACAGAGTCGTCAAATTGAAAAGTGACCTTAACATATCAGTAAGGTCAATTTCCATCACATAAAGAAAATACTAATTATAATATTACATTTTATGGTTAATGCAACTGTAAAATTATTTCAACTGGCAAAGAAAGACTTGTCTATCATTATCGTTACAACATTTCTCGCATTACAAGATTACTGTACTGCAAGTTGTGAGGTACATACAGATCAGTATCAATTTATTTTAGATAAAAATAGGTATTTAGGCTTTAAGCGCAACATTAACAGACAGAGGTAGACCCATTTCCGCTGGCGGCACCCGTTCACGAGCATGACGCATGAACCAGCCATCGCTTCGCTCAACCATATTTTAGGGAACGTAACGACCTGCCTCACACGACACCGCAGAAGAAACGTTTGAGTGAGCATGACGTACCTCAGTCAGGTACTTATGTTAGGCTGTTTATATACAAAAAAAATACAATGGCTATGTTCAGCAAAAAAATTAAGATAAAAGTGCATTAATGTGTGACACAATTTACAATGTTAGTAGAAGACGCATGAGCTGGGTCATAATCTCAAAGCGTAATTAAAGTAAGTTAACAAAAAAATACTTTTATATACTTAATTGGAATAATTGAAAACATTATTTAGTTTTTATTTATTCTATCGAACTATGTACAGTCGCAGAAGTTTCCGGCCGAACACCTTTCGGCGATATTCGCTTGGGCTTGATTTAGACAGTCGTAGTCGTATGGGCTAACAACGTCACCCATTGATAGCCGTTCAAGGGATTTTGCGCTGCAAGTGGACTACCGGGAAATTCTGCGATATACCTATGTAGGCAGACTTAACAAAACAACGCATAAACGTTCCATTATCGAAGTTACTATAACCTCCATCCTATTGAGCAATTACTAGAGCATTCAAATCTCTCTGATAAGGAACTAATAATCAATACGTGCTAGCGTTACAGCGATAATGTCAGTCAGTTAACTGTGAACCGTAAAGACAACGTTAGAACGTTGCGAAACATATACGATGTTGCCGTTTTTAGTATCGAAAACAAAATTGTTGACTATCAAAAAAGATGACAAAATTAAAACTAAAAAGAATAAAGAAAAGAGTTTTTATGTAACTGGAGATAACTTGTTGACTGTCAAACCGAGGCGGGTGAAACGTAAACCGTTGAATATTCCCCAAATCGTACCACCTTCTCCTTGCGATTGTAGCCTGATGCATCTCACCAGGATTGTGATTAGCTACGCCCCGAAGACGAGGAAGAGGGGTGGTTCGACCATAGTGTTGTCTATGACTTCGTTAGGCCCGAGTGGTGAGCGGAAAAGAATGAAGTTGCCCTTGCCGATACTGACGAACGTACAGATGAGAAAAAAGGAGAAGCCTCTTCTCTATGATAGCGATGCGTTTTTTAAGAAACTTGAGGTATTTTGTGATATTGAGAATTTATGAACAACGGGAGACTCCTATAGCTTTCATCATACCTGATGATAAGGCTAAAGGTGGAAGCACTCCTCTCCCGGATTCCTCATTTCGTCAACCGCTGACGAATTGGCTGTCTTATTGTGTTCCAACACAATAAGGGTTAAAACATGTTGTTATTGCGCCAGACTAAGATAAGATGGTGGTATCTATAGCTAGCCAGGTGGACTTATATACAATATGTACCCCTAATGGGAATCGAACCCGGGGCTTCTGAGTCTGATAACGGTGGTGTTACCACTAGACCATTGAAGCGGTTAAACTCTAGGAGTTTTCTAAAACTTCCGGTTTTATTTGTCACAAATATAATGCGTGTATATAAATTTTACATTAAATTCATCTGTTTCTAGACGCAGCTAAAAGCACTCAACCTGGGAAAGGCGATAAAGAAGACCAATAAGACGGAGACCCCGCCTTCTCAGCGATCCAAAGCGGAAAATGAGGGTAACGACGAAGGGGAGTCGGTGATGGTCAATGGTGATGATGGAGGTAGGTAATCTATATAGTAGGTATATATACAATTCTAAATTGATTCATTGTTGACATCAGAGTTGAGACTAGAACCCAAACGGCTAAAAGTAGAGACACCATTTTTGGAGGGTAGATTGATTGAACTTTTATGGTGTAGATGAGCACTAAGAAGGGATTTTACAAAATTCAGTCCCTAGGGGGTAAAATAGGGAATCAAAGTTTGTTTGAAAATCCGCTCAGTTTAGAAGTTAGGATCTTCAATCTTTGCGTTAAGGCTGTGGATTAAATACGAATATTTATGTGTCTCAGCGTAATTGACAATTCCACCCCGAAGGGGTAAAAAAAGGGTACACGTAAGTACTCATTGATTGCCGAAACTGCCGTAATATAACAGTTGGAGGCTTGGTTATTACTTGGATATCCAAATACTATCCATCGAACCAATCTTCGAAGTATTAAAAATATGGTTTGTCCACACAATGCAACTGATTTGCGTAAGTAAACGTCTAATTATTTCTTTCTTATCGTATGAGGATTAGGCCACCTCTGGTGTAAGATTTTATCAGGCCGCCTTAAGGTCTCTCTGACTTGGGTTAACGACTGTTATTAGATGCCAACAGGCGATACCCACGGTTTAATGTGCCCTTGGAAGCACGTAAGCGCTCAGTTGTAGTGTCACTTTACGGTCACCCATCCGACACCTGACCGGACCGAACGTTGCTTAACAAACTTGATCGAATACGATCAGTCTGTAAAGCGCGGCTTTTAGTAGCGCACATTTTCGGTGTCATTTAACAACTAGCTTATGTTTATTCTTGAATCAAATACGAATCGATCGACATTGGTATTGTGACGTTTCGTTGTACTCTTGAGTCGCTACAGCAGCGCCAAATTTGATTCATATTGAGCGGACATTGAGTGAACTAAACGACCTTGAGTTTTGCTCAAAATTTTTTAGTATTGAATTGACGTATTTTTGATAAAAAATATAAATGCACAACTATCTTAATCACGTGAACGAAGTCGCGGACAAAGCTAGGAAGGTATACCTACATAGGTACAGTTATAAATTAAATAAGGGTTTACCTAACAAAAAATGTATATTATTGTTTAGTTAGATGATTATAAGAACAATATATAATAATTAACAAACATTTCGAACAAGATTTTGGACGATCAGTTGTACACATATTAACACCTACGCATAAATTAGAAATTACTAAACAAATCCGCACAAAGGGCAAATCAAATTACGTCAAATAGCCGCCTAATTTTTTTTACTTTTAAAAATATAAGCAAAGGATATTCGAAATCTGGCACCGGGCGCGAATTTACAAAGCCATTTCAGCCAAGAGTCAAACTCTCTAATAGATAAGCCTTTGTGCCGAGCCGTGCAAATTCCCTGACAAGTCAATCCATTGATCTCGTACTAGACTACAACTAGCAACACTGATAATACTACGAAAACGAGTTTGATACTTGACACATTTTTATTAATTATTTGTTCTATTTTTGTAAAACCGCTAAATCATTAGAACCTAGTAACCTACCCATTTACCACTGACCTGTTACCGTGCTAGACCTTTCGCACTCAACTCTATTTTATGCAGCTTAGCTTTATTCGACTTATGTAAGTTAAGAAAAAGAAAAAGGAAGTATTTGAGAGATGAATTAGAACAAATAGTAACCTTTGAAATGCTAGTACTTACTATTTCCTAACAAACTTTGTAAACTTGCGCACCGGACACCCTATAACAGAAATAACAATCAGGGGGTTTACCATCAACTCTTTGCATGATTCTTTTTAGGTTGTGGAGAGTGGGATGCTGTCATGCGGCGCGTAGAGCGGCGTCTCACTCTAACTATCTAAAAATAACCTAAAATGAATCGCATTATAATTGATGGCAGGCCCCCAGTTCATCATATTGTTCATTAAAAGGTGAAGGGCGGAGAAGAGGCAAGCGCCGTCGTAAGGGCAAGCAGGGCAGTGATCGCCTCACGTCCGCTGGTCTCGCTGCGCAGACGCAACAAGATCCCGAGACGCAAGTATGATGTTCCACTACAGAATAGCAAATATACTATTGAATGATACCTAGGTGAAGGACGAAGCCGAGGCAAGCGTCTTCGCAAGGGCAAGCAGGGAAGTGACCGCCTCACGTTCGCCGGGCTCGCTGCGCAGACGCAACAAGATCCTGAGACGCGAGTATGATGTAAGACTACATAATAGCAAATATACTATATAATGATAAGCGAAGGACGGAGAGGAGGCAAGCGCCGTCGCAAAGGCAAGCAGGGAAGTGACCGCCTCACGTTCGCCGGGCTCGCTGCGCAGACGCAACAAGATCCCGAGACGCAAGTACATATTATTATGTTATAGATTTTTTTTTTATATATCAAATGGGCTTACTCTTGACATCAATCTGGCTGAGGAGGTCTAAGATGGAGCGAGTTCGCCCAGAAGAAGCCTGTTCACTTGCACCTTGAACAGGGTGGCCACTTTCTGGAAAACCGGGAAAACCGGGAAAAGTCAGGGAATTTTGCTATTCATGGAAAAGTCAGGGAATTGTCAGGGAAATTTAATGGAGGTCAGGGAATAAAAATTGTCTCTGTACCAAGGCTCCGTCACTCCATGTACTTGCGCGCTTTAATTACCTACCGCCCGGTCGAGCGTTCTCGGGCCGTTTGCGGACCAAATTCAGTGCGGTTTTCGCAAGCGAAGCGCAAGCACGTTGTTCAATTTTAATCGTTACATTCGTTCGTACACGTACCTACGATGCCGTCTGGTGCCTTATGTTCTGTAGATTTTAAGTTTTTTACTTTAAAGTTTTTATTTTTATTTTACCTACACACTGACCTCTATAATTATGTTTTATCTAGATGTATTGTACAGTCGGAATCAGAATCAGAATAATTTAATGCGTTTCATGTGGTACATTTAAGATCTTAGAGGTAGTTATTAGTGCATACACATGAGTCCTGTAAGGACATAACAATATTAAATCAAATTACTTAAAAACTAGTTAAAAATATTCATACAAAATTAAATTAAATTAAATATATTATCTTTAACAATAAATACACAAACAAAAAAGAAAAACAAAACAGTAAAATTTATAAAAAAAAAAATTATAAACGATACAATTTGAAACTACCACCTATAGTCAGAACATAAATTCACAGTTCTCAATAACATAGACACAAAAAGTTATGTTAATTTATTTTATTGAAGAGGCAGCCGTGCGATTGCTGTGGGATCGCGCGGTGGGAATCAATCACAACTGTACGCTTGAGCATTTAGGCACATTTTAGCATGCAGCGGTTGCTGATGCGACGGAGTAGGCTATTATAGCAGTAGGTATTGGAAATTTTCCACTGAGTGAAGTATCTGTTACGTAGTAACTATTTAGTAATCTGTGTCTGTACGTACATAATACATATAAGTACATAATAAAAAAAATTGAGGTCAGGGAATAAAAATAAAAGTACATAATAACGACCTACTACTATAATAGGTTAATAGTAGGTACATAAATGCAACCGCGCGGCGCACGTGCCACTGTATTAGTATTACTCGAAAATCGCCGCCGCGCGGGGATGTCAAAGGACGCCGACACTTGGCCGGCGCAGGTTGTCGGCAAATCAAAGGCTATGGTAGGTATCAGGTGTTCTATTTACCGCCTTGCGCCCGCCGTTTGCAATATTGCAATAGGTAAATTTGATTCATTCCTATTCGTTACTCGATTGGATATAGACGACAGTGAAAGTGTGGCTTTGTGTACCTTATTTACTTACGAGTGTTGTTTTTTTGGAAGTTAATGTGTTTTAATTTTCGAAAGTGAATTAAGAAGAGGATATAAGGACTATAATTATTCTGTGTTTTGTTTGGATGACCCTGGTAAGTGATTTGATTTTTTCGTTATTTCAGATCCCTAAGTAGCTAGGTATTAAGCACCGTTCAAAGGGCTCCTTTCGGACTTGTCACAATAAGTATGTACCTTATACATATATTTGGGGAATGTGACGGTATATCAGGAGCGCGTTAATGTCTTTACATTTCACTTATGTAAAACACAAAAACATTTCACTTATGTGTCTTATGTGTACGTTTTAATTAACATAAACAATGAAAAAAGGTAGAAAATAAGACTTTTCTATGAAAGTGACGAGTATGCTCAATACTTGGCCATGTGGCTGTATCTGTCGTACGTTCTTGGCCGAAAAATGAGTCTAATTATAATAGCGTTTTATATACCATATACTTATGTGCCAACTCATAAGTTTTAAATTGTTAATCATTTCATAGATGTCTTTAGCTAGTGGAATATGTTTTAAGTAACTTACAGCTTATACGCCTCGTCAAAATTGTTTTTTTTTTTTTACTTCCAGATGGTCAATCTACGATGTCGAGTAGGAAGAAAACATCTTTTAATTGTCAATGGAAATTGAAGGATAAATTTAAACCGTGGCTTGAACCTGTCAAAAATGACCCTTTTTCCGCCTACTGTACAACGTGTAAAAAAAGTTTTACACTTAGTAACATGGGCGAGCAGGCTCTCACGAGCCACATGAACGGGAAAAAACACAAGATCTCATTATCTAATCAAAATAAAAGCATGAGCCTTAAATCATTTTACTGGGAAGATAAAAAGGAACCTGTTTCCAAAGAACCCATTACAACTACTTCCCCAGACATAACAGTCGAATCAGCAGGACAGGTCACGCCATCACATCACAATAATATTAAAGAAAAACGTGTTATAATGACAATGCTGATTAACCCTTCCGAAACCGGACCACCCGCGTCGAATTACGTAAGCGCCGGCCACTTGACACCGCTCGTGATTTTTTATCGCTGAGATCTGCCTTGCGGGATTGTTTTTGTTTCAGGCCGAAGGTAGTCTTATTTTTAAAATAATAGCGAATATAATCGAGTGCGATTCGACGACAGCCCGGGCTGTCGTTCGGACGTCTTCGGAGCACGCCATGGCAGCCCGGGCTGTCGTCCGGATGTCCAAAGGTTAAGGACGAAGTTACAAAGGCTGAAATCATTTGGTGTCTGTATCAAGTTCTAAGTCATAGCTCACAAAGGAGCGGTGGACAAGCCGTGGATCTCTTTCCTCTGATGTTTCCGGACTCTGATATCGCAAAAAAAATGCGCTTGCAGAGAACAAAAATAGCCTACACTGTTGTATACGGATTAGCGCCATATTTTTTTCGACAATTAAAAGAACAATGTTCTGATTGTGATGTCATTACCATTGGCTTTGACGAATCCCTTAATAAAGTTGCTCAGAAAGGGCAGATGGACATCTTTGTCCGTTATTGGGACAATGAGAAAAACCAAGTCCGAAGTAGATATTACGGCTCTGCTTTTCTGGGGCACGCAACTGCTGCTGATTTGTTGGAGGCTTTTCTTGCCACGACTGATGGCATTGACACAAAAAAAATATTGCAGGTTTCGATGGATGGCCCTAATGTTAATAAGAAATTTTTGCAAGACCTAAAGTCCAAACTCAAAAATGACGGCGATGCAGGTGACCCAATTCTGCTCAACATGGGGAGTTGTGGACTTCATAATCTCCACAATGCGTTTAAAAAATCAATGATAGCCTCGGGATGGAAGGTTGTAGCGTTTTTACGTTCTCTATACTACCTATTCTGCTATAGCCCCGCGCGACGTGAAGACTATACAAGGTTTTCAGGCTCGAGTACATTCCCATTAAAATTTTGTGCAGTACGTTGGCTCGAGAACTTTAGCGTTGTTGATCGCGCCACTAAAATTATACCCAACGTTGAAAAATATGTGCACGGAATTAAAAACGAAAACAAAGCACCTGACAGCGCAAGCTTTACAGTAGTAAATGCTGCATTGGAAGACAAATTATTTAAGGCCAAATTGGCCTTTTTTCAATCGGTGGCGGTGCAAGTAGAGCCATTTTTAACATTATTTCAATCCGACGCACCTCTTGCTCCACTTTTATACGAATCACTTTTGGCCACACTGAAAAAAATCATGCAAAGAGTTGTTAAAGCCGATGTATTGGATTCTGCCAGTAATATCACGTCGATTGACTTGAAAAAGGAGTCTAATCTGATAAACGCGAAAGATATCGACTTAGGCTTCGCTGTAAAGAATGCTCTTCGAAATAGCCGCGATATCAGAGATATTGATATTTTGCGCTTTCGTCAAGACTGTCGAAAGAGTCTGATAGAATTTTGCGTTTCTTTGTGTCAAACATCCCCACTTTCGTATGCTTTGACTAAGGGAATATCTTGTTTCGATCCTACAATCGTAGTCAATGCAGAATTCCGACGAGAGAGGCTCGATAAAGTGTTGGACATATGTGTGAAAAATAACCGGCTTTCAGGATATGAAGCAGATAACGCCAAAAATGCCTTCAATGATATTTGTAAATCACCTGAATTTGAAAAATCAATGAAAGAATTTTCCATTAAGGATGGTCACCGACTGGATGATCTTTGGCTCGGTTTGATAAAAAAGGAAAATAAAGACTTGCAAACTCTAATAAAAATGGTCATGGTGTTATCCCACGGAAACGCTTATAGTGAGCGCGGCTTTTCCATTAATAAGGAGATATTAGTGGAAAATCTGTCGCAAGAGTCTATAATTGCGCAAAGACGCGTTTATGACGCTATATCCTACCATGGCGGTATAGACAAAATAAATATCGAAAAGAAAATGATCCACGCGGCTCGTAATGCTCACTCCTTGTACACGGAAGAACTACACAAAAAGAAGGAAAAATTAAGTTCAGAGGCGAAAATCAGAGCAGACAAAAGAAAAATTGCGGAAATGGTCAGAGAACTAGAAGCAAAAAGGCAAAAAATTCTCGAAGGAGCTGCCAAAGAAGCTGCGTTATTGGAAAAACAGATTACTAAGTTGCAATAGATTATGTTATTACTTTTTAAATATATAATAAACATGATAACTGATGACTGTAGTATTGTTTCTTAATTCGTCGCTTTTGTGCCATAATACGCAAAACGTTGAAGTCTAGTACTTTACTAATACGGTTAAGGCCTGTTTAAAGTGTTCCCTTTAGTATTTCTCGCTGGATTATATTATATGATACATTTAATATCGAATAAATTAGTCAGAGGTACTGTTTTAATTGGTTTTTCTTGTACATTTTTTAACAAAAATGGTCAAGAATTAAATTAATTATTGGGTAATTAGTAGTAGAACTGTCTGATAGCAAATTACAACTTATAAATACAATGAAACAGTACAAAAACGCCTCAATCACCTGACGTAGGATGTGAACCCACGACCTCCGTCTAACTATGCTTTTGCTCTTACCGACTGAGCTATTCAGGTACTACTTCTTATCATTTCCGTTTTTGTATTATTTCATTGTATTTGTAAATTGTAATTTGCTAGCAGATGATTCTGCAAAAAGGCAAAAATGTATTCCAATTATATATTTATTACATTTAGGATTATGGTCAGGGAAAAACTTGAAAAAACGCCTGGAAAACCGGGAAAAGTCAGGGAATTTTAATTGTAGTAAAAAGTGGTCACCCTGTTGAAGAGGTTTGGGTTGTATGTGCTCGGGAAAACAGAAGCCCTGCGCTTTCCACTTTTTGGCTGTTCCCATGATAAAAGAGGCCTTAAAGCGCTCTCTACGTAGGTATGGAATGGCAACCAAGTATGGATGGACCATGCTGGCAAACATCTTGACGCAAAAGATGCGCAGTTACTATAAAAACCAGTCACTACGCATCTTCTGTCGCGCCGCGCGTTGGTCAAGATGTTTGCCGGCACCTATACCTACTAGACTTCACAATTCAAACTTAGAAATAATAGTACTAAATACATCGACGCAAAGTCTGATCAGTAAAATAAAAAATCTGGCCTAGGCGCCACTTACGCATTTCCATATTACTAATGTCGAATTCAGTAGAAGAAATTAGTACACAAGTTTTCTGCACTATGGGGAGGTTTTTTATTTTATAGGTCAAGCTTTACGTCAGTATGTATCGCATTGAGAATGATGATTTGCGATTAAGATGTTTTGAGAATATGATATTCAGAGACTGAGGGGCATATGTCATTTTGCGCCGTCTCGTCGTGAAAGGAGTGATGATACAGTGCTTTCCTATCAGCGAAGCGATCGCTGGCAAATTAATTTATTAAAACTAAGGTCGTCGTATCTTCTTATTGCTCATTTATGAAAATATCTAAGTATTATGTCTTATTTTCCACAGATCGCAGGTATAGGCACCGATTCCCATAACCCAAGTTCGCGAGGCTCCATCGCCATAGTGCCGGACGATGACGTCATAGTGTTGCCAGTCATCAAAACGGCCATCAACAAAAAGTCGGACTCCTTCCTCGACGATGAGATCCTCAAGTATCTGCATAGGGAGGTGGACGAAGAGGCTATCGAAACTGAATTCGATACTAAGGTTGAACATTCAGAGTTTATCGCATTATTATCAAGCTTTTTGGTACTTTTTATCGCTTAGTCAATGCTTTCTGTCCTGTCGATTAGTAGAGTTAGATATCTAAGATAGCGTTGGGAATATGTTAACTTAAGGCTACCTGTCCACTTACTTTATGCATCTCTATTGGTTCATATTTCTCCGATTCTCAGCTCCGCTAGCTTGCTCCGTGTCAATGTACAGACGCCTTACGTTGGAAAAAACTTCAAAGCTTATTCGTTGTGCACACACAGAAAGAGCTAATAGCTTTAGTAATGATAATTCAATGCTGGAAAAAGTATTTATAAAAAACAATTGGCGGCGCTATTGTGCACATTCCGAAATCCTCTAAATCTTTCAGAGGCGCTACGTGTTAGAAGAGGCCCTCCGCACCCGGCCAGAACGCCCGCACGGGCAAGAAATGCAAGCGCTTCTACGGTCGTTGCAAGTTCCGGCCGTCAGCCTGGCCGACTGGCTGCATACGCCGCGAGTCTTCTCGCGGCAAAACGCGCAGTTCTCGCTGCCTATAGATACCAATGCCCTGGAGAGTAAGTCTATTGAAGAAACCGATAAATCATAAATCACTCAAAACACGTAGTATTTGACAATCGAGAAGGAGGTCTTACCGTTGTTGCAAATCCCGGCCGCCAGCCTGGCCGACTGGCTGCACACGCCGCAAGCCTTCTCACGACAAAACGTGCAGTTCGCGCTGCCTATAGACACCAACGCTCTGGAGAGTAAAGCTTTGTTATAGAAGGGCCAATAGTCGTAAGGCTAGGAGATGCTGGCGCTCCAACAGTCTCTTTAGGTGCCGGTGACTGGCTGCATATACGCCACGAGTCTACTCACGGCAGAACGCGCAGTTTTCTCTGCACTAGACACCAACGTAGAGGAGAGTCAGCCTTTTGAAAAAAGACAAAAGAAATGAATTATTAATGAGAGAGATGTCGCCTTATTTTTGGAGTACTCTAGGCTCAGCTCTACACACAATTATCCATTACTTCTTACAGGTTTCAATGTGCTATTGATTGGTAACAAAAGTATGTTCAGACTGTTTAACAAACTTTTTTATTTACAGCTCTCACTCCGATGAATTACGCAGCTAGGTTCGTCACAATCAAGAAGTCGAAGCAACTTTTGTACCTCACTGTCCTAAGGAAGTTTAGGGAGAGAGGTTATCGAATGCCGATTAAGGTACGCCCGACAGAAATAGCGGAACACTTTATTACTATGATGCATGAATTGATGATGCGCGGCTCTTCATGTTCTAGACATAAGCAGGCATAATATAATATGCTGAGTGCTAAAGTACCCACCTGTTAATGCTTAGTTATGTACCTACTTAGTACCTAGCAGTAAAATGCCCGGTGATAAAGATTGCGCAACGAGCTAAAGAGGGAGATTATAGTCGACCATCTTATTACCGTTGCGCGCAGCACAAAAACTGACAATACACGGTACTTTTCGTTCTGACTGTATCAAAATTATAGACCTGTCTACTTTTGTTGTTGTTGTGAGATCTGTAAAAGCATTTTTACTTATTAAGAGATATTATTTATTTATATTTTTATTTATGTTTAAATTATTTGTATTTTATTATTTATTTATTTGCAAAGACCATCTGTCTGTCAACCATACCGGTCAATCTTAAGCTACTTAGTTTAATATTTTGTTTGTTCTTCTTAAGATTATTTCTGCGATTAGCAGGTTTATTTAGCCTGCCCACAGAACAGAAAAAACTGTTTTTTCTGTTCTGTCTGCCTATTAAAAATTAAGAAGTGAAACTCTGTTATTTTCTAAGCATAATATATTCCTAAATCATTATTTTAAGCGTATAGATGTAAAATGGCTGTTGAGTCTCCTATTGGAAAAAAATAAAAATGATGATGATGATGATAAGATGACAAAGATGACGCTCATTTTGTCAGGAACGCTTCTGTCACGCAGTTAGCAAAATAAATTAAGCGCTCTGCCTATAGTGCTTTTGTAAAAAGATGTTACTTTAATTTTAATCCTTTTAGGACATTGAAGAAGGCCTGATGCTCATGATGGGAGGCATCCTCAGCGAGGCTCAAGCGGCCCAGTTTAAGGCTGTCATGGAGTGGGAAGGATACATCGAGGAGGAGAGCATACCTGACGACATAAAGCTGACGCTGCTCGAAACTGGGTTTAGGCGAGCGGTCGACGCCAATGGGGAGAACGGAGAAGTAACTAACAAATACTAGAGAAATTAGATAATACATACGCATAGCTTTTTAGAGTCGGTATTACTAAAGAAGTGAAGAATAACTGAACTTATTGTGGTTCGCTTATCTCCATAGCAATAGAGCTCATTTTCGAATGTTGGGACTTATTTGGTGACACAGACTCTTTATGTCCCGGCTACACGCACCGTATTACCTGAAAGCATGTCTGCACAAACCGGTTTGCACAAGTAAGACGGAGCAAAGGAGCGGCAAGAAGGTATCCCTTGCAGTTTTGAAAGCGCGGCTTGTGTCATTGAAATGCTAAAGATTCGACTGTGCAAACTTGGACTACACGGTTTTGCCTGTAGCGTGTGACCGGTCGTTCAGTGCACATTTCAATCCGCACTCATTGAGCTATTTATAACTCAATGTCCGCGCTTCAGTCTTTCAAAATTGTTTCCGATGACATCATAGTAAATGTATGAAAATTAGCGATGTAAGAGGTTATTCGAAGGAAATTTTAACTCGATTCATAGAGTTCTCTCAAAACACGGAGGACTGCGTAGTCCAGACCAGCGGGCTGATTACCAACCATCGGACACGGAATCGGATTCGAAATCTATGCTTTGTCTCTCTATTTTGAAGTGAGTGACAGTGACAAATGCATACATTCTGCTCTCGGAAGGTTTCCGAAAGTTTGTGAATAAGGCTGCATGATTGTGCATGCTTACCTGCACGTGTGGCCGGTCGCTCGGTGTTCCGTCTCTGTCCTCAGTCACAGAATACTAAAAGTACAAGTCTTCTGTTACCGACCATAGCGACAAAGGATAACCATTTTGTTTGTTGGTTCTACATAGCTTTCATTGTAGGTACTTAGTAGCGAAAATTGTTTACCTCTGCCGCTAGTTTCGCTAGTGCTCTTCGCTTAGCTGCCCGAGTTTTTCATATTTTGATTGATACCTTGTTATTGTCTCCCCAGTCCAATGAAAACACGCTGAAGTTTCGTACGTGGTGCGGGCTCTGCGCAATCTGTGAACGGATGTACGGAAGATTCCCGCCTCGAGAGAAAGACCCACCAGACGGGGTAATACTATTTAATAAGTATCATGTTATTAAATAAGATTTTTTGTCGTAGAGCAAATGATTAGGATATGACTAGCTTTAGCTAGATAACTAGCGCAGTAACGCTACCTCTAAAGGCGCACTGCATACTAGCGCCGCCAATGGAAAAAACCCAATTATCACTAAGTAAATAAACGAAAATATCCCAATTTTTACACAAAAAGAGACGACACCTTAACGAAAAACCTAAGACTACGCAAAAAATTATTACAACCCGGTTCTAAATTGAAACACCATTCTAACAGCCCTCTTGCAATGTCAATCAAAATTTTCAATAAATTACCAGAACCATTAAAAACATAAATGATGAAAAGCAATTTATAAATGAACTAAAACAAGTACTTTACAAAAAATGCTACTATAACATTACCGAATATTTAGAAGACCAAAACATAGATATCAACACTTAAATAACCTTAATTAAAAAAAAATGTTCCTTCTCCTAATTGAATATTGTTGTGCCCATCAGGGTCCATAGTTATACCTATTTTAAGTAACATCTATTGTACACCTATGGAATGCAATAAAGTATTGAGTATTGAGTAAGTGGTCTCCGGTGACCGCGCTCGACTCTACGCGCTACGCGACTTTAAACTCTATTGTGTAAATTCAAATTCCAAATTGATTTTCAAAGCTTAGGCGCCCCCTAGACGCTCAGTTAATACTGTGTGATCCATCATTATTTATTTTACTTTGTGATATACAGGGTGGAAAGTTAAGACGGGGCATGAAAGGGCAATTAATATAGACCCGTCAGTATTTAATCTAATAATAATCTGCCAATACGGAATTAAGAAATTATAGAAATCCACAATAAATAGGTACTGACAGTCGTCAACACTTATACTATATTGTATGATCAGATGTTCTCTATTTACTACGCTCTAGATTCCTTTATTTTCTTTATTCCGTCTCGGCAGATTGTAATATATTCTGACTGGTCTATAATAATTCTCATAATGTAATACTCTTAATTCAAATTCGAAATACTTTCTAACGCTTTTTTTAAATCGCAGAACATTATTCTGCTTAATTGGATACTTACGCAAAATTTTAATGCGCTTGTCGTAAATTGACATAAATTATGACTTAGGATAAATGTAATAAGCATAACGTTTCTTTGCACAAGCACAAGTATTAAATGGTATTATCTAAAAGGCAAATTAATAACAAGTTAAGTACCTACTTCTGTTGTCTGAAAAAATAAACATGAAATTCATGTCATTTAAGAACCAAGCGCTTTGTTGACACATTTTTTATGCGAACCGCTAAGGAATGGAATGCGCTGCCTGCTCATGTGTTTCCCGATTCCCACAACCCTGGCCTCTTCAAGGGGAGAGTGATTGAATTTCCTAGGCAAGTATGTAACA
Organism: Chrysoteuchia culmella; assembly: GCA_910589605.1. Taxonomy (NCBI): domain Eukaryota; kingdom Metazoa; phylum Arthropoda; class Insecta; order Lepidoptera; family Crambidae; genus Chrysoteuchia; species Chrysoteuchia culmella. Next base: position 19,134,386 of record OU342651.1, on the reverse strand, counting down.
TCCTAGGCCACATTCTGTTTCCAAACAAGATGGTGGTCAAATACTTGCCCAGTCTAGAATAAAAAAGGCCTAGCACGAAAAACTTTCGAGTAAGTATCGAGGAAGTACGCAAAAAAAAAATGACGTATTTTAATTGACGTAAATGGAACTACATTTTCCTATGCATATTTTGACATTAAATCTTCGATCGATACCTCTTTGATACTGTATCGATAGTTTTTCGTGCTAGCCCTACCGGTTGTTGCGCGTTAGCGGGACAGTGACTCGACAACACAGTCAACGAAATTTTGTTGTGGTGTAAAGTCAAAGTCATAGTCAAAATATTTTTAATCAAATAGATTTATACGAGTAGATAAGCGCATTCTAAACGTCAAATTTTTTCCCCTATCAGCCATTCTGGGGTGCGATTGCGTAAGGTAGTCGTATTCATTTGACAGTTCATATCGTATTCAATCGGCTGCAATTTGTATGGAGTGACATTTAATATGATACAATATGAACTGTCAAATGAATACGATTGACTTTACGCAATCGCCTAGCAGGACATCTTTTAACTAACAAGGGAACGGCCGCATGAAACTTGTCAGCTTTGACATGTTGTTGCCAAACACAAATCTACAGTCTCGTTAGCTCAGTGGCTAGAGCATTGGACCGGATATCCAAAGGTCGTGGGTTCGAGTCCCATCTGAGAATTCAGATGTGGCTGAGTTAATTTTTTATATAAAAAAAAATATCATAAACAAATCTATAGTCTTGAAATATGAATATACTATGTAGTATGTGCATTTGCTGCATTTTTTGTACTGTTTTAACACTTAACATAATTATCGCCGATATAATGGAGTTTTTCTTTCTCTTTAGATCGAGCTGAGCGACTTCACCATGGTGGAAACTAAACTGATTTTACTAAAAGTTCACAAAGGTCTTGTTGAAGTTTTGAATGTTATAAGAGAAAGATAATTTTGTTACCTATAGCTATTTTTAACGTAAAATATATTTTTAATATTTTTGTTTTGCGTTTTAGTGTTCCCAAATTCCACAAGAAAATAAATTAATAAAAAATAATATTTGTAAGATGTACCTAAGTATATTTTATTGAAATAAACCCTCGTTTTGTCGTCGTCAATTCGGCAGAATATTATTGACAACACCTAATATGACCACTAGGATGTACGAAATGAATGTACCTATATATACCTATAGCGCGGAATACACATGCTACGTAGTAGCACATAAGCATACCCTACAAATTTTAGACCGATTTCAGTACTACCGGCACTTAGTAAAATTTTTGAAAAAGTTATATACTCTCAATTATTAGACTATTTAACAATAAATCGAATCCTTCATAACAATCAGTTCGGCTTTTCTAAAGGTAAAAATACTACTGATGCTGGCATTGCACTCCTCAAACATATTTTTGAGGCTTGGGAGGGCAAGCAAGACGTAATTGGTATATTCTGTGACCTGTCTAAAGCCTTCGATTGCGTTGATCACGTTACACTTTTAAAGAAACTTGAACATTATGGTGTCTCTAAGAAATCTGTTAGCCTTTTGCAGTCATACTTGCACAATAGAAATCAAAAAGTAATTGTCAATAATACTGCTTCTACTGGAGCCCCCATTATTATGGGCGTGCCACAAGGTTCAATATTGGGCCCTTTGCTGTTTTTAATTTATATTAACGATCTCCCTCATTACACGAGTAATTTATGTGAGACAGTACTATTTGCAGATGATACATCTTTAATTTTTAAAATTGATAGAGGAAACAATTGTTCTGACGAAGTAAATAGTGCTCTCTCTCAAGTCGCACACTGGTTCAACAGTAATAATATGTCTCTTAACCCTTCTAAAACCAAGTTTGTTAGATTCTCATTACCTAACGTAGTGCAGGTCGATATGCATATCAATTTGAATGGGAATGTAGTAGAGTTAGTTGAGAGTACAAAATTTCTTGGCATTACATTGGATTCAAAGCTGCAATGGGATCCACATATTGAAGCCTTATCGAGTAGACTTAGTTCTGCGGCTTTCGCAATAAAGAAAATAAGGCTCTTAACTGATATTGAAACGGCAAGACTAGTTTACTTTAGCTATTTTCATAGTGTAATGTCCTATGGCCTGTTGTTGTGGGGCTCAGCAGCTAATATAGAAAATGTTTTTATACTTCAAAAAAGAGCTGTGCGCGCCATTTACAACCTTCGACGGAGAGATTATCTTAAGGATTTGTTTAAAGAGATTAATATACTAACTTTGGCGGGACAATACATCTATGATAATATAGTATATGTAAGGAAACATCTTGATTTATTTATTAAGCATAGCGATGTCCATAATTTTAATACTAGAAATAAGAATAAGCTTGCCGTTCCAAAATTTCGACTTGAAAAATGTAGACGCTCGTTTTTGGGGAAAGGTATAGCTTTTTTTAATAAAGTTCCACAACAATTGATAGAGCTGCCTTTGCATAAATTTAAAATATATGTTAAAAAGACACTCTTAAGCAAAGGTTATTACAAGGTAGATGATTATTTAAAAGACCAAAATGCATGGATGTGATACTAACATAAAACATAACTATTATAAATTAGATAAAAGGAAAATATTCTAATAATTAAATATTGGAAAATTTTCCTCTTATATTAAATATATTTCAAAATTGTAAATTTGTGCTTGGCAACAACATGTTCCATTGTAAATGTTGTTGTTTCTGTTAAAGCTGATAAGTTTCTTGCGGCCGTTCTTCTTATCAGTTAAAAGATGTCCTGAATGGCTGGTAGGGAAAAAAAAATTTGGACTATTCGAAAGTACTTATCTATAAGTCTATTTGAATAAAAATCTTTGAATTTGAATTTGAATTTGCATGCTAGTTTCGCGAGCATGTGCTACTTAGTAGCAAGCAACTAGCACGTGTACCTATACGAAAAGAGCATGTTGGTATACACTCGGAGAATGCTAGATAGTAGCATACTAAGCCAGTATGCTTATTAGTAGCATGTGTAATCCAGGCTTAATGTCGTACTTTACGAAAAATGATTTTTCGCAACACGCACGAACTATCCCTTGCCCGCAAAACCCTGGGTTTGAAGCATCAAAAGTGCAGATTGAGGTAACAAAATGTTTGAACATCATTCTACTCCACTCCAACCGCCTCTATGGTCTAGTGATAACAACCATATTATGTAGGTATCAGATTCAGAGCCAGAGTTCGCGGGTTCGATTCGATTTCAGAGTTTGGTTGGTGGTAGGACTTGTTGTAAGTCCGCCTGGCTAGCTACCACCATCTTATTGAAGTCTAACGCCATAACAACAATGTTTTCAGCATTGTTGTATTCTGGGAATTAGAGATAAGATAGCCAGTTCCTCAGTGGTTGTGGATTTTGGAAGAGGCGCTCAGCCTTAAAACAATACTTAACATTAGACGATGGCGGCTAAGTGCTTCCCCATTATTCATAAAAAAAATACTCTCAACCAAATGCAACAAGCGACGACTACGCAACATTTTGGCATTGGTAGGTAGGGTCAAAGTTAAAGATGTTGTCATTCTACCTTCTGCTATACCTAAGTATAAATACTTTTATTTTTTGCAACATTCCTGATTAATTTGAATGAATTTGAGCATCACTTCGTGATAAGGTAACATAATATCCAAATTTACATTTACACAGCATTTACTTAAGTAGGATGCTTACTTAATCCAATAAAAAACTTTAACATAGTGACTGAAGACACTCGGTCAAGATCAGAATTTACCACATAATGTGATAAAGTCCGGCAAATGAAAAATGATCAAATTCGGCTAAAGGTTTGAGAAGCCAGGGCCGGTATAACATTAACAAAAGAGAAAGTTAAAAGAATGACATTGACATGGCAAATGTCGAGCGAGCGACGTTTTTGAAGTCAAAAATCTGTATTGCTTCGACATTATGATTATCAAAGATAAATTGAAACTAAAGGTTTTTGAGAGTAGTAGAGATTTTACTTACATTTTTAATAAAGAAATTAAGGATATAAAAATGTCGAATTCGACATATTTCAGTGCGAGAATCGCCTCCCAGACTATACCAACCTACCTACAGTTCGCTACTGGCTGGGCTCTACTACTGTCAAAATCCTTTAGTTTCATTCAATTTGATAATCCCTTAATTATCGAAGATTGCTTTCAGTGAGCTTTTAATACATCGGATTCACGCAATACACTAAACGTCAGATTTTTGCGTCAAACTTTTTTTAAACGCAGTCCAAATCCAAAGAATAAAATAATATGCGCTAGGGAGACATCTGGCAAATCAGAAGGAGAATGGAACGTAAACGCGTAGCGTTGTTTCCGATTCGAACATCCGATCTGACTATCGGATCGGATGTGTATTAAGTATTCAATCTTTATGGCACAAGCGCCTTTCGATTGTCTGATAAGACATCAGACTATCGGCGGGGCTATTTGCAATTATCGCCGAGATACGATCGCTGCGGAATGTCAAAATAAAAATTGCTGGCTAGCTAGGCTAGCTAATTGCTCGCTGCGCTGATGTTTCGTATAGAGGCGTCTCACTCTCTCGCGCTCCTATCTAGGTGCGAGAGTGAGACGCCGCGTGTTGCTACCTGGCCGCACTGTTGATTGATACGTGACGTAAAGCATATTATATCGCGCAATTTCTGCTGTCGCGTTGCTGTTGTAAAGTTAAGTAATGTAATTAGCCCCGCGGATCCGACAATCGGAGAGAAAAATCTGACGTGTATATATTTCCCAGATGGCAAATATGGTAATATAATTTGTGATGGCATGGCAACATTGTCAACCGTTTTATTTATTGGAAACTATTTCCGTACTCCGTTCTAGCATGGTTCTAGCGTAACGAATTTATTTATACTGATGAAAAATAAACATTTCGGCCGTTAAACTGACGCTCTGCTTTATGAAACACGCGTGTGACTTTAATTTACTTAAATATTACTTGTAACAAGGTTTACAAAATGACCACAGACATGGATACTTCAAAGACCGATGGTACGCACGATTTTATTTTATAAATACAACAGCCCGTTGGTATGTGGACTAATTCCAAAATTACTAATTACAGTGCAAGCTTAGTACCTATATTTGTTTTGCAGAATATTACGTGACTGCGCTGCAAATATTTGACTATTGCCGAACTGAAGGCTCCGGTACTTTACGCGTTGATACGCTGATGGATAAATTTGCACCTTTCGTAAAAACTAACAAGTAAGTAAGAACTTTGCTGCTTGATTAATTAGAATTTAAAATGAAAACTTAATTTTAATGAATAATACCTACTTTTTATGTTCAAAGTAAGACTAACTTTGGTTTTCGTGTGGTAACCAAAATATCAACAATATTTTATTTTATTATTTGTTTTCTAGAGATGAATTTGGTTTCCTGAAATCACTCTTGGACCCAGAGCAGGTGAATCCAGAGATAAATGTGACGAAACTTGCAAAAGCTTTGCACAAGTACAGCGAAACACAGAAGTCTAAAGTTGATCTTGATGAAAGGTTTAATATTTTTTTACTATTGTTTTGCTATGAATTGATACTTTACTGTGCTCATTAATGGCATGCCACTTAAGTGCAACTAAAAATATGCAGATTGTTATTCAAATTTTACTGTTATTTCAGTAAGTTTATAAATGCACTGTTAATAATGTTTATTTATAGTCTTTTAGCTAGGTTGATTCCTGTGACACTTAAAATCCGAATCGGATATACTATGTCAGCAAAATGTTTTTGAAAAATAATTTATTTACTGTAGCAATGTAGTAAAAAGAAATTGTAACAATTACCTACTACTTCACTACCTCTGCTCCCCTAGCATGAACACCGCTATATCACGTGATATGATATAGCGTATCATGCTGTCTTGCTTACTCCGCTAAGATGTGAGCGGGACAGCAGCACGTTATCGAGATATTGAGTCGATAAAAGCCGCTCATGCTAGGGGGACAGGAAATATAAAGTGAAATCTGTATCTATTAATTACATTTTAGTTAAATATGATAGAAAAATATTTATTTTTTTGTCATGTGATTTGGAACAGGGTAGAGATAAGACACAACAGAATCGACAACTGCTTCTGTTTGTTAGTCGATAACAGTGAAAAAGAAGATACTTTAAATTTTAATCAAAACAAAAATCAGCTACTTTTTTGATGCTACAAATTAAATCTTTCTGCTGACATTAACATTGACAGCTTAATGTTTTATTTTACCACATAAATAAGCACATTCAATACTTTTAGTCTATATTATATTTACATGGGATGATATAAGTTACACTACATAACCAGTTTCCACTTGAACGGAAAAGTAGTAAAATATATTGCAATATCTCCAACAGAAGTTACATTAACTCTTAGAAAAATCAATAGATAAGTCAATAGGATTTCAATATGGGACATCTCTAGAACTCAAAAGTTGAAACGTCACAGGAATCATCCTAATTGAAAAAGACTGTAGTTAATTGGCACAGAGTTTACTACCAATACATCTATATTTTTTTTTTCTTCTGAAGCTACTAATCTAGTTCATTGACCTGAGTTAGAATTGTTTTTACAATCTGGCAAGATGATGTCATTTAGGCTAGAACAACATTGGTTATTACTGTTTATTAGTGCCTTATGCAGCAATTTAACATGTTTAACAAAGAATTTTATCATGGTTAAAAAGTATTTGAATAATTGTTTCCTTAAAAGTATTACATTATCATATGTATTAAATGCTTTTTGACACAATAACAGCTGTTAATCTCAGTAAATATAACAGTTTAACTGCTTGTATGTCGGGATTCTAGACACAATAGAAAATCAATTGTGTCTCGTGTGGATCTACATTCCGACATTCAAAAGGTTAAAGATGCTTTGCGAAGCAAAGTCAAAGTCAAAATATTTTTATTTAAATAGACTTACTTATAGATAAGTACTTTCGAATCGTCTCAATATTTTTTTCCTACCAGCCATTCAGGACATCTTTTAACTGATAACAAGAACGGCCGCAAGAAACTTATCAGCTTTAACAGAAGCAACAACATTTACAAAGGAACATGTTGTTGCCAGACACAAATCTACAGTCTTGAAATTTAAATATAAGAGGAAAATTTTCTCATACTCAATAATTAGAATATTAGTTCATAGTTCATAGTTATTTATCCCATAAACAAAAATATTTTCCTTTTATAAACATTTACAATAGTTGTTTTTATGGTAGTCTCATATCCATGCATTGTGGTCTTTTAAATAATTATCTACCTTTGCTTAAGAGAGTCTTTTTTACATGTTTTTTTAATTTATGCATAGGCAATTCAACCACATGTTGTGGAACTATATTAAAGAAGGCTATACCTTTCCCCAAAAACGACCGTCTACTTTTTTCAAGTCGAAATCTTGGAATGGCAAGCTTATTCTTATTTCTATCTAGTATTAAATCTACGAACATCGCAAGGAGCTGGACATAATACATTTTTGGTATCCATACCATAACCATCTTTTGGGAAACTTCCTAAACTGATACAAGCACACAAACCACTGTTACACTGAGCTCCTTGGAGAATCAAGTTACTTTAATTTGTGAAATTAATTGTCATGTAAATTATTTTTACAGCTTCAACCTGAGGAGCGGACATGCCCCTCAAGATTCAGACTCTGGAATATCAACTGACGGTATGTCTTTTGTCTTTTAACTTATGTTCTATGTAGTTTTTAAATCAGTTTTCACTGTATAAAATACATTATATTATTGGGATGGTTTTAATTTTGTATTAAAGGGTTTCAAAAATTTTTGTATGGAACCTACATTATAGTCCGCCATTTTAGAAAAAAACGTGTTTCGGCGGCCAGCGTCGAAACACATGTCAATCTACTGAGATTTTTGAGTCCAAAGACAAAAAAAGTTAAAAAATGTTTTCTTTTACAATTATATAGTATAATTAATGTCAAGTATTCAGCATACATAGCTCAGGAACAGGACTTTTAATTTTTTTGAGATTTGATCACTGATTGATTGACATCAGTTTTATCACTGACCGCAACAACACGTTTTTTTTTTAAATGGTGGGTAATGCGGGTATGCCAACTAGGTTCGATGCTCTTTACAATAAACAATAGGTTAAAATAAAGCAAAATAAAATTTGTAAACCACGAAGGTTTGAACTATCATTTAGCTGCCAAAAACTTTTGACAGTTGTAGTTAAAGAAAAAAACAACATATAAACTAAGTGTAATAGTTTTGGAATGTAGAAAAAAACATGTCTTTACTTGTGTTACAATAGTTATATCCATCCAGGCTACCAGTTATTGGAAGACCTGCAAAGCGAGTTGCGTGAGAAGTCCCACGCTGTCTCCCAGCTCCGCAGCCAGCTGGAGTTCACTGACCGCCAGCACGAGGAGGCGCTCGCTGCGCTCGTCGCTGAGCGAGACACCTTGAGAGCGCACCTCAATATGTAAGTTGTAGCGAGTCGCGTGAAAGGTTAGCTGTCTCCCAGCTCCTCGGCTAGTTGGGGATCACTGACCGCCAGCACGAGGAGGCGCTCGTGCTGCGAGACACCTTGAGATGTCTCGCTCAGCTGACTTCAATATGTAAATTGCATACTTTAATCTTCATTGTTTCTTATAATAATAATAATAATAATAATTAATACTTTATTGCACACTTAAAGAACAAGTAACACAGGACAATTTACAAATAGAGAACAAACAACAGGCGGCCTTATTGCTAAATTGCTATTTGTACAAAGGATTTATGTACTTATTATCAGGATTTAATTGTTATCAAACAATCACTATAACAAAATGTTCATTCATTACTTTTAGTCATTAGTTTTCAATTTATTTATTGAAAGAAAGAACCATAATTTGTAGTATTTAGTTTGATTTATTTCATTTAAAACTATCGTGATTGCTGTGAATCTGTAATGAAAGATTAATCAATTGCACAACAGTCTCTGTTTAGCTGTTTCAGCTGTACGTAAAATGACAAATGAGACTCACAATGATTAAGCTCAAGTTATTAAAATTGCTCATGTGAATTATCAGAGTCTTGAGCCTCTTGCAATGAAAGACTAGCATTAAAACGCACATTGTTTTGTAGCTTAATAAATATGCCTCACCATTTCCCATATAGGGTTCGTGAAGAAAATTCATCGCTTACTCATCTTCGTCAAGATTACGAAGAGGCTTGCGAGCGCTTGTGCACTAGTGATGGCGAGTTGGAGGCGGCGCGTCGGGAGCTGGAAGCAGCGCGCCGTCGAGACAAGCATCGCGACGACGAGCTCGCCGCGCTACAAACACAGGTGAGATCAATACAGGGTGGAAAAAATCTATGGGCCCTGGAGGGGAATTACCTTAAATCCTTTAGTTAGAGCGTTTTATTGAAAGGAAACATTCCTTTATTTTTTAAAAGAAACAAAACTGCATTCACAGATTTTTGTAAATTTTTCAAAAGAGCCTTGAATTAAAGTGCTTTGTCCGTCCCATTGAGTTTATAAGTTGAGTTTTTATGTGTATCCTTTAATTTATTTTAATGTGTTTGTTAGAGAGAGTCAATCGATAGGGTCAATCAAAAGTGATTGACCATATCGATTGATGGTATAAAAGTACAGGATGTTATTCTTTACAGATTTTAGCTGGGTAGATTCACGTTTCAATGCAGATGTGTTTCTTTAAAAAAATAAAGTAAACATCCTTTCAGTAAAATGAGCTAACTAAAAGCTTTATCGACTTCGCATGCATTCACTTCATACATACCCTTTAATTTAATTTAGTTCTATTAGTTCCTTAAGTATTGTTCATTTATGGAGTTCATTTATGGAGCATGCTGTGTTCACCTATAAGTGGTTGTACATTAAGCTAAGTCTTTGATTAAGCATTTATTTCTGATGTATCAATGTATCAACTGTTTGTGATCCTAATAAAGAAAAAAAAACATTTCTACATCACAAAATCTTGCTCGTGACGTCATCGTGGGTACGAAAAATTCGACATACAGTTTGAAGCGCTCTTTTTGTCTATCTCGAAGGTCTGTGGTTCCCACTGCGCACTGTACGGGCCTTCTTTATGAATGAATAAGAAGATTGGGCCACGAGTAGACGGTTCTCACTCCGCGCTTAAACTCGTATTTATTCGTATTAGGCCTCACTTGTCGAATATGGGCGCAACTCTTCACACGCGAGCGGTGATGCTATAGCGCTGTCTTGGTCACACACAGAGTCGAGTATTAACTACTATGGAAAAGGAATCTTATTATTAGGATGTTATGGTTGAAGTTGCGTTCGTAGTCGGCTGTCAAAGCAAAGTTGACAGCGATGCCGACGGCACTTACGCGGTAGGCCCACAGTTCGCGGCTTACTCGGTAGTTACGAAGAAATCAGTAGGGCCGATATTGTCGGAGAGGATAAGAGCTATGTGTAAAAAAGAGAGGTAACAAATTGATAAATAAAACGTTTACGAAGGAGCCAGGGCTTGGAACCGGTTTAAATAATCCCAATCTATAATACAGTTTTTTGATTAAGGTTTTTACAAAAACCGCTTCCTATGTATTTGGAATGAGAGCGCTTCAAAAACCTAAGAGAGCGGTATTTTAGGCAAATAGCGAGCTTATGTCTACGTATAGAAGGTCGCTATTCGCTTTGCCCCTCGCGTGCTTGCGTTGGGAGAGCGGTATTTCAGGCAAATAGCGAGCTTATATCTACGTATAGAAGGTCGCTATTCGCTTTGCCACTCACGCGCTTGCGTTGTCCCGTTGTGTTTAGGTACTTATAAAGAGAATTAAAAATTTCTATAGACCGCTTAATTGATTAAAAATCCTTTTCTATTTGTTCTTTCTAGAAACAGTTTTTTTTTTAAGTTAAATAACCAGTTAAATAAGCTCTGTGTAATCAAATATTGGTGTTATATGATGGTGTTTCATATATACATAGTCTTATCCTTAATTGTGAAAAATAATTAACATTCAAATCTTCCCAAGTAGCATTTTTGGCTCTATAGCGGTTGACTAATGGTACACATTTATTCTTTGAGCGGTCTAAGTAAGCGGTACAAGAGCTGTATAGCAGGCTATACTGCCCTTCTATCGACGGTTTGGGCACAAATTATTCAGCCTTGAGGTCACAAAAGGTACACAGTAGCAGAATAGTAGCACTTTAATGGCAGTTTAAGAGAGAACGGTGGTCTTAAAAGCTGATCAACGGCACTACACAAGATTCCGTGTGGTACTTCATACAGACAAGAGAGTTATAACAAGTAACGAGTGAACAATTATACAGCCTCTATAGTAATTAAATGTCACAAGTTTACCCTAAAAACTAGTAATCGGCCGCATTTTCTCCAAATTATCACCTGAGTGCCACATTTTGTAATAATATTTTTTTAAGAAATGGCTATTGCTCCTCGTTAGGTTGCCATTTTTTGAATGATTTGGTTATTGGTAACAAACTGGTAAAGTAAGTATATAATTTGTGTTATTATGTTATAATGTGTTAATATTATGGGTAATGTAAATTTATTGTAAAGTATATACATTTTTAGAGTTAAAATTTTGACGCGCCTCTGAAATATTCCCTTTTTACCAAAAAAATAAATCTAAATATGCAGAGACGAACAAAGCATTTTTTCATATTTATGTTTTTATGGCATCAAAATGAGTCTATGGTTTTGTATTTAAACATTAACCACAAAATTAATCACGAAACCTCTGTAGTTTAAGGTAAAATCATAATAAATTAGAAATATTATAGGTTATCAGTAATAAACAAAATGGTGGAGTTATCTCTAGCTACAGTGAACCATTGTAACTCCAAATTGATGCTGTAAGCTCTATAAAGTTTCACATGTGTACCATTATAATGTCGTGAGCTCTAGAAAGGTTCACATGTGTATCATGTCGTGTGTGTCGTCGTCCAAAGTGTTAAAGAAAACCACGTTCACATAATTATTCGGCTCAGAAGATAACAATGTGGTACTCGTGAACGAATAAACAGCTGCCAGTCTTACTAGATATCAAGAGTGGTGCGTTACTGTACATGTGGACTCATTAAACGCTCATTTACAGAATAACATAAATGCTGATTAATATATCACAAACTAGCCGACTTATAACAACAAGCTGAATAATGCTCCACACAAGGGATATTTAACAGCTGCCAGTATCACTAGATATCAAGAGTGGTGCGTGTAATACCTACTTATATGTTCATGTGGACTCATTAAACGCTCATGTACAGAATAACATAAATGCTGATTAATATAACACAAACTAGCCGACTTAAAGCAACAGGCTGAATAATGCTCCACACAAGCTTCTATTTAACAGCTTCTGGCTGCATTTATATTCACATGTGTTGTATTAAAATGCCAGCGTTATAACACTGTACATGTGGACCCTTAAATAGCCAATGCCGTATTATTCCCCTCTCGAAATGCACTTGTTCAGCTTTTAAAATTAAAGCTGACTAGAAGAGTAATGTTGTACTATTATAACACCAATAGTTACTTAATAGGCCAATTTTACACTCTTATATATGTATATGTGGATTATTATACAGCTTTAAGTGGATTTGTTCACTTAATTACAGCCAATGAACCTCGTGTGGCCAATGTTATTGCTTAAGGATCGGCAGTGAACTAAATGTGTACTATTAAAGAGAAAAAAATGCTACTTGGGTTATTAACCTTCTATTTCTTTCAGAAACAAGCCCTACAAGATCTCCTAAGCAAATCCAAAGAAGAGTGTCACCGTGTGAACGAGATGTACGCGAGTCGTCAAAGCGCCCTCTTGGAAGAGAACGAAAGCGTTAAGAGCGCTCACGCCGACTTGGCTGCACGCTTACAGGACCAAGAAGAGTTCCTGCAGCAGATTATAAAGGAGAAGGTAACATCACTATAGATTAAACGGGTATAGGCACAGTCTAAACACGGGTGGGAAAATAAGCTTAGAGATGGGTCAACTAATCACAACGTTTAAAAAATGTTTATTTAAAAAAGTTGGTAATGACAGTAACGGTTCTTTGTTTACATTTTTTCCGTCTATTTATCTTCCCCGACTTTAAATGGATATCAAAAAATATCAAGTAGGTCCTTTAAAGTTCTTTTTAATAAAGGTTTGACGTCCTGGTTCCATGTGGTTGATGAAATTGTGACTGTTCATTAATTAAAGGGTGTATAATGCACTGGTGAATGATGCATGCCTTTATTTGTGCCCCGCGCTTATTTTTAGCGCAAATATTTAAATATTGTTTTAAACCGTCCGATTTAATCAAGAAGCAGGCTTATAGTCGCGGGCCGAATCGAATCTAGCCGCGGGCCCGATCGAATCTAGTCGCGGGCCCGATCGAATCTAGTCGCTGGCCCGATCGAATCTAGTCGCGGGCCCGATCGAATCTAGTCGCGGGCCCGATCGAATCTAGTCGCGGGCCCGATCGAATCTAGTCGCGGGCCCGATCGAATCTAGTCGCGGGCCTGATCGAATCTAGTCGCTGGCCCGATCGAATCTAGTCGCGGGCCCGATCGAATCTAGTCGTGGGCCCGATCGAATCTAGTCGTGGGCCCGATCGAATCTAGTCGCGGGCCCGATCGAATCTAGTCGCGGGCCCGATCGAATCTATTCGCGGGCCCGATCGAATCTAGTCGCGGGCCCGATCGAATCTAGTCGCGGGCCCGATCGAATCTAGTCGCGGGCCCGATCGAATCTAGTCGCGGGCCCGATCGAATCTAGTCGCGGGCCCGATCGAATCTAGTCGCGGGCCCGATCGAATCTAGTCGCGGGCCCGATCGAATCTAGTCGCGGGCCCGATCGAATCTAGTCGCGGGCCCGATCGAATCTAGTCGCGGGCCCGATCGAATCTAGTCGCGGGCCCGATCGAATCTAGTCGCGGGCCCGATCGAATCTAGTCGCGGGCCCGATCGAATCTAGTCGCGGGCCCGATCGAATCTAGTCGCGGGCCCGATCGAATCTAGTCGCGGGCCCGATCGAATCTATTCGCGGGCCGGATTTCACCCGCGGGCGGCCATTTCCCCATCCCTAGTCTAAAAATAGAGACTGCGTGAAACGCGAGCGCGTACTTTTCGCGATTTCTGATCTTTCTAGTACTCAAACCTCAGTTGGTGTCTTAGAATGTTTTGATACTAATGCGAAACAGGATCAATATGCATACACAAAATATTTTTGAAAACTGACCATTTACAGTTGTCATTGTCAGTTTAAAATTTCTCAAAACTTAAGGATGGTTTCCTCCGAATGTTTTCATGTAGCTACAACATACGTGCCTTTCATGCCCTTTCTTAACTTTCCACCCTGTAAATAAAAAAATACTGTTATTTTGTTCTTAGACCTGCCCGTAACACATCTCTCTTCTGCTTACGCCTCCGATTCCGATTAAGCAAATCGAAAAACTCCCGATTCCAAATTCGGTTCCGATATAACCACATCCGTAGCATCCCTAACTTTTCACTGTTTACACCGAAAACAGTAGCAAGCTAAACACACAGACACAAAACAAGTTATTACAAAATATCTAAGGTGCCAGTAAAGACAGATAATAAAAGTAAAACAAAAAAAAAACAATTAAAACACACTAAGCGCTCTGTACTGACATGAAATAGTTCGTCGTAATGTAACGTTACGTTACTATGAAAATGTTACAGGTCAGTCACCACCGCTAGGCTTTGCGAACCGATACCGTGGTTTTGACATTAATAATTGCTTGTAACAGACTGGACTGAATAAATGACATTTAATAATTTAACATTTTAATTTAAATTTGGGACACATTTGCGTAACAAAATTTCTAACATCCTATACAGGTATTACTAGAAATGGAGTTAAAAGACGTCCTGAACAAGTCGAACCAGACGCAGCTCCGCTTCGATCGCTCCATCGACGTCAGCTACACGGAGGATCAGATGCTGTCCGCGTTGGACAGCCTCAATGCTGACACGCGCTTCTCACAAGGTAAATTGAACTCTTAACATTTTGAAATAAGGCCCAAAGTTGCATTGATATGACAAACGAAAATAAAATGTAGATTTTCGATACAAATCCTTTTTGTCATGTCAGCAAAGTATACAGGTTGTTAAAAGACCCTTAACGAATCTGTAATTATATGCGTAGTGTACATCAAATTAAATAAGAATATGTAAAAATAATTGCTGGGTAACGACTTTTAGTTTTCATTGTTTCATTTGTTATTTTTAAACGCAATGAAACGCGTGCAACAACGTTTTTGTGTGTCTAGAGGGTACGAGTAGGCGGCCGGGGCCCATTTTCATTGATTGGTTTTGTAACTTTAAACGATCATCTTTGAAAATTAATATTCACTTTGATCCTTTATAAAGCCTCAAGGGCGCGCTCTAGGCCAAAAGCAAAAGTAATAACTGCAACGGCGAACTGCAAAGTAAATGCTGCCTTATTTCTATGAGAAATAAGGCAGCTTTTACTATATAATTCTCCGGCCCCATTCGACCGGTCCGGAATGAAGAAATGAAGGAAATTCTTTTTTAAAGTATATTTAAAGGTTATTTACAAAAAATATATGACATTCACCCTGCCTTATCTATAGTGTAATTATACTAAAAAGTTCCAAGCTTTATTTTAATGTATTACTTGAATACTAGCAGTTTATCGTGTTAATTATAGTGATTTGGAGGCAACTTCGCTATTTTTTTCTATCGAGGAAATTTTATGCAATCTTGTTTTTGAGTAACATAGTCACTAGTGTTAGTCCTGTAGTTTGCTGCATCTTAATTTGAAATTCAGTTTTTCATTAATATTGATATTACAGACGATCATGTAAAGCAATCTGATTTTCGTTGGCCTATAGCGGGCCCTTAACTATCAGGTTCCCAGATTTAGTCTCATACAAGAAAATGATAGCAACGATGGGGAGAATACGTGTTTTCATTTTCGTTATGGGTCTTTTAACACCCTGTATAAAAAATATAGTAGTTTAAAACATACTTCAATTCCAGCAATAAGTATTCAGAAAACTGAATCAATCACTTTCAATGACAAGTCAGTATAATTATTTTTATTTTTTGTGCTTTTTATGCCTACAATCTCTGTTATTCCCCCATGATAAATGAATGAATGAAAAGTCAGGATAATTCACGATATATATATTTTTTCTTATATACAATCTGTTAGCCCCATCATATAGCTTGGATTTGTTCTATAGACAACCAGTTACTAGACGAAGATTCGTTTATCAGAGCCCTAAAAGAAGACCAAGGTCGTTCGACCAACATGTCGTTATACGACGAGATAAGACTAAGTTTTAGCGCCAACATGTCCCGACACATCGCCCGCATACCCCGACAAGACAGCTTCCAGTACTTAGACAAATCGTTCAACCTCTTCGACAAGCAAAACACAAGTGAAATTGAACCTTACTCTACTATAAATAATTTAGATAACAGAGCCACCACTGTGGCTACACAAACAGAATGTCCGTTCGAAAACAAATCATATGATACTCCTAGTAAAGATTTCAAATCAACGGGAACACAAAGTCATGATGACATGAAGTGTACTTGCAAACATGCCGAATCACAAACAGAAGATTTGACTAACAATAATATTGTCGATACTTGTATAGAATGCAGCAAATGTTACGAATGCGATAAACTTAAAAAACAAATAGAAAATCTAGAGTTGGACTTTAAACATTCTCAAAAAATTGCCAGAGAAGCTACAATGGACATTGCTATATACGAAAACAATTTGGGTGTACTTCAAAAGCTAGTTAAGGATGGTAATGAGAGCAATAGCTTGTTGCAAGCTGCTGTGGATAGCTTGCAGTCTAAGATAGTTATGCTGGAAGCAGCTTGCGCTAAACAGCGAGACGTTATTGACAGCTTGAATGTGCCGTGTGAAGCGTGCGGTGTGCAGACTCAAACAGACAGTGGTAATTTGCTTTCCAATATTGACTATATTCGAGTAGATTGTTTTAGTTGTGTAGATATAATGAGTAGTTTATTTACAACATTATGGCAATTGATACTCAAATATGGCGGTATGGACGTGAATGTTTAGGTTGGAATCTTTATGTTCTGTGTTTGTGTCCTATTTAAAATATGTTGTAGCTGATGGTTTTTCATAAGGTTTCTAATTTTTATGCGTTTAGTAACTGACCTAACTAACATTTTTAGCTCTCGGAAAGAAGAACTCTCGGGCAAAGTTTTGAAGAATAAATTCAAGACGTTACAGTTTTGTTTTGCTTGCATTTCATTCTTAAAAACTAAGAGAGTTCATAAAAAATATAGCTTTCGTCTTTTGATCACATAGATTTTATGGGCAGACCGATAATTTTCGTTTACAGTTTGCACAAATTTGTACTATTTCTATTATTCATTATCATAGAAATAACTATCACGCACACCGCACCAATATTGAATGTGATTAAAAATGTGCTCAAACATTGCGTCTTGTAAACAGTCTTTTGCGTAATAGTTGTTTCTTTAATAATGAATTAGAAATAGTACGAATTTGTCCAAACTGTCAACGAAAATTATTGGCCTGCCCATAGAATCTATGTGATCAAAAGGAGAATATAATATTTTATGAAGACTTTACTTTGCAAATTTTGCGGTTTTTATAATTCAGTAGAGTGATTTGACAGGTTGTCAATGTCACTTTGTGAAAATAATGCTGAATTAAAATGTAGTTGTAATGATAATATTGATTTTGTGTGCGTGAATGGAATCAATGCTTACTGAACTGGAACTGGAAAACGCGCAAATCATTACGAAAAACCGTTTAAAGCAGGATTATTTTTACAAAGTGACATTGGCACCTGTCAAATTACTCTACTGAATTAAAAATCCGACTCCAAAAAGTGGTTTATTAAATATATGTTGGTGAGGGTCATAATCAGATTTTGTGAGTATTTGAGTGGTTGTCTTAAAATATAAATGTTATATTAACATAGAAGGTATTTCTTTATTTGGGCATTCCTAAAATATTTATTTGTAGGTTTTGCGTAATTGGTCAGCACTGAATCAATAGAAGGACATTTCATTTTAATTTTTATCAATACTGTTATGTCAGTAATGTACTTAGGTTTTAAATAGTGTGTAGTTTTTTTTTTGTATTTTTCATATCTACCAGCTTCTAACTAAGTACAACCTAACGCGGTCAGGTACTAGTTTACCAAATTATGTCGACTATGGTGCCTAATTAAAACATCTAGAGCTGGTAGATACGAATCCAGTTTAATTGTTAAATAACGTAAAGCTCGCCCAGCTTTCTTGCTGATCTGAACATTATTCATGTCCGGCTGA
This sequence comes from Chrysoteuchia culmella, assembly GCA_910589605.1. Classification (NCBI taxonomy): domain Eukaryota; kingdom Metazoa; phylum Arthropoda; class Insecta; order Lepidoptera; family Crambidae; genus Chrysoteuchia; species Chrysoteuchia culmella. The sequence continues at coordinate 19,116,103 of OU342651.1, read as the reverse complement.
AATAGTTAATCTGTCTAGTTTATGAATAGCTGTTATTCTGTAACCTACCTAAAACGAGTTTTACAAAACTTTTGGTTCTTAGATATTCGCGTGTAGATTGGATTTTTGTACATTTATCTGGATTTTTGTACATTTATCTGTTATGTGCATCTGTACAGTGGTATTCCACCGGATAACAGAATTTTATGAACCAGAACAATTATAGTGCTCCCTGCACGTGTACGTCTACGTATACGTAAAGGTCGTGGTACTTTACTTCACCTATGAACGGCCGAAATTAATAACCTATCGGTAGATATGGATAAGGCTATCTGAGATAGTTGCATAGGATACTGGCTTCGTTGCCTAGCAACCGTCGTTATTTTGGTCATAATTATTAACAAAAATATCCTAGGCAACTACCTCAGATAGCCCAAACTTTAACTACAGATAGGTTATTAATTTCGGGCATTAGTAGATACTGAGCATCTTTTGTGGCGTGTAGGTCAAGTTATTTGCCGGGACCTAATCGGACTACCAGTATTTTAAAGCGCAGTCATAAAGCTTCGCGCGAGCTGTAGTTAGAGTACTTAGTTGGTAGTGGTACCTTATTTGTCGTAATGTTTTTGGTAGTAAAGCAGCGAACTCCTTACAGATGTTACGTCCGTATCGACTCAAGTGGAGGTGCCGTGCGCCGATTGCACGAAGCGAACCAACGTCGCACCAAGCCGAGGGCTGCGCCGGTATTTCTGGTGGGTATTCCTTGTGGTTTCTTTTATGATTTACGTCTATGTAAATCACAATTTTTGGTAGTACAGTCAGCATCATATATATAGACACAGCTCACGTGCTCATATAATGAGGAACATCCAAAGTGATCAAATATATCGATACAACCATAGTGTACTTAAAAATGAGAACTCTATAGAGCGTTCTATGACGTTGTCATCAATTTGAATACTTCAGTTGTAACGATATTTTTGATCACTTTGGATGTAACTGAATATTTGAGCTTATTGACTGAGTCTATATACAGGGTGGAAATTTATATATACAGGTTGGAAATTTAAAACGGGGCACGAAGGGCAGGTACCTTACCGTTGTAGCTACATGAAAACGTTATTAGGAAACCATTCTTAATTGTTTGAAAAAAAATTGAACTGCATCCACCAATTTTGAAAAAAAAAATATAATGAGCAGAAAAATGATGAGTTTCGAAAACATTTTTTTATGGCGATCGATCCTGTTTCTTATGAGGATCAAAACACTCTTTGACATCAATTGAGGTATGATCACTAGGAAAGTCAGAAATCGCGAAAAACTATTTCCATACATTCGCTAACATAAGATAAGTAGATAAAGCGGATGCGGCTGCGTGTGGCGGGACGCGTGCCGCGCGCTACCAGAAAACACGGAATGGTACTTTCAGGCTTATCCTAACAAATGCTTCGAATAATTTTTTTCGTTTGAAAAGAGCCTAAAGTCACCCTGATATTAAGACGATAATTTAATTGCACTGGTTGAGAATTTATACAAAGATATTAAAAACAATAATAAAAAAATAATATCTAAACAACCTTCTAATTGTTAACCAGCGCGTTGCGCTTCGCCCTCCTGCCGGCGTGCCGCTCAACCCTTCGTCTTTCTTTTTGTACAAGTACAGTATAACTATGTATGAAATAGTTTTTCGCGATTTCTGACTTTCCTAGTGCTCATACCTCAGTTGAAGTCAAAGAGTGTTTTAATCATTTGAAACAGGATCGATCGCCATAAACAAATATTTTTTTTTAAATCTCGTCATTTTTCTGCTCACTATATATTTTTTCTAAATCGGTGAATGCAGTTCAAAATTCCTCAAAAAATTAAGGATGGTTTCCTAAAGGTGGGTACTGACCAACGTTACGAGGTGTAATGTAACATGTTACACAGCGAGCATTCGTACAGTCAGTACGTCGTATTACGGGAAAACCAGCGAGCAACGAGCCGCTCGTTGCTCGCTTTGAGTGCTCCACCCGCCTGTCGGTTTTTTGGCGAATCCTTTTGAATGTTACGCGGTTCCGTCAGTACGCTGTTGCAAGGCGTCACGAGCGCCACTTTTGGTTCAATTAAATTCAAGAGTTCTTCAAAATCGATCGGAGACATGCGTACATAGTTTTTATACTGTCCAGTAATCATTTGGTTTTTTAATATTGCTATCAATGACAAACCACCACATACGCCTCTGTTTTTAAATAAGTTTGATGTCCAGTAACGTTTTTTCTTCTTCTTAATTTGGATGAAAAAATAATTAAGTACAATCAAAGATACCAACACGTTGCTGTCGGCCATCTTGAGTGAACTGGCGGCGAAAGCGGAGCACAGAGTTTTGACGAGCATGTTACACCGATTTTAGAACACATCGTAACATGCTCGATGCGAACACGCTCAATGCGAATGTTACATTACACCTCGTAACGTTGGTCAGTACCCACCTTAAGAACGTTTTAAGCCCTTCGTGCCCCGTTTTAAATTTCCACCCTGTATATGATGCTGACTGTACTTTGAAGGAATTATAATTTTAGTGCTTAATTTACTAAATATATAAATCCTGTTTTTTATCTGAACTGTTTAACTAATCAGTCCCTATTCCTAATTCACAAATTTATATGAATTTAGTTTAAGTTTACTAACGGCAATTTTTTTTTTACTTTAATAAATAAAAAACAATGTCACTTTAGAAATATCAAAACAATAAGTCACTTTAATTCTCTTTTTGGAAATATGTTCTGATGAAAATTTTAATGAATTTTTACGCATTATGGATCCGCAAGCTGATGCAGAATGCCGCAGAGCCTAAAATGGTGCTGGATCCCGCTGGACTGCGGATCCCGCTTTGCTAGATTGCTATCTCTAGTCACAATCGTAGTACTTATTTACACAATCTTTGTTTTCACAGTGTTAAATGCACTACAAGTAAAACACAATCTATACTAATATTATAAAGAGGAAAGATTTGTATTTTTGTATGTAACGAATAAACTCAAAAATTACTGGACCGATTTTGACGAAATTTGGTATAGAGAATCCTTAGACCCAAAGTAGTAACATAGGCTATAAATGATACCAAAATTCCCACGGGAACGGGAACCACGCGGGTGAAACCGCGCCCGGCCTCTAGTTTGAGATACAATTATGACTAAACGTTAACAGAATAATACCCATTTTTAACAACTCATTCGCTCAACATGATTTAAATGTGATTGCATTTCAGACGTTAATTTGAAGTTTAAAAGATGTTTTAAACTACGATTATCTAATCGAAAGCTAATGAAGTTGGCTCATATTCTATGAACAAAGACCCCTCAACATATTTATCCCAAAACCCCGTCCCACAGCGTCTCTCATGTCCACAGTATGTGATTCCAGGGAGGGGCTGAAGTGCCTGTTCCAGATATTCGCTGTGGTTTGCTTCATCTGTGCCGTGTCAGCTCTGTACGGCGTCCCGCGACGATCGGTGGGGGCCAGGTGCCGGCCCGTGCCTTGGCGGTGGTTACATGCCCAGGATCTGCTAGATTTGCTGCTCAGGATCGATTATGTTGCTGAAGTACCTATGTAAAGATATAGAGCTATAGAAGAAAGTTTTGCATTTATGATGTTGTTTTCTTGAGATATTTTTTTTTGTTTTGGAAAAAACAACTTGTTTTTAGGAGTTTAGATGAGAATTAATTCCGTTCTGTCCCGCGATGGTCCTAGGGTGCCCGCTTAGCTCAGGATCCGTCATTATTTTATTTTTGTTTTATCGATTCTCACTTTTGCAATATATTTCTTATACGCTGGCTTACAGCGTAAAATGCACAAGATGGTTTTAAAGAGTCTTCTAACGTGTTTGTAGTTAGTTCCAACAGTAGAGCCGTCCAAACGACGAAAAGATCCGAGTTCATATCATATTTCAACAGTTTAGTAAAAGTTGTTTTTTTTTATAGTGTAAAAAATATCTCAGCGAAACAGACGACTTTGTCAATCAAAGATCTGTGGAAACCAGTGATAGTGATTAATTAGTCTTTCGAAGTATTAATGTTTAGAGTTTCCTATGTTGAAAACACTTTTTAGGTCTATGCATGCATTTTATTGTATTGCGGTGAAGTCATCTGTCATCTGCCGGCAGCTACAGTGTTTATAATTTTGTTATTTGATGACTATAAACAATATTTAAGCACTAAAATGCATGAGCAACTGAAAATACTCCTGAACTTTTGACCTTTTTAACCACAGACCTATATCGAGATAGACGGTAAAAGTGTACCTACCTTGCGTGTCAAAAGTTTGATCCACGGTCAAAGTTATCCAACCTACGTCAGTCCGCTTGAGACCATTGCCATGAAAACACGCGTCATTCAGAAAAGAAAATGGTTAATTGTGCTGTGCTTTCTTGCAAGAGCTCGTCAATAACATTTCCGCATCACTAAATCGCTCGTGAAGTCATCGTAGGTACGAAAAATTCGACACGCTAGGTTCTCATTCAGTTTGAAGCTCTCTTTTCGTCTATCTCGATATAGGTCTGTGTTCTTCACATAGAATTGGACAAGGCGAAATAATGTAAATTGATCATATTTTTTAAGAATTATTGTCTCAAAAAAGTCACCGACATTATTTATTCATTAATTCTATGCTAGAAATGAGTTGAAAGAGACTAGGCTGGTTCCATATTATCGTTTGTACAGTCAATAGACTTCACAGTTTTTCCTCGAAAGCGCCTTTAGCGACGTGCTGTTGACTGTACTTACAAACAGTATTTTGTTCAGTCTTAACCACAATTTTAATGTAGGAAAGAATTTGCATGCCCATTTAAGATTGTTCATCATATCAAAGTACAATCTTTTAACTTTTAAGCCAATGATGGATCGAGATGTAATTTCAACCTTACCACCTAGTAAATAAGGTACTCAAATCGTTAAGTGAGTTTTTACTATCGGTTGGTCAGACTTGCCTTAGTCGCAACCTACCCTATATTTCCAAGAAATGTGAATAAATTCTGTAATTTTTTGCAACACCTTGTTGCAATCACAATTTTAGTGATCACACTAATGTTCCATATTAACTATCCTTACATTTCTATAAATAAAGTTCTTATACTACTGTTGTGTTGAATAGAGATTTCAATTGTTAACTGTAGCATTTATTTTATTGATTTTATTGCATTTTATATAATATATTTTTGTTATTAGAGCTTTTGTTTGCATTAATAACGAAAGAACATGAATATTTTAACTAATGGAACTGACATGAGGTAACTAGCGCCACCATTTTAAATTTTAATGCTTCTGTAAGAAAACAGAAAGAAGTTTTCTTGAACTTAATTCACTTATTTCTAAGTTTATTAACTCTTATTTTAAAACGATCTTTTACTTGTACTAAACGGCATTTTTACGGTAACCCATTTTGAAACTATTATAAATCGTAAAATAAAAATCTCAGCCGTTTTCTTTCTTTTAGCCATTTTACTAACAATGTCTTGATGTTAGACCCTTTAATGTAATGTAATTTGCAATAATTATTTTGTATTATAATTTGATGGGCACTTACATTTGTTATTGCGCAGATTGCGCCATTAAAAATTCGTGTAAATGTAAAAAAACACAACAAGAATTATATTTAAACAATTCTGTGATAGTTCAGTGCCAGTGAATTAGAATTACAATAATTATAATGCCTAAGATTATTATATATTTGAAGCAAAGAAGTAGATTCGATAAGGTAATCTGTGTCAAAATAAAAAGTTTTCCAAAAGTGTGTTGTGATTAACTGAATTTATATTGTAGGCAAAGAAAGTGACCAAAAATTATATTTACCTACTATTTTTAGATTTGTGTAATTTTAAATTTTATTGTGTGGAGATCTGCTTAGAACGCATTTAGTCTGTATCCAGGATGTCTAGATACATGTTTTTTAAGAAACTGAATATATTTATTTCTTTTGTCTGTAATATCAATAGGTTTGTTGTAGAATCGAGGAACTTCCCGGTCGACCAGCAGAGTTTGTTTTGGCCAACATTTTCTCGGAAAGTACTAAGGTTTTATTTATACCACATCGAATGCATGCGTAAGTAAGTAAAGTGAAATTTGTTACTATCAGTCAGTAATTTAACCAATTTGTAGTAACCCTGTTTTAGATAATACTTATGTATAAAAATATATCAGATAAATCATTTATTATTCAAACAAAATACCTATTAATGTTCTATTATTTGTGATATAAAAGTTTTCTGTATATTTGTTACTTTTTAAAATAAAGCATCCTAAAAACTATACTACGTCAACCGGGAAGTTCCTCGACTGTACAGTCCACTGAACAGTAGGTCAGGCTTTACAAAACTCAAATTTCTCTAATCGACTATGAACGAAAGCCGTTTAGTTCAGCTAGTTGATTATCTAACTCTGTTGCTAACAGATTTTGATTGACATCGATTGAATGCAGTCACATTGCTGCTTTAGTAAAATAGTTGTCACATTGATTTTTACTAAAGCAGCAATGTAACTGCACTTTCAATCGATTTCAATCAAACGTTGATAGTAACAAGTTACATAATCAGGGGACAGAATTGTCTGAAGAAACTTGAAAATTTGTTTATGCCGTAGTTGTTGTTGACTGTACTAACCCTTTGCATAATGGATATGTTAAAATTATCAGATTGCGTAAAAACTTCACACTAGTCATCCTGATTGTAGGTTAGTGACTAACATGACATTTAAAGTGCATTTATTTCTTAGGTTAATTAATATGCATAAGCACCTAGTTATTAAAAATCTTTTATTTAATGTAGCATTCATCAAATGTTAAAATTGTTTTAAAAGATGACATTTATGCCAGTTCTTTTTATTATGTATACGCAATGCTTTATAATAGTTATGTTGTTGAAATATAAGTGCAGCAAGCAGACCCATGTTTGAATACCAATATAAATAGTTTATGTATATATTAATTATGAATATGCGTATTTAACGTATATATGTTAAATAAATGAAAATGTGAAAATAGACTACCTTTTATTTAAAATTCAGTGGGAATTATACACTCACCGACACATTAATTAATGGTCCAACCCGTTATTTTCATACAAACATGCTCACGTTGCGGCTTTATACATAAAAATTTCAACATATTTATCCAAAGATCTGTATGCTTATATTTAGGTTCTCGTGACTACAGTGACTTTGTATTGAAGTCAAGTTTATTCTTGGTCGATCTGACTGAGGATGTGTGCCGAAGCAGAAACCCTCATATATATATTTATGAACGACGGGGAGACAGCCTTCATCATACCTGATGTTCAGTATTGTGTATGATAAGGCTGAAGATGGAAGCGAGCCTCTCCCGGAATCCTCAATCACTAAGGAACTGGCTATCTTATCTCTAACTGCCGGAACACAACAATGCTGAAAACATTGTTGTTATGGCGTCAGACTTAGATAAGATGGTGGTAGCTAGCCAGGCGGACTTGCTAAAAGTCCTACCACCAACCAAACGGAATACAATATGTACCCCCGCTGGGAATCGTACCCGGGACCCCTGGGTCTGATACCGGTGGTTGTACCACTAGACCACAGAGGCGGTTTGATTATTTATTTTGTAGGTAGTCGAGTCGTGCGTATGCGACTATTGACGGACGTAGAACTTTTTGTCCGTGCAATCTTTATTACATAACGAATAAGGTCGATCTTCTTTTATATCAACAATTTCAATTTCACCAAGACTGTTTAGATAATATGGTTTAATCATTTCTGTTCTTGACTCGCCCGACAGAAAAAAGATCGTCGTCTGCATAGGCTCTTTTAACAGGTTGGTCAACATCATTGTCATAGCAGCTGCTCGACGACCTCTACTGAGCAAATGCATCTTCCAGGAATCTCTTCTTTGATGATATCAGTAATTGATATCAGTTACTGATAAATCTTCCGCTGCCCGCATCTTGGTTTTTCTACGACCTTCGACCGTCTCTACTTCCATGTATGGAACGCGTCTCGTAGTCGAACGTCGTCGTCCTTTTTATAATAAAAGTAATTCTATAAAGCACAAATTATTTATAATGGGTACTAGTACTAAAGTAACAAGTTGGATTAGACTGTTTTTTTTTGATGCAATAAAGGATACAATATTGATTGGATATAGATGTAATAGCTATCTTACCAACTTTATAGTTTCACGTTCTTAATCTTCCCGTAGATAAGTACATTAGGTACAAAAAAAACTAAGATATAAAACGCCACTTCAAAAACTGACTCCCACAATCTTCATTCATATAAAAGTGTAGTTTTACAAAGAAACCCATAATCTTTTCTTCCATGGGGTTTAACAATGGCGCCCCTGTCAAGGTGCCACACAACAAAGGGATATCGGGCGCGGTAACTGAGAAATCAGCTCTCATATACTTCCCACAAGTCGGACAAGTTTTTTGCGAAAGATCCTCGTCAATGAGATTCGCAAAAAAAATATTGGTCATTTCGGTAGCCTTTGTGTTTGAGAAGGCGATTATGGGTTTTTAATTGGCTCGAGTTTTGTAGTGAAGATTTATTTGGTGTTGTATGAAGTTTTAGTTTTTAATGAGTTAACAGTTTTTGTTTAAGCGTTCTTTTTTTGAAAATGCGTTTCGCTTATTTAGTTTTTCAAAGAAAATGAACAACTCAATCAATCGCATTTTAAAAGATATCCGAAATAGAACTATTATACTTATGTTGAAAACGGAGACAATATTCAGTTTTAATAAACGTTACTACTACGTTACGCTTTGAGTTGTGGAGCACATCAAATTGATCGTTAAATTAACTATACATTTTATTCTTATAAGTAAAGGACTTTTTAAACTCTTACTTAACTTTTTAAATATTTGTGTCACTTTTTACCTCCGGTGTGCATGCGAATTTTATCCTACCCTATAATAAGCGATATTACAATACGCAAATATGAACTTTGTTCGTCGTGAATGAGGACTAAAATAAAAAAAAAATAAACCTCGTAGCGAGGTAGGCTACCACCTGTCGGCACAGCGTGGGAATTTGATGGGGAAGCGACGTATGCGCATAGCTATAGCCAACCGCGTATAACTGGGGTCCGGCTGATAAACCCTGTGAACTTTGTCGTGGACAACGGAAATGCAATATGGAAGCTGGTTCATTTGTTTATTAACCAATAGAATGTTTTAACTGTTGACTCTCTTGAACAGTTGTTTTCTTTTTATGACTACCTAGTTTCAATATAAAATTATGAACTAACTAAGCAGTCAGTACAGTATATTTTCTTTAAGTTTGATATTTATAACCTAACAGTCCTTTAGATATTTTTTATAGAAAATGAATAATTTTCTGAATTTATTGAAACACATTAGAAACTTTTAAAACTCCAAGATCATAAGATCAAGATAATTTACAGACGACGGTATGATGACGCTGTGCAATAGGTGCTGAAAACTTTCCATAGGAATCCAATTAGGTACCTAGTGGTTTTCTTATCGTTAGTAATTAATCCCAACCCCAAGTTTATAACGCTATCCCCTAAATTTAGTACCTAACCATCTTATCGGTCAGTACATTCTTATTATAAATCAAACTGCAGGAAGCATCTTTCAAATATTTCTCACGTTTTAATAAAGTGAACATCTACAAATATTTATCCATCAATCACGAATACAATATTTTTTTGTGGGTTCGTCCGCCGCGACCCGGAAACCATCCGCCGGATACTCACTTTTTTTTCTTTACTTCTCTTTAATAAAAACGAGTTGATAGGCAAAGGGCGCGCGTTTTTGTGCCCACCTGTTTCCATGGGAAATCTCATGTAAGTGATGAGAAAATATGGTAGGTACAGTGTATAAAACTAGGTAAGATGTAAAATTATATTATTTTTACTTGAGAGTAGGTGAATGAAGAGGAGTAGGTGAATGAAGAGAAGTAGGTGGCTTATCCTGATTTTATCACATTGACTATAATTTTACCTACCTACGACTACGACGTCCTTTATACTTCAATTAGCATCGACGATTTAAGTCATAATTTAAGATTCAACGTATGCATTTGAAGCATGCGTTTTCTATAGATTAAACAATAATTATATTTTTGTGGTTGACTAACTTTTTAAACAATGTATTTTTTATCGAATGTTTCATTAACAAGAGTTCCTTTTAAAAATGTATTAAAATACCAGTTAGTTAAGCATCATATTTCCCATGTTTACAAACTGACCTGCTTGTGAGAAAGCTACACAAGGTACTCGAATCCCCGATCCTCCAGTTTTTGTGTGTCAATAAATTACATCCCTTGATCTCCGATCCGAGGAAGGAAGCTGGCCCGTTACACACAATATAAATCCAGTTCTCACGCCCGATCGCGTACGGAAGAAATATTGTTCTTTTACCGTGTGTTTTTTTTAGTCTTTTTTTGTAAGTTACTTTTACTTTTATATGATTTTTGAATTTTTGCATTTTTCTATGCTATTTTTATACTTATGATAAATTTTAAATAGAAAAATATTGGAAAATATTAACTCGGCCACAAGTAATCACTCAATCACACACTGAAGTTCCATCTGAGAATTCACTTGTGGCCGAGTTAATTTCCAATATTTTTCTATTTAAAATTTATAACTTTTACTTGTTAGCAAGCCAGTTAAGAACAATGTATGTACTAGACTTGCTAGTGAGAAGACCTTTGCCTTTGTTCGGTAGATAAAAACAAGTGTTTTTTTTAAATTGACGATCTCCGTGGTGGAGTGGTAAGTACGTACACCGCACCGGTTTCAAGGTGTCGCTTACTCAGAGGTCTAAACATGCGCATAACAGTAGTACTTACCTCAAAGTGTAATGCAACATCACTCATCACATCCGAAAAAGTGATATCACTCATGTTGCATTACGTCTCCGAGTGATATTACCTTTGTGATATTACATGCATTACTTACCCATATCTAGTCCTGGGTTTGAATCCCGGTAAGGGCAAGTGTTTGTATGATGAATACGAGTATTTGTACCGGATTTATGGACGTTTATATATATTTCTACACATAAATATTTATTATTATATACGTATTATATCCGTTACTGTAGTATCCCATAACACAATAAGCTTACTTTGGGGCTAGGTTAATTGTTGTGAGTGTAAGAAATATTTATATGTTTATTTAATGAATTACGGGGAAACGCTTCCTTCGTAACACTTATCTGATGTTAAGTATGTAACGATAAGTGGAAGCGCGTCTTTCCCGGACCCGGAATCCTCAAAAACTGGCTGTCTTATCTCGTACACAACAAGCAAAAAAAAACCATTTTTATGTGCAAGCGACAAAGATGGATCACGTCACGATATTTTTGCCACGAATTAGTGTGACCTTTGGCGTAGATTTTTGTAAATTAATGCCGTGCAAAGACGGGGCGTTTTCATTTATTAAACTTGCTACAATAACAACTAATCCATAACCATTCCTAACAGAATCAGTCGATAGAAATGCCCATCGCACAAAGAGTTAAAGCGAGTCTTTAGAAATGAACTCGGCACTTACGGTGCGCGGTGTTCCGTGAAGGGTGGCCCATGAAGTAGCGGGTTTTTCAGTAAACCTGGTTCTTTATGGGCGGGCCGGGGTGTCGCGGAGTTCTCACGGTGTGTGAGAATGCGCCAAGGTGCAAGGGTATGCCGATATGGGTGTTTGTTGAATGCTTACGTTTGTCGATTATGGGTTTTTCGTGATGCAAAAATCTGTTTAATTTTTACAATTGTCAGTTTTTTTTAAGATGATTGAAATTGAAGATTTTCTAGTAAACTTATGCTGATTTAGTATTTCTTTTATTTATCTTTTTTATCCTAGTTGAGAACAAAACTTAAAAATAAAACAGGTACTTACGAATTATAAAAATGTTTTATCTCAAATGAACACTAACTATGCTGTCACTTAACAGCCACAAAATAAAAATAATTTCTTAAACTCAAATTAATTTCTGCAAGACGACAGTCAACAGACTAAAAAAAATACAGACTTGTCTAGGATCCAGACTCTACGTTACGCACTACGTTTACATTATCATATCATACTACAGACAGTTAACCCTATAACTAATCCAGGTGTGCCTGATGACCTTTGCAACCCACATACCTTAACAATACGTCATACATTATATAAATATTTAATTAGACCGTAAACTTTCTCCCACGGTCACCGTGAAAACTACCGCAATATACAATATCATTTTCGACCCTAACTTATTGAAAATAAAGTTCCTTTAAAAGTTCTTTGTCAACATTTCAGGATAATAAATTTTATGAGCTGTGGCTGTATTTTATTTCGATAGTGATAAGGTCTATATTTGTATGGTAAATGGAGTTGTATCCAAGTGTGACGGTATTGCATGTTATCGGGTATCGCGTGATGGACCTAATGAGTGGTGAATAACATTATGTCACATGTCGCTGATGTGTTAAATAGGGGATGTACGGTGGGAAAAAGTTCCTACCTTTATTGAAATTTAAATTAACAACGTATCTTATTAATTTAGCCATGTCGGATCCCACAACTGGCAAAATGTGATGAATATACGGCATTTGTATTTTGTTTACGAATCATTAATGTATGCTAATGAATGGCCTATACCATAGAATAAATAGGTAATACGTTTTCAAAGTTTCCTAGTTCTTGTGAACGCGGGCTCTACAAAGGTTGCAAAGTCCCAAAAAATAAAAAAATCCACGAAAAAATATTTAAGAGCTTTAATTCAAGTATGTGAATAAAAAAAATGATAAGTAGTTTTCTTTAAAACCTTATATTGACTTACATCACAAAATAAAACACATTTACGTTAGCTTATTTATTTAGTTGAATATCGGTGCGTTTTTTTTATCGGTAGATTGACCTACTGTTGACTACATAAAGAACGACCAACAAAGTATTGTATGGTCCTGCATTCCCGTACATACAATCATCAAGTGAAGTTGGTAGCTTCACCACAGATAGGTTACATTTGTTGTGTTAAGTATTATTATATTATTGTTAGATACACACACAGATTGATCTGTGGATACAAATTAAAAAAAAAAACTGTTTATGATTTTATGTATTTACATCGCATCAAATAAAGCGCTTCAATATCAATAAAATATAAATAATTAGCATTAAAATAAAATATTATATTTGATGTATCTAGGGAACTAAACCTAAATTCACAAATATTGACAGCTTATCAATCATTTTTTACGCAGAATCGAACCTCAACCCACCTTCATTGTCCACTACCAAAACGTATAGACGACATTATCAACAGGTTCCCCTAAAGAGCGAGACGGAACGAAAACAACACATTCCGACACAGTTCCCAGCGTATAAACGCGCAAGTGCGATAAAGACAGGTAGACATATCCTGCTGCGACTCGCAAACAGGATGGAACGGGAATCGGGAGGGCAATTTGAATTTTGCTCTGCGCGTACGCAGGTCACTTTGTCATAACGAATTGGAGCCTCGTGGAGGGCGGACGTGCGTGTTAACTGTGGTAAAGTGAGTGACAATGCCGTGTAGCGAAGATGATGATTCCCAAACTGGGTTTGGTGATACTAGAGGATTGTCTAAGGCTGAGTTGAGGAAGGTGAGGATAATGTGAAGTGAAGCTGTTAAAGTGGATTTTTGTGGTTTTTAGTGATTTTAGTTAGGACTTAAGTAGCTTAAGACGATTCGAAAAAAAAATGCCTATTTAAAAGATATTTACTGACTTGTAAAATAAAAATGGAAAATTTAGTGAATAAAAAAGTTAAATGTTTAAAGGAAAAAAAATATTTAGGAGATTAAAATTTTGTGTCATTTCATTTTTGTTTACGCAATAAATAAATTGTTTTCAGACAAATAAACCGATAATGGAGAAAAAGCGTCGCGCGCGCATCAACCAGTGCCTGAATGAACTGAAGGATCTTCTCATGGATTCCACCAACGCTGATGTAAGTACTGTTGTTCAGGATTATATTTTATTAGGTATAATTTGTGTTACTTCAATATTATCTTTCAATATTTTTTATTCTTAGAAATTTTTTTTTTTCGCCCAATGCAACTACATAAAACATTGTGCGAAAAGGATTGATGAGTGTTATAATCAACAGTAGAAAAGTGTTCATATTTGAGAAGAATAAGTTTTTTTTTTCAAATTTCTTGTCACAATTCAATAATAAAATAAGACATTTTTATTTTTCATAATCGTACGCCAATTCTAATAAGAATCTTACAAGACTCTTCTAACTCTAAATATTTTCTTTACAGCCCACCCGTCACTCCAAGCTCGAAAAGGCTGACATCCTAGAGCTGACCGTAAAGCATCTCCAAACGCTACAGCGGCAGCAGTTAGCCGCCGCCATCGCCGCGGACCCAGCAGTCCTGCACCGATTCAAGGCCGGTTTCGGCGACTGTGCTGTCGAAGTCCGCAGATACCTCTCCCGGCTCGCTAGCGTACCAACTGGCCTCCGACACCGCCTTGGGAATCACCTTAACACCTGCATCAGTGGCATCGAACGCCTCCACCCACCAGACTACCCTTTAGTCCCAGACCCTTTAAGACTAGAAGATGAAAGACCAAGCGCGTTTCACTTCGTCAGGAACACCAAACCGACCAGTCCTCCCCTCAGCCCTCTATCCTGTGACTCGGCCTGCGACTCCTCTACAGAACTAGAAACTCCTCCTAGACCGGTTCAAACGTTCCCCTTCCCCACCCCGCCCAGCAGATCCGCTTCAGACCAAGATTCCAGTCCCGAAACCCAAAAACCTACAGTATCCTCGACGACGATATCACCGGAGACGTTGAAACAGGAAGCTTTGAGGAACAAAAAGTGCATGGAACCTCTTTCCATAATAATAGATGTGGAGAACTACAAAATAGGGATCGATGCGTCACCAAAAAGAGCTGTTGACTACTCTATGAGAAATAAAATGAAGAGACCGGTTGTGGATGCGATGGGGCCTGCGCCCAAACTCATCAGGTTGGAACCGGAAGTGAACATGAGTTTATCCGAAAAGTTACACGACGAAGTGGCTTGTGTCCGAAAATCACCGGAAAGGTCAGCTTTTAGAAGGGTTCCTGAAAAAAATGTAACGTACCCTGAGAAGAAACTGACCATTCCTGAAAGTATACCCACGCCTATCGAAAGACCTGTGATAGATAGTAGGATAATGATAAACCCTGATATTCCTTTAGCTTTGCCAAGAACTGTGATCAGCCATACCGCCGAATCTCTGGCCCAGTCTTCAGCAAGAAGCAGTCATAGCTTAGAGGATAATACAGAACCTGATTCGAATTCCAGGAATTCGAAGTCACCAGAACAGGGTGCGAGCAGTGTTGAGATGTGGAGACCCTGGTAGTTTTGTTTGGATGTTTTTATTGTGTATTTAGTTATATTATTTAAATCAGAAGTTATATCAACGGAGCTTTAATCTTTACCTGTGCGGTATCATTTTTATACAGAAAAGATATATTAAAGAAATATTTGTAGGATTTTTTATTTACTCTTTTACTTACATCTTGTTCTAAAAACATTCATTAAGTTTACGTTTGGGTAATTGAATAACAACACAGAATTAAAAAATAAGCATTTTTATTGGCAAATACGTTACGTGGTGTCATTAATAAATAAACATAATTTATTTGGACGGATTACAATTACATCATTGTATTACTAAATATAAAAAAAAACTTATTGAAAAAACCTTTAAGGCCTATTTTGCCCTATAGGGCCGATGCGACGACTGAAGAACACGACATTTACAGAAAATACAAAACAATCTATTCATGTACAAAAACCATTCCATGGGTATATTAGGCACGTGTATATATCGACTCGCAAAATGACCTTCTTTCTCCCCTAATAAAAAGCAGAGTAGATGCCCCCTCATCTTATATCTGTCGGTATTAAATTAAGCCATAAGTATATCAAGACCCCGACAACTGACTATATAAGTTCCTTATAACTAACTGCAACTTATTTGTCGCACTGTATTTAGATTAAAATATTATGGCAGACACTCACAAAGTGCCACTTAACACATTAAGCGTAAACATAATTAAAATGTCATTGCATTTCATTATTTTTCTTTTTTTATAAAAAAGAGACAGAACGAGGTTTAGCGCTAAATGTATTCAGTGGCAGTTGGTGGAAGTCGCTCTAAGACTAGCCAAGACTAGACTAAGATTTAATAACTTGAGTATAAAATGCAGATGCATTTATAAAAACGCTCAAAATTTTGCATGTTCAATAAGGCAGTGCAGTTTCAGTAATTTATTTGAATTTAATCTATACTAATATTATAAAGGGGAAATATTTGATTGTTTGTTTGTTTGCATTGAATAGGCTCCGTAACTACTAAACGGATTTGGATGAAATTTGGTACATAGATAGTAGATAGCCAGGTTATAAATATAGGATACTTTTTATCCCGACATTCCCACGGGAACGGGAACCACGGGGGTGAAACCGCGACCGGTTCTAGAACAATTAAAGTATCGAAATATTCGATACAGGGACGATTTACGTCCGGTTTCAATAATCTATCCCTAACAAGAGGTAGGCCTATCTTGGTTACGTTACTTAGCAACCGCTGTTATTTTGGGTTATTTTGGGCTGAATAACAAAAATATCTAGGCAACAAAGCTCTAGTAAGCCTATCTCTTACTGTAGATAAGTTATTGAAACCGAACGTTAGTCCATGTAGGTAGTGGACGAAATATAAAAAAGCATGAAATTAAATAATTCGAAGTCAAAAAGGAAGACCGCGAAAGCTGGAAAGATTGTACGAATAAATGATGATATCAAGGTAGTGAAAGATGGGTTGGCATCTTGACGGCCGATAAAGGAGAATGTGACAAAAAGGTGCAATTATTACGCCTACCTAAAAGCTCATGAAGGCAGTAAGAAAAGTTCAGTGAAGATAAACCACATAGGGGAAGCGGCGTGACGTAATGTGAATTCGCAAAGCAGGAAACCGCACTGCAGGTTGGCTTGTAGCGATCCGATTTCGTGCGGTTATTATTTATTTATTTTGGACACAACTTTAGGTAAGTTATAAAGCAAGTGTAGGAGATTAAGTTATTGAGTGGTCCTAACAGAACCGAGTCTGTATGAAAGAAGCATGAAAAAAACAGCCATTGACGAGTTTGTTGTTAGTTCTTCACGTTAGAGGGTGCATTCTGCACACTAGCGCCGCCATTGGGGAAAAAACATAGTGCTTATAAATTAAGATGAAATTGTAAAATATCTCTCTTTAGTAAAAACCTTTTGGATGTTGCAAACTAATGGCATAACTTCGACATTCACAATGTCACAGTCACAGTGTCTTGACTAATGTAAAATGCGTTAGTTCACTTGTGCTTGAGGAAGTCCTTCCGTTGCTGCTGCAGCTTCTGCTCGAGCAGCGCCGCCTTCTCTTGGTACTTAGCGGCTTCACGCGTTAGAGCTTGGATGGCGCCATCTTTGCGTGCCACCGCCACTTTCACCCTGACACACACACAAAGTCAAATTAAATGTTACAATATTATACATACAGTTCGGTTAACTAATGCTGGCACGTTTGCAACACATTTACAGAGTTTGAGACCGTTCTCCTATACTCATTTGTCCGATGAAATATTAGCCAATGGCCCGTCCTTTATCGGCGAGTTTCTGTAATAGTAATTTGTTATGCAAGGCTGGAAAGTTGGTTATTTATCGGCGAGTTACCTCTATTGAAAGCTGAGCAAGTGAAGGATTCTAGGATTCACACGCTCGGAAAAGGAGATTTTGTTATTCAGTTTCTGCGTAGAAAATCGATTTTTGCGGCCTAGCGCGGTAAAGTACTTTTTTAATTTAATACCTAAAAATATGTCATAAATCGTTCCGAATTGCACTATTGACTTTTTTGTTACATTTTATTCTTATTTTAAATAGCTTTGAATTAATTATAATACTCCGTTTTGGTTTTATTATATTATTTTAGTTAATTAAATCATAAAAACAATAACAATAAAATTAAACTATTTGTTATAAGAATTTTATATTAGGCTGGGTGAGATTTCACAACCTATGATTGGATCTCGGAACGTGACATAAACCTTTATTTTTACATTGTCTTTGTCTTGAACCTCATGTCAATGTCAACATTTACCGAATCGTTTTATTGTTATTTATAAGTAACAATATATTCTTACTTTAAATAACTTGAATTAACTATAATACTCCCTTTTTTATTATAGTTTTTTTTTTTATCATTAAAACAACAAGATTATGGTATATTTAGATTAAACTTTTTGTTTAAAGATTTTTTACCGGAAGTTGACCGCGGAAACAACCATAAAGTGTTCCTCGCTGTTATTGGGTGAAACATTGTGTGTTGCGCTCGGCAGAAAAGTTTTTAGCGTCTTGTACCTTTGAAATCCTCGCTTCGCTCAGGATTCAATCTTTCTATCTTTTTTCTTAAAACCCTAGAATCCTTCACTTGGTCAGGTTTCAATAGAGGTAACTCGCCGCTAATAACCAACTTTCCAGCCTTGCATAACAAATAACTATTAAATGCTGTTGACGTCATCAGTCTGACGAACATTAATTTGGTGATATTTTTTTTTTCTTTCGATTACAGTATAAGCAAATTCAACATTTCATTCTCAAAATATGGGTATTTGCCTTAGAGGAATTATGTATTTTCAACCTATCTACATTTTTGACCAGTACTATTTTTATTTTATAAACTCAACCATAATTTTAATTGTCATTTATTTTTTGGAGGGGGGGGGGGGGGTTGGTGTTAGGCTTTAGTGGGGCGGATTCTTTGCCAGGGAATACGCACCTAAAAAATGCTAAACTGCCAGTAGTGTACGCCTAGGAGTGTGAAACTAGGCTATCGGCACGCACCGACAAGTGCTTCATACACGTCCTCGCCGCCGTTAGACTGCCGCCGCGGTCTAGCAGTGGACCTACATATTGTCAACTTTGTGGGTCGTCCCCTCCGGTAATGCTGCTGTCCATAACGAGTTTCACACAATCCATCTTCCTCGGGATAGTAGCAGCTAAATATGAAGTGCGAAGGCGAATCTTCGGCGCCTTAACCGAATTGTCTGGCTAGGGGAAGAAAACCCTGAAGTAAAAAATAACAAAAAACTATGGAAGCAAGACTCAAAGATATTATACCCCAGGAAGGTACCGGTGTAACCGGAGAATCCTTCCCTGAGCGTAGCTCGGGCTGCCCCACGTATTCTGGGGGGGGGGGGGGGGGGGGGGCAAAGTAGTGCTACCCATAGAAAAACCAACAAAGGTTCTGACCCAACAAGTATTCCATCCGGGTCTCTTTAATCGTCAACGAACGGCATCCCTAGGCGATATCAGAGAAATCAACAAAGATAGCCATCAAAATGTCCAGAAAGAGAAGGAAACCAGTGTCAGTGGCACTCACAATCCGAACGCAACATGGCAGAGGATACCAAACCAAAAAAGACACCGCTCCCCGGATGAAAAATCAATATCCAAAGGTAATGAAGCGAAACGAATTCAGAGACGAGAACAGTCGAATAGTCAACCAAAAGGAAAAACTATAGCTGACCAACAAAACACAGGAATAGAAACACGAAACAGATTTGACATACTGGATATAGAAGCTGACGATACATTTCCCGTAAAAAGAACACCTAAACCGCCACCTATAATACTATATGGTGTTGAAGACCTAGGGAAACTAAGTGAACTAATAGAGGAAGTAGTAAATAAGAATGACTACACCTACAAAGTAGTTTCTAAGAACCAACTTATTATATCTTCCAGCTCGTTGGATAAGTACAAAGTTTTAATAGAACACATTAGAGCCAAAGGGCTGATTGGACATACCTTCACACGCAAAGACCAAAAATGCTTGAGAATAGTTATCAAGCACCTTCATTTTAGTACACCTAAAGACGCCATTATTGAAGCAATTGAAAACACTGGGAATAAAGTACAAGGAGAGATAGTGACAGCGCGAAAACCGGGCACCAAAGAGCCGTTGAATACATTCTTTGTCAACATAGCCCCACATGAAAACAACAGACAAGTCAAATACATTTACCATCAAAAAATATTGATAGAAGACCCGAAAAGGAAAACATCAGTAGTACAGTGCACAAGATGCCAGCAATATGGCCACAGTAAGAACAATTGTATGCGACCATACAGGTGTGTGAAGTGCGCCGGGCCACATAAAACTACCTTATGCACATTAGACAAAAACACTCCAGCAGTGTGTACTCTTTGTTCAGGTAGACACCCTGCTAGCTACAAGGGCTGCAAAGTTTATAAAGAAATACTTGCAAGAAAGAGAACTGGCAACAAGTTAGCTAATAATCCGATCTCAATAGATTCAAAAACCTTACTGAACAAAGCTGCTGTAACAGACTATGTACCTGTTGTACCACCGGTGAAAACGCCTGACGTAAGGAATAAACTTTATCCCCTTGTTCAAGAAACCATAGAGTCATACAGTGAAGTTGTTAAAATTGGAACTAATAACAGACCTGTATCTGTGGGTAAAAAAGATAGACAGCAAACCAGCAAAAATGAAGACCTGATTGGGAAAACGACGGCTGAATCATCATACCAAAAAACGCCAATAAAAGTAACTGAGCAACGACAATCAAATAAAAATCACGTTGACTATGAGTCACAAAGAACACATTCTACAGTAATGGGAATCAAAAACCATACGCAAGAAAACAGACTTAGTCTAGAGGCACTCTTAATTAAACAGACAGAAAGAATAGACCAACTTTTTACACAATGGACAACATTTCAAAAATATATAATGCAAATTTTCCTATGCATAATAAAACTAGATGTTAAAATACGAGACACGTATTTTTTTATTTTTATTATTAGCATTATATTTGTGTATTAAATCCGTATTTCAAAACTTGCTCATTCTAAAAGAGCGTAAGTGCGTTCTCAGGAAGTTAAATTGGTAAGGCTGTTGCTTATTTCGGATTAAAAAAAAAACTGACGTAATGGTTTCTAGTAGTGATGTGACAGTGGCAGAACTCAAATATCGATTAATACATAAAAGTTGTAATTTTCGTTATTTAACCAAAACATTTAAAGATTAACACTTTGGTTAAGATAAAAAAAAACTTAATAAAAAATAAAATTATTATACGCACAAATTCGCGTTCATGAACAATAATATATATTTTGGGTATTTAGAATTGAAATGTATATCAAACCATATTGAAATTTAAGGTCTGGTATTTCATTAGTGGAACAAAAAATAACCACTTCGTTAAACACACACAAATTTCTGACCCGTGGTCCACCTGCCTGGTGTCGCGTGGTGGTTTACCTAGCAAACATAAAAAGTAAATCTATTCAGCAATAATCATAAAAACAATGAATTCCAAAAAACTCAATACAATCACAAACTGTTTTTTCATGAGGTTTTATTGGCATTATGTAAATTAGAAAATATCGAATATCGATATCTTAGATTTTGATCGCTCTTTCACTACTTGAATTGACTGTCATTGTCAACTCAGCCAGAGACAACCATTTTTTTTTATATTAGACAGAAATGAAAAGGAATGACGGGATCAAATGCCTGACTTTCTCGATTTGGACTACATAAAATGTAGTTTTTATTAAATATCTCACAAATTACCGATCAGAAAATTCTAAAATAAAAACTGTGAGCTTATGACACTAAAACCTCGAAATGGTTTTTTTATTTTAGTGCTTTATAGAAAATGAAATGTTGTCCATTAAATAGTATGATGAACCTTATAATGACAGTCATAAGTAAACTCCCTTAATAGTAAATGGCTTTACGTATCGCCACCTGGAATACCAATGGGATTGCGCCAAACAAACAAGAATTAGAAATTCTGCTGAAAACTAATAAAATAGATATTGCCTTGATTTCAGAAACTCACCTTAATGATACCAAAAAGATAAAGATAGAAAACTATTGCATATACAATACAAACCACCCTGATGGTACATCGCATGGAGGATCAGCAGTAATCATCAAGAGCAATAGAAAGCATAACCTACACAGTGAATTTAAAGAAGAATGGTTGCAAGCTACTACTATAACATTAGATGAGAAAATGTGCCCTATTAATATAAGTGCTGTCTACTGCCCACCGAAACATAACTTGAAACAAGATATGCTCGAACGCTACATCTGCACCCTAGGAAATAAGTTTATATGCGGGGGAGACTGGAACTGTAAAAACACCTACTGGGGTTCGCGAGTAACAACCACCAGAGGGCGGGAATTGAAAAAATGCGTAGACCAGCAAAACTTAAAGACCTTATCAACAGGTGAACCAACTTACTGGCCAACAGACGTGAACAAACTCCCTGATCTTGTGGATTTTTTATTATTAAAGGACTACCAGATGTGTACTTTGATCTCGAATCATCAATAGACTCGGTATCAGATCACACTGCAGTTATTGCAACATTTAGCGTCTCACCAATACAGAGAGTTCAAAAACTAACGTTGTATAACAAAAAAACAGATTGGAATGCTTTCGCCGAGTATCTAGAAAATGAAATAAACCTAAAAGTGAGGCTTAAGACAGAAGAGGACATAGATGAGGCAACATTCTACATTACGAACCTCATACAGGTAGCTGCCTGGAGCTCCACTCCTTCGTCGAGCTACAACACCGAAAAAAACAACGTTCCACTGGAAATACGAAATAAACTCCAAGAAAAGCGTAAGCAAAGAAGAAAACTTCACATGACAAGATCTAATACAGACCGAACAGAATTTAACAAAATTTCGAGAGATTTAAAAGACCTTATCAACGAAACCAATAACGCAACGTTTCATCATCAAATATCGAGTCTATCATCTTTTAAGAAGGATAATTATTCCTTATGAAAAATGACTAAAAATTTGAAAAGACCGCAAAACCACGTTCCTCCCTTAAGGAAATCCTCTACTGACCCCTGGGCAAGGAGCGAAAATGAAAAGGCGGAGTTATTCGCAAATCATTTAAGCGAAATATTTACACCCAACCAATCAAACATGGATGGATTCGAAAAGGAAATTGACGAAGTAATCAAAAGCGACCAGCAGCTGACTCCACCGCTTAAACCGGTAACTCCGAAAGAACTTGCACTGACGATCCAGCTCTTAGAAAATAAGAATAGAATTTCGATTTAATAACTGGTGAAGTACTTAAAAAGTTACCCAGAAAAGCCTTGGTCTTTCTTACAATGTTATTTAACACAATCATTCGAATATACTACTACCCGAAACTTTGGAAAATATCACAAATCTGCATGATTGCAAAACCAGGAAAACAGCCAAATGATCCCAATTCGTATAGACCAATAAGTCTCCTGCCGATACTCTCGAAAGTCTTTGAAAAAATTATTCTAAACAGACTAAAACCGGTACTCCAAGAAAATAACATCATACCTGATCACCAATTTGGCTTTCGGGAAAGTCATTCAACTGTGGAACAAGTACATAGAGTGGTTCACAAAATCAGACAATCCCTGGAGAAAAAGGAATACTGCTCAGCTGTGTTCCTTGACATACAACAAGCCTTTGATAAAGTCTGGCATAAAGGACTGTTATACAAGCTAAAGACTCTTTTACCAAATCCCTTATTTATGATACTGAAATCCTACTTAAACCAAAGGCAATTTCAAGTTAAATACGGAGAAGAATACTCAAAGCTATATGACATCAATGCTTCAGTACCACAGGGATCGGTTCTTGGACCTGTGCTATATTCGATATACACAGCAGACCTGCCTACAACAGACGATGTTGTAACGGCAACATATGCAGACGACACAGCGTGCCTGGCTAGCGATACTGATCCAAACGTAGCATCACTCAAACTACAAAAACAACTTAACAACATAAATGATTGGGTACAGAAGTGGAGAATCAAACCTAGTGTTAGCAAATCAACTCAAGTCACATTCACACTGCGAAAAGGTGACTGCCCACCAGTTCATATGGGTAACGGTGTACTACCGAGCAACAATAGTGTTAAATACCTGGGGCTACACCTAGATAGAAGATTAACTTGGGCTAACCATATTAAAGCAAAAAGAAAAGAAGCGAAAATTCAGTTCCAATCGCTGCAATGGCTGTTAAATCGGCAATCACCATTGTCCCTAAGTAACAAACTCCTGGTATACAAAACTATCATAAAACCCATCTGGACGTATGGTATAGAGCTCTGGGGTCGGCGAGCACCTCCAATATAGAGATCCTGCAGCGATTCCAGAACATTGCATTGAGAACACTATCTGGAGCACATTGGTTTGTTAAAAATACCGAAATTCACCAATACCTGGAGATGTGCTCGCTGGGTGCAAGCGCATTCAACGTGAGCTGAGAGGGGCGTGAACCCCTGTGGGCAAATTGGGAATATGAGGGGGATGAGCATAAAATGGACTCACCGGACGGATTGGGTTTGAGCTGATGGCGCCTCCAGTTTCCTAGAGCTGATGGGCTGACGATGATCCTGGGATGAACTTCTAAGGGGTCACCCTTCTCCGGAACCGACACTTGGGTAGATCGCGATTCGCGGCGTGCACGCGGATATCAACGAGCGTGGAATCGGTTCGGGCCACTAATTCGTATTCTAATATCACTGGGTCGTAGGTCACCAGGTCGCGACGTTAACGCGATGTGTACACATATATAAAAAAGGGGCGGAAAATGTTCGATTTTATATGCGAATACAGAGCGAGCTGTGTCACGGCGCACCGTCGCGAGCGTTCTCTCAGTGGCGCCGCGCGGCCGGTGGCGCAGGCACTTTAGGTTGAGAAGTTCACGTGACGCCCGTGAGATGGCGTCAACATCCTGGGGGGGGGCCGGGAAGGCACCTCTTCTTGAGCTGAATCCAGCGGCAGCCTGGCTATCTTGAGCACAGGCCTGCGCAGATGTCCATATGCGGTGTCCAAGTCCACAACTCGGATCACACCGTCTTTCCCGGGCATTGTGCGAGTAATTCTTCCCATCTTCCATTGGAGCGGAGGCAGATCATCCTCCTTTATGAGTACGAGTTCGCCAACTTGAGGAGGTGAGGAAGGGGAGAGCCATTTGGAGCGGGTTTGAAGGGTGTGAAGGTAGGATTTGCTCCACAGTGTCCAAAAGCGTTGAGAGATAGCCTGAATGAGCTGAAAACGTCTAAGGGCAGATAAAGGTCTGTCATCAAAGGACATTTCGGGCAGAGCAGTGAGCGGACGGCCTATAATGAAATGACCAGGAGTTAAACCTTCAAAGTCCGAAGGGTGAGACGAGAGTGGGCAGAGAGGCCTAGAATTGAGCACAGCCTCGATTCGTGTGAGAAGTGTGGAGAATTCCTCGAAAGTGAGGTGTTGTTCACCTATTACACGGTAAAACAACTGCTTAGTAGATTTCACATTAATTTCATGCAAAGAACCGAACCAGGGTCCCTTAGGGGGATTCAGCAACCATGTTATGTGCTGACTGGCAAGTTTATGAGCGATTGCATCATCGTTCTCGACGAGAAATTTCTGAACGTCTATGAGCTGATTTCTCGCGCCTATGTAATTTGTACCGCAATCCGATCTAATAAGAACAGGTGTACCGCGTCGCGAGACGAAGCGTTGTAACGCCGCGAGAAAGGCTTCCGTGGTAAGAGCAGAGACGGCCTCTAGGTGTACCGCCTTTGTTGAGAGGCACACGAATATGCAAAAGTATGCTTTGAGAAGTTTAGCGTTACGTAATGTACTAGATTTAACGAAAAATGGGCCGGCAAAGTCAGTTGTGACTTGGCTAAATACGGGTTGAGGTGTAACCCTGTCCGCTGGCAGGTCACCCATAAACGGGGCATGAGTTTGTGCCCGGCAACGGAAACACCTAATACATTTAAATACGCGGTGTCTAATAACGCGGCGAGCGGATAATATCCAGTATTGCTGGCGTAGAATAGCGTGTAAGGTGTCAGCGCCAGGATGGCAGTGTAATTTGTGGTAGTGATCAATGATGAGATCCACGAGTGGGCTAGAGCTGGGTAGAATGAGCGGGTGTTGAGCGTCGTACCTAATTTGAGCATTCGAGAGACGACCACCGACCCTTAAAAGACCATCTTTCAAAAACGGTGAAAGACGCTGGAGTCGAGTGGTGCAAAGTTTGTTATTTTGGAGCCGATGAATATCATCAGCAAACTGGTTGTGCTGGACAGAGCGGACCCAGAATAGGAGAGCGTCCCTACGTTCTCCAACTGACAATGGTCCAGAGCGCCGCGCGTCTAGGCGTTGCCTACAGTTGTGAATGAAACGCTTGATGCAAGCTGTCACTCCAACGAGCTTGTCAAGAGAGCTGAAGCGTGTGAGTAGATCCTCGTCTAGATCGGGAACTGCTATATGAGCGAGCACCTTTTTAGGCTTAAGGCCTGGTAAAACGTGATGACCTAGAGCTGGTGGCATCTTCGGCCAGGCGTAAGAAGGCTCTTTGAGCCATGTGGGAGACCACCAAAGTTCATGAGTTGCAAGAGACTGGGCGGACATTCCTCTGCTCGCGCAGTCGGCAGGGTTGAGACTCGTGGGAACATGTCTCCACGTGGAGCTGAACGAATGTGATGTTATTTTCACCACTCGATTGGCTTCAAATGTCTGGAGTCGATGAGGGGGCGTGTTGATCCAGGCTAAGACTATAGTGCTATCTGACCAACAAATACAGTGATTGATAGTGATGTGAGCTGACAATTGAGCTGACACACGGATCATTAGCTGTGATAAAAGAGCTGCAGCCGAAAGTTCCAGCTTGGGAATCGAGAGGCGATTCTTGATAGGTGCGACCTTGGACTTGGCAATGACCAACTTAACATTGACATGGCCGTCATCATTGAGTTCATGAAGGTAAACAACGGCACCAAAGGCTGTCTCCGAAGCGTCCGCAAACCCATGAAGCGCGTAAGTGGACGTGAGCTTATTTTCGCACATGTGCCGAGGTAAACTAATACTTGAGAGCTGAGGGAGGTCTTGTTCAATGTGCTGCCATTCTGTGAGAACATCATCGGGAACGGGATCGTCCCATCCCAGTTTCAAAAGCCATAACTTCTGTAAGAGAAGCTTTGGGCGAAGAATGACCGGTGTAACCCATCCGTTGGGGTCATAAAGGGATGCGACCGTGCTGAGAATGGAGCGCTTTGTAGGTTGAGTGAGCGGGGGGAGAGAGATGCGATAAGTGAACTCGTCCAAACGAGGAATCCATTGGATACCCAATACTTTAATGGAATTCGGTTCTGGGCTGATATCGAAGTTCTTAGGCATGTCGCATTGATCCTCTGGAAACCGGTCTAAGAGCTGGGGGGAGTTTGAAGTCCATTTACTGAGTTGAAAGCCACCTAGGGCAAGCAACTCAATTAACTCGTTTTGGAGTGCCTGTGCAGACTCCACCGAGTCTTGACCACAGAGTAAATCATCCACAAAAATTGAATGACGAAGGGCATGAGCAGCTTGAGGGTAACGTTGACCATCGTCATCGGCCAGTTGCAGCAGTGTACGGATGGCATGATAAGGGCTGGACCGTAAACCATACGTGACGGTATTAAGCGCATAAGTGAGCAGAGGCTGGTCGGGAGACGACCGCCAGAGAACTAGTTGGTACTGTCTGTGATCTGGGCGGATGAGGATATTCCTGAACATCTTTTTGATGTCAGTGCTGAAGACTACAGAATGTGTTCTAAAAGACATAATAATATCAACAATATCTTGTTGAAGAGGTGGACCTGTGTGTAGACAATCATTTAGACTTACTCCATTTGAGCTTTTACTGCTACCGTCAAATACAGTGCGTAGCTTGTCTGAATCTGCCTTGAAAATGGCATGATGAGGAATATAGAAGTGAGGTTTATTTGCAAAGGTACTTGGGTGGCAGAGTGACATATGTCCTAACTCGAGATATTCATTCATAAAATCTACATATTTCGAGCGGAGGAGCGGATTGGCTTGTAGCTTCTTTTCTAGATTGAGAAACCTACGTAACGCAATGGCATGAGTATTTCCTAAGGTCGGCGCTTCTAATAGAAATGGTAATGTAACCACGTAGCGGCCTGACGAATCTCGAGTGGTTGAGGTGCGGAAGATCTCCTCACACTGCTCTTCTAATGGGCTGATCTTTATATGAGGTTCGGGTTCTTCTGACTCCCAGAACCTCTCAAGGTTCTTACAAATGTCATGCGTAGACATGTCGGGTTCTGACTGTGAGCTGAGAGTATGAGCCGCGTTACACTTGTTTACAGGTGTTGTATGTAATTCCTCAATAGGCCCTAACAGTGCAAAATCAAAAATCGTGCCGAAGGCTATGGGCTTCCCCGGGCCTAACGGAACCTTAGTACCGTCTAGAACTTGGCCCAGAACGTCAGAACCTAATATAAGATCAATGGGAGCTGGTGTGTGGTATTCTTCGTCTGCCAAGGGAATCTGTGGCCGGCCCTCGATGCATGCAAGGTTTGGAACCTTTTGCAATGGTAAATCACCAGTAACATTTTTTAAAATATGAGCTGTAGCCGTAATCGTAGGTGTGTCACGATTAATCGGTCTGCACACTATGGTGATAGATGCTGTTGAGTCCTGTGTGTGTTGGTTACCCACTCCTACAATTTTGAGAGGTGATGGGTTGAGCGGTACATTTAAAATTCGAGCCATGCGCTGTGTTATAAGAGTTAGCATGCTACCACAATCTAATAATGCTCGTGCTGTGTGGAATTTACCATGCACGTCAGCTATTTTTAACGAAACAGTAGGCAATAATATTGGAAAATTATTTACGTGACCTTCACGTTGAGCGGAATTACAAAAATAATAATTGTTTGTTTGAGCTGGCATCGAGGAGTGGGCTTGTGGTGTCTGTGTATGAGCTGAGTGTGTGTGTGTGTGCTGATTTTCATTATGCTCTGTTATCGTCTCTAGTCACTGCTGACCACCTGCACGTGACCTACTGGGTGAACGTGAGTGATTGGGCGGATTGTACGGAGACGGGGCGGGTTGTGATGATGCATGAGCCGAAAAACGTTGAGGCTCATGGGCTGGGCGCTGTCTAGGCTGGTCTCTCAAATGTGGGGGTAAAAGGTGAGCTGAAGATTGTTGAGCAGCTGGTTCATTGGGTCGATGAAGAGATGTGTGGTGGTTATCTTTTCCACACTCTTTGCAGGTCCGGGTAGACTTACACTCACTATCGTAATGTGGGCCTAGACAGCGGCGGCAACGGCTGCGAGCTTTAATAAAGTCCCACCGGCCTTGGATTGGCTGATTATTGTATTTGGGGCAGGCAATTAGCTTATGCCCTCTCTCATGGCAAAATGGGCAGGGCATGGACATACCCTTAGTGGGAGCCGATGGTTGTGCCGAATAAGCGGGTCTGTAATGAGCGGGGGGTGGGGGTCTGTACTGAGCGGGGGGTGGGGTGCGATAGCCTAGCTGGCTCCTAGCCGGGGCTGGGGCTGCACGAAATTCGTGATGAGTGAGATGACGCGGGGGGCTACGTGGAGGTAGCGGTGAGGAGTGTTTGCGGTATTGAGCTGATTGAGGCGAGGGCTGATTGGACCGTGAGGTACCTGGGCTGGAGAACTCGGTCTCCACACAACGAGCGTGCTCCTCAAGAAATGAGACTAGGTTATTAAGGGTGGGCAGAGTTTGACGCGAACCATACTTACGCTCAAAGAGGGTCCGGAGTTCCCCTTTAAGCTTTCGCACCACAATGGAAACGAAAACGTAGTCGGACTCTTTCATGGGCAAATCAAGATTTGTAAGCGCGCTTTGCGCTGAAATGAGCGGAGTGAGGAAGAGTTTGCGGATATCCGAACGTATGGTGATGTCAGGTAGCCCTAGGATGATGTCCACAAAACGGTCGATAAGCACGCGGCGGTTTTCATAGCGCCTGGTGAGTATGTCCATGGCCACGCCGAAGTTTTCATTGGTGAGCTGAAGATGAGACACCATCGTGCGCGCCTCGCCTGATAAACACGAGAGAAGGTAATGGAACTTCACTGCGTCCGAGATAGTGGTCATATCATCGGTCAGGCTCCGGAAGATAGCGATAAATGAAGGCCAATCCTCAACCCGAGAGCTGAAGTGAGGTAAAGCTATTTTGGGCAGAATGGTGGAGGGCGGCGTGATGGTAGTGGTGGGATGAGCTGTTGATGGTAGTGCCGCGGCTTCATTTAACTTTTGGAATGCTACCAACACGTCTGTATAATTGGCCATGGCCCCATTAAAATGTTTTGTGTAGGAGGCCTCAGCGTCAGGAGTGAGGTCCTCAGTATCTAAAATGTTGTGATAGACGTCTTCAAGGCGACGTCTATGCTCCTCGATGCGGGTATACCGGGCGGTGAAATCGGTTAAAGTGTATGTTGAATCTTTCCCCTGAACGGCTACCCCGATTTCTTTGAGCTGATTGATCCCCTTTACCGCCTCTCGGAAAATGGCTGCTTGAGACTTAGAAGGCATAGTGAGCAAGTGTAATAAAAATAAAAAATAAAGTAAACAACAAAACAAAAAAAAACTGTTTAACTAGTCTGAGAAGATACCCTAATACTTATTTTAATATTAATGTGTTATTGTATACAATATAGCGTTTAAGCGGAATAATAGTAGTAGTATAGTATTGTATTTATAGTATACAATGTTTGCCGAATAAAGAATAAAACGCCGAGCGAAACAAGGATTGAGCGGAAGACTACGCGAATTGTAATTAACGTAAACAAACTTAAACTACTCCTAATAAAATATTTGAGCCGAGACGTAATTTGAATCCAATAATACACACTAAAATACAATAAACACTTAAATCAAACTATTACTTTTTATTTGCATAGATAAGGCGTAAGAAATGGAATGAAAATAACAATGTGTTGCAATCTTTTCGCAATTCGCTAATGAGCGGAGCTACCTGGGTCGTACTTACATATGTTTATGTACCTATAAGTAGCGCGCTCCGAACGAATGGGCTGTTCAAACTATAGGTACTAGTATTACTTAATGATACTATCGAGTATTAAATGAGAAAAAGAAAAAAATAATAATGTGCCGAATGAACTATGTAGGTACACTAAGTAGGTACGTATCTATCTATTCACCGCTTGTACGAACCGGCAATTATCAAACTACAAACTTAATATTAACTTGCGAGAAAAAATGTGTATTTCTATTCCTCTTGGGCCGACCGTAATTAGCGTAGATCAGATAAGCAGCTAACAGGTACAATATTGTCCCTACAGTCCGTCTCGCTCGAGCAAACGATGACGCATCGCACGTATTTTTTTTTGCAATAATAATCAATCTTTCACTTCTCACACTAATCGCTGAGACTCGAATTGGATGGGATGATATGAATAGAATGTTCCAGAGTGTGCTGGAAAAAATTACCAACGGACAATAATGTTTTATGTTTAAGGTAGATAGGAAATGAAAGTTAAAAGTATATGAAAATGAGACCACTTATCCAAATTTGGAGGATTAAAATAACTCGGGGGCGAAGATAATTATGCTTAATGTGAGAAAAGTGTGTAAAATTTAAGAAAATGGGCGGGAAAAAAAAAATTTTATGGAATAAAAAATTAAGTAGGTACTATTTTAGAGTGGATAATTTTCCAAAAATGGTAGTTCTAAGGCACGATGGATCAGAAAATTCTGTCCGCTTTGAGAAGAGATTAAAATGAGAGGGATAACAAAAAAAATAACAAAAAAAATATTTTTTTTTTGAGAAAAAAAAATTAAATTGTGGACTATTGTCCAAAAGGGGGTTACAAAGGCTACGAAGGACCAGAAAATGTGCTCGCTGGGTGCAAGCGCATTCAACGTGAGCTGAGAGGGGCGTGAACCCCTGTGGGCAAATTGGGAATATGAGGGGGATGAGCATAAAATGGACTCACCGGACGGATTGGGTTTGAGCTGATGGCGCCTCCAGTTTCCTAGAGCTGATGGGCTGACGATGATCCTGGGATGAACTTCTAAGGGGTCACCCTTCTCCGGAACCGACACTTGGGTAGATCGCGATTCGCGGCGTGCACGCGGATATCAACGAGCGTGGAATCGGTTCGGGCCACTAATTCGTATTCTAATATCACTGGGTCGTAGGTCACCAGGTCGCGACGTTAACGCGATGTGTACACATATATAAAAAAGGGGCGGAAAATGTTCGATTTTATATGCGAATACAGAGCGAGCTGTGTCACGGCGCACCGTCGCGAGCGTTCTCTCAGTGGCGCCGCGCGGCCGGTGGCGCAGGCACTTTAGGTTGAGAAGTTCACGTGACGCCCGTGAGATGGCGTCAACAGGAGATATCAACTGTTAAAGAGGAAGTCAGCAAATGCAGCAAAAGATATAAACACAGATTAAACTCACATATAAATGAATTGGCCAAAAAACTCCTAAATGAAACAGGAAACATAAAACGCCTAAAGAGATGGCAAATCCTGGACCTAGAACAAAGAAGTTGATCCTACAATATTACAGTGCCAGCTAATGAGATGGCACTTACAATCTGACTACTTTGAAACCTATCTGATTATGGCTGGGAAGCCGATTGCAGATTTAAAGTGAACACAAAAAAAAAAAAAGAAACATTTGCCGTTAATAACTTGTCTTGGCTAATGGTTCATCGGATAAATGAAAATTACTGTAAGAGAACGGTCCCAAACTCACATTTACACGAAGTGTCTGTGAATAAGTTGCACTGCATGGCCATCAAGAATTGTCTGTCTGTTTCTCTCGCGTGCGGTCAACTTCATGAGTATGAAGGAGACAGTTATTGTTATGCTTTTGCTTTTGCTACTATAGAGTGAACTTTTTGCATTCATTTTTGAATTAGTATACGTAGTGTGAGTACTGTGGACGTGCCAGCTTTAGTTCAGATCATATTCACTGACAAGAAAAATGGACGAAAACCCTGTCATCAACTTTTCCAAATACCTCATCGGCTAAAATAAGTGAACACAGATAGACCAGTCGTATGTTACATTCGAAATCGAATAATTCCGATACACTTGCATTTTCGTATGTTGTTTGGGTCCACCTACATAGTATTTATATCCAGATTTGCAGCTTTCTTAAATGTAAGCACCCTGAGTCACGTCACGTAAAAAGAACGCTTGGAAATAGAGACAGAGAATTTGTTACCCATTTTAATAACAAGTAATGTAGGAATGATGAAAGTATGCAAAAGTTGGTTAATGGTAAGCCACTTGCAGGAAGGTCGAATAGCGAGCTCTTTCTCCGCACTGGGTGTTGGTAGACCGTAGGACCGCGGTCCGACTGATGATCGTCGGAAGTTCTATATAGGCTAGATAGCTGTTGTAACTTTGCTAGCGAGATGTAGGTTTCTATACTTCGAGCGATGTTCCGTACTACGTTGTTATCTGCGCCATCTATTAGCTGCACGGTGGTTACTTGTTACAGCAACGTGTGTAGTGGTATGTGCAAAGTACGGGAGATGCCGCCACAGTAAAAAAAAATCCTGTGTCTTTATCGTTCAGCGTTCTATTAACACGACGCGAGGTATAGTAGTGTAGACTGGTGACTCACTTAGCGTAGAGCTGGTGCATCTGTTCCTCGTGAGTCTTCTTCAAGGTTTCCATGTCTCGGTGAAGGTCTGCCACCTTCTTCCGCCACAAATGCAAATAAAATTTATAGTAGTAGTGACTCACATGGCATAGAGCCGGTGCATTTGTTCCTCGTGTGTCTTCTTCCGTGTCGCTTCCAAGTCGCGGTGAAGATCTTGCACCTTCTTCCGCCACAAATAGCAATAACATTTATAGAAGTGACTGACTTGACATAGAGCTGATGCATCTGTTCCTCGTGTGTCTTCTTCAAGGCTTCCATGTCTCGGTGAAGGTCTGCCACCTTCTTCCGCCACAAATACAAATAACATTTTCAGTAGTAATGACTCACATGGCATAGAGTTGGTGCATCTGTTCCTCGTGTGTGTTCTTCAAGGATTTACGGCAGTTTTGCTACGAGCAGTATTTAAAAATAACCTGTGTCTTTATCGTTCAGCGTTCTTTTTACACGACGCGAGGTATAGTAGTGTAGACTGGTGACTCACTTAGGGTAGAGCTGGTGCATCTGTTCCTCGTGAGTCTTCTCCAAGGTTTCATGTCTCGGTGAAGGTCTGCCACCTTCTTCCGCCACAAATACAAATAAAATTTATAGTAGTAGTGACTCACATGGCATAGAGCTGGTGCATCTGTTCCTCGTGGGTCTTCTTCAAGGTTTCCATGTCTCGGTGAAGGTCTGCCAGCTTCTTCCGCCACAAATACAAATAACATTTACAGTAGTAGTGACTCACATGGCATAGAGCTGGTGCATCTGTTCCTCGTGTGTGTTCTTCAAGGATTTAAGGCAGTTTTGCTACGAGCAGTATTTAAAAATATGAATAACAATTTCAATTGTAGTGGGTGACTCACTTGGCGTAAAGCTAGTGCATTTGTTCCTCGTGCGGTCTTCTTCAAGGCTTCCATGTCGCGGTGAAGATCTTGCACCTTGTTCCGCCACAAATAGCAATAACATTTATAGAAGTGACTCACTTGGCATAGAGCTAATGCATCTGTTCCTCGTGTGTCTTCTTCAAGGCTTCCATGTCGCGGTGAAGATCTTGCACCTTGTTCCGCCACAAAAAGCAATAACATTTATAGAAGTGACTCACTTGGCATAGAGCTGATGCATCTGTTCCTCGTGTGTCTTCTTCAAGGCTTCCATGTCGCGGTGAAGGTCTTCCACCTTCTTCCGCCACGCCTCCTCGCAGCTAGCGCGGATCTCTTCGGCGCGAGACTCCAGTTGCGAGTTTTTCTATATTATGGGAGATTTTTTTACATTAGAGGCATTATTTGACGATCTGTTTGGCGCAGGGGCACTAAACCCGCCTTCTGCGCCAGAGGTTCCGGGTTCGATCCCCGGACAAGACAAATATTTGTGTGCATGAACATGTCTATTTGTTTTGCTCTGAGTGTTTAATATATGTATATTATGTATGTATTTACAAAAAGTATATAAGTATAAGCATACTTATATACTATATATATATATAGGGATAAGCATCCCGTTTCTAGTATCCATAACGCAAGTTCTTCATGAAACTTAACATGAGCTAGATAATTGTTGTGATTGTATGCAATTATTTATTTTATAGGTTCAAACAAGTTACGTTTGATTGCATGGATCATTGTGCATCAACTAGACGATTTCCTACGTGGGGGATTTGGATGCGATAGCGGAGTGTCGCGTAAACAATAAACAGTTTATTTTATTGATTTATTTTATTTTATTTGGGAAGTTTACAGCAGTATTTACAAATTAGGTAAATAAGCCCTTAAAAGCTAATTACAAACTTCCACAGATAAAAGCTATGTAGTTACATAATGGTAAGTGAAAATAACAGATAAATAAGCATTTGAAGATAGAAAAAAAATATATAAAACAATTTAAGCATTACTTAAGCTGTTGAAAAGCAGTTGATACCTATTGAAGTGTCCTATGTGACCAAACGCAGGTTTCTGTAGTCCCGGCAAATAACTTGAAATAAAAGATGAGCAGAAACTACAAAAACTAATCACTGCGCATCTTGTATCTCGCTGCGCGTATGTAAAATGTTTGACGGTATTTTTTTCCGCTTCGCGTTCGCATACAGTCGCTGACGTAGGAAACAGTGTGAGACGGTAGATTTTGCTGTCCATTTTACCATAAGACGTGTGAGAAACGAAAAACCTACGGTCTACCTTGATTGATGGTTGCATGAAGTTGCAGGCGTATTTTGATTTTGATGTTGCAACCATCAGTCATAATTCATGACTAATGGATTTTGAGTGACGGTTGCATGACTGTCCAATGGACTCCTTGCTCAAATATTTGCTATAACAACTCTTATTTATTCTTATCTTACCTCAACCAAAACCTTGTTTCGTGTTTCCAGTTGGTTTACAGTTACTTCAAGTTCGGCACCTAAAACAAAAAGTCTTGTAAATTAAAGGCAAAAAGTCCTCATAGGCGATTCGCCCACTGGCTAGGCGCGCCATCACGGACAAGCAGGAGTCGAATTACTTATCGCATAGCATACGTAATCGCAAGATTTGCTATTCAAAAGCATTTATTCGATTGTTTCAATAATATGACTCTCTGACAGATACCTCCGATATCCGATAGCGGAATCCGCAAGCGGACCGCGCTGTATCGGTGGGTTGGACAACGCGGTTTTCTATACAAATTGATGACATTTGCATATAATATTAAACAAACACTAGGGTTACGGTTAGGGTATAAGCGGTATGTAAATCCCCATATTATGATCAGTTAGGTTATCAGTTCAATAACCACCTACCCATAAGTTTATTAAAATAAGGTACATATTTACATCTGTGTTTGGTCCGACGTACCCTCGCCTGCGTGCCAGTTGTGTCTATGCCAATCGCACCCTTATGTGTCTTACAATAAGATGCATTTTTACATCTGACCTCAGTCCGCCGAATCCTGGCGTCCGCGCCTGTTCTGTCTTTGTAAACACCCACCCTTATGTATATTAAAAATAAGGTGCATATTTACATCTGTCCTCGGTCCGTCGTATCCTCGCCTGCTGTCTGCTCCGTCTCTGCCAACTCCCAGCCTTATGTTCATTAAAATAAGGTGCATATTTACATATGTCCTCGGTCCGTCGTATCCTCGCCTGTGTGTCTGTTCCGTCTCTGCCAACTCCAACCCTTATGTCTATTAAAATAAGGTGCATATTTACATCTGTCCTCGGCCCGTCGTATCCTCGCCTGCTGTCTGCTCCGTCTCTGCCAACTCCCAGCCTTATGTTCATTAAAATAAGGTGCATATTTACATATGTCCTCGGTCCGTCGTATCCTCGCCTGCGTGTCTGTTCCGTCTCTGCCAACTCCAACCCTTATGTCTATTAAAATAAGGTGCATATTTACATCTGTCCTCGGTCCGTCGTATCCTCGCCTGCGTGTCTGTTCCATCTCTGCCAACTCCCACCCTTATGTTCATTTAAATAATGTGCATATTTACATCTGTCCTCGGTCCGTCGTATCCTGGCCTGCGCGTCTTGGTAGCGACGCAGTGTGGCTTGTTCTGTCTCCGCCAACTCTTTCAGCTCAGCCTCATACTGTTCTTTGTTCCTTCTGTAATAAAACTGAATATGGTTAGTTATTCAAAGTGTTCCCTTCTATCCTTCTCTTTATAGCGAGCTCGATCTCTCTGTACCGCTCCAACTTGTGCTGAGTGGACGCTTCAGAATACAAGAGCTCCCCTTTTTTATTAACAACTTTCATCATACCAGCACCCTTACCGCCTAACGGTTTTGCTCTCACTATCGCTGCTGCTGAAAGCAGCTGATATTAAAGTAATGATAAGGCTAAAAGTGGAACCGCACTTTCCGAAATCGCCAACCAATGAGGAACTGGCTACCTTATCTCTTACTGCCGGAACATAACAACGTTAAAAACGTTTGTTTCAATGTGTGGCCGGCAACTATATGCATTTTGCTCTAGCGTATAAAGTCAGCGTGAGACAGCGATAGTTGCCTTCCAGCAACTGCAGGAAAATATTGCTCGTTTAAGAGCACCATAACGGCGCATACTATATTCTTACATGCTGGACTGGAAGTAAAGGATCTCCCATACGGACTGAGAGTGAAAGAGAAAATATTGCTTGTTTAGGAGCACCATAACGGCGTATACTATAATCTTACATGCTGGACTGGGAGTGAAGGATCTCCCAGGCGGACTGAGAGTGAAAGAGAAAATATTGCTTGTTTAGGAGCACCATAACGGCGTATACTATAATCTTACATGCTGGACTGGGAGTGAAGGATCTCCCAGGCGGACTGAGAGTGAAAGAGAAAATATTGCTCGTTTAGGAGCACCATAACGGCGCATACTATAATCTTACATGCTGGACTGGGAGTGAAGGATCTCCCAGGCGGACTGAGAGTGAAAGAGAAAATATTGCTCGTTTAGGAGCACCATAACGGCGTATACTATAATCTTACATGCTGGACTGGGAGTGAAGGATCTCCCAGGCGGACTGAGAGTGAAAGAGAAAATATTGCTCGTTTAGGAGCACCATAACGGCGTATACTATAATCTTACATGCTGGACTGGGAGTGAAGGATCTCCCAGGCGGACTGAGAGTGAAAGAGAAAATATTGCTCGTTTAGGAGCACCATAACGGCGTATACTATAATCTTACATGCTGGACTGGGAGTGAAGGATCTCCCAGGCGGACTGAGAGTGAAAGAGAAAATATTGCTCGTTTAGGAGCACCATAACGGCGCATACTATAATCTTACATGCTGGACTGGGAGTGAAGGATCTCCCAGGCGGACTGAGAGTGAAAGAGAAAATATTGCTCGTTTAGGAGCACCATAACGGCGCATACTATAATCTTACATGCTGAACTGGGAGTTATGGATGTCCCATGCGGACTGAGAGTGAAAAAGAAAATATTTCTCATTTGGGAGCACCATAACGGCGCATACTATAATCTTACATGCTGGACTGAGAGTGAAAGAGAAAATATTGCTCGTTTAGGAGCACCATAACGGCATATACTATAATCTTACATGCTGGACTGGGAGTGAAGGATCTCCCAGGCGGACTGAGAGTGAAAGAGAAAATATTGCTCGTTTAGGAGCACCATAACGGCGCATACTATAATCTTACATGCTGGACTGGGAGTGAAGGATCTCCCAGGCGGACTGAGAGTGAAAGAGAAAATATTGCTCGTTTAGGAGCACCATAATGGCATATACTATAATCTTACATGCTGGACTGGGACTGAAGGATCTCCCAGGCGGACTGAGAGTGAAAGAGAAAATATTGCTCGTTTAGGAGCACCATAACGGCGTATACTATAATCTTACATGCTGGACTGGGAGTGAAGGATCTCCCAGGCGGACTGAGAGTGAAAGAGAAAATATTGCTCGTTTAGGAGCACCATAACGGCGTATACTATAATCTTACATGCTGGACTGGGAGTGAAGGATCTCCCAGGCGGACTGAGAGTGAAAGAAAAAATATTGCTCGTTTAGGAGCACCATAACGGCGCATACTATAATCTTACATGCTGGACTGGGAGTGATGGATCTCCCATGCGGACTGAGACTGAAAGAGATTATCTATACTAATATTATAAAGAAGGAAGATTTGTTTGTTTGTTTGTTTGCATTAAATAGGCTCCGAAACTACTGTACAGATTTGGGTGAAATTTGGTACACAGATAGGAGATAATCTGGTTATGAACATAGGATACTTTTTATCCCGATATTTACACGGGAACGGGAACCACGCAGGTGAAACCGCGAGCGACCGCTAGTCTAACTATATTCGAAAAATAATATAGGCGATGGGCTGGCAACTTGACACTAATGTTTCCGAACATCTTACGACTCAACCAACCAAACATGGCTTTGTTGAGGTGATGTTTATACATTTTACTCTCAAACTGTACTTTGACGATCTGCCAGCCCAGCAAAGAATTATGGCTAGAAGGTATGTATGTTCTTTTTTACTTAGAACAAACTTTATTACCACAGTGGCGTCAGCTCGGACTTTGTATCTAGGGCAAGATGCACTCACAAAGTGATGATTATTTCCAGCTGACGCACATACAATCATCTATAATGATTTAGTATATAAGATGATAATTACAATAAATAAATGCTCTTAGCTATTAGCTCTCAGCGCTAAGCACACTACCCTGGCTTTTTAATTCATCTCCCGCGCTAGGAGCCAAACCACCAACCAAAACTGTACCTCAGGGCTTCTTGTAGTTCTTTCCTGCCGGCTTGTGCTTCCGCTTCCATACTTTCTATGGCGCGTTCAATCTCCCTGTCCCGCTCTAACTTGTGCTGAGCGGACATCTCCGCTATCTTCCGTTTCAGGATCAGCTGCTGCTCCGCCTCAAAGTCTTTCTTGAATTGTTCGTAGCGCTCTTCCATCTCTTTTTCTTTTAGCTTCAATTTCTCCTGTGAAAGGACATGATTTACGGTTGGGCCAATAGACTATTTCTATAGCGAATATAAAAATATCTATTTATATGTTTTTGTAAAATATTTTGTAAACAATATACAGATGATAACTTGAAACACTGTTGTTTGTCATTTAAATTTGGTTTAGGTCGTTTACTTTGACTGTCCATTTTAACAGTCCAAATAAATTGTAAGGTGGAATCCAATAATGAATTGAAAGGTGGAATCGCACTTCTCAACAACCACAGTTCCAGTGGTTGTAGGTACTAGGTAGGTAGTTGTTTTAGTTTGCAGAGCATAAAAGATTCAATTACCGCGTGTTTCTCTTTCTCTCGTAAAATTTCTTCCTCCAACTGTTGCCGCTTCTCTTCTAAGAGATTTTCTTGTTCTTCTTTCCACTTTTCTAAAATAAAATAATTCTTAATAAGTACCTATGTAAGGGTGGTATTCCACTTATCCAATATCTTGTCCAATGTGCATTTGATCAAAGAAATTGAATGACTTCATTCAATGTGCTAGTATCACTGAAAAGAGATGATCCAAAATGTATAGATCAAAAACCCAAAATCTAAACCTAATCGATACAGTCAAGCTGTGTGCCAAGGATTCTCTAGATCTAAACTAACTAAACGTACCCAAGTTGCAACATCCTCACTCACTCACTCATAGGCCTCTCCTAGCTTACGCCTATTGTGGCGTTCAAAGGAGGTTATTAGCCTACTGCTACCACGCTGGCCAGGCGGGTTGGTAGAGGGTTTGTTTCAAGTTTTCCTTCTCTCGCACAGGTGTTCAATGCGTCGAGCCTCTTAGTCGACTCTTACGACATCCCAGGCATGTAAGGGAGTGGTGACACTTGTAATCTGAGTTAAGTCTGAACACGGTTAAAATCCTAATTTACTGCAATAAAGAAATATTCTTCTATTCTATTCTTCATGGGGTATCGGAGCTATGGGCTGTCAAAGTTTCCAAAATATGCAAATTTTGACTTAGGTTTTATCACAGCTAAGTCCAAACGATACGGTCAAGTTGTGTGCAAAAGGATTTCCTGGAACTACCTAACTCAATGTACCTAAGTTGTAACTTCCTAATCCATGCCGCCTCACCGTGTGCTTACCTAGGACTAGACATGTGCATGTGACCCCCCGTTTCCACTAGCGAAACATTAACACGAAACATGTTGTAAATGTACGGCCACTGAGAGAATGCACTAGTTATTTGACAGCTATCGAGAGCCATTGGTCATCCTCTCAGCGGCCGCACTATATTTTACAACATGTTTTCTTGTAAATGTTTTGCTAGTAGAATCGGGGGGTGAGACGTTGAAAGGGAGTTTGTAGAAGTCTCTACAGAAATTCTGCCATTATATTTTTCATACTAATTCGGCTGAAGATTTGTAATGTCGTTGTGGAGATACCTGTCCAATACAAAAGCCAATAGTAAAAACGTGATGTTGATGAGAGAGGCTCTCGATAGCTGTCAAATAAGTAGTGCATTCTCTTAGTGGCCATAATATACATGTAAAACATGTTTCTTGTTAATGTTTCGCTAGTGGAAACAGGGGGTCACATGCACATGTCTAGTCCTAGGTAAGTAAGCACACGGTGAGGCGGGGGGAAATATTATAGTACCGGACTGTTTGTGCCGTGCGCACGTGAGATATAATTTGGACGGTCGAGCTAAATGGCTTCGAGCAATTATTAGCCACATGACATGATATTCGAAATCAAGCAGTAAATCCGCTTCAAAGTGTATTTATTTATTTATCAGTACAACAACAGTTTTCATGTAATTTCATACAAGTAGGTCATATCGTTAACAATGTTTAAGTCATACATGAAAACCAATTCAGTAATTGGTAATATGGAAAATGTTGTGTATACACAACATTTTCCATATTATTTTTATATCCTATTAGTATTCATCGATTAAATAAAAAACAATCATACATAAGCATAATCAAAAACAAATTATTAAATACAATTGGATTAAATTGAGTGAAAAATTAAATTAAAAGTGTATTGGCATAAATAAAAATTATGACTTTTAACAGTGAGCAGTGTTGCCTAATACCTGCTTCAGCTCGCTGTTGTTGCGCGTGTTGCGCGAGTGCAGTCGCGGCGCGTTCGTTTTCTGCGCGCATGTCTGCTACCAAGCGAGACCGCTGGTCTTGGTACGTGAGCTCTAACTCTAGGATCTGCTTCTCTAGCCTGTCGACAAATTATTTATTAATTTTAAAATGAATGTGGTCTTCTAACAGTGCTTCAGGTCTGATACTTCATTCTGCTGCTGCTATATAGAATATTTAACACCCCTGTGGCTCTCCTAGAAGGAGACACTATACCGTGCTTTTGGAAAAGCTCAACCTCACCTCGAACTCCCTAGCTGTCTCTCCTTCACCAGAGCTTGTTCCTTCTCCTCTTCTAGTGTTCTCCTCAAAGCCTCCATGTCAGCAGCGTGCTTCGCTTGCATGCGACCACACTGCTCTGCGTGGGACATCTTCAGGTCTGATACTTCTTTCTGCTGACGTTCCGCCATCTCTCGTAGCTCGCCTTCTAGGCCTTTTACTGTAAGTTCCTGAGAGGAATGATGGAAATATAGTTAACTTCAGGTTAGTAAGGACAACAGAATTGATATTTCAACTATTGCCATAAAAATAATCGAAATGACTGAATAAGTCGAGTTTTGGTTTGGTTGGGATATTCATTCACGTTACCTTAATTTTTTCAGCTTTTTGTCGAACCCAGCGTTGTCTGGCCACCTGAAAAATAATATGGTGTTAGATACACACGTATTGAAAATCAATATTGCGGACTTTAGTCATTGTAGCGCTCCTCCAGCAGCCACTGGGGGAACATACCTGCTCGTCCAGCAACCGCTGGGGATTATACCTGCTCGACCAGCAACCGCTGGGAACTATTCCTGCTCGTCCAGCAACCGCTGTGGACTATACCTGCTTGTCCAACAGCCACTGGGGGACCGTGCCTGCTGCGCGGCGGCCATCTTGTCGTGTGTGTTGCGCAGCTCCAGCTTGTAGCGTTTCTCCAGAGCTTGTGCCGACCGCTTCCAGCAGCCGCTGGGGACTATGCCTGCTCGTCCAGCAGCCACTGGGGGACCGTACCTGCTGCGCGGCGGCCATCTTGTCGTGCGTGTTGCGCAGCTCCAGCTTGTAGCGCCTCTCCAGAGCTTGTGCCGATCGCTTCCAGCAGCCGCTGGGGACTATGCCTGCTCGTCCAGCAGCCACTGGGGGACCGTACCTGCTGCGCGGCGGCCATCTTGTCGTGCGTGTTGCGCAGCTTCAGCTTGTAGCGCTTTTCTAGAGCTTGTGCCGACCGCTTCCAGCAGCCGCTGAGGACTATGCCTGCTCGTCCAGCAGCCACTGGGGGACCGTACCTGCTGCGCGGCGGCCATCTTGTCGTGCGTGTTGCGCAGCTTTAGCTTGTAGCGCTTCTCTAGAGCTTGTACCGACCGCTTCCAGCAGCCGCTGGGGACTATGCCTGCTCGTCCAGCAGCCACTGGGGGACCGTACCTGCTGCGCGGCGGCCATCTTGTCGTGCGTGTTGCGCAGCTCCAGCTTGTAGAGCTTCTTCAGAGCTTGTGCCGATCGCTTCCAGCAGCCGCTGGGGACTATGCCTGCTCGTCCAGCAGCCACTGGGGGACCGTGCCTGCTGCGCGGCGGCCATCTTGTCGTGCGTGTTGCGCAGCTCCAGCTTGTAGCGCTTCTCCAGAGCTTGTGCCGATCGCTTCCAGCAGCAGCTGGGGACTATGCCTGCTCGTCCAGCAGCCACTGGGGGACCGTACCTGCTGCGCGGCGGCCATCTTGTCGTGCGTGTTGCGCAGCTTCAGCTTGTAGCGCTTCTCTAGAGCTTGTACCGACCGCTTCCAGCAGCCGCTGGGGACTATGCCTGCTCGTCCAGCAGCCACTGGGGGACCGTACCTGCTGCGCGGCGGCCATCTTGTCGTGCGTGTTGCGCAGCTCCAGCTTGTAGCGCTTCTCCAGAGCTTGTGCCGATCGCTTCCAGCAGCCGCTGGGGACTATGCCTGCTCGTCCAGCAGCCACTGGGGGACCGTACCTGCTGCGCGGCGGCCATCTTGTCGTGCGTGTTGCGCAGCTTCAGCTTGTAGCGCTTCTCTAGAGCTTGTACCGACCGCTTCCAGCAGCCGCTGGGGACTATGCCTGCTCGTCCAGCAGCCACTGGGGGACCGTACCTGCTGCGCGGTGGCCATCTTGTCGTGCGTGTTGCGCAGCTCCAGCTTGTAGCGCTTCT
Organism: Chrysoteuchia culmella; assembly: GCA_910589605.1. Lineage (NCBI taxonomy): Eukaryota > Metazoa > Arthropoda > Insecta > Lepidoptera > Crambidae > Chrysoteuchia > Chrysoteuchia culmella. The sequence goes on along the minus strand of OU342651.1, from coordinate 19,071,922 downwards.
CCAGAGCTTGTGCCGACCGCTTCCAGCAGCCGCTGGGGACTATGCCTGCTCGTTCAGCAGCCACTGGGGGACCGTACCTGCTGCGCGGCGGCCATCTTGTCGTGCGTGTTGCGCAGCTCCAGCTTGTAGCGCTTCTCCAGAGCTTGTGCCGACCGCTTCCAGCAGCCGCTGGGGACTATGCCTGCTCGTCCAGCAGCCACTGGGGGACCGTACCTGCTGCGCGGTGGCCATCTTGTCGTGCGTGTTGCGCAGCTCCAGCTTGTAGCGCTTCTCCAGAGCTTGTGCCGACCGCTTCCAGCAGCCGCTGGGGACTATGCCTGCTCGTTCAGCAGCCACTGGGGGACCGTACCTGCTGCGCGGCGGCCATCTTGTCGTGCGTGTTGCGCAGCTCCAGCTTGTAGCGCTTCTCCAGAGCTTGTGCCGACCGCTTCCAGCAGCCGCTGGGGACTATGCCTGCTCGTCCAGCAGCCACTGGGGGACCGTACCTGCTGCGCGGTGGCCATCTTGTCGTGCGTGTTGCGCAGCTCCAGCTTGTAGCGCTTCTCCAGAGCTTGTGCCGACCGCTTCCAGCAGCCGCTGGGGACTATGCCTGCTCGTTCAGCAGCCACTGGGGGACCGTACCTGCTGCGCGGCGGCCATCTTGTCGTGCGTGTTGCGCAGCTCCAGCTTGTAGCGCTCCTCCAGAGCTTGTGCCGATCGCTTCCAGCGCTCCTCCAGCGAGCGCCGCTCGTCCACCAGTTGCTCTATGCGGTGGTTTAACGTCTTCTTGTCATTTATTAGCTGCGAGAATAAAAGATATCGTTAGTGAATAAAAATGCTGACAAATTGACAAGTACCTCCTTGCTAGCGCCCATGCTTTATTTTCAGTTTTATTATTGCCGCTTTATTATCCAAATTCAAGGATTTTTTACTGTCAAGAATGAATAAATTAAATTAAATTAATCTTTAGAGTTAAAATTTTTTGATTTTGAATGTCTTGTAGAAAGTTAACTTGCAGAAAAAATATTTTCAATGTAACTTGAGCATACGATTAAAATATGAGGCTGCAGTAGCAAGCATGAACACTGCTAATATCATGCGATGTGATAACTCATTTGCCAAGACATTGCACAGGTGGCTCTGTGAAAAAGCTTTTCATGATGTTAAAGAAATGCTTGAAAACTGACAATTACTATAGGATACAAATGTTTGATATATTTTTTAATAAATTTTATATTTCCTTATTAATAAATAACTTATATTATGTACCAAAAAAATTGCATGCTATACATATTAGCAAAACACGAGTGACTTCAATTGAATATAACAACTTTGTAGACGATGTTTTTCAGCAAATAAAGATATAATATTTAATAATAATTAAATATAATTATCAAGAAATCATTATTGAAAGATTTCAAAAAAATTTTTTGCACTGTATTACCTGATCGATGAAGTTCTGGTGCCTCTTTATAGTCTCCTCACATTCCTGTTTCACTTTTGCGATGTTCCGCAGCGACTGTTTCTCTAGATTGCTCACTTTGTTAACCATCTGAGAAGAAAATAAAGACAACATTTTGGAATTGGTATTGACGAATGAACGCAATTAAATTGATGATTAATATAATTTCGACTGAGACTGACCCAAAGGTGCAGTGATCGTCTGCGCCGTCGTCTAATCGTCGCTGTCAACTTAGGGGTATTTGGGGCAATAAGTTAGAGTAATTACATCAATGGAATTAAAAGTCAGGAAAACAGAAAAGGTAATTTTTTTAAGATGGCTTAAACTAGGCTCTCCCTCAGCACCACGATTCAGCAAAAGCGTTTCTCCAGCTGTAATGTCGCAATTACCAGCTGCTGTGCTGGTTCATGAGCATATTTCAGTAACCCACTTCTTTCTGTCAGATAAGCTATTAGCACCTGCTCCTTGTGATTGGTGAGGCACTCCTGGAGCAGTACGATACACCATAAGCGCTCTTCCAGCTGCAACAATGCAGCGACCAACCGGTTTGCTCATTCTTGAGCTAACTTCATTCATTACCTATATCTCAGACCACACATGCTGTTAGATAAGCTATTAGCACCTGTTCCTTGTGATTGGTGAGATGCTCCTGCAGAAACGCGATGCAGTACGAACGCTCCTCCATCTGCAGCGACGCGGTCATCAGCTGCTGCATAAGCCTACTCCAGAAGACACTCATCTCATATCTCAGACCACACATGCTGTTAGATAAGCTAATAGAACCTGTTCTTTGTGATTGGTGAGGTTCTCCTGCAGTGCGATGCAGCACGAGCGCTCCTTCAGCTGCAGCGATGCGGTCACCAACCGCTGTGCTAGTTCATAGGCTAACTTCGGCTGCAATGACACGATTACCAGCTGCTGCGCTAATTAGCGTCTCATAATGCGCATGAGACCATTTCAGTTAACACAGGCTGTTAAATATACACATACACACGCTTGTTTACATTCAAGTGTCTTGAACAGTTGTCGCTGCCCTCTAATAGAGAAAGTCGATAATCATGTATATCTTGGCTTAACCATAGATAGTAAATTCAATTGGGGTCATCATGTCGAATATGTATGTACGAAATTGAGACAGTTCCTGGCTAATATTACAATTCTAAATAACCGCATTCCCTTCAAGGTCAAACTAATGTTATTTAATGCACTTGCGGAGTCCTACATTCAGTACGGCCTCAGTAGCTACGGTCGGACCTATAAATTTTATCTTGACCACATCAATAATTTAAAAGTTAAAATATTAAAAACTATAGTTTCTCAAAAATTTAAAAAACAATTTAAAAATGACACTAACGGACTACTCAAACACTGCAACATCCTTCCAATCGAGTTTCAAGTACAATACGCTATATTAAAAGAAAATTTTTTCGACGATTCCTTTAAAATACCCGTGAAACACACTGTATACACGCGAGCAATTGCCAAGAATCGACTTTGCAAACCGCGCGCTAACAATGCGTACGGCGAGCGAACTTGTAACTACCTTGTACCTACTTTTATCAATAAATTGTCACCGGAATTAATTGAAAGTATTAACCTTAGCAATATTAAATACAAACTAAAAAAACACCTTCTAAATATGTTATAACACCATTACTTCTATTGTTTATGTATTATTTAGTAATAGACTTTTGTGATTTTATCTACATATACCTACTTAGTTTTTTAATTTTCGATAGCTCAGGTATAAACCTCAGTGGTTTTTTTGCATGCTACGAATAGATAATATTATATTGTAAAGCTTTTTATATAATAAATAAATAAAAAAAAATAAAAAAATAAGCTAATAGCACCTGTTCCTTGTAATTGGTGAGGCTCTCCTGCAGCAGCTCGAGCGCTTCTCCAGTTGCAAGCGTGGTCACTAGCAGCTGCACTAGTACTAGGGTCTACTTCAGAAGTTATTTAGATCACCACACGTGATGTCACAACGAGTTGTTCCTCTACCGTATGCCCCATCACATAAGCCGGTGGTACCTGTTCCTTGTGATTGGTGAGGCTCTCCTGCAGCAGCGCAATGCAGCACGAGCGCTCTTCCAGCTGTAGCGATGCGGTCACCAGCCGCTGCGCCAGCTCCGTTTGAGGCAACTTCAGAAGTGACTCCAATCTAACATCGTAAAGCAAGAATCTATTGTATTCCAGTATTTGATTATAATGAGAAAACATAAAAAAATCTGTATAAGAAGGCAAGGCAATAGTATTGTAATAAAGAAATAGTTTTAAACTTTCGCGCTGCATTATAAATATTGAAAATTGAAACGGGTATTGAAGGTGGATGAAGACTCCACCTCGGACGACGGCGAGACGTAGCATTGCATCTCCAGTCAGCCCGTAACCACGGCCGATGTAACTTGGCCGAAACGTCGGGAAAATTAGGTAGGTGAAATATTTATCACGTTTCTACGCGTTTAATACCCGTTTCAATTTTCAATAAAGAAATAGTTGTTTTGACAATTTTAAGATTACATTTTATATAATTAATAACTCACTTGGGTATAGTTTGTGGAGTGGAACTGGTGACTACTGACAGTGCATCATTGGCACTTTGTTCCACTTTTTCCAAAAACTCAAAAATCTCTCTGAAATCAAAATAATCCATTTTATAACGAATCAATCACATCTAGAAAGATATTTAAAATGCTTGATTATTTTCCTTACAAAAAATTATCCTTTGGTTGAGTATTTTCTTCTTCTTTTTTAGGTTCTGTTGTGTCTGCAGTAGTGGGAGTATCTATAGTTGCTACTGCTGTTACTGGATTGTCACCATAGCTCTCTATTTCTTTCAACATTGAATAGATATCAAAGACAGTAGATTTAGAGTTTAATTCCGTTGATTTAGGAGTGTCATCCACTTTGTCTTTGGGAGACGATGTCGATGGTTTAGCACTATCAGTCTCAAGTCGATCTTCATTTGATATTTTATTAGATTTTTCGTCTGCTTTCTGAGTTTCATTCTCTTCAATATCAAGCAATCTTGGAGACGTCGCGGAAAGAGACATCCACGAGTCAATATCTTTATCGTTTTGAACTCTTTCTATCCTAGCACTAAGAGGAGTACGAGCACTACACACATGTCCAGTTTGATTTCTTATATTTACTGGTATTGTTGTTTTGCTATTACTACTTTTAATATTCTTATTATTCCAATTTTGTTTAAGTTGTGTTGAACTTTCCCCAAATTTGGAACTGTTATTTGCTAAACTTTCGTTTGTAGGCTTTTTATCAAATTTTCTAAGGTTTTTAGGGGTATACTCTTTACCATAATCTCCCTCTTTTACCTTAAAATAGTTTTGGATCAGTTCCTTGGTAGATATTTTTGAAATATCTCTTTTGTCGTTATCCTGGATATTATTTATATTATGTGGTGAATCACATGAGTTTATTTCTTCTACTACACTTTCACTTGCTACTTTATTATCGTCTAAGAAGTACGAGTTTTCTTCAAACATTTTATCAATATTAAGAGGCGTAGGAGATATTGCATCAGTTTTTAAATCCTTCAGTGTCAGCTCATGTAAGTTATTAATTGCTTCTAATTCTTTTTTATAGTCTTCAATCACTTTAGATGTGTACGCTTTGGTTGTACTGTTAACTAAGTAAGGAGGATATTCTAAATCTGGTCTTTCTTTCACATTTCTATCATCTGCTGCTTGACTGCTGCCTGGAATATTATCACTTTCTTTTTTTTTGGGTGAATTTTGTGGTGGTAAGGCTATATGACCCTCTTTTTTAATGAAAAAGTCTTTATATAACAAACGACTGTGGTTCAAGGGTTCTGCCCATTTTTTGTCCAAAGGAAAAGTTTTATGATAATATTTATCATTGCTACCAGTGGAAGCACTGTCCAAGCTTTTTGGTTGGTCTTCAATAGATGCATGTGAACTGGATTTCTTTAAAACCGATGTTGAAGTAGGAGGTAACGAATAATTCTGTCGAAACAGCTTATCGTCGTTAGCACCACTGTCAGGGTATCCTGAATCTTTCGAAGAAGAATCAGTGTGTACTATAGTACTAGACATTTTAGTTTTATACGAATCTAAATTGCTAGAGCGAAAGTCATCATAAAAGCTATTGTACGTTTTAGGTTCATTAGTGAAATTGTGATTTTTTGGATAGTCATCGTCTTTTACGTATGTGTTACGTCCAGTTAAATTTTCATCTTCATTTGCTTTGGCGTTGTTGTCTTTCAGGGAATTCTCTGGTGATAAGCTGGATAAATTTTGTGAGGGTACACTTTCTAGATCTTGAGTGGATTCCTCTTCAACTAGAGATAGTTGTTGTTTTGTGAGTGTAAGTCTCTTAGAGTAAGTATCTATTGCTTGTTCAACTTCAGCTTGAATCTTTGGGTCGCTTAAAGTTGTATTATCATTATTTGTTAACTTTCCATCTATTTCTAAAGGAAGAAAATATGACTCATATGAACGATTTTTATATGTTGGTGAACTGCTTCGTTCATAAAAGATATTGTTATTTTTTACTGATGACTCGGTTGTTGATGGTCTTTCAGTAATTTTAATTTCTAAGCCATAGCTATTTTCTGGCTTGTCTTCATGAACATTATCCATTGGTTTTCGGCTCTTTCTTGCTATCTGTCTGTATTTCAAATTATTTTTTACACTTGTTTTACTCTTGGGGGTAACCTGGGCTTTAGCTTTTATTTTTGTACCTAAACTAATGAAAGTATCCTCAGATCCATAGTCAGAGGCATTGCTACAAATATCTTTATCTCTTCCCGATCTTAAAGATTCCCGTTGAGGAGATCGAGCTTCTCCAAGAATGTCTCTTGTTGGTGGCAATACTTTTACAGTTAAGGGAGAATCTGAAAAAAAAGGAGAATTAATTTACAAAAAATTAAGCTATCTTAGAATTTAATTTAACATCAAATGGTTTTTTTTATTATTAATCAATGGGAAACAGCGGCCATCATTTTCATTCGGGTACTAATGAGGTAGGTTTGACTAAAATAAACACGTCAAAAAATATCGATTTTTCCCATGACCTGGCAGACCTGTATTTATTTTTTACGTGTTTTAGTGTCAGTTAACGGTCTAAAGAGCCTATTGGGGTTCCTTATGAGGTAGGCATTTTTGGGCCCGGCTCTCGTACTTTAACTGGTGACAATTATTAATGACATAATTATTATTGTTTGCATGGCATGGTGGATCACTGTGGTGGGATTTCTAAAAGGAACGCCGATGGGAATCGGTATGTATGGACCTCTCGCCACTGATAGGCAGCAAGGAATAATAACTCCTAGTTGGTTATGCTGCTTTGGTACTTTTCATTCAATATTTTATAAAATATCAAGCAGTGGGACCACAGTTAAAAGAGTACTTTTAGCTCTACAAGGGGTGGGAGGAGCGGTGGAACCACGGGTAAATGCGGTATTGTCTACTACTATGTCTATTAATTTTTTTTTATTACCAGCGCGGGACAAACCGGTGGGACCACGGCTAAAGCCTCAAATGTTCATACAATATCATGCATGACTGAGGTTTAAGACATTCTCAACTTAAAATTCTCAATACAGAAACCAACCAATAGTTATGGATACAGACAAGACAGCAAAAAAAGCTGAGGTTATTAACAAGTTATAAACATCTTTTCTATTGACATTTCTTCAACTCTTAAATATTAAAATTACAATAAAATGTTAATATAGGTACTAAATACACTGTAACAGCTTGCCTAAACTTGCCACAAGTTTAGGCAAGCCCAATGCCCCAAATGTCTCTTAATCCAAGTTATGTAATTGCTAACAATTACTATATCTGAAAACAATTTTAAAGGTTTATGATTTGAATGTTGATACAATGAAATTGATGTTAAGAGCAGTGGGCCCGATTTTCAAAGGTTGTGGGTTCGATTCTCATTTGAGAATTCACTTGTGGCCGAGATGATTTTATCCAATATTTTTCTATTTTTTTTTATAAGTATTAATGTTTAAGTAAACGCGATTGTGGAATTGGAATATTGGCCAAGCCAGGCTTCTAAGGAAATATCACCACAGTTTGTAAATACAGAAATGCTAAGTAAATGCTAGCTTTACTATTATATGACTGCAGTAGCTCAGCACTAAAGGCCTTCAAGAAGGTTCTTGTAGATGGCACTCTTTCTTTCGCATCCGCTGAAAATGGTCGCTTGTATTTATCTTGCAGATCCTGTAACAAACAAAATTATAAACTAACTCTGTACCTTACTTTAATGCAAGAAATTATGATAACCCAGATGTTACTGACATCAATATTGCATTCTAACTTTATGGTTTTTTTTGTAAGTATGCAGTTTAATAAAAATTAAAGTAATTGGGGAAAAAAAAAATTTTTCAAGTGGAATTTGGAAAATGCTAGTAATATCATAAACAACCACATTTTCTTAAATATTTTTATAAATTATGTGTTTTAAAAGGACGGAAGTAACAAGTGGGATAAGTGAACTATGAGCTACTACAAGATTGATGACGTGAAATATTAATTATTAATGAATAATCTCAATATTTAATTTCTCTTTGTCTTTTCAGAACTGGACTTCCTAGTTTCTAGAAATTATGAAAACATAAAACTCTGACCCATTGTTTAATGATGTCTTGCTTTAAGGCGAGTCTCTGGCCAAATTCTCAGTTGTTTATCTATTAAGTATGATAATAATCAATATAAACCAAACTTACTGGAGTAAAACAAGAATTCTGCAACGCTGAACGCGGACGGTTTCGTATGTTTTTCTTGTCGTCTTTCTTTTTGCTTCTGTATGTTAAGTTTACAGGAGAGCCAAGCAGCCGCAAGTTAGTATTTTCTTTCGACATTTCACACTCATTCCAACTGTCCAACAGCAAATCTTTATAACGCTAACAATAATTACAACCCGCTTACACTTTTCAATGTTTGTTTATATCTGTCAGTTTTGGTTGCTAGGTTACAAAGGCCAAGTCAGTCAGTAGACATTTTTTTAAAGACTTTATAAAAGAAAATATTTTATTATTAATAAAATTATTTGGCCTAAAATGCGACTATGACTAAGTGATACGTATTATAAGCTTTCACATTCAAAGATTATTCAAGAACCTGCATTGTAAAAAAAAGTAAAAATGTAAAACTTTGACCGGAAGTGTTACTAATTATAATAAAATGTTGCCATATTGGAAAAACACTACTATTTAGTAGTTATTATTTCTCACAGTACTATACTTTAAAGTCAATATTTTCACTCATAAAATTCGTTGCGCTTCAATCTTTATTACATTGCGAGATAATTTAATGCCAAAGTTAAATATAGCCTTTATGCAAGAAGTCTGCCTGCACAGTAGTGAGCAGCAATAACTAAACGCTCTAAGGATAAAAATGACGTCATCGATAAAAATACTGCGTTTCACTTCACGTTCACGTATCAGTATCAGCCGGTTACGTGTTGTTCTCCAACTTTGAGGACTGTAGCTCGATCTGTAGAGAACCTTGAAGGTATTTCGATCGGACCGTGTGACGACGCAGTGGTGTATCGCGATAGCCGTATTTTTCATAATCAGTGGATATTTAATCCTTAGTGTGTTATTCTGTGATTTCCCGAAAAGTTTTAGTGCAAAAGTGTTTTAAAATAAGCCGGAAAAATGTTCAGTGGAATTGCAGGTGAGGGTTTTTGCATAATTTCACAGAAAAAGAACTGTTTTATTTATGTCCGTAGCAATAATTTAAAGCAAGGAACAGTGCTGAAATACCTGGAAAAATAAGTAGAAACTTTCGTAAGTAAAGATGCAAATGTGCGCACTTTAGTAATTTTCAGTAGTTTTAATATGTAGTTATTTAACTTCTGTAGATCCCTAGTTTACAAACTATAGTTTTTTTTTATTACTTAGTGTGTAGATTTCGAATTTTAATCACCACATGATATTATTTCGTATTGCCTAATATTACCTACTTAAATCTTTATTTATGATTAGACTAAAAAATTAAGTATTTTCTATCTTTAAAATTCATCATTTTTGTAGACAAAGTGCAGCAAAACTTCGTCATCCGTCGATTGTTTCAAAGGTCATGCATTGCATGGCAAATGCGTCGTATCGTGGGTTCCATTCCCGTAGCCGGAAAATTCCCCAGAAAAACAAATTATTATAAACAATATTTACATTCGAAGCTAAAAATATATTATTTATTTTCGGAAGAATGCTCTGTTCAAATATTTTATGATTGTATTATAAAGGTAAATAAATTATCTTTCAAAGTAGCAAAGGCAGTAGAGCAAGAACTGGCCTCACAGTCACAGATTATAATTTTAAGTCGGATTTTTAATTCAGTAGAGTAATTTGACAGGTGCCAATGTCACTTTGTAAAAATAATCCTGCTATAAACTGTTTTTCGTAATGATTTGAGCAGTTTCAGTTCCAGTCGAGTAAGTACTGATTCCATTCACGCACACAAATTCAATATTATCATTATAGCTACATTTAAGTTCAGCATTATTTTTACAAAATGACATTGATTGACAACCTGTCAAATCACTCTACTGAATAAAAAATCCGAGCCTAAGTACCTATATAGGTACTTATATGAAAGCGCGAATGCACAGATTAGTGGAATGGCTTCACCATTTTATCTTTGAAGCGTCGCTTTTAAATTCTCTCTCTCTTGTCGTATGAGGTTTAGAGGCCACCTCTGGTGTTTATCAAGCCGCTTATAAGGCCTCTGTCTGACTTGGCTTAACGACTGTTATCAGATGACAACAGTAAAGACCGACGGACGGTTTAACGTGCCCTCCGAAGCACGCGCCCAGTTGTAGTGCCACTTTACGGTCACCCATCCGACACCTGACCGGACCGAACATTGCTTAACAAACGTGATCGAATACGATCAGTCTGTCAAGCGTGGCCCTAAGCACTTTAGATGAGCGTTTCTATTATTAATACTAGCGAGCGCCCGCTTTTCGACTGCATGAACTTTGTTCCACGTTTAGTTCCTTGTTCTTTCACAGGTATTTCCTTTTTTTATATTTGCACAAAATTTATTTTTTTACGTAAAAATGCCGTTGCATCAAAGACTGGTGCTGCAAACTATTAATTTTTCATAAATTTTGTTCCAATTTATTATATAGGTATAATTATAGTTCCAAATTATTATTTTTATCTATTTTAAAATAATTCCTACTTATCACATCTCTCAAAGTCAAACAGTAAAACCTTACTGTCGGGTGTTGACTGGTAGTCTGTCTGTACCACAGAACAGAAAATCAGGGTCTGTACCCAATTAAATATTATCCGATTATATCTTTAGTTTGAGAAAAAAAATGTCTTTAGAGTGACTTTCAAAAATTGTTGTAGGCACGAAAAGTTCAACAGAGATTGCCTCCTTCATCTCTCTGGAAGGTCGGATACCTACCCCACCCTAAAACGCATAAGATGAAACGCAATAGCCCGCAAACTTGTAAAGTGCGCAGTATTTCGTAGCGTTGTCCATCATAAACAAACATTTTAAAGCGTTAACGTAAAATAATAATGTTAGGGCGTTAAATATTTATGTGACTAAAATGCTAGTCACGTTTCTGATTTTGGTACTCACCTTAAAAATTCTAAGATATTCACTAATTTGCGCCGCCACCGTTGATAGTTTAAACTAGTAATATTGATTACTTCGTGTTATTTGCATTGTTTGTGTAACAATTCGTCACATTATGATGAATGACCCATCGGCTAATTAATTTCTCTCCCTCATTTTTTAGTAACTTGTGTATAGAGTTTAAAAAAGATGCAGAAAGAGGGATAGATAGTTAGTCTATACACTACTTCATTCAATTGGAGTTCGGTTATATTTTCGCGATAATATTATGTCGATGTCGCGCTCAAGTCCTTCTCCAAGGTTTAATTCATCTTTGAGACAAATTTCTTCAAAATTGCTTCAGTAGATTAGGCGTAAAAATGTGACAGACTGACCGATTAGCAGAGTTATTGTCATCTTCTTTTGTTTGGAAGATCATTAACAAAATATTGCATTCTTGAGATGAATAACTTTCCGATATTCTTAATACAGCCTTGCATTTCGTGCGAATATTAATAAATATACATAATCTAATATTTTCTTTCACAGAATAAAAACTGTGTCATTGAAGTTCCATTGTTTGAAAATCGTTGCGCTATTACGTCATTGCTGAGATGGGATCGTTAATTCTAGCGCAGTATGACCGCACTGATGCATATTATATTCTCTATAAAAGTTTTATCGTGTTGCGTTATTGCACAGAATATTAGATTCATAAGAATCCAACTTAGCTCTATATATGATAGTTTCAAATCCGTTTGTTGTTGGTTAATTCGTCCAAGTTCAAATCCTGTTACGTGAGAATTGGAACCACCATCCTTACTGAAGTTACTGAAAAAAATAATACCTACCTATACCTATATTTTTTTAATTATTCTTAAACAATTTATTGTAGCAGTGGATTCAATTGTTTCGATATTTTGTTTGTAACACTTCATAGGTACCTAGTCGAGTGATTATCATCACTGCGCCTTCTCTGAAACCCCCAATAAAATAGCAACCGGCAATGGAAAATCGTTTCAAATTCCCTCCCTGCCCGTCTGTTGAATCTAGTCAATTATCTCTGGTTTCATCCAACTTTTTGTTTTCTTTTGTTTCGGTTATTTATGATAACTGGTTATTTTTTAAAACCGCCTTCTTTCCTGTATTAAAGAGGTTCAGCTAAACAGGTAGTTTTAATTCGGGAGTAGTCCACATAGTCTCCCGGTCGTATCACCAGCATAGTTGGCGGGCGCCCAGGGCAGGCCACAGACCTCCCAACTGACCGGTCTACCGGCCGTTACCCTCACACTTCCTGAGTCAAACGAACTATTGAAAAACGATCTACGACTAGTTTGACACTGATTTTTTTTGTTACCTACTTGAAATTCTGAAATATAAATTGTTGAACTCTCGTATTTTCTACCTGTATATTCTGAGTGAATGAGGATTCCGGAAGAGGCGCGCTTCTAGTCTCAGTCTTATCATTACTTAACAGGCAGAGTTATTAACTATACCTACATAGATATATGGAGGGACATAGATAGGGTTGTTGCTTGGAGTAAGGAAAATCATCTGCATTTTAATCCTACGAAATGTGTGACCATAACATTCTCTCGCGCTCACACCACACCCCAGTACGAATATAAGGTGGAAAATATTCCCTTAACAAGAGTGACCGAAGTCAAGGATCTAGGGACATGTTTTAACAGTGAGCTAACGTTTCGTACACATATTAAAAATATATGTAAGAAGGCATATAGAAATTTGGGCTTCGTCCTTCGTAGGGTTAGTAATTTAAATAATTTCAACTTAACATTAATTAAGATTTTATATAACGCGCTAGTGAGAAGCCATTTAGAATTTAATGCGGTAATATGGTCCCCTCACGAAACTAAGTACAATCTCATGCTGGAACGGATTCAGAATAAATTCGTAAGATATCTTTACCTTAAATTATATGGAGTGTACCCCTTTTATCCGCTTATGTATCCAACATTATTCGTATTAGGCATGGTCGGTTACAACGAACTAAGAGTAAGGAGGGACATGTCACTGATACTTTACGTTTTTAAAATAATGAGAGGTAAGTTACAAAACGCTTTTGTGCTAAATCAAATAGGCTTGTGTGTTCCGGACCGGTACGTTTGGCGCAGGCGCAGGCCTAACCTGCTGGTCGTGCCGCGAGCGCGGACCAACCTACTTAGGGAAGCGCCGTTGACGCGAGCACTGCGCACTCTCAACCTTATATCCAATGATACTGACGTGTTCTTTTGTTCGCTGAGTGAATTCGTGCGAGCGGCTATGTTCACCATTTGTTATAAATTGAATAATTAAATTGTATTTTTAAAAAATTATTTATTAATTATATTATATTGTTATTATTTGTTAAATTAGTTATTGAATTATTTGTTATATTATAATATTTTGTTGAGGAATGATTAATTATTTTTATTATTTTTTAATAAATTGAATAATATAGATTTATAATTTAGATTGGCAAACATAATTATGTAATTGTTATTATTTTATTGATTTAATTATTAGTTACTCTATTGTATTGGGGTAATCCTGTAATAATAGATGTAAGTGTGGAAATAAATAAATAAATAAATAAATAAATAAATATAAAAATAATTATACTTCATATTAAAAAAAAAAAACTTCTGTTATAAGAAGAACTACGCTTATTCTTATAAATAGCAGTAGTTTAAAGTAATCGGTGAACATTATAACATCGGGTATGATCCCAAGTTGGTCCTATTTATTCAAATTTTTAAATCAGTTCAGTAGTTTTGAAGAAATCTTGAGAAACTGTCGTTTTTACGGACAAACGGTTTGTCTCAAACTGCTAGTTGCCTACACTAGTTTGAATCAAACCGAAGTGCGGGATATTCTAACTTTAAAAACTGTCAAATAAAAAACTTAAAAAAAACTGACTTCAAGAATCAAAAAGTAAATAATAAATAAGCCTTTTGGAGTCGGTGGCAGCCAACTCTTTCAATCATTCGGGAGAATTTCGTCAAAATTAGGTAATTATCTATTGTGCTATTTGGCATAAAACTTATCAATCAAGTTGAAATTGAGAACCACTGGCAATTACAATTTATATTTATGTTTGGGAATAAGAACATACTTTATCTGTTAAGTGAGTAATTAATTTGTAATCCATAGATCATCCATTTATCTGATTAAAATTATTTCATCATAATACCAACTTATCAATCGCCATGTGAATAAAATAGATCCGGATTTTTATCAGAATTTATTTTAGCTACTTAGGTCGTAACGCCGATAGACCATGAACCTGACCCGAAAAGGATACTATGTACAATCGGGGAACTTCCCGGTTGCCCAGAACTGAACATATAATCAGTAGTTAGATTAGGTATGGCTTGCATAATTCTGTTATTAGTTTCAATGTCAACTAAAATATAAATAGAGATAACACCGAAATAGCCGCTGCGCACTCGCACGTGGTCGCACCGTGTCGGATCATCAATCTTGTAGTTGGAGCCACTTTTCATTTCATGGAAAAATAAACCCTGTAGGCAGGAACGCATTTTAAATAGTTACGTGTTTACACGGAAGTATTTCAAAGTGCAAACGAGACAAGTAAATTAGGCGTATATTTCTTTGTCTGATTCGTCATTATGATATTCAGCTACGTGATTCCACGGACAATAGTTCATTGAGTCACTGTTTTTTAATGATTAATGTCTGGCCTTTATCACTCAGGCCCGTATTTCTATTTTCAGTGGTTGATGTTTGCGTATGGATTGCGTTGCGTTGCCACAGATTAATAAATAGTTAGTTAGTTACTCGTTGCTCTACAGAAGCTCTACATACAGACAGAAGGTTTATAGAATCTTGTGTTATAAATTACTTACAATGAATTTGGTCACTATAGTGTGCTATGGTTCTTTATGGTTTTACAATAAACTTCTAATATTTTGTAACTAATTGGTTTTTGCCATGGACTCTCGATACTCATTGATTTAGTTATATCGCAAGTCAACAACTGATAAAATATGGTTTAAATCAGTCAATGAACTTGGACTGTATACTTTTGATCCACTAGAGAAAATCCGAATGTTTATTTTCTATAATTTCATTGCTCGTTGAGAAACTTATTTTTGCAGACATTTTGAATTTTTAGCCCTCAAGAAGATGCCCTTTTTAACCGACTTATAAAAAAGAAGGAGGTTATCAATTCTTCGCGTATAATTCAATTGTACTGTATCTAATTTGCTAAACAAAATCGCTACCTTACTTTCTCAGTCCATTATGTACTACTTATTGGAACATTCAAAGTCCATAAAGAACATTTTAAGTCCTTGAAGGATTCATATAGATAGATCAATTTATCCTTATCCCCAGCAGATTACAGACAGATGTCTGATGTTTTAATAATGCACGAGCTAGGCAACAGTTGTCGATGTTAAGGCTGAAGTGGTGTATAACCTCAGTTTGACATAGCGTCAAATAAACAGCAAAACAGCGATCACTACCAGCAAGTATGATAGAGGTCACCAGTCTAGGGCATTATGTAAGATAACGCTGTTATTATGTCTCAGGTTAGAAGAGTAAAACAATGTGATAGTGGCCGAACTGTTTACCAAACAAAGAATAATAAAAGCACAGCAATCAAACCACGGCGCGAACGATGAGATCACCAAGGTCGGCTAGCTTATCCTTCTCTGTCTAACATACTAAATCTGCTGCATCAGAATTTGAGATGGAAAGACTTTGACTGCAGGCTCACGAAAAATTCTCTGCAGATGTCTTGGAAGTAATTACGGCTATGTCGAAAACAGTCAGGAATGTCGGCTTATTAATAAACCGAAGGGCACCGGGCCAGTGTGCGGGGCTTCATTCATTCGGCATCGAAATTATGGTCGGCTCTCTGTTTACATTTCGGACGTGTTAAGTTATTTATCTACCGATGTCTATTTGTTTACGAAACTTATCAGAGACGTGGAAAATTCTTAATTCAATTGTTATTTTAGCCATTTTATTTTTGGTTATTGCACCATCTACCGACTCTTTTTCTTCTGGTTCTTTACTACCTATCTTTCAATCTTTATTTTACCTCCTTTTAGATTTTTTCTTGCGACAGTTTTTTACTGTTAGACTTGTACTGTTAGACACCTAGCAGTATTCAAAGATAAATATTATCCTTGCTTGATCCAAAAGGATAAAATGTATGTAGTGTAGGTATGTGTTTCTTCAATTTAAAATAAATAGGTAGAAGAGTTAAGTACTTCGCATTCATTAGTGCCGATTATAGCACAGAATACTTAATAGTACTAGTAAGGATATACAAAGGAAGGCTCATACATTTAGGTACAGTGGCCTCTAGCTAGATTTTATCCTTCCTCAACTAGCAATAAAGGACAAATCAAAATTAATTAACCAAATGCTCCCTGTTTATGACTCTGCTACCGATAAAATATTCTTGTTGCTTTGAAAATTGCGAAAATAGGCACTCAACTTAAACAAATAAGTAGGTATCAACAACAACTTTATGGATAAGTACATTATTTATGGTTTTCTTAAAATTATTCTAAGCTGGTTTTATAAAATTTAACGTAATCAAACGGAAAAGATTTGTTTTGGATATTTATATATCGAGTCCCATATTATATATATCGAGATAGACGAAAAGAGCGTTTCAAACTGTATGAGAACCTAGCGTCAAGCGTGTCGAATTTTTTGTACCTATGTACCATGAGGTTACGAGCGAGATATAGTGATGTGGAAATGCTATTGACGAGCTCTTGCAAGAAAGCACTGCACAATTAACCGTTTTCGTTTCTGAGAATTCTGAGTGACGCCTGTTTTCATGACAATGGCACAGAATACTTACTTATTTGTTGACAATGGTCTCAACCGGACTGACTTAGGTCGGAAAACTTTGACCGTGGATCAAATTTTTACCGTCTTTATGCGTCATGCGTCATGCTCGTGAACGGGTGCTGCCAGTGAGATATGTATTTTTGTTTTGATTTTATGTTATTTATGTTGCTTTAAGTTAAGACGCGTGGCACTACTTGATCAGAATAAATAAAAATAAATAGGTAATGTTTTCAAATTATTCCAATTATATAAAAGTATTATTTTTTGTTAACTTACTTTAAATATGCTTTGTGATTATGACCCAGCTGATGCGTCTTCTACTAACATTGTAGGTTGTGTCTTACATTATGCACTTTTATCTTTCTTTTTTTTGCAGTTGTTATTGTATTTTTTTAAATATTTATACAGCTTAACATAAGTACCTGAAGTACGTCATGCTCACTCAAACGTTTCATGCATGCACCATTGCTTATGTTGTCAAATAGGATAGTATAGCAGTTTCTTTTCCTTTACACTCTATCTCATCATTCCTATCACATCTTGCAGGTAATAAAAAAATATCCTCGCAATGTCGATTGGTCACTAATAATAATACGTGATGACATCACAGTTTGCGTGATGTCAGCGCCATGCGCCCGGAAATTCACCTCAATTGGCTGACTGTGCGTCTGACTGTAGCTTGGAATCTGGTTGAATGTGTTGCCTACACAGATTGTCACAGATCTAATAATGCTTGATTAGCACTCCCACAGGGAGGTTAGCTTGGCTTACCAACTCTGACTCATCGATTGGCTTAGACCGGTTGGACTGCTGAGAAATCTGTAATGTGTTTATTAAACCTGTTTTAGTTGACTTTTGAAAAACAAACACCTACTTATTTATGGCAGAATTTGATTTTTACACATGCATTAAATGCTACATTTACATATTTATTAAGTACCTAGGTACCTACACCTAGGTGTTACTTGTACTCATACTCCGACTTTGTCCGCGTGGACCTAAGCTTCTGTCCAGATTTACCTCAAATAGGTATACTACAATCTTCATCCCTTATTTCACAATCTTTTTAGATTCCAACAGTAGGATTACTGGATTAACTTAACCCTAAAAACATCCAAACCTAGTTTAGTGCCCCAAATAACCCACTTTAGAGTGTAATTCAATTGGCGGTGTTCCTAGGCTAGGCGTGGCCAGAAGTGACCGACACGGCATTTAATCCAGTCTAGCCAAGTCGATCGATGATCTAGAATTTTAGGGCGCGGTGACTAACTAAACAGACATTACGGAGTTTTTAATAGGTTATTTATTATTTTTACACGAAACTAGGTAACGAATGACTATTATATATAAAAAATAATATGCAATTAGCTCTATCTCTCTCTTTTGTCGTATGAGGCCTAGTGGCCATGGCCACCACTGGTGTCAGATAGCTTAATCTGATATTCATGATAGGTATGATGTTCCAATAAAACGGAGTAATGTTTGTAGACAAAATAGTTGAATAATAATAGTAGTAGTCCAATAGTGTTTCTATTCAAATAATCAATGCTTAGAGTCAGTAAGTAGAGTCTGTCTAATGAAAGGTGGCACTGCAAAAGTGAGGGAAACTTTAAAAAATCTGAGTATGGCAATAAAAATACTTACAAGTAAAAAAGTTTCTGTCACCACGTGACATTGATTTTTAATACATAAGTTTGTGAAATTGTTGCCCTTATTAAACTTCAAGAAATAACGAGTGACACGGTTCATTAGGACAGATAGAGGCTGTCAGAAATATAAATTCACTTGTTGAATCTCAATCTATTTTCTGATCTGTGTCTCAAACTCATCGATTCCAAAGAAATAAGTTTAACCCTCAACTGATTGAAAATAATATAGACGCTTGAAGTTAAAATATCCAAGGAATCTTCCGAAATGTCCGTAATAAACAAAAGTGTCGTTATACTTACTTCACAGCAAGTCATTAACTCTAATAACGTCATTTTGTACAAGTGACCAACGCTAGATAACGTTAACTTCGGTATTAGTTGTGAGACGTGCAACAATTTAATTAGTTATTTATTTAGGTCACGTACAGCAGACGTACCTAAATATACTACCTACTTACGATTTTCTATGACCTGATATAGCTTTAAGTCACGTCCACGTAGGTAGGTCGGGTGCAAATTGCGATAAGTTTTTTTTTTATGAACAACGGGGAGACTCTTAGCCTTCATCATACCTGATGTTAAGTATTGATAAGGCCGAAGATGGAAGCGAGCCTCTCCCCGAATCCTCATCACTAAGGAACTGGCTATCTTATCTCTGACTGCCGTAACACAACAATGCTGAATACAATGTTGTTATGGCGTCAGGCTTAGATAAGATGGTGGTAGCTAGCCAGACGGACTTACAACAAGTCCTACCACCAACCAAACCGAATACAATATGTACCCCCGCTGGGAATCAAACCCGGGACCCCTGGGTCTGATACCGGTGGTTGTTTGTTACCACTAGACCACAAAGGCGGTTTTGTCTTTTTATTTACTTTGGAGCATTGGGACTACGATTATTTGGGACTTATGTTGATTACCTAGTTGATCACCGACTGCTCAACTAAGATCAGGTTGAGCTAGGGTTGCCAACTATTTTTAGGAAAATAAAGTATATCTATCTCTGTCAAGTTTAAAAAAAGTATTTGAAGAAAAAACAAAGTATTTGACCGACTAAGACTTTCAAAAAGGACATGGTCGTCAATTCGGTTGGTATGACTTTTTAATTTTTTTATGTAGATATTTTCACCGATTACGCCGAGATTACTGATCCGATTAACGTGGTTCTTTTTTTATCGATGCGGAATAGTTGCCATTTGGCCCCATAAAAATTTGGTTTAGTTTAGCCCAGTAGTTTTTATGTTATGAGCATTTTGTTAACTTGGATGATATAATTTTCACGATACGTTTATGTGCATGAAACTTAAACTAATCTAAAATCTGTAGTTTACAAAACAAAACACTTACAATTAGGACAACTTACAGACAATATATGATGGTACGGAACCCTCAGTGCGCGAGCCGGATTCGCTCTTGACCGGTTTTTTTTTACATTATAAATAACAATAAAAACGATTCGGTAAAGTTGAAATTAACATGAGGTACAAGACAAAGACAATTTAAAAAAATAAAGGTTTATGCCACGTTCCAAAATCCCACAGAACCGAATTCTGTGCAAAATCCAATCATAGGTTGTGAAATCTCACCCGCCTAATAAATCCAATCATAGGTTGTGAAATCTCACTCGCCTAATATAAAATTCTTATAACAAATAGATTAATCTTATTCTTATTCTTTTTATGATTCAATTAACTAAAATAATAGTGTAATAAAACCAAAACGGAGTTTTATAATTAATTCAAAGCTATTTAAAATAAGTATAAAATGTAACAAAAAAGTCAATAGTGCTATTTGGAATCGGAACGCATTATGACATATTTTTAGGCATTAAACTTAGAATAATAACGCCTATTATTCTAAGGCATTAAATTAAAAAGTACTTTACCGCGCTATGCCGCAAAAAGCGGAAAAGGAGGGTTTGTCATTCAGTTTCTAAGCGGAAACTGAATGAAAAATCCTCCTTTTCCGAGCGTGAGAGGTGAAAAAGAAATTACATGTATAACATAATAGATAATTATTACAAGCATAGCTTTACATAATATTGGTACACGCAGACAGTAGCCGAAACCTGATAAGAATTTTTATTATCTCCGGGTCGATTTCCGATCAAGTTTTTTTTCCCTATGAATCTATGCTACATTAAAATACAAATCATAATATACTTAGATATAAAGTTTAATGTATATATATATATGTATTGTAGACGTAATGTATTAAATTAGCAATGTTTGCGAGTCGTGACTAGGTAACATATTATCTCATAGGATATTTTAAGCTTGATAAATAGCAGGTAGGTACGCGTGTCTGAACTATGAGCTAAAAAGTGATTCAGTATTTTCTGGGTTTAAATAAAACTGTTAAATAATGGTTATAATAATATGCACTTGTTTAAAATAAAATAGGTTAGCACTTAGACGTTTTTGTACAATTTCTGAATGAAAAAGTACCTATAAAATAAACCTTTTGGAGTCGGCGCCAGCCAAGGTAAGAAAAATAAAAGTAATAGAAGTGCAATGTATAATTCTGGCTGGCACCGACTCCAAAAGGTTATTATAATAAATAGTTTTTATTTCACAGTTTTTAAAGTTGAATACGTCCCGCACTTCGGTTTTACTCAAACTAGTAGAGTAGCCAACTTCTAGTTTGAATCAAACCGTCTGTGTCGCCGCTTTCGTCGAAAAACGACAGTTTTTTCGAGATTTCTTCAAAACTACTGAACCGAGTTCAAAAATCCATAAAATGGGACCAACTTATGTTAGGTCTTATGTTACGTTATAACATCGGGTTAAGGAACAAACCGATGTTATAAGGTATGAATAATTTCGATCGGTTTTGGCGTTCTCAAATAATCGGTGAACATATATAAAAAATATATATATATCGTCCCCTTAGTGGTAAAACCGATTATCTGCACTTTTTTTTTGCAAAATTTTGTTATAATAAATTCTCAAATTATTGTCAAGATGGCAAGGTAATATACCAAGGTAATATACACCTTAACACTTAGTTAAGGTGTATATTACCTTGCCATCTTGACAATAATTTAAGAATTTATTATAACAAAATTTTGCAAAAAAAAAAGTGCAGATAATCGGTTTTACCACTAAGGGGACGATATATACAGTGTGGGGCCTAGAAGCGGGGATAATATTAAAAGCGGAGGCTCTATAGGTCACTAGTAATTGAATCATTATGGTCCCAACTAATTAAAACCAAATCTTTACTTTTTGAGTTTTTGTAACAAAGTTAATCGAAAATTCAATGTAATGCAAACAACAGTTCCGCTCAACTCTTTCGGAGCTACTCGGAACGTCTTTTTGACAATTTATGTACTTATCGGCTGATAGAAATGTACAAAGAAAATCTTTTTTGTCTTACTATCGCACTTCATGAATCCACGTAGATATTGTTTTTTAACTGGAGTTAAAAAAACAATATCTACTGGAGTGCAAAAAAACATTGCACTCAAAGCCATTTTCACATTTAATTACAAATTGTGTAAATAATTCCAATTCAATAAAATTATAATTATTTAAACTGAAACCAAAGAATATCATATTACAATATTCTGACCTTACTAATCAAAATTATTCTTTAAATTTTACACTCTTTTTACAGTATTATCTTCTTTTTAAAAAAAAAAAAAACAAAGTTAAAAGCGTAGAATCCATGGAATTAATAGGTACTAGGTACGTACTAGTACCTACTTAATAATTCTGAATCTACTTGGTACAAAGAGTATAGGTACTTGGTATTGATTGAAATGGCATGTCATGCATGATGGATAAAATTATAAACAGATACTGTCATTGCGATATACAGAATTTGATTAATTTGAATCAGAGATTTTATACTGTGGGAAGTAGCGGGAGCTGTTACTATTCAAGGAGTTAAAGGTAAATTTTCTAATGGATAGTGATATCGTGATGTTTTGCGGTAAGTTTTTGTTGTCCCCTGTACCACGATTACTTCGCAACGTTAGCGATAATATCGTTTTGCAATTAAACACTGATTATGAATCTTAACTTTAAATTCTTATTGTGAGTAATGCATAGTTTTCGATTAACTGAAATCTTTTCAGAATCAATACTTATACTCTAGAGAGTCTCTATTTTCAATATTTTCCCCGGTTCTAGGCCCCACACGGTATATATATACGCGACGAATTGATAACCTCTTTCTTTTTTTAAAGTCGGTTAAAAATATCATCATAATTTGGGTACCCTTTGATTCCCGGATTCAAAAAAAGGAGGAGGTTCTCAATTCTTTCTTCTCAATCTTTATAGATTCGGTACGTACATTTTAAAAATACTACTCATCATGTGGTAACGAATTGTAATATAATAAGTATTATGCCAAATATAAAGATGCTCTTTGGAATCTCGAATCGATGAACATAAAAAACCATCGGATGATGCAACTGTTTCGATTTTATTCCACTTATCTTCGGCCTAAAAGCTCTGAGGGCCCGCTTCCTGGGAAGGAAGAGAGCTGTCGATCAGTTGCGAAACAGAGCATTGATCTGTGCTGTGTGGGACTGTTGACCGACTCATTATGTATTTTTAGGTCGGTCAATCCGCACACACTACCTACTGTGACAATTATTTTAGACGAGCTCGCCTACGAGCGAGGACAGTCACAGACAGAGGAATATAAAAGATTCAATGTTCAATACTGAAGACGACAGGCGTTAATGAGCATTTTTCAAATGCTTTGAAACAAATCGTAGCAAATTTTTTGTATTTCTAAAGTAGGTAGGTACTATCCGGCCAAAACAATTACGCGCATAACAGCTGCGGAAAACTTAAAAAAAAAACTAACTAATAAAACTAACTAACGCTAATCACTGTAGCGCTAATTAATCAGATAATAGAAGAAGTGCTTGATAGAATAGAAGTGGGCTGCAGGTGCCAAAAGGTTGACACTCAGTATGGCCTTTCCTGACTAAAATCACAGATTAATTAATAGTTCTTCGTAACTAAAATACCTGGACCTCTAATTTTGAATCACTCGTCGCGCGAGTGGCGAAGTGAACGGGGAGGCGATCAGGCGAAAAGCGACCTTGCGTATGTCGACATAGGTCGCTTTTCGCTTTGCCCCTCTTGCGCTCGCATTGGGAGACGGTATTACAGGCGAAAAGCGAAGACATGTATATACATGCAAGGTCGCTATTACAGAAGTACGGAAAATACGGAAACTCAAACGTCGCACGAAAATCAGTAGAAACCTCGAGACGAGTGAATCAAAAATAGAGCTCCTGAGATCGTGAACTTCTGATACAATCCGCATTTCGGCTTTTATAATAGGGTTTTATTATAGACTTGATATTTGTCAAGCTATATAACTATCCAAATGGCTTATGGTATTCCTTTTTTTTAAGTTTTCAATGTAGTTTAAAACGATAACCAATAATCTTGCAATTTGCATGTAAGCAGATAAGTAATGCACGAATATATCACTCTAATAGAATTAAATTCATACACACAAAGAAACCTATTTTGAATACTCATGTAGAATTTCAACCTCGTAGTTTGTATGCCATAGTAAATAGAAGTTTTGTACGTCTACACTATTTAGAAATCCATTATACTTGTACACCTATGTATTAATTGTTTTAGACAAAATATAAATATTATGTGTTATTCCATGCATACGGATAGACAAGAACCTCGGTGAGTTCTATTTAAGTAATTATTTCTGTAATATTTTTTTATAAACACTTAAAATTAATTAACTATTCATAAAAGGTCGTGTTGTTCCCTGGCGGGATAATATGAGTCCAATAATATGAAAAAATAAGGATGTGTTCTACTAGTTTGCTTTTTGATATAGCACACATAACAAAACACCGTGTGACACTGTTCCAATAACTGCATAATCATGAAAAAAATATAATATTATGCGACATCACCTTGAACCTTCGAGGCTACGGAGATCAATATCAAAGCCTTTATGCCTTTATGTTGTGTCCTACCTAGGTGAAGTTCGTGAAATAAAAAAGTGACACTTAAAAGTCGATAATGATTTTAAAATCATTGGCATAGTTAATAAGGTCCTATATTCCCATATTTCCCATTCTAATATTGACAATATTCTGTGATATTGAGTAGAATAATTATGAAGAATGATGGGAATTCGGGAATGAGAATTCTTAAATAACACGCTTAGAATTATCTTTGTTATGATTTTTCTACAGAAATTTATCCAATATTGCCCAAAATCTTATAACCAATGTTCCCCAAAATTTCCTCTGCGGGCAATGCTGCCGGCACATCTCTAGTCACAGCCCCGGAACATACGATGGTGTGATGAATATTATTGGCTACTCTATGTCTGGGTGATAATAATGACAACTACCCGGAGCACATTTATACTTATAACTTTTTAACTTTGCATTTTACTATGCTATTTTTATGTGATAAATACTTATTAAACAAGAAAATATACTAGAACTTGTCTCATCACCCCGTCAGAGCGACATGAGACAAGTTGCTTTTTTCCAGTATATTTTGAACGTCTTCTTGTTTATATTTTATATTTATCACACATTTATACTTACTCGTAATGAAACAAATTGTTGTTTTTTTTACGGTTTCTACTTACCTTGTTCTGTGCCTACCCGCATTGAAAATTGTGAATGAGATGACGGGTGTCACGAGTGGAGGAAGAGGACCACAGACCTATATCTTGATATAGGTCTGTGAAGAGGACTTACTGCGCCTACCTCTCTTAAAAAATACTTAATACTTAATATAAATAAAAGTATTTAAAAAAATACTTTTATAAACTATCATGGTGTACAATAAAGAATATTTTATCTTTTATTTTATCTTATCTACCCCAAATAGAATAGGAACAAGGTCAAGATGATGATGATGAAATCAAAGTCCTAGCTTTGGATGAGGAACCCTGATTTAATGAACGTAAAGATCAAATTCAGATTGTTCTAAAGGGAGCAGTGCAGTTACATCTATCCAATATTGTATGGTTCATTAAATCATATAATATTGGGTAGATTTTTGGTTTGTGGTAGGACTTGTTGTAAATCCGCCTGGTTAGCTACCACCATCTTATCTAAGTCTGACGCCATAACAACAATGTTTTCAGAATTGTTGTGTTGCGGCAGTTAAAGATTAGATAGCCAGTTCCTCAGTAATTGAGGATTCAGGGAGAGGCTCGCTTCCATCTTCAGCCTTATCAATATTTAACATCAGGTATGATGAAAGCTATGAGTTTCTCCATCGCTCATTAAAAAAAACAATCTTTAATATCAAAAGTTAAATTAAAATCATAGTCCGACATGCTCCGAAACATCCAGTTTACTTTTAAGTCCACTTGGATGCTTAAAAGGACGTAATGTAATTACCATACCATTCTTACCCAGATATTTACAATGTGCTTATGCCAAATGTTCATTAAAATTACGTTGCGTTTCAAAGCGTTGGAAATTGTTTACAACCATTTGAATTTATGAGGGAATTTCGGGGCATTACCATCGGTCATTTAATTTTATGACCTTTGTCAGTTCTGTGCAATAACACATCCGAATATCTTTATTGTTCTTGTCAATGACAAGTAAGGAAAACAAATAGATTGGTAGAATTTGTTATTATTATTATTATGAAGAATTTGACTTTTGAAATTCGCATATTATGCTTGTTACATACCTACTTAGGTTCATTACAATCTTTATTTTATTAGGTACATAATTACTATTTTTCTGGGCAAACCATGATTAAACCGAATGCAAATTAATGGCAAAATATCAATACACTGATGTAATGTTTTTCATTGTGGAGCGACACATTTTATTAACCAAAAAGCTGAATAGCTTGTTGTGTTTGTTAATAACTAATCAGATTAAAGGTACTTACTGAGAATTAATAAAAATGTATGTAAATGAACTTTTACTAATTAACCCTTAACTGGTATCGCTTAAAAAGGCAACGTAACTGGTATCGGGGGTCAAAAGTGACCCCATATGAAATATGCATGATAATAAAACAATAGGTTTAAGTTTTTAATTTTTCTGCTTTATTTATGAAAATAAAACTTATAATCTACATATTAATTAAGTTATTTGGCATATATTAATCAGAGATCACATGTTTCGTTATCAAAATAGCTAACATCTTTCATACTACAAATATTTTCTAAGGTCTTACTTTAGGTACTCTTATTTATATAAAAACTTAAAAATAACGCATCAAACCTTCTTTATATTGTTTTCGTATATTATCAATATAACAAAAATCAGGAACATCTTCTGAGATCACATATTATAAAAAAAATGACAAACTAAAACAAATCCTCATGGAAGAACTAAAAATTTTACCACAAAAGGTTTAACATTTGGTACAAGTGACCGTTATGGCACAGTATGTTCTTTGCATATGTAATGCAGGCACTTCCTACACTATTCTGAACATTTGACGTCCTTTTTGCGATCGCATAAGTCTTCAGAACAACTAAGTTCCTCCGCTTCCTCACAATCGCTGATGTTTCATGGTCACAAGCAGCTGTTAAGGCCATCATGAACGATTTCGGAGTCAGATTCCTGGTCTTCGTCTTCTAAGAGTTGTGCAATTTCTCTGTCATGCAAAAAACCCGACATAACGACGATTATTTACTGAAAAAATAATAAAAACATTACAAAATAACTCTTACTATAAAATGCACACTTCTGGTATCGGGGGTCAATTTGGACCCCATTAGTATACATACCTCCGTTTCTAGTAACAGTAGAGTGACGCACGTCCGTCACCCGCCACACCCCGCGACGTAATGAGATTACCAAGGTGCACAAGAGTGTACGTGCTTAGACTGGAAAGTTCTGATAAAAAATATGAGCAGTTGGGGTCCAATTGGACCCCAATACCAGCTAAGGGTTAATTTGGCAATTGGCATGGGCGAAACGCGTGCTGATAATCATACTAATAATAAATATATCCATCACCATACAGTAGGTAATAACCATCCACCAAATCATTACAGTGTGGAATCGCGGTATGGAGTTAAGTAACGCGATCCTTATAAGCCCCGGCTGAGTTTGTCGAAGCATAGGTACTGGCATAGAGAACACCCACATAAATAGTTCTGTGGGTACACCGTGATCAAGAAGGCAGTTCCCCAAGGGCAGTGCTATGACACTCCCCTGTACGTGTGAGTTCGAGCGCCACCAGCGCCAGGGGCGAGTAGCCGAACCATGTAGACGCTAGGGTTGATACCGGAATAAAATTTTGTTTTTACTCGGCTTCGCCTCGGCCTACATTTACAGACCGCTGCTGCAGTAATGTATTATTCATTCAAATAGACTAAGTAATTATTAAGCTTTTGAATCGTCAAAATTTTCCTTACCTACGACTGTTAAGACTTTTTCAACTGATAAGAAGAGCACATTTACAATTTAACTATAAATAAGAGGTAATTTTTTAATTAAGTGCAGACAAATGTGGTCGTGAAAAGATTGATTATTTTAATAGGTATGATGCAACAAGCTTTCAATCTTTGGTTACAAATTATCAAGAATATAATAACAAAAACGCCTTATGGGCATCGGTGTAGCTGATAATACCACTAAAGTCATTCATAAACTTCGTGGCAGCATGTTAATTATACCATATATACTGAAGGATTTTTCGATTTCTTTTTGTAAGTAATTATTATTATTATCTATACCTAACTAAAGAGGAAATCCTTATTGCGTGTGGTCAGGTGACACAGACACAGCCCTGTCTGATAAAGTTGTTGGCTCCTGCCCCGCCACCTGCGCTCGTCCCCCGCACATGCACACATAGCTACGGGAGATTTTACGAGCACTCCAGAATCCCATCATCAGATCCTGTCTTGACGAAAATGGGACCAACTTGAAAGTATACCCTTTCGTACAAAAAAAGAATTAAGTATTCAAATCGGTTTATAAATAACCGAGTACTGAGGTAACAAACATAAAAAAAACATACGCACGAATTGATAACCTCCTACTTTTTTTTAAGTCGGTTAAAAATATTCAATATGTTTCGGTAACAAACAGTACAAGCCCCTGCCTGCCTGCCTATGATTTTGAAAGAGCTAATTCTGCTCCAATACGCAATTTTTTTTCTTATACTGACTTAAAAACTAAAAAAAATGCTTTCTTAAAACAAAACAATGGAAATACTTAAATGATATTACGATGTTGCTACTTCCTAATATAATTTTGGCGACATCCTACAGCATTAGGAATTTTAGTACTTATGACAAAGTTGTTTGAAACTTGCTATTCATTATAAGAGCAGGGCCCCTAGCCAAAGTAACAATTCAAAAACGATAACGAAGTTCGAAAAGAATTAAACGTATGGGATTGGCGGATTGGCATAAGCCGCGCTAAATCACGTGGTCTTTCCGCAAGTTAATTGGCGATTATAGACAATAACGAATCGAATTATCGTTTCGCTAGATAACGATGATACTTTGTCTACGGGCCCTGTATATGTTATAAGTTGCAATCGAAAATGATGTATGGAGGTACCTATATATTTGTTTTCACTGCAATACAAGGGCAAAGAAAGTCAATTCAGTATTGAAACGGTTAAATTTCTGAGAATTACATAATTAAAAATCAAATAAGTTTTTATGAGAAATTAAAATACATATTATAATACGAACTGTGACTTGCACATATTTAATTACTTACTAGTGAGCTAAAGTTATTTAGTAGAACCAAATTCTAAAAGAGCACAATTTTTCAGGTGCTTTCCGGAGCATCGGTGAGAAGACAGCCTCACTGTTTGAACGCAAGAAGAAGGATGCCGAGCAGGTCGCTGCGGAGAAGGCGCAGGAGGCTGCCCACGTGGTGGAAGACCAGGTGAAGAAGACCGGCGAGATGATCACAGGGGCCGGCAAGAGCGCTGAGGGAGCCGTCAATTCTGGTACGGACACATTCTTATTGGAAACCTACGACTTTGTCTGTGAACTGAAAAATCAATTAAATATTAGCCTCTCAGGCAAACGGAATATGAGACACATTAGATATTTTATTGCCGACTGGCCACCGGTGGGCTCGTTACCTGGGGGGTCAATTCTGCGAATTTTT
This sequence comes from Chrysoteuchia culmella, assembly GCA_910589605.1. Classification (NCBI taxonomy): domain Eukaryota; kingdom Metazoa; phylum Arthropoda; class Insecta; order Lepidoptera; family Crambidae; genus Chrysoteuchia; species Chrysoteuchia culmella. The sequence continues at coordinate 19,042,342 of OU342651.1, read as the reverse complement.
TGTCATAATCGTCTTCCAATCGTGTTTCAATAGTAGTGTTTATTTACACTGTTGTAACAAGAACTGTGTAAAACAGAACAACAATTGAAACACCATTGGAATACGATTGTGACTAAACATAAGCAGCATTTGGGCGCTTGTTTTGTATCACTAGGTAAGTACCTAAGCTTCTGTCTCAGTATGGCAGTGAAGGTTTTGGATTTGCATTTCGTCCATGGGATGAAGATATTTTTTACCGCAATAATAATAGTTCCTAGCGGTGAAAACAGCAGTTTTTAGCAGAAATTAAAGTAAAACTAAATAGTTAAAAAATCATCGTTTAACTATGTGCAGTATGAAAAGTTCTTAAATCCGAAAAGTAAAGGAAAGAAGTAAGCAGAGTACCCGAAGACTTTTGATTTTAATAATTCCTTGAATCAACATATGATTTGATATCCATTAACATAACCCTAACCATTAAGTATTCTGTGCCCTAACTGGGAAAATATTAAAATGACACTGATCTAGAATTCTCATTGCATTCCAACCATTAATGAACTAATTGACATTCCCATTATACTTCTATTTGTGGGCTCTTATTGTCGTAACCTCTACATTGACATTTATTGCGTAATAACTATTAAGATGTTATCGCAGATTTAATTGTAGTCCATTTGTGGAATGTTTTTTTTGTGATGCGTGATCAATGAGTCACACATTGGTCTCATTTGTTAATGTTATTGTCCCAATTCAACATACACTCACTAATTTTCCCTTTATCTGTGTTCTCCTTGGACGAATTCTCATTTTAATTTTTCTTTGTTTACATAAAAAAAAAAATGGTAACGAAGTATTATATTATTGATCGTTGATCGACAATAATATAATACTTATATATACAACGACTACCGGTAAAATCAACGAACCTTGGATTTTTTTTGGACCATCATCAAACTACGAGTAGGATAGGATTATGTTCGTTCCGATTTTTGACGAACTCTATAATAAATGAAATCATAAATCTATCTTCGTGTTATGAAAGTTTTAGTTCACCTATGACCAGAAAATCTAGTGGTAGCGATTAGATTTCAAATGTATTAATCATTGTCACATAATAAATAGTTGTTATAGACATACACACACATTGTTTAAAACATTTCATTTGTGTTACAGCTTCAGCTGCGAAGGAAGCGGCCATCGATGGCTTAGACAAAGAATTGTCGAAAGTTTCACTGGCGGCTGGAGAGGCGAAGGATGCTGCGAGCAAAGCAGTTGCTGATGGCAAGAAAGTAATCGACACTACGAAAGGTAAGGATTTCTGCTATAGAACATAAGAACAAGGAGAAAAGTAAGCCATTATTTTTATGTCAGTATTGTAGGTTAGTCAATTGTAGTCAGTCGATGCTTGCTCAGAGATTTTATTTTCGATTGTTGTTTTGCTAGCACCTTTTGTTTAATATCGCTTGTTTTATTACCTCTAGATACACTTTCAACCACAGTAGATAACACAAAGAAAGCTACTGAATCGGCAATCAACACAGCTAAAGGTAAGAGAGCCTAAATATCTTTAATTCTATATGTAATCTATAAGTTTCCTATAAACACTACTCACTTTCGAATTATATACTAATTTCCTTGCACTTTGTATGTAGAATGAGGCTGCACTATAACAGTATGACTGTATTTTAAGAATAATCAAAACAGAAGGCAAAGCTTACTACGCGTAGGATATTTTGGGAGCAACATGATTAATTTATGTGAATTGTGGAGTGCAGAAAATGAGTTTCGTTTTCGTTTTAAACTATTGAAGACCAATGTTTACAGAATGTTTGCCAAATTCGTTTTTGATTATGGTTCGTGTTCGAACATTCGGCACGATGTCCTCTTTATTTCATCATTTTTAAAGTATTTTATGTTTACTTTTTATTTTTTTACCATTTATTTTACTTGTTTTTTTCCGCTCCTTGCTAGACTCTGTAGCGAGTGCAATAGATACTACTCAAAAGACAGCACAAACTGCCGTAGAGACAGGAAAATCATATGCGGTCGGTGCCAAAGGTAGTTATTAAAAAATATGTATATAGTTGGAGATAGAGACGTATATCAAAACTGACATTTATCGTAATTTGTCTATGTTTTTAGATACTGTTGTTAATACTGTACAAAGCACTGTTGACACAACACAAAAAGTAGCACAATCGGCTGTTGAGACTGGTAAAACATACGCTACATCGGCAAGAGGTAAATTGCAAACATTGACTCTTTGAGTGAAATTTTGTATTATGGTTTTCTCATAAAAAAAATTTATAGTAATGTTAATAATGATGATGTATTTGTAGACTCTGTTGCTAATACAGTTAATAAGACTGTTGATAGCACGCAAAATGCGGCTAAGACAGCTGTAGATACGACAAAAGCGTATGTTGACGAAGCGAAAGGTACAAGCGATGTTAATATGTACATTGTGTTTGTAAAAAATGTTTGTGAATAACAAGTTGTGTTCCTCGCTAATAGTATTTAAAAAAGTGTTAATAACAATGATTTAGATACCGCTCAAAGCTCTCTGCAAACGGCATTAGATGCGTCGGTGACCGCTGCATATTCTGCTTACGATGTTGGCAAATCCTATTATGATAGCGCAAAAGGTAGGCAATAAACGATCGTTTTAACACATTCTTAAACTAATACTTTAGCTTAGCAGTTTTATCAGCATTAAAACAGTTTTCATTAACGTTTTTTGTTTTTTTGCTATTAACACAGTTTTGTTTTGTTACATTTGTTTTATACTTAAAATTAGTTTTTAATTTGTTGGTATTTTATTATTTGTAGATACTGTCGCAAGTACAGTAGATAGTACAAAGAAAGCAGCTCAAAGCTCAGTAGAAGTAGGCAAAACATACGTCAATTCTGCTAAAGGTAGGTAAATGGTCTAAAAGCCAGCTGAAGGATTCATTATTTTCTTTTATTTATTTTTGTTTGCTTTTATTTTTTATCATTCTTGTAGATACTGTTCAGAACACAGTACACACTGCTGTAGACACAACCAAAAATGTAGTGAGCTCCACTGTAGAAACAGGAAAATCATACGCTAGCAGTGCTAAAGGTACTTTACCGTCTATTTTACTTTGAAATTGTAACTGGTTTATATTTTATACGTAAACAGCAGCCCGAAAGTACTGATAGATTGTGAAAGATATGATGGATGAAAAGGGACGGAGTGTATGATGACCAAACATAATATACTTATATTTTTTTACTTGCTTTCTTTCTATTACTATTGTTTATTGTAGACACAGTAGCAAACACCGTATCAGCTACAGTAGACACAACTAAAAATGTAGCGGCATCTGCCGTTGAGAAAGGCACGACTTTTGTAGGAACGGCTAAAGGTATGGTTTATGAACTAATAGGTGTTAATAGATTTTTTCTTTTAACTTATTTGTATTAATATTTATTTTAGATACAGTAGCAAATACAGTATCAGCTACAGTAGACACAACTAAAAATGTAGCGGCAACTGCCGTTGAGAAAGGCACGACTTTTGTAGGAACGGCTAAAGGTATCCCATTTTTGTTAGAACAGTTTTAAGTTTATTTTGTTTCTTATGTTTACTTTCCTACTTATTTATTTTTTGTAGACACAGTAGCAAACACCGTATCAGCTACAGTAGACACAACTAAAAATGTAGCGGCATCTGCCGTTGAGAAAGGCACGACTTTTGTAGGAACGGCTAAAGGTATACTAAAGAAGATATAGATACCTACATGAGATTGAATTTTTATTTTTCTTTTGTTTCCTTATTTTGTTTTGTCACCGCAGATACCGTTGCAAGCACAGTATCAGCTACAGTAGACACAACCAAAAACGTAGCCGCATCCGCAGTAGAGAAAGGAAGTGCTATTGTAGGAAGTGCTAAAGGTACATTACATAGGTACCAAATGATTTTATTGATTCATTCTAATATGGACCCTTAATTCATTTATCTCGTTGTTCGTAGATACCGTAGCAAATACTGTTTCGGCAACTGTAGATACCACTAAAAATATTGCTGCTTCTGCTGTTGATAAGGGCACAACTTTTGTAGGAACTGCTAAAGGTATCAAAATATCACTTGTTACTTAATACAGATTTGTTATTTATTTTTAATTATCCACAACTCATAAAATTTTTGTTAATTGTAGATACTGTAGCAAACACTGTGTCAGCCACTGTAGATACCACTAAAAATGTAGCATCATCAGCTATGGACAAAGGCACGGCACTTGTAGGAACCGCTAAAGGTATATATTGACTTCAATAATCAGTGTGCGTTTTTTGTTCTATGTTTGTCCGTTCAATCACGCTTTTATTTATTTAGATACTGTTGCAAGCACAATAGATACAACTAAAAATGCAGCTGCAGCAGCAGTCGATAAGGGAGTGGCACTTGTTGGTTCAGCCAAAGGTATTTGTTCATTGTGTTAATAGAAACATTAAAAAACGCTTCTAAAATAATCATTGCGTAAAAAATATCAGTTAAAGCTCCTGTATCATTACATTTACATTGTCAGAATCTTTCAATGTTCACTTGTGTTACTGATTTCATTTCTAAGATATCATAGTTAATATATAATATTATGAGCTTATGAATTGTTTTAGATACCGTAACAAGCACAGTATCCGCCACAGTAGACACAACTAAAAATGCTGCAGCCTCTGCTGTAGAAAAAAGCACTGCTTTTGTAGGAAGTGCTAAAGGTATTAAAACATCATTCGCAGATTTGTTCAATTATCAGTATTCTTTTATTTTAATGCCCTATCTTTTGCTGCTTCATAGACACCGTAGTAAACACTGTATCAGCCACTGTAGACACAACCAAAAATGCTGCAGCTACCGCAGTAGAAAAAAGCACTGCTTTTGTAGGGACCGCTAAAGGTAAAGAGAAGAATCATCGATAAAAATATATTTATTGAAAAATTTGTGTGTTAATAACGCTATATTTTGCACTAATTTTTAGATACCGTAGCAAATACAGTATCAGCCACTGTAGACACAACCAAAAATGTGGCAGCCGCTGCCGTAGAAAAAAGCACTGCCTTTGTAGGAACCGCTAAAGGTATAGAACATAGAAATCTGATTTAAATTATTCATTAAAAAAATATTTCATTCTAAGCCATCCATATCGTTTTTAGATACTGTAGCAAACACTGTGTCAGCCACTGTAGACACCACAAAGAATATAGCATCATCTGCTGTAGATAAAGGCTCATCTTTTGTAGGACAGGCTAGAGGTACTTCGGTTTCTTTTTCATAATTTTCACTCATTGAGTAATGTTTATCTTTAGTAACATTCACGTTATTATCCATGTAGAGACCGTTGCGAATACAATAGATAGCACCAAAAACGCAGCAGCCTCTGCTGTCGATAAGGGAGCTTCATTAGTAGGATCCGCCAAAGGTATCTCACAAGTGTTATGTTTAAATCTGTTATGTAGTTAATACCTAAATGCCTGTCTACTTTGCCTATTTTACTAACGCAAGCAACAAATTGGAACTGAAGTCATCGTTTGGAACTTGGATTTCGTGTCATTTATTTTAAATATTAACCCTCGTTTCCCCTTAATTTTTGGGTGACTTATGTACCGTCCCTTTTACCAATATTTTTATTATGCTTTTCATACAGCGCGCATATTTTCAATTTGATTCGGTTTCCAAAGAGTAGAGGAGTTTAGCGATAAAAACGCCCGACCCTTCTATTTTTTGACATAAGTATGAAACTCGGCACAGTTGTTCCCTGGGTCAAAATAAGCCGATTAGGATCGGTAGTCCCCGGTAGCGGCCCCGGAGAGGCCAAAGTACTGCTCGGGCGGAGCGGTACTTTGGCTTCATTCCAAAAATTATAACAGAGCATGTTTAGCTAATAGGTCAAGTTTCGTATCATTTTCGTATCAATTACCGGACCACATTTTAGTACCCAATATCAATCAATTATTTACTGTAACATTAAGGCCTTTCTACGATGCCATGGCATCGTAATCCTGGGAAACTAACTTCTGTTATAAAGTCTACTAACGTGTTTGCAACATAAAACTAGGGAGCTTTACTAAACAAGGGACGCTTTTTTCTGCCTCATTTTAGATTGGGACATGATTTAATTCACCAACCGAGGCTATACTATACCAGTAGCTAACATTAGTTTTAAGTACTAATTAGGTATCTCGTTTGTTGTTAGCTTGTAGGTGATTGTGTTAATCACTTAGCTTTTATTGGGTTGCTTGCAGTATTTGCTTCTTTCTTCTTCTTCTTCTTAATTTTGCTTGCTAACTTTTTCCGTAGATTCAGTAACAAGCACACTCTTAAGCACAACAGATTCTTCTGAAAAGTTAATTGAAGATGCTGAGGAGGACGTAGAAGGTACCTTTATTTTTTGCTTACTTTGCGTATTAAGATGCTAATATTCATCGGCGCCTCTTTAATTCAGGTCATTGCTGATTCTTAATGTCATCAGTCTACATCGCATTTGATTCAACATAAAACTGAGTGATTGTGTTTTCATATTATATCTCTGTGGCCAGACGATGATGAAAAATACTGGGTCACGATAATAATCATTTACAATTTATAGATTTATTCGGTACCAAGATCGATTCAGCAAAAAGTTGGAGCCAAATCGCCATAAATGGCTCGAAGAGCGCGGTTGAAGGATCCAACGGTATTATAAGCTTACGTGTGGGATTTAAACACTTACGAGTCATTAAAGTTAACTAATTTATTCATCAACGTTTCTGACATTGGATTAGTTTTGTGTGCTATCCTGCCTGAGTTTGTTTTTGTTAGTTTGTTTTACAGGGTTCTTTATCATAATCCTAACTAATATTATAAATGCGAAAGTGTGTTTGTTTGTCCTTCGTTGAGGCTCTAACTAAGCAACTAATCGACTTGATTTTTGGCTTAGAGTTAGGTAGTTAAAAGAACGCAAAGTAACATACCACGCGGGCGGAAGCTAGTAATAAATAAAATGTCAATTATTATACCTTCAGAGAGTGTTAGGCATAATAATAATTTATTTTTACTAGTAAAATCTTAACACCTCTTAACACGTTCCTTCTAAACCAATATTATAAAATCCCAAGTTCATCCTGAAATTATGTGTGGATGCTTCGTAATCTTGTGATTTTAACCAAACTTTTTTTTTGTTATTTTATATATGCCTATTAAATATAGTTTTTCTTCGCAGACACTATTCATACGACAGTGGACAACACAAAGAAGGCCGCCGAAGATGCGAAGGCTCAGGCGCTGAAGGCCGCAGAGGAGGCCAAGGAGAAGGCACGCCGGGCTGCCGAGGCTGCCAAGGAAGAGGCCAAGAGAGCTGCCAGTGAGTATTGCAAATATACTCATCACACACAGTATAGTGCGAACGATGTGATGTTAGACCAAGGTGCTGCGCAAAAGATGTCAGCTTAGAGCTGGTGTCCTCGGGTGGGAGAGGTGAGGTTCTGGGGCACGCCACCGCGCAAATCGGCTAACTTCACAGAAGCCTTCAGTCTGAATCACACTGCGCCAGTGAACGGAAATTTGAAATATCATAGCAGAGGCTGCATAAAAAGCAAAAATACGAAGAATAAAAAATGTACTTACTTAGTCATCTAATTGTTTCAAACAAATCTTTTTTTTTAAAACCTCGTTGTCGCGTCTTCAGCTTTTTTCTGTTTACTATAGTGTGTAACTAACTACTACTAACTGCGCTCTGCAGGTTATTCTGAATGATTCCAGTAATTTAGAGCATCCACTACGACTCCGGCTGATCGACCCAAATTGGTTTTTCATCCTTCTACAAGAGCTCACTACTCGTCCTTTCTGGTTTCTATTGTCAGTTTCAGAAAGTGGTAATTAATTGATAACCTATTCTTCTTCTGCATCTTCCAGGCGCAGCAGTAGAAGAGTCCAAGAAGGCAGCAGAGAAAGCAGCGGCGGATGCCTCTAATGCCGTCAACAGCACAGTGGATAACACGTTCAAGCGGGTGGAGCATGGCGTCGACGAGGGGCTGAAGAACGCGGGTCAGGTGGTCGATGCCAAGATCAAGGACACTGACAAGTATCTCAACGAGAAGAGGGAATCGGTAATGTCACTGATTACATACTGCGAGTAAATAAATAATAGTTAATAGTCTAAACAGTGCCGTGTGGTGACGGCCTAAGAATACAAGTGTCACCACTCCCTTACATGCCTGGGATGTCGTAAGAGTCGACTAAGAGGCTCGACGCATTGAACACCTGTGCGAGAGAAGGGAAACTTGAAACAAACCCTCTACCAACCCGTCTGGCCAGCGTGGTAGCAGTAGGCTAATAGTCTCCTATGAACGCCACAATAGGCGTGAGCTAGGAGAATCCTATGTCCAGCAGTGGACGTCCACAGGCTGATGATGATGAGACTGGGTGGGTACCCTAGGAACCAGGACCCGCTGCACCATCGGACCTGTCAAACACAGTAAGATTATAATAAGTATATAGCAGTGGCGAAGGGTGGATGGATATTTTCAGGAGGTCGATGTATAAAAAATCAAGTATTGACGTAGACGAAGACAAAGTTTTGTAAAAGGGCAGCCGGCCGTTGGGCATCGACTTGTATGGACCCTTTGCCACTGGCATATAGTAAGATCATAATAACTGTGCGGATATGACCTGACGGAAACATAACTGACAAAAAATATCTTACTTCTCCTATCCTATAGCGTCAACCAAAGAAAAAGAACGAAGACTGATTTGTCATCTTTATCATCTCTGGGTTAGGTAAAGTTCCACGAGAACGTCAACAGGAAGTTACCCTCCAACACTTCAAAAAAGAAGGTTTGATTCTAATTTGTTTTCCCGCAGCTTTTGACCAACCTGTCATCAGCGGTGCACGACGGCTCGCAGGGCGCCGCGGGGCTGCTCAGCAAGGGGCTCGCTACGTTCCCCAAGTAAACACTAACCAATGACAAAGCCACCTGATCATTTCAAGCCTTGATCTGTTGAAACCATCTGTCTCATAGTAAACAAGCGTGGCGTTTTTGGTAGCCGTATTTTTTTTCCATCTATTAAGTTACATGAAGATACATTTATTAGTCGTTTTTAAGGTTTCTATCTCATTCAAACTTCAGTAGATGTATGTGTGGGAATAAAATAGAAACCTTATAACTTTGTAAACCTCTCTTTATTAAATGTGTTTACGAAAAATCAGGCAATATGTGGAATCGAAATAAATGTCTCAGGTTTCAGCTTACCCCATAGACTTCGTAAAGACCTAGAAGACCAGGTGCTTTTTTTAATTGATAAGATGTGCTTTTTTAAGATAGCACTTATTTTTTTAAGCTAGCACATCGTTTGTTTTTTTAACACTTTTCCTTGTCTGTTTTGAACAAACGCTCAGATGGTTTTGTCAAGAAATAAGAGTTTATTTAAATTATTATCCATCACAAAGTTTATTATGTGCATACTTGAATGTCTATAAATTATATACTTACGCCTTACTTACTCATAACTGTAAGTTTAAGATGGTACAACTTTGGAAGATTTGGAAAGTATTGGAAATACCTATTTAATTGCAATACAAATTCTCAGTTCATTTAATTTATATACTTAAGTTTAAAGTTATTTCTAGGCATTTTTCACCGACTTTTGATTATTTTACCTCGGAATCTTGAACAGAGATGTATCGAGCACAAAGGAGTACAAGTCTGCCTCTTTTGGTTTACTTAAAAAAACTTATTTTTCATTTTCAAGTGCATTTTTCATAACCCTTTTATGGTAAGATTGCTACTGTATTTAAGTATTTGTGTTTCAAAATTAGCCAGATGGATGATTCAGACAGAGAGTGCTGTGATAATTAAAAACTCAAGTTTGCTAAAGAATATAATATGATTATTTTATTTATATTTTCTATTATTTACGCACCTTTTAGGTGTGACATATAGATTAAATAACACGTGACTAGCATCTTTGTTCAAGAATTATAATTATGTAGATATATATAAGTACCTAACTATGTAAGCTAAAAAAACGCAATCTCATTGTTGTCGTTTTAAATGTATAGCGTCGATGTAAGTTAAATTTTAAGGTTTTTTAAATCATTTATTTGCATTTTTGACAATGTTTTTTTTACTCGATGTTCACAAAATGTGCTTCGCTTTACCGTCCATCAAATGGCCTTGATGTTAAATAGAAATGAGTAATATTATAAATTCATAATGATGAAAAAACGATACCTATTTTAGAAACGAAAAATAAATATATATTTAATATTTTCAATAGAATTTATTGACAGTTTAACTACATTTAAATTTTATTATGTGTTAATATTGTTTTATGTATTCAATATCTACTGTATTCATGAGCATAACCTAGCTAGGTGATAGTACCTACATAATGAACAAATGCTTGAATAAATGTATCAGCGCAATTATTATTTATAAGTACTATTTATAGTTAAGTTTTTGTAACACTGTTATTTCGTCATTAGATATTTTAAATTCTTTATGTTTTGAAATTTCTGTGTCATATGCTTAATAAAGAAAAACATTACCATTAAGTATTGTGTTTGTTTTATTTATTACCATTATAATTGGTTAACGCACACAAACTATGGTACCTTCATTAAAATAGGTTTTTTTTTTCAGTTACTATGTAACCTAACTAACTCTCTACCTCATCCTGCTATTTTCTAAAAACATAGTTTTTGAGCGAACGATCAAGTACTGGTTAATTAACCAAAGCTGGCCTGAAGCCTGCGCCTTATCAGTACTTGTACTAATGCAATTTCAAATAAAGTGGCTGTGCCATATATCCGACATGACGAATTAAGGGTTCCGTTTTTTGCCATCAGGCTACGGAACCCTAAAAACGAATAGAAAAATACAAAAAAATCACTATAGTAGCCAAAACAAACGCCTCGCGCTTATGTTCAGACACTTGGCTATTTGAGAAAGTTGCCTAGGATATTTTTGTTAATATGACCAAAATAAAGGACGGTTGCTAGGCAACGAAGCCAGTATCCTAGGCAACTTTCTCAGATAGCCCTATCCATATCTATAGATAGGTTATTAATTTCTGCCGTAAATGTGTTGAACGTGCTAGCTTTAACGAATTTCTGTTTTTAATGTAAAGGGCAATAACTATCAAAGAACATAAGCGAAGAACCTAGCTGGGTCTGTGTAGGACTCATTTTTTATTCTCTGCATTTCACATCTCAATGCTATTACACATTATTACACACCCTACACACACCTAAGCCGAAACGCAATTATTTTAGTTTAATTGATAGTATAAATGCTGCTAGATGTTACTGCACTTAGTGCAGTAACGGGCCCTTTTCGAGTGGTATATAATAAAGTTTAAATATCGGTCGCCACTTCCTCTAACTGGGTCTCCAAGAGCTTAGATAAAGATACCTACCAATTTCAGTCGAAAAATGATCTTTAGTGATAAGGACCATTTTTGATGAATGGCTGTATAAGCAAAATTGGTGTTTGTGGGACTATGTCAACTCTCACTAGATTCATAGTGCATCCAAAAAAAGTTACTGTCGCCTGCGGCCCAAAATCCACACTAGGATTTTGGGCCGCAGGCGTAATTACAACAGTCAATGACTCTTATTATACAGTTTAGAGTTGAGTTTCGTTTATATCTCGATCAAGGGTCCCCAAAAAATTTTTGACACTTTCCGTTCGTCTTCTGTAAAGAAAAAGTCTTTGCCGAGTTTCACGAACTTTGGTCCTTATTTTTCGTTAACGACGTTGGTAAGGCCATCACTGCCAATGGCGATCGCTACAGTTCGGTGATTTTGACCCACATTTAACAGTACCAGATGTAGACGATCTGTGGTCCAAACAGGACGGCCCTGTGTGCCATACAACATAAGCCACAATGGAAATTCCGCATGAATGATATGGGGCAACGTTGTTTTTTTTTAAGGTAAATGTGAACTTGCCACCAAGATTTGACACCGTGGGGGTTTGCTGAAAAGGTCTATCTATCTATACCAATAAGCCACAATCGACTGATACACTAAAGTCAACTTAACCAAGGCCATCGATCAAATTCAGCCAGATTTATGCCGCAAAGTCATCGAAAATTAGACTTCCGGATTTAAGCCACCGTGAGAAGCCGCGGCGGAAATTTGAGCAGTCATATTCCATACAAATTCCATATTATAGGCCTTTCAAATAAAAGAAGAAATTCGTTTAAATCTCACACAGCTATTTTATTCTATTGCAAAATCCACCCGTCCTTATTGGAAAACCCATTAGTTTACATAAATGACACAACACAATACGTAGGTACTAAAACTTTTTAAATCAAAGTTTCCTATGAATTAAGAAATATTTATTATTATAATACTGATAAACACATACACAACATAATATGTAATAATAAGGTAATACCAGTTATAGGTCTAAATTATATTAAATAAAATTCTTAAAAAATATAATATTCTTGGAACTAATTTTTTTCCAAGACGAGTTGTTTGAGAACGAGAAGAAATGAGACATTTTTAAAACTCGCGCGTAGTCGAACCGGAATCGTCTCTCCCGTCTATAACTATTGCCATAATAAATAAACGTATTACTACTACATGTCACGGATTGGTAAAATATACAAAGTACTTTGTGGGTGAAACTAAACGCTAAACGTCAGTCAATCGACCATCACCAGAGACAGATTGTCTATTGCATGCATAGTCTATTGTCTGTCAGATTAAAAAATAAAAATTTTCAGTAATGGCGGCGTTATTTCGAAGAGGGTTTTCTTTGGTGAAAAATTCAATTTTGCCTACAGCTACTAGAGCAATTGTCACAACTAAACAGTTAAATATCAAAGAATGTATGTTGTAATAAATATTCGACGTTTTTCTTCATTTACATAACCTCTAAACTATCTAAACATTCGAATCTTTATATTGTTTAATTTACAGTGCGAGAACATAAAGATGGAAATACTTTGGTGATTGAGGGTGTAATGTTGCCATCACCCCGAGCCGAGCTGCTTGTGCGATCTGAAAAGTTGGATCTGCTACCAGATACTTCTGACGGAAGTAAACCTAAGAAGGCGGGCTGTTATATGTGTTCTTTAGGCCTCGACGTGAAACACACGGATGTGCTAATACTAAGCCAATTTGTGCGATCAGATGGCTGCATGTTACCGCGAAGGATTACAGGGCTGTGCCGCCGTCAACAAAAGAAGATAGGAAAAATGGTTTCAATGGCACACAAAGCTGGTTAGTTCTCTCAACGTTTTAATTCTGTTGTTTAAATATGTGAATATTTTAAACTTTCAAAGTCGGAGCTAAAGTCAGGCAAATTATAATTGATTGCTAAATGCTATCTTTATTGTGTTTGTCTGTTGATGGTAAGTAAAATTATCCTTTAACTGTTTTTATTTATTTGTTTAGGCCTAATGATCAATATGACGCCTGCAAATTGCAAAAGAGATCCTAGAAGAAGAAAAGACTACAAGAAATTTAATACATACTATGATGAGAGAACTATATTCATGAAGAGGATCCCAGACCAAAGTGATAAATTCAAGCGATAATTCTTCCAAGTTTCTTAGTTTAGTTTAAATATACATATTATCAATAATAAAAACTATCATTATGAATTCCCAATTTGTTAACAATGTGTATCTTTTCTAGATCACACAAATGTTTGGTAGCAATTTTACATCCTCGATCCCACTAGTACATCTGGTTAGTTCAACTGTTGAACTAGTGAAACTTTTTTGTCTCAGTAGTTGAGTTCAGTGCTTAGTTCTTTCTCTAAGCAGTACCAATAAAATAAAAAATAAAATATTTCTTTTGAAATGATATTAGAAATATGGTACTTGTGAAACTAATCTCGAGTATATAAGATTAATTTAGATCTAGAGTATTTTGATAGACGAGTTTAAAATAATTTAAATTAAGTGTTATTATTTCATTCTGTCATCTCAAAGCCAACTTATTATCTTATGAGAATCTTGACTTAGGCCTGTATTCCAGAGTGTGACTCAAGCAGTGATCTATACTTAAAAACAGTTAGGGTCACGCTTATTATTGCATGTAACAACGTCCCTTACAAACTGTTCTCAACAGCTTGAGTCACAGTCAGTGTGTGGTGTGGTCAATAATAAAAATAAGTGAAAACTTTCAAATAAAAATGCAGCCATGAGAGTAAAAGAGCAAAGGAGGAGTAAAACAATGATATTTTATAATACTTTTTACTTTTCGTTGTTTTTTCCATGTAATAAAAATGACAAGCAACTCTGCACATTGTGCGAGGTTTACAACAAAACGTCGCTACACAGCAACACAACAAACAGTCGCCTAGTATCACTACTACTTCAATAGTGTTTCTGTATAAAACTCGAACTGATAGTTTATAAAGCAGTCACATGCCTAACATAATTCACAATCATTAGTACACAGAGTAGTTGTAGAGTGCGTAAGCTGGAACCTAAGCGATTACTTCAGAAAGTTGTTCAGGGTTCTTAGGGAGCAAACAAACTAAAAATCCCCGCTTTTAGGAGGTGCGCCAGAGTGGGGGGAGGGAGGAAAGGTCCCACTTTTCAGTTTTTCGCTTATGTGTTCAGAATGGTGCGTCGTAGATTTTCAAACTTCATACTACAGGCTCTGGACAAGTGTACATTTTCGATAAAACTACTTTTATCAAATATTAGCTTTTGCCTGCTAATTCGTTCGCAATAATTTCGGGATGAAAATTAGTTCATAATGTTAGTCCAGATCTTAATCCATCTACCTAACAAATTATAACCAAACCGATGCCGTTGAGTTATCAAAACCTATCTATGTTTTATTGTATACTAGCTTCCCGCCCGCGGCTTCGCCCGCGTGGTCTACACGACTTATGCTATTGTGGGTATCTCCTATGGATAGAAGGAGAGAACAACTGGTGGTATACCACCGCGGAGTTTTCTGTAGACCTTTTCAAGGTGTACAAATACTTAGTACATTATTTTGATAATCTCGTAGGGTTCAGCCTGCGTTTGCAATGCAAGCGGAAAAAAATTAATCATTTTCGACATCACATTAGAAACCTCAAAAAACTACAGTATTTCTCTACTCTTTATTGAAACCATAAAAAAAAACGCATCAAAATCGGTTGTGTAGTTTTAAAGATCTAAGCATACATAGGGACAGACAGCGGGAAGCGACTTTGCTTTATACTATGTAGTGATGCCATTCATCCACGTAGTTCTCGTTCCCGTGAGAATATCGGGATAAAAATTATCCTGTGTTAATCCAGGCTACATACTATCTGTGAGCCAATTTTCATCGAAATCCGTATAGTAGTTTTTGAATTTATACGTTACAAAGATTCAAAAACAAAAATATTTCCTCTTTATAGTATTAGTATGGATTTAAGTCTTAATCCGTTCAGACGCACTGTTTTAAAGATATTAGCGAAAAATTCTAAATTGGGAACTTTTACCGTCTGCCATAACGGGAAAAATCTCTTGTCAGTACCCTCGCGGCCAAAATGAATGAAATCTTGTAAATCCATACTAAAATTTTAAAGAAGAAATATTTGTATGTTTGGAACGAACTACTGAACGGATTTGGATGTAATTTGACTCACAGATAGTAGATAGTCTAGATTAACAGATAGGATACTATTATCTTGATATTCCCACGGGATAGGGAACCACGCGGGTGAAATTTCGATGATTCAACGGCTGAACGGTTTTCGATAAAATTTGTTAGGCAGATAGATTAAGATCAGGAGCTCTATTTTTTATTCACTCGTCTCGAGGATTCTACTGATTTTCGTGCTACGTTTGAGTTTCCGTATTCCGTAAGAGCGACCTTGCACGTATAACTTCGCTTTTCGCCTGTAATACCGTCTCCCAACACGATCACGCGAGGGGCAAAGCGAAAAGCGTGCTATGTCTACGCTTGCAAGGTCGCTAATCGCCTGATCGCCTCCTCGTTCGCCTCGCCACTCGCGCGACGAGTGATTCAAAAATAGAGGTCCGATAGACTACTTTCCATCCCGAAATAACGCGAACGAAGTAGCAGGCAAAAGCTAATGGAACAATTGAATAAACGAAAGCATTACCTTTTGCTTCTATTATAAGTGAATGCTTCGAATTTGATGTATAATAACTGAATGTTTATTTGAAGCATCCACTTATTTATTTGAAGCATTATTTGAAGCATCCACTTCAAATAATGCTTGGTTCTTTATGTATAATGGCTGAATTATTCATCAAATACGAAGCATCCACTTCAAATAATGCTTGGTTCTTTATGTATAATGACTGAATTATTCATCAAATACGAAGTATTCACTTCAAATAAGAGAAACAAAAGGTTATGTTTTTACACTTTTCTAAAAATTTAAATTTGTAGAAAATTTTGCGAGCTTTCATTACATGGAAGATAATTTTGCTCTACGACGCACCGATTTTAATATATTAGCGAAAACTGAAAAGTGGGAACTTTTCCCCTTCTCCCCCCACTCCGGCGCACCTCCTAGAAGCGGGGATTTTAGTATGTTTACTCCCTAAGTACCCTGAACAACTTTCCGAAGAAATCGCTTAGTTCCAGCTCACGTACTCTACACCCCATTTTGAGCTATACGTTGAGTGGACTATTAATAAAGTTACAATCAAAACTTGTGACAAGTAATCAAATGTCTTTGTTAAATATAAATAACAAAAATAAAGGCAAAAAGAAAATGCATCCTTATGCAAAAAAACTACTTTAATGAGAACATTATTTCCAAGGAAATTATTTCAAATATCTAAAAATTTGTTTCTAAAATAAATATTGGCTAAAAAGTAGTCATTAATTTTTTTTCAATCTTTATACATAATATGCAGTCTAAAACATTAAATTCTTATTTCATATAGAAAACATGCCAGCGATGTTTGGTACATACATTCCACATTGTTTTAACATCACAGCCTTTCATATAAATATAAGTAGCCGAGATCTTTTGGCGGGTTTTCTGAGAGAGCAACCTGAAACAAATCATAGAAGTCCATCAATTATAATATTTAATTTTAAGACAATTATAATACTGCATATGAGAAAGCTTTTTATACCAATATACCTTGACAATTTGTTTTACAGTGTTACACAAATCAGAAGGTAAGGAAAGCTTTATAGCCTGGTTTTAAAACAGAATTTTATCCCGATATTACCATGGGAACGGGTACCACGCGGGTGAAACCGCGGGAGATCACTATACAATAAAGATGATAAAGAGATACTCAGCCAGACAGAATAGATACAAATATGTTTAGTTCACTCACTACCCACGTGAATTTTTTTGTTAGTGTACTGTATGTTATAAAAAAAAACATGACTGCTGCTAAGTGTCAGGAAGTTCCCGATGGTTGGGATCGAGTAGTTTTATTCGGAAGTGTGTTCGAAAAATAATAAGGTTAAAGCGATAATTTCAATTGTACAATAAGTTATACAAAATGGTACAAGACGATTCCGAACTCAACGGTTTACGTCTTAAAGTTTAAAGTTGATGGGAGAAATGTGTCAGTTTTGTAAAGCCTCCCTTTTGTACTGACCTTACTGTCGTTGAAGATGACCCACCGGCCCTCGTGCAGCACGTGGCACACGTAGTGGCCCACCATCGTGGACGTGCCCATGTGCGAGATGAACGCGATCAGTTTGTATTCTGTCAAATAATTATTAGATATTTAATACAATGTTTGCGTTGTACAAACGTTTAAAGGCTGTCGCATATTACTATGTATGTTTTTTTCCCTCATTTTATCGTTGGTACGGTATTTTGTTTATTTATGTAATTTAAAACGGGGCACGAAGGGTACCTTAACCGATGTAGCTGCATGAAAACGTTCTTAGGAAACCATCCTTAATTTTTTGAGAAAATTTAAACTGCAATCACCGATTTTGAAAAAATGTTAAAAAAAATGTTTAAAAAAAAAAGTCTTTATGGCGATCGATCCTCTTTCTCATGAGGATCAAAACACTATATGACACCAACTGAGGTATGAGCACTAGGAAAGTCAGAAATCGCGAAAAACTATTTCAATTTCAAATTTCAAGACTAGGTTTGCGTCTGGCAACAACATGTTTCTTTGTAAATGTTGTTTCTGTTGAAGCTGATGAATTTCTTGCGGCCGTTCTTCTTGTCGGTTACAAGATGTCCTGAATGGCTGGTAGGGAAAAAATCGGACGATTCGAAAGCACTTATATATAAGTCTATTTGAATAAAAATATTTTAACTTTGACTTTGAACTCGAACAGAGCGACTAGTGTGAGTTTGCAAATGTCCAAACGTTACCATCGCGTCAGAGTAAAATTTTGACAGGTGGCCTTAATACAATAATAATAAGGTTGAAAATCAGACTGTATACACAGACATCGGCGAAAGCGAGTAAGGTGAGAAAACTAACACTAAACACTCTGGAACTGTGCAAATCATTACGAAAAAAGATTATTTTTACAAAGTGACATTGGCACCTGTCAAATTACTCTACTGAGTTAAAAAACCGAATATAGTGTGCGCGAGCCTGTACATATTGGTGGGCGTTGGTGTGGCGTTGGGCTAAACCGCTAAGACTAACGACCGCTTAACGTCATACTCGATCAAGAAGTCAAGTCGGTACTCAACTACAAATTACTAAAGCTTATGATATACTCACTCTCACGTCCATCCATATAGCCAGCGTGCTATCGCGCGTCGAATTCACGCGCGTGGCTGAATATCCAGTCAGTACTATCTCACCAAAAATTTACTATCTCGAGCTCCTCCGTGCATCGGAAGGCACGTTAAGCCGTTGGTCCCGGCTGCGTTTGCAGTCGTTAAGACCCACCAATCCGAATTGGACCCTCGTGGTGGGTCATGGCCCGTGCTCCTTATCCATCCATAAGGAAGGCCAGTGCCCCAGAAGTGGGGACATTAAAAATGGCTGATGACTATCTCACCACTAATGACTTAACACTAATGAGTGATAGACTCACTCTCAGGTCCGTCCATACAGCTTGGACGAATTAACCACTGGACGCGTAACGAGGACCGCGTTCGACGTATGACGCGAGATCTCAATGTGGAACATTATCTCAAAAATGGGTAAATACGCTGAGTTAATTTGTAAAAAACATACCGGACAATCAAAACATTTTTCTTTTCACGCGTAAGTATAATTTCAATCTATTAGAGTAGCAATTTTTCGTAAAATAAATAAAATTTGGTATGTAAACAAAATGTAATACGTCATTTCAAAAAGTAATCATTGTACGTGTAAATTCTTCAAAGATATTGCATAAGTAATTTGGTTGGGTTATATGTATCACTCATTCAATTAATTGTCATTTTTATGTCGTATAGGGCTTGAACATATCGATAAACATATCGATGTATGTAAATGAACGAACGAATCCAATTTTAATGTAGGAACTATTCAAATTAATTTCAGATTTACAGTTGAACCCCTAACACGAATAAATTGGGTGGAACCGGTACGCAGGGAGATAACATGGACGAGGACTCAGGTCTTAGATAACATCTAAGGTCTGATGATGGAGCCAGAAGATAACTATAGGAACTCTGTAATTATACGACGCAACCCTACGAACTTTGAGCTCGTTATATTTTAAATATAGCTTCAAACTTAAAAAAGGTGCTTTTTTCACCCGCATGGTTCCCGTTCCCGTGGTAATATCAAAACATCCTTCCTTAGTGCTCGCCAATATCGTTAAAGGAACCTGTATGCAAAATTTCAGTTTAATTGGTTTAGCCGTTTGGGCTGTGCGTTGCCTATCAATCAGTCACGCACGGTATTGTTTTTTAGTATTAGACTTATGTTGTACATTATCATAGTGTGATGTACATTAACATTTAACATTTATCATAAGTATAAAAATAGCATTGACAACGCAAAAATTCAAAAATCATAAATTATTAGCTGTTGCATCATAATTGATCGTTAAACATTTGTTTTTTTTCTCTTTGGAATGCAAGGAAGGATATTCTTACAGTGGTCCGCAAGTCTCGGTAGCTCATTGGTTAGAGCAGTGGGCCGGATTCCCAAAGGTCGTGGGTTCAAGTCACATCTGAAAATTCACTTGTGGCCGAGTTCATTTGTTCCAATATTTTTCTTGTTAAAATGTATCATAAATGGTGATTACATTTATTATTTGTTTCTAACATAGACCTTGTTAGGTCACAGCAAGAATAAAATTAATTATATTTATGTATGTACGTAAGCTATATTATACTATTTTTTAATCTTATAATATTTTTATTTTAAGATCGTTTTATTATATTCAAGTAAAACAATCTTAAAACTACAATAAACTATTGGTTGAAATATTCTTGCAATTAGTATTTCAGCTAGTAGTTGCTAGAAAGATACTGCCTTGGCTTTTTCTTAAATGTAGGTAATTTATATGCGATGTTTTGTTGATAACTTCTGTTTGTTGTTTAAAACTGTCATAGCTTATGCTGGACCATACGCTATCCAAACGCTAGTCTACTATTTCTAATTTGGGTTTAGGTTGTGCTAATTTCGTACGGTGGCGTAAATTTTGAGATCTTTAATAAATTGAAAACAAGTTTATATTTTTTCTTACAAATATGCATATTTCTTAATTGTAAATGGATACTAGAGTTGAAATTAAAATGTTTTAGTCTCAACGATCTTCTAATGTCGATTTTTGGCTCCAAAAAAAATGTAGAATACGAGATATCACAGCTCGAGAAGCACACAGAGGGTTTATTGTCTAATTTTAAGTCTATCACAATCCCTTTAAATTTTTCATTTAAAAGGTAAATATTATTCACATCGCATCACATAGCATCGCGCCACAACTATTTGACCTTTGAAAGGGATTGCAATCGATTATAAAATTAAACACTTATGGAGGGGTTGCTATTGTGTATGTCCTATACAATGGTTCTGTAATGAACTAATTACCCATATTTTGTTTTATATAAAAAAGCTCGAGTGATTGAAGAAGTTAATGTAAATAATGAATTATATTACTATAAGTGTTAGTAAGTAAATTGTAAGTCCGCCTGGGTAGCGCCTACCATCTTATCCAAGTCGAGTCGTCCAGTTAGAGGTAAGATAGCTAGTTCCTCAGAGATTGAGGATACCGGGAGAGGCGCGCTTCCATCTTAAGCCTTATCAGTACAGTACTAGTATCAGGTTGCATGTATCTACCCATTTTTCACAAAAAAAACCCAAACACTAACGCTTTGGAAACCATATTGTATATTATTAGGTGCTTTTTATTTTTCCACGAAATAAACAATTAACTTACTAATTTCTTTAAAACACACACGATTTATTAATCTCAATAGGTTCATTCATTCACTCCTTACCTATCGTGCTATTTATTTTTCCACGAAATAAACAATTAACTTACAATTTTTTTTAAACACACATGATTTATTAAACTCAATAGGTTCATTCATTCACTCCTTACTTATCGATAAAAAAATTATCGATTACTTCAAGCACTACTGTCATTATTTGACATTAGTAATCGCCCCTCACCCCCGCAAGAATTGGTTGATCGTGTTTTCATACATTCTTCTCGGGTTTCGTGTCCAGTGGTTAATTCGTTCAAGCCATACAGCCAAGTGTCTTATCCCTGGAGGGCTGAATGTACAGTGGAAGGGGCGCTAATTTATTTATAATTAGCTACAATGGGTTATAGATATATTCCTTAAAGCTAAACATTATTACTTATTACGATGGCGAAGTAAAACTAAACATAAGTCGTCGTCGTCGTCGTCTCAGCCACATGACACCCACTGCTGGGTATAGGCCTCCCCCAAGGATCTCCACAACGATCGGTCCTGCGCAGTCCGCATCCAGCGGCTTCCCGCGACCTTCACCAGATCGTCGGTCCACCTTGTGGGGGGCCTACCCACGGAGCGTCGTCCTGTGCGCGGTCGCCATTCCAGAACCGCCCCGCCCCAACGGCCATCGGTTCTTCTCGCTATGTGTCCCGCCCACTGCCACTTCAGCTGAGCAATCCTTCGAGCGATGTCAGTTACTTTAGTTCTCCTACGGATCTCCCCATTTGAAGTAAGGAGAAATGAAATGAAAAAAATAAGTACCTCTATAAAATAACAAAATCAAGTACTTCACAAAAAGACGGCAGCAAGGTTGCGCAATGCGGTGTCTAGTAGTCGACCCCGCACGCCAAAAATCTTCCTTCATGTAGGTCGTCAGACTGATGTCTACCGAGTACCGAACACACATTACCAATAACTGAAAACAGACTTACTCTCAGGTCCATCCCTACAGCCAAGTCCTATCTTTTACAGGAGGCTCGGCAGCAGCTGCTAAAGTCGTGCCGCTTGCGCTTGAGTTAAGCCCATGTTCATTATCTGTTTACCTCAATGGTCTGTCAAATCATCTGTCAAGTAAGCTACTCGGAACTTACT
Organism: Chrysoteuchia culmella; assembly: GCA_910589605.1. Taxonomy (NCBI): domain Eukaryota; kingdom Metazoa; phylum Arthropoda; class Insecta; order Lepidoptera; family Crambidae; genus Chrysoteuchia; species Chrysoteuchia culmella. The sequence goes on along the minus strand of OU342651.1, from coordinate 19,019,959 downwards.
TTTAGATTATGAAACAGCCTTATGATTATAGCCTACAATAGGAAAGATGCATACCTTAAAATACTTTTTCACCCGAAAAGACGGCAGCAACGTTGCACAAAGCGGTGTCTGACACTCGACTCCGAAAGCAAAAAATCTTTCTTCACGAACGTCGAAAGACTTCCACATCCCTAAGGAGTATTTTAGAGTACCGAACTCTCATCACGTATAACTGAAAGCGGACTCACTCTCAGGTCCGTCCCTACAGCCAAGTGTCCTATCTTTTACAGGCGGCTCGGGCGCGTCGAGTTCATGCGCGTGGCTGAATATCCAGTCGACGGCGCGACCGACGTCGCCGTCAGCGGCTGCTAAAGCCCGTGCCGCTTGCGCTTGAGTGAAGCCCATGTTCATTATCTGTTCGACGCTGCTTGGGTCTGGAGGAGCACCGCCGCTGGCTGCTGTAATAAAAAAAAATCGTTTGTAAAGTCGGTTTACAGACGATAGTTGAACGTGACAACGTCATAAGAAAATACTGATGATAAGCGGATGCATCGCTCACTCAAGTAGGAGAGAGACAGATGTCGAACGCTGCCGAACGCGGAGGCCGATTGTGCCTCTTTGTAGCTCGTTCCGCGCTCTCGCTTGCACTTCAAGCCTTAAATGGAACGCCTCAGAGCGAGGTAACGCCGCATGAGTCATGTTTTTTCGTGCGTGCAGCCAGCTTCATCGAATTAGAAGACGTTGTCACGTCAAAAATATGATGATAACTAAAATCTGAATAAAGTCGGGTTAATTACTCCATATATAACCAGTGATCGGATAATCGGATGCAGATATACCTCAATTTAGTTGTTGGCTAGGAAATTATGAAAATATAAATCTCGGTATTCCAGAAACCTCCAATATATCTCGGAAACGGTAATATATTTTTCGTCCCTCTACGCTACCCATTCAGAATCAATTGACATAATAAAAAGACCAAAACTCCATGTCGCGTTTCCGTAGTAATTTCACTCGAAAATTCGGCTAAGTCGCTAGCCCATACAAAACCGATCAAAATCCGGAACTTTTTTCGATACAAAATCCATTCCATCGGGGTTATTACCTATCTTTGCAACAACAACGCAACAGCGATAAGTCACGTATCACCATAGCAACCGCACGTATAGCCATACCAACCGTGGCTGGACCGATTTAGGTAAAATTTGGCTTGGCACTCAGTTTATAGCCTGGATTGAAACAGGTGTCATTTTATACAGGTATACAGGTGTTATTTATATTCCCACGGGATAGGGTATACTAATGAATATTAAAACTTGTGTTAATACGTTATGTTTTATAACTATAGAAAGCCAAATAAAATCCATACCGAGATTCTTTACTGCCCAAGAAACTTTAGGGTGAAATCCATCCATCAATTAAAATCAACCAACTGGGCTAGTCACGACTTCTGCAGAAAATTTACGGTTGCTAATTAACCAATAATATTTTATGAGTTAGCAGTTAAAGGCATCCCGATGTAGTTCTTTATGATTATAGGAATAAGTACTATATTTACCTGTAATTGTGCGCCGGGTGGCACGAACTTAAGTCCCAGTCTTTGATATGTTCCATGAACGAGTTTGAGGGCGCTACCAAACCAAAATATTCTTTAGGGCTAAAGAAATAAGGACCATAATATTTACCTGCTGGCTGTGCACCAGATGGTTCAAACTTATTGGCGAAGTCCCAGTCTTTGATATGAACGAGTTTAAGGGCGCTACCAAACAAAAATGTTCTTTAGGGCTAAATAAACACAGACCATAATATTTACCTGCAGGCTGTGCACCAGGTGGTTCAAACTTATTGGCGAAGTCCCAGTCGTTGATGTGTTCCATGAGCCAGTTGGAGGCTGCTTCCATACCAGAGTTGTTCGTATAGTATAGCGCCTTTTTGCACGCTTCCACGGGGAAACCCATTTCTAGCTGTGTACGGAAATGGTTAGTCATTAATGATAAGTTGGTATACATGTTAAAGTTGTGAATATCTTTAGATAAAGAAAGGACTATCGAACCGTCTCATATCCTAGCTCACCGCCACGAAGTTGCCTGTCTGTCGGTCTTATATAGACTGTACCTCGGAGAGTGTGCTGAGGAGCTGCATGAGTTCATACCGCCATCCCCCTTCTACCATCGGACATCCAGACGCACTGCGGGCTACTACCCTTTCTTGGTTGATATTCCTAAATGTCGCACTAAGCGCTACTCAACAGCTTTTATATTGCGCACAGCATAGGAGTTGAACCCTCCTTGCGTTTACATTATTGAGTACTTATAACCCGTCTATCTTTAAAGCAAGGGCGAATAGGCACCTTCTGGGTTGGCTCGCTCTATCATGGATCCTGTCCTAGCCCTTGTCTTGATTGAGATCAAGCCCATTATAAGTAAAAAAAAAGATAGTTGCCTAGGATATTCTTGTTTAATAAGACCAAAATAACGAACCAGTATCATTGGCAACTATCCATTCAGACCCCGGGCCATACTAATGACATGCCAAAAAAACCATTTACCTAAAATTATGCTCTTCTATAAAATTTTATAAGTTACCGTACATACCGAATTTTTTCAATTTGTAAACTGTATTAGTATGATGAATATTTTAACCATGTTCAGATACTAAACTAAAAAAACTATAACATCAACAGTATATTTGTTTTATGTGGTTAGAAATGTCACTTCAAACCAAAGAGTAGATTATAATTTTTATCACAGATTGGAGTATATTTATCGGGCTTGATTCTGAAATCAAGATGTTCATACAAGACTAAACTCTAACTATTAGAAAATTATGGTTTTCGGCTGAAATTCGGAGAGGACACCGGTGTCCGGTCAGGGTCTGACTAGCTATCTCAGCCCTATCTATCTCTAGAGGTTTTTTTTTACAATTAACTGGGCAGGCATTTGACCACCATCGTGCTTAGTAGACAGGATGTGGTCTAAGGTGTAACATTTGCCCGGGAAATTTCACCCGTTAGTCAATAACGAATATAAATCAGACAGACAAAATAACTCACTAGTTCGGAGAGTAGCGCTTCATTGTAAGAAGGCGGGGGCGTCTCCGCCACCGCCTCGGGCAGCGGCGCCTCGTCGGGCTGCGGCCCGCGCCCGCGCAGGCAGCTTAGGTCAACCTGGACGTGACATCAGAAAGTGTTCACCTTTTTTATGATTTTGTAATTTTTGCATTTTTCAATGCTATTTTTATACTTATGGTAAATTTTAAATAGAAAAATATTGGAAAAAATTGTGGCCGAGTTAATTTTTTCCAATATTTTTCTATTTAAAATTTACCATAAGTGTTCACCTAATATTTTTGATGACCAGCATGCGTAGCATGCGCACCTCGACAAAGCTTTCTCGACACTTTGCTCGCGCAAGCGCATTGTCTGTCCCGCTCACACCGTACTGATATGAGCGGGACAGACATCGCGAGATAAGCGTCGACTACGAGTCACGGTGCGCATGCTACGCTGGCAGGGCCCTGTTTCATAAAGCTTGACAAGTCGACCATTTGTCAACTATGCTCGAACATACTATTTTTGTCACTGATCAAAGCAATTTTGACCTTTGTCATCATTGCAGAAGGTAGGTTTTCTATAAAAAGCAATCATATATTATAAATTTCTCTTTTTCAAAATCCTATTACGAACTCTTTCGAACATGTAAGAATTTATAAAAGAAAAATAACTGTCACTCCTCATCCTGACACAGACCAAGAATGCCAAATCAAAAATGTGCGACAAATATGTCAGATTTTCCGATTGAAAATATGTCGGACCAAATGTTTTATGAAACGATAAATTGTATAATTGGCGCCATTGTATAATTTGACAATTATGTCTGATTTTCATATAGCACCAATGTTTTAAAAACGTACAATCGTCCAATTCTCACTTGTCACCTATCGCTGACAATTGTAATATTTATGAAACAGGGCCCTGGAGTTCTATTTTTTATTCACTCGTCTCGAGGATTCTACTGATTTTCGTGCGTCGTTTGAGTTTCCGTATTCCGTAAAAGCGACCTTGCCCGTATATACATAATTTCGCTTTTCGACTGTAGTACTGCCTCCCAACGCGAGCGCGCGAAGGTCAAAGCGAAAAGCGTACTATGTACACGCATGCAAGGTCGCTAATCGCATGGTCGCCTCCTCGTTCGCCTCGCCAATCGCGCGACGAGTGATTCAAAAATAGAGGTCCTGCACCCTAATTGTCTATTTTCAAAATTTATCACGATTCCTTTTATAGGTACTGTGATTGTGATAGTGATTTATGGAATTGTGTTACATATAGTCGCAATCCCTTTTCGAACGAATGATGTTTTAAATGATGACACTTCTAGTCTCATGTCGCCCTGACGGGATTCGAACCCGCATCCTTGGGATTCCGGCCCAATGTACTAACCAATTATGCTACAGACACCTATGAGGACACGTCAAATTTTTCTAGTATATTCACCGTTCTACGGTGTTGGCCACCGTTGCTTCATCAATGAGAAATAACCTCGCATTCGAAAGAAACATCTTTACAGATGTTTGACTATCGATTAAGATGAAACGGCCATCTAATTCGACGTGTCCTCATAGGTCTCTGTAGCATAATAGGTTAGTGCATTGGGCCGGAATCCCAAGGATGCGGGTTCGAATCCCGTCAGGGCGACATGAGACTAGTTGCTTTTTTCTAGTATATTTTCTTGTTAAATGTTTATCACATAAAAATTGCATTGTAAAATGCAAAATTAAAAAGTTATAATTAGATGGCTGTTTCATCTTAATCGATAGAATGCAAAATTAAAAAGTTATAATGATGACACTTCATTTGACACTTCTCCATACATTTGAAAGATATTTTCGATGTCACTTTGCTTAGACAGGTCAATTTCGTTCATTTAATACGTTTCAAAACAAAAAAAATAAAACTTCTGCGCCATCACAACCGAGCTAATCAGATGAACCATAGCCAGTTTCCACGTACCTCCCAAGGCATGTCGACCGCGACGTCCAGCTTGGCCGGCGTCCAGTCTTCCTTGATGGTGAACTTTTTCAGCTGGATAAGCAGGTAGTCCGGGAAGGTCGCCAAGCGGGTTATCCTGCCAGTAATAATTATGCGCTTTAGGCTCGATTTTTGAATGCTCAGATAAAAAATATATCACCAAGACACTACATCTTTTAAATTGAATATGTACCTATAGGTAGTAGTTGCAAAAGTAAGTACTCAGTACCTTAGCAATCTCTAACGGTCGGTTTCAATAACTTATCTACGGAAGAGATAGGCTTACTAGAGCTATGTTGCCTAGATATTTTTGTTATTCTGCCCAAAATAACCCGAAATAACAGCGGTTGCTAAGTAACATAACCAAGATAGGCCTATCACTTGTTAGGGATAAATTATTGAAACCGGCCGTAAATCATGAAATAACTATTCTAAAATTATAGGCGTTTTCATGAAACACGCAGAGGTTTATTTAAATATTATGCAGGTCCTTATGCCAGCCATTTATAAAACTATCAACATTCGTATCAGTGATGAGCAAAAAGAATGGAACCTCTACGACGCTCCGTTTCTGAGATCTGCGTGGGCGCGCGATTCTAACCGTTTCAACTGCGGTGCCATGGCTTTTAAAGGTCGTGAACTACAAACTTTAGGGCTTTACTCTAACTATCTATAAATTCTTCGAAATCGTATCTCTGATTAGCAAAAAGAATGGGACTTTGAGAAGCTCCGTTTCTGAGATCCGTATGTTAGCTCGGCTGTCACCGTTTCAACTGCGCGGCCATGACTTTAAAGAACTATATATAGGTCGTAAAGTACATACTTTAAGGCTCTATTACGACTTTCTACAATTTCTGCAAAATCCTATCAGTGATTTACAAAAATAATGAGAACTCTATGTAGCTCCCGTATCTGAGATCTGCGTGGCCGAGCGGTTCTCCACGTTTAATGTTAAGTCCTTACAACTTTCTGAATATCGGTTCTGCAAATTTGCGGTTTTCTTTATTAGTTTTCTACAAATTCCTTCGTAATGTTGACGTAGTCGTTTTTTTTCTGGGACACTGTGGCCGAGCAGTCAAAACGGACACTAATAATGACACTACTTCCAAGTGAAAAAATATTCTAGGGTAAAATTTAAAGTTATACTTGTTTTCTTACTTTCGTGCAGTGACTTTCTTGTTGACGGCGCTGCTGAAGAATTGCTCTATAACCTCTTCCTTCATGAAGCTCTCGAGACAGGCCTGGAACGGGATGTGAGGCCGCACCACCAGCGCCGGGTCTCTGAGGGAATGGAATACAATAAATCGTGTGTAATAACGACCCTAGCGAGAGCGGTGTTCCGTACCAGAAAGTTTAATTTCTTTGTTTCGATATTTAAAATCAATAGTTTTAAGAAAACACAACTTGGAGGGTAAACCGCAAACTTTTGATGTAATTTTTGTATTGCCTATTGCGGGTAGTATCTGGTTTCTTTGAAGCACCACAGTAGTCTCTCTCGGACGGCAGCTCGAATAAGTCATCGCTCGCTAACTTTCTTGAGTTTTGTATTAATCGTCGTTGTGGCGCCGGTGCGATACCTGACTTCGAAAAGTGTAACACCGAATATCACGTCCCCTAATACGAATCACTTAACAACGAATGCACGCAACCTCGAAAAACTTAGCACCGAAGCCATGCGATCTCGAATAACAGAACCTCTAATTCAGTATTACGAATCACTTGAATACGAATGCCCGCCACCACGAAAAAGTTTGCACTACAACATAAAAATATAATTTAATAACTAATTGTGTAATTGTCATTTATATAATTTAGTTTTTGTTGCATTTAGCGAATTGTCAAATGAATAAATAGTTTTTGTTGCAAAAAAATGATTTTTATTGTGTGGCTTGCATTCGTTTTTAAATAATGAATTAGAGGTTCTGTTATTCGAGATCGCGTGGCTTCGGTGCTAAGTTTTTTTTGGTGACGTGCATTCGTTGTTAAGTGATTTGTATTAGTAAACTTACCGGGACGTGTTATTCGGTGTTACACTTTTCGAAGTCAGGTATCACACTCGTTGTGATGCAATATACTAGTTCTACACTTCGTGTATCATCGTATCAGTATCTAGTTTAATAGTTTTTGTAAGAAGACACTGGATGGACTTTGTGCACCAGTGAACCTGTGACCTGCCTATGAATATTTATGTATGGGACCTAAAGTCGGCCGTGTGCTCCCATCCACACTCCTGAAAGCCAAGAGACCGTGCAGGAGAAACCAGGTGAGCCCCAATAGGCAAACAGTTTATCCCGAATATAACAGTAGGGTTCACGGAGAGACGCTTTGAAGAATGGATGAGTTAAGCTTGATGATGGATATAGGATTCTGATTATCATTTAAGCCACATGTCACCCACCTCTAGGTATAGTATATGTTTCTCCCAAGGATTTCCACGACGCTTGGTTGATAGCTGCCCGCACCCAGAGGCTTCCCGCGACCTTCACCAGATCGTTGGCCCACCTTGTCGTGGGCCCCACGGAGTGTCCTTCGTTCCTTCATCCCAGAACCGATCCGCCCCAACAGCCAGTGCCAGTTCAGTTACAGTCGGATTTTTAATTCAGTATCAGTATTTGACAGAGGCCAATCAATGTCACTTTGTAAAAATGATCCAGCTTTAAACGGTTTTTCGTAGTGATCTGCTCAGATCCAGTTCCAATATAGTATAGTAAGTATTGATTCCATTCATGTACACACAAATGAAATATTATATCATTATAGCTACATCTTAAAGCAGTATTATTTTTACAAAATGACATTGACACCTGTCCTATTTCTCTCTACTGAATAAAAAATCCGACTATAGGCAATCCTTCGAGCAATGTTTTAGTTCCCCGATGGATCTCCTCATTTCTGATCCGATCATGCAGGACAACATCGAACACGCCGCCATATAGAGAAGACCTCTCCTATTGTGGTTAAAGAATAAGGTATTGAAGTGGCAGGTCGTGTTTCCGATTCACAAATATTACACGATAATACCGCACTCGTATGGCCTGGTACTCACAGCCTTTGCCCGCTGGCCTCAGCCTGTGGCCGTCTGGCCTCATACTGGCGCACTTCGTTGCACTTTGTGGTCGCGTGTACCGTCACTGGTAGAGGCAGGTGGTGTTGCTAACTCACAACTCTTACACACTATAATATCACACTCAATAAAAATACGAGACTTATTTACAGTCGTTGCCCGCTGGATTCAGCCTGCCGTCTGGCTTCATGCTGTCGCACTTCGTTGCAGTTTGTGGCCACGTGTACCGCGACTGGTAGAGGCAGGTGGTGTTGAAAACTCACTATCACTAGTACTACCTACCTACATTATAATGAGACACTCGTATAGAGCAATTACTCGCAGCTGCTGTATTTACCAGCCGTACCTTAAGGTTTTTGATGTCACTGTATTCTAAAATACGGAAAGCAAATTACCCGACTTAGGCTAAGAACTCACGAAGCGGTTTTCACCTGCGTCCGCCGCCGCGGTCACGGAACTGCGGTTTTATTTCTAAACTCACGAGACCGGTAATTTGAGCGGTCCCGCAGCCGTCGCGGTTCAGATTATCTCCCGTAAACTTGGCGGGCGATGATCGCAAAATGTTGCAAGCCGATTAAACGATCAGTTGAGGTCCAGACCCACACCAGAAACGAGCTGTTGCGTTATACTTACTTCACAGAAGAATCAAAAAAAAAGAAGGCCCAAAAGGTTCTGGGTGCATCCACTGATTCAGGATAGAGATCGGTATGGATTATTTGTAATAGTGACATTACAAGTTCAAAATGGAGTCGGATTTCTGCGGTCGCCCGCCAAGCGACCGCAGTAAGCGCAGGCGCAACCCGCCACGGCCTGCGCGATTCTACAAGTTGCCCGTCGGTGCAGCGGGAACCACAAAAAACCGCGCACACTGCGATCGTACAACGCGTCGTTAAAATATGTTTTAATTTTTACCGACTTCAACAAAAAAGGAGGGAGGTACTCAATTCAACCCGTATTTTTTTTTTGTCCGATGTATGTATACCGATTACTCCGGTGTTGGTGATCCGATTTTAATAATTATTTTTTTGTTCGATCGGGTACACTGTCAATTTGGTCCCATATAAGTCTCATTGAGATCCGATGATAACCTTCGGAGATATGGGGCCTAATGTCATGGAAGTCATGAAACAATTATATCATCCAGGTAATTGTTAAGATTCTTGTTCGAGCTGAAGTTTCACGCAATAACTACTGAGCGGATTTTGATGAAACTTTTTTGTTAAATAGCTATTGGTCCTCGCCAACATACCTATAGGCTATAAACCCTCAATAAGTAACGTCCCTGCACCGGGAAAAGCAGCTTTGCAAAAGGTAATGAGGAGTTGACATAAGATTATTAGCGTAGGTACGAGACCTGTTCTACCTTTAAAAATTGTGAAATAAAAAACTTTTTATAAAAAAATAAAAAACAGACTTCAAAAAACTAAAAAGCAAAAAATAAACCTTTGGAGTCGGTGCCAGCCAAGGCAAGAAAAATAAAATAGTTGGACCGCAAAGTAGAATGCCTTGGCTTTTTGCTTTTTGCCTTGGTTTTTTACATACATTATCTGCATTCTACAGAAGCGGCCCGGGTTAAACCACTTCGTGAGTTCTTAGCCTTACAAATATCGTTTCAATTTCCCACTGTTTTTTACTTAGAAATGTAATTTAATGTTACTCACAGTCGTTGCCCGCTGGCCTCAGCCTGCGCCCGCCTGGCCTCATACTGGCGCACCTCGTTGCAGTTAGTGGCCGCGTGTACCGCCACTGGTAGAGGCAGGTGATGTTCCGCACGTTGCGTGTAGCGGACGCCGTTGGACTCGGTGCATTGTATCCGTTCCTCTACGGCGAACTTGAGGCAGTCGGCGGGGTTCGCTTTGTGCCGGCTGTTTCGCTAAAGGAGAAAGAGACAAAACAGTTGTTATAATAACGATAAAAGTTTTCTGAATTAAATGAATAAGTATCTAGGAGTTGGAAAATGAAAGATAGTGTAATGGACACCGTTGGACGCGGTGCATTGTATCCGTTCCTCTACGGCGAACTTGAGGCAGTCGGCGGGGTTCGCTTTGTGCCGGCTGTTTCGCTAAAGGAGAAAGAGACAAAACAGTTGTTATAATAACGATAAAAGTTTTCTGAATTTAAGGAATAAGTATCTAGGAGTTAGAAAATTAAAGTTAAAGTAATGGACGCCGTTGGACTCGGTGCACTGTATCCGTTGCTCTACGGCGAACTTGATAGAGGCAATCGGCGGGGTTCGCTCTGCTGGTTGTTTCGCTATAGATGGATGAGAAAAGTGTTCTTATTATAAAGATGAACTATTTCTGAATAAGGAATAAATATTGAGGAATTTTAAGGGTTCAGATGGCAGTCAAATATTTTAGTATTTTGCATCTTTTATGTATATAAATTTAATATATTTATATTCATAAAAGAATTATCTAAATATATAAATATATATTTAAATATTTAGCTTATTAAAATTACAAATGTCATTGAAGTTTAGTCGTTTTTGAAATTTTAAGGGAGAGAACAATATTTTATACCACTATCTAATCGACAGTTTTGAACTCGGCTCTCAGGCTGTCCCGACTTCGCTCGTTAATAAGTACCTCAATAAGCAGATGTAGGTAGAATTCGTGCGCATTTTGCTGTCTTTTCGTGTTGAACTCCGGGTGACCCCGCCCCAAATGCCGGTACATATGGAGAAAGAATCCAGGCTGCCTTCCCCCTTCTTAACCGTCATTTAAAAGTCATCGCATTTCAGTCGTTACTTTGAAGAAGAACGTGACAGAACTATGTTTTAAGCAATAAATACCTCAATAAGCGTGAGCAGATGCATGTAGAATTCGTGCGCATCTTGCTGTCTTTTCGTGTTGAATTCCGGGTCACCGCGCCGGTAGATACCGATACATGTGTGGGAAACTAGGGCTAAATACTATAGGAACTAGTTAATACGCACAAGCCTTGACGTTTCTCATGCATTGACTTGGCAACCTATTAAACAGCGCCATCTGTTGGCCAAAGCGGCATGAAATAATCATTATGTTTCTTATTCCAGTATACAGCGAAATCGTTCACTTCATATGGCTAGGTTTTGGCAAGTTCTTCTGCAGTTGTATGCTCGCTAGAGTTTCTATAGTATTTGCTGGGGTTGCCTTTTCGTTCATCAATAAATACCTCAATAAGAGTGAGAAGATGTAGGTAGAATTCGTGCGCATCTTGCTGTCTCTTCGTGTTGAATTCCGGGTGACCGCGCCCCACTAGATGCCGATACATGTGGGGGGAAACTCCAGTCTGCCTTCCTTCTTCTTCGCTTGGGAACGAGTAGCGACCGGATAGAAGGCCTACACCCAGTTTTGCGCTACAAGGAACAAAATAGAAGAGGTCAGATAATATTACTCTCTCATACTGGTCTGGAAACAAAAAAATATACTGAATGCGCCAGTAGCGTTCCAGTGCCATAGTAAATCCTATCAATGGACAGGACATATTCGAAAACTATTGAAAGGGATGGGTTGGCAACCTGACACTATTGTTTCCAGATAACATATCGGACCCAATCATAGACCTATATCGAGATATAAAAACACTCATTCACACGTACACATACATGCACATACATTCGCATTCAAACATACATACCTATGCAAAAACACACACACAATCGCACAACTGCACTATTGTTTATACATTTTTATGTATGTGACATCCAGGTGTCAATAAACTAAAAGCGGTCTAATTGAAAACCAGCGTCAGTGTAATACTGACACAATGCTGATCTAGGTCCCTTTTAGTGCAGCCGTGGGACAATTTATTCAATACTGTAACTTAAAATTAAGTTTTTTTTTGTTAAGTATCATTTTTATTGTATTATGTTAATATCACTTCTATGGCCTTCGCCTGTACTAAATAAATGTTATGAGTATGAGATAGAGGTAAAAGTGTGCCAAAAGTTTGATCCACGGGCAAAGTTTTACGACTTAAGTGAGTCCGCTTGAGACCATTGCCATGAAAACACGCGTCACTCAGAAACGAAAATGGTTAATTGTGCAGTGCTTTCTTGCAAGAGCTCGTCAATAACATTTACACATCCCTAAATCTCGATCGTGACGTCATCGTAGGTACAAAAATTCGACACGCTAGGTTCTCACACAGTTTGAAGCGCTCTTTACGTTTATCTCGATATAGGTCTGTGGACCTAATGCCAAATGTGGCGTTAATGAGGTATGGCTTTGAGAGTGACATTTATATCAGTAACCGCCTGTGGTCTAGTGATACAACCACCGGTATCAGACACAGGGGCCCCGAGTTATCCCAGCGGAGGTACATATTGTATTCGGTTTGGTTGGTGGTAGGACTTGTTGTAAGTCCGCCTGGCTAGCTACCACCATCTTATATAAGTCTGACGCCATAAAAACAATGTTTTCAGCATTGTTGTGTTCTGGCAGTTAAAGATAAGATAGCCAGTTCCTCAGTGATTGGGGATTACTGGAGAGGCTCGCTTCCATCTTCAGCCTTATCAATACTTAACATCAGGTATGATGAAGGTACTTCATAAAAAACATTAAAAAAAAATCGCAAGCCAAGTTGCTCTGCCAATCCCACAAGTGACATTATAGCGTGAAGGTATGAATCTGTATAACTCATTAAATAAAATGTTTAAAAAGAAAGTAGTATCAACAATCATTTAATACACTCAACGTCATAAAAACGCACCTTTTATAAAAAAAAATCTTAAGCGTTATTAACATTAAAAAAAAAGCGTGTACGGCGTGTACCCCCACCAATATTGGCTTCGTTTGAAAGCCCAATTAATAGACTTAAAAAATAAACAAATGTGACATTAAAAAAAAAAATGTTTCTTTTAAGGGCCGCTGGTTGAGCAATTGTGCTACAATTTGTGGGTGTTAAAGGCTCAATGCAGGTTCAAAAGGGGTTGATTTCTTATCTAACCATTAAAAAAAGGTACCTATTTAATAAGTTGATTTAATACAAAAAGCATTTTTAAAGTGTAATTTTTTGTAAAGTTTATCTTTTTTTGTTCTATTCTAATACAAATAAAATTGCTGAATTGTTTTGGGTAATCCTTTTCGTTACCTTTCAAATGATATATAACATTTCCCTCATAAATTGATTCCAAATAAGATTTAACTAAGTTTAACAGTGGGTTTTTGAAAGGTGCGATTTTTCTGATGGTAAGTGTATAACAGTTTATTTACTCACGTCTGCACATTGAAATCATTGACTGGATCTTCTGGGAATCCAGAGAATATGTCTGGCGCTCCCTCTACGAACCGCCGTACGAAGTCTGGCATGCGGAATATCACCTAACAACAAATACATCTTCTTAGATCATCACTTCAAATAAAACCACTAAATAAACAAGTTTAACATCGAAAGAAGAGAATATCTTTTAGTCCTATTTAGTTATGGCAATCATGAAAATCTACAATTTTGTTCTAAGGACTAGTTTTTCATTACTATACCTGTACAACGCTGTTGATGTAGCACGTGTTGCCGAGGTTGTTGAGGCCGGTAAGTGCGGGCCCGTGAAGCGGCCTCAGCTCGCTGCCCGACTCTTGCAGTGTATTCCATTCGCCTGAACGCTGGTTCAGCTCTAGCTCCAATTCCACCATTGATTTGTCCGTCTTAACGATGGAAGAAAAAATAAAATAGATTTGTGTGATGTCCGACTCGAAGGACCAATACAAGTAGTGGACGTAAGTATAAATGAAAATAGCGGCCAACTGACTTTATTTGTGGACGTAGTTCGTTACTTAATGTTAACTAAGACTATATAATTTAATCTGGCCTTGGGATATCAAATACAAAAATTATATTTCGTTTTCGATTGTCGACGACAAGAGTAAAACAAACTTTTCAGCTGCAGTGTCAAAGTTAAGATAGTACTGAGACTACTTGCAGAAATAGGTCGTATTAAGAAAAATATATATAAACACAGTAAATAACAAAGATACCTATATGTTAGAATTTGATTATTCTTTATTATTAGAATAGAGTAAACATAGTAACTTTCAGCGCTAACTAAATCGGAACAAACGCAGAACAATAATCTGTGAAAAATATCAAACTTACCTTCTGCAGTTGTTGTACGTTGATACCAAAATGTTTGAGGTGGTCAGCGAGGAACGGATCCTCGACCATATCGTCTTCAGCGTACGAGTACACGTCGCCCTTTCCTTCGGCTGTGATGGTGCCTAGTTTCACTGCGAGTGGGTAGCCTGTCTCGCGGTAGTGCTCCACCTAGAAAAAGACAATGGAATTTATTGCACAAAAAAGAGAATTACATTAAAAACAACTAAAAGAAAGAAAATTAATTGTGCATAGAAGATTGAAGCTTACAATGCAGTGACAGAGGTTTTCAAATTAGGCTAAGCCTGTTACTTGGCTAACCAAACAAAATTATAAAAAACTCAAGAATTACTGCAAAGCAGTTTACATAAATTATCTAGATCCATCTATTATTACTATTTTTGTTTGTAAGTTTGGTTATAGCCTAACCTAAGGTAAGTAACCAGGTGACCAAAACCGCTTTCGCCTCAGGTACAGAACAAGATTTTATGTTGCAAGATCCAACTACAGCATTGCAGACCCTTTTGCTACACACACACACACATATAACACAATAATAGACACATCAAATTTGCGTTTATTGTTATAAAAAGCGTTTTAAATATATATATATATATTTTTTTTCATTGTAAGGGGGTTTGGACCCCATGTCACGCAAGCAGCGAGCTGTATCTCGTGAAACACAAGCCAAGGCATTAATAGATTTGTTTATGAACAACGGGGAAACTCTTATCCATCATCATACCTGATGTAAAGTATTGATAAGGCTGAAGATGGTAGCGAGCCTCTCCCGGACTCCTCAAACACTGAGAAACTGGCTATCTTATCTCTAACTGCGGAACACAACAATGCTGAAAACATTGTTGTTATGGCGTCAGACTTAGATAAGATGGTGGTAGCCAGCCAGTCGGACTTACAACAAGTTCTACCACCAAACCTCTGGGTCTGATACCGGTGGTGGTTACCACTAGACCACCACAGAGGCAGTTTAAATAGATTTGAATAGATTAGAAATAAAACAACTTGTCTTCTTCAAGTTGCTCTGATGGAGCCTAGCTGTTCCTTTTTTTTAGGACTGGTTTCATCACTGACTGAAAAGTTCTGGATAGCTTATATGACAGATCATTTAACTTTTTTTTTTTAATTATGTATAGGTTAGAGCTTGACCGCTACCTCGCCTGATGGTAAGCGATGATGCGATCTAGGATGAAGTGTTAGTAACAAGGCTATTTCTTTTGTACACAGCCATTTTAGCGTGTCCCGTGTTACCATTCTAGTTTTCGGTGTGTTAGACAGGCTTTGACGTCAATATTTTTTTTCATTTATTTGGATCAAGAAACAATTTACCAATATAACTAAGTGAGAAATAATGAGGAATAATAATTCTCAATCAACACCGTTATCCATAACTTAACTTAACCTATCCAAATCCGGACGACAGCATTCGGTCAAAAATATTCAGGCCAAAGGTAGTCTTATTTTTAAAATAATAGCGAATATAATCGAGTGCGGTCCGACGACAGCCCGGGCTGTCGTTCGGATTTGGATAGGTTGAACAAAAAGTATACCTTTTTCATAAGCCAGAAATATAAACAAGAAGGGACTACTATGTCTATGAGCATCAAGTAAGCCAGCACACACAGCGACGAAATTCCGAGCCCTCTTACAACCCATTATTATATACATAATAATTTACCTAAATAATGAGATGATGTACACACCCACACAACACTCACACATACATACACACACACACACACACGCACACACACACACACACTCACATACGCACACATATTTACCAAAATTATATGTACAATAGACTGCGAACTACATTAACCAGCCAGTTTGTTTTTGAGAATATTATGTTTTGCATTTGGAGCAATCACCAGCTCCTAAGATACAGGATTAGTCCTAGTTTAGGAGTTGGGGACCTGAATTGTTAACGTTGTAATTGTGACTTTTCTCAATAATGAGTACCTATTGTTTTAGTTCTACAATGTTATTATTTGTTGTTAAATAAAGTTTTTTTATTTTTTATTAAGAATATAAGGATACATAAACCTATAATATATATTTGTATAACTATATATAATTTTTTGGAAATAATATATATAATAATTTGTGAGATTGGCAGCATGTGCAGTCATACATACTGTATATCTGTGAATCTTTCAATTATTACCTTTTTGAAGGAGCGTGGTGTTAATGCAAACAAATCGATATCGTAAAGAAAAACTTGTATAGCGACATAATTTTACTAAAATGGTTTAATTCCAAGTAGAAGCAAATTATTAACATTTTATTGAATTATGAAAATCATAAAACTCGTATTTAAGCCATGTTCTACGTCGTCAACGAAAATAAACAATTATTTTTTTATGTTTTTAGTACAATGACCTATATATTTTTTTTGCACAAAAAGACAACTAAATACTAATCTATGTATTTTTGCTACTTTCGATACAATAATCAATTAAATTGATAGAAATAACGTAATCATTCCAAAACAAAAATACGTCACATGTGGAATTTCCACCTAAAGGACGTTAATTTTGTGGAATTCCACTGACTGACAGTGTTATTATGATAATTTATATGTTTCTTTCAAAATCTAGTTTAGTTTTCGTAAAACGTGGTGTAATGAAGTCGGGAATAAAGCTATTTTAGAACAGAAAGAACAAAAAACCAGAGCACTGTCTCTTTGTTTGGAGCCGCGAAGTATCGTTACGTTCCAATGAGAAATAAAAAAGGGTAAAAAAATATAAAATCGCCCAACAACAACACAGCCACATAGGTACAGAAGTCAATTACATTTACATGTATGTAGTTCACTTTTCATACATACGGTCGGCGGTCGCACTAAGGTTGTCATCTTTGGCTTATGCATTAAAAACTATCGGTGTAGTGGCACTCGTGACAAAATGTTTGATTTATTGTCGAGAAGGAAACAGGAAGAACGGAAATATAAACCAATACTTAATAACTAAAATGAATCGCTCTCACGCTCTCACACTGTTCCGAACCGTTCCGATATATTATATCGGAACGGTTCGGAACAGTGTGAGAGCGCATTTTAGTTATTAAGTATTGGTTTATATTTCCGTTCTTCCTGTTTCATGACACCGCTTACTGACACGATATTATCGTGTCAGTAAGTGGTGTCTATGTATGCCTTACTCGAGCGCACTTTGCATGTAGACGACCTCCGTGGTAGAATGGTACGTACACCGGTTTTCAAGGTGGCCTACTCTGAGGTCCCGGGTTCGAATCCCGGTAGAGGCAAATGTTCGTATGATGCATTTGTACCTGAGTCTTAATAAACATATAAACAACCATTGTTTATGTTTCTATAAAACAAAAAAATGAGTAATTAATAATATGTATTTCTATCCGTTATCCTAGTATCCCATAACAAAAGCCTTACAGTGCTTAATTTTTCCCGCGAAATAAAAAAATAATTTATGTTGCCCGTTTCTCGCTTAAACCAACACTCCTGTAGTACTCATATAATGAAAAATTTATAATAACTTACCAACGCAAATTCAAAATGAAAACAATTTCGTAAAATTTTAAACACTCTTAAAAAATCTATTGTTAATTATGATCTACTACACAATATTTAAATGACAAAGAGTTAAAGAAATATAAAATATAATGATAATTTTGTTAATATAAATATGAAAGTAATGATAATTATGTTAATATAAATATGAAGGTTATTAATAATACCACAAGATGCGTCATCCTCTCTTCTAAAATTTGCTATGCCCAACAGGGTCCAATATTGTCTTTTACTTATATACCATCTTTGTAACATTTTGGAACGCAAATAAATTGAAATTGAAATTTTGGGGCTAGGTTAATTGGTGTGATTGTAAGAAAGATTTATTTATTTATAGACTTCTGTACCTATCTGTTTTGTGATATAGCACAGAGCATAGAAAATCAATTAAAACTATTTATAATTTAAGATTAAAAAAACTTACGGCATGATCGTTTCCACCAGAGCCATCGAAGAACCGCCTGCCGCACAGAATGGAGCCGTCCGTGAGATTCAGCCACAGGTTGTTGGTCAGGTCGCATTTGGCGCACTTCCAGCCTGTCGGCGGGATTTTGACCCCATTGTCTAGCTGCTTAAGGTTCACTGCATGTCTGTAACAAAGTTCCGGATTAGCTCAGTATAATCAGTTCCGTCGACAGTTACACAAGTGCACTACTGAGTATTGTATTGTTTAAATTATCATCCATCAATGCATTTGTTTTTCATTATTTTATGTAGCCATCTCTAGTTCATTTTTTTTTAAGCTACTAGGCATGCATAGCGGCTCGGATTATAATCTATTCTTATACTTATTATTGTTTTTTTTATTGTAATCTGTTAAGTGATTGCGAAAAGTTAATCGTAGTATTTATTTGACAGTTCATATTGTATCATAATAAATGTCATTCTATACATATTGCAGCCGATTAAATACGATATGAACTGTCAAATGAATAAGATTACCTTACGCAATTGCGCAACTGTTGTGTGTGCTAATAAATACATTAGCTGAAAACACAGTCTATCTATCTTCTTTTCCATACAGTCGTCCAACTGACACGTTTTGACAGAGCAATCGTGAGAGGCGGTGCTAGCGAGCCCCAACTGCCTTAAAAGTCGTTGGGGACAAGACAGTTTCCTGTCAAATACTAAGAAGTCTTGTCAAAAGCGGCATGGCGCGAGGATCTAAGTACGTTGTCCTACTGTTATTTTGTTAGTTAGGCTGTGCTGAAAGTATAGGGTTTAGTATGCGTTTGGGTATAGTTTTGCAGTGCGTTAAATTTTGAGGACTGCGTGAGGGAGGATATTCAATTATACAACTTTTTAAAGTACTTACTTGATTATTTTTACTTTTTGTGATTATTAGATGAGGATGTACTTAATTTTAGTATTTTATTTTGGATTGGAAAGTGATTTTACTCATGGTACCTATAATTGGCTGAGGTAATTTTTACATTACTCTGTATGAAATATGACAGGGTAAAAATAAGCTCTAAACAAGTTTCTTGGCGTTTCCCTTCATTACAAGGTCCCGCCCTAGGGCATGTCGAACCGATGATGGCGTATTTATAGCATCTTCGACGTCCATTTGTGCTTCTAACTGCCTAAATTACATAAATCAATTTAATTTTCATCAAATATTATACATTTGATACTTACACAGAAACTTCTCTAGTCTCCCCATCCCAAGTACCAGCTAGTGCCGCCATTTCAGCCATTTTAATAGGTGATTCTGCATCAATCACAGCCTGGACTGACTTTTGTACCTAAAAGAGAATTTAGACTTATTAGACTGTTACTGTTAGAGAGAAAAGTTACTGCTTCAAAATATGATTTAGAGGAATAATTTAATGATTTAGACTTAATTTTACAGCCAATTAAACTAGAACAACAATTAATATAGGCTCTCGTTCAACGAGACGGGAATTACTTCAATACTTATATAAAAAAGATCCACGCCGCTCCCACGCGATTTTAAAACCGCACGATTCCCGCCGTGTCTGAAGAAGCGCTTAACCTTTCGATAGTTCAGTTGAACTTTACCCATAATAAATAATTAAATTGTATTACAAGTTTATCAAAACTTACCACATCAGGTAAAGCTGGATTAGGCCAAGGATAAGTATGGAATCCGGGCAACACGACTACTGCGTAATGGTCAGTGTAGGTGAACTTCTGTCTGCCACTGTCAGGGTCGAACCCGCCCTCTACTCCGATAGCGAGTCGGGTGATCTTCTTCTCTGGACCATCACCTGTCTTCTCTGGTTCTGGTACCTATATATTTATGGTATTTTAAATGTGTATTTTTAATTTAAGTGCTAATTTATGTGAGCTTTACTAGTGCAACCTGTGCAACTTCATGAACTGAAAAAGTGAAATGGCAAGTGCATCAAATACCTTACTACTAGATTTTGCGATCTTATTCTACCTACACTAGAAATGTGTACAAAGAAAATATATTTGGAATGGCAAAATATAAAATGCTGAAAGAAGACACTAACGCCTACACAATCCCAGTTTTTACACAAGTATAATATGTATAATAATTTGGCTTTTAATATCTTTCCTATTCATTGTGACACTTACAGGTTTCTTTTCTCTTTGTATGTGAAGGAAGACAGCATTGCCTGTCTTCTGAAAGTACTGTTCCACATAATTGCGTCCGAAGCCAAGAAATGAAACCAGCGACACATAAAGACCGGTTTCTGATTCCTGTAACAAATTAATTAGATTTAAGAATTTCATAAACATTTATAACTTACTTATACACCAGTATTTCAAGTAAAAATCTTTTTCAACAAAAAAAAATATATTAATTCATCAAACCCGAACCGGACACCACTGTCCAGAGAACAATGGAAATCTTTTGTCCGGGGTCTGAAGGTTAATTTGCAATACATAGTATTAGAGATATAGCTGCAAAGATAACAGATATTAAAATAAGTTACTACACTTGACTTCATTATCACAATTAAAGGGAAAGCAAGTAACAATAGTTAAATGCTTTAAAAAGTGCCCTCATAATTTGCATACAGATAAGGAAAATATCACCCTAAAAGAAAAACATGCAAAATTATAGGGGCCTATGGCTTGTCACTGTACGACAAGCCACCATAAAGAAAGCACAACAAAATGTATAACTCTGTAGACTTGTATCTTGGCGCCTTTCTAGTACTTTGCGGATTTTCACTAAGTTTACTAAACTTAAGACGAGTAATGAAGAATAACAAGTTTTCATCGGTGCTTTTATCTGAGAATATATTTTTAATGTGTATTGGCTTAGCATTTCTGACTCGTGCCGTGTATCAGTATGATATTGTGAACATGCATATGAAAGATATGCAAGGAAGAACATTAAACATAGTGTCAATAAACCGTGAAAAGGAATCAACACAATGCACAATTTGGTCCATGATATTCAGTTATGGTCCATTGATTATATCTTTTGTTAACAGTTTTGTTAGCTTAATTATTGACAATTATTTGCATTACGAAATGTTGAAGGATGCAAAAGACAAGGATAATGAGAATATAGTATACAATATCAGTGAACGATTTGTAACGGATAGAAGATTTGAAATGAAAAGGTGCTTTATGTTTTGGAAAAAATACTTTTCTTACATTGTCATACTGCTACAATGGCTTATTCCAATATTTATGAGTTTATTTATGCTTCCTATGGGTGTGAAGGAAAAGAGTTTAAGAACACTTGATTTGTACAATGATAATTGCATGGTAATGATGAATTTTGAAAACAAGACCTGTGTGAGTAACCATATTAACAACACTCAGAATGTGATCCAAGGCTATTATAACCCTTTTGATGCCTATTTGGAGGCTGATGAACTTAACAACAATAGATCGACTGAAATCGGCTCAGTGGTTAAAAATTTGTACAAAATTATAAGCGACATGCACAACAGCAGTTTTCCTGAATCATTGGAAAGAGCACAGATATTAAGACAACCAAAGAAGTCAACACACTGTGTGACCATTTGCTTTATTGATAATAACAATTTGGTTTTGTACATGTTTGTATTAGCTATTGTGTGTTATTTTGTACCAATCACTGTTTCAACTGTTATCCTAACAAAAATACATATGATGCAAGTAAACAAACCCAATGTCAAAACTTATGTGAGCAGAGAACTACTGTACAATATACTGTTCTGGTCACCAGTTATGTTTGACACATTTATTTCATTAATTCTTTGTTCTTATTCTATGTCTGGAATGAAGACATCATTCCTTAACGTTATAGCTAATGTTTATCAAGCTGTAAAGAATTTTATGAATACAAAATACTTCAATGAGAACTTGGTATCTCCTGTGTAAATGATATTACCTACTTATTTGTTTTGATTAGTGCTTTGTCTTTCTGTTTAGATTGTAAATAAATATGAATTTATGAGTACATGTTGGTTTTGAGAACACTTTTTACCCGACTGCAAAAGGAAGGGTAGGAATGTTTTTGTCTTATTCTATTGATTACAGTAGACAAACAAATGAAACGGAGTTCTAGGTTTTGGTGCGATGTTACACTTTTGTGTTGCTAAAAGAGCATTAACAGCAGATAAAAGTGATAGTACAGGAACTATATTAGTATCAGATTTATTCAAAATTCGACAAAGACCGAATAAACAAAGAGGTTATGTTAGAAAAAAATAGCAACTCACCGGATTGTCGAAAGAATAGACGCACTCATCTTTGTAGATAAGTTGTTGAGAATTGGGTATTTTTATTTTCGACAAATGAGGAGTTAAAATATCTAAAGAGGCCATGGCGTAGTTTTATATTATTTGAGTGAATATTTGCAATTTACGAAAAATATTAGCAATAAAAAGACCACCACAGATTAATTTGATTATAATAATGTCAGTGTCACAAATTGTCAAGTCAAAGTCAGCAGAAGTGTCAGAGTAGCGATGGGCGACTCGAATCAAATAACTCGGTTAACTCGAGTTGCTTATCTAACCGGTCAACTCGAGTTGATTTTGTCCTAGCCCGGTTTGACTCGCTTCGTTGTCGAGTCGCGTACGCGTCGGTTTGAACCGAACCGCGCCGACTCGGTTCGATTGGTGTGGTGTGTGGATCGCTCGGCTCGCTTCGGCCGTCGTCGCCGGTCGCCGCTCCGAGACCGATCGCCAAACCGAGTTAAGCCGACCGAATCGAGGGAGCCCAAGCCGAGTCACTACACAACTAATTTGTTGTAAAATAGTAGGTAGTAAGTTATTGTTTGCTTAGCTCGCTCGCTTGCTTTTAACTAAAGTTACGTTGTTTGTTATCTTGTATTGTTTTTTGTGTAGTAGACATGGTTTTTAATAAAACCTTACTCAAAATAGTAATAAAATCGAAGCTAATGTTTAACTCATTTACTTTGCCGTAATTGCCGTTGCAACTTGCAGACTCCGAGTTGCAACCGCAATCGAGTCGGTTTGGTTAAATATATCAAACACAAACAAAATGCCATCTATCGCACCGTAAACTCAACTGAACCGGTTTGAACCGAGTTGCAAACCGAGTCGGCAATGATATCAACTCGGTTAACTCGAGTTGAAAAAATTGCGACTCGGCCCAACGCTATGTCAGAGTGTGTCGGCGGCGGCGCGGCGGCCCGGCCAGACTAGTAGATAAACCATAGTATTTTTTTTGTTTTTGGTTAATAAGGCTATTCAGTATTATTTAATGGCTAGCTAGCCATGGAATGGAATTATTATGTAAATGTGTGTGGCTGTCGGGATCACTAGCTATTTCTTCTCGAAAACTACATGAAACGAATGTGATGGTGACGATGACGATGATTATATAACTACTTATTTCGGTACTTTTTTTCAAAGTACCGGCTTCCCGGCTGAATGGAGCACATGCTTTTGAGATTAGGATTAACTTAAATTGACGAATTTCAAGAGTATTAGGGCATGTATCGGCGGGATGTACATTTTAAAGAAATGTGACAAATTATGTGACAGCTATTGATGCATTAAATACAAATAAATAAACATAAGCAATATAGGGAAAGCGAAATAAGCATTTACTTCTCAAGAAGCATGTGCCTGTCTAAAACAGGAATCCTAAACAGTTATGGTCAGGTTAATAGCTCATACATCTATTTCCGCAACCTCTTCATTAGTTTTGGATAAAAATTTAAAAAATACTACTGTTCTGACAGTGTCAGTGTACGGTGACCATGACCATATTTTATCCCAGGATTTTTACTATATAATAGATTTTTAGTCGATTCTGAATAAAATTGAGTCGGCGTCGTTCTTGAGATTAATTTTTAAGTGTTTTAGAATTAATTATTTTTTGATGCGGCTTTCAGGACCACTAACCGTGGTCCTAAACGCCACATTATTAAATCATTATTTGAATAGTATTTTGGTACCACTGATATAGACAAGACACAGTTGCTATCTTTATTTCCTGTATCGGGAAAGTACAGTCAAAGAAAAAACTGGTTTAATAAAATCACAATTTATTTTTTAATAAAAAAAACACAGTTTTCAATTAGGATTAAAAATTATAAAATACTAATTTCACTCGCGATTTGCGCGTGCGCGTTTTTCCCATTCCAGTGTAAATATCGCGATAAAAAGTAGCCTATGTTACCCTCCGTCCTTTCAACTAACTCTATGCGAAATATCAAGTCGATTAATTGATGCAGCGGTCGATAGTAACGCAATATTTGCACTCTTCGGACGTAGGTAATGGCCCGATAATGTCAATATGCAAGTGCGCGAATCGATCGGCCGGCGGAAAGTGCATTATCGGCGAAACAAGCGTTGCACTTTGGACTGTTGACATAATAGCTTTGCCCATTTTCCAATGTCTGTATTCATCGATGGCCTAAAATAGCGTTGCGCTAGCATGCGTCGTGTTCCTCTGACGCCGGGTTGACTGATGTTGTGCACGATCTCGAATGCTTTTCTTTCTAGAAGCGATCCCGTCAAGGACATCACCGCCGATACCATCTGCATGATTCTACTCAGAGGTTGGATTGCCAGCAGGGCTATCGCGTAAAAAATCTGGGTATGGATATGGGCTTCATTTGACAGTTGAAGCTCATATAATTACCATATATGGTCATTTAACTGTCAAATGAAGCCCATGTCCATATCCATATTTTTTACGCGATAGCCCCCCAGATTCGGAACATCGGCGACGATTACGTCAGATCAAGGTCGACAGTTCGAGTCCGAACTCTTCCGGAAGCTGCGAAGCAAGCTGGGCATCAACCACATCCATACCACCGCGTATCATCCGCAAGCAAATGGACAAGTAGAAGGCTGGCATATAACAACACTCAAGGCCGCGCAGATGATGAAGTGCAACCGAGTCAACTGGGTCAGAGAACTACCCATGATCCTGGGGCCGTACCGCGTAAAAAATCTGGGTATGGATATGGGCTTCATTTGACAGTTGAAGCTCATAAAATTACCATTTATGGTAATTTAACTGTCAAATGAAGCCCATGTCCATATCCATATTTTTTACGCGATAGCCCCCCCGCTCGGACTTCGCACCGCTATACGGGACGACACGAAAGTGAGCGCAGTAGAACTGACCTACGTCACGACACTACGTCTACCTGAAGATTTCTTCACCGCCTGGATCACCTCAACATGAGAATGGCATGTTACAGCAGCTACAGTATACAATGACGTCACTGCTGCACCGAGGAGAAGGAGACAACACACTCAGCGAAACATCTTCGTACGTACATGATGAGCTACGAAAATGCTCGCTCACATGTATTTGTACGCAATGACGCAACGAAGAGCGCAATTCTGAATTTCTGAATCTGTCTTCCGACCTGAACTTCGGCGAGTACATTGACTCCATTGCGAAGTGTGCTGCAAAGAAACTGGGCGTCTTCTCTAAGGCTAGGCGATACTTCTCCCGAATCAGCTGCTCCTTTTATACAAACCGCAGTTCGGCCGTCTATGGAGTATTTGCTGTCACCTGTGGGATGGTTCTGCAAAGTATCAGCTAGAGCTTCTGGAATCGATTGAAAACCGTGCCAGGAAACTCATTGGAAACTCAGCATTGGCTACGCTAAAGAATGGAATGCGCTGCCTGCTCATGTGTTCCCCGATTTCTACAACCTTGGCCTCTTCTAGGCATTTCCTGGGCAAGCATGCAACACTTTAGACCACATCCTGTCTGAGGTCAAATGCCTGCCCAGTAATTACTAAAAAAAAAAAAACTTACGCCGCCCTACAACGGATTGGTTGGGATTGGTTGTTTGCAAATTATGCGGACGTGCCGGACGCCCAATTTGGGACGATCGATTACGTTACGCAATTTTAGAAAGCATTTTAAAAAAAACTTGATTTTTTTGAAATTTTTACAGAGTATCTAGAAGGCATAAAACTTAAGACGTACAGAAACAGATTTTAAAAAAAGTGAATAAAAAAATAATTAAAAATAAATACCTATTCATCACCGCCCAAGGTGCATCAGCGTATTTTCACAAATGTTTGAACAGTGTTAGTTTATGTTTTAAATGATAAAATGAGAAAAAAAAAGAGATAATATTATATAATTAAATGTTATTAACCGTTTTAAATCGATAAATAGTCTATTTAAGTGATCATTAAAAAAAAAATACGAAAAATCGTCTTTACGTCGCGTAATTTCGCGCGCGCGCGTGGTTATTAATTTATTACCACGTTATTTTTAATTATTTCTAAAATATTATTGTTTTAATAATTTTATTAAAGTATTAGTTTTATGTGAAAAATATTAATTTTATTCGTACCTTCGACTATTTTCCTTATTTAACATTATTTGTTACAAGGGGAAGTTGGGCAAAAAAAAAAATATTTGATGATTAATTAATAAAATATTTTGTGTCAAAGGGGTTTTTTTTTTATTGACTTCTATAGCAAATTTCCCGAATTTTATGGATCAATAATTAGATTTTGGATAAACCTAAAAGTTTTCTTTGTACAATCCAAAGTTTGAGTCACCGATTTTTCAGTATTATTTGTTTAGTTATGCGTGGTTTTACCCATATTTCTCGTAAACTAAATGTTTTTAATGTTGTACATTTAAAGAAGAAGATCTAAGCTACAAAATAAATCTAATTTCTAAGCATTTGGTTCATTAGAAGCTAAGAAATAAGATTTTAAACATATACGGCGCTTCAGTACGCCCGCGTTTTTTACGCGTCAGCTTAGGCGTAATTTAGGTGCACCTTCGTTTAGCAATGGTATAAATAAAATATATGGGGGAGGGTGAGTTTTTTTATTGATTATTGTGAGATATAATATCCTTCTGTAAATAAAATAAAAACATGTACAATTCGAGGCTTTGTATCACAATAATAACACTTTTTGTACCAGTACGCGCGGAAAAACGCGCTGACTCAACTTTGACTATGAATTACAACTCAATTATTAATTAAATATCGAAAAATGAAACATAGAAAAATTGCAAAGGGTCTAAGGATTCCAAAAATGTATAATACATAGTATAGTTTCCATACAAGTTTCTAGAGAAATCGCAGTTATAAGGCCGCGCGGCGGAAAATTGCTGACAAGCGGAAAATGCTGCGGCACGTGCGCACATTTTGCAAAAAAGAGTGCGGCACGCGAGAGGATATATAATTTGTGGTCCGTACAAAGTGCTCGAACGTCATGAGAAGTTTTACTTCGTCGAGTTGCTACTGATTGAACTCAGCGAGCAACAATCGCAGCCGCCGCCCGTGATGAAGACTGGACCATCGACGAGCCCTGAGGGTCAACAGCCAACTAAGGATGTGAAGACCACGCGTTCCGGCAGAATCTCCAAGCGTTGTTAGATTTAAATTCAATTAATCACATGCATTTAATGCAATGATTAATTTAATTGAATATAAACAAAGTCTATTTTTATCGCCGCCGCCGCGAGAATTTTGCCTATGCAGCAAATACTGTCCTCGGTCAGTGAACAGAGTGTCAATTATTTACAACACTAGTAATCGTCATCGCATCGTTACGATAACTTTTACTTTTATTTTGTTTGGTAACATTATAATTTTTATAGGTTTGTAGTTATTTTAAATTATAATTAGTAGTATTGGTAAATCATTAAATCATATAGCAGACGTCAATCATCATATATAGTCACCGTCAGTCAACGTAGGTACATCAGTCGTCAATCACCGTACAGCAGTCGTCAATCGTCATACCGCTCTGTTGGCAATCATTATATCATCGTCGTCGATCATTGTACTACAGTCGACGTCGTCAATCATCCTACAGCAGTCATTAATCATCGTACAGTAGTCCTCAATCATCGTATAACAATCATCAATAGCCATTAATCATCGTATAGCGGCGGTTCCGTCAATCAATGTACTGCAGTCCTCAGTTATTATACCGCCGTCTTCGATCATTGTACATCAGGTCGTCAATCGTACGGCAACCTTCAATCATCAAACAACAGCAGTCATTCGTCGTCAATCATCGTACATCAGTCATCAATCCTCGAACAACAGCCGTCAATCATCAAACAACAGTCGCCATTCGTCGTCAATCATCCTACAGCAGTCATCAATCATGATCTTGGACGAATTAACCACATCATGATTAAGGTACAGCAGTCGTCAATCACCGTATTAACCTCAATCGTCTTAATTTACAGACCTCAATCGTCTTAATTTAGTCGGATTTTTAATTCAGTAGAGTAACCTGGCAGATGTCAATGTCACTTAGTAAAAATTAACCGACTTTAAACTGTTTTTCGTAATGATTTGCGTAGATCCAATTCCAGTTCAAGCACACAAATTCAATATTATTATTATAGAGTTACATTTTAATTCACCATTATTTGTACAAAGTGACATTGACAACCTGTCAAATCACTACTGAATTAAAAGTCCGACTAGTGCATTTACACGTATACCTATTTATTAACATAAAGACAGATTGCTTATTTCTAAAAGTTACAAAACATAAATTAAACTGACAGAAATTAAATTGACAGAAAATCTTTCTTGAATTCTCATTCACACCTTTTTGCCCTTTTACTTCAGTCCAGAAATAGCAATGAGTACAATTGGCTTTGAGCTCACAAATTGTAAAGTTCAAGCAGTTCAGTCTTGACTTATAATAAAAAGATGAAACATCCCCTTTAGGAACTTGCAGGATAGCTTGCAAATCAAAACATGCTACTATCTTATTGTCATCAATTAATTCTTTGTCTCGATATTTTTCTTCTCGGCTTGACTCTTTTTCTGTTATATGTAGTGTATATTTATCTTTAATTTTTTTCTTTCTCTCCAAGGTTCGCATTTTGATAAGCCACACAGTCTTCACTGATCTTTTTTAGGTACAAAAAAACTTATATTAAAATCTTCTTTAAAAACTTTACGGTATTTATGTAGATTCACGTAGCCAAGTCCTTCAATTTCGCAGTCTTTTTTGTAATCTCTATATAAGTCGGTTACTGTTTTCCCATCTTCTAGAAATTCCCTTGTCGTCTGTTTGCGTAGATAATGACTTTCAATTCGAGGTATGCTCGCAATATGTTTTCTAGCCCTGTCCAATAATTCGCTTGATGTCCCATGGTTGGGACCAAAGTCCCATGGTTGTCATGTTTACCTCAACAATACCACATAAATTTAATTTTGTAATGACTGTTCGAATTGGGCGATCGTTAATTAAAGTGTTTTTGAAAAATGTTTTGCATACTCTTTTTTTTCATTACTTGCTGCAAAATAGAAATTGTATTGTATTGAATTGTATTGATATTTCTGTCATGTGTTTAGAAATGAAATCTCTTTGTTTTGCTAGGGAACTCATTGCCCAGTAATTATTGAATATGTAGCGACGGTTTTCTTCGGTAAATTTGTCCGAACATTTTAATCTACAACTCATACCACAAGGTTTCAGGAATGACTTTTCTTTTTGCTTTGAGGACGACGAGTATTGTAATCCCTTATTTCGTAGTAATTTTGCCAGTTCTTTTTTGTTTACACGCTTTCTTTTTAGTATCAGGGATAATTTCAGGTGTGATGTTTTTTTAAATGTGTTGTTTTGTTTATTCTATTGCTAAACTTTTTAAAGAGGATGGGTTATAAATGTGTATATTATTAATTATTTTGCAATCACCATCAGAAAAAGATTCATTCCCATATTCAATATCTAGTATTTGTAAAGCAGAGGCAGATTTATTAAATGTACAAGAAGTTATTTCATTCGACAAGACTTTTGGAGAAATGTGGCAGAGTTAGAGCTCACACTCATGGAATCATTTCGTGAAGAAGTTGAAGTTGATCTGGATGACGATGACGATGAAGTGGATGATCCTGATGAACTAGAGGACGATGAACTGGATGATTTTTCAGAAGAAGACCTTGATTTTCTCGATAATGAAGGAGAAGTGTTAAGTGTAGACATATTATGTACTTCTGCGATTGTTCTTTGTTTTTGTGTTTGCTTAATCTTAGGAAGGCGTGTTTTAGTTGTGTCTGATTCAGAAGATATAGAATCTTTATAAGGGCTGAGCTTATATTCTGGATCATCATCTGATGCAGGCAAAAAATCTCTACCTGATCTAATGCTATTGCATGAATCTGTTGAATTATTCCTATTTCGACTATGTTGTTCAATCTGCGTGACGACAGTGCTGAAGTTTAAAGAATCTACACTTGACTGGTCCGCAGCATTTAACTTTGTTTTGTTAGCAGAAACCTCGGTTATTACTTTACTGTCAGAATCATTGTCCATTGGTGTATCGCTAGTAGTACCTGTATTAATTTTCTTTATTATTTCTTTGAATTTAGAAGTTCTTGGATGGAGACGTGGCATATTGGTAACTGTAAAAAAATAAAAGATATTACTGAAAACAACGTCCAATGTATACTGTCCTGTTCATTGTATTAACGATTGTTGTCAAAAGCAATTTTTTAACACCCTTGCTCGTAAAGCTGATGTAATTCCACCGGTTTTAAATATGTAAAGCGGGTCATAAAAAACGCGTGTGTTACCAAAGCAAATAGTTAAGTTATAGTCCATACAAATTCCATAACAGTATTATTTGCCATTTCAAATATGGAACTGATCGCCGCCGCACGACTCCAGCTAGTGAGCAGCGCGCTGTTGCTATTCAAATTTCGAACTAATCACCGCGCGGCGCCAGTCAGTAGACAGTGTGCATTCACAGATTGAGTTTATTTAAATTAAAAAAAACAGTTTATTCGGTAATTTAAAAACTTGTCTGCATGCTCTAGCGTCGCTTTCACGCTGCCACGGCAGAAAATAATCCTCGCGCCATTTTTCTCAAATTTTCATTTCTTTGTACTTGTATTGTGAATGTTTTTTTTTCTGTTTCCTCGCAAATGTGTTAAAAAACGTCGTACGATATACGTGCGTATTGGTTATAACATGCTCGGCTCAATTACGCCCTCGCTTTCGGCTCGGGCTGAAATTCCGCCTCGCATGTTATAACCATCTTAACGCACTAATATCGTAATGTACTATATCTAAATTATATCAAAGCATCTTAATATAAAAATTCACGTTTAAAATTATTTTTATTTAATTTATTTGTATAATTATATACGAATCACTAAATTATAACTATCTCTCTTTAAAACGCAAAGTTACATGTATAGAAGGTTGAATAAAATTAATGAAATGCATTTAATTGAATTTAATAATCTTATAATAATTTTCTTAGTCACGGAATTTTAAATTTTCAACCTTTTTGTATAACGAATACTTAATAACATTTTCACGAAATGGTTAGGTTAGGTTAGGAAATCGAATTTCTTAATTTTTCATTTAAGTTAAAAAAACTTCTATTAAAATACAAACAAAAATAAGGAACATTATTATTACGATAGAATCAAAACGCACGTTTTATTTAAAATTATAATGCTTGTTTGAATACAAAAGTACAAAAAACCGACACTTTGTATTTAGAGTCACTTTTCGTAAAAACAATAATTATTAAGTTCAATTTGCAATTAATGGAATCCTGACATGTTTAGTTTAAGGTCAGTATTCAGGTGAGTGATTGACTGTTTTAAACACAGATTTAACAGAAAAAACTGACTCTTTTTGTTTAGAGCCACTATGCCGGTAAAAATTATAGCAAATTATGCATAAAAATATTGACAAAGTGTCACTTTTTTTGTAAAGACGTTATTCTTGTGATTGTTTGTTCAACTTACCTTATAATTTAGAGGAAAGGTGTCCTTAAGCAAAAAATGACCGTTTTCCGCACAGAGTTCACATGAACATTACGCCGTCTGCGTCACTAATGGAAATATGTCAGTGTTGCCGTCCCCGCTACCCTACCGCTACCCGCCCTCCCCGCGCCAGGCGGCAAAGCGACACTAACGACATCTACTAATCTATTTAACCTTTTAATGCAAGTGTTTCTGCAAACTAAAGTTTTTGCGGAGCGTTTATAGATGGCACTTTTAACTAATTTTAGCCGAATTTTGTTTAGTGACGGTTTGATTATCAGTGTGCGAGCTTTTATGCCGGGTTTCTATAATATACTAACGGATTGTTTCGGCTACTTACAGTCAAGTTTTGACATTTCTTCTATAGAAAATATGTCAAAATATAGCCAAAATAACTACGGGTTGTACACTGGGAGTGCCGGCAGAAGTGAAAACCGCTTAAACGAAAATAACGATCAAAATCCACTATATCTTGACCACAACGTCTAAAAAAGTTGATAAAAACGGAGACGGAGATTTGACAGGTAAATCCATTAAAACTGACCTGGCATCAATATGATAGTTGGTAGTAATGAGTGATCTATAAATAAGGTTCTTATTAACTAATATACGTAGATCTTTCAAGTGGGAGACTTTATGTAATTTGAAATAGGTTAACGGTAAATGGTCTTATGAATTTTCGATCAGAGTCACGTAGCTGACGCGACTTTAACATTTTTTTACCAAAAATTTAAAACTGATGTGCAAAACGCCGCTAAAGAAGTTTTCACTTTAAAAATCCGTTAGTAGGTTATAGAATCCCGGGGTTAATAAATAAAAAATACTTGACCTAAGTTTCGAACATAATAAATACTTTTCCACTTCATTATTGCGCTATTAATTAAAACTCTTAATAAAACCCGGCTTTATCACAAGTTTTTTCAAATAGCTCTTAACGGTTTGTGTTTATGAGCTAAATGCAATTAAATCACTTTATACTCAGACCAACGGCTGTAGTTCTTAGCGATGTTTTATTCAACAACTATAATTGTATATTGTGTAATTCTTATAAATTATATCTATTGCGAAAAAGGGGTTAATTTTAAAACAGAGTTTTGCGCTAAGCTCGACTGCGATGGTAGTCAACATTTGAACTTTAGTGTGTGTGGTATCAGAGACGAAAAAAGAGGAGTCAGACTTAGAACCTTTGAAAATGAATGTGCGTTGCTGAAATACGGTTGCAAAGTCAAAGATGAGGAAGGTAATTAGTGTTTATTAAATATTTTTGTATTTCATTTAGTTACCTACTTAATTAAAATCTAGGTATCAAAGATGAAGGTGATGACGAACGCGCCTTATTAGCTCGCCAATACTACGCGTACTCTTACAACAAAAATAAACTCGAGGTCACCTGAACCTGTTAAATAGTAAAAAATCTGCTACAAACACAACGTTTCAGTGTAATTCGTACATTAAAGGGTTTCTTTTGCCGAGCACTGCAGTGTTTATTTTTAGTTATAACATCGTTAACAGTTACAAAACTTCGAAACTTTATAACTAGTCCGCGACGTCTAAGCTGAGCTTTGCATTTGTGTGAGTGCACATAGATGTACTAGTAGCAACACCTGTTGCTTTTTTGTTTTTTGTTTTTTTTACACGATACCTACAAACTATCTATGTGCACTCACGCAAATGCAAAGCTCAGCTTAGAGACCTCGCGAACTTGTACCTACTTAATACGATTTTTTCAGCTTATGGAATCATTAACTTTGATTATTGCACACAAAACCTTTTTGATGCTAACGGAGCGCCAACCAAAGGACCTGAAAGAGAAACTATTAGTCCATGTGTAGATTTTGATTGTTCTTATCCGGGAGATGCAGTAAAAGTATGCGGTATAAAAGAAGACGGCGATGGCTTCAAAGTTCGTCTGTTTGCCAACAAATGTCAGTTAATAAAGTTTAACTGTATGAATAAAGCAAATTTCACTATGACTGATCTACTATTTTGTAATGGGGTAGACATGCAAGAGCCACTTGCAAAGAATGGTGAAAAAAAGAAAATTCCTAACTTAGTGATTGTAGACGCTAATATGTATAATTTCAATAATAACATCAATGACACTATAGATAACTTTTTCGCTGCAACTCACTTTTATAATATACCGATCGATGAGATTAATAAACATGTGAATGATAGTGCCAGGAGGATGTTGGTTAAGGTGTTTGGACCACAAGTGATTTTTAAACCATGGACGGTCATACCGAAGAATATCTCGGAAGACCGCATGCATGAGCCCACATTAGGATCATGCTTTCACAAGTGCCCTACGGTAAGTAAAACAGCTGTCTATTTCTTTTCATCATCATCATCAAATTTCAGTCGGACTGCACCCACTGCTTGGTGTGTCTCCATTGTTCGCACTGTGACCTTGTCTTTTTATGAGACCCATAGGCATGTAGTTAGAGACCATTACTTTTAGCATTTTTTTGTCTGCCGTTGGTCCCGGTTTTTTGCAATCGTTAAAACCAAATACTACAGACTAAACCCACCAACCGCATTGGGCCCGCGTGGTGGATCTTTACCTTATCCGTCCATAAGAAAGTTCAGTGCCCCAGCTGGCACTTTAAAATCGCTGACGATGATGATGAAGTTCCTCAGGGGTTGAGGATTCCGGGAAAGGTGTGCTTCAACCTTCCGCCTTATCATTCCTTAATATCAGCATTGTGGAGGCTCTCTCCGTTGATCATAAAAAAAGCCACGAGTTCGTCAGTGATTCGTCCATGCCTATAATATGACGTGATTGATAATGGGTATTTGTTTCAGAAATGCCCGGATACATACGCGCCTGTGTGCGGGCAGCCAGGCGTGATTGCTCTAGAGCCCTCCCTCATGTTCCAGAACCACTGTTTCATGGACGCCGCGCAATGCAAGATGCGTTGGGATGACAATAGTCCTACGGCGCAAAGTTCAAGTAAATATTTGAAAGCGATCTAACTATATATTAGGTACTATATTAAGTTATAACGAGTAACGGGGTTTTAAGCCATATGTTTATGTGTCGCAGTCGCAGCCATTCAAAGTCAAAGTCAAAGTCAAAATATTTTCATTCAAATAGACTTATAGATATGTGCTTTCGAATCGTCAATTTTTTTCCCTACCGGCCATTCAGGACATCTTTTAACTGACAAGAAGAACGGCCGCAAGAAACATCAGACAACATTTACAAAGAAACATTTGTTGCCACACACAAATCTATAGTCTTGAAATTTAAATATAAGAGGAAAATTTTCTCATACTCAGTTATTAGAATATTTTCTCTTTATATATTTACAATAGGTAGTTATGTTGTTATGTTAGTATCACATCCATGCATTGTGGTCTTTTAAATTAAATACCTTGTAATAACCTTTGCTTAAGAGCGTTCTTTGCCATTAACGGCCGAGCTTTTCTATTAAATGGCTGGTTTAACCATATGCCTGCGACAATTGTTTTTGCTATCGAGTTGTGGCATGATGCGCCAAAATATCGGGGGCTTGAGAGTGAATGCAAACAAATCAAAAGATGGGGAGCTCTAAAAAGTAAAAAAAAAGCTTTGGAAATTTCGTACGAAACGTTTCGTTCGAACGAATTTCGTTCAGGACCTCTATTTTTGAATCACTCCTCGCGCGAGTGGCGAGGCCACAGACAGATCTATGTCTGTGGGCGAGGCGTACGGGGAGGCGATCTAGCGAAAAGCTCGCGTTGGGAGGCGGTATTACAGGCGAAAAGCGTATCTATATACGTGCAAGGTCGCTATTACGGAAGTACGGAAAACAGGGAAACTCAAACGTCGCACGAAAATCAGAAGAAACCTCGAGACGAGTAAATAAAAAATAGAGCTCCAGGAGCTCTATTTTTGATTCACTGGTCGCGCGTCGAGCGCTTAGCTTCTACTGATTTTCGTTCGACATACGAAATTCCATATTTTTGAATCGCTCGATCGCAACGCGTGCCCTCACCCACTTGTTGTAGTCGAGCGAAACAAGCGTGCGAAGCGTGACTTAAGTCATACGAGCGTTTCAAAAACGGACCTCTATTTTTAATTACACGTCGCGCGAGTGGCGAGGCGAACGAGGAGGCGATCAGGCGATTAGCGACCTTGCAAGCGTAGACATAGCACGCTTTTCGATTTGCCTCTCGCGCGCTCGTGTTGGGAGGCGGTACTACAGGCAAAAAGCTCAGCTATGTATATACGTGCAAGGTCGCTTTTACGGAATACGGAAACTCAAACGTCGCACGAAAATCAGTAGAATCCTCGAGATGAGTGAATCTAGAGCCCCTGGACGTCTATTTTCGCGCGACGTGTGATTCAAAAATAGAGGTCCTGATTTTTGTTCGACATACGAATTTCCGTATTTTCCGTAAGGCACTCGTTGCGGACGAGCGATTCAAAAATACGGAAATTCAAATGTCGAACGAAAATCAGTAGAAGCTAAGCGCTCGACGCGCGACGAGCGAATCAAAAATAGAGCTCCAGGTCCGCGCATACCCCCGCAGTCCCCCGAAAAGGTGGATCGACGATCTGCTGAAAGTCGCTGGATGCGAGCAGCGCAGGACCGGTCATCGTGGAAATCATTTCAAATTTTCCTCGAATTCCTCGAATAGAACTTCAACTAGAGTTTACAGGACACTATTTCAAATCTCCACCCGGACCTTCCCGTATCCCCTCTAAATTAGAACGAATCCGGGGAAACCCAGATGGCAGCACATATGTGCTGCCATCTGGGTTTCCCCGGATTGTACGAAAGTACATATGTACTTTATGACTACGACGAAAAAGAAAAATTGGCGATTCAATTTGTTTGTACTTAATTTTTACTTTAAATAACAAACCTTTTGGTTGGTAAACATTTTTTGACAACGACTGAAGTGACTGTCTATTTCATGAAACTTATGAAAGCAGAGGCGCTTTACGTCTCTTTATAACTGTATTGCTATAAAACGTGAGACCTATTATGCAAGTTTTAAGAACTATAATTATTGGCTGCGAACAATTATTGGCTGCACTTCGTGCGTGTGCACACATTGCCTTAATAAGTATCTATTGTTTTGATTCTATTTATTTTAAATATATTTCGGTTATAATTCGTCATCACTCGTCGTCGTCACGTCATCGTCGCCACTTGCTAGCAGGATACCGGTGTCCAGAGACCAATAGATTATCTTTAGTCTTATAACCCCGAGTTATAAGACTAAAGATAATCTAACTCAGGCTTTAGTCTTTAATCTAAAAAGACTAAAGACTAAAGCCTGAGAGGTTAAATGCGTTTTCTACCCTGTACAAAAAGTAACAGTTAGGTAGATAGAAGAAAATTGGACAGGACATAATAAAGGTTGCGGGTTCGAATCCCATTCTGGGCAACATTTAAAACGATTTTTTCTTTTTCTATTTTTACTAGTAAAATTTCGCTGTAAATCCCTAAAAGTAAATCGGGTTTGTCTTCACGTTACGTAATATGCAGTTTGGGTAGCTGATGCAACTGGTGGGCCGGGGTGGCCTTCGTCTACCCCCCCACCCTCGCACCCTCGGGCGGACAGCCACTGCAAATAATTTTGTTTTGGACGTAATAACAAGGTTATATTAGTGTCATCGGTTGGGTGTAACTTTCTATTTTCTTTTCGGCTGAAAAACCAAACGATCGCAGTTTATTGAGTTGTGGTTGTTGGTCGCATAGAATCTGTCGCGTAATTTTTGCTCATACTAAATTCCTGATGGCAAACAAATCGTCTTTTGTCTTTTTTTGAGTGTGACACTAATTCGATTTTTTGGAGAAACTGAATGCCAGAGTTATTATGGGAATTTCCCGGTCGACCAGTAGAGTTTATTTGGGAAAAGTTTATTCGTAAAGTAATAAGGTTATAGAAAAAATATATTATTCAAATGAAATACTTATTTAATCTAATATTTGTGATAAAATGTTATTTTTATATATAGGTATTACTTTTTGAAATAACGTCCCTAAAGAAACTCTACCTGAAAGTTCCCCGACTGTACGTGATTCGCAATTCAAAACAGGGGATTTACCATCAACTGTAATGCAATTCATTGTAGGTTGTGAAAGTGGGATGCTGCCATATGGGGCGTCCAGCGGACTCCCGCTCTTACTACCTGAAAGTAACCTAAAATGAATCGCATTACAGTTGATGGTAGGCCCCCAGTACACTTCGTCTTGTTTGCCAAGCACTTAGGGTCCGATCCAATACGTCTAGTTACAAAAGGAGTCTTTTGAGGGCCCCACTAAATAAACATGCATCCTAATCCTATCATAACTAATATTATAAATACGAAAGTGTGTTTGTTTGTCCTTGCTTCAAGTCCTAACTAAGCAACCAATCGACTTGATTTTTGGCACAGAGTTGAAAGAACGGAGAGCAACATAGGCTACTTTTTATCCCGATATTCCCACGGGAACGGGAACCACGCGGGTGAAACCGCGGGCGGAAGCTAGTAATTAAAGCTATTTAGGTAGGTAAGTACGTAATAAATAAATAGGTACCCGAAAACAAAACATTTAAAAAAAAAAATTCAAACCGACTTCAAAAAGTAAAAAATAAAACTTTTGGAGTCGTTGCCAGCCAGGGCATTCTACATTGCACTTCTATTAACTATATATTTGTTTGGCCTTAGCTAGCTAGCACCGACTCCAAAAGTTTGATTTTTTACTTTTTGAAGTTGGTTTGAATTTTTTTTATAAAATGTTTTTATTTCAGATTTTTTTGTTTCATCATGTGCTGTTACTTACACTAAAAATCAGCCCATACACAACAATGTCATCTAGGTAAACGACTTGCCAAAAGGTGATTGATATTTTTCAAGATTATGAAAAAACTACTAGCCAGATCTTCGTAAAAATTATATGGGACCACACATAAACCATTTTCTTTCAGATAAAAAAAGAATTATAAAAATCTGTTAACAACTGGCGAAGTTATGGTAAAAAATACATTAAAAAAAAAAAAAAAAAACCGTCGAATTGAGAACCTCCTCCTTTTTTGAAGTCAGTTAAAGAAACACGAATATTGATCGTAACGCAGGCCCTCCGTTCACTTGGATCCACTGCCAAGATCTACTTGTGGATCGATGGGTATAATTTTCTCCTTTTTAATCCACCAACGGATCGGAGTGGATCCAAATATAAAATTTTTATATGCCATTTAAATCCATCAACGATTGGATCGAAATATGATAACATTTTTATATGCCACTTATATCCACCAATTAGCCGATCTAAAAGTAACAACTATGCAGGGCGTTACCTATTTAATTGAAATTTTATTAGCTGAAAGTACCAGGATCGCATAGCTAAGTAGGAGTTATTTTTTATATGATTTTCGAGTTTTTTAAAGGCAGCAGCTTTTTAACTAGGTATAATATTAATAACTCCTAGTTGGTCATGCTGCCCTGGTACTTTTAATATTTTTTGATTAAATAATTATGTCAATAATCTTTTAGTGGATTGAAGAGAAATATAAATTATCCTTGGACCCATCCGTGGATTGAAGAGGATTTAAAATTTTCCATGGATCCACCGGTGGATTAACGAGGAATAAAAATCATCCTTGGATCCATTCGGTGGATCCAAGTGGACGGAGGGAACGCAGCTATCTAGCTAAATAGAAACCCCCTACACAAAAACTCGAATGTTAATCAAATCAACATTTTTCCGGGTTGGAATCAATCCCATGACCCCGGTCGGCAATATTCAGGATCACAATTCACAACCAAATGCACTACCGGTCAGACAAAGTCAATTAATAAATATTGAAAATTGAAACGGGTATTAAACGCGTAGAAACGTGATAGATATTTCACCTACCTAATTTTCCCGACGTTCATCAGCCCGTGACCACGGCCGATGTAACTTGGCCGAAACGTCGGGAAAATTAGGTAGGTGAAATATTCTACGCGTTTAATACCCGTTTCAATTTTTAATATTTATAATGCAACGCGAAAATTTAAAAGTGTATAAAGTCAATTAATGACTTCTGGGGGGATGCAATATGGCTTTACTTTAATATGAAATAGGGGGAGAGATGGCGCGAACTCCGACGTAAATATTTTTTAATCCCCGAGTGGTAACTGGCTTTCGATTCGAATGAAGCTGAAAAGTTCTTTCGTTTATATAAACGCGCTAATCTCTGGACCTACGAGTGCGATGAGTAAGTTACCTTTTGTCCTGAAAATAAATCTTTAAAGAAGATGAAAGTATGGTTGGGGATCTAGAAAAATAAGTAACTAGCATGACAAAATCAGAATTTAGCTTAATATGTTCGAGCTTCTCATCCTCAATTAAGTACGTAATTTTTTTTTATAAAACTATAGGGACGGTTAGAGATATTACAAATCAATACTTAACATCAGGGGCCCAATTCTGCTAAAGCTTAGTCACAATGGTATTCCAGTGGTGTTTCAATGGTAGTGCTGTTTTACACAGTTCTTGTTACAACTGTGTAAATAAACACTACTATTGAAACACCACTGAGAGACGATTATGACAAAAATTTTGCAGAATGACCCCCAGGTTTGATGAAGGCTAAGACTCTCCCCGTCGTCGTTCATTAAAAAAACTGATAAGATATATAATATATTTCTTCATAGGTACCTTTAGCTAGATTCGTAAAGTTTCAGAAACACGATTTTAAGATTTTGCCTCGACACTTTGGCTTTCTTTTCGAAAAGACCCCTTAAAAATATGAAAATTCAATATATTCTCAAATGGAGTTACATACACTATTGAAAATTGGTTTAATTAGTTTCATTTCTATAGTTATTTACTACGAAGTGATTTTGTGTTTTTTTCGCCTAATCTGCCAAATCGGTCTCGCTCCCGCGCGCGTCGTTTTCTCATTGCTACCTCGCTTCAGTCGTATATCGCCTTAAGACTCCTGTAGGGCTAGCACGAATAACTATCGAAATAGTATCGAGAAAGTAAAGTAAAAAAATATATGACATATTGAGCAGAGTTCCTACCGGACGTACATACGGAACTACATTTTCCTATACATTTGTTGACATTACGTGCTCGATACTTACTCGATACTATTTCGATAGTTATTCGTGCTAACCCCACTTCGTGGAAAATATTCTCATACTTTTTATTTATTAAATAAAACGTAATTCTCCGAACTTTCGCCTGCACTCCCGGTTTTATACGAATATTTTTTTATTCCCATGCGATTTATATCATAATATTTTTTATTCACATGCGATGCGAAAGCAAGAAACAACAAAGAGAATATTGCAGGGTAATTTTTTTTTAAAAAGCTTGCAGTTTACGAAAATAAAAGGAATGGGGTAAAAAAACATATTAAAATCTTAATAAATTTTAAATTCTTTACACCACTGTGCTAACGAGATTTTATACTGCTGGTTGCACCAAAATTCATTTGATAAATTCGTAAAAAGTATAAAATAATTTGCTTGTAAATAATTCCATACATTTTTAACAATTTTGACAAGCAAATTAGTTACGACTAGCGACCGCTCGCGGTTTCACCCGCGTGATTCCCGTTCCCGTGGAAATATCGGGATAAAAAGTATCCTATGTTCATAACCAGGCTATCTACTATCTGAGTTCCAAATTTCATCCAAATCCGTTCAATAGTTTCGGAGCCTATTCAATGCAAACAAACAAACAAACAATCAAATCTTTCTTCTTTATAATATTACTATAGATATACTTTATACGAATTCATAAAATGTATTTTGGTGTAACCGGCTGATAGTGTTATGATTTTCCATTTAAGTTCCATCTATTTTCAGTTTCCCTACATCATTTAATGCTTATTTTTAAACACGTTAGCGTGTAATACATTTACTGCCAAAAGCTTAATATAAATATTTCGTCAGATACCTACCACACTATAACCTACTTTTTGATAACTATAATATTCCACTTGAATTCGAGAGGACGGGACCAGTACTGGTGGCACAGAGAAAAATCCCCGCTTGAATGGGGGAGGCAGTTCTTAAATCTTTCCTCTTGTTCCCAGCTTACATCGAGGCCAACTTCTTGTTCTGCCTTGGTGACACCATGAACACACTCTACCGCTTTCTACCGCTGGTGCGCACTCTTCAGCACATGGGACGCCTGAAGAAGAAAGGGTACTTCCGGTATCGCCTGAGGAACTTGAGGTTCTTGAACAATATGCTGATAAGGGACTTCCGAATCCAAGGCTGAACCGCTGGCTGTACTGGCATTGTAGACCCAGTAAATGGACCTTGACATGGAAAAGTATTACATAAGTTTCACGGATTAATTGTTACGAATCACAAGAAAGAGTTAAAAAGTAAATCTCAAACAAGAAAATATACTAGAAAAAAGCAACTGATCTCACGTTGCTCTGACGACACGAGACAAGTTGCTATTTTCTAGCATAATTTCTTGTTTAAGACTTATCACATAAATAGTATTGTAAAATGCAAAATTAAAAAGTTATAGTTAAATAGTAGCACCTAAGACGGCCATCACGGGTCGCCGCCTTTTTGCGTGAAATACAGAAGCAGTTCACACATTCTTTTATACTTATATAATTACTTATACTCTTCTTTCAACACTAAATCTGCATATAAGAGGCTCTTCCTCTTCTCTTCTTGTGTTTAATGATTTTGTTAAATTCATATTGATTACAAGTGGTTTAATGTTTTTTTAATTATTTTTCCTTAAGGTCCCAGTTATGTTTAACAATTAAATAGTGTGTTTTAAGTTAAAAGTTGATTCCAAAATAAACGACTATTGATTAAAATTAATGGGTTGAGAAAGAATTTTGCCAAATTTACTCGACTGATTGTGCTCCGCGCCATAGTATTCTGGATATTTCGATCACTAGCATAGTTTAGCTCGGAGGGCTGATTATTTAACGAAAACTCGGTTCAGGAGGCCTACTATTTAAGCCCGTCAACTAAGATACGGACCCCCGTCCGTAAGTTTCCCGAAACAACGGATGGAGCCTACTCTCTATTGATTTCGGATGTACTAGTTTTGGACAAACGGCACAAACACATTGGGAGTAGGGACAATGTCAAAACGTATTCTTATTCATTCTTAGTTCGGGTCTCCAAACTAATAAGCTGTCCGTAGGTGATACGGAGTAGGAAACGTCCGTAACTTAGACCGAAACTACGGGTTTCGTGCTTAGAGAGTAGACCTCCAGTTTCAGTTTCGTCGCTGTTGTGGCTGTCATATAGTATGAAAATGTGACAGTAATGACGGCGACGAAACTGGTTGCTAAGTGATTTTTTTGTTAGTATCCAGCCAGGCGGTAGTTAGATTACTCTTTTCGCTATGCATATTTACGACGGAATTCTCTTTATCTTTTCCACATTT
Organism: Chrysoteuchia culmella; assembly: GCA_910589605.1. Lineage (NCBI taxonomy): Eukaryota > Metazoa > Arthropoda > Insecta > Lepidoptera > Crambidae > Chrysoteuchia > Chrysoteuchia culmella. The sequence goes on along the minus strand of OU342651.1, from coordinate 18,976,744 downwards.
ACCTGTTCCATGTAAAACTACTTAATTAAAATGTTGAAACCTTTAGCTCAGATAATGAGCTGTCACGAACATCTTTTAAGTGTTGGTACACAAACTTGTAGAAACTGCACATAACTTTGTATCTACTTAAATATTTAAGACAGTTGAGAAGTGCTTTCAACAACAAAGGACCGCGAGAAAATAAAACTACGTTTTTTTGTTCCGTTTTGATTCTGACAGAGTCAAGTAGGGTTGGCAAGGTTAATCATGTCATCACTGAAAATTGGTTGCATGTCGCAGAGAAAGAATAAAAATTAAATGTAGTATATTACATTCTGGCTTTCCACTAACGTCATTAACTGTCTTATTGTACTTATGAGAGTAGGTATGTATGACTGCAAGGCGTTAAGTGTGGAGAGAAGTTCCTTACTTTCTACAACTTGAATAGGACATAAAAAAAAATACGTACCAATTATTGAATATGAAATAATTATGAATTTGCAGAAAAATATTAACTAATAAATGTCTATTAGCGAATTAGACTATTTAATAATTTAATTTACTATCTACAAGTTACATATTTATATATTTTTCTCAAACATGCATGGAAATATGAGCATTATTTTGACAACCTTCTTCGAGATAAATTGCTATTGCTGTACTGGCCACATACATGCGAGCAGCGGCCGGCAAAAGTTGTATGAAAATCCATATCTGTCGTGTTTAGCGGCCAAATACATTACATAGTAAATTCATATCTGTCGTGTAATTTAAAAAAAGAACGATCTTTTACTCCGACCAAAGAGGTTATTGAAATTTCGAACTGGGGGCCTGCCATCAACTGCAATGCGATTCATTTTATGCTACTTTCAGGTAGTAAGTGCGGGACACCGCTAGACGCGCAATATAACAGCATCCCACTCTCACAACCTACAATGAATTGCATTACAGTTGATGGTAAGGCCCCAGGTTTGCAAATAGAAAGCTTTTAGAAAAAAAACAAACAAATGAAGACTTTAACGCGGGAAAAAATATTGTTGTTCGTTGTTCGTCTGATTTCGAAAAGTAGTTTTATTTTCCGCGCATTATTTGAGAAAAATACTATACAAGCCTTGGCCACAATTAGGCATTGATGGACTTACGTATTTACACGTTCGTTCATCAATGCCTGTTTTGCTGGCCGCTGCAGTAATGCATTATAATACAATCAAATTAGTAATATTATAATAGGTATATTGTGTATCTATGGAAGCGACAGGCAGCCCTACCGAGCTCGCAGCTCGCCCGGGGTTTTCGGCGCCCTATAAAGCACTGCAATACTGATTCCCGGAACTCTGCATTTCACCAAACGGACTTCAGTAGGTACAGACATACCTGCCTTTCGAAACTAAAATCTGATCCGTCGACCGCTCGCCGCGTTATTGAATTTAATTTCCAACAGTAAAATTTTCCCCTTACGAACCTTCATTCACAATATACAAGCGTATAATTTGAATTGTTTGTTTAAATACTATTTTACATGTCGATGTCGGCGTTGTTGCGTTGTTTATTTTGTTTGGGAATAATAGCGGAGAATAAAAAATTTGTAGAGCAGTAATCCTCTTCGTGTAGATAAGAAGATAAATAGAAAGTCTTTACTGAGCTTTGGTCGAGTAAGTTAGGAAGGTAGTCGGAAAATACTGTAATATTTTACGTCATGAAAGGAAACATGTTGAATACTTATATTCTGAGAAGTTTGCACATTATAGTTTTCAGAAACGATTTGCACTTAAAAATTTACTTCGGTACTGAGGTTTGAAGATGTTAGAGGAATATCAAAGTGCAACCTTCACTATACAGTGGTGATCACATGATTAACGACACTGGTCGATTTTCATACAAACGAGGTATCTTTGGAGCTTTGGATCTCTGTCAAGGATTGATAAATGCATTGTCCTTCATTGATATAGTTTACATTTTTATGAGAACTGAAGATTTTTTTTCGTCGCAACTTATCAGAATATACCGAAAAAGTGATGTGCACAATCATAATATATTACGAGAAATAAAAATACATTTATAATGCTTCGATACAGGTTAAAAAAGGTTCACGGATCTTTCTTGGGTCTTGGTGTAAATTTTTTCATTAAAATTCCAGATAGTATGTTGGATTTGCCATTTGAAAAGTTGAAGATTCATGTAAAAGATTGTCTACTAAAGAATGGATATAATACTATAAAGGACTATTTGAATGATAAAACAGCTTGGTATTAAATGTTTTGTTTTATTTATTCGAAGTTGTAGCCGTGTCATTCAAGTGTTTAGTATAGTAGAATTAGATTCAACTTTTAACGCAGGTAGCTTGAGTATGTCATGCCCTCTTTAAACATTTTTACGGTGATGTCGTGTAAGGCGGGTCGCTACATTCCCTAAAATAATGGTTGATCGAAGCGATGGCAGGTTCATGCGTCATGCTCGAGAATGGGTGCTGCCAGTGGAATGGGTCTGCTCATGTCTGATGGTGTTAAAATGTGTTGAGATATTTATATTTTTGTTTAAATTTTATGTTATATATGATGTTTTGAGTTGAGAGCGTGGCACTGCTTGATCAGAATTAATAAAAATAAGTAATATTTTCCAATTATTATAATTATATGAAAGTCATTATTATTATTTTTAATTTAATTTAAATGGGCTTTATGATTATGACCCAGCTCATGCGTCTTCCAGTAACATTGTAAGTTGCGTCTTAAATTAATGCACTTTTATCTTTCTTTTTTGTTGTTGCTATTGTATTTTTTATATTTATACACTTTATCATAAGTACCTAAAGTACGTCATGCTCATTCAAACGTTTCTTCGGCGGTGTCGTGTGAGGCGGGTCGTTACGTTCCCTAAAACTTCTCGTGAACGGGTGCCGCCAGCGGAAATGAGTCTACTTCAGTCTGCTTGTCTTAACGTTGTGCTGAGAGCTTAAATATTTTCATCTAAAATAAATTGCTATTGATCTGTATGTACGTCACAACTTGCAGTACAGTAATCTTATAATGCGTGAAATATAATAATGTATGGTCCTTCCTTGCGAGTTAAAAATTGTTTACAGTTAGGATCACCCTAAAATGTACTTTTATTTTAGTATTTTTTTGATGAAAATTGATGTTATCCACGTGATCACCACTTTATAATTTCTTTATTCTTATCACTTTTAAATTTGACGACTCTGTAAATATAAAACAGACTCTGTATATAGAAAAAAAAATGCCCTTGACGAGTTTCTTGCCAGTTCTTCTCGTTACAAGGTCTCCCGCCGTAGGGTTTGTGAACCGATCGCGTAGCTTCTTTAACGTTCATAAGTGCTTGTAACATCCTAGACTGAATAAATGATATTGATATTGAATTTGAATTTGAGGTTGGTAAAGTGATGCCGTGAGTGTCGACGAACAAATAGCACTACCAAATTTGCTGTGGATCTTGTAAAATAAGACTTTAAGGGCTAGTTTCACTAACTACAGATAAGTTCTGGATAGTTTAACGGGAAGATAATTTGAAATATTTTTGAAGAAAGAAATAACATATTTTCTGAGACCACACAACGATACACCTACAGATTGCATTACAGGACAGATAAAAAATATCACTGTCAAATTATGCCAGATAAACGCATATAGTGAGTTTTCACCAGAGTTCTTTTCGTAATAACACGTGTTGTGAGACTCTGTCCTACCGTACAGTTTCTATTTTATTATTATTATTTAATACTGGCGGCCGCTCCAGGCTATAAACTATCTGTCATTTCATTCTAATCCGTACAGTAGTTTCGGAGCCTATTCAATGCAAACAAACCAACAAATCTTTCCTCTTTTAAATATTAGTATAGATATTCACTTGACATTGGCAAAATCCAAAAGGGAACAGCCACTACATAAAAAGAAGAAGAAGAAGGCATCTAGTAAAAACTTGTTTTGACTAGAGAAAACGGGTTTAAACTGTAATACGTTACATGATTTTAAAAATGCTCATTACCTACTTTCACTACCTATTTAGAGTTTTCAATATCAGTCAGTCAATATCAAATTTTCAGTTTGTTTTTCCATAAAACGAATGAATAGGCGATGAAACAGAACTCAATAGCTTTCAATGGCCTTTTACACTGTACCAGTAAGCTAGGTTATATTTCCACCCTTCAAGCGCCTGTGGAGTTTGAAAGAAAACTCTATAGAATTTAATTGTATATAGTCCTTGCCACAGACCTATATCGAGATAGACGGTAAAAGTGTATACCTTGCGTGGCAAATGTTTGGTCCACGGTCAAAGTTTTACCACCGAAGTTAGTCCGTTTGAGACCATTCATTGCCATGAAAACACGCGTCACTCAGAAACGAAAATGGTTAATTGCGTAGTGCTTTCTTAGAAGAGCTCGTCAATAGCATTTACACATCACTAAATCTCGTTCGTGACCTCGTCGTAGGTACGAAAAGTCGACACGCTAGGTTCTCAAACAGTTTGAAGCGCTTTTTTCATCTATCTCGTTATAGGTCTGTGGTCTTTGCTTGTCGTATCAATTTACCAGCGCTAATTAGAAAGACTATCGACGTTAAAGTAAACATTGTAAGTAGCTATTATAAGATAAAGTGTGTGCCGCTGACTTTGTATTACGTCACGTTACATGGGAGTTTTTCCACATCTTCTTTGAAAATTAACTTCCTAAACCGTTATTCGGTTTTAGAGAGATTCTGGTTAACTTTAACAAGCACCTTTTTAATTAAGTGCCACTGACAGTACACTCTGCAGAGGCTGCATGGAAGTAGAAGAAGTAGCTGCTCACATCCTGTCGGATTGTGACAGTGTAGCCCCTTACCGGGCGAAGTGTAACCGCCTCTGTGGTCTAGTGGTACAACCACCGGTATCAGACCCAGGGGTCCCGCGTTCGATTCCCAGCTGGGGTACATATTGTATTCGGTTTGGTTAGTGGTAGGACTTGTTGTAAGTCCGCCTGGCTAGCTACCACCATCTTATCTAAGTCTGACGCCATAACAACAATGTTTTCAGCATTGTTGTGTTCCGGCAGTTCGAGATATGATAGCCAATTCCTCAGTGGCTGAGGATTCCGGGAGAGGCTCGCTTCCATCTTTAGCCTTATCAATACTTATCATCAGGTATGATGAAGGCTAAGAATCTCCCCGTCTTTCATAAAAAAAATAAAAAAAATGCCTCGGCTCACTAGACAGTCTCCGGAAAGCTGTCTCTGATGTGAAGGCGCTGGGAGCATTCCTGGTGGAGTTGGGATGGCTGGAGTGATCTGCCCTGACAACCTCCGGTCCAGACGTAAAATAGGCGCAAAAAGTCGACGAGTTGCAGATACAGCCCGTAAGAAGGAGAGATTCTGGTTTGGAAAGATTTTCTTGCTACGGCATATTCTTGATAAGACAGGTACCAACATTAATCAAACCATGCTTAAACAAACAGATTGACAAAAAATTATTCAGCCTATAGATACAAAGATTACTGCGCACCAAAGACAAATAAACATCAGCTCTATAGATTACAATAAGATTGCTGTCTGGCAAACAAAGTGTTCATAATATTCCTTGGCATGTAATTTTATATTATACCTAGCTAGTGAATTTGAGTGGCATACGTACTTTTAAATATTGACAATAAGTTGAAATGTTAGTAATTTTCGATGTTTTGGTTCATCATCATCGACATACTTAATAAATTTTTGGTCACCCATCCTGTGACTGACCTTTGCGAAAGACCGAGCTCCTCATACGAACGCTAAAACCGACAGCCACTAGTCTTAACTACAAGGCTATTTTATTTATTACCTAATACAACATCTCTACAGTACCTACAGGTTATTTTTCAAACAGTATCCATTTTTTTTAGTTCGACTTCGAATCTGTAAGAAAGAATCTCCGAAACTTGGCTTGAAATATGTCTTTTTTTTGTTATTCTACTTACAAATCAGACTGATCACGCCATAAAGCAACGCGGCTTCCGTCGGACTAGGAAGCCGCGTTGCTCTAGGTATGGATCACGCCATCGATTTATGGAAAGTAAAAAAAAATGTGTCGTATTTCCACCCATGTTTCTTTGAGCAAGTTGTTCAACTACCGATTCAGATACGAACTTAAACATTTTGGATACTGTTTGAAAATAGCAGTGTATAATAATCTTTACAGCTGTGTAGTCTCGGCTTAGAATACCACTACCCCCTCTCATCCCGTGGGTTTCGTAACAGGCGACTAAGGGACTCAGCCTTCAGGAGACGGGCAGCAGCGTCTCCTACAAACTTGGCCATACTGCGATCGCCAACCCGCCTGCGAAGCGTGGCGATTATGGCCAACCCCCACCCTTTTGGGGGAGGCCTATACACAGCAGTACCATTATACCAGTAAACCAGCAGCAACACTAGGGTGTCATGTGGCTGAGACGACGAATATCTTCAACGCAAAGTACCTAATCACGAGTAGTCGCGTACGTCGATGTAATCCTGTTGAAAGTAGGTTACTTTTAAGTTTTCATAAAGGGATGCGCTCCCCGAAATTGAGAGGTTGCTTATGAAAACTGCAGTTTGTTACAAAACTCTTACAATTTGACAATATTACAAAGTTCAGACCTACTTTGTTACTAAGACGCTATGCACGTGAATAAGTTACGTAAATGACTTTGAGTCCGTAAGAATAATAAATAAATACTTAAATAAATTTCATAAAATCACACCAATTATCTAACCAAAGGTAAGTTCAAATAAAAATTGTTTTTTAGCTTATTAATGTCCAAAGGTCTTCGGCAAGTTTGTTTGAAATTTTCTAAACCACGTTGTCCAATGAAGCTGAACTCATGATATTCCTACGGGAACGGGAACCATTTAGGTGAAATATGTGAAATTTTAGATGTTTGTTATTTAATCACGCGAAAACATAATTTTTTTCCGATATTACTACGGTAACGGGAACCACGCAGGTGAAACCAGGCGGGACACTAAGTTATGATATAATTCACAGTATTTTGGTGATTTTTGTTTTGTTTCTCTAAAAGGCAACTTGTACCTAAATTAAAATGATTCCAATTCAACTCAAAACATTTTATTATTTTCTGATAGGTAATGTAATTTCATGTTATCTTATAATATAAATCATGGTAACCGTTATCTCCAACGTTAAAATTATTATAATAATTAGGTACTTGAGTTTTGATGATTCTTTCGTATTTCTGATAAGCTGATTTTAATAATATTTTTATCAGCTTATGATAAATCGAATTACACCCACTAGAAAAGAAAATAGACTGATAAATAGGACAAGACAATAACAGCATTTTTTTATTTTGGATACGTTTAATTTAATAACCAATGGCAACATAAATGAAATATGAAAAACCCACGTCACCGCCTCAGTGGTATAGTGGTAACAACCACCGGTATCAGACCCAAGGGTCCCGGGTTCGATTCAAAGCGGGGGTACCCCCGTAATATGTACCCCCGCCTCTATGGTATAGTACCACTATACCATAGAGGCGGTGACGTGGGTTTTTCATATTTCATTTATGTTGCCATTGGTTAACATTTAAAAACTCAATAGTTTTATTTAATACATTTTCTCAGTCATACACAACTCACTATGATGTAATTATGTTTAAAATAATATGATATACCTAAACTATAACTATAATCTGTATGACCCACTTTGCTCATAATTCGCTTGAAACTTTAAAAACTCTAAGGTTTTTCCATGTAAAAAACTCATTATATTATTTAATAATTAAAATCTCAAGATCTACACAATTATAAAAGATAGTAACAATGTCATAACAATGATAATGAACACGTGACGCTATATAAAGATTAGAAAAAGTAAGTAGTCCAAAACAACAAAAAGTACTTGATTATTTTTATTCGATTACAACTAAGTATACCTACTTTTTTATATACCCTATATAGGTTTGATGAAAAAAAATATTTTTGTTTCAGTTCCATGTATGGGGAGCCCCCCCTTAATATATATATATATTTTATTTTTGTGTAAAAACTGTAAAGCGGTTTACGAAATACATCTACCTACCAAGTTTCAACTGTGTAATCCTCATAGTTTTGGAATAAAGTGGCTGTGACATTTTACCACTTTTGAAGTGTATATCTTTCAAACGGTTGACTTTGAGAAAAAACTGTTCAGAAACTTCAATGTAATTTTTAAAGATCTATATATAGATATATACACGTATAGGTTTGATGAAAAAAAAAAAAATTGTTTCAGTTCCCTTTGGGAAATGTGCTATATTTCTAAAACTGCCAACCATATTTCGTTCAAACCAATTTTCGTTGAGTGTTTTTATTAAGATCTACTTACAGCATGTATTTTTTTAAAATTTTTCACTCTTTTTTTTCAAAAGTTAGAGGGGGGGGACACATTTTACCACTTTGGAAGTGTACATCTTTCATACGGTTGACTTTGAGAAAAAATCGTTTTAAAAACATCAATGTAATTTTTAAAGACCTATCTATAGATAACCCAAACGTATAGGTTTGATGAAAAAAAAAATTTTCAGAGTCAGTTCCATGTATGGGGAGCCCCTTCCTTAATTTTTGTGTAAAAACCGTAAAACGGTTTACAGAATACATCTCCTACCAAGTTTTAATGTGTAATCCTCATAGTTTTGGAATAAAGTGGCTGTGACATACATCGGACAGACCGACATGACGAATTTATAAAGGTTCCGTTTTTTGCCATTATGCCACGGAACACTAGGGTGATTTTCCATTATAATGTGACTTAAACGACTATAATCGATAAAAGAAATTTTCACCATGGTGACTTCAATAGTTTTTTTATTATAAATTTTTGTGTATTTGGAGCAGGCACATTAATTCTTGAGTAAATTTTTTTCAAAATGTTATTTATTTTAATTTAGTATATTTAAAAATATCAAAATCCCTTAATAATAAATGAAGCATTTTCTGTTAAAAAAAATAAAAACTTAGAAACAATCTTATTTCCGAAACCTCTCAAAATAAATAAGTGATTTTTACAAACAAATGAAATCCTACTACAATCTCTACTGCAGCTTTTTATCAGCAGGAGACATAGGATCGAGAGTTTCGTGTTCGTTTTCTTAATACGCTCAATAGGGGAGGGGGAAAACTGCAAGGTTGTTTAAAATAAAATAAATAAAAATAAATAACCGCAAATAATGTTCAGACAAAGAAATCCCCACTGTAAGTTTTATTGTGAATTTTAATTTATTTTGACTGGACTATAAGCGCTTTTTGAAGTTGTGGTTATCAGTAAGTTATTCTAGTTTTTCATATGTGTGTAGTTAATGCAGAATCTGAAATTCAAATGCACAAAACCAATACTTAAAACAAATCCAAACCAAACCATATTTTTAATTATTGCATAGTAACCTCCTACGTTCAGGGTTGCTAGCCGTATTATTAATTGGTGTTACCACAGGAATGGGCATATGAAAGGGACAAACTAAAATAATTTGATGCGATGCCATGTGATGCTACCAATTCAATGAAGAGCGGTCAACCGAGCCACAGGATTGCGTGAAAGCTGGGCATTCGGCGTAACAACTAGTTGTGGAGCGGAAAGATAATAGTTGATCCGATTTGTATACGTTTGCATGTGTATAATTATAACTAGTTATGCTGTATCTCTGTGACTCTCATGACCGCCATCTTCGTTCTGCTAGTAATCTTGCGCTCACTTCCCCTCTCTTTCGTTCTGGCTATATGACTGACTCTTCACTCTCCAAGCTTTGCGATTCTGGAACCGTCCTTGACGCTATCAGAAAATCTCCCAGCAAATATTCCTTTAAAAGGAATGTTCGTGCTTTTCTTTTTAACCGACTTCAAAAAAAGGAGGAGGTTTACCATATTGTATTGGGGTAATCCTGTAATAATAGATGTAAGTGTGGAAATAAATAAATAAATAAATATGGTATGTAGGAGGTATGTTTTAACATAACTTCGCCAGTTGTTAACAGATTTTTATAATTCTTTTTTTATCTGAAAGAAAATGGTTTATGTGTGGTCTCATATAATTTTTACGAAGATCTGGCTAGTAGTTTTTTCATAATCCTGAAAAATATCAATCACCTTTTGGCAAGTAGTCGTTTACCTAGATGACATCATTGTTGTGTATGAGCTGATTTTTAGTGTAAGTAACACGGCACATGATGTAACTAAAAAATCTGAAATAAAAACATTTTATAAAAAAAAATCAAACCGACTTCAAAAAGTAAAAAAATAAAACTTTTGGATTTGGTGCTAGCTAGCTAAGGCCAAAAAAATATATAGTTAATAAAAGTGCAATGTAGAATGCCTTGGCTGGCACCGACTCCAAGTTTTATTTTTACTTTTTGAAGTCAGTTTGATTTTTTTTTATAAAATGTTTTTATGGATGAGTTTTTTGCTTAGGTTCGTGGTCTGGTAATTTATCATCAACTATGTATGTTTTTAAGCTGTTGCATAGCTTTTATCGCGGGCTTTGAGCGCGGCGACCGAATCAAGAAATTCCGTAACGAAAAAACCTAACACCCCCCACTCCGTGTCATAGATTTTGGTTGCTTAGTTACGATTGTGAATAACAAAATGGTCAATGATGAAAATTTGAGTGAAAATATAATTTGTTTTTAAAATCTGGTACCGCATTTTTTCCGCTTCTCATTTTATCATACAATAAAAATTTAAATAAATAAAATAAATAACATATTTAGTTATCAAAATGGGAAATCCATATGAAGAGATAACGAATGTTGATATCATTGACTTATATATTACTTTGGTTGATATATAATGAATATTTTACAATGGGCCGTGCTACCCCACCGAAGCTAAACAAAAAGAGTTCTAATATTATAACAATTACGTATGGTGGATCGAACGAACGAACGATATTTAGTTCACATGGTCAACAAGCCTTTTGCAGTCATACTTGCACAATAGAAATCAAAAAGTCATTGTCAATAATACTGCTTCTACTGGAGCCCCCATTATTATGGGCGTGCCACAAGGTTCAATATTGGGCCCTTTGCTGTTTTTAATTTATATTAACGATCTCCCTCATTACACGAGTAATTTATGTGAGACAGTACTATTTGCAGATGATACATCTTTAATTTTTAAAATTGATAGAGGAAACAATTGTTCTGACGAAGTAAATAGTGCTCTCTCTCAAGTCGCACACTGGTTCAACAGTAATAATATGTCTCTTAACCCTTCTAAAACCAAGTTTGTTAGATTCTCATTACCTAACGTAGTGCAGGTCGATATGCATATCAATTTGAATGGGAATGTAGTAGAGTTAGTTGAGAGTACAAAATTTCTTGGCATTACATTGGATTCAAAGCTGCAATGGGATCCACATATTGAAGCCTTGTCGAGTAGACTTAGTTCTGCGGCTTTCGCAATAAAGAAAATAAGGCTCATAACTGATATTGAAACGGCAAGACTAGTTTACTTTAGCTATTTTCATAGTGTAATGTCCTATGGCCTGTTGTTGTGGGGCTCAGCAGCTAATATAGAAAATGTTTTTATACTTCAAAAAAGAGCTGTGCGCGCCATTTACAACCTTCGACGGAGAGATTCTCTTAAGGATTTGTTTAAAGAGATTAATATACTAACTTTGGCGGGACAATACATCTATGATAATATAGTATATGTAAGGAAACATCTTGATTTATTTATTAAGCATAGCGATGTCCATAATTTTAATACTAGAAATAAGAATAAGCTTGCCGTTCCAAAATTTCGACTTGAAAAATGTAGACGCTCGTTTTTGGGGAAAGGTATAGCTTTTTTTAATAAAGTTCCACAACAATTGATAGAGCTGCCTTTGCATAAATTTAAAATATATGTTAAAAAGACACTCTTAAGCAAAGGTTATTACAAGGTAGATGATTATTTAAAAGACCAAAATGCATGGATGTGATACTAACATAAAACATAACTATTATAAATTAGATAAAAGGAAAATATTCTAATAATTAAATATTGGAAAATTTTCCTCTTATATTAAATATATTTCAAAATTGTAAATTTGTGCTTGGCAACAACATGTTCCATTGTAAATGTTGTTGTTTCTGTTAAAGCTGATAAGTTTCTTGCGGCCGTTCTTCTTATCAGTTAAAAGATGTCCTGAATGGCTGGTAGGGAAAAAAAATTTTGGACTATTCGAAAGTACTTATCTATAAGTCTATTTGAATAAAAATCTTTGAATTTGAATTTGAATGGGAAAATTAAATTATTCAGCCTTTTCACTCAATAATTCAGCATTTGATATGTCCTGAGTTTCCTTCTAGCTTTACATGGGAAGACTCAATTGATGCTGTAACTGCTGTACGCATATTAACTCACATTGCACTTTGGAATTATTAAAAAATCGACCAAGTTGCGTATTGTCCTATTCGTCCATAATGACGCCGACATTCGTCTGGTATGAAACAGTGCAGTGCAATTGCAGAACTTTAATAAAGCCACTACTTACAGTGTCTTTCAGATTTTAAAAATACAAACATCTCATGCAACGCCAGTAAATTATATGTTAAAGGACATTACCAAACTGGATTCGTAGACGGCCGAAAGGTTGTTTTATTAATTATCATTTGCAATAATTATTTATTCAAAGGAACTTCGTCGTCGTCGTCTCAGCCATATAACACCCACTGCTGGGTATAGGCCTCCCCCAAAAGGGGGGGGGGTTTGCCATAATCGCCACGCTTGGCAGGCGGGTTGGCGATCGCAGTATGGCCAAGTTTGCAGGAGACGCTGCGGCCCATCACCTGAAGGTTTTACGACACCCACGGGATGAGAGGGGGTAGTGCTATTCTAAGCCTTACTTAACTTTAATTTCTTTTATGTTTCAAATAACTTTAACTGAATTAAACAAAACTTTGATGGTCATAATTATATTAGATATAATGTATGGCAATAAGAATATATTATAAAATAGTAAGTCCGTTATAATTATCGGAATATAACGGAGAAAATAAGAATTATGCAGTCTTTTACTAAATATCGAAGTCTATTTGTGTGTAAATCCATTTTTTTATCATAATAATTAAGGCTGTTTCGGTCATTGTATTGTATATTATATATAACACATAATAACATATTGTATGTAACACATAGTTAAAAATCATACAAATCAAAATTATTGCCACAAAGAATTTGCAAATGACAAAAAAAACACTTCTCTAACACATCAAAAAAACCGTAGCAAAGTTCGTAGCATCTTAGCAGTGTGTTACTACGTCGTAGTAGTAGTGTTATTATTAATGATGTCATTCACTCGTTTTTCGCAAATAATTTATCGTATTTATCGCGATTAGCAACGAACCGTGAATATACTCCAATAAGCATGAGTACTCGATAATTATCTTGATGAATATCGGTATGTTTACGTCTTTTTACGGATTATGTCTATTTTCGCGAAACTCGATAAGATGGTAATGAGGAGGGATTACGCGTGGGCTACACTCGATACTTGCTGAGAAACCGGCATTCTGCTATAATTGTTAGCTTTATTTGTAAAATAACCGGCAATGTTTAGTATCGGCTTAAGGCTAAATGAAGCAATTAAAAATATGATTTGGAGACTTTATCATATTTACTATTTGGAAATGTAAGATTTTTTTAAAGTTTGTACAATCATACCTATGTAACAGAAATCAGAAAGTGATTGTTAATAATACTGCATCTACTGGAGCCCCCATTATTATGGGCTTGCACCAAGGTTCAATATTGGGTCCTCTACTATTTATTTACTACGCGAATATTTTATGTGAGACAGAACTTAAGTGCTTTTATTATTCGTTTATTTAATTTTGGCTGAATATAATAAATAATTTCACATCATCATCAGCCCATCATCGTCCACAGGTGTATCTTTGACGGGTTTGTTGTACCGATGCGAGTTGTTGTCGGTCAATAAAAACCATTTCTTTGAAATAAAACAACACACTGCTAGACCTAAAGATACGGTTAGCTCATTTTGTAGATAAATATCAAATTTAAAGGTGGAGGTCGGTCGCTTCTTGTTTCTTGGCAGTCTCTTTCTTCGAAAGTCCTCCCAATTTGTGAACTGCTGTAGAGTCATTAGTTTTTTGTTTTGTTAATAATAATAATTTAAATAATAAACAAATCAAAATATTAAAACAATAATTGTTGCCATAGTAAAAATTTGTAACTTTTTTAGTAAATGTAGCAGTATCCAAACGAAAAAATAAACTAACTTTTCGAAGATAGACTTATAAGTAGCCAGTTATCTCGAGATCACTGCAGCTGAAAAGGTGACGAAACGTCAGGAAACCCAAAAGAAACATAAACAACCATAAAACACACGAAATATTAGATCAAAACTCGTGTAAATAAACTGTGCGCTAGTTACCCGTAAAAGTTCTTTTATTTCAATGAACAGTGCGCGCCAAAACTTAAGATGTACTTACTATTTCTTTCTTTCTTCGCTACAAACTACAAATAAGATAATTTATCGTGTATTATATGACATATCTCTTGAATAACTACTAAAATATACACCAAGTATATTTAAAAATTGGTACGAAACAAAAATTATTTGTGCGAAAGAGTGTAGATTAGACACCTGGGAGGGTTTTCCCAACATTTTATCTTTACGATTCATTTGTAAATTTATTTATTCTTGTGTTCTTATCTCTAAACACTTATAATAAATGAATTTAATCCAGCAAAAATTGTGACAGTTATTACCGATTGTTTCCGGACGATATTTTAGACCCAAACCAATGTCAAATGTAGCGTAGTTGAGGTGTAATGAGGCCAGCCTCTATACAAAAAAGTTCAAACCCGATTTTTTTACTTTTACACGATTTTTATTTTTCATTAAATTCTTTGTGTGAAGTGATTCATAAATGCAAAATTAAATTGTTAATTGATGTGCCAAATGTACAAAATATATAAAACTTAACGTGATTTTGAAGTTTTATTGTTAGTACAAAGAATTTAATGAAAAATAAAAGTCGTGACGGAAATTAGATTGTCGTGAGAATGACCGAATTAACACAAAACCTAACAAAATCTCATCATGCATAATCTGATTCTGAGATTAGTGGGTAGCAGCTTGTGTTACGGAAATTAATCCTGGAGTGGTCGCGTGGATTACATAATCCACACCGACTAAATTGCTTAAATCTCAAAAACTACAAATGTAAATTACGAGCGCTTCCAGACTCTAAGATGAATAGTTAAGGAATAAACTCCAACTCCAATTATACAAAACTGCCGGTCACCTGTCTCAATGTTACATATATATATATCCTTGTTTAGGAATAACAACGTAAGATCGGATCGCTTTCATTGACGGATTGATGATCTCTATCACATGAAGTCAAGAAATTTTTAGTCTCAATTAGAAGTATTTTTTTTTATTTTATTCAATTTATAAAAAAAATATTTTAATTGATTGAAGATTTAAACACAAAGAAAATCAAAATATAGCTTTAATATTTTTCTATTTTCATTTTTAATTGACATACCTACACCAGAGTGCTTAGTGTGAGTTTTCTCATCTTACTTGCTTACTCCGATGTTTAATGTTCAACCTTATTTCTATCGTTTTAAGGCTATCTGTCAAAATTTTACTCTTACGCCATGGTAACGTTTGGACATTTGAAAATACACATTAGGCCCTGTGTACTCCACGCGACCAATCACGTAACTTTTTACTGCGCGACCACCCCAGCGTTAACCGACAACGTTATAAATATATTTCTATAAAAAAAATATCATAACTAACACATGTTTTTCACATGAAATGTGGGGATCAAACTCCCGACCCGATGATCACTGCCACTGCGCCTCTGGGCTCACCAGTCACTAAGTAAGATTTATCAATGAAAAACAACTCATCGATAAATGATAATTCCAAAATATATTCCTTTAACAATGATATGCATTATTTCGTTAGGTAATTAGCGAATGGAAATAAAAATATTTTTATCTAAAGAAATCTCAATTAGTTTATCAGGCGTGTTTCCATAGACATGTTTTCCCTAACGATACCTTTTCCGTTTTGTTGTTGTTATCTGTTTGTTTTTACAACGTAATTAATCTATTATCTAATTGCGATTCGTTCTAGGATAAAAAGAGGTAGTTAGGGCTTTCATTAAAATATTGTTTTTAAAAAAGTTTGTATAGAATTATAGTTTTGTTCAACAACTCATGTTTAGAAATCGGCAAGGTTTTGGGATGCGTAAGTTTATGTATGTTTACTTTAAGTTATGTACATACATGATAAATAAGAAACAATAACAAAGAACTACTCGAATAAAATAAAAGAAATCACCTTTTCATTTTTTTAAGAAATATTGATATTTTTTTCACCTCACACGCTCGGAAAAAAAGGTATTGTCATTCAATTACTGCGCGCAAATTTGTATTTTGCGGCCAAGCGTGGTAAAGTATTTTTTAATTTAGAAAGAAAAATACGTCTTAATGCGTTGCGAATCGCACTATTTACTTTTTATGTAACATTTTATTCTTATTTTAAATAAATATTGCATTTATTATAATACTCCGTTTTGGTATTATTATATATTATTTTAGTTCCTTCAATCATAAAAACAATAATAATAAGATTGAACAACAGTTAAGAATTTTCGATTTACGTTTGGTGAGATTACACAACATAAATGATTAGATACATTTCGGACCACAGAAAAAACCTTGTTTTAAATTGTCTTGCACCTACAAAATTTCCTAATCGTTTTGATGGTTATTAAAGGTAACATTTAATTCATATTTTAAATAACTTTGGATGATATGTAACTCTGCCTTTTTTATATTTTAGTTATTTAAATCATACAAAAAGAATAAGGTATATTTAGATTAAAAGAACTATGTTAAAAGATTTTTTTATTAAATAAAATGTTACTCGTTTGGAGAATAATTAATAATAATTATTCTCCAAACGAGTAACATTGTGACAGGATTTGGTGTGACAAGTTGGGAAGAAATGAACTTTACATTAAGTCGTTCTAGTTCTTCTTAGGTCTGTGATCTTCATTAAACGGCAGTGTTAAGCTGCGATTTCACTAAAGCTAAGCTATGTTGCTAGTTTAAGATGTGTCTGCTTTACTAGCAATCCCATTGGATTGCTAGTGGCTTTAATAA
The DNA here is from genome assembly GCA_910589605.1 of Chrysoteuchia culmella. NCBI lineage: Eukaryota > Metazoa > Arthropoda > Insecta > Lepidoptera > Crambidae > Chrysoteuchia > Chrysoteuchia culmella. Next base: position 18,959,631 of record OU342651.1, on the reverse strand, counting down.
GTCAATCAGACACATCCTTACGTATCATAGCTTAGCTTTAGTGGAACCACAGGCTTTCGCCTTTTGATGGTTGCTTTTTATTATTTACTGTGCAATGTTTTGCAGCTCTAGTGGGAACTGTAGTCACCGCGACCTAAAAGATCTATTTTAACATTAGTTGGTATTGTTGGCTGCAGTGTCTGTTCGTCAGGTCACGAACTATTGGAATTACTATTGTAACACACTGATGTTGGATTTTGAAAAAAACCAAGTACATTCTAATTGGACGCATCATGACGCGGCGTATGGGGCCTGTATTCATGAGAGAGCCAGAGCACGCCAAACCGGCCCCCTTACGCTAACGCATTGAGATCGAGAGTGAATTAATGTTCAACGAAAGTAATTAATCATGACTTCAAATAAGTAATGAATACTTGACATTAGTAAAAAAATAATTTTGTTATCGATTTCAGCCGAAATTAAATTCGAATTAACGTCGAAAATCAGTAATAAATGTTGACATTTAATCTCGATCTCAACGCGATCCCGTGAAAAAATCCTAAAACAAATTTACAACAAAATACCTTTTTAGGGAGTGTTTTGACACTATTGGCGATAAAGGTTTTTTGGCTTTTGCCAAAGTACACTATCTATGGGCTCCGGAAATTTTATTCTAGTTATATTTAACAGTGTTTGATATGGCGTACTCGTAACTGTAATTTTCCCCCCTTTTATTAACTTCCTTTTGTGTCTCGTTCAATATTGTAAAAATACTGTCGCTTCACTGAAATCCTTTATTAGACAAAGCTGATATTAACAATTTCATAAATGTTTCAAAATAAAAGGAGCTTGTTTTGATAAATTGCATTTTATTTTTACAGGTCCATGGAAGGGCGGACTCAAAGGTGAGTTCAGTTAATTAGTCTTTTACCAAATTACGAATATTAATTGACCAAGGACCCCTTGCAAAGCAAAAAATAGATGACGTTTAAAAAAGAAACTGCATTTTTTCATGTTCACTTCCAATAAATTAAAATTGGGTTTGCAAAAGTGATAGAAAGTAAATGTTGGCGTCATTTTACTACTGAGCTGTGGTGGTTTTGTGCTCAAACTGTCGAATAGGAAACCACCAGTTGCAAATAAATGATCAGTCGCTAACAAATAAGTACCTATACTTAGTCAAGAATGAAATGATCCCGGGTTCGATCCCCGGACAAGACAAATATTTGTGTGCATGAACATGTCTATTTGTCTTGGTCTGGGTGTTTAATATGTATATTATGTATGTATTTACAAAAAAAAAGGATACAATGTATGTTTATCCGTTATCTAGTATCCATAACACAAGTTCTTCATGAAATTTAACGTGGGCTAGATAAATAATAAACAAGAAAAAATACTAGAAAAAAGCAACTAGTTTCATGTCGCGACATGAGACACAAAATAATAGCACTGTAAATGGAAAATTAAAAATTTATAAGTGGGCTAGATAATTGGTGTGATTGTATGAAAAATATTTATTTATTTATTATTTGATATAAAATTCGTAGGTAAAGAGTTTTATATCGAAATGTCAATACTTTTTAGTGTATCTAAAAATCTAGTTAAATAAGAATTGATCTAGTGATGTCTTAAAAAAAAACCTTTCATTCTCAGTTTTTGGCTCAGTTCTTAATAATAGTTATTTGTTATGCAAGGCTGGAAAGTTGGTTATTTAGCGGCGAGTTACATCTATTGAAAGCTGAGCAAGTGAAGGATCGTAGGATTGAACCATGAGCATAGCGAGTGGTTCAAATATAAAATCCTGACAATCCTGGCAACACACAATTTTTAACCTCACTACAGCGAGGAACATTTAATGGTTAATTCCGCGGTCAACTTAGGGTAAAAAAAAATTAAACATAAAGTTTAACAGGTTCGCTGTCCAAGAATTATAACAATTGATTTTCAATTGTTATGTATCATATGTGATTCATGGGACAGGGAAGGGTTTAAGCTAAATATACCTTATAATAAAAAGGGAGTATTATAGTTAATTCAAAGTTATTTAAAGTAGGAATATATTGTTATTAATAAGAAAAAAACGATTCCGTAAATGTTGACACTGACATGAGGTACAAGACATAGACAATTTAAAAATAAAGATTTACATATATTACGTTCCGAAATCCAATCATAGGTTGTGAAATCTCACCCAGCCTGATATAAAATTCTTCTATCAAATAGTTTAATCTTATTGTTATTGTTTTTATGATTCAATGAACTAAAATAATATAATATAACCAAAACGGAGTATTATAATTAATTCAAAGATATTTAAAATAAGAATAAAATGTTACAAAAAGTCAATAGTGTGATTCGGAACGCATTATGACATTTATTTAGGTATTCAATTTAAAAAGTACTTTACCGCGCTAGGCCGCAAAAAGCGATTTTCTACGCGGAAACTGAATAACAAATCCTCCTTGAGATGTGAACAAAAATTACAATTCATTTAAACATAACCAACCTGCAAGAAAACAAAAAAGTTTTCTAAAGTATTGAATTTAAAAACACTTCGTAACTTGTCAGGGAAAGTTATTTAGTTACGTCCTTATACCTACATGATGATATAATACTGAGATTAAGATACGGTCATGTAAAAAAATATACTTACACACTTATCATAAAATTGACTAGGATTCCTATAAGACTTTTAAAAATTCATAACGAAGAAATGAAGTTGCATTCATAACATAACCGATTCCGCTAGATTCCACCTGTCCTCAAGTGAAGAACTCGTTCGCCATATTTTGATTGAACTGAGCAAGAAGCGAACCATTGTCTCACCAAGCGGTCCTTTACAGTGAGGTTCGGGATCAACGCCCTGGTCTTCGGCCGAAGTTACTTCATGACCGTCCCCAGGACGGTGGCAGAGGCAAAGAACGCCCGCTGGGTGCAGACCCCTCGTCCTGACGGCCCCATGCCCTCCCTGGTGCTGTACTGTCCCTCACAGAACGACCGCATTCTGTGTGCCCTCTACGATGACACCGCTTTCGTCGCTGGCCTGCAGATTGCTGTAAGTGTAGTGTTTAAAATTTACATCAGCCACGTAAGTCACTCCTCACTACTGGGGCAGCTACTTCATGAACGTTCATGGTTCATGGTCCCCAGGATGGTGGTTGAGGCCAAAAACGCCCGCTGGGTGCTGACCCCTCGCCCTGAGACGGTCCCATGCCCTCCCTGGTACTGTCCCAAAACGAAAATTTATCATCAGCCACGGATGGATGTTTGTTACTTTTTCACGTAAAAACTACTGAACGGGTTTGGTTGAAATTTGGTACACAGATAGTAGATAGCCTGGTTATGAACATAGGATACTTTTATCCCGATATTCCCACGGGAACGGGAACCACGCAGGTGAAACCACGAGCGGCCGCTAGCATAAAATAATTACTTAAATGTTTATCAACGGTGGTGGTATGGTGGTGTAACGTTGGTCAGCGTTTAGGTATGTTTGTTACATATTTCTTTATATCAAATTAGCTACCTATCTCGGGATCTCGTCAATGTATGTGTCACCTCATAATTATTGACTTTATTTTGTTGCAACCGCCAGTGATTACCTTGTCTTTAAATCTAATTCTAGATTACCGATATTTACACCGTAAGACTGCAAATTGCATAATTACCTGTATAAAATTACATTTGATTAGACTTTAATTTTAATTTCCTGATAAATAGTGGAAAATTAACAGACTATACATAATCTTATCTTCGATCGTCTGTTAATCGAGAAATGTGTGAAATTGATCATGTGATGAAATAAATGGACACAATGTGTTGACTTTCATGCATTCTGATCATGACGCCCTAACTAAGCAACCAATCAATTTGATTTTTGGTACATAGTTAGTTGAAAGGAAGGAGAGTAACATAGGCATAACGAAAACGAAAACCACGTATTGTCCCCATCGTTGCTATCTTTTGCTTGTATGGGGCCAAATCTGGGAACCTGATAGTTAAGGAGTTATTGTGGATCAAAGTCATTTTTTATTTTTAAAGATTATCGTTTAGAGTTACAAAACCGCAATGAATATCAAATCCAATCAAAGAAACTGGATCCCGGACGCCTACCCGTACCCTCTAGACACGCAAACGTTGTTGCACGCAATTTTTAACGTGTAAAAATATTACCCATTTTTTTTAAAACGATAAATAAAAGTTGTTTCCCAGCAATTATTTTTACATATTCTTTTTTAGTTTGATGTACATTACGCATATATTGCGGCTTCGATATGGGTCTTTTAACATCCTGTATTGTTGTAAGTATATCATGAAGTTGTCTATCGTAAGATAAAAATTGTGGACATTGAAAAGATATGAAAAAAAAGTTTTAGATTTTTCGTCTCTTTGTTCGCGGACACTTTCGCAGACGCCGATGAAGTCGTCGGCGGTTGCTAGTTACAAACATAAATAATAACTAGGTGTTATTATTTATGTTTGTAACTAGCAACCGCCGTCGACTTCATCGGCCCAGATGCAAAACAAACATTAATCTGATATTTTGCTCATTAATTGATTACAGCTTGCCGAAGACAAGTTCCAAGACGGCATCTTCGATTGGGGAGTCCAAGGGTTTACCAAATGGAGCCCTCCACCGTCCACCCTCGGAGTACAAACCGACTACTGGACCATCCAGCAATACTTCATCAGCGAAGGTAATTACAGAACTTCCCGCTATTCAATTTTTTTGTATGAACTATGGGGAGACTCTTAGCCTTCATCATACCTGATGTTAAGTATTGATAAAGCTGAAGATGGAAACGAGCCTCTCCCGGAATCCTTAATCACTGAGGAACTGGCTATCTTATCTTTAACTGCCGGAACACAACAATGCTCAAAACATTGTTGTTATGGCGTCAGACATAGATAAGATGGTGGTAGCTAGCTAGGCGGACTTACAATAAGTCCTACCACCCACCATTTCGTTCCAACTTCTTTCCACTCCTCATATACTCCTCTAGAATACAATATATATAAAAACAACAATGCGATTACCATGGTCGAAACAGGTTCAGACCTATTTTGTAACTCTGACCGCTTCCGTGGAACTAAGTTTGGCTTAAGGTGTAACATTGGCTGTTACCTTAAAGTTTGAAGTTTGTTACAAATGTGATGTTTTTATAAAAAAAGCAACAATGCATTTTTACCCTAGCCATACTCGGTTGCCCTGATGAAACTGTAAGGCACTGGACATCATTATCATTCACTTCGCACTCAATGTCATTTATTCAGTATAGGCTGTTACATGCACTTGTCCTGTTACATGTAAAAGCCCTTTTAAATTATATTAAAAATTATCTTCCTTCTTCTAGAATACTTGGCTGTGTCGCCCGCCGACCGTATCACTGAGCGCAATCCCGACAAGACCATCCAGTTCGAGAACGTGTGGGTTACCAGCTTCAACAAGGAGCTGATGGCCATCTCCACTGACGCTGACAAGATCGCCGACACTGCCACGAGCAAGTTCACAAGGCAGGCCTGCATCCCAATGATGGGTACGTTAAGTTAAATTCGTTGTTGTCGTATCAGCTACATGAGCCCACTGCTGGGTTAGGCTTCCTCCAAGTATCTCCACGACGATCGTTCCTGCGCTGCCCGCATCCAGCGGCTTCCCGCGACCTTCATCAGATCGGTCCACCTTGTCGGGGGCTTACCCACAGTGCGCGGTCGCCATTCCAGAACCTTTCCGCCCCAACGCCCCATTGTTTCTTCTCGCTATGTGTCCCGCCCACTGTTACTTTAGTTAAGCAATCCTTCAAGCGATATCGGTTACTTTAGTTCTCCTATGGATCTCCTCATTTCTGATTTGATCACGTAGGGAAACGTCGAGCGGCTATGCTCGCTGGGTGGCCTTGAGCCTTCTTTTTAGACCCATAGTTAGAGACTATGTTTCACTGCCGTAAGTTATAACTGGCAACATACTGGTCACGTTAGATTCTTACCGACTAAATCATCACCATCACTCATTTTAATGTCCCCGCGTCCGCAGCCTTATGCGGATTGGTTAGTTATTGTGTTAATACCACCCTGAAATTGGCTGTTATACTCAGAACAAATAGCCTTTGTTAGCGACCTTGAGGAGAGTGGTGAGGATAACCGAAGCGATACTTTGTTTAGAAATTTCAATTCAACATCTTCTGCGAGAGAGTTTTTACATCTGGTTTGTCAGAATATCAATAGGTTACTGACTGGACTCAAACTAAAATGTTAGCATTGCATTGGCTAAAAAAATTAATCAAAACCAAGTTGTTTTTAATTACAATATTTTTTAGGAACTTCTTGTCTAACTCATTTCATGATAATTGAGACAAAAAGGGTTTATTTAATAGAATCAGGCGTTACTTGGCGGAAATCCATATCTTAGTAGAAAACGAAAAATATGTAGCACAATTCCGTAAGAAAAACTTACATGCAAGATGCACCGCCCGCCCACCTTGCACTTTCACCGACTACTCTACACGTGTTTCGCCCACACACGGAGCATCCTCATGAGTTGTCACTCGGTGCTGGTATTGCACGGTCTAACAACTCCTGAGGATGCTCCGCCTTTCCGCCCGCAAATATATTTCCCGATATATTTGCGGGCGGGCGGGCGGTGCATCTTGCATGGTAAGTTTTTCTTGCGAAATCGTGCTACATATTTTTCGTTTTCTACTAAAAAGGGGTTAGTTTAAAAATACTTTAATAATTTACACAGGTTGTTTGTTATATTTGTCTAATCGATCCCATTGCCAAAATTTTCAACTAAATAACAATAAGCATAATTATTAAATAGTGACTTATAGGTATTAATTTGATACCAATTATTTTATGTGATAGAATCGCTCGACTTGCTTAACCATGCATTGAAGAACCTTTGATGTATTATTAGTTTCAATGTTTCCCAGAACTGCAGGTGACACGTTCATTAAATAGACATCAGACTGAGTGTCTATAAACAGTTGGATCGGATATTGCAATCAGAAATGGCCAGAGCGCTAGACAACGTCACATAATATTGCTTTGTTCGCTAGTAATTGGCTAAGATCGTTATTTACTGCAGATTTTGAATGATTTTGAGGGATACTTGTGGCGCCAGTAGCACCCGTGACGGCAGATAGCCTTTATATATTTAGGTGATAAAAGGTAAAATTAATTTAGACAAAATCTAGAATCTCTGTTTAATAATATAATCATCATCATTTTTAATACTTACTTCATGGCTGTGGCATAGCCCTCAATTTATGGATCAATACAGAGAGCTGTATAGACGAGTGGTAGTAGATCGTGCTCGGTAGCGTGCACTTACACCGGTTTCAGCAATGGTCCATGATAGACTGATTATAACGATGATGAAGAAAGGAGGATAGCGCAGGCTCAAACTGGAGTGTGTCGTCATCAGCTATTTTTAATGTCCCCACTGCTGGAGACTGGCCTAACTCATCGATGGATAAGGAGAATGGGCCACGACCCACCACGCGGGCCCAATGCGAATGGGTTTTGACGACTGCAAATGCAGCTACGACCAACGGCTTAATGTGCCTTCCAAAGCACGAAGGAACTCGAGATAGTAAATGTTTGGTCACCCATCCTGTGACCGACCATTGCGAAAGTTTGTTAACCTCAGCAATCGCAGACCGAGCGTGCGTAATAAGGCTGAACTATTAAATACTTGAGCTGATTTTAAGTCCATATTTATTTTCCCCTCAGGTCGCCACTACTATTACAACATGACAGCGACCACAGAGTGCACTGCCGAGAGTCTGCTGCCGTGGTTCCCGCTGGTGCACTCCGGCGAACTCATCGGCATGGGCGCCGTCATCTTCGGCAAGATGGAGGCGAAGACCCTTATCAAGGACTACTTCGAGAGGCCTGGCACTACAGCAGTCAAGGTAATTTTAACGAAACCAATATCTTTTTCTTTTGCTTTCTTTTTAATAAATCAACTATTAAATAGTTAGCTCCGCATCTGTCCTTTTGGCCTAAGAATACCTTTAAAACGCGACATTTTTGTCTGCTTGTGACCACTTATAAGTACATAGTTGTATATGTATATAGCTTCGGTATGGGTCTTTATCACTCTGTATACCGACCATGAAACTTAATTCATATTCTTAATTAATGACTTCTGTGTGAACAATGACAGATGACTGATTTGTTTAAGGATGTTTGCGTATGGTAGGGTTCTATGATGTGAATTACTTATAATTATGGTGTTTTTGCAGACCATCGTTCCTAACGGTCCTGAGTGCCTGTACACCCTGGCTGACAACCCTGCGATGATCACCATGCACTCCTACTACATCAACACCCCTTGGCTGGTCGACTGCCTTCTCCAGTAAACAGGCACAGACTCTTGAAAAGCTTCTGACAACATAATTCGTAACTTACAGAAGCTAGTCCGAATTTTTTACTCAAAATTTTAACTACGAACGACGCGACGCATAGTGAAACCTCAAACAGTTAAATGCTGTTAAAATAAGATACACTATGATATTTTTATAGATTTAAGTATTTTCATGTAAATAAACTTTTAAGAAAAACTGTTTTTTATAATTTGTTTGGGTTTGAGACGAGATAAAGAAGAAAAAGATTTTGCAAATGTATTTGTAAACATTATCCCTTGTAAACATATACACACACGCACGCCATATTTCCTTTGCACCGTTGAAGCCACAGACTCACATCGAGATAGACGAAAAGAGCGCTTCAAACTAGCGTGTCGAGTTTTTTGTACCTACGATGACGTCACGAGCGAAATTTAGTGATGTGGAAATGTTATTGACGAGCTCTTGCAAGAAAGCACTGCAGAATTAACCATTTTCGTTTCTGAGTGGACGCGTGTTTTCATGGCAATGGTCTCAAGCGGGCTGACTTCTTAGGTCGGAAAACTTTGACCGTTGACACGCAAGGTAGGTACACTTTTACCGTCTATCTCGATATACGTCTGTGGTTGAAGAGCATCAAAGGCATGTGGCGTAAGTGTGTGCGTAGGAGAGTGATGTTTATACATCTTTTCACGCAAAAACTACTGAACTTGGCGACCGTTACCCACAAAACTCGCTTAATAGCGTCACGTTTACCGAACAACAGATAGGCAAGGTTCTTAAGTCTACAGACGCTAGCAAAGGTGCTGGACCTCATGGTATTCCACCATTATTTATTAAAATGACTTCCAGGTTCCTGACACTTCCTCTTAAAATATTTGAAAGCATTGTTTATCCTGTATTGACCAATTTTCTTAAGAATGTTATGAAGCTCAACACGGTTTTTGCCGGGGGAAATCAACGGTCAACAATTTAATGGATTATGTCACTGACTTAATAAAATCAGTGGACAATAAACGTCAAGTGGATTCGATATACACCGACTTTTCCAGCGCATTTGACAAGGCTGACCATGGGCTTCTCCATTCTAAGCTCAAAGCTTATGGGATTCATGGGGATTGAGCTCATATTTAACAGGACGAATACTGAGTGTAACTGTGCATGGATTTAGGTCCAATGAATACATCTCTCTCTCCGGTGTGCCTCAAGGTTCTCACCTTGGGCCTATTCTCTTTTTGGCGTTCATCAATGATATCTCTGGCTCCATCAATCATAGTAAATTCTCTATATTCGCCAATGATTTGAAGTTATATAGGTCTAGAAATAATGATACTAATGTTTCCCTTTTAAAAGAAGACATGGATGCTATTCTTGCATGGTGTGCTGCGAATAAAATGATACTCAACCCACAAAAATATTAAATAACACATATTAAATTCACTCGGAAAAGAAACTATCTTCCATCCTGTTACAACATCTCTGGCCAAAGTTTAACAGAATCAAGTACAACTCGTAATCTTGGTGTATTGCTTGACAATACATTAAATTACATTGATTTAGTTGCTCTTGGAAAATATAAGGTTTAGTCAAACGCATGGGTAAAACACTTTAATAACATCAGAACCATGATAATAATGTTTAACGCGCTCATTTGCAGTCACCTCGAATACGCGTCAACCATATGGAACCCCATCTATCAGGTACATTCTGATAGAATAGAACGGATTTAAAAGAATTTTACTCGTTACCTTGCCTACCGTAGTCGTGACTGTCCACGTGGCGCTGATTACGTTGATCGCCTTTCACACTTTAAAATAACTTTTGGATCTCGTTACACTTCATAAGTTTATCCACGGTAAATTGAACTGCCCAAATCTTCTTCAACAGATAAGTCTCTCTGTCCCATATCACATCCCTAGACATCCGTTGACAAATATCTTCAGCTTGCCTCGTTGTAAGTCTATTCTTGGTCGATGCGCTCCTCTAAGCCGGTGCATGCGTACTTATAACGAAATGGATAACAGCAATGTCGACATCTTTCATCTTTCACATCGTGCGTTTATGAGGCTGTCTGTGTCTGGCAAAATTTAATGAAAATAAGGTTAATAATTAATCTTTATCTTATAAGTTATCTGTTCTGTTTCTAATTTCTACTTTGTTATTTTAACTAGTAAATAAGAAAATAAAAAAAGCTGTCAAATCAAAGTCAAAGATTTTTATTCAAATAGACTTAAAGATAAATGCTTTCGAATCGTCAAATTTTTTTTCCTACCAGCCATTCAGGACATCTTTTAACTGATAAGAAGAAAGGCCGCAAGAAACTTATCAGCTTTCAGCTTATCAGCAACAACATTTACAAAGGAACATGTCATTGGCAAACACAAATCTACAAACATATTATCATTATATAAAAATCTTGAAACATATTTCATATAAGAGGAATGTGAAACCTGTAATGGCATATGGTATGTCTTTTGGCCTAGTCAGGTCTTAAATTTTTTAATTCAAATGTGTAATGATATATCGTTGGCGAATCTATTTCAATCAATAAAAATAAAACGATTTGAATAAAATTTAGTACACAGATAAAAGATAGATTTTTATCCCGATATTCTCACGGGAACGGGAATTACGCGGGGGAAACCGCGGATGGCCGGTAGTTTAACTCTAGCTGCAACTTTGATACTCTTTTAACCCCGAAGGGAATTATGGCATGTATGTGTATGTATGTATCAATTTATTAATTTAGGTATACGGTTTTTTAAGGTGGAATTCCACTAAAAGTGTGTGCCGCACAAATGTGCAGCACAGATTTCGTGCACAACTCAAATAGAGCGTCAATATTCCTGCATGCACGTTGGTGGTCAAATGCCTGCCCAGTTATTATTATATAAAAAAAATAACTACTTGGTTCTATGTCCACTGCTAAAGTTCTGCGTATTTTTGGAAGCGAACAGTGCTACATTACTGCTTGTGCACGAACAATAGTTATTTGTTATGCAAGGCTGGAAAGTTGGTTATTTAGCGGCGAGTTACCTCTATTAAAATCTGAGCAAGTGAAGCATTCTAGGATTGAACCACGAGCGTAGCGAGTGGCTCAAAGATAGAATCCTGAGCGAAGCGAGGATTTTAAAGGTAAAAGACGCTAAAAACTTTTTCACCTCACAACAGCGAGGAACATTTTATGGTTGTTTCCGCGGTCAACTTCTGGTAAAAAATTCTTTAAACATAAAGTTTAATCAAAATATACCTTATTCTCGTTGTTTTAATGTTATAAAAACCTAAAATAATAAAAAAGGGAGTATTATAGTTAATTCAAAGTTATTTAATTATAATATATATTGTTACTTATTAATAAGAATAAAACCGATTCCGTAAATGTTGACACTGACATGAGGTACAAGACAAAGACAATTTAAAAATAAAGATTTATGTCACAGTCCGAAATCCAATTAAAGGTTGTGAAATCTCACCCAGCCTAATATAAAATTCTTATAACAAATAGTTTAATCTTATTGTTATTGTTTTTATGATTCAATGAACTAAAATAATATAATAAAACCAAAACGGAGTATTATAATTAATTTAAAGCTATTTAAAATAAGAATCAAATATAACAAAAAAGTCAATAGTGCGATTCGGAACGGATTATGACATATTTTTAGGTATTAAATTAAAAAAGTACTTTGCCGCTCTAGGCCGTAAAAAGCTATTTTCTACGCCTAAACTGATTGACAAAACCTCCTTTTCAGAGCGTTTGAGGTGAAAATAAATGTTTTTGTTTCCGCTCTGACAGCAGAAGCAAAGAGCTACGAGTGCACGCACATTTTGTAAACGTTTGTCAAAGAGAGTCCACCGAAAGGAACATTTGAGCAGAATTCTGTGCAACCAGTGCCGCACACTAATGGAATTGCACCTTTACAATCTCATTGCTTTACCTCAACGCCACAATTTCGTAAATGAAAATACAAAATGCTTTATTGTGCCAATCTTTTAATCAATTAGGTAGACTTAGCAATTGAAAAAATCCCAGTTTTAAGAAAAACAGTAGACCGTAGTGTGGTGTGTGTCCAGCCACCAAAGAGTAATGTAATTTAAGGCTTACCCAAACTAAAACGATATCAGATTCGTCATCGTCTCGCCGCCTATCAACATGCGGTAACGATGACTAAATTATTGACCACGTGATTTAATGCGATTATTTATCTATTAATCTATTTATTTGTTCGTGTTAATCAAAAGTATTGTAATTTGTCTGCAAATCCTTGGCTACTATTATAAAACCGAGTGCACACAAATCCTCAGTTCCATTCTCAGATAGGCTTCCACATAAAGGGGGCTTTTGGATTAGCACACTCTGTCGAGCCCATCGACGTTGATGCCACCATCAATATTGTATGTACAGTCAACGGCAATTTAGGCTAATACAAAATGGCAAAATAATAATAATAAGATTTATGTGTGTGTGTTGGTGTACTATTATTAAGCATACAGGTAGGTATCATATAATTATCATTTGTCCTACAAAACTATTTACATAGTTTGACTGTAGGATCAGGGGGATAATTGTCTAATTTTAAAATCTATCGCAATCCCTTGCAATTCGTCATTTGAAAGATATTTACATACTTCCGGCTGTCACTATTTCACATTTGATAGGGATTGAAAGGTATTGAAAGAACGAAATTGAACTGTCTAAGCAAAGTGACACACGAAAATGTCTTTCAAATGTATAGAGAAGTGTCAAATGAAGTGTCATTTAAAACATCATTCGTTCTGAAAGGGATGGCGACTACAAGTTACACAATACCATAAATCGCTATCACAATACCTTTGAAAGGGAATGTGATAGATTTTGAAATTAGACAATTAGGGGGCAGGACTCTCGAATAACTCGATATAATATAAATAGGTAACTTCATTGGAATTAACAATAATTTATCTTATGTTTAGTTAACAAATAAGTACCTATGTGTTTTTAACTTAATACGATGTGCATGTGTAAGTGTGGATGTGTGTGCGTGTGAGTGAGTGTTAGCGTGTATGTTAAGATTTTATGGATCACTAAGTGAGTGATAATTGTGAAAGAAATTCTTTAGACAATTCCGAACTCAATAGCCTAAGTCTTCGAGTTCGAAATCGATTGAAGAAATTTGACAGTTTTGTGAAGCCTGACGCGCTGTCAGGGAATTATAAAGTCCTACCTTATACGTAGTCTATATTAATATTGTAAAGAGGACCGTAGCTGTTGACCGTACTATCAGCATCACCTGAGTATATACAAAAGTGCCAATTTACTTCAATTGGAACTGTCCTTTACATCAAGCACTTGTTTATGTAATGTTATTTGTGATGGAAGAATAAATCTATTTTTTATTTATTTTTAGGGTTCCGTACCTCAAAAGGAAAAAACGGAACCCTTATATTATCACTTCGTTGTCCGTCCGTCCGTCCGTCCGTCTGTCAAGACCATTTTTCTCAGGAACGCGTGGAGGTATCAAATACTTCCGCAAAATACGTAAAAATTATGCCGCAAATTTCCGCAAATTTTCGAAACTCACACGGGTATCAAAACCTACATGGTAGGTACCTTCTTTCCGTGAAATTACAATCTTGAAATTTGGTACGAAGTAACATCTTATAGTACAGATAAAGGAAAAATTGCGAATACCGTAAATTTTTATTACATCATATAATAAAATGTATTTTTGAAAATTTTAAACGGAACCCTCGGTGCGCGAGTCGGACTCGCACTTGGCCGGTTTTTATTTTAATTGATTGTACGTTATTTTCTAAATTTATTTTGTTTTTAAATTGGTGCAGTACGAGTGCTGCCTTTACTCTAGTTAAGTTAATAAAATAGCAGCAGCTACGTTGCTTGTTGATTTATTATTATTAAATATTGAGCAATACCTACGAGTACTATAAGGAGACTCTTAGCGCCTTCATCATAGCTGATGTTAAGTATTGATAAGGCTGAAGATGGATGCGAGCCTCTCCCGGAATCCTCAACCACTGAGGAACTAGCTATCTTATCTCTAACTGCCGGAACACAACAATGCTGTAAACATTGTTATGGCGTCAGACTTAGATAAGATGGTGGTAGCTAGCCAGGCGGACTTACAAAAAGTCCTACCACCAAACAAATGGAATACAATAGGTTGTATGTATCCGCGCTGGTAATTAACGTCTTAAGTCTGAAACCGGTGGTTGTTACCACTAGACCACAGAGGCGGTTATAAACAGTATGACCATATAACACAGTTGCTACTACCACTACGGTACAAGTGTATATGTCACCGTATTTTTGCAAGAACCGATTGTTTGTACACAATCGAGGGTATTTATAAACCGTCGAATTAATGCAAATGCACCATTGGATTGGAATAAAACGGATGATCTTTTGACGATTTATAAATAATCTGGGGCCATAGTGCGCATTTGGCGTCGGCATCGAAATCATGCTTCATTTGACAGATGGATGTATCACATTGCTTTTCTTTTTGACACAAATAAAAACTTACCAAAGACTAAGAGCAATATGTCACATCCATCTGTCAAATGAAGTCGATGTCGATGCCGATGAAACTTGCGCGGTAGTACCGCTGTATCTCTTCGTTATTGAGTATGCATGTGACGAAAATTATGCTTCGCGGTGATTGGTTCAAATAATTAACAACATAAACAACTGATTTGTCAATGAACAAAATTTTAACATCCGTGCTGCCACTCCATGGGCCGTACAATAACACGTCTATATAGTAACCTACAGGTAATTGCACACCGTGCCGCGATTTGTGCATTTGATACAGGTTCGTTCACAATTAAACGCTGTTGAAATCGTTTGTTTATAAGCTGACCGTTAGACAATGATTATAATATATAAATAAACGAAAACTATCTGTTTTATTTCAAATCGTACGGCCTGTACACAATATTTCGCGTTTTATAAATACACTCGATTCTTGCAAAAATACGGTGACATAAATATTAAAATTCGCAAAGTTTTGTTATAAACATCATAGTTACATATATTACAGACACCAACTCATCCACGCTGGCTTTGAAGTGGCAACCACGTTGTAAAAGAAGACCTGGGGCCGTACTGCGCAAGTGGCGTCGGCATTGAAATCGGCTTCATTTGACAGATGGATGTGACATATTGCTCTTAGTCTTTGGTAAGTTTTCATTTGTGTCAACAAGAAGCAGCAATGTGTCACATCCATCTGTCAAATGATGCCGATTTCGATGCCGACGCCACTTGCGCGGTACGTCCCCTGGGTACCGTGCAAGTGTCATCGTCATCGACATCGACTTCATTTGACAGATGGATGTGACATATTACTCTTAGTCTTTGGTAAGTTTTCATTTGTGTCAACAAGAAGCAGCAATGTGTCACATCAATCTGTCCAATGATGCGGATTTCGATGCCGACGCTACTTGCGCGGTACGGCCCCTGGCGACGCACAATAGACGCAGAACTGAAGTCGACTGGAAAATCGTGGCGCGGAGCGAAAACAACTGCTCAAGATAGGGGTAATTGGCGACAACTAGTGAGGGTCCTATGCACCAGTGGGGTAGGCTAGGACAACAACAACAACCGTAATTCCATCTCATTCTACAAAAAAAAGTGTAATAGTGCGTGCCGCTGCACCTGTACAGCGCCCACTTCGGCCTGCTGCTGACTCAACACTTTGAGGTGTGTCATACGAAGATAGCTCTTTAGTTATAGTCACCGTAACTAATATAATGCGAAAGTGTGTTTGTTTGTCCTAGAGTTAGTTGAAATGACGGAGAGTAACATAACTTTTTATCCCGATATTCCCATTAGGAACATGAACCACGCTAGTGAAACCACTGGCGGAAGCTAGTAACTTCATAAGTACCAAAAATCTTTATTATACAAAGTTATTTCATGTTTACACAAAACCTCAAAACCATTTGTAGAACTCATCATTACGAACCCTTTTCGTACCCGAAAAAAATCAGCTGCTTCAATACATTTTAACAGAGTTCAAAAAATTTTTCTATGAAACACCTGTTTTTTTTTTTCCCGATTTCAAGATTCTAATGATGCGTTCTACAAATGGTTTTGAGGTTTTGGGTAAACATAAAATAACGTTGTATATATACTTTAAAATTCCGTCTTAATAAATTCATATCATATGTCACATTATTTTTGTGGGCTCAGTTACTGCTAGCCATCAAATTCCTACCTACAGAAACGTTGTAACTATTAAGCATAAGCATCTGCAGGTATAAAGAGAGCTACTTACTTCCTGTTGCAAATGATACACCACGATGACAATAGGATGTATATCTATTATTTAAATGCGATTAAGCCCGATTTGCACGGGTCAAGTCTTTAGCGAAGCTGGTAAGTAAGTACAGTTGTGTAAACGATCGGACAGTGGCGATAGTCAACTTGGCTCGCAAGCTGCCTTGCAAGTGGAACCATATAAAATCGGGCGCTGTCTTTGTTTCACTGACTAGGCGCTCGTCTCGTCAATGTGCTTGACCCATGTAAATCGGGCATTAGCTCTCGTCTTTAGTTTCCAAGTCAAATTAAACTACGGTATGAAGGGAATATCTCGATAGCAATGGTAGTTAGTGTATTTGCACAGTTTTAATTTAGGCACATCTTTATTTGGCGCACACATGAAAAGGTGCCGAAACGTCGGAGATATTTATAAAAAACTCTAGTGAATAAACAATGCGCTATATCCGGAAAAGTTGTTTTATTTCAACCATTTGACAGCATTACTCTTAGGGCTTTACTGTTCGAAATGTCAAATGATCTAGTCAAACGTTAGGGCTAAAGCTGTATTGTATTAGTCTCCAGCTAATGCCGGTCCACAACCAAATCCCATATTGTGCACTTTGTGGACACCTCTCACTATCCTATTTGCTTCGTACTTCACAAAGCTGGCGTGATTAATTCCATTGCGCCGTCATTCCATATCGATCGTCACATATCCAATGTAACCGGTCAGTAAGTAATCAAATGCGTCAGGCACATATTATATACCTATCGCCCTAGGTCCCGAAATACGCGAATAGGCTTATGCCATGACGGCTGGAGCTGACCCTAGCTGATGGCACGTAGGGTTGTCTCTAATGTAAACTAATTTCATTTTATAATAATAGCTTACATAAAAATCCAAAAAAAATACCCGTCTCAGACGTTCGTTACCTACTCAACTTAAGATGCTATACAGAAAAAGTATGTACTTTTTGATATAAAACTATGTATGGTTAGAGATTCCGAGTGATCGGGCCAGCCGGGTCTTACGGGTGATTAGGTACCACCACGGACCCCCGTAGACCAATCGGCAGCTAGAGGGCAAGTAGTGAGAGGTTTAGCTGGTAGTACCCCCCCTCCCGGCCTCCCATTGAGCCTTTCGAGGCTGAATGTGGGGCCGAGAGGCGGAGGTTTCCTTACCGACTGATTAGAAGTTTTAGTTTTTTAGAGTTTTGTGCCTCAAAAGAAAAAAAACGAAACCCTTATAAGATCACTTTGTTGTCCGTCTTTCCGTCCGTCTGTCTTCGTTTATCTCGAGAACGCGTGAAGGTATTGAGTAAAAATTAAAAATTATATATTCAGGTCAACAGTTTGTTCAAGTAATATCGTCTTTTACTACAATACAGGGAAACATCTAAAAACTATACGTTTGTTATTAAATCACAACCGAATTTAATTTCGGAAAAAGCTCCATAACGCATGGTATCGAGTTGAAGTTTAAACTCATTTAAACAATCTCCTCAATGTGTAAACAAAATCAAATTTCTAACTTATAACGTTAATTAATTAAAATTTAAATTGGCCATTTATGCCGGAAAAACGTACATTTCGACAAAATTCATCGAGTATTTCCCGTTGACCTATAAATATGAAATTTGGCAAGAAATATCATCTTTTAATACAAGTACAGGAAAAATCTAAAAACTATACTCTTATGATTTTTAAATTTTTGTATTTTTCAATGCTATTTTTATACTTATGATAAATTTATAAATAGAAAAATATTGTAAAAAATTAACTTGGCCACAAGTGAATTCTCAGATGGGGCCCGAACCCACGACCTTTGGAAACCCGGTTCAATGCTCAACCACTGGTTAAACCATAAAAAATATTGTATTAAGTATTGGAAACTGAATTTCGGGAAAAAATCGGAATAAGCTGCGGGGCTCGATTCCTGAACTATTTATAATATCATGTAAGTATCTCGTGCGGAACCCTCGGTGGGCAAGTCCGACTCGCACTTGTCCGGTTTTTATTTATTTTGCTTCTCCTTTACTAATGCATCGAGTACTTCCCGTTGACCTAGAAATGTGAAATTTGGCAAGTAATATTGTCTTTTAATACAAGTGCGGAAAAAAATCTGAAAATTATACACTTTTAATTAAATCATAAAAAGTATAGCCTTTAGCACCTATTGGAAACTGAATTTCGGGAAAAAGTCGTAATAAACTGCGGGACTCGATTCCTGAACTATTTATAATATTATGTAGGTACCTCGTGCGGAACCCTCGGTGGGCGAGTCCGACTCACACTTGTCCGGTTTTTATATATTTTGCTACTCCTTCACTATCACCATTGTTATCTTATTCTAAAATAGCAACTCATGATCGTTCCATTTCCATCACGCACTCCAAAACTTTCATTTACGCCGCGACTTAGAGTATTTACACGGGTCAAGTACAGAGGCCTGGACAGTGAAACAAAAGACAGCACCCAATTTTATATGGATCCATTGATAAGACAGCTTGTAAGCCAAATTAACTCGCCACTTGCCTGTACACACTCGCCACACCTTACTTGCCAACTTCGCCAAAGACTTGACCCGTGTAAATCGGGCATATGATTCCGCACACACGGAGAGGAACGATCGTGAGTTTGGCCCGTATAGAGTAGAACGTCTTTGTATTTTGATATGGCGCTTTGGTGATTTTCCCAAATGGTAATTATCTAGGAACGCAATTACCTATTATGGTTTAAGTGTGGATCTTAGTTCTTAATAGTTTGTGTTGCAGTTGTAAATAAATTAGCAAAACATCACTTTATACGAGTATTAACAACAATAACATAATCTATTCAATTCACTTAAGGCGCTGCTCGGAAAAAGTATGGACTTTTTGATATAAAAGTATAGCACGGTTACAGTTGTTACAAATCTAGTAATAACATATACATTTCTTCATAACTTAATCTAGATTCGTATAGTTTCAAAAACACGATTTTATGATTTTGCCTCGACACTTTTTCTTTTCGAAAAGACATCTTAAAAATTGGAAAATTCAAGTTTATTTTTAAATGGGGTTACTTACACTATTGGAAATTGGTTTAATAAGTGGACACCAAAATATTTATGATCGTATAGAAGCATTTTTTTAAAATCGCTGTAGTTTTTTAATACGAAGTGATTTTGTGTTTTTTTTTGCCTACACTGCAAAATCGGTCTCGCTCCCGTGCGCGTCGTTTTCTCATTGCTATCTCGCTTCAGCATATTTTTTTCGAGTATCGCCTTAATATATATCAATATATTTTGTCATACAATAGGATGACAAAATATATTGGCAGTAACCACTCAAGCCAGCCCTACCTCAATAAATCGAAACCTGATGATGTCTTTTGGTACACGCCATCTAACGGCTGCACCACATCAAAGGTAGTGCGCACAAACAGTGCAGTGGATATTTAACAAACAGTACGTTCATGCACAGATTGAAAACACTATTGGAAAAGCTTCATCTGCTCTGTAAATATTTCAGAATTTCGGTATAAAAACTGAATAATAAACAAATATTTTTATTACAAACATAACGGAATCATATCATGTAATGTAACATGTAAAGGAAAGTTATGAGTGCCGTGAATATATATCTTATATGTCGTAGAATGATTTGATAAATAGAATTTTCGCGAAAATCCTAGAGATATTGTGGAATGTCGTCATCATTGCGTAATGTCCCTGCATTACGCAATGATGACGACATTTGTCAATCTTACTGAAAAAGATAGAGTTTTTGCGAAAATACGAATAGCGTTAGTAAGATTATATATCCTTTACTCTGATTGGTTTGATTTTTGCTTGCTAGCCTATTCAAGAAAAATAAAAGAGTAGGACCGCAAAGTAGAATGCATTGGCTGGCACCGAGCCCAAAAGGCTTATTTATGCATTTAAGTTTTTTGAATTTGGTTTTAATTTTTTTTATGAATTTTGGTTTATATGATGCGGTTTATAACCTCAATGCTTCAGCGTGAAACTAGGAACCAATCAGAATAAGAGTTGGTTAGCAAGCAAAAATCAAACCAATCAGAGTAAAGGATATTTAATCTTACTAACGCTATTCGTATTTTCTTATTTTTTGCTTTTTAGTTTTATAAAATCGTTTTTTTTTTTATTTCACTATTTTTAAAGATAGAAGAAGTCTCGTGCCTACGCTAATAACCTCCCATCATCAGATCCTGACATAATGACAATGGGACCACATGGGAAGTATACCCTTTCTAACAAAAAAGAGTTACTCAAATCGAATAAAATAATGATTCCGTCGAATTGAGAAACTCCTCTTTTTTTTGTCATTTAATAAACCAAACATTTTTATTTATTTTATAAGCCGAATTAGTGAAGGCATGATATAATTGACATAATATGGAGTAGATATATCATTGGAATTCTATAATAATTATCTTTAAGGATACTTGATTTTTGTTATATATTCCTAAAATATAATTTGAATAACTTATAAATATTTGAAACGTTTTGACGTGATTTGTGAATTATTTGGCTGTGCCTTTAACTAGGCCCACTATGGTGTTTTTAAAAGCCTTCTTTAATATCAATTTAATATTTAATATTAATTTTAAGAAGGATAATAATGCAACATTAGAAATAGTTGTTTTATTGAGAAATTAAATAAGGTGCATCCTAGGTGCCAGTACGTTACACTACACATTAGTAATTATTTAAGTGTTTGAAATTATAATGTATCTTCTTGTAAGATTTGTAAGTATATAGAAAGGAGGGATATTTTTATATTATAATATAACTACCTTAATATCTTATTAAATTATTTAAATAGTTTTATCAGCTAGTCATCAGATTCATTTATAATAGCAACGTTCTTTGCGTAGTGAACCCTAATACTTGATGCTTAGTGCCTTTAGGCGCTGGCTGATTAAAAACTCCATCGGTCTAATTGATTTTAAGCCTTTAGGCCACCACTGCGAGTTCGACACAACATGACAAGGTTGTCAATAGTAGCAAACCCTGTGAAGTGGTACAAAATAATAAAAAATGTAAGATATATAGCAAATGATATTTTAAACATACAAATATGATACCTTACCTTTATAAATTGATACTTCGTAATAATTTGCGTTGAAATGTGTGACCAAGACAACTGTCATATTTTACTGAGAAGTAGGACAAGTGACAGGAAAAAGCACGGAAATAAAAGAGAGAACAATATGATTCGGACCCCCTAAAAGTCTTCCCAATGTTTCTCAATGTGAGCTCGTATGACTTATCTGCTTAAAGTACACACATTAATATCATTGGCTATAGCGATACTTCAGGCAACTTACTTACGTTAGGAATGTAGTGTAACGAAATCTTTGTGAATTTTTAGAACTTGTTTTAAAAATACGTTTTCCCGTACGCGTACCCTAGTACGAGTTTGACAACACTAGTGGCACTGTAGGCCTAACACGCAAAACTTTTGAGTAAGTATCGAGTAAGTAAAGTAAAAAATAGTAACTTTCGCGTTCTCCATCATCAGCCTGTGGACGTCCACTGCTGGACATAGGCCTCTCCTAGCTAACGCCTATTGTGGCGTTCATATTAGCCTACTGCTACCACGCTGGCCAGACGGGTTGGTAGAGAGTTTGTTTTAAGTTTTCCTTCTCTCGCACAGCTGTCCAATGCGTCGAGCCTCTTAGTCGGCTCTTACGACATCCCAGGCGTGTAAGGGAGTGGTATGAGTATGAGCAGCGTTTCCTATAGGACGTAAACGGAACTACATTTTCCTATACATTTTTTGACTTACGTGCTCGATACTTACTCGATAATACCTATTTAGATTGTTTTTTGTGCTAACCCTACTGGCAATTAGGTACTGTAGTTTTATTCGTCATCTAACTAGAACTACAGTTCTGTCTTTTTCATATCCATAGACAGCTTTACCGACATCAGCAGTGCCTCGATAAAACATCAGGGTGGCAGGCAATTGCCGTGATAACAGACCCGTGGGTTGCCCGTGGATAATGTTTCAACCATTTCTATATAATTTATGATTTTTGAATTTTCCAATGCGATTTTTATTTATACTTATGATAACTCAGTGGTTAGAGCATTTGACCGGATTTCCAAAGGTCGTGGATTCGAGTACCATCTGAGAATTCACTTGTGGCCGAGTTGTTCTTTTCCAATATTTTTCTATAAAAAATTTTTCATAAACATTTCTATATAAGTCTGGGGACTAGAGCCTATGAGATCAACGTCTCATTAAAACATTCTTACATATGACCTCGGCTACAACTCTAAAATTGGTTACAGGCAAACATTCAAAGAATTTTCCAGCTTATTTAAAAAAAAAATGGAAAGGAGTCTTTTCTGAAAAACATGATCATGGGTGTCTTCCTGAAATACTGAGCAAAGTCTGCATCTGAAGAGGAACTTCAATATTTGGGACCTCCAATGTACTCGTACCTATACCAAGCCATGAAAATTCTTCGTTATGTGAAAGCTATGTTTACACTGCGAATACCGATCATCTCCAACAATTTTCCGTTTGAGTTTAAGCGCACACAGTTCCCTGTGACCACTTGCTTTGCAAAGACAATAGTCACAAGGCCAGACGCTGAAAAACGCTGGTGTCGACCTCTCATTGTTTTTTGTTGCTGTTTTCACGGGTCAGAAGCGCTGCTGTGAGTCTTTTTGTATTGGTCCTAACGAAAATACCGCCAATAAAACGAAGAAACCCCCAATTTAATTTAAAGTAATCCATTAAGGTGTGTAGCTACGTATGGAATTATCTTGGGCACACGGCAAATTAATAATGACTTATTGTAATTAGTGTCTAGTTATCTACAATGATTTTAAAATTTACAAGTGACGAAGTAGCGGGCAACAGCTAGTTTTTGACAAAGAAATATGGCTCAATAAAATAACAAAATATAAAAAGTGATTTTAAAGAGTCACATACAGTGAACAGGATCCCTAGCGTCTTCTATCGTTTTCAGGAAGGTTTTAAATACAATAAACATCCATAAAAAAAGTAGTAAATTTATTTCGGAACTTCGGACGGACAAAGTCTACTGAGAATTTTACTGGCCGATGCACTGAATCAGCCAGGGCGCGTCGATGTAGTAGGCGTGCATGGTAACCAGGCCAGGGCTGTCAGCCAACTGATACAGGCACTCAGGGCCGTCGGGTACGATCATCTGGAAATAAAAAGGTTACGGTGAGAAGTCATTACTACTGTTGTTTGGAATATTGTTATCAGACAACTAATCGACTGTAACAAAAGAGTCGAATACCAGACCTGGGTCCTTAGCCAAAGTAACAATTCAAAAACGATAACGAAGTTCGAAAATAATTAAACGTATGGGATTGGCTGATTGGCATAAGCCGCGCTAAATCACGTGGTCTTATCGGAAGTTAATTATCGTTTCGCTACATAACGATGTTACTTAGGTCTTTCGAAGTTTTTTTTTTGTTTTTTTAAATATTTGCATACAATCACACCAATTATCTAGCCCACGTTTAGTTTCATGAAGAACTTGTGTTATGGATACTAGATAACGGATAAATATACGTATATACTTTTTTTTTGTAAATACATACTTAGTAGACCCAGACCAAGACAAATAAATATGTTCATGCACATAAATATTTGTCTTGTCCGGGGATCGAACCCGGGACCTCTAGTGCAGAAGGCCGGGATAGTACCCCTGCGCCAAATAGGTCGTCAACATCTTTGGTGAGGGCGGACTCGCTGAGCTTCCCGAATGAGACGAAGCCCATGCCAATCATCTCTCCAGAGTGTACCAGAGGGAACCACGGCAGCAGACCGCTGACAGTGCACTTAGTCGATGCAGTATATTGTAGTAGTATTGATGAACTGTGCATCAACTTAGCTACGAACCTCTACAGCAGCCCTGTCAGGTTTTTCGAAGTAATCCTTGGTGAGGGCGGACTCGTTGATTTTCCCGAATGAGACGAAGCCCAAGCCAATCATCTCTCCAGAGTGCACCAGAGGGAACCACGGCAGCAAACCACTGGATGTGCATTCAGTAGATGCAGTCATGTTGTAGTAGTAGTGACGACCTGTGGAATAAGGTTACAGTTTAAAACTTTGTTGTGAGTTAATAATTAAATTATTATGAAATGATTAGTTGCATTTTAGATCTTTTTTCCAGCTCGACTCAGCAAGTGTCTTTCATTCTAAAAAGATTAGGGGATCGATTTTAGAATAGGTAATCACCTATTACCACCTAAGAATATTTTATTAAAGTATACTATTCGAGTATATTTCATACAAGCAAGACTCGCCAACAAACATCTTGTATCTTTTATAATAAAATAAGCACTTTAAAACATTAAATAGGTACTCAGTACCTTCAGTTACCTCTAAATGGCTCAAATGATCTAATATTGTACAGTCAATTTTTGGATTTTTTTATGTATTAGTTAGTTAAAAGCTACACAGAGATTAACTAAGTATGATGCATTTTTATTTCCAGGTAGTTTTCTGATTTGCTATAATGCCATCCCTTTCTTCTTTGTATAAAGAGTAAAAACTGCACTGATAGCAATTGAGAATACTGTCTGAAATTAAGATCCTTGATTCAATGGAGTTAAAAATTACCCATCAAGATGACGCAAGCCTGCTTAGTAAATCCGGAGACGGCGGTATTTTCGATCACGCTGGCATCGGAGGAGATCTCCAAGAGCTCGCCGTTGATACCACCCACCCATACGGAACCCTCGTGGAGAATCTTCCTGCTGTTTTGGCGAGCTGCAAGACGTTCTTCTGCGCTCTTAGCTAGAGAAGCTGTTGGAGAAAAGAGCAAAGTCTGTATAGTAATAACAAGCATTTTTAGACCAGTGGTTCCTAAAGTTGTCTGAGCTAAGACCCATCTAATCTAATATTTTATTTAATCTTGTTAGTTATTCATAATCCTACTGGTTTATTAGTCTTCCACGCAATCCTTCCCCTTCCAATATATTTTTTATGAGTTTATACTTTTTTATGTGCGTAATTTTCACTATTTCCCGCTCACCCATCAATATGGTGAAAATCGATGTTTTGCTGCTTCACATAGAGGCATCCGCACTACGTCTAACGAAGTGATTAATACAAGTTTCCGGACTCGGAACGCACCTCTAGGCTGTTGTAGGGAAAAGGTGACATAAAATTGGTAAAATAATTCTCAGATTTCTCAGAAGCTAGTCTAGGGCCTCGTCACTACGACCTAGTGACGAGTTCCGAGACTACTTAATGTAGTCTTGTTTGTTATTGGAATGTAAAAGAAACGGAAACTTCTCCGTGTCTGTCGGTTGGTGTGTCGTTTTACAGGGCCCACTCAATATTCGCTCTGAGTTTGAATATTGAGATAGTTTGGGAAACCCTGCTTTTTTATATAAGAACTGGGCAGGCATTTGACCACCATCGTGCTTAATAAACAGGATGTGGTCCTAAGGTGTTGCATGCATGTCCAGGAAATCTTTAGACCTTTTGAGGGTTTAGTATACTTGTGCTCGTAACACGATCACACTATTCCCATCTTGGCAAAGATCGCGTTTGAACTTTGAAGTACAAGAAAGCTTTATATTCGTAGGTCCACTTTCGCCAAGCTAGATTAATATTTAACTCAGAGTTGATGCATGCAGAAGTAGCGTTAACTCTGGGTAAAATGTGTTTATCTAGCTTGGCAGAAGTGGGCCTTAGAGATTTAAGCTTATTTAACAAGTGCCGGCCCAATAATGAGCCTCTAAGTATATCTATCATATTACTATACATTCGTATCAATATTAGTTGTTTTATTTTCGTCTTTATTTAAGTATTATAATTGATAAGAGGATTATTACCTTCGCTCACGAAGTATTGGTGCTGGGTCCAATAGGTCTTGACGACTCCATTGGAGTTGGCGGGCGGCGTCCATGGCTTGAAACCCTGAACTTCCCAGTCAAGGATGGCATCTTGGAAGTCATCAGCTGGCAGCTGTCAAACAATATTAAGATTAGTGTGTGTAGTGTCGGCTTAGAATAGCACTACCCCCTCTCATCCCGTGGGTGTCGTAAAAGGCTACTAAGGGACTCAGCCTTCAGGAGATGGGCAGCAGCGTCTCCTACATACATGGCCATACTGCGATCGCAAACCCCCCTTTTGGGGGAGGCCTATACCCAGGAGTGGGTGTTATATGGCTGAGACGACGAATATTAAGATTGTTCTCCTGAAATCCAACCGCATTTGTTATTACTGTTATCACTATCAGATGAATATTTTCATCCTTCAGTTTTTTTTAAGTAATTAACCTTCCCATTATCAAATATTCTTAAATATCGTCAAAATATAAAAGTTTTTTAACAATTTCAGATTAAAATAGATTTTTTGTACCCAGTACCCCACTTTTGATATATTTTATTATGATAATACTTTATTACCTAATGAATTTATCAGCGCAACTGTTTAAGAACAGTTCAAATATTACTCCGATGACTTAAAAAATTAGGGGAAGGTAGTATATTATCGGACAACGTATAGTATCGGACAATATTGATAACATCTCTAATTCACTACATAAGCGCCCTCTGTGAACACACTAGCAAAGTATACCATCCTAAGCAGTAAGCACACGGTGAATCAGTTTGCGACAAGCTGCCGACGTCTCTGCGCGCACGGAATCGATTTTTTGTAAGTAAATAGTTCGATTTCGAAATATTGATTATTATTATCATTCGTTTATTAAAGGCAGAATTTAGTTGTTTTCAACAATGCAAGTTACAAGGTTTATCACTTACTAGCGATAAACCTTGTAACTTTTTCGCTCGCGGTTAACTCAGTGTTGCCAGTTATAAAGATACAAGTTAAATTGGTAGAAATTGATCCACAAATGAAAACTTTACTGTCTATTCTAAGAGAGGAACTAGACAAACAAACAATCGATCGTTCCGAGAAAGTTGACAATATAAACAGCAAAATTGATGAAAAATTACAACCTTTAGTTGAAGAAAACGTGAAGCTGAAGAAAGAAGTGAAGATGCTGGAAAATAAAGTTCAAAGCTTGAAAAAAGAACAGAGAAGAAACAATATTATTCTGCATGGGGTAGAAGAAAAAAAAAACAAACAGTTATGAGCTGCTACAAGCACTCCTAAGCAAGCTGAACATTATCAGCAAAGAAGCTAAATTTGAAGACTTTGTCGTGAACAGTCACGATCCTAAATCTTCGATATTAAAAAACCTAACCTGTCATTACACTGGCAACAATTTGTAGTTAGCAACACTGATATGTCAAAAGTTGGCGCTCTTGAATTTTTGGCGCTAATGGTGTTAACAAACAAGCTAACAAGAAAAAGTTAAGTTACATTACTTGGAAATAATTCAATTCAAGACTGATTTGTATTGTGAGCGTGTTCCTGTGGCTTGTGGTAAGCGCAGACTATCGGTAAGTCAATATAATTGATCACTTTGTTGTATTACATGTCAGATGCGTAATCTTGCAATTGCTGCGGTGATTGTTGAAGATAACCAAATCAGTGTTTTGCTTACCAGATTCAGTACGTTCAGTTGTACTGTGATTGAAGTGTGTGTTGATGTGAATCAGTGACCAGTAACAGTATCAGTAGTAATAGGTGATCAGGAACCTATCAGTTGTGTGAGGTAAGGGATGGCTGTAAGGGGAAGGTTGGAGGCCATCGTGGGGAACCAGCCCCAGGGGAACCAGCCCCAGCAACAGTTACAAGGGGAACCAGCCCCAGGAGAACCAGCTCCAAGGGGAACCAGCCCCAGGGGAACCAGCCCCAGAACCAGTTACAAGGGGAACCAGCCCCAGGAGAACCAGCTCCAAGGGGAACCAGCCCCAGGGGAACCAGCCCCATATATCAGAACAGTAAAGTATGTGTGCACTGCGGTGCAGGTACATGCAGAGGATCGATACAGATAGTGTTGTCGGTTAGCCTGTAGGGCAGCATAGTTTGCATGCACTGCGGTGCAAGTATACAGAGGGTCGATATCCTATCAGCTCAGTAAAGTATGTATGCACTGATGGGCAGGTACATACAGAAGGACAATACAGTTAGTGTTATCGGTGTCCTTGTAGGGCAGAAAAGTGTGTGTGTACTTCGGTGCAGTTTACCATGTAATCAAGTTAGTTTAATTCGCTATGACCTTATCAGTTGGTCGATATGGCGACATGGTGGAGGTGCTGGGATATGTTTTATTTGCATTAATCAGTTAAAGAGTATTCATTCAGTGTTTTCATTTATGTGGAATCATTTATAGCACTTTTCCACATACATATCAGTCTCCAAATCAATTTAAGTTGTTTAATAATATAAATTGAAATTAAAACATGTTTTATTCTGATAGATTTGCTTCTGTTGTAGTAGATTATTTATGTTATTCTACTGTGCATGCATAGCATTAGTTTAAAGTACCAAAATTGATTTATGTTTATCATACATACTTCATAAAAACAATTTTTTTACAATTAAATAAATCAATTAGTAACTTGAACAGTGATGATGTAAGCATCTAGTGAATCTATAAGATAGTTATGAAACTTTAACAGAATGACTGTTAGTTTGTGGTTTTTATTAAGTACCTACTATAAAGTAATTACATTGTAAAGTAAATTAATTAATAAATAACCCTGCAATGTGAACCAACTTCATTCTTAATATACATCACATTAAATAGATGAACACCTATTTGCTGTGCCCTATCAGGGTCCACAATGTACTTACCATCTTTATGTTACCATCTTGTTACCATTTGTGGATTGCAATAAATTGAAATTGAAATTGAAATTGAAATTGAATGATATTCTTCTATAGAACTGACTTCAGTGTTTGCTACATGTACTTATACACTTTTTGTTTTGGTAAAAGTGTTATCATTAGAAACATTAGGTAGGTACTTACCTGTATTCTATTGAGTTCATTCAACCTGACAAGACAAAATTATGTTTAAATCAAACTTAAATCACTAAGGAAAGTTTATTTCAGTTGAAGCACTAAGGGTTTTGATTTTATTGAATTAAAAGGAAAGAAACATGGTGTCTTAGTATTTAATATTTATTGAGTGTGTTTGAACTTTAATTTCATTATGGTTTATAAAAGGGCTAAGAAATAATGACTAAATTAAATTATTTATTATCTCAATATTGAAATAAGAATGAGTTAATGATGGTTACTTAAATTATTTTTGTCTTAGTACAAATATGTGGTAAATTATAAAATTGTCTAAATAGTAAATTTTAAATAGAAAAATATTGGAAAAAAAATTAGCTCGGCCACAAGTGAAATCTCAGACGAGAATCGAACCCGTATCTAAATATTTAAATTTAAAAGGAAGATTGTTTTGGGTATTTTTTACCTACTATGATTTTTAACTATAATTAATTTTTATAAAAATAAATAAAAAATATACTTTTATGAAAAATTTGTAGTTTGATAAAATAAAGTTAATTTCATTGTTTCAGTTGGAAACATTTAATTCGGATCTGCCTTTAATTGCGTTAAAGCATTATACCTACTTATTATCTATAAAATATTGTGAATAAAATGGAAGCAATAGTGCGAACTCGTTTGAACATAATTAGCCAAGCAGTTGAAGCCCTTATCAGTTCTGGTCGTGATTGTTTAAAAAACTTAAGTGAATGTAAAATTACTGTAGAAGATGCTCATATCATAGCCAAGAAATTAAGTCTTGCAAATGAACGCTTCGTCTCTGAAACATACAATTATTTCAAACTTGTTCAAGAACCCTCCGCTGATGAAGTATCTTCTTACACAATTAAACAAATGGAAGCAGAAGAGTTACTGGCTGAATTAGAGATAAGAGCTCCCACAATTCCAAATTCAAATAGAATTGCTACATCATGTGTTAATAGCTCTAATATCAGTGCTCGCTTACCACGTATGGAGTTAGCCAGATTTAACGGCGATGTACTGAAATGGCATCAATTTTGGGACCAATTTTCGTCTAACGTGGACACTCGCAACATCAGCGATGTGGACAAATTATTATATCTTCAGTCTGTACTGAGTGGTGAGGCAAAACAAGCTATTGAAGGTCTTGATACTACTAACAAAAATTATAAAATCGCGGTTGATACATTGAAAGAACGATACGGAAAAACGAGTGCAATTATTGATGCGCACTATGTTGCACTCTACCGAACTCAAGCAGCTAATAATTCGATTACCGATTGTAGAAGGGTCTTAAGCGAAGTTGAGCGTCACCTAAGAGTTTTGAAATCACTGGGCGAAGACGTTAACCATAATCACTTACGGGTCATGCTTATGGAAAAGTTCCCTGAAGATCTTATTTATGAACTCCGCATAAAAATGGGTGATGGAAATGAAACAATTGACAACATTAGAAAGAATTTAGAATACATAATTTCTGCTAGAGAAACATCAAACAGGCTTAAAAGGGATAATGACAATAAAAAACAAAATATTCAAAGTGATAATTTCACCTGCGACACATTTCATGCTATTGCCGAGTCCAGTGAAATTAACAAAGGATTACCATTCAAAAGGATATTTCATAAAGCAAGACAAGATAGAAACAGAAATTTTGA
Source organism: Chrysoteuchia culmella (assembly GCA_910589605.1). Classification (NCBI taxonomy): domain Eukaryota; kingdom Metazoa; phylum Arthropoda; class Insecta; order Lepidoptera; family Crambidae; genus Chrysoteuchia; species Chrysoteuchia culmella. The sequence continues at coordinate 18,928,481 of OU342651.1, read as the reverse complement.
TGACAGACGAATGGATGGTTATTACAACAGGAAAAGAAAGCATGAAGACGTAAATGATCAACAAAATAAAAGGAAAAAGGCCATAGTTTTGTGTATTTTCTGTCAAAATAACCATTATAACGATGAATGTACAAAATTCAAATCATTACAAGAAAGAAAATTTAAATTGAAGGGTCGCTGCTACAACTGTCTTGGTAAGGGTCACAATATCAGTGAATGTAAGTCTAAAAGAGAATGTCATCATTGTGGTAAATTTGGACTGCACAACAGAGCTCTTTGTCCGGACAAAAGCGAAGAACCTAAAGCTGATGTCTCTACAAAATCATTTTCTGCGAATACTTCAGATTCCATGACCATACTTCAAACCGCTACTGCGAAGGTATTTAATGTCAGTGATGATCATAAGCAACACATGAACTGCCGAATTTTACTAGATTGCGGTAGCCAACGCAGTTATGTTACAGACCGAGTTGTCAAACAGTTGAATTTATCAACCGTAGAAGAAAATAGGTTATCTATTTTCACATTTGGAACACAAGATCCTAAAATAATTGATAGTCCTATTGTTCATCTAAAATTGGTTACGCATACGAATAAGTGTAGGATTATCCATGCAAATGTTGTACCATACATAACTAAGAGTGTCACATGTCCATATGGTAAGATACCAAACCCTGATAAATTCTTAAAAGATGGCATGACATTGGCTGATGATGGTTCAAGAAAAGATCAAGTGGATATTCTACTAGGAAATGACTATTACTTCTCCTTTGTTTCCAATACGAAAACTGAATATGGCCCTGATCTTTTCTTGGTGCAGACGGAATTTGGTGGGGTATGGTCTGGTAGATGCCCTACTCCAGTAGATACACAAGACAAGATTTCGGTATTAACATACTTTCAATCTAGTAAAGTGATGGAAAACCACTTTTGTGAACCTGATTTGCCACTACAGAACGATAACCTCAAACAACTTTGGGATCTTGAATCCATTGGGATAGTAGATTCTCCGAAGTGTTCTAGAGATGAAGATGCGATAAAACAATTTAATGATACCACAGAATACACAGATTATCGATATTACGTGAAATGGCCTTGGGTAGAATATCCACCTACTACTCTTCCTGTAAGTTACGGTTTAGCATTGGGAAGACTGACGAGTTTATTTAAACGATTAAATTCCGACACTTTACAAGCCTATAGTGATGTATTGAAAGATCAACTAGAAAAGGGAATTATCGAGGTTGTTGAAGATACACGTCTTCAGGTGGATCATCCTGTACATTACTTACCACATCACTATGTACTACAAGAAGGTAAGACTACAAAACTTAGAGTTGTGGTCGATGCATCTGCAAAAATTAAAGATAACAACAGTCTCAACGAATGTTTATATAGAGGACCACTACTGTTAGAAGATCTTACTGCCCTTCTCATCAGATTTCGTGAACATAAGATTGGTATTGTAGCAGACGTTGAAAAAGCCTTTTTACAAGTCGGATTACAGCTTCCCGACCGAGATGTGACTAGATTCTTATGGCTAAAAAATATACACCAAGGAGTTTCGCCTAATAACATTCAACATTTGCGGTTCTGTCGTGTGCCATTTGGCATAATATCGAGTCCTTTCTTACTTAATGCTGTTATTAAACATCATTTGACAAAATCTAATGATGATACTAAAATTAACATATCGGAAGATATCTATGTCGACAATTTGGTCACCGGTACAGATTCAGTAGAGGAAGCTGTTATACTATACAATGTTACTAAGAAATCATTTAACGAAATATCCATGAATATAAGACAGTGGAATTCCAATTCGGATACTTTTATGAACCAAGTCCCAAATGATGTCCAAGACACAGCAAAAGACTCGATAAAAGTTCTAGGAGTAGAATGGAACATTAAAACTGATGAACTGAGATTAAGCCCTAAACATAATTCACATAAGGAAGTTCTTACTAAGAGAGGTATATTGAAAGTTTGTGCGTCGATTTACGATCCCTGCGGATTTGTTGCACCAATCGTTTTGCCTGCAAAATTGCTAATACAGGATCTATGGAAATATAAAGTGAAATGGGACGACATTATACCAAAACAGTTTTGTGACACATGGACTTCAATTAGAACCGATTTAGCCAGGATCAAAGAAGTTACTATTCCCCGAATGTATGCCAATGCAAGCACAGACAGCATACAGAATCCTAATAATATTGAATATGAATTACACGCATTTGCAGATGCCTCAAAACAGGCATACGCAGCAGTCGTATATCTACGAGGTTATGACATTCAGAACAAGACTTTCGTAAGTTTTGTAATGGGGAAGTCGAGATTGGCTCCTATTAAAAATCAAAAGGATTTACAGATACCGAGATTGGAATTGCTGGCAGCTGTCATCGGAAATCGCTTACTTTGCTACATAATGAAATCGCTTCGCATACAAATTCAGAATCAATTTTTATGGGTCGACAGCGAGATTGTGATAAGTTGGTATAATTCTACGAAGTTACTCCCTCCGTTCGTGGCTAGACGGGTTAGTGAAATAAAATCAAATAAAAGACTTACCGTGAGATACGTACCGACCGATCTTAACCCAGCTGACACGGCAACAAGAACCTGTAACGCTTTAAAAAATATAGAATTTTGGTTATCAGGACCAAACTTTTTAAAAGCAAATCCTAATGGTTGGCCTGTAACCTCTGCAAAGAAAAAAGACAATGTACATACACACATTTCTTCTAATGCTGGGAAGGATCTTACAGAAAGTAATGATGATAACAAAAAGAGTACAGATGACGGAAAGGAAGTAGTCGTTATTTTTGAGAAGACAACGAGACAAGAAAAAGCCAAAGATATAGATGAAGAAATGGAAATTGACTTAGAAACACAAATAGAAAGCGATAAGGAAGACAAAGAAATTACTAGAATATTAAAGTTACAACAAGAGCATTTTTCAAAAGAATACGAAGGCAAGCAGACAAATTTGTCGAAATCATTCAGACTATTCAAAGATGATAAGGGACTACTTCGTTGTGGAGGTAGATTTCAAAATGCAGATTGGTCAGAAAACAAGAAATATCCCATTCTGTTACCAAAAAATACCAAAATCACATCAGAAATAATTGAAAAAGTACATAAGCAGAATTATCATGTTGGAGTCAGTCACACATTAGATTTGGTTAGACAAGAATTTTGGATAATACAAGGACGATCACAAGTTCAAAAAGTACTCAGGAACTGTCTTCAATGTAGAAAGTATAATGGTGGACCATACAAACTTCCGCCAATGCCTCCTTTACCAGCGGAGAGAGTCAGATATTCTTCCCCATTCACATTCACAGGTCTAGATTATTTTGGACCTCTTAAAATAGAAGAAGATTCTGTTGAAAAACGTTGGGTGTGTTTATTCACATGCTTGTGTGTTAGAGCAATTCATATGGAAATAGTGAAGGACTTATCTGCCGATGAATGTGTCATGGCTATCAGAAGGTTTGTTGCGATCAGAGGACTACCACAAGTCCTAATATCAGATAATGCTACTCAGTTTAAGTTGACGGCGGAAGTTTTAACGTCTGATTATTGTATTAAAAACCAAATCTCTTGGCGTTTCATACCAGAGCTTGCACCTTGGTTTGGGGGGTTTTATGAACGATTGATTGGATTGGTAAAAGGTTGTTTAAAGAAAACCATAGATAAACATTTGCTCAATCATAATCAACTGTGTACAATAATTAAAGAAGTAGAAGCAGTGGTTAATACGCGTCCACTTACTACCGTAGGGGATGAATTCGAACATGTACTGACACCTGCAGATTTCCTTCGGATTGGTGGTCCAGTTGTTACAGATATCTCTGAAGAAGTGTTCTTAGAACAAACCACAATTACAAAAGATAAACTGATTGAAATATGGAAGCGTGGGCAAGATATTTTAAAAGACTATCAGCGTATGTTTACGACCCAGTATTTAGACAGTTTAAGAGAGAGACGAAGCGTACACAAACAATCCAGAGTAGTTGTAGATAGAGTACCAAAGAAAGGTGAGATAGTACAAATTAAAAGTGATCAGAACAGGACTCTATGGAAAATAGGGCGCATTTCAGCTGTGATAACGGGCTCAGATAGAAAGATACGAGTTGCACGAGTAACACTCCCATCTGGGGAGGTATTCACCAGATCTATAAGTCATTTATATCCCCTTGAGATGGAGGATGAATCGAACGAGACAAGGCATAAGGATAAGAAAAAGGAAGTATCCAATTCAGATGCATTTATAGAAAAGGACGATACCAATACAGACGCATCAGGTATAAAGCTTACGCAGAAATCACCTGAACCGGAGTGTAATGAGGAGATACAGACGCAGAGGACCAAGCGGCTATCAGCACAAAGGGCTCAAAGTTTGGTTAAACAGTGGACCAAAGAGTTAATTAAACTTGTTTAATGGCAATAGTAGTGTTTTATTTCATAAACATAAGTAATATAGATCAGAATAGTCCCATACAGTATCAGTTCTTCGGGCGGGAGTGTCGTGAACAGTCACGATCCTAAATCTTCGATATTAAAAAACCTAACCTGTCATTACACTGGCAACAATTTGTAGTTAGCAACACTGATATGTCAAAAGTTGGCGCTCTTGAATTTTTGGCGCTAATGGTGTTAACAAACAAGCTAACAAGAAAAAGTTAAGTTACATTACTTGGAAATAATTCAATTCAAGACTGATTTGTATTGTGAGCGTGTTCCTGTGGCTTGTGGTAAGCGCAGACTATCGGTAAGTCAATATAATTGATCACTTTGTTGTATTACATGTCAGATGCGTAATCTTGCAATTGCTGCGGTGATTGTTGAAGATAACCAAATCAGTGTTTTGCTTACCAGATTCAGTACGTTCAGTTGTACTGTGATTGAAGTGTGTGTTGATGTGAATCAGTGACCAGTAACAGTATCAGTAGTAATAGGTGATCAGGAACCTATCAGTTGTGTGAGGTAAGGGATGGCTGTAAGGGGAAGGTTGGAGGCCATCGTGGGGAACCAGCCCCAGGGGAACCAGCCCCAGCAACAGTTACAAGGGGAACCAGCCCCAGGAGAACCAGCTCCAAGGGGAACCAGCCCCAGGGGAACCAGCCCCAGAACCAGTTACAAGGGGAACCAGCCCCAGGAGAACCAGCTCCAAGGGGAACCAGCCCCAGGGGAACCAGCCCCATATATCAGAACAGTAAAGTATGTGTGCACTGCGGTGCAGGTACATGCAGAGGATCGATACAGATAGTGTTGTCGGTTAGCCTGTAGGGCAGCATAGTTTGCATGCACTGCGGTGCAAGTATACAGAGGGTCGATATCCTATCAGCTCAGTAAAGTATGTATGCACTGATGGGCAGGTACATACAGAAGGACAATACAGTTAGTGTTATCGGTGTCCTTGTAGGGCAGAAAAGTGTGTGTGTACTTCGGTGCAGTTTACCATGTAATCAAGTTAGTTTAATTCGCTATGACCTTATCAGTTGGTCGATATGGCGACAGACTTCGATAAATGGGACAATTGCAAATTCCACCGTCTGGGGCAAAAAAAGGAAGGAAAGATTCAGCCTATATTTATCACCCTCACATTAACCTGGAGAAAAATCGTCATGCTGAAGAATAAAAAGTTCCTACCAAAAGAAATCTACATAACAGAATATTTTCCCAAGGAAATCCTAGCAAAAAGGAAAGATTTAAAAACCAGATTAGAACAAGAACGAGAGGGAGGACATCCAAGCCTTCATAAAGTACGATCAGTTAGTAGTAAAAGGGGTTGGAAACAATAATAAAAGAAACACCCAATAGAACCAACAACAAACAACAACCAATAAAGTTACAGAAGAAAACTTAGGACACAACAAGGGTCCAAGCAAAATGAACAAGATAAACGCTTTCACTTACATGAGAGCTCGAGCAACAACAGAAAATTCTAAATCAGACAACCAATAGCAACTAGCAACCAACAACGGATCGGAAATACGAAAATAAACCAAAAAGCAATTATTGTCAGCCAAACAAAAACAAAACATCCCCCAAGCCGACTGGTCACCGTGGGGATTACGACCACTACCCTCCAAACAACAACAAAGTTAATTTCAGAGACAAAAATCTTAGCCATCGGCAATGAACTGAACACCTACAATGAATGTCACCACGCTGAAGACAACTTATATAATGATAAATATTAAACAAGAAAATATACTAGAAAAAAGCAACTAGTCTCATGTCGCCCTGACGGGATGACGGGCGACATGAGACTAGTTGCGTTTTTCTAGTATATTTTCTTGTTTAATATTTATCACATAAAAATAGCATTGTAAAATGCAAAATTAAAAAGTTATATCAACTTATATATCTCTACTTATAATACGTTCACTCTAAGATCAGATGAAAGTCTAACAGAACTTGCACTAGCACTTAAACATATAAAATGGTCAATCATAGGACTAAGTGAAGTAAGACGCCTCGGGGAAAACATAGAAGACCATGGTAAATTTCTCTTATATTATAAAGGCGACACACCTGGACAATATGGTGTAGGGTTTTTGATCAAGAAGGGTTTGATAGACTACATAGATGAATTTATCGGTATATCAGACCGAATAGCAATCCTGAATATAAAACTGCCTCACGGTAATTAAATGTGGACAGTAGTACAACTATACTTCCCAACCGAACAATCGTGCCAAACAGATATCAACGAGTTCTACTTTACTACTATCACAATCAATAGAAAAACATAGTTGCAAAAATATCATAGTTATGGGAGACTTTAATGCCCGAACAGGAAGCCGAATAGATGGCGAAGAATCAATCCCTTTTGCTCTGGCAAAAGAACCAGAAATTGATAAATTGATCCAATTTGCATTTGAAAATAATTTTAACTATACTGAACAGCCACTACAAAAACAGAAAAACAAATAGATGGACCTGGATATCCCCAGATGGCCGATATAAGAATGAAATCGATTATATTCTCAATAACAAAAGTTCATCGTTTCAAGATTGTAGAGTATTGAATCTAAACTTCAACAGCAACCATAGGATGGTTAGAGCTAAATTCAAAACATGTATTAAGAAGACCAGACCTTTCAAAGCCAAACCACCAAATGAAATCACGACTGGAAATATTGATATGATAAGAGACAAATTAGAATCCTTTATAGAAAACACGCAAGATTATACTACACAAGAGAAATATGATACACTACAAGAAATATTCAATACAAAACCAGAAACTAAATCCAAATATAAGCGAAACAATTACAAACAATGAAATAACTAGAAACTCGAAATGAGATGCTGACCAAACCAAAAAAACCAAACATGATAGGAAATCAATAGTAGAAATAATAATAATTTGTTTTATTGGCACATTTTTCTTACAAAAATATAGATCAATTTTCTTATCTTACATCTTAGATCTAGAAATTGACATCTGGACCTGAACTTGTTTACACTGTATCTCTGGTGCAAATATATAAATAAGTAAAATGTGAAGTTTACGGCTACTATTGATATTCGCCATTCTCAAATATTGTAGCTAATATATTAGAATTACCTTCCAAATATACGAATTTTAGGGAAAGTTAAAGCAGAGATTTACGTAAGTATATTTTCATTTTTAAGAATAAATTATGTAATGAAAATATACTTACGTAAATCTCTGCTTTAACTTTCCCTAAAATTCGTATATTTGGTATATTATGTCACATAAAACAATATCTAACTTTAACAAATCAATATTTTATTGTTATGGCTACTAATAATCGTGTCAACAAAAAAAAAAAAAATCTTTCTTCTTTTCTACTTCGTTTTATTCACTGTTCATTTTATTTAAGGAAGTACTAAAGCCATTACGACACTTAGAAAAAAATATTAACCTATTTTATTCATATGTTTAGTTCTTTATTTTGCATGATAGCAATTGAAATTAAATAAACAGTTATACATTTGTTCTCCACATTTTGTAATGAAGAATAACGCACACACTTGGAAAACATGCAATTCTTCGCATATTTTTTTTAAATACTTCCATGATAGCCATTGAATTTAAAAAACAAATGTGTGTTTTTAAAAGTGGATAGGGGAATGGCCTCTTTCCGGCGCGAACCAAAACCAGAGCGGTGGGCAACCGCTCTCGAACGGTTGCGGAGGTTTGAGAGGGACTACGTGTCTGTGTTTACACGGAAACGGAAACCTTTCGGATAGTACGATTGTGGAAATCTGAGATGGGAGTACGCTCTATGACTTAAATAGAGGCGGAAACTGGAAGAAAGTGAGGACTGAGGGATGGAAGCGCGAGAGGCGCGCCCAGTTTCCCTTGGAAACTCACATTTCGAGCGATAATGTGGAAATCTGAGAGGAGTTACGCTTTTATGTTTTACATAGAGGCAGAAACCGGAAGGTAGTACACACGAGTCTCTTAGAAGCGGACGCTCTAAAACAGACAATGGCCGTAAGGACTATGCTTCCATATGGAGGCAGAAAATGACGGGTAGTACACTCTAGTGGGTCCCGAGCTTGGTTGGGAGACATTGCTCTTTAAGTTTGTCGACCCCAAGCAAATCCCATGGGATGGCAGAAGTTGTTTCTGCATCCCGAGGTGGGTGGGAGAGTCCCACATAACCTTTTGTTTGCTCTCCCAGGCGACGTAGGTATGCGTAACGAATTTTCCACTCGTTAAAAAAAAAGATTTATCGTGTCTTCTTTAACTTTCAAAGTGTTTTACCATTTTCAGAATAGCAAGGCTGATGACGAGTGTAGTATTTTGGGGAGGTTGTTGTCAACACATTCTAGGGCATACACATCCTTGGCATTGCTTTTGTTTTCTTGGCGACACATTGATATACTTTAGTATCTTACCTAGTCAAAATGGTCGTTGATTTGCACTCACTGCAATATGAAATGAAGACAGTTGAAAATAGTGAAAGTCATGATAGAGAAACACGAGTTAAATATAGTGCCACAGATAATTAGTGCCAAAATAAACTAAGTAGATTATTTATGTGCAATTTTGTTTTTGTTGTTTATTTAAGATGTAATTTTTCTTATTGGGGTAGCCAGTGACGGTATTGGTGTAAGGTGGTGGTGGTCAAAGAGGGCGCAGAGAGTAAGGTCACCCAGCGGTAGTCCTTAGCAAATACAAAGTACATGAAAAATTGAAGTCTTAGTCTTCTTACAGTGATCTGTAGACCAGTGACGGTATTGGTGTCGTTATAGAGGGCACAGATAGTGCGGTGTTTCAGCAAGGAGCAGGATGAGGCTGGGCAGAGGGCCGTTGGGCCTGGGGGCCGGCACCCAGAGGTAGTCCTAGGCACATATAAACTACATGAAAAAGTAAAGTCTTAGTCTACTCACAGCGATCTGTAGACCAGCGACGGTGTTGGTGTCATCGAAGAGGGCGCAGAGAGTGCGGTCGTTCTGCGACGGGCAGTAGAGGATGAGGCTGGGCAGAGGTCCATCGGGCCTAGGGGTCAACACCCAGCGGGAGTTCTTCGCCTGGGCGACGGTACGCGGCACGGTCACGAAGTAGCTGGTTCCGAAGCCGATTACGTTCACACCGAACCTCACTATTGAATAAATTGACATTGAGTAAGAAAAGTATTTTTTACTATTTAGACATGTTATTAGATAAGTAGTTTCAATTGCGTCAGGACTCAGGAGCCATCGCGAGATATGGACTATAGTTCAATCGATTCTACAGGTCAGGCCCTGCTTTGATCCCTGTGCAGTTAACAACATTTCTGATAGATTGAGTACGTGTCCTAACAAAAAAAACTAACTGTTTTGAAAATAATATCTTCTGATTAAAAATAATAAAATAGAGAAAAAAATGCAATTATTAATTTTATAAAATTGAAACCGACTTTCCAGATTCTCTATTACGGCGGAAAGTAATTAAATCTTTCTTGTTATTTTAGTTTGTAGGTACTGACTATTTTTATATTAATGGGTCTCATTGATCAGATGTAATCGGAGAAATGTACTAAAAACGTTTATGGTTACGTTGCGTAGTTAACAGTTGTATATATTTTTTCATTCACCTACAGAAAGTATAGGTATTATTGTTTCTGTTCCTAGCAAAAATTAGAGTTATAGAGTTTTACAACTCTGATTTTTGCTAGGTTGTTAGCAACCTAATCTAAACTAGATTTAGTTTACAAACTGTTCAAAAGTATACACAATAAAAAAAATTAGTTTAAGTTTTATTACAATTTCTTCATTTGATACCAAAATTATAAGTACGTACATATTTTTTTCTGAAAGTATGGGATCCGCATCCTAAATCTCATTTTCACTCGATCTAGTTTTGATAGTACTTATTCCAGTTTTATAGACTAGTTTCTCTGATTTGTGCATAGACATGTTACTCAGACATCATACAGTTACTTCCACATTAATAGTACATGTGGATTTTTTTAAATGTACTTACCCTTGAGACCCTCTTTCCAGTCACCTAAAACAAGGAATAAGCAAATTAATTATAAATATTATCGAACAACATCTTATACATTGATCAGATTCTGAAATAAGTGGCACACGTCTTGTGTTACGGATACCATCGAGCGAATTACAATATATACATTTTAGAGATAACTAAGATCGCTTCCATATTTAGCCTTATCGATACTTAACATCAGGTATGATGAAGGCTAACAGTCTCCTCGTTGTTTTTAAAATAACATGCAGACACGGCAAAATCACAAACGGACTACAACAATTACTTAGGCTTCATCTGCAAATAGCTTTTTCACATACATTTTTTGCTGAGTAGGAAGCTTAGTTTATATATGTATAGAATTAAAACAGTAGAGGACCCATCACTGAACCCTGAGGGAAGCTCAAAAAACTAAACTGCCAAAAAACAACATAATACAATTTCTTTTTATTGAAAAATAGATAAAATGTATACTTACCAAAGCCTTGGGCAGCGGCGAAGATGCACGCAAGAACAATAAAGAGTTTCATTTTCAGTAGGCAGGTTTGATGTGAACTATGTCCTCGTAAACATCAACCTTTTTATAATTTATTATCACGGATTAAATAACGACATAATGATATCTTAAAAATAGGGAATTAATAGGTACATAATGACATAATCTTATCTGCTTTGTACTTATTATTCTGCGATATGGTGTTAGATACTTAATAGTGCAATCTTGTGTCCATTTAACGTATGATTAACTTGTAATAGATATATGTACCTACCTATGTTGTAGCGAAACCAAACGATAAAGCCATACTCTAAGTCGGTTAAATTTATTTAAAGAATGAAAGAAAAAAGAAAGAAAATCTGTTAATTCTGGCACAGACACGAGACCATAATATACAAGTAAAGGCAACAATTACAATTATGAATTAAGAAGAATAAAAAAAAAAGGAAAGTTACAACTAAGTTTTCTTTTTACTAATAAAATGTTTATCCATCCAAGAAAAATGTTAATAAAGTGTTTATTTATTAACCTCAGAACTAAAACTTTTGTTACAGCAGAAAAAAAATTACCCATGGTAAATTTTAAATAGAAAAATATTGGAAAAAATTAACTCGGCCACAAGTGAATTCTCAGTGAAGTATCAAAATAGCATTGAAAAATGCAAAAATTACAAAATCATAAAAAAAAATTACCCATTTGTTTTTACATATTCATTTATTTTGTAGAAGAAGGAAATTGCTTCAGTGAATACTATATGTTGCCCTTAGACCCCACTATCACTATAGATAATATCATTATCACTTGATAGTAGCCTCTCACGAAGACTTTAGACTTTACTATCATATCTTCTAGATCTAGATATGGCAATTTGTCACATGTGTTACGAGGTTTTATAACGTCTTCGTAGATATTGGAATTAGTTGTGTTTTGAATTGCGTGTGTTACGCATAACAAATGAGTTTTGATTTACATGGGTACCTACATAATACGAGAAGTTCGTTGGCCGGTGATGGCGTATATTCGCAGTCACCTGATAGGTGGCCAAACATTTATTACGCCGTTTTAATGAAGGCACGTTAAGCTATTCACGATTTTGTTATCCACATTGGGCTACCTATCCATAAGACAAACCAGCCCCTTTTCTTTGTAAATGTTTCAGTTGTAGGCCTACTTGCGTCATACTAGGCTAGCATTTAACTCTGAGTTAGATGCATGCAAAAGCAGCATCAACTCGAGTTTAATGTGATAGCATAGCTTGACGCAAGTGTTCATTTTAGAGTTTAAATGCGTTACAAATCTAATACTAACTACATATATAACAAGGTCTTAAAAGACGAAAACTTTTGTTTGTTAATTGTGTTGTTCTCATGTAAGTGAATTAATGTGTAATTCTTAATGAGAATAAATGTCTTAAACCTAAAAAAAAACATTATAAATTAATTGTTTTAACTATAAAAGTAAAGGTAGTTAAAAACTGAGTAAGACTGTGTCAAAAGTGCCTTTACGCCCTAATGTCCTTTACGGCATTTGAGCCCTGAGGTAATAATATATAAATCTCTTTACTTCAAGAAGGGCTTATAATAATGTAATGCCTCTTTTTTTGCTAATTTGTATCTTAATTTATGTGTAGTGTTTTCAAGTAAAATAAACGATAAATAAAAATATGCTACGGTTATAAGGCGGATAATGCCAAATATCGAGAATTGCCGTTCTGTGTTCTTTAAAAAATACCGATGTTTTTTTTTATAAAATTCGCTAATAAGGCGAAAAATATCTGGAAGGATACTCGTTTTAATAATTGAAGGTAAATTCTCCCAATAACTGACAACAAAGCTATGATTCCAATTGGCCAATGTTCAAGTTCATAGTACTCTATTCAGGTTGAAATACAAGCCGAAACCGAAAAACTGTTAGGCGACGTTTAAACCAAACGTTTTATGATTTTTCAATTTTTGCATTCTTGCAGCAGGAGGTTAGCAATTCGGTCGTATGTTTTTTTTAATGTTTGTTACATCAGTACACGATCATTTATGAACCGATTTGGATAATTTTTGTTTGTTTTTGTTTTTGTTTTTTTGTTGTTTTTCTTGAAATTTTGTTTTATTGTTTGAAAGGGTATACTTACAAGTTAGACCCATTGTTGTCAAGATAGGATCTGATGATGGGATCCTGGGAAAATCGAGGGATCTCCTCAAACATTATAAGCACACCTATATCGATTTCGTTGTTTTCTTAAGTATCTCGTGTATTTGCTTCCGAAAAGCATTTTGAGGAGTGGAACTGATGATGAAGACTACAAATGGTCATCGGAAATTAGCACTTTACAGAAGTGATACGATTACTTTAATATGGTTAATAAGCAATTAATGCTTGTCTCAATGCGTTTGATGAAGTGGAGTTGATGATGAAGAACCAGGAGAACTCCTCAATAATTAACGTCTCGGCACCGGGTATAGCAACATTTGGTAAAAGGGAATGAGCACTTGACACAAGGTTATTAAATTATGAGTGTAGGTACGGGACTTCTTCTACCTTTAAAAATTGTGATTTGATTTTATATTGAGGTACTTTAAAAAACAATTTAAAACCGACTTCAAAAAACTAAAAAGCAAAAATAAGCGTCGGTGCCAGCCAAGTCAAGAAAAATTTAAGAGTGGGACTGAAAAGTAGAATGCATTGGCTGACACCGACTCCAAAAGGCTTATTTTTTGTATTTAGTTTTTTTCAATGCTATTTTTGTACTTATAACAAATATTAAATAAAAAAATACTGAAAAAAACGTTGTAGTTATATGATTATAGTACTTGACGACCTCAGTGGTAGAGTGGTACGTACACCAGTTTTGCTAAAGTCCTGGGTTTGAATCCCGGTAGAGGCAAATGTTTGTATGATGGATACGAGAATTTGTACCTGAGTCATGGATGTTTAAATATATTTCTACACATAAATACTTATCTATGTTTAATTATATGTATTTATATCCGTTACCCTAGTATCCCATAACACAAGCCTTACAGTGCTTACTTGGGGTAAGGTTAATTGGTGTGAGTGTATTTATTTATTATTTATTTGTATTCTATGTAATAGCCGTCTCCGTTCTTTTCTGTCCGTCTCGTGGGTAAAACTACAAAAATACCAATTTGTTATCTTTGTAATATTAAGTATTATATAGTAGGATAGGATTACCTAACTACTTACTCGTAGCTAGTTCTAACCATCCTTTTTTTTTGTTTTGAGTCAGGGGAATGCGTTTACGCATACCAAATGGTTATGCTGGGCTCGCCTAGAATACCGGACTCGCGAGTCCGGCACCCTATCCCCCGCCGCCCCCCGACACCCCGTCGAGCCTAGTAGGCTCAGCGGGGGTTCGAGAGAGAAGGGAGGGACCACCACCCCCCGGTCCCCCACTCAGCCTCGAAAAGCAGAATGGGGGGCCGGGAGAGAAGGCACTACCAACTAAACCCCTCACTACTTGCCCTCTCACCGCCGTAGGTCATGGAGAGCCATTTGTTATATTCTCCCCTGTGACCGGCGGTTCGCCCGATTCCCGGCTGAGAAATGGCCGAGCAAGTTTGGCCATCCCTCCAGGCAGGTGAGGGGACCGTGCAAACTTCGGGCGACAGCTTAGCCGTCACCCGGATCGCACGGCCCCGCTAAAGGGAGTTCTAACCATCCTATAGTTTTATATACTATAGCGTATAGCGTATAGCGTCTTAGATACTCATCTTCAGCCATTTTAATGTCTCCACAGTTTTATCCACCTCCTCCTAATTGAAGGCAAATTTCTAGATTGCTTAAATACCATTCCCTTTTTTTGTATGGTCAGTAAAAAAAATGCACTGATAGCAGTTCAGAAAACTGATTGCAATTAAGTGGTCTTCTTCATGGTTAAGTGGTCTTCTTTATAGTTGCATAATAGGACATGGTCTATGACCCAGCACGTGACCCAGCACGATGGGGTTTGGGAGATTCCAACGACTTAAATGCTTCACAACCAACTATTTAACTTGGAGAAGCTTGTGCTAAATTGGTCACCCATCTCGTAAACGGCCGTTGCGAAATTTGCGTAACCGCCACAATGGTAAGCCAAACGCGATAAACACTGCACCTCTGTTCTGCTTTTTGAAACTAAATGTATTTTATGTATGTCGTTTCAATTGATTTTCACCGTTTCGCGTGAAGTTGAAAATACTAGTCTATTTACTAAAATTACTTTATAATGATCATTAATGGAAATACTCAGCAAAATACCGGCACCCGCCTAATTGTTGTTATCATGAAAGATTAAGTCCTCTTCTGAGAATTTTGTGAGAAAATAATACCAATTATTTTTCAGGCAATAACAACATTATATTCTATTCTTGTTCGTGTTTTATACATATAAGTAGGTACGTAATTAGTAAGTTACCAGTATTCTTATTTGTTGGTTTCGAAAAATTAAACAAGAAAATATACCAGAAAAAAGTAACTAGTCTCATGTCGCCCTGACGGGATTCGAACCCGCATCCTTGGGAGTCCGGCCCAATGCGCTAACCAATTATGCAAAGGTCTCTGTAGCATAATTGGTTAGTGCATTAGGCCGGACTAATATTTATTACATAAAAATAGCATTGTAAAATGCAAAATTAAAAAGTTATAATTGTTGGTTTCTTTTTATTTTTATTTTCGTAAGTATTTTAATTTAGTTTTTAATCTAATTTTGAAAAGACTTTTGACTCACAGATATGTCAGTCCTATCGTATCCTAAACAAGATATGTACTTATATCTTGTTTAGGATACGATTCCTACTCCTCAGTCGTTCACACTTGACAGAGTGGTCGTGGTCTCTGATGATGCATGTTCTGAGAACGCCACTCTCGCAATGCGCCTCCATTTATTGCGGTCTTCTGCGTTGCGGGAACATTGGACTATGGAGATTTTTGTTGCAGCTTTAATGGAGTCCTTCCAACGCGTTGGCGATCGACCACGCGACCGCTTGCCTTCCACTTGTCCTTCGACAACAAGTCGTTCCATAGAGTGTTCATTGCGAAGAATATGTCCGAAGTATTTGAGGATTCGTAATTGCACAGTCGACGATAATCTTTCCTTAATTTTTAGCACCACATTTCAAGAGCATCAATTTTACGTCTGTCTTTCAGGCGAACCGTCCACGTTTCCGACCTATATAGAAATATTGGGAAGACTAGGCTTCTCATCAGGCCAACTTTCGTGGCTTTAGTGATGTTGCGGTTGCTCCGGACTCTCTTAAGCTTGTCAACGTAGGTTCGAGTCCCATCGGAGAATTCACTTGTGGCCGAGATGTTTTTTTTCCAATATTTTTCTATTTAAAATTTATCATAAATATCCTATGTTACTCCGTCCTTTCAACTAACTATTTGATTTTTTTATTTAGGATTCGGACTAAATGGAAACAATGGAATATCTCATAATACGGGTCAATAGCGAAAATAATACTACCACAAAAATGCTTGTCGAAATGTCACAGACAGGAAATAACATTAGCAAAACATACCGGAAGTTGGAAAACTGCACTTTTATACTGCGATTGAAGTCTCCTATACGTTTTGCAGAAAGGGAAGTAACCAAACGACGTTTGACAAAAGCTATTTCATACATTTTGCATTCTATATTGAGACGAACATTGAAATAATTATGTTGAGAGATTTTCCTGCAGGTAGTAGAGGATGTCTTTGGGTATTTTTATCTTTATTTTAAAGCTAGGCATATCTTTTAAAAATAAAAACTAAAATTTGAAAAGCTGACTTCAAAACGTAAAAAATAATAACAAAAACCAAAAAACTACATTGCACTTCTACAATACATTTCTACAATACTTCTATATACAGTACATTATTTTGTCCTGGTTGTCACCGACACCAAAAAGTATATTTTGAAATTTTTGTTTATTTTACAATGTTTTGTGTTAGATAATTCCAGTTATTTTCATAAATCGAGAGGACCATAAATTTTGTGTGTATGTATGTCTGTTACCATTTTTCTCGGAAACTACCGGCCCGATTTTGATGCGGTTTGTTGCATTCGAAAGGTGTTATTTCTGGCAGAACGAATTTTTCTCGCGTTTGTAATTTATAAATAGGTGGATAAAATATGTATAGAACTTACATCACTTTATGTCGGGGGATATTCGTAAAAAATCTCTTTTTAATTAAGAATAGTTAATTATAACAGTTTTTTTTTTCAAAATGTTTTGTATTGTTTTTTTATGTATGACGTTTTAACATCAGCCGCGCGTTTTAAATTTTTTTTAATTTTGTATAATCACCCAACTACTAGTATGCCTAATGTCAATTGAAATTAATTCAATATGCTGCGAATGTATAAAATTATTACCAGTGCCAATAACAGAGGTTCTCTAAAGCCCACTGTACCTGCATTTTCATACGCGTGTATATTAGTTTTCCATTGAATGTCCGGTATGATATCTGTGTAAAGGCTATTCCGAGAGGATAATTAAAACCGGCAATTGAATATGCATTCCCCGTAGCTCAATGTAGAGCGTTTAATTTGGCACTCAAGGGTTGTAATTAATATTGTTTAGCAGTGGCGAAGAGCGAAACATACCGATTCCCGTCGGCATCACTGCCTCATACAGTTAAGAGGATTTTTTGAGAATTTTTTTGGTCCAGCTTTCCTTTGCCCAACTTTGACCTCTTGCCACTGTTGGTTGTTATTTAGGTTTCAATTATATTTTATATATATATATGGATATGTTACGTCCATAGTAAGTAAGCATTGAAATCTTAGACCAAAGACACTTATTCCAACTTTAAATCTTTTTATGATGAATTTTAAATAGAAAAATATTGGAAAAAATTAACTCGGCCACAAGTGTATTCTCAGATGGGAATCGAACCCACGACCTTTGGAAATCCGGTCCAATGCTCTTGCAGAGCAAGTATAAAATAGCATTGAAAAATGCAAAAATGCAAAAAATCATAAATTTCAATCTTTTCTTTGTGCATAGAACAACATCGGACCCCATATACGAGTACCTATGGTCTGCCCAATTTTTACAATGCGAGCTCGTATGACATATCTCCTTTAAATACACACATTATTATTATATTTGGTATTTATGATTTAGATTTGGAAACATTTTCATGTAAAAATGTTAAGCCAAGACGTCACCATATAGCTTGCACTGTCAAAATATCTCAAGTAGAGCCTAGCTTCTAACTCTACACGCCCAAACTCTACAAGCTCTAACTTCCCAAACTCTACACCTTAGAATATATGACTTGGCCATTTCGCTACTTTACATGGGCTTTAATTGAAAAAAAAATATTCAGTGTTTACTTTTCAGCTACACAACATACATACACACTTAAATAAATAAATAAATAAAATAAATAAAAATATGTTTATTCCAGTTCCTCAATCAACATTGAACACAAGATATTGGAACACTCCTTTTAAGTATTTTAAAAACACATGTGTCAGGAGTGTCCGCTCTTCCTAAAACTTAATAGATACAACCGATTGAGTTTTTAAGGGTAACTTTTAGGGTAATAATTATAAGTTAATTACAAAAAAAATATAGTGCATGCATGTGTGAGTGTATTATGTGTGTGTTGCACACACACTTCTTTTCATGAAGCTATACATATTATAACTGTAGAAGAAAGTAAATGTTTAGTTTAAATTAAATTAATCTAGTAATGTTAAAAATACCTATAAATGTAGCACAGTTAAAGTATAAATATGTAATGGAAGAGCGGAGTCATCTGGTACAGGCAAAAATTGCTTAAAAGATGACTTCGGTCACAAACTATTGTATAAACTTGCCTTTAAATGAAATAAACTTTTATTATTTTTCTCATATTAATATTACAACGAAACGGCCAAGCCTGAGCTTGTTGAGTTAGGGCCTGTAAAGCTAGAAGCTTAGCTTTACTTCATATCTGATAACAATTCGCCCGTGCGAGCTCTATGGTGACGTCTTGGCTTAACATTTTTACATAAAAATGTCAAAAACTTATTTTTGAATGATTTACTAAAAATCGTTTTTTATTTTCCCAAAGAGTCCCTATATAAATTTTCAGACCGCTAGCATCAAAATTCTGGAAGGTCTCATACAAACTTCCATCCCCTAGTTTAAGGGGTTGGGGGCTAAAAGTTTCAAGTTATATAATGTTTTTGTTGTTTGTGTACTAATACTAGCCTTCGTACCAAATTTCTGCTTTCTAGGATTCAGGAAGTACTCTAAGAATTTTGATGATCAGTTATTGAAATCAGTGACGAAATCGTGTTTTTTTAGATGACAATAAAATGTAAAGTATACGAGCTATACAATTGAAACATTAAATGTTTAATAAGACCACTATTGATATTAAATCCCGAGAATTTGGTTGATCTAGTATAATTCAGACCGAAGCAGTAAGGCTTCAAAAAACCTAAGAAGCGCTTCGAGAAAAGGTAAGTATAGCGCAATTGCGCTTCGCTGGGTTCCGTCTTGCCGGGGGCACTACTGTGTCCCCAGATCTTTCTCTGGAACAAAACACAACGAGAAAAGACACAATGAATGATTTTGTCTTTTCAGTTCGGAAAACTGTTTCAGTCATTCATTCACAAACCCTTTGATCGACATGAAAGCAGTAAATATTTTTTGCAGCATTCCCAACTTTCCGTTGCAAGTTTCTACAATAAAAAGCAACAAACGTTTGCTTGCCAAATTGTGTAAAATGCTTCACATTCTATATATTCGAGCGCGAAACGTTCATAAAACTCTCATAGCCGCTCGCACAAAGAGACAGTCTGTAAACATACGTTTGTAAATATATAACTTCCCGGAATCAGCTTAATATCGGCCGCTACGTCCGGGGCCCCGGGCCGGGCTGGATGCAGGCAGGCGGTCGCCATGACAACGGCTGGGTGCAGCCGACGAGACCCTGACGCACTGACGTTTGTCCCGAGTTACGTGTACAACAACACTAGTACACGTAAATATTACTTACTCAATCACTCACACAGCAGCACAGACTACCCCGACCTCTTGACACCGAAAATGGAGTAAAACTCTTTGGAAAATTAAAAAGAGTTTTGAAATCGCTCGCAGCAATTTTGTAGGTATTCTAATTTTAACGGTAGGAGTTCGATATGTTTTTGTTTAACTTCATCGTTCATAGTTTTCTTACATCGGCTTAGGATTAATTTATAAGAACTACTACCTATATTCTTTTACTAAATAAAAATTATAGCTGATATCAACTATTTTGTGTATACTTTCATGCATTTACACGTGTCTAATATACTTAGTTTATCGTCTTACTAAATTATAATTTGACATCCATACTTCGATTTCGATATATACATAGGTACCTACTATTATCACAGTCTATACTGTGGACAACTTTTTTGCAATCAGAATAAAACATATTTATCTTTTTAAAAAGATAAAGATTTCTCAATGCGTTATTATCGTTCATGCAATTTTGAAATAGTTAATGTCGATTTGCAAATTGTAAGTTTGTTGACTGTTCATTGAAATTATATAACTTTTATGGATATCACGAGTTAAGATGTGATGAATGATAAATAAATTTTCCGTGCTTTTTAAGGTTTTTTGGTTTTCCCGACGTTTCGGCACCTTTTCAGCTGCCGTGGTCACAGGATAACTGTCATCCTGGAAAATGAATTCTCAGCTTGTGAAATAAAGTGCGCTTAAAATCCGTAAATGTTGTTCTATTTCAATGAACAGTGCGCTGAACTTAAGATGTAGATACGTTTGTTGACTGTATTGTAATTAACTATTCTTATACTTATGGTAAATTTTACCGCTGAACCGCTGAGCCTCGGTAGCTCAGCGGTTAGAGCATTGGACCGGATTTCCAAAGGTCGCGGGTTCGATTCCCGTCTGAGAATTCACTTGTGGCCGAGTTAATTTTTTCCAATATTTTTCTATTTAAAATTTACCATAAGTATAAAAATAGCATTGAAAAATGCAAAAATTACAAAATCATAAACTATTCTTATCTTTAAAAAAACAATAATGCAAGATCATTTATTAAATCTAAAAGATAAGTTCAAGTTGATATTATGGAGGATGAGAAAAATATGAATTGTAAGTAGGTACTGGCAGGACTGTTTCCCGGCCCGGCTAAGAAACGGGGAACAGAGTGAGCAGATTTAAAATGAAGATTAAATAAAACAGAGTATAAGAACAATAGTATAATAAAAAGATTAAAAAAAAACATTTACAGGAAAATATTAGTATGTAACTTAAAATCTAAACCAAAATTTAGTTAAAAACCTTTAAGGTAACCACTCCATAAAAATAAAATCTTTTGCTCTCTTAAAATGAAAAATACGGATAGATTATTAGGTCAAATCATTAAAAAATATTTATACTAAATCGTAGTCTATTATGGTAATACAGTGATCGCTGCCCGAAGTCGCGTCGGTCGTAGGGAACGGTGGAAAATAGTGATAGCGGCCCGAAGTTGCGTCTCCTCGCCACTTATAGTATAAAAACAGGAACGCCCTTACTTGTTGGAGTCAGCTCGACAGGATCATTACCGGAACTCAGAACTTCACAGACCGTTTTTAAACTTAGCTTAGGAAATTAGGCAACTTGTTTTATAGATCTATTTATAAATGAATAAATGAATGGATCTCGATAAACGAGTGGGTGGGTCGGTCCCTCCTCTTCCCTGAAAAGTACGTTAAAGAGAAGGCATTAGTTAAATCAAACAAGAATAAAAAATACATCAATATAATACATAGGGAAAAAATTACAGAAGTACCTATACGTACCCTTTAATTTATCAATATTATATTAATTAAATGAATTTGCGTCGTTGATTCCTCCAAGAAATCTCCAAGTCCAAGTAACTTCATAATGTGTATGAAGATGAAGCTAAAAGATATCAAACCTATATACATTTTGTGCAAACTTCAATAAAAAATTGTATTTATACTTTTCAAATACTTACCAATAAAATGTGTTAGATATTTAAAAAGGAAAAACAAAATTTTCAATTCTAAAATGCAGAGCAATATCTGGCTTCGTGCCGTGAAAAAGTGAAAATCTTTTCAAAGCAGTGGTATGGAACGTCTTAGTACGAAATCGGTAGAGCTGCCCACTAAAATCGGTATTTTCGTACCCAAAATCGGTAGATAAAAAAACAATACCTATTCAATCAAATTCGTTTATTTATCAAACAAAAATTAACTAAGAGTCTAGTTTATATTAAACACGTTTAATATGATATTTTTTTCCGATCTTTAAGTTTGTACCAATATTCTTTTCTTTTTCCAATCGCACTTGTACTCGGTTACTCGTCAGACAACATTTTAACTAAATAACCTTATTTATACTTACGATATTTTTTGTCAGCACTTCGCAATTATAAATTTGGAGAAACTTTCTGAACTCTTCGAAGTTAAGAAATTAAAAAAAAAAAACCTATTTTTATAGACAAATTAGGTGAATTCCCGAACGGAAAACCCCTAATAACAGTTGTTGGATATTACCCAAAATATATGGAACATTCTGTAATAACTAACTTCTCATCCATACTTACTATTGAGGGATTCCCCGTAACATACAACATAAATGAAAAGGGTTGCTAACTAAGAAGTGTAAAATCGGTGGAAAAATCAGGATAAATTCCATGAATTCTCTAAAATCGTAGAACAATCGTTGCATTTCGGTATTTCGGTAGGACAGAGCCCATATCGGTAGAAATACCCAAAAATTGGTAGGTTCGAGACCACTGTTTCAAAACGCGACACGAAAATGCGGGAAAACGACGAAAAAGGCCATCGCTAGAAAAAAGAAATGAGTAAAAAGGATGAATGATAATAAGAGTGTATGTGAAAAGGATAGGTGAATATTTTAAGAATACTTCTTAATCAGGATCAAGAATAATTCTTAATTAATTTTAATGATTTAAAACTTATTTTAAACTAACTGATGCCCGCGACTTCCTACGCGTGGACTGTTATATACTCGTAGTACTTACATTTTATATTTGACGTTAAAGATTGACCATTAAATCGTGGTACTTTCAACAAAAAAATATTAATTAATGCCGTATGCCAAGGGAAATTTATTTTACTAATGTAGCTGTAAGGTGCTTAGAATATTTCTTTATGAACTTATTGGTGGTTTTCCATTTTGAGCCAACATGAATAGACCCGCAGCTGTACTGACCCGCGAAAAAGCAACATAGAGCTGGCCGTAGGAAAAACAATCAGACCTTAGTGCGACAACTGCGGCTTTCAGCGTTTGTCACTGCTACTTATTTATAGTCATTGCAAAGCACGGGGTCACCCAGGGAACTGTGTGAGTGTGCGCTTGAACTCGAACGGAAAATTGTTAGGGATGAGCTGTATACGCGGTATAAACTTAGTTTCACGGGCAGGACACCCAGTCAGGATCTCAGCTTCGATAATATTTCTTTGCAATGCACTTCTTTAAGTCGGGTCCCGTTGCATAATTTTGGCTTAGTAAAATTTCGCAAAAGCATTCTCGGAACACCGACTTTACGATTGATCTTGTAAGCATGGAGACGCTGGAAGTGAATTTAAAAATTCAATTGGGTAATTTATGGCGTCGTCCTGATCAACTACATTGTTAAAGCAAGTGTAAACCATTTCACCCACGCATACGCATCATTTAAGCTCGGAGTGCCGTCGAAGTGTGCAGAGTGTGTCATGTCGCCGACCAACTGGGCTAAAGATATTTGTGTAAGGCCCTGGCGTTAGAACTTTCGTGCCAAAGGAAAAAGTACGTGAGCGTGTAAGTTCTAAAATTAAGTCTATAGATATAGACCCTAGTAATTATAGACCAATTTCAATATTACCCGTCTTAAGTAAAATATTTGAAAAAATAATACTCGAACAGTTATTAACGCACTTTAATATGAATCATCTCTTGCATAATAAACAATTTGGTTTTACAAAGGGTCGGTCTACAACTGATGCTGGGGTCGCGCTATTAAAACACGTCTTTAAGGCCTGGGAGGAGTCGCAGAATGCTCTAGGCATTTTTTGCGACTTATCCAAAGCTTTCGATTGCGTAGATCATCAGACGCTGCTGTTGCAGCTTAACCACTACGGTGTAAAGGACAATGCTGAGAAGTTGTTACTGTCGTATCTCAGTTCGAGGACACTAACCGTTGATATTAATGGCGTAAAATCGTCCGGCTGTCTTGTAAAGATGGGCGTGCCTCAAGGCTCTATCTTAGGTCCGTTCCTATTTTTAATTTACATAAATGATTTACCATTCTTCGCAGAGAATTTTTGTGAGATTGTCTTGTTTGCGGATGATACTTCCCTTATTTTTAACATTGACAGAAATCAAACTCATTATGACGATGTAAACATGGCACTCTCTCAAATTCTTACTTGGTTTGATGCAAATAACTTACAACTTAATGCAAGGAAAACCAAATGTATCAAATTTTCTTTGCCTAATGTAAAAATCCTGCCAATAGATGTTGAAATTAAAAAAGAAAAATTAGATTTAGTCGATTCAACTGTATTCTTGGGTGTAACTCTAGACACTAAACTCCAATGGGCTCCACATATCGCATCATTAGCTGGTAGACTTGGCTCGGCTGCATATGCTATTAGAAAAATTAGACGTTAACAGATGTTGAAACTGCTAGGATTGTATATTTTAGTTATTTCCATAGCATCATGTCTTATGGTATTTTTTTTGTGGGGGACAGCAGCTGATATAAACACTATATTCATTTTACAAAAACGAGCAATAAGAGCCATTTATCAACTAGGGTCTAAAATATAAGTTAAGTTAAAAGATAAGTTCAAAGAGATAGGTATATTAACAGCTGCATGTCAATTTATTTTGAACTGTATAATTTTTGTTCGTCGCAATCTATCAGAATATACCAAACATAGTGATGTGCACAATCTTAATACGAGAAATAAAAATAAACTTGTAATGCCTCGATACAGGCTAATAAAGGTTCAAGGATCTTTCTTGGGTCTAGGTGTAAATTTTTTCAATAAAATTCCACAATGTATTTTGGATTTGCCTTTTGAAAAGTTTAAGATTCATGTAAAAGATTGTCTACTAAAGAAAGGATATTATACTATAAAGGATTATTTGAATGACAAAACAGCTTGGTCATAAATGATTTGTTTTATTTTTTCGAAGTTGTAGACGTGTCATTAATTTGTTTAGTATAGTATTAGATTAAACTTTTAACGCAGGTAGCTTGAGTATGTCATGCTCTCTTTAAACATTTCTACGGTGGTGTCGTGTGAGGCGGGTCGCTACGTTCCCTAAAATATGGTTGAGCGAAGCGATGGCTGGTTCATGCGTCATGCTCGTGAACGGGTGCTGCCAGTGGGATGGGTCTGCTCTTGTCTGATTGTGTTAAAATGTGTTGAGATATTTATATATTTGTTTCAATTTTATAAATTCTATGTTATTTGTGATGTTTTGAATTGAGAACGTGGCACTGCTTGATCAGAATAAATAAAAATAAGTAATGTTCTCCAATTATTGTAATTAAGTATATAAAAGCCATTATTATTTTTTTAATTTACTTTAAATACGCTTTATGATTATGACCCAGCTGATGCGTCTTCCAGTAACATTGTAAGTTGCGTCTTATATTAATTCACTTTTATCTTACTTTTTTTTTGTTTTTGCCATTGTATTTTTTATACCTGAAGTACGTCATGCTCACTCAAACGTTTCTTCGGCGGTGTCGTGTGAGGCGGGTCGTTACGTTCCCTAAAATATGGTTGAGCGAAGCGATGGCTGGTTCATGCGTCATGCTCGTGAACGGGTGCCGCCAGCGGAAATGGGTCTACTTCAGTCTGCTTGTCTTAACGTTGTGCTTAGAGATTAAATATTTTCATCTAAAATAAATTGCTATCGACCTGTATGTACGTCAAAACTTGCAGTACAGTAACCTTGTAATGCGAGAAATGTTAAATGTAAGTCCTTCCTTACGAGTTGAACATTGTTTACGGTTAGGATAACCATAAAATGTAATATTATAATTAGTATTTTCTTTTGTGATGGAAATTGACCTTACTGATATGTTAAGCTCACTTTTCAATTTGACGACTCTGTATGAAATAAAACAGGGAGAAAAAAATAGCCCTTGACGAGTTTCTTGCCGGTTCTTCTCGTTACAAGGTCTCCCGCCGTAGAGTTTGTGAACCGATGGCGTAGCTTCTTTGACGTTCATAAGTGATTGTAACAGCCTAGACTGAATAAATGATATTGATTTGATTTGATTTTTATGCTATCAAAATGTTCGTGGTTTGCGCTCGAAAACTAATATGTTTCTCCAAAATGTGACTCAGAATTATTTTGACATCATTGCGTTGACTGAGACATTCTTGACGAGTTCTGTATTGGATGGTGAAATTTTTCCATCGAACTACGTGGTGGTGCAGAGGGATCGGTCAGGTGATCGTGGGTGGGGAGGGGTTCTACTTGCAGGGAAGGATTGTTATTCAGTGCGAGAAATCACTTTTTTTTTCATTTATTAAATCATAAATCATAAATCATTTATTCACGTTGAAACATGGTAAATACAGATCTTATATCAAAATAATGTTCAGCATATTTCGCTCATATTAATGGCATGTGAATGTCAAAAACTTTAAATTACAAAATTAATCACTTACACATTACATTTATGTCCCAAATAATCCATAACACTATTAAATCTATGGTCAACTAAAAACTTTGTCAATCTTGATTTAAATATTTGAAATGTCCGTGATTCTTTTATGTGAATTGGTAAATGATTGTAAATTTTTATAGTCATAAAAAGGCAACTTTTCAAATAAAGTGCTGTTTTTGGAGTATGTGTTAAGACCAATATATTACAATTTCTGCTTGAATTTGGATACATTTGTTTTGCAGTACTAAAAAGATGCATATTACTTTTAGCAAAACTACAGCATTCTAAAATATACAGTGATGGCAAAGTTAACAATTTAAAATTTTCAAAGACAGGTTTACAGGAGCCATATGGAGGTATTCCCGCTATGGCACGGATGCACTTTTTTTGTGCTATAAACACTTTATTACAATCCACTGAATTTCCCCATAACAACAAACCATACCTTATAACAGACCCCACATAAGCATGATATGCCATAAGCGCAGTCTTTACAGAAGCTATTCGTCGTAATCTACCAAGTACATACACAAATCTGTTTAGTTTGCTGCAGACCTTTTCTATCTGTGCTTTCCAATTAATTTGTTGATCAACTGTTATTCCCAAAAATGATGCCATGTCCGTTTCTGCTATACATTCCGTATTATATTTAATTCTTAAGTTATGATTTTGATGATACCTATTTTTAAAAACAATATAGTTGGTCTTATTAGTATTCAATTGCAAATTATTATTTTCAAGCCATAAAGCAATATTTTCTAGTGTATTATTAATTTCAGCTTCGAATACAGTATCGTCACTCTTTTTATCGGATGTTACAATAACGGAAATGTCATCTGCGAATAGAACTGATTTATGGGATGTCACTAAAGGCATGTCATTTATATAAAATAGAAATAAGAGGGGTCCGAGTATACTTTCCTGCGGGACTCCAGATCTATTTAATTCATAACTGGACTCTAATGTCGACATGATGTTATTATTATTTAAGCGGCTTATTTGAACACATTGTTGTCGGTTTTCCAAATATGATTTAAACCAAGACAATGTGACTCCCCTTATTCCGTATCGGTCCAATTTTTGCAATAAAATACGATGCGACACAAAGTCAAAGGCTTTTGTCATGTCAAATAGTAGTAAGCAAGTTTTCAAACCTTTATCAACATTTTTCACTACGTTACTTATAAGGTTGAACATTGCTAATGTGGTTGATTTATTTTTAAGAAATTCATTTTGCTCCTCTTTAATAATATTAAATTTGTCATTATAATCAGTCAACCTACGATGCATACATTTCTCATAAACTTTTGAGAATATTGAAATTAGAGTTACAGGCCTATTAGTTACCTAGTTACTAGGCCAGTTACCTATTTCTGTTTTATCTCCTTTTTTGTATAAAGGTTTAACAATAGAAATTTTTAGCAATGTAGGAAAAATTCCTTTTTCAAACGAAATGTTAATAAGGTATGCTAAAATTGGTGTAAGTTCTTCGGAGCAAAACTTTACTACCTTTGTTATTACTTCATCATAGCCTGCAGAATTTGTGTTCTTAAGCGATCTAATAATGTTTTTTATTTCGTCTGACATTTATAATAATAAATGTTTAGCACCTTAAAGAATTCGTTGTGTTACAAAATATTAGCGAAGGTAAATTTTCTGTTTTTGTTATTTTTGCTTTTTCATATAAATAATACAAGAATTATTATACTTAAACTGTTTTAAAATTTATAAATGTTTTACAAGAACTATTGTTGAATTCATCAGATTTTTTCATTGATAAATTATTACATAGTCCATCTTCATAAAGTTTTTAATTTTTAATGTGTGTTTCTGATTTAATTTTAACTGTAACAAATTCTGATTCATTTGGGCACAAAGTATTTGAACATCGATATCTTGAAAACGAATTAACAAAAACTTTTTATAAAAAAATTAAAACCGACTTCAAAAAACTAAAAAGCAAAAAATAAACCTTTTGGAGTCGGTGCCAGCCAAGGCAAGAAAAGTAAAATAGCAGGACCGCAAAGTAGAATGCCTTGGCTGGCACCGACTCCAAAAGGTTTATTTTTTGCTTTTTAGTTTTTTGAAGTCGGTTTTAATTTTTTTATTTCACAATTTTTAAAGGGTAGAACAGGTCCCGTACCTACGCTAATAACCTTATGTCAACTCCTCATTACCTTTTACAATGCTGCTTTTCCCGGTGCAGGGACGTTACTTAT
This sequence comes from Chrysoteuchia culmella, assembly GCA_910589605.1. Lineage (NCBI taxonomy): Eukaryota > Metazoa > Arthropoda > Insecta > Lepidoptera > Crambidae > Chrysoteuchia > Chrysoteuchia culmella. The sequence goes on along the minus strand of OU342651.1, from coordinate 18,899,662 downwards.
TGAGGGTTTATAGCCTATAGGTATGTTGGCGAGGACCAATAGCTATTTAACAAAAAAGTTTCATCAAAATCCGCTCAGTAGTTATTGCGTGAAACTTCAGCTTGAACAAGAATCTAACAATTACCTGGATGATATAATTGTTTCATGACTTCCATGACATTAGGCCCCATATCTCCGAAGATTATCATCGGATCTCAATGAGACTTATATGGGACCAAATTGACAGTGTACCCGATCGAACAAAAAACAACTATTAAAATCGGATCACCAACACCGGAGTAATCGGTATACATACATCGGACAAAAAAAAAAACGGGTTGAATTGAGTACCTCCCTCCTTTTTTGTTAAAGTCGGTAAAAAACGAGTCCCTCATTTAAATATATGTTCTTTATTATACTTACCTATTTTCGTATAAACATGTGCTACAGAGCTCAAAGTGTGATAAATTTTGACCATATGAATCAGTCGAAGAATGAAATTTCGAAGAACTACCCTCAAACAGCATGCAAAGTTATAAAAATAAATGTTAAGTTCCTAATTTATAGTTATTAAGTAACAACATATTGGTATGTCGGCAATGTAGGTAAAATAAAAAGCTAAAAAGTCATTAAGTAATGACTTAACCCTTAAGGTCGCATTGTATAGTATAAAACACATTCACAATAAAAAAAATACTGATGGCAAATTACAACGCTAACCGATTTGTTTTTTATTTGAATACAGTCTTGAAAGGTTCCTTTAAAAAATAAAAATAAAGAGCTACCTACATAAACTATGAATATGTTGACAGTTCTTTGACAATTTTGAAATCATGCAACGAAATCTTGCAATCGTACGGTAAGATAATTTATTACTTAATTATTTATATGGACATTTGCCGATATGCTTTATAAATTCAAAATTTGAATGTACTAGGCATTTCCTAACTAAACCTAACCTAAAATCCTTCAATAATAGTTCATAATCATTTCTTTTTCAAGCTTCGTTTTCAGTGTATAGTATACTGTACATTGCCATTTACCTATCCCCAGTCAATAGCACCACTTAAGGTAAATAAGTTTGTCGAATCCCGTCTGAGAATTCACTTGTGGCCGAGTTAATTTTTTCCAATATTTTTGTATTTAAAATTTACCATAAGTATAAAAATAGCATTGAAAAATGCAAAAATTACAAAATCATAAATTATTGGCAGTTGCATCTTAATCGATCGTTAAACACCTGAAAAGATGTTTCTTTCGAATGCAAGGATATTCCTAGCATTGATGTGACAACGCTGGCCTACAGCCAGGGGCATTCCATATAGGCAATTAGGCAGTGCCTACCTCATTCAAAATATAAATAAATATACAATAAGTGTTAAAGTTATTTTATTTTAGTTTAAACTTCTATTCAACACTCACCCACTAAGATATTCCTTACGCTAAATACTGAATACCTACCGATAGGCAGTCTCGAAATTGCCTACTCGAAACAAGCAGCGTTTCATACAAGAATACAACATATTTAGAAAAAGTATTGCTCAAGTATAAACCGGCCATAACAAGAAGGGCGCTGTTTGTACGTGTAACGTTCTAGCTTAAACTTCCGGTATATATCAGTATAAAGTAAGCATGCCTACCTGACGAATGAATTTGGTCGCGAATTATTTTGTTGAGGAGTTATTTTAAAACTATCATATTTCCTAAGACATTCATTAAAATTTTATGATGTAAAGGGCAATTTTGTTCAAAATTAAATACTTGTGATGATTAACGTATTTATTTAGATAAGGATTAATATCATGTTTATGAAAACAGCTTCTCAAATAATACATTAGTTTAGAACAAATTTTATTTTATGATTTTGTAATTTTTGCATTTTTCAATGCTATTTTTATACTTATGGTAAATTTAAATAGAAAAATATTGGAAAAAATTAACTCGGCCACAAGTGAATTCTCAGGCTGGAATCGAACCAGCGACCTTTGGAAATCCGGTCCAATGCTTTGGACAAAATTTATTTACAAATTTTATTATCTGAAAAATGGTTATAGTGAGTTAACCATAAAACATAGACATATGCTGTCGCGGACTTTTTTTTAGAACTTTTGATGGGGAATAATTTCGGCATACCTACATGATTTTTACATAACTTTAACCGTTTACATACCGTCCGCAACGGAAGCTCCCAAAACTAATATTTTTTTCCCGTTTCTGTAACGTTTTACATTAATGCTCTGCTCTTATTAATCGTAACGTGATATTAAATATCTTATTACCTTCCGAGATAAATGGACTATCCAGCACAAAAATATTTTTTCAATTCGAACTAGTAGTTCCGGAGATTAGCGTGCTCAAACAATCAAACTCGTCAGCATTTTAATATTCCTACTAAATATTACGAACCTTATCATTTATGACTAGCGGCCGCTCTCGGTTTCACTCGCTGCGTGGTTGCCGTTACCGTGGGAATATCAGGATAATTATAAATATTTGCATATAATGTGGTTTTCTGATATATAAGCTACATTGCTGTAAAGTTTCATCTTAATCAGTTCAGTAGTTTTTGAGTGAAATAGTAACAAACACTTCTCCATCCAAATATCCTCACAAACTTTCAAACTTATAATATTTGGTAGCAGGATAGGATAAGTGCAAAGTTACTAGTTAGATCTACACAGTGCCTACTACGCTGGAAAACCAATGCACGCCCCTGCCTACAGCCTATTAAAAATATAAAAGTATTGGAGAATTTCGACGGTGGTTCGCAAGTCTCGGTAGCTCAGCGGTTAGAGCATTGGACCGGATTTCCAAAGGTCGCGGGTTCGATTCCCGTTTGAGAATTCACTGTGGCCGAGTTAATTTTTTCCAATATTTTTCTATTTAAAATTTACCATAAGTTTTTTTAAATTTAAGTTGAACTATAGTTAAAGTTTATAGTAAAATAATTTAAGTTTAACTACTTAAACCTAGGTTAAAAGTTTAAAATTGAATTAGTTTTGGCGTCTCACACAAATTCGCGCCATAACGGAAAAAATAAAAATCCTCTTTTTTATTTTATTTTAAATTTAGAACATGAAATACGCACTGTCTTTAATTAGCTGACCAGCGGCAAATGTATTGAAAAAGTTTGTGTTACATTTCGAAAAATAATTAAGACCACTATTTGCTAATATAACTTTTTTGCTGTTTTCATTTTAAAAATATGACGTAAGTGTACGTAAAATGACAATTGACAAATGGGATTGAAATCTTTCGGTATCTTTTATTTTATTGTATGTGATCAAAATCATGGGAGTCTTTAATTATGTGACCACCATTAAGGGGCCATACAAAGCTAGAAGAAATAAGGATTTCCCCCGCGCGTCCCGCACCCTATGCCGCTGTCGACTAGCTCCGCGCGTGTCGTTATCGCAGGCCGAGAACAAAGTTCGCTTGAGTTTACGTGCACAGTGTAATGAAGAAAACAGAGACAAGTGTCGCATGTATATACACATACTTAATGCATTCAAATAGATATTGCTGGTGAGTACTGTTTATTGTTTATTTTATAAATTACGTTTTTTAATAATATTTATGTAAAGAAAAACATAATTTTCTTTAATTTAAATTTTCCCGCGCAACAAACGTCATCGCGCCGGACCGTTGATTGACCGTTGAATATTTTAATCTATGGAGATGACAGAACCTAAAATGCGTCTCGTCATTGTTGTGAGAGAAAACAATAATTTATTTCATTACATACCTAAAAGGATAATATTTTAATTGTGATTTAGGAACTGACATTGTGATTGATAACATTAAATGTCGTTTCTTTTCTTACAGGTATGTAAGGTTTTGTTACTAAACTGTTATTTCACGTGAATCATAAAACTTGTAAAATTAAAACAAAATAAATCTTTTCTTACAGAGAAACTCAATTGTGTTTGATTGACTGTGTCGGCTAAATCACAGTATTTTGGAAAATATCTTATAAAACGACATTTATTGTCAGAAAATGGAAAAGTTGAAATTTACGTTTCAAGTAAAACCAACAATAGACGGAAAGTCAAACTTTATCGCCATAACTGCAATTGCCACACAAGATGACAAAGTTTTCCTTATTCCTGAAGAGCATCAAGCAGTATCACTTCACAAACAGATCCAAACCTCGAAAACCTTCGTTACAGTGAAAAATACATTAAAAAAAAGATATCAAACCAGAAATGTTTGGTTAAAAACGACAGAGGATTTATTACAAACATATGTTGATGAGGATGGAAACATGATTTTTCAGGACCAATTTCTAGAGGAAACTACCCAAGAACAGTTGGCTAATGCGAATAAAAAGTATTCAGAAGATCCTATTGCGAAAATTTTGGAAAAATTAGTTGAAGGTCAACAAAACAAAGAAATACAAAGTATAAAAAAGTTAGCTGAAAGGTTTGTTATTGAAAAATTTGATGGAAAAAATTCAAGTGCACATCAGTGGATGGAAGTATTCGAAAAAGAATGTACAAGGTTCGATATAGTAAAAGAGGAAGAAAAAATTGAAATCCTCAGATTATTTCTGGAAAATCATGCACTGATTGGTATTCTTCTATGATGATCAAGCTGAGTTTACATTCCGAATGGTCGGAATGGAAATCAAGTTTTTTGCAAACCTATGCCAATAAAGGTTGGACTACTAGCAAGTATGCTTTATCTTTTAAGTATCAATCAGGATCTTTATTGGAATATGCAGTAAAAAAAGAAAAACTTTTATTAGAAGTCAGAAAAACAATGGATGAAGGGACCCTAATCGATATAATTGCTGCTGGCTTACCAGATTTTATAACAGATAGAATTAACAAAGAAGAAATTGTGCACACAAAAAACTTGTTTAGTGAACTTGGCAGATTAGAACATTTAGTTACAAGGAAAAAAATTATAAAGAAAAAAGAAGATACGAAGCTGATTAAAGAAAAGTGTGGTATTTGTGAAAAATTAAAGAAAGGTGTACGCTATCATTCAGAGGACTCTTGTTGGTTTAAAACAAAAATAAATACTGATAAGGATAAAAAGCAAATAAAATTCGTCAACAATTCAGAATTGGAATGTGAATTGCAGTGTGAAGACCAAAAAAACTAATAGTGCCGCCATTGATCAAAGTGAAATTAGTACTCAATAAAAATGTTGAGATATTTGGGATCTATGACTCGGGGTCTAATGTCTCATTAATAAATTCAAAGTTGTTAAAGATAAAAAATTAGGAAGCCAGTCTATCCAACAATACTAATTTAAAAACGATTAATGGTGTTAAAAAGGCAAATGGAATTATCACACTCGATGTAGCCATTTTCGATGTGGAAAAAAAATGAATGTGTTTGTAATAGACAAGGAAAATTTCGATTATGATTTTTTAGTGGGACTAGATTTTATAAAGGAGTTTTACCTCGTTCAAAATGAAAACCTACAAATTAATCAGAAAATACCTATACAAAGAAGTGAAATAGTTTCTAAGGAAACAAATAAAACAGATATAAATTCTAAGGAAATAAAATCTGATAATTTTGTTAACTTCAATGAGGATTTAAATGAAGAAAACTTCAAAATTAGTTTAAATCATCTAGACTATCAGAAACAGGTAGTGATTGATCAATTAATATCGAAAAATAAATCCGTGTTTGCGAAGGACAAGTATGACATAGGAAAAGTAACGGATTATGAGGCACACATTGATCTACTAGTAGAAAAATATTGCAGTAAAAGACCATATCGTTGCACAATGGAAGACAAAAAAGAGATTGAAAACCAAATTGCTAAATTATTGGAGAAAAATATAATAGAAGAATCATATAGCCCATTCGCAGCACCAGTCACATTAGCATATAAAAGAGATGAAAATAAAAGATCAAGATTATGCATAGACTTTCGAGATTTAAATAAAATAGTTGTACCTCAATCACAGCCATTTCCTCTTATTGAGGACCTAATAGTAAAAACAAGAGATTGCAAGTTTTTCTCAACACTGGACCTAAATTCAGCATTTTGGTCTATACCTTTGCGTGTCACAGATAGACACAAAACTGCATTTGTGACACAAGAGGGACATTATCAATGGACCAGTTTGCCCTTTGGCTTAAAAACCTCCCCAGCTATATTCCAGAGAATAATGTGTAATATAATACGCAAGCACAAGCTCGGAGAGTTCACAGTATGTTTCATCGATGACATTTTGTTATTTTCAAAATCTTTCTCGGATCATGTCAGACATCTCAAACAACTATTTCAAGCAATTAAAAGCGAAGGTCTAAAACTAAAATTCTCTAAATGCACATTTGCAGCAGATGCGGTTAAATATTTGGGTCATGTCATACAGAATAATTCAGTTAGACCACTGAAAGACAACTTAATATCAATACAAAAATTCCCAACTCCAAAAACTCAAAAAAATGTGAGACAATTCTTGGGAAAAATAAACTTTTATCATAAATATGTGCCAAATATAGCAATAAAATTGGAACCATTGCATAACCTTTTGAGAAAAGGACAAACATTTAAGTGGACTAATGCATGCCAAGAGTCGTTTAATGATATGAAACAAATATTATGTTCTCAACCAATATTAACAATCTTTGACCCAAACCTACCTATTCACATATACACAGATGCTAGTATACTAGGTGTAGGAGCAGTCCTGAAACAGCCACAAGAAGACAATGAAGAAAAACCAGTAGCATACTTTTCAAAAAAATTGAATGAAGTGCAAAAAAGGAAGAAAGCTATATATCTGGAATGTCTGGCAATTAAAGAATGTGTTAAGTATTGGCAACATCTGTTAATAGGTAGGAAATTTATTGTATTTTCAGATCACAAGCCATTGGAGAGTATGAACATAAGGTCTAGGACAGATGAAGAATTAGGCGATCTAACATACTACTTGTCACAATATGATTTCCAAATTAAATATTCGCCAGGAAGATACAACGTTGAAGCTGATTGTCTAAGCAGGAACCCAGTCCTTGAACCAAACGAAAACCTAGAGGAACAACTAAAAGTGGTTAACACAATAACACAAGATATCTTAAGCGATCAAGTTAAAAATGAATACATACAGTGCAGAAAAGACAAGTTACTAACAAAAAACAATGTTTACTACAAGAAAGTAAAGAAAAAAGAAAAAATAATTTTATCAGAGAAATTCAGCATAGAGTTCATGAAAAAGGTACATACAGATCTAAGTCACATAGGAATTAAACAGATGCAAAGAATGATTGTATACAGCAGAAAACAGCAGAGCAGAAAACATGACGAAAAACATAAAAATAATCTGCGAGAGTTGTATAGTGTGTTTAAAGAATAAATCAAGGGGACAAAATAAATATGGATTGATGTCACACTTGGGTCCCGCCACAAAACCTTTTCAGATATGCTCTATTGATACCATTGGAGGCTTCGGAGGTTCCAGATCAACAAACAGATACCTACACCTGCTCTCAGATCATTTCACTAGGTACGCATATATTTTGACATCAAGTACTCAAAATGCAAATGATTTTATCAAACTAATAAAAAACTGTGCAGAAACAGATGACATTGACTTGATACTCTCAGATCAATACCCAGGTATCAATTCTAAGGAGTTCAAGAGATTTTTGGATGAAAAGAATATTCCAATAATTTTTACAGCTGTGAACTCTCCTTTCTCAAATGGCTTAAACGAGAGACTTAATCAAACATTGGTTAATAAAATCAGATGCAAGATAAATGAACATGATACAAAAATAGCATGGACAACTATAGCACATGACTGTGTAAAAAAATACAATGAAACGGAACACACTGTTACTGGATATGCTCCAAAGTACCTACTTTATGGCACAGATGTTACAATCTTGCCGAATGAGCTGAAACAAAAGACGACCGAGTATGATTTAATCCAGGCTAGGAAGAAAGCTCTGGAAAATACAATCAGATCACATAATTACAACAAGACAATTTACGATAAAAATCGAAGACCTATAACCTTCAAAGTTGGTGATACCGTGTTTGTGGAGAATGGAAACAAACTGAATAGAAAGAAACTCCATGAATTGAAACTTGGACCCTACAAAATCATAGAAAAAATATCAAATTCAATTTACAAGATAAACACTGATCATAAGAAATCAGAGTCAATTTTTTTCCACATCTCGAAACTAACACCAGCCCCTGTCTGCGCTTGAAGAGTATGCATGTGCAGACACATTGTTTTTTCTTCTCCGGGAGGGGAGATGTAAAGAAAAACATAATTTTCTTTAATTTAAATTTTCCCGCGCAACAAACGTCATCGCGCCGGACCGTTGATTGACCGTTGAATATTTTAATCTATGGAGATGACAGAACCTAAAAAGCGTCTCGTCATTGTTGTGAGAGAAAACAATAATTTATTTCATTACATACCTAAAAGGATAATATTTTAATTGTGATTTAGGAACTGACATTGTGATTGATAACATTAAATGTCGTTTCTTTTCTTACAGGTATGTAAGGTTTTGTTACTAAACTGTTATTTCACGTGAATCATAAAACTTATAAAATTAAAACAAAATAAATCTTTTCTTACAGAGAAACTCAATTGTGTTTGATTGACTGTGTCGGCTAAATCACAGTATTTTGGAAAATATCTTATATTTATAATATTTTTTCTGTTGGCAACAGTGTAGCGCGATTAAAAACAGGAGACGAGTACTTTTTATTATGGTAATCCTTAGGTAACCTGAGGATTAATAATAAACATACAAGTAATAAATATATAAAAAATGTGCGACATTACATTTTGTATTGTAATGTGGTTTGGTGAACCTCCCGCATTATTATTCGTTTTACTTATGTTAATAACCATCTTGGGATCCATTGGTCTGTATGCCGCCTAGTGTGAGTTTTGTTTGCTTACGTGAAATTTATATGAAAAAAAACGCAATGTACACGTTCTGACAGGGGTTCAGTACGTCTCTCAATTATAATTAATTACTATACTAATTAATACACTCAACACAAAGATACTTTTCTTATTAATTCTTGATTTTAGTATAGAAATGCAAAAAAAATATTATAATATACCCAAAACCCATGTAAGAAGGAAGCGTGAAAAATAATAAACTATTCAACAAGCAACCAATGTTTTATTTACAATTTCTTACGTTTAGCTTTAATACTCATTGATATTGCACCTTTTCGTTTATTTTTGCTTACATTTACTAGCGGACTGCTTAAGGTGGTACGACTTCCATACTAACAAACATTGCACATTAATTGGTTCATCATACATTAATAATTCATAAATACATGTGCAACTAACTCGTTTTAATTATTTGTTAGCGCGAAATTATTAAAAAAATGTACTTTCATACATGAGGTATATAAATGCGATGAGTCACACACACATACATAGAATTATTGAAATTATAAGATGTTAGGTTTTTCGTGATTTATGGAAAGTACATTTTTTTTATTATTTCACGCAAACAAATACTTAACTTAAACGAGTTAGTTGCATATATTTATGAATTATTAAGGGATGATGAACTAATCAATGTGCAATGTTTGTTTGTATGGAAGTCGTACCACCTTAAGGGCATATTTCGAGTCTGACGAGGATCCACTAATTCTGGCAAAACATGTTGCATATAAAAGTCTTTTAGTTTCGGTAGCATAAAGGTCTCCCAAATGTAAGCTTAAATGTATTTTCCATGCATAATTCATCGGTTGAAGTAATATTAATTAACTTTTTATACTGGCAACACTATCAAGCCGTTCAATTTAGACTTGACATTTGGTGACGTGTGACTTTTACTTACCTCTGTGGCTGACATCTACGCGACTCTTGGTACCGAGAAGGAAAAAGCGGGAAAAGGGCGTAAAAGGTGTGGAAAACGTTGGAAAGGAAAAAATAAAGAAAGCTACACTTCTGAAATATGGTTTTATTTAATATTTCAGAAGTGGGATCAAGATAAAGTTACGTGCCGAAGCTGCGGTCTTCCAGACAAAGGTCAGAGTTTTGTATTTGAAATTCATGGTGTATATATACAAATACTGTGGTTAAAGTAGCAAGAATACGTAGTGAAAGACGCAAAGTGAAACTTTATTTTCTATGATGACAACGAAATCAATCAAATCACTATTTTTCCATGCTATTGTTTGAGGAAAGAAACATTGTTATGCTCTGATTGAATATTTTATGCTCTTGTGGAATGATTTTATTGTCTTATTATGATGAAACAGTGAAAACTAATCTCACATTATGTAGGAAATTATCAAAGTAACAGAGCAAATTGATTAATGGATCGATTCATTTGGAAAAGAGATACAATTTAGTTAATAATTCTATTTACCTAAATTGCTAATAGTATTAAACCGAGTTTATAGATTGTGAATTATAATACATAAGTAATAGAAATTACAAGTAATCGGAATAGAACATATTGATTAAGTTTATTTTATTTTGGTGGGAATTTTTAAGACTTTAATTTGTGAAAACTAATATTGGCTTTGGGTTTTCAAAGTTTACAATTGATTTGATTAGTTCAGTGCTTAATTATTTTACTCTCCGGTAAGCTTATAAACTTTATTTTGTATTATTCAACACTGAATTGATTTGTTCTGGGTTTCTTGATCCACGTTAGTTTACAATGGGTAAAACTAAAAGGAAGCATGATGTGAGCGAAAGTAGTAGTACTTTTACTTCGACATCAAGCGATAGTCATACATCCAAGCGTAAGAGGCGACATCATAAAAGGCGACATCAAAAACACGTAGAAAAACGTAATGGATCTAAAAACAAAAAACACACAACTTCCAACGATAAAAAGCGTCACTCACGTTCATGTAGGAAGGAAGTCGAATCACCTCCTTTAGTTTCCAATCCACCAACTATATCAGATACCGCTAATACAGATTGTATTAATCGGGACGGAAACGATGTTGCGGTGCAAGGTAGCTCAGGACTCACGAACAATCCAAATTTTTGGGCACAAAATAATTTCCCAGTAGCTTTTAGTGTAGTGCCCGAGTTTGACCCTAGTAACAACAGTCAAACAATAGAAAATTGGATAAATAAAGTCAATGAGTGCGCGCAGATCTATTCTTGGAATGATCGTCAAATATGCCACTATGCGCTTCCTAAATTAATGGGATTGGCTAAAAAGTGGTATCAAGGGTTACCCTCAGTCTTGTATACATGGACTGAATGGACCCAAAAACTTAAGCTAGCCTTTCCATCTAATGAAAATTATGGTGATTTGTTGACATTGATGTTAAGGTTACGTTGTAAACTTGGGCAATCTTCAGAACATTATTATTATGATAAGATGGCATTAATAAATAAATGTGAAATTATGGGTACGAAAGCGGTAGGTTGCTTGCTCCATGGGATTGACGATAAATTTGTACGTATGGGCGCGGGTGCTTGCATGTTTAATGAACCAGAACAAGTCTTAAATTATCTGAGGACTGTTTCTCAACACGAAAATAATATAATGTCTAGTATCAGTCGAAATCGCAATAGTAATAATATGAATTATAAGCCGACTAGTAGGGCAGGAATAGATAGTAATAAACCGATGGATTATAGTAATATTATTAGATGTTACAATTGTAATGAAATAGGTCACATAAGTTTGAAATGTAATAAACCGATAAAAAAGTGTAGTATATTATGCTTTAAATTGGGACACGATACACAAGACTGCCGTGCACGAAATACGGTTGTGAATGACGATACCAGTAAAAATAACATTACAGAACAAAGTAAGACAGTTATGTGTATTAGTAATAGTCATGAAACTGGTAACGAGAAATATTTCAAAGATGTAAAAATTAATGACATCACTTTAAAAGGATATATTGATTTAGGTAGTAAATGTACATTAATGAAGGAATCTCATGCAAAACACGTATCCGCTAGTAATAATTGGATTTGCGATAGTTTACCGATTTTACAAGGGTTTGGAAATTCCGCTGTTAAGCCTTTAGGTAAAACTAAAGTTATTTTACAAATAGAATTAGTAAGTGCTGAAGTTGAAGTTTTAATAGTCGAAGACAGATATTTACAAACACCCGTTTTAGTCGGTCAATCTTTTACAGAGAAGCCCAATGTCGTTATTTATAAAACAAAAGATGAATTATTATTTATTCCTTCGCCAGATTTAAGTGATGATGATATTAAGGTTAATGTTTACGCAGATAAGGATGTAATTATCTCGCCTAAAACTACTACCTTACTAGACATAATAATTGAGGATGGGTTTAATGGTGAATTTTACGTTCAAGATAGTTATCGCGCTATACCGAATCATGAGTACGTTGTTCTATCTGGTTTATTTAAAAATGATTTTGGCTTGGGTTTCATATTATTGCGAAACTTATCAAACAATGAAAATGTGATTCGTAAGGGAACTTTATTAGCCAGAGGGCTTAAATTGAATGAAACTACTTCTGAGTACGTAGGTATCACTACAGAAGTTAAGGATTTCGAACCTTTGCCCATGGCAAGTATTAACATAGGAACAGACGTCACGAAGCAACAACATGCTAAATTATTGAGTTTATATGAAAAATATAGACAATGTTTTGCCATGAATTTAAGTGAGTTAAGAAAGACAAATCTAACGGAAATTGATATTGTGTTTACAGATGAACGACCCATAGTATATAATCCATACCGCGTATCACATAGTGAACGTGAACATTTACATACAATTATTGAAGAACTTCTGACGAATGGAATTATTCGTGAAAGCTCGTCTAATTATGCTAGCCCTGTTCTCTTAGTTAATAAAAAGAATGGTGAGAAGAGGCTATGCGTAGATTTTAGAGCAGAAAATGAGATTTTAGAGTAGCATGTTGGTACATAATGATGCAGGAGTATGACTTTGTAGTTGAACATCGGGGTGGGGAAAAAATGAGTCATGTTGATGCACTTTCACGTAACCCAGTCAATTCAAACTCACCTGAAGTAACCGAGGTTGTAGACATATTAGCTATTGATGATGATGCGTGGTTGCGTACAGTGCAAGAACATTATTAAAAAATACAAAGAATAATAGCAATTCTAGATGATCCTAATACTAAAGATGTGGTCGAAATTCACAAAAACTTCGTTGTAAAGAATGGACGTTTATATAGGGTGTCGACGAATAAATGTGGTGACGTAAGTTTGAGATAGGTAGTCCCTAAGTCAGTTAGGTGGCAAATCGTTCGTATGAATCATGACGATGTCGGTCACTTCGGCTTTGATAAAACTTATAGTAAAGTAAGTCAAATTTATTGGTTTAAAAAGATGAGGCGGTTTATTAAAAAGTATTGCAGTTCTTGTTAAAACTGTGCTCACAATAAGTTGCCAGGTGGCCTAAAAGAAGGACTCTTGTATTCTATACCAAAACCAAACAAGCCTTTCGATACGTTACATACCGACCATTGCGGTCCGTTTCCGGCTAGTAAAAAGAAAAACTGTCACATACTTGTTATAGTCGACTCTTTTACTAAATTCGACTTTATTAAACCTGTTAAGAATGTTAAAAGTAGCACAACAATCCAAGTATTCAAAGAATACTTTTCACTTTTCGGCATACCTAGGCTCATAATTTCTGATCGCGGCACAAGTTTTACTAGCAAAGAATTTACAGACTTCATACATGAAAGAGATATTAAACATGTGCTTAATGCGGTCGCCTCTCCCAGAGCGAACGGACAGGTAGAGAGGTATAACCGGACTATTATAGAGGCCCTTACGGCAGCAAATCATAATCGTCCAGAAAATGAGTGGGACTTAGCTATACCTCAAGTTCAATGGTCCATAAATAATTCAGTCAATAAAGCTACGGGTCGTTCTCCATCAGAACTACTGTTTGGTGTTCAAGTCACAGGGGAATCCGATGGTTTAATGAATTCTGTTGTGTCAGAAGGTCATAGTCTTTTAAATCGTGACGAAATTAGAATTGCTGCAAAATCTAAAATAGAAAAAGAGCAAGAAAAACAGAAAATATATTATGATAAAACTCGCAAAGAACCTACACAGTATAAAGTTGGTGATTTATTTCGTGTAGAAAAAGTTATCCGCACGGAATCTGGCCATAGTAGGAAATTGTTGGTAATGATCGATATGAAATTGAAGATACTCCTATAACCAGAAAAGAAGGATCAAAAGCTTATAAGGGAGTTTACGCTGTTGACAAACTTCATCCCTGGTTAGTTTTTAGTCATGATGTGGTGTCAAGCGACTCAGAGTGAATACAATGTGTTTTTGTTAGTTAATCAGAAGTACGAAAGAACAATAGTTAAATTAAGTTAATTCAGGTACTTAGTGAACCATTTTTACAATATAATAAGATTGTTTCAAATTAATGATACTATAGCGATAGTCAAAAAGTGATCGTGAGAGCGTTGAATGTTGATAATATAATAAACTGTTTCTAGTGAATAAACATAATGATTAAAGAAATAATAATTAATTTGGTATCAAATCTGCAGAATGTACTTAAATATAAAAAAAGAGATAAGAGACAAGTGAATTTATGAATATTAGAGTTATAAGTGATGACGTTAATTTTAAGTATATACATAAATCAGAGATGAATATAGTGATTCAAGAATTGGTTTCTATTTAACAAATGTTAAATTATAAGCATATCAGAGAATTGAAAAGTGAATCGATATAGGTGAGAGTGCTCGTAATGATGTTTAGTTTTAAGAGTGAGTCGCTATAGGTGAGAGTGCCTATAACGATGTAGTTTTAAGAGTGAGTCGCTATAGGTGAGAGTGCCTATAACGATGTAGTTTTAAGAGTGAGTCGCTATAGGTGAGAGTGCCTATAACGATGTAGTTTTAAGAGTGAGTCGCTATAGGTGAGAGTGCCTATAACGATGTAGTTTTAAGAGTGAGTCGCTTTAGGTGAGAGTGCCTATAACGATGTAGTTTTAAGAGTGAGTCGCTATAGGTGAGAGTGCCTATAACGATGTAGTTTTAAGAGTGAGTCGCTATAGGTGAGAGTGCCTATAACGATGTAGTTTTAAGAGTGAGTCGCTATAGGTGAGAGTGCCTATAACGATGTAGTTTTAAGAGTGAGTCGCTATAGGTGAGAGTGCCTAAAACGATGTAGTTTTAAGAGTGAGTCGCTATAGTTGAGAGTGCCTATAACGATGTAGTTTTAAGAGTGAGTCGCTATAGATGAGAGTGCCTATAACGATGTAGTTTTAAGAGTGAGTCGCTATAGGTGAGAGTGCCTAAAACGATGTAGTTTTGAGAGTGAGTCGCTATAGGTGAGAGTGCCTATAACGATGTAGTTTTAAGAGTGAGTCGCTATAGTTGAGAGTGCCTATAACGATGTAGTTTTAAGAGTGAGTCGCTATAGATGAGAGTGCCTATAACGATGTAGTTTTAAGAGTGAGTCGCTATAGGTGAGAGTGCCTAAAACGATGTAGTTTTGAGAGTGAGTCGCTATAGGTGAGAGTGCCTATAACGATGTAGTTTTGGGAGTGAGTCGCTATAGGTGAGAGTGCCTATGGCGATTTAGTTTTAAGAGTGAGTCGTTATGGGTGAGAGTGCCTTAACGATGTTAAATTCTATGAGTGAGTCGCTACAGATGAGAGTGACTGTAACGATGCTAGTTAAGAGTGAGTCGACTCAAGTGGAAGTGCCATGTCGATGTTAATTGAAATAAAAATGTTATAGTGCGTAATGAGAGAATTGTTTTTATTGGCGGTGCTTTGTATGAATCTAGCTGATTTTTATTTTATTCTTCTCTTTCTTTTGCGATGTAATAACAACGCGGGGTCGCGTTGAATGTCAGGATTAGCCGAATGTAAGCTTAAATGTATTTTCCATGCATAATTCATCGGTTGAAGTAATATTAATTAACTTTTTATACTGGCAACACTATCAAGCCGTTCAATTTAGACTTGACATTTGGTGACGTGTGACTTTTACTTACCTCTGTGGCTGACATCTACGCGACTCTTGGTACCGAGAAGGAAAAAGCGGGAAAAGGGCGTAAAAGGTGTGGAAAACGTTGGAAAGGAAAAAATAAAGAAAGCTACACTTCTGAAATATGGTTTTATTTAATACAAAGTTTGTAGTCTCTTTCAATTTTCTAAATTTTCATACACACACAGTACAAAACAATAAGGGTATTTTTAAAAACCTTTTGGGATGACAACATTCGCCATCCGTATTTTTTTCTTGCAACGTCAGATCAAAATTGGACATTGAACTACTTAAAAAGAGACAATAACATGTATTTGTGTCTAACAATAAAAACATGTAGGGTTGTATAATGTCTTCGACAATATAAGTATTATTAATTTTACAAGCTTATCTTCTTTTAAATTTCCATGGTTATTGAAGTTACTAGAATAAACTAGGACTGGATGACACCATGTACCTGTTTATATTTGAGACTCCGATATTTTCATGCGCCATGGTCACGGAAGAACTGTTGATTGTTGCGGGTTGATGTTATGCGGGCACACGAATAGATCTACCTTCCGTCTAAGTCTAAGTCTTTTATTACGCTCGATACTGGTACCACTGTCTGCAAACTTACTTACATTTTAGCCCTCACATTGTCAGTATCTAAATGTTGTTGCTGCTCATCATTAATGAAAGTAGAAGTAACATCAGGAATTATGTTTGTAAGATCTGCCAATACGATTCTAAAAAACCGAAAAATAATACAATTTATAACTGTTTTGTTTTGTCATGCACCAAAGCACTTTTAAGGTATTGGGTATTTTAAGATACCTTTTGGGACTATAACATTCGACATTCGTAGCTTCCTGCACCGTCATATCAGAATTGAACATTGAGCTACCTGTTACAATGCTGTTACTACTAGACTCGGCTCTGAAATAAAAACCGGAAACAGGTACAGCCCGAGGAAATAAAGAAAAGAAATTCTGATCATTCCGTCTTAATAATTCCGTCATCTAAACTTTGCATAACTATAAGTAAGTGCCGAGCAATATTTTGGTTCCTCGATGTGACCAATGAGGTACCAAATTGGTCTTGTTCGGAACTTACATAGAATATAATACAGGCGCGGATCCAGGATTTGTTTGAGGGGGGGGGGGATTTGGTTCAGGGAGGTTATATCATAATTGCAAACATTTTGCTTAAAAACTTTGCGTAAAACTGTGTGCCGGGGGGAGGGGGGCAATGGCTATTGTCCCCCCCCCCTTTTGTTTGTGCCGGAAACTAAAAAAAGTATACTATGTATTTACTTATAATAAATTACTACTTTTATCTAAAAAGTGCAGTCAAATAATATCTTTAATCAATTTCAAACATTTAAATTGGCATTGATTTCTGACAGATATTTGACAGTTTTGTATCTTAATATGCTGCTTGTCGAATACTTGTCTACTTTCTACAAATTTCTACAAAAGCTTATTTTTTATCTCTGTTTGCTATAATTACCTATACCTAGGTTATGATTAACAAATAGACTTTTTAAATAATCTACGTGCGAAATCGTCGCGGAGCGTAAGGCAAGCGCAGTCCACACGTCTCAATGGAGCATTCACGTCTGAAGAGCGAGGAGCGAATCAGACAGAAATACGGTGAAATAACGCATGCGATAGAGATGCAAACACTGGTGTCTGTTTTAAAAACATCAACGTAAGCGACATTATCGTTTTTAATTTATTATTAATGAACTATTTAAAATTTTGAAAAACTGTCAATCACAAAACTAGAGAACTACCTACGGTATTTTTTAATAATAGTTTCAAGACTAAAGGTTTAATAGCGGTTGGCACAGCATTGAAAAACTACAAAATTGGAAGTAACTTCACGATTTTTTTCTATCGAGAAAAGTTTTAGCAATCATGTTTCTGTCAATCACATAACTGAGTACTATAGTCTACTTTCTACAGTATTTTTTTGGGGCCGATAAATCTAGTAATACTATGTGAAATCCTTGATCAAAAGTGTGTATTTGGCTTTGTACGGCCCCTTAAGTACCTAAGTATGTTTATCCGTTATGTAGTATCCATAACACAAGTACCTATGAACTTATATGGTAATTGTATGAAATTATTGTGCGATATAGGCGATGTGCACATCACAGTTTAAATTTTTTGGGATGGGTAAAAAATTTTAAAGTCGCGTCAGGACACGTGACCCTTATCGAAAATTCGTAAGACAATTTACCGTCGACCTATTTCAAATTACATACAGTCTCACACTTGAATGAAAGATCTACGTATAGTAGTTAGTAACAACCATTATATAAAGATCTCTCATTATATTTTCATATTGATGCCAGGTACGCTAAGAGTGCTACGAGCGACGTTTTGTCGCGAGCATTTGTTTTTGCAATTAAATACAGTCATACTTTCAGACTGTACTTATTATCCTTCAAGCGCCCCCGTAAACGATCAAATTTTATTTTTTTCAAAATGACATCGCAAGATAATTCCCATATAAATGAACAGGGGACACATAGAGGAACAAAAAATGTGATGATATATAATGCCCTAAAGTGTCACGTTAGCCAGATAATTAGATTTAAAAATGAATAATGCCGACCCAAAGTATCACCTTTGTAGCTTTAACTCCAATTATCTCACTAACCTGACACTTTAGGGCATTATGTTGATTAATATATTTTGTCCATCTTTACGTTCTCTATCCATTTATAAAGATATTATCGTGCGGCGCGATTTTGAAAAAAAAAACAACAGGCCAAAAGGTTCCAATCTTTATTTTTTCGGTCAGATTTTAATGTTTGTCTAATTTATTTGACCGTCTGTTTGATGTGTTTTGTCAAACAAAGCAAATACTTAATATTAATCGTTTACCGGGCGCTTTAGGCGCGCCCACAGACATCAGCTCTGTGGGCGCGCCTTTATCACTGGATGTTTTGATGACTACCTATCCCTATCAACTAATACATTGATTTGGCAAGCTCTGAGTCCGGTCACACACTGCGTTGTGGCGGCGGTCGTCACAGAAGGTATCCGATGCGCTGCCATACCGTCTCGTCGCTATCATTTTTTTTTGCGATGCGATGTCGCAATCGCAACGCATTGTTGTGGCCGGGCTTTTAACAGCGCCATCTGTTATAGCGGCCATAACGGCATGAGTTGACCTTTTGTTTGTTGGTCTTGTATG
Source organism: Chrysoteuchia culmella (assembly GCA_910589605.1). NCBI lineage: Eukaryota > Metazoa > Arthropoda > Insecta > Lepidoptera > Crambidae > Chrysoteuchia > Chrysoteuchia culmella. The sequence goes on along the minus strand of OU342651.1, from coordinate 18,880,573 downwards.
GCTGTTATTGTCAAGTACTACTATTAAATAAAACAACAATTAAATTAAATCTAAAACGAGCAATTAATTTCTTTAATTTCTATATTTATTTACTATTTCCAGTGCCGTTAATTTAACGAATATTTTTTAACGATATTTGTAAATCTCGAATATTCTTTCCTTCGTAGGCTTGGACAAATTACCACTTTGTAGGTATACAAGACAATTTAAAAGAATTGCAATTTATTAAAAGAATTTTATTCCGCAACTTTGTGAAAGTACTGACAAAAAGTTAAAAATGCACTTTGAAAACAAGACCCTTTTCAGGAGTTTTTAACTTTCTATCTGTTTTCTTGCATCATCGCTTTTTTATTCTGAAGAAAAGTTGCTAAAGAAAAATAAAACTTCAGTTGCACGACATATAGAACATTTATTCAAAACAATTGTCACAAAATATTTTTTGCAACCCTGTACACCGAATAAGGAAGGACACACTGGACACACATCGTTACATTAGTACACATTGACTTTAGATACAGAATGCAAGAAAAAGATTAGAAGGAGCAAACTGAAAAATATCGCCTCTGAAACAGGCACTAAGCATCCGTGGCAACGTGGAGAAATTCAAAATTGCAGAAAGGGGACGGCCTCTTCGAAAGGGTTATTGTAAACTCGCCACATAAGTAAACTCGTCACGTTTTGAAAAGTTCCATACATTGAAAATAAATTCGCCACTAATATGGAATGTATGTGTAAATTCGTAATTTATTTTTTAAATGCTACCTGTGGCGAGTTTACACGAATTAACTTTGATGCCGAGTTTACAACAAGCGCAAAATGGTGGCGCATTGCAGAGCCGACTTACAACCTTACCTGCTTCTAATCTCATTCTTGTGTTAAGTTTCCCTATTACGAGTTTGGCATAACTATAGGTATTCGTTATCGAAAACTATAGCTTTGTCTTGTCCATATCCATCGACTGCTTTACTGACATGAGCAATGCATTCGTGACACAAATATACAACTTTTCTCCAAAATTGCGCATAAACCCCAATCGGGCAACCCCGAATAAAGTTGATAGTTAATTTCAACTCGTACTATAGATAATCACTGTGCTATAGATAATCTTATTCGCTAAGCCATTAAGCACATGTCCCACTGAGAGATAGCATAAAGTGATAGTGAAGTTTGGCTAATGGCGTAATTTCGCCATAATTCGCTCTCTCTCTACTGGGAAATCACAACACGAACGAAATTTTAGTATTTATGGTGACCGCACACTGAACGGCCCCGACAAGATGGACCGACAATCGGTGATGATTGCGAGAAGCCGCTGGATGTGAGCAGGGCATGGAGCCTACCGCCATTTCTTAACGCAGTGTTGTTTCACTCCAAACTTTGCTCCGTAGGACTTGCACTTTAGATGGCCGTAAAAACACCGACAACAATATTATATAATGACTGTAGAATTTTCAATAAATCTAACTAGGAAGTTTTAAACTTTTACCTTACCTATTACATGCACTTATATTTTAATAATTTTTTTTTTACTTTTTTCCCCTTTTCAAGTGGTAATTGTGTCAGATCTCAAGGTTTTAAGCCCTTATATTAACATATTTAGAATGTTATAATTAATATTTATTATACCCAGGATACCCACTTGGGTACCCACTTATTATAACATTTACTAACTGTATACTGAACTACACATTTATTTCGGAAACATTGTTTCCTCAAGCTCAACCCTGCTAAGTGGATAATATAATACACATTTATCTCAATCTATAGAATGCTTATGCTATTTTTATACTAAACAACAAAGAACATGTAAGAAATCGATACTTAGTAGAAATTACATAGCAATATTAAACTCAGAGTAGGTACTTTACTTAGGTACTAGAAAAAAGAGCAACTCTTAGAGTCAAGTTGTTTTTTTGTATTATAATTAGGTATATAAGAAAACATAGCATTTTGAATGCAAAAGTTAAATCATAATATTTTACTTGGAATATCTATCAGTTAAATTCGAAATCATCTAAGTTGCCATTATTTACAATTTATATGGCCCTTAAATACTAAAAATGCTTAACATATTTAGATATTTTATATTGTTATACGGACAACCGACGGTTTTAGAATAAAGCTGGTTTCATATCATGGCAGACAATACTATAAATACTTGAATATTTAATATGCATTTCAGTATAAACGACCCAACACCAAGGTAACAGAATTGTCAAATTGCTAACTTTAGGCCCGCCCGAGTTGATCTAAATTGTCGATTAGATGCTTAATCGTGGTTTAAGAAGCTATATCGAAAAAGTACGTACTGTTTGGTATAGAACTATAAGACGGTCTGGAAAATCTGGTAATAACATATATATTTCTTCATACCTTTATCTAGATTTGTATAGTTTCAGAAATACGATTTTATGATTTTCCCTAAACACTTTTTCTTTTCGAAATGACCCCTTCAAATCACGAATCAAGATTATTCTTAAATGGGGTTACATATACTATTGGAAATTGGTTTAATTAATGGACACCAAAAATATTTAGGATCGCATAGTTTCATTTTCCCTTTTTTCGCTATAGTTATTTACTATGAAGTGATTTCGTGTTCTTTTCGCTTAATCTGCGAAATCGGTCTCGCTCTCGCACGCATCCTTTTCTCATAACTATCTCGCTTCAGACGATTAGCCCCTTAACACATCGTTATGTCCCTATTAACTTCAAACGCAATGACATTTATGACGCTTAGCGTAAATCGGTTACTTAATCAGTTGGCTAAAGTCGAATATAAAGGGAAACACATTGTTTACCACCGCTGTTGGATAAACAAGGTCGTGAAAGCTCATCACATGATTGTGTTGCATGAAAGAAGATTGAAAAACCGTCATAATAAGTCAAATTTATATTAACTACCTAAATATTGACCTAAATTAATAATTACCTACTCAATACATACTTGCAACGTGACGTCACAACTCTCAAGAAGCTATCAAATGATGAGCATTTTTTTCAATCTGCTCTTTTCTGAAATCAGTGCTTTCGGTACCTTTTGTGTTTTCGTTATACATACAACAACAAATTCTTTGTTTTACTAATACCATAGTTAAATTAATGTAATTTCTCTTGAAATAACAAATTTATTTTCTAATATTTTTAAGAGAGTCACAAGTCACAATCACAACATTGAATTTCACATCACAACTTTTCACATCATAATTTTCTTTCTCACTTTCAGTAAGACTAAAAATTAATTAAGAGATGATTATTTTTTATTGACTTATTGTAATTTACAGTAAGTCGTATTATCCAATTTTATCGTAAGAAGCCCACGGCTATGGGCAGTTACTTAATACTTTAATGTTAACATTATTCCTAATAATACTATATTGGTTGGGTTTTTGTAAACTCGCCACATAAGTAAACTCGTCACGTGTTGAAAAGTGCCATACATTGAAAGTAAATACGTAACTACTATGGGATTTCTGTGTAAACTCGTCACAGGTCACAAAGCAAATTTGTTTTAAAATGCTATGTAGACATTATATATTGCCGTTTTTCTTATGACGAATTTACGTTCATGGCGAGTTTACAATAAACCTTTTAGTATAAGTTAATGCAGTAATACGTACTTAGGTAATAATTTATTGTGCATGACACATATATGACACGAAGTTTTTACAAAACAGTCGTGCCTATTTATTGATTTTTATATGATTAAGTAAGATTGCTGGGGCCCAATTCTGCTAATGGTTACTCACAATCGTATTCCAATGGTGTTTCAATGGTAGTCCTGTTTTATACAGTTCTTGTTACTACAGTGTAAATAAACACTACTATTGAAACACCATTGAGAGACGATTTTGACAAAAAAAAATGCAGAATTGACCCCCAGTTTTACGATATAGTATTTAAAAAAATTACTTATAAAGCTATTTCGAAAAGCATTGTCGATGTTCAAATACTTTTCCGTTTATTACATTATTATTTCTATATACCTATTATAACTTCTGCTCATCACATAAGCACCATCACCGTCAGCTAATATACAATTGAATTGAAATGTTATGGTTAAGTGTAAATAAGTGCTTAATTTTACTCTTAACTATTATAATATGTATTTATGTACGCAGCAAACCATAGTAAATGAAAGCAAACAGAACATGTTCGATAACTGATATTTTTTCAAGTTTTATATAACAAAAAAGTTTTGTTGTTTCATTATTGTTATTAAATATTAGATAATTACTTAACACTTAACACTTTTGCAAATTATGTACAATCATATGGCTCGGTAACTGATGAAGAACGAGTTTTTTACAATTCCTATACTACCGACTACTTAAATTAAAGAGTAACATTGATCAATTTAAGAATTTTTATTTATTAACTAACTAAATATAAGTTATTTCAAAATTACAAAACCAACCCTGTAACCTAAAAGTATGGCAACGGAATTATACCTAATAATTAACCAAGTTTGACTAACGAACCGGTATGAACCGTTTTCAGCGGAAAAGACAAAACATTTCCAAAGAAATCAAACCCAGTTTTGCTTTTTGTTGTAAGGAGTTAGTGACATTTGGTCCGCAAATGTTTATGAACCAAAAGCTGGTTGGTGGGCATCCTTGCAGTGCGCTTTCTGGCGTTTGGAAGAAGTCCTATGGGATGGCAGAAGTAGTTTCTGCATCCCGAGGTGGGTATGCTCCGGCGAGTAAACCAGTTGAGGCTATGGACCAATGCCACAACGATGGCTATGGCCGAAACACTATGGGACGAAGGACACGGCTAGTAGTCTTTTGTGGGTAGGCCCATCGGCATGAGAGTCTCACATAATCTTTTGTTTGCTCTCTCAGGCGACATGTAAAAAACGATCGGATAGCTAAACAGGAGTTATTCTGTTTGATATGTTCTGATTTAATATGGCATTTTGTTTTTATTTTATTATAGGCAGCAGCTCTTCGAGTACAATAAAATCAAAATTCCTTAGTTAAAAATCAGAACTCATCAAAACATCTGAAATATACCAGGGGGTCAATTCTGCAAAAATTTTCTCATAATCGTCTCTCAGTGGTGTTTCAATAGTAGTGTTTATTTACACTGTTGTAACAAGAACTGTGTAAAACAGCATTACCATTGAAACACCACTGGAATACGATTGTGTCTAAGCATTAGCAGAATTAGGCCCCTGGTTAGCTAACCATAGCTATGCGACCATGGTACTTTCACCTAAAAATATTTATATTCAAAACGAAAAATATAGCTTTTAACTACACAGTGTAGAAATAAGCGGTAGGTTTTCTATGCTAAATTGCTTCAACTTTAAAATCGGACCAAACGTCACCAAAAGAATAATAAAAATTTAAAAGTGTCAATTCGCCCGAATCGGACGTAACTTTTGCTGACCAAACGTCACTAATTCTTTGTAAGAGGCCTAATTTACGACAACACTTTACGGACATATTTAATTTAGAATATTTACGCATCTGACAAATACATACATTCTTAGTAACTTATGCCTAATAATAATAAAAAAACAATGTATACTAAATTCTGTAACTCTACTATATACAAATTTCTATAAATTAAGCGCTTGAAGCTTTCTAATTTCGTACATTTACATAATCCATTATATTTTTCAGTAGTTCTAGACAATAGATCTGAGGGTCGCAAAGAGTGTTAAAACAATATTGCTAAGTGAATTCCCTGACGATTAATTTATTTGTTTATTACCAACGGATTAGATTTTAGTAAGTTTTCTTGTCTTCAAAAAAAATAAAAGCATATTCTGCTACACTGACACAGAGTACTGACACAGTTTATTATCGCTATACCATATATATGAAGTATGTGAATATCTTTCAAATGACGAGAAGAATCCCTTTCAATTCGTCATTTGAAAGATATTCACATACTTCAGGCCGTCACTATTTGACATTTGATAGGGATTGTGATCGAGACGCGTTTTGAAAGGTATTGAACGAACAAAATTGAACTGTCTTCTAAGCAAAGTGACGGACGAAAATATCTTTCATATGTATGGACAAATGTCAAATAAAGTGTCATTTAAAACATCATTCGTTCCGAAAGGGATTGCGACTACATGTTACACAATTTCATAAATCATTATCACAATCACAATACCTATGAAAGGGATTGTGATAGATTTCGAAATTAGACAATAAGGGGCTGGACACCCAGCACCCAGGTATCCTGCTAGCAAATGACAAATTAAAAAAAGTTGCTTTAATAGTAACTCCTGTGAAGAAGTGTAAGACAAAGTTCTGTTTTTGAGATTTTGATAGTAAAAATGTACGTCATAACTTTAAAATCTGTCGTACAGTTGAAACTCAACGCGATTGGAGGTCCTCGCTTGTAATAAGTTTATAGTTTATTATTGTAAGAATTTAGCAAATAGATTTTTCTTACTATTGTTATTATTGTAACAAACACAGCAACTTGATTATAGAGATGAAATCTTATAAAGACTAAGTATACGTGTATTATTATCAGTAGGTCGCAATACATTGCGTTGAATTGAGGCGCTACAGAGCCTCTTAGTAATAATGACTTAAATACTTAATTGACCGGGTCTGATAGTTACATAGCTCTTCAATTAATTTAGGTTTGACTTAAGATCTTAAATAATTTTGAAGGTTCTATTCAATTGAAAAATCTCTGAAGTTAATACGAAGAGCGATAATTTCAGTAAAAGAGTCATAAATAATTGTCTAAATCTAATTACATAATTATTTATACTTACTACCTTTAAAGCTTCTGACCAATATCTTTATGAATTATATAATTTAATAATTTAGTTAAACAGAATATTTATCTAAACACTAGCTAAATCAATCGGATATAAATATTGTCGAAGTGTGCCACCACATTTATATCCGGTCAGTATTTATAATTACTTACCTAGGTAGGTACACTGAACTATGATTATTTATTCATTTAAGCTTAACTTTTATGTATATTGAATAGGTACCTATTAGGTACCTAGGCAAACTAATTGACTTTAGGGGTACACAAAATTTACACGACCTTATAATTTATATCATATAAGTAATTTATTACGACAAACGTTATGTTTCAAAAGATGAACATTTTACGGAGGAATATACATTTTTAGTAACCCAGCAACCCATCCCGTGACCGACCATTGCAAAAGTTGCTGAACTCCCAGATTCACTAACTACGGGCCACCGAGCTCCTCAAGGTTAATTAATTATACAGAACAAGGAAAGAGGAAAAGGGCTTGTAGGCGGGGCAGGCCCGCCTAAACTATGAGCAAACGCTCATAGTTCGACCGAAACCTGCGATTGCGTCGCTTAGTCACTCGCGAACCCCGACTGAGTGTGTTTCATAAAGCGCTGCTTCCAAAATATGATGAAGGCGCCGCCGCATTGAACGACGATCCATGTGCACTTTGTTCCATGCGCGGTCGCTATTCTAGAATATTTCCGGTTCAACGGCCATCGTTTCTTCTCACTATTTGTCCAGAGCCTCCCACTGCCACTTCAGCTGAAGAATACTTCGAACATTGCCGCTTGTTTCAGTTCTCGTAATGTAGTATGTGGGTACTGCATATTATTATTTTTTGAATTGAGTAACCGTCGTCATCTTATATTAAGTCGTCAAAACGATCAACTGAGAAATGTCTAACAAAAACGACTGACTGATGTCGACGAACGAATTACCTACCTAAGTCCTTACGTATCTAAACTTATATAGAATTGTTAACCATAATCTGTATGGGAATCCCATGGTTAATCTACGGGATAAGAAACAAGAGGTCCCCAATCCAGCCCTAGTATACATCTTTATATATATCTATATATATATATATATCTCTTTGTCTTAATTTTAATACAACCGATGCTGATTTAAAAGACTAAGTTAGCGAAATCTCCTTTAACGTATCCTGAGTATTCGTGATGAACTGAAGATAAGTTCAATTCAATTAATTTCAAGTACAATCAAATAGATACCTAACCGAAATTTGCATGATTAGCGACTTGATTGGTAGAACAATCGTCACTTCGTCAACGTCGTAACTTGTCCTCTGGTTTCCCTAATGGTAAAGAAGTTTCAAAAGCTATGATGCCTGTCTATAACTTTCTCGAATAGAGATCACAACGAATATATGTTTTACTTACTACCTATTTACATAATAAAGCAGACATTAGTCAAAATCTATAAAACATCTGGACAGTTAGATCCATACCTATAGAGAGTGGTACAGACAACATCACATATAGATGTACAGTACATTAGTTTGATAAAGTTGGTAAGTTTTATTGGGTCCGTTTTTTCTTGTCAGGTAAAAGAGTTTAAATGGGTAGGGCAAAACCTTGGACGAATCGTCCAAGGGCAAAACTGACGATTCAAATATGTGTGTGAATATGCTCATTTGAATAAAAACTTAATATTTAATTTTTAGTGTTTATACGAAAAACGCCATAAGGACGTGACCAATTTTGACTAGATTTGCTGTTAACTGTTCTTATGAAGACTTATTATTCAAGCATATAAATATCTAGAACATTTTGGTAGGTATATGATTATAATCATCTACTTTAATATCACACATTTTGCTTTGATTGAGCTTCTTACCCACACACCAAGTTTATTACCTATTTAATATATGTATTCCTATTATATGATTTAAATGCTGCATTCAAAATGCTATTTTAAAACATAAAAACAATAGCCGAGTTAATTCGGACTATTTCCTCATTAAATTTAACACTATTTTCTGTTCACAAGTTAACAATGTAATGAAATTTGATTAGTTTTATTGTTACAAATATAAACGCTATATTAATTACAATAGGTAACTTAATGATTATGAATTATTGTTCTTCTTAAAGAAGAATAAAGTCTAAATTACTAAAACATTAAAACGGGTACAAATACACTCACCGGCACATCTAATCGCCCACCCCGTTATTTTCAGAACAACCATGCTCACTTGGCGACTCTATACATAAAAATGTAAATATATTTTTGCAAAGATGCTTTTTCGTAGGTATGCTAATGTTTAGGTTAAGTGCCGGAGAGTGTATTTAAAATATCTGGTTGACTCAATGCGAGTTTTCACGCACGTGGAGCGTGCCGCATTCTAGTACGAGAAAATTTGCATGCGAGTTTTCGAGAACCGTCTACACCATGCGAATTCACGCGCGAGCTAAGCATTTCTCGTACCTACCTTAACTCGCATCGTGTCAAGAGTCATAAGCCTACACTACCTACTTCTTCATATTGAAACTTGAGTTATTCGAAAAGTTTAAATTTACCTTTGTGTAAATTCGTCACAGGTCACAAAGCAAATTTATTTTTAAATTGCTACTTGTGGCGAGTTTACACATTGTATTTGCCGTTTTTCTGTAACGAATTAATTTTGATGACAAGTATACAATAACCCTCTCAAAATGTGGTACAAAACTAGTAGGTTAGCTATTTGTTAACTTTTACTGAAATTAAAGACCGTAGATATTTTCTTAGTACTTACCTAACCTAACTTTAAACCTTGTAACTTTTTTAGTAAGTAATAAATTACATAAATTGCATTTTTAAATGCGAGTACCTTTTAAATACATTGATTAACACCAATAAACAATCACAAAATACCTTACCTAAATAGTTTCTTAATTATAGGTATGTAATAAATAACTAGACAAATATGTAACTACTATTTTTATAAATCACATCAATTATTATTAAAGATTTTTTTTTTATAAAAAAAAATCAAACCGACTTCAAAAAGTAAAAAATAAAACTTTTGGAGTCGGTGCCAGCCAAGGCATTCTACATTACACTTTGATTAACTATATATTTTTTTGGCCTTAGCTAGCTAGCACCGACTCCAAAAGTTTTATTTTTTACTTTTTGAAGTCGGTTTGATTTTTTTATTTTTTTTTATTTCAGGTTTTTTAGTTACATCATGTACTTACACAAAAAATCAGCCCATACACAACAATGATGTCATCTAGGTAAACGACTACTTGCCAAAAGGTATTGATATTTTTCAGGATTATGAAAAAACTACTAGCCAGATCTTCGTAAAAAATTGACTTGAGAAGCTTGTTTCAGGAAAGAAATATGTCACAATTTATATTCTTATCCTTAATTTCAGCATTGTGTGCATAAAGTATGTCATTACAAACTCGTTTTGAAGTTTGTAATTTGAACTTTATGGTCAGAGTACTTACTTACGTAAGTAAATGATTTTCTACTTAAAACTTATTATTTTTTCTTGCTTATTCTAAGTTAGTAATATTTGACATTTATGAATGATATATTATGACTCGTATAGATAGTATTTCCATTTTAAGTGTATTAAATATTGTTATGATTTATTGTTTTGAATGTAAATTTATGACTAATTTTTAATTTTAGGTAAGTAGGTACTTACTTATCGAAATTTTTGACATTAAAAATTAATTACTATTGTATTGACATTTTGATGTAGTAATTTTGTCAGTATTTATACATTAATTATATTGTTTGTAAAAAAATATATGTTTTGATAATTTAATTTGCTTAATGTAATATTCGCAAGCCTCAAATGTGTAGGTCAAAAATGTGAAACTTATTTAATCTATGTCATCAAATGTACCATTTTGCTGCGAATAAGTGTTATTTTATGCTATTATATTTTAATGATAATATGAAATGTTGAATATTATACTCGATATTCGTTTTATTTAAAACATGGTTCACAGGTATTTAATTAGAAAAGCGTAGGTAAGAATATGGCATAAAGTAAAAATTAATAACACAGCCAGTCGATGATAGCAGTACCACAGATTATATAATACTAGCAGTAGTTATGTTATTCTAACGCCTATTATGTGATTTTATAGACAAATAATTAAGTAAAAATATAGAAGAATGATAGTTTTTATAAGCCTCAATTTGCTGTATTGAATAGTAATAAAAAGCAATAATAAAAAAAAACCCACGCCTGTTAAAACGAAATTGAAAAAGGATAAAATTTATTTAAAAACCCCCTACTTAATTATCCTTCGGGTGTTGCCATTAAAGGAACTAGTTTTGCAGTTTTATAGTAACGTGAATAATTGGAAATTTTATTGCTATAGGTACTTATTTATATTCATGTTGAAATTTAAAATAGTGATTGCAGCCGCCGACGGGTAATTAAGTCGGGGGTTATAAAATTATTTTAGCCTTTTCAATTTCGTCTCAACTGTCGTGGGTTTTATCTTTTTAATTTTGCTTTTTATTCCAAACTTTTTAGAGAGCATAGGTATAATGTACATTGTAGGTAGTACATAAACCCATTAATGAAAACCACAGTAAACATTTGTTCGTGCAAACCAATGTTGCCATTTATCTGCAAAACTACTACTTAGTCCAAATTTGATGCGATTTTCAGTGATGAGTTTAGGTTTGATTAGTGCATGGTCTTAGATAGTGTTAGAACAACTCACCGGGGAGCGCTGCAATAAACATTTGCTTGTGCAAAACTACAAGTCCAATTTTGATGCGGTTTTTAGTAATGGGTTAGTGGTTGATTAGTGATAAACTATGTCGATCACTATTTTAAATTTTAACATAAATATAAATAAGCATAGCAATAAAATATCTCCAATTATTCACATTACTATAAAACTGCAAAACTAGTTCATTTAGTAATGGCAGCCCCCGAAAGTCGGGGAGTTTTTAAATTATTTTATCATATTTTCAATTACGTTTTAGCCGTCGTCGGTCGTGGGTTCTTTCGAAAATTTTAATTTTGTTATAATATTTCATGTATTCAAGCATCATTTTGAGATTGTAGTGCACTGCGCATTTACTATTAAGTAGTACCTACTGTAATTTATAACTTATTTACAACATTTATTCCAATGAAGCTTAACAGCAGTTTCATTAAATCGCTTGAAGTACAGCTTTTTACAGTAGGTATCGCTATTTTACAGTACAGTTTAAACATATAAAAACTGAACTCTTGACGTGGCATGACGTTATTTTATACTTATAATTGCATGTCGTGGGCCAATCGTTGAATTGGGCCGATCGAGATCTGCCTGGGCACCTCACGATGAAGCCACTTTTAACGACTACTCAATTTATATATCTTGTTCAGTCTCATCTTTGTTGTGTTTCTCAAAATATTTTTTTAAATTCTTTTCCACATATTAAACAAGAAAATATACATGAGACAAGTTGCTTTTTTCTAGTATATTTTCTTGTTTAATATTTATCACATTAAATAGCATTGTAAAATGCAAAATTCAAAAGTTATAATTCTTTCCTACAGTTTATACTTCCCACCAAAAATACAACCTTTCAGCCTTTTCAATCAATCTTATCTTTAACAACCAGTACCCCTATTACGAGTTTGCTAAACATGACATTTACAGGACTCGTGAGCGTAGACTATCGGATACACTGCTCATGTCGGTAAAACAGTCCCTAAATATGAAAGAGACAGAGCTACATTTTACGTTAACGTTTACTGTAAAGTCAAGTTTGCCAAACTCGTAATAAGCCTACTGAATGCGGTTGTGTCAACAACCCTATTATAATTTTCACTCACTCGATCCCGACAGTTATTCACAACTTTATTATTTCGGTAATTCTAGTTAAAAACTGTAGTATTTGTGTAGTTCTAGTTCAAAATGTTATTTATTATTAGTGTAATTATAGTTCAAAGTGTGAGTTTGCAAATGCCTAAACGTTATCATCGCGAGAGTAACATTTTGACAGATAGCCTGAATGCAATGGAAATAAGGTTGAGAATTAAACTCTATTCGCAAACTTCGGCGTAAGCGAGTAAAGTGAGAACACTAAGCACTCTGAACTTTATTATTTGTGTAGTTTTAGTTAAGAACTTTATTATTTGTGCAGTTTTAGTTTAGAACTTTATTATTTGTGCAGTTTTAGTTTAGAACTTTATTATTTGTGTAGTTTTAGTTTAGAACTTTATTATTTATGCAGTTTTAGTTTAGAACTTTATTATTTGTGTAGTTTTAGTTTAGAACTCTATTATTTGTATAGTTCTATTTTAGAACTTTATTATTTGTGTAGTTTTAGTTTAGAATTTTATTATTTGTATAGTTCTAGTTTCGAAATTTGTAGTAGTTCTAGTCAGAACATTTTTATTTGTATTTTCTAGTTCAGAACTCTTTTATTTGTGTGGTTCCAGTTTAAAACTTTATTATTTGCGTAAAACTAGTACAGTCACGTGCAGTAATATAGAAAGAAACACTAAGCTACCTTGTCACATTTCAATATTGAATTATATTTGTTGACATAGAGAGCTTGGTTTCAGTGTGTGTCAACTGATAAAGTTGTACATATCATTGCTCTTGACTATACCTAATTTTGTTGTATAAGTTACCTAATTCTAGTTTAGAAATTTATTAAGTAATAGACATTTTTGACATTGTCATGGAAATCAAAGCTAGTTTTCATATATCAAAGTTACATATAGGTAGATAAGAATGTTTATGGTGGTTACATAATAAGGTTACTACAATAAAATAGAATAAATATTCCATTTTACACTATCATTTTCTCAAATAGATATATGGATTCAGAATAATTAATGTTTGTATTATGTACATTTGTATACAGGTATTTTTTGTGTTCGTTGACTACATAAGGTTTACAGACAGAATCATTTTCTTTTATTGAGATTTTGAACACGATAATGGTATTTTTTTTTATTAGAATACACAATGACTTCTGAATTCTCGTATTATCTATCCATTCTTGAATTTTGAGATATCTACACAAACTGCTTATCTATTGACTATAATTAATTCATCACCATTTTTGACACATTTGTGGCGTTATAATCGCGTATTTGTCCCTACTCTATAACAATAAAAATAGAAATAGTTTTACGAGCGACATTCAACTCTAAACTTTAGCAGTTAAAAGCGACCTCCAATATAAATTATGATTTCTATGTTCTTCTTCTTACTTTTATCTTCTTCTTATTTATATGTCTTTAAGCAGGTATTATGTACCAATTAGTATCTTCGCTGGCTTGAATTCGGATATTGCATGCTGGACTGTTGCAGCCATTGACGTTGCGCTGGGTAGGGGACGGTATTGTAATCCGGTTGCAAATTTTCCATGGAACTTCTGAAGCGGTAGACTCCTGGACTAGGCAAGATAAGTGGTGTATTCGGGATGCTATGAGGCAATGCCGCCTGAGGCAATATCACTTGAGGCGTTTCTGTAGGTGGTAGGTACCACGTTTTAGGCAACGTGTACTCTGCAGAGAGTGCCGAGCTATTAGGTAAATCCTGTTTCGTTTTAGGAATTCTTTTCATTAGCGGCTTTTTCAGCTTTCGCTGATAAGGTGGCGGTTTGACATTGTTTGGAGCAGCAGGTATTTGTTGAACGTCCTGAAACAAAGATACGACTTCTCTAAGAATTCGTCTAAGATTTACAGTCTTGCATGATCTTATTTTTTATATTCAGTAACGTACCTGGATATATGATGATTCCCATGCAGTCTGTTGCAAAGTATTTTGGTTTAAAGACTTTTCATGCAAACTGTCTTGGCTTACATCTTTTACATTTATTTGTGCTTGATTTGGATGATAAGGTTGTGGCAAACTTGATTTATTTAGATTCTGTAGATGATTTGTGTTTTGGTTCATTTGCGTATTATTAGTTGATGAATTTTTTTCTTGAGTTGATTGCCGATTTTGTGCCTCATTTCGGTGGGAAATCACATTTTCATTATGACTTTGTAGAAACGATATATTCGGATGTGGCAGCAGTTCCATTAGGCCTAATTGTCGATTTTGGGCCTTAATAATTTTAGCGCGATGGGAAAAAACATCTTGATTAAGATTTGGTGGAACATGAATATTCGGAGGCTGGAAATGTTCTAATTGTCGTAATTGTCGATTTTGTGCTTCGTTAAAGTTATTGCGATGGGAAATAGCGTTGAGGTTATTATGATTTGGTGGATACGGCTGCTGCTGTTCCGATTGTCTTTCTTGTGCTTCAAGGATGTTACTGCGATGCGAAATAACATATTGATTATATTTTGGATGAAACGGTATACTCGGATGTTGCAGCTGCCGATTTTGTGGTTCGGATACGTTGATGCGATGGACAATAACACTTTGATTATGATTTAGTAGAAAGGAAGTATTCGGTGGTTGCATCTGCTGTAAAGGATGTTGGGCTTCAAGAATTTTATTGGGATGTGAAATAACAGGTTGACTATGATCCAGTGGAAACGGCATGTTCGGAGGTTGTAGTTGTTCTACACTCATAATTTTTACTCGATTTGAGCAATCCATACCTCCCACATTTTTTGAAGATAGATATCGTTGTTGTTTCAAAGAATTCTCAGATACGAGGCTGTTAATAGAAACGATATTCTGGGACAACGTAGATGGTATCTCTTGACTGACAGGATATGTGTGGGTTACATGTGACGGCGATCGATAGATATCTTGAATGGGAGGTAGGTTCATATGCCGACCTGGTGGGACTAAATTGCTTGAAATTGGTGGTTGTAAGTCTTGAGACAAAATTTCATATGGATCAGTTGAGATATTCGGTCGTTCAGGTAGTGATCCCGGATGTATATAAAAGCTTCCTTGTTGCCTGAGTTGTTGACGTTCTATTGCTCGATTTGAATCTGGTGCGATAGATTGCTGTTTATCAGCCGCACATGCAACTATGTCGGAAGTAAATTGCGAATGGCCGGAAGAAGGATAAGAAGTATCGCTGTCAAATATCTGTTGCATTTGATGTTCTTCAAGTATTAACAAATTAGTGTTTTCGTGCCGTGATACCTGGTCAGAAGTATCTTGAAATAAAGGATGAGTTTTGCATGTTGGAGACTGAGTTGTGGTACGCTCATTCAAATGAATATTATGAAAATTGTGAGGCTCATCAGGCTGATGTGGTGAAGATGTATAAAGATTTTTGTCTGACTGATGCAACTGATCTATAGCTTCTCTTATTAGAGGATTTTTTTCACTAGGTGTTTCTAATATTGTGCCACCTGCACCACACATTAGCGAATGGTTTACAGTAGGATTAGAAGCTACCTGTAGTTTTGTCGTTTCCTTGTTTATCTCAGAAAGTGGCGCGTTATTTGATGACCAATTAGTATTGTCAGTTTGGCAGGCCTTTGACTGGCGCATCACAGCGCTGTCAATTTCCCTATCATTGGCTGAATCTTCTATTGGCGAGTCAAGGCCTTGATTCATAAAGAATGGCAGGAATGGATCAAATAATAGGCGCTGGCGCTGCTCTTTGTATATATTATATGGTACACATTGTATCACTTGTAGACGCCTTCTATTCTTTCTTCGATTTTTTCTACAGTTCTTTAATTTTGGAATTTCATTATTAGTAGCAACTTCGTGCGTTACCGTGACTGCATCATTTACAGCAGTAATGATTTCAACAGAGTCATCAGAATCCACTAAGATAGTTCCTTCATTATTATTATTTATCTCTTTAGATCTCTTAGATGTTTCAGTAAAAATATCATTAGTAGACTTTAAAAATGATTTTATAAGAGCGGTTTTGATATTATCTGATATATTTACAATGCGGTTTTTAATTCCAGGTTTTTGACATTTATTCAAATCTTTAGCAGTGCACTTGTCATTAGAAATTTGCTCTTCGTCTTCAGATATATCTTCATATTTAATCGTCGACGTCGCATGAACACGCTCTTTATAAGTCGTATGTAAAAATAATCTCATAGCGTCGAAGTCAATGTTGTTACTTCTAATAAAGTACAGAATTTCATGTTCCCTTCTACTTAACTGAAATGGGTCATCGAACGTTTGACTAGTCTTGTTTTTTTTATTTTTATCGCGGTACACTGTTTTTCTTAAATATGGGATTTTTTGCATGGCTTGTGAATATCGGGCTCTTCTTTCTTCTTTTTCATTCTAAATTTTTTGGAACGTATCTGTAAATTATTTAATTTTTAGCATTTTAGAAATTAATAAGCATTTTTATATTACAAATATTACAATACAAATGGATTAACGCAACGTCGAGTACCTATACAGTTTTGTGAATGTTTTGAGTGACAGAATTACGGAAACTTAAAATGTGTGAATTTATGTGGAAGCCAAGCTAGGTATTAAGCCAACGTCGTACTGAGTCGTTTAAGTCTAGGCACGGCATAGTAGTAAGTATTTCAATATCGAAAACTGGATCTGATGCAATACACAGGAACATCCATTAATGGTTAGCTATTTCAACGTGTTTAATTCATCTCATGTGTACGATAAAGATTTCCCATATTATCTTGGTTTGGTTTACCAATATTCGGATAAATAATATTGCGATAAGTTTTAATCTGCGTCTAAGGATCTAAGTGGAATCTTGGTACTTGAGAATTTATTTCTGCAGCTTGAGTTTGCATGTTATTACCATTAAGTGATTTTGTGAATGTCTGTGACTCATGTTCCGAAACGTCACGAACCTGAAAATGAGTTATTGCCTTAAATTATATAATCTCCTTTAAAATTCCATTTACTTTTATACAAACTTGAGTTACCTTGACTGGATGAGGTGCTGTACTCGTGGGATTGCTTGCTCCAGTATAAAAATTAGTCAAAGACTGATTTACTAAAGTAGGTAACTGACTGTTACTTGTCTGACTATGAAGTCTCTGTTGATTATAAAGAACATGATTGGGAACATCATGGTTTTGTAGCACATGTGACTTATGGTGAGGATCTAAGCTACGTCGCACGTCACGGAGTTGCTTATCAAAATGGCCAAGAGCTTCATGTGATACTGCTGTTTGATCGGTTTTACTATAGTATATATTGGGCTGTATGGGAAAATTTACACTTGGAGTAGTAACTTTATTAAATCCTGATAAAGGTATATGAGTATCTGTGGTCTTTATTTCTTTTGGCACATCCAAGATAGGCTTTTTTGAAATAGGAATTTGAACACTGACTCTGATAACATTTACTTCATCATTTTCATTCAAAGTATAATGTTCGCCTTTCTGTTTCTTAGTGGCTGGTTCAGTTTCTGGTATTACATCAGTGTTAATTTCTTTTTCAGAATATGTTGGCCTTAGAATACTTTGCTCTGGTTTAGAACCAGTTTCGTTGTGTATTTTCTGAAGTAACGGATTTATGTTAAATGAAGTATCCATATTGGTACCCATATTTACTTTATAGATTTTTTCAAATGTGGTAGGGTTAAAAATATTTTTGGTAATTGCTTTTTTGAGAGTACCTTTTAAATTACTCTGATTACTATTCAAATTTTGATCTACTTTTTCAGCCAACACGATAGATACTGTATTGCATATTTTATCTATTATTTGTTTATTTTTTTTACTCTGTTCTACAAGATTATTTACTGTAGTTTTATCTAGATTTATATTATAACTTTGGTTTACTATGCAAACTTCATCGCTGTCACTATTTATCTCAATACACTCTTGTGCTGTTTTATTAGGTTCTCGACTTAAATCGTGAACTGTGTCAACTAATCTGTACAAATCATTGATGGTAAAATTATGACTTCGAATCATCAGTATTGTATCACGCTCTTCTTCAGTTATTAACATTACGTCTTCGGTTTGAACTGCGCAAGATTTTTTACTGTTCATATTGATGGCATGAATGATCGACTCTTTGACTTTTAATATTTCAGCCCACAAAAGCTGAAACAATTATAAAAAAATCTATTGTTGATGCTTTCAATCACTAATTTAAACTTACCAAAACCAAACCCTTTAATAATACACTCGCCTGCACATCTAACCGCCCACCCCGTTATTTTAATAAGTACCTACAAACAAGCTCACTTTGCGACTCTATACCTACATATAAATAAATATACACCGTGTTTTTTTCTTTGTGCCCAAAGTTAAGGTGGTGGAGGTAGTGTAACGTGTTTAGAACAAAATAATGAAAAAAAGAAATCTTTTCAATTTTTATTTTTATTTTATCAAGTGTTAGCGTCGTTTATTTGGATATTAAACCTACCTAAGCAATGAAAAACAAAGAAAACAAACATAATATCAATAATAGTAAAAATAACTATTTAGTAAATTAATAAAACTAATAGGCTTATCGCAGCGCCACGATGACAAAAGAACTATTTGAGTAAAAAAAATATATCGCTTCATTTTGTTCTAAACACATAACACAACACAACAAACAAAAACACCCTGTATTTCTGCAAATATCGGTATGCTAATTGTTTAGGTAGTGTAACGTGTTTAGAACAAAATAATGAAAAAAATAAATCTTTTAAATTTTTATTTTTATTTTATCAAGTGTTAGCGTCGTTTATTTGGATATTAAACCTACCTAAGCAATGAAAAACAAAGAAAACAAACATAATATCAATAATAGTAAAAATAACCATTTAGTTAATTAATAAAACTAATAGGCTTATCGCAGCGCCACGATGACAAAAGAACTATTTAAGTAAAAAAAATATATCGCTTCATTTTGTTCTAAACACATAACACAACACAACAAACAAAAACACCCTGTATTTCTGCAAATATCGGTATGCTAATTGTTTAGGTTACGCGTTCGCCTGTCGCCTAGCCTGTAGCCTACCCTCACTATGAATCTAAACCAGGAACTCTGTCTTGAGCTTCTTGGCATGGATTTGTCTTCAGACCTCAACTTCGCCACCGTCATCGAGTCCACGGGTCAAACTGCAGCTAAAAAGCTGGGCGTCTTAAAATAAGGTCAAGCTTTATTTCACGCCACAACAGCTTTCAACACTCATTATAGCTCAAGGCCTCTGGGACTGCTCAACGAAATACCAGCTTGCACACAGGACACGATCCAACGCAGAGCTGAGAGGCTAAATTGGCAACAAAAAAATTGCAAATAGCAAGCTTCACACCTTAGCTCACAACCGCAAAGTTGCCTGTCTGGCGGTCCTTTACAGGCTATACTTAGCTGCTTACGAGCTGCATGAGCTCATACCACCATCCCTACGATACGATAGTATCGTACATCCAGACGCACGGGCTACCACCCTTTCTCAGTTGATATTCCTAAACGTCGCACGAAGCTTAACAGATTTTATTGCGCACAGCAAAGGAGTGGCACTATCCCTGCGTCTGTATTTCCGAGTACTTATATTATAACCCACCCGTTTTCAAAGCAATGGTGAATAGGCACCTTCTGGGCTAGCTCGCTCCATCGTATATCCTGTCTGTAGTCCCCGGACTAGACTAGAATTAAGAGCGAACCCATTCAAAATAAAAAAAAAAGATCGTCGGTACCTAAAATAGGTACCTAGTCCTAGAGATACTGGCACAATAAAATGTATCTATCCTAAAAATAAGTTCAGTAGTAGGTGTAGTTAGGAATGAACAATAAGGAACGTCATTGAAACGAAATACAATAATTCTAAAATCATAAAAGAATAATTCTGAAATTGTTCCTTAGTTCTGCAGTTTATTCCGTCAACTGCGCCCACCATTGATGAAATAAAGATTTTGAAATAATTCGATTCGGCGACTACGCCCGTGGTCGCCGAAAGATTCCTTTGAACAGACTTTGTAGGTAAACTGCAGAACTAAGGAACAATTTCAAATATTTTCTTTTATGATTTTTGAATTTTTGTATTTTTCAATGCTATTTTTATACTAAATAGAAAAATATTGGAAAAAATTTACTCGGCCACAAGTGAATTCTCAGATCTCAGAATTCACTTGTGGCCGAGTTAATTTTTTTCCAATATTTTTCTATTGAAAATTTATCGGTATAAAAATAGCATTGAAAATTGCAAAAATTAAAAAATCTTAAATTTTTGGCTGCTGCATCTTAATCGATCGTTAAACACCTAATAAAAAATGATTCTATTGAATGCAAGGATGTTCCTAGCATTGATGTGACAACGCTGGCCTACAGCGTATTAATAATATAAAAGTATTGGAGAATTGCTACGGAAAAATAAAGGTTTTTATCACGTTCCGAAATTCAATCATAGGTTGTGAAATCTCACCCACCGTAAATTAAATTTAAAATAAAAATAGTTTAAAATTATTGTTCTTGTTTTTATGATTCAATGAACTAAAACCGAAACGGAGTATTACGAGTAAAATCAATTCAAAATTATTTAGAATAAGAATAAAATGTAAGTATCATAAAAAGTCAATAGCGCGATTCGGAACAGACTATGTCGTAGATTTCTTTCTAATTAAAAAAATATTTTAGCACGCTTTCTACTCAGAAATTTAATGCAAAACCACCTTTTCTGAGCTTGTGAGGTGAAAAAGACATTTTATAAGCGCATCTTGCACATTCATGGAATAAAACAACTTTTCCGGATTTTAACGCTCAGTTTATTTTGTATTTTGCCCGACGAGTCGTTACTTTCGATACCTTTCCAGGGATATGGTCACGGTGCCCACGACCACTGGCAAAGTTGTTTCATTCAAGGTAATTTTATTTAAAATGTGATTAGTTGTTACAGGTTTTAGAGGTGGTATTTAGAAGGTCCATATTAAGTATATATATATAAGTTATATTTTAGCACAGCTCTCAAAAACTAAGTGAAATACTTACCTACATGCAAAATTTTCGAAACTTACTCTTAGCTTGGCTTCCCGATAAAAGATATTCATATCCTACTAATATTATAAATGAGAAAGTATGTCAGTTTGTTTATTTGTTTGTTACTCTTTCACGCTAAAAGTACTGAACGGATTTGGGTGAAATTTGGTACAAAGATAGTAAATAGCATGGATTAACACGTAATATACTTTGTATCCGGATATTCACACGGGAACGGAAACCACGCAGGTAAAACCGCTGCCGCGGTGTACCGCTAGTTCAATATAAATCTACGTTTATATCCTGGTTTATTTCATAAATTATGAGAAAACAAAAAAAGGTTCGTGGTGAAAAAAAATTTTTTTTTACTTACCTCTTCAAAGGCAAGCAGTGCATCATTTCATCAGGCTTCGCTCAGACTTTTTTCCGAAAATAACCGATCTAGAAAATTAGAATAAAGTTAGTAAGTATAGTAGGTACCAAACAAGCTTTCAATCCCCGTGGGATTTTTATACACAAAGTGTTCCTTCACCAAAGACAAGTTCAATCTAAGTAGGTAGGTACAGTCGGGGAATTTCCCGGTTGACCAAAGTTTTTAATGGAGCTTTATTTAAAAAAGTAATAGATAGGTATGTCGAAGGCGGATTGTAGAATGCGCCGTTTTACAAAATATCTAGGCAGATTGTTAACTCATACAAAATCTTATGAGCTAATTGTATTGTTATGATTCCCAATTTGGGTTAGAATTGTTGTTAGGTTTCCTGGTGCTACAATATAGAGACGAGCTCGCCTCAATCAGGCTTTTAAAATCATGTTTTACAATCGGTCTAGCCATTTTGTACAACGGCGAATTCTACAATCCGCCTTCGACAGGTATAAAAACGTTTACAAATAATAGAACATTAACTGGTATTTCATTTGAATAATAAATTATTGGTATTTTCCGAGAAAACGTTTCCCAAAAAAAACTCTACTGGTAAACCGGGAAGATTGTGCCTACCTAGGTATCTCTACATCAAAGTAACTGAAGTTGGTTTCAATATATCAGGCGTGATCAGGGAATCACCGCATAACCACCCCGTCTTCCCCGGGCGGGGAGGTATCCGAAGGGATTTTCCCAGGGTCAACAAAAAAAGGCGCGATCAGGGAAAAGTTATGAATGACGGTTTTTTTTATGTGATACATATTAAACAAGAAAATATACTAGAAAAAAGCATCTAGTCTCATGTCATTCCGTCAGGGCGACATGAGACTAGTTGCTTTTTTCTAGTATAGTTTGTATTATACAAAAATAGCATTGTAAAATGCAAAATTTAAAATGTATAATTATTTTTTTTACTTAGGTGAGGATAAATACTGATGTACACAACTATTTTTAGGTTGGCAGGGCTTTAATTTTTTTCTTTCAAACTTGTTTAAAAGCGCCCTGCGCTAGAAAATTTTTACGCAGTTATTTTTATGTGGCATTTATACATTTTAACCTTGCAAATCACAGTTTTACAGGGTACATACTTTACATTTACATTAATTACAAATGATGCGTATGTAAAGTAAACATATTAATAACTAAAGGGTTTGATCTTTTTAGTATGGAGGCTGGCCTCGTCCAAATCCGTAGTATGAGACGCCATTTTGTTTTTTTTTTTCCAAAATGACGTCGCACGGTAATAGCTATAAAAATGAACAGGGCACACACAAAGGAACAAAAAATTTTAAAATATATAATGCCCTAAAGTGTCACGTTAGCCAGATAATTAGAGTTAAAAATGAATAATGCCGACCCAAAGTATCACCTTTGTATCTTTAACTCCAATTATCTCACTAACCTGACACTTGGAAATAAAGTTGCAAAATATTTTTTTGTACATCTTTACGTTCCCTATCCATTTATACAGGTATTATCATGCGGCGCGATTTTCAAAAAAAATTCAAAATGGCAGAACGCTGACGACGCACCCCTATCTCTTTTAAAATTATATTAAGGTACTACTAAAACATACCAACTTCTTAAAGATTTAAGTAAATTGACATCTTCATTATTATCATAACTTTTTTTTAAGAAATTTTGATATAAGTAGGTAAAGTACAAACAGTATAGGTAAGTACTTTAAGTTCTTCAATTAATATATATTTTTAATTTGCCGAAATAGAAAAAACACAAAGTAACAAAGAGAACAAAGAACTCCATAATAGAAACATAAATTAACCCTATTTATATATTATTTTTTTTACAAGTAACTGGGCAGACATTTGACCACCATCGTGCTTAGTAAACAGAATGTGGTCTAAAGTGTAACATGCTAATTTATAGATGCATATATCGGACAATGGACAATACAGTTCGTAGTAATTATACTTACATAACATTCAGACTTCATATTCTTGTGCTTTTTTATTGCACAAACTTTTCACCCAAAAAAGATAAAGAAAAAGAAAATTCCAAACAAAAAAAAGCTACATATCTGATGAATAATTTTTTATACTTATAAATAAATATATAGGTACCTAATTCAACTGAAAGCTTTAGAGACGAGAGCGTCGGAAGAAACTTTTCTTTCCGTCTGGCTATCGTTCGAGACTGGGTCACTTAACCCGCCAACTGACTGGCAGCGACTGGGCTCGTGGAGACCCGCGACGGGGCCACCTAAGCCCCGGCTGGATCGTCCTACCATCATTCGACCAATCAGGGAGGCATGCGCGCGCAATGTAAACTTACAATGCACTTTTGTTGTGTTACTTTTATTAGGAGTTTTCGCTCTTGTTGCTTGGATGCGTTCGATTGCCAACGGTACTTAAAAAAATGCTTTTAATTGAAGAGAAATATGAAACGCTCTTTAACTGGAAACGGGGAAAACAATTATTAGAAAGGGCTTTTACCAATAAAGCTCTACTACTGCAAGCTAGACAGTACAAAGACTAATTTAATTGCATGTTTACAAGGAGCGTGTTGCCTTGTAAGAATTGAGTAGGATTGTGCATGTCTATTGTGCATGCCTATTAGATCTTCGTATTTGATTATAAATATATTCTTGTGATATGCGGGTTCGAGTCCCGTCAGGGCGACATGAGACAAGTTGCTTTTTTCTAGTATATTTACTTGATTAAAAAATTATCACATAAAAATAGCATTGTCAAATGCATAATTAAAAAGTTATAAGTAGATGGCAGTTTCATCTTAATCGATAGTCAAACATCTGAAAAGATGTTTCTTTCGAATGCGAGGATATTTCTCTCATTGATGAAACGACGGTGGCCAACACCGTAGAAAAAGGTGAATATACTAGAGAATTTCAACGTGTTCTCGTAGGTCTCTGTAGCATAATTGGTCAGTGCATTGGGCCGGATTCCCAAGGATGCGGGTTCGAGTCCCGTCAGGGCGACATGAGACAAGTTGCTTTTTTCTAGTATATTTACTTGATTAAAAAATTATCATATTCTTGTGACTTTTGTGTATATAATTATAATTTGTGTATAAGCATTTTTTTTAACTTAAATCTCAGCTTCTATGGCAAGAATCACAGCACAAGGATTTTAATGTTCTGTGGCAAGAATTACCTACACTTTTTCTTTAAGAAACTCAACTAATGAATAGACTTTTCTTACTTAGTACCTATTGGGTTTTTGATATAGAAAAAGTACTAACTAAAAAGTACTTAGGTACTTAAAAGGAATCCATTACAATAAAATAACTTGTAGTAACGTAAAAAAAACTCTTTATTCCACCAAAATAACAAATTCCATAACCCAATTAGGTAGCTACTAACTATATGTATAATGACCTAAAAATACAATGATTCAGTATATTACTGTATGTATAATAACAAATCCTTAACTATATTGCATTGAATATAAAATAATTAGTCATTAATATAATTATATTTTTGAAGCAGTCTTCTTTTGCTTGTTAATGATGACCTTGTTTACTATCACATGCCCTTCGTCGTAATAAGGGTTAAAATAGTCTTGAACTTTCTTAGCGTATGAAGCTATAACGGGAAAATTATCCATCGGACTGTAACCGGCCATTCCTGTAAAAGAAATGCACTTTATGATATTTATTTATTTAGCGACACCAAATTACAGTAGGTATTACTTTATTTATTCATACATAAGCTAAAATTATTTCCGGTCAAAAGAAAGTTTTTGGGAGGTTTCGGTGGTTGAGATTATTTTATTCTGTAATGCCATGCAAGCAATACGCCCCCTGCGTAGTTCAAAATAAAAATGATATTACGTATGTGGTTTCTGGCTAATCGCTCGCTGATGGTTCGTATCGTATAGCGGCGTCTCACTCTCTTGCGCTCCTAGATGCGAGAGTGAGACGTCGCGTGTTGTTGTGACGCTAGCGCCAAAACCAATTTGGTAGCAATAACAGGAACTAAATGAATGCACATTGTAGTACATCGTTTATTTGGTAGAGGCAGCACTGTAGATACGTAACGTAAAGCAATTATCGCGCAATTTCTGCTGTCGCGTTGCTGTTGCAAAGATAGGTAACAGCATGAGCCTTATCTCAGTAATTGACATGGTATTATGGCATGATGAAGGCTAAGAGCCTCCCCGTTGTTCATAAAAAAAACCCCGTGGGCCAGTGATTAGTCGATAAAAGCCGCTCCTTATGATACATAAGATAGATTTTACAGACACAAGAAATTATACAGAACAACCACGCTGAGCAAATATAGCATTAAAAATCACAAAAAGAAGAAGGTATCAATACTAATATTATAAAGAGGAAAGATTTAATGGTTTGTTTGTTTGCATTGAATAAGTTCCGAAACTACTGAACGGATTTGGATGAAATTTGGTAAACAGCTATTAGATAGCCCGGTTGTGAACATAGGATACTTTTTTTCCGATATTTCCACGGGAACGGGAACCACGCGGGTGAAACCGCAAGAGGCCGCTAGTATTTAATAATTTCATAAAGTTTTATGAACACTCACTAGGTTGTTCCAACTCGCAAGCTGCAAACAAATCGGCCACTGTTACAGAGTTGCCAGTTATAAAATCAGTTCCTTGGCCGAGCCACTTCGTGCTGAATGTGTCCAATGCCTGTACCATTCGCCTCTCATAGCTAGCCACAGTTTTCGGATCCGGCTGCTTTCCAGTGATAATGGGGTCGAGTTGCTAGGGATAAAAAAGTAACTATTTAATTCATGTTATTTACTAGCTTTTGCCCACGACTTCGTTCGCGTGATTAAGATAATTGTGCATTTATTTTGAAAGCCGCGGATTACCAATATACCTAGGTATTTATCAGCCATGCGATTCTGTAACAAAACCCGCAATCACTTCGACACCAAACTCACACCTAGCCTTAGCTTGCAAACGAATTCGCCTGTACCAAATACTAACTACTGGACAATGTTACAGTAGATTACGTACATCTTAGGTTTTGGCGCGCACTATTCATCGAAATAAAAAAACTTTTCAAACGCGCTATATTTCACGAACTAAGCCGTGGTCATCCCGTGACCACGGCAGCTGAAAAGGTGCCGAAACGTCGGGAAAATCAAAAAACTCCTAAAAAACCAAGAAATACGGACAATTACAACTTAGTTCGTGAAATATAGCGCGTTTGATATCCGTAAAAGTTGTTTTATTTCAATTAAAGTCGAATGTTATTTGCACGTCTTGAGTGAGTTCGGTGTCGACGTGATCGCGAATTTTGTTACAGAATCGCACTGATTTTTTTCACTGAAAATGAAAGACTTTCCATACACAACTTCAACCCAGTTTTAACCCCTTCGGGGGTGGAATTGCAAAGTAATATCCAAGCCTCCAACTGTAATATTATAATCAGTGGTTTGGGCAATAGGTACCTACGTGTATGATATGACGTCAGTGAATCAGTTGCAGAATAGTTTTTTTAAACATTGTGTTAAAATAGGTTTAAGAGTACCTTTTTATTCGTATTTCCGATCTAAAACATTGTTGGCTTACATGAAGAAGTTAATATAATGAAATGAAGGTAATAGATCGTGATCGAGTTCTGCTACGGTTTCGGTACTTACAAATTGTGCTAGTTACGACCTCATCTCTTACTTTCATTATCTTGTAAAAAATTGTAACGAAATGAAGGTAATAGATCGTGATCGAGTTCTGCTACGGTTTCGGACTTACAAATTGTGCTAGGTACGACCTCATCTCTTACTTTCATTATCTTGTAAAAATTTGTAAATGCATTGACCACCTGTTTGGCGCAGAGGTACTAACCCCGCCTTCTGCGCCAGAGGTCCCGAGTTCGATCCCCGGACAAGACAAATATTTGTGTGCATGAACATGTCTATTTGTCTTGGTCTGGGTGTTTAATATATTAAGTATGTATTTTTTACAAAAAAAAAGTATATACCGTGCAATTTTTTTATTGACCCAAGCTTAAGGGGAAGGTCATGTTAAGTGTTAAGAATAAAATGCATAAGGAATTTTATTTTTTAAAAATACTTTTATTTTTGAATAATTTTTGTTTTTATAACTTATCGTCAATCATTCGGATATAAAGCCCAAACAAAGGCAAAAATAAAAAAATAATAGCAGAAGTAAATTAAATAAGTAAAAATACTAAAACAGCTGATCGCCGGCGCGGTAGGTGCTCGGGCGGTCATCAGCCCACGGCGCGACCTGTGTTGACCCCCGCACAACCACACGCTCTCCTATGCCCTCTGATTACCGATCCATTGCTACAACTGAGACGAAACAAGCAAAATGAAAGAATTTTTCAAATGAGTTAATGAATAAATAAACGTCTGTTGATAAAACCAACTTACGATTACGGTCACATCACAGTACCAACCGTACTACCTACTGTTATTTACTCGGAAACTTATTACCAATTTTTTATTTTGTCAAAACAATGTAATCGTTGATTTTTCGGATACTTATTAAATTAAAACGTAACCCAAATAGTCAAACAAACCACTGTTTGCAAATTCTAACTTAACGATCTCACTGCCTACCTACTGTTACTTACGCGGGAAAGTTGCGTTTTATCTTAAACCAACATAAGCAAAAACATTCATAATTACAAACGACTTTCGAGATAAAATAGAAATACCAATTTAAAATCTAAACTGTGTAGGTTCGTTTAAATACTTACATACTTAATGTCGAACGAGTCTCCTTCAACACTTCCTTCATTAATAACACTAGAAAGGTGATAACTTTCCATCACACTTAACAGGCTTTGGAATGACGAACTAATGCAATAATAACTAAATCATGACTTTTTTTCCCTGAATAACGTTATCATTTTAGAATTCTTAGGTTATCTTGAAATAAGTAGTTAAAACACGAAATAATTAAACGGCTCTCAAAATTGTGCGATGCTCGACTCGTACACAAAACCAAACCTTTCATGATAGAGGTGCACCGCAGCTCTAAGCACTTCATTGCTTTCCCGATAACAAATGACCATCTCCAGGTACTCCTGGTTGGTATACCGACGAGGCATGTTTATGTTTGCAAACGCGCGCGACAAGCAAGAGCAACATGCAAATGCAAACTGAATAAATAAAATCAGAGCGCGATATAATTATTTTTATTCTGTGCTTTAGGCATAGTTCACACTAAGTACATCTTAAGTTTTGGCCCGCACTGTTCATTCAACTCATATCGAATTGAATAAATATCAAATCAACAAAGTATTTTTTTTATCAGTAAAAAATTAATTGCTTACTACGAATAGAAATTAACTTTTAGGGGCAGAGTTTTAGTTCTTCTACTAGTATCGTATTCTTCTTTAACTATGATTCTCTAGGGCGGATAGCCGGATAGTGATAAGTAAAATAGGTACCTAAGAAAAGTAAAAAAAACAACTATCAAAAATTGACTAAATGCAGATAGCATTGCGATATACTCACATGTTTTTTTAAACGAAAATTATTATTATTAGATATTTCATCCAGTGGCTGTGTCCACGTGGTTCTGTTTCAATGGGGGAAAGTATTCTTTGTCCCTAGTCCGACTTTGGATAATGGTCTGCAAATTGCAAATTGAGCAACAAAAACAAACCCGTACCATTACTTTTGCTTAAATCCTACTAATATTATAAATGCAAAAGTATGTCAGTTTGTTGGTTTGTTACTATTTCACGCTAAGATTTCTTTAAGCGTGAAAGAGTAACAAAAGTTAAATTTGGCACAGAGATAGTAGAACATAGGATACTTTTTATCCCGATATTTGTACGGGAACGAAAACGACGCATATGATACCGCGGGCGGCCGCTTGTGTCTAATAATGTCTATCAATAAATTATTTTATTTTCGAGATTGAACTTTAGTAAGTAAAGTTGAATTACAGAATTTACACAGTTCATCGAAAAGTATGTATGCACCCTTATTAGAACGGTCATTTTTGATCACTGTGGTACTTTGACACAAAGTCATGCCGCCGCCCCGTGCCGCCTTTCGGCAGGCGCACCGGCAAAACGCAAAGAATCAGTACACCTACACTGCATTATGATTAACGATTGAAAGTTTTAATTTCGCTATGACTTTTAGAAGAGAACAAGAATGCATCTTACTTATATTTTTTTTTGTGCGTACCATTATTGAAATAAAACATTATTTAAGTAATTAATCGCGTTTTGTTTAAAAAAACAGTGTGTTTAAATGCTGTACCTATTTTTGTTGATGAATTCAAATTAAATTAAACTTATTTAAATTATTCCTTGGAAGGATGGTGCCAATTCTGGACCCACCCTTTTTTATTGAATAGGATGAAGCTAGTTTTGGACCCACCCTCAAACAGCTACGTGGGTAATATACGGGCTGTGGGCTTTCATAACAAATAATTTTGTTATGAAAGTTACTTGCTGCTAAGTTCCAAATCTTAGTCCGTTCAAATTTATTATTTATTAAGCATGTCAGTTTATTGGAATTTTGTACACACAAGCGCAAGTCTCAATCACACTCATCGGGTATTTGTGGACCGTCAATTTAGACAACAATTCTGCACTGGGTATGCTAGATTATTCGTTTTGTATGTCTTTGGTTTTATTTAAATCTTACTTTTAAACTACTACTAAAGAATCCAGGTTTTTGTTATTTTATGAAATAACACTAAGCGTAGTATAATGTTTAATACACTCTAAAAGAAGTATCTGACGACGTGTCACATAGCTATTGAAGGGTAGGCTCATCGTTTATACAAATCGTTGAATAGTCTTTTATTATTACTTTGATTAAAAACATGTATCCAAACTCTAAAACACCAATTTGCTATTTAAATGTATTATAAACCTGTGAGCATTTTAATCCGTAACAGTAATTTTATTTTAGTATCGCAGCTGCCTGCCTAGGTACTATTAGTTTATAGTAAAAAAGGGCGAAATGTATTTATTAAATGTTACAATATTCTGTAGGTGTACCATTTGAGCGGAAGAATTGCTAAGAAACGGAGCGGCACGATACGATTGATTGTCGATAAAATATAAAAATAAAAATTATTAAAAAATTAAAATATTTTTAAAAAATAAAATTCCTTGTTCATTTTATTCTAAACACTTAACATGACCTTCCCCTTAAGCTTGGGTCAATAAAAAAATTGCACGGTATATATGTATGTTTATCCGTTATCTAGTATCCATAACACAAGTTCTCCATGAAACTTAACGTGGGACTACATAATTGGTGTGATTGTATGCGAATATTTATTTATCATTTATGCAGCGAATAGGTAACCTTTCTGAGTCTATTTTATTTGTGATATGATTAATCAAGATTTTTACTGGGTGAAAAAAACGAATCATCAGTATTATGTGACTTGTAAGAGAACCATTTTGCTGCAAATTCTATTTAACAGGTGCTCCGAGCTTGCACTAAGTCTAAAACACGACTTCTTCGAAGCTAAAGCAATATTAGTCAATCTGGATTTTGGGTCTTCCGCGTCTGTTTCATTACCAAGAAAGTAACATTATACCTACTATATCTTTTCAATGGATAAATAGCTATTAAGGTGGTACGACTTTCATACAAACAAAAATTGCACAATTATTGGTTCATCATACCTTAATAATTCATAAATACATGCGCAACTAACCAACAAACCAACACATAAGTATGATGAACCAATTAATGTGCAATGTTTGTTTGTATGGAAATCGTACCACCTTAAGCCATTATTTTATATTAACATTATTTGCATTCACAGATTTTGAAAAAATGTCCGCAGGAAAATGTGCAGTTTTCAAAAATAATTTTTGACCCTAATCCATCCTGTATTCATGAAAATCAAAACACTCGGACACCAACTGAGGTATGGCTACAAGAATCGTCAGAAGAACTCGCCACATACACTCGTTTTCCCAGGAAACCGTATCAGTAATCCGTATTCGTGATTCCGTACAAACATCACAACATTCGATTTTGCTACGGGATTTCGAGAACTCACTCTTTATAGTAGGTAGGTTTTGATTAGTGCACACCCCGTACTGTGTATATCACACAATCAGTTTAGATGGAACCTATTTAGATAAGAATCCATACAATATAACAATCATAAGGTTTAGTTTTCAATTAAAAAAAGTTGTGTGCATACGGAACGAATGAACGGAAAAAAACCGTACGGAAAAGTTCCGAATGTGTGTGACATTGACATGCGATTGATTTATAAGAATTTGTATGAATTTGTTACGTTCGGAGGACCCGAATCGGACAACGAATTCGGAAATCGAATGAGGAAAAATGCGAAAAATAATGTGTTTGGAGAAAATACGGCTAACGAACGCGTCGTGCGTTTTTGCTTAACCGCTTTCGAAGTGGGAATTCTGACTTCAAGAATGAACCACGAGAAAGACCAACACTAAATAATGAATTGAAAGTGTAAATAATGATGAATTGAAAGTGATGGTGAAAGCCGATCCGTATCAAACTACCAAGGAATTAGCGGGATTCTGCGGGATGGTTTGATGTTAGCATACCCAAAAATTTTGACCCATTTACATTTATCCACAGAAAGGTGATGGTAACTGTTTAGTGACTACTAACTTCATGGTGTTATTCACTACAGCTTCCTGAAATCCGGTCAAGCAATATAGTTATTGCTTGACCGGATTTCAGGAAGCTGTTAGTACTTTAGTAAAGTTAGTACTTTACTGTGCAGAACTCAGAACAATGATGGCGAAACTGCCGATGGCGCAGCAAAACAGCCCCCCGACTCATCAATCCATCATCACCAATAGGTACTGCTTGCTAACGCAAGACCTCTCAGCTCACACAGCTTGAGAAACAGTTTTAACACTACAAGAACTATCCGTCATCCTTCATACTCGCTGGACCTCGCCCCAACCAACTACCATTTTTTTCCAGAATTGTGAATTTTTCACCCTGGATTTTTTTTCCCCAGGATGCGGTAGAAAACGCCTTACACAGTTTGTGTAGTCTAGATCCCCAAATTTCTATCGCAAAGGTCTAAATGATCTGCCAATAAGAAGGCAGAAATGTATAGAACACGAAGGAAAATACTTCGATTAAATAAATTAAAAAAAAAAATAAGTTATAATTTTTCAGTATAAAACGGAAATTTCATACTTTGACCCCTAATAATAAGGCGTGTATCGATATCTTGAGGTAGCTCGTTATCGAGCAGTACTCGCAACTTCGCAAGGCAACCTCGCAGTGCGTGCGATTTGAATTGCGTCTACCTACAACAGTAAACACAAGTCGACAGGACATTTAAAACCAAATTTGGCTTTGCAAGCCACATCCGTGCACACGATCGAATTTAGTCCAGGTTCACCATTGACGGATACGTCAAGGAGGACCATATAAACACAAGTCACGCCGAGCCTGTGAAACGTCAGTCAGTATACCTACGATAGTTTACGATGCTCTTTTTTGTTTTCCATATCACGAGAGAGCGAGGCAATACACATGCGTCCCCTGACCGCCCTTTCAGAACCGCCGCCCAACATCGAGCCGAACGATGCCTCGGGGTGCCTCGCATGTGTATTGCCTCACGAGCTTGCAACATGGAAGACAAAGAACTTCGTAATCTAGTGAGATATGAAATTTTAAACGTACAAAGACGCCTCGTAGGGCTCATGTCGACTGTGTAGACAAAAAGAGCTTAGTGAGCGCATTGCAAGGCTGCCTCTCGACTACTGCTCAAACGGGCAGCCTCGCAATCGATTAAGTATTTTCTACTCAAATCAATATACAAAGAATATAAATCAAACAATGTTCGAACAAGCTTGGAATCCGAACATGTTTTTATTAATTCCAGACGTGCTTTTATACTTAGGTATTTAATGATGATGTCATACACATTTAGATCAATCCAATCTCCAAACCTTAATCGAATAAACAAATAAAGTTACAATAATATGGAATGCAGCTCTATTGCCATAAAGAGTTGCATTTTATGTATGTGACTTTAGTCTTTTCATATAAGAGTAATGATGACTGTTTACAAAGTTGGTAAGTAGACAATATTACCAAAGCACATTATATTTATACAAAAAATATTTAATAATAATAATAATAAAAACGCTGTATTACACATGAAAGGAACACATAGACACATATAAGACAGTAGAAGGAAAAGACACAAAAGGCGGCCTTATTGCTAAGTAGCAATTTCTTCCAGGCAACCTTGAGTAGAAGAGTAAAAAAGTAGATAAAGACAAAAAAGAGAGTGGGTGCAATTTATGAAGAGAAAGGAACAAAATGTACGTAATAAAAAGTTAAAATTACAAGATAGGAGATAGGTAATATATAGGTACCTATAAGTATATAATATATGGTATGGAAAAGGAAACGTGATAATTATGTTTGGGAAAGGAAATGCGTTCTGACTTGATCGCCAAAAGATTTCAACATGCAAGCTTTTCTGATACCTTCTGGAAAGGAGTTCCATTATCGGACAGCATGCACAGAGAAGGAATAGGAGAGGAAATCAGTGGAATGAGGGGATATTTGTATTCATTCATACCTTTACTCTGAAGTACATGGATAGATGAAGCCTTAAACCAATGTGGTGCCATTCCAAAAACTCCTCAACTCTTGCTCTTTGTTTAGAATCTCGAGGGTACAAGTTATCAGGAATAATACCCTCCCGGGATAAATAATTTATGATGGCAACACTGTTGAAAAAGAGTTGTCTAATAAAAAATAGTTTAATTTGAATTTTTGGAACTCGCTCATGAATTACGAATTAGTTACTCTTGACGGCATCTAGTTCACATCAGGATCAAAGTAATGTCAAAACAGTATTATGGAAACCATAGCAACTATTTTTAAAATACCAAAATAAGTGATTTTTGATTATAAATAAGAGCAACGGGACTCAATGTGACATTTATTATGATGTAGTTCATATGTACCTACTTAGAGCTTGATTGATGATATGTACTATTATACATAATAAACATTGTGTTGAGTCCTGTTACTTTTGTTTATAATGGAATGCGAAAGTTTTAAATTTTATACAGATTTTTGATGTTGATTAGATCCTAATGTGAACTTCCATCAAGAGTAATCAGAAGTAATCAGAAGCAGAATAATTTATTGTTTCAAATTCTTAAAGTTGAAACTGTGTTTCAACTCATAAAGGTATAGGAATAAGTAGAGTTAACATTCCAAACACCTACTTGAAGCAAAATCCTATGTAGCGTTATCTCACTCTCTAGAGAATTCTTTCTCTTACTAATTAATTTTGTTTTACTTCTTTTGAACACTTAATGAAAGGATAAGTTAGGATCTTGGATCCCAATTAGCAGGGGCGTGCATTGGTTTTCCAGCGTAGTAGGCACTGTAGATCTAACTAGTAACTCTGCACTTATCCTATCCCGCTACCGAATATTATAAGTTTGAAAGTTTGTGAGGATATTTGGATGGAGGAATGTTTGTTACTATTTCACTCAAAAACTACTGAACTGATTAAGATGAAACTTGACAGCAATGTATCAGAAAACCACATTGTATGCAAATTTTGTTGGATTTTCATATAAGTTTTTATATAATTTTGCTTGTTATCATGTTTACTCTATTACGAATATTATGCTATTAACATATTATGTTACGTTAAATATTTAACTCTATTACGAAATACATTCAGACATACACACACTCACATACATACACGTACACACACATACACACACGCACACACTATGTTTACTAGCTAGGCTGATATTTTTGTGTCGTTGTTTTTTGTTCTATTTGAGTTATTGGCTTAAATTTTTAAGGAAACCTGTAATTGGTCTTACTATTATAATGTACACAATTTTTGTCAATTATATTTGTAACACTGTTGGTTTTCAATAAACAAAAAAAAAATTATAATTATCCTGATATTCCCACGGTAACGGCAACCACGCGGCGAGTGAAACCGAGAGCGGCCGCTAGTCATAAATGATAAGGTTCGTAATATTTAGTAGGAATATTAAAATGCTGACGAGTTTGATTGTTTGAGCACGCTAATCTCTGAAACTACTAGTTTGAATTGAAAAATTATTTTTGTGCTGGATAGTCCATTTATCTCGGAATGTAATAAGATATTTAATATCACGTTACGATTAATAAGAGCAGAGCATTAATGTAAAACGTTACAGAAACGGGAAAAAAATATTAGTTTTGGGAGCTTCCGTTGCGGACGGTGTGTAAACGGTTAAAGTTATGTAAAAATCATGTATGACGAAATTATTCCCCATCGAAAGTTCTAAAAAAAAGTCCGCGACAGCATATGTTTATGTTTTATGGTTAACTCACTATAACCATTTTTCAGATAATAAAATTTGTTCTAAACTAATGTATTATTTGAGAAGCTGTTTTCATAAACATGATATTAATCCTTATTTAAATAAATACGTTAATCATCACAAGTATTTAATTTTGAACAAAATTGTCCTTTACATCATTAAATTTTAATGAATATCTTAGGAAATATGATAGTTTTAAAATAACTCCTCAACAAAATAATTTGTGACCAAATTCATTCGTCAGGTAAGCATGCTTACTTAATACTGATATTTTCCGGAAGTTTAAGCTAGAATGTTACACGTACAAACAGCGCCCTTCTTGCCATGGGCGGTTTATACTTGAGCAATACTTTTTCTAAATATGTTGTATTCTTGTATGAAACGCTGCTTGTTTCGAGTAGGCAATTTCGAGACTGCCTATCGGGAGGTATTCAGTATTTAGCGTAAGGAATATCTTAGTGGGTGAGTGTTGAATAGAAGTTTAAACTAAAATAAAATAACTTTAACACTTATTGTATTATATTTATTTTATTGTATATTTATTTATATTTTGAATGAGGTAGGCACTGCCTAATTGCCTATATGGAATGCACGCCCCTGCCAATTAGGTACTGGGCTAATTACTAATTGAATGTTAGCTCCATTATATATATATATACCTACATGGTTTCTTTATAATTATATATAACTTACAAGTTCTTAAATAAACATTTGCATTGCATTTTCCTAATCCCTAAATCATTCAAAAATTTCCATTTCGTCACGCAGCCTTTTTATAACCATAATTACATTAATAACAAACTTAAGTTGGTACTTACTAATGTTAAATTAAATGCACAATTCAATAGAATTACAATACATGAGCTACAGTATCAGAAAATTGCTACAATGTTATACGATAATGATAGAATTATCAATATTTAATAGAACAAAAAGATAAATGAGAAGTGGACTGACCTTTCACTTAAAATAAATCCATTATGATTAATTACAGGAACTCTTTGTATTCTGTTTATTTTTGTAAACTCATCAGAGAAATGCTCACCTGTGAACCAAATAAGTAAGTAATAGATGATTAAGTACACACATATTATTAAGAAACAATAATCTTATGTATGTATGTTATATTCTATATAATTCTTTTAACTCATAAATCTACCTCTTCTCAAATCAACAAGTTTAGTTTCAAAGTCACACTTAATAGTTTTAAATAAGATGTATAAAGCACGAGAAGGTTGAGACATCAAATCACAATACAATTTTATAGACATCTTTTTATTTTAATCTCAACTTCTCTTCAATTATAAATAAAATACTTTCGTAACTCTTTCACACTTTTTGAGAACTACTTTTTTGTTTGACAGTAAAATGTTGCCAGACTTGCGTACACTTTCTCCCCAAACATTACCCAATCCAATTTAATTTTTTATAGTAGGCTGCGATAGTAGGTACTTACTTAATTTATATTTTTTTACAACTCAAGTCTCAAATAAATCTAGCTGATGTGATTGTAGATTTCGGTTCTTATATAGGGTCATTGAATCTGTACCTATTTAGGGAAATGTGGCATATTTTTTAAATGTAATTTTATAGTTTTTAAAAATATAGTTACTTAAAGGAGGTCACTATGTTGGGCCTTTTTCTAAAAGTATCCATGTGCAAATAAAGCACGTTTGATTTTTGGTAAGTCGGGTACTTACTTTTCACGAGTAGGTATGTACAGTCAGCAACAAAAGTCCATGAACACATCCAAATTTTCAAAACCCTTGCACTCTATAAAGGTTCATATGTAACTGAACAGGCTGTTGTACAAATGTCCGTAGACATTTGGGAATACCAAAGGTCGATGTACATTATTTTTACAAAAGTAGCTGAACATGTTTAATTACATAATTAGCCTGATCTGTTAAATATCAAGATTTGCTGAACAAGTCTGACTACATAAATCCACTGATATGTATAGTACTCAAAACTTGCTGAACATATTTTTTACAATAATCTCCTCTAAGTAGCGATTGCAGCCACTTATATAAACCACTTAAGTATATTGACAGAATTAAAAACAAAAGATAGAAAGAATGTTTGTGGAATATGCAATTCAAAAAGAAGAATAGCTACTTGTAAAAAAAAGTTTTAATAGAAAACAAACAATTCAACGGAAAAATCTCTTGTAATAAACTAGAAGGCTAGGAAGATTAGAAATATGAAAATTATTAGAGAAAACTTTCTATAAAAAAATGAAAACCTTTTGGAGTCGGTGCCAGCCAAAGCATTCTACTTTGCGGTCCTACTATTTTATTTTTCTTGCCTTGGCTTGCACCGACTCCAAAAGGTTTATTTTTCGCTTTTTAGTGTTTTGAAGTCGGTTTTCATTTTTTTTTTATAAAAAGTTTTTATTTCACAGTTTTTAAAGGAAGATAATATCATGTCATCCAAGTAACAAATATGAAATGAAATATATAAAAATGCTCAAAACTTAAAAAGTACTGGGTCAAACTAAATCAAATTTTTATGGGACCAATTGGCAACTATTCTACATCGAACAAAAAAAGAATCACGGAAATCGGTTCAAAAATCTCGGCGTAATCGGTGTACATACATAAAAAAAATAAAAAAAAGTAAAAATTATACCAGCCGAATTGAGAACCTCCTCCTTTTTTGAAGTCGGTTAAAAATAGAAAGCGTAGGACTCGATTTGATAAGCCCGACTGTCAACACACATGAGTAATTTTAACTAAGGCAATAAGGTAAATCATTTAAATATCATGTTTGATACAGTCATCTTCAAAAGTCGCTGAACATTTTAGTACAATCAAGGTCATAAATATTTGTACAATCATCATAAATAGTCATCAAGGAAACAAAAAAACAAAAAAAAAATGTTATAGACGTAAGTAGATATTAATAATTGAATTCAGTCATGTTATTAATAATAACTTATTATCAAATATTTCAGTGGGTATAAATTGGAGCTATAGGAACGATCTACAAGTAACACCGCGAAAAAACCTTGAACCGCGAAAAAGTCAAACTATTAAATTGAAAATTTATAAAACTTACTTCTACAATTCTGAATAAAGCCACCACCACCCCTTGCAGTGTAACTTTTATCCATTAAAGAAAATCATTTGTAAAATCTATTCTTAAATGTCGTAAAACACAAAACCTCCTCTTTTTAAAGTCGGTTAAAATCTAAAATAGTAAAAAAAGTGTAAGAAGCAAGAGGCTGGCATAAACAAATGACATGTCAATGATGTCACGACCAAAATTAAAAAGACAAATGTATTATATGACCGTGCTGTACTTTTTACGATGACTGTCATACTATAAAGTATTCTGTGTCTAAATTCGAAAATTGGTCCGGTTATGATCTAACAATTCACTTTTAGACGATACTACGTCCAGCAACTTTTGGAAGTTTACTATACAGCCACTTCTGGAAATATACTGTCCAGCAACTTTTGGAAGTTTACTGTCCAGCCACTTTTGGAAGTCTACTGTCCAGCCACTTTTGAAAATATAATGTCCGGCCACTTTTGGAAATATACTGTATAGCTACTTTTGGAAATTTAAAATGTAAATGGAATTTTGTTTGTAACTATGTTCAGTAACTTATGTACAATTCATGTGTCTAGTGTCTTTTGTAACGTTATTTTGTTCGGCAAGTTTCGTTGCTGACTGTACAGCGATTTCTACACTAAGCCTTCAATAAATTTTTATGTTTCTTACAGGTATGTGATTATGCCGAGTGAAGTAAGAAAATATTTTTTTGTTGTTCATTATATTTGATTTAACCCAGGTAGCATACTTACGTCTGTGACGTAAATAACACGTGCCATTTTGGTCGATTTAGGGTTGGTCCATTATTCGTCATAAAAGCACGTCTAATTTACGTAACATTAAGGTCAATTTGATGACGTCTCTTCACGGTGGTTAAAGCAACGTACTAATTACGTTAATTAATCAACGTCCTACGTCCGTTAGTACATTACGTCCTGGTTACGTTTTTTAAGATCTTTCTTTTTACCTTATTCAGTAAGTGGAGCTTATCATTACACGTTAAAATCTGTCGTAATGATAGCTCTACGTTGCTAATTTCTTACTTATAGTTAGCTTGCTCGGCCTCGATAGGGGTCGATTGATTTTGTTGGGCTTGCCTAATCTCATTGTATTCTAGATTTGCCCAGCCAGTATTGGGAAGACCTAGGTTAGCTGCGGGGGCAAAACCCGAATTCAAATTGGTTTCAATCGAAATTTGGGTTTGCCCGTGACGTATACATCCGAAGTGGGGTGACTTTACATGTCTTACATGATACTGATGTCAAAAAAGCTTTTTTTTTATTATTTTAAATTTTTTATTTTACAACCATGAAACATATGCCATTCAACTGGAAAAGCAATTATAAACATAAATTGTTCTTTGACAAAATGTCGTAAATATCATAGTTTCTGAAATAAGAGTTGGTAACACTGTCTTTCTTGATGTCAGCAATAAACAAAACTGAGGCGCGTTCCAAACCTACACTCCGAGTGCAACCTAACCACAACCGAACGCTCTAACGGCGTTCCAAACATTTGAGCGTAACGTTCGGTTGACACAACCGTGTCGTTCCAAACGTCAGACTCGCTCTAAGGTTTGGAACGACCAAGAACTTTAAATGTCAATGTCAATACAAAGTTTTGATTTTCCATTTGGAATACGAATAATTTAAACTTTTCTTTATACTAAATCAAATAAAATCCGTTTTTAGAGGATCTACCATGATTATTTTAAAAATTAGACATAAAAACATCAAAAATACAAAATAATGTCAAATGACATTGACATTTTTTCTATAGACAAACGTCAGAGCGTTTTACAACCATCATTTTTGATGGTTGTTTGGTTGCAACGCTCTGACGTTTGGAACGACACGGTTGTGTCAACCGAACGTCACGCTCAAATTTTAATGTTTGGAACGCCGCCGTTAGAGCGTTCGGTTGTGGTTAGGTTGCACTCGGAGTGTAGGTTTGGAACGCGCCTCAACCCTGTCTAGGTAAATGATTTCGGCTGGGGCTTGTTTAAATAAGAATGAAGACTGAAAACTAAACGACGAATAAACTCTGAAGTCATGGCTGTATGGCGCAAATGAGCCTTTGCCTTTTCTGCTCGAAGCGGAAAAAAATAACCAAAAAAAAAAAAAGTCGCCAATAAACCGTTTTTTCCTTTCCCGCCGTTTTCAAGACGCGTCACCAGTGTTGGGAAACGTACAATAATTATTGGATTCTTACAATAATTCGTGATACGAAATTTCATTGTACAATAAAACATAGCTTTCTCATTATTGTACGCTTTTATACAATATTTTCCGATTTGACACAATATAGGTACAATATCATGGTACGTGACACTAAAATTAATAAAGAAACGCATCACCTAGGTACTATTATTCTGTAACGTCACACTTGTCTTGTCTTTTGTCTCTAATAAATGCCGTAAAGTTGATAATTCACTTTCATTTCTTGCTTGCCGACAATGGCATTGGCAGTAAACTATCAAGGCATTGTCAGTAAACATCTTGCCTTCTCTTGTGGAATCATATAAAATATATTTTTTATTTAAAAATCAAAATTAAATGTTTTAAATAAAAAGAAATTGAAAAAATAAAAAATATATAATTAAATCATTACCTGCCTATTCAAAAAATAAAATTTGAACTTGTATAAAAGTATAAAAGTTGCATTACAAGGTTTGCGATTGTATTGAATGATTCGCTTCAACTTTACTTCACTCCAGAATTTATGAGAAAGAAAAGAACAAGCGCAAAATAAGTGGGGCGACTTTAGTTCAGTTGTACTTTGTAAAATCAATCGCATATTAGCGGCCTAAATATTAAAAATTATTGCCTAAAACGTACAATAATTCGACCCAAAATACAATAATTTTTAGCTTGGCAGGGGCAGCACCATAATTTCGCATCCAACATTTCCCAACACTGCGCGTCACGTCAACCTGTTTGTTTTTAGCCATTTTTACCGGTCTTATTTTTTGTGAAATGTTTGCCGTAATACAATTTTGCCCTGACGATGGTGGAACCGTGTCGGTTATAAATAAAAACTGGCTGACGCCCAGGGGTTGTGAAGTGTACTGGCCTCCAATAAAAGGAACCAAGGCCTTTGACAAATATTTACACGGGAGCCTGACGCCTGATGAGAAATGGAAATTATACGGCGTGCAACGCGTGTTCTATGAAACAGGTAAGTTCATAATTTTTTTATCATGTCCCTGTGTGGTTTGGTATCTGATTGCTTGTGTGCAGCATCCTCTAACGCTGTATTAACAAAATTCTTGGTTGGTGTTGGTGGATCGAATAAGAAACGGGTTCAGTTTCAATATATAAAATAATTTTATCCCGCTGCACAATCATGTAAAGATTTTCTCCTGAAGATCCCTGTCCCCAGTTATAGCCAGTGGGTTGTTTCCAGTTTCAGTCCTCACAAAACACTTCAATAAAACTTATGAAATGTGATACTAATTCTAATTTATTGCATCTTTTTTTTATTAAGCCTTTTGGTTTTTGGGTATTGCATGATTTTCTTTGTTTTTATGCTTAGATGATATAGAAAAAGCCAAGAAAAAATTAAAGTTGGCTGAGGAAACGTCTGACATACAGACACAGTCAGAAGCAGAACCTGAAAAACCTGTCAAAAGAAAACAGATACGCAATAAGCGGTATAATTCTTCTGACGAAGAAGAAAATGAGAGATTTGAAAGTCCACCGCCACTAAAAAAAAAGTTGGCTCAATGTAAGTCTCCAGTTTTTGCACAAAATCCATGATGTTAAAAATTTTGAACTCATTTATTTTGTAGTAAGCATGATAAATAATATATTTTATTAATGCTTTCATACACTAATATATTTTGAATTTGAATTTAATTACTACAA
The DNA here is from genome assembly GCA_910589605.1 of Chrysoteuchia culmella. Taxonomy (NCBI): domain Eukaryota; kingdom Metazoa; phylum Arthropoda; class Insecta; order Lepidoptera; family Crambidae; genus Chrysoteuchia; species Chrysoteuchia culmella. The sequence goes on along the minus strand of OU342651.1, from coordinate 18,837,425 downwards.
CTAAAATGTGCTTTATTTATTAACTGGTCTGTGAGATATTAACTCATCAACGCCCGTTGTGCCCTATCAGGCACAAACAACAATAGAAATCTATTGTTGTATTGTTTTCCGGGCGTTGAAGAGTTAAGAAGGACACATAATCATTAATTATTCAGATACCAGACATGTGAGATACTTATACTTACTTATATTTTTTTTGAAAAAGGTGTTGAATTTCTGCAATAGCCTGTTATTTACATAATTTTCTGGTGTGGCTTGTAAGGCATGGTGGGAAACTAGAATTCATATTTATAAAAACTATACCTACAATTTGTATAAATCACATATATTTTTATATTGCAGATATCTCCAAAAAATCTGTCAATTCTTCATCAATACTAGAAAGTAAAGTATAATCCTATTAATAGATACCTATGTATTTTACTTTCTTAAAAATCTGAGATAATTTTTTTATGTTAACAGATATTTCCAGTGGGTCTGAAAATATTTTGCAGCCAGATGATTCTTTATTACACCTGAACCTATCCGTACCAAATAGTTTGGTGAAAGGTATGGTGTTATTTTATTTTTACTCTTTAACTATGCTTTATTTAAGAATATTTATTTTTACTTAGAAGTTATTGGTTCATGTTTATTCAATTTCTTTTTAACCTGGCTTCAAAAAAGGAGGGTTATGAATTCAACCCTTATGTAGGTAACATTGATAGAATTTGGCATACATAATCTTTAAAGACTTCTAAACCAACGTGCAAAATTTGACGAGTGTATGTATGAATGTATGTATCTATGTTTGTGCTCACATTTCTCAAAAACTATGTACAAGTCGGAACATTACAAATTCAGATTGACTATTGAGTATTGTTCAATTTAGGGTACAGTGCAAAATTTATCAAAATTGGTTCACTAGTTTTTTAGTGTAGAATTTTACACATATTTGTACAATGTTTTGTCCATATGATCATTTCTTTTGTAGAAATAGAGCAGGAAGCTTTTGTATTCACTCCTACTCAATCAGCTGCGGACGTAGTATGCCCTGCTCCAACAAGCCCTGCTCCAACATCGTCCTTGGGTTCACAAAGCTGTAAAGGTATTTATATATATATATATATTTAAAGGTATTTAAGTATTTATATATAATACCCTGGAGACCCTGTATATAGGTTGCATAGCGGCGGAAACTCCAACTATGGACTCAGATCATCATTCTGACCAAAAATCACCAAGAAATTCTTAGCAGAAATGAAAAAAATATTGGGCTTCCCATAACATTTTGTATGGGAAGCTCATTGTACCATACAAAATGTGAAGCTCAATTTCTGACAACAATTTATTCGTGATTATTGTTCAGAATGATGGTCTAAGTCCAAGTTTAGAGTTTCGGGTATATGATCCCGGACACCTTGAATCTTTACTTATAATATAAATGGGAAAGTATGTGAGTCTGTTTGTTTGTTTGTCCGTCCGTCTTTCTCGCCAAAACTACTGAACCTACCTTGATGAAATTTGGGTTGGATCTAGGTCTTTAGGACCCAAAAAAGGACATAGGATACTTTTTATCCCGAAAATTTGACATGTTCCTTAGGGAGCGCGATATAACCAAATTTCACGCGAGCGAAGCCGCGGGCGGGAGCTAGTATTATTATATAGATTTATTACTATAGCTAGGATTCTGAATGGTAATTTATTGTGGATTTCAGATTTCACATCTAAAGTTACTAATTATGAATATAACACTATAAGCACAAGCAGTGATGGCTCCGCTCCAGTATCTACTGGAACAATAGGTAGGTACTCCTTCATCTTTATATCTATACTAAAAAAAAATTTATAGAGTTAAGATTTATAGATTTACTTTTTTTATTTACTTTTTTTAATAATTATTTTCAGGCTTCCAGGATAAAATAATATCTCTACTGTCTTATATAAAAGTTCAAAATGAGCAAATAATATCACTTTTAAAGGAAAAAAAGACCGGACATTCAATACCGGAATTTAAATTCCCCTTAAAATGTAAAGAAGAGCTGGAAACTACAGAATTGTTACTAAAAAATTCAAAACATTATGAAGATCTGGTATGTAGCAACTGTCGCATCATATTTTAATTTTAATTAATTTTAACTAATTTTAACAACCTTTAACATTTTGTTACTGATGGAGCACAGGCCTCCCCACCACAATTTTTTTCTTTGAAACGGTCGCTGTCTTTACCTAGCTCTTTCCATAGTAGCCTGACCTTTACAATTCTGAGTAATTATTTGAATTTTGCAGGTTTCCTACTTAAAATCTCTAGGTGGAACAGGTACCTCGAACCAGGTATCAAGGATCATGAAATTCATTATGACCGACAGCTTCGCAAAACAGTACAATTTTTATGGCAAACGATCGGACAAACACCCATTTTCGGAACTTCGTCTGCGCGATGCTGTTGTTGGTTAGTTGTTTTTACTGTAATTATAAATAGTATCTAGCAACTGGCTAGAGGTAATAATCTCGTAAATAAGACTTATCCCACTTATTGGGAACTAGTTTAACTACTATGGGACTGCGTACTTCCCACTTACCCTATAGTTCGCGTCATTAAAAAAAATCGCTAAAAGAAAAGTCCATTTTTGTGCAAACATACTTCTCTCTACTTTCTTCTAGCGCTCTTTTTACATGACTCAACTAATACCAATGTAATTTTTTATCATGCTAAAAACTACTGAACTGATTTTGATGAAAATTGGCACCATTAGTTGTTTAGTTGCTGTTGTTAATCATGTTGTTACTGAGGCACAAAGACAGTTTGCCAATCAGTCAAAAATTTACAAAAAACATTGGACGAGGAAGCTAATGTAAAAAAATACTTTCTATACAGATGCAGTGAAGACAGCTACTGGTTCCACGAGTAGACAAATAGAAGATATTATTAAAAACTGGCTTAAACACGCGCCACAACGGGAAAAGAAACAGGTGAAAAAGAATTAGATTATGTCAGCAATTGAAAAAACAGGTGTTAAGCGAAAAGCTGTAGTGGGGCAACGACAATTACTCAGACGTGTTAAAGAAGAAAAGTTAAAAGTATTGTCAGAAATCCAAACCAGCAACTCAGACGTAGATAGCAATTATGAAACTGTTAATTCAGAGCCTTCATGTAGTCAGTTACCATGTTTACCATCAACTGTATCCACATCAAATGTTTATAATGATAATAGTATTGATAGTGATTGTGAACCTTTTGTAAGTACAGAAGTTTCACAGATAGATAATGTGGATTGTGAGCCATCTGTAAATACAGAAGTTTCTCAGCCCACATTATCTATGAATGAATATGTGTCTCAAGAAACTGAGAACAGTGGAGTTGATTTAAAATCTCAGTTGAGACACTGGGCCACAGTTCAGTATAAAATCCCCCATAATGCTATAGATAGTCTTTTAAAGATTCTTTCTCCCATATGCCCTGAACTGCCAAAAGATAGCAGAACGTTATTGCAGACACCAAAGCATGTAGAAACATTATCTTTAGAATCTGGCGAATTAGTATACATTGGACTCCTTATTCAATTAAAAAGTCAATTAAAATTACTTGGTCACACTAAGATTGACAAAAGAGAGATATTAATTTCTTTTAATGTAGACGGTCTTCCGTTATTCAAAAGTAGCAATGTACAACTTTGGCCTATATTAGGATTGATAAAAAACTATACCAATGCAAAACCTTTTGCTATCGCTATTTTTTGTGGACGTTCAAAACCATCTCCATTAAACCTTTTTTTAAAAGATTTCGTAAAAGAATTAACAGAATTACTTGAGATTGGTTTTGATTTCGAGAGTATCCACTACAGTGTTAAAGTGCACAGTTTCGTGTGCGACGCCCCAGCTAGAGCTTTTCTGAAATGTACAAAATCACATGGGGGATACTCATCCTGTGACAAATGTGTAGAGCCTGGCGAATACGTCCAAGGAAGAGTTATTTATAAAAATGTATGTGCTAGCAAAAGAACTAACTTACAGTTTCGATTAAGATCAGATGAAGACCATCATTTAGGTGAGTCTCTACTTTTAGATCTTCCCATTGACTTAATCACTGCGTTCCCTGTAGATTATATGCACGCCGTATTATTGGGAGTGATGAGGAAACTCCTAAATATTTGGATTGGTGGGAAATTAGCAGTTCGCTTATGTAGCCGTTTAGTGTTGCAGATATCTGAAAAATTACTTTCTTGTAAAAAATCAATACCCATTGAATTTAACAGACGACCTCGTAGTTTAAACGAATTAGCTCGCTGGAAGGCCTCCGAATTCAGGCTATTTCTTCTATATCTTGGTCCATTTGTTTTAAAAGAGATACTACCAACTGCTCTCTATAAAAATTTTATATTACTTCACTGTGCAATAACTATTCTTTGCTCTCAAAAGCACATCAATTCAATTGGTATAGATTTTGCACACGAACTATTGTTAATGTTTATAAAACATTCACAAAATGTGTACGGAATATCTTTTCTAATTTATAATGTTCACATGATGTGCCATGTATCTGACGATGTCCGAATTTATGGGGTCTTGGACAATTATTCTGCCTTTCCTTTTGAAAACTATTTAGGTGGTTTGAAAAAGCTTGTCAGGTCTCCTAAATACCCACTACAACAAATAGTTAAACGTCTGAGAGAGACTGAATTTTCATCATATCCCAAATGCAATGTTAAAGAAAATCTTTCTTTACCTTATGACAACTATTTGGGGCCAAACCTCAATGGGAACAATGTATACGAATTCTATAAAAAAGGTGTATGCAAAGATTTTCTCATTTATGTGTATGAATATCGTAAAAGTGATTGTTATTGTTTGACTAATAAAAATAAAATAATTGAGATTCATAGTATTATGAGACACATTATTGATAAAACAGTCTTTGTATATGGCAAAGAATTCATAGAGTATAATTCTTTATATAACTATCCTTTTGATTCTGCTGGTCTTGACATCTTTATCTTATCTAATTTGACAGAGTTAAAAATTTTACCAATTGATGACATAGTTTGTAAGTGTGTTGTGTTGCCTAATAGCACTGACGACAATTTTATATGTTTTCCGATGATCCATTGTATTTTATGAATAGGTTATAATCTACTGTTAATTTTAGAAAATAAAGTATACTTTTACGATTGTAGGTACTTATAGAAAGTGCCTTTTTACCTCTGAATCCAAGACCAATCCATGAATCTTTATGAAATGTCTTGAAATTTGTTTTTAACAATAAGTAAGTAAAATAAATGATGTATATAAACTATACGGAGTTTTTTTTATCAGCTCGGCTAAGTGCTAATTTTGGAAGCACCCTAAGGAGTGCCCTGTTCGTTTCTATTTAACGTCAGAAAGACGACATCTAGATGACGTCGTAGTCACGCTAATAGAAGAACGTGCTAGGCACGTTTAATAGTTACGTTATTTTAACGCGAGAAAAATGACGTCGTAGTCACGCTAATAGAAGAACGTGCTAGGCACGTTTGATAGTTACGTTATTTTAACGTGAGAAAAATGACGTCGTGGGGCTGTGACTTTCACACGTCATTTTCTGGATATCTAGACGTCATCAGATGACGTCTCTCAGGTCTAAATTGACGAAAAGTTCACGTCTTTATGACGTATAAATGCTACCTGGGAAATAGCATCAGTCTATGTACAACTCCAAAGGGTGACTGTGACTTTCTGAAGTATGGTAGCGATTGTTTAGTAGAATTATCCTACTGGCCATATTGCCATCTCCTATACTTAAATTATCTAAATTAATTAAAACTAAATATAAATTCATTAGGTCCCGTGTAAGTATTAATAGTTGATTATGCACTTAGGGGATAAAGCAGTGTCTTAAGTCAAGGTCAGCATATTGAATCCTGAGCGAAATGAAGGATTCTGTAATTAAGATGTTAATTTTGGTAAGAAACCGGAATGAAGCGAAGGAGTCAAGTCTGCCCAAGACTGAGACAGAGACACTTTTATCCCCTACGAGAATAATCTACTTTACACACCTACTGTGCCTTCTGTGACGTTGAATGAAAAATAAATTATAAATTACAAATAAATGACATCAATTTAACAATAAGCGGAAAAAAATATCAAAAGGATCGAAAATCACCGATATTTAGTTCCGTAGGCAATGCAATGATTATTTTCATTAGATCTGTGACCAAGTCCAAGAGTCACAAGTACACACGGTACACTACACACATTACAATTTGATGATTTGCCATGTTTTACTGATAAGTAAGACAAAAGACTCGAAATACTATTACATTGTATTTGAATAAGTGGACATTATCACATAATTCCACCAATTTCAAATGTTCATTGATGCTAGGGACCCCGATACTTAAAGCCATGTTTATATTTTTCATAGGAGTAAAGCCTCTTTGAAGTGTCAATTTTATTTAAAAACTCCTTGGACCAGAAAGCTTGAACAGCCTTGAAATAAAACAACTTTTGCGTAAAAGTGCGATTTATTTACCCGAAATATATATTTGGTACTCTAATTTTTCGGTTTATTTGAGGTTTTTTGTACCAAATAAACCGAAAAATTATAGTACCAAATATATATTTCGGGTAAATAAATCGCACTACCGCAAAAGATGTTTTATTTCAATTATGAGTGCGAGAAGAAATTTAAGATGTGCTTGCTTATGTTGAACGAACAGCCTTGGTTTTTTTTCGAAACTATTTTCGATAGAAGTTTTTGTTCACATTTTGGCGTTCCAAATTCAAATGTTATCATAATTAATCACCCAAGGGAAGTTCCATACAACATTATCTCCCTCCGGGCCTTAATAGCTTACTTTAAAATTGATGAGAATACTTGATATTTATTACGTGCTACAGATGCAGAGGGTGGATAAAATATTTTTTCCTCGTAACAAAAAAATATGTGGTCACGCACCCTATTATAGAGGGACTTTGTATCGAGTAGGTACTCAGTCCTGTTAGTTTATTAATGCGTTTAGCATCATAAAGTTTGTGGTTTTATTTTACTGGACGTTGGCGAACGTACAAACTGTACGAGCCAGAAAAAAAAGAATTTTGTGGTTTATTAGGTCCATGGACAAGACAATCGAGTTGACAACTGGCTGTCAACGTCAAATTTGTACCGAAAAATTGTGATCGAAATTATCGAAGAATAAAAAGATTTTTAAATATTGTGCAATATTGTATAAGTTGTATTGGACAGAAAGCAAAGCTAAATATCTACACGTGTATCTACAATGGCTAATAAACCAGATATTATCAAACCTCGCTTAGTGCGAGTATTTGAGTTGGATGATTTTGAAAAATTAATTAAAGGGATCCAGGTTGCAGCTTGTATGATTACAGAATCACATCAAATCGGTAAGAAGGTTACCTACCATATCCATAATATTAAATGTATCTTTTCATTAAATTTAAAAATGTACTTAACTCACTAAGTAAAGCCCTGGGATTAGGTCATGAGAGGTTAGGATACTAAATTTATCTTTAGGTTTCATCAACTCCCGGTCAGAGTGTCCCATTTAAATTCATATGAACTTATTGATAAATACACTCTGACAACCAATATTTCAAAGAATATGTGTTCTATTTCCATTATTAAACTTCAAGTTAAAACCTAACCCTAGACTGTGCAATGGACACTTAATTTATCATTCAAATTGCTTAAGCATATATGTTTGGTATTTTTCAGTGGATGAAGCTAGTGTGATGCGTCGCCTGAGCGCTCTTACATTAAATGGTCCCTCTGATGGCAACAGTTGCTCCTGCTGTGGAGTGGGACCATTTGAGACACGCGCCCAGCAAACGGCCCATTATAAACAACATTGGCACACACACAATCTTAAAAGAAAGCTTTTTGGCAAACTACCTCTTAGTTTAGGACAGTTTAATTCAAGACAAGGTAAATTTGATTATTATTCGGTTTATATTTCCTGTCTTAAGATATTTTATGTAGCTTATATTTTTCTGATTCTTTTTATTATCAATGCCAATTTACAGTTATTTCTTTAATCTTTTTACATAAGTTACCAGTATTATTTATGATGAGTAATTTAGATTAAAATATTCCATTAATAAATTTTTTTTCTTCCATTTCTAGGAAGTTCAAGTGATGAAGGTCAATTTCATTTCCAGTTTATTTAAGTAGATATATTCATATAAAATTCACTATTAAAGTAAAACAGTTATCTCCTTTAAAGTTTTAGAGTTAGCTTAGATTAAAAATGCATTCACAAAAAAAACTTGTATTATGACAACCCAAAACATACACTGTACCTACTTATATATTTATGTTCGCAATTTTTTTTAGTATTTTAGGATCCATTTTTCTTTCGATTACATTGATGTATGTACCAAAAATACGACCATTCCATTTTATTCACATAATTACCAGTATCAATAGTAAAATTGTATGACAATCAATTTGGAGGATTTTTGATATGCAATTCGGTATGGTGGTGGCCCATCCTACTACCTGCCAGCGTTTAAATTGCTACCTGAAATTTCAGTTGATGACAGTGTGTCTGAAAGTGACTCAGAATCTGAAGACAACTCAAAGAAACCAGCCACTGACCTGTTTGCTGCAGCTACCAGACATTGTAAGGCCTTCTTCACCAACCAAAAGGGCCAGGTGTTCTGTGTCTACAGATGTATTTTACACCATAAAAAGGTTTGTGTGTTATTTTTTTTATGTTTACATACATTATCTCTTTACTCCATAAAGCCGTGTAGGTTTGTCAGAGCTGCACCCCTACCGTGTAACGGTATAGCCATCGATATCGATTTTTCTAACTCCCTGCAAAGGTTCTCTCTAGCGCTATCACTTTCTTACTAAAAATGCAGTAGTAAATCCAATAGCTGAATAGAAATATGCAGGAATTGGACAAAAACCCTATCAATAAGGGTTTTACGAGAGTTTTAAGTTTGCTAGCTAAAGTGATAGCGTTAGCAATACCGTTTGGTGGTAGGGATGCTGTTGCAACTTTACATTGAAATGTATAAACATCACTGTCATAGCCGCACCTGAACCATATTTGGCGGTTCCCATGTTGGACTAGGAGTCGATGAACATAGAATGTACACTAGCTGCTAGCTCTCCAGTGTATATAGCAAAAGCCTATCAATGGACATATATTCGATACTTAATGTACAACATGAAAAGATAAGATAATAATAACGACAGCAGATATTCCGCGATAATTGCTTTACGTTACGTATCAACAGTGTGGTCTCTACCGAACAAACCATAAACTACAATGTGCATTAATTTAGTTCCTGTTATTGCTACCTAATTGTTTTTGGCGCTAGCATCGTAGCAACACGCGGCGTCTTACTCTCGCACCTAGGGAGGAGCGCGAGAGAGTGAGACGCCACTATAAGAACCATCAGCGAGCGATTAGGCAGCAATCATTTCCATTGCGTAATTCCATTTTTATTTTGACGTTCCGCAGGGATCGCGCGATATCTGCGCAATAGTTGCTAAATTTTTGGTAATAACCCTGGCGTGTAGCGATAGCAAGGGACGCGTATGTGTGTGAGCGCTTCACATCGACCGAGTGCCACAATTGTTTATGTTTCGTCGTCTCTGCCACATGACACCCACTGCTGGGTATACCCAGCAGTGGGTGTCATGTGCCTCTCCCAAAAGGTGGGGGTTTGCCATAATCGCCACGCTTGGCAGGCGGCGGGTTGGCGATCGCAGTATGGCCAAGTTTGTAGGAGACGCTGCTGCCCGTCTCCTGAAGGCTGAGTCCCTTAGTCGCCTTTTCCGGACGACATCTTAAATCAATGCCAAATGTGATGTGGTTAATCTTTACAGTTAGATTAATAAAAATAAACTTTCATCCAAGAGTTAGTATTACGTGGATATAGCCAAAATTCCATGTAGGGATAACTATTTATGATCACATATTTTATTTTAGTTATGATTCAAGGATCTTTGCACTTACCAGTAAAAGCAGTATAAATAAATTAATTTGGTAAAATCATAACTTTGTTTATTTTATTATTTTTGAGTTTTTGTATTTTCGTATTTTCAATGCAAATTTTATAGTTATGATAAATTTTTAATAGAAAAATATTAGAAAAAATTGACTCGGCTCACAAGTTATTCTTAGGCGGAACTCAAAATCGCGACTTTTAGGTATCCAGCATACTGCTCTAACCACTGAGCTACCGATCCGAGTGAGCAAGGCTCAGAAGCTCAGTGGTTAGCCAAATATTTGGTTAATTTGTTCCCAGGAAGAGCTATCCACAGATGGGGAAGGTTTTGCCTGGATTGAGAGATGTCAAAGATTAGCCATACCCGGTTTCCAACGTTGGGCTGTGCTGATGGTGTCTGGCGGTAACTTCGCCGGGGCGATATTCTCTGGCGGTGTCGCCGTGTTGCATAAGACGCATAGATCGTACGTCACGAGAAGGGGTCAAGGTCAGGCGCAAGTTCTGAGGGACCAACATGGCAACGCGCCTAGGTCGGCTGGCGCTAGCTTAAGAAGATATTGCCAGCAGCAGTTCTTAGAGGTTGGTTGTAACAATAATTTACTTGTTATTTATCAATCTGCAATTTAGTCATACCAGGTTTCCAACGTTGGGCTGTACTGATATTCTCCGGCGGTGTTGCCGTGGTACATAAGACGCATAGAACGTATGTGACAAGGAGAGGACAGGATCAAGCCCAGGTTCTGTGGGACTAACATGGCAACGCGCCTAGGTCAGCTGGCGCTAGTTTAAGAAGATATTGCCAGCAGTAGCTTTTAGAAGTAATTTGAGTTTACTGTTTAGACTTTAAAGAGATAAAGATCCCTTTCCACTCAGACAGCGTCACAATAAGAGGCAACTTATGGAGCACATCCGTTAAGAGATAATAATCGGATCTGATATTTGTTCTGATATTCATATATATTGTATCAGTTGACTTTTCGTTATAAAACATTAAGTGAATGTTAAAAGTTCTCAACTAATTTCGAGCAAGTCCAAGAGATCATAGCCAACTGGTCGGATGAGCTAACCGGTTGTATGTTCATCTTGTACAGAGCAGTCGGTTCAGTGAGTGCACTCTTCCGGAAGAATTCTTTTCTTAAAAGGGAGCATATCAGGGTGGTGCAGAGGGTAGGGTTTGTGAACCGATGGCGTAGCTTCTTTGACGTTCATAAGTGCTTGTAACAGTATTTGATGGAACCATGCGTCAACTAAAGGTTTTGTTTGCTGACTGCGCCACGGGCCGTGGATTCGATAATTACACTTGGCACTTATTTATGTGACGAACTTTTTTTTTATAAGTAACGGAGTGACTCTTAGCCTTCATCGTACCTGATGTTAAGTATTAATAAGGCTGAAGATGGTAGCGCCTTAGATAAGATGGTGGTAGCTAGCCAGGTGGACTCAGAACAAATCCTACCACCAAAACCGAATACAATATGTACCCCCGCTGGGAATCGAACCCGGGACCCCTGGGTCTGATACCGGTGGTGGTACCACTAGACCACAGAGGCGGTTAAACACGTTGGAGACATGTTGTGCTGACTTCACTATTTAATGTTTAGGTGTCTCTTTGCTAAATACTTTTCTTGGATTCGAATCAGATATTCATACATTTTATCTTAAGAATCTCGCTGAATCCTTCGATCTCCGCCAGACCTCTTTTCGTTACGAAACATTAACTCTTAACAAATTTTCAGCACGTTCAAGAAGTTATAGCTAACTGGGCGGACGACCTGACCGGTTGTACGTTCATCTTGTACAGAGCAGTCGGTTCAGTGAACCAAGCGGCACTCTTCGGGAAAAATTCCCCACTCAAGAGGGAGGACATGAGAGTCAGGGTGCTGCCCTTCCCGACCAAGAAGCCCTCTTACAAGGAGGTGCTTAGAGTACATGAAACAGTAGCCGGTGTGGAGGTTTACGGTGAGGTTTATTTGTATTATATTTAGGTTTAAAACCACTTGCTTCACAGTTTACGGTAACTCACTATAATATAGATAAAAGTTTAATTAAAAAAATAAGAAAATAAGTTTATTGGAATTTGACAGGCACTCGTCGAGCAGACACTTAATATGAAATGACTTTTTGGTTTGTAATACGCTCATAGAACGTCTTGCACTTAAGGAACTTTATTTGGTGTATCATTCAATCAATCATCTGTTATTTCTCGGGCGCAAATAAATCTAGTCACTGCATTATTTTTATACAAAAATACTCACTTTACAATCGCATTTTTTTTAAAACTATTTAATCCAAAAATTCAAGAAGTGCTTCAGTTTTGTGCAAAGCAAGAAATACGAATTCTCTAAATCCGCTAGGCGATTGCGTAAAGTCAATCGTATTAATTTGACAGTTCATATTGTATCTTAAGATATGTCATTTCATACATATTGCAGCCGATCGAATACGATATGAACTGTCAAATGAATACGATTACCTTACGCAATCGCACCCCCGATCTCCTACAACTTTGTATGGAATCAAAATTAAACATTTGTTTCACTGAAAGTTTAGAAAATATTTTTTTTGCGGTTGTTTTAATAGATTAGTTGAACCTCGTCATCGATACACAAATCTTTACAGACATACACATACTTTTTTATTTATAAGATTAAAGTGAGCATGTTTGTATGAAAATACAACGCGCATAAAATAATACGCAGTGGCTCGATTTATTTGCACCCTAGTGTATATAAGTACGTTCATTTTATTTATCTTTTTTTTATTTCATGATGTATTTGCTTACAGACACAATGGAACTATTCCAAAAAGCGTTGATAGCCTCCACAGCAAAGGTTGATACTAAATCAAACACTGAAGCAACAGCAGAACGTTCGAAAAAGCCTCAAAAAAGTCCAGCCAAGCCCATCGATAGAGCTAAGTCTAGGTAAGAAACGCAGGTTTCTCTAGTCCCGGCAAATAACTTGTCATTCGCGCTGCGAAACAAAAGATGCGCAGTAACTACAAAAACTAGTTACGCATTCAGTCGCTCACGTAGGAAACTTCCTTAAGCCCGAAATTAATAACTTATCTATAGATATGGATACTGGTTTCGTTGCCTTAGCAACCGTCTTTACTTTAGTCATATTAACAAAAATATCCTAGGCAACTCTCTCAGATAGCCCTATCCATATCTACAGATAGGTTATTAATTTCGGGCGTTAGACATTCAGGGCAGCCATTGGTAGATAGGTTCTGAATAGATTCTCTGGCGGATATCTGACAGATGTAGTATGAAAAATATGTCAAGTCTCCTGCCAGATAGGCTGTTCAGAACTTACCAGTTAGTCGTGAAATAAAGATAAAGCCAAACTCAAGATGACAAAGAACAATTTAGAAAAACTGATTACTTTTAAAGTCTCTACAGTCTGCGCCAATATAAAGAAACAAGAATAAGAATTTGGCGTGGTTGTCTAATGAAATGATGGCACCCCATGCAGCCATGTTAACAGTGACTAAGGAATTGAATACTATCATTTTGCGTCAAGTATAGTTAGTATTAATGTTATTTCTAGAATGTGACTGTATTTTTAATGATATTGATGAGCCTTAGAGCTATTATGACCTATGTCTAGTGGGCCTACCATGATCTTTTCTTTCCGTTTACTGTACATTTTGTATGAGAATCTGTAGTTCTGCTACTGCCCACTAGAGGCGCTGTACAGTTTTAGTAAATTATTAATACATTGTATAAAGAATTTAGGCAGCTGTCCGACCGCCGGCGATGAGCGAGTAGCGAATAAAGGCCACTGCATACGTGACGGGTTTTTATATGGATGGGACGGAATGGGAAGTTTTGGAAACATCGTTTCATACAAAATGTACATGAAGGACATATGTCACGGAGTCGCCGACGGGACGGGAACGTGACATTTTCTATGAAACGACACTTGACGTCCCGTCCCGTCCGGAATAAAACACGATATGTATGCAGCGACCTTAAAGCTTGAAACTAGAATCAGATGACAAGCGGCGAGTTATAGTTCTGGGCCAGATAAAATTGTCCAACCAAGTGCCGTACTGCTCACTAAAGTTAGACTTGATTTCAAACTGCAGCTGTTATTTTCATTTACTAAAAGAACAACAGAGATAGCGTCAGTCTAAACCCAGTTTAACTTTAGACCACTTTTGACAATAACACCATGAAGGCCCTTTAGGTATTTTTTTGATATTAAAAAGAAAACATTTAATGACAGAGAACGAACTCCACGTGAATTACCTACCCAGATGCTATCGAGCGAAGACGAGGGACCATGTTTCATAGATTCCGAAACGCCTAAGGATTGGATCAAAAAACTTTCAGAACAAATGTCAAATGGTGTCATAAGTAGTTCTAGGAAAGACCTCCTTAATGATTTACCTGTTGCCAGCCCGCTTGGCTCGGACAGTGATACAGACTCTGTGCCAGGGAAAAAAGAACAAGTCAAGAAGAAAAAAAAGAAAAAGCCAGAAGAAAAGCAAGATAGCACGCAACCGAATAAGCCGGTGCAGGCGAAAATTCCTGCTAACATCAAAAAGGTATTTTTGATAATGTTTTCTTTACTGTCATTTCTTTGGTCATTTTGCGTAATCGATTGTGCAATGTTTTGTATAACTATAAGTACTGTTACTAATATATTTTTTGAACATATTCATCTTAAAGACTTTATTATCAAAATTAATTTTATAACATTAAATTGTGTTGTTTTGTCTTTGAGTTAACAGCATATCAAGTTATGCTAAAGTGTTGTATAGAGTATTTATTCTCCAACCTATTTTAAACCTTAAAAATGTATACCTTAATATCAAAATCCATTAAGAAAATTGAACACAGTGATATCCAAAGATACTGTTAATTGTAAGTTTATTGTTACACAGATGTGGAAAATTATATTGAGCGACCAAGTCTCGCTAGAGACGATATTCGAGGGCTGGGAGGGCGGCGAGCTAGAAGCGGCGTGTAACACTCCGGACCCTACTGACGGGAATACGGCTTTGCATAAAGCTGCCATCGCTGAGAAACCGGACATGGTCACGTGAGTAACAATTAAATACTTTAAAACAGGATTGTGACAGGTGTGAACATGGCGCAGTGTCCCGCGAAGAAACAAAAGAAGCGCACGGGTTGAAGAAAGAAGGTTACGTTACGTACGTAGGCCTGCGTGCATACTCGTCTTATTGTACATAATATACAGCTACTTATAAAAACTAAGGACTGAAAGCAGCGTTTGCGACGGGAACAGGAATGGAATATAGTATTCTTTCACTCCCATTTCTTCCCCCCCGTCAAATCTGATTTTTCCCGCCAGTCAAATCTGTATTTGTTGCCCCTGTCAAATCTCGATTTTTTCTCCCAGTTATTTCTCGATTTGTTCTCCGTTAAATCTCTATTCGTTTCCATAGTCCTCGATTAGCCTAGTCAAATCTCGATTTCTTCCTCATCATCTACATTTGTTTTTCTCGTTACAAGGTCTCCCGCCGTAGGGTTTGTGTACTAATGGTGTAGCTTCTTTGACATACACAATCACAAGTGCTTATCACAGCCAAGACTGTGTTATAAATGATATTGAATTTTGAAAAAAAAAAAACAACTTTTGCGGAATTTAAGTGCAATATATTTATACTTATGATAAATTTTAAATAGAAAAATATTGGAAAAAATTAACTCGGCCACAAGTGGCAATATATTTATCCGAAATCCGCAACAGTTTATTTTAATTATGAGTGCGCGAAGAAACTTATGATGTGCTTTTTCAATCGTCTAGCTGAATAAATCAGCTAGGCGATTGCGTATAGTCAATCGTATTCATTTGCCAGTTCATATTGTGTCATAATAATTAATGTCATTCCATACAAAGCCGATCAAATACGATATGAACTGTCAAATGAATACAATTACCTTACGCAATCGCACCCCTAAAACTGACCGCGGGCGGCGACACGTGAGTCCGCAACCACCACCTGCCTGCACGCTGCCACTTCCTGGTCGTGTTCAGACTGTTCCAGAGACAGTCAGCGAACAAATACACACACTCCATTTGTTCTCCCAGTCAAATCTCGATTTGTCCCCAGTTAAATGTCGATTGGTCCCCCCAGCGTAAACTCGTCTTGTTCCCCAATCGAATCTCGATTTGTTCCCCCAGCCAATTTTCGATTCGTACCCCAGTCCAACAAAGTTATTTTTCCCCATCAAATCTCGATTGTAGATTTCAGTGATTTTGATCCGCAAATTCTCGATTTGTCAAATGTCACCCGAGTCAAACCTCGATGTATTCCCCCAGTCAGATCTTGACGGCGGCGGGCGGCGCCCCTTGCGTCCGTAACCACCAGCTGCAGACGCCGTACGCCGCCATGCTGCACGTTGACACCAGGGCCCTTATTCACTATGACCACTTAGCGATTCCTTGCTCAAACCACGCCAATGTCGTACTTGGTCTTGACATTTTCAAAAGTCGTTTTCTCCATGATACTCCCAAATTATAAAATTATTGTACAAGTACATGAAAGTCACAATTTGTATGATTATTAAACAAGTAAAATAACTTTAAAATTTGTAAGTGTCATAGAGAAAACGCATTTTGAAAATATCGAAACCAAATACGACATTCGCGTGGTTTGAGCAAGGAATCGGTAAGTGGTCATAGTGAATACGGGCCCAGGGCCCGTAAACCACGCGAATGTCGTATTTGGTTTCGACATTTTCAAAATTAGTTGTCTCTATGACACTTACAAATTTTAAAGTTATTTTGCTTCTTTAATAATTATACAACTTGTGACTTTCATGTACTTGTACAATAACTTTATAATTTGGGAGTATCATGGAGAAAACGACTTTTGAAAATGTCAAAACCAAGTACGACATTGGCGTGGTTTGAGCAAGGAATCGCTAAGTGGTCATAGTGAATAAGGGCCCAGGATAGCGTTCCGATTGTTCCAGGGATTTATAGGACAAATTCAACTACAATACCCTTTGTTCCGTTTATTTTAATAAGATAGATAAGATCATTTATTTGCATCACAAAACATACATGCAACAAACAAATGATAAGAAATATAAACAAACTACTTACTAAAAAAAAATTAGAAAGGAAATTAAGTAAGGTTCTCACAGAGAACTACCTAAATACAATTAAATTTCATAGGTATACCACTACCTATGAAATTAATTTGTGAGTGTAATTTTAAGTACGTGCATGTTTGTCACAGCGACGCAAAGAAGCTAAAGCTCAGCGTATATTCTTGTCCCGAAGGAACAAAACACTGGTTTTCCAATGATAATTCTCATGCCTTGAATAAATAAAAAATTATAATAATAATAATTTGTTGTGAAAGTAAATCATTGTCAAATAATCAATTATTCATAAAATCTAATAAATGACTATAATATTAAGTTCCCTCAACCCTCGATTTGATCCCCGAGTTAAATCTTAATTTGTTTCTCCACTCAAATCTCGATAAGTTCCCCTTCCCCTTTAAATCCGCAACCATCATAATAAATGCAGACGCCGAACGCCGCCACCTTCTGCTAACGTTCCAGTGACAGTTTTTGGACAAATACTACGACATTACACTCAATATGTCCTAAGAGCCCGGTGCGAGACACCGCAACACAGTGGTTTGGCTTCGATTTGTTCCTTAGTTAAATCTCGATTTGTTCCTCAGTCAGATCCTGACTGCTGGCGGCGACCCGAGCGTCCGCAATCACCAGCTGCAGACGCCGTATGCCGCCACGCCGCACGCCGACACCAGGATAGCGTTCCGGCTATTCCAGGGACAGTTCCCGGAAAAATATAACTATGCTAAGGTGAGATGCTTATTCTTATAGTCTGTTCATCGAAACGACCTAGCACTGGAAGATTCCTCTAGAGGACATAAGGCGCATAGGCAATCGTAGTGATTGGCTGAAATTAAGGCGCATTTCCTATGCGCAAATTCTCTCGTTACTAGCCCGTTTCGTTGAACTGACAATAGTTACAGTTATCCACACTATAAAGTTACGCCTTACTCCAATTAGACTACTTCTAAAATCACATTCTTCCCCCTTCCATTTGATCCATTATTGCCCCTTGCTGCGACCTTAAATATCTCTCTTGCATCCTCTAATCTCATCACAGAAGATTTCCTCTATCTATTGTATGTACAGTTGCGAAAGTTCTAAGTTCTACTTACCGCGCAAAATCTCATGAACGGCTATCAGTGGGTACATTGTAAGTTGTAAGCCTATACGACTCCAAATCGAGCGCACGCAAATATCGCTAAATGCCTCGTATCCACTTTAGCAGCTTCAGGCCGAGCATGAGGCCTCTTCATGAAGCAGGCTGAGGCTTCTCACCTTGAGGCACGTTGCGGATCGAAGTGAGGCGATGCGATCCACCAGTTTAGAGCAAAACCGCCATGGCACCAGACGTGCGTAGAGTAGCTTAGTGTTTGGCATTATTAACCCCGGGTTTCTATAAGTCACTAAGGGATTGTTTTGGCTGCAGTTATATTTTGACATATTTTCTATAGAAGAAATGTTAAAAAACTACTACAAGATTCTACTTTGAAGTTGCCTGGCACCGACTCCAAAAGGCTTTTGCTTTTTAGTTTTTGAAGTCGGTTTTAAACGTAGTAGTTTATAACTGTTTAATTTTGCATTTCACAATGCTATTTTTATGTGATAAATATAAAAAAAATATACTAGAAAAAAGCAAATAGTTTCGTTTCGCCCTGACGGGATTCGATCCCACATCCTTGGGAATCCAGCCCAATGCACTAACCAATTATGCTACAGAGACCTATGAGGACACGTCGAATTTTTCTAGTATATTCACCGTTCTACGTTGTTGGCCACCGTCGTTTCATCAATGAGAGAAATTTTCTCGCATTCGAAAGAAACATATTTACAGATGGTTGACTATCGATTAAGATGAAACAGCCATCTAATTATAACTTTTTAATTTTCCATTTTACAATGCTATTTTTATGTGATAAATTGCATTGGGCCGGATTCCCAAGGATGCGGGTTCGAATCCCGTCAGGGCGACATGAGACTAGTTGCTTTTTTCTAGTATATTTTCTTGTAGTTTTTTTTTTTTTTTTACTGTCTGTAATAGGTTGTTTTGTTAACTACATAAGGTTTTTTGAAGATTAGGTTTCATGTATATTATAAACAAAAATATCATGAAAACTACATGTTCAAGTAAACGAAAAGGCTCATAAAATAAAAACTACTGGACCAAATTGAACCAAATTTTTATGGGACCAAATGGCAAACAAATGGCATCGAATAAAAAGAATCACGTAAATCGGATTAGAAATCTCGGCGTAATTAGTGTACATACATAAACAAACATACCAACCAAATTGAGAACCTCCTTTTTGGAAGTCGGTTGAAAAATGAACTGTCCGTAATCAAAACAATCCGTTAGTGAGTAATAGAAACCTGGGGTAAGCTAAGAAGATAACTGGAAATCAGGTCGACCGGGAGCTTCTTCGACTGGTTGTGTTTCCAACATTATCTTTTCCATAAACCTCCTTTTAAGTAAATGGATGAATCTATAAGGAATCATTTAAATGGTTCGAAGTCTTATTTTCTAAATATGAAATTAATAAATTAATTTAAATTAAACTTTGGTATACAGTCGCATATACCAGGGCCGATCACCCCTGAGCAAATAGAAGCGGAGCGGGAAAAGAAAGCGCAACAGAAGCGAGCGAAGCGCCAGCGGGACAAGGAGAAGCAGGCGGATAAACTCAAGACCAACAAGTTCTTACAGCTCACTGATGCACAAAAAGTGGGTATTAAGTACGAAAATGTATTGTGTTATTTAATAGTAAGATACAATTTTAAATGAAAGATACAATTCAATCGTGAGCCTCCGGCTCCATTTGTTGTCGCACGTTCACTGCGTAAAAAAAACAATAATCCTCATCTGGTGCGGCGGCGGGCCTGTTTTGATGGATGACCGTTAACGGTTATTGTTTATGGTTGGTGCGGTGGGTGTAAATAAAGGCCCGCCGCAATATTTTTAAGGTTTATTTCTACACGTGTACTCACAAACCGAATTTGTTTGTTTTTTATTTGTCTCTGTCGAACGAATAGAAATAGCAAAGATACACGCTCCGCAAGAGAGAAAAAAAAACAGTTTTTACTGTGCGCAAAGTTTAAGCACTGCGTCAGGCCGATTGTGGGTGATGCGCAGTGAACGTGTTAACGTGGGCAATATCATAATGGCGGCTTACGGCCGGTTTTAATAATCTATCCCTTACAACAGATAGGTCTATCTTGGTTACGTTACTTAGCAACGCTGTTATTTTGGGTTATTTTGGGCTGATTAACAAAAATATCTAGGCAACAAAGCTCTAGTAAGGCTATCTCTTACAGCAGTTAGGTTATTGAAACCGACCGTTAATGTTGGTCAGAACGGCTGAACGGATGCCAAAGTATCACACTTACTGCTTTTGTAACATATATGGCAAAGATGTTCTTTCATCGGTGTCTATGTACGATGCAATGTAGTTGCCAAGGTTGGGTCCATCGTGTGGAGCCGGCGTTTTGTTATTACCCGTCAAATCCATCCATAAGGCCATATCACAGCAAGTTTATAAAAAATTAATGATTATAATTTATTTTCAAAATACCTATCAGATTTACTCGCTGTTTTCTAGAGGGTCCGAAAAAGAGAACTGTTTCTCGTAGTCCCCTATTACAGACGACTGTGGAAAATTTCTCCTGTTCATATATCCTGCATAGAATAATATTTATTATTTTGTCGTTCAACAGTTTAAAATATCTAAAAATGCTTAAAGGTATTTATATTATATAGTTTACCCACATTACTTAAAAATAAGGTATTTTAGTCTAGTTCAGTGGTTCTTGAACTTATTTCATCTATCGGCCACTTAAAAAAACATTTATTTTTCAGCGCCCCCCCCAATTTGTTTTCACTTTAACACATCTTAGAAACCATAATTTTTCCGCACTCACTGGTCTAGATAGCAAAATACAAACAAAACACTTTGAATTATTATCAGGTGAAGGCGGAAGAACATCGATGTTTCCTCTGCGGGTCTTCGTTGCCGAAACGGCCCTTCGCATATGACGCCTACAAATTCTGCTCAATACGATGCCTTCAGAACCACAGGAACCTCAGACCATTACACAAGAGCGCGTAAACTATCATTTAAGTATCATATCCTACAAATATTATAATTGCGAAAGTTTGTGAGGATGTTTGGATGGATGTTTGTTACTCTTTCACGCAAAAACTACTGAACAGATTTGGTTGAAATTTGGTATACATATAGTAGATAGCCTGGATTTAAACATATAATACTTTTTATCCCGATAAATTCCCACGGGAAGGGGAACCACGCGGGTGAACCGGGGCAGTCGCTAATTATCTATAGAAATATTGATTGATCAATAATTGCGCAGTTGCACTTGGTCATTAGCCCGTTTTCGAATGTCCGAATAACTTAGCTCAAGTTTACGCACCTAAGGCCTTATAACGACCTCTTATTGTAGTCTGTTTACTCCTGATTGGCTGAAAGTATGTGCCTTCTTCGAACTTATTGGTATATATGTCGGAGGATAATTAGATACTTCCTTTTTTTTTTCGAAAATCCTAGGGATATTGCGAAAACACAGATAATAAGACAATGGTGTTGTCATTTCTCAATCCTACAAAAAAATAATGATTTTTGCGAAAAACAGGTCGCTTCGTAAGGTTGCGAAAAGAATCGCTGGCTGTAATGAAATAAGAACACTGATTGGCTGTTTGGACCGTCCAAAACAACATCTTCCCTGATTGACTGACGACTTGACGTTTGAAATGTTAATCCATTCTCTCACGTGTAGTAAACTTTCTGTGAACCAAACAGAATAAGAGGTAACAAGCAAGCAAAAATTAAGCCAATCAGAGTTAAAAATATCCAATGTTACCAAAGCAACCTGTATTTTTGCAAAAACCCTATCTTTTTTTAGTAAAATTGGGATATGTTAACACCATTATCTAATTACCCGTGTTTGTTTTCGCAACATCAATAGGATTTTTGCGAAAATTTTATTTATTAGATCATCCTACGACATTATACACTTTTTGTTCATAAAAGAAGTCTGCTTTAAATCAATAATTATAATTATAGAACTAATAACTGCCAGTGTCTGTGATATCAATGTATATTTGGATTGTTATGCAAAAGAACTGTTGTTATCTATGCTTAGCTATTAAATCATTCATTGTCTGTTTTCTTTTATTTTTAAAGACAGATAAAATAACATAAATTTAGCTTCAGATACAAGAATGTATTATTACTATTTTACATATGTTTACTTTAAAAAAACAAAAAATTAGTGCTCTATGTACCTACTGGTAATCAAATAAGCTTATGTAATTAAAAATTTCATGTTCTCCTTAAAAATGAGATTGGTTATTGAATGTAATGAATTATGATACATGAAGATTGTCTGAAATTCATTCACAACATAATTAAGTATGTATGTCTCGATGTTTCAGTCGTTACTGCTAATTTCTTTTTTTACGAAAAAACGCTGATGAATGATCACCTTAAAAATAAAAATTGAACAGTTATGTTTTTCTTATTTCACATCCATATTCCTCGGCACAATGAGTGGCAAAAGCACCTTTTTCAATATTGAATATAGGGGTTTGAACTTTAGGCCTCGTCCGCCATTTTGATTGTTTTTCAAAGTAAAGATCAACAAAAAATGTCATACAACATAATGCCCTAAAATTTTAGGTTATGGTGAGATAATTGGAGTTAAACATACAAAGGATATTCTTTGTATATTATAGCAAATATTTTGGGGCCGGAATTATTAATTTTTAACTCTAATTTTCTGGCTAACGTGACACTTTAAGGCATTATTATATCACAACATTTTTTGTTTTTCTATGTGAAGGGACACAGAGAAACTAATTTAAATAATTTATATAGCTATTATGCGACGTCATTTAAAAAAAAGAAAGATCTCTACATCTCTTGTCTCATACTAGGGATTTGGACGAGGCCAGACTCCATAGAAAAAAGTTTCAACCCCTTTCATACAAAAAGGGGGAGAAGCGATAATGTTTCTCCCCCCTTAACATAATCCAATTTTGCTATTTTTTTTACATGTTGTTGATATGTCGCAGCCATCTGGTTAATGCATGGCCATATTATAACATTCAAATATAAAAAAGTCCACAGTACTTTGTTCTTCTCATTATTTCGTTTGTAAACTTCCAATATCACCTAAAACTGCACCATAGACTACACAAAGTTACCCTTGAAAGTGAATGAATGGTTATGACTGAGTTGGTGGGTTATCGTTCATTCAATTAGCGCTTGTGCGGTGCTTGGAAAGCTACAATGTTCACATTTTTAACACCCTTGCAATATCTATTAAGCAGCTAATTCTCAAATAGGTGCTATAATGCGCCCGTTTAGGGGTATAGTAGATGCAAAAGGTCTGCTGAGCATGCTATGCAGTTAAGCATTCAGCTTCTAGTTGCAATAGTATACGCTATATAGCTCTTTAGCAACTGTCTTGTGTTGCTTGGGTAGTTAACGCTCCATAACAAACTCTATTGGTCGACCGGGAAGTTCCCTGACTGTATCTATAATAACTTCGCCTGTCTTTATTGAAGAGCATCTTAATATTATGATAATATGTTTATCTCTTTCTAAACACTAGTAGGTATTCCATGGTAAATACTCCGCAAAGATGGCGACGTTCACTTTTGTCCCTTTCTTGACGTAAGTATACCTAGCATTGTGTCATTGTTTATGTAAGTAGCTGTAGACTGTTTTATGGCAAAACCGCATAGGCAGACGCGGCTTCTTACTCAGCGCCTAGCGCCTAGTGACTTGGATTGGAAGCACTCGTGGCGACGGTTGATAGACTGATTGTATTCGATCACGTTTATTAAGCGACGCTCGGTCCGGCCAGGTGCCGGATGGGTGATCATAAAGTAACATTACAACTGAGCGCTTTCGTGTCCCGGCTGTTGTTATCTGATAACAGTCTTTAAGCCAAGTCAGAGGCCTTATAGGCGGCTTGATAAACTATCTCATAAATATAAGAAAGATTACGTCTTCTCTTACCTGAAAGCATGCCTGTTGCGCAGGCAAGACGGAGCGTGTAGCTGGCAAGATGGTATCCCGTGCAGTCCAGACAGCGCGGCCTGTGTAATCATTGAAATGCCAAAGATTCGGACTGCGCAAATTTGGACTGCACGGTATTGCCTGCACGTGGCGTTCAGTCCGCGCCTCAGCCCGCGCCTCAGTCCGTCAAAATTAAATTGTTTCCGATAGCATACGTAGTAAATGTATGAAAATGAGCCATGTAAGACAAGTAGCACAGATAGCTGCATAACTACTCACTTTTAGACTTATTTGAAACTCTGTGCTTATTAATACTCTTCTAAGAGTACACTGGTGATCCTACAGCTGCATAATAGCGGTCAGTGATATTTAAACAGCTTAGGCTAATTAAGAGCTGCATTAAGGCTAATTAAGACCGACAAAACCACCATTAATACGCCAAGAGTGCTATAAAGGTATATTTTTAACGACGCTATTCATCTTTTAACACTTTCTATAGTCTAAACCGTAGTAAGGGCTGTTTAGTGGATAACATTTCGGCAAATACTGTATAAGAAGGTATATGTGAACTCCTATTACACTGACTTATTAAAGGGGCACATGTGAACTATTATGAAGTGAATAGCTGTATAATGGATGATATATGGCCCATATTTCAGCTTATATCTGAATATGTCTACAGCTAATCAGCCTTTATACTGCCATTGATAGTATCTGCATAGCAGCTGTTTAAACATTCACTAGATGCCTCGCAGCTGCTAAGAGACTCACTAATGTATCGAATTAACGGGCTTCTACTTTATAATGGTTCACATAAGTACCTTAAATCAGATGTTATCTGAATAAAAGAACATATGTGGTACTGTAATCAGTCAATGTTACTAGTTGTGTTGTGGGCCATTACCAACGTATATATTTTATTGTTTAATAAATATGAATTTGTGTAAATCGTGGAACATGAAAGCGAGGACAGGGGCATTAGAAGAAAATTATCGAAAGAGTACCAAATAATCATAAAGACAGAAGACATAAAACCTTCAAGTCGGGAAGTAACGCAAAGCGTGGCAAATAGTTTGAAACAGGTTGGTTCCGTTAAAAATATTAATCGCAATAGCTCAGCAGATGTTGCACATAATTATGTGTGTTCAAGTTCTTCTTCCAGTTACCTCGGTGATAACATTAACAGCTGTTCAAATTTAAAATCTGGATATTATAACTCAGAAGAAATATCGAGCTCTGAAGATAATGACGACGGCAACTACAGCGAAGATGTAAAGCACTCACTATTTAGGGAAAAAATTAGGATGTGGGCTGTAGAAAAGAGTATTAGCCATGTGGCTTTAAAAGATCTGGCAGCAATTATCAACGACTTGATTCCGCAAATATTACCAACTGATCCAAGGACAATTCTAGAAACTCCTCGAAATGTCAACATAAAAAAAAATTAAGGTGGCGAATACTGGCACAACGGAATAGCCAATGCTTTGATTAAAATATCGAATAGTTGGGATAAAGCTCCAGACGAAATTTCATTAAATATAAATTTTGATGGATTTAAAAGCTATTTAAAAGCTCTAAACATGAATTTTGGACATTTTTGTGCAACATCCACGAACATAATAATAAACCTAAAAAGTTACTTAGAAGATTTTATTTTTTATTTTTTTATAACAAATTACTTCTTTTAACATCACAGTTCATTTTCTTCCAATCAGTACTCGGCTTCGAACGTTCTTCCTTGATCAGCTTTAAAATGTTATGTTTTCTTTGGAGGCCAACATAATATTCCGTTGTTGCTCAATCGATTTCCATCCGGTTCTGAGGTTCTAACTATCTTAAAAGGCATTTTTCAGTAATAAAGAAATCAGACAGTCAGTTATAAGTAATAAATGCATATCTTGTACATAGGTATCATCCGGGTAGGTTACTTTAAACTGCAAAAACCTTATGTAGTATTGTTTACATTAAGCTTTTTTGCAGTTTCTAGGTAGGTACTTGCTTGTTTATGTCAATCGTAAACGTTAAATGCGAATTGAGGTATACGCACAGAACCAAGTAGGTATAGGTGTAATAAAAGAGACGTTCCGTCCGACGAAGAGCGACCGGCCACCGTACGCGCGCACCAAGAGCCGACTGAGTGCAGCACAACAGCTGACAGCACTATGAAATAGACGCACCTAGCGCGCGAACGATAGAAAGAGATGGCCGCATTTAGGCACAATAGGCTAGGTTTCAAGTTTTTGTTTATGTTTATCAGTCGATCTGATTCATTTTGAGGATCAAATATCAAATATGGGCCAATTCATTGATACAATACAAAAGCGTCAAAGTCCTACGAGAAAATTCAATTACAATCAAACGCGAGGGCAGTTATCGTTTTACTAAATAAAAATTTAGCGTGACGTCACGTTTGAGTAGGTAACAGCCTACTCAGAGTACGAATAAACAAGGAACTTATAAGTAAGTACTTATGTTGAGGGTGAAATATTCAGTTTATGTTTATGTTGTCGTACAATTTAATTTTACACTAAAAAATAATACATATAAGTTTTTTTTTATTTTTTTTTTATTTATTGATCTCTCAAGAATACAGTGCTTACAAATTATACAACGTCTGCCAAACTGTACAACAGTTTGTCGGCAGTAGCTCTCGTAGTATTATATTTATATTTAGGTATTATTTAGGTATTAGGTATTATATTTGTATTTACTACATAATTTGAAAAGTTCGCGCGCGCGTAATATGGTGTAGGTAAGTACCTACCTACTACTTAAATAATATTGACAAGAGTAACGGGACGGGACTCAACGCGACATGTAGTAGCTTGACGTCAAGCTGTAAGTACATAAGTACCTACTACATAATAAATATCGCGTTAACCCCCGTTACTCTTGTTTATAATTACACTGGAACGCGAAAGTTTAAAATCGTATATAAATAGGTAATATCGCTGTGACAATTTTGTAGTAGAAGTTAACCTGCGGGGGTTTTAGATATATAACACACTAATCCCTAGGATCCCTAGAGAGTCGGTATAAGAACTGTTTAATTGTTCACATCATGGCTAAAGGTAGAGCTTGTGATTAATTAAAAGTAAAGAAAACAGCTTATAGCTTTATACAGTTCACATGTGTAATTTTATTCCGTTTTTTGTAGATTAACAGTACACTAGTGAACTATTAGACAGCCTTAAGAAGAATATAAGAGTTTTAACTATTCACGTCACTGTTGAACATAAATCCACCATTTTATTGTATAACCTATAAAAAATCCGATTGATTTTTCAATCTTTACGATGTTTTGTGCAAGAAATAGGAATGTATTGCATTAGTTTTTACTTCGTAATATCTTAACCCTAGATTCATAGCCTTATCTAAGAGGAACATTATTCATAAACATTCATCTCACAGACGACTAAATTTAAGAGAGGTAAGGTTTGGGTTAAAGGTTTTGGGGTTCTTTTTAATAAAAGAAATAAATTAAGTATGGCACTCTTTAATATGTTTAATTAAGTAACTAAAAAATCGTAAATTAATTAAAATTCAATTTCATCGCCACATTCCACACACATGAGGCCGCGATGGTCCATGCATATATACTTTTTGCATTGCTTGCATTGGAACCTTGTCATACACAGTACCACTTGGGCCAGGTATGTCAATGGTAGGCGTTTCACCTAAAACTTCGGCGATTTTCCTTTTTAGGCATCTCTTCAAAGTTGGCGTTTCGTGTCTTTAATCTGTCGTTGCTGCTGTCGTAATCTGATTGGTTGGACGTCGTAATTACTGTAGGAATCTGTCGGGACCATTTCATCTAATTAATTCCACATGATCTTCGGCAACACCCCTTTTGCTGACTGGTAAAGTCAACATCACCAGAATCAGATAAACGATTCAAATAGTCCTCAATTTGTCGATCATCCATTTTAAAATAAAATAAAAAGATTTGATGTAAAATACACACTTTGAAAAATAAAAAAATTGTAACTATGAATAATAACTCATATAGAATATTATCATATACTTACTTTTACTCTGTATAACCAGAACTCATCAAAAACAATGTTTTGTAAATAACTTGCAGTCTCGTCAAAAGTAACACGATTCATAAACATTCGTCTCTCAGACGTTCAAAGGTCTATAACTTGTGCACAAGACGTCACTGCGAGGCAAGCGCACCCGCGTTATTACTGGTCAAGCGTTCTAGGAAGGTACTTGAGAGGTCATCATTCTATCTCTTTCACTCGAGACACTAGAAACAAAATTACGTTTTGCGCGGTCTGTGGGACGAATGGTTATGAATCTAGGGTTAATAATAACTTTTTATGTTATAATTATTTTTAAAGCACTAAAACTTTTTAGTCAAGTTTACATCACAACTTATTTATATCACAAAACTAATTCAAAACAGAATATTTTCGTGGCGCATTAAAATTTTCTTAGCTAATATTTATGTATAATGTCAGTAAAATTACATTCCCAATCATTTTTCCTTCATTAATATGTAAAACAATGTACTTACTATTAATATTATCCATCAATGTATCGTTACTATAATTCACTTCACGTAACATAAAGTGTTCAATTGTCTAGCATTTATCCTTAGACCCGTTTGCTACTTCAAATATTAGTTCACTTAATTTTACACAGGCAGCAAGCAGCCTTTCGCGGTTTAAAATATGTATTAAAGCATACATGTGACATATTTTCAAAATAAAGAGTAACTTGTGATCTCTTAGTCAGTCGAATTTCAGCGCATAGTACTGTCGTTACCCTTTATAACACTCTTAAATTTCTGCTACACAGCTCTTAAGCAGCTATGTGAACTTAAGGCTGAATAATTTGTGATGTTAACCTTTATTACTCTCTTAAGTTGCTGCTACACAACTCTTAAGCAGCTATGTGAACTTAAGGCTGAATAATTTGTGCCCATTTAAGAGCTATAAGAGATGGATGCGGTCGTATATAGCTTCTATGTAGCTTTCTTATTCAGCTTTAAGCGTGATGAAAATCCGTTATTCGGCTGTTAAACAGTCTCGTGTGCTACTTGTACTGTCTCTAAACACTGAGGACTGCGCAGTCGGTCTGTACGTGCTTGCCTGCACGTGTAGCCGGTCGCTCGGTTTCCGTCTTTTGCTCCGTCATGACTGGGCAGTCCCGGACTGCGCAGTCATGAAGTAGCGTGTAGCCGGCACATTAGGCTACTCCCTTCCGACTATGAAGCCGCGTTGCTCTATGGCTGTGATCATCAATTTCATGATCTATAGTACGTTTCATTATACTTATATGTCCTACGGAATATTACTAGAACTAAAATGTGTTTTTTTTATCTACCTACATAGCAACAGAGCTCATTTCTGATGTAGAAAGCGACAGAAGCGCCAGTGTCAGAGGTACTAATCGATCTTCTCGTAATCTTACGCCCTGTGTAGGAGCGATTAGTAATCGCATGACCATCCCGCACACAGAAGAAAAAGGAGCGTGTCAATTCAATCGTGAATAACCAAGTTGTATAATTATAATGTAACGGTTATAATTTTACAATTTGTTTCATCATTTACATCATTTTTATTTTCTTCGGGGATAGAAGTTATAAGTAGTTTAATATTATTTTTAAAGTCGCAATGGCAACAGATTATTGGCTGCGCTTACCTCAGCAATTTTTACCGAGAGCTGTAAGCAAACCGTCGTCATCAGCCATTTTTAATGGTCACTGTTCACTGGTCTTCCTTATAGTTTGATGGATAAGGAGAATAGGGCCATCCATGACCCACAAGGCGGGCCCATTGCCGATTGGTGGGCTTAACGACTGCAAATGCAGCCGGGGCCAACGGCTTAACATGCCTTCCAAAGCACGGAGGAGCTCGTAAAAGTAAATTTTTGGCCACCCATCCCGTGACCGATCATTGCGAAAGTTGTTTAAAAAACCGCAACAATCGTAGGTCGAGCGCGTAAACTACTGCGCTACCGAGTTCCTCGGAGCAAATCGAAACAGCATAAAATATAAAATATAAAGTAGGCTTTTGAAATTCATCTTATACTAGGGCGGTTACAACCCGATACTCGGGTTCGTCGATCGACGAAAAATTCCAAATTATGCTAAAATAATGACACTTTTTAATTGCAGTTTGTGATCATCACGTTTAACATTTTGTATATTTTATAGTTTTCGGAACAAATAGACTCGAGTACCTTTAATTTGATACCTTACTCGGCCGCGTACTACGCGCCAAAGTCCCTATCGAGTCGTCACAAATTTTGCGAACCTGAATTAAGTACCTATATAGATAGATAGATTTTCTTCGCTTTTGTAAGAAACAGACGGGTAAAAAGATTATTAGATAAGGAATAACTTTAATAATAATAGGTAAGCCTGTAATCACCGCTGTTGGTATGATGTACGCTCTGAGCCCTAAGGCACAGAGGAATTTGAGGTCCCATAAAAAAGATAAGTAGGTAGGTACTTTGGAACTTTTCATTATTAGGGTTTTATTTGTATTAGAGGTTCTACTCCTGAAGTTTTATACAATCGTTATCTGTCTGAATAATTATGTCTCTATTAAAACGAGTTATGTAAATTATTCATATTTGTGTATATTATTTCGTAGTTGTCGTCTCAGCCACATGACACTCACTGCTTGGTATAGGCCTCCCCCAAGGATCTCCACAACGATCTCATATCGTCGTTGCGACTTCAAGATCTCCTATGTGTCACTTTTGTCGAAATTGCTTTTTTTTACTGGTTTATTTCAAATTTTGGCGCTCCATCGAAAGCAAAAACTCTCATGTGAATAACTCTTTTCAATTGCTATTTTTTTACCTTATTCAACATCTCCTAAGTGCTCGCCTATTCAAAGTTGGCATTTAAAATATCTTATGTGCTAAATCTGCACATGAGAGTTTTTAATCGTATGATTAACTTACACTTTAGGGAAATTAATTTGATAAAATATCTTATGTAAAATAGGTAAAAATTGTTATTGGCCCAATTCTTAAACTAACTAATCAATAGAAGCACTGGAATGAGAGGGATGCATAAATCGCGTGATTAATTTCTGATTGTAGGTGTTAGCGCGCTAGATGTGCGTTAGTAGCAAACAATACGTTATTTTTTCATAACGCAACACGTCGGTACCCCCACTGCGATAACTTTAAAGTTTTGAAGTTGTGTAACGAAAGTTTGTGATTTTATGCGTGAAAACTACAAAAATGAATAAACCACTTAGCTCTACTGATATTGAGTTGTTAATAATCAGCAAAATACTGACGACTACAATTTTAAGGAACTAGAAAGAATTGAGCGCGGCACCAGTGCTTCACTTATTACGCCGGAAGATCTAGGCATACATTAGTCAGAATTGAACACAATGACAAAGGTTATGGGAATCATCTGATCAAAGCATTAGCATACTGCTAGCCACTGAAGAACCAAGTATTTTATCTGAACCAAGGCAAGTTCTATCACCATTACCGATCTTTGATAATTTAAGTGATAACAGTGATGATGATCCAGACTGCGCTCCAGGAACTTCGCTGAGAAGGCGGATTCTTTATCCATTGGCTAATGAAGATTTCTCTGATAAATTGAATGTGTCTAGTTGTGATAAAAATATAAAAATGTAACAGGCAGTTATTTTTAAGAAGACGCAAAATTTTGTCTTCTCTGGGCAGTGACAATAGTGATATCAATGATAGTGGGATTTTACTGCCAGAAAACATTACCTCTGCTTCTGTATCCCTTCCGTGCACTGTTAAGCGTAATAAATAAGCTCGTATTGCTGGTAAACCGTATCTTGGTTATAAGAAGTTGGATAGCAAGTGGATAGCGTGCATCAAGAGACCCAAAAGAATTTTGAAATGTACGTTGCTCACATAACTAGTGTTGCTCCAAAATCTGAAAATTCTTTTCTTTGCGCTTTGGTTACTGACGAAGAACGTGATAAAATTAATAAACAATTTTGGAAACTCAAGAGATTACTTTCTACTAAGGATCAGTAGTGAGAAGATGTATAAGACGTAGGCGCAAATCTCAGCGTTAAAGCGCCAATTTTTTTTTAAACACGTTATACCTTGGGGAAGTCTGTTTCCGCCGATGGACTAAAGAACATGATCGTTTAGGAAAATAGTAACGAAGAAACTTCTGAAAGCATTCCATCAAGCTCTGCCGTTATTGTTAAAACAGGAAGGAACGCAGATTAGATAAAAAATGTTAAAATGTTGAATCGACTTTTCGTTCTGAACTTCACATGCACAGAGTTTTAAAGGAATGGTGTACTTGCTTGCTTCAAGAAAGACATTTTAGAACAAAATATTGGAGCATGTTGTAGCTTTAAAACGGACAATATTTCTCAAGAAGAATACGATAGTCCCATAGCGAAGAAAGAAGAAGATCGTCAAGCAAAACAGAAGTCAGATCGATTCAAATTTTGAAGATTTGGAATCGAATCTGAAATCTATTCGGCCTGGTAAAAAGAAGGAAGATCCCGTGGTGGTTGATTTAAGGGGTCCATACTTTACAGGTTAAGACATACCGATGAGTGGTCTTTGCTTTAACAGCGAAGAAGTAACCAAAGAAATGGCTTTGTGACACTAACCCGATTATACATAGCTCCGTTAAAAATAACTGAAAGCAAGTTTAAACATTTGCAAGAACTAAAAATGGTCATCGATCAGGATTACCATCCTTTTCATAATACCCTGCAATTTAATCCAGGTACTTAAATGTAAGCTTTGCATAAAAACTTTGGTATAAAAACTTGTTTCATTAAAGATCGCGTGTTTTTAATTTCAATTTCTTTTACACCTTACCTACCTTACCTTGTTTTTACCTCTTATGTGATACGAAACGCGCAACCAAAACCTCTTATGTGTCACCTGGAATTGTTTTTTATTCTTTTCATGTCTCATATTCTGAAAGTAACTTATAACTTGCCTAAAATGCGGGTTGAAAGTGATATGTGGCGGCCCTAGGGCTGTAATAAATTTGAAAAAAGAATAGGGTGTCATGTCAAATCGATATCTGTAATCTCTTTGGACTTTTATTTACCAAAGGTATGTAGGCAAAGGCACAGAAGCCTATACAGCTTATTTTGCTACATTATAAAATAATTAAAATCGTAGAAATTTTATTTTAGAATATTCTGTTTGTTTTTACTTTCCTCATATTCAAAATGAAAAGTAGAGTGTTTACTTCGGGTGTATGGACCCATAACAGTCTCGAACTATCGGCGCCCTCACTTCGTTCGGGCGCCAAAACACTCGACTGTTATGGGTGTCATACAGCCCTTGGTAAACAATCTACTATTTCACTATAATTACCTTTTTTATTTAAAAGCATAATACCAAAGTAAAAAGCATAAAATCCTTTAGTTATCACTTGTATCTTTTGTTATATTTAGTTTCTTTATATTTTTTTCAGTAGACGGTTTTTATTGATTATCTCGCACAATTAAATTTTACACTTAAGAGGTCTTAAAGTCGCAACGACGATATATTATTTAGTACTTAGGTACATTATAGTTGATGGAATGAATGGAAAATTCATGAAATTTTTTGCTATGGGTATGAAATAGTTATTTAAATTAAGAATAAAAAACTCAATATTGCGATTCGGAACGCATTAGGACCAGATTAGGACATATTTTTAGGTTTCAAATTAAAAAAGTACTTTACCACGCTAGGCCGCAAATTTTTCCACGCAGAAATTGAATGGCAAAACCTCCTTTTCCGAGCATGTGAAGTTCTAGTCCTGTTTGATAATAACTTGTGATCGAGTTGAAGTTTTCTAATAATTTTCTATAAAAAAAATTCATATGCCTTAATATCTTTATATTTTTTCATTTAATTTTTAGATGGGGAAGATCTGCGGAATATCAATTCAACCGTTCAAGAATTATTGATTTTTGCGTAATATTCACAAAATTTAAAAATATATGTTTTTGGGCATGGTTACCTTTATTTATTTCAGATATTTTTTTATAGGAAAATACAAAAATAAAACTTTTAGGCTACCGAAAAGTTACTGAACTCTATTGGGAGAGCAGTGCGACCGGATTTTCAATGGACGCTATTGTCGTTTTTTTCTAGTAATTATTTTTCGCAATTTGTTAGTTGTCAGTTTGTTTGATTGTTACTCTGTCACGTATAAACTGCTGAACCGATTGAAGCCTGGAGTAAAACAGAGGCTACTTTTTATCCCGATATTCCCACGGGAACGGGAACCATGCGGGTGACACCACGGGCGGCCGCTAGTGATATAATAAAATAAAGTTCATTGTTAGTAGTAGAATTTCTTAACGAAAATGCGATCCGCTATTCGGGGTAACTACGCGTAACTAGGTAGTTGGTACGAAGTTTTGTTATTTTCTGAATAACTTTATTGATCTATGCAAATCACAACGGCTGGAGATGTCTCTAACGTTAGATAGGGCGATTTGATAGTCAGTCAATAGTTTGTTTTACTATTAAAAACGAACTTATTATAGCACATCTTAAGTTTCTTCGCGTAATCAACATTGAAATTAACCATTCAGACCCCGGGCCATACTAATGACATGCCAAAAAAACCTAATTTAATTTACCTAAAATAAACCTACTTTTCTATAAAATTTTATAAGTTACCGTAATATTTTTTCAATCTGTAAACTGTATTAGATTGATGAATATTTAACCATTTTCAGATACTAAACTAAAAAAACTATAACATCAACAGTATATTTGTTTTATGTAGTTAGAAATAGCAAAAAACACATAAACAAAAAAAACAACCTCAAAAAATTTTCAAAAAACGATTTTCAAAAATGTCAAATGTCACTTCAAACCAAAGAGTAGATTATAATTTTCAAATTTTACTGATTTCAGTCAGAAAATTCAGAAACGTCGGGAAACCAAAAAACCGATAAAATGTAAGTACTTACCACTAAATATCGTGTAATAAACAGTGTGCAATGAAATAATAAACTATCCCGCTCACATCGTAGCGGGGTACCATGATGCGTTGTATCATATCGCGGGATATAGCGGTGCTCCTGCCAGGGGGGCAGGGCAGCATAACCAACTCGGAGTTATTATATATACTAATAAGGCATAATCCATTTTTAACCGACTTCAAAAAGGAGGAGGTTCTCAATTCGGTTGGTATTTTTTTTTTATATAAGATGTAATGGAATTTTATAATAAAATTTAAGGAGGTGGGCAGGTAAAGTGTTTACAATCTAAGAAAAAAATTCAAAAAATTATAAAAAAAAAAGTTTAAATAATTTAGTGACTTCGTAATTTACTATTTAATATTTTTCAGTGTATCTAATTCATTACTAAGCTTAAACCTTAAATAATGAAAAGAAAAACAATTAAATAAACTATTTAAAAACAGCTGATATTACGTTCGTTTGCTCGCACTGCACCGATTACTCCGAGATTTCTGAACCGATTTCTGTGATTCTTTTTTTGTTCGATGCAGGATAGTTGCGAATTGGTCCCATAAAATTTGGTTTAGTTTGACCCGGTACTTTTTATGTTATGAGCATTTTTATATATTTCATTTCATTGTTAACTTGGACGATGTAATTTTTACGATAATTTGTTTAGAATGTACATAAAACCTTCCCAATCTAATGTAGGAAAACCCTGCTGTAGTTTACAAAAAAACATATTAGAGACACTCAAAAGTAAAAAAACTGCGTTAAAAAAGCCGACTTCAAAAACTAAAAAGCAAAAAATAAGCCTTTTGGAGTCGGTGCCAGCCAAGGCAAGAAAAATAAAAGAATAGGAGCTCAGAGTATAATGTCTTGGCTGCCACCGACTCCAAAAGGCTTATTTTTTGAAGTCGGGGTTTTTTAGCCTTTTATTTTAATATTTTTATTTTTTTGCATATTTTTTGTTTTAAATGATAAGGCGCCGGTTAATGTAGCTGTCAGTCCCATCAAAACGGTACCGATGGCGGCGCTGGTCAAAAGCCAAGCATCGTGCTGAGTCGAGGCCGTTTTGGGACAAACTTTTTTATTACTAGTTTTTGTTTTCTTTGTTTCGCACTAATGTTTGTCCCAAATAAACGTTTTTTCTTTCTTTTTTTCCAATATTAGAAATAGGAAAGAATTGATTGTTTGTTTGTTTGCATTGAATAGGCTCCGAAACTACTGAACGGATTTGGATGAAATCTAGTATACAGATAGTAGATAGCCTGGTTATGAACATAGAATATATTTTATCCCGATATTCTTACGGGAACCACGCGGGTGAAACCGCAAGCTAGTATCTGACTAAAAATCTGCTGCCTATAAAAATTCCAAACGTCTAAAAATAAATTCTGGGTATAGCTATACGATGTATATGTCGTAGGATGATTTGATAAATAGAATTTTCGCAAAAACCCTAGGTATACTGTGAAAACACGGATAATCAGACAATGGTGCTACCATTTCTCAATCTTACTGAAAAAGATAGGGTTTTTGCAACAATACTGGTTGCTTTAGTAACATTCGATATTCTTAACTCTGATTGGCTTAATTTTTGCTTGCTTGCTAACTCTTATTTTGATTGGTTCACAGAAAGTTAACTACACATGAGAGAAAGGATTGAATTTTGAAACGTCAAGTCGTCAACCAATCAGAGAAGATGTTGTTTTGGATGGTCCGACCAGCCAGTCAGTGTTCTTATTTCATAATAACCAGCTATTCTTTTCGTAATCTTACTAAGGCAACCCGTTTTTTCGCAAAACCCCTATCTTTTTGTAGTAGGATTGAGAACTGATAACAGCATTGTCTAATTATCCGTGTTTTCGCAATATCCCTAGAATTTTCGCAAAAAAACGATATATGTAATTATCCTGCGACATATATAACGCATTGACGCATACGGAAACAAAGCTCTCTGTCGGCAAAAGTCATTCAATATAGCAATGTGAGAAAGTTGCTTGGTGTTTCTATGTCATTGCACGTGACTGTCGTCGTCGTCTCAGCCACATGATACCCACTGCTGGGTATAGGCGGCCCCCAAGGATCTAAACGACGATCGATCCTGCGATGCCCGCATCCAGCGGCTTCCCGCTACCTTCACCAGATCGTCGGTCCACCTTGTCGGGGGCCTACCCACGGAGCGTCGTCCTGTGCGCGGTCGCCATTCTAGAACCTTTCCGCCCCAACAGCCATCGGTTCTTCTCGCTATATATGTCCCGCCCACTGCAACTTTAGCTGAGCAATCCTTCGAGCGATGTCGGTTACTTTAGTTCTCCTACGTATCTCCTCATTTCTGATTCGATCACGTAGGGAAACCCCGAGCATAGCTCTCTCCATTGCACGCTGTGTGACCTTGAGCTTTCTTATCAGACCCGTAAGCGACCACGTTTCACTGCCATAAGCAGACCATAAGTCATTACTGACACTAAGGTAAGTCGGACACGAAGATTTTACGGAGCTTCCCGAATGCTGCCCATCCGAGTTGGTTTCGACTACAGATCTCTATCTCAAAGTTAGACTTACCTAACTGGACTGTCTGTCCAAGATAAACGTAGTGGTCAACAACTTCGAGAGTAGTGTTCCCAACATGAAATGGAGTGGGTATAACTTGAGAATTTGACATGATTTTCGTCTTATCCATGTGATACGTGACTGTACTTTCAGCTAATTATTATTAACCGACTTCAAAAAAAGGAGGAGGTTCTCAAGTCGACTGTATTTTTATTTTTTTATTTTTTTTATGTATGTTCCACCATAACTTCGCCAGTTGTTAACAGATTTTTAAAATTCTTTTTTTATCTCTAAGAAAATGGTTTATGTGTGGTCCCATATAATTTTTACGAAGATCTGGCTAGTAGTTTTTTCATAATCTGAAAAATATAAATCACCTTTTGGCAAGTAGTCGTATACCTAGATGATATCATTGTTGTGTATGGGCTGATTTTTAGTGTAAGTAACGGCACATAATGTAACAAAAAAATCTGAAATAAAAACATTTTATAAAAAAAATCAAACCGACTTCAAAAAGTAAAAAATAAAACTTTTGGAGTCGGTGCTAGTTAGCTAAGGCCAAAAAAAATATAGTTAATAGAAGTGCAATGTAGAATGCTTTGGCTGGCACCGACTCCAAAAGTTTTATTTTTTACTTTTTGAAGTCGGTTTGATTTTTTTTATAAAATGATTTTTTTTAATAAGGACATTTCTTGTGCTGTGACTACGGGGAACAAAACTATCTGTTGAATCCACTGGACCCGACCAACCCGTGGACCCACTGCACGTCTAAACTGTAGCACAGTGGGACTACGGGGGAAAAAAAAATACCCGTGCCGTGGACCCATCAGGGGGAACAAACGGGTAATAAGGGAAAGATATCATGTTCATTCAGTGCCCTTCATGACCAAAAAAGTTCCGAAAATAGTATGTTGTAGGTTTAGCCAAGTAGCACATAATTCGGCCACAAGTGAATTCTCAGATGGGACTCGAACCCACGACCTTAGGAAATCCGTTCCAATGCTCTAAATCGAGTTGAATTTTTTCCAAGTTTTTTAAATAGAAAAATATTGGAGAAAAATAGCATTGATAAAATGCAAAATATAAAAAAAAAACAGACCTGTTTTATACTTTTATTTTATTTTTTCGCAGTTTTTCCTAGATCACTTCATAAGCTGTTTTGTTAAAATTCGGCAAATTGGCTTTTAATTTAATAGTTCTTGGAGATCAAAAATAATGATA
Source organism: Chrysoteuchia culmella (assembly GCA_910589605.1). Classification (NCBI taxonomy): domain Eukaryota; kingdom Metazoa; phylum Arthropoda; class Insecta; order Lepidoptera; family Crambidae; genus Chrysoteuchia; species Chrysoteuchia culmella. The sequence goes on along the minus strand of OU342651.1, from coordinate 18,798,696 downwards.
ATAATTAATTATTCATGTACATAATGTTTCTAATAAAATCGAGGAAATGATAGTAGCGTAACGGTTAGCTTATACTAATGATTTAGCACACAAAAATGTCAACATTCCTTCGTAATGTGTCAATCCAGCCTTTATCTGTTTTCTCGACTTTTTTGCCTGCGCTCATTGTTTTTACAATCTCCCTCTATATCAACAACAATAGAGGGACGTACTTTTCTATGCGCGTACGCTCTACAAAACTATGAACATTATCATTCGGATGCAAACTTACACAACTTAAATTACGAAATGTAACTCTATAACATTGAAATAGAGTCGTTACGGCCGCAGTAAACTTTTTGTTAAGGCGCGTTTCGGTGCGGTGCACAAGAAGTCGTCAGTCGCGCGTCCACCGACTGTGGTTCCGGTGGGGTCGATCACCAGCGGAGTGTGTGCATGCCTTTACGGCCACTCGTAGACTCTCCCGCGTGCGTGACGAACGTTTCGCGCCAAAACTGCGTTCGATATTCGAACTAGCATCGCGTTTTGTTTTTAAAGTTTTGAATAACGATTTCAAAATTCAAACCCATGGTACAATAATAATCTTTTGAACTTTATTTTTTTGAATTAAGAAGATAAAACATTTTATGAATTGTTGTGAGTGTTACAGTTTTATAAACTTTTGGAACTGAAAACAAACATTAAAAAGTATGTGTAAAGTGCTTCTAACTTTTATGAACTAAGTACGTTAATGCAATGTTTTGTGGATTTGGAACGAAATTACGAAAATAAAGATGTGTTGGAATTCTATTGTGCAATTTTTCGTATTGTACATTGCGGCCGTTCGAGTCGGTGAGTTGAATAAAACGCTTTTCAGTCTAATCTATTTACTTGCTTCATATTTATTTGCAAACTAACTTTTTATGCGAGTGTGACAGACCGTGAATTGAGGGTATTATGTCGCTCTACAGGCTTCCTATTTGTCTTTTCAGAGCAAAGGAAAATCGTTGCTTACTCTAATTCGTAATTTGCTAACAGAACACCGGTGTCTAGAGAACAATGGAATATCAATTGTGTCTCATAACTCGGAACCTGAGACGTTTAACCAAAAAGTTTAACACATATCCATCATTTTGGCGTGTTTGGCGCAGGGGTACTAAACCCACCTTCTTCGCCAAGTGTCCCGGGTTCGATCCCCGGACAAGACAAATATTTGTGTGCATGAACATGTCTATTTCTCTTGGTCTGGTTGTTTAATATGTATATTAAGTATGTATTTACAAAAAAAAGTATATAAGTATGTTTATCCGTTATCTAGTATCCATAACACAAGTTCTTCATGAAACCTAACGTGGGCTAGATAATTGGTGTGATTGTATGCAGATATTTATTTTATTTATTTATTTATTTATCATAACTGTAATCTTAGTAGTTATTTATTCTTTTGCTTTAAGTGTTGTAACAATTTCGATAATATTTATTATATACTTTTCTTCGATGACTGTTACGTCGGTATGAGACTTGAACATCCGAATCCTAAACTTAACTAATATGATAATGCGAAAGTGTGTTTGTTTGTCCTTTGTTGACGCCTTTTCAACTTAAGTTAGTTGAAAGGACGGAGAGTAAAATAGGTTACTTTTTATCCCGATATTCCCGAGGGATCGGGAACAACTGGGGTGATAACGCGGGCGGAAGCTAGTTACTATATAATTTGTGGTATTAGTTTGAAGACTTTTTTTTGACAAAGTTCATGTGTTGGTTTGTTTTAAACAGCAACATTATTATGTAAGTAATTTAAGGGTATTTATTTGGTTTTGTCGACAAATGTCAGATTCTAGAAACGTTAAGATTCTATGAATAAAAAAAAACTACATATGGTGAGCTCAGGCACTTACCATATGTCAATTAAAATATTTAATAAAATACCAAAGGAATTCCAGGAAATCCAAACAGAAAAGATGTTTTGCTCAAAACTGAAGGAATATTAAATACAAATATGTTATTATACCTTGAAAGAATTTTTTGATTGTACTTAAAATGTTTATGTTTAAGAATATACTTTTAAAATATTTAAATTGCCATACCCTTGCAGGGCCATGTTTATGGGTCATTTTTATTTATTTACCACTTGTAATAACCAACATGTTGCAATAAATGTTATGACTATGACTATTAATGTCGGATTTTGTATCAATAACAAAATATATAAATTTGAAGAATCTGGCATTCATAGACTTTAGCGTTTTAAACCTACTGTCTGGCATTTCTAGAATCTGACATTAGTCGACTAAACTAAGCCTTAGCCAGAGATTACCATTTTTTTATTAGCTAAGTATTTCAAGCTTTCCGCCCGCCACTCTTTCCGCGTGAGATTTTAAAAACTTTTCTATACGACTTTCTTCTTCTTGGCCGGACTAATAGCGGACAAAACTAAAAAAAGAATTACTTATCCAACTTATTGCAGTCGAATTTATTCTGAAGTTAAGAACCTACCTAATTCTTAAATGTAATACTTACTAAATACTATCTATAAAAAAACAACTAGCCTCTTTCTTCCTACAATCTAAATGTCGCCACATAGCAATCCTATCTATTTTACAGTACATTAATTTTATTTGGCCCGAGTTGTCTCACGCTGCTTGGGCATACAGGCCGAATGCGCATACGCACCCATTGTTTCTCGATACTCATCATGAAAGGGAAACTTATTATTACATTATAATGATTTTACGAAACTTAAGCAGTTTTATTCAATGCAAATTTTGTAGTAATTGCGTATAGATAATGTTGTAATTGCGATCGTCTGGCGATCCGTACTCCGTAGATGGTGAGAGCTTTTAAGATTCTTGTCTGATGCGATGAGGATTGTTTAAGAAGGTCGTTGAGGTTAGGTATCTTAGACTCACAACTACATCAACTTTACATTAATAAAGACATCCTTAGCTATCAGCAGGATTTTCCAATTTTTGGGAAAATCGGAAAATGGACGACTTTTCGTATTACTGAACAACTTTTTTTTTATGAACGACTGCGATCTTTTATGAAACGATTTTTTATGAAATCTTAGCCGTTAAGTATTAATAAGGCTGAAGATGGAAACAGCTTCTCCCGGAATCCTCAACCAATGAGGAAGTCTTGGTATTGACAAAAAATCATAGAACACTTTTTTGTTGACTTGTTAATAAAAAAAGTCGACCATTTTCTGATAATTTTCTCGAAGAACTGGGAAATTCTGTTAGGAGCAAATTTTAATGTTTTATTAATGTAAAGTGTAAAGTCTTTATTAAGTAATATATTATTGAACTCATGCAAAGCTGCAGTGGGTAATTTCAATTAGTACCTAATAATTTAAAATCGTTGATAATACTGTTTAAGACTTTGTCTATAACAACAGTATGTGTAAATGTAACATAGAAAGATGTACTTACCTAGTTATGTAAGTAGTGTAAATTTTCAGAAAAATATTGACAAAAATATTTTATATAAAAAAAAAATTACCTTAATCTATTTTCTTGAAAAATTAAGTTTCACTCTGAATATTCTTGATAATGCAATTTTCTGAAGCGCATATTAAAAGTTTGCTTTCTAAAATACAAGTTTACGAAAAAAAATCCAGTTAGAAGTTTGTTGTTGCCTCGAAAAAGTCTTTGAAGGTAAATTCGTTAAAATTGGATTTCATGGAACCTTTCAAGACTTATTGTATTCGTTCGCTGCAAAAATACAGTGAACAGCTCGCCAAGAATTAGGTACAGTGTACAGCACGACAGGTTTCGTACTTGCACTACGACATTCGCCGTTATGACCAAATTTCACCTTGAGAGTTGCGTTGTGTCACATACCAATTAATTTAAAATTTGGCCATGATTGAATGTACTTATTATGATTTTATTTGGATTAAGACAGTATTTATCGAGGTTTCTGTCAAAAAAAATATCCAAAATATCTACCTCATAAAAAATAATGCCAATTAGTTAATTTTTTTCATTACAAAACCTCGTTGCCCGTGGTTCTACCAGTAGAACTACTTAAAATCCCTTAGACAGGATTTTGACCCTACCACCGTTGGGAGACCGGGCAGGGCCCAATACTACTTAAAAGTCTAAACCAATTGCGCTACCAAGACAATGTGGACACGTCGAAATTTTTTTGTAGGCTCATCTATAAGCGACCTCGTTTCGTTTAGCTTAGCTCTCGATGTGGTCTGCTAAAGAAGTAGGTAATAAATAAAACCCGTAAATGCATACAACATTTTTAGCTCTGCTTAGTTTGAAAATATAAAGTTGTGACTTTTCCGGTACTTATTAATTCATAGAAGCTATCTTTAGGATATTATATTGCGGACTTTCGCTTACTCGTTGTATTGTGTTTAAAAGTTAGTTGTTACTTTTACTTCTTCACGTAGAATCAATAACTACGATACGAACTTCGTAATTGCTTAATTACAGGAGTTTGTGAATCACTAAAAAGTTCCTATTTATACAGTGGAGTGGTGGAAAGTTAGCTGTAACATAAAACTCTTACATAACAATTACAGATTTAATATCTGTAATTGACATGAATATTTTAGGTACTCGGTGTTCCTACCACTCACCTTGGGAATGTACCTACGTGAAGTTTTAATATCCTTAAGTTACAACTAACGTACCTAGATATCAAGTAACAGAGGTTCTTGTGCCCTGCGTATGTCGTAGGATAATTTGATAACTCATATTTTCGCAAAAATCCTAGGAGTATTGCGAAAACAAGGACGGAGCAACGGTGAGGACATTTCTGAATTTTACCAAAAATACAAATTGCATTTAGTAACATTGGATATGCTTAACTCTGATTGGCTTGATTTTTGTTTGCTGGTCAACTCTTATTCTGATTGGTTCTTATGTTTAACTCTGAAATTTAACATTGATTTATTATATCATAGACATTTAAACTAATCAGAATAAGAGTTCGCCAGTAAGCAAAAATTAAGCCAATTAGATTAAAGATTATTCAATGTTTCGCAAAAAACCTATCTTTTTTCAGCAAGATTGAGAAATATCGTAACCATTTTGTTAAATTATCCATATTTTCGCAATATCCCTAGAATGTTCGCGAAAATTCTATTTATCAAATCATCCTACGACACATATATGGCGAACACCTTAACTTTATACTTTAAGGTGTGGAGCGAAGTATGAAATGAGGGAAGCCACGCTATGCAGCATTTCTGTATGAGCATTTAAAGAAACTGAAAATTCTGTCCTTACATCTTTGCACGTATTAATTTATCTCTGTTTTTGTCACGAAACTACTTGTGTAAACCGACGAAGAAAGATGCAAGAGGGAAAGCACTAGACGGAAAAGATTTCGACCAAAAATATCACCCAAACTTAACGTAGCCAACCACTGTTCAACATTGCTCATAATTTCAGTGTACTAAATTGAATAATAGACTTCCCCTTGAGTTGAAAATAATGTCTGATTTATTTAAATCTTAAGTAATTTTCTTGGACGAATTAACCACATTCGTCCAAGGTCATTTTTGATTAGAGATTATTTGGTCGAAGAACTTTTTAATCAAGGTACCTTCCTAGTAATGTAAAAACTCTTTATAGAGGTTAGTCGGATTTTCTGTTAATTTTTTTTGCGAATACCTACGAATATTTCGAAATATTATTGACACAATATACGCTGTTCTTCAATTATTGTTTAATTATGGTAAAGTGTAGGTACGAGTATTGTGCTTAAATTATGTTTTCTATGAAGTTTAATTTAACATGTATGATGTTGAACGATACTTTGCTTAATAATTAATTATCTTATAATGTAAAAACAATGTAATATAATATAATGTTGTTGATGAATGAAATCCAATAATTATACTTAATCGAATCTCTCTCTCTCGCTTAGCTTTTTCTCAACAAAGCCTGCATTTATAATTGAAAATAAAGTAAGTAGTATAACAATATTATATTATAGACAGGAATATTGCGGTCACCTCTGGGACGGCTCAGAGAAATGCCAACCAGCTGCACTGGACACGATTCAACGCAGAGTTGAGAGGCTAATTGGCGAGAAAAGATTGGTGAAGAGTTTCATACCCTGGGCCACCGCCGCAAGGTTGCCTCTGTTGGTTTTTTTACAGACTGTACTTTGGAGAGTGTGCATAAGCCCGCAAAGTTGCCTCTGTTGGTTTTTTTACAGACTGTACTTCGGAGAGTGTGCATAAGCCCGCAAAGTTGCCTCTGTTGGTTTTTACAGACTGTACTTCGGAGAGTGTGCATAACACACTCACACTGCAATCCCCCTTCTTTGGATGATATTCCTAAATGTCGCACAAATCGCTACTTAGTAATAATAGGTATTATTCTTTGACGCTATTAAACATCCTTTATATTGCGCACAGCAAAGGAGTGGAACTTCCTTCCTGCGTCTGTTTTTCTGAGTACTTATGGGTCCATCTTCCAAGTAGGGTGAATAGACACCTTCTGGGTTAGCTCGCTTCATCTTGGATCATGTCTTTTGGGCTTGATTGAAATCAAGAGCAAATCCATTATAAGTATATTATATAAACAAAACACATTATTAATAAAACTTTATAAAGTAAAATTACCTTTATCGAAATGACTTAGAGTTAAAATTTAAGCAAATCATCTCAAATAAATATATTTCCATCACGTAAACTGCTTGCCGTCAGCAAATCTATCACGTTCAGCCTTAAGTGTTATCTTTTAAATCAATGAATGTGATTCGCATTAGAAAACAGAAATCGTATAGAAAATATTATTTATTAATATTAATGGAAATTGACTATTAAATAAAGCAAGTATCGAATAGAAACTCGTAACTGCTATCGATAAGGTACCTACTGAAGTGAGCTGTTTACGGTTGGATGATCAAAACAGTGAATTTGTGTTTGTAAATTTTGTGTCTGGTGAATCAAGTGTTGAACTAGTTGCAATAACTAGGTTACTTCAAGGAGGCCTAACTAATAGTTTGAAGAGGCGGCTGTATCTACCTTTATTCGTAATTTGTTGTTGCGAAGTTTCATGAACATTTTGAATATTCCAAATGAGGGTCGAACGCATGTTGAAAATGTTTTGTTCTAACGTCTTTTTATAGATGGAGTCTTTGTTTTTGTTGTTTGTGCATTTTACTTTAGAACTGAAGTTCTTTTGGAGCAACTTTCGCGTAGGCAATTGTATATTAGGTATTTATTGTTGATTAAATAATTACCTGCCTATATCTAACAACAAAATGTATTTAAATGGTCCGATTCTTAGAACAGAGTAAGGGTTAATCTCTAAATATTCCATTACAGAACGATTTGCGCGGGAACTATCGTGATATCCCGGTAATTTGACGGAGGTCGCAGGTCGTTCCCGCTGGAGGGACCTCTGGCGTCAACCCTTCCTCTCCTGGCTATATCTTTGAATAAATTCCGTCGCCCCAGGGGTCACAGACGACCGAGGTAAAAACTGACGCTGTAATAATGTTATTGGTGATTTATCGATGGACGCCGTAAAAAGTCTTTTCGTCGATTCTGAGCTAAGAAAGGGTTGACAGGAGCCAATTGAATATTCTTTCATCTTTTTGAACGTATAACAATTCTTTAGTTAGTGCTAAATCTTAGCCAATTTTTTCTCACTTAAAATAACTTTGATATGGATTTGCACTGTAACAGCTTTTAAACCTGTTAAAAGTAAAAGAGGGATTCAGAAGAAAGTGACTATTGATTAACCATCAGGCATTGAGGAACAATGTACAATGTACAACAAATCAAACATTACATAGTGACATTGATTACGACCTTATCGCGTTTATTAATAAGAGTGCTTTTCATAGTAGTATAGTATTTCAATTTGGCACTGCTTTCTATTTATGTTTTATCTTGGCATTAATAAGAAAATTTTGTATTTTCTTTAAGTTAAGGTATGCGTTAATGCTCCCAACTGTTCTCTTAACAAGTTTAGTTTCCGTGGCAACCTTTAATTAAGCCAGCACCAATTCTTGAAACCACTGGCTGTAATGCATTTAAGGTGTATGATCTTGCTGGTTGTCCAAATATATAAATAAAATAAAAATAAATCTCTTTTTCGATCATAGATATATTTTATTTTAATCCTTCAAGCATCACAATCCGATGCTAGAGTTATTCGCTATTAGAGCGTGCGTGACTAACAAGTGATAAAGATTTTCATGCAAATCGAACATTTCTACAAAATACCATGAGTACCTCATAGTTGTTTACACAATCCATGGGAAACTGGGTTAGCTTGTAAATAGCTTGCACAATTATTCATAATTGCGAATGTGTAACAACGCCAACATTGTTTCTCTACAAAGTTGATTTATTTGTAACTTTTTGCGCTTAAGCAGACTAATTAAGGTAGTGCTGCAATTCTCCCACCGGTTCGATACATGTTCGTCGATTCTGCTGACGCTACCGAAGTTCTCCAATTAGGCAAATTGGTGTTTCGTACCGTGATGTGATCTCACGCCGACTGAGCTCGTGACGCGAACAACCTAAGTGGCTGGTTGAATCTTCAGTTCCGTTTCTCGTTTTGGGTTTCGCAAGCACGAACGAGGGGTTTGCATTTTTCATCAACAAAAGACTGTCGAAATTCTCGACTTAATAAAACAACTAAACCAATATGTATCTTATTCGATGACATGTTTGGCGCAGGGGTACTAAGCCCGCCTTCTGCGCCAGAGGTCTCGGGTTCGTTCCCCGGACAAGACAAATATTTGTGTGCATGAACATGACTATTTGTCTTGGTCTGGGTGTTTAACCCAACAAGACACATATGTATATTATGTAGGTATGTATTTACAAAAAAATAGTATATAGTATGTTTATCTAGTATCCATAACTCAAGTTCTTCATGAAACTTAACGTGGGTAATATAAGAATAAGACAAGTTAAGATAATTTGGTGTTTTATATGCAATTATTTATTATTATTTCATATCTGTAGATATTTAAATAATGATGACTTGCATAGTGCAATGGTGGGGAATATATGTTTTATACTCCGCGGTCGCGGGTTATTCCCGCATAAGACAATTAGCGAGAAAGACTACAAAATTATTAAAATAAAAATTAAACTTAATAATCGCAAAAAAGATAGATGGATAAAAAGTTTTATTTGCCAAGGCACACATACATTCATAATAATACACAAACAGAAAAAAAATTAAACGAAAATGAATATTTAATTGAAGAAAAAGACAAAGAATATTAACATTTACGATATTAACAGTATATATTAGTATAGTAGTAGTTATAAGTCCAGTAGGCCTAGCACGAATAACTGTCCAGTAAGTATCGAGGAATTAAAGTAAAAATAGTATGACATTGTGAGCAGAGTTCCTATTACCGGACGTAAACAGAACTACATTTTCGTATACATGTTTTGACATTACATCGTCGTCATCAGCCATTTTTAATGTCCCCGCTACTGGGGCACTGGCCTTCCTTATGGATGGATAAGGAGAAAGGGCCATGACCCACCACGCGGGCCCAATGCCAATTGGTGGGTTTTAACGACTGCAAACGCAGCCGGGACCAACAGTTTAACGTGCCTTCCGAAGTACGGAGGAGCTCGAGATAGTAAATTTTTGGTCACCCATCCCGTGACCGACCATTGCGAAAGTTGCTTAACCTCAACAATCGCAGACCGAGCGCGCGAACCACTGCGCCACGGGCTCCTCATTTGACATTACATGCTCGATACTTACTCGATAGTTTTTCGTGATTGCCCTACTGAAATTTTGCATGGGTATGTAGAAAAATCCAACGTGTACTAAGTACGGGACGTAAAACATTATAATTTTCTCGGCACTGTACAAACTATCAATACGATTTTATCAAAATATGGATTATGGCAATGGTACAAACTTACCTATTGTAATTATGCTACGGATAATGTAATATTTGTAGTTGATTATCGGATTTAATACAGATTTATATCATGGTACTAATATTCATTAATTTCAATGCTCCATAACATAGAGTAATTATATTTAATGATCTGATAATGTTAAATCTTGTAAATTCTGTATCAGCTGTTCTGTATTCAGCGAGAGAGATATAAAAATGGTTTTCGTATTTATCCCGATATTCACAGATAAACATCCCGTGAGTCCCGTGACCATAGCACTGAAGTATCCGAAAATTGTGGAAAACAAAGGTTTTTAAGAATTTTCGGCTCTAGCTTTTCCTATACCTAGTTAAAGAACTAAACTAAGAAACAGAATAAACGAAAATTCACAGTGCTCAAGAAAGAGGTTAATGCTTTGAACGATTTTGAATTTCTTAGTTTGGAATAAAACAACTTTACCCGAAACATTATTTGGTACTATATTTTTGGGTTTTTTGATTTACCGACGTTTCTCCCTCCCCGTTGCCGTGGTCACCGGTTGACTCCCCGTGACCACGGCAACTGAAAAGGTGCCGAAACATCGGGAAACCAAAAAACCAAATAAGTCCCTATGTTTGTTTTAAGTTGTTTTATTTCAATTATGAGTGCGCGAAGAAACTTAAAATGTTTCATACTTTTTTTATGAAGTATGCCTGTTTTCAAGTCTTTTCAGTTCTAAATGCGTAACATGCTCTATGTTAATAATAATAATAAAATAATTTATTTCGAGCTTCTTGGGCTCAGATGGTTAGTAACAATGGTACTTATATACCTAATGTTAGTATGACAAATTACTTACAGAAACTAAGTACCTCCTTCATGTGTTCTGTGCGAAAACCATACACTCGAACACGTAATCTAATAATCATTCCTTAACATCTAGAATGGTGAAGTTCTGATAATGAGTTTCCCTGTAATTGATAACAAAGTCTCAAACTTACAAACTTCTTACCAAAGTGTAAATATCTATCCTTTTACTTATGGTAAATTTTAAATAGAAAAATATTGGAAAAAAATTAACTAGGCCACAAGTGAATTCTGAGACGTGAATCGAACCCGCGACCTTTGGAAATCATATATCAGAGCATTGGACCGGATTTCCAAAGGTCGCGTTAAGAATAATCTTGAATTTTCGTGTTTTTAGAGGTCTTTTCGAAAAGAAAAAGTGTCGAGGCAAAATCATAAAATCGTGTTTTTGAAACTATACGAATCTAGATAAAGGTATGAAGAAATATATATGTTATTACCAGATTTGTAACAACTGTAACCTTGCTATAGTTTTATATCAAAAAGTCCATACTTTTTCCGAGTAGCGCCTTAACCATAATGTCGCTCGTAAAAGCGGTGGTATTCTTAATACAAAAGTGTAAATTTTGACACACGTTGACTGTACCTTACATGAAGTTGAGTAATACTAATATTTGCCGTCACTATAAACAGGAGAGGAAAACACCAAAGCACCTTCTGTGCAACTGCGGACTACTTATACACAAAAGCTGTATCCACGCGTTGGCACGTCATTAACCTGGAGGAACTAAAATCTCTGTAAGCTAGGAAAATTCTTGACTTTCTGGAAGCCACCGGGTTAAAAGAGGTACTTATACTATAAATAGGAGGCGAGTTATAATAGTTACAATCACTAAGGTCGCAGAGACTACAGCCCTCAACAAAGCTGCAAAGGCCCTAGATCTTCAGATAATAATAATACATCAAAGTTGTTTTTATTCCGTCTGAAACAACCTTGGCAGAAGGTGACGATTGCCAACATTTGTACCAGCTTGATTAACGACCAGTCGTATCATTGATGGCCCACTATTCTTTTGCAGCTTTTTCATAAAAATGTGAATGTCATTGTTTTCATTTCTTTCACTTACAGGCTACAGCTTTATATTGGAGAAATATTATTGGTGGAGTTTTTGTCGAACCTTCTGCTTTTAGACTAGATTTATTTTTTGTGAGTGGATTTGTTAAAATCTTGTTCAGTATTTTCTGTTACATTTTCTGTACTAACAAAAGAAAGTGAAGCAAAAACCGATGATGCAAAATCAGGATAATTTCGACTTGACTTACGATGTTACATTTTGTTATTAAAAACGAAATAAAAGTTAAACTTAAAGTATAACATAAGAAATAAATAATTGCATACAACACACCAATTATCTAGCCCACGTAAAGTTTCATGAAGAACTTGTGTTATGGATACTAGATAACGGATAAACATACTTATATACCTTTTTTTTTGTAAATACATACATAATATACATATTAAACACCCAGACCAAGACATGTAGACATGTTCATGCACACAAATATTTGTCTTGTCCGGGGATCGAACCCGGGACCTTTGGCGCAGGAGGTGGGCTTAGTACCCCTGCGCCAAAAAGGTCGTCAAAGAAAGAAATGCAATGAACCTGTGTATCATATAGAAAATATAGGTATACTTCCACATAGTCTATATAGATAATACAATATCTTTTTAATAATCATTTATGACAAGAATCACAAAAACTTATTAAAGATCTCATATCAATAAGGCTATCGGCTTCTAATATAAAAACTTACGCCTAATTCGACAAGATGATTGGATCGACAGAGTCCGACGAGATTGGTTCATTTCCTCACAAGAACAAAATGCGAGCGGCCATGTTCTAGTCCAGAATTCCAGATTGTCACACGCATTTTGTCCCAGTCCCGGTAATCCCGTGACCTTTGGATTCTACCAATAACGTTGGTTATTTCAAATTCGATTTCGGTAGGATTTGTTTTTGTAAAGGGTTTGATTGAATCGCTTTGAGGGTGTTTTGAAAATTGAAGCACTTAATCCATGTTTTTTTGTTATCTACGTTGTTCCTAGTCCAAGTGCTAACTCACATATTATTTAACCCTCCGATTTGTGCGACAAAAATCCATTAATAAATTGTAATCTGACTGAAATGAACATAAAACAAGCTCTTTAAAAACCACAAGTAGAAATCGGCCGAACTAGCATACAAAGTAGGTATGATCTGTATTCACTGAAAATAAATCGTGGCCTGAAAGCTGAAAGATGGACAAGTTTAAACAAAACAGCTGCTAGTTCAATTAATTTGATTGAGTGTGTTTGATATATTAAAATATGTGCGTAGATATTGTACACTTCATAAAGTTAATCTAAGCTGTTTAAAACTTGAACTTTATGAAGGTGAACTTGGTCCTAGGAGGTACTTAAGTTAGAAACTTAACAGGGCTTGATGCATGGACTAGTGTTTAATACCTTGTTCTTATTAGTTGCTTAGTACCTAGTGATAGGTAATAGATACGAAATAAAAGATGGGGTGTCTAACCGTCTGCAGTCTTTAAAAAAACTAAGCAAAAATTACAAAGGTGAAACCCATCAGATGAGAGGTATGAAGATATAATATCTGGATTAAGAGCATTTTTCCATTTTAATTAACTGTGGAGTCTATACAGATGTTCGTTTGGTTCCACAATGTCCAAATATTCAAGGACTGAGAATTTGGAATAAAGATTTTTTTTATATATTTTTTTTATTAATTATATTTGATACGATTCTGTTTGTTTTATTAACTTCAGTATATTTTATCGGCGTTTGCGCAGCATTTCAAATCTCTAATCTATGCGGACGGTGTTGCTGCGTTAACCCTGGTATTTTATTACTATTTAATCTAACTATTTACACAGCATTTGGTGTTAAGTCGACCGTGGCTGTATAGAAGCGTGATATGAAGGAGCAAATCCATTTGTTCCGCTACCTGCGAGAATATTTTTAAGTCGATTTAGAGGCCGCTTTAGATTGGAAGGAGCCTCAAAGGTCCGATTAAGCTTATCAAATATTTGTGAGAAAATATTGAGAAGGTATTTCCAGGGGAATAGTCTTCATTGCCAGCAAGGCGCCAACCATAGATTTATATAAAATTAATTTACTTATGTAGCATTATGCAATCACAAATCTATCGTAGCAACGAACGTTTAGAAATAAATGTGAAACAGTATTGTTTTTTTTTTCTAAGACTATCTGTAAAGAACCCCGAGAGGAAACAACGTAGTTATTAAGTGCAGAGTAAAGCGTGTATTGACAAAATATAATAAAAACAGGAAAAAATGAGATAATCAAACATACCAACCAAGACGAAAAACAGAACCACAGACATTCTTTCATGAACAGAAAAAGACCTTTCACATTGAAAAAAGGTACCTATAACACTACAAAAAAGTATTTGTTCTGCAACACTATCGAATCGACAACTGCAAACTTAAATGTATAATTTTTATTATACATTAAGAGGCCGGGCGACCGGGCAGCTCTCTATAGTAACGTAATACCGAAATGATTTAAAATTAGAGCATTATTTTCTGTACTTGTGATGTTATTCGCATTAAAACAGTATTTATCTTGCTTTTCATTAAAATGTTATCCTAAATACTTACCCAATTAAAAATAAACGCCGATTGCAGTTTTGTACGAAAAAATGTTATTGGAATTATTTTTTATTGGGTAGATAATTATCTTGGATTATTTATTTCATAGAAACCTAGATAAATACTGTCTTAATCCAAATAACATCAGCATAGGACAGGAATGCGGTTTGCACTTTTGGCAACTGAAGCCCATTTCTATCACTACCTTGGAGGAGTGGTTAATTCGTCCAAGATCACTACACTTCTTCGATAATCTGATTAATTAGCGCTACAGTGATAAACGGGTTGATTACCGCTCCTTTTTTTTTATTGTAACTGGATAGGCATTTGATCACCATCGTGCTTAATAAAAAGGAAAATTATAATTTTGGTTTTTTAGCTTTTTTTTTAAGTTTTTCTCAGCTGTCATGCGCCTAATTGTGTTGATCGGATAGTACAGCCAATCATGATCAAATTTTAAATTACAGTGCGTTTCACCCTGTCGATTTCCGTCAAAAGGTTAGGTTAATAAAATATTATAATTTGATGCAGATGTTTTAAGTTTTGGATTCTGCGCTAAAATCATACTCAAAACATTAGAAAGCGGTGAACGAAAAATGGTTTTGATTTGATGTTTCTAACACATTCGCGCCTTCTTGACATACCTACAAAGGTACCAACCTAACAAAAAAGGGGATTATATAATGAAACGCACTCTATTTTGGTATGACGTTTGTATGGTAGACTGACGTGTCGCTAGTTCCAAAACATTGTTTTGTTTGTTGGTTGGGTTAGGGCTCATTGGGAAACGAAAACGGTCAATGTGTTTATTTGATCTAGTTCAATAAACAGAAGTGATAAATACGCAACATTGCTGTAACAACAAACAAACCTACCTTTTTATAGTTTAATAGCGGACGGCCGTGGTTTCTAGCGCTTTTTAAACATAAGTAAAATAGGAAGAGATCTAAACTTTTCTGTGTTTCGCCAACCATCTTTAATAACAGATAGGATATCAAAATGCTTGTAAAAGCTATTAAATCCTTCACATTTTTATAATTTATTAACACGTTCACTGCGTTGCCATTTTCAAAGAACTCTCAGCCATTGCGTGTAAGACTAAAAGAACTCGTATAGTAATCGATCTTTAGTGTAGCGCGTAGGAGACTTAAGCCCCCTAAAAAAAGCAATTTTCTTAAAGATAACCAAATGTTCTATCATGCGCTAGCTTGGACGAATTAATTCGTCCAAGTGCGCTAGAGACGCCTGCAGTTATGAGGTATAGACTTAGGTAAAAAAACAAATTAAAAATTAGGTGTAGATTATGAATCACACCACACCTAAATATAGTTAAATTTCGTTGCAACTAGTAATTAAAATCTCAGTTAACGATAAGTTATCATTTATTTGTTTAAACTGCATAATAGTTACCTACCGCTAAACAATCGATGTCGCAATCCAACCTACTAAAAAAAACATTGTCGTTGTGAATTATTATAAGTTACAACAAGTCGTTAGTAAAGATAGCTATAGTGTGTCGGTTTTGGTAATTTTCCCCGGGCCTGTATCGCACGCAATCTTCGTTTTACCTTATTTTAACGCCAACGTCATGGTGACGATGCCTTCGTTATTATTGATTTTATGATTTCCCCTGACAATTTTGTTTTATGATTTTCTTAAGAGAATAGCTTAATCTTGGTGTTAACTCAACGCTGGCAAACTTTAGTAGAAAATACTTAGGGCAGTTTCCCAAGTCCCGATTAAATTCAAATTTACTTTTGTAACAAATATTTTAATACAAAAAAAAAAAAAAAACCAAATGTAAACCTAACTTTAGTATAAGGCAGGCGCTTTACTTTATATTTTTTTTGTTTATTGGTATTGGTATTGGTGTGGGTCTGGATGTCTTTTTTTATCAATTCAATTATCTACAACTTGGTTGAAACGTATTGACATAAAGTACTGAGTAGTTAACAGACTATTTAAACTATGAAATTAAACGTATTGTGATTTTTGATTTTTTGCATTTTACAATGCTATTTTTAAACTTATGATAAATTTTTAATAGAATATTGGAAAAAAATCGACTCGGCCACAAGTGAATTCACTTCTAAAGTGAAGTCCCATCTGAGAATTCACTTGTGGATGAGTTGATTTTTTTTCAAATATTTTTCTATTTAAACGTTTTGTTTCAAGTTTTTGGAAATAAATTCCCACATTTTGGGAATAATCTAAGAACACCTCTGCATTGCTTTTTATATTTCATAAAATTTGAAAAGCCGCATCGAAAATAAGCGACATTTCTATTTTCCTTAACTTTTGTAAGCTTATTAGAAAGCTTTTGTATTACGGAGGAAACAAAGGCGGAATATAAAGGTCAATTTTATTCTTCTATTGTATTCTCGTTATTCCGATGTAATATTTATGGAGAAGAAGTAAGGTTTCGGTTTAGGGTTAAATAAAACATATCTTTACAGTATTTTATAAGATAATATAAATAAAAAAAGCAACTAAGTTTTTAAAATTCCAAATTGCTCAGACGGAACCCAAGTGGTAATATAAAACTTTTGATAAAGAAACAGTTTTTCAGGTTTGAAAAGGTAGCCAGCCCCCGTAGCATTGACCACCGAAACTGGATATACCGCGCGTGATAGCGTTATATCGACACTCAACTGTCAAAATCCATTGTCTTTTGACAGGTACCTAAACGTGATAACTCGCTATACTTATGGTTATGCCAGGATAGCCAAGGTACAAAGACAGATCTACTGCCTACCTGCCACATCTATACTAATATTATAAAGCTGAAGAGTTTGTTTGTTTGAACGCGTTAATCTCAGAACCTACTGGATCGATTTAGAAAATTCTTAGACCATTAGAAAGCTACATTTCTCCCGAGTGACTAGCGCTATATTTTATCCCGATATTCCCACGGGAACGGGCACCACGCGGGTAAAACCGCGAGGGTCCGCTAGTAGTATTATAAATTTTTTCGTTCAATATAAATAAGAGCTCTATTTATTTTATAACAATCACCGGAGTTTGAGCATGATCGAATCTCATGTTCTCAAGCCAAATGACAATCCAGCCGGAACAGGCTGGAAATTGGATATAAGAACGAAATAAAAATCATTTATTGTAGGCACACAATGGACACACATGGGGATAGACAATTTAAATTAACGTATAGGTACGCACTTGTAAGATTCACTTCGGTTTGTTTGCACATAAACCAATATCAAATCGACTGTTACCGTTTGCAGATAATAAGTACATTTATTTCTCACACACTGAGAAATAACTAGAAATAGTCCCTAGCCTGAGTAGGTACTTCGTATTTGTAAGAAAATTGTATTGTAAACTACAAAATATTAAATCGTAAAACGAAAAAAACATATCATATCTTGAAACCTATGTTATCGCTGAAAATAAACTCAGGGTGGTAGGAAAATTTAAATTATACAAAAGCGCATTTTTTTTTCTCAGAAATTATTGAAAAATTAGAAAAAAAAAACTCCAATTAGTTACACAAATTTATTATACCAGTAAGCATATTACTTAAGGCACTTAAGGCAGGCAGCTCCACTCTTCCTTGAAACTATAGAGCATTGCATACTGACCAGACATTATTTGATTCGTATTAAGTAAATACACAACGTGGGATAGTTTATTTTTAGATAAATAAAACGCAATCTAATAGATAGACCATTCATTTCTAAATTCAAATTCACATTTGTGTATGTGATAAGGGAGTCACAGGAAATGCATTTAAAATAATATTTGCTTTTACCTATCAGTTATGTATTTGTTCCGGATCGTATCTATAGTATCGTACGCGCAAGAATCGATAATGATTCAATAATATAAAAATGTAAATATTTGAGTAGGTGGAGTTTTATCGGCACGGACTATTTCACAGATATATTTACCTGATAAAAATATCTTGAGTAAGCTTTGATGTGTCTATTTGAAAATGCGAGATGGAGCACAGTATAAAGATAAGTACATACAGTAAGTTGCTTTGCCTTTTCTTGATAAAAGTTAATAGGTATTATTATTGTAGCCGCGTGATACTCACTACGCGATAGGGCTGCCCGCCAACATAGATTAGCCATTACTACAGGTTTACCGCGTACAAAACTTTCATAATACGCGTTCTTCGCCGCAGCGCATTCGAGACTTACACCCATTTGCATTTAACTTAAAAATCGCCTGAGGCTATTTTTATCTTTCTTAATGTTAATAAAATAAGGCTTTGCACTAACCATATTACGTTTATAAAATCCACTGATTTATTCTTTACTTACGGGCCGAATATCAAGCGCCTAAGGATTAAGCTATTATTAATATGTTTTAAAATTGCAGACTCTTGCCGAGCTCTTGAAGGACCGAGGCGCGTCGGATATTAATCGCGAACGGAGCTTTAGTAGGAAGACAAAATACTGTTATCTTTATACCGTGGTTGTAGCGTGGTATAGATTAAGTCGAAGAGTGCATTTACAGTAATACAGAGGGATTTCGAGATTTTCGAGCCACCTACCCGCATATGTACTTTATTAAAATCCGCTTATCCGAAAATAACATTGATTTCGCGTAGTGTTTCTGTTTTCTCTAAGATTAGTGTCGCTTGGATTTTTAAGATGAGCTTGTACCATGTTCTATGCATGATGATTGATTGTTTTTTAGCTTAGCTACTTACTCGTACAGATGTTATATGTTTGTATGAATGACGCTTTTATACCTACTGATACAAGCAAGTCCGAACGACATATTAAATAATTGACGAATGTAGCTTAAACATTTTTATATTATTTTTATTCTCAGTGATGTAAACAAAATTAATGAAACCTATTCCATCATATTATTACATTTCCTACCGATATTGCAGTGACATACCTACCACCACGCAGGCACACGCACGCACTCGTACGTAGAATCTTATTACCAAGATCAAAGTTGTCTTGATGCGCTCCGATGTAATGAAATATTATATTACACACCTCGTTTCAATTTTACCCTCCGGTTTCCTCGTTTTCACAAAATAATAACTATATATGGTGTTAAACAACTCAAATACTTAGAACTGGGAGCCTATTCTTCTGCGACATTTTTCAAGCAATTTTTTTTATTAAAATATACCTATGTATATTTTAATAAAAAAATATGGTTCCGTTTTTTGCCATTAGGCTACGGAGTCCTAAAGAGTAATTATTGTTTTATAAGGTAGATGATTTTCAGATATCAACATTTATAAATTTATCTACAATATCATAAGTAAGTATAGACTTATAATTAGAAAATGTATGTGAAATCTTTTCTATCTATTGTCATAATATTTTAATCTCAAAGATCGTCGACAATACTTTCATGGCGAATATTGTTTTCAGTGCAGATTAGTGGCACCAGACAATGTCGAATTCGATGGGATAAGGTGAAGATGATGATTGTGGATTAAAAATGTTGATATCTGAAAATCATCCTCCTTTTAAAACAATTATTACTCTTAAGGGTTCCGTAGCCTAATGGCAAAAAACGGAACCCTTATAGATTCGTCATGTCTGTCTGTCTGCCCGTCCGTATGTCACAGCCACTTTATTCCAAAACTATTAGGATCACACAGTTGAAAATTGGTAGGTAGATGTATTCTGTAAACCGTTTTATGGTTTTCACACAAAAATAAAAAAATATAAGTAGGTATATATATTGAGGGGGGAGCGCCTCACACATGAAACTGAAACAGATAATATTTTTTTATAAAACCTATACGTTTGGGGTATCTATCGATAGGTCTTTAAAAGTTATCGTTGAGGTTTCTAAAACGATTTTTTCTCAAAGTCAACCGTTTAAAATATGTACCTAACTTCCAAAGTGTTAAACTTTAAAATAGGAAAGTGATAAATCTAAAAAAGTATATGCTATAGATCTTTATAAAAACTTTCAACGAAAATTGGTTTAATTGAATTTTAAATTGAAACACTTTATAGCACTTTTTTAAAACCGAAAATATAATTTTGTCATTCATACAGACACTTATTAGTTTTGCTGTCGAAAATTATACTGGCATTTTGGTAATCGGTAGTCAAGTGAATACCCAATTTAATATAATAATAATAATAATAGAAACTTTATTGTACACGATACAAAAACAATTACATACAGAGAAAATTACAAAAAAGAGGAACACAGAAAGCAATCTCTTCCAGGCAACCTTGGGTGTAAAACGGAACCCTTCATGTGCGAGTTCGACTCGCACTTGGCCGATTTTATGACAAAATTTCAAGTCGGCTTAAGTTTTCGATTTTCGCAATGAGCGAGCGACAGAAGAAAAAAATAATATTATAGAAATCGAGCATAGGTAGTGTCGCCGCTGCTGGATACCAATGCCGATCGGTAAGAAGGCCACAATTTGAGTTTTGAATTTTCAAATAATTAAATAAGCTGAACCCAGATTACAGTTGTCTGAATACTCGTAAATGGAAAGGTTACGGAAAAATACGCGGCGTGAAAATAATTCTAGATGGCGATAAAAACTACAGGAAACGTAAGGAAGAAGATGGCTATGTTAAAATAAATTGATTTATTGTAGTAGATAAGGTATATTTTCTAATGAAATATTTAGTAAATCAAAGCTAAGTAAATATCAAAAGTAAGTAAAGCGAAATTTTCAAAAAGATTTTATAATAGCTAATCTTCAAGACACAGTCGTATAATATCATTGGCTTTAACTTAAACATACTTAACTCTACAGCAAAACATCTTTTTTATAGGGTCTGAGATTGTTTTTATTGAGTCCTCACGGGTCGCAACGCCTGTCAGCCTTTGGTCACAGACTAAACAAATGTTTGCGGGCTGCTCCGCGTCTCGCCCCACTGCCCATCGCAGGAAACCGTAGCGATTGTATTTTTTTTCACGCGTAGATTGAAAGTGACCAGAAATACGGTTATTGGCCGCACGTAGATTATAATAATTATATTTTGTGTTCGATAAAAAGGTTGTAACCGATTTTTTACGTTAGTTGAACGCGTTTTTGCTTTTTGAAATGAATTGCCGAAAACTTTACAGAAATGGGAAAGAAAAAATATGTATCTATTTGATGATCAATATTGTGTGTAAAAGTTATTATAAAAAATGTACGGTTTCAATTGCTTCACTTTAATTAGTCGTAAGAACAAATAAATTTCGAGAGAGACGGAACTAATATTAAGACGTGTCAGTAAGAGTCCAATGGTGGAAAGAAGTGATCTCTTCCTATCCCTGCGAGAGAAAACGTTATTTTATGTCTGTACTTACCCCTATGTATGTCAAACTTGCACAATGTAGACTCACTCGTGGTTTCATACAACGTAGACTGGTATTAATACGCTTCTGAGCTCGATAACGGTCACAGGATGCATGTTTAAATTAGTCATTGCCAGTTTCCGGGGTGGTTGGTTGAGTGAAACGAATTCAAAATGAGCTGTTGCGATCGTCTTTTTAATAAAACAAAATAATGGGTAGTATTTAACCGATCGACAAAAATACTTTTTGAGCGACAAAAAGTTAACTTTAACCTAAACCAATTTTTTCCGCAACCGTTTTATTATATTCTCAAAATAAATAAATAATTATACAAGATACATTTATGCAAGCAGTTTTACTCGCGTGTTCCCGTAAGTATATATAACTGGACAAAATGTGGTTTGCAATGTCCCATCTATTTCGAGTCATGGTCTATCAATATGCATAATTTCATCTAAATGCCTTTCCATGTGATTCAGTTACAAACTTTAACTCAGGATAAAATAGGGTGGTCACGGGATGGGTGACCAAAAATTTACTATCTCGAGCTCTTCCGTTCTTCGAAAAGGTCGTTAAGCCGTTGGTCCCCGTTGCATTTGCAGTTATTAGTAGCAATCCGTAAGTATTGGGTCGCATGACCAATAATCGTTATAAATGCATAAGGAAGGCCTGTGCTGAAGCAGCTGCTGAAGCATCAGTGGGAATATTAAAAGATGTTGAGTAGCGCTTGGTGCGACTTTTAGGAATATCAACCAAGAAAGGGTAGCCCGCAGTGCGTGTTCCTGGATGTCCGTTGGAAGAAGGGGGTGGCGGTATGAGCTCATGCAGATCCTCAGCACACTCTCCGAATAATAATAATATAATCTGTAAAAGACCGACTGACAGGCAACTTTGCGGCGGAGAGCTAGGGTATGAAACTTGCTCTTCAGCAGTTCTTTGTCGACAATTAGCCTCTCAGCTCTGCGTTGGATCGTGTTTAGTTCAGCTAGTTTGTATTGTTGTATTGTTGTTGTTAAAGTTTCTGTTTATAATGTAGGTAGTTTTCCAGAATTAGATTGCCACTACGTGCTGTGGCCGCACTCGGCAGAGCGCGACGCAAGCGCAGGAAACCGAACCAATTTGCTTTCTTACCTAGCTATTGAAAATCCTCCTGCTGCTACTTTATTTAGCGAGAGGTGCTAAACCTAGTCATGTGAGTAGTTCACACGGTTAGACCTAGGTATTCGTGTGAACTCAGTACTTGACATCTATAATTTTTTTACTTTCGATAAAGTTATAAGTTACTATTTACTTAAAAGTTATTCTTACTGAAAAATTTAGAAAGTAGTATTTCTATCGCACATCGAGTTGTTTACTTAAATAAGACATGTATTTGATTCTATAACTGTATTTTAGGAATACCAATCAGATTGATTCTATTCAAATCTGTATTTTAGAAACGAGAGGTTTCATGACAACAATTGCTAGTGCAATCGAAATCGAAAAATCGTGCGAAATCGTCTTATTACGTACGCAATTAGATTGCGATTTAGGTCAATATTATGAAGCTTGATACTCGGACGACTGTACCGAAAGCTAAAGCGTAAATCTATTTAAAAAAGCTACGGACTATCTCATCCCACTAACGCTTCTCAAGCGTTGGATCTCTTTTAAATATCAATTTACTTTTTCAGAATTTTAACTAGCAAGCGATACGATGTTACCTCAAAGATTGAAAATTCCGATACTTTTGTGTTTACGCACGAAAGCTGATAAACTTCACCACAAATAATGAAAAAAGGAGATAGCCTTTGAAGCCATTTTGCTTTTTGCTTACGCAAAGAAGATAATAATCAACTATGGAAAATGGTTTAACTTACTTTTTTGTTGGATTTACATAGCTTACGGCTTAAACTTTTCAATATTTAATTCAGCACTCATAACATCACTAATGAAACAAAATGATACGAGAATTTATCGTTAACTAGCGCCGCCCGCGGGTTCACCCGCGTATTTCCCGTTCCCGTGGGAAAATAAAAAAAAACCTTTCTTAATGCTCGCCTACATTGATAAAGGATCCTGTATGCAAAATTTCATTTCTTATAATCGGTGTTACGAACTGGCTAGTTATAAAAGGGGATTAAAGTGTCAGGCCGGTGACACTTTAATCCCCTTTTATCAAAGTATATTTTTTGATTTCATTTATTGTCCTCTTGCTTGCAGTCCTGTCTGTCTTGCTGTTATCTTTCTTTCGGTTTGTATCTCGTTTTAATTATGTAATATATTTCCTAACTTAGTTTGAGCCCCTCTTTTACTTCGGCATTGGGTTATGCGTTGTCTGTCAGGCAGTCACGGTATTGTTTTATTAGTATATATTTAATTCAAATAGATGGCATAAAAAAAAAAATTTAGTTACTTCAATAGCCTAATTTTACGACTTAAGATCTAATTTTCTGTGATTTGTTTAAGGTTTTCAAGTTTTCCCGACATTTTTGCACCTTTTCAGCTGCCGTGGTCACGGGATGACTGGATGTGATGACGTTGTCTTATTTCAATGAACAGTGCGCGCCAAGACTTAAGACGAACGTATAGCTGTATTAGCTGTTTTTCTCTACGAATGGTATTATTCTACAGAGTTAATTATCGGTGTCATAAATTAACTTTACTGGTTTTGTTTTCTTGCGTAGGTATTCGGGAAAAGTATTATTTATTACTTTTGTAGTCGTTAACCTAATTGAATTAGATATTCAATCTTTTATTTGTACGTAATTTATTATCTTTACGGTAAAAATAACAAAGTGCTAAAACTTTGGCACAGTATTCGTCTCTTTGGCATCGAAGCACTAACTCATTATTGATACTAAGCTTATTGTTCACGCGTGAAGCCAATGCCGGGAAGTTCTGCGTGGAGCCAGTGCCGCGAACGTCTGTTTTTTTTCTCCCTCTTTCAACTGTGGACGAAAACGAAAAATCAAGATTCATTCCCGTTTTTGTAAACGACCTATATTGCAGTACCTACACACAATTTTTATTTAATTCTTGAGTTTTTATTTATCGCGTGCTACCTGCTACCCTTGTAAACTAGCTTTTGTAAACAAGAGTAAATTAATTCTATACGCTTCTAAAATCTATATTGCAACTTGTTTATAAGAAACGGAATAGGTAGCGCAGTACAGTCTGGGAACTACCCGGTCGACCAGTAGAGTTTCTTGGGAAGCTTTATTTAAAAATTAAAAGATATATAGAAAACGATAATGTCACAAATATTAGACCATTAAGAGGTACAACATTTGAATAACAAATTATTTCTTCAACTTTAGTACTTTCCGAGAAAACGTTTCCCAAAAAACTCTACTGGTCAACCGGGAAGTTACCGATTGTACCTACACTACACTATACACGTGGTACTTAGCTACCTATATGTACGAAAAATTTTCTTACTTATACCGTCATTACAAATATGTCTCATATTCAGGCGAATTTGAGACAAACAATTGAAACGTTGTTTATGAAAACAATGCTCTTTAACTTAATTAGGAACATTTTATTTAGCTCTATACAAAAGTAAAAGTGTTTATCGAATGAATGGAAAATGATTCGCATGGTTTATGAAGTAAACAGATTGCTTAACTAAGCGGTAAAATGCAATTAAGCTTTTGCGAGCCTTACTGATTATTAATTGTTTTTACTCGAACAATCAATTACACGGAACCGCGTGAGGCACGAACTATTGTTTCTTCGTCAAACAAACTGAAACTTCTATGAGTTCAACAGTTACAGTTGTTTTAAACACATAATAATGATCCTATAATTATCGTGTTCGCCAACGTTTTGTTTCAGCGAAACTTTTAAAACATAAATCTTTGACAGATACAAATCTAACATAAAAATCTTGGCCGACCGATCTAAATGGCTGTTATTATCCTCACAGATAACTATGATTTCAATAGTTCACGATGACGTATCACTGACCCATTTCTCCCATCCCTATACTTTCCCATCGGACGGGCCGGTAATTACCGTTTATATTCGCCTTCTTCCAGGGTTCGCTCGCAGGCTTAGGCCGCTCAGCAATTATCACATCGCCTGCGGTCAGTTCCCATGGGACCTCTAAATTGTAAAAGTACATACGAACGTGTCGAAGCTCGCGGCTGTTTGTCATCTTTTTGTTGCAGCCTCCTATTAGGATAGCGTCGCTCTTGTTCCGAGGTCTTAGAGTGCATCCTTGCGGCATTCCAGTTCATCGCTAGCTCCGGTGAGAGAGCGCGTGAACTTTCGAGTAAACACCAGCAATAGGCAGTGTGACAGACGAGGTGGGCGGCTGAGGTATAAGTTGCATTGACACGGTCCTGGCTCTGTTTACTCGGAGCTCGTGAGAACCTCCCGAACTGCATGGGCGTGACATCGAACGCTTTTTGTAAACCTTTTTCTTTTGTAAGAGTAATGTTTAGTATTGGTAATGGCCGAGACGTTTCGACGTGACCGTGACAATGCGTCTTAACAGTAATCGAACTTAATACCATTCGTTTCACACATGTTCCATCTATTGTTTCCGGCTCGGTGTAGTATTGAAAAGAATTAGCCGAATTGGTACCGAATTTTACGACTGCATTGTTAAGAAATTCCTTTTGACGATTTCGTGGCAGTTTGCCAGAGCATTAACTTTTTGGCATGTTTTGAAGAAAAAGGAATATATAATTTCTGAAGCTTAATTATTATTTTGGTCAGACGCCGAGAGCCACGCCAATCAAAAGTCTGGAAAAAGAAGTGAGTGAAAATAAAGTTGCACCTATAAACAAAGTAGCGCAAACCAAATTGTTTTTTTTTATTGAGAAATTAAAATGTTTTGACTTATTTTCTTCATTAAACCTTCATTATCTGTTGCAAGTGTAACACGAAAAATAGTAACCATGCATAGTAGTGGTAGAAATCACTATGAATGTATGTTTTTCAATGCTATTTTCATACATGATAAATTTTAAATAGAAAAACATTGGAAAAAATCAACCCCGCCACAAGTGAATTCTCAGATGGGACTCGAACCCACGACCTTTGGAAATCCGATCCAATGATCTAACTACTGAGCTACTGAGACTCCCATCTGAGAATTCACGTGTGGCCGAGTTGATTTTTGCCAATGTTTTTCTATCTAAAATGTATCGTCACTATGAATGTATTTTTTATTTCAATGCGATGTGATGATCATTAAGTACTACAAAATCATCGTAAAAAAGTTAAGTACTTAAAAAAAATCAACGACATACATAATGGCATACCGAAACCGCCATTTCATCGTTACGTCTAATAATTGTCTATTGATGACAAAGTTGATAGAGATAGGAGCCGTTGGCAGGAGTTGGAAATATCCATCCACATTCGCGCGAAACTCTAAAATTGATCGCGCCCGCGGGCTCGGCGCCATTAAAAATACATTAACTTTCTGGAACTCATTGCCGACAATGTTAGTAATGCAATACTATGAATAGGAGGCTCATGGCTTGTTTTCATTCGAGGGATTGCAATACTTTCCTCGCATTGTTCGCTTCGAGCTCGCTCCTCCGATGCTTTGTGAAAAAATCTCAATTGGTTTATAAAAGGTATTTTAACGTGGACCGGTAGCTTGTTTGCTTTTGACATTCCCGAGTGATTTGGGATCAAAGAAAGAGTCAGTTTATTATTGTAGGCAACTGTATTTGTGATTGGAACTAGGATGTGGCAAATAGATTGTTTTTCTAACATTTTCATTGTTTTTTTATATCGCTTACAACGTGTTTTAAACATTTATATTTGTAGGGTTATTTCTTTTGCAGTCATATTTGTAGGCTCCTTTGTAGGGACTGTGGTCACCCGATGACAGTCATCCCGTTATACTTACGTAAGTAAATACTTTTTTAACCGACTTCAAAAAAAGGAGGAGGTTCTCAAGTCGACGGTTTTTTTTTTTTATGTATGTTTTACCATAACTTCGCCAGTTGTTAACAGATTTTTATAATTCTTTTTTTATCTGTAAGAAAATGGTTTACGTGTGGTCCCATATAATTTTTATGAAGATCTGGCTAGTAGTTTTTTCATAATCCTGAAAAATATCAATCACCTTTTGGCAAGTAGTCGTTTACCTAGATGACATGACATGACATATTGTGTATGGGCTGATTTTTAGTGTAAGGAACGGCACATGATGTAACAAAAAAAACTGAAATAAAAAATTTTTTATAAAAAAAAAACAAACCGACCGACTTCAAAAAGTAAAAAATAAAACTTTTGGAGTCGGTGCTAGCTAGCTAAGGCCAAAAAAATATATAGTTAATCAAAGTGCAATGTAGAATGCCTTGGCTGGCACCGACTCCAAAACTTTTTTATAAAAATGCTGTCCTACAATTTATGAAAAGTTAGGTTATTATTTATGATTTTTTATCTTTGTGACTGTTCTTATCTAATGTAATGATTCAAAGAAATACTGTCGTCTAATTTATGATTCCACTTCGTCTTTGATCTTTCTTTATGCTTGAATTGGTTACCAAATATGAATATAAAGTATCGTTTAGTAAGCGATGAGCTTATCATTCAACGTCACAATACAGAAATATCTTCGAGTTTCCGTTAAACGAAAGAAGTAATTGAAAGGACTCCTTTATATTGAAAGCAGACTGATAACCTTATCTCCTCAAATAGAAGAAGTAAATCTTCTTGGCAATGAGAAAACATCCGGATTAACAAATAAGCATCCTTTAAAAGTATTTGCTTGCAAGATAGTGCAACAGGTAAAAAAAAAAAGTTTTACTGACGTTGTATAAAATGTTATATTATGTAATAAATCCTAACTAATATTATGAATGCGAAATTGTGTTTGTTTGTCCTTTCTTAAACACACCTTAACTAAGCAACCAATGGAGGTGATTTTTGGCATAGAGATAAGTAGAAAAGACAGAGTAACATAGACTACTTTTTATCCCGATATTCCTACGAGAACGGGAACCACGCGGGTAAAACACGGGCGGAAGCTAGTTCTGTCCATATTGAAAGGATATTGTATCACAACCTTAAGTCGTAAATTATATGATGAACTAACACATAGTTAAAGTTTATGGATGCTATAATTTATGGTCACTTCCGATAGCAAAACGATGTAAGACATTCAGAAAAGTATAAAGCAAATGCTAGTAGCGACTTAAATGTTTTCATTTCATTAAATTATTATTTAATGTAATGGAAACACCAAATTGATAAGCTTTCACGCTTCCGGTCAAAAGTATTTGTAACCAATATGTATGTATTAATAACCAGTGATTCTATTGAAATAAAATCAATAATAAAGGCTGTTATGAAGTTGTGAATAGTAAAAATGGGTTTATTTCAATGAATATTGCTGACGTTAGCCTAACTGAGTAAGACTTACCTAATATCATATTTAGTATTCTGTGACAAAATCTAATGGTGTTCTTAAGAAATACGTATTGATTTTATTAAAAACAAAAATTATCTCATATACATCAATCTCTCTGCATAATTCAATCAAATCTGCTTAATTCTCGCCTTGTAGTACCCGTATATTGTTCTTAATTAATTATATTGTATATTGTTTAATCATCTATTATTATATAGTGTTTTATGTGTTTAAATGTATGTTTCAGTTTAATATTTCAGTGAAATATTTCAGTATATTTTTTCTAATTTAACTAACGCAAGTAATTAACTTTTTTAAGTAGTCCATTATGCATGTCGTGGCGACCTATAAGTGGAACATAACTTAGTTGAAATCTCAATTCGCATGTTAAAAACCTTACTATGTATCCAGTCTATGTTTCGTTGGTTGTCATATTTAATAAAATAATAATAATAAATACATTTTATCCTCATAAAAGTCTCCTAAAAATCATCACGAAGCTATAACAAGCTCATTATTTTGTTATCTTTAATTTTCATTACTTGTAAAACATTTTGCATTGAGACGCGTTTATCAAATTGTTAATAAGTGTTTCTCTATTCATTTGGACA
This sequence comes from Chrysoteuchia culmella, assembly GCA_910589605.1. Classification (NCBI taxonomy): domain Eukaryota; kingdom Metazoa; phylum Arthropoda; class Insecta; order Lepidoptera; family Crambidae; genus Chrysoteuchia; species Chrysoteuchia culmella. Next base: position 18,769,166 of record OU342651.1, on the reverse strand, counting down.
GGTATTTACAAACGTGAATTGCTGTAAACATAAGCATTATTTACGTCATAATATGCTCAAGGGTTCCCCACGTAACAAAGGGATTGTTTTGTTTGATACTCATCCCACAATGGGTCGCGAAGTGTTTGATGTCAGCTTTATCACTCATTGATTTGTGTTTAAAGCCGTGGGAACATCGCTGGCATCAAAACAACAATTTGACAGGTATTCACATGCGCCATGCTTAAAAACTAAGTGTTTTTAATTTACGTCTTCTGTGTTTGAGTGTAGTTTGCGTGATGATAAATAATCCTTTTATCTTCTTCAAGAGTTTGTGAAATATTTTTTTAAAGCCGATAGGTAGTTCCATTCATCATTCATCAATTCATCAATTTAAAACCAAATTAAAGTCATGGCTAGTTTTATAATCTGAATGTATTTTTAAATTTAAAATGTAAAATAATTTAAATATTTAATGTTTTGGTATATGAAATTTATTTATTATATTTATCAATTTAATGTTAATATCAATTATATTAGATTCTGATATATTGTAATGGTACCTATCTAATAATGTTGACATACTATATAATTATTATGTTCTGCTTAATGTTTTGCATGCCAGCTGAAGGTGAATGTGATGTGACTTCCATAATTTAAGATCTTTTATGTACCGCATTCTAGCAAATTAATTCTTGATTCTTGATTCATAAACACGTCGAAATAAAATGTTGAGCATTATTTTTTTTAAACAACGGGTGACACGCTTAGCTTTCATTAGGTACTTTGTTTCTTTATGCTGTGTGTGCTAAAGCTGATGTTAAGTAATGATATGGCTGAAGGTGGAAGCGCTCCTCTCCGGAATAAATCATTGGGATAAATTTTAGAATTCTAAGGGATAAATATATCATTTCTTGCTGTTTTCGTCGTGACACCGTGACAGGCGGTAGTCTGGTCAAATGGTCACCTTTAAAGTAGTTAAATATTGACTATGTTAGATAATTAAATCTTCAATACTGCATTCGTTATCATCACACTTTTTACGTGCCTCACAAGCTTAGCTATCGAGTGCTTCATACTAGATTCTGTCAGAAATAACTAAAGGCTCTTTCATAAAACTCAATAAGCCGTTCGTAAGCCACCACGAATGAAAGGACACGCAGTCACGTGTACACACCGTCTAACATAACAAATAGCCAATCGGTGAGTGAGACAGACAATATTTGCCTCTCACCCTCCCACGCACTGTTTCTGTGGGATCTATAAACATCTACCGATTTCCGAACATTCCTATTGACTGTCAAACACGCTGGGAATAACTAACCTTTTAGAGATATGATAATTTATAACTTTCATTTGTTTATTGTCGTATAAAAATGTAAAGGTTTGACATACCGTTTTATAGCTACTTAACGGCTTTATTAGATCGTGAAGAATTTAATACTCTATTTAAATGCATAGAAGATTTCCAACATTTCAAAGTAGTTTTATTTCATTGAAATTCATTTTATTCAGTTATGCTCCGAAAATTATACCACCTATAAGTATCTTCTATACAGGGTGTTAAAAGACCCATAACGAAAACGAAAACCACGTATTCTCCCCATCGTTGCTATCATTTTCTTGTATGGTGCCAAATCTGGGAACCTGATATTTAAGGAGTTATTGAGGATCAAAATCAATATTAATTTTTAAACATTATAGTTGAAAATTACAAAACCGCAATGAATATCAAAACCAATCAAAGAAACTGGATCACGGCTGCCTACTTGTACCCTCTAGACATACACAAACGTTGTTGCACGAGTTTTTGTGCGTGTAAAATATCATCCATTTTTTAAAACTAAAAATAAAAGTAGATTCCCAGCAATTATTTCCACATACCTATTCTTATTTAGTTTGATGTACACTACGTATATATTACGGCTTCGGTATGGGTCTTTAACACCCTGTATACTAAATAAAACAATACCTTGACTGGCTGACAGACAACGCACAGCAGCCCAAACGGCAGAAACGATAAGCTGATTTTGCACACAGGATCCTTTAATGATGTAGGCGAGCACTAATAATGATTTTTTGATATTCCCACGGGAACAGGAACCACGCGGGTGAATGAAACTGCTAGTACAGTAGGGGAACTTCCTGGTTGATCAGTAGAGTTTTTTCAAGGAGCTTTATTTAAAAAATAAAAGATATATAGAAAACGTTTATATCACAAATAATAGACCATAAAGAAGTTTTATTTTTTTGGGAAACGATTTCTCGAAAAGTACTTAGGTTACAGAAATATTTTTTTTACCTCACACGCTCTGAAAAGGAGGTTTTGTCAATCAGTTTAGGCGTAGAAAATCGCTTTTTGCGGCCTAGCGTGGCAAAGTACTTTTTTAATTTAATACCTAAAAATATGTCATAATGCGTTCCGAATCGCACTATTGACTTTTTTGTTATATTTGATTCTTATTTTAAAAAGCTTTAAATTAATTATAATACTCCGTTTTGGTTTTATTATATTATTTTAGTTAATTGAATCATAAGATTAAACTATTTATTATAAGAATTTTATATTAGGCTGGGTGAGATTTCACAACCTATAATTGGATTTCGGACTGTGACATAAATCGTTATTTTTAAATTGTCTTTGCCTTGTACCTCATGTCAGTGTCAACATTTACGGAATCGTTTTTATTCTTATTAATAAGTAACATTATATTCATACTTTAAATAACTTTAAAATAACTATAATACTCCCTTTTTTATTATTTTAGTTTTTATATCATTAAAACAACGAGAATAAGGTATATTTAGATTAAACTTTAAGTTTAAAGATTTTTTTACCGGAAGTTGACCGCGGAAACAACCATAAAATGTTCCTCGCTGTTGTGAGGTGAAAAATTGTGTGTTGTGCTCGGCAGAAGAGTTTTTAACGTCTTGTACCTTTGAAATCCTCGTTTCGCTCAAGATTCATATATTTGAATATCTAATAATCCTAGAAACCTTCACTTGCTCAGATTTCAATAGAGGTAACTCGCCGCTAAATAACCAACTTTCCAGCCTTGCATAAGAAATAACTAATTATTCAAATGAAATACCTGTTAATGTTCTATTATTTGTGATATAAAAGTTTCCTAAATATCTTTTACTTTTTAAATAAAGCTTTCTAATAAAACCCACTGTTTAATCGGGAAGTTCACCGACTGTACCGATTTAATTAATAAAATGACCCAAATTAAACATTAATAACATCCGATGTTAATAAGTGTAATATGATATTAAGAATAACTTGAGTAACGAGCCATTGTTTTTGTTCACCACAAAACATGTTGCGGTCTGTCAACATTATTATTTGTGGCATGACGTTTGACTGCTCCAAGAATTCTTATGAGAACTTTTATTTTCTAATCAGCAGTTGTAAGAAATAGCTTTTAGTTCACATTTTATCGACAATTACAAGCTAAAACATGTAAAAAAAAAAACAGAGCCAAATATGTAAAAAAAATGTTTAGCCCAATCCGACATGTCATGGTTGTAGCAATTAAGATTTTATTTCCCTTAAAATAAAAGGCTAGGTAGTTAGTGTTTAATATTTTTTTCACCTCACACGCTCGGAAAATGCGGGTTGTTCATTCAATTTCTGCGCCTAAAATCTAATTTTACCGTCCTAGCCTGGTAAAGATTTTTTTTTAATTTAGAAAGAAACTGAAAAATATGTCAATATGCGTTCCGAATCGCACTATAAATTTTTTATGTTACATTTTATTCTTATTTGAAATAACTTTGAAATAATTATAATACACCGTTTTGGTTTTATTATATTATTTTAATTCATTGAATCATAATAAACAAAAACAATAAGATTAAACAAAAAACTTTAAATAAAACAACTTTTACGGATATCAAACGCGCTATATTTCCACGAACTAAGTTGTAATTGTCCGTATTTTTAGGTTTTCTAGGGGTTTTTTGATTTTCCCGACGTTTCGGCACCTTTACAGCTGCCGGGGCAGTCATCCCGTGACCACGGCAGCTGTAAAAGCGTGGCGATTATGGCAAACCCCCTCTTTTAGGGGAGGCATATGCCTCCCCTGCAGTGGGTGTAATGTGGCTGAGACGAAAAATATTAAATGTAGCGACCAGAGATTGTAGTGAATGGTGATTAAGAAACTTTTGCATTGGTTCGTCAAATGAATAACCAAAAATTTACTTACTATCTCGAGCTTCTCCGTGCTTCGGAAGGCCGTTGGTCCCATCTGTATTTGCAGTTTTGCGTGAGGTGGGTCATGACCATGGCCCGTATTCAGGGGCGTGCATTGGTTTTCCAGCGTAGTAGGCACTGTAGATCTAACTAGTAACTTTGCACTTATCCTATCCTGCTACCGAATATTATAAGTTTGAAAGTTTGTGAGGATATTTGGATGGAGGAATGTTTGTTACTATTTCACTCAAAAACTACTGAACTGATTAAAATGAAACTTTACAGCAATGTAGCTTATATATCAGAAAACCACATTATATGCAAATATTTATAATTATCCTGATATTCCCACGGTAACGGCAACCACGCGGCGAGTGAAACCGAGAACGGCCGCTAGTCATAAATGATAAGGTTCGTAATATTTAGTAGGAATATTAAAATGCTGACGAGTTTGATTGTTTGAGCACGCTAATCTCCGGAACTACTAGTTCGAATTGAAAAATTATTTTTGTGCTGGATAGTCCATTTATCTCGGAAGGTAATAAGATATTTAATATCACGTTACGATTAATAAGAGCAGCGCATTAATGTAAAACGTTACAGAAACGGGAAAAAAATATTAGTTTTGGGAGCTTCCGTTGCGGACGGTGTGTAAACGGTTAAAGTTATGTAAAAATCATGTATGACGAAATTATTCCCCATCAAAAGTTCTAAAAAAAAGTTCGCGACAGCATATGTCTATGTTTTATGGTTAACTCACTATAACCATTTTTCAGATAATAAAATTTGTTATAAACTAATGTATTATTTGAGAAGCTGTTTTCATAAACATGATATTAATCCTTATCTAAATAAATACGTTAATCATCACAAGTATTTAATTTTGAACAAAATTGCCCTTTACATCATTAAATTTTAATGAATATCTTAGGAAATATGATAGTTTTAAAATAACTCCTCAACAAAATAATTCGCGACCAAATTCATTCGTCAGGTAGGCATGCTTACTTTATACTGATATATTCCGGAAGTTTAAGCTAGAACGTTACACGTACTCGAACAGCGCCCTTCTTGCCATGGGCGGTTTATACTTGAGCAATACTTTATATAAATATGTTGTATTCTTGTATGAAACGCTGCTTGCTTCGAGTAGGCAATTTCGAGACTGCCTATAGGTAAGTATTCAGTATTTAGCGTAAGGAATATCTTAGTGGGTGAGTGTTGAATAGAAGTTTAAACTAAAATAAAATAACTTTAACACTTATTGTATATTTATTTATATTTTGAATGAGGTAGGCACTGCCTAATTGCCTATATGGAATGCACGCCCCTGCCCGTATTCCTTTCCCATCCATAAAGAAGGATAGTGTCGCTGATAATGATGATGATGACTACATACAACACAAGCTCTGTCTCAGAAAAATGACAGCATGGAAAGACACATGGAAAACGCTGGTCAGGATAAAAATGATTAAGTATTTAATATTGAAGCTGACGTGAGCGGTATAGGGTTAATAAATTAAGGCCAAAAGTATATTCTAACATACATAATTTTATTAATTATTTCGTATTTCATCACAGACCGCCATTAGAATCTACATAACTATAGGTAATTAGTATAGAGACAACCGCTTTTACATAGGCTCAACAGTCCGTAACTATAATAGACCAATAAGTCACTGCCTTAAATCTAGACTTCCTAAATAAATTCCGTTGTTTCGCGTAAATTTTCATTCTTCCAATTAAGCCGGTAAGCTCGAGATGTTTACCGTTTCAGTTCTAATTAAACTGAGTTCCACTTAGTTACCGAATCCACACGACGGAAAACAAACATAGTCGAGATGAGATGCCGCGAGTGTTAGGGGGGTTCGTACAAAAACAAAGGACATGTAAAAATATTTGAGCATCGATACCAAAATTGTGAGAAGTAGAAGCACTACTGACAGTAATGAGATGTTTAAAAGAATATAAATATAGATTTGGTTCATCTGAACATTTGGGTTTTGTTCTATAAGTCAGTTTGCGTTAAATTTTCGTACAATCGAAGAATTTTCTGGGCAAACAGTGGATTTTGCTTGGGAACACGTTTGTTCGTAAAGTTTTTTTATTTTTTTATGAACGACGGGGAGACTCTTAGCCTTCAGCATACCTGATATTATGTATTGGTAAGGCTAAAAGATGTAAGCCTCTCCCGGAATCCTCAGCCACTGAGGAAATGGCTATCTTATCTCGAACTGCTGGGACACTACAATGCTGAAAACATTGTTGTTTGGCGTCAGGCTTAGATAAGATGGTGGTAGCTAGCCAGGCAGACTTACAACAAGTCCTACCACCAACCAAACCGAATACAATATGTACCCTCGCTGGGAATCGAACCCCTGGGTCCGATACCGGTGGTTGTATCACTAAACCACAGCGGCGGTTGAATAGACGGTTGAAAATAATAGGGTTAGAGAAACAATTTATAATACAAATTAAAGGTGTTATTTATTGTTTTATTACTGGTGATATTACATAAACGTTTTATTTAAATGCTCCCTAAAAAAACTCTACTAACAGAGCATTGGACCGGATTTCCAAAGGTCGCGGGTTCGATTCCCGTCTGAGAATTCACTTGTGGCCGAGTTATTTTTTCCAATATTTTTCTATTTAAAATTTACCATAAGTGTAAAAATAGCATTGAAAAATGCAAAAATTACAAAATCATAAAAAACTCTACTATTCTACCGGGAAGTACCTCGAACCTAAGTCTAGAAAATGCTGTTTTTTACCTACCTGTGTACCTACTAATTTGACTATGGGAATACTTATTTTAGCTACCTACGTTTTCTAGCGTCAAAAGGGGGGGAATTTAAAAACGAAAGATAAATGACAAATGACCTACCAGTTTGTCGTGTCGTGATACAGCTAAAAGCCTAATTGGCCCGCTCGTCTATGCACCAACTAGGACGTGCAGATACAGTCGTTCTGCTTTCGCTACCGTGTAACGACACCTTACAATTTGCATGGACCACGAGCCTCGACCATATGGCACACTCTGGCCGGATATTGTATGCGAGCCATGTACGGTTGTAAAAAAATAAATGCCGAAATTGGAACGCTGCAGTTTGCTGCTGTTTGTGGCATAATGTTTTCATTACTAATGATACCATACCTACTTTTGGACGTTTTCTTTCTTCTTTTCATGCAACAAATTCTATCAAACTTTTTGGACGTCTGAATCATTGACTAGTTACTTTCGCAGTTTACCCATCTGCAAAGGAAGAGGTAAATAAATAATGTTTTTCGCGCGTATCTTTTCATAATATGAAATGGCCTCAGTCTTTCAAAAAAGTTGGGCTGTAAACCTAGACCTAGGTATAATGAAGAGCAAAAATTAATTTTCTGATCCGTTGGCAATTCTAGCTTTTTTAATTGATTGATTATACCTATAAGTTTTTTAAACTTAATTGATTGATTTTCCCGAAAAAAGTGTTGCAGATTTGTGGCCGATTAATTGATGTTAGTGCGTCGGTATCCATTCAGTTGTATTCAAATGTGAAACTAAAAATCATAGAGGGAAATAAAACAAAAACCTTTGGAAAAATTTAAGCGACATACCGCGTTTCGTTATGCTATATCTAAATTACTACGGCAAAATATGAACAAAAATTTTGATGGAGAATATTTTATAGTTACTACAAAAAAATAACTACTCTCCGAATTTCTCGAACAGGACAGAATGATGGAATGGAGAAAACATTTTCAGTCAGATAATGTTCGAGTTAGTTGCCAATGTTCTTAAACGTTGGCAACTAAGCCTGACACCATAACAAAACATTGTTGTGTTCCGGTAGTTAGAGATAAGATAGCCAGTTCCGCAGTTATGAAGACTCCGGGAGAGACCCGCTTCCATCTTCAGACTTATCAATACTTAACATCAGGTATGATGAAGGCTAGGAGTCTCCCCGTTGTTCATAAAAAAGAAAAAAAAACATTATAAATAAACATTTTTCAAAAAGCAGATTACGTTCAGCTTTTGTAATTTTGAATAGCTATTTAAGTTGATCATGTCCTCATCTGGAATATGAGTGAACTTCGTTAAAAGCTTTTATGCTGTTTTCTTTATGCAGGAAACAAATGGCAATGGGACCACGAGAGAAAGTTCTCCCCCGAATCCCAATAATGGGAGAAAATCTTGGGACCACGGAGAAAACACCTAATATACGTACATCTTCAGTTTTGGCGCGCACTGTTCATTGAAATAAAACAACGTGATAAGCAGCTGAAAAGGTGCCGAAACATCGGGAAAATCAAAAAACCTCCTAAAAACCTAAAAATACGGACAATTAGATCTTAGTTCGTGAAATATAGCGCGTTTAATATCCGGAAAAGTTGATTTATTTCAAAATGCAGCTAATAGATTATTTTCAGTGGTAATATTAATAAACCCCTTTTAAAGAGGGTGTTGCTATAATCCTCCTCTGACTTTGAAACCTTAGTTACGTTACCCATGGGAACAAAACTATTCTAAACTCGGACATAGGAATTATTTGTTTGAATATAACACACCTTAACTACATCTGACATTTCTATAAAGTCTATTCGGTAATAAGATAAGATTTACCTTTTTTTTCTTTTCTACAAGACATGGACAAGACAAATACATATTTCCATAAAAGTTTGTTCGGGTATTGATCAAACCCCACAACCTCTGGGCCCGTATTCACTATGACCACTTACCGATTCCTTGCTCAAACCACGGAAATGTCGTATTTGGTTTCGACATTTTCAAAATTCGTTTTCTCTATGACACTTACAAGTGTTAAAGTAATTTTACTTGTTTAATAATTATACAATTTGTGACTTTCACGTAATAATAACAATAACTCTATAACTTGGGAGTATCATGAAGAAAACGACTTTTGAAAATGTCAAAACCAAGTACGACATTGGCGTGGTTTGAGCAAGGAATCGCTAAGTGGTCATAGTGAACAAGGGCCCAGATTTTGAGCCCAAAGTAAGTTTAGTAAAGAATTTGTGTTATGGATTTTTGTAAATAAATACATAAGTAATATACATATTAAACACCCAGACCAAGACAAATAGATAATATCAAGCACACAAATATTTGTCTTGTCCGGGTATCGAACCTGGGACCTCTGTCACAGGAGAGACGCCAAACAGGGAGCCTGCCGGCTTCTCTTAACGCAGTATTGTTTCAATCTTACCGTGCTATTTCATACTACGAATCTCATAAAGAAAGCTTGTTTTTTGACGGAAGTTTTGTGACGTCTTCGCTCAATCATCGCCTCCACTTCACATTATGTGAAGTGTGTCAAAATGTGACAACTTCAATAAAAACAAAACTCAAACAAAACGTTCTTATTACATGATGGTAGGCCCGCAGGTAGTCATGTATAAACCATCATAGCTAATTCCACGATGAATGCTCTTCTTACATTCATGAGCTTATTTTAATTCCATAAAAATAACAAATGCACCATGGAACACGAGTTTAATCTCGAGGTGCCCTTATAAAATTACCATATATCATATGTATACGAAAGCAATACCTGATACGGATATTGTTTTCGAAAGGCGCCGTTGAATAAAACATATATTTTATAGTATATTTGCCTCGGTTGCATATTTTTAACATATTTCCCTATTGGAGAACGGAATTGGTTGCATCTACATTTTTATTGTGTCTGCCTTCCGTTTTATTGCTGCATAGAAACAAAACAAGTGGTACCATTTTCTGTGCATTTTTTTTCTATTTGCAGAGAGGTATGATGTTTTATGCGTTTCGTTTTGCCCAAATGGATATTGGAGTGCATGAGTTGAATGATCGCAATAACTAATAACTTTTTATTTTGTGGTTATTGCTTTTCCAATCCCTGTTTTAATAGTTTCGCAAAGAGGAAAATACACATTTTTATATCATTATTGATCATGTTTTTAAATTGTTAATACTTTAAAGGAAAAAAAAGTCATAGCAACAATTTTTGTCTATTTAAGAACACGATTTTGTATAATAATAACATTTGAGCATTGTAGGACTACTTTAGATAACATTTTTGGATGCTTACTTTGTATTATATGACTGTTTGATGTCAAAATAAAGTAAAAAAAAACATAAGTTCTTTCTACGAGTAGGTAGGTAGTTACATTGAATTTTCAACAACGTCTTTGAAGGTCCAAAATGTTTACTTTGTAGGTACATACTTGAAAAGTATTCAAATAATATAAGAATTAACTTATTTGTTACAACTAATGAGCTAAAAAAAAAACAGTCTCGAGTAGAGCAAGTAATTAGTACAAAAACATTGGTCTCGTAGTAGAATTAGCAGAATAGGATTTTGGAAATCCAAATTAGAATCATATTTATTAGTTAAGTTCTAAATGCTCTTACTATGTAATAAATATTAAACAAGAAAATATACTAGAAAAAAGCAACTAGTCTCATGTCGCCCTGACGGGATTCGAACCCGCATCCTTGGAATCCGGCCCAATGCACTAACCAATTATGCTACAGAGACCTAAGAGGACACGTCGAATTTTTCTATTATATTCACCGTTCTACGGTGTTTTCCACCGTCGCTTCATCAATGTGAGAAATATCCTCGCATTCGAAAGAAACATCTTTACAGATGTTTGACTATCGATTAAGATGAAATAACTATCTAATTATAACTTTTTTATTTTGCATTTTACAATGCTATTTTTATGTAATAAATATTAAACAAGAAAATATACTAGAAAAAAGCAACTAGTCTCATGTCGCCCTGACGGGATTCGAACCCGCATCCTTGGGAGTCCGGCCCAAAGCACTAACCAATTATGCTATATATACATAAAAATAGCATTGTAAAATGCAAAATTAAATTTTTTCTCTCATTTGACTCTGGTAATTATTATGTTCTAATACTAATCATAACCACAAGTATCTGTGTACAATCGGGATAGACCCGATAGACCCGTAGAGTTTTTTTGAGAAGTGTTTTCTCGGAAAGTACTAAGGTTAAATAAATAATTTATTATTCAAATGAAAAACCTATTACTGTTCTATTATTTGTGATATAAACATTTTCTTTATAACTAAAATTTTTTTAAATAAAGCTTCCTAAAAAAACTCTACTGATCAACTCGGGAGTTCCCCGACTGTACATATCTCAATATTTTGCAGGACACCGGTATCCAGAGAACAGTGGAATATCTATTGTGTCTCATAAGTCGGGGCCTGAGAGGTTAAAAAGTGGTTTTTAACTTTTGAAGCAGTGAAAAAAAAAACAAAAACGTCTTGAGCCAATTCCATGTGCTTTCAATGTTTTCCTTTGAACAGCAAACACAACTTTATGCCAGCAACTAAGTACAACAAATGGCGTGCACTAAACGTTTGTTTGTTCTACAATGAGAAAAATAACTACGGCATCCGTTTCTGTAGAACAGGCTTGCTCAAACTTATTGCCCACGTACCCCTGTTGAAGTTCCCAGACGAAACCCGCCAAAAAAGAAAAGAAAATCTACCTGTAGCCTGTAGAAGGAAAAACTGTCTTTTATTTCAATGAAAGTTAACAAATACAGTGAGTCAAATATGTAGAAATAAATATTGTTGAGGGGAGTAGTCTTGTTTCCTGTCGCAAAATAAGTCGATGTGAGGAGTAATTTTAGTCAATATCAACTTTAGCCGCCATTACGCAAACCTTTTCGCGTACCCCCCTACCGTCTAATGGCGAACCGCTAGGGGTACGCGTACCCCACTTTGGGAAACCCAGCTCTAGAACAACGGATTGACTAACTTTGTGCTCCGACCACAGATTAAAAATCCACCCTCACCGGAAAACAGCACACGCATCGCGCTCTATTATGGCCAGTATAGTAATAAATCACCGGGCTAAAATCACGTAACAAAACTAATGAAATCCATTAACGGTCCATGAAATAATCGTTCAATACACTCTGCAGCTTCCCACGAGTTCCATTATCAAGAGCATGTCATAACCAAGACTAGTGCGAGCGTGAATCGGTACGTTGTTTTTTTTTTCTTTGTAACCTGTGGCGCTGAGTGGTGACTAGCGCCAGTGTGACCGCAAAATTAAGTTGGTTGTAGTACAAGAGCCAGTTCCTTAAATGGTTACGTACTCTTGAAGTAGTGGAAACGTCAGGAGTAAATTAAATCATGGGAACTACGTGCTCCCACTGCAGTATTCAGTAGAACTCCCGGCACAAGAAATTTAAAGTAAAAGTTGATAAGCGTAAATACATACGCCGAGTTGGAATTCTCCAAGGAGAGGGTAACATACTTTGAACGTTTAGTTAAGCTCTCGGTCTTAGCATTTTTTTAAACTCAGTTATTTTAGCAAAACGACTTAAAAGAGCTTAAATCTTACTCTTGAAGATAGTTCTCCACTTGAAAATATTATAATTCATTGATTAAATACTTAGCTGACCCGTGCCCTCGCTGGGCGACAAACAATTTTACTAGTGACGAAATTATCTCAGAATCAAAATAATTTATGAATGGTAGAGCAATCTTAAAATAATAAAGTATATCAAATTAAAATGAGTTAATAAAACTTTTTGAAAAACATTATTATTCCTTCCCTTTAAATAGGATTCGAATTTCAAAATTCCCTCACTCAGTTTATCTAATTTGTCAATTTTGCTGTAATGACAATGTCTTTATGTCGCGAGTTTTAAAGCAGCGTACTCACTTATTATGTAACATATCAAATACTGTATCAACTGAGTACGTACATAAATATGATTAAATTTTACCAAAAGGCTCGGCTATTGAGGGATCCTAATTGCATTTTTTATAAAAAATTAAGCCGGTTAAAAAAATAAAAGTGGATACATGGGAGATAGTGAATAATGTCCAATATTAAATTATTAGATCGATTTAAATTTTCGAATATATAATGACTGCCGGAATCGTCGTAGGCTTTTATAGTTCGAGTATGTTGTACATTAATACGAAAGCAACACTAGCCACCATTTGAGTGAGACATATTGTCGGCGTGATATCGTCGATATAAAAGATGTAAAAAAATAATCAAAATACTTTGTAATTTTCTGGTTACAAATGAATTCATAAACTTACAAAACCTCTTAAACTTATTATTAGTGTAGAAGCGATAGTTCATAGCTCAATTCCCACTTCAATTACAATATTAAAATACTGTGCTGTATGATAGATAGTCGTAACATTAAACAAACCCTGCTAAGTGCTAACACACAGCATCACCAAAAGCTTAGAATCTCCCGTTTTGTCTTATTGAAACCTTCAGTATTTGATTAGGAAATTTAAATTGTCTATCTCTTAAGCTACAATACTGCCTCCGGGTAGTTGTCTATTCCTCACCTTTGTATTTTTGATGGATGGCACTCATTGTGTGTCGCGTTGTTATGAAAAATGGATCGGCCATGTTTGCTTGATTGCAAGCCATTTGGACCACTTTTTGGGGTTCCGTGCGAAATTAGTTACGCGCCCTTCAAGGTCTCCGAAATGTGTTTTTGTTAATCGACGGAAGCATGTGATGGCTGTGTCGTTGTGGACTCAATTTAAAAATGAACTGTGACAGATAAATTGTCTTCATAGTGTCAAATACCTGTTATAGAAAAAATCATTTTATATAATTTAAAAATATATTAAAAATCAAACCGACTTCAAAAAGTAAAAAATAAAATTTCTCGAGACGGTGCCAGCCAAGACATTGCACTTCTATTAACTATATTTTTAGATATAACCTAAGCACAGCTCTTGATGTTTCTGATACATTGACTTGGCAACCTTTTAAACAGCGGCCGCATCAGAGACTGATCATGGGGTAATTTGTGACTGTTTTGCTTGTTAGTCCTGTATAGTTCTTATTGAAGGTAATAGGGGAATCGGTTCACTTCATGTCGCTACACAGTCTAACTAATATAACTGTGCCGCTAGGTTCTCCGATCCCTTTGTTGCCAGAATTTTATTCCTCCGAAGCTGTAATCGCTAGAGTTTATATAGTATTTGATGGTATCGAATAAAAATGCAGTAAAAAAAGAATTTAGTCGCATCACATTGGTTTGGACATAAAAATAGCAATCGCTGCCCGTTTCAGTTCGTGTGAACTAACCCAGTTCAATAATAGAGTTTGACAAAGGTACGTTAACAGAAACAAAAAAGAACCTTTCAGCAGGTCGTAAACTTTGTTTTGTCATATACAGCGTGGGGCCTAGAACCGGGGAAAGTATTGAAAAAAGAGACTCTCTAGAGTATTAGTGTTTATTCTGAAATGATTCCAGTTAATCAAAACCCATGCATTACTCACAACAGGAATTGAAAGTTACGATTCATAATCAGTGTATTATTGCAAAACGACATTATCGCTAACGTTGCGAACTTATCGTGGTACAGGGGACAATAATAAACGTACCGCAAAACATCACCACATCATCCATTTGAAAATTTTCTTTTAACTCCTTGATTAGAACCAGCTCCATACTATCCCCGGTTCTATACCACACTCCTAGTATAGGTGGCCTAGCCTTTCGCCCGCGACTTCGTCCGCGAGGAATTAGGTTATTGTGCGGATTTAGAATGTTGCGTGATGGTGCCATTTTATCGTCGCAGCTACACAACATCCACTGCTGGGTAAAGGCCTCCCCCAAGGATCTCCACGACGATCGGTTCTGCGCTGCCCATATCCAGCGGCTTTCCGCGGCCTTCACCAGATCGTCGGTTCACCTTGTCGGGGGCCTACTCACGGAGCGTCGTCGGCCGGTGCGCGGTCGCCATTACAACTTTCAAAAACGCTGAGACTGAGAAATGTTTATTTTCAATTGTCAACCTAAATACACAATTTGAATATTTTAGCTTGAAAGTTGACGGACTTTCATACAAACTTTCATACCCTTTCTTACCCCCATATGGATTGAATTTCAAAAAATCCTTTCTTAGTACTAGCACCCCTAGACCTCATAAGAAACCTCTGGCAAATTTGGAGTCTCTAGACCCAACGGTTGTTCGTTAATATACCGGGCAATCAGTCAGTCAGGCAGGACTCAGGACATTGAATTTTATTGAGAGGGTGGAAATTTAAAACGCGGCACGAAGGGCAGGTACTTTTTTAACCGATGTAGTTACATGAAAACGTTCTTAGGAAACCATCCTAAATATTTTGAGAAATTTTGAACTGCATTCATCGAGTTTGAAAAAAAACATCAGAAAAAAAAACAGGTTTCCATTTTTTTTTAATGCTAGTCGATCCTGTTTCTTAAGAGGATCAAAACACTTTTAGATACCAATGGGGTATGAGTACTCGAAAAGTTAGAAATCGCAAAAAAATATTTTACTTATTCGCTAAGAAAATAAGGTCATTCAACAAAGGTAGGGGAAGCGGATGCGATTGCGTGTAGCGCGAGTGCGAGGCGCGTGTTTTTTCGCCGTTTTTCGCGATTTCTGACGTTTCTAGTATTCAGACTTCCGTTGACTTGAGTGTTTTAATCCTCACGAGAAACAGGATCGAACGTCATGAAAAAAAAGAATAACTGCCCATTTTCCTGCTGACTGTATATTTTTTTTTCAAAATCTGTGAAAACAGTTTAAAATTACTAAAAAAATTAAGTATGGTTTCTTAAAAATGTTTTCCTGTAGCTACAACGGTTTAATATCTGCCATTACTTCTCCATTACATCTGTCTTATTTTTCCACCCTATATAGATTAGAGCCATTATGTAGTTAAGGTGGTACGACTTCCATACAAGCAAACATTGCACATTAATTGGTTCTCGAAAGTATTTTTTTTTTATAATTTCGCGCAAACAAATAACTGAAACGAGTTAGTTGCACATGTATTTATGAATTATTAAGGTATGATGAACCAATAATTGTGTAATGTTTGTTTGTATAGAAGTCGTACCACCTTAAACGAATATATTTAAAAATAATTTCTTTATAATAAAATACCTACTTGTTGTTTCGTCGTCTCAGTTACAATCATGACACCCACACTGTTCATCCTAAGACCCACTCTTTGGGAAGTACTACGGAGATCTTCGAGCATTGTGTTCAGGTCCTCCAAAGTCTCAGCCATAAGGACTATCACATCACATCATCAGCCCGTTGACGTCCACTGCTGGACATAGGCCTCTCCTAGCTCACGCCTATTGTGGCGTTCATATGAGGCTATTAGCCTACTGCTACCACGCTGGCCAGACGGGTTGGTAGAGGGTTTATTTCAAGTTTTCCTTCTCTCGCACAGGTGTTCAATGCGCCGAGCCTCTTAGTCGGCTCTTACGACATCCCAGGCATGTAAGGGAGTAGTGACACTTGTATTCTTAGGCCGTCACTACACGGCATAAGGACTATATAATCGGCAAAACGAAGGTGTGTTAGATACTGACCATTAATGTTGATGCCGAGGCCTTTCCAGTCCAAGAGCTTAAAGATTTCCTGCAACGCAGCTGTGAACAGTTTCGAAGAAATGACGTCTCTCTGTCTCACTCCTCGCTGCAGTTGGATGGGATTTGTGCTCTGGTTCTGTGATTGGACCGACATGGTGGCATATTCGTATAAGTATACGATATACTAGTCGATTTGGCTCCTCTGGAGAGACTGCAGCACAGTTCAGGTTTCAATCGAATCAAAGGCTTTCTCATAGTACACAAACGCAAGGCAAAGTGGCAGATTTTACTCCTAGGTCTTTTGTATAACCTGTCGCAGCGTTATCTGGTCTATGGTGATAAATAGACCAGAACTTTCAGAACCCGGCTTGTTCGGGAGGCAAGAAGTCGTCGAACCTGCGAGCGAGACGATTCGTAATGACTCTCGAAAATAATATATATATAGACATGAGTTAGAAGTGAGATGGGTCTGAAGTTCTTCCAACGGGACTTATCTCCCTTTTTGAAGAACAAAATCACCTCACTTATATTCCATGCCCTCAAGTTTTGCCCTCGACGATGACGGAATTGACGTAATGGTCGGAGCGTAGATTTTATCAGCCGCGATCTTTCCAGCTTGTTGTTTATTACCCATGCAAATCTATAATAAGTACAATCGACGCGACAGGACCGATGGCACAGTGCTGCGCTAGTCCTACGTACTACCTACGACAGGGGTCAGGGTCGTATATTACGATTTTCATTACGATGTGCCCAGCCATATATATGACCAAGTGACTAGTATCTCAAATCGATAATTAGGTTGCTCTCATTGATCTACCCAACTTTATATAGGACAAATCATGAAATAATTGGCCAAATCACCAAATGCCGGCACAACTTGATGTGACCAGGCAGATCTCGATCAGCCCAGTTCATCGATTGACCATATATGAATTGAATGTCGCCATTGATTCTCATCTCTTCCGCGGTTTCACCCGCGTGGTTCCCGTTCCCATGGAAATATCGGGATAAAAAGTAGCCTATGTTTTAATCCAGGTTATCTTCTATCTGCGTGCCAAATTTCATCCAAACCAGTTCAGTAGTTTATGCGTAAAAGAGTAACAAACATCCATCCAAAGATCCTTACAAACTTTCGTATTTATAATTTTAGTAGGATAGGAAGTAGGATTAACACTAAGTGTGAAATGTTGAGTACATTTTGGCGGCATCACAACCGGAATGTGAATTCGTAAGCCGGAACGACCTAAAGCAATAACTTTTAAATCACTTAAATTCAGACTTCACAACAGTTTCTTAACTTACACAAAGTCAAATCGAAGTTTCTCAATAGAAATTTCGTTCACATTTAAGTTTAATTTATACGGAACAGTTGGTATTGCGTTGCACTCACACTTGCCCGGTAAATTTAGCACAGCACTAGACACTTCGTGATTGAGTGTCGGTTTGTTTAGACGTTCCCAGTGAATTGAATTTTTGACCCTGATTGATGTAGTTTTCTTGCCCCTCTATTGATGGTCAGAAAGTTGTATTTGCTAAGTAAAATATACGTTAAATAAAATAGGTAAATATACATATTTACTTATAATACTTACTTCGAGTGTAAGGATACTGCTTATTAATTATTTTAGTATAATATAAATTATACTGCCTATTAATTATTTTAGGGCATTATAGTTCCTAAAAAAATATTATTCCAACGAAGCAGTTGGAATAATATTTTTTTACCAGTAGTCCACTCTATAATTATAATTTCTTTAGGTATCTACAGTACCGTATTATATGGAACCACAGTTGAACTGTTCTTTCAGATAAAATAATGTGATAAAATAAAGACAGACATGACGAATCTATAAGGGTTCCGTTTTTTGCAATTAGGCTACGGAACCCAAAAAAACCAAATTTAAATCGGTTGTCAACTGACGACGTTATATTAAAACGTAAAAAAATACAGTCTACTTGAGAAACTTTTTTTTCTGAAGTCGGTTAATTAAATAACGAAACATTACTACTTCGTGTTATTTTAAGACATTAGACAACTTAATTTATTTTGTGTATAAAATGTATTAGAATCAAGTTTTGTACAGCATATCTTGTTATGGTAGAATAGAATTAGGATAGAATTTAGAATGTTTAAGTGACAACATTTCAAGCTGACAAATTAATGGCACCTTAGTTCAAACGTTGTCCAAAATATTTTTCCAATTACTGTTTTCTTTTGCAATATGATGAAAAATAACACTTATGCTTACTATGGAACGATTAAGGTGACAATAAATTTCCTTTTTCCCTATTATTGCAATCTATAAAACGTTAGTAAGGTTCTTACCCCCATATTCTAAGTTGTTCCTCCAAAACTTTTTACACTCCACTCAACCTCATTCGAGAAATTTGGTATTCATAGTTGCAAAAAATCTCCTCCACTCAAATTTTTCCTCACTTGAGTGTACTCACTCTTTGCTAGAGTCGAGGAAACAACAAACTTTGCGACAGAAAGTGCCTCTGAGAAACCTCGAGAATATTTACACCATTTTTAGGGTTTCGTAGCCTAAAAGCAAAAAACGAAACCCTTATAGATTCGGCCAAACCGATGTATGTCACACTTTTTTTATTCCAAAACTATGAGGATTACATAGTTGAAACTTGGTAGGTAGTTGTATTCTGTAAACCGCTTTACGGTTTTTACACAAACATTAAAAAATATATGAATTAAGGGGGGGCTCCCTATACATGGAACTGACACTGAAAATTATTTTTTCATCATACCTATACTTGTGGGGTATCTATAGATAGGTCTTTAAAAATTGCATTGAGGTTTATAAAACGATTTTTTCTCAAAGTCAACCTTTTGAAAGATGTATACTTCCAAAGTGGTAAAATGTGTGCCCCCCCCCCCTCTAACTTTTGAAATAAAAGAGTGAAAAATTTAAATATATATATATGCTGTAGATCTTAATAAAAACATTCAACGAAAATCGGTTTGAACGAAATATGGATGTCAGTTTTAGAAATATAGCATTTTTCCCGAAAGGTATTTGAAAAAATTTTTTTTTATCAAACCTATACTTGAGGCATATCTATAGATAGGTCTTTAAAAATTACATTGAAGGTTTTATTACGGTTTTTCTCAAAATCAACCGTTTGAAAGATATACACTTCCAAGAGGTAAGATGTCACAGCCACTTTATTCCAAAACTATAAGGATCACACAGTTGAAACTTGGTCGGTAGATGTATTCTATAAACCGCTTTACGGTTTTTACACAAAAATAAAAAATAAAAAAATTAAAGGCGGGCACCCCATACATGAACTGTTACTGATTTTTTTTTCATCATACCTATACGTGTGGGATATCATTAGATAGATCTTTAAAAATTACATTGAGGCTTCTAAAACAGTTTTTTCTCAAAGTCAACGTGAAGTCAACCGTTTGAAAGTTCACACTTCCAAAGTGGAAAAATGTGTGCCCCCCCCCCCTCTAACTTTTAAAATAAGAAAGTGAAATATCAAAAAAATATATATGATGTAGATCTTTATAAAAACTTTTAACGAAATTTGGTTTGAACGAGATTTATTTAGTAGTTTCAGAGCTATAGCACATTTTCCAAAACCGCAAATATAACTTTGTCATTCATACAAACACTATGAAAACAAACTAATTTTTGTAGACAAAAAACTATAATGGCATTATGGCAATAATAATAATAGAAACTTTATTGCACACGATACAAAAACAAACACATACAGAGAAAATGTCAAAGAAGAGGAACACACAATAGGCGGCCTTATAATAAATAATAATAAAATAAATATTTCCATACAATCACACCAATTATCTAGCCCACGTTAAGTATCATGAAGAACTTGTGTTATGGATACTCGATAACGGATAAACATACTTATATACTTTTTTTTATAAATACATACATAATATACATATTAAACACCCAGACCAAGACAAATATACATGTTCATGCACACATATATTTGTCTTGTCCGGGGATCGAACCCGGGACCTCTGGCGCAGAAGGTGGGGTTAGTACCCCTGCGCCAAACAGGTCGTCAAACGTATAGCTACGTAGCAGTCTCTTCCAGGCAACCTTGGGCGAGAGGCGAAACCCTTCATGTGCGAGTTCGACTCGCACTTGGCCGATTTTTTCTATTTGTCAACTTTTAAGTGACCATAGCCAAAATAATATAAAATTTATGGTGAAATCTATACCCATCTCCTCCATTCGAAATGTTTCCATAATTTAAAAACCACCCACTTAATTATCCGTTCGGGGCTACCATTAAATGAACTAGTTTTGCAGTTTTATAGTGACGTGACTATCTGGAGATATTTTATTGTAATACTTATTTATATTTGTGGAACTTTAAAATAGTGATGGCAGCCTCCGACGGATAATTAAGTTTGGGGTTTTTAAATATTTTATACTTTTTCATTTACGTTTTATTAAGCGTATTGGGTTTTTTTTTAATTCTAAATTTTCCTTTTTTTTAAGCTTTATTGAGCATAGGTATTATGTACTCTGTACTAATAAACACCATTACCGAAAACACATCAAATTCAAACTAGTAGTTTTGGTTTTGCACAATCAAATGTTAACTGCAGCACCTCATGAGTTGTCACCATCACACCTCTCTAAGAACATAGCACTAATCAATTAAATAAAAAAAAAAAATGTATTTCTCAACGTGACGCGTTACTGTATTCACACACTATTTAGTTATTTTATCAGTTGCATCTTCACGGTGCTGGCGTCGGCATAACTAATGAGCAACAGAACCGTAATGCACCGTATTTGAAGCATTTTGTGAAACTATTCGCAGTCATTTAGTTACATGAACTAGATTTTACTGATAACACGTTGGTATCAGAATGGCAAGTAACACACATTACTTTCACAAATTCTTGATATTTGATAATGAAAAGTGATTTAGGGTATTTTTTACATTGGTGGTCGTGTATTTGATTCAGTCTTTCACATAACACTTACTACGGGGGGTTTGCCATAATCGCCACGCTTGGCAGGCGGGTTGGCGATCGCAGTATGGCCAAGTTTGTAGGAGACGCTGCTGGCTAGGCTGAGTCCATTAGTCGCCTTTTACGACACCCACGGAATGAGAGGGGGTAGTGCTATACTAAGCCGACGCTACACAGTTCGAACATTAACTGACTATAACCTTCAGTAACAGTTTATACAAAAAAACCTTTATATTTTTTTTGTATAGAGTCGCATCAATTACATGATGAGGAAAAATAGCAGATTGACGATTTAATATACGTTGGTTTTGAATGAACAAAAATGCTTGGACAATTAAATGAATGCTCAGCTCATTCAATACGAACTCGTATGTATTTTTGTAACTTACTATTTCAGAAAGAAAAATTGAATCGGTGTACGTCTAGTACCGTTAATTTTTTTTTGTCTGCAAAAAAGTTGTTCTAGCTACGAGTAACATTCTATTTGTATTTAGATCGAGTAGAACTTATAAAAATACACATTAAGATTAATAAAAAAGCAGCCAAGTGCGAGTCGGACTCGCGCACGAAGGGTTCCGTCTATCTATAAAGACGGCAAAAAATCACGTTTATTTAATTCTGTTTTTTAGTTGATATGTTGTTATAGCGGCAACAGAAATACATCATCTGTGAAAATTTCTGTCTACTGTCTATCACGGTTCATGAAATACAGCCTGATGATAGAGGGACAGACGAAGTCTTAGTAATAGGGTCCCGTTTTACCCTTTGGGTACGGAACCCTAAAAACTAACGAGAAATAATAATTGGAGTAAAAATGGTAGGCCTACGTAACTACTATGTAACTTTTGAATATGTACAGCTGTAATACAATAAAAATGCATGAATACTGCTCAAAGTACGAAATAACGGGTGGTTAATGCTTAATCTAATGATGGAGTTAGCCGGTGACCTGATTTGCTTGCACTTGTGGGTCGTGCAAGCAGAGTAATAAGCCTACAAAATGTTAAATTACTATAATAATCAAATGAAATTATAATAGTATTTCCATACTATTAGGTAAATAAAAAACTGTTACTTTTGGATTTCGAGTTTTTAGATTTGGTTGTTTCCAAAAAACGCGATGTTGATGTCGCCACCTTTCCAGGGGCCGTGGTTACATTAAATGGCATAATTAGATGTCTCAAATCTTAAATTACCCTTACACATTAGTCAAAACGTTACAAAATACAGTACATAGTTAGGTAAGTAACTATAGTTTGTAGTGTACTAACATTAGTAAGGAAATAAAATAAACTCATGCCTCATTGTAACAATTCATAACTTTCACAAATTATATATTACTAGAGGCCGCTCGCGGTTTCACCCGCGTGGTTCCCGTTCCCGTGGGAATATCGGGATAAAAGTATCCTTTGTTCATAAACAGGCTATCTACTATCTGTGTACCAAATTTCATCCAAATCCGTCCAGTAGTTTTGGAGCCTATTCGATGCAAACAAACAATCTAATTTTTCCTCTTTACAATATTAGTATAGACTATGCAGCAATTATTATTCCGTAACTCAAGATGGCTACAGTGTGGAAATATTATAAAATTATATGCATTTCAGGTTAAATTACTAAGGCTCAGTTGCACCAGTTAAATTTTACCGTTTTTTAGTTGTCTAAGTTCTCAAATCCTATACATTATCTTTAAAATTAGATGGTGCAATCCACCCTAAGCTAATTTTGATAATTAATTTCAACAATACGCGTAATTTGTTCCCGGAAAGTTTAGGATACCAATCTGTGCATACCATCGCATAATTTAAATTATATATGACCTTTATACTTTTAAGGGTTTGGTTTATTTCAATAATATAATCTAACATACCTAAAATTCAAGGCATGAGATTAGGAGAAAAATAATTATTTAAAAACTAAAACTTACGCGTGGTTCCCTTTCCCGTGGTAATATCGGGATAAAAAGTAGCCTATTATGTTACTCTCTGTGCTATGACACACATGCACAGATATAGGTACTTATGAAATTAAACAATAGTTTGATTTCATGGGTAGGTCTCTATACGAACCTATGTGCCCGCTTATTTTTGTTAGTCTGTAAGTAGTTTGTTTATTTTTCTTTTCTTTTATTTTGTTTATGTGCATGTATGTTTGTGATGCGAATAAATGATTTTATCTATCTATCTACTCTCCTTCTTTTCAACTAACGGTCTGTTCAAAATCAAGTCGATTGGGTTGCTTAGTTAGGGAAGGAAGGACAAACAAACACACTTTCGCATTTATAATATTAGTTAGGATAGGATAAAAGTAATTCAACAAATTTAATATCGTTTAAAATTTGCGGGATATAACTCCTAGGCTATTGTGCCTACCTACTTATTTTCCAACATAGTGTCCTCAAAATTAATCTCCATAAGTATAATAACCCCACTTGTTACTAGCGTTTGATATGCGGATGAAAAATAAACTACGTTAAAAAACCGACTTCGAAAACTAAAAAGCAAATATTTTTTATGTTGCGTAGATGTATTTATTAGCCTATTTATAGAAAATCATAGGAATTGTACGAAAAAAGGCATATCCGTAATAACGGGGATAATATTTAAGTTATTGACTCTCAAATATATTCTAATAGACCTTATCATTATCTTACCAAATCCCTAACAAATACTTATTTCGATTGATAAATAATTCAGCACAACCATTTTCTTCACATACTTGTTACGCACATATCATAAATCATGAAAGCGCTATTTCATAATATTCTCACACTTCGCATAGTACAAATGCGAGCAAATTAATAGTAATGCAAAAAAAACCTTGTCATTACAGCAACTTATTGTAAAATAACAAGCGTGAGCTGTAAGGAATGGGTGTAATTTGCCTAAATAAATAAATGAAATAAATAATATTCTATTCTAAGTCAATAAATCTGTCTTGGAACTTTTTAAAATACGAGCAAATTAATAGTAATGCAAAAAAAGCCTTTTTATTACAGCTTTTTAAGTCATGAAAGTTGTACTTATACTACCTATTTACACTATTATTTTATTCGTAAAATTATGAATAATGAAAAAGTTATTGTAGTGTAGTATTTTTTTATAGGATTACAAAGAAACTGCGGAATACCTAGTCTACGATAGTAGAATTAGATTAGAATTGAACTATAACGTATGTCTTACTTAAACTTAAAAAAACTTGAGCCGTTAATTTGCTCGGCAATGTACAATCATGAGTCTCTAGAATTATATATATTTCGTACAAATCTGGCAACATTTTGGTCAATAGTAAAGGCCCGTTTATACTTTCATGTGGTCTACTACTTACCCTTTGATGTCCTATTGGACATTAAACTGATCTACAATTAGGCATCGTCGAGCATTTCACACACGACTTAGTCGTAATCAGTGCGGAAACCCGAGGGACATTGAATTGAGAGGGAGAAATACGATACTGTGGAGAGGGGTATTAAACATTTAGCCCTGCGAAACCGTTATTAAACTGTCCGTAAGACTGCGGTCTTTGAAAGGGAGGAAAAAAGCTCTCAACACGCTTTTTGAGTTAGGTACATCGTTTTACAATATGATGAGACATTAATTTTGCAGCTGTGTATTAATTGATTGGTGATAAAAAACCCGTGCTCCAACAGTAAGAACATTCAAAATGTTGAACTTTCAAAATATACAAAAATCTGTGTAGTAGACGTTCGGGGACTAATTCTAAAGCAATCGAAAAAAGTTCACATTAAAAAAAAAACTATTTTTTTTTTCAAAGCAAAGTACGGAAGTTTGTTGCGAATATGAACTTCATATGATTACATAAGAATTGGAATTCAGCGCAGCGTTTCTGTTTAAAAACATAAGACAGTCAACCAATTTCGTAAGTTCCAATCTCAGTCCTGAGTCAGCGGTAACTTAAATTTTGCGTACACCTTACGACCGAGCCGCGGTCCCCCGCGTGTACGGACCCTACTTTAGGAATCCCTGCTCTAGATTATAGGGCTATTTGTAAACGTGGAAACGAGCGACAATATGCGCCCCTAACCCCTATATTAAGGGGAAAGGGATTACGGTATTAAGATATTAGCATGTTGAATATTTTCGCGAGCGTTATAACGAGAGGAAAGTGTTCACCATATGTGCGAATTGCGAACTTGTAGTGATTTTGGGGTGTCACTTACTTTAATTTGGGGCAGCCCTATTCTGTTTTGGTGAAGCGGTAACAAGGGTGTTACCCGTGTTATACGGAACATATATAAGGGTAATAGGATTAAAAGGAACGACAGCGTAATGTAAGGATTACCTGTCCTTGAAAAGAATTTAATGAATGTGCTTTGTTGTTATTGAGAATGTAATACTTTTATTGTTGACAAAATATTAGAACTTAAGTATATATTTATTGCTTTTATTATCCAAATTGTTCGACCAATCCAATTTTCAATGATCCAAGTTTCGACTATAACCGTATTTCTAAAGTACATATAACCAAATTCAGATGGGACTCGAAACCACGACCTTTGGAAATCCGGTTCAACGCTCTTAGCACTCAATCTCGGTAGCTCAGCTCAGAGCATTGGACCGTATTTCCAAAGGTCGTGGGTTCGAGTCCCATCTGAGAATTCACTTGTGGCCGAGTTGTTTTTTTTCTTATATTTTTCTATCTAAAATTTATCCTAAGTATAAAAATAATTAAATAAATACATATAACCAAGTATTTTTTTTTTGTTAACATTAAAACGGAAAAGGCACGATCTAGAGTTATCGTAAAATTAAGAAATAGTGAAAGAGACCGATTTTTTTATCTAGAACAAGTTGCAATATTACTAAACATCTTATGAGCATTATGTTATTTTTTTTGCATTTACATTGGTATTTTATATTCACATCTATTAGGTATATTTAAATAAAAGTTTCTCTAAATCTATAGGTAGTTCCAATCCTGTTTGCGAAATTTGGGGATTAGTATTTTTTTTTGTAGAACTAAAACATCTTATGACTTGCAAAATTTGTTATGCCTCAGAGCGAGCGTGACAATAATTAAAAGCAAAAAACTATTTAACGCTCTCATGGCCGCGCTTGACAGACTGATCGTATTCGATCACGTTCGTTAAGCAAAGTTCGGCCCGGTCAGGTGTCAGATGGGTGACCGTACAGTGGCATTATAACTGTGCGCTTCCGTGCTTCGGAGGGCACGTTAACCCATCGGTCCCGGCTGTTGTCATTTGATTACAGTCGTTAAGCCAAGTCAGAGGCCTTATAGGCGGCTTGATAAACTCTGACATCAGAGGCCACTAATCCGCACTCGCTAAGAAGAAGATTAAAAGCAAAAACTTTCAGCAAACCCAACGTAGCTAGTACATTACATCCACTTAACGGTTATTAGCAGAATATTAATTTTCCAGAAACTTCCACCAAGTTACCTAGGTAATAGATTGAACACTTTACCGCCAATGAACGTTTCATCAAGCCCTCAAAAAACTCAAAGGCTGTAATGTAGTCGGCTTGACTACTAATGAAATTTTTTACGTCGCTGATTCGTTACCTTCTTTTTACACTGGAGGTAAAAATTTAACACAGGTATAGCGTCGTTTACTTAGAGCTTTTATGTTTACGAAATAAGTATCTTTGTTTTAAAAGTATTTGTGCATGGTTTGATTAAGAAAATTAGGCACTGCACCCCGACCGCCTAACGGTATGCTATTGCTATAGCTTTCAAACTTCAAACTTTCATTAAACCCTTCAACGATAGGGTTTTTGTCTAATTCCTACATTTGTATTCATCTATTAAATTCACTATTGCATTTTTAACCGACTTCAAAAAAAGGAGGAGGTTCTCAAGTCGACTGTATTTTTTTTATTTTTATTTTTTTTTTATGTATGTTCCACCATAACTTCGCCAGTTGTTAACAGATTTTTATAATTCTTTTTTTATCTGAAAGAAAATGGTTTATGTGTGGTCCCATATAATTTTTACGAAGATCTGGCTTGTAGTTTTTTCATAATCCTGAAAAATATCAATCACCTTGTGGCAAGTAGTCGTATACCTAGATGACATCATTGTTGTGTATGGGCTGATTTTTAGTGTAAGTAACGGCACATAATGTAACAAAAAAATCTGAAATAAAAACATTTTATAAAAAAAATCAAACCGACTTCAAAAAGTAAAAAATAAAACTTTTGGAGTCGGTGCTAGTTAGCTAAGGCCAAAAAAATATAGTTAATAGAAGTGCAATGTAGAATGCTTTGGCTGGCACCAACTCCAAAAGTTTTATTTTTTACTTTTTGAAGTCGGTTTGATTTTTTTTATAAAATGTTTTTTAGTATGAAAGTGATAGCGTTAGTCCCTTGTAGGGAGTTTGAAAAATCGATAGCTATATCGATAGCACAAGCTATACCGTTAGGCGGTCGGGGTGCTGGTTATAGCGTGCTCAGCTAGGATTGTAGCGTTTAAGCAACTTTTGCTATTTCGATTACAGAATGGGTGACAAAAATGCAACTTTGCTATAAGTAAATTTATATGAACTATTTGCTTTAGGTGGACTTTATTTACTACAGTTTTAGTAAAATATGCTGAAATATTGTTTTCGCGTTAACTGACTCATGCACAATTCTATTAAAAACATCAAAACGTTTTTACTTAAGTAGGTATATTCTGTAAAAAGCGGTTTGTTTATTTTAATATCAACAAGCGGTCGCCCGTGGTTTTCATGAGCATTCCCGTGGGAATCCTAAGTAATAAGTCAAAGCAAAAAAAGCCAAAGTATCGTTATATATTATACTAGCGGATCCTCGCGGTTTTACGCGTGGTGCCCGTTCCCGTGGGAATATCGGGATAAAATATAGCCTTTGTCATTCGGGAGAAATGTAGCTTTCTAATGGTCTAAGAATTTTCTAAATCGGTCCTGAGATTTAGCGCGTTCAAACAAACAAACTCTTCAGCTTTATAATATTAGTTTATATGTTATAAGCAGTAGGGTAGTACCACTTTATCAATTTGGAATATGTCCTGTCATGATATTGTATTTGTGTCAATAAATAAATAAATAATATTTTAAACGCGAAAGTGTGTTTGTTTGTCCTTTCTTGACACCTAAATTAAGTAACCAATCGATTTAACTATTGGGAAAGATATTGGAAAAAATTAACTCGGCCACAAGTGAATTCTCAGACGGGAATCGAGTGGAGGGAATTTCGACGGTGGTTCGCAAGTCTCGGTAGCTCAGCGGTTAGAGCATTGGACCGGATTTCCAAAGGTCGCGGGTTCGATTCCCGTCTGAGAATTCACTTGTGGCCGAGTTAATTTTTTCCATTATTTTTCTATTTAAAATTTACCCTAAGTATAAAAATAGCATTGAAAAATGTAAAAATTACAAAATCATAAAATATTGGGAAAGAGTTAGTTGAAAGGACGGAGAGTAACATAGGCTATTATCCCAATATTCCCACAGGAACGAGAACCACACGGGTCAAAGTCAAAGTCAAAGTCAAAGTCAAAGATTTTTATTCAAATAGACTTATAGATAAGTAAATTTTTTTCCCTACCAGCCATTCAGGACATCTTTTAACTGATAAGAAGAACGGCCGCAAGAAACTTATCAGCTTTAACAGAAACAATAACATTTACAATGGAACATGTTGTTGTCAAGCACAAATTTACAATTTTGAAATATATTTAATATAAGAGGAAAATATATTTAATATAAAAGGAAAGGGGTGAAACCGTAGGTGGAAGCTAGTATCGGGATAAAAATGTAGCCTATGTTTTAATCCGGGCTATCTTCTATCTGTGTGGCACATGCAAACAGGTTCCGTAGTTAACAAACAAAAAAACTCGTACCCTAAGGCTCTAGACAGACGGACTGCAATTCAACTGCAATCCCGATTGCCAGATGCAGTTTAAATGCAGTTGGCACGACTGGAATGAAACTGCAAGCTAACTGCCCGTCAACGTGCAGGTGCATCCGGTGTAACTGCACGTCGACTGCACACAAACTGCTGGTCGATCGGCAGTTGGCTTGCAGTTTGATTGCAGTCTTGCCAACTGCATTCAACCTGCATCGGAACTGCAATTTGGCAGTCGGATTGCAGTTGAATTGCAGTCCGTCTGTCTAGAGCCTAAGACAGGCTCTACTTTCTGTACATAGAGTTGGCAACCCTAGATAACTGAATTCTACACAGACGAAGTCACGGACAGAACGTTAGTAATGTAATATATAACTTTCGTCTGCAACTCGCTCACATGTTAGATGATCAATCGGGATGATCTATACCGCATTAGAAATTCCTTCGACGCTTCCAATTCGGTTCTAAAGTATGAATCGCCTGAAACGGGGAATTCGTTTGTCGAAGAGATGAGATCAAGTTTCTGAAATTCGAACTTTACGGATAAGAAAAGAGAACACATTTGTCATTATCGTTGTTCAAAACAAAGCCATGCAGTTTGTATATTATATCGGTAGTAGAAACCTATTTCTAGTTTATTGTTTTTAAATGGAATTCCGATTGTATTTTGTTTTGACGAAGACACAATAGTGCGTTTCATCGTACTTATATTTCCTTTGCCGCTATGTTGGTACTTCTTTTGTCAAAAATTCGCGAACGCTTTAGAAACTTCATTACAAAATTTCAAAACTACGTTAAAAAAACCAGGGTTTTGCTTTGAGCTCCGATTCTTGTATTTTTCTTGCCTTGGCTGGCACCGACTCCAAAAGGCTTATTTCTTGCTTATTTTGTTTTTGTAGTTTTTTAAGTCGGTTTTTTAATAGTTTTTGAATATAATGTATCAGTATCCAAAATATTAATTTCCAATAACGTTGTGATGAGATTGTATAAGTGGCGATATGAAACCTATTTGTTTTAAATGGAATTATAATATTGTGTTTTGTTTTGGCACGGATGGCACAATAATTCACAAACTTTGTCAGAAGTTTTAATTTTTATTTCGAACACCAAGCTATATACTTAGAGTTACCTCAAATACCTCATTTTATATTTTTAAACGACAACGCCTAATCGCTATATTTTTTATCAGTTTTCAAGTACAAATTGCATTTTCAATATCGTTATTTAAGTCAACGCTGTATGCAGGTTGCATTTAAATTAGCGATATGAATAAAACCTATTTAGAGTTTGATTTGTTTTTGATGGAATTACGATTGTGTTTTGTTTTGGAGATGACAATACAATATTGTTCCATTGGCATTAAAAAGCGCTCTTTTAAAAACATAGTTTAAAATTGTTTGCTTTTTTTCCTGACATTTGAACACCTTTCCAAGGACCGTGATTACGAAATGACGCGATGACGGAAGTTTAGGATAAACATAGGTATTAATTAGTTATTTGAAACTTCATAAATTGATAAATAGAACGTTCCAATTCTTCTATCAAAGAGAATAGTCTGTTTCCTATATCGCTTTTTAATCACGTCCAAACTTGTTACTAACCGTATGGTGTGTTTCCCAGGCGCCGTTCAGAGGTTCGTGGAGCTTCCGACATACACGGAGGTGAATCCGGGCGAGGATGCACTGCTCAAATGCCGGATATCCGACAAGAAAGGCGTCTGCTCCTGGCAGAAGGATAATAAGGTACGTTAAGTTCACACTTGTGGAAACTGCGTCTGGAGCAGTTTAGTTCAGTCCTTATGCACCGTACATACTGGTGAAACGTAAAGGTGGTGACTAACAGGGAACAATTTCAGCGTAACGTCAGTTGTCTCGTCACCACAAATGAAAAATTCTGCCTATCATTGCATGTTCATTGCTAACTTGGACGCACCGCGCGCTCAAACCGCGCATTCATTACGAATCTCCCACGTGCCCCTGTTACCCTTTTTGTTCGTCGTGCGCGGGGCTGCGGTTGCTTAGGTACTGGAGCACCCATTCGATTCTCAAGATTCGACCCTATGAGAAAAGTACCCATCGGACCTCATTTTCAGGACCCATTCGACCTAGGGTACCCAAAAATATTATATTCAAGGTTCATTCGACCTCCTGGTTGGTAATGCTGCCCTGGTACTTTTGGTTCGATTTCCGTACAAAAATGTGCCATGAATTGATAATCTCCTCTCTTTTTGAAGTCGGTAATAGCTGAGGTACGACATGTGCTTGGACGAATTAACCACGACATGTGTTTTGTTAGAGGGTCGAGAGGTTACTATCATGCTGCCGACAAACTGTTGTACAGTTTGGCAGACGTTATATAATTTGTAAGCACTGTATTCTTGAGATAACAATAAATTTAAAAAAATGTAGATGAGGTCGAATCTGTGGGTCCAGTACTAGATCGACTTGAATGCGTGTAGCGTGCGCATGAAATGCACAGGAGCTCTATTTTTGATTCACTCGTCTCAAGGATTCTACTGATTTTCTTGCGACGTTTAAGTTTCCGTATTCCGTAAAAGCGACCTTGCGCATATATACATAGCTTTGCTTTTCGCCTGTAGTAGCCCGCCTTTCAATGCGAGCGCGCGAGGGGCAAAGCGAAAGCGTGACTCGCGCGACGAGTAATTCAAAAATAGAGGTCCTGGAACTCTATTTTTGAATCTCTCGTTGCGCGAGTGGCGTGGCGAACAAGGAGGTGATTAGGCGATTAGCGACTTTGCATGCGTGGACATAGCACGCTTTTCGCTTTGCAACTCGCGCGCTCGCGTTGGGGGGCGGTACTACAGGCGAAAAGCGAAGCTATGTATATATGGGCAAGGTCGCTTCTACGGAATACGGAAACTCAAACGTCGCACGAAAATTTGTAGAATCCTCGAGACGAGTGAATCAAAAATAGAGCTCCAGATCGCGCGCGCAAGGTTTCCACACTATGGGTATTTTGTTAACTACCTTTCATGATAGATTACAGCAATGTGAACAGGAAATTCTTTCAATGCGTGTTACTGTCCACCAATTTGTATTCACCATTCATTAAGGCTGGCGAATGTAGGACGGTCCAGAAGCAACGAAAATCCTCCTAACTAATACATCAGTTTCGTAGCTGCCAGAAAACTGAACAAACTTAACCAAAACTAGATTTAAAAATGTATTGACTAATATATTAATTGACAAATGCTATTATGACAAAAAAGATTTTTGTAATGTTTTTGATAATATTGACATGATAGTATGTATTTAATTAATAATTTTAATGATATAATTGATTAATTCTTAGTACTTAATGAATAAATTGCTTAAGGTATTATAAATCTGTTTTCAAAATTTCATATACTTACCGAAAATGGTTAAACATAGATAGGGCTTTAAACATTGTTAAATGTATACATAAAACACCATTAATGTACCATGTTTATGAATAAATTATTTCTATGATAAATTTAAAATAGAAAAATGTTGGAAAAAATCAACTCGGCTACAAGTGAATTCTCAGATGGGACTCGAACCCACGACATTTGGAAATCCGGGCCAATGCTCTTTTTCCAATATTTTTATATTTAAAATTTATCATAAGTATAAAAATAGCATTGAAAAAAGGCAAAAACTCAAAAATCATAATAAATATTTATATTACTAAATTACTTCTATTTCGCACATTTTGTAGGAACTATCCCTCACTACAAACGGATAGCGCGCGCATTATTGGATCACTTTCCTAGCGTATTTAGATGTTGCGAAGCGACTGTAGCGTCACATTGTCATCTTCAAAGTTTCGATTTAGTTCCATACGGAAAGTTGCGGCGAGTGACTTGGTACGTGGTTGCAAGTTGAACTTTTTTCTGCGGATGAACTGAAAATAAATTATAGCACAGATAATATTATTAGTCAGATGACTTGCGAAACCAGCTGAGCCTTATATCAGGTTACTAAAAAGAAAATATTACCTATACATACAAAGAAAAAACTTCGCGCCAACTTTAATTCAGACGAGACCTTTTAATTCATAATTCTCATAAATTAATAAAAAGTACGAAAGGTGGTACGATAAAGGCTAAGAGTCATCCCGTCGGTCATAAAAAATATATATTTAAATATATATATATATCACGTAGTTACGCCATTACTTGGGTGGTTACATTACTTGGTTGGGTATTTTATCATTAAAGGAGTGATTTCATCGTTTCTTTTACATAAAGAAACAAAAAGGGACAGTAATTAATTTTTAATTATTTGAGGAATTAGGGGCTTTGCAATCCTGTTGAGGGCTGTAGTCACTGCGACCTAAGATATCTATTGTAACTCGCCACCTATTTATGGCACCCCTTTTAGCCCGGTTGCTTCCAGAAAGTCGAGAATGTTCCTAGCTTTTAGAGATTTTAGTTCCTCTGGGTCGATGATGTGTCGACCCAGGTCAATACTGCGTTTGTGCATAAATGGTCCGCAGTCACACAGAAGGTGCTTTGATGTCTCCCTCTCCTGTTTACAGTAGCGGCAAATACAGTATCAGCTACAGTAAAATAACATGTGTATTTAAGTAATCGTGTAGCTATAGAACTATCTATGTCAAACTTCAATAAGTTTGACAAAGAATCGTTACTGAATAACCGAAGACTGTTATTCAGACAGTTGACAACTATGAACTTAAACAACATGTTAAATTCAAATAATCTTACTTGATAGCACAAGTTAAGCGTTTCAGAGGGTTTAAAAAGGGCGCTAACGCAATATTGCTACGTGAATTCCCTAACAATACATTTAATTGTTTATTTTCTATGGAGTTTACACTGTCTCAGTGTCAGTGTAGCAGAATTAGCTTTTAATTATTTGAAAGCAAGAAAACTTACTAAAAGCGAATTCCATAAATAAACTAATAAATTAATTGTCAGGGAATTCACTTCGCAATATTGCTTTAGTGCCCTTTTTATACTCTCAGATCAAATGTATAGCTTTGTTAAATCTGATATGATGTTGACTGTCGATCTGGCTTTTATAGAAATTTCTATCCGATATGTAATTTGCCACCCTTAGTTACTTAAGAATGAACAATAATAAAAAAAACTTGCAAGGCTTCATTTATTTATACACTGCAGTTACACAAGGTTTATTTGTAAAACTGAGATTTTAAAACAAAATGAAATTTTGTTTCACAACATTTAAACACAACTTTTAGTGAAGGAATAATAAAATTATGAATACGATGATATAAAGGCTGTTTACCTATGTATGAATAAGTAAGTTCAAGAAACAATTTTTTCGCCATATTGACAAAATTGCTTTAGACGTCGTCATCGAGGAACCTAATTTATACAAGTTCGTTAAATATATAAACCTTCTCCCTTTATTCATCTTCATATCCTAATCCTTAACCGCCTCTCTATGGTCTAGTGGTACAACCACCGGTATCAGACCCAGGGGTCCCCGGTTCGATTCCCAGCGGGGGTACATATTGTATTCGGTTTGGTTGGTGGTAAGACTTGTTGTAGTCCGCCTGGCTAGCTACCACCATCTTATCTAAGCTTGATGCCATAACACCAATGTTTTCAGCATTGTTGTGTTTCGGCAGTTTGAGTTAAGATAGCCAGTTCCTCAGTGGCTGAGGATTCCAGGAGAGGGTCGCTTCCATCTTCAGCCTTATCAATACTTAACATCAGGTATAATGAAGGATAAAAGTATTACAGTCGTTAATTAAAAAAAACCTAATCCTAACTAATATTATAAATACGAAAGTGTGTTTGTTTGTCCTTTCTTGACGCCCTAACTAAGCAGCCAATCTTCTTGATTTTTGGCATAGAGTTAGCTGAAAAGGCGGAGAGTAACATAGGCTCCTTTTATCCCGATATTCCCACAGGAACAGACACCACGCGGGTGCAACCACGGCCGGAAGCTAGTAAGTAACTAAATAGTCCGTTAGTTTGTTGCGAAATACTTTCCCAGTCTTTTTCGGAAGTTCTTGGAACAGTTACTCATCGTTTCTTATCTGTACGTCCGAAACAAATACTCAAATCGCCTATTACCTCATTTTACGTACACTTCAGTATCTTAACGAGCCATTCACAAAAGGTCCTCTGTGTTAACTGTCTGTTTATCTGTGGTTATCTCTTATGACTAATTGCCCGTTTAACTATGGCTTTGACTGGATTACTGTATGCTAATTTGTAATTTCAATGAATACTCGAATACATTTAATCAATCACTTTTAGCTGGTAATCAGTAATTTTTGAAAGAAACTTTAAAACATAGATTAGGAACAAATGCAAACATACGTACATTTTCCCGTGTCATCCCGTGACCACGGCAGCTGTAAAGGTGCCGAAACGTCGGGAAAATCAAAAAACCCCTAAAAATACGGACAATTACAACTTAGTTCGTGGAAATATAGCGCGTTTGATATCCGTAAAAGTTGTTTTATTTCAAATGCAAGCATCTTTTATGTACGACAAATCTGTCTTTATTATATCCGTATTTCATTGTGACAATAGACTATTTAATTTGAACTATTTAATTAGACTATTTAATTACAACCCGATACTCGGGTTCGGGTTCACGTTTAACATTTTGTATATTTTATAGTTTTCGGAACAAATAGACTCGAGTACCTTTAATTTGATACCTTACTCGGCCGCGTACTACGCGCCAAAGTCCCTATCGAGTCGTCACTAATTTTGCGAACCTGAATTAAGTATATAGATTATTTAACAGATACTGTGGAGACTACCTCAGCTATCTTAGCACTCTTTATCAGTTCATTTATCTTCGTTTGTCACTTCGTTTTGAACCTTTCAGCAATCAGTGCTGGTATCTCAAAGCTTTTTCCGCCTATTCTTTCCCGTTTATCTTTCTTTTTCTGTAAATTGATTAATTATTACCTTCTTTTTGGTGGTGTCAAGGTGGTTTTAGTTGGTCTCCTTTTGTAATGGCTGATTTATTGAAAAATGTTGGATGTACTTTTTAGTGGCTAGACATTTTATTGTCACTGTACTTATTATTAAAAAAAAAAGACGGGTTGCACTCCGGGAGTGCCGGCAGAAGTGAAAACTTGATTATTAACGTTGAGCATGTTTGATATTTTGGAATGGTTAGGGAATAATTTTGCACCAATTGCTTTATCAGTATAAAAGTACTATCATTTATGTGGTAGAATACAATATTCATTTATTGCGCTATCGTACACAAACATGACAAACCATATTAAAGTGAACGTTAAGTTAGGTAATAAGATATAAGAAAACATTAGTTATTATAGAGAATCGAAAAATATATATTGACAATAAAACAAGAGACAAGTAAAAGACATTGTCAACAGTCTGTCGCTAAGCAACCGGGACCATAGTCAACCTGTCACCTCAACATTCTCCATCCGTCCTACGCTTTTTCGATCAGGTCACGTGTCCTGACGCGAGTTTAAGATTTTATACCCATTACAGAAAAAGTGCTCAACGCCGCTAAAGAAGTTTTCACTTCAAAAATATTTAGGTATTCTACTTAATGCTTAGACATTTTATGGTAATTGTATTTTTTTAATTATAATCCAAGTAAGGGTAGTTTATGATAAATTTTAAATAGAAAAATATTGGAAAAAATTTACTCGGCCACAAGTGAATTCTCAGATGGGAATCGAACCCATGACCTTTGGAAATCCGGTCCAATGCTCTTTCCAATTCATGGATTTCCAAAGGTCATGGGTTCGATTCCCATCTGAGAATTCACTTGTGGCCGAGTTAATTTTTTCCAATATTTTTCTAATTAAAATTTATCATAAGTTTAAAAATAGCATTGAAAAATGCAAAAATTCAAAAATCATAAAAAAGGGTAGTTTACTTGGAATTTATTTTGAACATGTTTAGGTAGAATATTCAGAGAGTGAACTTCGATACCTAATTTAATAGGTAAAATAGGCGTCGCCACGTGTTTGTGCAATGATGCAGGTTCGATTACTAATTTCAAATAATTCCCTCAAAGCAGCTGCAATCCATCATCGTCTCATGTTCCCGACTAAATCTGGATATTCTGGATGCATTTCCTCGACACGTGATAAACCGCACGGCCTAAGCAGATAAAACTAAACGCTACGTTTAACCGCTTATCACAGAGTTAAAGTTAACCTCCCTTAGTATGAACAATCGGCGTGCGCGCGATCAGAATCTTAACTAGAGTTAGTCACGACTAGCGAAGTTAACCACGTTTGCCGCCCATGGTTCCTGTTGGGTAACAAATTAAATTTTAACGGTCTTTTCTTTGAAATTGATGTTAAAAGCTGTTGGATCGCACGTATTTCTGCAAGGGAACACGCTAGCGGCATTTAAAGAGGATCTATTTGTGGGTATTTACTTGGGCACTAGCTCTGGGAATGCTGAGCCTTTGAAGGCAAGATGATTAACATTTTGATAAGTAAAATGGTATTTTATAGCTTGTAGAATAAAATAAAAACAAATATAAAATATTTGTTTATTTTCCCATCACAAATAATAGAACTTGAGACTAGTTGATATTATAGGTACACTGTACGTGTTTCTACCATTTGTGAGGGACTGGTGCCTGAAATAGGTTTCAGAAAACGAAACCTGTGCTACAGGTCGCCAGGCCCTGAGTAGAATAATGTAGACTAATGTAAGTCTCGGTAGCTCAGTGATTAGGGCATTGGACCGGATTTCCAACGGTCGTGGGTTCGAGTCCCATCTGAGAATTCACTTGTGGTCGAGTTGATTTTTTCCAATATTTTTCTATTTCAAATTTACCATAAGTATAAAAATAGCATTTAAAAATGCAAAAATTACAAAATCATACATTACAAAAACAACATAAAACAAAACAAAAAATATACAACAAAAACTAAACAAAGATACACAAAATATGAGTTGAATTGTTGTTATATATTCATAATAACATATAACAAATACTCAGGTTAACTTTTCTACCAACCATATTGGTATTTAAAACTAGCCGTATTAATAAACCTGATCTTAAAAATACTCTGAAGCATGGAATATTGAGTGGACTGATGAAAGCTTAAGAGGTATTAACAGGTATGCACCATATTGACTTTAACAACGTTGAAAAAGGAAAGTTCTTAATCCATTCTTATTCTTTAAGCGGTAAATTTTATATTTTTAAATAAGTTTGTAAGATAAAGTGACCCAAGGGTGGTCGTCTTCACGCCTCAAAGAACAAGTTTGGCCATACATAAGGAAATGTCGCCTTAAAATTTTCTTTTACATAATTAAGGTTTTTCCTTCTTGTTCCTTTTTGGCGTATATTAGATTTCTTTACATTATTATGGTGTAAAAGAGGCCATTTTTGTAACGATGTGCATCATATAACATTAGGTAAAGAATAGTCTGATAAATAGTAAACAAGAAAAGTAATATCTAAAATTATATAGGAAAATGTAGTTCTTTCCGTTTAAGTCAGGTAACACTGCTCAATATCTCATTCATTTTTTTACTTATCTTCCTCGATACTTCCTCAAAAGTTATTTGTGTTAGGCCGACTGAATGCATACGTAACACAACTCTGTTGCCGTGGTATTTTAAAATCTGTGGTACTAACCCACGTTATTTTTTTCATAATACAAAGGAGTTGTGATGAACTGATAACAATAAGCATGTTTGACTATAAAACAAAATAAATGTAAATTTATGGATTGATGGAGCGTGCAACGATGAAAATAATCCAACATTTTTTGCACAAAAAAGCAGCGTGAAGTAAAAAGAGGTAGATTTTTAGGACTTTTTCAATTGAATTTTATTGCTATTATTTTTAATTGGTAAGCAACAGCTGAAAAATGAAACGAAATCCCACGCCTATTGAATGAAAACATTTAACAAAGGCTTTTATAAGAAAATAATGCCATAGTTTCACAAAACAATTTCAATACTTTTTTATATACACAATTCCACGGTGCTGTCGTTAATAATTTATGACGTTAATCCACGTTTTTATACAATAATATTTAAAACAGAGATTTCAGCAGACATTTTATATCCAGGTTTCGTATCTTTTTTTCTATTTATTTTACTTTCGTTAAATTGTGAGGCTAACACCGCACGTTTTTTATTAACAAAAAGGGTAGAAGTTGGTTAAAAATTAAAAGGCATTGTGTTCCGTTCGAGTTTTTCAGGCAGTCTTTTCTCGTAATTATGGTAATGTAGCTTTATTTGGGGATACTTTTATGTCGACATTGTCCATTGTTATTAGAGCACGGTGGTCTATTTAAAAATTAACTGTAGAGTCTTTCATTAGCATGCGTGTCGTGTTTTCTTTTTAGCCTCTCATTGTTAAGATTCTGGGGGCATGCCGCCATCTCTTAGCGCAGTATTATTTCAATCTTATCATGCTATTTTGGACTTCGAATCTATTTAAGTAAGCTTGTTTTTTGACGGAAGTTTTGTAACGTTTCTGCTTAATCATCGCCTCCAGAGTGTGAAGTGTGTCAAAATGTGACAACTTCAATAAAATCAAAACACAAACATACCGTTCTTATGACATGATGGTTTCTAATAGATGATGGTAGGCCCGATGGATCTTGTATTTAGCTTTTATTTTATGCATGCTTTACACTGAACGGACGGAGGAAATTGACACATCCGTAAATAAGTTAAGTTCTATATTACATATCTTATCTTATCTTACTTATATCACGATGGAAAAGCTGAAATAAATTGTTTTCTGTAGTACACTTGACAGCACAAAAAGTGACAGTGGCAGTACGAAAAGCGTGCTTTTTAGATTTGTGATCAGTACCCCTATTACGAGTTTGCTTTACATGACATTTACAGGACTCGTGAGCGTAGACTATCGGATACACTGCTCATGTCGGTAAAACAGTCGCTAAATATGAAAGAGACAGAGCTACATTTTACGTTAACGTTTACTGTAACGTCAAGTTTGCCAAACTCGTAATAAGCCTACAGGGTGTGATCAAGATCAACATTTAAAGGTTGCCGCTCTCACAAGTATAAGTGTTTTTATACCTCTTTACTATTTTGATTATTCTGTGGCGTGCAATTTAGACTTTTGAAATTTGAAGTACTTTGCTTAATTCAAATATTAAGCCTTGATATGCGATTGACTGTACGTATAAACGCTATGTCACGCTTTGAATAATCACAGCAGAGCTATGCCAGGAACATTAGCAAAAAATAGCCTTGTGGCTTATTAAACATATTGTTTTATGAGTAGGTCGGCCATCCGACATACCTTCGCGTCCACGAAGTTTCATTTCGACATTGACCCTTATCGCTATAGTTATAAGGTTTAAGTACTTGAGTGATGTTAAGCGTGTGTGGACAATGAGGACGATCAGTCATAGTCATCGTTAGGCAAGTCACGGAGTCACTGATTCACATTGGAAAACTTGCCCCTCAGGGATTCGTGTCACCGCCATGGGGACATTGGAAATATTTTCTAGAGCATTAAAAAAAGTTTTGAACCTTTTATACGAACTTAAACAAAAGAAGAGGAACTTTAAATGAAATGAAAAGATCTTATTGAAATGAAGTTGAAAATAACAATTACGAACTGTTTTGGTTTTGTTGTACTCTAGGTAGAGTGAATGAGGCGTATTTTAGCTGAAAATAATGGAAATCACATTAAATCACAGAACACAGAAAGTTTGAATTAAATGTATCAACTGACCAACAACTAAGTAGGTACTTAATAAAAATCAAAATTACAGCGTTTAGTTACTATACAATAACTACCTATGTGCTTTTTGCATCTGTTTAGTAGTACCTAAATTAATTTGTGTAAAAAAATGTGTCATTAATTTTATTATGCAATGACTCATTGTTTTGGCACACTGTTATATGACTAACATTGTGCAGTTGCGCACATTTTTGTTGATATCAATGAAACATGTAATTGGAAAATAGTTTCTTATTCCAGAAGTACTTTACTACGTAGAAATGGGTGCATTGAAAGTACTATAATGTTATTTAAATATTCTAAATATTCGCATACAATCACACCAATTATCTAGTCCCACATTAAGTTTCATGAAGAACTTGTGTTATGGATACTAGGTAACGGATAAACTTACTTATAAACCTTTTTTTTTGTAAATACATACTTAATATACATATTAAACACCCAGACCAAGACGAATAGACATGTTCATGCACACAAATATTTGTCTTGTCCGGGGATCGAACCCGGGACCTCTGGCGCAGAGCTTGTACTATCGCTATAGCTATCGATTTTTCAAACACCCTACAAGGGCTCTCGTTGACGATATCACATTCATACTAAAAATGCAAGAGTGCATCCAATAGAATATAGATAAATAGAAATATGTAGGAATTAGACAAAAACGCCATCGTTGAAAGGTTTTATGAGAGTTTGAATTTTGATAGCTATAGCGTTAGCACTAGCTATACCGTTAGGCGGTCGGGGTGCAGGTCGTAATTAGACAAACGATTTATGTACCAAAAATTGCATACATCGACATGTTCCTAGAAAGTAATCTTACTAAAATATTTTATTTAAAAATTGTATCAATGAACATTTAGTAGGAAAATAATTTCTTAAATTTCGAGAAGCACTACGTAGAAATGAGTGCATTGAATGTACTAAAATGTAATTAGACAGACGATTTATGTACCAAATTGCACACAATCAGCATGCTCTTTGCTTAATCTTACTAAAAGTCTAGTAACACGAGACCAATTAAAGAGTTTTGAAATTAACTAACGACTGCACTGAGTTCCACTAGTTACGCTGATCAAATTAGTGGGATTTTATTTTAAAGTTCAAAATGAGGAACTTGCTTGCGCAAATTAATGGAATTTTCTCCGACAAATTTATCTGATTTAGCGCAGGGAGCGCAGCTTTGCGTTTCCAGTTTCAGGCTAAATTGCGAACTGTGTGTGTATAGGGTTCTCAATTCCATGGCGGACGATGGTTAGCTAGAACACAATAGGCTACGGCAGGGATGGCGAACCTTTATTTATCAACGTGCCATTTTTCTAATTAAATGATTAATGAGGTCATAGACGTGCCATCAAATAATTATGTCTTTTGTGATTATTGGCAAAAAAAAACTATCAACTCAAAACTCTTTATTTACATCATTCGCTTTCGCCCGTCATTTATTAGGTACTTCCTTCAGCCTTTTTTTCGTAGTGCATAATGGATTTTGTGACCGATGACGTGCCCAAAATTTTGTGTCACGTGCTATCAATGGCACGCGTGCCATTGGTTCGCCATTTATATATAAAATAAATTTTAAATAGAAAAATATTGGAATAAATCAACTAGTGAATTCTCAGATGGGACTCGAACCTACAACCTTTGGAAATCCGGTCCAATGCTCTATTAACTAATAAGTATAAATATAGAATTGAAAAATGCAAAAATTCAAAAATCATAAAAAATTACTTATTGCTTCTTGTACTTACATGTAGGTACTTACTAGGTACCTATATAAATGGGCATGTTATAGTTAGATATTTGAATTTAGAATTTGAAATGAAATCTATGTAGGTGTTTACTATTAACTTAGTACCGTACAATTAATTTATTAAGTTGGAAAATAAGTGACTTTACAATAACTACATAGGGCAATTACGACTGTCGACAGTTTAAAAGTTTGTCATGTCGTCGTGGCAAAACACAAGGTTTGAAATCACTGGAAACAATCGATGAAAGCCGAAGTGACATTTTTCGAAACAAATAAGTACAAGTACAACCAGGTACAGTCTAGTTTTCGAATCAGGAACGTTGTTAGCTTGTCAATTGTTTGGGTTTTGACAAATGTGCGTATCTATTGTAATTCTCCGTTATTATTATTATTGTAGCGGCGACGTGACGTGTGCCGGCATATCGCACCGACAAACATCCACGGGACCGGTCACGCCTCGCGGTCACGGCGCGCAGTGCGCCGCATTGTTATTATGGCGTTAAGACGGTGGGCCAGGTTACGAGTTATTGCGATTGTGATGGGACTATTATATTTTGTCGTCTAAAAATAAAATAAGATTTTTTTAATGGTTTTTCTTCTAGAAATAAAACGAGATGTTGTGTGTGTATTTGGTCAAAGGATGTAATTTTTTGCTCTTTTGAAGTGCAAAGCTGCGTTTGTGTCGCTTTTGGCGCACGCCAATCGGTAAAGGTGTCTTTTAATCAATAATGAATTTCGTATGTATGGAGTATACATATTCAACATTTGAAGATATGAATTAGATAACGAATTAACCTGGACATTTTTAAGAGTTGTGACGCTTTTCAGATTGTCAACAGGTGACATTTTTTACTAGTGTTTAACTAAAACAACTTATTAAGTATAACCAAAGATTTAAAAAAATATATTTTTTATGACGATACTACTAGCATCTTCTAGTAACTTGGGCCAACCGCGCGGGTTATTTTCACCGCCACACGTGGTGATCGCGCTCCGTCCTGTAACGGGCGCTCACACTTTCGACTGTGCCTTTTACTGCATTCGCAGATATTTTCCACTCACCTGTACCTACGCAAGCCCGTGGGAACGTGGCTCGAAATTCGAATGCCAAAACTCGTTGTGTTTTATTGCAATGACAGAAAGAACGTGTTCTTTGCTTTGTATACGTATTTCGACAGATTTATTTCCAGTGCAACGTTAGCAAAATGGGTTATTTGCGGAGTGTATAAACTAGTTCGGCGTCAAAAGAGTTGCTAGCGAACGTCATTTAGAAACATGGCACTCGACTCGATATTACGTTTAAACTGAAAGAGAACTTGGCCTAAACTGAAGATTGATCTTCGGAAATGCAACAGCATTCCCAAATCAAAAGATACGTTTATTTTACGCAGCTTTTTGCAACAGAATCGAAAAAAAAAATTGCTACTACAACATTTATTGACACGACAAAAACATTTTGACTGCAAAAACCGGAGACAAGTACAACACCCCAGATATTAGAAATACTTATCTCTTAAATAGTTGCTTTATTGTCCGCGACTAACACAGACATCTGCTGCTCACAACTTGGTCGAACATGTGTCCCTAACACAATTTGTTACGCTCAACTAGCTATTGAATAAAACGTTACCGAAGACCCAAAGAAATTTATTATGTTGTAGGCACAAAAGATCGCGCGTACTCAGGCTCCCGTTTTTGTCAAAAACACGTAGTGCGTGGTCTATTGTACAGTTTCGGCAAACATTCGAACATGACAAATCGTTTGGTACGGTCCGCAAACAAAGCCCTTTAGAAGACGTTATCTCTATCTGGGATACCTTGGTCAATTAGAGGCACAATGCATTGCGTAGTCATTCGGTTCCCATATATTGCTCGGCCATTACGATCTGATAACGCCAATGCCGTTGACTCATCGGTCTTTTTGCATACATCATAGTATCGGGTAGAAACAAAAAAAATTATCGGTGGAAAGGTGAATTTTAGTAACTACCTTTTAGTGGGAAACGAAAAATAAAATTATGCAGACCTGAAAAAGGAATTTCAGTAGTTTTCTATCTTAAAACTTTTCTGTTATAATAATACAGTAAGTTGTGATTAATTCATTACG
Organism: Chrysoteuchia culmella; assembly: GCA_910589605.1. Classification (NCBI taxonomy): domain Eukaryota; kingdom Metazoa; phylum Arthropoda; class Insecta; order Lepidoptera; family Crambidae; genus Chrysoteuchia; species Chrysoteuchia culmella. The sequence goes on along the minus strand of OU342651.1, from coordinate 18,724,257 downwards.
TCATCTAAGTTTTCCTTTTAAATAACTTTCTACAATTAGCCAAGGTTTTTTACGATGTTAAGTTTATGAACAAACTTTACCATTAGGTAATATCATAAGTCTATATCTGAACTTTAGCTATTTAAAGCTAATTTTCAGCATGATTACTCAAAAAGTTTTGCCTTACCCAAGTTTTTTAATTCATAGTACGTATGACAGCAGTTCAGGTTTTACAGTTTATTCTCCAAAGCGTCCTTATGTTGCTTGTGCTATCAGCGATTGTCGTAGTGCTAGACGTGTTGACCGTACTACATTTCATAAAGGTAACATTATTCAATAAAAACAATTATTATGAAAAATAAAATTCAGCAATAATAAGTATACAGATAATAATTCTTTGCACAACATATTACTTACGCTTTGAAGTAAAACCTTTCTTAATATTCAGTTTCTTCTCGCACTCAATTTTTTTTATTTTTTTTTAGTAATAACGACAGGCAATTGAAAAAAAACAACTTTTGCGGAGTATTTAGTGCGATGTATTTACCCGAAATATATATTTGATATATACATCACACGTATATATTTCGGGCAAAAGTTGTTTTATTTCAAACCTTATCAAAAAAATTATCAAATCTAAATACAAAAAGGTTGAGCTCAAAAACGTCTTTATCGAAATGCACCTAACACCAAGATCGCCGATAATAATGGTCCGAACTAATGTAGCGAATGCAAGTCACCGATAAGATCTGACGCATTTGAAGTTCACGAACATTACTCAGCCGAGATCGAATCTCGACTCTCATAGGGCACCGTAATGACATTTACAATAATGTGAAGGCTAAATCACTTGTCGCAATCGACAGATGCTTTGTGCCATCATTCAAGGTACTCTAATAAGTACTTACTTTGTTATAAGCACATGCTAATTTACCATGCGACGTGACTTATCACTGTCTAAAGTAGTATCAAATTATTACATTTATGTAAATGTGTAAATTTTATTGTTTCAAAGTATAATTGAAAATACTCAAGGATAATAAAGTCTCGGTAGCTCACTGGTTAGAGCATTGGGCCGGATTCCCAAAGGTCGTGGGTTCGATTCCCATCTGAGAATTCACTCGTGGCCGAGTTGATTTTTTTCAATATTTTCTTATCTATTTAAAATGTATCATAAATATCAAGGAGTTTGAATAAAACTTAGTTAAGTTTTTTCAATTTTAGCTTAAAATAATGTAAGTACACAACACACTAAAATCATTCACAAATAGAAAAAAAAATATTTTTGAAATTTAGAAATTCATTGCTTATTTAAATACAAGGTGCAATTTTGACAAAAATAACTACATATGTTATACCTATATGTTCTCCTGGATAGCAATACATAAATAAATTATGTCAGTTGCAAACCAGTTCCATTGTTCTGTGTACGTATTCCATTGGTAATAGTTTCCAATAAGTGATATTGGTTCCGAATTCCCAACGTGTCATAGTTTCAATTCCAACCAGACATCCGATATACGCAATATCACAATCACAATACCACGTTCAAAACATTTAAACAGTAAATGGTTACAAGTTCAGAGGATCTAAAATGGCCACTTAAGACGCTGTACGCTATTGTTTACAGGTCTGGTAATAAGATATAATATATTTCTTTATACCTTTATCTAAATTTGTAAAGTGTGAGAAACACACACTTTTTCTTTTCGAAAAGACCCTTAAAAATAAAAAAAAATCAAGATCATTCTCAAATGGGGTTATTCTATTGGAATTGGTTTAATTAGTGGACACCAATAATATTTAGAATCGTATAGTTTAAATTTTATTATTGCTATAGTTATTGACTACGAAGTGATTTTATGTTTTTTTCGCCTAATCTGCAAAATCGCGCGTCGCCGTCGTTTTCTCATTGTTATCTCGCATCAGTTGTAGTTACACCTAGCCCCATCATAATGCGAATTGCCTGACAATTATTATTTTTTTAAATTTCTATGAAATTTGCTTGTAATAAGCTTTTTTGCCTTCAATTTATAATACGAGCAAATTCTGCTACACTGACACTGTTCTATAGAATGACATTACAAAACTCCACATTAAATAAATGAATTGTCCGGGAATTCACAATTTGATACCTTAACAATATTACAAAAGTGACCATTTTTAGAACTATAGAACAGTAATCTTCTGTAGCTCTTGAAATGCAAAATGTTTCTATAGAGGTATTTTAGTTTAATCTCTTTTATTTTACGACTGAAACTAAGAAAGAACGTTTCAAGTTAGTTTTATTAGATAGTCTGGAATTAAAAAAAAACCATACTATTCCAAGTGTTCATTAAAATATTCAATAAATAAATTAAATATTTATACGAATACATCGAAGTAGTATTAAATAACTTTCCAATACAAAAAACTGTTTATTTGAACATATCATGTATACCTATGCTGAATTGATTTTATGGTGCCCTGTTGCAACTAAATAATTATTTTGGTTTATGAGAATTGCAAAAGACGTTTAATCCACGTACCTTAAATCGTTTGAAATCGAAATCCACTTTTATGAGACTGGAATCGCAAACAATCTTACAAGAAATCCAACAGAAATAAAGAAAATGAAAGAGTTAATTAAAACAAGTACTTCAGCAAAGAACGAGTACTTTTATACTTCGGGGAAGTTATAAGGCCGTTAATAACGAAACTATTAGACGATTTTATCCCGAATATAGCCGATTTTGTGCCAAGTTTGACTCAAATACGCCGATTCGGTGTAGTCGTGCGAAAACGTGATTTTCCCAGCAAATATGTTCACAATTTTGTCCTTTCATTCTATTAAAAATATGAAATGTGAAAAGGAAAGACGTTTTGATGGATTTGTTAAAGGAATGAGTGGACCTTTGAAATATAATATTACAAAATGTTTTAAGGTTCATTCTATCATAAAAAGGAAATAACTTAGGTTAAAAGTAGCATGTTACCTGGTAGGTACTAACATAAGTGTTGACTCGAAAAATGTGTACCTAGATATCAAAATCATACGGTGATAAGGGAAATGTATGAACTGCTTCGTAATGAGTTAGCCACGATTCGTAGCCAACTTTTTGTGATCTGTGGGTACCTACTACTAAGCGTAAGTTTAACTATTCCTTGACATTTATTTAAGTCGTAAGTTCTGAGTAGCTTACTTGCCAGATTTTTTGGCAGATATGATATGTCATATATGTCAAATCATCAGCCAACTAAGCTATTCAGAACTTACTTTTAGATTGAGAAACAGGCCCTCAATAAAACAAATCACAATCTAGTTATAAATATTTAAGAATAAACACAACCTTAAATTCAGAGCGGTTAACCGCCTCTGTGGTCTAGTGGTACAACCACCGGTATCAGATCCAGGGATCCCGGGTTCGATTCCCAGCGGGGGTATATGTTAATACAATTTTATTAATACAATACAATATTAATTAATACAATATTAATAGGTTTGGTTGGTGGTAGGACTTGTTGTAAGTCCGCCTGGCTAGCTACCACCATCTTATCTAAGTCTGACGCCATAACAACAAAGTTTTCAGCGTTGTTGTGTTCCGGCAGTTAAAAGATAAGATAGCCAGTTCCTCAGTGCTTGGGGATTCCGGAAGAGGCTCGCTTTCATCTTCAGCCTTATCAATACCTAACATCAGGTATGATGAAGGCTAAGAGTCTCCCCGTACTTCATTAAACAAATATACGTAGAAAAAAACCTTAGCAATTCAACTTTTTTAAGAAAACTTTTTTATTTTAGTCACGTTCTGAAACTGTTTGAAAATTTCATTCTGATTTAGAACTTACTATAATAAAACTTTTTAATTTTGCATTTTACAATGCTAAAATATTAAACAAGAAAATATACTAGAAAAAAGCAACTTGTCTCATGTGTCGCTGTGACGGGATATAAGTTTCTTGTTTCATATTTATCACATAAAAATAGCATTGTAAAATGCAAAATTAAAAAGTTATAATAAGATGGCTGTTTCATCTTAATCGATAATAAATCCATTTATTTGCAAGAATATGGTCATAGATAGTCAAAAATTTTTAAAAATGTTTCTTTCGAATGCGAGGATATTTCTCTCATTGATGAAACGACGGTGCCCATCACCGTAGAAAGGAAAATACTAGAAAAATTCGACGTGTCTCTGTAGCATAATTGGTTAGTGCATTTTGCCGGATTCCCAAGAACTTACTAAATTTTTAATAACAGTTCAAGTATTTAATGGAAACTCTTTTATACATAAGTTAGCAAATCCTTGCAAATGAAACCTATTAAAACTATATCAACGAAAAAAAGCATCGAAACGTCGCCATAAAATGAGCCTGGCTCCCAACCAAAACACGTTTTTGGCACTTCATGAATTATACATCGTACGTTAAATAAAGTAGATCGCGTGCACGGTATTATTTTTGAAATTCGGCGGTCGAAAGAAGCAAGTCGGCGGGGCTATTACCTATCTTTGCAATAGCAACGCGATAGCCGAAATTGCGCGATAATTTCTTTACGTCGCGTATCAATAGTGCGGCCTCTACCGAACAAACGATGAACTACAATGTACATTCATTTAGTTCCTGTTATTGCTACCAAATTGTTTTTGGCGCTAGCGCCATAGCAACACGCGGGTTCTCACTCTCACACCTAGCTAGGAGCGCGAGAGAGTGTGACACCGCTATATAACCATCAGCGAGCGAATAGCCAGCAATCACGTAATACCATTTTTTTTACGTTCCGCAGCGATCGCGCGATATCTGCGCGATAATTGCAAATTTTTAGGTAATAGGCCCGCCGCTCTAGGTTTCGGTGCAATTTCCTTTTGAAATGTGCCAAGATGATAATTGAACAAATATCCTTGTATTTATTGCTCTCTGATCTATTCTCACTTCAGAAGCTTCGGCAGCAGAAATGCTACTTTGTTTAATCAATGTTTAAAAAGTATTCATCATGATAGGAAGCTTGAGTTTTGACAAAATCTACAAAATGATAAACATCTTTACAATCTGTGATGGTTACACTACAATGGGTAGTAGTTAATCGATCGACTAAAAACTTTTGAGCGGCAAAAATACTAGGTGAGCTACTCGACAAAAAAACCCTTTTTTTCCGCAACCCAACCTAGATATTTAGTCGCTCAATTTAGTAATTTTTAGTCGACCGCCTTATTATTCCAGCTGTAATTATTTACGTTTCTAACGGTGTACTTAATGTTTATTAATATTCCGATTACATATACAGATTCATCGAGAATTTGATATTTTTCAGACGTCTGCGCAATAACGCGAAATTTGTCTGAATTAGAGCAATTTATTATTTTCGCTCCTCAGAAACAGCTTAACGCCGGAAAATAAAAAACGGCGTGACAAGATTGAACGATTTAATTTATCATTCTTTCAACTTTATCAATATGTTTGCAGTAATTCGTAACTTTCCTCATTTCTTGTTGTCGGTCGCGATGATATATTTGCGAAGTTGCCGCGAGGGCGGACAAAATATTTTAGCCTAGTTCACAAGTTTTCTGCCACACACTCTCAATGTTTTCTAAGTTCTAATAAGCGGTACACGCAAATATCAAGGGTGCGGAAAAGTTTCGGGATGATAACGCAACTTCAGTACGAGGAAAATCAAATTTATTAACATATACTTATCAAACAGTGTGTTGAGCTTGTTTAACAGTGGCTAAAACAGCGGTTTGTAATTTGAATTAATTCGAGCAACGTTTTTTGTTAAAAAAATAATCAGCCTTATCGCAAAAAAATTAAAACACTTTAATTTAGACGTGTTTATATTTGATGCTGCTCTTTCAAACAATATTGTCGAAAAAGTGACAGCATCACATTAAAACAGTGTCCAGATTAAACACTTGAGGTCTTACCTAATGTGTATGTTTATTGGTTGAAATTGTATTGTTTTTTTTCCACGGCTAACGAGAACTGCAAAAAGCAGCCACTATGGGTAATTTTTTTGTATATTTGAGCCATTTAAAAGTACTTTTTCGCACCTAGTAGGCTCGTTTAAGCTGCAGCCCTACCTAATGACCGTAATAATTAGTGTGACAAGGTACTAAAGTGCTGCTCATGCCGACCGTACCTACAGGAAAAAGGCGCAAAGTAACAGCTGTGTCAAAGAAACATTTTCAAATACATTCTTGATTTATTTCAAATACATTCTCTTGAAATTTAAGAATTGCAATAAACAATAGGCTTTAGGGAGACCCTATACAATCGAGTCTGTCGTAGTGTTGCCGAACTATCGATACTATTTCTATCGATTTTTTTGTTTGTAAAATTACGTACTATCAATATTATCGATAATGTCGACAGTATCGATACTATCGAGAAGTTTGACGACCTGTTTGGTGCAGGGGTACTAAGCCCGCCTTCTGTGCCAGAGGCCCCGGGTTCGATCCCCAAACAAGAGAAATATTTGTGTTCATGAACATGTCTATTTGTCTTGTTGTGGGTGTTTAATATGTATATTATGTATGTATTTACAAACAAAGTATATAAGTATGTTTATCCGTTATCTAGTATCCATAACACAAGTTCTACATGAAACCTAATGTGGGCTAGATACTCGTAATTGGTGTGTTTGTATGCGATTATTTATTTATTTATCGATAGCTCAAACGTGTCAATACTTGAAAAAGATATCTATTGTTAGAAACCATATCCGGTGCAACATCACGTTCTGCCTATTAACGGAAGTGCACTCATAATGATTATGAATAATTTATATGCATCAATTCGCAGAGCATTATTTATGTTAAAGCTAATTAATAAGTTCAAATATTATTTTCATTTCTCTACGTCAGTATAATATGTTAAAATAAGTTAAGTCCCAGTTTAAAAGTGGTCATTGTGACTTCCATATTCGAAGCGTAAGCTGGGGGAAAAATTGTGACAGATGACAAGAACGTCGAGCGCTAATTTCAATTGTTTCTGTAGCATTTTTGATTATAAAATTGTTACGGGGTAACTCTGCCCAAATAAATACTAATAATATTGCAGTACCGTGTCATTATTGCGCCATTCTGATCCACATCTGTTTACACTATAGTTTGTTATTTACGAGCAATAATACTATCGATAGGTATTATTGCACTCTCTTCAATAGTATTGAAACGTGCATTGGGCCGGATTCCTAAGGGCCGAGTCCCTTCTGAGAGACATGAGACCAGTGGTGTATATTTTCTTATTTATATTTATTTCATAAAAATTGCATTGTGAAATGCAGATAAAAAGGTTCTAAATAGTATTCACACGTTTGAGCTATCGATACTATGATCGATAATCCGGCTTTCCAACGGCTATCGATCGATAGACTATCGGCAACACTAGTCTGTCGTATTTCAAGCGAACCGCGTAAAGTAGGATCTTCTCTGTATTTATGGCATGCTAATATTGTTTTCGATTTCCGTTCGATGCTAATGAATTCCTATAATGGAGTATTGGAAGCCGCAGTAAATTTGTTTACTTTAAAAAAAATCTGTAACATTATATTGGTTTCTGCTTTAACGGTTAATAATTTTTAGTGTTTTTCGTTACAAGAGTATTTGTACATGTACTGGCAAGCACGAAAAAACTATCGAGTAAGTATCGAGCACGTAATGTCAAAAAATGTATAGGAAAATGTAGTTCCGTTTACGTCCGGTAGGAACTCTGCTTAATATGTCATACATTTTTTTACTTTACTTCCTCGATACTTACTCGAAAGATATTCTGCTAGGCTTACTGTATCGTATGAAATAAATATTATTTATTTTGTTATTATTATTATTTGTGAAAATTTACATGATACTACGTAAGCTAGAGTTAGTGTGCGGTTGAAAGTTACTTATTTTCTTGTGTAAATAAACACACTTCCTATTTCACTATAAACCAATAGCCGATGTTCTTAAATTTTTATTAGGATTTTTTTTACACAACTCCATCTTGCCTCGATATAGAGGTTGGTAACTCTAAACTCTACTGGTCAACCGGGAAGTTCCCCAACTGTATTATGGGTACAAGACAATTGATCAAATGCTAAAAATAAACCTTTTTACGTAGAAAAACGCAGACTAACATAAATTAATATTTGTGGCCTCTTGGTGCCACTTTACCAAAGATATTCGTCAAAATTGTGCTATAATTTTCCATTAAAAATGAAGTAATCTTTTAAAAGCCTTCGCCTTGCCTTTTTTATTAGCATCGATGTTTAAAATTCTAATTGTTGGAGATTGGTGGAAGGAAAAAGGAATTTGATTAAATTTATTAATCAAAGACTATCAGTGAAGAAGATACGCACTACCTACTTCGTAATGAGCCAACCTAACCCTTACGCCCAACTCGAATTACCTAACAATAATTAAGTAGTATTTGTTGGTCACTATTCTAACCTCACCAATAACGGTAAGATTTAGAGTTTTTTTTGTTACTTTAAGACAAATACTGGTTGAAAAAAAGACGGATCGCACGGTCTGTATAAAAAAATTCGAAATCAAAGCGAAATCATGGAGAAATTCATAATTATACAAAGAAAATGTACCTGAATTATTAAATTTATTTGATTATTTTGAAGACCTGTTAGGGGTGCTAAACCCGCCTTCTACGCCAGAGGTCCCGGGTTCGATCCCCGGACGGGACAAATATTTGTGTGATGTCTATTTGTCTTGGTCTGGGTGTTTAATATGTATATTATGTATGTATTTACAAAAAAAAATATAAGTATGTTTATCCGTTATCTAGTATCCATAACACAAGTTCCTGGAACTTAGCGTGGGCTAGATAATAGGTGTGATGGTATGGAATTTATTTATTATCACTCAAAACGATTATAAGCGCGAAAACCAACTTACTACTTCTAATCTCAGTCTCTTAAATACTGTGATTGGATCACAAAAATCCTACTATAATATTAGAAATGCGAAAAAATGACAGTTTGTCTGTTTATTTGTTTGTTACTCTTTCATGCTAAAACTACTGAACGGTTTTGGATGAAATTTAGCACAGAGATAGAAGATAGCCTGGATTAAAACATAAGATACTTTTTTCGATATTCCCACGGGAATGGGAACCACGCGGGTGATACTGCGGGCGGCCACTAGTCAAATCTAAATATTGTTTCGTGATTGAGTTCTAATCGAAATGTTTTAACCAGATACCATTTTTTTATTTTTTATTAATGACGGGGAGACTCTTAGCCTTCATCATACCTGGGGTGCGATTGCGTAAGGTAATCGTATTCATTTGACAGTTCATATCGTATTTAATCGGCTGCGATTTGTATGGAATGACATTTAATATGATACAATATGAACTGTCAAATGAATACGATTGACTTTACGCAATCGCCTAGCTGATGTTAAGTATTGATAAGGCTGAAGATGGAAGCGAGCCTCTCCCGGAGTCCTCAACCACTGAGGAACTACCTACCTACTAGATAATCTCGGTCCTCTACCGAAGCAGATTGTATCCTGTTCGCTAGTCAGATCAAAGGTAATTACACCGATTTCTACCTGGCGTATGAAATTCTGTTGGGTTGGGTATTGGTTCAGGATCGGTGCCACGGAAAACTGTGTATCGGCGTTTTACCTATCCTTGATAGGTGCTGTAGCTTAAGTTACCAGCTTTTATATAAGGACTTTTAAGCCTAGTACCGTTACCTAAGGTATGAAAAAAAAATAACATGGCTGATAACCTTTTTGCTATAAGACGCTTTATTCTGCTCGTGGGTGATGTATTTACGAGTGGCACCGAGACGCGTGGATTTACTCATACATGTATTACATTCAAAAGAAACCTTACAATTTTATTCTTGTGTAATATAAAAGTTCTATCACTAGTCCAGTAGCATGGTCGCTCCTCTATCTCATTTATTTCTACAACTACAGATGTGCAAACGCCTCACACCTATTTGCGGAACAGACGCGTACAGATGTATTAAACAGAATAGCCACCGCCACTCTGGAAGTCTGGAACTAATAAACTAGGTTCAATTAAATCGCTGAGCCAGAGGCTCGCTTCCGTGGAATACCGGAATAGGTCGCCGTGTATATCCGGAATATGCCTTTTATAGTGCCCGTGTACCTATGTATCAGGAGGATTTCCATTACACGCTGTAATTGAAAATACCTACGCTTTAATTATTGAGGTAGGATTTGACGGATGCTTGTTTAAAACGTCGGAAGTGTTGTGTGATGAACATTGGGTATAAAATTATACAATATAGATTCAATCAAATCGCGGCTGAGCGGAACAGAGGCTCGCTTCCGAGGAATACCGGAATAGTGGCCATGCTACATTCATCAGTCATTGAAAATACCTGTTCTATAATTATTAAGGTACGATGGAAGGATGGTGGTATAAAACATCGGAAGAGTTGTGCGGAAAAACATTTTGTTTGTAAAATTATTTTAGCTTCAATCAAATCGCGGCTGAGCGGAGCAGAGGTTCGCTTCCGTGGAATACCGGAATAGGTCGCACTGTATAACCGGAATAGGCTGTTTATAGAGACCGTATACCTGCCGTATACAGTCACGAGATATGATACCTACCTACCTATATAACTGGTCGTAAACTTTTGGATGGCTTATCTGGCAGATGATAATTTGACATATTGTTTACATTACAACTGTCAAAGTAGGGCCTGTTTCACGATCGACAGATAAGTTCAGGATAGCTTTGGTATCTGGCAGATGCTTTGACAGTTATATGTTAAATGTGTCGAATCATCTGCCAGATAACCTATCCTGAACGAGGGCCTTAATGGTTTTTTTTGACACGGAGAGCTTCGTTTCTGTGTATTTCAAGGTGATCGGGTTGTATAAGTAAGTAGTAGGAGTAGTAATAATAATAATATGTAAACATAATATTGCTCGTGACTGTACCTGTAACAGGACGATTTCCATTACAACACGCTGTAATGGAAAATATGCTATAATCATTGAGGAAGGATTTGGTGGACGAAATGAAACACGATTACCTAAACTACAAGATCGGAAGTGTTGGGCGAGGAAACGAGGTTGTAAATATACGAAATAAGTTATTTTTTTCATTTTAATGGTAATCCTGTTTCCAATTTGCTCAGAATTACTTGCGCAAAATTTAACCTGGCTCTGCATTGGGGCAGTTTCAGAATAGAATCAGTTTGACAGCTAAACAAAAATTTTAGTGTTATAAATGGTGATGTTTTGGGAGAAAAAATCTTACGTATCTTAAGCTGTGACATAGGTACAAAAGCTCATTTCGTTTTGTTTTGGTCTCAATTAACTATTATTATACCTTCACTATTAATTTACTAATAAGTAATTTTGGGTAAATTCAGTAATAAGCCTGTGAGCTAAACCGAAATTTCACAACAATATAATAATACTGCTCCTAATCAGGTAGACGATGGCCATAACTAGCGAACCTATTTAAACAACTTGTTAGTGAGCAGATACGCCTAATTATTGCATTCTGTCTAAATGATATTTTGGTGACCGGCCTAATGAATAATTAAATTGTTTCACAATTTAATCCTCAACATAAATTGATCATTATAGAACTAGCAAACGATAGACAAGTATTGGAACTATCGAGGAATATCTTGTTAAAATGGTACTTCGATTGAATGAATTTTACATGAGACGAGGTTCTAGCTGAAGTCTGAAGATAAGCTGAAATTTCTGGTTGGTCAAAGCATAAAACAATATGAAAGATTTTTAAGATATATAAAAAAAAACTATTGTGTACAGTAAATACAGGTACTTTAAAGGACAGGGCAATATACTTTCCGAGAATTTCCTATTTGATACTGGTTCCTGAATATCGACTTTACTTGTGGTTCCTGATCTTCCGGTTCCCCATTTTTCACTCTTCTAGATTAACCCTAATTTTAAGACAAAAGACGATCTTTTCAAGGTTTCGCCGACTCTGAGGTACCGGTTTGAATCCCGGTAGATGCAAATGTTTGTATGATGAATACGAGCATTTGTACCTGAGTCATGGACGTTTGGATGGAATTTCTACATATAAATACTTATATATGTATAGTTATATGTATATCCGTTACCCTAGTATCCCATAACACAAGCCTTACAGTGCTTACTTTGGAGCTAGGTTAATTGGTGTGAGTGTAAGAAAAATGTTTCTTCTTACACTCACACCACTAATAAATAATAATAATAATAAATGTATTATTATTATAGGTGAAAGCCAATTGCACCAACTTTCTATTGGTTTAAATCATGCAAATACATTAAATTATGTTAATCGTTAATCGGTCGTTTAAATTAGTAGCTGAAAATGTGTCTAAAGATGTTTTAAAACCCGAAAATCTGCAAAATTTGTTTAAATGTTTCAGGCATGGAAATGGCGTAGGTACTGATAATTACGCCATGAAGGTAAAAAATATCTTAATTTTTTCTTTTGACTTTGTTATTTCTTTTCACTCTTAATTAAATATGTGTGACGACATTTCATCCAGGGAAATACTTTTGGAAACACTTTCATTGGGATAACTAGAATCAGAACGGTAGAGACTGAGGTTTGTACAATTTCATCTCTGGTATAACAAATATATAAAATAATTTTATTATTGCACAAAGTAGATACTTAGGTTTCTTGCGGCCGTTCTTATTATCAGTCAAAAGATGTCCTGAATGGCTGGTAGGAAAAAAAAAATTGGACGATTCGAAAGCACTTATCTATTAGTCTATTTGAATAAAAATCTTTGTCTTTGACTTTGACTTTAAATCTTCAAAGTTAGTTTTTGTGTTGAGACCAAAACTTACTGAAGTAGCTCCACATTGGCTCATCAAGCTGTAAAATCTAATTTGGCAATGCAAATATGAATATGGGAAAGCATTTTTCAAAATGGGACTAACCCAGTTTTTACCAAAAAATAATCAGTAATAAATGACGTTGAAATTAAAGTGTCGGGACGGAAGTTCCCAAAATTTCATTTCATTTCATCCAGTCACAGTTTCCAAAACTTAATGAAAAGTTGCTTGATTTGTGCAAAATACGACGTGACGTGATCTATTTCTATACCAAATTTAATTACCTCAGGTGTTGATCTTTAATTTGCCTTTCTTCGACGCGAACAACGAAAAAGCAAGATTATCCAATATTTCTTACCTATTGATGTCCATAGGGCTTTCTGTACCCTGCTCATCCATTCATCTTCGTTAGGAAGGCTCACATTACGACTAACATCGCAACCCTCTTCCTTACAATGCTTAGTTATTTCCGATCAATCAAAATCTTATTGGTTTATTCGAATACGCGGAATCACCCTGCCGTGGTCAACCTTAGTAAATGAACGAAGTTAGAACAAATTGAAGGGCATTTTACTTGATTTTACTAGTTAACAAATATTTTAAACGTCAGGAAGGCCTTTTCGATGGCGATTGTTTTCAATCACGATAGTAGGTATTGGGACGGTAAAGTTTATCAATGGAATTTACAAACAAATCTATTAAAATATGTTCTTATCATTCAATTAGTTGTAGGTAATAATGTGTGCAAAATTGGTTACATCTTTGAAAACTTTTGTTGTAATCTTTTTATTTTTTATGAACAACGGGGAGATTCTTAGCTTTCTTCATACCATATTGGTAAGGCCGATGACGGAAGAGCCTCTCCCGGAATCCTCAATCACTGAAGAACTAGCTTATCTCTAACTGCCGGAACACAACAATGCTGTGAACATATGAATCGAATCCGGGAGCTCTGTTTCTGATACCGGTGGTTGTTACCACTTGACCACAGACGCGGTTAAAAAAGGTCTCATCGGAACAAATAATTCAAGCGTTTTTAGGTCACCTACCCCATCCCGTGACCAACCTAGGTGAAATGATCCTGTGACCAACCTAACGTAAGCCTTACTACTGCGCCACATGCTCATTATTTTATTTTTAAAAAGTAAAACATGATTTGACATTTGAGCGACGTAAACAAAACACAGCATTACTATTCCAAACACATTTTCCATTTATTTGTTGAGCATTACCACATCGTGGCGTGTTAACCGACGCTATACTCGAACATAGTAGGAATATCTTACTTCATTCAAATAACAAATTGTCAGTCATATGCATCCCCGATAATTCCCGTGTCTCGTGCAGTCACGATAATTCAGCATGTTCGTGACTGTGCATTTATATTTGTCTTTGGTTGCTATGCTTTGATACATCAATAGCGGTGTAAGCCGTCGAAAGACAGGAAGTATGTCGGTATACAATATAAAACGGTAATTATGTAACGCGGGAGTCGCGGGACGCTTCTCGTCCCAACTGATTGAATAACCCCATAAAATAAAATTAAACTGCTTTGACTTTATCTCCGTTTGTTTGATTTTTATTATCTACGTGGACACTAACGTAACTTTTGTTTGTGTTAACAGAAATAGACGTTTTAATTACGGCAGTATTTTTTACAACTAAAATAAGCTTTCAAAGCAAATGTTTTTAATAACGGTCGTTTTATAAGGTAACATAATTAACATTAATGAGATAAAAAGAATCTCGAATAAGATCAGCGAACAGACTGCCGTCATAAAGAATTTATCCGCGCTGGTTTATTCTATTTTTTTACATGGTATGCAAAGAAAAATCAACCACCATTGCTCCGACTCAAAGACGGCCTTCTTTTTATTTAAGCTTTGCTTTCGTTCCCTTTGAGCCGTCGGGCTAAATGGCCTAAGTTTCACATGAATAAGGGTCTGTTCGGTTCTCGAGTACATTAGCTATGTTAATATGCGATGTTCATGATCGATCCTTCGTATTGAATGCTCTGTTGTTTGCCATGAAAGGACCCCTCATCCGAATAACAGCGTATTCGAATTCAAACTCTATGGTCAAGGCAATAAAAAACATGTAAACAAATAAAGCTACGTGTGTTTTAAAGATGAATACGACCCTGGAGAGGATAATATGGATTTTGTTCCTTCATTTTCGTTTGTCATTAGACGGTGTATCGCGAGTTTGCACCTGCGCTATTCATTATTTGTTCGTGGGGATTATTAGGGTTGTAGGGTAGTTCTGCCAGTTCGCCGGCCACTGCCAGTTCTCGGCCATCAAGGATATTTTGTAAAGGAATAAGAAAAATACACGCGAACAATTTGAAAAGTCTATGTTATACTATTAAGACAGTAGTTACGCGTGACCATGCCAAATTGCAGGGTAATAATATTTTGTTTGTAACGTCAGTGTACCCTTGACGTTCAAGGAGTGTAAACGTATGTCGAAATCAACGAAAAAAATAGTGCGCGTCATTCTGTTCTAAGGTAAGTTAAACGGTTGGTTACATGAATTTTTGAGTCTGTTTGAATTTTTTGTGTTATTAGATTGTTAAAGTTTTATTACAATAATTTTATTTTGGGAATAAATAAGGTTTACTTATAAATTTTATGTGGCTGGCTAACTCAATGCATATTTAACAAGATTTTGAATTCTCGGCCAGGTGGCCGACAATCGGCAGTTCCATAAAGGTTTTCATTAATTTATATCTTCAATAATTGTATTTTTTTCTAGTATCTCAGTTCTAATGAAGAAATTATAACAAAAATCCAGATCCAGTTCCAGTTTCCGGCCACAAGGACTCATACAAAAAAACTGAGAAAAAGGTATTTCAATTTGATAACTTTTGGCGGCTGAAAAGAGGCATTCACGTATCCTTTTCTCGGCCTAAGTATATCTATAGGAATGTACACATAACAAGTATTTATTAATCTCTTGAACATGTTTTAAAAATAATTCCCATTCAATAGTTTATCTGTTATTTAAGCATTAAGCTTCCTTTTCGTTTGATTTTTAATACAAACTTATCTAAAACTTGTGACTAAAATGAGTGGCCGAAAAACGACAGCACTTATGTGAGCTCTCGGCCATAAAACGAAAAACGGCCGAAAAACGGTTGCGAAGTTTTCAGTTGTCGGCCTACCATTTCTAGTATGGCCGAGAACGCGCTGCCGCTATTCTGATTGTCGGCCATAACATCGTGCATAGGCCGGCAACTGAGTGCAGTGATGTCAATTTTCGGCCACCACCTTCCTTATGGCCGAGAACTTGCACTATCCAACTCAGTTATCGGCCACACAAAACAGCAATGGCCGACAACTGGGTGCAATCATATCAGTTATCGGCCAATCATTTTTTTAGTGGCTGAGAATTCGCTTTAGCTAACACATCTGTCGGCCAATATCTGAGAAAAGGTCAAAATGGTATCACAATGATAAAATTTTATTACAGATGGGTCCTGGGACAAGAAAAAAAGAAGAGAAAAATGTAACGAAAGAGAAGAAAAGAGGAGGTAAAATACATAAAAAGAGGAATCTATTTAACTATAAAGAAGAAGATTTACAAAGGGCAATTGATGCCATAAATATTGATAAAATCGGTGTTAGACAGGCTTGTCGTGATTATGGTGTTCCTCGGGCTACTGTTCAAGACAGATTATCAGGGCGAGTTGTGGTTGATCAAAGAAAACCGAGAAAAGTAGGTCCGGATCCAGTTTTAGGTTTTGAAGGTGAGAACAAAATTGTAGACTGGATAATAGATGTGGCTAAATGTGGCATACCAATAATGAACGCACAATTGATGGAGACAGTGAAAAAAAATTGCTAAGATACAATTTCTTTTACGGGTCAAAAACCTGCGCAAACATGGGTCAGAGTTATTTGACTCTTTATAGAAGAAGAATTGAACAATGATTCCTGAAGAAAATAATATTACAAGTGAAGATGAAGACTTTTCTATTTTTAATATTTATGTCAATCAATGGAAGGTGAGTGATACTGTTACTTGCAATATAATATTATTACATACGTACCAGTACTATATTAGAGACAACTACTCAAGTATTAATTTTAAATTATGCTTTTTTTTTCAGGTGATAAATAATTCAAAGCAGTATTTAATAGACTTGATTAGTGATTACTTACACATAAGAAAAGAGAGAGAATGAAGAAAAGAAGAAGAAAGAAATAGAAGACACACATAAAAAGATAAGAGTAAAAGTTAAGAAACTAATTAGGAGAATTTTAAAATAATGCAGACTGCATTAAATAAAAATTATTGGTATTTGTTGATTATATTTTAATAGGCTTGATTAGTGATTACTTACACATAAGAAAAGAGAGAGAATAAAGAAAAGAAGAAGAAAGAAATAGAAGACACACATAAAAAGATAAGAGTAAAAGTTATGAAACTAATTAGGAGAATTTTAAAATAATGCAGACTGCATTAAATAAAAATTATTGGTTTGTTGATTATATTTTAATAGACTTGATTAGTGATTACTTACCTACACATAAGAAAAGAGAGAGAATGAAGAAAAGAAGAAGAAAGAAATAGAAGACACACATAAAAAGATAAGAGTAAAAGTTAAGAAACTAATTAGGAGAATTTTAAAATAATGCAGACTGCATTAAATAAAAAATATTGGTATTTGTTGATTATATACCAAGAGAGTCCAGAGAGAGAGAGTACCAAGAGTTTGTACATGAAGACTGAACACAGTGTATTACAATATAGATAGTGGATAATGTTATGTTATGATAGATGTTACAAAGTTATTTTTAAGACACCGAACAGAGTCTGATAGTCATAGAAGGAAAGTTTGTAGATAGTGATGAATATAATAGATGTTGATAATATAT
Organism: Chrysoteuchia culmella; assembly: GCA_910589605.1. Lineage (NCBI taxonomy): Eukaryota > Metazoa > Arthropoda > Insecta > Lepidoptera > Crambidae > Chrysoteuchia > Chrysoteuchia culmella. The sequence continues at coordinate 18,706,631 of OU342651.1, read as the reverse complement.
TTAACAAATAGAGTTTTTTATTTCGTTTATAATGTTAATTGTTATTCCAGTTCTTAATCTAATAGAAGTTTATCTAAAATTATGAAGACTGAGCAGAGACTGGTGTTATTTTGGAGATTTAGAAAGTTGATGTAAATTAGTTGATTAGTTATTTTTATAATTTAACTGCCAAGTTCCTAAATAAAAACATTGAAATACTTGAGAACAAAAATATTCTTTATTTTTTGTAAAAACCTATACCTATGCAAAATATAAATATATTTGAAGGAAAAGAAAGCGGCCGACAACTAGCAAATTAGTGCGGCCGATAACTGATATAGATGGCCGAAAACTGGCATATTTACTACTTTTCTATATTTTTATAAATAAAAAATAAATGGAAATATTGGGTTATTTAATTTCTAAATAATAGAAAACTATATTAAATTCCCGTTCATACGGTATTCATTTTATTTATTTCTAGTGAATGTTTGGAAAGTTATACGAATCAGAAGTCGAAATTTCGCTTAATTGGCCGAGAACTGGCAGAATTACCCTACCTACCTTAATGTTTAACAAAAACAAAGAGATTAAAAAGCAATCTATTTTCCTTTGCCGTGTTCAGGATGACGTTTGAAAAGAGACGTCGATGAAATGAAAGGCTGAAGGGCTGTTCGAGGGCGTAGGTATGAGGGGTCGATTGGTGAATATGTCTACATATCAATATAAATTTGCGATAAGCATCTTTTTTATTTGAATATGTATTCATCACATCAAAATGTTTTTGCTGTGTACAAAATAATGTTTTTGTAAAATAAATTAATAGCTATTTGATGATTTCCATACCTATGCGATACGAGTATCTCGGTACCTTGGTAGTTTGAAATAAGGTACTGTTTTTATGGTAAATTTTAAATAGAAAAATATTGGAAAAAATTGACTCGGCCACAAGTGAATTCTCAGACGGGAATCGAACCCGCGACCTTCGGAAATCCGGTCCAATGCTCTGACAAGAATTCACTTGTGGCCGAGTCAATTTTTTCCAATATTTTTCTATTTAAAATTTATCATAAGTATAAAAATAGCATTGAAAAATGCAAAAATTACAAAATCATAAAAAAGGTTTTTTTTGCTTCAGAAAAGTTTGCTTTAGGCCTTGCTACGACCTTATGTTATATGTGAGATTGCATGCTCTTGGTTGAAACTTTAAATTTAAATTATTTAGGGTTTATAGCGTAGCTACTATGATATTCACAAGTAGGTACTTTGTGCAGCCTAGACTAAATAAAAGATATTGAGTTTGAGTATTGAATAAATTTATAATAGATTAGGTGAGTACTTAAACTTGAGATAGCAGCAAAAACAGTGCAATAATACAAAATAATAATACAATTTAAATGTATTAACTAAATTATCACTTAAAAATCTTTTGAACTTTATCTCTATAAAGCGCCAATATACTCTCGTTTATTTTTGCTGTGCCCAACAGGAACCAAAATTTTGTCCAATATAATGTAATAATTTTTGTAACGTTTTGGAATGCAAATAAATTTTAATTAAATTGAATTGAATTAAGTACTGTCTTTCGATAGTTTGTGAAGTGACCTAAATAAATATTTACCAAATTCTAGAAATCAATTCGTTGGGGTCAGTTACTAATTAATTCCAAAGGTGAATTTACATGCAAAATGACGACTAAATATTTGTGAACTTTTGCTGGCACTAATCAAATATTTGTCTTTAGAAAGGTACATGGACGGGTCCGAAAGTGCTTACTGTTTACTTTTTCCAACATAAGCCGAAAGGATCGGAATAATAATGATACTATTAGAATTACTGGTTTTAGTCAGGCCACAGTAAAATACGTGAACTTGGTATACATCTATATTTTATTTTTCCCTCTTTCCATAAATAAGTTTCTTCATGATTTTATAAAGGATTCCCAATAAACTTGTTATTATAGAGAAGAAGTTAATGGTAGAATATATTTTAATGCTGCTGTGCAGCTGTGTAGTGTCGGCTTAGAATAGCACTACCCCTTCTCATCCCGTGGGTGTCGTAAAAGGCGACTAAGGGACTCAGCCTTCAGGAGATGGACTGCAGCGTCTCCTACAAACTTGGCCATACTGCGATCGCCAACCCGCCTGCCAAGCGTGGCGATTATGGCAAACCCCCCTTTTGGGGGACGCCTATACCCAGCAGTGGGTGTTATGTGGCTGAGACGACGACGACGATACTTTAATGCTAATAAACTATTTTTTTAAGAATTTTACAAACGCAAAGGATAGGCAATTTGCTAGTACTTACCTTTACGAGCAAATTGCGAGATGATGCGATTTCATTCATTGGGATTATATTTGTATAAGAAATAAAGATTGTTTGAAATTGACTCTAATCACAAAATTCATTCAGAACAATAAGTGCGTGGTAGTACTATAATTATGCATGCATCTTTAGTTATAATCACATGAGTTACTTACATTAATGACAATATCACCGAATAATGAAAAAAAATCATAAAGCAGGATCGAATTTTCATTGATAACATTCTCAAAGGGGACTAGAAGTTTTAAATAAAACCTCGACCTATTTTCAACTAAAACTCGATGGAATAAGGTTCAATATCAATTTATTAGCCTAACTTTTTTTGTCATGTTCAATTCTTGTAGCCAAATGATCGGTCCAATATATTTCTTTAGTTCACACACCTTATTGAATAGACGGACAGCCAAACAAAGCGCGAGCAGTGAGCACAGTATACTCATATACTGTGAATTATTGTGTTAGGTACGCCCCCGTGATTGTAGCATTATACTGTGACTATCAATAACGGAACTGCCTTGAACTTTCGACTTATAATAGGTGTTATTCTGTAATCTACGAGGATACTTATCCTTACTTATACAATAAAGTGGAAATCTATTAGTTTACTCCTACCGCCACTAGACTGGAAAATAAAAAATAACTATTTATGAAAAAAGAAACTTTTGAAGTCGGTTCCAATCAGTAAAATTTTATGGGACCACACTTGAATTATGTATTAATATTCTTCCAGTTTATTTTTTTTTAAATTAAAATTGGTTGACAACTAACACCCATATTCTAAGTCGTTCCTCCAAAACTTACTCGTCCTCGACTTAACGAAACTTCATTGAAAACCAGTTCGAAATACTCCTCAAAATCGGTATTCTAAGTCATAACTCCGTAAGGACCTGGAGGAGCCAAAGAGTACGTAGCCACTCCGTGTTAGGCCTAGCGCACACTACCATTTTTACCCACGACGAGGTTGAGTGGAGTGTAAAAAGTTTTGGAGGAACGACTTAGAATATGGGGGTAACAACGTTTAATGATAAAACATACATTAAAAAATATATAAATACAGTCGACTTGAAAATCTCCTTTTTTTAAGTCGGTTAAAACGTGGGTCGTGCATGGGTAGTTGCAAAATAAGTATTATATTGGGAGAAATGTTTTTTTCTATGGAAATCTGGAAAAATGTGATAGCTCATGAGGAATAGATTATTTGATATCACGCCACGATTTCCTACATATTGAAAGAGTTTTACATTACGTACATCTTAGGTTTTAATAAAACAACTTTTACGGATATCAAACGCGCTATATTTAACGACCTAAGTTGCAATTATCCGTATTTTTAGGTTTATAGGGGTTTTTTGATTTTCCCGACGTTTCGGCACCTTTTCAGCTACCGTGGTCACGGGATGACTGGCTACTAGTAGCCAGTCATCCCGTGACCACGGTAGCTTCAGAGTTTTACATTATTGATAAGTCGTTCTGTTTAAATCATTTTCAGCTGCCTCAATCATTTGATTCGTAGAACCATCTTTGATTAAGCCGTCTTTGCTTTATAGATTTGATTTCAGTATCTTGCATGTTTTATAGTTTCGTTATACTAGACGAGCTTCCGCCCGCGTTTTCATCCGCGTGGTTCCCGTTCTCGTAGGAATATCGGAATAAAAAGTAATCTATGTTACTCTATGTCCTTTCAACTAACTTCATGCCAAGAATCAAATCAATTGGTTGCTTAGTTAGGGCGCGAAGAAAGAACAAACAGCAGAAAACTTTCTCATTTATGAGATTAGTTATTAACATACTTCTAACGTCTTTCTTGTGTTCTGTGATCTGATAGTATGTTCATAAAAAGGTATGTATATACGTTCGCCTTCATAAAGTTTAACAGCATTAGCAATAGCGTTGTTTCTAAGTCACTTTTCTCATTCAAAAGTGGGACAAAAGTGGTTAAAAATTCAATAATTACTCCGATATAAAGGAGAATGGAAAATAGAGTGGTTTAGTAAAATATTTAGTTTGGAGTACGACTTCTTTTTTATTTAGAGAGCAAGTTATTATTAAGTACAGTTGGCAACAGAAGTAGCTTAACTTAAGAACTTGTTACACCAATTACCATGTTCGTGTAGTGGGGCATGAACTGACTTAATAAAAGCACTCATTAATATGTCGTTAGTACTTAAGTAGCCGTGAGCCTAAATATATCACATTTGTTATAAATGCTATATACACACATCAACACTGTCTAGGGATATTATATTACATTCTTCATAACTCAAACACTATCTACAGTACAGAAAAAGTTCGTATAGGGGAAAAATCCTCCTGGGTTCCGTCTTTAGAAATAAAAAAAAAGCTAAACAAAAGAATGCATGATAATTTGAATTTCGCAAAAGTGAGTTTTTATTATAAACAAACAGGCTCAATATTTTGAAAATTAAAGGTGTTTTTACATTTATTTAAAATTTTAATTAAAAGTTTTTTTTTGTTTTTTATCATGTCAGCTCAACTCAAGTCAGTCAACAACCACGCGTTGGATAGCGCCAGCTTTCAACATGCCTGCAGCTCTAATGTGTTCTTAACTGGTTAAATGTAAATGTGGCATGATAAAAACAAAACAAACTTTCAATAAAAAAAAAATATTATGAAACACCTTTAATTTAAAAAAATTGCGCCTGTATATAAGAAAAACTAACTTTTGCGAAAGTTAAATTCAAATTATTATGCATTATTTTGTTTTACATTTATTTTATTATTAATCTAAAGACGGAAGTTAAAGGAGTTTTTTTCCCCCATATAAACTTTTTTTGTACTGTAGATAGTTTTTGAGTTATGAAGAATGTAATATAATATCCCTAGACAGTTTTGATGTGACTACCTCTTATAATTTAATTTAGGAAGATTTTATTATGAAAAGTACATTTAGAACTTATTCATTTTCGTTTTTCTAGTAAGTAGGTATTTAAGTGTTTTGTAAGCAAATTATAATTTTTATAAGTATGTAAATCTCTATTTCAAAAGTTAAATGAAGTTGCCCGTCCTATTGCGTTTTTTCACCGTTTTTCTCGTATCGCGAGGATCATCGCATAAGCGATTTTCCTTTTTTCTCCCTAATCTGCAAAGCGCCTTTGGATTTCCTTTAAACCTAAGTGAGGATCACTTTAACACCACCTTATACACTTTTCACTGAAGTGACAAACACTTTACTCTTCAAATTGAGTGATTCATCAAAAATCCATGTTTTGAGCGGCCATAATGCATTTAAACTCATTAAAAATTCAATACAACTACTACTCGGAAATGATACATGATCCAGACATATTCCACTGCTATTAATATGTAAGAAAGTTTATTTAATAATAATAATAAAATCTATATTTCCATCAAAACCTTAAAAAACAAGATGTATCTGTTCCCCGCACTAGGCATAGCATGTCCTATGGGGAAAGTAAACGGTTTACATGTCAATTTTGTTACTTTAACAAGTATTTAAATTTTGAAAAAAACCGACTACAAAAATCAAAAAGTAAAAAAGAAACCTTTTGTTGGAATTCTACATTACTACTTGGCTGGTATTCTTTTTACTTTTTGATTTTTGTAGTCGTTTTTGATTTTTTTATAAAAACTTTTTTATTTCACAATTTTTTAAGTAAGGATTTGTCCTGCACTTCGGTTTGACTCAAACTAGCAGTGTAGGCAACTAATAGTTTGAGTCAAACCGTTTGTGTCATGCCGCTTGACCGATAAGCAGCGCCATCTTGTGAACTTTATTGCCATCTTAAAATACTGGTTTTTACAACAGTATTTTTGAGATTTCCTGAAAAATACTGAACTGATATCGGGATTTTAGAAAATGGGACCCACTTGGGATCACACCTGATCTAATAACGTTTGAATCAACACAATCGGTCCAGCTGTCTTCGAGTAATTGATGCACCTACATACATAAAAAATAGATATATATACGAGACGAATAGATAACCTTCTTCTTTTTTTGAGGTCATCAATGCAATGTCTAACATCCACAGAATCTGAATCTTCCATCATATTCATTGCATCGTATCCTTGCAGCCATTAAATATTCCTCTCCAGGTACGCAGCTATTGAAAGCTATGGTGGGCGCGCCTGGCTGTCAAGCCATTGATGCATTCCTAAGGGCCCGATTCTCAGCCGGCCTTGGTTCGTCGCCAGCCATTCAACGGGTCGCCAAGTATTGGCGTGCCGATCCCACCATTGTTACTACGGATACGTTGCTGTAAGGCGTCTACGTTAGCTTTATAACTTGGTATAAAGAGAAAATTATACTATGCTACATTTTTCATAATGATATTGTACCGATTAGTGAAATGTTGTATTTGAATTTATGTTATCCAATTATTCGTCACGGTTTTATTTAATTTTTAACGGCCCAATTCTCTGGAGGTTTGCAAACCTCCAGAGAATTGGGCCATTATCGTGTCGCTAAGTGGCGTACCGACTCCAGCCGTGCTATTCTGATAATTATTTTCCAAAATCAATTACAAATTCGCATTTGAATTTCGATTTTTTTGTATGACGAAACTGACATTTCACGAGCGAATGCAGGTTGAATACAAATTTATCACTAGTTTTTAACTTCTGTATAGTATATGAATACATAAGTAGACGAAATATTTTTAAAAAACTGTGTAGTGACAATCGCACTGTCATAATTTAAAGCATCAAAAGTAACCAATTAGATCGCAATCATAATAACATCAGTAGATATGTACCTCACTGTGGGATTAGTTCTGTTTCTTAGAAGTTACATATTCTACTTAGTCAATATTATTAAAATTTGGTGTTTTTGACAAAGCAGAATTACCTTAATTACCTAATTTAATTCGGTGTCATACTCTTGATTATCCATCACCAGCCAAAATTTCTGGTAAACCTGTTAACAATAATCAATTTTTGGTGCCATACGCAGGGCTCGCTAGTTCAAGCGAGCTATTAAGTTCCAAAGTCATTAAAATGATGAAAGACAACTTTGCTATTCAATGCTTTAACACACTATGAATATTACATGACGTTAGATTATAATTGTACGAAAGTGAAGGTATGTGGTAATGTTCCCATGGCATTGCAGATGAGTTGCGTGATTGGGAGGTCACAGATTCGATCACTGGGTCAGGACGCATCAATTCTTGGGTCGTGATGCTCCGACAGGTGTGAAAGCGTGCGAAAATGTTGTTCGCCACCCGATGATTAAGTTTTGATTAGTTATTCTCAATAAATATTCTAATATTTAAGCCCAATATTCAGTTTTATTGGGTTTGTTATGTAAGTCTTTCATCTTAATTGGTGGTATCAAACCAGCAAAAAGGTTTTTTTTTCGCAGATTTATATATAAATTATACTTCTCGATAAATCAAATACCAGAGGCAGAGCAGAGCAATCAACGAAACATTAAACATTTAAAATCTATTTCATTGATAAATTTGGATTGAAATGTCCACGTTATAATAAAGGAAGTAAATCACCGACGACAAAGTAAATAATCACCGACAACTTAATAAATGATGGCAATCAAAAAGTAAAAAGTGGAGTGGATAAAAAAAAACCTATTAACTATAATAATTAAAACGAATGTGGGGCCATAAATAACTTTGAAAGTAAATCTTATGAGCCAGATGGGTCGCAGGTTTTGGTCTATAAACTCTGAATGATTATACGCATACTCTTTGCTCGGTTTTTGCCGCGCGGGCGCAGCCACGCCCTCTGGCGGAAGTGGCCGGTATTGTTCTCGAGTTCGATCAACATACGACCGCTGTTTGTTCGTACCTCCAAATAAAACCGTTACGGTAGTTAATTCGTCAAGGTGAAACGAAGAAATAGCTACTTACTCATATGCTCCAAATTCGTTGGCAAGATAATGGCCTGTACTAGTGCGATCTGAATGTGTGTGCCAAATGAAAAAATGAAATATAAAAAATAATAAAAAAGATGTTTCTTAATATCGAAGCGCTTTTAAAATACTTTCTTATCTGATAAAATTCCCATCTCATATTGCAAAACAGCAACGAAATATTGGTAAGTAAGTAGTATCAGTAGTATGGAAGATTATTTCAGCAGTAAAAATGGTTTTCTTAACCGTAAGAATTAATTCAACCAATAAATATGTTATTAATTATTCAAAACTTTCTTTAAAGTTCTGTCTGAGTTCACGAACTCCATTTCCAAAGTTTTCGTTTAATTGTACCAAAAATCGATATGCTGAAATTGCAACCACATAGTTTTAAATGTTTACTAACAAAATGTGGTTATGAATATCGGACACATGGTCATTAATCTAATTTATCAACTGTGGGAAATTTTAGTGGAACAAATGCTGTGGTCGCACGCTTATAATTAATGTAAAACAAGGACATAACGACGCCGCGACTGTCTTTTGACATTCATTGTTTTAAAATTTATATTTTCATTGTGATTATATCACGGAGGTAACGACTATCGTAATACTACTTGACCCAAATGGCTAATGCATAGATCGGAATCCGGTTAGGTTTTTTGACTGAAATAAATATTTTTACGGATTGTTGCAGATACGTTTAACGGGTACTATCATTGAATTTTAAGATTGTGTGGTATTTAGTTTATACTTTTGTCGTTTTCTTAAAGTTTCATTACCTTTACAGGGACCACCGTAGTCACTGCAAGACTAAGTACAATATACTTAAGTGTAACTTTCGAAACTATTTTTACACGGTTCTATTACTAAAGTTAAATCTGAACTAGTAAATATAGTATTCTTGGCCTCCACATTATCCCTATCTAAGTACAAAGCTATTTCTCTTCTAATTATCGCTAAACGATTGTAACATTAAATTGTTAAATTCATTCGTCTTTTAAAAAAAAACTAGACATAATGAAATTATATTTCGTCGTTCCAACCCAAATGTAAAATAACAGTCAAAGAATGAATCGGCGTAATGTGAACAACCATGTAAATGTGGCTAACGAGTTTATAAATAGAAAATCATTTGCCAGCCACGGACTCATTAATTTTAACAAATTAAGATGTTGCGAGCGACCATCTTGACGACGACGAGACGGGTGATATCCTTTCATCATTATTATTGTATTAAACCGGTTAAATTAAAGGAAATATTTCTGGTGTCAGTTAACCGATATGGCTCAAAGAAGTTGTAATTGTTTTAGGGTTAGGGTCTTAGTATTTGAACTGAGGTATTATGAATAATTTGCCACGTTTGACGAAACCAGAGGATTGAATTCCATTCATGACAAATACTATTTGGTCTGTTGGCATTGAGACTGTAGAAACGGTCTGTGCTTGTGCTTTGTGTCAAACTTTATGTATTTATTGAACATCAACATAACGTCCACTTTACAATCATTTATGGGCTCTATTATTAAGCCAACGTAGGCTATGTAATACTAACGGCCGGTTTCAATTATCTATCCCTAACAAGAGATAAGCCTATCTTGGTTACGTTACTAAGCAACCGCTACTATTTTGGGTTATTTTGGGCTGAATAACAGATATCTAGGCAACAAAGCTCTAGTAAGCCGATCTCTTACTATAGATAAGTTATTGAAACCGACCGTAGATCTATATTAATATTATAAAGAGGAAAGATTTGACTGTTTGTTAGTTTGCATTGAATAGGCTCCGCAACTACTGAACGGATTTAGATGAAATTTGGTACACAGATAGTAGATAGTTTGGTTATGAACATAGGATACTTTTTATCCCGATATTCCCACGGGAACGGGAACCATGTGGGTAAAATCGCGAGCGCCCACTGTAGTTGGTAACAACATTATGTCATTGTAAGGTGAAATATGAAGCCTATGGAATTATCTAAAATTTGATTGTCTGAGCGTACAAACTTCTAATTATAATAATAAATAATAAAATATTTATTTGCAAGAATATGGTTACAATATTGATCTTAAATTAGTTATTTCCAACATATTCTATCGTCAATCGATGTGCAAATCATTTACAATTATATTACTTGTTTTGTGACTGAAACATTCGATATAGCTATTATGAGTAAGTAATCATTAATTATTTATCATCCATATTTAATTATAAAAAAAAACAAATTAAAAAATTTAATAAGTATTAAAGTAATTTTAAAATATTAATATATATAAATAAAAAAATTACATGTCTTTATCATTCAAATAGTCAGATACATTACAATACAATTTAGTCAATAAAAAATGAAATAATTTGTGCTTAAATTTATAAAATCTCAAGGTTTTAAATTCATCAGGTAGTTTATTAAGCAGTCGAATTGGCATGCAATGTATATTCCTGGAATATAATTGTAGTTTTTGCTATGGTACACACAAAGTTTTCTTTTTTCTACCTCTGTATGTACTGTTGTTTCTTAATTCAATTATTTTTTTACCAAATTGACACTTCAAAAATGTACAAACATGGAACAGGCAATATATTTAATAGTTTAAATAATGGCTCACTGCTGTCCAAATAGTCTGCACCACAGATAGACCGAATGCATGCAAACTTTTGGAACTACCAGTCAGATTGCATTGAATTTTAAGTTATAGATTTTATTAAGGATAGTGAAATACGGGATGGATGTTTGTATGGGGGTCAGATAATATTTTTTTTTTTACTTTGAATGGATTCGCTCTTGATCCAAATCTAGCCCAGGAGCTAAAACAGGACCCTCTTGCTTTGAAGTCCATTCTCAAAGCAAAGGCACTTTCTGCGTTATAAGTACTCGGAAATACAGACGGAGGGAGAGAGTTCCACTCCTTTGCTGTATGCAATATAAAAGATGTTGAGTAGCGCTTGGTGCGACATTTAGGTATATCAACCAAGAAATGGTGGTAGCCCGCACTTCTACGCATACAAATTGCAGGTGGCTTCTAGAATAATAAAATCTTGTACGTAAAGCAGAAAACTGCGATATATTAAAGACAATTTTACAATTACCAGCGCTGCGATAGTCTCGTAGCAAGATAGTAAGTATGCAAATATGTGATAAGTAGCAATCTTTTTACAGAGAAAAAGCATGCAATTTCTAGGAAATATACCCCAATCAGTCCCTCGGCATTCAGAACGTTCAAACTCATATCAGTTTTGAATTCCGAGCAGATTAGCTTTGATGCAAGCAAATTCTTTGAATCCGATAGTGAGCTCGCATCTCTTTTCATATTTACGTTCATATTTCATCATAGGGATTGCCTTTACGTGTTTTAGCTCGGTGGAGCTCGGTAGCGATGTCGCAGTGGTTAATAAATCAAAAACTTTATAGTGTGTGCACCTCTACCTAGAATCCCAAAATTGGGCTGAAAACAAGGCCTCAGTCGTGTTGTGTGTTAATATTAATGAATGAATATCTGTATTCCACTACATTCATGTTACATGGCAGCGGTACCTGTACAGTACAGGTACCTACCTATATTTAAATCTACAGCAAACTGTCTGGGCTGAATTTAAATTAATTGCTTGTCTAGTATACTTAATACTTTGTGCCCTGTCCGCCTTAAGATTTTCAAGACTTTGCCACACAAAATATTTATTTTGTGTTACACAGACTGGAGGACCGTTGACCCACCCCTCACCACGTCCTCCACCTGTTCCAATACGGGTCAAGCGATACCTACTACTACCGTGATCAAAACGATTAGGCATATTACAGGTATGCGGTTTCTGACTATCGGCGCCCTTATCCTGCCGTTGTCACCACATTTGCCCTATTAACTGATTAATCAGTGCTACAATGACTATTACTAATTGATTACCGCTTCTCGAAGTTTTGGTTTTCAGTTAGTTGTTCTAGGTTTTTCTTAGCTGATATACGCCTAATTGTAGGAATTACATCCGAATAATGTTATTGTGGCTTCTTCCCCATCTTAACCCATCTTCTCTTTTTTTTCCAGCCGGTTGGCATCTACCGTGGCAAGTATGAGTGGGCCAACGAGAACAGCCCAGTAGGGGGCGACTGCTCGCTCTGGGTGCGGTCAGCTACTCTCCAGCTGGACGATGGCCAGTGGCAGTGCCAGGTCACCGCAAGCAACTATGATGTGCAGGTAATATTGTCTGTGATCTTGTAAAATGGTACGAGTACGCCCTACGAAGAAAGCCCAGTAGCCATTTACTCATAAAACACTTAAATATGATTTGTATGCCAAGATATATTTTTAGAGTTGCTTGTAACGCACATATAGCCGTTGCCGAGCCGGCAGTACTTTTTGAAAGGCAAAGCTTAACTCGAAGCAATTATACATGTTCGGCTTTATTTGTCTAGTGTCCATCAGCCAGCCTAGTGTATATGGGCCAACAAGCCGAGCGGCTTTTTTCCCGAACGTTCATCTACTCTACATTATATTCGATTTTACTGCACCGCTGGGCCAGTCAATACTGACCCGCCATGGTGTATAGCAACTCTAACGGAAGAAACAAAAAATACCAAAGTACCTATTACCTATATTTTAATTCCAGGATGCTCTTTCAAGTCCACCAGCGGCGTTAGCAGTCCGTGTACCCCCACAGTCCCCCAGGATCCTCTTCAACGGCTCCCACATCTTGCCTGGTCAGAACATCACCGTTCCCGCTGGCTCCAGGGCTACAGTCGTCTGCGAGGCAAGATACGGCAACCCACCGGCTTACATCGAATGGTATTTAGGTGAGTAGCTCATCTATATCATTGGAGTTATGGGTTATCCCCAGATTCCTGTCCTTCTACTTTATTCTCTTATTTATTACTTGTTCGTGTGTCCAATGTAGAGGTTGCAGTCAGGACTCCTAGATAAGTTCGGTAGGCATGATCAGTACCACTGTACTTTGAGATTCCTCAAGTAATCGTTGAATATTCGGTGTTCCCATTGCATAATATAGGTAGTACATACCTACAAGTACAGTAGGTACAGTAATAGTGCGGACAATGAAATCAATTTCATATAAGAAAAGATTTATTTTTGAATGCATAGGTAGAGGTTGTATAAAGAATATTCCATTCATAAATATAGAAGAAAAATTCCTAAATCCTTATATTAAAATTAAACCTGTACTAATCTTGGCACCCCCTAGGCATTGGCTCTCTGACATTTATAAAGGAATATTCATTGAAATCAATGCTAATATAATTAAAATCTTACATTGCAACACTCTAAAACTTTCATATTACATTTTTCTACCAGATAAATATGGCAACACAATATTGAAAAAAAGAGCGCGCGGAATTTTTTGTTGTCTTTTCATGCACATTTTAACAGATTGAATAAGAAAAAGGTAACTAAACAAAAAATATTATTATACTTTTTTCTACCTATTGTTAACTTTTTACTCTGTAGCATAATTATTGGTTGGTGCATTGGGCCGGATTCCCAAGGATGCGGATTCGAATCCCGTCAGGGCGACTTGAGACAAGTTGCTTATTTCTTGTATATTTTTTTGTTTAATATTTATCACATAAAAGTAGCATTGTAAAATGCAAATTTAAAAAGTTACAATACAGTAAAGTATTTGGATTAAAATATTCATTTCCATCTCTTCCGTTGGAACGGAAGTAGTGCGATCAATCTCTTTTTACGATTTCTGCGAATATTCCGTAAATGTATTAAATAAACTTTTCCAAGTGCCTGCAATTTAAAATGCATAAACGAACCGGCAAATTTTCGCATTACGACGATTGCATGCATCGTCACGCTCGGCGCTCTCATTTTATTTGCAGTACACTGTTAAACGTGTTGGTGGCTCTTTTGCTTGATGTATCAACCATTTACGCGCATTCGTATAGGCACGATTTTACTAGATTATACTCATAAGTATAGTGTACCGTTAGGGTAAACATAAGACTGACGAATCATACTCATTAAATAATGATTATAGGTACTAAATTAATTATGGACATTTTAAGAATCTATCTTACACTTAAATTGTGTTTTACATTTTTCCTAATTTCATCTAACGCAGATGTAATGAACCAATTATTACGTATTTTCAGTTAGTTAACACGTTTAAGGTAATGATTGGGAATTTCCGGATCCACCCCATTTTTTGTTCCACGTTTACGAGACATCTTCTAGGTAAAAGAACAACAGACGCAATAAACTTATTACCAGCAATGAATCAAAATATTGCCATTTATAGGTGACGACACTATATGTAGAATTCACGAGTACCTAGTTCTAATAAAACATCTATTATTCCAGAAAAAGAGCGTCTCACCGCTTGGAGTCAGACCAACGCGTCGGAGGTTGAGCGGCCCCGAGTGTGGGCATCCCGGTCTGTCCTAGAGCTGGGCGCCACCCGGTCGGCGCACGGCCGCCAGCTCGCCTGCAGGGCGCACCACCCCTCCTACCCCGCGCCCTACTACAAGGACTCATACACCATGCTCGACGTCACCTGTGAGTACCGAAGAGGGAGCGTCCCTGAGTATGGTCCCGGACCACGCTAGATTAGCTCGCCTGCTGGGCGCACCACCCCTCCTACCCCGCGCCCTACTACAAGGACCCCTACACCATGGTCGACGTCACCTGTAAGTATCGAAGGGGGAGCGGCCCTAGGTATGGTCCCGGGCCGTGCAGGACCAGCTTACCTGCAGGGCGCACCACCCCTCCTACCCCGCTCCCTACTACAAGGACTCCTACACCATGCTCGACGTCACCTGTAAGTATCGAAGGGGAGCGGCCCTAGGTATGGTCCCGGGCCGTGCAGGACCAGCTTGCCTGCAGGGCGCACCACCCCTCCTACCCCGCTCCCTACTACAAGGACTCCTACACCATGCTCGACGTCACCTGTAAGTATCGAAGGGGGAGCGGCCCTAGGTATGGTCCCGGGCCGTGCTGGACCAGCTCGCCTGCAGGGCGCACCACCCCTCCTACCCCGCTCCCTACTACAAGGACTCCTACACCATGCTCGACGTCACCTGTAAGTATCGAAGGGGAGCGGCCCTAGGTATGGTCCCGGGCCGTGCAGGACCAGCTCGCCTGCAGGGCGCACCACCCCTCCTACCCCGCTCCCTACTACAAGGACTCCTACACCATGCTCGACGTCACCTGTAAGTATCGAAGGGGGAGCGGCCCTAGGTATGGTCCCGGGCCGTGCTGGACCAGCTCGCCTGCAGGGCGCACCACCCCTCCTACTTCACGTCCTACTACAAGGACTCCTACACTATGCTCGACGCTATGCTATGCTATGAGTATCGCAGGTGGAGCCCCGGGTGTGGTCCCGGTCCGTGTTGGATCTAGGCACCACCCGGTCGATGCACCCGTCAGTCAACTTGTCTCAAGCACAGGCGTCAAAAAGAGGCGTCAGATTTACCATCCACAAATGGAAGAACTCAGTTCGCGGTGTAAAGTCATGTCTAATGACGAGGTAGTGATATGACTAAATTGGAATGATCCCTTTTTTGATTCCGATAGTCCGGTAGTCAGTCACAGCGAAATGTATCTTATTTTCTATTGCAACCAAATATTGTATTGAACTATAAACATGGTGATTACTAACTCTCTTTTCGACTACAGAGGTCTAGTAAACTTAAGGATCTTGCAAAAATTTAAATACTTACTAGGAAAGTGATTTAGTTCTATGATGGTAAAATTATTAAGCTTGTACTTTTTCAACTTCAATCCTTATATTTTCTTTCCCAGTCGTACCCGTGGTTTCCATAGTAGGCGCTGACACCAGCTCCCTCGGGAGCTTGGAGGAAGGTTCCAGCGCCCTAAACCTGGAGTGCAAGGCGGACGGCAACCCCGCGCCCTACGTGTGGTGGACCAGGAATGGCCAGGTCATCGCCACCAATGGGCCCAAGCTCATGCTGGCACCGGTCATGAGGAACCATTCAGGTTGGTTGGTTACATATAGCAAATCTCTTATTATGAGGTATTAACAAACTGTATTGACTGATGTGATAATAAAAACTTGAAGAAAAGCACATAAAACGATTTTTGTTGCTTATTTGTACAGTTATGCAGTACACTATACGACGTCTAGAAATCTAAAATGGAAATAAGGTTAATTATTTTACATCATCATTTGGTCTTTTCAGGAATTTACGGTTGCCAAGCAAGGAATTCTTTGGGAACATCAGACTCTGTGAAGATTGAAATTGACGTCAAATGTAAGTATCTAAAGGTTCAGATAAATATTTTGACTGATTTAGCATATTGCAACATTAGTTATAACTTGTTGTGTGATTACAGATCCACCTAGAGTAACGTGGGTGGGACCTGATACAGTGGTAGAAGCCAATCTGTTCTCTCAAGTCACTTTGGAGTGCAAAGCCGATGGAAACCCGGCTCCATCCTACCAGTGGTACCATAAGTAAGAAATCTTAATAAATTATTATTTTCTCCTCTCTAGCTATCTCTCCCTTTAATAATTTTAGTGAAGATTCGTACAGAATAGTTTTAAAAGCCTCTAAGAATAATCTCAAAACATTTAAGTATTTATCGTGATACTACGTGAAAAATTATTAACAAACATTTAATAGTCCTGTAAACTTTTTAGTATTCAAAGGCAAAAAGATGCCTCTCTACCATCCAATCTTTGACTATTAACGCTGTTATCAAAAATAAACGTCTACTGAATGTTATTTAATACCTTCCCTTTCCGGTTATACTAATTAACGCCTTCTATCTAATAATGCTACTTAGTTATTACCGAACAAATCATGGGACCTACTTATGTAAAACATATTGTTAAAACGCTCGTTTGTTTCAAGTCCAACGCCTTCAGTACACATCAACACGGTGCCAGAAGATGGGTTCCCGGTGTCTACAACACCGCAGCTGCAACTCCACAACGTGTCCTACAACCAGCACGGCCGCTACACCTGCGTCGCCGTGAACCACATTGGACCGGAAGAGAGGTCAGCTGTTCTTTATTACTAAAATAAAGGCTTCACTTGAGGCAAACTTCGGGTAGAGCACCACGTATATAGGTGAGGTGACAACACGTAAAGATGAAAGGCTCAGTTGCACAACGTGTCCTACAACCAGCACGGCCGCTACACCTGCGTCACCGTCAACCACATTGGACCGGAAGAGAGGTCAGGTAGACTTTACTACTAATACATAAGTTTTACTTGAGACAAACTTGGTGTAGGGATCCATGCATGTACGGTGCAACCGTCCATTTTTGCAAATTTGCAATTTATTTAGTTCGATGCAATTTACGTTATTTTAATTACTTTCACCTACAGCACGGAGGACGCGTCCTCACTAGAAATTGTTTTCATACAATTATCATTTACTTTAGCAATCTATCAGTTAATCAATCAATTATCAAATCAAATCAGTTCTATCTAATTATAAACTAAAAGTGTCGCAAACAATGCATATAGGTGGACTCCTCAACATCATATCACCCGCCCGATACCCACTGCTCGGTATAGGTAAAGAATACTAACAACTCAGATAGTATATAGGCTTCCCATAAAGTACTCTACGGTGTTCAGCCCTGCGCTGACCGCATCCAGTGGCTTCCCGCGATCTTCAGCAGAACGTCGTCGATTGGATACGTTGGAGTATAGATTAAATGGAGTAGCGTCATGTAAAGATTCGGACACGTCAACGTGTCCAACGCCTTCAGTGCACATCAACACGGTGCTAGAGTAGCAAGCAAGAGTTTGGGTTCCCTCTAGAGACGACTCCGCAGTTCCAACTGCATTTTTTACAATAAGCAAGGTCCTTACACCTGCGTCGCCGTCAACCACATCGGGCCGGAGAAGAGGTCAGCTGCTCTTTTTAACTAGGCGCGGAGTTTTCAATTCTCCGATAAAAGACTGTTATTGACCAGTTTAATTCGTCTAGTGGAGTAACAATCGACAAAAGTTGGCATGCCGGGGCTGGGGTGAGCTAAGAACCAGATCAAGAGAGGCATAGGCTTTCTTTAATATACCTCTCGCCACGACTTCAGATCGAGCTTTCAGTGCCGTCCACAGTTAGGGAGATCATAGACTTCTCGCGGGCCACCACCGAGCTCGAACGCTGTGGCTTCTATTAAATTGTAATGTCTAATCTTATAAAAGCTCCCTGTTTAAACTATAAGTTAACCCCGGTCGTTAAATTGCACCAACTCATTCGTTTTCACCTCACATGCTCTGAAAAGGAGGTTTTGACAATCAGTTTAGGCGTAGAGATCGCTTTTTGCGGCCTAGCGTGGCAAAGTACTTTTTTAATTTAATACCTAAAAATATATAATACTCCGTTTTGGTTTGATTATATTATTTTAGTTCATTGAATCATAAAAACAATAACAATGTTTGTTATAAGAATTTTATATTAGGCTGGGTGCGATTTCACAACCTTCAACATTGGATTTCGGACTGTGATATAAGTCTTTATTTTTAAATTGTCTATGTCTTGTACCTCATGTCAGTGTCAACATTTACGGAATCGTTTTTATTCTTATTAATTAGTAACAATATATTTCTACTTTAAATAACTTTTAATTAAATATAATACTCCCTTTTTTGTAATTTTAGTTTTTTATATAATTAAAACAACGGGAATAAGGTATATTTAGATTAACTTTATGCTTAAAGAATTTTTTACCGGAAGTTGACCGCGGAAACAACCATAAAATGT
The DNA here is from genome assembly GCA_910589605.1 of Chrysoteuchia culmella. Taxonomy (NCBI): domain Eukaryota; kingdom Metazoa; phylum Arthropoda; class Insecta; order Lepidoptera; family Crambidae; genus Chrysoteuchia; species Chrysoteuchia culmella. Next base: position 18,687,785 of record OU342651.1, on the reverse strand, counting down.
TCCTCGCTGTTGTGAGGTGAAATATTGTGTGTTGCGCTCGGGAGAAAAGTTTTTAGCGTCTTGTACCTTTGAAATCCTCGCTTCGCTCAGGATTAATTTTTTTTAATCCTAGAATCCTTCACTTGCTCAGATTTCAATAGAAGTAACTCGCCGCTAAATAACCAACTTTTCAGCCTTGCGTAACAAATAACTATTTCTAGTAGTTCATTAAGTTGTAATATTTTATATTGTTCATGTAACTAGTTTTTTTAAATATGAAATTTGGTATAATTTTTGTGTCGTCTAGTTAATGCTATAGATAAAATGCTGTGCGCAATTGTAATAGGACGCAGACACGCATTTGTTGTTCGTGTAAGCTATTTTTTGTTTATTCTTTTGCCTGTTGTCTGTTATTGTGCCAAGAAAAAAAAATCTATAGCCGGTTTGTTCGTCCGCAGGACGCACCAGTCGGAAGGTGTGACGGTGAACGTGCTAGGCCCGCCGGTGGGCGCGGAGGCGGGCGCGGCGCACGCGTGGTCGGGCGGCGAGGCCCGCGCGCGCGCCGCCGTGTGCGCCGACCCGCCGCCGCGCCGCGCCGCCTGGCTCTGGGGCAGCCTGCGCCTCGACGTGCCCTCGCAGATAGGTCAATAATCTATATACTTAATTCAGGTTCGCAAAATTTGTGACGACTCGATAGGGACTTTGGCGCGTAGTACGCGGCCGAGTAAGGTATCAAATTAAAGGTACTCGAGTCTATTTGTTCCGAAAACTAAAAATATACAAAATTTTAAACGTGATAATCACAAACTGCAATTAAAGATTTTCGCATAATTTGGAATTTTTCGGCGATCGACGAACCCGAGTATCGGGTTGTAACCGTCCTAGTAATAATAAATAAAGCATTTATTTTTCTCTACACAATAAATGGCTTAAGACTAAGATTTTACATTCTTTGGAAGAGACTAGTCCCTGAAATAGGTTCCAGAGGAACCTGAGCTACAGAATACTAGGCCCCACCCGCAGATAACCCTAGCTTTATGGGATGACAATGTTCATTAATTGATAAGCGTAGAAACTTACTTATTTTATTTTTTTGGCTACGTGACAAAGCTAAAATCAAAGATAAATCACTACACAATGACACGAACTCTACTCGGTTGCCTATGTTCGGCGCTCACCTGGGCCCTTATTCACTACTAGACTTAAGCGCGTGCTATGCACGTGTCACTTGAGAAAAAAGTTTTTCTGACCTTTGACCTTGATAAGGTCAATTTAAAGAAATAATTATATTTTTCAGACCGTCAATTTTTTTTTGTGATTTTTGAAGCTATAGGTGTTATACACATGGCGGTGGAGGGAACATTAGAATGAATAACACGGGCCTTATATAATAGAGATGACCGCTTACTGATTCCTTGCTCAAACCACGCCAATGTCGTATTTGGTTACGACATTTACAAAATCCGTTTTCTCTACGACACTTACAAATTTGAAAGTTATTGTATTTGTTTAATAACTATACAAATTGTGACTGTCCTCTTCTTGTACAAAAACTATAATTTGTGAGTATCCCCGTGCGTCCGTCAAAAATACAATTTCAACGTACACGACCCTATTGTTCTCCTTTTCTGCATTTAAATAGCATTAACGAAGTGCCCTTTTTCCAGGTCGCTACCGCGCTCTTGAGCCGTCGGGCACCAACGGCTGCTATCAGTACACGCTGCTAATCACCAACACGGCGATATCAGACGCCCGGGTCTACGTGCTCCACGTGGAGAATGAGAGAGGTTTCTCCTCCCACGCAGTGTCCTTGACTGTACATGGTAAGTTGCTCAGTGCTCTGATGTCTTTTTTGTCCCCTACCAGATAAAGCTGTGTTCTTGACTATACCTACTCGCGGTAGCTCTCGGTCGACCACATTTGGGGGATTTTCGCGTGCTCTCGATTTAGACAGTTATAAGCTGACGTCGTCCACTGAGGGAGCCCTTCAAGAGATTTTGCGCGGCAAGTAAACTAGGTCCGGGAAAGTTGGAACATGGTACACAAGTTGCTCAACACTCTGATAACTTTCTGACCTCTCGCTGCTCATCACCTTTACCGACGCCCGGGTCTACGTGCTCGACGTGGAGAATGAGAGGCGGTTCTCCTCCCGCGCCGGTCCTTGACTGTTCATGGTAAGTTGGTAAGTGCTCTGATGCCGTTTTTGACACCTACAGATAAACCCGTCTCCTTAAATCGCGGGAGTTTTTGGTCGACTGCATTTAGGCGATATCTGCGTACGCTCAAATAGAACAGAAGTATAGACTTACATCGTCACCTACCCAGCTGTTCAAAGGATTTGCGCGGCAATTAAAGGGAACTTCCACGTTTGTACCTACAATAACACACAATACTCTGTACAACTGTACGTGGTAAGTTGTTCAGTGCTCTGATAGCTTGGCTGGCCTCTCACTGCTGATCACCAATATGGCAATATCACGCCTGGCTCTACGTGCCCCACGTAGAGAACGAGGGGGGCTATCCTTACTCACACACGGCATGTCCTTGACTGTACATGGGAAGTTTCTCAGTGCTCTGAACAGGAGATCTATTTTTGATTCACTCGTCTCGAGGATTCTACTGATTTTCGTGCGACGTTTGAATTTCCGTATTCCGTAAAGCGACCTTACCCGTATATACATAGCTTTGCTTTTCGCCTGTAGTACCGCCTCGCAACGCGAGCGCGCGATGGGCAAAGCGAAAAGCGTGCTATGTCCACGCTAGCAAGGTCGCTTATCGCCTGACCGCCTCCTCGTTCGCCTCGCTACTCGCGCGACGTGTGATTCAAAAATAGAGGTCCTGTGCTTTTTCATGATCACTATCACTAACATTATTAGGAAAAACGGGCTTTTTACCAAGTTTTATTATGTCGAAAACAAATACAAACATGTTAAAAATCCTCGACGTGCCCTCGTAACATACAAATAAAACTAATAATAGAGCAGAGTAAATATCAATTAAAAACTGTATTAGGCGATATCCGCGCTTTATCAGTATCCTGTTATTGTTAGGAAATTAGTCATGCGTTTAATTTGACACCAATATCATTGCCAATAACGAGACAATTGCATTTAAAATTATGAGTATAAAATTTATGAGTATAAATATAAAATACACCGTATTTTTTGTATTACCAAAAACTTTAGTTGGTGGTAGTATCAATAATAACAACTTTTACTATGGAGCCAACAACAAATCGCGAATTTCTTGTTGACTCCAAGTTACGTTACGTATTAATACTACCACCCAAAGCTTTTCCGGTCTTCAAATTCTTCTCCTTGCGGTGCCTTTCTACTAGTTATTGAAGGTTGGCCGTCAGCTCTGCATACTTAACTTAGACGTTCTACGCTGGCGATTCCGGTCCATTCTATAATACATATTACGGAGCTATGATGGTATCCCACTTTTCGATTTAATGGTGACCATGAACATAGTAGGGTTTATAAAAGCGCGGCTTTCGTAAACGCTGTCTACAATACTGATGTTATCAATTACTTGTATTCGAAATAGAGACGCGAAATAGCGCTATTTAAAAAAAAGGGCAATTATCTTTCCAGCCAGTTTGTTTGATGATCCGTTTTCGTTTGTTGCCGGCGCAGAGACGGCGCACGTGGCGCCCCTGATCGCGGCGGCGCTGGTCATCGCCGCTCTGCTAGTCATCCTGCTGTGCCTCATCATCAGGTGCAGGCGGCGGAGAGGTAACTTTATGAAAAATATCGGTAAAAATATTGCTGTTTTAAAACGTTGTGAGTTTTTGTTACTTTGATATAATAACTTTGTTTTCTTTTTGTTTTTAGAGAGCGTTGAATATAAGACTGATGATTTAGATAGGTAAGATTTGCAGTAGTTATTTAGACTTTGTAGTGACTTTTAAAATGTTGCTAAGCATTCAATGGACAGGTCACTTTATCGCCGCTGCGGGCAGCGGCAAGTGAATTCGGTAATCACTGCACGAATGTGACGAAGCGACGGACGAGCCGAGAGGCTGGTATCGATATAGCGCGCAGTGATTGTCGAATCCGCTTGCCTCGCCGCCCACAGGCGGTGATGCCGTGGCCAGGGTCTAAGTTTTACCATTGAGGCTTTTCTCAAAAACCTCCTTTTCCAAAAGTGAGAAGACGGTGCTGCCAGCCGACGCGGTGTACACGCCGCGCGAGCAGCCGGCGCGGCTGCCGCAGCCCAACGCCGCCGCCGCAGCGCGCACCGCCGGCGTGACGTCACGCTACTCGCCGGGCGCGCTGCAGGTGCGCCGCGCCGCCGTCGTGCTGCAGCCCCCCACCACCGTGTGACGTGTGCACAGGTGTGACCGCACCCACTAACTACTGGTAGCATGGCGGCGTGACGTCACGCTGCTCGCCCGGCGCGCTGCAGCCCCCCACCACCGTGTGACGTGTGCACAGGTGTGACCGCACCCACTAACTACTGGTAGCATGGCGGCGTGACGTCACGCTGCTCGCCTGGCGCGCTGCAGCCCCCCACCACCGTGTGACGTGTGCACAGGTGTGACCGCACCCACTAACTACTGGTAGCATGGCGGCGTGACGTCACGCTGCTCGCCCGGCGCGCTGCAGCCCCCCACCACCGTGTGACGTGTGCACAGGTGTGACCGCACCCACTAACTACTGGTAGCATGGCGGCGTGACGTCACGCTGCTCGCCTGGCGCGCTGCAGCCCCCCACCACCGTGTGACGTGTGCACAGGTGTGACCGCACCCACTAACTACTGGTAGCATGGCGGCGTGACGTCACGCTGCTCGCCCGGCGCGCTGCAGCCCCCCACCACCGTGTGACGTGTGCACAGGTGTGACCGCACCCACTAACTACTGGTAGCATGGCGGCGTGACGTCACGCTGCTCGCCCGGCGCGCTGCAGCCCCCCACCACCGTGTGACGTGTGCACAGGTGTGACCGCACCCACTAACTACTGGTAGCATGGCGGCGTGACGTCACGCTGCTCGCCTGGCGCGCTGCAGCCCCCCACCACCGTGTGACGTGTGCACAGGTGTGACCGCACCCACTAACTACTGGTAGCATGGCGGCGTGACGTCACGCTGCTCGCCCGGCGCGCTGCAGCCCCCCACCACCGTGTGACGTGTGCACAGGTGTGACCGCACCCACTAACTACTGGTAGCATGGCGGCGTGACGTCACGCTGCTCGCCCGGCGCGCTGCAGCCCCCCACCACCGTGTGACGTGTGCACAGGTGTGACCGCACCCACTAACTACTGGTAGCATGGCGGCGTGACGTCACGCTGCTCGCCCGGCGCGCTGCAGCCCCCCACCACCGTGTGACGTGTGCACAGGTGTGACCGCACCCACTAACTACTGGTAGCATGGCGGCGTGACGTCACGCTGCTCGCCCGGCGCGCTGCAGCCCCCCACCACCGTGTGACGTGTGCACAGGTGTGACCGCACCCACTAACTACTGGTAGCATGGCGGCGTGACGTCACGCTGCTCGCCCGGCGCGCTGCAGCCCCCCACCACCGTGTGACGTGTGCACAGGTGTGACCGCACCCACTAACTACTGTGGCGGCGTGACGTCACACTGCTCGCCCGGCGCGCTGCAGCCCCCCACCACCGTGTGACGTGTGCACAGGTGTGACCGCACACACTAACTACTGGTAGCATGGCGGCGTGACGTCACACTGCTCGCCCGGCGCGCTGCAGCCCCCCACCACCGTGTGACGTGTGCACAGGTGTGACCGCACCCACTAACTACTGGTAGCATGGCGGCGTGACGTCACACTGCTCGCCCGGCGCGCTGCAGCCCCCCACCACCGTGTGACGTGTGCACAGGTGTGACCGCACCCACTAACTACTGGTAGCATGGCGGCGTGACGTCACACTGCTCGCCCGGCGCGCTGCAGCCCCCCACCACCGTGTGACGTGTGCACAGGTGTGACCGCACCCACTAACTACTGGTAGCATGGCGGCGTGACGTCACACTGCTCGCCCGGCGCGCTGCAGCCCCCCACCACCGTGTGACGTGTGCACAGGTGTGACCGCACACACTAACTACTGGTAGCATGGCGGCGTGACGTCACGCTACTCGTGCTGCAGGTGACGTCACCACCGTTCATACTAACATCAGTCAACTAATTATAATCACATCACCCAGCACTATTGACTCCCGTTTAGCAGCATCCCCAATTCCCCAATCCAATTGGTGATGGTAAAACTCTCCGAATTACTTGGTGAGTAGTTTCTTTTTTATTGCGATTATTATCAGTTATTTTGTTGTGATTATTTTGGTTATTATTATTATTCAAAGCCACAGAAGCTAACATTCTTAAGAGCAAGCCATCAAGCATAAAAGCTTAAAAAATTTAATGAGTATTTCCAAATTACATTTTCCCCGTATCAACTTGAGGATTTGCCAACAATCTATTTAAATTCTTAGATCATTTGAACACTCAATGGAAATGAAACAAACGATAGTACTTATAGTGATCGTCTTTCTTCTATTTTGTGAACTATGATCGACAGACATAGCTTCACTTTTAAACCAAAATCATTACTTTACGAAACAATAGTAGATTGTTTATGTTGCTATATGACTAAGAGATACATACGTCTACGTCGTAGATCGAATTCAGAAACAATCATGTCGAAGATATTGCCTATTTGATTGATTAAAAGGGATCGGCTGTTTCCCGACATTAATTAGATAGATAGTTACTCCATTGATTTAGGACTATGTCTCACCATATGCTGTTACACGGTAGTAAATAAAGTCAACAGCTTGATAGGCATATTAAATAATAATTTATTGACCTATCAATCTTATTCAAGTTTGATGAAATCACAAAATTTAAGAGATATACGCCCGAAATTAATAACCTATCTGTAGATATCCTATCTGATGACGACCTGTTTGGCGCAGGGGTTACTAACCCCGCCTTCTGCCCCAAAGGTCCCGGGTTCGATCCCCGGACAAGACAAATATTTGTGTGCATTAACATGTCTATTTGTCTTGGTCTGGGTATTTAATATGTATATTAAGTATGTATTTACAAAAAAAAGTATATAAGTATGTTTATACGTTATCTAGTATCCATATCACAAGTTCTTCATGAAACTTAACTTGGGCTAGGTATTGGTGTGATTGTATAAAAAAAAAAGTGGATTGGACTATCTAAGATAGTTGCCTAGGATATTTTTGTTAATGTGACCAAAATAACGACGTTTGCTAGGCAACGAAGCCGGTATCCTAGGCAACAATCTCAGATATCCCTATCTATATCTACAGATAGGTTATTAATTTCAGCCGTTAGTCAACAGCATGCCAGACTACTTGCACTATGAAAACAATGCTTTTTACAAGAGACATAAGAGCGCTCTCAAGGTCACTACCGCCATTTTTTAGAGACCATCATGTCGTAAGAACGATTTGTTTTCCTTTTGTTTCAATAGTGTTTAAATTCGTACCGCGAACTTCATAAAGCATTTTTTTTTCATTCCTGCCCAATGACACAACCATTGAGATATATCTATGGAGATGAAATATTGCAAAAAAGAACGTGCCAACCTGCACTTGATAGTACTTTGTATGACGGACTTGACTAGGCAGCTCCTGAACATTCGCAAGAAAAATATCGACATCCAAATAGTCACGATATATTTGAATAATGTAAGTTTCTTTTAACAACTATTTCAGATCCATGTACATCTTTATTCATTGTTCCTGCCAACGAACGAATTGAAGTTGTCATATATTGACAAACTTCACACAAAACCTCCGTCAAAAAAATATTTTATTTTATGAGGTTCGCGGTACGAAGTGACATATAAAAATAATGCGCCGATAATGTTTGACAGAAAACAATATTGCGCTAAGAGATGGCGGTAGGCCAGCTGGATCAAGAATAAACCCAGTTTTTTAATATTGTCAGAAACTTAAACGTAAGGAACAAACCGCGTGGCGTAATTTAAAGGAGATCAAGATTTAAAGTAAAAGTGTCAGCCAACGAAAATAAATGGCACATTATTATTATAAACAGTGTTACGATCATTTTTTGTTATGACGTCAAGTGTACGATTAGTGGCAAAGCATTTATGGGTCATTATTTGAAAATCATTCTTCATTTAATTTTCGTGGCGAAAATTTATTTTGAGTTATCCAAAAAAATCTAAATACCATATGAAACTTGACGCAAAATTAACAAATAACATGTATAAAACTTGTTATTCGGTATATTATTTACAGAGATATTAAATTTTGAAATGTTGGTGCCCACGAAAGTTACTACAGATACCACGAAAATTATGAAAACAATTTTTACACCAAAATAAATTTTTTAGACATTTATATTAATTATATTTATATTATAATTTGAATTTCAGTTAAATCCTCTTCTGCTTCTGGGCCGCATAGTATAATGTACAGTGGTGGTCAAATAATTAGAAACACTAGTAGATTTTCATACAAACGAGGTAACTTTGGAGCCTTGGTTCTCTGCCAAGGATTGACCGAACTGTGGTCTGACAATGGTCATCCAGGGAGTGAATGGAGGAGATCCAGATTGCTATACACACCCGACTTATCTGATCAACATTCTGAGAAATGTATGGATATGTTAAAAAAACAGCGAAAATAGCATAAAAATGTATGGAATTCCCGAAACTGAAAACACTGATCCCTACATCTTTTTGAATGTAGATCAGATCAGTTGGGTGTGTATTGCAAACTTAATATCCTTTATTCACTCCTTGGTTGGCCATTATCGTTAATATGATTATATTAATTTAATTAAGATGAGAGCCACGACTTTGTAAATTTTTTTAAAGCGAACTATCAACAAAATATTACTTATACTAAAGTGCGTGTGACCTCTAAAAAAGGGTGCTCGAATTACCCCTTATTCAAGTTTTGAAATGTAATTATTTTTGGTATTTTCGAATACGACCACAAAACGAATTGACCACGTAATACTGTAATCGTTTAACAGAATATCGTTATCATCAGTTCCTCGTTAGCAGCATAAGCGACCCACGTTGCCCTCGAACGTCCCATTGATGGGTTCCGTTTTCTTTGTGGTCGTATTTATACCAAAAATAATTACATTTTCTAACTTGAATAAGTGCTTGGTCACTACTTACGGCCGAAATTAATAACTTATCTGTAGATATGTATAGGGCTATCTGAGATAGTTGCCTGGGATACTGGCTTCTTTGCCCAGCAACCGTCGTTATTTTGTTCATATTAACAAAAATATCCTAGGCAACTATCTCAGATAGCCCAATCCATCTCTTCAGATAGGTTATTAATTTCGGCCAATAATCGTACACTGTCGATGTCATAACAAAAACCGATCATAACACTGTTTACAATAATAATGTCCAATTTAATGTTCGTTGGCGTTGGCCAACCATTACTGTGGTGTTTCACCCGAGTTCTTTTCGTAATAACACGTGTTGTGAGGCTCCATTTTTAACTCAATCTACCGTACAATTTCTATATTACAAAATATATTTACTTGACATTGGCAAGATTCGCGTATTTAATGCGAGCACGCCATTAATTAGGAAAGAAGAAGAAGAGGATATTTACTGTTTTGTATGAAACCAACAATGTATGAAACGTTGAATGCAACCATTCCAAAATTCTAGGTAAATGCAGTTCTAAAACTAACATAATCAACTAAGTTGTAGTTCACAACTACGTCCATTGTCACGCCGACTGCGCCGCTTAGCAATTTAATCAAGAGTTAGTGAAATTATTTATCGCATGTTACCAGGGAACTTTAATTACTGTAAGTGAGCCAGGTAAAGCTCAAGCTATGAAGGATTAGGAACCACAATATTATTCAACAAACTTTAATGGAAATACCATTTAGTTTAAAACTTTATAGAATTTGAAGCGAGCTTTATTTAGGTCGTTTTATAATGTTCCGTATAAAAAAAAATTTGTTATACTTTACTCTTTAACTTGATAAAAGCTAAGGTCAGTTTCTGAATGAAGAATTTAAAGTTCTGAATATTTAAAACTAAAATAAAAGCAAAATGTTCATACAATATCATGTATGAGTGAGGATTGAAAAGTTATCAACTGGAAATTATTAATAAAAAAAAACCTATATACATATTGTTCTTATCAAAAGAATCAAAATAATGATAATGTTAACAATATTTTTCTGGTTTGTCCACAGGCGGCACTAACCTCGCTGGAAAGAGAAGCCAAAGAAAATGTGTATGCGGTCTTAGACCCGCATATTCAGTACGAAGTAACAATAAATAGGCACGGAGAGCCGCCTAAGTATTTATCGCTGTCAAAGCCCATAACTCACCAAAGAACACACGCTTTTGATCCACAAAACGTAACCAATAATGAGATTAATAATAACGATTATAATGAAAATAGGTTCTCCACGTTCAAAGCGGGGCCACCTAAAGTAAGGAGGTCTAACAAATCTAATGATAGAAAGATTAATACCTTCGAGAGCTATGTAAGCAAGACAAATAACGACGTTGAATATTCCAAAAACCCATTCTTTGGAATAGCGAGAGACGTCGAAAATAATATACAACTACATGCTAGTAATTTTGGTTACAACGAAAATAGAAGTTCTAAGAATTATTCGCGCATGTATGAGAGAAATAATTCAAACAGGAAACAAAGTCGGGATAAGCAGGAGCCTTTGAAAGCAGATGTCAGATACTCTAAGCGCAGTTTTAAGCCAGAAGAAGAAAGAGAATACAGAAATCATGCTAAACTTAGCGAAACTGACCGTTCATTTGAGGAATATAAGCAAACGAGTGATGAAATGTGTGGCAATACAGAGAGTGACGATAAACCTAGGCCAGGAAAAGTTAAGGAAATCGCGTCCAAGTTTGATAGAAACTGTTCCGGTGACAAAAATGGTGCAGACTCCAAAAGAGCCAGACCAAGGCCACTGCAAAGCTACGGTCATCAGGCTTACTTGGATCACGTTTTCCCTGACGCTATAGAAATTTGAAAGTTTAATGGACAATACTAAAGTGTATTGATCATGTAGATCTCTGCTTAGTTCGTTGATAGTTTTAACTGTTAATATAGTTAATGTTAAATCTTAATTTAGTGACAAGACTATTTATTAAAAATATTACTGCCATAATACATAATTATACGTACGTTAAATTAAGAAACTATAAGTTTTGTGAAGTCCTTTGTTTAAAATTAATGACAACAGGCTGTTATGTACTTAATTAAAATCATTAAAAAATAATAATTATTGCTTGTTAAACGAATTGTAGATATAAAAACAAATTGGAAAAACTACTAATTTGCACATCACATATGTAATACAGGACTTCACAGTGTAATTCACCATTCCTTTTGGGAACAATGTACAACAAAATACTGTTTCCAATTAGGTGACTTGTGGCTTTTGGCACGATCGAAACTAATGGAATTAAATTGAAAAACCATAGAACAAAGTGATGCTACAAGCTATCTTGTAATATTTTATTATTTAGTTAGTGTGTAATATCAGTAATACGAACAACGGGATTTGTATTTGTTGTCGAGTCCACGGTATTTGTGCGCAGTTGCATGCGCCATGATCACGGTTTAGTTACACCGTCGGAATAATAACAACAAATACAAACATTGTAAATATTCCGTTGTTCGTAATAGTGATAGAAGACCATGACAGTTTGAAATATTAGCGTGTAATATAATATCCATGACAGGAAGGAATTGCTTCAGCACTTATGAGCTTTTGTAATATCGATAAAAAAAAATAAGGATTTTTTTTACCGAATCTATTTGGTTTGAGGTTTTGATTGTATTCGTCTCAATATTTTGTATTATACGGACCGTTCAAGTTTATTTTCCTTCTGTGTAAAATGTCTATTTCTTACGTTTTGTATTGTTGAAATTTTAACAGTATTAAAAATCACAATTCAAACTTGTCGTTTCTCTTAAATCGTATTTTTTTATTAGCATTCATATGCTTTAATGCCTAGATATATGATGTTTTTTGTTGTCACACTTCTTGGCCTTAATTTGAAATACAGAGGCAACGATTGGTTTTAATCTTTCTTGGTATGTTACAGTCTAATTTATAGGTTACATAAAACTCAACACCGTAAAAATAAAATATGAACATCATTTAGTACTTTTATTGGCCTTTTGTTTATTTCAAATGTGTCGTAAAATATACGAAGTAACATCATAAAAACATAAACACCTCCTTAAACGTTTATTATTTGTTTATAATCGTTTTAACGGGAAAAGAGCTCGTAAGATCCTCTCCGACTAGATAGTCGTTGGTTTGAGACTGAGAACCAAAATTATAGCTCAACAGGATAGCAAACTGAAGTGGAGTGGGCCAGTCATTTGAGCCGCTGTAAAGGAGTTCTTGAGTGCAGATCGCGTATCGGCAAACGTAGTGTAGGACGCCCTCAGACTAGGTGGAGCGATGATGTTCGCAGTGTGCCTGGCAAGAGCTGGATGAGAGTAGCTACCAACGGTTGCGCTCTTTGGTGTGTGTGCACTTGGAGATAAATATATCCAGCAGTGAACGATGATGGGCTAATGAAATGGACCGCAGTAAGACGGTTTTCTGCATTTTTCATACATGGGTTCGCTCGGGGACTGTGCTTCATACCTACAACGTATAAAGATTCATACGTTTCCTCTCAGACCTGGGGTTATGAGACACAATAGACATTCCATTGTTTTCTAGACGCTGGTGTCCTCCTAGCAAATGAAGAATTAAATTATAACGTTAAATCTTGTAGCGAGTAAGTAATTTAATAATCCTCTCTTAAAGATTTTTAGACGTGGGATGGATGTTTCAATTTGTTCAAATTAGCGCTAAACTAAAATAGTTTCTCAGTCACATGAAAGTGAAAATTGCTCATTTGTATAATTCCTTAGTTCCGTTGCTAGATTTCTTCGGTAGTGAGTATTATTTCTTTAATACTCACTACCTAATTACTTACTTTAACTTTTTTTGAACGGTTATCAAGAAAAAATAATTTAATTTTTTTACCAATAGTACCTAACAGGTATATTTATTTGTTATGCAAGCCTGGAAAGTTGATTATTAACGGCGAGTTACGTCTATTGAAACCTGAATAAGTAAAGGATTCTAGCATTGAAGACTGAGCGAAGCGAGGATTTCAAAGGTAAAAACTTTTCTGACGAGTGCAACACAATTTTTCACCTCACAGCAGCGAGGAAAATTTTATGGTTGTATCCGCGTCAACAAAAAGTTTAATCTAAATATACCTTATTACTTTTGTTTTAATGATATAAAAACTGCCCTCATAAGCTAAAAAGCGGTATCTCAAAAAAAGGCCATTTTCTGATTTTGGTTGCATCTGATAGCTTATCACATTCCCTACAAGTTATATGAAGCCTAATAGCGATATCTCGGTCAGAAAACACCAAAAACCCACTAAGAAAATATTGCATATCTCAAATTTATACGATATTACTAAGATTCTGAGAGGTATATCATGCGGTGGAATCACTTAAAAAATCCTATAATTGACAGTCAACATTTCTAAGAACATTGGGGGTATCTGCAAAATGCGAAGCGAAGTGTAGATACAGATCCAGTGCTTAGTAAAATTAAGCGAAAATAGTTCGCAAAATGTGAGATGCCGCTGCAGTCGCAGTGTTTTGTAAAAAAATAAACGTTACTGCATCAACACTAAGGACTATGTTCAAGTGCAAAGTATCTATCAATCAAATGTTTACCAATAATTTTATTTGTCAGATCTTGTTTGTTTTGATTGAGGTAACAGGTCGTGCAGTTCATTAGATCGGAAATAAATAGAAATCGGTGACAATAAAGTGCTAGCTAGTGTTTGGTGTTATGAGTGTGATACGTGGTGTTCAGGTAAGCTACCATAAAGTAGGTTCTTGCATTTTCACGTTTGTGCCTCGTAAATAAAACACTTTTACGGATATTGAACGCGGTATTTATTTTCTTCAGTATTTTAAACGAAATTTTGTTTGAAATTCCCGTGACGACGACACCGGAAAGGGTGTCGAAACTTAGAAAAATAAAGATTAAATAAATACCGCGTTCAATATCCGAAGAAGTGTTTTATTTCAGTTTTACCATGAAGTAATTTGAAGTTACGGTTACTTATTTAGAACGAAATTTTTAGAATTCCGTTAGTCAACGTCCCTTATAGTTTCACCATATCCGTCTGTCTGTCTGCCCATATGTTGTAATTGGGCATGGGTGACCATATTTTTGTCTTCCACCTCCAAAGAAGAAAACCATGCTTAACGGCATTTCGCAAGCCAAGAGGAACAATATCTTGTAATCCCTTCAAAACAATACCAAGCAATAGACTATCTTTCCGGAGGGAGCTCCCTACTTCTGCTGATTTATGACTTAGATGCCTTTTTTTCAAATTTAAACTTTTTTGTATTATGCGCTGTCAGTTAGGGCCAACATGTTGGCTCGCAGATTTGCTCGATGTTCTGCGCCTGTTAAGGTGACACTTTTTAAAGCTTACTGTACCTCTTTTTACTCTAGCAATCTGTGGGTTAACTATACCCAAAAATCGTACAACGCCCTGCGTGTACAGTACAACAATGCCTTCAGGGCGTTGTTGGGGCTGCCGCGATATTGCAGCGCGTCCAGCATGTTCGTGTACACAAAGGTTGACAGTTTTCCGACCATACTACGCAAAAAAGCAGGCTTACTTTTACGGCGGGTTCGCGTTAGCAGCAACAACGTCCTGCAGGCCATCGCAGGTAGCGGGGACTGTCCGCTAGTCATGGGCCAAATTACTCGCTCAAAAAAAAAAAAAAAAATTAAGTACTAACATAGTTGGTAAGTTTTCATTGTTACTAACATTAATGGACCTTATAGTAGTCTGATTCATAAACATTTTTATTTTTATTTTTATTTTTATTTATTTTTTATTATGTTCGTCTGAAGTATATTAAAATTTATTCAAAGTACTTTCGTCTTAGTTATAGTTATTTTCGTCTTTTATTTGTTTAATATTTAGCAAAAATGTATATAAAAATATTTGTATGAAAATTCCTTTGAATACACTTAAACTAAAAGCGGTCACTCATATTAATAAACACATAATTTGAAGCGCAATAGCAATATCTCAAAAATAAGATAAAAAACATATATTTTCCATTTTTATGGTTCCGTACCTCAAAAGGAAAAAACGGAACACTTATGGGATCACTTCGTTGTCCGTCCGTCCGTCTGTCAAGACCGTTTTTCTCAGGAACGCGTGGAGGTATCAAACTGAAATTTATATCTAATACTCAGGTCTAATGTCCCTTGGAGCTGTGAAAAAATCAAACTTCTAAGCCAAAGCAATCAGAAGATACAGCCGTTTATGCCGCAAGTTTCCGCAAATTTTCGAAACTCGCACGGGAATCAAAACCTACAGAGTGCTTCCCGTGAACTTAGAATCTTGAAATTTGGCACGAAGTTACGTCTTATAGTACAAATTAAGGAAAAATTGCGAAAACCGTAAATTTTTAGTTACATCATATTAAATAATAATAATAATAATAAATATCTTTATTTCACTCTTCACAAAGGTTACAGAGGTAGTTACAAAAACAATTTATGTTTCTTATAATATGTCCTTATAGCATAAATGTATAGCTAAATTACAAAAAAAAATAAAAGAAGCCAGAAAAAACCTTTGTGGCTGGAGTCCATACTAGGTGCCTCACATAGTAAGGACCTGTGTTACAGATCACCAGGCTCCCACCCCGCTTAGATCAAGCATACATACTAAACAAAGCACAAAGACGGTTATAATAAAGTAATAATACAAATTATGTAAAGAGCAATAGTAATTTATAAATATTAGATTTTTTTTTTTTATAATAATACAGAAGTTTTCTAAGGCTAAGATTTTTAAGAACCTAAAATAATATGGATTTTGTTTATGTGAGTGAGGTACCCAAAGTAAAGTGTCCTTTTTGAATAATTTATGAAATCTATAATACACTAAGAAAAATAAAAAATATTATAAAAATATTTTTGAAAATTTTAAACGGAACCCTCGGTGCGCGAGTCCGACTTGCACTTGGCCAGTTTTTTGGAAACATCATTAAAAACGATGGGTTTAAGTATCTAATATTATGTTTGAATTATTTTAAAAATACTTTTCTAAGTTGACGCGAAATCAAAAAGTTAAAACATCAATTTTCTCGAATGTCACTTTTTTGAGATAACGCTTTTTGGCTTATGAGGGCAGAAAAACTAAAATAATAAAAAAGGGGGTATTATAGTTAATTCAAAGTAGGAATATATTGTTAGTTATAAATAACAATAAATTTTTCGGTAAATGTTGAAATTGACATGAGGTCATAGACAATTAAAAAATAAAGGTTAATCCCACGTTCCGAAATCCAATCATAGGTTGTGAAATCTCACCCAGCCCAATCAACCCCAATCAAGGTGGAAACTTGAAAACGTGCTATTTTCACCGGGCAAATTCTCTATAAACCGTGGCTCTTTTACGTATTGGCGGAATTTCTGTGGAAAACGGAAGAAGCCAAAACATAAAAATCGACCAAGTGCAAGTCGAACTCGCACATGAAGGGTTTCGCCTCTCACCCAAGGTTGCCTGGAAGAGACTGCTACGTAGCTATAAGGCCGCCTATAGTGTGTTCCTCTTTTTTGACATTTTCTTTGTATGTGTTTGTTTTTGTATCGTGTGCAATAAAGTTTCTATTATTATTATTGCCAAAATGCCATTATAAAAAATATTTTCTTGTTAAATATTTTTCACATAAAAATAGCATTGTAAAATGCAAAATCAAAAAGTTATAATGCCATTATAATTTTTCGTCTGCAAAAATAAGTTTGTTTTTCATAGTGTTTGTATGAATGACAAAGTTATAATTGCGGTTTTGGAAAATGTGCTATAGCTCTGAAACTACTAAATTAATTTCGTTCAAACCAAATTTCGTTAAAAGTTTTTATAAAGATCTACATCATATATATTTTTTTGATTTTTCACTTTCTTATTTTAAAAGTTAGGGCCCCCCCCCCTAACTTTTAAAATATGGAAAAATGTGTGTCCCCCCCGGGACACACATTTTTCCACTTGGAAGTGTATAACTTTCAAACGGTTAAATTTGAGAAAAAAACTGTTTTAGAAGCCTCAATGTAATTTTTAAAGATCTATCTAATGATTTCCCACACGTATCGGTATAAAGAAAAAAAATAATTAGTAACAGTTCCATGTATGCCACCCCTTAATTCATATATTTTTATTTTTGTGTAAAAACCGTAAAGCGGTTTACAGAATACATCTACCTACCAAGTTTCAACTGTGTAATCCTCATAGTTTTGGAATAAAAAGGGTGTGACATACATCGGTTTGGCCGAATCTATAAGGGTTTCGTTTTTTGCCTTTAGGCTACGAAACCCTAAAAAGTACTTTACCGCGCTAGGCCGCAAAATGCGATTTTCTACGCAAAAACTGAATGACAAAGCACCCTTTTCCGAGCAATTGAGGTGAAAATTAACATTATTCTATTAATTTTAACTGCGTAATGGCATTTCTAAAGCCTTTTTATCTTTAGTTTTCCTAAGAATTGATGTCCTTTGTAAGCTATAAAGAAACTTCCGGTAATTATTATTGTTCATTTAAATTAACACGAGTTTACGAGTTGGAACAAAGTCCCAAAACGATTTACTAATTTAAGTAATACTGAATTACAGAAAAGTCCGTTCTAATGTACTTATCGTAGGTATTTCATACCAGGGTTCTTTTAAACCGAATTCAAAAAGGAGGTTCTCAATTCTGTTGGTAGGTATGTATTTTATGTATGTAATACGTACACCGATTACGCCGAGATTTCTGATCCTATTTACGTGATTATTCTTTGTTCGATGCAAAATATCTGCCATTTGATCCCATAAAAATTAATATAAACTATTATTGTTTCATTGTAGATATAAAAATATTTACTTTACTTTTCACTCAGCACATCTACATTTTTTTATGGACGAACCACGCTACAGGTCATTAAATAACATCAATTTTGGCACTTCTCTTGCAACTGTCGTAACTTTTGAATTGAAATGTAACAACTTGTGTACCTATTCTTCGCAAATAAATACTTTACTTTACTTTACTTTCAAAAGAAATTATGTTATCTAGAGTCAGGAATACGTAAAGGATGGTGGGCAAAAATTTATGGGCGGCACACCCTGAACTTCCGTTGATGAGATTACCTATGTTTGAAAGATAGCACATCCATTTTACTCTGTGCCAATGCGCATCAAATTCTATTACATCATTCGGAGAAGAATATTGACGGACAGAAGTACTCGAAATACTGTTCCATATAAACGCTTGCATAGTCCGATTTCGGTCCGTTATTTGGTCAATGTTTCCTAATTAGGCTCGGATGTAGTGCAACAAGCAAAATACGAAGTTGCGTCAGAATTTTCTGGAAATTCATATATTACCATAGGTACTAATAGTTCTATGACTACTCGTATATCGGAAATAAATTTCACGGATTCGGATCGAACGCACTGCGAAAGAGATGGTAGGTATACCCACCGTTTGATAAATTAATAAAGAATAAGAAGATACGTACATTATTTTTATAATGTCCACTAAGATCTTCAAAATCTAATAGATATCCCCGGGATAGAATTCGATGCGCATTGGCACATGTATAGCTAGCTATCTTTCAAACAAGGGTAGTCTCATCAGTGCAGGTTCTGAGTGTATGTTGCCCACCGTCCTTTTTATACAAAAATGTAAATCACAGAATTAAACAACTTACTAACTTGAGTAATTGCCACTAACGTACGGCCCGGCACTGATTACTTACTATAATTAAAGTGTCGGGAGTCGGGACGCGACACATTACAGTGAACAATCATTCTTGGCGGAACATAAGTATAGTGCTAAAAGATTGGCGATCGTTTTTAAATATAAATACGTATATTTAGTATTTTCTGAGTTCCTAATTATATACCTATATTTTTTTAAACTAAGGTAGATATAACGTATAGTGTCACCGAGTCTAAAAATGATCTCTATTGTTACAGACGTTTTAACTTATTATTATTATACTTATTATACTTACTGCGTTTATTGGACTTTTTTGCGCGATTTTACATTCGCTACAAAACTACGTTTTTACAATTGACATCATTACAATTTAAGTATGCCATTGCGTTTTGTCATTTAGTTACAAATTCGATTAAAATAAAACTTTAAAAATCTTTTCTAATCTTATTATCACAGTCATTATAAAATAAACCAATTATTGATATATGATGTTTTAAAATTAGTTTTGTAAAGATCCTGTGTATGAAAGAACTTTTGTAGGCAATAAACCTTTTTTATAAATGAATTCAAAGAGCACTATTTATACTTTTTAACAGACGATAGTTACACATGGACTTGCACCAACTCCTGAGGGTGTGTATTTAGTATGGCATAAATTATATTCATAACGACATGCCTACGTTAGTAAAAATAAATAGGTATGCCGTCATTCTATTACATTCGTAATTATTTAACCAATTTGTTAACTCGTCAGGTATAGGAAAATGAGACACACTAATTTATTAACTATTTCATTGTTGTGAGACCACCATTGGCCTTGTGATAGACGTGACAATTGTTTAAATCATTAGAATTAAAAATATGCAATTTATGTTGGTGAAATTTAATTTTTAGGGTTTCGTGCCAAAGTGGTATGAACTTGAAATTTGGAATAGTTTTAGATGACGTCTGCCCAACTATTTTGCAATTAAGAGAGAGATAAATATACATTCATTTTTTTTACAACAGGAACTAACAGGGAGTCTTAAAAATTCTAAGTGTGGCTACTATGGCAAGTAGGGTATCATATGAAAGAGCACTGCTTGCTTGAACATTCTCAAATGTTTTTTCTTCTGTTTTTAGGCCGCATAGTTTTCGATTTTATATGAAAACTGTAAAAAAATACCCCCCTCCCCCCCCCCTTATCTCCGAAGTTTACATAGAGAAAAATCTGAAATAATTTTCTGTGATAGAAGTCTATGTAAAGATTACAGAAAAATTAAAACAATATCTTTAAATAGCGTACATTTTTAAAAATCTTAAAAAAGTGATTTAATACTTATTTGCTTTTGGTTTTTTGGTTTGGTATGTCGATGTATGGGGACAATATATTATGATGGTACGGAACCCTCGTTGCGCGAAGTCCGACTCGCTCTTTACCGGTTTTTTTATTTATTTTAATCCATTTGAGTTCTACAAACTCCATATCATTCGCAACCGTAGCATCCTTAAGTGCCTTGCAAGTTCACTAAACTAGTTTTAATAGCATTATACTAAATGTTATTCATACCAAACAGTTTTATTGAATATAAATCGAGTTGTCTATCGCGCTCACATCGTTGACTTCCTGCTAAAAGCGATAATAAAAGTATTTATTTATATTTCGCAATGACTCTATTTTAGTTTTTGTTTTATTTTATAAATATTTTCTAGGAACAAATAACTCTATTCATATCTGTGCTATGAACAAAATTTTAGTAGCCTAAAAAAGTAAATTTTCAATTTACAGTTTTGTAAACATACGAGTAGCAGGCAGATAATATTAGTATCTATTTCTTTCTACATTCTCTTTAAGTAAAAACAATTGGAAAATTATTGGCACTATACGGTACCCTAAAAGCTCATTGTCAAAGTTAATTTTGTTACGATTAAACTTATGGACTTGTGTTGATATAAAATGCGGCTTGTAGGTCGCACAGACGCCACTTAGAAGCCGACAACGCCGGATAAAAAACTCAGTTGATCGCCGCGAATTACACGCTTTGGTCGCATACGACTTTGGCACGATATCAAAAAGTTACTATTCGAATAAATATGATTATTTTATTTTTATTATCCCTCGGTGTTTGTGTTATTTCGGAACCGTGCAGTATACATTTAAGCGTAGATATTAGTGATGCTGAAATCTCGAAAGAAAACTTTTTAGTTAAAGATGGAGTGACTTACCCCTCAAAATATGTTTACCAAAGAAACTTAAGTGGGGAAATCAGGACTTTTGCATGTGTTTGTGAACTAAAGAAGTGTTTCCGAAAGTGCTGCCCAGTTAACCAGGTGATGTACAATAAAACGTGTACTGAAATTACGGGCATAGACAAAATTGTTAATGGTGACTTAAGTCTTTATCACTATGACGGTTACAAAAGAAGGTTGGATGTCGAAAGCAATGAATTTTCCTTGCTCTATGGAAGACCGTGTGTAGTGGGGTACTTGGAGACCCTGCCGTGGTTTGTGCAAGAGGTAAGTTTGTTTACAAACATACAATGTTTCTTTAGTGTATAATAAAAACGATTGTATCCATATTAAATGCGAACGTTTATTGCCATGAAACATGTTACATTTTATTCAAGCATAATTGGGCCAATGTCAACAACTTCTGAAGCCTAAAATGCTATCTTTAACAGAATGTGTACTAAAGCAGTTTTAGTGTTTATAAGTGTTAAATATTATAGAAATATAAGAACTTCGAACCTCTGACTCTAATTTGTAGGTATCACTAAATTGTTATGAATAATTTATGATTTTTTAATCTATGCATTTTTCAATGCTATTTTTATACTTCTGATAAATTTTAAAAAGAAAAAGGTACGATTATATTGGAAAATTCAATACTTTAGATAACCTTAGATACCATTCGTGGGTGCAAATTTCAAAATATTGTCACGTGTAGGTTAATCATAATTTGTGGATCGTAGTTCGAATAATCGTTTAATATACTACATGTTTTTTTTATTATTCTTTGCCACATTTAACGTCCATGCATAATTGACATCCGTCTTTCGATAACCTTGAGCTCCTCGTGCTCT
The DNA here is from genome assembly GCA_910589605.1 of Chrysoteuchia culmella. Lineage (NCBI taxonomy): Eukaryota > Metazoa > Arthropoda > Insecta > Lepidoptera > Crambidae > Chrysoteuchia > Chrysoteuchia culmella. The sequence goes on along the minus strand of OU342651.1, from coordinate 18,665,954 downwards.
GGGATAACAGTAGTTTTTTTGCAATAAGTTATGCCTATTATAGTCAACTTGTTCCAATGTTCCACGTTCCTGCCCCTCTATTACTTATAGTATTCTATCATTATTTTAACTAATAGATAATTAGATAATTAGAGGTTAATTTCGAAGGACTTCTCCTTAGAAATTAACCTCTAATTATCCCATGGTTATCGATATCCACATACGTGTGAGTAGTGTTACTTAACTACCTACTTTTGTTGGTAGGACTTGTTGTGAGTCCGCCTGGCTCGTTACCACCACCATATCTAAGTCTGACGTCATCGCCATAACAACAATGTTTTTAGCACTGTTGTGCTCCAGCAGTTAGAGATAAGATAGTCGTTCCTCAGAAATTGAGGATATCGGGAGAGGTTCGCTTCTATCTTCAGCCTTGTCAATACTAACATCAGGTATAATGAAAGCTAAGAGTCCTCCGTTATTCATAAAGAAACTGCATTGGTAGAAAAATATTTACTTCTTCTTCTTCATGGGTTGTCGACTCGGGTTTTAAAATTTGAGAAGACCAAAACTCAGCCACCGATACAGATTACCAGGGTCCTTGTCAAGATCCTCGTGATTTTGTACAAGCACAAAACAGATGGGTACAAGAAGAAATTGAAACAGAGCGACCGGTTAAATGTATGCAATAAGAACATGAATATGTGACAAGGTTTTTTCATTATTATAAAAAAGACACTTTATTATGAAATTCTAAAGATAAAATGATTTCATCCCGTGACCACGGCATCAGCTGTAAAGGTGCCGAAACGTCGGGAAAATCAAAAAACCCCTAAAATACGGACAATTACAACCAAGTTCGTGGAAATATAGCGCGTTTGATATCCGTAAAAGTTGTTTTATTTCAATGAACAGTGCGCGCCAAAACATAAGATGTACGTATAAAATGAGTCCTAATCCTAATCCTAACTAATATTATAAATGCGAAAGTGTGTTTGTTTGTCCTTCCTTCACGCCCTAACTAAGCGACACAATCGACTAGATTTTTGACATAAAGTTAGTTGAAAGGACGGATAGTAATATCGGCTACTTTTTATCCCGATATTCCCACGGGAACGGGAACCACGCGGGTGAAACCGCGGGCGGAAGCTAATATGATTTTTCTTGTTTAGGTGTCACAGCGCAGTGCATAGTAGTTAAATAAAAAGAGCACCAACGATAGTTTACCTATTTTATTTATTGCAAATACAGCTTAACTTTACAACCTAAACAAATCCAACAAAAAGTTTGTTGGATAGTCTGTTTACGTTATTTAATTGTTATCGTAATATGCATTTACCTCATTATATGACCTTAACTCATGTATTTTACCTGATCAAGGTATTGCCGGATGGTAGTGAATCATCGGTGAATCAATTTTTCTCACAACTGTTTATGTCTGCGTTGGAGAAGTAGGATAATAATAGTTTTGTTCTTTTACTTTGGAGCCAAATTTAATAATTTTTCGAAGAAATATCTAGCTACTTATCACTTTTTTCGGCTACAGCTTAGTTAGTAGCTAGGCAACGTTAAAATTGTCTACAATAGAGGTGCGAAAGTTTGAGCCAATTATATGCTAATGTCAAATTAGATACCTACATATTTATCGTATCCTGCGCTTATCCCGACTCTATTTGGGGTTGGCGCAGTCGCAGTACCTCATTCTCCTTCACCCTTTCACCCGGCATTACTTCTCGTTCATATTATTCGCTCATATCATAATCCATAATTCCGGTTCCCGTGGCAATATCGGGAAAAGGTAGCTTATGTTTTAATCCAGGATATCTTCTATCTATGTGCCAAATGTCATTCAAATCGGTTCAGCAGTTTTTGCGTGAAAGATAAAGAAACAAACAAACTGACATACTTATAGCTTTTTAATTTTGCATTTTACAATGCTATTTTTATGTGATAAATAATATACTAGAAAAAAGCAACTAGTCTGATGTCCCGTCAGGGCTACATGCGACTAGTTGCTTTTTTCTAGTATATTACGACCTGTTTGGCGCAGGGGTACTAACCCCACCTTCTGCGCCAGAGGTCCCGGGTTCGATCCCCGGACAAGACAAATATTTGTGTGCATGAACATGTCTATTTGTCTTGGTCTGGGTGTTTAATATGTATATTATGTATGTATTTACAAAAAAAAAAGTATATAAGTATGTTTATCCGTTATCTAGTATCCATAACACAAGTTCTTCATGATACTTAACGTGGGCTAGATAATTGGTGTGATTGTATGGAAATATTTATTTATTTATTTCTTACTGAGATACTTTGGCATTTATAATATTAGTACCTAGTAATATCAGCCGCCCCCGGTTTAAACTGCTTGGTTCTGTTCCCGTGGGAATATCGATATAAAAAGTAGCCTATGTTTTAATCTAGGCCATCATCTTATGTGTGCCAAATGTCATCCAAATCGGTTCAGTAGTTTTTGTGTGAAAGAGTAACAAACAAACAAACTGATATATTTTTGCGTTTATAATATTTTAAAGAAGAATTAATTACGAATGAACACATTTAAAATTTTCACCCGTACTTTTACATTGTAATAAAATCACTTTAAGTTTATTCACAGAAGAAATTGCTAAATATACTCTTCTTTTACTCAATTTCTATAGGTAATGTAAAATATAACAACTCATCGGTAACTTTAAATCCCTGTTTAATCCCTTCATGTGGCTATAAGCAAATACTATATCTATAGTATTTGATATAAGCACCTCGTACGCCATAAAATCATTTGGCCAACTAGTGTTAGCGACTAAGTTAATAACAGAAAGTCTTGTTTCTTTAATTTCCCCTGGTTATGAGCTATATTCATGTTTATGAGCTATAAAACGCTTCAAAAGTTTAATAGACAAGAAATTATTGTTTGTCAGTTCATCCATTTGTAAATACTCTCTAGGTAAATTAGTAAATATAAAAAAACAACACATAACATGAAAAATTTATACTGTTTTTATTGGTGCGAGATCTGCGTTTATAAAAAATCATATTTTCTTAAATACGGCCACCTTTCCTTAGTATTTTTTTATGGCAAATTCTGAGTAGCGGCACGTAGCGGTTCAAATATTAATGCAATAATGTAATTTTTCCTGTAATTTTATAAATAGCACAATGTCACAACTCGAATTTGAACTAAACGATTTATTTATTCAAAAACTTATCTTTTTCAGTAGGATTGAGAAATGACTACGCCATTGTCTAATTATCCATATTTTCGCAATATCCCTAGGATTTTCTCAAAAAAACGATCTATCTAATTATCCTACGACATAAACACCGATACATTCATACAATAACTAACTTAAAAATGTAAAAGTACATATAAATGTGGGCGCAACAGACACCTCTACAGGTAAACTCAGCATGTTCCAATTAGCGATAATTTTTAAATTTTCGAATTCTCAATGCCTTATTTTTAATTAATAAAAATAACAGTGAAGTACTACATATCGCTGGCTTTTATATAGCGTCTGAATTCTTGTTTTAAGAGAAAAACATTCTAGAAAAAAAATGGAAACCGTTTGACCAACTTGAAAAATACCCATAGATATTGAATATTTTTTTCTCGTATATCTAAAATTTATCTAAAGTTAAAAGTTCTAGAAAACTTCGACCAGTTTTCTAACACCTTCGTGGCTTAGACGTAAGTGTGGTATCCAATATCTGAAGGTTATGGTCTCGTCTGGGAACATTATTGTTTAATTTGTAATCCTAGGTCAACATTAATCTTATGTTTTGACAATAAAACGTTTGCAAGTTGATAAATACTCGTATTTGGCTATATTGCTACCTACCTAGTTTTATTACCTCGTCAAATCAAACAAGAGATCTTTCAAGAGACATTTAATTTTATAAAAAATATATCGAGGTAACATGAAATGCATCAAAGTAAAATTATTATCAAGATCGAGGTGTAGATTTCACCAACAATAATAATAATAATAAACAAATTCGGGGATAACTGCTTTTTAAATATTTGTTTAAAATCGAGGAATTTATCGGTTTCTCGGTGGATTTTTTTTTCTAAAAGTAATAAAGGAAAGAGAAATACACTCGCGAGCAAAAGTATGAAATCACTTAATCGGAATTGACTCCGCGCGATCTTGAGTACTTAATAACTAGGTAAGAATAATAAAAAATGGTACCATTTTAAAGGTTAAACTGTAAACTTTAAATTGATACCAAATTTATTTAAATCACATCAGTATTTAAGGAGCTATCCCGGATTAAATGAATGGGCTTTCACACGTTGACCGGTACACATCTCCGCTATTTTGACCCTTGAACTTGGACGACAATGGATACTACACCTACAGAAGCAGCGCAAATCGTCGCCCTATTGCAAGATGGGTTCAGTCAGCGGGCTGTCGCAAGTCGGCTCCACATAAGCCAGTCCTGTGTTTCGAAAGTTTATAAACGCTTTCGGGAGACTGGTGGCTTTATCCCAAGACCAAGATCTGGACGGCGCCGCCGGTGCACATCGGAGAGGGATGACCGTTTTATCGTGTCAATCTCTCTCCGAAATCGGCATTTGACTGGTGTCGACGTCCAACAGGTGCTCCGAAATATTCGTGGGGGTAGCTGCCAGCGAGTGGACAGTTCATTTGACTCCAAAAAGGCCTGCCACAGGCCCGAAACTGACGGCAGGTCACATTAAAACATAGGATGCTTTTTATTCCGATATTCCCCCGGGAACGGGAACCACGCTAGTGAAGCCGCGGGCGCCCGCTAGTAATTCTATAACTTTTTGAAATAAACTTTACTGGTCTAACGTAAAGTACGTCTACTGTACATAACACAATCGACGAAAGTCTGCGGGAAATACATAAAATAAAATCTCTACTATTTTTAAACGAATTATGGAGATAGACTGGGCTCAACAACTCATTGCTTTTAACAAAAGTAGATGTTATAAATTCCTTGACCTGAAAATGTATCTTCCAAGGTTGTTATGATAGAAATAAACAGCTACAGGAAAATTGGGACTTATGTTTAATATCGACACACTCAGACTAATTAGGGCATCGTTTATTTTAAAAGAAACAATTATTATTCTCGTTTTACTTAAGTTATAACTGACTTATCAATATCATACATCTTAATTCTAAAATATGTTATTTTCAATTGACCTCAAACCCACCCAACTATTGTAATAAATTTTTAATTTTGCATTTTACAATGCTATTTTTGTGTGATAAATATTAAACAAGAAAATATACTAGAAAAAAGCAACTTCGCTCCAACTCTTTCTTTTCTTCTCTTTCAGAAGCAAATTGTAATTTTTTGTCATACTACAAGTAGTATGACAAAAAATAACAATTTGCTTCTGGCTTAAAATGGATGACAGTCACCTTTTACCTACACTATACAACCCTGTTAAGATGCAGAAATGTTAGGAAAAAAAGTAATTTAAATAATTTTGATTTATGATTTTTTAATGTTTGCATTTTTCAAAGCTATTTTATACTTATGGTAAATTTTAAATAGAAATTAATTGGAAAAAATTAACTCGGCCACAAGTGAATTCTCAGAACGGGACGCGAACCTTTGGAATCCGATCCAATGCTCTAACCACTGAGCTACCGAGACTTGCGGACCACCGTCGAATTAGAAACATAACATTAGATAAAAAAAGTGTGAACTTTTTTCGATTGCATGAAAATTGGGCTCTCTTTTGCAATAACTTGCAGGCATGTTGCATGCAGGCACAGGCACATGTCAAAAGTTATAGCTGATTCTGACAGTAATTATGTTCAACAATTCTGTATTTCGTAATCAATTATCGGCATAATTTATTCTGTGTATAATGGCCCTAACCCCTCTTTTTTCGTATTGAGATACATCAAAATTTTTTCAGTGGTTCTAGTATGAAAAGTTTGTAAATACATGAGATATTTATTCCTGCATCAGTCGATTGTATTCTTGTACTTTTTGGTCAAACAATACTATCATCATCATCTTAGATAAATCATCATTGCCATGCCAACCGCACTACACCCACACGACGGAGATAGATAACGTTTATTGTACCTATATTTAAATAAATAAAAACTAGTCAACATTAGCAAAAATTGTTCTAGGAAAAAGATCACTGATTTTTACTACTTATATTTATTAACTTACACATTCAGGCTTTATGATAAATAAATTGTTACAAAAACAGTCGTTTCGTTAATACTGTTATGATTAACATAGCGTTAAAAGTTGAAAGAAAAGATGTCATTTATAACTACAATACATTAGCACACTACTATAATGAGAATGTCATTTTTCAGTTTAGGGGGGGGACAGCGCGTACGCAGTCCCCACTATCAAAAATTACGCGTCCGAGTTATCCACATTAGGGATAATCGCAGGGGTCAACCCCACCGCAGTGCAATGGAGGAGCCTCGCCCTGGGGGAACCGCCTTTCTGATCACGGTGTCCCCTACGCCAGGTAAGTATGCTTAGACAAACTCAGCCGGGGGTTATAACGATCGCGATGCGAAACTCCATACCGCGTTTCAAAAGACTACAGCGCCATCTAGTAATAGCGCTGCGATATGCGTAGCGGCGCGGCAGGCGTGTCTGTTGAGCGCCGCCGATTTTTTCAACAACTTTTCATGAATCCTATCAACCATTCAGACCCCGGTCCATACTGATGACATGCCAAAAAAACCATTTCCCTAAAATTATGCTTTTCTAAAAAAGTTACCGTCCATACCATAATTTTTTCAAAAACTAAAAAAACTATAACCTCAACAGTATTTTAGTTTTATGTGGTTAGAAATACCAAAAATCACTTCAAACCAAAGCGTAGATTAAAATTTTGATCACAGATTGGAGTATATTTATCAGACTTCGTTCTGAAATCAAGATGTTCATACAAGACTAAACTCTTACTATTAGAAAATTATTGTTTTCGGCCGAAATTCGGAGAGGACACCGGTATCCGGTCAGGGTTTGAGTAATTGACAACATTTCATAAAATTTGTCCTACGTTTTTATTTGTTATTTAGAAATTACATATGAAAATAGGAGACACGTTTTATTTCCTTTTCATGTCTCATATTCTGAAAGTAACTCATAACTTGCCTAAAATGCGGGTTGAAAGTGATATGTGGCGGCCCTAGGGCTGTAATAAGTTTGAAAAAAGAATAGGGGGTGTCATGTCAAATCGATATCTGTAATCTCTTTGGACTTTTATTTACCAAAGGTATGTAGGCAAAGGCACATAAGCCTATACAGCTTATTTTGCTACATTATAAAATAATTAAAATCGTAGAAACCTTACAATTTTTTTTTTAAATATTCTGTTTGTTTTTCCTTTTCTCATATTCAAAATTAAAAGTAGAGTGTTTACTTCGGGTGTATGGACCCATAACAGTCTCGAACTATCGGCGCCCTCACTTCGTTCGGGCGCCAAAACACTCGACTGTTATGGGTGTCATACAGCCCTTGGTAAACAATCTACTATTTCCATTTTAAAAATTAATTTGAAAAATTACTATAAAAGAGCCTAAATCCAGTACGAAGGATTTCTGGCGGACATACCTAGACAAATTAATTAAAAAAAACTTTTTATAAAAAAATTAAAACCGACTTCAATAACTAAAAAGCAAAAAATAAACCTTTTGGAGTCGGTGCCAGCCAAGGCATTCTACTTTGCGGTCCTACTATTTTATTTTTCTTGCCTTGGCTGGCACCGACTCCAAAAGGTTTATTTTTTGCTTTTTAGTTTTTTGAAGTCGGTTTTAATTTTTTTATAAAAAGCTTTTTATTTCACAATTTTTAAAGGTAGAACAGGTACCTACGCTAATAACCTTATGTCAACTCCTCTTTACCTTTTACAAAGCTGCTTTTCCCGGTGTAGGGACGTTACTTATTCGTTACTTATTGAGGGTTTATAGCCTATAGGTATGTTGGCGAGGAACAATAGCTATTTAACAAAAAAGTTTAATCAAAATCCGCTCAGTAGTTATTGCGTAAAACTTCAGCTCGAACAAGAATCTAACAATTACCTGGATGATATAATTGTTTCATGACTTCCATGACATTAGGCCCCATATCTCCGAAGATTATCATCGGATCTCAATGAGACTTATATGGGATCAAATTGACAGTGTACCCGATCGAACAAAAAAACAAATATTAAAATCGGATCACCAACACCGGAGTAATCGGTATACATACATCGGACAAAAAAATAAAATACGGATTGAATTGAGTACCTCCATCCTTTTTTGTTGAAGTCGGTAAAAATACACTGTGACGTTGTCAAGTCAGCATGACACTATAATAAAGTTTGTTTACGTTTGTATTTCTTGTATGGTTTTCGCTTGAGATTGTTTTGTTGTTGTATCGCTAGTTTTACCTGATTTTAAAGGGAGGAAAGGCTAAGGTATATAAGGAAAATGTAAAATTTGTGGCGTTATGAGAGTGAAAATGTACATCTAGCATATTCTAAGCCAGATTTTCACTGGAGCCTAGTATCTAAATAGATAAGTTTATCTAATATCGGTACTAAATATGCACGCAAATTACTAATTACTAAATTTTGATAAAAAGCTGAATTATTTATGAAAAATAATTGAAAAATGCATATTTTTTATGTAAATGACGGCAGTTATAACTCTGCCGTTTTTTACATAATAATACGGAGGCTGGCTGGCTCCGACTCCAATAAGTATATTTTGAAGACGGTATCTGTTGTACAGGGTTATATTATTTGGTATTTTTTTGATTTTCATTTTTATATTTTCCTTGCTGAAGTCGGTTTTAAATTTTTTTTATATTTTTTTTAGACAGATATGTTGATCATTTAATGTTGAAAATTATTTTGAGATATTTTGATTATTGAGTATAGACGCCCGACACAAAGCATTATTTTTATCGATATCATGTTCGAGTTGGTCAGAAACTTTACCAGAATGGTAAAGTTTCTGTTTTGACATTTGACATTTTCTGTTTATATTGGTTTTTATCATGGTGGTAGAAACTTACTTATTCTTCAGAGTGTTTAACATAGATGAGTAAAGTTCGAGAAAAAAAATCAGTCGAAGAAATATTTAGAATTTTAATTTTGGACTAAAATTTATTAGTTCGCAGTGAAATTTCGATCGATTTAAACAATCCGAAAAAATATGTACAGTGTTAGAAATTGAAAAATCTCGAAATGGTTTTTGATTTAAGGTGCCTTGTTAAAAATTAAATCATGTCAATTGTCTTATCGATGGTTAGAGTTCTTTGTAGTGAAATGTAAAATACTTAAAATGGAAATATAAAACGTCACTCGTTGCGGTGACTCTCAAAGACACGTGAACAGATTAAAGAAACCATACCTTATATACCCAAAACGTTATGACAAATAAAATTAAAAAGAAGATTAGAAAACTTTATAGGTATCAAAAAAAACAATTAGGGTTGACTTCACGATTACATAAAATAAGAAAATTGTGATAAATTACTAGAAAATATAAACAGAATCGAAACGATGCAACCGCAAAACCGTCTTTTTTTAAATCTCACAGATAGGTATGTGTTCTTTCAAGGTGGGGGACTTCAATTTATTGTCTCATTACTAGTTTAAAAAAAAACAATAACTTTATATTAAAAACAACTTATTTACCTAAAATATTTGGAAAAATTGAGAAAATTCAGTAACTTTCAGTTTTCCTACAACTATATTTAGGAAATGAAGTTGTTTTCAGTTTTTTGTTTTTTTTTTATAACATAAAACAGGGAGAAAAACGATGATTTGAAGAATTTCTTGCCGCGGTTCTTCTCATTACAAGGTCTCCCGCCGTAGGGTTTGTGAACCGATGGCGCAGCTTCTTTAACATTGACAAGTGCTTGAACAGCCTAGACTTATTTTTTATAAACAACGGGGAGAGTCTTAGCCTTCATCATACCTGATGTTAAGTATTGATAAAGCTGAAGATGGAAACGAGCCTCTCCCGGAATCCTCAATCACTGAGGAACTGGCTATCTTATCTCTAACTGTTATCTCTGACTGAATAAAAGATATTGATTTTGATTTGTAAATTGAACATTTACCCTGCGATCAACAGGCAAAGTTTTGTGAAAATACACATAGGTATAAATAAGACCATAAAGCGAGCGCATCATATATATATATATATATATGATTGTAGTTTTAAGATTGTAAATAAATTTAAATAAACTTTTATTAACTGTTTAAATGTACATTACATAAGTTACCGGATTCCCCTTTTAAGCTCAATTGCCTGTGCCAGGGGGCACCGCTCTTCCTTAACAACGAAGGATAAACAGTTTACACTAAGATGATACTAAATTAATGTAAGTAGGTAAAATCTTTAAATATATTAAACAATCCAAAGCGTGTGTGTGTGTATGTGTGTTTGTGTGTGTGTTGTGTATGTAATATTGTGTGTACATATGATATATGTTCAAAGATAAATATATACTTTTTAATATATATTTATTTTAATATTATTATTATTCAGCTACTCAGCTATATCATTTCTAAAATAATTATTTTTTATGGACAATTAATAGAATGTGTATGAGAGCAACGCAGTAGATGCTAAAGTTTTTATGGAAAAAATAAAAGATGAAAAGTTGGAACTGAAAAAAGACCAATGGATAAATAAAAAATACTTATATTTTTTTGGAAAAGAAAAAAGCAGAACTGTCTAATTTACATGTGTCGTTATAATTATTTTCAATTATAAAATACAATTATTGATGTTTTTGTAACAAAAAAAAACTTAAATTACACCAATTTACTTCCCTTTTATAAAGTAAAATACCAAAAACACAGATTTTACGTAATACTTAACAGCAGCTGCATACACGTTGCAGTTGCAGACATTTAAATGACACTACAGTTTAGCGCGAATTTAAAAAAAAATTAATTTTCTATGGGCGGCTATCCAGTGTTCGGTATGCATGAAAGGCCAATTTATTGTATAATCCGTGAAAAAAAAATCAGGCCAAACAAAGCCATAACATTTAAATAATAGCGAGTTAAAAAAGCGCGCCAAAATTGGACAGCCCGGGTTGTCAGCGGGATCCAACGTGTATATCGCCTGACAGCCCGGGCTGTCGAGCGGGCGTCTAAAAGTTAACAAAGCCTGAAGATCAATGTGTCTCATATAGTAAAACCACGAATGAGGGCTTGTCTACTCCCCATTACGGCCAGAAAATATTATACTTATTAAAAGACATGGTAGATTTGTAGAAATGTACTGTGACATTTTAGTTTATCGCAATAATTCTAGGCATACCAACTACCGATGATGACACAGATTTATGACGATGAAGTAAAATGAACCATTCCATGCTGTACTATCGGTATATCGAAGTATTATTGTACTTATACGAACATTCCTTTATGTCCGTTGGATTACAGTACCAGAGCACAAATCCCATCCAACTGCAGCGAGATGTGAGACAGGGAGACGTCATTTCTCCGAAACTGTTCACAACTGCGTTGGAGCTACGTTGGAGGGCATCTTTAAGCTCTTGGACTGAAAAGGACTTAATACCTACACTTTCGTTTTGCCGATAATATAGTCTTTATGGCTGAGACCTGAACACAAATCTTCGTAGTGCTTCACAAAGAGTGGGTCTAAAGATGAACATGGAACAGACGAAAATCGTGTCACATAAAAAGGCAGTAAAATGTTGCATGTACACGTAAGTCCACAGATATTTCAAGAGATTTCATAGAACAAAGTCGTATTTACAGTTAAGTGTTACTACTTCGAAATATATTCCGAAGAAAAAAAGCTGATTGTCTTTTAACGCCACATTTATACATAAATTCTTTTTAATTGAGGAAGGTACCGAATCAAACTATGTATTTTGTTTTTTAGGAGTACATGAAAAGTACGCTTCATAAATCGATGTCAGATCAGAAATAAAAAATAAATATTTACAAATCAATATCATTATACATCACCAAGTGGCAAGATTCTTCTTCTTTAGCATAAAAATACTTGTATAGAATAAATTCTGATATTTGACTAAAAAAAGAAATAAAAATAATTTAAGAAACAAACTTACGAATTTATGATGATGGGTTAAAATGCATTAAAGATTTTGTAGGCGCTTATTAACACTAGGTTGTGAGTTGTGAGGTAAGAGTTTGTATAAAATTATTGAATGATTATTAAGCTCAGTTACTTCGAATATTGATTCATTAAAATCATTATCAGCGATTCTTCCTTATCTATACTAATATTATAAAGCTGAAGAGTTTGTTTGTTTGAACGCGCTAATCTCAGGAACTACTGGACCGATTTAGAAAATTCTTAGACGATTAAAAATCTACACTTCTTCCGAGTGACATAGGCTATATTTTATCCCGAAATTCCCACGGGAACGGGCACCACGCGGGTAAAACCGCGAGGATCCGCTAGTGAATGGATAAAGGAGAATAGGCCATGCATGACCCACCCCGCGGACCCAATGCGGATTGGTGGGTTTTAACAACAGTAAATATCTGGGACTAAAGGCTTAACGTGCCTTCCGAAGCACTCCGTACTTGTCACAGCACCCATTCTGTGACCGACCATTGCGATGCGCGTACGAAACACTGCGCCACCGATCTCCTCATATTAATTAATATTAACCTCTCAGGCCCTCATAACTCCGGAGTTATGAGTCACAATAGATATTCCATTGTTCTCTGGACACCCATGTCCTGCTAGCAAATGACTAATTAAATTGATTACTTTTAAATAAATAAATATAAATATTGCACACAAATAGAATGAGTAGATAGCGCCTACGATTGTAATGCAATCTTATAACGTTGCTATTTAAAAATCATAGGCGCAATTATAGTTGTTGGAGGTTGCAACTTCTTTATCCCGTCAGGATTTAGAATTTTAGATTGTCCCTGAATTAGTTTACTGACGTCGCTACTTCAGTGAGGATTCATGAAATTAACGCTAGAAATAAAAAAAGAAGCTGCTTGAGATTTTTTACTATACAAATAAACCTTTTGTTGGAGTCGGTGCCAGCCAAGGAATTTTACATTGAACTTCTATTATTCTTATTTTTCTTATCTAGGCTGGACCATGACTTCAACAAAAGGTTTAATTTTACTTTTTGATTATTGAAGTCGGTTTTTATTTTTTATAAATAGTTTTTTATTTCACAATTTATAAGTTAGGATAGGTCCTGACTTTTGACTCAAACTAGTATTGTAGGCAACGCCATCAAGTGAACTTTAGTGCCATCTAGCGGTTTTTACAACAGTATTTTTGAGATTTCCTGATAAAATTACTGAACTGATTTCGATTTTTTAGAAAATGGGATCCACTTGGGAACACACTTCACTTCTTCGAGTTATCAATGTACATACATTTAAACTTTTTTCAGACAACTTTTTTTTTTTTTCAATTCTACAGGTGCAGTCTGATTTTTTGATTTTATTTTATGTCTTTAATTTTAATTGCTTTTTATTATTTTTATTGTAATGAGTTTTTTTCTCCCTTAATTTTGTTTTATAGCGCTAATTGTTTTTTATTGTAACGCCATTTGTTCCCATTTTTTTTTGTTTTTTTTTCTATGTTTTTCATAATTATTTGTTTTTTATTTTTTAAACGAACCTGTTAATTTGGCTCGCAGTCCCACCAAAACGGTACCGACGGAAGATCAGCGCTGGCCAAAAGCCATGCATTATGCTGAGTCGGGACCGTTTTGGGACAAACGGTTTTTAGTCTTTTATGTGGTTTTATTTTTATTCGTATGTAGGTACTGTCTTTTGTTTGTCCCAAATAAAGTTACTTTTCTTTCTTTCTTTCTTTCTAAAAAAAATATATAGGTGACCAATAGATAACCTCCTTCTTTTTTGAAGTCGGTTAAAAACACACACGGGGCGTGCGCCCATTCCCAAACTGATGTGACATTCACTTGACAGTTGACAGCAGGCATAATATTGATTAGGCTGCAACATTTCCCCCACTTAAAATAGCTCGGATTTCATAAGATAAGCTAAACAAACACAAACAAAAATCCCCGAACAGTTGTTTTCGAACATGACAACCGTAAAAGTAAAAGTGCTTAAAACAATAAAAGTGCTTATCCGTCCCATTGAGTTTTTAAGTTAACTTTTCATGTGTTTTCTTAAAATTAATTTATTTGTTAGAGAGAGTTGATCTTTTTGATTGACCCTATCGATTGATGCTACAAAAGTAAGGAATGTAATTTTTTCAGATTTTCTGGGTGTGGGAAGTTTAGTTAGTATATTTTTCAAAACGTTTCAATCCAGTTGTGTTTTTTTAATAATAAAGGAATGCTTCGTTTCAGTAAAATGATCTCACTAAAGGATTTGAGGTAGTTTTTTTTTAGTGATAGATTTTATTTAAACTTCATTAATACTACTTTCCTGATTTTTTTCACGTATCCGTAAGCTACCGTTAAATTTTTAGAGGGGGGGGGACACGTTTGTATGTTTTATTGATATTATTTCTTAATGTTCCGTCTTGTTCCGTAATTTAATTTGTTTAATATGTCAGTACCTAAGCGTGATAATCATTACCTACACTCTTGGACGAATTCGTCCAAGCTTACACTACACCATCGATTGGGGCCAGCCAGATTATAGCGTGAATCCTAACTAATATTATAGAGATATTCCCACGGGAACGGGCACGCGGGATCGCGGTAGAGTATATACTCTTTGACGCGGGTGAAATTAAAATACTACTAATGCCATCTGTTGTGTAGACGTTGGTAGACGTATTTCCAAAATGTATGTTGTGATTCTGATAGATGGCGCCACCACTTGATGATTAAGGCTGAGTTGCACAAGTCAACTTTAACAGATATTTGGTTGTCAAAGCTGTTAAATCCTATACATTTTTGAATGCTAAAAGTTATAGTTATCGTTAAAGTTAGATGGTGCAATCCACCCTAAGCAACCCTAAGTACGCGTAATAAACTAATTACACACACGGACGAAATCGCGGGCGGAAGCTTGTGTCAAAATAATTTGTCAACTGCTTTGTTGTGTTACTTCGAACGGAAGGAATAACTCATATCGTAACAACAAACAAAGAATTTCAGTTAACTTTTATGATCAAAGCCAGTGTACGAATACAACAATATCATGGTTTGGCATCATCTTCAAAAACTAATGATTTTAATGGATTTATGAATGAATTCTTTGTCTTTTATTTATAGACTATTTCGTTTTTTAAACCAAATACTTCATCAAATTAGTTTGGTATCATCCGGTTTTCAAAACAACGTAGTAGTTTTTATTCTAGAAAAAGTTAACTTCTCTATATCAATCGAAAAGTTTGATTTTTTAAATTTTGCATTTTTCAATGCTATTTTTATACTTATGATAAATTTTAAATAGATAAATATTGGACAAAATCAACTCGGCATTAGCATTAGGTAGCATTGCAAAATACAAAAATTTAAAATTCGTAAATTATTGGCTGTTGCATCATCGTTAAACACGAAAAGATGTTTCTTTCGAATGCAAGGATATTCCTAGCATTGATGTGACAACACTGGCCTACAGCCAGCCAGCCAAAATATTAATGTATTGGAGAATTTCGACGGTGGTCCGCAAGTGTCGGTAGCTCAGTGGTTAGAGCACTGGATCGGATATCCAAAGGTCTGGGATCGAGTCCCATCTGAGAATTCACTTGTGCCCGAGTTGATTTTTTCCAATATTTTTCTATTTAAAATTGATTATAATCGAGGAGTAGTTGTTTTTTTCTAGAAAGTACATTTTCTAGTATTAAGTTTAGCAAAAAAAAATACCAAGCATTGTAAATGCAAAATTATAAAAAGAAAACCTTCATCATAAGAAAAAAAATCAGTTTTCCTATGGTATCGTCATAGACACAAGTCAGATGACTTACAGTTTCAGTGATGTGATAAACTTACGCGTTCAAACAAATTCTTCAGATAAAGCTTAAACTGTTCATTAAATATTAAACGAAAAGAAGAAAAAAACATACCCACCGAATTGAGAACCCCCGGCGTCTGTTTTCCCGAGCACATGCAACCCAAACTTCTTCAAGATGCAAGTGAACAGGCTTCTTTTGGTCGAACTCGCACGTCCTTAGACCTCGTCTACACCCTTCGGCCAGATTGAGGTCAAGAGTAAGCTCATATAATATAAAAAATCTGTTAGAAACAGTGAAAATATTGACTTCAATTTACTGACCTAACATCTATGTACGTACAGTGCGACAAGGATTCTTCTTCTTCTTCTTATTTATTGGCGGTGCCCTTTTGGATTTCGCCAATATCCAGTGTTAATTTTTTTAATTTTTTTTAAATTGTACGGTAAGTTCCTTTTTTTACCACGCAAGTGTGATAAGGCTTATAATTAACGCGCGCAGAGGCGCTGCACAACTGTCAAAAATGACATTTCATGTTATTTCCTTTTTTTGCTACGTTCACTATTTTTCGTATATTAAAATATTTATATTCATTTTGATTATATTAAAATTCCATCCACCCTTAGCCAACAAAAATAAATGTTCTGATAACTTTATAGGCAGTATGGTTCAGAAACCTGACTCTCTTTCCTTTAAAACTAAAATGAAGTATTCGTGTCGCGCGCGTGCGCGGCGCGTCCTAGGAAATTTCCCCGCCATTTTCTTTTTGTTTGTTTTAAAACTTGTGCACAGATACTTATTAAACATACATTGATTTTTTGGCAAATATTATATTATAAATTCATCCATTGTAAATAGTATTTAGTAGTTGAAAAATCGTTATTTAACATACGTGATTAAGTAAATGGAGATAAAAACTTAAAAAGGCTTGCGTGGACTGTACAATGTACAAACGTGAGTATTGACTTCTGTACTAATTACATCACAAATCTAATTTGTTCTATCTTGATATGATTTTTTTATTTTGCATTTTTTAATGCTATTTTTATACTTATGATAAATTTTAAATATAACAATATTCGAAAAAGTCAATTCGGCCACAAGTGAATTCTCAGATGGGACTCGAACCCACGACCTTTGGATTTCCAAAGGTCGTGGGACTTGTTCTATCTTTTTCGACTTTAAAACATTTCTTTGGTCTAGATATTTTGTGTTTTTTTTATTATGAACCTAAGGCCCAAAAGATTCCCTAGATATTTACACTTGTGTTTGCCTTGTTGCATACTATAAATACAAATCTACTCATTGCTTACCTACATAGTTTTTTTTTATATTTCGCCAAAAATGAATAAATTATTTTATATAAAATACTTTTGGTCGCAGAGCGATTAATTCATTGTTTCGTGAAAAGTTTTTTGTATTTTTCTACATACTTACACCTACTTATTTGATTACATTTCGGATGAACTACAACAAAATTATTAAAATTTGTTGTTCTAGATTCCTATCTAACGCTAGGGATGGATGGAATTAAGTAACTTAATCAGCTTAATTACTTATTATTTTAATTACTCTTTATGAAACGTTGCCACAGACTGGAGTCTTCTTCATTCGGTCACCACTCATTGATTACTATGCAACTTACAAAAACTGGTCTGACTCAACAACCAGTCGAGTCTGGAGATGCGAGACTCGGCTCGGCACATAACAAAAGTTCAAGCAGTTTATTCGCGGATCACAAAAAGGTTGGACGTGCCTTTTGTTTTTTTTTTCGCAAATAATCTACGAAAAAGTTTCATATTCTAAACGTGTCGTATTTTTTTCATAGATAGTGGTTACAATATTGTGAAAAAGTTTGATTGCGGCAGTTGTTTTGAAGTTTTTTTGTTTCTTTTTTGAGTTTTCGATGTTGTTGTCACGCTGACGCTAAAGAAGTCATTCAAGTTTGTATTTTTGATATACGGAAACATGTTTTTTTCGTTTGTTTTTATGAAAAGGTTTCATTAATTGTTAATTTATATTTAATATTTTTAATTTATTGGACACAAGTATGACATGTTTTATATAATTATTATGATTTTGAAATTACTTATCTATCAATCAACATGTAAATACTTTCACTTACTGCTTTCCAACTGTAATTATAGATACTTTATTTAGGCATTACAAATGTCGACGTAGTACACCAAACTTTCTATTATAATTAAAAGTTGATTAAAAATATAAATCTAAAAATAGTCAAAATTTACTTTTCAATGGAAGTAGTAGTTATTATACCTAAATATTTTTGCTCAGTATAATACAATGAAATATGTAAAACATGACATTGAAAACGCTACTCGTTTCTTATATCCGAATTAAATTGCTTATAAAAAAGTTACGAACACAAAGTTATAACTAGGAAAAACTTGAACTTTGTAACTCTATTTATAGTTTCATTTCATGGCAGTTCTATTAAAGTATGTACCATTTTAGGGTGAAATTCCACAAAAAGTTTGGTTTAAATGTCACAAAGAACAAAACATTAGAAATAGGGCGGTTCTAGGTAATAAAATAAAAACAGAATACGATAAGCATACCAAATGCATCTGGCAATCTGGCATATTATGCCAGATCGTTTTAGATACAATAAATTACTCCTCATAATTTATGTACGCCCATTTATAAATTACTTACTCATTCCTTGAAAGATCAGTCTAATCACACTTTGGAATTATTGTATCATCAATCAGGATAGCAGTATTTTCTGATAAATAAAAAAATGTGCCTACATAATTATGCCATATATCTCCCAATAGATTTGCAGGAGAATCAATATGAAATGAACGATGAATACTGTACTTATGATAAATTTGAAATAGATAAATATTGGAAAAAGAACAACTCGGCCACAACTGAAGTCTCAAATGGGAATCGAACCTACGACCTTTGGGAATTTTGCTCACTGCTTTAACTGCTGAGTTACCGAGACTTTTTTTTAAATATATGCAAATATTCAATAATCATAAAAGATGCATATTGTTTTCTTTAGTAATAACTTTATCATTCCTTTTGGTACAATCGGGGAATTTGCCGGGTGATCAGTAGAGTTTTTTTAGGAAACGTTTTTTCGGAAAGGTTAAAGAATAAAAACATTTTATAAAAAAAATTCAAACCGACTTCAAAAAGTAAAAAATAAAACTTTTGGAGTCGGTTCCAGCCAGGGCATTCTACATTGCACTTCTATTAACTATATATTTTTTTGGCCTTAGCTAGCTAGCACCGACACAGTCGAATTGAGAACCTCCTCCTTTTTTGAAGTCGGTTAAAAAATGTATTATACAAATGAAATACCTGTTAATGTTCTTTTATCTATACTAATATTATAAAGCTGAAGAGTTTGTTTGTTTGAACGCGCTAATCTCAGGAACTACTGGACTGATTTAGAAAATTCGTAGACCATTAGAAAGCTACATTTCTTCCCAGTGATATAGGCTATATTTTATCCCAATATTCCCACGGGAACGGGCACCACGAGGGTAAAACCGCGAGGATCCGCTAGTTTGTGATATAAACGTTTTCTATATATCTATTACTTTTTTTAATAAAAATTCCTTAAAAAAACTACTGGTCAACCGGGAAGTTCTCCGACTGTACTTTTCACGCAGAGTACCGTTGCTGTGTTGGTCTAGTTTGATAAATAAATTAAAAAATAATGACTTATTTATAAATTTTTAATTTTGTATTTAACAATGCTATTTTTGTGTGATAAATATTAAACAAGAAAATATACTAGAAAACAACAACTAGTCTCATGTCGCCCTGACGGGATATAGGGACGGGGAATAATGAATTATTATAACTAGCAACAGTTAATTTTGAAAAGGAGAATAGAATTAAGTTAATTGAAAATAATGATTTTCCCTAAGCAAGCTAGATATGATTATAATTATACCGCCATGCGCCACCGCAAAACTAGAAAAGTAGGTACTGCTACTAAAGTAAATCGGAGGTTTCTGTAACCAATATTACCTGTTCTCTTCGATAAACTAGGGTTTTCCGGCAAACTTTATACCTAGTCCATTCTTAAAGACATTGAATTTATTATAATATATTATAATAAACAAGAAAACTTATTCGCTGAAGCATAATTTAGGTATTACGTGCTTATAAAAAAATAGTGGTGTAATCTGTAAAACATATAAACCGCTACTACTACATCATTTATTATGATTCAAATCGTTAACTATTCATTAAAAACTCGTAATTATTCTAAACGCATTTTCTTAATTATCATTAAAATATTAATGTAAAAAAATGCGACAAAGATTGAACGAACGACTCAAATAATGGTACGTAAATCATGTAATCTGTCAGGTGCCAGTACTGTAGTAAGATATATAACATTAAGAAAAAACGCTCAACAACACGCACATAATAAATAATAGAGCAGGTAACATTTCGATTGTTATTATGACTCGTACGCACCGGTTCTTTTGGAATTCCCTCATTGTGCAAAGTTTCAATATACGTTTTCCACTGCTTTTAGTTCTTGCGTGACTTCTGTCGGCGTCGGTGTGACGGTCTGACCAATTTTAATAAATATTAAAACCGCTTTTCAGCTTGGTGTTTATTTTTTAAATTTACGAATAAATGACTATCGTGCTTATAAACACAATGTTTGTTAGAGTGACTGTGCTGCTGGTCTTGATCACTCGGACTTTGTGTTTGGATATGTGTAATGAAACTAATAGTTATGAATTAACTGTTGGAGATTATATGGTGAATGGAACTGACATATTATGGAACAATACTATGTACACCATAAATGAGTATTACAAGGACAGGAATGGCAATTTACGAGTATGCGAATGTAATAAGAAGACTTGCCTGAAGAAATGCTGTCCTGCTGGCATGGGTTGGCACGTAAGGAAGAGGGAGTGCGTCCCTAGAACAGAGGACTTCAACCCCCCAGTTTGGAAAAAGACTTTCCAGTTACCTGGAGTTGGAGCTGCAGATATTTTCCGGTTTGTTTCCGGAAAAGTCAACTGTACTCGTCCTAGGAAGAGGATTCGAATTGGACAAGTCGCAAATTACATTCTTATCAGAAGGGTAAGGTTATACAATAATGAAAGAAAACCAAATCGTTACTTACTTTATATTATTCCACATAATTACATATTAAGCCATTTAATTTTCATTTTTTTCCTAACGCGATTGATTTTAGTACCTACCTAGTTTGATACAACCAACCAACAGCTGTAACTTCGGTTTATTGAATAGAACCTATGTAGCTCAATTGTTTTTAAGCTCGCACACATTCATTTTCAAGATAGTATAATTAAAAATCTATGTGTTCGACTCCGCGCAGAGTTCTTGGCATTGAATGGGTTAATAGTAAATGTTTCAAAGTTATTGATTATTATTTCCATTTTCTCGCTCACAATAAATTACACGAATACGTATGTCCATTGATTCTTCCAAAAAAACTTGGAATCTACAAAACACATCTCCAATGTTAACATTCAAGATTTGAAATCAAGAGACTATCTTTATAAACTGCTAGTTAATCAGAGGGCCAATGTCAAACTTTAGTTTCGTATCAGAAAGCGTCTGCACATATTCTTGTGGCTTTTATGTCACATCTGTTAATGACGCATTTTAAGTTATATTGCGTAATATTTCACTTTATCATCATATATAAATATACTGATCATAAATAATTTGCATACTAAATTCCTATTTTCATAGAGGGATTATTATAGTAAATCTTGACCGATATATTTTTTTTATTAAAAGCTAGAATCATAGAATATATATTTAGTGCCTTAAGAATGTTCAACATTTTAACATATTTCATTCATTTTATTTGTTGTTTTGTTTAACTATGCGGGTTTTTAAACTAATTACTTCAAAATTTCATACAATAATTACCAACAACTTTTTTCACGAAAAAATAAAAATACACCATAAAAATATTCAATATTCTAGCTTTTGAATGGTACCAAACTGAAAAAATATCAGTCAAGATTTACTATAATAATCCCTCTACGAAAACAGATATTTTGTATGAAAATTATTGAGAGATTGCAGAGTTTTTTTGATGTGTGTGTAAACATTCGGTTTGAGATTTTTTATAAAAAAAAAATAAACGTACTTGTCTTTATCTAATGCTTTGTTCCGAGTAGTAAAACTTAAATGACCTTAGCAAGCAATCACGAATAATATTAATAAACAATAATTATATTAATTAACTATGAAATTGCCGATTTGTATGAAGATTTTCAAAGAAAGTTCGTTTTCCATACTAACAATTATTGTCATAGTTACTACCGCAAGTGCTAATGCCACAATTTTTTAATGTACAATCATTGTTTGAAGACTAAGCAATCTAATGCTATATTTTTATTTTTAAAATTATGAATAATTTATAAATTATATTAAATAAAGTAGTTGCTGACAAAAAAATGAGAACCTTTCCAGGTATTTTTTATCGTATAAGAAACGCCAATAATAATACCATGAGATTAATTATTCTTGATAATTCTGATCTTAATTTAATATAAAATCAAGCAATAGATGTACCGTTTAATCACAGAAGTATTGAGGTTCTCTAGAAGTGTAAGAAAAAATCGTCAATTTCATACTTTTACCCCTATTATTAATTTCTTTGATATTCAGATTTACTGCAAACTTATTTAGTAAGAAAGTAATTTAACAATGTTTTTCAACTATTTACAACAATTAAAAATAATTATATTCTGTAAATAGAAGTGGTTTCCTCGGTATTGCCACTTATAGCTAATAAATATGAATTGTTTTAAGAATTTTATTTTTAGATCAGTTCTTAATCGCGGTGGTAGTGAACTCTAATCAGTTGTTATTATCTTAGCCATGCGTACATTAAGACTTAATTGCAGTGTTCCTACGTCATATGAATTATTATAACATCGACGACATCGACGTAATCTACACTAGATGTTACTAGTTATTAATTAGGTATAGGAGTAAAGACAACAGCAGATCTAGTACCCACTGGACCCTCAAGATTCAACCACATCTACATGATAGTACCATTTTAACCTCCTCACCTCAATTTTAATAGGCTTAAAAAAAAGTTAAAAATTTATGGCGCATTATTTTGTATGAAAATCGAACCAAATGCATCGGGGCAGCATACCAACCTGGAGGTCGGATCAATATTTTTAAGGTCGGACCTAAAAATTAGGGCCAATGGGTACTTTTTCTATTAGGATCTAAGGATCGAGTGGATACTAGATCCAACAGCAGGTTACGCTTCACAAAACTCACTTTACTAAATGGTTTTAATCCTAATCCTACTGTACTATAATATTATCATTGTGAAAGTATTTCAGTTTGTTTGTTACCTTTTCACGCAAAAACTACTAAACGGATTTGGATAAAAATTGGTACGTAGTGATCTCAAATAGTAGACTAAAACATAGGCTACTTTTTATCACGATATTCCTACGGGAACGGGAACCACGCGGGTGAAACCGCAGCAGCCGCTGGTATCTTATCAGACTAATATTAGAGGAAAGATTTGATTGTTTGTTTGTTTGTTTGCATTGAATAGGGTCCGAAACCACTGAACGGTTTTGTATGAAATTTGGTACACAGATAGTTGATAACCTGATTATGAACATAGGATACTTTTTATCCCGATATTCCCACGGGAACGAAAACCACGCGGGTGAAACCGCGGGCAGTTGCTAGTATCTTATAAGACAAAGAACAAAATCGATAAGAGATCATTTACAGTATCGTCAAACTGTCGTTGACCGTACACCTAATCAATTTGAGAACGGGGTTAATAATACGGTTGAGCAAGTGATCAGCCGCACCTTTATTATTGTAAAAGCCATTTCCTCTCGGAAATTCTGGGAAAAATCGAATGCTAAGGTTTAACAGAATGAATAGACAAAGAAAGTTCGAAAAGTTTGTTAATACAGTTTTAAAAAGTAATTATAATAGATAAACTTATTTTATAGATACATTATTAAAAAACCACTTGCCTCCAAGTAACTCTCAGATGGGATTCAAACCCGTATACTTAGGTTGTCCAGGTCAATGCTCTTCCATTTGAATTTTTCGAGACGGAAAAATTTCTAGCATTTTTCATAGTGCGGATTTTATAAAGATGCGGGTGCTGATTTTATGTTTGACCAACATAGTAATAAGTAGGCACAGGTTTTGTTGCATAAACACAAAGTGAATATTTGGTTTGGTTTCCTAATAGTAGGTAACTGGTAAACACATATTTTTAAAGGAAGAGAATTAAAAAAGTAGTAAACTTAAAACGTAAATTAGTTACCAATAAATATAATAATAAATAAGAAAATATAGTAGAATAAACACCACTGGTCTCATGTCCCATGTTATATTTATTACATAAAAATAGCAGTGCAAAATGCAATAGTTTAAAAGTTTAAAATTTGTCAAGCACTTCGTTTCATTAACTTCGAAAAGCCGATTCTTCGGAAAACAGTTACTTCGAAAATATTTTCAAGCGTTTCAAAATAACGGATTGACTATAACAGGTAACTAATTTATTAACCAATTGTAACTATCAGTTACGCTTAAACACAGCTTAAATTTTCGCTGATCAGTTACACTGTTTACTTCCCACGGTAAATTCGATTTTTTTTTGTTAATTATTACTTCTGTATAACATAGTTATTGCGGAAACCCAAAATGACGCACCGAATGAAATGTCAATATTTTCCTTATATTCTTTTTTCTGGCTTTTAAATTACTACGCGTGTAGGTATTTTTTTTATTAAAGTTTAAAAAAAACAGTCTTAAGCAACCATGTTATTATAGTAAGTAGGGTACTTTACATAGGTAATTGTTAGATTTTCGCGCGTGCTATTAAAAACGCGTTGTAAACTACATTTATTTTATTTATATGAAATACTTACCTACTTAATTACACAATATAGTCTCTGTTTATTAGAAGTAGTTACCCAGATTTTCGTTTATAGTAAGTAAAAGTAAATAAGTTAAAGGAGTTTTTGTGTATTTACTATCTTTCTTACGGCGTCTAAAGTCTGTCATTATGTAAATAGCAACTTAATTTACAATAGCATTAGCATAAAGAATTGGGGCATCATAGAATTTTCGTCATAGTTGACGACAGCACCATTCGACAGACTACCAAAATATGTAAATTGAAGTATTAAGAAACTCGAAACGTTTAGAAGCTCCATAGCTTCGTATAGGTGCATGCTACTGCGGGTCAAAATGATAGTTTGTCTTTGACAGATATAGAAAGATAGAGGAATAAATTGCAAGTGTAAGCCCTTTCGTATACAAGAATACTCAAGTCTCCGATACCTGTCAATTTCGGTATGCAACAACGGGTGCCGATTTGTATTGCTGTAGTGGCTTGGATCGCTTCAAACCGATGACCGTTGGGAAAGAAAAGTTCTCGAGTGGTTACCACGAACTGGACGACGCAGCGTAGCAAGGCCCCCACTAGGTGGACCGATGACCTGCTGAAAGTTGCGGGGAGCCGATGGCTGCAAGATCCTCACAGCTGCTCTGTGTGGCGCTCTAAAGAGGAGGCTTATGCCCAGCAGTGGACTTATAATGGTCGCTTGAATACCGAAATCGCTGGGTATCAGAGTACTTGTGTACGAGAGGCTAAAACCGATGCGCTGTTAACTGTACAAGGAAAAGTTATCAACGGAATCTTTAGACCATTAAAGTGGAACAATAAGTTCATAAAAAAAAATTCACAAACAAAATGTTGTTTAAGTCATACATTTTTAGCAATATAATAATTTATCAGATTTTCGCGCGCAGTGGTCAAAAATAGAACAATTTTACTTATTACGTGATTGGTTAGATTTTAAGTTCACTCATTACGATTTTGTGTAAATTATTTATAGATTATTTTTGACAAAACTTAAAGCCGTTAAACGCTTCGAACTCCGTATAAATTCCGAATAAATAGATTGTCTTGTAACAGCTACTTTTGATTCAATGGTAAATTTAAGACGTAATTAATTAACTGATTTATAAATGTTTTGTTTAAAAACCATGTCATGTCTTAACGCCATACATAATTTATCTCTCCTTCAGAAGGTACATTTTTCCATCTATTACAATACTATTTTACATTGATTACAATAAAATAACGAGATTTACCTCAAACTATTTGAATAATCTTAGGTAATTAAGTACTAGAAAAAAAAAATGTAGCGAAAATCGAATGCGTGTTGTGAGTTTCTCTCTTATTCGGTCGCGTTAACGTAAATAAACAATTACTAGCTCGATAAGTGGGGATATTCTTAAATATCCTGGTACCTAATTCATAAGGCTGCTATTTAGGATATAAAATACGTGTATGGACAACAGCTACATACATACCTGACCATAATGCAAAATATGATCAATGCCTTTATGATTTTTGAATTTTTGCAATTTTCAATGCTATTTTTATACTTATGATAAATTTTAAATAGAAAAATATTGGTAAAAATTAACTCGGCCACAAGTGAAAAGATGGGAATCGAACCCATGACCTTTGGAAATCCGGTCCAAAGCTCTAACCGCTGAGCTACCGAGACTTGCGAACCACCGTCGAAAGTCTCCAATACTTTTATATTTTGAATACGCTGTAGGCCAGCGTCGTCACATCAATGCTACGAATATCCTTGCATTCTAAAGAAACATCTTTTCAGGTGTTTAACGATCGATTAAGATGCAACAGCCAATAATTTATGATTTTTGAATTTTGAATTTTTGCTTATTCAATGCTATTTTTATACTTATGATAAATTTTAAATAGAAAAACTTGTGGCCGAGTTATTTTTTTCCAATATTTATCTATTTAAAATTTATCATAAATGATCAATGCCCGTAGTCGATTCCAAAATGGAAATTCGGAATCGATCAAACATGTTAAAATCATATGGATAGAACTATTAAATACTACGTCGTAATAGTGCAATTGCGTAAAGTAATCGTATTCATTTGACAGTTCATATTGTATTCGTTCGGCTGTAATTTGTATGGAATGACATAAAATATGATACAATTTAAACTGTCAAAGGAATACGATAACTTAAACACAATCGGATATCTGTAGGGTTAGCACGAATAACTATCAAAATATTATCAAGTGAGTATCGAGTACGTAATGTCAAAAAATGTATAGGAAAATGTAGTTCCGTTTACGTCCGGTAGGAACGCTGCTCAGCATCTCATATTTTTTTTTACTTTACTTCCTTGATACTTTACTCGATACTTCTTCGTGCTAGGCGTACTGGTTACTATTTTATATGTTGCTGACCGTACATCATAGCTGTCAACTTAACATCATAGTAATTTAATGTCCATTGTCATGACTTGCCAGTTAGACAAACGTGTAATCTTAGTTACTTCTCATCTCTCAATCATTAACTTAAGTATCGCCCTTGGGGATTCGGAAATTCTGCTGGATGGTTAAGTCATGCAAGTTTTTTTTAATAAGAATTTATATAACACAGAGAGAGAGAGTTTTTATATAAGAAAAGTTGGTGATTTTCAGTGGACTGTGGCTTTTTCAGCAGCCTTCGGTGGTTGTCATGTCAACAAACATGCTTTTTAAAAACACGTTATAAATCAATCATACGTATTTTTACGCATTTGCCAAATGGCTGGTAGGAAAAAATATTGATTGCAATCACGGGTTAGTGACGTTTGGCCCGAAAAAGTTTCGCACGATGCGATGGGGCGAACGTACGCTGTAATTTTTTTTTGCAACGTTTAGCTATATTTTAAAGTTAAAACAATTTTGTATAGAAAATCTTACTGCTTGATTTGACACGATGTATTAAAGCAATATCTTTCGATCCTTAAATTCATCAAGAGAATGAAATACATATTTCGAAATTTTGTCGATAACGATATTGATTCCCTTACCCTGCGAAGACAGGCACGCGATCAAATTTTATTGTATAAGATTGTTAATAACTATGTCGTTTCGCCTTATCTACTAAGTAAAATTTTGCTAAGATGTCCGAAGTTAAACACAAGATCATGCGGTACATTTTCTATATCTAATTCTAGTACAAACTATACGAGAAATCGTTTTATACTAAGATCCATGAAATTATACAATTTGAAGTATTGTCACATCGATATTTTCTGCACTAAGCCTAAAAAATACAAAATGTTGTTACTTACTCAATAGTCTTTAAATTATTATTTTCTTTGTAATTACCTATGTATTACTGGATTGTTTGAATATGTTCATAACTACCTGTTGTTTTTGCTCGACTATGACCTGCTTATTCAACTTTAGACACCACGTTTAAAATCTATTTTGTGGGAACTGTAGGTATTGGCAAATGTGTAATTTATTTGTAAAACCTACATGTATTGTAAAATTGCTGTTTGTTTTCCTAATAAACTAAATAAATAAATAAATAAAAATTATTTTATGGAAATGACTCAACGTACCTAAATTAAATAGGATTTCTTTTTAACTTCTTGGGTATATTATATTTAATCCTTAAATAAGTTGCAAAAACGCGGACATCGAGCTTTAGTTTTTACCAACCTTTCCAAACTTTAAACTTTGGATCTAAGAATTGAGGCCTTAATTCAATGTGGAAGACTGTGATAACTCCAGTTTCTATAAATAGTCGCTGCATATAGAAAGTAGGGAAATCCGGCTCAAGAGAAAGGAGTACACGCGACAACCAAGGACGACAACTGACACTTAGCTTCTTTAAAATGTATATGAAACAATGATATTGAATGTGTGTACTTGCAGCAGATAAGTCATACGATCTCGCATTGTGAAAATTGGGAAGACCCTATATGGGGTCCGAATAAAATTTGCTCTCTTTCATTTCCGTGTTTTTTTAACCGACTCCAGAAAACGAAGGAGGCTATCAATACATCGCGTATATTTTTTTTGTATGTTACTCGAGAACGTCTGAACCGATCTAAATGATTAACGTTTTAACATCAGGATTGTTCACAAGATGGTCCCATTTTTTTAAATTAATGATTTAGTGAAGCGTGCTCTCGGCACTGCTTCGATCCCATCATCTCTGGAACCTTGTGGTTTATTCAGGGATGATGGTAAAAGACCCGATGGTGCGACGTTAGTGCCCTGGTGCTTGGGGCGTACCTTGGTATGGGATGCAAGCTGTGTAGACACCTTAGGTCCTTCCCATATACGTGGTACGTCCTCAAGAGCTGGAGCCGCGGCGGAGCAAGCTCAATTCCTCAAGAGCCGCAAGTATGCGTCGCTCTCAGTAAGCCACGAATTTGCGGCGCTTGCCGTAGAGAAAATGGGCCCTTGGTCGTCTGACACCAAAAAGTTTATTAAAGATCTTTCCATAAGACTGGTCCACGCCTCAGGAGACCTGAGAGCTGGTGCCTATTTTGCCCAGCGGCTGAGTCTTTGCATTCAGCGGGGCAACAGTGCCAGTGTTCTCGGTACTATGCCACGCGGCTGTGAGTTGGACGGCGTATTTTTATTATAGTATAAGATTTTATTATTTAACGGTTTCTTGTTTTTCTACTAATCATACTTACAGTTTGTGTTCCTTTCTGTAATTTTGAAGAAATCTTGAAAATACTGTCGTTGTTTCGGTCATGCGGTTTAACCTAAATGGTTTGACTCAAAATGAAGTGCGGGACTTATTCTAACTCTAAAAATAGTGAAATAAAAAACATAAAAAGTAAAACAAAAAAAGTGAAAAATAAACGAGTGGAGCAGCTAGCCTAGAAGGTGCCTATTCACCCTTGATTAGCCCGCAGTGCGTCTGGATGTCTGATGGAACGAGGGGATGGCGGTATGAGCTCATGCAGCTCTGCGTTGAATCGTGTCCCGTGCAGCAACTTGGTATTTCGCTGAGCCATCCACCAATGCAACCACCTCTGTGGCCAGTTGTAAAAACCAACGCCTGGTGTCTAACCCAGAGTTCTCGGGTTCGATTCCCATTGTCTATATCTACATATTGTATTCAGTTTGGTTTGTGGTAGGAATTGTTCTAAGTCCGCCTGGCTAGCTACATGTTATCTAAGTCTGTCGCCATAGCAACAATGTTTTCAGCGATGTGGTTGAGGATTCCGGGATAAGTGCGTTTCCACCTTGAGCCTTATCATTATTTAGCATCATGTACCTATGATGAATTCCTTGTTGTAGGAAAAATATGCAGGATCGGATTTGAGCTTTATATATAGTTTAAAGCTGTTCCGGCTTGAAATATCGCTTTTAACCTCATTTAGGACGCCCAGATTTTTGGCCGCAGTTTGAGCCTTGAACTCGATGGTGGTGCCGCAGTTTAGGTCTGGGCCCGTATTCACTATTTAATTACCGATTCCTTGCCCAAACCACGCGAATGTCGTATTTGGTTTCGACATTTTCAAAAATATTTTTTTTCTATGACACTTACGAATTTTAAAGTAATTTTACTTGTTTAATAATTATACAACTTGTGACTTTCATGTACTTGTACAATAACTCTATAATTTTAAAGGTTCATGGAGAAAACGACTTGTGAAAATGTCAAAACCAAGTACGACCTTGGCGTGGTTTGAGCAAGGAATCGCTAAGTGGTCATAGTGAATAAGGACCCTGATCTGAGTCAACTAAACAACAATAATAATAATAATAGACAGTTTAATGATATCGTTTTCTTTTAGTTTCACTGACAATGTTATTTTTTTATTATTTAACTTTTTATTTTCATCCATACGTTTTAGGTAATATAATTTTTTTTCGTTGAAAAAGTTCAAACTGTGTATATTGTCCCATTAGTATAGGTAGAAATAGAATAATATTATAAAAATAAATGCTTTGGGTCCGTCTCAGCCACATGACACCCCCCGCTGGGTATAGGCCTCCCCCAAGGATCTCCAAGACGATCGGTCCTGCGCTGCCCGCATCAGCGGCTTCCCGTGACCTTCACCAGATCGTCGGTCCATCCTGTCGGGGGCCTACCCACGTCGTCCGAATGTTTCGGGTAGTTTTATTTTATTTAAATCGATCACAAATTGTGTTCCTACATATTCTACATATACATATACATACATATACATATTCTGGAAGAAACAGGTGGTTTTTAATAGTCAGAATTCAATTCATTTAGAAATTATAAATGGCTTTTACGTCAGTAAATGTGATCTTAAGTTTACCAAAAAAGAATATACGACGTATACAGTACAGTCAATACCTAACTTTAATAATATCAATTAGTAAACAAATTGGCAATTGGAAATATCTAAAGCGTAAATCTCATGGATTCACGAAGTTGAAAACTAGTACCTACTTTCGGCGTTTTTGATAATTTTATATGGCGTTTACTGAATTTGTGTAGGTATTAGATCAAATATTCGACGTAGCTACGTAATACAAAACACAATGTTGTCACTCCCACACAATATTGAAACACCGATAAGTACATACCTAATAAAGATCATAGAATACGTATAGCAACTTACATTTTTAACATATACATGTTTTAAGTTTAAAATACATAAAGGCAACTGATATAATATTACTAAAGGAATAGTTTTTTTTTTGTATAAGGAGACAATTCCTAATTTTCTATGGAATTAGGCGTTTTTTTTCACGCGGCCATCAAACAAACCTTAGAAAAAATATTAACATCCCATATAATAAGGGCATTTTTTTGTGAACTTCTAAACTGAGTTTATACACTAACATATCATAATAAGATTTTACATTATTCTGAACAGGAATAAGAAGGAATAAAGCTCGAAAAAAGACGCCGATTTTAGAAATTGTTTAACTTTATAAAGTCACTTGGTAATAATGATCCGGTTATATGGAACCCAATGAACACTTTACATAGCACCTAACTATTTTAGTTTATTGTCCCATTGTTATTAGTGTTACGAGTGTTACACACCTTATATTCTCATCATTAGTGCCAGCTAGACATAACAGCTGTTATTATTACACTTACGACTTTTTATTGCCACACTTAGAATTATAATTACATTCAGTACGCAGAATTAGGTACTCAATATCATTGTTTTTATTGTCTGCTGCTGTGCTGAATTATTAAATAATGTCGGTACAATTATTTTATTATTTGGAGTTGCCAAAACCTCCATGCGGTCATATCTTATGTCAACCAAGGACAGCAATAGTTTTTTGCGATACAAGGTTGGAAAGTTGGATTTAGCGGCGAGTTACCTCTATTGAAGTATTGAGTCTTGAGCGTAGCGAGTGTTTCAAAGTTACGAGACGCTATAAACTTTTTTGCCTTCTAAATATTCAAAGTTATTTACAATAGGATTAAAATGTTACTGATAATAACAATAAAAACGATTCGGTAAATGTTGACATTGCAATGAGGTACAAGACAAAGACAATTTAAAGTTTATGTCACGTTCAACATAACATAAAAAGTCAATAGTGCGATTCGAAGTACTTTATCCGGCTAGGCCGCTAAAATGCTATTTTCAGCGCAAAAATTGAATGACAAAACCTCTTTTTCCGAGCGTGTGAGGTGATAATATGATTACTATAGACTTGGTTGGTGTGCGTCAAAGAATTAATACATTCTCTATGTCGACATGCATGATTGCGTTTTCCAATGGGAGTAAGAGGGTGTTAGGGTACTCATAAATTTTATTCGCTTGGTGTACTTAGTTTTTTAAAAAAAAACAGGCAATGAAAAAAAACAACAATATTGTTTTATTTGGCGTCTATGACCCGCCTATAAAAAGTAGCAGTAGCCATAATCATATTATAAATTATATTTCAATTATTTATTTATTCATTTATTTAATAGAGACTTGGCTTCCTTACTATTTTACTACTTGAAATTATATCAGACCACTTTATATTCGCTTTATTCTTAAGGACTTCTTGTTATGCGTATTTACTTGTAGAATTTAATGATTTACCAATAGTAAGTATTTATTCAGCATGATTTAGTTACTGTTATAGATAGTGATTATTGTACTGTATGCATTCCTCGTATGCTATCGTGTCCTTAGATGAATAGATTAACATAATAAATACGTTGCGTTGGTACTTAGGAATCCATGCTACAATTTTCAAGCTTTATCATCGCGAGAATCGGATGATGGTCTCGATTAAATAAATGAATAAATATCAGACAACATCACTAACCCCGGCTTTCTATAACTCACTAACGGATTGTTTTGGCTACGGACCGTTTTATTTTGACATATTTTCCATAGAAGAAATGTCAAAATTTAACCGTCCGTATACAAAACAGTCCCGTTAGTATGATATACTTGAAACGCGGGGTTACAGGAACCCTATCCGTTGATCTGTGATCCGGTGATCCGTTGATCTGATAGCGAAATAAGTATATATCTGTGTTGTGGATGTTGGGGGTCACGGAGATATAGATATTAACATATAAACGTTATTAAATTTGAAATAAATCAACTTTTACGGATTAAGTCACTGTTTACGACCCATATATATTTAGTAGTATTTTTAGGCTTTTTAACGGGTAAAAAACAAAGTTATTTTATTTAAAAAGATAAGAAGAGACTTAAGATGTGTTTATTATATTTATTTATTTTATTTATCTAATTAAAACGGCCAGTAGTGCTACTTACAAATATATAAATGTTAATTATTTAAACAGGGTGGCGATCGAAGCCAATAGGCGTCTAAAAAGGGTTCTAAAGCAATAAGTATTGCTAAGTGAGTGATAATTCATAATTTTTTTTTTATTTCCTATGTAATTGGCTTTTAAGAAATTTTCATGGTTTCAAAAAATTAAAAGCAAATTCTGCTACACTGACACAGTTCAAACTCCATAGAAAATAAACAATTAAATGAATTGTCAGGGTATTCACTTACAAATATTGTGTTAGCGTCCTATTTAGACCCTCTGTTCTGTGCCACGACATAGTCGGTAGAATTTACCTACTAATTCCACTACGTTATTCGTCGAGATAGTAGAACCAAAGGAATTAAAAAAATTTTTTTGTTTATTCATTTAACGAAAAAATATCCAGTAAATTAAAACATACCTATCGGATTACTTTACTATACAACACGAGTTTGGGAATAAGTTTTACTTTTTTGTTAGTTACATTTAGGTATCTTTTTCTTCTTAATTTAACCACATTATAAAAAGCGGCTTATTCACCACAAAACGTGGCTAAGAACAACCAGTTTTACCATTAAAAAAAGCTGTAATCGAATGGACAGTCGTGCCCCGCAAAAGGTACTTACGTACGTGGAATACACTTTAACAATTTTGTTGTTTTGTTAACATTTAGTTTTTTTTCTTGTAATTTCCGTCTTGTATAGGTGTATAGGTGAATAATAAATGCCATTCCGTGTTGAGTAATCAAAACTAACGAAATGATTAAGTTTTTAAAAGATTATTATTACCTAAGATGTCCAAAAATCGGAAAAGTACCTGAGTACTTACATATTCGTATGAGTCAGAGTGCCATTAAGGTTCTTTTATTTTTAAGTGGTAAATAAAAAAAAAATGAATCACTCATTTGTTTTTGAGAACAGGTTTAATACTGGAATAAGTATACAGTTGAGTTCAAAGAGCAGTTCGTGAGCGGGTGAACTTAACTGCATTGTTGCAGCACCCTCGGAACCCTTCTTTTTCAAACCTTTTATTTTATTTCTGCACTGGGTCTCGCGTGATTTTCCCACCAACACAGTTATTTAAATACTCCTATTTCTATTTTTAGATACCTACTCTATAGGTTTTAGATTATTGGAAGCAAAAATCCGTGAATTAAAAACAGCCTAAATAATAACAAGAGGCAAGCAGACGAGACAATACGACGTGCTTTTTTTTGGCCTTTACAATTTAGACATAAAGCTTAGTGCTTCCCTGCTACTGTCAAAAAAGTCCATACTAGAAATTCTATTTTATTTCAGAATGGTGACTTGTACGTGTCATTACCGAACCAAGTTCCACCATGGACCATCCTGACACCAGACAAGTATTGCGTGGACTCCTTCGTCCACGACAATGAAACCACTTTGGATGCCTTCATCTGCCATCTGGAACCACAAGAAGGAAACTCTTACCTACTTACTAGCACATGTAAGTAGCATTTATTAAATCGTTAGTTTAAGAAGATAAATAATGTTACCGTTTTACCGTAAGACTGCTTTATTAAACAGAATTGGAAGGTTTCGTTATAATTAGCAATTGCTGTCGCAAAAAGTTCAGAAGTCACTGCAGCAGCTTTATCTTCATTAGTTGTGCTGCAGAAGTCTTGCGATCTGAGGTTGATAGCTGAGTTCAGATAGCTGAACTTCTTAGTTTGTCTCACGGGTGGAGGAGTAGTTGTATAATACTAGCATAAAATCCTCTAACATATTCGACGACCTGTTTGGCGCAAGGGTACTAAGCTCGCCTTCTGCGCAAGAGGTCCCGGGTTTGATCCCCGGACAAGATAAATATTTGTGTGCATGAACATGTCTATTTGTCTTGGTCTGGGTGTTTTATATGGTATATTATGTATGTATTTACAAAAAAAAGTATATAAGTATGTTTATCCGTTATCTAGTATCCATAACAAGTTCTTCATGAAACTTAACGTGGGCTAGATGATTGGTGTGTTGTATGCAATTATTTATTTATTGACATAGGCTAGCGATTCCTAGCTGATTATGAGATCACATTTGTAAATAGCAAATACAAACAGATTTTCGTGATAATGAGAGTAATAGGTACATTGAAAGTTTAAAATATTTATCATGCGTGTTTATCCCAGGTATGATAATCTCATGCGTGTTCATCTTGGCGACGTGCGCGGTGTACGCGTGGCTACCAGAGCTGCACAACCTGCACGGCCGCGTGCTGATCGCGTACCTGCTGTGCTTGTTCGTGGCCTTCTCGCTCTTCGCTTCCATGCAGATCCTGCTGCTCGTCGACAACATCACGTTGAACATGTGCGTTGGATTGAGTGAGTACCTTTCAATCCTTCTTTTTTTTATGATCGACGGTGAGACTCTTAGCCTTCATCATACCTGATGTTAAGTATTGATAAGGCTGAAGATAGAGCGTGCCTCTCCCGGAATCCTCAATCGCTGAGGAACTGGCTATCTTATCTCTCTGCCGGAACACAACAATGCTGAAAACATGGCGTCAGACTTAGATAAGATGGTGGTAGCTAGCGAGGCGGACTTACAACGAGTCCTACCACCAACCAAACCGAATACAATATGTACCCCCGCTGGGAATCGAACCCGGGACCCCTGGTCTGATACCGGTGGTTGTACCACTAGACCACAGAGGCGGTTCTCCTTTGTCTTAAAGTGTCGACTCAGGCAGTTTTATTTTTGTGGACCAAATCTTAGCCTAGGATACAGCACTATCAGTGGCTTTGTCTGTTTGTCAAATATGCATGATGCTGTTTGACCATTTTGCTTTGAGATGAGTTTCAGACGTTCTCAACTTGAAATTCTCAATATCAATTTGCACTATTCTCTGGCCCTACTATGGATGGATCGATTACGAGGAACCTAACGGTTATTTTTTCAGTCTTAACTTTAACAGTTCTCTGGGGCCTAATCGATTTATTTTAAACGTTGTTTTTGCTTGAATATGAAACTTATTTTTAGCAATTTTCCTTGTACATGTTGTTATGCATGAACATGACTTTTTTTAAGTTTTATATAACATACCTTCGACGATTTGGCGATGACGATTAGACGCAATCAATATTATGAAGACTTACAATAAGATGTTGTAGTATTTAAAAGTGTGTTAAAATAATTAATTGAGAAACTAATATGGCGCCCAATAATAACTCCATCTTTTAATTTACATTATTTTAATATCGTAAAAAAGGCGGAAGGTGAAGATTTTGAGCAACAAGTTTTCAATAGTCCTCTGAAGACAGTTAATGATATGATGCCTTAAAAGAACAAAAAACGAATAAGCTCCTCTTACACGCAGTTAAAACCAGTTGCACTTTTTTTTAGATAATGTTTATTGACCAAAAAAAAATAGTTATATATTTATGATAAATTTTAAATAGAAAAATATTGGAAAAAAAACAACTCGGTCACAAGTGAATTCTCAGATGGGTGGATTTTTCCAATATTTTTCTATTTAAAATTTATCATAAGTATAAAAATAGCATTGAAAAATGCAAAATTTCAAAAATCATAAAATAGTTATATATTGTTATAAATAATAACCAACTTAGAACTAGGACATGTGCACAAATATTAATATTTATAAGCCTCTGCTGCCGAACTAGACTAAGCCTGTATTTAGCATACAGCGCCATAAACCTCCACGGACGTTACCAGTGAACTAGTCAAAGCAAGTCATGGGAATATGAACATAAATCAAATATAACAAAAAAAGAAAAATCAAATGATAGTAATGAATAAAAATTACAATTTGGGTATTGTATGTGAATGCGTGAGTGTGGTGTGAAGTGTGTGTGTGTGTGTGTGTGTGGGTGGGTGTGTGTGAGTGTGTGTGTGTGTGTGTGTGACTAGTGCACCTATATATTTTATCTGGGTTAGTTAAATATACACACACGTACGTACACATACGTACGTATACGTACATATCTTTAAAAGATTTTCAGTGTCAAGGTAATTAAGTGTTTGTAGCCATTTATAATGTTTTTGTTTACAAGACGATTTAGGCAGTGAATAAATATTTGGATGTTTGTTAAATCGATTATATAAGAAGGGAACTAAAAATGGGGAGAAGCGATGACTTAGTGCGATTATGAATTTAGTGCGAGTCTTACTTGTTTGACATACAGCGTCTTTTCTCCGACGTGATTGGGTGGAATGGTCAAATGACAGCTGACAGTGTTGTCCAATAACGACCTCAAGCAAGAATAGTTGGCGAACGGTAAGCACATCGCAAAATTGATACTAGTCAGCTGTGGGATACCTTTAAAAAAAATTGTAAAGTGCGACCAATATAACTTGGCGGTCTAACGGCGCCACTACCGTCACCTCTCCTCCCATTACATATTCAAGAGAAAGCTTTGTGACTAAATCATAAAATTTCCAGAAGACTTGTTTACTTTAGTATTCTGTGCCAGAAGTAACTAGGTATAAAGGTTACTACCATCATAGTATACCTCGCGGTTTCATCTCTTTTAATTGTGGGTTTCTATGTACTTTGTGCGAGTGTAACAATCAAGATTCTACATTTAATCTGTGGTTATACGTTCGAATTAATATCCCAGAACCGGTTCTGAAATGACGATTTCCATTCTCTGGGATTTTGTTGCATGTGCGAAGGTTACTATAGACATTTAAATTAGTCAAGTCCATATACTGTCATCCATTAGTAAATAAGTAATTTTGTTACTCCTACACAAGTAACTACCTACTCATAACAGGAATATTTACCTAACTAAGTATGTATAAGTAGGAAGGAATAGAAATGCTTATACTTTTATTATGTGATTTGAATGTACATAATAAACTTTCACTCCTAGAATGATTTACTTTGTTTATGGTACGTATTAAAATACATAGTCTTCCGGTATCTCAATAAGTTAGAAATGAAGTGATGACCAATATCAGTAGCCTATAAAGACTGAAGTGTTGTAAAAGGGATCTATTATTAGAAAGGGCCACTTCACTCTTCCGATATAGAATATTACATATAACATATTGCAATATATACGGCTACATTAAGTTATTTATTTTTTTAAGCACTCTTACTAGTAAGTGGATAAAAAATATAGTCAATAATAATAATCAACTATATTGCACATGATAAAAAACAAACACAGAGAAAGAACAAAAAAGGTAACATACAAAAGACTGAATACGGAATGCTACTTATCAATTTTTATCAGGGAACCTTGGATGTTGTAAGAGAGTTATAGACAGGATAATGGGGAAATGGGTGCAAAATTATAAAGATAGAACAAAAACAATACTTGATAAAAAACTATTGGTATTGGTATTGGTATTGGTGATGGGCTCTTTTCTCCGCATTTAGACTCCCATTTGGTCCGTTATGCGTGAACATAGCATCGGTATGGCTAGTCAAGCCATCCCAGCTCCTTTCAGAAGCGCAGAAGCCTCCTGGGGCGTTCACAGGCTTCTAGGAGCGACCTAACATCTTTGAGGATTTCTGCCCGTTGTGCGGCCAAACCCACGCACTCCAGGATCACGTGGGCAGCTGTTTCCTCTGCGTCCAGGCATCCCCTACATGGGGCTGTCTGTCGCATTCATGATGAATAGTTGTCGGTTTAAAGTTAGGTGACCTGTAAGTGTGCCTACAACTATTCGGAGGTCTGGACGATTAAGGCTGAGCAGTCTAAAATACTAAATAATAGTTACAAAAGTGACGAGCAATTTTTTTTTTTTTTTTTTTTTTTAAAGATTTATACACCAATTATCTAGCCCACGTTAAGTATTATGTAGAACTTGTGTTATGGATACTAGATAACGGATAAACATACTTATATACTTTTTTTTGTAAATACATACATAATATACATATTAAACATCCAGACCAAGACAAATAGACATGTTCATGCACACAAATATTTGTCTTGTCCGTCTTGTCTTGATCGAACCCGGGACCTCTGGCGCAGAAGGTGGGGTTAGTACCCCTGCGCCAAACAGGTCTTTTCTGAGGAAAGGTTAGAAGAATGGAGACAAAAAAGACCACAGAATACAATTTAGGGATCACGAACAAAAAGAAAGAAAAAAATGCTTTTTGATATAAGGTGACTGCGACAGTAAGAAAAGGATGGAGTAGAGAAGCTTGAGACAGTGTAAGTTCCTGCGCCGGCGAATCAAATAATAAATATTAATAAGTCAATTTATTATCTCTCCACATTAGGTACTCTTAATAGATGGTGGCTTAATAGCTAATTGAGATGCTTCGGATTTATTAGACCTGATGCAATGATATCATTGACGTGATGAGAGATGATTACGTATGAGACGTGATTGAAGATGAAAGGATGGGCAGATGTTCCAATTTTCAAGAAGCTCCATAGATTAGGACCATGTAGGAATAGGTAGAAGGAAATAGATGAGTGATAGGATAATTTTCAGACCGACTGACGCCCGAAATTAATAACCTATCATCAGATATGGTTTGAGCTATCTGAGATAGGATATTTTTGTTAATATGGCCAAAATACGGCGGTTGCTAGGCAACTATCTCAGATAGCCCTACCCATATATACAGATAGATTATTAATTTCGGGCGTGAGTCACCATCATAGCACCGAAGTTGATAGACAGGACAGTTTTCCTATCATCATAAGTGATTCTCCCAAAGGAATATAAATCATAATCTGTCAAATCATAACTGAAAGACCATAGTAAGTAACTTAAAACTCAATCAGGGATTTCGATACTGAGACTATCCTTAATACAGTTGTTATAGGTATTTCGGCAGAACAATATAGTTTCCTGTTTTGAACAGAAAACGTAACACGCGTACAAATTACTCACTCGCACGTCATTCATGCTTGTTTTACTATTCATTCATTTTTTTTAACTACTTACATTATATTGTTTTGTATCGCAACAAAGTTTCTCTCATGTACGCCTACCTAATAATTATTCTTGAACAGAGTTGCTGTCCATCTGAATAATGTCGAACAAATCCAAACTTTTCCTGTCTTTTGTTAGTGAGAGAATGACTGATTCTTTATACCTAATTTGACTAAGGTTACGAAACTTTTAAAAGTTGCATTAATCATTTCAAATTTTATTATTTCAAAACTAATATTTTTATCCAATACGACAAAGAGATGAAATCAGGAACATTTTTCTCTAAGAAAACAGAGCAGAGCGGACGGAAAAATATTAACATGATTTTCAGTAAAACTTCATAAATACGGCAGGAGCCCCGGTTGTGGCCAATGCTCCCTTTGTGGCCATTTTGTACCATAAATATTTATTGAATGGCTATTGAGTATTGGATAACATGGCAAATAAAAGAATTTAATAATAGCAGCAGTCAGTCTTCCGTATGTCTTGGGACATTTTATCAATAAACGCCATTTTATGTCAAAAGTGTGAATTTGTCAATTTCTTAAGAAGTTTGATAAGGATGGAGGTTTTGAATATTAATGATATTTATGTAACAAAATTATTTTATTTAAATGTATTATTCAATATCACATAACGACATGTTCTTCTAACTAGTTCAAGTCATCATCAATCGCTAATCCAACAAGAAGTAGTTAAACAACAAGTGGCCACAAAGGGAGATATTTTAGCACTGTGCCATCTTTGGCGATTTTGAACGTAGTAGGAGGAAGACGCTTAAGTTCGAACAAGAATGAACACCTGCAGCAAGAGCTACATAAAATTATGTTTTCGTTCGGTACGCTATCGGCAACGATGAAGTACCGGCATTAGATTCTGAGTTGGCGTATCGTGTCGTATTTAACCCGGTACCTACTCAATCCCCTAATTTTCTCCGAACTCAGTGATAGTGGTATGAATCCAGAGTTAGGGCAAAGTATTAAGTTGGGTTTGAAAATTAATTTGTGTTGACGTTTAGTCTAGAAATCGTCTAAGATACTAATTAAATTCAAGTTCAAGTATAAAATATACTTATTTTATCAAAGTGGCCACAACTTATGCAAACAGTGTGGCCACAACCCATGCAAAGTGGCCACAACCCATGCTTTTGGTACTCGCCGGTAACTATTTTTCACAAAAAAAAAAAAACTGTTTTGTTTTTATATATTTACATATTTTTTCAGTCTTATTAGTATATGGTTAAAC
The DNA here is from genome assembly GCA_910589605.1 of Chrysoteuchia culmella. NCBI lineage: Eukaryota > Metazoa > Arthropoda > Insecta > Lepidoptera > Crambidae > Chrysoteuchia > Chrysoteuchia culmella. The sequence goes on along the minus strand of OU342651.1, from coordinate 18,624,389 downwards.
ACTAAGCGCTGAAAAGTAAAAAAATGCTTAAAGGGGGCTTCTGCCCTATATCACGAAATAATAAGATGATGATTAGAAAGATAATTAGGTTTTCGCAGCTTAAACTACTGATTTGATTCTATACACATTTTCAAACATCGACTATATACTATTTACAACTTTTTCACGACTTTAAAATAAATATAAAAAAGCTAGATGGTCAGGCGACATAACCAAAGTAGCAGGGTTGGCGTGCAAATAGGAGGCTTACACGCAGCAGTGGGTGACTCAGGGCTAAAGAAGAAAATGAAATATTAATTGCTTTTTATGTTGTTCTTGTTTCAGCTATTGGCATCTACTTCTTCCTGCTGTCGGCATTCTTCTGGATGAATGTCATGTCCTTTGATATATGGTGGACTTTCAGGTAAGACTATAAGAGTCAAACTTAATACTATACATTTGTTTTATTTTTGTTAACACTTCTTTGTTTAAATAAATCAAACAATCATGTCTAGCTACCAAACATAAAAATAAAAATAGAATTTAAATGCAAAAACTTAAAAATCATAAAAGAAACTAAACAATCCAAAATCGTAGCAGAAATAAAATTATTAACGGAAAATTATGATTACTGCTTGCTGATGCGATCATACACACCACGCAAATGACAAAGTTTTTGATGGTGTTTGGAAATATGTCTTAATTGCGGAATTTTTAAAACAAAATAGGTATATTTTAAAGCAGAAAATTCCGTTGCAGTTTAGACAATTTAATTAAGTTTTCGTACTACCAATTATGGTAATGGTGTGAATTTGGCAATTTATTGCGTGTAAATTTAGGTAGGTTCTGGTAATTTATTTTCCACACTTGTCAGACACACCTAGAAAGCTTTCTGACCATTAATCGTAAGTTTATATCGACATGTTTAATTACATAGGAACATAGGGAGTAATTAATTTGTGGCACGAATAATAAATTAAAAATGTTACCTGGACATTGTTAATTGAAGGTAACCATGAATTCACGAGTTATTTGAAGTACGTCTCATATAGATTGTTTTTACATACTTCATACACATACATTCATAAAAATACTTTTGTAAACTATCATGGTGTACAATAAATAATATTTTATCTTTTATATTTATCTTTATACATACTGGACTATAAAGGCAAAAAATAGTTGTTCGGGCGATTCAAACGAAGTGGACTGTATTGTGGGATGAACAAATTGATTAAAGAACGCGAGGTCTGAGGAGTTGGCTGTTGCAGTTTCTTAGTAAATATCAGCGGGAGAACACTTCACATCACTAATACGAAATACGTCCATAAAGGGTTCTGAATTATTATGCATGCCACTTAAACATTGATAAAGCGATATAAAAATAAAATTAAAATAAAATCGGTGCACACGCGCGAACGGTGGCCATTAGAACAAGAAAGCGTCTTCACATATTCTGCCTCATTTCACCTCATCAACGCCACATTTGGAATTGGTTATGTCTAAATGTTGTATTGCACCAATGAAAGGTTGCCATTCCCAGTACCAGTTCCTATTTTCTACAATAGGTTTCGAATATGTGAAATTCCCTGCCTGCCTGTCTGTATTACGGGGTGCCTACAATCCTGGTAAATTTAAAGCTCGAGTGAATATGCTTTTTCTATGCAAGCTTATAGCCATCTTATGCCTCTTCTTAACCCTTAACTGTAGTTGAGGGTCCCCTGGACCCACCTTGATTGTTCAAAGTCATATTTCAAGAGCTATGAGTGCCTCAGCTCTCCCAGCTTCTCAGTACCTTCCTACACTTGGCATTCCGCTTAGGTCCAGTGGCCCTGACTATAGAAACGTATTAGATTTTTTTTAAATTAAATGAAACCCGTCTCTGGTGGTAGCCACTCGATAGGAACAAAATGAAAATATTTGTTTTTGCCTTCTTACTAATCTAGACCCAAGACTGTTCAGCTATGCATCAATAGGTTATTTGCGTGGCATATGCAAAATTTGTATACAATTCATGTTTGTAACTAGTCCCAATTGAACTCGTGTCAGAATTTTTGTTTTGGAAGCTATAGCTTGCTTTTTGAGTTTTTGTAAAACAACACACTTTTATGTTTTTGAAATATAAAATATTTTTGACACTAGATTAATATTTTTTATATTTATTTTAACATAACTTAATTTCTAACTGTGTGTATCTTATTTAAGTGCAAGTTAGAAACACAAATAATGTTCCTATTGTTATTTTTTTTAAATTATGATACTCAAACCTTCAATAAGTGATCTGATAAAAAATATATTGATAAACATAACGTAAGTTTAGTTTGGTTACCATTTTTAAATATATGGGTCCACGGGGACCCACAACTATAGATACCTTATTATTTTTCACAACTTCAGTTAAGGGTTAATCTGACGATTCATAATGTGGCCAAGAGTAAGCCCATTAAACCTCAGAGGTTTAATAAAATGCTATTAATGTAAAAATATGTAATTAAGTATTAAAATGATAAAGAATTCTAAAAAAAATCGTCAATACGCTTTTACTATCTGCATTGAAATGCTCGCTGCTGGCATATTCTATATTTTTCTGTCGATACCAATATAACGTGGGATGATGTACGTGTACATGATACAATACCATGGAATAGATATCGACTTTTGTGTTTTTGTCCGAAAAATTAGAAGTGAAACACGGAATAACGGATCCCACGCGGACGAAGTCGCAGGCAAAATGCTAGTTACTTTATAAAACTGCAGTCGTTAACCCCAATGTCCCGAGACACTTGCATGTTCAACTGTAATTCAGATGTCCAACTGTATTTCTTCGTGTGTCCAACAGAAAATGATAAACTTTCCGCAGAAAAATTAATATGAAATAAGCTTTGCTCTTATATTACTTACATGTCTGTCTATTGCTGATCTTTTTACTACGACATATGTATTTAAAAATATAAAGAATTATTTTTCTACACCACCTGCATCTGGAGCAAGCCATGTATTCTCAACTTAAAAATATTTTTAGGAAAGACAAAATGACTAGAAAAACTTCTAAAAATAATAGTTCTATATATACTTCTATAAAAACGAAGGCTGTTCAAGGCATAATTTCCTTTGACTAAGGACTTTTGAGACACATCAAATAGACTACTCCTATGAAAAATATTTGAATTGGTTTGGCCGTGTCAGCTATTGACTTTCCTTTGCCTACCGAACTAAATAAAAAGGTAGGTGTCTATAGGTAGAGTATGCTCCTCGGGGATAATTTTTTCCTAGTTTCTTTAATGTTTATAACATGTCTATTTGTCTTGGTCTGGGTGTTTAATATGTATATTATGTATGTATTTACAACAAAAAAAAAGTATATAAGTATGTTTACCTGTTATCTAGTATCCATAACACAAGTTCTTCATGATACTTAACGTGGGCTAGATAATTGGTGTGTTTGTATGGAAAAATTTATTTATTTAATATTTGATGAAATTTACAGACTTATGTACTTATTTTTAATGAGGTCGTTGCTGATATCCATCTCTACAAAAGGTTTTTTTTTTATTGATTTATATCTTATTTTTACCAGTTTTAATTTTGAAGCGGCACACAATCCCATACATATCCTATAACACACTGCGCGTATCTTAAGATAAGTGAGCCAGCCCGTAACTAGCTTCTTAAAAGGCAAATTAATTGTAACGTAACGGCTATCTCTTGTATCTTTAAATTCGGGAGATTGACTTTACTAAACAGACTAGAGACAAGCCATGTTGCTTTTTAAACATGGGTAGTTGTTTTTTTATCTTTAGATACCTACCTAGGTAATTATCTAAATGTTGGTACCAGGGACCGGATACCGATATTTGCTGGATATCGATATTTTGAAGAAAATATCGATAATGGAATCGTTAACTGAGATATATATCGATATTTGTATCGCTAATATAAGTACTAGTATAAAAGTATCGATAATTTTATCGATACCTAGTACTGATATGCTAGACTGCGACGCGACGTTGCCAGATCGCACGACACGTGTACCGCGGGCGCCGAGTGCGGACTGCGAGTTCGGAGAGGCACGATACGGCAACAGCGCGCAAGCAGCGAGCAAAGACTAGTGTTCATTTCATTTGATGTTTCATTATTCTCGCGCACGTCTACTTTCGTTTGTTATTAAAATTATTATTTTTAATTTATAATGGGACGGCAAAAACAGAACTCTGTTTACAAATACTTTGACATTAACAAAAATTGTTCCAAATCAAAGTGTGCAAAAAAGATTTAAATGTAAGTAGTACTTACTCTATTCTTTCATTAGCTCTAAACATTATATTTTTCTCACCGCCCCGCGTCGATTTGTAGATTTTCGTTGCTCACCCAAATTTTTTCTTCAAAAGTAAAAGTAAGTATACTTAGTTAAGTTGTGTAGGTAATTAGTTTATAAATGTGCGCCGCGTCGATTGACATATCATTTGGAAATTGGCCTAGTACCTACTTTTCGAGTTATTGAGGATTTTGTATGTTTTAGGTATCGAAAAATTTACCTTAGCGATGCCGATGCATCACGTAATTTAATTTGAAAATCGTTTCCTTCGAAATCTTGATCCCTTGCTGCTGACTTTTGTATCATCGTTTAATTTACCTACTATAATAGTAATACGAATAGGTGTACAATAGATCCCGCCCGGTTTCACCTGTGAAATTACATATTTTCTTCATATTTCTACTTTATTTTTGGCATTTAAATATAATTAAGTACTAGCGTATAGAACAGACATCACGGATCAGATTTTTGCGCCATGCGTTGTTGTCTATAGACAACAACTCATTTATTTACTCGCCCGCCAACGCTCACCGCAACCACATAGTGAAATTGTGCCTACGAAAATAAATCGATCGACTACGAAGCAAAAAGATAGTGGAGTAAGAGTAAGTAATCTGTAAGTAAACAAAACTTCAACGTAAACCAACCAAAACTAATTTAAGATAAATAATAGTAGAAAAAATCAAATCATCCGTAGCACCTCAGACGGGACTCGAACCCGCACCGGGCCGGAATCCCTGACCAATTATGCTACCGAGTCACTAGTGGGAGCGGCGAAAAAATCCCAAGGGTGCGGGTTCGAGTCCCTTCTGAGGTGCTACGGGTGAGCCGATGTTTTCTAGTATTTTTTCTATTATTATTTATCTTAATATAAAAATAGCACTGTGAATGCGAAAAATCTAAAGGAGGATGATCAAAAATGTATGGAGCCTGGTACCCGGGCCAATAAACTTATTATATATATTTTGTTAAGTAGATTAAAGATTTCTATGGTATTATTAATTACAGCCTGCGTAGTGTCGGCTTAGAATAGCACTACCCCCTCTCATCCCGTGGGTGTCGTAAAAGGCGACTAAGGGACTCAGCCTTTAGGAGACGGGCAGCAGCGTTTCCTACAAACTTGGCCATACTGCATCGCCAACCCGCTTGCCAAGCGTGGCGATTATGGCAAACCCCCCCATGAAAGGAACTCATAAAAATCGGCCCCCAGTTCCCGGCAGCCCTGCTATTCCTGGCTATGACAGCGGCCATGGTAACGGCAGGGCAGGGGGTGTGAAGAATCCCCGGGCTACGGTAGGCTGTCACAAACAACGGACACTGCACCTGGCAACATACAACACGCGCACACTGCGAACTGACGCGAAGTTAACAGAGCTGGAAGAAAGTATTGGCAGGTTACACTGGGACATCATAGGGTTGTCTGAAGTCCGAAGAGAGGGAGAGGACTCGATAATTCTCAATTCCGGTAACCTGCTATACTACCGGGAGGGCGACCAACAGTCCGTAGGTGGTGTCGGTTTCATCGTCCACAGGTCCCTTGTCAACAACGTGATTTCCATCGGAAGTGTGTCGACCAGGGTAGCGTACCTGATACTCAGAATATCTGAACGGTATTCGCTGAATGTTATACAGGTTTACGCTCCGACCTCGACACACCAAGATGACGAAGTGGAGGCTATGTATGAGGACATTTGTAGAGCCATGCATAGTCACAAAACGCACTACACCGTTGTGATGGGGGACTTTAATGCTAAGTTGGGGAAACGTTGCGGTGACGAGTTGAGAGTGGGGCAATTTGGAATTGGGCAACGGAATGACAGAGGCCAGATGCTGGCCGACTTTATAAAGAAGGAGAACCTCTTCATGATGAACTCTTTCTTCAAAAAGCCGGAAAGCCGAAAGTGGACCTGGATCAGTCCAGACGGTAAAGTCAAGAATGAGATAGATTTTATCATGTCGACGAAGAAGCAAATATTCAATGATGTCACTGTGATCAACACCGTCAAAACGGGGAGCGATCACCGAATGGTACGTGGCACATTGAATATCAACGTGAAGCTGGAACGATCGCGGCTGATAAAATCTACGCTCCGACCATTACCGGCCCATATCCAAAACCCCGAGAGCTTTCAACTCGAGCTGCAAAGCCGCTTCGAATCCCTTGAGAACAGCATAGATGTGGACGATCTACACAACACGGTGGTGGATACTGTCCGCACGGTAGGGTCCAAGTACTTTAAGACCCGCCGTCCCAAATTAAAGAAACTCTCCGACCACACACTCCTACTCATGGATCAGAGACGTGAAATGAGGCTTCAGAACTCAGCGGATGCTCATCGTTATCGGCAGCTAAATAGGCAGATCTCTAAGTCTTTGACAAGCGACCTTCGCCAATTTAATACGAACCGTATTAAAGAGGCTATCGAGCGGAATAAAGGCTCCAAAGTGTTCGCGAGAGATCTGTCTATTGGGCAAAGCCAGATGACGAAGCTGAAAACTGACGACGGTCGCATCATTTCTACGAAACCTGAAATCCTGAGGGAGATCGAGAGTTTCTATGGACAGTTATACCACGCAGACACCTGTTGAAAGCAAGGCTAAAGACCCCAGAGCCAAGCTTACCCGACACTTCACCGAAGATATCCCGGACGTCAGCCTGTACGAGATTAGTATGGCTCTGAAACAACTCAAAAAACAACAAGGCGGCGGGTGATGACGGAATCACTACAGAACTTCTGAGAGCGGGCGGTAAGCCGATACTCAAAGTCCTCCAGAAGCTTTTCAATTCCGTCATCGTCGAGGGCAAAACGCCGAGGGCATGGAATATAAGTGAGGTGATTCTATTCTTCAAAAAGGAAGATAACACCCGTTTGTAGAACTTCAGACCCATCTCACTTCTAAGCCATGTATATAAGTTGTTTTCGAGAGTCCTTACGAATCGTCTCGCCCGCAGGTTCGACGACTTCCAGCCTCCCGAACAAGCCGGGTTCCGAAAAGGCTTTGGCACCATAGACCGCATCCATACGCTGCGGCAGGTTATACAGAAGACCGAAGAGTATAATCTGCCACTTTGCTTGGCGTTTGTGGACTATGAGAAAGCCTTTGATTCGATAGAGACCTGGGCGGTGCTGCAGTCTCTCCAGAGGTGCCAAGTGGACTATAGGTATATCGAGGTGTTAAGGTACCTATACGAACATGCCACCATGTCGGTCCGATTACAGAACCAGAGCACAAGTCCCATCCAACTGCAGCGAGGTGTGAGACAGGGAGACGTCATTTCTCCGAAACTGTTCACAGCTGCGTTGGAGGACATCTTTAAGCTTTTGGACTGGAAAGGACTCGGCATCAACATTAATGGCCAGTATCTGACACACCTTCGTTTTGCCGATGATATAGTCCTTATGGCTGAGACCTTGGAGGACCTGAACACAATGCTCGAAGATCTCCGTAGTGCTTCCCAAATGAGTGGGTCTTAGGATGAACATGGATAAGACGAAAATTATGTCCAATTCCCATGTTGTACCCACTCCAGTTCACGTTGGGAACACTACACTCGAAGTTGTTGACCACTACGTTTACCTTGGACAGACAATCCAGTTAGGTAAGTCCAACTTCGAGAAAGAGATCTCCCGTCGAATCCAACTCGGTTGGGCAGCATTCGGGAAGCTCCGTAAAATCTTCGCGTCCAACTTACTGCAGTGTCTCAAGACGAAAGTCTATGACCAGTGTGTGTTGCCAGTGATGACTTACGGTAGTGAAACGTGGTCGCTAACTATGGGTCTGATAAGAAAGCTCAAGGTCACCCAGCGCGCAATGGAGAGGGCTATGCTCGGCGTTTCCCTACGAGATCGAATCAGAAATGAGGACATCCGTAGGAGAACTAAAATAACTGACATCGCTCAAAGGATTGCTCAGCTGAAGTGGCAGTGTGCGGGACACATAGCGAGAAGAACCGATGGCCGTTGGGGCGGAAAGGTTCTGGAATGGCGACCGCGCACAGGACGTCGCTCCGTGGGTAGGCCCCCAACAAGGTGGACCGACGATCTGGTGAAGGTCGCGGGAAGCCGCTGGATGCGGACTGCGCAGGACCGATCGTTGTGGAGATCCTTGGGGGAGGCCTATACCCAGCAGTGGGTGTCATGTGGCTGAGACGACGACTAATTACAGGCGAAACACATTTATGTGGCGTGCATGTAGCAGTTTAATTAATTAATCAATTAATTTGATATTGATGTATTTAATACAGATTTTCTGAAAGCGAGGCGTATGCTGCCGAGTAGCTTGTTGAGTAATTGTTTCATTTTTGTACTCTTGTAGGTATTTTTGTGCTTTCTAGTTTGCTTAGACTATAATTATTGCCTATGAACACCTGATTTAAAGATATTATTAATGTTTGTGCATTAAGTACCTACTTAAAGTTTTTTTTTCTCTTTAGTAATTACAAATAACTTTGAGTATGCTTTAGTGTGCTTAAGTATAACGTCTTATTTGTTTTTAAAAGCTTGTATCTCTTTTTTGTAGATTAGCCAGTCATGTATATGCGAGGACCTGTAAATGACTTCCTACTGTTATTACGAATGCTATTTGTTTGTGACTAGTTGTTGGTCTTCTTTAAGATTTAATCAATAAATAAATGAATAGAACAGACATCACGGATCAGATGTTTGTGCCATGCGTTGTTATCTACAGACAACAACTCATTTAGTCTACGCTCACCGCGACCGCATGGTGAAATTGTGCCTACACAAATGCCGTCTTGCGTTTGCGTGTTAAAACGTGCACAAATCGATTGGCTGCGAAGCAAAAAGATAGTGAAGTGACTTATCATCAGTAAGTAAACAGAACATCAACATAAACCAACCAAAACTAATTTTGATACTTTATTTTCTACTGACCCGGTATTTTGTATGAAAATCATAGATTATGAAAAGTGAACCGTACAGATTGGATAAGTAGGTACTAGACTAGAATAGGTGAAACTAATAGCGCAGTTGTACAATCTAAAGTATAGATTCTATACCGTTAACAAACGCCTTTGATGTAGGACGACATCGCAGCCACGTGTAGGTACTTACGCTGTCAGCCGAAAATGTGCAAGGTTTGTCAAAAGGTAAATAAAGTTTATATTAAATTCCAATTACCTTTAGATCTTTATTTCATTTCCTTTATTTCTTTAATGCTATAGCAGAGTAATTATTATAAGCAGCTGATAAAGCAGAGTATACATATACATATAATATATATTTTCATAATTATTAACGTATTTGTAAAATGCCCACTTTCTTATTTTGCGTTTTTCTATAATTTTATGTAATAAGTACAAATCAGCTTTAAAAAAAAAGGCATTACACTAGGTATCAAAAATTTGCCTATAAACGTCATTATTGGGCGGACGCTGCGAAAACTTTTATGTCATTGTTGTTTATTATAAACATTTAGATAACACATATATTTCACTTACATTTCTACAAAACAGACACAAACAAATAAGAAATACCAACCAGTCATCTGGGTTCAATACACAAAACACTTAAAAAAGAAATATCACTCGTATAATCGTTTAAAGACACGCGGCGTTGAGATGCAGATGTCGCGTGCGAAGTGCGGGTGGATTTAAAAAAATGAAAGCACGAAAGGCATTTTATCGGTACTATATCGGTATTTCAGTATCAGTATCAATACCGATACTTTTCCAAGGGTATCGGTATTCGTGTACTGAAATAAAATATCGGTATCAGTATCGATAAATCGATACCTAAATATCAGTATTTATATCGATATTTCGATATCGATAATAAAAAAATATCGGTATCCGGTCCCTGGTTGGTACTATTAATTAGTTACGCGAAACTCACCTATCTTGAGATAAGTTATATAGGTGTAACACGGCAGAGATGAGTATTAGTTGTATGTATACAGTTTATTAATTAATACTTAAAAAAAGAATTAGTATATAATTACTTATCTTAATACGGTCTGTAGGTAATTATAAAGCATGTTCTTGTTCGTTGTTTGCAAATCGTCTACTTACAAGTCTGGCCGAAACAATCGGTTGTTAAATCTATTTTAACACAATTATTTTTTATTGTTCTTTCATTGGTAGTTTTGTCTGTGGGACTATTATGAATGATGAGGTCAGAGACATTAATTTTAACCTTGGAAGTTCCCTATGGGACCGTCTGCTAATATGTTGACACCCAAATGTTGTTAATCGTTTTCAGTTCTCTAAATTACGTCATTAAGTGCTGTTATTCCAAATGTCCCCTTTTGGAGGTGGTCTAATGAATAGTCTCTTGTCTCTCTCTTGTCTATACTAATATACTAATAATATTATAAAGAGAAAAGATTTGTATTTTTGTATGTAACGAATAAACTCAAAAACTACTGGACCGATTTTGACGAAATTTGGTATAGAGAATCCTTAGACCCCAAGTAGTAACATAGGCTATAAATGATTCCAAAATTCCCACGGGAACGGGAACCACGCGGGTGAAACCGCGCCCGGCCTCTAGTAAGTTATATTCGTACATGAATAATAATAATTTTCAGACTAGATTTAAGTTTTATTGAGACAAGCTGGCAGTATTGGCAGTGCCGATACTTAATTTAACAATTTTCTTTCACCCTTGACTATTTTGAACACTCAGAAAAAATGAGAAGAAAATAGTCTCTTGTTTTCTTTTAGATTTAAAAAAAAAACTTTGTCCATATTATAATTACTTTACTCTTTGTCCATATCTTTAACACCTTTGCTGGTTGTGGAAAAAGCACTCGCGAATATTAAGATGGAAATGTAGGTATTTATTGACTTTGTATTACCCCTTATTGATTTACATCAACACTATTTTCGTTCGTTTTCAGTGGTAAATGCGATGATTCGCTAGATAAACTGTCGATTTGCGTACGCTTCGTGTTCAGCATCACCATGACAGCGCTGATCGTATTATATAATAAATATATAATCCAAATTACAATAACATGTAGGAAAACGCGCGCATAGAAAACACGTAGGTCGGTCCTCGCACTAGTTTACACTAACACTATCTTCTTTTCTTTTCAGTGGTAAACGCGGTCTTTCGCTAGAGAAACTGTCGATTCGCGGTCGTTTCTTCGCGTACGCCTTGTACGCGTTCAGCATCCCCACAGCGCTGACTGTTTTGCTGACTGCGTTGGAATTCTCGGGACTACCGTCACACCCGTGGCTACCGAAACTGCGACAGCAAGGGTGCTTCCTGTATGGTGAGCCATCTTGTTTTTATTAATTTTATTACATCATCTTCATCATCATCAGCAACAAAGAATTTCAGCATTTTTGGGTTCCATTTGTAAAGAAAGGTTCCGCAATCCGAAAGAATCGCGTTTTGTTGATCATCCTTATGATTACTTAACATCAAGTATGATAAAGCCTACGTATTTCTCATCATTCAAAACCCCATATTCTTCTTCCTTTCGCACTATTTTTTGCCTTGCAGCCTTTTCAGAAATATAAAATTTATAAGCCATTGCAGATTTCTTGTCTTTATAATAATGAAATACTATTTGCATGTTATAAATATTAAACAAGAAAATATACTAGAAAGTTATAAAAAATATACCTACTCGAAGTTATAACTTATTGCATATCTAATTTTTCTGTACCTTACGGGTTAAAATTCTTATTTCAGGTAAGAGCAAGCTGATATACTTGTATGGGCCGATCACAGTTCTCTGCATCGCCAACAGCGTGTTCTTCATCCTGACCACTATCAAGATAGCCCAGATTAAGCAGCAGACGGCGGTCCTCAAGTCCAAGGAGAGCTCCAAACATGATCAGCACAAGAAAGATAAACAAAGGTAATCTTATTATACCCTTCGATATACTACCAAAAATTTGTTTAAATCTACTATTTTAAGATTTTGTAATTTTTGCATTTTAAAATTTCTATTTAATATTTACCATAAGTATAAATCTACTATGTTTTTTTGGAAAGTGGCACCTGGTAAAATGGAAATGACGATTTCAAATAAAAATGTATTTAAGCTGGTTTGTCACAAAGATATAAAATTGTTAAGACATTGCGATTATGTAAGTAAACCTATAAGAATCATAATGGACGATAAAGCAACTTTAAGAAAAGTTAAGTCGACAATTATTTTTTTCACAATAACACAATAGACTTTTACAATAGAGATCAAACAAAAACATGGGGATGAATTAATAGGGTATGAAAATTTGTACGCGCCTTACCTAATGCGACATAATTTCAAAACATTTCCAAGAAATGTCCATAAAAGTTATTAATGTTTGTCATAGGCAAATCAGTGGTGCCCACGACACATGGCACATTATAGCAGTTGTGTCTCAGACTACAGAATCAAACCTCTCATGTTTTTTTCCTAAAATTGAAAGGTATGTTTGATTGGAATGAATTGCCGGGCAGTGGTGGGGTGAATATTTACAAAATCACAAGTGTTTTACAAGAAGTGGTGTGTAAATAAATGTATGAAAGATAAAATTTAATTCACTTAATGTCGAATGGTTTTCATAATTGGGTAAATTAGTATCAATCGCTTTTAGTCTAACATACACTATACATCTATTGATGCGTTTGTGACGACTGTCTTTATAAGCCAGTGTATCACAGTTTTGATCATGATCGCTACAGATGATGTTGAGTTACATTGGTTCACAGTTTGTACATTTTCGACATTATTAAAAGAGTTATGCTACTTTCCATTTCCAGACTATTGCTATACGTGAAGTTATTTGCCGTGATGGGAATCAATTGGTTCTTAGAAGTGATCAGCTCCTTCTACCCCGAAGCTAACGCTATCTGGCGAATCTTTGATGCATACAACGTCCTCATGGGCTTGACCATCTTCATCATCTTCGTGTGCAAACGCAAAATCTACTATTTAATGAAAAAAAGGTAAGTTCATGAAATTATACATTTAACATATTACTATAATTGTATCGGTTTTGAAAGTATTGCATCCTTATTATGGTGTAATATTGGTTTCCTCTATAATTATAACAAATTCAATATTGGCAAGATCAATCAAACAAAGTAAACAAAAAGTATATAAAAAGGAAAATGTATACTTGCAGAATAACAAAACCTACGTGATAATGTTAAAGACTTAGCAAAGACGTATGAACTACATAATAATATGTCTTCTGTATCCAGGATTAAAGAAACATTCCGTCGTGAAAATATCAATGATGATTTAAGAACGTTTAATATAAAGCATGCTCGGCCATGGTTAAACGAAAACCATGGTCAAAGGGACAGTATTGATACTGTTAAAACTAATGTCTTGGAGGGGCCGGAAAGCAAAACTGTAACAACAACAGTATAACTGAAATCAAAAATTAATGATGATTCATATATTATAAAACAAATTATACGAGATTTGAAAACCGAAGATGTAACTAAACTGAAGACTTTGTGGAGGAAGATATTTTAGAAGAGATCATGAATCATGGAAAGTCATGCTGATATCATTTTTGAAAGGTACCCTAATAATTTGAGTGGCATCAAGGAGATAATACTAGTTTTCACGAAGTTCTGCAAAGGATTAATCTAACTGAAACACTAACACTGAGGGGAATTGATACTGATAATTTATTAGGTTTTGCTGTGCACTGTTTTGATTTTGCAAGGGAACTCTTGGTTATACAGATTCCACCCACAATTGTTATATAAATGCTTGAATTTTGATTCGGAACATAGAACACATGAAAAAAGTAAAAAGACTAATTTTACTACTAAACATAAATAACTACAGACCAAATACCCTGCCTTGGCAGGAACAACATCCGTTCACCAACTTAAGAAAATTGGTTTGAATTATTGTCAACTTCGACACGTTAAAACTTGCTACTTAGCTTCTATCTTTTTTGTTTTTCATTAAAGCGTAGTTTTGTTTGGTTGGTTATTCTACGTCAACTTCTTTAAAGCTTAGTTACGAGTACGACTTTTCACTTCACTTCTTTTTTCTTGTGTTCTATTAATATGGAAGATTTTTTAAAGATAATCTTGACGATAAAAATGTCGAAATTTTGGATGGAATCTTAAAGCGTGTTGAACAGCCTTTTAGTTCCTCGCTGACAATGGTTGTAAAACGAATGTAGCTATATTACCGGTGCCTGTGAAACTACTAAAGTAGAAATAAAACACCGTGTAACCTTAATCATTCGCTATACAATGATCGTGAGGTAAATTTTTGTTTCAGTATTTTGATGATTCTTGTTTCTTTTTATAGTGTTTGGGCAATTAGATGCACAAATACATGCGCACTGTAGAATAGCTTTGATAGCAACGAATTTTACTTCATTAAATCTAGTTTTAGATCACCAAATTCTTTTGATATCACAGTATTGTGTAGTATTTTGTAATAGTTCTTAGTAGTCGTTTTTTTTATATTATTATCTAAGACTAATATGGATTCCTGCTTTGGATTTGGGATTCTAAAGGGGTTTTCTTGGATATATTATGGTGGTTGGACATATGGGCTTATTATTATATTGTTGGTAGATAGATACATGAAATTTCTGAATGTCATTGATTGCCTTACGTCTTCTAGGCTGGGGATTGCAGAAAATCATATGGATGGTGGAATAAGACTAATAAAAGCGGAACAGGTTTGGCAATTTATTACAATGACAGTGACTTAACCATGTTCTAAACTGTGACTTACTTAATTGTCAAAAAAAAACGAATTATGGGCTTCCCATGATGTATGCTCTGTGTCTAAAAGCTAAACTTTCAAAGAATATTTTGTCTAATATTTACTTAACATTCACTTAACTTATAATAACTAATAATATTCAAGTAATTATTATTATAAACTATATAAATTATTAATTTTATAACTAATACATATTTGTACCTATTATCGGGCTTATGAACAGGTTGACGATATTATATAAAACGCCACTGGTGTAACTAATTGGGTGTCATCGGCTTAAGTCTTAATTTATTACTTATAAATGTTTTTATTTATCTTATGTATCTACAAATAATTATTTTTTTAGTATTAATAAATGAAATCAAACTTATAAAGAGCCAAATATCCGAATAACATACGAGTACCTATATATTTTGAAGTCCTTCATAGTACTTATTATTAAATTCAATTAAGTTTCATTTCCAAAGCTCTAAACCAAGACTCTGACATACTTTAAAAAAATATTTTTTCATTACTAATATAATATTTTTATAATAAAACATGATATTTGCAGATATAAGCAGATGCGCGGCCAACCGTGGAAGCCCCAGACGACGATTTCTTCAAGAGTTCTATCCCGAGACGACACGCAGATTGGCTCCATTAAGGTGAACGAACAGACACTCAAACAGATACTACCGGATAATAAAAACTTGACATAGAGGCCACGCTTAACAAATGCTATAGCAACTAATTAATATGTACAGCTCTTAACGGTTCTCATATTCAATCAGCCATAGCGGCCATTTTATTTGAGTTTACCATTTTATTTACGTGATGTTCCGGGGCGAGACCAACTTAAGCTAGGTATCGGTTAAATAGGTATTAGGCTTCGAATCGATGATAGTAAATTGATATACAATACACATTTTAATGGTGTCATAAACGAATTTGAAAAGCCTTAAGTAACAGAATTATCCTTGTGGGCTTGCTGGCGAGTATGCTCTCCAGCGCGCCCACTTTGTTTTAAATATTATAACGAAACTTTTGATATATATATATTTAAAATTGGGTCTACAATTATGTACTTAATACCTAAATTGTTCTTCATGCTTTTTAAATTTACCTAGCTTAAATTGGTCTCGCCCCGGAGCATCACTTCAATTCTAAAAACTGCCTGGGATTTAGACGTCATAGTACCTTCCACCTGTAATAGTTGTCATTATTGTAGCGAAAACAAGGAAATCGTTCAACTGAGCCGCTAGATTCACTAGTCGCTTAGTTGCCGAAGATGTACGTTACTAAGCTGGGTCCACATTAATGTATCATCTTATCGTGTCGTAGCGAGTATTTGTATTGTATACTTCAGCCACTTTACGGAAAAAATGTTTGTAAACAAACCCATTCTTAACTTAAAAAGTACTTTTTACTAACACTTTATATAATTACGTGCACCTCAATTATAGATTACTTAACTCGTCCAAATTTGATATGACATTAATGTAGTTAACTAAAGTTTACTGTATTGTGGAATAATCACGAAGAATGTTTTCTTCGAGATGGCTGAAGTAACAGTGTTGACGTCCATTTCGACCATAGCGTTTCAGATGCTCTGTACTTTTACCAACTCTAGGACTACGGTGCCTTTATACAGAGGCAATACAAATGACGTCACTAGAAACTTATTTACTGAAAAAAATGATGTGGATTCACTGGTTTCCTTGGACAACGGAAACCACTGAAAGCATATACTATAACGACAAAAAAGTTCTTCGCTCTAGTGACGACCTTCAATGTTCTGCAATGACGGCACCGTAATTTTAGGAAACTCACTTCGTACCTAAATTAGAGAATCAGTTAAGCCTGTTTTAACCAAAATATGATTTATATAGCTCATTTTTAAGATCTTATAAATTATAATTAACAAATTATATAAACAGATAATGATTATAATTACTTAACTTAGGCTTTTCTATTGTCAAATTTGACTGTAAATTCTGTCTCGTAGATGGGGAAAATGGCGCCTACAGAAATTGCCCCTCGCGATCAGTCTTGAGCTCCGCTTCAGGCTTCCACGTTTCGGAAACGAGTTTTAATTCTTTTGCATTGAAGTTGTATGACTCTGGATGGCGGATTTTCTCTCCGATTGAGTTTTCATTTTAAATCACACTGAAAAGTTTAGCCACGTAACACAAAAGAAGTTAGAAGGAACGGGTTACGCATTTAGTGAAAAACACCTATCCCTACACAAGTGGTGAATCACCAGTCGTCTCAGCCACATGACACGAGGCCTATACCCAGCTGCGAGCTGGGTATAGGCCTCGCCCAAGGATCTCGACGACGATCGGTCCCGCGCTGGCCGCATCATAATTACCAATAACTATAAAATTTACATGATATGTAGGTACTTACCGATCTTATAATTGATCAGTGTGTGTGCTTTACACAAGCTTGCTTCACATGATCTAAAGTGTGTAAAAAACATTGATTGCTTATTTTCGAACTTTTAAGTTTATATGGCAAATTCACCACTTGAGTAGGGCTGCAGATTCTTTCTTGTTTTCTGTGTCAAACGTACGTGGACAAATTCAACTAAAACAGTGGCGAAGGCTTCATACAACACGATTCCCATCGGCTTCCCTTTTAGGAATCCTACCACACCATCCACCATATAGTTAGGAGATTTTTTGTAGAAATTTTTGGTCCGTATTCCGACCACTCGCCACTGTATATTAAAGTGATGTGGATCATATCCGAACTTGAAGGGACAGAATTTTCGTTGTCTGCGGAGTTATAAAAGTAAAAAATATTTTCGTCTAATAAAAAAAATGTTTTTTTTTAAGTAAAAGTTGTTATCGCCTTTTCATCTACTACTAATGTTTTGTTCCATAGCCTTATTAAGTTTAGCTGTACTTATTAAGATTGTAATTTTTCTTCCGCTAGAAATACAAGGTTACTTAGTTTACTCTAAATCATTTGTAGAACTCATCATTACGAACAACTTGTTGTATGGAAGCAAATCTGGAATGGTGAAAAAAAACAACTGCCATAAAGTGAAGTTTATATATAAAATTGTTGAGACAGCTGTCTTTTTTCGGGATTTCCGGGATGCTTCCATGCAAATTTTGTTCCTAATTATAAGTTCTAGAAAATGGTTTATAAGTTGTGACACAAAATAACGTTGTATATTGCTTCAGTTAGTCTGCTAAGCCCCATCATTAATATTATTAATTCGATTTTTATATGAAATAAATCAACTTTTCAGTGCACACTGTTTATTACCCTATTCATAATTCATAAATGATTTATTTGCATAAAACTTGGTATGAAATGATGTTTCAATAGTTGTATGTACACAAATTTTGCCATTCCATAATTAGCATGCAAATCAAAACAAAATAATAGTTGAATTTAAATTAGATTAGAATTCAAGAAACAAAATCAGAAGTCAAGTAAATTTTTAAGTTTTTTTATGAACCACGGGGAGACTCTAACACCCATATTCTAAGTCGTTCCTCCAAAACTTTCTCGTCCTCGACTTAACGAAACCTCATTGAAAACCTCTTAGAAATACTCCTCGAAATCGGTATTCTAAGTCATAACTCCGTAAGGACCTGGAGGAGCCAAAGAGTACGTAGCCACTCCGTGTTAGGCCTAGCGCACACTACCATTTTTACCCACGACGAGGTTGAGTGGAGTGTAAAAAGTTTTGGAGGAACGACTTAGAATATGGGGGTTAGCCTTCATCATACCTGATGTTAAGTATTGATAAGGCTGAAGACGGAAGCGAGCCTCTCCCGGAACTCTCAACCACTGAGGGACTGGCTATCTTATTTCGAACTGCCGGAACACAACACGCTCAAAACATTGTTACTATGGCGTCAGACTTAGATAAGATGGTGGTAGGTAGGCGGACTTACTAAAAGTCCTACCACCAAGCAAAAGCTGCAATAGCTCCAATAGCTGCTTCAAGTCATAAAAGTTATTTTGATTTAGCCAAGTATATTAAACAGCAGTCTCTTTATTTCTGTCGGAATCATTATATTCGTACACATTGCGAGACAATTTTTTGGATAATCTTTTAAAATTAACCTATTTAGATTCCTTTTCAGTCTAGAGTTTAGATCACATGCTTTTTAAACAATTCTAAATTCTTAGGTACGAAAATACTGGTTCCAAGGATATATCTAAGTCTGACGCCATAACAACAATGTTTTCAGTATTGTTGCTTGTTATAGTGTGTATAGCCAGTTACTCAGTGATTGGGGATTCCGGGAAAGGCTCGCTTCCATCTTCAGCCTTATCAATACTTAACATCAGGCATGACGAAGGCTAAGAGTCTCCCCGTCGTGAATAAAAAAATATAAATATTATATACAATGAAGGTGGTGGTAGTAAACCAAGGCTTATAAATAATGACTTACAAGACTGGTATACCACAGATGGCTCTATTAAGTGGTATAGCTTTTTTCTCGTCATTTCTCTACCACTAAATATTGGGAAATAAATAGTGTGAAATAGGTAAAAATTTCAATAATGAGTGCGCGAAATTCTTATTAGGTATGTCGATTTTTATATGTTTGTGCGGATCGATTGTCATTAGTATTTAAGACGAAAACAAAGATTAAATATATGTACTTAGTATATTATGTGTGTTAATTTCAGCAACTCATTAGATTTTTAAGTAGAAATTATTTGTATTAATATTTTTTTTCTAGTCGTTTAAAGCTACATTTATTTTAATGTATTTTTACCCACTGATTTTAGGTTTTAATAATAGTGATAAGGTTATACTTTATATAATTTTAGTACTTAAATGGATAATATTTTTAGAATTGCATTTAGAGTACCTAAAGGTACACGAGCTAATTAATAATTGTTATTGCACACTCATTAGATTTCTCTTTGCACTCAAAATGTAGGTAACCTACTTCTACAGGTAAAATAAAAGCTGTTTCTTCAAAGAGGCTCTAAAGTAATTTATTTGTACGAATACAAATCATTTATTTCTAAACATAGGTATAAGAAATACAGCTGATGTGAAAATAGATAATCATGTATCACTATGTTCCGCCATCGATGCGCGTACAAATTTCAGTTTTATTTTAATGCTCTATGAAAAATTATAATTGTAAGTATTTGAAAATGTCAACTAAATTTTTATATTAAAACAGCGGGCCTGCTGTCATTTATTAGCAACCATCATGTCATAGGAACATTTTGTTTGCGTTTTGTTTTTATTGAAGTTGTCACATTTTGACACACTTCACACTTTGGAGGCGATGATGGAGCGAAGACGTCACAAAACTTCCATCAAAAAACAAGCTTACTAGAGATTCGTAGTACGAAATAGCATAGTAAGATTGAAACAATACTGCGCTAAGAGATGGCGGTGTGCCCCCTGAACAGATGTCAGTAAATAAGTTAGAAATATCTACACTGTTAAACAATCATAATTTTAAAATAACAAATAGAAGATTTACGTCAATAAATTAATGATATCAACAAAAAAGTACATAATCAAAATTTGTCAATCGAGAATTCTGTCAATGTATATAATAGGCTTTTCCAATGATTTCAGTAATATATAAGTCAATAATTCCCTACGAAAGGTAGTTAAGTTAGCTTCTTTCAGTACATTCGGTAATTTATTATATATTTTTGGTGCCATACACAAAAAGCTATTTCCTTTCAATGCAGTTTTTCAGTTGTAGGTTCTGGTTTGAGTGATAAAATAATATAATTACGTATTTATCTTTTGTTGTTATTGGTAACAAATTATAAGGTAAATATCCGACCAAAAGAGTTCTTAGAGCTACCTAGTAAAGTATAACATAATCTGAGTTAGAGCTATTTCCAATATTCTGTAACTCATAAGCGATCCCTCTGTTGATAAGACTGAAAATTGTGACAAATAACTTACTTTATAGCCTTTAAAAAAAGGGAACCGTCTTGTTAACCGATCATTCTGTATCATTGGAGTTAGAATTTCCATAGAAATTGCACAGTAATATTGATATACAGGGTGGAAAAAGACGATCGTCGGAGGGAATACTTTCCTATCATGATAGTACATATTTTTCTTAATTAAGCCGGTTCGATTCCCGGTGCAGGTGATCGGCGATTTATCAAAAAAACGATGTATCGAATGTTTCCTTGCAAGTAAAATTTGTTTACATCAATATTTAGTTTCCTGCGACGACCGTCTTTTTTTCTATCTTGTATATAACTTTCGATGAAAAGACAAAATTAAATGTTTTTGACTGTTTTTTTCGTAATATTAACGCCAAAACAATCATTATTTGATTTGGTTCAAAAGTGCTTGTAACAGCCTAGACTGAATAAATGATACTGAATTAAATTTTGAATTTTGAGCTTGTATTTATTTGGTGTCATTATTACAGTGTAGTCTAACACCCATATTCTAAGTCGTTCCTCCAAAACTTACTCGTCTTCGACTTAACGAAACCTCATTGAAAACCTCTTCAAAATACTCCTCGAAATCGGTATTCTAAGTCATAACTCCGTAAGGACCTGGAGGAGCCAAAGAGTTCGTAGCCACTCCGTGTTAGGCCTAGCGCACACTACCATTTTTACCCACGACGAGGTCGAGTGAATTGTAAAAAGTTTTGGAGGAGTTCGACCAGAATGAGAATCACCTTCAAAGCTCGATTTGCCCCTTTACAACTCTACGGCTACCCAGTAAGCAATCATGGATTAAGGTACACCATCAGTCCCTAATGACTGCTGAATATCCGAATAAATATCCGTAGTTGATAATTTTTTCAGGCACTGGTACTTTATCACTGCGCAAATCTCGTTTTTATCCAATTATAAAAACTTTATAAAAACGATTTATCAATGTTTTACAAATAATTAATAAAATAAAAAGGACCAGACTGAATCAATTGATATTTGAACTAAATACTAAATGATAATGACACTTGAAAATAAAAACAAAAACTGTATCCACTTCTAAGAACTTTTTGATTCACCCTCGTAATTAATGTGATGTGTACTGGTGCGCTTTTTTTAATGTGTATACTTAATAAAATATTAAATCAACACTGTGGCATTTTATTATATTAAATTTCTGCAACGATCCACGTTGGAGCAAGCTAACCCAAAAGGTACTTTTCGCCCTTGCTTGGAAAACGGTTGGGCTATACCTAAGTACTCGGACATACAGCGCAGGGAGGGAGTTCCACTCCTTTTGAGTAGCGCATTGGGCGACATTTAGGAATATCAAACAAGAAGCAGCCCGGAATGCGTCTGGATGCCCGTTTTAATGTCTATTCTAGTATATAGGTAAGTGTATATATTCTTTGGTAATACTTCAATGCTTCAGGGTAAAACTAGGAACCAATCAGAATAAGATATTGCCATCAAGCAGAAATCAAGTCAATCAGAGTACTAAACGCTAGGTATTCGTGTTTTGGAGGTGATCTGTGTTTAGGACAAACACTAGCATTTTTTTTCAGGAAGAAATGTCGCTATTGTATAATTTATCAGTGTTTTGGTAGTTTGCCAAATCATCCTTCGACATAATGTATACAACGTTAAGTCTAGGTTAGTTCTCAATTTCTCGGTTAGTTCCGGTTCCTGTTCTTTGGAGGACTGAAAAGATAAGGATGTTTTCTTTTCTGTCCTTCAGTAACACTTTTTTGGTAGAGTGATTGTACACCGGCTACAAGGTGTCGCCTTCTCTGAGGTCCTGGCTTCGAAATCCGGTAAGGGCAAATGATGAATACCTGAGTGTATGAGTACTTGAGTCATAGCTGTTAATATATATTTCTACAAAGTATCAACTAGGAACGGCTCCAAACTGCACCACCTAAAAACCCTAAAAACCGAATTTGGCTCTTCTTTGGCGCCAAAAGCTAAGGTTATGGTGATGGTAGGACATCGAATTTTTGTCACCTCCTAGGTATGGTTGATGTCTAAGTATGTGCCAAGTTTCATTAGAATCGGTTAAACGGTCTGGGCGCTATGACCGGGCGGACAGATTTTCAAAAGAGTGAACATAAGAGAGGCTCCGCTACGCTCCGCCTCAATAAAATATGTTTTTCTATACGTAACTCTAGAGTCCCCATTCTCTCTATTATCGAATGAGGATTAGTGGCCACCTCTGATGTCTGAGTTTATCAAACCGGCTATAATGGCTCTGACTTCACCTTACGACTGTTAGTCAGATGACAACAGCCAGGACTGACGACGGTTTAACGTGCCCTCCGAAGCACGGAAGCGCACAGTTGTAATGCCACTTTACGGTCACCCATCCGACAGCTGGCCGGCCCGTACGTTGCTTAACAAATGTAACCGCATACGATCAGTCTGTTATGCGCCGCCTTGAGCCTTTCAATGTTTCAAGATTAAAAAAGCATAACTATACAGTGCTCTGTTGGAGAAGTGAAGAAAAGGATATAACCTTGCAAAACATTATTTTAAATGGGAGTGTTGGATCTATTTAGTCTTTCGAGAAATTAAAAATGTATAAATGAGTATAAATTAAAATCTTGAGAATTATTCGGAAGCATAAAAAATATCAGCAAGCGCCAGTAGCACGAAAAGGCCGAGAAAAGGGTATTCAAAGTTGCCAAAAACCCTTAATTCATTTATTGGTGCCTCTACCCTATACAAGCGTCTCGTTTCACCGACAGTTTCCGATTGAACCCCTCATAAATTAAGATTTAAAAAGTCCATCCGAAATGTAACGCAAAAGTAACGTTTTGTGACGTGTAACGTAAATGTAACGTGAAGGGGTCAATACTGTAAAACGTTACAAAAGTAACGTTCTGGCAATGCTGAAAATAAGAAAATGTAAAACCAAAAATAGTTCGCGCCGAAGAAAAATAAATTAAAAAGTAAAACTTCACGGCACTGGCACGTCGCGCGTATACCTTCACAGCGCTGGCACAATGCGCGTTGAAAGCTAGGTAACCAGAAGTTGATTATTGGATAACGAGCAGATCTCGATAAAAGATCGTCCAATGACTCCAGCGGATGTCTTGATATCAGCGACATATGCCATCAGGTCTAGGACGGACGGCGTTAACTTTGCTGATTTTCCACTGTGGATTCAGGTTGTCTTCCTTAATGACCTTCATTGGGTATCCATCTTTAAATTCTCGCAACTGCGCAATCCGTGGAATCGAGTCAATAGTTGGGTGCTGGATATCACGTTGGGGCACCGATGTAAGAGAACGCCCAATGAGGAAGTGGCCCGGCGTCAACTGGTTGAAATCAGCAGGATCGAACGGCATTGGTGTAAGCGGTCTGGATTTTAATATGGCTTCAATTAACGTAAGCGTAGTGTTGAGCTTGTAACTACAGCCTCACGAAAAGTTCTTCGAAACTAAGTAAATTTACAATTCCCCAGCACTCGATTTTATGGTATTTGACCGATTTAACAGTGGCCTCCCATAATACCCCAAAGTGAGGAATAAGCATGTATGAAACGGAAATTGACAACTTCGTTTTCCTAATTTTCACTCGAAGAACTGCAGTGGCTTTTCATGAATCTGGACAGATACTGTATATCAAACCAAACAAACGAAGTACCGTTGGCTGAATAAAATGTTAGCCGGTTTAGCTTTAGCGAAGTGAAGCCTGCCGCGTCCACGAATCAGATTTGCTCGTCAAGTCTCCAACCAGTTCGACATTCACAGCTTTAGTTAGTGATAAACTGATAAAACAGATAAAGACGGCTACATAAGTTTTAACTAGCCTGCATCCTCGTCCTTGACGCCTAGCGCACATGATGGGTTCAGTATGTGACGGGGCTCCTAGTCCGGCAGCACTAGAGTCGCCGGAACGTCGGAACCGCCGCACTCGTTTAATAGAATATTAACCAAATAAAAGAATCGTTCTCAGAGACTCGTTTTATTGTAATGAAAATAAGGAACTGAAACAATATAAAATACAAAGATATAGAAAATTATAAATACTGAATCTAAATAATGAGTAAAAAAGTAGGTGTGCTTACCCCGTGTATCGGGTTCCTGATGTATTAAGAGAATAAATATGGTTGATTGATAAAAATATGGAAGGGATAGCAGCGTCTAGCCTGCTGGCTTCTGTAAGATTACGTCAAAATGAGCCGAAAAGGAAACGTGGAACGGAGAAAATTTGAATTTAGACAGAACAGATAAAAATACAATTTGATTACCATAGAGTGAGACTACGGAGTTTCTAACCATTATAGAGGTTTCATCCATCTATAAGGCTAGAACGAAATGGCATTGTTACAATACCGGGGCGGCCGGCGCAAAAAAAATCTTTAAAGGATTTTTTTGTAAAAGAAAAACAATATGGCAATGTTAACGATGTCGTTTCTGCACTTAACTTAATTTGGAAAATAAATAGGTAGTAACAAACAAGTCTCTTTTATAAAAAATACAATATAGGTAATAAAATATTAACTAATTTAATGGATGTGCATGATAGAATTTTGAGTATGTAAATGGTTTTTACAGTGAGAAATTTACACTAGGTTGGTTCCGGTTCCATATAAATACTAACATCCGTCATATCTATCAAAGTCTTAATTCAACAAATTTTGAATTAAGGCAACAGACAAGTAGAGAAATCTTATATAAAAGAAGATATTTCTCATGAAACCAACCCAGATAGTGCAGGCTTATTTAAATATGCCAGTCACCACCCGCTGGCTTTTGGTGATCATGTTCAGTGTATATGTGTGCGATGAATGTCATGTACAAGTGTTTATGTATAGTGCCTTAAAATATACAAGTTTACTAACCATAATAAATGGTCAGGAAAATAATGTTAAATCTCGTTAGAGAATAAAAGTAAGTACCTAGAATAATAAGGTAATACTATAAGATAAGTAAGTTGGTAAGTATGCAACTTATTACGATAGTCGTAAATACGACAAATTAAGTTAAAAATAGAATGTAATCATCTTATATGTACAGAATTATGCATTAATAAAGTAGTTGATGGTTAGCCAAAAGGATGGAGGTGTATATAAAAACAGAACAATTATACAATTCATAAGATTATGTGACATGCATCACGCTTAAAGTAGGTATGTAATAATAATGAAAATATGTAATAATAAATAAATTAATAAGTAAAATAAAGAAAATATGCTAAACTAATGTGTAAGGAGATAAATAAATTACCTTAATTTCGGAAATGGTTTTATGTCTTTGACATGCCAACGACCTAATGGTTTATTGGACATGTCCGATAAATCGTAAATAAGCGGTGAAACTTTGTTTGAAATCTTACATTTAATAAATTTGGGTGCTAATTTTGCCGAAAAATATTTATCAGCTGAACTAATAGGGTAATTTCGTTTCCAGATAATATCACCTTCGTTAAATTCTAATTGCTGGTGTTGCTTATTATAATAATGAGCATTAGTTTGGTGACATTTATAAAGACGAACTTGAACCTCTGAAAATATTGGGCTAAGTAAACCAATGTTCTCAGAATATTTATCTTTCGGAGCTAAAATGGAATCTTCTGTTGTGTCGGTTTTGTAAATGGAACCGCATGTGACAAGTTCACGACCGAAAACTAGATACGATGGAGTGAATTGAGTTGTTTCGTTTACAGCAGAATTAATTGCAAACTGAATTTTATTAAGATGAATATCCCATGTTCTATGATCGTTATCAACAAATGAAGCGATTGCCGTAATTATGGTTTTATTGTAGCGTTCTACAGTATTCACCTGTGGGCAATAGCGTGGAGTGTAGTGTACTTTAGGTATATTGTAGAATTTAAATAAGTCTGTGAGTTCATTGCTTATCATTTGTGGGCCATTGTCCAAAATAATTGTTTCAGGAATACCATATGTCATAAAAACCAGATTTTCCAGAATATGCTTTATGACTGAAGATGTAGCACGTTTAACAGGATACAATAGACAATATTTAGAAAAACAACAAGTTGCTACTAGGATAAATCTGTTAAGTTTGCGAGATAATGGTAATGGTCCAATTAAATCAATTGATAAACACTGAAAAGGACGTGAACAATGTTTTGGTTTACCCATCAAACCAATTGTATGTTGATTTTGATGTTTGTAGGCAAGACAAGTTTCACATTTGGATATATATGTTGCGATGTCTTTATACATGCCAGGCCAAAAGTAGCTATTTTTGATGCGGTGATACGTTTTAAAAGCACCGAAATGAGCCGTTGTAGGTGTAGAATGGTTTTCGGCAATAATGGAATCACGTAGTTCCAAAGGAACAACTAATTTCCAAGAAAACTCCGAATGATATGGAGTGTTAGATCGTGTATACTAATATAAATTATTGTTTTTAATAGAATAATCAGGGGTTGAAGATGGATTCGATTTACATTTAGATAAGATTGTATTATACCAATCATCATTGGAATTAGACATATTAATATTAATGGCGTTAATGGATTTAATACGGGATAGGGTATCTGGTACTAAATGTTCTTTACCTTTTTTATGTTTCATATCAAAATTGAACATGGATAAACGAATACTCCATCTGGCTAGTCGACCTGTGGGATTATCGAGATGTAAGAACCATTGGAGGGCAGAATGGTCTGTATAGATAGTAAATTTCTGGCCGTTGTCTAAATAACAACGCCAATGTTCTAGAGCAGTTATGACACTTAATAATTCCCGTTCGGTAATCGAGTAATTCCTTTGAGGTTGAGTAAGGGATTTACTCATGTAAGCAATAGGTTTTTCTATGCCTTCAAATTCCTGTGTAAGCATTGCACCCAACCCGTATGCTGACGCATCACAGTGAACAGCAAAAGGTTTTGTAAAGTCAGGACAAGTTAAAATTGGAGTAGAAACTAAAGCTTGCTTTATTAAATTGAATGCATCATTTGCTGCAGAAGTCCATTTAAAAGGAGGTGCTTTTTTGCTGGTTGAAGTTAATTTTGTGAGAGGAGCTGCCAAAGTGCTGAGATTTGGTATAAAACGACGGTACCAGCTCGCTGTACCAAGAAATTTTTTGACTTCTTTAGCAGATTTTGGCGGTTGTATTTCCAGAATAGCCTTGATTTTGTCAGGGTCGGTATGTAAGCCTTTTTCGTTAATTATATAGCCTAAGTATTTAAGTTCGCTTCGAAAGAAGGCGCACTTCGGAAAGTTGATAGTGATGTTAGCCGATTTTAATTTATTGTAAACTTTATTTAGTAGGGTAATATGATCGTCAAATGTTTTGCTGACAATAATTATGTCATCTAAATAACAGAATACGGAGCTGTCAACGTTATAAAGGAGATTATCTATAAACCTTTGTTGAGTTGCGGGTGCATTAGTGAGACCAAAAGGCATAACCTTAAATTGATATGTTCCGCGACTAGGGACGTGAAACGAAGTCTTGGGACGGTCTTCAACACGAAGGGGAATTTCCCAAAAAGCTTTTGCAATGTCAATAGATGACAGGTATTTAGCATCTTTAAGATTATCTAAAATGTCGGCAATAAAAGGTAATTTATATGCGTCTTTTCTGGTAACATCGTTTAGTTTACGACTGTCTACACAGAAACGCCAAGTACCATCTTTTTTAGGGGTAATAATAACAGGGTTAAGCTAAGGGCTTTCACAAGGTTCAATCACATCTAGTTCTAGCATTTTGTCTACTTCTTCGCGAAGAGCTTTTTGTTTCTCAGGTGATAAACGATAGCATCGTTGCCGTAAAGGAGGATGGTCACCGGTGTCAATGTGATGTTCAGCTAAATGTGTCTTACCAAGTGGTAAAGTTTCAGTAGAAATGTTCTTAAAATTATGAATGATAGTATCAGCTATAGCACGCTGAGTTTCAGAAAGATTGTTATATTACTCAATTTATTATCAGTAGTATTGATTAAGAAAGTTGGAGCGTTTGAAGATTTATGGACAGTAATTTTGGAAAGAATCTGGGGAGCTAAGTTAAAAGCTTTCCAAAAATCAATGCCAAGTATAAATGATTCAGAAATGCTAGGTATAATGTGCGCTGTAATATTAAAGAACTGTTTATTATATATAGTAGGTAAGTTAATATAACCAATGGAACGTATGGGTTGACCATTTGCAACCGTACCGTGTATGATGTTATTGTATTTTATTTCAAAACCATGTTCAAGCAATAATTTATGTGAGCTATTGCCTA
Organism: Chrysoteuchia culmella; assembly: GCA_910589605.1. Taxonomy (NCBI): domain Eukaryota; kingdom Metazoa; phylum Arthropoda; class Insecta; order Lepidoptera; family Crambidae; genus Chrysoteuchia; species Chrysoteuchia culmella. The sequence continues at coordinate 18,595,325 of OU342651.1, read as the reverse complement.
AAATAGTGATTGCACTACCACTATCCAATAAACCGGATAACGATAAACCGTTGACGTTAATATTAATGTAGGGACGTTCGGTATCAGTCGTATTTGTAAAGAGAAGCGTAGTAATTTTATAAGATTAAAAAAATATTTTAATAGTATTTAGCCAGTTGTCCCAATCTGACTTGTCGAAATTCGACTTACTACGATTCTCACTTATTAGTTTTTTGGAGAAATATTACACTTCGGACAATTAGTAAAAATAACGTTTTGTTTTCCGCAACGAAAACAAACTTTATTGGTACTAGTGCAATCTATCAAGTTGTGGTCATCTGTTCGGCAACGAGGACAAGAAAATATTTTCCGCTGTTGAGTAGTAGAAACTGCATGAATAGGTGTTGATGGCGTGTAGGTACGTGAATGCGTACTATTGTCAAAGCTGTGAGACATTGGAAACAATTTTTGTTTCGATGAGGTAGGTAAAATATTGGAAAAATCATTAGAGTTTGAATTTGAAACTTCTAAACAGTTTTCAAACCATTTACAAGATTCAAGTAATGTATTTACTGAAGATAAATCATTAGGTACTAATCTGTGACCGAACTCTGGTCTCAAATTCCGTCTTAAAATTTCAATTTTCTGTTTTTCTGTCAATGGTTCATGAAGTTTATGGAATAAAGATTCCATTGTGGCAAAATAAATAATAACTCTTTCGTTATGTTTCTGTTTACGTGAATCTATAAATTTTTTGAGCTTGTAATCATAATCCGTAATCTCAAAATATTTATAGAAGGAGATTTTAAAAGTTTCCCAATCCCTTAAAAAATCTTTGTTGGCTCTAAACCAATCCAAAGCTATTCCCGAAAGTATATCGTAAATGTGGGCAAATAAGGTACTAGGGCTAATATTCCTTGCAGTAGCAAATTCTTCCACTTTTAGGATAAACTGTCTAGGACAACCTTCGCCAGAGAAGGAGAATTTTTTAATTTCGGTGTTTGGTCGAGTATTTGCAATATTTGATAAAGTTTGTGTTAAAGTATCAAAAAATGAATTAGGAATAACATTTTCTTGAAAAGATTCAGTTGAATGATAGGTAGTTGTTGATGGAGATGGCTCGAGAGATCGGAAATGTTGTTCAAGTGTTTTAAGTCGATCCCAAAGAGATTTATAAACTTGAATGTCCTGGGGTGAATTTTCGGTGTCAATTTCTATTATAGACAATCTATTACGAACGTGGGTAATATAAGGTAATATTTTCGCTTTCCTATTAGGATAGGAAGATATGGTTACATCAATTATATCTAAACATTTTGTTACTTCCTCCGTATCTAAAATAAAAGTATACGGGCTTGATGAAGATGGTGGGTATAAATTTGGTTCCGATAAAATAGTAGTCAAAAGTTCACGTAATTCTATGGCAGTTTGAGTCGATTGAAAATCCGCATTACGTAATTTAAGTTCGTAAATAATTTCAGGTTTATTTAATTGTGAAATATCCATATTTATATTTGGTATTGTAGTAGGGAAAATGTAATTAAAAAGTATTTAATCACTGTTATAAAAATAAGGTATAAAACCTTTTCCGTGTTTTGTAAAATCGAAAAAATGATCGATTTGAAAATAAAATAATATGACAACGTCGGACAATGTCAATTGACATAAAACGTGCAAATAAATATTACGACTTATAATAAACCAATAAAAGAATTAAATAACAATTTGATGATAAATATGAAAAAATTGTGTAGTGGATCTTGGCAAAAGATACTCTCCAAAGCCAAGGGTGTGTAAGTAATTAGTGTGTGTTTGAAATGCCTCCGCTACTATGGCATCGGGAACCGATTACATTTGTAACCAGCCATAGTAGCGTCGATCGTGTATCTGTCTGTTTGGTGTGTGTAAAGTGTATGTAGTGTAGATATTTGTTATAAATAAGTAAATATTTGGATAGTGTATAGTGTGTTGAAATGAGAATGGTTGAAAACAAATACAATAATTATAAGTAAACGCAAGTAAAAATTGTTAACTGGGCCGAAAGGTTTTGGGGTCGAAACAGGCAAATTGTGCCGGGCAATATTTTAGAATTTAAAAGACTAATTATAGAAAAACACAAAACACAAATGACATAAACATTAATTTTGCAGGAAATAAAAAAAAATGGTAGTCCTCACTCCGAAGTCCGAGCTGCAGAGAAGTGGTAGTGTTGTTAGTTTCGCCGGAGAGCCAGTGTGACGGGGCTCCTAGTCCGGCAGCACTAGAGTCGCCGGAACGTCGGAACCGCCGCACTCGTTTAATAGAATATTAACCAAATAAAAGAATCGTTCTCAGAGACTCGTTTTATTGTAATGAAAATAAGGAAAATAAGGAACTGAAACAATATAAAATACAAAGATATAGAAAATTATAAATACTGAATCTAAATAATGAGTAAAAAAGTAGGTGTGCTTACCCCGTGTATCGGGTTCCTGATGTATTAAGAGAATAAATATGGTTGATTGATAAAAATATGGAAGGGATAGCAGCGTCTAGCCTGCTGGCTTCTGTAAGATTACGTCAAAATGAGCCGAAAAGGAAACGTGGAACGGAGAAAATTTGAATTTAGACAGAACAGATAAAAATACAATTTGATTACCATAGAGTGAGACTACGGAGTTTCTAACCATTATAGAGGTTTCATCCATCTATAAGGCTAGAACGAAATGGCATCGTTACAAGTATAATCGATACCTACATTTTGAAAGGGATAATCATCTGGAGTAAGTCACTGCTGTGGTAAGTTTCCCATCAACGAGATTACAATCTTTGGAAATTTGAGCATTGTTTTGACAACCTTCTTCGAGATAAATCGAAATTGCTGGCTGGCCAAATACATGTGAGCAGCAGCCGGCAAAAGTATGAAAATCCATATCTGTCGTGGTTAAGCGGCCAAATAAATTCCCTACATAGTAAACTCATATCTGTCGTGTAATTTAAAAATGGAACGATCTTTTACTCTGAAACATGACTACTAAGGAGGTATCCTATCAAAGATTTTATTTAAATTGCGACCTGGCTTGGAAATAGAAAATTGTTTATTGAAAAGAAAAACGTTACGCGTAAAAAATATTGTTGTTCGTTGTTCGTCATTGATTTGAAAAGTTTGAATTTCCGCGCATTATTTGAGAAAAGTACCATACAAGCCTTGGCCACAACTAGGCATTGATGGACGTACATACGTATGTGTGCCTCGGCTCGTCCATCAATGCCTCTTTTGCTGGCCGCTGCAGTAATGTACTATACCCTTGATGCGAGTACAACGTTTACATTTATGATATCAGGACCTAGCTAAATTACGGCCGCCTACTGGCAAAGAGGGCCAGCATGCATCAGTTTTTTTGTGTTCATAAATAAATAATTTCGTGAAATGATTAGTGGACTGTAATAAAATAAGGATAACGGCTACCGACACGTCTTACATTTATTGAATCTATAAATAAATTATAACTTTTTAATTTTGCATTTTACAATGCTATTTTTATACTAGGGCATTGGGCCGGATTCCCAAGGATGCAAGGATTTTTTTCTAGTACCTATATTTTCTTGTTTAATATTTATCACATAAAAATAGCATTTTAATCCGGCCAAATGTAATAGCCATAGTGCAATGGGCCGGATTCCCAAGGATGCGGGTTCGAATCCCGGCAGGGCGACATGAGACTGGTTGTTTTTTTTTCTAGTACATTTTCTTGTTTTATATTTATCACACAAAAATAGCATTGTAAAATGCAAAAGTAAAATGTTATAATTAGATGTCTGTTTCATCATACTCGATAGTCAAACATTTGTAAAGATGTTTCTTTCGAATGCGAGGATATTTCTCTCATTGATGAAACGACGGTGGCCAACACCGTAGAAAGGTGAATATACTAGAAAAATTCGACGAGTCCTCGTAGGTCTCTATAAATAAATTTTAACAATTATCTAGTTTTATTCAGTATTCAGGAAATAACTCGTATCGACTGTCTTAATAATAAAAGTTAGAACGTCCCGCAGCTCATGCTCTTTTAAACCACCAGTTAAAGTAATGCGAATTTTAATCAATCGTAGTTACGAAGCGAAAATGTATGCAAAACTAGTCAAGGCGTAAATAATTTGAGAAACGCATAAAATCTATTAGTTTGTCATTTCTCGTGCTATTTGCAACAACATTCAGTAGTGTAATGTTAAGTCACGATTCGGGTAATGTCTCAACTGTTACAGGTTGAAAAGGCCAGGAACTATCGTCTTGACTTAAAAATTTAGCATTCGTAAAGAGAGTGACATTTCACTACCTATTGCAATAGAAACAATGACAGTATTTATTACAGAATATTTACAGCGTTCTGAAACAAATTATTTAGATATAACTACATTTAATTATATACATATAAATTAAAACTTTACCTTTTTTTTATGATTTTGTAATTTTTGCATTTTCAATGCTATTTTTATACTTATGGTAAATTTTAAATAGAAAAATATTGGAAAAAATTAACTCGGCCACAAGTGAATTCTCAGGCTGGAATCGAACCAGCGACCTTTGTAAATCCGGTCCAATGCTCTAACCGCTGAGCTACCGAGACTGGCTGGTTCGATTCCAGCCTGAGAATTCACTTGTGGCCGAGTTAATTTTTTCCAATATTTTTCTATTTAAAATTTACCGTAAGTATAAAACTTTACCTTTTGTATGTAGGTATTTACGTTTTACGTGTACTCACAAATGTACATATATACTTGATAAAAAAAATGTAGGTACATAATAAATACTTAATGAAATGGTTTTTCAATATTTTTCTATTTTTTTTAATATTTTTCTATTTTTCTATTTAAAATTTACCACAACTATTTGAAGTCAAACAATATCCTAACCGACTGCCAACACGGATTTCAAAAGGGCAAAGGCCTGTTACATTATTAAGTAAATTCACAAATGACATAAACGAACATCTGCATAACAAAAAAGCTGTGGTTGCGGTATTCTTCGACTTCAAGAAGGCTTTCGATGTTTTAGAGCACGACACCCTAATTCAAGCCATCGAAAAGTGCGGCGTTCAAAATCCTCTAGCTCATGGTTTCGGGAATATTTGACTAACCGCAGTTTTTATGACAAAGTGGGAGACGGCCAAAGCTCGCTTAGGTCGGTAACATGTGGGGTCCCGCAAGGGTCCGGAAGTGGACCTATCTGCTTCCTGATGCACGTCAACAGCCTGCCCAATGTGAAACAAAACTGCTCCACATATATGTTTGTCGATGATCTATGCGTGCTGCGAGCTGGTACCAACCTGGACGAGATTTGTGAATACGTTCAGCAGGACGTTAATAATATAGTTAAATGGTGCCATGATAACGGGATTGTAATAAATACGTTAAAGACCAAAATGTTAGTTAAAAGATCACCTCATACCATTTATAAAAACATCAATAGTAAAATTGTCACACATAGCTACGATTGCATACCTAAAGCCAACATTGATTCATGTACTGATTGTAAATATATAGAAATAGTTCCGCATGTAACCTACTTGGGAGTAATAGTATCATCTAAAATAAATTACTATCGACCTGTATGATGTACGTCACAACTTGCAGTACAGTAACCTTGTAATGCGAGAAATGTTAAATGTAAGTCCTTCCTTACGAGTTGAAAATTGTTTACGGTTAGGATAACCATAAAATGTAATATTATAATTAGTATTTTCTTTTGTGATGGAAATTGACCTTACTGATATGTTAAGCTCACTTTTCAATTTGACGACTCTGTATGAAATAAAACAGGGAGAAAAAAATAGCCCTTGACGAGTTTCTTGCCGGTTCTTCTCGTTACAAGGTCTCCCGCCGTAGGGTTTGTGAACCGATGGCGTAGCTTCTTTGACGTTCATAAGTGCTTGTAACAGCCTAGACTGAATAAATGATATTGAATTTGAATTTGAATTTAGTGGATGAGTCTTTCTCATGGACTGTTCACATAGACTACTTATGTAACAAGCTACAAATACTTCTGGGCAAATTCTATCACTTAAAATATAAAGTTTCCCTTAATATTCTTGAGTGCATGTACAAGGCCTTCGTGGAGACAGTGATGTCATACGCTCTCGACAGCTACGGTTTAACTTATCCATCTCATATACAAAGAATAGAAACGTTGCAGATCCGCTTTCTTAAATTACTTGTTGATAATAAAACTAAAAATAAATATAAAGATAACTATTATGAACTATTCAAGGTATGCAAAATTCTTCCAATCACTCTCAAACACAAATATCTATTACTGGTTAACAACTACAGCTGTCGGGAACGCTTGCCACCACTTCGACACGGTCACGCAACGAGAGCTGCGTTGCGCGGCAAGTACAGTGTGCCGCGCGCCACCAGCGTGTATGGCGACAGAACCCTGGCCAACCGCGTGCCCTACCTGCTGAACAGTCTGCCTGCTGACCTCTTGTCAAATGATAATTTTAAGTATTTTGTAACTGTTTAAAAAGGCACTACTTAAACACAATGTAATTGTATAACTGTTTAATATTTTTATACTTATGGTAAATTTTAAATAGAAAAATATTGGAAAAAATTAACTCGGCCACAAGTGAATTCTCAGGCTGGAATCGAACCAGCGACCTTTGGAAATCCGGTCCAATGCTCTAACCGCTGAGCTACCGAGACTTGTTGTTAAATATTTATTTGATAAGTACTTATAATTTTTTTTTGCTTAAATTTCAAACTCGCATTCAAACCTCTTGTTAGGTTTTGCGAGATTATGTAACCATTTCATTGTTTGTACTTTATGAAATAAATAAATAATAATTGTCAATCGACAATACAAAGTAGTAAAGAGCATGTAAAGAATTGAGTTAATTAATTTACTAACCTTATGAATAATCCTCATACTACCCGATTGAGTGCTGGACTATTTTATTTACGTAAAACAAATACGTAACACTCCAATATAGCTTAAACATTTTCCAATGGTCATAATGCAGAGACCGTACACTTTTTCATATAATTCGCGCGTCATCCATACGAGTAATTTGGTAACAGGATCGATCTAGAACCAGATACCCATTTGAGAATTCACTGGTGGCCGAGTCGATTTTTTCCAATACCAATTTTTCTATTTAAAATTTATCTTAAGTATAAAAATAGCATAAAAAATGCAAAATTTCCAAAATCATAAATTATATAAATAATGCTGTTGCATTTTAATCGATCGCTAAGAATTTGTAAATGTGTTTCTTTCGAATATAAGGGCCCTAGCATTGATGTGACAATGCTGGCCTACAGCGTATTAAAAATATGAAAGTTTTGGAGAATCGACGGTGGTCCAAGTCGCAAGTCTCGGTAACTCAGTTGTTAGAGCATTGGACCGGATTTTCAAAGGATTTTCGCGGGTTCGAGTCCCATCTGAGAATTAACCTAAGACCGAGTTGATTTTTTTCAATATTTTTCTATTTAAAAGTGTATCATAAGTATAAAAATAGCATTGAAAATTGCAAAAAATCAAAAATCATTAATTACAAATGTTTAGTTTTTAGACTTTTTCCTGTAAAAGACGATATTACATGCCAAATTTCATAGTTCTAGGTCAATGGGAAGTACCTACCCTATGAATTTTAATTCCTCGAGAGTGTAGAAACCTACGTTTTTTTGCGACATAAACGGTCCTATCATTGTTTTACGTTAATTTACAAGTTTGATGTTTTCACAGCTTTAACAGACTGTTGACTTAATATTATGGTATTAATTTCAACTCGATACCTCCGCGCGTTCCTGAGATCATCGAAGACAAACGGACGGACGGACCATAAGGGTTCCGTTTTTTTATTTCGAGGTACGGAACCCTTAAAATGATGTAACTTTCTTTGTGAAAGAATTTTCAGAATCGGTTCAGTAGTTTCCTGTGGCGAAGGATCGAAATATGGCGAAGGTAAGCTAGACCAAGAAAAATTTACAAATCAGACAATAATTAACATGGGAACTTAACATTTTGTTCACTTTGCAACTGCCCGATCTACGTATTCTTAACTAATTTGGTAACATTAAGTAATTAATTAAATAACCATTATAATTTGCATAATGGATCACTGGGAATTGGTAAGTATAGACCGTTCGCCACTGCAGTGATTTGAAGTCCTAGGTCCGGCCTATATTTGGATATAAATTTTGATATTGACGCCCGCTGATGTGATGAATAGGTGTCATCCACAACGTGCTTCTTCGCGCAGATGTGAACTAGTGCAGTCTCGACAATGTTGAACTTACATGCGAGACAAATCCTCAGCTATAGCCAGCTTATACGAAACCTATATTTGATGCATCAAAATACAGTAAAACTTATTTTAACTACGTACCTGTTTCAGAGATTGCTTCTTACAAAAACCTTTTCCAACAGACTACTCGTAGATTAGTTATAATTAGGCTAAATTAGTCATCAGCATTGTTTTACACATAATTACGAATAACTAACATTATAATATTAGCTATAAATTTGAACAACGCTCCTGCGCCGGAATATGTTTCTAAGAAAATTTTGACAAGCCTACAGGATAACGTCATCCATAAATAACAAATGAATTAATATAACAAGGCATTAATACAATTTTAGTCGAAGTCAAAGCACGCCAAAATGAGGATACTTTACGTAGTCATAATACTTTTTCAAACTTATTTTGTAAGTTCTTTAGGGATCCAAATAAGGGAATCGAATTCATCGATTTGTCAAAATGGATTGTGTCTCAAGAAGTGTTGTCCAGAAAATCTTTATGTGTCGCGGTCAAAGGGAAGGCAGAAGGAATGTAAACCATACAACCAGAGCAAATTGGAAATAACGTCACCTCTTTATGACTATTATTTGAAAGAAACTGGACAACGGATTGAAAATGTTTTCTTCTTCGAAGTTAATGCTTTCGCTAATATTACATTCAAGAAATACGTTTATGAAGTCCTGTCTACTGGGCTCAATGCTTACGTTACAGATGTGAGTACTTTTGACCTAATGTGCTTATTTATTACACAATGTCACATAATTATTCCTTCTTAACCCTTATCACCACTCGTAAGGGAATAGTGTCCGCCACCAAGCAAGTTTAATTAAATATTTGTTTTATTGTAAACATTACGCGCTCGCGGCTTCGTCTATTCTCAGTATAGACTGAGAGGCGAGATTTTGGACTCTAAAAATTTTAAAGACACTTTTTATCTAACATTCTACAAATGTCGCATTTTTGTTTAAAATTAAAAAACTTGTTAACTTAGATTTATGATATTATGTATTTTATCAATAGAGAGGTATCTAAATAAAAATAAACGTGTCAATTCATTTTTAAATATTAATTAAGGGTTAATAGAATTAGAGACAATAATAGTTTCTGAATTGATAACTTTAAGTTGAGACTATCTCAAACGCAACTGAAAGCAAAATGTTCATACAAATATAGGTAGGTATTCATGTATTTCAGGTATTCATGTGGTATAGAAGTATGGTGGTATCATATTAGAGGTTTCACCTCGGCATGAGAGAAGGCAAGCTATACTCTTATACACCTTCATTTGCTCAGCAGAATACCAGTACAGCAAGCTATCTGCTACTTGCTGCTAATACTGAGCTGAGCACAGTTTTATCACACGACTGTACGCGTTTTATTTGATTGTGCTTTTGTTTATTTTATTTTTGTTATATTGATACTTTCCGTACTTCTACTGTGATGTTATATGTTTGTGTTAATATGTACCTTTGTGTGACATCAAAATAAATATTTTCTATTTCATTTTGGTCTTCTAAAAATTGTCTCAAAAGTCTCATAAAATGTGGTGTTCGCGCCGTCAGTTATTCAATTTCAAAGGTCATAAAAATCAGTTATTCTCGATTACCTATCTCAATTTCTGTAGTTTTATTGGCGTTATCATTTTTAAGGGTTCCGTACCTCAAAAGGGAAACCTACCCTAACGGACCCCTAACGGACGCTTCGTTGTCCGTCCGTCCGTCCGTCTGTCAAGACCGTTTTTCTCAGGAACGCGTGGATGTATCAAACTGAAATTTATACCTAATACTCAGGTCTACTGTCCCTTGGAGCTGTGAAAAAATCAAACTTCTAAGCCAAATCAATCAAAAGATACAGCCGTTTATGCCGCAAATTTCCGCAAATTTTCGAAACTCTAAAGCTTAGAATCTTAAAATTTGGTACGAAGTAACGTCTTATAGTACAGATAAAGGAAAAATTGCGAAAACCGTAAATTTTTAGTTACATCATATAATAAAAAATATTTTACTGAAACCCTCGGTGCGCGAGTTCGACTCGCACTTGGCCGGTTTTTTTGGCATTCTCAATTCAGGAAACGATCATATTAATAGAAGACTACAATCCTTCATTTTAAATTAACAGTTTAATTTTTAAATAAATACTTATTTTATTATGAGGATCCCGATGGCATAGTGATCCTGAGTGTAGGGGTTCGAAATCCTTGAGAGATAGCTTAACCATTCAAAGTGGCAATGCTATAAAACATACCGAGCCGGCATCGGCAAGCCTAAAGTCTGAGTAAAGGGGATTCGAAACCCATCCGGATACATTCGTCTGAAATTTGTTTGTGTTAATTCTGCGTCTGGGTTTACATTGTAATATCTTCGATGGATCGATATCTGTTACAGATGTGCTTGCAACTATAATTATCTCAACATTAGACCAAAAGGTCAATGTTATCAATTTTTTTATGAAATACTCTATGTGCATTCTCGTATGTGTTTAACAGGATGTTAAACTTCATATTTGTACTACCGCGTATTTGTATCATGAGCAAAGATGAAAGGTAACCTGGCGTGGTTGAGTGGCCAATAATTTGAAGTCGTGCAACATCTGATTAATTGTGTCAAAAACAATGATGATAGGCAGCTATTCATAAACGAATTCAAGCTAAATACCTTGGATGTTGGGCTAATTTAAGGTATTATTTTGTCGGAACCAACATCGGATATTGCTAAAGGACTTTATCGCTTGGTTACGGTTTGAGCGGAATAGGATAAGGTCACGATGGGGTTGGCATGTCTGAAAGACAAAAAGTCCGGTCTCTTCAATTAGAATTTAAAAAAAGTCTGGCGTGGTGTTAGCTTTGCAAACTTTCTTTTAGACAAAGGTTTTTTTTAGTTTTCTAGTGAAGTGAAAACTTCTTTAGCGGAGTGAACATCAGAGTTTAAATTTTTTGACCCTGATCGAAAATTCGTAAGACCATTTACCGTTGACCTATTACAAATTACAAAAAGTCTCACACTTGAAATATCTGCGTATATTAGTTTATATCAACTTTTATATGCCAGGTCAGTTTTAATGGATTACCTGCCAAATCAAGTTGGTCTCCATTTTCATCAACTTTTTATGAAGTTGTGGTCAAGATATAGTGGATTTTGATCGTTATTTTCTATTAAGCGGTTTTCACATCTGCCGACACTCCCAGAGTGCAACCCTTTTTTTTAATACAATACTAGGGGCCTCCCGCGGTTTCACCTGTGTCTTAATTTATTATGTTATTCTGTTCCCGTAAGAATAACAGGATAAATTAATCCAGGCTATCTTCTATCTGTGTGCTACAAACGGACATACTTTCACATTTATAATATTAGTAGGACGTTACAATACATCAGAAAAATAAAACAGTTTCAATTCTGAAACTTATTTTCTAATAGATGAATTCAACGGTTCGCTATCAACAATTTCAGCAGTACCTAAGTTTTCTTGCCTTTACTCCGATCATCATTATCTTCAGTTATATTTTATTATACTCGTGGTACATACAGCAACCGAGATTCTCAACAAAAACCGTTATTACTAGTTAAACCAAGAGCATAAATAAAATGCGGTACTGTGATGTTTTCCAAAACTTGATATTTTATCACACTAGCTATATATACACAAACAAATGATTTAACTAAAAAAAAAACAAAGCCACAACGGCTTTCCTGTGGTTACCTTATTTTTAAAGATATAAAATAAAATAACTACTATAAAAGGAAAATCAATTAAGTACAATTGTTTACTCATTTCAAGACTTATTTTAAATTCAAGGAAAATAATACTATGACTGCGTTGAATAGGTACTATTTAATTCTTTGTATGAAGCTATAATATTTAATCCAACTAATATAATAATTGTGAAAGCATGTCAGTTTGTTACTCTTTCTGCATTCTGCATTATTTAAGTTTAAACTAGCGGGCTCCCGCGGTTTTACCCGCGTGATTCCCGTTCCCGTGGGAATATCGGAATTAAAAGAAGCCTATGTGTATATTTCATCCACATCCGTTTAGTTGTTTTAGTGTGAAAGGGGAACAAACAAACAAACTGACATACTATTTAACTATATACATCACATTTATAAAAGTAGTCAATATGACAAATTAAATAATTCGTATTAACTAATGCTAGTTACCACAAACTTATTTCGTAAAAATAGTGATTCATCTAAAACAACAACATAATAATTGGTACTCGAGACACAAAACAATGAAATAATGTCCAAAAATAAACTACCACTAAATTTCCACTTCCATATTAACTAATTATCAGTATCGAAACCTGCAAGGAAAAACATTACAACTCAGTTTTACGCAGTATTGATGTAATATGATATTCTTACTAAGCAAAATATACGGGGTTTTTTTACACTTCGTATCTAAATACGTTTTAATTTAAAATCTGCAGTGTGTAAAAACTTCGTAAGTGGAGGTCAACTGCAGTTATCAAAATTGTACATTTAGTGACATGATGCATTATTATGCTGCCATGATTAAACATTGTAATACTAAAAATTGAATCTCAGACATACAAATTATTTTTCACCTTACACGCTCTGAAAAGGAGGTTTTGTCAATCAGGGGTGCGATTGCGTAAGGTAATCGTATTCATTTGACAGTTCATATCGTATTCAATCGGCTGCAATTGAATGACATTTGATATGATACAATATGAACTAACAAATGAATACGATTGACTTTACGCAATCGCCTAGCAGATCTGCTTTTTGCGGCCTAGCGCGGCAAAGTACTTTTATAATTTAATAAAAATATGTCACAATGCGTTCCGAATCGCACTATTGATTTTATTGTTACATTTTATTCTTATTTTAAATAGCTTTAATTAAATTATAATAATCCGTTTTGGTTTTATTATATTATTTTAGTTCATTGAATCATAAAAAACAATAATAATAAGATTAAACTATTTGTAATAAGAATTTTATATTAGGGTGGGTGAGATTTCACAACCTATAATTGGATTTCAGACTGTGACATAAATCTTTATCTTTATTGTCTTTGTCTTGTACCTTATCTCAGTGTCAACATTTACGGAATCGTTTTTATTCTTATTAATAAGAAATATAAATTCTTACTTTAAATAACTTTGAATTAACTATAATACTCTCTCTTTTTATTATTTTAGTTTTTTATATCATTAAAACAACGAGAATAAGGTATATTTAGATTAAACTTTATGTTTAAAGAATTTTTTACCGGAAGTTGACCGCGGAAACAACCATAAAATGTTCCTCGCTGTTGTGAGGTGAAAAATTGTGTGTTGCGCTCGGCAGAAAAGTTTTTAGCGTCTTGTACCTTTGAAATACTCGCTTCGCTCAGGATCTTTGAACCATTCGCTACGCTCGTGGCTCAATCCTAGAATCCTTCACTTGCTCAGATTTCAATAGAGGTAACTCGCCGCTAAATAACCAAATTTCCAGTTTGCATAACAAATAACTATTACTTATTCAACAATTTTAAATTCACCGAATATAATATCAGTTTCATACAATATTGATTGTATGTCTGAATTACAATATCATTTTACAAAGTACAGGTGAACGAATTTGATTGTAACTCACTAAATCATACAATAAATCATGAAATATATACATAATTATATGGCATCAAAATAATACAATGGTTTAGGTCTTACCACGTTTACATATGTGTACGAGATCGATTCGCATTAGAGCTTATCTGAAATTGCTAAGATTTTTTAGAATCTTTGTCGTACTCTCCTGTAAATTGCCAAAAACTGAGTTATTATATTTTTCCTTGCAGTTGTCGATATCTTTCATTTCTAAAAAATTTTAATAAACTCATTTTTCTAATTGATTCTTCCTGGATATACGGGCTTCATTTGAATATATCGCGCGATATCAACGCGATAATTGATAATTTTTAGGTAATAGCCCCGCCGACCAGTAGAGCTTTTTTTGGAAGCTTTATTTGAAAAAATAACAGATACACCAACAGATAACGTTCATATCACAAATAATAGAACATTAATAGGTATTTCAATTGAATAATTAATTATTTATTTAACCTTAGTACTTTCCGAGAAAAGTTTTTCCAAAAAAACTCTACTAGTCAACCAAGAAGTTCCCTGATTGTACCTATAAAGAGGTAGAATAAGGCCCCTTGTGAAGACAAGGTGCCGTGTGGTGACGGCTTAAGAATACAAGTGGCACCACTCCCTTACATGCCTGGGATGTCGTAAGAGTCGACTCAGAAGCTCGACCCATTGAAAACCTGCGGGAGAGAAGAAAAACTTGAAACAAACCCTCTACCAACCCGTCTGGCCAACGTGGTAGCAGTAGGCTAATAGCCTCCTATGAACGCCACAATAGGCGTGAGCTAGGAGAGGCTTATGTCGAGCAGTGGACGCCCACAGGCTGATCATGGATGAAGGACAAGGGCAGCGCCAGACGGATTGTCGCGTCGCAAAGTTCATTAGACCTATGCTTAGCAGCTGCATGGGAGTCAAGCCATGATAATGAGAAAGAATACTAACTATAACTAAAATGGTGAAATGATGATGATGAGCTTAATTTTTTTATACTTTTGCAGACTGGCATACTATACATAGAGACCCCAAATGCGTTTCAAAGATGGCTTCCTCTCAAGCCGGCAGACTACTGCCTGGACTATTTAATAAACAAAAGAACCAACAAACCTTTCTTCGGCATTTGGGGGAAATTTGAAAACCAGCCCATGGAGCAAGGCAACGAGTATTACACAACAGGTAACAAATTTATTTTTCTAGAGGTTTTTTTTTTTTTTTTAAGTAATAACTGGGCATGCATTTGACCACCATCGTGCTTAACAAACAGGATGTGGTCTAAGTTGTTCCATGCTTGCCCAGGAAATTGGATTTTCACGACACTCCCCCATATTCTAAGTCGTTACTCCAAAACTTTTTATACTCCACTCAACTTCGTCGTGGGTAAAAATGGTAGTGTGCGCTAGGCCTAACACGGAGTGGCTACGTACTCTTTGGCTCCTCCAGGTCCTTACGGAGTTATGACTTAGAATACCGATTTCGAGGAGTATTTCGAAGAGGTTTTCAATGAGGTTGCGTTAAGTCGAGGACGAGTAAGTTTTGGAGGAACGACTTAGAATATGGGTGTCAGTATATTAAAATTAAATAACAAAGATGAAAAGATTGTTTGAAAGCGCTTAACACTTTTAAACTACCAGTAGGAGTAAAAAAAATAGTCCTTTTATAAATCACTAGCGTCCGCCCACGGTTTCACCCGCGTCGTTCCAATTCCCGTGTGAATATCGGATAAAAAGACTGTAGCCTCTAAACTAACTCTATGCCAAAAATCAAGTCGATTGATCGAATCAAGTCTTTATTTTCATTAATCTCCATGAAATAATTAGTCTCTTTGATCATTATTCCAGTCATGATCATCTCCTGCGTGTTCCTGGTTGTGGTGCTGGCGGTATACTGCCTGCTGCCGGAGCTGAGGAACCTTGGAGGCCTGATCCTCATGGCCTACGACCTGAGTCTGCTCTTCGCCTTCATATTCCTGATGATCCTGCAGATGCCTGGACACTCTGTTCAGAATTGTATCGACTATTGTAAGTTTCAACCTTTGAACAGCTTTAAATGTGATTAAGTTTAATTACTAGGTACTAATATTTACTTACATAAATATAACCGTTACATAGAATAACAATGTATGTTTGTGAGTCTAATCTTTTTTTTATTTTATTGCGGGTAAAAGTAGCCTCAAATAACATAAATGAGATTATCATTTAAACTTTTTACACTTTTCGTTTTAAGTAATAGTAAATCTTTCCTTTAAAGATAAAATAAATAAATGTGATTACGATACCTATTGCTTATTTATCGTACGATAACGAGAGTACGAGTATAAAAAGCTCTTTTTCAATATTTTTCCGTTAAAACTGTTTTTTCCTAAACTACTGTCGACCTGTTTCATGTTATTGTGTTCGTCTAATTACATCAAATAAATTAAAGATAATTCAATTCTCATAACATTGGCTTATAGTTGACACATACGATAACTTTGGTTCTCAATACACATTACTACGAATTTACTAAAAACTAGTATAATTAATTCCCTTTGTTAGAACGTTTCTAGATGGTTTCCTGTTGGTAGCTTTTTCCTTATTATTATTCAGAGTATGGTCCGACACAAAAGGGCTTTTAAGTTTTAGTTGTACTTAGTTAATATCGGGATAAAATTCTACACCATAATAAAGTGAAATCGTTTTTACAAACAATTTTTGTTGAGCTTTCCCGGTAAGCAATTTTAAATACTTGTAGTGGGAATGACACGTCAAAAATAAAATGTATATTATAATATCCTAAGATTAACCCAGTTTATCTACTATCTGTGTACCTTATACAAATCCGTACAAATTTGAAACAAACAAACATCAATTCATCCTTGTATTTATAATATTAGTAGGATATGAAGCGGATGGTTCAGATAAATTCAGATAAACTATTAATGTTTTTTTCACAGCAATGACAGTCTACTTCTTCTTCTTGGCGACATTCTGCTGGATGAACATCATGTCTTACGACATTTGGTGGACTTTCAGGTACACACCACATTTTATAATAATCTCCGTCCTAGTATAAACAAAGCTATATTTAATTATTTAACTTGATAAAATAATTAATCAAATATTAGTATTACTGTGTAGATCGCACGCACTCTTCAACCAAATAATACTAACTATTACTAACGTACTTAAGCTATCAAGCCATCCATACTGCTAAGCTTAGTATAGGTACTTTCAAACAATCAATTTTACCTTGCATAGATCTCAAACAATTTTTTCTTGATTTATCTTGATAAAAAAATAGGAAAATGTTGTATTTCTATGATTAACATACATATTTTCCTACAGGGGTTACGCAAAAGCCCGTCCCATACATAGGCGTGGCGAGAAGTTCAAGTTCGCGATGTACAGCCTCTACGCGTGGGGCGTGCCGCTGGCGATGACGATCGGTCTTTACGCGCTGAACAGCGTCGACTTGCGCAACATGCCCTGGTTCATTACACCAAAAATTCCTCAAAAGGGATGCTTCTTAGAGAGTAAGTTACTGAGTTCCGAAGTTCTAGCATGACCGACTTTTATCGAGATTTGTATCGCACTCACATCTTAGCGGGGTTAGCAAGACATGATGCTGTCTTGATGATGCTGTTCCCCATACCATATCGCGAGATATAGCAATGCTCATGTTCGGAGGGTTGGAATATATGTCCATATCAATATAATTATATTATTTATTTATTATATAATATTACCGGCTAGCCGATTCCCATTCAACTCCTAGTATACTCAATGGGGATCAAAAGCCATGTCCATTATACACTGACGTGGTTGGGGTTCCTGGCATCACCTCCGGGACAATTTTTATTGAACAATTCCATGTCTCAAAGTCTGTCCGCAAAATTCAAGAAAGCATTATTTCTTGGAGGGTTTATGAGAAACTATTGGGAGAATGTCGCAGCCTCGCGGAAAAAAAGGCACAAGTTCTTTTTGTTACCTCTCGAATTCAATATGTGGAATTCCTTCAATGGTTTGTGCCTTTAACTGTAGGTATAACAAAAGTGATGATCATTGGATCGTCATAAATTTGACGGGTGGAGAAGAAGACTGCAAAATAAAAGTGCGAAAACGAAAGGGTGTGAATAAAAAAATGGGAGGTGTAATGGAAGAGAACGAAGTCCCAACCTCAAATTGGGAAAGACGTTAACATTAAGTAACAGTCACATTTAACATGCTGTCTCTCCATCCGCAGATGGCGAGAAGCTGGTGTACCTGTATACCCCTATGCTGATCATGATTGTGTTGAACTGGCTGTTCTTCCTGATGACGGCGTTCAACATCTGGCGGCTGTCGCGCGGCACCGCGATGCTGGACTCCGCCGCCGCCGGCACGCCCGCCGCGCGCCGCTCCAACCGACGCAGGTGGGAATTATTTATTTATAAATTATCTAAGCCTAAGTACAACACGTAAGTCTTGAAATGCGGAACTTGATAAGAGTTGGAATCCATATTCCTAACTAATACCATCTAGCTGTCATGATGGTTTGTCAACCCCGCAAGGATCTGTAGACCTGTAGGTAGGCACCGTGGTACCAATCATGCTTACTAACCCAGAGGGTATTTCGGTCGATGATCGCTATTCGGTGCGACATATGAATATCTAGAAAGCAGAATAATGTCATGTGATTTTGCCTGATATTATTTCTCTAATTACCAATTACAGGTTGATGATTTACTTGAAGCTATCAGTCCTAATGGGACTGAACTGGGTGCTGGAGGTGGTGAGCTCATTCATGCCGGACCTGAAGATCTGGTACATCACGGACTCCTTTAACCTCCTCCTCGGATTCGCCATCTTCCTCATATTTGTCTGCAAGAAGAAGATTTTAAAGAAAGTTATTAAAAGGTTTGTAGTTGCTACTCTTGAAATCATTCCTATTACTGACATTGATTATTCTAATAATTTTGATTACATTTTCTTAGTATACGTGAAACTTGTTCTAGCGGATAACTTTTTATTTTTAGTTCAAAAGCTCTGCATCCAAATTATGCCAAGAGCTTGAGAGTGAATAAAATGTATAAACATAAGTCTCATAGTTGAAACCTCATTTTTTTTCTTGCATTGGTTAGGTCTAAAGTATTGTCCGGAAACAATAATATTTACGATATACTTGTTATAGGTTCAGAAGCTGCCGCAAGCCCAGGTGGCAGCCATCGTTCTACAGCAGGTCCAGGTCAAGCAGTTCCACCACCGAGTCCTCTATCGTCAGCCAAGAAACGCCTCTGCAGATATGCATCAACCCCAAAGGACCTTGAATTGTCGCTTTGTAATTTTACTCAACCCACTTAACTCGTTCACTGTGTCATGAAGACATCTTTAGTAAGGCAATGGAAAATGTTAAATGGAACTGTTAAATGGAAAACTGCAACGACATCGGTCCAGTAGTCATCAAAGTAGTACACACAAAGAAACAACCTCGATCCACAAATGCTATCCGTGGGTAAAAAGTTGGAAATTAACTATGACAAGAACTTGCAAGAATATCGTGTAAGTTCTAGATTTATAGGATTTAACATATTCGGTTTAGTTTTACAGCAGCATGCAACTACAGTCTAAATAAGTAAAGATAGGTTACATACTTACTTTACTATGATTGCGCAGTGACCCAAAAGTTTTGGCCTCCGATAGTAAGATGCACCATTTAGGCCAAATAAAGAAATTACAGCTTATGTTTTCTTATGATAAATTTTAAATAGAAAAATATTGGAAAAAATCAACTCTGCCACAAGTGAATTCTCAGATGGGACTCGAACCCACGACTCAATGCTCTTACCACTGAGCTACTGAGACTTGATTGACTTGACTGAGGTTTTCTTTTTCTTCATTCGACCCAAAAAAGGCCCAATAATGACTTATTGTTGAAAAGTGTAAAGATACCAGACGTACTGCCGGCTATTATCCATACTTGGTTGCCATTTCAAACTTACGCAAAGAGCGCATAAAGTCCTCTTTTATCATGCGAACGCCAAGGAGTGGAATGCCCTGCCGACGTCTGTTTTCCCGAGCACATATAACCCAAACCTCTCCAAGATCTAAGTGAACAGACTTCTTCTGGGCGAACTCGCTCTATCTTAGGCCTCATCTACGCCCTTCGGCCAGATTGAGATCAAGACTAAGCCCATTTATGATTAAAAAAATGTGTATTAATCTCAATTACAGCAAATTTAGTGAAAGTTAATACATATTTTGAAAGGTGGATACAGCAAATGGAATATATTAATATTATAATGAAATTGCAAGTTTTAATTCAAAAATATTGTTTGAATTTAGTCCTGGAGAAGCCAAAATGTCGATTAATGAAAATATTTATAGTAAGATTTATTTTGTAAATAATAAAAACTGAAATGACAGTATTTCAGTTCAATGTAAAAATGTATTTGTAATGTACCTACAGTCAACAGCACGTGAGACCTTACACTTAACACAACATTACGATAACCGCCGCTATTACAATTGACATAAGGGCGCTTTCAAGGGCAAAGCGTAATTGCTGACGTGGTGTTGACTCTACCTCTATTGTTATGTTTTTAATTAGTGTTCTAGTCTATAGTATTAATAGAAGTTAAGGTGTCCATAGTCATATAAGATAATAAAAAAATATCAATTTAAACACTCTTTCTTTTATGAGTTTTGCTAAAATACTCTATTAAAAATACAATGAAAAATAACAATAAAGATATACTTACAAAAAAAAATAACTAAACTTAAAAACTAAAAAACCCGCCTGCCTCAACAGACAAGTTTCCCGTTCGCCCAAAGGTTCGCCCCACATTTCAAAGTTTTCCCGGTTCGTCCCACATTCCAAAGTTGTCCCGATTCGCCCCACATCAATGTAAAGTCAAAAAGTACTACCAACTAATAAATCAAGAATATAGAAAAGCATCAGTTTTTAAAATATTGTTTTCAACCGACAAACGAAATTAGTAAATAATGAACAAAAGTACCAGGGCAGCATAAACGAGGAGGAGTTATAAAAGGAGGAGTTATAAAACCTAAAAAGATAGAAATTTAAAAAACCAAAACCCCGCCTGCTTCAAAAAACAAGCTAATTGAAAAGATGGAAACATGATCAACTATCCATATATTTTTAGTCATTTATTGAACATGATATATCTTTTTGAAATCCTAAAGACCAGGGGGCCTACCGCCATCTCTTAACGCAATATTGTTTAATGTCAGTTTGTATCGGCGCAATACGTCAACGCAACGTTATATGTCATATCGTACCGCGAACCTCTTAAAACAAGCTTGTCTTTTGACGGAAGTTTTGTGGCGTCATCGCTCAATCATTCACTCAAACAAGATTTTTATCAATCAAACCTACTACGACGGCTTAGGTCAAATAAATCCAAGTTTGCAATTTAAACAGTATTGAAACAAAAGGAAAACAAAACGTTCTTAGGACATGACGGTTTCTAAAAGATGGCGGTAGGCCTGCAGACCTTTAATTTGATACCCATAGAGCCATTCAGGCTGCAGAACGTGCCAAACATTTGAATTTGGCGCTAATAATCCGACATTTTCTTTTTATATATATGCAGTGTCACTCGCACAGTAAATACGAATATAACGACACGTCCCAAGCTAAAAACCAATGAGCAGAGCGTGCCTATCAATTATACAAAGGTACATACATACTCTCGAAAAACAAAATCCTCCTTCTGGCGCAGTCGGGTAATAAGCTGCTGTCACTTGCACATTTAAAAAAAAATCTTTATATAAAATCAGAACATCTCAATACATCTAAAATAACCTCTTGGTTAGCTATGCGACCCTGGTACTGCGTAAGTACTGTAAAAAATATTTTTAAAATTTTAAGTATTTTTAATATAAGTAATTGAACATAAAAGTAAGTAATTGATTGATTACAATACGAAGCCTTGTTAGCTGATTGCATGTACCTGCGAAAAAGTAAGTTAAGGTGAAGCGAAGGTGGCATACATTTTAGGGCGAATCGAGATTTTTTTTATGTGGGGCGAAACTCAGTGTGGTAAAATGGAGAACAAATCAAAGATGGAAACAAGATCAAATCTTAAAGGCAAACTTAACAAAAAAAAACATTCAGTCGGAGGCATGATGAATGATTTGACTTATTATTAAATTATATGCCTCTGACTAAAACGAATTTGGAAGAAACGCGTACAGAAAGTTTATAGCATGGATTAAAACGAATGTTGGTTTTTTTTGCCGGAAAAAAATTGCGAATGTCCACGCAAACGACGTCACGGACGAAAGATAGTCCATCCATGAGGAAGGCATTTTGCCTCAGCTGTGGGGACACCCTCTCAGGCCCCGGCTTATGAGACAGGCACAATAGATATTCCATTGTTCTCTGGACACCGGTGTCCTGATAGCAAAAGATAAAGAATAATGGCTGATGAATCTGATGATAAATACATACGTGTATATAAGTTAATTCATCAATTGCTAGCAGGACACCGGTGTTCAGAGAACAATGGAATATCTATGTTATCTTATAATCCCGGGGGGAGAGGTTAAATAAAAACTTTAAAAGTATAATCTACTGTATTTAGCTAATCGTGTCGACGGAAACGCCTATTCCGTTGGATAAGCGTTTCCGACACGACACCACAAAATACGTAAGGCGGCGACGGGCGCCCAAGCAGAGAGAACAGATGGCACTGAAGAGGTCTGGGCGTAGTAGTAATAATTTCTCCTAGCCTAGTACAGATTTATAACCGTAGGGTAATCCTATACATTTGACAAGTAATATCGTATTCGATCGGCTGCAATTCGTATGGAATGACATTTAATACGATGCAATATGAATTGTCAAATGAATACGATTGACTTTACACATTCGCCTAGCAGAACTAACTACCGGATTTGAGGCAATGTCTGAAGGTTTGAGATATATATATATATATATATAAAAATACTATTATTTTTTGGACGCATATTATTATAATATGGAGATAACGCTTCCTGCTATTGTTTGGGTGTTATCTGGGTTCAGTGATTAAAAATAATTATGTTATGTGATGGGACATTCAAATTTGTGTAGCTAAAGTATCAAGAACGTCGCAATGAGGCTACTCTTAATATTCAATCTTTTCTTAACCTCCACTTACTTTGATAATGCATTAGGGTTACGATATGCAGATTCAAATTCAACGGAATGTCGAAAGTTTGTGTGTATCAATAAATGTTGTCCAGAGGACTTCTACATGAAAAAAAAGCAATGTGTACCACTTCGGAACGCGGATGCTGAGCTGGAAATAACTTTACCTGTTTACGACGGCTATCTGGAGTCAATAGGGAAGACGGTGAAAGATGTTTTCGTTTTCAATGCTAATGCTTTCGCAGATGCTAATTTCAAGAAAAATAGTATTCTTGTGAGATCATTTGGCATTTACATAACAGAGGTAAATGATTAATCCACTTTATCTAAAGTCATTCATTCAAAATAATTAATAATTTAACGGAATTTATTCTTCAATTAAAATGTCAATAGGTACAATGCATAACAGTCCATTCATAAATGTCAAATATTACTTATAAGATACAGCTACCGTCCTAATAGTTCATCAATTCATTCACATAATAGAATCTTTCTTTAAGAAGAACTTAAAATAGTATATTTTTGAATTGTGTCAACGGCAACATTTTTAACGTTTCTGGCAATTTATTATATATTTTTATGCTCATAAACAGTTGTTTTAAGTACACAATCAATAAAAAGCCTGTTAGGATATCGTGATTAGGAGCTATTTTTAAAAAGATGTAAGTGTCTTCTGACGAGTAAACCCATTTCAAAAACGTATGTGCAGGCTACAGGTAGTATTTTAGTTTTAGGAACAGTGGCTTACTCTCTGGTCTCGAGAAGAAGCACCGCAAAGCGCAATTACACACATTTTTGAGCTAGAACTTTCTACATATGTCTAATTTCCAAATAGAATTATTTCATACCTTATGTTCGAGACTATATAACCGTGATAGGCACGACAAACACCAAATTTTCCTATAACTTTAACTATTGGAAAATTCAGTGTTTGTCGTAGCTGTCGCAAAGCAGGAACACAGCACAGATCAGTCACGTGTAATTTCCAGTCGCAATGGTAGTCGATATGGAGTCCAAGAAATCTAATGCTCTAAGCCGATTCTATTTGTTAATTTTTATATTCAGTGTTATAGTTGTGAGGTCTAGCCTTTGTTCAGGAATTCAATGAATTTAGTCTTGCTTACATTAGTTTTGAGATTATTATCATTCAGCCATTCAATTATATTATTTACAGATTCATTAATGTCAGTTTCTAAATTGTGAAGGTCATTTATATTTAATATAATAGAGATGTCATCGGCGTACATTATACATTTATGGATAGTTATATTTGGTAGGTCATATATATAAACTAAGATCAATAAGTTTCGGCACCTTTTCAGCTGTCGTGGTTACGGGTTGACTTTATTTCGTACAGAGTTGTCAAATCGAAAAATTACCCCGAGGTCTACGCTGAGCTTTGCATTTATGTGAGTGCACATAGATGTACTGGTAGCAACACCTGTTGCTTTTTTGTTTTTTTACACGATACCTACAAACTATCTATGTGCACTCACAAAAATGCAAAGCTCACCTTAGACGTCGCGGACTATAGTATATGCAGACACCAAGGGGATGGTACAATCACGTGCAATAACATAGAAACACTAAGCAACCTTGTCACATTACAATATTAAATGCCACTTGTGGGCAGAGAGTGCTTTGTTTCCGTGTGCGTTAATGCGATAAGCATGTAAAGTGTAGTCATGCCGTTGATTGTGATTGTACGCCCGGCAACTGTTATCCATATCCTAACAGTCTTCGCTTACGCTTATTGGAAATACCCAGGGGGCTTTAGAGGGTTCGAGATCCACAGAATTCGAGTATATCCCTTTGGAGAAAAAAATGAGTAGGAACACAGATGCGGGCGAAGGTTGGAGTGTGGTGGGTCTATTTTCTTGAGCTTGGAAAATCACTTAAGGCGATATTTATTGTATTTACAAAAAATATGTACATCCTTATCCTTATAATATCCTTTGTCTAGTATGTGCTCTACTTAGTTTGCAGCTACAAGTAGGTATGTATGGTGGATGGTGCATTCTCAATTGCACTCGTTTACTTTTATTTTTCTTGTCTTGGCTGGCAGTGCTGGCACTGACTCCAAAAGGCTTTTTTTTTACTTTTAAAGTAGTTTTTATATAAAAAAAAGGTTTTTATTAAGTAATTATTCACACTGAAAATCGTTCCATGAACAATGACATCAAACGATACGAATACGACAGTATTACGCCAAGATATCCTGCTAAAATTACTAAACCAATTTTCACAAAATCATTTCAACCGATTCCGCTGTGTTGGAAGATCAAAAAATACATAGATTTGATAACCTCCTTCTTTTTAAATGTCGATACATTTTATCGCCATTTAAAAAGAAGGAAGTTTAACGTTCCTTAATTCAATTTCAGAATGGGATCTTATACTTTAAGCCTCCAAACATTGAGCAATGGCGTCTCGACAGAGACGAGTACTGCTTAGATTTACTTCATTCAAGGCAAGGTACAACTACCAACATTTGGGTGAATTTTAAAACAAGAAGAAGTGAATATGAAGAAGACACTGCAAGTCAAAAAATTTTGGGTTAGTTCCCAATGTATATTTTCATAACAAAAAAGAACACAAAAGTATACAACCGAATTAATGGCTATTTTGAAGGTTGTATTGCACACTACGCCGCATAATCCTAGCACAGTTTTTTTTTAAGAGTTTTACCCCTTGTTTTACACTAAAATGTTGTTCAGTTTTTAAATACTTAGGTATGCTGTGGATCAGAGAGTAACTGAAATTTCCACTAAGCTATGTTGGCGTAACTTGATCTAGCCCGTAACTCACACATTCCAGTCGTTTGCTTCTTACAGCAGATTATTTAGAACATGGTTTTCAAATTCGTCGTTTGAAATGCTGCACAGAGATTCGTTTTCATTGTTAACTGATACTTCTACTGATATGTCTCAGCCACATGACACGCACTGCTGGGTATAAGCCTCCCCCAAACTGATACTTATTAACATGTTTTCAGAAACGATTATCTCCTGTGTGATCTTGTTCATCGTGCTGGTGGTATACTGTCTGCTGCCTGAGCCAATGAACCTTAAATATGGAATAATAATTGGATACGACCTGAGTCTATTGTTAGCTACCATATTCAGCTTAGTGATGCAGATAACGGTCAATACCCTTAGTCGCTGTATTTCTTTAAGTAAGTATAATTGAGTTTTATATAGGTACCTACCTACCTAAACATTAGAGCAATATCTCCTAATAGGCCCAACCGAGTTCAGGACCCACTAGTACCTAGTACCTGTAAGTTTCCGATTCCATTTGAAACGTGAACGTTTCCTAGCGGAGATGGGTGGTCAGCGCAATTTTTGTAAGGAAATTCCTAGACGTAATAGCGTCTATCATCCATCCATACAAGCGGCCCAAGCGATAGGTAGGACAACAAAGGGAAAATTAGGAGGATAAGGAAAAATAAATAGAGAAATTAGTCAAGTAACTGTTGCAATAAATGGACTCATATAGAGGATACCATTGACTCGGAAAAGTAATCCCACACCGATGTTAATAAATGTTTGTAAGGAAGCAATTTGCTCCTAATTTGTTTGTATTGCTTTGTTTATAATTGTTTACAAACGTTTTTAAGCACCAGGAACACCTGAAGGATGTTTTGGGCAAAGTTTTAACCGCATCTGTGGTCTAGTGGTAACAACCACCGGTATTAGACCTAGAGGCTCTTATCTAAGTCTGTAGCCACAACAACAATGTTTTCAGCATTGTTGTGTTCCGGCAGTTAGAGATAAGATAGTCAGTTTCTTAGTGATTGAGGATGCTGGAAGAGGCCCGCTTCCATCTTCGGCCTTATCAATACCTTACACCAGGTATGATAAGGGCTAAAGAGATTCTCCATTGTTCATAAAAAGTAGTAGTTGGGGCTAACTAACACGGCGTCCTAGAATGTCCGTAATAAACTGTATGAATTCAGTCAATAAAAACTATAATCACATACACACACACAAAAAGTGATGTAATAATTTTTTACAGTCTACATACGACGATCCATCCATGGAGTACCTTAACTATGTATTGTGGTTCCTAGATTGCATTGTTATAAGTTTCACAAATTAAATTTTGTTTACAGCGATGACAATGTATTTCTTTTCCCTGGCCTCTTATTGCTGGATGAACATCATGTCATGGGACATTTGGTGGACTTTCAGGTATATTTCAAAAATTTGTTCAGAGGAATTTCCGAACAAATTCTTGTTTTAAAAACAATTTGTAATTTTATAGGAATTATTTTTGAATACACTTTTTGTAAAATTGTGATCTAAAAATGAAATTTTTCTTTCTGCTCTCAGGGGCTACTTAAACGCCAAACCCATACATAGACGTGGTGAGAAGTTCAAGTTCGCGATGTACAGCCTCTACGCATGGGGCGTGCCGCTGGCGATGACGATCGGTCTTAACGTGCTGAACACCGTCGACATGCGCCACATGCCCTGGTTCATCACACCGGGTATTCCTCAAGGAGGATGCTTCTTAGAAGGTGGTTACTATGCCATTTTGATGTTGCTGAACAGCGAAGCTATCATTACTCTTAAGGAAGGCCTGAGCCCCACTAACAGTGTATACTTATGAAAAATATGCAGTTGAACAGTTATTACAATATGGAAAATTTCCTTTTTAAAGTTATTTCCAGATATTTTCTAGTCTATAAATGTACAGGTCCAATGTGTTGACATAATTTGAAAAAATTGTGAGGCAAGTTGTGAAATGGACATTTGATCTCGATTTTCCTCAACTCGGCCCAAATAGGCCGTAGGTTTATAGAACGAGTCGACAAATAACTCAAAATAAAAAGAATTAATTGCTCACAGTTTTATTATTGTTTTTTCTGTAACTTCTTCGAAATCTTTAAGTTTGCCATTAAACAATTTTAGTACTTAAACAGGATATAGTTGCAGTTTAGATCACACAAGATCATAGATTGATCACTATTTTGACATTTTAACAGCTTATATAGTAGTTTTTTTGCAGATGCCAGGAAATTTATCTATCTAATTGGTCCGATGATGATCTTGAGCGTGATTAGTTGGCTGTTCCTGTTAGTCGCTGTGATCAACGTGTGCCGGCTCAGTAAGGGCACAGCGGCAATTAACTCGGAGCTCACTGGGTCCCCAGCCGCGCGGCGCTTGCAGCGTTACAGGTTTTTATTGTACTTCGGCCAAATAACATAATAGACCGATTACCGTATCGACTTGGCCGAAATATAAAAAAAAAACTTTAATACTGTGTCTATTATATGTGACTTTAATTTTTTAATTTTTTTTATTGCTTCGTGTTCGCGCTCGGTAGGACGCGGAGTAAGGCTAGATGGTTTTAGATTAGTCCCGCCCGCACGCTGACCGTCGCATCTCGACACATTAGTGTAGAATCATCTGTTTTAAATTAATGCGAAATAAATAACATAGAATACGAGTACCATAGAATACGAGTATACGAGCCATTAGAAATATTGAATGTCTTTCTGTATTTAAAAATAAAGAACCTTTTATTAGAAAAAGCCTTTTATATTGGATGAATATCTGACAGATAAATCATTGTAATTTATAAAAACTATTTATAAAAAAAATAAAACCAACTTCAAAAAACTAAAAAGCAAAAAATAAACCTTTTGGAGTCGGTGCCAGCCAAGGCATTCTACTTTGCGGTCCTACAATTTTATTTTTCTTGTCTTGGCTGGTACCGACTCCAAAAGGTTTATTTTTTGCTTTTTAGTTTTTTGAAGTCGGTTTTAATTTTTTTATAAAAAGTTTTTCATTTCACAATTTTTAAAGGTAGAACTGGTCCCGTACCTACGCTAATAACCTTATGTCAACTCCTCATTACCTTTTACAAAGCTGCTTTTCCCGGTGCAGGGACGTTACTTATTGAGGGGTTATAGCCTATAGGTATGTTGGCGAGGACCAATAGCTATTTAACAAAAAAGTTTCATCAAAAAAAAAAAACGGGTTGAATTGAGTACCTCCCTCCTTTTTGTTGAAGTCGGTAAAAATGCTAATGTGCACACATAAAAAAAAGGCTGCGATCACGGCGATCAGAAATAAAATACACCGTCAAAATGTTGAACATTCTATAATAGCTTTGGAAAGGTACCAAATTGAAAAATACCGGTCTAGATTTACTATAATAAGCTCTTTACGGAAATTAGGTATTTTGAATGAAAATCATTAAGTGATCGATCACAAACTTTTTTGATCAGTGTAGGTATTATGTCTAATGTAATTGTTATTTGTTTATTGTTATTATTAGATTAGATTAGATTAGATAACACTTTATTTGCACACACAGACAGAAACAAAAACAAACATGGAAACAATAATAGTAATAATATTAATTTCCCATGTAGTTTTTTGACATCAATTTGTTATTTTTTTGTGATTGTAATGTTTAATTAAATTGACTTGAATTCAATAAATAAAAAACCACAGTACACGTCAGTCAGGTATATTGGACTTGCCTTCGTCCGCGAGGAATTAGGTTAACTCGCGAACTTAGGATTCATCGGGTCAGGAAGGAAATTTAATTTTATGTATTATATAGGTAGATTCATGAAGATAATTAAAAGTAACAAAAATATTCCGACCGACACACACATATTTTTAAAAAGCAACTCATTAGCGAGAGACAGAAAAGAACAGCGCCATCTAGCGTGATCTATGTTAACTATATTTTATACATACAGACTTAAAATTATGATTTTAAATGACATACACAATTATGACTTTTTACTAATTAAGTGTTATAAAATATTATTGGTTTCATTTAGTATTATCTTTTGCATGCATATTTATGTTGATATAGCTATTACCTTTGTTACCTACCTATATCTGCGAATAAATGCTGAATTGAATTGGCTTGAGTATTTTATGTACACTTTAATAAGATTGATACATAATACTTCTTAATATTTTTTTAGGCTCCTGGTATACCTGATAATAACAGCGCTGATGACGCTGAACACAATCGTCAAATGCTTGGATACCGTGTTGCGGCCCTTACATGAAATCTCCATAGATATCGCCTCTCTATTTGATCTCGTCTTAGGATTCGGGATTTTGGTTGTGTGCTGCAACAAGGAAATACTAATGAAATTAGTTAAAAGGTTTGGATAATAAATATACATTTTTCAAGTCAAACATCTAAATTATCAAAGGGCAGGAGACTGATCACGCAAAATTGACGTTACTTATACTTAACTATACTAAATTGAACTATAGTAACTTGGACCTAGGAGCCCAATAAGGCCATCTTATATTTTTTTTAACAATATTTAAGTATTATGCAAAGAAGAAAGAAAATATTTGTATCATCTTGGACCTGCGTGATGGATTATAGTCCATTTTCCTTTACCATCCATGGGAAGCCTATTACGACCTTTTATCTCATGTAGTTTTCTGATCTTCTATTAATGCATTTCTTTTTACACACTCTACAACGAGAAAGGGATGGAAGAAGACTGCCTGGAAATAAATGGTCATAATACAAGCCCTGGCTCTAGCACAGGTCCCCAAATATGAGAAAGAATAAAATTGGTTAAACATAAAGTCGCAAAGACAACAATTCGACTTCCGTTTATATTAGAAAAGGAAATTATAAAAAAAATAATTTAATTTACCCGAGGGTCTAAAAAGTTAACGCAACATTACTAAGTTAACCCTTAAGGTCGCAGGACATGCAATGGTCATAAAACTTAAAAAAAGCGATTTAGTTTAGTAATAGGACAAATCGTACTATTTTAGTTTTCGAAATATTTGATGTATATTATACTATACATTGCTACCAACCCTATCAGAAGTGTCGTGTGTAGTATACTATACAAAATCACACTTGGAGTAATATAAAAAAATATATTAAATTAAAAAAAACATTAATTTATGATATATATCCTCTTTGCAGCAGACCTAGATTTAAGGCAAACTCAAAAGAAGCAAAATTAATAAATGACATGTAAAATGAAACCATTGTTATTGCATAATTACTTCATGATTAGCAATCAGACAGTTCCTCTTTGACACTCATTGTCATTGCTTGAGCCATCGCTAGCTTCAGAACCATCAAAACTTCAGGGATAGTGCTGATATGTACCTATATATCTATCGCGAAAGCCAGGCTAGAACGTAATTGAATACAAGCATCCATCAAATCAAAACCAAAGAAAAACCCTCAACCACCAGAAATAAAATTTGATTAAAATAGTTTAAATTAAAAAAAAAATCTATTAAATCGCACATTACTTGAAATATGCAAATATTGGTTATTATAATATTAAAACATTAAATGATAAGGAATTTAGCCTTTTACAGTTAAAAAATATATCCATTAAGCTAAAGGTTAAGACAGTGGCAGTGTATAGTATACTATACACTAAAAACGGAGCCTGAAATAGAAATGAAAATAAAGGTATTTTTGAAGTATTTTAGCGGTAGGAAATATGCTAGTACATTCATATTTTGAATTTAAAAAGCACATCGGCAAATGTCCTTATAAATAATTAAATAATAATTTATCTTACCCGTACGAGTGCAAGATTTCGTTGCATGTTTGCAAAATTGTCAAAGAACTGTCAACATATTCATAATTTATGTTGCTCTTTATTTTTATTTTTTGAAGGAACCTTCCAGGACTGTACTCAGTTTAAAACAAATCGCTAAACGTTGTAATTTGCCGTCAGTATTTTGTTATTGTGAATGTATATACTATACAATGCTACTTTAAGGGTGAGTTCTCTAACAATTCATTACATTTTTTATGATTTTGTAATTTTTGCATTTTTCAATGCTATTTTTATACTTAGGGTAAATTTTAAATAGAAAAATATTGGAAAAAATTAACTCGGCCGCAAGTGAATTCTCAGACGGGAATCGAGAGCATTGGACCGGATTTCCAAAGGTCGCGGGTTCGATTCCCTACGTTCGTGGGTTCGTTACGGTTCGTGCGGAAAATTTACCCTAAATTCATTAAATTGTTTATTTTCTATGGAGTTTAGAACTGTGTCAGTGTCAGTGTAGCAGAATTTGCTCCTAATTTTTAGAAGACATAAAAACTTATTAAAACCAAATTCCATAGGAAATAAACAAATAAATGAATTGTCAGGAAATTCACTTAGCAATATTGCTTTAGCGCCTTTTTTTAGACCCTCTGGTTTTTTTAAACTTGAGCGTATGCCAAGATTTAAAGATAGTACTTATCTTAATAATAATAAAAAATTGCCACTAAAAATACAGATAAATAAATTCAAATTCAAATTCAAATTCAAATTCAAATTCAAATTCAAATTCAAATTCAAATTCAAATTCAAATTCAAATTCAAATTCAAATTCAAATTCAAATTCAAATTCAAATTCAAATTCAAATTCAAATTCAAATTCAAATTCAAATTCAAATTCAATATCATTTATTCAGTCTAGGCTGTTACAAGCACTTATGAACGTCAAAGAAGCTACGCCATCGGTTCACAAACCCTACGGCGGGAGACCTTGTAACGAGAAGAACCGGCAAGAAACTCGTCAAGGGCTATTTTTTTCTCCCTGTTTTATTTTATACAGAGTCGTCAAATTGAAAAGTGAGCTTAACATATCAGTAAGGTCAATTTCCATCACAAAAGAAAATACTAATTATAATATTACATTTTATGGTTATCCTAACCGCAAACAATTTTCAACTCGTAAGGAAGGACTTACATTTAACATTTCTCGCATTACAAGGTTACTGTACTGCAAGTTGTGACGTACATCATACAGGTCGATAGTAATTTATTTTAGATGAAAATATTTAATCTCTAAGCACAACGTTAAGACAAGCAGACTGAAGTAGACCCATTTCCGCTGGCGGCACCCGTTCACGAGCATGACGCATGAACCAGCCATCGCTTCGCTCAACCATATTATTATTTTAGGGAACGTAACGACCCGCCTCACACGACACCGCCGAAGAAACGTTTGAGTGAGCATGACGTACTTCAGGTACTTATGTTAAAGTGTATAAATATAAAAAATACAATGTCAAAAACAATAAAAAAGAAAGATAAAAGTGCATTAATATAAGACGCAACTTACAATGTTACTGGAAGACGCATCAGCTGGGTCATAATCATAAAGCGTATTTAAAGTAAATTAAAAATAATAATAATAATGGCTTTCATATACTTAATTACAATAATTGGAGAACATTACTTATTTTTATTTATTCTGATCAAGCAGTGCCACGTTCTCAATTCAAAACATCATAAATAACATAAAATTTATAAAATTGAAACAAAAATATAAATATCTCAACACATTTTAACACAATCAGACAAGAGCAGACCCATCCCACTGGCAGCACCCGTTCACGAGCATGACGCATGAACCAGCCATCGCTTCGCTCAACCATATTTTAGGGAACGTAGCGACCCGCCTCACACGACACTACCGTCGAAATGTTTAAAGAGAGCATGACATACTCAAGCTACCTGCGTTAAAAGTTTCATCTAATAATATACTAAACAAATTAATGACACGGCTACAACTTCGAAAAAATAAAACAAAACATTTATGACCAAGCTGTTTTGTCATTCAAATAATCCTTTATAGTATAATATCCTTTCTTTAGTAGACAATCTTTTACATGAATCTTAAACTTTTCAAAAGGCAAATCTAAAATACATTGTGGAATTTTATTGAAAAAATTTACACCTAGACCCAAGAAAGATCCGTGAACCTTTTTTAGCCTGTATCGAGGCATTACAAGTTTATTTTTATTTCTCGTATTAAGATTGTGCACATCACTATGTTTGGTATATTCTGATAGATTGCGACGAACAAAAATTATACAGTTTAAAATAAATTGACATGCAGCTGTTAATATACCTATCTCTTTGAACTTATCCCTAAGAGATGTTTTAGACCCTAGCTGATAAATGGCTCTTATTGCTCTTTTTTGTAAAATGAATATAGTGTTTATATCAGCTGCTGTCCCCCACAAAAGAATACCATAAGACTGCTAGGATTGTATAACTAAAATATACAATCCTAGCAGTTTCAACATCTGTTAACTGTCTAATTTTTCTAATAGCATATGCAGCCGAGCCAAGACTACCTAATGCCGCGATATGTGGGGCCCATTGGAGTTTAGTGTCTAGAGTTACACCCAAGAAAACAGTTGAATCGACTAAATCTAATTTTTCTTTTTTAATTTCAACATCTATTGGCAGGACTTTTACATTAGGCAAAGAAAATTGGATACATTTGGTTTTCCTTGCATTAAG
This sequence comes from Chrysoteuchia culmella, assembly GCA_910589605.1. NCBI lineage: Eukaryota > Metazoa > Arthropoda > Insecta > Lepidoptera > Crambidae > Chrysoteuchia > Chrysoteuchia culmella. Next base: position 18,561,079 of record OU342651.1, on the reverse strand, counting down.
TTGTAAGTTATTTGCATCAAACCAAGTAAGAATTTGAGAGAGTGCCATGTTTACATCGTCAAAATGAGTTTGATTTCTGTCAATGTTAAAAATAAGGGAAGTATCATCCGCAAACAAGACAATCTCACAAAACTTCTCTAAAAAATAAAGTGGCTGTGACATACATCGGACATGACGAATCTATAAGGGTTTCGTTTTTTGCTATTAGGCTACGAAACCCTAAAAAGTCTGTGTCACCACGTGACATTGATTTTTAATATGTGAAATTTGTGCCATTGTTGCCGTTGTTAAAAAAATTACGATAGACACGATTTATTAGACAGACTCTAGCGTGTGTTTGATTGATCTCCCCATCTGGGATCAAAATAATATCTAATAGAAATTATTAAAAATAATCTTTTTCAGGTTCCGGAAATCACAAGCAAATCCCAACCCTGAACCATCAGCTTTGAAGCCATCTATCTGATGAACCTTTACAGCACATAGAATAGAACCTCAGATAATGAATCCATTGACGCTTTATATAACAAATCATCATTAAAATCTATAAATAGATTTACTTACGTGAAATAAACATAAATTAAGTAGGTACCAACTTTATCACATTATCTAATTTAGGTAAATACCTAAAACTCCGTTACCTACTGCTTATTAACAAACTTAATATTGTAATGTAAGACAATAAATGTAATTAACTCGCTTTTCAGTCATTTCATTGAATAAAATTCCGTTATTTTATTGTTGTTTTTTTTTATTCTGATAGTAGCCGAGCCGTCCAGCCCTTGCATGGTTCAACTTAGTTACGAAGAAAATAAAGTTTCTTTTTTTGTTGTTTTATGCAAGTTATTTCTTGGCAATTCGAAAATTGGTAAGGGGTTAGGATAACCATAAAATGTACTTTTATATTAGCATTGAAGTATTATTGTACTGAATGCATTTTAGTATTTCTTTCGTGAAAAAATTTACCTTACTAATGATGTGTTAAGGTCACTTTTAAATTTGACGATTCTGTAAGAAATAAGCAGTGAGAAAAAAACAGCCCTTGGCGAGTTTCTTTGCCGGTTCTTTTCGTTACAAGGTCTCCCACCGTAAAAGAGAATGAAAATAAATATTCTTTATTCAATTAAGCATATTACTTACAACAAAACGGGCTAGCTAACAAGTAGCTAACAAGAAAAACGGGCGCAAAAAAATCTTACCAGATTTATCAAATGTAGGTAAGTAGGTACGTAAGGTTTGAAGACCGATGGCGTAGCTACTTTGACGTTACAGCCGAGACTGAATAAATGATAATTATTAAATTTTAATTAAACGACCTGTTTGGCGCAGGGGTACTAACCCCGCCTTCTGCGCCAGAGGTCCCGGGTTCGATCCCCGGACAAGACAAATATTTGTGTGCATGAACATGTCTATTTGTCTTGGTCTGGGTGTTTAATATGTATATTAAGTATGTATTTACAAAAAAAAAGTATATAAGTATGTTTATCCGTTATCTAGTATCCATAACACAAGTTCTTCATGAAACTTAACATGGGACTAGATAATTGGTGTAATTTTATGCGAATATTTTATTTATTTATTTTTATTTATTATTTATCGCTGTTTTCTCGTGCTACCTGTATGATGTCCTCCCAGGGAGACCACGAGGGAGAACTGTTTCTCATAGTCCCCCTACCAATAACGACTGCGGAAAATGTCTCCTTGTCTCCTATATACCTATAACCTGGACCGCAAAAAAAGGTCGGTTAGAAAATCTTCAATATCTTCAAAAGTATCTGACCTAGCTTTATGAAATAAAATCTATTAAAAAAAAATTAAACTATTTTGGGGTCCTACTATTTTATTTTTCTTGTCTTGGCTGGCAAATACTCCAAAAGGTTATTTTGTTGTTTTTTTGGTTTTTTGAAGTCGGTTTTAATTTTTTAATAAAAGATTGTTAAAGGTAGAAGGGGCCTCTTCTACCTGTGCCTTCGCTTATAACCTTATGTCAACTGCTGCTTTTCCCGGTGCAGGGACGTTACTTATTGAGCAGTTATCCCGGCACTTCATCATTTCCTCCACTTCATAACATGCATTGAGTCGAGCATAAATTGCTATTGAATCACATTAAAGTAATCGCATCGCTTCCGTAAAATGCTAAGTATTTATTAGTTCCGATGACCATTTGTGGTCCTCATCATCAGTTCCACTTCACCAAATGGTATTAACAGGAATCATATGCATGAGTTACTATAGAAAACACCGAAATTGCTGTAGGAGTGCCTATAATATTTTAAGAGTTCCCTGCATTTCACCAGGATCCCATCATCAGATCCTGACATAATGACAATGGGACCACATGGGAAGTATACCCTTTCGAATAAAATAAGAATTACTCAAATCGGTCCAGCCGTCTTCGAGTATCGAGTAACATACATAAAAAAAAATTGTGTGCTGTTTATCATCTGCACATAGAACAAAGTTGGACTGTAATTTAGAAACCCATAGATATACTTATATTATAACATCATCACAGGTGTTGGTCTTTAACTTGTTTTATTTAGTTAATAAAAGTCGTCAATACAATAATACTTCAATGATAAAAGTAGCTACATACCCTCACACCATAAATAGTCCTTTTTCTATTGGGAATTCTCGTATGGAGAGGTATACAATTTTGAGTACAGCAATGCCATTTGGTATGGGTGAATACACGTCCACCTGAGCCCAAAACACCCAGTAGGCATTTCGAACTGCGCGACAGGTGGGGGAAACGGTGGTCTAAGTATAGAAATACCAGCGATTACAAAAATAAATCTAGTGGATATGTTTGGCCCTTTGAGTCAAGTTTGGTGTCGTTATCAGATACCTAGATGATGCCCAGTTCATTCCCCATACTTGTTTTTTAGGGTTCCGTCGCAAAACATGACGCAATACTTAAAATAATAAAAAATATATTACTTTTAGTAGTTAAGTAATGGAAACAATCCCTAATATTTTCAGATTTTTGTACAAACTTGGTTTATAAAAAATCGGCCAAGTGCAAGTCGAACTCGCACATGAAGGGTTTCGTCTCTCACCCAAGGTTGCCTGGAAGAGATTGCTATGTAGCAATAAGACCGCCTATTGTGTGTTCCTCTTTTTTGTCATTTTCTCTGTATGTGTTTGTTTTTGTATCGTGTTGTGCAATAAAGTTTCTATTATTATATTAAATACACCTACCCTAAATGCCACTATAATTTTTTGACTGCATAAATAACTTTGTTTTTCATAGAGTCTGTATGAATGACAATGTTATATTTGCAAAAGTGCTATAACTCTGAAACGGCCATTTTGATGAATCTGTGAAGACGTTTTCAAGCAATTCCAGGCGCTAGCCGTATACAAAAAATGTTTTAACCCTAAAGAACAATTAATTCTATTGCCGTCATTTTTAAAAGGTAGGCCTTATACTTCTTCCGATCATTTAAAAACTCGTATAAAATCTTCGAAGAAGTATAAGAATAATAAGATAGGAATTTGGAGTGTGGCTATTCTGAGCTATTTTATAATAACGCTAAGCAAGACCAAAAAAGTCTTAACGTTATTATAAACAGCACACATAAAAAACCCAAAAAAGAAAACGTTATATTATTTGTAACTAAGTTGAAACACAGAATATAACAGAAGTAGCACTTACTCAAAGGTAGCAGTCATTTGTTACCACTACCCACTTGTTTGTTACTACCGTCCTTTTAAAATAACACTTAAGTACAACACATAATTTTTAAAATATTGATAAAAAGCGGTATTTAGGGCTATTATACTAGCGTTGCTTATAAACAACGCAGATTTTCCGAGTTTCGCACATTTAGTATTTTTTTAACCGCATACAAAATATAGTAAAGTTCGAATGCAATATTATAATTCAGTAACATCTGGGTTAATAGTCTACATCCAACGCATCTGCCCCCCGATTATGTAACTTGTTTCTATTAACGTTTGATTGAAAGTGCAGTCTCATTGCTGCTTTAATAAAAATAAATGTGACAACTATCTTACTAAAGCAGCAATGTAACTTTCAATTAATTTCAATCAAAATATGTTAGTAACAGAGTTAGATAATCAACTAGCTGGTGCATAGAAATTACACCTTTATATTACAAGAGTGCAATTCTTTTCTGTTCAGAACTTACATAAACCACTGCTCAAGCGTCAGGGTTGTACAAGCGAAGTAAAATAAATACCATCATAATTTTATGGAGCATTTTATTTATTTACAATTGTGTATATTTAATGTAATGTCATATGTATTTCTTACCATCTCTAAACAACCTATTATTAAACTTAAGTGTTGCGAAAATTCGAAATCGAACAAACAATTTTAAAACGTATAGTGTCGGGCAACATGGACATGGTGCAGTTAATGTTTAAAATTATTAATGTTTCGTAATATTTCCTAAGTAAATATTAATGTTTTGTTAAATTCATGTTTCGAACTGTACGCGTGTACTAACCGTCCAACACAATTAGTTTTAAGAAAGCTACGTAAAACATAAAATAACTTACTGGAAACCAAAACTTCAGGAAGCGCTAATCAACCAGTTAATCAATCAGATAATAGGGTAAAAGCAGTGAAAGAGGCAGGGTGCGGGCTTTGAAAATACAAAACCGCATTCCTGTCATGCGCCTAATTGTTTTAATCGCGTAGTTCTCACAAGCGCGGAGTGGCCGCGACGGATCAACAACTTCAAGTTGTTGCGGTGTAGAGTCCGCGCCATGAAAGAAATCCTTTTAGGGTAGCGCTGCGGTATACGGCCTGACCCGTTCAAATTTCGAAAATAACCTCTATTACTATGGAGATAATTTAAGTTCCTAAATATTGCGCGGGACTTCTTTCGTGGCGCAGACTCGAGGTGATTATCGAGGTGTGGCGGTAGGTATAGGCGAGTGACGGAGGCCTGGTTGAACCGTGCAATAACGAGTAATAATAACTAACGAAAATAACTGAACTTTATTAAATGAAATGACTGAAAAGTGAACTACTGTATAATATTATATAGTAGCATGTCAAATTTCTACAGACAGAGTGAACTTAACGGCATAAACGTCTTAAATTCAAAGCCTATTAAAGAAATTTGACAGCTATAGATAAGGCCGTAGCTGTTGTTGACTGTACAAACATTTTTTGGACGCATATTCCTAAAATAATGGAGATAACGCGTCCTGCTGTTGTCTGGGTGTTATCTGGGTTTAGTACTAGTATAATTTCAATGAATAAAAATAATTATCTAATGTAACAGGAAATTCAAATTTGGGTAGCTAGAGTACAACGTTTGTTAACGAAGCTGGCTCGTTATCAGTATTCACACTAATGCAATTAAAAAAAAACAGACAAAACAAAAAGTTCACTCTATAGTAGCAAAAGCAAAACAATAACTGTCTCCTTCATACTCGTAAATTGTACCGCGCGCGAGATATACAGACAGACTATTCTTGATGATGACCATGCAGTGCAACGTCACGCCGCGCCGGCCGTCCGGCCGTGCGCTTATTCAGACACTACGTTTAAATGTTGTCGTGCCAGCTTTTGTTAACAAAACGTCCCAATGAGGTTACTCTTAATATTAAATCTTTTCTTAACCTCTGGTTACTTTGATAATGCATTAGGGTTACGATTTGTTGATTTAAATTCAACGGATTGTCGAAAGAGTGTGTGTATCAAAAAATGTTGTCCAGAGGACTTCTACGTGAAGATAATGCAATGTGTACCACTCCGTAATGCTGACGCTGAGCTGGAAATAACTTTACCTGTTTACGACCGCAATCTGGAGCCAATAGGGAAGACGGCGAAAGATGTTTTTGTTTTCAATGCTAATGCTTTCGAAAATGCTACTTTCACGAAAAACAGTGTCGCTGTGGGATCATATAGCGCTTATATAACAGAGGTAAATGATTAATCCCATTTGTCTGACCAGAGATATGCTAAGTTGCGGCGGGCATGCTTGCTCGGGGATCCCTCCCTAATGTTTAAAAGTACTAAATTGCGATTCGCACAATTCTATAACGCCTAATCATTGAAGAAAAATATTATTCTGTGCCACACTGGTGTGACAAAATGGTGTGACAGCGAGTCGGCAGTGGATTGTATCCCATGTCCAGTTGGGAAGTTTCCAAATTAAAATTCAATATAATTTATTCAGTATAGGCTGTTACAGGTAGGGCTGGTATTATAAGCTCATTTTACTTTTCGGATAATTTGGATACTCGGATAATATTATCTGGATAAATCCGTATAAAACAGATACTTCGGATAGGAATTTTAAAATTTAAAATATAACGTTAAATTATTTAAAATCATAATTTTCGGTAATCAGTCTGATAAACAAAAGCAAAAATGTTACAACTTGTGGCAAATGTAATAAAATAGTACCTTCAATGGTAGCAAGCAAAGTGAGTTACTTTTATCAGTATCGTAAATACTTAACCTTGAACATGCACTGAGATTTTTTTAAATATTCTCAGGCTGTATTAATGTCATCAGCATCATCATCTGCCACTGCTGGACATAGGCCTCTCCAAGTGCACGCCACCAAGCACGTTACACTTTGCACATATCGACGCTCCAATTAGTCTGAGGGCGTCCTACTCCTACACTACGTTTGCCAATGTGCGGTCTCCACCTAAGAACTTCTTTACCCAATCGGTTATCGGTTCAGCGGGTCATAAGGCAAACCCATCCATACCACTTCAGTTTGGTTATCCGGTGGCCTATGACGATTACTTTGGTTCTCTACAGGAACTGGTATAGTTTCAGATAATTCAGTGAAACTTCTACCATAGCCCTTTCGATAGCTCGCAGAATAATTTTAAAATTATTAACCAGCCCTGCAGTGAGTGTCAACGTTTTGTCTATGTATGTGTTCATCTTTGTTAATGCCACGTTCTTTCCAGTCCAGTGATTTAATCATAACCTCTTAAGCCTTTGTGAACAATATAGAGAATATCACATCTGTTCTCACACACCTTCATTCAAAGGCATATATGCTTTGTCTGCTGGTTCTGCATTTGGACAGACATGATGGTATTAAAGAACTGGATGATTCTAGAACAGCCGGTAACAGGTTTCGATAAAGTCAGATGGCTTGATGACTTCTAATCGGCCTCAAATGAACAGGAGCCGATTGTACTCTTGAGTTTTCCGTATAATCTGTCTATGTTGCCGTATCCTCCACGAAAATCGGAAATCGGCGAGTCTTCACGCAAGGCGGTTTGTGATGACTCTGGGAAACCGCTTGTAGATGTGTCTTTGGAGTCAAATAGGTCGAGTTCTTCAGTACGGTCTTGCTTCTTTTTTTGTTAAACAGTAGGATGACACACCTACTTCACGCCTCTGGAGTTCTCCACACGAGAACGTTGTTGAAAATGGTTTAGAGCTCCTTTAGTACAGGTTAGCCACCCGCTATGAAAAGCTCAGCTTACTCCATAATTCTGAACACCTCAAAGCAGGTGGCACGAGGAGCTTTTGCTTTTAAGAGTATTTATGTAACCGCGCAAAATTCTTTCAACCTAACGCAGTGGGGCTTATTAATGCAAATAATTATAATTCCATTTCCAGTACTATCATTCGTAAAATTAGAGTTCAAATAAGTTAAAATATCAACCATAATATCAAATTATCCGTTTTATTCGAATTATCCGAATAGTAATGCAATTGGTATTCAGATGTTTTGTATGGCGGATATCCGGATAATTCGGATATCCGAATAACATACCCTAGTTACAAGCAATTGTGAATGTCAAAAAAGCTACGCCATCTACGGTAACAAAGCCTACGGCAGACCTTGTAACGAGAAGAACCGACAAGAAACTCGTCAAGTGCTGTTTTATTTCTGGCTGTGTTATTTCGTACAGAGTAATCATATTGAAAAATTACCTAAAGGTAGTATATGCAGACCCCACCCAAGGGGTATACGACTGTAACCCCTATCTTGACAGCCTTCGCCCACGCTTGTATAAATCAGAATAATCAATCATAATCAGTCAATTTCAGAATGGTATCTTATACTCGTACTTGAAGCCTCCAAACATTAAGCTATGGCGTCACGACAGAGACGAGTACTGCTTAGATTTACTTCATTCAAGTCGAGGTACAACTACCCACATTTGGGTGAATTTTAAACCAAGAAGAAGTAAATTTGAAGAAGACACTGCAACTCAAAAAAAATCGGGTTAGTTTTGAACGTATTGCTTCATAACAACAAAGAACACAAAATAATAGTTGTTCAGTTTTTAAATACTTATGCTGTGGATGAGGGAGTAACGGAGTGATTATTAGTGAGCTATGTGGATGTAGTTTGATCTAGTCACAGAAACGTAGTTCACATATCCAGTCGTTTGCTTCTTACAAGCAGCTTTTATAACATTGTTTCGGAATTCATCATATGAATTCTTATTAACCTGTTTTCAGAAACGATTATCTCCTGTGTGATCTTGTTCATTGTGCTGGTGGTATACTGTCTGCTGCCTGGACCAATGAACCTTAGATATGGAATAATAATTGCATACGACCTAAATCTATTGTTAGCTACCATATTCAGCTTAGTGATGCAGATAACGGTCAATACCGTTAGTAGCTGTATATCTTTATGTGAGTATAATTTAGTTTTATATAGGTACCTACCTAAACATTAGAGCAACATAAACCAACAGTCCCAACCGAGCTCAGGACCCAGTAATGCCTTTAATTGTTCAATCCTTCTGGAGATGGGTGGTATATCTCAATTTTTGAAGCAAATTCCTAGACTTCATAGTGGTGTGGCTCGTTGTGGTGTGACTTGTTGTGGTGTGACTCATTGTTGTGTGACTCGTTGTCATGTGAATCGTTGGGAACAGACGAATATTCGTCATAAATTGTTTCAAGAATTCAGTGAATAAAAACTACAATCACAAACAACAAACACACAAAAAGTGATTTATCATTGTAAAATTTATATTTTTTACAGTCTCATCGTCTCAGCCACATGACACCCACTGCTGGGTATAAGCTACCCAGCAGTGGGTGTCATGCTTTTACAGTCTACATACGATTAAATAAGACGATCTAGTTATAAGTATGTATTGTGGTTCATAGATTGCATTATTATAATTTTTACAAATTAAGCTTATGTTTACAGCGATGACAATGTATTTCTTTTGCCTGGCCTCTTATTGCTGGATGAACATCATGTCATGGGACATTTGGTGGACTTTCAGGTATATTTAAAAAATATGTTTAGCGGAATTTCCAGACAAATTCTTGTTTTAAAAACAATTTTGTATTTTTATGGTAATTATTTATTGTAAACTTTAGATCTGAAAATGAAATTTTTCTTTCTGCTCACAGGGGATACTTTAACGCCAAACCCATACATCGACGTGGTGAGAAGTTCAAGTTCGCGATGTACAGCCTCTACGCATGGGGCGTGCCGCTGGCGATGACGAACGGTCTTTACGTGCTGAACACAGTCGACCTGCGCCACATGCCCTGGTTCATCATACCGGGTATTCCCCAAGGAGGATGCTTCTTAGAAGGTGCTGGACAGCAATGCTATCATTGCTCAGGCTCAGGCCTTCCTTAAGATATAGACCTATACACTGTTAGCGGGCTAACAGTGTTAGTATAGGTACCTAGAGAATATGAAATAGCTACTGGTGAATATGAAGCAATTTGGAAATTTTACTTCAAAGTTATTTCTAAGTATTTTCTAGCCTAGGAATGTAAACAGCACCCTGACCGCCTAACGGTATAGCTTGTGCTATCGCTATAGCTATCGATTGTTCAAACCACCTACAAGGGCTCTCGCTGACGCTATCAAGTGATAGCGTATAATACCATACTAAAAATGCAATAGTGAATCCAATAGATGAATATAAATTTGACAAAAACCCTATCGTTGAAGGGTTTTATGAAAGTTTGAAGTTTGAAAGCTATAGCGATAGCATATACTATACCGTTAGGCGGTCGGGGTGCAGCTCCGATGTGTTGTCATAACTATGTTATTGAAAAATTGTGAGTTGAGATGTGGAATGGGCATAATATTGATATTGATTTTCCTCAACTCGGCCCAATGGTCCGTAGACTCATGGGACGAATCGTCAAATAACTCAACAGTTTTATGTTTTTACGTAACTTCTTCGATTTTTTTTTAGTCTGCCATATAACACCTTTAGTAGCTACAACATAAAGATGCAGTTTAGACCTTGTGCATACTTTGATTACCTACTCTATTGACGTTTGATTTAGTTTAAATAGTATTTCTTTGCTTGCAGATGTCAGGAAATTTGTGTATCTGATTGTTCCGATGATGATCATGAGCGTGGTTAGTTGGCTGTTCCTGTTACTCGCTGGGATCAACGTGTGCCGGCTCAGCAAGGGCACAGCGGCAATCAACTCGGAGCTCACTGGGTCACCAGCCGCGCGGCGCCTGCAGCGTTACAGGTTTTTGTTTTACTTAGGCCAAATAACATAATATACCGTCGTAGTCCGAACTGACTGAGACGAAATATTAAAACAAAAAAGCTTTATATGTGTAATTTTAGTGAACAGTTTTTTATTTTACTGTTGTTGAAACCTTTGAAGGGAAAGAATCTCCTCATATTTCACGCAACAACTTGCTATTTGTTTTCAAACGCCTGAAACTATAAAATATTATCTATATAATATATAGATAATATTTTATTTTATATTATTAGGTGCCACTAAATCAAAACCATATTAAATTTTTTCAATTCATTGGAAGTCACAGAAACAGGGGGTCAATTCTGCTAAATTTTTGACATAATCGTCTCTCAGTGGTGTTTCAATATTAGTGTTTATTTACGCTTTTGTGACAAGAACTGTATAAAACAGCACTACCATTGATACACCACTGGAATACGATTGTGACTAAGCATTAGTAGAATTGGACCCCAGGTGTTATACCGAATAAAAGTACAAGTGACGCCCTGCTAGGCAACAAACATTAGGACAATTATTGTAATTTTTTCTAGACTGATAACTGTCGCGTCGCTCAAAGGCGTTTTGATCCTTAAAAAACTCTTATACTATATTAGCTACACAGCGTTGCGTCGTGACGTGTTGCGTCGCGTAGCGGTGCGTTTGCGTCTTGAGGCGGTTTCCTACGTGAGCGATCTGCGTTTGGTCACATACGCAGATTGCTCACGTACGTGCTACTGCCCGCTAGAGGCGCTGGCGCTGTACAGATTCGCATACAAAATGTCTCCCGTTTACTGTATAGTGAACGGAAATAAATACTCATGGTAGGCCCACTGGATGCGAACTAAACGCAAACAATTAACAGTCGATACCTATTGAAGTGTACTATGTGCTGATCAAACGCAGTTTTTTATAGTCCCGAAAAATTACTTGTCCCTCGCGTGGCGCAGCAAAACAAAAGACGCGCGTAACTACCAACACTAGTCACTGCACATCTTCTGTCTCGCCGCACGTAGGACAAGATGTATGACAGTATTTTTTCGCGCCGCACCGCTCTGCGTCGCTTCTTGTTCGCATCGCTCAAGTAGGGTGGGTACTGGTTTTAGAGTCGCGCTGCCCGCACGATATCTGTCGCCGAAGTAATGCTATACCTACATATATTTGAGGTACACTTTAATGAGGTTGATATATTAACACTTCATAATATTTTTAGGCTCCTGTTATACCTGATAATAACAGTGCTGATGACGCTGAACACAATCGTCAAATACTTGGATAACGTGTTGCGGCACTTACACGAAATCTCCATAGATATCGCCTCTCTCTCTGAACTCTTCTTGGGATTCGGGATTATGGTTGTGTGCTGCAACAAGGAAATACTAATGAAATTTTTTACAAGGTTTGAATAATTATTATTATTTTTTTCAATTAAAAAATCTAATTCATCAAAGGGCAAGGGACTGTTCACGCGAAATTGACGTCTCATATACTATACTTACGTATTTGAAAACGTTGTACGTTGCAGACCTAGGAAGCCCAGTAAACCCACCATTTTTTATATATAATTATAAGTGAAAGTATTTGTGTCATCTTTTTCCCGCGTGGTGGGTTGTAGTCTATTCTCCTTTACCATCCATGGGAGGCCTATTCCGACCTTTTTATTCCATGCACTTTTCTGATTTTCTATTAATGCATTTCTTTTTACTCAATTTACAAAAAGAAAGGGTTGGCAGAAAACTGCCAGGAAATCAAAAGTCATAATAGAAGCCCCGGCCCCGGCCCTCAAATATGAGAAAGAATAAAATTGATCAAATATGTTTTAAGTACCTTGGTCACATCGTAATATCCAGCCCTCAAGATGACGCCGATATAGAGCGACAACGTACGGCCGATATAGACCCTATGTGTCGTACTATTAAGTATTCTATGTCGTGGGTAATAGTTATTTTATGAACGACGGGGAGACTCTTAGCCTTCATCATACCTGATGTTAAGTATTGATAAGGTTGAAGATGGAAGCGAGTCTCTCCCGGAATCCTCAACCACTGATGAGGAACTGGCTATCTTATCTCTAACTGCCGGAACACAACAGAGCTGAAAACATTTTTGTTATGGCGTCAGACTTAGATAAGATGGTGGTAGCTAGCCAGGCGGACTTACAACAAGTCCTTACCACCAATCAAACCGAATACAATATGTACCCCCATCGAACCCGGGACCCCTGGGTCTGATACCGGTGGTTGTACAACTAGACCACAGAGGTGGTTAATATGATCGGACGAAAGTTCTGAAGGTCTTCGTATGACGTTAAAGTGACGTTGTTTAGGTCTTTCTGTAAGACTTTTTCCACGTGTCAGCTCTAGACTAATTATACCAAGAAAGCGCATGACGCCATAAGGGTGGCTTATAACAACATCTTTAGGTACTCGATGAACCTGAAGAGCTATTATAGCGCTTTCGAGTTGTACAATGAAGCTCGGGTAGACTCTTTTAACGCTATACAGCGAAAGTAGCGAATAGCGTCTTTCATGTCCAGAATGGGTGTCTATGGCCACCTACACATACGGATGTAACTATAATATAAAACTATTATACTATTTTTTTTCTTATATTTATTATTTTTATAATTTTCATTTAAATTTGTAATTTTATGATTTTATTACATAATTATATAACTTGTTTTTATAAATCTTATGTTGTGATTTTGCATTTTTGTAATTTAATAATTTGAATTTTTACTTCTAATGTAATGTAAATTGTATGGGTGGTGTAGGGGAAAGACGCCGGCATCGTATTAAGTGATACGATACTTTGAACAACTTTTTAAAGGACAGTATTAAAGATATTGATAAAATGATGTATTTCTATAATGCAACAGCTATTAGACTACAAAAAATGGCATATAAATTTCGGCTAGATTTAAATTAGCATCTCACAATATAATTATTTTTTTTCGAAACATTGTCCAAAAGTAAAATTTAGAAACCGGTTCGTTTAATTGTACCACTTGGTTCTTAAGGGCCTGCTATAGGCCAACGAAAATCAGGTTGCTTTACATGATCGTCTGTAATATCAATATTAATGAAAAACTGAGTTTCAAATTAAGATGCAGCAAACTACTAAACTATACAATAATGGTAGAATAAAAGCATGTTTTACACGTGTTATGGCTTTCTTTATTAACTTAAAAAATTACAGCAAACACTCCAAAAAGCTTTTAACAATTTTCACCACCGGCGTGACAGCCACAGAGACGCCGCAACTGTCAGTGTTGGTTATGTCAAAACGTCAATACATTGGTGTTGCCAGACTAAAAATATATGGTTTTTAGTAGGAATTGTGTGGTTGGTACAATATAACGACCGGTACAACTTATCATACCTTCCCCTATATTATCCGAAAAAAATATTTATTATTATAATGTCGCAGTGCCAACAATTCGATTTTCGTTTACATAAAAAAAGAAAATTATTAAAAAACCTATTTAATTAACTTACCTGGGCTAGCATGGGCTGGGGATAAAACTTTTGTCCACCGGTTATTTCCACTGACAAGGGATAAAATTATTTTATCCACCTGCCAAAGCACGGCAACAGGGGGAAAGAGAATTATATCACTTTTTGACATTAGACGTGGATACTCACCCCACGCTTAGAGCATGGCGACTAGTGGACGATAAAAATGACAGATATTTTGACATAACAAAGGGAAAAATTTATCCTCGTCTTTAGATGGTGGGTTTAAGTATATCTCTTGAAAAAAATATAATTATTTGTAATAAAAAAAATGTCTCGTGCTTACTGGAGCTTAGTGTTGTCGTCGGAAAGGGAAAAAATCGAGCGAAAAATACACCGGCGTTCAATTCGCGATTCGAGCAATCCCTTCGAATTACCCGACACAGAATTCCGCCGGATTTTTCGAATGCACAAGGATTGCGTCCATTATTTGTGCCAAGAACTTTATCAGGCTTTGAAACCATCGAATACAGCAGATGGACTACCAGTGCACATCAAAGTAAGCACCTTCACTTAATCGTATCGTGTATTGACCATAAGTAGCAGCTAATACACCTTATTATCTACATTTATACTTATTTGTATTTTAGGTACTCACATCCATCAGAATACTGGCTGATGGTGGCTACCAAAGAGGTACGGGTCAAGACCATGGGCTAGCAATTGCTCAAACAACTGTCAGCAAGTACCTGACCCAAGTTTCTGAGGCCATCATTAGAATGTGAGCAGCAGCAGCAATGTTTGATTCACCTCAAGTGAAAAAGAACATAATTCTCAATGCTTTTTAGGGTTCCCTAGGCAAATGGCAAAAAACGGATTCGTCATGTCTGTCTGTCTGTCCATCCGTATGTCACACACTTTTTTACGAAACTATAAGAACTATACTGTTGAAACTTGTTAAGTAGATGTATTCTGTGAACCGCATTAAGATTTTCACACAAAAGTAGAACAAAAAACGATAAATTTTGGGGTTCTCCATACTTAGAACTGAAACAATTTTTTTCATCAAACCCATACGTATGGGGTAGGTCTTCAAAAATGATATTGGAATATCTAAAATCATTTTTTTTTCTAAACTGAATAGCTTGCGCGAGAGACACTTCCAAAGTGGTAAAATGAGTGTCGTCGTCCCGTCCCCCCCTGTAACTTCTAAAATAAGAGAATGATAAAACTAAAAAAAATATATGATGTGCATTGCCATGTAAACTTCCACCAAAAATTGGTTTGAGCGAGATCTAGTAAGTAGTTTTTTTTAATACGTCATAATTTAAATTTTAGACTGATGCCTAAGTGGATAGCTTTCCCAGCAACAGAGCAAGCCAGGCAAAGGGTGTCCACGGGATTCTGTGAGAAGCATGGTTTGCCTGATGTTCTAGGAGCTATAGACTGCACCCATGTCGATATATTTCCTCCACCATTCCCGACTGGAGTCCAATATAAAAACAGGAAAGGGCGAACTACAATAAATGTGCAATTGGTAAGCACAAACAGAATTTACTTTATTATCCAATATAAAACTTTGTTATTATAGTAAAGTATTGTAACAGGTTGTGGATGTCGACTGCCGCATCATCGCATTATAAATGCAGTAAGGAACATCTGATGTTCCTTACTGCATTTATAAATTGTGCGGCAGCATTGTCATATAGGCGCTTCATTTCAGCTTTTAATTTAGAGTTGTTGAATATGAACTGGTCATGGACTCGCCCTGGGTATCTCGCATTAATGTTGATGATGCGGCAGTCGACATCCACAACCTGTTACAATACTTTACTATAATAACAAAGTTTTATATTGGATAATAAAGTAAATTCTGTTTGTGCTTACCAATTGCACATTTATTGTAGTTCGCCCTTTCCTGTTTTTATATTGGACTCCAGTCGGGAATGGTGGAGGAAATATATCGACATGGGTGCAGTCTATAGCTCCTAGAACATCAGGCAAACCATGCTTCTCACAGAATCCCGTGGACACCCTTTGCCTGGCTTGCTCTGTTGCTGGGAAAGCTATCCACTTAGGCATCAGTCTAAAATTTAAATTATGACGTATTAAAAAAAACTACTTACTAGATCTCGCTCAAACCAATACAGTGCTGATTCAGCACTGTTTTGAGAAAAAGGCGGGTAAAGTTAAAAAAAAGTTTTAAGGTGTCTCTCGTTACCTATTCATCTGATTTTCAAAAATGATGTATGTACTAAAAGAGCAAAACACGGCCAACACCTTAGTATACATTTTTTTGTTCAAAACTTAATATTTTGTATTTAAAATAAAAAAAACTGTTCATATTATGATGTAATTAAGTTTTCGCGTGATTCAAATGATGCATAAACGCCGTATAAGTGTTACTTACTGCATTTATTACTAGATTCTGCTACTTACTGCAAATATGTTAAGAGATGAAGACGAGTTTTTAATATTACACCATAATGTATGCACTGTATCCATTTGTTATACTGCATTTATAACTAGGAGACATATAAGAAATTTCCGAATCTAAATTTAAGTTATGAAGTAAATGGGTGTCATACTGCATTTATTGTGAGTTAATAACATTTAAATTTGGGACTTTGCCAAATAGAGAATAGAGAAAAGGAAATAAAATTAGTACGAATATACTTTTAGAGAACATTTATTAAAAAAATCACATACATTTCAATTGACTTTAATCACGTTTAGGCACATATTACCCTGTCAATGTTGCATAGGCACTTAGTCAATCTGAATTTCTTAGAAATAATAAAGAATCAACAGTTATATACTTATCACCAAAAAAAAATCTTTTGAAAAATCTTTTCACTCAGAACCACCAATCAGAAACACCGATAGCAACATTTTTTTGATGGAACTACGAGCTCTCTGTGCTTTGCTATTAGCATTAATCTGAATGCCGGCCGCCGTACTGAAATCGCTTTGAGGACTATACTACTCCCCATGGGCATTTCAAGATTTTAACAGTTCGGGGACTGTAGTCGCCATGGGCGTAATAGTAGATAAAAGTTAGAAGATACACTTGGTAGACATTTAAAAACCCTTTCATAAATCAAAGAATTTGAAATCCATGTCCATATTAAAATTAAACGTTGTTTTTGTATTATTTGTATCAATGTTAATTCACAATTTGCAAAATGGAAAGCTAATATCTATTAGAAATCAGTCGCAAATTATCTGCATCTATACTTATCGATATCTGTAGTCTATACGATAATCAGGCGCATCACTAATTGAATAGCAAATCTCTAATCAATTAGTGATGCACCTGTGTGTACATACAACGAGAATCCCCGGGAATTAACTGGTACCGATATCATTGTATCGGAGAATTGGTATACACTCTCGGTGCTCAATAATAGTAAAAAACCATTCAAATGAATGTGTTAGATTTATGATTTTTGAATTGTTGCATTTTTCAATGCTATTTTTATACTTATGATAAATTTCATATAGAAAAATATTGGAAAAAAACAACTCGGCCACAAGTGAATTCGCAGATGGGACTCTACCCACGACCTTTGGAAATCCGGTCCAATGCTCTAACCACTGAGCTACCGAGACTTGCGAACCACCGTCGAAATTCTCCAATAGTTTAAAATGGCAGTGGTGGCGACCCTGCCAATTTACAGTCACGCCTATTATTTGTAAGATAATGGAAAGTGTTCTGAATACCTTGTCGTAGGCTAGGTTTTACCCCTGCTCTAAAAGAAAACTATCTTCAAAATGGGTGAAATAATCGAGAGGTATGGTAAGGGGTAAGCCGTCTTTCATGTCTCGAAGGCTTTTTACATGGTTTGAAAATAACGCCTTATTGGCAAACTTTCATCATATCAACTTCCCGACTGGTTTGTGTGTCTGGATATCGAACTTCTTGAAGTTCTTGAATTTGAGTTCTCATTGCTATTCAGGTTCAATACTCGTTGTTGACTATTTCTGCTACATACTCAAATTAACGATCTGCTAATTCATGTTATTTTCTTCTAATACAGAAATTTAGCTTGTAAGACTAAAAAAGCTTTGCATTACTGGCAAAGGTGAGAAAGTACTTCACGTTGGAACAGTTTGCTCAAACGCAAGCTCGATTAAGCATGGAGTACTTTTCTCACTTTTGAGGTGGTTTCCCAATACAACCTTTACACGCTTCAGTTCAAGAGGACGGTTCACAGTTCGGTCAGTGTGCAGCTGAAATGGTTAATCTCATCCCCATCACCTACTCTCAAAAAGTTATGGATATCTCAAAGACACGCGCTCCGCATTTGTTAGCTTGAGTGAAACTTATTTATCGCAGTCTGTGTTTTGGTATATCCAGGCTAGTGCGATCATCGTAGATCGCATCATCGCTTACCTACATGGTATCAGTGCAGTAACCGCTGTTTGCGTCATATTATACTGAACTGAGATCAGTAATGGCATCACATAGCATGTGGTGCTAATAACAAATATTATTCTATTTTATTCTTACCATCAGGCGAGGTAAAGGTCAAACGCTGACCTATCTATTACAAAATGATGCGACTTTGAACTTTGTAACGTGTAAAATCTAACTTTGTGATTCCTACTTATTTCTTGATAATACTTGTTTTCCTAAAGTTTTCATATAACCACTCATTTTAAATAGCTCAATATAACAAAAATAGATTATTGTTCTCAGTACCGAGTATCGGTTTTCCCGGGTCCATCACCCTTCAGTACCGGTACCGAAAACAACTTGGAACCGACCGACCCCGGTTATGTATCAGCGATAAGGCGCATCACTAATTGAGTGGCGACCAAGTACGGCGCAAAGCATGCTTTCAGTACTTTGGATTATGCTTAGAAATTTCTAGAAACGGTAAACTGTACATTGAAATATACACCTTAAGAACATAGACGGAAGATTGGATTCAGATTGTTTATTATTAAAAATATTACAATTTAACTTTTTTGTGAAAATAAGTGAAAATAACAGAAAATATGAATTACCGATGATAATGTTATGCCTCCTTTAGACTAATTAGTCTCTCGGCTATAATTTTTCACATCAAAACTGCACAGTATGGCATTTTTCTAATTTTTCTCTATATTATTCCGCGTGGAGGTTACGATCGCGACTGAGTAAGCAAAACGACGATGTACTTGAACATAGGCAAACCTTTGCTCATATGGGGCTACGCGGGTACCGCCCACTTGCGACTTCTACTGTTTTTTCTGTTCTGTGGACTTGACTGAAGCGCGCGGCGCGCTAGCTGCCGCCCGCCCCTCTCACACCCCTTTACTCGAGGAGTTATAAATGCAGTAAAATACTTGACAGCCTCATAAGTTTTGAAAACGCTTCATTTGTGTTCAAATTTTACCCTAATATTAACACAGTAAATAATCTTAAGATAGGTAAAATCGTAAAAAAATGGAGTAAAGGTTCTGCGGGACTTAACATTAACGCCGTAATTTACATTTACTGCGTTTATAATTTGTTACACTCATAAAGGATTATTGAGTAGCCTTACTATTTACGCAGTATAATTGGTAATTACTGCGTTTTTATTAAGTGAAATTCATCGGCTGTTATTAGCAAAACATAACAAAAAATTATTAAGTAAACTTACTGCATTTGTACTATGTGTACAATTTTATTGCCTATTATTAAGACACAACAATAATGCTTTAATTGACATTTAATGCATTTATGCTATGTTGTACCTTTATCAACATATAATATTTACATATTATTAAATCCGTAAGGAGTCTTACTGCTCTTAAATCATGAACAACAAATTAAAATTTACACTTTACTGCGTTTATGCTTTTTGCTATCTTGGCTTCTATAGAGAGAAAAAAAAACGGGTCTTTGATTTATATTAAGCTCAATTTTGCGATCTCGAATACATAGTCAACTCATAAACGCAGTAAGTGGTACTTACTGCGTTTATAAATTGTGCGGCAGAATGGAATCGGGCAATACTATCTCTTAGGTATGTTTGTTTTATTTTCTTGTTACTTAAAACTTTTGCAATAGTAGTATGAATAGTGAACTAGTATCTAATAAATAAATAATACTATGTGATTTAAAAATAATATTTATTATGAACTAAATTATTTACAAAATTTTCGTTCTGTTTATCTTCGCGTAAATCTGAAAAGTGAAAATAAAAATTACTATATTATATTTGACACATAACTAGAAACTTTATATTTTACAGGGGATTCAGGCTATGCATTAGAGCCTTGGCTCATGACTCCAGACTTAGAAGCCACTCCAAACAGTCCTGCAGAAAAATACTCAAACTGGCATTGTCAAGTGCGGAACTGTGTGGAGAGAACAAATGGGTACCTTAAGGGTACATTCCGATGTCTGGGCATTGGATAGGGTGCTGCATTACAGCCCGGAGAAAGCTTCTCAGCTTATATATGCTTGTGCAACATTATATAATATCATGCTTCACTATCGGTGAGTTATATATTTAGTTACTTAAGTTTATTTAACAACCAGACATAGAATCTGTTTTTAAGAGGTAATTTAATTTGTGTATTTCAGAATTCCTATGGAACCCATGGAGAATTCTGAGGTGACTAATGAAGAAAGGCATGAATCACCTGTGCCTCATCACACCAGACTTTTAACAGTTGCAAGAAAGAAAATCAAATCCATTGCAGGAGCGATTTTTTAATTTGGAACATGACAAAGCTCCAGCAATGTATGCAAAGAGTATTTAATAACTCCAGCACGCCGTTTCATACAACATTGCTGGAGTTCTTGGACGAATTAATCACTGGAGTCCCAATGTAATGTTCCAAATTCAAAAAACGCTTCTGCAATGGTTTGATTTTCAGACATCTACCACTACATCCAACGCCCACCTGCAAACCTCATCAGAAGTTCAACAAACAAACATAAATGTAACGGGGAAGTTAATAACATTTTCTTTTAGTAATTGCCCCAATATGATATGACTAATGTAACTTTTAATATTAATTAAATTAAATGAATAATATAAAAAGTATGTTTTATTTCCCTGCATTCTTTTGAGAAAAGCACTACTTATATATGCCTCGGCGGAAATGACTCGAACTAACGACCTTTGGAAATCCGGTCCAATGCTCTAACCACTGAGCTACCGAGACTTGCGAACCACCGTCGAAATTCTCCAATACTTTATATTTTTAATACGCTGTAGGCCAGCGTTGTCACATCAATGCTAGGAATATCCTTGCATTCGAAAGAAACATCTTTTCAGCTGTTTAACGATCGTAAGTATAAAAATAGCATTGAAAAATTAAAAAAAACAAAAGAATTAAAAAAAAGAGGTATAAGATTATTCCCACGGGAAACTACGCGGATGGAACAGTGGACCGGTGTATACTTACCTATGTATGTAGGAGAATAATAAGCGAGGCCGCACACCACCGAAACGTTTGTTTTCCGAGCAACATTTGCTGTACACAGAATATAATGGTACAGAAGTTGCACTCCTTTGATCTTGAAGAAAGCCACCATTTTATGTTGTTATTTATTTTACTTTGCTTGTACACCCCTGGCGCTTAAGCTGTGGTGTAGGTAAATTCTGAACACAAAGGAATTGCGCTCTTGTGAGCGTAGTAGTAAGGTGCGATTTCGAATGCTCCTGGTGCGTTGAAAACTTTGTAGGCTATTATTCTTATAGTATGAGGATTAGACACCTCTGGTCTCAGAGTTCATCAAGCCGCCTATTAGATCTCTGACTTGGCTATTAAAAAGGCGGCTTTCTTCGAGATCAAAGGAGTGCAACTTCTGTACGTATAGTACTGTAACGTTGTCGTTATACTTGTACTCTACCTATTCTATATTTTTATACTATGTATTTTATAACCTCATTTGCCAAAAATTTTAAGGATAGTTTTTAAAAGATAATAATTTATTGTCATACATTCCTATCGCTGTCATAGAATTTCCATCCGCTAATCAATAAAAATATTTATAAATTAAAATAAATGTACAAAGAAAAACCTGTAGATTTCTACAGGTTTTTCTGTTTTACCCTAAAATACATTACTAAACTGTAAATACATACCAAATACATTTTTACTGAAACATGGCGCCCGAACTAAAGTCAGGTCAGTCGTCGTAGCCGTGCCATTTTTAAAAAAAACAAGAACGAAAGGCCACCAGCGGCAATTACAAGAGGCCGAAAGTGGCTACGACTCCACACCATACGACTCGACCCCGTCGAGAACCAAGAACCTGCAGCAACCTCCTCATTTTATTTTTACATCTGTTTATTATCTTTATATATCCTTTTATACTAAATCCCAAATCTAATAATCTTTATTTTTACGAAATTTATAATATACCTACAATACACCGTGTACAACTTAAACAGTGTGTATTATATAACAAATACCAGAACTTTTAAAACTCATTTCAAATTAATCAAAATAAATAAATTAATCAAAAGGCTTTAATTACATATTTCGACCAACTTAATAAACCCGAAATATGTTTTGAATTTAAGGTACCTTCGAAACATAGATTTTTCCCTCTCAAATAATAGACCATTTAATTTAAATCCAATTGTAACAGTCCAAAACTGAACATGTTATTGTATTCCAAATATTTCTCTATATTTACAAAAAAAGTTTGAGACTAACCTTATTTATCGTCATCAGGAAATTCTATAATGTCTTGTCTATATTCTGTAGATTGTTGCACAGCACCTTTTATTTGGTAAAACTTTGTGAAAGTCCAAAAGTAAACATGATATTTATGTTCCAATATTTCTTTGTATTGACAAAAAGAGATTGAGACTAACTTTGATTATCGTCTTCAGGAAATTTTAGAAAATGTCTATATTCTATAGGTTATTGCACAACACGATTTATTTAGCAAAACTTGATATGAAACGAAAACAATAATATTGGCTTTATAGGTTATAAAAAACAATATAATAACATAGGTTTGACAACGTCAGATCATATTAGATAGTGGCGCTGGGGTGACGAAAGTAGGAACCAATAAATTTCATCACGACACAGTTCCTTTAAGGGCCCGCTATAGGCCAACGCAAATCAGATTGCTTTACATGATCGTCTGTAACATCAATATTAATGAAAAACTGAATTTCAAATTAAGATGCAGCAAACTACAGGACTAACACTAGTGACTATGTTACTCAAAAACACGATTGCATAAAATTTTCTCGATAGAAAAAAATTGCGAAGTTGCCTCCAAATCACTATAATTAACACGATACACTGCTAGTATTCAAGTAATACATTAAAATAAAGCTTGGAACTTTTTAGTGTAATTACACTATAGATAAGGCAGGGCTTATGTTATATATTTTTTGTAAATAACCTTTAAATATCCTTTAAAAAAAGAATTTCCTTAATTTCTTCATTCCTGACCGACCGAATGGGGCCGGAGAATTATATAGTAAATGCTGCTTTATTTCTCATAGAAATAAGGCAGCATTTACTTTGCAGTTCGCCGTTGCAGTTATTACTTTTACTTTTGGCCTAGAGCGCGCCCTTAATAACAATCCTTCTGTAATATTAAGGTAATTAACTGATTTATCTTTACAAACTGATATTGAATTATAGAAACAACTATCACTATAAATTAATCAAGTTAAATAAAATCAGAACCTAATAGGTAGAGTCATCGATCGATCGCCATGGTGACGTAAGTAGTCGTCGTATAATCAACAAAACTCTTTTTTTATAATGATGATTTTTTTAGAGTGAATTGTGCTATCTAACTTTAACCATAACTTCGACTTTAACGGGGAAAACGTGTAGGATTTGGTTCGGGTTAGGTTCGATTAAGGTTGACTGGTTGTAACCCGGCTTTAATATGTCAAAATTTGAATGTTGAATTTATGACATTAGATTATTCAACTAACCAATCAGCTCAACTAACCATTCAGCGGAGTTAGCCAATAGCGAAACGGTACAAGGTTTTTTAAGATAAGAAAAAGAGACGCATCTTGGAAGGAACATGGAAAATGAATAAGTGTTGGTATTTGGCATAGCAACTTTCTAGTTGCTATGCCAAATACCAATATGATTATGTCTGTTTGTTTGGAAATAATAGTTTTAATGTACACAAAATAGATGATGGGTAAGATAGTTACTTTAATCAGAACTCAATAATATGCATTTTGATGAACTAACTTAAGTAGATTTATGTCATTCTTGGAAAAGCAAATTGAAATGATTAATTAGATGGGATCTAGACAAAGTAGTCAAATAGTACAATGCTGAAAGGATTTGGGTATGCTACGGAATACAATCAGGGAAAACCACTAGAAATCACGAGCCCTTTCAAACTATACAAGAGCATATTAAGAAAGTAGAGTTTATACTAAGGTTAGGATAGGATAAGCAAAAATTTATACAAGAGTAGATTATAGGTTAAAATATCTTCATATCTTCATAATTTTTATGAGCAGTATAAGCTGTACCAGGAGGTTAGGTACACAATTCATCAATTATACATACGCTGAATGTATGTATAATTGATGAATTGTGTATATGTCAAAATATTGCAATTCACTAGTTATTAAAAAACTCATTTAAATTATATAAACATTTTTCTAATAGCAACTTATGTAGACGAAACACGAACAAGTTAGTGGGCAGTAGTCTTATCGCTACAGGAATGTTGTTTTAGACTTTGATTGTCATACTATAACAATTTTTACCATAAAAAGTGCTTTTATGTTGTGGAATTAACACGCGATACAAGTCTGTAGGACGGAGTTTAGAATTTACTCTTGTCTGTTTGTGCAAAAAGTTGTGGGTTATTCCTTACAAACGTTCCTATTTGTAGTATGTATAGTCCTGTCAAAGTTAATATTCCCAAATCTACGAATAACGACCGACAAGTTTCAAGAGTTGTTAATAAATAGTTTCTATTCTATAATATTCTAAGAGGGCCGACACGAAAACTCTTTTTACATCTGGAGAATTCCCCCGTAATATTAAACCATATCTCAATATTGACGACACATATCCATGATTCGCAGTCAAAGCTAGATTTTTTCCAGCCATATTTCTCAGTGGTTTGAGTGCATAAACGTAATTTCACAATCTACTGCATATGTTGCTGATGTGAGATTTCCAACTACGGAAACAATCGAGTATAATACCCAGAAATTTAATTTCATGAACTTCATCCAATTTGTCTTCCTGGCAAATAATATTTGGTTTCAGACGACTTGATTGGTAGTATGAAAACTGGATAAAGGTCGTTTTTGAACTATTGACACTAAGCCCATTATGCTCAAGCCATTTGCAAACTCCCTCTACAGTTGCATTATCATATTCGACATATTTATTTGAATATGGTACAACTACAGATATCTCATCGGCAAATAAAATAGTTTTGTTGTTTGTATTTTTAGGCAAATCATTAATGTAGACTAAAAAGAGAAGTGGCCCCATTACACTACCTTGAGGAACACTATACTTGATACTTCGGATGCAATGGTAAATGGTAAAAATAGGTAATAATGGAGAAGTTAATATTCTCACAAGTCACCTTTCGACTTGTGAGAATTAACTTCTCCATTATTACCTATTTTTACCATTTACCATTGCATCCGATTTCAAAAATAACTAGATATCCATTTTAAAGCTGGACCACGAATTGCATATTTTTCACATTTAGCCAATAGAGACGGACACAGCCCTGTCAGATATAGTAAGAAGATGTTGGCTCCACGCCCCGCTACCCGCGCTCGTCCCCCGCACACGCACACATAGCCACTTTTACGACCACACATGCTCAAGTGTCGCTTCTATTCGCTTCCATCATCAGCCTGTGGACGTCCACTGCTGGACATAAGCCTCTCCTAGCTCACGCCTATTGTGGCGTTCATAGGAGGCTGTTAGCCTACTGCTACCACGCTGGCCAGACGGGTTGGTAGAGGGTTTGTTTCAAGTGTTCCTTCTCTCGCACAGGTGTTCAATGCGTCGAGCCTCTTAGTCGACTCTTACGACATCCCAGGCATGTAAGGGAGTGGTGACACTTGTATTCTTAGGTCGTCACCACACGGCTCTTCTTTTCGCTTAGGAGTATAATATACTTTGCACATGCTCAAGTGTCGCTTCTTTTCGCGTAAGTGTATAATATATTATTTGCCGACAGTTTTGCTTCCGTGTGCGTCAATGCAATAAGGTTGTATACATGTCATTGCTCTTGACTGTACATACTTTCGATTTTATCCGGAATGAAAAAAATCTATCGTTGTAACACAAAAAAAAGAAATTCAACAGATATGTAAAGTCATAGCTGCTGTGGACTGTACAATATTTTTTTGATGCCTAATAATATAATAATAGAGATAACGCTTCCTGCTGTTGTCTGGGTGTTATCTGGGTTTAGTATTAGTATAACTGCCATGAATAAAAATAATGAGGTATATGTTATGTGTGTTCATTAAAATTTGTGTAGTTAAGTATCAAGAACGTCCAAATGAGGCTACTTTTAATATTAAATCTCTTTTTAACCTCTGCTTACTTTGATAAAGCATTGGGATTACGATGTGCAGACTTAAATTCAATAGATTCTCGAAAAAGTGTGGGTATCATAAAATGTTGTCCAAAGGACTTTTACGTGAAGAAAATGCAATGTGCACCACTTCGTAATGCCGATGCCGAGCTGGAAATAACTTTACCAGTTTACGACCGCAATCTGGAGGGAATAGTGAAGACGGTGAAAGATGTTATCGTTATCGATGCTGATTATTTCGGATATGCTTATTTCAAGAAAATCAGTGACTTTAATAGCTCCGCTAGCGCTATGATAACAGAGGTAAATGATTAATCCACTTTGTATAACAAGAGATAAATGCCATGTTGTGGTTGGCATGCTTGCTAGGGCAGAAGCCCATATCCCGTTGGGGAGTTTTCAAATTCAAATTCAATATCATTTATTCAGTCAAAGCTGTTGTTACAATCAATTGTGAATGTCAAAAAAGCTACGCCAACTACGGTCACAAACCCTACGGCGGTAGACCTTATAACGAGAAAAACAGGCAAAAAACTCGTCAAGGGCTGTTTTTCTCCCTATCATATTTCGTACAAAGTGGTCAAATTGAAAAATTACCTAAAGGTAGTATGCAGACCCCAAGAGGATTTACGCCTGGCGACTGTCACCCCTATCCTGACAGTCTTCGCTTATGCTTGTAGATCCCAGAGAATTCAGGCATTTCCCTTTAGAGAAAAAAAGTGGCAGGAACTAAAACGCACAAGCTTGAACAACCCACAGAGGTGGGCGTGGGTTGTAGGGCGGTAGGTTCATTTTCTTGAGCTTCGAAAATCACTTAATTCGTCATTTGCTAGCAGGACATCGGTGTCCAGAGAACAATGGAGTCTATTGTGTCTCATAACTCGGGGCCTGAGAGGTTAATGCGATATTTTTTACATATACAAAAAATATCTATTACTATATCCTTTGTCCACTATGTACCATACAATCTCTATTAAGATTGGAGCTACGATTAGGTATCGTATCCTATCGATGGTGCATTCTTGCCTTGGGTGGCATATACTCCAAACTCCAGTTTTCTTTTTACTTTTTTAAGTTTACGTTTAATTTTACAATTTATAAAGTAAATATAAGTCCAATCAGTAGGTATACAACAAAGAGGTCCAAAAAGCTCTCCGTAATCTAGAGGTGAACAAAGCTAGTGGTCCCGACGGAATCCCAGCAATTGTCCTGTGCAACTGTGCACCTGTGTTGACTCGCCTGTACCGCCTCTCACTTAAGAATGGACAAGTACCTCAAATGTTGAAGCTTGCAAATGTGCAGCCTGTGTCCAATAAGGGCAGCCGTGCCGATCATTCCAACTACGGTCAAATTCAGTCACGTCCATACCCTGTAAGACTATGGAACGTGTACTTAACACCCGTCTTTTGAAATACCTTGAAGACAAGACAACGACCTCCTCAGTGATCGCCCGTTTGGTTCCGTCGTGGTCGTTCGGCTGGTGATCTTCTCGTGTATGCCACCCATCTTTAGAGTGAAGCGATTGAGAAACACGGCGAAGCTCTTGCCGTATCGCTCGACATCTCCAAAGCCTTTAACAGGGTTTGGCGTGACAGCCTAATTGCTAAGCTTCCCTCATAAGCTCTGGTAGCCTCTGCACTTATATTGCTGACTTTTTTCGTAATCGCTCCATCCGAGTCGTAGTAGACGGTCAATCATCCGACCTAAAAGAAATTGGTGCTGGTGTCTGATACCATTGGTATACAGATGACACCACTTTATACAGCAGATATTTCTCAACTGCAAAGGCTAAACTACTTACCCGTAGCTACAGTATTTATAAACCTCCACATACAAAAGGTAAAAAAGAAACGATGACAAAGTTCATTCAAATTTGCCAATAAATGATATTGGCAAATTTGAATGAACTTCAGGTACTCTTTAAATAATTTATTTATTCTGATATAAATAAGGGTGGTTTCATGTAGGGAAATTATCAGGCAATCGAGCCATATTACTTACTTAATAAGTAATAATGTGAATTTTGAATTTTACATTTATGCGCGAGTATCTCCATACAAGTATCCCATAGTGCGATGCGGCGCTGCGGCGGTGTGAACAGCGAGCGATGAACTATTAATATTTGCATCTCTTTTGTTTACTTATTGTGTAATTAATGTGCTATCTTTTGTACGTTTCGTGAGCGAAAAAATAGCCCATACTTACTTGCTCACTCACCCACGGTGAGACTGTTGCTTAGGCAAGGTCAACGTTCCATATCAAATTTCAGAATGGCATTTTATTCTTGACGCATCCGCACATTGACAAACGGCGTTTCGAGAGAGACGAGTACTGCTTAGATTTACTTCATTCACGGCGAGGTTCACCTCCTACATCTGGGTGAAGTTTAGACCAAGAAGATGTGATTTTGTAGAAGACCCTGCAGCTCAAAAACTTTTGGGTTAGTTCCAGACGTATTTCTTCATAAAAACAAAGAACACAAAGTGCAGTATCGAATTAATTGCCATTTTGAAGTTAATATTGCACACTTACGCCGAATAATCCAAGCATTCGGTTTTTTTAAATACAGTCACCGGCACATCTAATGGCCCACCCCGTTACTTTCATACGGTATGTCTATAATGATCGGTTTCATTTTGCAAAAAAAGCCAAAAAATAAATCTAGATGGTCATCTATTTTAATGATTTATCTTTTTACTTTGATACATAAATAGTAGATTGTTTACCAAGATTGTTGCCCGAACGAAGTGAGGGCGCCGATAGTTCGAGACTGTTATGGGTCCATACACCCGAAGTAAACAATCTACTTTTCATTTTGAATATGAGGAAAGTAAAAACAAACAGAATATTCTAAAAAAAATTTTGTAAGGTTTCTACGATTTTAATTATTTTATAATGTAGCAAAATAAGCTATATAGGCTTCTGTGCCTTTGCCTACATACCTTTGGTAAATAAAAGTCCAAAGAGATTACAGATATCGATTTGACATGACACCCCCTATTCTTTTTTCAAATTTATTACAGCCCTAGGGCCGCCACATATCCCTTTCAACCCGCATTTTAGGCAAGTTATGAGTTACTTTCAGAATATGATACATGAAAATAAATTAAATTGATCGGTTTTTATTCTGTTAAGAACTACGCAAAAAATATTTGAGATATAGAAACTACGTCTGATCCTTGCTTGTTGGTCCCCAAAACTAAGAGAACTGAGCATCAAATATCCAATATTGTAATATTTTTTTATATAATTTGATTTATCTTATTTATTATTATGCCTTTAGACTTACTCTTGTTGTTTTTTATGATTTTATAAACTAAAATTGTAAAAAAATAGGCCAAGTGCGAGTCGAACTCGCACATGAAGGGTTTCGCCTCTCACCCAAGGTTGCCTGGAAGAGACTGCTACGTAGCTATAAGGCCGCCTATTGTGTGATCCTCTTTTTAGATTTTTTCTCTGTTTGTTTTTGTATCGTGTGCAATAAAGTTTCTATTATTATTATTGCCAAAATGCCATTATAATTTTTCGTCTGCAAAAATAAGTTTGTCTTTCATTGTGTTTGTATGAATGACAAATGCGAATATGAATATGAATTATAATTGCGGTTTTGGAAAATGTGCTATAGCTCTGAAACTACTAAATAAATTTCGTTCAAACCAAATTTCGTTAAAAGTTTTTAAAAAGATCTACATATTTTTTTTTTTTTACTTTCTTATTTTAAAAGTTAGAGGGGGGGGGGACACACATTTTTCCACTTTGGAAGTGTATAACTTTCAAACGGTTGACTTTGAGAAAAAACTGTTTTAGAAGTCTCAATGTAATTTTTAAACACATATAGGTTTGATGAAAAAAAATAGGTTTGATGAAAAAAAAAATTTTTTTTTCAAATCCCTTTAGGGAAAAATGCTATATTTCTAAAACTGACAACCATATTTCGTTCAAACCAATTTTCGTTGAAAGTTTTTAATAAGATCTACAGCATATATTTTATTTTTATTTTTTACTCTCTTATTTCAAAAGTTAGAGGGGAGGGACACACATTTTACCACTTTGGAAGTGTACATCTTTCAAACGGTTGACTTTGAGAAAAAATCATTTTAGAAACCTCAATGCAATTTTTAAAAACCTATCTATTGATACCCCTCACGTATAGGTTTGATGAAAAAAAAAATAGTGTCAGTTCCATGTATGGGGATAATTCATATATTTTTTTATTTTTGTGTAAAAACCGTAAAGCGGTTTACAGAATACATCTACCTACCAAGTTTCAACTGTGTAATCCTCATAGTTTTGGAATAAAAAGGGTGTGACATACATCGGTTTGGCCGAATCTATAAGGGTTTCGTTTTTTGCCTTTAGGCTACGAAACCCTAAAAACGGAGTATACTTAATTCAAAGCTACTTAAAATAGGAATATAATTTTTACTAGCAGTAATGACAATTTAAAACAGAATTTTTTTCCGCGGTCCGAAATGCAATCCTAGGTTGTGAAATCTCACCCACCTTAAATTGAAAATTATTATTTGAAATAGTTTAATCTAAATTTATATTTGTTTTTATAACTTAAGGAATTTTAATAATGTACTAAAACCAAAACGGAGTATTAAATTAATTCAAAGTTATTTAAAACAAGAATAAAATGTAACATAAAAAATCAATAGTGAAGATTCGGAACATATTACTTATACACATAAGTATAATTAATGCACACGCATTTATTTGAATATAAAGGTAATTCTTAAACACTTTTCCAGGCTAGGTCGCAAAATGCGATTTTCCACGCAGAAATCGATTGACAAAACTACATTTTCCGAGAGTATGAGTTCATCTCACACGCTCGGAAAATGTAGTTTTTTCACTAGATATTTTTTTATTACAAATATTTACCAATCATATTCTTTGTTTCATCACATAGACTTAATAAATAGTTATAATACAATATAGATCGAAGTGTATGAGATCAATATTAAACGGAAAACTATAAAAACCATCAAGTTAATGAAGTAAAAGGCCAATAACTAAAAAAGAGGATCAAATATTATTTTTGTACACCAAATACTGCATTAGGTCGCTGGTTCAAATCCGGCTCGAAGGACCAATGTTTTGGTGCGAAATAAAACGTAAGAGGACTGTATTAAATAGGTTTTATAATAATAAAGTTCTATATATATTGTTAGCAAAACGGTACAATGGACGCGACGTTTGCGTGGCCGGTCGATCGCGAAGTGCTGAACGGGCCGCGGAATCCCCCGCTCGCCGCTCAGCTAGCGATGTGACGTTTGTGCGTTTGCGCATGAACAGTAATATAATAATATATTACCCTAAATGCAGTTCATTTATAATTTATCCGTAGATCAAACTAATATAGTCGCAATAATTAATATAAAGATTAAACATAAAAATACATAATTTAATTTTAAAAGTGCTTTTGACAATATATCAATTAGTTTTTACATAATCAAATAATATTTTCCCTTTTCAATGTCAACACATTTCTGCAAAGATCTGTATGCATTGTTTAGGTTAATTAAGCGTTTGACTGTCCAATTAGCAATTTCATAACACCAGTACCGAAACCAAACCGAAACTAATGCATTTATCCATAGAGGCAGAACAATGAATGCTTCATAATCACATTTTAAGTTTATTCCCGAACTCATTATTGTAATAAAAAAGTTTTGCGGATTTAAGCGCACTATATAATGAATAAATGCTTCATCAGATTCCATACAATGTGATACGTCCATAAAGTAATGCTTTTCTTAAACGAAGGTTTGGAAACGGGAAGAGATTTTTAAAACTCTTAAGTACTCATAGGACAGTCGAATGTTTAACTTAAATATTAGCATACATATCTTTGTAGATATGCATTGTCATTTTTATGTCCAGAGACGCAAAGTGAGCATGTTTGTATAAAAATAACGGGGTGAGATATTAGATGTGCCGGTGAGTGTAGTTATGCTATGGATTAGTGTGGATGAATGATTCCAACAAGCTATGTGGACGTAACTTGATCTAACCACAACACGTACTTCACACATTCCAGTCACTTGCTTCTTTTTTTTAATGATTTCTAATAAATACCACACTCATTACAAAATTCGTCGTTTGAAGTGAAGAAAGAAACGTTTATTGTTTGCTGATTCTTATTAACCTGTTTTCAGAAACGATTATCTCCTGTGTGATCTTGTTCATCGTGCTGGTCGTATACTGTCTGCTGCCTGGACCAATGAACCTTAGATATGGAATAATAATCGCATACAACTTGAATCTATTGTGAACTACCATATTCAGCTTAGTAATGCAGATAACGGTCAATACCGCTAGTAGCTGTATTTCTTTATGTAAGTATAATTGAGTTAAAGTTGGTTTTCATTTTTTTTTAAGAACGACGGTTAGACTTAGCCTTCATCATACCTGATGTTAAGTATTGATAAGGCTGAAAATGGAAGCGAGCCTCTCCCGGAATTCTCAGCCACTGTGGAACTGCCTATCTTATCTCAAACTGCCGGAACACAACAATGCTGAGAACATTGTTGTTATGGCGTCAGGCTTAGATAAAATGGTGGTTGCCAGGCGGACTTACAACAAGTCCTACCACCAACCAATCCGAATACAATATGTACCCCCGCTGGGAACGAACCCGGGACCCCTGGGTCTGATACCGGTGGTTGTACCACTAGACCACAGAGGCGGTTAAAAAATGGAGGCGGAAACTTACAGGCACTATAGCTCGATTAGTTTATGATTTGACTTGAAATATGGAAACAATAGTGTAGGCTCCGGTAGCTGTCTCCAGAGGCCAGAAACCGTAAAGTCACTGCCAATCTAAGTTTTGATGGTATTGAATCTCTCCATTTTGTATCTTCCTTAAGTATTATCGGATAAATTTTTTGTAACAGGATCTCAAAATCAGTATAAGACATTCTACAAAAATTATGGAATTCATTCGAGGGTTCTGCTAGCATTACTTGTTTTTTTTCCATATTTTCCCCGAAAACAGTAAAAATTAAATAACTAGCCAGTATTTTGTTCAGCAATTATGATTTTCGGTAGGTAGGTACTTACTTTGTACGATTTTTGTGAATTGTTAATGCAGTGGACTGCAGCGTCTTCTTCTCCATGGTCTTTTAACAACTTTGTTTTTATGTAGGGCAAGTCCGCTCAAAGCGGCCATAGGTGGCAAAGCGGCCACACAATGTTTTTATGGTAAATAAAAACGATAGCGACACGTTTGGCATTCTGCCCTATGACCAACTTCCTGCCCTGTACCGAGCCGTCATTCGGTGGTGATAGGAGCAAACCTGTGGCCGCGGCGACGTGTGCAAGGTTTTTGAGCTTTTTGTTCAAAAAAACCATTGTAAGTTCCAACCTGTTTTGATCAACCCTCTTTAGAATTCAATGTTTTTATTGCAAGTCTATTATTACTCATCTATTTGGCTTTGTTTGTTTATTATTTGTTCCGACATGGGATAAATAATGTGAGCTGAATTGATTTTTAAAACAAAATTGTGTAAAAAGGCAAAGCTATAATAAATAAATAAATAAATTTCATACAATCACACCAATTATCTAGCCCACGTTAAGTTTCATAAATAACTTGTGTTATGGATACTAGACAACGGATAAAAATACTTATATACTTTTTTTTGTAAATATATACATAATATATGGCATATATAGCTATGCCATATTCACATTAGTGAAGAATTCTGTTCTTATTACATTATGATCTAATGCTAGAAAACCGAGTATATCTGTTGGCTATGATACTTTATGTAGAAGACTTTTTGGTACTAAGACCGACTGCTCATCACTCCATGCCATATGATCTCGAATCCATAAAAGTCTTCGTCCACAATTGCCACGCTGCCAAGCTGGAACTCGAAGTGGTGTGCGAGAGTGAAGATCCACTTCATGTTAACTTTTCCTCTCAGTTTGGTCACTCACTAACAATAATTGGTGGTTAGATGAGTATTTGAACCATTTCCATAGTCATTATATTGGGTTGTCTCCTGACGATATTTCGTAGAAAACGGTAATGTCCAAGAGTAGTAACGCGTTTTCTACTAGAATGCCGTT
Source organism: Chrysoteuchia culmella (assembly GCA_910589605.1). Taxonomy (NCBI): domain Eukaryota; kingdom Metazoa; phylum Arthropoda; class Insecta; order Lepidoptera; family Crambidae; genus Chrysoteuchia; species Chrysoteuchia culmella. The sequence continues at coordinate 18,526,590 of OU342651.1, read as the reverse complement.
CCGCAACATCTCTCGCGACACGATAACGTGACCACAATCAGGAGATCACGTTTTGGTGGGTTCGAAGGGTCAACTCAAGTCAGTCAACAACCATGCGTTGGATAGCGCCAGCTTTCAACATGCCTGCAGCTCATTTGTTCTTAACTTGCTAAATGTCGACGTGGGATGATAAAAAACAAAACAAACTTTCAGTTAAAATAAAAAAAAAATTAAACGCCTTAATTTAAAAAAATAGTTTGTTTATAATAAAAACTTACTTTTATATTCAAATTATCATGCATTTTTTTGTATTAAATTATTACTTTTAGAGTTCCGTACCTCAAAAGGAAAAAACGGAACCCTTATAGGATCACTTCGTTGTCCGTCCGTCGGTCCGTCCGTCTGTCAAGACCGTTTTTCTCAGGAACGCGTGGAGGTATCAAACTGAAATTTATATCTAATACTCAGGTCTACTGTCCCTTGGAGCTGTAAAAATATCAAACTTCTAAGCCAAAGCAATCAAAAGATACAGCCGTTTATGCCGGAAATTTCCGGAAGTTTTCGAAACTCGCACGGGAATCAAAACCTACAGCGTACTTCCCGTGAACTTAGAATCTTGAAATTTGGTACGAAGTAACGTAAGTAGTACAGATAAAGGAAAAATTAAATCCGACTTTCCAGCCTTGCACAACAAATAACTATTACATACTACTGAAATTTCGGCAAAGACACAGAAACTTTGAGAATAATGTAAAACAGTTGTGCAACAAAAGTAAATCTGGAACTTACTACTAGGGCCCGTTGTTTGATCAGTAGTTAACTATTAGTTATATTTTGTCTTATAAGCTGTCAAATTTGTTTGGTTTAGACAGTTAAAACGTCAAAATGTAACTGATGGCTAACGTTCCCTTATAATTACTTTACTCTTTGGGTTAACGGCCGAAATTAATAACCTATCTGTAGATATGGATCGGGCTGTCTGAGATAGTTGCAAAGGATATTGGCTTCGTTCCCTAGCAGCCGTCGTTATTTTGGTCATATTAACAAAAATATCCTAGGCAACTATCTCAGATAGCCCAATCCATATCAACAGGTAGGTTATTAATTTCGGGCGTAAGATAGCTACTGGTGAAACAACTTTAAAGCTTACCGTTGTAGGTCTTAATTCCACCAATTGTTTCGTAGGCTAGTAATGCCAGTATAGAACTGTAACGTAATTAAAACGGTTAAGTGGTGGTTTTATTATAACGATAGTCTATTAAAATATAATAATTATAATAATAATGATCCTACCCAGGTTCATTTTAGTACTTTCAAATCTCACAATAAGCCGCAATCTTGAATATTAAAGCTAGATTTTCGTATGTAATACTAATGAATTATATACGTACCTACTACATACTTAACCAATTATACCGGTATCCTAGAGAAACAACACAGCTAAACATATCTTTGATCATTATGAAAAGGACCGAAAAATCCGACCCACCGATTCTTTGGAAAACAAATTCCGACAAATTTGGAATTAATATGTACTAATGATAAGATACTTAATTAGTAGCTAGTAATTCCCTCATAAGTCAGTCAATAAGTCAGGACTTTGAATTTTATACTTAAGTACTTTTGTTTACAGCGATGACAATGTCTTTCTTTTCCCTGGCTTCGTATTGCTGGATGAACATCATGACTTGGGACATTTGGTGGACTTTCAGGTATATTATTTTCAAAAATTAGTTCAGCAAAATTTTTAGTTAAACTCATTACTTACGTTTAAATAATATGTTATTTTATGTGAATTAATTCTTGAAGATAACTTTTGTTGTAAAATGGTGATATGAAAATAAATATTTTATTTATGCCCACAGGGGCTACTTAAACGCCAAACTGATAAATCGACGTGGTGAGAAGTTCAAGTTCGCGATGTACAGCCTCTACGCATGGGGCGTGCCGCTGGCGATGACGATCGGTCTTAACGTGCTTAACGCCGTCGACAACAAGCCTTGGTTCATCAGATTTATCACACCGAGTATTCCTCAAGGAGGATGCTTCTTGGAAGGTGGTTACTACTGCAATTAAGTGTCGCTGGTCAGCTATTATTTTTTTATGAAAAAAGGACCAAGAATAAGGCTTATACCAATAGTGTGGATTTAAAAATGTGCTTATCAAAATGAATTAAGACTTTACTTTTATACTGTACTTATTTTATTTTATTTAAAAATCTAATCAGCTTCAACGTGTTGACATAAGTTGGTAATAAAATGAAGTCAATTTAAATGGCACAGCAGGTCTGGCATCAAGCATTGTCCGTATACAAGCTAAAGATGCAGTTTACAGCTTGATCAGTATTTTGATTAGTTTAGTCACATGTTTTTTTTAAACTTTGCTTGCAGCTACCAGTAACTTTGTGTATCTTATTCCTCCGATGATGATCTTGTGCGGGATTAGTTGGCTGTTCCTGTTACTCGCTGGGATCAACGTGTGCCGGCTCAGCAAGGGCACAGCGGCAATCAACTCGGAGCTCACTGGGTCACCAGCCGCGCGGCGCCTGCAGCGTTACAGGTTTTTATTGTACCTAGGGCAAATATAATAATAAATATTTCTTATACTCACACCAATTAACCTAGCCCCAAAGTAAGTACTGCAAGGCTTGTGTTATGGGGTACTAGGATAACGGATATAAATCCATATAACTAAACATATATAAATAAGTATTTATGAGTAGAAATATATATAACCGTCCATGACTCAGGTACAAATGCTCGTATTTATCATACAAACATTTGCCCCACCGGGATTCCAACCCGGGACCTCAGAATAGGCGACACCTTGAAACCGGTGTACGTACCAGTCTACCACGCCGGTCGTCAAATAACACAATAGATCTCTCCTCTCTAGATTTTTTTATAAGATTGATATAATAAGTAACATTTCTATTCCAGGCTCCTGTTATACCTGATAATAACGGCTCTGATGACGACGTACACATTCATCAAATACTCCGCTACCATGTTGCGGAACTTACACGAAATCCCCATAGATTTTCCCTCTCTCTGTGACCTCTGCTTCGGAATCGGAATTTTGGTAGTGTGCTGCAACAAGGAAATACTAATGAAATTAGTTAACAGGTTTGGACTTTTCTTTTCAATTCAAAAATCTTAATCTTTTAATCTAAGAGTTGCCAGTAGCATGTGCACCGCGACTCACTGTGGTGTCAATTCTTATCTCTGCCCGTCTCGCTCATATCAGTACTTAGCGCAGTATTGTTTCAATCTTACCATGCTATTTCGTACTACGAATCACTTATGCTTGTTTTTTGACGGAAGTTTTGTGACGTCTTCGCTCAATCATCGCACACATAGTGTGAAGTATGTCAAAATGTGTCAAACAAAAAAAAACAAAACGTTCTTATGACATGATGGTTTGTAAAGCGGGCCATAGACACAAACGTAGAGGTTATATGCATGACAGGCATGCCTGTGCAGGCAAAACCTTCATAAAAAACCGAATAGTCGGTTGGTTCTCTTGCAAGTATGGCGTCACCTGCAACACACGATGACTTGGGTGCTCTAGTGCAATGGTTCCTAACCTTTTCAAAGTGTTACCCCTAAGGCCTGTTAGAGAAATTGATGTGAGAAAATTCTTGTCTTTTTAATAACCAATTTTATATTGCGCATAGCAAAGGGGCAGCTCCCTCTCTGCGTCTGTATTTCCGAGTACTTATAACCCGTCCATCTTCAAAGCAAGGGTGAATAGACACCTTCTGGGTTAGCTCGCTCGATCGTAATTCCTGTCTTAGCCCCGGCTTGATTGGGATCAAGAGGAAACCCATTAATAGTAAAAAAAAACATTCTGTACGGTTTCTTCACTTTTTATATTTTTAAGCTATTACATAGATTTTATTGCGGGCTTTGAGCGCGGCGACCGAATCAAGAAATTCCGTAACGAAAATAAAACCTAACATCCCCCACTCCGCCTACCATGTAGCTCGGCCGAGCGTTTTAATCTACTCTTTGGTTTGAAGTGACATTTGACTTTTTCGAAAATCGTGATTTTTTGGGTTTGTAATACTGCATAAATAAAAAATAAATAAATAATTATAATTGCATAAGTTGATAAAAAATGCTATGCAATGGGGCAAATGCTATGCTTTTCTGCGGCAGTCCCCGAGTGCCACACGTATTTTTAAAATTACTGACAAGCCCACGAGCACTGGTTCCGAACCTGGAGACGTATTTTTGAATCATTCGATATTCTCATGAATTGCAATTTACCGACTTACATTTTGTCGCATTTCTGCATCACTCGAATACGATGTTGCCGTTTTCTTCCGTGTTCTGCCGGCAACATCAGTTTCTGTCATGCATAACCTTGCGTGCATGGCCTGCTTAATAGATGACGGTAGGCCGGCAGGACACTGATCAAGCAAAATTGACGTTACTCATCGGTCTAATGAAACGTTTATTAGCTTATATTTTGCGTGTTCAATGTTAGTATCTGTTACTTATTTGAAATGTAGTTACTTAGACTTAGCCCAGTAAGGCTAGTAAAAGTAGTAGTATCAACTTTGGCCCGTGTGGTGGTTTTGTAGTAAATGCTCTTTAACCATCCATAATAGAAGGCCTATGACGACCTCTTATTCTATGCAGTTTTCTTAATTTGTATCAGTTAATTTTTACACATCATTCTAACAAAGAATGGAATTACTTATGCTTACTAATAGCAATTTAGAAAACTGTCTGGAAACGTGTGTTTTGATTGATCCCCCCTTATCTAGTACCATCACAATATCGAGATTATTAAAAAATAAAAATTTTCAGGTTCCGAAAATCGCAAACGAATCCCAACCCTGAACCATTAGTCTTGACGCCATCTATCTGAGAAACATTCCTAGCACAAAGAGTGGACCCTCAAAAAATGCATCCATTGATGCTATATAATTATATATATGATAAATGTATTTAGCATATTAAGTACATACCTACTTTATTTAATTTAATTTAAATACTCTTATACTATGTTACGAGTATTGCTTATTATGCTTTTTATAGTTTTGTAAGGCAATAAATGTTTAGCTAGCTTTTTAGTTATGTCATTGAATAAAGTTCAGTTATTTTTTTATTTTATTTTTTTATTTAAATTTTTATTACAGACAACTATATGGTCCATAGAAATGTTAGTAGGTATCTTAATCTATGTTAATGGCTAAGGGATTAATAGTCCCACCCAACATTTAAGGATGGGACAATCCATTTTATCCGCAATGACTTCCAAGACGCTGTTGGAGCTGGTTCGAAGCCGGTGTAACAAAGGCGCTATGCGTTTACGCCTAATGGCATAGAAGTCGTCGGTATGTTCTTGCGCAAACATGAGTGACGCACTACAAACGCGGGGCAACTTCAACAGCGTCCTGAAAATATTGTTGTACTGTATTCTAAGAGCGTTGTAGGCCCTTTGGGTATAGTTGACCCACAGGCTACTGGTGTAAAATACCTGACAGAAAGATTTAAATAGGGTTTTTTAACTTGCTTAGTACACCGAGTGAACCTGCGGGCCAACATATTACCCCGAACCGACAGCGCTCTTCTTTCACGCTATATGTCTAGGTCGTCTTTTAAATTACTTGTTAGAATGTGGCCCAAGTATTTAAATTTTGGTACCACATTTAACACATTACCATCAAGTAATACGGGGGGGACATTGCTCAGTTTTTTCCCTCTAGATTCAAATATAACTATTTCAGTTTTTTTGAGTTATACTTGAGACCATGTCCAACTGCGTATGCTTCACACTCGGCCAACATTTTCCTTAGTGCACTGATTGAGGGGCTCAGCAGCACCATGTCGTCAGCATAACTAATATTATTTATACAAACTCCATCAATATAACATACAGCATGCATGCCACTGAGCCTCTCAATCAAGCCATTAACATACAAGCTGAAAAGGTTGGGCGAGGTCAGACCCCCCTGCCTCACACCACATTGTAATCTATATACGTCAGATAGACGGTTGTTCCATCTGACGTGATTGATTTGGTTGCCGTACCAATATCTAAGAAGCCATATCATATCTCTGGGCAGAGTGGTGGTCTCTAGTTTACGCCACAAGATGTCATAGGACACCATATCAAAAGCCTTGCTCAGATCGAGAAAGCACGCGTAAATAGGGGTAGATCTATCCGTGTAGTACCTAACGGTATGCTTGAGACACAGGATAGCAGAACAGTCGACACTCCCTGCCTAAAACCAAACTGTAGGTCATGTAGCTTTAAGTGTTTCCTGAGCTGCAAATCAAGCAAACCGTCAAGTACCTTGGCTATTATCGTGGCAAGTGATATGGGCCTATAATTCGTAATGTCTGAGATGTCGCCCGTTCTGTTCTTAGCTATTGGCACAACAACCGTCTTCATCATGTCGCACGGCAAGTATGTGTGTCGAATACATATATTATAGAGCATTGAGAGCACTCTGGGTAAATGACCGCCAGCTTTCTGAAGATGCTCAATACTGAGCCCATCGTGCCCTGGTGATTTACCCTTTTTCATACTACGGATATAATCTTCCACTTCTCTGGCAGTATATAGATATTCGGGTTTCCCGATTGGCTCAGTACGCATCTCGACGGACAAGCCAGATGAAGGTGAAACCAAAGCCGGAGCCGTCTTGAAGTGGCTCATAAAAGCATTAGCGATTTGCTTGGGGTCATTTATCCCATTAACATTGTCAGGAAAACTAGGGCAACCATTTAATTTATTTGTGGCTCTCCAGAAACCAGCGAAATCATTGTTAGACTGGAGTTGATCAATGATGTCCATTTTGATTTGGTCTTGATTATTAAGACACCACTTTAGCTTACTTTTAAACTTTTTACGAGCTTCGCACATCTCTCCATACACAATGCCTTCCGCTGGCCTCCCATACAATTCCCATATTTGGAACTTAATCCTCGCCTCATGGTGTGCCTCTTTAATATGCCTATTCCACCCGGTAACGGATTGTCGATGACGCTTACACATCGATCCACAATGACTCTGTACGGCACCCTCCGAAAGCACATTAACAATATTCTTATACAATTGATCTATTACAAGTTTATGAGTCTCATTAGTACAGTATCCGTCACTGCACTCCGACAATTCAGGTGGAAAGTCAATATTTTTAAGTTTTTCCTTGCAATAGTTATAATAAAGCTTAGCTTGATCATGATTCCTGTGTCCCCACAAGATTTTATTACACGGTTTAGTATTGGGTATATAACTTGACTGACATAGGCTTAAACTACAAGATAGCTCAACAGGAAAATGATCAGACCAAAAAGTGTCGTAGTGGATTTTAACATTAATAGTAGATTTCCATCCAGATTCAGTCGCTAAAATATGATCAAGCCATCTCCTGGTCCCATGCGCCTCACTGATATAAGTATAACTACCAGAATTGAGTCCCAGTTTCTCTATGTCTGCACAAATTAACTGTTGCTCCAAACAAAAGGTCAAAGTTCCTTACCAAACTGTTCATTGGGATGCGCATTGAAGTCGCCTAGAACAAACACCGGCTGCACCTCACTACTTTCTATTATGGCACATATCTCACCCAAACAGTGTGTAAACTCCGTTAAGTTATCTCTTTCATCTACCGGCATGTAAACACTTATGAACACTATTTGTTGATTGTCAATATTTTCCGCTCGAACTGCCGATAAACGCACATTTTCACGGCTTATAACCGACACCGACCTAAACGCACTCTTTCGCCAAAGTAATGCTACGCCTCCGAACGGCCTACCACGGAGAATCCCTGCGGACGTATCAACAGCCGACGTTCCTGTATATCCGAAGTCGTCGCTCACGTGGCTTAACAAGAAACCTGGCTCCTACCGCATGGCTTACATCATGCGGTAGGAGCCAGGTTTCTTGGAGCGCAATAACGTCGGCACAATCACATAAAGTTTTAATGCATTCCATCGATCTCTTGAGTGATTTACAATTAAAAGAAATCATTTTATCATTGTTTTGTTTAATCTGATACTAACCGGCCCATAAACTGCCACTGTCACTGTCAGTCAATAGAATTACACGAAACAGAGTAGAACTCAATATCAGTGGCACTGACAGTTGTTTTTAACGTCGAGCTGTCATATTTGAGGGGTGTAACTTCAAAATCCACTATACCTGTTTTAGGAAATTTTACACGAATCAATATTATTGTTTAAATCATGCTTAATTTAATGCTGAAGGTGTCTTTTGATAATAATGTGATTGAGGCATTATGGTAATCCTAAAAAATATGTGACATCTTAAATATGTACGCGAATTTACAAGTAAATTCAATATCAAAATTCATTATAGTGGAATTTGCAATTAACTTGTAATTTTAGTGGATTTTGAAAATGAATTGACAACTTATAATGGATTTTGCAACTAACTAACAATAATATAACTTAGGAAATTTGATTTTTGGGCGTTTAACGACAGTCACATACACAGGTACTGGCATAATAACATCGTCATTACTAAAAGTACCTGTCTACCGACTGCTTTATGTTGCATAAAACTTTCAAACAAACATTTTAGTACCATTTTGGTAAAATTTCACTTACCGTTTTTGGCGCTCCTGTTCGCGTTTCCAAGATTGTGGATTGCGTGAGCGTTTCCGAGCATGCTTAGGTTAGGATTGCATTTTTTAACAAACTGCGCTAGATCTTCCATATTTTCTTATAAATTTTAATTAAAACCCGCGAGCTTTTTTCATCACAACAAACAAAATCGCCATACTATTTTACAAGTCACGTGTCACCAATGCAGTGTCGTCATTGGTCGATTTCATTTTAAAGGATTTTGATTGTAACGTATGATATTTTAGAGGATTTTGCAACTAACATTACTTTTTAAATTGAATTTACAGCGTGTTATAGCGGGTTATGAAAATGAATATATGGTGTATTGCAAAGGAAAATTAAAATCCTGTCATTTGACGCAAAAATGTGAAATAGTATACAAAATCATTATACTTTGAAACTACACCCCTCATTTGACTCCTTAATTCGAGTACAAAATATTGATTTGTTTTTATTATTCACCATATTTTAACGATGCATTATATAAAATTTGTTGTATTTTTCTCAGAATCAGTAAATTTTTCTCTATCTTTGGCGGTGATGTACGAGTACATAGACGTGTCCCAATTTGGACATGTCCTTATTTTTAAGTGCCCTACCATGTAACAAGGCTAACTACAGAATCCTATACTACGCGTGGCCCGACACACAATTGGCCAATTTTTTATGTGTTTTTATCGTTGCTAGTAAAGTCATTACGAAGTCATTACAGTACCGGGGTTTATTTTAAACACGGTAAAACTCGCGTCTTAAACTTGTTAATCAGTAGATGCCACATTGATGACAATTTAAACCCATCCTCCGATCCTCCCCATTGAAATTTCTAGTTAGTCTTGTTTAAAATAATAATCAAACACGAAAGTTTAAAATCTTATACCCAAAACCTTCCCTCATGGTTTTGGGGTAAACGTGAAAAAAGTTGTTTTGATCCCAGAAGTTTGTGTTTATCTTGTTTTATTTAGGTAATTAAGTTAGCTAATACCCGCATCCTTGCTTTCCTTTCCTTATTTTTATTTTTTTGCACATCCTCAAATCATGAGAACAACATCAGCTATTTTCTCTATATTCTTTAGTAGACCCCTTATTACTTACCTTGTTCCCTACAAAAAGCTGCCACACGAAAAAGCCAACCTATCATTTATTGTCAACAAAAAAAAAACTGGTCAACTCTAAACGTCTCTGATTGGTCATCTTAGAACAATGAAATGCGAACATCAAACAGACCCTGCAAGCGATTCTCGCCTTAAGTGGGTCCACTGGTCCGGGCGATGACTACAATATTAAGCTTCATTTATTAGAACATTTGGAGAGGTCCATAAAAAAAAGTTGGCGCCTTTGGCATGAAAATTCATCTGCGCACAAGAGTCACGTTACAACGGCTTCGAACAACTTTATCATATGTAGGTAATTATGATAAAATCATTTATCATAAGTATAAAAATAGCATTGAAAAATGCAAAAATTCAAAAATTATAAACTTCATCAACATTTTTATAGTCCAGATCTGTCCCCCAGTGACTTGGACGAATTATTCGTCCAAGCCCAGTGACCATTATATTTTGTTAAGGAAGAATCAGGTGCCTGATATAAAATTGACGTCAAAGAAGTGATGCAGTCGGCAATTTGGACGTGAAGTACCAATTTTTTTAGATGATTTTAGCAAACTATTTGAGCGATCTGAGAGAGCGAATAAACTCATTTGCAAAAAAACGGGCACCTAAGCAATGAACCATTTCAAATGTTAATATTGCTTTGTTTGATAATTATAGGTAGTTTTATCCTCACAATTTGGTAAATTAATAAGAAAATAATCGTTTTCATCAGTATTTCATAAAATTTAGATACAATTTATAGGAAATAATGCTAAACCTCGCTAGTAGTGTACCCTCGCTAGTAGTGCATATACTCATGAAGTAAAAATAAAAAAGTTTTTTTGTTTGTTTTTCTTTAATAAAGTAAAAGCAGATAAATGTTTAGTATCGAGTGTGACCCCCTCTAGCTAAAATCACAGCTTGAATTCGTCTGGGCATGCTAGCGAGTATATCCCGGATATTTGCTTGCGGAATACGTTCCCACTCCGCAGTAATCACATTCTTCAGCTCTCTGATGGTCTGCGGAGCCGGGTGTACTGATCTCACACGCCGTTTCAGAACGTCCCAGACATGCTCTATGGGATTGAGGTCGGTACTTCGAGCTGGCCAATCTAAACGACGAATGCCGACCTTTTGCACATACGCATTAACATCGCGGGATCGGTGGGTGCGTGCATTGTCGTCCATAAAAATCGAGTCTTCACCTAGAGCGGCCAATGCGGGTTGTGCATGAGGAATTAGAACTTCCGTTATGTATCGATGCCCAGTCAGTGAGCCGTTTTCAATGAAGACTAACTCTGTACGATCCATTGAATTTATTCCTGCTCAAAACATAACAGAGCCCCCACCATAAGGTGTGATTTCTTCGAAACATGCCTCTGCAAAGCGTTCTCCTTGTCTTCTTAGCACTCGCCGACGTCGATCTTCACCGAACAGAGATATCCTGGCTTCATCAGAGAACAAAACCCTATTCCAATCTTCTTGAGTCCATGATTCACAATTTCTAGCGAACCTAAGCCTGTGAACTCTGTGCTCACGGAGTAATTTGGGGCCGCGGGCCGGGCGGTGACTGCGTATATTGGCAGCGAGAAGCCTCCTCCTGACCGTCCATAGACTAATATGCACATTTCTTACTTCTTGGAGGTTGTTCTTAAGATACGAAGATTTGCGATTTCTCAATGCGCGACTCACAAGAAAACGATCATCCCGTGGTTGGGTACATGGTTTTCTTCCAGAACCAGGCCTTCTCTCGACGGAACCAGTCTCCTGATATCGCTGCCAGGTCCTTTGGACTGTCGAGCGACTAACATTTAGCCTCCTAGCCACGAAACATTGGCTGCAACCCTCTTCAAGCAGCGCGATAATTTTGGTAGCTTTTACCACTTTATCTACCATTTTTGATACAGCCAAACAGCAATAAATAAAGTTTTGACAGTCAAGGATATGAAATTAATCGATAAAAATTTAATAAAAGTTATGAAAGTAGATGTTAACTTCTGGAACTTCGCGCCAAAAATGTAGGATAAATAATTCTGTAAAAATGAGCATCAAATGAAAATTTGAATTTAGAACGTACTTTTTTAAATACCACAGATTTTTTAAAACCGGCCAGTAACGTGTACAAACGATTGAAACCTTTTTGGTATTGTATCTTTTTAAAGATGAATGAAAATCAAAACCGCCCGTTTTTTTTGCAAATGAGTGTATATTAAAAATGAAAAATATTTTCTTTATTTTTTAATTCTTACCTCCTTTCGGACCCCTACCGGAAACTTTCCGATCGCCCCTCGTAAACCGAATACAAAATTAAATGTACCCACACTGTTCGATTTGAATTTCTACAAAATTTCGTTATTGAATTCATAAAGCAAGCAAGAACTTTATGATATGAGAGTCGATAAAAGTATTTTAATTAAAAAAAGTGTTTTGAAAATACGTATTTTTCATTGAATACAAAATGAAAAACTAAGTACCTATTTTGTATTTTTTTTTTAATGGAAATATCATAAAGTATTCGCACTTTCTATTCAAAGACATTTTAGAAACTATTTTGCACATCTCTGCGCCTCACCTCATCGACTCCACATTTGGTAATGACAGTTATTATTATTATTAAATGAGAAAGTTTGTGAGGATGTTTAGATCTTTGAATGTTTGTTACTCTTTCATTAAAAACTGCTGAAGGGATTTAAATGAAATTTTGAACACAGGTAGTAGATAGCTTCGATTAAAACATAGGCTAATTTTTATCCCGATAATCCTGCGGGAACGGGAACCGCGCGGCTCAAACCCCCGGCGGCCGCTAGTTTTATATAAAATTTACATAACGGTGCGGTGTTCGATTACGTTCGCATATTTAATTCCTTTTTATGAAAAAATCTGTTAAATACGTCTTTGTGTTTTTTACTGCATGCCTACTATTATTATACAATGTAAAATGTTCGATGATAAATATCTAATTAAATAACTAATACATTTATCAGGTAGGTAAGTATCTGAGTATAATTTTAAGATAAACAAACTTACTTAATTATATTTACATTCAAATATCTGTTTGTAGACAGCACTCCTTGTTGTGTTGTTGAGAACATCTTTTATCGGGTACCTACTTGTAGATAGGTCATCGGCCAACCAGGGACGTATCCAGTTCCTTTACTCAGGAATAAAATAAGACGATCGACTAAAAAAATATAATTTGAGCGACTAACTTTCTAGTTTAGATTGCGGAAAAACTAGGTTTAGGTTAGGTTAGATTGGCGACTAACACCCATATTCTAAGTCGTTCCTCTAAAACTTACTCGTCCTCGACTTAACGAAACCTCATTGAAAACCTCTTCGAAATAGTCCTCGAAATCGGTATTCTAAGTCATAACTCCGTAAGGACCTGGAGGAGCCAAAGAGTACGTAGCCACTCCGTGTTAGGCCTAGCGCACACTACCTTTTTTACCCACGACGAGGTTGAGTGGAGTGTCAAAAGTTTTGGAGGAACGACTTAGAATATTGGGGTAAGTCGCTCACCTAGTATTTTTGTCGCTCAAAAAGTTTTGTTAAATAACTTACCCTTTACAAATATACATCCTATAATTTATATAAAATATTATAAAAGGTCAAGTCTTTCTCAACGTCCGACTTCGTAAAAAAAAATTTAAATACCATTTAGAAATTAAGCGTTGTCTACAAGTAGTACCATCCGACCATTTTTAAACTTCTTTATCGGCTCTAAATGTAATCAAAGATTTTGTGGGACATTCTAAAGAAATTATTAATTACATAAATAAATAAATAAATAATTGCATACAATCACACCAATTATCTAGCCCAGGTTAAATTTCATGAAGAACTTGTGTTATGGATACTAGATAACGGATAAACATACTTAGGTATATACTTTTTTTTGTAAATACATATCTACTTCATATACATATTAAACACCCAGACCAAGACAGATAGACATGTTCATGCACACAAATATTTGTCGTGTCCGGAGATTGAACCGGGAACTCTGGTCGTCTAAATTACATGTTCAGTTCGAAAAGGGCCACATATCCTACTCTCATTCCGATAACTTTTATTTGGAATATTTCCAAAAAAAAGGTAAAAAGAGACTCGTTATGCATGATGACCATAGCCATTTCAAAGTTATATGCCACAGTAAGACTCATCGCGCACTAGGCCGCCAGGCAGCGGTAGCCTAAATATTTGAGCAGCCAGTTATAGCAGCCAATAGACATTTGGCTGCCGCAGCCAGAAGTTCGCGCGCCCTGCCTAGAGAGCCTAGTGCTTGAGCTCCCCTACACCGCCGTATGTTCTATTGACTGCCGCAGGCGCAGACTGGATGTCGCAGCCATGCTGCCTAGTGCGCTACATATAGCTCTTAACCTCCGCCATTACACTTTAACACCAGTGCTGACATCGGCAAACAGTATAAATGTTGCTGTTGTGGCCGCAGTTTCACCCGCGTGGTGCCCGTTCCCCTGAGAATATCGGGATAAAATGTATCCCTTGTTTCCCTATTCCTTTTTGTTAACAAGGCTATAAACTATGTGGCCTAATCCTTTCAGCCGTTTTTGCGTAATTTAACAAACATCCAAAAATCTAAATATCCTAACTTACACATCCTAACTAATATTATAAATGTGAAAGTGTGTTCATTTGTCCTTTCTTTACGCCCGAAATAAGTAATCAATCGACTTGATTTTTGGCATAGAGAAGTTGAAGGGACAGAGAGTAACACAGGATATATATTTTTATCCTGATATTCCCACGAGAACAGGGGGCCTACCGCCATCTCTTAACGCAATATTGTTTAATGTCAGTTTGTATCGGCGCAATCAATCATTCACTCAAACAAAATTTTTATCAATCAAACCTACTACGACGTCTTGTGTCAAATAAAGTAATTTAAACAGTATTGAAATAAAAGGAAAACAAAACGTTCTTACGACATGACGGTTTCTAAAAGATGGCGGTAGGCCTGCAGGAACCACGCGAGTGTCACCGCGGGCGGCCGCTAGTTTATTAATAATATTAGTAGGAGTATAACTAACTGTGCCCCGCGGCTTAACACGCGTGGTTTCCGTCCCCATGGGAATATATTCCGGGTCACCTTACATCTGAAGCCGTTATATATGCCGTTTACGCGTCATTGAGTGACAAACAAGAAACTTAAAAACATTCCCAATAATGTTATGTAGGATTAGCAGCCACCCATATTTTCATCTGCATGGATTTAGGACCACTTTCCTATTTGAATCGTACCATGTGATTGTACCATGATTTTAAGTATCCTTATTTAATTATTACACATAGTTAAAATCCATTAATATGTACACTTTTGCGCGAATAGCAGACTCACATACAAAAAGTTACTTAACCTAGGTACTAACTGGACAAAAACCTATTGGATTCCTCTGAAGTATTGAAAATAGTTAGTTATTTATTAGATTGTGTACAAGTTTTAATGATTTTAAGGTAATTTTTCAGTTTGACGACTCGTATGAAATAAGACAGGGAGAAACTTTTCGTTACACGATTCTATCTAGGATCGTTACTCGGTCTATCTAGGCCCTAGGGCATTGTGAATTTATGCAGTAGCTTCTTTAACATATACAAAAGCTTTTAACAGCTTAAACTGAATAAATGCTTTTGAGTTTGCGACTGAGTTTATATCCTGTCCACGGTAGGTAGCAGTACTAGCAGTCATTATTTTTTTTATATTTTTAAATTAAACACCGAAATAAGAAATGATCTCTGAGCAGCGCGAACGCGATTAACCAATCCATGTAGAAAATGTTGCGAGCACTACCTAGAACTTCATAAGTTATAAGTTGATAAAGCGAACATTATTTACATTAACATACGTAAAGATCAAGTTATTGCTTTCTTTAAATCGATTGTAGTTAATGACTATCCAAATAAAGAATTTGATTGTGATTCTGCGTTCTGCACCAGAAGTCGAGGCTTTGATACCCGGAACTGGCATTCATGTGATCAAAAGTCAATTTATTCCTTCGGAATTTGAGTATTATTAATGAAATGCTGTCATATGTTTAATGGCAAATAGTTGTAATTAACACATTGCTATGTATCCATATATTTTTGGCAGAGAGCTTTTACAATTGCCTTCATTTAAAGAATACGGCCCTGGACTAACCAAATACTTAAGTATTGAATGATTACGTTTCAATTCAGTAGTGCCGTGACCGGCACGCGGGCAATACCGGCATGACAATGACTCGTTATGTCATTCTACTCGCATACTTCTCATGCGCGTTCGCCTTGAATCTAGACTACCTGGATCCAACCAAACTACAAACCAAAACACCGCCAGACGTTCAAGAACAAGCGGCGTTGTCTATAATATCGAAATATTCTACCCAAGTTACAGTTGAAGTGAATCCTATATTATTTAAAGACAACAAAGATGTATTTTCATTGCGCACGACACAAGGCCAGCTTCGTATCAGGGCGAGCACCGGCGTCGCTGCAGTGTGGGGTTTCAATTACTACTTAAAGAAATATTGCAAGAGCCAAATAGCTTGGCAAAACAAAAGGGTTGCAATACCCGATCCCCTACCTGAGGTTGATGAAGTCGTGGTAGCAAGCGATAGGTTCCGTTATTACCAAAACGTTTGCACAGCGTCCTACAGCTTCGTTTGGTGGGACGGTAACGATTGGAATAACCACATTGAATGGATGGCTTTGAACGGTATCAACTTGGCACTTGCTCCTGTGGCACAAGAAGCTGCATGGGCACGCGTTTACCAACAGTTGGGCATGACGAAAGAGGAGATTGACCAACATTTCACAGGCCCCGCCTTCCTAGCTTGGCTGAGAATGGGCAACCTGCGCGGTTGGGGAGGACCCTTGCTTCAATCTTGGCATGACGGACAGAGGGATATCCAAGACAATGTCGTCGACTATATGTTCCGACTTGGCATAGTACCTGTTTTCCCCGCTTTTAATGGGCACATACCGAGACCTATTTTGAGAATATTCCCAAACACTACAGTTCACACTGTGGAAAAGTGGAATAAGTTTAGTGACAGCTACTGTTGTGACTACTTCGTAGATCCAAATGACCCTGTGTTCAAAACTGTAGGTAAAATGTTTTTGAAAGAAGTCACTGCCGGTACTTCGTCTAACCATATATATGCGGCTGACCCTTTCAATGAAATAAGCATTGCAGGCTGGTCCACCAATTTGGTTCAAGACACGGCCAGAGCAATATTCGCCACCATCTATCAATCAGACGAGAATGCAGTATGGTTAGTGCAAAATTGGATGTTCGCTCATGATCCGATATTATGGCCAAAGGATAGAGTGAAAGCATTTCTTACAGCTGTACCCACAGGGCGGATGTTAGTGCTAGACTTGCAGTCAGAACAATGGCCTCAATACAATTTATATGAGATGTACTTCGGACAGCCTTTTATTTGGTGTATGCTGCACAACTTTGGAGGCACGCTAGGAATGTTTGGTAGTGTGCAAACAATTAATAGTGTAGTTTATGAAGTAAGGGAACGTATTAACACTACAATGATAGGTATAGGACTGACCCCGGAAGGAATCAATCAAAATTACCTAGTATACGATCTTATGCTGGAGAGTGGTTGGCGTAAGAAGCCAATCCAAGACTTAAACATATGGGTGGCAGAATACGCTGAGAGAAGGTACGGGTGCAACGACACGAGCGATGCTTGGAGACTGTTGCTGCACAGTGTTTACAACTTCGAAGGATTAAACAAAATTAGAGGCAAATACGTCATCACTCGCAGGCCCAGTTTAAAAATTAAGCCCTGGGCGTGGTACAACAGCAAAGATCTTTTTGACGCTTTCCAAAAATTTGTATTTACCGTGAATCAGGATTGTTTTAGTGATGGTTTCCAACATGACCTTGTAGATATTACCAGGCAAGCACTGCAGTACCGTGCAGAGCAATTATATGTGAACATTATTAATAATCGATTTTCTAACACATGGGTATTTAACCAAACTATTAATCAGTTCCTCGATGTAATGCGAGATATAGAAACCATACTTGCGACAAATTCGGATTTTGGCTTAACGAAATGGTTATCACAAGCAAGTCGATTTGGCAAAACGCCAGAGGAATCATTTTTTTATGAACTGAATGCTAGAAATCAAATAACATTATGGGGTCCGAATGGCGAAATAACTGATTACGCGTGCAAGCAATGGGCAGAAGTTTTCTTCTATTACTACACCCCCAGATGGTCATTATTCTTATCAGCTGCTCTTGATGCTAAAGTAAGAAATGAAATATTCGACGAAAGAGGTACTCAAAGGATCGTCAGGGCTACGGTAGAGAAGCAGTTCGCATACGTCAAGATTGAACCGTCAAACCGGCCCTATTTAGGGGATACTCGTGATACGGCACGAATATTATTTGAGAAATGGGCCTATGCACCAGACTTAGATGATTTGCCGTTAAACGTAATACCACGTGAAACCCATCAGAAAACAACAATGGCTGACATCGACGAAGATGACATTAGAACCTCCGAATATCCAACAGTGACGATGATAGGTTCAACCACACCAGAAATCATTAGGTGATACAGCAGATTATACTTGTAATTATTAGGCAATCTTACGTATTATCTTTCGTTTTACTATTGTGTATGAATCTTAATAAACATTTCATTTGGCATTTGATTTTTCATTTACACAATTGCGTAGGTAATGCTTAACACTAAAGAACTACCATAGCGAAAAATCTGATTCTTTCAATTGTTTATCTTCAATTCGTAAAATCATTGTTCATATTGCCGCAAATTTTCGCAGAATCATCAGTACAATCGTTTTCTAATTTAAAACTGAGTATAAAGTAAAGTAGCTTTTTAACCAATTATTGGGTTTGCTCTTGATCCTAATCACGATCCGGATCTCCGATGAAGCAACCTTACCCAGAAGGTATGTAGGTAATAGCATAGTCAAAGAAGCATGAAAATCTTCTGCGACAGTTCTATGTCCTAAATACATGTTTCTTGTGGTAAATATTAAACAAGAAAATAAACTAGAAAAAAGCAACTTGTCTCAGTCGCCCAGAAGGGATGAGACAAGTTGCTTTTTAGGGCTCCGAACCTCTGAAGAAAAAAAAGGAACCCTTATAGGATCACTTCGTTGTCCGTCTATCCGTCCGTCCGTCCGTCCGTCCGTCCGTCCGGTCCGTCTCTCCTCGTTTATCTCGAGGACGCGTGGACGTATCGAGTAAAAATTGAAACCATATTCAGTTCAACAGTCTGTTGAATGGGTAACAAAATCAAACTTGTAAATTAACGTAAAAAAAAATAGGACCGTTTATGTCGCAAAAAACGTAGATTTCTACACTCATATGGGAATCAAAATTTATCCTTTTAGTAATATCTTTTTTGGCACAATTTTGACTCTGGAAGAGGGCGGCGCTGATTTTCTGATTTACAGGTATTTTTATACCTAGTTCAGGAATCAGAGACTTCATTATATGATTGTAACTACTTTTTGTCAATAAAGTTATTTTTATCATTATTATTCAAATTCATAGGGTACTTCCCGTTGACCTATAACTATGAAATTTGGCAAGTAATATTGTCTATAAAAAAAACAATTAATTTGTAATTAAATTACAAAAATATAGTCTTTAGTTTTGGGAACTGAATTTCAGGAAAAACTCGGAAACTCACGGAGGTATTGAGTTGAAATAAAAAAAAAGGATTCACGTTTACAATTTCTTAAAGCTGTGAAATAATCAAACTTCAAAATTAACGTAAAAAATTAAGGCCATTTATGTCACAAAAACGTATACTTCGACACTCGCAAGGGAATCAAAATTCATAGGGTACTTCCCGTTGACCTATAGGTAACTATAAAATTTGCCAATTTATATCGTTTTTACTACGAATACAGGAATATACTCAAAACTATACATATGTAATTGAATCATAAAAATATAGTCTTTAGTTTCGGGAACTGAATTTCGAAAAAAACTCGGGAACGCGTCGAGGTATCAAGTTGAAATTAAAAGCACTTATTCACGTTAACAATCTCTTGAAAAACCAATTTTGAAAATTAACGTTAAAAAATGAAAGCCCATTTATGCCGTAAAAACGTATACTTCGAGACTCTCAAGGCTATCAAAATTTATATGGTACTTTCCGTTGACCTAGAACTATGAAATTTGGCAAGTATGAATAATATCATCTTTTACTATAAGTACAAGAAAAAATCTGAAAACTATACATTTGTAATTAAATAAAAAAATAGTATTCAGTTTTGGAAACTGAATTTCGGGAAAACTTCGTAAAAACTGCGAGACTCAATTCTGAAATATTACTAAGTACTTAAAAATTTGTGCGGAGCCCTCGGTTGGCGTCCGACTCGCACAAGTCCGGTTTTTTCTAGTTTATTTTCTTGTTTAATTTTACCACATAAAAATAGCATTGTAAAATGCAAAATTAAAATTAAAAATTACATATGATAAATTTTCAATAGAAAAATATTGGAAAAAATCAACTCGGCCACAAGTGAATTCTCAGATGGGAATCGAACCCATGACCTTTGGAAATCCGGTCCAATGCTCTAACCGCTGAGCTACCGAGACTTGCGAACCACCGTCGAAATTCTCCAATACTTTTATATTTTTAATACGCTGTAGGCCAGCGTTGTCACATCAATGCTAGGAATATCCTTGCATTCGAAAGAAATAACTTTTCAGGTGTTTAACGATCGATTAAAATGCAAAAATTTAAATTACATGTTTCTTCATTATTATTTTTTTTAAAGGCTGCGTGCTACTACGTTCAGTCTGTTTCTAAGTAAGAAATTGATTATTAACAAAGTGTAAAAAAAAATCTAATCGTGTATCTTTATTCAACGTTGAATCAAAATATACTAGTTCATTTAAAATAAATAACGATAATAAAATAATATACAACGATAATAAACGAAATAGAAAACAGACAAATCAGTCCGTTCTCTATGATACTCCGCCAAACATATTGCATATATATGTCTAAAAAAATCTAGGATAATAATCAAAACTCTTTGTAACACGAAGCAAAAGTTAAATGTTTTCTTAATTTATACGATCAATCACAAAACTCACAAAACAATAAGTACCTATTCAATAATAACTTTTACAATGCGCGCTACAGATGATAGATACCTATATATTGAATTCTTTCTTACACACCGTTCGATGCTAAAATAAATTTGTTTCGGTAAACATTTTAGAGATAAGATAAACTTCCTACTTCACGTCAGTTCGCTTTATTGTAAGAAAGTATCGCAGTCGTATCGATTCGATAGTGATCATTATTACCTTTAAAACGTTTTGTTAATATGCAAAATGGTGATAATTATTAGTCATAGTTTTTGTTGATGATAAGCGTTCTATGTAAATGGTATGTATTGTTATAGTTTTCTTAAAAATGTTTACACACATATTTAAACAAATTATTACAGTTATTATCATTAATTCCTCATTTACTAGCAGGACTCGGTGTCCAGAAAACAATGGATTATGTATTGTGTTTCTATTTTAAAATCATCTAGGTACTAATCGTTGTACTAATGTTTTTCCTTAAGCAAACCAATGGTATTTTGATACGAGTTGTTGATATAACGTTTATACTCGTATATGTTCGTTTTAGAAATATATACCTACTTGACTTTCCAATATTAGTAATTGTCACAGATATGTTATCATAACGACTGAGCAGTTAATAGGTGATGAGTTAATAGCAATTTTTTTTTAAATTAAATTGAGTACATGATTATTTATGTCTGAGGAGTGTTTACCATGGCATATCTAAATTAAATTATTTACCTGTGTGCTTGATACACAAGCACCAGTCATAATGTTTCCACCATAGCACACTGTATATTACATTATTGAATCCATCAAATTATTCGTCAGTGATATTAATTTCAATTGTTTCAAAAAATATTATTAATCCGCAATACTCGTAATAAAAGGTTTATTTCATATTATGTACGAGTAGATAGGTATTAACAAAAATAAAATGTCACATTTATCCGTTATACGTATCTAGCTTCCATAACACAAGTTCTTAATGAAACTAACCTTGAGCTCATGCGCTAGCTAGACTGTAACGTTTTTAAATATATTCATTAATCATTAAAATTTATAGATTTAAATAAAAATATCATTAACAGTTCATAATTGAAATTCGCATTAACAGTTAAAATTATCATTATTCGATTCGGACATGTGATCGAATTTGGTTTTAATTCCCTTTCATTTAAGAATGATTTTTTCTTGACAACCATTTCAATCTGTTAATTTTATTGAATATGATATTGGCAATTAAATCATGATTATTAACAGTTTTTTCTTCCATCGAATTACTAGTTATAGTAAGTTGTCAATTGAAGCATAGGTACCTACTTATGTACCACTAAGCCTGTTATAGTATGAAGGAAAGGATCCTATAATAATATTCGTTTGCTACGTTTATTTAAAAAAAACGAGTTAACTCTATGATTAGATTGAAAATATCAACTAATATTTCATCAGATACAATTAACTGATAAAAATATATATCATTTAACTTTTAACAGATATTTTTTAAACGGTTAACACCATCTCTAGGCTAGAGAATTGGTGGTAATTGATTTCTAATTTATTAATTGATTTTTTTACTGCAACTATAAAACCTGTTGCTATGTTGACTGTATACGTACGTTTAATGAAAACCTATTACATTTTAAAGTTGGCCTAGAGTATAATTAAATCATACTTTTGAAGTACACACACAGAACCATTTTTGGAATTTCTTTTATTTATTGATTTTATTGCAACATGATATTACATTCTGTGCAAAAATGGCTCATATTCATCTCAACATTATTATATGAGCCCTTTTTGCAAAACATAGGGTTTGAATTACCTTTTTTTAATTGCCGAATGACATGTGTAGTATACATCAAATTAATTAGTATAGTGTGAAAATAATTGCTGAGAAATTAACTTTTAGTCATCAAAAAACAGGTATTTATTGCAAGCAATAGAACGCGTGCAACAAAGTGTGCATGTGTGCGTGAAATGTGTGTGAGCGTGTGTGTACGGTACCCCCCGCACGCAAACCCGCGCGCGGGTGTTATAATTTGTCATGAAAACAGAAAATTGCACATTTATCATAAAAACAATTGTTAGGTTTTATGGAAGCCAATGAAAGACGGAGTTTTATATTAATGAAAGTTTTATTAAATTAACTGTTATTATTTGGAACAAAGGATTATTGTTCAATGAAGTTAATATAAACAAATTGTGTAAAAGAGAAGGACTACCTGTAGTTAGAGAGAAACGTATATATTTTTGTACATTCCAACAACAATTACGTCATAAAGCTACACATTTACTGCAAGTACCTACTAAACGTGCCTCGTATTCTTCTTTCAATACGGGCGGTTCCCACAACTTGACTACTTTTTACGCCTATTTTGCGTCCGGAGGGTGTTAGGCCGGATCAATCCAGCCAGCCCAGCTCAACCAGGAATGCTCCCAGCGCCTTTACATCGAAAACAGCTTCTCGGAGACTACCTGATGAGCCAAGGTACTTCGCCCAGTAAGGGGCTAGGTACGCGTTACAGTCCAGCAGGACGTGAGCAAGAGCAGCTGTTTCTTCTGTACGGGTGCAGACTCGCGGATCACGAGGCTGGACAGCGGAAGAGTCGAAGGGCCTCGGAAGCATTTCCGTGGCCCATGTCATAACAAAAACCGTGTTGACATACTCGCTAGGCGGGTAAAGCCTGCCTAGACATATTCATTCGTAAGGTTTACCTTTGAACACAACATACACACAACACACACTAGTACTACACTACACATAACAAACAACACACAAACACCGCGAAACGTAAGTGAACAGATAAAATGTATGCTTCGATTTATTTTTCACTTGAATCGTGGTAACTCATTACAAAAAGGAAAAAGTATATCGTTAAATTGACTTTCGGATTACAAATGAGCACACAAATGAACATAGCAGAAAGCTATGTTCCTAGTATGAAAGTTGACGACGCTATGAACGCATCGAATGCAAAGGCCAACGCAAATCAGATTGCTTTAAATGATCGTCTGTAATATGAATATTAATGAAAAACTGAATTTCAAATTAAGATGCAGCTAACTACAGGACTAACACTAGTGACTATGTTACTCAAAAAGACGATTGCATAAAATTTTCTCGATATAAAAAAATTGCGAAGTTGCCTCCAAATCACTATAATTAACACGATAAACTGCTAGTATTCAAGTAATACATTAAAATAAAGCTTGGAACTTTTTAGTATAATTACACTATAGATAAGGCAGGGCTTATGTTATATATTTTTTGTAAATAACCTTTAAATATCCTTTAAAAAAAGAATTTCCTTCATTTCTTCATTCCGGACCGGCCGAATGGGGCCGGAGAATTATATAGTAAATGCTGCCTTATTTCTCAAGAAATAAGGCAGCATTTACTTTGCAGTTCGCCGTTGCAGTTATTACTTATGCTTTTGGCCTACAGCGCGCCCTTAAGTGACTTGAACTTGGCGCCAACCGGCGGTTAGCCTTACGTACTGCAATTTATTTGACAGAAACTGCTTTAAAGATAAGTCTATTGATTTTAACTTGCTAGACCGGAAATTGACGCACTCTCACAGATGCTGTGCATCGTCACATGCTGATAATATCCGTCATATATCATGACTGTACAATAATTTGTAGCGAATATTACCTATATACTCCTTAAAATGGGTACATGTTTTTGTAACTTTAGGGGGTATACATATCTTTGTTATCGACATCAGAATAACACATAATCCATAGTTTATCCCGATATTCCCACGGGAACCACACTGGTAAAACAACAGGCGGCTGCTAGTATATGTAAAAGGCACATCCGAAACACGTCTTTTCTAATTAAAATCATAGATTATCAATCATCTCAGACGTAAAGTTAAGTTCACAGAATCTCATTATGTTTGTAATTAGGTCAATTTTAATTAATCTGGCTCATTTCTGCTTTTATCCTTTAACATGCTACGCATTAACACACAAAACGTAAAAGCTTATAACTAATTGGTACTTTTTCGAACTAATTAATGAAAAATGCTAATTATTTATTTATATAAGCAATTAATCTTTGTAACACATACCAGATAAAATATAAATAATTGTTTAGGATTTTGTAATTTTTGCATTTTTCAATGCTATTTTTATACTTATGATAAATTTTAAATAGAAAAATATTTTCTATTTAAAATTTATCATAAGTATAAATAATTGTGTTTTTGTTAAAAAAAATATTAATCTTATTATTGGTTATTTTAACGGTATTATCCGATGTTTAATTTTAGATGGGATTCCCCTTCACCATAACACAAGTAGGTATTCTGATAATTTACTTATCTATGTTTACCTTGTGTTGTTTTGTTTCTCGTATTTATACCTCATAATGGCAGGCCCTGTTAGGAACAAAACTAAAGAAAACATTTTCCTCTACATTTAACTTTAGAACTTTATAGTCCGGGACGGGATATGAAACCCAGCCCATCTAGCATGAACAACACTATATACCGCGTTATGATATAGCGCATCTTGCTGCACAACCTCCACATCTTAGCAGGTAAGCAAGAGCTTACTCTGGTAAGATGTGAGTGAGCGGGACAGCGACACGTTATCGAGGCGATAAAAGCTACCCATACTAGGCTTACTGGGTTCATAGGACGCGATCCCGTCATGTACAATTAAATAGGGATGTAACTGAGACCTTATGTAGACGTTGCGTCACGTGCGACTATGGGTTGATGCGAAGTCTTTGTTTGTACATTGCAAATTGACCGGTTGTGGTATGGTTTTTTTTTGTCTGTGAACATCTCAATAATTAAGCCACCCGAATATATGGCACCAGCCTGATATCGGCTAATATTTTCGATTAACAAGTTACTGTACTGTATCCCACTTAGCCACTGTCCAAACAGTCTTTGCGTTGCCTACAAACGGCTGAAATGACGCACTCGTTCAGATGCGCGCTGCTACACGCGCGCTCGGAACTGTATCACTACTGAAAACCAGTGAGGTCTTCGTGGGGCCAACCGTGTGACGGTAGCTAGCGGCGTGTGTGTGTGTGTGTGTGTGTGTGTGTGTGTAAGCTCGTACCGGTCGAGTGCAACCACAGACTTCGATATCTCTGTGCAACTCTCATGCTTTTGCTGAAAAAACAACTGAGCGAGACTCTGCAACGTGGCTTCGCATCACAGTCTATGTATCTTCAGTGCAATGACAAAGGACAGTGGGCAAAAACGCTTGAAATGCCTATCACGAACGAGACCTACGTAACTCGATAGTCCACTAAACATTGAGTAGGTAACTTTTAAGTCAGTTCAATAAAATAAGCTGTCAGTAAAAATGTGACTCCCATCCGTTCACCTGCAATATAGCTGCGATAGCGAACAGTATAGGAAACAAAATAGTTTAGTTGTTTTCGCCACGAATTCTATCCGCATTGAGTATTTTCTTCTACTCTGGTTGAATATTAAGAAGAATATATGTAATCGAAAGTATCGACACTCATTCTGGTATACTCGACATTTTTTCTGGTTACATTCTGTATTTCTCGTACTTCTTGTGGTATTCTCCATCTGAATAGATGGAGAAATCATGTACAGTCAGCATCATGTATATAGACTCAGTCAAGTGCTCATATAATTAGGAACATCCAAAGTGATCAAATATATCGGTACAACCATCGTGTTCTTAAAAATAAAAACTCTCTAGAGCGTTCTATGACGTTGTCATCAATTCGAATACTTGAGTTGTAACGATATTTTTGATCACTTTGAATGTTACTTAATATTTGAGCACATTGACTGAATCTATATAAATATGACGCTGACTGTACTCAACAATCTCTTACAAATATTATGTCTTGATTGAACCAAAAAACTATTACTTTCTAACCAATATTGATTGAGATAACTCAGACAAAGACATTTCGCTCTCGATCTGTAGCTTTATTTTTGATTCACTCGTCTCGCGAGTGGCGAGGCGAACGGGGAGGCGATCATGGGAATAGCGACCTTGCAAGTGTAGACATAGCTCACTTTTATGTTTGAAGTCGGTTTTTATTTTGGATTCGCCCATCCCCGTGGCCAGGCCTAGGTTAATAAATAGTTACTTCGAAAGCCAGGCAGTTAGTTACAGCACAGCGGATCCGCTGGGAATAACTCGTTAAACAATTGGAGACAGACTGCTTTATCGTACCAATTCTGTTTTGGTAAAATTCACTCAGTACGTAGATATGTGGTGGATTATCGAGTCACGTTGGTCTAGTCGGTGGTAGATGTTTATAGCTTTTCCTTTATCGACTAAACTAGGTACACTAGTAGTGGGGCGTAAAGTAAGTAATTAAAAAAGAAAATGGTGTTATGCGTTTGTCTCTTTTTCGACTTGTGTTCATGTGCATCTGCTCTTAGTCACGGCACAGATAAGTACCTAAATAAGTAGTTACTTGTTTCGGTTCGCGTTTTGGGAGCTCGTTCTAGTCGTTCGCTCGAATTCTAGTGCCTGTCGTGCTTGATCAAGATCCCGTACGCCACAGTCTTCGACGTAAGGTCCGGTTTCGTATCGTCTCCAAATACAGGTAACCGAACGCCTTCATTTCCTCTTTTAAATTGATCACTGCGTTCAAGTATCGATTTTGCATTTCTTAGCTCGTCTTCTATAGCAATAACAGTACCAGTATTAAGGTGCATTCTGCATTGCACTTATTAACTTTTAGTTTTTCTTGCCATGGCTACTATGCGGCAAATTTAAAACCTTTGCCTTTTTTGAAGTCGGTCAAAAAGTTATAAAATGGTATAATTCTAGATTGTTCTAGAATTATACACTTTTTCATACAAAAAAAGAATCATCTCAATCGGTTCTTAAACAAAGAAATAGTTGACCATCGTATCAGAATCCTAATCCGAACTAATATTAAAAATGCGAAAGTATGTTTGTTTGTCCTTCCTTCACGCTCACGCCCTAAATAAGCAACCAGTCGACCTTATTTTTGGCATAAAGTTATTTAAAAAGACGAGTAACATAGGGAACTTTTTATATTTTGACCTTATTTAATAGTTGAAGTTTTAACGATTTCAATCGGTTCTGTCGTTTTTTAGTAAGTAATCGGTGGTGTTCTGTAGGTCCCAGTTAGTTCGACCAACAACAACAATCTAAAATAGATGATTTTTTTTAAATATTTAATTTTAAAAAAATCATCTTTATTTAGATTGTAAAAGTTTTCTGTATTCCACTAATTTCCTAATTTCCTTGTTTTTTTTTTGAATGATGAATGATATGTATTTTTTTTATGATTTTTTAATTTTTAATTTTTCAATGCTATTTTTGTACGTATATTATGTTAAATTTTAAATACAAAAATATAGATATTCCTAGCATTGATGTGACAACGCTGGCCTACAGCACATTAAAAATATGAAAGTATTGGATAATTTCGACGGTGCGGTGGTCCGCAAGTCTCGGTAGCTTAGCTGCTATAGCAGTGGGCTGGATTCTTAAAGTTCGTGGGTTCGATTCCCATATGAGAATTCACTTGTGGCCGAGTTGATTTTTCCAACATTTTTCTATTTAAAACTAATCATAATGATAGGTATGTTCAAATAAAAAAATTATACAAAATTCTTTGTCATTTTGATTAGATCATGACTAATAATACCAATATGGACCTCGTCCAACTATTTCAAAAATATTTTTGCCGTCTGAATCACTTGTGTTGTAGCAGTCAAAACATAAAAGTGACATCATGAATGACTTACATACATCTGAATTAAACATGAATTACATAATTGCACAATAATATGGGGAGACTCATGCAGCCTTCATCATGCCTGTAGTTAGGAATTCATAATGCTAAGATAGAAGCGATCCTCTCCACTAAGGAACTGGCTATCTCATATCTAACTGCCGGATCACAACAATGCTGAAAACATTGTTGTTATGGCGAAAGACTTAGATAATATGGTGGTATAACACGCGGGCTTACAACAAGTTATACCATCATCCAAACCGAACCGGTGGTTATTACCACTAGACCACACAGACGGTTAAATAAAATAAATATCAGACAACATCGCATACATTGAATAGATTGAATAACGGTTTTTTTTTTAATAAATTTTAAATAATTCCTTACAATCACACCGATTATCCAGTCCACGTTAAAATTCATGAAGAACTTGTATTATGGATACTAGATAACGGATAAACATACTTATATATTTTTTGTAAATACATACATAATATACATATTAAACACCCAGACCAAGACAATTAGACATGTTCATGCACACTAATATTTGTCTTGTCCGAGGATCGAACCCGGGACCTCTGGCGCAGAAGGCGGGTTTACCAACAACTATTCAACTAATCCTATTATACTATTAGTCGTCCTCGCACAATAGAATATGTTGAAGAGTACTTATAGAACGTATTGTAACCATATTCATATAAATATATAATTTATTTATTTAGGTATTTCTTCCTTTGTCAGTTTGTTTGTTACTCTTTCACACAAAATCTACTGACCAGATCTGGATAAAATTTGCCACACAGACAGATAGAAGGTATCCATGGATAAAAACATAGGCTACTTTTTATCCCGATATTCCCACGGGAATGGGAACCACGCGGGTGAAACCGCGGGCGGCCGCTAGCTATACATAATAACACCTAGACACGGTACAAACACTGGTGTTTGTATTTTTGAACTGTTTCTTATTAGGTATGCGTTTGCACTGACAAGCTCTGTAGCTTGTAGCTTTGCCTCATCCTTCATTGTTGGGATATTTAAAAGCATTGGTTCTGTTCCTGTGATATGAAAAAAACCGTAAAGCGGTTTACAGAATACACCTACCTACCAAGTTTCAACTGTGTAATCCTCATAGTTTTTGAATAAAAAGGGTGTGACATACATCGGTTTGGCCGAATCTATAAGGGTTTCGTTTTTTGCCTTTAGGCTACGAAACCCTAAAAATGGTTAAATGTGCAGTGCTTGCAAGATCTTATCAATAACATTTCCCCGTCACAAAATCGCTCGTGACGTCATCGTAGGTACGAAAAATTCAAAACTCTAGGTTCTCATACAGTATGAAGCGCTCTTTTCGTCTATATCGATATCAGTCTGTGCGAAAGATTGTCTGTTCAAGCATAAACAAGTAAACAGATTAAACCTAGGAGAAGATCATTTATAACCGAATACAAAAAAGGTGGTTTGCAAGCCAGCCACAAAAATTAAAATACAAAAGTGCATGTATGCACCATCGATGCCTTGGCTAGCACTGTCATTGCTGTCGACGATAAGCTAAACAATGCTAATTCGATCGACTATAAATACTTGAAAAAGTATGTATGTATAGTTTTTGAAATAAAACTATAGGTTACAAATCTGCTATGGGATTGCGTAAGCTAATCGTATTCATTTGACAGTTCATATTGTATGTCATTAGTGTCAAATTCCATACAAAATGCAGCCGATCGAATACATTATGAACTGTCAAATGAATACGATTGTCTTTACGCAATCGCACCCCTGGTAATAAGATATTATACATTTCTTTATACATTTGTCTAGATTTGTAATGAACCAGAAACATGATTTTATGATTTCGGCTCGAAACTTTTTCTTTTCGAAAAAAAAAAACGAAAATTCAAGATTATTCTCAAATGAGGTTACGTATACTATTGGAAATTGGAATTGGTTTAATTAGTGGACAC
Organism: Chrysoteuchia culmella; assembly: GCA_910589605.1. NCBI lineage: Eukaryota > Metazoa > Arthropoda > Insecta > Lepidoptera > Crambidae > Chrysoteuchia > Chrysoteuchia culmella. The sequence goes on along the minus strand of OU342651.1, from coordinate 18,496,120 downwards.
CAACAACATTTATCACGCGCACGTTAGCGTAGGTATTACGCGTAGGCTTTGTTCATAAGTGTTTAAAACAGCCTAGACTGAATAAATGATATTGAATATGAGTTATCTCTCTTCAGTCGTATTCGTATAGCGTCTTAACCCATCTAGTGTCCCGTAGACAGACAGCTAGCCTTCCATAGAAACTTTGCTCGCGAAATGTTTTTAAGTGATTTATCTAAGTGACCCCTAGGAATTTCCTTGTGGACGAAGTACGTGCAGTTAGTCCTGTTATATATAACTTAATTAAACTGAAATGCCATTCCGCTGGGTGTGTCATTTTAATTACCGTTAAGTAAATGAAACATTGATTACCTACATTAAACATTGGAATAATGAGTCAAAGCTTGTGGTTACTACGGAAAAGAGACTAAACAGAGATATCGACCTCTTTAATAAACATTTATTTGATATACCTACTTGCACTAACAAATGGCAGTACAGCGATATATTTATTGAGTTATTGATTTATTGAGTAACATCAAAACTTTCTCATCCTACTAATATAGTAAATGCAAAAGTGTGTTTGTTTGTCATTTCTTCACGCCCAAACTAAGCAACCAATCGACTTAGGATAGGATTATATTCTTTTGCTTAAATGCATATTTTACCAAGTTAAAATTTAATCTGATTAATATACCCATTAACCAGTCAAATCTTAAATTAATATCACATCAAATTGACATTCGGGGAAAAGTACTAATTACAAACGTAACTAAAGCGGCTATCGCAGTGCAATTGCCAAACGCGATTATAATGTCGTCGGTACGTAATTATTATCGATTTCGAAAGTAAAATTTTTTTTAATTGAAATCAGTGTTAATGGCGTTCCATCAGGAAAAGACGCGTATTCGAAATGCGAGAACTAGTAAAACGGTTTCTTGTTTTTTCTAGTAATTTATAATATGAATTAAATATAGTTTTTTTAGAAGAAAAATGTAGTTAAATAAATCTGTTTTTGGAACAGTATTGTAGTGAATATGACAGCATAACGCACGGTAGCCGATTCGATTCCCATTAGTGAAAGTGAAATTTTTTAATGATGACATTTGACATTTAAATAATTTTGTAATTTCCTGATATTATCAATTGAATTTTTCATGTATGTAATATTCCTACGATTTTAATGTTTGCACTTTATTAATTGTACCATCTTATACAAAACCATTTTCTAAGGAATAAATGATTCTGATACTTAGCACTTTCTGCACTGGAAAGATAGCGGTTAGCACATTGTACGATTATCTTTCACTCCCAATACACTATGGAAGATAAATTATTATATTCATGCAAGCAATTAATATTTTGTCATGTCCCTCTTGTTAACGATTCTAATCAAACCCTCGACCTCAGCGCAAAATGCAGATGGTCAAGCTAGTGATAAGTATCTGCTTACCCTTGTAAGAATGAGCACTATAAAGATTTTAACGCCAGCTAATACTTCGGTACTTACAAGAAAGTTTCAATTTACCCTTATCGTCAATCAATGTCTCTTATCACTCCCACGAAGCAATTTAAATATTATGTTTCATATCGTTGCGTACTTAATCGTCTTCTAACGACTGCCGTGCCTTAAATGCGTCAGAAACTTTATAGTTGAAACCGGGATGCATACTGCTATTATTCATAATTCATAGTAGAACAACATCACTTAGTTTACCGTAATACACTCTATGTTTACAGGAAAAGGTGGTCGGCTGGCAAACAGTCAACATGCGGGTTTTGCTAGCAATTTTTTTAATCGTGTGTTTAAAAAAATCTGAAGGAGCCTGTGAGAGTGAAAAAATATGTGTACAAAAATGTTGCCCTGACAAAAATTATGTGTTCGGAAATAAACAATGTAAAAACGTCACGGAGGCTGCATTGGACAAGGATTTTGATCATCTCCCTGTGTTTGATGGTAACATGAGTCAGGTGGGATTACTGAAGAGCTTCTTTGGGGTAAAACCAGGAGGCTTTAGTGATACATATTTAAGAGCCAATTCGTTGAGAAGAGTAGATTTTTCATTGTTGGTGGTAAGTTTTTTATTTATAAATTTAATAACTACTTTTAGATATATGTAATAAAATTGCAAAAGTTACGCTGTGCGCCACACGCCAGTCACTTTGTCTGTTACATTTCACATTTGAATCTTGTTTTGAAACTCGTTTAATTTTAATAGAATAGATGAAAACTACAAGAACTTAAAATTTAAGTTTTATGATTTTAAAATTTATGCATTTTGCAATTCTATTATTATGCTTGTGATAAATCGTGGATGTGAGTAGGTACCTACCATCTGAGAATTTACTTGTGGCCGAGGTGATTGTTAACAATATTTTTCTATTTAAAATGGGGGAATATCGGGATAAAATATAGCCTATGCCACTCGGGAGAAATGTAGCTTCTAATGGTCTAAGAATTTTCAAAATCGGTCCAGTAGTTCCTGAGTTTAGCGCGTTCAAACAAGCAAACTCTTCAGCTTTATAATATTAGTAAGTATAGATTTGTGATATAAACGTTTTCTTTAGATCTATTAGTTTTTTTAAATAATGCTTCCTAAAATACTCTACTGGACGACCGGGAAGTACCCTGACTGTACCTACATTTATGATTTGAATTGTAAAATATATTTTTCCTACAGTCGCAAAAACAAACAAAGTTGCGGGCAGCCGATAGTATACTGATAAACTAGAATCAAACAAGATAAGCGATACGCTTTCGCAACGAGTTCTTTTGATTTCGACGAAATTGATACGAGTAGAAGCCCTGCGTCATAATTATGACACATCAACACGCACATCGTCAATGTGACGTATACCATAAACTTGTAACAACTCATCTCATCTAGTTTATGGTATATTTGTGATTGTGACATCATCATCACTTTTAGCGATAAAAATCAAGCTTATGGGGGTTTCGCCATAGCTGTGGTGGCGAACCTCACTTTGCGCTAAACTATATAAACATTTAACACAGAGTTAATGCTACTTTTGTATGCCACTAACTCTGAGTTAAATGTTAAGCTAGCTAGGTGCAATTGGTTCTTAGTCGATTGTTACGATATCCTATGAAGGCGGCGGCATAGTGACTAGTGGCTTATGAGGAGTATTACGAAACAGCGATTTCAGGGTTACTTCCTTATAAAAAGTTGTTCGTAACGACGAGTTCTACAAAAAAGTTGTATTTAAACCTTATGTTTCCACTGGTTAAACATTTAAAAGAAAGAAAACATTTTGTAAACATATAATGCGGCGACTGAGAGAATGCATTATTTGACAGCGCCTATCGACAGCCATTAGGTAGTCATCCTCTCAGCTGTAACTATATTTTACAACATGTTTTCTTGGATATGTTTTGCCAGTGGAAATGGGGGGTAAGTCCTACTGCGAGCAAAATATGAATCTTGTTAATTTTTTAAAGTGAAAACTTCTTTAGCGACGTTGTGCACATCAAAGTTTTATATTTCTGGGACGGGTAAAAAATGTTAAAGTCGCGTCAGGACACGTGACCTGATCGAAAATTCGTAAGACGGAGGGAGAGTGAAGGAAGTAATATCCCCCTCTCTTTCTACCGCGCGGCGAAAATGTATGTCTCCTGATGTTTTGTTTAAGCGGTTTTTACTTCTGCCGGCACTCCCGGACTGCAACCCGTTGTTTTTTTTCTGAAACTACTTCTTGCCTATGTAAGTTTTATAGATACTCTAATACTTCATTGTTTTTTTTTCAGAATGGCAGTGTACGGGTGGTTTTAGGTAAGGATGCATTCGAAATGATGACGTTTGACCCCGAGTATTACTGCCTGGACTACAGACTGACTACCAACAACACATTGGGCCCTATGTACGTTTGGGTTGCCAATAGTAAACAAGTGGAAGAACACAAAGAAAATTATTTTTTAAAGTACAGTAAGTACCTATTACCTATTTTTTTATTAGAAAAAAAGCAACAAGTCGAAGTTTTTGAGACGGAACAGCAACTTCGAGACTAGTTGTTTTCTAGTTTAAGAGGATTGTGCAGTTGTAAATTTTCATACAAACAGGAGGGAGAAGCGATAACGTTTGTACCCCCTAAAACATAATCCAATTTGGATATTTTTTGTTCTAATTTACTTGAGTGGAGTCTGATTTAAGGAAATGGGGGCGAGGTGGAGGTAGAGGTTTGCCCCCCCCCCCCCCCCCCATCTTACCCACCAAAGCATTGAACGTGACAACGCATATTTTATTTTCTTTTAAAGTTTCTAAGAATGTATGAGAAAAAATGGTAGGTATGTAGTCAATTTTACATTAAAATTTTAGTGCTTACTATAAAAAATTGTTTCTGGCGTTTCGCCAGCCGCTGCCGCGGCATTTTGGCCACAGTTCTAACCTAACTTAACCTGAGGATACCTATAGTATTTTCTTTATCCCCCCCCCATCCCTCCTGCTTCTGTGTTTGCAACTAAATGACAGTTCTAACCTATCCTAAAAACGTATGAAAAAAAATGCGTTTCCGCGTTAAATGCTATGGGAGGGTCCTCCTCACACCCATTCCCCTAAATTCAGATTTAACTAATGCAAATAATTATGTGCCTTCATTTTACATGTAGTTGATATTTTATTGGATAAGTATGGACGTTTTTATTTTATTAGCATCTCAATATCCAGATTTCTTACTAATAAACTACCTCGAGCGTTTCAATATTTAAGTTGAACTAAACCAAATAACTAAAATAAAACCGTACAGCCTTAGGGTAAGGTGTACTGAATCGAATGACACAAAATTTGCCTCATTTCGTAATGGTTTAAGGGGGTGGAAATGTTATTGCCCGAAACAATATTTCAGAAGGAAAAAGTAGGCAATCGCTTCTAGGACTCTTGATGCTTATCGATCGGCACAACACAATCCTCTTAAAAATTATCTCATAAAATGGCATTATGAATGTCAAAATTTCAATAACAAACCTACCCTATTATTCATTTAATTTTTTAAGTATGTATTTTCTTTTTCCATGCTATGTAGGTATCTTAAAACTTAGTCAACTTGACGACCTGTTTGGCGCAGGGGTACTAACCCCGCCTTCTGCGCCAGAGTCCCAGGTTCGATCCCCGGACAAGACAAATATTTGTGTGCACGAATTTGTCTATTTGTCTTGGTCTGAGTGTTTAATTTGTATATTAAGTATGTATTTACAAAAAATTGTATATAAGTATGTTTGTCCGTTATCTAGTATCCATAACACAAGTTCTTCATGAAACTTAACGTGGGCTAGATAATTGGTGTGATTGTATGCAAATATTTATTTATTTATGTAACTTAATGAAATGCATTGTAGGTACTGTAAGTGCAACACATATTGATAGATGACGAAATTTAGACGACGTCGAAATGTAGATAGATGATGTAATTTAAAGACTCAAGGCCTTTGATGACGGCAATGAATCAAATAAAATCAAAGAATCGAACAAACACTAATATATCTATAAACTTTAAAATACAAATTCCCCATTAAACTTCAGGTTTACTGGTGTCCAGCATATTCCTGTTCCTGGTTCTGGTGGTATACTGCCTTCTTCCGGAACTCAGAAACCTCGGGGGCATGATTCTGATGTGCTACGTCGGAAGCCTCATGTTCGCCTACATATTCCTTTTCGTCGTAAAGTCAGTCAACTTGTTCAGGCTTGATGCTTCTTCCTGCATCGCCATGAGTAAGATTTTTGTATCAACCTTTATTTTTTACTACCTGGAGACTAATTGTCTAATTTTAAAAAGTGCAGCTGTGACATACATCGGACATGAAGAATCTATAAGGGTTTCGTTTTTTGCCATTAGGCTACGAAACCCTAAAAACTAATACTTCATTGTTTTTTAATAACATTTTAATAACTAGTTATTATTTAGTAGTTAAACATGAAATGATACCAGTGGCTAATCGTAGCTGAACAGACATAAACAGACATGCCTGACATATGACACGCCTTTAAACCTTGCAAAACGTCAACATAAGCGGGGACGGGGGGCGCAGCTTTCCGCATTGGGGCTCAGGGGGCGAAGCCCTCTGCCACGGCTGCCACCAACAAAGTGTACGAAAGGTACCTCTTGGTTAGGTTAGAACTGTGACCAAAAAGACGTGCGAGCCGAGCGAGCGAAGTGAGCGCGCCGCGGCAGCGGCCGGCGAAACGCCAGAGATCTTTAAAAAGTACTTACTAAAATGTGATAAATTAATACAATTTATTTTCATACATTTTGTGGTTAAGTAAAATTCCAAAATTCATTTTCGAATATAATGATTTAGGTTTTGGGATTAGGGATCCCTGCCCTCCCTTCCCTGTACCCTTTTCGAGATCAATATTTTTGACCGACTTCTTGAACATTAATGACATTGACCAAGAGTCAGTTGCAATTATTAATAATGTGAGGTAAAAGTAATTTATTAACCACTTTTATCTTTCATCATGGTATTTATTGATAATAGTAGATAATAATTATTAATAATTCTCAATTACATATTAACATTTACCGTAACAATTAAAGACGTACAGAAGTTGCATTCCTTTTATCTCAAAGAAAGCCGCCATTTTAGTAGCCTATAAAATTTCCAGCTCACCTGGTGCATTCGAAATCGCACTTTACTCCTTACGCTTGCAATTCCTTTGTATTCAATAGCTCTATTACGAGTTGTTCCTGTAAACGTAAATGACGTGACAGCTGCTGTTAACGTAAATACGGTGCTCGAATCGCCGACTATCGTATCGGTATTATGAGTTTTTGTTAACGCTACATTAGCTGGTACGTAAATACGTGAGAAGGCAGCGTCGAGGCATAAATTTGAATACGTAACGTAAAATTGTCACTATCTCTTTCTGTCTATATGATGTGGATAAGGAGAGAAAGACACCTTTACCATCGAGCCAAAAATAGAGAAATTAAAAGAGTACATTTTTCATGGCGACGTATAGCCCTATTAAATTAAGAAATGTGAAGTAAAGCTTCACTGCCTGACTATGTATGACCTTTTACATTTATCATAGTATCCGAGTCAGTCAAGTGTCAAGTGTCATCACAGACACAGAATAAAATAATAGTACAAGGACACAGTGTATTAATATACACTAAAATGTTTGTTTATAAATAAATAATCGATCTTTATTTAGTTGCTCATTATCGGCTGAGAATATGAAATTACTATACCGACGGTAAATTGATATATTTTGCATTAAAACAATAGACCGCTTACCTAAAAATGATCCATGAAATTATGGACAATCTAAAATATTGAAAAAATATTTTAATTGCTAAAATAGAAAACCTTCTATAGAGAAAAGAGACATCCCAAGACCCGAAAAGGGCCTTGGTTATCCACAGTTCAATTAAAAAGCCCATAGGCGCCGTTTACTAAATAAGTTCCATAATAATTATTACGTGGAATCATTGCAAAATAAATACAGCTATATTATCTTATTTTTTGCTTTTTACGACTTCGTATAATTCTTTACGTCGATTTTAAAGTTGTGTGTTGTAATAGTAGGCATAATTTAGCTAAATGCGCTTTTGGAAGGACAAATCAATGTTAGGTTTTTTTTTCCGTTTTCGAAATTTCGCCTCTATACAAATTAGTTAATTCATTGTGTTCTCTGTTTCGTTCAGCCGCGTAAATTATTTTCTAACCTAAAAAATGGCTTGTCATCAATTTGTTTCAAAATAATGTCGTGTATTTATTAATTTTAATTGAATAATATACCTTCTCACTAAAAGAAATGCCGTGAGTGCTGTAACAGCTCCTTTGAACGTAAATTACAGGAGCATTTGCCAAATTAGTAACTCATAATACCAAATTGTATGAAAAACGTGAAGGCGAATAGTGAAGCTTACGTAACAGGAGCTGTTAAGTCACCTAATGTCAACGTTGTCAACTCATAATACCATTTTAAGTTTAGGTACTCAGCGCTTGGGGCTCTGAACAGTAGCTCTATTATGAGTTGTTCCTGTAAACGTATGTGACGTGACAGCTGCTGTTAACGTAAATACGGTGCTCGAATCGCCGACTATCGGATCGGTATTATGAGTTTTCGGAAACGCTACGTTAGCTGGTACGTAAATACGTGAGAAGGCAGCGTCGAGGCATAAATTTGAATACGTAACGTCAAATTGTCACTATCTCTATCTGTCTATATGATGAGGATAAGGACAGAAAGACACCTTTACCATAGAGGCAAAAATAGAGAAATTAAACGAGTACATTTATCATGGCGGCGTATAGTCCTACTAAATTAAGAAATGTGAAGTAAAGCTTCACTGCCTGACTATGTATGACATTTTACATTTTATCATTGTATCAGAGTCAGTCAAGTGTCAAATTTCATCACAGACACAGAATAAAATAATAGTAAAAGAACACAGTGTATTAATATACACTAAAATGTTTGTTTATAAATAAATAACCGATCTTTATGTAGTTGCTCATTATCGGCTGAAAATATGAAATCACTATGCCGACGATAAATTGATATATTTTGCATTAAAACAATAGACCGCTTACCTAAAAGTAATCTATAAAATTATGGACAATCTAAAATATTGAAAAAATATTGTCATTGCTAAAATAGAAAACTTTCTATAGAGAAAAGAGACATCCTAAGACCCGAAAAGGGCCTTAGTTATCCACGGTTCAATTAATAAGCCCATAGGCGCCGTTTACTAAATAAGTTCCATAATAATTTATTACGTGGAATCATTGCAAAATAAATACAGCTATATTTTCTTATTTTTTACTTTTTACGACGTCGTTTAATTCTTTACGTCGGTTTTAAAGTTGTGTGTTGTAATAGTAGGCATAATTTAGCTAAATGCGCTTTTGGAAGGACAAATCAATGTTAGGAATGTTTTCCGTTTTCGAAATTTTGCCTCAATACAAATTAGTTAATTCATTGTGTTCTTTGTTTCGTTCAGCCGCGTAAATTATTTTCTAATCTATAAAAGGCCTTGTCATCAATTTGTTTCAAAATATGTCGTGTATTTATTAATTTTAATTGAATAATATACCTTCTCACTAAAAGAAATGCCGTGAGTGCCGTAACAGCTCCTGTGAACGTAAATTACAGGAGCATCTGCCAAATTAGTAACTCATAATACCAAATTGTATGAAAAACGTGACCGCGAATCGTGAAGCTTACGTAACAGGAGCTGTTAAGTCACCTAATGTCAACGTTGTCAACTCATAATACCATTTTTAGTTCAGCTACTCAGCGCTTGGGGCTCTGAACAGTTTGTCATACAAATGTCTATACGTTAGACACTAGCGAGGATCGTTGACAAACCTCGTAATAGAGCTCCAGAATTTACCTACATCACAGCGCAAGCGTAAGGGTTGAACAAGCAAGTAAAATCCTGGACACTATTATGAATTATTATATAGTACATTACTGCAGCGGCCAGCAAAAGAGGCATTGATGGACAAACGTGTAAATGTGGGCCAAGGTGAAGCCGAGGCACACATTTGTAAGTCCCTCAATGCCTAGTTGTGGCCAAGGCTTGTATAGTACTTTTCTCAAATAATGCGCGGAAATTAAAACTACTTTTTGAAATCAGACGAACAACAATATTTTTTATATTAATATTTTTTATTTATAAAACCTTTGATAAGTTACCTCCTTGGTTGCTACACTTCGGAGTAAAAGATTGTTCCATTTTTAAATTACACGACAGATATGAGTTTACTATGTAATTTATTTGGCCAGTACAGCAATATCGATTTATCTCGAAGAAGGTTGTCAAAATAATGCTCATATTTCCAAGCATGTTTAAGAAAATGTCATTTCATTCTCTTTGTATAATGAATGAGTAAAAGAGAGGCACTCGTATCATAGCAATTCAGAAACTGCCTGCAATTAAGACGTCATAATACTCCCGCAGACCGTTTTCTGAATTGCTTTTATTGTTGAAATAAAACAACTTTTACGGATATCAAACGCGCTATATTTTCACGAACTAAGTTGTAATTGTCCGTATTTTTAGGTTTTTAGGGGTTTTTTGATTTTCCCGACGTTTCGGTACCCTTACAGCTGCCGTGGTCACGGGTAACCGGGCCACGGCCGCCTGGTCTTAGGGGTGATTGCGAACCCTACCCCACGTGACCAATGGCGGCCTGGAGGGCAAGTACTAGGAGTTTTAGTTGGTAGTACCCGCCCAGGTGAGTCCAACATACGAATCGCCCCTGCACCTGGGGGCGAAGGATGTGTAAAAGCATTTCTCCTAATATAAAAATAAAAAAAAGGCTGCGATTGTTGAAGATAAGCAACTTTCGCAACGGTCGGTCACGGGATGGGGTGACCAAAAATTTACTATCTCGAGTTTCTCCGTGCTTTGGAAGGCATCTTAAGCCGTTGGTCCCGGCTGCATTTGCAGTAGTTCAAACCCACCAATCCGCGTTAAAAATGGCTGATGACGACGGCGATGATCTTTTGTAACCTAGGCATGCGAATCCGAAAAAATATAGAACGTATGTTATCACTTTACTTTCGCCTCTCTGAAAATAAGAATCGAAGACGGCATAAGGTAACCTCTTTTTTTATACTTTTTGTTTATGTTATTTTCAGCTCTTGTCGTTTGCTATTTCTTCTTATCAGCCTTTTGCTGGATGACCGTAATGTCATACGATATCTGGTGGACCTTCAGGTGAGTTCCTACCTAGAAATATATTATATGTAGTTAATTATAGAAGTAACGATTTCGTCTGCGAAGAAATTATGTCTTTACCAAAGAAATTGCCGATTTGTATTAAGAATTTAAAACAATGTTAGTTTTCCGTATTAACATTTTTAGTAATAGTTTTATAAATACAATTAGTAGGTAGTACAATTTTTTTTAAGTACAGTACAAGCATTGTATGAACGCTAAGATCGTATGCTCGACAGTTCACTTAGTTTAACATGATTTTTTGAAGAAAGGTTTTCAAGCATTTGATATTCGAGTAAAGAGATTCGATTTCAATTAAGAGACCCATAAATAAATAAATGGGATATTATTTTAGTTGGTTATGAATAACCGACTGGTAACTTTTACTCATTTGAAAAATTAGGACGACGCTCCGTGGGTAGGCCCCCGACAAGGTGGACCGACGATCTGGTGAAGGTCGCGGGAAGCCGCTGGATGCGGGCAGCGCAAGACCGATCGATCGTCGTGGGGGAGGTCTATACCTAGCAGTGGGTATTTTTTTGTTTTAGCAATAACCTTAGGCACCTGCCTCACCGCGGCGCGGGCAAATAAGCGAGGGACTAACCCCCCATATTCTAAGTCGTTCCTCCAAAACTTTTTACACTCCACTCAACCTCGTCGTGGGTAAAAATGGTAGTGTGCACTAGGCCTAACACGGTGTGGCTACGTACTCTTTGGCTCCTCCAGGTCCTTACGGAGTTATGACTTAGAATACCGATTTCGAGGAGTATTTTGAAGAGGTTTTCAATGAGGTTTCGTTAACTCGAGGACGAGTAAGTTTTGGAGGAACGACTTAGAATATGGGTGTAAGTATAGGCTATTTTTACGCTCAAGAGACGCACAATATTTCAAAGTTACTAAATACTATTTGTAAATACACTTTCCGTGTTAACAAAAGAGATGCGGTCATCTATAAATCTTTACTAGCTACTCGCTTATGTCTGGCGGTAGGTGGGACAACTAGTACCTAAGATACCTATACGAAAAAATATAAAAAAAATCTCCCCCCCTTTTTACCAGAGGGTACGCTAAAGCCCGTCCCATCAACCGTCGGGGAGAGCGCTTCAAGTTCCTGATCTACTCCCTGTTCGCCTGGGGCATACCCTTGACCAAGACGATCCTCATTGGAGTGATGAACTCGGTGGACAAGAAGAACGTGCCGGGTATCATCATACCCGAGATTCCTCGCAACGGATGCTTCCTTGTTGGTAATATAGTAATAAATCTATCATGATTTGTGGATCAAGAACGAGGAGACTCTTACCCTTCGTCATAGCTGACGTTAAGTATTGATAAGGCTAAAGATGAAGGCGAGCCTCTCCCGGAATCCTCAATCACCGAGGAACTGGCTATCTTATCTCTGACTGCCGGAACAAAATAATGCTGAAAACATTGTTGCTATGTTGTTAGACTTAGATAAGATGGTGATAGCTAGCCAGGCGGACTTGGTCCTACCAGCAACTAAATCGAATACAATGTAGGTACCCCCGCTGGGAATCCAATCCGGGTCCTCTGGGTCTGATACCGGTGGTTGTTACCACTAAAATACCGACCGAGACAGTTACACCTTTACCCAGCAGTGGCGTCACGTGGCTGTTGACTTGTACATAAAGTAAAACAGTAAAAAAACTGCTCTTTTGACGTACTTGAAAATGTAAATCATTTAGACTGTGCGTCCAGTTGCAGAAGTTGCAATTCGACCACCTCTATGCGATATTCTCGAGATTTCAATTTGGAAAGTCTTACATATAAGGTTACATCTTTTTTAAACTTTCAAGGTCATCACTTTAACTATATGTTTGTGTCGACTTTGATTTGTATAATAGCAGATTTTCAAAATTTAAAAACAGAAGAATAATAATTATTTCGTCCCCTAAAAACTAATTGATCTATTGTAACACTTTTAAAAATAAATGATGTATTTTTATATGTTTAATATTTACATTAATTATTGCGTATATATTAGTAGATCTATGGATAAATTCTAAATGAACTCCATTTAAGATAATATAATAATTATGTTTAAATTAAACATACTGTTTTAATGTTTGGTATACAAAAATAATATTTGATCCTCTTTTTTAGTTATTAATATTTTATTTTGTTAATTTGATGATGTTTGCCTTTTAATATTGATCTCCCAATAAATACGGTATTGTCTTGTTTCCAGTTGCCATAATGATCCTCGGTCTTATTATTCGTTTGCACTATTCTCATATACTAATACCGTGTGATATAATCATTTAATTCAGTAGCAAATAATTCTCGTATGCCTTAAAATTAGGTGCTAAAAAAATGCTACACTTATTGGTAACAATAAATATCGTTTGACACAATCTTTATTTGACATGCAATACATGTCTAGCGTTTTTTTTTCCATTATGTAATATTTCGTTAACTAGTTAGTAAAGCACGTATAATATTTAAATCCGACTCGGTGAACCCTGACTGCACGTATGCCCTACCCCTAGAGTGTTAATTAGAGCTAAGAAGGCGCGGAGGGGTGAGGTGGCCCAGGTCCTGAGGAGCAGGTGGCCATGAGAAAGCCGACGCGGTTGAGGCTGGAATTTCGCTTACCACCGCAGCCGTGACAGAAAACTTCCATGTTGCATGCTTGCATGCTATAAGCCTGTTTGCGTTGCTTGCAAGCTTCTTGCGTGCTGCATGCCTGCTTGCCTGTTGCATGTCTTTTTGCGTGCTGCATGCCTGCTTGCTTGTTGCATGTCTGTTTGCGTGCTGCACGCCTGCTTGCATGTTGTGTGCCCCCTTGCGTGCTGCAGGCCTGCTTGCATACTGCATGTATACTTGCATGCTACATGCAATGCCTGATGATGTAAATATTAACGATATTATTAGACGTAAATGGCGAATATAGACAATAACAAATCGAATTATCGTTTCGCTACATAACGATGTGACTTTGTCTACGGGCACAGGCTGTTTTCTGTATTTATATTCTGTATTTTAATGTCCTTTCTCTTTGTATAATGAGTAAAAGAGAGCACTGATAGCAGTTTGGAAAGCTGACTGGGATTGAGACGCCATAATACGGCCTCAGATATATATTTTGCTGATCAAAATACTTATTTATTCCTTGCAGGCTTAGCGCAACTGGTATACTTCTACGTGCCGATGCTGATCTTGATATTATGCAACTGGCTGTTCTACCTGATGACCGCTTTCAACATCTGGCGCTTAAGCCGCGGCACCAAGGTCCTGGATTCCGCCGACTCCTCGGCTTCTGGCACTGCCTCCGCGAGACGCACCAATAAGCAAAGGTGAAGGTGCAAAGGTTTTTTAACCGCCTCTGTGGCCTGGTTTAGTGGACAACAAGTGCCGTGTAGTCGGTTTGCTTAATGATATTTTATTTTATTTATTTATTCATGAACACACATGTATTATATTAAAGCAAAAGTCTCGCAAAACCTATAGGTATGACTGCGAGTACGGAGTCAAGCTCACCCTATTACGAGTTTGCTTAACATGACATTTACAGGACTCGTGAGCGTAGACTATCGGATACACTGCTCATGTCGGTAAAACAGTCGCTAAGTGTGAAAGAGACAGAGCTACATTTTACGTTAACGTTTACTGTAAAGTCAAGTTTGCCAAACTCGTAATAAGCCTACAGAAGTTAAACAATTAAATACTTACATATATTTTAAAAGTACTTACTAATTAACAGGACTTGTTGTATTCTTGTCGTCGTATTCTAGTCGTTCTTGTAACAAGGTGTACCGCTGAAGAATTTTGCGGGCTAATAGCTTGTTTAACGTTGATTAATTTTAATAGTATTCCAAATGATAAAATATCCTTATTTTTGACGTTCTCGAGTTTTCATTTTCAACTTTTGTCTGTTACAGATTCCTTGTTTACCTCAAGCTTTCAGCCCTTATGGGTCTCAGCTGGATTTTGGAAGTGATCTCTTTTTTCGCACCAAAAATTGCCATCTGGGTTATCACAGACGCATACAACATATTCATAGGACTTACCATTTTTGTCATCTTTGTTTGCAAGAAGAAAATACTCAAAAAGTTAAAAAAGAGGTAGGTCACCTTTAAGACTATTACAGTGCTTATTATAAATGACAAGTTTGATATAATAGTTATAATACACACATCAAAAGGGACCATGTCTAGGGATCAAGTTAGTTTTAGAGTATTGCCGATATAGAGGATCATAACTTTTTAGATGGGTAATGATTCTTTTTTGCTTTCACTACATAATTCAACAGGGAAAGAATTAAAGTAAGAAGCCAGTCTGAAAGATTACATTTGATAAAGGAGAATGGTCAAACATGGTTCCGCTTTGTATAAGTGTCAAATCTTAAAAAAAAAGTTTTTCATTTTGACTAAATGCTTTAAATAAGTACCTACCTACTACAGAAACTAATAATTATGTCTAACTTAATTATGCATACTATAAGACAAAGTGAAATCAAATCACCTAGACAGTTTTCAATAAAATGACCAATAAATTGTTGAATTTTGCATATTTCTCATGAATCCGTCGAATTAGAGAAATGGTGTTTTTTCTAACTGAATCTAAGTCTAAAACACTACAAAATGAAGTGGGTTTTATTCGGGCACAATGTCATACAAATTGAAACCAAACTCCATACTTCATTGGTCATTCTCCTTTTCATTGGATATTTTTTACAGTTAAAAAACTACTTGATCCCTAGACTCTTTTGATGAGTACCTATAGTTAGTGGTTACCGCCGATCACGTCGTTCATGGGTTCGATTTACAGAGGATTATAATCTATACTTAATATTATAAAGCTGATGAGTTTGTTTGTTTGAACGCGCTAATCTCAGGAACTATTGGACCGATTTAGAAAATTCTTAGACCATTAGAAAGCTACATTTCTCCCGAGTGACATAGGCTTTTTATACCGATATTCCCACGGGAACGGGCACCAAGCGGGTAAAACCACGAGGATCCTCTAGTCATTTATAATATATAATATACTACATAATATGTAACTGTTAAAGCCCGAACATTTATCCGCCTCTGTGGTCCTAGTGGTAACAAAACAACCACCCAGTATCAGGCCCAGAGGTCTTAGGTTCGATTCCCAGTGGGGTTCATATTGTATTTGGTTTGGTTGGTGGTAGGTCTCGTTGTAAGTCCCCCTGGCTAGCTACGACCATCTCATCCAAATCTGACGCCATAACAACAATGATTTCAGCATTGTATTGTTCAGTTAGAGATAAGATAGCCAGTTCGTCAGTGGTTAGGATTCCGGGAGAGGCGCGCTTCCATCTTCAGCCTTATCAATACGTAACATTATATGATGGAGGCTGAGCGTCAGCGAAAAAAAGAACATTGGTAAATATACAGAGAATAGACGTATTTCGAGCTTTTACCAATTGGTATGTCGATGACAGTTGATAAAATTAAAGATTTATCAACCGTCCTCAATCAATTTCATGCTTTAAAAAAATATATAAATAATTTATTACCTGTATAAAATTATATCCTAGTAGGTTATTCCTACTAATTTTATTAATGTGAAAGTTTGGATGTTTGTTACTTAATCGCGCGATAACGATTTGTCAGATTTAAATAATTTAGCACACATATAGTTCATAGTCTGGATTGAAACGTAGGATTATATTCGGATATCCCGACAAGAACGGCAACTACGCGGGCAAAACCGCAAGGTGCCACAAGACAGTGTATTAATAAGACCGCCTTTACAGCTTCGCCTCACTTTACTTGCTTTCCTATACATTTTCCGAAAAGCTTTACATTTCTAGGGATATAAATACTGCAATTGCTTTTAAACCAAGACATGGTTTTTTCCCAACATTAACAACCATGATTTTGATAAAACCTCGCATGTACTAAATTCATATATTTTTTTAAGCTTCTATTTTTATTGTTTTGTTTTGTATCGGAACGTCAACAAACCGGTCATGACGGAAGAACAGCGCTGGTCGCAGACCATGCATAATGCTCAGTCGTGGCCGTTTTGAAACTTTTTTTGTTATTGTAAGTTTTATTTACTGTAGGTATTTGTCTCAATAAATTATTATCTATTCTATAATGGTTAAAGCCCGAAATATCTTTACCGTTTTAATTGTTATATTTACTAAAGTAACCGAAAAGATTAGTTTAACCTCGGTTTTACCAATGTTCCGGCTTTTACAGTTTTTACCAAACCAAAATCTATGTCAAATCAAACTAAGGTACAAGCTTTGCTTGGTTCGGGACAAGATGGCATTGTGATAAATGTTCCATATATTCAATAAAATGCCGTTTTTCCCTCATGGACCAACTTGGTATTTGGCGTGGCCGGATATTAAAATTGATTACTTCATGATATTGGCAACCACTACATTCCTAATGACACATCCAGTTTTCCATACATGCTTAATTGGTCCACGAGGAAAATCATTATTATTATTATTATAACAGTACCTACTTATTTGCAATTATTAATACAAGGAAACCTTCGAATTAAACGATATTTGCTATTATTGTGCCGCTAAAGTGTTATAATCATGTTGTAAATTGTTATCGTTATGGTGCGTCTAAACGGGCCATACCATATTTTCTATAACCATTGCTGTATCACGCTGACCTCATACATTAGAGCAAATGCATATTATAGTTGCTGGCTACACATTTTTGTGCAAAAAGATGGCTCGTTTAGAAGCACCATAGGTATATTTTTAGTAGCCACCTCACCTGCTATTCTTCTCAGTACTCATGACACCGGCCACCGCCCGGCCTGCAAAACTGCATGTGTGTGCGAGTGTGTTCGCGTGCGCGGGGCGGGGTGGGGCGAGTCGGTGTAGTCTGGTACTAAAAAATTGAGTGTCGTCGTGCCGTTGTCGTGTCGGCTAGTGGAAAAACGCCCATTGCTGTATCACGCTGAATTTATACGCTAGAGCAAATGCATATTAATATGCATAGTCCACAAATTGCAAAACGATATGGCCCGTTTAGAAGCATTACAGGTTTTTTTAGTAACCACTTAACTTGCTATTCTTCTCAGTACTCCCGCTTCTTGTACTAAAGTTTTACGTTCGACAGTTTTTCGTTTTTCCAGGTTCAGAGAGCCAAAGTTGGGCCACCAGGTGTCGACCAGCTTTACCTCTCGGTCCCGCAGTACAATCGAGTCCCACCCACAAAGCCTACCGCTGAAAGCTCGTGCACCAATATCTCAACAGCCCTAGTATAAAGACTTCATAATAAAATACCTCGAAATACTAAGTCATTCTGAAATATTAGGATAATTAAGTTCTTTAAAAAAATTTAGTTTTTAAGTTTTTTTTTTTTTTTTAATTAATAATAAATATGTTCTTCGATGTGTTTATTGTCACAAATCATTTTGTTAATAATCTTAACGTAAAGAATAAAAATAACCTTATCACTGTTAAATAGAGCAAGAGCCCGTGAACCCCAGACCTTCGTTATTTTATAAAAGCTGAAAGTTTGTCAGCGCATGCTCCCAACACAGGTAAGAACGATGGACCATTATGAAGTTTGGGTTACCCTGGCTTTGGCATGTAAACGGTACTAAAGGTGTGTAAAATACCGATCTAAATTCATCAAATAATAAAGTGCGATTTTTTGGTATTACCTTCAGAATATTACTAAAAATCACGTCATTAATTGCTCTTTTCTTATGACCTAGAACATGTTCGGCCCAGTCAGCCATTGTAATGCAAATTGTATCACAATAATAATTAATTAATAAATCATAAAAATCTTTAATAATATCACCTTCAAAACAATAAAACTAAAATATATTCATATACAATAAAAAAGGAATGTCAGGTTATAATGTAATAAAATGTCAAATAATTTAATCGCGTCTAAAAAAAAATTTCAATAATCTCATGTCACAATAAAAATTCAAATGTCAACTCGTAGGCAATGATATTATTATATGCGTTCATAGCTCGTAGGTAAATATATGGTGTCCGGTGGCAGATTACGAATTTCCTTTGCTAATATTTTAAAAGGTAAAGACTTATGACGGGAATTGGGATTTGTGCTTTTAGTCCAGGTATAATAATATATTACTAACTGAAAAATATATTTTACGAGACGTGCCTTTATTATTAAACTTAATAGTGTAAAATATTCTCATTCTGATGTATAGTTTTTTTTAAATAAACAATTGGAAAAAAATGGAAAGACTTTTTCTATTTCTTTGTAAATTAATGTAGCAATTTTACAGTTTATATGGTCGCTTTGAAAGCAACGCCGAAAAATTTCATCAATTTCTCGACATAATTGACAAAATATTCCTTAAATATTATTTTAATTATAAAGTACTCCAACGGTCAAGTACTACATTTCTTGTGCAGTGGGTCTACATGTTCTACACGGCATGGGTCTAGTGGGGAAGAAAAACACTGTTGAGTTACCCATGCTCCCATTGGACGTCAAACTGTAGCGCAGTGGGACTACGGGGAAAAACGTTACCCGTGGCCCCACCAGGGGGACAAACCGATGGGACCACGGGTAACCCAGGATGTAGGACGCCAAAAGTTATGTTTTTTTTAAAGTTTGTTTGATGACGGATATATCTCAGTGATATTTAGAAGCGTTGAGCAGCAAAAAGTAACTGCAGTGTGGATGCACTAATAGGTAAGGGAAGAGACTGGAATTTTCCTTTCATTACGCAAATATCAACTTTATGCTGCTGGCATAGAGTTTATTTAAAGAATAATAAAATACAGTTATCATAAATATTAAAATTATTGTCCTCAATTTTATCTGAGTTTTGGAAAGTAGAAACCTAAATTATATTGATAAAATGCACAATTATCCTTTATTAAGAATTGAACTACTGAACGTGAAACATGTATTTTATACTTTTTTCGTCCTTATTTTCTTTGATTGTCATAGTTAAAAGTGAAGAAGGAGCTTGTTTTGACAACGTCATAGATATAGCAACTGGAGAGAAGGTCAAGAATGTGACAAAGTATTGTGAAAACACCCCATGTATCTTCAGATTTTGTGACAATGTTGACGACATTTTAGTAGGTGATACTAATGATACCAACCGAATGTGCCATTCGTTCGACGAAATAGAGAAAATAACAAATTTATCTATACAGTTATCAGATGTCAATAAAGTGTTCAAAATAGGAGATGATTTAGTGGCGAGTTCGAAAACTTTCAGGAATGATTTCAAACATTTAAAATACAGTGATAATACAAACTGTACTGCCGGTACATTTGTAAAAAATATTAATACAAAATTGAGGTTACGTCTTTTGGAAGTAAGTAAGCAGTATAATTATTATTTAGCGATTACATTTTGATGAAAACCCGACTTAAAAAACTAGAAACCAAAAAATATGCCTTTTGGAATCGGTGCCAGCCAAGGCATTCTCGTTTGAGCTCCTATTCTTTTATTTTTCTTGCCTTGGCTAGCACCGCCTCCAAAAGGCCTTTTAGTTTTTGAAGTCGGGTAATAAGTCATTCTATTTTTATTATTCAAAATCTGCGAATGTATGCAACGTGTTCTTATCCATATCTTCAGGATTTTAATCAGATGGTCTGATTAAAAACCAAAAGTAAACAAATCGAAGGAATACTTTTCCATACAAATTCATTCGGCAGAACTATGATTTTGTATGGAAAAGTAAGTATGGTTATCGCGTTACGGAAGGTAACGGAAATTCAATCTAGAAATTAAAGGGAGATGAATAGAAATACTAATTGGGATAAACAAGATTTATTAACAATAATGGCACGTTTATATACAACTCAAAGAATGAAGAGCTAAACTAAGTTAAAATAAAGGAGAGGGTTCGGAGCTGATAGCTTAGGGGGTATGCTGAGCGTGCGGCGCACAGGACTGGTAGGCCGGTGACATGTCGAAGCGGCTGCAGTGGAAGTGCAGACTGTGGCACGTCGTGGAAGGGCGTTGAGGACACGCCTGCTGAGCACGCAGAAAGTAGGTGTGTGGCAGGGAGTTAGTACAGAGGCGTCCCACCACGGTATGGGTGGAGACGCGTGAGGGTACATGGTCGCACAACTAATTCTCTCTTGCGTTAAAAGACTTGCTGACTATTTGCCGACTGTTCCTTTATTGATTGAAAAGGATTTGCTGACTGTTGTAGACAATCGTAGACTGGTAGAAGATTGTAAACTTGTAGAAGACAAACTCGTAGAAGACTGAAGGTAAACTCGTAGAAGACTGAAGATGAACTGACCCAATTTCTGCCCTGTGACCGTATTTATACCCTGAGCTATTAGAACTATATTTTACATTTGAAAAGTCTACTTTGTCCAGAGTAGACTTTTCAAACGTAAAATATAGTTCTAATAGTAGCTTCTTTTTCTTCTTTCTTAATTAATGGCGTGCTCGCGTTAAATACGCGAATTTTGCCAATGTCAAGTAAATATATTTTGTAATAGAAATTGTACGGTAAATCGAGTTAAAAATGGAGCCTCACAACACGTGTTATTAAGAAAAGAACTCGGGTCAAACTCATAGTAGTAGCTTCTAAAAATAGCATTAATAATAAAAAGTGTCAACAAAACCACAGATTTAGATTTTTTTCGCTCTTCTAAATCTATGAACAAAAATTACATTATTTTGACATTTATATACATATGAAAATAGCAATAAAGTAAAAAAAAAGTTAAAAGTGGACAAAAACAGGTAAATCGAATATAAAATGGAAGGAAAAAGTATAGACAATGCATACGAAGGGATATTTTCCGAAAAAAGCAAATGAAGTGATAAATTTGGATTGAGAAAGAAAAATCAGATGAAGGAAAATTTAAAAAACGTAACTAGGTTATTCCGAAAATTTATAGCCACAGAATAAATACAACCTCTTCTTTCATGTAACTATTTTGAATTGACGGATAATTTTAACATAAACCTCCTTTGTGAAAATCACTGGCCAATTCTGTAGGTAGTATTTTTTATTTATGATAAAAGATTATCTGTCTTCTTTTGTTTGCAAGAATGAACGTCTCGCGGGAAGCTTTTCGTGCAATGATTTTTATGATTACAAAAGAGGACCTTCAAGAAATCTCAAGAAAATTTACAAGCTGCTTTTGGGGAGTCTGCTCCTGCGTTAGCAACAATTACTTATTGGTTTCGTGAATTTAATCGTGGTCGAGAGAACTTAAACGATGACCCCAGTCCCGGCCGACCACCAACTGCATTAACTCATGAAAACGTCCGGTCTAATTTCAGACGAAAAGTAAAATCGGCGAAGTTCACGAAGAACAATTAATGTAGCTCTGTTTAGGTCAGAGGCAGAAATGTGACAAATATAAACAGCACTACGTAAAACAATCGACCACGATGAAACACGGCTGGCGAACACTAAGGTCTCTGCCTCGAATCTAGCGGGCAGCGGGGCGGCGGCGGCGCGACTGTGGAAACGCTCGCCTCGCCCCACCCGCGCACCGCCGTTTTCGATAGTCTCGCAACCGCCACCCCGCTGCCCGCTAGATTCGAGGCAGAGGCCTAAGACAGTCGAGTTGTCGGGCGTAGCGGTAGCAACTAAACCTAAAACATTCCTCGGGCGGTGTGGACACATTTGCGGGATTAAAAAGACTATCAGGCCATTCATTAGGTGTGGCTTGACACCAAGGAGGGTCATGAAACAAATGCGGATGATCTAAAATTTTAATAGGTGTTAACCAACGAGAAAAACAATCGGCAGGATTATCCGTACCGACGACGACGTGATAAAATTCGTAAACCCGTTCGTGCGGCAAAAATTTATACAAAATGCGTTGGAATCGGCGATCCGATTCACGAACACCAATACAAAGAAAGATTTGTCTAATGTCGGCTGAAAGCGCGACAGCGAATAAGCAAAAATTAACTATAATTTCAAACAAGTTACCTTGGAGATTTTGACCAAGGCACAAAATATCATTTACCGAAACATTCGAACTAGATTTGGCGCTGCCGTCTAACACAACGCGCAACTTGGTGGTTAGTTTATCCTCACGGATAACTCCATTATGTGGTATGATATACGAAGGAGCTTGCTTCGTCCCTTCAGGGTCCCTACCGCGCAAGTGTCGTCGGCATCGACATCGACTACATTTGACAGATGGATGTGACATATTGCTCTTAGTCTTTGGTAAGTTTTCATTTGTGTCAAATAGAAGCAGCAATGTGTCACATCCATCTGTCAAATGAAGCCGATGTTGATGCCGAGGACACTTGCGCGGTAGGGTGTCAGTTTCGGGAAGCGCAGGCGAAATAAAGCCTTTATCAAAATATTCGATAATAAAGCTATCGTAAGCCTCCTTCAACTTTGGAGATGCCTGCATTTTCCGTTCTAAACAATAGAAGAGTTTTTCAGATGACTGAAACGAATCTCCAAACGAATTAACATCGCTTAAAGGCCGTTTAAATTTAATTATACTTCTGTCCTATAAACATTTAAATCTACACAAGTGAATTTTTATGAAAGGGCTCCTAATAACCAATAAACACGATATCCAAAAAAGTCAACCCAGTGATAGCAAAGTATTTACAAATAAAAAACGTTTAAAGTGGAAAAAAAACCAGCAACTAAACAATAAATAAACAAAGGGTGATTTTCCATTATAATGTGACATAAACGACTATAATCGATAATGGAAATTTTCACCATGATGACTACGATAGGTTTTTTTTATTAACAATTTTTGTGTATTTGGAGCAGGCGGATTAATTTTCATCATTTAAAAAAAAAATACAAATATATATTTTATGATTTTGTAATTTTTGCATTTTTCAATGCTATTTTTATACTTAGGGTAATTTTTTTAAATACATTAATATTGGAAAAAAATAACTCGGCCACAAGTGAATTCTCAGACGGGAATCGAACCCGCGACCTTTGGAAATCCGGTCCAATGAATTTCCAAAGGTCGCGGGTTCGATTCCCGTATCTAATATTTCCAATATTTTTCTATTTAAAAATTTACCCTAAAAAAATATATATATATATTAGTGACTTGTATCTGACACGGATGCCGGGGCAAGTAAAATGTATGAAATATGTAACTGCCCTTCAAATAAATTCGACCCGAGACCGGACACCGTCATTACTGCCCCGATATGGGTGTTCGATGGGATAATGTGAAAAACTCCAAGGTTCACCAATGTAAGGCGCACACCGGACCGTCCCGTAATGAAAGTTGTAAGCCCGCATTGCAATATTTATTAAAATAGTCCCGCATGTTGTCGACCAGTCGCTAATAGGCTATTTGACAATGCGAAAAATAAAGTGTCAATTACTGTTATCAGTATAAATTATGAGTTTAAAAATATTAACGTAAGTTGAAAATAATTATAAATTTATTTAAAAATCCGTAAATAAAAATGCATTTTTTAAACGTTTTGTCACGTGACACAAAACGCTCCTGATTCGTCGAGTTTATAATGACGTCACCTGCTTGTAAACCTCGTTTGACTAATTATGTGGATGATATGCAGAATACAGGCAAATGACGTCACCGAACCCATTGCAGCGCCATATTGTCAAAGTAGCGTTTTGACGCGCTATTTAAATATTGAATTTTTAATTTGATATTTTTCAGCAAATATGTACCAGAATTTAAAAAAACACTTTTACTGGGTTCCTTAAACTCCACTACATAATATAAAATGGATTTTCAAAACCTTGAAAATCTCCGAACAGAGTACTCATTTTGATGTCTTAGAATTATCTGTTGTCTGTCAAATCCTTTAGTTTCAACGATTTTCGACAATCCTATAACGTCAAAGATTGTTTTCAATTAGTTTTTAATACAGATTTCTGGCATCAAAAAAGGTTATGCTTAAAACAAAATTTAATATGGGCAGTTGTCAAAATTATGACATCCTGAACAAAAACCCAAATCTAGTAAAAAATCCACTCAAGCGTTAAATACGATTTTAAATATAAATAAACTCCCTCCCCCCCCCCCCCTCTCTTTATAATATTTTGTTCATTCAATATCTTTCAAAAGACGTCTCGATCACAATCCCTATCACATGTCAAATATACCTCTCAAATGACAAAATGAAAGGGATTGCGATAAATTTTAAAATCAGATTATTAGCCCCCTGACAATGTTATATATGTATATTGTCCCCAGGTTATTAATCAGTCATACTAATAGATACTTACGTGGTTTTCCAGGATGGTTCTATGTGGATAAACTCCGTACAGAGAAATTCCGACGATATCGTACCACATAGAAGTTTCTATGTTGAATACTACATAAGGAAAGTCAAAGGAAAATATCGGGGTCCTATACTTGCTATGGCGGAAATTAAAAACGCCCAAGAAGAAGAACAAAGTAATAACAAAGAAAATACATTTTTTGTATTTTTTATAAGCACTGGTAAGTTATACGTGACGTTAACATGCGTTATCTACGGTCTACATACCTACAAATATTTTATTAAAATAGACTTAGTAAGCGCTTTTGAATCGTCAAAATTTTCCTACACCTGTACTGTACGGTACTTTGAATTTTTGCCAGATTAAATAAAAGTAATAGTACATTATGGTACAAGTGTGTAATGTTGGTGATTACCGCCGAGGCGCCGCCATTGAGGTCTTATGAGAGCCAAGGACGGTAATCATCAATACACACGTGTATCCGGTGTATCATACGACGTTTTTCAACACACTTGTGACGAAAATAATAATAAAAAATCATTTTTTATAGATACAAAAAGTTTATTTAGAGAAACAATTAGTGAATGTGCAGTTAGTAAAATTATAATTAACTGTTTTTGATCAAATTTATCAAATTTATTTACTGAAACACTTTCATTTTGTATTGTTATTTGAGATGGTTTATTATTCGTGTAGGTAGGTGAAATCCAATCAGAATCAAGTCTAATTCTTTTTGTGATTTTTGTACTCTTCTCGTTTTGTAAGAAATCTTCTACGTATGATTTAACATTGAGTATATCCACTACAAAGAGCTAGGTTTGTACTTCGAAGATAATTCCTTAAAGTATGCCATGAACACATTTTCTGAAAAAGACTGCGTATTCTTGTTGTTGTGCCATTGTATGAAATTTTGGTACGTTAATAGATACTTTTCCTTATAGTTTTCCGGTAGTAAACTTTCCATGACGTAAAGAGCTAGCGCAGACGACGGATAACGAAGGACTTTTTGTCCGCGATACGTCTTTATTGTTAACCAAATAAGATTGAACTTAGATCGCGAATATCTATAAAAAGTACGCGATAGTCTGAGTTATATATTCAACTTTATATTCTTAGTAATAAGGTCGTGTCGCGGACAAAAAGTCTTCCAATGTCCGTCATCTGCGCAGACCCTAAGGGCTTCACATCTTATATCGGGCGGTGTACAACATTAATCATTTTCTTCATAACTAGTACTTGTAGACATTTTAATTCATAAATAACTATAATTTCAACAGTGAAAACGAGTAAGTAGTGAAATTTTTTTCGCAATGGCGGAAAAAAAATTAGTTAAGTTTTATAAGCGCGCGTATCAACGGCCATAGACTAAAATAATGAGGTTTCTTTTTTTTTGGTTTGTCGCGGATAGGGGAATATACACATACAAAATGGGGAATTTAAAGTTTTTAACAGATATTTGAGAGAAAGTTTTTTTTATTAACACGTACTTACAAGTTGAAATTATCTATTTAAATACTAAGTGCATGAAATGAGCAAACAATAGGTATATTAATTTATTTGTACTATTGAACACGATCTTTTGGTATCGAAACTTTTTAAGAACAAAGCAACTTGTTTGTGGACTGAACCAATAAAATAAAAAAAACTATAACTCACTTGTGAATAATAGTAATGAAAAAGTCACAGTTTGATTATAGGTGTCGTTATGTGCCTAATTGCAGTGAAATTATAGCCACATTATGAGCAAGTGTGTTGAAAAAACATTTACCGTTACCTTACCGTTACCGTTCCCATATAGTAGGTACTATAAATACTAAACATTTCCATAAATAAAATAGAAGTAATTAGGTTAGGATAGGCTAAGATAATTAAAAAAATATATATTTTATATGTCCCCATCTAAAACCCTAAATCCCGATTTGATTTACCGATTTATAACAATGCGGACCTGGCAACACTGGTCTCAATATCCAATGTGGACATTTAAAAGGAAATTTTGAATAAATATAACGTTATTTCCCTCACAATCAGGGATGCTGGTATCCTGCTTCTTCCTGACGGCACTCCTGGTGATTTACGGGCTCCTCAACCAGCTAAGGACCCTGGCAGGCCTGATTCTAATGGCTCATGTGCTCACCATCGATGTCGGTTTTTTATTAAAAGCTACAATCGACCTGTCTCTTCAGCTTCGAACCGACACAAAAGACTTTTGCCGATATACAAGTAAGTTCATTTCATTTTATACACTCTCGGACATATCGAGCTATTGCGTTATTTTCATACATATCCACTTTACAGAAAGATTCAAAAGTAATGTTAATATATAGATCATAAACCGAATACTTGAGTGACGAATTCACATGATTTCATTTATAACAAGGTACTTTAAATCGAAAACCATTTCCAGATTTTTTCATTCCTAACACCGTACATATTTTTCGGATTGTTTAATCAATTAATTCACGAAATATTTGGAATAAACCCCGATTTGACGTGATTAAGGAATAATAATGACATTCCTTTGCTTATAAAAGTTCTCTTATTAAGAATCAATAAAAAAATGTAACAGTGAATTTCAATGAAATGAAAATAACAAATAAACAATAAAATGTTTCAAAACGGGTTGAAATATTACAATCTTGAGTGACAAATTTTATCCAAATCAATCTGTTCAGCCATTATTGCGTGATTGTGTAACAAAGATCTAAGTGCTCAAACTAAACATCCAAACACGAATTGTAGAATAGAGATAGAATAGATTCGGACTAGTTATTTTATGACTATTCGTAATTTTGCTGCGAAAATAAGCCTTGATAGAATTCAAAGACAAGTGAAACTGCAAAAATTAATTTTACTCGAAAGTAATATATTTCAGTTTAAAATTGAAATTCTAAATATTTTACTAAATTATTTTTTTCTTGAAATTTATCCATATTTAACACTCCACCTATAACGCAACCAATTTCACATTTTCCATATACGTCTTAGCCTTTCCTCCCTTTATAGTCAAGTAAAAATAGCGAGACTAATATGAAACAACAACAAAACAATCTTGCAGGCGAAAACCATACAAGATATAATAATTGACGACCTGTTTGGCGCAGGGCTACTAACCCCACCTTCTGCGCCAGAGGTCCCGGGTTCGATCCCCGGACAAGACAAATATTTGTGTGCATGAACATGTCTATTTGTCTTGGTCTGGGTGTTTAATATGTATATTATGTATGTATTTTATTTTATGTACGTATTTACAAAAAAAGTATATAAGTATGTTTATCCGTTATCTAGTATCCATAACACAAGTTCTTCATGATACTTAACGTGGGCTAGACAATATAACTGACAACATTTCATAAAATTTGTCCTACGTTTTTATTTTTTATTTAGTAATTACGTATAAAAATAAGAGACACGTATTTAATCCTTTTGCATTTTTTTTACTTTAACTCATCATAAAATTAATTTGAAAAATTGCTCATTCTAAAAGAGCGTAAGTCCAGTCGTACGGATTTCTGGCGGACATAACTTGGCAAATCAACATGACACTGACACTTAAATGAAGTTTGTTTGTTTTGTTTACGTTTTATTTCTTGTATGGTTTTCACCTGCAAGATTGTTTTGTTGTTGTTTAATTCTAGTCTTGCTATTTTAACTTGATTTTTAAGGGAGGAAAGGACATGACGTTTATGGAAAATGTGAAATTTGTGGCGTTATGAGAGTAAAAATTATCTAAAACATATTCTTAGCCAGATTTTCATTGGAGCCTTACAGGTACACCTAAACAGCAACGTGTTTTCATTAAAATAGATTTATTTAACTCGCTGCTTAATAAATAACTTTATTCTTGTCCTTTTGTAATTCAAAAAAGTAAGCGATAATCCATTTACCGCGTCATCATCAGGAGAACAAAATCCAGATTATTTTTAGACAACTATGTTTATCATTTAATGTTGACAATTGTTTCGAATAAATTTGTTTTTGCTAGCATGTGTGTTGGGATTTATCGCCTGGTTTTAGTTCCAAAGTATAAAATATTTGACGACCTGTTTGGCGCAGGGGTACTAACCCCACCTTCTGCGCCAGAGGTCCCGGGTTCGATCCCCGGACAAGACAAATATTTGTGTGCATGAACATGTCTATTTGTCTTGGTTTGGGTGTTTAATATGTATATTATGTATGTATTTACAAAAAAAAAGTATATAAGTATGTTTATCCGTTATCTAGTATCCATAACACAAGTTCTTCATGATACTTAACATGGGCTAGATAATTGGTGTGATTGTATGGAAATATTTATTTATTTATTTATTTATTTATTTATTTATTTATTTATTTATTTATTTATTTAAGATTAATGACTTATTTATTAATATTTTTATCGATATCATGTTCAAGCTGTTAAGATACTTCACTATTCTTTTGATTTTTCAGTTTATGTTGGTAGTACGATTTTATTTATTAGGTTTTTAATTTGTGAGTGTTTGTTTAGTTTGAGCACTTAGATCTTTGTTACAAAATCACGCAAAAACGGCTGAACAAATTGATTTGGATAAAAGTTGTCACTCAAAAGTGAAATATTTCAATCCGTTTTGAAACATTTTATCGTTTATTTTTTATTTTCATTTCATTGAAATGCACTGTTACATACTCTTTGACTATATTGACAGCGATTTTTTTATATTGATTTTTAATAAGAGAACTTTTATAGGCAAAGGAATGTCATTATTATTCCGTGATCACGACAAATCGGGGTTTATTCCAAATATTTCGTTAAATAATTGAATAAACAATCCGAAAAAATACGTACGGTGTTTGAAATTGAAAAATCTTGAAATGGTTTTCGATTTAAGGTACCTTGTTAAAAATGAAATCATGTCAATTGGTATGATTGTAAAAAAAAAAAAACAAACTTCATTAAAGTGTCATGTTGACTTGACAACGTCACAGTTTATTTTTTTTCAATTAATTTGCCAAGTTATGTCCGCCAGAAATCCTTCGTACTGGACTTAAGCTCTTTTAGATTGAGTAATTTTTCAAATTAATTTTATGATGACTTAAAATAAAAAAAATGCAAAAAATCTGTGTCTCCTATTTTTATATGTAATTTCTAAATAAAAAATAAAAACGTAGGACAAATTTTATAAAATGTTGTCAATTATAGAACCAATACTTAAAAAAAAAAAAACATCTCATTCTTCAGTATTATTTTTAAGTTTATGATTTTTGAATTGTTGTATTTTTCAATGCTATTTTTATACTTATGATAAATGTGAAATAGACGGCACGGTTGCGTAGTAGTTCACGCCCTCGGTCAGCAATTTTAGCGGTTAAGCAACTTTCATATTAGTTGATCACGGGATGGGTGACCAAAGATTTACTATCGAGCTCTACCGTGCTTCGGAAGGCACGTTTTCAAATTTTATTGTATGGCCCGCGTGGTGTGTCATGGTCATTGGCCACTCTCCTAATCAGATGGATAAGGGGGGCCAGTGCCCTAGTATTAAAATGGCTGTTGACCATGACGACGAATTAAAATCATAGTAGCAAAAGGCGGGCTTTGAATTTTGGATAAGATATTTCAACAACCATACCAATAATACGCTTTCAATCCCAACATTATTTACCATTAAATTTTAATACCTTGACTTGGCATTGTTGAAAATTCATTATATTTAAAGAAAGATAACACGAAAATACATGTTTACAATAATCAAATTTTAACTTAGGTATTTATTCTGTGATTTTCATTTTTTTGTTTTTTATACTGTGTAATAATAAAGAGTAAAATGTGGATGACATTACTAGTATTCATAAAAAAAGACGGGTTGCACTCCGGGAGTGCCGGCAGAAGTGAAAACTTGATTATTAACGTTGAGCATGTTTGATATTTTGGAATGGTTAGGGAATAATTTTGCATATTATTATTAATAAATTATTATTAATAAATAATAATAATAAATAATAATAATAATAATAATAATAATGATAATAATAATAATAATAATAATAATAAATAATAATAATAATAATAATAATAATAAATAATAATAATAAACAAATTTATTAAATTTATTAAAAGCCTAAACGAAACAGTAGGCCCAGGCATACATTTTCGCCGCGCCGTAGAGAGGGGATAGCTGTCTACTCTCCATCCGTCCTACGCTTTTTCGATCAGGTCACGTGTCCTGACGCGAGTTTAAGATTTTATACCCATTACAGAAAAAGTGCTCAACGCCGCTAAAGAAGTTTTCACTTCAAAAATCTGTAGTATAATGCTGATAAATTATGAACGTACATGTCACTGTTGCGGTGCATCGTTTTGCACCGCAACACTGACTTTTTAAATAAGTCGTATTATCCGTATTTCGTAGCAACTTCACGTTAGAGTATAGTTTATATAATCTGTTATTTTATCGATAGAAAGCGAATAGAAATTCCAAAAAGCCTTTTAGGTAATCGCATTTCATTGATAGATATTGTTAGGGGTTAGCATAGAGTAAGTAATCACTACGTTTGGGGTTAGTTACAAAATGTTCATTGGAATAACGTCAATCAAAGTTAGCTAATCAGCCTGCTGGTAGCGACATCGACGGGAATTACGCTGTCTACTGTCAAACGAGTTTTATTGGAAGGAAAACGTGTTTTGGAAGACGGAAGCAAAATTAAATCTCCGAAAAGGACCAGATGTAGGAAAAATTCAATTACCATTGACGATTTTGATAAAGCGGTAACCCGAAGAACTATTCACAACTTCCACATTACTGATAAAGAGGTGCCAACTATGAAGCGAACACATGAAAAGTTAAAGACAGAATTTGGTCATTGCGTAAAGAAGTATCTCTTTTAGGATTTAAATGGAAAAGGACAGAAGATAATAGAAAAATTCTAATGGAGATACATGAGATACGTTATCTTCGTATAAATTTTTTGATTGAAATTTCCGAATATCGCACTCAGGGCCGGCCAATCGTTTATACCGACGAATCATATATAGACACGACTCACGCTTCTTCAAATTCTAATTCTGATGACAGCACTTCTAGTTTATTTAAACTAATTTCTAAAGGGATATCGTCTAATAATAGTCCATGCCGGCGGAGACGACGGTTTCATACCAAATGCACTGCTAATGTTCAAAGCAAATAAAAAAACTGGTGATTATCATAACAATATGAATGCAGAAAACTACACGGATTGGTTACAAACACAACTAATACCAGATTTGAAGCCCAGTAGCGTTGTGGTGGTAGACAATGCATCTTACCACATTTCCTTAGAAAATCCCTCTCCAAACTTAAATAGTCGTAAACAATGTATGATTGACTGGCTCAAGTATCGCAATATCAATCACACTACATCAATGCTCAAGCCACAACTCTATCAATTGATACTCCAAACAAACAAAGATTTATTGAATATAAAATTGACACTTAGAATGGACACATGGTCACACCGTTCTTCGTCTACCACCGGATTTCAACCCAATTGAAAATATATAGGCAATGATTAAAGGATACGTGGCGAAAAGAATGTATCAATGAATATGGATACAATAATGAGGTTAGCGAAGGAAAAAGTCGACACTATTACTGTACAAGAATGGAAAAAAAACCGGCCAAGTGCGAGTCGGACTCGCGCACCGAGGGTTCCGTATAATATTTTTTATTATATGATGTAACAAAAAATTTACGGTTTTCGCAATTTTTCCTTTATCTGTACTATAAGACGTTACTTCGTACAAAATTTCAAAATTCTAAATTCACGGGAAGTACCCTGTAGGTTTTGATTACGAGTTTCAAACATTTGCTGAAATTTGCGGCATAAACGGCTGTATCTTTTGATTGCTTTGGCTAAGAAGTTTGATTTTTTCACAGCTCCAAGGGACAGTAGCCCTGAGTATTAGATATAAATTTCAGTTTGATACCTCCACGCGTTCCTGAGAAAAATGGTCTTGACAGAGGGACGGACGGATGGACGGACAACGAAGTGATCCTATAAGGGTTCCGTTTTTTCCCTTTGGGTACGGAACCCTAAAAAGTATGTGACCATGCAGTAAAAGAAGAAAAAAAGTTTCATGGTCATGACGCCGTTCTGGATGATATAACAGAACGATTTATAATTAACACAAACGACACATCTGACGAAAATGAAAATGAAGATAATGAAAATGATGATGATGCAATCAAATGTCCGGCATAGAAGGATCGATAATATTATTTTATTTAGTTCTCTATTAATTTAAACTTTATTATGCGCTTAGTGTGCAAGGCGAACTTGAAGTCTTGCGGCGTTCTCTACCAGTTGACAATTATTTAATGTTAGAATTTTGTTTTTTTTATTTTTCTCAGTCACATAAAAAAAATGTTTATTTGGTCTTATTTAATTTTTAACTAAATTAACTCTTCATTTATGTTATGTAGGTACCTACACATAATAAAAATTACTTTTAAAAGTTTTTTTGTCTGACTCTACTTTTGTTGATTACTCACACAAATGCAAAGCTCAGCTTAGCCCTCGAAGCTAATATGTCAAACGAGCTCGCATTGTGAAAACTGGGAAGACTATATGGGGTCCAATTCAATTTGCTATCTCTTACATTTCCGTGCTTTTTCGTGTCTTTTGTCCTACTTGTCAGTAAAACAAGACAGCTGTCTTGGTCACAGATTTCAACGCGAATTAAAAGCATACTCACTCATTCACTCATCAGCCTGTGGACGTCCACTGCTGGACATAGACCTCTCCTAGCTCACGCCTATAGTGGCGTTCAAAGGATGATATTAGCCTACTGTTACCACGCTGGCCAGACGGGTTGATAGAGGGTTTGTTTCAAGTTTTCCTTCTCTCGCACAGGTGTTCAATGCGTCGAGCCTCTTAGTCGACTCTTATGACATCCCAGGCATGTAAGGGAGTGGTGACACTTGTATTCTTAGGCCGTCACGGCACAAAAGCATACTATCTATTATAAAACATCATTGGTGCTTTTAAATACTGATTGGTATTTAAAACCACCAATGATGGTGGTGGATAATGGTGATTAGTTGAACATTTGACATCGCCCATGGAATTATTAAGTACTACATACAATTAATCTGGCGTTGGTACTTCGATACTCGTCTCGTAAACATGCTACCGGTCGCTAGACGTGCCCGTTTTGGTGAAATTGCTCTGATAAATGCGGTATCGTAGGCAAAAGCACCGTATTATTTATATATCGTAGGATAATTAGATAAATCGATGGTGTTCTACTGTAAATATCACACGATGATGAAACTTTCCGCCCTGTCGCGTATTACAGTCGGAAGACTTCTCGGAGAAAAAAAACTTAATATAAGATCAATATAAATCATCACTTCACAGAACATCTGAAAAAACTCCTGGTTACCTAGGTGACCCTTGTACTTGCAACTAAAACTATTTTGATTCATTAAGTAAGTATTCGTAACACCCTTCTAAATATCAGTGAGCACAAATGAGTACTAAAATTTCTGTCGATATCAAAATTTATTACGTTTCCTTAATGCTCTTTCTTCCCTATCGGTGCAGTTCGAGGAATAGTTTAGGTGAACTTGAAAATGGGCGTAAAACGCTTCGAGGAATACCTCGATTGTTAAACAAGAGTAACGAACTGCAGCGAGGGAGTAAATAGAAACCGAGTTATAATAGGTTTTTAGCGTCGTGCGTGTATAATCCAATACAATAAGTATCAAAAATAAATTACGGTCAGCATTTCAATCAGTAATGAAAATAATTCAAAAAATCGGCCAAGTGCGAGTTGAACTCGCACATGAAGGGTTCCGTCTCTCACCTAAGGATGCCTGGAAGACATTGCTATGTAGCAATAAGGCCGCCTATTGTGTGTTCCTCTTTTTTCAGATTGAGATTCAGATTCATTTATTTGCTCTAAAGGTGGTAAAAAGGTTCAAATTGTTACAACACATTAGATACATTACATTCCATACATTACATTCCAGTTAATTATATTGCATTGATTCATATTATACTCAAATATTTATTAAAATATAAATGTCAAGGATGACAAAAATAAGTATTATACATATTAATAATGTCACTTTAAAATTAAAACATGACAATTTTAAGTTCCATTTCATTTCATTACAATACATTATTTTTAAAAAATATTCTCATTTTACCCAATAATAATCAACAATTCAAAAATATTATACACTAGTCAGTTTTAAATTCAATTATGCATTTCAACTTTAAATTTGAGATCATATTCAAGTAAGGCTTTTATCAGTAAGATATTCATGCACTGTATAGTAGCACTTATCAATAAGAAGATTCCTTAGTTTATATTTAAATGTTTAGTTTATATTTTCATCCAGTATGCTTAGTCTTTCAATAAATTTGATTAATCTAGCGAGCAAATCTTTTTCAAAAATTTTGGACATGATAGGTGATAGTGCGATTGGCCTAAAGTCGTCAAGTGTGCAGCCGTCTTTTGTTTTTGGAATTGGTTTGATAACAGTTGTTTTGGAAATATACCATCAACTAATGATAGGTTGATTAGATAACTTAGTACTGGGGAAATCGTATCCTTGTTAGCTTTAATAATGTTAGTAGGTATTTCATCATAACCAACACTAGATTTGTTTTTCAAAGAGTTTATAAGTTTGCACACTTCATGTTTATCGGTAGGGTATAAGTAAATGCTATCCCGGATGTTTTTTACATTTTGCATAATATTAACACCCAATGCACTTGACTCTATATTTGAGCTTACTCTTGAGATGTTTTCATTAAACAATCTTGCTATTTCACTTGGGTTAGCAACAATTTCACCATCCTTTATTATCTGTTTAATGTATTTATTCTTAACATTGTTATTTTGTTTAATTAGGCTCCATGAAGCTTTGCATATATTATTTGATTTTGCAATTTATATTATAGGTGATTATTTTTCTTCTGTGAGTAAATGATACATTTTTTCAGTAAGGCCGAATAT
This sequence comes from Chrysoteuchia culmella, assembly GCA_910589605.1. Taxonomy (NCBI): domain Eukaryota; kingdom Metazoa; phylum Arthropoda; class Insecta; order Lepidoptera; family Crambidae; genus Chrysoteuchia; species Chrysoteuchia culmella. The sequence continues at coordinate 18,460,337 of OU342651.1, read as the reverse complement.
TGTTTGTACCTAGTCTTATTTCTCGTATTTTGTTTACTATAGTAAGCAAATCTTAGCCTGCGTTTTGTCTTACAACCTAATCGTATTCCTTTAGTAATCCACGTGACTTTCTTAGGTTTGTTTGTCATTCTTATCCTAACAACAGGAAAACACAACTTGAAAAACAATACGATAAGCTCATGGAAGTTATCAAACGCTTTATTACTGTCGCTCTCATTATAAACTTCAGTCCAGGAAAGACTTCGCAGACACTGATGAAACTTTTCCATGTTTTCTAGGCAGTAGTCCACGTTTCTTTATGTAATAATGTTTATTATGTTTAAATTTATTTTGTTGTAAAGTAATCGGGGCTTCCAAAATTTGCGCTGTGTTATGATCAGATAGCCCTAAAGGGTAAGATTTACCAACAGCGTTGGGCATATTACTGATTATTACATGAATTCTTTCTCGTAGGTTCTGTTATGTGTAATTGATATCCGTTATTGTGAAGTATTCTAGTGAAGTCTCTGGAAACACCGCTGTTTTTTAACATATTAATATTAAAATGTCCCGCCAATATAATTCTTTTTTTTTTATTTAGATCTAAGTTTACTCAAAAGCAGTTCAAAATTGTCAATAAAGGTATGTATGTGGGTTTGAATTAGAGCTATCTGGAATTCTGTACAAGCAAATAATTAAGCATTTATATTCTATTAATTCTATGCCACAACATTCGAAGTAAATTTCTATTTCCATATCTTTTACATATTGTAATTTTTTATAGTGAAAATTCTTTAGACAAAATATGCATACACCTCCGCGTTTTTTATTTGTTCGACAAAAGGACTCGGCTAGGTCAAAATCTTGTAAATGCAGATTGGTTTCTTGGCGTGGCCAAGAACCTTCATTAAAAGTGGTTCATTAAATGAAGGTTTCAGTTAGGCATATTATATCTATGTCTCTATAACTACTCGATAATTCCCCGAGTGTTAATATAAATATATCTTTTTTGCTAAGTATTCCGGCAATATTTTGATTCAGCAATATTAAGTTGCCATTATTTTCGAAATAAATGATCAGGAGTATCCGTAGATAACGGAGCGTCAAAGGATTTATTTGAAGAATAAATATCTATCTTGTTTTTATCATTATAACCACTAAGTTTTTCCTTCGCTTGTATAGGAAAGTAATGCGTATTTTTTTCTTTACGGTGGCCTTTAATGATATTTTTAGATGATAATGATTTTGTACCGCGAGTATACATTCTAATATAGGAAAAGCTTTTTAAGAAATCATGCTCGTATTTTAAATAACCAATTTCAACATTTAATTTCATACATATCATGTCAAGCAACGAAGTAAAGTGCTTTGTTTGCGTTCCATAGTCTATGTTAATAAATTTTCAATTTTCGTAATTCCTTACAATTAATTCTAGATCATAATTCATTTTTTTCACATTAAAATATTACTAAACAAATTCAATACAATAATTTTTACGTCCTTAAGTTTATTCAATAAATTACACACTTCAGTTATAAGTTTATATGGGTCTTGCACCTATAGATAATACAATAGTATCCTCCCCTGTTAATTCATTTAAGTTATAACAACTACTTAAAATTTGAGATGAGGTAGCATACGGTTTGGTAAAGCTATTTACATCATAAATATCATTCCATTTATTAGATCTACTTTTTCTCAACTTTTTCGATAGATCCAAATTTTGCCATTTTCTCTGTATGTTTGTATTTGTATATTGTGCAGTATAGTTTCTATTATTATTATTATTATATTACCACCTACCCAAAATGCCACTATCATGTTTCCTCTGCAAAAATAACTTTGTTTTTCATAGTGTTTGTATGAATGACAAAGTTATATTTATATTTATGTTTTGGAAAATGAGCTATTTTCGTTGAAAGATTTTATAAAGATCTATCAGCATATATATTTTTTTGATTTTTCACTTTCTTATTCTTAAAGTTAGAAACATTTTACCACTTTGAAAATGTATATTATCATTCAAACGGTTGACTTTGAGAAAAAACTGTTTTACAGATCTCAGTGTAATTTTAAAGACTTATCTATAGATAACCCACACGTATAGGTTTGATGAAAAAAATATTTTCAGTTCCATGTATCTTAATATATATTTTTTTATTTTTGTGTAAAAACCGTAAAGCTGTTTACAGAATACATCTACCTACCAAGTTTCAACTGTGTAATCCTCATAGTTTAGGAATAAAGTGGCTGAGACATACATCGGACAGACAGACATGAACAACGAATCTTTATGACTTCCGTTTTTTGCCATTAGGCTACGAAACCCTAAAAAGAGATGGCGAACCAGTCTTTTTTGTTTTTTTGTGTAACCTAAGAATACTGACTATTACAAACGTACCGTAACGGAACGCAATAAATGCAATGCCGCATTCTAAATATGGCTCCATATACGTACCGTTGTACCGTATATACTATCCGTTGTAACAGACCAATCGTTTGTGCATGAACGGCAAACTGTGGAAGATCGGTCGCTACGATTGGTCGTTACGATCGGTGGTCTCGATGGATCGTTCCGTATATGGAGTCTTTTAAGGTGCGTTTCCTCCTACCGCTATGTTAGTAAAAGTACGTCCTGTTTTTCAAGAAGGCGCGTTAGAACATTTATTGTTTGTTATTATTTTGTTAACCTTTTTGCTTTTGCCACTTTTTAATGTTTTAGACATGATTACAACACAGAATACAAAACTTAAAAAATGCAGGGAAATATTATTACCAACTTACATACTAACATATGTAATCTTCCTGGCTAGCTACCACCATCTTATCTAAGACTGACGCCATAACAACAATGTTTTCAGCATTGTTGTGTTCCGGCAGTTAGAGATAAGATAGCCAGTTCCTCAGTGGTTGAGGGTTCCGGGAGAGGCTCGCTTCCATCTTCAGCCTTATCAATACTTAACATCAGGTATGATAAAGGCTAAAAGTCTCCCCGTCTTCATTAAAAAAAAGGTAATACAGTTGCAAGTGTGGCCAATGAATCGAACTACACCGAAGAGGTCACGGTTAGTTCCATTTTCCAACTACTTTATTGCCCTAGGGCTTAAAATGTTATTTTATATTTTTTTTACGAAATAGTTATTTGTGCAAGGCTGGAAAGATGGATTTAGCGGCGAGTTACTTCTTTTGAAACTTGAGCAAGTGAAGGATTCTAACAATGAACCACCAATTCTAGGATTCCTGAGCGTAGCGAGGGTTTCAAATGTACGACACGCTAAAAACTTTTCTGCCGAGTGTGCAATACACAATTTTTCACCTCACAACAGGGAGGAATTTAGTTAGTTGTTTCCGCGGTCAACTTCCGGTAAAAAATCTTTTAATAAAAGTTCAAACGAACTTCACAAGCAAAGTTCGATCAATATTATATGAGTCGCTTCATTCGAAGATATAACATTACCAGGTAGTCCTTTTACCTACAAGGTAGCAATCGCACTTATTATTCAGAGAATTTAAAACATCGATATTGAAATCGATTTGAACTTTTTAATTTATACTATCGATCATCGATGCGCCATCTTGCCGAGACGTCATTCTTTTAGAGATTAAGGTTGTTATGCAAGCAAAACTTTATACTACGGCTTGGGTTAGGCGGGTTGATATATCTTCGAATGAAGCGACTCATATAATATTGATCGAACTTCGCTTGTGTATATTTCCTCGCTTCATTCTTCAGATATAACATTACTAGGTAGGAGAAAAGTTTTGCTTATTACCATGTAGATAATACCCAATTTTATTTTAATCAGTGTTTATTTTAAGTAATTAAACTGAACAAAACAAAAATTTAAATTGAACTTCTTAAGTAATATTTGAACTTAACAAAAAATATTCTTATTATGTCTACGGAGACTCCTACTTTGGCAACAGCAGAGGTGGAGGCGTGCCGCGTGCTGTGTGCATTGAACGCTGTGGTGTCCACTCCACTTGCTGCCAATACTTGCTTTATCCATCTGCTTATTGACTGTGCTGTCGCGCTTTTGCAGGGACGCTTAACAGTTATTAAGAGATTGGATACGTTAGCAGGCTGGTCGGTCTGGCATCGTAACGTGCAGATAATCTTGAAGGATAGTTGCGGAACAGATGCGATTATTTTCCCGAAAATACGGCAGGAATAGGGTTGGCTGATTACGATCTGCTGATGTCTTTAAAATATCTTTGATTGAAATGTTTATGCTATTTGAATTTATATTTACATTTTTCTAATTTTATTGCTGACAATGTTTGAACACGCTGGGCGGTGCATAAAGCTAACGAGATTACCAATTTCTTTGTAATTTTTCCTAGATTAACTTTGTTGGGTCCAAACCCCCCCCCCCCCAGTTTAAAAAAATACGTTATATATTTGGGTATAACCAAACAATATCAGAGTTAACCATTCTTAATAACTGTGGATACCAAGCCTGACAAGACCAAAACGGAAGACTACGATACCATCAGAAGCTTGCTTAGCTGTTTTTTTTTTTTTTTGAAGGCACTTTAATATGAGGGGGAATGGAAGAAATGCATAAAAACAAACCTGATGTTCCAAATTACTCTAAAAGCATCTAAAGCTACTGCATCGGGATCTCTTTTCCATGATATATAGTTCTCACACTTGGCAGCGGTCCGGGAGGCAAACAGGTCAATATCTGGCTTACAAAAACTATTTGAAATGTGACTGAAGGCTCAGTCGCTTAACTGACACTCGGTGTCTGGATTTATTATGCGAGATTCTTCGTCTGCTAAATTGGCTTTTGTATTAATGTATGATGCAAAAAGCCATATATTTCTTTCTTCTGCCCACTGCCAAGTTTTCCTAGATATATCATTTCAGTGAGGGAACTGTATTCCACCCATTCTATTCACATAACTTATAACTCTAGTGTTATTTACTCACAATAAAATGGAACAATTATTTTTATCATTTGCGTTCCCACAAGTTAAGATCCACAAGTATTATAGAAAGTGGTACAATTTTTGCTTGGAATAAGGAAATTTCTGAAGGGCGAGATATTTCTCTCTTTCTAAACGAGCAAAATGAAATACTTTGTTTGGAATCAAACATAAAGCCAAGAAATTTTTAATATTGCTTCGGTGTAATCGAACTTTTATCATAGTTTATTACGAATCCAAGGCACTGAGGGAGTTTTAGTGTAGCTGTAACATCATTGAGGCAATCCTCATGAGTATCCCCTAAGCACCAAATATCGTCCAAATAATGGACATTTTTGGAACCTTGGCGGCGTAAGTGACAAATGACTTCTTTCATAATTTTGGTGAAAGTTCTAGGGGCTACCGAAAGACCCTAAGTCATACAGTTAAATTCATATGTAATAGTTTCCGTATTTTGTTTTCAAACTGAAAACGTAGCACATGTCGGTCTGATTCACGAATGGGTATTAAAAATATGCTTCTTTAAGGTCAATAGTCGCCATGTAGCCATTGACCGGGTAATAATCTAAATGCTGTTCGGTAGTCCTCCATCTTAAAGTGCATATCCGGAATAACTTTATTTAGATTTTCCAAATTTCAAATAAAGCGTTTGCCGCCATTTGGTTTCGAGACTAAAAACGTTTCTGAGATAAACTGATTGACCAAAGATACAAGGACGTATAGCTCCTTATTTTAATAGCTTATTTATTTCTATTATCATATCAGTTTTGTCGGACGTCGACATTTTGGGGCACACATTTGATGTAAATACATCAGATTTAAGTGTTATGGCAAAAACTGTTCTTATCCGCTCTAAGACCACGGCGTTGTTCGTGATATTAAGCAAGTCATTATAAAAATTACTAATTCTACCAGCATGTTTTACCTGAATTGCTAACGTGGGGCAGACATCCGCGGCTTGCTCGGGGCAGCTATGCCAGGTAGTTCTCCTAGAATATTTAAAAAAGGTTTGGCTGGTGAATAATTAATAACGCTAGTTCGCGCTTGTGTACGGCGGAATCGGCGGAAATTTCTGCCACTTGCGTTTTAGCCGGTTGCTCTAACTTAGGTGTTTCTGTCGAAACTGGCTCGGTCAAACTATTTGTAACCATATCCACCTCGGCATTTATGTCAATAATGTGTGCCTCCAACATCAGCTCACTGTCTGTAAAGACACGGTTTTTACCGAAACTGTGCATTTTTACCATTGTGTCAACTCTCGGTTGGCCGCTTGGTTACACATATAAGCGTATTAAATAAAACAACCGTTAAGTTAACCATAATTATTATTTTAAGACAAATAAATATATAAATCATGACACCAACTTGTTTAATATTATCATTGTATAGCAATCCCATTGTGTTAACTCACGGTTAACCGCCCGGGTATGTACAATAATAATTATTCACACTATCTTGTGTAAAAAATTGTAATATTAATTTATGCAATTTTTCGTTATATTAAAATAATAAAAATTAGTTTTGAATCTTAAGTCGACATGCTATCGTGTTAACTCCCGGTTAACCGCCTAGCACACACTCTCATAAAGATGTAGATATTCAAAAGTATAGCCATCGTGACAACTCCCGGTTGAGCGCTAGGTGCTATTTTAGCACGTATAACCCAAGTTTTCATATCAATAAAATCATAGCACCAACTTGTTTTAATATTATTATTGCATAGCAATCCCATCGTGTTAACGCACGGTTAACCACCCGGGATCCCATCGTGTTAACTCACGGTTAACCGCCCGGGTATACAACAATAATTATACACATTATCTTGTGTTATACACATTATCTTGTGTAAAAAATTGAAATATTAATTTATGCAATTTTTCGTTATATTAAAATAATAAAATGTTTTGAATCTTAAGTCGACATGCTATCGTGTTAACTCCCGGTTAACCGCCTAGCACACACTCTCATAAAGATGACGATATTCAAAAGTATAGCCATCGTGACAGCTCCCGGTTGACCGCCAGGCGCTATTTTAGCACGTATAAAATTTTGTTTTGTACAATTGTTACAAAAGAGGGTATAAAAATAATACATACCGGAATCCGAAACAGATTCTATCACAATGCGACGACGCTTTCGTCTTTGTTGGTCATCCCACTTTTATTTTACGCTGATAACGATCAATTTTCTCTTGAGAACATTCACGAGTACGTTTTTTCGGCATTTTTTAATCGTGGCGCGTGCGTTCGCTACCTCGCACGAAAAAAGAATGACGACTCGGCAAGATGGCGCATCGATGATCTATAGTATAAATTTAAAAAAAACTTTTTATAGTGCCAGCCAAGGCATTCTACTTTGCGGTCCTACTATTTAATTTTTCTAGCCTTGGCTGGCACCGACTCCAAAAGGTTTATTTTTTGCTTTTTAGTTTTTTGAAGTCGGTTTTAATTTATTTATAAAAAGTTTTTTATTTCACAATTTTTAAAGGTAGAACAGGTCCCGTACCTACGCTAATAACCTTATGTCAACTCCTCATTACCTTTTACAAAGCTGCTTTTCCCGGTGCAGGGACGTTACTTATTGAGGGGTTATAGCATATAGGTATGTTGGCGAGGACCGATAGCTATTTAACAAAAAAGTTTCATCAAAATCCGCTCGGTAGTTATTGCGTGAAACTTCAGCTCGAACAAGAATCTAACAGTTACCTGGATGATATAATTGTTTCATGACTTCCATGACATTAGGCCCCATATCTCCGAAGATTATCATTGGATCTCAATGAGACTTATATGGGACCAAATTGACAGTGTACCCGATCGAACAAAAAAACAACTATTAAAATGGGATCTCCAACAACGGAGTAATCGGTATACATACATCGGACAAAAAAAAAACGGGTTGAATTGAGTACCTCCCTCCTTTTTTGTTGAAGTCGGTAAAAAGTTCAAATCGATTTCAATATCGATGTTTTAAATTCTCTGAATAATAAGTGCGATTGCTACCTTGTAGGTAAAAGGACTACCTGGTAATGTTATATCTGAAGAATGAAGCGAGGAAATATAATTCTAAATATAGCTTATTCTTGTTGTTTCGATGATAAAAAAAACTAAGATAATAAAAAAGGGAGTATTATACTTACGGTCGGTTTCAATAACTTATCTACAGTAAGAGATAGGCTTACTAGAGCTTTGTTGCCTAGATATTTTTGTTATTCAGCCCAAAATAACCCAAAATAACAGCGGTTGCTAAGTAACGTAACTTAGATAAGCCTACCTCTTGTTAGGGATAGATTATTGAAACCGGCTGCTAGTCAATTCAAATTTATTTAAAATAGGAATAATGTTACCTACAATACCAATAAAAACGATTCGGTAAATGTTGACATTGACCGGTTAACAAGACAATTTAAAAATAAAGCTTAAGACACGTTCCAAAACCTAATCATAGGTCGTGTAATCTCACTCAGATCATCTCAAATATAATAAAATTGTTTTAACAAATAGTTTAATCATATTGTTATTGATTTTATGATTCAAGGAACTAAAATAATATAATAAAACCTGTGTTCGCAGAATAAAATCAAAACGGAGTATTATAATGAATTAATGAATGAAGTTATTTAAAAGCGCTAGCGGTTTAACTTGTGTGGTTCCCGTTCCCGTAGGAATATCGGGTTAAAAAAGTATCCTATGTTCATAGCCAGTTATCTACTATATGTGTACCAAATTTCATCCAAATCCGTTCAGTAGTTTTTGAGTTTATTCGTTCCAAACAAACAAACTATCAAATCTTTCCTCTTAAAATGTACTTATCATAAAAAGTGAATAGTGCGACTCGAAACGCAATATGATGTATTTGTCTTTCTAAATTAAAAATGTAGTTTACCACACCAGGTCGGTAATATGCGATTTTCGGCGCAGAAATTAAATGATAAAGCCTCCTTTTCCGAGCGTGTGAGGAGAAAAAAATATTTCACACACCTCTTAAGGATCGGAGACCTTAAAAGGCCAAATTGTGCCAGAGGTAGTCCATACAAAAGTAGCACTTACTCTGACTTAAATCTATTAACCCAGCTTTGCAAAAGTGGGCCTTAGACAATTACAGGAGATGTTTAGAAAAACAGTTGTGACAGACAGGCCGATTAAGTATTTAAACTCCCATCTGAGAATTCACTTGTGGGTGGCGTGGTGGAGTCATTTTTTCCAAAAATTATCTTTTTAAAATTTATCTTAATTAAAAAAATAGCATTGAAAAATGCAAAAAATTAAAAAAACATTAAATATTTAAACTATGTTTATATACCTACTTTACTTTTTTTTAAATAGGTACTTGTTTTTTTTTCTCAGGTATCATTATGTACTTCAGTCTTCTTTCAAGCTTCTTTTGGATGAACGTTATGTCTTTTGACATCTGGTGGACATTTAGGTAAGTTTTTTCAACACTTTATTTGAGAAAGACCCAAATACCTTTCCATGCTGCTTGCATGTGTCAGGGTCATTCTGCAACGACGTGAATAAAGTCTTTTAATAGCTGAAGGCCTTTCAATGAAGACTTGATCATCAGAAGCTGATGAATACGCTGACGAAGCACCTTTGGTAGCAACTGGTGCCAGGATGTCACCCAAACCCCAAAACCACAAAACTTTTTACAATTGTATTTACTACATTTCACAGAAAGGAATAAAAATCGCTTTTCTCCACAACACCGACAGAGCTAGCTTAAAGGTTATAATAAAATATTGTTTAATACTTTAACCAGATTTTTTTTTTAATATGATAGGTAATTTATTATTAAATTGCCTGATGGAAAGCGAAGATGCGAACTAGGATGTAACGCGCTTGCCTAGAAGATACCTAGGCAAGCGCGATACCTATTCACTCCTGACCCCCCCCCCCCCCCCCCAATTTGTTAGTGTCAGGAAACACAGATTCAGGCAAGGAGTTCTACTCTTTGGCGGGACGGATGATAAATGTCGAATCAAAACGCTTAGTGCGACTCTTGGGTATATCAACCATATAATTATGACACCTGTTTGTACGTCTGGTTGTTCCTGCATCCACAGAATTGCCCCATAATATTATCCCATATCGCAAAACTGATGACCGTGGCGACGAAAATATCACAACCACAATATCTCTGAAAGGGATTGTGATAGATTTTAAAATTAGACAATTAGGGGGCAATTCCAATCACCATACAGTATCATACTTTTGTTATTTTTACGAGAAAGCCTGTATATATAACAAAGATTCCAATCGGTCAAAAAACAGTTCAATTTTAGAAGATGGTGTTCTATATATGCATACTATTAAGTTGTATTTTAAAATTTCAACGGCTCAAAATTGAAATACAAAAGGTATATATTCTGTGACCTCTAGCACATTTGATTCGATATACCACGCGTTTCTTTTCTACAAAACGAAGCAGCTATTTTATAATCACTATTTTTTTGATTAGATTGTGAGCCCTCTTTCATAAATGTCTCAGTTAGGCATATAATATCAATATTAGTAATGAATACTGAAGAATAAGTTACGGAAATAAGGTGTTTGTTGTCAGACACTAATGTTTACAAACCTGTGTCCTACAACTCTACGGCCACACGACGCATTCGAGCCCTTATCGACCAGCACAAGGACATCTTCACGGAGGACGAGTACAATTATCTTCACAAGCCGAAAATCGTGCAACCCCCAAAACTTAATGGACTGCCGAAGGTACACAAAAGTAACATACCATTGCGCTTTATCATAAGATGGCTACCATACCATGGCTGAGCGGACTAACTCGACCTTAAGTCTTGTCTCCCAATGGGGTGACAACAATCTGGTCAGTTTTAACGCTGCCAAAACACAGGCGTGTTTATTCGTTACCAAAAACAGTCCTTTCGACATGACTCTTACTTTCCGCGGTACAATTGTACCAATCACTGGGAATCTTTAACTTCTTGGCATGAAGTTGTCATCAGGTCTCAACTTCGGCGATAACATCGAGTTGAAAGCGCAGACTGCGGCAAAAAAGCTGGGCATCTTAAATAGGGTTAAGCGGTATTTCACGCCGGAACAGCTTCTTATGTTGTATAAAGCACAAATTCGTCCGTGCATGGAATACTGCTCCCACCTTTGGGATGGTTCAGCAAAATACCAGCTGGCCGCACTCGACTCGGTGGAACGCAGAGCCAGAAAACTCATTGGGGATGATAATCTGGTGAACAACAAGCTCCACAGTCTCCCTCATCGACGAAGAGTTGCTTCATTATCGGTGTTATACAGATTGTACTTCGGAGAGTGTGCTATTGTGAGTGAGCATGAGCTCATACCGCCAGCTCCTTTTTACCACCGGGAATCCAGACGTACTGCATGCTATCATCTCTACCTGGTTGATATACCTCGTCTGCTTACAAAGCGCTTTTCCTCATCTTTTATTATGCGCACAGCCAGAGAGTGGAATTCCCTGTCTGCGTCTGTATTACCGGGTGTCTACAACCCTGGTATATTTAAAGCTCGAGTGAATAGCCTTTTACGGTACTTTCCCTCCAATGACCGTTTTTTTAGGATTTTCGATTTAGTGACGTTTCGCCCGAAAAAGTTTCGCCGGATTCGAGTGAACTAACAATTTTAAATGGTTTTTTTTTTTTAAACCCACTGCTTGATTTTTACACTATGTAGTTTTAAAGCGATGTCTTTCTTTCGAATATAAATTGCTCTATGGAAATGAATCAAGGTAAATTAAAATATTTTTACTTGTAAGTACCAAGGACGCATAGCTAACCAGGAGTTCCCAGGGGACCTTACCTCCCCTTCTCTAACTCCGGCGCACCTCTTAGAAGCGTGGAGTTTTAGTATGTTTACTCCCTAAGCACCCTGAACAACTTTCTAAAGAAATCGCTAGGGTTCCAGCTCACGCACTCTACAGCCCATATCGGGCTTTACGTTGAGTGGACTATTAATTTTATTAATAATTTGATTAGAATAAGTAGGTATTTTTTTTCGCAGAGGGTCCCTAAAAAGGCGAGAGATCAACCGCCGTGGAATAATACACAAATTCTGCATGTACTCGTTGTATGCGTTTGGTGTGCCGTTGTTGATTGTCATAGTCTTACTGTGGTCATCGACAACGTGGATAAATACAATACTATGAAAATTAGTAAACCGCAATTCTCATCTTGTTTACACGATTGTAAGTTTATTGTTTATTTTATATGCTGGTTTTTTTATTATAGGTACGTACAGTCGCGTGCAATAACATTGAAACACTCAGCAACCTTGTCACATTACAAAATTTAATCACATTTTTGGACAGAGAGAACTTTGTTTCCGTGATGGTCAATGCGATAAGGTTGTAAATACAATACTTATCATTGCTCGTGACGAATACTACTTAATATTCAAGAAAAGTGCCAAAATGCCTCCGTTATTTTTATATGGATTTCAATTAACAAAAGTGGATGAGTTTAGGCATCTTAGTCACTTAATCACGCCACGCGGACAATTAGAATTTGAAAGGGAACGAAGGGCGCTAACGGTGAGACCGAACATGCTGATTCACAGCTTTTCACGTAGTTCACAGGCGGTGACGATAACTCTCTTTAGAGCTTACTGTACCTCATTCTACACCTGTGTGTGACATAGCGTTTCGTTTCTAATGATTGTCGTTCGACATACGAATTTCCGTATTTTTGAATCGCTCGAGCGCAACGAGTGCCCTCACCCACTCGTTGCAGTCGAACGAAACAAGCATGCGACACGTGACTTAAGGCGCATGCGTGTGACTTAAGACACGACGAACGATTCAAAAATAGAGCTCCTGCATGCGTAGCATGACGACGTCGAGAAAAGCTATGTCTGCTCCCAAATGTCATTTTAGTCGGGTTGAGAGTGAGCACGACGCACTCGAGAAACAACTACGGTCTCAAGGTAACGTCAGAGGCCGACAATAATCTATTGCTGCGTGCACGACGACCACATATTCGCTTCACTTGACATATAATACGTCAGTTGAGTCCCAGATATTGTCTACTACCCACTGAGGAGTCGAGAAAGAAAACAAATTGATTAATTGTTTGCTTTGTTTATGAAATACGAATTCCATCACTAGAATTATTAAGATAGGATCTTTCTCAACCTCTTCCACTGCTTTCATGGAACTGACGGCCAAAAGACCATAAATAAACTTACTGTAAAATTTGTTTAGCAATACTAATTTCACGCAAAAAACGTGAACATAACTTTACACATTGGGCAAAATGCTATGCCATCCTTATATTAATAATTTTAAGACGCCATCACGACCAACTGGGTCAGACGGATCTAAGTTTATTAGGTAACTAGCGGCAGCCCACGGTATTACCCGCGTGGTTCCCGTTCCCATGGGAATATCGGGATAAAAGGTATCCTATGTTTTTTAATCTACTACGTGCTAAATTTCATACAAATCCGTTCACTAGTTTTTGCGTGATAGAGTAACAAACCAAACAAATCAACAAACAAACTGATATACTTTCGCATTTTTAATTTTTTATGACCGACGGAGAGACTCTTAGCCTTCATCATACCTGATGTTAAGTATTGATAAGGCTGAAGATGGAAGGGAGCCTCTCCCGGAATCCTCAATCACTGAGGAACTGGCTATCTTATCTCTAAATGCCGCCGTAACACACAATGCTGAAAACATAGTTGTTATGGCGTCAGATTTAGATAAGATGGTGGTAGCTAGCCAGGCGGACTTACAACAAATCCTACTACCAACCAAACCGAATACAATATGTACCCCCGCTAGAAATCGAACCCGGGTCCCCTGGGTCTGATACCGGTAGTTGTACCACTAGACCACAGAGGCGGTTAAATATTATAATATTAGTAGGATTAACTCTGGACTTCTAGAAACTTTGGACAAAATCTTATTTTTTCAGATATGTTTATGCTTAGATATCCCATGAAACTTATGAAAAACATATATATGATGATGATCATTAAATTTTTTTTTTCAGCTCCCCTGTACCTGTACATTCCGATTACAGTAATGATAGTAATCAACATGGCTTTCTTTGTATTAACTTCTATAAACATTTTCCGAATAAAAAGATTTATACACAGTTCATTAAAAGACAATCCCAACACTAAAAATAATGAAAACAGGTAAAATTATGATAATGTCATATAATGTTCATCAGCAGCCAATTTAATGCATGAGCCATACACGCGCATCCATCTTTAATCATTAGTTACTACGGACGAACCGTTTGCGAACCGATGGCGAAGCCACGAAGCTTCTTGGAGATTCATTAGACCTTCTAACAGATGTACAAATTTTATTGAATTTGAATTAATAGATAATACAACCAAATAGACCACTATTCAATTATGTTACTTAAATGCGAAAAGACAATCGCTCAAAATTGGTGGGTTGTTAATTATTACATATGGGGTGAGGCCTTGGACGAATTCGTCCAAGGGTGAGGCTGGCTAGTTATGATTTACCCGTCCGTATGACACATTACTATTGATATTATAATTACATTTTGACATGTCGAAATTTTAAACGAACGTTTAAACTAGTTGAATGAGGGCTCTTGTGCATTTTACCAATATTCCAGCCAAACCTTGGCGAATGGACACCAGCCAACGTGTGATCAATTTGGATTTATTGTCTGTAGTCTCAAGCCATGCATATCTTTTCTTTTGTAAATTTCATAGCATCATGTGGGTTTTTAAACGATTTTCCTTGTTTCCAGGTTCATGCTGTATATAAAATTGTTTTTGATAACAGGCATCAACTGGATAATTGAGATTATCCTCTTTTTAACGAAGCCTCCTCGCTGGATCGAATTTATACCGGACACATACAATATTCTTATTGGAGTAATCATATTTGCCTTGTACATTTGCAAAAGAAAGATATTAATCCTTCTATGTAGTAGGTAAGATATCACTTTCATTGTTCATTTATTTATAAGTTATAATTATACTTCGTTGCTGCATCCTATGAGATTAAATAATCCATGTATACTCTGTCTCAATCCAATTTAATGAAAAGGTAAACAAAGACGCCATTATTCCGACCATAGACTATTTAGTGATGTGGTAAAAATTAGACATTTATAAATCGTTAAATTAATTGATTGCTTCGATTCGATTAATTGAATAGTATTATGTTGGAGCTTCGCGTTAGCGTTAGTGAAGAGTTTTTAGTTTATTACTTCTCAAGCCTCGGGAGATGGCGGTGTTTATCGCGATTATAGAGAAATAAAAGGCTTATATTTAACCGAGTAAAAATTACTCATTAAAAATTAAAAAATCATATAAACACATCATCATCACATAACAAATTGACAAGTGACTTTAACATAATATATGTAAGGTCACTTACCATCACACATTTATCATAAATATTAAAACAAAAAAAGAACCCGGTAATCATAGCAGTAAATAATTTTCAATAACTTAGGAACTAGACATCTAAAACGTAGTTTCTTTAAAATACACACCAACCAACTTAAAAGTATTTAAAAGAAACGAATAAAATACTACAATAAATAAACAAAGGTAATAAAACTTTGAATACTTTAAGAACACAGAGTCAATATTAAGCAGTGCCATACAAGCCACGATAAATTAAAACTACCTAGTAAAAATAAAACATAAAATCAGCCTATTTTGAGACAAGCAGTCAAGAGCAGACCCATCCCACTGGTGGCACCCATTCACGAGCGTGAGGCGTGAACCAGCCATGGCTTCGCTGATTGATCACGGTCTCAATTCTCACTCGTTAGAAATGATATTTATCCTACTTATCGAAAAATATATTTTCAAATTTTAAGTAAAAAGTTGTAAAATAATTTTCTACATCATATTCATGAGATTACACATAAATATTCTTCGATTAACATTTAATTATAGTCGATAAAACGGAACGGTTTTTCCTATGTAGGCATACCTAGGTTACAAAGAAATTGTGAAAACGTTGCTTTAAGTAAAATGACTTACGGTAAAGTAGCAATGACATCGTTTCGGCAAATCATTCACACGGATTTCCGCTATGTCCCAGCCCTAACGGACCCGAGAATATACTTTTTTTAATATTTGAGATTTATGTGATAATTTTTATCAATAAATACAGTGATATTTTATCTTCGATAACAACTCGATTCATAATCGATATAATTGAACAAATAATTGAACTATCTGTTAAACATTTTACGTCAAGCACTATGCGACCATAGATTAGACAATATTTTTGCTTCGATAAATAACCTCACTTTTCTTCTTAAAATTTTCAACTAAATTTTAAAAATGTTAAACAAATTACGATCTTTGAAACAAATTAGTGAGATATAAGTTGAAACCTTCTAATTACTTATGAATGTGTTTTTAAATCCATTTAGTGGCCGAAAGTGTGAGAATTTTTAATGAAACAGGTTTGTTTACATTTTCATTAAATTGGATTGAGACAGAGTATAGTCCGTTTTGGACGTACCTGGGTCATTCTCACGACAAAGTCCTTTTTTATTATAATTTCCGTCACGCTTTTTATTTGTCATTAAATTCTTTGTGTGAAGTGATGACTTCATAAATCCAAAACTTAATTGTTAATCAATGTGCAAAATGCACAAATATAATTACAAAGCTTAACGTGATTTTTAAGTTTTATTGTCGGTAAAAAGACTTTAATTAGAAATAAAAAGCGTGACGGTGTTATAATAAAAAAAAAACGAGTGTGCTTATGACCACACGACTGAAGTGAAACTTCTTTCGCTCCATCTGTATGTATATATATATATATATATGTGTACAATATATACATGTATACACATAGAAATACGGAACGTATTTGGCTATGAGAGGAAGAGAGAAAGAAAATGTGCGCGCGCACTGCTGTCTCTTGCTTATATCCCCCACTTAACTTCCGTTCGCCTTGCCCGATCACACTTTTCGTAACGCTTACGTCACGCGTTCGCCAGCTTACTCCCCAAGTCAAGCGTGCGTAAAGAAGTTTCACTTCAAAAGGACTTTGTCGTGAGAATGACCACCTACTGCATCATCACACGAATTTTAGATTTATTTTTCCAATATTAAAAAAATAATAAAGTTCTTTGAATGACTCGCGCTAAGTGCAATCCGCAACTCGACGCCAGAGGGCACCTCATTTGTTTTTTTCGTGTCTGCATCGTTCACGCGCGATCCGTACAATTTCACGTTTTTTATTGTTATATTAGTGAAAATCAAAGTGTTTGTGCATAATGGATGAAAAACGATCGGGTGAAACATCAGAGAATAAAAATCACAATAAAAATATAAGACGTATAGAACTTTTAAACGAAAAATGTCGACGGCCGGCCTTCGCTGTTTTCTTAGGTATCTGTTTTCTGTATACTTAACATCATACCTGATGTTAAGTATTGATAAGGCTGAAAGATGAAAGCGAGTCTCTCCCGGAATCAGCCACTGAGGAACTGGCTATCTTATCTCGAACTGCCGGAACACAACAATGCTGAAAACATTGTTGTTATGGCGTCAGGCTTAGATAAGATGGTGGTAGCTAGCCAGGCGGACTTACAACAAGTCCTACCACCAACCAAACCGAATACAATATGTACCCCCGCTGGGAATCGAACCCAGGACCCCTGGGTCTTATACCTGTGGTTGTACCACTAGACCACAGAGGCGGTTCGGTAGAAGAGTTTGCCGAAGGTGAGTTTTTTCAAAATGATTTTATGTTCAGTCGCAACCAGTTAAAACTAGCATATCTCATTATTGCTAATAGAAATAAAAGTGATACCTACAAATATGTCAAAGTCAAAGTCAACGATTTTTATTCAAATAAACTTATATATAAGTACTTTCGATTAGACCAATATTTTTTACCCTACCAGCCATTCAGGACATCTTTTAACTGATAAGAAGAACGGCCGCAAGAAACTTATCAGCTTTAACAGAAACAACAACATTTAAAGTGGAACATGTTGTTGCAAAACACAAATTTTCAATTTTGAAATATATTTAATAAAACAGGAAAATTTTCTCATATTCAATTATTAGAATATTTTCCTCTTATCCAATTTATAATAGTTATGTTTTATGTTAGTATCACATCCATGCATTTTGGTCTTTTAAATAATCATCTATCTTGTAATAACCTTTGCATAAGAATGTCTTTTCTAATACAACCTTGGAATCTTTTCCAAGTAATTTGAGTCTATTGAATCCCAATACTGACTTGGTTAATTTAAATTACCATTAGAGACAACAGAGGCGCCCTCTAGCCCAGTGTTGACAACAGGAAAGCCTAATTGTTTAAGAGTTGTACACCAAAATATACAAGGCTTTTCTGATAAAGATCTAGAAGTTAGTTTATTTATAAACTGTGAAAATGTTGATGTGTTGTGTATCACTGAGCATTGGTTAAAATGTCACGAATTAATTGTAAATATCGATAATTATAGTATTGTAAGTTCATTTAGTAGGCAATCTGTTATTAGAGGAGGGTCTCTTATAATTTTACATAATAATTTTCAATACAAAGAGCGCAAAGATATAATATCCCTCTCAATTGAACGAATAATTGAATTGTCTTGTGTGGAACTAGACCAAATAATTGTAATATGTGTTTATAGACCCCCTCAGAGTAATTACCTAGAGTTTGAGTCCACTATGGAGAAAGTTTTAAGAATAACTAGTAAAAGTAATAAAAAGGTTGTCATATGTGGGGATTTTAATGTTGACATTTTAGACCCAAAGTTGTCAAAGCTCTCAAGCAGATTTTTAAATTTATTTAAATCGTATAATTTATCACATACCTTTAATGAGCCTACACGAATAACACCCACATCTGCCACCTGCTTAGACAACATTTTTTCAAACTGTGTAGTCACTGAAAAATCTATAATAAATGTTATTAAATCTGACCATAGTGGACAACTAGCCTCTATAGAGCACCATCATGTCTGTCCTAAGCGGAAAATTGTATGTAGGCCAATAACTAAAAAGGGCATAGATGTATTTAGAAACAATGTGATTAATAAAATTGAGTCTTTACCAGTTCCCATTATGGAATCTAATTACCTTTATAATGATTTATTTCATGTGGTTGAAGGCGAATTTAGTAAAACGTTTAAGAAAAAAGTGATCAATGGTAATTCGGATAAAGTAAAGTTTAGTGATTGGGCCACACCGGGAATTTATACAAGTAGAAGGAAACTATATGACCTTTATGCGTCAAAGCATACTTCCTGTGACCCAAATTTTATTGAATATGTCAGGAAGTATTCTCAAATGTTTAGAAATGTATGTGTAGCTGCTAAGGCGATGTTCTTTTCAAATAAAATAAAATTAGCGGATAATAAAATAAAGGCTACTTGGAATATTATTAACCAAACAACTGGGAAAACTAAACATAATGTAAACTCCTTCTCCCTTAAAGTAGATAATAAATTAATTGAATCTGACGTTGAGGTTGCCCGTGTTTTTGAAGATTTCTTCTCTCGGGTACCCTTAGAAACTACCAGTAATTTAAATTCCTGTCCAAACGTTGCTGCTGCCCTCTTAGAGTCATGTGTTGAGAAGTGTTATTAAGTTTTCAATTTTAAGCATATTAATAGTGAAGACATTTTAAAAGCTTTCAAGTCTATAAATATTAAAAAGACTGAAGATGTATGGGGCATATCAACCAGCGTTATTAAATCTATAATTGAAATAATAGCTCCATATTTAGCTTTCATTTTTAATCAATGCATAGATGAAGGTACTTTTCCCGATTTAATGAAATATAGTAAGCTTATTCCTCTTTTTAAATCAGGTGACAAAAGTGACCCCACAAATTTTAGGCCGATATCAGTCTTACCGGCACTTAGTAAAATTTTTGAAAAAATTATATACTCTCAATTATTAGACTATTTAACAGTAAATCAAATCCTTCATAATAATCAGTTCGGCTTTTCTAAAGGTAAAAATACTACAGATGCTGGAATAGCACTCCTCAAACATATTTTTGAGGCTTGGGAGGGCAAGCAAGACGTAATTGGTATATTTTGTGACCTGTCTAAAGCTTTCGATTGCGTTGATCACGTTACACTTTTAAAGAAGCTAGAACATTATGGTGTCTCTAAAAAATCAGTTAGCCTTTTGCAGTCATACTTGCACAATAGACATCAAAA
Source organism: Chrysoteuchia culmella (assembly GCA_910589605.1). Classification (NCBI taxonomy): domain Eukaryota; kingdom Metazoa; phylum Arthropoda; class Insecta; order Lepidoptera; family Crambidae; genus Chrysoteuchia; species Chrysoteuchia culmella. The sequence goes on along the minus strand of OU342651.1, from coordinate 18,440,275 downwards.
AGTAATTGTAAATAATACTGCTTCTACTGGAGCCCCCATTATTATGGGCGTGCCCCAAGGTTCAATATTGGGCCCTCTGCTGTTCTTAATATATATTAACGATCTCCCTAACTACGCGAGTAATTTATGTGAGACAGTACTATTTGCAGATGATACATCTTTAATTTTTAAAATTGATAGAGGAAACAACTGTTCTGACGAAGTAAATAGTGCTCTCTCTCAAGTCGCACACTGGTTCAACAGTAATAATTTGTCTCTTAACCCTACCAAAACGAAATTTGTTAAATTCACATTACCTAATGTAGGGCAGGTCGACATGCACATCAATTTGAATGGGGATGTAGTAGAGTTAGTTGAGAGTACTAAATTTCTTGGTATTACATTAGATTCAAAACTACAATGGGATCCACATATTGAAACCTTGTCGAGTAGACTTAGTTCTGCGGCTTTCGCAATAAGGAAAATAAGGCTCCTAACTGATATTGAAACGGCAAGACTAGTTTACTTTAGTTATTTTCATAGTGTAATGTCCTATGGCCTGTTGTTGTGGGGCTCAGCAGCCAATATAGAAAATGTTTTTATACTTCAAAAAAGAGCTGTGCGCGCCATTTACAACCTTCGACAGAGAGATTCTCTTAAAGTATTGTTTAAAGAGATTAATATACTAACTTTGGCGGGACAATACATTTATGATAATATAGTATATGTAAGGAAACATCACGATTTATTTATTAAGCATAGCGATGTTCATAATTTTAATACTAGAAACAAGAATAAGCTTGCCGTTCCAAGATTTCGACTTGAAAAATGCAGTCGCTCGTTTTTGGGGAAAGGCATAGCCTTTTTTAATAAAGTTCCACAACAAGTGATTGAGCTGCCTTTGCATAAATTTAAAATACATGTTAAAAAAACGCTCTTAAGCAAAGGTTATTACAAGGTAGAAGATTATTTGAAAGACCAAAATGCATGGAAGTGATACTAACATAAAACATGACTATTGTAATTGTATAAAAGGAAAATATTCTAATAACTGAGTATAAGAAAATTTTCCTCTTATATTAAATATGTTTCAAGATTGTAGATTTGTGTTTGGCAACGACATGTTCCTTTGTAAATGTTGTTGCTTCTGTTAAAGCTGATAAGTTTCTTGCGGCCGTTCTTCTTATCAGTTAAAAGATGTCCTGAATGGCTGGTAGGAAAAAAAAAATTGGACGATTCGAAAGCACTTATCTATAAGTCTATTTGAATAAAAATCTTTGACTTTGACTTTTTGACTTTGACATATATTTTAAATTTATGCAAAGGCAGCTCAATCACTTGTTGTGGAACTTTATTAAAAAAAGCTATACCTTTCCCCAAAAACGAGCGTCTACATTTTTCAAGTCGAAATCTTGGAACGGCAAGCTTATTCTTATTTCTAGTATTAAAATTATGGACATCGCTATGCTTATATATATAAATCAAAATGTTTCCTTACTTAAACTATATTAAAATAGATGTATTGTCCAGCCAAACATAGTATATTAATCTCTTTAAACAAATCCCTAAGAGAATCACTCCGTCGAAGGCTGTAAATGGCGCGCACAGCTCTTTTTTGAAGTATAAAAACATTATAAATTTTTAATTTTGCATTTTACAATGCTATTTTTGTGTGATAAATATTAAACAAGAAAATATACTAGAAAAAAGCAACTAGTCTCATGTCGCCATGACGGGATGAGTATAAAAACATTTTCTAATATAGAAGCTGAAGCTGCTGAGCCCCACAACAACAGGCCATAGGACATTACACTATAAAAATAACTAAAGTAAACTAGTCTTGCCGTGTCAATATCGGTTAAGAGCCCTATTTTCGTTATTGCGAAAGCCGCAGAACTAAGTCTACTCGACAGGGCTTCAATATGTGGATCCCATTGTAGTTTTGAATCCAATGTAATGCCAAGAAATTTTGTACTCTCGACTAACTCTACTACATTCCCATTCAAATTGATATGCATATCGACCTGCACTACATTAGGTAATGAGAATTTAACAAGTTTGGTTTTAGTAGGGTTAAGAGACAAATTATTACTGTTGAACCAGTGTGCGACTTGAGAGAGAGCACTATTTACTTCGTCAGAACAATTGTTTCCTCTATCAATTTTAAAAATTAAAGATGTATCATCTGCAAATAGTTCTGGAACTCTATTTTTGATTCACTCGTCTCGAGGATTCTACTGATTTTCGTGCGACGTTTGAGTTTCCGTATTCCGTAAAAGCGACCTTGCATGTATACACTTAACTTCGCTTTTCGCCTGTCGTACCGCCTCCCAACGCGAGCGCGCAAGGGGCACAGGTGAAAAGCGAAGCTATGTATATACATGCAAGGTAGCTTTTACGGAATACGGAATCTCAAACGTCGCATGAAAATCAGTAGAATCCTCAAGACGAGTGAATCAAAAATAGAGCGCCTGTCTCACATAAATTACTCGTGTAGTAATGGAGATCGTTAATATAAATTAAAAACAGGAAAGGGCCCAATATTGAACCTTGGGGCACGCCCATAATAATGGGGGCTCTGGTATTATTGACAATTACTTTTTGATTTCTATTGTGCAAGTATGACTGCAAATGGCTAACAGATTTTTTAGAGACACCATAATGTTATAGTTTCTTTAAAAGTGTAACGTGACCAACGCAATCGAAAGCTTTAGACAGGTCACAGAATATACCAATTACGTCTTGTTTGCCGTCCCAAGCCTCAAAAATATGTTTGAGGAGTGCAATGTCAGCATCAGTAGTATTTTTACCTTAAGAAAAGCCGAACTGATTGTTATGAAGGATTTGATTAATTGTTAAATAGTCTAATAATTGTGGGTATATATATATATATATATATATATATATATATATATATATATATATATATATATATATATATATATATTTTAATTTACTTACTGCCGGTTATACTGAAATCGGCCTAAAATTTGTGGGGTCACTTTTGTCACCCGATTTAAAAAGAGGAATAAGCTAACTACATTTCATTAAATCGGGAAAAGTACCTTCATCTATGCATTGATTAAAAATGAAAGCTAAATATGGAGCTATTGTATCAATAATTGATTTAATAATATTGGTTGATATGCCCCATAAATCTTCAATCTTTTTAATATTTATAGACTTGAAAGCTTTTAAAATGTCTTCATTAATATGCTTAAAATTGAATACTTTATTACACTTATCAACACAAGACTCTAAGAGGGCAGCAGCAACGTTTGGACAGGAATTTAATTTACTGGTAGTTTCTAAGGGTTCCCGAGAGAAGAAATCTTCAAAAACACGGGCAACCTCAACGCCAGATTCAATTAATTTATCACCTACTTTAAGACAGAAGGATTTTACATTATTTTTAGTTTTCCCAGATGTTTGGTTAATAATATTCCAAGTAGCCTTCATTTTATTATCCGCTAATTTGATTTTATTTGAAAAGAACATCGCCTTAGCAGCTACACATACATTTCTAAACATTTGAGAATACTTCCTGATATATCCAATAAAATTTGGGTCACAGAAAGTATGCTTTGACGCATAGAGGTCATATAGTTTCCTTCTGCTTGTGTAAATTCCCGGCGTGGCCCAATCACTACACTTTACTTTATTCGAGTTACAATTGATCATTTTTTGCTTAAACGTTTTACTAAATTCGTCTTCAACCACATGAAATAAATCATTATAAAGATAATTAGATTCCATAATAGGAACTGGTAAAGACTCCATTTTATTAACCACATTGTTTCTAAATTAATCTATGCCCTTTTTAGTTATTGACCTGCATACAATTTTCCGCTTAGGACAGACATGATGGTGCTCTATAGAGGCTTGTTGTCCACTATGGTCCGATTTAATAACATTTATTATAGATTTCTCAGTGACTACACAATTTGAAAAAAATGTTGTCTAAACAGGTGGCAGATGTGGGTGTTATTCGGGTAGGCTCATTAAAGGTATGTGATAAATTAAACGATTTAAATAAATTTAAAAATCTACTAGCGAGCTTCGACAACTTTGAGTCTAAAATGTCAATATTAAAATCCCCACATATGACAACCTTTTTATTACTTTTACTAGTTATTCTTAAATCTTCCTCCATAGTGCACTCAAACTCTGGGTAATTACTCTGTGGGGGTCTATAAACACATATTACAATTATTTGGTCTAGTTCCACACAAGACAATTCAATTATTCGTTCAATTGAGAGGGATATTATATCTTTGCGCTCTTTGTATTGAAAATTATTATGTAAAATTATAAGAGACCCTCCTCTAATAACAGATTGCCTACTAAATGAACTTACAATACTATAATTATCGATATTTAAAATTAATTCGTGACATTTAAACCAATGCTCAGCGATACACAACACATCAACATATTCACAGTTTAAAAATAGACTTACTTCTAGGTCTTTGTCAGAAAAGCCTTGTATATTTTGATGAACAATTTTTAAACATCAAAAATTCATCAAAAACAGTGTTGACAAGAGGAAAGCCAAAGCTTTCCTCTTGTCAACACTGCGCTAGAGGACACCTCTGTTGTCTCTAATGGTCATTTAAATTTAACCAAGTCAGTATTGGGATTGAATAAAATCAAATTACTTGGAACAGATTCCAAAGTTATATTACAAATGTAAAATTTAACTGCTCAATAAAAGCAGAGGTTTTAATAGCCAGATTATTGGCTAAATAATGTTTAAAATAATAAAAACATTTTATAAAAAAAATTCAAACCCACTTCAAAAAGTAAAAAATAAAACTTTTGGAGTCGGTGCCAGCCAGGGCATTCTACATTGCACTTCTATTAACTATATTTTTTTTGGTCTAAGCTAGCTAGCACCGACTCCAAAAGTTTTATTTTTTTACTTTTTGAAGTCGGTTTGAATTTTTTTTTATAAAATGTTTTTATTTCAGATTTTTTAGTTACATCATTTGCCGTTACTTACACTTAAAATCAGCCCATACACAAAAATGTCATCTAGGTAAACGACAACTTGCCAAAAGGTGATTGATATTTTTCAAGATTATGAAAAAACTACCCAGATCTTCGTAAAAATTATATGGGACCACACATAAACCATTTTCTTTTAATATAAAAAAATAATTATAAAAATCTGTTAACAACTGGCGAAGTTATGGTAGAACATAAATAAAAAATACAGTCGAATTGAGAACCTCCTCCTTTTTTGAAGTTGGTTAAAAAGATAGCGAAAGCGCTATTTGTCTCTTATAATAGTGCGGCAGATAGTAATTATCTTTTGTCAAGTTAAAATTATTTAACAAAGGATTTATGTCAATTATATGTAGCTTTTCAGTGTTATGAAAGGCTACTGTGCTTAATGTTAAGTTTAAGTTGTATCTTAACTTATTTTCTATCTCTGTGAAACTTTGACTGTAGGGAAATGTAAACATTACAACTTTCCTAACATTTAAGGAGCATAGAGAGTTAACATAAGATATCAACTGTTGTATATTGACATTGTCCCTATTTCCCATCAAAATTATGATATTTGTGTTATCACTATAAGATTTCTTAACAATTGTTTTCGTTATATCGTTTGTACTTGAACCAGGCGTACAATAGTTAACAATATTTTCCATGCAATTTTTCTGAATTAAATGGCCTAAGTTCTTCCCAATGTCATCACTTTTAGTATCACAAGTTCTAGCAGGGGACATACTTTTATTGCTTTGTAATAAACTATCAGAAAGAGAAACAGAGTTGGTTAGTAAATCACCCACCTGAGCAACTTGGCCTGATGAGCCATTTTGACTTAAACAAGTGTTGGCAATCATACAACTACAGCTGCGTTTCTTACTTAGTGACTCAAACAGATCTGTATTAAAATTTCAAAAGTCTATCATGTCATTTGCAGCCATTTTTTGATAATTTAGCTGCTTGCGAGAGAACTTGCTCAAGTTCGTATACATTTCCCTCAGTGATACCTCCAAATTGTCAATTTTGTTACCTAATTGAATATTTACATTTCACTTTTTTTATTGTTATTACATGATTCCATTTTAATCACATTTAATTTTTCTAACAATGTTTTTTCCTTAAGTCATTATTATAATAATTTTGTCTTTTAACCAATTTTTGTGTTTTCTTTATATATCTATTTATCTTATTATATTTTTTAAATTTCTTCTCGCTACTGAATTGACAATTATTTTTAATGTATGAACATGGTCTACTAACATAGTTGAAACATTCTAAAGGTGAATCGTCACCTGTTGCAAAATTACATTGAGACAACTCATTGAACAGGCTTTGAGAGTGCTTTTCTTCTATAATACTTTTATTTTCTTTCTCTAAATCAAGTGCTTTCTTTTGAGAAAGAGACAATATTATTTCAAGGTCAGTTATGCGACTCAATGCTTGTTCATGAGTGTCAGAACAATCCCTAGGTGACTGAATGAAGTCTTCTATTCGGTTACACTTGTCGTAATGTAAATCGTTACTGAATGTCAATTTGAACAAACGACTATTTTGTCGCGTCACTATTTTTGCTTTGTCAGAAAGTGAGCACACTGGAGCTGTCATTTTACTGCACAAAATTACAGGTCCGAGTATAATTATCCCGATATTAGACAAAAGCTTAATTTACGTACATCTTATGTTTTGGCGCGCACTGTTCATTGAAATAACAACAACTTTTACGGATATCAAACGCGCTATATTTCACGAACTAAGTTGTAATAATCTTTCTGAAATTATATCGCTAAACATCTACATGGTTCATTAAATCTCATGCAGGATGCAGCAACGAAGTATAATTTATGATTATTTGAACTTACCTGAAGTGAACATCGACCTAAATAATATACGAGTTGCTGTATCTGTAGAGATTTAAGAACCCTTCCCTCCCAAACCCACTAGAGAGAACTGCATAAAGATCATCCCTTTGATAATAGCTCTGAAACGAATGAGGCGCCATCTGACGGCGTACTGCGGATGGCGCTTAGCGCGAGTCATTAAAACAACTTTATTTATTTTAAAGTATTGTAAAAACAAATCTAAAATTCGTGTGATGATGCAGTCAGTCAAAAACGCACTACATGGTTTAATTAATCTCTTGCTGCATCCGGCAGCAACTCGTATAATTTTGGCTGAAGTTCAATTCAGGTAAGTTCAATTTACCATAAAGTATAACATACAAAGATATACATCATAACTTATTACATTGCAGTGGTACAAAAATCAGTAAACTAACTAAAATAGAATAATATTGGAAAAAATCAACTCGGCCAAAAGTGAATTCTCAGATGGGACTCGAACCCACGATCTTGGAAATCAGGTCCTGTGCTCTAACCACTGAGCTACCGAGACTTGCGAACCAACGACTAAACTCTCCTATACTTTTTAACCGACTTTAAAAAAAATTCGCCGGCCGCGTATATTTTTTTTATGTATGGACATCGATTACTCGAAGACAGCTGGACCGATTGAAATGATTCAAATGTTATATCCGGTGTGTTCCCAAGTTGGTCCCATTTTCTAAAATTTCGAAATCAGTTCAGTATTTTTCAGGAAATCTCAAAAATACTGTTGTAAAAACCGCAAGATGGCAATAAAATGCACTAGATGGCGCTGCTTATGCCTTTGTAAAAATATAAAAGTATTGGAGATTTCGATGGTGGTCCGCAAGTCGCGGTGTAGCTCAGTGGCTAGACCATTGGACCGGATTTCCATAGGTGGTATATTCCATTCCATGGGTTCGAGTCTCAGGTGGGAATTTACTCCTGTATACAACATACAAATATTTGCGCCTACCGGGATTCGAACCCGGGACCTCAGAGTAGGCGATACCTTAAAAGCGGTGTACGTAACACTAGACCACGGAAGTCGTCGAACTACTTTGTTATATCGATAATTAGATGTACCAAATTGTTGTTTACAGGTTTTCAATGTGCGCTCGTTTCGTTCCGATGCTGCAGCCGCGACCAAAAAGTTCTCAAAAAACCCCAAGCAACAAATGTTCAGACTCTCATTCTTAATTATGGCCGTTGGTGTTGGCGCTACCCCCCATTTCCACTGACGAAGCATTTATAAGAAAACATGTTGTGAAATATAATGCGACCACTTTCTTCGCATTTTCTTGTTCTTTAATGTTTTGCGGAAAGGTGGTAACTCAAATTACCCCCTTTTTTACACTTAAGGCGATTATTTGGCCGAACGACCTTGAGCAATCGGACGTGGCCACGCGCCTCCCGCCGCGCGCTCGAGCAAGTATCCGATACCAAAGAGCGCTCTGAATACAGATACGCCGCGCTGGGCATTTTATCTCATCTGCCTACACGAACTTTGCCTCGACCGACATACTTGACTGAATTAACGCAAATCGATAAAAATTACGATGCCTGTTTTGTAAGTGGCAACCGACTTCAAAAAAGTAGGTTGTCTTTATGGATTCGATCCGTTTGTATGCAATATTGTTGGAATTGCACAATATTCCTGTTAGTCTAAGTGGGCTTCTAAACAGTTTTATAAGTGTATGTACTAGTATCTAAATGTATGTCTGTGCACTTATTTCTTAGAAACTGCCTCCGTGCAGTTGGTATATAGCGGGTCGCACTTCGACGGCAACGCGGAAGTTCTGGGTTCAAATCCCGAGTCAGATCAAAAAATGTATCCAGAGTTTTTTTGCTTAGAATTTCTCAGTGATAGTCCAGACTCCAGAGTCTGGATGTTGGTATCAGAGCCTCTGGTAAAGGTGTAGGTATGTAGGTAGATTTTAATTTAAGATTAATAGTAACAAGTTCGTGTAGTTAAAAAGTAATGATATCATACTTTTAAGTCAATTCAAACGTTGGTTTAATTTCCTTAGTTATTATTTTGTTATTGTGAACTTGCTTTGTAAAGAATAAGGAAGTATAGAAAGTCACAATCTTTTCAGAATCGAAATGAAGACAACTTTCTTTTGTTGTTCCTCGAGACAATAAAAAAAATGAATAAAACATATTTATTACAGGTTTCGGGTTATAAAAAAAAACAATAAAGTTGCAAAAAACAAACAATCAAAATGCGTTACATTAGGTTTGCAAATTTTTTGTACAGTCATCGGCATAACAATGGACCACATTTATGCCTTCCTCATAACATGGTTTTTCTAACATTAATCATTTTTACTAAAAAAATATGCTTGATGTTCCGTTCCGTGGACCATACATTGACATCAAGCATTTTCCGGCGTGGCATCTTGTGTTACACTTAGGTACCTATTCAAATGTTCTCAAAACGTTTATAATAGCTATAGTATGGCCGTAACCGCTGCGCACTCCCTGAGGTATGCGCGCGACGAGATGGGGGGGACGCGCTCTGCCAGTCCGCCGTCAATGCTCGTGGCGGCAGGTAGTGTCGCAGACGCACATGAGATAAAAATTCAAAGATGGGTCGTGCGTTATCTCGTGATGTAAATAAAAGAAAAGAAAAGCAGGCAGAGAAAGCTTTGAATTCAAAAGTGATGCGAATATTGCCAAAATCGTTGCGGAGGCTACGGGGTACTCTAAAAGAACCGTTCATAGTGTAATTTCTGCGGGTTATTTATCTAAGGAAAATTCAAGCCGTTTAAAGTTTCAATCGCCGAAATAACTAAAAGTTATAAAGTAAAAACATGTTGCGGATGATTTTGACCTTGGAGTTATCAGAAGAAAAATTCATCAGTTTTACAATTTCGAAAAAAAAACCAAGTGTCCGTAAGATACTATCAAGTTTGAGGCAGGATGGCATATTGAATTGTGGACGAGAATATTTAAGACAGCTTTTACACAAAATGGGCTACCGTTACAAAAAATGCAAATCGAAGAGACTACTCCTTATAAAACAGCCTAATATTACAGTGTGGCGGAAAAAATACCTTAGGTACACAAATCAGAAATTACAGAACGCAAAACCGCAACATATATTTTCTTGATGAAACATACATCAACGTCAGTCACCATGCTAGTAAATGTTGGCAATCATCTTCAGAATCCGGAATTCATGCTGATATTGGGAAAGGACGGCGATTGGTAATTCTCCACGCTGGGAGTCGAAATGGCTATGTGGATGACGTATTGACTATATTCAAATCAAATGCTAAAACTGGCGACTATCATGGAGATATGAACGGTCCTACTTTTTATAAGTGGGTAGATGAAAAGTTAAAAGATAAGTTGCTGCCAAATTCTGTTGTTGCAATGGACAACGCGTCTTACAGTTCAGGTTGAGAAGAAGCCAACTATATCAAGCATCAAAAGAGAAATGCAAGACTGGTTGGTACGCCACAATGTAGAATTTTCAGGAACAATGACAAAGGCTCAGCTGCTAATTCTTATCAGAAGTACACAAAAAGAACCCGTGTATAGAATTGACGAACTCCTGAAAACCCGTGGACACACTGTTCTGCGTTTACCTCCGTACCATCCAGATTTAAATCCTATTGAGTTGGTCTGAAACAACATAGCCCAAAACTATATTAACTCTTCTCTAGACGAAAAGATAATCATATTGGATAAATTGTTTTCGGAATTCACGGCAGAAAAATGGCAGAGATGCGATGATCATGTCCAGAAAAATGAAAATGATTACTGGAATCGCGCTATTAGGTTCGATAATATTATCGATTCATTCATAATAAATTTGCAAGACTCTGATTCAAGTTCCAATGGCGATACGGACGATGAAAATTATGACAAAATGGAAGATGAAGTTGAAACAGAATCTATGTCGAAATAACTTTACTACTTATACTAATATCTATTTGTTTGTAATTATAATAAATTTTCAATAATACAAATCCTGATTTGAATTATAAGTTTAGTTCTTATTCATCAACTGCCTAGGTATTTTAATACAAAATCCAGTATAATGTAGATCACATTTTTATCAACTAATAAGATAATACAACTAATACATTTTTATCCACTAAAGAGCCTCCGACCACCGTTCCGCCACAAGTCTTGCCTTAGAAATGTAAACTGATATCGTAAGTTTTGGTCGACGTGTATTGATCTCATGTGAACTCGTGCTCTTTTTTCCCCGGCTCCCACCTCGCCGCGCATACCTCAGGGAGTGCGCAGCGTTTATGGTCATACTATAATACCTATTTACAATTACTAATTTACAATTCACTAATTCAGCGTTCACTCGCAAACAAAACTATCACTAAATATTTACAAAGTACCAACTTGTATGTAGGTATGTGTACAAAATATTTACAACACTTATCTATCACTAATATCAACGTCCAAGCGCAAACTTTCAACAGCCGAACTGCGGACTATACGTACTGTACCGAGTGTACCATCTGCGCTATAATTTTATTGACGAAAAACAAAGGCAAAAGAAAGGAAAGGAGCGGGCCGAAATGCGACACAGCCTCCCCGTGCGAACGCTAGGGAGAGACTGACCGCCTGTCTTCACTCGGCCCGCGCGTGGAAATTACGGGGTATGATTGATTTAATAAAACGTCAATCATTATTTTGAAAAAAAAACAAACTTGCATTGTATAAATCATTACATTTTCTATCATTTGGTGAAAGAATCATTAAAATCGGTTTAGGCATTTAGAAGCAGTAAGAAATTTTATGTTTAAAATTATAGAAAAGTTAAGATTTTTTTTGTTAAAACTAACAGTAATTATAAAAAAAAATTTACTTGCATTTTATTGTTCAATATATTATATTTATGATATATATTTTTTATAATATTTGGATCATCCGTTTAAGAGAAGAAGGCCTTCAAAGAGAGGTATATTTTGCAGTATGACCCTACCTATCGCCTTAAATAAATGTTTGAATGCTAATTTAAGCAGAGCCCGTATTTTTAATAAAGAGTTCGTTTTTCCTATTGTGAAGTTTTTTTCTCTTAAATATCTCATCTTACTCCGGTCTCGCTTAGTAAAAACTATATCGTAAACAATAGGTTATTTTAGCCCCTTGTAGAACAAACCAACCTATTAGTGCCAAACTATGTATAATCGTCACCGCACTCACTGCTATGAGAGGCATCCTATAGGTTTCGTTAACGTCTATATTAATATTATAATATTTGGGAATAGACCCCACGACGATACTTACAGTTCAACATAAAAGTGTGTCAAAGTCGTCGTTAAGTTAATTAATTTAAGTAACTAACTATAGAAACTATTTAATTAAGCTTATGTTAATCAATGTAATTAATTACCTAGGCGTAGTCCATTCGCGAATTAGCCCTGTTGAGACTCGGGTGCCATTTTGCGAATTAGTCATTTAAGGCACGACTATATAAACGCTACTTAAGTTCTCTATTTCATGTGTTTAATAAGAGGTTGTTTGTTTTCTTAATAAATCAAGATAAATAATGTTGTAGCCTTTGATTTTCATACATTGTTTCTTCATGGTGAGGCATATATTTTTCAATTAAGTATATGGGACGTCATAATACTGATTTTATAGACCAAAAAAGGAAGTGTCCCCAGTTTCCCGTACTGTTATGGAAAATACTTACCTGTCGAAGTTCGTTTCAATTTATCCTCAGACAACTAGTATCAGTAGATAAGCCATTTATAGATGAGCATTCCCCCACTGACACTAAGATTTTCCTTTTAATAAAACATATGTAAATACTGATGAAAAACAGGAAAACCATTATCCTTTATTAAGAATTGAACTACTGAACGTGAAACATGTTTACTATATATTTGTGGTGCCTATCTTCTTTGATTATCATAGTAAAAAGTGAAAACGGAGGTTGTTTTAACAACATCATAGATATAGCAACTCGAGAAACGGTCAAGAATGTAGTCTGTCCCTCAGCAAGGAAGTAGAGTATCTAGGGGTGATACTAGACAACAAACTCCTCTGGAATAGACATCTCGAAGGTAAACTAAACAAAGCCACCATCATATTTTGCCAATGTAAAAGACTGCTTGGCAAAAGCTGGGGGCTATCACCGAATATAACGATGTGGCTGTATAAAACTGTTATACGTCCCATAATCACATACGGAGCCGTTGCCTGGTGGTCCAAAACAGAGCAAAGAACCGTAATCAACAAGCTGCAGAAATTCCAAAGATTGGCATGCTCTGCGATAACAGGCTGCATGCGAACTACCCCCACAGTCGCCCTTGAAGTAGCTCTGGATCTAACACCCCTGGACCTGTTTATACAACAGGAAGCCTCCATGGCTGCTATAAGGCTTAAACACCTGGGTCTGTGGTACAACCAAGAGGGTCCTCACTCCACATTGTGGAATAATCTAGTGAAACATGAGTCACTAATCGCTGCCCCATGCGACAGGATCCCTAAACAATACATTTTCGAAAAGAATTACCAAATACAGTTATTTGAAAGTGAACAAGACTACTCTGGCATACATGAAGTCCGAATTTATACGGACGGTTCCAAGATGGGGATTGGCACTGGAGCCGGAGTATTCTCACAAGACCTAAATATCAAAACATCACTAGCACTAGGCCAACACAGTTCGATATTTCAATGCGAATGTGTTGCAATAATAAACGCAGCTACCACGGCTCTGTCTAGAGGTATGAAGGAACTGAACATCCGCATACTGACCGACAGTATGGCCGTCCTAACAGCACTGGAGGCCAACACGATCAACTCCAGCATTGTCTACGAATGCCACCGAGTCTTGGATCGTTTAGCATCCAACAACAACAGTGTAATCCTACAATGGATTAAAGGGCATAGTGGATCACACGGGAACGATGCCGCCGATGAGCTGGCAAGAAGGGGATCTTCCACAACAGTGGCTGGACCCATACCCATTCTGCCACTCCCATTCAGCCAACTGCGCTCATGGGTAAGACAGCGTACTCGTGCTGCACATAATAAGCGTTGGGTAGATCAAACAAGCTGTAGACAGTCCAAGCTGGCGATGACTGCAGTCTCGCCGCGATTGACCTGTAGACTGCTAAGCCTTAATCGTCCAGACCTCCGAATAGTTGTAGGCACACTTACAGGTCACCTAACTTTAAACCGACAACTATTCATCATGAATGCGACAGACTGCCCCCTATGTAGGGGATGCCTGGACGCAGAGGAAACAGCCGCCCACGTAATCCTGGAGTGCGTGGGTTTGGGCGCAAAACGGGCAGAAATCCTCAAACACGTGAGGTTGCTCCTAGAAGCCTGTGAACGCCCCAGGAGGCTTCTGCGCTTCTGGAAGGAGCTGGGATGGCTTGACTAGCCATACCGATGCTATGTTCACGCATAACGGACCAAATGATAGTCTAAATGCGGAGAAAAGAGCCCATCACCAATACCAATACCAATACGGTCAAGAATGTGACAAAGTATTGTGAAAACACCCCATGTGTCTTCAGATTTTGTGACAATGTTCACGACATTCTATTAAGTCACTATCGTGATGCCAACCTTACGTGCCATTCGCTCAATGACATAAACAAAATAACAAATTTATCTATACAGTTATCAGATGTCAATAAAGTGTTCAAAAAAGAGAGAGATGTTTCAGTGGAGAGTTTAAGAACTTTCAGGAATGATTTCAAACATTTAAAATATAGTGATAATACAAACTCAAAATGCACTGGCAAAATCAGAAAAAATATGAATACATCGTTGAAGTTACGTCTTTTGGAAGTAAGTAAACGGTATTTTTGTTATCAAAACTGTTTATATTTATTTCTATTTATATATGAGATGAGGTCTTTACTGAGAAAAATAATGTTACTTTAGCAAAATTTCGTTTGCTATTCGTAGTAACAATTTTTATTAACAGTTACTACTGTAGTGATATTGGTCACATCACATACGAATATTTAATAAATAAATGAATATATATATTTGCATACAAAAGCTTATGTTACATTTTTTAATCAAAAGTATTGTATGAACACTAGCTGATATAATGCTATTATTTATGCAATAAACAATTGATATTGAAGTTCGACTGCAAAGGAAAGGTTATATTTTTCGCGTGTATCTTGTATGTGTTTTATTTTTTATTTATTGCTGTATAAAAAGTAAGTTTACAATAATTGAAAAATAACAGCGTAAGAAATCCACAGAGGTTTATAGCAACGCTGTTAGTAGCTCGCTTTGGCGTTAAATACCATAAAATATACTAAATATCACTTACAAAATAAGATTAGACAACAATATCGAAGGAACAAGCTAGGCGCATTCTAAGGTTTCAAACAAAAATTCCTTCACTTTGGACTTTAAGTTCGACTTGGTTATACTATCAACGAAATCTGCAGGTAGTTGATTAATAAAGCGCGGTACTATTTATGCGGTAGTTCTTTCGCCGTACACGTTATTCGCCCTAATCTTAACAAGTTTTTTCGAGCGATTCCACGAGTAAATGCGGGGTGATTCAGTTTATTAAGGTTTTTATTGAAAAAAAATCGTTTAGAAAATTGTTTTCAAATTGAATGTGGATTGGTAATATTTTACAAAGTTGAAATAATTTAGAATCATCTGAAGAGTATTGTTTTTAATATTTTACTTACTATTGTCTTAATTATCTTTAACTGTAGATTGTAGATTAGGTTAGTGTATGTCTTGTAAGTTCTTCCATAACTGCTCAACCCATATCGAATGTACGAACCCGCAAGTGCGTTATATAACATTACTTTCGCCTTAAACGGTATTCGAGCTTTGAGAATTTTTATGTTAGCCAGAAACTGTCTGAGTTTATTCCAGACATGAGCATTGTGGAGACTCCAGTGAAATTTTTTATCGATGTTTAAACCAAGATAAGTGTGAGATTCCACATTTTCTATAATTGGGCAGCTACAAGGACCCACACTAGACTCGCAAGATAACCGAGGACAGGAATTGTAATGGGCATTTAGATTATCAATAGGTGCTGTTCGAATATAAGGGGATGTGACACGTAGTTGTTTCGTTTTACTAGGGTTGAAAACTAATCCAGAATCATGACACCATTTGATTAGAGCATTAAAGTCACATTGTAGTTCTTAAAGGGCCTTTTTCGGATCCCTGTTCGCCGATATAAGACAGGTATCGTCAGCGAACTGGAAACATTAACAATGTTATATACATGAGCTCATATCATTTACGTAGGTTAAAAAGTGGAGAGGACCCAATAGCGACCCTTGAGCAGTACCATGTTTTACTTTGACTGGGTCACTTAATGTATGTATGTTTGTTTGTTTATATGTATGTAATATTCTTTCTTACCTCTTATTCTTCGATTTGTCTTGACAGCCCAAGTGTTCTTAGCTAAGTGATGTTAAAAAATAAACATATCGTCTGAGTCTGGTCTTAAGGATTTCAAAAAAGTATGTCATGACCGGTAAATAACTAAAACGATGTAAATAATAAAATATCAATTTAAAAAACTAAACTTTCTATTTTTAGATCTTACGAAAAATTTACAGATTTAAAATAAAAAATAAAAAATGTAAGACTAACGATTTCATTTTAATCACCCCTATTTCAATGTTTTTAAGTACTTATAAAAATAAAAATAAAGTAATAGGCCGATTAGTCAGTGTTTTTGCCGAATAGTCGCCGACTAGTCGCTGACTACACATGTGGCCGGATAGTCGACTTCCCCAACTAGTCGGTACGTCTCTACTTTAAATGATATATATTCGATGGTTTTCATAAAAATATTAATTTAAAAAACTAAAAACCCGCCTGCGTCAAAAGACAAGTCAACTGAAAAGACGGAAACAAGATCAAAGGACATCAGGCAATCTGGTCCAAAAAAAAAAAGTGAGCGGCCAGACCCGAGATTAATTTCAATAGATAGTTCCTATTAAGGCCTAAAATAAATTATATGAACTTAACCCTGTCACCGCATGAACTGAGTAGCTATTTCGAGTTAAAAATTCTGGACAAATAAAAGTGAGCGGCCAGACCCAAGATAATTTCCAATAGGTAGTTAATACTAAGACCTAAAAAAATATATATGGACCTAACCCTGTCACCATTTGAACTGAGTAGCTATTTCAAGTTAAAAAATCTGGACAAAAATAAAAAGTGAGCGGCCAGACTCAAGATTATTTACAATAGGTAGTTAATACTAAGACCTAAAAATATGTATATGGACCTAACCCTGTTACCGCATAAACTAAGTAGCTATTTCAAGTTAAAAAATCTAGACAAAAAAAAGTGAGCGGCCAGACACCAGATTATTTCCAATAGGTAGTAAATACTAAGGCCTAAAAAACATTAAATGGACCTAACCCTGTCACCACATGAACTGAGTAGCTATTTCAAGTTAAAAAATCTAGACAAAAAAAAAAGCGAGCGGCCAGACTCGAGATTATTTTCAATAGGTAGTTTCTATTAAGGCGTAAAAAAATTATATGGACTTAACCCTGTCACCGCATGAACTGAGTAGCTATTTCAAGTTAAAAAATCTGGACAAAAATAAAAAGTGAGCGGCCAGACTCAAGATTATTTACAATAGGTAGTTAATACTAAGGCCTAAAAATATGTATATGGACCTAACCCTGTTACCTCATAAACTAAGTAGCTATTTCAAGTTAAAAAATCTAGACAAAAAAAAAGTGAGCGGCCAGACTCGAGATTATTTTCAATAGGTAGTTTCTATTAAGGCCTAAAAAAATTATATGGACTTAACCCTGTCACCGCATGAACTGAGTAGCTATTTCAAGTTAAAAAATCTGGACAAAAATAAAAAGTGAGCGGCCAGACTCAAGATTATTTACAATAGGTAGTTAATACTAAGGCCTAAAAAAATTATATGGACTTAACCCTGTCACCGCATGAACTGAGTAGCTATTTCAAGTAAAAAAATCTGGACAAAAAAAAAGTGAGCGGCCAGACCCAAGATCATTACCAATAGGTAGTTAATACTAAGGCCTAAAAAAAATATATGGACCTAACCCTGTCACCACTTGTACTGAAGTAGCTATTTCAAGTTAAAAAATCTGAACAAAAATAAAAAGTGAGCGGCCAGACTCAAGATTATTTACAATAGGTAGTTAATACTAAGGCCTAAAAATATGTATATGGACCTAACCCTGTTACCGCATAAACTAAGTAGCTATTTCAAGTTAAAGAATCTAGACAAAAAAAAAGTGAGCGGCCAGACCCAAGATCATTTCCAATAGGTAGTTAATACTAAGGCCTAAAAAAAATATATGGACCTAACCCTGTTACCACATGAACTGAGTAGCTATTTAAAGTTAAAAAATCTGGACAAAAATAAAAAGTGAGCGGCCAGACTCAAGATTATTTCTAATATGTAGTTAATACTAAGGCCTAAAAAATTATATGGACCTAACCCTGTCACCACATGAACTGAGTAGCTATTTTAACTAAGGCATTCAGATAAAAAAAACGCGCGGCCAGAGCCAGGATTATTTACAATAGCTATGTCTTATAGTCCGTTGCGCCAAAGCGCACGGTCAAACGCGCGTCGACGGCGCGTTTAAAAAACGCAGTGGACCTTTAAATTCTTCTATGGATTTGACCCTGTAACTGCGTTTTCTTTCTGCTTCTGCCTGTTCTCTTATTTGTATCTCTGCTAATTCAATAGTATTAAGTATTCTATGATCTCCACAGAGATCGTATTTGTTTCCGCTTTGCAAGCAGGCCATTACGCCTCCGTTGCTGGCTGGTTTATTTTGTAAATAGTTTGAATTTGAATTGACAATTCTATATTGATGCTATTCATAGACAGTCATCTTGACATTTTAAAATGGTGGTAACTGAAAATTACGTTCTTTTAATTATGTCGTTTTGCTTTCGATGCGGTTACTCTGTTCAGCGTCGCAGACATTATATTTGGCGTACTCGAGAGCAGCAACATAATGAAACAGCACAGTTGCTTCTGTGAGAGCTACAAGACCGACAGGTAAGATCTATGAGGTGGGTAGTTGTTAATGCAACAATGCCTAGAATCCTAGAGTAAAACTCGCTTATATCATAGTTAACAATAAGCTTTTTTAATTTTGCATTTAACAATGCAATTTTTATTTGATAAATATTTAACAAGAAAATATACTAGAAAAATACCACTTGCCTCATGTCGCTCTGATGGGATTCGAACCCGCATCATTGGGAATCCGGCCTAATGCACTTACCAATTATGCTACAGAGGACCTATGAGGACACGGCAATTTATTTGGTATATTCACCATTTTACGGTGTTGGCCATCGTCGTTTTATCAATGAGAGACAATATCCTCGCATTAAGGTTAAGTACGTACAATTTTTTTTAGGCCTTAGTATGAACTATCTATTAGAAATAATCTTGGGTCTGGCCGCTCACTTTTATTTTGTCCAGATTTTTTAAATCGAAATAGCGACTCAGTTCATGCGGTGACAGGGTTAAGTCCGTATAATTTTTCTTAGGCCTTATGTGGACTACCTATTGTAAATAATCTTGGGTCTGGCCGCTCACTTTTATTTTGTTCAGATTTTTTTTAAATTGAATTAGCAACTCTCTTCATGCGGTGACAGGATTAAGTCCGTATAATTTTTTTTAGGCCTTAGTATGAACTACCTTTTGGAAATAATCTTGGGTCTGGCCGCTCACTTATTTTTTTGTCTAGATTTTTTAACTCGAAATAACTACTCAGTTCATGTGGTGACGGGGTTAAGCCCTTTTAAGTTTTTTAGGCCGTACTATGAACTACCTATTGCAAATAATCTTGGGTCTGGCCGCTCACTTTTTTTTTTGTCCAGATTTTTTAATTCGAAAAAGCTACCCAGTTCATGCGGTGACAGGGTTAAGTACATATAATTTTTTTAGGCCTTAGTATGAACTACCTATTGCAAATAATCTTGGGTCTGGCCGCTCACTTTTTTTTTGTCCAGATTTTTTAATTCGAAAAAGCTACTCAGTTCATGCGGTGACAGGGTTAAGTACATATAATTTTTTTAAGGCCTTAGTATGAACTACCTATTGCAAATAATCTTGGGTCTGGCCGCTCACTTTTATTTTGTCTAGATTTTTTTGACTCGAAATAGCAACTCTCTTCATGCGGTGACAGGGTTAAGTACATATAATTTTTTTAGGCCTTAGTATGAACTACATATTAGAAATAATCTTGGGTCTGGCCGCTTACTTTTTTTGTCCAGTTTTTTTTAAAATAGTAATAGTACTTGAAATAGTAACTCTCTTCATGCGGTGATAGTGTTAAGTTCATATAATTTTTTTTAGGCCTTAGTATTAACTACCTTTTGGAAATAATCTTGGGTCTGGCCGCTCACTTATTTTTTTGTCCAGATTTTTTAACTCGAAATAGCTACTCTCTTCATGCGGTGACAGGGTTAAGTCCATATATTTTTTTTAGGCCTTAGTATAAACTACCTATTAGAAATAATCTTGGGTCTGGCCGCTCACTTTTATTTTGTCCAGATTTTTAAATCGAAATAGCGACTCAGTTCATGCGGTGACAGGGTTAAGTCCGTATAATTTTTCTTAGGCCTTATTTGAACTACCTACTGTAAATAATCTTGGGTCTGGCCGCTCACTTTTTTTTGTCCAGATTTTTTTGACTTGAAATAGCAACTCTCTTCATGCGGTGACAGGGTTAAGTCCGTATATTTTTTCTTAGGCCTTTATTTGAACTACCTATTGAAAATAATCTTGGGTCTGGCCGCTCACTTTTTTTTATCTAGATTTTTTTGACTTGAAATAGCAACTCTCCTCATGCGGTGACAGGGTTAAGTTCATATAATTTTTTTTAGGCCTTAGTATGAACTACCTATTAGAAATAATCTTGGGTCTGGCCGCTCACTTTTTTTTTGTCCTGATTTTTGAACTCGAAATAGCAACTCAGTTCATGCGGTGACAGGGTTAAGTCCATAAATTTTTTTTTAGGTCTTTATAGGAACTACCTATTAAAAATAATCCCGGGTCTGTCCGCCTAATGTTACTTGTGTTTTTGCCCAGAATGCATTATCTTAAATAGCTTCTCAGTTCACGCGGTTACAGGGTTAAGTCCATATATATTTTTTTAGGTCCTAATATGAACTACCTATTAGAAATAATCTTGGGTCTGGCCGCTCATTTTTTTTTTTTTGGACCAACTTTGTATGGAGATTGCCTGATGTCCTTTAAAAATATTTTGTTTAACATAATAACGTGCAGTCGGAGGCATAGAATTTAATAATAAGTCAAATAATTCATAATGCCCTGCCACCGACTTGTCTTTCAACGCAGGCGGGTTTTTAGTTTTTTAAATTAATATTTTTATGAAAATCATCGAATATTTTAAAGTAGAGACGTACCGACTAGTTGGGGAAGCCGACTATCCGGCCACATGTGTATTCAGCGACTAGTCGGCGACTATTCGGCAAAAACACTGACTAATCGGCCTATTACTTTATTTTTATTTTTATAAGTACTTAAAAACATTGAAATAGGGGTGATTAAAATGAAATCGTTAGTCTTACATTTTTTATTTTTTATTTTAAATCTGTAAATTTTTCGTAAGATCTAGAAATAGAAACTCTAGTGATTCTGTGAACAAAACAGTAGATCTCGCTTGCTTTATTAATAAAAAGTAAAAAAAGTAAAGTCCAAAATTAACGAAGAAAATCCAATTTTAGTTAGTTGAATTTACCAATAGGCAAATGTAGACTTTTGTTAGAGCAAAATAGGGGATTAAGTTTGAGCGATTACTCGCGTTCTCTTGGCCTTAGGAGGTCAATATCTGGTATCTACGGATTCGTCTCGCAAAGGCGGAGAGGACTGCGTGGTTTGATTGGTATGCACGGTTCTTTTTTTATTTCGAATGGGTTCGCTCTATATCCCAATTAAGCTATGAGGCTAAGACAGGATCTGCCTATTCACCCTTGCTTTGAAGATGGATGGGTTATAAAAGTTCTTGGATACATACGCAGGAAGTAGTTCAAATTTTCGTCAAAATCGGTTAAAAAATGCTACCTCTAGTATACACTATAGACGGACAAAAGCATTTTTTGGCTAATCTGGGATCGGAGACGCTTCGCTCGCTCGGTCAACAATTGCACTTATTATTGGAAAATAAGTAAGTAAAATTACAATTATATTTTTTTTTATCTGAATTAAGAAAGGTACCGTCACGCAACCTGTTTGCTATTTATTAATTATTTGTTGTAGAATCACAGCTTAGGTTTATTTCTTTTCCAAAAAAACGTTATCAAAATCTCTACTCGTCGACCGAAAAAATTATAACGTTAAGAAATCAATAAATAAAAATAATAAAAAAGTGGTAACTTAAAATCATTAGTTTGATGAGACCTTGTGGGTTTTGAGATTTTTAATTAGGAGCAAGCAATTTATGATGTAAGACGACTAAAGTCTCTGTCCAGTTTGGCAGCAGTCAGCTAAGCCGACTAGTCAGCCAAAGTCATAGACGGCCCATATAACCGTAATCGATAAAATTCTCGATAATATCTAGTAAGAATGTGCAGCGAATACAACTTGGTTATCGATGCCAAGGCGTTCGTGTTCACAGATCGACGAACTCCTTGGACACAATGCCGACAGCGCAAATATTCGAGACAACGCGCAAGTGTGGCCGTAGAATGATAGTCGGGTAACTACTTGGTTTTCTAGGATGGGTCAATGTTGCAACACTTGGTAGCGGACAATAAGGACATTATCCAACAACATAGAAGTTTCTATGTTGAATACTACGTAAGGAAAGTCAAAGGAAAATGGCGCGCTCCTGCATTTGCTATGGCGGAATTTATAGACGCACAAGGAGATAACAATAATAACAGAGAAAGAACGTTTTCTGTATTTTATAAAAGCATTGGTAAGTTCTACCCAAGCAGCTACGCCACGTTAAAATACGTGCGTACTTTTATATCCGGTCAACTGAGGGCTTAGTGCGCGTTTGAAAATATCCAAACTTTACCATCGCGTGAGAGTAAAACTTTGACGGATAGCCTTAATGCAATTGGAATAAGGTTGAGAATAATACTCTATTCGCAAACTACGGCGTAAGCGAGTTAAGTAAGGAAACTCACACTAAGCACTCTGCTCTCGCAATTTATAAAAGTATTACTAAACATGTGCATAATTTAAAATAGAAGTGATTATGTTACTTACATGTTATATCAATCCCACAGGGACTGTATATCTAATGTAGACATAAGGAAATTGTGAATAAATTTAAAGTAATCTCACTCACAGGGTTACTGGAATCCTGCTTCTTCCTGACGGCACTCCTGGTGATCTACGGGCTCTTCAGCCAGCTCAGGACCCTGGCAGGACTGATTGTAATGGCCCATGTGTTCACCATCGATGTCGGTTTTTTATTAAAAGCTACATTCAACCTGTCCCTCCAGCTCGGAACGGCCACAGAAGATTTTTGCTGATATACGAGTAAGTTCATTCTATAGACACGCGGAGAAATAAAGTCGAGCCACTGCGTTATTTTCATACAAACATTTTTACTTTACAGAAATATTCAACAGTAATGTATGAAAATATATATCTTTGTGGAAGCTGAAGACTTGAATGACGAATAAATTAAAGCACCAAAAATAAAATAAAAAAATAACTAACTGATTTTTAGGCAAAGAATGAAACTGTTTTACCAGTTTTTTGTTTCAATCGTTTTAAATGTTAATTTGATTAATTGAATATTTAGCAAAAATACACAAACTTTTTTATTTAGAGCGTGAAGTGCCGCGCATGTTTGTAGTTGTCTAAAAGTAACGCAGTGGCTCGTTTTATTTGTCTTCTATTACTTCAAATACACCAATAATAGAAAACTTATCCAGCGACAACCCACACCAGACCAACGGCCATGGTTTCTAGTTGACAATGAAACCTTACAACTCATGCTATTTGCTTTAGACCAGAGATGCCCATACTTTTTGCTGTGAAGATCGACTTGAGAAAAAGTTAAGGGTTTAAGATCGACAGCTTTATTTTTATGTATTTTTTTTAATTATCTATTACTAATAATAACAAGTATTTATATTTATATTATCATTTATTTTTATGTTGTAATAATAACTAATTATTAATGATTAGATTTATAATATGTTTACAATCAAACAGTTTTACATAGTTTCTTACTCTTGACACACATTTGTACATAAAAAATATTATTAGACAAGAAAATAAATACAGGTCAAGTTATATTTTTCTTGTGGCGGAAAATTAAAGAGACGTAGATGCATGACATCGTTGGTCAACAGTCAACTTTTCAAATTTGGGTGTGTTCTCACTCAAAGCTATACGGAAGCAGGCTACCAAGTGCTCGTTTGTGAGGGGGGTACAGTATTTTGACTTGATTGTTTTCATCTGAGAAAACGCAGACTCGCACAAATACGTAGACGCGAAGAATGCGGTTATTTGAAGACTGACTTGTTTTAATAATGGATACTTTTTTTCTGGCATAGAAGACAAGTGAGTGTTGTCTGCAGCTCGGGCTTTGAAACTAATATCTGAAATTAGTTTTAGTACTTCATTTTCAACCGTACATAGTTCCATATGGAATGTGTTGGCTATGCATGAAGAAACTCCTTGTATGTCCGAGCAATTAAAGGGGTATGCCAAAAAGGTGAGAACCACCTGAATTTTTTGTAAGTCTTGAAAGCACTCTCTCACTCTATCGTAACTTTGGGCACTACGCACGCAGTCATAGCGTCGCCTGTCGACGTCGTCCGTCAGTCCGTCACATAAATAAATGAATTAAAACAAAAACGATCGGAATGCTCAGTAGGTAATTTATAAATTTTCGAAAATAAAATCTTGTACTTGCTTAACCTCTAAGATCGACCGTGAAACCTCTCGCGATCGACCGGTCGATCGCGATCGACCGTTTGGGCACCACTGCTTTAGACGATAGATATACTCGCATCTTTCGCCTTCAAAGTGACTTTACGAAAAACTTTCGGGTAAGTTTCGAAAAAGCATGGTCAAGAAATATATTATGACGTATTGAACAGCGATCCTACCGGACGTAAAAGGAACTACATTTTCCTCATGGACTTATTAAGTATTACGTTGTACGTCCTCGTAGTACGTACTTAATAATTCTATGATTTTCCTGTAAACAAGTACATTTTTGACGTGAAGATTCAAATATTTTCTCGATATATATTCGAAGTTAATCTTGCTTTCTCTACTGCTCTATTTTGATCTGCCGCTGATGTTTTAATATTTGTTTTGTAAACATGCAACCAGTAGTTAACTAACCTGTTCATATTTTCTTTATGCTCTCTTTTGTAGAAAAAACAGCATTATTTCCAGTTCCTCTTTGACATTGAAAAATACTTAAGAATGAAAAAGCGAGAATTAAAAGATTTGAAGTTTTTGCCCAATATTTGTTTTGTAAACATGCAACCAGTAGTTAACTAACCTGTTCATATTTTCTTTATGCTCTCTTTTGTAGAAAAAACAGCATTATTTCCAGTTCCTCTTTGACATTGAAAAATACTTAAGAATGAAAAAGCGAGAATTAAAAGATTTGAAGTTTTTGGCCTCGTCTCCTGTCCGCCATTTTCTTTTTTCTTTTTTAAATGGCTTCTCATACTTGGACGAGGCCAGCCTCCATAAGAAATAGTTCAAACCCCTTTGAGCTTATATACAATGTTAATGGAGATAATAATATTATGAACGACAGCTGCGTTAGAGACAGATCGACTAAATAATTAGTATTTAAACTAAATGGTTACCTACTTTACTTGATATTTTCATTTTTTCACAGGTGCCATTATGTACTTCAGTCTTGAAATAAGACTTCTTTTGGATGAACGTTATGTCTTTTGATATCTGGTGGACGATTAGGTTAGTTTATTTTCTTAAAATGTGTCAAATTACGAGTACCTACATTTTCAAGCGTACCTACCTACTGTTCATTGGAATAAAACAACTTACGTTGCCGTTGTCCTAATTATATCAGCGTCTTTGGTTAAAAAAATAACAACAAAAAATTTACCTATGCGATGCTTAAAAGGTTTAAAATATTATTGCATCTCTTTAAAGTTCAGAGCAAAAATGACATCCAAAAATAAAAATAAAGTTATAATTTTTTAACATTTGTTAATTATAAAGTAAACACCTAAATGACGTCGCGGCTCGCACCCTGCGTGAAAAAGTGAAACTTTTTTAACCGACTTCAAAAAAAGGAGGAGGTTCTCAAGTCGACGGTATTTTTCATATTTTTTAAGTATGTTTTACCATAACTTCGCCAGTTGTTAACAGATTTTTATAATTCTTTTTTTATCTGAAAGAAAATGGTTTATGTGTGGTCCCATATAATTTTTACGAAGATCTGGCTAGTAGTTTTTTCATAATCCTGAAAAATATCAATCACGTTTTGGCAAGTAGTCGTTTACCTACATTGATGACATCATTGTTGTGTATGGGCTGATTTTTAGTGTAAGTAACGGCACATGATGTAACTCTAAAAAATCTGAAATAAAAACATTTTATAAAAAAATTCAAACCGACTTCAAAAAGTAAAAACTAAAACTTTTGGAGTCGGTGCTAGCTAGCTAGCTAAGGCCAAAAAATATATAGTTAATAGAATTGCAATGTAGAATGCCTTGGCTGGCACCGACTCCAAAAGTTTTATTTTTTACGTTTTGAAGTCGGTTTGAATTTTTTTTATAATATGTTTTTTTAAAGTACCTACCGCACGAAAACGCGGGAAAAGCCACGAACATCAGAAAAACGAAAAATAGACAAAAAATAATGAAAGATAATAGATGGGTGTGAAAAAGATAGATCGAATAGGTACTTGAATAATTAGGTTGTCGAATATGAATTAAAAAGTTATATCTTTTGATCTGGCTAATACTCAAACCGAGTCATAAAAAAAAGTTATGAAAAAATATTACACAAATACCAAAGACTTTTACACAAGGAGGTCGATAGCTTGAAGTAGAAGTGTGGATAAAATGAGGTCGCATGTATGAACTACCTAACTAACTAAAATAAAATAAGGAAAATTATAATAGTGAAAATAATAGCAAATGATTGTTTAACTATAAATAAATAACATGGAATATAAATAAATATGAGACTGAAACGTCTCGCATCGTTTGGAAGAAACACAGCGGAACACTGTGGTGTCGCGGGTGTCGCTATGTAAGTGATTGGATAGAATTATTTTTCTCAGAGGCTCCCTAAAAGGCGAGAGATCAACCGCCGTGGAATAATTCACAAATTCTGCTTGTACTCGTTGTATGCGTTTGGTGCGCCGTTGTTGATTCTCATTCTGGCTACGGTCATTGACGTAGTGGACAAACTCAATACCCTGAAAATTACTAAACCGAAATTCTCGTCTTGTTTGCACGACTGTAAGTTGTATTTATTAATGTTTTTCACGCCTATTTCATAAACCTACAACGATTGGTAAGTATTTTAACTTTACTCAAAACCTCAAAACAATTTGTAGAACACATCATCATGAACAAAAATGAAACCAAACCTTGCGAAAAAAAAATCTGTTTCCTGGTTCTTACAAAATTTTATTTGAGCTCTGTTAAAATGTTTGTATGTATGTGTCGCGAACTCAGAATTGCTTCCATAAAAAAAATTGAACGTGATGAGTTCTACAAAATGGTTTTGAGTAAATACCAACCAAACCGAATACAATACCTATGTATGTAGTTATTCCCCGCTGGGAATCCAACCTGGGACCTCTTGGTCTGATACCGGTGGTTGTTACCACTAGACCACAGATGCGGTTAACTTTAACTTTTAAGCGGTTTATTTGATATATCGTAACTGTAAATTGACTTTGATGACTGAAATTATGATATATGGTCGATGATGATCATTATAATAACTTTTTTTTCAGCATTCCATTTACAGTAATGATAATAGTCAACTTAGTTTTCTTTGTATTAACTTCTGTAAATATTTTCCGAATAAAGAGATTTATACTCCTATGCTGCAGTTCCACTTGAGTCGAGCAAAGCTACGTTTATTTATTGATTCACGCTGACACGCACGTCTGATTTACGCCGGCGACGGATAGATTAAAAGTGGAATCGCGTCCTTATTTGACGTTTCTGCATGAATTGCGACAAGAAGAAATAAATATTCCTTGATGAGCTTCTTGCCGGTTCTTCTCATTACAAGGTCTTCCGCCGCAGGGTTTGTAAACCAATGACAAAGCCACGTTGTTTGTTTGACATTCACTCACGCTTATTTTGAACCATTCATGTTGCTTAAATCATTCTATTATAACGTTCTGTTTTCTTTTGTTTTGTTTGCTTAAATACATTTCTAGTATCATGAGAATTTACATAGTTTTTCCTTTTTTCCAGGTTCATGCTGTACCTATATAAAATTATTTTTTCATGTCTCATATTCTGAAAGTAACTCATAACTTGCCTAAAATGCGGGTTGATAGTGACATGTGGCGGCCCTAGGGCTGTTATAAATTTGAAAAAAGAATAGGGGGTGTCATGTCAAATCGATATCTGTAATCTCTTTGGACTTTTATTTACCAAAGGTATGTAGGCAAAGGCACAGAAGCTATACAGCTTATTTTGCTACATTATAAAATAATTAAAATCGTAGAAACCTTACAAAATTTTTTTTAGAATATTCTGTTTGTTTTTACTTTCCTGATATTCAAAATGAAAAGTAGAGTGTTTACTTCGGGTGTATGGACCCATAACAGTCTCGACCTATCGGCGCCTTCACTTCGTTCGGGCGCCAAAACACTCGACTGTTATGGGTGTCATACAGCCCTTGGTAAACAATCTACTATTCACTGCTAAATATATTTTTCTTGGTCACTTTTATTCGTAACTTTTTCATACAGTCTCTCTACGTGGATAGGTATTTATTTTGGACATTTTGCCTTGCCCTTTGAATTGATAGAAATATTTATAGTTTAAAGAAACTTGTTTGAGTTCTGAGAAGTCTGGACTCTCTGAACGATTATTTGGAATCCCAAAAACCCGGATCACTTAGAAAAATCTGAAAAATATTGGTTGGAGCGATATTGCTGAAATTTTAGTTCCACAGGTAATGCAGAAAACAACTTATGTAGGCTGGGTCCAGAAATGTTCTTTTGACGTATCTATCGTAATATCTCCGTCAATATTTTCTCCTCTCTCTGAAAAGTACCTACCTCTCTGTGAATTAGGTACATTGCGAGGGGCATGTCGTGGTACAGCGCGTTTCATCGTATATTTCCTCTGCCGCTATGTTAGTACCCCTGTCTATATGTATAAAGAACGAAAAATGCCTTTGAAAAGATGTTTCTAACTCGTTCGCGCACGAGTTAGAAACATCTTTTCAAAGCCATTTTTCGTTCACCGCTTTCTAATGTTTTGAGCATGATTGTTACAGAACTTAAAAATCTGCATCAAATTCTTATTCTAAATTAACCTAACCTTTTGACTGATATCGACAGGGGTACCAACGGAAAGTGGATGAAAAACACACACATTATCACGACACGGGCCTCGCAATGTAATTCTCACAGAGGAACAGTTACGTGCAATGATATGTACAGACTGACAAATTTGCAAATATTTGTACCCACTTGATATTTCAAAATTAAGTATCTCATGTTGTATTCAGAATTATGTATTCTTCAAACTGCGTCAAAATTAAGTATACCTTTTATTCAAAGTAATGTATACAAGACAATATCAGTGAAAAGTGCAAAGTCATATTTATGTATTTGTGACAATTTCATAATAATGTATGCACCCGTTTTATCTATGCTATATAATAATTTTATAAAGAGGAAAGATTTGATTGTTTGTTTGCATTGAATAGGCTTCGAAACTACAGAACGGGCGACATCCCGTTAGGGCGACATGAGACAAGTTGCTTTTTTCTAGTAAATTTTCATGTTTAATATTTACTACTGAACGGATTTGAATGAAATTTGATACACGATAGTAAATAGACTGGTTATGAACATAGGATACTTTTTATTCCAATATTCCCACGGGAGCGGGAACCATTCGAGTGAAACTGCGAGCGGTTGCTAGTCATTGATATGTATTATACTAACAAAACTGTAGCAGTTTTAACTATTCTGACAAAATGTGTACCAATTTGAAGTAACATGTATATACAACCCTAATTTACCATCATAATGTAAACAGATTTTTTTGCATTCGGCTTCATTGCAAGGAGTTGCTACATGCGTTTTCTTTTTCCATAATTTCGACTGGTTTTTGTTTTAGCGCATAAACTCTGCTCGAAATGTTTTTTTTTTATAATTTGAAATTGTTTTAAGACTATTTTTGATACTGGTTAAAGGAGTTTTCATTGGTTTAAAGGCTCTCTTTTAGTATGGCGGAACGGCTCTTCTGGTAACTTTCAGCCAAAACCCGCGTGGTTCCAGTTCCCGTGGGAATATCGTGACAAAAATTAGTCTATGTTACTCCGTCCTTTCAACTAAGTCTTTACTAAAAATCAAGTCTACCACAGACGTCAAGTCTACTATGAAGATGAAATAAGTTCACAGCCGTATGGTCACAGCCGTATGGTGACTTGAGACTTGAGAAATGAGAGGTAGACTGGTTTGTAATAAACTGTATGTATGGATTCTTTATTGTAAATAAGCTGCCACCCACGGTTTCACTCACGTGGATCCCGTTCCTGTGGGAATATCAGGATAAAAAGTATCCTATGTTATATCCTATCCAGGCTATCTCTGGACCGGATTTCCAAAGGTCGTGGATATGAATCTCATCTGAGAATTTACTTGTAGCCTAGTTGATTTTTTTTCCAATATTTTCCAATAAAAAAAATTATCTAAGTTTAAAAATAGATTTGAAAAAAAAAAAACATAAATTATTGGCTGTTGCATCTTAATTTAACATCTGAAAAGATGTTTCTTTTGAATGCAAGGATATTCCTAGCATTGATGTGATAACGCTGGCCTTAGAGCGCATTAAAAATATGAAAGTATTAGAGAATTTCGACGGTGGTCCACAAGTCTCGGTAGCTCAGTGGTTAGCTCAGTGGTTCAAGTTCCATCTGAGAAATTACTTGTGGCCGAGTTGATTTTTCCAAAATTATTCTATTCAAAATTTATCCGAAACAGTACTCTCCTATTCCTATACATGGAGCCGCTACCGAGATAAAAATATGGGCACGGACATGGGCTTCATTTGACAGTTCAATGACCATAAATGGCCATTTGATGACCTGTCTGGCGTAGGGGTACGTATACCTGTCTACGCCGAGGGTCCCGAGTTCGATCCCCGGACAAGACAAATTTTAGGTTGGGGAAAAAGTTTCTTCGCATTTTTTTATAAAATTCAAAACATTTTTAATATAGTTTATTTACATTTAACTTAAGTATCTAGGTGCCTACTTGCTCGATAACCTTTTGCCATCTTGTAGGGACATGATCCCATTGCTATAGAAATTTTGGGGCTTCTGATCAAAATACCGCGACAAGTGGTTTTGGCAGTCCTCTCGTGATGTTAACCTGACACTGCCTAAAGAATTCTGAAGAGACCGAAACAGATGGAAATCTGACGGTGCAAGGTCAGGACTATACGGCGGATGTATTAACAGCTCCCAGCCAAACTCTCTTAACTTTTGCTGAGTGGCTAAAGATGTTAATTAATTCCGGCCGCTTTCTCTTAACTTCTTGCTTTAATCTCATCAGTTGTTCGCAGTAGAGTTCAGAATCGATGGTCCCGCCTGGTGGGAACAGCTCATAATGAATAATGCCCTTCCAATCCCACCACACACAGATCATCACCTTGTTGCGAGTTAACCCGGGTTTCGCCACAGTCCGTGAAGTCTGACCGGCCTTTGACCACGACCTTTTTTGCACGTTCTTGTCGTACGTGATCCACTTTTCATCACCAGTTATCAGCTTCTTCAAAAATGGTTCGGTTTCATTACATCGTAATAAAGAATCTCAAATGAGTACACTGTTCATTAGGTTTCTTTCAGTGAGCTCGTGAGGTACCCAAATATCGAGCTTTTTTTGTGTAACCAGTATTTTTCAAATGCGCCAAAACTGTTTTGTGGTCAATTCCCAAGTCTTCACTACGTCGTAACTACTGAAAACTCGATCTTGCTCCACTTTTTCAAAAATGGCATCCATTTAATCCGTAATAGGGCGACCAGAGCGACGTGCATCTTTGACATCGAAATTTCCGGATTGAAAACGCTAAAACCAAATTTGTGCTACTCTCACAGACTGCACTTCAGGGATGTTACGGATGTGGTTATATCCGTAAAATTCCGTGGTTCGGAATCGGATTTTTTAGATTTGCTTAATCGGAATCGGAACCGAAATCACAACAGAAAATGGTCAGTTTTTGTAAAAAAATATGCATATTGATCCTGTTTCGCATGAGGATCAAGACACTCTAAGACACCAACTGAGGTTACAGTACTAGAAACGTCAGAAATGGCAAAATACTTGCGTCTCACCCAGCCGTATTCGCTTCGCCTATGAGTACCTTTGTTGAATGAACTTATTTTTTTAGCGAATGAGGTTTGAGACAGACAGAAAAGTGAACATTTTCCTGCTGACTGCAATTTGTAAATATAAGTAGTAGAAAATTTTGCTAGAAAAGTAAATACACTAGAAAATGTCGAAGTGCTCTCATAAGTCTCGGTAGCTCAATGATTAGAGCATTGGATCGGACTCTCAAAGGTTGCAATATCGAGTCTTGTCGAGCGATATGAGGACGAGTTGATATTTTCCTCCTATATTTTCTAGTTTTATTACATAAAAACAGCATTGTAAATGCATAGGTAAATGAAATCTTCCAAAAACAGAAAGTATCAAAAATCTAATTAAGTGATCCAAAAGAAGCAAATTATACCAAAACACAAACTACGCAGTTTCATTTCTGTCAATCTACTTCTCAACCGGTCAACATTAGGCATAGACACCAGTGGCGACGGGTCCATACATCTCGATTCAAATAAGCTTCCCTGTTAGATATTTCTAAAAGGGAAGCTGATGGGAATCTAGTACCCCCACCGAGACACCATACAGTCAAGAGCATTTTTGGAGAAATTTTTGGTCCGGCTTATCTTTGCCAGATTTCGGCCCCTCGCACCTAATAGGCATTCACTACTACATAGTGGAGATGACAAAATATTTGGAGGACTATTTTTCGGTAAAATTAATAAGTCATTTCCATTGATTAAATTTCTTTTCACCAAATAAAAACTCCGATATAACTTCCGGTCGAATTTATCGAAACCGAAATCAGGACCAAATATGCAAAATCAATCGGAAGTTCCAACCTTTCGGAATCGGAACTGAACTTCCGTAACATCCCTACTGCACTAGGTCCATAAACATCGCAAATGTTTGTCTCGGCTTGCGTTGCATTTTAACCTTTTTTTTTAGTAAAAATTTAAAATGTATTGAATTTCTTCATTCATCTTGACAGTAAGAAAAACAAATGAAAATCACACATTTTCCTAATTTGAATTTGGAATTATATTCTTTAAAATTGAAACTTTTAATATTACCAAAAC
Source organism: Chrysoteuchia culmella (assembly GCA_910589605.1). Taxonomy (NCBI): domain Eukaryota; kingdom Metazoa; phylum Arthropoda; class Insecta; order Lepidoptera; family Crambidae; genus Chrysoteuchia; species Chrysoteuchia culmella. The sequence goes on along the minus strand of OU342651.1, from coordinate 18,406,885 downwards.
CAGCCTGATATAAATAGTATATCTAAAGAGATTGTATTACAAGTTCATACATACTATATGCGAAAATACTTTTTCCCCAACCTAACATTTGTATGCATGAACATGTCTATTTGTCTTGTTCTGGGTGTTAAATATGTTTATAACTTATCCGTTATCTAGTATCCACGCACAAGTTCTTATGAAACTTGGGCTAGATAACAGAGATGTGACATTTTGAAAATACTACTATTTAAAATGCAAAATTCTAAATACAAAATACCTATTTCCATTTTGTATTTAAATGTTTTTTTAGAAAAGCATTTGTATTTTTTTTAATACTTCTTAGGACATATTTTGTATTTGCAAAATGCAAAATACTTTCGACAAAGTTTGTCAAGATAAAAAAAAAGTGAAACTAAGTCGTTATTGTATCGTTGCTGTGTGTTCTAACTAAATTCGTAGGTACTGAACTGAACTGTTTGTTTGCAAGTTGGTCAAACGCCAATATTGACGATTTCATATTGATCTAAGTATGATACCGGTGGTGTTACCACTTGATCACAGAGGCGGTTAAAAATCTCGGTACCTATTTCGAAATTTCGGTATTGAGTTCATAAGGAGCCCGTGGCGCAGTCGATCGCGCGCAAGGCTTGCGATTGTTGAGGTTAAACAACTTTCGCAATGGTCTGTCAAAGGATGGGTGAAAAAAAAACAGTTTCTAGTAAAAAACATTTTAAAAATAGTATTTTGAGGTCCTCCGTGCTTCGGAAGGCACGTTAAGCCGTTGGTCCCGGCTGCATTTCCAGTCGATAAAAACCTTCCAATCCGCATTGGGCCAGCGTAGTGGGTCTAAACCCAATCTCCATATCCATCTTTAAGGAAGGCCAGTGCTCCAATGGGCCAGTGGGGACATTAAAAATGCCTAATGACGAGTTCATAAAGCATGTCGTTATAAACACATTTCATTATTTCGAACTTTACGATATATGAGAGTCGGTACATAATTATTAATACAAAAGTATTTTATTTCAATAAAGCATTTTAAAAATACGTATTTTGCATTTAGTATATCAAATACAAAATGAAAAACTATTTTGTATTTTGCATTTGCATTTAAAATAAAAAAATCAAAAAGTATTTACATTTTCTATTCAAATACATTTTAGAAAGTATTTTGCACATCTCTGCTAGATAATTGGTGTGATTGTATGAAATATATTTATTGTTTTATGTCAAACTGTCAAATGAAGCCCATGAATGTCAAATGAAATGAATGCATATGTATTTAATAATATGTATTATATAATTTTTATTATGTTTTACTTCTCACGTCAGTTTTTTTAGTTCTTTTAAAGATTAAACTATTTGTTACATTTATTTTTATACTGCTACAACTTTATTGCCGACATAGTAACTCCCACTTCCTTACTGGTTGACTGTTAGAGAATGCTCTATGGCATTGAGTCCACTATTGTATTTTTATCCTAATGCTATCCTAACTTATAATATATATAATATAACCATAATAATATAAAGTAATAATATTATTATTATATTTATATATAATATTATGATTGCGAAAGTGTGTTTGTTTGTCCTTACTTGACGCCCTAACTAAGCAACCAAATGTCTTGATTTTTGCCATTGAGTTAGTTGAAAAGACGGAGAGTAACATACGTTATTTTTTATCCCGATATTTGTACGGGAACTGGAACCACGTGGGTTAAACCGCGGGCGGGAGCTAGTAAATAGATAAATATCTATACCTATATTTTTCCGCAATGCGCCCTTTTCAATAATGTAATAGGCTATAATGAAATCTAACTATAATGATAAGATTTCGTGTTAATTTGGCTGAAAGTTACTAGAAGAGCCGATCCGCCATACTCAAAAAAGAGTCTTTCAACCGGTGAGAACTCCTTCAACCAATGTCAAAAATAGTCGGAAAAAACAATTTGAAATAAAAAAAAACAAATCGAGTTTATGAGCTTAAAGAAAAGACAATCGAAATTATTTAAAAAGAAAACATAACTATTATTTTACACATTCAAAGTGAAATCTTTCAAAAAGTATAAATATCATTGTTTATTAAGTTTTTCAAATTGCCGTGTTTTATCAATAAGAGTTATGCCAAATACCTACTGTTTTCAGGTTTTCACTGTGCGTTCGCTTCGACACGATGCTACAGCCGCAGCCAAGCAGTTCTCAAAAGTACTCAATTTTGGCCTTTAATCTTTATATATATCCCTATATCCCGATATTCCTTTTTCCTTTTTTGCCGCTGAGGCCCACTTGCACCAAGCCAAGTTAGCACATTAAATCCAGAGTTAACGCAACTTTTGTAAGCACTAACTCTGAGTCAAATGCTATCCCGGCTTGGTGCAAATGGGTCTTATAAACCCACATATTTGGTTGCTTATCTAAACAGAGCCCGTATTATGGGCTTTAATTCGTCGCCAACGCCGCAATGGGGCGAACCTCATTTCTTAAAACTGTATATACCTGCACCCGGAATAGAACCGGCTTGTTTAAGAAAAAATCACTTTTATTATGAATAGTGTTTTTTTTTCGATTGTGTTAAGTATAAAGATCAATTTAGCTTATGTAACATAATGTCTTAAATTAAAGACAAAGCCAGGAGAGATAAAAGATTACGTAGTTAAATACATTATCAAAATACGTTACTTAGTAGCTCGAAAAATGAACCATATGCAACAATACACTGACTTTAAAATTATTAGGTTATTGACTTTTTGAGTAATATGTTGAAGCGCCTCTACCATGAAGGTTTTATGCGCGGTGTGCCAGTGCCGTGAAGTTTTTATTTTTTATATTTTTTCTACGGCGCGATCTTTTGTTTAATTGATATCCTTTTGTTACACATCTTTATTACAACATATTAAAATGTTAATTTGGCTTTCTATTTACTACAAACTTTGAAAAGAAAAAAAGGCGGGAAACGTTCAACTGTTCGGACGCGAATTTTGGTTTGAATTTTTATTTAATTAATTACCGTGATACTGGTGATCAGAATTGCTTAATTTACTGCATCTGTATAATAATTATTGTATATTTCGTGTAAATTTTATAGTTAGTTGTATATTTTATGTGTTGTGTATAGTAGCTGAAAATTGGTAAGTCTAAACCTTTACTATGAAAGATCCTCCGGACCCGGGGGACGAAGTTCCCCCGGCTGGATTATTTGTTACGGTCTTGTCCAATGAGTCAGGAATGGAAACTGACAACTCCATCTCAAACAGGTCGCGTAAACGTAGTCGTTTACACGTTTGCAAACATTGTAACAAAAAACGGCGCCATCTTCATGGTTCCGATGTTAAAGTAGATCATAATGATTGTCATTGTAATATATCTCCAAGGATTGACAATGTTAAGGAAAAATATGTTACGGAACCCAATACATCAGTTTCCACTCCTGCCTCTTCATCTTTATCTTTTCCCCCCATGCCGCCCGCACCCTCACCTATAGGTCGTTTGCTCTACAATGAAACAGATATTGCTCCCTTTGTAATCCATGTTCAGAGAATTGAATCTGCCCGAAATGATGGCTCCTTTCTACACCCTGTGACATTTGGCAGGTTCCTAAAAAACACCAGAGTTGAAAATATTGTGAATGGTAGTATAAAACGTATTGGCCGCAATAAAATTACTATTTCTTTTTCTACATACACATCTGCAAATTCTTTTATTCAAAATAAAAATCTGGAAAGTCAAAAGATGAAAGCATTTTTACCAACTTTTAATGTGACTAGAATGGGGCTTATTCGAGGAATCCCTTCCGAGTGGTCCCCAGAAGATATTCTGGACAATATTTCTGTTCCAATTGGATGTGGCAAAATCATTAAAGTAAGACGTATCAATTACAAAGTTTTTCAAGATGGATCAGTACTATGGAAGCCTTCGCAAGCAGTAGTGGTTACATTTGATGGACAGGTATTACCAAAAAGGATTTTTGTATGCTTTAATGCATTACCAGTGGACTTGTACATTTATCCTACCATACAGTGTTACAATTGTTGCCGCTTTGGTCACACAAAGACTCAATGTAGATCTAAGCCGCGTTGTTTTAAATGTGGAGAAAATCATACTGGTGAATCCTGCAATAAAGAAGAGAATGTAAATGCAATTTGTTGCTCTTGCGAAGGCTCTCATTTTGCAACTAATAAATCATGTCCAGAATACAAAAGACAGCAGGAGATAAAAAATTATATGGCTCATAATTGCACCTCATATGCTGAGGCATCTAAATGCTTCCCGAGTGTGTCAAAATTATACTCTTATGTTGCTGCTAATAGTTCCTCATCAAATAAGCCCACATTTTCTAAACAATCTGCTCAGAATTTACCAGAATCAATGTCATACAAAAAAACTGTTTTCCTCAAGCCTCGTTCGCCACCAAGGTTAGGTCCTGGATATGATGTAGAATCTCACAATGACTTAATTAAGGACTACAATATGCCATCCCCAGCTAATGGGTGTGGTTTTAGTAAAACTGACAAAGAACCCGAGTCACAAGTTATTTCAGTGTCTGAACTTATCAAATTGATTCTAAACTTGTTCAATTGCTTTAATACTAATAGTACTAATATTAATACACCGACCAACGTAGCTTCTATTATCACAACCATAATTCAATCCCTACAAAGTCAAAATGGACAGTCGAGCTAAAATATTACAGTGGAATTGTCAAAGCATTCTTAGTAAAAAAAGTGAAATTATTCATCTTCTCAATAAATTTGAACCTTTATTTTTTGTTCTATCTGAAACATGGCTTAAACCACATCAAAGGTTTAAAGTCAAGGGATACACAACACTCCGCCAGGATAGACAGGATGGCTGGGGTGGTGTAGCCATACTTATTAAGGATTCAATAACATATTCTCTTTTCCCCATAACAGTACATTATGATGAAATTTCTATTATGGTCATGAACCTACCTACCTATAGTATGTGTATTGTATCAATATATATTTCTCATCCATCCTTTCCAATACTTAATGAAGTTAAACAAATACTTGCTAACTTGCCTAAGCCCTTTTTGGTGTTAGGTGATTTTAATTGTCATCATCAATGTTGGGGTAGCTCTAAAACAAATAATTATGGAGAAGAAATAATAGATATAATGGATTATCATAATTTGTGTATTTTGAACACAGGTAAAGTTACACGATTAACAAAATCAAATGAAATTGATAGTGCAGTAGACCTGTCCATATGCACTCCATCACTTGCAAGTTCTTTATCATGGGATACTCTTTCATCCACACATGGTAGTGATCATTATCCCATTTTGATTACCTTTCCATTTGATAAACCTATAAACATCAGAAGGACCTCTCATTTAAAACACAAGCTTCCTGACAAGGATAACAAAGAATGGGTAAAATATAAATCTCTTGTTCAATCTAAACTTTCTTTACTCCCGGTTGTTCAACATGGGTCCGAGATAGAAAGTGCTGAGGCTTTTAGTAAAGTTCTTATTGAGGCTGCCAACGAATTATTTCCCCAAAAAAGTAGTTGTAATAAGATTCCTTCTCCCCCTTGGTGGGACAGTGAATGCACCAGTGCAATAGAACACAGAAAACAAGCTGAGCTTAGGTATAGGGATAACATGTCGGATGACAATTACGAATTATTGTCTAAAGCTCTTGCTGAAACAAAAAAGATCTTCAAAAAAAAGAAGTTTGAAGGCTGGCGCTCTTTCTGTTCCTCGATTTCCCCCAATACTCCTCCAAGTTTAGTATGGCAACAAATTAATAGATTCAAATCTGCCACTAATAATAAATCTTCTGCAACCATTCCGCCTGGTTTAGCCGACGCTTTTCTTGATAAATTGGCCCCTCCCTGGGTTCTTGATAACAGTATGCCCACTTCTTCAATAACACAATATACCCAAACAGGTCTCAGCGCCCCTTTCACTCTGCACGAGTTAAAAGGTATCATCCATTACTCGAAAAACTCTGCTCCAGGTAATGATGGCATACCATACACATTTCTTCATAATATTTGTGATGATACACTGAATTATTACTTAATTTTAATAAATATTGTGATGCAAACAGGGAATATTCCTCCATCTTGGAAAGAACAAACAGTGTTGCCATTCTTAAAGCCTAACAAACAACCAACCGATGTGGCTGCATTGCGACCTATAGCACTATCGTCAGTATTATTAAAGTTAGCTGAGCATCTTATTAAGAATCGATTAGAGTGGTATTTGGAAAGTAAAGGTCTCTTAGCAAATACCCAATATGGGTTCAGAAAGGGCAAGAGTACAATTGATAGCGTAGCTATTCTCACCACTGATATTCGTATTGCTTTTTCTATTAACCATTCACTTTTAGCCGTATTTGTTGATCTATGCTCTGCCTACGATAGTGTACTTCTTAACTTACTTAGAAATAAATTAGAATCATTAGAAATTCCCCCAATTTTTATAAATTTCATTATGAATATGCTCTCGGAAAGAAAAATAAATTTATATATAAATGATGTCACTTTCACTAGAACTGTTTCCAAAGGCCTTCCACAGGGATCAGTACTTAGTCCCCTCTTGTATAATATATACACTTATGATCTACAGTCTCATATTTGTGTTAATGAGAACATAAAAATGTTACAATATGCAGATGATCTTTTAATATATAGTGTTAATTCATCAATAAATACTTTAACCTGCACCTTGTCAGCTGCATTAGCGAATTTAAAGAGTTGGTTGGACGTAAATGGTCTTTTACTATCTCCATCTAAAAGTGCTGTTGTTCTTTTTTCACGCATGAATAAACCTCCAGACATAAAATTGAATTATGATAATACAGTCATACCGGTATTGGCTCATATAAAGTTCTTAGGAATAATCTTAGATTCTAAACTTACGGGTGTACAACACTGTGAATATATTATTAATAAATGTGAGCGTTTATTAAATATGTTAAGATGTTTAACGGGCGTTTGGTGGGGAGCTCATCCTGACTCGATGAAATTAGTTTATAACGCCCTTATACGTAGCGTGTTAGACTACGGTACATTTTTATTGGAACCAGGAAATATTGCAGCGTTTAGGAAATTAGATCTTATACAATATAAAGCCTTACGAATAATAACTGGAGCCATGAAGTCTAGTCCTACCAATGCATTGCAAGTCGAATGCTGCGATCCCCCGTTACATCTCAGACGACAATTTTTGTGCGACAATTTCTTTTTTCGTACTTTACAGTTTTCTAATCATCCACTTTTTCCTAAATTACAGTACTTATTTGAATTATATCAAACTTCAAGTTACTGGACGCACAAATCACCTCCATGCCTTTTGGTTAGTTACCAAAAATATATATCTATAAACTCACCTACATATCGATCTGACTTGCTTCCATTGTTCACTGTAAGTTATGAGTCGCTTATTTATCCGCTCATTATTCATTTTAATTTAATTGATAAAAATAAAAACGCTAAAATTGAATTCGAACAGCTTATTCAATCAAAGTTCAAAGATTTCCATTTTATATTTAGTGACGCTTCTAAGCAATCTACCTCATCAGAGTGTGTTGGTATAGGAGTATACCATTCACAATATAATATTGTGCAAAAAGTGAAGATACCCCCAGAGTCATCTGTCTATTCGGGTGAATGTCTTGGAATTTTAAAAGCTATTGAATATGTCAAAACCATGAAACTGAATAAAACTGTAATTTTTTGTGACTCAAAAAGTTCTCTTCAGGCACTGGAAAAGAATCCATTTACATTAAAACTTTATTCTCCCCTAATCTTCAATATTAGACAAATTGCTAAAGAATGTGTTGATCAGGGATTACACATAGAGTTTGTTTGGATCCCTGGACATACAGACATAGATGGCAATGTTATTGCTGATAAACTTGCTCATGACGCAGTCACATGCGGAGATATCTTCCCTTATAAAAATTATTGCCAGGACTTATTAGCCCTTCCCAAGTTAACTTTACAAGACAATTGGAAAAGTGTATGGGATTACAGTCAACAAAGTAAAGGCAGATTTTATTCTCAAGTTCAAAATAATATTCCTACTAAACCATGGTTTTCTGTTTTAAAGTTTAGCAAGATGGAAACCTCTATCATTATACGCATGAGATTAGGTCACACATGTACTCCATCCCATCTTGCCAAGCTCCGTATTGTGGACGACCCCCGGTGTGAGTGCGGGTTGGACGAGGGAAATTTGAACCATATTATTTTTGCATGTCCGAAATTCAAAAGAGATGATTTTTTTGATGAATTAAAATCGCTCCGAGTTCCATTGCCAACCAATATTGTAACTCTGTTATCTGTTATAGATAGCAGCATATATAAATGTATTTTATCCTTCCTTATGTCTAATAATATAAAACTGTAAATCATTTCCTATATCTATATATATATATATATATATTTACCTATTATAAAAAGCCTTCCTGATCCCATCCAAATTCCGTTATGTTCCTACTTTCTAAAAATTAATTCCGTTTCCCAATTTTTTTACTTGACGTTGGCAAGTGTACAAACCGTACAAGCCATTAAAAAAAAAAAAAAAAAAAAAAAAAAAAAAAAAAAAAAAAAAAAACTGAAAAGATCTAACATTAAAATTTGGTCCTTTGGCGGATATTCCAGTTATAACTGGTGCCATAACTTCGTGGAGTAAATAAATTACAAGTATTACATATTGGAGAAATATTGATGTGGAGCGGAATCAACTTGGTTCGTGTCATCAAGTGCGTTTATTGTGGTTTTCATTATAGACTTCATACTGATTGTACAAGAATACAGTAATTAATATCAGTCTATGTTTGTAATACATTTAGTATTTCGTTATCAGTTGTTTAGTTAGAACTTAAAGTCAATTAAAATATTTATAATAAATAGGTACATGTACATTATTACTTTTCCTAATAGAACTTTATTTCAAATGTAACAATTGTTATAACTTAATATATTAAAAACTTTGCTCTCAATCTTTCTTAAAGTAGGTAATAGATAACATTCATAATATATCATAAATTATTGTTCTTATTAATTTAAGTAAGAACTTTGTATTAAAAATTCCAGATTTCAATACCCGACTCTCAGAATGTCCCAAGAAAAGGAGCTAATTAAAAAACGACGCAGCTTTAAAGGTCTTACCTCTTTTATTAACTATTTAAATTTGCTAGAGCAAAACACTTTAAGCAAAAGCGATTGCAAAGAATGACAATAATTGACATGATTTCATTTTTAACAAGGTACCTTAAATCGAAAACCATTTCGAGATTTTTCAATTTCTAACATCGTACGTATTTTTTCGGATTTTTTATTCAATTATTTAAGGAAATATTTGGAATAAACCCCGAGTTGTCGTGGTCAAGGAATAATAATGACATTCCTTTGCTTATAAAAGTTCTCGTATTAAAAATCAATAAAAAAATCGCTGTCAATATAGTCAAAGAGTATGTAACAGTGCATTTCAATGAAATGAAAATAAAAAATAAGCGATAAAATGTTTGAAAACGGATTGAAATATTTCAGTTTTGAGTGACAAATTTTATCCAAATCAATTCGTTCAGCCGTTTTTGCGTGATTTTGTAACAAAGATCTAAGTACTCAAACTAAACATCCAAACACTCACAAATTGTAGGATAGAGATAGAATCAGGGGTGATTGCGAACCCTACCCCCCGTGACCAATGGCGGCCTGGAGGGCAAGTACTAGGAGTTTTAGTTGGTAGTACCCGCCCAGGTGAGTCCAACATTTCGAATCGCCCCTGCCCTGGGGGCGAGGGATGCGTAAAAGCATTTCTCCTAGTATAAAAAAAAAAAAAAAAAAAAAAGGATAGAGATAGAATAGAATCGGACTAGTTATGACTATTCGCAATTTTGCTGCGAAAATAAGCCTTGGGTTCAATCCCAAATAAAACTGCAAAAATAATTTATTTCTAACTATTTCCAAAATGAAAATTCTAAATATTTCACTGAATATTTTTTTTCTTGAAATTTACCTATCCATATTAAACACTCCAAAGAGTAAGTAAGATTCGACCACCATAATAAATAAAATCGTACTACCAACATAAACGGAAAAATCAAAAGAATAGTGAAGTATCTTAACAACTTGAACATGATATCGATAAAAATGTTAATAAATAACTCATTAATCTCAAATATTTTATACTTTGGAACTAAAACCAGGCGATAAATCCCAACACACATGCTAGCAAAACGAAATTTATTCGAAACAATTGTCAACATTAAATGATAAACATAGTTGTCTAAAAATAATCTGGATTTTTTTCTCCTGATGATGACGCGTTGATTGGATTATCGCTTACTTTTTTGAATTACAAAAGGACAAGAATCAAGTTATTTATTAAGCAGCGAGTTCAAATAAATCTATTTTAATGAATACGTTGCTATAAAAACTGCTCTATTTTATTGAAATAAAACAACTTTTACGGATATCAAACGCGCTATATTTCCACGAACTAAGTTGTAATTGTCCGTATTTTAATAATATTAATAATACGTATTTTAATAATAATAATAATTATTAATAATTTATTAATTAATAATTATTATTATTATTATTATTATTATTATTATTATTATTATTATTATTATTATTATTATTATTATTATTATTATTTATTAATAATAATTTATTAATAATAATATGCAAAATTATTCCCTAACCATTCCAAAATATCAAACATGCTCAACGTTAATAATCAAGTTTTCACTTCTGCCGGCACTCCCGGAGTGCAACCCGTCTTTTTTTTTTATGTAAATAACGCCAGTTATAGTGAGGTGCAATATATATTTTTCATCGATATTTTCGGCGATTGATTTCTATGCTATGTATGGCGTTTATAATATTTGTTGCAGCCTCCGAAGGGACTGAAATTCGAGGCAAACTAAAATAGAGCAGTTTTTATAGCAACGTATTCATTAAAATAGATTTATTTGAACTCGCTGCTTAATAAATAACTTGATTCTTGTCCTTTTGTAATTCAAAAAAGTAAGCGATAATCCAATCAACGCGTCATCATCAGGAGAAAAAAATCCAGATTATTTTTAGACAACTATGTTTATCATTTAATGTTGACAATTGTTTCGAATAAATTTCGTTTTGCTAGCATGTGTGTTGGGATTTATCGCCTGGTTTTAGTTCCAAAGTATAAAATATTTGAGATTAATGAGTTATTTATTAACATTTTTATCGATATCATGTTCAAGTTGTTAAGATACTTCACTATTCTTTTGATTTTTCCGTTTATGTTGGTAGTACGATTTTATTTATTATGGTGGTCGAATCTTACTTACTCTTTGGAGTGTTTAATATGGATAGGTAAATTTCAAGAAAAAAAATATTCAGTGAAATATTTAGAATTTTCATTTTGGAAATAGTTAGAAATAAATTATTTTTGCAGTTTTATTTGGGATTGAACCCAAGGCTTATTTTCGCAGCAAAATTGCGAATAGTCATAACTAGTCCGATTCTATTCTATCTCTATCCTTTTTTTTTTTTTTTTTTTTTTATACTAGGAGAAATGCTTTTACGCATCCCTCGCCCCCAGGGCAGGGGCGATTCGAAATGTTGGACTCACCTGGGCGGGTACTACCAACTAAAACTCCTAGTACTTGCCCTCCAGGCCGCCATTGGTCACGGGGGGTAGGGTTCGCAATCACCCCTGATTCTATCTCTATCCTACAATTTGTGAGTGTTTGGATGTTTAGTTTGAGTACTTAGATCTTTGTTACAAAATCACGCAAAAACGGCTGAACGAATTGATTTGGATAAAATTTGTCACTCAAAACTGAAATATTTCAATCCGTTTTCAAACATTTTATCGCTTATTTTTTATTTTCATTTCATTGAAATGCACTGTTACATACTCTTTGACTATATTGACAGCGATTTTTTTATTGATTTTTAATACGAGAACTTTTATAAGCAAAGGAATGTCATTATTATTCCTTGACCACGACAACTCGGGGTTTATTCCAAATATTTCCTTAAATAATTGAATAAAAAATCCGAAAAAATACGTACGATGTTAGAAATTGAAAAATCTCGAAATGGTTTTCGATTTAAGGTACCTTGTTAAAAATGAAATCATGTCAATTATTGTCATTCTTTGCAATCGCTTTTGCTTAAAGTGTTTTGCTCTAGCAAATTTAAATAGTTAATAAAAGAGGTAAGACCTTTAAAGCTGCGTCGTTTTTTAATTAGCTCCTTTTCTTGGGACATTCTGAGAGTCGGGTATTGAAATCTGGAATTTTTAATACAAAGTTCTTACTTAAATTAATAAGAACAATAATTTATGATATATTATGAATGTTATCTATTACCTACTTTAAGAAAGATTGAGAGCAAAGTTTTTAATATATTAAGTTATAACAATTGTTACATTTGAAATAAAGTTCTATTAGGAAAAGTAATAATGTACATGTACCTATTTATTATAAATATTTTAATTGACTTTAAGTTCTAACTAAACAACTGATAACGAAATACTAAATGTATTACAAACATAGACTGATATTAATTACTGTATTCTTGTACAATCAGTATGAAGTCTATAATGAAAACCACAATAAACGCACTTGATGACACGAACCAAGTTGATTCCGCTCCACATCAATATTTCTCCAATATGTAATACTTGTAATTTATTTACTCCACGAAGTTATGGCACCAGTTATAACTGGAATATCCGCCAAAGGACCAAATTTTAATGTTAGATCTTTTCAAAGTTTTTTTTTTTTTTTTATTTTTTTTTTTTTTTTTTTTTTTTTATGGCTTGTACGGTTTGTACACTTGCCAACGTCAAGTAAAAAAATTGGGAAACGGAATTAATTTTTAGAAAGTAGGAACATAACGGAATTTGGATGGGATCAGGAAGGCTTTTTATAATAGGTAAATATATATATATATATATAGATATAGGAAATGATTTACAGTTTTATATTATTAGACATAAGGAAGGATAAAATACATTTATATATGCTGCTATCTATAACAGATAACAGAGTTACAATATTGGTTGGCAATGGAACTCGGAGCGATTTTAATTCATCAAAAAAATCATCTCTTTTGAATTTCGGACATGCAAAAATAATATGGTTCAAATTTCCCTCGTCCAACCCGCACTCACACCGGGGGTCGTCCACAATACGGAGCTTGGCAAGATGGGATGGAGTACATGTGTGACCTAATCTCATGCGTATAATGATAGAGGTTTCCATCTTGCTAAACTTTAAAACAGAAAACCATGGTTTAGTAGGAATATTATTTTGAACTTGAGAATAAAATCTGCCTTTACTTTGTTGACTGTAATCCCATACACTTTTCCAATTGTCTTGTAAAGTTAACTTGGGAAGGGCTAATAAGTCCTGGCAATAATTTTTATAAGGGAAGATATCTCCGCATGTGACTGCGTCATGAGTCAGTTTCGTGTCCAATCGTGCCAATAGTTCGTCTCCTCATGACATATATTGTAACTTTTATGATTTAGATTCTTCTGAAAATCGTGATTTAAATGACATTCAAATATACCTCACACGTTTCTGGCAGTTAGAGGATGTTAATACTAAATCGCCACATTATTTTCCAGAGGAAAGGATGTGTGAAAAACATTTTGTTCAGAATACGACTCGTCTTGCTGATGGGCGTTTCTGTGTTCGCATCCCTCTCAAACAAAAATTCGTAAATACGCATATGTCGAAATGTGAAAGTCCTGATTTACTTTCGGTTGTCTATAATATTCCCCATCATGGTATTCTGCGTGAAGGTTGCACAACCACGAAAATTCGAGTTGTGTTCAACGCGAGCAGCCCTACAACATCAGGAGTTTCATGTAACTATATTGAGATGGTTGGACCAACTGTTCAGGACGATCTATTGTCTATTTTGCTGCGTTTTCGGCAGCACCAATTTGTTTTGGCGGTAGATGGCGAAAAGATGTATCGACAGATCGTAGTCCATCCATCTGACAGACATTTGCAACATATTCTCTGGCAGGAGAATACCATGAACCTGTCAAGAAATTCATTTTTAATACCGTGACATATGGTACATCTAGTGCTACTTTTTTAGCGACCTGTCTGAAGCAATTAGGTTTGGAGTGCAAGAATGAAAAAGTTGCTGCGACTTTTTAATTAGAGGGTATGACTTACAAGCTGTGCAAACTATACGCCAGGAAGTCACTGATACTCTGGCTGCAGCTGGTATGCTATTGAGGAAATGGAAATCTAACGAACCTCGTTTAGAATTTCAGAAATTACAAACAACATCATTAGATTTAGTTATAGAATGTGATGAGCCTAACAAATTACTGGACCTTTGCTTTCCAATTGGTGCGTCTATTCCTCATGCTATACCAAGCGAGACGTCCTTTCAGTTATTGCGCGCATCTTTGATTCCTTGGGTCTGTTGTCACCATGTGTGATGAAAATGAAAATGTTGCTTCAGGTGTTGTGTTCAAGAAACTGTCTTGGGATGGTCCTCTAACATCCGATATTCACAAATGCTGGAATTCTATCCGCTAATCTTTGCCAGATTTAAATGAAATTTGCGTTTCAAGGTGTGTTGTTGCGTATCGTACATCTCATTGCAATTGCACACTTTTTCAGGTCGGAGAGCGCTTACGGGGCATGCATTTACATGCATGGTATTGACGCTCATGGTCAAGTCCTGGTCCGATTGTTAACGGCCAAAAGTCGAGTGGCATCTTTTAAGCCAACTACCTTACCGAGATTGGAGTTGTGTGCTGCTTTATCTGGAACTCGGCTTTATGAAAAGGTTAACACTTCGTTGCGGTTAAACATCAATAAAGTCTCTTTTGGACAGACTCCACCATCGTCTTGGGATGGTTGCGTGCTGCCATGCTGCCTTCCAGACTTCAGCCGTTTGTGGCTGCGATAGGGAGCGATCTTTCGCTGCCCGGCATGGCGCGCGCCATGCTGGCCACCGAAAGATCCTGGGAGGCGGCAGTCTCCTTTTGCGAGGACGTCATCTCGCAAAAGGAGACATCGGAGCGGATTCGCGAAGAAGAGGCTCATGAGAATCGGCTCCGACGCAGACGGATGGGAAGAAGGAGGCGGCAGTTTGCCAACCTAATCCCACTATAGTAGGTTGGAGAGATGGCCACACTTGCTCGGCCATCTCTCAGCCGTGAGAGGGCCCCGAAAACGGGCCGGCCGCCGGGTCAAAGGGGCGATTGACACCACGGTCCCCCAGGACCCTACGGCGGTGAGAGAGCAAGTAGTGAGGGGTTTAGCTGGTAGTACCTCCTCCCGCTCTTCCATCGAGCCTACTTAGGCCGGATGGGGGGCCGCGAGGCTTCAGGTGAGCCCAGCATAACCTGTTTGGTATGCGTAAAAGCATTCCCCTCACTTAAAAAAAAAAAAAAAAAAAAACTTCAGCCGTTTGTTCGCAATCGCGTGGCAGAAATCTTGGAAAGGACAGACAACTGTATTTGGTAACATGTTCCAACAAATAAAAATCCTGCAGACCTAATATCTCGTGCTGTGGATATTAGTGATCTAGCAAATTTACATCTGTGGTGGAGTGGTCCCGATTTTCTGCTTGATCCCTCAAAATGGCTTTTACAGCCAAAACATCGGAATCAATGCTCGAGACTAAGCCTGACGTTTGTTTGAATGCCGCTGTTGTCGAAAATTAACATAATTTAATTAAATAATAAAATGTTGGCAATTTTTCTAATTATTTAAGACTAGTGCGATCAATAGCGTATGTAGTGAGATTCATTAAATATTGTAAAAAGGTCTCATTTCATACATAAAACACGAATATACTAATATCTTATAATCTCCTTAATATATATAAATCTCCTGTCACGATGTTTGTCCGCGATAGACTCCTAAACTACTTAACCGATTTTAAATTAAATTGGCACACCGTGAGCAGTCTGGTCCAACTTAAGAGATAGGATAGCTTTGATCCCAAAATTCCCACGGGAACGGGAACCACGCGGGTGAAATCGCGCCCGGCCTCTAGTATCTTATAATTTCAATAATTCTACGTATGTGTGTCTGACCCATCGCATTTATATAGCTCATGTTTGAAAGTACATTTTTTTAATAATTTCGCGCAAACAATTAACTGAAACGAGTTAGTTGCACATGTATTTATGAATTATTAATGTATGATGAACCAATTAATGTGCAATGTTTGTTTGTATGGAAGTCGTACCACCTTAACAAAGAGTATTGGGAAAGTAACTTGACTTATGAAGAGCTTATCACAACTTAGCGCAGATTGAAGCAGTTTTGAATTCCTGCCGACTACACTCCGCTGACGCCAGACCATTTTTTGATTGGGCGACCACTCACTACCATACCGGAGTATGACTATAATTCTCAGCCATCCAACCACTTAACACGATTCCAACAGATCGAACAACTTCGCCAACATTTTTGGTCGAGATGGAGCAAAGAATATTTATCACACAAAATAGCATTGTAAAATGCAAAATTAAAAATGTTTAAAGAATATGTTTCTCAGCTGCAAAATCGTGTCAAATGGCATACGAGTCAAGCCAACTTGAATGAAGGTTGACACTCTGGTCGTGTTGAAGGAAGAAAATCTTCCCCCTTTCAAACAGAACATTGGCTTTATTCAACATTAAAACATTACATAGTAGTTTCCGAATTAAAAGAATAACACAGATGACAATGTCATAACGTAAACACCATAAACTAAGGTAGACCTAAACAAGGAGATCATATCATTCACCCCCTCTATGGAGTGACGTAGTCTTGAAGGTGGACCGGTGGTCTCCGTGCTCGAGCAGAGCGACGTACACTCTCCACTTCTGGATTTGTGGTAACTTCATTGGTAGCAGCTTCTTCCGTTCGTAGTTGCTCCTCGTCATCGGACAGGTCGTCGTCATCATCAATGGCCTGTGGTAGCGGTGCTAGAGATCTATTCGAGACGGTTGTCTCGCGTCCATCGGTCAATCGAACGTAAGAGTATTCAGGATTACTTTGCAGCAGCTGAACCTCTTCTACAGCTGGATCGTATTTTGAGTTTCTTACGTTCTTTTTCATATAAACTGGTCCAGGTGAATGAAGCCAAGTTGGCAAAGACTGGCCATTTATCGAGCGGCGAGGATGATTGAACATACGCTCATGGGGCGTTGCGTTTGTTCCCGTACACAAGAGAGACCTTATTGAATGTAGTGCCGGAAGCAAAGCTTTCTCCCAGTTAGCGATGTCTTCGTTCTTTGATCTGAGTTCTAGTTGGATAGTACGCCACAATGTACCATTTAGACATTCAACTAAGCCGTTCCCCTGGGGATTATAGGGTGTGGTACGACTGCAAGATGTTCCAATTGAAATTAGAAATTGCCTTAGTTCGTCTGATAAGAATGATGTTCCTCTGTCGGAATGGATGTAAGCCGGAGTACCAAATGTGGAGAACAAATCCTTAAGGAAATCGACTATACTCATCGATTATCGTCAAGATGTAATGGTTCTGGGTGTTGGATGGAATCGGCCCTTTAAAGTCCAAGTTTAGTCTTTCGAACGGTGACGTTGCCTTTATAAGGTTTCCTTGGTGCTTTATGTAACGAGGTTTTATTTCAGCACAGATAGGGCATGCTGCCGTCATTCGTTTCACTTCTTCGATGGAGTATGGTAAGTTTTTTGATCTGACCCAGTGGACCATACGAGCGATCCCAGGATGGCAAAGAGATCGGTGTATTTCAACAAGCTTAGAATTGGATGATGCTGTATCTATATGCATGCAAACCCGAGAAAGCGCATCAGCAGCGAGATTCTGTTTCCCGGGTCGGTAAACAATGTCGTATTTGAAACAAGAGAGTTCCAGACGCCACCTCTCGATTTTTTCGTTTTTGATTTTATTTGAATGTGTTTGGTTTAACATGAATGCGACAGATTGTTGATCAGTTACGAGTAGAAAATGCCTTCCAACCAAGAAATGTCTCCATTTGCGTAAAGCTTCAACTATGGCGCTCGCTTCCTTTTCAATAGAAGATTGTCTCTTTTCGGAGTCATTGAGCGAACGTGAGAAGAAAGCTACGGGGCGCCCTTTTTGTGATAGCGTCGCTGCGATAGCAAAATCAGAGGCGTCCGTTTCGACAGAAAATATCTCTTTGTCATCTATTCCGGATAAGGCTGATTTAGAAATGTCAATCTTTATGTTGTTAAAGGAGTTGATAGCCTCTTCAGATAAAGGAAAAGTGACTTCGATCAAGGGTCTGATTTTAGCAGAGAAATTGTTTACCCATTTCGAATAGTGGGCGAATAGTCCGAGTGCCCTTTTCAAAGTAGCCGTATCCGTTGGGATTGGAAGATTTGTTAGTGGTTCTAATCGGGACTTGTCTGGTTTGATAACGTTCTGATGAATGGTATAGCCGAGAAGATTGATAGACTCTGACTCGAACGTGCATTTTCTCATGTTTAGAGTGAGTTTGTATTTTCCAGCGGCTTCCATGAATCTACGAAGGTTGATATCATGATCCCGCTTATCTTTCCCGCAGACAGTCACATCATCAAGATAAGCATATGTACCTTTGAGTTTTTCTGAATCGATGATAAACTGTAGGGTCCTCTGAAAAGCTGCAACACCATTCGTAACCCCAAAAGGTATTCGGGTGAACTGATACAGATTGCCGCATGCCTCAAACGCAGTGTATAACTTTTCTTTTTGGAGAATAGGAACCTGGTGATATGCACTTTTTAAATCGATTTGACTGTAAACATTGTATTTAGCGACTTGCGTTACAATAGAATCAACGCTAGGTAAAGGATAGGCGTCGAGATCCGTGAATCTGTTTATGGTTTGCGAATAGTCAATGACAAGACGCTTTCGGTGATGACCTCCCCCAGCCACGAGCACTTGTGCTCTCCAAGGCGAGATGCTAGGTTCGATGACCTTGTCTTTAAGCAAGTTGTTAATCTCATTAGATATGAATTCTTGGTCTTCTTGACAATGCCGTCTAGAGCGAATAGCTATAGGCTTTAGATTTGGTAAAAGATTGGTGAAAACTGAAGCTGGTGGGACTAATGCCTCTAACACGCTGCATACTTTTAGTGGCCGTTTGTCTCCTCCAAATTGAAGTTCGAGCGACGAATGTTTGCTTAGTATATCGTGCCCGATAATGATGTCCGCACACAGGTCGGCGATAATGAGCAAAGGCTGATGACGATAGATATGTTCACCAATCTCGATTGTCGCATAACATAGTCCTTCCACGTAGGAAACATTGTTAAGGGATGCCAAAGTAATCGCTTGTTTACAGGGTTTTCGCTTAAGATTCATGGTAAGAGAGAGATTCTTGTCGATGAAGCTCATAGAACTTCCTGTATCGACTAATGCATCCGCGCGATAGTTGTTCAGTTTGATAGGAGTGGTTGCTTTCTGTAGGCTCGATGGAGCAGCAGCAGCAGAGATGGTTGACAATTGAGAGTCAGTGTCAGTGACATGAGATTGAGAGTAGTCATCGTTAGTAGCCGCAGCATTTGCGGTGCGTTGGCTTGGTCCATGACTACGGCAAACGTTAGCAAAGTGACCCTTTTTGGAGCAGAGTTGACATACAGCATTGTTAGCGGGGCACTTGATCCTTTGATGTACAATGCCACCGCAAAAGAAGCACCTACGACCACATTTCGTAGGGCGATTGGGTTGGGATCTGTTTTGGCTATTAGTTGCGGCTAAGTTTTGTTGTGGTAGCTGTTCTTGAACCTCGGACGCTGCGTTAACAGGGACAGGTGAATTAGATGGTGACGATACAGAAAGTATTTGCGTGGTGCTCTCAGCAGACTCTAAGGATATGGCTAGACTCAGAGTTTCCTCTAGTGACATTGTAGATTTTTCTAAGAGTCTTTCTTTGATTTTCAGCGATGAAAGTCCGGCGATGAATGTCCCGCGAATGGTTTCATTTTGATATTCGCTAGCGGTAACATTTTTAAAATCGCATTCACGGGCGAGTATGGTAAGGGCCCTCGAATATTCCGCTAACGATTCGCTAGGCTGTTGTTTCCTGGTAGTCAGGCGATGTCGAGCCAAGGTAATATTACGTCGTTTCTCATAGGCAGTATTGAGAGTAGTAATGGCTTCTTCGTACGTGAGACAGGCTCGAATGAAATTGAATATAAATGGCGAAATATGATTGACAAGGAGTTGATACTTAAGCGTGTCGTCGGCTGAAGTGGCTTCCCGTGAGATAAAATTTTCAAACGAGTATTTCCAGTGGGCCCACTTCAGGTCTGAGCCGGCCATTGCAGGTTCTACGTCAAAGCGCTCAGGCCGTAGATATCGCGACATAGACTTTCCATCAGGTTTTTCGTCAGTCATGATTGAACTCGGTGAAACACAAAAATAATGTTGAATAAATTGATACGAGTAAAGACAGAACCAAACAGAACATTGGCTTTATTCAACATTAAAACATTACATAGTAGTTTCCGAATTAAAAGAATAACACAGATGACAATGTCATAACGTAAACACCATAAACTAAGGTAGACCTAAACAAGGAGATCATATCACCCTTTAAAGTGGACACTGGGAAAAATCGTGGCCGTCCATCCTGGACCCGATGGCGTCGTACGCGTGGCAGATATCAGAACCTCGAATGGAGTAATAAGGAGGGCGTTCAGCAAGATTTGCCTGTTGCCTGTGGCCGCGAATCCAGTCTCTGGTTAAAGGGCGCCGTACAATGCGATGCCGCCAATGCGACTAAAACTAGTGTGGGTAGAATAAAACGACCGATAACTAGCAAGTAGTTACGCTTACCATAAAGGTTTCATGCGAGGTGTGCCAGTGCCGTGAAGTTTTTACTTTTTTATTATTTTTCTACGGCGCGAACTATTTTTTATTTAATTGTTATTCTTTTGACTCGCATCTTTATTACAACATACCTACTAAAATGCAACAACTAAAATGTTAATTTGGATTTTTATTTACTAAAAACTTTGAAAACATCCTACAAATATTCACCATAATTCCATACTAAAGGCGACAAGACGCGAGTTCAATCGATGAATAAGTTTTTGAGTTGTTTTTAATTTTAGATACTATTCTACTCACACTAAATTGATCTTAATGATTTATCACTATCAATTGGTGTCATAAAAGTACACGATGTTATTTTTCTGAATCCGCCCCGGTTTGATTCCCGGTGCAGGTAAATGATTATTCAAAAATCTTTGAAAGCTGTTAAATTTATTTTTGAAAATGAAGGAACGTTTCCTTTGAGTAAAATTTGCTCACACCAATATTTACGGTGCTTTCCCTCCAATGACCGTTTTTTTCACCTGTAGGTATAGTGTAAAACGGGCAGTTTTCGATTTAGTGACGTTTGGCCCGAAAAAGTTTCGCCTGATTCGAGTGAACTGACACTTTTAAATTTAATTATTTATTTTGTGACGTTTCGCCCGTTTTTAAACTTCAAGCAATTTTCCATTAAAAAAATCTACTGCTTGATTTTACACTATGTAGTTTTAAAGCGATATCTTTCTTTCGAATATAAATTGCTTTATGGAAATGAATCAATGTAAATTAAAATATTTTTACTTGCAAGTACCAGGGTCGCATATCTAACCAGGGGTTGGCAGGGGACCTTTCCCCCCCTCCTCCGACTCCAGCGCACCTCTTAGAAGCGTGGATTTTTGTATGTTTACTCCCTAAGCACCCTTAACAATTTTCTGAAGAATCGCTTAGGTTCCAGCTCACGCACTCTACAACCCATATTGGGCTTTACGTTGAGTGGACTATTAATTTTATTAATAATTTGATTAGAATATGTGGGTACCTATCTTTTTTCGCAGAGGCTCCCTAAAAAGGCGAGAGATCAACCGCCGTGGAATAATACACAAATTCTGCATGTACTCGTTGTATGCGTTTGGTGCGCCGTTGTTGATTGTCATTCTGACTGTGGTCATTGACAACGTGGACGAAAACAATACTATGAAAATTAGTAAACCGAAATTCTCGTCTTGTTTACACGATTGTAAGTTTATTATTCATTTTATATGCTGGTTTATTTACTATAGGTAGGTACGTACAGTCACGTGCAATAACATAGAAACACTCAGCAACCTTGTCACATTACAAAATTTAATAACATTTTTGGACAGAGATAACTTTGTTTCCGTGATGGTCAATGCGATAAGGTTGTAAATATATACTTATCATTGCTCGTGACGAATACTAACAAAATGCCACAAAGGTGGATCACTTAATCACGCCACGCGGACATTCAGAATTTGAGAAGGAGCGAAGGGCGCTAAAATGGTGAGACCAAACATGCTGATTCGCAGCTTTTCACTTAGTTCACAAACGGTGAAGATAGCTCTCTTTAGAGCCTATTGTACCTCATTCTTCACCTGTGTGTGACAATGCTACGACCAGACTTGCGTAAACTTACCGGGAAAGTAGCAAAAGTTCGCGACGATCGCGCCAGTCTGGTCGAAGCCGTAGCATAAACAGTGCGTCTACAATAATTTCTGTTGGTTCTCTGTCTGGAGGTTTTTATTTATCTTACTAAATATTAAAGATGAGAATGTTTGCTTGTTTGTTACTCTTGAGTAACAAACAAGCCTGAGACTTGTCTCAATCTTGTAAAACTAACTTTTTTTATTCATGACGTCGAGACTCTTAGATAAGGCTGAAGATGGCAGCGAGCCTCTCCCGGAATTCTCAACCACTGAGGAACTGGCTATCTTATCTGTAACTGCCGGAACACAACAATGCTGATAACATTGTTGTTATGGCGTCAGACTTAGATAAGGTGATGGTACCTAGACGGACTCACACGTCTCAAAGTTCTACCGCCAACCAAACCGAATACAACATGTATCCCGCGCTGGGAATCGAACCCGAAACCCCTTGGTCTGATACCGGTGATTGTTACCACTAGACCCCAGAGGCGGTTAAAACGGCGGCTAGTTGAACGGATTTGGACAGGACACAAAGATAGTTTTATAACCTAGATTGAAACAAAGGCTACATTTTATCCCAACATTCCCACGGGCACGGGAACCATGTGCATGTAACCGAGGGCGGCTACTAGTATTTTATTTATTTGATCATTATCGTATAAATTGACGTTGATGTATGTATTTATAATAGACGATGATGATCATGAAAATCCCTTTTTTTCAGCTTCTATGTTGTACCTGTACATTCCGTTTACAGTACTGATAATAGTCAACATGGTTTTCTTTGTATTAACTTCTATAAACATTTTCCGAATAAAAAGAATTATACACAGTTCATTAAAAAACAATCCCAACACTAAAAAGAATGAAAACAGGTAAAATTATGATAATGCCATATATGTTCATTAGCAGCTAATTTAATGCATGAGCCATACACGCGCTTTAATCATTAGTGACTACGAAAAGCGCTTTTATTTCGTACCAGAAAGATCATTATATAAAATTTGATTTGTGCTTTTTTGTGGAACCGCAGCCTATTTGACGACTCTGTACGAATTACGACAGGGAAAAAAAATTGTCCTTCACGAGTTATTTGCCGGCTCTTCTCGTTACAAGGTCTTCGGCCGTAGAGTTTTTGAACGCGAAGCCACGAAGCTTCTTTGAGATTCATTAGACCTTGTAACAGACGAACAAATTTTATTGAATTTGAGTTAACAGATAATACAACCAAATAGACCACTATTCAATTATTTTACTTAAATGCGAAAAGAAAATTGCTCAACATTGGTGGGTTGTTAATTGTTACCTATGGGGTGAGGCTGGCCAGTTATGATTTACCCATCCGTATATACTATTGATAAGTCAATAAAATTTTGACATGTCGAAATTTTAAACGCACTGCAACGTTTTACCAATATTCCAGCCAAACCTTGGCGAATGGATGCCAGCCAACGTGTGATTAATTTGGATTTATTGTCTGTCGTCTCAAGCCATTCATATGTTTTCTTTTGTAAATTTCATAGCATCATGTGGATTTTTAAACGATTCTCCTTTTTTCCAGGTTCATGCTGTATATAAAATTGTTTTTGATAACAGGCATCAACTGGATAATTGATTTTATCCTCTTTTCAACCGACCCTCCTGGCTGGATCGAATTTATACCGGACACATACAATATTCTTATTGGAGTAGTCATATTTGCCATGTACATTTGCAAGAGAAAGATATTAATCCTTATATGTAGTAGGTAAGATATCACTTTAATTGTTTATTTATTTATAAGTTATAATTATACTTCGTTGGTGCATCCTATGAGATTAAATAAACCATGTAGTCCGTTTTCGACGTACCTTACTGCATCATCACACGAATTTTAGATTTATTTTTACAATACATTAAAATAAATAAAGTTGTTTGAATGACTCGCGCTAAGCGCCATCCGCAACTCGACGCCAGAGGGCGCCTCATTTGTTTTTTTCGTGTCTGCATCGTTGACGCGCGGTCCGTACAATTTCACGTTTTTTATTGTTATATTAGTGAATATCAAAGTGTTTGTGCATAATGGATGAAAAACGAACGCGTGAAACATCGGAGAATAAAAATCACAATAAAATAAGACGCCTGGAACTTTTAAACGAAAAAAGTCGACGGCCGCCGGCCATCGCTGTTTTCTACAAGTAGTACAGTAATAGTAGAGTTTGCTTACGAAGGTGAGTTTTTTCAAAATGATTTCATGTTCAGTCGCTGCCAGTTAAAACTAGCATATCTCATTATTGCTAATAGAAATGATAGTGATATCTACAAATAAGTAATAACCTCAATTATTATTATTAGCCATTTTTTCTTTCTTTTTTGGCGGTCGTCTGGAAATTGATTTGAATATTTGTGTTGAGTACCTACAAACTGTGTTTTTAAACATAACCACATAGCTTACTGGCGGTGTAAAAATATATCTCATTAAATATTTCTAAAGTGTTGGTTAATATCTAATGATATATGATATAATAATATAACGGAAATCAAGTAAAACTCGAGACGGCCATTAGCGCACTGACGTTTATTCATTGACACACACAAATGACAGTTGACCAAAGTGTAGGTATACATAACATTAGGCGAAATGTCAACCGGATATAAAATATGTTTATGATACAAACAACCTGTGGTTCTTATTATAATAACTGCATAACCGCTGCGCACTCCCTGAGGTATGCGCGCGGCGAGACGGGGGGGACGCGCTCTGTCAGTCCACCGTCAACGCCGTTGCGAGTGCGCAGCGGTTATGGTCATACTATAACAGTTATTATAATAAGAGCCACAGGTTGTTGGATCACAAACTACGCTCGTGGCGGCAGGTAGTGTCGCAGACGCACATGAGATAAAAATTCAAAGATGGGTCGTGCGTTATCTCGTGATGTAAAAACCGTAATTTTTAAAGTGGCTGAATATTTTAAGAAAAGAAAAGCAGACAGAGAAAGTTTTGTTTCAGAATCCGGAATTCATGTTGATATTGGGAAAGGACGGCGATTGGTAATTCTCCACGCTGGGAGTCGAAATGGCTTGGTGGATGACGTATTGACTATATTCAAATGAGATGCTAAAACTGGTGGTTTTATAAGTGGGTAGATGAAAAGTTAAAAGTAAGTTGCTGCCAAATTCTGTTGTTGTATTGGACAACGCGTCTTACCATAGCGTTCAGGTTGAGAAGAAGCCAACTATATCAAGCATCAAAAGATAAATGCAAGACTGGTTGCTACGCCTCAATGTAGAATTTTCAGGAACAATGACAAAGGCTCAGCTGCTAATTCTTATCACAAGTACACAAAAAGAAACCGTGTATAGAATTGACGAACTCCTGAAGGCCCGTGGACACACTGTTCTGCGTTTACCTCCGTACCATCCAGATTTAAATCCTATTGAGTTGGTTTGGGCAGATGTTAAAAACAACATAGCCCGAAACTATATTAATTCTTCTCTAGACGAAAAGATAATCATATTGGATAAATTGTTTTCGGAATTCACGGCAGAAAAATGGCAGAGATGCGATGATCATGTCCAGAAAAATGAAAATGATTACTGGAATCGCGATATTAGGTTCGATAATATTATCGATTCACTCATAATAAATTTGCAAGACTCTGATTCAAGTTCCAATGGCGATACGGACGATGAAGATGATGACAAAATGGAAGATGAAGTTGAAACAGAATCTATGTCGGAATAACTTTACTACTTATACTAATATCTATTTGTTTGTAATTATAATAAATGTTCAATAAAACAAATCCTGATTTGAATTATAAGTTTAGTTCTTATTCATCAACAGCCTAGGTATTTTAATACAATATCGAGTATAATGACTTGACGACCTGTTTGGCGCAGGGGTACTAACCCCACCTTCTGCGCCAGAGGTCCCGGGTTCGATCCCCGGACAAGACAAATATTTGTGTGCATGAACATGTCTATTTGTCTTGGTCTGGATGTTTAATATGTATATTATGTATGTATTTACAAAAAAAAAAGGATATAAGTATGTTTATCCGTTATCTAGTATCCATAACACAAGTTCTACATGATACTTAACGTGGGCTAGATAATTGGTGTGATTGTATAAATGAAAAAAAAAAAATGTAGATTACATTTTCATCAACTAATAAGATAATACAACTAATACATTTTTATCCACTAAAGAGCCTCCGACTACCGTTCCGCCACAAGTCTTGCTTTAGAAATGTAAACTGATATCGTAAGATTTGTCCGACGTGTATTGATCTCATATGAACTCATGCTCTTTTTCCCCGACTCCCACCTCGCCGCGCATACCTCAGGGAGTGCGCAGCGGTTATGGGATGGTATGGTATGGTGGTGGTAAATATTTCCTAAGTATTGGCACAAGATGTCAACCGGAAATAAATACCTACTTTTTTAACGTGATACGTGATGTCATCAAAAAAAGTAGCAGCTAAGCTGACTCAGCTTAATTTTATTTTTTTGTAGATCCGGGGGATGTTTTACAACATAAATATTTTAATTCTGGAGTTTTATTATTGATTTACTTTACGGTTATTGATTACTGGGATGGCGGGAATATAAGTGGACTGTATAGCGAATAGCGGGGCGGTTTGCGATTTGTGGTTCAGAAAAAAAATGATGTGGACCTTAGATATTATGGAGAGGGAAGGGGACTTACCGAGCGCGGTTCGATTCAGCTTCTGGAGGATCTTGCCTTCAGCTGCACTTCAGGAAACGCCACTCACTATAGTCTCACACACCCAGGTTGGACAGGAAACCTAGGCCTAGGTTGCTCTGCCGGCCGGCTAAGTTCCACACACTTTAGAACACTGAATCACTTATTACACAGTTTACAATTAATTCAAGCTGCGGTTAATGCATTTTATTTTAAATTATATGCGGAGTCGCACGCAAATCGTGGCGACGCGGTTCGGTTGTCGAAGCGGAAGGGACGTAGCAACTTTTGCGCTATAGTCCCGACGAATCACAATGCACTGCACTTGCTTGATTAGTTCTCTCACTCTGCGCACGATGGTGTGAGTAGGAAAGGGATAGGAAGTAAGGAACCACATCATGAAGCGCGCGAATTTAAAATAGGGAAGCCGGAAATGGCGTAAATAGATTACTGATTGATTATTATTTAATATGGATGATGAGCCGCAGACCATGCCTGAGGAGACCGTCACTGAGTCACCTACAATATGTCACGAGAACCTTAAGCCAGTACTTACATATTTATTACTTAATTAAACGGTGCCTCACATCACATCACGTCGGGTCCCAATATCCAAAATGAGGAAAAACTATAATACTTATTTAACTGTACTTTAATAACTATCATGTAAAACTTAAAGGATCCCCACTCCGATCTCTGAACTTTGGGGTAGAATCCTTGTGAAGGGGATGGTTATAGAACAGAAGGAGGGCTTGCTTACTCAGAGGCTTGTACTAGAAAACTTAAAAAATAAAATAAATCTTGATTTATTCATAGGGCCGCGACAAACAATTATATCGCGCGTTTTATCGCATCTACGTAGATAAATTAAAAAAAAAACCGCGTGCATGGCATTGTGTCTTTATATGTATCGCACAGTTATCTATATCGCGAAATGTATCCATAGAGTCCGACTTACGAAAGTAGCACGCGCAATATTAGATACTGAAAGCAAAAGGTGTTTTGATTATCTCAATAGGCATAGAGCTTATTTTCGAACGTTGAAGGCGACTGCAGCGCCACTCTCATGTGCACTAATTCTTTCATATTAATAATGATATTTGGCAGCACAACAACACTCTAATAATATAACTGATTTCATATTGAATGCCTACAGAATTACCTACATACCGAATACTTAGCTCCTTTAATAGTAAAAAAAATGTAATACTGAATGTCAATTTGAACAAACGACTATTTTGTCGCGTCACTATTTTTGCTTTGTCAGAAAGTGAGCACAGTGGAGCTGTCATTTTACTGCATAAAATTACAGGTCCGAGTATAATTATCCCGATATTAGACAAAAGCTTCATTTACGTACATCTTATGTTTTGGCGCGCATTGTTCATTGAAATAAAACAACTTTTACGGATATCAAACGCACTATATTTCACGAACTAAGTTGTAATAATATCGCTATTCTCTGCAATTATATCGCTAAACATCTATATGGTTTGTTAAATCTCATAGGATGCAGTAACGAAGTATAATTTATGGTTAATTGAACTTACCTGAAGTGAACTTCGACCTAAATTTTACGAATTGCTGTACCTGTAGAGATTTAAGAACCCTTCCCCCCAAACCCACCAAAATGAACTGCATAAAGATCAATCCGTTTAATAATAGCTCTGAAACGAATGAAGCGCCCTCTGACGGCGAGTTGCGGATGGCGCTTAGCGCGAGTCATTCAAACAACTTTATTGATTTTAAAGTATTGTAAAAACAAATCTAAAATTCGTGTTATGATGCAGTAAGTCAAAAACGCACTACATGGTTTAATAAATCTCTACGGATGAAGCAACTCGTATAATTTTGGCTGAAGTTCAATTCAGGTAAGTTCAAATAACCATAAAGTATAACATACAAAGATATACATCATAACTTATTATATTGCAGTGGTACAAAAATCAGTAAACTTCTCTATAATCATATTATCATTCATTACACAGTGAGTGGCCTAAAACCGGAGATAATATTTAAAACGGATGCTTTATAGGTCACTAGTAATTAAATCATTATGGTACCAACTAATTAAAATCAAATCTTTACTTTTTGATTTTTTCTAACAAACTTAATCGTAATTTCAATGTAATGGTAATGCAAATACCAGTTCCGCTCAACCGATTGATTGAGTTCATTCTTACTTAGTACTTATTCGGAGCTACTCGGAACGTCTTTTTGACAATTTATGGGTTGTGTTGTGTGACACAACTTGTGTCGACTCGGCTGATAGAAAAATAATACTATCGCACTTCATGAGTCCAAGTAGGTATTGTATTATAAATTAAAATAGATTTTTTTGAAAAAATCAATTCGGCCACAACTAAATTCTCAGATGGGACTCGAATCCACGACCTTGGAAATCCGGTCCTGTGCTCTAACCACTGAGCTACCGAGACTTGCGGACCACCCCGTCTAAATTCTCCTATACTTTTTAACCGACTTCAAAAAAATAAGGAGATTATCTATTCGCCGCGTATATATTTTTTTATGTATGGACATCGATTACTCGAAAACGGCTGGCCCGATTGTAATGATTCAAACGTTATATCAGGTGTGTTCTCAAGTTGGTCCCATTTTCTAAAATTTCGAAATCAGTTCAGTATTTTTTAGGAAATCTCAAAAATACTGTTGTAAAAACCGCAAGATGGCAATAAAATGCACTAGATGGCGCTGCTTATGCCTTAGTAAAAATATTAAAGCATTGGAGATTTCGACGGTGGTCCGCAAGTCTCGGTGTTGCTCAGTGGTTAGAGCATTGGACCGGATTTCCATAGGTCGTGGGTTCGAGTCCCATCTGGGAATTCACGCCTGTATTCATTATACAAACCCCTTCCGGGATTCGAACCCGGGACCTCAGAGTAGGCGATACCTTGAAAGTGGTGTACGTTCCACTAGACCACGGAAGTCGTCGAACTGCTTTGTTATATCGATAATTAGATGTAAGTACCAAATTGTTGTTTACAGATTTTCAATGTGCGCTCGTTTCGTTCCGATGCTGCAGCCGCGAACAAAAAGTTCTCAAAAAACCTCAAGCACCAAATGTACAGACTCTCATTCTTAATTATGGCCGTTGGTGTTGGCGCTAACCCCCATTTCCACTGACGAAACATTTATAAGAAAACATGTTGTAAAATATAATGCGAACACTTTCTTCGCATTTTCTTGTTCTTCAATGTTTTGCGAGTGGAAAGGTGGTAACTCAAATTACCCCCTTTTTTACACTTAAATGTTTTAGTGCTAATTTAAGCAGAGCCCGTATTTTTTAATAAAGAGTTCGTTTTTCCTATTGTGAAGTTTTTTCTCTTAAATATCTCATCTTACTCCGGTCTCCCTTAGTAAAAACTATCTCGTAAATAATAGGTTATTTTAGCCCTTTGTAGAACAAACCAACCTATTAGTGGCAAACTATGTATAATCGTCACCGCACTCACTGCTATGAGAGGCATCTTATAGGTGTCGTTAACGTCGATAGTAATATAATATTTGGGAATACAATACCCCACGACGATACTTACAGTTCAACATAAAAGTGTGTCAAAGTCGTCGTTAAGTTAATTAATTTAAGTAACTAACTATAGAAACTATTTAATTAAGCTTATGTTAATCAAGTAGTCCATTCGCGAATTAGCCCTGTTAGGACTCGGGTCCCATTTAGCGAATTAGACATTTAAGGCACGACTATATAAATGCTACTTAAGTTCTCTAGTTCGTGTGTTTAATAAGAAGTTGTTTGTTTTCTTAATAAATCAAGATAAATAATGTAGCCATTGATTTTCATACATTGTTTCGGTGAGGCATATATTTTTCAATTAAGTATATGGGACGTCATAATACTGATTTTATAGACCAAAAAAGGAAGTGTTTCTAGTTTCCCGTACTGTTATGGATTATCCTCAGACAACCAGTATCAGTAGAAAAGCCACAGGCATTCCCCCACTGACACTAACTTTTTCCTTTTAATAAACAATAATATATGTAAGACTGATGAAAAACAGGAAAACCATTATCCTTTATTAAGAATTGAACTACTGAACGTGAAACATGTTTACTATATATTTGTGGTGCCTATCTTCTTTGATTATCATAGTAAAAAGTGAAAACGGAGGTTGTTTTAACAACGTCATAGATATAGCAACTCGAGAAACGGTCGAGAATGTGACAAAGTATTGTGAAAACACCCCATGTGTCTTCAGATTTTGTGACAATGTTCACGACATTCTATTAAGTCACTATCGTGATGCCAACCTTACGTGCCATTCGCTCAATGACATAAACAAAATAACAAATTTATCTATACAGTTATCAGATGTCAATAAAGTGTTCAAAAAAGAGGGAGATGTTTCAGTGGAGAGTTTAAGAACTTTCAGGAATGATTTCAAACATTTAAAATATAGTGATAATACAAACTCAAAATGCACTGGCAAAATCAGAAAAAATATGAATACATCGTTGAAGTTACGTCTTTTGGAAGTAAGTAAACTGTATTTTTGTTATCAAAATTGTTTATATTTATTTCTATATATATATGAGATGAGGTCTTTACTGAAAAAAAAAATTACTTTAGCAAAATTTCGTTTGCTATTCGTAGGAACAATTTTTATTAATAGTTACTACTGTAGTGATATTGGTCACATCACATACGAATATTTAATAAATAAATGTATATATATCTACATATATTTGCATACAAAAGCTTATGTTACATTTTTTAATCAAAAGCATTGTATGAACACTAGCTAATATAATGCTATTATTTATGCAATAAACAATTGATATTGAAATTATTTTTACCCGATTGCAAAGGAAAGGTTATATTTTTCGCGTGTATCTTGTATGTTTTTTCTTTTTCATTTATTACTGTATAAAAAGTAAGCTTACAATAATTGAAAAATAACAGCGTAAGAAATCCACAGAGATTTATAGCAACGCTGTTAGAAGCTCGCTTTGGCGTTAAATACCATAAAATATACTAAATATCACTTACAAAATAAGATTAGACAACAATATCGAAGGAACAAGCTAGGCGCATTCGAAGGTTTCAAACAAAAATTCCTTCACTTTGGACTTTAAGTTCGACTTGGTTATACTATCAACGAAATCTGCAGGTAGTTGATTAATAAAGCGCGGTACTAGATAACCTCAGTAGCTCAGTGGTTATTAGCATAGCATTGGACCGGAATTCCAGAGGTCGTGGGCTCGAGTCCCATCTGAGAATTCACTTGTGACCGAGTTGTATTTTTCCAATATTTTTCTATTTAAAATCTATCATCAGTATAAAATAGCATTGAAAAATGCAAAAATCAAAAATCATAAAAGACGTTTTCATTATCTCTACTCGTCGACCGAAAAAATTATAACGTTAAGAAATCAATAAGATGTGCAGGTACAGTACAGGTATCCTTTTTTTTTTTAAAGTGGTAGGTAACTAAAATCATTAGTTTGATGAGATTAGTGAGTTTTGAGATTTTTAATAAGGAGCAAGGTATGATGTAAGACGACTAAAGTCTCTGTCCAGTTTGGCAGCAGTCAGCTAAGCCGTCTGGCCGACTAGTCGGCCAAAGTCATAGACGGCACATCTCTATCAAAAAGGTAATCGATAAAATCTAGTAAGAATGTGCAGCGAATACAACTCAATTATCGATGTCATCCGTTACACACAGTCATACTCATACATCAGTATGAATCTGATTGCTTGGCCATACGTGTCGTCAAGCGCCTTGTCGGTATTTTTACGCTATAGTGTATCCAAGGCGTTCGTGTTCACAGAACGACGAACTCCTTAGCCACAAAAGTGCTGACAGCGCAAATATACGCGACAACGCGCAAGTGTGGCCGCAGAATGATAGTCGGGTAACTACTTGGTTTTCTAGGATGGGTCAATGTTGCAACACTTGGTAGCGGACAATAAGGACATTATCCAACAACATAGAAGTTTCTATGTTGAATACTACGTAAGGAAAGTCAAAGGAAAATGGCGCGCTCCTGCATTTGCTATGGCGGAATTTATAGACGCACAAGGAGATAACAATAATAACAGAGAAAGAACGTTTTCTGTATTTTATAAAAGCATTGGTAAGTTCTACCTAAGCAGCTACGCCACTTTAAAATACGTGCGTACTTTTATATCCGGTCAACTGAGGGCTTAGTGCAAATTTGAAAATATCCAAACTTTACCATCGCGTGAGAGTAAAACTTTGACGGATAGCCTTAATGCAATTGGAATAAGGTTGAGAATTATACTCTATTCGCAAACTACGGCGTAAGCGAGTTAGGTAAGGTAACTCGCACTAAGCACTCTGCTCTCGCAATTTATAAAAGTATTACTAAACATGTGTTTTAAATAATAAATAATATTACTTAAAATAGAAGTGATTATGTTACTTACATGTTATGTCAATCCCACAGGGTCTGTATATCTAATGTAGACATAAGGAAATTGTGAATAAATGTAAGTAATCTCACTCACAGGGTTACTGGTATCCTGCTTCTTCCTGACGGCACTCCTGGTGATCTACGGGCTCTTCAGCCAGCTCAGGACCCTGGCAGGACTGATTCTAATGGCCCATGTGTTCACCATCGATGTCGGTTTTTTATTAAAAGCTACAATCAACCTGTCCCTCCAGCTCGGAACGGCCACAGAAGATTTTTGCCGATATACGAGTAAGCTCATTCTATACACACGCGGAGAAATAAAGTCGAGCCACTGCGTTATTTTCATACAAACGTTCCCACTTTACAGAAAGATTCAACAGTAATGTATGAAAATATATATCTTTGTGTGAGCTGAAGACTTGAATGACGAATTAAAGCACTAAATATTTTTAAAAAAATTGATTTGTGGGCAAAGAATGAAACTGTTTCATTGATAGTTTAAAAATGCAGTTTTTTGTTTCAATCGTTTTAAATGTTAATTTGATTAATTGAACATTTTGCAGAAATACACAAACTTTTTTATTTAGAGCGTGAAGTGCCGCGAAGTTTGTAGTTGTCTAAAGTAACGCAGTGGCTCGTTTTATTTGTCTTTTATTACTTCAAATACACCAATAATAGAAAACTTATCCAGCGACAACCCACACCAGACCAACGGCCATGGTTTCTTGTTGACAATGAAACATAACAACTCAAGCCATTTGCAAAGTGACTGTACGAAAAACTTTCGAGTAAGTATCGAAAAAGCATGGTCAAGAAATATATTATGACGTATTGAACAGCGATCCTACCGGACGTAAAAGGAACTACATTTTCCTCGTGGACTTATTAAGTACTACGTTGTACGTCCTCGTAGTACGTACTTAATAATTCTATGATTTTCCTGTAAACAAGTACATTTTTTGACGTGAAGATTCAAATATTTTCTCGATATATATTCGAAGTTATTCGTGCTTTCTCTACTGCTCTATTTTGATCTCTACTGATCTATTTGAATATTCATATTTTCTTTATGCTCTCTTTTGTAGAAAAAACAGTATTATTTCCAGTTCCTCTTTGACATTGAAAAATACTTAAGAATGGAAAATCGAGAATTAAAAGATTTAAAGTTTTTGGCCTCGTCTCCGGTCCGCCATTTTGTTTTTTTCTTTTTTAAATGGCTTCTCATACTTGGACGTGGCCAGCCTCCATATGAAATAGTTCAAACTCCTTTGAGCTTATTTAAAATCTTGATGGAGATAATATGTAATATTATGAAAAAAAGTTGCGTTAGAGACAGGCCGACTAGTAAATAACTAGTATTTAAACTAAATGGTTACTCACTTGACCTGATATTTGCTTTTTTTCACAGGTGCCATTATGTACTTCAGTCTTATTTCAAGCTTCTTTTGGATGAACGTTATGTCTTTTGATATCTGGTGGACGTTTAGGTAAGTTTATTTTCTTCAAATGTGTCAAATTACGAGTACCTACATTTTCAAGCGTATCTACTGTTCATTGGAATAAAACAACTTACGTTGCCGTTTTCCTAATTATATCAGCGTCTTTGGTTCCTCCAAGGAAACCTACAACTCAGCGCTTCTAAGTAAAAAAGTACCTAGGTACTGTGTGAAATTGTGAAGCTGAAAAATCAAACCTTTTCATAAAACATGTAAAGAATTAAAAATATATATATACCTCTATTAAAATAACAACAAAAAATTATCTATGGGATGCTTAAAAGGTTTAAAATATTACTGCATCTCTAGAGCAAAAATGGCTTCCTTATATAAAAATATAGTTATTATTATTTTTTTAATTTGTAAATTATAAAACTTAATGTAAACACCTAAAAGACTTCGCGGCTCGCGCCCTGCATAAAAAAAATTAAACTTTTTTTAAAGTACCTACCGCACGAAAACGCGGAAAAAGTCACGAAGACCAGAAGAACGAAAAATTGAGTAAAAATTATGAAAGATAATGGGTGGGAGTGAAAAAGATAGATAGAAGTAGATACTTGAATAATTAGGTTGTAGAATATGAATTAAAAAGTTATCTTTTGTTCTGGCTACAAACAAACCGGGTGGAGCCATAATAAAAGTTATGAAAAATATTACACAAGGAGGTCGATAGCTTAAAGTAGAAGTGTGGATGAAATGAGGTCGCATGTATGAACTACCTAACTAAAATAAAATAAGGAAAATTATAATAGTGAAAATAATAGCAAATGATTGTTTAACCATAAATAAATAACATGGAATATAAATAAATATGACACTGAAACGTCTCGCATCGTTTGGAAAAAACACAGCGGAACACTGTGGTACTATGTAAGTGATTGGATTGAATTATTTTTTTCTCAGAGGCTCCCTAAAAAGGCGAGAGATCAACCGCCGTGGAATAATTCACAAATTCTGCATGTACTCGTTGTATGCGTTTGGTGCGCCGCTGTTGATTCTCATTCTGGCTACGGTCATTGACGTAGTGGACAAACACAATACCCTGAAAATTACTAAACCGAAATTCTCGTCTTGTTTGCACGACTGTAAGTTGTATTTATTAATGTTTTTCACGCCTATTTCATATAGGT
The DNA here is from genome assembly GCA_910589605.1 of Chrysoteuchia culmella. Classification (NCBI taxonomy): domain Eukaryota; kingdom Metazoa; phylum Arthropoda; class Insecta; order Lepidoptera; family Crambidae; genus Chrysoteuchia; species Chrysoteuchia culmella. The sequence goes on along the minus strand of OU342651.1, from coordinate 18,370,749 downwards.
ACCTACAACGTTTGGTAAGTATTTTAACTTTACTCAAAACCTCAAAACAATTTGTAGAACTCATCATTACGAACAATAAAACCGGGCAAGTGCGAGTCGGACTCGCCCACCGAGGGGTCCGCACAAATTAGTAGGTACCTCTACCTATGTACATAATATTATAAATAGTTCAGGAATTGAGTCTCGCAATTTTTTTCCGAAGTTTTCCCGAAATTCAGTTTCCAAAACTTGAGACTAAATTTTTCATGATTTAATTACAAATGTCTAGTTTTCAGATGTTTCCTGTAAAAGTAAAAGACGATATTACTTGCGAAATTCCATAGTTATAAGTCAACGGGAAGTATGAATGAATGAATTTGTTTTTTTGCGACATAAAAGGTCTTATCTTTTTTTTTACGTTAATTTACAAGTTTGTTTTTTTTTACCCCTTCAACGGACTGTTGACTTGAATACATGGTTTTAATTTCATCTCGATACCTCTACGCGTTCTCGAGATAAACGAAGACAGCCGGACGGACGGACTGACGGATTAAGGGTTTCTTTTTTTCTTTATAAGTTCGGAACCCTAAAAATGGAACCAAACCTAAAATTGCAAAAAAAAAGCTGTTTCCTGGTTCTTACAAAATTTTACTTGAGCTCTGCCTAAATGTATGTATGTATGTATCGCGATTTCAGAGTTGCTTCTATACAAGAAAATGTTCGTGATGAGTTCTAAAATGGTTTTGAGTAAATACAATACAATCCTACTAATACAATACCTATGTACCCCCGCTGGGAATCCAACCCGAGACCAGGGTCTGATACCGGTAGTTGTTACCACTAGACCACAGAGGCGGTTAACTTTAACTTTTAAGCTATTTATTTGATATATCGTAACTGTAAATTGACTTTGATAACTGTAATTATGATATTATGGTCGATGATAATCATTAAAATAACTTTTTTTTTCAGCTTCACTGATGTACCTGTACATTCCTTTTACAGTAATGATAATAGTCAACATAGTTTTCTTTATATTAACTTCTGTAAATATTTTCCGGATAAAGCGATTTATACATAGTTCATTAAAAAACAATCCCAACACTAAAAAGAATGAAAACAGGTAAATCTTTGATAATGTTTTATTTTTTCATCAGCAGAATTTTTTTATGCAAAACACAGAACTTCAATCAAGAAATACAAAAAAACGAAAAGCGCTTTTCCTATTGCTGCCAGTTCCTCTTGAGCCGAGCTAAGCTACGTTTATTAATTTATTTATTTACGTTGCTAAAGATGTGTCTGATTTACGCCGGACACGGATAGATTAAAAGTGGAACCGCATCCTTATTTGACGACTCTGCACGAATTGCGACAAGAAGAGATATATATAGTCCTTAATAAACATCTTGCCGGTTCTTCTCATTACAAGGTCTTCCGCCTCAGAGTTTCTAAACCAATGTCAAAGCCACGTTGCTTCTTTGACATTCACAAGCGCTTGTTTTGAACTATTCATGTTGCTTAACGGTCGGTTTCAATAACTTATCTACAGTAAGAGATAGGCTTACTAGAGCTTTGTTGCCTAGATATTTTTGTTATTCAGCCCAAAATAACCCAAAATAACAGCGGTTGCTAAGTAACGTAACTAAGATAAGCCTACCTCTTGTTAGGGATAGATTATTGAAACCGGCTGTAAATCATTCTTTGATAACTTTCTGTTTTCTTTTGTTTTATTTTTGTAAATACATTTCTATTAGGATTTTAATAGTTTTTTCCTTCTTTTGCAGGTTCATGCTGTATATAAAATTATTTTTGATAACAGGCATCAACTGGATAATTGATTTTATCCTTTTTTCAACCAACCCTCCTCCCTGGATCGAATATATACCGGACACATACAATATGCTTATTGGAGTAGTCATATTTGCCATGTACATTTGCAAGAGAAAAATATTTATCCTTTTAGGTAGTAGGTAAGATACTTATCACTACTCCATCAAATTAAAGTTATTTATTTTTAATGCGAAACATATTTTTCTTCATCACTTTTATTCGTAACTTTTCATACCTCTACGTGGATAGGTATTTACTTTTGGTAAGTTTGCCTTGCCCTTTGAATTGAAAGAAATATTTATAGTTGAAAGAAACTTGTTTGTTGTTCTGGGCTCTCTGAACGATTATTTAGAATCCCAAAAAACCGGATCACTTAAACTAAAAAATCTGAAAAATATTGGTTGGAGCGATATTGCTGAAATTTTAGTTCCACGAGTAACTAAGATCTTCTCATAAACAACTTATGCGAGGGCCATATCGTTGTACAGTGCTTTACATCGTATATTTCCTCAGCCGCTATGTTGGTACCCCTGTCTGTATGTCAAGAAAGCGCGAACGCGTTAGAAACATTTCTTCAAAACCATTTTTCTTTCACCGCTTTCTAATGTTTTGAACATGATTCTAACATAGAATCCAAAACTTAAAAAATCTTATTCTAATTATTCTAACCTTTTGACAGATATCGACAGGAGTACCAACGGAAAGTGGAAAAAGGGAATACACGATGAAACGCACTGTACCACGACACGGCCCTCTCAATGTAATCCTAAGAGAGGTATAGTCACGTGCTATGGTATCTATACCTACACGGACAGATTTGCAAATATTTGCATCCAATTGATATTTCAAAATTAAGTATCTCATGTTGTATGAATTCAGAGTTATGCATTCTTCAAACAGCGTCAAAATTAAGTATATTTTTTTATTCAAAGCAAAGTATACAAGACAATATCAGTGAAAAGTACACATTTGCAAACTCATATTTATGTATATGCGACAATTTCATAACAATGTGTGACGGGGCTCCTAGTCCGGCAGCACTGCAGTCGCCGGAACGTCGGAACCGCCGCACTCGTTTAAAAAATGGGAACGGAATAAAATAATCGTTCCAGGAGACTTGACTTTTTATTTTGAATTTATGGAAATAAGGAAATAAGGAACTGAAACAATATAAAAATACAAAGATATAGAAAAGTCCTAGTTATAAATACTGAATCTAAATAATGAGTAAAAAAGTAGGTGTGCTTACCCCGTGTATCGGGTTCCTGATGTATTAGAAAAATAAATTATTTACAACAACTTTAAAATAGTACCGTTTAGGTAGCTGGTTTCTGGAAGATTACGTCAAAATGAGCCGAACAGGAAACGTGGAACGGAGAAAATTTGAATTTAGACAGAACAGATAAAAATATAATTTGATTACCATAGAGTGAGACTACGGAGTTTCTAACCATTATAGAGGTTTCATCCATCCATAAGGCTAGAACGAAATGGCATCGTTACAAATGTATACACCCGTTTTATCATTGATATTTATATACTTACAGAACTGTGTGAATTTTCACTATTCTGACAAAATGTGTACCAATTTCAAGAAAAATGCATACAACCCTAGTTTACCATCATAATGTAAACAGATTTTTTACCATTCAGACCACAGAACATTAAATCCTTGTTCTGTGATTCAGACTCATTCCAAGATGCTTTTTTTTTACATAATTTCGACTGATTTATGTTTAAGCTCATAATCTCAGCTCGAAATGTTGTTTTTATAATTTCAAATTGTTTTTTTCCGACTATATTTGACACTGGTTAAAGGCTCAGGATATCATCACTGGTAAAGCTCATTTTTACACACGACGGCACGGAGACGGTATATGCGTTTGGGGTTGGGGTGAGAGGTTGTTTGTTTGTTTGTTTGTGCAAACCGATATTACCATTTATCTCCAAAATTACTAGTCCGATTTTGATGCGATTTGCAGTGATGGGTTTGATTGGTGATTGTTATTAGATAAGTGTTACGGTGACAACAACCCAGGGGGCGCTGCAGTAAATATTTGTTTGAGCAAAACCAAAACTACTAGTCCGATTTTGATGCGGTTTTTAGTAACGGGTTTTGTTTAGTATAATGTAATAAATATCTATGCTCTCTAAAAAGTTTGAAATAAAAAGCAAAATTAAACATTTTGAAAGAACCCACGACGTATAATTGGGTTGGAGGTTTTTATATTATTATATCCTTTTTCAATTACGGTTTAACCGTCATGGGTTTTTTCAGAATTTTTAATTTTTTGGCATGGCGGAGCAGCTCTTCTGGTAACTTTCAGCCAAATTGACACGGACTCTTATCATAATTAATAAGTAATTAGATTTAATGATAGCCTATTAGATTTAGTGAAGGGTCTACCGCCTAAAATATGGGTATAGATATTTATCTATTTATTTAATCTTTATATTATAAGTTACAGTTTATTCCTATTTTAAATAACTTTGAGTTAACTATAATAGGTGGTACTCCCTTTTTTATTATTTTAGCTTTTTATATCATTAAAATAAGGATAAGGTATATTTAGATTACACTTCTTGTTAAAATAATGTTTTACCGTAAGTTGACCGCGGAAACAACCTAAATATCCTCGCTGTTGTGAGGTGAAAAATTGTGTGTTGCGCTCGGCAGAAAAGTTTTTAACGTCTTGTACCTAGACCAAATCCGCGAAGTCCAACTTTCCAGCCTTGCATAACAAATAACTATCATTTTACACATTCAAAGTGAAATCTTTCAAAACGTATAAGTATCATTTACTGCTAAGTTTTTCAAACTACCGTGTTTTATCAATAAGTAAGTAGTTATGCCAAACACTTTTTTCAGGTTTTCAATGTGCGCTCGCTTCGCCACGATGCTACAGCCGCAGCCAAGAAGTTCTCAAAAGTCCTCAAGCACTAAATATTCAGAATCTCATTGTTAATTATGGCTTTTGATCTTAATTTACTATATATATAAATATCCCTTTTTCCTTTTTTGCCGCTTAGGCCCTCTTGCACCAAGCCAAGTTAGCACATTTAATCCAGAGTTAACGCAACTTTTGTAAGCACTTACTCTTGAGTCAAATGCTAACACGGCTTGGTGCAAGTGGGTCTTATAAACCTACATATTTGGTTGCTTATCTAAGCAGAGCCCTTATGGGCTATGGGCTATAATTATATTATCCCTCGCGTAAACTCGGATGTAAAACTAAAAATTTACCCCATGTATTGGTAAACAATGTTATTCTTAAATGCAAACTATCGTTTTGTCTCTTTCAAATCCATCGATTGCTTTACGGGCATGAGAGTTTTCGTTAACGTTGATATTAATATAATAATATTAACTTGTACTAGGGCTACGTGCCTACTTTGGGTTTTAATACCACAACATACAGTAGAACTTAGAACCCTAACAATCAGCAGTGTGTCAAAGTCGTCATCAATTAAATTAGTAATTAAGGAAAATAAGTACTTAATTATGTTAAGTTAATCAATAAAAGTACCATCATTGTAGTTGTTATGTTGTTTTATCTCCAAAACTACACTACTCCGATTTTGATGCGGTTTACAGTTATGGGTTTGGGTTTGATTGGTAAATATACTTAGATAAGTGTTACAGTGGCAACAATCCAAGGGGTGCTGCAGTACCTAAACATTTGTTTGACCAAAATCAAAACTACTAGTCCAATTTTGATGTGGTTTTTAGTAATGGGTTTTGTTTAGTACAATGTACATAATATCTATGCTCTCTTAAAAGTTTGAAATAAAAAGCATTTTTTTTTAAACACACCGCGGTCAAACCCTATCTAATGAAAAATGATAAAATAATCTAAAAAACCTCCGACTTAATTATCCGTCGGGGGCTATTATTAATACGCCACCTCACCAATTTCTGTCGAAGGTACAACGCTTAAAGTTGTCCAGGAATACGTCTACCTCGGGCAAACAGTGCAGTTAGGTAGAGACGACTCAAAATCACAAAAAGGGTGCCGCTAGGTTGGGCAGCATTTGGGAAGCTGCGTCATATCTTTTCGTCACCACTACCACAATGTCTGAAGAGCAGGGTCTTTGATCAATGCGTCATGACTTACTGACCCACAAATTACACGTCGCTCAGCGAGCTAGGGATCACGTAAGTCATCCGGCAGAAGACCAAAGTGACGGATGTATAGATATAGGTACGGATACCCGCCAATGTAATGAGCTGAAGTGGCAATGGGCCGCGCACATCAGTCGTAGAACCGTCGAGCGTTAGAGCAGACGAGTTCTTGAATGGAGACCACGTCTCGGCAAACGTAGTGTAGGACGCCCCCCTGCTAGATGGACCGAGACGACCTGACAATGTTTGCGTGTAGTGGCTGGATGAAAAAGGCGGGAGATCGTGTCTTGTGGCGCACCTTGGGGGTTGGGGGAGGCTTACGTCCAGCAGTGGATTGCAATAGGCTGAATGATGGTGATAAAGACCCAAAACTTAAAAATTAACGATCAAATTCACTTGCGCGTTCAGCTTAAAAATCCGATAAGTACCCAAAAGTTGAACGTATAAAATTTGTCCATCATTAATTGGTTCATGTTTTGGGCATAAATCCTAAACTTGAACATTAAACGGTTTCATACTAAAATAATAGTTGTATAAATTAAAATAGCCTATATAAAGTATGTTCAACTTTTGGTTTAATATTATTTTTTATAACTTCATAATTAACGGTTTGGCTTGACTTACGAATGTTTTTATAGTTTATTGTTGTCTGTAAATATTTGCACTTTCTCCATTGGTTGAACGCCGTTCTGTTATTGGATTCAACGTGCAAAATTAAATCCATTACTTGAACAGTATATTTCTCGAAAAATATAGTAAATGATGTAAATCTGATACAACGTAATACAAACTTAACATATGAAGATTTTATTAAAACCAAAACCATTCAAATATATTATAATTATGTGTTTGATGTGACATTATGCCTAAACTTGGAGGCTAAGTACCTTAACTTAGCAAACAATATACATATACACTTGCCTTAATTAGGTTCCCACACAAAACTGGTTTTTGGCGGGAACACCTTGCGCAGCAGCCGACTGTGAGCGCATTTGTGACGTTTGTGTCAATATTTTAACAGCGTCGGACAGTTATAATGTTAGCATATTACAGGATAAAATATTGAACAAAAGTAAGCGGCAGATATTTTTTTTTCTAAATATTTCGATCGCACGTTCATCTATTGGGGGCTGCAAGCAATGTTCGCGATTGGGGGTCGTTCATCTTTTGGTGCCACTACCTTTGATGTTGTCATAGATGTATTGTCCTCCCAATTTTAATATATTAATTTCTTTAATCAGGTCTCTTAACGAATCTCTGCACCCTAAGGTTGTAAATGGCGCGCACAGCACGTTTTTTAATTACAAAAACATTTGCAATATGGGCTGCTGATCTCCACAATAACAGGCCATAGGACATTACATTATGAAAATAAATAAAGTAAACTAGAATTGTCGTTTCAATAACAGTTAAAAGAATTATCTTTTTTACAGCAAAGGCCCCAGCACTGAGTCTACTCAACAATGCTTCAATATGTGGATCTCTATGTAGTCGTAAATCTAAAGTAATACTAGCTCGACTACATCTACATTCAGATTAATATGCATGTCTACCAGCCTTACATTAGGAAGTGAGAATTTAACACATTACGTTTTCTTAGAATTTAATGACAAATTATTAGCATTGAACCAATGTGCAACTTTACAATTTACATCGTCGGAACAATCATTACCTCTATCAATTGACTCTGAATGACCTCGACTGACTATATACCCAACCGCTGGGTCGCCTTGCCCGCTGGAGACTCCAATGGGGTTTGAACATTTTGGCCTCATCACCAGTCCGCCATTTTGAAAATGTTTCAAAAAAGCGCCGCACGATTATACCTACGTATATCAATGAATAGTGAACGATAACATGAACAAAAAATATCATACAACATAATGCCCTAAAGTGTCAGGTTAGTGAGCTAATTGGAGTTAAAGATACAAAGGCGATAGTTTGGGTCGGCATTATGAATTTTTAACTCTAATTAACTACTTATGTGGCTAACGTGACACTTTAGGGGCATTTATCATAAAATTTTTTGTTCCTCTGTGTGTCCCTTGTTCATTATGGTGCGACGTTATTTTGACAAAAAATAATAATGGCGTCTCTTAGTACGGGTTTGGACGAAGCCATTCTGGACGCGGTCCCTTGGTTAATTGAATTTGTTGGTCGCAGGCGCCGATCTTATCCAATCGGTCGCAGCTAAATAAGCAGCCTCCTTACAAAAAAGTTCACACCCCTTTGGCACATAGGTTCCTAAAGAGGTCTAGGGGTGCATTAACACTTTCACTCCGGGGCGTGTACCACCGGTGGAGCACGACGGATTTGCTGATATGGCGGGGTGCGCCACCGGTGGCCACGTCATACAAGACTTTTAATGTACTAAGAAATTAGCGCCGCTTTGAGAGAATGTGTTGTACTTACCTTCCCTGCCTAGTAGTTATGACATTTTTTCAAAGTATAGCTCAGGAGATCGATATTGTTTCGAGAAGTAAAAAAATCAGTGTTGGAAACTTAGTGCCTATTTCACCATCTATGATTAGGCACTAACTTCTGGTTAAATTTAAAAATGGAACATAATTTGTATGAAATTAGTTGTCAAGTAAGCTACTCAGAACTTACTTTTAGATTGTGAAACAGGCCCTTAGAATAATAACGGTTGGAAAATAATATTTATTAGAAAAAAAACAGATAAACAGGACATAAATTGCACGAAATCTCAATTATTATTTATGAAAGTATGTTGATAAAATGTAATAAAAGCAAAATTAAATCAAAATTTAACAAAAACATAATACCTAAAATGTCATAAAATTACAATTATTTTTTTATGAATCGCATTTTAACAATCCAACACATTAGTTTGCTACAAGTAGAGCAATACGTGGCGTTTTTTTTCTAGCCACAAGACCAAAGACAAAAAAAAACATGAGAGGGAATGCATAATTTTCACTTATTCCTACCCGTGTCCACCGGTGGCGCACCACGACCGGCAAGACTTTTGGTATATAGGGCGGTGATGTCCATGTCCACCGGTGGCCACATGAAGATTTGCCCCGTCGAATGCCAAGTACCTACTCATGAGGTGCCGGTCTGAACGTGTTAAGAAAGGATGTTTCGAAATTCAACCCCCAAAGGGGTGAAATAGGTGATGAAATTTTGTATGAAAGTCCGTCAGTTTTGAAGATAGGACCTTAAATAAAAAATTCACTTGACAAATAGTTTAATCTTATTGTTATTGTTTTAATGATTCAAGGAACTAAAATAATGTAATAAAACCAAAACGGAGTATTATAACTAATTCAAAGTTGTTTAAAATAAGAATTAAACGTAACATAAAAAAGTTAATAGTGCGATCCGGAACGCATTGTAACGTATTTTTCTTGCTAAATATAAAAAAAAATTTTACACACGTCTAGCAGTCTAGGCCGGTACTATGTGATTTGCAGCGCAGAAATTGAATGATAAAACGTCCTTTTCCGAGCGTGTGAAATGAAATAGTAATTTGATAGTGTAATAAAGTGGTTCAAATATTGAATTCTGAGCGTAGCGATGGTTTCAAAAGTACCAGACGCTAAAAACTTTTCTGCCGAGCGCAACACTGTTTCAATCATTCAACAATGTTGCACAACACAATTTTTCACCTCACACCAGCGAGGAATATTTTTTAAGTTGTTTCTGCGGTCAACTTCCTGTAAAAAAAAACTTATAAGAAATATTAATCTAAAATATACCCTATTCTTGTTCTTAATATTTCATAGATACCAACCAACCGTAGCAAGGAGTTTTATTCAATGAGGTTGATAGTTTGAAAAAATCGGCCAAGTGTAATTCGAACTCGCAAATGAAGGGTTTCGTCTCTCACCCAAGGTTGCCTGTAAGAGATTGCTATGTAGCAATAAGACCGCCTATTGTGTTTTCTCTGTATGTGTTTGTTTTTGTATCGTGTGCAATAAAGTTTCTATTATTATATTAAATACACCTACCTACCCAAAATGCCACTATAATTTTGCAATTATAAGCCTGCAAAAATAACTTTGTTTTTCATAGTGTATGAATGACAAAGTTATATTTGCGGTTTTGGCAAAGGTGCTATAGCTCTGAAACTGCATAATATATTTCGTTCAAACTAATTTTCGTTGAAAGTTTTTATAAAGGTCTACAGCATATATTTTTTTTAGATTTTTCACTTTCTTATTTTAAAAGTTTGAGGGGGGGGTTACCACTTTGGAAGTGTACATCTTCCAAACGGTTGACTTATCGTTATAGAAAACTCGATACAATTTTTAAAGACCTATCTATAGAAACCCCACACGTATAGGTTTGATGAAAAAAAAAATTTCAGTGTCAGTTCCATGTATGGGGAGCCCCCCCTTAATTCATATATTTTTTTGTTTTTGTTTAAAAACCGTAAAGCGGTTTACAGAATACATCTACCTACCAAGTTTCAACTGTGTAATCCTCATAGTTTTGGAATAAAGTGGCTGTGACATACATCAATTTGGGCGAATCTATAAGGGTTTCGTTTTTTGCCTACGAAACCCTAAAAAGAGTCCATAAGGATGAAAAATGAGGTCGCAACATAATGAATTAAAATACAAATTAGTCAAACTGTTAGAACGGTTAGCAAATAAACATGCATTAAACAAAAATAATCATAACTTGTGTCAAGATGGACTTAACACTTTCGCGGACAGTGAACGAGACACAATAGAATTTTTATTGTTATGACTGCTATAGCCGTTCAGTGTCCGGGAAAGGGTTAATAAGGTATTAAAATTTTAGTCCGTCGTTATTTAGGTTCAGGGAGAAACACAATTGAATCCGTTGTCTTTTTTTTTTTTTTTTTTTTCCATACAGAGACAATTCGATAATTGTCTCCAGCATGTTATCTTCAAAGAGCATCAAGTAGCATCCAAAAGTAAGCCACTGATGACCCATTAAACATAAGTCGGTTTTAAAATGACTGTATGTGATCAAGTTAGGTAGGTACAGTGGCGGGTTTCTTGGCTTTGAAAAAGTTTACCCAGGCACAGGCATGAGTTTTAACATTTATTATATCACCACATTCGTTTCCAAATTAAGACTGCAGTAATGGAATTTGTCTTTCGCAAGTCACAGCTGCTTCGCAAACGTTTCTAACCATATTATATTGGCTTGTGATTTTCGGAAACTAAACCAGTAGGTAGGTACGTGTAGTATTCTCTTAATTTCATACGACACCGTAAGATACCTTTCCTACTATACTTTAAGATCACATTTTGAGCTAATAACGTACATAAAATAAAACATGAAAATATTAAAATTAAGCTTAAATGTTGTAAGTAGTTTAAAAATAAGCAATAAAAAAATCATAGGTTTTCATCACGAAACATTAAATGTGTATCTCCGAAAATAAAAACGTCCTTAGGGTACCTTTCACGTACATTTTATCGTGGATGGCACAAATTATCTTTACAAAAAGTTTTATTAGCAGAAGTTATAATCTGTGATCAGAAGGTAATCGACTACACTCAATGCGACAAAGTACAGCGCCGCCCGCCGCGCGTGTGACAATCCGTCGCCCGCGCCCGCGCTCCGATGCACGCGCCTGCGCTGCTCATTTATTTATTGGGAACGGGATCCACGCGGGTGAAACCGCGGGTGGAAGTAAGTATAACAATAAGTATCTGTGTCATTTCAAATCTGACGTTAAGGAATAGACTCAAAATTCCAAAGTACTGCGGTGGTGCGAAAGAGAGCTGTATACATTTAAAGCATATTGCATTAGTTTCACTGTATTTGGCCGGATGTAAAAATAACTCTTGGGTTAACACTTTGACAGCCGAACATTTTAATCACTGCCAGTTCTTGTAAGCCGATCACGAACTCAATCCGTGGTGGTTTTTTCCTTCTTAGAGTCGCTGATCACTGATTCAGTAAGTGATCCAGTTTCATACGATTTACTCTAAAAAGATGAAATCAATCCGTGATCGGCTTATTGCAGCGGGTGGATGAATGTTTAGGCTTCACACACATAATAAATTACATATACGTGACGTGAGGTGCGCGAGAGGTGCGCGAGGTCAGAGGTAGGAGCGATCGTTCAGCCGTTGTCTTGCTATTGCAAAAAGCAAACAGGTGTGCGTCGTCGAAAAGAAACTACTTATTTACTTAATCATACATAGGATTAACAACGACAATTGGTAAGTTCATACAAAATGTTAAATTCTATTAAAGGCTGCCACATCATGCATCATACGGACGGTTTTTTTTTTTTTTTTTTTAGCAAAAAAAAAAAATATGTTAAGAAAATTAAAACAAGAAATTCTTATGAATACATAAACCTAGTAGTAAACATAAAAATAAATAGTATGTAAGACTTTTTATTTTTCAAAAACGTGTTATTTTCAATTCTGATTTAGTAATTAAAAACAATTACAATATATTTTTTGTTTTTATATATAATGAAACTAGATTGTATCACATCTTAAATGTAAAAAAAATCACTCCTCTAATTTTATCGGTTATTTTCCTATGAATTTTACAATAATGCTAAAAAACGCCGGCGTACCAATCATAGCTGGCGCGCTTTAAAAAATGCGGCGTACTTAAGGAAAAATACATCACGTATCCAGTTCGTGATCCGCTGTCAAAATGTTAACCCAACTTGGCGCAAGTGGCACTTAGAGAAACAAGAAAAAAAGCCCTTTTTTAGTTGAAAAATTCGCGATTTTTAACTACCTCTACCGCATTTCCAACTTTTGCATCTGGCAGCACTGAGTAAAGTAAATTATTGACAATGACAACTTGACATATTCGAACCAATATTTAAGTTTATTGACGCAGCCATCATAGCAAAAAGTTGAAGTTGAAGTTAAGTTTATTATAAACAATAATTTGAAACCAGTGCCGTGAAGCCCAATAATAAAAAAAATGACAACTTGACACATGACAAATCCTTAATCTGTCATCTGTCTCTCTCTCTTTGTAATCTGTGTACCGGCCATCATGATTGATTTTTGTCGTGATTATCTCTGAAATTTACAGTTGGTTCTGGTTGTTTGGTGCTTTTCAGTTGCAGCATCTGCATTGCGCCTGCTTGAACTGAATGCACTCGAAAAGACGTGTACCCAGACAGACTCAATCATCATGTCGGCTACCGTGGATGAAAGGTGTGTACAGTGCATCGATGCGTAAAATATAATTTTTGCAGCAATGTTCTACCATATTTTCACAATTTTTCAGGGTTACGGACGAAGTGGAGGCATTAGAGGCAATATTAATGGACGATGTTGTTATAAAACGAGTGAATGAGGTGCCTCACATCATAGAAACTGTAGTGCATCCATCGACAGGCGACGATGTCGACCAACAATTCGTTTGCATCACATTAGAAGTAAAGCTGACTGCAGGGTACCCCGACTGTAGTCCAGAAGTGACGCTGAGGAACCCTAGAGGCTTAGACGACCAGTTGCTGATGACCATCAATTCACAAATCAAACAAAAATTACTTGACTGTTTAGGTCAACCAGTTGTCTTTGAACTTATCGAGGTCAGTAGTGGGTTATTTATCTCTTATTTTATTTAACTGTATAAAACAACACATTTACAATTATGACTTGTGTCACAATAGCATCAGATTCATTACGATTTTGTTTAAATTAGTCTATTTTGTATGAAAACCACACCCATATAGAAATATAATCTCATCATTTTGTAATTCTCTTACTATAATGTATTAATCCATTGATTCATTCATTGATATATCTGCTAAAGTGAATTTGTAGCATCAACACTAACAAAGTTTTGTTTTTCTAGCTTATTCGTGAAAATCTGACTGAAAGTAATCTACCCAGTGGCCAGTGTGTAATCTGTCTCTATGGTTTTGTGGATGGTGATGTGTTCATCAAAACTCAGTGTTACCATCACTTTCATAGTCATTGTCTCGCCAATCACCTCATTGCTGGCAAGAAGTACTACCATGAGGAATTAGAAAAGTTACCAAATTGGCAACAAATGCAAGCTCCGCCATACCAAGTGAGTAAAAGTAAAGATTACTTGTGAAAATCCTTGCGGAGGTTTTTTAAGGTAAATGCGCACCTGTCCGCGCCAAAGGAGCCGCACTCGCTGCAGTCATTGCATTACCTCATAGCCTCGCGCACTTGCTTGCATCGTACGCGCCGCACGCGCCGTACGCACGCGGCGAATTCCATTCAATATCCATCGTTTTAATAATTATCAATATTAATCAGAATCATTCCCGGCGCGGCGCCCCAGCGCGCCCGCACCGCGCTCGCCGGACGCATCGAACGCGCCGAATTTCATGACTTCAGCCGCGCCAGCTTGTGGAATCAGTATACCTTCAGAATTTTAGAAAAACGCGGATCGTTCGGTGCTGACAGGTGCGCGTTCACCTTTAATCTCATGTATTAATAACACTTTGACATAGGCCTATGCCAAAAGGCACTTAAAAATGAGAGATTTACTTATTTTCCTGATGTTTCGGCACCTTTTCAGCTGCCCTGGTCACGGGATGACTGGCTACTTAAAAAACTACCCTCGAAAAGTGAATTATTTTTTTTGTTCGGATAGGTTATTGATTTGATATTTTGATTTGTTTATTATTTTAAATATTTATTATAAACAAAAGAGAAAACTAATGTCTCTTCTAGCAGTTCACAAATTTGGAGGACCTTTGAAGAAAACTTAGAAAGTGAGGCGTTCTCCATCTTTATAAAGAAAATTAAGCTGGGCTTATCTCCACCTTTATCTTTGATATTTATTTACACAAAGATAATAGGGTCCCAAACTGGTGGTATCTTCCACCCAGGGGTGTGCATTTCATATAGGCAACTCGGCAGTGCCTACCTCATTCAAAACCTAAATAAATATACAATTAGTGCTAAAGCTATTTTATTTTAGTTTAAATGTCTATTCAACACTCACCCACTAAGATTTTCCTTACACTAACTACTCAATACCTACCAGTAGGCAGTCTCCAAATTGCCTACTCGAAGCAAGCAGCGATTCATACAAGAATACAACCTCAATAGAAAAACTCAAATAAACAGATATAGTTGCGGTTTAAAAGTGTATAAAATGACTATATCTAGCATAATTATATTATATAATTGTATATAATAATTATTATTCAAATATAATAAAGTGTAAGAGTTTATGATTTTGTAATTTTTGCATTTTTCAATGCTATTTTATACTTATGGTAAATTTTAAATAGAAAAATATTGGAAAAAATTAACTCGGCCACAAGTGAAGTGATTCCCGTCTGAGAATTCACTTGTGGCCGAGTTAATTTTTTCCAATATTTTTCTATTTTTTTCTATTTAAAATTTACCATAAGTGTAAGAGTTTGTTTATTTTTGTAAACGCGCTTATCTCAGGAACTACAAGATCGATTTTAAAAATTCTTTCATCAATGGGAAGCTACCTCGATACTGAGTACTGCTATAGGTGCGTTGTCACCTCCGAGGACTAACCGCGCTTATACGCTCGGCTTCGATGCCAAGACAGCGCGAACTTACGCTACGACCGACTAAGCTACTACACGTTTGCTCTCTCTCCGCCTCACCGCACCGCGCTCCTAAACAGACCTTGTTACGACGTAATAAGGTCTGTTAATAATAAGTTCTATTACGTCTTAAACGTCGGACCTTATTGCGTGGTAATAAGGTCTGTTTAGGAGCGCGGTGCGGTGATGCGGGGAGAGAGGTAGCAGCCAACTCGAAGCAAACGCGTAGTATATTACTACTAATACGCTGGTATTTTATTGTGTCGTTAGCACGGTTGGGAGAAGGCTTGCCTCGCATCCCAGAGTCCCGAGTGAAAATCCAAAGTGTTAGACATAGAGAATCGATTACCTACATTTTATGCAGTGGGTTTTTACTACCTGGCATTATTTTTAATGATTACATTGTACTGTTGTACTAGCTGTTCCCCGCGGCTTTGCTCGCATATAATATAAATGAGCGCAAGAGGCATTCCATCTTAATCCTCGGAAGTAACAACGCACATATAGTATATAGCACGTATTCAGTAACGATGTAGCTTTCCAATGGTGAAAGAATTTTTAAAATCGGTCTTGTAGTTCCTGAGATTAGCCCGTTTACAAAAACAAACAAACTGTTACGCTTTATTATATTGAATAATAATAATTATATACAATTATATAATATAAGTATGTTAGATATAGTCATTTTATACACTTTTAAACCGCAACTGTATCTGTCCCCTAATTGACTAATTTAAAATCTATCACAATCCCTTTCAGACGTATTGTAATTTGTGACATTTTCGTCTGTCATATCGCTTAGACAGTTCAATTTCGTTTATTCCATACCTTTTAAAACGCGTCCCGATCACAATCCCTTTCAAATGTCAAATAGTGACGGCCTGAATATCTTTCAAATTACGAATTGAAAGGGATTGCGATAGATTTTCAAATTAGACAATTAGCCCCCTGTTTACTGCTCCCCTTAACTGATACTTTATGTGACGCCTGTAAAAATCCGAATAGCAATTTCACACATACAGCCATTTATTTCGATGTTGCCCCCTATGGAATATTTAATTACATATTTTTATCAATAATTGGAGCTACATTTCTTTTGCTGCCAGCCTAGGTTTTTTTTTTGAGCATTCTCCTTTACTATCTTAAAATATTTTATTTTTATTTTTATACAATTTAATAGTTATGTTTTGTGGTATTTTAAATAATCATCTACCTTGTAATAACCTTTGTTTAAGAGTGTCTTTTAAAAATATATTTTAAATTTATGCAAAGGCAGCTAAATCACTTGTTGTGGAACTTTATTAAAAAAATACTAAGTATGCCTTTCCCCAAAAACGAGTGTCTACATTTTTCATGTCGAAATCTTGGAACAGCAAGCTTATTCTTATTTCTAGTATTAAAATTATGAACATCGCTATGCTTAATAAATAAAACATGATGTTTCCTTACATAAACTATATTTTCAAAGATGTATTGTCCTGCCAAAGTTAGTATATTAATCTCTTTAAAGAAGTCTTTAAGAGAATCTCTCCGTCGAACACAGCGAACACAGCACTTTTTTGAAGTATAAAAAAAATTTTTATAATGGCTGCTGACATTACGCTATGAAAATAACTAAAGTAAACTAGTCTTGCCGTTTCAATATTAGTTACAGTGCGATTCAAATAGAATGGCGGCTCTGAAGTATGCTGCGAGCGCCGGTGCGCGCAGGTACAGTCAAAACAAAAATAATTAGTATCGACATCTTATGTTTTGGCGCGCACTGTTCATTGAAATAAAACAACTTTTACGGATATCAAACGCGCTATATTTCCACGAACTAAGTTGTAATTGTCCGTATTTTTAGGGTTTTTAGGGGTTTTTTGTTTTTCCCGACGTTTCGGCACCTTTACAGCTGCCGTGGTCACGGGATGACTGGCTACTTAAGTCTACCCTCGAAAAGTTAATTTATTTTCGTTCGGATACGGTTAGACATTTCACAAATTATTATTGATTTGATATTTTGATTTAATTGTTATTTTAATTCTTTATTATTGAGAAGAGAGAAAACTAAAGACTCTACTGGCAGTTCACAAATTGGGAGGACCTTCGAAGAAAGAAACTGCCAAGAAAACTTCGAAAGCGGGCCGACCTCAATCTTTATAAAAAATTAGGATATGTTGTCTCCACCTTTACTTTTTTATATTTATTTATCTACAAAAAGAGCTAACCGTATCTTTGGGTCTTGCAGTGCGTGATTTGGGTTGAGACTTTAATTTATGGATAATAGGGTCCCAAGCTGGTGGAATCTTCCACCCATCATCTCTATTGAAGTTTGGGTATTTGGTGATTTCAATAGCCTCACGCAGCATTCTGGGGCATTCTGGGGACGAATTTTATTATTATTTTATAATACCTATAATTTATTTTATAATGGTACAAACCAAGGCTTGGAATCGTTATTTTAAGTAACGTTTTTCGAACTTTCCGAACAGTTCTTTGTATTGTAACTGTTCTACGGTCTTCTAGCGGAATTATTGCTACGGTCCACTGCGTCGAAAAAAATCCGCAATAATTTTTTTTTAAACGCTCCGACCGCGAACAACTTTTGTGGGCAAATCGTCATCTTCAAACACCCATTGCGTGGATTGCTGCTTCGTGAGAGGATCGTAGCTACATATGCATGATTCGTCAGTTGTAAGAATGTAGGATACGTTTTGCGAAGTTCCTCCTTCGAACTTTTCGAACATAAACTTGCACCAATCAACACGACGGCATTTTACTCATCGGTTAGAGAATGAGGTATCCATCGCGAAGCAAGCTTCCTAACTTTAAGGTGTTCATGCAGGATGGTGGAAACACAAAATCCAATGTTTAGTTCAGCCTGTATCTCTCGATGTGTAATATGTCTATTCGCTTGCAATAGCCACTCTACCCTGAAGACGTTTTCATGAGTTACTGCAGGTTTTTTTTGTTCTTCAAAAACGTTATTTATAACGTTCCGTTCGAACATTAACGAAACAAATTCTTCTTTAGGTATTTTAGACGAAAACGTTTCTAAAAATATACCGTTATCCGACCCTTGGTACAAACATACATTTTATAATGGGCATACGCCTTCCATAAAAACTTCCTTGCTTGTGGAAGCCTCTTCTGAAGATATCAGACATGCCTGAAGACGAGTATGCATAGCGTGCTATGTTTGAAGAGCGATACTATTCGCTTCTTGCACAAGCGCGGAGCCGTCTGAAATCAGCTGATGCTGATGACGCGGATCGAGAGGCTTCAGAGTCGTGCTCTAAATCAGGTGCATCGTTTAAAAATAATTTTGTTCGCTTACCAAAAATTGATTTACCCCATTTTGATGGTAGTTATCAGTGCTGGCTAGAGTTTAGGGACACATTCATATCGCTTATACATAATAACGATTGCATCGACCACATCAACAAATTCCACTACTTACGTGCTTCGCTTAAAGGTCGTGCGTCTGAAGTAATAAAAAACATTGATTTTACCAGCGAAAATTATTCAATTGCGTGGGATTTGTTGTGTGACCGATATAATAACAATCCGTCTTCTAATTAACAACCACGTCCAGGCTCTTTTTGATTTGGAACCAGTGTTAAGCGAATCGTCGACTTCTTTGCGGCGACTTATCAATGTTTTGGTGCGAAATAAAACGTAAGTGGACTGTATTAAATAGGTTATATAATGATAAAGTTCTAGACTAATTGTTAGCAAAACGGTACAATGGACGCGACGTTTGCGTGGCCGGTCGATCGCGAAGTGCCGAACGGGCCGCGGAATTCGACGCTCGCCGCTCAGCTAGCGATGTGACGTTTGTGCGTTTGCGCATGAACAACTACTACACCTTCACTACGGTATCAAGTTAAAATTAACTGACCAGTTATTACTTCTGTTTACAGCAAACATGTCCAGTTTGCCGCTGTCCTGTGTCCTGTGATGTTGATGTCCTAAAAACTGCTCCTCCACCTGTGGGCTCTGTAACCGCTCCACCATTCTGCCTAACAGCTGAGCTAAAAGTAAGCTAAATAGAGTTCTATATTTTGTATTTATATTGTTTTTAGGCAAGACTTTTAGACATTGTAAGTTTTCTAAACGGCCATGAATACAATAATTAAAAAAAAATAAAAAATATACTCACAACAATTAACCTAGCCCCGAAGTACGGCTAGTGTTAAGGGGTACTAGGGTAGCGGATAAAAATACATATATAAGTATTGATGTGTAGAAATATATAATAAACATCCATGACTCAGAACACAAATGCTCGTATTAATCATACAAACATTTGCCCCTACCGGGATTTGAACACAGGAGCTCAGAGTAGGCGACACGCCTTGAAACCGGTGTACGTACCACTTCACCACGGAGGTCATCAATTGATAATAATAAATGATAATGATTTATTTTCTCCCTATTTACTTACTTATTTCTTTTTTTCTATGTGATTTGTAACTTTTTTTTCTTTCCCCGGCTCTGGCCTCACATTATGGTGCTTTTACACACACCATGACGGTTTGGTTTTTATTTGTCTTTTTTGTTAATCATTTTTTTATCGTTGTTTTTATTGTTCTTTTTTGTGTTACTTTATTTGTTTATCTGTGTATCTACGTGTAGCGGAGTCAACAAACCGGTTCCGGCGGAAGATCAGCGCTGGTCGTAGACCATGCATTATGCTGAGCCGGGACCGTATTGAGACAATGTTAATTGTTAATAATATGTTTAATTGTCCTTTTAAATGACTCAATAAAATTAATTTTCTTTCTTTCTTCTTTTCTTCAAAAACCTCTTTACTATTTTTTTTATGTTCAAGAATTTATATATATATATTTGATTTTGCATTGCATTAACTAATCTCTGTTTTGCAAAGAATTTTGGTGAGAAAGTAATTATGAGAGATATATCCACAGGCTCTACAATTAAAAATGTCGGCACTCCTGGCTAAGCAGGTGGCTAAAGGAGGGGTGGTCGGCGTGGGAGACACGGGACCACCACCACTCACCATCACCTCACCTTCGGACCAAGATAATGTAAGGAACTCTAAATTAAGTGGTCATTAAGTATTAAGTAACAATTTTCGAGTATCAGCCTGTCCGTTGATTGGCCTTTAATATCTGCAGATTTCCTGTTTTTTTTTTGATTGGGTTCGTTCTTGATATCAATTAAACTCGAAGGCCAAGACAGGATCCGTGATGGATTAAGCCAACCCAGAAAGTGCTTATTCACCCCTGCATTGAAGACAGCCGGGTAAAAAGTACACAGGGATGCAGTTCCACTCCTTTGATACGCGCATTCTAATAGATGTTGAGTAGCGTTTGATGCGACAGCCTCGAATAGCAACCAAGAAAGGTTGGCCTGCAGTGCAGTTATAAATAATAAATAAGTAAAGGAGATGGCTAAGCAACTGCCTATAACATGTATATTAATGTCTTACTAGGGAGTAACATTAAAATATTCATATTTTAATTATTTCGAGTTCAATATTCATATACAACTTTCATGAAATAATCAATTTATTAAAAGATTTCAAGTTGGTTTTGATGTTATTGTTTGACAAGAAGAATGTCCGTATTACGAAATCGGTGGGCAACAAACCTTCTTTTATTTTATATTTGTGTAAACTAAAACAACTAATATTAGAGAATTTATGTTTATTAATTATAAAAAAAATATGATTTTCTTCATTTTGTATGTTCATAACAGATCACCGAAATCACAAAATAAGTAATAAGTTTGGTGGACCTATACAATTGACAAGTAATGAGCATCCGTATATGATACGGCTACGTTCAGACGGCATTATTTTACCCGCAAACCACACACTAGTTTTTTTTATTTAAAAGAGCAGTGGCAGTCGAAAATACTTGTCCACATATTCTCCATGTGAGAAAATATCGTGTTTAAGAAATATTTTTCACGTGAATTTCCGAATTTGTCACCTAAGAGGCCGAGTCTGACTGCTTTCAGAAAAATTATTGCTTTGAACGTAGCCTAAATTAACTAAATATAAAACGTCAACCTGACAGACGGAGGAGTTAATTCATGATTTTATTTTCAAGATTTTAACTGTTTCAAAAGTTCCTGAAAGTTGTTTCATACGAAATACTAATATTCCGCTATCCAGCATTATATATTACTAGGTTCAGTGTAAATACATTGCTAGGCAGTCGTCCATACAAAATTTAGCCATCTCCTTTTTCTTACACTCACACTAATTAACCTAGTCCCAAAGTAAGCACTGTAAGGCTTGTGTTATGGGATACTAGGGTAACGGATATAAATGCATTATAATTATACATAATATATAAGTATATTTGTGAAGAAATATATATAAACGTCCATGACTCAGGTACTGGGATTCGAACCCGGGACCTCAGAGCAGGCGACGACACCTTGAACCCGGTGTACGTACCACTCTACCAAGGAGGTCGTCAGTTTACTTCTTTATTTCTGGAGGTTTTATGATAGAAATTTGTTAAGAGACAAGAGTATGTAGACCGTGTAGACGTGTCTAGACCGACTCGTCTTTGTAACTTAACAGGAGGCAACCAACGGGTCCCCGAGCGCGGCTCAGGAAGGGGCGAAGGCCGAGCCCATCGGCAACGGGCGGCCCAACGGCAGCGGCTCCAACGACAACTCCTCGCCAGGCTCGCCGCACGCGCGACCAGTCTATAGGGGACCCTATAGGTGAGCAATATTATAGATTAGCGGCCGCCTGCGGCTTTACCCGCGTGGTTACCGTTCTCTTGGTAATATCGGGATAAAAAGTATAGCCAATTTTTTATGATTTTGTAATTTTTGCATTTTTCAATTCTATTTTTATACTTATGGTAAATTTTAAATAGAAAAATATTGGAAAAAATTAACTCCGCCACAAGTGAATTCTCAGACGGGAATCGAACCCGCGACCTTTGGAAATCCGGTCCAATGCTCTAACCGCTGAGCTACCGAGACTTGCGAACCACCGTCGAAATTCTCCAATACTTTTATATTTTTAATACGCTGTAGGCCAGCGTTGTTACATCAATGCTAGGAATATCCTTGCATTCGAAAGAACCGTCTTTTCAGGTGTTTAACGATCGATTAAGATGCAACTGCCAATAATTTATGATTTTGTAATTTTTGCATTTTTCAATGCTAATTTTATGCTTATGGTAAATTTTAAATAGAAAAATATTGGAAAAAATTAACTCCGCCACAAGTGAATTCTCAGACGGGAATCGAACCCGCGACCTTTGGAAATCCGGTCCAATGATCTAACTGCTGAGCTACCGAGCTTATTGGCAGTTGCATCTTAATCGATCGTTAAACACTTCTCGTTATGGAGAGAAGCCTGGACACACATAGGCATCTCCGCATTCTATACAAGGCCTTAAAAAGCGAGCGGGAGTAAAACGGCGTCGCCTTCTCCCGGGTCGACTGCGTCGTAGCGGGTCCGCGTGCGCGTCGGATTCGCGTTCCCGCTCTGCGACGTCCTTCTGCGTCTTGATATCTTCGCAAAAGGTGACCATTGCCTCCCATGACCTCGCACTGTTCAGTTACTGACACTGACACAACTACGTATGTTCGCGACCGCTCGGAGGGGAAAGGGCGCGGGGAGGAAGACGAGCCGCGGCCCGCCGCCGTGCGAGCAAACTGCGCCGACACACACGACTGATTCCCCCGCTACGGCCTCCTGAGTACGGCCGCGTCACCTTTATTCTAAAAATACGCATACGAAACCATAGATTTTAAAGTAATCAATTCCATAACCACTCATCTGTTTGACGTTTCAAAAAAATGTCCCCCGTATGCTTTAGTGTACACTTGAAGTGCCCGACCGTAAATAACTGTTAATTACAGTCGATTCTTGAGCCTTAGATATAAAACACTCTGTAGGGAAAAACATGGAGATCAAAACAGTTCATGTTATTTTGACAAATGTAGCAGATAGAATTTTATGTTTAGGTTCAAAGTTGAATATGGTATTTTTGAGCGGTTTTGTTCGAAAGTCATGACTTAAATAATAAATAAAGCAGTAATAGTACCTGTTTTTGTAGTAATTTTGAAAGTAGAATAGTTATTCCGTCTTTTCTACAAAAAACATTAATATCGAAGTAGAAACAAGTAGTAAAAAATACAAAAATACTAACACGCACTTTCGTCAATTACCAAATAACACAATGGCGTTTATCAGTACGACAACATTTAAAATTAAATTTTATATAAAATTTGTTCCGCAATGTTGGCCAGACAGCATTCTCACATAAAAGAAATATATACACTATGGGCTAAAGCCATTTAAAATAAACCTTATGCCCTTGTACACACAGTTTCTTATCGTTTTGAGCAAACAAGACCCTCGCAACTACAGTTGCTTGAAGCAGTTTGACGTTTTTGAAATACGCAACCATAGTGGCTGCAAACAAGTCAGTGGTTAAGAAAATACCTAATTGTTTTCATGTCTTTACCTCAAACGTTGACAACGTCTAACTGTTGTATGTCGCGGCAGGGGCTTCAACCGGCGCGGCAAGCCGGGGCGGCGCGGGCGGGGCGGCCGGTGACCCGCGCCCGCAAATGCGCCGCCGCCCGCCGCCTAGCGCCCCCCACCCGCGATCATCGCGACCCCCGCCAACGCCCCCACACTGACACTACGATACTCAAACTACGGCAAGTATCACCTTAAAACGGTTAGACAACAAACCTTTCGATATTGTGACATTTTAAATTTTGAAGTTGATAAAACATTACCCTGTCGTTGTTGGAAAATGAGACTTCATCGTAATAGATCGCGATACCAAACCGCTTGTTGTAACGCGCACAACGCCCCCTCACTGACACTTCGCGACTGTTGTCAAAACTACGTCAAATATCTTAACAAAGTACTGCAAAAACGGTTTTCATGTCCCAAATGCCAGCAGAATAAATCGCTAATGAATGCGTTTCAAGATTCATTCATAACAGTAGACTTACTTTGTATTACTGAATTTGAAAAGCAAAAGCTCTTTTTGCTAAGTGGAGGTGTCAAATATAACCTATTTGAAATACCGACCCGGTATTGTAAGATATTTCACAGCCTTTATACTCATATCATCCAAGCTGCATACTCATTTAACGAGTTTTTTGCGGAAATGATATCTATTTCCATAGTCTTAGGGTTGCAACTTCAACGGTTGGGTACGTGGAAGAAAATCTTTGACTTTTTCGATGAACGACGACGGGGTAAATCTATACACTCTCCGTGGAGTCGAATATCTCTGTTATTAAGTGTGCCAGCGCCTTGTGTTCCTCTGACAAGACTGATGGTTTGCCCTTTTAAACCATTCGATTTTAATAGCCCTTAGTTTAAGTACCATAGTATTGTGGACCACATTAACTTTATATTACCATTTTTATCAATAGCCTTTACGCTCCTCGCAATTTTTTACTTAGTTACATAATATAAATAACTCTTTTCCGATTGATTTTATACAAGGTTTTTGCTTACAAATAATACTGCTATTGTATCTGTAATTTCTTACCGACATAAATATTTCTATAAAACCGTTCATAAACCATTTTATTTTTTTAAGTAAATCGTCAGTCTTCATTATTTTATTTTAATTATTTACTTATTATACTGTACTTATTATGAGATTGAGAATTGTGTTCAACTTTTATCAAATGGCTCAGTATTATATGTTATTTAGAAAATTGTGTAAGCGCTGCTTACTTAAATTAATATAATGTTTATTTAGGGTTTTTTTTAAATTAGCGTTTTTCTGTCGCATTACTTACACAGGGAGACGTTTTTCGCATTTAATCTGCTTATAAGATCTTAAAAAAATATAATTTTTTGTACTTAATTAAATGAGCACAAAAGAACGCTTATCTTATTGACCCTTATATGACATTTAGGATTTCAACTCCACGGTTAGTTAGATAATTTAAAATGTGCATGTAATTTTTTCAAAAGAAAATTGGCATTCCTATCATATTAGTTCAAAGAACTTATCCTTTGGAATCATGTCAAAGCAAATGTTAGTGTATATGTTATAGTCAAAAGTTATAACCGGTCAAAATCATTATTTACGAGACCTAATCAATTCGTCATCATGCGTCATTTTTTAGCAGGACACTAGTGTCCAGAGAACAATTGAATATCTATTGTGTATTGTGTCTCATAAGGGTGCTTTCAATTTATACTGTAGCTGCCGCCTGGTTGTCATTACGAAAATCGGATGGTGGTTATGTTTTTTTTCATACCAAAGGAAGGTGCGAGAGCAGTGCGACGGCCGTCCGTTCGCGGGACAGCATACTATATGCTGATACGAAACATAACCGCCCGTGCGCCGTCCGGTTGTCGTGCTGACTAACCGGACGACAACCGAACGTCAGCAACAGTCTAAATTGAAAGCACTCTAACTCGGGCCTGAGGGGTTATTTATTATTTATTTTATAAATTATGAGCTCTGACGCTTTGCCGGCCGTTGCCGCGACACGCTCGCTTCGCTCGCTCGGCTCTTGCTTTATTTTGGTCAATGTTCTAACCTAACCTATGTTGGCTCATCAATCTCGTTATTTGTAGTTTTGTTATGAATATTGGTCAAAACTATTTCTTCCTGGTTTAGATCGGTTAAGAGTTTTGACTGTAACTAATTAAAATTATACGTAGTACTGTCAAACGGGTACGTGGAACTGTCAAGTGTTATACCAGCCCCCCTCCCCGCTACATGTCCTGGTTGCCAAAGGGCGGCACAAATGATTATATTAATAGTCGTCTATTGTACTCTTAGCGTAAGGTACGTTCTGTGACATACCTAGTCAAAGCGGCAGCGTGTCATAGTGGTGTTTGGATAACTTATTTTTTTACTTATTAAATTAATCATAATCCTGACATGAGTTTATTATTCTGCGTTAATAAGTTTGAGAACTTTAAAATGATTCTGGAATATAGTAGAGTAAGTTATTTATTTGCGAAGAATAGGTATACATTAATTTCAATACTATTCAATTAATTGGTGTGTCTTTTAGGTTTTTAATACTTTCTTTCAAATTATGATTAAGTTTGAACGAAAAAGATAAAACAATCTTAGCTTAGATTTTTTTATTACATGTTTATGAATACATAATAAATAATATGGACGATGGCTCCAATTTATAATATATAAAACATTTTGTTTATATCAACGGACTTAATAAGTTATTCAAACCCCATGTCTTAGGAATAGCTTTTAAATCACATTTGTTATTAAAGATAGTTAAATTATTTTCTCTATCAATTTTTTGTAATTACCTGATTGTAATTTATTATTATTATTATAATTTTGTTACAATTTTCTATGAATTTTATATTTTGACACTACTTCCTTGTCACTGATGCAATGTTGTTTGTATTAAATCTCACTTTTAAAGAAAGTGGAAAGCGAAAATTATTCGAAATATTTTCGAATAGTCGAAAATACTCGTCATCAATAGTTACAAGCAAAATATGTTTACATCATAGAATTATGAGATACGTTCTAAAATTACATTTCTGTAAGAACAGCTTGTTTCCGAAAATTTTTGAATGCGACTACATTCCATAATGTAAAAATATTATGCTTCTTGCTTGTTGCTCATTCATGACACGTCTTTTGTTAGCTCTGATTTGTTGTTTACTAAAGGCATAAAAATACATATTTGAAATTATTTATGAAACAATATTTGCGAATATAAAGGCGAGCCTTCTCTATATTTTTTGTTCCTTCGAAATTATCCATGACCTTTAGTACGTACAGTTGGGGAACTTCCCGGTCGGAACCAGTATAGTTTTTTCAGGGAGCTTTATTTCAAAAAGTAAAAGATTGGTATGTACTTAATTTGAATAATGAATTATTTCTATTACCTTAGTACTTTCCGAGAAAGCGTTTCCCATAAAACTCTACTGGTCAATCGGAGAGTTCCCCGATTGTACTACCAAAATAGATGATCTACGTAGATCATTGCGCTGCTTTAAAACTGTTATGAAAATCCAGTCTTCACAAAGCTGAAACAATGTTGAAAATGCTCTCTAAATAAGAAACCTGATACAAAAGACTTCTTATTGTAAGTGGAAATTACATACATATAGGTATGTATAGATGTCAGGTGTCTTTATGCAAGAAGCGATTGTTTGTAAATAATCGAGGGTATTTATATACTGCTGAATTATTGTAAACGGCCAATTGGATTTGCAATAAAACGGATGATTTTTCGATTGTTTATAAGTAATCAGTAGGTATCTCTTCGCTATATTGTACGTATGCATGGGGCGATCAGCGTGCTTGAAAGCTGATTGGTTGAAAGTTGAAATACGCAACAACGTAAACAACGTGTGCTCGGGAGTTTTAGTGCTATATTTCAGTTTTTATCGGTTTTTTTTAATACAAAAAAATAAAAATTCGTGAAACGGAGCGTGCGGGCATGAAATAAATGACCAACCAATGGTAAATAACTTTGAATTTGTTAATGAACAAAGTTTTTACACCCGTGCTGCCAATCCATGGGCCAATCAGATGACCGCGTACAATAACACGTATAGGGAATCTATGGGTAATTGTACACCGTCCCGCGATTGATGCATTCGTTCACAAATTACCGCTGCTGAAATCGTTTATTAATAAACTGACCGCTGTATATTTATTATTTATAAATAAACGAGAAAACATCTGTTTTATTGTTAATCAAATGGCCAGCTTACAATAATTTGGCAGTTTATAAAATCGGTTATTTACAAACAAACGTTAGTTACTGGTTTTACTAGAAAGCATTGCACTAATGTTTGTTAAATAAGAGGCTTCTGTTTAAATGCACAGCTCGTAAACCTAGCAAATTAGAAATGTTTTTTTTTGTTTTATTATATAACTTATAAAAGAGTAGTCCTTATGTTTTTAGTGACCACAAATCATTGCTGAAGATATTACATAGTTGTTTGTTGTATTATAATTAAGTTTTATGTGATAATTGTACTCTTTTTTAAGATTTTGTGTTTATTGTAATTTCTTTGTGTAAGTTATTCGAGAATGTTTATGAATTATTATTTTTTTATTTACATTCCATCGCGTTTCGATCGTTCTTTATGCTCTGTACTGTAGCCAACTTTGATCTGACGTTTAAAGATTTTAGACATTATATTAAATTGATTATTGCACTTTATAATTAGTAATGATGATAATACTCATTGACTACACTTCCCTGCGGCTTAAGAAAGCACTTATTAGATAAATAACAAATCACATCTCGCCTGTATTGTTTTCTCTCACAACATCGAAAAAAAAACGTTATCTCGTAAAGAGCACAAAAAAATCATTGAATTAGTTTAGCCAATTTATAAAATGTCAGATTTAGGAAAGCTAATTTATTATTGTGATTTATTACTTGTTGATTCCAACACATGTGGTTATTTGGAAATTGTATTGTCACTGAAGTAGGATTTTTAGTCGCTGCAAAATCAGCCACAAATCCGGCAGCTCAGGAGTTCCATTTTTGATTCACTCGTCTCAAGGTTTCGTCTGATTTTCGTGCGACATTTGAGTTTCCGTATTTTCTGTATTTCCGTAATAGCTACCTTGCACATATATACATAGCTTCGCTATTTGCCTGAAATACCGCCTCGCGCGAGGGACAAAGTGAAAAGCGAGCTATGTCTACACATGCAAGATCGCTATTCGCCTGATCGCCTCGCCACTCGCAAAACGAGTGAATCAAAAATAGGGCTCTAGTCTAAATTTTTTCTTGTCATTTTTAAATTCTACATTAAGTTTCCTTTTAGTGGATTTAAAAACGAAAAACTGTTAGTTATAATAAGTTTTTGTGGTTATTAAAAAATCGCGTTGTTTAATAAAACTTGATTTTTAAAGGGTTATTGTTTAACACCTGTAGAAGCCGACAGGGGACGTTCTCGCTCCCTTTGAGAAACACTACAATAGACATATAAATATATGACCTGTTTATCAAGTGGGAGAGAGAACGCAATATTGCTAAGCCGCTTCTGTAATGGATGATGAACTTTACAGCGACTAAAAAAATCCTATTATAGGCGTTGTAGGATGATTGGATACATAGATTTTTTTATGAAAATCCTAGGATATTGCGAAAAGACAAATAATTAGACAATGGTGTTGACGTTTGTCCATATTTTTGGAAAAGAGATAGGGTTGCTGCAAAAACACGGATTGCGTTGGTAACATTGGATATTCTTAACTCAGCCGTCTATTTTCACAATCCCTTTCAAAGGCTTAGTGATTGTGATTGTAATTGATGGAATTGTGTAACTTAAAGTCGCAATCACAGACCTATATCAGACGAAAAGAGCGCTTCGAACTGTATGAGAACCAAGCGTGTCGAATTTTTCGTATGTACCATGACGTCACGAGTGAGATTTA
The DNA here is from genome assembly GCA_910589605.1 of Chrysoteuchia culmella. Taxonomy (NCBI): domain Eukaryota; kingdom Metazoa; phylum Arthropoda; class Insecta; order Lepidoptera; family Crambidae; genus Chrysoteuchia; species Chrysoteuchia culmella. The sequence continues at coordinate 18,340,952 of OU342651.1, read as the reverse complement.
TTGATGTGGAAATGTTATTGACGAGCTCTTGCAAGAAAGCACTACACAATTAACCATATTCGTTTCTGAGTGACGCGTGTTTTAATGGCAATTGTGTCAAGCGGACTGACTTAGGTAGGAAAACTTTGAACGTGGATCAAACTTTACACGCAAAGTAGGTACACTTTTACCTTCTATCTCGATATAGGTCTGTGGTTGCAATTCCTTTTGGAACGAATGATGTGTTGAATATTATTAAGATGCCACTTCTCCATACATTTGATGGATTTGTGCTATTTAGTTCATTCAATTATCTTTCGAAACGCGTGCCGATCAAAATCCCTATCACATGTCAAATAGTGACGGCGTGAATTATGTAAATATCTTTCAAACGACGAATTGAAAAGCATAGCGATAGATTTTAAAATTAATCAATTGGCTGAATTTTTGCTTGCTTGCAACATCTTAGATATAATACAAAAATAGGAAAGTATTAATCACACAAAGTTTACTATACGTCTCGTCGTCGTCGTATCTATACGAGAGTGGATTGACATTTGAAACGTCAAGTCGTCAACCAATCAGAGATGTTGTTTTGGCGGTCCGAACAGCCAGCCATATTTTTTTTTAGTAGGAATGAGAATTGTCAATCCCATTGTCTAATATCCGTATCTTCGCAATATTTCTAGGATTATAGCATAAATTCGATTAATCGAATTATCTTGCGACATTATGTTCTCGTGTTTGGACCGTACTTTCTAGACCGCTATGTTAACTTGTATGATAATTAATTATCCAATCGCAGCCGTATTAAGTATAAGGATAGCATAGTGATTCGGGTCGCAACGACCCAATTCGTGATTGAAGCTGATTTGGCTTAAAAAGTAACCTTAGGTATCAACCGATAGACTTTTGGTCTCCATTTTGAATGCTGACCAAAATGTCCCTTTATGCAAAAAATCTGTCATTACTTTATAAATTATTTATCTTAACGATAAACATAAAATGTTCAGAGGTATAATCTATTTTTGTTACGGCAAGTTATATTATGTCCCGGCTATACGCACCGTCTTACCCGAGAGCACGCCTGCTCAGACCGGTTTTCGCAGCGATTTGTCCCGGCTACTCGCCCCGTCTTGCTATCTGCTGTTCCTAAGTTCTCAAAAACTGTAGTCAACAGCACGATTTCAACTGTTTGCCTTGTTATTATGAACGGAATAAGCGCTGTTTTCGCAGTGCAACTGTTTAACACGATATATTTCGATTGCTGCAGTCATCAGCACGTCAGGCTATACACTTCGACCTTATTTGGCTCGTAATAGGTCGAGGTTTTGGTAGAGCTAGCGTAAAGGCTTACATGCTATTGATTACAAAATAATTCCACAAAGCCAATGATATATTATGTGTGTACTTGAAGCAGATTTGTTATACGAGCTCGCATTGTGAAAATTGGGAAGATAGGGTTGCCTACCATACTTTAAAATAACGCATCCTACTTTATTTTCCATCCCCATATTTTATAATTTTGAATTTTAAAAAGTATGGCAAATACTTTAATTCCGACTTATCATGCGTGCGTTACAACGAAATATTCCTGTTGACATGATTTGCAAATTCTCATTGCCGTTTAAAAAAGATAATAATTATTAAATAATAATTACCAAGGGCACAAAGAAAACTTTGATTATTAAACATTTAAATAAATAGATTTGGAAAATACTTAAAATTTTCTTCAAATACTTTTTTTATACTTGACGGAGATATACTTTAATTTCCTAAAAAATAGTTGGCAACCCTAGGTCCGATTCTAGCTCTCTTTCATTTCCGTGCTTTTTCGTGTCTTATCTTACTTGACAAATTATGTATGTGTGCAGTCTTGTCACAGATTATAAAATATCATTGCACAAAGCATTTTTTATTATACAGATACCAAGGCTACTTTTTACCTGTCAGCAATAATTTGCCAATATGACTGCGCGCCGGTAACCGCGTAATATGGCCGGCGCGTGCGTCGGTAATGTAATCGGTACATTGTCAGTTTTGTAATTGTAATTTTATCCCTAAGTAGGTATTGATAAACGAATAAAAACTTACCAAAGATTTCACGTGTTTTTATTGATTGGTTGTGTTTGACCCTGATGATGTTTTACTCGAGCCACATCTCTAACATTTTCTAGAATCTGTAAACTAATGAGTTTGTCGTGTGTGGTTTAAAGAATATCTTTGCATTTGATAGCACAAATCTCGACGAAGGATTATGTAGGCTTCACAAGATATTAACGGCTACCAATCTACCCAGTCCAGGGAATGAAGTCGCTGCTGTTGGTAGATTGACAGACAATAAGTACGTGCACTTGAGGCGTATCTCGGAAACGGACGGTTAGAAATGTTACAAATCTAGTAATAAGACATGTATACATTTCATTTTTTATTGACCAAAAGTATTACAAAATACATGATATTTAATTAACACACCGCTACAAAAGCCGTTTCGGCTTTAACTGTGGCGGAGGAAATGTCTTATTACTAGATTTGTAACATATCTTTATACCTTTATATACATTCGTAAAGAACCAGAAACACGATTAATATTTTTAAAATACTGTTTCTGGTTTTTTATTTCGAAATGACCCTCTTCCTCGTTAAAAGGTCCGTTTTGTACTTACCAAACGCCAGTTTTACCCATTGTCTTAGTAGGTATTTGAAAGTAAAAATAGGTACGAAGAATCTTATATTATAATATAACAGTTGCCTATTACATTGTCTTGAATATATGATTACATCCGTTACAATCGCTTGACTTATCCGAGCTTTTTATTTACAAACAAGTCTTAAGTAGTCATCAACAAAGTGCCGTCAACAGCTCGACGTCGGAAATAAGAGATTATCTCATTAACTCCACTATCTTAATACGTTTCAACATTAATCAGTAACAAACGGCGCATTTAAAGTCAGAATATTCCATTTGAAAGTGGCTGTGGCCGAATATGGCGTTACGCCTTGGTTCACTTCCGATAGAACTGTTATTTGCATGGTCACACTGGTATGGACATGGCCGAGGTCCAAGTCTTTGGTACCTACTGTTTTTTTACGGGAAGTTTTTGTGTGGTCGCCAATTTTGAAGCTATTGATAAAGTATAGGTAGGTACGTGAGTTTCAAATGATAATACCTAGTTTCTAATATTCTCATATCAATATAGTAATAAAGGTCGCAAGTAGTGACTAGATGAAAACGGCAGGAGATCGTGGCTTGTGACACACTTTGAGTACATCATGATATTTATACATGTACTTATTTTATTTTCATAGACACGGTTATAACAGATCATAAATGACATACATGTGTTGAGTCTGCTCGCAGACATGCAAAATTTTAACATTGCAAGATACATTTAATTATGTTTATGTAACTACACTGACTACTAAATTCAGCTAATTTTGCCAATCCAATTATTCTTTAGAACTATAAAAATATTTTGCCAATCCAATTATTCTTTAGAACTATAAAAATATTTTGCCAATCCAATTATTCTTTAGAACTATAAAAATATTTTTTTATTAGCCATTTAGTATTTTTTTTTAAAAATAAGACTCTATTTAGCTTTTTTAAGGAAGTTAATACTCATGTAATATTTTCTTTTATCCTTGCGGTTGATATGATTAAGTCTGCATATTGTTTCCTTAACTGTCTAGAGGTAACTTCTTGGCGGGTTTTGTAGTACAAAGGGAAAGATTTAATAAAAATACAAGCTTCTCTTATGTAAAGGCCCCGGCAACTTGTAATACACTATATTTTTTTAAATATGGTTTGCGCACTTTCTAAGTACCAGATGTTGCTTAATGCCCTGATACATCTCTTCTGTATACAGCGGGGAGACTTACATCCAGAAATGGACTGATAGGCTGAATACTAACAATTAAAGCAAACAAATCCTCAAAAAGCCTTGTAGATAAAGTAACTATTGGTACCTACTTGTACCAGATAAGTCAACCAGTCCTATTAACAAAATATAGGAGATCACATTTCTGCAACAACAGTTTGCAACTTTTCTGAGTTTGGGATAAAAGATATTTAAATGCGCTCACGCACGGCCTCGAGCTAGGGCTGTCGAAAGAGGGTGCTGCCACACAAAATCATAATTTCCACTACTTTTAAGTTAAATTGAAAACTAAATTAAATAAATGTTTACAAAACTTCAAAATTTAAAAACACAGCTCTTCTAAAAAACATATTAAGTACTAAGTATTATTTATTACTTCTGTGCCATTAAGAAGTTTTAAGTGTGAACCCTGCAAGGAATGAATGAGTCAGGCTCAGGCGCCTGCGCTGATATGGTGAAAAAATGCGAGGACGGACGGTCGCCCGATGTTTTGATGAGTAACGTAAATATAATGTAGCGATCGAGACGAGACGCCATCCAGTGCCAGTGGCCATTTTAAGGCACTCCCAGAAAACACAGAAGATGGACAGAAGGTTACCAAAATTAATTATTACCTAATTAAGATGTTTTAAGCCTGATTTTTATAATTCTTGGAAATAACAGCTAGGTAAATATGTCTCATGTCGCCGTCCGTCCCGTCAGGGCGACATGAGACTAGTTGCTTTTTTCTAGTATATTTTCTTGTTTAATATTTATCACACAAGAATAGCATTGTAAAATGCAAAATTAAATATGTATAACAGCTAGGTACTTAGGTACCTACTGTTAAATTCATAAAACCAACTAAAACAAATGACAAACACAAACTATGAGATGATAATGAGTGACAATTAATTTCTAATTTGGCCGAATGACTGAATACGTTATCAGAGCAATATTTTTTTATTTGAATTTAAGGCTATGTTGCCTCATACGAAATCCTAAACATCTCCGAACTTAAAAGATTGCCGTCGAAAATGAAATGCTGATAAAAACACAAAACAAACAAACCAAAAACCCATATCTTTATTGTCTTTGTGAATTTTACCATTAGGTACACGTTTAACACGGCCTTCCCAAGGAACTGGGTATAGAGGAGAGGACTCTCCCAAGGATCTATGATAAGCTGCGCTCTCTTCAAGACGGTCGTCACTTCGCTCGTCGCCGTTCGCCGATTGATTGTAGGTAAGTACCTACCTACCAATACTTGTACTATTAAATATTCTGTGCCAATACCAACTATGTTATGTTACATTATGGTTTTGCAATAAACTATTGAGTATTGAGTATGTTCGTAGGTACGTACAAATAAAACTTGGTAAAACTATGAAACGAAAACGAGAAGTACTTAGAACCAAGATCCTAAAAAAGGAATCGATTTACTTTTTCAAATGCATTAACGGCGGGCCTGCCGACTTTAGGTAAGAGTATTCTACTCAAGGTCGTGGCGATTACTTTAAAAGACAATATTATACGTGTGTTTGAACTTGAACATGTCTACCTATTTGTCTTCAAAGTTACCTCATTTGTATGAAAATCGACTAGTGTCGTTAATTATGTGTGTAGGTATTTCCAAAACCTACTTTTGGTGCATATTGATACGAATTTAGGGATTTATTGTTTTATCTTCGAATCGCCATATTATAAACTTTTAACGGTAGCTAGTAAACTGCACCCCTACCGCCTAACGGTATTTCTCGTGCTATCGCTATAGCTATCGATTTTTCAAACCCCCTCAAACGGTTCTCGCTGACGCTATCACTTTGATACTAAAAATGCAATAGTTAATCCAATAGATGAATAGAAATATGTAGGAATTAGACAAAAGTTTGAAATTTGAGCTTGAGCTAGCGATAGCACAAGCTATGCCGTTAAGCGGTCGGTCTGCTGGTCAGTTACCTAGTATATTGCTTGTTTAACTGTCTGCACTCGTGACCTCTCCCCCGAGAAGGTGACGAGTTTCGTTATGCACGCCGAGATTACCACAGTTGTTCAAACTACGATAATATCGTAAAAAATGCTAAAGATTTGTCAGTAATATTATATTTTTGTGATTTTGACTGAATTCTCTCTTGTTTTCTAATAACCCATAAGAATTTCATATTTAGGTACTTATAAAGTTACGTTGGTAAAAAAACGAGTTAAGTACCTAGTTGCACGTGTGTAAACTAAAACGTAGCTAGTAGAGCAGGAAAGTTTCAGTAGAAACCTACATTACATCATACTTTTTACATTTTATCGGACTACTTACATTTTTTTCAAAAAATTGTCTGATAACTATTTTTTAATACATTATACTGTTTGTGATTAACCTCTCAGGCCCGGTAAGTTATGAATCATAACGGTGTCCAGAGAACAATTCATCATAACTTATGATGAATTGTTCTCTGGACACCGTGTTCTGCTAGCAAGTGATTGTTCTAGTCTGTAGTCTGGTACCTATACAACTGTAAAGTTCGATGTGCTTGTTACTGTACCAAGGACATTATGGCTTGTGGATTGTAGATAAAGTTTGAGAAACACTGACTTGTATTACTCATTTCCTTGAGTGCGTGATATCGCCAGCGTTGCCAGATCGTACCTTTTGGTACGATTTACGTACTATTTGACCGCGTGTCGTACCTTTGACGTACCCTACTCTACATCGTACTATTTCGTACTTTCCATTCCGATTGACTTCCAAAATGCAAAAATTTGCTGTATGAGCAGGTCCCTTTGCCTTTGTCGTGGCAAAAAGTACCTACGGTAAAAAATAAGGAATGCTCTATCTTGGAAGGATATTGATCTGATCATTCGATTTAGTAGTACCTACCAACAAGGAGGTAATATAAAAAAAACTTGCTGCGAGTATGCTATACGCACCAAAAAGCAACCTTTTACTGCTAAAAGACACTCGCACCGAACCAAAATATAACTTTTCTCACTTAAAAAAATCTATCTCCAGATTTTCCAGTAGCTGTTCTTTTATTTTTTGTTGGCGCACCTTTTTAGCCATTTTCGTACTATTTCACGAGCCCCGACGTACGTTTTTAGAGAGTACTACAGGCAACACTGGGTATCGCCTGCTCTGTTGTGTCAGTTTTGTGAACAATTGCGCGAAAGAGTGACGCGCGCTCGGTTTTGAAAAAAAGATCGAACTTACTGTGATGAAATCTGTGGCCAGTGTTTAAAAATGTCTACTTTATTGAAAAATGTTACAAATTGCATTTGGCATGCTTTTGATTCGTTGCAAAATAATGCGGTTGTACACAAATCTAAGTTAAAGGTGCGTACATTAGTTTAAATAGTTATTAAATATAATGTAATGTGTCTAGACTTCTAGAGTACAACCACAGATACGAGATACTAATTGTAGACACAAAAATTATATCTTCATCTACCTAGTTATTTTACCAACATAAATCGTTTGATAACCAATAAGTAAAAGACGATAAAATATTTATTTAGTCACTCGATGTTGTTTCCTACAATTTTTTTTATTACTTTCGATTAGAACAATAAAATAACTATAAAAATAGGTACCTAACTATATTAAAGTGTTAATATTTTTTATGATAAATAATATACAAGAAAATAGCAGTGGAAAATTAAAAATTAAAAATTTATTCTTAATGTTAATTTTTTATTTAAAAAAAATATCAGCTACATCATATTACTATAAAGATATACTTTTTTTTTATCGTTAGCGCTTTGAAAATTACTAATAAACGCACAGAAAAAGAATAAATTAATAAGGTAGACACGAAAACAGGTCAAACTTTACAGTTTTACTTTAAGAGTGGCTTTAAGTCACTCGTAAAACCGACGCTTTTAGTATTTCAAGTGCAAAGCCTGACGTGCTGTTGACTGTACCTACAGCTATGTTAATTTCTCGGACACAACACAATCAATGACTTATTCAACACTCCTTTCTTGGAAGTATTATTTACATAAAAAAAAACAAACATTAGGTACCTACTTCTTTATACGGTAAGCATTTGTTACGACTAACAATCGTAACAAAGAGAACTTTTAAACCTAGGCAATGTGTATAGTACGTATTATTTATCCGTTTACTTTTTTAGCGATAGAAACGTTGTTATAGAAAGTCGTGTAGGAGCATTAAACCATCATAAAATTTGATTTATTTAGAAAAAATATATAAAAGTTCTGATTCTTACTAAAAAAAGAGCATAATATCTGAGATTAAAATAAGCGCGATCAAAAAAACAAATTCTTCAGTTTATTAGTTAGTTAGTAGGTTAGGTAGGAATAGGTACTTACTTATTATACTCAGTATAGATAGATGATAATGGTAACTATTATAGATATATGGTAATAGATGATGATGGTGTTAAGTAATAGATAGCAACATCAATTACTTAACACCCTCGTACCTATATCAACTTAATCAAGCCTGAAGTCCATCCACAAGTCATATTTACGACCCAAAAACTAATACCTAGCTTTTATAGACATTCCTCCCTACCCGTCGTCGTTACGACTCTATACTTATAGGGCGTCCCACTCCCATTCCAACGGCTATACCACATGGAAGGAAAATATCTGAAATAGTTAAATATTGGAGATAAAAAAAAATACTGAAAGAAGATTTCTGATTTTGGAAACTATTTAAACATTTTAAACTGCATTCAAAGATTTTCAAATAATCAGCTGCCTAAACCGGGAGTCGTTCAGTGAGCCAACTAAAACTGTGATCGCGACTTTTACTATTTTCACGACAAGTACTTAAGTCTGACCATGCAATAGTCATAATTCCAAAACTCGGTCAGAAAGGTGACTATTGCTTGGCCAGACTTGTCATTGATAAGCCAATGGCAAATGTTCGCGACAGCGCGATAGTGGCAAAGGATAACGAAATAACTCCATACAGCCTAGTCTTCAGTGCAGAGTCTCAAATAAATTTAATTTTCTGTGCCAACCTATATGGTCGCTAGTGATGGAGCAGTACTAGTTATACAAAAGGAACGAAAAGAACGCACGAAAAAAGGGAACGAATTACCGCAATATACTAGAACGTAAAATGTTCCAAAAAAGAACAATTTGGCAACACTGTTACAGGGGATGTCAAACGTTGGAATTTTAGAAGACTGTAGTTTAATTAACTATTTTATTTTTAAAAATTTAATCAAAACGTCAGATCAGAAGGCCTAATGTCAGTTTGCAAATGTCCAAACACTACCATCGCGTGAGAGTAAAATTTTGACAGATAGCCTTAATGCAATGGTTTCTGGTTGAGAATTAAACTCAATTCGCAAACTGCGGCGTAAACGAGTAAGATGAAAAATCTCACACTAAGTACTCTGATAATTACTATTATACAGTATAAAAAAATCCGAAAACTTCATTGATTCGATTCCGTGAGTTTATGAGTTTCGTGAGTTTACCTGAGTTTATGCACTTATGTTGCGGATATCAGGAAAAAATTAGGAATTACATAAGTAAGTACATACTTAAATAGATAAATAAAGTATGTACCATAGGGAAATGAAACAAAATTCATAAGAACAATTTTAAAGCGTTCAGAAAATATGTCCCGTATAGAAAGAAAATCTTCTCCTCGAAAGTTCAATCCTACAGTCTGACACGCCGAATCATTTATTAATTAAGGGTTTATGGCCATATTGTTGATTTGCGAAAGAAATGTCATCATCGGCCATTTTAATGCCCCCAATGCTGGGGCACTGGCCTTCCTTAGGATGGATAAGGAGAATGGGCCATGACCACACGAGCCCAATGGGGGTTGATAGGTTTTAACCGTGCCTTCCAAAGCACGGCGGAACTTGAGATAAGTAATAAGTTTTTGATCACCCATCCTGTGACTGACCATTGCGAAAGTTGCTTAACCGCTAGAATCGCAGCTCGAGCGCGCGAACCATTGCGCCACCAACCCCTCAAAGAAATAAGGTGTAAATATAATAAACTGTATCTGGAAATCATAAAGGTATCAGAAATGTTAAAAGTAGATCACGTTATTAAAAAAAAAACTTACTATCTATAGTCGGATTTTTAATTCAGTAGAGTGATTTGACAGGTTGTCAATGTCACTTTATGAAAATAATGCTGATCAAAATGTAGCTATAGTGATGATATTTTATTTGTGTGAATAGAATCAATACTTACTGAACTGGAACAGGTAATGCGCAAGTCATTACGAAAAATTGTTAAAGGCAGAATTATTTTTACATAGTGACATTGGTACCTGTCAAATTACCTAGGTACTGAATTAAAAATCCGTCTTTACCTGTCTTTACAGACAAACTATCAATATGACCTGAGTTCTCCAGCTGATTAACCGACCGATTAACGCTTAACGACATTCAAATGTCATTGCATTTCATTCATTTGTTTAAAGTTGAAAGGGGCAGAACGATGTTTTAATCCACGTTTATCTAATCGTCAGTTGGTGAACTCGGCTGTAAGAACGAACACAACATCAAAATGGACAGTTGGCGTGAGACATAATCATCAACTAGAATATGTCCGGAAATTTTTATAAGTCAATCCAGTTATCCGTATTTTCTAATATCGATATGGTGAACCTAACCCTATAGCCCCACACAGCCCCACACTATGGTGGACTGCTTATCACGAATGACGATATTGACCTATTTCTCTTGAGGGCTGCGACTGTCAGGTCAGGTCAGCTAGTGACGTTATCTATCCATTGTCTACTTTAGAACTAGATCTAGACCACTGTAATCTAGACTTGAGCTTTACTCATATTTCACAAGTTTAATATGCAAAACCACCGCAAAATGCCTTTAAAATATTCTAGTTTTAACAACTTCTTGTAGAAATAGATGAGTAATTGTTCTCAGAAAAAAGAATTCATCAAACTCATCAGTCCATAAAATATTGTTTTTCCTGACCTGAAAAAAAACCTGACTGCATAAACACAAGTCTACGTACTGAAAAGATGGAAACAAGATCAAATATAAGTAATAAATATTTTGTTCAAATAACATGCAATGGGAAGCATAAAATGTATAAATGAATTCGACTTATTCATAAATTCTATGCCTCCGACTGCATGTTATGTTGATCAAAATATTTTTATATATTATCTTGTTTCCATCTTTTCAGTTGACTTGTCTGTTGATGGAGGAGGGTTTTTAGTTTTTTAAATTTATATAATTTTTAATTAATATCTTTTTAGTTATTTATTCGTCATGAAATGATATACCTTTTTGAAATCCTTAGACCAGCTCTTTAATTTGATACCCATATTGAAGAATTTTAAAAATCCTTTTTTTCACCTCAAATAATAGCATCTCACAGCCGCTATGTTGATTCATTTTTATCATCACTTAAGAACACTTGGGTTCTCAAGACAAATCTAACTATATTACAATTATCGAAATCCGTTCAGCCGTTTTAGAGTTTATTACATATATATAAACAAACATACATACATACAAGATACGCGCGAAAAACATAACCCTTCCTTTTAGTCGAGTAATTACAACATTTTAGTTTATGGTTTTAAGTTTGGTTTGTTGTATTATGTTTATAAACAGAACGAAAATTATGGATGTTAGAACCTTTATCATAAAGTCTTTTTAATCCGTTTTACTGCAAAATTTCGTTTTTAAGATTTCGATCTTCACGGATAGGTAAGCAAATTGCCGACATACAGCCGTTCCCAATAACCTATCCATTACTATGGATAGGTTATTGGGAATAAGATACTACAGTTTTGTTGCTTAGTTATCTCTATACTCTATACCTACTAAGATGATGAGAAGATATTATAAAGAGGAAAGATTTGATTGTTTGTTTGCATTGCATAGGCTTCGAAACTACTGAACGGATTTCAATGAAATTTGGTACACAGATAGTACATAGCCTGGTTATGAACATAGGATACTTTTCATATCGATATTCCCACAGGAACGGGAACCACGCGGGTGAAACCGCGAGCGGCCGCTAGTTATATGACGGGAAATAACAAAGATTGTCTAGCAATTAAACCACAGTAGACGAAGTAACTATTTATTAATCTGTGACAGTATGTCTATCCCTTACTGAGGATAGATTATTTGGAACGGCCGTAAGTATACTGTCTACATATATCACTACAGCTATAGTATTTTTTATCTACTATTTGCACTATCGTCGATTGTCATACAAAATAAATATTTACATCATCGCACTATCCATAAACCAATGATCCCTCGTCAAACAACTCTATTCAAAATTCTTACGAAGTCATTGCCGATGGCGATAGTCGCTTCTCGTTTTGTCTTTATAAACCGTAATGTATCTTGAACTACTTGATGACCTATATTAACTTACATCCGGTATGGAAACAGAATGTACTAATTGACGCAAATTAATGTTCTTAACTGCATAAAACCTACTTTCACCGGAACTAACTCTTTTATGATTTTTATAAAGCTCTTATGAAAAAAGAAGGAGAATTTCCGTGGACTATGGAATTCAGTTCTCGTAATAATTTTTTTTATTATACGTTGTCAGCATAATTGTGCCTTGTTGATCCACTTTTGGAAGTTTTTGTTTAGTTTAAAACTTTAAAAGCTTTTTTCATAGACTTTTGTCATAATACCTCTAGTGTGAGTTTCTAAAAGGGCAAACGTGATAATAATCGCGTGTTAAAAGGAAACCCCAAAGAGAATTGAAAAAATCCTGTATTTACAAAGTTAACAAAATCATCGTTTCGTAATCCCCTTTCAAAATCTGTTCAATCTATTTAATAGATTTATTAAAGTAAATACGTCGTTTTTTTTTAAATAATTCTGCAATAACGGAAAACATAGAGACGCAGCCAAAGCCATTCTGATTTTTTTAAAGAACAAATTAATTAAATAGCTCCAATTTTGGAGGAGAAAACGGGGACAACAAAACGATGATTTTGATTACTTTTTAGTTTTTAAATTCTCTCGCCTTTGAGGTTTCCTCTTAAGAAAATTCTATTTTTCCACCACTGTTATACTATCCTTATGATCACTGATTGGATAGTCGGATGCATATTTACCAACGACGGTACGGAGACGGTATATGCGTTTGGGGTGAGAGGTTGTTTGTTTATTTGTTTGTTTAAACCAATGTTACTAATATCTCCAAAACTACTAGTCCGTTTTAGATGCGATTTGCAGTGATGGGTCTGGGTTTGATTGGTGCATGTTCTTAGATAGGTGTTACGGTCACAACTCACCAAGGGCGCTGCAGTATACATTTGTTTTGCAAACCAATCAATGGTACGGGCGAGCTTTGCCGGACAGCGGTACTCCATACCCTGGCGAAGCACTTTGACGCTTCAAGATGCTCGGTGAACTTATATAAGACTTTACATGGATCTTAAAATTACATAAGTTAACTATCCCTTTCTTTAAATGCTTTCTGTGTTACTTGGGGTAGTCCTCCAAAAATATATAAATTGATACTTTTTTTTTATGAACGACGGGAGACTCTTAGCCTTCATCATACCCTATGTTAAGTATTGATAAGGCTGAAGATGGAAGCGAGCCTCTCCCGGAATCCTCAGCCACTGAGGAACTGGCTATCTTATTTCAAACTGCCGGAAAACATTGTTGTTATGGCGTCAGACTTAGATAAGATGGTGGTAGCTAACCAGGCGGACTAATAACAAGTCCTACCACCAACCGACCAACTTCTTTTTAATTAGGAAGAAGGATAGGAAATATGTAGGTATTTGCACTAAAAAAACTAAAGTCAGAAAAGATTAGCATTCGGCGTTTATGCTAAAAGCTTTCGCACAAAAAGTATAAGTACCTACACAACAAAATGTCACGTATATAGGTACTTATAATGAGCGTAACATTTTTACGCACCGTTTATGGTGCGACAACATTCCAGCCTGTAGGGTTGGTACAAATGTAATTAAAATAATTTATTTTGCTTAAACATAATGTACAGTCAACAGCACGTACGGCTTTACATTTGCACTAAGAAAACTGTCGCGAGCGACGTGACTTTACTTCTAGCGGTCTGTACCCGCCTTTTGTACATTATGAAATTCTATTCGGCCACAAACATTGAAAGATCTTACCGCTAAAGATAGTATGCTTAATTAAACAAGGTATTCATTAACAAGGCAAAATTTTCAGTACCCATCGTTTTAATCCTTTACGAAGCTAAGGTGTATTTGCACTGTTTGTTGCAAATACACCTTGGCTTTGTAGCAACTGGCACGTATTGTCACGTATCATTGATGCAAACATATCAAACAATAGTTATTTGTTATGCAAGGCTGGAAAGTTGGTTATTAGCGGCGAGTTACCTCTATTGAATTCTGAGTGAAGCGAGGATTTCAAAGGTACAAGACGCTAAAAACTTTTCTGATTTTCAACACACAAATTTTCACCTCACAAGAGCGAAGAACATTTTATGGTTGGATCCGCGGTCAAAAATTCTTAAAACAAAAAGTTTAATTTAATATAGCTTATTCTTTTTGTTTTATTGATATAAAAAAGGGAGGGAGTGTTATTTTAATTATTTAAAGTAGGAATATATTTTTAGTATTTAACAATAGAAACGATTCGCTAAATGTTGACATGACATTGACATGACGTACAAGACAAAGACAATTTAAAATTAGAGGTTTATGCCACGTTCCGAAATCCAATCATAGGTTGTGAAATCTCACCCAGCCTAATATAAACTTCTTATAACAAATAGTTTAATCTTATTGTTATTTTTTTATGATTGAATAAACTAAAATAATATTATAAAACCAAAACGGAGTATATAATTCATTAAAATAAGTATAAAATGTAACAAAAAAGTCAATAGGTAGTGCGATTCGGAACGGAATCATTATGACATATTTTTAGGTATTAAATTAAAAAAGTACTTTACTACGCTAGGCCGCAAAATGCGCGGAAACTGAAAGACAAATCCTCCTTTTCCGAGCGTGTGAGGTGAAAATAATATTTACAAATTAGTAGAAAAAGCAAGCAAGCAAATACAAAGCATATCAGTCTAGATTTTTTATAACTTTCATGTCGTCTAGATTTTTTAAATAAACTAAATAGTGTGATACTGATAAGTGAAAAGAATATCAATACTATATTCGATTTGATCGCAGACTAAAATGTACACCTGCCATTATGTACGAGTTGTGATTAAATCATGTAGCAACCCTGAATTCAGCTCGGCAAATGTCAAAGAGTGGGCGGGAAACTTTCGCGCGTTTTTGTCAAAAAGTGACATTTAGATTAAGTAGCGTATTTTCTGTGTCAAATGACCAAATTATACTCACATTAATATTCATAAGTATTAATGAATATGGTTTTATTTCATTTCCATTTTTTTTTAAAGCAGAATATGAAAAATTATTGCAAAATGAAAGGTAAAATTAAAAGTTGTTCGTCGGCAATCTTGTCGTCAATTATTTCCATTATGTCAGCCCAATTGACTCTTAAAGTACCGGTTCATTTGCAATAAATTAAAATAAATTGCTTGAAATACGTAAGTAAATGCTTTTTTATTGGGAAGTTACTGAATGTAATAAACTATATTTTACACAACCGTTAACATGCAATTAAGTAATTGGTTTCGTAGAGTGCAATGTTATTTATTCATAATAATATTTTGGAAAACTGTTAAGTCATATGTAGGTAGGTATAAAGATATGTAACACGGGAGTAATGTACCAATCTCACAGAACAGAAAAAACTGTTTTTTCTGTTCTGTGACCTATCTAGCTTTCAACCGAAGAGAACATTTTCAAAGTCAATTCAGTAGATCTAGACCAGAGGTTTCTTCCTACTAACAAACTCACAATCTTTTTAATTATTTTATCAAATTCGATATTAGTACAATCGGGGAACTTCCCGGTTGACCAGTAGAGTTTTTTGGGAAACGTTTTCTCCGAAAGTACTAAGGTTATTAAAATAATTTATTTTTCAAATAAATTCCTTTTAATGATCTATTATTTGTGAAATAAACGTTTTCTATATATCTTTTACTTTTTTAAATAAAACTCCCTGAATAACTCTCCTGGCAAACCGGGAAGTTCCACGACTGGACCTACCAAACCTAGAAAAAGGCGCTCTCAAGGTCAAAAATGTAAAAAGCTTGAGGAGCTGTTGTTTGTAAGTAAGGTCCTTGTTTCTACTCTACAGACAATGTAGGCGTATAAGGTCGTTCCTCGTTACAAACACTCAGGTAGATAGACAGTCTACTAGACATAATTCGTTATAGTACCTACCTTATAATAAGTTTGTTGCAAAAGCGAAGCCTGATACTATGCCAGGGTTGATAGCTCTAAAATTTCATAAATTAAAAATTCCCAGGAATAGGATAGGTACTTGATAGGTACCTGGGTAAAATGAAGCCTATCATCAATCTAGGCTATAAACTGTGTACCAAATTTTATCCCAATCCGTTAAGCTGTTTTTGCGTGATTGAGTAACTAACATACAAAGCCAAACATCTAAAAACCAAACTCCTAACTTTCATATCTATACTATAATATTATAAAGTTGAAGAGTTTGTTTGTTTGAACGCGCTAATCTCAGGAACCACTGGACCGATTTAGAAAATTCTTAGACCATTAGAAAGCTACATTTCTCCCGTGTGACTTAGGCTATATTTTATCCCGATATTCCCACGGGAACGGGCACCACGCGGGTAAAATCGCGAGGATCCGTTAGTTTGTTATATTATTAGGTAGGAAGTAGGAATTAACTCTAATCCCCAGGGGTGTTGCGGTAGCGGAATGTACAGTCGGGGAAATTCCCGGTTGATCAGTAGAGTTTTTTTGAGATGCGATATTTCGGAAAGTATTAAGGTTAAAGAAACAATGTATTTATAAAATAAAAAACCTATAAAAGCTCTATTATTTGTGATATAAACGTTTTCTATAAGTCTATAACATTTTGAGATAACTTTCTTCAAAGAAACTACTGACCACCGGGAAGTTCCCTGATTGTACTTAGGTATTTGTAAGAGTAAAATAGAGTCACAGCTAAAATTTTAATTTTTTATGTTAACACCATAGTAATATAATGGAATCCACTACGAATAAATATGCAGAGTTCTACACCACTTACGATTCTAAAGGTAAAGTAGCTTTTAAGCTTAAAAATTTAGGTCGAGAAACAAATATATTTTCTTTCTTTCTTTCTTTCAACTAATATCGCTTTTTTAACTGTGGATTTTTTCCAAAACCTACTTTTTTAATTTAGGAGTTTTTTGGCAACCCTACGAATGAGTGAGTCAGAACGTAACAAATCACCTCTTCTATCTACACCTACAGTAAGAGCCACTTAGGTAATTGCTTAATCGTTTATCGACTTTGTAAACAATAACTAGTACCTAGCCTACATTTTAAGTTGTAGGACTAGACTACGAATGAACTATGCAAAATGGTAACGTTTGCCTTTTAGTAAAAACTTATTTTCACCTCTCACACGCTCGGAAAAGGAGGATTTATCATTCACGTTCCGCGTAGAAAATAAAAAAGCTTTTTTGCGGCCTAGCGCGGTAAAGAACTTTTTTAATTTAATACCTAAATATAATAATAAATAATAATAATAAAATAAATTCCATACCATCACACCTATTATCTAGCCCACGCTAAGTTCCAGGACTTGTGTTATGGATACTAGATAACGGATAAACATACTTATATACTTTTTTTTTTTGTAAAAACATACATAATATACATATTAAACACCCAGACCAAGACAAATAGACATGTTCATGCACACAAATATCCCGTCCGGGGATCGAACCCGGGACCTCTGGCGTAGAAGGCGGGTTTAGTACCCCTGCGCCAAACAGGTCGTCAATATAATGTCATAATGCGCTCCGAATCGCACTATTGACTTTTTTGTTACTTACATTGATTGTATTCTTATTTTAAATAACTTTCATTCTAATACTCCGTTTTGGTTTTATTATATTATTTTTGTTCATTGAATCATAAAAACAATAACAATAAGATTAACTATTTGTTCAAAGAATTTTATATTTGGCTGGGTGAAATTTCACAACCTATGATTGGATTTCGGAACGTGACAAAACCTTTATTTTTAAATTGTTCAGTGTCGGAATCGTTTTTATTCTTATTAATAAGTAGATAACAATATATTCCTACTTTAAATAACTTTCAATTAACTATAATATCCCTTTTTTACTATTTCAGTTTTTTTTAATCATTAAAACAACGAGAATAACGTATATTTAGATTTAACTTTATGTTTAAAGAATTTTTTACCGAAAGTTGACCGCGGAAACTACTATAAAATATTTCTCGCTGATGTGATTTGAAAAATTGTGTGTTGCGCTCGGCAGAAAAGTTTTTTGCGTCTTGTACCTTTGAAATTCAATCTTTGAACTTTTCAATCCTAGGATCCTTCACTTGCTCAGCTTTCAATAGAGGCCGCTAAATAACCAACTTTCCAGAATTGCATAACAAATAACTATTAATATTTATTAAAATGTATGTAATTTCTGATCGCTTTGGTTAGAGAAATCTTATTGTATCATTTTCTTTGTTTGACACAAAAAAAACAATGTGTGTCAAGTCATGTGATTACTGCCATTATTGTGTACAAATTTGCGATTTATCGATGCAATCCATTGCATTCTGACAGATCGAAAATAAAATTATTCCCTTTAATTTTAAGTACTAAATCTAAGTAGTTATATAAACTAGATTTTGATAAATAACTAAAAATAGGCCATAATAAGATTCTACTGAGAAATTCATTCCAAAAAGATAGATACAACTTACATAGTACTTACTTCATATTACGCCTACGCAAGTAAAGTCCTTTTCACGAATTAATACTACTGAGAGAAGCGCTTCAGTCGCCTTCAACATTCGAAAATAAGCTCTATTGTTAGCAGTTATAAGCAAACCACATTTTAGTTCCAACAAATTCCGCAGGCACAGACCTGTATCTCGATATAAAAAAAATAAGGTCTGTGTCCGCAGGACTTCGAACATGAATTATGTAGATCTTCGATATTGCAACTTACGCACTTAGAGCTAACTAAAACTTGAGTTGTGAAGTACTTAGTAGCGAAAAAAAGACAAAACTACATAGGTACTAAACCATAATAAACTGCACTTTGTTTTCGCACTTTTCGTTATTCCACAACGCGTACCACGAACCACTGACCCATTTGTGCAGAGATGTGTAAAATCAAAATAAATGTTAATTCTATTAACCCTGTTTCTTATTGTTTCGACCATAAACTATAAAGAAATATTGAAAAAATATCGAAAATAAGAGAGACAAAAACATCGCAAAATACTTCAGTTCCGTCACAAAAATAGATAAAAAAAAATATGGAAAAATACTAGATTTTTTTTTTAAGTCGAGTCGTCTCACAGTTTGTACTTAGGCGGGGCGGGTCTTGAACCCTTAACTTTCGGATGTCCGGTCCACTGCTCTTCTTTGTAAAAGCTTTTGTACACATTAGTACCTAAGATGCAGGCACTAACTTCATACTACTATTTAGTTCATGCAATCGTGAGAAATCCATCTTTTCTTTCTCGTCATGAATATATAAACATAATCTAAAAGCATAGATTCTTTTAATGATACTTGTACATCCATAACTATGAGTTATGTAAATCACTACAACCGATAGACGAGTAAGCTAATCGTAAAAAAAACAAACGTTTTGAGGCATCGAATCCGTGACACATGGCACACGACCGTGTGAGTTAGTCATACATAACATTAGCTTTATCTTGACGCGTAGGATTGCACAGTACGAAGATCGTACTCGTTACTCACTGTAAATTCTTGTAATTAGACTCCGGTACTATTTGGAATTCTTTCTTTCTCAAACTCATCGAAGTTATTCCGTAATTAACCCACAAATTATGTATTTTCTTTGTCATAGCGAAAGTTTAGTTGCATTTTTAAACGAGACAAAACTATTCATCCTCTCCACGCTACAAAATTTAGCGATGTTTTGTCGTAGGTATAGAAGTTCATTGAAGCCTGATTTAGGTAAAGATAGATAGAGATACGAGTATATTAGGTAGAAATAGTAAAATATTTTTTTAAGCCGAGTTGTCCATATATGCGAAGATAAAGAATTTGTAGGTCAAAGGAAGAAAAATAGAAGTTAAAGTATCCACTTTCCTTTGTTTTCCTGTGAACCCTTGGCTGTTCCCTTCAGGCAGTAAAAGATTTTACAACTGTTAATACAGTAGTTACAGTCTACATGCGTTCGCTCAACTATGTCATAGTATTGTAAATACGACTCCGCCTTTGTGTTGGCAGTCTGGCAAATATTTTGCCTCGGCTTATGCAAACACATTTCACTTAGTGGGCAAGCAAAATATATCGTCTCTTTACGGAGGGTTTCCAGAAAAACATAAGAGTACAGGCCCCCAAATTCAGATAATTGAGAACATTCCGAGAAATATGAGTCAAAACAAAAGTAAACAAAGGAAAATACCATTTAATATCCTCACTGCTGAGGCACAACACAACCCTTCCTTAAAGATAGCTAAGGATAAAGCCATACATGCCCCATAAATACATGCCGCCGTCGTCGGGACCAATTGATAAACTTGCCTTCCGAAGCACGGACGAATTCGAGAAAATAAAATTTTGGTCACACTCGGGAATCATCGGCATCACCAAGTGGTCGAAATAAAATCTACTATTTTACTATTCGTAGATAACATACCTACTTATGTCATCTTTGTTTGTGGGCCATTAAGCTTAAAACGTAATGACTTCTACAAATGAACTTGACAAATCTCATACTCCTTGATACCTCAAAAAAGTACAGTATTTTCTTTACATAGCAAATTTTTTGCAATATGATAATTATCTCTTATTCACAGGTGCTGACAGCGAACCTAGGTACTTTACTGGACCTGTACGGCGTAGAGAAAGGGCTGGACCACTTCAAGTCTTCTCAAGAGTTGAGCTTCGATGAGTTCCGTTACTATCTCCAGCATGAGGTGTTCAGCTCGGTACCCAAGGCATGCACTTTGCATCTAGTCAGGGATTACGAGAAGAAGATCAGTGAGGTCAGTGGAACTTTGTCTTATTACACTAATTTCCAAATCGAGCGGGCTAGCGAAAGTTGGTACAGTAGGGGAACTTTCCGGTTGACCAGTAATTTTTTTTAGGGTGCTTTATTTAAAAAAATAACAGATATATAGAAAACTAGCTTCCCGCCGGCGGCTTCGCCCGCGTGGACTACACGACTTATGCTATTGTGGGTTATCCATAAGAGATAAACATATACCACTGCGGAGTTTTCTGTAGACCTTTTCAAGGTGTACAAATACTTAGTACATTATTTTGATAAATCTCGTAGGGTTCAGCCTGCGTTTGCAATGTAAGCGGAAAAAATGTAATCATTTACGACACCACATTAGAAACCTCAAAAATTACAGTATTTCTCTACTCTATATTGAAGGTTATTATACATATAAACCTTCCTCTTGAATCACTCTATCTATTAAAAAAACCGCATCAAAATCCATTGCGTAGTTTTAAAGATCTAAGCATACGAAGCGACAGACCGCTGGAAACCACTTTGCTTTATACTATGTAGTGATGTTTATATCACAAATAATAGAATATTAATAGGTATTTAATTTGAATAATAAATTATTCCTTTAATATATTTTTAGGCAACTGAATGCGAAGATAACCGACGTATTCTTTTTTTACCGAAGTCAAAATTGACAACAGTTAAATTTTAACTTTAACTTTACTATAATATACCAGCAACCGAACCTGAATCTTCATAAAATAGCTAAGAACCTAAGAACTATCAAATATTTATGTATCTTATTTGTGAAGACCTGTAAATGGCTTTATGTTTATATTTAAGTTTTTTAATGTATTAGGTTAAGCAGTTGGTTTTCCAATAAATAAATAAATAAAAAACCGCATCTAAATCAGTCCATTCGTTTGGGAGCTACGATGTCACAGTTACACAGACACATATTTACCTACATAGACTCACAGATACTCAGATTATCAACCTCTCTTTGTCGGAGGTTAACAAAATAAATAATCTAACTAGTTTAAACAAAATTCGAAGTGTTAAAATTTGATTGAGATCAACTGTAATTGTCATGGTATGTCCGGCTTCTGGGGAATGATTTAAAAGTTATTTAAGTCCTTTTTCTCGGTGAAAAATTTATAACTTTTTAATTTTGCATTTTACAATGCTATTTTTATGTGATGCGAAAAAAGCAGCAAGTCTCATGTCGCCCTGACGGGATGACATGAGACTAGTTGCTTTTTTCTAGTATATTTATTTTCTTGTTTAATATGTATCACATAAAAATAGCATTGTAAAATGCAAAATTAAAAAGTTGTAAACAAATTGATGTTCGATGATTCATAGAAACAATGTGGTAACATAAAGAGACCCAGTTTAAAGTGACGATAAGAAGCGATACAAATTGCATGTATAAGTTATAATCATTGGCGCACAAGTAGGTTACGATATTGTCATATACGAACGATATTTCAATAACACCTCATAATACAAACAATCGTCATTAGCCATTAGCCATTTTTAATGTCCCCATCCCCACTGCTGGGGCACTGGCCTTCTTTGTGGATGGATAAGGAGAACGGAACGGGCCATGACCCACCACGCGGGCCCAATGCGGATTGGTGGGTTTTAAAGACTGCAAATGCAGCCGGGACCTACGGCTTAACGTGCCTTCCGAAGCACGAAAGGGCTCACAATAGTAAAATTTTGGTCACCCATCCCGTGACCGACCATTGCGAAAGTTGCTTAACCTCAACAATCGCAGGCCGAGCGCGCGAACCACTGCGCCACGGGCTCCTCAATACAAACAGCTATGTTAACAAAGTTTATATAAGTAGCTAGGTTAGTATTAAGTATTTCTATCCGCGTCTTCGTCCACGTGTAATTTTTTTGAAATTACGTACAAGTGAGTAATACATGCAAAACTTTTCTGTTATGTCCACTTGAATATTTTACACGACAAAACGTAGGTATAATATAATAATCATCCACGTGGTCCACTGTTGCAAATCAGTTAACTATCAAATGTTTCAGTTTTGTTTTGTTAGTATTGGTATAGTGATCATCATGTAGCTATAATATATTGAAGGCTTAAATATTGATCGATAAAAGGCATGTTGAAGAAAAGTGGAAACTAAACAAATATTTCTTAGACTTTTTATGATTCTTGAATATTTGCATTTTTTCAAGGCTATTTTTATACTTATGATAAATATTTAAATAGAAAAATATTGGAAAAAATAAACTCGGCCACAAGTGAATTCTCAGATGAGATTCGACTACTATGACCACATAACATTAAAACCTCTTTTCCTTGTTCTGCGACCACGATCTTTGGAAATCCGGTTCAATGCTCTAACCACTGAGCTACCGAGTCATTTCTTTGATGTCAAGAATCTTGATGGCGGCGGTCGTAATACTCTATTAAAAAAATAATATTTAGTACGTTTATGAGATGTTAAGTTGTTGTGGAGTCTCTGTTTCGATGTTAAAGTAGCCACTCTAAATATTAATTATCCCGATAATTAATATTAATAATAAATAAATAATTATAATTTCATACACTCACACCAATTACCTTAGCCCCAAAGTAAGCACTGTAAGGAGTAACGGATTTAATACATTATAGAAATATATATAAACGTCCATAACTCAGGTACAAAGCACGTATTCATCATACAAACAAACATTTGCCCCTGAATTGGGATTCAAACCCAGGACTTCAGAGTAGGCGACACTGTACGTTCCAATCTACCACGGAGGTCGTCAAAAATAAATGGCAAGCCTCTAACAAATTAATCAAATCGATATTCAACGGATTAGAAGTGAAAATTAACAGACATAGTTACGGGTATCTAGAATAAAAGAACTTTTGTACCTACTTTATTCACAATCCTTTGTTCTAAAATGAGATCAGTCTGCTACAAGTAATAAAATTATTGCGGTTTTGAGTTTTGCATACGGCAAGCAAAAAATGCCCTTGGCCAAAATGTATACGAATGTTGTCATTAATTTTTAGACGTGTTTATTTATTTATACTTAATGCGTTTTATTTTCTTAGGGTAAGTTGCACCAGCTAACTTTAACCGATAAAGTTATAGTTATTGTTTAAGTCAGATGGTGCAATCCACTCTAAGGCGTCAATTGGTAGTAGCATTTGTTATGACTAGGAAACGTGTCAAATAATGGTTTTATAGATTTTTTGTGGTTCTGGCGCATTGGATATCCCGAGCCATGGTTTCAATTCCATCGAGAAAAACATTAATGTGAATTGATTTTGATAACTAAAACACACTTTTATTAAGAGTATTTTGTAAAACACCAACAACCTCGTCGATTTTATTACTGATATCATAGACAACATTGTTCGTAGTACCTACGACTTTTCCGAAAAAAAGACAAAATGACTTTCTATACAAATTTCCGAACTTTTTTTGAAATCTTTAATTTTAAAGGAGTTTTATCCTTTTCGATAGGCCAATCCCACAATTTTCGAACTGCTGATCGAGATTTTTATGAATAATATAATCTTTCCAGGTCTGCTGGCTAGTGTGTCGTAAACACCTGGTCTCCCGAGATAAGTCCATATTCAGCGACGACTCTGTCTTCAAACTCTTCAGGATATTCTGTCTTCTGGCTGATCTGGTACAAGACGCTGACGACTCCAAACATTATGTGGTAACTGTTTTATGATCAACAATTATTAAAATGATAAAGCTACATCGTCATCAGCCATTTTTAATGTCCCTATTGCTGGGGCAATGGCCTTTCTTATGGATGGATAAGGAGAATGAGCCATGGCCCACCACGCGGGCCCAATGCAGATGGCAGAGCAGCTCGTGGCGCAGTGGTTCGCGCGCTCGGCCTGCGATTGTTAAGGTTAAGCAACTTTCGCAATGGTCGCCCACGGGATGGGTGACCAAAAATTTACTATCTCGAACTCCTCTCCGTGCTTCGGAAGGCATGTTAAGCCGTTGGTCCCGGCTGCATTTGCAGTCATTGAAACCACCAATCAGCATTAAAGCTACACGTGATTGGTAGCATTTTATAGAAATTCAGATACCACAGAATTTGTTACCTAATAGATTACAATAAGATACTAAGTAATTGTTAAGGAAGAGATAATAAGTATATTGTTATGGAATTAAATGATGGGCAGATGACAAATAATAAGAAATAACGTGCTGTAGTGAGTCCAAATATATACCCAAGGGCAACATTAGATGAGAATCATTTTCATCAATATGGTAGTACTACATTCAATTGCATCCAGTAACTTTTATCAAATAATAGAGACACTCCGCCATTCCAACAAAGTTCCATTCCGCACTAGACTTTGCGTTGATAGACAAAGAGACATAAAGAGCTACTGGATATTTGACTTTCTGAAACGTAAAACCAAGTGTTGGAATAGAATCTATGATCTAGGAAGGCGAAGTTTCTGCCTCATCTAGTGTCTCGAACGAACATATCTTCTTCTTAAGCCATTGGAGTTTAAATAGACAAATATAACAATTAATTAACACACAATTATGACTTGGTTATAAACATCGCTTTAATTATGACTTCACGAGTATGGGGAGGTCCATACTCGTGAAGTCATAATTAAAGCGATGTCGGTCTGTCTACGCGGCTCATTGAACCATTTGCTCCGCACATGTCATCGGAGATACCTAAGCCGGTCGTTGACCTAATAACTCTATTAATGGAAGTAAACAATTAAATATCTTATCAGATAGTCATTTGTTCCATGAAAGGCAATTGACTTGGAAACTTAAGTCTAGGAATTTCTGAAGCTATTAACACACATAATATCTACCTATTAAGATATGGATATAAAATAATACCCATAGATATTTATTATTACTTATTTGTGGTGTATCATGGTCCAATCTTCTTATCTATCCATAAGGAAGGCCAGTGCCCCAGCATTAAAATAGATAATGATGATTAGAACGGAAATTGGTCTGAGATAGGAATGTACAAAATGAATATTTTCATGTAAATAATTCTTCCTTACAATATAATTCTGAGCTTTAAGGAAACTTCCTTAATAAAGTTTTACACAATATTAAAAGTTTTACAGTATTAATGTTTACTTTATAAAGAAATTGAATTTTCCTTATTATTGAAGTTTCGTCTCCTAACGTACGTCATCCATTAATAGGATAAGTTCGGTAGGCAAAACAATTTAAATAAATACCTGGTGCATACTAGATTGAAAGTAGTTATATTTTCAGAAGCCAGAATTACTAGCATGCTAGGAACTAGCGCTTGCTTGCCTAGCATGAAAAATATCGTGAAAACCGAGTAGGTAAACTATGGTCAGATTTGGAGCTCATAGATTATAAGAGGATTCATCCGCCCACTTGCATGAGTCACGATCACGTTCTACTTACAACCTCTTTGTAGGTGGAACTAAACCCCTCTGAAGCTGGTAAAGTGTCTGAGCAGCTAGAACACTGCCTATATAAGGGGACGGTGGGACGGACTTAGTAGCCTACTGCTTGGAGCTCTTGTGGGACGTACCTAGGTATCTTCTTTAATAGTGAAAAGAAATGGACCAAGTTTCCTTCCTGGTGGTACTCTAACCGTTTGAAACTGGTATAGTGGCCGAGCAGCTGGTCCACTGCCTTGGGCTCCGGTGGGACGAACTTAGATACAACTTCTTTGAAGCCATTTTGCTAAGAATTAAACCAAGCTTCCTTCTAGGTGGTACTCCAACCATCTAAAGCTGGTATAGTAACCGAGCAGCTGGTCCACTGCCTTCGGCTCCGGTGTGACGAACTTAGACATACAGTACAACAAAAAGAGAAGAAAACGGATTTTTGAGCTACTAATTAACAACTTCAATGTAACGCAACATGACTACTGATAGTCGTCAATGTTGCCTTACATTGAATTTACGAAGATACATCGAATATTGTCAAGAATTGAACCAGGTGACTTCTTCCAGGTGGTACTCCAACCGTCTGAAGCTGGTATAGTGGCCGAGCAGCTAGTTCACTGCCTAGGGCTCCGGTGGGACGCAGCCGACTGGGAAGCTCTGGGCTCTTCCATCGGCCACTTCAAATGGGCAGCCTTCTTAGCTGTCTTGGAAGCCAAGTATTGCTGCGACCAGCAGATACACTCCAAGGCATTAGTTGAGGCCGTCGACGAGATCTATGATCATTTTATTGAGGATATTATTAAAAAGGTAATACTTACTTCTCATGAAAACTAGACGGAAAATCTTTTCTAAGTAAGTTTTTATTAAAAAGGCTCACTGTAAGAACATCTCTATTCTTTCGTATTTTTCGTAATTAGTAGTTATTGAAACTTATATTGTAGCCTTTACGAGTATTATACTGGAACTGCATTATCCCTATAACGCAAAGATGTTTGAGTATCGCAAGTTGTTCAAACGAAGACGAATACCCTTCGAAAAGTAAAACTGCATTTTTCATTGTGACCTACATCTTGGTCTACACGTAATCGCGGCAATGCACCAATGTGTGACAAATGTGGCAATAGCATAAGCACTAGAGACATGAATCTCCCTTGAAGAAATGTTAGCAAAATGTTAGAAAAATAATAAAAAAAGATACTTAAATGGTACCTACCTGTCACTTGATTATAATGTAAGTATCTATAAGAACATGTAAACTAAGTTGTCTTCCTAGGGTTACCTATTCAAAAGAGGCTACCTCCTCCCTACAATGCGCGAGTACTGGTGCGTGCTCCAGCCGTGCGCGCTGACATACTTCAAGAGCTCGTCGCAGAAGGAGCAGTGCGGCAGGATCGCTATAGACGAGTACTGCTCCGTGGAGGCGGCAGCTGGGGAAGGCAAGCTGCAGCGGTTCCAGCTCATCACGCCTGACAGGACTTTTGAGTTCGGCACTCAGGACCACAAGTTAGTATGTTACATTAGAGTTAATGACATTGCATTCTGGATATCTTTTTAAGAGCTCGTCGCAGAAGGAGCATTGCAGCAGGATTGATCGCTACAGACGAGTACCTACAGTGTTCTGTGAAGGCGGCGGCTGGGGATGCAAGCTGCAGCGGTTTCAGCTCCATCATGCCTGGGCCCTTATTCACTATGACCACATAGCGATTCCTTGCTTAAACCACGCCAATCTCGTACTTGGTTTCGACATAATATTCAAAATCCGTTTTCTTTATGACACTTACAAATTTTAAAATTATTTGACTTGTTCAATAACTACACAATTTGTGACGTACGTGTACAATAACTCTTTATTTTGTCATTATCATGGCGAAAACAATTTTGAAAATGTCTAAACCTAGTACGACAGCGGCGTGTTTTGAGCAAGGAATCGCTAAGTGGTCATAGTGAAAAGGGCGCTGATAGGACCTTTGAGATCGGAACTCAAGACAACAAAAGAGTACCTAACATAACATTATCTAGTAATAACATTGCTTTGTGGAGAACTCTTAAAGAGTTTGTCGCAGAAGGAGCTGGAAGCTGGAGAGGGCAAACTGCAGCGGTTGATCACGTCTGACAGAATTTTTGCGTTTAGGACTCAGGACTATAAGCTAGTAATGTTATCTGTCAGTCTGTGTACTGTCTCCATATTTTTTTTTCGTTTAACGAATACATTATCCCTTTCTCACATGGATAAGTAGGTATATACATATAGTCGACTGATGTGCTTTCCACACTTGCAAAGATTTTACAGTTTTTCTCTTTTCTTTTCAAAATCACCCAAAAACCCCATTTATTGCAGGAGTCGTCTCCAATGGATATCAGCACTACGTCAGGCAGCGCTGGTGTCAGGCGGGGCGGAGGGCTACCAGCGGCGAGCTCGCGCCGGACGACGCGGAGCCGGCGCACGACGAGAGCGAGAAGCGCGAGAAACTAAGGCTAGACTACAGCATGAAGTGCGCGCCAGGCTCGCCGCTGAAGCTCAGGCCCAGGTATGTGGAAACGTGGACTAAATTAGACCAATGGCTATCAGCACTCCGTCAGGCAGTGCTGATATCAGGCGGTGCGGATGACTACCAGCGCCGAGCTCGCGCGGGACGACACGGTGCTGGCGCGAGACCAAAGGGAGACTACAGTATGAAGACCGCGCCAAGCTCGCAACCGAGGCACAGACCCAGGTATGAGCAAACCTGGACAAATGGATATCAGGCAGGGCTCACAGGACGGCGAGGAGTGGGTGCACCACGCTAGAGGGAAGCCTGCGAGACTTAGGCGAAACAACAGCATGAAGGCTCGCCGCTGAAGCACAGGACCAGGTAAGTGAAGTATAGCTTGACTGCCGCAAAGTCGACCTTCCTGCCCGTGGTCCGCAAATACATCACTTCAGCGGCCGCCCTTTATCCATCTCGCAGGCACCCTCGACCACCGAAGTGTGCGCCGCAATAACACAGGTGCTCGTACAGAAATCAAAATACCAAAGAAATACTAATTAAAAAAATCGCCCAAGTTTGACGATCGATTAAGATGCAACAGCCAATAATATTTTTCTATTTAAAATTTATCATAGGTATAAAAGTAGCAAAAATTCAAAAATCATAAATCATTGGCTGTTGCAGTTAATCGATCGTTAAACACCTGAAAAGATGTTTCTTTCGAATGCAAGGATATTCCTAACATTGATGTGACAACACTGGCCTACAGCGTATTAAAAATATAAAAGTGGTTCGCATGTCTCGGTAGCTCAGTGGTTAGAGCATTGGACCGGATTTTCAAAGGTCGTGGGTTCGATTCCCATCTGAGAATTCACTTGTGGCCGAGTTATTTTTTTCCAATATTTTTCTATTTTAAATTTATCATAAGTGCTATAGCTCTGAAACTGCTAAATATTTTCGTTCAAACCAATTTTTATAAAAATCTACAGGATATTTTTTTTTAGGATTTTTCACTTTCTTATTTTAAAAGTTAGAGGGGCGGGCGGACACATTTTACCACTTTGAAAGTGTATATCATTCAAACGGTTGATTTTGAGAAAAAACTGTTTTAGGAACCTTAATGTAATTTTTAAAGACCCCACACGTATAGGTTTGATGAAAAAAAAACTGTTTTGGTTCCATGTATGGGAAGCCTCCCTTAATATTTATTTTTATTTTTGTGTAAAAACCGTTAAGCGGTTTTCCACTTTATTCCATGACGAATCTATAAGGGTGACATGACGAATCTATAAGGGTTCCGTTTTTTGCCATTATGCTACGGAATCATAGCAATAGTGTTGTTTTTTTTAGGAATTAGCAGAAATTGCAGAGCAGGATAACAAAAAACTAGAAGAACTTAAACACACACAGGTAGAATTAGAAAAACTACTCCACGAAGAGACTCAAGCTAAGAGAGATGAAGAAATAGTGAGAGCTCTTCAAGCAAGGTTAGTACTCGTACTTATTTTTTTTCATACTTAACCGAGGAAGAAATCTTTACTGTTTAATCCGGCTCAAAGGAAATTTAAATATTTAGAAATAAAAATTAGCTACCCAAACTGTTTTCAAACTTATTATCTTTCATCTTTCGAAAATATGCGTTAAAATCCGGAAAAACAAAAAGATTCCAAACAATAGTTATTTGTTATGCAAGGCTGGAAAGTTGGTTATTTAACGGCGAGTTACCTCTATTGAAATCTGAGCAAGTGAAGGATTCTAGGATTCGAAAGATTGAATCCTGAGCGAAGCGAGGATTTCAAAAGTACAAGACGCTAAAAACTTTCTGCCGAGCGCAACACACAATTTCTCAACTCACAACAGCGAGGAACATGTTATGGTTGTTTCCGCGGTCAACTTCCGGTAAAAAATTCTTTAAACATAAAGTTTAATCTAAATATACCTTATTCTCGTCGTTTTAATGATATAGAAAACTAAAATAATAAAAAAGGGAGTATTATAGTTAATTCAAAGTTATTTAAAGTAGGAATGTATTGTTACTTACAATTAAAACGATTCCGTAAATATTGACACTGACATGAGGTCATACAAGACAAAGACAATTTAAAAATAAAGATTTATGTCACAGGCCGAATTCCAATCATAGGTTGTGAAATCTCACCCAGCCTGATATAATTTTTTTATAACAAATAGTCTAATCTTATTGTTATTGTTTTTATGATTCAATGAACTAAAAAAAAACTTTTTATAAAAAAAACGAAAACCGACTTCAAAACACTAAAAGCAAAAAATAAACCTTTTGGAGTCGGTGCAAGCCAAGGCAAGAAAAATAAAATAGTAGGACCGCAAAGTAGAATATAATAAAACCAAAACGGAGTATTATAATTAATTTAAAGCTATTTCAAATAAGAATAAAATGTACCAAAAAAGTCAATAGTGCGATTCGGAACGCATTATGACATATTTTTAGGTATTAAATTAAAAAAGTACTTTGCCGCGCTAGGCCGCAAAAAGCGATTTTCTACGCCTAAACTGATTGACAAAACCTCCTTTTCAGAGCGTGTGAGGTGAAAAAAGATATTATCGAAGTTGTATGTTTAATCAAAATATATTAAAAGGTTTTATTATTCACCAATTCATGATTGACCTATAACATTGCCGTCCATATAATATTTGCAGAGTATTAGCAGAAGAATGGGAAAGACGAGAAGAACTTGAAAGACTGCAAGAAGAACAAAACAGAATGTTAGAAGAGGAACGACTAAAACGTAAACAGTTCGAGATGCTACAGGCGGAAAAGGAAGCGCAATTTAAAGGTTAGCAATAGCATTTTTATTGTTGTATAAAAATCCAATGTATGAAATGTGTTAATCCAGTTTTTCTTTTCAATTTATTACATAACCTCAGTACGTGAAGATAAAGTTTTAATAAAATGTAAATAAGAACTATTGAGTTATTACTGTTACTGGTTGTTAAATACGGCTAAATAATGGTTGACCGTTGCTGATGCACCATCAAGACAATTAGAACCTTAGAAAATTCCCTTTGTTGCCCGTGGTCCTACTGCGTAGTCCTACTGGTAGGACCATGGAAATGTTTTTGTCTGTGTTTCTACCAGTAGGACTTCATATTTAATAAAACTCATTATTGTAAAATTAGATTAATATCTATTTCACTCGACAATTTATTATAGAAGCTGAAAGGCGGCTAAAAGAACTAGAACAAGAGAAGCAGCGTCTAGATGCAGAGCTCAGAGCCGCGCGAGAGAAGATCACGAAGACCGAGGTGACTGCGCAGGCGCTGCATGTGCAACTGAGGGTAGGAGCTTATTTCTATTTGTACAAGGTTCAATTGATGACTGTCGTGAGAGTAGATGAGGAAAAAAAAAGGTTGCTGACTACTACTATGGGAAAAGCAATGGCCGTGACCGATGTGTATATATTTTTTAAGAAGTCTTAATAATATGTTAACGACAAGACCGCAGTCTTGTAAGATCGAAGTATACTGTCAGTAGGTATAGCCCCTTATTGGCTAAAATTTTAGCTAAAATTGGCTTTTATAATAAACAATTATAAAAGAGCCTCTATTGCTAGGATTGCATAGGATCTAGATCCATCCAGTCTTTAGAGACTAGAGAATTAAGTCTGGTCAGTTTGCTAGCTTTCTTTCTTTTTTAGTTACTCAGTTTGTATGTTTGTTTACCATGCCTCCTTTTTCAGAGAATAACTACTATCCTTCTTGCCTCCATTTCTGTGTTATCCATATGCAGTCAACAGAACTTCATAGCCTTAAGAGGGGATTTTCCTATTGCAAGTACAAAAGCCTGATGTGCTGATGCCTGAACATTCCTTTGGTGTTGCTCTTACTTAACGTATTAAAATCTATATTGGCACAGGACATGGCTCCAGGACTGAGGAACGGCGAGAGAGCTCGACGAGCCATTTCATTCGTCCCGACGACGAAGAGCTCATCCGACACTCTCATCGACGTGAGGGCGATCAGGCATCTGAAGGTCTTAGACGATGAGGAGAGATTATGAAACATTTGTGGTTGAGTGGGGATGTGATGGTAGACCACAGGACACAAGAAACTGGTTAGAAAAAGCGTTTATGAATTCAGAACTCAAAGAGAATTTAATCACTATAGGTATTAGAACTGAAAGTAGTGTGACCTAGCAAACCGGGAAATTGTCATGAAACGTTAAAAAAATCAGAGCTGGTTTCACCACCGCCAGATAAGTTCTGGATAGCTTATCTCGCAGATAATTTGGCATATTTTTCTTAAAAACTGTTAAATTACTGCCAGATACCTAAGCTATCCAGAATTCATGTTGGTGGCGAAACTGGCCCTCCTAATCTGGCATATATACCAACTGCTTTTTCTTGTGGTGCAAGGAAGTGGCAAGTACGACCCACAACTTACAACTTCTATCCTCTTTTTTGTGGTCTGTGTGTAGAATATAGGTATTGTGCGTTTCATCGTATATTCCTTTTTCCGTTAGGTTGGTACCCCTGTATGTCAAGAAAGCGCGTACGCTAGAAACATCATTTCAAACCCAATTTACTTTCACCGCTCTAGAATATTTCGAGCATGAATGTAAAACAGAATCCAAATCTTAAAAAGTCTGCATCAAATTCTTCTCTAAATTAAAATTACCTTTTGACAGAAATTTACAGGGGTACCAACCTAACGGAAAAGGCAATATACGATTAAACCCACTATATGCATTGATGTTGCTTTTTAAAAGACATATTTAAACATTCTGATTTTGAATCTCGATTACCATGACTTTGCTTTCACTAAACAGTAGTAAGTTTTAGTAGTAATAAATATTTACATAAACAGTGCAAACCTGTCGAATTTAGCAGACTGGATTTTCAAGGTACGAATAACGAAAGCAAATTCTATAATTAATTTGGTCAAGCAATTTTTAAGAATGGATTCTGATTTTGTCTTTCAGAATTGATTTGGGTCAAAAGCTTGAAGACCTAATTAAAACATAGATATTATGATTTTAGATGCTCATTTTTCGAGATATCGAAAGAAAACTCTTCAGTGTTCATGAAATTTATAAAATTGATGTTAGTTAAAAAGCTGAATAAAAATTAAAAAAGTATATTTATAATTTTCGCCAATAAACTGTAAAGCGTAGAGGTATATGTAATGTAATAATAAAGAAATAGACATAAAAAACACGTACTTATTTCTTGCCCTTTCCTTTCGATTCTGCTGCTGCTGCCGCTGCCTGCATTTTCTTCTGTAGTTTTCTTAGCTGTGAAACGTACAGAATTTATTTGACGGTGAAACAAGAATTTCGAATTGCCAACCAAAACCCAAGACCAGGGGGGCTATCGCGTAAAAAATCTGGGTATGGATATGGGCTTCATTTGACAGTTGAAGCTCATAAAATTACCATATATGGTCATTTAACTGTCATATGAAGCCCATGTCCATATCCATATTTTTTACGCGATAGCGCGTGCCCTGCATGCGTAGCATGAGCACCTCGACAAAGCTATCTCGACACTTTTCTCGCGCGAGCGTATTGTC
Source organism: Chrysoteuchia culmella (assembly GCA_910589605.1). Classification (NCBI taxonomy): domain Eukaryota; kingdom Metazoa; phylum Arthropoda; class Insecta; order Lepidoptera; family Crambidae; genus Chrysoteuchia; species Chrysoteuchia culmella. The sequence continues at coordinate 18,306,660 of OU342651.1, read as the reverse complement.
TGTCCCGCTCACACCGTACTGATATGAGCGGGACAGACACCGCGAGATAAGCGTCGACAGCTAGTCGCGGTGCACATGCTACGCTGGCTGGTCTGATTTTCTTATATATCTTTATTTAAGTTTTTTCTGTGTAAATTTTATTAAATTGTTGGCAATTCTAAATACATAGATGGAAGGAAGATTGGATCATTTAAATGGAGGATAGAGGGTTGAGGACGGATCAAGTAGGGATCTATCAAATCTTACGCTTTCTTCTTTCCTTTTTTCCCCTTCCCTTTTTGCTGCATGTTAAAAAACAATAGGTTTTAAGTAAATAAATGTCTTATGGTAGGCAGGTAAGTACTCAAACTTTTGTAGGTAATGAATCATAAATGAATTCAATTAAAGTAGGTATTTCATTTAGCTAATGTAAGCGGTATTTCAGACAACGCGGGAATAATTGCTGAGGTACGTAAATATGTATGACCCATGCAGTACCCACTCGATTTTGAAACCACGTGGTTCCCGCCGTGTCTAAACGAGCGCTATAAGCAGTGATATTTTATCGCCTATGGCTATTCTTATATATCTTAATCCTAATAAAAAATGCTTTGCACTAACCTTTCAAGATGTTCTTCTCAATTACAACTTAGTTCGTGGAAATATAGCGCGTTTGATATCCGTAAAAGTTGTTTTATTTCAATGAACAGTGCGCGCCAAAACATAAGATGTACGTAGAAAATAATAGCCTTAAGCGATTCTAGTTTAGTGCAAATGGGTGTGAATTTACCGGAAAAAATAACAAAAGCAAGTACATAAATAGGTAACTGCAAAAAATTACCTTCTTCTTCTCGGCGCGGTTGGCCAGCACTTCGCGCCACGCGTTCTGGATGACGCGCGCGGCGTGCTCCATTAGGAACTTGTTCATCTTCTCCGTCATCTCCTGGTGGTACTCCGCCTCGCGCTCCTCCATCAGAGGGATGTATTCCTTGTCCTGCTCTGCTAGTTGCTCCTAAATTTTTTTGTTTTATTAAGGAAATATATTTAATCAATTTGATTCTTCTTGGAGCAAACCCTCTCGACTTTAGGATGAAAGTTGATATTGTAAATATTCAGCCGCAAGGGTAAAAAGAATTTAATAATATAATAAAAGAAAAGTCTACTTTCTCATACGTCTTTACCAATTTTACTTTTTTTTGGAGGAGGAGACTTGAATATTATGATCTGGAGACGGAGATAATTTTTAATGATAAATCTGATAAATAAAGAGCAGCGCACTCGAAGAACGAAGCCAAACGAAAATACAGTACAGTTACAAATATAGTTTACCAAAGTAGGGTTATTTTAGTAAACTATATGTGTAAACGAAAACTTTTGCTTTGACACTTTCATATTCATCGTCTGATTAACCGACATCAGAACATCAGAGGTGCCTCCGATAGTAGGTACCTATAATTTCGTATTATGGGTACAAAGCACTCTAGTTCGCGATTAGAAAAGACTCGAAATTTTATCTTCGTTTTGTTACATTCCCAACTTACCTCCAACTTCTCACACTTCTGCACTTCGTCTTCGTACTTCTCCGTGAACTCGTCGAGCTCCACCTGCTTGTCTCCCATCTCTAGATCGTACTTCTGCAGCCAGGACATTAGCTGAGTCTCCACTTTGAACCTAGATAGTTAAAACCTTCTATGAACTGTTCAAGTATATGTATTGTTAAATCATTCCAATCCGTGACGCTGCTACAAAGGTAGGTAAATATTTTAATTAAATTTTGCTTGTCAACGACTTGTCTGAATATTACTGCTGATGCAGTGGCCAGATATCCATCTACTTTCTTTGAATACACACATTTACTACCAAATACTTTTATAACATTGCCACTCAACCCCTTTCGGAGAGCCTTTCCCTAAAATGTTTATATAGGACTAGCGGTCGCTCGCGGTTTTACTCGCGTGGTTCCCGTTCTCGTGGGAATATTAAAAAATACTTTCCTTGCCTATATCGTTAAAAGATCATGCATGCATATTCAGCGTAATCAGTTCAGCCGTTTGGGCTGTACGGTGTCTGTCAGTCACAGCATTGTTTTATTAGTATAATAGATGTTGCTACCTTCGAGCCCTCTGGTTTTTCTCCTCAATAAGATGCTGTTTAAGCATAGCCTCGTATCCTTCGCGAGTTTCGACCTCCTCTTCCTTCAGCATCTCGCTCTTCACCGCATGCGCACGTGAAGCCAACACCATCTGGCGATCCGAGTCCAGACTGCAATAATTTTAAATCTATTTCAGTCTGAAAATCCTCATAAGCTGGACCGGGGTGAGAGAATAACATAGAATGTGCCAACTGCTAGTTTTCCACTACCATCAACTGTAATGCGATTCATTTTAGGTTATTTTCTGGTAGTAAGAGTGAGACGCCGCTATACGCGCCGTATGAAAACATCCCACTCTCACAACCAAAAATTACCCAAAAAGAATCGCAAAGAGTTGATAGTTAGGCCCCTGGTAGTAAAAGCCTATTTATGATAGTATTTTGGCTAAATAAATTTAATGCAATGGGCTAGCCACTTTGTCACAAATGCCAAATGCAGGTGTCGCTATACCGCCGGTTTCAATAATCTATCCCTAACAAGAGGTATCTTGGTTACGTTACTAGCAACCGCTGATATTTTGGGTTATTTTAGGCTGATTAACAAAAATATCTAGGCAACAAAGCTCTAGTAAGCCAATCTCTTACTGAGGATAGGTTATTGAAACCGACCGATAGACACCTTAACGACGATGCAACTATTTTAATTGATCATAATTTTTGGGGACATTATGTTTCATACATACATTTTCTTTTTTAATTTAATAGAGGCATCGTGGTTGAGTAACATCAGCTCGTGTTCTAGTTTCCTGATGATCTCGGATTTCATCGCCATCGTTTCTTCAAAACGCTCGCTTTCCTCTTTCAAGTGTGTTGTGTACTCTGAAAAATCAACGAACCATTTCCTATGATGAATACTTTTCACTATACTATACAATACAGGAATAATTTAACACTTCCGCACAGAGAACTAGACAATAGATATTTTATTGTTATAATATCTTTAGCCGTTTACTGTCAGTGAACGTGTCGATTTTTTTATTTTTGCCTTTTTCAATGCTATTTTTATACTTATGATAAATTTTAAATAGAAAAATATTGGTAAAAATCAACACGGCCACAAGTGAATTGAAGTCCCATCTGAGAATGAAATTTATCATCTATCATGTAGTGGTTAAAGATTTCAAAAGAAACGCGATTTCAATAACCCATCCCATCTTTAGTAAATAGAGATAGACCTATGTACTTACTTCATTGCCTTATGTTTTTGTTTATCAGTCCAATTATAGCTCGATAGGCCTTACTAGGGATATATTATTCAAACTGACTGTGAATACTTCAATGTTGGCAATTTAAAAAAACTTTTATTCGCTCGCCTTTTATTTTGGCGATGAGTTTCTCATTGGAAGACTCGAGTTTCCTGGTGCTGATCTTGGTGGCCAGCTCCTCGGCAGCGGTGGTGTGCAGCTGACGCACCATCAGGTCACGGAACTGCTGCAGCGTCCGCAGGTAGCCTAAGCCGTTGGCTCCGCATATTTTGTACTGCAAAAACCGACTTTAAAAAGTAAAAAAATATAAGCCTCATGGAGGCGCCAGCCACGGAATCGATGGTGCATTCTACATTGCATTTCTATTTTTTATTTTCTTACCTTGGCAAGAGTAGGCCGCAGCTTTTTAAGCAATTATAGCGAGTGCGATCACCATTGGCCCCTACATCCAGGTGCATGAACACCGCGATATCAAGCGTTATGACATGACGCATGATGCTGTAAATTTTACCCGGCTAAGATGTGTGCGGGACAATGACAATGACAATAAATATACAAGTTTAAAAGCGGCACATGCTAGGCTCATGATTAACTATAATACTCTTTGGTTGGCTACAAGTCTGAACAGCTGAACTGGCTGAACAGTCAGACAATGGGCGGTATGAAGGGTGGTGGTGGAAATTATGTTTATGATGAAAGTACTCACAGATTCTTGGTCAGCAGGACACTCGTCTCCCATCTGCAATTAATACTATCCTTCAGTTATTTTTACGATAAGGATGTTAGTAATAAACCAAGCAGCTAACAGAGTTTTTTTTTTACAACCATTAACTGGATTTTTATAACCTCTAATCTGTTAACTGGAGTATCGAAAACTCATTTTATTCAGAAATTGCAAAAAATAAAATCTATTTTAAAACGTAATTATTCCATTGAATTTCATTTAGGTAACTTTGTTTGTTTATTTAAAAGAATAAATACATAAACTATATAGAGGTATAATAGTTGATTTTACATCTCAACACTTCCGGTAGGACAAGTAACTGAATTGACTGTTGTAGTCAATGTAACGGACGGTTTTTGTAGTGAGAAGCAGTCGAATCTACCCTACCATACAGTAAAGAAGTGAAATTTGTGATTGTAATAATGTGATGTGGGTATTGGTTATGTAAGTTGTTGTGTTTTTTTTTATATTATATTGCTATTTTATATTGTAGATTTTTAGAATGTAATTATTGATAATGGATGAAATATGAATTTATTTGAATGTAAGTAATATTTGGATTATAATTTTAGAATGGACTGAGAATAATTTAAAATTTTACTTTTATATTTTTTGTTTTAAACTAAATTGTTATTTTAGATTTTTACGTTAAGATTATGAAATTGATTGTAAATTATTGACTTACCTAGGTTGCGTTATGTAACAAAGGGTGAATAAATAAATGAAATGAAATGAAATATGTAGTTGACGACCCATGGAAAAACAAGTAAATATTGAAACATTTTCTTTTTCCTTTGTTTTGTTTATTTTTATGCTGTATAAGAATGATTAATGCGGGACGGGAATCATATTCCACGAACTTTGCAGTTTGGAGCTTTGTAGTTCAGGAACTCGGGAAGAGATTCTGTAATTTGTTAAAAATAATGCAAGGTTACAAAAAATTTAAACAGAAAATTTCAACGAACTTGAACTTCTTCTTATATTAATGCAGAACAAATGCTCTTAAACTAAGGCAAGCAATATTTTCAAATCGTGCACATCTTATTTTTCGCGCCTAGTGCTTAGTGTGAGTTGTCTCACCTTACTTGCTTACGTCGATGTTTGCGAATAGAGTTTAAATTTCAACCTTATTCAAATTGTATTAAGACTATCTGTCAAAATTTTGCTCAGACGCGATGGTAACGTTTGGACATTTGCAAACTCTGTTCTGGACCTCTTTTTTTTTAATAAGTCGTCGCGCGAGTGGCCAGGCGAACGGGGAGGCGATCAGGCGATTAGCGACCTTGCATGATTTATTTTTATGTATAGGATTTGGAACAATAGTACGTTACTGCAGCGGCCAGCAAAAGAGGCATTGATGGACAAACGTGTAAATGTGGCCCAAGGCGAAGCCAAGGCACACATACGTAAGTCCATCAATGCCTAGTTGTGGCCAAGGCTTGTTTAAAGCTTTTCCCAAATAATGCGCGGAAATTAAAACTACTTTTCGCAATCCGACTAACAACGAACAACAATATATTTTCCCGCGTTAAAGTGTTCATTTGTTGTTTTTTTTTCTAAAACAGCTTTTTATTTGCAAGCCAGTTCGAAATTTAAATTCGTCCATCAATGCCTCTTTTGCCGGCCGTGTCAGTAATGTAGGTACTATTCTTGCCTACCTCTTGCACCATCTCCTCAACCTTGGGCCGGAGTTGAGGATAGCTGTTCATTATATACAGCAGGTGCCCAAGCTCGGGGTTGAGACGGTTCTTCATTGACAAGTCGCCCTGAAACGATGCATCTTTTTAGAAAAAGTTAATAAAAAGTAAAGAATATCCAAACAACTTGATTCAGGCGCTTCGCTGGCCCAGTGTTGCCCAAATAAATTAAATGGTATATAAAGTTTATTTACAACAAATGAGATTCAATTTTGATCCTCCAATATCCCCCCCCCCCCCCACACACACCCCCCCACCATGAATCTTATACTCTATTTCCCAATTTGGGCCCCCTGCTCGGCTCGCGCGTTTTTTGGTCACAGTTCTAACCTATCCTAATTCCTAACCTCAAAATGTATGAAAAAAAATCCGCGTTAAATGCTTTGGTGGGGGGGGGGGTCAATTACCACAGTCAATATATAGTATCGTGTGCCATAGCATAGTTACGTTCGTTACGCTGTGCTATTATTATTATATGAAAAGTCTACGTTTTGGTGAAACTTATCCAATCAAAACCTACTAACTGCTTTGATATCTTCCATGGCAGACATATTCAGCAAACTTGTCGAGAAAAGCGGGTTATCATACTGCTCGAAGATGAAGACCAGATCGTCCATGTGCTGGGGGGACAGGATGGAGCTGAGCGTCTCGTACTCCTTGACCAGCTTGGGCAGGCAGATTGCCAGCTTCGTCTTGTAGATGGCCTCGTCCAGGATCTTGGTGATGCGCTCTGCCTGGATATGGCACTCCAGGTCGATTGGGGAGGCAGCTGGATTTGGAAAGAATGGGGTGAGTTGAAACTGTTGATCACATTTTAATAGAGGTACAGACAGACCTATATTAATAATAGGTGACTGAATAAACGGCTAGGTAATAAACAGCCTTGTCAATTTACAAAACAGTAAATTAACTACTCGTATGTCGGGATTCTAGACACAATAGAAAAGCAATTGTGTCTCGCGTGGATCTAAGTTCCGGCAAATGAGACTGCTAGTCTTGGTCACTAGAGATGCAATTTACAAGAACATAATTACCATTATCTTTAGTGAGGTCTTCTTCCCTGTCCCTGTCTTTCTCTCCACCACTCGCAGCACTCCTGCTACTTCCTGTTTTCGAACTCTCCGAATACGTAGAAGGTAAAGTCCCAGAGGACATGTTTACCAGTCCCCGTAACCCCTAATTAATTTAAACTTTCATTATATACCATTAAAAATTAATTACAGAGAAAATATTACAAATCGTTTTCAGTCCTGTGTTTGACAGTTGACAACTTATCAGCTGTGTATTGATGGGCATGTAAACAAAACACTGTTGTTATGGTAACATGATTTGGCATTTATATATATTTAGAAAAGTCTGCGAACATAAAAAACAATATGTTCGCAGAGAAAAGTTGATTGTAATGTTTATTTTCTTCTTTTTTGCGGCACAAATACATATTTTGAATGCGTTTACAGGATATCTATACTATATAATATATATAATATTATAAAGAGGAAAGATTTGTATTATTGTATGTAACGAATAAACTCAAAAACTACTGGACCGATTTTGACGAAATTTCGTATAGAGAATCCTTAGACCCCAAGTAGTAACATAGGCTATAAATGATCCCAAAATTCCCACGAAAACGGGAACCACGCGGGTGAAGCCGCGCCCGGCCTCTAGTTCTTTTATAAAAAGACAAGAAAGTTAAGATTTACAATATAATTGCTTTCGATCTTCGATTCGCGGCTAGGTGGATTTTCAATGAATAAATGCACAAGTGACAGCAATAATGTCTCGAGTCTCTGTTGTCGTAGTGTTTAACCAATGTTTCTGATTTCCATTTTTATCCATATTACCTTTTTGCCTTTACTAGCAAGCTTAGCTTTCTTAGCCATCTAATAGAAACATAACATACTATGCCATTCAAATAAGAATAGGATGAAGCATGTACCATTTTGTGACGTCATTCTGTCAAACTAATTTCATTTTAGTACGGTATGCAAAGAAAGAAATCAAGGAAAAATTTAATTAAAAATTAAATTCGTACCTATTTCAAATTTTCGTCTTCAAATGTACGTGTAGGTAAACATCAAGTTTCACAATGGATGCATTAATTTCACGACACTAAAAAGATTCGTAAATAATTTTTATCATCATGTAAGTATGGCAATAGTTCCGTAATGTAAATTTAACTTTAGCGTAGTCCTATCTGTAAAAAGAAATACTGTTACATCGATTAATTAACACTTTTTTTGCATATGGTACTTTCGCGTCTGAAGTTATCCAACGGCCCGTCCTATTCTTATTTAAATGGCATAGTACTGATCCACTTATTTTTGGTCTTCAAAAACTCTTCAAAATTATGATATCAGTATCAATATTAGTAGCCTAGCAGCCAAGAGAGAGCATTTGTTCACATTACGATAAGGTCGCTGGTTCGATTTCCATTTGTGTAATTAGTTAAGGACGAGTGCCTTTTGTATAGGTACTTTCAACCGCCTCTGTGGTCTAGTGATACAACCACCGGCATCAGATATGTATGCGATCACAGCTTCATGAAAGCTTTAGATAACTTTTACCTTGAAATTAATTGCGTAGGTACCGCTATCTGTTTCCATGGCGTTAATTTATTGGTTAGTTCAATGCGATGCAGTTACTCGCTCCCTGGTGACACGCGTAACTAACTTATAGTTTAGTTGCTAAGGTAAGTTCAACCTTTCTTTTTTTGTGTTGATTTAATTTACAAAAGTTAACACTTACGTAATAATTAAGTTAATCCATAGAATAGTTTATAGCCTGCATTAAAACAGAGGATAGTTTTCAATCTAGTTAAATATTCATGCGGACGAAGTCGCGGGTGGCAGCTGGTACTTTACCATCACTTATTAGATTTTCCCGTTTTATAATTGAAACGCCTAGTTATTTTTATTGCAATTATTAGTAATTTAAAGTTTCCGAAACTTTTTATTAATTTAAGTACTGGGTTACTACTGAAGTGGAATTCACCAAAGTGCATCACGGCATTCAAGTATACAACTTGCAGCCCCCGTAGAATGAACGCCGATATCATGCGATATGATATAGCGCATCATGCTGTCTTGCTTACTCCGCTAAGATGTGAGCGAGATAGTGACACGTTATCTAGTCGATAAAAGCCGCTCATGCTAGGCCTACAGAGCAATTGAATTATAGTTTCTCATCTCTTTCTCGCCTCTACTTCCGAATAAAATTTGCCTCTCTTTCTTTCTTCTTCTACCTTAATAACATTAACTAACAGTTTTAGATTCTACACAAAAATCTACTCATTTCAGAATTTATTTTTCGAGTGATAGATATCTAACTTACATTTACCAAGAAGAAGAAACCATTCAAAATGCCGAAAAAGAGCGTGAACAAACTGGCCAAGATGTCGGACGAGGAGCGGGCGAGGTACCTGCAGCACCGCGCAGATATGGAGGAGGAGGCACGCCGGAGAAAGAGGGAACTCATCGCCAAATTCATTAAGGTATAAATAGTCCAGTACACATTATCGCTCTCGAAGGTGTCAACAAGCTGGCCAAGATATCTGACAAGGAGCGGGTGCGGTAGCACCGAGCGGACATGGAGGAGGATGCGCGCCGGAGGAACAGGGAACTCATCGCTAAATTCATTTTACAAAACATCATGCTTGCTTTACAAAAAGGCGTCAACTAACTGGCCAAGATGTCAGGTGAGTGAGGTGAGGAGCTGCTAAAGACCATTGTCTAATTAGAGGAGGGCGGGCGCCGAAAGAAGCGGCAACTCGCCGCCAAATTCATCAAGGTACAGTAGACCATATCCAACAGTCACACTGAAAGACGATTCAAGCTGGCCATCAAGATGTCCGACGAGGAGCGAGCGAGGTACCTGCAGCACCGCGGCAACATAAGAAGAAGCGAGTAGCATTAAGGTATTTTCAAGATATTGAAACTCTCTCCTTTTTCACCTTTCAATTTCTCGATGCCAACTACTTTCGATAGGAAAAAGCGTGTTTATTTTAGTGTGTAAAAATAAATGCTTTGTAGAAAAACGAAGGTAAACTACTTGCATTAACCCTATATAACAATAAGTGTACTAGCATTACACTTATTGTACTATTAGCAGCACACTTAATGTTCTTTGTTTGTCTCAGTTCATCATTTTGTTTTGTTGTTTAGTTACATAATATAATTCTTGATTTTTTTGTCTTTATTAAATACTTACCTACTTGTCTCATTGTATTACTGCTTTTTATGTGCGTTGTTAATTAATTATTTCTATTCTATTCTATGAAGAAGCAAGAACTGATTTTATATTCTTCCTTTTTATTCTTCAACTAATTAAATCAAATCTTAACATACTCGTATTTATTCGATATTTATATAAAGAGAGATGTCAAACACAGTAGAGAATAGGTACTCTATGTAGGCAGGTAGTTTCAGGTAGGTAGTACCTAATGAATATTCCATTGTTTTGCAGAACAAACTTGACAGAGAGGAAACTTACAGTCGCATGAACAGAGCGAAGATAAACCAAGGATGGCGCTACATACTCCGAAGGATAAAATGCAAGCAAATGGAAGCAGATATTCAGGTAAAGGGTCTGCGCTGGCCATATTTCTTTAAAAAAAAAATCAATATCATTTATTCAGTCAAGGCTGTTACAAGCACTTATGAACGTCAAAGAAGCTACGCCATCGGTTCACAAACCCTACGGCGGAAGACCTTGTAACGAGTAGAACCGGCAAGAAACTCGTCAAGGGCTTATTTTTTCTCCCTGTTTTATTTCATACATAGTGGTCAAATAAACAAGTGACCTTAAACACGTGGGTAAGATCAATATTCATCGCAAAAAAAACTAAAATACAATTACATTTTATGGTTATCCTAACAGTTAACAATTTTTTACTTTTTTCAAATTTTTACATTTTATGGGCAACATTTCTCGCATTACAAGATTACTGACTTACTGTACTGCAAGTTGTGACGTACATACAGGTCAATAGCAATATATTTTAGATGAAAATATTTAATCTCTAAGCACAACGTTAAAACAAGCAGACTGAAATAGACCCATTTCCTCTGGCGGCACCCGTTCACGAGCATGACGCATGAACCAGATATCGTTTCGCTCAACCATGTTTAGGAAACGTAACGACCAGCCTCACACGACACCGCCGATGAAACGTTTGAGTAAGCTTATATCAGATACTTTTGTTAAAGTCTATAATTATTAAAAATACAATGGCAACAACAAAACAAGAAATATAAAAGTGCATTAATGTAAGACGCAACTTACAATGTTAGTGGAAGACGCATCAGCTGGGTCATAACCTTCCTTTACCGTGGTACCATTAGACAAGTTGATAGTACTGTCGTAATTTTTTTCGCCGTCGTCCATTATATTGTGGTACCACGGCATAAATCATAAGTAAAGCGTATTTAAAGTAAATTTAAAATACTAATTATTATGGTAAATTTTAAATAGAAAAATATTGGAAAAAAATAACTCGGCCACAAGTGAAATCTCATACGGGAATCGAACCCTTTGGAAATCCGGTCCAATGCTCTGAATGCCGAGTTAATTTTTTCCAATATTTTTCTATTTAAAATTTACCATAAGTATAAAAATAGCATTGAAAAATGCAAAAATGACAAAGTCATATACTAATTATTAATTTCATACAATTAGTTTTGAGCAGCCCGTGGCGCAGTCTTATAGCTTTGAGAACTCTATTAGGTGTCAATTATAAAACGGTTTTAATGATCGAAGTTTACAAAACTGAAATTATCCAATCTACTTTGAACTTTAAGGTGGAAGCCGTTAAGTATGGAATTTTTTGAATTGGTATATTTGTATGAGCCTTAGTTGCCTTTGATTAAACATACGTAAAAAACGCCTTATTTATAACTGTTCTATACTATGATCAGGGTATGATGTCGAGCTTCAACTTCCTGATGGAGCGGAAGGACCGCCTGATCCAGACGCTGATGAAAGCCATCGATGACTCTGACGAGCAGCACCGGCGCGCATTTCAGGCACACACGGAGACTTTGAGCTACTTTCTAAGTTAGTATTATCTTATCTAGGTACAATCGTAATAGTCAAACTTAAATATTTCGTCATATGACAATGCACTACCCAGCAAACATTTTAAGTATTTTTGTCCAAGACTAAAGAATATATTACCAATTCACGTAAAAATAACGTCCCACGCACCATTTTTTTTTTCACTTCAAACACTTTAACTGTTACGTCGAAATATATAGCAATTAAAACGTTATTTTTACTTAATCTGGTAGAGAACTTTAAAGTTGAAATTTAGTCGAAATAAGTGGTAGAATTGACGGTTGAAACCTTGACCAATAAGTCATGAATACTTGTACGTGCTTGCTTGGTATTTACTAGGTAATTATTTCTTATTCAGCGACTATTAGGTCATCGATTTTAAGTCGAATTTGATACTAATTTTGAAGTAAATTTTACCAATAGTAAATACCAAAATGCGACAATCGAGTGAAAAATACTTGTAAATTATTTGCAATACCGTTAGGTTATATCGTGATAACTTATAAGTCAGATTTACTTAGTAATTTAACTAATAAGTCTTAGGTGACGGAGGCAACCTGACGTTTATCGTGTTTTAGTTACAAATAAGTCAGTTTACGGTGAACTACGACATATTACATGAGACCTATCTTTTTTCCTTAAAATTAAACTTCTAATCTGCAATGGGCAAAGATAAAAAATTGTACAGACATTCAACTTCCTACTATAGAAAATGCAAACGAAAAACAGAAGCTCAGAAAGCTGAAATGCGTAAGAGAAAAGAAGGACCATGTCAATTGCCTGTAAATTTATTAGCATCCGATGCTCATCCCTCGGCCTCCACGCCATCTTTTCATGAAAATGCATCTTCAAGTCAGCTTATAAAATCAAACGTAGAGATAAGTAATGACAATCTACAGAAAAATAATAATGAAGAATCAGAAAACGAAGACTTTGAAATTGAAGACTCTGGAAATGATGATCTTGAAAGTGATGACTATGTGTTAACATCATTAAAACTTACTGAAGATTTGAAAAAATTGACAGTACAGCATAAACCCACCATCTCGTCTCTTAGCGGTTTGTTGGGAATAATAAATTAATACGGATTTTAACTTCCTAAAGATGGAAGATCACTGCTGAAAACTGATGATGTCGATATAAAGGCAATGGGACAAGGACAGTTTTGGTATCAAGGCGTGAGAAATAATTTGGAAAAAAATATCTCAGCCATTGACTTGAGTTCTGTATCAAATATTGAGTTATTGATCAACGTAGATGGAATGTTTTTTTTTACAATACTGCTTCCGAAGTATGGCCTATAGCATTTGCAATATATGGTACCTATGCCAAACGTCAAGCCAATGTTTGCAGCGATCTATTATGGAAATGGAAAACCACCTTTGGAACTTTTTTTACGTGAGTTTATTAACGTGATGAATTATCTTATACAAGAAGGTATAATTATAAAAGAAAAAAAGCTGCGTGTTGAAATAAAATGTTTTGTTTGTGACACTCCTGCTAGAGCGTATCTGAAATCTGAGCGGCTACTATTTCTATTTAAGCTACATAAGTAAATCCATATAACTATATAAATAAATTGTAAAGTTAAAATATCCTAATCCTAACTCCTAACTAATATTATAAATGCGAAAGTGAGTTTGTTTGTTTGTTTGTTACGCTTTCACGCCGTAACTACTGAACCGATCATCATGAAATTTTACATACACGTTATCTGGGGTACGGAGAAGGACATAGGGTACATTTTATCCCGGGAAAAAGTACTGTTCCCGAGGGATCGACATTGACGCGGGTGGAGCCGCGGGCAAAAGCTAGTATAAAATAATATAATATGTAATAAAAAAAAAAGTATAATTGTTAATTTGTTCGCCCACATATACTACCTATTTTGACCGTATTTTTTTAGGTCCGCTCGCAGCCGCTGCCAAACAAATAATGACACGTCGCAACTTAGTCGCGTCGACTTATCCGTAATTATTACCTATTGGTCGCGACTATAACTTCATGGTAGTTAGGATTATTGACTTAAATAGGTAACCTGATACCATTTAGTCGCAGATAGTATGTCAAATTAACGTAAAATAACTACTAGATACCTATAGGTCGATATATAGGTTAAAAGAACATTTTAGTCGAACCGCCATTTTATTTTAATAATACGAAGAAATTATATTTCAAATCGCAGATTTTTTGTTGTTATTTCTCGGATAATATCGTTAAACGGCACCTCTACTGTGTAATATTCAGATAGTTAGTTGGGTTTATGTATCTAAATACTGCAAAAACAAGATGATGACAACTATTGATAAAATATAAAAAAACATCTTGACTTGAAAATATTGAATTTTTTTATATATTTGAAGCCCATCAGCAGATTTCAACGTTAAATCATCATAATGCGCGAAAAATTTTTAATCGCAGAAGATTTCGTCATAATATCGCGTTGTAATGAGCGCCAAAACTTGGAAACTTGTAAAGCCGCCATTATTATTCTATCGATACAGAGTTTAGCTTTTAGTTAGACATTTTGTTTTGGAGTAAAAATACAATATTATTGTCTCTTTTACTCTTCATCGCAAACGATATAAACATCACCTAAATATGTAATTAAATTGTAAAAAACACGTGCGATCTACGTTTAAAAGAGGTAAATGATTACCAAATTAGTAATTGCAACTACAAGGCACGTCGTGGTGACGTCGAGTTTACGTGGAAAATATGACCTATCTGTTGACCTGCTGGTTGCAATCACTAAAATTACGTGGAATAAACGTCACTGGCACGTGCTTTTTTTCCCCACTTAGGGTGATTTCACGTCGACTCTACGTCGATTCTAGGTATCTTATTTCGGTCACCGTAAAAATTGCAACCTAAAATTGGTATTTTTATTGTAATTTTGACCTAAAATGTTTGCTGGGTATCGAACAAAAATAGTACTTTAGTCAATATTAAGACGTAGAACACTTTGTTTTTTAAACGACTTCAATTATATAAAGATGTTATAAATTCGTTGCTTATATTTTTTATGTATGTTCGTTCACCGTTCAACTCCAGCATTGTCTACGAATGCCACCGAGTCTTGGATCGTTTAGCATCCAACAACAACAGTGTAATCCTACAATGGATTAAAGGGCATTGTGGATCACACGAGAACGATGCCGCCGATGAGCTGGCAAGAAGGGGATCTTCCACAACAGTGGCTGGACCCATACCCATTCTGCCACTCCCATTCAGCCAACTGCGCTCATGGGTAAGACAGCGTACTCGTGCTGCACATAATAAGGGTTGGGTAGATCAAACAAGCTGTAGACAGTCCAAGCTGGCGATGACTGCAGTCTCGCCGCGATTGACCTGTAGACTGCTAAGCCTTAATCGTCCAGACCTCCGAATAGTTGTAGGCACACTTACAGGTCACCTAACTTTAAACCGACAACTATTCATTATGAATGCGACAGACAGCCCCCTATGTAGGGGATGCCGGGACGCAGAGGAAACAGCCGCCCACGTAATCCTGGAGTGCATGGGTTTGGCCGCAAAACGGGCAGAAATCTCAAAGACGTGAGGTCGCTCCTAGAAGCCTGTGAACGCCCCAGGAGGCTTCTGCGCTTCTGGAAGGAGCTGGGATGGCTTGACTAGCCATACCGATGCTATGTTCACGCATAACGGACCAAATGAGAGTCTAAATGTGGAGAAAAGAGCCCATCACCAATACCAATACCAATCACCGTTTACCTTCTCGAAGACAACTAGAGCGATTGACATAATTTAAACGTTACATCAGATTTGATTCCTAGTTAGTATATTTTTTTTAAATCGAGTATCGTTTCTTTATAGTTTTCAAGAAATCTTGAAAATACTGTCGTTTTCGTAACTTCTTTATTTAAAAAAACTCGTTTTACTTACCGTTTCTATTCCAAACTACATATAGCCCTTTAAAAACAGTGATGGTAGGTTACCTTTAAGCACCAAAGTGTTCGTCGATAGTAGGGGCTATTCTTCAGTGGACATAATGAAAATATTGATTACCTACCTAATCTTCTCTCTTTTTCAGGTATCGGATCACAACGCTTGGACAAACTGCAAACAGAGTACGACTACCACAAAAATGTCCTACTCGAGAACTGGGACAAAGAAGAATTCAATATTACCGACAAGCAAGACCGCGCCGAGTTTAAGCTGAGGCTCATCACGTACATACAGAATAAGGACTTCAGAGCTTATAAATATAAGATGGGACAGAAGAGGGCAACGGAGAAAAACGATGCGAGGTTAGAGGTAGGTTAAAATGTGTACTTACATCCTTATATTAAATATTCTCAATTATCGCCTCTATTAGAGCTAGCGTAGACGACGGATAACGGAGGACTTTTTGTCCGCGACACGTCTTTATTGTTAACCAAATAAGAATGAACTTAGATCGCGAATATCCATAAAAAGTACGCTATAGTCTGCATTATATATTCAACTTTATATTCTTAGTAATAAGGTCGTATCGCGAACAAAAAGTCCTCCAATGTCCGTCGTCTGCGGAGGCCTTTATGATGGAATCAGACTGTTCATTTTGCCTTTACCTTTACCGGTACCTTTCACTCGAAATGAAAAAATGAAACAATCATTCTGAATATCTGAAAGAAAAATGAAGCATTCATCCGAGTGAACCGTCTAGTACTCCATTACTCTTGTAACACACTTTTATGGTAACAGGTACGAGGACCTGGTTTCGATTCCCATTCATTGCGTTCGTTAATTTTCGGATCGTTGTAATCGTTGCAAACTTAAAACAATTCGTAGTAGGTAGGAACATGAGGCGTGTCGTAACGTAATAAATAACAGTTGTACAAAAGACATCAACGCGTGATACATTTCGTAGTTTTTTGAAACTCTACAATCACACGTCTGTAAAGTACAATAACCGAAAACTTGGGAATTTTATGATCTTATGTACTCCGATTCAAAGTTTTGTACAAGTAGTTATTTGTACGGAAATAAAGATTTCGCATCAAATTTTAAGGAGATCAGAGCAGCATTAGGTAGCGCTTTTTTGTTTAAGAAAAAATAAATATCTTTTTATTTTTATTTTGTTTATTACATTTTCATTATTGTCAGTTTATAAAACACGAGTTTAAAGTCACTACTTATATTTAAATTACTTATATTTCAATCTCATGCGAATCAATCTCCTTATTTGCTTGATCACATTGTTTTAAAATTTCAAATCTTCCTTCCAGTCGTCACAGTTTGCTTTCCCTTTCTCAGACAGGCACATCATTAACATCTTTGAAAATTCGCATTTGTCATCAGATTTTTCTGAAAATTTAATAAAACATAATCTGGATTAGGTATTAACAAATATCCGAATAAAATATTGAAAAATGATGAAAAGACAAGTGTGGTCTTGAGTTTTAACACAAATATTCGTTAGTATAACCACTAAACACAGAAAGTCCTTAGTCTAACACATTAAGTCTTTACAAAAAAATATGTGAGAATTGCTTCTTTGAAATGTAAGGAAGTGTAGATACATCTTTCAATTTCCTTACCCGATATAAAAAGTACATAAGTTGTTTCAGAGTAGGTACTCATTACACCTACGCAGTTTCTGATAGATACACATGGTAAGTATCATCGATTATCTTGGTCGAGTGTCAATATTAGAACAAGTATTCTAATAGGCGATGTAGGTATGCAAACTTACCGTTTTCAAGCATCTGAAAACATTCTTCGATTGCTTCTTGCAAGAAATCTTTCAGATCTTCATTTTTGACATCCTTTGTTATGGCGTGAGTTACTAAATATCTGTCTGGCATACCATCTTCATCTGTCTAAAAACAATAGTTATTATTATCCATAACAACTAGACAACAATTAATTTTTCACCTCACTCGCTCGCTTTGTCATTCAATTTCTGCGTGGAAAAGTACTTTTAAGAAAAAAATATAAGAATTTTCAAATTAAAGTGGGTGAGATTTCATAACCTATGATTTGATTTCGGAACGTGACATAAACCTTTATTTTTAATTTTGTCTTTGCCTTGTACCTCATGTCAACATTTACCTAATCATTTTTATTGTTATTATAATAATTTATTCCTATTTTAAATAACTTTGAATTAACGATAATATTCCCTTTTTATTATTTTTGTTTTTTTTATATCATTAAAACAACAAGAATAAACGTATATTTAGATTGAACTTTTTTTTTTAAAGATTTTTTACCGGAAGTTGACAGCGGGTAGGTATAACCAAAATTTTCCTCGCTATTCGCTCTGAGGTGATAAATTGTGTGCCGCGCGCGGCAGAAAAGTTTTTAGCGTCTCGTACCTTTGAAACCCTCGCTACTTTCAGGATTCAATCTTTGAACTAGCTACGCTCGTGATTCAATCCAGTGGAGTCTAGTTTTCAATAGAGAAAACTCGCCGCAAAATCCATCTTTCCAGCCTTGCATAACAAATTTATTACCATTGAATGACAATGACTAATGGTTAGTGTTATGTGATTTTGCTTACCATTTCCAACTGCTCCATAAAGCAATGTAATGCACAAGCTTTGCGCTCCATATCCTTGTTGGAGTTGCTTGAATTTCTATCATCATCGCTAAAATTTTCTTCATTTTCAGGTTGTTTTTTCGAATTAGGATTATACTGGCTTCTTTGACCAGAATTCTGCTGAGTCCTCTTACTCCTCTTGAATCTCCTCGATGGCTGTGTGGTGGAATGGTGTCCGTGGTATCGTGGCATACCCTATTAAAATAGCTTATAATAATATTCTGTTTATGATCGACCTCACAAACAAAGCAAAGCGTCGTTTGAGTACTTTTAAAGTTTAAGTGATTTTAACTTTAAAAGTGGTCAAACGATTAACTTGAGATATTTGAGAAGCATTAAATATTATCTGAAGTTAACTTTACTTACACTGTCAAAGTCATGATTTTGTGGAAAACTGAACGAATCATCAGGAAATACCTCTTCACCGAAATAATCATTTTTACCACTCGTATGATGCTTATCTATGTAGTCGGGACTTTGACTCTCATCTCTTCCCATTCTGTCGTCTCGCCCACTTATTTTTTTGTCTCTATTTCTCCTCTCATCTCTGTTTCCCCGACGATCCCTACTCTCCATTCTATCATCCCTGCCCCTCGATCTGTTTCCTCTGTTTCTCATTCTGTCTTCTCTATCTTCTTCACCGTCATTCCCTTTGTCTCCATTCCACTGGTTTCTCTGATTGAGTTTTCCTCGAGAATCCTTCCACTCTTTATCGTCTTGGTTTTTCACGTCACTAGAATTCTTTCCATTCTGCTTCTTTAAGCAGGTCATGTATATTGCTTTCAGATCCTCTTCCTTTGGTCCACCCTCTGATCGACAAGTTAACGCCTGTTATTACAAATATTATTTTGATAAAAATATATAATTAGGAAAAAAATGTAATATAACTTTTTTCGAAAGATACTCACATAACTTTGCAAAATTATACATGAAAGTATAAAAACTGAATGCAATAAATGACACATACTGTTCACTTTCGCTTTGTTAGCATTACTGATCAGGGCGGCCATAACAGATATACCATATATAATGGAGTCCACGCTTCAATACCCAGCTGATACACAATAGGGTCGCTCGAAACAGTGACATGGATCAAATATAGGTACGTAGATTGATAATGGTTGTAAAGTGAGTTTACGATAAACAAGTGCAACTTTCCGTCACTTCGAATAGAAATAAATTTAATAACAGTAGGTATTTAATATTCTTCTACTAGAAATTATTTAAAAATAAATCAGTTAAAAAGATGTTGACTTATGATAAATTTTAAATAGAAAAATATTGGAAAAAAAAACTACTCGGCCACAAGTAAATTCTCAGATGGGACTCGAACACACGACTGTACGACGAAGTATTGGAGAATTTAGACGGTCGCAAGTCTCAGTAGCTCAGTGGTTAGAGCATTGGACCGGATTTGCAAAGGTCGTGCGTTCAAGTCCCATCCGAGGATTTACTTGTGGCCGAGTTGTTTTTTTCCAATATTTTTCTATTTAAAATTTATCATAAGTATAAAAATAGCATTGAAAAATGCAAAAATTCAAAAATAATACAGATTTCGACTTGGCGAAGTTCTCATTTTCTTTCCAGTTTCTTTTACGAAAATTTATGAACCTCTATCTGAGATTCTGTGCCCCACGATTGTATCCTCCGACAGTGTTTTCTTTATGAGTCCTTGCCTAAATAAAGATAAATTAGTTAAAAGTTTGTTTGTAAAGGTTTGTTAAAATATAAACCGCTATACTGATACAAACAAGGATCTTTTTAAATTTTGTTCCAAAAAGTACGCACCTACATCCATCGATCCATTTATTTGCTCGCTACCCCTGCTGCATCATCAGAGGTCGGTCACGGCTCCTCATCGCATCTGTCACAGCTGTCTAAGTGTCACGTGTTTGACGGTGAAGCGGAAACCAGCGACCAGTATCTACCTCGTAATTGCGAGGAAATTCGTCGTGACCAATTGATAATCACAATGTGCCGACCATGGTAGACCATAGTAGTGCGGAACGTTTGCAATATTAGTAGATACACAAATGAAACAGTTACAAACATAAGCCATAACCAATGTGCAAGTACAAGGTTCGTCATCGTAGTCGTCAAACCAATTATTCCCTCAATTTTAAAAATTAAATATATCATCTCTGCAAAGTACTGTCTCACATAAATTATTACCTACTTATTAATACGCGTTATTACGTGAATAATAATGAGAGGTCATTTCTGTACACTAGAAATAGTAGATGACCCAATATTAAACCTTGGAGCACGCCCGTCGAAACTATACAGGTGGAAATTTAAAACGGAGCATGAAGTGCAAGTACCTTAACCGTTGTAGCTACATGAAAACGTTCGTAAAAATCCATCCAATTTTTTTTTGCATTCACAGAATTTGAAAAATATTTACTTACAGTCAGCAGAATATTTTTTTTTATAAAAAACTATTTGATGCTAATCGATCTGGGCCCTTAGCCAAAGTAACAATTCGAAAACGATAACGAAGTTCGAAAAAAAATAAATGTATGGGATTGGCGGATTGGCATAGGCCGCGCTAAATCACGTGGTCTTACCGCAAGTTAATTGGCGAATATAGACAATAACGAATCGAATTATCGTTTCGCTACATAACGATGTTACTTTGTCTACGGTCCCAGTTCCGTATGAGGATCAAAACGGTCTAAGACACCAACTGAGGCATGAGTAAGTACTAGAAAAGTCGGAAATCGCGAAAAAGTATTTCCACATATTCGCTAAGAAAATAAGTACCGTCAACGCAGGTACTCGTCGGTGAAGCGGATACGGCGGCGCGGCGTGTGGCGCGAGCGCAGGAAGTGTGTTTTTGCGTTTTTCGCGATTTCTGACTTTTCTAGTACTCATACCTCAGTCGGTGTATAAGATTAGAGTGTTTTGATGTCGAGATACAGTATCGATTAGGATAAAAAAAAATTAAACTGTCCATTTTACTGCTGACTGTACCCAATTTTTTTTCTAAATCCGTGAATGCAGTTCAATATTTCTCAAAAAAATTAAGGATGGTTTTCTAATAACGCTTTTATGTAGCAACAACGGTTAAGGTAGCTGCCCTTACTGCCCCGTCTTAAATTTCCACCCTGTATAGTGCAGTGCTCCAAACACAATTATAACTCTTACAATAACTTTCTGATTGCTGTTACACCATAAAAGTGTATACAAGTAATTCCGGGTTTCTTTAACATACTAATGGATTGATTTGGCTACGGACAGTTAAATTTTGACATTTCTTCTATTATGGAAAATATGTCAAAAAATAACTGTCCGTTGCCAAAACAATCCGTTATTATGTTATAGAAACCCGGCATAAGTGTATTGTTTAGGTTCCTATAAAGTTACTACAAAAGCTTAGAGGCGACCTCGTCACAAATCACTAATTCTTTTCCCACAGAACTCAAAAAGTAGGTACCTACCTAATTAATGTTCCACCGATGAGGTTTCCTTTCAAAGAACGAAAACCTACTATTTTCAAAGTAAATAATGTCATGTAATTTAAAATAAATAGGAAGTTATATTATTTCTAGCACGAAGAAGAAATGCGGTTGATGCGTCGCCCGAAGCAATCGGAAATCGAGATGTACTGGTCGAAACTGAGGGACGTGTACAACTCCTACTTGGAACAGCATAACCCGGTTATGGGGCACTACCAGAGCCTCAGGGAGAAGGACGAGTTTTACACGAAGGACATCGCTAGGAACGACATGCAGATACAACGAGCTACGGTTTGCACAAAGCTTTACTTTACTGTACCATGTTTTTTAGGGTTCCGTACCTCAAAAGGAAAAAACGGACCCTTATAGGATCACTTCGTTGTCCGTCCGTCCATCCGTCTGTCAAGACCGTTTTTCTCAGGAAGCGTGGAGGTATCAAACTGAAATTTATATCTAATACTCAGGTCTACTGTCCCTTGGAGCTGTGAAAAAATCAAACTTCTAAGCCAAAGCAATCAAAAGATACAGCCGTCTATGCCGCAAATTTTCGAAACTCGCACGGGAATCAAAACCTACAGGGTACTTCCCATGAACTTAGAATCTTGAAATTTGGTACGAAGTAACGTCTTATAGTACAGATAAAGGAAAAATTGCGAAAGACGTAAATTTTTTGTAACATCATATATTAAAAAATATTTTTTAAAATTTCAAATTTCATTTTGCAATAAAAATACCATAACTACGACTCGAATGTCGTGAACTTTTACTTATATACCTACAGGTTTGTACGGAATCCTCGGTGCGCGAGTCCGACTCGCACTTGTTTTACTAGAAAGTTCCAAATTTGCTATTGCCTATTTCCTCCTAATTAATAACGAATCCTATTCTAGGTTTAAAATAAATCCCACTTTGGCGTATCTTATTGCCCATGCAACTTTTTGTATTGTAAGATTTTTTCATTCTCGTTTTTATTTTGTAAATTAATCGAGTTAATAATGACCTTGAAAGCTTAACTATAACGTTGTAGGCCATAGAAAAATATTATTAGGACTACACCGAGTTTTTTACTTTATTGTTGGGCATGCTTTTGTATGACTTGTAAGGTACCGAGTGTTTGTTATCAGTTCAATCATATTATGCAAAAGTTTGGTTCATTCATTATAATTATTTTCTCGGCCATTTGATAGAAAAGACAGGTTGTAACCGTGACCATGCAACCCGCTCTTCGACGAATAATTCGTACAAGAACCAGCTGTGTTGTTGTTTTTTTTTAATGTCCATTTTCCTAATATTTCGTTTTTATTTGATTAAAATAACAAACTAGCTACCTAATGTTTTACTCATAGGAAATGCTGCTCTCACTTCAACATGAGTGGATGTGGACAACAAACTCGATAACGCACAAACTGGCGAAGATGAGCAGCCATAAGGAAGAGTTGACCAAGCGATACTGGCAAATGAAGAAAGAGACCAAAGCGCAAAGAGGGTCAGGAGACTTCCAACTGACCGTTATGGTTAATGCCAGTCAGGATGCTATCAAAGTAACTGTACATTTTTTATGTCATTCTCATCAGTCATGTTTTAATCCCCATGATATTGTACATATGTTATCATATTGTACAATACATATAATGACCAGGAGAATATGCCATGCATAGCACACCATACGAACTCGATGCAGAGTACGCAGGAGTTTGAGATAAAAATCTTTCGCCACGCATCGAGCCAGTAGATCATAACGAATTGCTTAACCGTCTCTACCGGCGCTACCTTGCTTTTTTACAACCGCCTTAAAACAACTAACAGCCATTTAATTTATGACTTAATAAAAATCATGAATTAAATGGCTGTCGATTGTTAAACATTTGTAAAAAAGTTTCTTTCGAATGCAAGGATTACTCGAATTGATGTAACGACGCTGGCCGACGGCGTATCAAGTAACAATAGTATTGGAAAATGTCGACGGCGCCAGTCGCAAAGCTCGTAGTTCAGTGGTTAAAGTGCGCCGAATACCCAAAGGTTCGGGTCCTGTCTGAGAATAACTTGTGACCAAATCGACTTTTTCCAATGTTTTTTCAATGTTTGGAGAATTTCGACGGTGGTTCGCAAGTCTCGATAGCTCAGCGGTTAGAGCATTGGACCGGATTTCCAAAGGTCGCGGGTTCGATTCCCGTCTGAGAATTCACTTGTGGCCGAGTCAATTTTTTCCAATATTTTTCTATTTAAAATTTACTATAAGTATAAAAATAGCATTGAAAAATGCAAAAATTACAAAATCATAAATTATTGGCAGTTGCATCTTAATCGATCGTTAAACACCTGAAAAGATGTTTCTTTCGAATGCAAGGATATTCCTAGCATTGATGTAACAACGCTGGCCTACAGCGTATTAAAAATATAAAAGTATTGGAGATTTTCGACGGGGTGGTTCGCCAGTCTCGGTAGCTCAGCGGTTAGAGCATTGGACCGGATTTCCAAAGGTCGCGGGTTCGATTCCCGTCTGAGAATTCACTTGTAGCCGAGTCAATTTTTTCCAATATTTTTCTATTTAAAATTTTCCATAAGTATAAAAATAGCATTGAAAAATGCAAAAATTACAAAATCATAAATTATTGGCAGATGCATCTTAATCGATCGTTAAACACCTGGGGCCCAATTCTGCTTATGCTTACGTCAGAATCGTATTCCAGTGGTGTATCAATGGTAGTGCTGTTTTACACAGTTCTTGTTGCAACTATGAAAATAAACACTACTATTGAAACACCACTGAGAGACGATTATGACAAATATTTAGCAGAATTGGCCCCCTGGATGTTTCTTTCGAATGCAAGGATATTCCTAGCATTGATGTAACAACGCTGGCCTACAGCGTATTAAAAACATAAAAGTATTGGAGAATTTCGACGGTGGTTCGCAAGTCTCGGTAGCTAAGCGTTGAGAGCATTGGACTGGATTTCCAAAGGTCGCGGGTTCGATCCCGTCTGAGAATTCACTTGTGGCCGAGTCAATTTTTTCCAATATTTTTCTATTTAAAATTTACCATAAATATCCTAAGTAAGTATAAAATAGCATTGAAAAATGCAAAAACTTAGAAGTCTTAAAACAATAGGTACTTACTCAAAGATAAGTAAG
This sequence comes from Chrysoteuchia culmella, assembly GCA_910589605.1. Lineage (NCBI taxonomy): Eukaryota > Metazoa > Arthropoda > Insecta > Lepidoptera > Crambidae > Chrysoteuchia > Chrysoteuchia culmella. The sequence goes on along the minus strand of OU342651.1, from coordinate 18,281,716 downwards.
TACCTACTAATGCTAATTGCTAGATCCTCGGTTGGCTTTTTTCAGCGACTTGAGGAAGTGAAAGAGAAGATAGATAAAATATTGCAGATGGCCGAAATCTGTCGCAAATACGAACATTTGACAGACGAGTCGTTCTTGAAGGAAGTGGAAACTGATGGGGCTCCTGTTGATTTTGATAACTTGGACGGCGCCATGATTGTAAGTAGCATTCTATGTAGAAAGATAGGTACCTTTTATAAAGGCACTAAACTACAACATTCAATCTGTTTTATTTTGGGTTACCTATTGTAACTTAGGAGTGAAGATTTCTGAAGACTTGAAATGGGAGAATCACATTACATCTATATCGAAAAAAACTAAAAGCCTGATCTACTTAATTAGGAAAGCTTTTGGGGCTTTGACTCCTGAGATGATGCTGAAAATCTATAAAACTTTTGTTAGACCCATTTTGGAGTAGGCGCGTTTCAGGTTTGGAGTCCCTACTTTGTCAAAGATATTGAGCAGTTGGAGAGAGTACAAAGAGGTTTTACCAAAATACCTAGATCGCTGAAACGACTCACATACGAAGAGCGACTGGATGTGCTTAACCTCACAACATTGCACGACCGCAGGAACCGTGGCGACTTAATTGAGACATTCAAAATACTAAGTGGACACTACGACCTTTGTGATATACACAATATATTTAAGCGTAATGAAAATAGCAGGCTTAAGAGGTCAGTCTAAAATTATGTGCCGGCGTCGCTAATAATAATCCTTGTAAAAACTTCATCTGCAATAGAGTCGTAAGACAGTGGAATAACCTTCCAGAAGATGTTGTTTCAGCTGCCAACATCAACCAATTCAAGAACAGACTTGATAAATACCTACAAAATATGGATTAAATAAATTATGCCACTATCAGGATACCAGTTGAGGTATCAGTTGCATCAACTGCTTGCCTGTTAAATAATAATAATAATAACAAAAAATAATAAACTCGCCATCAAAGATAATTCGTCATCAGAAAAACGCCAAAAAATTATGTGTAAGCTCGCCACCTGTGCTCGCCACTCACTCCTTTGCAGCTTTGTGACCTGTGACGAATTTACACAAAAATTTCATAGTAGTAGAAATTTTACTTTCAGTGTATGAAACTTTTCAAAACGTGATGAGTTTACATAAAGTGGCGGATTACAATAAATTTTATCGAATAGTTATGATCTTTTTTACAGTTGACATCTGACCTATTTAAATCTCATAAGGTACCTGAAACAAAAAAGTTAATTTTATTTTGAAATGAGGGGCTATTATGGTCGTTAAAATAAATCGTATAGCCTACTTAGGTAAGGGAATGTAAAGCACATAAATCGATAATATTTACGTAAGTTGTAGTAACTTATCATGGTTTGACGACATGTTTGGCGCAGGGGTACTAAGCCTGCCTTCTGCGCCAGGTCCCGGGTTCGATCCCCGGACAAGACAAATATTTGTGTGCATATCTATTTGTCTTGGTCTGGGTGTTTAATATGTATATTATATATGTTTTACAAAAAAGTATATAAGTATGTTTATCCGTTATCTAGTAACCATAACACAAGTTCTTTATGAAACTTAACGCGGGCTATTATTATTATTATTATTTGGAAGGAGGGACGCCGGCAAAGCGGGCTACAAAATGGGGGTATTTTTATGCAATTATTTATTTATTTATTAATCGTAACTATCGCTTTTAGAACGAATGCAGGGAATACAGCAAAATGGACAAGTTCATGTTAAAAACTAACAGAGTGAAAGTGCAAACTATCTGCCTGAAGGCAGAGAAGACCAAGCTGGCCAAGGAGAACGTACAGCTCAAGTTGTACATCAAGAGGTATCTCACAGAACTGGCGCTTCGCGGCGGGAAGGACCGGCCACAAAGCATGAAAATACAGTCAGAGCTGCAGAAGATAGATGCTAATGGGAAGAGCATGTGCGTAAAACTTGTTGCTATTTTCCAGCGCGGGTTCGATCCCTGGCTAGGTCAATTAATATCTACTTTAAAATCTCGCCCTAGAGCTGGCAGCTTGGACGAATGGTTAATTCGTCCAAGGCTGGCAGTAATAAAACTGGCACTGCGTGGCGTAGTGCAGCTTCCGAAGGAATGATACATACCTACTTAATTACATGAAAGTTAATAAATCATAATTTTCTTTCCTTGTTCAACAGAAACCGTCCAGTAACATGCATCGAAGGGGCACTCTCTAATGCAGTGCAACATGAGAAGCGAATGAAGTTGTTAGAAAAGAGAAATAAAGAAATTGGAGATGTTCGCTCCTACCCTCGAGTCCAGTGCTGGATGGCATCTTAATAATAACACATTCAATGAAACCATTAACCAGTAAATAACTAACCTAAAGAACTGCCAAAGATAATGTAACAAAATCACAGCCTATGCCAATCCCATACATTTAATTTTTTTCTAACTTCATTATTGTTTTTGAATTGTTACTTTGGCTAGGAGCCCAGGTTTGATGAATTAAGCATATTCAGATTTTTTTTATTTCATAGTAGTACACTATACTACAGTAGTTTAATCGAGATTTCCATATTAATCCAGATACCTTCTTAATCATAAACAAAATATGAAGTTTGTCTCATCTCCCAAGAAGGTATTGCCATGCAGTAAATTTAATTTCCAAGTTAACTCATCAAGTATAGGAAAATGAGGCACAATAAATATTTAATTGCTGGTGGTCTCACAAACCACCAGCGGTTTTAGGTTCCTTGAGTGGTTAATCTTAGATAACTTTAATGTGATTCAATAATAAGTAAAAAAATGATTTACAATTTAGGTAAGAGTAAAATGCAATTAATTAAGAGCAAAGTGTGTGGAGAATCAACAAATGAGAAATGAATTTATAAAAGGTTGTACCTATTGTAGTATTGTGGTTCTTAGCAAATTCTAAATGCTATTATGTGAGAATTAGAGTAAGAAAAACACATTCTTATACAAACTTAGTATATTTAAAACTTACAATAACAATTCTTATCTTTATATCTAATGGATTTGTACAATTTTATGATGATAATAAATGCCCAACTTCAATCAACCTCTTTGTTTATTAGAATCAGTGCAGCCCAGCTTATTATATCTTGGTTTGCAAACATTTATCACCAACCAGTCCTTACAACTTATTCCATAGGCGTAACACCATTCATGGCATTGGAACTGTCATCTCCGAGATTCCATGGATCATCTAAAGCTGACAATAACCTAGCCAAGGCTTTGTGACCTTCAGTATCAATATTCTTGCTCATGTCATCAGAAAATGGAACATACTCATCGCACAACACACTTTTCCCTTGGGAAGTACCATAGATCTCGTACCATCCTTCTAGCGGCTCGGTCAACGGTTTCTTCATTCTTATCAATATTTCTTGATCATCAACGGTTTTCACGTAAAAACCTTCACTTGCGGAAACTTTGGTGACCTTACCCCAAAGCGTAACTTTCGCGCCATTCTTCTGGGCCAGATTGCCGGCAGTCACGTAAGGTACGAACTCGTCGTTGTCTGGGTATTGGTTATCTTCGAAGAAATCGTTATCACCCATTTTACAAATAAAATTTAATTATGAACAGCAATAATAAACCAGTAGTAAATTATTCTGAAAAAACAATTCACCAGCACAAAATCACCAATTATTGTTTAACTTTGAAGTTTGATTGAAAGATTGAAGTTTTTGTCTTAATAATGTAATCTGGCTGGCAGTGACAGTGACAGCAAGCCAAGAAATACTCTGTGAAAACTGACTGTGTGTGTAAGTAATCTGTAATAACCATTGTAAACCATGGAAATGTTTTTTTCTAAAGGGCCCATTCACGGCACCAGGGCTTGAAATATGGATGAAAAAAGCGGTTAATTGAGGTTTTTACAAAAACCGCTTCCAACATATTCGGAATGAGAGCGCTTCGAAAATCTAAATAAACAGCTTTAATCCGAAACTGCGAAAATACTACTGACGAAGCGATCAGGTTAATAGCGACCTTCCGTGTGTAGACATAAGCTCGCTAGTCGATTTGCCACTCGCGCGCTCGGGAGTTGGGAGTTCCGCTATAAACCGCTTAATTGATGGAAAACCCTTTTAATTCTTCTCTTTCATGAAACCGTTTTTTTTTTGTTTGGGTTAAGCGAAACCTTAATGTAACGGTTTCTATGTACTCGCTGCCGTACCGGTTTAAAAATTAACCGGATAAACAAGCACTGGGCTTAGGATTCATGTTATGTATTTATTAGGATGCCAATTTCACGATCATTTTCGACTTTAACTTGTGGGTCAGACAGGCACATGCTTTTTTTTAAAGTAAATTAAGTATCAGTAGCTGTCACTTATGATAACACATTTCTTTTAAATACTTTGAAATGTACATCCCGTAGGTACATGCCGTAATGCTCTTGGAATTTGTCAAACCAAACTAACCTAACCTAACCTCAAAAGCATGTGCCTCTCTGGCCCACCAATTTTGATTAATCATTCTGCCGAAAAGTCGGTATGAGTACCGAATTAAGAAGATAAATCATCGTCACACACTTCCCAGGTGGGTTTTCTATAAAAAAAAATAGCCAGGTAACCCGACAGGCACACATACATGCCAAATCAAACAAACAAGTAAGTTTTAAAGTGCGTTTCATCGTATATTTCCCTTTTCCGCTATCTTGGACCCCTGTAAGTATATCAAGTTGTTAAATATCTCTTATAAAACAAATTTTTACTTTCTTTCACCGCTTTCTATTCTTTTGAGCATGATTATAACACAGAATCCAAAACATAAAAAATCCGCATCAAATCCATAACAATAAGTAAATTCTCCTTTTGACAGAAATCGATAGGGGTACCAACATAGCGAAAGGGGGAATATCAGGGCTTGTTTATCCGGTTAATTTCAAACCGATACCACTGAGCAATAATTTAAACACTCAATAACTTCTTGTGTTATATATGGTGGATTTTCTATCGTGTCTCTCTCGAGAGTCCGCGCCACGAAAGAAGTCCTCTGTAGCATGCGGGCATGTACCCGGTTCTTTGTAGGTATAAAGTAACAGGTTCCGAAAGGAGTAACTAATTAAACCTCGTTAAATGAAAATATTACTCGACGATTGTAGGGGGAGGTAAAAAAAATGTTTACTTATAGTTCAAAAGTGTAATTCATTTATGTTTTAGTGCACTATCGTGCGACTTTTAACTTTTCGTTGAAGATCGTGTCTTTTGAGCGACTAAGTTGCAAGTTTAACCTTTGGAAATCCGGACTACCCGCGTCGCTATGACGTCACAAGCGGACACTTGACACTTTTCTGCCGTTTTTTATCGCTGAGCTCGCACTTAGCTCTTTGTTTTTGTTCGTGAGACCGGATGTTTACACTTACGACGCCCACAGCTACATTTCTGAGTAGCTATTGAAACAAAGTATCGAGTGCTGTGGACAGCTTTCTGATGTTTATGTTATTTCTTATCGGGCGGTGAAAGCGGTCTTTGTTTAATTGAACTGCTGTTCGTGCGAAATGAAACGCTGGTCTTGAGTATTCAAAATAACTTACGCCTTGAAACTTTACATATTCTGAATCTACAATGTATATTCTGAATATACATATAAGCCCAAAGTAAAAAATAAAGAACGAAGCGCCGCAAGTTAGGTAAACCTTTTTTTTTTAAATATATTTCTACTCTGCGTAATTTAAAAAAAATATTGTGAAGAGTTTATTAAATCAATCTATATCGTGAAAAAAAGGCGGGAAACGTTCAACTGTTCGGACGCGAATTTTGGTTTGAATTTTTATTTAATTAATTAACGTGATACTGGTGATCAGAATTGCTTAATTTACTGCATCTGTATAATAATTATTGTATATTTCGTGTAAATTTTATAGTTAGTTGTATATTTTATGTGTTGTGTATAGTAGCTGAAAATTGGTAAGTCTAAACCTTTACTATGAAAGATCCTCCGGACCCGGGGGACGAAGTTCCCCCGGCTGGATTATTTGTTACGGTCTTGTCCAATGAGTCAGGAATGGAAACTGACAACTCCATCTCAAACAGGTCGCGTAAACGTAGTCGTTTACACGTTTGCAAACATTGTAACAAAAAACGGCGCCATCTTCATGGTTCCGATGTTAAAGTAGATCATAATGATTGTCATTGTAATATATCTCCAAGGATTGACAATGTTAAGGAAAAATCTGTTACGGAACCCAATACATCAGTTTCCACTCCTGCCTCTTCATCTTTATCTTTTCCCCCCATGCCGCCCGCACCCTCACCTATAGGTCGTTTGCTCTACAATGAAACAGATATTGCTCCCTTTGTAATCCATGTTCAGAGAATTGAATCTGCCCCAAATGATGGCTCCTTTCTACACCCTGTGACATTTGGCAGGTTCCTAAAAAACACCAGAGTTGAAAATATTGTGAATGGTAGTATAAAACGTATTGGCCGCAATAAAATTACTATTTCTTTTTCTACATACACATCTGCTTTTATTCAAAATAAAAATCTGGAAAGTCAAAAGATGAAAGCATTTTTACCAACTTTTAATGTGACTAGAATGGGGCTTATTCGAGGAATCCCTTCCGAGTGGTCCCCAGAAGATATTCAGGACAATATTTCTGTTCCAATTGGATGTGGCAAAATCATTAAAGTAAGACGTATCAATTACAAAGTTTTTCAAGATGGATCAGTACTATGGAAGCCTTCGCAAGCAGTAGTGGTTACATTTGATGGACAGGTATTACCAAAAAGGATTTTTGTATGCTTTAATGCATTACCAGTGGACTTGTACATTTATCCTACCATACAGTGTTACAATTGTTGCCGCTTTGGTCACACAAAGACTCAATGTAGATCTAAGCCGCGTTGTTTTAAATGTGGAGAAAATCATACTGGTGAATCCTGCAATAAAGAAGATAATGTAAATGCAATTTGTTGCTCTTGCGAAGGCTCTCATTTTGCAACTAATAAATCATGTCCAGAATACAAAAGACAGCAGGAGATAAAAAATTATATGGCTCATAATTGCACCTCATATGCTGAGGCATCTAAATGCTTCCCGAGTGTGTCAAAATTATATTCTTATGTTGCTGCTAATAGTTCCTCATCAAATAAGCCCACATTTTCTAAACAATCTGCTCAGAATTTACCAGAATCAATGTCATACAAAAAAACTGTTTTCCTCAAGCCTCGTTCGCCACCAAGATTAGGTCCTGGATATGATGTAGAATCTCACAATGACTTAATTAAGGACTACAATATGCCATCCCCAGCTAATGGGTGTGGTTTTAGTAAAACTGACAAAGAACCCGAGTCACAAGTTATTTCAGTGTCTGAACTTATCAAATTGATTCTAAACTTGTTCAATTGCTTTAATACTAATAGTACTAATATTAATACACCGACCAACGTAGCTTCTATTATCACAACCATAATTCAATCCCTACAAAGTCAAAATGGACAGTCGAGCTAAAATATTACAGTGGAATTGTCAAAGCATTCTTAGTAAAAAAAGTGAAATTATTCATCTTCTCAATAAATTTGAACCTTTATTTTTTGTTCTATCTGAAACATGGCTTAAACCACATCAAAGGTTTAAAGTCAAGGGATACACAACACTCCGCCAGGATAGACAGGATGGCTGGGGTGGTGTAGCCATACTTATTAAGGATTCAATAACATATTCTCTTTTCCCCATAACAGTACATCATGATGAAATTTCTATTATGGTCATGAACCTACCTACCTATAGTATGTGTATTGTATCAATATATATTTCTCATCCATCCTTTCCAATACTTAATGAAGTTAAACAAATACTTGCTAACTTGCCTAAGCCCTTTTTGGTGTTAGGTGATTTTAATTGTCATCATCAATGTTGGGGTAGCTCTAAAACAAATAATTATGGAGAAGAAATAATAGATATAATGGATTATCATAATTTGTGTATTTTGAACACAGGTAAAGTTACACGATTAACAAAATCAAATGAAATTGATAGTGCAGTAGACCTGTCCATATGCACTCCATCACTTGCAAGTTCTTTATCATGGGATACTCTTTCATCCACACATGGTAGTGATCATTATCCCATTTTGATTACCTTTCCATTTGATAAACCTATAAACATCAGAAGGACCTCTCATTTAAAACACAAGCTTCCTGACAAGGATAACAAAGAATGGGTAAAATATAAATCTCTTGTTCAATCTAAACTTTCTTTACTCCCGGTTGTTCAACATGGGTCCGAAATAGAAAGTGCTGAGGCTTTTAGTAAAGTTCTTATTGAGGCTGCCAACGAATTATTTCCCCAAAAAAGTAGTTGTAATAAGATTCCTTCTCCCCCTTGGTGGGACAGTGAATGCACCAGTGCAATAGAACACAGAAAACAAGCTGAGCTTAGGTATAGGGATAACATGTCGGATGACAATTACGAATTATTGTCTAAAGCTCTTGCTGAAACAAAAAAGATCTTCAAAAAAAAGAAGTTTGAAGGCTGGCGCTCTTTCTGTTCCTCGATTTCCCCCAATACTCCTCCAAGTTTAGTATGGCAACAAATTAATAGATTCAAATCTGCCACTAATAATAAATCTTCTGCAACCATTCCGCCTGGTTTAGCCGACGCTTTTCTTGATAAATTGGCCCCTCCCTGGGTTCTTGATAACAGTATGCCCACTTCTTCAATAACACAATATACCCAAACAGGTCTCAGCGCCCCTTTCACTCTGCACGAGTTAAAAGGTATCATCCATTACTCGAAAAACTCTGCTCCAGGTAATGATGGCATACCATACACATTTCTTCATAATATTTGTGATGATACACTGAATTATTACTTAATTTTAATAAATATTGTGATCACAAATTATATGATGCAAACAGGGAATATTCCTCCATCTTGGAAAGAACAAACAGTGTTGCCATTCTTAAAGCCTAACAAACAACCAACCGATGTGGCTGCATTGCGACCTATAGCACTATCGTCAGTATTATTAAAGTTAGCTGAGCATCTTATTAAAAATCGATTAGAGTGGTATTTGGAAAGTAAAGGTCTCTTAGCAAATACCCAATATGGGTTCAGAAAGGGCAAGAGTACAATTGATAGCGTAGCTATTCTCACCACTGATATTCGTATTGATTTTTCTATTAACCATTCACTTTTAGCCGTATTTGTTGATCTATGCTCTGCCTACGATAGTGTACTTCTTAACTTACTTAGAAATAAATTAGAATCATTAGAAATTCCCCCAATTTTTATAAATTTCATTATGAATATACTCTCGGAAAGAAAAATAAATTTATATATAAATGATGTCACTTTCACTAGAACTGTTTCCAAAGGCCTTCCACAGGGATCAGTACTTAGTCCCCTCTTGTATAATATATACACTTATGATCTACAGTCTCATATTTGTGTTAATGAGAACATAAAAATGTTACAATATGCAGATGATCTTTTAATATATAGTGTTAATTCATCAATAAATACTTTAACCTGCACCTTGTCAGCTGCATTAGCGAATTTAAAGAGTTGGTTGGACGTAAATGGTCTTTTACTATCTCCATCTAAAAGTGCTGTTGTTCTTTTTTCACGCATGAATAAACCTCCAGACATAAAATTGAATTATGATAATACAGTCATACCGGTATTGGCTCATATAAAGTTCTTAGGAATAATCTTAGATTCTAAACTTACGGGTGTACAACACTGTGAATATATTATTAATAAATGTGAGCGTTTATTAAATATGTTAAGATGTTTAACGGGCGTTTGGTGGGGAGCTCATCCTGACTCGATGAAATTAGTTTATAACGCCCTTATACGTAGCGTGTTAGACTACGGTACATTTTTATTGGAACCAGGAAATATTGCAGCGTTTAGGAAATTAGATCTTATACAATATAAAGCCTTACGAATAATAACTGGAGCCATGAAGTCTAGTCCTACCAATGCATTGCAAGTCGAATGCTGCGATCCCCCGTTACATCTCAGACGACAATTTTTGTGCGACAATTTCTTTTTTCGTACTTTACAGTTTTCTAATCATCCACTTTTTCCTAAATTACAGTACTTATTTGAATTATATCAAACTTCAAGTTACTGGACGCACAAATCACCTCCATGCCTTTTGGTTAGTTACCAAAAATATATATCTATAAACTCACCTACATATCGATCTGACTTGCTTCCATTGTTCACTGTAAGTTATGAGTCGCTTATTTATCCGTTCATTATTCATTTTAATTTAATTGATAAAAATAAAAACGCTAAAATTGAATTCGAACAGCTTATTCAATCAAAGTTCAAAGATTTCCATTTTATATTTAGTGACGCTTCTAAGCAATCTACCTCATCAGAGTGTGTTGGTATAGGAGTATACCATTCACAATATAATATTGTGCAAAAAGTGAAGATACCCCCAGAGTCATCTGTCTATTCGGGTGAATGTCTTGGAATTTTAAAAGCTATTGAATATGTCAAAACCATGAAACTGAATAAAACTGTAATTTTTTGTGACTCAAAAAGTTCTCTTCAGGCACTGGAAAAGAATCCATTTACATTAAAACTTTATTCTCCCCTAATCTTCAATATTAGACAAATTGCTAAAGAATGTGTTGATCAGGGATTACACATAGAGTTTGTTTGGATCCCTGGACATACAGACATAGATGGCAATGTTATTGCTGATAAACTTGCTCATGACGCAGTCACATGCGGAGATATCTTCCCTTATAAAAATTATTGCCAGGACTTATTAGCCCTTCCCAAGTTAACTTTACAAGACAATTGGAAAAGTGTATGGGATTACAGTCAACAAAGTAAAGGCAGATTTTATTCTCAAGTTCAAAATAATATTCCTACTAAACCATGGTTTTCTGTTTTAAAGTTTAGCAAGATGGAAACCTCTATCATTATACGCATGAGATTAGGTCACACATGTACTCCATCCCATCTTGCCAAGCTCCGTATTGTGGACGACCCCCGGTGTGAGTGCGGGTTGGACGAGGGAAATTTGAACCATATTATTTTTGCATGTCCGAAATTCAAAAGAGATGATTTTTTTAATGAATTAAAATCGCTCCGAGTTCCATTGCCAACCAATATTGTAACTCTGTTATCTGTTATAGATAGCAGCATATATAAATGTATTTTATCCTTCCTTATGTCTAATAATATAAAACTGTAAATCATTTCCTATATATATATATATATATATATATATATATATATATATATTTACCTATTATAAAAAGCCTTCCTGATCCCATCCAAATTCCGTTATGTTCCTACTTTCTAAAAATTAATTCCGTTTCCCAATTTTTTTTACTTGACGTTGGCAAGTGTACAAACCGTACAAGCCATTAAAAAAAAAAAAAAAAAAAAAAAAAAAAAATCTATATCGTGTTTACTTCTTTATAAACGTCAGTTATTTAAAAATATTATGTAATAGTTATTTTCGAATAAAAAGTACTTATATTTTTTTGGAAAAGAAAAAAGGCAGAACTGTCTAATTTACATGTGTCGTTATAATTATTTTCAATTATAAAATACAATAATTGATGTTTTTGTAACTAAAAAAACTTAAAATACACTAATTTACTTCCCTTTTATAAAGAAAAATACCAAAAACACAGATTTTACGTAATACTTGACAGCAGTTGCATACACGTTGCAGTTGCACACCATAGAGATACAACAGAACTATTTAATAATACAATACAACAGAACTATAACTATTATATTTACAAGTCAATGTTGCACACATTTAAATGACACTACAGATTAGCGCGAATTTAGAAATATTTATTTCTCTTTAATTTTCTTTGGGCGGCTATCCAGTGTTTGGTATGCATGAACGGCCAATTTATTGTATATTCCGTGAAAAAAAATTCAGGCCAAACAAAGCCATAACATTTAAATAATATATTTAAAAAAGCGCGCGAAAATTGGACACCCCGGGCTGTCAGCGGGATCCAACGGGTACATCGCCTGACAGCCCGGGCTGTCGAGCGGACGTCTAAGAGCTTGTCCAGATGAAGCGATTTACGCGCGAGTCCATTCGCGCGTCTCAATTTTCTATCGCGTCCAGATACCGCGTTTTACGCGCGAGTAAATAAGTGAGTTTTTGGGACGAATTCAGTCAATTACAATTATGGATTGCGACAAAGCGGTTGTGTTGTGGCTTGCGTACCGAAGATGGAAACGACGGAAGCAAAGAGAAAATCGACAATATAGAGTGCACCCAATTCTACATGATAGAATGAATAACAGTATGTTTTATACATTATATCCAAAGCTTCGAGAACACGATAAAAAGTTTTTTAACTATTTCCGGATGTCTGTGAAATCTTTTGATGATCTGCTTGAAATAATAAAAGAAGATTTAACTCCTTGCCAAAATTATGTAGTGCGGGATGTCGTTTCCGCAGAAGAAAAACTCGTGATCACTCTAAGGTAAGTAATATTTATTATTTGGTATTTTAGGAATGGCACTGTTAAAATCACGTTATGTAAATACTTTAGAACAAAATAATAATTACACATAATTACAAATTATTTTGGAATAGATCCATACAATCAGAGCCTTGTGAATCTATTGTTGATACTGGCGATGGCGTTGGGTTGTATGCTTCATGTTCATGTTGTACCGTTCTTGTGGTATAACTCGCACCAGTATAACCAGGTCGATTAGAAGATATGGAGGGTGTTGCTGGATCATATTCGTAATTATCTGGTGAATATTGAAATGATGTGGGGCGGTAAGGTAGTGGATGTCGTGCAGGATGTTGTGTGAGGTTGTATTGAGTCACATAGCCAGGACGCGTAGTTTTAGATAAATATGTATGAGGGACTTGCTGACCTTTTTGAAGAATATTTAATATTTCAATTTTCGTTTGAAGTCGATTGGCCTCAGGTACTTTCAGCAACTCCTTGTGTAACGATAAACAAAAAAGTTTGTCATCATCAGTCTCCTCAGTAGTGGACGGTCGTAATGGATTACCAGATGTAATAGTTTTTTGGATGATTCCAAGAAATTCCGTGTCAGCAGCACTTATTTTTCTTTTATTCCTCTGATTACTCGCTGGCGGTCTCATTACATCTTCCCCGTCTACTGAATTATTTTGTTCAGCATCAGCTGACATATCAGGTGTAATGTTGTACTATCAGTAATTTTATTGCTTACCGACCGTTCTAGGAACATTAACCTATTAAAATAAATGTAAGAATATTTACTTGGAGCTCCAGAACCAGATGGTGCATTTTTATTTTTCTTCATCTCTCGAACGAAGCCATCTCGCAGCCCTTTCCATTTATTTTGAAGTGTGACTCCTGAAACCAATAGCAAATATGTACTATAATAGTCCTTAATAAATTAAATAAATTAACGAATTAATTACAGTCTTTTACTTGTTACTACGGGATGCTACTTTGCTGACTTGCATTATGCCTATAGATTAGGAAAATCAACAGTAATATTCCATATCGCCACCCTCTTTTCTACTTCGTCGATAAATAGTTCCGTGTCGAAGTTATCACGCTCCATTTTTTATTTCTTAATACGTCCTATCGCGGCAACTACGCGCGTTGGACTGGACGCAAACATGGCCGCTCTAGGATCTCGACTCGCGCGCAACACGCGCGTTTTGCGCGAGTCGAGAGTCCGGCGGCTGCACGCGATTTACGCGCGAGTTGAACAGTCGCGCGTGTGCATGTGGACGGCATGTATAGGCACCTAGTATCTCGCCAACGCGCGTGTAGATACGCGCGTGTCGGTACGCGCGTAAATCGCTTCATCTGGACAAGCTCTAAAGGCTTGTACCTACGTGTTGCAAAAGTTTACCGTTAGCTTAGGGAATGTGCTTTAGCTTTTGTGCTTTTTATTATTGTATTAGTAAAGGAATGTCTTTTTATTTACTAGAATAATAACACCTGTGAAGAATTTAATAAAATTTATTGTTTATCTTAAACCTATTTACAGTTACATAAACATGTTCTTTCAGAAACAAAATAGTTGTATGTAGAAGTACGAACAACAAAAGCAATCTATTTTAAATCAATGATTTCCAAAAGTCAACAGCATCTCAGATTTTACGCTTTGATCATTATTTACTATCACTTACATTACAAAAATGTTAAATAGCACGTTAATAATACATATTTTCTACGTCCCAAAACAATTAAAAAGTAAAGAATTTGAACTCTTTTGTTTCTGAAACATCTCGCAATGTCCATAAGTAGTCTTCTAAGCGAACATGTCTTCTCTGTCAGCAGCTATGGTTGGCGCGGCGGCGTCCTCCATGGCGGCGAAGTTCATGAAGTGCGCGGGCCGGTGGACCTCGTGGTAGAACTCGCGGGGGTTGCCTAGCTGGACGCCGTACTTCATGTTAGGGTCGTGCCGGACGCCTGGTAAGGTAAGGAAACGTTTGTATTATAATTTTAGAATGTAGAGGCTTTCTAGCCCCAGTGGTAACTGTAGTTACTGCTTAAAAGATCTATCAATTGAAAGAGGTCACGCCACGTAACTTGATATAAGTGCGGCGAAAAGATAAGCAGCGACAAGGGAGTTCTGCGTATCTTTTGTCTAGCCTATACCTATAAAATAAAAACCGACTTCATATAAAGAATAAACTGTTTGTGCCCAGGCAAAAAATAAAGAGTTTACGAAAAATCAAAATAAACACAATGTCGATTGCCTCATTGACGCCTTCGTTGACAAAAAGGTTTTTTTTTTGTTCAAAAGCCTAATGAAGTCGATTCTTTTTTGGTAAAAAAAATTATAATGTCTATAGGACAATAAATGGCTATGAAATAAAGTTCAATAACTTACCCATGAAATTATAATTCCAGCTTCCTTGCGAAGGCACCATGAAGTATCCCAAGAACCGGTCCGACAGCAGCATCTGCACTCTCTCGTAGTGGCTGGGCAGGTACCCCTTGGGGTTGTTCCCCCGGTCCGTATTGCGAGAGCCCCACTCGTAACCGCTAGGCGTTAACTTGTACGCGGTAAGGGAACAGGATCCCGGAGTAAATGAACAGGTGATGATTATAGTTTTCTCGCCGTCCCATGTTGTGTTCTCGGACATGACTTTGGCGTGGGTGGTGATGTCCTGTGGGTGAAAGTCATATTATAGAATAATAATAATAACTTTTATTGTTTGTCCACATTGTACAATACATACAAACAAGTACAGTCAACAAACAGCAGCTACGGCTTTACATATCTGTCAAATTTCTCCAATTGACTTAGGACTTTTAAACATATGCCGTTGAGTTCAGATTTGTCTGTAGAAATTTGAAATTTTGTATAAACAATAGTAGATGTTGACCATACAATAATGAAATAAGGGTAGGTATAGCAAAGGTAAGAATGCTTTGTTTAATATTATTTAGACGTTACAGTGCGAGTGATTGAGACCCTCGAGATGAAATTAAATAATATGCGTTTATTTCAATGTTAAGTGATTAACTAAATGAAGAGATTGAACACTTTCAGAACCCAATACGAGCATTTAGTACTTTTTATAGACAGTTAAATATCAGAAATGTGTGGAGCTCCCGAGACTTCACCCACTCGTTCCGCCCTTTCACTCCATCCACTTCTTATAGGAGTAAAGTCGTTACGACTGCAGTAGCCACCTGCTGCGGCGTCAGCTGCGGTAGTTCGTCAGGCTACATCTAGCGGGGACCCACCTGGGGGGACAGCTGGGGCAGCTCGTTGGGCTGCGTGTGCATCCAGCCCAGCGGCTGCAGGTGCGCGAGCGCGGGGTGGCGCGGCAGCTGGCGCGGGAGGTGCACTTGCTGGTGCGTGCCCCACTGGGGCGGGAGGACCGCGCAGTGGACCTCGCGCACCATCGGGTTGTCGGCAGGCGATGTGCCGTAGAGGTAGCACGCGATCTGAACAAGATGTTTTAATTTTGGTTAATTTACACATTGACCTAACGAAGTTGTGATGAGCGAGGCCATTTATTTACAGGACATTTGTAGGCCTGCTGGCATAGTAACGGCCTCTTTGATGGCCGTTTTGATACCCTCTTGTGCAAAGCAAAATGTTGACTATGGGAATATTTCTAACTATTATTCCATTGACGGAAAGAACATTTTGCTTTGCACAAATAAGATGACAAACAAAATGGCCATCACAACATGCCACAATTTTAGCGTGTAGTAAATAAGGACAAATCATTTTGCTAAAAATTATACAATCCGGGAACTTCCCGTTTGATCAGTAGAATTTATCTGGGAAACGTTTTCTCAGAAAGCTTACTTTAACCTTAGTAGGTTAAAGAAATAATTTATTATTCATATGAAATACCTTTTAATGTTCTAATTTTGTGAAATAAAGGTTTTCTATATATCTATTACTTTTTTAAATAAAGCTCCCTAAAAACTCAACTGGGAACTTCCCCGACTGTACTTGTGGGATAACACCTCTGGTAAACACTAGAATATCTCTGAACGGAAATGTCTCAATACCTACAAAAATTATAACTTGTTGCTGTTTTACCTGTGCTCTAAGATCGGAGATGGTCACAAACTTCTTGAGCAAGTTCTTGGGCAGGATGTAGGTGTAGCCGCTCTCCTTAATGTCGTCCGAGCTCACGTAGATGTGATTCGTGCGCAGGTGGAGGTTCGTAGCAGAGATCGCTCGCACGCGCCACTCCGTTTTGGAACTGAAAGTTTCATTTTATGTAGAAACTGTAGTCTGTGGAAGTGTCTACACTAAGTGTGAAAGAGTAAGTAACAAACATCCTCACAAACTTTGGCATTCATAATATTATTAGTAGGATAGGATGTTTAAATATATTTCTGATAACATAGAAAACCGATGGATGGTGAGGGGAGACCACAATAAGATGGATAGAATGAGAAAATTATTGATATGGAAGGGAAATGAAAAGTATGATAATTCCAA
This sequence comes from Chrysoteuchia culmella, assembly GCA_910589605.1. Lineage (NCBI taxonomy): Eukaryota > Metazoa > Arthropoda > Insecta > Lepidoptera > Crambidae > Chrysoteuchia > Chrysoteuchia culmella. The sequence goes on along the minus strand of OU342651.1, from coordinate 18,264,800 downwards.
AGTACCTGAATGTCTGCGACTCGTAGTTGCTCGTAGTCGAAGTGATGATTTCATCGCCGTGTTTGTTGACAGTGCGCGTGGTGGTGGCTGTGAGTTGGCTCTGTTCCTTGCTCTGCTTCTCAATTTCGGCGATTTGCTGCCTCTGGGCCGAAGGCGCGGATATCTCCATACCGAGGATGATGTCACGGATTTCAGATTGTGTGAGAGAAGCAACGTTGACGCTGTGTGAAAGATGATTGTGTTAAATGTATCTTTCTAAAGGACTACTTGTAAGCAGTAAATATATTTTTTAGTCTGTAATCTTTGTCTAAATAATAATAATAATAATAAGATCATTTATTTACTCATCACACAAGAGGAAATCATTATACAATTCAATTTATTTATTATATCTCAAATCAATATATGAAATTGCTAACGAGGTCTAATACAAGCTTCAATCTAAAGAAATCTCCAGTATTTCACAAGTAAGAAAATGAATTAAATTCATTCATAAATCTAAATGAACAATGTGTTGCTGCTGCACACTTCCGACTCTACATCAGTGCATACACGCTAGCTAAACAGACTAAAGTTATTGTAACAGAACTTACTTGTTTTTCTTGCCATAATCCGCCAATATAAGGTCCTTGAGCTGCACTTCAACCTTGATCCAGTCGTCGTCAGACAGAGTCGGCCAGATGTGGTGCGGCTCAGTGAGCGTCGTTTTATCGGGCTTCAGTAGAACTTTTGTCCGCTCCGTATTCACGTGGAGTGCCCGAAGAATCAGGATCAAACGACTGAAGGCCTGTGAAACAGTTTAGAGTTAAAACGAGGGATTTTGGACGTTATGTGAGGGTAATAGAGTTGAGAATAGATCAGATAACGTAGAATCGGGCGACGCGGGGCTGCTCGTATCGCGATCGACGTACGAGCAGTCCCCGCGCGCCCCCAGAGCACATAGATCTCTGGTTTCAGGACCCCTACGCAATTCATCATGTCATATTTTTTTATACATTGATTTGGTTAACACGGTTGTGTGCGTGTCGGTGCCACAGTCCTCAACTTGGTTTCCAACATAAGACTTTTAAAACAACCTCCTGACATATTTTTGTAAAATGTTCGGCAACGCATGGAGCGACCATTACTTTTCTATCGAATGCCAAGATAATCTGAATATAATACTTCTTTTACACATACACGTACAGTCATATATATAACAAATAGGATGTGCTTATTGGGAATCTGAAAAATCTAACCAAATCACGGGCAGCTAAATTATTTGTTGGATCAATGCTAAACTTCTAAAGACATGAATTAACCTATTTAGATTTATTTGGTTAACAATGGCGTTACCGTGTAAGAAGAAATAGTCTTGAGCCAGTCATCGTACAAGTTGAAAAGCACCATCTGCGGCTCGGTGGCCTTCAGGATGAGGTCTCCGAACTTCTCCACTTTCAGGCACGCCTGGAACGGCAGCTGCAGCTCCGACCCTTTGATCACGATGTTCGGGAAATCGAGCAAGTGAACCTATGGACATAAGTCTTATTATGAGACACAATAGAGATGTTACTTGAAAGATCGCTACTACCATCCTCGATAATAGTTACTTATTTTATAACGCTTCTACTTATTTGACTTAGATGACAACATGTATTTTTGCGACTAAATCCCATTGTAACTACGTAAATGTCTGTTAATGAAACGTCACCGAACGAGCGCAACAAAAAAGAGCTAATTAACAGTATCACAAACACTTCCAAAAACATGAGTTGAAGAACTTGTTTATGGAGAAGAAACCCAGAACCGAAATTGTAATTATTCCCGGATAGAATCCACAATTTATTTCTAATGATGTTAAAAATAAATTAACAATATGCTCGAATATTTGTTTCATTTATTTTATATCGATTTTGTTAATATAAAACTGCAATGTTGTTACTTTGTACTTGTTAGTTTATTGATTTATTCTAGTATGTCACTTACCTCAAGAGGGTCCAACATTCCCTTCCTAGTGACGATGATCTGTTTGGGCTGCTCCTCCACAGGCAGCGATCGAATCAAAGCGGCGACTTCTTCTGCCGTTTTCCATTTAGCGAGCTGTTGAACATATGTGCTATTGAAACTAGTGTGGCTAAGACTGTAGATAAAACTACCTTCTTGTTATTATATGCATATGCTTACAGTCAAGTTTATAAATAAAAACAAAACATTATCCTCTAATCAGACAGGAACTTACATTAAAAAAAATGTGAATAGAGAAAAGGGGGTTTTCATTAATTACCCAAATTGATATTTACAAAAGCTTCTCGTAATATTTTCTCAAGAGACAGCCGGTTATTTTGGAAAACTATTAGAAATAGAAAATTTTTTTTTTTTGTAAATACATACTTATTATACTTATTAAACACCCAGACCAAGACAAATAGACATGTTCATGCACACAAATATTTGTCTTGTCCGGGGATCGAACCCGGGACCTCTGGCGCAGAAGAAATGACAACACAAAGTTATGGTATCGTAAATATCTAGCCAATCCTAACCCACCCATGTTTATAATAGCAATCTCACCTGTCCTAAACGCTTCTGTCCGGCCCAGACACTCGTGTGAATGATCTTCAGGAACAGTTGTCCTGTGCGCGGATTGAATATGAAGATGGCACCGTTGATCGGTTTCGTCGTCAAGTTGCCTTCAAACGTCTTGTGGATGGTCACTCGGTATACGTTCGTGTCATCGACGAACCTGTTGCAAATTGAACAAAACTTAGATTGGACTTCGACAAAAGTGCCGCTGGCATCGCAGCACTGGTAACGTGTAAACGGGTTTTTTCTAGCCAGTAGCTGGCGCCAGCTACTGGATCAATGTAAATCCGGCTAAGTAAATTATCTGCTTGTTTGATGTATTCATTTATTCTTGTAATACTTAGACATCTGTAACTGACGACGGCATTTTACTATAAAATCTAGAAGAGGAAGAACTTAAATGAACTGATTTATAATAAACTTAATTAACACATTAATATAATATTATATACTAAATCAACTGTGTTTATAAACTGAAAAAAAGCCTTCGAGTTGTCTACCTTCTTCCAGTATACTGATAAAAAAATACATCTGTTTAGTTCTTAGTTCACTCACCAAATGATCTGGTTAGAGAACAGCTCTCCGTAGTTCTGGCTGGAGAGATACGGCTCAGTAGGCTCTGAGGAGTACAGCTGCAGCGCCTTGCGTATGCGCTCGCGAAGTACGTATAAGGCAGGGTTGGCCTTCATTATCTTGGCCATGGCCTGCTGGATCAGGGGCTTGCAGCCGGGGAACCAGTTGCCGTACGCACTGTGGAATGGAGATGGAATTTATTACAGGTGATCGAAACATTCTCAAAAGAAAGGCTTCTTATGAGTAATAATCGAGTCCCAATGGTAATGGTTTTTGACACACTCGTTATAAACACAAAATAGCAAATGCATATACACAACAATAACTGAAGTATCATGCTTTTGTAGTTTGTAGAATAAATAAATATAATTAGGGTAAGAACTGTGTCAAAAAGCAACGGCATTGAAACATGATTGAGTATGATCACTATAACAAAAATCTGTTATTTTGGTACTTCGAAAACGGTTGCTATGGTTTCCATAGTACCATTTTGATCTTGATGTGAGCTCGATTCCATCAAGAGTACGGTTGTCGGTGGTAGTCCAGGAATTTGGCGCGGGCGTATCGGTCTACGTCGTGGGAGTGGTAGTCAGTACTGTGGGTAGTGTCATCCTTGTCTCACCTGTGCAGGTTGTAGGCGAGGTCAATGGCGATGAGCAGGCCGGTGGGCGAGGGGTATATGGACATGTTGTCGGTGGTGTAGTCCAGGAACTTGGCGCGGGCGTATCGTTCCACGTCGTGGGAATCGTAGTCGCCCCAACGTAGCTGGATGTCCAACCAGTACTTCTGGGTGGTGGTGTTGTCCATTGTGTCCCTGGGGAAATTAGTTTTTATAGACAACTGTTGGAGGGTTTTTTTTATAAACTTTTATATTAGTCGCCCTATCAAACCAACAAATATAACCAAGACAAAAACTTTACTTATGGTAAATTTTAAATAGAAAAATTTTAAATAGAAAAATATTGGAAAAAATTAACTCGGCCACAAGTGAATTCTCAGGCTGGAATCGAACCAGCATTGAAAAATGCAAAAATTACAAAATCATAAAAAAAAAAAAAAATACTTTACTATTATTTTCGTCGAGATTTAGTGCTCCTTTTACCTAAGGCAAGCCTGCGTTACAGCGTGGGGCCTACTCGAAACGCCAGCGCACAAGGGAATCAAAGTTAGAAAGAGATGCAACGAATTGACGAAAAAAACGTTTGAGAAGATGCGCTTTATTGTGACAGAGCAAGAGTCGCTATTTATTAAAACAAATTTAGTTATGATATATGTATGTTCTGTGCTTTTAATAAGGCATATTATAGGAATCATTACTCCACTGAAACAATATTCTTTCTCCAAGTCATTCACTTAGTATCGGCTAGCAGTGACGGTCGCCACAGGTTCCACTTGTACGCCGAGAACAGCGGTATGTCGGCGTACGACGAGTTCAACTTGTACGACTTACGAGGGTGGATTGTCTTTTTTTATTTTTATTTTAATCTCTAGAGCGTCTAGCTTTTGGTCAAATACCTGTCTAAATTAAGATAGTTTCTTCTTATCACTTACTTAGTATCGGCGAGCAACGACGGTCGCGACACATTCCACTTGTAGGCCGAGAACAGCAGTATGTCGGCGCACGACGAGTTCATCTTGTACGACTTACGTGGATGGATCGTTTCTTTCTGTACAGTTTCGATCTCTAAAGCGTCCAACTCTTGGTCAAACACCTGTGTGGAGTTAAGTGTTTAAACTTTAATTATTTTCCGTGTGAATGTCATAGAACAGATCATTTATTTTTTATGAACAAACGGGGAGACTTTGCCTTCATCATGCCTAATGTTAAGTATTGATAAGGCTGAAGATGAAAGCGAGCCTCTCCCGGAATCCTCAATCAATGAGGCTATCTTATCGCTAACTGCCGAAACACAACAATGCTGAAAACATTGTTGTTATGGCATCAGACTTAGATAAGATGGTGGTATCTAGCCAGACGGACTTAGAACAAGTCCTTCTACCAGCCAAACCGAATACAATTTGTACCCCCGCTGGGAATCGAACCCGGGACCCCTGGGTCTGATACCGGTGGTTTTACCACTAGATCACAGAGGCTTTTAATATATCATATGCACCCTTTATTATACAAAACATAGTCAACCTGGGATGGGATAGCGTAAGGTAATCGTATTCATTTGACAGTTCATAATATCGTATCCAATTGGCTGCAATTTGTATGGAATGACATACAATCACCTATCTGATAAAAACTAAGGTGCTAATAATTCGCAACTTATTTAGTAAGAATTTTAGCGAAGAAGATGCAAAGTTCAGTTTCAAAATAGGTTTAGTTAGTCAATGTTTTTCTAAAATATTTTTGTGGTATAGCGGACTGATCTACAGGTGTAATTCTATAAAGAATGGAAAACATAATATCCTTTATAGATGGATAGAGGATAGGCCATCAACTTCTTTTACATAAGAGCATATTAAAAACTTCAATTGTATAGCAAGATAAAGACAATAGCTAAGTGTCTTCTGAAGAACAGAGGTACTCTAAACGTATTTCCTCTTACCCATCCTATGAGTGAGCAAACCCACAGGGCTATCCAGCTCCTTACATTGCGGTTAAAACTTATCCAAATTACCTGACACAAATCCATGACGATCGACTCGTGAACCTTCTGCCACAAGTGAGCCCTGAAGATCTGGATCAGAGATATCTTCAGCGTTGGGATTTTGCCGTGCATGAAGATACCGGTCAAGTCCAGTTGTACCTATTATAATAAAAAGTTGATGCTTTAGTAGGAATAAATTACTTGACTTGAACATGTAGTAATTACAGTATATGATAATGATTTTAAGTGACGTATTGCGTATTTACGTTGCGTATCTTACAGGTTCATCTAATTTAGGTTATTTAAGTCTACGTAATAAAGTTCATTTTCGATTATCCGGAACAGTAATTTATTTGTAGCTTTATTTACTGGACATAGAAAACTGACATGACCAGCCAGCGTAGCATGCGCACCGTGACTCGTTGTCGACGCTTATATCGCGATGCCTGTCCCGCTCATATCACGGGGTACGGTGAGAGCGGGACAGACAATACGCTCGCACGAGAAAAGTGTCGAGAAAGCTTTGTCGAGGTGCTCATGCTACGCATGCTGTTAGAAACGAATTCTCTTAGCGGCGGGCATCACATAGTGTAGAAAAGGAAATACCGTTCGAATTTTTGATAGTTGTATTACTATCAACCAGGAAAGAATTGTGTGTAAGGAAAGATTGCCAAATTAGCATTGAACCATGAATTTATAGCGTGTTTCTTTGAATGAGGTCTAATTAGACCAGTCTTACAAACTAGTTTTTTTTTTTTATGAACGAGGGGTAGACTCTTAAACTTCATCATAACTGATGTTAAGTATTGATAAGGCTGAAGATGGAAGCGAACCTTTCCCGGAATCCTCAATCACTGAGGAACTGGCTATACACACTAGCACACAACAATGCTGAAAACATTGTTATTATGGCGTCAGACTTAGAGAAGATGGTGGTAGCTAGCCAGGCAGAGTTACATACAGCAAGTCCTACCACCAACCAAACCGAATACAATATGTACTCCCGCTGGGAATCAAACTTGGGACCCCTGGGACTGATACCGTTGGTTGTACCACTAGACCACAGAGGCGGTTAAAGATGATTTTTCTTACCTGGAAACCGACATACACGTTGGCCCTGTTGATAGTGGGTGACCACCATAGCGTGAAGCGACGGTTCGGGATCTGGTTCAAACCGGATCGCTGGGCGTTCGTCAACTTCTTGTACTTCATCGACTCTTCGAAACCGGACGCTTTTTCCCTGCGATTACATTGTGAAGTTAATAACGGCGATATTGGAGTTAGTGAGAGATATATCTCTAAAATAAACTTCTAAAGGTTATTTTAGCAGATATTCTAGATTATAATACCAAAGGAAACTGTTGTAAGCATTTTTTAATCTAAAAAGAGTATAGGTCCCATAACTTGCGGCGAGACAAGACACGCAGTTATATATAACAAACACTATTCACGGCGCAATTTCGGTCTCGCTGCGCATAGGTCAAGTTACGTGCACCTATAACTGCACTTGATTTAAATTTAAAACAAATTATATTTTTGGGCTACCTATCTATATGATGTACGTCCTTTTAGGTTAGGCTATCTCCTACATTACGAAAACCAGACGCAAAAATGCTCATAACTGTTTATCAAATAGCTAAAGAACTTAGTGCATATTATGCACTCCAACTTTCTTATACATTTATCTAAACACCAGACGACCCACAAGACCCACCAGAACAACCCCTCCCATGTGGGGAAGTAGGTGCCTTTGAAGAGCGTATGCTCGAGTAGACATTCCGACGCCGCCGAGCGCTTGGTTCACGTCCGTACGATAGTTATTCAGGTTCCACAGTTTGCCGTCGCCGTCGTGGTGTCGCTGGTGGGTTCAGCAGGACGGATTCTGTTTCAACACCTGTCAGTTCAATCTAGTAACTCACCAGTACAAACACTCCCAAGTGGAGAAGTAGGTGCCTTTGAAGAGCGTATGCTCAAATATTCCCTCGACGCCGTCGAGCGCCATCAATCACGTCCGTACGATAGTTGTCGTGCCGCTGGCGGGTCCACCAGAACAGATTCTGTTTCAACACCTGCCAGTTCAATATAGTATAAACTTACCAGAACAAACCCTCCAAAGTGGGAAAGTAGGTGCCTTTGAAGAGCGTATGCTCGAGTATTCCTTCGACGCCGCCTAGTGCTTGGATCATGTCCGTACGATAGTTGTTGAGGTTCCACAGCATACCGTCGTGCCGCTGGTGGGTCAAACAGAACGGATTCTGTTTCAATACCTGCCAGTTGAATCTAGTATAAACTTACCAGAACAAACCTCCCAAGTGGGGAAGTAGGTGCCTTTGAAGAGCGTATGCTCGAGTATTCCTTCGACGCCGCCTAGTGCTTGGATCATGTCCGTACGATAGTTGTTGAGGTTCCACAGCATACCGTCGTGCCGCTGGTGGGTCAAACAGAACGGATTCTGTTTCAATACCTGCCAGTTGAATCTAGTATAAACTTACCAGAACAAACCCTCCCAAGTGGGGAAGTAGGTGCCTTTGAAGAGCGTATGCTCGAGTATTCCTTCGACGCCGCCTAGTGCTTGGATCATGTCCGTACGATAGTTGTTGAGGTTCCACAGCTTGCCGTCGTGCCGCTGGTGGGTCCACCAGAACGGATTTTGTTTCAACACCTGTGAGAGAAGTTTTGGTGATTTACTGTGGTCATATGGGAAAAATGATTTAGAGGGAAAGACGAATGCTATTTCAGTATGTACACGTAGCATATAGGTGCTTAACAGGGTCATTATTTATCAGTAATTGTGGTCTGTTGTGCAACTCTGTCTTTAACTTTCACTGGTTCATAAAGACATTTTACAGTGCTTGGTGTTGCCTAAAAATTAGACGTATGGGATATGGTCAATTAAACGTGATGAATTGGAGTTTAACAGCATACACACATTCGAGTACTGGTATGTAGCGTAAAATAGCTTTGAGTTTAAAATAATAGATGCTACAAGCTACAAAGAATTAATACTTACTTGGTACTGCTTGAACTCGGTACGAATGCGCCATCCCTTGTCGTATGCAAGCGTGTGCCTATCCTTCTGGAAGAGGGTATTGATTCTGGGGATGCCTCTGTCCCACGAATCTTCCAAGTCTTCTAATGTGAGGCGCCTGTTGACAAAGAATTACGATTTTAAATTATTTTGTACATATTTCTTATTGTTTATATATTTTTTTGTTTATGATCAGATAGCGTAGTTTCGGGCAGCGCGGAGCTGCTCGTATCGCGATCGACGTACGAGCAGTCCCCGCGCGCCCCCAGAGCACATAGATCTCTGGTTTCAGGACCCCTACGCAATTCATCACTTCAAACTTAATATTCAACTACATTAAACATGGCAAATCGTGCCGTGTGGTGACGGCCTAAGAATACAAGTGTCACCACTCCCTTACATGCCTGGGATGTTGTAAGTCGACTAAGAGGCTTGACGCATTGAAAACCTGTGCGAGAGAAGGAAAACTTGAAACAGACCCTCTACCAACCCGTCTGGCCAGCGTGGTAGCAGTAGGCTAATAACCTTATATGAACGCCACAATAGGCGTGAGCTACAAGAGACCTATGTCCAGCAGTGGACGTCCACAGGCTGATGATAGAAATATGATAAATATTAGACAAGAAAATAAACTAGAAAAATGCAACTAGTCTCATGTCGCCCTGACGTAGTATATTTTCTTGTTTAATATTTATCACATAAAGTAGCATTGTAAAATGCAAAATTAAAAAGTTATAATTACATTAAATATGTTATTTTGGAGTTATCATGGCCCTGCCTTTACTAATATTTGTATGTGGTTAGTAGCCCAACTGTATTCGGTGCAACTGACTACCTTGTTCAACAGTAAGTACTATGAAAAACGAAGTTCAGGAAAATCTAAGAGGATTAAATAGGGGGATTTGTCTTTAGGTCTTTAAGTTCTTAGTGTCTAGTATCTAGTCGTTAGTGTGAGCACTGAGCACTTAGAAAAGAACTTATTTCTAATGTAAAATTCAATGGATTTGATCCCGTCACTGGTGACAGGGGTCAATTTTTCTAGTAATAATTTGTCATACAAAATTGGACTTTATTTAACTTTATGTCAGTAACTTAAAAAGGTAAGTTTTTTTAAATTATCATAATCCTATGCGGTACCTGTTTTGTGCATTAGCTTCCTGTCGTTTCAGCGCATACTCGGCCCACACACGTTGCGAGTCCACAAACTCGGCCTCCCACGGCTGGATGTAGCGGTACAAGTTGGGAATCAGCTGGTCCTCGTCGTGTGACATACCCGAGCGGAAATGGGTGATGCCGACGTCGGTTTGCTTCGACCAGCGGAGGTCGGACTGGAAGAAAAAGGTGCATTAGAAACTGTGTGAAAACTCGGTATCAGCAGCATTTTTTAACACTGCTGCTATGAAGTAAAAAATTTCGACGGCGACCATGCACGGCAGATGTAAACGGTCGCCGTATATGTGAAATGGAACTAAGTCCCTTAGAAACCGAGTGAAAAGTTAGTATCAGTGTTCTATTTTAAATATCTAAAGCTTCATCTACAAACTACGGAAGCCATGACTAACTTGCACTAATGGTATATTTCGGACTTTAGAGATCGTTGTTGTCATTATATTATAATAATGGCGAAACAACGATTGCGTACGTGCCGTTGTGCGTGCATGTACACTTTTCAAGCAGTTGTATTTCAACATAAAATAAATACTAACCTGTGGAATGAGTACGTGGCCCATAGACAACATGCCGAGGCCTCCCAATTCTTTGGGCGTATAAAACACGACTGGAGGGAATCGCGAAGGCATTTTTGAGTTGAGACCGATCTTGATACGAGTCTGGATCTTGTTCTCGCATTTGACTAGTAAATCGAGAAGCTCTTGCGTATTGACGACGGCCTCGCGGAAGTAAGTCATCAGACCTGGTAATAAATACTGGATTTCAAGAAGCGTCAAGTAAAGTAAAAACAGCCTAATCCATTACTAATAATTATTTAATAACATGATAAACTTCAATCAACAAATATAATCATGACATTCACACTCTATTATTCTAAAAGAACATTCAGCTTTTATATTTTTGATACATAAAAATCTATAAGCTTGTTTACGCTCTGTTTTCTAAAAGTAAACAAATTAGACTACTTCTCTATATCTTACCAATGAGCGCTGTGTTCCATTTATTAACTATCTTGGTGAATGTGGTGGATCCGGAGGCCATAAGAATCTGCCTCACTCTGTTGTGGAACCTCGCCAACGACTCATCATCGACGCGTAGGTAGCATTGAGCTGTTCTCTCTTTGGTCACTTCATTCTGAAGGTTCCAGACGCCGTCGCGGTGGGACAGCTCCTCGTGTTGACTGCGACACTATTGAATATAGGCAGTTATTAATAACTAGATTAACTAGCACTTACGTAACCAGAAATAAAAGTAAAGTAAATATTGTTTCACATTGTGACACTTTCAAGTGTTGTATTGTAATTATAATGGTTTTAAAATGAGAGGAAATCCTATCCTACTAATATTATAAATGAGGATATTTGGACGTTTTTTACTCCTTCACACAGAAACTACAGAACAGATTTGGATGAAATTTGGCACATAGAAGATAACAAATAGCCTGAATTAAAACAGGATACTTTTCATCCCAATATTCCCAAGGGAACGGTAACTACGCGGGACAAACCGCGGGTGGCCGCTAGTACTGATATAAAAATGGACGTCAAGCAGATCCCTGTGGATTTAACGTAATTTTTGTAACCATGGATGGTTTAATTTGACTTAAAGAATAGTTTTACACGATAAATGAATTAAACTTCAAGTAACAGTAACTTACTTTGGGCAGTATTCTGCACTCGAATCCGGCCATGTTGAAGAGTAGATTGGGATTGTCTTTGGAGTAAACAGAGACGAAGCTGTTCTCCCATTGGATGGTTGTTACAGACCGCGGCAAACGGTTCTTTATGTCCCAGAATACGGCACGGCCACTGAAAATTGTTAGATGTTTTATCACTGTGAATATTAGGCGCCCAGTTTATTGCAACACAAACAGTGTTCTTGTAAGCCTCAAATCGCAAATGAGTCTGTGAATCAAAACGGTATGAGATAGCTGCTGCGACTGTAGCTTCTGGATGTCTTAACAAGTAGGGAGACAAAACTGTCTCAATCTCATTTATTTAGTCTAGGCTGTTGTGATGTCTAAGTTTTTCGGCCACCAGTTCACAAACCCTAGACGAGAAACCTTGTGACGAGAAGAGCTGGCAAGAAAATCTTCAAGGCTGTTTTTCGTCTTGCAAAGACCGCGTGTTGCTGCTGTGACCTTGCCTATCTGTTTGTGTACACTTTTTTCTGTGCCCTTAGTACAGATTTGGCAAACTATAATCGTTTTCGAAAACTATAGCTTTGTCTCTTTCATATCCATAGACTGTTTTACCGACATGAGTAGAGCATCCGATGTTTGGCGAAAACGTTGACAGTAAATGTCAACTCGTACTTTGATTTATAAGGCAAGAATTTTATGGAATCAATCCACTATTTTAATGATCTAACAGTAGCGACTCACTTTACCTACATATTTTACAATTCTATGAAATAAAACTTACAGGTTGACGTCGTGTTTCATGAGCCGCATGCGCGCGTCTCTGGGCCAGCACTTCTTGTTGTTGTACCCGACGATGTTCTCGTTGTTAGGGTCGGGGTGCTCCGTCAGATACCGCTGGATCAAGTCGCGAGCTTCTTCGGCCGTGAACCTGGTTAATAAACATAGATATTGTATATTTCTTACACCACCACTTCTAATCTAATTATTGAAAGACTATGGAAAGAACAAAGAGAATCTTATTTGAGATTTTATTATCATTTTTACAAAAGGAGTAGGAGACTAGCGTATATTGTCTTTAGATAAATCAAAAAACCAAGTCAACAGCACGCCAGACTATCAGTTTGACCTTGAGAGCACCCTACATCGCTCGTAGTAGGGACGATTTTCGTAGTCCAAGTATAAATCCTGACAGACTAGACTACATGGTAGAGAAAAGTTAAAATAAACCAAAAAAATTGGTTTACCTGAAGAAGATATGTATCCGGTCCACATATCTGCAATACAGCCTTATAGGATGTGCAGTCTCCGTCTGTCTATCCTGGTAAGACAGGAAGTCGTTAGGCAGTTGTGGCGGCCCTGCCATTTCGCTCGCGCGTTGCAACCCTAGCACTAGCAGGTCTAGGACGAGCCCATAGTATTGCACCACGAATGAGGCGAATTGGAGACCGCGTATGATGCCGTAGGAGTTGGTGTGGTTCATGTCCTGGGGAGAAAGGATGGTTTTATATGAGTTGTCCAAGGAACTCATAATCAAGGACAGAAAATTTAAGTACTCAAGTCCAAAGGTAAAGACCTAAAAAATTTAATGAAGCGCACTTGTCGCTGTTCGTGCGCAAATCGCGCGCCGTTGCTGCAACTGTTTGGTGCGCAACTCATGAAAGGCTCGTATAGAGAGCGCGTGCGTGTGAGCGGTGCAGATGTATAAAATGCACGCGAACAGTTCGCGAGCTTCATTCGCCAGATGTGGACGCTCCCTAACGTAGCAAACCGTTTTACGAAAATGGTCTTCACCTTGTAATTGATAACGACGTTGTTCTTCGCCGTCATGTAGTCAGCAATGTTGTGGTCCACGATCAAACGCAGCAGCCTATTCAAAAGCGTCAGATCGATCTTCTCATACAGCTTCTCGAAGCGAGATTCTAGCAGTACGTTGCATTCTCCTTCGCCGACCTCCCATACGTCTTGTAGGTTGTTTATACCTGAATAAATATAATGATAAGTTTATTTGACAAGAACTAATACAATGGCAACACTCCTACGACTTATTAAGTGTTATTTTTTCTATGGTTCTATGGCTCTAAATCCAGAATTTTCATTTGATAATCTCCCGTTTCCCGTCGACACATTTTAAAAAAAATCGTAAACGTATAATGCGGCCACTGAGAGAAAGCATTGTTTGACAGCTCCTATCTAGACCAATGGTCATCCTGTTAGCGGTCGCACTATATTTTATAAAATATGTTCTTGTAAATGTTTTGCACATGGAAACGGGGGGCAAGAAGTACAATTAAAATATTCTATTACACATACTACATTAGCCGCTAAGCTACGCTATCAACCTTAAAACGAAGATATCGGGTAATTATGAGGAAAAACAAAAAGTCCAAGAAAAGGCTTGCAGGTGTGATGTCTTCAAGTGATGAATATACAACCAACCAAAGTGAGGTTTGTAACAAGGGGATGGTATGGCCATACTGATCTCCTTTGCCACAACACACACTATGGGCAGCCGCAATGTATCTTCTTTCTTGTTATACTGATTGAGTTGGATTTCTTGAGGCTTCATCAATTGTTTAAGACAGTTCTTCAGTTTCAAGATATTTACACATTCATTAAAAATGTAATATACGTAACATATTGATTATGTCTCATTTGAGTAATCCGAAAGAGGAAAACTGGGGGTCTAGTCAGAAAAATCAAACACTGATAATTGGAAGAATGTTCCCTTTACTTTTGAGAATTTATCAACATCAAAATAAGGTTAATATTCAGCAAATCATATGACGAAAACCATGGGGCTATTACAATTTGTCTTTAGCAGACCCTCAGTTTCGGGTTTCCTAATGTTTCTCTTTTTGTCTTACGCATTAACTTGCTTTATTTGGTACTCCACTCCCTCTCAGAGTAAGCCATCAAATCATCAAACTAAATAATTATATTAGTTATGTGAAATTTACACTATTACATTCTTCCTTACTAAACAACCAATCGACTTGATTTTTGGCACAGAGTTAGTTGAAAGGGCGGTGAGTAACATAGGCTATTTTTTATCCCGATATTCCCACGGGAGCGGGAACCACGCGGGTGTAACCGCGCCCAGAAGTTAGTTGGGTTATAAATAAATAATTATATAATAATTTACAGAACGGAAAAAGTATGCGTGACTCACCCTGGCACCACTTGTAGACGAGCAACGGCGACGGCTCCGTGTCCGCCGGCTTCACCCACGGCGGCAATAGCCGCCGCTTGTCCGCTTCGTACCACAGGTACTGGTCTAGATACGCGTCTGTGATCTTCTCTAGAGGCTCCACGTCGTATACGGGCACTAGATGCGAGTATAAGTCCATGAACTCTATCCCCACCTGATAAAAATGTAGTGTTAGAATAATATAGCCGAGTAACTCCTTTCTGTCCCTTAGCAGTCCGTAACTAATTTAAATGAATTTTGATATGGAGACAAATTGCATTTATTTTCTTAACAACTAGAAGAGGAAGAAATTGTTGAAAGATTAATAGAGAATCAACTATCTCAACTATTAATGTTAAATCATATACTTTGGTTTACAAATTTGAGTAAATTATGTGGCTATACTTAGACAATAATTATGGGAGAAGGCTGCTGTATAGTCTAATTAAGATAAAAGTTGGATTGAAATTTGGTACACAGATAGTAGATAGCCTGCTTATAAACATAAGATACTTTCTATCCCGATACTTTACATTAGTAAATTATGAGACGAGGCTGCTGTATAGTCTAACTAAGATAAAATTTGGTACACATATAGTAGATAGCCTGCTTTGAACATAGGATAATTTTTATTCCGATACTTTACATTAGTAAATTATGAGACGAGGCTGCTGTATAGTCTAACTAAGATAAAATTTGGTACACAGATAGTAGATAGCCTGCTTTGAACATAGGATAATTTTTATTCCGATACTTTACATTAGTAAATTATGAGCCGAGGCTGCTGTATAGTCTAACTAAGATAAAATTTGGTACACAGATAGTAGATAGCCTGCTTTGAACATATTATATAAAACTAACCTCTCTGAAAGTTCTCTGCGTGAGTAAATGACGTTTGATTCTCGACAGCGCTTCGTGAGGGTTGTCGTACGCCTGTTCTATCAGGCCCAACTCTTCTCTCTGGCTCTGGTTGAGCCTTGACTTGACGCTGTACGCCTCCTTCAGCCTTTCGAGCGCTAGGATCAGCAGCTTCGTGTCGTGCTTGTAGGAGAGCGGAGGGAACGGAATGGGGGCGAAACGTCGGGACTCTAGCCAGTGGACGGTGGTCGTGTAGATAGCTACGGCTTCTTCGGGCGAGATGTACGGACCGTCCTGTTACAAAGGTTTAGAAAACTGATTGGCAAGGGTGTAAATATTACACACACGAAGTATTAAATTGTTAAAACTATCTATCTATTACATAGCAGAGAAATATAGACATTTATTGATCCAAAAACAAGGTCATATCAGACTCATTTGAAATAATAAGACTTCCTTCTAGAAACTTTTGCCAAAACTTTAACATTAAAAAAATAGCAGCAAATCAGCACCCTGACTTTAAGGGTTTTACTAGCTATACATTATACTTTGATACCAATAAAAATTCTAGACTGTAACTTTCCAAGGAAATAGTAACGTGAAACTTATCAGTAATGAAGTAATGAGAAGTTATGAGATACCTTCAAATAGTTATGCTGTCTCTCTTGCTCGGCCTTGAGGTACAGCCTAGTGAGCCTGCCCAAGTTCTTCTTGCAGACAGTTTTGTCGACGGTAGCGCCGCGGCGTATTCGCTCGCGGTTGTAGTGGGCAGTGTTCGTCCACCAATCAGCCTTCATTTTGACGTAGCGGAGAATCATGTTCTCTATTGGAGTGGGGAGGCCGGGTACCTGTGTTTTGACGTCATTAGTTGTGATTGAACAGGGTTTTGACACATTTTTTAATGTGTGTATCAAAAATGATTAAGATGAATAGGTAAACTGAATTTCTCATTCATCTGTAACCTACTTAAAAATACAGTGAAATCCTAAGCAATCGTAACCTACCTTCCACGGAATGTTAGCCTTCCAGCACCTCCAGGCCTCAGACAGATGTTGCAGGATAGTCCTGGCCTTGTTCTGCTTGATACCTTCCGGCATCATATCCACTATGTCGTGCATCACCGACGCGCGCAGTTCCAGGTCGAAGTGAGATTCGACTCGCTGCTTTGTCACCGTTTTGGCTACACCTATTTGAAAAGAAAACTTATGGCATAAAGTCCGCCTAAGTACAGTCACGAGAAATCACATGTATACACTTTACAACCTTATCGCGATGACGCACACGGAAACAAAGCCCTCTCTGTCCACAAAATAATGGCAGTGAATATTGTAATGTGACAAAGTTGCTTAGTGTTTCCTATGTCATTTCATGTGGCTGTCATACAAGTTGTGCATTAAATATTTAATAAATAAATAGATAAAAGAATAGTGATAGAGATAATATATATTGTCGATTTGTTTATATTTTGTATATTTAAATAAAAAAATAGAAGTAGCTGAAGAACTGGCTCAGTCGTGTACAATAGGAAGCCTATGTCCAATAGTGGGCAAACATGGGCTGAAGAGGTAATGAAAAAAGAAACAAACATCATGTCATGTTCACCATAAAGTAAATGAATACATTTATAGTGGAAACAGGTGACTCACCATCTGATGATACCAAGGTCCGTATTCCAGAATGTGACTCAAACAGTGATCTATAGTTGAGAACAGTTAGAATGGGACGCGCTTATTCATCGCATTCATCCCTTTCTAACTGCTCTCAAGTACAGAACACTGCTTGAGTCACATTCTAGAATACGGCCCTAAATGTGTCGTTTGTCTCTGACCTTTCGAGTGTCTGCCTTCAAACTGTCTTGACAGCAGATTGCCGAGCCACCGCTCCAGCAGCGGCGTGATCCCGCGCATGAAGAACAGCCACACGCGCCACCCGGGCGCCCAGATCCCACAGCCTGGACCTTTCGATACTGGACCCTAGGGAACGATACAATAGTCTTCGTTTCAAAAGTCTGCTATCGTAGGGTTTTGAAAACCGATGGTGTAGCTTCTTTGACAGTCATAAATACTAGTAACAGCCTAGACCAAATAAATGTTATCGAATTTTATATTACGTTTAACACAGATATTACCTTTTTAGGCGAGATGACTTATATCGAGAAGTACGGGTAAAATAGAATTTACTGCCCTACAGACTCAAAGGAATCGGCCATCAGGCGACAAAGCAGTGAAACTTACTTTTACTAATATTATAAAGAAGAAAGATTTGATTGATTATTTGTTTGTTTGCATTGAATAGGCTCCGAAACTTCTCAACGGATTTGGATGAAATTTGGTACACAGATAGTAGATACCCTGGTTATGAACATAGGATACTTTTTATCCCGATATTCCCACGGGAACAGGAACCACGCGGGTGAAACCGAGAGCGGCCGCTAGTCTTACTAATAGGCACATTTGATTATGGACGAAATGGATTTTGGTCGCATTTTAGCAGAACTGAACAAAAATTAAAGTTTACACAAACAAAATAATATAAAATGGTAGGCTCATTGATCCTGCAAAATTATAATTTGGTAACACTTTTGCAGGTCTATAAAATAAAATTACAGAAGCACTCACCGTATTGAATCTGTAGTAAATCAGATGCTTGAGATCCTTGCACATGCGTATCTGCCGCATGAGTTTGTACTTGTACCGGTACATTCCAGTGAGTTGTCCGACGTGCGCGAATATATACTGAAGCCCGTCGGCCAGTTGGAACGAGTCCACGTTGTTGAGTCGGTATTGGACGTGCGAGTCTACTATGAGCTTCGTCAACCGAAGGATCTCGCGGCACAAGTGGAATGCTGGGAAAAATGCAATGTTCTTAAACATTATAATCATTTATGATTTTGTAATTTTTGCCTTTTTCAATGCTATTTTTATACTTATGGTAAATTTAGTGAGTTCTCAGAAGGGATTCACTTGTGGCCGAGTTATATTATTCCAATATTTTTCTATTTAAAATTTATTACAGTTATAATCATATTGTAACTTCTGTAGAAATAAAGGAATGATGTAAATTTTTTTTTCGTATTTTATTATTGTTTATTTAAGCATTTTGACAGCCTAACGGTATAGCTTATCCTATCGCTATAGCTATCGATTTTTCTACAAGGGCTCTCGCTGACTCTATAACTTTCATACTTAAAATATGATAGATGAATAAACTATGTAGGAATTAGACAGAAACTCTATTGTCGAAGGGATTTATGCGAGTTTGAAGTTTGATAGCTATAGCGATAGCACAAGCCATACCGTTAGGCGGTCAGGGTGCCGGTCATCTCCCTCATCTGCTGATACAAAGAAAGTCTTGCAAATGCCTAACTTCACATAAAGTTTTAATCAGCGTTTAAAAAATATAAGTATCAATATCTAAATGACAGACTTACCATTACCGAACCGAGACTTCTTTCTTTCTTTTGTGGTTAAAGTCTTTACAGGTTTCAAGTTGAAGTTATAGTCCAAGTGAAGATAGTTGAGGTTCTTGCGGTGAATGAGCAGATTGAGCATATTGTAGCCTTGACGGCATACTTGAAGGCCAGCCTCCACCCAATCCAGAGTGGTAGTTTGGAAGAACTTCGTTGATTTGAAAGACCGGAAAAGATACCTATGGAAAACAGCAGACAATTGTGAATCAAATACCAGAAAATAATTATACTCCACTTGCTTAGTTGATATACATACCTCTTCTTCTGTGGTTTAGGCGGTCTGTGCTTCAAAGCATTCAGTACATAGTACTTGAGTAGCTTCTGGTATGAGACTCTGACCTTTACAGGTTGACCTGGAGGACAGTGCTCCTTATACCAAGTCTTCACTAGAGGCACGTCAATAGCACGCCTGGAACGACCTGGGAAACGACAATTACGAAATGAAATATTTGTTTATATTTCAAATACAACTTGCTAAAGTAGCTTCACTTACCTGATCTCATACAGAAAGGCCTTGGTGCCCACAACAGTGCAATACCGTTTGCTGTATTGTCAGTATACAAGGCAGTCTCTTGAAGGAATGGAGAGACTTCTTCAGGCAGTACGAACTCTTCCTCTTCAGGCACAGGGTCTAATGACTTCACTGAATGTCTGTGTGATATTGGATTGATCAGGGGATCAAAATAGAAAGCTGGCAGATCAGGGTCTTCAGTTTTGATGTAGACAACATTTGGTGTGTGATACCAAGACAGCTGGACAAAATGTGGCAAGTTATTATACAGATATGGAAATGCAATTCTGTACTCAGTCCTGATTGGTTGCCTAATGATAATCTTGTTTATATCATTGAACTCATTCCAGTCTTCATCACCAGCCGAATTGTCTTTCACCAAAGGTTCAAACTTGGGACCTCCTGGTATGGCCATGTTCAGAGCTTTCGCAGTGAAGAAACTCTTTGAATCAAAGAGATAGAAGTAGTTATCATCTACCAAGTCTGTGAGGAGTTGGTTGGCAAGACGATACAGAGTAGCCATCTGGGGCAATGTCAAATTCCATTTCCTATAAGTCGAACCATTAACATGCTTTGTACCTAGCAATGGTTTGTGATCATAAAACCAGGATGCAACCGCACCATCTTCTTCTGGGTCCAATTCAATTTGAATAGGCTCTAAAGGTTCAACATCTAAGATATTGTCAGCATAATCTAAAGGAGGTTCTTCATCATCAAACGGAGGGAACCTCATCCTTTTGAAATGCCTACGGTCGCGCTTCTCTCGCCTCATCATAATCCACATGGTGCCCCATTGTGCAATGTAAATAGGCTCAATAACCCATGGAATTTCATTAACAAATGTGATTGCTCCGGTGATGTGATACAGGACTTTAACATCTCTGATTTGTTCCCAGGGCATGGGCATATTTTCTAAAAGTTTCATAACTGCATGTGGCATATATTTCAGTGCACCCAAGTAGACACGTTTGTCATGACGGTATTTTCGGCTGGTCATGTCGCCATGATCTCTGATAATCTTTCTGATGTGCTCTGGGGGCATATCTTCTTTCTGCGCGTCTACAAATCCGAACTTGCGCTTTTCTGCAAACCTTTTTGATTGTAGCTGAAGCCATTTTTGAGCTGTAACAATAAAGCAAACTCTTAATCTGATTGATTCTGTATCTTTATCTACTTATCTTTGCAACAGCAACGCGAAAGCGATTTCGAAAAACGCCGACATTTTAATAGCCTACAAAATTTCAATGCATCGGGTGCATTCAAAATTACTCCTTACTTCAATGCTCACAAGAGCGCAATTCCTTTGCATTCAGAATTTACCTACGCCATAGCTCAAGCGTCAGGGTTGTACAAGCGAAGTAAAATAAATAACAACATAATTTTATGAACCATTTTTAGTATAAACAATTGTTTAACTTTAATGTAATGTTGTATGTGTTTCTTACCATCTATAAAGTACCTATTATTAAACTTCAGGCGCTTTGCACATGGAGCAAATTAAGTTGAAGAAACTATCAACATTTTAAAAGTTTCTTGTAAAAAGTTGATAGTTGCTATAACGTTTACGGTTGCCGTAATTTTATGGCAATCTGTGAGCAACTTTCATAGCAGAGTTGCTAAATTTACGCGATCAGCGTTCAGTGTGACGATGGATATCGAAGAAGTAGCACTTGCTCTCATTTTATTAAGTCGTCGCCGTCGACGGCGCCAAAAAAAGACAAATTATTCGCAGCAATCGTCGGTTTTGGATTCATCCCTTTTTTCTAGATTGATCACAATTTATTAAAATAAAAGAGAGAGAGCACAGGGAGAGAGAGGGAGGGTGTGAAATCGCCTGACGCGTTGCGATTGACGGTTGAGGCAACCGGCAACTTTAAAAACCGGTATAATATTTAAAAGTTGCTAGTTGCGGCAATTAGGAACTAACTTAGTCATCGATTACAGCAACTGAAAACTGAAAACTTTATACAAAATTTTAGCAGTTGGTATTATTGTTAACACTTTTTATTATAACAGCATAAATTCTGATGTTTTGATCACTGTCCACGAAAGTGTTGTTGTACTGCAATATAAGCATTTTCCACAATAACTTTTAATGGAAAGTCATATCTAATTGCATTTTAGATAATATACCCCTTAGGAAATAGTCTCATCATTAGCCATCATAATGAAACTCTGGGACTTGAGGGGAACATAAAAGCAAAACCTTGAAGAGTAAAACTATACAATCGCGGAACCAAATTTGGGGTTTTGGGGGGGATGGTTTCCCCTCCCCAACTACTCCCCCTTCAGAAGATGCATAGTTTCAGAGATATGCAATAAAGACATTTTGAGGTTATGACGCATTAAAAGTTATATGCATTTTAGAGGAGAATTTGGAGGCGCAGCCCCCTCCCCTTAACACTCTCAAATAACTTAGATAATTGACAAACTAATATTTTTGAACATCTCCAGCGCTGCGGGAAGTGCAGCCCCTAAGCCATTGCGTAACAAACCACAGGTACTTTATGCTCATTTTCGCATGGAACCTGTGGTTTGTTACAGCTGGCTGGGGCTGGTCTCCCTCCGCGCCTCCGGGCTTTTATAAACACTCTAGGGGTAGTGTAAACTAGTACCATGTGAAGTCGGGGTTGACATATCTGGTTCTGTTACAACTTTTGACCTAACCAACACTATTTTTGTTTTATTTGCATTTCGTTATACAGCAGTAAAACCGACAAACACAATTCTATCATCACAAACTTTCTCAAATATAGTAAATATAATACTTTAATATATGTGCACATATTTTCTAAATAAACATTTGAATTATCAGATATTGTTTGTGACTTTTAAAGTACATTTATTAAAAATTAAGACCTTAAAACTTTTTATTTGTCGCTCTATACACTTGTTACCTTTGCTTGAACACAACTAACAAGTACAATAAAAATAAAATTGTCAAAATGGAGTCTGTTATGCTGAAAAAATATAGATTTATCGTGATTTTTTTTCAAAGAAACTACAAATCTCCTGGAGTTGAAACTTTGCACAAATTACTTCTTTAATACAGATCTCTTCCATAAAATATTACAAACATCTAACTTTGGTTCCACGATTGTACAGTTTAGCCCCTTGAAGAACTGAATTATACTTATAAATATAAAAAACTATACAGCCATTTTTACCAGACACCAAGATGGTACAATGCTGCTGTCTTTAGTTTGGAGACATTGCCAGAAGACAAAAATTATTGCACAGGCCCAGTACCCATTAAAAAACTCACAAGCACCCTAATTAATATAAAGGCTAAACTGTACATTACGGACCCACGAATTTACGGACCCACGAATTTACGGAGGGGGGAGGGGGAGGGGGCGGTCCCCCCTTTCCCCCACCAACTCCCAACCTACCATTTTTAACCAACATATTTCCTGAGATATTTGAGATTGAAATATGAGGTTCGGAGGCAAGAAAAAGTAACATTTTATGCATTTTAAAATTTGGGGGAGGCCAAAATCTTATTCCACCCTCCCCCTCACATTACCTCTCTCTCCTGATAAATCAACCCTCCACCCTCATATTACCCCTATAAATAGGGTTTAAATGTAAAATGCATTATTCCCCCTTCTAAAATAATATAAAATAAATAAATGGGGATAAAAGTGGGGAAGCCACTCTACACACTACTATAAAAAGTTGTTAACAAATTAAAGACTTCTGAACATCTCCGGTGCTGCGGGAAGTGCAGCCCCTACTCCCTTGCGTAACAAACCACAGGCACTCCATGCTCCGCAGCTCCCTCCCCGTCCGTAAATATGTGGGTCCGTAATGTACAGTTTTACCAAAGAGCTCTATTTAGAGACTGTTTTAGACGAACCTAAATGCTTCATATGATTGCTTTAAAATTTGTACCTTAAGAAGTCCTCTAGCCTTATCACAAAGCAATAGCACCTCATATTTGAAGTTCTACTCTATTTTTACACAACCTAACCCAGATATTAGTTCTTTATTATTAACTATCCTGGGGAATACATTAGTGTAGAAATAACCTACAAATTAAAACAGTAATTTCGAATTCAAAAGAATAGTAGTTTATTAAATTTGAAATGTATGTAAATGGCGTATTATTTGAACACTTGTACAAACAACAAAATTATAGGCAAAATCTGAAAATCATAAGTTATTTCTGTGATAAATATCGGGATTCCTACGTATGGACTCGTAGTTTAGCTGGTGGATCAATATTCATAAGAAAACAAACCTTTTTCTTTGATCTTCTCTTCCGGGATGTGGTGTGGCTTCGGCGGCTGCGATGGCGGCACCGGAGGTGCGGCTGCAGCAGCGGCGGCGTGCGCCTGCAAAGCCGCTTGCTGCGCCGCCGCCAACTGCTGTTGCGCCATCATGGTGGCCCATGGGTTGGGCCCCAGCAAATACGGCGGCAGCGACATGGCTGCACGCCTTCTACAATAAAACAAACACTTTCACAACGAATGCACCAATTTTATAAATTGATTGATATGCATTTTCTACTGTACGCAACACAAGACACGCGTGGTATTTTCACCGGTTTCAAATAAGCATTGTAGAAGAAAATAAGTAAAGACACTAACTTGTGGCACTTCTACACTATTAAAAGTTTATTTTTGTCATTTATTTTCAGGAAAAAATGCATTACAGATGCAAAATTGTGATAAATGCAATATTGCGATTACAGTTCTTCAACGGCCATTTGCAAAACAGAACAGATTGGATTAAAAAAGTAGACAGTTTATGTAGACCATAGACGAAACGACATCGAAGACAGTGTGATGTTTACTGAGGTTTATTGAGTTTATTGAACCGGTTTATTGAGTTTTTTCTGCTCTTTATAAGAACCTAAACACAACGGGACAACGCGAGCGCGTGAGTGGCTAAGCTAATGGCGTGCTTCCGCTCGTAGACATAAGCTCACCATTTGCCTGAAATACCGCTCTCCAAACGCAAGCGTGCTAGTGGTACATCGACTAGTGAGTTTATGTCTACACACGGGAGGGCACTGATCGCCTCGCCAGTATTTGGTACCAGAGCCTGAAACCGGTATGATAAACAGAGGTTAATAGAAGTTTGTGATTAAGGTTTTTACAAAAATGAGACCAAAAACCTAGTAAGCCGGTTTAATCCAAAGCTGCACAATGTACCTGTTTCGTAAAAAATATTAGTCTAATATTATTAGTTGAAATTATTAGTCTGTTTCATAAAAGTACAAACTTATAAAATTAGGTATTAGTGTAAACGCTAATATTATTTGTTTTAATAGTAAACTGTTTCATAAACAATTAGCGGATTATAATATTAGTATAGATTTATACTCATATTATCAGCTAATAATATGAGTTACTTTTCATAAGTCTTTCTAGTTTAATTAATCAATTTACTTAAGAGTTATAGAGTTAGAGTGAGATAATAATAGTTTCGCTTGATTGAACTTCGTGATACGCGGCGGCAGTGTGAAAACAACGTTATTTTATTATATTGGTTCAGGGATAACAGCCAAAACTAAATTAAAGAGTTTAACACAGTTACAGAATTTTATAATAGAATAGGCCAAAAACGTCATCCACAAATGCACAAATTAATAAAATTGCCTACTAATAAATAAAAGAGGATATAGTTATTTGTACCTTATTTTAAACTTTAATAACTAAAATAACAAAAAGCCAACAACAAAAAATCGGCCACGTGCGAGTCGAACTCGCACATGAAGGGTTCCGTCTCTCACCCAAGGTTGCCTGAAAGAGGCCGCCTATTGTGTGTTCCTCTTTTTTGTCATTTTCTCTGTATGTGTTTGTTTTTGTATCGTGTGCAATAAAGTTTATATTATTATTATTATATTAAATAGGCATTTACTTTACCTTCACCTACCCAAAATGCCACTATAAATTTTCGTCGTTTTTCATAGTATTTGTATGAATGACTAAGTTATATTTACGGTTTTGAAAATGTGCTATAGCTTTGAAACTGCTAAATATATTTTCCAAACCAATTTTCGTTAAAAGTTTTTATAAAGATCTACAGCATATTTTTTATTTTTATTTTTCACTCTCTTATTTCAAAAGTTAGAGAGGACACACATTTTGGAATATGTATACCTTATATAGAGAATATATAGATACCACGACTTGGTACTTCACCAAACAACGAATAAAAATAATTATATTAAAATGTTCAATTTAAGGTGGAACGATTAAGTTACAAAAAGCTGAACGGTCGTTAGATGGCGCTACTTTCGCTATTTAGTAGTTTTTATTTATTTGTTAATTGTTCTTTGTATCTTTTTAACTCAAAATACTATAAGCGTATTCTATAAATAAATATTGAATTTTCGAAACCAACATTTATCTTTTTGTAGTACATAAATCATCCAAATATCTCGAGAGAGTGTTTCTGTCTCCCAATTTTACTAATCACTCACACATGCATACCTTATTTCTGAGTTTCTTGTAGTAGAATATTTCGACCAAGCTGCAAATGATAAAGTAGCCCAGCGGTCTACGTACTCGGCTTAGATATCAAAGAGTTAGGGTTCGAGACTTCTGATGGTAGATTTTTTTTTATTATTTTTTTATTATTTATTTTATATTATTGTTTATTTAAATAACATCACAATATTAATTTTGATGTATAAATTGCAACAAATGCAATTGCAACTTTTTTAAATTGCACAAGTGACAAGAATGTAATTGATACTCTAAATTTTAAGATTTCTTAGTGTGTTTGCCCATTATAATATCTTTTTTTTAAACCACTGCTGAACAGATTTTGATTAAAATTGCAGTGTTTCCTCAATAAAAAAAAAGTGGTGGTGGTTGTTGGATCATCATGTTACCGTTTTCTATACGTCTATACTATATAATATTACTAGCTTCCCGCCCGCGGCTTCGCCCGCGTGGACTACACGACTTATGCTATTGTGGGTTATCCATAAGAGATAAACATAAACCACCGCGGAGTTTTCTGTAGACATTTTCAAGGTGTACAAATACTTATTACCTTATATTGATAAATCTCGTAGGGTTCAGCCTGCGTTTGCAATGTAAGCGGAAAAAATGTAATCATTTACGACATCACATTAGAAACCTTAAAAATTACAGTATTTCTCTACTATATATTGAAGATTATTTTACCTTCCTCTTGAATCACTCTATCTATTAAAAAAAACCGCATCAAAATCCGTTGCGTAGTTTTAAAGATCTAAGCATACATAGGGACAGACAGCGGAAAGCGACTTTGCTTTATACTATGTAGTGATATAGAGGAAAGATGTGTATGTATGTATGTAATGAATAAACTCAAAAACTACTGGACTGATTTCAAAAATTCTTTTAGGATGCTACACTATCCCTGATTAACATAGGCTATATTTTATCCCGATATTCCCACGGGAACAAGTACCACGCGTGTAAAACCGCGAGGATCCGCTAGTACAATACTATTATATTAGTTTTATTTAAAATCAATACATTTAGCTCCTTTCGGTATATTGGCGCGTATATAAATTTGCGCAAATGATCATATTTTGTCTACTTGTTTGTTAGTTACAATCTCCATTTTATATTATAATAGTTTTGGAATCAAGCTCGAGACGCCATTTTTATACTTACTCTTTTTGTTTACTTATGTGGTGAAATTTTACATCTTGTAAATCTTGTTAAATTCTACCTTGAAAGCTATAATTTACTGCGATAATTTATTATGGTGATGTAAAAACTTAGAAGCTTGATTTTTACAGTTCGGGGGAACCATAGACTTTAATCTTTATTAATATCAATTTGATACTTCACGTGTTTCTGAGGATTGAGTCTTTAAAGGCACTTATGTGCATATAACTAATTTCGTGTTTTATTTATAAAGATACTGATATTATAAAATATTAATACATAAAACATGTAAGTAAGCAAAAATGCCCCAAAAAAATTTACTATTAAGTACTTACCTCAAAATGAAATTGTATTATTCAACAAATACTTAATTCGTAAAGCAGCGCAGCGAACACCGGGGTTGGAAACAATTAAATATCTATTGTGTTTCGTTTTCCGATGCCTGAGAGGTTATAAAATAAAAAGTGCTAACCTCTTGTGTATCTTAAATATGTATTATGTAATGTTAAGTACAATCTAGAAAAAAAGTGCTGAGATAGCGCTAACATTCATTCATGCGCTGTACGGTGAAAATGTTTTTGAAGGCTAACTGACCAATAATTGAGGCAAATTTAATTACATTTGTGCACTATTCGCGCAAATGTTTATTCGAGCAAACGGCTTTTCGTGTAAGAGTCTTTCGCGTTATTAGCTTTTCGCGCAAATGTCCTGATTCATAGTCGAAACAACAATAGTCAAGTGATATGTGACGTCAAATTCATGTTTTGTATTTGGCTTAGTCTATGTTTATCTCTATGCTATCATCATTCTTATGATGTTTTGAATAGCTAAGTGAACATTTAATACGTTAAAATTGTAAAATTAAAAATAAAATAAATCATTAAGATCGTTAAATCATTAAGATTTACGTAAAATAAATCATTTCTAGTCAGAAAATAAATTTCACTCAAAACTGAAATATTTCCACCCGTTTTGAAAGATTTCATAAATTTCGTTTATATTTAATTTTCATTTCAGTGAAATTTTTACTGGACCCATTCCCTAGTCACAATGAAAAAACACTACAAACAAATGACAAATACGGAACGGTGTTGTCAGTACGTAGATGTGATTGCGGACAATTTAATATTTGAAAAGGGACCACATGACATTTGTCTAAAAAAAAAAAAAATTAAATATTAAGTAAGTACGTTACAAAATACAAGTAAATTTTATTTGCACGAAGCAGATACAATTTTCGTTTCTTTTTTTTCCTTTATAAAATCTTATTTTCTATTTTTTTACAGTGATGGGAGAAAAAAAGATTTACGCATAAAAAACAAAATATAAGTCGTGTTTAGCATTTTTTAAAATCGGAGTCAAGATAAATCCTACAAATCACAACTTTATATCATAATCCCAAAGTAAATTATTACTGACGAAACTCATCTCTTTTGGGACGCAACGGCAACACAGCTGAAAAATCTAGTAAAGAGAAATTTAAACAATTATTAAATCGAGACAAACGTAAGAGCGGCAACTTCGCGCGTTGCGCGTCTTAGCCGCATGGAATGGCAACGTCGCGATTTTTGTATACGTACACGACATTTGTCACATACACAGTCGTAATATTTGCAATAATTTAGTGTTCATTTATAGGTGATTTCTGAATGAAACAATGTTTGTTTATTAATTAAGCGCAAATGAATACCCGAGAATAAATAGTTGCACATATATTTAAGTATTAATTCTGTTAATCTACCAAGATTATCTCGACTGTTTTTTGTATGAAAATCGTTCCACCTTAATAGTTTCAAGGCGCTTCTTGACCTATCAACTTTACTCATATACCCATTGAATTCGATAATGCCCCTATATTATTTTTACCTATAATTTGAGTTAGTTTTCTTTTTTGCCGGGCCTGGGATTTTTTTGCATTGTCTTTTCCCCTTCAGCCGTCTACAAAACCGTAGTTTCGTAACTGGGTCCCATGAAGGAATTTGCCGCGCGCGTACGCTCTCATGTCACGGGTTGGCAGCACTTGAGGAACAAGCTCTCAATCACCATCTCAAGAACAATGTATCTGATTACGAAGAAGGACAGACAGTTAGAATATATTCCTCCTACGGAAGCCGCTCTTCGTCAGCACACTCCGGGCAATACCAAGAAGACCATGTCTGGGGAAAATACCATCCAAAACTTCTGAGTCCTTCTTTTTACGACCGGAGAATGGAAAAAAGTGTTTGGACTCCGATTAGTCTGACTTACCATTACCAGTGCCTGAAACTCACTCGGTCACACAGACACACTGAAAAAAGATTATAGTGCTGGAAACTGTGAACATTAATAGTAAAGTAAGTTTTCATGTCTCATATTCTGAAAGTAACTCATAACTTGCCTAAAATGAGGGTTGAAAGTGATATGTGGCGGCCCTAGGGCTGTAATAAAATTGAAAATAGAATAGGGGGTGTCATGTCAAATCGATATCAGTAATCTCTTTGGACTTTTATTCACCAAAGGTATGTAGGCAAAGGCACAGAAGCCTATACAGCTTATTTTGCTACATTATAAAATAATTTTGTAACATTTTTCTTATTAAATATTTTTTTAGAATATTCTGTTTGTTTTTACTTTCCTCATATTCAAAATGAAAAGTAGAGTGTTTACTTCGGGTGTATGGACCCATAACAGTCTCGAACTATCGGCGCCCTCACTTCGTTCGGGCGCCAAAACACTCGACTGTTATGGGTGTCATACAGCCCTTGGTAAACAATCTACTATTTTATTAGTGTTGTGTTTTTATATTTAGAATGTGTGTCTATGGTTTTCTGTTTCTATGACGATAATAACACTTAACACTTCTTTGTCGGCTTTTTGCTATGTTTTGTGAAAAACTGTAATGGGAAAATATTAAAGTTATATTTTACATTTTACTCTGATTTTTGACTCTCGGGCATCAAACCACAACAATTAGGCACCATAAATTGTAACAAAGTAAGCCTAAGCATAATCATTATACGCGTCGATACCATTTTGTAAGATAAATCCACAGATTAGGTATTAGTTACTACGTAACAGATGCGACAGTGACCTTTTCCCTAGTTTCCAATTGTACCGTTTTGGCGCTAGCGTGCGCTGCACATATTTGACAGTACAAGGACTAGTGCTTGACACAAGTCGATAATTAAATATCGATACTTTAGTGACGTCCCTGTTCTGTCGATAAGAATACAGGGTAGGGTAGGGTAGGGCCTATGAAAGGATTTCCGATTGTCAAACTTAAAAAATAAACTGTTTTGTTTTTAAATCATTTATTCAATTATTTTTTTCTTAGGCGGTAAACCTTATATTTCTAATATGCGGTTTTCTGGACGTCTCCCACTTTGTTGGCGTATTTCTCCTATAAA
This sequence comes from Chrysoteuchia culmella, assembly GCA_910589605.1. Classification (NCBI taxonomy): domain Eukaryota; kingdom Metazoa; phylum Arthropoda; class Insecta; order Lepidoptera; family Crambidae; genus Chrysoteuchia; species Chrysoteuchia culmella. The sequence continues at coordinate 18,234,198 of OU342651.1, read as the reverse complement.
TCACCTTTTAAAATTGTATTTAAAATATTGCACCAATTGTGGACATGAAGCCTTACGATATATTTTAAAAATATATTTTTCATCATAATATTTCTATGTGTCATTACATCCCAACCAGGAAAACTTTAACATATTTTCTAATGTTGTTATTAAACTTCGCCCAATATTCTTTTTGTTACCATTTTTATTTAAATAATTAAAGATAAAATTACTCGCATCTCTATATAGTATTATGAGTTTTGGTCTAGGGTACACTAAATTGTTATTTTTAACATTTTGTATTCTCGTTGCCTAATATATGAATAAATCTGTGTTCAAGCAGCTCTTACATTAATATATTTTTTTAATTTTCCTGCATATAAAACCTGCCGTATATACCAAACATTGGACTTTAACTTTTTCTAAAATAACATCATCTTTTGTTATTGACCCACTGATGTTACTTAGGCATTTGCTTTCCTGTGAAGTGGATGGTATTGAGTGAGCACTTACATTTTCATTAACATTATCTTCAAATAGAAAATTGGCATCTATAAGTGTATCTCCATTATCCACTTCACAGTTAGCATATTTTGAGTGAGGGCTCAACAAATTAGACAATATAAATGATTTAAACGCATAAATAAAAGTATTCGCATCGGGATTTACGTAGCGATAATTTAGAGCCCTCACACGTCCAAAAAATTCTGCAGTGGGTCTTGGTTAATATTACGATAATAAAATTTTACAGCATATTTGTCAAATAACAATTTAGTTATCAAAACTCTCTAATGTTATTATCCAACTATCAAGAAATGGTACCCGCACAAGTTGACATTTTCCTGATTGTAATGCAACTTTACTGTTTCTGTCTTCAAATTTCATTTCTTAATGGCTTCTGTCCAAAATTTAATGTGCGGTTTGTTTATTTTCACGGCTTTTCTTAGTTTCCCTTTAGTCGCACCGCCGTACCGGGATAACAATTGACGCTGTCAAGAAGTTGGTCAAAGAATTCGAATAGTGGTTGAAGTGCCACCACCAGTGTGAAGGTTATCTGAAAATAAAATATAAACTGATGACTTGGAAGTAAAAGATGTGCATTTCAGACTACACAAAATGTTTTTTTTTACAAATTGATTTTAACACTCGAGAGTCTTATAATTTAAATTCGAATGGAGAATTTCGTCAATTTTGTGTATTAATTGCGGCCGATATATTTTTTTATAGTATAAGGCAGCTACAAGAAAATGTTTCTGTGATTGGCAAAAATGGAAAAGAAACCATTGCAGTCATTCAGGGTCCGATTTGTATATGGAAACTACATTTGATTTTTTTTGCTATTACCCATCCATCCATTATCCATAACAGGTACTTAAATGTATTATTGATGATTTGATGACCTCTTTTACATTTAATGATTCAAAATCTCCTAATGAGCGTATAAATATGCAATGACATAGCGCTGAAAGGGTAAGACGGCACCATACTTAACCTTTCAGTGCCCGTATTATGAGACACAATAGATTTTTCATTGTTCTCTGGACACCGGTGTCCGAAAATTAGATAAAAAAAAAATATACATAACTAACCTGTATGTTCATAAAGAGTAGGGATTTCTACTTTGTTGCTAATGAAGCATAAAGGTTGCTCTGCCACTTCTGTAAATGGAAAACACAACATACTCTTTAGATGAAATAATAACACATACAATCAAATTCTAAGCAATTTAAGCATTTGCCCAATGTAGATGTAACATTCAGTTAAAAATACATTATTCATTTAAAAAAAATGCTTGTTCACTAGTTATGGTTAAATATATAGTAATTAATTACAAAATAATTATTGCGAGTTGTTTAGAATATTTTATCTAACCTATAGGTAGGTACTGGAAATATTCTTCCACTATTGTGGTGATTGTTTCAACTACTAAGTTTTGCATTGGTTTCTTTAAGTTTATATATTTCTGGATCTTTTATAAATAACACATACCTTTATGTATTTCCATAGCTATTGGTATAGCTTGATGGGATGCTCATGAAAATCTTCACCTGAAAAAATATTATATTGCTTTTGTAAGTCATTTGTAAAAAAAATAAAAAAGAATCATAGTTTTGCACTGGTTTCTTTATGTGTATTTCTGGATCTTTTATAAGTATCACATACCTTTATGTCTTTTGATAGCTATTGGTATAGCTTGATTTGAACATGAGGGGTGCTTATGAAAATTATCACCTGAAAAAGAAATTATATTGTTTATTACAGTTATTTGTAAGTTTTAGCACAATTTTTTTTTAAAATGACATTCCTTTTTCAGTCTGTTTTGAAGTAAAAAGTGACAGAGCGATGTTTTAAATATATTTAGCGCTAACCATATTTAATTTCAGTGAGTTATTGAGAAATATGTACATAATAGAATGTTGAGTAACTTATGGAAAGATATAGGAAGGTTGTTTTGCTATTGTCATATATTTCACTTATATATTTTTCATTAATGAGACATATTTCTGATTTAATAAAGAAACATTATTAGTTTGTGAATAGCTCAAATATTGTGAAATACAATGGAAAATGGTTTAAAAGTACATACCTGCCCTTCCAATGACCAATAAATCATCTGTAACATCATCATCCTCATCAGCTTCCTGTTTGTGATAATTGTGATCACTCAGAGAATTTTGGACTGAAACAATCAATTATATGTTTATATAAGCTATATTATATTAGACTTATTATCCCGATAAGGTAATGTAATAGAAATCACAAGGCATGATTCACAATAGAATCATGCAATAAACATATCTTTCATTAAACATATTGGGCAAAGATATTGGACGAGTGAAATACCACCTTTATATAGCACAAGATTTTATTTTAAAGCAAAGCCTTGTTTGATTTATCTTTCTACACTCTTTTACATCAGGGCTCATAGTATATGGTTAAGCAGAAGAGTGCTTTCTATTTGCTGAGCTGAGCTCACCTAAGTGAGTACGTCAAAATGTTTTGAACAAAATTATTGTATATGGCGTGCATTCAAAATAACCATGTGCAACTTAATAGTAAAGCGAAAAGTGAAAACGCAAAAGGAAAAAAATGTTGTTAGGACTCACCGGATTCACCAGAAGATAGCGGCACGCCGTGCGCTATTTCGTCATCCGTAAATAGGCATGGATACGAATAGCGAATTCTCTTGCCTTCTTCGTCAAACTGGTGTTTGTCAAAGTGTTTTTTACAAACACGTTTTCGAAGTAGTTGCTCTTTAGAGAGTCCGATGAGGAGAGAGTTAGTTGGCACCAGGGAAGACATCCACAAGTTCCTTAGAGAATCATTCTTGGGGAACATAAGCCGATGCGTCTCACTAGTTGCGTTGCAACCACCGACACAACACTTAAATAGTCCCATTACGATAGTTTTACGACCTTTTAAAGTAGCACACTGTAAAAGACTGATAGTATTGTATCAAATAACTGAGGAGAAGTTGGATATTTTGGATCTTAACTCAAGCAAAATGCGAGGAAATCAGGAAATAACAAAACACCAGTGGCAATGTCAGTCAATCAAAAAGTAACGTCTAAAATCTAAATTAGTTTATAAATAAACGTCAACGTCACGTCACGTCACGTCAAAACGAACAACATGGCGTCTCAAAATGGCGTCAGAAACCTAGCGATTGCAGCGCCAAAACGGTACATTTGAGAACTAAGGTGTCATAGGCCTGGATAAATCGCCGCCTAGCACGAGTCCAGCTATCCGCGCTTCTTAATTTTGATTAAGTAATGTTTATTTTTTATCGTCTTTTTGTAGGAGATTTTTTAAAAGTTTATATAATATAGATCTGCTCGAAATGCGCTTTATTTTTGTACAATATAAAACTGATAATATTTAATATCAGCAATGAATTCTACGTCTTCGGTTTATACGAAAATGATACCAAACTTGCCAGCTTTAAACCATTTATTTTCATTGTACCAAATAAAATAGAAGGAAGGAGTGTTTACTAATTATATTCTTCACTTGTACAAGCTTATTGTTTCCATTTATTACGATTCTTAACTGTCTAATCTCTAAACCCTAAAGGTGGGGTCAATACTATGTTTTCAACATTTCCTGAGTCACTATCTAATTCGTAATTAATTTCAGTCACTGTCTCTATTATTAGTTCTTCTTCTTCAACAGACATGTCACTATTTTTTCCAGATTCTGGTAGTTCAGTAGAATAATCATAAATTTTTTGAGTAAGCGCATCTGCTATGTCAGAATCACTACTTATGCTTAACACAGACTCAATTTCTTCACAGCGAGGTGTGTCATTAGCCGCAACATTGTTTTCTCCATTATAATCTATTCTTGAACTTGTTCTACTATTTGGAATAATATATGACTTGTTTGCTTGAACATTTGAATTTAGATTTGAAGCACTCGTAACATCTGGTAACTCCGAATTAAAATCACATGAAGTAGTTTCATGTTGGTGTGCATCATTTTGTTCTTCAGTGATATAATAATCATGTGTATTGAACAATGTGGTAAGCAATTCATTAGAAGATTTGACGGTATTTATAAAATTTTGATCGTTGACAATATTGATGCCTTCATCATCATTCAATACTTCATTGTTCATTGAAATACCTTCGTTGCTAGTAGATACAACAGTTTTATCATTTTCAGGGGTACACAATCCTTGAGCTACTACATTAGGAATGAGTTCTTCTCTTGAATCAGATACGTAAGAATAGTTAGTAGATGTGTCTGTTTTATTATTGTTCTTCTTTACTTGTTGTTTTTTAAGCCTGTCAATCAAACATGGGTGCTCTTTTTTGAAATTTTGAAGAAATTTTATAGTGGATTGCATATCGTGGTTTTGCCTTCGTGATTCTTTTTGCAATGTAGCGTTTAGTTTGTAAAGTAAACAGTCATCGGTTTGACGTGAAGAGTTAAATTCTTGAGGCTAAAGACAAAACAAAGTAAAAAAAGATGATGAAATCGAATATTGAAGATGAATGAATCTAAATTATCAAATCACTTATATTTATAATATAAATCCTTACTTTTCTAGTTGTTACTATTAATCCCGCCAATTCTTCTGCTAATTTAACTGTTTCATCGGGCAAGTTAGTTTTAGAGGCTAAAGCAAGACCGTAATGCTCAATCTTAGTAATGCCAGGTTCTATTTTGTGTTCATAAATAATCCGTTTCTTTACAACATCGCCGTTTGATATTTCTTCTTCTTTAATGACAGTGTGATAACTAAAACATTAATGTTTTATTAAAATGAGATTAAATTCTTGTCGATGCTCGAAATTAATACCAATTTTGTAAATGCCTACTCACTTAACAACATTAAAGTACAATTCTTGTAGTCTAGTCAGATACATAAAATGAGTTGTAAAAAAAGTAAACGCATCACTAATCAGTAGTTCTTCGCTTAATGCCCATGCTATGCTTGTCCCTTCTTCTGTTGATGTCCCTCTGAATAGCGAAATAAGTTTTGTAAGTATTCATTATTTTAATGGTCGTGTTATATCAAATAAATTATTTATTACATAATTCTCTACAAAGGTGTCAAAACAGAACCAGAAAATCAGAATTTGAGTCAGTCAAGGTTGTTACCTGCAGAGTTCATCTATTATAACTAGGTTTCGCCTCGTTAAACTTTTCAGGATGTGTTGAATTTCTTTCATCTGAAAGGGAAAGATGATATCCGAATTATTTTGACACTTGTTTTGGGTGAATTTAAATTGCTTTATTCATTTTGTCACCTTTTTAAAGTCTAATTACGATACATACTTCTAAAACATAAGTCGAAGCATTTAGTTCTACGCTGTCATTGAAGCCAATCCTCGAGAAAACCCGATCACTAATTCTTAGCACTGCATTTGTGGATGGCAAGAAGCAACCCAACTGCAAAAGAAGGAAAAAATGTGCTCATTGTAGAGTAAGTATTAAAAATGAACAGTACCAAAGTTAATGTTATCTTTCAAAATACCTGCGCCATCACTTGCATAATAGCAATTTGTTTTATATAAATACTTTTGCCTCCCATATTTGGTCCAGTGATAATAATAAAATTGTGTTCAGGGCTTGCGTACTGTAATAGATACTAATTTAAATCAAGTGCGATGAACTTAAATGTTCCTTGTTTAATGATACAAAGAGTTTTCCTTACAATATCGTTGGGAACTGGTAGCACTTGACTGTTGTAGTCTAAAAGAGGATGGACACTATTTCTCACGTCCATGTAACTTTCAAATTGCGGTCGTACATATGATCCTACAGTGCTAGCCTGTAAAATTCAGGAAAATACAGTGCAAGTAATAAAAATGTCATGCCTTGAATTTTTGGTTGCATTCTTAAATTGCATTAGATCACAAATAATGTATGTTGTGTATGTATAAGGTAGTGTAGTATGCTTATATGTTTATTATTAATTTTTGCATACAATTTTGTTTCTATTATGTATTGTGCAACGTTTTGTTGATAAGCTAAAGAAAAGATCAGATGATTTCTATTCATTGATAAATCGACACATGCTGATTATGAATCTTTAAATTAGTAGTTATCCTCATGGAGATAATTTTCGCTTAATGTGATAGTGTTTGAACTTCCTTATCAGTATCACTATTATTATTCGGCCCCTTATATTTTGGTCGTACGATCTTATCAAAAATACATAGGCATTGTATTTTATTTTTAACTTTTGTTGTTAACTAACAACTACCTAAGTACTCAATTTTAGAAGTTACTTAAAATAGGTGTGATGATATACAATTTCAGTTTTATCACGTTTACGAAGTTTTTTTTAAAGTATATGGTAGGTAATTCAAGGTTTGATTTACTGTTGCGTATGTGATTGTGGTTAAATGCCCCTATAAAATAAATAATGCTAATAACAGTTAAAAAATCTTAATACTTTCAGTCTATAGTAACGTACGGGTATCGGCCAATTACTACAATTATGTAGGTATATAATATTAATTATCATTTAATACTCATCTATCGTTTTCCTTTCCGCGTGAAGATATGAAAAACAAGTTTTATCTATCACTTGCTTCGCTGGTGGTAAACAATAATGATATCATCTACAAAGATAACGACCGACAGTATGCTTTGATGAAAATCAACCTGAACGTTTAGATGTTGTTTACCTTTTTTAATCCACAATGAAAACAAAAAGATTAACTGAAGGGTAATATGATATCTTTAGTGAGAATTTTTAAATATCCATAGAAAAATACTTACTTGGGCTAACGCCAAGAGAATATCCACTTCTGCAACATTTTCACAAAGTTTGTAAAGACTGGCCATAAATGGTCTCAACTCTTTCAATAAGCTTGCGATAACTCTAAAAGCAAAATGCAATTAATTTTGTTATATAGGATTGGATAAAATATTTATTTGTCATATTATGCGTGCAGATCACGTATTTACATGTTACTCATTCGTTGTATTTCATTGAGGGCTTCCTTAGCTTGTTGGTCTAAAACTACCAAATCTTCCGTCGTCATTGATACACTCGCTCCATTATTATGCACCTAAAATAAAACTTTATTCCGATTAGGTATATCATCAACAAAAATCGTTAACTTAATCCTTGCGTAGAATCATTTCTCCAGAACCTGTATAAAAATGGGTGGCAAATCTTCTACACAGAAGTTTCTTCGGTTTTTAGGAGCAATTGGTAAAACGATGTGAAATCCCTTTAATACATTTTGGTTCAATCTTAAAGGCAAGTCATGGCTTTCACTTAGATTCTCTACAATTTTTTGTACGTCGTCTATAAGCTCAGAATAGGTTCGTCTTGCTACATCAAGTAAGCCATTTATGTCTGGTTTTACTGCAAAACACCTTTGCATGCTACCCATTGCACCTTTTTCTACATGAGCATCTTCTTGGATGATAGTGTGTATCCGACTTGCAATTTCTTTATAATGTGGATTTTCAAATTCCTGATAAAGAAGATAGTAATTATATGAGTGGATCTGCAATTTATTATAGTAACTAAAAAGTTATGAGTATTTTAAAGTGTTCACCATTTTAATTTTTCTTAATCTTCCACTCGTAGCAGTACTAAGAGCTTCAACCAAATTAGGTACAATATCCATTGTAGTTTTTAATAGAAGTGTCTGATTTAATTGTGCTTCTCCCAATTTATCATTGTTCTGAATCGGCGTTTCCACGCATAGAAAGAGGATTTTATCGATATCAGATATCTTTTTGATGACATCCTGTATTAATGAAATTTAGAACTGTTAATAAAATAAAGATGGTTAGTTCTTCATATCCGAAGATAACTTTGTTTCATACCTGCAAGTCAGCCATCAAACCCAAATCGCTATCAATAAGGTCTTGGACAGCATCCAACCTGTTTTCTATTTCCTCTTTATTGCAGGAAGGTTGTAAAATAGCTGCTCGTAGAGCTCTTAGTCCACCAATAGTGTACGTTGGTCCTAACACTCCAAGTAAGCAGCAAGTCGGACCAGCTGATGGTACTAGAGGCTGAACGAGTTCTAACTGTGTTGCTGTACCTACATCTATGAAGAATGCAGAAAAATGTGCTTAGCCTTTTGTAACGTGTTTGCTTGCAAATAAATAATTATTCTATTCTATTCTTTTCTGTGGAACGACAATGAGTATATTTTTTTATTGATTCGTTATGATTACCGATTATCATAGTGTTTTCAGAGGAGTGGTATTCAATCTTCAGGGATTCCTTAGCGAACACTACACATTGAATATATTCGACGTATTTCAATACAGCTGCTGCGGCAGTGAGGGCATAAAACCTGAATGTAATAATTTCAATTAATAAAATGTCTAATTGATATCAAGTTTTTTAATAGATCAATTTAAATCCACATTGACTGAATTTCACAATTTAATTCACATTGAACGATGGTATAAGAAAAAGTATGTAAGATCATGGTCAATTATCTGAAACTTACTTCGGTAGAACTTGTAAATAAACTGAGTTGTATTGCGGTGCACAGAGAGTTTGTATTTGTTGCCTTCCAGCTGCATCACTAAAGTGTCTTCGTTGTACAGTAGTTAGGTTAACCAGAGGATACTTGTCTCTTATAAGCTGATAGAGTTGACTGGGGGTCACACCTTCACAAAACGTGTGAGGCACGATAATCTGATTCAGAATTATCGAAATGTAAGTTAAAATATAGCGACAATTTCAATATTGATTGGCACATGATGAAAGTATCGCAGATTATTATAGATTCTCGGTTAGTTCATCTATGCGATTCTTTTGGCATACTGTAGATTGCTGAATGATAATATTATTAATACGTATTAATTTCGAATCTAAGACGTTATTTACGTTGTAGCAAAAGTATAACATGAAGTATATCTTTCGCGAAGCGAATACGTAACGTAATCTACCTCAACTGGATTGAAGTAGTTGATCTTCGTCAACGTATGCGTGTAAAGCAGGGTGTCACTAAATTGACATAGGACAAGGTTGGGGTGTCTGAGATCTATCGCCGCCATTCCTATTTCACCTCTTGCCATGCCTCTTCCTTCAGAAACAGCTGAAAATTTAAATGAGTAGGTATGAATGTATGCCACATTCTTAAGGCGATTATTTGGCCGAACGACCTTGAGCAATCGGACGTGGCCACGCGCCTCCCGCCGCGCGCTCGCGCAACTATCCGATACCAAAGAGCGCTCTGAATACAGATACGGCGCGCTGCGCATTTTATCTCATCTGCCTACACGAACTTTGCCTCGACCGACATACTTGACTGAATTAACGCAAATTGATAAAAATTACGATGCTTGTTTTGTAAGTGGCAACCGACTTCAAAAAAGTAGGTTGTATTTATGAATTCGATCAGTTTGTATGCAATATTGTTGGAATTGCACAATATTCCTGTTAGTCTAAGTGGGCTTCTAAACAGTTTTATAAGTGTATGTACTAGTATCTAAATGTATGTCTGTGCACTTATTTCTTAGAAACTGCCTCCGAGGTGCAGTTGGTATATAGCGGGTCGCACTTCGACGGCAACGCGGAAGTTCTGGGTTCAAATCCCGGGTCATATAAAAAAATGTATCCTGAGTTTTTTGCTTAGAATTTCTCAGTGATAGTCTAGACTCCAGAGTCTGGATGTTGGTATCAGAGCCTCTGGTAAATGTGTAGGTATGTAGGTAGATTTTAATTTAAGATTAATAGTAACAAATTCGTGTAGTTGAAAATTCATGATTTCATACTTTTAAGTCAATTTAAACGTTGGTTTAATTTCCTTAATTATTATTTTATTATTGTGAACTTGCTTTCTTTTGTTGTTCCTCGAGACAATAAAAAAATGAATAAAACATATTTATTACAGGTTTTTGGTTAAAAAAAAACAATAAAGTTTCAAAAAACAATCAATCAAAATGCGTTACATTAGGTTTGCAAATTTTTTGTACAGTCAACGGCATAACAATGGACCACATTTATGCCTTCCTCATAACATGGTTTTTCTAATATTAATCATTTTTACTAAAAAAAATATGATTGATGTTCCGTTCCGTGGACCATACATTGACATCAAGCATTTTCCGGCATGGCATCTTGTGTTACACTTAGGTACCTATTCTCAAAACGTTTATAATAGCTATAGTATGGCCATAACCGCTGTGCACTCCCTGAGGTATGCGCGCGGCGAGACGGGGGGGACGCGCTCTGCCAGTAGTGTCGCAGACGCACATGAGATAAAAATTCAAAGATGGGTCGTGCGTTATCTCGTGATGTAAAAACCGTAATTTGTAAAGTGGCTGAATATTTTAAGAAAAGAAAAGCAGAGAAAGCTTTGAATTCAAAAATGATGCGAATATTGCCAAAATCGTTGCGGATGCTACGGGGTAGAGTAAAAGAACCGTGCATCGTGTAATTTCTGCGGGTTATTTATCTATGGAAAATTCAAGCCGTTTAAAGTTTCAATCGCCGAAATAACTAAAAGTTATAAAGAAAAAACATGTTGTGGATGATTTTGACCTTGGAGTTATCAGAAGAAAAATTCATCAGTTTTACGAAGTCGAAAAAAAAATACCAAGTGTCCGTAAGTTACTATCAAGTTTGAGGCAGGATGGCATATTGAATTGTGGACGAGAATATTTAAGACAGCTTTTACACAAAATGGGCTACCGTTACAAAAAATGCAAATCGAAGAGACTACTCCTTATAGAGCAGCCTAATATTACAGTGTGGCGGAAAAAATACCTTACACAAATCAGAAATTAAAGAACGCAAAACCGCAACATATATTTTCTTGATTAAACATACATCAACGCCAGTCACCATGCCAGTAAATGTTGGCAATCATCTTCAGAATCCGGAATTCATGCTGATATTGGGAAAGGACGGCGATTGGTAATTCTCCACGCTGGGAGTCGAAATGGCTTGGTGGATGACGTATTGACTATATTCAAATCAGATGCTAAAACTGGCGACTATCATGGAGATATGAACGGTCCTACTTTTTATAAGTGGGTAGATGAAAAGTTAAAAGATAAGTTGCTGCCAAATTCTGTTGTTGCAATGGACAACGCGTCTTACCATAGCGTTCAGGTTGAGAAGAAGCCAACTATATCAAGCATCAAAAGAGAAATGCGAGACTGGTTGCTACGCCACAATGTAGAATTTTCAGGAACAATGACAAAGGCTCAGCTGCTAATTCTTATCAGAAGTACACAAAAAGAACCCGTGTATAGAATTGACGAACTCCTGAAAACCCGTGGACACACTGTTCTGCGTTTACCTCCGTACCATCCAGATTTAAATCTTATTGAGTTGGTCTGGGCTGATGTTAAAAACAACATAGCCCAAAACTATATTAACTCTTCTCTAGACGAAAAGATAATCATATTGGATAAATTGTTTTCGGAATTCACGACAGAAAAATGGCAGAGATGCGATGATCATGTCCAGAAAAATGAAAATGATTACTGGAATCGCGCTATTAGGTTCGATAATATTATCGATTCATTCATAATAAATTTGCAAGACTCTGATTCAAGTTCCAATGGCGATACGGATGATGAAGATGATGACAAATGGAAGATGAAGTTGAAACAGAATCTATGTCGGAATAACTTTACTACTTATACTAATATCTATTTGATTGTAATTATAATAAATTTTCAATAAAACAAATCCTGATTTGAATTATAAGTTTAGTTCTTATTCATCAACTGCCTAGGTATTTTTATACAATATCGAGTATAATGTAGATTACATTTTTATCAACTAATAAGATAATACAACTAATACATTTTTATCCACTAAAGAGCCTCCGACCACCGTTCCGCCACAAGTCTTGCCTTAGAAATGTAAACTGATATCGTAAGATTTGTCCGACGTGTATTGATCTCATGTGAACTCGTGCTCTTTTTTCCCCGGCTCCCACCTCGCCGCGCATACCTCAGGGAGTGCGCAGCGTTTATGGTCATACTATAATACCTATTAACAGTAATTATAAAAAAAATTAACTTGCATTTTATTGTTCAATATATGATATTTATGATATATATTTTTTAAAATATTTGGATGATCCGTTTAGGAGAAGAAGGCCTTCAAAGAGAGGTCTATTTTGCAGTATGGCCCTACCTATCGCCTTAAAAAATATTATGATCGGTCTCACGGGATGGGTGACCAAGCGCATCCATGCTTCATAAGGTACGTTAAAGCAGTCGGTTCCGGCTATATTTACATTTACAGTAGTTAAAACCCACTAAACGCAACCCGCATTGGGCCGGCGGCGTGGTGGGTCATGCGGCCCTTGTAAATAGTTGATAATTTTGTTTTTTTACCTAATATGACACTGGCATCGACAGCAGATGTGCTGGTGGACCGCCCAGATCTGTTCCCGCTGTGACCACCTAAAATTATTATTGTTAATGATAATATAAAATAAAGTAAATTACATAACATTATTAATTTTAATATCTCTCTTTTTTTTGTATTTTTTTATGAATGACGGGGAGACTCTTAGCCTGAGCCGGAGCCTTCATCAACATGATGTTAAGTATTGATAAGGCTGAAGATGGAAGCGAATCTTCAACCACTGAGGAACTGGCTATCTTATCTTGAACTGCCGGAACACAACAATGCTGAAAACATTGTTGTTATGGCGTCAGGCTTAGATAAGATGGGGTAGCTAGCCAGGCGGGCTTACAACAAGTCCTACCACCAACCAAACCGAATACAATATGTACCCCCGCTGGGAATCGAACCCGGGACCCCTGCGTCTGGCACCGGTGGTTGTACCACTAGACCACAGAGGCGGTTAAAAAATAAATAAATATTTATAAAATCTCAACTATTTCTTTCACAAAGGTCCCTTACCTCTGCTACTGCTGCTGATGTACCGCAAGGCATTCGGTCTATTCTTTGGCGTGCAGAAGTCAGAAGTGTCTACCGCTGAGTCACTGGCCAGTACATTGGTTCGAGGTCTACCACTTGATGAAGAATCGATTTTGTTTGAACTTGATGATAATATTCTTTGAAATCATAAAAATTGTAAAGGTAAAGTTTAAAGAAGCATTTTAGGCTATTTATCTTTGAATCTTAGAACAAGTGTTACAAGGTGAGAAAAAGTCGGTAGACGGCGGAAATGTAAAGATCATACTACGACTTCATTTTCACCCTGTATGACAGAAAATCAAATAGATAATTCTCATGACTTTACCTCCTTTTAGGATTCTTTGGAAGATCCAAGGGAGGACCCATGCACGAGGATCGCTTAGTTGATGTAGAGTCGTTACTATTAAACTGATAGCGAGGTTGCTTATTGGGCAATCTGCTTGCACTTGGAACATTATAAAACGTCAAAGGTAAGATGGATGCTGCTCCTCTTATACCTGTGAATATTATAGAGACCCAAAACCAAATTTTGTCGTTTTCCTTAATCCTTATTGAAACACAATACACATGGGTAAGCAGTTCTACTTTATTTAAAACAGGTAATTTCTCTACATTTTTCTTATAAAGGAAACTTTCGAAAATTAGTTTATTAGTTAGTAAGTGCTTTTAGTTTTTAGTGCTCTTAGTTAGTAAGTATTCATTCTACCCACCTAATGAGGTATCTTTGCGAACTAGATCTTTTTTAGAATGATTTACATTATTCACCCGTTTTTCTCTTTGCACAACATTCATCTTCGGTAATATTAAATTGAAGCAAAATCACTTGAAACTATTCTATTATAAATCTGACGAAATCGAAAACCGCTCAACTTCTTCAAAAGTTTTTAAGTTGGCGCCCTCGCAACCCATTGTTTTTCCGTCATTTTTCCTTTCCATAATACAGGCATAGGCCCAAAAATATACTGCCTTTAATATCAGTATTTTTTTCTGGATCAGCTACCTATCGCGTAATACGCAAGGAGTACTCAGGGCCCAGAGTATGGGGTGGTATTGGTATCTAATAAGTTAGAACTTAATACTTAGTTAAATCCATGTTGTTTCAAGTAGACAAAAGATAAACTTAGGGTCATAATCTTTTCGAATATTACTAATCAACCCAAATATTACGGTTAGTATTAGGCAATTTGAAGAAGACGGAAATAAAGAATTCGTTTTGTTGACTTGACCTTGGACCTTAAACTTGGTTGGTCAATGTAGAATTGTAGATTTTCTATTCTGTAGTAAAATAATTGGGACAAGGCAAGAGTGAATGGGCCCCTAATCTTCGTACCTATAATGTACCACTTTTATGATGAACAAAAAAAAATCTAATGTCAATGTCGCACGATGACATCTTATTTGTCATTGTCAATGTCAATTACATTTACCTTTACTTATCATTTGTTGTCATCAATCAAGTACAAGTACTGCAAAAGGTGCGTAGAATTTGAATATTCTAAACATTTGTTTAATTTCATGGAATTATCAAAAATCTTTTAAGAACAGGTAACTGTTATATCTACTTACAAAAACATTATCTGCATTTAAAACAAGGTAGTATTGTAACTTTAATTATATAATATCATAATATAACCTTGAACTACAAAGTTAATTCTTATTCAATGGCATGATAGCTTGTATTTTGCAGACTCATGTCTTTTGGTCGAATATTCTATAAACTAAACGTACCTAATACTTTCGGTATTCTAATCTTCTGATTGGGAGGTTGAAAATTTGAAAGCTATATGTACTGAAAAGCTGGTCTTAAGAAACTTGCTGCCTTTTTGTTAAAGGCTAGAATTGTATATTCTCTAATATTCCCCGTATTCTTTAATTGGGTTCCGTGTTCTTTCTCCAGTGCCATTGCAGCGTCCGTGTCAGATCACAAACAATAAATAAATACTTATCTATCATATCTAGTGTCGTATTTTTTTGAGCTACATTTTAAGGGATTAGGTAAGTAATCTTGTTATTTAACTAACAAGTAAACATGTATTGTGATAGGCATTTACTTTTTAATATTTATTTTAGAATATCTATAAGTCCCATTGATCAAGTACTTGCCGATTTAAAAATATAATAAGATTTGATGGGACTAAATTAGGTAAGGTTAGCTATTATAGTTTATTGGTGAAAATGTACCGAATCAATATGTATTTTGTGAAGAAGTTTTGGAAGTTGTATTAATAATAGAAGTTTTCAGGTTTGATTTCTTTATTTTGTATTTCAGATTTCTTAGATTAAACCAGTTTTAGCAAAAGTAGATTTTTTTTTTTATTAAGCCTTCCATTTTTCACAGAAATTACGCCAACATCCTGTAGTGAGAGAAACACGGTTTAAAAAAAAAAAACCTGGTGGAGATAGCATGTTTTCATAATACCACCATGATTTTCTTTGTTCTAACAGTTCCACCAGTAGTTTTGACATTGACAGGCATTGCGTTTAGAAATGAAATAATATAACAGAAGTGATTCTTATTTATTGTAAATCTACCATTCAGTACTAAAGTATTTAAATTTTTTATAAGTACTTATAATGGTTTTGCTTAATTTTCAAACTCGCAGACAAACCTCTTGTTAGGTTTTGCGAGATTATGTAATAATGTAATAATTTTATCATTTTTAATTTTATAAAACAATAAATTTTAAATTGAATTATGACAACAAAAAAGTAATGAAAATAATTCACATCATGAACCTGCTTGTAGTGTATAAAAAGTTCAACCTTTCTGGCCTTGGATTATGAGACACAATAGATATTCCATTGTTCTCTGGACACCGGTGTCCGGTTTGGGTTTAATAAATTAATATGGTATGGCCAATGGGTAACTGTGGATGGTCTTATGGATGTGGTGAATTTGTGCATTCTTTCGACATACTTCTCTAACTACACTACCTTTAGTAATAACTTTGATCTTTGTTGGTTTCACTATTTGCCTCCTGTTATGTTGAAAATTCTTCTTGCAAAATTTCCGTACTTTAATATATAATGGAAACTTACTAAAGATATGAAATGAGGAAAAATCTCACAAAAATATTTATCCTAATATAATCTTTTTTATATTATCTACCAGATATACCCTCCAGAGGAAGTAAATAATCTGAATAGATTTAGACCATTCCAAATCTTTCATTAATATAATCTGTAGTTGTTATATGATGCAATAAATTTGATGATGCATATTTCAAAGCGAGGAAACAGTGATAAAACGAAATATCACACATCTGCCGCGTGCTGGTGATAACCCCTACGTTTGGTGATATAACAATGTGTTATTATTTCTTCCAAGGTCTTAAAATATTTTTTACAGGTATTTCATATCAGTGATGAGATTTCCTCAAATTTGAAACAACATAAATAATAATAAATATTATGTTTTATTTTATTTTAGAAATACAATATATCTGAGAATTGTATGCAGATCACCTTTTTGGTTCGATTCTGATATAAAATCTTATATATAAAGTTTTGAGCATAGTTGTTTAAAAGTCTATCTATAATTAGAATATTCGGTTTTTTTTTAGTTAGCAATATAGTGGTTATTGTTACGGTTACGTGTTGTTGATTTATTAATATTACTACTTACATAAGTTTTTATACAAATGTCAGTTTTGTAGAGTAGGTTTAAAAAGAAGAGTGGCACTAACATGCTACCTTGAGGGAATCATTAGAATTAAAATAGAACTAATTACCTTAGTCTAGAAGTATACACAAAAAGATGGAAAGAGTTCCTTGTTGAGATAAATTATCGTTAGGAATATTGGGGGATTTCCTGTATTTAGTAAGAAATAAGTCCCCTGCAACTACCAGCTCGATAACCCCAACCCTGTGGGAAGGACCGTATTGCGCAAATTACTCATATTATTGTTTAACATTTTTTTTCTTAGCAAAACATATTTATCTTGTCAATCTTTATCAGTTTTGCGCTCGACGCAATTCGCAAAACAAGCGTTTCCACAAATATTCCATACGTTTCTATCGCGAGTGAGCGAGACGGACGCAGTTCCGACGCCCCTACTTAAATGTTGGTCGTGTCTGGCTATAGTCGTTTCAATGAAGACAGTGTCGTGACGTCATTCATAGTACGTAGCTCTCGAAGAGCAGTTTTGTAGCTCGCATCATCAGTTATCTTTGTGCGCTAAGCCAGCGTCTGTCAATAAATACCGATAAAGGTGGTTTTAGCGTACATATGTACCTTCTGATATCACTCAATACGGAGGCGTGTACGCGGTGCGGTAGTTCCCAATTAACTAGTTAAATTAATTTCTCCTTCGGAAGAGTCGATCAGTCTCACAGAAGAAGCTGTGTAGATAACTTTGCTCCCTGTTACTTTGTTGAAAATAATACCGAAGAAATGGCTTTATACAGGTAATTATTTATTTTTTACTTTTGCCTTTAAACTGATTTTTATTATTGTGTATCTCTGTCAATCAAATGATCTTAGTATAACAGTACAAAATTCATAATTTGCTACGAGAAATGAACTTACCTACAATAAAAAAAACTTGGAAATTGTTTATGTAAATACAATACAGACTGAGTTATGTATCAGGTACTTAATATGTGGATACTTATGTTTATTTATACATACGATAAAATGCATACAATACAGTTTCATTGAACAGAAAAGAACTTGTTTTATAAGCCTGTTTGTTTAAAGAGGTCGCAACCACATGATGCGCACGAGTCGAAACCGCTGCAACGAACGGATATACTTATTTGTGTGCAAAAATCTTTTTACTCGTTCATATAAGGTTAAACATTATCTTCAGTAACACCACAGTTACTTCGTTGTTTCGCAAGGAAAGGAAAATAATCAGCAGAATTGCATTGGTAAATTATATTTTTTCAATATCAAGAAAATACTCTAAGCGAAAAACCCGGGCAATAAATTATAATTAAAACAAAGACACATTTTTTGGTTAAGTTCCATCTTGTGAAATACTTTAATATTATTTATTAGTCATTAAAAATAGCTAGATAGCTGTTATCAAAGGTGTTAAACATCCGACATAGTAACGCAGATCGCTTAGCAAAACAGGTGATTCATGCCAGCAGCGCATGCGCCCGTTTGATGACTTTGATCAAACGGAGGCGTGTCGTCCGATAGCGTCCGATCATGCCATTGTGATCGATTTATGATTGAACATTGTAACTATATCAATCAATGATACTTATAAAAGCAGCATTTGATTTCGGAAAATTTTCATTACTTTCTCAAGCAGGCGGTTGTTAGACCAATATTCTTATGGTTTCCAATAATAAATATGTGACTACTTTTCCATTTTCATACCAAATTCCATGTCAAGTAGTGAATGTGCGATTCTGGTGGCAGAAATATTTTGTTCTGCTTTTAACTTAACAATTTTACGCTACCTTACGCTCAAAATGCAGTGTTGAATAATCTCCGGGCAAAGAAATTCTGGAGCCTTATTATGACCTCATTGCTAAAATGCTATCCATTTTGTATAATGAGTAAAGGAAATGTACTGAAAGCTATTCACAAAACTACAACTGACAGTACGCTCTAAAATGCTTTGTCAAAAAACTTTGCTTGATAACTAGTCTTTATTCCAGCAGCTTAAAGAGCAACCTGCAGTACGCCACGCTGAAGACCTTGTCGCTGGTATCGATCAGCGTCATGTCGCCTCAGCAGAGCGTCCAGGAGTTGTTCCGGACGGCGGACTGCGTCTGCTTCGATGTGGACTCCACTGTCATCCAGGATGAGGGGATCGATGAGCTGGCCAAGTTCTGCGGAAAGGGCGACGAGGTCAAAAGACTGTGAGTAACATTGTTTTGGAAATGTTTTTTTTAATACCTACCTAGGTACCTGAAGAATTAAAATGCAAGCATTTTAGTATCAGTCATTATAAATTACTAGAGGCCAGGCGCGGTTTCACCCGCGTGGTTCCCGTTCCCGTGGGAATTTTGGGATCATTTATAGCCTATGTTACTACTTGGGGTCTAAGGATTCTCTATACCAAATTTCGTCAAAATCGGTCCAGTAGTTTTTGAGTTTATTCGTTACTCAAAAATATAGATAGGTACTTATTCCACTAGGGGTCTACTACGAAACCCGTAAAAATCCATTGTCTTAAAATGAACCT
Source organism: Chrysoteuchia culmella (assembly GCA_910589605.1). Lineage (NCBI taxonomy): Eukaryota > Metazoa > Arthropoda > Insecta > Lepidoptera > Crambidae > Chrysoteuchia > Chrysoteuchia culmella. The sequence continues at coordinate 18,214,725 of OU342651.1, read as the reverse complement.
GTCGTCGACGCCGACGCTTCGAATATGGGCGCAACTCTTCACACGCGTGCGCTGATTCTATAGCGCTGTCTGGGTCACACATACACACAGAGTCGAGTATTAACAATTTGAAAAGGAATCTTAAAATTGAAGTTGCGCAGTACGAAAACAAAGTCTGCTGTCAAAATGAAGTCGAAAGCGATGCAGACGGCATTTACGCGGTAGGGCCACTGGTTTGAAATGCTGTTTCTGTTTTTGCATCTCTAGCCTACCAAACTCAAAGCGATTTAAAGTGACAGCTTAAATTTTAAACCAAGTCTAACTTAGACCACGTTTTGTGGTCACCATAAATGTTTCAATGACCTATTGGTATTTAAAAATATCGGAAACAACAATTTGGTCAGGTTTGATGAGGTGATATGTAAATGATGTTTATCAGATTATCTTTTTTGTGACCTTCATCGTTTGCGAATTCTTTTGCCGTTGTAGCTATGGAAATTATCTACATTTAAATATGATAAAACTATCTGTAATCGCTTGAACGCGATTGAATTTGATTATCTTTTCTTTCAAAGGAAAAATCTCCGTCCTTTGTTGTCGTTATTAGGAGATAGTGACCTTGGCCCAAAGTACAAAATAACATCATTATATAGCGAAACGATAATTTGATTCGTTATTGTCTATATTTCCCAATTAACTTGCGGTTAGACCACGTGATTTAGCGCGGCCTATGTCAATCCGCCAATCCCATCCCATACATTTATTTATTTTCGAACTTCGTTATCGTTTTTGAATTGTTACTTTGGCTAAGCGCCCTTGTATGTACACCACTAGCGACTTCCTGACTTCGCTCACCTGGGCTAAACTTAGCGCAGTATTGAATAGCTTTAGAACCTTTCTCAAGAATTAGGCTATCAAATATAAAAATCCAACTGGTAGTTCTGGAGAGGACGGTGGCTTTAAAAAGTAATTCATCAGCTTTGTTATAACACATTGCGATGAACCACTTAAATACCTAATTATTTATGTTGCTGCTGAAACACAGACTTTTTGATTGGTTAAAAAAATGTTATATTATTTTTTGTTTGAACAGAACGGCGGAAGCTATGGGCGGAAGCATGACATTCCAAGAAGCTCTCAAGAAGAGGCTAGACATCATCAGACCCACGGTCAGCCAAATCAGAGAGTACATAGAGAAAAACCCCGTCCACTTAACACCTGGAGTCTCGTAAGTATAAAATCCTTTTACATATTTTAATATTGCAATGTTATTTTTTTCCTCGTTACAGAAAAAAACTAAATATCTCACAAATGTGCTAAAGTAATGAATGACTCGATAAACTTTATTTACACTTGTATCTGCTAGATCACGAAAGTATAATCAAAATATTATACAGCATTAGCAAAATGTACCTACTTAGGCTACTCCTGTCTGCAAAACGAATATTTTCTTCTGACTTGTAAATCGGCAGATCCTATAGATAGGTAAACACTTAAACAGGGTTATTTTTAAACTGTATCCAACATTTGTAAGTTCGTAAGTAAACAACTTTCTCCTAGAAACTCGCCTCGAAATATGAAAAATCAAATTTTCGACTCCTTCATACAAATCAGACTGATCACGCCATCGATTTAATATGGGAAGTCAAAATAATTGAGCCGTATTTCGCCTATATTTCTAGGAGCAAGTTGTTTCAAAGGGGCGATTGACACCACGGTCCCCCAGGACCCTACGGCGGTAAGAGAGCAAGTAGTGAGGGGTTTAGCTGGTAGTACCTCCTCCCGGCCTTCCATCGAGCCTTCTTGGGCCGGATGGGGGGCCGCGAGGCATCAGGTGAGCTCAGCATAACCTGTTTGGTATGCGTAAAAGCATTCCCCTCAATAAAAAAAAAAAAAAAAAGGAGCAAGTTGTTCCCTTACCGATTCGGAGTCAAACTTTAAGTTTTTGGATACTGTTTAAAAATAGTCGTATATATAGGGTCTGTTTCGCCGATTAGATTAGAGTACGACGATGCTGGGAAAAGTTTTGTCTACGACAAAATATGATATTGCTACTTCGGTGTAGTCAGAATTATCTAAATTGTCGTTCTATTAGAGCTAGCTCTATCACAAGTCAAGTGGACACTCATACAATTGTACAATAAACGCGAGTCAAGGTTAAATTACGTTGTGATCTGCATAAACAAAGTAATTATTGCAAAAGTAAAGGTTCCGTTAGAATTAAAAAAAATGCGTTTTGTCAGGATTGAAATGACTTGACGCTTATTCTATGCTTACTGACAGTTCTCTTGTTTTATTGTTACCTCTCCAGACTTTTTTTTATCGCGTTTGTTTTTCTTATATCCATGCACATGACCGGTAAAATAATGTAGTTCAGTCTGTCTGAACGTCACAGCTGCCACAAGTCATTAGGTTATCGAACTATGTCTGACTCAATAGCTGGTTTTTTGTATCATACCTACCCACACGTTTATTAAGTATGGTATCTACTTTCTTCATAAATTCATCTGTAAAATTATGTAATATGACAATCTGTGCTATTAATAACTAATCTACTTAGATATTGTTATCTTCTTAACAATTTATTGCAGTTTCTCGAATTTAGCATAATATTTCCCCTTTTTACACCTTGGTTCTATTTTTTAAACTTTAAGTACTAAATCAACAGATTTAGTACCTAAATCAATATCTTTAATAGCTTCAAAGTTCAAAGGCCGAAGTTCCGACCTTTCCTAGCTTTTCCACTACGTTTAGTATGACACGCCGATAAAATTAAAACGTGCATTAAAAGGCAATCAAAAATTATCAGGTAAAGGAATTTTGTTCTGATGAAATGTCAGTGATGTTTAGTACTTAGACATGAAAGCAGGAACAATGAAGTTTTAACTTCATACTTATATTATTTATGACGACCAAAAACGAGAGGTATATAGTGTGTCGTTATTGCACTGAGCAAATTTGCCTTTGTTGCAGCGATTAAAGTACCGATATGTTTTACTGACAAACAGTCAACACGTGCTTGATGATTAGTCTAACGTTTACTTAAAATGTCTCATCGGCTTTCATAGATATAAACATATAGACGTTGAAGTCACCGGGTCAACGTTGCTTCGGTACTTTATGTCCAGAAATAACCACTAAAATCTGAATTGAACAGAGTTATATGGACTTATTTGTTAAATGCAAGATATAGAGTAAATATTGTACATCTGAATTGTTTTGTATGGATCAGTCTTAGAGTTGCACGACGATATTTTATTAAGATACTTATTATACTTATTATAACGGATAATGTAAAAATGCTGATGCAAATAGTAAGATGCGTAAAATTAGTAATCAAGATACTCGTTAAAATAACGGCTTAAGATTTCCCGGAACAGAAAAATATTTGTCATCTATTTAATTATTATATTCTTGGAATAGTGGTTTGGTAAGGTTAGGGACATTTTGGCTCTGGTAGATTAACTAGGCAGTTTGTGACAATGAGGGAAAACCAGACTGCATTTTTTGACGGTGTTTAGGTATCATACAAATATCTTATTCATTGATCAGATTGTTTAAAGTAAAATGTTGGCCACTTGTTCTCAATTATGATCATAATATTGTCTATTGCAGAGCGTTGGTTAAAGAGCTCCATGAAAGAGGAGTCGCGGTCTACCTTGTCTCTGGCGGCTTCCGCAGCCTCATCGAGCCTGTAGCAGAAATCCTGAACATTCCTCCTAGCAATATCTTCGCGAATAGACTTAAATTCTACTTCAATGGTAAGTTATGTTCAACAAAAATGCATTATGATCAACAGCTCGGATTTTACAAAACAGTCGAATTTCTCCAATCGACTTTGAACTGACGGAGGTTAGATGTTGAGTTCGGAAACTGGCTGAAGAAATTTGACATTATACATAGTACCTACAATTTACATTCCATCATCAGCCTGTTGACGTTCACTGCTGGTCATAATCCTCTCCTAGCTCACGTCTATTGTGGCGTTTATAGGAGGCTATTAGCCTACTGCTATCACACTGGCCAGACGGGTTGGTAGAGGGTTTGTATCAAGTTTTTCTTCTCTCGCACAGGTGTTCAATGCGTCGAGCCTCTTAGTCGACTCTTACGACGTCCCAGGCATGTAAGGGAGTGGTGACACGTGTATTCTTAGGCCGTCACCACACGGCAATTTACAGTCCTTATGTTATTTATGAAATGGATAGTGAAAATGAAAAGAGCATTGGAAAAGCTGTATTTTGAGGTCTGTCAGTGTCCTCTACCGTAGTACCTATGTCATTTTCATTACTTGCCTAATTCCGTACATAATACATGCAACACTAATTAAAACGTTTGACATACCTTTTATTCTAATCTTACTTACTAATAGACTCCTATAGTTACCTACCCGTATACTGAAGTGAGATCGTAATTAAAAGTAATTAAAAATCTATCATCTCTAAAACTTCCAATAGGTACTAATCTTCACGTGCCATTGTGGTTTTATTAATGACAGTAATTTCAAAGCAATAATGACACATAAACTATAATTTCCGTTTCAAAAAGTATTTAATTAGGATAAGGACTCAAAATTATTCATATGTTATGTCAAGAATAAAGTGTCAGAATATACTAAATCGTCAGACCTTTTGTGGGACGAGTCCACTTTTTCTAGTATCATTCTAGTAAATAAATATCATATTATAAAATAGTATTATAAATGTAGAACTATTGTACATTTAAGAGCACGTACGGCTTCACATTTGCATTTCGAAAACCGCCGGTGTTTACTGGACGAATCATAAAATTAAAATTGAATTTCCTGCTGGTCACAAAAATACATGAGAGCTGAAAGAGGTCGCTATATGTGAAAACGTTATAAACGCAATTGTGTTTGCTAAATTTTGTCAGTCAATTATAATGGTAAGGCAATAGGATTGCAAATTAAGATGAAACGTAACGATAATACTTTCATTACTAAAAGCATGTCACTATGTCCTAAGCTTTTTTAATTAGAATGCATTAAAGGGCGAAGTATCATACTTTACCCTTTTAACCTATGCATAACAAAACAATTCAGTCACTGTTGTTGAAGGGCAAAAAAACACTCGATTCAATGAATTAGGTCGCTTTTATCATATCTCTTGCAACGAGTACAGTGCAGATATTTGTCACAATCTTTATGTATTATTATATTAAGCTCAGGGTTGTTGGTATAAATGCAACATTAAATTTTGTTATTGATTCCAAGGTCCTAATATTATCTTTCACGGAAACTGTTATTATTCACACTTCGGTGTATTGCGATGCAAATTGTCATAATTTTGGAGTACGTTGATAAAAGCAAAACAGTGTCTCCTTTTCCAACGAATTCTGAGGAAATAATAGAAAAAATATCTCAGTATGTGTCACTAAAAATGAGGAAAAGGTGACTAATGACAATTGACGCAAACCTCTTTTTAAATTTTATAGTTTTTATAATAAATTGCTCTTAATAGCTTCGATTGTTACAAAAAACGTTATTTCGGATATGGTTAAAGTTCCGTTTTCAGATGAGAGGTATAAATAAAGAGTATATGATAGAATCAGGCGTTCCTTGGCGGAAATCTATACCTTAGTAGAAACCGAAAAATTAAAGCTAGATATTTTTCGTTTTCTACTAAAGAATGAGTTTTTCATTTGAACTAGTCAAAAAACTACAATATTAATTTTAAACATATGTATAATTCTGTTTGTGGTATTTAAATATTATATACGACAAGATTTACATTTTTACTACTTACGATTGAGTTGAGATGGATAGTAGGTATGAATTCATCAATTTAGTTTCTTGATAAGATAGTCTCAGTAATTGCTTTTGACTGAGGAATTCCCTCTCTAAATTGTTTGTCGGTCATTATCTGTTTCTTGAAGGAAAACGTTATATTATTGACAACGTATAAGGATATGAACAGGTAACCAAGAGTAAAAGGGACAAAAAGAGCTTGCCTCTGATTTTGATTTCTAAAGAAAGTCTATTAATAAATTAAGTTCAAATAAATAATATAAATAATAAATAATTGCATACAACACACCAATTATCTAGTCCACGTTAAGTTTCATGAAGAACTTGTGTTATGGATACTAGATAACGGATAAACATAATTATATACTTTCTTTTTGTAAATACATACATATTATACATATTAAACACCCAGACCAAGACAAATAGACATGTTCATGCACACAAATATTTGTCTTGTCCGGGGAAATGAAGGTAATTTGTCCAAGTAGGTATCATAATTAGCCATTTTAATGACCCCATTGTAGGGAAGGGCACTGATGGCCTTTCTTATGGATGGGAAAAGATAATGGGTCACTTCATCACCCACCATCACGCAGGCTCTGTGTGACTTATTGATGGGTTTTAACGATTGCAAATACTGCCCTGACCAACGGCATAACGTTCCTCCCAAAGCACAAAGGATCGAGATTATAAATTTTTGGTCACCCATCTTGTGACCGACGATTGCGAAAGTTTTTTGACGGCCATCATTACGGGTCAAGTGGGTGATTCGCTGCTCCACTGAGCTCTCCTCCAGCCTTAAGTAGGGAAATAAGAATAATTAGTTTTGGTCACAGTAATTTTACAAATTGGTAAATAAGAAAAATAGTATTGTTTACTTAAAACTGTTTTATCGACATTGTAGCCTATTAACTAGATGGCGCTACTGCGCTGCCCAATAAACGTCTTGCACTGCTGTTATCGACTCTCTCTCTTTCCATTTTGCCTTTTGTGAAGCTCCATGTGGAGTTTATAATAAAACCAATTATTCAACTGTCTTGAGTTTTGCTGTTGTTCCTCTTTCATAATAATAGTCATGGTCCTTCGAGCCGGATGGACTTGGACCCCCTAGCTCGTGACTAGAGAGGTTAAGAAACTGATGTATAGGTAAAACTTTATCGCTCAATGAATGTCCATTGCAGACTGATGTAATTCTTTGATGACCCATGTAAGATTAAGTCAGGTTGAACATTTGCAGATCGCGTGTTTTACGAGTCAATAAAGTGATAGTTCATTGCTGATAATTACAATCAAGAAATGATTTCGTTGCTAACGGGGTTTCTAGTTTTTTATTTTTTTAAGATTCTATGAACTGTTAAAATCGTGTTTATTTATAAAGCACTTTTTTCTTTTCTTCTTATCAAAAGTAATGGCAACGAAACAAGACCTCATGAGCGCACACGCAAACATACGTTATCGTGATTGCACGTACGGACCGCGTGGCGAGTGACGACCGCGCGTCGATTGTTGCAGCTTTGTTTACAATACAAGTGGGCCACGATCTCGCAGCCTATAGATTAAACTGTTTTGATCGATGCGACATGGGCGTGGTGTAGCGTCATTAAACAAATGACTATTTAAAGTTTACGCTCAAAGACCTCTCACCCTATAGGGACGAACTCAAAACAAATTTTGACGTGGTCGAATAAATTTGTTTTGTAGCAAACACTAATATTATTCTTGGACAAAACTGCTATGTACCTATTAAATTAATTCATTTCATAATACTTTGAAAGTTTATTTGTGCCGCGCAGTACCGACTAGCGATAACTGATCATAAATGTTAATCCAATCATAAAAAAAGAAAAGACTGCCGCTGATTGTTTAGCGTTTAATTATTCCACATTGAATGGCTAAAAATAATCTTTTGTGCTGAAATTATAGATAAAGACGTACCTAATTTAAGTTTTGTTTTATATGTAAGTAGGTATAAAAAGATAAAAATATGATAAGAAATGTATCTTTTTAGTTACCTTCTCATTTGCATTCATACATTGTTTTGATTTCTGCATAAGGGTCAGTTAAAAAGGTCTCAAGAACACTGTAAAAAACCGTATAGGTATTTCAAGTTTGAATTATGCCTTTATTTCTTATTTTTTAATTTATTTAAGGACAACCAACAAGATGTACACCACATACATTATCAGAGATACAGTTGCAACTTAATCTAGGTACAGTGTCACCTAAATTAAAGGTTGCCATGGGCGTGCAATACAGAACAAACAGTCTGATTTAAACTTAAAATTAATACTTATCCAAAATAATAAAGTAACTGAGATTAATTAAAAATGTGCATTAAGCGTCGGTTTCAATAACGTACCCACAGTAAGAGTTAGGCTTACTAGTGCTTTGTTGCCTAGATATTTTTGTTAATCAGCCCAAAATGATCCAAATTAACAGCGGTTGCTAAGTAACGTAACTAAGATAGGTCTATCTCTTGTTAGGGATAGAATATTGAAACCGGCCGTAAGTAAACATCTCTTTTTACTAGCTTATTTTCAATAATTCAGTTTTGAATTTCTGTAACTTATGATGCAAAATATCTATAAAGCCTTTTTTAATTACACTATTTTGAAGCGGAAGGACTCGATTTAATGTCAAAAATTTACCTAAATTGCTCTTACTAAACTTACACTAAACAGGGAAAATTTACCAGGACGGGATAGTCTACGAGGACAGTTAAGAATGATTCTAGAAGGTTTTTATAGTAGCCTCATACAATAAAAACTTAGTTTTTATCGTATATTTCAATAAAATGATACATAATATCATTTGTTTGTTTTATATAAGGAGTTAGTATGGCCCTTATCTACAGAAACTATGTAATGTATGTACAACTATGACATTGCAAAGCGGACACAGGGACATCTTAGATAAACCGAAGATTCTCGATTTATTACTGATAGCTTTCTAATTCAACTAAGATATAGATATGATATCAGCTCTTGTGATTTTTTTTTAATTAATCTTTTAATAGCTTTGACACTTATCCTTGCAATTGCCTTTATCATTTCGTTCTTCATTAACACTTGACCTAAGTGTCAATAACTGTTGAATAAAGGTTAGTGACCTCGATTGTTATTTTTTTCTATTCGTACAAAGTGGCTCTTAAGTTGAGTGTAAATGCAACTTAAAGTGAATTCTATCTAGAATCAGCACATCCATCGATATCACAGCGATAAAGGTCTATCTATATTACTTTAGTTAAGTGAATCAGCCCTCGTAGCATGACATTTATTTATTTATTTCTTTATTTAGTTATTTATTTATTAGCGCCACATACACAATCATTTCAGGTAGGACCTAATGCGAAAATGTAGTTTAATTAAATTGAAAGAAATAAAATAATTTTAAGCTATATAGCGAGATATAGCGTTTTATCGACACTCAACTGCCAAAATCCATTGTCTATTGACAGCTAAACGCGATAAATCGCTATAACATTTCGCATTTTAATTATCATGCTAAAAAAGGGGGACTGATACCAACTCTTGTTTATGGTAACAAAAATTAAATCTATACATAATGTTTTTTATTTTAATAGATACTTATAATAATAATTTAATAATAATTTATTTATTGAACCAAATAATAATAATTTATTTATTGAACCAAAAGATTTTACATTTAGGTACTTAAGCCTATGCATTAATGTGACAATACATTTAAGTAGAAATGTAGCATCTGTTTCCGAACTAGGTAATGACCTGTATTTCAGCATCCAGCTGCGCCTCTTGCCTCAGAGAAGATTAGATACATTAATTTATAAGCTGCAATAGTACATAGTTTACGAAGGGCAATTTACTTATCATAGTTTACAAGCATTTTTGTTTAATAGTTTTATAATAGTTGATATGTTTGTATGATCTATCTAATAAGGTTCAATTTGGCTTGTTCCAGGCGAGTACGCCAGCTTCGATGAAAATGAGCCTACCTCCAGGTCCGGCGGCAAGGGCCGCGTGGTGAGCCGCCTAAAGGAACAATATGGATACCAGCGACTGATCATGGTTGGAGATGGCGCCACTGACGCGGAGGCTTGCCCACCTGCTGACGGCTTCATCGGTCAGTACAATACATTATGATATAGGTATATTTTTTATCTGATTGGGTTTGCTGTTGATCCCAATCTACCTCGATGGCAAGACAGGATGATGGAGCGATCTTTTCGATTACCTAGAAGATGCCTATTCACCCTGGATTTGCAAATTGACGGGCTAAATGAACTATATCTGTTGTAGAACTAATAATCTACTATTATAGAATTAAATGTACACTCATTCATATATAATCTCTCTCTGAAAAATATTTTGATACCAAACCCTAAATTTGTGGAACGTTTTTGTGAAAAATACATTTATTTTCAGGTTTTGGAGGCAATGTAGTCCGCGAAGAAGTTAAGAAAAGGGCAGCGTGGTTCGTAACTGACTTCCAAGAACTAACCCAGGTGCTCGCCATCCAATCAAAGTGAGCGAACCCTACTATAGAACAATTTGCACGCGATAATGAACTCTATCGTATCGATAATAAAGATCTGTAACCGCGTTGAAAGTTATTAGCACTAATTTGAAAATGCTACTTTGTCATAGTGACAAATTGTGATTTTATTGCAAACTTGTATAAGTTTATTGTTTTCTTATTACGTTAAGGTATTAAGGTTTCATGTTAGTGCTAAAACTTGGCGTATTGAAGGTGTAGCAATGTTTTGTTTTCAAAAGAACAAAGTTGCCATATAAATCTACTAGAACTAATATAGTACTATTTTTCCTTTTTATGAGAAGTATATTTTAGGACAAATTTTGTTAAATAATGGTGTTGGATTGGAATGAGCTTGTCTTTGCGGCAGTATTTGAGTGACGGAATACTGTATTATTAGCGATAATAATATTTGTGGACGTTGCCGAGTGGATAGGTATAAGAACAAACAAGATATTTTAGATACGTAAGTTACATTATTTACATTTTAAATATTCATAGAATATGATTACTATTTTCTTTATTAATATAACATGTAACTGCCAATTATAATACGCAAGATGTTGTATCATTTTGCTACTATCAATACATTTTAAGAATAGACAATTTATTAAATGTTGACATTGTGATGGTACTATGAGTACAAAATTTTATATTACTTAGTGTTGCCAGAACATAGTTCTGGTTTGTTTCGAAAAATTTACAGGTATGTTTGGAATAGTATATAGTACCTATGTAATGTGATTATGCTATTATTAATTAAATAGAAAGTTAGTAAAATGCATTTTAAATAAATATTCGACGGTTATTTTTGTAAAAGTATTGAATGCTATTGTTAAGGTATTTCGTAGTAGGGACCAATTATACAAATACAATGTGTTTTAAAACATAAAATCCTTCAACAGTAATCTTTAATATTAATCTTCATTAGTTATAGTTTGTTTAGAGGGTTAAGAGCTCTAACTGTAACCTTTTAACATATTTATTTATTTTCACAGTGAAATATATAATTATAAACTATTATTATTAATCAGATTTATTTTAAGTTGATATAACGATAAATTACTTTTATGTTATAAATTCTAATTTATAAATATTCAAATGGCTGTGTACTTCGTTTATGTAGTTCTAATAAATAAAATATAGTTTGAGCTATGTATTATTGATTTTTATTTTTATCCCCTTTTAGAGCTGCATTTAGTTATTTTTTTAACACGTGTCTTGGCGTTCAGAAGCGTACATTATATAAGGTGTTAATTTATCAAGTGCCGATCGAGCAGGGGCTGCTCAGGTCAACAATATAGAACACAAAATACAAAAAAAAAGACTTTTATTTAATTTTAGAATTTATTAAACTTTTTATTTTAAGCATTAGATACCTTTTGAATAGGTATTCATCATAATTAACAACCTATTGAATATTCAGCATAAGCAAAACCAAATTTGTTTTAAGTAAGTAAGCAAAACCAAATGTAAAACCAAATTTCTTTAAAGTCGAAATCAGGAAATTGAATAAAACAAATCCTTTTTTTTTTGCCGAATTGTGTTTTTTTGTATCGTTGACCTGCAGGCTGATTAGCTAACTTTGATTGAAGTTATTCCAATGAACATTTTGTAACTAACACCTAACAATATCTATCGATGAAATGCGATTACTTAAACGGTTTTTTGTAATTTCTATTCACTTTCTATCCATAAAATAACAGACTATATAAACTATACTATCAAGTAGTTGCAACGAAATACGGATAATACGATTTATTTAAAAAGTCAGTGTGCATAACGATGCACCGCGTTTTTTCTGTTCTGTGACCGCAACAGTGACATGTACGTTCATAATTTATCAGCATTATACCATAGATTTTTTATGGATACTAGTCATGTCATCCACATTTTACTCTTCACAGAAAAAGAAAAGAACATCACAGAATAAATAAGTTAAAATTCGTTTTATCTTATCTTTCTTTAAATATAATAATTTATTTATTTATTTGTTATAGGTACACTTACAGATTAAAGTCATTACAAAACTTATAATCTATGCTAAATATATGAGCCAAGACTTTAATCCAATAATAGCGTACACAGCATGCACAATTATTTGAAACTTATGCGAACCAAAACAATAATAATTGGATTACAAAACTAATTTTTCCTTTTTTTTTTTTTACTTTCAATCTATACAATTTCAATCTATACAATTTCAGTCTATACAATTTCAATCTATGATGTTTCTGCTTCAAGAAGCTCGGACACAGTTTTCTTATAAAGAGAGAATTTGTTATTAAAGACATCATGTCTATTACCACGGCTTATTTCATTATATGTACGACACATTCTAACGATAGGGTTGTAATAAGATTTTTGTACACCTGAATCGAAAAGAATTCGGGCAACGTGACCGGTGCCTGGTGTTAAGCTCAACCGAAGACAGCAAATCTACTGAATCGATAAATCGAATCGAATAATGAATTTTTAACAATGCTAAGTCAAGGTATTAAAATAAAATGATAAGTAGTATGTGGGATTGAAAGCGTATTATTTGTACGGTTGTTGAAATATTTTATCCGAACTTCAAAGCCCACCTTTAGTATTACTAAAGTTTTACTACTATAATTACTACTATAATTTTTATTCGTCATCATCCCCCTTATTTATATGATTAGGAGAGTGGGCCATGAGCATGACTCACCACGCGGGCTCAATGCGGATTGGTGGGTTTTACGTGAGTGCAATACAATTGGGACAACCTTCCGAAGCACGGTAGAGCTCGATAGTAAATTTTTGGTCACCCATCCCGTGTTCAACCAAAATGAAAGTTGCTTAACCGCCAAAACTGCTGGCCAAGGGCGTGAACCACTACGCCACCGAGCTCGTCCGATTTTTATTAAAATTCAATTATAGCATGTAGAAGGATAAATGTCCAAATGACTAAAAAATCTTACTATGAGTATCATTTTATTAGCACGGGCTTAAAACATATGCAGTGTCTTTTATACTGCTTATTTTATAAGTAAAATCTTTGTAAGTATTATAATACAAGAAAAAACAAAGATATGAAATGATAAAAATATGTTATCGGTTTTAAGAAACAAGGTCTGAATAGTTTCCGCTGCTATGAAAATTACTGCAAATCCAAACCGTCTCACTATGATTGCAACAAGCTTACATGATCGGTGTTCGATGCGAACAATTTCTATCGATAAGTCAAAATTGCAATGGATTATAATTGAAATTTCAACTTGTCAAATCGTACATACATAATCGCAAAACCGCAAAACTGACTTGAAGGATACAATAAGGTACATTAATTTCAATGGAGAACTAATAGAAACAGAGTTAGATAATCAGCCCACTGAACAGCCCCTGCTCGATCGGCACTTGCCTATAATATATTATATATAAGCGAAGTTTCACCCGCGTGGTTTTCGTTCCCGAGGGAATGTCGGGATAAAAAGTATCCTATGTTTTAATCCAGGCTGTCTACTACCTCTGTGCCAAAATTCATCCAAATCCGTTCAGTAGTTTTAGTGTGAAAGAGTAAAAAACAAACAAACTGACATACTTTCGCATTTATAATATTAAGTAGGATTACCGTAGAATGATTAGTCGGCGTGTAGGAATGAGCCTTTAGGCTAAGGCCACACAGCAGGTGCTTAGCTTGGAGTTACGCTAAGTGTTAGGTTAGGCGCCTAGATATATGTATAGGCTGGAAAAAAACGGTACTTGGAGGGGAAGTACCCTTAATATTGATGATTGCAAATTTTTCTTTTATTTTCAAAAATTAGTAAAACTGCATTCAATTTTTTTTTAAATTACAAACAAACCATAAATAAAACATTTTATACTTTCATGGTACCAAACAATCGATAGTGTCAATCATAAATATCAATTTAGTTTAAGAAACAGTATATCTAGAATTAAAGGGAAAGCTAGGAATAATAAGAGTTAAATATTATACAGGATGTTAAAAGACGTTCGTTTTCGTTATGGGTCATAACGAAAACGAAAACCACGTATTCTTCCCATCTTCTTCTTCTTCTTAGCGTGTCGCCTGGCTATATTTCTGAGGACCAAAATTTTGCCACCGAAACTTCTCTGTCGGTGGCCTTGTAAAGGTCCTCGCGTGTACAGGTGTAAGAACACGCAGGGCAGGACAAAATATGTGCCATGATCTGGGAAGACATTGACATACCTGCGCATATTTTCCCTACTTCGGCCAACTTGGGCCGCAACCCATTTAAAAACTTCCAAGTTGCCCAGGGTAGATCATGACCAGGGGGGAGTCGCTCAGCCTGCTTAGTAAATGAGTCTATGAGTAATTCTACTTCCAGAGCTTAACTCGTACTTCTGTACGAGGAACAGGCCCCCGTCCAGGGGAGGAACTTTCCGGAGAAAGTTGTGGCGGCACTTTAGCCTTTGGGTCACCGGCACGTGGTGGTGTAAAGGGTGCCGCGAATCGGTCTCTTTTTTGAGACGCTCTAAAGAGCCAGATACATCTCTGCGGACCTCAGGGGGAGCAACACCAGCCGGTGAATAAAGCAAACCAACGCGAGTTGGTTTTTAGACAGCCCGTAATGATTCGGCATGTGTCGTTTAGTGCTGTATTAACTAGCTGTGTGTGTGCTGAACGGCTCTAGACCGGGCTGAGAAAGAGCCAGAACTGTCGTTCGCAAGAGTCTCCGGTGACGCTCCCCACTTGGATGATGTAAGGCGGCGCAGAAGGTTGTTCCGAGTGCTCACATTCTGTTTGATGTTCATACAGTGTTGTTTGTAGTTCAAAGTCCTATCCAATGTTATACCGAGGTATTTTGGAGTAGAGCAGTGTGCTATCCAAACATCCTCATCGGATGTTTAGTGTCCGCCGGGCCTCCCGATTACGCAGGTGGAAAGCGCAAGACTTGGTTTTTGACGGATTTGGTCGCAAGGCATTTTGTTTATAGTAGCAGCTAAGACAGTGCTACACTAAGAAAGCGCTTGGGATGTCAGGGCAAGATGTACCGTTTGGTATAAGGCGTAAAAGGCTGATCGCTTGTGTAGATGTTGAATAGCGTGGGGGCTAACACACTATACCCTGGGGAAGCCGATTTTTTAGTGATCTCTAGCGGCTTTTTTCTGAGGGAATGTGGACCTGGTATTGTCTGTTACAGAGTAGTTCGCTCAGAAGCTGTGTAAAGGCGTGGTCGCCAGTGAGCTCCATCACCTTCCACAGAAGCCGTTTTATATTCACTGTGTCCTACGCTGCGGAAAGATCCACGAATACCACATCAGTGACTCGACCCAGCTCAAATCCGTCCTCAAGATGTTGTGTGAGGTTCAAAGACTGACGACTACAGCAAGATTAACCTGGTCGAAAAATAGCTTGCTCAAGAATGAGGTTTTGGTCTATAATACTGGTTAGGCGATTCAGTAGCATTCTTTTCAGCAATTTGTAGGTATGACACAGTAAAGATATAGGCCGGTAGCTTTTGGGATCGTTGCTGGGCTTCCCAGGTTTTAGTAACCTTGAGATTTTCGCCAGAGATGGTGATTCGCGCAGAGTCCAGTTCCAGTTTCCATTGATTTTCGTTCGACATACGAATTTCCGTTTTTTTTATTCGCTCGACCGCAACGGGTGCCCTCTCCCACTCGTTGCAGTCGAACGAAACAAGCGTGCGACGCGTGACTTAAGTCGCATGCGTGTGACGTAAGTCATACGAGCGATTCAAAAATAGAGCTCCTGACAGCTGTTGAAAAGCTCCAGTAGCCAGGAGATAGCTGCAGGACCTAGGTTTTTAAGCTGCTCAACAGAAATATTATAAAACTCCCCATCGTTACTATAATTTTCTTGTATGGAGCCAAACTTGGGAAACTGATAGTTAAGGAGTTATTAAGCATTAAAGTCATTATTTTTTTCTAAAGATTATCGTTTAAAGTAACAAAACCGCAATTGTATCAAAACCACTCAATGATACGGGGCCCCAGTCACCTACTCGTACTCTTTAGATACACGCAAAAGTTGTTACACCCGTTCCATTGCATGTAAAAAATAAAACCCATATGTTTTTAACTAAAAATAATAGTTATTAGCGGCGAGTTACCTCTATTGAAACATGAGCAAGTGAAGGAGTCTAGGATTGAATCACGAGCGTAGCGAGTGGTTCAAAGATTGCATCCTGAGCGAATCGAGGATTTCAAAGGTACAAAGACGCTAAAAACTTTTCTGCCGAGCGCAAAACACAACAGCGAGGAAAATTTTATGGTTGTTTCCGCGGTCAACTTCCGGTAAAAAAATCTTTAAACATAAAGTTTTATCTAAATATACCCTATTCTCGTTGTTTTAATGATATAAAAATCTAAAATAATAAAAAAGGGAACATTATAGTTAGGTAAGTAATTGAAAGTTATTTAAAATAGGAATAAATATTGACGTTGACACTGTTAGGAGGTACAAGACAAAGACCATTTAAAAATAAAGATTTATGTCACGTTCCGAAACCAATCATAGGTTGTGAAATCTCACCCAGGTCCCAGCCTAATATAAAATTATTTTAACAAATAGTTTCATCTTATTTTTTCATGATTCATTGGACTAAAATAATATAATAAAACCAAAACGGAGTATTATAATTAATTCAAAGCTATTTAAAATAAGAATAAAATGTAACAAAAAAGTCAATAGTGCGATTCGGAACGCATTATGACATATTTTTAGGTAAGTATTACATTGAAAAAGTACTTCACCGCGCTAGGCCGCAAAAAGCGATTTTCTACGCAAAAACTGAATGACAAAACCTCCTTCCGAGCGTGTGCGGTGAAAAAGTCGTTTCCCAGCAAATATATTTACGAAATCTTATTTAGTTTCATGTACACTACGCATATATCACGGCTTCGGTATGGGTCTTTTAACACCCTGTATAGGTAGTTCAAAAGATTTCTTAGAAGTCGCGTCCCGACTTTTGTATCGAGCTATGGAAAAGATATTTAATAAAAATAAATAAAATTTTAGGTAAAATCTGTGTAATTTAGATAATATCTTACTTAAACGAAATTGATATTTATGATTAACAATATTTCATTGTTGTGCAATCTCCGCCGGCCGGTACGACGCTTTATGAATTTATTTATTATTATATATTTATTACATTATTGATTAAGCAAGATTGGACAATGAACATTGGTTTGATAGTTCCTCCTGAAATATTTTTTTTTATGAGAATGCATGAGCATTTTTAGTTTTCACTTAGTATTGAAACGCCTGTGAAAACTTTAGTAGCAAATATGAAATAAGGGAACAAAACTAACATTATTGTAAAAATATGAAAGAAGAATAAAGAAACCAAAGGAAAAAAATATACTTACATAACTTTTGCGAAGTCATCAACATAATCAATCTATAACCTACTATAGAAATCACAGTAAACTATTTTTATTCTATGTCTATAGTCTATCTACCTATACTGCGAGTAAATAACTGTTCCTTTGAAGTTAAATTAGTAATCTTAAACATATTCTTTAACTTCGTTTTTTTATATGGCAATTAAATTAAAACCTGAATCCGCCAATCCACAGATAGGGTCAAATAATTTTGTCCTGATTCCGCCATTTCACAGACAAGTCGCTAAGAAAGATTGAATAAGGGCCCACCACCAGCATAGCTATAATAAAGTAGATAATATTAATTGAAAACTAGAAAGAAACTGCACAGACCGCCATTTTGCTTACAATATTATTGTAATATTGCTCTAACAGGTATTGTAAGGGCTATTATATGGGACGCCTTATTTCTGGAAAATCATACTTATTTAAACTACCTACCTACCTACTAAGGCTGAAGTATGTGAATATTGTATGGAAATGGAGAATTAGTTAACAAACTGTACTATGAACCAAAAATTATGGAAGTATTCAAAATATCTAAGTTTTCATGGTCTACTGAAATCATCCACGCATTAAAATAATACGAGGGCCGAAATGATGAGAGAGAACATTATTATTGAAACAGATGCGAAAATAACCGGCCGGTGACAATGTCACGAGTCACGAGCGCACTGCGTTTGCCCGTTTTCAGTGGTCTACTCTATCCCCTAGTATCATTTTTGGTTGTCCACGATTTGCCAACGGTTGGGACTTTGATGGAATATTGTTAGTTTGTTAGTTAAATCGCCCACGCGGAACTTGTATTGTCCCCACGAAGATTAATATCGTTAATATGCCGAACTGATTGCCAACAGTGGGCCTTCATGCATTTTTGATACCGTTGGCTGAACAACGTTGGTAGGTATACCTGCAGTGAATACCACCGCGCGTCTCGTCTCGTGTGCAAGCAAAGCCATTTTGTATTTGGTATTACCAGCGATGCCAGATGTCTTGGTTTTTCGAGGGATCTACTGATTTTCCCAGAATTCTACTGGTCTACTGATTTCAACTGAAATTCTAATGATTTTTTTATTTTACTCACTTTAAAACATGATAAGTAATAAAAACCTACCTGAAATGAAACACTAAATTATCTTAATTAGGTAGGCAGTAGGCACTACAAAATTGTCACCGTAAAATAGACTTAAAGTGATGGACACATAGTTGAATATTGAAACCATCCGTTACAACAAGTAGCCAAAAATAAGGGAGAGCTGGAATTATTACAAACAAAATCGTATACCCCAACAATAATAAAGAAGATGAATGCAATAACTAAGATCAATTTAGATGGCGGTTGCAATATTAATATTAATTCTTGTTTTCTAACCAAAGATGGAGATATTTTAACATTAAAAACTATCAAAAACATTGAAAATAGTAAGTAATTATTTTTCATTAGGTAGGAATTGTTTTTTTAAATAAGACTGACTATTATAAAATACTTATTGAAAGCAGTAGATTAGGTAGGTACCTATATGCACGGTTATTTTCAAACAATATCTAAAAACTATAAATTTAGCTCAGAATCGGTAAGTTTTAAAGTTTTAAGTAACTTTCTCCTAGAAACATGAGTCGAAATACGAGAACAATTTTTGGACTTTCCATACTAAATCAACGACGTAATCAGTTTGATTTGTATGAAGAGACGAAGAATTTTTCTCATATTTCGACCCATGTTTCTAGGAAAAAGTTGTTCACTTACCGACTCTGAATCGAACTCAAAATTTTTAGATATTGATTAAAAATAGCCGTGTATAAAGTACCTAAATATAAATACTATTAAGAAAGTCAGTTTTCTATTACCTACTTTTTATAATAGTGATAATGTGTGCATTCCATTTGTAAACAGAAACTTGTGTCATTGAACAATTTAAATTATTAGACAAAGTGTTAGTTATCGCCACATATTAATAAATGTTATTTGTGTTAGACTCTATAAACAATGTTTTTAATTTCTTGATTGTAATTGTCTCACTGTATGTACTTTTATTATTTTTAAATTACATACAGTGCGAGAATTACAACGTTATCAAGAATAATACGCAAAATATTCTCGTTAACAAAAGTATTGACCAAATAATTGTAAACAATGTAATAGGTATATGATAATCTAATCGACATAGCTGAAATTTTCAACAATTATTTATTATATAATTAGGACAAATTACAATTCTTCTACGCACAATAAAAGTGACTTATCTCTTATTCAATCAAACAAGGTAGTTTATTTTTGACTCCAATTGATGAAAATGAAGTTATAAAAATAATAGATTGACTTAATCCCACCAGTGCTACTGGCTATGACGAAATAGAAATTAAAATAATAAAATCGTGCAAAAGAGAAGTTGCCCCTGAATTTTTTAATAAATCTGCCATTCTCAACCGGTACCTTTCCAGCAACTCTGAAATATCCTATAGTCAAACCTCTTATTTAAAAAACGGCCTAGAGATAAAGGCCTAGAGGTGGAAAACTATAGACCTATATCGTTTCTTTCTATAACGTCAAAAATATTCGAAAAAAGCATGTACTTACGTTTAATAAATTTCTTGAATAAATGTAATGTTATTAAGCCTCAACAGTATGGTTCTACATTGATTTCCCACTTAGGAATAATGTGCTTACTAACTTAGATAAAAAAATACCTGTCACCGCGGTTTTTTTCGACACGAGCAAAGCTTTTGACTTTATCTCGCACAAAATATTACTTGACAAATATGAAAAATTGGGTATCAGGGGTTTAGCAATCTCGTGGTATGGCAGCTATTTAAGTAAAAGAACGCAGTATGTAGAGATTTCTAAAATTAATTATGAAATGGAATTGGAAAATTATAGATCAACGTCAATTGGTAGCCCAGTTGGGGTACCACAAGGGAGTATTTTGGGGCATTTATTGTTCCTTCTAAAGTGATAAAAAAGTAGCCACCCAAGCATACCATGGATATATCGCCTCTATTTTACGGTGCGTTATTCTTCTTTTGGGTAATTCATGTCATGTCAGTCAGGCATTGCTTGCAGAAAAGCAATGCATAAGAGCCATTTGTGGCGTGGACTACTTAACGTCCTGCCGGTCACTTTTTAAAGAACTCTTTATCCCAAGCTGAATTACTTTTTCAGAGTAACAGCGGCTTCCAGGTGGTGTTTAGTCAGCGAGAGTCTGACATAACCTTCGACACAGCCGGCTGTGGGGTATCCAATGCAGGATTCACCATCTCCCTCCCTCGCGTCCGGAGGGTCGCATTTATCGTCGGGAAGGGAAAAGGAAAAAAAAGCTAACTGTCCCAAGCATGTATATTTACGAAACTTGCATGTTTGTGAAATACAATAAACATTTATTTGAGCGTAAGGGAACAATTTGTAATTTTAATATGAGGTTTCCCAACAAACTTGTTCAGCTCGCTAGAAGAACTACTCTTTACAGTCGAAATGCATACTGTATGGCAATCAAAATTTAAAATGAATTAAATGACGACATGAAAAATCTGCCTACAGTAACTTTTAAGAATAAGTTAAAAAGTTGGTTTATACAAAATTTATTTTATTCTGTTGACGAGTTTTTCAACAGTTTCAAACCACGATTTTAAGTAACCCAAATATTTTGCTACCTATTTTTTATATTTTTTTTCTATTAATTGGCCATATTTAACATTTTATTATAATTGTATTTTATTTAATAATCGACTGACCTGCTGTATATTTAATAGTTAATTTTTTTATTGAATTATGTGTTTTGTATGCTATGTCATTAATTTTGAATGCCAGAGTTTGGTGAATAGTGTGATTCTAAAAAAAAAATCTAAGAACTTCTTTTTAAGCAAAATAGAATGAATTGAATTGAACTAAATGTGCTTAATGCAAATTTTTTAAAATCAAACTCAACATTGTGATTGATTGCATACCTACAGTGAGAGAACAATCGGGGAACTTCCCGGTGGACCAGTAGAGTTTTTTCGGGAAACGTATATTCGAAAAGTTATAAGGTTAAAGAAAAAAATTAGGATTTAAATGAAAAACCTAATAATGTTTTATTATTTTTGATATTTACGTTTTCTATAAGTCCATAACTTTTTTAAATAACGCTTCCTAAAAATACTTTTCTAGTCACCTGTGAAGTTCCCCGACTTTACCTTTAACCGTCGTTTTCATAAAAACTCGACCCTCTATAAGCCTGTTTTAGTTAAAGTATGTTTTGTCACTGTCTTTTAAAATTCAAATGTCGTAATGAGAGAAAAAGACAAAGAATACTTACTATGCTAAATCAAGCCTATAAGTGGGTCGATTTTTTTTTTTATAAATATGACGGTTACTTATATCCCAGATAATCTTACCCAGGCACCTCGACGTTGCTTGGTAAATTGAATTATTTCTTAAGTACATTATGTAGCCCTCTGCAAGAATTTTCACAAAGGCCCTACGGAGAAATACTTTATGTGGCCCTCTGAAGGAATTTTTACATACATATGCCCTTTCAGCAAAACATGCGGCCAAATCTAACCATTGTCCAACCAAAGATGTATGTGGTCCAACGATATGCCTACCAAAAATGCTACGGTCTTTATTCAAAGTTATCAGAGTGACTACAAAATAACTTATTTTCGGACAATGTGTCATATTAACCATATATTTCAAGCTGCATTCCATTTACACAATTTTGTTTACATCTTATACAGTAGCTCGGACGATGCCGACCGACTGCGAACATATAAAACGACCGATATATCGTTAGTTACGGTCCTTCAAATACTATTTGTCTGTAGCGAAAGATAGCCCATTTACAGGCTATGTTTACAAAGGATGTCTATCAGATTGTCATAACTATATAGATATTTGTCGAAACCTAGTCCTAGTGCCTAGTATGCACTGACCGTAGCATACCGTGTTGGTTCCTTAATCTGTCAATGAAGCAATGGAGCGAGAAAATTGACATCCCACTAAGTAGTAAATCGCGCTTATTACTTAATATAGGTATTAATATAATCAAATAAGGACGGGAAGTGCCACCATTAAGAGTGGCGGGACGAGCGGGAATAAACCGTCGTATTTTGAACTTTCAACTCTAAAAATACTTCGTTGGTGACCCCGCGCGACTCTCGCGCAGTCTCGCCGGCTTCTGAAAGGTCAAGCCACGCTGAACATGTTGCCTATTGTCTACCCACTCGGTAATTAATCCAATAAATGGATTGGATCATAAAACTAGTGAAAAAGTGTTTACAGTGTATTGTGCGGGAAGAAACGGTTTGGTGTTTTTAGTGACCTTTGTTGATCCATAAGTGTAAATAAAATTTATCAAAATGTATTACATTACCCTTAAGAGATTGACGCTACTTTGCTTTTGTTTTTAATAAAGCATAGGTATTAATATGAGATAATCATTCAAAACTGTAGTAAATCATCAGGTGGTAAGGACTTCAATATGAACCCTTTACTCGTAAACTACCCTACCCTTCTGCCAATTCAGCATCGTTTGTCACTTATCCCTGATTCCGAGACTACACAAATTCAAGAGGCAGGTAGGCTATAGAAAGAATAAAACTGTAACAAAAAGTCTTGTATACAGATGTTGCTATCAATTAAATTTAGCGGATTTCATAGTTAGGTATAGGTATCACACGTTTCTCAGAATATTACAACGTATACGTACATGTTCATGGAATGTTTGTAGAACTTGAAGAAAAGTATAATTAGGTATAATTAGATTACTGTTTTCCATAACTATCCTTATAGAAGGCCAGTACCCTGCAGTGGGGGCACTAAAAATCGCTGAAGAAAAAAAACAAGAAACAATCAAAGTCTTCCCATATCGCTCAGACGGGATGATTCTGGGTTATGGATAGAAGTAGGTACTTAGATTAAATTTAACTCATAAAAATTAAAACTGACTTCAAAAAGCAAACATTTTGACTTTTGGAGTCGGTGCCAGCCATGGATTCATACATTGCACTTCTATTAACTATTTTTTATTTTTCTTGCCTTGGCTGGCACGGACTCCAAATTTTTTTTTTTTACTTTTTAAAGATTTTTATTTCACAATTTTTAGTTACATCATGTGCCGTTACATCATGTGCCGTTACTTACACTAAAAATCACCCCATACACAACAATTATGTCATCTAGCTAACTAAAGAACCTCCACCTTTTTTTGAAGTCAGTTAAAAAGACATTCATGTTTCCTAGTTTCATACAAAAGTAATGAGGTACAAAAGGTTAAGTATTCATGACATTTGTTGTTGAAAGAAAATTAGTATATACGCATAGTAAATATGGGTTAATATCTATACGACTTCGTCTCGATATGAGTAGATAGCTGGCACGACTAAAACGCAGTTAGACTAAATCTCCATTGGATTGGACTTTATCTCTCGTTTAGACTAATTTGTTATTAAACTGACATTTTATATTAATTTCAAGTATAGTATTTTATATATCATTACATTACATCACCATTGCAGTGCTTTTTATAAAGTACAAATGTACGAGACATTTTAGTGCAAGATTGATCCGTATCTCAATTATTTTTATTAACCATCTTTTTAGTTTTATTGCTTACTGTATCATAGATATAAATAAACTATAGTAAGAAAGTCAGGAATATGCGCAATGTTTCAAAGTTTGCTATTTTATTAGTGAAGTCGATATCGGGCAACTCTACTCGGAAGCAGCTTATACTTGCCAGTCTGTCCTGAAAAAAGATTGACAGTTTGTCGCAAAATGTTTTGTATATTAGCATTTCCACTATACAGGTGGATTTAATAAAAGAAAAATAAAACAACTTTTACGGATATCAAACGCGCTATATTTCCACGAACTAAGCGTCAATTCACACCGAGACGCGACGCGACATGACGCGACGACACTCGAAGAGGCCAATGATTTCGCGATGCGCCGCGCGACGCCGCGAGACGGATCGCAACGGCGCGAGGCGCATCGTAAAATCGTAGCAGAACGTCGACGCCTCGCTGCGCAGCGATACGCCGCGAGGCGCAGCGCGACGTGTATACTCGTAAACCAGTAGTACAACCAATACAACAAATAGTAGACAAGTCGCCGGCGATGTTCCGCTGCGTCGCGATACGTCGCGCTACGCCGCGAGGCATCTCGAGGCGCAGTGCTGCGTGGTGCAACGGTGCAACGTATTCTGAATTCTCACAATGAAATGTGTATCTTTTCGTGGAGTAAATAAGGTATATTTTGTGTCGCTCTATGAAAATGTGCGCGCAGCGTCGCGTCGCGTCTCGGTGTGAGCTGACCCTAAGTTGTAATTGTCCGTATTTTCAGGGGTTTTTTGATTTTCCCGACGTTTTATTTCAATGAACAGTGCGCGCCAAAACATAATATGTACGTTAAAAAAAAATAGCTGCATTCAAAGATTATTGTAAAATTTTCAAAAGAGCCTTGAATATAACTGCTTCATCCGTCCCATTGAGTTTATAAGTTGAGTTTTCATGTGTTTTCTTTGATTGTCCCTATGGATTGATGGTATAAAAGTATAGAATGTTGTTATTTTTTTAAATGTTTCAATGCAGTTGTGTTTCTTTTAAAAAATAAAGTAATGTTTCCTTTCAGTAAAATGAGCTAACACAGGGATTTAAGGTACCCCCTCCAGGGCCCATAGATTTTTTCGACCCTGTATATAACTTGGTCATTGTTAGGCCCACTTGCCGAGCTAGGTAACACATTTGACTCAGAGTTAATGCTAATTTTGCATGCATCTAACTCTGAGTTAAATGTTATCTTAGCTTGGGGCAAATGGGCCTTAGTGTTCAAATAATGTCTTGAGACTTCATTGTTGACCACTCGACTACTTACCTAATAAGCGCTTGCAAATTCTTCACTCTCGGGAAAACGTTGGTCCAAGGCATCCCAATTTTCGCTGGATGGTGTATCTTGGTATTGAGGTCTTTGTACCATATCTGTCTTAGATCGCGTGTTCATTAGATAATAGTTCTTTTCGTAGTGACGTACGTTAGCCATTTGTCGTATTGGTCTAATTTTACGTAGCTGTACCTTTAGGTGTGCTTTATAGGGTGTTACATGTCCGACTGTCTTGGCTTTATTAAAATTATTTTGCGCAATTCTGTTTGTACGTTTCTTTTTCAATGGGTACGGAGTGTTCTGCCTCCGCACAATATGTTTTTTTTTACCCTTTGATATACACACCATTGTAGGCTTACAATTTTTCAGTTTCTTGACGGATAATGGTGGTAATGTTGACCATGTAGCGGGCGCAGGAGGGTTTTCTATAGAAATATTGTCAATATTGTCTGGATCTGGGTTTACATCGTCAGGATTTGGTGGGTCTGCGTTTTCAATATCATCTGTATCATCTGGTGTAATAGGATCATAATCTTCGTCAACCTTTGGAGTAGTATTTTTACTTGATTTTGGGGTTGTTGCTGATGTTACTGGAGGATCTTCTGGTGTAGTCAATGTTCCTTCATAATCTTCTATTTCATCTTCTGGAGAAGTAGTCTTCTTACTTGATTTTGGGGTTGTTGCTGATGTCATTGGAGAATCGTCTGGTGTAGTCAGTGTTTTTTCATAATCTTCTGCGTCAACTTGTGGAGTAGTAGTCGTTTGAGCCGTTTTTGTTAGCGTTGACTGTGCTGCTGTTTCTAACGTAGTTGAAGAAGTGCTTTCTGTAGCAGCTGTTGATGATGCAGTAGTTGTTTGGGTTGTTAAAGTATCTTGTCCATTTTTCTGTGTTGTTGTGGCACTTTGTGAAGCAGTAGGGTCTTGTATTTCAGTTGGTGCAATATCAGGCATACCAGGGACAAAATAAGGCACAGGATAAGGAACATATAATAAAGAATTGCAGGTACTAACACAATAAGATTTGCAGCAAGGCTTGATGTTGTAACAACTGTTACATGTACATGAGTTGCATTCGTCACTAGAGTCTGAGCTGTCACTGTACAAATTTGAAGTATGATATCTTGTAGGATTTTGTAATCGGTAATTATTAAAAAAAACATTTTGCGTTATATACTGTGCGGTGGGATATACCATAGGTGCATAGTTCATATATTGTGCACATATTTTCACCGATAACAATATTATTTCGATGTAAGCAATCTGAAACAAAAAACCATAATAGAAACATGTCTATCCCGTCAGGGCGACATGAGACAGGTTGCTTTTTTGTAGCATATTTTCTTGTTTAATATTTACCACATAAAAATTGCATTGTAAAATGCAAAATTAAAAGTTATAATTTACTTAGTTATAATACTTATCTATTAACTTTTTATTACCTTTATCATAGTATAAAATTTCAGTTTCTAGAGATGCTTTCCATTATTTAATTCGGCTACGCTATTATTAAGAAAAAATTTTTACACTTCATTTTACATGTGCAAGTAAAACACATTCTTGAAAAACATACAATGTTTATAAATTTACTATCGAAATAAATGATAAAGAACAAAGTTTACGACACAAAATGAAATTTTATGATGTAAAATAAAACGACATAATGCCTTATGTAAGCCCCACACTGTCCAGAAAACTTGCTACTATTCACAAGTATTAAAATTTTCTTCACCTTTTTATAAAAAATACAAAAACTCTAGTGTACTTCTATTAATTTGTAAATATTAATTAAATCTAAAATTCTAGTTACAAAAATGCTGTTAAGTACTTGGAGCAGCTGCGTTTTTAGAAGTTATACAACACTTCTACTTTTTTATTTCTTTCATGTGCCTCAAATGTGACATTAGACTTTCAGCTAATCGGTCAGGGATCGGCACAATCCCGTACTTCGGCTTCCAATCAGCTTTGGTCCTCCTCAGCGTCGTCAGAATGTATTTGTGGTCCACGTTTCGCGTCTGCTGCGGTCTCAATATATCATCTATATCTATGTCATTTACAGCCTTCCGTGGTTCTTTTGGAGGTGTGTCCTTTGGAGCTTCACTCTTCGTAGTCGATAGTGTCGTAGATTGCGCCGTAGTTGTCGTTGAGGTCGTAGTTGTGGATGTAGGTGGATCCGTAGTAGGTGTCATCGTAGTACTTATGATTAGAGGATATGGATATGGCATTAGAACGACATTGGGTTGGTTGCAAGACATGCAAAATTGAAAACAGCAAGATTTAGGTCTGGCGCATTGACCACAAGAACATACACATTCTTCTGATTCTGGGTAGTCATCGTAGTTGTAGTAAGGCATATTAAATTCTCTTCCCGTAGGTCCCTGTGAGTTCCCGTAGGGATATCTTGCAGGGAGCATATAGGGTACATCCATAAACTCTGTTCCGAAAAAGTTTCCGTTCATTGGTGGTCGGAAATACGCTGGGAATTGGGTCCAGGAATTGCTAATGCAACACAACAGGTATACTTGGAATACCTGCAAGAGAAAATGCATATAAATTTAAAACTGCATGAAAAATGGAAAAGGAATTCAATATTTTCATACATTCAGCAAATATGCTTTTATATTGTTCCATAGTTGTAAACTATATTTTGTTAGAACAACAATCATTTAACAATGATAAATTGAATATTTAATTTTACATGATGGTTACTGAGTGCCGAGTTAAATATACAAATTTAAATTTTATATAATCAATAAAAATGTTTTAATGATTAAAACAATAATTAATCTGTAAGTACTAAATAAGGCACATACCAGATATAATTTCATTGTCGTGTAGCGTTTATAACTGACCATTGCGACTGCTACACAGGTGGTCGTTTTTGTTTTTCACCGCCTTATTGTTCTTGGTTACATCGACAATTATACAACTTGCACTAATGAACACTCTGATAGGGTTCCGCGAGCTTGAAAATTAATAAATAATATTAACTTTATGTTTTTGGATTTGGATGAATTATTTTAATAGAGGGAAATAAACCACCATTAAAATAATGTATAGGTTATATTATTTTTAAAACTTTACTAAATAATACATTATTTTTATTAAATAATAAAAGCAGCTGGAACAATATTACAGAAGGAAAAAGTAGCCAATCGCCTAACACTCGCGACGCGTATCGGAACTACACAATAAGTACTATTACTTTTATATTAGTATCAGAGTAAATCTAGCTAAAAGATAATAATAATGCTAAAAAGTACCTAATTACAATACTATTTACTAGCGGCAGGTCGCGATTTCACCCGCGTGGTTCCCGTTCCGCTTGGGAATATCGGGATAAAATCGGCCAAGTGCGAGTCGAACTCGCACATGAAGTGTTCCGTATCTCACCCAAGTTTGCCTGGAAGAGATTGCTATGTTGCAAAAATTACTTTGTTTTTCATAGTGTTTGAATGAATGACAAAGTTATATTTGCGGTTTTGGAAAATGTGCTATAGTTCTGAAACTGCTAAATATGTTTCGTTCAAACCAATTTTCATTGAAAGATTTTATAAAGATTAACAGCATATATTTTTTTAGATTTTTCGCTTTCTTATTTCAAAAGTTAGAGGGGAGGGGGTGGGGGGGTCACATTTTACCACTTTGAAAATGTATATCAGTCAAACGGTTGATTTTGAGAAAAATCTGTTTTAGGAACCTCAATGTCATTTTAAAGACCTATCTATAGATACCCCACTTGTATAGATTAGATGAAAATAAAAATGTTTCAGTTCCCTTTTTTTTTTTTTAATGTGCTTTGTGCTTAGTTAGGGCGTGAAGGAAAGACAAACATACACAATTTAGTATTTATAATAATAAATTTATAAAGGATATTATCATCAAATGTCCGCTAATACCTAACTGAATCATAAACAAAATCGGCCAAGTGCGAGTTGAACTCGCACATGAAGGGTTTCGTCTCTCACCCAAGGTTGCCTGGAAGAGACTGCTACGTAGCTATAAGGCCGCCTATTGTGTGTTCCTCTTTTTTGACATTTTCTCTGTATGTTTTTGTTTTTGTATCGTGTGCAATAAAGTTTCTATTATTATTAATGCCAAAATGCCATTATAATTTTTCGTCTGCAAAAATAAGTTTGTTTTCATAGTGTTTGTATGAATGACAAAGTTATATTTGCGGTTTTGGAAAATGTGCTATAGCGCTGAAACTACTAAATAAATTTCGTTCAAACCAATTTTCGTTAAAAGTTTTTATAAAGATCTACATCATATATATTTTTTTTATTTTTCACTTTCTTTTTTTAAAAGTTAGAGGGGGGGGGGGGGGGACACACATTTTTCCTGTTTGGAAGTGTATAACTTTGAAACGGTTGACTTTGAGATACAACTGTTTTAGAAGCCTCAATGTAATTTTTAAAGATCTATCTAATGATATCCCACACGTATAGGTTTGATGAAAAAAAAAAATTTTCAGTAACAGTTCCATGTATGGGGATAATTAATTTTTTTTCATTTTTTTTCATTCATTTCCCTTTAATTAATTTTTTTATTATTTTTGTGTAAAAACCGTAAAGAGTCAAAGTCAAACTCAAAGATTTTTATTCAAATAGACTTATAGATAAGTACTTTCGAATAGTCCAACATTTTTTCCCTACCAGCCATCCAGGACATCTTTTAACTGATAAGAAGAACGGCCGCAAGAAACTTATTAGCTTTAACAGAAACAACAACATTTACAATGGAACATATTGTTGCCAAACACAAATTTACAATTTTGAAATATATTTAATATAAAAGGAAAATTTTCTTACATAAAGAGGTTTACAGAATACATCTATCGACCAAGTTTCAACTGTGTGATCCTTATAGTTTTGGAATAAAGTGGCTGTGACATCTTACCACTTTGGAAGTGTATATCTTTCAAACGGTTGATTTTGAGAAAATACTGTAATAGAAACTTCAATGTAATTTTTAAAGACCTATCTATAGATACATATCTATAGTATAGGTTGGGTGAAAAAAAAAATTTTTTTTTAAATCACTTTCGGGAAAAATGCTATATTTCTAAAACTGACAACCATATTTCGTTCAAACCAATTTTCGTTAAAAGTTTTTATTAAGATCTACAGCATATATATTTTTTTAATTTTTCACTCTCTTATTTCAAAAGTTAGAGGGGGGGGGGGACACATTTTACCACTTTGGAGGTGTAGGATCTTTCAAACGGTTGACTTTGAGAAAAAATCGTTTTAGAAACCTCAATGCAATTTTTAAAGACCTATCTATAGATACCCCACACGTATAGGTTTGATGAAAAAAAAATCAGAGTCAGTTCCATGTATGGGGAGCCCCCTTAATTCCCCCCTTAATTCATATATTTTTTATTTTTGTGTAAAAACCGCCGTAAAGCGGTTTACAGAATACATCTATCTACCAAGCTTCAACTGTGTAATCCTCATAGTTTTGGAATAAAAAGGGTGTGACATACATCGGCCGAATCTATAAGGGTTTCGTTTTTTGCCTTTAGGCTACGAAACCCTAAAAAAGTATTTCTCAGAAGAATCTTAGTATCCAAATAATCACTCACAAGTGTTTATTTTTACACATTTGGCCACATAAAGGTCCAACGTCAACATTTACGAGTCAGGGCAGGTGGGGTCACGACCTCGACCACTCCTGAAATAACCGTGTCTGCGTGGAACCATGCCAAAATCAACCAAAATGTGAGCATATTTCACTACCGATCGTATATCAAAGTGCTGTGTAAAATAAGGTACGAAGAACTCAATAAAACGAAGAATATGGTCCTTAAATAAAACCACCTAATAAAAAAGTAGTAAACTTCATTTTTGGTATTTTAATTATACATTAAAAGGAACAAACTAGAAAATATATTTTATAGAAGAAATCAACTTGTCTCTACATTCGCTCAGACTCGACTTAGGATAGTAAGATACAACGTGGACCACGTCCTCCCCCGGACGGTTAGGTCCAGACCTGCACAGCGTACAGGGTTCCGGTGCGATCTTGTACTTTTTATAGTGGTGTACTCCAGCGCCCCATGCATACAAAAGGCGGCGGCCCCCGGCCCAGCAATACGTATTGAGTTACGTTAAGATCACAGTGTAACTAAGGAATTAACAGTGGGGCAACGTCCTTGAAACCTCGTGCAATGCCGCTTTTGACAAGACTTTCTTAGTATTTGACAGGACATTATGTGAGCGTATGGCAGCTCTGTCTCACTAGCACTCCCTCTCGCCCGCGGACGCCGCACGATTTTTCTGTCAAAACGTGTCCGTCGGACGACTGTATATATAGATAGATAGACTGTGGTATGATGCCGGATTGTTCGCTATCGATTGTGCCCAGTGTGCGCCACGAGGAGGTTATCCGACCCCGCCGCTCCCCTCTTCCAATGAACCTGTATACTAGTGGCAAAGTCGGCTTCACCGGCGTAGTTCCCGTTCCTTGGGAATATCGTGATAAAATGCATAATATATTTTAATTGAGACTAGGAACTATCTGTCAATATCCATTCAGCCTTTTTGCGTTATTATAGTTACGCCCTCCGTTTTCGTGGTCTTATTACAATCGAGGGCCTTCTCGGTCGATCAATACTTAGACTTTTTTTTAGGCAAACGTTGTGTTGACAAATAAAAACGTTAAAGAAATAATTAATAATATATGAAATACTATATGAAACACTTTATGCAACAACGCTCCTTAAAAAGAACTCTATTGGTCCACCGGGAAAATGGGAAATTACTTGTTGTAAGCCTAGAATCCGTATGACGCCACTGATCCCGGGACTTCATTTGTTTTTTTTGTCTTTGCTGAGTACCGAAATATGAAAATGTCGTGTTTATAGTGATGTCAGCGTGGGGCGCGCGAGCAGGGCGTCGGGTCACGACCTCGCGCGCCGGATTTAGACGCGCTTGCTGCGCGGGCGCCCCGGTGCGCAGTGCTGCCAACAACGCCCCCTCGCGACAAACGCAAGATACACGTTGTTAACAATTACAATCGATGCATTATTCGCTTGACCTACAAAGGTGCACTGATTTAGACTAAATCTGTTAATTATAATAAAAAAAATTGTATGCACAAAGGCATTTTATATCAGAAAAACACAAGTCATGATACAAATTTTGATTTTCTAATAGAAAAAGTCTATTAATTCATCGAACTCGACCTGGACACCGGTGTCCAGAAAACAATAGAATATCTATTGTGTCTCATAATCCGGGGTCTGAGAGGCTTTTGGCTTAATATAAAAAGTATATTTACCTAAATATATGTATTTTACTGGTACACATCTCATTTACATTTCCAAAACAAACTTAAAATATCTAGTTTTTTCGAAAATTCGAAAGACTATCTCGTCAAGAGCAAGCACCATAACACCTAGTCACCGATTTATACTACTACTATTTATAGCATTTTGATACAAAGCTGTCAGTGTGTATATCTACCATTAAAAGTCACAAAATACTGAAAATATTAAACAGGTATAAACTTGTAATTACTGTGGATTTTCCTACTCCAATTTTCTTTTTTTTTGTGTTCTAGAGTGTCGTTTTACTCTAGAGCTCTATATTTGTCATTGGATTCGGTTACAAAAGGAATGGTAACGAATGTCTATTCTCCGTATTTACAAGGCTGAAACATATCGACATCAGGTCGTATCGTTCTTTGTTCCTTATCAGCCTTATCAGCTTATCTCGTCACGACGCATGACCGGTCGTCTGTCTCGCCCTGAGTGCCCTTTCCTTGTCACTACACTGTTAAATAAGTAGTCATTACAGTAAAGAAAATTTATGGAGACACGAAGAGCTGACAGTTGGGAATCACGGTTTTTAAAAGGATATTGGTATCTAGTAATAAGATTAAAATAGTTTTTTTTTTACCGACTTCAAAAAAAAAGGAGGAGGTTCCCAATTCGACGGATTTTTTCCGATCCGGAAACCTTTTGGAGTCCGAAAGGGTTTATATTTTGCTTTTTAGTTTTTAATAGAAAATTCTTACAAAAATCGGCTCGGCTCACAAGATATTCTCAGACGGGTAGAATAACTTGTGAACTGA
Source organism: Chrysoteuchia culmella (assembly GCA_910589605.1). NCBI lineage: Eukaryota > Metazoa > Arthropoda > Insecta > Lepidoptera > Crambidae > Chrysoteuchia > Chrysoteuchia culmella. The sequence goes on along the minus strand of OU342651.1, from coordinate 18,181,183 downwards.
GTAAATTATATCTATTTTTTTTAATAAAATTTATCATCTAAGATAGCATTGAAAATGCAAAACTTAAAATCATAAGTAGAACCTAATTTAGTGTCATTATCGTATGAGCGTGTCATGAATTTATTTCAATCTTATTAGAACTATGACAAACAAACATTCTTAATCTAAAAATAGCTATTAGGAATACGGAAACCACGAACGTTCCCGTTTCAGAAAGGAAGATGTTGTAGAGATATCCAATCTAATATTGTAAATCTGAAAGGTATTATAAATGTATTTCTGTTTTGTTTTCTCGTCAATCTGAATCAAAGAACACATCCAACTAAACGTTGTGGTCTGGTTCTTTACCTTATGCTGTTTCAGCAATATCACAGTAATATACAATATTAGCGAGATAATAGACACAGGTATTTCTTTCCATTAACACATACTCGTATTAAGAAAAATGCATAGTTATGTGTTTGATGATAACATAAATAAATAAATTTCGTGTGTATGGAAGAGCGGGACCTCCTGACACAAGTGTCTCTGGACACTTAATAGGTTGGTTCCAGCCACTTATGTAAGAGCAACGTACTATGTTTATGAATAAAATATTTTCATTTTTTCATTTTCATTTCAGTTAGAAACTAAACTGGTTGGAGTTTTCTCATCATTGCAAAAAGAAGATTTTTTTTAATTCAAGTTTTTGACTCAATTCTACGTCTTAGCAGAATTATATTTTATACCAAGGCAGCTTGATGATTCTGATGATGATTTCCGGTATTCAACCATTTCATAGTTAAATCGTGAATTGGGCCTGAGAGGTTAAAAGAAGAGCAGAAAAAGACAACTCAAGATCATAGTTTAGAAGTCAAAGGAGTCGTCAGTTTATTTTTCGGTTTATTATGACGTTACTAACATAGATTGAGGATGGTCATTAGACAAGTAATATTTCAGTCACCAGCAAATATAAATAGATATTTTAGGTTGATTTACCAATCGTCAGATAACAATGTCTGAAACAACAAAAATGTGTCACCTTTATATACCGAACGTCTGATATCGCTGAGCCATCAAAGTCCTATGCGAAAGTTTGTGAGGATTTATGGATAGATGTTTGTTACTCTTTTACGCAAAAACTACTGAATGGATTTCGCTTAAACTGTACACTTATATAGCTTATACATCAAAATAATACATAGGCTACAGTTTAACATAATATTTCCGCGGGATCGGGAACCACACGGATGAAATCGCGAGCGGCCACTAGTCTTCTATACTAATAAAACAATACCGTGACTCACTGATTGACAATGCACAGCCTAAACAGGTGAACCGATTCAGGTGAAATTTTGCATACAGGATCCTTTAACTTTGTAGGCGAGCACTAAGAAAGGATTTTTTTATATTCCCACAGGAACGTGAACCACATCAGTGAAGCCGCGGACGCCCACTAGTAAGTAATAAACTAACTGTTGAATGCAAGACTAAGTTCAGTGCAAGTTCTTCAGGCCGACATCGTTGCCAGCCGAGTGCCGTGGAAGGTTAAGAGCCCGTTATCGGCTGTTATCAGCTCAGTACTTACCTAGTGCCGCCCCATTTGCTCGTTTGACCTGACACCTCAGTTATCAGTTGTTCGTCGCGATAACCGCTGCGCTGTCACGGTACTACCTGTTTGGATTACCTTTACAATTAGGTGTTAAATTTTTGCTTTAGTTGAACTAGTTGATTTTGTCAGGATACGTGTTAAAGGTCAACATTATAGACATAGTGGCAAGATTGTTGGGTACGAAAACATTTTCTTTGTTTGTTTGTGTTAATTTTTTGTCAGGTCATTTAGAAGTTTAAAAAGCGTTCTTTGTTTTGTGGATAATCAAATTATCTTTTTGCTTAGCTTTCTAGTCAGTGGTTTTTGACTTACCAGGATACGTGTCAGGTCAGGTATAATTAGTAAATTGTTTCAATACTTACTTCGGTTACATTTTTTTGTTTATTTGCGTAAATTCATTGACAGGTCAAAGCTAAATCTTGTGTTAATGTGATGTGTTCTTTGTTTGGTAGATAATTTATCTTCTTAATTCACTGTTTTGGCAAAGCTTTTTTTAATCTTGCCAAATAGATTTTTAAACTTTTATTTTAATGCCATAAAGAAGTCAGTGTAAAAGCATTACCTTGTTAGTTGTTTTCGAATCTATTCAAATGATCTATCAGTGACCGAAATTCAACATAATATTATCATTGGACTGTTGTGAGTAATGCCTTATCTGTCATTTAGATTCAACGGTAAATGTAAAGTCGAGTTGCATTAAAGTTTATGTTAGGAATATCTTAAAAAACTTACTAACTTTTGTTGAAATAACGTTAAAACATTTTCAGACTTGTAATTGAACGTTGTCTATGGGTATGAGTGTAAAATTAACTTTGACGTTGTCGCTCAATTCTCATGCAATCTAAAAAAAATACTTACATTTTTTACTTTTTATAACTTTTTAATTTTGCATTTTACAATGCTTTTTTTATGTGATAAATAATAAACAAGAAAATATACTAGAAAAAAGCAACTTGTCTCATGTCAACCCGTTAGGGCGACATGAGACAAGTTGCTTTTTTCTAGTAAATTTTCTTGTTTACTTACATTCGTTATAAACCTCCTTTTTTCAAAGGAAAATTCAAACTTGTTATTTTTAATTGGGCCCCAGTAGGGCTAGCATGAGAACTTTCGAAATAGTACCGAGAAAGTATTTTGAACGTCACATCAAAAAATGTTTAGGAAAATATAAGTACCTAGCTAGGTAGTCCCGTTTACGTCCGGTAGGAACGCGGCTCAAAATGACATACGTTTGTTGACGATACTTTTTCGATACTTATTCTAAAGTGTTTTGTACTTGACCTACTGGTTCTCTTATTTACATGATTAGGTATATCCATGGAAGTAATAAGTACTGTTGCACGTAGTACTTATTACGTCCAATATCATATGAAATACTAGCAGATTCTATGAAAGAAATAATTGACATATAGTCATGTTTGACATAAGCAATGTAAATTGATATTATATTGTGTACCTACTAAACAAATATTATAGAATTTTACATTTCAGTGTCTAAGAATTCGCTTCAGATTCATATCGATTTTAAGATAATGGTATTTTCTAAAGATTTCTAATGGTATTGTCGGATAACAACTATCAGAAAAACTTTAAGATGGAATCAGCAGATTTTACATCAGCTGAACAAAAAGTGAAGTGTGTAGTGGAAAGTGATGAAAGTGAAGTGAAAGTAGAGAAGGACGGTGATGATGGTGATGAGCCAGCGAAGGTTTTGAACCTGAGGGAGAACCGCCTGACCAGCATCATCGATCAACTGCGGTGTCAAAATAAAATGAAAGGTAAGTTTATGTTAAGTGTTTTTGATTAGTTTTTTCACATTAAATAATGCTTTTCTAAGATCAATTTATATTCTAGAATAAAAAAATAACATTTTATTCATACAAAATATGTTAAGGAGCCAGCGATAGGTACTATTGAATAGAAATATTTAAATGTTTCCGAACATATTGAGTGCCTCGTCTCATACCTATTTAAGGCTACCTTTAACAATTCAAATATTTGTCAACTGAAGATAACAATTATTGCACCAGGCCGCAATTAATTTTCACGACCCAGAACTACGATGTTGGAAACGCTAATTTTGTAGAAATAAAAAACGCCTCTAAATTAAATTAAATTTCCTACATTGTAATCTGTGATCTCTATCTCTCGAAACAAAGCTAAGACAATACTTAATTGCACAGTATCATCTCCACAAAACTGTGTCAGTGCGAAACTGGAAAATTGCTTGAACATGCAAAGACAAATAGTTTGTAGCACTCCATAAATCTTGAGGAACAACTTGGTGGCTTCAACCGTGACCGAGACAAAAGTCGCAACCTTTGCTTCGATGCTATCTTGGCTGCATGTAAATCGCTTAGTGGATTTATAAAAGTAATTACTTACTACCAGACAAAGGGCACGCGCTCAGCGTTCCAACTATTCAAAGTTATGTCGTCGGGGAATTCGAAAACATCCAAAATAGGTTTTACTCCTTTGTGGTAAGAACTAAGGTTGTATACCCTAGCGTTTGTAGTCTACTATAAGAAGCCTCTGCTGGTGAATGTCTTAAATCTTTAGCACAATAGCATTGATGGCAGATAGCAGGTATCGCGCGATCAAGTTTCCAGGTTGCTCTGAATTAGTTTGTTCAGCAAGGTACGCGGTTCGGCAAACATGTGTTACTGTGCGCGGTTGATCTTTAATTGGCCATACGAGATTGATGATGACTGTATAGAAGTAGTTGTAGTTCTAAATAAGCCGGAAAGTCTAGCTTGCCTAGACAAAAACTCATTAAAGTACTCAATTTTTTAATACAACGCGGAAACGCCTTTCATCTGATGCTAGTAATCATAAGGTTGAAGGTAGAATCACGGTTCTCCCAGAACCCTCAACCACTGAGGAATTGGCTGCATTATATCTTAACTGCCTACAATAATGTTGAAAACTTTGTATATTAAGCTGCAGACTTAGGCAAGATGGTGCTAGCTGTTCAGGTGGACTTAGGACAAGTCCTTTGTCACCAACCAAACCAAATACAACATGCCACCCCACTGACAATCAAATCCGCGACCTCTGGATCTGATACCCGTGTTACTGCCTAGTGGTAGTGGTCTAGTGACCATCGTCGTCGCAGCCTCATGACCACTGCTGGTGCTGGCCACTGCTGGTGACCTCCTAGTGACCATAGAGTATTATTATGTAGACAGTTCAATAATTGTCTTGCTCAACCAAGCAGTGACGATTCCTCTAAGTTGGCGAGGTTGGCTTTGCCAAACCAAACATGAACAAAATAATGATATAAGTAACTTTTTCTATATTAAATAAGTAATAATCAGTGGGGACATAAAAAATGGCTGATGAGGAATATTAAATAATGTTAACACGCTAAACAAGCACACAGCTGGTTGGATACCTAACTTGAGCCTGGAGCCAACCGTATCTACACATCAGGAATCGCAACTGCAACCAAGTAATCGTTATAAGCCAAGTCCATGCAACAAAGGTGCGGTCACATTTGGTGTTTCGAACTCGACTCCACCTTGTCGTGAACCTTAGGCACACCGCTATTGGGAATCCCTAGACTTATTGGTGATGATGTTTTAAAGTTTAGATAACACATGCAATGAATTAAGTGTTTAGATACTGAGTTCAGAAGATACAAACCGTTGTTTTGAAAAAAATAAATTGCATTCTCAGTATGCATTTAAAAAAGCTTTGGTTTTGTCTAGGTAGGTGTAAAAAATCATTTTTCGTATAGGCATTATGTAAAAAAAAAATACATTTTTGAATCCTACTAATATTATAAATGCGAAAATTTGTGAGGATGTTTGGATGTTTGTTACTCTTTCACGCAAAAACTACTGAAACGATTTGGATGAAATTTAGCAAACAGATAAAAGATAGCCTGGATTGAAACGTAGGCAACCTTTTATTCCGATATTCCCACGGAAACAGGAACCACGCGGGTGAAACCACGGGCGGCCGCTAGTAAATTATATAATTAAAACACGCAAAGAAGAAACAAAATTAATCATCACACATAACAGTAACAACACAATAATAATATATTTAACTTACTCTCTTTTATAATTTGGTGTATGAGGTCAGCTTATATGTATAACGAACATTAATGCTAATTGGCCATGATATTAATATTAATAAAGATACAAAGAGTAAGTTGATTAAAATAATAGAAACAGTCGTTTTTGGAAACCATGTTAAGGTAAAAGTTTTTTTTACCTTTAGGTACTTATGTATTTGACGAAAGTAACGTCGGTCGCTATGATAATATCTTCATGGTTTGACGGAAAAACTACTTACGCAATAATGAATTAATACGACGTTTATTAACATTTCGAACGCGTGCTATTTATTTAAATAAAATCCGTTTTTATGATGACGACGTGCTTCATTCGTCGTCTCAGCCACAACACCCATTGCTGGGTATAGGCCTCCCCCAAAGGGGGTGTTTGCCATAATCGCCACGCTTGGCAGGCGGGTTGGCGATCGCAGTACGGCCAAGTTTTGTAGGACACGCTGCTGTCCATCTCCTGAAGGCTGAGTCCCTTAGTCCTTTACGACACCCACGGGATGAGAGGGCGTAGTGCTATTCTAAGACACTACACAGCTATGTGCTGTATTAATTAACACGAATTTAATATTCTCGATTCCGTGGTGGTTTTTGTTTGCACCTTTTCAGGGAGAGATTGGTTTTAGTTTTTGCAATTACGCGTCTTTTCAGGGGTTTTGACGTCTCGAGAAAAACCATTAATTTTTTTTATTCAGTCACCGTACCTAACATGGCATCAGCTTTTGATTCTCGTGTCACATCCAATCATGTCACACTGTCCAGCTGGAAAGGTCCGATGTCTTATAAAAAGGTTTTCGATTCCATGAACGTAGAAAAAATCCTTAACTATAATATTATGTAATGTCAAAGTTTGGGGTAACTATTTTGTAATCTGTGGTTTGGATGTTTGTGCCTCAATCACGCATAAACTATATCCTATTTATAAATGCGAAAGTTTTTGATTGTTCTTCCATCACGCCTTAACTAAGCAACCAATCGACTTGATTTTTGGCATAGAGTTGTTTAAAAGGATGGAAAGTAACATAGGCTACTTTTTATCCCGATATTCCCACGGGAATGGGAACTACGCGGGTGAAACCGCAGAAGCGGTCGCTTGTCACGCATAACAGAACCTGAAGCCGAATGGGTTTGGATCAAAGGCACGCAAAGCCAAATTATATACCTATTTATTTATTTATTAACACTTTATTGCACAAACAGCAAAAGGCGGACTTAATGCCCTTAGGCATTCTCTACCAGTCAACCGGAAAGGGTGTGGAGGAGAAGTCACGACGAGAGTATTTAGCCTGGAATTAAACGTAGGATAGCATTTATACCTGTAAAATATTCCATAGGGGTCTTCCGAATGACGAAGTTGCAAGCGAAAGCTGTTCAGAAGATAAATTTGAGAAAACGCAATTCACTGTAAACTTGTAAGAACACCTTTTATTTATTTCCTAGTATATTATAACATTATAGAACATGATGTTCTTACAAAGGTATTTATTACTTATCATAATTTTATTGATTTCAGAAGCTTCAATCAATCGAGTCAATTAGTGCATGCATTGAGCGTGGTTAGCTAATGACTGGATAAATTTGCGCAGCGTTGCTGGCGCGGTGCGATAGCGTTAATCAGCTCAGGCGCAGGTATAGGGATTTATTCGCGGACGCGGTTGAAATATGGCCGCGGGGGTTGCGTCGATGCCTTGAAACTCAAAGATTGTCGGGTAGCTTACTACCGAGAAAAAAGTATACAACTATATACAAAAGCTTTATAAACTGGTGTTATATTAAGAAATAGAGCTTAAATACTTAGTCGCCCTTTTCGGACATAACAACATAAAATCACTTTTTAGCCCGGGGGTTGCATCGATGGCATAAATGGCCTTAGCCATAAAATCGGGGGGAGCCCACCACCAGGGGGGCTTAATACTAGTCAGTGACAGAAACGAATCGCCTAAAAACCGACTACACGTAGTCTTGTATGCTCAGAGGTGATGCATGCGTGGGACGGGACCCTGGAGCTGTGACAGAACACTTGCCTGCTGCATGCTTGCATGCCTTCCCCAAAAAAAAGACTTCCCCTATAATAATATCCCTGCATGATTGTCTCTCCAGGTGGAGCTCAAAATCATCATTCTGTATAAATTATATTGAAATCATCCTATTACTGTAAAATATTTTTATAAATGTTAGGCTTGAGTTTTTATGGCATTTAAAGTATAAGTAGGTAAAATAAACTTATGTGAAATGTTGATTAGACTATATGAATGTTATATAAAATGAGCATTATATCATATAATGATTAGGTTAAATGATTATGAGGCCAATTGATTTTTATATCAAATAAAATTATGTTAAATGAAATTATATGATTCGATTTATTTATTATATATTTATATAGGGCGACATGAGACAAGTTGCTTCTCTATATTCGTCTATATTTACCACATAGAAATAGCATTGTAAAATGCAAAATAAATAAGTTATAATTAGATGGCTGTTTCATCTTAACCGATAGTCAATCATTGTAAAAATGTTTCTTTCAAATGCGAGGATATTTCTCTCATTGATGAAACAACGGTGCCCAACACCTTAGAAAGGTAAATACTAGAAAGATTCGACGTGTCCTCATAGGTCTCTGTAGCATAATTGATTAGTGTATTGGGCTGGATTCCCAAGGATGCGGGCTCGAATCCCGTCAGGGCGACATGAGCATAATTATTATGTTCAGTTTAAAACAAAGTAAGAGCCGAGTTTACAAATTGTCGATTAGAATTTCGTGAAATATAACAACTTTTACGCATAACGAGCGTGACGTCGGGCGGCACCTTTTTAGCTGCCGTGGTAACGGGATAACTGCGGCACAGGTCATCCTATGACCACGGCAGCTGAAAAGGTGCTGAAACGTGTAAATAAACTATGCGCTATTTATCCGTAAAGGTTATTTTATTTTAATAAACAGTGCGCGCCAAAACTTAAGATGCACTGAGATAATCGTGGTTTAAAACATTGTATAGATGAAATCTACATTAGGTTATATTTGAAAAAATGCCTTCACCAGACCATGTTATATTTTCAGTAATTAATGGGAAGGGGTAAAGAACCTAATCATCACCTGAAATGATTTTGACACGGCATTAAATGACAGTAGGATTCCAAGGCGATGTTTTGTTGATGATAATTTCTATCGGTCGTGAGCAAATAGAGAGTAAGCCTATTGATCTATAGATCCGTGCGCGCTGCTCGACGATCTGGGTGTAGGAATTGCACTATAGAGTAGATTACTTGCAGAGACGACACTTTAAAGTGTATGTAGGTAAAAACATGCATTAACTACTTAGAAAAAAGTAAATTGTGTTTGGATATGTTAAGCACAAAATATGTTCTTAGACCTGCCCCCTAATTGTCTAATTTCAAAATCTATAACAATCCCTTTGAAAGGTATTGTGATTGTGATAGTGATTTATGGAATTGTGTAACTTAAACTCGCAATCCCTTTCGGAACGAATGATGTTTTAAATGACACTTCATTTGACACTTCTTCATACATTTTAAAGATATTTTCGCCTGTCACTTTGCTTAGACAGTTCAATTTCGTTCATTCAATACCTTTCAAAACGCGACCCGATCACAATTCCTATCAAATGCCAAATAGTGGCGGCCTCAAGTATGTGAATATCTTTCAAATGACGAATTGAAAGGGATTGCGATAGATTTTAAAATTAGACAATTAGCCCACTGAAAAGGTTTGGAATACCATTCTTTATTTAAACGTAAAAATAATCTCCGAAGTTAGGCATCATGATCAAAACTCAAGACATCTCGAAAATTGCTATCAGTTGTGATAGTTTGAAGGTTTGGATGCTCGTAACTCAATCACGCAAAAACGGCTGAATAGATTAGGATGAAATGTGGCACATATAGTTTATAGCCTGTATTAAAAGATAGGATACAGTTTATTGCGATATGTGCTCATGGGAACGGTATCCTTGCGAATGAAACCGCTCTGGCGGCCACTAGTAACGAATAACTTTTTATATGATTAGTAAAACTAAGTTACATATTATAGAAAACTAAGTTATTGAATTTATTTCCTCTATCAATGGAGTTGTACGTCTACATGCTTTAGCTTCATAATCATTGCGCAGAGGTCGCGTGCGCACGCGCCGTTAGCGATCCAACTGGAAATTTATAATGATCGATATTCGCCCGCGCGGCCGGCACGGTTGCGGGTCGCGCCGACCAAATTTATAATTGTTATTAACAAATGCTTCGACCGAGGTTCGCGTTGCAGGTCGATCTAGAATTCTATTAAGGGTACCGCTACATTTAGTATACGGGTTAGTTGCTATTGCTAGTTCTCTGTCTGGTTATTTATAGGCGGTTCGCTTTTGTTGGTAGACCTCCCAACTGTTTTGAAATAAAATAACTTTTCCGAATATTTCACGAACTAAGATCTAATTGTCCAAAGATACGGTTAGCTCTTTTTGTCTTTAAATATCAAATATAAACGTGGAGATAACCATATCTTAATTTTCTTTATAAAGGTGGACGTCGGCCCGCTTTCGAAGTTTTCTTGGCAGCTTCTTTCTTCGAATGTCCTCCCTATTTGTGAACTGCCAGTAGAGTCATTAGTTTTCTCTTTTGTTAAAAATGAATACTTAAAATAATAAACAAATCAAAATATAAAATTAATAATAATTGTTGCCATAGTAAATGTGTTACCGTATCCGAACGAAAAAATTAATTAACTTTTCGAAGGTAGACTTATAAGTAGTACTCATCCCGTGACCACGGCAGCTGAAAAGGTGCCTAAACGTCGGGAAAATAAAAAAAAACACTAAAAACCAAAAAATACGGACACTTGGATCTTAGTCGGTTAAATATAGTGCGTTTAATATCCGGAAAAGTTGATTTATCTATATACTTAATTCAGGTTCGCAAAATTTGTGACGACTCGATAGGGACTTTGGCGCGTAGTACGCGGCCGAGTATGGTATCAAATTAAAGGTACTCGAGTATATTTGTTCCGAAAACTATAAAATATACAAAATGTTAAACGTGATGATCACAAACTGCAATTAAAAAGTGTCATTATTTTCGCATAATTTGGAATTTTTCGTCGATCGACGAACCCGAGTATCGGGTTGTAACCGCCCTAGTTTCAATGAACTTAGGTAATAACTTTAATTAACTAAAATGTACATATCTCCCAACTGTATGTTGATACCTACGTCCAATCCAGTGACCCTTTGGTTTCAATATTATATTAATATGTTTGCATCGCTTTGTCACTAAGATAGGAGTGTGGATCTCTGGATACTAATGTCCAGCTATTGTTAGATTCCTAAGCAGTGTAACTTTTCCAAACAACAGAGAAATTACCAACAATAATTTAAAAAAATGAGTTTAAGTTTTGCAATACTCACCGAAGTTAGCCTATTTTATGCTTTCAGTGGTACAGAAAATGTCAACAGTTTTATAAAAATTGCATTTACCTCTTACCACATCGTTATTGCAGTCAAAATAACCAAGAAAGTTATACATTAAACACTACCTGTATGAAACACACGTTCATTTAAATTCAAATTCATAATTGGGACGTTTCATCTAATAGCACCCCTTCACTCTCAGTTTTATTGGTTTTCACATCAATTTCTTTCTACATAAACAGTTTTAAACAGTCCATTAAACTAGAGTTAGACGAACGGTTCAAACCAAACATTACGTACAAACCGAAGATTTACGTCGCATAGTAACAGTGAACAAGAACTGAATGACTCGACTTTCGCTTCAATAAATCTGCATCTAGTTTTCAAGACGGATGGCTGAAGTTATCTATGTGGGTCTGTCAGTATTTCGCTACTCTTAATAAACTTGGTTTGGTATAGTAAGTAAGCTTTATGGACCCCATAGGAGACTCTGTTGCGAATCAGCGCGGAGAAACGCTTGCGCACTACAACTTGGTCGAATTGTTCAGGGAATATCTGAGATTTTGATGATTATGATGAGCACTATTAATGCGAAGTTGTAGATTTCAGTCGGTATAGTAATTTAGTGGTCAGTAAAAAAAAACGAACCGAAGCCAAATAATTTTGGGAATATGTTTTTTTTTATTTTCTTTGGTGGAAAAAAAGTTTCTTTGGTTTCCGGAATTAAAAATCTAAAAGTTTACGTACTTTCGAGAATTACGTGCAAGAGGACTTAGTTACAGAAAAGTATCTCTATTCTCTATTGAAAATTTAAAATTTTAAAATGTTTGTTTTAGTATGTGAATATATTATTTTATAAGTTAGGTACTTTCATTTCTCAGTCTCCTTCTGCAAGGATGTTGTCCTCCAGAAGGAGACAGCGGAGAGAGCTCGAGAGCAGGACGCCCATGCAGCCATTCTTTGCCGTAGGCGGCTAAGAGGAAGGAGGCGACGGTATGATCGCCTCATTCCCTAGGGAAACCTCGTTAGTGATGGTAGGTGTACCATCCCGGAAGATTCGCTGCTCCGCTCGCCTCTCTAGGGAGAGGTGTCGCCAGGAGGAGGCGCAGTAGCTGTGGGGGTTGGGCGGCGGGACGGGGAATCCCGTCGTCCAGCTAGGACCCCCCGTGGTGAATGGGCGCGCCAGGTGTTCCCGCGCGCCCAACAGTAGTGGTAGTCTGGGTCACTCCACCGACCCAGAGAGGAAGGCCCAAGATGGCAGACGCGGGGCGGAGACCCGGTAGACTGCTACCCTTGTCCCGGTAGTCTCCGTCCGTACGCGAGGAAGGAACACCCAGGGGGTTTTAGTGGGTTCGAGTCCCACATAACCTCTCTGTCTACCCGGACGGGGGGGTATGTGCGGGCAAATCCGCCTGGAAAAAAAAGGTACTTTCATTTAATAAGAACAAATTATTATAATGAGTCGAACGAAGAATTGAGATAAGATTTATTTAGGTATAAGTACTCGTATTTGACGTAAAAATTTAGGTCCACTGTAATATATTTTTTCCAAACAAAGGAATAATAAGAATGACGTAATTTAACACGCTAAAGACTAATCTATCAGTGACACTTTTAACCTTATTTTGTTCGGTCGACCTTAGGAATAGCTCAGAGGTTCCCAAACTCTTTTTTCTCATAGACCACTCTCAAAATTTTGCTTGTTCCGGTGGACATTTACATTACATTTTTACCCTACAGTTACATTTTTACCATATTCCCAAAACTCGATATAAATGTGAAAATTAGATGGAAATATGCGTTGCAGCTGAGTTCCAATCACGAATTAAAAGTTAAAACAAAATTAAGAATTGAATCCACTCACATCACAATCAATTAATTCATAAACCATTATTAATTAATTGATTGTGATGTGAGTGCATATCAAAACAGTAAAGTTAGCCAATCAAATGTGATTATATCCAACTTTACTTTTTTGACATCTACTCACAGCACAAGAAACCAATCAATTCTCATTTATTTTATTTAGAAAACTTCCCGTTCGGAGACCTACATAATTTGTGGTTCGGGTTCAGAGTGGTAAAAATATAAATAAAAATAGCATATTTTCTTGTGTTGTATTTATTCAAATTAGAATTCAACATTAATAACGTAGCGTCACTCCTACAATGACAATCACAAAATAGGTAGTCATAATTTTAATGGGAGGGATGTGATTGATGGATTTACAGCAAATTATCAATATTGGCTTCAGTTTTGTCAAAGAATACTAACTGGTTTAGTTAAGAATAACCGCAAATCTCCCCGGTATATGTTATTGAATCTGCTCCTTTTTTTGTTAAAAGGTTTGTAACAACCACAGAACAAACAACACTAAAACTTTTTTCGACAAGATATGATTAGGGAAACACTATCAAACCTGACGACCTTTGGCGTCCTTTTGTACTAAACCCGCCTTCTACGCCATAGGACCCGGGTTCGATCCCCGGACAAGACAAATATTTGTGTGCATGAACATGTCTTTTTGTCTTGGTCTGGGTGTTTAATATGTATATTAAGTATGTTTTTACAAAAAAAGTATATAAGTATGTTTATCCGTTATCTAGTACCCATAACACAAGTTCTTCATGAAACTTAGCGTGGGCTAGATAATTGGTGTGATTGTATGGAATTTATTATTATTATTATCAAAAGCTTTCTCGCAATTCTCCTCAGGCCAGGATATTTTCGGGTATTTCTGTCTGCTGTCAGAATCTTTGATACCCTCTTTCATATTTCACCTTCAGGTCCTCGAGCCTCAGACTCTAAGCTCGAGTAGCTTCTCTTGCAATATCACATTCTCCACTTCCGTTTCATCAAATAGATTAACGATCCATGGTGTTATTTCTGTCATCAGAATATCTTCAAATCAGATTTTGAAATTATCATGCAGGGCAATTGAATGTTGAACGTTTGTCTGAATATCCTTAACAAGGCATTCTACTTCGAAAATTCGTGTCGACTAATATTTTGCTTCATAAGTTTCAATTTTCTAAGAGATATCTAAGAAATTCACCCTTTGTTTTTATTAAATTGATGCTGTCTCCTTGTAACTGTAAGTTAAGTTGGAAGATGCAAGTTTTTAAACATAACAGTCGCTGAGCTTCTTAAAATATTATCTTCCTATATTAATAAGTGAAATCAAGCCGATATTTTAGTTTTCACTATCGAAACCAGAAAATTTTCGTGGATAAGAAAGCTTAAGAATTGTGAACCCCCGTTTTTTTGTCACGCCGACGTAGACTCCCGTGGACCCCTGGGGGCCCACCTGGACCACTTTGGGAATCGATGGATTAGCTGAATATATATAAAACTGCTAGCACAGAATAAATAAAACTGCTAATGTCAACAATGCATGACATTGAGTTGAAGCCCTTAACGCATGCGTAATAAGAGCGATTTCTAAAGTGCAACAGTAAAACATGATGCACTGTCGGCAGTACGTGTTTCTTTTGAATAATGGGGAAAAGCTTAACTTTCATCATACCTGGGGCCCAATTCTGCTAATGATTAGTCACAATCTTATTCCAGTGGTGTTTCAATGGTAGTGCTGTTTTACACAGTTCTTGTTACAACAGTGTAAATAAACACTACTATTGAAACACCACTGAGAGACGATTATGACAAAAAATTTGCAGAATTGACCCCCTGATGTTAAGAAATGATAAAGCTGATGGTGGAAGTGCGTTTCTCCCGGAATCCTCAACTAATGAGGATAAATAAATTACGAATATGAACATGTCGACGAGCATTTAAGGAATGTAAGAATAGAGGGAATTAAGAGGAATATGTGAGAAGGAGAATCGTAGCATGTGAAAAGATAGCTTTGCCTACGCCTACAGGTAACAGGCGTGAATATACAGGAAGGTATTTTGAATTCCATCTGTTGGTTTCTTTTCATTTAATTTACTAAGCGCTGAAAATTATGAAATCCATCTTACAAGAGGGATTTGATACTTTTGATCGATCTTATCGATCAGTGCCATAAAATAATAAAATTACAGGTTGATTTTTTTTTTCGGATTTTAGTCGGTTCGATTCGTAGACGGTTAAGCAAGCGTATTTTTTCAATAATCCTTGAATGTAGGTACTAAGTCACCGTTACCTACTTTTCTTCCAGGGTGAGATTAAAAACTTTACCCTGTATATGGTGAGCAAATGAAGTGAGTATTAAACTCATGAAACAGTGTTCTTGTTGGTGATAAGCGCACGTAACGTGGAAAGGAAAGCGTGACCGTCGCGTATCAGCTATTGGCGGTATCTCGCACGAACTCCGCTGAGCGGTTTCTTAGTTTCTATCTTTATGTCATTTTTAACACCCGACGTATTTCTTCTGATACCTACTAGCTTCCGCCTGCGGATTCACCCGCGTGGTTCCCATTCCCGTGGGAATGTTTAGATAAAAAGCCTATGTTACTCTTCGTCCTTTCAACTAACTCTATGCCAAAATCAAGTCGATTGGTTGCTTAGTTAGGGCGTGAAGGAAGGACAAACAAACACACTTTCGAATTTCTAATATTAATTTAGGATAGGATTAGGATTAATATGCTTCAACTCTTATACATAACAATTTGATGAGCTTGATAACACAGTGGTTAGTGCGTTCAGCCCGATTGTGGTGGTTAAGCTACTTTCGCAGTGGTTGGTTCCGGGATGGGTGACCAAAAATGTTATGTCCTCCGTGATTCGAAAGGCACGTTGAGCCGTTGGTAGCGGCTGCATCAGCCGTCGTTAACACGGTTGGCTTGATGTGTCATACATGTCATGGCCCATTCTCCTTATCCATGCATAGGAAGGGCAGTGTACCAGCATTGGGGATTTTAAAATGGCTAAAAAAGAAATGCTGGACTACATAGAACAGTAAAATACTTGGTATTACATAATGACTGCAGTTAAAATTTGACCTAAGTCTAAATGCCATCGGCATCAAAATTCTCTAAAAATATTTGAGTTACATTTCAGCTTTAACCAACAGTCTCTAGGTGACCTAACAATGTTAGAATAATATAACAAACCAGAAACCGTCGATCGACAGGTCGCGACAAAGCGACCGTTATCTTCCGACCTGTCGCGCCACTGTCGCATCGCGCCAGGTACATACATACGGCGCCATCGCTCATGCTGCAACATGTCACCGTGACATTTCACTGTAACATGTCACCGGTCCGACGTGACTGGCGAGTTTCATGCATTCGTGTGTGTGAGATTCTGCAGATATCTGTTGTAGTTGGTAATGTTGGTTTTAGTTTTTCACACGGACTTTTGCATGTCGGCAAAATTCATTTCTCATGGGAAAAGGACATCAGGCATTCTGGTCCAAAAAAAAAAGTGAGCGGCCAGACCCGAGATTTATTTCAATAGGTAGTTAATACTAAGGCCTAAAAATATATATATGGACCTAACCCTGTCACCACATGAACTGAGTAGCTATTTCAAGTTAAAAAATCTGGACAAAAAAAAGTGAGCGGCCTGACCCCAGATTATTTCCAATAGGTAGTTAATACTAAAGCCTAAAAAAATAAATGGACCTAACCCTGTCACCACTTGAACTGAGTAGCTATTTCAAGTTAAAAAAATCTGGACAAAAAAAAAGTGAGCGGCCAGACCCAAGATTATTTACAATAGGTAGTTAATACTAAGGCCTAAAAAATATATATGGACCTAACCCTGTTACCACATAAACTAAGTAGCTATTTCAAGTTAAAAAATCTGTACAAGATTTTTCAATAGGTAGTTAATACTAAGGCCTAAAACAAAATATATGGACCTACAGGGTTAAGTTCATATATTTTTTTTAGGCCTTAGTATGAACTACCTATTTGAAATATACTTGGGTCTGGCCGCTCACTTTTTTTTTGTCCTGATTTTTGAACTTGAAATAGCAACTCAGTTCATGCGGTGACAGGGTTAAGTCCATATATTTTTTTTAGGTCTTTATAGGAACTACCTATTAAAAATAATCCCGGGTCTGTCCGCCTAATGTTATTTGTGTTTTTGCCCAGAATGCCTTATCTTAAATAGCTTCTCAGTTCACGCGGTTCCAGGGTTAAGTCCATATATTTTTTTTAGGTCCTAATATCAACTACCTATTAGAAATAATCTTGGGTCTGGCCGCTCACTTTTTTTTTTGGACCAACTTTGTATGGAGATTGCCTGATGTCCTTTGAACATAATTTGGACTTCTGTCTTTATTTATTAGGTATTTTTAAAACTAAGAATATCCTAGTGATTCTATTAATGAAAGTATGTCAGTTTATAAATATGTAATTTTGAATTTTACAATGCCATTTTATGTGATAAATATTAAACGAGAAAATATACTAGAAAAAAGCAACTAGTCTTATTTCACCCTGACGGGATTCCCGTCGGATCGTCGTATAGTATGTCAGTTTGTTTGTTACTCTTTCACGCATAACTACTGAACCGATTTGGATGTTTAGCACACCGATAGAAGAAAGCCTGATTAAAACAGCCTATTTTTTATCCCAATATTCCCACGGGAACGGGAACCAAGCGGGTAAAACCGCGGGCCGAGGCTAGTTTTTTTTAAATTAAATCATCTAAGAAATTATTTAACAAGACACCTACCCGCGACTTCTTCTGCGTAGGTAGAGATAGTACTGCATTTTCCAACGGGAATTCACAAACGCAATATAAAGTATCGCAAATGATAACGCAGGAAGTGATAACTTCCTGGGTTAGCCACTTAAACTTTTGCTTCAAATCCCGTTTAGTATAGTTTAATTCTACGAGATAAGAGAACAGACACATAATTTCAAACAAATGTTAAAACTGCATCCTACAGACGAATGCGTGAAAAAATGATTTGAAATATTTACGGTGGGTGAGATTTCAGAACCTATATGATTGCATTTCGGACCGCAGATAAAATCTGAAGTTTTAAAAGTTAAATTGGATTCAATTGAATATAGTTATTGTTTTTTTTTTTTAATTGTTTCATAAACTTTATTTGTTACTATTTTAATTAAATTTTTTTATTTATTTTATTTTATTAAATAGGACAACCAACGAAATATAGACTAGATACATAATAAGGTTTTTAACATGCGAATTGAGACTACAACTAAGTTATGTTCCACTTAAAGGTCGCCACGATATGCATAATGGACTACTCCAAAAAAAGTTAATTACTTTCGTTAATTAAATTAGAAAAAATAATTATAACTTTTTAATTTTGCATTTTACAATGCTATTTTTATGTGATAAATATTAAACAAGAAAATATACTAGAAAAAAGCAACTAGTCTCATGTCGCCCTGACGGGTTTCGAACCCGCATCCTTGGGAGTCCGGGAGTGCATTGGGCCGGACTCCCAAGGATGCGGGTTCGAATCCCGTCAGGGCGACATGAGACTAGTTGCTTTTTTCTAGTATATTTTCTTGTTTAATAGAAAAAATAAACTGAGATATTACATATAGGTAAGTATGTTTGTAGTAATATTTGCATGAATAATATGAGGCAGCGATGAGGTTACAATAATGTTAGTTTCTACCTCCCCTTTTCATTATGTTTTTTGCGCTATGGTTATGTTAATTGTAGAGTCGCTACTTGTTGCGAAGGGGTCGTATATGGCCAAGAGCAATGAAGTTTTTTTATTAATTGCTGCTTTCCCGGTATGAATTGATTGACCTTTCAATTGTTAGGTATCCACATCATTTTATATGGATGGTTATATCACGGACAAAAATATCTATGAAATAAAATAACTTTACGGTTTTTAGGAGCGGTATATTTCACGAGTTACGATCGAATTTTCCGTGTTTTTTAAGGTGTTTTAGTTTTCTTGACCTTTTCAGCTGCCGTGGTCACGGGATGACGATGACGGTGCCAAAACGTCGGGAAAACCTTTAAAAATACGAAAAATTCGATCTTTACTCGTGAAATATATGGCGCTTAAAATCCTGAAGAGTTGTTTTATTTGAATGGACATTGCGCGCCAAAGCTTAAGACGTAAAATTATCTACTTATGTTAAAAAAAATCGCCCGATTTACCTACTATCCATTCAAGACTTTTATCACTGAAGTTTAACCTAGTGAAGGAATTTTAATATAAAAATAAGAATTTCGAATGCGAGGATATTTCTCTCATTGATAAAACGACGGTGGCCAACACCGTAGAAAGGTGAATATACTAGAAAAATTCGACGAGTCCTCATAGGTCTCTATAGCATAATTGGTTAGTGCATTGGGCCAAATTCCCAAGGATGCGGGTTCGAATCCCGTCAGGGTGACATGAGATTTGCTTTTTTCTAGTATATTTTCTTGTTTAATATTTATCACACAAAATAGCATTGTATAATGCAAAATTAAAAATTTATAATAAAAATAAGAATTGTTTGCGTAGTTTTCATAAGTTTGACAAAACAGGCGGAGATAGCTCTTCTTACTGCCAAATCTATGAAAACTCCGCCTTTTTTCATGAACGACGGGGAGTCTTAGCCTTCAGTATACCTGATGTTAAGTATTGATAAGGCTGAAGATGGAATCCTCAATAATTGAGGCTATCTTATGTCTAACTGCCGAAACACAAAGATGCTGAAAACATTGTTGTTATGGCGTCAGACTTAGATAAGATGGTGGTAGCTAGCCAGGCGGACTTACAACAAGTCCTACCACCAACCAAACCGAATGTACAATATGTACCCCCGCTGGGAATCGAACCCGGGACCCCTGGGTCTGATACCGGTGGTTGTACCACTAGACCACAGAGGCGGTTAAACAGAGGCAAATGAACAGACAGCCTTGCGCGATTTCGTTGTTGACTCGTTATACATAGTAAAAGTTGTTCATTTTGATGGATACTAATAACTCCTAAAATTTCTTTAGTAATAAAAAAATCTCTGTAAACATCTCAAATAAAAAGTACCTAGGTAACATTAACTTGTAGAATCGCTTGAAAAAAAAAATGTTATGATTACGGCGAATAACGTACGGCTAAAGCACTACCGCTTATCTAGGTTGTACCGCGGTTGATTAATCAACTACCTGCAGATTTCGTTGATAGATAACCAAGTCGAAATTAAAGTCCTAGTGAAGGAATTCTTGTTTGAAACCTTGGAATCTACCTAGCTTGTTCATCATATTGTTAACTGTCCAAGTGCCTATAATTTTTAAACGATATTTAGTATATTTTATTGTATCCCTCCCCAATGCGAGCTTCCAACAGCGTTGCTATATACCTCTGTGGATTTCTTACGCTGTTATTTTTCAATTATTGTAAAATAACTTTTTATACAGTAATAAATAAAAAAAAAACTTGGATTACAAATTATCACTTAAAAGAGATTGCTTGCACAGACGCAACAGTAATAATAAAGTAATAAAGTTATCAAGTTATCGCGTGCTCTCTTATGTAAGTGCTCTTTCCATCATATTTTATAATTTATGTGAACAGAACGGTTAAAACAGTTATAAGTACATGTTAAGTTTTGGCGCGCACTGTTCATTAAAATAAAACAACTTGTACGGATAACTAGCGCACAGTTTATTTATACGAGTTTAGATCTCGTCCTCCCGTGACCACGGCAGCTGAAAAGGTGCTGCCGAAACGTTCGGGAAAACCAGAAAGCCTTAAAAAACCTTAAACACACTAAATATAAGATCTACTAGAAGTTTTTGCACTGTGCGCATTCAGTAACTGTTCCATTTTCGAATCATGTATTTTTTCCCCGACTGCGCCAGAAGGAGGGTTATGTTTTTCGAGAGTACTTGTATGTATGTATAATTGTTTGGCACGCTCTGCGGCCTGAACGGCTCCATGGATTTTAGCGTGAGAGGTGTCGTTAGATTCGTATTTACCGTGAAAGTGACACTGGGTATATCGAAATAAAAAAAGAGGATTTTTGACACCAAATAAAAAAAAAAGCTTAGAATACATCAACATGGGTATCAAATTAAAGGGCTGGTCTTAAGAATTTCAAAAATGTATATCATGACCGATAAATAACTACGAGTAAAAAGATATAACTAAAAAATATATAAAAAAGAACTAAAGAACCCTCCTGCATCATAGCTTTCTATATTTGATCTTGTTTCCATCTTTTCAGTTGACTTGTCTTATGAAGTAGGAGAGTTTTTAGTTTTTTAAATTTATATATATTATAAATATACTTTCATAGCACTTTAAAATAAAAAATAATTTGTACTTTTTTAAATCTCACATCGAAGTTTGCCATTTGCAGTGAAAAACGGAATTGACGCGAAACGATTTCAGCTTGATAAATTTGAATCAGTGAATGCAGTTCAATATTTCTCAAAAAATTAAGGATGGTTCCTTAAGAACGTTTTCATGTAGCTACAACGGTTAAGGTACCTGCCCTTCTTGCCCCGTCTTAAATTAAGGATGGTTCCTTAAGAACGTTTTCATGTAGCTACAACGGTTAAGGTACCTGCCCTTCTTGCCCCGTCTTAAATTAAGGATGGTTCCTTAAGAACGTTTTCATGTAGCTACAACGGTTAAGGTACCTGCCCTTCTTGCCCCGTCTTAAATTAAGGATGGTTCCTTAAGAACGTTTTCATGTAGCTACAACGGTTAAGGTACCTGCCCTTCTTGCCCCGTCTTAAATTAAGGATGGTTCCTTAAGAACGTTTTCATGTAGCTACAACGGTTAAGGTACCTGCCCTTCTTGCCCCGTCTTAAATTAAGGATGGTTCCTTAAGAACGTTTTCATGTAGCTACAACGGTTAAGGTACCTGCCCTTCTTGCCCCGTCTTAAATTAAGGATGGTTCCTTAAGAACGTTTTCATGTAGCTACAACGGTTAAGGTACCTGCCCTTCTTGCCCCGTCTTAAATTAAGGATGGTTCCTTAAGAACGTTTTCATGTAGCTACAACGGTTAAGGTACCTGCCCTTCTTGCCCCGTCTTAAATTAAGGATGGTTCCTTAAGAACGTTTTCATGTAGCTACAACGGTTAAGGTACCTGCCCTTCTTGCCCCGTCTTAAATTAAGGATGGTTCCTTAAGAACGTTTTCATGTAGCTACAACGGTTAAGGTACCTGCCCTTCTTGCCCCGTCTTAAATTAAGGATGGTTCCTTAAGAACGTTTTCATGTAGCTACAACGGTTAAGGTACCTGCCCTTCTTGCCCCGTCTTAAATTAAGGATGGTTCCTTAAGAACGTTTTCATGTAGCTACAACGGTTAAGGTACCTGCCCTTCTTGCCCCGTCTTAAATTAAGGATGGTTCCTTAAGAACGTTTTCATGTAGCTACAACGGTTAAGGTACCTGCCCTTCTTGCCCCGTCTTAAATTAAGGATGGTTCCTTAAGAACGTTTTCATGTAGCTACAACGGTTAAGGTACCTGCCCTTCTTGCCCCGTCTTAAATTTCCACCCTGTATATATTTCCAAGCAAGAAATGTTTTCTATTTTATTATTATGTACTATAAGTATATACCCGTTCCAGTGGGAATATCGGGATAAAAAGGTTCCTATGTTACTCTTCGCCCTTTCAACTTACTCTTTGCCAAAAATCAAGTCGACTAGTTGCTTAGTTAGGGCGCGAAGAAAGGACAAGCAAACACACTATCGCATTTATAATATTAGTTAAGATGAGGATTAGGATTATGACTGCTTTTGTGTTTCAAGGTTGGCGACACCTTACCACTTCTAACCTCTTTCTTGCATTCTGTGATAATATTCAACTAATGCCCGATTTACACGGGTCAAGTCTTTAGCGATGTTGGTAAGTACAGAGGTGTAAACGATCAGTGACAGATGGCGAGTCCACTTGGCTTGCAAGCTGCCTTGCAAGTGAATCCATATAAAGTCGAACTATCTTTTGTTTCACTGTCCAGGCACTCGCCACTTGACTCGTGTAAATCGGGTATACTATGAAGTAAAAAAAATTGAATTTTCTTTTTTGTTATTTGCGATTTCAACACAGCTATATTACCTACTTGCGGAATGTCATCAATGTTTTTGTAGACATTTATGTAAGTATTATTCAATTAATAGTGAGTCGAATAAGGTATGTACAATGTTGCAGTGTTTAATTAAAATCTGTAAGAGAGCCTCATAACTTAGATGAGGAAACAAATTTTACGTCCAAACCATAAAGATTTTCTCGTTAGAATTTTATTAAGTTTTTACAACAAAATATTAATGAAAATGTTAGTTTCAACGCTTGGCTTATATTAAATACGGAAGCAGTAATTTTCATAACAAGAAAGTAATGTTAGCGTTTGCAAAAATTCAATACGCAAATTTAAATTAAAATTTATATAGAAATTTTAATCAATAACCATAAGCACATCTTGAGTTTCTTTGCGCACTGTTCATTTGATATAAAGCAACTTTTACGGGTTCGAGTGCACTATATTTTTCCGCGAACACACTACTTTTAGATTTGGTGATATTTAAGGGATTTTTTGGTTTCGACCCCTTTCCAGGTGTCGTTATCGCAGGTGCCAGTAATGTGTTAACGGTAAAATATATAGTGCACTTAAAAGTCCGTAAAAGTTGTTTCATGTCAATAACCTATTAAAATGTTGTCGATAAACTTTGTCCCATCACTTTTCTGGTCAGTCTTTGATGGATGGCAGCGAGAGAATAAGCAACGATACAAGGCTGAGCCGAAGCGCAGGACACAATGCACTGTCATCGCTCGATATATTACGGGAGCTACCGCACGCGGCTAATATTTTATCAGGGCGGTCTTCATTGCCATCGAGACCTGCTGTGCTAGTGATGGGAAACGTTAATATCGATGTGAATAGTTTTGCGGAAATGTAACCTAAATAGAGCAAGTGAGATAATTTAACGGATTGGTTCTTTGCGTTATTGTTACAATCTTAGGCCAGTCTTCTCTTTTTGACTAGAATTGTGAAAGTAACATAGCATTATATATTTTAAATTGTAATATAAATTCTTTAAACAGCTGTGAAGAAAATCAATAAACGGTAAACGGTAAGCAACGTTGTTAAACACTAAAAGGAGTGGTGGTAGCAAATACTCTTACTAACATAATAACCTGTGAAAGCACTTACATTGTATTTTATGTAAACAATATATCTTTTACTCAATTTAATCTGAGTAGGTAATGCCTCTACTACACAAAACCTTTTTCTGTCTCCGAATTTCCCCTTCATTACGATCGGGAGAAAGAGGCGTGTACGAGTTGCTCTCATTAATCTTTCATTTGTATGTTTGTTACGATATTATTGTTTCGAGTTTGCACGGATGCTGCGGGGGTGATGGGGATGTGAACCCGAGTGATAAACAAGGTACTACTCAATAAAATCTTAGTAACGACTTTATCTACTACACAAAAGTCACAAATCTATTTTCAAACATCAATCTTATTGTCCTTTCACTACGATCGGGAGAAAGAAACGCGAGTTACTCTCATTAATCTTTCATTTCTATGTTATACTAGCGGACCCGGCGAACTTCGTACCGCCTGAGAATTATTAACTGTTGTCAATATTCGTATCACTTATACCTTAGAAGGGCTGGTAGGGTTCATCAGGTATAGGTACCAGATTTCCTAGGTGAATACGAGTGATTAACAATATACCTTACTACTCAATATAATCTGGGTGAAGACTTTTTCCTACACAAAAATTTTTCAAACATCAAATTTTCCCTTCACTACGATCGGGAGAAAGAGGCGTGCGCGAGTTGCTCTCATTAATCTTTCATTTCTACGTTATATTATTAGAGGAACGGGTTTGCACGGATGCTGCGGTGGGGGTGGGGGGGAGGTGAACCCGAGTGAACCCTCGGTAGCACCTGCCGCGTCCGGTGTGGTGTCGCCACGGGTCGGACAGTCGCTTAAGAAAAACAAGAGACAATCGTTTCTCGGGAATCGCTGATTGGAGCTTACTAGTGGTAAATTATAAAAAATACGTATAATTAATATCGCGCTGAAAATTAAAACATGCGGCTGCCGGCTGTAATGGGCTGTTGTTGTGCTGTTGTTCCTATGTATCGACTACAATATAGTGAGTATACTCACTCTTGCATCCCTTAAATAGCTTCGCCAAGATTAATAACTAACCAAGAATGGCCTGGAAGTTATTAATAGTATCGAGACAGTATTTGAATCGTCACCTCAAAATATGTATGTAGTTCCTTTTACGTCCGGTTGGAACGCTGCTCAAAACGTCACACATTTGTTGGCGATACTTACTCGAAGTTGTTCGCTATCGCTAGGCCTACAGGTCACTTGTGCTTAATTATTAACTCAAAAGACAAACGCTACTGTTAAAAACTGGTGCATATAAGAAGCAGTGTAGTGCGCATAATATCAATGTGAATTGATATACTGCGCATTGCACTGATTTCTACACTGTCACTGAGTAATCTGAAAATTGATTTACTTTATTGTAATTATCTCTTCAGATACTTATTATAGCGCTTTTTGTATCGTCAAAAATACATTTAACATTTTAAATATAGAACTTAAAATTCACGTAAAAACAAACTGGAGTGAACAGAAAACAGTGCAGTGCGCAGTAAATCAACTGGCCTTGCAATCTGCTGGTTCATTTACCTACTTTATTGCTATAATTAGTACTCAAATAAAAGAAACAAAACACCGTCTTATAACTGAAAGTTCTTAGATACTTTTTATTTTATAGAACTTTGCTTTTAATTCGCGTAAAAACAAACTGGAGCGAACAGTATGCAGTGCAGTGCGCAGTAAATAAACTAGCTCTGCTATCTGATGGTTGATTTACTTACATCATTGTAATAAATGAGTACTCAAGTAAAGGAAACAAAAATAAAGATTTGAGACACTTTTCATTTAAGAACTTTGCTATAAAACCACGTAAAAACAAACTGGAGCTAACAGGAAGCAGTGCAGTGCGCAGTAAATCAACTGGCCCTGCAATCTGCTGGTTGATTTACTTCATTGTGCTCAGTTTTCAAGTAACCGGGTCCGCGCGTCCGATTGTGGCCGGCGGTCATTATATTCAAGTGTTATTCATACAGGGTGACCATGCTTTAGGGAATTATGATAAATATACTCATTTTTCTGTGATAAATTTTTTACTTGACTAGAGCAATGCAACGATTCCTCTCACAAATTGACTCGTTGTTAGTGGCGTATATGTAATCATTGTTTTAGTAAGTTCTTCATACTTAGTTATAGTTGATTATTGGCGTTTGAATAGCGACTATTGAAGCTTACTATTGAAATTTCGGCGCATTCATCCAAATGAAGTTTTAATTAATGCATGCAAAATAAACATGTTTTATGTCAATAATTGTTAACTCGTAACAAATTGATTCATATTTGGACGTCACGTTACAAATAATAACGTTAATATAAATATACATCGTTAATAAAATTCAAGATAATTGTTTTATAAATGTAGGCTTATTACTATAACATGAAATTATGTTTACACAGTCGCGTGTTTATGTCTCGTTCCGTCTCATTCTTTTGAATGCCAATATAAAGTTGTTTGATAGAAAATTACAATAATTCTTTGGCATTTAGTATGTATTAGTTATTAAGTTTAATATTAGTGGTCGCCCGGATAATTTTTTAGATACGCATAATACATTTTTATCCCTTATTTCATACATTTTAAAATCTAAAGTTATATTGAGAAATTAATCAGTTTATTTAATCTTATACCAAAATTTATCGCAATGCTCGGTAGTTCCAAATATTACAGAGTTCAAACTTACTTTTGAGAATTTGAATATGAATCTGAATATTAGTTGGTCAATAAAAGAATTTTACAGTTTTTAGATTAAAATAGACTTGGATTTTAAAATATTTCATAAAGAAAACCTTTTTTGAACCAAATGTTATTATTATCACGTGTTGTCACAGTATAATTGTTATTTACCATGTGTTTTAAATAATAAAAGCAAATGATCTATGGATCACTGCTGACGTGCTATGATTCACGCTCGGGGCGATAACAGGTGATCGTCGATAAGTTTCACTAGAATTCTAGTCAAGTCATCGATATAACTGGGTATTAACAACCTGATTACTATATAATTGTGGTTATTATACTATGCTTCGTGTACATTACTGTGTGAATAGTTAACTTTTTCCTCCTTTCGCTTCTTCTCTGCAGATGCAGATCAATTAATGGACACATTGGAAGTGCGACATTAATGAAAAAAGTTGAAGAGTACATCTTAAGTTTTGGCGCGCACTGTTCATTGAAATAAAACAACTTTTACGGATTTTAATGCAGGCCATCCACTGTATCCCGTGACTATGGCAGCTAAAAGGGTGCGTAAAACGTCAAGAAAACCAAAAAACCTTAAAATACGGACAATTAGATCTTAGTTCTTGAAATACAGTGCGCGTAAAATTCCTAAAAGTTGTTTTATTTCAAAGTTGAAGAGATTGTTTTACATTTAGGTCGGCGAGATTTGGTAATAAGTGCGATTTCGTGTTACATTTAATGTTATTTATTTATCTCTACAATTACTCGTTTATTACTATTATATCGTTTTGGCTTTTTACAAATAGTACATCAATTGTTTGGAGGTGCCCACCCGATTCTGTGTATCTTTAGCATAATAAACATTATGCTAACGATACACAGAATCGGGTGGTTCTGATTTTACCTGAGACAAATAGGTTTCAGCAAATATCGTATTTGCTGAAATCTGAATCCAAAATGGGCCGCCTTGAGACAAATAGTTTTATCTCACAAATGCGAAAATCATGGTGCCCTCAGCTTATAGTAAGTGTTGAGGCGTCCACCAATTACCGGGTGTGAAGGGTCTGGGGTTGATAATAATTGAATGTATAGTTTACGGCCACATCCCGCGAGCGAACGATGGCTTACCAATAAAACGCACGTTTTGCGCTTACGCCCCATATACACGAGGTGCACAAATATTCGTATTTTTATCAGTCTTCCATTCTCTATGTTAATATTTAGATACCATATTCTCGAATCGGAATCTCTTTGCCAAAAGTAAAATTTTTAAGGTTCCTTTTAATAGGTTTTTAAGAAATTTGAGCGTTAGTAATCTACTTCAATTTATTATAAATAATCGGAAGAAACTCATTTTTTCATACCTATTATAACTGAAACCTATGCATAAAAGTTAAAAAATAGTTACGGACTTAATTCGATTTTAGTTGTTTTTTGTCGTAGGAAGGCCTTCACCAAGCTTTACCGTAAATGTCAAATAATAATTATCTCAGAAACTGAAGGGTAAATAAATATAATTTAAAGTCCTGACTGCCTGAGAAACGCGTGTTGGTAACCCTGAAACCTCAGTTTAAACTGGATCTCATACCTTTCTAACCGGACTGTGACCCGGCTGTGATAGTACAGGAAAAGTGACGCAAAAAGCTTAACTACATGTCGATCCTCTAAATTATTTGACACTTTGATTTGTTTGAGCGCGAAGTGAACGTCGTTGTGATAGTGGAATTACTTTTCCGAATGCCACTAAATACATCAGATTATGGTTGACCGCATCTTACACTTTTAACCCGCTGCCGCTGTTACGATCAAAGAGCAATGAGGCTTCCGTGCCGGAAAGGAAGCCGCGTTGCTCTATGGTTGCGATGACAGAATGGCGCTAGACTAGTGGATATTGAATAAATTGTTAATTTTATTGAACTCAAAAATTTCGATGTGACGCAAAGTCGTGGCCATTATTGTAATGTGCAAAAAAAATAATACGCCATTATGAAATACTGGAGTGCGTCAGATTAAGATATATATGGCTCATCTTTATGTCCTAGACGTGCTGTCTCATAATCTGACGATTATCCAGAGGGATTCGCCTAATCTGCCAAAAAAAATATTCTTTTAATGCATTGAACTTAATTAATGGAAAAGCTCAGGAAATAGCATGCAAATAAAAGAGTGTATGTTTTTAAGTAGAATATTTGCGTTTATAAGAAAATAATAATAAAAATAAAAAATTAAATATTTAACATTATTTTTTTATGAATAACTTGTTTTTTTTTAATATTTGGGAAAAGATATACCTGATTCTGGAATATCTTCAACAATATCAGGTTTTATGACTTGGTTGTGGTGGTTGGACTATGGTTTGATGAAGATGTCTTCATACGCTTTCGGCAATTGATCACCTGCATTTTGAACTTTCCGTCGACAATTTTATCGACGAATTTTGTTACTTCAGCTTGTGGAAATCGTCAGATTAGATTTGTCGTTATAAATCGTCAGATTAGATATTTTTCGTTATCCTTGAATTATTTCCTTCAAAATAAAAATAAAATAGCCACGCTCGAGAATGTCGAGATGACTTTTTTTTTACAACTTTGTAGCCCTCCCCTTTTTTACGTCACTCTCAAATTGTCAGATTAGTGGAATATACACTTTTTAGCATGTAATTAATTTACCCTACCTTAATCTGACGCGCTCGACAATGTCTGATCATCAATTTTTTTATACTAATCTGATCCTTTATTCTCGACGGGCAGCCGGGGCTCATATTTGGTGGAGGTACTTGACCGGGTACAAGGTATCCCCCTGTATATTAATCTGCCGTGCTTTAGTAAATCCCGAAATCCCCGCTTGGGCTCCTCTACTATTAGTAAGGGATCTATTTTTAACTATCTATTATTGAAAATAAATAACAAATCATATTTTGTAAAAAATGCCAAAAAAAACCGCTTCTTGCCCGTAGTACAGTTGGGATTGTCCAGTTAACTTTATATACCAGATTGACCATCGTTGAACTTTCATGCGGTAGTACAGTTAACTGTACTACGGAATAAATATTTTTTCCCTGATACAGTTAACTGTACCACTAGGGATGTGACTATTTGAATTATTATTAGAAAAAAAAATATTATCTTTTATACACACTACATGTGACCAAAGCTTAAATATGTGTCACAATAGAACTGAAGAATATCTGTTGAGAAGTCAATAAAGTTTAAAATAAAAACCTTTATGGTACGGTAGTACCTAATCTAGTATTCTTAGAGACATGCAATAGAATTATTATTTGCAATGTGTCTGAAAAGCCTTCTAAACAGGCGATCCTAATTTTCACAAAATATTCCACATACGATTCGTGAAGGTCGGTAACGGGATGGGCGACCAAAACTTTGATTTCAAGAGTTCCTCCGTGCTCTAGCATTAGGCCTTTATTATTTTTTGAACGTTAGTTAAAAAAACGTACGTCTAGATTGCATTGGGCCGGATTCCCAAGGATGCGGGTTCGAGTCCCGTCAGGGCGACATGAGACAAGTTGCTTTCTTCTAGTATATTTACTTGATTAAAAATTATCACATAAAAATAGAATTGTAAAATGCAAAATTAAAAAGTTATAAGTAGATGGCAGTTTCATCTTAATCGATAGTCAAACAGCTGTAAAGATGTTTCTTTCGAATGCGAGGATATTTCTCTCATTGATGAAACGACGGTGGCCAACACCGTAGAAAAAGGTGAATATACTAGAGAATTTCAACGTGTTCTCGTAGGTCTCTGTAGCATAATTGGTCAGTGCATTGGGCCGGATTCCCAAGGATGCGGGTTCGAGTCCCGTCAGGGCGACATGAGACAAGTTGCTTTTTACTAGTATATTTACTTGATTAAAAATTATTACATCTAGATTATTTGTTTATTGCAATACAGTCCAGATGACAGTGGCGTTAATCACTGTACTTTGGACTACTGAAATTTATCAAAAATCATTTATCACCGACTTATCTTACTAGTATTATTCAACCTTTGACTTGAAATAAAATAAATGACTTATATTGTTTTTATACGAACGTTAGGTATCAATTTCCTTTTCAAAATTCAGCTGGTGGAACAAAAAAAATAATAATTTCGTTGCTAGCAACGGAATGTTCTTAGCCATAAACCATAGTTAAGGCTCATTCAGTGTTCAAGTCAATTATAGGAATAGTAATCAGAGAGATATTGTGAGGTACATCGCACCAATCAGAGAACAGCAGGGATTGTTACTATTATGACGGTTGGTAAAATAGACCCGTTCCAGCAGTAACCATTATCTATAAAATTTATTGTTCAGACATGCTTTTGCAAAGACTTGACAAGTTAAAAATTGTTGGAACTGCTTTGACAATCATGTTAGGTATTATCAAGAAAACAAAATTAATTATTTAACCGCCTCTGTGGTCTAGTGGTACCACAACTGCAATGTTGTAAATAAAAAACCGGCCAAGTGCGAGTCGGACTTGCGCACCGAGGGTTCCGTTTAAAAATTTCAAAAATATTTTTTATTATATGATGTAACTAAAAATTTACGGTTTTCGCAATTTTTCCTTTATCTGTACTATAAGACGTTACTTCGTACCAAATTTCAAGATTCTAAGTTCACGGGAAGTACCCTGTAGGTTTTGATTCCCGTGCGAGTTTCGAAAATTTGCGGAAATTTACGGCATAAACAGCTGTATCTTTTGATTGCTTTGGCTTAGAAGTTTGATCTTTTCACAGCTCCAAGGGACAGTAGACCTGAGTATTAGATATAAATTTCAGTTTGATACCTCCACACGTTCCTGAGAAAAACGGTCTTGACAGACGGACGGACGGACGGACAACGAACTGATAAGGGTTCGGTTTTTTCCATTTGAGGTACGGAACCCTAAAAATAAAAGATTGCATGTTATTTTACGTTTTTCTGGATTTCCCGATGTTTCTTCACTTTTCTAGGGGCCGTGGGTGGTCACAGGATGACTGAAAATCTAAGATGTCATCTTACTATATTGTAAAACATGGAGTTGCTTCAAATAATTGCAGAACAAGTACTTTGTGTTAAAATGAGTGCCAAGTTTAGGAAAGCCTATTTTATTTTCGGAATTTTCAGAAAAATTAAATCGGACCGACAAAAAAACTAACTAGGCGCAGTCCTAAAATACTTTTGCATTTCAGTATTTTTTGATTTTGCAGTATTTTTAAAGGTTATCATTGGGTTAAGTTAAATTGGTGATCAGTTAAATACCTACTAGCTTTTAAGTCAGTGCCCCATGTGTGGAAAATAAATTAACATAGATACTTTCGCATTCAAAACTACTTAGTATGGTTAAAAAAATCAAGGTTTTTGTTTATGATTCTTCCAAGTATGAGTTGATGGCACGTGCCAGTAAGTACGCCACCCTTGCGCCGGATGTGGCCGCTTGTTAGTCGCGGGTCAGTGCCATCGCTGTCATTTTCGTCAACCGCCAATCATATGATGATTGCCCTAAGAATAGAAACCGATGGTTATAGAAGTAAGGCGTTTGGACAAAGAAAGTAGCGACATTCTGCCGGTAAATTATACGTGGCACTTTATGGATGGATGCCTAAGTGCCAGGAGGCTGCTCGTCAAGGGTTCAATTCCCGATTAAGTTTAGCCTATTTTAGGAAAACACAACTATGTATCATGTTGTGTTAGGATTCCCTTCTATAAAGCTCATGAAAAGCAATTTTGGAAAGCTTTATAGAAATTTTCTATAGTTTTTACCACCAATTCCAAATACATCCATGATGGTTTGTAAGTAAAGTGTAAGAGATCTTAACAATAACACCTCTTCACGTTCCAAAGTCAATCGGTTACCGTAAGCAACTGTAAGGATGTCTTGTAGTGGAAGTGATTTTACGACTCGTACAGGTTCTAAAGAATATAAGGGTAATAAAGAATATTTAACTCGTTTTTCTGCTCCTAAAACGAGAAATACATTGTTATACTGTGAACAGAGTTTGGTCTTATTAATTATAAAAAAAGTGTTTCTCAGAGAATCAGTTTTCACCAGAAATTGTTGTCGAAATGTCGAAGAAAAAATTAAAGAAATTGTCAAGGAAATTATCTGTACAATGTACTGTGGAGATCGTATATGTCTCCGCACTACAAGGAGGCCGCTACACCGCCGTTGATGGCTGGTTTTGTTTATAGCTAGCGCAGATGACGGATAACGGAGGACTTTTTGTCCGCGACACGTCTTTATTGTTAACCAAATAAGATTGAACTTAGATCGCGTATATCCATGAAAAGTACGCGATAGTCCTCGTTATATATTCAACTTTATGTTCTTAGTTATAAGGTCGTGTCGCGGACAAAAAGTCCTCCAATGTCCGTCGTCTGCGCAGGCCGTTATAGTAAAATTAAGAAAGGGAGGCCCGTCGTGCGTAGACATGGATGGTCGCCTTGTCAAATAAAATATTGTATAAATACTAACATAACTACTGAATATAAAAAAGTATCGAATTAAACATAGTTTTAATTCAATATGGAGCCGCCCCGTTACTGTACCTTCCCAATTGACCAGTAGAGCGTTGTCGGGAGATGTTTTCTCGGAAAGTACTAAGGTAGAGTGAGTTATTTTAGGAGCGGTGTTTCAAAGTAATAGATTTGTAGAAAAAGTTTATATTATTATAGTTTTAGTATAAGTAGAAGGTCGGTTACCGTAAGGATGTCTTGTAGTGGAAGTAAATTTACAACTTGTACAGGCTATAATAAGGAACCTGCATTTTCGCGGCGCACCGGACGCGCGCGCGTAGCTAGTTAGTTACGGGTCGGTGCGCAGGCGCTGGTAATTTTTTGTTAATTAGACTATAATAACAGCGGAGTTTATAAGCTTGTGTCTTCAATGAGCACGAGTAACGCTTGTTGAATTTATTAATATGATCTTTGTGGTATATTGTTAGTCTTACGCGTACTTAGACGCTTTGAAAATTATCTGGCTTTTTATGTTGATTTGATTTTCTTTTTCTGTTCTCGAAAGTTGAGAAATGTTCGCTAAAAAAATAAAACAATCATGGTGTTTATCATAAATAATCTCTTACCAGAAAATGTTTATCTATAAATTATAATAAAATTTAACCCTTACGAAGCAGACGGTAAAGATTATAATAATATTAGTGCTTGATTATGAACAGATTTTTAAACAAATACTGCTCAACTACTATTTAAACTATTAACTTAAGTTGCTCACCCCACATAATTATTAGCCATTATTACATCTATAGAACGGCATCAGAAAATCAGAATTCAAACCTTTTTCAAACGCATCTTTTTACCTTCCAGTCACGGGTTATGGGCACAAACAAGCTGTAATCACCTGTAACTGATAAATATTAATTAAATAATCACGCACAGTTTCCGGGAGAAAAACTCCCATAAAAAATCAGCACTATATCATAAAAACAGATGGCTCGCGCGAGCGCATCACTCTACATCACATTTGTAGGCTGGGGGATATGATAAATAATAATTATTAATTATTCACATTAATTAATAGGCATGTAATAATGAATTTGATTCGGAAGCCAAGACATCAAATAATTGCAACACATCTTTATGAAGTTCATGCATGTTATTTCAGACACATTTCAAAGACTGCCATTTTATAACTTTTTTATTTAGCATTTTACAATGCTATTTTTATGTACCCAGTAAAAGAAAATATACTAGAAAAAAGCAACTTGTCTCATGTCGCCATGACGGGATTCGAGCCCGCTTTGTTGCTTTTTTCTAGTATATTTTCTTGTTTAATATTTACTACATAAAAATAGCATTGTAAAATGCAAAATAAAAAAGTTATGATTAGATGGCTGTTTCATCTTTATCGGTAGTCAAACAATTGTATTTTTTTTCTTTTCAATGCGAGGATATTTCTCTCATTGATGAAATGACGGTGACCAACACCGTAGAAAGGTGAATATACTAGAAAAATTCGACGTGTCTTCATAGGTCTCTGTAGCATAATTGGTTAGTGCAATGGGCCGGACTCCCAAGGAGGCGGGTTCGAATCCCGTCAGGGCGACATGTTGCTTTTTTCTAGTATCTTTTCTTGTTTAATATTTACTGTTATTTGACTTAATTTTGTACATTTATTTATAATATTACAGTCTCACTCAACTGTAAACAATATTTACAAATTACAAATATTGTTTAGGAATATCCCACCTAACAAAGTTGTTGTAGAGTGCATGACCTGGAACCTAAGTGATTTCTTCAGAAAGTTGTTCAGTGCTTAGGGACTAAACATTCTAAAAATCCCTGTTTCTAGGAGGTGCGCCAGAGTGAGTGAAGGGGGGGGGGGAGGAAAGGTCCCACTTTTCAGTATTTCGCTAATATATTCAAAGCAGTGCGTCGTAGAGCAAAATTATCTTCTATGAAATGAAATCTTATTTTTTTTTACAACCTTTATTTTCTACACTATTTTCGAATTCCTACCAATTTTCAAACTATACGTTCTATAAAAGTGTAAATTTTCGAAAAAAAAACTACTTTTATAAAACATTTTGTAGTAAAAATATTAGAATAAGCTCATTTTGCTTTGTTCATAGTTTTTGGTCCACAAACGAACACTAAGAAAAAACATTTAAAAAGAATCGTTTTCTCCATTTCTTTGTTACAAACAAACGGCAATTCCGTTTGAATTCTCCAGCACAAGATATATCGAAAAGGGTTTTCAGTGTTCGGGGCAGGAGTCAATTGGTTGTCGCGGCCGTTCGCAAGCTTGGCCCCTGAACTATCGTGAAGCGCGCGGCGGCGGCGCGTGCGCTGCGCGTGCCTCCCGACCAATTACATTTCTGCGCCTTTATTACACGATGCTCATTAGAAGAGCGGTGGGAACTAAGAAAAGGAGGATGTGCATGCAAATTAGGCAGTTTTCTCTATATGCTTGAGCTACAAGAGCCAATGTTACTTGTTTTCAGCGTTTTCAATTTAAATCAATACTTACCTAAAGTTTTTGAGTAATCTAACTACACTCAACGTCTAAAAAATCGCACCTTTTTTAAATTTTCTTAAACGTTATTGACACTTTACAAATGCGTGTACGGCTTGTACCCACACAAATATTAGCCTCGTTTGAAAGCCATTATTGGGCTTTATGAACTTAATAAACAAGATTTCATTGCAATAAAAAAGCAAAATAAATAACAAAAATGTGACATCTAAAAAAATGCAATTTTGTTCCTCTATAAGGGCCGCTGGTTGAGTAATTGCGCTAAAATTTGTGGGTTTTAAAGGGTCAATGCAGGTTCAATAGGCAGTGATCCGTAGTCTAACTCTTAAAAAAAGACGTATTTTCTAAGTTGTTATTGTACAAAAAGCATTATTAAGGAGTGGTATTGTTTTGTAAACTTTATCATTTTTTTGTTCTATTCCAATAAAATTTAAAAGTTTTTAAATAAAAATAATTAATAAAATTAGTAAAAAAAAAAAGTTAGTAAAAATAAGTATAAAATAAGTTTTTAAATTAAAAGTAATTATTTTGGGTACTCCTTTTCGTTACCGTTCAAATGATATCCAACATTTCCCTCATAAATTGATTCCAAATAAGGTTAACCTAAGTTTAGAAATAAAACAAACTTTTACGGATATCAAACGCGCTATATTTCCACGAACTAAGTTGTAATTGTCCGTATTTTTAGGTTTTTTAGGGGTTTTTTGATTTTCCCGACGTTTCGGCACCTTTACAGCTGCCGTGGTCACGGGATGACTGACCCTTCATCCCGTGACCACGGCAGCTACTTTACTCTTCTGTCATGCTCCTCCCTCCTCACCTCTTTTTTCTTCTTGTATTCGATGAGGAGATATGTGTCTGTTAATTTTTGACTTAGGAAATAATGTAACATATTTTATAGTTTCAAATATAGGTCTTCTGAATTCAGTTTTCAGTATATTCGTAGTTTTATTCATTCGCAGTATCGCTGTACTCAAAATTATAAGAATATATGACAGCGTTTTACTGATATTTTTTTCGGAATAATTCATCCGGCTTGTTAGAAACTAACCTAGCTTTTCTTCATTTTGAAAGTGAAAATAGTTTTCTTAAGATAAGTTTTCTTGGTAAATACCTACCTTAACTATAAAAAAATGTTGGAGTATCCAACTCTTCGTGGCTCCCTGTTTCTCGCGATAGAGTAGAAGCACCGAAGTGTGGCGGCTAGGTCAGCCGTTTTTACTTGCTAGGCGCGCCCGCCGGCTGCGTTCGCTT
Source organism: Chrysoteuchia culmella (assembly GCA_910589605.1). Lineage (NCBI taxonomy): Eukaryota > Metazoa > Arthropoda > Insecta > Lepidoptera > Crambidae > Chrysoteuchia > Chrysoteuchia culmella. The sequence goes on along the minus strand of OU342651.1, from coordinate 18,144,174 downwards.
TTTGCCAGATACAAATTGATAGTCAAGCTCAGTAGTGCACACAGCCTATACGATTTCTTGCCGCAATTATAATTACTTATACAGATTTCTTGAATCCGTTAACTTATATGAACTGTGAGTTGTACGTGCTTGCGTGTTATTAGTTTTGCACATAATATATTTGTAGTAACATTAATTTCTAGAAATGTGTGAGCCATTGAACTGATTTTGATGCCAATTTTTGTATGAAATCAACTGCAGTTTCACAGAAAATCAGCTTAGCTATTCAAACATTGCCATTACTGAAGAAATCCGCATTGACTTAAAAATGAACTACCTAAAGTAGGATTAACTACTACTAAATAACGCAAAAATTTACATCAAACCAAAATAAATACTACTTACCTAATATATATATCTCGGATAAATGATTAAATAAAGAAAAGTGTACGGAAGGTCAGTTACCCAGCTACGATAAAATCTGCCATTCAGTGACAGACCTTCCATTATGGCCAATTGAAACAGCAGCTGGCATTTTTCCTAGACTTTTGCCGTATTTGGTGACACCTCGCGACATCTTCTTAGCGCCATTTTTTGCTGAGCCGAGCACTTCCGAGTAGTTACGAGATCTGAATAAGAAATGTTAAACTATGGTGAGCAAAATTGTAGCGCTTTCGAAATATTTTGTAGTTCTTATCTCATTTGCGCCTTCCGACAACTATAATTAGAATAACAAATAAAAAATGAATTAGTTTATAAGGTTGGTAAGTACTTTTTCATTGCAGACACACTGAACTAAAATATTTGTTCATTCATAGCGTTTCCTACGTTGGAGCATTTGTATGGACATATGCAACTTTCTGTCGCAAACAAATAATGGATAATGAAAATTAGAAGGAAAACTTCTGGCCGTTATTTAATATAATGTACAATTTGTTTTTATTGAACTATTATGTCATTAGAAATGGATGGATGTTGATCATTCTAAAGAGTGTATAAAATAATATGAAGATTTAACTAAAGTGTGCGCGCACGACCGAGCCTTGTTAGAAACTGCCAATTAGCCAGCTTTTTGTTATTAAAACCACTGTAGGTGGAATTAGAGTCGTGACTATCAAAAATGGCTCCTCAGTCTTAACGAGGTTTTACTTCGGATCATTCATGCTCGTATGCACTCGAGCGGAATGGCCTGTAAAACACAGTAAGTAGATTGACTTAGGCGTTTGTTTAGTAAAAAAAACACCAAAAAGTTTTAGTTGACAAAGTTTTTTTATGAAAAATGACGCTACGAAGATCTGGGGTTCAATTCTTATAACGAACGTAAAACAGGTCCAAATTATGATTTTGTGCGAAGGTTACACAGTTTGTGCATTTGACTTTTAAACTATTTTTACCAATGTAATTCTTTTTCGATTGCATGAGAATTTCTGCAATGTTGGATTTGAATCCTTCTTTTTCCAAAATATTCCTTTTTAGGGTTTCGTAGCCTAAAGGCAAAAAACGAAACCCTTATAGATTCGGCCAAACCGGTGTATGTCACAACCTTTTTATTTTTAATATAACTTCAGCTGTTTTACTATAGCTATTGGCAACTTTCGCATTCTCCTCGTTAATCAAATCTTTCACTATCGTTACACTAACTTTTATTGTATTAATTTAAATTTCATGAGACAAGACTCTTTCACAGAACGGTGATGCTATAAATAGCTATGAAACGAAAACCTATTTAGACAGTTACTTAAAACAAATGATGCTAACGGTAGAGTACTGTTTATGAATAAATTGTAATTTCTGTATAATTAAATCACACTGTTTTGCCTTATTTTTCAACTTAGTAATAGTAAAAAGTAAATACTTATGTTTACCTTACACGCTTGGAAGAGGAGGTTTTGTCATTAAGTTTCTGCGTAGAAAATCGCTTTTTGCGGCCTAGCGCGGTAAAGTACTTTTTTTATTTAATACCTAAAAATATGTCATAATGCGTTCCGAATCGCACTATTGACTTTTTTGTTACATTTTATTATTATTTTAAATAGCTTTGAATTAATTATAATGCTCCGTTTTGTTTTTATTATATTATTTTAGTTCATTGAATCATAAAAACAATAACAATAAGATTAAACTATTTGTTATAAGAATTTTATATTAGGCTGGGTGAGATTTCACAACCTATGATTGGATTTCGGAACGTGACATAAACCTTTATTTTAAAATTGTCTTTGTCTTGTACCTCATGTCAGTGTCAACATTTACCGAATCGTTAAATTGTTATTTTTAAGTAACAATATATTCCTACTTTAAATAACTTTGAATTAACTATAATACTGTTGCGAGTTGAAAATTTGTATGTTGCGGTTGGCAGAACAGTTTTAAGTGTCTTGTACCTTTGAAATCCTCGAAACAAATAATTATTAATTAAAGAAGGAATTAATTTCACTCTGCCTTATTTTTATGATAGCAACGAACAAACTGTTTTTTAACGCACTTACTTCTATGGTTTTACAATAAACTATTAACTCAATAGAAACGCAATAGGAATTACCAACATTAAACAATAACTTTACAACGTAATTATCAGAAAGTAAAACAACACTTTCACGATAATTTATTGTACGGCCTACCTCTGCATTTATTGTATAACTGTCTTTAACAGAACTTGTCAAGTAATTTATTTTGACACATTTGTGACATATTGCTTGTTCCGAAGCAATTTTCTTTTACCGTTTATTTACTATGACTTATGGCTGGTGTTTTAATGATAACGCGGGCTGGATTTTGTGCTCTATTTTAAGTGGAATAAGACGTTACGTGTAATGGTTTGTACCAGTGAATAAAGAGATCTTGACTTATTGAGACTTAGCGGACCGTGTTCGCTCCGAGTGGGGTATAGAGTTATGAATTCGCATAGAGAATAATAACAGTCGATGATAGATCGTAGATGTCACTACGACTAATATGGTGTAAGAAAATCTTTTCAAAAATATATCTATGTTATTTCACAAGTATTAAGGTACAATGCTTTAAGAGAGTCTACAATCTGTGACAGAAATATTTACAGTCCGCAGTCTTTTAAAGTCACGTCTTTAAAAAAATGTATGTCTAATTTCCTTTATAGATTCCTGTTCCCTAGATGAACAAAATACGGTTCGAAATCAATTGGACTTTTACATCTACGTTAAGCTTTAATTTTTAGGTTATTTTCAGGTAGTAAGAGGGAGACGCCGATATACGCGCCGTAAGGCGAATCTAAAAAGATTCGCAAACAGTTGAGGGTAAGGGTCTTCCTTATGGATGCACCTAGATGCAAGACAAAATTAAAATAATGTAGGTATATGAATGATTACGATATACTTATTATAAATTTCCCATAAATGGTTGCCTTTTTAATAGAAATATAAATAGAAAGTTTTATTGCGAAAAAAAATAAGAAAGCTTTAACCCCCCACGCAGCCCAAAGAGGTGTTAAATAAATCTGTCTGTGTCTGTACGTATCATCGCATTGCCTAAACGGATAAGTGATTTCAATGCGGTTTTGTTAATTGAATGCTCAATTAATCGAGATGGTTTTAGCCACGTTTTTATATTTATGTTTCGTGTCTTGTCTACTTACACTTTGGTCTGTGATTCAGTAGCTGTCGTCAATTTGGGCAATAAAATAGTTAAGTTATGAGTGATGTAGCCGGTTGCTAATAGGACATGGTTGCTCTGTGGAACGGCACCACCGGACATGATCCGTGTAATGTAGGGACCATGTGGAACTATAATGTACTTAGTATGTTTTTATCATGATATACGAGAATGTTACTGCGTATGCGCAGCGCGAGTTATTATGATCAGTAAAGAACGATGATGACTTATGTAGACTTGTGGTAATTCAGATTATGGTCTTGTGAATAGTTTTAAAGCCTTTACTTTAAGAACAACAATGTATCAAATTAAAGTTTCGAGGTTTTCAATGAGGATTAAATATTAAGTCCTGCTAATATGTAGTATAAATGTGATAGTTTGTATGTTTGTTACTAAATCACGCGAAAATGGAATGGCGAATTGATTTTATGTATGGATAGGTGAAGTTTGGCATACAGATTGTGTATAGTCTGCATAAAAAACATAGGACAACGTTTGATTAAAAGCACAACTGGCTGTCGTCTATTTGGACCGTTAAATAGTTAAGTTATGAGTGATGTAGCTGGTTGCTTCTCTCTCTCTTATCGTATGACGATTGGTGGCCACCTAAGTTGGCTGGTTGCTAATAAGACATGGTTGCTGTGTGGAACGGCAGCACCGGACATGATCCGTGTAATGTAGGGACCATGTGAAACCATAATGTTCTTAGTATGTTTTTATTATGATATACGAGAATGTTACTGCGTATGCGCAGCGCGAATTATTTTGATCAGTAAAGAACGTTGATGACTTATGTAGATTTATGGTAATTCAGATTATGGTCTTGTGAATAGTTTTGAAGCCTTTACTGTAAGAACAACAATGTATCAAATTAAAGTTTCGAGGTTTTCAGTGAGGATTAAATATTAAGTCCTGCTAATATGTAGTATAAATGTGATAGTTTGTATGTTTGTTACTAAATCACGCGATAATGGAATGGCGAAATGATTTTATGTATGGATAGGTGAAGTTTGGCGCACAGATTGTGTATAGTCTGCATAAAAAACACAGGACAACGTTTGATTAAAAGGACAACTGGCTGTCGTCTATTTGGACCATTGAATAGTTGTTATGAGGATGTAGCTGGTTGCTTCTCTCTCTCTTATCGTATGAGGATTGGTGGCCACCTAAGTTAGCTGGTTGCTAATAAGACATGGTTGCTTTGTGGAACGGCACCACCGGATATGATCCGTGTAATGTAGGGACCATGTGAAACCATAATGTTTTTAGTATGTTTTTATTATGATATACGAGAATGTTACTGCGTATGCGCAGCGCGAATTATTTTGATCAGTAAAGAACGTTGATGACTTATGTAGATTTATGGTAATTCAGATTATGGTCTTGTGAATAGTTTTGAAGCCTTTACTGTAAGAACAACAATGTATCAAATTAAAGTTTCGAGGTTTTCAGTGAGGATTAAATATTAAGTCCTGCTAATATGTAGTGTAAATGTGATAGTTTGTATGTTTGTTACTAAATCACGCGAAAATGGAATGGCGAAATGATTTTATGTATGGATAGGTGAAGTTTGGCGCACAGATTGTGTATAGTCTGCATAAAAAACATAGGACAACGTTTGATTAAAAGCACAACTGGCTGTCGTCTATTTGGACCGTTAAATAGTTAAGTTATGAGTGATGTAGCTGGTTGCTTCTCTCTCTCTTATCGTATGACGATTGGTGGCCACCTAAGTTGGCTGGTTGCTAATAAGACATGGTTGCTGTGTGGAACGGCACCACCGGACATGATCCGTGTAATGTAGGGACCATGTGGAACTATAATGTTCTTAGTATGTTTTTATTATGATTTACGAGAATGTTACTACGTATGCGCAGCGCGAGTTATTTTGATCAGTAAAGAACGATGACGACTTATGTAGACTGGTGGTAATTCAAGGGTGCGATTGCGTAAGGTAATTGTATTCATTTGATAGTTCGTATCCCATCGGTTGCAATTTGTATGGAATGACATACAGTACTCAATATCAAATACAATATGATACTATATGAAGTGTCAAATGAATAATACGATTGACTTTACGCAATTGCCTATCAGATTATGGTCTTGTGAATAGTTTTGAAGCCTTTACTTTAAGAATAACAATGTATCAAATTAAAATTTCGGCGTTTTCAGTGAGGAATTAATATTAGGTCCTGCTAATATGTAGTACAAATGTGATAGTTTGTATGTTTGTTACTAAATCAATCGAAAATAGAACTTTATCCATTCACACTTAAGATTTATTAATCTTAATTATGAATGGATAAAGTTTTGCATTCAGATTGTGTATAGCCTGGATAAAAAATATATGACGACAACGTTTGATTAAAAGTACAACTAGCTGTCGTCAATTTGGACCATCTGCTAGAATATTAGCAGTCCTGCTAATATTTTGAATGAGACAGTTTGTATGTTTGTTGTATGGTTTTATGATTGGATGGATAAAACCATACAACAAACATACATATTTGTATGGTTTTATCATTGGATGGATGAATTTTGGATACAGATAGTTTAAAGGCTTGGTATTAAAGCATATGATAATTTATATCCAGATATTTCCAAGGGAACCACGTGTGTTTTCACCCACGTGGATCCCGTTTCCGTGAGAATATCAGGATTAAAAGTACTCTCCGTCTTTTCAACTAACTCTATGCCAAAAATCAAGTCGATTGGTTGCTAAGTTACTGTGTGAATGAAGGACGAACAAACAAACTTTCGGATTTTGTTTACATATTTTGTTCTAAATGAGATCACAGGATATATTAACTAGAACGATTGATAATAACTGCGAAAGCTCAGATGCCGCTATGCTCGAACGCCTGCCTGCGTTGCGTCTAGCGGACTCTCGGCTTCATCTCTAATTTGCAGATAATTAAGCATATAACGCCCCGTTACGAGGGTACCGTAACCGGCCGCAAGCAGGTCGAATTAATTTACTTTACTTAGTATAAGTAAAATCTATATATATATAAAATTCAAATTGCTGACTGACTGACTGACTGACTGAGATATCAACGCACAGCCCAAACCGCTGAACCTAGAGACTAGAAATTTTGCACATAGATACCTTATACACTGTTGGCATCCACTAAGAAAGGATTTTTGTAAATTCAACCTCCAAGGGAGTGAAATAGGGGATGAATGTTTGTATGAAAATCTGTCAGTTTTGAAGATAGGTTCTTCAAATTTTGTATTTAGGTTGTCGATTAAAAATGAACATTGACCTATCTCGACGTTTTTGAAAAATCTACCCCCAAAGAGGTGAAAAGATGGGATTAAATTGTGTAAGAAAAGTCCTATATATTTTTAAAGTGTTAGCGTAGTCAAACTTGGTATTTAGGTTGACGATTGAAAACAAACTTTTACCTGTCTTGGCGTTTTTGATCCCCCAAAGGGGTGAAAAGTGGGATGAAGTTGAGTTAGAAGTCCTTTATTTTCATAGCAAAAATCACTTATTTTTTATTGGGCTTATGGTTTGAACTTAAATAAAATCCCCTCTCGAGAAATCAACCCCTAAAGGGGTAAAAAATGTTAAAATCGATATGGGTGTCGTTATTGAGGTTTTATGGGGATGTTGATTGCAAAAATGTCATCAATTTTGAAATCCTACGCGGTCGACATCAATCAACCCTTAATGGATTAAGAAAAGGGTTCAAATTTTGTATAGAAAAGTAATGTGAAATAGACATAGCGACTTCTATCGCGATTGGAGCATTTTCTACTACTTTTCCATTCACACTTATCCATTCGCTTATGTTAAAAATGCTAAAGAAAGACTGCAGTTTGTCTGGCTGTACCTTTTCACGCGTAAACGTGGCAGTGGGCGAGACACATAGTGAGAAGAATAGATGGCCTTTAGGGCGAAAAGGTTCTGGAATGGCGACCGCGCACCGGCCGACTCTCCATGAGTAGGCCCCCGACAAGGTGCGGAAAGCCGCTGGATGCGGGCAGCGCAGGACCGATCGTCGTGGAGATCCTTGGGGGAAACCTTTACCCAGCAATGGGGGTAATTTGGGTGAGACGCCGAATTGGGACCACCACGCAACATCCTAAATCCGCGCGATAACTAATTCCTCGCGGACGAAGTCGCGGGCGAAAGGCTAGTTAACTTATATTACTGAATGTATTAAAAGTTTGAATTTTAAGATGGGAAATCCCTCAGACGACTCATTATTCAGACGGCAAATTCCACAGACGAGATTGTTTTATCTAAGCAATTTGGAAAGTAGTTAAACAATATTACAAACTTTACAATTTTTATCTTAAGTTTTACGGCATTGTTCATTGAAATAAAACAACTTTTACAGATTCAATAGACAGTGCGTCTGATACACGAGTTAAGATCTAATTTCATTACCCGACTGCAAAGGAAGGATATGTTTTTGCGCGTATGTATGCATGTTTGTTTATTTGTAATATTCTATATAACCTCTTATCTCTCAAACGGCTGAACGGATTTCCATAATTAAGATATCGTTAGATTTGTCTTGACAGCCCAAGTGTTCTTAGGTAAGTGATGAAAAAAAAAACCAAACATAGCGGCTGTGAGGTGATATTTTTTGTAGTGAAAAATAACTTTTTAATTTTGCATTTTACAATGCTATTTTTATGTGATAAATATTAAACAAGAAAATATACTAGAAAAAAGCAACTAGTCTCATGTCGCCCTGACGGGATTCGGACCCGCATCCTTGGGAATCCGGCCCAATGCACCAAGGATGCGGGTTCGAATTTGCTCGCTTCCATTTTCAGCCTTATCAATACATAACATCAGGTATGATGAAGGCTAAGAGTCACCCCAGTCGTTCATAAAATAACTATCGAATACTTAGTAGCAACATAAAAGCAAACAAAAAAAACAAAAGTTCACGATGTTTCTTTTCTCAAACAAGCCAGTTCGAGTCCCGATGTATGTATGTATGTAATTTTTCAAAAATCTTTGAATGCTGTTTAACGTATTTAGGAAAATGAAGGAATGTTTCCTTTGGGTAAAATTTGGCTTACATCAATATTTAGGGTACTTTTCTTCCAGTGACTGTTTTTTTTTCACCCTGTATATAGGCTGAAATATTTCCCCCAGGACCAATATGTACCTACCTATCCATGATTCAGACATTGTAAAGATAATAGATGTTGTGTTATTGAAATCCTTCAAACCAATCAAAAAATTATTTTAATACTTTGAGAGGTTATTGAAAAAAACATTTTATAAAAAAAAATTCAAACCGACTTCAAAAAATAAAAAATAAAACTTTTGGAGTCGGTGCCAGCCAGGGCATTCTACATTGCACTTCTATTAACTATATATTTTTTTGGCCTTAGCTAGCTAGCACCGACTCCAAAAGTTTTATTTTTTACTTTTTGAAGTCGGTTTGACCACACATAAACCATTTTCTTTCAGATAAAAAAAGAATTATAAAAATCTGTTAACAACTGGCGAAGTTATGGTAAAACAAACATAAAAAAAAAAATCGTCGAATTGAGAACCTCCTCCTTTTTTGAAGTCGGTTAAAAATGTTAATGGTCCGATTCTGTAGTAGCTTGAGACGCTTTCAATTTTAAATTCTCAATTCAGGAACAAACCATAAGACAGTCAAAGAAATGGAGATGTAAGGCTATTGCTTTTTCTAATATATGTTTAATTTCTAATATAACTCAATACCGTGTGATAGTCCTGTTCCCGTCACGCAGGAAGCGCGCACTTTCGTAAAACACAGCCCTACAAACAATTACTCGAGCAATTTGCATAAGTGCATATATCACGAGGACAGAAAAACGCGCGTTTTCCATTACTGTCGTCGTGCGCCGTGGTGACTGTTTCTTAAAGTGCGAGTCTTTAGCAATATGTAGTTTTTTTATTATTTTAGATTTTATCTACATTTTACACCGGAACGCAACCACCTCAACCACGCAATAATCATAAGTTGCGTTTGGTGTCAACGTTTAGTCATAACTAATTCCAAAAAAATGCAAATATCTTTGAGGTATCGAAATTTGAAAAAATAAGAGGAAGTTTCTTGTATAATCCACAAAAATATAGGTATTTAAATTTGGTAATTATGTATCTTGATATTGCACCGTGTTATTTACATTTGTCAGATTTTGTAGTGCGACTGTTTAACATGTGCTGTACATAAGTTTTCGGATACTGTACATCCTAATAATGTAGTCCTACATCAAATTTCCACCCTATTTCCGTATTTCAAAGTAAGTCTAAAAGTCAGGATTCGTGTCGTAACCATTGGTAAACCACCAAGCGCGTGAGAACGCAGTCCCGTCCGGTTTTCTCAAGCAAAAGACATAGTGCTCTGATTATTGCTTGTTTGCAAATATGCGTTTGTCGCAAATTCCCGATCTACTGCTGCCGTGTTTGTTTATACGCAATGTTGACGAAATACTGACTCAGTTGGGACATTTGCTGTGTTGATGTTATCTGCCATTGATAAAATGACCGATCTGTCTTGAGGCAATTATTGTTAGGTCGATCGAAACTAGTGGTTTGTTGGTGACATGGCGATGTGAGCAATTTGACTCCATAACCTTTGAACCTTTGCGGTAACTACAATCAATTGTTCATACTAAATTTGAAAAAGTATATATGTTAAGAAATAAATAATAGGTTTAAAAAAGTAACATTGAAATAATTTATTTACAAAATAGTTTGTTCCATTTTGCCTGGATAATGGATAAACTTCTTACTTAACCACATGGCAAATAAAAATCAATCTAGATCGAATGGTTCGCTCATCAAAAACCATGGGCTCCTACCAGCATCTGCACCCAGGTCTTTTGGTATCTATGCGGAGTACAAGACTGCATTAAGCCGTCGAAACCGTAGGTTTGTAGGTGAATTATAGTTGTATTACTTAAACAACAAAAACAATAATTTTATTTGTCGTTCCTAATAAGGCACGGCTTTGTCATGTTGTCAAGAAATAATATTCCACTGTAATTTGACGTCAGTATACATTTCCCCGTGCTTTATGCGACTAGCTGTGCATACGCACTCTCCCATGACGCCATCTTTCTTTTGGGCGGGAATACGTAACCACGTAATGGGCACGTTACATTCAATTCAGTTGCTACAAATTGTTTTAAGATACGCGAGTTTTGGGTATCAGTACATGAATCTTTTACGGAAGCCTTAGAAGTGAGATATATCGCAGATAGGAATTGAAAAGTGGTAAGAAATCAGTTAAAACTATAATAACCTCAAGTAAATGTAGTCAGTTTCTTTTAGGCCTGAATCTGAAATGTCTCTCTAGTTAAGTACCTAACTGTTGTAAAACTCTTCTGTTTATATGTTGCGGACAGGTTCTGTTGAAATATGAACAGGAACAGCTTTATCATGTCTTCGCTTCGCAGAGCGCAACTTTAATATTGTTAGACTTTTCTTTGAAAAAGAATAGGTTTTTTACGATGAAATACTTACTTCACGATTTTAAAATATACAGTTCATTAGCTATGTGACTGTTTCTTTCAAAACCTTATTTTAAACTAGTTTTTTTATGGAGCTGAGTGACACATTTGTCACTATCTTGCCTTAGGCAAGATAACAACAATAAAAAATATAATATCTTGAAGGATATGATACGCATCTATGAGGATGGATGGATTTCCTCTTATATTAAATATGTTTCAAGATTGTAGATTTGTGTTTGGCAACGACATGTTCCTTTGTAAATGTTGTTGCTTCTGTTAAAGCTGATAAGTTTCTTGCGGCCGTTCTTCTTATCAGTTAAAAGATGTTCTGAATGGCTAATAGGAAAAAAAAAATGGACGATTCGAAAGCACTTATCTATAAGTCTATTTGAATAAAAATTTTTGACTTTGACTTTGATGATATGATGATGAAAGGCGTGGCGTATGAAAAGTTTTGTCAATCTGTTATATATTATTTACTTTATTCAGAAAACCAACACCTGCAATTGGTACATATTAAATTATTACATATAGGTCTTAAATAAAGCCAATTACAGGTTTCCATAGCTATGAAAAAAAGACAATATCATTACAAACTGAAATAAAATATCATTAAATCATGAAATAGCAAAATAATTGAGTGTTAATTAATTAAGTACAAATTAATTTTACCGAAATATATACTGTTTGGGTTGTTCTTCATTTACACAAAATTTTCAAGTGATTGAGATTAAAGTTTATAAAGTTACTTGTTTTCAGATGCAAATTATTATTGCACGCTAAGTACGATTTTTTATTTTATATTTGCTTAGAAAAATGTGTAGGGTAAACGACCCCCCATGTGGAGACTGTGGAGGTTGTGAAAACTTTGAACCTAAACCCTATGCAAATAAAGATTTAATGAAAGAGGCCATAACCGGGGCTTAGTGTACCCTACCTACGTGCCCTACCTAAGTTGTGTAGTGCTTCCTTCTATCTATTGTTGTTTTCATCCTTTGACAGTTCACTTGGAAGTGGGTGTCCATACCACAAGTAGCGTTTGAGTGTAGTGTCCGTAAGTGGACATTAGTTACGGGTCGCGTGCGCGGGAGTGTCGCACTGGTGCGCCATATCACTGTTTTCTCTCCTGAATTGTTGGCTGATGGTAGAATAGTGTTTGTAGTTTATTCGCATAGAAATATTATCTGTTATATTATCAGTTTTATAGCTAGCGTCAAAGAAGCTCAGAATTGTAACTCGTCGGGCATACAGCGGGCATTAACGGCCTGTTCATAGGTTGCGTGCGCGGGAGTCTTTTATCGTAGTGACTAAGTAAGTAGTCAAGCTATGATGGGTGCTAGGAGCTCGGGTAGCATATGAAAAATTTATTTAGAAAAAAGTGTTATTTAAAACGATATTCGATATGTTATAGGTATTGTTCTGTGTGCATCCTTTGACAGGTCACGTGAAAGTAGCTGTCCATACCACAAGTAGCTATTGAGTGTAGTATTTGTAAGTGGACATTAGTTCCGCTCCTAGTGTAGCCGGGCAGGGCGGGTCACGGGTCGCGTGCGCGGTAGTGTCGCACTTGTGCACCGTATCGCTGTTTTCTCTTCTGAATGGTGTCCATTGTTGGCCGATAATAGAAATAGTTCCGTATGAGCATTATATTGGAAATTATAATTAATTTTTACTAATGTTGATTGGTGTGATGATCATCGCACTCAAGCAATCTATGAAGCCACATTTATTTATTATATCATATATGTATGTTACACAAGCGAGATAAATTTGTTTTTCGCTTTCTATGAAAACTTGTCCATTGACAGCGGTGTCAGTTAACTCGCGCATGTGCCGTAAACGGCGGCGACGGAAGTGTCGTGAGATATGGCGGACACGGCCCCGCCTGCGTCCCCGCGCAAGAACCTGCAATTTGTCTCGGCAAACACGCCGAATTTGTTATTGAAGTCTTTTAACACATTTAAATGATGATATTATACGTTTTCTTATTAAAAGAACGCAGTTTTATGCTGTTTGTTTCCTGCGATAGAGCGCCATCTAACGCAACAAGGACAACAATAATTGTTATCCTTTACGTGCGCTTGATAGCGCTTTACGCCGCTGTGAAGTACCAAATTAAAAAGATAATATTTCAATTAGGTATATTCACAAAATCACATAATAATAGTAACAACGTAAAAAAAATATAAACCAAGCCACCCTGTTACTAGCCAGAGAACCAGAGACAAAACACAAATAATGCCTAGCAACAGGGTTGCCAGATGTGTCGTCAACAGCCGCCAACAAGTAACAATTGCCCTTCTCAGTCGTCCAGGTGCGTCCATTGTCTTTGTAAGTATGGGATGCTGTATCTCTCTTTACTAGTATAGTTAATGTACTATTTCTGACTAGTTGATTAGCGACTTCGTCAGCGTAGCCCTTGTCTTCCGTGCAATTTTCCGTTCCTATTTTACCACATTAAGATTTTTATCGCATCAAAAGGAAGATTTTTCTGGCGCCCAATGGAAACGTGTCCTTCGACAGCGGTGGCAGTTAACTCGCGCATGCGCCGTAAACGGCTGCGACGGAAGTGTCGTGAGATATGGCGGGCCGGACACGCCCCCGCCTGCGTCCCCGCGGAAGAACCTGCAATTTGCCTGTACGCTCGTTGCGCGGGAAAATTTATTAATACCGAGGCTTTTGTACCTTCTTGAGGGTTAAAAGGGTATATTAGGTCACTCGACCTTTCCATTTCTTGACATTAGCTGGTATTGTTCATAAAAAAGTCACTGAAATTAAGTGCCTGTTTCACAGCCAACTATTACTTGGTTTGATTAAGGCCTACACCAAATGAATGTAATGAGTGGGATAATAAAAGGATGATGATCATGAATAATATAAGATTTAACTTCTCTACAAACAACATTTTCTGTAAGTATATTTATCATTTACAAATTTTGTGGCCGACAAGTGAGCGTTGACTATCATCGATCCCACCCAAAGTTAAAAGCCATACTATTCCCGCTAAATAAAAGCGAAGAAATTCAGCAGCATTAGTAGTAACTACCACGCATCACATAATTATACACATCGTTTTCCCATTTAACAGTTCTTCTAATATACCGTTCATATCAATTTGAATTTGAAATCAGCATAGGTCATTACGCGCGTGCGCCGCACACGCTCGCCATTCACACTCCGGCGCACATTGCTCGTACGCAAACACATTTCGCATTAACAGCCGCACTCATTAAATGGTTTCGCATTATTATTAATGCAGTTCAAAGCCTTTCGAATAACTTACATAATTACTTTTCTACCGATTAGGTGTTATACTATTAAGATTGGAGCAAATTACAGTTAGCGCTTTCTTTTACGCACTTTTTACGATTTTTTTAAAGTTCTACTGAATTTGTATTTTACTCATTATGGTAGTTGCATTAAATTGGATGTATTTATGTTTTAATTTTTAATTTGACACATAATATAAAGGTAGAATGTCTGACTGCCAAACCAGAAGATTTATAATTGCAGGATTTAAATATTCTGATATACGTTACATAAGTGCTTAGGTTAGATAGGTCATGATCAGCAGCCTATATTCTTTATGGATGTATAAGGAGAATGTATAGCCCACCATGCTGGCCCTATGAGGATTAATGGGTATTCTTCTTTCTTCTTCTTCTTTAGCCGTCGTCAGCCAATGATTTGATATAGGCCTCCTTCAAATACTTCCATCTTTCTCTGTTTTGGCCGATTAGAGTTCAGTTGCTGCTCGCCACCTTTTTGATATCATCTTCCATTTGTGGCCTCCCTAGTAGTCTTTTTTGGTCCCAAGGCCTCCACCATTCCCACTTGAATCTCGGGATTATGGGTATTAACGACTTCAAGCGCAATCGGAATTAATCGAAAGGCACCTAAAGGAGATTAGCGTGCCTTCCGAAGCACTAAGGAATTCGAGATAATAGATTTTGGTCCGACTATTGCGAATCGCAAGCGTGCTAAGCTAGCCACTGTGTAAAATATAATAAAAAAAAAAAAAACAATAATAAAGTCTTATATTGTGTAAGATTCTACTGTATGATATAAAAAAAAAACTATTTAACAGTTAGGTCTATGAAAAATACTGTTGGCACTAAAGACTCTGAGTTTATGATATTGATCGGAGCTCAAGTCGACAAAGTTTATTAGACCATAAAGTGTGAGATGCCGTTTATATGGAGGTACTGTTTCATAGATTATTGGATTACTAAGCTATTAGTTAACTACGGAAGGTGTTATTTTGAAAAACGGTTAATGAGTTACTGCGTTTATGCTGAGTAATATGTTGTGATTTTAGTAGCAGAAGATGGTAGAGAAAATATATTAAAGCTTAAATGAATTTCTAATAATGAGGCTTAGTTTGTTTATATAAACAAACCTTATACTATCGGGTTATGTTGTATGTTCGATTGTTTATCATAAATGTTATAAAACTGAAGAGATTGCTTGTTTGACGTGCTAAACACAGGTTATCGCTATAATAGATTAAATATTGAAACAGTTTTGAATATTGTTTAACATACGAGTACTTACGGCAAGTGAAAATTCATGGTGAAGAAATCGCCTTTTTTATTTATTTCCATCTTTTTTTTATTATCAAAAGATAGTAAATCAACAATCGCAGCAACAGAAACCATACAAAGGTCTATGTATTGCCGCCAACACTCACTGACACACTGACAGATTTTAAAAAATATTTTTTTTTTACTATTTTCCGGGTTATTCAGGACTTCATCAAGCAAATCTTTATGTAGCTAGTTCAATAACGACGGTAACATATATCCAGAACAGCGTTTGCCAATGTTGGCACCTCATATTTACCTACCGCCTTACCTACCGTAAGGCAGATTACTTAGTTTACTATTTCTTATTCTAGGTTCAACAATTTTTTATTAGAAAATAAAAATTTGTTGAATTTGTTCCATCACAAATCACAAGCATTTTTATTTACTATAAATATACCTATATATTATACTACAGTGTTTAAAAAGGTTTCTGTATTCATTTTTATATTTGGTACAATAGTTTTCAATAACCTGAGTTGCAAACTATATATTAGATAGCTTGAAAAAGCTAGTTTGTAATACAACACAGTTTTAATCTGTATTCAAGTCTTCTTAATATTGTCAGTTTCTCGTACCTACAGATTCTAATCCCAACAGGACACATAATAATATTTGGTAATGTACAGTCAACAGCAGCTACGGCGTTACACTTTGACAATTAGAGCGCCCTTACGTCACTCGTAATAGCGACGGTTTTCGTAGTACAAATGTAAAGCCGTGCGTGGTGTTGACCGAACTACGGATTTTATTCCGCCAGTATGACACGTTAGTTATAACGAAGGATGACTAGTAAAATAACCCGCAATTTATTTTTTTACGGATAATCATAAAAAACCGCGTTTTAATCATTAATAGTCGTTAACTCAGTACCAACGAGATTCAGAGGTCTTCGAAAATTATCCTTCAATAGCGCTAGAAGCTGGTGCTCCTAGCCACGTTAATGGTCACAGGAGCCGATAAATATTTATCGCGGCAAAACACGACTGCGCACGCGCCGCCGAGACATCGCGCTTTCTTCTCCTACAACCGCTAGCGGCGGAGGCGGCAATGTGATCTACTTATGATTATTGATTGTGATGTTTTAGCATTGAAAATCGTAGTATTCGTGGATAACTTTATAAACCAGAAATATAAACAACTTCTCGCGTTCAGAATTTAAGGCGAACTTTCCTACCTACCTACTGATATTTAATTACGTTTAGCGCTAAACATAGGTATTATTTAAAACATCGCTCCGTCACTTTTGACCTCAAATGAATGACTGGAAAGGAATGTCATTTTATATGTGTTTAGAGCTAAATGTATTGATTGACAGTTGGTGATAGTTGAAAATTGCTTTTAAACTAGAAAACAAAACACCAGCAGCGGTAGCTGTTCAGATATTTCACTTATTGATAAATTTAAGGAGGTTCAGAATCTGAATGTGTTAAACATTATTGTTAACGCGAATAAAGGCTTCAAAGTAATCAAATAACGTAGTGTTTTCGTAGTTAACATCATATCATTAATTACCAGTTCATAGCATCGGAGATTTTCAGTAACATATAGGTTATTAAAAACCTTCTTGAATTCTGAATATTTTTTTGTAGTTCAAAAAATGAAACGCATATATTTTGCAGATGTCGTCAGCATAGATATTGAGTTATGGAAGTTAAGATATCAAGTTCAGTCAAGTAACGAAAATATATTGCTAAAGTTCACTACCAAAATGGTGAGAACGTTACAGATCAGAAGCTCAGAACAAAAGCTTACAAAAATTGAATCATTACATTAAGTTGTATTGTAGTATATAAAAGAGTTTTTTTTTTGAATTTGATAGAATCCGTCATTTT
This sequence comes from Chrysoteuchia culmella, assembly GCA_910589605.1. NCBI lineage: Eukaryota > Metazoa > Arthropoda > Insecta > Lepidoptera > Crambidae > Chrysoteuchia > Chrysoteuchia culmella. The sequence goes on along the minus strand of OU342651.1, from coordinate 18,126,683 downwards.
GCGGAAATTCATTATTTGCTTGCAGGACACTGGTGCCCAGAGAACAATGGAATATCCATATTTCATTTCTCATTGGCTGACTAGCTCTCGGAACGGAGCGATCGCCGCAGGTCAGCTCTAGAAAAAGTTATGAGCTCGACACGCTTCGCTCTCCGCTCTACAATCTAGAGTTAACCATAAACAATTTCGCTAAAAAACTATAGAACTAGACCCAATGGGTTTTGGAATTTGCTTATTACATTATTACTCTACGGCGATTACGTTTTTGTAATCTTTGTCGATGTCTGTTTTTCTTATAATTTCTTAGTTGGAACTCAGAAAGAGGTTGAACTCTTTTTCAATTCATAACCTTTTATAGCGATTGACTGAATGTAGGTTTTTTTTTCAAAGCAATCAAAAGATACAGCCGTTTATGCCGCAAATTTTCGAAACTCGCAAATCAAAACCTACAGGGTACTTCCCGTGAACTTAGATTTTTTTTTTTATTTGAGTTTGATTATTGTTATCTTTTCATTTCAAGTCAGATGGACTTGTTACAATTTTCTGAATAATAGATAAGCCCTCTCTATTGCGATTGCTACACCCTTACAGGGTGTCACATGAACTGTAATTACTTGTAACATCCTTGTAAACTTTGTGACATGCAATAAATAAATAAATAAAAAGTAACGTCTTATAGTACAGATAAAGGAAAAATTAGGAAATTTAGTTACATCATATAATAAAAAATATTTTTGAAAATTTTAAACGGGACTCTCGGTGCGCGAGTCCGACTCGCATTTGGACGGTTTTTTTATTGTATGTAATTGTTACAGTAGAGGTAGGTAGGTAGGCGGTTAATTCTGCTCTTTTTCTTATCGTGTCGACTCATGCTTTTATATGTATGAGGACCAAAACTCAGCCACCGACTCAGCACTATCAGTGGCTTTGTGAAGGTCCTCGCGTGTACAGGTGTAGGGACACGCAGGGCAGGACAAAAGATTTACCATTGTCTGCACATTTACCATTGGGGACATACCACATAGGCAACCGCTATCTGAGCTGTAACTCCACCTGCGCATGACCTCCTTCCTCCGGCCGACTTGGTTCCGTAGCCTGTTTAAGGACTTCCAAGTTGCCCAAGGTAGTCATGTCCAAGGAGTCGCTTCGCTTGCTCGATAAATGAGTCCATGGGATATTTCTCCTTAATTCTGAATCATTTTGGTATTTTAATTTAGTTTTTGAGTGAGCTTCATCGCAATATTGCGTTATGTCCATTAATTAACCCACCTGAGTTTGACCCACCTGTCAAACCTCGTCAATCATATGTATAATGGACTGAATAGTTAATCCATGGTTGTTGCCAGCTCGGCGTGATAACTACTCAGTTATTGGTCATAAATCACTCAAAGCCAACTCAAAGGAAACAAACACACAGTTCTTGCATTTTAAATGCCAACGAACCAGCTATCAATTAATATTGAACCCACAGCACGTTCGTACGAAAACACCTAATCTATTCAAGTGGCTAGGCGTAGGGGTCGCGACACGAGCGACAGAGACGCGAATATATTAAAAAACGTACGATAAAAGAGGACGGCGCGACCGCCGATGTTCGGGTCATATGTCGACCGATATGTCATAACCTGTTCGAGCGAAACGACGATACGTATGCCGGCGTACGTCAGAAAAAGAAGGCGTCGACAATGACGTCAAGGGTTAAAAGTCAAGCAAAGTGTCGTGGCCTGTAGGAGCAGGACGGGGATACGAGTTTATAGTTTGTCGGATAGAGACGGTTGTTTGAGGGTCAAAAGACGAGCGTCTGTAACCCTGAACCTAGCCGTCGAGCTGTGGGCCGTACTCGGGAACGGAACTTAAATAAAATGTACGCAAGAGTACATGCGTTCGTTCCTCTGGCGGACCTCTCGTTTGGCATCGGTTACAGTTTTCCAGAGTCGTTAAAATACGTGTTTTGTATTGCATTGTCTCGCTTGTTTATGGAGATAGATACTGCCTTAAGTGCCTTAGCTTGTGAAAGAGAATTACCGGCTCTAGACTTAAGTCGGATGTCTGCGGATTTCTAAACAAGGCGAAGGCCTTACGTAGATAGATACGTTATAGCTGCTTTGTGTCTCGTCTCTTTTATGCCTGAAAATGTCATCAGCAATCGGGTATCAGGAACTCGTAAAGTATTTTATAACTTTCCTGTTAAACGACCAAGGGTTTATGAAACTAGGTTGTAAATTTTTGCTTCGTTTCTCAAATAGTTACGGTGTTTTCCGTCAATGTCGTATATGAAACAGATTCGTGATTCGCGATTAGTGGAGGAGCATAGGATTTTATCCTGCACCTACCTTACTACTGTAAGTAAACCTCTGAAAGAGTTCTAAAAGTGAAATTATTTCGATATTTTAGCATGGCACAAGAGAAATCCATGAGTAGCTGTCTATATATTTTTCTAAAACTTGTTTATAATGCATTTGGTAAATATTATATCGTCCACAAAGACAGACATACCGAGCGGCGGCAGTTGATGACGCAGGTGGCCGCTCGTCTTCAATTAAAAGAGGAGATATTTTTTTATAAATGTCGAAAATAAAAATGTAACAAATCAAACCCGTCCCTGATTCCCCAGTGCACTAATGAATCGGGACGGCAGCATAATTAAACAGTTTGCGACAATCAGCCTTGCCCGATGTCTCCGGATCCGATATTTCAGTGATACAATTACAAATAAATAAGATTACATATTAGAACTTATAAAACAGTTAACAGTGATCGAAAAGAAGTAAAACTACTGTATTTAAATTATCGTAATTAAATTCGAACGTTATCGGTATTTTGAAATTGTAATTTTTTAAATATTTGGTGGCTGTAGAGTTAAGCATTTTGGCGCACTAATATTTTTTAAGTGCTCTTAATAATAAAGTGTTCATTTTATGATAAGTGGTGTTAAGTTGCATTACGTTTGTGTTTGGTGACTTCGATACATATTGTTCATGTGTACTGCAATGTTTCAACCTGAGTTTCATTTTTCAAGTAAACTTTTGGATCTGTTGACTAGAGGTACTGTGAAATTGGTTTCTAATTTCTTTTTAACTATATAGTGTTGCAAAAATCATTGTCAACAAAATGATAATATTTTTTTTGTTTCAGGCAATCCTCAGCGGGAAAACGTCAACTTCACTTCGAATAATGGTATAACTTTTTTAATTTTGTTTACGAAACGTTCTTTGACGTTTTCAGCCTCTTGTGAATAAGTTTGACGCGTGAGGATACGCATGTCTGGGTGTGGTGTAGTTATGTGCGGGTGTTTGTATGCTTAGCAATGCGTAAAAAGAACTCTAAAGACCTACTATTTAAACAAATGGATTATAATAGGTGTACATAAAATTATATAAATACACAGTGTATTTATATATTTTTATGTACACCTATATTATATATAAGTATAATATGGATAAAGTCTTGATTCTAAAGGAATAGGTAGTTTACAATTTTTATTTGTGGCAAATGCTATAAATGTGCTTATATTTGCGGTTGACATCTCGGATTTCTTCTAAAACTAACAGGCAATCGGAAATAGCTGTCTTTTATTTGTTAAAAACCTAAAATTTTCTTGAATCATAAACGATACATATCATAAAATGAATGAATAAGCAGTTTCTAAGGATTGGGCTTCTGTCTAAAGGCAATAACCATACACAGAATTCTGAACCTTATCTCGACCGCGAGCGTCTGACAATCAGGTTGACCCAAAGGTCATGGTACTGACCCAGGGGGCTATTCCGAAAACCAAATACGACAATCGGACGAACGTTCGTTTAGTTTCGAGACTTTATTGGCATCAACTTTTTTATTAGATAAAAATAGTATTGTAAAATGCAAAATTAAAAAGATCTAGAGAGATGGCTGTCCTTTTTAATCGATAGTCAAACATTTGTAAAAATGTTTCTATCGAATCCGAGTATATTAATTATTTTCATTGTAGAAACGACGCTGGCCAACAGGGTGGAAAAGGGGAATATACTAGAAAAATCTCGACGGGTCCTCGTAAGCCTATTTATAAGCATAATTGGTAGTGGTATTGGATTCCTAAGGGTGCAGGTTTGAGTCCCGTCTGAGCGACATGAAACCAGAGGTTTTTCTAGTATATTTCCTTATTTATATCAAAATAAGGTTCAATATTTAGAAATCGAACGACAAAAATCGTTCGGATATCGCGATCTGTTTTCGCAGTAGTCCCTTGGTCTGAGACGTGTCATCAGTTGACGACTTTGCGATAACCCCCGATGTTGTAAAAATGAGTTTAAGTATGTAAGTATATAGTACTTGAGGTTTGATAATTTTACAAAGATTTGATTATATTGTCCTGTTTTCGATTAATCATAATCAAGGTTCTAAAGTCGGGAACTTATAGACAAAACGATTTATGTAACCTTATTTAAAATTAGGCCAAGGACAACAAAGACGCACCGGAAGCATTGAATTGATGAATGTTTCGTTGTGAAAACTTTTGCTCACTTGCAGTTTGAACAACTCAAGTATTCGCGAACCAAATATTTTGGAGAATAAATTGAAATGGTTTTTCCGTACGTAATTTAAAAATGCTCGAAATAAAATGTTCTGTTCGCGACGGCATGTGTTCACATGATAAACGACAACGAACACTGCAATGCAAAGTGCAACTATTGAACAGAATTTACCCCGTTGAGGAATATTCTGAGGGCCTATACAAAAGAAGCAATTTAAAACCCTTATCGAAGTTCGAAAAACATAAAAAAACTGGCCAAGTGCGAGTCGGACTCGCACACCGAGGGTTCCGTTTAAAATTTTCAAAAATATTTTTTTATTATATGATGAGACTAAAAATTTACGGTTTTCGCAATTTTTCCTTTATCTGTACTATAAGACGTTACTTCGTACCAAATTTCAAGATTCTAAGTTCACGGGAAGTACCCTGTAGGTTTTGATTCCCGTGCGAATTTCGAAAATTTGCAGATATTTGCGGCATAAACGTTTGTATCTTTTGATTGCTTTGGCTTAGAAGTTTGATTTTTTCACAGCTCCAAGGGACAGTAGACCTGAGTATTAGATATAAATTTCAGTTTGATACCTCCACGCGTTCCTGAGAAAAACGGTCTTGACAGACGGACAACAAAGTGATCCTATAAGGGTTCCGTTTTTTCCTTTTGAGGTACGGAACCCTAAAAACCTTATCGAAGTTCGAAAAGAATAAAATGTTTGGGATTGGTATTATCCGATATTAAAGCCGATATAAAAAAAAATTAAAACCCAACGTTTGTATAATCAAAAGGCATACTTTCGGTTGGTATTAAATTTATTCGATATACACATCAGTGCAATATTTAATAAAAACAATTTTTCGTATTTTTATTAATCATAGTCTGGCTAGGAATTTTTTAGACAACCCACTCGTGATATATTTTCTAATATATTAAATTTGATAAAAGTACTTTTCATCCATTTTACAGATGGGTGAAGGTCGATCCTAGTTCGGATCTTAGACTAATATAAAAACGTAAATACATATTAGTCGCACCGTTACTCACAATACACAGTGTAATAATATCTGTAACTCGAACCCGAGCCACCTGTTGGCTGATAGTTCTCTCGCTGAATTATCGCGGATATTATGGAGAAATTATGGCTATCAGTAAATCGTTTCTAATCTAAACCGACTAAATGAATGTTGAGTCGCGACAGTTTGGTATTTAAACCGGTTTTGCATTGTTTTGTGCATTGTCGACTGTTTTATTGGTACTCGACTGGCTAAGTAAATTTTCCTTGTGTAAATAATAATCTGTCTCTTAGCGGAGACATAAAAATGTGATTGTTACGTCTCTCTTCTGATTGTAATTGATAATTATTATAATGAGCTGACGCTCACATTCTTTTTCAAGTTAACTGGCCCGAAGGAATATCACAAATTTTATAAAGAACAATAATTGCCAATAAAAAAATAGAAGAAGTATTTTTTTTAAGTTCGGAAACAAATTCTCAAATATTAAAAACCAGTCGTCACAATCTGAAAACTAGTTAGGAAGTAGCTATCAATTACTTCCTTTTCGAGTTTTTTTGTGGTACCAGCCACGAAGCCGATGACCTAGACCGGTTGCAAACGCTAAGAAAATGCCAAAAAGTCAGTTTTATTTTTAATTGATTAAACTTTTAAGCAATACATTTTTTATCATTAAATCTTTTACCCCATAGGTATTTAAGATTTTTTTTGACAAGTAAAATGGGCGCACACTAAGATTTGTGAGTTTTATCTGAAGCACAGATTGTAAGTACGACGGACAAATATCACGGATATAGACCCTATGCATCCTCTGATTTTTTTTTCTCAAACTAGCAATAAGGGAACCCTTTTTTGTTTCCTTCTACTCTCCTTCATGTGCTTTGCTTTTGTATACATTACTTACAAACATCAAAAAAGTCTGCGTCCACTCAATGATTTTCATATAAAATACCTGTTTTCGTAGAGAGATTATTATAGTTAACCTTGACCGATATTTTTTCAATTTGATACCTTTCAAAAGTTAGAATGTTCAACATTTGGACGGTTTTTTTAAACGATTGTTTTTACTTTTTGTGCAGTCTTGAACAAAAAAGTCTAAAATTTTAGTCATTTGTGTATGAAATTTTGAAGTAAGTAGTTTAAAAGCGCGCATGTTAAAACAAAACAATTCAGAAAACATATGAATTCACAGTTTAAATGTTGAACATTTGCTGGCTCAGCGACCTGAAGTGTATCTTGGGCTCTAACATTACAGTCCGCCATTCCTACCTTTGTGCCAGATTGGACCAGTTGGGCACGTCAAGCTCTTTTAAATCTTTGGCAACTTCGTCTTTCGAGCGATACCACGGCCGTCTTACGGCCGAAATAAATAACCTATCTGTAGATATTAGGCTATAGATAGGTTAGGGCTATCTGAGATAATTGCATAGGATACAGGCTTTGTTGCCTAGCAACCGTCGTTATTTTGGTAATTTTAACAAAAATATCCTAGGCAATTATCTCAGATAGCCCATTCCATACCTACAGATAGTTTATTTCGGACGTTACTCTCTGTGTTTGCAATAATTTATTTTTTAAAGGAAACTCAACAGTCTACTTCATATAAAAGCCAAAGAGGAACAAATTAAATGAAGTATTAGTATATTTTTTTCTCTCTCAGTATTATTATTGACTAGCGGGTCCTCGCGGTTTTACCCGCGCGGTGCCCGTTCCCGTGGGAATATCGGGATAAAATATAGCCTACGTCACTCGGGAGAAATGTAGCTTTCTGATGGTCTAAGAATTTTCTAAATCGGTCCAGTAGTTCCTGAGATTAGCGCGTTCAAACAAACAAACTCTTCAGTTTTATAATATTATTAGTATTAGTATAGATTAGTCTAACAATAAAACAAAAAAAAGCCTCTTATAAATATAACAATGTTGTACATACCTTTAATAGATAATTTGCTAAATGCTGTAAACTTAATGTAATTTCCTTTATGTATTTAGTTAGTAAGCCTTATTAAATCACTGTAAAAGGTAGCAAAGTGCCGTCTGCTTTGATATATCCGAAGTGACAGGCGAAGGTTTGGTCACTGGAAGTTCGTGGAAAGTGGACGAAATTTAACCTTTTGAGTGTCTCTCTCTCTCTTCCGGGAGTATGGCAAACATGTCGTGAATTTTAAAAAAAATATTACCTTGACTACTATGCCTAACAAAAACCGTTATTAGTGCACTCTATTGAAATAATAATTACATAATGCGCACATCATTGTCTTCGTTATGAAATTTCTAATCATGTAAAATTAATTATTTAGTTAGAAATACTCACATTTATGCGTAAAGATGAAAAACAAATGACGATAATGATTTTTCGACTTGTTGACTCCGACAACGAGTGTTGAAATATCGAATTCCCTAACACGTACACTAACACAAACACTGTCACATTATCACTCACATATTCACGCATTCATTTCATAAGTTATTCGTTTCTAAACAATGAACTGATACCGTAAAACAAATATTTACATTACGTTAGCGCGCAAATTCGTAATGGCGGCCGGCCGCTGTCCGCCCGCCGGCCGGCTGACCAGTACGTACTTGCGTTTCAAGCGATATAGCAATGGTACCGTTGGCAAAAAAAATATGAACAAAATTTTGTAATACTTTTGTTGTAATTTCGATTTTGTTGATGATATTTACAGTGTATTTACTACTTGTTGACACTATTGAGGACAAATAATTATATCCTAATCAAAATGATATTATTACTGGTGGCCGCCCGCGGCTTCACCCGCGTGGTTCCCGTTCCCGTAGGAATTTCGGGATAATTTACAGCCTACTAAAATGTTAAAAATATCCAAATTAACTGAATTCATTATTTTGGTCATAGAGACTTTCACATAAAAGGTAGATTATATGCTATCGCAGACTTTTATTTAGAACTATTTAAGACTAATAATCCTACAGTAATAATATTTGTGTAACTCAACGGTTTGGGCAGCGCATGCCAAGATAGCTCTCAGAATGCTGATTCTTTCCGACTTACTTGACAGTTATCGTTATATTATGACCAAATTATAAAAAAAAACTCTATAAATTATAACTTATTATGTTATTCTGTTGTTTTAGCTATATTACTGCAAAGTTTCATGATCCATTCAGTAGTTGTTGCGTGAAAGAGTAACAAACACACACACACACACACACACACACATCCTTACAAACTTTCGCATTTATAATATTATAGTAGGATTATGTACGTGTTTTAGTTTTTGTTCACTAAATAATAATGATAACGAAGAAGAAAAGGGTTGATATTGATTTTTTTTTCGATTTCTGCAATTATAGGTATTATGTTTGCATATGCCTGCTAAAGTAACTAAGATAGAATTCTTCATTTACTTACACCAAAAGCTTTTTCCGTTGTTACTCAGTCTGAAAATAGGACTCATCATTGTATGAAATAAATGAAATACTTTATTTTATAAATAATTTTTATTTGTAGAGATCACGGTATACAGTAGGTAACACAAACTTCACAAAAACTAAAATTACATTATCAAACTTCGGTATTTCCAGAACGTCCAATGTCCAGTACTCATTCTGCGATGTACGCGGATCTAGTCCCATATACATGAACACCGCGAAAAGAGACATAATCTCGTCTACGTTAGTGTCAGTCCACTCACGCAGACGAGAGGATGGCTTCAGGTTCCCTTTCGCCTCCAAGTTTTCGATCGTCTGCTTGGCATATCGGTTAGTCTCAAGGACGATTAGCTCTATGATGCTTTTATCCCATATATCGGTAAAAGCATCATAGGGCGAATCGTAATCTTTGATTGGTCCAGGGGTAGGGCCTGAAAACACTTCAGGAATTCCCGTGAACGAATCAAAGCCTTGGACCCATGTGAAATCACTCGATATGCCAAGCAGACGATCCGCTTCGTCATCCATCCCCCTCTCGATGTTATTGACTATATCCCTAACTGGCTCCTCTAACTCTTCGTCGTTGGGAATGTCTCTTTCAACTCTGGCAGTAGTCTCGACAGGAATTACGTCAAACTCGTCGTCGAATTCACTGTCGAGGTCACTGCCGTCGCATATTCCATGGCTAGACGCTCGCTTAGATGTTGCTGTCACACCCGAAGTTGATGGACGAGCATCAACTTCAGAAATGAGAGCAGCATCAGCACCAGAGCAAACCTTGGTTATGCTAGCACCAGTAACATTAGTGTTACTAATGTTAGCACGACCAACGTTTGCTCCAGTCGAAACGCTAGGCATAAGACATTCCCGTCGACCCTTCCCCGCCCCATCAACCCACCGCTGGACATGCCAGGGAGCCGTCTTCAGCAGTTCCTCGCCTTCTTCCTCCGACATGTCCATCGCCTCCACCTTCTCCAATACATCGGAGCTGTAAGAGAACACATTGACTATTATTTATATAATGACCTACAATCCCTGAATCTAAATCATTGACAATTTTGCTTCCTATTCTTGAGTTGTACGTTACTTTGTTTACCATGACCAAGGTTTATACGAGTTAGTCTGACAAAAGTAGCTATCGTATGGATCACAAAGAGTAAAATATAGGCTCACCACAGTGGTACTTCATCGACATTTGCTCGTCGCACATGGCCACCAGGGGTCTGCACTACGTCCACATTTTCGGCGGTAACGCGTAGTGAACCACCTGGCGTCACATCGACGCCTGAACTGACGATTGAATTATGGGTCTGAGATCAAAATAAAGATAAAATAAATCACTGTAAAATCAAACTCAAGTACACAGATATAATTTTAAAACTGTAATATTAGTTTCTTACCGCTGAGGGGGTCTGAAGACTTCTTCTGGGTCCCTCGCTTCAGCTTGATCCACAAGGCCTAGCAAAAGAGCACGACGTGCGGCGGAGGGTCGATGGCGTGACCGTTCTGGGCCTGGGGTCAACGACCGCGACCTTTCAGAGTCTGTGCTCGTAGAGCGCAGTCTAGCCAAACTAAAATAAAATTATTAATTTATCATTTATTCCTGGCAGTACCCCTTACACGACCAGATAAAATTTTTCGTGAAATATCCATCGCATAAAACATCAGTGACTAAGAAGGGCGTTTATTTTATTGTCTACCTTAGTACTTATTTTGAAATCGAAAACAACTTTCAGTTTTAAAAAAAAATTTAAGTATTCATAATAATATGATTTTTTCTTCTTTTTATATAGTAATTGTTTTACTTATCTATTATAATCGATAATAAAGAGAGTACTTTATAAAAATACTAGCTGCCGCTCGCGGCTTCGCCCGCGTGGTGCCCGTACCCGTGGGAAAATCGGGATAAATAGTAGTCTATGTGTTTTCTGATGTATAACCTATATTACTGTAAAGTTTCATCCAAATCCGTCCAGTAGTTTTTTCGTGAAAGAGTTACAAACATACATCCATACTCACAAACTTTCGCATTTATAATATTATAGTAGGACACATCAAAACAATGTATATGCTGACGGTACTTTATTACGTAATACACAAAAATGGCGGTTGAATTTGACAAATAATTTGTTTGAAACGAAATTATTGTATAAAGACAGACTAAAATGAGTAACGATTGGTTACGTTATGTCCCTAGATAAATAATCTAACTACTAATCATCATTTGAAAGGAAATATAAAGATATTTCACAGTAATATATGACAAAATATGGGCGGCGAAACGATGTAAATAAACACACTTCAAAAGTTAAAGCCTTTTTTTAAGCATATGTTTTGCTTTTTTTGAACTTTTCTCATTTTACAAATAAACTATAATCATTTCTTAGTAAATAAATATCATAGGTACTCACCGTTTACGCCTAGAAAACATTACAATAACACTCACAACACTCACAAAAACAGCTTCAAATTTCGTTTCGACAATGAATGATGGACAATTTGTTTTTAATTTTTTTTTGGTTAACTTGGCGGTCCGAATCGAGCTAGAATCGTTGCCAGTGTATTGAATATGAAGTAAAGAAACGAAATGTCAAGTCGAACCGTGATTCGGACTAAGTTCATAAATAAAAATCAACTACCAATGACAGCAATCCGCTTATGCACATACGTATGTGCGTCCGACGTTTTAGACCATTTTTTTTTCCGAACATACGTATGTGCGTGCGACACTCAAAAGGTTAATACACGAATAATAAAAAAAATACAAGGCAGTAGCACCTACCTGCACGTTTCATCAATTCCTGTTTATAATGAGCTAATTTACTGTTATTTCAGTGACTTTGAAGTTTACAGTTATGAGACACAATATAATCTATCGCTATCCGGTGTCCTGCTACTGGAGTTTCTGGAAGACAAAAAATAGTATAAGAGTCGGTTCCGGATTGTGTGAAATTAAATATTGTGTTTTAGCTAATTTTCACAGAAGTAGATCAAATAGGTATCGATTGATAAATTTTAATAGAAAAATAGTAGAAAAATCAACTTGGCTCCCATGTTATTCTCAGGCAGGGCCATAGGTAGGTATGTGGAGATCGTATATGTCTCCGCACTACAAGGAGGCCGCTACACCGCCGTTGCTGGCTGGTTTTGTTTATAGTATAATTAAGAAAGGGAGGCCCGTCGTGCGTAGACATATACGATCTCCACAGTATCTATTATTTTTAAGAATTATTGTGTACTACTATGTGTTTTTAATGATTTGATATTTCCAGGTTAACTAATGTTCATAGACAACTAACTAGCTTCAGTATACCTACGAATACTAATATTCAACTTATGATATATAAATAAACAGTTTCTCTTCTTCGTCCATTCAGTATAATTTTTAGCTTTGATACTTAGGATACAAATCTAACTACTGATTACTAATGAGCAGATACTTATACACACAGAATCATATTCAGAGATTTAAAGTTGTTATGTAGCCAGTCATTGAAAGCTTGGGTGACTTACATTGCAACTAAACTTATGTCATTCAATTACATCGATGATTAATACCGCCTATTGTTATACGACTTTACAGAGAGTATTAGAACAGTAGTTGTGACAGATCATAACATAACATACGATCATCCTGACATCTTTATGTATAGGGCATTGGAGCTCTCGCGACCTCATCTGCAAAATGTTCTGTTAGTTGACGTTACTTAGGTATCCACATTTTTTTTATGGGCTAGGTCCTTCTTCAGGTCTAATCAATCTTTATTCCATTGGTCCAGGTGTTGAAGGGTGCGATTGCGTAAGGTCAATAGTATTTATAGTAAATTTAAAATAGAAAAAAATATTGGAAAAAATTAACTCGGCCACAAGTGAATTCTCAGACGGGAATCGAACCCGCGACCTTTGGATATCCGGTCCAATACTCTAACCGCTGAGCTACCGAGACTTGCGAACCACCGTCGAAATTCTCCAATACTTTTATATTTTTAATACGCTGTAGGCCAGCGTTGTTACATCAATGCTAGGAAAATCCTTGCATTCGAAAGAAACATCATTTCAGGTGTTTAACGATCGATTAAGATGCAACTGCCAATAATTTATGATTTTGTAATTTTTGCATTTTTCAATGCTATTTTTATACTTATGGTAAATTTTAAATAGAAAAATATTGGAAAAAATTAACTCGGCCACAAGTAAATTCTCAGACGGGAATCGAACCCGCGACCTTTTGATATCCGGTCCAATGCTCTAACCGCTGAGCTACCGAGACTTGCGAACCACCGTCGAAATTCTCCAATACTTTTATATTTTTAATACGCTGTAGGCCAGCGTTGTTACATCAATGCTAGGAAATCCTTGCATTCGAAAGAAACATCTTTTCAGGTGTTTAACGATCGATTAAGATGCAATTGCCAATAATTTATGATTTTGTAATTTTTGCATTTTTCAATGCTATTTTTATACTTATAGTAAATTTTAAACAGAAAATATTGGAAAAAATTAACTCAGCCACAAGTGAATTCTCAGACGGGAATCGAACCCGCGACCTTTGGATATCCGGTCCAATGCTCAATAATTTTCCATAAGTATAAAAATAGCATTGAAAAATGCAAAAATTACAAAATCATCAATAGTATTTATTTGATAGATCATATCGTACCTACCTATTGGATCGGCTGCGATTTGTATGAAACTTGACACTTATGACATACAATATGAATTGTCAAATGATTACGATTAGCTTACGCTATCGCCTATCTGATATTAAAATAATTGAAACATTGGTTTAATTATGCAATTATAACTATAACAGAGCTGTACATTTTTGTATCGGTTGTGAATATGTAAGTAACTGCTTGAACATTGATTTTGACGACCTCCGTGGTAGAGTAGTACGTAGACCGGTTTCAAGGTGTCGCCTACTCTGAGGTCCTGGATTCGAATCCCGGTAGGGGCAAATATTTGTGTGATGAATACGAGCATTGATACCTCAGCCATGGACGTTTATATATATTGCTACACGTACACACTTATATATGTATCAATAATTATATGTATTTATATCCGATACCCTAATATCCCAAAACACAAGCCTTACAGTGCTTACTTTGGGGCTAGATTAATTGGTGTGAGTGTAAGAAATATTTATTTATTGTTTATTTTATTTATTTATTAATCTGTGAAACAATAAAATCTGTTTTGACGTTTTCCTTTGAAAGCTGTATAAGCCTGTCTCGCAAAAGAAGTTCCCTGAGACCCGAGGGCGCAGTCACAAATAATCTCTATTACTATATGTAGATAATTTAAGTTCCAGTAACATTTAGTGGGACTTTTTTCGAGAGATAAACTCTAGTTCAGAATGATTGCCGCGAAAGTCTGAGAAGACGCTCATAAAATTAAACTCCTCGGTTTGGAAATTATATATTTTTTTCTACAATCTAGAGACTCTAGTTATTCATTTATTTCTAATATTGTCGGCGAGATAAGCAGGCAATTCAACATATTCTTCCTATAACATCTGTCAAATTACGTGCTAGGTAAGCTATCCAGAACTCATCTGTCGGTGCTACAACCCCTTAAAGTTTCTGTAAAGCTACTGAATTCCTTAGTCGAGATAAAATAATTTCCATTTTATCTGTTTACCATCGGTACGCAGTTCTCACACCATTTGACACGCTGAATCGGCCCCATTAGTGGACAAGAGCACTGTACAAGAAAACTATAAGGTTAACTATGCCCAAAAGAAGTAGTAGATAGGCCATACAATTTGTATGAAACGACCCGCGGGCCGATGCTGCCAGGGAGCGATGTAGATAACGCCACGGCCGCCGCGAGACTGCGCTGATTTTATCTTGCCGCGCCTTATATAACCTCGGTGCGAGACAAAAACATCGATTGATGAGCCAATGAGAACAATGTGAGGTATTCGCAATTTAAAATTGAAATGGAAGAGAACCTGCCTTCTTGGTTTGGTTATGTTTTTGATATAAGTATTTAACCGACTTCAAATAAAGTAGGTTCTCAATTTGTCGGAATCTTTTAACAACACTTCAAAATATTCTAGAACTCAACATAACGAACAGCTTTTTGTACGAAGCAACCCTAAAAAAAGCTGTTTTATACGTTTTAGCAAAGAAGATTTTTATAAGAATAATAATAATGTCATACAAACACACCAATTATCTAGCCCACGTTAAGTTTCATGAAGAAGTTGTGTTTTGGATACTAGATAACTGATACTTATATAGTTTTTTTTTTTGTAAATACATACCTACTTAATATACATATTAAACACCCAGATCAAGACAAAAAGATATGTTCATGCACACAAATATTTTGTTTTCTCCGGGGATCGAACGCGGGACGTTTGGCGCAGAAGGCGGGCTTAGTACCCCTGCGCCAAATAAGTATATGATATTTTTTCAGGATTTCCATATCCTGTTTAAAAAAAAAAAGTGTTGTTGCTTTCATTATTTTTTTTACATAATTATTTATTTTCATGTATTATAAATTATTGGCTAAGTCTTTAATTCAATCATCTCCTTCTCCTTTTGGATTTCGCCAATGTCTAGTTTTTGGCTCAATTAGTTCTTTCTACGCCTCAGTGCTACCCTATATTACTACTATATCTTGCGTCAGAGTATATTAATTCAATCAATCGCTTATTCAAATATAATTCCAACAGGTAATTCTTAATTAAGGTGACAACTGTAGTTATTTAGAAGTAGCAATTACAGAAACCCATAAATATAGAGTGACCTTGCTTCACGCGGGTCAAATTATACCGATATTAATACCATTCTAGAGGTCGATTTGATTTTAAAACTAGATTATGAGATTTTTTTACGACATCCTTGGCCGAGTGACTTGATGGCTACGCTGGTTATGAGGCTCTAGTTTCGTTACCTGACCCAGTCAAAGGGAAACGACAGTTTGTTAAAGAAATTTTAAACTTCTTATTTTGAAATTAATTCATATTCACGAAGAGGAGAAGACTTGTAACCTGTCTTAGGTAAAAAAAATGAATGTATTTGTTGAAATAAAAAAAAAGACGGGTTGCACTCCGGGAGTGCCGGCAGAAGTGAAAACTTGATTATTAACGTTGAGCATGTTTGATATTTTGGAATGGTTAGGGAATAATTTTGCACCAATTGCTTTATCAGTATAAAAGTACTATCATTTATGTGGTAGAATACAATATTCATTTATTGCGCTATCGTACACAAACATGACAAACCATATTAAAGTGAACGTTAAGTTAGGTAATAAGATATAAGAAAACATTAGTTATTATAGAGAATCGAAAAATATATATTGACAATAAAACAAGAGACAAGTAAAAGACATTATCAACAGTCTGTCGCTAAGCAACCGAGACCATAGTCAACCTGTCACCTCAACATTCTCCATCCGTCCTACGCTTTTTCGATCAGGTCACGTGTCCTGACGCGAGTTTAAGATTTTATACCCATTACAGAAAAAGTGCTCAACGCCGCTAAAGAAGTTTTCACTTCAAAAATATTATTTAAAATTTACCATAAGTATAAAAATAGCATTGAAAAATGCAAAAATTACAAAATCATAAAAAAAAAACAGTTTATAATTTCTTAATAACATTTTAAGATCTTTGTGTACTTCTCCATGTCTCCATGTAACTCCATAAAATAATATGTTTCGCATCTAGTACTGAAAGACAGCCTTGACGACGATAACGTTGCCATGACGACGAAAACGTTGCCATGACGACGAAAACGTTGCCATGACAACGAAAAACGAAATCGTACAAAGAGCAATGTATGAACTGCTTCTGTGTTTCGGGCAAAGGGTTGGCGACACAGCCACCATACCTATTACATATAACCTCTTTCTTTTTTATTTTGTTATCACCATAGAACTACATGGGGTAGTTATGGTAACTTGACCACCAGCAAAACCGGTAATGGTAAGTATAATAATGAAAATTCGCGGTCTCATTTCCTCGCCGGCGGTTTAATTTTAGCCGTAAATCATGGTCGGCCTTTCCCCCGAGCGACCGGCGACCGGTCGGCCGGCTCCCGCGAGCCTCATTTAAACTGTAGCACATTCCATTGCCGGCCTCGACCCGTAGTCGGGCCTTTGAACGATATTCAAAATAAACGTTGAGAATATTTTTTTGTCATTCTTTTGTCTAGAAAAAAGTTTTTTCACCTCACACGCTCTGAAAAGAAGGTTTTGTCAATCAGTTTAGGCGAAGAAAATTGCTTTCTGCGGCCTAACGCGGCAAAGTACTTTTTAATTTAATACCTAAAAATATGTCATAATGCTTTCCGAATCGGACTATTGATTTTTTTGTATATTTGATTCTTATTTTAAATAGCTTCAAATTAATTATAATACTCCGTTATGGTTTTATTATATTATTTTAGTTCATTGAATCATAAAAACAATAACAATAAGATTAAACAATTTGTTAAAAGAATTTTATATTAGGCTGGGTGAGATTTCACGACCTATAATTGGATTTCGGACTGTGACATAAATCTTTATTTTTAATTTGTCTTTGTCTTGTACCTCATGTCAGTGTCAAGATTTACGGAATCGTTTTTATTCTTATTAATAAGTAACAGTATATTCCTACTTTAAATAACTTTGAATTAACTATAATACTCTCTTTTTTATTATTTTAGTTTTTTATATCATTAAACAAAGAGAATAAGGTATATTTAGATTAAACATTATTTATAAAGAATTTTTTACCGGAAGTTGACCGCGGAAACAACCATAAAATTGTACTCGCTGTTGTGAGGTGAAAAATTGTGTGTTGCGCTCGGCAGAAAAGTTTTTAGCGTCTTGTACCTTTGAAATCCTCGCTTCGCTCAGGATTCAATCTTTGTCTTGTAAGTATAATATCCTGGAATCCTTCACTTGCTCAGATTTCAATAGAGGTAACAGGCCGCTAAATAACCAACTTTCCAGCCTTGCCTAACAAATAACTATTAATGTAACGTTACAGAGTCGAGCATTACATCAGTGATTAAGGCGGACCAAGCATTACAGTGTGCAACCTGTAATGTTACAGATTAATTGATGAATGTGTAATATTTTGCAAAATCGAATCTGGAATGTTGTACAGGCAAATTCTCGTCAAGTCAGGGAGGCAGTATTGTATGTTACATTACAGGCGAATGCTCCAGGTAACAGCACATTTAAGCCGTGAATCATGATCGGCCTTTCTTCCGAGCGACCGGCGACCGGTCGGCCGGCTCTCGCGAGCCTCATTTAAACTGTAGCACATTCCATTGCAGGCAGCGAACCGTAGTGAGGCCGTTGAACGATATTCAAAATAAACTTCGGGTAAAAATATGTTTAGTCTATCATTTGTTTGGAAAAAAGTATATAATTTAACGGAGTCGAGCACTACATCAGTGAGAGAGGCAGACCAAGCATTAACGAGTGTTTTTCAGGCGGTACTCGAAACCACAACCTTTGGGTATCCAGCCCACTGCTCTTCCCTTTAAAATTTTCTAGTACTTTTTACTTTTTCCTACTCTGTAGGTACTGGCCAGCGTTGTTTTATCAACACGAGGAATATTTTTGCATTCGGACAAAACATTTTTTCATAATATGTTTAACGATCGATTAAAATAAAACAGCCTTATTTAATTTACGATTGCATTTTCAATATCAATTATTCATTGTTTTGTTATAGTCGTTTAATAAAACTAACATAACAAGAATAAATTGTACAAAAAAATATCTGATTTAATTTTACTGAATATACGTGAGGCCATCACTATGAATACGGGAGGGCGCGTAAGTGCAGGACCTCTTTTATCTCCCGCCGACCGATACGAGGCGAGCACTGTCATATTTTCTGTTTGTTTTTATCAATAAATATCGTAATTACACTTTATGCAACAAAATATGTAATTAAGCTTTTACAGTTAAGGACAGGACCGGCAATCTTAATAATAAGGTTTATGAGAAGTTTTAACGGCAACAGAATATTATATTATGTATTAATTTTAATATTACTGCGTGATGAGAGCGTGTTTTATATTTGCGATTTTGCAACGGCAAGTTCGTACGCATCGTGAAACAGTGTTTTTTTCAATTAATAATTAATACGTTAAAATAAGTTTGCTTATAACAAGACAAAGTCATCATACTAACTTAATATGTAGTAGTATAATAGTGATATAATAGTGATATGGGGCAGTTGATAAAATGATAAACAATATCATATAAGTAAGCGTAAAATGACTGCTGAACAATAATAACATTATTTACTAGCTTCCGCCCACGGTTTCACCCGCGTGGTTCCCGTTCCTTTGGGAATATCGGGATAAATGAAACCTGTTACTCTCCGTCGTTTTAACTAACTCTATTCCAAAAATCAACTCGATTGGTTGCTTAGTTAGGGCTTGAAGGTAGGACAAACAAACATACTTTTATAATATTAGTTAGGATAAAGATAGTGAACCATGAAATATCTTGATTGTAATACTAGTAATAAATCACTCACGACAACAATTGACGACCTGTTTGGTGCAGGGGTACAAACCCGCCTTCTGCGCCAGAGATCCCGGGTTCGATCCTCGGACAAGACAAATATTTGTGTGCATGAACATGTCTATTTGTCTTGATCCGGTATTTAATACGTATATTATGTATGTATTTACAAATAAAAGTATATACGTATCCGTTATCTAGTATCCATAACACAAGTTCTTCATGAAACTTAACGTCTGCCCACATACTTATATACCTTTTTTTTGTAAATACATACATAATATACATATTAAACACCCAGACCAAGACAAATAAACATGTTCATGCACACAAATATTTGTCTTGTCCGGGGATCGAACCCGGGACCTCAGACGCAGGAGGCGGGTTTAGTACCCCTGCGCCAAACAGGTCGTCAGTAACTGCAGAATAGTTCAAAATATTTACCTCATTAACTTCCCGACCAAGTCAGGTAGTCCAGACTGGTCCCGCCGGATGTAAGTGGCATAAATCCTATTGTTTTACTCGGTAAATAATATAATGCGTACGCACAGGATACTGCAGACGCAAGTTGGAAATTGGCACGTAGGCGCAAGAAAATTGACTGACTGTAACGCAGTAAACTATCGACTAACGACAATACACACCTTTATTGGTAATGATTATTTCAACGCACGCTAACAACAAGAGTAAAAAGAAAAATACTGAAAATAGAAATAAAAAACTTTTTAAAGAAATTGTGAAATTTTACAATTAATTATTGTGATTATTTACTATGGATTAGAAATGGTACACTATTTACAAAGTATTTGAAAATCGAAGATTCTACCATACCATAATCGCCAACTTTGGCTACTTGGCCATCTCAGTTGTCAAGATATCACCAGAACCTGCTAGTCACTTCTGGCTACGTTCAATTAGTCAGTTTTTACGATTCATCCGTGATGTGCTACTCAAGACAGGAACTCTATGACAGTTTTTTTTCTAAAATCACCACAAAGATGTTAGTTAACGTGAAATTTTACTTAAAACGCAGTGACAAACAATTTAAATCTTAGCTATTTTCGCTTAATCTTGACTTTCCTTCAGGTTTTTGATAACTGGTCATAATGACAACTTGTATCGTTACTATTTAACATTTAGTCTAGCCTATGCTTGCTAAAACTAAATGGTCGAGCCCGCATGACGTCATCAAACTTGATTGCGCCGATGATAGTAAATGAAAACTCAAGACTTCTTGATGTTGAAATATTAGGTATATTAAGTTTACTTGGAAATTTAGAAAATAGTAATATATTAAATTATTATTATACACATTAAAGATATACAGGTGGAAAATAAGACGGGGCAGTAATGGCAGGTACTATATACATGAAATCGATATTAGCGAACCATCCTTAATTTTTTGAGAAATTTTGAACTGCCTTCACAGATTTTGAAAAAAATGTACAGTTGTACATGATTTTGAAAAAAATGTAATGTTTCTGCAGAAAAATTTACAGTTTTCAAAAAAAAATAAAAATATGCTGATGATCCTGTTTCTCCTAAGGATCAAAACACTCTAAGACAGTAACTGAGGTATGAGTACTAGAAAAGTCAGAAATCGCGAAATACGCAAAAACACTTCCCGCGCTTGCGCCACACGCTGCCGTATTCGCGTCTCCGACAAGTACCTTTGTCGATGGAGTTTATTTTCTTAGTGAATGTGTGGAAATACTTTTTCGCGATTTCTGACTTTGACTATTCTAGTACTCATACCTCAGTTGGCGTCTTAGACTGTTTTGATCCTCATAAGAAACTGGATCGATTAGCATCAAAGAGCTTTTTAAAAAAAAAATTGCTGAATCTATTTTATTTTTAAAATCCGTGAATGCAGTTCAATATTTCTCAAAAAAATTTGGATGGTTTCCAAGAAACGTTTTCATGTAAGTACGAGTAGCTACATCGGTAAAGGTGCCTGGCCTTCGCGCCCCGTTTTAAATTTCCACCCTGTATACGTTGAAATATCGTACTCAATTATTTAATGAAATTCAAATTTCGATTTAAGTCAACGTTTTTGTGGTTTCAGAAGTTTTCTTTGGATTCACAATAGTATTTTCTTCAATCCTAAGTCTTAACTTGGTTGTCTTACAATTTAATTGAACCAAATAATAGCATCAACAGCATTCTTTTCTTCAGACACGTTAACGAATTGCGTGTTCGTTCGTTTTTGCCCTTAATTAACTTTGTTAATTGCAATTGATAGGTATGAACTGATACTACGTTTTCGGTTAATTAAAATTGTCTTACAGACATGCCTTTCCACTTATCCCCTTTGTGGATAATCAAGGTGACCTGTAAATGGATTTCAAACATACTGTCACGCTTGTGACCCAAAAGGGTAGAGCGTAGGGTAACCAAATCTCAAACATTAACTGATGATGAACATAACTGATAAACTTGGATATGCTATAGAAAGATTTATACTAGACTAGACACGCAACTTCAATTATTAACTTCATCCAAATGATCTTTATTCCCTCCATAAAAAATATTATAACTTAATTTATTTCAAACAAATATAATCGATAAATATAACTTTACCACAGTCGGAAAAATAAAGCATAGAAAGGAGCAATAAGTTTTTACCGATATTTTAAGAGGTTTGCAGATTGTTCTCTCTTCACTTTCTTTATTTTTGGAAGCGATCGAGTATTCTTGTAGAATTTAATCGCAAGCTTTTGTTTAGTATTTAAATACCTATGTATCGTTTTTTAAGTAATGTATCGTTTATTAAATAAACGGTATCTCGAAACGTAGGCATGAAGTTAACTTTACTTCAATACGTCTCAAGATAACGTATACAATTTCTTATAAATAAGTAGTTTTCCCCGAAGTGCAAGAACTAGTACCTTTCAGGGGGCCTACCAACATCTATTAGGAACCATCATGTCTTAAGAACGTTTTGTTTGCGTTTTGTTTTTATTGATGTTGTCATATTTTGCCACACTTCACACTTTGGAGGCGATGATTGAGTGAAAACGTTAACAACTTCCGTCAAAAAACTAGTTTACTCTAAGAGGTTTGTAGTACGAAATAGTAAGATTGAAACAATACTGCGCTTAGAGATCCCGGTAGGCCCACTGGTCGGCGGATGTCTTTACTGCACTTGACACTTGCATAGGTTGCAAAAAGCAATGCTTAACGTTTTCCTGCAATACACACAATGAGTTTTAATCATACTTGCTCAAAAGATTACGTAATGACCTTTGCAAAGTAAATACGTACTCAAATAAGAAATATAACCTACATGTCAAATGAAAATGTATCTTCTGAGAAGAATATGTGCAGTTTTCAAGATGAACGTGATTGTAAAAAATTATGTAAAACTCTTTTTTTAAATGTGACTAGCGGCCGCTCGCGGTTTTACCCACACAGTTCCCGTTCCCGTGGGAATATCGGGGTAAAAAGTATCCTATGTTTATAACCAGGCTATCTACTATTTGTGTACCAAATTTCACCCAAATCCGTCCAGAAGTTTCGGAGCCTATTCAATGCAAACAAACAATCAAATCATTCCTATTTATTATATTAGTATAGATATTCTTTTCTGCTATAGACTAATTGACAGACATTTATAAATATTTTTTTTACATCCTAATAATTTCCAATTAATTGACTTAACACAGTCATAATTTCAGAGAAATCTTGCTCTTTTTTATTACACAAACTAACCAGATATTATTATTGGATAAAGTTCGCAAGCCTCTTACATAGGTATTAAGTAAATATTTGAACTTGCATTGAAACAAGATAGTGCAATCCAGAAACTATCGAAGAACTATACCATCGCAATTATCAAGCTTTCCTTTTACTTTTTCACTAAGTCACTAACTCAAATAGCACCACTTTTTAGTTAAACATTACCTAGGGTAGGTCAACATCTTTTCAATTAAAGCGTGACTATGAGCCTAACGTTATAACACGCGCTAGAAAATTCCCCCAGAACTTTTGTTTGCTATCCTCCATCGGCGAGGCTACATTACTTACAATAGTCCGTAATATAATATCTAGCGGGCACTTTATTCGCGCAAGTGCCCTGCCGGTTGTAACTCGTATCGGCCGTTTCGCCGCCACGCCACCTTTCGCCCACTCGTGTATAGGAAGTATATGAAGCAGTAACGTAACTACACACAAATCCAAACAAATGTTTGAAACAACGCTCTATTTTAGGTGTGCATACAAAATCCTGTACACTCATGTTGCTTCTTGGAAATTATAATAATAAATATTTCCAATTTCAAACAATCACACCAATTATCTAGCCCACGTTAAGTATCACGAAGAACTTGTATTATGGATACTAGATAACGAATCTACATACCTACTTATATACTTTTTTTTAATACATACATAATATACATATTAAACACCCAGACCAAGACAAATAGACATGTTCATTCACACAAATATTTGTCTTGTCCGGGGATCGAACCCGGGACCTCTGGCGTTAGTACCCCTGCGCCAAACAGGTCGTCAAATATAAGCGTATAACTGCAGAAATATATTTTTTTACTTCTTATTTGTACTATATTCAGATTTTACACTACCCATCAGCAAAGCTTATACATTACTTACAATAGTCCGTTATATAATGTCTAGCAGGCAGTTTATTCGCGCAAGTACCCTGCCGGTTGTAACTCGGCACGGCCACGCCACCTTTTACCTACTCGTGCGCACTAAATATAATAGTAAGTGAAGCAGTAACGCAGCTCCACCCTATAATGGGTAAAAAAGTACAGCCACGGGCAATAAAATATCAAGTCAACACTATAAAACCTTGTCATTGATGACTTTTGTTGACACAGAGGGTTTTTTTTCCTTGTATTTCAATGTGATACCACATTTGCATATTTTTGCTAGAGACCGTACCCTGAACATGAACACTCATGATGCTTTATGTCCAAATAACTAATTCCTACCTCTTATTTATATTTTTTTTAAAATTGGTACATGCATAATACTTCCCATTTTGGATAAAGTAACATTAATTCAATTTAATAATTTATTTTTTTCCATAACTACAGAAGGTTTAAGATATATGTGCAAAATGTTTCCTTTGCAAATACTATTTATTGACTTTTATACACATTTTCAACGATTTATTTAGTCAAGTACATTATGTTATAGTTGTATATGTCGCACTCCCAAAAGACTCTGCTAGACCAATCTCAGTCAGCACAGTATCACTGCAAACTCGAGTGTCCCGAAAAATAGTGAATCGAAAAGAAGTTTAGATGAGATTCTGCATTTGCCAACAGATTATATTTACTGTGACTCGTGTCCAGAGGTTAAGCCGACGTCACTGCCTTTTGGTATCGTAATGGCTTTTAAGGAATATAAGGATTAAATATTTTGCTTCCACGCATTGCACTGGAAGGCAAGTGAAAGTATTACACTAACGAAGTTCCTCATAGCTTATTTTTTTTAGTTATTGTAACTATGTAGAATCAGATTCCCAGATTTCCCTATTGGAAATTTTGGTTATACCTCCTTAGGGATCGCTTAAACTTTCGTAACAAAAAATTAGGACAACCTTAATTAATTCATTAAAGTCTTCAAGGTCTAATCTATTTCTATGCCAAAATGGTTAAGTGGCTTAGGAGTGAAAATATGGCAGACAGACAAACAGATAGACAGGGTATCTTCGCATTCATTATTATTACTTTGAATATTTTCATTTTCAAATTAATTAATCAACATTTTTACAATTCGTTGTCCCAGCTGTTACAGTAGTTATTATTGGTAGACTAGCACAGCCGTTGGGCAAACATTATAGTTTTTGATTTAACCTGCGAGGCTGGCCAGGTGTTAAGTACAGTCACAGAAAAGAAAGTATAAACACTGACTTTATACTTCTTTCACCACATAAACCGCCGTTATTACGAGCGACATAAGGGCGCTATCAAGGTCAAAAGTAAAATGTCAAATCTGAATTTCTGTGGTGTTTACATTGTTATTTAGGTGTAACATCATGGTACCCCGTGGAATATTTGTGGAGAGGGATAATAAATATTATCTTAATTGGTCGATGATGATCATACCTAACATACCTATATAACAGACGTTCAATAACATTTTTAATCCCTAGGGCTGATTACCTAACGAAAAATCTGTTCAGTTTCAGTTCGTCGCTATTTTGGATGTCGTACAGTATGAAAATGTGACAGTAATGACAGCGCGAAACTAGTTTCTACGTGATTTTTTGTTAGATATTCTGCCTGCCGGTTTACTATAGAGTGAATTCCATTAACGGAGTCCTTCTGCCTTTGCATAATTTTTTAAAAGGTTCATATATTTTAATAAATAACAGCAAACCGAAAAAGTAGACTACAGCAAGCATTTTAGATTGCTATGTATCAGCGGCGAGAGGTCAAAATATTACGAAGGTAAGGCTGACCAAAATATTTCTCCAAAAATTATGTCAAAGTGAAGTGTAGTAAGTAAAGTAAAAGTAGTAAAGATTCTGTTAAAGTGTAGTGAATTGCTGGGGTGGAATTTCTATTAGGAAAGCCGATGGTAAGCGACATGTATTTACCCCTCGCCGCTGCAATGTATGTATTAATGGAAAATAACAATAATAATGTTAGTAAGCGTCGGAATGACCTGGTATTACAACATTGTAGCAATAGTTTACATGAATATTTCTAGTTCAACTAGTATCTTTGCATGTAAATATCATGTTCCAATATTTTATTATCATTTGACATTCAAATTATCCACATATTATAATGATATTTCTTGTTAAAGGCATCGGTAAATGAAGGAAGTCATAGTTTTGTGTGAAGTTGCCAGTTTCCTTTTGTCGCAAGCCCTAAGCTGGTTACGGGTACAGACTACAGAAAGAAAGAAAGAAAAACTATTTATTGGCACACACACAGAAAAAAAATTAAATTACAAAAAAAGTGAACTTACTACTAAAAATAAAACTAACTTAGAGCCACTTGCGCCAAGCTGGGTTAGCGCTGGGTTATCCCAAGAGTTAATACCACATCCGGCTACATACAGCGAAATCAATACCAAATTCTTTAAATGTATACAGCAAATGGTTGCATTACACTCGGCCGGACGCGAAGATAGCCTTCGGGTTATATATATATATATAACTCGCTGTTTTCGTGCAAGTGGTCCTTATATGTAGATGAAAAAAAAACATAATAAAAAATAAAGTACGCGGCCAACTAGACCCCATCTGAGGATGGAGTCTAGTCAATGTCACAGTGACATACGGAGCATGCCACTGAGACGCTGGTATTCTGGAGGAGCCTATTCGCTGACAACAATGCTGTCACTTGCTGTGCCATGCTGATAAGTAATCGTTCACCATTGTGATCAAAGGCTTAAAATGCCTTCCAAACACGGAAGAGTTCTAGATATTAAAACTTTGGTCACCCATCTCTTGACCGACCATTGCGAAAGTTGCTTAATAAAACTATCGCAGGCTAAACGAGCAAACCACTACCCAACCGTGCTTCTTTTACGCCCGGAATGAATAAGCTATCTTTAGATATGGATTGGGCTATCTGAGATAGTTGCCTAGGATGTTTTTGTTAATAATAGGTTGGGGAAAAAGTTTCTTCGCAGTTTTTAAGAAAATTCAAAAAAAATATTAATATAGTTTATTTACATTTAACTAAAGTATGTAGGTGTCATTTTGTTCGATAACTTTTTGCCATCTTGTAGTTAAGGACATGATCCCATTGCTATAGAAATTTTGGGACATGATCCCATTGCTATAGAAATTTTGGGGCTTCTGATAAAAATACCGTGACAAGTGGTTTTGGCAGTCCTCTCGTGATGTTAACACGACAATGCCTAAAGAATTCTGAAGAGACTGAAACAGGTGGAAATCTGAAGGTGCAAGGTCTGGACTATACGGCGGATGCATTAACACCTCCCAGCCAAACTCTTAATTTTTGCTGAGTGGCTAAACATGTGTGAGGTATCATGATGAAAAAGCACACCCCTTCTGTTGATTAATTCCGTCCGCTTTCTCTCATCTTCTTGCTTTAATCTCATCAGTTGTTCGCAATAGAGTTCAGAATCGATGGTCCCGCCTGGTGGTAACAGCTCATAATGAATAATGCCCTTCCAATCCCACCACACACACAGCATCACCTTGTTGCGAGTTAACCCGGGTTTTGCCACAGTCTGTGAAGCCTGACCAGCCTTTGACCACGACCGCCTTCTGTGGTCGTCCGCCTCCGCTTTTAACCGCCTCTGTGGTCTAGTGGTACAACCACCGGTATCCGACCAGGGATTCTGGGTTCGATTCCCAGCAGGGGTACATATTGTATTCGGCTTGGTTGGTGATAGGACTTGTTGTAAGTCCGCCTGACTAGCTACCACCATCTTATCTAAGTCTGATGCCATAACAACAATGTTTTCAGCATTATTGTGTTCCGGCATTTAGAGCCAATTACTCAATGTTTGAGGATTCCGGGAGAGGCTCGCTTCCAACTTCAGCCACAATACTTAATATCAGGTATGATGAAGGCTAAGAGAAGGCTTTCCCCGTCGTTCATTAAAAAAAAGAATAAAAATACCTTTTTCGCACGTTCTTGTCGTACGTGATCCACTTTTCATCACCAGTTATCAGCTTTTTCAAAAAATGGTTCGGTTTCATTACGTCGTAATTAAGAATCACAAATGAGTACACAGTTCATTAGGTTTCTTACAGTGAGCTCGTGAGGTACCCAAATATCGAGCTTTTTTGTGTAGCCAGTTATTTTCAAATGCGCCATAACTATTTTGTGATCAATTCCCAGTTCTTCAGCTACGTCGTAACTACTGATATGCCGATCTTGATCCACTTTAAAAAAAATGGCATCCATTTTATTCGTAATAGGACGACCAGGGCCCTGTTTCATAAAGATTACAATTGTCAGCGACAGGTGACAGGTGAGAATTTGACGATTGTACGTTTCATAAAACATCGGTGCTTTAAGAAAAGCCGACATAATTGTCAAATTTTCGCGACAATTCAACAATTTAACGTTTCATAAAACATTGGTCTGAAATATTTGTAATCGGAAAATTGACAAATTGTCGCACATTTTTGATAGGCATCTTTGGGCTGTGTCAGGATGAGGAGTGACAGTTATTTTTCTTTATAAATTCTTACATGGTTGAAAGAGTTCGTAATAGGATTTTGAAAAAGATAATTTTATAATGTATGGTTGTTTTTATAGAAAACCTACCTTCTGTAATGATAACAAAGGTCAAAATTGCGTAAATTAGTGACAAAAAAAGTATTCTCGAGCATAGTTGACAAATTGTCGACTTGTCAATCTTTATGAAACAGGGCCCAGAGCGTAACATTTTTGAATGTATCTAATTTTTTCATTAGATTCACTCATCTTGACACTAAGAAAAACAAATGAAAATCACACATTTTCCTAATTTGTATTTGGAATTATCTTCTTCACAATTTAAACTTTTAATGATACCATAACCAGCTAGATACAAATAGTATAGCCAAAGAGATTTTATTACAAGTGCATACATTCTATCGCGAATAGACTTTTACCCCAACCTACTATGACCAAAATAACGACGGCTGCTAAGCAACGGAACCACCTAGGCAACTATCTTAAATAGCCCTATCCATATCTACAGAAAGGTTATTCATTTTGGGCGTTAGACCTGGGGTGCAATTGCGTAAGGTAATCGTATGAATTTGACAGTTCATATCGTATTCAATCGGCTGCAATTTGTATGGAATGACATTTATTATGATACAATATGAACTGTCAAATGGTTACGATTGACTTTACGCAATTCCATAGCTTGTCCAAAGCTACGCGCGAGTTACAGCGCGTTCACACGGAGACATGTTGGATCCGATTTTGCCGGATCCGATTATAGTTTATATGAATAATAGTCAGATCTTAAAATCTGATACGCGTGTTAACTTATTCATATAAAATAAATTGTGATTAAAACCGGATACCTACGGCAAAATCGGATCTGATATATCTTCGTGTGAACAGGGGTAAGTCGCGTTGTTCTCTACATCTTTCGCTAGTTATTGGCTGTCCGCATAATGTAGGTACGCAACTTTAACAGCGATGTAATATAAAATACGATTCAACTCGCGCGTAAAACGCCTTGTCTGAACAAGGTCTTAGCTCAGACTTTAGACACCTGTGTTAGTGGTAATAAACGATAACAGATATGTTTTTGACGCGACCGTCGACGTTGACCGCAAAACACCGCAAGATGCCACTGATGGCTACGAACGGAGGCACTAAGTGAACTACAAGGCACCTGTGGGGGCTCCGGATAAGCCACAGTATAAAAAATAAATCAGAATAAGTGATTTCTAAGTTAGGAGGGAGTATAGGAAGAATATAT
The DNA here is from genome assembly GCA_910589605.1 of Chrysoteuchia culmella. Lineage (NCBI taxonomy): Eukaryota > Metazoa > Arthropoda > Insecta > Lepidoptera > Crambidae > Chrysoteuchia > Chrysoteuchia culmella. The sequence continues at coordinate 18,096,868 of OU342651.1, read as the reverse complement.
ATGTTTTCTTTGCAGAAAAATGGTGTCCTTGATGTGTGTTCAGAATTCTTAGATTTTTACAACTTGTTGACTTTGAATGCTCAAAGTTTTATTATTTTCGCGCATTTCAATATTACTCTTAAGCTTAAAACGCACAGTCGTCGGTCGGTGCGGGTCGAGCACGTTGTGTTTGGTTTGACTAAAACTTTGACTATACAATCTTTCACGATAAAAACCTCGAAATTGTCGACTATTTAAAAGGTACAGTTAACAACAGCTACGCCTTTACGTAAAGGTGAATGGGCAAAATTCACTACGAGACCAACAGAAACGAGTTATGTCAGTTTTTTAGTCTTGCTTTAAGCAACTATTATATACCTTTTTTTTCTGTAGGTGCTGTCAATCGGTTAAAATCAAACAAAACTAAAAAAATCGAGGTGGTTAGTCAGGCAACTACCGTCATTTATTTTTGTGGGTTCGATGATTTCCAACGAAAAAAATAAAGTTTTGACCATAGTCAGTCAAATGCAGCTTATTTTTCAAATCCGTAGTTTTGATGCTATCGCGAATATAGGTACTGATCGGCGCCCGCGCGAGACCTCATTTTCAATGCTAACCTCCGCGCACTATGATATAAAAAAAAACGTCATATTTTCTTTTTTATGAACAATTGGCAAACCCTCATACCTGATGTTAAGTATTGATAAGGCTGAAGTTGGAAGCGCACCTCTCCCGAAATCCTCAAACACTGAGGAAATAGTTATGTATATTATCTCTAACTGCCGAAACACAAAAATCTTGAAAACATTGTTGTTATGGCATCAGTCTTAGATAAGACGGCGAGCCAGGCGGACTTACAACAAGTCCTACCACTAACCAAACCGAATACAATATGTACCCCCACTGGGAATCGAACCTGAAAGTTCTGGTTTTGATATCAGTGGTTGTTACCACTATCATGATATTCTTTGCTACAAAGGCGGTTGAAATAAATAAACATTAAAACACAAGTCGTTGTTTTCATAAATAATATCTGTTGTATGGATAATAAAACTGCCTAATATCTCTCATCCTACACAAGTATCAAACAAAAAACTATGCGTAATATCCAAGGCTAACATGCGTAATAATATGGGATTTATTTGGTTGTGGTTTTTGCTGGGTGGCTTTTCTATGGCACTTGCCCATTCTCCTTTCTTCAATCGACTTTGGACTTAAAGACATTATTATTCCGTTGAGTTCAGATTTGTATGTAAAAATTTGTAATTTTTTATAAACCGTTGGTCGTTTCTGTTTACCGTACATTATCTTCTCCTTCCATTGCTTCGTCAATTAGTCAGAAATTCAATGTTATGCATGTCTAGCAGCATTATTAACACAAATAAATCTTAAGCACTCTGCACTGAGTGATCTGAATACCCGTAGTCTGTGGCCTAGAATAACGACCGAGATCGCTGAACTTAGTCGACCATTAGAAAATCTAATCGCGCAGCTTCCGTGCCGTAGTGTTTTTACCTCGCTGCCACAGTCTATCTCTTCACGCTTCTTATAAAAATCAAGTAAAAACTACAATTTCTTATCATCTTACTTGGTAAATTACCCTTTAAATATAGACTTAGTAAAGACGTTTTGCCTTAACAGATACTTTTGTATATAGATAAATGGGTAGTTAGCGGAGATTTAAGTGTGGTTGTTTTACTTTTTGTTTCGTTGAGTAGAGTGAATGGTTTGTTTACTAAGTTTGTTATCTATATTTAGAGTTGGTAATCAAGTTAAGGGTTGCTAATGTCTGTGATTTTTTTATATATTTACGCACCACGACTTAATTTTCTTTTAAAACCATTCTTTGCAAGGATAAACTATTTCTGATTCGTGTTTTCTTATAAACACTATATTTTCCGATTTTTTTTTAATAAGTTTCTCAGACCGTATCCATTTCTGTCTTTGGACTTTGTACAAGACTGTTGAGAGATTTTGTTGACATTTTCGAAAGTTTTTGTAGGAAAATAGAAAATGTCTATTAATTTTAAAGATTATGGCTCATGCGCAGACCCTATTCGGAGCGGAGCTCAACGAAAACGTGCGTGCGTGTGTGTCATTTGATTTTAGTTGAATATATAAAACACTCATTTAATCAAGGATTCCGCAGTATCGTTATATAGCTAAAAAGCTCAAAAATGTATACTTCGAGAGAGGGAAATATTCAGATCTTTATTAACTTTATTATATAATATGAAGAAATATAGTCATAGTGATGTTTTATCAATATTATTCTGAACTTTACAAATTTTATATCTCCTCCTTTTATTCACTAGAATAGAAGGATCAAAAGGGGAGATTTACTTGTTGTATGAACAATTTACGGACAGATGGAACTTCACAAAAAGAGTAAATTAACTGGGTTGGGTATCTAATGAGTTTAAAGGCCATTATTTTCAAGACAGCTCTCTGGGCCCTCTCACGATACAGCATTTTAGTCGTATCAGCGCCACCCCAAATCGTGATACAGTACGATAAAATTGACTACTCCAGAGCAAAGTATGTAGTTCTGAGAGTGGCAAAGTCAACAGATACTCGTAACTTACTGAAGACAAAGATGAGTTTCCTGATACGCGCTGTTAATAATCGTTTATGTTCAGTCCATTGCATCAAGCAGTCAATAATTAGACCCTTACACTGTGTGTGCGTGAGATTGAAAGGCAAGAGCTGGCATTATTAGGGGAAATGCTACAATTGTGTACAATTAAGCTAAAGCTTGAGTCTGGCTGTGAGGACATTTGTGGTTGTTGTTATGAAATTTATTTAATTCAGATGTATAGTCAGATAATTATTTGATTATCATAATATGACTGCTATCAGCGCCGACTCAGCGGAGCACCTAGTCTCGGTCCAATTTCTCCCATGCCCATCAGCATACGTGATAATTTTGCAGTTTGGCTAACTTGACCGACACAGATCATTGTCTTCATCATGGCCTTATTTATATAAAAATAAGGTCGGACCAAGGACACTGCCTTGTGGTACGCCATATTCAATTGATTTTTCAATGCTAGTGTAATTAGCAATCCGAAAATACTGCATACGCTCACTTGGGTAACTCCTGAACAAAAGTACTATGCCTCTAACTCCCATCTGTTGAAGCTTTGCAAGAAGAATGGGGATAGATACAGTATCAAAAGCTTTAGAGATGTCTAAGAAAACACAGTACTAGTAACTAGTTGTTAATTATCTTTACTAATATTATCTATACTAATATTATAAAGAGGAAGATTTGATTGTTTGTTTGTTTGCAAAGAATAAACTCAAAAACTACTGAACAGATTTGGATGAAATTTGGTACACACATACTGGATAGGTTATGAACATAGGATTTTTTATTCCGAAATTTTCACAGGAAGGGCAACCACGCGTGTGAAACCGCGAGCGGCCTCTTGTTAGATATAGATACCATTTATGCATTGCAAAACTAAGATCAGTCTGTCTGAGTCTGTCTATACTAATTTCCCTCAGACGGCGACACCTACACTATTTCGTAAAAACGATCATAACATAGACATTTTAAGAGGGATTTAAATACTGAATTCTATCCTACTTCCTACTAATGTTATAAATGCGAAAGTATGTCAGTTTGTTTGTTTATTTGTACTCTTTCACGCTAAGACTACTAGACGGATTTGGATTAAAATTTTACAGAGAGATGTACATAGCCTGGATTAAATTAAAGATCTGTTTCATATCAGTCTTTTGATGATAATAGCTATATTTAAGTTATGTTTAAAATAAAATTTAGTTTTAAATAGCAGACTTAGGTACTTAGTCTACATTTTAATTGTTTTACTCTTAGTTTTAGACTAATAGACTTAGTAATATTTTTTATATTGCTGTAACCTAATACTTATTAAAATAAATTTCTCTTAGTTTTTCATAAATTATTATTTGCCTAGATTAATGAGGATTGAATGATAATAATAATTAAAAAAATTAAAGCGTACGATATTCTTTTTTTATTACTTTTCCTACGGGAACGGGAATAACGTGGGGGAAACCGCGGGCGGCCGCTAGTTTGTTATAAATTACTGTTTTTCTTTGAAGAAATCTTCAATAATATACAGTTAGAGCGACTTCCTTTAGGCCGCCGTTGCGGTACCACAAGCTATATGATTTGCGTCTTTATCTCCGAACGGTCAACCACACCACTTTTGTCGCGAATTTATACCTACATAATATCTATAACTGGAACATCCCAATTTTGACATAGAGGCGCGTTTATTGCACTCATTTATTCAAATTACTTACTACTATTGCCGTGTGGTGACAGCCTAAGAATACAAGTGCATTGAAAACCTGTGCGAAGAGAACCTGCGAACCTGAGAGAAGGAAAACTTGAAACGAACCCTCTACCAACCCGACTGTGGTCTGGCCTACTAAGGCATGTGGGGTATCATTTGAAAGAGCGCTGCTTTTACATTCGCAAACAATTTTTCTTCTTTTAGGTCGTATAGTGTTTGACTTTTGATGAAAATCGTAAAAAAATACCGTTCCCCCCTTATCTCCGAAGTTTACATAGAGAAAAAACTGAAATTATTCTATATGATAGAAGTTTATGTAAAGATTACAGAAAAAATAAAACGATGTTTCTAAATAGAATACTTTTTCAGAAATCTTAAAAAAGTGAATTAATACTTATTTACTTTAGGTTTGGTATGTCGATGTATGGGACAAATATATGATGGTAAAAACCTTCGGTGCCCGAGCCCGACTCGCTCATGACCGGTTTTGCTAGTATATTTTCTTGTTTCATATTTATCACATAAAAATATTGTAAAATGCAAAATTTAAAAGTTATAAAGAGTTGTAACGGCAATGAAAAGTAGGTACCTATCCTTGATGTCCCTTTTTCATATTTCCATTCTGTATTGTATATCTATTGCGTAAACAGAGAACCGATAATTAGATAATTTCGATAAAATATTAGTGTTTGCCTCTCTCCCTTTTGTTACTCCACCATTAAAAATGTTGCAGTCACTACTAAAAAAATAATCATCAGAGTTGTCTTCTACGCATTCTTCTACTACGTATTATTATAATTTTTATAAGGGTTGCCCCTCACAAATAAAAGAAATATAGAGATCACAAATATCGAAGATTAACTGCTTCAGGGTTTCCCATATAATTATTGAAAATTATGTTGACGTTGGCGAAAATGGGTTCAATTGCGTTTCTCCCTGAACCTCAATAATGACGGACTAAAATTTTTAACATTAAGGCCATATTGACACTAAGTAAGATCATTTAAAACGTAATTTTGTATACTGCATGTTTATTTGCTATTCCGCTTCTGACAGTTTGACACAAATTTGACAGTTGGGCGGTATTAAATGAACTTAGGTGTTGTTATTTAAATTCGAACTTATTTAGTCCGTACATCAATAAAATTTCTTAAAAAAAAGTGAAAAATGTTTAGGCTATGCTATCATTCAAAAAGAAATAGTAAAGGTGGAGGAAAAGCTCCCAATACTTACTTGAGGCCAAAATCTATCTATCAAAGCGCGCCCTCCTCCTTTACCTTCTGTATTTTTCTTCTAATAAAAACAACATTTAATGTTCATATTTATTTATATTGCATCTTATTTTGTCTGTTTACAATCATTTATTAGTTTATTTTACTAATTTTCCTAATTTTATATTTATTTCATACATGCGACCTCATTTTTCGTCCACATGTACTCTTTTTTTCAAACTATCAACCTCATTGTATAAAACTCCTTGGTACGGTTGGTTGGTATCTATGAAATATTTTAAATAAATTTTAAATCATTTTCGACGTCGTTTGATAATATTATAATATTCATGTGTTCTATCTATCCTTTTTACACGCACTCATATAATCATTCATCCTTTTTACTCGTTTTGTTTTTTTTTTCTGGCGTTAATCGTCTTAGTCGGTTTTCCCGCGCTTTCGTGCTATACTTTGAAAATATTTTAACTTTTTCACGTAATTTTAAAATCTGCTCCTACCTGTTCCCCGTTCGTACAAAGACGTACACGCTTGGCCCGGTCTCACTTTTCTTCAGCCACCGCGCGGAACGGACGTGTTATTTGGACGTTAGCGTATAGAATTTGTCTTTTTATTTTGGTAATATTAGTTTTGTTAGAATAATAGATTTAGTTTAAATATTTGTGTTTTTTTAAATAACCTCCTTTCTGATTAATAAAAATATATTATTAATGAGCGACGGGGAGACTCTTACCCTTCATCATACCTGATTTTAAGTATTGAAAGGCTGAAAGATGGAAGCGAGCCTCTCCCGGCGTACTTACAACAAGTCCTACCACCAACCAAACCAAATACAATATGCACCCCCGCTGGGAATCGAACCCGGTACCCCTGGGTCTGATACCGGTGGTTGTACCACTAGAACTTAAAGGCGGTTAACTAAATAAAATATTAAAAATTGCCGCGGCGAGCGAACATTAAATAAGTCCAATTCCATAGACTTTCAGTAAAGTTCAAATTTAATGACGTGAACCTAATATGACCGAAACGTAATAACTTAAAAACTGCCAAATTAAAAAATTAAATTAGACTTATTTAGATCCAATAATTGTCATTAAATAAGTTTACTGAAGAAACGCAAACAGACCCAATGTATGGTATCATGAACAAATCATTTAAATAAAAAAAAATCTTACGAAAGAGGTCACAAATAACGAAGTCACTTGTTAACTCTTGAGGCGTGCGCGATATTTTAAGGAATGGGGTAGACGAGCAGGCATCCGACGATATTTTTTTAGGGTAGCCCAACATAAACAAATAATTAAAATAAAAAAAATCTAACGACTAGAGGTCACAAATAACGAATACCCTCTTCAGGCTTTCCCATATAATAGTATAATTATGTTGACGTTGGCGACATTGTATGGGATGGGGCAGACGGGCAGGCATCTGACGGCGCAGGCGCAATTAGGCATTCCTGCTTCAGGGCCGCATTAAGTGCTATGATCGCGCTGTATTTAAAAGTAACATAAACTATCATGTGTGTAAGGGTTGCCGACGACTGTATTGTTTTTTAATACTCATATTTTTTTGTAAAAAAGACCGTTTAAAGAGGCACGTGTTAGATTAAACTTTAAAGAAAAAAAAATAGGCGGGACTTGAACACGCCACCATTGGAAATCTTATCCGCTGCTCTCCCAATTGTGTTACCGAGCCTTGTGAGCATTCATCGAAAGTCAAAGATTGTGTATCCATCCATCATCAGCCTGTGGACGTCCACTGCTTGACATAGGCCTCTCCTAGCTCACGCCTATTGTGGCGTTCATAGGAGGCTATTAGCCTGCTGCTACCACGCTGGCCATACGGGTTGGTAGAGGAAGATTGCGTATATAGTCATTTATTTAGACATGTTTAATGGTGCCAATGCATTTTTATAAAAAAACTAGCTGTGCCCCGGGGCTTCGCTCCCGTGGAATTTCGGGATAAAAAATAGATAGTAGCCGATTCTCAGACCTACTCAATACGCTCACAAAATTTCATGAGAATCGGTCAAGCCGTTTCGGAGGAGTATGGGAACGAAAACTGTGACACGAGAATTTTATATTTTAGACTAGCTGTGCCCCGGGGCTTCGCTCCCGTTGAATTTCGGGATAAAAAATAGATAGTAGCCGATTCTCAGACCTACTCAATACGCTCACAAAATTTCATGAGAATCGGTCAAGCCGTTTCGGAGGAGTATGGGAACGAAAACTGTGACACGAGAATTTTATATATTAGATATACCTATTTAACTTTTAAGTCAGAATGTTCAAAGTGCTGGGAATAATTTTATATTTTAATTATAATGTTTGCAATGCTTAAAATATAATATGTAATTTAGTTATGTTTGTTTTAACACTTAGAAATATTAAAATCTAAGGTAACATATAAAATGATAGGTGCAAACAATACGAATAATAGCAAACTGCGCCTCTTAGTAGATAAAATAGTTTGATTAAAACAAAAGAAGCAATTTATTGGTGGTTAGTGATTTATTTGGTTGGTGGTAAGACTTGTTTTGAGTCCGCCTGGCTAGCTACCACCAACTTGTCTAAGTCTGACGCCATAACAGCAATGTTTTCAGCATTGTCGTGTTCCAGCAGTTAGAGATAAGATAGCCATCCTTCTCAGCGGTTGAGGCTCGCTTCCATCTTCAGCCTTATCAATACTTCACATCAGGTATAATGAAGGCTAAAAGTCTACCCGTCGTGAATAATATTAAATAATATTTAAAGAGAATTTTCAGTAGAGCTTTCTTATATTTTAATATATGTGATAGCCCTACGCGATTAGTACAGGGACGGGAAATTGCTTGCATCTTTCACAAATACTAGCGGAGGAGAGCGGTGCGAAAGCAACGCGAGGAAATCATCGAATCACCGCGTTTTCTATAGTTTCTTGTACGAATACAACACTTTTTTGTTTTATTTATTTTTAAAATATTACTAGCTGACTACAATGTCTGGAGCTAATTCATTGCGTACGTGTTAAAATTTGCTTTGTCTACAATACGAGTATACAGGGTGGAAATTTAAGACGGGGTAGTATTAACCGTTGTTGCTACATGAAAACGTCCTTAATTTATAAGTATTTCATTTTGCATTTTATAATGCTATTTTTATGACATGAGACTAATTGTTTTTTCTAGTTTAATATTCATCCTTAATTTTTTGAGAAATTTTGAACTGCATTCACGGATTTTGGTAAAAATGTACAGCCAGCAGGAAAATGGTCAGTTTCAAAAATATTTTCTTATATGCCAATCGATCCTGTTTCTCATGAGGATCAAAACACTCTAAGACTTCAACTGAGGCATGAGTACTAGAAAAGTCAGAAATCGCGAAAAACGCAGAAAACACACTTCTCGCGCTTGCGACACACGCCGCCGTATCCGCTTCACCAACGAGTACCTTTGTTGACGGAACTTATTTTCTTAGAGAATATGTGGAAATACTTTTTGGCAATTTTTGACTTTTCTGGTACTCATACCTCAGTTGGTGTCTTAGACCGTTTTGATCTTCATAAGGAACAGGATCGATTAGCATCAAAAAGTTTGCACAAAAAAACAGCTGACTGTAGGTACTTCTTTTTTTCAAAATCCGTAAATGCAGTTCAATATTTCTCAAAAAATTAAGGATGGTTTCCTAAGAACGTTATCATGTAGCTACAACGGTTAAGGTACCTATTTTTTTTTTTTTATTTTTTTTCCCAGGCTGCCATTGGTCACGGGGGGTATGGTTCGCAATCACCCCTAAAGACCAGGCGGCCGTGGCCCGATTACCCGGGCCCCCTCACGGCTGGAAGATGGCCGAGCAAGTTTAGCCATCTTCCCAGACGGTGGAAACCGTGCAAGGCCGGCGATGGCACACCCACCAACGCCAGCTTGGTTTCTTTATAAGGGAATGAGGCGATCATACCGTCGCCTCCTTCCCCTTAGCCGCCTGCGACGGATTCGGGCCGCATGGGCGTCCTGCTCGCGAGCCCTCTCCGCTGTCTCCTTCTGGAGGATCACATCCTCGCAGAAGGAGACTGCCGCCTGCCACGATCTGTCACTACCCAGCATCTTACTGACGATGCTGGGTAGGGAGAGATCCCCTCCCACCACTGCCACGAGTTCCCGACGCTGTGCCGACCACGCAGGACACACTTCCAGCGTGTGCAACGGTTAAGGTACCTGCCCTTCGTGCCCCGTTTTAAATTTCCACCCTGTATAGATAATCTTGCGTTGTTTAAGGTAACTCTAATATAGATAGAGGCTTATGGTCGTGAATTTGTCGGCGTAAAATTTGTATCGTGGAGTTAAATCCTAAGCGTAGCCTTCATAAGAAGAGTGGGGCTATTAAACCTTTTTTTTTTCTAGTTCTAGACCATAGTAATGACCAGAGTACTTTATAACTATTTATTGACTAGTATTGCGCCAGATTTTTGCAATAAAAACTTATATTCAAAGTATTTTTTTTTGTCTAAGCTGTTTTTTGATTTGAATGATATTTGTTACAGGTATGTAATAATGCTCATGGTACCGGAATGACTAGGGTAAGTAGATATAATTTTTTGTAATATTGTTTTTTCAATCAAAATTGTTGCCAATCATATTCTAGCATGCAAGCAAGAAGAACTACGAGAAGTAAGTACCATTGAAATTTTTAAGACACTTATTTTGTTTAACCCATTTTCATTTATGCGTTTTTATTAAATCTGAATTATGGTTATGCTAAGGTAGGTTTTTTTTCGGTTTTGCCTTCTTCCCTTTTATACAGGGTCGGATTTTTAATTCAGTAGACTAATTTCACTTTGTAAAAATTGTTCTGCTTTAAACTGTTTCCTAATGATTTGCTCAGATCCAGTTCAAGTTTAGTAAGTATTGATTCTATTCTCGTACTCAAATTCAATATCAACATTATAGCTACATTAAGCAGCATTAAGCAGCATTATTTCTACAAAATGACATTTGCCACCTGTCAAATTACTCTACTGAATTAAAAATCCGATTTGTTTAATGTGGTTCCTAAGCAACTTATGCTCGTCTCTTGCATGTGATAAAGTGGAGCGGAGGAGAAAAATATATGAGTAGGATCGCAAAGTACGGTGCCTTGGCTGGCACCGACTCTAAAATTCTTATTATTTGTTTTAATTGTTTTTATTGGAACGAAGTTCCTTATCGCGCGTTGCGAAAGGGGGCTAAAGTTGTAACGACACTTTTTGCTATAGTTGTAAGCCGTGCGGCGTGCGCGTGTTTCTCTGTCTCTCTCTCTCATAGAAAGCGAGAATTTCGTTCCATCCGGGTGTCCCTTGACACCTCTCAAGTTTTTTTTATTATAAAAAGTTTTTTTCCGTTGAAATTAAATTCTTACCTTAACCACCATCTTCCTCACTTTTCTATCTCTCTTCTCTGTGTAATTTTCTATGGTAACAGATATCATCCCCATCGATAAAGACGACAGACAACGAATAACAAGCCGAGTTCGGTCGTAAACAACAATCGATCGGCCGCCCGCTACCGATTGTAATTACCGATAGAGCTGCACTAATTGTGTGCCTGCCGATGTCACGCTAGTGATGTGTGGCGGATATCGATAAAAGCTGATTTACTTGTGAAAATGTCGAAATTTTTTGACAAAACTTTTTTGTCACCCGTATTGTAATTTTAGGCAGCGATTTATTGAGAAACTGACAGACTACGAATAACGGCTTGTTATTCGTTGTCGTTGTTGTTAGTTCGGTCATAAACAACAATCGATCGGATGCCCGCTACCGACTAGTGATGTTGCGTGATATCGATAACATCTAATCTAATGTGAAAGTTTCAAAACTTTTTTATTAAATTTCTTCGTTAACCCTATTTTAATAAAAAAAAAACAGTATTACCATTAACCAAGTACCTAACCTTTTACAGCATTAACATTTATTTAAGACACATTTAAAGTTAGCTACTGTCTTTTTATTTTATAAAATCAAATCTTTTACCTCTGATATTCCTGCCTCAGTTCTACAGTGATCAAATCATAGGTAGGTAGGGTAGACAACCAGTAAGTAGAACAGAGTTTTGGCTACCTACTCTAAGCCTCGGTTGTGTCCACTTTCTTTTTATCCTTATTTGGAAAATTTTAAATTAATAGAGCTGAGTAGATAGGTTTAATGGCGTGAGCTAGAAAAGGCCTCTATCCTGCAGTGACACGTCTACGGGCTATGATGATAATAAAGGCATATGTGTCGCAAAGAGGTCGCAACCGTGTCAGTAGCTAAGCCCGCGGCTTCTACCCTAGATGGGCTACTAACGCAAAAAAATAGCGACAAATACGTGACAAATCAATAATTTCTTGTTACTGCTAATCACTACATTGAGTTGGTATAGAGGCCGATATTGTCTGAAAGTTGGAGAAAAATAAACGCCACGAAATTTTCGCTTTATATTTTCCCAAACTGCAGTTGCACTAACATTATTATAGCTATGTTTATGTGGTACGACGGGTCTATTATCATTTATATATATATATATTATAACAGGGTCAATATTAAACTAAGTACAGTGAAATATTCTTTAATTACGCGGTAATAATAAAATTACAGCTAGTGACATAAATAAATTTGAAATCTCTGAGGTGCGCATTAATCATAGATCGATCAGGCATTTCTCTTTCACTTTATTTTTAAACATCAATCCTCGCGTGACACTTTTAAACCTAATGGGCGCGAGCGTTGAAATCGGGGAATTAGCAGGAGATGGTAGGATTACTAGCAAGGGATGTGCGGTTATCGATAAGTTTATATCGATATTATGATTACTTCGGCAATAAAAATATAACACTTAAGAGGTAATACACATTGTCATTATGGTAAAAAGGGTGCATTAACACGTTCGCTGTGGCGCCATTTTTGTTGAAAAAATGGTCTTGCCAGTCGCCAGTAGCCAGTGCGTCTTTTCGAGGCAAGGTAGAACTTCTTCAAAGTGCGGATGAGACCTTTTCGGCCTCACAAAATGTTGTTTCCGAAAATCGCCTATATAAAGCTCAAAATTGACTTTATTTGCATGAAATTTATCATTATAGACTTAAATAGTTGTTAAAGCTAAATATAGTTTCGCACTCAGTTATGACATTTCGGTATTGAATTAATGAAATATATATGACATCGGTTCTACCTCATACCGCACTAAAAGAAAGTTCGATTTGTATCTCGGCTAGGGATGGTCATAAAATAGAGTTGCAGTTACTATTTTTTTTTTCTTAAAGATCAATCAAAATGTTTTTCGTTAAAACAAGACCAACACAAGGATTTTTTACACTGGCCACAGAAAGTCACATTTTCTTTTTATATTTTTGCAGACTGACTGCAATAAATGCTATTTTAAGCTAAAAATTAGCTTCGATACTTTACGAAAAGTTACTACTATTTTCACTTACCTTTTGCCCCGGGTACCTGTTTATTGGCCTTCGGCCCAAGCTAGCTAGTATGCATATAGTACTCAAAGTACAAACGTTCACCTTAATCCCATATACCATCCCATTTGGATTATGACAAAATAATCAAAGTCTGGCGTGGCGGCTCTGGAATCTTGGACTAATAAGATGTATTTGAAAAATCAGTCACCTTATATTTTAACTGTTTAAATTCTTCCAATCCACTTGACGAATCTGAATCATATAATATGAGCCTCTTTCTTCATCGCTTACGGTTGGAACGATCCATAGTACAACAAACTACAACTATAGAAACACTTATAACTTGTAAACTGACGGGATTCGAACCCGCATCCTTGGGAGTCCGGCCCAATGCACTAACCATAATGTCTCTGTAGCATAATTGGTTAGTGCATTGGGCCGGACTCCCAAGGATGCGGGTTCGAATCCCGTCAGGGCGACATGAGACTAGTTGCTTTTTTCTATTATATTTTCTTGTTGAATATTTATCACATAAAAATAGCATTGTAAAATGCAAAATTAAAAAGTTATAATTAGATGACTGTTTCATTTTAATCGATAGTCAAACATCTGTAAAGATGTTTCTTTCGAATGCGAGGATATTTCTCTCATTGATAAAACGACGGTGGCCAACACCGTAGAACGGTGAATATACTAGAAAAATAGCATTGTAAAATGCAAAATTCAAAAGTTATAAAAAAAATGTTACAGAGGGTAAAATTATTACTCATACTTTTACTCTTCAATAAATTTGTTATATTCATAACTGGAATCTTTAAATTAAAAAAAAATTCTGGTCTGCGCATTTTCACTGCAAATCAACATATTTGTGCACAGTTTTGTTTGGATTTCCGTCTTTGACAATAAAGATCTGTTTTAATACTACCTCTTTAAGTCATTTATATCTCCTTCGCTTATACGAAGGACAGGAAATTGTGATCCCATTTTGATGCGTGATTTGAAAGTTTTCTAATGCAAACAGACTATAAGTACGTACATACTAATGGAAGACGAATCGACTGTAAAACTAATTAATGAGCTTGTTAAAATTTACTGCTGTGTGCATCGTCGGTAATTAATTGAAACTTTATTTATTCTTGATGATGACATATAACATTGTACTCGTACTTACTTAAATATAATAAATTCGATGGTTGAGCGAAGCGATGGCTGGTTCATGCGTCATGCTCGTGAACGGGTGCTGCCAGTGGGATGGGTCTGCTCTTGTCTGATTGTGTTAAAATGTGTTGAGATATTTATATTTTTGTTTCAGTTTTATAAATTCTATGTTATTTATGACGTTTTGAATTGAGAACGTGGCACTGCTTGATCAGAACAAATAAAAATAAGTAATGTTCTCCAATTATTGTAATTAAGTATATGAAAGCCATTATTATTATTATTTTTAATTTACTTTAAATACGCTTTATGATTATGACCCAGCTGATGCGTTTTCCAGTAACATTGTAAGTTGCGTCTTATATTAATGCACTTTTATCTTTCTTTTTTTATTGTTTTTGCCATTGTATTTTTTTTATATTTATACACTTTAACATAAGTACCTGAAGTACGTCATGCTCACTCAAACGTTTCTTCGGCGGTGTCGTGTGAGGCGGGTCGTTACGTTCCCTAAAATATGGTTGAGCGAAGCGATGGCTGGTTCATGCGTCATGCTCGTGAACGGGTGCCGCCAGCGGAAATGGGTCTACTTCAGTCTGCTTGTCTTAACGTTGTGCTTAGAAATTAAATATTTTCATCTAAAATAAATTGCTATCGACCTGTATGTACGTCACAACTTGCAGTACAGTAACCTTGTAATGCGAGAAATGTTAAATGTAAGTCCTTCCTTACGAGTTGAAAATTGTTTACTGTTAGGATAACCATAAAATGTAATATTATAATTGGTATTTTCTTTTGTGATGGAAATTGACCTTACTGATATGTTAAGCTCACTTTTTAATTTGACGACTCTGTATGAAATAAAACAGGGAGAAAAAAATAGCCCTTGACGAGTTTCTTGCCGGTTCTTCTCGTTACAAGGTCTCCCGCCGTAGGGTTTGTGAACCGATGGCGTAGCTTCTTTGACGTTCATAAGTGCTTGTAACAGCCTAGACTGAATAAATGATATTGATTTGATTTGATTTGACAAATACTTACTTTATCCCGTCAGCTTGGCACTCAGGTTCCGTACTCTTTATTATGAGTTACCTACTTTTTTGTGTTAAAACTTTATTTTTACAATTTGTAACATGTATAATTTGAAATATTCATTTCCTGAATATCATGACTTACAGCTTGATTTATGAATAGTTGACCCTGTCTGAAGATCACGATATTTTGACTGCTTCAATGGATCGAGAGCTTAATATTTGATATCAACTCTAACGAGAAAAACAGATAAACAGACGGACCACCGAGCGATAATATATTTGCATTTCATAAAATTTTCTTCACCGAACCCTAAATAATACAAACACGGAAGCTTTTTTAAGCAGATCATGAGAAGCAATAACTTTCTGTCTCAACCGGTTGCTGTCGTACAACTGCGATACGTTTAATATAATAACGTTATATATTATATTATGTTACGTGCGGCCATTGTCGCAACACGCGGCACGTTACGTAGAATACGTCGGTTATGAATAATAATAATAACAAATGGACGACATTACATTATTTTACGTAAACAGAACAAATATATACTTACCAAGACTAATTGTGAAAGTAAAATACATCTACAGTTAAAACACTTTAACACAATTTTCTGAATTTTCTGTAAGTATCTAAATTAATTTACTTCATTAAAATGAAAAAAAAAAAGAAAATGGTTTTGAAGTATTTGCTGTAATTGACTATCGCCTATTATGACTTACGAGACCTACTCGCTGCATTTTCATTTTACGTTTGCGTTAAAGTCTTTTTTTTCATTATTTCTTCATTAAATTACCTTTGATCTTATTTTTAAAAGTATAGTGATTCGTTTATAACAAGTAAATTACAACTTGTGCACCGATAGCATGTTATATAAAATAATTGATGTGTTATTGTATATTATCATACACACGTGTATTATTATACACTACGGAAGTAATTGTCACATTGAAAATGGCTCCTAAATCAATGAAATTATATGCAAAAATCGTGGGCCACTGTATCGCCGACACACGACCTTTAAGGCACCAATACAATATTATTTACGTTTCAAAGTATTTCCGTTAGCGTAAAGTATTTAGAGCGAATCGACATTGGACAAAATTCATAATGGTATCGCTTATTCGCGCTCGTGCCTAGCTATCATGGCTTTAAAAGCACATTTATTACTGGTGCTTGGGACTAAATCAGGGACGCTAAGATGCCGCTTTGTTTACCTAATCAATTATGAATAAATCTTTCTTTGTAATACTTACGTAATATTATTAAAATATTTTTGTTTTTTTTATTATTACGGTTAGTTTTTACGTTTTACGAGTTGGGTGTTTGAGATGAGAAACAATTTGGGTTTGACCTGATTTTCATAAATCAACCGGTATCTACTAAATATTGCAATTAAAATGATTTCATATTGAGTAAATATCTATTTAAAAAAAAAAAAAAAGTGTTTTTATTTACCTTCCTTAAATTGTAAGATCAGTAACCCTTTTAAGTAATTGGTTGATATTTTCATTGATATGGTATAACAAGCTATTCAAAACTGGTGCAGTGCAGTCGAGATTTCACATATCTACTTGTTTCCGAATAAGTAGGAACACCATTTTAGCGTACCTCGCCTAAGTAACAGTGGTCGCTGCGCACGCGCCGCTCCCGCCATCTTGTTTAATCTAGAGCCGTTGATCGCGGAAAAGCGCGCCAACCTTCAACGACCTTCGCTCTCCAACCGCCAGCTCCATACCAAAACGTTAGATCTCCATACAAATACAACCTATTTTGTATCTAACTCTTCAGATTTAAGAGCCGCTTTTTCCGTAGAGTTTACTTGAGTAATTATATTGTTTTGGTGGTGACCCGCGATCTGTCTCTTGTATTTGTGCTCCATAAACAGGCTGCTTAAATTAAAGTACTGGTCCTATAAATCGATCACAACCAGTTCATTTATTCTAGTCATACTGTACCACGTGTATTTCAATACCCATAACACTTGTTTGAAAGGACATACTGTATTATTATGCAAGCTAAGATACCGTTACATCATAATTGATATAAATATTGATAATTTTCGCCTTCTTTCCATTGATGGGGTAAATGCCTTCCTTAAGGAGAAGGCGACCACGCGGGCCTAATGAGGATTACCGGGTTGGAAATGCAATCCGGGATCAATCGCTAAGCGTTCCTTCCGATGCACGGTTCCTGCGTGCTTCGGAAGGAACGATGATTAAAGTTTGGTCACCCGTCCCGTGACCGACCATAGGGAATGTTATTTAACCGCTACAATCGCAGATCTTCAAAATGATTAAGAAGTGCCTAATTAGAACGTCGCGAGTGGCTTGCGTATCAGTCATTGGTTCCGACTGTATTTGCAGTTAGAACCCCACCAATCCACACTGGGCCCGCATGTTTATGGCCCATACCCCTTATCCATCGCTAAGGAAGGCCAGTGCAGCAGTGGAGACATAAAAATGACTGATGATTATGATTGTCTTTTTGTGCATAAGACTGATAATAAAGGCATCGTTATCAAGGTTAGTGAAAGCAATTTTATTGTTATCATTATCTTGCTAAATTACAAATGGCAGTAGTTACCTATTTCAAGACAATTGACTGCGAAAAGGCTTGGTGATCGCGTTTAGTCATTATACTGCATTGTTATCCTTATTTGAAATTTAAATTGATGTTTTATTATCCTGTTCTAAATAGGTCAAAATTTAATTTATCTTTCAATAAATATAACAATTTTATGAACAGTAAGTACAAGAAGCAATAATTGATAAGTAAGTACTTCTCAAATTTTCACGTGAAGGTTCCCGTGAAAGATGATACTGAAGCGCCGATATATAAGAAATAAACGTAAAGCGAGAAAAAAACAACTATTTTTTTGGAAATAACCTCATAGTATTCAATAACAGCGAGCATCTGAATACATTAAAGTTGTTTGATTTCGATGAAATAATTGTGATTTGGTATTTTATTTATTGAATATTTAATTAATCACAAGACAAAGTATAATCACATGTACTAGAAAATGGACACCATAACTATGGTCCTTTAAGAGTAAATGGTTTCAAAACTAACCGAAGTCTATAATTTTATTGCAATCGAGAATTTTGATGTAGATAAATCTCGCGACATATGATCATGACAGTAGGCAAAAGGGAACAGTACATTTTTCATACCTTATTGACATACCTTTGACGCTGTTGCCGAAATCATACTTCAGGGTATGGAATACTACGTTCCTTACTCCGATATTCCTTATGGATCTTAAGCACTTGTATAAAGTCATTCATAGTTTTATTGAATCCCCTAAATTACTATCCTTAATTAATTTTAACACCAGGCTATTTATTAGAAACAGAAAAAAACATATTTGTCTTACAAACATTTAAAAATAACACTTCGTATTATAACCCCATAGTAAGAATGTGCCGGCAATATAATGATTTAAATAATGATCCAATCATGTCAAATAAACAACTCGATATCTACCACTACAAAGTACACTGTGTTTTTAAGACTCAAGCAATTTTTTAAAATTTATTTTTTAACTCTATATTAATAATATATTATTTAATATCTTATTTCAATCAAATGTATGTCTCCGATCACTGTATAAATATTTTTTTTCCTCTAATTGTATAATGTTATCTAATAATTATAGGTAATCACTGTATATAATAATTTATTTTTACCGTAATTCTATAATCTTATGTTATTTGATTAATGCAAAATCTACTGCATTTATAGGTAATTTATCGTCAATGTTTATTAGTTATCTCTTTTTTTTCTTATGTTTTTGCATCGCATGTATTTCTGTGTGTACTTCGATGTCAGTTTTGGTCGAAACTTGCATTGCTCTCATTTCATGTTGTTACTGTCATCTGTTGTGTATACCATAAATAAATAAATAAATTCCGTCGGGCAGTAAAGCTCGCCCCTGGTTCAATCCTGACTGTCAGAGCGCCGAAGCGCAGAAAGCGTCAGCTTTTTTAGCCTGGGCTGATGCTCGAGCGCTCAAATCTCCGGACACCCAAACCATGAAGAAAGCCGCCAAGTCTAGCAAGCGCATGTTGCGCAGGGCACGATTCGACCACATCGGCCGCATTGGAGCCAAACTTGCTTCCCACCCATCTGGAAGTAAAGAGTTTTGGACCCTTGCCAAAGCAGCCGAACAAAATTTCTGTCGCCCTACCCTTCCACCACTGCTGAAGCCTGACGGATTGCTCGCTCATACTGCGACTGAGAAAGCGAACTTGTTTGCCTCTCTTTTTGCGGAGAATTCGCTTCTAGATGTCGGTAGCAAAGTGCCATCTAAATTACCTCGTGCTGACTCCTCTATGGGTGACTGTCAGATTCAGAACAAAGAGGTTCTAAAAGCTCTTCGTAATCTAGACGTGAATAAAGCTAGTGGTCCCGACGTAATCCCAGCTATTGTCCTGCGCAACTGTGCACCTAAACTGTCTCCTGTGTTAACTCGCCTGTACCGCCTCTCACTCAAGACAGGACAAGTGCCGCAATCGTGGAAGCTTGCAAATGTGCAGCCGTGCCGACCCTTTTAACTTCAGGCATAAATCTCAGTCACGTCCATACTCTGCAAGACTATGGAACGTGTACTTAATACCAGTCTTTTGGCATACCTTGAAGACAACGACCTCCTCAGTGATCGCCAGTTTGGTTTTCGTTGAGGTCGTTCGACTAGAGATTTTCTCGTGTATGCCACCCATCTTTAGAGTGAAGCGATCGAGAAACACGGCGAAGCTCTTGCCGTATCGCTCGACACACAGAACAGAAATTCTGTTCTGTGGCTCGACATCTCCAAAGCCTTTGACAGGGTCTGGCATGAGAGCCAAATTGCTAAGCTTCCCTCATACGGTATCTTTGGTACCCTTTGCATTTAGTTTGTCGACTCCGAGTTATAGTGGATGGTGAAACTTCCGACCTAAAAGAAATCAATGCAGGTGTCCCCCAAGGATCTGTGCTGTCTGCGACACTGTTCCTTCTGCACATTAACGACCTGCTGATATCTGACACCATTGGGTATGCAGATGATACCACTTTAACCAGCAGATATTTCTCAACTGCAAAGGCTACCAGTGATGAAATCCAGTCTTGTCGAGACTCTCTTGTCGAGCATATAAATCTGGCACTTCAGGCCGTCTCAGATTGGGGCAACGGTAATCTTATCAGTTTCAATGCCACTTAAACACAGGCTTGTTTATTCACTGCAAAACTGAGTCCTTTCCAACTGACTCCGACTTTCCAGGATGTATCCTTGCCGATAGCCGAAAATCTGCAACTTCTCGGCCTAAACCTGTCTTTCAACCTGAACTTTGGCGAGTACATCGACTCCATTGCGAAGTGTGCTGCAAAGAAACTGGGCGTCCTCTCTAAGGCTAGGCGATACTTCTTTCCGAATCAGCTGCTCCTTTTATACAAAGCGCAGATTCGGCCCTCTATGGAGTACTGCTGTCACCTGTGGGATGGTTCTGCTAAGTATTAGCTAGAGCTTCTGGAATCGATTGAAAACCGTGCCAGGAAACTCATTGGAAACTCAGCATTGGCCACGGTGGAACTTCAGAGCCTCAGTCACCGTCGCAAAGTTGCATGTCTATCGGTCTTTTATAGGATACACTTTGGAGAGTATGTGAGAGAACTGCACGATCTTTTTCCTCCAGCCCCTTTCCACCATCGGGGTACCAGACGCAGGTTAGCTTACCACCCGTACGTCGTTCGTGCTCATGTGTTTCCCGATTCCTTCAACCTTGGTCTCTTCAAGGCGAGAGTGAATAGCCATTTCCTGGGCGGTTACAGAACACTAGAGAACTACTGAACAACGCCTAATCTTTAACATTAAGTAATAAAATAAATTTGAAAAGTAGACTTTGATCTAAGTTTAGAAAAACTTTTAGGAGAAATATGCTTTAACATAAAAAAAAACAGGACGATGCGACTAGTTTTCATAACTATTATTTAAAACGTATTTTTATGTTAAATTTTTAGTTTTTCTTCTAAAAGTCATTGTTTGTCAACCTACAGTTTGAATGAACCAGCTTACGCTTCATATAAGTACGTAAACGAGTAATGAAAAGAGATCAGCAATATGGAATGTACGAGTATGAACTTATTTCACGAGCACTTCCCATAAGAATTCCAGTCTCAAAGACTAGTTACAGAAGTTTATTCCGGCATGCCCTGTCCGTAACTTTTAATTTCCAACCGATAGAAGCCGGACAAGCTGCCCTGTTCGATGCAGATAGCCCAGTTTGCGTGCACAATTGTCGCATCTGCGCCCGCGCACCCATTGTGCTAGTGGGAACATGCCCTTAATTGCGCGCTTGAATAAATTAAAAGCAGAATGCTATCGTGGAACGGAGGAATTGTGGAGTTGCGAAAGCTATTTTAGAGGATGGAAGTGAATTTATGGGTTAGTTTGTTTAGTTGAAAAAAAAGTGAAGATGATGTTAATATTTATTAATTGGAAAATGAACAATAACTTAACAAGAGGAACTCATTGGAATAGTTTAACGTGTCAGTTTTAAGCAACTTTCGCGATGATTTTTATCATCGTGAAAGTTGCATCGCATTATAACTCCTCTGTTCGTCAGAGGCACACAAAACTCTTGGTTTTTCCGATCGCATTAACAAATTCTGATAAGAATTGGTTGGGATTTATGACCCATCCTCCTTATCGATGCAAAAAGCTTGTGCCCAGCAATAGAAACATGAAAGATGATTGTTGATGATGTAATAAAAACTTAATATCGTACTGTGCCCCTGTATTAGTAATCCCTTAGATCGAGGCAGATAAATCAAAAATAATAAAAAATATATTAAACATGTAGATTTGTGATAAATATTAAATAAGAAAATATACCAGAAAAAAGCAACTAGTCTCATGTCGCCCTGACGGGATTCGAACCCGCATCCTTGGGAGTCCGGCCCAATGCACTGATGTAGATTTGTATTTATTGATAAATAAATTCATTAATTAATAATTGTTAAGCAGTATTTGCTACGATATTATACTAACATTATTTCGTAGATGCGCGTACGGTGCGCGGGCGCCGCCGCTAGAACTGGTCACCCCAGCTGTTTGTTAATTGAAATGCGTGTAAATATCTTCAGTACGGGGTTATGAAACCGCCCTTATTGTCAGCTAGCCCTTTAGTTTTACTTGTGGGTCTTGTTTGTAATGTTAAGAAGATCTACTTTTCAGATGAAAAGTGTGAAATTATAAAAATGTGTGAAACGAATCATACAGAAACGCTCACTTGCGTCATTATTCATTATATGTTACTTATTTAGGTAAGAGAATTTGGTAAAAAAAAAAGTAACTTCATTTTATTATCTACCTATTGTTAAACCTTTAAAAAATCTCCTATAAAGAAAGTCGGAGGTTTTAATTTCAAGAAGCGAAAATTGGAGTTCGGGAAAATAATAAATAAATAAATAAAATAAATATTCGCATACAATTACACCAATTATCTAGCCCCACGTTAAGTTTCATGAAGAACTTGTGTTATGGATACTAGATAACGGATAAACATACTTATATACTTTTTTTTGTAAATACATACTTAATATACATATTAAACACCCAGACCAAGACAAATAGACATTTTCATGCACACAAATATTTGTCTTGTCTGGGGATCGAACCCGGGACCTCTGGCGCAGAAGGCGGGGTTAGTACCCCTGCGTCAAACAGGTCATAATGAAGATGAAGATCGAAATTAAATGTTTTTAGTACAATGCTCATTGAAATTTTTATTTGGTTAAGCTTGGGGTAATCCACCCAACCCACACTAAAATATTCCTAAAATTTCGACTACATTTTTGTCGTATGTTTAGATTTTTTTCAGCGCTTGGACTAGTGTTTTGTTACCTTATTACCGTATTGCTACTGGGAGTGTTAGATGCCTATTTTGCGATATAAAAAATCTCTTGCTATTATTTGAAAAATAATAGAAATGAAACTAAAAGGACTTACTGTTTTCCATACAAAGTCAGAGATTTGATAAAGATACAAAACAACGTTTCATAGTGCAAATAGGCTTCTCGCCATTACACTGCATGTTGCTACATTGTTTGTTCTTTATAAAGTACGCGCAGAATTTGCCCGTGATAGGAATATAAATTAACTGAGAATACCTTTCGACAACTCAACTATAGTAGCAAATTGTTTCGAATTATCTGATACTTGCAGATTTTCTAGGAAGATCGTAGTTACGTTACAGTTATTTAATAAACTGTGATCTTAGTAAAAGGAAATGAACAAAGTGACTTTATTAATAATTGAAGATGAAATTTTCTGATTTTCGTGATGGTGAAGAATTGTATTTCAATTTATTTACTATTAAATGACGATATTAGAAAAAAAGCCGTTTCTTGTTTAAGTTTTTTCGATTTTTTGGCGATTGTTTCTTGATTGTTGAAAAAAACTCAGTCTTTCAGTTTCTTTTTGCTTCATCAAAAGACAAATATAATCCAATTCTTAACTAAATCAACAGGAACTTAGGAAATGTTAAGTTTTGTGTACCTGATTAATGTTAGTCATAGAAACACACTGAAGTCAGTTATATAACAATATACTGGCCACAAAGCGAGTTTATCTTACAGTATCAACCAATAGGACTACGTCGATGTTGGAGACTTAGTATATTTACAACGTTAATCAACAACACTACAAATTGTCTCCGAATCATGTGGAACAATAAGAACTTCAATAAACCGAAGCAGCCCATATACTCGATAATCAATCTAGTTTTACATCTGATTAGGTGCAAATTACAATACAAATAGACCAGTCACGATCTAAAAAATACGGAACGTAAGGTTTTAACTCGATAGTAATGTTACACTGTTTTCATCTTTAACTGCCTTTGAATAAGTTGATTTATTCTTGTTTACTTCGAGTGGAATTGATCTGTTTTGTTATGTGTTTTGTTTTAAAAGCAACACGTCTTTAGAACATTGCTTAACGCATACTATAAAGAACCTTATGGTTGAAGTGATAACGCTTGTATTTAAGTAGCTTTGTTTTTGTTTTCTATCGTTTTTCACTGCGTAGTGATGTGACAATGTCTTTGCGCTTACGTCAAGGTGACATGAAATGTTAACTATTGTGTTGGTGTTAAACATCCGTGACCTTAAAGGTGTACAAAGTTCACTAAGTGCAGAAGGCTAGACCTGTAGGGCAAGCACGAAAAACTATCGAAATAGTATCGAGTAAGGATCGAGCACGTAATGTCAAAAAATATATAGGAAAATGTAGTTCCATTTAGGCTCTTCTGCTCAATATGTCATACATTTTTTTACTTTATTCCTCGATACTTGCTCGAAAGTTATTCGTGCTAGGCCTACTGACAATGTACCCAAAAAACATGGTTGCCGTTGTAGGCGAAAAATCGGAAAATTTTACAGACCTTTTTCTATAGGGGCTGATAAGAAAATCATGGTGAAATCTTTGAAGTCACTTTTGAAATTGATGTTAAATAATGATTAGCAAATAACCACACATATAGTGTTTCAGGATTAATTATTAGATCTATTTAAGCCCTAAGTGTCAAGGCATCAAAAAAAAAAAATGATCTTGTTTCTTTTTTTAACTTCTGTATAATATTTTCCGACTGGTTATCAAGAAGAGTTTTACTTACAAGTGAAATTACCGCACTTCATTGAATAATAATACGGCAATTATCTATTTTTATTAGAGGATCACAGGCAATCACAGCTAGGTATTGTTCATCTGAATTAATTATCGGGCGTCAAATCCCTTCTGCGAACCGCGTAATAGGTCGCCGTTATTACTCCGTCGACTTAAACAATGACACAGAACGCCTCGAGAGCCTGGAGATAATACATTTGGAGCCCTAAAAGAAGTACAAAACTGATAACTGCGGGGGCACAACAGGTAGGAGGCACACAGGCGCGCGTGACATGTGACCGCGTCAACACAAAGGTCGTATAACACACATGGACGATAAATCTGCTCAACACGAGCAAAATGGTTCACCCACACAAGCATATCAGTTCACCTGAGGAACATACACTAGGGTCGTATGCGAGTTCATCTGACACACTACTTCGTTTTCACCTGTTGGCCGGCGCGCATGTAGTGGTGACTCAGTGTTTCAGTCGGCCCGTCTGATCGGAGCGTTGAAGTCGTATTCGCTTCGGTTCGAACGCATCGCTCCCGACCCACGTGTACCCATACCATGCTAAATGCGTACTGATAAGTGCGCTTGACTTTTGACAGCCGATAGCGGTCGAGAGGTTTTTTAATCTAAATTTTTTTACGCATTGACGCTGTTTTCAGACGGTGTTTGTGGACAGTGTTGGAAAGTGTTATTGGTGACTTTGAACTGTTTGTTATTGTAAACGCCAAACTGAGGAATATATCGGCTACACAGGAATACCTTTGGAATTACGTGAAAGGTAGGTAGGTAGTTTTTAATATTTTTATAGTTATGACAATAAATAAATATAAAAATGGAATCCAGCGTTGTACAAAAAAGTGAAACAATGTTTTTCGTCATGTCAAAATATACGTATCACCTACAAATAGTTATGAGGATCGTTAAATCCATAAGTTTTTAATTATCATATGAATATTACTTAAATTTCGCCTGAATTTTCATGAATACGAGAATTCTTCATGTCAAAATATAGGTATCGTCTACAAATAGTTATTGGGATCATTAAATCCATAAGTTGTTAATTATCATATGAACATTACTTAAAGAAAAAACAAGCGTGTCATGATTACTGCTTTAAGTGGTTAATCTATACCTAGATTATGTTTCTAGATTGACTACGTTACAGCTAATAACAAAGTTTTTATTCATTAAAAAAAGTGCAGTTTTAATTTATTGTAAAGTATAGAATCCTATTGGAAACAGTTTTAGTGTTCATTTACTAAATACTTTTACAGAATGATGGGCTGATAACAAAATACAAATCTTGTAAAAATGAAATCATTTGAGTACTTATGTAGTTTTATTGGAAAAACTGAAAATTAACAAAATCTTTAAATGTTGTATAAGTTTATCATGTTGCTTGAAATATCCAAAGCTATCATAATAAACATAATACCAAATAATTACTTTACTGTGACGGTAATTATTTGACATTGCAAAAAATAACTTTCAAAGCTACGAAATCTAAACACAAAAACATGCAATTAAATTGTAATCCATAAAAGTATTATATGGAACTGTTGTTCATTAAATATTAGCGATAAAACTTTTTAACTACATGTAAAAGAATACTAACTATATTTTCTATAATCATCATCATCATCATATTATCGTCCACTGTTGGCCAAATTCTATTCTTACTATCCATAATAATATTATAAATGCGAAAGTGTGTTTGTTTGTCCTTTCTTCACGCCATAACTAAGCAACCAATCGATTTGATTTTTGGCACAGCCTTTTTATCCAATTTTGCCACAGGGACGGGAACCACGCGGGTGAAACCGCGAGCGGCAGCTAACAGCTAATAATATAATTTATACTCAGAAGTAGAATATGGCATGTTATTTAAATTAAACTTATAACTTAATATTCTTGTCAGTTTAATTTGCGCAGGTTAAATATTTATTTTATTACTTTTGTAATTTCGACCTTGAACCTATTTATTGAAAGTAATTAAAAACAGATTGCATTTTATTTACAGTACGAAGAACGTCATAAAACAATCAATATGGTTCCATTATTTATGTGGAATATAAATGAATAAGAAAATATAGACATATAAAAAATTTATCATAAACATTTTAAATCTTTAAAAAGTCATCAAAATGTAACCTTTGAATGCCATTTGATTTATATAGATTGCTAATACAAAATAACAAGGGTCAATCACTATTATTACTTTGACCTTTAGTTGTCAATAATGTCAAATCCTATAGGTACATTTTCCGAGTAAATTTCCACAGTTTTCATAAAAAAAATAGGTAAATAACCATTTAAATCAGAATCCGAAGGTAAGTTCTCTAAGAATTTAATGATTTTTGTCTAATTGCAACCAGTGTTTTTGCAAACAGTGTTTTTCCTAAATTAGTTTGCTACCTAAATTAACTGCTGTGTCAATATTAAACAGTTGTTAATTAAGACACAGATGTTTGCTACGTGATTGTGTTATCCATAATTTACTGTATTTTTCTGGTTATCATATAAAGTTTTTTTTTCTAGTATATGGATGTAGTGATGAAATATATACAGCGTTGAGGAGCGGAGCAAGACCGAGATTAGGCAAAAAAAACACGAAATCATTAGATAGTAAATAACTATAGAGATTAAAGGGAAATTAAACTAAACGATGCTTAATATTATTGATGTCCACTAATTAAACCAATGTCCAATAGTAGGTATATGTAACCCCATTTGAGAATAATCTTGAATTATCGTCTTTCTAGGGGGTCTTTTCTAAAAGAAAAAAGTATCTAGGCAAAGTCATAAAATCGTGTTTCTGAAACTTTACAAATTTAGATAAAGGTATCAAGAAATATACAATCACGGGCAAACAAAGCGGGTTACTGCGTTATTTTCGTACAAACATGCTCACTTTGTGGTTAATTATATAAAAAAGTATGTGTATTTCTGGAAAGATTTTTGCGTCGATAGCAAGGTAATATGCTCAACTAAGCAATCAGCATGTAAAACAACTAAAACATTTGATTTCCTTTAACTTTCAGTGAAACGAATGTTTGTTGTATGAAAGCGGATTAGTGAATTATTTTTTCTTATTTTGCAAAAAACCTTGAATAATGATACTGTAAAGTGAGCATGTTTGTATGAAAATAACGCAGTGACCCGCTTTTTTTACCCGCGAGTGTATATCTTATTACATCTCTAGCCGTTCTATAGATTTATAACTAAAACTACTTACTTTTCCGTATAGTGTCTTAAGCTAACCGGAAAATATTCTTGTACAGTCAACAGTGCTAACATTTGTTGTTAAGCGCCCTTACGTGACTCATAATAAATAAATAAATAAAATAAAATATTTGTTTATTTTCCCATCAGAAATAATATAACTTAAGACTAGTTGATATTATAGGTACACTGTACGTGTTTCTACCATTTGTGAGGGACTGGTGCCTGAAATACTGATAATCATAATAGTGGCGATTTTGTAGTGAATTTTAAAGTCTGACGTGTTGTTCACTGTACTTTAGGAAAATTGATTTTCCTCTGTTAAACTTCCTCATCGATATATCAGTTGACTTCAACGTTAATTGACGTCACACATACCGACTACGTAGAGTAATTGCCACATGTAATCACCAACGTGACGTGCCCTTGCGAGCTGTCATAATTATTGAGGATTATACATTGATTTACTGTTTTGTTAGGATATATTGTTGCATACTTTTATCTTTTTTCATCTTTCTTGGTCAAGGAAGAATTTTTTTGAGAAATCGTTGAAGTAAAATCAGAAAAGAAAATCTGGCGCAATAAAGAAAACGGGCATTAAGTTTGTTATGGTAACAAATCAATATTAGTTTAAAACTTTGTTCAGTGACTAAACGATCTTTTCATTTTTCAGTCAAACAAATCAGTTTTCTGTTTTGATAAAAAATATGAAACAATTTTAAAAGATTTGCTTGTGAAATGTTTTTAATCTTATCGAAAACTAGATTACATTTTCTTTTTCTGATCACCAGTCGGCTAGTCGCTGCTGCTAGCTGCTTCATTTTTAGGCTACTTTATGAAGCTGTTTCTGTTTACACGAAGCCAGTTTTACCAGCTTCCAAGTATGCTACTATTCTAGCTTTGGAAAGACTAACATCGTGTAAGTATACCGAGTTTAAAGGTTATATTTACCTAGTATTTTTTTTATAAATGACTGGGAGACTCTTACCCTTCGTCATACCTAATATTAGTATTGATAAGGCTGAAGATGGAATCCTCAATCACTGAGGAACGCTTTCTTAACTCTAACTGCCGGAACGCAACAATGCTGAAAAAAATGTTATTATGGCAGATTTAGATAAGATGGTGGTAGCTAGCCAGGCAGGCGGACTTACGAAAAGTCCTACCACCAACCAAACCGAATACAATATGTACCCCTGCTGGAAATCGAACCAGGGACCACTGGATCTGATATTGGTGGTTGTACCACTAGACTAAGGAAGCGGCGTAATGTAAAACTAACAACCACCACCAACGCCTTAAATTCATCTTTGACATAGCCCGGCCCATCTTTACAATTACCATTAAGTATTACAAAACCATCGTCGCCTCCCACATCCGAGACATTGTTCCTTTGCTTGACTTCCGGGGGAGTTCGTGACTGGTGGTCATGGTCATAACTAATAAGGTTATATTATAACCGATACATGCAATTATTGGTTGAAAAAATCTGATGTGACCAAAGCTACAAAAATAAAATTGTACCTACGCGACAGATATTTATGCTATAAACTTGAAATCATCCTTACAGATAGGTATGGTATTACATCTGCAATCATCATCGAAAGCTAAAAACTTGACTATAGCTAAACATATATAAATTTAATGTAAGTAATTAAATTACAATGCAGTTAGTTTTCCGTACAAATAAAATAAATAGAAGTTTCGTATAAGGAAAACAGAGAAAAAATCTGGGTTAGAATAGCATTTCCATCAAAATATAATTCTTTCGATTCAATATCAAAACATTTTGTTGGATAAACGGTTTGATAGAAGAAACTTTTGCCATGCAAAGACTCTTTTTTATTTAATAGAAATATATTTTTTTTGTGAAATGTACAGCGTTCTTAATCCGTTAAAGTAGTTTTATTTCAATATTTTCTTTTTGTCAATAATAATTACTTATAACTACTTATAATGATATCAATACTCATTTGAGAGCTATATTTATGGCTATAAGCCAACTATCGGTTTTACTATCGACGCTGACATGACGTTACCTCAGTTTTTTATCATCATACATGTCGCACGACGCGGGTTCAAACCCAAGAAAATTTTATTATTCTCTATTTGTAAATAATCCTTCTGTAATTAAAACGATATAAATAACGATATCAATTCTTCTCATATACAAGCCAAACATTGTTATTACCATCGTCGTTGATATGTTACCTCAGTTTTTATCGACACACACGTCGTAAAAAAACTATTGGATATTAGAAAAATCGTTTCCTATGTACACTTTTATTCGCTTTTTGACTTTTGTTTAATAGGAATTAAACATTCAACGCCTATAGCAGTCATAACAATAAAAAATCTATTGTGTCTCGTTCACTGTCCGCGAAAGTGTTAAGAACCTTATAATTTTGTCATTTTGTAAAACTTTCTGTGATATAGGTATATGTAATAGTAATATCAATAGCCTTTCAAACACAGACACAAGACAAACATAGTTTTTACGATCCACACTGACATGTTACTTACAACTTTTTATCGACACGCACGTCTTGTACGCCATCGGTCGCGGGTTCAAACCACGATGGGTCAAGTTACAGCCGCAGACGCTACGGTGTTACGTTCGTTTGCTTACGCGAATGTAAACAGATACTCGAGTTGTTTTTTTTTCTTTTTGTTTATTACGTATTAAGTGTACTTGGGTAATTATGTAAGATTTTCGAATCAGAATGTGTACAACGAAAGTAATTAACTAAACAAGCTATAAAGTTTATGTGACAAGATAAAGTAAAAAAAAACAACATGAATTTCGCTGCAGTTTAACTATTTAAGTTGCCAAGTAGGGTGAATAAGTTAAAAGGGGGAGACCGAGGAGGGTTGTGACACTTTTTGCTTGCACTCGCATATCTCCGCTAAAAATTGTCCTACATCTTTAAACCTTACATCTGTAGAAAGCTAGTTCTGTTCTCTACTTGGAGCAAATACAAAAATAAACAAAAGTAAGAAGTTTTCTGAGAAAATTCACAAAAACCAAAGCAACTCCCCGTGTCACAACTCTCCTAGTACCAAGGTAAGTTGTGACAGCGCTCGAGGCGAGTTGTGACACTTTAGTATTTGGAATGTAACGGTACTTTTGGTAGAGTAAAAAAGAACAAGTAATCACAAAACAGCTTTAATCATCATCTTTGGCTAATTAAATGACATTATTATCAAAAATTAACATAAATAATCATCTTTCTAAATAGCAGAGATATAGATATTCTTCGTTCTGGATATTCTTTGTCTTTGGTTTTTTACCCTTTGGTTTCTTAGTTTTTTCTTCAGTAAAAACGCGCTTTTTCACGTTCTTCGCTTTTCTATTTTCCTCTATGGCCGCAATTTCAACTTTAACTGGTGTATCTGTTAGCACGGCAGACTTAATCTTGCGTCTATTCTGTTGGGTGCCTTCTCTTGGCTGAGCTTTAGGCAACGGCCTTATTGTTTCCGGCAAAAATATATTAGATTGAGTGGCAAGTGGACTACGAATAGTGGATCTGGGGGCAACAGGTTCAATATTTGCAGGCTCTTTAGAGTTCTGTCATACCAGGAGGAGTCACATTACGCTCTTCAAATCCAACGTGCTCGGTCTGATTTCTTTCGGTTCTTTGGAAGGTCTAAAAGACCTTCCCGATCAACAACGTCGTTCTCAACTATATCAACTGAAATATTTGGAGCGGGGACTCTTTCAATAAAAAAGCAATGGAGCATGCGAATTCATACAAAATAGCAATAACACTTGTTGGGAAATTAAATAGGAGAGTTGTGACAGCCTGTCACAACTCTCCTAGGTGCGAAAAATCGTGAGTGTGCCAGAATAATAATTTATAACCTCCAAACCGAAAGCGAACTTAATAAAATTATAAGTTGCTCTGAATCTTGATGAGCCGATGCAAATAAAAAAAAAATTACACTAACGCTATCGTAATACATATCAAAAGACAGAATAAGAAAGATATGATCATAAACTTACTTTTGGTAGTTTTTATGACGACAGCGTCACAGTAACTCAGCGGCTCCTCGTGAGCCGTCGGCGCGTACTGAATCAAAATGGTGGTCTAGAAAACAATAAATGTGCGTATTTGCCAGCTCGCTAATTGTCACTGATACCGAGAAATCGCAAGCGTCACAACTATCCTCTGTCACTACCCTCCTCGGTCTCCCCTACGTACATCTTAAGTTTTGGCGCGCACTGAAATAAAATAACTTTTCCGGATATTAAACCCACTATATTTCACGAACTAAGATCTGATTGTTCGTATGTTTTGGTTTTTAGGGGTTTTTTTCTCAGCTGCTGTGGTCACGGGATGACTCAGTCATCCTTAAAAACCTAAAAATACGAACAATTAGATCTTAGTGTGTAAAATATAGCGCGTTTAAAATCCTTAACAGTTGTTTTATTTCAAGTTACTTGTGATAGGTCTTTGGCTTAAATAATATTAATAATAATAAATAAATAATTGCATACAAATTCATCAATTATCTAGCCCGCGTTAAGTTTAATGAAGAACTTGTGTTATGGATACTAGATAACGAATAAAAATACGTAAATACTTGGTTTTTTTAAAATAAATATTAACTATACGTATTTAACACCCAGACCAAGACAAATAGACATTCATTCATGCTCACAAATATTAAGATAAGATAAGATAAAATATTCTTTATTGTACACCATGATAGTTTATAAAAGTATTTTTAAAAGAAGAAATATTTGTCTTGTCCGGTAATCGAATCCGGGACCTCTGGCGCAGATGGCGGGTTTAGTACCCCTGCGACAAACATGACCCTGTTTCATTAAGATTGACAAGTTGACAATTTGTTAACTATGCTCCAACATACTTTTTCTGTCACTGATCTACGCAATTTTGACCTTTGTCATCATTGCAGAAGGTAGGTTTTCTATAAAAGGCAATCATACATTATAGTTCTCTTTTCAAAATCCTATTAAGAACTCTTTTGATCATGTGAGAATTTATAAAAGAAAAATAACTGTCATTTCTCATCCTGACACAAACCAAGAATGCCTATCAAAAATGTGCGAAAATTTGACAAATATGTCAGATTTTCCGATTACAAATCATCAATCATCAGCGTCAAAGCGAACGCTCTTCTCGTTTCAAGCTGATGCGACATTAATATTTTTTTATGCTATGCTATGCGAAAAGCTATTGGGCGACTCAAAACATAGCAAAGCCCTTAATAAGGGCGTGTATTTGCTAATTCTTTGTCATACTGTGGTTAATAAGGCAATGCCTTTGTCCTATACGGTCCTATTAGCGTCATTGCGGACGCATTCCTCGGGTCGGGAGCTGCGACCTCGCAGCGCGATTCGTACGCCACGCACGCACGCATCGGGCATCCGCATAACCTTACCCGACATACCTGGACGTATAGCACCGTGGCCACTTTATTTGTCCACTGGTGGAGTGAATTGTCACCTTATAGTTTTAAACTTTTAATCAAGAAAACCTACTAGAACAATAAATTGTCTCATAGCGATAAGACGGGACGATCTGTAATTTAAAGTTTATCACATAAAATAACATTGTAAATGCAAAAAAATCTAACCTTAAACCAAATGCTATAGACACTACCTAGTTTGCTAAAAAAACGTACTAAATAATTTGTGGCTGTATTTTCATAGGTCTTGTCGAAATTCTGGAATCGCGGTAACCCTCGCTTTTGTGTTTTAAGGTCACAAACTGTGGCTTATATACTTTAATGTTTTGTGATCTATGTCATCAATAAATCCAATTTAATGACCAAATAACCATTACACATAAAAATCAACCTCTTTTTCTTTCCACCTCTCTCTCATACCTTCGTGAAAGTATAGATATGAAACGAATCCTTGAGCTAATTTCCTTAGAGCGTGAGCCAGTTCCTATTTGTGAATGCGGCAAAGATTTGACTTAATTCTTTGCTGGAAACAGATTCGCTTCGTGCAAAGACCTCTTACTTCTTACTTTATAGCAAATGATTTTTTCATGACGCGTCATTATTTATCAGATTTGCATTTCAAGATCATGCAATCAATAATGTTGTTTAACTCGCCATGATGTTTTTTGAGATTTGTATCTACTTTTAAGATAATTAACGTGCACCCATACAAAATGTCGTGTTGTAAATCTCATATTTAGGAGACTGTTATGTGTCGTTGAAAATAACATTTTCTTTCTTATAGATGCCAGTCTGTTTACACAGTCCTCTTACATTCCATGACCTGAAGAAAGACTTATCGCGTTTCCATTTAAGTTAAATCTCATATTATAGATGAGCAATGTCTTACTTACTGCCCAGCTTAGTTCAGACGAAGATTGTTATGGGAACTACAAAAAGTATAATGATTCTATCAGACCGTATTGGGACCTTTCAGGTTGCTATATTTGACGTAGATGAGGCCTCAGAGATGTATGACTATGAATGATGGTTCTTGTTCAAGTACTGGTTGGGATTCATAGGACCTTAGGAGGTGGACCTTAGGAGATGGCCTTTAATTGTATATTTTAAGTTTATAATGGTGACGTGAGGAAATGGAATTTTAACAATCTTTATTATTGCCTTGTGTCGGACCTTAAAATTTTTAGTGCCCATCATTTCCAAATCACAGTACAATAAAAGAACTTTTCTTAATTCATGCTCGATTTGTTAAAATAGATGTTTTCGAAATATCAATATGCTCACCGTGTGATAGACTGACTGTACAGCAGGCAGTGTATAGAAAATAATAGGTTATTAATATTATTTGTGTAACTACTAACTCCATTTGTTATTAAATTATTTAAATGCAGTCTAGTTGAATATAAAATACCTACCTATATTTCAATTCACAAAATGAGCATAACCAAACAATTCGATTTTCAAATTAGGAAGCTGTGCGATCCGCGTTCGTAATCATTCGTTCCCACCGCGCAGCGTGGTCACGTCGTGCGGTCGCCGGTCGCCCGTCGCGGTCGCCGGTCGCTGTCGCAGTTGCTTGCGGTCGCGACCTCCACCTGTCAAGCGGAACCATCGACAAAAAATCGTTCGTGATCTCCCATTACCGCCGCGTTCTCACCAACTTCTAGTTTTGTTTTGACGTTCCATAGACCTATTTTCTTTTTACTGAATCCTAAATTGCTGCTTCGCACAATTTGTAAAAGTTGCGAGAAAATACAAAAGAAATTAACAATCTTATTTACGAATAGAAAGTTGGCTCCAGTTTACGTGACTTTTATGTCTATCGACTCCGAGTTGTTTATAGTTTTTGTTAAGCACTAAACAGTAGAAATTATTGTCTTTTAAAACACATTTTGCTTAAAATTAACGATTAGAAAATTTCTCTGATGTAAAATTAGTAAAAGCGATCTATAGTTTATTACGTTCATATAAAACTCAATCACACTTTAAACAATAAATTTCTAAAGCTGCGTAAACTTTAAGTAATTTCGATTCGGTTGTTTTCCCGACTTTTTGCTATCGTGCCACAAACTAATTTGTATCAGTAGTATATCGATGCCCTATTTTTGAACAAATGCACATCGCGTCACGTTCGAACATCACGATCGTTTCTGTTCGACAAGTGCTATCCTTTGTGTAATGAGAAGACGCTTCAGCGATTAGTCGCGGTGACACCGGCAGGTTGGGTAAAGGTCGCGACAAGTGTCTGGTGTCACGACGCAATAAGAATGCAACATCACTGTGTGGTTCAGCTTGTTGTTTATAATATACTGTGGGAATTTTCGTTCTATGTAAACGCTCAATATGTAACGAGATTTGTTCTAATAAGCTGAAAGTGATTGAATGAAGGATTTTTTTTATTAATCTATGCCTATCTACGCTTTTTAATTCGTCATTTGCTAGCAGGACACCGGTGTCAAGTGAACAATGGAAAATCTATTGTCTCCTTAGCTGGGACCTGAGTGGTTAAAATACTTTTTGTTTTAAAAACAAGAAACCGTAAAACAATTTTTCATATGTACATGCATGTTCATTGTTTGCAACAAATCACGAGTTTATCAAATCTGAAATCTATTTAATCAACACGCTATATTCTTGTTTATTGAGATTAATGTGTGTTTGAGAAGTTAATGAACTGTAGTAAACTTCATCATAATTAAACTTACAACCTGAATTTTTAACGAATATAAGCAACAAAAAAACTTTTATTCATTCCTACGATTATGAATTGAGGAGTTAGCACGACAAACTATCGAAATAGTATCGAGTATGTAAAAAAAATTACAACTGGGCAGGCATTTGACCACCATCGTGCTTAATAAATAGAATGTGGTCTAAGGTGTTGCATGCTTTCCCAGGAAATGCCTCTCGCTTTAAAGAGGCCAATGTTGTAGGAATCGGGGAACACACGAGTAGGCAGCGTATTCCATTCTTTAGCGGTTCGCATAAGAAATGTGTCAGCAAAGCGCATGGTATGGACCGTTGAAATGTCAACGACGTACGGGTGGCAAGCTAACCTGCGTCTGGTACCCCGATGGGTGGAAAGGAGCTGAAGGAACAAGGTCGTGCAGTTCTCTCCCACACTCTCTATTGTGTAGGAAAATGTAGTTCCGTTTACGTCCGGTAGGCACGCTGCTCAATGTCTCATACATTTTTTTACTTTACTTCCTCGATACACTCGAAATTTATTCGTGCTAGGCCTACTGATAGTAATAGTAGTTTTCAAGGAGTTTTCTTTCTCAACTGATTTCCACGCATGTCTTCCAAAAGTTTTCAAAGAATTTTCTTATTAACTGGTCACGCGCATTTTAAAAAGAAAAACAACATCTATAGATATCCCCAACAGGTGTAGTGCAGGTCACGTACAACTGATCACGAGTTGTCGCGTCACCAGGTGTCAAGTGCGAGCGTTTTTATGCGCGTCCTGTGAATAGTGACGGACGATTAGGAGCGCGCGCAGGTTGAGGTCGACAAGTGCACGTCACGATCACAGTCGTGGAATCGGGATCCGTAAAGGAGTTTGTAAAGTGTAACTTCTTGACACTCTATTTTAGGGATCCGTAGAGGAATTTGGGGAGTGCGACACTTAAAATATATTTACGCGACACTTTATTTACTAGTCTTAAAAAATATATAATATCGGTATTGCGAAATTTGGGTATACGCCCTTTGCCACCACAAATTCATCCATCAATTTATACACCAGCAATTTTCTACGAAAAACACACTAAGAATATGCTGAGGGAAACACACCGAGCAAATCGTAAAGCTGTACAAAAATATCATATACCTACCAACATAATTCAAATTCAAATTTAATATCATTTATTCAGTCTAGGCTGTTACAAGTACAGAACGTCAAAGAAGCTACGCCATCGGTTCACAAACCCTACGGCGGGAGACCTTGTAACGAGAACCGGCAAGAAACTCGTCAAGGGCTGTTTTTTTTCTCCCTGTTTTATTTCATACAGAATCGTCAAATTGAAAATTGACCTTAACATATTAGTAAGGCCAATTTCCATCACAAAAAGAAAATACTGATTATAATATTACATTTTATGGTTATTGTAACCGTAAACCATAGAAGACAAAGATAGAAAGACTTATCTATCATACATTACAACATTTCTCGCATGACAAGATTACTGTACTGCTAATTGAGAGGTACATACAGGTCAGTAGCAATTTATTTTAGATAAAAATATTTAGGCTTTAAGCACAACATTAAGATAAGCAGACAGAGGTAGACCCATTTCCGCTGGCGGTCATAGGTAATAGTTAGTCATGACCTACTAAGTTGATTACTTCAAACTAAATCTTTTCTTGATTGTTTCATATTTTTAAATAGGCTCACGTTAATTTTGATTGATTAGTAGTTCCATAATTTAAGAAAATATATTGTGATACATTTTGAGTAGTTACCTAAGTACCTATCATAAGATGCGTGATGTGTAATTTCAAATTTTAATTGACTAACAATAAGTTATCATGTACCAAAAGCGGTGATGAATAAATATATAACGACCAATACTGCAAAAATATCTCAATCAACACGGCTGTAGTAAAAATAGATTTTTAATTGATTAAGGCACGTCTTAGGATGCGTTCTCACAAACGGTCGGTTTTAATTATAACTATCCTCGATAAGATGCAGCAGCCTACTGACGCTTAATGGCCTTGTTACTTTTGTTACTCAGCTTAAAATAATAATAAATGAAGTAACGAGAAGTTATTCCACTACTGATTTAACTAAATACTAGGAATAGATTTTTGAAACTGGCTCTTAAGTGGTAAAAGTTTTAGCTATGTTTAAGGACTACCTTGTTTATTGCGCTAGATGAAATGTATATATTTTTGTTTTAAGAATATTGTGTTCAAACATGGTATTCATCCAGATTATATGACCTTACCTTTTTATTTTTTTTATTAAAACTTACTCTTCGCCCTTTGTCCGCTGAATGGTGGCGGAAATGTTGTTTCTCTCTCAGTCGTAAGATGTGACGTTTTATTTATTGTTGGATGAATGTCGCCTAGCTGTTCCTTTTAGTCAGTCCTCCTACTACAGAAAGTTGTTTGACGACAATATTTTTATGTACTGCAAAGTAAACAACTCCGTTTAAAAATTTCCCAGGCACTATAAACAGGAGAAATATTTACCTATCTATTAAGTAACTACTGCACGATAATTTATGGCATAGTGGGAACGCACCCTAACTCTCACGGTCGCTCTTGACCGTACTCGATTTCTATTTATTGGAATTTCGTGTGCTCTCTGAACTGATTTAATCGAAACAGTGTAAAAAAGTTACCGAGACATACCTGCCGCGATCGTGTCACGGATCAGTGCGTCATACTTATTCATTTTATTACCCACGACAAATTTATCGAAGTTATTGGAAAGGTATACTAAGGCTTTTGATGTAGTTAATAATACTGGTTGGGCTGTTAAAGGAACAGTTTAGCTGAGTTTGCTACACTATGGCTTTAGTTTACACCTTACGTGGAAACAGTTGGCTTTGGCCTGATGGCAATGCCTTCAAAGAAAACAATCAAATCATTCCTCTATAAAATATTAGTATAGGGTATAGATTTCAAGATATTTCTAATATGCAGTTGTTTGTACATTTTTTAGCTAATATTTTGAAAACAAATACAAATAACCTATTATTTTTGAATTTTTGCATTTTTCAATGCTATTTTAATACTTAAATAAATTTTAAATAGAAAAATATTGGAAAAAATTAACTTGGCCACAAGGGAATTCTCAGATGGGAATCGAACCCACGACCTTTGGAAATCCGGTCCAATGCTCTAACCAAAAATTTTAAAGGTCGTGGGTTCTGAGAATTCACTTGTGGCCGAGTTAATTTTTTCCAATATTTTTCTATTTAAAATTTATCATAACCTATTATTGTTAATAATATAGTGTTCTTAGATTAATTTACTATTAAGTTATGTATATTACTTTTCATGTCTCATATTCTGAAAGTAACTCATAACTTGCCTAAAATGCGGGTTGAAAGTGATATGTGGCGGCCCTAGGGCTGTAATACATTTGAAAAAAGAAAAGGGGGTGTCATGTCAAATATCTGTATGTATCGATATCTGTTATCTCTTTGGACTTTTATTTACCAAAGGTATGTAGGCAAAGGCACAGAAGCCTATACAGTTTATTTTGCTACATTATTAAATAATTAAAATCGTAGAAACCTTACAAAATTTTTTTTAGAATATTCTGTTTGTTTTTACTTTCCTCATATTCAAAATGAAAAGTAGAGTGTTTACTTCGGGTGTATGGACCCATAACAGTCTCGAACTATCGGCGCCCTAACTTCGTTCGGGCGCCAAAACACTCGACTGTTATGGGTGTCATACAGCCCTTGGTAAACAATCTACTATTGCTATGTCCTCACATGTATACCATGGACGTCATTTGTGCTTTTTACCAGATTTGTACCCTTGATTGCTTTTTTCACTGTGATATGCAATAAAAAAAAAAGAAATTTATTTTGGCTGTCATAATGTGTCATGTAGTGACACCGCGAAACTGGTTGCTAGGTGTTTTTAAGCTATTTCATAGCTTTTATCGCGGGCTTTGAGCGCGGCGACCGAATCAAGAAAATCTGTAACAAAAAAAAATTAACACCCCCCACTCTGTGTCATAGATTTTGGTTGTAAAATCTGGTTGGTACCGCATTTGTACCAGATTTTAGAAAGAAATTATATTTTCACACAAATTTTCATACAGTTTTTTTCATCATTGACAATTTTGTTATTCACAATCGTAACTAAGCAACCAAAATCTATGATAAAAAATACTATAGCTTTAACGCGGCAGTCCCCGAGTGCCACACGTTTTTTTTTTTTATAATTAATCAGCCTGCCGTATAACTCTTGAAACCATTACAAACTTTCCAGCCAATACAAAACAAACGAAAAAAAAAAGAAATCATAATCCTTATTCAGTTACAAGGTACAAATTTTAATGTTTATATCAAATCTGTCAGTTTGTTTGCCATGGAGTAAAATTTAAACTGCCATTACTGTTAAAATAGTTTAACTGTGGCGTCACGATCGGCGGCTGGTCGCCCAGACCGTATTACGCTTTAGGGTTCTTTTTACCCGACAAATTGTAACAAAAGCATCAATTACAGGTTGGAAAGTCGTGATGGAATGGAACCCTTGCACCGGACTGGAAAGTAAGCCGACTGCCTGTAACAGAGTTTTAATTGCATCAATATTTTTAGGTAGGTGGGTAATGTGGGTAGGTAAGTGGGTAGGGATAATGTACTCAGCAGAATACCAGTGCAGGAAGCTATCTGCTGCTTGCTGCTAATACTGAGCTGAGCACAGTTTTGTCATCACAAGACTGTACGCGTATTTATTTGATTGTGATTTTGTTTGG
The DNA here is from genome assembly GCA_910589605.1 of Chrysoteuchia culmella. Classification (NCBI taxonomy): domain Eukaryota; kingdom Metazoa; phylum Arthropoda; class Insecta; order Lepidoptera; family Crambidae; genus Chrysoteuchia; species Chrysoteuchia culmella. The sequence continues at coordinate 18,056,023 of OU342651.1, read as the reverse complement.
TTTTTTTTTGTTATATTGGTACTTTTTCCTACTTCTACTGTGATGTAATATGTTTGTGTTAATAACTTTGTGTGATGTCAAAATAAATATTTTTCAATTTCAATTTCTATTTAGTGTAGTGATCTTGAGAAATTCTGCGTCTAAAAAAAGGATTTATTTTTCTTTTCATACGTGTTAATTTTAACTTTATGTCGTCAGTATACTTAGGTGACGTTTGTTTAATTTTGGCCCCACGCTGGCCGGCCGTTACACCTACATTGTTTATCGTAATTATTTTGAACACTTTATTTGACGACAGTACCTTTTCTTTAACTATTTAGAACGTATTTAAGATAATTCATGTACACCAATCATTATTTTATATAGGTACTTGTATCACCAACCATCTTAAGCAACTGTTCGCCCCAATTTCGGTGATATAGTCCAACATTTTAATCTCATTTTAAAATCTGATCGATCTACAAAATGCTCATTAACTTGGTCCCTTGAGACAATCAGGTCACCGGATCGGTATATAACGAATTGTTTTGGCCACGAAAACCAGAATTATGCGAGATCACCTCTCACATGAACACGAGAGAGGTCACGAAAATAGCAGTGAAAGTAGTTGAGGTGATTGGCGGAACTGAACTGCTCCAGTTGATCGAAGGTCTCATGCATCCAAAAATGGATGACAAACACGCCTCGCGGCTCTGGTAGGGCTGCCGCGTCGGGAAAAATAATAAATTAAAAAAAACTATAAAATCTAGAGGTTTGGGTAAATAAGTAACTTAATGCATAGAAGACATTTGTATGTAATTTTTTTCAGTTTCATGAATTGGAATTAACTTAATCCGAATTGAGCGTCAATGGAAAAAATATGTTATCGTATCATATGGTCCGAATCCCCGATCACGTTCGGTAGTTCACCTACGGACGCAAAATCAGACTTTATTTAAATTAGAATTAATAAAAGATCTGTTTAGAATTTTGATTATCACAACAATTATCTTGGTGATGTGACAGCCCTAGTCAAAGGTTGGTTCTCCACGGTAGTGGTAGATATAAATAGTGCCGATAAGTGTAGCAGTTGTTTGCCTTTTGGAATAAGTTACGAGTTGGAAGTGTAGGCGTTGACAAATTTATAATTATGTTTATTGACTTAACAAACTATGTTTATCACTTGAGTTTTATTTGTCGGTAATACATCAACAGCCTTAATCACGCGACAGAGCCCGTTATTAAAATATGGTTTTCAAATCAACATCCTTTGCTATTGGAAATACCTTTTGTTTAATTTTATCAACCACCAAGTTTTTTGTGTTTGATAAGTAAGTGTAAGTATAGTCCAAGGTGGAAAGTGACTAAAATCTGGGTTATTTAAAATAAGTTTTTAACATTTTTTTATGATTTTAGAATTTTTGCATTTTTCAATGCTATTTTATCAAAATTCAAAAATCATAATTGGCTGTTGCACCTTAATCGATCATTAAACACCTGAAAAGATGTTTCTTTCGAATGCAAGGATATTCCTAGCATTGATGTGACAACGCTGACCTACAGCGTATTAAAAATATAAAAGTATTGGATAATTTCGACCGTGGTTCGCAAGTCTCGGTAGCTCAGCGGTTAGAGCATTGGAACGGATTTCCAAACGGCGTGGGTTCGATTCCCATCTGAGAATACACTTGTGGCCGAGTTAATTTTTTCCAATATTTTTCTATTTAAAATTTATCATAAGTTTTTAACATTTATTTATCTCAAGTATCATTTGAAGTTAACGGTTACTTAACCCTAGAAGCCTAATCTATTTCAGAAGTACACAAAGCCATAACATAGGTACGTCTCAGAGGCGTACACATATAATTCAAGTTTTTATGTAAAATAGCCTTATTTTGTTATTTTTTTTGTAGTGGAAATTTAAATTTGGTACTTATATAAGATAACAATAAAACAACACTGTTATTCAATTATTACTATAATCACAGTTATTTATTACAAAAATATAACTAGGTGAATAAATTGGAACAAAAAAATAAACTTCTTTAAAATCAACAGAAACATATTATTTTTTCATAGAAAATTTTATTTTTTTAACGCTTATTAGTTATTCTTAGAGCAATCATTAAAACTAATCAGACTTCAAAAGACTAGGTAAACTTTGAGAGCAGTCTTCAAAGTTAAAATTTAAAAGTTACGCAAAGCCTAAACATACGTCTCGCAGGCGTGTAATACTTCGATAAATCAAAAATGGCGGGACTTACCTTAATGATACGGGCACCGTACGCTAGCCCCCGGCGGCCACTGAGTTGGCGAAAGAGCACGACACGACGCGCTAGCTTCAACCGTTAGAAAGAGACAAAGGATATTCGGTTTCGTGTACGCCTCGCAGACGTAGATTAGGCTTCTAGGGTTACGAGACATTCAACAAAATACTATATGAAATAAATAATGTACAAACAAAAACTTCTATATGAAATTTTCTATTTAATTATGTAAGCCGTAAGGGAAGGTGGGCAAAATTTCTTAATTATAACTAAATACAGTTAGTTCCTACATAATTATTTAATTATCGAACAAATAATCGACGTAAGTTGACCAGCGTCATAGGCACGTTTACGTGTCTCAAGGTTCAACAACAAAATAATTACAACTTGCGTCGACTTAAAATCACGATCATTTAATATGGAGCAGAGGGATTTACGCGTATTTTGTTGACTTGACGAGCAGTTTTCGATTGCGTGGATGTTGACGGATGACCAAATATGAATGATTATTATTAATATTGACACTTATTTGTTAACTGATTTTCTAGTTAATGCATTTATGGGGTCTATCTACCCTTTTTGGCAGAAAATATTCATATTTTATTCTGCATAACAACGGTTGGCATAAACCTCATTTCGCACAAAGTTTTTGGCATACACTCTTTTGTCATACATTCAAAACGCATAATTTTGTAAGGCAGAGATATCATTAAGCAAGATTTCCTTTTTCATAATAATAAAAAAGCAGAATCAACATTTGGCAGAATGTTCACAGGAAGAATCGTCTTTTGGCAGAAATATTATGCCTATAGTAATTATAATGCGCAGACATTCTGCCAAATGATGATTCTGCTTTTTTATTATTATGGACATGCTGCCAAGCAGGCTTGCTCGCTACTTGCATCGAGTTCAAAATTACTGTCTCTGGTTCAATATTTGGCATACAGTTTGCATGTACTAGCAGGTCAGCAAGTCGCAAGCATATATGCAACATGGCGAGGTGACTCGCCCCTTCGCGCCTACGCGTGCTTAAATTACACTCTAGGGGTAGGGTAAGACACAATACAAGACAGCGTGTAGTCTATTTTACAGCGATTCGGTTCTGTCACAGGCTAGTATAGCACAATTTTGCAGGATTTTCTATATTTATATATTATTATATTTTATTATAATGTATAGAATGAAATTATATATTATCATTATTACGTATCTATTACATTTTTATATAAAAAGTAAAAAAAACATTAGAAACGCTACGAAATTATTCAAAAGGAAATTGACATTTGACATCATCGTAGTATGCCAAGTGAAATTATACCAAATAACCGTGGTACTAAATGGTATGCGAAACAAAATAATGCGAATGCCAAAGGTAATTATGCCAAATGAAATTGTGCCATCTTAACAGTATGCTATTGTAAATACGGACAAATAACCATTCTGCCAATCAACAATTATGCTAAATAATTTGTATGCTTAAAAAATTTCGTTTAAGAAAGATTCTGCCAAGTGTGGTATGCCAAATAAGTTTCGGAGCATCGAGATTCTGCCAGGTAGAGAAATCAGTAAAGATATGTTTTCCCTTCACAGAAACACCCGGTAAAACTGTTTCTTTTAAGGACAAGTTGTGACAGCAGTGTGACAGCAGTTTCAAAGGTTAATTAGTTATTTCCGTTTAGTTCCCTGCAATTTGTTACCCGGCGAATAATGGACTCTTAAATGGTAGTTTTTCCTAGTAGTTTTTTACTGCTACTTACTTACATTTGACATTTTTGATAGTGCCTACTTTACACAGAAAGTACAGAGTGGCTTAGAGACAGTCCACAACACTGCGTTGCGGCGTCGCACCGTAGAAATTGTTAAATTAACGTAAGTTTGTATGCGGCGAAAGATTTGTAGTTTGTTTCTGAGTTAAGAACATTCTCCAATCACTGCTCTCATACATGATAATTAAGTAATATTACACTTTGAGCTGATTTTGAGTCGTTTTCTAGTTACTTAAAATTCTCAATTCAGAAATCGACCATTATTCTTTTTTCGTTTTGATCATCTGGGGAGAGTCTTAGCCTTCATCATACCTGATGTTAAGTATTGATAGGGCTGAAGATGGAAGCGACCTTTTCCCGGAATCCTCAACCACTGAGGAACTGGCTATGCTATCTCTAACTGCCGGAGCACAACAATGCTGAAGACATTGTTGTTATGGCGTCAGACTTAGATAAGATGGTGGTAACTAGCCAGACAGACTTAGAACAAGTCCTAAAACCAACCAAACCGAATACAATATGTACCCCCGCTAGGAATCGAACCCGTGAACCCCGGGTCTGATACCTGTGGTTGTACCACTAGACCACAGTGGCGGTTAAAAGTTTTAAGTTTTGACAGACAGATCATAATGATCAGTAAATAGGATCGAGAATTAAAAGCTCTTCCACATACACGATAATTAAATAATAAATAAATAATTGCATACAAACACACCAATTATCTAGCCCACGTTAAGTTTCATTAAGAACTTGTGTTATGGTTACTAGATAACGGATAAACATACTTATATACTTTTTTTTTGTAAATACATACATAATATACATATTAAACACCCAGACCAAGACAAATAGACATGTTCATGCATAAAAATATATGTCTTGTCCGGGAATCGGAACCAGAGGTCCCTCTGGCGCAGAAGGCAGGCTTAGTACCCCTGCGCCAAACAGGTCGTCAAAGGCTAGTATAGTAATTAACTTCTGATAGCGCCCACTGCATTCTAAAAAAAGTATTTTAATGAATTTACGGCACAACGTATCAGTCCGACGCGGGCGCACTGTCGCCGACTCGTCGCAGCTCGCATGCAATAGAAAGTATTTAAAAGTGCAATTTCACGGATGCTGCCTCACCGCCCAATTCTATTGTGACACTAATGACCGCTATTACCCGCGTGTCCTCATTGTTTTAGATTCAACCTGCGAATAAGTGGGTAGTAACATTTCATCAACAGTAGCACAGTTGAAGCGCTCATGGCCGCGCTTGACAGACTGATCGTGTTCGATCACGTTTGTTAAGCAAAGTTCAGCCCGGTCAAGTGTCGGATGGGTGACCGTAAAGTGGCATTACAACTGAGCACTTCCGTGCTCCAGAGTGCACGTTAAACCGTCGGTCCAGGCTGTGGTCATCTGATTACAGTCGTTAAGCCAAGGCAGAGGCCTTATAGGCGGCTTGATAAACTCTGATACCAGAGGTGGCCACTTATTTCATTTGATAAGAAGAAGAAGAAAATCAACAGTTTTATTATTTATATTACTAGTTTTTTTTATAAAAAACTGGAAGTACCGAGTTTAGCTACTACATTATTTTCGGAAACATGGCTTGTCTTCTTAATATCCATATACTGCTTTACCGCCATGACATGAGAAGTGCATCCGATAGATATTCGATAACTACAGTACTATATTTTAATTCTATGGGTATTGGAAAGGCGTTTTTGAACCTAGTTTTTTTTGTAAAAGAAGTTTGTTACTTTTGAAAAATCTAAGGGCACGCCTTTGCTTTGTCAAGTCGAAAGGCTTTTGGTAGTTATTACAAAGTCTTAAATATAATTACTTACAAAATAAGTATACAATTTTTTTTTTCACTGGTTTGAACCAGATGCCTACCTACTTTCTTTGGCATTTTATCTAACTCTAACTCAAGATCTAATTATTTGATTGGAATGACATTAAACTGATTTGATTTAAAATTCAAAATTAAGATATTTGTATTTTAACAATAACCATTGCATGTAAAAAAAAATATCCCTTTAATCCCATCTGAGTGAAAGGGACACATTAATTGCAATTTCCTTGCATAAACAATATTATAATCCATAAACCAGTTATCGTTTACGTGAACCGAAACGTTTTACATTCACTTTTTAAATCAATGGCATATTGTTCCTTTCCTGGTGTTATGACCTTATTTTGACACGGTCGTTGGCCGGTGAGGTGGACTGCTGGGCAGAATACCTAATGACACTGGCAACTTTACGTACTTGTAGATAATCTACATTAAATATACCTATTACAAATGAAATATGCATTACTACAACAGCACTCTAAAGAGCATTGAACCTTATTGGCATACCTAAAGTTGCAAGTACATAAAATGACGTTATTTGGTGTACAGCGATCGACAGAAAAGATATTTACAAACAACAATATTCTTCGATAAAATGTCGTAAATACATCCTGAATTTCACCGGAGTTCTTTCCGTAATAAAACGTATTGTGAGGCTTCATTTTTAACCCAATCTACCGTAAAATTTCCATAAATACAAAATATATTTGCTTGACATTGGCAAAATTCGCGAATTTTATCGCGAGGACGCCATTAATTAAGAAAGAAGATACATCTCCTGAAATATTTCAGTTTGAAGATGTAAAATAAATTTATTTTATCAATCAATTGACAACCTCCGTGGTAGAGTGGCACGTTCGTCGGTTTCATGGCGTCGCCTTCTCTGAGGTCCCGGATTCGAATCTCGGAAGGGGCAAATGTTTGTATGATTAATACAAAGTTTACGAGCATTTGTACCTGAATCATGGACGTTTATACATATATATTAGTATACATAAATTATACACTTATATATGTATTTATATCCGTTACCTTAGAATCCCATAACACAAGCGTTACAGTGCTTACTTTGGGGCTAGGTTAAAGTGAAATATTTCGAAAAGTATATCAATTACGATATTTTATCAAATAATATTTCTCGTTTGTAGTTATTGTCTGGGTCGATTGGCGGATGTTTCGTAGGTGTACACAAAAATATGTCCTTTTAGGTAAGTTCGATGTTCTTAAGAGTATTATTGGGAAATAGGAAAACCGCTAGTTTGCAGTCCCGAATAAAGTTGGGCACATAAATGACTTTGTTGTCATTATGTTTTTTAAGGAGTTCTGTTCTAAAATAATAGATTGTTTAAAACGGGTATCACAATAATAATAAATGTATTTATTACTTATACCAAAACGAATGAAACCGTAGTAGTTCTCGTATGACGACGCTGGATTTCTGTAAAAGTTTTTCTGTTTCTCTGTTGAGAGAATAATTTAGGAAAATATACCTACGTTCCTCAAAGAGTTCCTGACTTAAATCGGAATTCTAAAGAAGTATGAAATGAAGCATTAAAGCTGATAAACTTAAAATAAAATCCACGTCTTGTCAGCGCGGCCGGTCCGGCGTCCGTCGCGCGTCGTACCGGTTGCGAAACCGGCCCGGTGCCGGATTGGCAGGCATGTTTACTGCGCCGGCGACAATGGGCTAATTGACGGCCGGACTAGATTGATAACGGCGGGTTACAGAGATTGGGTTAATGGACGCTTTTTGTTTGTAACTTAATATTCTTATATACCAGATTGAAACCTAAACATGATTCTTTTTATAGTTAGTAGTGTTGGTTTTCTCTAAAAACAGGTGAGAGATTTTTTTTGTATAAAACACATTTCTAAAAAATCCTAACTTAATATTTTATAATCCTAACAAGTATCATAAATGCGAAAGTATATTTGTTTGTCCTTTCTTCACGCCCCAACTTAGCAACCAAGCGACTTGTTTTTTGGCATAGAATTAGTTGCAAGGACGGAGAGGACATAGGCATTTTTTTCCCAATATTCCTACAGGAATGGGAAACCACGCGGGTGAAACCCACCGGCGGAAGCTAGTACTAAATAAATTAAGAAAATATAAAATAAAACGTAATCGCTGTTGTACTTAAAATAAAGTCCACGTCTTGTCAGCGCGGCCGGTCCGGCGTCTGTTGCGCGTCGTACCGGTCGCGAAACCCGCCCGGCGCGGCGCCGGATTGCCAGGCATGTTTACTGCCCAGGTGACAATGGACTAATGGACGGCCGGGCTATATCGATAACGGCGGGTTACGGAGATTGGGTTAATGGACGCTTTTAGTTTGTACCTATATTTAAAAAAAAATATTTGGAGACTATAAACATTTAGCTTTATCATAATAATATGCAGAATATTATTATGATATTCTGTTCTATATCATTTTAATATCTTGTCAAATCCAAGCGGGTGGGTGGGAGCCTGATGACCTGTACTACAGGTATCTAATCCATACCTATCGCAGGCGTCAGTCTCACACAAACAATTATTTACTTTGAAGTATGATACCAAACTTCACTCATGTAGGTAATTGGTTTGTGATGAGAAAATAAAGATTATTTATTATAATTATTTATATTATACACATCTGGTCTTCAATTTTTTACCGTAAATAGTAACGAAGATAGCGGAAATTAAAAATATATCAAATAGTACTTGTTGTGAATAGGATACAGACGCCAAAAAATGGTTATTAAAAAGTTCGTCTTTAGATTTTACAAAAAAAAGTCTTACAGAAATTTTACAAAAAAAAAGTCTTACAGATCAAACTAACGACAAATCTGACATTTGAATTTGTAAACAACGCATAAATCCTACGCTTCAGTCCTAGAAAAGCCTTTTAAAATTCCAATGAATAATAAAACTAAGAATATTGCTTACCTACTACATGTTCGCTTAGGTTAAGTATATTTATTTATAATATTACTTGTTTGGCGGAAGCTATAACGAAGAGGATATATAAAATAAACCCAGCGTGAACTGAAGGTTCCAATCAAAAACAAAACTCGCTTCTTCCGGGTGACAGAAAGTATAGAGGATTGTTTATGTGAGAAAGGTTATATTACTTTTCTAAGATTACCATCGGGCCTGCCATCATCTTTGGAAACCATAATGTCATAAGAACGTTTTATTTGCGTTTTGTCTTTATTGAAGTTTTCACATTTTTATACACTTCACACTTTGGAGGCGATGATTGAGCTAACACGCCACAAAACTTCCTAACTGGTAAAGTAAGCTACAAATCTCTGTTTTTGACGGAAGTTTTGTGAAGTCTTCGCTCAGTGGTCTCCTCCAAAGTGTGAGGTGTGTCAAAATATGACAACTTCAATATAAACAAAATTCAGACAAAGTGTTCATAAGACATGATGATTTCTAATAGATGATAGTAGGCCCGCAGAGATTTTATATGAATTAAATTATATGTCTGTATCTATATCTAATTATACGTAGTCGGATTTGTCACGCTTTAAAGAAATATAATTTAGCGGTACGGTTTTTTTTTTATGCTATATTATACTAATGAAAATTTATTTAAAAAAATACAAAAAATCTATCTGTCTCTCACGTCTAAGAACTTGGTAGGGCGGGTCGATTTTCTGATTCTTTTGTAGTAAATATAATAATAATATTCTTCTTTATAAGTGGCAGTTTATAATTTGCCTTCAGTATTTATTTAAGCACTGTAATTAGACCTAGCTGTTATCTTCCCGAAGATTAATAAAATAAAATACAGTTTAAATTTCAACAGCCTAAGCTGCGTTTCATTTTATGCTACATTGCTAATTGGGTTGTTTTTTTTAAGAAAATCTATTGATGTAAGTTAGACACATCCTTTATAACGTAGCTTAGCTTAGCTAAAGTGGACAAGCAGCCTAAGTTTAACCACAAAGATAGGCCGCGAATCTTATTAGTCATAATCATAAAGATGGGCTACGAACCTTCTTGATGTAGCTACAAAGATGCGACGCAAACGTTGTCACAGTTCAACAGTAATCAACTTCGCAATTAACTTAGACAAAAGTCGAGTGAAAACACATTCCTCGGCAGGACGCCGCACGTGACCGGAGTGACAATAACGCCGTGAATATACGTGACCTTAACGGACATCACCAGCACTTTAGATAATGTGGACTTCTTAAAGTGAGGAATCGTTTACATACACGGCTGAAGTCGATTACTTCATAATGTCTCGCCGTATCGGATTCGTTGAGAGGTGAGCCATTTTTAAACGACTTCAGCCATTTGTAATGTCAGGAGCATAGGACTTTTATCTAGACGGTCTAAATCTGCAACCGTAACTTATTGGACAAAGGCTGACGAACGAGAAGCTTAGCCATTCACCCGTGCCCACGGCGGCTAAAAAGGTGCGGAAACGTCTGGAAAACCCAAAAGAAAACCTTTGAAAACCCTTACAATATAGATACCACTAAATATCGGGTAATAAACAATGTGAAGAGAAATCCGCAAAAGTTGTTTTATTTCAATGATATGAATGCCAAAAAACTTAAGATTTGCTAACTAGAAGAACGTTATTTTTTTTTAATAATTTTCGGTCACCCATCTCATGACCGACTAAAGTGAAAGTACCTTTACTGCAACAATCACAAGCGGATAGTTTGAAACAACTGCTCCATAGAGCTCTTCAGCCACTTTCAGTGACTCAACAAAATAATATTATGTTTCAAAATGAAAAATATACTTACCATTTACCTATGTCTCCACTTCAGTAGCATGTTGAATCATATACGACTGATTCTGAAAACTATTATTTTTGCTCTCTGTCGCGAATCTGCGGCATTTAAAGCCTCATTAGGTTAAGTTTAACCGCCTCTGTGGTCTAGTGGTACAACCACCGGTATTAGACCTAGGGGTCCCGGGTTCGATTCCCAGCGGGGGTACATATTGTATTCGGTTTGGTTGGTGGTAGGGCTTGTTGTAAGTCCGCCTGGCTAGCTACCACCATCTTATCTAAGTCTGACGCCATAACAACAATATTTTCAGCATTGTTGTGTTCCGGCATTTAAAGATAAGACAGCCAGTTCCTCAGTGATTGAGGATTCCGGGAGAGGCTCGCTTCCATCTTCAGCCTTATCAATATTTAACATCAGGTATGATGAAGGATAAGAGTCTTCCCGTCGTTCATAAAAAAAAAGTTTAACGTAATCCCTCAAAAATTCAAAATTACGGTCACACGACTTGTTATCGAGCCTAGGTTTGACATCAGCTACATGCTCTTTAAGGGTGCTACTCGTCTGAAGCGAGATATTAGTGAGAAAAGGATGCGCGTGAGTGCGATAACGATTTTGTATACTAGGCGAAAAAACCACTAAATCACTTCGTAATAAATAACTATAGCGAAAAGAGAAAATGAAACTATACGATCCTAAATATAATCGCATTTTTAAGGGGTCATTTCGAAATGAAAAAGTGTCGAGGCATCAGCAATCGTAAAATCGTGTTTCTGGAACTATACAAATCTAGATAAAGTTATGAAGAAATAAATATCTTATTATCAGATTTGTAATATCTTATATAGCGTCTTAAAATTATAAAAAAATATTATTAATATATATTCGATTTAAAAAAAAGCTGAAGAAGCGATTCGTCCAAAAATTTATATTTATGTCAAACTCGACCACGAAAATCCACAGGTAAAACAAATAAACTTAGATTATTTTACACACAGTAATGATACCTGAAACCGCAAGCAGCGTCATGTAATTTGAATCTATAATGCAGGAAAGAAATCATCTCACCACTACTCACAATAAACTGTTTCACGTAGTCTGTTATTCAAATTGGTAAAAAAGAAAATATCAGTTTTAGAAATAAGAAAAGTAAAAAAAAAGTTAGGAATGAGACAAAACTAAACAACAACCAAAAAACCGATTCCGAGATAAGTATCAATAAACAGTTGTGGATATCAGTGTAATCAAAAGTTATTACAAAGACAAAAAAAATATTTGGTACCAGGCACAGGACATTACAATTAACGTTTAATACCTATGTTTTAATAGTTTATTACATACATACATAAAATGAACACGTGTGTTCACGATCACCCAGGTGGCTTCTAACACCATCGTCGGTTTATAAATATGTTAAAACTTTAATTTTGTATTAAATAAAATATCAAGAAGTTAAAAAACTATAAACCTTTTATGATCTAATCATCATAATCTTCTTTCTTACGTCTCAATATTGTATAATAATAACTTAACCGGTCAATGAACATTTTCGGATCCAGTTTAAATTTTGATACATTCAAATTTAAGATCCTTATCATCGAGGAGAGAGTGCGGTAATAGGACCAGTTTGTGGAGTTTTTGCACAAGTGAATTTGAATTTAAATGTTATTTGCAAAGTCTGCAATAAAACTTTATGGGAATTAAGCATTAACATTTTAAAAGAGTGGAACTTTTTTGACGTGAATTTGCAAGTATTATGAATGTGCGTGCGGAGAATATTTTATTTCAGGAAAGATGACAAATAAAGAAAAAGATTGCGTCTAATTGAGAAAATTCTCCTTTTTTTTGAAGTCGGTTAATAAAAAAAATTGGATTGTTATTTTACAATTAACTTACTCACTGCGATACGGGGTGTTTTCACTCTGTTCGTTGCTTTCATTCAGTGCGGGAGTAAAAATCGTGTCTACTCGCTGGGGCGGGAGCTTTATCTCGGAGATTTATAGGAGTGAATGAATGAGATAACTATATTTTTATGTAACTCGTTGAATAAAGGACTAGGTGGTTAATTAAAATATATTTTATGAACCCCGTTACAACCAAGACGTAAAAGTTACCGTTACGTTAAAAGTTTCAGTGCAACACGGGGTCCGTAAAACCCCGTATAAATTTTATGGGATTTTGAGCTCCATTCCATTAGTGCTGTAAAAGAGCATGTCGAGTCATACGACAATTTAATAATAATAATAATAATAATAATAAATTTCATACAATCACACCAATTATCTAGCCCACGTTAAGTTTCATAAAGAACTTGTGTTATGGATACTAGACAACGGATAAACATACTTATATACTTTTTTTTTTTTGTAAATATATACATAATATACATATTAAACACCCAGACCAAGACAAATAGAAATGTTCATGTACACAAATATTTGTCTTGTCCGGGGATCGAACCCGGGACCTCTGGCGTAGAAGACAATTTGCCGAGTGTTTGATGACATGATTGATTGTTTAAGTACCTAGCAGTCGGTTCTGGCAATTTGCGACCGAATGATACACGATGCTTCTTTTTTTGAATAAGTATTGACCAATATTGTTTGATTTTATAACTTTTTTTATCAAGTTTCTTCTTTAAAATATCTCAATTGTTATAATTCGATTTTTTTAATTTTATTGAATGTTCCTAGATAAGTTTCCTAAAAATTTGCTACTTAAATCCTTCGGAAATAAATATTAATAATTGAATTTATCGTCTCTGTTATTTCCCATCACTACAACTTTATCGATAAAAATTGATTCTGTGCGTTACGGGGCAGTAAAATCCCCGTATTTTTTTATTCCTAATGGGATACAGGGATAATGAAGCCTACATTAGTATAGCAAATGTATTAATGTATCTGTTATAGAAATAATCAAATGAAAATCATAAAATTTCAAGGAGTTCCAAGTGTTTTAAGCAACATAGGTGTTCGGGGCGCTTTTGCACCCGTAACGCACAATGGAGTAGTTCATAACGGGGTGAATTATGCCCCGTAACGCACTTAAATTTAGGACATGTTTTGGGCTCTCGCAGTGAACCTGTTAAATAGGTTAAGGGCCGGGTTCACCATCGACAGATAAATTGGCAGTTGTGACATGAAATGTTGTCAAATGCCTGCCGGATAAGCCCGCCCTTACTCTTGTAAACATATACGTACAACATACTTAACAACTTTTGTCTATTTATCTTTCAACTTTTCTATAGTTTTCATATACAGAGTTACTTGCATCGAACTCTTTAAAAGTGTCAACCCTTTTAATTAAATAATTAAACCTGAAAAGTTTTTGAAGACATATAACTTTTCGATTACGATCGTTTTTTAAACCCGATGATAGATGAAGGTTAAAAATGTATTTATCTCAAAAAACCGCTGCATGGAAAAATTTTGAATTTGAATTCTGCAGCGCTAGAATTGACACCCTAGTTATGTTATGTCTTTCCATAGAAACAATTTTGCGAAACAAAATCAACGTTTGATTCCCCAATCTAATGGCCATATAATTAAGAGCTAATTTCCCCAATTCGTAAACATGGCACGTCAAGCAAAGTGATATTGATGTGATCGCGGCTCTGACCTGACATCAGAACATTGTATTATTATAATCACCCGCCATCAGGTGTGCTCGAGTAATTGCTGTCATACAGCATTCTAGGCAGCAGGAGGACGAGTCTGTTTATATAATAATGAAATATAAAAAAGTATTACATATTTTGACCGGGTGCTAACCGCCATCTCTGAGCGCAGTATTGTTTCATATTTTCCGACAGAAGTTTTGTGCCTTCAAAGTGTAACTTGTATAAAAATTGAAAACTTCATGATTTTGTAATTTTTGCATTTTTCAATGCTATTTTTTATACTTATGGTAAATTTTAAATAGAAAAATATTGGAAAAAATTAACTCGGCCACAAGTGAATTCTCAGGCTGGAATCGAACCAGCGACCTTTGGAAATCCGGTCCAATGCTCCGGACCGGAGCATTTTTTCCAATTTTTTCCAATATTTTTCTATTTAAAATTTACCATAAGTTGAAAACTTCAATTTGTTGTTCGTTAGCAGGAACAATGATTGTAGAAGAACTGAGATAGTAGTCTTTAAAAACTTACGTTATACAAATATATCATAAGTATTATGATTTCGATGTTTTTCTTGCGAATGTTCAGTAGCTGTCTAGTTAATTCCGCCATTACAAAGTATCATCGAGTGTAGATAAGCAGGTCTATTTTTTTGAGTATTTCATATCCATGATATCTCAATGGACAGGAATAACAAAATTTTACTTTGTGTAGGGTCATGGTGGGAATTTGAAGAGTATTGAAAATAAAACGCAAACAAAACGTTCTTATGACATGATGGAGATGCTCTTGTTATATAGTGTTTGCAAAGTGTACTCTGATTTTTCGAAAATTTAAAAGTGCATCGTAGAATACCTCAGTTTCCAAATATTCAAACGTAACCATCGCGTAAGAGTAACATTTTGACAAATAGACTATAATTCAACGAGAATAAGGTTGAGATTTAACCTTTATTCGCAAACTTCAGCGTGAACGAGATGTAAGAAAACTTACACTAAGCCCTCTGAAGTCTTTCTTCGTAGAGTAGTGATAACATAATCTATATACACCTAATCAAGTAATCACTAACAAATTTTTCACATAAACTATTAATTTATCCATTAACCAAACTAGCCATAAACCACAAAATCTTTTAATGTAAGCTTAGTATAGTGTGTAGTAGTAAAAGTCCATTATTTAATTACAAACCAATTATCGGCAATGCTCACAATATTCTTAGTTTATTATAATATGACATTTTGGACTATGAAAAAAGTGCTTTAAACATAAACGCAGACCTTCTGTTCAGTAACGTGGTACAGTTTCACGCATTGACAAATGACTGCACACCTCTGTGCGGCGCGACCTTGGCCCGTGACCCTGCGCCTGCGACCGGGATTGCGATACACCATTAGACCTCTCGCACGACAAAATGACAAAAAGCAAACGGTTATTTTGATCTTGATTGTTCTTGAGCTTGTGTTTTGGTTTTAACTTAATTTGATTGTTCTTAGAATAAAGCTAGTTGGACACGGAAAATGTCGCAGGCGCCATCGCCATTATGAAAAAAGAAATGGTTTTAATCTTTAAATTAAATTTTAAATTGATTCATTGTTGACATGAGACTAGAGCCCAAACGGCTGAAAGTAGAGGCACCATTTTTGGAGGGTAGATACCTTTTACGGTGTATATGAGCACTAAGAAGGGATTTTACAAAATTCAGTTCCTAGAGGGTAAAATAGGGAATCAAAGTTTGTATGAAAATCCGCTCGGTTTCGAATTTAGGATCTTCAAATTTTGTGTGTACGGTGTCGGTTTAACATTAATATTTATGCGTCTCAGAGTACTTGACAATTCCACCCCCGAAGGGGGATAAAGGGGTTGAACTTGTGTACTAAAAACTCTAAATTGATAACTGCATTTGAAGTCGTTACCTTCACCCTCCAATCCACATTGGGTCCGCTTCTGCATTTGACAGTTGTTTACTCCTTACCCATTCCTGAGAAAAGCTTATGTCGCAGCAGTCAGCTGTTTAGTGGCTTAATGACTATATTTTCTTAAATAACTTTAATGTGCCCTATTGCAGTGACCCCAGTGACATGAATGACCTTTCTTGCAGTCAACGTGACTTTACTTTTTATAGTCACCGCATAAGTGGGTTTTTGAGTGGCGCGACTCGAGTTATTAATTGAGATGACCTAACGTAAACCTAACTTGTGAATTTGACATTGCTATTTGTGTTTTATGTTTGTCATTGAGATCTTTTTGTTAAATGATTTAGATATACGCAAATTAATTTTGTGCTAATAGAAAAAAGCGTAATGTCTGTTAGAAGTGTGTCGTAACACTGAATTACATAAGTGTTTCTTTAGTATTCATACAATTTTATTTGTAAGACTTGAAGTTTCAAATGTAGAAATGAGTTAGTCAGTTCTAGATATTGTGACTGCTGTTAATCATAGAAATTGCAGGTCTCTAAGAACGATATCACATTATCTCAATTTATTATTTAAAATTTTTGTTTGCTTAAAATTACTTAGAAAATGGGATACTGAGGCTTTACAACAAACATAAAATTCGGCCCAATGCTCTAACCACTGAGCTACCGACACTTAGTTAAGTCTTGGTAGCTCAGTGGTTAGAGCATTGGACCGGATTTCCAAAGGTCATGTGTTCGAGTCCCATCTGAGAATTCACTTTTAGCCGAGTTAATTTTTTTTCAATATTTTGTATTTAAAATTTATCATAGGTAAGTACAAAAATAGCATTGAAAAATGCAAAAATTAAAAAAACAAATTGCGTAATAATTGGAACTTATAAAACGGACGTAAGTATGCTTTATGACGATTTTGAACTTACTTTTTAAATATTATAAATAATAGTTCTTTGTTATGGAAGGCTCAAAAGTTAGATTTAGAGGCGAGTACTAAGGTTTCAATAGACTTCTATTGAAACCTCAGTAAGCGAAGGATCCAGAGCGTAGCGAGGGTTTCAAAGGTACGAGACGCTTAAACTTTTCTGCCGAGCGCAACACACAATTTTTCACTTCACAAAAGCGAGGAAATTTTTAGGTTGTTTCCGCGGTCAACTTCCGGTAAAAAAATCTTTTAACAAAAGTTAAATCTAAATATACCTTATTTTCGTTGTTTTCATTATAAAAAACTAAAATTATAAATAATGGAGTGTTATAGTTAATTAAAAAATATTTAACACAGGAATAAATTGTTACATAAAATAACAATAAAAATATTTTTTACGAATATCCCCCGAAGTGGTGTAGGTACCATACATATTTTATCTACCTATTCATAAATAACATTATTCCTAGGATCCTCCATTAGTCGAAGGCTGCCAGTTCCATCGCTTTGTTCTATTTCAATAAACATTTAAATTAATCACAACTGCATGTTAGTTTATTTCGGGGCAGGTAATGGCAGCCCCGACGGATTTTTCTTAAGTTTGTTATTTATGAATAGGTAGATAAAATATGTATGGTACCTACATCACTTTTAGTCGGGGGATATTGCGGCACAATGCGATTTTCCACGCAGAAATTGATCGACAAAACCTCCTTTTTCGAGCGTTTGGGGTGAAAAATACATTTCAAGTTCATGACGTAAGTGCGAACCAGCCTTCCTACTGAAACTAAATACTATCGTAAAGTTGACAACAAGTGTCACTATTTCAGACATTGTGGCAAGGCTTGATAACAATTAGCATGGTGATGACAACGATGTTTATTGGTTATTGTAACATCACGACTAACTTAAAGGTCATAGGTTTGTGCTCATGCGGAAGACTACATGATTAT
Organism: Chrysoteuchia culmella; assembly: GCA_910589605.1. Taxonomy (NCBI): domain Eukaryota; kingdom Metazoa; phylum Arthropoda; class Insecta; order Lepidoptera; family Crambidae; genus Chrysoteuchia; species Chrysoteuchia culmella. The sequence goes on along the minus strand of OU342651.1, from coordinate 18,038,025 downwards.
GGTGACCATTTTGATCTTAGATTTCTGGTTTAGTATTTTAAGTAAGCCTAAAAATATTTCTATTCTTTGGCTTTATTATTATACATTTATAAAGATATTTTATTTAATACTGATCAAGCCGAATTAATTATTATGGCCATTATTTACAGGTTAAAGCTGAAATATAATTGAATTAAAAATCTCATTGCGATGTGCAAATATATAGTGATCTTCGCCCCAGAAGTGAAGGATGTGACCTCCTTAGTTTAAACATAATCTATTACTGTGTGATAGAGTACATTAAAAAACTACAGTTTTTTATTTTAAACAACTAGGTATTACCGGATTTAAACGCGCACGTTTTATTACTTAACTCTTTTTTTAAAGAATAGCGATAATTTTAGATTTCTTCAGTCTATGGCATGTCTGACTGTTCAGAAACGTAGATTAGTTGCAGAAAGAAAAGTGACCACTTAGGAAGGTTACCACTTAGGAAGTGACTACTTAGGAAAGAGACCACTTAGGAAGGTGACCACTTAGGAAGGTGACCAATTAGGAAGGTGACCACTTAGGAAAGTGACTAATTAGGAAGGTGACAGCTTTGGGAAAAAGACGACTTGAGGAAGATTCGTTCTAAGAACTAATTCGTTCGTCTGATTGCTATGCGTTAATGATATTTTGGAGAAATATTCGCCTTTTCTATGCCCTTAATGTAGGTTGCTTTCATCGCAAAAACAAGTCTTAAAGGGGCTGAAGATAGGGGTGACCACTTGTATGGTGGTCTCATCAAAAATGGTGATACTTATATACAAAGTAGTTTTTATAAATATTTTAATCTTTCATGGTCATAATCACTGTCGGTAGTTTTTAATCGTAATAGATATTTTAATGTATTGTCCTTCAGTTTAGATGGTTTATCATTCAAACGTCAGATCAGTCTTTACACTTTGACCTTAATAACACCCTTATATCGTTGGTATCAGCGGTTTTCGTAGTGCAGTTGTAATATAACGTGTTATTGACTGTATATTCTTGAAGTTTTCTTCTTCAAACGGCCTTTGCTTAGTGGCATTTTTTAAATTTACCTTAAGGTAAAGGCATTTCAATAAAATGTTGGTAAATTCAGAAACAAAGGCTGTACTTATCCCAAAAATTAGCAATAGAACTAATAGTTACCTAAACGCGCTCTATTTTTCAACTCTTAAGTTGTTATCTACTCCAAAAGGTATCAACTAATGAGATCCATTCAAATCGTCGTTGTGAACACCTTGCATTACGTCACACACACACACACACACACATTATTCTTTTGTCAAACAATCCATGGCGACACAGTATAGAGATAAGTACAAACAGTAAGTTGTCTTTGCCCTTTTCTTGATATAAGTTAATTATTATTATTGTAGCCGCGCGGTACGCTAAAATAGATTAGCCATTACCACACGTTTACTGCGTACAAAACTTTCACAGCGTGCGTTTCTCATTGCGGCGCATTCGAGACTGACACCCATTTGCACTAAACTTAAGAATCGAAAAAGATTATTCCTATATATCTTAATCTCAGTTTAATTATATTATAAGAGTTCATTAGCGATAATTTTAATTCGTTATTTGCTGGCTCTGCTTTGGACATTGGCATTGTGTCCTTATTGTGTCTCATGACCCGGGGCCTGAAAGGTTGAAACTACTTAGCACTACCTTTCAAGACGTTATTATGAATGAAGGTATTATGAATACCTAGCTTAAGCTTTAGGCGCTTATGAATATCCTTAGATAGATAACAATAACCTTAGGCGATTCTTAAGTTTAGTGCAAAGAGCTGTGAGACTCTTGCCGAGCTCTCGCCGATCCGAGGTGCGTTGGATATTTCTCGCGAACGAACCTTTAGTAGGAAGACAAAATACTGTGTATCTTTATACTGTGATGGCGATAATTGTCTTGTCGCAAAGGCCACTCTACCATCGACCTTTGTGGAACTAATTCTTGTACCTCTATTGTCGCAGATAACGTGTTAACTTTATGGAAATGTCGATTATTTGTAGTAATGACTTTAACCTCGCTTTAAAGTGTTTCTCGTTATTATTGAAGAGTCAAACACAGTGTTTATAGATCGATTGTGATGGCCTACGTTATATTGAGAAAGATTCGACCGTAGGGTACGACAGTAGTGAAAACTTTCAAGACTTAGGGCCGGTTTCACCACCCACAGATAAGTTTTGCATTGCTTGTCTGACAGATAATTTGAGTTGTAATATGAAAAAAAAAACTACCAAATAAGTTATCCAAAACTTATCTGTCTGTGTGAAAACTGGCCCATAACATAATGTAGACTGTGATAATGTGTTGCATTGAATCAAAAGATTTACTGATTTTTTATCATTTGTCATCATAAATAACGAAAAAAAAACAGGGAAAATCTTCCCATTAGGTACTTCAAAGGAAATATAAAATACATGAAAGTCCATATACCTATTTCCTTCAAGAAAACCTTTATATACAACAGCTTCAGCCAAGTTAAAACGCATAAAGAATACAAAACGAGTGCGAAGTTTTCCGATTTCCACGTGACCTCCGCTTGAAACAGTGCTCTTATCAAATGACCCCTTTACAACCTCGCGTACGCGTGGAAAAACAGCTTATCTGAAAAACTTGTGCACGCCAAAACAACCCGAAAGGTCGTAACCTAAAAGCGAATTTTTCTATGCAGCGATGTGACATTGTTTTTCGTTGTTATCGTCTAGTTACATGTTTTAGGCATTTGATACGTACGGTTCGTGAGCAATTTCGATCGGTTGAACGCGTTTTCTTAAATATATTTAATTGTGTTGCAATATGCTGTATTATTGACGATAAATGTGTTAAAAATGTGGTGTTTTTTTTCTTGTAATTGGATTTACATTTCTTATACATTTTGTTTATGATAATGATATGAAGGTCAAAATATTCTTATCAAAGGAGTTCATATTAATTTAGATGAAATATTTACGATTGTTTTAGTTTGGACTAAATAATATTATAACTATACTAAATACTGAGTTTACCAAGTTGTTTTATCTCGTATCGTCGTTTATCGTCGTCTTTACAGAAAGTAATATTTTACACTAATCAGGCAAATATCAAAATTAACAACATTGCTGATTGTAATAAAAAAAGAAGTAAATGTAATCTTTTATTTAAAATTAATGCAAATGTCTTAATTTTTTTGATATCAAACAATACTCGAGAGATGTAATAACTTGTTTGCCCATCTCAATGGTCTTTCATAGTAAAATGTGCCCATCAGTGTCTGTCAGAATGAATTTAGATAACATTATTAGCATTGTTTATCGTTTTCCGTGTGACCATAAGAAAGGTGTTGAAGATATTGTGCGGTCCAAGATTATTCATATGTTTATGAATATTTTTGGGATGATTGTAAATCATCGAAGGTTTTCCAATTAGTTAAGGGTGTAAACGAGAATTGATATTTTAAGCGGTTTTATCGATATTGTGAATTGTTAATTATGACAGTCTGCCTATGTCATAAATACGTTTCAAAAACTAGCCCCTTCCCGCCTCGCTCGATTACTATCGCTATAACTATTGAAATGCTCTCTCAAATCCTTAGACGATAGGCAGGCTGATCATTTAACAAAAAATCACCTTGCAACCAGTTTCGCGCTGTCATTACTGTCACATTTTGACACTGTATGACAGCTACAATAGCGACGAAACCGAAACTGAAACGACTTTTCGGTAAATAATCAGTCCTACGGTTTCTGCACGCTAGCGAGAGTCCTTGTAGGTGGTACGAAATTTCATATACTATAGCAAAGCGATTGCAATCAAGTGAGGCCGGTGTTAGATTAATATTTTGTGTTATTTTTAGCTTCGTCTTTTTTTTTAACTTTTAAAGTCGCTGCTTTCTCCTATACATTGGGCCACCGTCCGGCACGAGCCACGCGTGGGGCCACAGCGTGGGCGTCCGAATAAACATGTCCGGGTAACGAGCGCGATCGTAAAGTGCGCAGAGACGCAGCCATCGTTCGTAGAACGTAGTCGAAGGTTCAACGTCTTCATTGTTTGCTGGTGAGGCCGCGTATTTGTATTACAAACGTGGAGGACGCCCGTGGAATCTTGAATTATCTGGAAAGATGTCTATGTCACTTTTGAAGCACTTAAAGTGTTTTGGGAGGTTACGTTTCCTAGTTACTTTTTATAATTTATAAATATTTAAATTTTAACATGTGAGTTTAAGTTACCATACCACAGAATACTAAGTAGTAACTACAACTCAATACCTACCTGTATGAATGAGAGTCCGAGTCCCATTCTCAAACGCAGCCTTCTAGCTCGCCAAATAATTAGATCAGCGGAACTGAATCTTAAAGCTAGTATCAGACTAAAAGAGAAAAGTTTAAAACTACACAGTCCCACTGATTTGAATGAAGCGTGACGTTTAACTTTATTTCACTTAACTTCTGCTCTAAAAAGAGTAGTAATCTTTATCTATTAAATGTAAGGAATGTGTTATAATCTATAAAAATAAAATAAAAATTTATTAGAACAAAAAAACACAATTACAATTTGGTGATGAAATTACAACAGAAAGACCGAAATTATCTCACTTAAGGCCTCTGACCTCCGTGCTAGATTTTCAAAAATCTGTATGACAGAGGTCAGCTGCTTCCCTCAAATTGACACAAATTAGTCTAACTAATGTATTTGATAAACACATGTAAAATTAAAACTTAAGACAAAGCATGCGATGGACCAACAAGTTACAATAAATATTACAAATACACCAATAGTGTGGTGATAACTAAAATTCGCTTATGTTAGTTATAATCTGTAGTAAGTTTCTTTATCCTTTATTATCATCCATCTTAGCCCTGCTGGTATATTTAAAGCTCGAGTGATTAGGATTTTTCTAGGCAAGCTAGTAAGCTATTTAATAATTATAAAAATGTAGTTCCTAAATCATATAATGCACGTGACTTATTTCCATAAGCCATTATAAATATCCCCAGAGTTGGGACACTGGCCTTCTAAAATAGGAAGATCGGCCGGATATACCAAGCTTGCCCAATGTTTTTAATTCTCTCTACGGAACAGCTGCTTTAAAGTGCTATGAAAATAGTTTCTTCTAATAACTAAACATCATCAACTTGCTACCTTTTTTTGTACCATTTAGATGTCGATCCGTCCCGTGTGATGATGAGCTCATAATAATGATAGCTTCCATAAATGCAGTATGCATGGATAAAAAGTGATTTATTGTCACTTTGTCACTTATAACTTAACGACTTGCACGAGTAACATTAAGTGGTTATAACAGATTTCCGAGCTTACCATTTTATGGAGATAAACACTGTTATAGATACTTGTATTCTCCTCTCTTATCATATGAGGATTAGTGCCACCTCTGGTGTCAGAGTTTATCAAGTCGCCTTTATGGCCTCTGACTTAGCTTAACGACTGTTAACAGCCAGGACCAACGGTTAAAAGTACCCTCCGAAGCACAGAAGCGTTCTGTTGTAATGCCTCTTTACGGTCCCCCATCCGACACCTAGCCGGACCGAATGCTGCCTAATAAACGTGATCGAATACGATCAGTCCGTCAAACGCGTCTGTCAAGCGTATGTCAATAATCGAACTATAAGTCTTTCCTTTGTTGAATTCGCTGTTGCCTGTGCTTTATAATTATAGCAAACGCACAAGGTAAGTTTAACTTTACGTCCACTTTACAACCCTTATCAAAAAGGAGACCTGAGAGCTGGTGCCTATCTTGCCCAGCGGCTGAGTCTATGTATTCAACAGGGCCAACAGCGCCAGTGTTCTCGGTACTATGCCACGCGGCTGCGAGTTGGACGGCGTTTTCTTGTTATAGTTAGTAGGTATACGGTAGTGTAGTATGTTTATTATAAATTTATTTGTCTGGATGATCAAGTAAGATATATAAATAAAAATAAGCTACCAAGTTCTGAGGAAAACTTTCTACCTTTACCAAGTGGAAGACCATTTAACATCATCATCTTAACATTATCCCAATTGTATTTGGGGTCGGCGCAGGAAGTCCTTGTCTTACACTCCGCCTCTGACCGCCTCTGTGTTCTAGTGGTACAACCACCGGTATCAGACCCGGGGATCCCGGGTTCGATTTCCAGTTTGGGTACATGTTGTATTCGGTTTGGTTGGTGGTAGGGTAGGACTTGCTGTAAGTCCGCCCGGCTAACGACTACTATATTATCTAAGTCTGACGCCATAACAACAATGTTTTCAGCATTGTTGTGTTCCAACAGTTGGAGATAAGATGACCAGTTCCTCGGTGATTGAGGATTCCGGGAGAGGCTTGCTTCTATCTTCAGCCTTATCAATACTTAACATCAGGCATGATGAAGGCTAAGAGTCTTCCCGACGTTCATTAAAAAAACACTACTTTTACTTACCCGTCATATTATTATGATCGCAGTCCGTCGTAGGTATCACGCCTTATTCCTAACCTATCGCACATTATCTATTTATATTTTTTGTTATCTTCCTCTTCCTTTTAATCCATCACCTTTTAATAACATTTCAATCATCCTTTCCCTTAACATGTCCATACCAGGCCAGGCGGTTCATCTATGCCGTAACCGGAAGACAACACAATCACTATAATTTAGTCTTCCGTTAATCACCCACCCAGATAACAAATGGATTATGTCACTGCCATATTTAAAAAGCCGTGACTCTTATTAGCCACCGTGCATAAGTTCTAAGTAGTAAAACACGATTGACCGTGAACAAAGCACGGTTGCAATGTAGTAAGGCTCTAATGCTTCTTGTGAACGAAAAGGCTTTTTGCCGTGCCTGGAGACGGTGCAACGCCCGTGCCGGATTAGAGGACGATTTATCCAGAGGTCCGATCGATCGCAAGATTTAAAGTATTTACAGCTTCCTGTTGTGTTTGTGTCGGAGGGACATGGTGATTGGTGATGCAACCATACTTCCACGCTTGACAGTGACATTGAGAAAAACATAGAATACGCCAGCAGCAGGTTTCCAGTGCATATAGTACAAGCCTATCCGCTAATAGGGCATATTCGCAAAACGACCTAAATTATAGGTAATCGGCTGGTGACCTGTCTATATTGTTTCTGTATGACATCTCAACCAATCCTTAGCTAAAGATTGCAGTTTTATGTTTAAGTGCGCATAATTTGTTTCCAAGGTCCTTTCTATGGGTCTTAGACAAAAATGTGGAAAAGTATTATGATTTTGCTTGACAAATAATGCAACTTAAGAGAGTGATGTTTTAATATGTATTAATCTTAAGCTGCACGGTGCTCCGCCAATTCCGCAAGTGGTATTCAATGAGCTGGCGATTTATCGTTATTGTCCGGACAAATATAATAAGTCAATGATCTTGAAATTTAAAATGTGGCGTTCTTATGGGTTGCCCTTGGAGGTGATGTTTTAACACTTAGTTATCCTGAGCGAGCGGCTGAATTTTCCAGAGTTGCTAACACGTCGGATATTTACGAATTTGCGTCTTGTGTAAATACAGCCTTACAGGAGGAAAATGAGTGGCGCGTGACCTATCGACCCAGCGGAGGTCGTGCGCAGGTTTAGTACACGTAAGCTATAAGAGAACAGCGGTAATATTTGTTTAAGTTTGAACAACTTTGTTCTTTTTTGTTTTGTGATTGATAACTATTTTTATCAGTTTATGGGTTGCACTTCAAGTATTGATTTACTTAACATTTTTTATTAGATCAGCATAAAATTGTATAGGTATGTTCGTTACTTATTACGTAACTTCTAAGGGCCTGATATTACCAGCATAAAAAAACGACAATGAGTTTTTTTTGTGTTTTGGCAAAATTAGGTTGTCGGGAAACCAAACATTTTCTTCTTCTTCTTCTTTCTTAATTAATGACGTGCTCGCGTTAAATACGCGAATTTTGCCAATGTGAAGTAAATATGTTTTGTAATTCAGGGTATTAAAAGACCCATAACGAAAACGAAAACCACGTATTCTACCCATTGTTACAATCATTTTCTTGTATGGGGACAAATGTGGGAACCTGATAGTTAAGGAGTTATTGAGGATCAAAGTCACTATTTATTTTTAAATATTATCGTTTATAGTTACAAACCCGCAATGAATATCAAAACCAATCAAAGAATCTGGATCCCGGCTACCTACTCGTGCCCTCTAGACACGCATACGTTGTTGCACGCGTTTTTTTTGCTAGTAAAAATAACACCTATTTTTTTTAAACGAAAAATAAAAGTCGTTTCCTTGCAATTATTTTCACATATTCTTATTTAGTTAGATGTACACTACGCAAATATTACGGCTTCGGTATGGGTCTTTTAACACCCTGTATATAGAAATTGTACGGTAGATTGAGTTAAAAATGGAGCCTCACAACACGTGTTATTACGAAAAGAACACGGATCCTTGAAACTTATTTTTGACAAAATGTAGGTTTTTACCCACTCTTTAATCGCGCAACAAAATTAAATTCAGCAATTTTATTTTCAGTACGATGTCACGTTAAATCATACTGAAAAAAATGTCCACAGTAACTTACAGTGGCGAGGAGTTGAATTATGGCGAAGGTCAGCCGGACCAAGAAAAATCCACAAATCAGACAATAATAAACATGGAAAATAAAATACAAAATGATATTTTGAAAATGCCTGGCATCCACGTATATTTAACTAATTGGTGACAATAATTAATCACATATTGATTATGATCTGCACGGTGGATAGCTGTGGTGTGATTTCAAAACTGGTAACTCATGATTTTACTACATATCGAAAAAGATTTCTATAAAAAAAAAACAACAGGTTGCACTCCGAGAGTGCCGGCAGAAGTGAAAACCGCTTAAACGAAACAGCAGGAGCAGGCATACATTTTCGCCGCGGGGTAGAAAGAGAGGGGGATATTACTTCCTCTCCTACGCCGCGCCGGCGGTCTGTTCGTCTTACGAATTTTTGATCAGGGTTACGTGTCCTGACGCGACTTTAACATTTTTTACCCATCCCAAAAATTTAAAACTCTGACGTGCACAATGCCGCTAAAGAAGTTTTCACTTCAAAAATACTATCTTTGTTTTTTTTTATAAATGCTTCTTAAATGCATGCAACGAAAAGGTAATTAAAATTTGCTAAAAAAAAAAATAGAAATCCAACCATAAATGAAGTTGAAAAAGCGTTAAATTTGAAAACAAAGGATACTTAGCAAACCTATTTGTTAAGATATCTGACCTTCAAGGTAGCAGTAAGTTATTAGTGTCAAGTCGTTATTCCAATAACTTCGACATTTGACATTGTAAAAGAAAACAAATGACTACCATTGTTGACTAGTCAATTATTTATTATACCCAATCACGCCATGAATCTTTATAATTCACTAATTAGGAAGATGATTTTCTTTTTTCTGCATTTTCTGATTTACTATAAACTGTTAATTATTTGATTGGTTTCATAATAGGATATTTGCAAATGACATCAAAATGCAAACAAGATTAAGTACCTATATATCTGAGGCTCTACCGTCAGTCAGCAATATTACTCTATTTTTATAATTTTTTGCTCTGATAGCTCATGGTAGCCTCTGGTTTAATCAATCACATTAGGGTAATCGGGTTTGATGAAAGATAAGAGCTTCGTCGTTGTTGTTTAAAAAAAACAACGGGTTACACTCCGGGGAGTGCCGGCAAAAGTGGAAACCGCTTAAAATAATAACAAATAATTAAAACTTTAAAATAACTTATTTAATTACAAATTCAATAGATATTTATGAATAATGAATCTGCAATATGAACGCCATCTGGTACCGTAGTATGAAACTATAATTCTCTCTCAAGGCACCAACTCAATGTCATCAAGTATCAAAAACTTAGTGGCAACTATATCTAGATGATAGAAATAGTTATTTGTTATGCAAGGCTGGAAAGTTGGTTATTTAGCGGCGAGTTACCTCTATTGAAAGCTCAGCATGCGAATTATTCTAGGATTGAACCACGAAGCGAGTGGTTCAAAGAAGGATTTCAAAGGTACAAGACGCTAAAATCTTTTCTGCCGAGCGCAACACACAATTTTTCGCCTCACAACAGCGAGAAACATTATATGGTTGTTTCCGCGGTCAACTTCCGGTAAAAAATTCTTTAAACATAAAGTTTAATCTAAATATACCTTATTTTCGTTGTTTTAATGATATAAAAAACAAAAATAATAAAAAAGGAGTATTATAGTTAATTCACCTTATTTTAAGTAGGAATATATTGTTACATAAAAATTACAATAAAAACGATTCCGTAAATGTTGACACTGACATGAGGTACAAACAAGGACAATTTAAAAATAAAGATTTATGTCACGTTCCGAAATCCAATCATATTGTGAAATCTCACCCAGCCTAATATAAAATTCTTATAACAAATAGTTTAATCTTATTGATATTGTTTTTATGATTCAATTAACTAAAATAATATAATAAAACCAAAACGGAGTATTATAATTCATTCAAAGCTATTTTAACAAAAAGACAATAGTGCGATTCGGAACGCATTATGACATATTTTTAGGTATTAAATTAAAAAAGTACTTTGCCGCGCTAGGCCGCAAAAAACGATTTTTTACGCAGAAGCTGATTGACAAAATCTCCTTTTCAAAGCGTGTGAGGTGAAAATAATATTCCTTCCTTGAAATTAAAACTGACCTGGCATCAATATGAAAGGTGATAGTAATGAGAGCTCATTATATAATGGTTGTTATTAACTAATATACGTAGATCTTTTAAGTGTGAGACTTTATGTAATTTGAAATAGGTCAACGGTAAATGGTCTTACGAATTTTCGATCAGGGTCACGTGTCCTGACGGGACTTTAACATTTTTTACCCATCCCAAATACTTAAAACTCTGATGTGCACAACACCGCTAAAGAAGTTTTCACTCCAAAAATGCAAAAGGGAAACCGCCCAATTTTTTATCTAAACAACGCCGTGGAGACACTAAGATAAGGCTGAAGATGGAAGCATGCCTCTCGGAATCCTCAACCACTAAGGAATATCTACCTACCACGATATCTACCACTATCCCATCTCCAACAGCCGAAACCATACAATGCTGAAACGTCGGAAATAGATAAGGTGCTGGTAGCTGGACAAGCCAACTTACAATTAGTTAGTTGGCTTCATTTATGGTAGACCAACCAAACCGAATATAATAAGTACCACCACTTTGAATCAAACCCTGGACCGCTGGGACCTCCGGATACCGGCAATTGTTACCACTAGACACAGAGGTGATTAAAAACAAATTGACACTTGGTAACTCGTCTAAGTTTGTAACCTAGAACAAAACACAGTACTTACTTACATATCTGAATGATGTCAATGATGTAACTCCGAGCTAACCTTAGCCTGACCTGTGCGTGCATTTCATTTTCAATATAATGAGACTTGTAAACAAAAAACTAGTATTTTAATTTACACTGCGGTCACGACACTGTATTATTTACATTTAGTGGTTAACTCTGCCCACTATATGCTAGTTGTATAAGATTAGTAGGTAATTTGACAAATTAATTATGAGGTGTTGAAAAACGTAGAGTTTTTGTCGATGTTTATTTATATTTCTTGAAATGGTTAACCTATGGTTAGTCGAAGTCAAAGTCTATATCATTTATTCAGTCTAGGCTTTTACAAGCACTTATGAACGTCAAAGAAGCTACGCCATCGGTTCACAAACCCTACTCCGGGAGAGCTTGTAACGAGAGGAACCGGCAAGAAACTCGTCAAGGGCTGTTTTTTTCTCCATGTTTTATTTTATACAGAGTCGTCAAATTGAAAAGTTACCTTAACATATCAGTAAGGTTAATTTCCATCACAAAAAGAAAATACTATTTATAATATTTTCAACTGGCAAAGAACGACTTATCTGTCATACATTACAACATTTCTCGCATTACAAGATTACTGTACTGCAGGTTGTGAGGTACATACAGGGGGCCTACCATCAACTGTAATGCGATTCATTTTAGGCTACTTTCAGGTAGTAAGTGCTGGACGCCGCTAGACGCGCCATATGGCAGCATCCCACTCTCACAACCTACAATGAATTGCATTACAGTTGATGGTAAGGCCCCAGGTTAGTATCAATTTATTTTAGATAAAAATATTTAAGTTTTAAGTACAACATTAAGATAAGCAGACTGATGTAGACCCATTTCCGCTGGCGGCGAACGGGTGTTCACGAGTATAAAGTGTTATAGTTATAGTTACAAACATGCAAATACGTGTTTTTACACTTAAGATTTTGTGTGGCGATGCATATGTGATCGGATGTTGATGTGGTTTAGGGCGAAAATTTAAAAATTCAATAAAAAAACTGGCTTTACTAAGTGTTACAAAAACTAAATTTAAAGTATATACATCGTAATCAGAAGTCAAAATTTGTAATTAAAATGAAACAGGTAACAAAAGAAGCTCTACTCATCATCTTTTATAATTATTGCGCACAGCTAAGGAGTAGAACTCCCTCCATGCGTCTGTCTTTCCGAGTAAGTACTTACTCGGAAATACAGACGCATGATACAGACCCGTCCATTTTCAAAGCAAGGGTGAATAGGCACCTTCTGGGCCAGGTCGCTTCACCGTAGATCCTATCTCAGCCTTCGAGCTTGATTAGGTTTAAGAGTTAACCCATTCGAAATAAAAAAAAGTGATGTCAAACTGAAAAAGAAATCTTAAGTTTTTTTGTACAGTTTAAAAGCTATACGGCCAACAGCAACTACGTCGTTGTCGCCGTCGTCTCAGCCACATGACAATGACTCCCACTGCTGGGTAGAGGCCTCCCCCAACAGAAACTATGATTTATAAAAAAATTCAAATTTCTACAGACTAATCTGTACTCAACGACATTGTCTTAAAGTCTAAAGTGGATTGGAGAAATTTGACAGATATGTAAAGCCGTACACACAAGATAAAAAAATAAAAAATAATAATTTTGAATCATTTCGAATGAATGTACAAGCAGATACGCGTCCTTGACACTCGCTTCGTAATTGCCTTGCAAATCGCTGGAGATTAATGTCTATCTACAATTGACATCCAACATGAATCATGCACTATAGTGGGATGCAACAATGCTCTAAAACTATACAGCAATTAAATAGCGATTTGGAAAAATATTAAAAAGTACGCCAGTGACATAAAATTTTATATGTAACATGTTTACTTATGATTTTGTAATTTCGTGACTATGCCGTCCGCATAGGTGTATGTCAGAAGATAAAAAAACCGAGATGAGAAATTAAGAAGTAATTAAGGTCCAAATAGTTGATATGTCTTTATTATCATGGTTTTGTTTAAAATAACAGCGCTTATATCAATTGAAAATTATTACAAAGAATCACACTTAGATTAAATTGAAAGCCTAGAATCATTAATTAGTTAATAATTTGTTTGTATTACCTAAGTACCAGTGACTTTTTGATAAAGTTTGGTCTTGACAAATAGCTTTTATGTGTAGAATTATTCTATAAAGTTACGTTATTATGCATGTATTTTTATAATAATAAAAACTTATTGTGTGGCTGAGACGTTTTTATAATACTAGTATGATCTGGTTTTTCCGAGTCATCGCGTTATTCAGCTGAGAAATCTGAACCGAGCCAAAGTATCGCGTTTGCATGATAAAGGCTACCGATTCACAAAGGGGCCGCTAAAATAACGCCTTCAGAATATGTTCTGCTTGCCTATTCATAATATAATATAAGTCATAAATAGACAGGCAATAATTAATAAATGTTTTCTTATGTATTCGATTATTGCATTCACGTTTGTTTTCAGATATACCAGCTAAAGAAAATCAAATATCTGCACATGCAAATCTTTGTTGGCAAGTAAATAAACACTGGTGTGTAGGTTATAAGAAGAACTTTGACACAGCCTCCCTTTTCGGACACAACGGATTAGTAGAGGAGTGTAACTCCTTACATACAATCACACTTAGTTTAACACTCCTTGGTGTCTTGTCTGTATATGAGATACAAGTTGCTTTTAAATCTTAAAAAAAAGGAATCATCCAGTCTTCTAATTAACTCTGGAAAGGTGTCGAAACGTCGGGGAAACACTATAAATCGAATCTGTATATAAATTTCTTCATGAATAGTCCTTTCCACACGTATAAATGTTAGATTTAGAAACTCTTAATAATTTAAAAACGCATTCTTTCTTCATATTTAACTGCTTAGGATTACCTATTGTATTTATAAATAATGTAGGAATTAAATGGATTTTTATCTAGAGCAAAATACAGCTGCTCTTCAGGAAAAAACAAAACTTTTTGGTTGCTGTACTTCATATTCATCGACCCAGAAATAAGTTCAAGCGACTTTCAGCGCCATTCTAGCGCTCACGCGACGTTTCGCGTCAAGTGGTGTTTATTCATTGCGGAGGCTTTGTCTCTATGCTAATGCAGTGGCCGGTCACCGTCGCGACCTCTATGATCGAAGGTCACTTGTAGGACGCACTCATCGGCTGCAGCCCATACAGTTCCTATAGAAACACGTTAACGGCCTCAAACGATTATCGACCTTAAGGACACTCAAGTACGCGCAAAACTGGAATGATCTTTGACTTTGAAGATGAACTTACAAAAAGAGTTGTAGAATAAATGACACTACAAATAAACAGCTCCAACTACGCTGATAGCGGACAAAGATTTGTATTTATATTTACAATGGTTAATAAAGAACCATACAGTTCAACAATATTGAGTTCCATGGATTCTTTTCCATGGAATTATTTATGTTTTTTTTTAAGTTTACTGTGTTTGGTGAATATAAAATGTTTAGTGAAGACAATTTAAAATATTGCTTACAAAAAAACCTTCTTATTTGCGCGTTGATTCCTTAATAAAGTATGCCTATTGAAAAATATTTTATCAAGAGTCACATCTTCATAATAGTTCTAGTTCTGTGAATCCACAGGCTTTTATTAATCGACAAAAGAGATTTTCCCCCGCCCTAAAAAGAGTTATTGTTAAAACTCTATGTAACCATGTTTCTCTATCGCCTATGTACTAAAAATAGTTCAATAAAATTACAAAATACAGAAAACACAGTTTTTATATTCGATTCTCGTATTTAAACAGCGAATGATAAGCGTTAACTAACATGAGTTCAACGCATTAAGAACAAATACTACACACATTAGTGAAGAGTCGTGCGCGGCGCAGGCGCCGGAACGAACAATAGGGCATTTGGAGCAAGGATGCGCGGAGGTCGGGCCAAGGTTCATCTTTGTTTGTGGTAGGCTGACAGCTATGCGCCCTTTGCTTTTGTTAGTACCGTTTGTGAGGTTTTTAACCTGAGGTTTCAAATTTTTTTCAGATTCCATTTATCTTAGTTATTATATATCATTCATGTCTTTGTTTGTTATGTCATTTATTTTAGTTTATCATGAATTAAACCGACTGATACGAGGATTAAAAAAGCCAGCCCTTAATTAAAATTTGTCGTTTATTTTAGTTCTGTAACATAAAACAATCTGGCGTTTCATTTCACGTTGATCTTTTTAAACTTACCATTGGAAAACCCAATTCTTGACTTAATTGACGACAACTAGTGGTGTCAAACACTATGTGTTGAGCGCTAGACAAGTGACACACGTCAATTTTTTTTGCCATAATGCAGTAATGTACGTTCCGAATGTTTAAAGTCGATTGCTTGGTCGCATGATTGATTATCATCATGTCTGTACCAATAAAATAAATAAATAATACGTTTTATTCGTGAAATCGTTTTTACAAATAATTTTTATAAGCCTTCCCTAGATAGAAAGAATTAAATTGTTGCGATAACTTTTCCGTACCTAAATGTTTTAAACGCACCGTATCTCATTCCGATACAAAGTCAAATAGGTAAGCCATAGATTGTCAAAAACCGATACTGAATCGGACTCGAATTTTTCAAGTTGTCAAACTATCCGTCATGTCAATGTCAATTTGAAAATGACATTAATAGTTAAAAGTTATTTTCACTTGCTTATAATAATAACTATGTAAACACTTCACATGAAAGTCATTACACCACTGAAAATATTTACAACCTGTATCGACAAAATCGTTAAAATAACAAACATTTTCGCATAAATGTAAAGTAAATTCTTCGTTCGGTGCGTAGGCCGGCGCGCGATTCGCACGTTCGTTCAGTTATTTAATCGGACCCTTGTCTCCTATATCAGCAACCGACCCTGATTATGTTCGGATGTAGTAAATTCTTGTATTCCTAATGTTAATCTATGAAATGGCCTGTCAGTTGAGTATGTTTTTGGTGGGAACGAACAGGAAATTGCGATTATATATTTTAGTTTGTATTCGGTAGGTTTTATTTGGTTAAAAACTGTGTTTAAAGAATAAACAAAACAACGATATATCTTTGGAATACTTTGGAACTACTCATAGTTATAACTAGTTCCATAGTATTCTGTCTCATCTGACTAAATAGATAATAGTTGTTTAATACTTAGTAGTTACTATGACAAATTACGCAATGTTTTAAGTAATAATATTCTTACCTTATTTCGTTATATGGAATAATCGCCTGAAGATAAAGTACATAACATTAAAAAGGTAAAAACAGCAAAACAAAAAACAATAGTTATTTGTTATGCAAGGCTGGAAAGTTGGTTATTTAGCGGCGAGTTACCTCTATTGAAAGCTGAGCAAGTGAAGGATTCTAGGATTAAACCACGAGCGTAGCGAGTTCAAAGATTGAATCCTGAGCGAAGCGAGGATTTCAAAGGTACAAGACGCTAAAAACTTTTCTGCCGAGCGCAACACACAATTTTTCACCTCACAACAGCGAGGAACATTTTATGGTTGTTTCCGCGGTCAACTTCCGGTAAAAAAATCTTTAAACATAAAGTTTAATCTAAATATAACTTATTATCGTTGTTTTATTGATAGAAAAAATTAAAGTAATAAAAAAGGGAGTATTATAGTTAATTCAAAGTTATTTAAAGTAGGAATATATTGTTACTTATTAATAAGAATAAACGATTCCGTAAATGTTGACACTGACATGAGGTACAAGACAAAGACAAATCAAAAATAAAGATTTTATGTCACGTTCCGAAATCCAATCATAGGTTATGATATCTCACCCAGCCTAATATAAAATTCTTATAACAAATAATTTAATCTTATTGTTATTGTTTTTATGATTCAATGAACTAAAATAATATAATAAAACCAAAACGGAGTATTATAATTAATTTAAAACTATTTAAAATAAGAATAAAATGTAACAAAAAGTCATTAGTGCGATTCGGAACGCATTTATGACATATATTTATTTATTAAATTAAAAAAAGTACTTACCGCGCTAGGCCGCAAAAAGCTAATTTCTACGCGGAAACTGAATGACAAATCCTCTTTTTCCGAGCGTGAGAGGTGAAAAATATTTTAAATTAACTAAGAGCAAATGAAAGCATTCCAGAAATAAATTTAGTACATTTTAAATTATTCAATTACGTTTATTTAACGATTTTAAATTAACCTAATTGAATAACGTTATGCCTTGATTTCAAGTCGTGCCTTTCGTCGCGAGCGCGGTCTATAAATAGTTAGTAATAAATAGTACCGTGGTCCAAGTTGCTAGGGTTACTGTTTAATGCCCATTAACTTCCATACTAATTAAGGTATGAAATTGATCGCCGGGCCTGAACCACCTGCTTGACCTTCACGGCAATTTAGACTTTATCTAGAACACATAAATGCGGTTACATCCTGGATCGTTTTCGCAACAAATTCGTGTTGCTCTGTTAATTTGATAGTCAAATTGGACTACTTTAAACATTTGGAGAAGCTCAGTAGAGAAATACCTACCCTGCTAGGGTAAATTGTAATAATTTTCAGCTCCTTGCTTCTGGCAAATAGACGTTGGTTCCGGTTGCATTTGCAGTCGACTACTTAACGTGACTTCCGAAGCGTAGAGGAATTTGAGATTGTATACAGTTTGGGTCACTCATCCCGAGACCGCAACAAAAATAGCTGAATCCACGCAACCTTTTAGAGATAAGACCTTTTAGATAAGATAGCCAGTTCCTCAGTGATTGAGGATTCCGGGAGATGGTTGTTTCGATCTTAAGCCTTATCAATACTTCATCCATCATCAGCCTGTGGACGTCCACTGCTGGACATAAGCCTCTCCTAGCTCACGCCTATTGTGGCGTTCAAAGGAGGCTATTAGCCTACTGCTACCACGCTGACCAGACGGGTTGGTAGAGGGTTTGTTTCAAGTTTTCCTTCTCTCGCACAGGTTTTCAATGCGTCGAGCCTCTTAGTCGACTCTTACGACATCCCAGGCATGTAAGGGAGTGGTGACACTTGTATTCTAAGGCCGTCACCACACGCCAATATATATCAATACTTAACATGAGGTAAAATAAAAGCTAAGAGTCTCCCAGTTGTTAATAAGAAAAAGCCGGAGTCCGAACGTGCTAAACACTGCTCCGGTCGGCTCCCGATCTAGCAGTTATCTTACTCTTTAACAAAGAATATTAGCTTTGTTAAGTTTCAAACCAGTTCTGATATAGGTACGTATCAGTGAGTTAACAATCATAATAAAGTGCCACAACACATTATTGGTTAGGTTAGAGAAATTACAGTCAGCACATTTATAATGAGGATGTTATTGAACCAACGCACCAAACTACTTAATAGACGAGAAAGTGAAGCCCTTCGCACTATAAAACCTTAGGGATTATACTCACGGGTACAAAATGCAGATGCAGAATTAATCAAGATGGCGGCACGCTCCATAATTCAGTTAAAAATATTTGTTTCATAAACGACATGGATATTTAAAAAAATAAAGTAGGTTATTTTATTTTCCAAACGTATGATATTTATTGATCTGAAATGCAGTATGAATTTCTTTTTCAATATTGTCCTTCAATCAATCTGTAGGATTCACTATAGGTGGAATTTTCTTCCCATGTTATTATCAAAATAATAAAAATCTGTCTTGTATGTACATTTAAATGTAGTCCAAGAGTTGACTGGCAAAAAAATGCAACACCAATATATTGCAATAATTGCTGTGCAGAGCAAAATCAGGCGATGCGGAGCACGTATAGTGAACACCCACCCTTACAAATTATAGCTGGAAATGCTTACAAATTTCGCGGCTCTCAACCTATGAAAGGTGATTATAGACATGAGCGATGATTGCAACCAACGGATTAATGATAGCCAAGATATCATTATTAATTGGGTTAAAAATATAATTTAAAGCCAGTTACCGTTTCGTTTGTGCATTTCAACGAGCATCAATCAAGTAGATATGTTATTTTGAAACAAATGAATCGCGCGCTTTGTAAAAAAACAATACGGCTTTATTACTTATGGCGTGGAATGATTGCTTTCAGATTGTAAACGAGATCATAACTATATATCAATACAGTAGCGATTATGTAACCACGAATTTTTAAGAGGTTGGTTGTAGTTTTTGTTTTGTTTTTTGTTTCTTTAGCCTCTGTTCTATACAAACTTTTTGGAAACACATTTTTTCTGCTTTTTGTGTCAAATTCTTTTCTATTTATTTATATTTTAGATCGATCTTTTGTTATCTAATTATTAGGTGCCCGTTACAACATTTAAAATTTGTTCAACTAACCTAAACTCATATTCCGATTTAAACAAAATTCAATCTTAAGATCTAACAATACAGAAAAATGACATCATATTAGAGAGACATCATCTTGTGAGGTCGTTATTAAGTAAACAGCACCACCAATAATATATATTGTCTTCAAGTTGCATTGATCCGAGTCAAATAAATCATATCATTACTAGTCGCTTTGATCTCACCGAACGTTACCTTCGACCCGGGATCATTAATTCAAACTAACGTTACAATATTAATGAATTGTAAGCGATTTTATGTAACGAAATCTTGAAATATGATTAGTGGCCGGCTATCGGCCAGTAAATAGAGACACGGGCCTCCCCCCTGTAGTCCAAAACTGTGTGGGAGATAGGGGTAACAAGCCTCGCAGTCAGAGGTCCCATTACAGCAGTACAAGGTAGCAACCGCTTGTGGGGCCTAGTGATGTGAAAAAAGCAACGATACTTTATGCTAATGGCCATGAATAATTCAACCATGTTTATTCAGTGAGCTATGAGATTTGATACTGTTATGATGTATCGCATTAGAAGTCGTTAACATGAATAAATGTAACTATCCATCTATCATGCCGTTTAGGTGAGATTTTGGTCTGTTAAAACCATATTGTTAATTTAGTGATAAATAACGCTCAAATCTGTTTTGAGATTCAAATTGACAAATGTTTAATGTGGACTGAATAAATCAATGCTAAAATAGTGTTAATGTAACTCCTAAATTCTGAAATGTGAATAACTATGAATTTAGATGAACTAATCGCTACGACGTTAAAATATTAAATGGTAAACGTTTATGATTAAGTTGCACATCTAATAGAGTTTGTCACCTTCAAATGTTTTAGTGTCTTAAGTGAAATATTATGTTTAGTATTACATTATAATCTCAACATGCTTTGCAAGTAATATTAAATAGTGACAAATAAAGCAATAAATTTTGTTTCGCCATAAATTATTGATTAATGATAGCTTTCATCATAAGCTAGATGTAATTTACAGTCATACAAAAAATAATTTTTCGAACAAAATTACTTACCGACAATATTATATGGCTTACTAATAAGAAAATCTTAGCGCATAAGTCTCTACAACACCAGTCTCTAAAACCATTCTCAACAAAAAGTATGTCTTCATTTTGATATTATTAACGAGTTTTATTGTGGTTATCGTGAACTTTAAAATTCTGAATATGAATCAACATTAATATTTCATGAATCGATAAATGGATTTAACGATAAATCGAACACTGTCCCCGCCCTACAAGACGGTGTACCTACCGCACTCGCTCATTCATAAATATCTACTCTCTCGAACATGACTGCTACAACCCTAGCTTAGTCGATATCCGAGGAGTATTCCGTAATAACCGCGATTGCCATAAGGGCAATGCAAAATTAATGATGATCTTTGCTCGGATACCACGTTTAATCAATCGATTAGAGTAATGCGTTCCGTTTTGAGATAATGGTGTTGATAGTGATGTATGATTCTGGGATGCAACAAGGATTAACTAGAAAAAGCTTATTAACTCATAAACTGCGCACTGAGAAAGTGTTAATAGATAAATAATAAACAAGAAAATATACTAGAAAAAGGCCACCTGCATCATGTCGCAGTCAGGGCCACATGAGACTAGTTGCTTTTTTCTAGTACATTTTATCACTTAAAAGTGGCATTGTAGAATGCAAAATTGAAAAGTTGTAATATTAACATTAACTTTTCAACCTAACAAACAAAATCATAACAAAAAAAAAACACATTCAAAAGCAAACTTCACATTTTAAACTGATAAAAAAAAATGCAATGCACTTCAACAGCTTTGGTAGGAAATTAATTAGGCACGACTGCGACTGCAAAAAAATACTTTATTACCTATACATTAAATTTGAAAAATAACTCAAAATTCAAAAAGTGTCCATACGTCGCCAACCTTTCCGATCGGATACCAACACACAGAGTATAGAAATAGAGAGAAATAGATTACTCAGATTGTCCGCTAATCCGCGGCATAAGGTGGTCTCGGACAGTTGCCGGGCACCGCGTAATTGGCACCACTTTCTACATGCCGTGTATACAGCGTGCTCCTAACGCTGGATTCAAAATTCAGATTATATTAAAACGGAGATAAATTTACACGTTGTTTTGTGCCAGCTTCTAACGAGCTATGTTGGGAATTATTTGTGAAATAATATGTATTGGAATTTAAACGCATTTGAATTGTTAAAACTATTATTATGCGGTTATTTCACCGTATACATGTAATTTCATTAATAAGTAGATAAAAATGTAGTATTTTTGAGAAAGTAATTGTTGCCTTTGTTGTTGCTTAAATAAATATGTATGTATAATCATTATGGAGGAGCGGGGCTTCTCAACACAGGCCCATACAGCTTAAACAGAAGCTCCAACCCGTAACTTGTGATGTTCAACATTGTAAATGGAAATAAACAATTTTTATTTTTAAAATATAAATATCATTATCATTTATGATTTTAATTGTTAATGTTTCTAATCTTTCAGACTTCTTTGTCAATAGTATTTTTTTTATACAAAATAAAAATTGTCGATGCATCTTTTATCTTAAAGTTTTCAATCACAGGATGTAAATAAAAGTGAACCGGTTCGGTATACCAAAAGACGTTTGCATGTGCTAAGAAGCAAAAACGAGCCGCCATTTAATCCCCGATCTCACTTCGGCCGTCTGTCACTCCTTTCGCGATAGAAACGTCTACTCATTAAAGTACGATAAAGTCGTCCCGGGCTGACACTCTGAAAAAAGTTCACATATAAAACGAACGCGGATTGAAAAACATCGATTAAAATGTTCAAGGGTTTATATATAAAGTAGGTTTTGTAAAAAAGGTTGGTGCCCGCTGTATCGAGAGTCGCGTGTCGCGTCTCTAATGGCCCGGCCGCTCGGAAAAAAGCCTCAATTGCGCCAATTGACGAGCGGCGAGTCGCCGCACGACCGCCGCACCTGGCGCAAACCTAGGGCTGACATCTTTTACTATTTACAATATTTTTATTTTTATAATAATACCAAGGAAATTTCCAATAATAGTTTCATAAAAACGTTTGGCGTTGATATCGCCCTATCTTCCGTATTTATAAGGAATTCTATTTAATTGAGATTTTTTTGTCAGCCTCTTTATAACCTAAGATTCTTGTCACCCATTCTTTTGTATTGTGGCATAATTAACATAAATTGCGCAAAATCATTTTGTTGTGATTATTTACACTATGATTCGTAGAAGTGTCAAACTTTTGACTTTCTTAACGTTAACCTTTCGAAATCGCATCATCAACCCTGCCATCGCCGTGGGCGAGAGCACAGATGACCAGCGGTCGCAATACTCACGGATGAAACTGGAGCATAGCTATATAAGCACACCGAGTCACGGACACGGCTGCTGCCATTAGACACAATTACGTTTGTCAACCCTACCATTGTACATACACTAAGGTGTTTATGCGATGCGAAGAGTTCGGGCGAAGTTCCTTTTCCCACTTTGGGAAAAGGTGACTGACTGTATTTGACTCTTTACGAAATAAGATGGGGAGAAAAAAAGCGAGAGAGAGATTGAAAAGTTTCTTGCCGCCTCTCCTCGTTATAAGGTCTCCCGCCTCCCGTGGGGTTTATGAACCTATGACATAGCTTCTTTAATATTCACAACTGCTTGTATTAACTAGACTGATTAATTATGATATTGAGCGTGAGTTTTTAGGTTTCCAAAGAGGTTGGTCTTTAGTTTGAGGCCTCTTTGCACATCGCATGCATTATGCAATCAGTAGCAGAGTTTGAAAGCAGAGGGAGACAGCTGAATTACGAAAAGGATTCTCAAATTATATGACGATGTATGTGTAGATAGGAGGAGAAATAAACAATTGACGAAAATATATATGAAACAGAAATGAGTGAAAAAA
The DNA here is from genome assembly GCA_910589605.1 of Chrysoteuchia culmella. Classification (NCBI taxonomy): domain Eukaryota; kingdom Metazoa; phylum Arthropoda; class Insecta; order Lepidoptera; family Crambidae; genus Chrysoteuchia; species Chrysoteuchia culmella. The sequence continues at coordinate 18,014,450 of OU342651.1, read as the reverse complement.
GGAAAGATCCAAGTGTAAAAATATTTTTACCCAGTAGTGAGCAAACGTTATCAACATTTTTAAACACTTTTGAGTTTTTTCGGTAATGAGAATGGGAAGTATTAAATAAAGTTCCCATATTTCAACAACCGCAAAGGCAACGCCTTAGTAGTCCATGATAAGACCTCCGGCTACCAAAGCTGACTGAAAAGGACAACCATTTTGATCAGTCATGGTCTCTGACCGATTAAAAATTGACCAACCTTATGGCTACTTTCCAATAGTATTTGTGCCTTTTACGAGTACTATGACAGAAACTGTTGCCTCTAGGCCCGTATAGAAACTATTTATTCTATCTTATATTTAGTCTAGGCCCTTTTAGTGAAATTGATTGAAATCCACCATACTTTTGGTTGGAGGCTAATATTTTTAAATAATTAATATTTATTTTTACAATTATTTTAAACATCGCTTACTTTATAAAATCAAAACTACCGTCGAAAAAAACAAAAGTTGAAAGACCAAAAAAATAATTAGTACTTAGGTCAATTGTGTCAGTCAAAGTTGCCAAAGTTAAGTTAAAATTACTTGTACAGATAAAGTTGCTGTAGTACAGGTTAAAAGTATTTTATTAAAACAATAAAAGACCCGTAAACTTAAGGTTGCTTTCGTCGTCATCAGCCTCCACTGCTGGGACACTGGCCTTCCTTATGGATGGATAAGGAGAACGGGGTATTACCCACCACGCAGGCCTAATGCGGATTGGTGAGTATTAACGACTGCAAATGCAGCCGGGACCAACGGCTTAACGTGCCTTCCGAAATACGAAGGAGCTCGAGATAGGAAATTTTTGGTCACCCATCCCGTGACCGACCGTTGCGAAAGTTGCTTAACCTCAACAATCACAGGCCGAGCGCGCGAACCACTGCGCCGCGGGCTCCTCAAGGTTGCTTTAACAGTACACAATATCCTGCTCTACTTCAATGTAGTTCCAGCTATTTAAACTTTGGAGAAATCCTTCCAACAATGGTCGACAAATCATAGTATTTATAGGCAGTCTGTCTCCGCTCTCATTTCGCAGACCAGTATTCTTTAAATTTAGCTAATCACGATGCCCCGGGCTAGACCAGCATTTTATATCGGCAAGTAGGTTTACGACCACTGATCAGACGGATAAAGATGGTAATATGCAACCTCTCCTTCTTTGGTTCGATACTCATCTAATAAATCAGGTAATTACCTATAATTACGTCGTTGAACTAAGACTTTATCAGACTATAATGATATTAAGTATTTCGTTAGTCGCTTTAAGGGTGAAAGATGTTTGATCTAGTTTAAATGATTACTGACCTTTGTTTTGTATTTGACAGTGTTTAGTTCCAGAGAGCTGATCTCGTGGCTGTCATTACTGTCACATTTTCATACTATATGACACACTGAAACTGAATCGAGATTTCGTTATATAATCAGCATTCGGGTTTGGTTAGGGAATTTTCGCCATTACAATGTGGAGAACTGATATTTTTTATGATTTTTCATGTCTCATATTCTGAAAGTAACTCATAACTTGCCTAAAATGCGGGTTGAAAGTGATATGTGGCGGCCCTAGGGCTGTAATAAATTTGAAAAAAGAATAGGGTAGGGGGTGTCATGTCAAATCGATATCTGTAATCTCTTTGGATTTTTATTTACCAAAGGTATGTAGGCAAAGGCACAGAAGCCTATACAGCTTATTTTGCTACATTATAAAATAATTAAAATCGTAGAAACCTTAAAATTATTTTTTAATATTCTGTTTGTTTTTACTTTCCTCATATTCAAAATGAAAAGTAGAGTGTTTACTTCGGGTGTATGGACCCATAACAGTCTCGAACTATCGGCGCCCTCACTTCGTTCGGGCGCCAAAACCCTCGACTGTTATGGGTGTCATACAGCCCTTGGTAAACAATCTACTATTTGATTTTTTGCATTTTTCAATACTATGTTTATACTTATGATAAATTTTAAATAGAAAAATATTTGAAAAAGTGAACTCGGCCACAGGTGAATTTACAGATGGGACTCGAACCCACGAAGATGTTTCTTTCGATTGCAAGGATATTCCTAGCATTGATGTGACTACGCTGGCCTACAGCGTATTAAAAATATAAAAGTATTGAGAATTCCGACGGTGGTCCGCAAGTCTCGGTAGCTCAGTGGTTAGAGCATTGGACCGGATTTCCAAAGATCGTGGGTTCGAGTCCCATATGAGAATCATTTGTGACTTTTCCAATATTTTTCCAGTTAAAATTATTTTATTTATTTTAATTATGATCTCGTTTCTATAAAAATGATGATAATATTTCTGGTTGTTATAACATTCGATAATATTTATTATCGTTTAAGTCTGTACGATCTAAATAATCAATATATTAAACTACTTTTTCATAGGTAATGACAAAAAATAATAATTAAATTTGTCTAGCTGCTAAGCAGCATATGCAACAAAAGAGGCTTTTGTATCAAATTCAGGCTGAAAGAAAAACTGGATACTTTCAATCAACATTTTTTGTTCCCAATTAACCGGCCGTTATACGTATAGTTTAGGTTCAACTAATTAACTGCAACTTTAACGTCACTTGCCTTTTGTCTATCGACAAAAAGCAGAGTAATAACCTCACCAGCATCCGATCGGACCGTTAAAGATCGATTTAGACGCAAAACGTTTTGTTCCGATTTTCCCGCACCCAAGTTATGGTAAAACGTCACAAAAAGCCGCGCCACAAATGGTTTTTCCTCTTCTTGAACTGCTACAATAAACTTTTTGGTTCACTTTTTGTGATACGGATCAATGGCGGAGCTGAACGTGAACTGAAGTAGAACCGAGTTCACATTGGATCACTACGTTTACGACCTTTTTGGTCCAGATGACGGCAGCGTGCCTTGTGATTGAGACAAGAGGCTGAACCCCTCTAATATTCTTAGATACCCATGTTTCTAAAGAATGTTGTTTTTTTATTGATTCTGAGTTCCTTCCGTTTAGTTTTGACGGGTATTTTTGTTACATACTCACCTTCTATAATCACGTTTTCATCATGACGATAGTGATGATGATGATAACAACGTTTCGCATATGATAAATTTTAAATAGAAAAATATTGGAAAAAATTAACTCGGCCACAAGTGAATTCTCCGATGGGAATCGAACCCATGACCTTTGGAAATCCGGTCCAATGGTCATGATTTCCGGATTTCCAAACGTCATGGGTTCGATTCCCATCTGAGAATTCACTTGTGGCCGAGTTAATTTTTTCCAATATTTTTCTATTTAAAATTTATCCTAAGTATAAAAATAGCATTGAAAAAATGCAAAAATTCAAAAATCATAAACGTTTCGCATACTTTTGACTGATTAATTTTCAGTGTCTGTACTTATTGCATTTTGAAACCATTTACTTAATTAAATATCTTTAAGTAGCACAACTCTGTAGCTACTTCAATATTTTTCTTGCGGGAAGTATTAAATTCAACAAAACAGATATTAAACATATTGATTTACGTTATTTTATGCAACATAACATTACCATCGCAGTTAACAGAAGTCTATTATTGCTAAAGACTAGTAAAGACGCGAATTATAAATCCTCTTTACAAAGCTCAGATCTACCAGGAGAGTATAAGATGCTAAGAAGTGTTTGCACCATAGTGTTGTTTGTATAGGGGTTGAGATGAGGCGTGCGGAGGTCAGCCAGCCGCTCTGATGCTCGCGTCGGAACTATGCCCTCTTGAGTGGTTACTTAGACTTAACATTTTTTTAAATTAAAAATTCATTACTCAATCTAGAAAAATATTTAGGTAGCCTCGAAAAAATATCAATACAAAATTCTATAAACATTTTATTTTGCGAACTTTTATGCAACATAACATTACCATACAATTACACAGGAGACCATAATAGCTAAAGAGCCTCAATAACACCAACCTAAAAATAAATCCTCTTTACAAAGCTCAGAGCTACCAGGAGAATATAAGATGCTAAGAAGTGTTTGCCTCATAGTGTTGTTTGTATAGGGGTTGAGATGGGGCGCGCGGAGGTCGGCCAGCCGCTCTGATGCTCGCGTCGGCTCCGCGCCGTGCCCTGGACGCAGAGACGCCTGTCGTCTGGCCTGCATGGTGCTACTCAGGTAAAATACAACCTCTTTACAACAATTTAAATCTCTTTTTCCAGTAAGACTCGGGCAAAAAGAACTCGTTTCAAAACCATTTTATTACCTACTTATTAAGTAAAAATAATAAACAACTAATTTTTTAAAACATTGAACAATTCAGTTTTTTCAAAATCTTTGGTACATATTCTTACTGAATAAACAATTTTACGATGATCGTGTTACTAATAAACATAGCTTAGATTTTGTTTTACTTTTCGACAAACTATTGAATTATATTAGATGGTGTTACTTTTGAGGTCTTGCATTAAATTACAGTAACATTATTCCTTAAAAAGGTCTTAAAGCAACCATTGAAGACTACTTTTTTCCCGAGATAAAACCAGAGTCAATATATTTAGTAATAAATAATACTTTTCGCATATGACATTAACATTGTTTTCAAAAACTCAAACTTTATGTATGAACTCTTTAATGAGATATAATGAAATCACAATTATCACCATACAACCTTGAGATTATTTTGTCTGTTCAACAAGAGCGGAATGCCGACAAAAAGCGATCGAACTAATAAGGCTTCGTAAAAAGCATGACGTTCTATTTTTGATTCACTCGTCGCCCGTCGAGCGCTTCGTTTCTACTGATTTTCGTTCGACATACGAAATTCCGTATTTTGTATCGCTCGACCGCAACGAGTGCCCTCACCAACTCGTTGCAGTCACACGAAACAAGCGTGCGACTCATGACTTAAGTCGCATACGTGTGACTTAAGTCATACGAGCGATTCATAAATAGAGCTCCTGGCGAGTCGTGAGCAACTGGGCGCATGGAAATGGCCACCTGCCAGCCACCCACCGAGCGAGTAACGACTGCCGAGTAACGACTACTCCACTTGTTAGATATCACTTTTTCACTCGTTGCTACCGTCTGCTAAAGTTGAGGAATACGCGAGCTATTTTTTCCCTTTGGCTTCATTCAAACTTTTATTCCAATCACGTGTGCTGTTTTCGTTGCTCGATTGTTTTTGGCTAGTTACTCCACTTGTTAGATATCACTTTTTACTCGATGCTTCCGTCTGCTACTCGGCTGCTTTTGTTACTCTATTGTTTTTATTGATGATTGAATTGGATATTTCTTATATTAGAATTTAATATAATTTAAGCTGGCGCCCGCGCTTTAGTCTGGGCACTTTTAGGATTTAGTTAAAATTCAGAGAGATAATTTTGATCTAAAGCATTCTTAAACTTGCCCCGGATCGGATTGTTTTATTTAATATTAGGTAATCATATCAACAATTTCGTGAAAATTCATTTGAAAAACGAAGATACAAACTGAAAAATTCAAAGGTTTAAATAATAATTAATCTAATTAGCCTTCTTTATAAAAATCCGTCTTTTTTCTTCAAAATGTTTTCATAAACTTTTCAATGATTTTTGCACCAAAATAATATATTTTTAGCATAACGTGTAACTTTAAAAAGTAACGTAACGTAACCCTTCAGTTGACCACGTCAGTAAAAACGTAAAATATTTCACTCAGTCCGTTAAATCGCCCGTAATAAGACATTTATGGTAATACACCAGAACCGTTTCTCATAATCTTCGTTTGTCTGTTTGAAACCACTTACCGAGTTTTTGTTCAATATTTTTTTTAAAACGAGTTATTTTTTTTTTTCTTATTATTGGGTTAAAGATTTGTGTAAAGAAAACTGTATCGAATGAGAGTGAAATGATAATTTAAGTAAGTCAGTTTGATTCCGTTATTTTTCCACCTTGAATTTCTTGGGAACTATTAATATTGATATCGGTTAAGGTATTTTAAAAAATATTTGAAGAAAGGTGTTACATCGAATTAACAGTACTTTTTTGTTTTCCTATTTTCTCATAGGAGGTTTAATATTATTAAACGTTGGTACCAACTTTGGAATGAATAAACATATACTTCTGATATGTACTTCTGATAATGCACAACAAAAAACATATAATAAAACACGTGAAAACCTATGACGTTGCATAAAACATAAGGAACCTGTGGCCACATCACAAGTCCCGTTGAAGGGTTAAGTCGCATGAAAACTGGCGTGTCACTGGTGCAATTACGCGAAACGAACGCATTATGAGCCCGTCACAAGGTTCACCGCCTGTTGTGTCATCGTTCCTAGAGAAAGAAATATAAGTAACTTAGATTTGCTTATCTCACAGAATAATGGCTATAAATTAAATTAAATATCACTTTATTTGTCTTCGGACAATATAGCGTTACTTACAACATACATTTCAAAAACTGAAAAAAAATATGAGACAAAACGTTTGTGACTCAGCGGTTGCAGAGAGATCATAACCACTGTTATTCTGCCATAACTTTACACCAAATAAAGCTTAAATAATCATCGACATCGTTAGCAGACGGTATGAGAGCGACCAACAATTTTACATAAATGAGAAGTTTAACACGTAATCCAAAATTAGACTAAAGCCAGTTCCAGAGATTGCTGCCCATAACCCATTATGCACTAGCTACATACATCCATATTACTAATGAAGTAAACATCCAACACACTGCAAGCAAAAAATAAGAATCGCGTGACGTCCGAAAAAAGCTTTTTATTAGCATTTCACATTTCAAAAAACCTTTGGTGACACAAACTAAAGTCCCATTGGTGGGTTAAGTGGTATTTTTAAAACACCTTTGGAAAGACAAATGAAAGTCCCGTTGAAGGGTTAAGTGGCATGAAACCTGGCGTGTCACTGGTGCAATTACGTGATTTTTGCGAAGTGGCGGCATTGTGAGTCGCAAGGTTCACCGCCTGTCGTGTCAACGTTCACGACTAATTTAGCGACGGCGGCATCGCGGCATTCAGCCTTATGCAGCCAAGTAAAACAATATAACGCTTCTGCATAGCTTTATTTACTCTTTGGATGTTTGTATAGAATTAAGAATAGTTTTGAATAACTCGACGTCGGAGTAGTTAGTACTGTGATTGCGTCGTCGTCCGGAGGTCTGATTATCTAACGGAGACTCGGTTCAGTGTCAGTTTCGTCGCTGTTGTGGCTGTCATACAGTATGAAAATGTGACAGTAATGACAGCGACGAAACTGAATCTGAACCGAGTTTCCGTTAGATAAATCAGCCTGCAGGCAGTTAAAATTTTAAGTCACTTTTTCTGATTGGTCATTGGACGAATGACCAGTAGGGTAGCACAAAAAACTATCTATATAGTGTCGAGTAAGTATCGAGCACTGAAAAAATTTATGACGTATTGAGCAGCTTTCCTACCCGAGGCCAATGGAACTACATTTTCCTTTACATTTTTTATTAGCGATTCGAATAATTTTTCGAAACTTTTTTAAAAGTTGTTCGTGCTAGCCCCACACAGGGGGGTTGCTCGCGCTGACGATATCGAGTTGCGATCGAAGTCGAATCTTCATCATAAATTAGTTAATGACTGATTTCGACGTTTTGATACAATTTTCATTGGCGTCAAAATATATTTCCGATTCAAACTCGATTGTAACTTGATTCCGTCAAGAGTAATGTAGGTCAGTAGTTTGTTTACTTGACCGACCTGCCCAGTGCTTCGCACATCTGGATCGTGCAGCATTTTCAGTCGTTAATGCCCGTCATTCTGCATTAGACCCACACGTACCTATTGTTGGTTATGGTATTGGTTTTCGTGGATCATCCATTTTATCCATCTATTAATTGATCTATTAACAGCTATTGAAATGAGAACGACTTATAAATACTTGACAGCTGAAATATTTTATGATAAACTTACCATGATTTAAAACATTTACTAAAGGTCGTAAAGGGCCCAAGAGTTTGCTATTCAATAGAGCTAATAATCATGTTTACATTATGTAAATGAAATAGGTTATAGTTTTACATCAAATCGGAGTTGAAAATTAATGACTCAATAAATGTTAATGAATATTCAATTAATTAATTAGCAATCCAAGATATTAATATGGATTATGAAAGCCTATGTAACGTACGTCAGATTTCAGAGGAAATGAATTCGTATAATATAACCTCTGTTTTAAACCAAATGTAGCAGATTTTGTAATACCTATATATAAGTATATTATTTATTAATTTTAATATATATTTTTATATAATAATACCTATAATTATTTTATAAATTTTCTCATAAATCAAGAAGTATTTAGACAACCAGATTAAAAGAATATAGATTTACTACGATTTTACACTTTTACCTTCAAGTTCATCAAGATAAAACACCCGTTACGTATCTGCTTAACGCAATAGATTTTATCGAAAACATTCGAATAAAGAATCGAGTAACACTTTAAGAATCAATAAAAAAATGAAAACATCGAAGATCAGATAAAAATGGCGCGTGTCGCAACGGACCGTCCGCCATTTTATAATAGCAGCCATTTTGATGATCGGATTGTTTATTAGCAACGCGATATTTTTCATCGCGCTCCGGGCGTGTTTATGAGTGCGTGTATTTGCAATGGTGATGCGTGCGTGGGAGTGCCACTCCTCGACGCTGAGAGTTCATTCCTATTGGCTTTACTATTTTAATATGTATTTAGAGACTAGCCCCAGAATGCCTAATCTTATAAATAGACGTGATAATTGCTGGTTGTCGATTGACAGCTTATCATACAGATTGCGTTTTGGTATTTTTCTTATCAGTTTCTGAATCTATGTTTTAAAATAAAGTTTTTGTTTATTCATTTGCTTGCGAAAACCATTTATATAACACTACCAGTAGGTAGGTTTTTCGTTGCGATTTTTAGTGCTATGTTTAGGAGAATCTAGAGAAAGGTGTAGTAGTTAAATTGGTGCTATTATGATTAACTAGCGGCTGCCCGCGGTTTTACCCGCGTGGTTCCCGTTCCCGTAGGAGTATCGAGGTAATAAGTAGCCTATGTTTTAATCCAGGCTATCTTTTATCTGCGTGCCAAATTTTATACAAATCGGTTCTGCAGTTTTTACGTGAAAGAGTAACAGACATCCAAACTTTCGCATTTTATAATGTTAGTAAGAGATAACTAACAAAAGAAAAACTGAATAAATTATGAATGCATTGGAAGTGTTAATTAATACGTGTATGCCTTTCAGATAAAATAATGAATCCACGCTCACGTTCAATCAAGTATGCATACTTTAATTAAGTATCCTGCATTGAATTTGTCGTCTCAATAATACTTGTACGAAATAGTAAACGTCAATATTATAATAATGTATTTAGAGTATTAGAAATATGCAAATCTAAAAACATTCAGACACGGCAGGTGTGAGCACGTGGATGAGAGCTAGTTAAGTAATAAAAATGTAATTGTATTTTTATTACCCAACGCCAAAATGCTACCATCAATCAGGGATCCGATCGTCTTTCACCGTACACGATTGAGTTTTAATTAAAATAACTCAAATATTAATCAAGACAAAACGATACATCGGCCCAGTTATCGACGTTGTAAACGTAAACCTTATCTGATACAGTTTTCAACATGCGTCTATTGATGATAAATGAATTATAGCGTAGTCGGTACTATCCGTCACTGGCTGTCGCCATTCGCGTCTGACTTTCACCTAATCGTACGTTAGTGCTACTCGCTACCTCACGAAACGTATAATTATATCGATTACCCACGACGATCCACATATGTATCTTAATTACGTTAAGCAAGAAACCGATTTTTTTACCGATCGTTGACCCCCAAACGGGCGCTACAAGTCCGGTAGTCTAATCACCGTACAAATTAACGTCAAATACATTCTTTATTGGTTCGATCGTAAACACGGTTTTATCGATGCCAATAATATGTGTTGCGTTTTTTTAATTTTGGTTACCATAAATTTCGATTGAAGTGTTAATTTTTAACATTATTTTGGAGCTGGAGAAATATTTAACGGACGTAGTAGAAGGAAAGGAAAGATTTCGGTCTACCCCTAACGGGAGAAAAGTGTAATAGTATGTAACTATTTTAAGTAATGGAAGATCAGTGAAACCGTAAATAGTTTTATGTTAAAAAAGGCTGTCAGTGTGTAAATTATAATTCACATTCAGTGCTATATGATGTTATAATATTTTAAGTACCCTTGCAGGACTTTCCAATAATATTTTATTTTTTTAAATTAAAACAACACACTGTTCCGAAGTTCGTTCGAAATTTAACGATTATCGTTTATTTAACGTTATCGTAAAAGCGAGTCGTTCACATTTCTCGGAGCTTCTGGTACGAAAATTGAGAGATAATAAAAATCTTCGCGGTAATGAGTAGCGGATTGTTGCATAAACGTGTTCATCGTTATTATGTTGCACCCTAACGGTGAACTTATGGGCTCGAGCTGGATTGGTTTATGCCATAAGTACAGTACAGTCGGGGAAATTCCTGGCTTTTTTTAAGGCGCTACTCGGAAGAAGTATGGACTTTTTGATACAAAACTATAGCACGGTTACAGTTGTTACAAATCTGGTAGTCACATATATATTTCTTCATACCTTTATCTAGATTAGTATACAAAACCACGATTTAATGATTTTGCCTCTACACTTTTTCTTTTCGAAAAGACCTCTAAAAAATACGAAAATTCAAAATTATTATTAAATGGGGTTACTTACACTATTGGAAATTGGTTTAATAAGTGGACATCAATAATATATAGGATCGTATAGAAGCATTTTTTTTAAATCGCTGTAGATTTTTAATACGAAGTTATTTTTTGTGTTTTTTTGCCTAATCTGCAAAATTTACGTTATTTGCGTTATTTCAAAGAGTTATTAGTTTTATAGAAAACGTTTTTTACATCACAAATAACAGAACATTAAAATAATTATTTATTTGATTAATAAATTAGCTCTTTAACCTATATTACTTTTCAAATAAACGTCTTTCAAAAAACTCTACTAGTTGATGCAATCCAAATGTCAGGGAGCCTACCGCCAATTCTTAGCGCAGTATTGTTTCAATCTTACTATGTTATTTTGTTCTACAAATCTCTTAAAGTAAGCTTGTTCTTTGATGGAAGTTTTGTGACGTCTTCACACAATCATCGCCTTCAAAGTATGAAGTGTGCCAAAATGTGATAACTTCAATAAAAACAAAACGCAAACAAAACGTTTTTATGACTTGATGGTCTCTAATAGATGATGATAGACCCGCAGGTACTTAAAGGCCAATTGCATAACATTATTTTATGAAAGCCGAACATAAGTCTTAGTTTTCTACTTAGTTTTTATACTAGATGACATCAAAACAACCTTTTGATAGCCCCTTTTACCATTTTTGAGTCGTAATTTAGGCAATACTCAGTGTTTTATGACATTTTTTTTATTATTTTGTGACGGTTGTGAACGTAAAACCAACGATTTGGAGTTGTTGAACAATAATCACTTTATTACGTATTTTATTAGCGCATAGATTGTCCTCTTGCGTTCCGATGTTCCGATGTTGCGCCCACATAGGCATTTGAATAGAGTAAATCGAAGTAATTTTTTATAATGTCTCCGTCCCGTCAGGGCGACATGAGACTAGTTGCTTTTTTGTAGTATATTTACTTGTTTAATATTTATCACACAAAAATAGCATTGTAAAATGCAAAATTAAATATTTATAAATTTTTATTAGTAAAAATTTACTGCCATTCAAAGATTGAAATTGATTAAGTTTTTATGATTGTATGTGAAGATTTCTAAGATTTATAAGCTTAGTTATAACTTTTTAATTTTGCTATTGTTATGTGATATATATTACACAAAAAATATACTAGAAAAAAGGCAAACTTTCTAATCCCGTCGGGGCGACATGAGACAGTTTGCTTTTTTCTAGTTAATTTTTTTGTTTAATATTTATCAATTTTATTTTTGATGAAAATTTAAATATTTTACCGCGTATTATTTAAAATAAACTTGCATCAAAAAAAGTGAATAAATGAAAAAAGGTAAAGTTTGCATTATGTGTGAAAACTAAATCAGAATGCATCAAAAGCATATGAAATGTGTTACTTCCCTCGAATTTAAAATATTCGAGGTGACAAATTTGTGTGAATTGAAATAAAACAACTTTTCCGGATATTAAACGCGCTATATTTCACGAACTAAGTTGTAATTAACCGTATTTTAAGATTTTTAGGGGTTTTTTTATTTTCCCGTCGTTTCGGCACCTTTTCAGATGCCGTGGTCTTTGATGACATATAGCGCGTTTAATATCCGGAAAAGTTGTTTTATTTCAATGAACAATGCGCGCCAAAACTTAAGATTATAAGCAATCAGAGGGTAATGAAACCAAGTTACAAAGTTTTGACAATTTATTCACGTCAAACTACGTTATAAATGAACTGACCGATCTGAACACAAACTGACAAGAGTTTTTGCTTACTCACTGTACAGCACAAGAATGACCCCGAAAATGACAAACATCCGCTTATAAACGCTTACCCCCACTGTGGTAGTCAATACAACAACTACAATCATTCAATTGACGATTTGGTGACATATAATTATAAATATTTTACAAGATGTACGTACATTTCTGTGAAGTTTGTCATTTCAGAGCCAGTTACTGATAGACGCTACAATCTTTTATATCACACGCTTAATACGTACGCGTTAAGGCGCAATTCCACCAGTGCGCTCACTGTGCCGCACAGAGTTCTGCTCAAATGTTCCTTTCGTTGGAATCTCTTTAGCAAACATTTACAAAAAACAAAGGAGTTATATAGTGCGTGAGCTGAAACCTAAGCGATTTTTTCAGAAAGTTGTTCAGGGGTGCTTAGTACTAAAAGTTTCGATAACTCAAAGACTAAACAGATTTGGACAAAATTTGGTAGGTAGATAGAAGATCGAAGATCTGAACTAACATTATAGACTACTTTTCATCCCGAAATAATGCGAATGAAGTAGCAGACAAAAGCTAGTGTTTGATAAAGGTCGTTTGTCGACAATTTTCATTTTTCCGGCACGTGTAATTCGAATATGGGTTGAAATCTGAAAATAAATTATAAGCTATCATTACAAGGAAAATATTTTGCTCTACGACGCAGCATTTTTAATAAATTAGCAAAAAGTTAAAAGTGGGACGTTTCCCCCCTCCCCCAACTCCGGCGCACCTTCTAGAAGCGGGTATTTTTAGTATGTTTAAGCACCCTGAACAATTTTTTTAAGAAATTGCTTAGGTTCCAGCTCACGCACTCTACACCTCATTTTGAGCTAAATGTTGAGTGGACTAATACTTGTATGAGGTAGAACTTTTAATACTTTATAACTTTTTAAATTTTGCATTTTACAATGCAATTTTTATGTGATAAATATTAAACAAGAAAATATACTAGAAAGCTATATACTAGAAAATAAGCTAGCTTTTTTCTAGTATATTTTCTTGTTTAATATTTATCACTTTTAATACATATTTGTAATTTTCGCTGTTCAATCTTTAATTCATCCTAGGTTTCTCGAACTCGATTTTGCGCTAATATTTTAGCTTTCTTTTTACACCTAATTACATTCATAGATCTACAAGATCGCATGCAGATTGGCTAACATATATGTAATTACAATTTATTCTCCGTCAAAATAATTACACACATAAACATCGCCTGGACATAATACCCCAAATGAACATTAATATAAATTAAACAAAGAGTCGAAACGCGAACTGGTACTGAAGTGAATGCTATAAATTATTTTGATTACACGAATACGTTGATTGAAATTGTAACAGAAGTCAGAAACATCGTAAGTATGATTTCGTAACGATCTAATGAAGCAGGTGCTTTTGCAAAAGACAGATGTGTAATTTAGCGTAATCATGGGTTGGATACGCAAGTCGCTGCGCACGCGCCGCTTAGACACGCTTGTATTGGCGGACTTTATGACTTTGATATAAGGTTCATTTTCGATTGGCGGTGGAAACAAATGAGTGTTCGTGTTAGAGACACTGTCGCCTAAATTGTGTCGTGATTACATGATTTACGACATTGTCTGAACACGTCTTGTTAATTCTTTCGTTCTAGTCAAGTGCTATCACGAAATGCGGCGATGTGTTATTACAGAGGTCAACGAAAGGTTTTGAGTACATTTTTTTTCTGGTTGAAACAATGCCAAGTAATTACTGTCACTAAGTATAATGTGGCTTTTCTGTCTCTATATGCCTTTAGGGGTTATTGTGAGAAGTTGATTTGGTTGTTGGTTGGTTAAACAGAAAATAAAGTTTATATACCTTGATCGTTTTCCTTACAGGTACTTGTTTAGGGGCTATTTTTGAAGTTGCGTGCCCTTGGCTGTTCCCTTGAGGGTACAGTGGAAGATAAATTTTAACCGCCTGTGACTAGAACTGGAAACAACAGTTCACTGCTTTATAGTTTAGCTTTAATAGAAATTACTTTTACACGAAAATTATATTCGCAGCTTTGACAGAAATATTCAAGAAACTAGCTGAGCCCGCAACTTCGTTTGCGTGAGATTTGGAACATCGTTTGCAATACTTCCCGACATAGAATATTTTCTTCTGCTAGATGCTTCGCTGTTAAGTTAAGATACGGACTACAAATATGTATTTAATTCTGTTGCCTCAAATTAGTGGTTTTGACGTGATGCTCTTTCAAACACAAACATACAGACAAACGGAAAGACAAAAATTCAAAAAAATATAGAAATTGGTTCTGCTGCTCATTCTAAGTCCCCCGAACTGTATTTTTTGCAAATCCAAGCAATGTACAGACACGCTGAACTTTGATTATTTTTATAAGTATTGATTGCAATAGCTAACCATCCCTGTTTGTGCAACCCACGATCGACACATGTTTCGCACAAAAACCTGCCATAACATTTTACTCAAAAAGCTAATCTACTTTCTATTTTGTTTTAGCTTATATTAGCTGTAATAAAATAGTCACCGTTACTTTGCAGACGAGCGTCCGAGCCGCGACCAATCCGCGTTAACGAGTCGCGCGTGTCGCGTCGCTCATCACTGGAATGGTACCTTTATTGCATTATTTCAGATTTGACATACGTGTTATGTGCGGTGAGATGATAAATATTTGGTTTTAAGTTGTTTTAAGGGACTGTAGTTGTTACTGGAGAAGTTGTTGATGACGTTGAAGTCTTTTATTTTGGTAAATGGCTGCCGTTGTAATGACAACGGCAGCCATTTACCAAAATAAAAGACCTGTGGTCACGCAATGGCGTGACCACAGGTTCCCAGAAGGAAGGCTTCCCTAACCAATATGAAGTATAACTAAAACTATATTTCTATATATCAACCTAAAGTGTTGACAAACTGTTTGGCGCAGGGGTACTAACCCCACCCCGCCTTCTGCGCCTGAGGTCCCGGGTTCGATCCCTGGACAAGACAAATATTTGTGTGCATGAACATGTCTATTTGTCTTGGTCTGGGTGTTGAATATGTATATTATGTATGTATTTACAAAAAAAGAAGTATATGAGTATGTTTATCTGTTATCTGGTATCCATTACACAAATTCTTCATGAAACTTAACGTGGGCTAGATAATTGGTGTATGCAATTTTTTTTTTTGTTAAAGAACCAGCAGCCGACCAGGCCTAGAGGACTGTAGGTACCCAGTAGCAGTTGCCTTACCTCGCACCCATGCAATCAGCGTCATTGCACGCAATTGTTATACTGTCATTAGAATAAAGGGGCATACATACACACTACATGTCGACTATTCAATATCTATGATACTTACATTTATTTTCATTTAATGACCTCATCCTTCAAGCACCCGTATTAGAAAACCTACTCTGAAAACTAAGAGACGTTATTTAGTAAGGCTTCACAAAATCTTGAGCTTTTTAGAATAAGTTCAAAATTTGAGAAAATCAAACTACGAACACGGAATTTTCCGAGTGCCTCTTAAGTATATACCTATAGTCTGTCTCAATCCAATTTAATGAAAATGTAAACAAAGACGCCATTATTCCGACCATAGACTATTTAGTGATGTGGTAAAAATTTGACATTTATAAATAGATAAATTAATTGATTGTTTCTATTCGATTAATTGAATACTATTATGTTGGAGCTTCGCGTTAGCGTTAGTGAAGAGTTTTTAGTTTATTACTTCTCAAGCCTCGGGAGTTGGCGGTGTTCATCGCGAATATAGAGAAATAAAAGGCTTATATTGAACCGATTAAAAGTTACTCATTTTTTTAATTTCACATAAACACATCATCATCACATAACAAATTGAAAAGTGACTTTAACATAATATATGTAAGGTCACTTACCATCAAAAATTTATCATAAATATTAAAACAAAAAAAAGATCCCGGTAATCATAGCAGTAAATAATTTTCAACAACTTACGAAAGGACATAGACATAGACATTAACTTTGTTTATTTTTTTATTATTTATTTTTCGCGTGGAAATATCATAAAGAGACTGGTAGAGTGCGAAATAGATACGTCTGCGCGCGGTCAAAATCGAATACCATAACCTTAGGGACCTTTCAGACGACGTTCTTTCTGCGTTAAAAATATATTTTCAAATTTAAAGTAAAAAGTTGTAAAATAATTTTCTAAATAATATTCATGAGATTACACATAAATATTCTTCGATTATCATTTAAGTATAGTCAATAAAACGGAACGTTTTTCCTATGTAGGCATACCCAGGTTATATAGAAACTGTGAAAATGTTGCTTTAAGTAAAATGATTCTACTTACGGTAAAGTAGCAATGACATCGTTTCAGCAAATTATGCACACGGAATTCCGCTATGTCCCAGCTCTAATGGACCCGAGAATATACTTTTTTTATACTTGAGATTTTTGTGATATTTTTTATCAATAAATACAGTGATATTTTATCTTCGATAACATAACATCGATTCATAATCGATATAATTGAACAAATAATTGAACTATTTGTTAGACATTTTACGTCAAGCATTATGCGACCACAGATTAGATAATATTTTTGCTTCGATAAATAACCTCACTTTTCTTCATAATTTTTTCAACTAATTTTAAAAATGCAAACTACAATCTTTGGAACAAATTAGTGAGATATAAGTTGAAACCTTCTAATTACTTATGAATGTGTTTTTAAATCCATTTAGTGGCCGAAAGTGTGAGATTATTTAATGAAACAGGTTTTTTTACATTTTCATCAAATTGGATTGAGACAGAGTATTCATATATATTCAAGCATTATAAGCTATTGTTTTTTGAAATTATATATTTTCTTTTTTAATTTGCCTCATTATAATTTATACCCAGGAGTATTGTAGTACATAAGTGATTTGATGTGAGGCTTGCAATAAACTGTGGAATGCCATTATTATTGTAGTAGTAAAATGCCTCTCTTTCCTTTAACCATTTTCGTAATTGCACATAAAACTATCTAACGTCTTCACCAATTAATTAACTTATAACCATTACTAATATTCGTACATCTTATGTTTTGGCACTGTTCATTGAAATAAAACAACTTTTACGGATATCAAACGCGCTATATTTCACGAACTAAGTTGTAATTGTCCGTATTTTTAGGGTTTTTGGGGTATTTTTGTTTTTCCGACGTTTTGGCACCTTCTTTAGCTGCCGTGGTCCCCGACTGACACGACGTTTTTTCACTTCCAGTCCAGCATATCAGTAAATACTATACTTAGCTAAAGTAATAAATGATTATAAGCCCGAAAATTATATTTATAAATGTATTTACTATAATCTTCGGGCTTGTGCACTAAGCTTTATATTTTGTGCTGTAAAAATAGTTGAGGGACTTGGTCGTCAATCTAACTCAACCTAAACCAATTTTTTCGGCAACCCAACCTAGATTTTAGAAAGGTTTATTATATTCCGCTAACAATCAACGGCTGGGTCTGCTCAGTGATTTGGTGGCCATTTGTATCACGTATCTATTACGACGCCAGTTGGGACACGTTTGCTACTATTTGACGATTTCATTGTTGAACACCATGTTTTGACATAATACGAGTAAGACGTATGTATGTAATTTAAGATAGCATTGAGAACTTGCATCATTTGTTTATGTGCTGCTGTTGATTGTACAATTTTTTCTTTGTTAACTTAATAATGTTTCTTTTGTTTTTTTCAGGTAATTATGGTGTTACTGCTCGGGATTGCTGTAAGTCAAAGGGGTTTTGAAGGTGTTTTCTATAAAATTATTGCAATCGAGTTTTCTCCTTTGTTAGAGCCACTATTTTGACATGTAAATAGTTTGGTCAGTTATTATTAAGTTTCGGTTACATACTGCTTTTTTTCTATTAATAAAGTTACTATAGTGAGTATTGTTTTGCCGGAGCTTTTAATTACTTTTAACGATCCTCCGTGGCGAAGATTGATATTTCTGTGAACACTTATTTTACAGTTATTCATTATTTTCTTCAAAGAATTACAATTCATAGGATTCGTACATTATGAGTTTCGCCATTCTTAGAAAATGCACTCGTTGATGTCTTTTAAAAGCAAGTTTTGAAACATAGGAGCTTTCCAAGAAAACTCATAACAATATGTGTACTTAGAAAGAAAGAAAGAAAGAAATTAAATATGTGTATTTGATATAAGATCAAGCTTGAAAAAGAAGAAAGAAAGATTAATAATTTGACATAAAAATTAAAAACTGTTGAAATGGTTAAAATGTGTTTAGGTACTTGCGGAAATTAATCAAAATAATAGTAAGTATTCTTATTCACATTTATTTCAATGTGGCTAGCACGTCAAACTTTAGAAATGGTTTCGAGAATTAATCCAATCGTAACGTCAAAAAATGTATAAGGAAATTTAGATCCGATTACGTCTGGTCCGGTAGGAACGCTGCTCAATAAGTCATACATTTGTTGACAATACTTTGTCGTAAGTTTTTCGTGCTAGGCCTTTAAGTCACAATAATTCTATATTTCCTCCAGCCTGTTGATTATACGACCAAGTGGTTTATTTGTTCAGGAGAATAGAATAGAATAGAATTTATTAATTTGTAGAAACACGTGTGGTACAGTTCTTAAAAATATAATTATAGTAAACGATATCAACATGTCTTACCATTGTAGGCGTACAAGTTTAGAATGGCGAGTTTAATTAAATGTGATTTATAATTTTATTAGAAATGCATGCAACACAAAAATCTATATAAGTAAGTAGTCAATTAATTAATTGTAATCACTAATATAAAATACATTGTTAATTAAAAATTAAATGTCAATAAATCTTAACTAAATAATATCTTAAAATAACAATATCAGCAACACATTAAAACATCATAAAATTTATTAATAAGAAATGCATTCAATTTACTTACATACATAGAAAACTACTTCAATTTACTTACATAGAAAACTATTCCACACAGAACAAAGTAACCGCAGGCTTAAAATTAGCATATTATCTGCAGTTCAATTAATTTCAGAATATATGGGTACTAATTGTGGTGATTCTATGCGTTGAATTTTAATTTTAATCGAACCGTGGGTATAGCGGAACGCGACTACAAGTCCCGATGTGTTTATGGATATGTAAGGACAAGTTTGGGATCCAAAGAATATATATGTGGATACTAGCTACCCGGCCGCGGCTTTATGGTTTTTATTCCCGAGATCTGGGCCCTGTTTCATAAAACTTTACAAATCTACAATTTGGCAACTATGCACAAATATACTTTTTTGTCACTGATCTACGCAATTTTAACCTTTGTCACCATTGCAGAAAGTATGTTTTCTATAAAAAGCAATCATACATTATAAAGTTCTCTTTATCAATTCCTATTAAGAACTCTTTCGATCATGTGAGAATTTATAAAAGAAAAATATCTGTCACTCCTTATCCTGACACAGACCAAGGATGCCTATAAAAGAATTGCGATAATTGGTCAAATATGTCAGATTTTCCGATTACAAATAATAGACAAACCAAATGATTTTTGAAACGTTATATTGTAGAATTGTCGCGACAATTTGACAATTATGTCGGCTTTCATAAAGCACCAATGCTATACGAAACGTACAATCGTCAAATTGTCACCTGTCACCTGTCGCCGACAATTGTAATCTTTATGAACTATTCCGGGTCATCTATGTGTACGAAAAACTTCTTTTAAATCAGTTCAGTACTATACCAGTGATTTGGTAACAAAATACGAATAAGAAAACTTTCCCATAAAATATAAGACTTATAATATTCTTCGAACGGTAAGGTCAAATGTAAATTTTAATATATGCTGACGACTTTATTAATAAAGTAATTATAAAAGTCTTAAAAATACCACAATGACTCACTAGTTAATAGTGCATCTTTTCAATTCAAATGTTTAGTTTGTTGATTATGAAAAGGGGCTTAAATTATTGTTTACAAAGCTAATAATGATCACAATTCGTTGTCACTTTTCTGAGTACAAAATGTATATTTGAATTAAACAATTTTTGGTAATAAAAATTTGTGATTATCCTAAATTTAACCAGGAACTATACATTATATTAAACTTTGAAGTACATCATTTAATGATTCTACACTTTTCTAAGTTTATACTGCTGTGAGTTAGTGTGATGCCTGACGCGTGGTTTGCACCAGACAATTACCAAACAAAACGCTGAGATCCTCCTAAGTCCCTGTTCCCACCAAGCCTGACCACAACAACCGCACAATCAGCTGTTCCCAGCGAATTAACGGCCCTTCACGCGAGGTACTCCTCGAAGCGCACTATTTTCAAGCGCACCTAACTTAAATTTTAAAAATATTATAAATTCATTTCTCAAAGCACACCAATGTTCAAATTTTGAATACAAATGCAAAAGGAACTAGGTTGGTGTCGTAATTTTTATTGTGACAGGACTGACGTGAAAAATAACATCAAAAAGTACCAGGGTTACATAAATATTTGCATACAAACACACCAATTATCTAGCCCACGTTAAGTTTCATAAAGTTCTTCATGTGTTCTTCATGCGTTATGGATACTTGATAACGGATAAACATACTTATATACTTTTTTTTGTAAATACATACATAATATACATATTAAACACCCAGACCAAGACAAATAGACATGTTCATGCACACAATTATTTGTCTTGTCCGGGGATCGAACCCGGGACCTCTGGCGGAGTAGGCGGGCTTAGTACCCCTGTGCCAAACAGGTCTTCAAAGTTATTATAATTACTTGAAAAGTTATTGCCTATAATAAAACAAAAAAAAACTTAATTTAAAATAATTATAAAATCAGAACTTTTCAAAATATTTAAAATAATTCCTAGTGTTTTATGTGACCCTAGTACTTTCAACTAAAAATGTTTTAGTTTAATAAGAATTCGTAACACTAAATCGAAATTAGCATAAATGAGTATTAAAACTTCTGTCGAAATCATATGGTGCGCTTCGAGGAATAATTTTGGTGCGCTTGAAAATAGGTTCACTTCGAGGAATACCTCACTTGCACTTAACTATATGACGTTATTATTAACTAAGGTGTATATTTTAGGTTAGTTTTCGCTTTGAACTTAGAAAAAAAAAGATTAGAAATCATTTTTGCATTTTACAATGCTATTTTTAAGTGATAAATTTTAAACAAGAAAACATACTATAAATAATCTACTTGTCTCATATCGCTCAGACGGAACTCGAACCCGCACCCTTGGGACTCCGGCCCAATGGACTCTCATGCTCTGGAAAAGAAAATATTAGAAATTATTTTATTCATTATAATGATACTATTTTTGGTGTCTAATATAAAAGCTAGCCGTTCTTTAAACAACAATATTAGAGAATATTTGTAAGAACTTAATTTGGAATTTTTATAAAAACAAAATTTTATTATAACCTTTGAATTTCAATTACATTTTAAATGACAAAATTTATAGTTTAGGTTTTTTATAAAAACAGCGCAATTAAATAGTACCTATTTAATAGCGCTGTTGTTTTGGTGGTCCCATTATTTTGTCCCATTGAGAACCACAAGGGAGAACTATCCGCTGCTTTCCATTTTATCTATGTAGCCAGCGTCCAGGGTACAATTATTTCTTTAAAAAAAAATAATTACCTTCCTAGTTAGAGCGTGAAATGCTAATAAGCAGAATTAATCTTTTTCGCTCATAATATTACTTCGCATAATTAACAAAATACAAATCGTATAATAAACTATAAGCGACAGTGTCAATAAACAGTAGCTAATCAGCAGTCGTTGCTTCGTCTCAGTCCGGAAGCCACTGCCGGGCGACAGCGCTATCTCGCGACAAAACACCTGCGCCGGCGCACCCGCTTACATCGGATTACACGTATAAATACTTCGCTTACAGTGACTTACGACCTCGAGGGATGAGCAAAGGACGAGTGTAGCATTCCTCCTTGTGTCTGGAGCTTTTTCGACTTGCTTTGTAGTTTGTTCTAAATTATAACTTTGCTTTTGTTTTTTTATTTGAATAATTTGAGGGTTTGATCCTTTTAGATATTGCCAGTATTTGTATCTTTGTACTCATATTACACGTATAAATACTTCGCTTACATTAACTTTTGACCTCTTGGTATGAGCAGAGGATGAGTGTAGAGAGTCTGGAGCGTTTTTGCTTTGTAGTTCGGTGTCCGTGTTATTTTTTAAGATATCTGACTCGATTTGCTTTTGTTTTATTTCTTTCCATAATATGGGGCTATTATCTTCGTATTTAAATCTTTGTACTCATACTACACGCATAAATACTTCGTTTACATTGATTTACGACGTTGAGGGAAGAGCATTCCTTCTTGTGTCTGGAGCGTTTTTGAACTTGCTTTGTAGTTTGGTGTTTCGTGTTACGAGTATTTTGTAAAATATCAAACTGCATTTGCTTTCGTTTTATTTCATTACATAATTTGGGGCTTTTTATCTCCGTATTTGTATCTTTTTACTCATACCACACGTTTAAATACTTGCTTACATTGATTTACAACCTTGAGAGATGAGCAAAGGATGAGTAAATCATTCCTCTTCAAATCTGGAGCGTGTTTTATTTTATTTTGAAGTTGGTTCTAAGATATCTAACTTGATTTGCTTTTGCTATATTTGTTTGCGTAATTTGAGACTTGTATTATTTTAGGTATTGCCAGTATTAGTATTATCGTAGGTACTCATAATAATATTATTCTTATAAATGATTAGCTTTAATTTCCTTATAACCTTGTGGGATGAACAGAGGATGAGTATAGCATTCCTCTTTGTGCTTGGAACATTTTTCAACTTGCTTTGTAATTCGGTGTTCGTGTTATTTTCTAAGGTTGATTTCCTTTTGTTTTTATATTCTGTTTATTTTGGAGGTTTATATATATATTTTTTAATTACGACAGTGACTCTTAGCCTTCATCATACCTGATGTTAAGTATTGATAAGACTGAAAGATGGAAGCGAGCCTCTCCCGGAATCCTCAGTCACTGAGGAACTGGCTATCTTATCTCGAACTGCCGGAACACAACAATGCTGAAAACATTGTTGTTGTGGCGGCAGTCTTAGTAAAGATGGTGGTAGCTAGCCAAGCGGACTTATAACAAGTCCTACCACCAACCAAAATATACTCAAAGGTACTTATGATTTCGAAAGCTCAAAATTTAAAAAGCCTTTAGGATGCAGGTTATATTTCGTTTAATATTCCTTTCAATTCCACCCCATCTCTCTTCTACATTTGTTAAGCATTTGAATGTTTCATGTAATTCCTATATCGCTCCTGATTGGTCACGCCGACCGGTAGTCAAGTGACGGAGCTTCATTCGGTCATGTCTGATCATATCGGCACCCGACAGCTGATCCTTATAAATAAGCAGCTAGGCTTTCTAGATGATGCCTTTTTGATGGAAACGCCACACAAGGAGTCATTCCATTTTCAATCGGCGAATTTTCTACCGTTGCACCGTTTCTTATTTCTACTCGACATGTAGAAAATACATGTATAAAAATCTAAATACTAGCTAAATACCTACTTTCCAACCGGCGCCTCTTCTCTCTATTAAAAAAAACTCCAGTACAACGTGTAAGATAAATCGATAGAAATTCTTTATTTGGAACCCATTTATTTAGCAGACCACTTACTGGTTTAAAAATACTGCGGAAACAACGAATAAACGTAACCTCATAACATCTGGTACCTGCTAACATACGAGTACAATAACTCTGTTTTTATTTCAAAGCACCGTGTAAAAGAGTTTAGTAAATCGTCCCGAGACAACACGCTCATATTATACCATGACTATTTTCCATAGAATCGCCACTTAAGTTACCAGTATTTAAGCGTCTGGCTTAATCTAACTCCTGTGTCGTACACGATAACATCGCCGCTATATAATCAACTTAGCATCCTTTGTAAGGAGTATGAATTATAAGTACCTCGACACATGGTATTATTGTTACTACTCTTACGATCAGATAGCCTTAACATTATGTTTATTGTCTTAGATAGCATTATTTTTACAGTAATGGAGATCCTAACATACTGTTTTGATCGCTCCTAAAAATGTTTCATATGAATATTTTATTGGAAACACTTTAAGAAATACAAAAAAGTTAAGTTACTTACCTACTTTTTTTTACAAAATTGGATTTACTTATTTTGTTTTAATACGTTTCCGGGAACACTGCAAATGCAACATTGCAGTTGCACGTCTTTTGGTCATGAAAAGACTGGTATTTACGAGTCTGCTACCGAAAAAATATATTTGTTCGGATACGCTACATTTCCTAAGCTTTGATATTACAGCTTAAATGTCTATTGTTAATCGTCTCAAAGAATCAGGTTTCAGATTTCAGAATCAGATTTTAGTTTATTTGAGCTGATTAATGTTCAAAACTAAGCTGGCTACCGCGTTCGATCCACAATAATATGGAGGAACTTGAATGTTTCTTTCTCCTGCTTACGGAAATGAAAAACATTAGTGTCTATTAACTTCACGTGAAATAAGTGTCTGTTTAGTTAAAGTGATTCAATAACATCTCAATCACATTATACTGTTTAGAATACTGTGGTAGGTGAAAGCTATAAATTTTGTTAATAAGCATAGCGGGAAACAATAAAACTGATCAAATACCAATAAAATATTTATAGCTTCACATTAAATAATTTGAAATCCGCTTGCTTGTTATAATTAGAAATCAAATACTAATATAAGTTTATAGGCAACTGAAGTTACTTTTATTATACCGGCTGTAAACCATCGTCTATAATAAATACTAATTAAAGCAGATTGCAAACAATAACGCATTTATTGTAAAAGCCGTAGAACTCTGTGGTGGAGTGAGCTTTCCAGTAATGGTCGGTCAAGGGATGGGTGACCAACAATTTCTTAAGTCAAGCTTCTTCTTGCTTTGCTCATTAATAGGCCGGGGACCGGTCAGCTCCCCATACTAACGTAACACCAAAATGATTTGCAATTAAAGCATTATTCGCGGTACTTGTGGTGTTATTCAGATTAAGACAGTATTTATCTAGGTCGCCATCAAAAAATAATCCAAAATACTTACCCATTTAAAAATAAATGCCCGTAGCAGTTTTGTATGAAAAAATGTAATTGGCATTATTTTTTTAATGTGTAGATACTTTTGATTATTTTTAATAGGGACCTAGATAAACACATACTGTCTTAGTCCGAATAACATCAAGAGTACAGTCTATCACGCACAAATTTTAAATTATTTTGGTAAGTAGGTATTACGTTTGTATCGGAAACTGCTGTGAAGCGGGCCTCTTAAGTCTTTGGTCCCAGCTTCTGCCTTTAACCCCCACTAATTCACATCGTGCCCGCATGACGGTATATTCCTCCTTTTTATCCATAAGAAAGCACTACGACCCCGTAAAAAAGGTTGATGGTTAAATAAATTACCTATTGAGTATCCTTTTTTTTTTGCCGGACTCACCCTACCCACCCTATCCCTCGCCGCCCCCCGACACCCCGTCGAGCCTAGTAGGCTCGTCGGTGGTTTGAAGTAGGATCGAACCAGCGCGGTGGGGGACGGAAGCTTGTTGGTCGGGAGAAGGGAGGGACAACCACCTCCCGGTCCCTCGCTCAGACTCGAAAGGCTGAATGGGGGGGGGCGGGAGGGGGGGCACCACCAGCTACCTATTGAGTATCCTGAAAGTAACCGCATCAACATCACTTTCTTTGGCGTTTCACTTGCATTTTAAATAAGTCACAATCTGCAAAAAAAACTTGATGCTTTTTCCATGTCAAGCGGAATTTCACCAAAATATGTGACCCTGACGATTCCAGTGACTGTATCGATATCAACCATCCTGATTAATTATAGAAGAATTTCTTCGAGAACCATGCGATTTAACGGCTACGTCATTGGTAAAAAAGATCAATATTCAACTTAAGATATGTGCCAACTTTAAGATAAGAATCGGGAAGTGGTTTAAGAGTTTCACATTTTTTATTGACAGTTTCTTTTTCCGCAATGATTATATAACATCTATACACTATTTTTTATTAATAAAAAGTCTTTCAGTTTAATAAAGAGACAATACTACTGTTTTCGCGATAATAAATATTTGCATAGGAAATTAGAGAGTTAGATAAGATGGTGGTAGCTAGCCCAGGATTTCCCAAACTTATGTGTACTGTAACGCCCTTGGGAATTTTCATTTTTTTTGCGATACCCCTCAACTCCAACCCCGTTCAAAAATACCTACCACCTATTAGTTTTAGTATTAACTAACTGGTAGGTATTTTTTTCTAGTTTTTTTCTAGTTAGAACTATTACTAGAAAAACTGTACCTATTTGTACATTTGTATTTTTTACTAGAAAATGAGAACAAAGCCAAAAACCATAAAAATTAATAAACAGATATATTAATGAAAAGGAGTGCTTGCTTTTCTGAGTATAGCTTTTCATGACTCGGTCGTCGACATGCTGCGACGCTAGCAAGCTAGACTTCTAAGTCTAATAATAAGTGTACCACAAACAAAACCGAATACAATATGTATCCCACTGTGAATCAACCCAGGCCCATTAGATTTGATACCGCTTGTGTTACCACTAAACCACAGAAGGCGCTTTTTTACTGTTACCTCAAGAAAATTTTAAGCTCAACTATAAGCTTAAACCGTTAGTACACTTTAAAAGTCAAATCTAGGATATTTGGTAGTACAAATAGATCTGGTTTATTCCAGTGTACAGTAAGCTAATAAGATGTCCGTGTCAGGGCTAGGTAGCTCTGTCAGGGTTGATACAACGCCCGGTTAGACTGATCTCAGGCTGACTATTCGCTCTATTTTAAATTTGTGCACATCCCACTAAAGCTCTACGTGTTTTAGTTGGATGTGTGAAGATGAGACACTTCAGTTTTTTCTTCAGAATAGTTGTAGGATTGTAAAAGCTAAGTTGATGCAAAAAATTAAGCACTAGAAAAAGTTTGAGAAATATTTGAGAATTGTCATCCAAATCAGCCACTTTATTTTGTGATTAATCATTAGGTTTATTTGCCTAATTGACCAGAAGTCTTTGTATGATTATTTTCTCTTCATAAATTACTATATTACATACCAGAAGGTATGTCAAATTATTGTTCATAATGTGTTGCTACTACTATCAAAATGGTATATCCTTGACTTTATACTTTAGAAATAAAACATGACATCTATCACAATTCTATAATAGTCTTTAGTATTCTAATTATATAAGTACAACCAATAATCAATCCCATGCAATATAAACCATTCTTCTGTTTTAATGCTGAGCCAATCATTTTTAAAATGATAAATTACGCAAGTGATTTGCATTTTTACAAACAAGAAATACTATACCAAAAATAATTGAGATTAATAATAATCCTAAAAACTAAAGATCCCCGATTTCTACAACCCTGGCCTCTTCAAGGCGAGAGTGAGTTGCGTTTCCTGGGCAAGTATGTAACGACTTCATTCTGTTTCCAATCAAGATGGTGGTCAATTGCCTTTTCAGTCTTTAATAAAAAATAATAGTTCTGAAACAAAAAGTTACAGTATATTATCACACTTTAAACCTGTGACAACCCTACAAGGAGTCGGAAAGCGTCCATCGGTTGATATATATCAGCGTTGCGAGATACACGCCTCCGGTCCACGCGATAATACGGCTAGAATAAAGTAACACTCAATCTGATACCAATTAAAATTTACTTTTTATTTGATTGTTTAATTAGCCGCATAAGGTTGTGCCGCTAATTATTAATATCTGCCCACTACTCAAAAGGCGTATTTTCTATTCGTTTGAACGTCATCAGGCACTTTTGGCCTTTCTTATGGATGGATAAGGAGAACAATGGACGAAATTGAGATATAAAACTTTTGGTCACCCATTCTGTGACCGACCATTGCGAAAGTTGCTTACTCGCTACGATCGCAGGCCGAGCGAACGTTCGTTTGAACGCTGCGTCTAAAGTTAAATACTATTACGTAACACAAAGTAAGCTCATTATATAAATATGCTTAAGTTTTTGTATCGTAATCAGATTTATGTTAGGTACATTTGATAGTGTCTAATATTTATTAAAAGCTCTATTCGATTTTCAAACTATAATCTGTTTCCTTCCAATAGAGATGCAATCATAATATTATTTATGTGGTAGCTTATCTTGTAAACCTAATTTTCTTGTGGATTGCCAGAAAGAGTGGCATATCCTTTAGTATATTTTTTCCCGTGGGTATATTTGTAATGATAAAATCTGATATGTTTACTTTTTAATTAGTGACTTAAGCGATAAGAAATTTAATACTACATTCTTGGAAATCTTTAGGTCATATCTATTTTACTTGGTGAGCTATCGAAGAATGAGCGAGTACTTATAGGAAAATCTTGTTTACCTTGTAAACTTTATGAAGTTTTAATCGTCACTCGTAATTTCACAATTCTTTATTGTATTGATTAGGTTTATTATCTACTTTACTGATCGTAACTTAGGGTGATGATGGAATTTTGTGTTTACAGTTTGGTTGTACTACTTATATTTTAAGATTTTAAACATACTGTGTAAGAACATATATATGTGCTACATAATAAATGTCGCGTTGAGCCCCGTTACTCTTGTTTACTTATATTTTGTTGCTATATATTTTTACCCACCAATTCTCATTAGATTAGAATCCATGTAGTGGCCTAAATCCTCTTAATATGATCTATTTTCCATAACCATTCATTAGGAACCAGTGAAGTTATTAAAATTTATCATACGTCTGTTGCTTCTGATATCTGTACCCAACAAAATTTCTTAAGCTACATAACACGGAATCAACCCCCTGATTCACAACCGTTCGATAACGGAATCGGATTTGAATTCTGTGCTTTGTCTTCGTCTATTCAGAAGTGACAGTGACAATGCATACATTCCGTTCTCGGCAACGTTTCCGAATGTTTGTGAATAATTTGATGTTGTCTGACGATTTTATAATTGAACACGCAATAATTACGCAAAGGGCAGACTGTCCTCCCAAGCCGCCAAAAGAGGCGATTGGGCCAAAACGATATTAATTATAAAAAGTAAAACAAAAAGAAGCAGGTCCGGCTTCGGCAGCCGGGGGCGGGCGCGGGCAGGGCAACGCACCTGCGGTAGCCGCGCTGGTACAAATACGTTATTAACGCTCACTCTTTTATTTTTGTACGCGATAGCCCCGAGCTAAAGGTTACGACGCGCCCGTTGGGACGGATTTGGAATCTTGTAAGCATAAACCTTTTTATTATATATTTTGTTATTTATTAGTATATAAAACAGAATTTCAACAATAATCATAGTTCCTTAATGTGAAAAAGACATTCCGTTATACGTCATGTTAGGCTATGGTTCTCCACAGATACCAATGTGTAAACAGCAAGCGTAATCAAAATAACAGCCCTGTAAAATTAATTAATATTAATGTTCAGAACAACAAAGACAATACTTATAATAACTATTGTTATTTAGTAAATATTAAACAAGAAAATATCGTAGAAAAAAGCAATATTATATATTTTCTAAATAAACTATAGCAAGGATACGAAAACACTGCATTCAAATTACACGACTGTTATTACAAAATATTACAAATATGCCGTTTTTGTTAATTATTTAAATCATTTTAAGTGAGAATGAGCATTGAAGTGTAGTATTACGGTATTAAATTCCATATCTTACGTCATTTTATCAATTTTGTCTCCAATAGTCAGCGACGTTTGTAATAGAAGAAGCTTATGCAAATTTGTGTCCTGCTTAGGCTGTGTAGAAAATTGCTATTTCAAATTATTTCCCATTCCTAATTCAAAACAGAACTTTAACATGCATCATCTTTTTTCAAAAAAAATATAGTAACTTATTTATCCTTTTCTCTGGCCCGATTCAATCAACCTCCTGAGTCCGTCCCTGCCCACCATCTTTCGGCATCTGTCCGGTCGGAGGCTGAGATCAGATAGCCAGGTCAGTGGCCCGACAACTGGAGCGGTCGGCTCCCATTCAGGCCACGAATGGATCGCTCATTGATTCGCCTAATTACCATTTGATGACCACGTCTTGCGTATTCACGCTACGAAATAACTATGACTTGTTTAAATTGTTGTAGACCGGTTAAATTAACATTAGCTTTTGCAAGTTCGTAATGTAAGGTTTTGTTCTTTTGGTTATGTTTATTTGTTTTTGTTGGTCAAAAGTTTGTTTGATTGTTCTACTAGTACTTGGCCAAGTAATGACACACAATTGTGTGTGAACGTAGGTATCAATGAATCAAATTGAATAAACACGAAAGCAAAATAAATTAAAATATATCTGTAAACAATTTGTAGCAGTAAACTCACCGAGCATTTGAAAGGGCTTCTACGACGCTCTATGAAACTAAAATAATTGATCTACCAAAACCCTTATTACAATACGTATGTATGTGCATGCACTCAAGGTTAACATTTATAAAGTATGTGCTTTAAATAAAAACAACTGAAAAGCTTTCATTGCGATTTAAAATATACTAGTTTTTCACCCGCGACCTCGGGATAATACCAGGGCTGATTGATAAGTTACCGAAACGACAAAGGGAAAAGAAAATCTTTAATAATCCATTTAAAATAAATTTATTTCTAAACCTAGTATCCTTCTACCTCAATGCATTTAGTCCAGCGCTTCTGCAATGTTTCTGCGTATCTTTTTTTTAAGTTCGTCGTTTCGGATACTTATCAATCAGCCCTCGTATATCGCCCTTCTTAGGAATTACTATTATATAATAATATAATTACGTATGTTGTCGATTGTCGTGCAGTGTCAAAATAAATGTTTTTTCTTTCTTTCTTTCTTTTTTTTTTTCTTTCTCTCTTTCTTACTTATTTTGGCGATCTTAAATCCTCGAAAGTATATTTTATCTGTACGCCAAAATTCGTCCAAATTGGCAGTGTATTTAGCGTGAATAGGTTACATTTATAATAAGTATGGATTTCAGTACCTATCAGATTAGATCACAGTAATTTAAACTCATTCGCATAATATAAACAGTCTGTGACATTTACTGATGAAAGCCTTCAGATATCACTTTACAGAGAAAGCATTAAACAGTAGTTAATCCAGATTTCTGAATCTAGAATATTTGCAGGTGTAGCCAAAGTAAATATAAACAAATCTATAAAATATAATGCTATTAGTGCCATCGGCATTAATAGGTAATTACTTGATTGGTGAATGTGTGGGATGTGGGAGATAAACTTTATCTTAGTTTAAATAAATTAATTGGTTAATAAATAAAACTTAAACCTTTAGAGAGATCTGGTCTAATCTGCCAAAGACAATATTTCAACCACAAGTAGAAATATCTTCGCTTAACCTTCAAATAACGAGGAGAGCATTTTAACAAAGACTTTTGAATAGACCAATGAGTAATACTCGTATTGAGTTGTACTTACTTAGGTTTTATCTGATTCTAATATGGTGACGTCTCGTTTCTAATACTTACCACCACCCGAAAAAGAATTGTAAGTAATGGAGATTTAAAAAGAAATGGTGTTAGAATCGTTGCTTCAAAAGTATTCATACATGTGACATAGGAATTAAATTTCGATCTGGTAAATATTTTCTGACCGCGTCTGTGTATCATTTAAACCAAATAACATCAACGCAAAAGCTCCGACATTACAACATCGCCCAATTTCACGTCAATACTATGACAGCTGTGAAATTCCAATGATTAAAGCCGGCCTGCATCGGCCTTCGATCTGATACCGAATTTACGGGATCAATGTCTGGTATTATGGCCTTATTCGGCCTTAATTGCGAACCGATACCGAGAAAGACGTTAACGTCAGATAAGAGAAACCGCTGCTTTAATTAACTAAAACCACTTAAAGTTACACATGTACTGATATGTTATGTTTCTCGTAAACCAACTGGACTCCGAGTTGGAATTATGAATAATGAAGACAAAAATTATGATCAAAATGATGACCAAAATAGGTGTCAAATAACTAAAAGTTACACCCGTTTTGGGATGCCCTTAATCGAATGAATAATAAATATGTATGTGCTTTTTTCGTAGTTCAACCCTAAAGCTTAACGTTTTGTTTATTGTACTTGTTGTACAAATAAGAATAAAAAACAACTCTTTAAATACTATAAATTCCCGTTCACAATGCAATTGTAACAAAACATAACAGAATATTACCTAAATAAATCTATTACAACTAGTACAGCTAACTCGAAAAAAAGTTTATTTAGGTACATTCTACAGAATGTAAAGTTCATTGCTTTTCTAAGGCACATGTCATCGGTGTTATCAAAGCTTTTTGCCGGCCAGCCCGACTGCCGAGGTCAGATACGGCAAGAGGCGACAAAAACTGCCGCATTCCACGGGCCTTCCGCTGGCATTGCCATCAGCGGCTTGGCATGTCTGTGCCCAATGACGATTAATGGGGCCAGATTTTCTTTTGTTCTTAGTAAGTTCGTTTCAGTTCAGTTGCATACGCATAGCTCTTGACGTTTCTTATGCATTTGCTTGGCAACTTCTGAAACAGAACCCTCTGTTACCTGCCAAAGTTCAGTTGACCATTTTATTTGTTGGTCCTGTTTAGATTTCATTGTAGTAGCTAATTAGTGAAATCGTTCACCGCTGCACATAGGTTCGCTATAGTCGCTTAGTGCCAGATTTCTTGCGAAGCTGTACGTATCAATTTCATCAAACCCGAACCGGACACCGGTGTCCAGAGAACAATGGAATATCTATGTGTCTCATAATCCGGGGCCTGAAAGGTTAACTCACTAGTGTTTCTTTAAGTAGTTTTTTGTTGCAGGCAGCTAAGTTCTTAGATAATGTATCAAGTGAAGAGTGGTCTCATTCAGCCGGAAAATTCGTAATCTGAATTCAAACGCTCAAAAGTATATGAGATTCTTATTAAAAAAAATACTTAAGTTTATTATAAACTGACGAGATCGGGTGACATGAGACAATTTGCTTTTTTTCTAGTATATTTTCTTGTTTAATATTTATAACTTAAGTTTATTTTGGCATTGGTTGATGTTTTCTCGATTAGCGTTCAGGTATTATAATGTTTTTTTGCAACAACGTTTTTCTTAGTTTTCTATAGTTTCGCTGGATACAAAAAAATTTACAACTCTATCCCCGGATAAGGGAAATCCTTATCCGGGGATAGAGTTGTAAATTTTATTGCTGCATCACGAACATCCATTTACGTTGTGCGATGTTTAGCGTAATTAATAACTTTGTTGCTTAAG
The DNA here is from genome assembly GCA_910589605.1 of Chrysoteuchia culmella. Classification (NCBI taxonomy): domain Eukaryota; kingdom Metazoa; phylum Arthropoda; class Insecta; order Lepidoptera; family Crambidae; genus Chrysoteuchia; species Chrysoteuchia culmella. The sequence continues at coordinate 17,980,710 of OU342651.1, read as the reverse complement.
TTATCTTGAACGCATCCTAACCGAAAGAAAGTCGGTATCGTACTTCCTACTAATTATATAAATGCGAAAGTATGTCAGTTTGTTTCTTCCTCTTTCCCGCAAAGACTACTGAACGGATTTGGATGAAATAGGAGCTCAGACGAGGTACTTCGCCTGGGGGCTACTCCTTCATAATCCAGCAGGACGTGAGCAGCTGTTTCTTCTTCCTCTACGTAACCTCTGCATAGTGGACTGTCCGTGACACTAAAATTTAAAAGGTGCTAGTTAAAATTACAATGACCAGTGACAGCCCCTGTTATCGAGCGTAACACCGGTCTAGTCTAAGTTTAAGGAGAGCTCTGAATAGACGAGCGTCCAGGTAGTGCTAGTTTGGCTTGTCTACATGTCTCCAGTGTGTTTATAAGCCACGTCTTGGTATCTATTTTAAGTCAAATTGGTAAACTTGTCGCTCTACTAAAATGTGGTTTAAACCTGTCAAAACTAATTTGTAACGAAAAGGCTGTATATAAACATTCTAATAATTATAACAATACCTCATTATAAGCAAAAAAACGATCTCCGAAAATAGCAGCTAACTGCCGACAACATCAATTAACAAAACCATCGACAATCTATTATAGCCTTAAATGTCCATTTACTATACCGGAAAAACATTAATTAGAAAAAAAAGCACAATGACATTGAGGGTAACACATTAATCAAAACCGGTATGATATCGATCATTCCTAGCCCAGTTTAGGTATGCATTGACAGCGAACGCCCACAGATAATAATTAGATGGATGGCGACCGCTAATGTCAAGTGTCAACGTAAATGTCACTTGTAAAAAGTCAAGCAAGCGTGTTGTATGGCGATCGGTGGACGGGCTACACGAAAATGAACCATTGTTAAATGATTGGAAATTAGTATTAGTGGGATGTAAATGGAGTAGGCTTTTGTGATAGAACATTATCGTAATCTTCGTGGGTTAGAATTTAAGAGAAATAAGAACAAATTACGATTTTGGTGACACAAAATTTAATTTTGGGTTTCCAACTGTCTTAGAATTAGATGTACCTAAGCCTTATAAGCTTAGATTAGTTAAGCAATTTGCATGACCGCGAGGCAACACTTTTGTCAGCGCTAAATGCATAAACCTCCTCATTCTAAACTTTTTCTTGTATTCTTTGCTTACGAAGAATGCTGAAAGGAGTTAGTGAAGTGTTCGGTAAGCTGTTTATCCTAACTAATTATAAATGCGAAAGTGTGTTTATTTGTCCTATCTTGACTCCCTAACTCCCAATCGTCTTGATGTTTGGTATAGAGATAGTTGATAACACGGGGAGTAACATAGGCTATTTTTTATCCCGATATTCCCACGGGAACGGGAACAACGTGGGTGAAACCGCGGGCGGAAGCTAGTTTATGATATATATATTTTTTATGATTTTTGAATTTCTGAATGCTATTTTTATACTTGTGATAACATTAGCATACAATTTTATTCCTCACGTTGGCATTGATTTGACTGATTTACGACATGTAATTTAATGGTCTGTCTGAATGACAGACTTTTAAATTAATCTGATCAGTTAGATTATTAAATTAATCTCAAATGGAATGTGTGTTGTGTTATTTATTAATATATTTTTATTATTAGATAAAATGTATCCATTGATTGTCTTTTTAAAAGTTACAATTATATTAAACTTGCTTTCGCACGAAAATTAAAATTTGCGTGGAAAATTAGGTTCAGGGAAAAGCAGAATTTGCAGACATTTGTTCTTAAGTTTCATTACAATCAATAAAATATGAGCGTGGTTAAATTACAAAATAATGGATTAATTACAAATTAACGCACAGTGCGCACGAAAATCTATAAAGTAATACCTACCTTCTAAACGTTTATTATCAATGGTTTGTTGTTCTATTATTATTATTTTTGTTTATCTATGACATCCCTAATAGACAAACAGGGTCAAAGACCAATCCAAAATGGTTTGATTCAACTATTGGCTGGCACAGTTTTATGGGCTCGAAAGGAGATAAAGGTACAACTGCATTACAAGATTACAACAGTATTACACGAAAAGCGTGCGTTCGCGCCGACGACCAAGCAGGAAGTGACGGGGACAGGGCTATGCTTAATTATTTAAGTTGTGGGTATGTGACTAAATTATGAAATAATAGTAAGATTTATAGATATAATATGGCATACCTAATTCATTTTTGTACTTTGCCACAAAAAAATACCTAGTTTGCTTACACAAATAATATCATAAGTATTTTTCAGACTGAAATTCTTAAACATTAAAATGTTTTAAAATATTAAACTTTCTTGACATGAAATGGGTTATATCTCTATTTTATTTCTTAGACACACAAACTCCAATCGCTTTTGTGTTGTTATATGTATATTATTAAATGTCCAGTATCATACCAGAATAGCGCTATTCCTTCTAATCCCGTGGCTGTCAAAAGAGCCTACGGGAACGGGGAAGTAAAGTTAGGAGAAGACAGGTAGCGTGCCTAGAAATGTAGTCATTTGGTGATTATTTTATAGTATAGTCGGAAAACTTCCCGGTTGACACGTAGAGATGGTTTTAAGGAGCTTTATTTAAAAAGTTATAGACAGAAAACGTTTATATCACAACTTATAGATGTATTTCATGATGTATTTCATTTAAATACTGAATTATTTCTTTATCTTTAGTACTTTCCGAGAAAACGTTTCGTAAGAGTTTATTGGTCAACCGGGAAGTTTGTACCAAATTTTTTGAAATTTATATCGTGATACTAAAATTACAATATTCGTCCGTGTTTGTAAGTTTTGACCGGACCGAACATTGCTTAACAAGCGTGATCGAATACGACCAGTCTGTCAAGCGCGGCCGTGAGCGCTTCACCGTTTTTAACTGACTTCAATAAAAGTACTCTTTGTTCGTCGAAATTTTTTTATTATATCATGGAGGTGAAAAAAAAAACTCTTTTAATATATTTTTCCAACCCCTACTTAGCTAGATTTCTCCGTCGGACCCGCAAGTGGTGATAAATAACCGCGGCCAGTTCTAATTCCGTTGTACATAGTACTGGAGCGGCGCGTGGGTAGGCGCGGACGCAGGCCAGAAAATCTGGCGCATACTACCACCACTTAATTATATTATTAAATTAGTTCTTTTTCACCGAAACCACTCAATTATACTATAAAGTTAACTAGTCTTTTTGTACAGAAATGATGATAATAATTAATACTTTTTCTACCCAAACGATGGTACTAGTGAATCCTTTTTCTATCTAAATGATGATTCAAACGAAATGATGATAATAATTAATCCTTTTCTACTGATTATTGATAATTTGAATGTGCAAAAAAAAAACAAAAAAAGGTGCAGTAAAAGTGCAAAATATTTGATCGACAAATATAACTTTTTAATATGGGCCAAATCGCTTTAATTTTAAATGATAAATTCAAAATCGAAACGTAGGTAATTCAAGTTATGGATTGATGCACATCCATAACTTGAAACTACGAACCTACATCTTTAAATTATCTTAGGTATTTGTTTAAAAAAAAATTATGACATAATTGGGATTCCGTGTTTCAGTGTTTAAAGCTGTTATATTTTTCTGATCATTAACGTTATTTAAAGTAAAGTTTTGATTTTACCATTTAAAAATTTGCGTGAATATTATTTATTTACTCTAAATCTTAATAAGTTTTATTTAACTTATTTAATAACAAATTCTATGAAGAAGTATTTTCATCCAGAAATGACATAATTTTACCTACGATTTTAATAATGAACATCACATAAAACTCTTGTTCAAATATCTTATAAATATTTCCTAGCACAATATTCTACATTATTAAATTATGAATAATTCCATACCATTTTCTATTTGCGATCATGAAAATAAACAGCCAATAATAATGTTACATTGCTTCCTACTGACGTAGGTTGGAAATGACGTGGGCGTTGCAAGCCGCAATCAAGCGCAGTTGCAGAAAAATATTACTTGCCTTGAATGGTCTATTTAGAGGTAATTGCTGTCGTCTGCTTTTGAGAGTAAACTAGAGCTTTTTCGCAAAAAATCGCCATAATATTGCCACAAAAAAGTATGTTGGCTATCTCTATTTTACCAGTGGTAAAAAATATTTAAAATATAAAAAAATAACAATTTAGGAAAAAATGTACTCTACTAAAAAAACTAATATAAAAAGAGAAACGAGGAAAATCATGTGGGTTCTTTACAAACATGGTGCTCATAAGTTTATAATGTTATTACAAATAGGGTATCATCAATAACGAGTGCGATAAACAGGACTGTTATCGAAATTTATTTCATAATAATGTCCAAGAAATTATATTAATTTATGCTCACCTTGACTTAACAGTTTCAGCGGTGCAATTTCTTACTGCGAGAAGTTAATCATTCTTCTATAGAAAGTGACCTAAGCACCCAATCCATCGAACACCATTAGTTACAAAACTTCGTTCGACATACGATCTTTATTGTAACTTGAAATCCGTAGATAACTTATGGTCGAGGAAATCTTCGCGTAGATAGGCGTGCAATTGACGAAATAAATTTGCTGCGTACAGTCTAAATTGTTCATTGATCTATGCATTTTAGTCTTCAAGGGTTGTCGTCCGATCGTAAATAATGTCAGAGCTGGTACTCAAAGGATTTTACAGTACCTTTTCCCGTGTAGTTATTATGGGAAATGTTTCCAAGCTATCTTTGAATGGCAGATTCAAATTTATGCTTTGCCAGTTAAATTTTCTTCTAGCTTCTAGCTTTTGAGCTGGGAAAGATAATGAATCTGGTTGGCTATTCTAAAGTGTTTATACGTTTGGTCGGTGACAACCCTCTCTGTCGAGACCTTTATCAAATGACAGGTCCAAGTATTGTAGAATCAAGTGTTAAATTATGATCGAAGCGCAGATTTCGCGCTAGAGATCATTCTAACCCGACTTTCCCTTTATAATACTGGATAACGATCTCTATAAGTATGGCTATTTGAATTTTGAAACGTGGTTAGATATTTTGTAGAGCTTAGAATCAAGTTGAGCTTTGATTTAGAAGAAATAGCTTTTTTATATTTCAATACCACAGCATAGGTCATTTAGTTCACTTTTGAGAGGTGTGTGCAAATATTTGTTACTAAATTAACTTAGTCTCTTTGAGTTGTTTCTATGCATATTAACACATTCACTGATTATGGCGAACACCTCCTACGTGCAAATGTAAATTGAGCCGAATTTGTTTGGTAGGATATCAAAATCATCGGTGGAGCATACTCTGTGTACGTCTTAATTAACAGACTAGATTAAGTTTGCGGAAGTCGATAAGTGGTTAACATAAAATCATTATTCCATTTGAATAAGGTTCAATTTCGTTCTGTATAGTTTTGTAGCTACCTCAAAAATTAGTTTTAATTTGTTGTCAATAATTAGTAATATTACAATATTCTGAAGTTATTCAATCCAGTTGAACAGTTATTTGTTACGCGCTGGTACGGTAGCCGATTTATATCGGTACAGTCGCCCACACAAGTAACTGAACATTTCAATATTATTTTAAGGCTATCCTAATACATTTTTAAACCAAACCAAAATAAAACTGCTAAATGAAACACGATTACATGCAACCAAAAAATAAAAAAAAAAACAAAACAACTCATTGTTTTATTTAAGACGAATGTTACTATTGCTACTGAAGCTGAAAATAGACTTAAAAAGAAACCTAGTATTTTTGTATTGACATCCTAGTAATATTATAATTGTGAAAGTATGTCAGTTTGTTGGTTTATTTGGCAGATAGAAGATAGCCTGGATTAAAACAAAGGCAACATTCTTTTCATCCCAATATTCCCACGTGAACGGGAACCACGCGGGTGCCGCAGGTTTATCATATATAAGTAAGATCATTGAAAAGTGCTAAAACTAAAAAAAATACATGAAAATTCTTCTTATTCTCAGACTATTACAATAATATTGTTTTTAATTTAAGTAGAACATAAACTTCTCTATTAGTATACATATCTACACCTCATATTGTCATTTAAGGTGTAACAAAGTTCAAAAACGTTAAGTGACTTCCGAACGCGACAGTACAGTGAGTAGGACAACATTCAAATTGGCAAGGACGTTGGTTTGATTTAGTATTGTTTGTACTAAACATTACCGGTTACTGACAATGTAATCAAGAGTAACTTGTTATAAAGGGCGTTGCCGGATTAAGGGAGTTTAGAATATAATAATATTTAACTAACGGTCGCTTGCGGTTTTGTTCGCGTGGGCTATTTTAAGATGATAATGATAAGTATCTTCTAGGCAAGCGCGGTTTTTTTAATTGACAGTTATTTAACACTATCTAAAATGTTAAAATTAAAGTTGCTGGCCAAAAGTCGTAGCCTATAGTCACATGGGCTATTTGATTTGTCGTTTCGACAGTAGTCAGTCAAAACACAAGGGAAATATATGGACCGTGACAGCCAACTTAAGTACTACTATAATGTCGCTAATAATATCAGCAATTTTTGTAGTGCAAATAAAACCTGACGTGTTGTTGAGTGTACATAAGATTTTCTCCACAATTACTCCCGTATGACGTCTATATGTCATACTCCTTATAAATGGCCCAGTGGGACTGATTTATGAAGCAACCTTAGAACAACCCGGAAACATCGAGCGGGCCCAGTGCAAAAGCTGAACATTAACTTGTATATTAATAAATTTGTTAGTGGAGCAAGCACAATTAAGATTATTTAATGGTTATTGGTTGCGAATAAATTTCGTAAGTTTTTATTTAATATTTTTTTTATATCTTTCCTACTATGAAGTTAAAATTATATTGAACTGGTAATGATAACCATTGTTAAATCGGGGAGCTTGACGGTGCATTACTTGATCATGGCATCCCGTGATCCGATAATAGATTTTTGGTAACCCAAAAGTCTGTTATTGAGCATCTGTGCTTCGGAAGGCATTTAATTCGTTGATACCAGCTAGACCTGAAGTGGTTGACACACCCATCCACGTATGAGTTATTAATGATAGAAGCAATGGTTAAAAATAAGTGATAATTACTGCATATCTTTAAATAATTGTTGTTGTAAGAGAGGTTTCATATCTTCTAATCTAATAAACAACATATACTATTAGTACAATTTGGACCGTTATTTCTTAATTAAAATTTCAAACAACAAAGTAAACATAAACTTTGATAATTTTAATAAGAAACCATCTATTTTATTAGACTAATTTCAAAACGATTACCGTTTCTGAATTACATACACCAAAGATATACAACAATAATCGGTAGTCGTATGTTTGAATCACTCTAATTACATTCGCATACGGAATCAAAAGATTCGCATGCCAATTCCTTTGTTACCGACTTCAACAAAAAGGAGGAAGGTACTCAATTCAACGCGTTTTTTTTTTTTTTTTTGTCTGATGTATGTATACCGATTACTCCGGTGTTGGTGATCCGATTTTAATAATTGTTTTTTTGTTCGATCGGGTACACTGTAAATTTGGTCCCATATAAGTCTCATTGAGATCCGATGATAATCTTTGGAGATATGGGGCCTAATGTCATGGAAGTCATGAAACAATTATATCATCCAGGTAATTGTTAGATTCTTGTTCGAGCTGAAGTTTCACGCAATAATTATAATTCTTTTTTTATCTGAAAGAAAATGGTTTATGTGTGGTCCCATATAATTTTTACGAAGATCTGACTAGTACTTTTTTCATAATCTTGAAAAATATCAATCACCTTTTGGCAAGTAGTCGTTTACCTAGATGACATTGTTGTGTATGGGCTGATTTTTAGTGTAAGTAACGGCACATGATGTAACTAAAAAATCTGAAATAAAAACATTTTATAAAAAAAAATCAAACCGACTTCAAAAAGTAAAAAATAAAACTTTTGGAGTCGGTGCTAGCTAGCTAAGGCCAAAAAAATATATAGTTAATAGAAGTGCAATGTAGAATGCCCTGGCTGGCACCGACTCCAAAAGTTTTATTTTTTACTTTTTGAAGTCAGTTTATTTTTTTTTATAAAATGTTTTTTTAACACCGCATTGCAAGATTGCAAGATACGTATTCGAATATAATTCAAAAATACGTCTCCGGAGCAAAGTTTACGCGAACGATTATTAAACGTAGCATACAGCTTGCCCCAGTTGAATTCTCTGAATTACAAACATTATAAACAGATGGACATTCTGCTTTACAATATATTCATAATAAGAAAAGATAACTATAAAATTAAGACTTTCTTGAAGTGCCAATAATATAAGTTGATATTCTATCACCGTTTTCGAAAACTATCGAACGCAGATATCGGTAAAGCAGTCAAAGGATATGTAGAAGATAAATCTATTGTTTGCAATAACGAATGTAGATTGCCAATATCTTATTACAAATAGTAATTCTTTATGGATGGTTATGGAGTATTTTGTCGCGCACCACAACAAGATTTTAACAAATAATTATATTATAGGACGGAGTTGGTGTTTTTTTATAAGTAATCTAAAATCGTAGCGTTAAAATTTGTACTGTTACTTAACACATCATGCTTTCGATCGATAAGGTTCAACGGAACATACGAAAATATGCAAAACATGGCCACGCTCCTACAAGGATGTACGATTTCACGCGATTGTATCGGATCCCAAAGGGGCCATCTGGTAGCGAATAAGTTTTAGTTCAGACGAGATAACATCGCGGCTATTTAGGTGTCCATTTTATTACTACATAAAAGTGAAGTTTCGCCTATTTAGAGCAAAATGGACGACGGCATTGTAGTGAAAGGCGATACTATCGACCCAGTGCTTTCGTTTTGTCTATGGTATTTAAAGATGTTGGGTGCCGATCCGATGACCGTGGACGAATTATCAAACGATTTCAAATATAAACGGTACTCTAATTTTTTTAACTGTATACACAACTTCATATAAAAAATATAAGTAGGTATTTAAAGAAATCGTATCCCTATCTCAGACTGAAAATTATTTTCGCCGTAGCGTTTTAGCCCATCCAACAAAGAAGTTGTAGAGTGCGTGTGCTGGAACCTAAGCGATTTCTTCAGACAGTTGTTCAGAATGCTTAAGGAGTAAACATACAAAAAATCCCGCTTCTAGAAGATGCGCCGGAGTGGGAAGAAAGGTTCCACTTTTCAGTTTCTCGTTAATATATTCAAAACAGTGCGTCGTAGAGCAAAATTATTTCCTATATAATGAAAGTTCATAAAATTCTCTACAACTTTTATTTATACACTTTTTTCATTTTTCTACCTATATTCGAATTACACATGCCGGAAAGTCAACATTTACGAAAAAAATAGTTTTATCAAAGACTAGCTTTTGCCCGCTACTTCGTTCCCGTTATTTCGGTATGAAAAATAGTCTATAATGTTAGTCCAGGTCTTAATCTATCTACCTAACAAATTCTATCCAAACCCGTTCAGCCGTCGAGTTATCGAAACTATTATCTTTGTTTTATTACATACAGTGTGGGGCCTAGAACCGGGGATAATATTAAAAACGGAGGCTCTATAGGTCACTAGTGATTGAATTATTGTGGTCCCGATTAATTAAAACCAAATCTTTACTTTTTTATTTTTTCTAACAAACTTAATCGTAAATTCAATGTAATGCAAACAACAGTACCGCTCAACTTTTTCGGAGCTACTCGGAACGTCTTTTTGACAATTTATGTGTCGGCTGATAGAAAAATGATACTGTCTTACTATCGCACTTCATGAATCCACGTAGGTATTGTTTTTTCTAGAGTGTTTTTTGCATTCAAAGCCATTTTCACTTTTAATTACAAATTGTGTAAATAAATCCAAAACAATTACTAAAATTAAAATTAATTTAAATTGAATCCAAAGAAATTCCCATGACAATATTCTGACTTTACTATTCAAAATTTTTCTTTTAAATTTAGACTCTTTTTAAAAAGATCTTAATGTAAAAAGAGTAGAATCCATGAAATTAATATGTACTACATACTAGTACTGAATAATTCCATGGCTGAATCTACTTGGTACAAAGTTTATTTTATATTGATATTGATTGACATGACATGTCATGCATGATGGATAAAATTGTAAACAGATGACTGTCATTGCGATATTTAATAATAAACTACAGATTTTAATTAATTTGAATCAGAGATTTTAAGCTGTGGGAAGTAGCGGGGGCTGTTGCTATTCAAGGAGTTAAAGGTAAATTTTCTAATGGATAGTGATATCATTATGTTTTGCGGTAAGTTTTTTTATCCCCTGTACCACAATTAGTTCGCAACTTTAGCGATAATATCGTTTTAATACACTGATTATGAATCGTTACTTTAAATTCTTATTGTGAGTAATCCATGGGTTTTGATTAACTGGAATCTTTTCAGAATAAATACTAATACTGTAGAGACACTCTTTTCTCAATATTTTTCCCGGTTCTAGGCCACACGCTGTTTGCCATTCATCCCAATCCAATCCCGTGAGAATATAGGGATAAAAGGTATCTTATGTGAAAATAAGTAAGAATTACAAAAAACTTATAACATATGATTAATTTTTAATAGAAAAATATATTAGACAAAAACTGAATAGATCTAAAAAACTTTTTAATTTTGCATTTTACAATGCTATTTTTATGTGATAAATATTAAACGAGAAAATATACTAGAAAAAAGCAGCTAGTCTCATGTCGCCCTGACGGGATTCGAACCCGCATCCTTGGGAGTTTAATATTTCTCGTTTAATATTTATCACTGAATAGATCTTTCCCCCCCTTCCCGCACTCTGGCGCACCTCCTAGAAGCGGGGATTTTCAGTATGTTTACTCCCTGAGCACCCTGAACAACTTTCTAAAGAAATCGCTTAGGTTCCAACTCACGCACTCCACACCCCATTTTGGGTACGTAAGTACCTACGTGGTGTCCAATAATAAAGACATCGCAAAAAAGATGATCAAGTAAAATGTTAATGATGAAAAAACACTATAGTTTTCTTTATGTCAGTATAAACAAATTGTATTGTTCCATTGTTTGTGATTACTCAATGTGGTCTAGTACCTTAAATCAATGGCTATCTACCGAACAGATAGACTTGTTAGACTAACAATACTGTTTAGGGTCCACATTTTATTCCAGCAGATAGAGGGCACGTCAAATAGATCAGAGGAGCACTTAAAGGCAGAACTAGTTATCTTAGGCAAGGCTTCCCAAACTTATTTGTACTGTGACGCCCTTGGGAATTTGCATTGTATTACGACTCAACTCAACTCCCAACCCCGTTCTACCTACAAGTTTTAGTACTAGCCGCAGTAAGAGGTTACTAGAAAAACTGTGCTTACCTATTTGTAACTTCGTATTTTTTATTAGAAAATAAGAAAAAAAACAAGCTTTTAATGAGTTGGTCTCATCGACACGCGACGCCCCTGGAACAATGCTGCGACGTCCCAGTCCCAGGGCGTCGCGAAGCACAGTTTGGGAAGCATTGTCTTAGAGTACAAATGGAATGCAAGGGACACTCACATGCCCGATCACAATGGCCTGTAGGCGAACTGGTAACATGAAATATTTAGTGATAGTCTTCCTACACAAATAGCTCAACCTTTTCAATGGGTTTCCAAAAAAACTGGAGCTATTTTTATGTGGATTAGTCTTCGGTTTTTTTTATTGTTCTGTTGACGCTACCTACCGCAGAGTTCGCTCTAATAACTGCCCATAAGATTAGCATCTACTCATAAAGATTTTCAATAAAAAAATATATGCAACTAAATAACCTAAGATAACAAAACAATGGTCGTATTGTGATTAAAAAACAAGCGTATCATAAGAACATAAACAAACACCCTTGACATATTACAGTCTCGTTTGACTTATTAAGTCCGAACTGGCTGTAACTATATCGACATAAATCTTACAACTTAACAACGGCCTACAATAAAGTCGTCACTGGCACCATTATCTTTTATTTGCCGGACCTCACTCGTCCACATTGTAGTCTCACGGTGCCCGAAAATGAATTAATCTCTAATTGGACCGATCCTATCTCTCGTTTCATAACCATCAAAATGTCGTCCCAGCATAAAAATGTCACAGCCAGTGACATTTCGGATTATAATCCGCAGCTGCGACTGGAAAGTGATCGGTTTGGATCAGTTTGGATGTATAGACCTTTACGCCTTTGCCGTCATAGGTCGCTGGCTGTGAAAAAACTGTTGTACTCTTTTTTTAAACTTGATTGCTAGGCAAGCGTCGTGTTCTATTTATAAACTTGATCACTTTCGAACTTTCACTCAAATTGTTTTAAATTAGAATGTTATAGAACCTCTTTCCACAAAACTTCACAAAAACAAAGGAAATCAGGTAGTGTTGTATAAATAGGTTGTAAAAATAAATATATAATAAACTAGCGGCCGCTTACGGTTTCACCAGCTTAGTTCCCGTTCCCGTGGGAATATCGGGATAAAAAGTATCCTATGTCAATTAACCAGGCTATCTACTGTCTGTGTACCAAATTTCATCCAAATCCGTTCAGTAGTTTTGGAACCTATTCATGCAAACAAACAAACAATCAACTCTTTCCTCTTTATAATATTAGTATAGATAATTGATTTATAGAACATTTTCCCATATTTAAATAGTTACCGCTCAATAGATGAAAGTATGGTAAAATCCAACCTAGAAAACATACACGTGTCCAAACTGACAACTCAAAATAAGATACCAAGCAGAAAAGCGAGTTCCAGTAGAGGAAATCTTAACTTCACTAATGGAGCGATAAACCTTACGTTATGGAGTACATCATCAACCTGTGGACGTCCACTGCTGGACATAAGCCTCTCCTAGCTCACGCCTGTTGTGGCGTTTATAGGAGGCTATCAGCCTACTGCTACCACGCTGGCCAGACGGGTTGGTAGAGGGTTTGTTTCAAGTTTTCCTTCTCTCGCACAGGTGTTCAATGCGTCGAGCCTCTTAGTCGACTCTTACGACATCCCAGGCATGTAAGGGAGCGGTGAAATTTGTATTCTTAGGCCGTCACCACACGGCAAACGGTACGTTATTGAGTAAAACAATAAAATTATTAGGATAAGTTTTGACGTTTACTATCTCATAAACGAGGCGAACGACCTCGGGTGTCGCGGCGCTGGGCGTCATTGTCGCGGGCAAATATCTTAGAGGTTTAACCTTTCGGGTCTGCGCGTGGGAGGACGCGTCGCCCTGCTTGTGACCCAAGCAAAGAGTACGCTAATACTTATAAGTAGGTACTTAAGCTGTGGAGTGGCTACTTTGTTGTAATTGTAATAATATTGTTAGCATTTTATATTTGCAAAATTCAGTACAGAGCCCTCTGCCCTATCAACTTATTTCAGTATTGAAGTAATGTTTAACGCCAGACGTAGTTGTTGTTTAGTTAACGTATAGTTGTAAGGGCCGGTTTCACCATCTACTTTATAAGTTCTGGGTAGCTTAATACAGATGTTGTTATATAAAAAATATGTCAAACTATCTGCCACATAAGCTATCCATAACTTATCAGTAGGTGTTGAAACCGGCCCTAAGTGTTATATAAGTTTTAAAGATAAAAAGTAAAAACAATTTGGTCAGATCGAAGACCAATAAAATTAACTGCACATAAATAAAAAAAACAAGGTAATTTAATCGTTTTTTGTACTAGTTATCTGTCTAGTCTGTACTAAAATAAAATAAAAAAATATTTTGTACTTTTCTTATCTACAATTTTTTTGCAACACCTTCTGGAATAGACACCAATAATATATTGAGCAGTTAAGCGAATTCCAGACGCCGTCCTAGAATTCATGGTTCATCAATTGACATACAAGAGTCATCCATTAGATTTACATTCTTATACACTGAAAGCCGTCAAGAGTGTGATCCTAGCTTATAAGGCAAAACCAATGATCTAGTTTTTCTTGTACAGTGGCAGTTAAAAGAAGTTGAAAGCGATAGTACTTTGTCAAACCAACCATAACTCGCGATCAGTAAGTTACAACCTCGCTTTAGGTAGGCAATATAATGCGACATGGGTCTAAAGTTCTTTGATACTTTTAAGGTTGATAACATACCGAGCTCTCGGGAAAAGTCGGATGTTGTGAGCAAGATGGATGTTATCATTGATCCACTTCGGATTACGAGAATTGATAATTATGGGTTAAGTGTGCCTTATCCAGCCTTGAAGTCATCGGTAATGAAGAACTGGATATCGAAGTTTTCTGAGTAATGGAAAATAAACTAAGTGAATATCTCTAGAGATGTGAAAGTTTTTGTATACTTACCAACGTAGATTAACAGAGCAAAGAAATGCAAATCGGAATAGTTTTCAAAACCCAAGTCGAATTTTCTATTATTTTATTTCCGATGAAGAAAAACTCTGGAATTTGGTTGACATTAGCGCCAAAAAGTTTGCATAACCTTCGACAACTTTCTCTAAAATTATAAAAGAGATTCAATTTGAGTTTGGAACTAATGCCACGTCTATGTCGCTGAAGGCTACTCTTTGGCCAGGCTCGGGCCAAACTGTGTGGGCAGAATAATGAAGACATTTGTCGCATGAGACTACATTGAGACACATGTTTACCCTCAATGCGGGCTCCCAAACTGTGAACATTTAAATATACGATCTCTTGTACAATGGGGGATCTTCCCGGTCGACCCGTAGAGTTTTTTGGGAAATTTTTTTTCGAAGAGTAATAAAGTTAAAGAAATTGAATTGAATGAAATACCTATTAATGTTCTATTATTTGTGATTAATCTATTACTTCTTGAAAGAATGCTCCCTAAAAAAATACTGATTGACCGGAAATTTCTCCGACTGTACCATATCACTAGAAATATTGGGTTAACACAGTGTGGTCATAAGTCATTCATAACTTATAGAAAATCCAAGAATTGGTATGACAGTACTTTTGAATCTCGCTATACAATAACTTCAAACTTTGTATTATTATGACTTCTCTATGGATAACTCTTTCAATTGTTTGTTCTGGACTTTTTGTTTGCCTTTAGTGATGTATATTTCTCTCGATCAAACGTAATTTGAATATTTATAATGCTATTGTTGTGTCAATATTAAAGCTTTGGATGATAAATTTTGCGTGCTTTGAATATATCTATTTACGTCAAGATATGATGCAATGAATGCGGTCTTTTGTCATAATAATATTCGATAATATTTATTACCCATTCATAAGCTTTATACTACTAAGGCGAAAATAAAATGATTTTATTGACTCACAGAGTCAATGAAGACTAGCCTTATCCCAAACAGGGAAAACTTCTGAGTTAACTAATAGTATTATTTTAAAACTTTTTCGGTTTATGCTCTTAAACCGAAAAAGTTTTAAAACAATACTTATAATGAACTAATAATACTTCGCATATGTTCAATATTAATCCAACTGCAAGCTCAGGCTATTTAGAGATACATTGTGAGATTGAGTTACTCACCAGTTTGAGTCAAACTCCCGCACTCATAGATTAACCGGTAACCATTTCGAGACCCCGAATTCTGGTAAGTACTCGACGAAAATTTTGCCTTCACTTCGATCAGAAGAGCTAGCACGAAAAACTCGCGAAAAGCATTGAAATAGTCACGTCGAAAAATTTATAGGAATAACTTAAATAAATAAATAAATATTTCCATACAATCACACCAATTATCTAGCCCACGTTAAGTATCATGAAGAACTTGTGTTATGGATACTCGATAACGGATAAACATACTTACATACTTTTTTTGTAAATACATACATAATATACAAATTAAACACCCAGACCAAGACAAATAGACATGTTCATGCACACAAATATTTGTCTTGTCCGGGGATCGAACCCGGGACCTCTGGCTCAGAAGGTGGGGTTAGTACCCCTGCGCCAAACAGGTCGTCTTAACTTATTTCGTTGGACGGCCCGGATGGACGCTGCTATAAAAAATACTTTTCGCAAGTTTTTCGCCCCACAGTGCTTTGCCAGTCATGTGGTGTTGCTCTTTGAACTCGTATTACATGAAGATGAATAGTTTTCGAAATTCGGGTTCCCGAATATGGGTTAACGGTCCAGCCTAATTGCGCCATTACTATCAGTTACGTCACAAGGAAGCCTCGCTTTACGGAAGGCAGAAACAAAAGCCTCAAATGGCCCGTAGAGGATACTTATCTATATAATGCACACAATACGTCGGTCATCCATCAAATCTACCACGCCTCGGCGCAACACTATCGCATCCATGTTGGGCAGGCGATCATATCACAAGAAACCTTATTTCTAGAGCGTAATTTTTAAAAAAAGTTGCCATGTATTTGTTGATTGGAAAATATGCACGGACGTTCCCAATAATGACTTTAATGACGATCGTCATTTGTTTTGTTAATTTTACGTCTACCATTACGGATGAATTTGGTTCTTCTATGTCATTATAGGAGTCGATTTCAGCAAATCGTTTTTTTTTATTTATGATTTTTGAATTTTTGCATTATAGGCTGTTGCATCTTAATCGATCGTTAAACACCTGAAAATATGTTTCTTTCGAATGCAAGGATATTCCTAGCATTGATGTGACAACGCTGGCCTACAGCGTATTGAAAATATAAAAGTATTGGAGAATTTCGACGGTAATTCGCAAGTCTCGGTAGCTCAGCGGTTAGAGCTTTGGACCGGATTTCCAAAGGTCGTGGGTTCCCATCTGAGAATTCACTTGAGGCCGAGTTAATTTTTTCCAATATTTTTCTATTTAAAATTATCATAAATCGTTTTTTATCATTTCGGTTGAACTTCTTATTTCATAAGTTTTAAATTTTTCTATGAAACAAATAATTAAATAAGGAGATCCAATTGGGTAAAATAATATTACAATAGTTGCACCTAAATGCAACTGTTGAAATTGAATGCAATGTAGGACCTGCCCCCTAATTGTCTAATTTCAAAATCTATCACAATCCCTTTCAAAGGTATTGTTATTGTGATAGTGATTTATGCTATTGTGTAACCTATACTCGCAATCCCTTTCGGAACGAATGATGTTTTAAATGACACTGCATTTGACACTTCTCTATACATTTGAAAGATATTTTACGTCTGTCACTTTGCTTAGACAGTTCAATTTCGTTCATTCAATACCTTTCAAAACGCGTCCCGATCACAATCCCTATCAAATGTCAAATAGTGTCGGCCTGAAGTATGTAAATATCTTTCAAATGAGGAATTGATTGGAAGGGATTGCGATAGATGTTAAAATTAGACAATTAGCCCTCTGTTTCGCAAAGTTTGATTATCTTTGAATTTACTTACTTCAGAACAATCGAAAATATTTCAAACTCGTAATTTCATAAAGCTAATCAGCGACATGTGTCAACAGTAAAATAATGGCGTCTGCAACTTTCTAAAAATGTAACAAGCTCGTACTAAGATGTCTGTCTGTACACATGCCATTGTTTTGGGCATAGCACAACATCGGCATTGTCATACATACTGTTACTTCATCGCCACATTGTTATGTTGTATTTAGTAACTTGTTTTGGCATCCCAACACGCGACCGATCATCAGTTATGTCAATATATTTACTCAGCCTATGTTTACATTTTGATTGAGATGTATCGGCTCGGTTGTCTGTTTGCTTTCGACTACCGAAATATATTTGGTAACTGTACTTGCTTGAGGATTTCGAATCAAATAAAAACTTGTTTGTATTTCGATAAACCTGTAATTTAATGTTTTTCTTCGATAAGGCTGGCGCGGTCTGTATTTAAATAAATAATAAATTAATAGATATTTCTTACATTCACACCAATTAACCTAGCCCCGAAGTAAGCACTGTAAGGCTTGTGTTATGGGATACTAGGGTGACGGATATAAATACATACATAAGTAGTTATGTGTAGAAATATATATCAACATCCATGACTCGGCTACAGATGCTCGTATTCATTATACAAACATTTGCCCCTACCGGGATTCGAACCCATGACCTCAGAGTAGGCGACACCTTATAACCGGTGTACGTACCACTCTACCACGGAGGTCGTCAAAATTTGAGTATCAGAGCCCTTGGTACAAGTTGACATTTACTGTCAACGTTTTTGACAACTATCGGATGCTCTACTCATGTCGGTAAAGCATTTCTATGGATATGAAAGAGACAAAGCGATAGTTTTCGAAAACGATTATAGTTTGCCACATACGTACTAAGAGTACTGCTATATCTACCTCTATATCCACTGAACCAATTTGAATGTAGATATTTTAATACACAAATAAGAACCTACCCCCTAATTGTCTTATTTCAAATTCTATCACAATCCCTTTCAAAGGTATTGTAATTGTATGTAACTAATAGTCGAAATCCCTTTCAGAACGAATGATGTTTTAAATGACACACGCACATTTGACACTTCTCCAAACATTTGAAAGATATTTTCGTCCGTCACCTTGCTTAGACAGTTCAATTTCATTCATTCAATACCTTTCAAAACGCGTCCCGATCACAATCCCTTTCAAATGTCAAATAGTGACGGACAGAAGTATGTAAACATCTTTCAAATGACGAATGGAAAGGGATTGCGATAGATTTTAAAATTAGTGGTAAGCGACTTGTGGGACAAGTCCATATTTTTTTTTTTTTTTTTAAATATCCAGTTCTAATTGGTTTGAAACAGTGTTATTAAATGGTTTTTTTTCTCGTATGATTTATAAAATTTCTTTCAGTTTGTAAAACTCTGGCCAAAAAAAATTAAAGTCGTCGAATCGATAAGAAGACGCTTGTAAAACTATGTAATTTGTCTTCTATTAGGAGTAATCGTAAATTCAGTATATTTTTAACCGACTTCAAAAAAGGAGGAGATTCTCAATTCAAAATTTTTTTTTTTTTTTATGTATGTACACCGATTACGCCGAGATTTCTGAACCGATTTCCATGATTCTTTTTTTGTTCGATGCAGAATAGTTGCCAATTGGTCCCATAAAAATTTGGTTTCGTTTGACCCAGTACTTTTTATGTTATGAGCATTTTTATATATTTCATTTCTTTGTTGACTTGGACGATGTAGTATTTACGATAATTTTGTTTATAATGTACATGAAACCTTATCTAATCTAGTAAAACCCTGCTGTAGTTTACAAAACAGCCTATTACATACACTAAAAAGTAAAAAAAAAACTGCGTTAAAAAAACCGACTTCAAAAACTAAAAAGCAAAAAATAAGCCTTTTGGAGGCGGTGCCAGACAAGGCAAGAAAAATAAAAGAAAAATAGTAGAATGTCTTGGCTGCCACCGACTCCAAAAGGCTTATTTTTTGCTTTTTAGTTTTTGAAGTCGGTTTTTTTTAACGCAGTTTTTTTTTAAAGTAAACACATTTTCTCGTTAGATTAAGAGGTGTCAGTACGTAACTAAAGCATACACTTCAAAATATATAGTCCTTCAGAAGCAGGCATAGGTCAATGTTGATTTCCTGTGCTCATTTCTAGTGAAGGTAAAATAAATTATAGTTTAAGTTACACATTGTTTGGAATGAAACAATCGGACTATTCCTTGCAATAGTTAGGGAACGAACTACTAGTGTGTTCACATTTCCTAATCATTACGGACTGTTATTTTTAATAAGTTATTACTAGATAGATGCCTACCTAATTACTTGACTTAAATCAAACTATTGCTTATAGCTCATAACACTTCTATATTATTTTAATACGTTCCTTGCTGAAGAACCGCTTTGTGTTATTGATAGTTTGTAGTCGACTTTATTTATTAATCGGAATCCAATTATTTAATTAAAATGGGAAAAATACAAATCGTTCTCTCAATAGTTATACTATTTAATAAAATTACCTTATACATTATTATAAATACGCATTTGAATAAAGTCGTGTGACACTTATCTATTTTGTGTGGTAAAAAAATATTAGTAAGTTGACAAAAGTTGCCTCAAATCGATAAAAACACTAATACAAATGTTATTTATTTATTTATTGTTAGGTAAATCTCCAATCCTATATCTTCCGAATGGTTGGTGACCCCTAAAGACATAGAAACAACGCTTCGAGCTACCAGAGGGCGTACACCTTTTGCTGAAAGTCTAATTTACAACAAGGTTATTGAATACAGGTGCATTTGGTATAATGGATAATGAATAGTTCTCAAACCCTGCATAAATACTTAGCTATTGTGTTACTTTGAAATGCTCATAAACTTGTTATCCATATTAGTCTTATTTTATGCCGGGAAAGTAGAAAGGCAGGGGTCGTAAACGTTTTGATTAATTATAATTATTAAGCAAATAGTTTTTAGGTACAACAGTCAGCACGTCGCTCGGTTGTAGTATTTGATTTGTGGATATTTAATTATAACCAATCATCATCCGAGTATATCATAAAATGCATCAATCAACCTAGTAAGATCTCATGGGTGTGTACACAATATTTAAGAGGCAATTACAGCTTACTAGTTTTTATTATCATTATTAGTACCTACTGCAAAAATCCGGATCTATTAAAATTACACAACGTTCAAAATGTCGTACAGATATCTTTAATTAAACTAAAAGCTAAATGACATCCTTGACCTAATTCATAACTTCCCGCTATCACAAATGTCCACTTTATAATCATTATATTATTGAGATTAAGTTAAAAGTGGTTCACCTTTTAGAAGCAAAGTTCATTGCGTTATACTTCCTAAATAAATTCAGCGCAATTTATGCGCAAACGCATAACCCGTATAGTCTACTCAATAGGACCGGATTGTCGGGCTTCGTAAAGAACGTTGGGCGTCGGATTACTGTGTTTTAATATAGATCAAACTATACTCGTAAATTATATAAGAAAATTATTAGAATGTTGGGATAATTGACGACGACTTTGGTGTAGTGGTTTAAACGTTTGGGCTTAACCTAATATTTTTTCTGTAATAAATTAACTCACAGCTATAAAATATATGTGACTTAGTTTTTTTTTAATGGTATGTTATTAATTATTATTTATTCAAAATTTCCTAATATCTGAAATAATTATTTCGTAAACATCAAATAAAATTTTAGATAACCTCCAAATCTCTAGTAACGTCCGTGTCAATATTTGTCCATAATAAATTATTAGCGATGTGGCTCCATAAAAATGCAAGATATACCCATACGAAGAGAGGTCACCACCTACGCTAGCATTTAGGGTCAGCATGTAGGCGCTCTATATAAAGCATTTTCTTTACAAGGACATCTGAGATCATCTCGGTTCAACCAACTCTTGTTGGAGTGATCGCTTCTGATCTCCTTTTTAGCTATGTTTCCTGTTTATTTTGATATGTGAACTTATTTTTCCATCTACTAAGGCTACACACACAAATTTTCAAAATACTGATGAGGTATAGCTGCACTATACTATAAATAAATAAATAATTAATTGCATACAATCACACCAATTATCTAGCCCATTACGTTAAGTTTCATGAAGAACTTGTGTTATGGTTCTAGATAACGGATTAACATACCTATATACTTTTTTTTTATAAATATATGTATATATAATATACATATAAAACACCCAGGCCAAGACAAATAGTCATGTTCGTGATCACAAATATTTGTCTTGTTCGGGGATCGAACCCAGGCCCTCTGGCGCAGAAGGCGGGCTTAGTACCCCTGCGCCACACAGGTCGTCAAATAGTGCTGTAAGTTATCATATATTTATGTTTACCCAGATGTTACTGTGCAATCGAAATTATTGACTTTTTGTATGCGGTTTAAATGAAGTGGTGAAAGATATATTAAAAAAAGGGCACAGGTAGTGGAAATTCTGAAGGTGTTGTTTTGAAAAAACACCTACATTTTCTTCAATATTTTTATAACTTACGCGTTGTTTTATAATGACGGTAGTAACAAGTCGGGCTATACCGGCTTTGTGGGTTGGTGGTATCAGAATCAGAGGTCCCAGATTCTACTCCCATAATACATATTGTATCGCTTTAACTGGTGGTACTTATTGTAAGTATGCCTGGCTAGCTACTACCATCCTACTTAAATTACACGAAGAATACTTAAAAAAACTTACCTCAATTTAATTAAGTATTTAGAATCTAATAATTCTGAATCTTATCAGCAGGTATCAGTCAAACTTTTTACACTATGTGCAATTTAATACATAATGTCTGGCCGAAAATATCTTACTTCAGTCATAACAAAGATCAAAACAGAAAGTACTTTTAAGCTTAAGAGATAAAAATAAAAGCTCCACAATCAGCAGTGAACTATCACGAGCCGGGGTCAACGACCGGTTGACATTTGACACGAATGTCAAGGTAGCTACGTCAACAGGATTTTCTGAGAATGGCGCGCGGAACGTCACAGATCACAGGAAAAAAAGTATCACACAGTGGTTTCGAGGTAAATGTCAACACCACTTTTTTTTACGACCCAGTCTTTATTGCTACTGCTTTGACCTCGCATACTGAGGATGAGTTTCAGTATGTCTGCCTCATTTTATACGAAAGGTTACGAGGCTGTTAATCTCTCTTGATATACTGGTTCCTTTTAGGTTTAATTAATTTTATGCAGGGTATGTAATAAAAATTGGCCGATAACAGCAGCGGTTTCAGTCGTATTGGTGTAATAAATTCTTAACAATAGAAATAAAACAACTTTTACGGATATCAAAGACGCTATATTTCCACGAACTAAGTTGTAATTGTCCGCATTTTTAGGTTTTTTTAGGGGTTTTTTTATTTTCCCGACGTTTCGGCACCTTTACAGCTGCCGTGGTCACGGGATGATATCCCGTCATGTCATCCCGTGACCACGGCAGCTGTTAAGGTGCCGAAAAACCTAAAAATACGGACAATTACAACTTAGCTCGTGGAAATATAGCGCGTTTGATATCCGTAAAAGTTGTTTTATTTCAATGAACAGTGCGCGCCAAAACATAAGATGTACGTATTCTTAACAATAACAATATATTGAGTAAGGTACATTAAATATATACGTCTCACTTAGAGTTCATAAACATTCATCATCACAAACAATGCAGCCTCCGTAGGCCTGCATCCAGGCTCACGTGTGAGTCACGCATTAGCGATGACGTCAGAATGCAGCTAAGAGAAATGTCACTCGTCCCACGTGCTATCTCTTATCCACTTCGTTTCTACCATGAACCCTCTATTTCAGTACACGAAACGCATAAAATATCAGAAGTTAGAAGTACGAACGAAATACAGTTTTCTTTTTCATAATTTCTTCTATTTTGAACTTTTTTACTTTGTTATTTCAACATGCCTGTTTTCGATACGACTTATTTCGGTACTGTCGTTATATCGCTGTACTGTTCTCCCTTTGTCGGCTGTTACGACACCCACGCGACTAGAGAGGGTAGTGCTATTTTAGACCATCTCGGCATAGGTACTGGAAAATAATCTAGGCAGCTCTATCTTCGAAATCTTCAGCCATAAATCTTTGTACAAACAATCTCCGCGCCTTAAATCTCCATCATAATATTGTTCATTCATAACTAACCAAACACGATTTCCAAAATGTCACTGCGATGGCTATACTCGTATCTCGTGAATCATGCAGTGACGTCAGAATGCAGTAGAGGGCAAATGTCACGCCCGCGGCCCACGTGCCATCCTCGCGGAAAAACTGCGGTCCCACTAACAGCGAAGTCGGAACACGGGTTTATACACTCTGGCTGTAGAGGCCAACCCCGCAAGCGCAGAAGAGGGGTAGACATTTGGCAGTAGAGCTGACTGCGCTTGTCGTGTCGAGGTATAAAAAATCAGCTCTTTTTCCGTTTTAATTTGCAGGCAGGCTAACAGCGAAATTCCTTAAAAGGTTGGCAGAGCGTCAAACGAGCAGCGAAGCGATTCTACACGCGTTTGCTTGAAATTGAGTGTTTTACGCGGCAGAGCCCGCGGATGGGAATGTTGCATCTCATGCGGCGTTTATCGCGGCGGCGCACGCAGCGGTTCGCACGCAATTCTCGATAAAATAATGCGCTCCGCGTGCTACATACTTAACACGCTTGAAGGTTCACTTCGGGCGCCCTGTCTCTCTTCCCGTCTCTCATCACTATGAACTACATCGTATATAGCCAAATTTGTTTTAACGTGTACGATGATAAGTGCGCCGCCGCTTCGTAGGTAAACATAAAAAACATCCGGCGTGCCACCCCACGAAACGCCACGCCACACGCTACGTGTGACGACGCCCCGCGTGTAAGTAAGGCCTCAGTTTAAGGCCTAAAAAATCAGACGACAAGATAAGAAATCAGAGACACATTCGAATATTAGTAATGTTTACTTTAGTACTAAGTATTGATGCTAATCACATTAGAAGTAAATGCGTCCGCGGTCAGTGGGACCACGCGACGAGACAAACATAAAATGCTCCATGTGGGACTTAAAACGTCGATGTCTTTATTTTTAGTTTCCAATTTGTGACTCAATGCTTTCTGGATTTGGAGTTTGGCCTGGACCTTGAACCCTGCTGTTTTATTTAGTCGCTGGAGTATATTATTTGGAATTAATGTGCTCATAAAAAGAGTAAAAGATGAGCAACGAACAATTTGTACGAAGGTTGACAGATAACGATAATAAGGGAAATAAATGTTAATTGAAATATTAATAACCAAGTAAATTTTTATCATTCGGTACTCAGACAAGGCAAGGAAAAAGTTTTAGAAATATAATGTTATCAATATCATGCAGTGAAAAACAATAAAATTTTCCACTCACCAAATTAAGGAAAATAAGTCAAAAATACCAGTGCGTGTATTGCATGTACGTGTGAGGCATGACAAAATACAAGCTTTTTAAAAATAATGTGTTTTTAATTATTAATTTATTTATTTATTAATTTATTAAAGTGCGTTATTTTGCCATATATGAATTATACTTTAACATTATTTTTAAACAAAGAAGGCAAATAAAGTGTACACATTGCATCGAGCAACATATAAGTCCTAGCAAATATTTCAATCCGCTTTCATAACCAAATGGAGGGGGTTGTGAAAGCAAACTGAAATACTAAAACAATATTCCCACAATTTACGGCGAATTATGGCAATCTGAAATCATGGACGCTCGCAGTTTGCTGAGCGAATCCATCAGCGAAACAGAGCCGCATTCAAAACAAAAGACAGTTTTGAAACTAGGATCGCGATTGTTTC
Source organism: Chrysoteuchia culmella (assembly GCA_910589605.1). Classification (NCBI taxonomy): domain Eukaryota; kingdom Metazoa; phylum Arthropoda; class Insecta; order Lepidoptera; family Crambidae; genus Chrysoteuchia; species Chrysoteuchia culmella. The sequence continues at coordinate 17,955,543 of OU342651.1, read as the reverse complement.
GTGTTCCTCGTAATAAATCATGTCAGACATAATAAGCCCCTAACGTGTGTCTGACCTGCGCCCACGCCTGTACCGGCGACCACACTGATAGACACCGACCTCACTCAAATGTCAACTTAAGCACATTCGAAATAAAGCCTCGTTTATCTCGCATCCGAATGACGGTACACCCGTCAACAATGATAACACGCACGGAAGAGTAAGTCAACCTCTATTGTTTTAGCTTTAAGGAATATTTTAACGACGTCTTCAGTATCGTATCCCTAGACACGTCCCGACATGGTCAAATCGTTGAGGTCGCGTGGTTAAACGCGTAAACTGTCGTCCCGGGTGACTGGTGTAAACTTTTGTAGGTCAACACTGCGTTGATAGTACCGCTTTCCTATTTATATGCAGAGTTAAACCATCTGACGTTTTGAGAGCGTAGGCGCATCTAGCATTCTCTGTAGACCAATGTCGACAAATTGCTAATATCAAATGTCAAAATGCATATGTCAAGGCCTAAAAAATAGAACAATCAATATGTAAAGTGAGTAGCCATTGTGTGACAGACAAAATATCAGTTGATAATAAATTGATGAAACGACACGCATATTTGATAGGAAGTATGTGGACATGGACAGTTATATATTGCTTAAAGTTTTTATTACAACCAAGCAATTTTTCTAAGATTATTGTCGCCTTTGTTCTTTTAATTTTAAATTCACATCACATCATCAGTCTGTGGACGTCCACTGCTGGACATAGGCCTCTCTTAGCTCACGCCTATTGTGTCGTTCATAGGAGGCTATTAGCCTACTGCTACCACGCTGGCCAGACGTTGGTAGAGGGTTTGTTTCAAGTTTTCCTTCTCTCGCATAGGTGTGCAATGCGTCGAGCCTCTTAGTCGACTCTTACGACATCCCAGGGATGTAAGGGAGTGGTGACACTTGTATTCTAAGGACGTCACCACACGGCAATTTTTAATTAAATAATGGCAAAGATAATTTCAAAATTGTTAAGGTTTGCAATGATAAAGCAAGAACGTGCCTTTTTTTCTACAAAGGATCATTTGGCTAATTGCTAGACCATAAAATTGGTAGGTAGGCAGTTGAAATGTAATGAATATAGATAAATATTAATAAGCAAACAAACCATAAACACGAACAAGTAAAGTCGGTTGTTAAATGTATTATTATTATTTTATATCCATCTGATAGATAGCATTAGAAATTGCCTCAAATTTGTGCTAAGTAATTGGCTGGCTAATAACTTGATTATATCGCAACCAAAGGCTTAATATTATAGTTTAGTATTTGTCGGCAAAGTGTAGAGAAAAAATCTGAACGACATCCCTCCCTGTAATTCCCTTTTAGTAATAATCCCTCTCTATAAGTAATAATATTAATTTATTTTAAATAAGTTAATTAGGATTAATACAGCTTTTACGGATTTTAAGCGCACTGTATTTCACGAGTTAAGATCTAATTTTCCGTGTTTTTTAAGGTATTTTGGTTTTTTGGTTTTTTTTGGTGGCACGGGATGACTCATCTGCATCCGTAAAAGTTTTTTTATTTCAATGACCATTGCGCGCCATAACTTAAGATACGTATTTGAAAAAGGGTCTTCTGAAATTGGAAAGAAGTGGATGTATACAAATATTATGTGATCAGAAACTAAGGATTTTGCTTATAGCATCTTTTTTCTACGTTAGCGAGGTCACATTTTGAATGATAGTCGAATCCAACTTCATGATCCACACATATTAATGAGTTGAAAAGAATTAGATGCAACATTTATTATAAGGGTGGTACTGTACATTAAATTAAACATTTTTTATTGAAACTTTTCTAAAAACTAAGTGTGATAATAAAAAAAGCATTTTCTCGTTAATTATATGTTGTTTTATTGAATAGTTATAGTATACCAATTAAATATAGTATCGTAAAACAGTGTTATCAATCACCGAGATTCGGCAAATATTTTAATGAAAGCCCAATCAAATAAATTTAACGGTATTTGTCGAACTAAATTGATATTAGCAGAACGCCAACAAGTGTATGCCTAATTAGTGACCGTATGGTGAATAAATTTACATAATGACTAATTACGAACTTTTGACATCTTGTATTTGATTGATCACCTCCTTAAAGCTTCGTCTCATAATGAAAATGAAAATGAAAAAAAAAATTACTTGGAACATAGTTTTTTAAGGTTCGTAATACAGGATAGTTAGATCAATATGCCCCGCCCTTGGAAGAGCATGTAAACATTATGTTAAAACAATTAATTGAAATATATAACTTTCGAAATAAGTAAACTAACAAAGCTTTTATAATACAACGTAATGTTACGGAAATGTTGACCTTTGGCTGTAGCCATTGCTCTTCCGTAATTCCTACAGAAACATAGAAAGACCCATCGGATTTATTTAGTCCTTTTCTTTAAAAATCTTAAATATCCCTTTTTTCGGCAAAAATATTTATACTCAAATAGACATCCGTGGCTCTCTCAGTTTAAAAGATGAAAGAGTTATCCACAATAACAATTTTAAGTGAATGATGATATCTGATTTCACTATTATTCAGTATAGTTTTAGTAATACAATATTAGCACGAAAAAGCTCCAGCCCCCCTACGATCATCTTTTAGAAACCATCATGTCCTAAAAACGTTTTGTTTGCGTTTTGTTTTTATTGAAGTTGACAAATTTTCACACTTTGAAGGCGATGATTGAGTGAAGACGTCACAAAACTTCCGTCAAAAAGCAAGCTTACTTTATGAGGATCGTAGATTGAAGCAATATTGCGCTAAGAGATGGCGGTAGGTAGCGCACACTGAAACTGTCAAAAGAAATTCCGAATGGGAAATTCAAGTCATGAGTACCTGTTTACAACACTGCACATTTCTGATGACGTAATAATACTTAATTCATTCATTGCTTATTAAAGCGTTGAGTTAAAACTCACAACAGGCGGTCGGCCATAGAAACAAAATTATACAAACCTTAAAAGGATAATAACTTTTAAGATACTTCCTAGACTACATCAGCGTTATGATCCAGCAAAATATTCAATTATCTCGGAACGTGCCTTAATCTATTAGATATTTCATTAACTGGGAAAATTACGTTCATGAAGCCAATAATTATTGTAACTCCCATACATTGGCGAGGTTATTATGACACAGTTAAAGTTGCACAGTATTTCACTTAGGCATACAGACAGAATAGTCGCACTGACTTTCTTTACACTTTATTTACTTGTAAAGCTTGTCGGCATTAAATAAATAAATAAATTTCATACAATCACACCAATTATCTAGCCTACGTTAAGTTTCATGAAGAACTTGTGTTATGGATACTAGATAAAGTAAAACCATACTTATGTATTTTTTTGTAAATACATACATAATATACATATTAAACAAAATACCCAGACCAAAACAAATAGACATGTTCATGCACACAAATATTTGTCTTGTCCGGGGATCGAACCCGGGACCTCTGCCGTAAAAGGCGGGTTTAGCACCCCTGCGCCAAACAGGTCGTCGGGTCGCATACTACTATTATGTGGCTAATAATTAAACACAATAATTTAAAACGAATTAAACTTTACTTCTGAACTAAGCTTGGGAAACTAAGCTTTATTAATTATTGGATAATTGGATATCGAATAAAACTGTTAAATAATCAATTTAAATAAACTTAACCAAGTTTTCAGGCTACGTGCAGTATCAGGTTCCGTAGTTAGCCTTTACTACAATATTAAATGGTTATACTTACATTGATTACCTACCGTCTGTATTACAAATATGAGATATGAGAAATAGTCGTTGGTAGCAACGACTAAGTATATCTCCATCTACCTATTCAATGTAATAAAAAGTACAAAAGTCTCACATCGAATATTAAGATTTGCCTTACCGCCTCTAATGCAATATAATTAATCAAGAGTGCAAGTCCAATTTAAGCGTTTAGCGTGAGTCTGAGATAAACAGCTGTTTAAACGTTTACACTATTAGTAGATTTGCGCAATCACAAGGGATACCAAAGTCCAAAGCTGTTAATGGCGTCCATTGCAAGAACGTTTTAGTATGCAGCTTGTCACATTGTTTAACTTTCGTTTGTGGAATAAGGGGCTAGTTCCGTGGCACTCGTTAACACCCACTGGCTTGTTTGGGGCAGTACGGTTCACCTAATTCTGTCTTTCTGACGACTTCTGTTTTAATTTGGTTGTTAAGAGCTTTCAAAATGGTTGGATTTCTTTTTTGTCACGATTAAGAGACAAAGCTCATAGTCTTGCGTCGAAGGCAGTAAATCTTAAATAAAATTATAAATGCGAAAGTGTGTTTGTTTGTCCTTTTTTGACGCCCTCAGTTAGCAACCAATCGAGTTGATTTTTTATATAGAGTTGGAAATGCGGAGAGGAACATAGGCTTATTTTATAGTCTGACTATTTATATTGTATGACCATATATTTGGAACACAAAGTACTAATTAATCACCAATTTACTGTTGATTCAATTTTAGTGAGTTTTGCCAACTATTTCAACTCTTTAGTTATTTGATATATTTGAGCACTAGCTGTTGGTACTATTTTAAACTGACACTACATGAGTTTATTGTACGAATATATTTTCTCGTCCTTCGGCATACCTACTCACTAAAAATAACCATAGAAAATATTACCAACCCTAAGTAAAAATAAAGTTAAGCTAGCTACCTACCTATATTTTAATTTTAATTTCATTTTGTTGATTTTAATAATGATTCTCTATTTTTTGTCATACTTTATTAAAATTTTAAAATTGTGAGTGATAAATGTGATGTTATATGGACCTTGTCTGAAATATATATATTTAATTTTTATATTTTATTTTATTTTATTTATTTATACATTTTTTAAGTAGATTTAAAGCGCTCGTGGCGGCGCTTGACAGACTGATCGTATTCAATCACGTTTGATAAGCAACGCTCAGTCCGGCCAGGTGTCGCATGGGTGACCGTAGGTAAAGTGGCATTACTGAATGCTTCCGTGCTTCGGAGGTCACGTTAAACCGTCGATTCCGGCTGCTGTCATCTGATAACAGTCGTTAAGCCAAGTCAGAGACCTTATAGGCGGCTTGATAAACTCTGACATCAGAGGTGGCAACTAATCCTCATACAATAAGAGAGTGTAGATAAAAGCTTTAAATCATCGTAGAATTTCGAATAAAATCTAAAACTCAAAAGCTGCCCTTTGTGTATTCTAAGCTTTTAAAAATCCCATCAAACACTTAACTATCCCATTTTAAGCACATTTTATAAACTTAAACTACTACAAACTGCAGACTTCATAACAAACATCTTTGAATATTTTCACTTTTCTTCAGACAAGATGATTTACTACAGATAGCCAGCCGTTAATAAAAATAAGCGCTGCTCTAAATTAGTTTTAATGCAACATGTCAGTGCGCAGACGCAGAGAAAGTGACGCCATTTACCAGCCACTGTCGCGCGATTATGTCGCGATCAGACCGCCGATCCATTAGAACCTGATAACGTAAAGGTCAGAGGCCAAATTCTGATAACTTTTAGTCATAATCGTTTCTCAATCGTGTTGCAATTGTTGTGCTAATTTGAACAGTTTTTGTTACTACAGTGTAAAAATTTAAACACGATTGAGATGCAAAATTATGTCTAAATATTAACGGAATTGACCTCCAGGTAACGTTGGCTGCGTCCTGCGTCCGATGTGAGGACAATAAAACAAAAATGTTGGTGACACTTTATGTAGGTCCCAACATTTGGTTCTTTTTACGTACGTTTATGTAAAAGAGAGGTGTTTAGCGCGCTCGAGTTTCATTATAAAAAATATGCACTTGTCTTACATTAGCTAAATAATAAACCACGCCCGTGAGCTAAAACGTCATAAAGAACTTTATTATGTTCCAAATATAACTGAAATTATAATTTTAACCTTTAACCTGTTTGGTTAATCAAAAGTATCTACTCATTCTGTTTGGGTAATTATTTATTTATTCAACTTTATTTTACAAAATATACAAAGTAAAGTACGAAAGGCGGACTTAATACTAAAAGTTTTCTCTGCCAGTCAACCTTAAGGTAACAGATATCAGCGAATGCGGTACAAATAAAGGGTTTAAGGAAATCTTGATCAACTAGATAAATAGATGATAATTAGTATAATTTGTTTGGAAATATTCCGTTCTTTATTCTTCCTTTGGAGTAAAAGTAAGAAAATAATGTCTAATTTTATTGTTCCAGGTAATATATTAGTGGCAACATGCGTCACGAAAGTAAGAAATAACAGCAATGTGAGGTAAGGTGCGTTAAATTGGCGCAATTCTATTGTGGTATACATTATCATGGCGAACCGCGCGAACCGCGTGCTTGGAAGCCGAAATGTCGGCGCGCATTCCAACGCACTAACCTACGCACGGGATGAGGTCTTAGTGGCGGTGGTAGCGGATAACATTTTTTTATTAATGAGCCATGTCCCAGCCCGCTGGCCCAATGCGGATTGGGTGGCTTTAATGACTGCAAATACAGCCGGCACCAACGGGTTATTTTACCCTCCGAAGCACGGAGGAGCTCAAGAGACTAAATTTTTGGTCACCCATCCTATGGCCAGCCATTGATCGCAGGTCGAGCGCATGGACCATCGCGTCACCGCGATAGGCGCAATTCTATTGTGGTATACATTATCATGGCGAACCGCGTGCTTGGAAGCCGAAATGTCGGTGCGCATTCCAACGCTCTAACCTACGCACGGGAAGTGATTATAGTGGCGGCAGTAGCGAAAATCTGTGATAATGTTAGTGTAAAACAAACATAAGATTACCCATACTACGAGTTACATTAAGTTTTTGAAGCAAAGAATAACGACAACAATGGAAAATAGACATTTTATCATAACATACAGGGATACCACAGAAAACGTGAAGATATTTAAAATTTTCGTATGATTTTGAATATCTTCACGTTTTCATGGTAATTGTGTCATTTTTCGAGGCGACACATATATCAAAACTCTCTCAATAACCTCTATGAATGATGTTGAGATTTTTATTAGACCTTTATTTATATTTTTCGTTTAGTTATACTTTCAAATTCTGTTATTATTGGTATATTCTTATTGCTTTTTACTCTTGAAATTCTGGATAGTTAGGACGAATTATCTAAATTCATCATCAACCACAATCCCTTTCAATATGTGAAAATTCGTTATGGACTTATCAAGGCTTAAAATCAATAATTTTTGTTGGCGCAGGATTCAATGTAGTACAGTCAACCACAAACTTATACATTAAGCAGCTCTCCGCTACATCTCAACACAATGCACTAACCCTATGCAAACGCGACGGCCTTCTCAATGCCAGTCGCGACAGACTCGCCGGCAGATACTTCGCACTGCTTATGTACACTCGCATTGGTATTTGTACAGTCAACAGCATGTTAAGCTAGACAGGGTCACTATAAAAACTGTTCATTTATTACGATCAACAGCAATTACTTATACTACTAATAATGAAAGAAGCGTGGTTGTTTGTTACTCAATCACACAAAAACGGCTGATTTCCATGAAATTTGGATTAATTTTATCCCGATATTGCGGGCGACAACTAATGGATTCAGAATATTTACACAGCAGGCATATCGTTTCACAGCTTTTATAACAATAAATTAACTACCAGACAACAATTTAACATCAAAATCATATCGATTGCAACTTCGAAACTACAAACATTTACATTTCCTTGTTATTTATATTTACAATTTCTATCGAGCCACAAGTTAATCTAACAGCTATAGTTAATTGTATTAGTTCAATTTCAAAATCGTTATCGGCTCGTATATCTGTCGTTTGTTTGTCACTTGAGAAGTCCATTTTATCGAAACTGTGGGCGTGCTTCACCGATTTACCTCCATGTTGATGTTACATGAATTAGCAGTACTATATTTATAGACATACTAGTGGCCGCCCGCAGTTTCACCCACATGGTCACCGGGATTAAATGTATCCTAAGTTTTAATTGAGGCCATTTGTGTGACAAATGTTATCCAAATTCGTTTAGCCGTTTTTAAGTTATTTAGTAACAAACATTCAAACATCCAAATATCCAACAACCAACCACCTATGTGATCTAGTGGTAACAACCACTGGTGTCAAACTCTGAGGTCTCGGGTCCAATTCCTAGCCGAATACATATTGTATGCGGTTTGGTTGGAGGTAGGACTTGTAAGTTCGCCTGGCTAGCTACCACCATCTTATCTAAGTCTGACGCCATATGTTATGACTCCCCTTCGTTAAAAAAATAATAAAAAAATCCAAATACATCAGGTTTGTAACCTGGCTAATTTAGTACCATTATTTTTAAATTAGCCTAAAATTACTGTAATTTTTAAGGTTCTGTACCAAAAGGGTGAAAACGGGACGGGATGTTTAAGTGGGTCTCTCATACAACAAGTGTTTTTTGCTCGATATTAATAATAATGGTACGGAACTCATCGTGCGCGAGTCCGACTCGAACTTGGCTGGTTTTCGGGCATCACTTCTTTATTTATGAACTGATTTAAATGATTCTAATCAAATTTTGTTATAATGACTTGCTTGGTACTTTCTGTTAACGTCGAATACAACGTACGTAGTACGAAAAACGAAATTTGATAATAGACAAAGTTCGTAATTCGATTTACTCAATGTTGAGCTTTATTTCTAAGCTTCATTGTCCCAAAACCTACGAACGTAGTTTGAATTTGTTTTTATACATTCGGAGTAGACTTATTTTCCAACGTGTGCCCATAGAATGAATATCACTTTGGATTACATTACATTTTATCGCTCCATCGGCCCACCAAAGATGCGGTATCTCATTAACTCTTTAGTTAATTAACTTATTTAATCTTCCGAAATCGTGCACTGACTTTAAACTTTTCATAATATATTTCTATTACATTGTTCTCCTATTAGTAAACGCCTATTATTCGCTATTAAATTCTGAAAAGCTTTTCTTTATAGTCACGATCTTAATTCTTGTTGTGACTGTCGATTGATTATTGTTACAATAAAATATATAAGTATGTACTTATTTATTATTCAAAGTAGATGAAAAGGGAAATTTTATTATTCAGGGCCCTGTTAAGTATTTTTTTTAAATAATAACTTTTGATTACTTGCACTTTTCAAAAAGAACTTATTTGGTCCTATAACACATCTGAGAAATGAACTTTATACCGTGTGTTAGGCTGACCAACTGCCCTCTATTATACAGGACTTCCCGTTTTCAACTGATAATTTTGACCGTGACCTGCCCCCCTATCGCGTAAAAAATATGGATATGGATATGGACTTCATTTATATATGGTCATTTAACTGTCAAATGAAGCCCATGTCCATATCCATATTTTTTACGCGGTACGGGTCCCTGTATTTTAATACAGCATAGATGGTCACAAAACCAATAAAATATTATTAACATGTTGTTGTGTATTTTTTCCTTAAATCCTGTAATTTTATATCACATGTACTGTAAAATTTACAAATAGTGCTAGGCACCCCTACTTACACCACTAACTAACAAAAGTTATACTTTACTTAAATTATACAGACCAGTTACAATGTCCAAAAGTAATGCCTTAACATTCGTTTCTACTTACACCGTTAAAGGAACAAGTATGTAACATATTGCCATTCAAGGACTAGATGTACCATAGTAAACGATTCTATTACATCTGAATGGGGGACATTAATGTGAATACCGACCGAGTGTACTCCCGATAGAACAATGACAACACGCTTACGCCCATATTAAGTGCGTAAAGTACACACATTTTACTTCCGCAGAGGTACCGTATAAGACCGAAGTTTAAATATTGCTAAAACGATCGAATTATAGTTGTTACCAAAGGTAGAAATAAACTGATTTTATATGCTGAAAGGCGTTTGAAACTTTTGGTTTTATTTTCAAAATCGCGACCACATATGAAACCGTTTTAAATCTATTATTTATGACAATACAAATACAATATACTTTTATTAACTCTCCTGAAATGTCACGTTACCTAGTTTTAACCTAACCTTGCCTAATTTTGATCTTCTCTTGAGAGCTTTAACTGCCTAAAACTTTGAAACATAACGCTTAAAGATATTTTGCCAAATAGAATTTTGGGTTTGTATCGGTTTAAACATTAAATTTACAAAGGTTCCATCAGTAGTTGTGATCATGTTTTTGAAATATTAATATTTTGAACCAACTTCCAGACAGGAAAAGGTTCTCAATTTGGCAGGTATGTTTTTTTTTCTATGTATGAGTACACCAATTACGCCAGGATTTCTGATCCGATTTCTTTGATAGTCCTGATTTTTGTTCGATGCTAGTTGATAAAAAAAATTATTCAGTTTGGCCGAGTTTTATAAGCATTTTTGCTAACTTGGACGATGTAATTTTCACAATACCATGAAACTGAGATTATCTATGGAAGTTTGGTTTTGTCTATTGACAATACGATATAAGCGGATGTTGGGCAGAGGGCGCTTCTGCCATTGTGTCACCATGTTGATTGTGAGTGATTTCTTGTCTGTTTAGGGTTCCGTACCTCAAAAGGAAAAAACGGAACCCTTATAGGATCACTTCGTTGGCCGTCCGTCCGTCTGTCAAGACCGTTTTTCTCTGGAACGCGTGGAGGTATCAAACTGAAATTTATATCTAATACTCAAGTCTACTGTCCCTTGGAGCTGTGAAAAAATCAAACTTCTAAGCCAAAGCAATCAAAAGATACAGCCGTTTATGCCGCAAAATTCCGAAACTCGCAAGGGAATCAAAACCTACAGGGTACTTCCCGTGAACTTAGAATCTTGAAATTTGGTACGAAGTAACGTAAATTTATAGTTACATCATATAATAAAAAAATATTTTACGGAACCCTCGGTGTGCGAGTCCGACTCGCACTTGGCCAGTTTTTTTTATAATAACTATAATACTTAATTAAAATACAAAATGTGTGTGCGAATCAATAAAGTCATAGTGAAATATATCCTCTATCATTTTAAGAAGACCTTACTCAAAATAACCACCTTATCTAATCTCACTCATCTAGGAAAATCTTACTGTAGTTTACAAAACAACCTATTACAGACACTGTAAAGTAAAAAATAAAAAAAACTACTTTAAAAACTAAAAAGCAAAAAATAATCCTTTTGGAGTCGGTGCCAGAAAGATAAAAGAATAGGAGCTCAAAGTAGAATGCCTTGGCTGGCACCGACTCCAAAGGATTGTTTTGCTGTTTAGATTTTCTATACATATTATTATAATGATTGAGACTATAGCAGTGCTTGGTCTATTTGTGTGGGACGTAGAATGTCATTCCACTGTTAGCACTTTGAATTTATATATATTTTTATAAAAGCTAGTATGTCGATCGTGGCGTCCGTGTTAATCTAGACGAAATCCGTAACATATTTTTTGTAGACTAAAATTCTTCGAATTTTGAATGAAGTGAATATAAATATCCTAATATATGCGTTAAAAAAAATATATATGATAGTGGCCGTTAATATTTCCTACTAAAAACTTTGGTATTTGTAAAAAACATAATTTCACGGTTATATTTTACAGGTGATATATAACGTAGGTACCAAATAGCATCTTTTAAATGTTCTTTTATAAATATGCAAAAAAATAATATTTTAATCATAAAGGTTTAGATATGTAACAAAAACACTACAATGCTAAAAACATTAGTGTTTTCAGCATTGTAGTGTTTCGTCAGTTAGAGATAAGATATTCAGATCCTGCGTGGTTGAACGTTCCGGGAGAGCCACGCTTCTATCTTCAGCCTTATTAATACTTATCATTACTTCAACATCTCTAAGCGCAGTATTGTCTTAATCATACCAATATAATTTCGGACCACGATCCTCATAAAATAAGCTTATTTTTCGACAGATGTTTTGTGCCTTCTTCAAAGTATGTCAAGCTTTGACAACTTCATTTTGTACGTTGGCAGGAACAAGACTATAGAAGTACATGGAACTAAGATAGTTGTATTTAAAAATTAACATGACTTATTCAAATATATTATAAGTATTTCGATGGCGATAGTTTTTTAGCGTTAATGTTCCGTAGCTGCTTAGTTAAGTTCGCCAATTATCTCGATGGGCAGGATTATATTTTTTTTACTCTGTTGGAGGTCATGGTACGGATTTGATGAGTATTGAAAACGAAACGTTCTTATGACATGATGGATTCTAAAAGATGACACTAGGCCCCCAGGTATGATAAAATCAAAAGCATCTCCCTTTTTATTATTAAAAATAGATAAAACGCCTATTGTTTTTCCTATAATTCACTCAAAGCTAACGTTTGAATGCTAAATAGTAGATTATTAGTGAGTCATAACAGTTTAAAAAATTACCCATTGAAAATAAACTAGCTATTAGATTTCCCCAATAGAACTATTCGATTTCAAATATTTACATAAAAAAATCAAACAAAAGACATATGGTATCACTTTGGAATTGGAGATGTGCAAATTTATATACAAAATTAAGCAATATTTTTTAAATTAAGCTTTATTAGTAGTGAATGCTTTACTGTAACATAGGAATTGCATAGTTTAAGTCTACAGATATAATTTTATTATAGACTTAAACGATTATTTTAGATATTAAAAGAATGGTAAGTTAGAAACTAAACTTTAATATTATAAAGTCCTTGAATTAAGTTTCTATCTAAATCCATACTTAAAATTAGGCTCCACTTATACTAATTAATAGTGTTAATTTATGAACATGAATATTAAATAGAGGAAGGTAGGTATCGTTAATTTAATAATTTAAGTGCAATATATTCGTCGTAGTTCATTCAAGAATACTAGATTGCGTCCGACAAACTTTACACATCCTATATAATATATATGATAACAATGTCTTATTGTTAAAATTATTAAATGTTTAAATTATTATTAAGTCATAAAATTATTCTTCATGATACTTAACGTCGGCTAGATAATTGGTGTGATTGTATGGAAATATTTATTTATTTATTTATAATAATTTATTTATAATAATGACCACTTATTCAAAATCAATCTACCAAAATATGTAACTTTCTACATCTTGACAATAGCAAAGTAAGAACTAACGTTTGTGATACATTTGGACTTTTTTTTACCAAAAAATTATAAATTCAACCATACCTTTTTTCATGTAACAGAAGAAACAAGTTCAGTCTATTAACACTCGAAAACATAGCAGTCATGAGTCCGATATAATTTCTCAAAAACATTTCCATTACCACAAATAAGCCGTAAAAAGCGTGGGCGCATCGGTCGAGATTTTACCTAAACATTGTTCGCAAGATTATAATAATATCATTCCGTAATACGGCAGCTAAAACGGCATATTTTAATAATTTATTAACTGTATTTGAATAAAATGCTAACCTGTTGTTATCTTGTTATTATAATTAATTAAATGCTACACTACATTTCTAACGTTTGATCAATAAATATTGATTGTAATGATATTGTAGTAAATAGTGCTGTTATCGGTGCTAAATAAATAATATTGACAAAACATAACCCCTCCCTTATTTTAGTTATATAATGTATTATGTTAATGTTGTTATGTACAGTTATAACCAAATTCCATACCTACTTACTTATTAATATTACAAACGTAAAATTAACTATGTCTATAATCTATTTACGCCTTAGCTATTTAATAAATTTTGATGAATTTTAGTTGTCCTTGGAGAAGGACATAGACTTATTCATATCGCGAAAAGTTGGGATTAAGTTAACCCTAATAAGTGTGATATAATCTGAATACACGAGAGACATGTCACGGGCGGAAGGAAAAATCCTACCTACTAATATAAAAAATGCAAAAGTTTGTCAGTTTGTTTGTTTGTTCCTCTTTCACACAAAAACTATTGAACGGATTTGGAGGAAATTTGGTATGTAGGGACATCAAGTAGTGTACTAACACATAGGCTACTTCTTTCCCCTATATTCCACGGGAACGGGAACCACGCGATTGAAACCGCGGGCGACCGCTAGTACAAATATAATTGTATAAAATCCATTTGAGTAAATATCTAAAACCGTTAATTAAACTACAATTGTCACATTCCTATTTTCTAACATTCTGACTTTTATGAATGTCATAAAAAACCTAAATAAATTCATAAAATTATTGACTTACGAACTTAAAACTAGTATTGAAACAAAACAACTTTTGCGGAATATTTAGTGCGATTTATTTACCCGAAATATATATATTTGGTACTATATTTTTTTGGTTTATTTGCGGTTTTTTGGTTGCCCGACGTTTCGGCACTTTTTCAGTTGCCGTGTTCACGGGTTGACTGGGTAAATAAATCGCACTAAATACTCCGCAAAAGTCGTTTTATTTCAATTATGAGTGCGCGAAGAAACTTAAGATGTGCTTATAATAAAACTAGACACTTAGACAACATTTTATAAATTCTTAACACAAAAGATATTCCATTGTTCTGATGTCCGGTTCAAGTTTGATAAATTAAGTTTCGTAGCATTTCAGTATTTTGTAGGAAGTTTTAAGGGGATGAACGGAGTTTTAAAACCACGGTTATGTTATCGATATTTAAACTTGGTTCTTAGCTTAAGTACGTTAGGCAGACGAAGCTTCCAACAGCCAGTCATATTATAAAGCTGTATGACGTCTGTCAACCTTAATTTGTTTTAAAATTAATGTTATTCACATTTAATCGAACATTTAGTACAGAAAACAACAAATTAATGAACACATTATAACAGTATCGTCAGCTTTAGGTGGCTTTAGTGTATATAAATGTTCGATCTCATACATATTTATACTTAGCAAATTTAAGCAACCTTAAGCTGTTGAAAAATAAAATTGATAAAATATTAACCTCAAAAGCTTTGATCTGTCTATGTTTTATGATACAATAAATATGGAGGATGTTTCAAAAGAAATTGTTTTATTATTTTCGATTTGACTTTTATAGTTATGTGAATTTGTGATATTTGCATTAATTTTTACACAAATCTGTTAGAATATCACACTTAAAGTGGGGAAACCATCTATTTCTTAATCTATTAACAATAAGTTATCCTTAATTTCATTAGTGTTACATGATTGTGAGTATGTTTCAAATGATCCTATTGGTTGAATTGTAAATAAATTACTTAGACATTATTTTTCTTGGAAAATCATATGGATTTGTAATAGGTAAAATAATTTAACAACAAAATGTTTTTTTGTTACAAATAATGATTATTTCTGTTATAATTAAATATTGTATTCTTACATATTTATTTATTAATTAAAGCTAATTTAATTCTACTAGTAAATTTACAAAAATATTATATTCTTCATTGTCACCTGTTGTTGCCTACCTATTGAATAGAGGTTTAACAAAACAACACGTGGTTCTAACAGAAATAATAACAAAACGCAAAAAGGCAAACTGCCACAGGGAAATTTTACCGAGCGCCGAAAAAGGAACGGTGCGAGCTGAGCACTACCTGTGTTTTTTTTTTGTCAAAGGTCCGAGCGGGTCGGGGCAGTGCGCGAGAGCTCGTCGGTTGAGACGCGCGCGCAGGTGCTACGACCTGCGTAAACGCAGCCTTTCGGCACACGTTTCGTTCGAAAACGGTCCGCCGCGATCTTAGTACGCCTCAGTGACAACTGTCATTAAAAATATTGTGCTTCGAAAACAAAAAAAATATCGGTTTACATTCGCATGTTTTTGTCTGTAACAGTTTTGCTTGTAAAACAAAAACTATCAGTTGATATTAGCTTGTTTTCGAATTAATGCTGTGACAGTTGACTTGATAATAAACAAAAAAACAAAACAGTGTTGCTACTGAACTTGGTGTAGTGATTTGATAGTGTTTTTTGGAACATATATATGTTGTGATGTACCTCAAAATGTATATTAAGTCAGAGAGGTTCTATCAGCAGCCAGACAACCAACCTTTGAAAGAAGACAGGTGTTTCTCAGATTATGAGGAAGAATTAGATGACCGTGAGTACAATTTAAAATAAACTTTTATAAATAAAACAGTTTAGTTCTAAAAAGATGAACGCAAACTTTAAAATTACAGTTGTGATATCAATATTATCACAGAAACGAAAAATTATTTACAATAGCTATGATTTATAAAATGCAATTACAATATTTACTTAATGCTTTCGTGTAATTATTTTAATGAATAATGAGACTTGCATTAAGTTTTTATACTATTTTTAGCTATTTTCAATTTTTTATTAGTATAATTTAAAGACGGGTGTAATAACTAGTGTATGCAACAGTTTGAACTGTTGTAGGTGAATTAATTAAATAATTATTATACCATTAATATAAATAAAATGGTTTTAAAGAAAAAAATAACATTTACTTACTTATACAATTAGAAAAGAAAACGCGTTGATGTCTTATACTAGCGCGTACCGACGGAACTGAATCGGCTGATCTGAAATACCCACTTAGATTAAATATGAATTAAATTATAAATATTTAATTGTATAGATATTTAATTATTGATCAAATAATATCAATGAACAACAAATTCAATGCAACATTGAATTTTTTCTTTTATTTTTTTTTATTATTTAGTTACTTCCTAGTATTCAAATGTTATCCTTGCTTATTTAAAAAAGGAAACTGCAAAATGTTTTCGGAAGTAATAAGTTCTTTTTGAAAGTATCCAATATTATTATGTCGGTAAATAAGACCAAATAAGCAAGGACCGGTAAGGCGGTGAGGTTAAGTATAGTAGAAATACTTCAGTTTAAACATTTACTAATAAAAAGTTTATTATGTACTAATATTACATAGGTGATAGTCTCTTAGTAGTCCGGCTTGCCTATTGGTCTTTCTTCTTATTACGCCTAAGTGTTTTCAATGAATTTCATTATATTAACCGCCTCTGTGGTCTAGTAGTAACAAACACCGGTGTATCAGCCTCGGGAGATCCGGGTTCGATTCCCAGCGGGGTTACATATTGTATTTGGTTTGGTTGGTGGTAGGACATGTTGTAAGTCCGCCTGGCTAGCTACCACCGTGTTATCTAAGACTGACGCCATAACAACAATGTTTTCAGCATTGCTGTGTTCCGGCAGTTAGAGATAAGACAGCCAGTCCCTCAGTGGTTGAGGGTTCCGGGAGAGGCTCACTTCCATCTTCAGCCTTATTATTACTTAACATCAGGTATGATAAAGGCTAAGAGTATCTCCGTGGATCATAAAAAAAATATTTAAATCTGGATTGTACGATAAACAGAAAGTTAGGTACAAAAGGCGAACTTTAACCGCCTCTGTGGTCTAGTGATAACAACCACCGGTATCAGACACAGGGTTCCCGGGTTCGATTCCCAGCGCGGGTACATATTGTATTCGGTTTGGTTAGTGGTAGGACTTGTTGTAAATCCGCCTGGCTAGCTACCACCATCTTATCTAAGTCTGACGCCATAACAACAATGTTTTCAGCATTGTTGTGTTCCGGCTGTAAGAGATAAGATAGCCAGTTCCTCAGTGATGAGAATTCCAGGAGAGGCTCGTTTCCATCTTCAGCCTTATCAATACTTAACATCAGGTATGATGGAGGCTAAGAGTTTCCCCGTTGTGCATAAAAAGAAACTTAATACTAAAAGTATTCTCAACCAGTCAACCTTTAGGGAAACAAAAAGCAGCGAAAGCGGTACAAAATGCGATTTGTTAACATTGATATATAAACGTAAATCACTTTAATACTACATATATACATACTAAACTAATACTATAAACATACAGGGTGTAAGGGACGGTGTCCCGAAAACTGAAACCATGGTCTCAGACCATCATTCTGAACAACTTTCCCAAAGAAACCATCTAACGAAAATGAAAAAAAAATTGAAATTTTTGGTCACACATCCATCGCAGGCCGAGCGCGCGAACCACTGCGCCACTGGGCTGTATCTCGATTTAATATTTTGACACTTTCGTATGGGTTAAATCTAGATTTAATTAAATTAAGATTTAAAAAAAAATGCTTCATTAATAATATAAATTTTGTCCAAAATAAGAATAAATATCTCATTCTCTTTGATGGATAATTTATAAGATAATTTAATTAAAAGATAATTTATAAAAAAAAAACTGTGCACACATGCCACTCGGTACAAAACAGGCGGTCATATTTTTCAAAAATAATTTTCGCGCGTTTTTTGGCTACAAGTTAACACGTGCCACACACAACTTAAACATTAAATTAAACCTTAAAAAGAGGAATATTTTTTTGTAAATAACCAAAGTAATAAGTTGATTATTTTACATCACTCCGTATAATACCAAGTTCACATGAACAAAGTCGCGTGCGATCGCTACTATTTAACTTAGCTTCAAGGTTCTACAGACATACTTTTATATCCAAGGGTCATTCTGTGTAGCAAACGTATTTACTTCAATCCTTTTTTTATTGCACGGACGTGGCCATTAAAATTGCAGGCGTTTTTACCTAACTTTCTATAACTCAGGTAAAAGGACAAATCCCATACAAATATTATAAATCGAAGAAAGGACTTGAGGGTGCGTCGGCTTCATCAAATGAATTTGAATAGAAACCGATTTCGAAAATGTGGTCAGTCGAAGGATTACCTTGCAAATTTGTTAATTATAGTGATTAGATATTAAATTTTATTATTGAATATGGTTTTGGATTATTAATTATTATTAAAATTATAAGCGTTGGATTTATTACTGTTAAAACTGTTCATGAAACACTTTTAGGGCAATTTACTTTGAAGACTGATAAATATTATTAATGTTTTAACGTGATTAAGGAGGCTTAACGGCGCAACCTTCGGCAAAATAAAAAATTTTATGCATACTTAAAACATAAACTACCCCAATTGTTGGACTACACTGGATTCCAAAAAGTTGAATACTTAATAAAAAAAAATATGACACACAAATTATTATTGTATCATTACGAAACTTTTTTCATTTGAATAGGTTGTCTATCTATAGTATAGCAGATACTACAGTGATTTTAACTAATATAATAATAATTACATAATAATATTAAATAATAATAATAATAATAATATAATAATAATAATTACAACTTAGTTCGTGGAAATATAGCGCGTTTGATATCCGTAAAAGTTGTTTTATTTCAATGAACAGTGCGCGCCAAAACATAAGATGTACGTATAATAATATTGTTTAAAGAATCCAGTGAACACAATAATAATTGAAGGCACAAAGTTAAATAATGACACAACTGAATAAACCTCTAAAAGCTCTGCATACAATTTCCCACCCACGAAAGAATGACAAAAAACGCATTTCTACCGTAATTTTACCCATTTCGTACCCTGTGCAACGTAACGTGACAAGGTACTGAGTTCCAAACAAATACAATCAAAACAAATACAGTTCCCAAACCATCAATCATTGGAACATCAACCTTATACCTTTGACATACAGGCCTGTACCCTCTACCCCAAATTACAGAGGTAACAAACCTTTCGCAAAAACGCATTTACTGCATCCATCATTTCTGGGAAAGGACACTGCGTTCATACCTGACCATTTCAAGAAAAAAGAGCAGGTACGCGACCTGCTTTGTAGAAAAAGGTTTTTTAATAGCCAGGAAATCGCGACAATGCAAGCAAACGGTCACGGCGTTATTGTATTGGATAAGTATTAGTATTGTAAATGTGCATGATTTTGAATGTAAGTACACGAAGGCCAAGATGAATAGAAGACTTCGTTGAAAATTGAAATGTTAGAAGACGGAAAAGCTCGCTTTTGGATGCGACAGTATTGGGGTAATAAAGTTTAATGCCGACACTTAGAATAAAATAGTTTCAACGCCTTTTGCTTCATATTACTTGACTCCTAGAAATAATTCATTCTTTGTGACTTTATATTGTCTTTTATTAGAAGTGGTGAATATTTTTAAAGTTGAAGTGCCACTAAGTTATTAACTGTTTTTTTACAATATGGTAATTTGAAATTCAAGATTGATTAATTAAGCTAAAAGTTTTACGATATTAATATAACCATCAATCGTCCATAATTTATTTGACTCTTAATTTTATTTTGCATAAAATACTTTGTCATGAACCAAGACATAGGTCATTTAGCAAATCATTATGTAACTAAATAATAGTTAAACTATAAGCAATGTTCGTTTGAATGTCGACAATATTTTGATGAAAAACCGCTTAATGTACTTAATAGATCAGAAAACGAAAAGTTGCAGGTTGGAAACTTGGAACCCCGTCTACTATTATCTATGGAAAACACAACATGTTACGTAAAGGTCATTAAATGAGTTTGTCATATTAGCCGACTCCAGTTTTCTCAGAGTTATCCTTATGATTAATCAAAGCACAGATTCCTCAAAGTAAGGCTCTGCCTCCACTTAACACTTATGTAATCGTTATCACCCAGTAGAAAATACACCCTCAAATATTTATACCATCTTAATTGCAAACAAAAAAAACAGTGAGCTTTTAAAGTAAAAACCCGTTCGATGAGTAAAAATTTCGTCGCCATTTTGATTCTTGGAGTCAAGGTGAAGGTCAGGTTCAGGGTCGGGGAGGTCGTGGGACGGTCGCAGATGCTAATGTTGATTCACCGCGGGCCGAAGGTTGGCCACCTCTGACATTTCAGTGCTATGCCGAGCGCTCGATGCGATAACCGTTTTATTTTTATGTTAATCGATAAAAGCGAGTTTTCGAGATGTTCGAATGTGACTTCGCGTTCGAAAACATGTCGATTGCTCATGTTTTGATGTCCTTTACGAAATATGATTAAAATAATTTTTGAGGAGGATTCGACAGCAAAGTGGCGTACTCGTACATTTTGTTTTGACAGTTCATTTTATTTGGTAATTGAAAACAAATTAGATTTATCCAAGCATCTGACATGGTGATTGGTGAACCTCTGCAACATGGCATTATTTATGCAGAAATTATCAATTATATATTAATATATAAGTTTTAGAGATAACTAAAAAAGTACATTTTATAAAAACGGAAAGTTAAGTTACACCAGTAAAGGAATACCAATATCCGAATGGATTTCCCGTCATACAAAGTAATTTTAAACAATCTTGTATCCTGGTTATAAGTAATTAAGATAATCAAAATCTGTCTTCATTGCTTAGTTCAGTAACTTGTATCACTGTAATATTAACTATAAGATTGCGTTTATTGGGTAAATACTCAATGCATACAGCCTCTTCGCAAGATTTTTTTACTTTTACTATTTTCGGCCTATCGCGATATGTAGGGAACTTTTTCAAGGCAATCTTGCTTGATAGAAAGTAACACACTTCCTTTTCCAAGGATAAGTGTGTCTTTATACCAACTTATCAAAATTGTTTCAATATTGACTACACTTACTCAGATGGATCAAAGTGTGTCTTCGCCTCCGAGAATCGATTCAATAGTGACGTGAAAATGTCTGTACTACAAAGCGGACAGAATTCCTCTCACATCTTATAGGTGTATGGATTATAATAACATACGATGACATATGAACTTAACCTCTCCACACAAAAGTCTATCACTTAACCCATTCGCCGTCGGGACACTTAGGGTCGCGGGTTCGATGCTAATGCGGGTTAATTGCGGATTCAGACCCGGCCGTAGAAAACACACTGCCTGACTGGAATATAAACATGCGCCGACTCTTCTTTTGTATGACTTTCATGCGTTTTATTATTCTTCACGTACGGATAAAGACTATCCTAAAGAAAACTTGCTGGTGCATAAAGCCTTTTCTTCATTATTTTATTTTAGGACGTCTGTCATTTACTTGGTAATAAAGGGTTTAAACTGCGAAATAATGATTCGGCTTCTATTCAATAGCCATAGAAACTAGTATAAGCTACTAGTTTACAAATTAATTAGGTATAACTTTTTAATTTTGCATTTTACAATGCTATTTTTATGTGATAAATATTAAACAAGAAAATATACTAGAAAAAAGCAACTAGTCTCATGTCGCCCTGACGGGATGACATGAGACTAGTTGCTTTTTTCTAGTATATTTTCTTGTTTAATATTTATCAAATTAATTAGTGTTAAGACACCATGTTAGATTTCATCACAATCTCAATGCATTCAGATGCAGGTTGTCTTCGTGCCTTTAATGAATCACTTGGCCGTGTGTTATTAATTTTTAAAGTGATAAATATTCAACGAAACCACGAGCTACTGTTCAATAAAAAAATAACGAGACAAAAACTGGTTGGGAAAGAGCTGACGGCGTATGCACGTATCTTCACAGTCAATCTATTATCAATTAACAACCCTAAACCGGCTGCGCAACTGTCACTCGGGTCAAAGAGGTCACCTACGGAACGTTTGGACCAATATTTTGGACGCAAACATTAGCGTCAAAACTTTTTTAAACAACCTTACCGAGAGGTTTGGCTCTCGAAAACACTTCTGCTGAGTGTTCCCGACAAATCGGTTAGGAATTTCCTTTACGACTTGTTAACTGGTCGCCGTAAGCAGGTGTTGCGTTTAAGTCAATATTTATGTTACTGCACCAACTTTGTATTGTGTACATCTTTATTTGAATGAATGTGGTTACGTTGACCTTCATTTGTTCTGTTTCCCAATGTATAGACTGATTTATGTTTGAAAATACCTTATCTATACGTCTTTTATGAGCTCATTCATAGCTTATATGTCCAGGTGTATTTACTTTTATAAGCTTCTAAGTTTTATCTTGAATTTAAGTCTAAAGATAAATAAGTTTATATTTTTTGGAGAAGGCTTATTATTTCTTTCAAACCCTAACAATCGGAACTTAACCTAACAATCCGATCACACATTTCAAACGACCAAAAATTAAACATAAAAATTCTTTACCGTTCATGACTATAAGGTGTTAGTCAATGTATGTAATCGTAGATGTTTTTAAAGCGTCCTCTTTGAGTTTGTTCCCAAAACTTAAACTGGTAAAGTCATCCCATCCTTGGCAAGCAACAAACGCATCGTTACGCCGACGCGACTGTTTATTCAGTCAACATAAACACCCATGCTTGTTGGCCTAGAGTACCCGGGATTGCAACGGGTTAACTAACAGAACTAGATGTTTAAGTCTTGATATCAGCTTTTCATTGTTTACATTTGAGAGTAGGGTTATTATGACATATTTCAAAAATATAAGTATCAGATATATTTAAACATAGGTAGATAGATACTTACATCATAAGCCTATATCTATAAACTTAGTCTTGAACAAAGTTATAGAAATCTTCGCAGAATATAATTTTATGGACATTATATTATGGTCAGAGAGGCTCGCCTTTTCAACACATTATCTTTGACTGTGCATGCATATCATAATATGCATGCACAGTCAACTGCACGATATGTTTTCATTACATTTACTCTTTACTTACAAACTCCATATTGTTTATTCAGTTTAGGCTGTTACAAGCACTTATAAATAATCTACGCCGACGTCGGTTCACAAACCCTACGGCAGGACACCTTGTAACGAAAAGAACCGGCAAGAAACTCGTCAAGGGCTGTTTTTTTCTCCCTGTTTTATTTCATACAGAGTCGTGAAACATATTGCACTTACATTGCACTTGCAAGGCGTTCTCAAATTCCCTCTGTAAAGCCTGACGTACTATTGACTATACATACGTTTAATTTATTAGTAAATATAAAAGGGAAAATTACATTAAACGTGAAAATCAAATCAACAAAGTATAAATTAGAAATCTTAATGACACCAAACTCAAAATCTCAGTTCATATTGTGGGTTAAAGCAGGTGCTAGATAAGTCCACAAAGACCTTGTTTGTTTACCCTGGCAGGTCGATAGCAAACAACAGGTGGGAGTTCGAGTCCCTGCGACTGACGAAGCAATACTTGATCACATCTGGATGTGAAAATGAACGAACAAACTGTGATACTTATGATATTTGTTAATAATCGATTCATGTGAATTGAAGAAATAAGCTATTTTTATGATTCGTATCCGTTATTTAATAATAAAATATTAGTTTCAGATTCCTAAATTCCAAATGCTATAATTATAGAAAATGTTGAGCCACCTGTTACGACACGACAGTTTCATTATTAACATATTGGAAGGGAAAATGGAGGGAAGGAGAGGGAGAGGTAGACCTAGAATGAGCTATTTTTCACAGATAAAGGAGAAAGTTAATGTTATGTCGTACCAAGAAGTTAAGTCATTGGCAGAGAAAAGAGAAAAATGGAAAATACTTCACCGACAAGAGCGCAGCTCTTAAATTTAAGGAAGGAAATAGAAAATAATTTTGATCTAAGATTCAAGTTCGCAGATATTCACTCTTGTCTCATTGTTAACAAATAGCAAACACGAAGAATCGTTGGCAATTTTTAAAATCATATTTACTCTAAACATAATTACGTTATACGGAGTTATTTACCTTAGTTGTCATAATGAAAATTTGAAAACAATTAAAACAACAATGCCAATCCTACTACTGATCTATCCTACTAATATTATAAACTAGCCGCCGTTTGCGGTTTCACCCGCGTGGTTCTCGTTTTCGTGGGAATATAAAAAAATCATTTCTTATATTATTATCCTATATGCAAAATTTCAGCTTAATCGGTTCAGCCGTTGGGGCTGCGTGTTGTCTGTCAGTCTCGGTATTGTTTTATTAAGTACAAAACAATACCGTGACTGAAGATAGATGTGGAAGTTTGGATGTTTGCTACCCAATTACGCAAAAACGACTGAACGCATTTACATGGAAGACACAAAAATACCTTCACCTACCGATCAAGTTTATAGATTGGATTAAAATAGGATAATTTTTATCTCGATATTATCACGGATTAGTGAACTTCTTTCAAAATAAGCTCATGGGATTTTTTATTTTTATAAAATGTTTTTTATTTCACAATTTTAAAAGGCAAAGGCAGAAGCAGCGCCATCTAGTGAACTTTATTGCCATCTTGCGGTTTTTACAATTTACCTCTAAATCTTCTGCAGCTCTAACCTCCTCCTTAACCCATCCACCGCCCACGTCACCCTTTAGTTGTTTGTTAGCCAACCGCGGGCGGGCCGTGTGTCACCCACGCGTGCGCGTGCGGACAAACATCATGTTGGTTTTTGTATTAGAGCATGTGACATCGAGATACTTGAGTACACTTACTAATTTGCTGACGAAGCTTTTATTGGGGTTGTTACTCTGAGGTCAAAGAGTAAAGTATAATTTCGAAACTATCTTTGTAAACAAGTAAACATCAATATTAATTTTTTCTTTCAGCTATTTAGTTTATTTTAAACTTTTTATCGTAAAATTTATTTACCTTCTGGAGATGTAACCACCTCTTTAACCCATCGACCGCCCACGTGTCACCCTTGAGTAGTTTGTTAGCCAACCGCGGACGGGCCGTGTGTCACCCACGCGTGCGCGTGCCACCAAACATGCCCCATCATGTTGGTTTTTGTATTAGAGCATGTGACATCGAGGTACTTGAGTACACTTACTAATTTTGCTGACGATGCTTTTAGGGTCTCCTTGATTGAGTGGATGCTGATGACTGGATTTGGTGCTATTCTGGGGTTATAGCAATACCTATGTAATAATAAGTTTTTAGTTCCCAAGTCACATTTACAATGTGGCGGAGTATATAATATAAATGTATATCAATCACAATAATGCATCACATATTACATGAATGTTGAATGATTTTTTTTAATTAATAATAATAATTTATTTATTGACACATTGACACATTTTTCTTACAAAAATATAGATAAATTTTCTTATCTCAAGTACATCTTAGATCTAGAAATTGACATCTGCACCTGAACTAGTTTACATTGTATCTCAGGTGAAATTATTTCAATTCAAAGTATTCTCATTCAAATCATGTTAGTACTAAAGTAGACCGACTTGTACATTATTTTTCTCATTAATACACAGACGTTATGGCTTAGACGTCATCACGTCTTTTTCATACCTAAGACATTTAAAGCAACAGGATGATATACCTTAGAACCCCGATCAGTTAAAAAAACGTTTGAGTACCTATTCGGGCCTTAATGTATTTCATCAGAGCCATCTACCGATCAACATAACAACTAGATTACAGCACATTTTAATATGTAACTCCGTTAAGGCAGGACCACCCCCCAATGTTCACAGATCACAATACGGGCACCGGCCGTCCCCCTACTGGTTTGGCCTCGTTGCCAGCCGTGTCACATTATTATGACAAAGACTAGATTGTGTTCACAACTATCATTGGTTGCGTTACGGCCAAACCCCTCGGTGTTCCAATTTGTTGAACAAGCAATAATGAAACGCAACTCTATGGCATAATCATATTTTTTTATTGTTCGAATAAAGTATTTGAATAGGACTGTATTATTTTTATAAAATAGTCGACAACCAATTCTGACTTGACCAAGACAGTGACACCATAAAATAGCAGTATCCTTCTCGTCACGTGGGTGTCTTGATCCGAATTATGGTAGATTATACTGTAATAATAAGCAGTATCTTCTGTAATCTGAGCGTCTGAGATCGGCAACCCCCGTGTTGTGTCTATGGCAAAGCTGTATTATGTACTTGGAATAGATTTTCCCCAGTTGTAGGCTGTGTGCGATTACAATTGGTGACAACCCCGAAAATAACTTCCTTAACCAAAGAATAAAGTTCCAAAATAAATGTGGTTTGATCAAAATTAAGGTAATCGTTGTCATCTTTATGCTACTGTCGTGTTGGGAAGGTACGGCTGCCGTCGGGCAGGTACGCCGGTCATCGGTCAAGTTCGGTTATGTCGTCGGCTTGCAGTCATCAAGAGCCGACAACTACCTGTGATAGGCTTTGTTTTTACTGCCGTGTAGGGTAACCATAAGTGTGCGTTCTCTGATGAAACTGATAATTTTTAAATGTAAGTTTCTGTAAGTTTTTTTTTGTAACGTCCTATTTGATCAAGGCTCCTACATTTTGGGCCTGCGCAGACGACGGACATTGGAGGACTTTTTTTCCGCGACACGACCTTATAACTAAGAACATAAAGTTGAATAAATAACGAGGACTATCGCGTACTTTTCATGGATATACGCGATCTTAGTTCAATCTTATTTGGTTAACAATAAAGACGTGTCGCGGACAAAAAGTCCTCCGTTATCCGTCATCTGCGCTAGCTATTTATCGCAATATGTTATATTTAAGTGACAAGTAAGGTTGAAATATTGTACCGGGATCTGAAATAGTCATCGCGACAAATACACGATCATCGTCAATAATAATTGCGAATATATAAAATATAGGCTACTACTGTAGTTTTTGACAATATAAATTTTTGACATTCCTCAAAGCTATAAATAACTCGTGGTCACCCCATTTACCTTAAGCTACGGGTCTACTATTTGCCAAGTTTTAACTGCATTAACGGGGAACAAGTTAACGACGAACTAAACGCACAAGAACACAAACCTATTACTTTGACCGAAGAGGCTTCGACAAACAATGCTACAAGCCTATTATTTGTTTTATATTATTGTACTGTTCAGAGTTTTTATTTACTTTGGTGAATGTCCAGTCACAACATTGATTCCTGATAACTAGCAGATTTTGATCTTACAATTTTTATATGAAATAAATGTGTCTTTTTTTTAGATTTTCCATTCCGGATTCCCAAAGGTCGTAGGTTCGAATCCCATCTGAGAACACACTTGTGGCCGAGTTGATTTTTTCTAATATTTTTCTATTTAAAATTTATCAGAAGTATAAATCTATATGTCCGTTTGCAATTATGTTGCAAATACGAGTATTTTGTTTGAAGCTACTACTTAGAAGCTACATCATTGTCTAAATACTCTGTTTTCTCTAGCAAGCTATACTTTTTGAACCAAAAATAACGAATTCTCATTAATTTACTTATATAACTTTTTTATTTTGCATTTTACAATGCTATATTTATGTGATACATATTAAACAAGAAAATATACTAGAAAAAAGCAAATTTTCTCATGTCGCCCTGACGGGATTCGAACCCGCATCCTTGGGAATCCGGGTTCGAATTCCGTCAGGGCGACATGAGACAAGTTGCTTTTTTCTAGTATATTTTCTTGTTTAATATGTAATATACTTATATTTCACAAAGTTGTTATTCCACATAGATAATAAAATTATAAGAAAGCCGAATGGAACTTCATCCTTTTAAAACTCGGCTCAAACCATTGGAATCCTCAGCATAACGTTAATCTTCACCACACTAACCGACCATTAGAGCCGTCAGTAAACTTAGAAAGTCGTTACCAAATAAAACACATTTTATCATCATTACCTTTTAACCAAAAAGGTCGAAGTACTCAGCCCTTAATGACCCCTGCTGACCGTACTTACGCAGCGAGGATCACGTACCCGTCGAGCACATATTTGAGAACGGTACCGATCACTTAGGCAGTCTGTTTGGTGGACGTGCCGCCCATTCGGGTCAGGTGCCGCTGCCAACGGTACCTTGTTTGACGATGCTGACCCTACTTAGCGCCAAGCCAAAGGAGGAAGCGATAAATTTTGTTTTGCTAAATAAACTGTCAACTGTCAAAGATTAAAATTACTTCGAAAGTTATTGTTTTGGAATAGACTTTTCTAACCATTTTAATCGAAATTGATGTGACAATACGTGGGAGTGAGTCTAGATTTGCTTTCGTCGCAGATTTTGATTGCCTTAAGTAAGAACTCATTTGCATCTGTGTTTTCTCCTTCGGAGCATCTTTCGAAGTAGAAATGCATTCTGCTAAAATATTAAATCTCTTTATGACTGCCAAAATTAACGATGAATTTAAATAAGATGATTAGGATTTTCTTCTATAAAAAGTGCCATATAAGTAAAATTTATTGCCTCATTTGGTTGCACTCTTTTGTGCTTTTTGCAAAATCCAGATTTGAGGAGTGTTACTTATCTATTTCTGGATTTTTGAAAACATACAATAAACAAAAAATAATAATTACATTGATCAGTATTTAATATAGTTTATTTATTGAATTCTAATTAATAAATATACAACATTTAACATTTTCATGATACACGTTAAATGTATTAAATATATTCATAAGCGATCATAAACTTTAGTTAATTTATTATAGAGTTCTAATTACAGTAAGACGTCCTGCCGTGACGCTTGTTGTGAAATTCTGAGCGTTTCGTAATAACACAAAGCACGTAAGGCGAAGATAGGCGCCAAAGCAAAGAGAAAACTCGAAACGTAATGTAATTTCTCGCACGCGAACATTGTCGTTACAGTTACAGGCGTTCTCGGGCAATTTCAGAAATATTCAGTCGCTTTTGTCAAAATATGAATAAGCGAAATTAAGGAAAATTTTGTTTTAAAAACTAGCAAATATAGGTTTGTAACCCGTGTTAATAAAATTCCATTAATTATTGTCATAGTGTAGTACCGCTATAACCCTAGTGTGTCAGGAAGTTTTTCGTGTATGGCAGGAGCTGTTTTTGGTTAAAACGGTTAAACACTTCGCCTTCATCGTACCGACACGTTAAGTGCTGAAGATCATAAGGCACCGCACTTGCTGAATCCTCAACCACTCAGGAACTGGCGCTCTGAGGGTCCAAAAAGGGCGCTAACGCAATATTGCTAAGTGAGTTCCCTAACAACTCATTTTTATTTTGCATTTTACAACACTATTTTAATTTGACAAATATTAATCAAGCGAGCGTTAGAGCGACATGAGACAAGTTGCTTTTTTCCAGTATATTTTCTTGTCTAATATTTGTCAATACATTTAATTGATTATTTTCTATGGAGCTTAACTGTGACAGTGGCAGTGTAGCAGAATATGCTTTAAATTTTTTGAATGCAAGAAAACTTACTGAAAGCAAATTCCATAGGAAATAAACAAATAAATTAATTCACATATATGTGCTATAGCAATATTGCGTTAGCGCCCTTTTAAACTCTCTCTTAACTGCCAGAACAAAACAAAAACTTGTAACCTTCTGAAATCTTTTTATTTTGTGGTAATATGCTCACTATCACCGAGTAACTGTATTAAAGTTAATAATACACAGATTAGAACTAGCTGTATCTATAATGAACACTCTTAGAACTTATTAAGAGTACCTACACATATTAATTGCTCATTGATTTTCACTTTATAATGACCGTGTTATGTCTTTCAAATTTGATATATAAGTTGTTAATTAGATGTTGAAAATTGTATTATTGAATAATAACTGCGTGATCATTTTATTTATGTGAATGATTTTCGTTTATTAACCTGTGAATTTCCCTTAAATTTCTGAACTGGTCTAACTTTATACAAAAATGTTTAACTAAATTCCGTTTAGTTCGTTGATGTGCAGTTATTTTCATTAAAAAGTATTTATTCAGCTGAAACTTTTCACAAAAAGCCTAAACTTTTCTTATCTTATTTGCTCTGCTCTTAACCCTCTTTAATTTTCTCAAATTAAAAGTATGAAATTTCCTAACATTAGGACTTATTAACTTACTATGAGCCCCTATGAGCGCCACTTATTGAAAATCTCATTACTTTTCTGAAAACAATGCATATAATATTTCCAACTTAACCCACACACTAACTCGTACGTCCTAACGCACCAACAACAATGTGAGTAGTTGCAGGGTTAATTAGTTTCTCTTCCGAATGGCCTATGCGACCGTAAATATCGATGGTCTTTTATATCTAGCGGTTGAAACTGTTTTTTTAAAGGTTTTCGGGAGTTTCAAGTGGTTGTATAACTGGCAACTGCTAGTTTTTTTGTGGTAAAATATGTGATATAAAATTAGGTAATTGTTTTTTTTTTTTGGCCAACGTTAAATGTCTCGGTACTACAGCCATAAAATAAGATAGAATATTCTACCAATTTACTAAATACAAAACTGTATGAATACCCATAATTTTGAAACGTATCCGAACACAGATTGTAAAGCGCTGTTTAAAAAAAAAAACAATCTAAACATGGTGGTCACAAGTTAATTACAAAAATAAATCTATTGAACTGTGCTCGGCTCGTTTGTGGACTAACTAAATTTGATACTGACATGTCAAGCGGCTCATGTTGCATATACCTAACGGGACTTGGTCTCATTATAATATCGACTTCAGGGCTGTCACCATTGTGGACTTATAAACATGTACTGTCAACAATAACAACAAAACAACATAAGATTTTTCTGTCAACAGTTAGTCCCTAACTTCGTTTTAACATAAGAATAAAAGAAACACTTTTTAAAATTGAGATCTTTACATTGTTAAAAAATTTAAAAAGACAACCCTATAGTGACCTAAACTTGATTGCACCGGAAGTCGTCACTCATAGCACGCCACCGTAAATTCCGATCACTTCCTGCGAAATAAATGTTGATTTTATTTGATTTTAAAACTAATTAATATGTTCTCTAACGTCGATGCTTATTTCTCACACTCGGTTTGTGGTCAAAGTTATGTCTATGTCATATTTGACAAATAATGATATTTGATACATTATTTCCTTGTTTAGCTACGGTTACTATTTAATTTATAAAAAAAACGGTTCAAATGTTACATAATGCATTGAATAACTTCATCAATTCCACTACCACTACCTACCAATCTACCACGGACGACGACGTCCGTGGTAGATTGGTAGGTAGTGGTAGTGTGATAATAATATAACCATGAATATAAATGGCTTTAAAACTTTTTGGTTATGTATATCGTCTTTATTATTATGTTATTTCAAGCAAACTGGGAGTTCCATCTATCTATCGAAACTAATAAATATCAAAGTTAACAATTTATATACCTTTTTTGTTATTTATATTATTATTACTTGTTCCATATATGTGTAAGTATAACATTATTTTTCAATGATGACATCATTAGTACGACCTCTGTGGTAGAGTGGTACGTACAAAGTGTCACCTACTGAGGTCCTGGGTTCGAATCCCGGTAGGTGCAAATGTTGTATGATGAATACGAGCATTTGTACCTGAGCCATGAACGTTATATATTTCTATACCTAAATACTTATATGTATTTATATCCGTTACCCTAGTATCCCACAACACAAGCCTTACAGTGCTTACTTTGGGGCTAGGTTATTTGGTGTGAGTGTAAGAAATATTTATTTATTATTTATACTAATTAACTAATATCATAAATGCGAAATTGTGTTTGTTTGTCCTTCCCTAAATAAGCAACCAATCAACTTGATTTTTGGCATAGAGAAAGTTTAAACAACGGAGAGTAACATATGCTACTTTTTATCTTGATATTCCCACGGGAACGGAAATCACGAGGGTGAAACTGCGGGCTGAAGCTAGTCGTGTATAAACAAATCAAAATCATACCTACTCAAAGAAAGTTGTCATAGGTAAATACCTATGACAACTTTCAAGTTCTTCTAAGCAAATGCTTAGAACTTTAGTTGTCTGATCAACTGTAAGGTCGAAAGTCTTTTGGCTATTCAAAATCATAAGATTGCGGTTTTACCACTATCAAGGAAATTCCTTCGAAAATGATTATATTTAAATATAAAATAGATTATAACTTTTTAATTTTGCATTTTACACTAGAAAAAAGCAACTTATCTCTTCCCGTCAGGGCGACATGAGACAAATTACTTTTTTTTACTATATTTTCTCGTTTAATATT
This sequence comes from Chrysoteuchia culmella, assembly GCA_910589605.1. Classification (NCBI taxonomy): domain Eukaryota; kingdom Metazoa; phylum Arthropoda; class Insecta; order Lepidoptera; family Crambidae; genus Chrysoteuchia; species Chrysoteuchia culmella. Next base: position 17,922,905 of record OU342651.1, on the reverse strand, counting down.
TATCATAAAATAGATTTCTCATAAAACTAAGAGAATTTTAGTTAAAGTAGAAAACTACGATAACCAAAACACCGAAACCATCTTTACATTTTGTTCTTTTTCCCCAAAAACGCGTAACTCAGAAACATCGTATGTGGTCCGGTAGCTCTATAAACACCAGTAATAGTTCCATAACCATAATAACACCATGTCTTCCAAAACGCATTATCGCCTACGTAACACGCGTGCCAGTTTACTAAACTGTCACTTCGATATAATTTTCCCATAATTCTTTTAACGTCACATTCATTGTTACTTAACAAAGACGTTAATAAATTTCGCTAACAATAACTGGCGGGTACAAAAGAAACTGAAGCTATAAAAACGCTATATTTCAAAATTATAATGTTATAAGCTTTCAAAAATAACGTTATCAGTGTGATAATAATATAACCATGAATATAAATGGCTTTAAAACTTTTTGGTTATGTATATCGTCTTTATTATTATGTTATTTGAAGCAAACTGGGAGTTCCATCTATCTATCGAAACTAATAATTATCAAAGTTAACAATTTATATACCTTTTTTGTTATTTATATTATTATTACTTGTTCCATATATGTGTAAGTATAACATTATTTTTCAATGATGACATCATTAGTACGACCTCTGTGGTAGAGTGGTACGTACACCGGTTTTAAAGTGTCGCCAACTCTGAGGTCCTGGGTTCGAATCCCGGTAGGGGCAAGTGTTTGTATGATGAATACGAGCATTTGTACCTGAGTCATGGACTATATATTTCTACACATAAATACTTATATATGTATAATTATAATCTACCTATTTATATCCGACAACCTAGTATCCCGTAACACAAACCTTACAGTGCTAGGTTAATTGGTGTGAGTGTAAAATATATTTATTTATTTATATTTATTAGAGTGATCACCCAAAATATTAGCTTCTAACGTCTAAGTTCTATAAATAATCTTACCTTTTATCCAGTTCAATAATAAATCAGAATGATTTATATAGTGATATAAAACCAGTTACCCGACACTTTTTGTTTCTAAAACGTGTTAATATCAAAACGTTAAGCGTTAATCTGTTAAATATAGTCGTTTAAATTAGCAAAAAAGCCGACATATTACACCAAAGCTACAGAACCGTAGAAGGCACTATTAATTACTTGTGTAGTGACCCATGACAAGTAACAGCTTCGTTCACACAATATATCACCTGTTATTTATGCGTCACTACTCTAATATCTATGTGACAGACTTGCGCAATAAATGATTTATGTACCCGACAGTTTGTGGTGATAAACAAAATTATCACTATGGTGGCAAACGTGAATTCAACAAAAGGTTCCATTAATATTATCGTAATTGCATTATGGCAATGTTATAGTTTGTCTTTTTAATAAGATCGCATTATTTAACTTTTGATGGTTAACTTTGCTTAATCGAAACCTAACCCCACAAAACCTTTAGTGGCAATATTAATAGCATTACTTTTTTTTAGTACTGTTACCATCAAAATACTTACAATACATAATATTGAACTTAACTACGTAACTAATATTACACTATATTAGTTATCAAGAGTATCGAACAAATATTGTCAAGATAATGTCAACGTTTACCAGGTTGTAACGATACCAGGAGTTATAGATTCTGAATCTAAAATAAACTATAGCTAACTAATCTTACTTACTTAATCTGACATCAATTTAAGGCCAGTCATAAAATTAGAACGCTTTAATTGAACGTTAATATTGAGCTCATAGCCGTTTCCAAATCTAATCAAACATTTGACTGCCTCTAACTTTAACCATTACTTAGATCGATCGTATTTACTCTTCATATCAATTTAATATGACTATAGTTTGCGTTAACCCAGCCAGTGCGTGGGCGCCGATCGCTCGCGACCCCTAAGGTCAGACGCGAAAGCGATGCGTCTACGCTACGACACATCTCTGCGTGCCTGCCTTGGATAGATAGAAATAGACACCGGAAAATAAACACTTGTATGGGGAGCACGGTGCCTGGTGTATACGTGATGTAGGTAAATGACGCATGAAAAGGAAGATTAAGAAATAATTGCTTACGAGTAACTATTAAAACGAACTTACACCTAAAGGTAGATTTGATAAGATTCAACAGTAATATTGTATAGATCTCAACATTTACCATCGGTTAATAAATAGAAAACGATTCACGCATTGGACTTGCAATAATTTTAACCGACAAAAGGCATTTAACTCTAGATTCCGCGCGAGAAACCGCGCACAATCGCTAGCAAATAAACTGGTGTATATTTTAAAGAGATCGCGTCGCGATTGGTAGAAAGTGTAGCGAGACGCGACATGAAACGAGCCGACTCGGAGCGATCCTATCTTAACGCCGGGATGCTTCCGAGGTCGGGGTCTGATATCTCGACTTTTTGGAGACCAGTGCGTGTAGTGTTAAAAGCAGGTTGCGAGCATGCAAGCCGGATGGGGTCATAAACTTTTTGGAATACCTTACCTCTTTGGACTGCTTTGTAATTTTACTACGTAACTTTTAAGAAATGACAATGGAGTTATGGCTCGGTATTCGCCTATCCTGGGGTGCGATTGCGTTAAGTCAATCGTATTCATTTGACAGTTAATATCGTATTCGATCGACTGCAATTTGTATGGAATTTGACACTAATGACATACAATATGAACTGTCAAATGAATACGATTAGCTTACGCAATCCCCAGGTTTATTAAAATGGTGAATGTATTCTTCTGTTAACCAACTAAAACAAAACTATTGTGAAGTTTCTTTGAAATTCTAATTCACTATAAAATAGAATTATAATTATAATAGAATTATAGAGTAATAACACTAGCAGTGCCGAAAATGTCGACTTCCCTAGAACTGCTGCCGTGCCGTCCCAATTTTGTCCCATTACATTTAAAGCAACGATCATCAGTATAAAGCATAAAATTATTATCAAAATAATTTGTAACTTACTTCAAACACGTTTATGTACGTAACAAATTGCATATTGACTATTATTTCATGATTTATAATATTGAACTTTAAAATAATTATAATAGGACAAAATTGGCACAGCGGTGGTTCTAGGGGGGTAGTCGATAAAATAAAAGTAATTTATATAACGTAAGGTATGCTCTTATTAAAACAAAATACCAATTTATGAACTTATTTGGTAGTGTTTTACGCTAAGCAATGTGCAACTGATTGATGAAACCTATGCATAATTGCATAGCCCACACATCGCCTCTTCACCCTCCCAAACTAGCGGGACAAAAATAACCCAACAGCAGTTCTAGGTAAAACGATATTTTATTATTCTTACTATTGTTTTTATTAAACATAAAAACATGTTAAATATAATAAGTATAATAAAATATTAAATGTCAAACAACTACGTAAAAAAAATAAAAAAGTTGGAACAAAATGGGCGAAAAAAGTGATAACCAGTCGATTATTTTGCCTCTGCCTTAGTGGCCTCGGTCAAACAAAAGTAATACAAATATTATGAGAATTTCAACATTATCGTCAAATCTTTGGATATTCTTCCCGCATGCATTATGATCTGATAAGACGTCTGATAACCAGTTCAATTTCCTCTCACCAGTTTCACTAGCAAATAATTATAGTAACAACCGATTATGCTTTTAATACGCGACAAAGCTGCCTGTAGTTGTGTTTCTAATACTTTTTAATAAAATGCCATAAATAAACAGAACATTTATTATCTCGTTATACAGATGTTAGTACGAAAATTATTTCCATTTCCCCTGCGACACACTGATACTCTGATGTTCAAATTATATTTACCTACTAATCCTCTGAGACAGACCTAATTGTGATTGAAATTTTTGCGTTCACGATGCTATAGCGGTCGTGGGATCGATGCTTGTCAGGATCTATTGATTATTACCGACATTACCACTAATTATTTAGGTTTGCATTGCAAAAGTTGTGATTGCTTATTTTTTTTATTTATAAAGAAAATTCAACAATGTTTAGATAGAAAGTTCAAGAAGAAATTTATTAAAAGGCAAAATAAATTCCTATATGCCCAATTGCCCATAATCCATTAATTATAGAAAGACACAATTGAATAAGGTTAAAAAAATATTTGAGGAGCTTGCTGTTGGAGGAGTGGTTCGCGCGCTCGGCCTGCTATGCAACTATTGCACAGCTCAGACACGGGATGTGTGACCAAAAATGTATTATCTCTACCTCCTCTGTTTTCCGGAAGGCACGTTATGCCGTTGATCCTGGCTGTATTTGTAGCCGTTAAAACCCATCAATCCCCATTGGGCGCGCGTGGCGGGTTTTGGCCCATTCTCCTTGGCCATGGAGGCCATATGCCCCAGCATTGGGGACATTAAACGGCTGATGATGAATATTGATATTTTATGAAAAGTATATAAACCCCATATAACATAAGGTAACTGTATATTTTCTCCTTGTGCCACAGGTGAAGGCGGCGGCGGGGGCGGGGGCGCGGCGCGGCGGTGCGCGCGCGATGCCGCGGCGTCGCCAGCGCACGCGCCGACGCCGACGCCAGCGCCGCCCGCGCAGCTGCCTCACGTCAAGAGTGAGCGGCTCAGCCCGCACGACTCCACCGCTTCGAGGTACAGTACATCGTCTCCTTGTACCACCGGTGTCGTTGTACCACAGGTGCGCACGCGCCGACGCCGACGCCAGCGCCGCCCGCGCAGATGCCTCACGTCAAGAGTGAGCGGCTCAGCCTGCACGACTCCACCGCTTCGAGATACAGTACATCGTCTCCTTGTACCACAGGTGTCGTTGTACCACAGGTACGCACGCGCCGACGCCGACGCCAGCGCCGCCCACGCAGCTGCCGCACGTCAAGAGTGAGCGGCTCAACCCGCATGAATCCACCGCTTCGAGGTACAGTATTATCTACCGAAATGCTAAAGTACCCACCAATCTGCATTGCATCCACAATCCGCATTGGACCGGCGTGATGGGTCACGGCATGGCCCATTTTTTTTCCTCAGTCCATCCATAAACAGACCTGTGCATCAGCAGTGGGGATATTTAAATGGCTGATAATGATGCCGATGCGATATACTTTAGAATAGATAATTAGGTATAAGTAACCATTGAAAAACAACTACTTAATGAAAAAGGGTTTCTTACCGGTTCTTCTTGTTGCAAGGTCTTCTGTTTACTACCGTTTGATGACGTCCTGTGTCCTGTCTATGCCCGGCATTAGTCATGCATGTCTTCTTACTTTCAGCAATAATGCCTCAAATTATTCGAATTAGATATCTGCGATGATCTAGTACCCACTCGACCCTCAAAAGATTGCTTCGTAACGAAGATTTAAGGTGGAAAAGATCTTCTTCAACCTTTTTCTATCTTATAACACAAGACTCTGTTTCTTGCCAGTCCCAATACAGATTCAGACCGCCACATAAGACCTCAGGTACTACCCTGCCTTACCACCTTTCTTCCCCCAGGTCCCGCAGCGTGACGCCGTCGACATCGTCGTACCCGGGCACGCCGCCCGAGCGCGGCAGCCCGCACGCCCCACCGCAACCGGCGCCCGCGCACCCGCCGCGCAACTACTCCGACATAATGCGATCGCTCGCCGCGCGGTACAACTCGCATCCTAACAACGAGTGAGTATTACCACAGAATACTAAATAGTACAAGTAGTATGGGGCTGTAAGTAGTAGTACGGGCTGTAAGAGTTATCTTAGGAGCACGGTTGTAATGTATGTCGTCGTACCCGGGCTTCCGAAGGTTTGTGAATATGGGGCTGGAAAGAGCAAGGATCGTAAAAAATAGAACTGTCTTTATAAAAATCAATACCAAAAATTAATAGAATGCGGATAATCAAAAAGGACCAATACGGTATCTCATTTTAATAGCAAAGCACAGATAAAAGTCAACACTGATCAAAGTTATTAATTGCTCCGTCATAATAATAATTATCTATTTTGATTAAATTGCCCATTAGCATTTTAAACTGTTGTCTCAAAATGATTTATTTTAAGAAATAATTTGACTGTTCATAGATTAAAACTTAAATTGTTGTTTGAAACTATTCAGAGATAATCACATGCCTATTAAGCCTATTAATATTTAGCCAATGTTATCATCCATACACTACTATCATGCTGCTATATTTCATGTTACAATGGACATAGGTGCCCAGTTTTTAATTCATGTAAAATATTCATAGAAGCTCCCATAACTAAGGATTTCCTGTCTTCATTTAGATAGTTATGATCATTCAACTAATATTTCGTGTAAAACGACACAATAATTTAAGCATGAAATTGCCTCTTGCATATTCATAGAAACTGGTCGATCTAAAATATTGAGGTATCGATAAATTATTGAATACTCCGTACGAAAGGGAAGTGATGCATCACGGGATTTATTTTATTGCAATTTCTATCCGTTTCCTAAACTGTCGAAGTCACATTTTTTTTCACATGACTGTGTGACATAGCCAGTGACCCAGGGTCGGCGACCGCGGCTAGTGATGCCGAGCGATTAGCATATTAATCGATTCGATAACTTAAGTTTAGTCGACAAATTTACATGATTCGTGAGAACCTATGCTCTCCGCGTGAACTTGTTATATTAATGAATTGTTCGTCATTCGGTTCGCGGTCGGCGACCTCTTGTCAATTCTAATTATCTACGCTTACAGGCGTATAGGCGCCTTCGAATTTCTGTGTTTTGACACACGCCGACGCGGGGAGCCGAGCTGCTTACGGGCCGCTCGTAAATCGATAGTTTTATTAGACCCGATAATATTAATGCCAATCAAAAAACTATATATCCTATTAAATTCTATATTAGATATTGATTTAAGTTAAACATGGACGTAAATTAATAACAGCTTTGTCTCTGAGAAATTGATTAAGCATGGGCTAGCAAACTGATCCTAGGCATAGATTTATGTTTCATAATGTAATTTTCAAATTAACTTAGATCATCTTGGCAATAAACTTTATAATAGAGGAAAGAAACTTTTTTAATAGTATTTTTTCTCATATTGTTTACGATTTTTAAAAACATAACAGAATTTAGATAAAGTGGAATGTTAAATTCTACCTTAAGCAGTGATTAAACGAAAATCAAACGAAGAAAGAGTTCATTTTTTTTACAACTTTTTTTTAAATGTAGCATGCAATATTCATATGATCGGAGAATGATTGCACTAAATTATAGGTTGATAGCAACTTACATAGCTATACTAAATTATTAGGTCCAACTTCATTTTGACTTCCGTTCTAGTTTATTGTAACAAAGTAGAATATGATATGTGTGGCATTATAGACCTTTATGTTATAATTAATTGAACATTTGCTTAAAGCTACTTTGAAAACTGTAGGTATTTTGTATTACTTATTAAAAGATAGAATTTGAGACAGTATTTTCTTTAAGATTATAACTGTAACATGATGAATATTACTTATACAAAACATTGGTATGAATTCCCTTTATTATTTTATTGAAATAAGATAAGTAATATTGTCGTATGTACTCCTCTATTCACTCTGACGAGAAACGAAACCAAATCCTGTGAAATTTAGGAAAGCTGCCGAGGTGTAAGTGAATTGATTTTCTGCCAGGACCATTTCACCAACGACTAAAAGCGTAAAATTTCATTCTAAATAATAATCTGTCGTTTGTTTGAAGTTTAAAGGGGCGGAACGATATTTAAATCACTATAGTTAACCGTGCTGCTAAGTGACATTGGTGAACTGGTTCTAAGCAAATTAGAGACATCATGATTTTCTAGAAGAAAAATAATTACAAGGGCGTAAAAAAAACTATTTCTTCTGGCAGTTACTTCCACCGCATGAATGGGTTCGGCGTGGAGGCTCGCGCCGCTCCTGCGCCCGCGCAGCCCGACGCGTCCGACGCGCCGCTCGGCGGACTATTCACTAAGCTGGCGAAGCAGCAAGGAGGCCCACCCAGACTGCCAGCCTTCCCGGTTATGCTGGACATGAGTTCAACAAAGGTACGATGTCTTAAATTTAGAACTAATAATAAAACTGACCATTATAGGTGGCTTGATAAACTCTGACACCAGAGGTGGCCAGTAATCCTCATACGACAAGACAGAGAGACACCAAGAGTTGGTGTGAAAAGCACTTTCCCCCGTTATATTTCTACGTTTTACCGAATCTGTTGCCAAATGCGTAGGTATGTGAAATTATGATTATTTTCATACCGTTCACCAAAGCCTTAGTTTACACAATAGGCGTCGGATACCGATTCGATTAAACCGTGACTGTGAACCAAGGGTTATCAATTCAGTTACGTACTTTTGCGACTCACTGAAAAAAATTATGCAAATAATAAAATAACTTAACCTTATATTTTAAAGAAAGAAATTATACACTTTCATAAAGAATTTCAAGTGAAAGTTTATAAATAGGCATTTTGGTTGCTACAAAAAAGGACTCGTTAATTCTTCGTAATATAATTATAGAAAGTGGAAAACTTTCTTTGACCGTCTTAGGTTAATTAATTACAAGTATTTTAACAATGAGAGAGGAATTGTTCAGCTATGCAAGCCGCTTGAACCAGCTTGTGCTTAATTAAATCTATTGATCTCTTTACTGCGAAGGACATTTTGTTTACCTGCATAAACATTTAAAAAGGAAAGGTGAAGTTTTTATTAAAGACAAAGTTCCGTTTATCTAGTCTGGCACAGAAAAAACAAATGGATATCGATAATTTGATCATCAAAATCATAAGCCATAAAACCCTTTCCGTATTGGCAGAGCTTCAAAGGGTCCAGCTTGAAGAAATGTAAATAATAACATCAAATGTAATAAAATATTTAATTCTTTAAAATAATAACTTTTTTCAAATCCAAAACTTCATAACAATTGCAGTAAGTTGACCTCTTAATTGCGTGCGCTACCAGCAGGATGTCCATAATCGTAACAAGTCATCATAAAAATTAACCATTAAATTTTCTCCTCCACAAATTTTGTTGAACTCTTTGATATACCATTTATGTTACTTAATAACGTGAGTTACTTACAAGGCCACTGCCCCTGTGAAATGATTTACGGATAGCTAAGTTTTTGTTTCAAAAGAGCTCATTTGAAATTCATATTAATTAAAAATATACAGTGCTCACTGACCTTCCCGCTTTAATTATACATCATGCACCGTTTCATAGTTCACGGCTGTGATTAAAATGTCTCGAACAGTAGTAGAATTCATAAAGTTTATCGCGTAGAGGCATCTTCATTGAGTGCGCTCGTTTATGTTAATTTGTGGTTCTTTGAAATCATAATGCGAGGAGTGCTGCCCGTTTCCTTTGGAGCAATAATGAAGGCAATTAGATCTGATAAGACCCGCGACCTTTACACTTCCTCCGCTGGCTAGATAAGTCGGAGAGAGTGTTAATTGCGCGGAGGTTGTTACCGTTTGGCATGCGCGCACAATCGGCAGGGTAATAGTGGCGCCCCGCCCACTCGCCGCGCGGCAGCGAACCGTCTCGAGTTCTCGACTCTCGACTGTAAAAGGAACTGGAGCTGCACTAATTGGCAGCGGCACGCGCCGCGCATGCGCCGAGTGCCCCGCGACACGCTAGTGATGGGATGTGAAATCGAAACACCGCTTGACTTTAAAATTAGTTGACTTTTTTGCACACGAGTGCAGAGGCACGCGGATATTGCACTCGTTACAGTTATCTGATTTCGCGTTTCACCTCGAAATCTTACGCTTTTCCGCGGATCGCGCACGTTCATCTTAAGTGTCAGCTATATGAAAGGTGTAATAGGTATCGGTCCACTGAAATTGATTCATTGCGTTTCACGAAGAGCGGTCTCTTATAGTGGTCACGGGCCATGAATTTCACTCGGTTTCTATTTGCGCCTTATCTAGTCCATAAATACCAATTTAAATTTATTTTCGCCCCTGAACAGAAACAGGAGCAAAGCGGAAATAAATCTTGTTATTTATGGAGGTGGCTTTGCTTCAGCAGGTCCGCGCGCACGCGCCTTCGCACTACGTAGCCATGTTCATTTCACGCGCGCGCGCCTCCGTCTGAATTTTATTCAGAATTACCCCGTATTCGCCTTTTTTACTTCTTGCGGCAATTAAAAAAGATAGATTGCAATTTGACCCGCGGGCGGCGAGCGTGACGATTCAGAACGTTATTATGATGAATGCTCGCCACTTACGATGCGAGAGCGCTCTCGATCAGATAATAGCCTGCTGGCTCGCCTTTCATGTTTGCTTAACACTGGTACTCTATGCCACTTGATGGGCTCCTGAGTAATTGAGTTTTTAAATGCCAAACCGTGTTTGTTGTACACGTTTTGTTTGGATGGCTCGACTTATTGTTATCGTGACTAGTAATTTATCTAGCCAATACTTTAGACACTATCTGTAAAATATCTTTCTTTTAAAATATTGTTCATCTATACATACTCGGAATACCTTTGCTTACTTTCGTTTGACACGAGAATGCGGTGCCTTACAATAGACTTATTACAGTAATAAACTGTAAACAGTATAAGCGGTAAAAATAATGTTAAATTTAATAATACACCAATAGAGAGATCTATTAGGTAGGAAGTCACAGTTTCCTACACTGTCACGAACAGGCATGGTTGAATCATCTCTCAAATACAAATGTTTCCTTGCCCATTCCTTACATGTCTAACAACAGCCTCACTCCCCAGACTTTGCTGGCGATATCGCGGGTGGGGCGCGGCGGCCGATCGCGCCGCAAGCGCGCCGGCGCGGGCGCCCCGGAGCATTCACCGCTCGACCTCTCTGCGGCGGGAGAGAGCGCTGCTAAGAGAGCGAGACTGTCCGCCAGCCCCAGCACGCGGAGCGACAGTGATGAGCGGGATAGAGTCTCTAATGATGGTAAGTCGGTTGAATGAAAACAACCCTCAAAATTAGATCTGGATCTTTCAAATGATCTCATCACAGAAGCCTTCCGGTTTAAACTCAACCTTATAGGCTTCATCAACGCTCTTAAAGCCTCGCGATACGATTAAAGTTGTTAAATTCACGTACTTTCTTGAGATAAAAGAATTGTACTAAGCTGGTAATAGATGCGAAGTATGAAGAGCGCCTAAGTTATTAGAAAATTTGTAAATTAAGAATTTAAGTTGGTAATAATAATATATCTCGATGCATTTTTTTAAATGTAGGTTAACAGCACAAGATAAAGTCGTAACCACAGCCAAAGACCAATTAAATATATCGTTAAACTCTCAACTATCAGTTCGATTATATAATTAAAAGCCCAGTAAACCCAAAAACCGACTAATTTATATGATTTTTTTTATATTACTCAGTAAGTGTAACAATAAAAACTTTATTGGCGGCTTTTACGAAAGCCAATCAATTTCAAATAATCTACTGTTGCTCGCGTACTTAAAATTAATAGCTATGGAATATTTGCTGATTCGCCACAGGTCAATTTAATCTGTTTTTTTTTTCTAAGATCGGAGTGAAGCGAGAGGTGAATGCCTTTGCGCCGAAGCGAGAGCTCGACTGTCAGCGTGGTCAGTCGATGACGTCTGTGATTTTGTCAACTCAATCGACATATGCGCGGAGTACGCTTCGGTAAGTGATCATCACTAATTTACCTTGTAATTCGAAATTCAAATTGTAGGGTTGATACATAATTAACTTACAAGTCTAATCTTCCTTATGATCCTAGTAATTATTATACAGCTCTAGAAGGTTGGCGGTAGTTATAAATTTTATTGCGTGTTGCTGTTATAAGCTAGTTCACAGTTGATAACCAATAAATAAGTATACACTTGTTGGCGCCAATTAATGCCGACATAGAATCCACTACAAACATAATAAGCAACTTTTCAAAGTCCATTAACAACTTTCATCGGAAGCCGATCACGTCCAATCATAATAATAACGCCCAATAACTCGAAACAAATTCTTTTACGAAGCTTGTCGCGTAGGGCTGGTACTATTTCAACATTCCACAAATATAAAGTATTTTAATGCATAACTTTGTTATATAACTTACGACAGCTATAAATTAAAAAAATAAATTAGATTTTATTTATGTATCTAAAGTTAATTATCAATTTAAGTGAAAATACATTTTTACCAAATTCTTCTAAGTGAGCTAATTTCTTAGCTTTGATTGATTTCTACATCTATTTACACCGATATACGCTACATATAATGTTTATTTGTTTCATGTTATTTTTGTTAGGAAATAAAGAGGATTAGAAACATTTGAGCAATACGTAGGTACTTACAACGCGCATTTCTTATGAGATTCAAATAACTTCAAATTATATTTATCAAGTTATAGATATAGATATGAGTGATAACCCTAAGAGGCAACAATGTCTTCATTCGCCCAGCGTCGTACACCTCACTTCTTGGCCTCGCCCGTCATTACCAGTAATCACTCACTGTTTCTACACCTCACATGCCGCCTTCATTGTTACACCTTTTTGTACATCTATGTACGTAAGATTTCTCTACCGTATTACAATACAGTTCTAAATCGTTTGGCAAAAACGTTCTGAAACAAATGACTGTTCTCAGTCAATAGATACAACTGATGTTTCTAAATGGATCAGCGTTTTAAACTCAGTTTTATAAAGATCCCTTTACCGTTATTTTGAAAAGGAAATTAAAGTAAAAGAAACTACAATAAGCAAAGAAGGAGCACGCAAAAAAATACAGTAGAAGTGAACATTTAATTAGAAAAACAGAAGAAAAGGAAGGGTACTCTATTTCTGAAAAAAAAACCTCACCTCTAAAACACGACCATAAGATTCATAAAATCGAATAAACTAGGTTAATAAAAACAAAGAAACTATTTTTTCATATAATATTACAAATCTCGTTTTATATTTCGTAAAACACACATCTAAAATGGATTCTGTTAAAAGTAAGATTACGCTTTATCTCGGTGATCTACAATGCGCAATGTTTTCGTTATTTTCGCGTTTTCTGATTAATTATAATTGCCGACAGTGAAAGGAATAGATTAAAACAAGAGATTTATAAAATATATTTAATTTTAGTTTCTGTACCGCCCAGTTGCACAATTTCTTTCCATATGACTTTTAAAAATCTTGGTGTAATTAAAACTATGTTTTTGTTGGATTACGTTTACACGATTACATATATACATGTGCTTTGTAGCGAACACTAACTAACAGACTAAAATATTCTGACAGAATATTAAATACTTATGGTAAATTTTAAATAGAAAAAATTTGGAAAAAATTAACTCGGCCACAAGTGAATTCTCAGACGGGAATCGAACCCGCGACCTTTGGAAATCCGGTCCAATGCTCTTCGCGTGTTCGATTCCCGTCTGAGAATTCACTTGTGGCCGAGTTAATTTTTTCCAATATTTTTCTATTTAAAATTTACCATAAGTATAAAAATAGCATTGAAAAATGCAAAAATTACAAAATCATAAAAAAAAAAGAATATTAAATATTTGCTTGAGTCCTGCGAACATATAAAACACATTATATCTCTACCCATGTAGCATAATATTATAAAACTACACTAAAATATACAGAGTTGAAATTAAATTTCTGGGTGCTTCACACCTAATGTTTATTATTAATGTTTAACAAACATTATATTTCATACCAAGATTTAATATTAATAACTCTATTAAGTTTCCACCATTAACTGAGGATATTATTATAAACAAAACCCGCAAAATTATTACTCAAAACCGATATCAAATTAATTCCGAACCATAAAGTACAGGATAGTGTCATATACATAATGCATAGACAGATCCACGTTTTATAATCTGTCCCTAGAATATTGGTTTACGTCAAGAGTTAGTATACGATGTCTTAGAAGCAATAAAAAACATTCTATATTGAGAATTAGTAAGCTTGGTCGCTACTGTGAAATTACACTTTAAGAACAATAATCTAAATCAGTGGGTTATAATCAAACATTACTGTTCTTTATACTTAACATTAAATCAAGTTTACATTAGTGGTCTTGATTAAATTTTGTCAGTTAGTTAAGGTTTCTTATTAAAAAGTAATTTTAAGTAGACTTCTCAAAAATAATTAATTACTCGCAAACTGAACTAAACTATGAAGCCGTAAAAGTAAATAAGTATACAATTTTACAGGTGGTATAAAAGACCTGCATACATTGTCTCGTAGTTTCGTTATACGCTGACGGAGCAATTTCATTTATCTACAAACATGCGAGCGAGTTGATACTCGGTATACATTGTAATTAAAATCTTTGAGCATCAAAGTCGTTTGGTTGCTTTATTCCGTAATGCATACGTGTAGCTGTCGCGCGCCTGCGATGCTGACATGCTAATAGCTCGACTCGTGACGAGACCACAACTCTTTGTGACAAGTCAACTACGGCTCTTTGTTTAACGTGTGTATTTAGGAAATGAGCATTTCAGGAGTACTCGTATTTCATGGGAGATGTGAGGATCATTAAAGGATATGAAACGAATATTTCTTCACTAGTTAAGGTAGTATTAACTGTGTAATTTTAAGTTTCATCCTCAAAAATTATATTTTATTCTATTAAAAGTTTCGAGTTTCTGCTTTCTATTTTTTTTTCTAATTTAAAGATATCTGATTTTTCCCACACATAGTAACAACATTTCCATATGTTCTAAATATGTAGGTAATACAAAATCAGATTGAGTTCTTTTAACACTTACCTACTTATATAATTAACTACACATTTTTAAGACTATTTTATTTAAGTTACAGATATGTTTAATATTTCCTAGCAACAAATAACCTACCTACTCACTGTGTTATTATGAAGCTATCAATATCATCTACGGTATCTATCATTATCAGGGCTTGGTATAAATCACAGAGTAGTTAGCTAGAATTACGAGCTGCGATACTATTAATATCCCGCGACGCTGCCCGCGACAATAATAAATCAACCCGTGATCGGATACGGCTACCGACGCTGACATTGTTTATGAGATTGTAAAGTTGTCAATTCGGAAATATAGAGTTCTAAATCTTAAGAACAAAATTCGGTTTCGGACGTAATTCAAGCTAAGGTTGAACAAACTTTGCCAAGAACTATGCTTAGGCCAGATCCTCCTAATGTACTTAAAACCTAAAAAAACTGTCGTGAAAATATATATTTGTCTTTTGTTACATATTAAAAATAAACAGAAATTTAACCAGTAGTGCTGCGGCTGCGCCTTCATAATGCATTCAAAGTTTCGTTTCTTCAAAGGACGCAAAGAACAGAAATAACCCGAAGTACACGAAGCGTCGCACATACAGTGTAAGCTAAAGTTCAACTAAGAGTTGGCTATAACTTTGGCCAGCTATTACCCGTCGCCATCACATTACGACCCTCGAAACCGCGACCTGCGGGCCTACCACGAAAAATTATCGTGACATAACCCGAACGAAGCCCGATTTATTTCACTTTACACCTATCACCAAAGCTAATAACGTCACGAAACGGAATGAACGTCCGATTATCGTGCAGCTTCGACAGCTTTCGGATTTCAGAATAGGCTATACATTGCACTCTCGGTACAAATATTATGGAAATTTAAAATCCTTCGTTTCCCACGTCGGTTGGCCCACATTGACATAATGTATGCTGTGCCATGCTCCTCGCTGCGTTGCAGTTGGGCAACTTAGGGCACAATTATGGCAACACTCACGAGCCTTGTTATTGCCGACCCGCGTCGGTATTGTGCAATTTAAACTGTAACACCGTTAACCTCCCGAAAGTGTGCGAATCGTGCGTGTGACATCGAGTCCGAGATGAGTTCACTTTCGTTGCCCGAAGCGTCGCTTGGGTTAGGTTCGAAATGTCAAAAACATAACACTGGCTTAACGAGGACAGTCGTAAACAAAAATGTGTTCGAACAATACACCGTTTACCCTTTATGAACTCAAAAGTTGCCTTTCAAAAACTACATTGGCACATCTGTACGAACTTTTACTAACTTAGCTTTTACAAAGTCTAGCTTGCCATTAATATAAATTACAACGCATGATATTAAAATGTTGCGATTGAAAGTTGAACGTTCGTATGCGGTTGCGAATACCCGATTACAGAACCGAAAAGAGTTTAAATCATGATGATAGTTTACTTTGACGTATTTACCCAACTGGGACAGTAAATATCAGTGGATTCACGACGCCATTGTGGAAGGATTTATTCCCCCCAATTAGGCAATCTCGTCCTCGTGACGGGCCGTGTTTAACGCTCAAATTAGACCGGGCGCCCGCGCCGTCCCGGTGCGCTTGCGCAACCGATCGTGTCATCTGCAGCGGGAGTTTTGCATTAAGTCGTATCATTTGATGGATGCACGATTGTACTCATTGCGACAATCTCCTAAATACCAATACCTACTTGTATTAAAATTAAAAACCAATATAATTATGACATTTGCAAATTAATATAATATTGCTTACATTCGTACTTTTACTTCAGATGTAAATGTAAGAAAATACATAATATATTTAATAAGGTTTTAAGCTCAACATTTCCGGGTTATATTAGCTTTAAAATGAACTCTACTCTTTAATATTGATTACGAACCATACTGTAGGCTTCTATCACCATTTTAAAGGCAAAGTGATCCAGAATAAAGCCAAGAGCCACGCCTATTTAGTATAAAAAAGTGTTTTAAATCAATACATTTTATTTTATTTATTTATTTTATATAAAAAAAATGAAACGTAAACTCTTGCGCATATATTGGAAGCGCCTGCGCAACCAAACGTGCGAATCTTCCTCATGTCAAGCGGCGCGCGATTTGTGCGGTGTCATCCCGGTGACTGGGACCAGTCAATCATATGTACCTTAGAGTAATTGTCCTCTCCGAGGTATTTCATGTCCTTTGTGCATCACGTTTATTCGTGTAAAACAAAACTCGTTATGCGCATGTGAAGATTTTCAATGTCTAAAACACCAATGCCCCAAGCTTTTTACGACACTTATGTATGTTTGGCCATATTAAGTTGTAAAACAAATCAACTTTTACATATAAAAAGTATTGTTTAATAAAATTCCAATTGTCACGATTAGTGTTGATGCTGAATAATGTAATTTCTATATATTTAGGTATTTGTTTAATACGTCTTCGAAACCCCTCCCTCGCCGCCGGCCGGTGCGGTGTCGCTGTATTATTTAGAATAAGTAAATACTTTGTAGGTTAAAAGTTAGATCAAATTAACACAAAACACATAAAATATACTAAATCAACTTTATTTTATATTTATTTTCTGTTTTATTTACCTATCCAATTTTTATTGGCACAAAATGTAAGTAGAGCGATATTGATCCGACCTGCGTATAACATTGTATTTGTAATAAAACTTAAAAAAAAACATCATCAATCCTCATATTCCACAAGAAGTCGTCTATATTACGTTACTTTTTAAATGAGAACGAACTATAACAAAAAGCATATGTGCAGTAGTGTCGCAAACGTTGATCGATGCGCTTATCCCTAATTGCGCTTTGTCACCGACCGGCTGACGGCGCGTGCGCGCGTGATGCGCCGTTGCCAAACACCGCGATTCAATCTGAGAAATAATAAACAAAACAAACGTATGAGGATTTATCATTATTACACATGGACTTGATTCCGAAATAATTCCTAACCTAACTTAATCATATAATGAATTACGGATATAAGAGCCAAGGGTGTTACACATTATATAAATAGCTAGCGGCCACCGGTGATTACACTCACGTGGTTCACGTTTTAGTGGGAAGATTGGAATAAAAAGATAATCTAGGCAATTTTATCCAAATTCGTTTAATTTTTGAGTTCATTCGTTACAAACATACAAAAATAAAAATATTTTCTCCTCATAATATTACTTTAGATTTAAACCTATTTAAGGAACAACACTAATGTTCAGCCCATCAGTGTTGGGTCAGGATCGATCCTACGACCCTAGCTACTCTCATGCCCGCGCTTGACAGACTGATCGAATGCGATCACGTTTGTTAAGCAAAGTTCGGCCCGGTCAGGTGTCCGACCGTAAAGTGGCATTACAACTGACCGCTTCCGTGCTTCGGAGGGCACATTAAACCGTCGGTTCTGGCTGTTGTCATCTGACTACAGTCGTTAAGCCATGTCAAAGAAAAACTGACACCAGAGGTGGCCACTAATCCTTACTCGATAAGAAGAAGAAGAAGAAGCTAGTCTCTGTAGGCATTATCATGACCAGTGCATCATTAAGTCAACTTCTACTTGAGGTATTGAAATAATTTGAGAGTGCATATGTCAACGATCACTGCAACCTCTCACAATAAAATGAAATGAGGAAAAGTAAATTACCATGAAGTTATGTTTATTAACTAAGCTTTATATAATAGATTACACAGTTTTGCAATGTAATGCAAAATGCAACTATGTTATTCTAAGATCACAGACGTCTTATTTCTTAAATAAATCGTAAAGCTAATAATCTGATTGTAAATGGACTTTATGTGGCTATCTGAAAATTGCATTATTGTCATGGTAATCCCCTGAAATTCTACTCGCGCGTCATTGAGCAACCGCTTAAATAATGTTTTGACTTAATAATAAAACGTACTGTTGGGTTAGCACGAAAAACTATCGAAACAGTATCGAGCACGTAATGTCAAAAAACGTATAGGAAAATGAAGTTCCCGTTACGTCGGCAGGATCGCTGCTCAATATCTCATGCATTTTTTTTTACTTTACTTCCTCGATACTTGCTTGAAAGTTGTTCGTACTAGGCCTACTGCAACAATTAATGACGCTGACTAATACCTACATTGTCTTACCTTCTGAAAACTTCCAATGCTCGACTTCAGATTACATAATCCAGCCTCTGCATCAGTTTTGTGTCAGTCTTAATTTGAAGTGCATGACTGAAGTGTTGACAAATAGTGTCGAACTCCACGCAGATATCGCGCATGCGCGAGATCACGATGTGTCGCCATTAGGCCACGCATTGACATTGCTCATCGGTTTTTAGGATAAGATATCGTAATTGGAACGTGAGATCGTGATCTAGCCAGATTAATTGACGCTACATTTCATGACTTAGGTACTTACTAAATCATCAGGTACTATTAAACCCAAAAAAGATATACTTATCAATATAAAGGTCTAATCCTAAATACCTTTAATTTACTAAATCTGTTTCGCTACAATGCGGCACGATGCTCGGGTTTGCCACATACCCGTTTCGCCTTTCACGTTTGTTTGCCAAATAGAAATACCACACACGTCACTTGGAAAGCACTATAATTTAAGAGCACGTTAACATCTAAACAACATGCTCTTCGAGAATCACCCAAAACAAACAATCCGTCATCACCCGCAGCCATACACGACTCGATCTTCAACTATTGTTAAATACAATACAAATTCTATAACGCCAATTAACAAAATAAAACAAACAGCAAATATGTGCCTTATTCCTTACACATTTGGTACATTTATCTTTATTTAAAACTGCAGGATGGCGACGGTTTTGATGGATGTAATTGCTATAATGGCCGACGTATCGTGACCACTCGACGGACATATTGTTATGATTTTGAACATGAAATCGAAAACGGTCACGGGTCATCTTTGCCGCGCACACTCTGCTCCACAATAGTTATTACACAAATCGGCCAGTCTCGATTTCACTTGTTAGTGATTTATTTATCAACTTTTGTCACGATAAAATGTCTCTTTATAGTTACATGGGAAGAGACTGGTTTGCCGCATTATTCCGCTATGAACATCTGTTTAGCGATTACGTCATTACGTTATGGTCGCATCCATCATCAAGAAAGGTTTGGAACGTCTTAAGTAGCAATTCTCAAGGCTCATTCCAACTTTCATCTTAATACTGAATTCGTGAGTCCTAAATAGAGTCAATTTATGAGAGTGCGTGTCAAACGAGCCGACGATAATTCGGAGACATTCTTGTTCACTTATAATAATGTCGGTTAACGAATTATTTACACTCTTCAAGCACCTTCAACTACTATCAAGATACTAGCTTTGATTAGATTTGTATAATAATGCCTCATAATATTTCTATAATTTTTCATTCAAAGGCGATTTTATTGTATGCACATTAAGTTCATACAATCCTGTCATAATGGCTTATTTTTTGCATTCTAAATATTCGGAAATTATACTTTGAAAAGATCTTCAGTGCTTAAAGTTGGTAAATAACAAAACACAGTTAAACAGAACAAAGACATCTACTTACTTAAGTATAAGTTTACTCAATAGTGAATCAATTAAAGCACCAAAACCATGTCGACTTTATGATGATTAATAAAATAATTAATGACAAGTTCGTATTAAATGTCAAAGATATTATCAAGGTTTATTGACGCTAATTCTAATTTAATTTCAAACATTACACGAGCGACCTGCCTAACAGTGATTTAATGACACTATGTCAACAATCTCTAAGATTATTTAGTTTGACAACACGTTTGCTGTGCGTTTGTGTTAATTTCTTATTTGGGAAATTGGGACGATCCAAAAATATCTAGTACATACCTAACGGATAAAACATTCCTTTTCAAACCAAATACTTTACGTCTTTCACAAAAGATCAATTTTAAAAAATCATAATGAAACTGGACAGTAATAAGTATTTTCATATTTTGTCAGTTTAATAAAAACATATTCGATATAATTCTTGTGTGCACAAATCGATCAATAACATAGCAATGAAATCTAAAATGAGGGTAACTTTTCTTCTTTCCTATCTTTCTTATTACAGTTGGCAACCAATTAACTACCACGCCAATAATGTTAAAATTCCATTCTCCAATTATTTGCCTCTTACCAGATGATGCGAACACAGTAAAAGGTAATTGTAGAATTACATTAAAAGAAAAAAATATAGGACCTATTACGAGAAGTAAGTGATAAAATGACTGTACAATTTCACCTCAACACTCGTAAATTTAAACTACCATTTCTGTTTAGACACGGCAAATTTAGTTGCGTTGCGAGCGATGGCATTTTTCTATAATAATGACTTAGTTTATTTTATCTGAGTACCTAATTGGGTCCGGGTTTGCCGATATAAGCGAGAGAAAGGGTGTATCTCACCAACGCGTCATTGGTGAGATACAGCCAGATCTCTGTGTAAAAGTCATGGAAAATTTCATGAAAAGAGTAATAGCCCGTCATCAGAGCCGTGGGGGCCATTTGCCGGAATTTTATTCCATACTTAATCGGAACATGACTTCTTTACAATCCAATAATAATATCACAACTCTCTCATAAAATACGTGTTTTAATTTTACAGTGCACTCTTACTGAGACACCCTATATAAGCTAAGCTTCTTTTCTCTTCTTCATATTTGTAGCCCTCTGTTTCATACCTTATTGATTTCTTACAATCTTAATTTAAAAAATCACCATTTTGACAAGCTTAGATCAATATTGCAGGTGTGAAAATATTCCAGAGAGGCAGATTTACTTGCCTGTTTAAAAAAAAACTAGTAGGTACGGATTTTAATAAGAACAAGCTCAAACAATCATATGACGTTAAAAATTTCTAGAACTAAATACTTATTTTTTCAATACCAAAACAATCCGAAGCTACATTTTCCACCAGGATTCCGCATAAGAGAAGGTAGCTACAGCTGTTCTTAACGCAATTTATTTAATTTTTAACACCTCGTCCCAAATTAATGTGTCTTCGTTTCATCACCAGCTGTTACTTCGGCCGTTCGAAATTGAGGCTTATAGCTTTCTCCGTTATTTAACCAGTTCATTTGACACTAGCTGATGACATTAAGGTTACATCTCGGTTACGAAACAAGAGCACTATCGCTAGATTAATTTCAGAGTGTCGCATTGAGCAATTAGCACTTGTAATTATATATTTTCGGTGGTCTATTGAGGGCGACGGTGTATGTTGCAGTTGCGTTATGTTTGAAATATTTTGTGTCATTAGTTTTAAAGATTATGAAAAACTGAAATAAAATAAAATTAGTTATCTTCATTCATTCTTCATTCCTCAGTGATTGAGGATTACGAGGAAGGTTCCTTCCATCGTCAGCCATATACTATAATACACATCAGGTATGATGAAGGCTAAGAGTATCCCCGTTATTCATAAAAAAACAAAAAAAAACTATGAACTTGAAGTTTTGAACAAGCCTTCTAACTTATTGGCACAATAAACTTTTATCAGTTTTATCAAAAGTAAAGACCTCTTTGTAGTAGTAAGCCACTTGTATTTGTAACAATGGCTGAGGGTCCATACATACCGATTTTCATCGGCATCCCTTTTCGAAACCCCACCCAAGCGATCCACAATTATTGGCACCAATTACTTACATATATGTGTATGCCAGGCCGGGCCGTTGCAAAGTTAACAAATGTTTTAGTTTCCATGTTTTAATAAACATGTGAGACATGTTTATTGTCTGATTTATGGATTTTTCTTCGTTCGGCTTACGTTCAACATATTTCGACCGTCGCCACTGATTTGTAGTTGTTGTTGAAACTATGAGTTAATGTTACAAACAGCGAGCCAAAAAATGGATACTGATAGCCCAAAAATAGAACAAAGTAGAAGCTGAAGGCCCTACTCCAAATGAGTTGAAATGTGATGATGTCGTTGGAATTGTATTAAATTCTACGTAAAAGATATTCCATTCTTCTCTGGACTATAGTGACCTGCTAGCAAATGACGAATTTAATCTTATAGGTATTAGATCCGTAAGATATTTACATTTAAGTATTTTCTTTAAACCCATCGTAGTTAAGTACTAAAGCTAGCCGTTACGACGAGTCAGTTGCTATGGAGACGTCGACGGTATCTTTAGACCTCTGACCTCCCGACATGACTAGAATGAAGGGCCTATTAACTTCTACAAAATCCGTACTTGTGATAAATTAAATACCAGAAAAAGCCAATTTGTCTCCAACTTATTCAGATGGGAGTAGTAGTCCCTTATACAATTCTAGCATCATAATGTAATTGCTATTATATCTGTACTTCCGAATAAAGTTTCGTTTATTACCCATTGAAAAGCTCGCTTACATATTTTGTCATTCTTAGATCTTCGAATATTTGGCGAAATAATGCAAATATTCGTTTAACGGACGTCGAGAGTCTACCTTAAGCAATGCGATCCATTCGCAAAGGTAATTGATTCAGACGTTACTTTTATCACAGGAACTATAACGGAACTTTGATTGGCCTTTAATTACTGGCAAAGCTTTAGGAGCACTTTGACTTCGTTTTATTTGGATTGCATCAAGCTGTAGAGTGTAACTATCAACAGCTATTGCTAATTATTTTCTAAGCTATTAATGCTTTAGCTAAGAATTCAGTTAATCACTTTACTCATGTGTTTTACGGTGCTTTAGATATTACAAAACGCCAAATTAGGTATCCGTTGTGTACAGTACAGAAAAAAGTGTTTGATGATATATATATCATCAAACACTTTTTTTCTTCTATTGTCATCTATTATTATACATCTATTAGCACTAAAAATTGGTGTTAACCAAATTTTAGTGCTAATAGACCTGGCCCTAAACCTAAGCCTTAAAGATTAGTGAGAAAACTCTTAAATAAGACAAATACCTATGCAAAAGAACGACTTCGGTAAAATAGAGAGTAGCCCCAATCATGTAATAGCTCAGAAATATGGAACCGCATTCAACAAATGACGGTCATTCATTTAATACGACAAATTGCCGTGCCAGCGTCTCACTGGGACATGCGTTGTAAACAAGAAGCGCATGCCAAATCAGTCGTAGTACCAATTCAGAAGTCCGGTGAAATTTATTGACGCAATTCGGCCAGATCTATTGCGGCTGGCTGGACGGGAGCGTGTGTGTCCACGATCCATGATAAGCCGGCTAATAAGCCAACCGTGGACCACCAGAGCGTTTCACCTACCGCAAACTCTGTAGCTTTTAGTTGAACTATGGTAGCTTCATTTAATCTGTCGTAGTTAGGTAACAAGTTACCAACAAATTAATAAGTACAATTAATTTACAAAGGTTTACTTATCATTAATAACAAGGCTTCTCGCGACCTTTCAGAGACAAAGACTATAAAAAAAGCTAAATATAACAACACAATCAATACAAATGGTGTGATCGTCTGATCGTTAATATCACGCTTTTTTTGCAATAACAATACTATTTTATTTCTTAGTAAATAAACCCCATCTTCCCTGTCTTTTTTAGTAAGTATACTATTTTGCGCATTAAAATACCGAAATTGATTTCTTTCAAGGAGCAAATCCAATATTTGCGTTTGGCTAAAATAATAGGCTTGCCTGGTAATTTTCTAAAAATCTCAGTCGATTTACACTTTTAGAAATTGTTTTAAAGAGTGGAAGCAACAGAGATAAATTGACAAATGAGTCGAATCGATGAGTCGATAAAAATAACAAATAATGAATTACCCGAAACTACTCGATTTTATGTTATTACAAAAATATGGTTCAACCAATAAAAAACGCGGTTTGGGTTTAAGTTGTGCTATGTGTACCTAATTCATTTTTCTTCAGCCACTTAGATGATGATCAGTTTTGCAACGTATCAATCCGAATCTCAAATGTTAACAAAACTGTCATAAGTTCCATTATAATTGCGGCCAGGTGAACAACACCGGCTGCACTTTGATCAAGCAACCAACAACCGGCATGTCCTTATCACATTAACACAAAACAAACTAATCATGTGATTATTTTAATTAAATTGCACACTCAATTAAATCGTACATGCCGCAGCTCTAAACTAAGTTCGCGATAAGCTATCTGTTAATAAAACTTGATAATTATTAGCTTCGGTAGAAACTCTGATTGTATGACCAGAGAGCCAACTACGCAAAACGAATCGAGATAATCGTAGTTCTATTACTTGATTTGAACCTTATTCCCAAGGCAATAATGTCAAGTAGCGATACGATTATCGTCCGATTTTCGTTGTCTGCTTTCGGAATAGATCCTCAATATATTACTACTGGTACTGACATAACCACCTGCTGGCAAAACCACATCACAGCAAACTTATATATTTAAAATTCCATATTCATTCAAACGCGTAAAAGATTGCCCTATTCGACTTATCGGGCATCTGATCAAGCGATCTCGGGACATATTTCTCAGTAACAGATGTTTAAAGCGAGCATGTTTCACGCAATCAAAGTTTGAGAGAATTTATTCAAGTCCACCGGCGTATGTTCGTTTATCCTAGATATCTAGGACGATACAGTGGCTGTAATTTGTTCACTTCAGTAACAGTGTGCGTTGTAATAACCAACTGTTACTAAGACGGGGCTCTAATGCTTTCTGTCCTTATTTCAAGAATGAATCATTTAAATACACTAGTTCTTTTATAAAGTTTTTAGGTGATGCTTTCTGATTCTGCAAAAAAAAGGAGTTTTAATAGGTGGGTGGCCAAAAATAAGTATTATTTCGAGCTCCTCCGTGCTTCGAAGGGCACGGCCCTTTGTCCCACTCGTTAAATAGCAAAATATTATTAGATACCGTTTTTTTACCAAACCAATCGTAAACGTCTAAATTTTATTAGTATGACACTTAAAGAAACTTCATAATTATAACGCCCTATAACATTTACATAATTACTGAAATTGCACATCTTTCCAACTGCTTTCTTAATCAAACGGTCGTTAATTAAATTTATGAAGTAGTTATCACATATAAAAAATAACTACACATGTTCAATTATGTTGATTGTTGCATAAATCAAGTTTTAATGTATTTTACGTAAGCGCCAAAGTATCAAAGTTCATTAAATTAGTTTGCTGTTGCATAATTGAAATTATTTCTAGAATCTACTTTTTTTTTCTTTTTTTATGTCATAGTGGTCGTATGATAGACCTTGATGTGAATTATTATATTAGGGCATTATAACTTTATATTTTACGTAACTTAGTAAGATGCAATTAACTTAATAATTAAATGAACAGTATCATTATCATATTGCAGTTCCTAATTATTGTTTAAAAACTTTTTTCAAAAATTCTACTTCTTTTTGATTTTTAAAATTAAATCGCAATTTTTACTTACATTATTATAATTACTTGAAAAACAATATATTATTTTCCCTCATCATCGAATGGTTTAGAGTTAGACAGAACACAGTGACACATTTCACACTTGAGGAAGCGATGATTGAGCGATGGCGACACAAAACTTCCGTAAAAAAACAAGCTTACTTTGAGAGATACGTATTCAATTGTTTCAATCTTACCATGCTATTTTGTAATAGCATGGTAAGATTGAAACAATACTGCGCTAAGATATGGCGGTGGGCCCCCTGAGCTAAAAACATTTACGAACAGCGAGAGATAACGACCTTTTGAGCGTTTCCATTGCTTTGATTTACAGTGTTAGTTCATTTCATTACCGATGCGGTCTTCAGGGCCCGTTCATAACCATTCGCGTCATCTGATATTAGTTTTCATTTCGTAAAGGCCTAGATATTCGCTTTCACAGCGGTTTTGCCAATACGTATAGACCTAAAGGGAACTACAAAGTACTTTGTAGTTGTACCTTTCTCTAAGGATGAAAGTGAATAAGGTCACAGTATTGAGAACGATCCTGCTGTTGTATCGATGTTAATGATAAATATGTTATCTGATATCAAGATCCTTGGATATCAAGATTCCATCCTAAAAAGTTTGTAATATCCTAACTATAATAATAAAATATCAATACTATTAATATTTTAATACTAGGGCGGTTACAACCCGATACTCGGGTTCGTCGATCGACGAAAAATTCCAAATTATGCGATAATAATGACACTTTTTATTTGCAGTTTGTGATCATCACGTTTAACATTTTGCATATTTTATAGTTTTCGGAACAAATAGACTCGAGTACCTTAAATTTGATACCTTACTCGGCCGCGTACTACGCGCCAAAGTCCCTATCGAGTCGTCACAAATTTTGCGAACCTGAATTAAGTATATAGATAATATATAAAATTAAAATTTTATAAATGCGTAAATGTGTATGTTTGTCCTTCCTTCACGCCCTTACTACCAATCGACCTGATTTTTGGCATAGAGATAGTTGACTACCTTTTATCCGGATATTCCCACGGGAACTATGCGGGTGAAACCGCGGGCGGAAGCTAGTAGCGTTTTATTATGACGAGTGATTGACCTGCTCGCACACATATACATATACTGTAACACCAACTGTTGTTGATGACTTTAGAATAGAATAGAATAGAATAGAAAAACTTTTATTGGCCTAACACACACACTCACACATGACATATTGAAAACAGAAGTTAAAAATAAAGCAAAAAAAAAATAATTAAACCGAACTACATAATACAACAAATATGTACTTAATTATATACTTAACCTAAATTCAAATAAAATTTGTGGTGTGACAGGCCAATCAGGACCCTGCCTCAGCATTATGCCATTGCGGCGCAGTAATCGTCACACCGCAACGGCGCTGGTATTCTGGCATGGCCTGTACGAGTACAGTTTAAGCTAGTAATAGTAATAATGTTTCCCCTAACACAATTTAATAAGTTTCTAATCAATGTGTGTGTTATTTATAATATCTAAGCAATAAAATCAAAATCTAAATAAGGAAATAGTGGCTTATCGAAATAAAATCGGTACCTGTCTCTTAAAACTTTAAACCGTACGACCAATACCTGTGCATATTATAGGCTCATAAACTCATACGGTAACACCCACTGTTGTTGATGAGTTTAGTATTCTCGTAAAGATAAAAATACTTAAATAATCCAATCAATTAGTCGAACAATAATAATAGTCAATTTCCGCTGAAAACCTGAGCGGATATGCTAATTGAGTCCAGCGTAGCGACTCGTTTCCTGAATAGTCGATAGTTGGATAGTCTTAATTGAGTCGAGTCTAATTTAGAGTTGCAGGGCCGCTCCAATAGAGACGTTCTGATGCACGATAGCTGCAGCGATACGATCTGCAGTCGGCTTCTGAAACTCGACTCTAAGTCGATTAATCTTTGTGCATACGAGATCTGCTACGGTAGTCGGGATAGCAATTGGAAATTTATCTTTCCTTGCTTTTCTAGAAGAGTCGGTTAAGCAATTGAAATTTTATATTTGCTTATTTTCCTAAAAGAATCGATTCCAATTTTTTTATAATTCATTTCATTATTTCATTCTTGTACGCAAATCAAGAAAGAAAACATTTATTGACACACACACATGCGATACAGGCAATGAGAATAGAAAGGAGCAGAAAAAAAGTATAAATACAATAATCACAACAAAATATAACTAAGAACTATTGTGTGGGGTCAATAAAACCCAAATTTTGAACAATTTTGAACAACGTTTTTGCAAATCAAGACAGTCTTTTGTGTTTTTATCTTCTGAGTTTATACACAGTTTATACAGTTTACCAAATGATCCACTTTAAAACATTATAATAATTATAATTTAGTAAATTGGGACATCAGATATCAAAACTCGAAAAAAAAATCAATTGATTTACCAAATAACTAAACCATAATACTTTTAGGCTGAGTTGCACCAGTTAACTATGAACTATTAAACTAAAAAATCATAAATCGGTTAAAGTTATCTGGTGGAATTCAGCCTTACGGCCGTAATTAATAACCTATCTGTAGTTATGGATAGGGCTATCTGAGATAGTTGCCTAGGATACTGGCTTCGTTGCCTAGCAACCGTCCTTATTTTGGTCATGTTAACAAAAATATGCTAGGTAACTATCTCAGATAGCCCAATCCATATCTACAGATAGGTTATTTATTAATTTCGGGCGTTAGAGTTGATTGCACCATATAACTTTAACTATAACTTTAACGGTGAAAAATGTACAGGATTTGACAGCTTTGACAACCAAAATTCGGTTAAAGTTACTGGTGCAACAGCCTTAGATAGTAGTAACATTAATAAAGTTCTATTTAAGAGTCAAATAATCGCGAAGTTATTTTATATGCTTGTTTGCAATGTAACTGCAACAGATGTGGAACCTGCTTTATATAAATTGATACATCAAGATGTACGATATCATGACGATAAGATCTCAGCTCATCCTTCCTGGGACCATAGACTATTAACTAATGCGATAACTAGTATATAACTATTTGATGACCCGTCTAATGAAGTCTTAGCACACGTAATTAAATGCCAAGATTTTTATCATACAAAATAAAAATTACCGTAAAACCTATGGATAACATTTATAAAAAAATACAAGTTATTAGGTTGAAAGTTTGAAGCAAAACAACCGTAAGCAACATAATGCCTTGATTTAGGTTTATGTTCTTAGAAAATTGCTGACAAAGCTTTTGTTTGGCTCTAAACTGTATCATGAAGAAATAGATGTTGCCATCGCTAGATTATGGTGTTCGATGTCTCCGATGATAAACGATTTTGAACTCTGTGTTTAGGTGATAGGGGTGTGCTATAGATAGCTGGTTTTCAAGTTGACATTCCTAGATTGAAAGGTCGCAAACTGGCACGGCGATTACTTGCGCCATTAGGTTGATGGGCTTGATGGCTGTCGCCGGCAGTGGTCAAGAATCAAGATGGCGGGCCATCTGCCGCGGCCATTACGCGAGCACGCGCTTCGCCATTTCCGCCCGCCATTTCCTAGTACCGTGAAATGGCGGTTGTGGTTCCAACGAAAATGGCGGGTTTTGTAATTTCATTTCGACACGTGAGATTTAAGAACGCTTTTGGAAATAATTTGAACTTATTTTTTTTTTACTGTTTCCTTGTAGTTAACATTTAGGGTGGATTGCACCATCTAACTTTAACGATAGCTGTAACTTTAATGGTGGAAAAATGTATATGGGATAAATATTAATCAAGAAAATATACTAGAAAAAAGCAACTCGTCTCATGTCGCCCTGACGGGATGAGACTAGCGACCGGGCGACATGAGACTAGTTGCTTTTTTCTAGTATATTTTCTTGTTTAATATTTATCACACAAAAATAGGATTGTAAAATGCAAAATTAATAATGATAAATGTATATGATAATGATGCGTAAAATATTTTATTCCATCTAAAAGTAATGGTTTAACGTCTACTGAAACTGATATTTCTGTAATTTTCTCTAATACATTGATCCGCTGACGCAGCACATTCGCAGGTGTCCCCATCCCGGTGACTCGACAGTAATAGTGACAAGAAATCACAGTTCCAATAACTATGTGTGGTATTTCGAGCGATTTGCGATATAAAATCACCGCGTACCACATCAAGTAGACGTGATACAATTTCCTGTGACAGATTGATATTTCATATCTTCTCATAAAGCTGGCGGCACTGGAATATGTTTTATGGATTTGAAAGGAATTACCTTAAATTGATTTTGCAAGGACTTACCTACGTGACCCGCGGGGACTGAAGTGATCGATTTAGAAAATTATTTTATGGTATAGGTTTGCAATCATAGGGGAATTTCGTTTTGCTGACGTTGCGGTGCATTACACATGCACCGATGTACGTTATCGACGTACGTGCAGTTTTTTCTGGATTGTATTTTAATATGTACAGTCAACAGCAGCTACGGTTTTACACTTTGACCTTATGTCTTACGTCGCTCGTAATAGCGGCGGTTTTCATAGAGCAAATGTAAAGCCGAAGCAGCTTTTGACTGTACTATTACTGCAACTTGTATAATCACTTAGCGCAAACAAACAGTGCAGCAACAGCCTACGGTGATATTAAATATAATTATGTATGTAGGTGTTTATCTCTACATATCTATACAACGTTATATTATTTTTAGGTACTCCAAACCTCAAAACGATTTGTAGAACAATTATTCGCACACTTCGAACAACGTTTTGCATGGAAGCAACCTGAAACTGCGAGAAGATGTTTCTCAATTTTAGCACAGTTTAAATTAAAAAAATATCTTTAGTTCTGCGGGGCAATTCTCACGCTGAAATATGTCGAATTCGTCATTTTTAAACCATGATTTCTTTAACAAAAATGTGTTTTTTTTTCTACTGTCAAAATCTTTTAGCTTCAACGCTTTTCGAGAATCCTAAAATTATATGTCGAAGATTAAAACTTGTTATTTTGCATTTTGCAATGCCATTATATGTATTTTTACGGATTTCCAAAGATGCGGATTCGAGTCCCGTCAGAGCGACATGAGACAAATTTCTTTTTTCTAGTATATTATCTTGTTTAATAATTATGTCGAAAATTGTTTTCAGCAAATTTTTAATATACAATTCCGCATTAAAAAATGTCGAAGTTCGTAATACAAGCGCTTAAAAAGCTACTTTATTCTAACCAGATCAATGTTAGCTGTTGTATATTAAAAAAAATATTCCTAAAACATGTCATGCAGATAAGTGTTATTAATGTCTAAGACCGACCTATTACCTGAATAAGGTAGATGCAAGCCAACTACCGCAGTAGCTTAGCCTAAGGCTTAGACCACTTAAGAGTACAATCAACAGCAAGGTAGACTTATACAATATGAAAATTTCTTCAATCAATTCTCAACCCAACGTCTGAAGTTTTAAAGTTCACAGTCGATTGAAGGAATTTGTAATTTTTGTATAACCTGACCTGCTTTTGACTGTACTACGTGTAGGGGTCGGCGTGACACTGTTGACCCTCACATTTACTGACAAGATACTTTCCAGATTATACCAATAAAGCCCTTATTCAGGCCCTTTGGAATTTGTCTATTTATAATTATAACTTTTGACTACAAGAACAATAGATCTCTCTCGTTCAGTACTGTTTTTATTGAATATTGTTTATTTATTTATCTAATTATTATCTTAACAGAATCGTTAGTAGGTATACCTACAACTTATAATTATGTATCAACATTATTTCTTAATTTTATATTCAAGCGTCTTTCTTTGCGTAGACGCATAATAGAACCGCTCTAACTAAACTTAAACTTGTAAGTTACCATTAACTCTTTAGGCTACCACAACAAGTCAATTAAAAAAACACTATTAAGTGATCATTAAATTGGGTTTTAAATTAATAAAATAAACTTTGTCTGTTTTACCAAAGTGATCAACAAGTTGATATGCCGTTGTCTGTACTACGTAAATGTAATTAGCGCAAGGGTATTGTCATTAGTCTATGTTACGCACTTGTCAATACTGGCTGATATCTACCAGTTTGCCGGCCCGTTGCATAGCTGCAGCTCTGATGACTGATCCTGATAAAAACCACCTTTCACTGATTGATAACTATTACATTTTGCCATAGCGAAACTGTTGACCTGTTCCCTGGTAACACATCAAATAGAAAACACATTGTACCTACTACCTAACCACATAGTTTTTGTACTAAACGACATTCTTATTAGGAGACCTTTTTGTAAATGAAACTATTTCATAGAAATTGTAGTGCTTTGCGTTCATTAACGCTCGCTGATTTTAAGATTTTACCCAAGTTTTTAATTAGGATTTTAGTTTTTATTTCTTTTTGTTTTACCGACTTTTCAGCACCTTAGTTGTCACAAGATAAAAAACCAACAAAATCTTAAAAGAGAGATACCTATGCAAGTTTTCTAACCTTTAATGAAATAAGTTATTTATTTGGCGGAACCTTGTGTTGTGTTTATTCGCTCCCATTCGGTTCTACAGCGCGCTTCGCCAGTTCATTCGCATTCTCGTCGACTAGAGCAAGCTAGTGACCCGTGTTGAGTAATTATCTGTGATTGGCTATCATAAGCCAATGTCCAGGCGAATTGATACAATAATCTGGATTATTCACGGCATATAACGAGTCAGCTCTGCGTGGGTCGCCTTCCATTAATTCACTTACTTTCTACAAGTAACAGGGTTGTTCAAATGACTACGCCATTTGCAATTTCTTGAGCTGTCATCGGGCTATTAGAAAGATTTTTCATTATGAGCCTACATTGTGAAAGGTCTAACTTCAGTTTCTTACTATGTTGTAAACGAGAATGTGTTTTTTAGGGACGCAAACCATGAAATTGCGGAAAAAACAGCTAGCTCATACATTTTAGCCTAGCATATAAGAATAGTTCAGATTTTTTATGAATAATAGGGAGACTCTAATCCTTCGTCATACCTGATGTTATGTATTGATAAGGCTGAAGATGGAAGGGTCTCCCGGAATCCTCAACCACTGAGGAACTGTGGGTAAAATTTTGTATAAAACAGCTTTTTTATTCGCGCTTTTCGGATTGCTTCAATACAAAAAGTTGTTCACAATGATAAGTTCTACAAAAAGGCTTTAGGTTTTGAGTAAACAAAAAATTACTTTGTATAAATAACACAGTAGAACTTTGGAAAAGTGCAGGAAGAGATGACAACAACGTCGTCTAACGTAGGTAAAGCAAGCTGATTTGCCTTAATTTGAAGCTAATTTAAGTAAGATACTTTACCGTAGCAGTTTATGGAAGCTAGCACATGTAAAACTGGACGCTGATGAAAAGTCAACAGTTGTAAATACGTACGGGCAACACCTAAGCCACATATTGCTTATCAACAGGCCATACAATTACTGCCTAGTCGCTCTATAAAAAAGTTGTAAAATTCCAATCCACGCCAAATATGTGAACTATCACATAGAAATTACGCGATTACGTCTACAATCGGACTAATGTCCTAACATCACAGTATGAGCTACAAATTGTCTCATGCGATCCATTTAGGTGAACAAATATTCGTGTTATATTACTTTTTCGAATTGCTTAGCAGTTGAACGCACGCGCGGCGCAGTGGGTGGCGGCGCAAACAGCCAGTATTAAACTTTGTAATCGAGTTCTTCTTTTAAATGTCGATCAATGAGTATATGTATCGTTTTTTTTTCTTTGGAATTCGTAGGCAATTTGGAATGTGTACTTATTTCAAATATGGGACGTTATTCGAATTCCTTCCTTTTTTGCCAAATTCAGAAGTAGCAGATTTTTGTTTTGCTAGCATTACAAAAATATCTTTTACACGCAAACTTAATTATTATTTCAGATAAAACGTTTTGCCTCTCTTCATCTATTCATTGTTTTGTTCATCAATAATAGTCTGTATAGAATTGCAATTCATAGCGATATCGCATAAATCTGAAGCCGTGAAATTTCCTGGCCGTTCGAATGACTGTCATTTGGAAACGCGAGCTGCAATCTGTAACCTTATTTAATAATAACCGCATTTCGTAGATATTTTTGTATTTTGCGGGTGGTCTAGAACATTAGGATAGTAGTATTACTACTGAATAATATTTTGTTGTGCTTAATAGGACAGTAAAAAAACAATCAATTTTAATAGCTACCCTTCCTGTTTACAAACTTATGTTTTTGTCATAATTTATTCTAATTTTAAATTACGTGGAAACTTCAAAAACAGATTCTAATTCATAATTTGAATTATGAATGAACCTGCCAGTTGACCCAGTATAACTCGATTCCAATTTTGAATTGTCCGAAGACCGTTATAGTTGCAATGGGCAGCCATGTTTATTGAGGAGGTTAATCGGGGATCGGCGGGCGACGCGCGCGCCCCCCGGCGGTGAACGAAGCAATTTGTAGCCGTTTCACTTGTTCGCTAACAGTAAAATCCTTCGAAACGTCACTTTGAATGCTATACCTACAGCTGTAAAAGGTTTGCAGTCCCAACATATTTAAAAAAAAACACTCGCAGTATGTTATTTTTTTTTAATTTTTAATTTTTCAATGCTAGTTTTATATTTATAATAAATTTTAAATAAAAAATATTGGAAAAATCAACTCGGCCACAAGTGAATTGTCAGATGTGACTCGAACCCACAACCTTTAGAAATCCGGTCCAATGCTCTAAGCACTGAGCTATCGAGATTTTCGAGAAGTCGGGGGTTCGAGTCCCATGTGAGAATCCCGTTGTGGCCGAGTTTATTTAAAAAAAAAACTATTTAAAATTTATCATACAGTATTTGTTAGAATCTGGCGTCTTCGCGGAAATTCATGTCTAACAAAATATACTTAACTTGAAATTGACTCGAGTCACTAATTACTCTCAGGCGGGTTCAGCTTTTACTATGAATAATTATCATAGAAGATAGCATTGCAAATGCAAACTTTAAAATTTTAATATATAACTTTATTTCTTTCGCAACAAAAAAGCTAGATGTTTTGTTTAATAATTATAGTTTCCCTGTGAGCTCTAATGGAGTCAAAGGAAGTATTTAATATTATACTGTCGATGAACTACCATCAATCTATTAATTGACTTTCTTTCCTGCCACTCCTTGCGCTTCTATAATATTCATATAATAACAGTGTAACTTTCCAATTTTCTATTTGCACCTAAAACTCAAAGCCCCAAAATGTCAAAAAATGTGATACTTTACTTTATAGGATTACTAGAGGCCGGGCGCGGTTTCACCCGCGTGGTTCCCGTTCCCGTGGGAATTTTGGGATCAAAGCTATCCTATCTCTTAAGTTGGACCAGACTGCTCACGGTGTGCCAATTTAATTTAAAATCGGTTAAGTAGTTTAGGAGTCCATTGCGGACAAACATCGTGACAGGAGATTTATATATATTAAGAAGATAAGATTATATCAGTTTACATCGCACGGGTGCATATTTATTGAAAAAGTATTTGTGAATACTTTTAAAACTCGTCTTCGTACAATTTCTCTTACCTGCCAGCAGCAACTGTCAGATATAAAAAAAATTGCATTAATCCTGTCTTATCAGTGGGGCTAGTACGCGAAACTTTCGAAAAAGCATAGAAAACTCTTTGTATTGCCATCTCATAAAATGTAGGTATAATTAGGCAGCGTTCCTACCGGAGATAAAAGATACTTCTTTTACATTTTTTAACGTGACAATTGGAATATTGTTTCGTACTAGCCCCACTATAAGTGTACTGTCCACAATGTTTACACTGTGACCATGGGACATTGAGGTCTACCATGATAAATTGCGTACGCGCTTCCGAAGAAGATTAATAAAACGGGTTATAAAGTGTCACTTCTGAATTGTGAATTTCTAACGTTACCCAACTGATGTGATGGACGATAATTAACTCCGTATTAGTTCCGGGTGTAATGTTATTTTATGATATGTCGATTTATAATGAACGATCGTTAAGCTCTGATCACATTTCTTTGCGGATGAGGAAGATTTTTAATAGTGCAATATATTTGAGTGTTAAAAATATTAACCACTAGTAATTACGATAGAAAAGTATTTATTTGTCGTTTCATTCGTCTTTTTTATAGGCTACAAAGCCCCACTTATATCCTTATAATATTGGACACTGCTTTTTTTATACGTAGATTTCTACTTTTTTTTATTTTAAGAATGATATTGTAAATATCGGACACCATCACAAATTCTGATCTTATTCCAAGAAATGTAACAGATATACAGACAAACACATATTTTTTAATGTTCATAGCGTAAATACTTGTCCCGGTTGGGGATCGAACCCGCGATCCCTGGCACAAAAGTTTAGATACGTCTTTTGATTCATGTGATGAATGAAATCTAATAATCAATTCGATAATAATCAATCGACGACCTCCGTGGTAGAGTGGTACGTACACCGGTTTCAAGGTATCGCCTACTCTGAGGTCCTGGGTTCGAATCCCGGTAGGGGCAAATGTTTGTATCATGAATACGAGCATTTGTACCTGAGTCATGAACGTTTATATATATTTCTACACATAAATACTTGTATATGTATAATTAAACTATATGTATTTATATCCGTCACCCTAGTATACCATAACACAGTGCTTACTTTGGAGCTAGGTTATTTGGTGTGAGTGTAAGAAATATTTATTTATTTTAGCCTTGAGTTGTTCACTAAAGTAGATAATTTTTTTGACGCCTTTTGAAGTCCCCTTTACGCAATACGAAAGTAAGATATTTATACTACGGTCAAATTATAACATTAGCTTTATCGTGATCGTGAAATGTCACAGACATGACGTCAGTTTAAT
The DNA here is from genome assembly GCA_910589605.1 of Chrysoteuchia culmella. NCBI lineage: Eukaryota > Metazoa > Arthropoda > Insecta > Lepidoptera > Crambidae > Chrysoteuchia > Chrysoteuchia culmella. The sequence continues at coordinate 17,886,016 of OU342651.1, read as the reverse complement.
GATCATTATGCAAGTTCAATGATCGGTTACAAATTTATTGCATTGGACAGGTCGTTCGCAAATGGACGAAACGCATAAAACTATCGCCGTCCTATTATAAATAACTGCAATAAGTAAATTAATGAAGTTGCAGATAGCTCAGTAACGTGTTTTGAAAGTGATATCGAATAATTTATTCAAATTTGCCTTTTTTTATGCTTATGATAAATTTTAAATATAAATATATTGGAAAAATTCAACTCGGCGACAAGTGAATTCTCAAAAGTGGGTTCGATTCCCATCTGTGAATTCACTCGTAGCTGAGTTGTTTTTTTCCAATATTTTTCTATTTTATCATAAGAATAAAAATAGCATTGAAAAATGCAAAAATTCAAAAATCATAAAAACGTTTAACAATCCAAAAAAAAACTTTTAAAATTAAACAGCTGTATCCTCAAATACTCGAAAGAGAACGCAACATAACTCCAAAGTTGATACTGTAACAAGGCATAGACAAAACAATAAACATACCTATTAGTTGGAGTCACAAAAAACTGGCTTACAATGCGGCGCGGCTGAATAAAGGTGCGATCTAGTTCGGCGCGTGGGTGCGTGGGCGCAAGTGGGCTGGCGCAGTCGAGGGGACGGGGGACTTTTGGGCAGGGAGATCGCAAATAAACACACCAATAATTATGCAAAGACTAATCATGGCGGAGTAATCATAGACTAATACACCAATTACAATACCCAAACAGTAACGCTAATTTATTTAAAAGAAAATTATAGGATATAATTTCGGCCTTATAGAGATTATGATCATACATCTGCCGAGAGGTTCTGTGCACAAGTGGCTTGAATGTGACAGATAGGACCGTTTTGTAGCGTGTCAAATTCTAAACAATGTCTTCTCTTTTCAAAGAAGTGTCGATATATGAAAGCAAAATAATAAAAATGTACTTATTCGATGGTGGTTGTCATAAACATTGCTTTAAGCCTACTCATTTTCAATGTCTAATGCTCATGTCACGATGTCCTTACATACACGGATAATTTAAATATGTACCACTTTTTCGGCCAGTTACATCTTCTCTTTATAATATAAATAACTTGTACAAGTATTGTGTATTTAACTTATTATGATTACAATTTTTTTCTTATCTTATTTTTAAATAAATATATTATTTGGTCTCAAAACTTAAGGAACTTAGATGGGATCAATTATTATTAATATTTATTAAAATAAATATATTTAACAGTGTGTTTAACTTTAAATTTTTATATGTTTGTAATGTTTTCTTACATACTTTTTAAATATATTTTAAAATCTAACGTTTTGTGGGAGGCTATTTAACAAATATGGGATCCTTTTATTAAGTGTTCACACAATCACCATAATAGATACTGTTCAATGACGCCATATTTGGCATTGGTTACTCAGTCACTCTCAACTATTCTAGTCCTCTAGCTCCTGGCCTACAAGCCAATACGTTGAATAACAAGCGACCGTAGGAGTAGCGGTCGCTCGGGTCGCGCGGGCAAATGTCAGCCACGCTGCCCGGGGCCAGCTAATTTTAGTATTGACTCATGCCACCTGTGTGGAATGAAAACCAACACTTTTACATACAATAGCCGAAAACCTGACGAGTATCTGGTACCAAACTAACTGTCGGGGTCCTGTATAATGTTGTGGAAAAGTGGACCGCCATCGACGTTTTGAGCCTAAAAGTTTTCTTTAAGAATGAATAATTATTCGTTGTCAAATGTAAATAGATTGTTTCAAAATTGTCCGTCAGAATCTCATTTAATTGTTTACATTTTGATGTTTTTTCGTACGTCGTTAACGTTTTGATGTATTCGTTTATTTAGGTTTAGAAATTATTTCTCTAAAAGAATACAATAATTCACTTACTAGAGAAACACAGAATAATCCTACAAAATAATTTGTTTAAACTAGCAAATGCACTTAAAACAAAATTTTAACAGTAAAAGCCTTTGCTCAATATTATATTTAATATTATAGAGTTAATTATATTAAAAGGATAACTAAATGGTATGTATTATTTCCAAAAAACATACCAACGGTCATAAGATCTATTTTGTTGTGATAAGAAAACAGCAGATACGATACGAGATACGAGTGAGCGATCTTTCAGACTTGACGCGTTGAAATCTTTTCGTCATCGAGGCTTGTGTGGCAATATCGCAGTACAAAAGACATCAACGTGTTGTAACAGTGACTAATAACTTGATTATTTTGGTTGTAATTAAATTCAATTCATATTTGCTCAAAACTTCAAATTTAATTAAAATGTTATAAGAAAGTACTGAATGAACACTTTTGTCTTTTTAGTTACATATTCGTTGCCGTAACGATCATATTATTTCTTAGTTCTTATCGCTGTTGCTGTCTTTATTGATTTATTTTATGTTATGCTTTAATTATTCTATTCTAACCAATCCAAACGGGTATATTTTGATATAATATTGTATTAAAATTTAAATATAATGTCGATTTGCTCTTAACCCAAAAAGCTCAACCACACATTCCTTGACCAGTTTCTTGCCGGTTCTTCTCATTACAAGGTCTCCCGCTGTAGGGTTTGTGAACCGATTTCTTTCTTTGCATTCACACGCGCTTGTAAGCACAAGCCTAGACTGAATAAATTATATTGAATTTGAGTTTGAAAACGACAATGTGGGTTACAGACACATACCTACCATTAATAGCAACACGTCAACATAACCAGAGCAAATTGTGTTGGAGTCACTTGCGCGTTTTCTTACTAAAAGATCATTTGATCGCACGCGTGTTGTTAATGACGGCCGGCGCGTGCGCGGCGCATTCGTCTCGGCCGGGCCTTCCGGAAATATTTGCGGTTGTGGGCTGACATGTGCATTTCGTTTATTTATTAGGCTGCCAAAAGTGTAGACAGAGAGCTAGGTAGTTGAAGTAACTGACGGGAAAAATAACTGACTGATAGATATCATCGCTTACAGAACAGACAGAACATTTACCTTACATCTGATGTAATGTAAAGTAAAACATTGGTATGAAAAATCAGATTAACTTCGCACAAGTTTGTTTCGTATTTCAGGTTTGAAATCAATAAAAAATACTTATTACCTACATTGAATTTTTTTTTTTCAGTGTATAATTCACCATTAACTCTCCTCCATTACACAATTAAATGACTACACCAACACATCAAATAGATTCCCTATCACAAGTGACGTAACGAAATCTGCTACTCATTATAATTTTAGTTAGGTCGGATATTGCATTACTGTAATACGCAACAGAAGCCCGAGTCCATTTCATACATAATCAACTTTTACTGGACAATTATAGCGAGCACTCGCGTGATCTATCCAGCGGGCCTACCATCATCTATTAGAAACCATCATGTCATAAGAACGTTTTGTTTGCGTTTAGTTTTTGTTGAGGTTGTCTCAAAACTTCACACTTTGGAGGCGATGGTTGAGCGAATACGTCACAAAACTTCCGTCAAAAAACAAGCTTACTTTAAGAGATTCGTAGTACGAAAAAGCATGGTAAGATTGAAACAATACTGCGCTAAGATATGGCGGTAGGCCCCCTGCATTTTACAAGAAAGGAAATGCTCTCGCAATATCTATAAGAACAAAACAATGCCCAAACGATTGCAGAGTTGCTTAACCGCGCTTCTAATAGATGACAATTTAAATAAAGATAAATAAACATCAACAGCATTACATAAAAATCAAAACCTCTTTTGTCTTCAAACTTCGATTCCCATACGATTTGTAATTTACAAAAGAAAAATGCTTTTTAAACAGCTTTGCAGGTACGTCTTCATAAATCTATGCCCTTCTTGTGAGTTGTGGGAATGATCTTTGACCATTTTTTGCTCTTACCGATTGATTCTTATATTTATTACCCTTAATAGCTTTTAGTTAATCTATATGCCATCTTATAGACTACGGCATTAAAATTGAAAGGGTGATTTTAAAATAAGAAGGTCATGCAACCTTATAGACCATTAACCACTGCAGGATATGCGATCAGAGGTCGGACCAACAAAGAAAGACTGAGAGCTTCCTTTAACTTCTATTCTGCTCGCTTTATATTGTGATGTTTATCGTCTAATTTATCGATCAAGTTATATGACCACGTACATATTTAGCAACAATACTTATTATTGGCTAACGGCCGAAATGAATAACCTATCTGTAGATATGGATAGGGCTATCTGAGATTATTGCCTAGGATACTAGCTTCGTTGCCAAGCAACCGTCGTTATTTTGGTCATATTAACAAAAATATCTTATGCAACTATCTAAGGTAGCCCAATCCATATCTACATATAGGTTATTAATTTCGAGCGTAAGCCGTTAATTCGTTTACAAAGTGCGAAACAAATAAAGCATAGGTACTAAATATCTTCAAAGAGCCTCTTCTTCTCTTGAAGAGCCACTCCTTTTAATTATACGATGCTAGCATAATGCAATAATACTTGCAATCAGTATTAAAAAGTTCAATATTATTTTCCTTGAACTGAACACTTTATAACAATAAAATAGTAAAAACATATTTGAACGGACTAGGTGCATGAAGAACGAGCTCTGAACAAATAATGCGGTCGCCCAGACAAATGCCAAAAAAGTAATCATTGTTTTCTATTAAAGTCTTTGTTGTCAGTGGCGATACCGCAGACGGAACATTAAGAGCTTAGCGTTTACAAATACACCGCTCACGACTCACCCGCCGATCACTGACCTGAAATCTAGTACCACAAAACAAATTCCCCAAATTCAATGCCCCAAATTATAGAAAGCAATCACTACGTTTGTGCCGCACTGAGGTAACGACCCGCGGGCGAGTTTCCGACAACTATTCGATAGGTTAGATACTTAGATATAGTTACAGATAGCTATTCACAGCGCGGCAGCTTCCACAGATAATCTATTTGGTGTAACCCCACGACCCCGTGGCGGGCGCTCCAACGATATAATTAAAGAGAGATACCTCCAGATCGCTGGATAAGTACAGTCCGGTAACTATGATGCTGCGTTTATCTTCCATAGCTGTGTGCATTAAAACTTTTTGGAAGTGTTCTGAAGTAGAAGAGACTTGGATAGTAAACTATGTTGTTTTCGTTTTACCTTTCTCGGTAGGCCGGTGATCGCGTTTACTGGCCGGATGTCGATCGCCGCTCGGAAGGGAAACGTGCGTGATTGTTCTGCTCTTAAGTGTAATAGACGTCATTATTTACTGTACATGTTGATTCAGTGGATGTTTTGTAAAATAAATGTAATATGATAGAGCTTTTATATAACAGTGATTAATTTTAGTAGTAAGAATCGTAAAAGATATATTTAGAAACTCTCAAACATTTTGATGATGTTTATGAAATCTAACAGCAATCCTTTGAAGAGTCAAAGGTCTTTTCACGATGTCAATTAGCCGTTTACCGAACACCCACAGCAATAATTCATTTAACTTTCAACTCAACCAAAACCCAATCACAGCCTCGTATTAATTCCATCAATACTCTTTTAAAAGCGTCTAAGTCAAATTTTATCAGTTTTGATCTAAGTGGCGGCCGTTGGCCACACTTCATTTGCTTGGGACAGGACAAAGCCAGTTGTGATAACATCTGGAGCGCGGTGGGTGGAACTGATAGATTTATCGACCGCTTCGCCCGTAAGAGGTGATTTGTTCTCTCCACCTTTGGACTAAAAATGTGGGAGGCTGCGACAACGGTGGTACCTATTCTAGAGATGTTTATAACAAGCGAAAGCTATAAGCTGAAATGGAAACCATAAACATTCACTAGAATGTAAGATATTGATAAGTTATGATCCTATTTTTCATGGCAGTTGGGGATACGTTTTAAATGAATTAGGGTAGGATGTATTAACAACATTGACAGTGTTAAATCTAAATAAAGATTAAAAGCTGTAAAAGCTAATGTTTCCAATGAGCAATATTTCAAAACAAACAGACTTCTTCTGAAGCGAATAGCAAGGTAAAATAAACAACTTAATAAAGAATTATGGCGGCGTCATGCATCCGCACAATGCTCGTAACACGATAATTTTCGTAATAAAACTTAATCCCGACTTGTGTGGCCTTTTACTGCATCCATAATTTTAATTTATTAGTGGACACCACCCGGCGACACTAATGCTGCAGGGACACTGATGCAAATGCAGCCATGCATATTCATCGAACAAACAAACAAACACATAAGATATCTTGGTCTCTTGTCCTGCGCCCGCGCCGCCGATAGCGTACCGCTAAGGTTACCAAGCTAACATTGCTATCAGGAATACTAATACAACCTTGCAATTTATTAATACAGAATAGTTTGGTTATCTTTTACTTTATCTGTTTGTGCATTCATTTGTAAATTATGAATTTTATTTGTATAGTATTAACAAATATTTATTTAAAAATAAAAATAAAATATGGTAAATTTTAAATAAAAAAATATTGGAAAAAATTTACTCGGCCACAAGTGAATCAGAACATTGGACCGGATTTCCAAAGGTCGCGGGTTCGATTCCCGTCTGAGAATTCACTTGTGGCCGAGTTAATTTTTTCCAATATTTTTCTATTTAAAATTTACCATAAGTATAAAAATAGCATTAAAAATGCAAAAATTACAAAATCATAAATTAAAAAAATTGTCTTCGATTTCTATATCAGTTTATGGAAAAAGTTAATACATTTGCGTTCAAAGCAGCTAGAAATTGTTTTATTATGTTTCATTTGTAAAATTACATCTACTTAGAAACTTAGAATACACATTACAAAAAATATACTAGTTTGGTTAGATAAAGCTTAGATAGAGCTAATTTGCTCCTTCACAACTTTGTAATTTCAATAATTATTAATAAATTGCGTGAATAATAAGCAGTTGCAATAAATATCGAATGCAAGGTGAGATTATATCGGGCTGTCGACTGTTTGATTGGCACCGGAGTATTAATCATAAAACATCGTAAACACTAATAGAATACTGACGCTTACGCTGAAAACCGTTAAATCTCGCGAAATTTATCGTTAAGTTTTGTTATAATCGTTCGAAGTTTGTGATCACAGCTTTCGCCTCGGGAGCGAAAATAATTACCTTTTTTATTTTTGTTATACTCGTGTCTAAAAAGAACATAATAATGTTTGATTATCTCTGTCATCATGAGAGTCATGAGAGAAACACTCACAGGGTTTGAAAGAAAAAAAAAACTTCAATGTTAGAATATAAAATTAGACCGGACAAAAGGCGGGTTTTAAAAGCATGATAAGGAAATTGAAAAATCTTAATCCGTTTAAAAAAAAAGTCATCTAATTCTAGGTCCTTATCGGCACATAATTATACACACCCGAGCCCTGGTATATCCGCGTAGCCACCTTATAAGGCCCATGGATTCTGCCATCGATCAGTTATCGGATATATATCCCAGAATACGTTTATAAATTATAAATGGTGCCGTGTGGTGACGGCCTAAGAATACAAGTGTCACCACTCCCTTACATGCTTGGGATGTCGTAAGAGTCGACTAAGAGGCTCGACGCATTGAAAACCTATGCGAGAGAAGGAGAACCCGAAACAAACCCTCTACCAACCCGTCTCGCCAGCGTGGTAGCAGTAGGCTAATAGCCTCCTATGAACGCCACAATAGGCGTGAGACAGGAGAGTCCTATGTCCAGCAGTGGACGTCCACAGGCTGACGATGGATCGATGGACGTTTATAAAAGAGTGATCTAATTACAGTCCCATTTCGCTACAGAATGATACACACCCGAGCCACAGTATATGCGTCAACCTTCGTTATTTTGGTATTACATAACTTAATATTTAAACAAAAAACCAAGAAAAAATTTAATTCGTTAATTAAAGAGTGATCTAATTACAGTCCCGTATCGCAACAGAATGATACACACCCGAGGCCCAGTATATCCGCGTAGCCACCTTATAAGGCCCATGAATTCTGCCACCGACCAGTTATCGGATGAAAGCAGTCCTGTTCCGCTAATAACTATTCAGGTTATAATAACCCTAACTTAGGGTTACCTACTAACTATTTAGGTATTATGAAGGCAATGAGGGTATGACTGAAAAATAATGTAGTTACATTATCTTTAAAAGACAAATACCGTAGTCAATTGTTTTGGCCATGGTTACAGTATAAGTTAATTTGAAAATAATTCGCATTAGCTCTCAAATACGATGAGAGAAGAGAAAAAGAAATACTAGGTATAATAAAGGTACTAAAAAACATCAGTCTGCACATAAATAATGCGAAATATTCATAGCGTAGACAGGTGATATGAATCGTTTTTTAATTGGTAAACGCACGAATTTAATATCTTATCTGTAGATAATGGAGAGGGCTATCTGAGATAGTTGCCTAGTATACTTTTGTTAAAAATGACCAAAACAAAGACGATTGCTGGGCAACGAAGCCAGTATCCTAGACAACTATCTCCGATAGCTCTATCCATATCTACAGATAGGTTATTAATTTCGGGCGATAACCTGTAACTTGAGTAAGAGACTAGTCAAATAACTTGCAATTCTAACGTGTCCCGGTCAACACCTTCGTGACAGCCCTACCTTTTTCGCTTATTATCGATAATATATGTACTCCAATCTTATACATGACTTAAACGGGTTTGTGGCGGAAGTCATTCCGTGAACTATTTTAAATGCCAGTTTTGCTCATTTGGTACATACAAGTCAGATAAATAGACTTCTGAAATGAGTCAATCAAGTCAGTGTGTGTTCACATACTCCAGGGCCCGTATTCACTATGATCACTTACCGATTCCTTGCTCAAACCACGAATTTTGAAAATGTCAAAACCAAGTACGACATTGGGGTGGTTTGAGCAAGGAATCGCTAAGTGGTCATAGTGAATAAGAGCCCTGAGCAAAAATATCTAGTCACTTAGGTATGTACTTGACTCAACCCTAACGACCACGCAGATTTTTGTTTTTTCTTTTCAGCCCAAATGTTGAAAAGGGACACTTAATATGTAGGAGGCTTAAGGTGTAAATAATATTTACTTACTTAATATTATTTACAGTAAGATTCCAAATACCTATACCGAAAACAAAACAAAACAAATCACTTCTTCATAAATTTGTTTCTAATACTCTTTTCCTATTTTTGTTTGTGAAGTGATTTGTAATTTTTGCTTTGCAGTATATGTGGAATCTTACTAATAATTTATAGGTAACATACTATAAAGAAAAATATTAAGGGGTCGTCTTCTTAAACTACGTGTTATATAAAACTAGCTTCCACCCGTTGCACCCGTGTGGTTCCCGTTCCCGTTGGAATATAGAGATAAAAAATAGTCTATGTTACTCTCCACTCTTTCAACAAACTCTATGCCAAAATTCAAGTTGATTGGTTGCTTAGATAGGGCGTGAAGAATGGACAAACAAACACACTTTCGCATTTATAATATTAATAAGGACGTCAGGGCGACATGAGACTAGTTGCTTTTTTCTAGTATATTTTCTTGTTTAATATTTATCACATAAAAATAGCATTGTAAAATGCAAAATTAAAAAGTTATAAGTAAGGATTTTCTTGGTTTTCTTTTTTTTTGCAATTTTTTTTTTCTTTGCTTTACGAATGCTTTTTTTCTCAATTTTTCGTGTCGCCTATCCTTGGATGAATAAGACAAAACGCGACATTTGTTGTTAATTACAAAATTGAGGTACGTAAATAAAAAAATGTTACATTGTGTAAAGCAAGAGCTTTTAACTGACACAGAAGCTTTTGCTAACATAAACTGCTTCTTAATAATCTTCGCACTCCTGCTAGTACACATTTAGAAATTAGACATGTTATCGGAATAGTTTGTTGTTTTAACTTGTATTTATACCTTGAATAAGCCACTTTACTAAATAAGCTTTATCTAAGTTAATCTGGATTATATAAGAGCTGACCGCGGTACACTTAAGCGCGAAAATCTCATACTCTCTCATAGATACTCCCTTTTTAACTTACATTCCAGTTGCTGTGTTTCAATCCATAAATGCTGTTTAACAATGAACAGTTTGCGTAAAATTTTACAGTATGTGCTTATTCTATATTCTGCCACATCGCACATTTAATTATCAAATGATTACTATTTATATATTCAAAATGAGTTTTTGTCTTCATACTACAAATTCCAAAAAAAAATATTTAAGCAATAATAAACAAATGGATGATCCATGATGTTATTTTTTTGCCATGATGGCTCAGTGCTTGACTGCTTAATTGCCTGATGGTAAGCAAAGCGATGATTAGGTTAGGACGCGCTTGTCTAGAAGATACCTACTCATTCTAACCCACTTGTGCTTTCATCTGTACGTGTTGGAGCTTAATGCGGACTTTAGTAAACACGCATTGGTTCGAGTTTAACCCGATATTTGCATTAGCGCGCGGCGCAAACAAGGGCGATTGCGCTGTACCCCTGCCAGCGTAGCATGCGCACCGCGACTCGCTGTCGACCCCTAGCTCGCGATGTCTGTTCCGCAGTCCCGCTGATATCAATACGGTATGAGCAGGACGGACAATGCGCTCGCGCGAGAAAAGTGTCGAGAAAGCTTTATCATGCCACGCATGCTGATTGAGGTTCAAATACGGCTTTAAGAATATATATATATATATATATATATATATATATATATATATATATATATATATATTTGTGGAAAATCGCATTTTGCGGCCTAGCGTGGTAAAGTACTTTTTTAATTAAAAACCTGAAAATATGTCCTAATGCATTCCGGATTGCACTAATGACATAATAGCCCACGCAACAAAGTAGTTGTAGAGTGCGTGAGCTGAAAAATTTCTCCCCTTATTCACGTTTTTACACGTGCGGGAAAAGTGAAAATTTTGACAAAACGACTTTTATTAAACACTAGCTATTGACTTCAACTTCGTTCGCGTTATTTCGGGAAGAAAAGTTGTCTATAATGTTTGTCTAGATCTTAATCTATCTGCGTACCAAATTTTATTCAAATCCGTTCAGCCGTTGAGTTATCGAAACATTTATCTATGTTTTATTATATATACCATTCACCCCATTCCCGTGGGAATATCAGGATAAAAGTTCATATCTTTTAATACAGGTATCTACTATCGGTGAGCCAAATTACATATAAAACTGTTGGGTAGTTTTTGAGATTATTCGTTACAAACATACAAAAATACAAATATTTCCTCTTTAAACTATTAGTATGGATTTAATAAGAAATATGCATTTTTTGTCCGGTTGACATTATGAGAAGTTGTCATTATGAGCTGAAAGGATTTAAAAGTGTCGCGCTATTGGAGAGGGTGAAAATTCCCACTAATGAATTTGTGACTAATATCTTTAAAACAGTGCGTCTAAACGAATTCAGACTTATCCATATTAATATTATAAAGAGGAAATATTTATTTGTATCTTTGTAATGCATAAACTCAAAACCTACTATAGGGATTTGGATGAAATTAGGCTCACAGATAATATGTAACCTGGATTAACACATAGGATATTTTTTAAGACGATATTCTCGCGGGAACGGGAATCACGCGGATTAGTGTCATATGCTACAAAACATAGATAAAAGTTTCGATAATCCAACGGCATTTGGATAAAATTTGTTAGGTACACAAATTAGGATCTGGACTAACAATATAAGATACTTTTTATCCCAAAATAAAGCGAACGAAATAGCAGGCAAAAGCTAATGTATGGTAAAAAATGTTTTTTCAAAAATTTCCACTTTTCCAAAACGTGTAGTTTAAAAATCGGAAGGATTTCGAAATAAGTGTATTAAATAAAAGTTGTAGAAACATTTTTGAGCTTTCATTATATGGAAGATAATTTTGCTCTACGACACACTTTTTCGAATATTTTAGAAAAACGGAAAGGAGTTGGGTAGCGGGGAAAGATCCCACACCTTTCCCCCCTCCCCTAACTCCGCGGGGATTTATAGTATATTTACCCCCTAAGCATCCTGAACAACTATCTGAATAAATCGCTAGGTTCCAGCTCACGCACTCTACACCCTATTTCGGGCTATATGTTGAGTGGACTAAAAACCATTACTTTTAAATTGTCTTTGTCTTGTACCTCATGTCAATGTCAACATTTACCGATTTATTTTTATTGTTATATAGGTAACAATTTATTCCTATTTGAAATAACTTCGAATTAACTATAAAACACCTTTTTATTATTTTAGTTTTTTATATCTTTAAAACGACAAGAATAAGACATAATTTAGGATAAACTTTTTGTTTAAAGATTTTTTTACCGGAACTTGACCGCGGAAACAACTTAAAAAATTCCACTGTACTACCGTGACTTATTCTTTTAAAGATTTCCTTGTAAACTGTAGCAATTTTGTAGTTAGTCTATCTACCTGTAACAACTGCCACAAAATGAGTTTATCAAAATCGTTTAGAATTAAGTATATCGTTGACCTCGCCAATATGAAAGAAAACTAGTAAAATCAACAATAGCTCGTCTAAATTAAACTAGGAGGCACGATACGATCGCGGCGTAATGTCCGCGCGGGCGCACTCAGCCACTTTCGTAGAGGGTGCGCCGGCACGCGACCGCTACTCGCAGGAACCAGTGATGTTATGATGTAAGAGGTATCGATGTTTTATACAATGAAAATAGTATAATAACAAAATAAAAATAAAATTACATTACTATATGGGTTCGTAACGCGTTGATGTTGTTTGTATGAACGAAGTGAAACCGACGCTCTTCTGATGCTCACTACAAGTTCGTAAGATAATCAACTACTGCAACGTGTTAAGTACAATAATATGGCTTACCCCAATTTTCCAGGAGTGTAGGGTCGCTGTCAGTCTCTTTCAGGGCGAAATCGCTGCTCTAAATTACCGAGGGGGAACGCCTTAAAGTCGTGATTAGGTTTTATAGTAGTGTTTAAATGAATTAAATTCATATAAAAATACAAAAATCGTGAAATAAGCTACTGAGTTGTTTTAAAAGTTCTTGTCAATGAGTTGTTTACACTTTATCTACAACACGTTTATAGATTATTTGTTGTACTACTTCATGATGCTAGATATTGCTTTTATCGAATGTAAAACAAAATCGTCACTGGTAGCTATAAGATATTCTGTAACTGTACAAGAGTGACATATGCCTAAAAGCGATCATCTTTGAATTAACCCTATCATATTATATTTTATCGATAACTCGTGAACACTGTTCCGTCACTACAAGTTTACAAGTGGCACGAGCTCGATGCTATCTGCCCGCCGATGATACAAGCAGATTGTTTCACCGACTAACGCAGCCCAGGCGCAGATACTGAGAACTATTACTCGTTGTTGTTATCGGTAATCGAATGTATCGATTACACTATTCGTGATTCGGGTTTTAAATCGAGTCCTCACATACCGCTTACGATGTAATTGTAATTATGTTGTTTCATATTGAGACACTCATGGTCAAACTTATTTATGTTCGCGATAATTTATTTCTGTTAAATTAGCATGTCCATACTAAATATCTTGTTATGGACCAAATGCGTATCGAAAAACAAAGCCAAAGGCGCCGTATTGAAAAAAAAATCGTTTGGGTTGTATTCAAAAGATTACAGATCTTTATTTTAAATAAATCTAGCCTATAAAAATGCTATGTTGGCATAAAAAAAAATGTGAGCACTAAGTGGTGCCATCATCATATTTTGTTGACCCCTATAATTTATACTTTGATTTAGGTAATACATATTATAAAAATCATTTTTATATGATATATTTGTTTCACATCTCTACATCTGATAATAACCCGATCTTCAAATCTTTACATCCGATAATTCATAGTCCGCTCACTAAAAGCTCTCTTAAAAATCATTCACAACAATTTAGAAGTTACTGGCGCACAACAGAATGGTAATAAAACTCAGCATAATAACACACAATGGGTATATATTAAAATATGTTAACAAAGTACAGGTTACTAACGGACTGCGCGCGCGCTAGCTTAACGGGAATCGAATGCGCGACCTCTGGCGCTATTTCATGTTTGCACAAGTTTATTGATGATGCGAGCAAATACAAATAATGAGACTCTGGCTTTTTTTTTGTTTATCGGATTTTGAATATCCAAGATGAATGGAAATTTATTACATGGGCCTGTTTCACAATGGTTAATTAAGTTCGATTTACTTGGCAAGTAAATCTGTTCCATTTTTAAATTAAACCAGAAGTTAGTGCCTAGTCAAAGATTGTGAAACAAGGCTAACTACCTAGTCTTGGCAATTTTTTTACTTTATTCTAGTAAATGTGTGATGACACTTTTTTACATACTTAAATATGGTTACAGGGTAAACTTTAGCAATGGTGTTACATTTATGAAACTTAACGATGTTTTCTAAATAAACAAAAAATTGCAAATAAAACCCTCAGCCGGAACAAACATTAATGTTCATCATAGGAATGTTTATTCGGGACTGGGATCCAACCCAAAGCCTTTTCAAACTAATACTCTTCCATTTGAGCTCTCATGATTTCCTTATGGTTTTATAGTTTCATAATTGAAAAATTTAATCGAAATTATAATTATGATAAAACTAGTAGTTCATGTAAAGTTTGTAAGTTCGTGAATTTGTTTTGAGGGAGATAGTGGTGAAACGCTTAATTTATTAGACAATATTATTATATGTTTACTCAAAACCTCAAAATTATTTGTTGAATTCATCATTATTAACAATTTTTGTATGTAAGCAACTCTGCCAAAATTAATAAAACAGCTATTTTTTGTCTCTATTTTAGGGTTCCATATGTGAGAGAAGTTGATCGTAATGTTAATTGCTTTAAATGGTTTTAAAATTATGAGTAAACATAAAATGACGATGTATTATAAAAAATAGAAGTGGGTACGGGTCAGCTGTACCTGAACCTTTATCAAAGCAAACATTTTTAACAAATCTCTTTCCACCAGACACAGATAGCAATCAAAGCTTGCATTTCACACCCACGCAACAAAGCAAAGTTCATTTTCGCTATGATATTGCAATTCGCAACCGTAGGCCCAAGTTTAATAATTAATACACCTGCTGTTTTCAATTAAATTTAATCAACGCGCGAGGCACAGCCCGCCTCTGTGTGTACCTCAGACTGCAAGCAAGGCTAAAGGTGATAGGCACACAAAGAGGCACTGTCTATACCTGCCTTAACCTTCAACTGTTGAAACCTTTGTTACATTTTTAATCTATTTAAAGAATTATAAAGACCTATTTATAGGGGTTTGGCAAGAAATAAGCTTTTGTCCACTAGATGAGGGAGTAAGCGACTGAATGTAGAGCCTTAAAGTATAATAATATCAATTTACTAAACAAAGTTAGCAAATATAAATAATTATATAAAGTTTATAATTATTTACCCAACATACTCGTGATAGAACCGTTGTAATTCAATTGGACGAAATGTACTCAGCCAATATTCAAGATTGCATAGAACTATTATCTTTAAAATTGAACAATATCTCTAATGTCCTAACTTTAATCACCAAGCAAACAGACGTGGTACAAATCATTAAGTTAATTGTCTTAATATGGCGTACTTGGATTTGCCGTGTCCATTAAAGCTTCGAGTAACTCCAATACCTAAATATAATGGAGCCACATTGTTAACATTGTCTCGCATAAACGCACCATCATAATTTGACCCTCGAAATCACTTCCTATAAATAACGTCTATGAGAGTTGGCGGGTCAAGTAAAGTAGCCGACGGGAGCGCGCCAACATTAGCGACTGGGCGGTTTCCATTCGGCTGCGGTCGGGCATGATCGACTAAGCTCGTCGGCGGTGACTCCGCCCACATAACGCCGGCTCTGTCTCGCGCGTAGTGTTCCATCAGTCTGTCTCGCGCTGCCATCGAGATTACGCGCCCCTCCCACAAACGTTAGGCTATTTTCCAATTATTATGTAGGAGCTTTTTGCGCCCGCGCCGATCTCGCCGATGATAAGTTTTGTAACAAAATGAGTGAGGTAATCTATATTGTTATTGTTAAGCACTTTTACGGGACTCAAGCCTCTTTAATAGCCTAATATTTTCTTCGAAATAAGTAGGCTGGGTACAAGCACAGATACATAATGAAAAACTGCCATATTTTTTCAGAATGTATGTAAACGATTCTTTATACTCTTTAGATAGACTACTAACCATCTTATCATCAGTACCTTAGTTTTTTAGTTTAAAGAGAAGTGATAGTATCATACAATAACACAATTAAGGTAGAAGTAACTTTGATCTGAAACTCTTGGAAAAATTACTTTGAAAGCCTCAGTACCTTTCTTAGTAATAACAACGTAGTTGCACAAATTCTTAATGGATTCCATTACAAAGTAAAAGTTAGAAAGTTTCCAAACGGCAAAACGACAATTGCTTAAAAAAAATAAACAGAGGCTGCCGGAGCTAGATGCCATGACCTCTGTCTGCTGTGAAAAAAGAAAAAAAACATCGTTGAGAAATGGCGATGGGCGATGGTCCTCGATTATAATTACGACGGAGGCTGCATACCGTCTAAATATAAGTCAGTGCGCTCCATGCTTTAAAGTTAATAGCAATCTTTATAGAGTAATGCGGGCGGATAGTGATGCTATCGCTCCGGCGATTATCGACGTCGATAATATGTTATTAGTTGGTAGTAATATTGCGTGTTGCGTGCTCGGTCTATTGTAGTGTCTGCGCGCTTTTGTGTGTTAATAGTAGGTGTGTTGTTTTGATTAAAACTAACGGATTCTGTAATACTGGCTTAGAAGTACAAGAATGTTCTCACCTGTTAAAAAAGTTTCATTTAATCTTTCCTGTTACATAAAATACAAATAAAATATAATTGGTTCGGCTTTAGTTTCTTAGTTTATAACACTTTTAATAAAGACCATAATACAATCAACTTAAGTGATTACTTTTATTTAATGAAGAGAAACTGCAGTAGTGTAGTTTATATCTTTAACGCTCTAGTTTTCGAAATGCCTCCACTTTTATGGCAGGCGATAAATCGTCAAAGTAAACTAGTACAGCATCTCACTACCACAGTTTACCGGATCGCACCTGCGCGATAGCAACTATAATTTCTACGTGAGCGTGCGGGCTGTCACATTTTATCGAGTGGTGCATCACTAGCCGGGAGCAAAGGTCCGTAGAGGGCGCAGGCATCAATTTGCGCGGTAGCCGCCGCGGGCGCCGCGCCGCCCCTGTCATTAGCCCCCCGCCCCCCGCGCACCCCCTCTCTCGCCCTGCACTTGCCCTGCGTTGAGGGCTGCCAGTTTCCTACTCAGTTTAAAAAGTTAATTGATGTAAAAGAATTGACAATCAAACAATAGGTGTTCCATTGTTTTATTGGGTCACATGAGATTTCTTACGTCGAATACTTCACTGGTTACGACAATTCCTCGTATAACATAACCATCAGTTGAAGTATTAGTCATCAAATCTTGTCCATAATCCATACCATTGAAACTTCTTTCCATAACAAAACACACGCCAATTTTGAAGAGAAGCCTTTAAAGTCTTATAATTTGAACCACCCAAGCATTTTTCGGCTTCCTCATTTCACCTGGCAACCCTGCGTACATACTTTAACCTTTTTTGCTCTGGCAACCTGTTCGCAAGATGCGGCTGCCGCTGCACGGCAAGATCGGTTCATGGCCATAGGCGGTACGCACCAGTATCGGCCAGCTACAATACATCAGCTTACTAGTCTAACTACAACTAATACCCTACTTGATAAATGTCCTTACTTTCACTGGAAGATGTTATCTCACCCCCGTTTTGCCCTCGAAATGTTCATGATTGCCTATTTGTTATGGTCTATCGGGAATTTTTGATCTGAGGCAGTTACTGTATCGAGCTGTTTACTTTTATGGCATTTTTTACAAAAAATCTTGTCATGTCACACCAGCACGCTGATTATCTAACAACCAGTTTCGCGCTGTCATTAGTGTCACATTTTCATACTGTATGAAAGTCAAAATAGCATTGAAACGAAACTGAAACTGAACCGAGTTTCCGTTAGTAATAATCAGCCTGCCGTTCATTGCCAATTTTCTTAATTTTCTTCGTTTTTTTTTGCAGAATATTAAAAGAGTACAAATTCTTTAGATTGTAAGTGTGCAAACCTCCTTTGCCACCGGCGTAATGTGCGATGGGCCTAACTGATCGCCCTGCGTTTAGCGTTTGCCCGAACAGCCGGCTGTAAATAACAAAAGTAATACTTAACGACCACTCTTACACGACTGCGAAAAAAGTTACTTAACCAAAACAAAATGAGTTCATATTTTGACCTTTTTTTTCAAGTATACACAGAGCTTTCGTGTCTGATGGCCTTATCGAGATGCTGTTACACTTATTTTATTTTTTACTTTTCTTCTTATGCAATATCGGCTTCCATTTCCGTTGTAATGATTACGACCATTGAGAAGTACTTATACCTTTTACATAATTTGATTACAAAAAAGGGAAAATCTGCTATTAAGTTGGACTTATTCTATTTTTTTACCACCTCTATATTAAAGCGGTTAAATGTTGATAAAAAACTTCTCAATCCGGTCAAACTTATCCCAAACCACAAAAAAGCAAAAAGGAACAGGGCCGTTGATTCTTTGAACCCGTAATTCGACCCCCAATTAAACAATTTTCTCAAATATCATTCCGTTTCGTTAGGCGGTCGGCTGACCCGGGGGCACGCGCATTAGAGTCCCGAACCGATTCTTCGGTTTGTAAACTCCATTATACTTAAATATGCCCCGAAACCACAGACCACATCCGAAGGTTAACAGGGTCAGAGCGACCCTTTGTTCCAAGTCTAACCCAATCCTGTCTCGAAAGTGAAATGATCCAATTCCCAACCGTTGGTATTAATTTCACATTTGCATAAAATAAAATAACCAGAGGCAGGATCTCAAAGCATCACCATAAAAAGGCGAGTCCTGCAAATTGACCTGTCCTTCAAGACGGTCGCCGCCGCCGACCTGTCGCCGCTTAATAATTCCGTTCCCATGATCTAGCCAGTAGCTATCTCGCTTTAATTATTCATAGAGTTTTTTATACACTATCGCTTTACCGCGACGGCTGCCCGAAGCCTTATAAAATTTAAAAATAAAATAATCGAACTGCGCCGCAATTTAAAAAAGGAATACGTCGCATGACACGGATCGAACTCCGGGCAAATGTCGCGGTGTAAAAAGTGGTCGGACGCGGAGGGGCGCGGCGCGGTGGCGGGGGCAGGACGTCACGTAGGCGCGGCGCTTTTTGTCAACGTTCCCGCGGAGATGACAGGTCGCTGGACGCTGCGCCGACCCAGCGCGAATCGTCTTGATGCTTTCTATTTTAATCCCGCATTGCAATAAGAAGAGGCAACTTCTATTGTGGTTCTATCCGAAGAATAGAGGTACTCGTTTTTCTTACAGAGTATGTCTAATTTCGGAACTATACAGATTAATAATTGAATCGTTCTAAGCCACAAATTGAATTTATTTTAAACCTAAACTTTTTAACCAATGTAATTAATTAGTGAAGCTATATTTAGCTTATTTCTGAAACAGGAAAAGTTTTCTCGATTCATCTTCTATTATCTTTTACTTACTTCACGAATTAATCTATTACGTAAGACGTACTGCGTAAATGCTACGATAGTTATGATAAATCCGTTATAAAATTGCCTATCAAAAAGCATAACAAGAATACCATTATAGAGTTACATTAAAATATGTAGATTATTAGCGCGCGGTACACGGGCGGCGTGACAGCGCGACAGGTGCGTCTGCGCAGGAGCTGTATTTTTGAATCGCTCGTATGACATAGCGTAGTCGCATGCGACTTAAGTCACGCGTGTGCGTGTCGCTAGTTTTATTTCGCTCGACCAACGAGTGAGTATGGGCACTCGTTTGCGATTATGCGATTAAAAAAAAATGGAAATTCGCATGTCGAACGAAAATCAGTAGAAACGAAGCGCTCGACGCGCAACGAGTGAATCGAAAATAGAGCTCCAGGTCTCCGTTAACTTTTCCTAATAAACTCTTAAGCCCAGAGGTTGCAACTGCAACAATCGATCATTACCAGTTCGTTTGGGATAATCTTTTCTCCTTATTTTATTGTCCATTGTTTAAAACGTAGTTTTCGATCTACTGTTTTATAAAAGGGATTGTATCTGCTTCATTTAACAACTAGTTCACTGGAATAGTAAAAGCACTTAAGGAGGAAAAGTAAAAAAAACCTTTTTGGGGAAATTACCCCTTCTAGTTCCGAACAGACGCGCAAAAAAATCATCAACAGTAATGAATTTAACTCTAAAGATACGTGAGATCTTATTGCCCAAAAGGTAGATGAAAGTTTTAGTTTAAGTTTTTTTTTTAATTTAAGTCTCTTTAATTATTAAAAATGGATATGAAACAAGCGCCCTTCAAAAAAAAATTAATCAAAACAAAAAGTCTTTCGACATACCTTCATATTGATCTATAGTCACCTCCTAACAAACGAATAAAAACAATAGAGCTAGTTAACACCCAATTTTTCACTTATTAACTATATGTTTCTTCTTTACAGAATTTCCGAGAGCAAAGAATCGACGGTGCAGGGTTGCCGCTACTCACCGAGGACCATTTAACAGGGATGTTACAAATGAAGCTAGGGCCAGCTCTCAAGCTCAGAGCGGTGCTATCCAGACGCCTAGAACCCTGCGCCCACTGTCAGGCCCTGAATCCGGCCCCTGCCACTCCCATACCGGGGCCCCGGATAAACGGCACAGCCCTAAAACCAGAACCAAGGAGTAACACGACCAGTCCCAGTTAGAACATCTTAAATAAAAAAAAATAGCTTAAAACCTTTTTGTAATAATCTATTTCGGTTTTGCTTCACTGCTGCTTTTCTTTGTCGCAGATGATATGACGTTCTCTTTTAATCTTTTAATAACACCTCGAACTTGTAATGTCTGTGAAATTGAAACGCAGCACGATACACAAACGCATCACACCACAAAGCAATCACAATCATACAGGATATGATCATATTTACAGGGGTATAGAGTTGAAAGCTATACATATAGTTCGAGATCGTAATAGTTGAGAATTTACGGTAATTTTGCTTTTGCTTGCAGAACTAAGCAAAAATACTAATTTGAACTGGTTGTAACTCTTAAGACCAGCTTTCGAACATGTTACTTAATTATGTTTAAAAATCATAATAATTCTATTTAATTTTCAACTGTCGGTCAAACCCGTTCGTCTTCCTGTTATAGATTTTTGCATTTAGTTACGAATTAAGGCGCTTTAGGATTAAATATTTTAAAGTTTTTCAAATGTTTTGTACATAATAAATACATAGGTTTATGTATTGCCGTCCAAATGTATTAAATTAGATGAGCACGGAATGTTTTTGTATGTTTTTGATGAATGAAATTGACGGTGCTTTGTTTGAGAACATAATAATTACTAGTAAGTGTTGTAAGTATCGTTTTAATGGAAGTATTCATATTGTTATTAAAGATGAACATTGAACATACAAAAGTAATCCTGTATCTTTTATATAAACGAATTGATAAATAGTCGGTGCTAAAAAGACCCTGGAACAAATTTTAATGTTTATCGAAGTTTAGATTTATTTGTATATAAATTACCGTTTCGTATTAAACGTTATACATATATGTTTGAGGCTACTTACGTCTACATTGTATACAGGGTCACAAAGTTATAAAATTTATGTATAGATATACATAATTACGTAGTTATACACCGCAAATTCTTGCGGAATTTTATACACCACACCTGAAGAAAGCTCATAATTCTACAGTAATATTGTTGTATCGTTATAAACTGTATAACTTAGATAATGTTTGTATAAATATACGATGTCTTCACAGTTTGCGTATCTTTTGTAAATAGGCATTAAATTATAAACCCGGAATCATTCCTTTCACTGTTTGTTATAAATATAATATAATATTTAAATAAAGTTAAACATTGAGTTATGACTTCTGTAAACAATTAAATTTTATCTGTGGTAATCTCCTTAATTGCCAAAATAGTGTAAAGAACATACATGCATAATTAAGAGGTAAACTTTATAACCCAGATTTTACGAAATAATAATATAGAAAAAGGTGCTATCGTCGGTGTATATATAGTCAAAGTAATTTTTCAGTGCCTTCCTGGTCTTCCTTGAAATATTTAAGAAAATATATTTTTTATATTAAATAATATGTCTTTCAAAGTATTACGGTTCAGCGCTTTAATGTGAAGATAAATGGATACATTTAGATTTTAATGACGTCACGAGAATTTTGACGTCCTAATAATTTTAATAGACCCCTGCTTTTTAACATTTAAATAGTTATCTAAAATGGACCAGTGACTTACGAACTTGTAATTTTTAATGTATAAATATGGTTTACGTTCGTGTCAAGCGTTATAATTGACTATATTGTTTATGTGTGTGAGTATTTGTTTATTAAATGCAAAAAAAAGGGAGTGGCATAGCTTCAGTAAAAATAAGAATACGGTATTGTTTGAGAGAATATATATAACATTTTGTACCACCTTAAAATACCCAGTAATATCGTGAGCTTATTGTTACTGTGTTCTTTTCAGGTTCGTTTAGTATAGGGTGTCCGGTGGCAGATTACGAATTTTCTTTTATAATATTTTAAAACGTAATAAAGTTAAGGCTGGAGTTAACAAATCGCACAAAGGACAAATCAAATTACATCAAATTCCCGCCTTTAGTTTGTTACTTTTATAAATATTAGCAAAGGAAATTCGAAATCTGCCACCGGAGACCTTATATTTGTCTTACTAAACTGATGGTAATTTCAATATGTGTCTCTAATACAGCCCTAGCATTTCTATTACATTAAATTACTAAAAGGTTGAACGTCCACTAAAAAAGCTTTACCATGGAATAAATAATATAACAATCAGTATAAAAATCACATTTATTAAAAAAACATGTAACATAGAAATAGACTACCACAGTGGATTTTTAAACCTATAATAAAAGTAACCGTCTCACATGTAAGCAAGACTTGACATTTTTGTTAATATAACCTATATTTTTGAATTAATAAAAAATTAAAGCATTTCCGTCTTTGTCCCACAAACTAATGATCCATGCGTATGAGCATGACAAACATATTTCACTACCGTTTTGTGGGGTGTTTTATTTTTTTTATTCATTAATAGGGTAAATAGTGTATAATGTTTGTGTAACGAAGTTTTAGTCACTTTGTTAATATCCTTGCGAATGTACTTAGATAATTATAGTAGCTTCGTTTAGCTGTTAATTCCGGATTAAGTTTAATCCAAGTTTAAGTATTTATGTGGAGAGAATAAAAACAATGATTTTATTGAAACTATCAATGTGGTTTTTTTTTATTTATTTCTCAACCTTAACTTATTCTACTATCAATAGAAAATCTTAATTAGAACTGAGTGCTTAACATTCCTGTATTTACAAATTACTTAGTAAAAATCATTTCCTATTTACCTACATACAGCCTACATAGGTACTCAGGCAGAAATCGCAGATGCCATTCGTCACACAATTACCTACATTATAATTAAAATTGTAGGTACCTCCAAAATGATATTATTGTAAGTTTTATTTAAGAGAGAAAAACCAGGCTTACCCGTGGTCCCACCGGTTTTTTCCTCTACACAGATAATTTTCTTCCCCGTAGACCCACTGCACAAGACCATTCGACCATTCGAACGCTTATTAAATTTATATAATATTTAGGTAAAAGTATTACTTAAGGATTACTTCAGTTATTTTCAAATGTTTCGAGATTTTTATATGCAGCAGCTTTTAATAACAAATCAAAAATCAAATCAAAATCATTTATTCAGTCTAGGCTGTTACAAGCACTTATGAACGTCAAAGAAGCTACGCCATCGGTTCACAAACCCTACGGCGGGAGACCTTGTAACGAGAAGAACCGGCAAGAAACTCGTCAAGGGCTATTTTTTTCTCCCTGTTTTATTTCATACAGAGTCGTCAAATCGAAAAGTGAGCTTAACATATTATTATCAGTAAGGTCAATTTCCATCACAAAAGAAAATACTAATTATAATATTACATTTTATGGTTATCCTAACCGTAAACAATTTTCAACTCGTAAGGAAGGACTTACATTTAACATTTCTTGCATTACAAGGTTACTGTACTGCAAGTTGTGACGTACATACAGGTCAACTCCTAATTGGTTATGCTGCCCTGGTACTTTAGTTCAATATTTTGAATTTTTTTGTTTTATTTATACCAAGCAGTGGGATGGATGTGGATCCCACTTCCCACTGCTCCACGTGGATCCACCAGGAAGACGAAGCGGTGGGACCCCGGGTGAATGCGATACCGTTGTTTCAATTACCTGTAGACCCACTGTGAAACGAAAAACAACTTGTCCCCTCCCAGGGGGACTCGAACCCGCAATGTGCCACTAATGAAATAAAGCTAAAAAATTTGGCATAACCTAAATGGAAAAGATTTTTTTTTTCACAAGTAACGAAAGAGCATTGGGTCCGCCCTTTTAAGTACACACATATAATATCATTGGTCTGGACGACCATACTACGGCTTCCAGTACGAACAAGTTGAAGACTTTATTTTCTAGTTTTTTGTGTGAAATACTAAAAATATAGATAAGGACTTAGTACTTTTACTATGTATATAGTAATGTATATAAGTACCTAGTGTAGTACTTAGTAAAGAAGTAAGTTTTCATTGTTCACTTTTGCCGTCTACTAATTCGAAATTCCTCTCGATGTGATGAGCTTTCTTCGCTCTGTACTCCATAAACTCAATGGCAACGTAGCCGGAAAAGCCAAAGAGTAGCAAGCCAACAAGTATAAATAATCTGAAAAAAAATAACATTACATATAAAACAATTACATTATCACGAAGGATTCTTGCTCAAATGGAGCAACATAACAAAATAAAGTGAATTTTAATAATGTTTTAAAAATTGATTTCTTGTGAAAACTTTCAAAACTTGGACAGTTTTGATACATCTTCTATTTTTACAAAAAAAAATTGGCCAGCCGTTAGCAACCTTATAAATTTTTCAAAAACAGGTGTTCTGCAATCTTTATTAGTTTGTCGAGATACAGCATTGCCTAGTTCGGGAACCCCTGTTAAAAACATAGTCAACATCTATGTTTATAATTGAATTGTTGCCTCACTGTTATGCCAATAAATTATATTAATATTAAATACCACAAAAGCAGCCCAGTCACACACAACATCCATTACGCATTATCGAGTGTAAAAGTGGAGATGGTTTTTATAGTTATACACAAATGAGAGCAGTGGGCCGGATTCCCAAAGGTCGTGCGTTGAAGTCCCATCTGAGAATTCACTATTAAAAAAAAGTATAAAATTGCATTGAAAAATGATAAAATTCCAAAAATCATAATATGGAGATGGTGTACCTAGTCCTGACGCACAGGTAGGGTGCAGTAGCGTAGGACAGGACGCTGCCCGTCGCCTCCCACAGCCTGAAGTTGGAGTAGGCCGCCTCTTCCTCGCCAGGGAACAGAATCCCAGAGAGCGCTGTAATTTTTATTTTATTTTCATAAAAGTGTCTAGTTATCTACAAATACACTTTTCTGGTATCCATATACAATGTATAGGTATCACTTTACCCAGTACCTATTCAGTAATTAAGTAAGCAAGTGTCGGATAAAAGTACCAGACCAGCCCCTCTAGCATGAACACCACTATATCCCGCGATATGATATAGCGCATCATGCTGTCTTGTTTACTCCGCTAAGACGTGAGCGAGACAGTGACACGTTATCGATTTATCGAGTCGATAAAACCGCTCGTGCGAGGCCTGCAGGCACAGGTTAGGAACATCACTATTTATGATTTATGATAATATCGTTCCTCACTGTTGACCTGCACCAGCCAGACGGCGACAGCAGCGCTCTACAGCGCTGCCAGCGCGTACACCGTGCACTGCTGTGGCTCTGGACGCCACAACAGAAGCACGGTCACCAGGCACAGGTAATACCACTAAGGTTATGATTAATGATAGACAGTATATTATCTCACCGTTGACCTGCACCAGCTAGACAGCGTCCGCAGCGCCATACAGCGCTGCCAGCGCGCACAGCACCATCTACTGCTATGGCTCTGGACGCCACAACAGAAGCGCGGTCACCAGGCACCGGTAATACCACTAAAGTATGATTAATGATAGACAATATAGTATCTCACCGTTGACCTGCACCAGCCAGACGGCGTCAGCAGCGCCCCACAGCGCTGCCAGCGCGTACAGCACCGTCCACTGCTGTGGCTCTGGCCGCCACAATAGTAACGCGGTCACCAGGCACAGGTTTAATAACTAAACAGGAAATATAGGACATTTCAATAAATAATGCACGATGAGGGCTCACAAGTTCATGCGTAAACTAACCCTGTCGTCAGGTCAAAGTCAATAGAACCTTTGTTAATAAAAGAAGCCATCTTACAAGGGCTGTGATCATGACGGGCAGCCGTCCCGTGATCTTCACGATGGCACCAGCCAGCGGCGCGAACACCGCGTTGAACACGCCGAAACAGATCATCACGTAGCCGATGTTGCTGATGCCTAGTGAACAACCCACGAACGCCTGGGGAAGGGTATAGGTCATTTATTAATTTTAATTTATTTATTTATTAAAAATTTATTTATATTATCCTACTTACATCCTAACTTACATAATATTATAAATGCTAAAGTTTGTGAGGATGTTTAGATGTTTGTTACTTTTTCACGCAAAAACTACTGAACTGATTTGGATGGAACTTGGCACACAGATAGTTGATAGCCTGGACTAAAATATAGGATACTTTTTAGCCTGATTTTCCCAGGGGAACAGGAACCACGCGGGTGAAACATTATAAATGTAAAAGATTGGTTGTTTGTTACTCAATCACGCAAAAACAGCTGAACAGATTTGGATGAACAAGCGCACTTACTTTGGTACGGTCAGTATATAGCCAAGATAATGTATCATAGTTTTTATCACAGTCAAAGTACATCTAAGGACCCTAGGGATTTACTGAATGTCCACGAAGAAGAAATCAATAGTGCTAAAACCGCGCTAAACATGAGCGCCTATCACGCAATAGCAGCAATTGCACACGTCAAAAACATTGATACAAATAACTTTGTGTTATCAGATAATAGGGTAACATATGAAATTACCTTCTATAACTAATACATAGATAAGTATAAATGTATGGGTCATACACCTTTAGATGATTATGATGCTGATAGAAACACTGATCGAACTGATGATTGACGTGTATTTATTTATCCACGGTAATTAAACTGATATGATCTAGCTAGGAGAACGACTTATTGCGAACTGACTTAAATTAGGTTAAAATGTTGAATATTTTAAAACTGTTTGCTAAGGTAAATAAATAATAAAATTAAATGTTCATTATGAGAATTGCTGATGCGGGAAATGTTCGATGTGTATCGTACAATAAATATATATTTTTCTAGAAATATATAAATATATATGACCCAGGTACAAATTGATCGTATTCATCATACAAACATTTGCCCCTATCGAAGTTCAGAGGTATTCCTCGAAGCGCGCCTATTTTCTACCTGCTCGGCGCTGATGTATCGATCAGCAGCAGCAGCAGCAGCAGCAGCAGCGCCTGGTAGCGGCGCCGCAACTGGCGCAACGTCACCGCCACCAACCGCAGAACATTCGAAATGGGTTACCTGAGTGAAGTCAGCGGCCATGAAAGCCTGTTCAGCGCCTATGTAGGCGATCAAGGGCAACAGTAGCGCCTGGTAGCGACGCCGCAACTGGCGCAGCGTCACCGCCACCAGCCGCAGGCCAGACAGATCGTTGCATTTGGACTCCCGCCCTCTTGAATACCTATTCAGGTAAACACAACTGCACGTGAGACATAATACTTATATACACATCAAATGTGACTAGGGATCAAGTAAGTTTTAGAGTATTGTCCACAGTAATATATCGACATAGACGAAAAGAGCGCTTCAAACTGTATGAGAACCTAGCGTGTCTACTTTTTTGGACCTGCGATGACGTCACGAGCGAGATTTAGTGATGTGTAAATGTTATTGAAGAGCTCATGCAAGAAAGCACTGCACAGTTACCATTTTCGTTTCTGAGTGACGCGTGTTTTCATGGCAATAGTCTCAAACGGACTGACTTAGGGTGCTTGTACACGTAGACCGATCTCGCTGAGTTATTTTGTAGGCAAAACCTTCAAAAATTCTAAAGTTTATAAAAACTTGCCTGTGGATGTATTTGCATATAAAAATCTTATTTTTGCGTTTTGTGTCATTTCTTGCCTATGCATCTATAGAAATTCGAATATTTGTGGTGGATATAAATAATTCAAAATAAAACCTACAAAATTGATTTCAAGTTAAAAAACGCAATGGTATTGAATTTAAGATAGCCTGCGTAGTGTACAAACCTAGTTTGTGTCACATTCGTCCAGGGGAAAGTGACTTAAAGTCAGTACATTAATAACTAAGGCAAAAAAAAAATTAGAGTTTAAATAACTAGTACCATAATCTGCAGATTACTTAAATAAACCCATGAAATAAATTTGTGCCAGATTCAGGCATGGGATTTCAGTATTTTCAATTTTTTTGTTTGTCCGAGCTATAAGTGCTTTAAAAAAATATTACAATTATAAGAATTTACTTATTTGATATTAAAAATGCATGATTGATGGACAGTGTGAATTTGTGTCATATTAATGCACGGCATTATTAATTAAGAAAAAAATACATTAAAGCGCACGAAGTTAGTAGGTACATAGCGCGCGATGCGAACGAAGCGCAGCCTGCGCTTCGTACCTACCTATACGCGTGAACCGTGTGACATCGCGGCGTCCGTCTCAGTCGGGTTATATTCGGTACCTACTATAATAGGTAATTAGATTATCCCGTGATTAGATCAGATTAGGTAAGGATTGAATTGATGAACGAAAGAACACACGCCGTCGTTCGGTTATGTAGAGATTATCATCACAGTCTATATTAAGCGTTAATCTACTATGCAGACGCAGGTCACATCTAATTTTCAATACTGTTACTTTTATGCAAGTGAAAGAATGACAGGGTGTCCTGTCCGGGTCGTCGGTCGCATAGCAGAGCAGATATTATACCTATTTAGTAGATTTTCACTTTTACTTACAGGTACCTATCGCTTTTCGGTAGTTTTTATTTTTTTATTAATCATATAAAAAAAGTATTCTGCTTTAAGTAGAGCCAGCATAACAAAATTTATAGCTTATACTTACTAAATACGGCATAGTCGTAGATTTACAGGAACCGGGTCCGATACCCCGTTAAGAGAACCGGGAATATCGCTACTCCCGGTACTGAGAAACCCCTAAAGCTTTTTTGTATTATTGAGCTGTTTAAAATGTGTGCATAAATGAAAATGTTAGACACAAGATGAAAGAACCATAGAAAGTGCTGCTGCTGTGAAACTATTTTTTGGTAGTTCCCCGCGTAACACACACAAAATTCAGCTTTTATACTATAACGTACTATTGAAATACGCTCATATTACCGGTCATATTACTGTCTGGCTATTGCTGTCTCACTCTGATAAACAGGTCACTGCCCTGTTATACCGCCTAATGATAAGCTAGGAGTATCATACAATCAACGATGAGCCTAGAAGGTATTCATTAGGGATTTAGAATCCCCGGGTTTGTAAGTATTCGGAAACACAAAAACAGGTAAGAAGTTACACTCTAGCGCGGTACAGAAGATAAAAAAATCAAAACGCTTAGCCGATTTCGACGCATTGAACGCCAGTCTTTGGAATATATTGTGAAGTACATATTCGTATTTATGCTTGTCTAATGGCAGGAGAAGAGTATAGCTGTCCATTTCAGACCGAAATATATCAGATAATAAAGCGTTAAGCTCGCAACAACGCTACTTTCTGTCTCTGCTCAAGGGGTTTGCGTTCAAGCTTATAACAAAAATATATTTTATGCGGCGTCGGTACCGCCACAAAAATAGATAGATACCGACGCCGTACTGTAACCGCACCGCACAAACGACCATTCGTGCGCAAAACGACAAATGCACCGCTTCGGCACCGCAGCGATCCGACAAGAAACGTCTAAACTGAAAGCGCCCTTAGAGATGTTTGGATCTAAACTTCGATCATCAAGTCGTAGTCATCGTTTAAGCCACATGACACCCACTGCTAGGTATAAGACTCCCCCAAGGATCTCCACAACGATCGGTCCTGCGCTGCATCCAGCGGCTTTCCTTGACCTTCACCAGACCTTCGGTCCACCTTGTCGGAGGCCTACCCACGTAGCGTCGTCCCGTGCGCAGTCGCCATTCCAGAACCTTCCGCTCCAGCGGCCATCGGTTCTTCTCTATGTGCCCCGCCCACAGCCATATCAGCCGAGTAATCCTTCGAGCGATGTCAGTTGCTTTGATCAGTTTAGTTCTCCTACGGATCTCCTCATATCAGATTCGATCACGTAGGGAAACGCCGAGCATACTCATAGTTAGCGACCACGATTCACTACCGTAAGTCATCACTGACAACACACACTGGTCATAGACTTTCGTCTTGAGACACTCCGGTAAGTTGGACGCGATGTTTTTACGGAGCTTCCTGAATGCTGCCCATCCGAGTTGGATTCGACGGGAGATCTCTTTCTCGAAGTTGGACTTACCTAACTGGATTGTCTGTCCAAGGTAAACGTAGTGGTCAACATTTCGAGTGTAGGATTCCCAACGTGAACTGAAGTGGGTATAACATGGGAATTTGACATGATTTTCGCCTTTTCCATGTTCATCTTAAGACCCAATGTTTCGGAAGCACTACGGAGATCTTCGAGCATTGTGTACAGATCTTCCAAGGTCTCAGCCGCAAGGACTATATCATTGGCTAAACGAAGATGTGTCAGATACTGGCCATTAATGTTGATGCCGAGTCCTTTCGAGTCCAAGAGCTTAAAGATATCCTTCGACGCAGCTGTGAACAGTTTCCGAGAAATGACGTCTCCCTGTCTCACACCTCGCTGAAGTTGGATGGGATTTGTGTTCTGGTTCTGTAATCGGTCCGACATGGTGGCATGTTCGTATAAGTACCTCAACACCTCGAAATACCTATAGTCCACTTGGCACCTCTGGAGAGAATGCAGCACCGCCCAGGTCTCTATCGTATCGAAGGCTTTCTTATAGTTCGCAAACGCCAAGCAAAGTAGCAAATTATACTCCTCGGTCTTCTGTATAACCTGCCGAAGCGTATGGAATTTCAGAACCCGGCTTGTTCGTGAGGAAGTCGTCGAACCTGCGAGCTAGACGACTCGTTATGACTCTCGAAAACAACTGAGTTTGCGTTTGGTATAGTTGGAGGAACCATTTCAGCATAAAAAACCTTTGCCAGTAAAACAAAGCTTTTTTCATGCTAATTAAAATTTTAATGAAATATTAAAAGTTAAAACTTAATGAAAATGACACGCATGATCAGCAAGCATATCCCTCAAAGTAGGATTCAGGTTGAAAGGACTGACCTGTTTCTTATCCTGTTAATCTTACAGCCTCAGTGGACAACCGAATTAGGGAATTAGGGACAAGATGTAAGTAAGCATTGGCTTGGCTATTTCACTAAAGGCCAGGACGAAAAAATTTAACGATTCTACATCTATATCAATAAAAGCTATAGACTTGGTCGGTCGTCAACTGAAGCTTTTTGGGTTACATGACAAGGGGGCAGAGTTGTATTGCACTATTAAGAGTCTGCCTGCGGAGACAGGTTCATGAACCAGTTCAGTAGGGGCTCGTGCATCAAATTTAAATTCTAATTCAATATAATTTATTTAGTCTATGCTGTTACAAGCACTTATGAACGTCAAAGAAGCTACGCCATCGGCTCACAAACCCTACGGCTGGATACTGGATTTTCTGTGCTAGGAAGGCATTGAATGATGACCCGATATTCAATTTTCTCCATACTTGTGAACAACGATAAGATGCTTAATTAGTAGCTACCTGGGCAAATGAACCTGTCTCCACAATCCCCCCAAAACCGGAAAGTTTCCGATCTCAGGAGATTGCAATGCAAATATGGCTAGCCAAAGGAAAGATCAGAAGTCAGATAATGTTTATATAACATCGATAAATAATGCTAGGGCATAGTCCCAGGAAATCCTGGTTACGAATTTTCCCGAGATTCCCGATACGGTACGTACTGGGGCACATTAACTGGCATCGTTTTTAACATGGTATCGCAGAACCGGTTCTCATTAATAGTAAACTTCAATATAAATATATTCAAATGAATGAGTTCGAGATAGGGAAAAGTACCGGGAATTCAAAGTTCAATTTTTTTACCGGGACTCCCAGTACTGACGCAAATTAACTGACACCGGTACCATCGTATAGAAGAACCAGTATTCTTGGTTCTCATTAATAATAATGAATGGGTTATAAATGCAAAACTATTAAACAAAATGTATTAAACGAGTGATTGACAGTGGGTGCATGATTTCTAATTTCAATTTTAACAATCAGAAAGGCTGGCATTTAGAATAGTGGCACTTGAGGTGGTATAAAGTAAAAACAAATTATACTTACTTACTTGCCTAGATCAGATATATATCATGTTTTCTTTTTTTTTTGCTTTTTATTTAATGTTTACCTACTTCTAAAAAACATCTTAGTCTGGTCATCAACTTACTTAAAAATAATTAAGTAGGTACCTTCTTGACTAGCAATGTAGGTACCGTCAACAGCACGTACGGCTTTACATTTGCACTACGAAAACCACCGACGCGACGAGCGACGTAAGGGCGCTCTCAAGGTCACACACACCGCTCGCGTGTCGCGTCGCGTCCCATGCGCTTGCTCTTAGCGGCAAATTTCAAAATGTTCCGGATTTATACTGAATCTAATAATATAAGATTCCATGGATAAAAACGACACAAATTTTGAATAGTGTTTCGTTATATCATAAAGATAATAAAAACATAAACTCTAATAACTTGAATTTTCTTTTGTGACTTTTACAGCGTTTTGAACAAAAAAAGGAAAGTTTCTGAAAATGCCATGGAGGAATCTGACACAAAACATTATAAACAAAAGATACCGTTGATCTAAAACTTATAACACTTATTTCACCAACTCTAATATTCTTTTGAGCTACTGAGGCGACATCTTAGGTAATGGTTAAATAACAGTATTCCCGTGGAGAGAGATGACACAAAAACCTCGTGTACATCGTTTACGACTTTCTAATCCCCATGAAAGTAAAATTATCGTCTCTAATTTTCTTTACGGCCGATAATGTCAGAAAAGACAAAAACGTCAATATATACTTATCCCTGCACCTAAGATGACACAAAATCATATATTAGGTTAAGTAAATGGTCCTGGAACTGTATACCAAAAATCAAGAACTTTAATATTTTTGAAACCTCAAAACTTATCCCTATCGGTCTAACGGTGCAAGTAGCTTGCGCATGTTGAGGCACTTGCGCGGGTTATATGCATCGTAAACATACATCGTAAAAAACATGTGCGGGTCTAGTGACTCGAGCATGTACCAAAGCGAGCCACCCGCGCAACTAATCCGCGTGCTCTGCGACGCGCGCGGGTCACTCGCGCATGTCACTTGAGCAGGTTCAGACGTGCGCAAGCGCGACGCTACAGACCGATAGGAAGCGGTTTAATTTAATTGTTTTTCTATTACGTGAATTGTTTCTTCTATAATTGTTTAGTTTTTGTTTTCTTGTAGTTGTAGTTGTAGTTTTTATTTTCTTCTATAATTGTTTAGTTTGTTACGCATCCATAACTTTTTGCTTCGTAATTG
Organism: Chrysoteuchia culmella; assembly: GCA_910589605.1. Classification (NCBI taxonomy): domain Eukaryota; kingdom Metazoa; phylum Arthropoda; class Insecta; order Lepidoptera; family Crambidae; genus Chrysoteuchia; species Chrysoteuchia culmella. Next base: position 17,852,178 of record OU342651.1, on the reverse strand, counting down.
TATTAATTCGTCTTCTAGCATATTTAATAATTCTGGTAATATAACATTTATAACAAATGATTTTAAAAGAATTTTCGTTCTTCGAGACATTTTGACGCGATTCAACTCATAAAGCTACCGTTCGAATAGCATGCACATGTAGCTCTTGACCACGACTACTTGCGCAAGTAGCCTGTGTCTTTACTTGCTCCAGTTATATGCACCATGTATAAGTACAAAGCGAGTAACTCGAACAAATAGCTTGCGCATATTACTCACGCGTGTAACCCGCATCTTTACTTGCTCCAGCTACATGCACCGTGTACAAGCACCCTTAGGTCGTTAAACTTGACCGTGGATCAAACTTTTACCGTCTATCTCGATATAGGTCTGTGGATTCGCCGCTATAGAGAATTATTATTTTTTCTTTTTTGGATCGGTAATGATTTTTCTTGTTGATTTCTACGAATCTATCATAAAAAATAATAAAAGTAGGAAACCAGTCTGAAAGACTATATTTGGTACCTAAATATTAATTGCATATTTTTTCATAGTTAAAAAGTACTTGATCCCTAGACATTTTCGATGTGTATATTTGATTTACTATGCACAAATTGTACAAAGGCGGACTTAATGCCTTAGGAATTACACTTTGACCTTCAGAGCACTTTATGTCGCTCATATTAGTGGTGTTTCGTAGTGTAAATGTGAAGCCTGAAGTGTTATTTACCGTACAACTGTACACAGTAAGTTGAGAGAAGATAAGATAGCCTGCGTTAAAGATATGATACATAGTCTTTTTCCAGTCAATATCCTAATACTAACTAATATTATAAATGCGAAAGTGTGTTTGTTTGTCCTTCCTTCACGCCCTAACAAGCAACCAATCGACTTGATTGGAACGGGTACCACGCGGGTGAAACCGCGGGCGGAAGCTAGTATTCCCTATAAATTTTCCGAATGTCCACGCGGATGAAGTCGCATAGATCAATAAAGCTAACCTTGTAAGAGAATCAACACCAACGGCAACGAGGAAGACTGCAAACGCCATGCAGGCCAGATAAGTACCCGCTATCACTTGGATCTTCAGGGGGGAAGGTGGTAGCAAGTTGGCATTTTCCTGCAAGAATTACAAGTTTGTAACAACCATAATCTTATCTACTTCTTGTAATTAATACATTACAGACTCAAAAGTAAAAATATGCGAGCAAAGATTTTTTTAATTTACGTTTACTTAATTTAGAGTAATTAATTTATATTTTTATTGCAGAGCACGTTTTAAATTATCAATTTACTTTTTTTTTAAGAAAGATGCTATGCAGGTTTTCATTATTCCAGTAGCATTACAGTCCAGCGATCGAATCGAGTACTGAACCGACACTGGAATGCAGTACCTAAGCAATCTCGTCCAGTGACTGGAATGATGTTTTTTGAAAAACTGGAATAATGTGAATGGTATAACAGCACTTGGCCGGATTGATTTACATTATTCCAGTAGCATTCCAGTTCAGCGACCGAATCCAGTGCCAAAACACTTCAGGGGGTCAATTCTGCTAATTTTTTGTCATAATCGTCTCTCAGGGGTGTTTCAATAGTAGTGTTTATTTACACTGTTGTAACAAGAACTGTGTAAAACAGCACTTCCATTGAAACACCACTGGAATACCATTGTGACTAAGCGTTAGCAGAATTGGGCCCCTGGAATAATGTAAACCGACACTGGATGGAATGTACTTAAGTAATCCAGTAAGCAATCCAGTCCAGTGACTGGAATGATGTTTTTTATGAACTGGAATAATGTGCACGATATATCATCGCATGGCCGGATTCATTCGGTGGATAGCAGGAATTTAACACGCTGTTCCAATGCATTTTTGATAAAATAAGTTGCCTATGTACATGTGAAGCGCTTCCGCTGCAAAAGTTGACACCGCACGTAGCACCGACGTCTATCGACGGTGCAGTGACGTTGTCCAGCAGGGAGGCCAGTGACGTCACGTTAGTGTACTCCTCGCCCAACGATGACGTAAGAACTGTGAAATGGAGGATGAGATTATGCAACAGTAAAATATGTGATATTATAAGGGCTAGCGCATATATAGGTACAACTTTTCCATCGACTAAACTGTTTAGCAGTTTAGTTGATGGAAAAGTAAATCGACTTTTTGTCTTACAACTATGGAGTTGATAGTATGCGCGCTTCAATATATTCCTAAAAACATATGATTCACAACAAAATAGTTATGACTTTTTAATTTTGCATTTTACAATGCTATTTTTATGTGGAAAATATTAAACAATAAATATACAAGAAAGTAAAAAAAATCCCATCAGAGCGACATGAGCTTGCTTTTTTCCAGTAAATTTTCTTGTTTAATATTTATCACAATAAAAAAGTTGTATTATGCGCTAGCCCTAAGTCTAAACTTTTCATCAACTTTAGTGGAGATTTATTGAAATAAGTAAGAAGTTTTTTTTAATGTTAAAGGCATATTGGGGGTATTTTGTCTATTTTAATTATATTAAAGAAGCGACTTGTAAATGTTAAAAAAGGCAGACCATGCTGACTGCTAGGCAATGAAACAAGTTCCTTCGTTGACGGCCTGAACCAAATATCAAAACTTCTGTCATTGCTGTTTCTAAATAATACTTGTAATTTTCCTCCTGTGGTTCTTTTTGGTCTTCTGTTATCTAATGTCTTCTGTTTACACTTATATTGACAAAAAGTTTAATGATAAAACCATAATCGCAAGCAGTGCAGTGTCATTGACCTCCTCCATTCAAAAATTGATACCGCTTTGTCTTTCCTTGTTACTACTTCGTACGCAAATAGTAAAAGTATCGGCCTTGATGTTTCATTTTTATGTCACTAATGATATGATTAAAAAGGCCTACCTACTTCCCGAATAAATTCTGTCCCTACAGCAAAATCTTTGGAGCTCAGAATGGCTAACATTCATTGACGGTAGAACGTTTCGCCGAAATCCCTCTAATCAACCGATTGTTTTGCGAAAAATTCCTGAGTAAAAGGCATGTTTTTTTTACTTTTCTGGAACTGACCTTTCGCTTGCGCTTAACGAAGGGATAGTGGGACTGGACAGAGGGAGATTATGATTTATGACTATGACCTCCTTATTCCAAGTAGTTTTCTGAATTACTATCAGTACCTCTCTTTTACCTACTTTTACTCAATATACAAGATATATTCTGATAACTACCTGGAAATAAAAGATTAAATACCCAGCCCAACTCCTGAGGTTCCTTTCGCCACGAAAAAAGTTTTTAAAGGGGGTTTGGTTCCTAGCGTGTGAGATGAATAAAATAAGCAGTGTTGTGTGCAGAGCTAATCGCTAATAGCTTAGAGCATTTATTCATTGTAAATCTCATCTTATATACTAAAACATTATAGATTGTTGTATGTGCGACTCAGAGTAAGTGTATTTTTCCTAGATACAAAATCCGAGTTGACGCAACAGGGGGTAAATAAAAGTAGACAAATATAAATCATATAAAAACCTCACGCGACGATCAGTCGCTAAAAGAAGTTGCGAACTGTATATATGTAGTTAACGACACTTACGTGCGACTTTTGCTCGTAAGAATAGTACGAGCAACTATATTACAGGCAAATGCGAAGTTACAGTTTTTGTTTTTATCCATGCACAAAGTGCACATGTCTACTTCATAAATGGATAAAAAGCTATGTGATAGATGCGAAGTGGATTGCCTGAAGAACTCTGGCTATACACCACTAACTCAAAAGGGGAAATCATTTACAAAACCTGCCACGTAACTCTAATTCAATAATTTCCTATTGTACGTCTAGATATTTATACAATATGCGTGTGAGCATATCATTACGCAGTCATGCGACCTCCACATACCAATTTGTAAGGAAGAATTGATATTCTGTTCTTGGATTAAAATTCGGAACCCATTGTGAGTCCTCATAAAAAAAATTACTTAAAATATTGAAAGAGACAATCGTTTATCGGATCGGATATCAAGTAGTTGTTTTTTCTATGTTCATTGTCAACTTATTACGTGGGTAATTCTACTAACTATAAAGGTAGAATTTTAAAACGGGGCACGAATGACAGGTACTCCTTTCGTGCTGGTTTCATAAGAACGTTTTCATGTAGCTACAACGGATATGGTACCTTATCCGTTGTAGCTAATTGAAAACGTTCTTAGGAAACCATCCCTAATTTTTTTAGAAATGTTTAACTGCATTGACCGATTATAACTTTTTAATTTTGCATTTTACAATGCTATTTTTATGTGATAAATATTAAACAAGAAAATATACTAGAAAAAAGCAACTAGTCTCATGTCGCCCTGACGGGATTGACCGATTTCTTGTTTAATATTTACTGCATTGACCGATTTTGAAAAAAAATTACAGTCGGCAGGAAAATTATGAGTTTTCAAAAATTAATGGTAATCGATCGTGTTTCTCATGAGGATCAAAACACTCTATGACACCAACTGATATGACCACTAGGAAAGTCGGAAATATCATATTAGCTGTTAATGTTAATAGTCATAGCTTGCACGATTTAAGTAATCTTTTATTATTTTTCTTTAAAAGAAAACAAAACGTACCCTTTTTTAACCCCTTTTTAGGGTTCCATAGCCAAAGGGTAAAAACGGAACCGTATGACTAGACTCCACTGTTCGTTTGTCTGTCTGTCTGTCACCAGGCTGTATCTCATGAACCGTGATAACTAGACAGCTGAAATTTTCACACATGATATATTTATGTTGCCGCTATAACAACAAATACTAAATCCATGATTCCACTGAATCAATGGAACCAAAATTATGTAATATGTGAAAATTATTGCACAGAATGAGATTTTCATTTATAACGCAAATTAGTAAGGTAACCCCATGCTTTTCTATTTTTTTCTGTAGATTTCAAAGTAGCAAAACCTTTTTCAATTACTTAAATAGTTACTTACTCGCAGAAGACAGGAGATTTCCCCAAATCTGTGCCATCTGGTAGAACATGAAGAAAAGCCCAAAGAACCGAACTAAGAGGACATCGACGGACACGCCCGACAACTTGGAGTAAGGTTCTGCCACCTGAAAATATAGGTATCACAACTTAATCATTATTATTGGTGCGCCTCTTCTATCTATCATACATTTCGAATGCTATGACGCAAGTGACGTAGCACTGCATAACATAGGTGACACGCTCCGGCAGTGGTAAGCACGACCGGTGAGCAGAAAAGAAGATAACTCACTATGTGGTTAGCAAGTTTATTAAAAAAAGAGCTTGGGTCGTGAGTATAACAGGTCTTGCTCCAAAGTTCTCGCGGAAGTAAGATGGGGACTGAGAAGAAGAGCTTTAGAAATGCCTAGAGGAGCCAGAAGCAAAAGTCCAACGTCACGGACTACGTTCGCTGATGGAGCAAAATGTTCAGCCTCGGTAGCACGGAGGGTGGGCTCGGAGTAGAAGTGCGCACGTTGACACGCAGTTGAAGTTGCTCCTGGGTAGGCCGGAACAGGTGAACGCTCGGCAGGCTCGGCAGGCGACTGACTTCGGTCTTAAAACTTTGACCGTGGATCAAACTTTAGACACGCAAGTTAGGTACACTTTTACAGTCTATCTCTATATAGGTCTGTGACTGAGTTGCACGTGTCTGCAGCGAACGTGCGACTCGCATCGTTGATTTTCAAGTTGAACAAGCGCTATGGAACTGTGTCGTTCACTTTTAATATTTTTTTATGAACGACGGGTAGGTTTTTAGCCTTCATCATACCTTATGTTAAGTATTGATATGGCTGAAGATGGAAGCGAGCCTCTCCCGGAATCCTCAATCGCTGAGGAACTGGCTATCTTATCTCTAACTTAACTTCTTAGCATACGGTTAGCCTAAACCGTGTGCCGCGTGTATAGCGTGAGTAGAGTTGTAGTTTGTCCTCTCGGACGCGTCCACGCGTAAAGCACGATCATCAGCAATGACGTCACCAATCACGAAAAGCTAAGTCAATGTCCTTAGCCTTTCCGATTAAAAGGACACCACCAAACTCCACCATAATCTCACGAGTAGAACTTTGGTGGCAATGAATGGCAGGAAGATAGTTAAAATATATAATATGTGAATAGATAACTTACTACCGACAGGTATGTGCACTTAGCGCACCACAGGGGTCCACCACCGAACCCGACCATCATACCCGCTGGCAGCCAGAGTTGCACGTGTCTGCAGCGAACGTGCGACTCGCATCGTTGATTTTCAAGTTGAACAAGCGCTATGGAACTGTGTTGTTCACTTTTAATATTTTTTTATGAACGACGGGTAGGTTTTTAGCCTTCATCATACCTTATGTTAAGTATTGATAAGGCTGAAGATGGAAGCGAGCCTCTCCCGGAATCCTCAATCGCTGAGGAACTGGCTATCTTATCTCTAACTTAACTTCTTAGCACACGGTTAGTCTAAACCGTGTGCCGCGTGTATAGCGTGAGTAGAGTTGTAGTTTGTCCTCTCGGACGCGTCCACGCGCAAAGCAATGACGTCACCAATCACGAAAAGCTAAGTCAATGTCCTTAGCCTTTCCGATTAAAAGGACACCACCAAACTCCACCATAATCTCACGAGTAGAACTTTGGTGACAATGAATGGCAGGAAGATAGTTAACATATATAATATGTGAATAGATAACTTACTACCGACAGGTATGTGCACTTTGCGCACCACAGGGGTCCACCACCGAACCCGACCATCATACCCGCTGGCACCAGGGTGTACAGCCGCGGGTAGAACTGGGCCGCGATGAACGGCATGTACGCGATGAAGGACAGGGCCACCGTCCACTTGCAGCCAAGCCATCTGTCAAATATGGACAACAGCTTAATATTCATTACCAGTTTTCAATTAAAAATAAAAAAGGACGAAAATTTTCAAAACAGTCAAGGTTTTCAAATCCGACCGATTATTCCTGAGATCGACTACCGATTACTAACAAAGTTTTCATATATAATTTTAGTATAGGTAAATTCAATAGTTAATTTAATAAGTTGTATTGTAAATTGTTTATTTGCTCTAACTAAGAAATCAATCGTGACATAAAGGTGGTATAAGGTCATATTAGTAACCTTCGAATACTAGATGCAATTGCTAACATTCATATTGCATATTGTTCGTTAATTAATTGTCGATAAACACATATTTGAAATATATTGTAGTGTTCAATTAAATATAGATGGGTACTAACAGAAAATAAATATACGTACATCTTATGTTTTGGCACTGTTCATTGAAATAAAACAACTTTTACGGATATCAAACGCGCTATATTTCACAAACTAAGTTGTAATTGACCGTATTTTTATGTTTTTATGGGTTTTTTAGCTGAAAAAGTGCCGAAACGTCGGGAAAATCAAAAAACCCATAAAAACATAAAAATACGGTCAATTACAACTTAGTTCGTGAAATATAGCGCGTTTGATATCCGTAAAAGAAAATAAATAGTTATAGACAAGACTGTTCTGTCAAAGAACGAACTATAAAACAAGACATATGGCAGTCGAGTAACTATTCTGTGGCACACTAGGTATTAGTCTAAGAGGGGTCCCAAATGTCGAAAACCTACACACCTTTTTGGGTACCAATAATTGTATCCATCTCTCTCTCAGAAAAATATTATCCATCTATTGTTACCGTCATACTGGTATGCCAGATGGTGAGTACCTAGTTCAGTTTGAGTGATTCATATCATACTGTATTTGACAACATAATATGTTGTGAACACAATACGAAACGTGTGTTTCAATTGGATGTATATAATTTTTGTGCTATAAGCTTTGTGGCTCTATCTACTCGTAATTTGACGATGATTATAGACTATAGTCAACTACTAATCTATGGTGTAGCAATGATTTGATTAATCAGGTGATTCTGTGACCTTAGTAAGAGTTTGAAAAACTAAAATCGTTTTTGAAAACTATCGCTTTGACTCATTCATATACATAGACTGCTTTACCGACATGAGTAGTAGAGACAGTAAATGTCAACTCGTACTAATGGCTCATAGTTTTACTGGTAGATAAGCAATATTATTTTCCTATCCCGATTAGGATATCGTTGATGTCTTTTGTATGGGATAACAGGATACGCGTATAACAGGAATATATGATACAACTTTTATAAATATTACGATAAACGGGATTTTTACCATGTTTGTATTTATTAGTTTAAAGCAACGGGACTCAAACGTGACATTTATTATGAAGTACATATGTATCCTATACTTACAGCTTGACGTATCGGCTGTGTTGCTACAGGTCTGCTTGTGACCACGGCTGTAGCAACACAGCCGAAACGTAAGTACATATGTACTTCATAATAAATGTCGCGTTTGAGTCCCGTTGCTCTAAACTATTAGTATAATGGAACGCGAAAGTTTAAAATCTTATGTTTGTATTTGTTGTCGAATCATCCATCATGGCGCATGCAACTGTACCGAAATATCGGAGACTCGACAACAAAACAAACATGATATTTTTTTTTTATCGTAATAGTTATAGTGATAATAACCATTAACCATGAACACAATACAAACCTAACCCCTTTTTTGGTAAAAATAATTTGAATCTAAATGCTCAGAAGAATATTATCCATCTAAATTTTAGTTACATGTATTATTTGAAGTTATCACAATTATTACTAAATGAAGCAATTCTTATGTATTGTTTTTCCTAAGTACCTACTCTTCAAAGCCTAAGCCACTTTTTGGAACACTTTAATTCACTTCGTTGAGTTTGGCTGGTCCACTCCACCTGCCCACTTTGGTTTTTTGTAGTGTTAAGAGGAACTTCCTGATCAGTAGAGTATTATTTGGGAAAAGTTTTTTTCTAGAACTCATGAAATCTATCACTTTTTGAAACAACGCTCTCTAAAAAACCTTTCTGTGGTGACTGGGAAGTTTCTAGATTGTACATCATTATTACTACTGGAAGATTTGACCAATGCTTACTTTATGACGACAGCCGGCAGCAGTATATTGGAGAGAATCAGCGAGAAGTATATTGCTGCGAGGGTGAAGGCGCCTGCGCCTGCGTCGCTGTTGACGGAGCTCTGCAGGTTAGCGGCGCCGTGGAACGCCGTGAACTGCACCATGAACGCGAACCCCAGCACCAGGATGTTTCGGTTGATGCGCAGCTTCTCGCGGGACGTGAACGACGGGCAGTCCGCCATCTTTGAAACCAAATACGTCATGGTAGGCATTTTTCAAATGTCCTCATGCTACGGCCTAGGATTCCCTAAGGCTGCGGTTCCACTAGCATAACCTTTTAGGCCCCGGGCAATGACACAATAGTTTTCTATGTTCTCTGGACACCGGTGTCCTGCTAGCAAATAGCGAATTAAGGGCTAAGGATGAAGATGGACATTATAGACGAATGATGCGTCTGATTTACACCAATAGGATTGCTTTATTTTGACAGCTTTAATGCTATCCCATCCCGTGGTATAAATCAGACACATCCTTAGTAGCCTCGCTAAGCTCAAGTGCACAGGCCTATATCGAGATAGACGAAAAGAGCGGTTCAAGCTGTATGAGAACCTTGAATTTTTCGTATGTTCCATGACGTCACAAGCGAGAATTAGTGATGTGGAAAAGTTATTGACGAGCTCTTGTACAAAAGCACTGCACAATTAACCATTTTCGTTTCTGAGTGACGCGTGTTTTCATGCCAATGGTCTCAAGCGGACTGACTTGGTTTGGAAAACTTTGACCGTGGATCAAACTTTTGACACGCAAGGTAGGTACCGTCATCTCGATATAGGTCTGTTCTCAAATGGGACCGCAGTTACAGCACAGGCAGCGTGCGCCGCGTCCGTTACCGTGAAACGACTCGGAGTCGTGCCGTATTCCATGGTTCTAAGTTTATAAGCTGCGTCATACGGTATCCGTGTAATCTGTAAAGTTCTGGTGCGATATAAAGCATAGTAAAGTCGTATTATTTATTCTGTGTTAATACACAGAGTACTGTCAGCGTCTGATTAGAATTTACATTACAAACTAATAACTCTGTTAACGGTTTAGTATGCGACGCATTTAATCCAAAATAAATGCTAAGTAGAGTTTTTGCCATATTGACATGAATAAGCATGAAGCTGACTATTATTGTCAAAATTCACCAGTTACTGAAGCATGATACTTGTTAAATTTAGAAGCGGAAACAATATTGCTCCCTTTCCCTGGTTGACATTCAAGGATACTCAACCGATTGTAAGCAAAACCGGTTAGATGTAATCTTATTTTCTCATGTTGCAGTTGATTCAGTATTCAATAGAATAACACCTGGTCAAATGGTACTAAGTGAATTAAACCAATTGACGTTATTACTTAATCATTTTATTATTATTGTCAACAATCTTCTTAACTAAATGTATAACTTTAAAACTTAAGCATGCAGTTTTGAGAGGTCGAAATTAATTTGTGCGATTGTCTTTTATATTACAATAATAAGCTTTTAAAAGGTAAACTTCGCAACCTTTCAACAGGATTAGTTAATTTAATGTTTTCAATTATTCCAATTATATAAAAATATATATATTTTTATTTTTTCCTTTAATTACGCTTTGATTTATGACCCAGCTGATGCGTCTTCTAGTAACATTGTAAGTTGTGTCTTACATTAATGCACTTTCATCTTTCTTTTTTTTGCTGTTGCCATTGTATTTTTTTATATTCATACAGCTTAACATAAGTACCTGAAGTACGTCATGCTCACTCAAACGTTTCTTCAGCGGTGTCGTGTGAGGCGGGTCGTTACGTTCCCTAAAATACGGTTGAGCGAAACGATGGCTGGTTCATGCGTCATGCTCGTGAACGGGTGCCGCCAGAGGAAATGGGTCTACCTCAGTCTGCTTATCTTAATGCTGTGCTTAAAGCCTAAATATTTTTATCTAAAATAAATTGATACTGACCCGTAGTTTGTTCCTCACAACTTGCAGTACAGTAATCTTGTAAAGCGAGAAATGTTTTAATGTATGATAGACAAGTCTTTCTTTGCCAGTTTAAAATTGTTTACGGTTACAATAACCATAAAATGTAATATTTTTAATTAGTATTTTGTTTTTGTGATGGAAATTAACCTTACTGATATGTTAAGGTCACTATACAATTTGACGACTCTGTATGAAATAAAACAGGGAGAAAAAAACAGCCCTTGACGAGTTTCTTGCCGGTTCTTCTCGTTACAAGGTCTCCCGCCGTAGGGTTTGTGAACTGATGGCGTAGCTTCTTTGACGTTCATAAGTGCTTGTAACAGCCTAGACTGAATAAATGATATTGACTTTGACTTTGACTTTTGACTTAAGTAAATACCAGAAAAGGGATGACAATTTCTATGAAAACCGACTATATTACCAACTTAATAAGTTTTTTTTTAATAATATTTTTTTTATTTTACACGAACAAACCAATACAAATCCATTAGTATCATTCACCAGTTTTAAATTAGACATAATTCTTTGAATGATAAATTGTAATAAAATCGTTTGACCGAATTCATTTTTTTTTTATGAACGAAGGAGAGACTCTTAGCCTTCATCATACCTGATGTAAAGTATCGATAAGGCTGAAGATGGAAGCGAGCCTCTCTCGGACCCCTCAATCACTGAGGAACTGGCTATCTTATCTCTAACTGCCGGAACACAACAATGCTGAAAACATTATTGTTATGGCGTCAGACTTAGATAAGATGGTGGTAGCTAGCCAGGCGGACTTACAACGAGCCCTACCATATACCAACCAATTCAAGCTTAATTACATGCAATTACTAACCTTACAAACCTTTTTATATGATAATATTGTTTACCTAAAATTATGGAGGTTTTTAAGTATAAAATTATTTTTATCTTTTATGTTTACATGTTATTAAATTTGTATATAATAATAATTAAGTTACTTAAGATTTTTTTACGATATATTCAAGTCCTACTTTTTATTGAACAATACAACTCTTACGTTTTAAAACTTCGTCGTCTTCTGTGATTTTATTAAACAGTGATAGCTACACAAAATAATAATTAAGTTACTTAAGATTTTTTTACGATATATTCAAGTCCTACTTTTTATTGAACAATACAACTCTTACGTTTTAAAACTTCGTCGTCTTCTGTGATTTTATTAAACAGTGATAGCTACACAAAAACTTTTAACTTCAGAACTGTTAAATCATTCCTGGACAGCAAAAGTCGTAGGTGATCTTTAGTTTAAACCCTTATAAGGATTTATTGAGACCGTTTAACATTCCCTAATAACAGTAAATAATATGTCAATGCAAGAGTAATCATTATGAGGCCTTATACGATTCCAGCTGCCAAGTATTTTATGAGACGGCCAAGTATTTTATGTCTAAAATCCTTGCGTATCATACTGAATGCTTTACAGAAATAGCTATAAACATCTATAGTGAGCACATTTAAATATTGGAACATTCCCCCTAAGGCCACGTGGTTCGACTGGCTAGTTCGATTAATCTGACCATTCAGCCTACGTTATATGTAGATGCGCTGAAAGGGACATATACAGGGTGGAAATCCTTACTTAGTTAGTGATCATTGCTAGGCTTTGTCTTTAATTTTAAACAGTATGTTATTTAAACTAAACTGATCTTTATGAATAAGATTGATACAATAAAAATACGTGTTTTTTTATTATTTAAACCGTTTTGATTCTCGGGGCACACAACTGATTTATCAAAAATAATTAAATGATATATAATAATAAGTATATTTTTGAAAATAATAGAATGTTTCCTTTCAGTAAAGTGAGTTAACTAAAGGATTTAAGGTAGTTCCCCCCCCCAGGGCCCATAGATTTTTTCCACCCTGTATAGCTAAACTATATCGGAACCAAGATTTCAGACGTTTATCGGATATATATATAACATTTATATGACATTAAACAGCTCCCATCCAACATGTTCGCTAAATCATTACGCAAATGGTAACTAGAAAAAGCATTTTATTCTATTGACGAATTTTTTAAATACAAATGACATGATAAAATCATATTTTTTTTATGAGGCCGCTGAAAAAAAATAAAACACCACTAGTCCACATAAAAGTTACTAGAAAAAGCATTTTATTTTTAAAGTTACCCAAGCCCCTTTTTATTTGTGCAGAAAAATCTTCATCAACAAAGGATATCTTAAATTTTAGACAAAAATCATACGACAAAACTGACAACTGTAATTTAGTTTTGTGTGCACTAAACGATCAATTAAATGTCCGATAACTATACTATACTTTTAGCATCTAGTAATGGATTGCTGTATTCGCATTCAGTTCTATTAAATAAATAGTTGTTGTACTAACCTAATCATGTAAATAATCCTTACCTTAAAAATAAACTAAATCCTTATGAAATTTAATTCACTTTTCATACAATCCTTAAACTTAAATTCACAGTATTCACACTTACGATAACAACTTATGATATTATTTTCGGAGACAATAACGTTATTGAAACTTTTTGCGCGCGTATTTTGGCGCTGTGTTGCACAATCAGAGGGCACGAGCGAACTATGTTGGGGCGAAGGTTTCGCTGTGTGATCGACTCACGCGCAAGTGTCCAATGCATTAGGACTCAATCTTATTCTAATAAAATTAGTATAGTACAGAACGCTTAAGAAACGTTTACTGTAGCCTGTCTGAAAATATTCGACGTGGACCAAATAAATATAAAGAAAATGGTTGCATTTAACCAAAATTTTATCCACTCTTAACGAGTGAATAAGACTTTTTATTTGTTTCTGCATTTACATTGCTATATTTATTTCAATTAATGTGTCTCCATATCGCTCAGAGGAGACTCGAACCCGCCACAATTTTGGGCCGAACTTCCAAAGTTTGAGAAAGGAAGAAAGAAAAAGATTTTATAAAAGAGCTATATAATGCTGAAAACACGATTATGACTTTAAATTTGCACTAAACCTCAGGTATACTACTAATGTAAGTTTTTTTTTATAATACTTACTTAGCTTGTTATTTTAAAGTGACTCACTTCATTTTACAGTCAAACTGTGTAAATATTTTTGATAGACTTTGTCTATTCCTAAGTATTGTGGTGCATAATAAATAAATAATAATAATAGTAAAACGGTGTTATACAAAAACGAGTCACACTGTTACTCGTTGGGAAAAAAAACCCATCGAGTCACACTCGTTTGAACAATTTATAAACATAATTCCCATCGAGTCACACCCCGAAGGTTTGGCTTGTGGTGTGACTCTTTGGGAACTAACGGTGTTAAAAGGTGTAATAAAACTCTAAAAAACGACAAATGGTTTTTTTTTTGATAATATATTTTTATTGTTAATAAATATAAAGTAAGTACTTAGAATTTATAACTGCAAGTGGAAAAAAACCAAAGATGTTGATCATTTACATTAAGCTTTATTAGTACAATAATACTTAAATGATCATTTACACAATTTTTGGGCAAGACACGTTCAATGTTGATTTAGGTTTGACATAAAAAAAAAATCTCTTCACACGCTCGGAAAAGGAGCTTTTGTCATTCAATTTCTGCGTGGAAAATCGCATTTTGCGGCCTAGCGTGTTAAGTACTTTTTAATTTAAAACCTAAAAATGTGTCCTAATGCGTTCCGAATCGAACTATTGATTTTTTATGTTTACCATGTTATTCTTATTTGAAATAACTTTGAATTAATTATAATACTTCGTTTTGGTTTTGTTCTATTATTTTAGTTCCTTGAATCATAAGAACTAAAACAATAAGATTAAACTATTTGTTATAAGAACTTTATATTTAGGCTGGGTGAGATTTCACAATGATTGGATTTCGGAACGTAACATAAACCTTTATTTTAAATTGTCTTTGTCTTGTACCTCATGTCAATGTCAATATTTACCGAATTGTTTTTATTGTTTTTTTAAGTAAAAATTTATTCCTATTTTAAATAACTTTGAATTAACTATAATCCTCCTTTTTATTATTTTAGTTTTGTAAATCATTAGAATAACAAATAAGTACCTTAGTATTATGTTGACCGCGGAAACAACCTAAAAATGTTCCTCGCTGTTGTGAGGTGAAAAATTGTGTGTTGGGCTCGGCAGAAAAGTTTTTAGCGTCTTGTACCTTTGAAACCAATCTTTGAATCCTAGAATCCTTCGCATGCTCAGGTTTCAATAGAGGTAACTCGACGTGAAATCCAACTTTCCAGCCTTGCATAACAAATAACTATTTTTCAGTTAATATATAATCTAAAACTTAAAATTGCACGACGTTTTATCGAACAGTGGAAACAAGTTACTATGAAAATAAAGTACTTTTTAAAAATATCAATAATCGCTTTGGCTGTTAAGTGCTATTAACTATTATTTCAAGGGATTATGCACTTTAAGATCTTAGTATTAGACGTCACCGTTTGCAAATAGGTTCTACAAAATGTAGGTACTGTAGCGAAGTGATTATGATTATTCTATTAGTTATAAGAGCTATAATCGTCTGCAACATAAATGCAGCTAGATTAATCATAACACGTAACAATGTTAAGCTGTTCGAGCTTGTAAAGTTGCATCATGATATTTTATTGTGGCTGGTGTTTATGCTTCGAATCTAGATGCGAACAACCTACAGTTCGACAAGGATTTTATTGAACAGCGCTGTTACTGTAAAAATTGACGTAAAAACAAGATGGCGATGTTAGTTCCTTTTTTTGTCACGTCCATTAGTGACCTTAACGCAAGTGCGACAAGGGTTATATTAACGCGGGTAGAGCCAGAGACACTGCACAACTGTCAATAATGACATATGTTAGTTTTTTTTTTTGCTAGATCCACCCACGTTCATTATAAGTCGTTGACTAACTCCTTGTCGCACTGTATCATCTTTTTATTCATTGTTCTTATTTTGATTTCGTTTTATGTTACCAAAACGATGAACTAAGGTGAATAACCACTGTTATCTGTGGTATTCTAGAGCTCCTTGGCCGTAGCTTTCTCTAGCGCTATCTTGGCTCGCCTCAGCTCTGCCCCTGATGCCCTATCTCCGGCCCTGGAGTCGGATATCCTACATCCTACTAATATTATAAATGCGAAAGTATATGTTTCTTTGTTTGATACTCTTTCACGCTGCAACTCTCTCTCTCTCTCTCTACTCTTTCACAAAGCAGAGTGAATAGGTACTTGTTGTTCAAACATACTACATCTTAGGCCGTAGCTCGCTTTCCATCAGCCAATTGATCATTTTAATTGTAAAAAATTTGGCACAGAAATAGTTCGCCCCTTGCTTCGATAGGTAGCCCCTGGCTGTTTTAAAACATAAGATAAGTACTTTTTATCCCGATATTCCTACAGGATCGGAAACCAAACGGGTGAAACCGTGGGCGACCGCTAGTATAATATATTTATCTCCGACACGCGGGGGTGGAAGTGGGATCGGCTGTGGGATGTGTGGCTTAATTGTTGAATACCTTCTTGAAAGTTTCTATAAAACGCGTTAAGAGGATGGGCTCTCAGAGCCTGTCAGACAATCTGAGATTCAGTCCTTTTTTCAAGAACTGACGAAATATAATAATACTTTTCAAACTTGGATGACCCCAATACCGTCCGTAGAATAGCAAGAAAAAAATACACAGTTTTCTTTCCACAACTCCTTTTTAATGTAACTCTAAAAAACAACGTAAACATAGAAATATCACAAAATACATTATTAAATCACAGTGATTGTACAGTTTCTGTACTTTGAAAACCTGTATTATCGTAACCATTTTCAATAGGAATCTTCATTTCCAAATCGACTTTTCCCTTGCATTTCGATCTGTATTCTAGAAAGCAGTATAGAGAGACTCCTACTAGCAAAGATGCAAGTAAAAAGTAAATTTTCTCATTGGTACGAAGATATGGAGAAGAGGTGTAAGCGATAATATGTCCTACTGATACCCAAAGCATGAAGTTGGAGAAGAGCGCTTCTTCCCTACCGGTAAACAGGTTTCTGCCAAATGCTGGAAAAGAAAAAGGATTCAATGAGATTTGTATGAATCACATTATAAAAAATGCATACATGAATATCAACTGCATGTAAATATTTTTTTCAGAAAGGTATCTGAAATGTTTCATACGTAAGACGAAATTTTCTTATTGCGTTATTTCAACCTCGTTTTTCAACCGGCAGCATTCGTTTTGGTATGGTAGTCGTGGTGAATTTTTAAGTACAGATTGTGTTGAAGGACAAAGGTTACGTTTTCTTGCTTTTACATCCATAAACTTCAACTAGAATCAATGTATACATAGTACTTACATATGCATTTAATATACATCAAAAGTTAATATGAGAATCTGAATCAAATCACACGATGACTTCCATTGGGACAACTTTTGAAGTTTGGCATATCCTATTTTTTTTAATACACGTGTTAATAACTCGAGTTTATAACTGACACTAACCTGTTATCTGCACGCGCCAGGTGGAATCGCAGAGACCCCAGACGATGGCGATGGCGTAGAGCACAGCGGCCTGTCCCGCCTGTGGCCGCCACAGCAGAATTGCCACCAGTAGCACTGTGAGCACCGCCGCCGCACAGCAGACTACTGGCACGCGCCCTGTCAACTAGAAACATTAAATAGAAATCAGAATTCAGAATATCTTCAAAGTAGCTCGGCGGTCAGCAAGGGCCGTCCGCTCCTACAGTACGTTTCTAAGAATATACAGGATGGAAGTTTAAGACGGGGCAGCAAGGGCCTTACCTAAGGTACCTTAAACGTTGTTGCTACATAAAAACGTTCTAGGAAACCTTCCTTAATTTTACAATTGACTGACTGTACAATTTTTTCGAAATCCGTGAATGCAGTTCAATATTTTTCAAAAAATTAAGGATGATTTCCTAAGAACGTTTTCATGTAGCTACAACGGTAAAGGTACCTGCCCTCCGTATCCCGTTTTAAATTCCCACCCTGCCATTATGTTTTGTATCCCAATTTTATCTGTGTTATTATGCTATGAGAATGGACAACATTTCATTTTCTATAAAGCACTAAAATAAAAAAACCATTTCGAGGTTTTAGTGTCATAAGCTCACAGTTTTTATTTTAGAATTTTCTGATCGGTAATTTGAGAGATATTTAATAAAAACTAAAATGTAGTCCAAATCGAGAAAGTCAGGCATTTGATCCCATCATTCCTTTTCATTTCTGTCTAATATAAAAAAAATGGTTGTCTCTGGCTGAGTTGACAATGACAGTCAATTCAAGAGCGATCAAAATCTAAGATATCGATATTCGATATTTTCTAATTTACATAATGCCAATAAAACCTCATGAAAAAACAGTTTGTGATTGTTTTGAGTTTTTTGGAATACATTGTTTTTATGATTATTGCTGAATAGATTTACTTTTTATGTTTGCTAGGTAAACCACCACGCGACACCAGGCAGGTGGACCACGGGTCAGAAATTTGTGTGTGTTTAACGAAGTGGTTATTTTTTGTTCCACTAATGAAATACCAGGGGCCATACCATCAACTGTACCGCGATTCATTTTAGGTAGTAAGAGTGAGACGCCGCTATACGCGCCGTATGACAGCATCCCGCGCTCTCAACCTAAAAGTAACCTAAAATGTATCTCATTACAGTTGATGGTAAGGCCCCTGACCTTAAATTTCAATATGGTTTGATATACATTTCAATTCTAAATACCCAAAATGTATATATTGTTCATGAACGCGAATTTGTGCGTATAAATTTTTTTTTTTTTTTATTAAGTTTTTTTTTATCTTAACCAAAGTGTTAATCTTTAAAACATGTTTTGGTTAAATAACGAAAATTACAACTTTTATAAAGTAATCGATATTTGAGTTCTGCCACTGTCACATCACTACTAGAAACCATTACGTCAGTTTTTTTTTTAATCCGAAATAGGCAACAGCCTTACCAATTTAACTTCCTGAGAACGCACTTACGCTCTTTTAGAATGAGCAAATTTTGAAATACGGATTTAATACACAAATATAATGCTAATAATAAAAATAAAAAATACGTGTCTCGTATTTTAACATCTAGTTTTATTATGCATAGGAAAATTTGCATTATATATTCTTGAAATGTTGTCCATTCCCTGCTAATTTATTTAATATAAGTAGGCGTGCGGGCTAGAATCATGACGAAAAACATTGAAAATTGGTGCAAAATAAAATAATTAAAAAAAAATGGTTTTATCGCCTTTTTGGAAAACAGGAACCATCATAGCGGCAAAGGAACTGTGAGTTACTCGAGTATATTCCTATGTTGTTTGTTTCTTCGTTCATGCGCCTACATAAGCTGATATAATATATTTATTATGTTTCGCGTAGCATGACATCGAAAGAAGTTAAAACATTTCGATTTAAACAACTGGTTGGTTTGGACTTGTCGTAGTCCGCCTGGCTAGCACTACCATCATATCTAAGTCTGACGCCATAAGAACAATATTTTCAGCATTGTTGTGTTCCATCAGTTATACATAAGATAGCCAGAACCTCAGTAGTTGAAGATTCCAAGAGAGGCACTTCCACCTTCAACCTTATCTTAACATCAGGTAAGATGAAGGCTAAGCTTCTCCCAGTTGTTCATAAAAGAACAAGTCTTTTATCTTCAAGCTGCCAAACATATCATTCCGGTATAAACAAAACTTATGTAGGTATGTCTGGAGCGTCATGCTGAGCCCGCAAGTACGTCTGGTGCTTACCAGATTTCCCCGGTGATATTCTTCTGAAATAGGTACGAGTATTTACCTATTACAGAAGAATATCACCGGAAAAATCTATATCTATATTTATTACATGTAATTAAACTGTAACGGGGTCAATTATGTTCATTGAATTAAACAATAACCTCTAGTAGTAACAAATTCCAAAATTTGTTTTTTTTTGTCTGTCTGTTGTCCGCGTTTCACACAAAAATTTCTGAACGGATTTTGACGAATCTTTTTTGTTTTGAAAAATATTAAACAAGAAAATATATTATAAAAAATCGGCCAAGTGCAAGTCGAACTCACACATGAAGGGTTCCGTCTCTCACCCGAGGTTGCCTGGAAGAGATTGCTATGTAGCAATAAGGCCGCCTATTGTGTGTTCCTCTTTTTTGACATTTTCTCTATATGTGTTTGTTTTGTATCGTGTGCAATAAAGTTTCTATTATTATTATTAATAAGCGGTCCCCGGGGACCGCGCTCGAATTACGCGCTACGCGATTTTAGACTCTATTGTTATTGCTTAGAGTCGAATTTATTTATGCTAAGAAAGTATGCAAAATACGAAGGGCGTTTTGAGAAGTTAAATACACCTAACCAAAATGCCACTATAATTTTTCTTCTGCAAAAATACCTTTGTTTTTCATAGTGTCTCTATGAATGACAAATTATATTTGCGTTTTGGAAAATGTGCTATAGCTCTGAAACTGCTAAATATATTTCGTTCAAACTAATTTTCGTTGAAAGTTTTTATAAAAGTCTACAGCATGTATAAGTTATATATTTTTGATTTTTCACTTTCTTATTTTACAAGTTAGAGGGCGAAAGGGAAACACAGTTTACCACTTTGAAAGTGTATATCATTTAAACGTTTGACTTTGAGAAAAAACTGTTTTATGAACCTCAATGTAATTTTTAAAGACCTATCTATTGATACCCCACACGTATAGGTTTAATGAAAAAAAAAAATCAGTTTCAGTTATTTTTGTCAAAAAGCCGTAAAATGGTTTACATCTACCTACCAAGTTTCAACTGTGTAATCCTCATAGTTTTGGAATAAAGTGGCTGTGACATTTTACCACTTTGGAAGTTATATCTTTCAAACCGTTGACTTTGAGAAAACTGATTTAAGAACCTCAATGTAGTTTTTAAAGACCTATCTATAGATACACCAAACGTATAGGTCTGATGATTTTTTTTTTTTTTATTTCGCTTTGGGAAATATGCAATTTTTTTTTTTGAATTTTTGCATTTTTCAATGCTATTTTAATACTTATGATAATTTTTTTGGGAATCGAACCCACGACCTTTGGAAATCAGCATTGGACCGGATTTCCAAAGGTCGTGGGTTTGATTCCCATCTGAGAATTCACTTGTGGCCGAGTTAATTTTGAACCGACTTCAAAAAAGGAGGAGGTTATCAAGTCGACCACCATAACTTCGCCAGTTGTTAACAGATTTTTAAAATTATTTTTTTATCTGGAAGAAAATGGTTTATGTGTGGTCCCATATAATTTTTACGAAGATCTGGCTAGTAGTTTTTTCATAATCCTGAAAAATATCAATCACCTTTTGGCAAGTAGTCGTATACCTAGATGACATCATTGTTGTGTATGGGCTGATTTTTAGTGTAAGTAACGGAACATAATGTAACAAAAAAATCTGAAATAAAAACATTTTATAAAAAAAATCAAACCGACTTCAAAAAGTAAAAAATAAAACTTTTGGAGTCGGTGCTAGTTAGCTAAGGCAAAAAAAAATATAGTTAATAGAAGTGCAATGTAGAATGCTTTCGCTGGCACCGACTCCAAAAGTTTTATTTTTTCTTTTTGAAGTCGGTTTGATTTTTTTTATAAAATGTTTTTTCCAATATTTTTCTATTTAAAAAAATATATGCAATATTTCTAAAACTGCTAACTATATTTCGTTCAAACCAATTTTCGTTTTAGTTATATTTTTTTTTTAAATTTTTCACTCTTTATTCAAAAGTTAGAGGGACACACATTTTGCCACTTTGGAAGTGTACATCTCTCAAACGGTTGACTTTGAAAAAAAATCTCAATGTAATTTTTTATGGCCCCTTTTATACATATTTTTTTTTATTTTTGTGTAAAAACCGTAAAGCGGTTTACAGAATACAACTACCCACCAAGTTTCAACTGTGTAATCCTCATAGTTTTGGAATAAAGTTGTGACATACATCGGACAAGACGAACCTATAAGGCTTCCGTTTTTTGCCATTAGGCTACGGAACCCTAAAAAGCAACTAGTCTCATATCGCCCTGACGGGCTTTTTTGTTTTGTTATTTGCTATTTGCTCGGCAACATAATAAGCTATAAGTTATTTTGAAGATCACAATACCCGATGTGGAACCATAGCAGTCCAGCCAAACTATGAAAGATATAAAAATGGCGCTTTAGGATAAGTTGATCAACGTCAGAGCATTTTCTACTGACGTGTGCGTGCGAAGTGTTTTCTTTCAACATACGAAAATTGAAAGTCTGCCACGTATAATGTGGAACTCTAGCACCCCAGCTAAAGTAACTCCAGCACCCCAGCTAAAGTAAGAGATACGAATATTGCGCCTTGGGGAACGTTGTTCAACGAATGAGCACTTTCTGTTTAAGCTGTCTACACACCAAAGCCGCCGGCCCGGGGCGGCACGAAACCGGCGGGCAAGGCCGGCGGCTTGCGCCCGCGCGTGTTGTCCGGCGGCACACACCGCGCTCATTCAGTTGCCCGCCGGAATTCGAGGAATAGTGACGTGACTGTGTTTTTTATCAACAAAAACAATATGGAATGAGAAGACGAAAAAGTGCCAAAATAATACTCGGCAATCACTGATATTGTAAACGACATGCCGCGACTGTCATGCCGCCGGCCAAGTTATCCGAATCGCAACATTCAGAAGCCGCCGGGTTCGTGGCGCCGGGCTTTGGTGTGTAGACAGCTTTAGGTATAAAAAAACCGAGGATCTGGTACATCTGATGAGGAGCCCTAGCAGCCATGCTAAGAGTATAGATATGAGATCCGAATAAAGAGCCAGGGCGCCCGCGTGATAAACACTTTCTGTTTACGTATTTGACATTGTAAAAAGCAACTGCATCGCGAAATATGTTGCAGCTGGGTAAAGGTAGACGATTGCGACCATATCGATGCTGTATCGCTGCAAAAAGTTTCTATATGTTGTGTGCCTTATTATATAAGAAGAAAAGGATTTTATAATATTTTATTACAGTGATTGACTTTTTTTTTATTTGAATTACTTATCATAAAAACTTCTGATTCGCTACTGGACAAAAAAAAATTGTATTATCAGGAAATTTCAGTCCAGTATCGGGCAGGGATTCTCCGACTCTGTGTTTTAGAAGAATTTTATGCTATGCTTTAATGATAACCACCACGCACTTCTAAGAGCGCTGACCACTTATCACATAGACGTTAGACTCGGACTATCGTAGACTACATATTTATATACTTACATTTACATTGAATATGCTTTCTCTTGGCCTCATTCTGAATCGTTAGATTAAGAAGAGGCCTAAATGTTGCGAGCTTGCCTAGCAAAAGCCTATTCACTCGAGCTTTTAATATACCGGGATTTTAGGCACCCGGCAACACGGACGCAGGCAGGGAATTCCACTCCCTGGCTGTGCGTATAATAAAAGATGAGGAGAAGCGCTTCGTACACAGACGAGGAATGTCCACCAGTTAGAGGTGATAGCCTGTCATTACGTCTGGATTCCTGGTGGTAAAAAGGAGCTGGCGGGATGAGCTCATGCAGCTCAAGAGCACACTATCCGAAGTACAATCTGTAGAATACTGACAATGAAGCAACTCTTCCTCGATAAGGAAGACAGTGGAGCATAGTATTCACCCGTTTATCATCCCCAATGAGTTTTCTGGCTCTGCGTTCCACCGAGTCGAGTGCGGCTAGCTGGTATTTTACGCATAACAAACTTTCAAGTAGAGACTAATATTATCACCATCAATGGATAGCTTAAAATTTTCATTTTCTTTAACGTGCGTGTTTATTAGCGGAAGAGTTTGCTAGAGACATATAAAAGATTGGACCACACGGATGAAAATAAAGTTAGTTTTATCGTGAAAATAAAAGTTTGAGTGGATGAAACAGAGTAAACTGACTTTTGTACGTACTTATATCAAAATGACCACACGAACAAATTCGCGGGGCGCCCGCGAATATATTATATAGTAGTATATAGTATTTTATATTTATACCTTTACTAAATAACCAGTGACGAAACATCCAAAAGCATTGGCCAACCCGAACGCCATCATGACTAAGCCCACCGTTCCCGGGCCTACAGCACATGACACGAATGCCTGGAACATAATAATAAAAGTTGAGATAAATATAACTGTAGCCATATTCTATATCTTATATTAGTATAAGCGGAGAACAATCTAAACATTTCCGCGGTTTCCCGTGGGAATGTTGGAACGAAAAGTATCCTATGTTTATTTCGCTCAGTAGTATTACTTAGCGTGAAAGAGTAACAAACAATTAAACAAACAATCAAACTGACAGGATAGGAATATAGTAGTATTATAATATGTACGTAGTGAATAACTATTAAGATTAAAAACACTTACAAAACGATGAGATAAGATTGCCGAAAAAGCTCATTTGGAATATCATGAAGAACAGCCCCAAAAAGCGCGCAAACAAGTCCTTTAAATTACCTCAGCATCAGACTTTTTAATGTCCCAACTGCTGGGGCACTGGCCTTCCTTACGAACAGCTAAGGCACTGGCCTTCCTTACGAACTGCATGAGGCACTGGTACTGGCCTTCCTTACGATGTATAAGGAGAATGGCTGATGACCCACCATGCGAGCCCAATATGGCTTTTTTAAATTACACGCATCTTTGCCGATAGATTTTTAAATATTTTTACCATATTGAAATCCGCCTCCAAGAAGGCTTGTTGATACCCAATGAAAAAGTTCATGATTATAAGCATCAGATGGTTTGGTTCCACCATCATTTTCACCGTGGCCGTTAGCAATTCTATCCCAGACAATCCAGTTTCGGTACATGTTCGAACTACTTCATATCTGCAAGCAAAATGTCAAAATCCTTGTCAAAGTCTTTGTATTTGTTGTCTCAATAAAATTATGTTTTTCTTTCTTTCTTTAGAATTACCCTTTGACTGAGAGTTTCCATTAAAATTAGTTATAACATGAAATTTTTGTACCTTTTCATTGAATCAACTCCGATACTGAGTATGATTGCGGCTCCCACCATACATGAAAAATAAATGCCTGCAATTGTTAAGCAAAACAAAGAAACACTTTTATAATTTAAGTGTGTGTGTGGGCAGATGTATGCGGCAGATTCCCTAGTTATACCATTAGAAAGAGCAGAGATTATGGAATAATAATAATAAATAAAAAGTTTATTAATCCAAACCCATAATTTACAATGTAAATGTGATACAACAGAACTTACAGCTATATGGCAAAATCAGTGGACCTGTGTTAGGTCCCTTGACTTTCATGCTAGGAAAACCTGTGTTATGAAAGTCAGTGGTTCGGCTCATATAAATAGCATCAGACATTACAAATTTTATTGAGTTTGGTTTGCACCAGGAACAACACACTACCTTACATAATATTAAGGGAAAGTAAATAATCGGAGAAATGAAGGAGGATGTCCATGAATTGCCTTGCAAGATGCCTTTAATTAAGAGGCCAGTTGTAGTTACAATCACCAGTTATAGTGATAATCAATCTACATGCGTTCTTAAGGTAAACAAGGACAGATGGACAGACGGACAACAAAGTGATCCTATAAAAGGGTTCCTTTTTTAGGGTTTCGTAACCTAAAGGCAAAAAACGAAACCCTTATAGATTCGGCCAAATCGATGTATGTCACAGCCACTTTTTTCTTTAGAGGTTCGGAACCTTAAAAAAAGGTGTTGTCCGGAAACAAGAGTGACCTAGGTTGCCAGTGAGCCCACATTTGGATTTCGAATGTACCCTACCCATTGATAGGCAGGAAATCGGCCCCACACAGCTCAGGGATGGTGCTCGCGAAGAGTGACGTCACCGCCCCACTTCATTGTCACCAGACCACAACACTTATTGTTGAATATACCATTCAACATCAGTATCTTCTTCTGCGGCTGTTGCTGCAGCGCCTGGACTGCGTCTGCGCTGGGCAGGAAGTTGGCACCGCACAGCTCGGGGATGGTGCTTGCGTTGAGTGACGTCACTGCCGCCTCGTTACCGCCAGATGACAACACTGGATGTTTACATATTGTTAAATAATACTTTAATATTATAAAGAGGAAAGATTTGATTGTTTGTTTGTTTGCATTAAATAGACTCCGAAACTACTAATCGGATTGGGATGAAATTTGTTATACAGATAGTAGATAGCCTGGTTATTAATATAGGATACTTTTTATCCTGATATTCCCACTGGAACGGGAACCACGCGAGTGAAACCGCGAGCAGCCGCTAAATGTTAAAAAAATTAAATCGCTTAAAAGACCATAATGAAGTGCATGTAGGACATACAATTCCAATTTTGTTAATATTTTTTGAAATATAAGTAAAATCGTTAATTGTATTTATTATTGTCAATTTTAGAATAATAACGCCTCTAAGTTGTCAATTAATAACATGTATAAAGTATGCCGCACAGGCCAAGTACAGTTGTACATATATTATTTTGTAACACCATAAATTACCTGTGATTTGACAAATTAATGAATTGAATTGAATTGAAATAGGTATGCGCATTGGTTACAGTTTGAACATATGGCACATTTGTATTGCATAAAGTTATGATAAACAAGCGGCCGCCCGCGGTTTCCCGTGGGAATGTTGGAATAAAAAGTATCCTATGATTTATTCCGTTCAGTTGTATTAGCGTGAAAGAGTAACAAACAATAAAACAAACAATCAAACTGACAGGCTAGGAATAGAGTAGTATTATAATATGTAGTGAAAAACTATTAAGATTAAAAACACTTACGAAACGATGAGATAAGATTGCCGAAAAGGCTCATTTGGAATATCATGAAGAACAGCCCCAAAAAGCGCGGGAGGGTGTCTTCAGATCGAGTATTAGTAATTCGACAATAGGCGTCAGAAACCTGTAATTATCATAAAATGTATCTTTTTAAGTTTAAGTATAAGTATGGACAGATTCAGTATATTATTCAAAAACTAAATATTGATTTAATCCACATCCAATGAATACTAAATAGTAGTATTCATTGTCCACATGCCAAAATGACCTCAACCTTGTATAAATCTAATCTTGAAGACCCAATTTCTATATCTATAGCTGTTGATGGTACAATGATCATTCTTAATGATACGAGTAGTGAGATTAAGAAATAGCTTGTATATCCTAAATATAGAGTATATTTGGTACTGCAGTGACCCGCGCAGTGACCCGAGCTTTTGAGATGAGCTGATGGTGCTGGCTAACTATAGGCGAACTTAGAACAAGAACCGCTAAACCAAGTATAGGTACATGCATTTAGTATACAAGTAGCTACAGTTCTTTCTTCAAGTACAGAAGTAGCTATAGTTTTTTCTTCTATTTTTTTTTGTTGCAAGCTAAGCATCGTTTCTCTTATTGGGCCGCCTGTTCCCTACTCTACCTAGTGTGATCATTACTCCATCGTCATTAAGCATTTTATGCAAGGGATTTCTACTTCTGAGAGCGTTTAAAGTTAGACCTAGGTGTTCCATATTCCATGTTGAATAGTCCGTGCAATATATCCACACATGCAATATGTCCGTATATGGATAGCTCTATACTTCTTTTTGTTTTAGTTGCTCATATAGCTCAGATGGGTGTGTATAGCAAACTTGATCTCCTCTATTCACTCCTTGGATGACCACTATCAGATCACAGCTCGGTCAATCCATGGCAGAGAACCAAGGCTCCAAAGTTACCTCATTTGTATGAAAATCGACTAGTGTCTCTAATTATCTGAACCACCACTGTAGTTGCAAAATCGGTTCAGTTCATGATGCCAGGGGGACACTTCGAACTCTTCCAAAGCTATTCGTACAACACGTATTAGTTCGCTAGAATTTCTTTAGTGTTTAGACGGACTTACTACAGAGATATAGGTGTTATTGGCGCACCACAGTGGACCTCCGCCAAGACCCACGAGCAGACCGGCCGGGACTAGGGTGTAGAATGTAGGGTGAAGCTGGGCTAGTATGTACGGCATGTATGTCGCGAATGATACTACTATCGCCCATTTTGTCCCAAGCCACCTGAAAATTGACAATTATAACACTTATTTTTGAGTTCACAAACTTGACAAATTGTCATTTAAAATAAAATAGTTCTGTCAGTTGTGTTTGATTGCGTAGACTTAGGTAATGATATGAAATAGAAGTCATTGAATGAGGAGAGGACGAGGTGTCAGAGTGGAGTGGAGAAGAAAGTCGTACTGTGCCGACCCGAAATAGAACTGGGATAAGGCAATATGATGAAGATGGAATTAGTTCCGTCAGAGATAAGACTCGACACGAATGTCCAGATACTCATATGTTAAAGTAAACTCACTTAATCACCACTGCAGGTAGAAATATACTGGAAAATATTAGCCCCGCATACACTGCAGCGAGCGACGCTGTACCCAGCCCTTTCTCTGCATTTATTGAACTTTGCAATGAGGCAGCGCCCTGGAAAATTCATATGATTATGGTAATCGTAGGACTAATTTCAAAATAATAAAAAATGGGAGAACTAGAATTTAAACCTGATGTAATAACGTTTAAATCATCTCAATCGGTTCAGTCGTCTTCTAGTAACGACGTACACAGCTTCCTTCACGCCATAACTAAGCTACCAATCGACTTGATTTTTCGCATAGAGTTGGCAATAAATAATTGAGTATTAATATTATAATTGTTAGGTAACGCGACGAATGGTAACCTCCTTGTTTTTCTTGAAATCGGTTGAAATTACTAGCTACATAAGTATGACTAACCCCCATATTCTAAGTCGTCTCACCTCACTCAACCTCGTCGTGGGTAAAAAAGGTAGTGTGCGCTAGGCCTAACACGGAGTGGCTACGTACTCTTTGGCTCCTCCAGGACCTCTATTTTTGAATCACTCGTCGCGCGAGTGGCGAGGCGAACGAGGAGGCGATCAGGTGATTAGCGACCTTACTAGCGTAGACATAGCACGCTTTTCGCTTTGCCCCTCGCGCGCTCGTGTTGGGACGCGGTACTACAGGCGAAAAGCGAAGCTATGTATATACGTGCAAGGTCGCTTATACGGAATATGGAAACTCAAACGTCGCACGAAAATCAGTAGAATCCTCGAGACGAGTGAATCAAAAATAGAGCTCCATGTCCTTACGGAGTTATGACTTAGAATACCGATTTCGAGGAGTATTTCGAAGAGGTTTTCAATGAGGTTTCGCTGAGTCGAGGACGAGTAAGTTTTGGAGGAACGACTTAGAATATGGGTGTAATTCTTCTTCATTCTTTTTTTTATTCACCACGGGGAGACTCTTAGCCTTCATCATACCTGATGTTAAGTATTGATAAGGCTGAAGATGGAAGCGAACCTCTCCCGGAACCCCCACTGAGGGACAATCTATCTTATGCTAACTGCCGGAACACAACAATGCTGAAAACATTGATGTAATGGGGCGTCAGACTTAGATAAGATGGCGGTAGCTAGCCAGGCGGACTTACAACAAGTCCTACCACCAACCAAACCGAATACAATATGTACCCCCGCTGGGAATCGAACCCGGGACCCCTGGGTCTGATACCGGTGGTTGCTTCCACTAGACCACAGAGGCGGTTAAATTTATTACTTCATACTTTTGATTATTTAGTTTAAGTATGACTGAAATATTACGATCGAATTATGATTCCTTATAACCATCAAAAAAGTGTGGTGATCGTGTAAATCGCAATTCATTAAACTTAATATAGGTATTTTATTTAGATCTACCCATACCTATGTTACGGTATTGTTCACAAGTAAATACCGAAATTCAACTTAATCGTTAAAACTACAGGGCTTATTATTTTACCTACTGGTCGTGATTATTTCTTATCATAATGGTAATTTAATAATCATATCGTGAGCATTATTTTATTGGGTCTTCACCAAAACTCTTAAGCCTTATCTTCACACTATCATACTTCTTATTTTACAGGTAGTGTCGGCTTAGAATAGCACTACCCCCTCTCATCCCGTGGGTGTCGTAAGAGGCGACAGGGACTCAGCCTTTAGGAGACGGGTAGCAGCGTCTCCTACAAACTTAGCCATACTGCGATCGCCAAACCGCCTGCAAAACCAACCCTCTTGTGGGGGAGGCCTATACCCAGCAGTGGGTGTTATGTGGCTGAGACGACCATTATACAGAGTGGAAAAAATCAATGGGCCCTGGAGGGGAAATACCTTAAATCCATTAATTAGCCCATTTTACTTAAAGGAAACATTACTTTATTTTTAAAAAGAAACAAAACTGCATTCAAAGATTTTTGGTTTTCAAAAGAGCCTTGAATAAAAGTGCTTTATCCGTCCCATTGAGTTTATAAGTTGAGTTTTCATGTGTTTCCTTTATTTTAATTTACTATGTTTGTTAGAGATAGTCGATCGTTTTGATTGACCCTATCGAATGATGGTATAAAAGTACAGAATGTTATGTTATATAGTTAGTCCGATAGTTTTTTTCCACCCTGTATATTAGGTACATTATGTAGATTACCTACAAGATAATTATGTAAAAAAATTGACATTTAACGCCTAATTTCTTAAAGGACTCCTTCCTCCCCTTTGCGTTATATTTCTCAATGTTGGGTCGTGACCTCCTAATCAGACCCTGACGATGTTCCACCATACTTTTAAGCGACTTCAAAAAAGGAAGTTTTCAATTCAGTTCGAATGTTTTTTAAATAATAGATAGGCCAGCCATTTTAAACGCATGTCATAAAAAAATACATAACAAGTTGTTACTCAATTGTTTTTTATCTACATCATGCATACGCTTAGCCTTCATCATACCTGATGTTAATTAATGATAAGATGAAGGTAGAATCTCAACTGCCGGAACACAACAATGGTAAAAACGTTGTAGTTATAGCGACGGATTTAGATAATACACGCTAGGAATCGAACCCAAGACATCTGGATCTTATATCGGTGGTGCCACCACTAGACCACAGAGATGGGGGTTGGTGTTACACATAGTTTATCTTCCTAAACGAAAAAATTACAGTCTGTCAGACGTTTTTCGTTAAATTTGTGGTAAATAGCATAGCGATGTCCATAGTTACTTAACAGCTGTTATTTGAACTCCGAGTCTTTATATTTTTCCATAACATACAATAGGTATAGATATAGAATGCAGGTACTGCGATGTCACAATGTCCTGAATGGCTAGTAGGAAAAAAAATGGACGATTCGAAAGCACTTATCTATAAGTCTATTTGAATAAAAATCTTTGACTTTGACTTTCATTGTCACCTCAAGCGTAAAAGCCAGTTAGAAACGTAAACTGTAAGACAGGCACTATTTAAATGTATTAAAAGTACAAAATTGTACACTTCTCGCACATTTTAATATCCCTATGCTATGGCTGGAGCACACGCCTTCTGTTTTATGTTAATGACAATGACTTAACGTGCCTTCCGAAGCACGTTGAGTCGAATTCGGGAAAATATTTTTGTGACTGAACATTGCGAAAGTTGTTCACCACACAACGGCGCTAGCTCCTCAATGCATATCAATTTCTTCAATATTCGTAATGGCTTGTATATAAAGTTTTTAAATTAGTGTACTTACGCCATATGCTGTGAAATGCACCATGAATGCAACACTGAGAACGATCACATTTTTCAAGATCCTCCTTGTCTCCTGGGGTTGGAAATCTTCTATTTGTTTATTCTCTGCCATTATTTACGTAGGTATTTGTTTAACTCATCCAAAAAACATAATAGTTTAAAAAAAAATCTTCACTGAAAAAGTACTAGAAATGGCAGTTTATTATTATCATTTTTCCCCACATTCGCAAAGTTACTTGACTGAAATAAATATATAATTTTATTGACAACAATTTATAATGATAAATTATTATGTACACCTGTTTTCGGTGGCTGTTATTAATGAACTGACTGACAAGATGCTTTCTGCCAGTTCACATCGGAATGGTATTAATTACCTACTGATAGTAATAATATTTGGTGACCTTACCTGTTGTTGTTGTACTTGTACAGTACCTATATCCAACACCGGTTTTCATTTTGTAGTCATCTCTGGGGCCCTCCGGATGGATAAAAGAAATGTATGTAAGTATGCGCCCATCTTTTTGTGTATTTTTTTTCCAAATTGACATTAACTATTAAGAAAGCTTCAAAAATTTAAATTTCGAAATCAACTAGCTTAAGTACTATACTACTAGATGCTTTACACTTGCGCCAAGCTAGGTTAAAATTTAACTCAGAGATAAATACTTGCAAAATTATGCATCTAACTCTGAGTTAAATGTTAAACTAGCTTGGCGCAAGTGGGCCTAACAGCTATATTTTGTTAGATTATCGGTATTCATTATTATTCTTTATTTCTGTGACAAATATTAGCTATAATAATTTGGTAATCGTACTTGAATCTCGCTTATTAAATTTAATTGACTTTTACAGTTATTTACACTTTGTTAAAATGCCCTAATCATATTATTTCGCTTGTTCGTTATTAAACTAGTTACAAACATCGAAATATAGGTATCAAGTATGATGTACTTTTTCGTGACCAGAGCAAAAGCTAGCTACTTAAAATTCAGGCGTTTAACTTTGTCAATGAAGTTACGTCTCAGACTTGGTAGAGATTAATAGGACTATGGTTCATGGAATGGAAGTTATGGACTATACTGATAATAATAATAATTTGTATTTTTTATAAAAATCCAAGCGAATAAAACGTTTGTTTGAAGCGCCTGCGCCTTTGAAGATCGCAGAGTCATTTTTGTGAAAATGATTGTTTGCGGTCAATAACAATTAATCATCTTTACGGAACAAGCAGATGTTTTGTAAATACTTAGTCTATTTTTATTGTCAATTTAATCTCCCAACTCATTATTGTTAAATAACCAAAAACTAACTAGTAGATAAGCCGGTTGGTACCTATTCATATGCACAGCTTGGCAGATATTACTTTCGTATAGATAGAATTTGCGCATACTATACCAATCGGATTCACTAGGCCTATCACGAAAAACTTTCGAATAAGTAACGAGGACATATCGTCAAAAAATTTATGACATTGTGCAGCGTTCATACCAGACGTAAAGGGGACAACATATATATTTGCTATAGGTAAATTTTTTGACGATAGGTACATACTCGATGTGAAGACTCAAGTTTGTGTGATAGAGGTACATGTGTTCAATATTTGATCAGCAGTGCTTGGAATGACGAAGACTCGCGATACAAGTCGAAAAAGGCGAATATTGAGTACCATTTTTAGTGTATATATTCTTTGTCATAATACTAGTACCATTTTTAGTGTAAGTATATATTCTTTGTCATAATACCATTTTTGGTTCGTCTACTCACCGCTTGAGTCTCTGAATTTTTTTTCATACAAATGTCTATACGCTTAGACACTAGCGAGCATCGTTGACAAAACTCGTAATAGAGCTACAGATGCAGCTGCTGACAAACTATATAACGACCGCTGAACCTCAAAAAACTATCTGAAGACATATCTAGTTAGGTAATAAAAATGGAAACAAAAACTCCAGAATTATTTAGTTATTCCATTTTATTTGTAAAATTACAGTTGGCATTCAAAATTACAGTAAAATTATCACAGTATTTATCTCAGATCATTAATTTTATTCTACATTCCGAAAAGCTATATTATCAAATCCTTTCTCGGTACATGGGTCCTCATGCTTCAAGTCCAGTTTTCCCTTCGCACCTCTTTCTCTGTATTCCACAGTGAAGTATAGGAGTAGTCCTACTGACATCATGGCAAGCATGAGGTACGTCTTCTCGCTGGTGCGAAGATATGGAGAAATGACGTAAGCGATGATGTAGCCGACTGACTCCCAGAGCCTGAAGTTTGAGAAGGCTGCTTCTTCTCGGCCCGGGAACAGTATGCCGTAGTAAGCTGTAAGTAAATGTCAAGCTTTAAAAAGAAATTGAACATGACATTTTTGGTTACTGGTGAAAACTATACAAGGAGTTAGTGAAAACTATACAAAGACAAAACAGGTCAAGATTCTTAATGATTAGGTACTTGTGTTGTGCCTGCATACTTATTGCACAAGTATACTTAATCATTCAGAATCAAAGCCGAATAGTCTCGGAGCCCTCATAGGACGGCGGTAGCGTAAAGTATGGCAACAGTCCGGTCTGGATAATAAAAACTGAGAGTTCTAAAAGTCTCAGTAGCTGGAAATACTGTAACTCAGTTGGCGACTTGCCGTTGATCTGAACGAGCCAAACGGAGTCACAGAGCCCCCAGACAACGGCGATGGCGTAGAGCACGGCGCCCTGGCCCGCCTGCGGCCGCCACGCCAGCAGCGCCGCCATCAGGCACGTGTGCACGGCCGCCGCGCAGCAGATCATCGGCACACGGCCTGTTATCTGGAACCAAAACAACTTTGACATTAGCAACTTGACGACCGAACTGATAAAGACACTGATCTAACGGTTTCATCACCTCTGTCTGTACCCCTAGTACGATTTGACACTAACTAGTTATCAACGTTATGAAATACTACTTATCGGAAACACTGCTCATGTCGGTAAAGCAGTTTTCGATAAGGAACATAGTTTGCAAACTCGTACTAAAAGGGTACCAACTTGGATTAGTGGTGGAGTCGTGTTTTCGATCAGATAGCAGAGCAATGTATGTGAATTTTTATATATTTATTGTAAGTTTTATTGTTAGTTACATTACAGGTAGGTATCTATTAACAATCTACTACCCGCAAGGTGCATTACTCGCGTGTCAGTGTTGGGATTATTATTTTAGCTCACCTTAGCTAAATATCCAGTAACGACGCATCCAATAGCATCTGCCAAACCATACGTCATCATCACGAAGCCCACGGTTCCAGTGCCCACAGCACAAGACACGAAGGACTAAAAAAGTAAAGTACTCGTACATATTTTTAATAATGTATTTTAGTTATTATATTATATTTTTTAAGGTTTTTAGTTTTAGGTTAATTGTTCTAGTATATATATTCGGTACATGTCATTATCAAATATATCATTTTAAATATGTTTAGCGCTGAATGTTTTTAGTTGGAAATGTCAGTCATTCATTCAGTCAAGGACCTCTAATCTCAACAAGGACTTACCCACTTACCCCCATATTCTAAGTCGTTCCTCCAAAACATGGTAGTGTGCGCTAGGCCTTTTTTTTTCGAGGGGGAAATGCGCCTAATGCATACCCTATCGCTGGTGGGCAATAGGGTTATGTGGGGCTCTCCTTTGGTAGGCATACCCACTAAACCCCCCCCCCCCCCCAGTTTCCGGCTGCATATCGCCAGGATTGTATAAATGTGGGGCCGTTGTTGCAGTCTCCACCACAAGTGTGCGTGCGCTAGGCCTAACACGGAGTGGCTACGTACTCTTAGGCTCCTCCAGGTCCTTACGGAGTTATGACTTAGAATACCGATTTCGAGGAGTATTTCGAAGAGGTTTTCAATGAGGTTTCGTTAAGTCGAGGACGAGTAAGTTTTGGAGGAACGACTTAGAATATGGGTGTTAGTCATCAAGTATTTCCTTGTATTTCTCTATATTTTTTATTTCTTGTTAAGAGTCCGATTAATTAAATAAAACTATTGTTATGTTATATACTTATCATAAAAAATCTAAACTAGATGACTTGTGCTGTTACACTTAAACAGTTAATTCTATGAGCTTACCGCAGTAAAGTCAGCTCCGAAAAAGGCTTGTTGGTAGCCGACGAAGATGTTGATGATGACCAGCATCAGCTGCTTGGGCTCCACCAGCAGCTTCAACGTGACGGACAGCAGAGCCATCCCGGACATACTGATCTCGCTGCCCGTACGAGCAGCATCATATCTGGAAACCACAGTACAAAAGAAAAAGATAAAGAAGTTGTATTGGGTATAGATAAATTTTAAAATAAAATAAATAAAATAAATTTCATACAATCACACCAATTATCTAGCCCACGTTAAGTTTCATGAAGAACTTGTGTTATGGATACTAGATAACGGAAAAACATACTTATATACTTTTTTTGTAAATACATACATAATATACACAAGGGCGGTTACAACCCGATACTCGGGTTCGTCGATCGACGAAAAATTCCAAATTATGCGAAAATCTTTAATTGCAGTTTGTGATCATCACTTTTAACATTTTGTATATTTTATAGTTTTCGGAACAAATAGACTCGAGTACCTTTAATTTGATACCTTACTCGGCCGCGTACTACGCGCCAAAGTCCCTATCGAGTCGTCACAAATTTTGCGAACCTGAATTAAGTATATAGATATGAAACACCCAGACCAACACAAATGACATGTTCATGCACACAAATTTTTGTCTTGTCCGGGGATCGAACCCGGGACCTCTGGCGTAGGGGGCGGGTTTAGTACCCCTGCGCCAAACCGATCGTCATAGATGCGCAAACCAACCATACATTCTTGTATTTTATTTTTTCATAAAATCAAATTAAGGAGATTTCAAGTCATTAGCACAGTATCCACCTACTTTTATATATTATTAATATTATATTATAAATATACAAAAATAGGTGGATAGGTGGTAGGTTATTAGTCTGTAAATCTTCCTTCCTTTAATAAAAAATACACGTACCTCTTCATAGAGTCGACTCCGATACCGACTATAATGGCGGCTCCAGCCATACACGCCAAATATATTCCTGAAAACATTTTTTTTTTTACAATTCATAATAACATTTAAGCATTAGGTAAGAGCCAAGGCAAAATAATATTGAACTTGATTTGAATCCGTGTAAGAAGAGATATACATTTCTTATAGACAGAAAAAAAAACTGAATTTCTGAGCAAGATCCATCTTTGGTATTTTCTTTGTTCTAAGATATCAGGCCAAGAGATAAAAAACTTAACAAGAAAACAGTGAGTCACATTTATGTCCATCGCTTTCCACTGTCTGTACCGTTGATCTCCTCCTCTCCTTCCCCACCTTACTTAACTATGCACTAAGTACCGTTCATCATCACAATCTTCTCATGCGGCTGTTGCTGCAGTGCCTCCCCTGCATCTGCGCTGGGCAGGAAATTGGCACCACACAGCTCGGGGATGGTGCTCGCGTTAAGCGCCGTCACCGCCGCCTCGTTGTCGCCAGATGACAATACTGCAACGTCATCATCATCATCTCAACCACATGACACTTACTGCTGGGTTCAAAGTTCTTTATTAGCTCAAAATGCGGTAACAGGGTTGATCTAACTAAGTACCTACATATTCGTAGATATTCATTTATATTTAATATTATATGAATGAATGATATATACTTTATTGTACACCAAAAACAATACCTTACATAAATAGATAAACAACACAAAAGAGGTACAAATATCGTGGCGGCCTTATCACTAAAGAGCAATATCTTCTAGGCAACCATGTGTTTACCTGGACGAAAGAAAAATAGCAAAGAAATTGGCAGTTCGTGGTGTTTTTGGACTGATAAATTATACATATATCAAACGCTTTTATAGTGCTACAAAAAGTGCTTTTATTCGTACTGGGTACTTACCAAGTGATGAGATTAGATTGCCCCATACTTGGTTCATCTGGAATATCATGAAGAAAAGCCCCAAAAATCGCACTAGAAGCGTTTCTGCTGGGATTTTAGATATTCGACTGTGAGCGTCAGATACCTGAAATGGTGAAACGAAATAAAGTAGGTAATAAAATTACATCGGACCACACACACAACTATGAATAAGCCATCCTCGAATTCAGCTGATCCAGTTTGTACGGAGCCCATCTATGGAGCGTCAGTGTCGTCCAGTATCTACAATAACCATTCCCTCTCATTCCACATTCTTTCTCCGTCAATAAACATAACATGGTTATTTTTATTGCAACTATAGCTGGAAAAATCTTATGTGCGACAAAGAAGATTCGATCACATAGAAAATTACCAAGCATAACTCTTTCTAAGATCCGATAAGTGACCTCGAGACTACTTCTAAAACTCAAAGTAGAAAAAACAAAATTTAAGTTAATTTTGCGTTTACTTCGTCTTCTTAAAGTCATCTAATTAATATTCATGAAATAATTAGTTACTTACAGTATTCAGAATTATGTGAAAATGTATATGAGACAATACACCACGTGACTAAAGCATAAATGAAATATCGAGCAAATAGGAATATTAGCATTATAAAACGTTATTTTTACATTCAAAACACAAAACCTCAAAACCATTTGTTTCCTCGAAATCGACTCATTATTACGAACAACTTTTTGTATAGGAGCAACCCTGAAATCGCGAATAAAAAAACAGCTGTTGATGAGTTGAATAATGAGTCCCACAAAGCGGTTTTGAGTAAAGATAAAATAACGTTGTATAAACAAAATATGAAGACCCTAAATATCCGTAATCGTAAAGATTTCAACACAAGAAAAGTGGTTCCCATCACTTTACAACCTTTTTATTCTGAACTAAAAATATATATAAATTAACCACGTAAAGATGCCGGCGACACATGTTGCGCATTGCGGTGTCCGAGCCGACTCCGAAACCGCCGGAACAGGACCTTCAGCCAAAAAGCCAAAATTCAAAAATCCAAAAAAAGTATCAGTCGGTACTCTCACCACAATCACCACAAATGAGTTGAAGTCACACTATGGCGGGACTCCAACCGCTCGACCCAAAGGATGAAGTTGGTCTTCGTTCTGATGAAGTCCACAAGCTCTTAACATTTTGTGGAGTTATGCCACAAAGGTTGCAACGAGCAGGCTTCTTCCTCATTTCTTTACTAGTCTTTTAATCATGATACAAAGAGAAAGGAAAGCCATTACAGAAATTTAGAAAGGAGATGGCTATAACATATGCCCATAACATGTATTTTAATGTCTTACTAGGGCGTAACATTAAAATATTCATATTTTAATTATTTCGAGTTCAATATTCATATACCACTTTCATGAAATAATCAATTTATTAGAAGATTTCAAGTTGGTTTTGATGTTTTTGTTTGACAAGAAGAATGTCCGTATTACGAAATCGGTGGGCAACAAACCTTCTTTTTTTTAACCGACTTCAAAAAAGGAGGAGGTTATCAATTCGACTGTATTTTTTTTTTTATGTATGTTCCACCATAACTTCGCCAGTTGTTAACAGATTTTTATAATTCTTTTTTTATCTGAAAGAAGATGGTTTATGTGTGGTCCCATATAATTTTTACGAAGATCTGGCTAGTAGTTTTTTCATAATCTTATAATATCAATCACCTTTTGGCAAGTAGTCGGTTACCTAGATGACATTGTTGTGTATGGGCTGATTTTTAATGTAAGTAACGGCACATGATGTAACTAAAAAATCTGAAATAAAAACATTTTATAAAAAAAATTCAAACCGACTTCAAAAAGTAAAAAATAAAACTTTTGGAGTCGGTTCTAGCTAGCTAAGGCCAAAAAAAAATATAGTTAATAGAAGTGCAATGTAGAATGCCCTGGCTGGCACCGACTCCAAAAGTTTTATTTTTTACTTTTTGAAGTCGGTTTGAATTTTTTTTATAAAATGTTTTTTTTATAGTTGTGTAAACTAAAACAACTAATATTACAGAATTTATGTTTATAAATTAAAAAAAAAAATGATTTTCTTCATTTTGTTTGTTTATTGTTTATTTTTAAAGAGCAGTGGTAGAAAATACTTGTCCACATATTCTCCATGTGAGAAAATATCGTGTTTAAGAAATATTTTTCACGTGAACTTCCGAATTTGTCGCCTTTCAGAAAAAATATTGCCTTGAACGTAGCCTAAATTAACTAAATATAAAACGTCAACCTGACGTACGAACAGACAAAGGAGTTTTTTCAAGATTTTAACTGTTTCACAAGTTCCTGAAAGTTGTTTCATACGAAATACTAATATTCCGCTATCCAGCATTATATATTACTTGGTTATATACTGCTAGGCAGTCGTCCATACAAAATTTCGCCATCTCCTTTGCCTGGAAATAAAAGGTCATAATGGGACCCCTGCAGTAACAGTTGTTAGGACATGGGAAAAAGTTTAGCATACCACTTCTCTTATGATGAAATCTTTAGCCCTAACAGTAACTTACCACAGAAAGGTAGGTACATTTGGCGCACCAGAGTGGACCCCCGCCCAACCCCACGATCAGTCCCGCAGGGATCAGGGTGTAAAACGTGGGGTACAGCTGGGCGGCAATGTACGGCATGTAGGTTACAAACGAGAGGGAAATGGCCCATTTTGTGCCAAACCATCTGCAATGGAAGGAGGTATAAAACTTAAAGTCCCAAGTAAATGCAAAGAAGATTAGATAAAACAGCAAGGGAGTCAAAAAAAATGTCCAGCAATTTTTGTCCATTGCTGGGGCACAGATTTATGGATGGATAGGAAAGATGGGCCACCACATAGGCGCTGCAAATGTAGGTGGCACTAATAACGTCTTAACGTTCAGGCTTGAAGTGTACGAGACAATAAGTTGCTGACATTCTACGTCAGGCCATTGGTAAAAGTTGCTGAACCGCTACCACTTGCCACTGCGCCATCCAGCTTCCCTTTTTAATCCTAACCAAGGTATCAGAAGAGCCTGTTGGTGCACTGGTTCGCGCGCTCCTCGGCCCGCGATTGTTGAGGTTAAGCAACTCTCGCAATGGTCGTTCACGGCCCGGGATGGATGAACAATTTTTACCATATCGAGTTCCTCCGTGTTTCGAAAGGTACGATAAGCCGTTAGTCCCGGCTGCATTAGCAGTCGTTGAAACCCACCAATTGGGCCCGCATAGTTGGTCATGGTCCACTCTCCTTATCCCCAGCAGTGGGAACATTAAAAATGGCTTATAACGAAGCAGATACCTGTAGTCTCGATAAGTCTAGTTGGTGGCTCAGTGGTTAGAGCATTGGACCGGATTGCCAAAGGTCGTGGGATCGAGCATTTGAGAATTAACTTGTGGCCGAGTTGATTTTTTCCAATATTTTTCTATTTAAAATTTAACATAAGTACCGATAGGATTAAAATCCAACTCTAATTATGAAATCATTCTGATGAATGATTGAATAATAATTGAAATACTAAATCACTGGGAAGTGCAACCTTAATTATTTTTATAAAAGAAGCATAACCAATAAGGTCACGGTCATACCACCACTTATAAAATTCGATTATAAGTAGATTAAAACTTTAATGCGGAAATTAGACTGATTATAGTAACGATTCAATAGTCAATTAAAACAGTCGGTTAAGGACTGACATCTTTACAAGCAGGAAACGTCATCCCCATCAGATAACCATAGATGATCATGAACTATAGAAGGTCATTCCACAAGGAAATATGTGACCTTTACTTCATGTGCAAGAGTCCGATTATCGAGTACGTTTGTATGTACTTATAGAGAAGTGAGCACAGCATGGGGTCAAGTGCAAAACAGATACCAACTTTTTGAGTAGACAAATTAATTTAATAATAATTTAATACTATGCCACGCGGCTGTGAGTTGGACGGCGTATTTTTGTTATAGTATAGTTATAGTATAAGATTTTATATTTAACGATTTCTTGTTTTTCTACTAATTTGTAAATATTTAATAAAATTGTAAACATAAAATAATATATATTTAATAATATTTATTACTTTTTCATTTGGATCTTTTCTATTTTTAGAATTGCTCTAAGGTATATATCACACCACGGGGTCTGCAGTCCGCACCCCGCACGTAATACGGATTTTAAGTTTTACCGCAAACTATAGATTTTTATAGAAAAACCGTAGGCTCGCCCCCGGACGAAGTGTAATGCAATATAGAGATTCTCCAGTGGAAGTTAAAATTTCATTTTGACATCGTTCTAAACTATTTGATTACAGCCCCTTATTATATTTTACCTGTGCCCCAGCAGTGAGGACATCAAATATTTAACGTTCTCAAGCTAAATTCATAATTACTTGATAACAACGGCTGGTAGAAATATGTTGGAGGTTATAAGTCCCGCGTAAACCGCTGCTAGTGACGCCGTGCCCAACCCAGCTTCCGCATTTATCGAGCTTTGCAAATTGGCGGCGCCCTGAAAAGTAATAAAAAAACGTTTAAAGAATAAGACGCGCTTTTTCACCAGCTGTCGATTATTTATAGATCGGTAATTGTTGCTTAGAACATCGTTGAAAGACAGAATAACACCAAGTTGAAGAAGACTAAAAACTTTATGGTACACAAACTGAAAAAATCCGCAAGGCAACTAAATCGTTCTGCCGCGTTGGACTGGAGAAACTATCCAGTGATATATTTTTCTTTATACAAACACTGTCTTAATTAAACGCATCAAAATAGTTCTCTAGTGATGACCCGTCATACATCCATAAAGGTACTCATACTATAATCAAAGCGCGTTCATCCAACAACTACTCATGTTTGATGAAACACTCTCAACTAATCATAAGTATTCATATATTTAAAAGCTAGGCAACAGCATCTTTCCTTCACGCCATATAAAATTCAAAAATTCTATATATTTATTCAGTCAAGGCTGTTACAAGCACTTATGAACGTCAAAGAAGCTACGCCATCGGTTCACAAACCCTACGACTGGAGTCCTTGTAACGAGAAGAACCGGCAAGAAACTCGTCAAGGGCTATTTTTTCTCCCTGTTTTATTTCATACAGAGTCGTCAAATAGAAAAGTGACCTTTAATTTAATTGATCCTATAAGATCTTGTATAAGATTAATTTTCATCACAAAAAAATACTAAAATAAAATTACATTTATAATATTCCATTCAAGGTTGGCATAGCATCAAAGGTGAATAAAAAAATTATAAACATCACTCTGAACAGCAAC
Organism: Chrysoteuchia culmella; assembly: GCA_910589605.1. Classification (NCBI taxonomy): domain Eukaryota; kingdom Metazoa; phylum Arthropoda; class Insecta; order Lepidoptera; family Crambidae; genus Chrysoteuchia; species Chrysoteuchia culmella. The sequence continues at coordinate 17,809,449 of OU342651.1, read as the reverse complement.
ACCTCATCCACGCCATATTTAGCATTAGTTTGGGTCAATGCTCCGGCTAAACGCACCGTCTTCCCTGAGAGCATGCCTGCACAAACCAGGGGGGCTACCGGCTAAAAAATATGGATATGGATATGGGCTTTATCTGTCATTTAAATTCCTTATTTTGATAGATTTTTGCTTCTTTATTTTGTTGAACGTTGCTATCTAGCTATTGTTAAACCTGACGTCACTAAACGGGGATCTGATAGCGGCAATTTTTTTTACAATATTGACTTAAAGTTCCGCAAAACGTATGATGTTCATATCCATAAAGTTACGCGGTAGCCCCCCAGGGGTGCGATTGCGTAAAGACAATCGTATTCATTTGACAGTTCATATCGTATTCGGTCGGCCGCATTTTGTATGGAAATTGACACTAATGATATACAATATGAACTGTCAAATGAATACGATTAGCTTACGCAATCCCATAGCAGAGGGCTGATAATCTAACGAAAAATCGGTTCACTTTCAGTTTCATCGCTATTTTCATATATATTTCATCGTTAACCGTCCATGGTATAGCTCAACCACCGGTATAAGACCCAGGGGTCACGGGTAAGTAGGACATGTAGTAAGTCCGCCTGGCTAGCTACAACCATCTTATCTAAGTCTGACGCCATAACAACAATGTTTTCAGCATTGTCGTGTTCCGGCAGTTAGAGATAAGATAGCCAGTTCATCAGTGATTGAGGATTCTGGGAGAGGCTCGCTTCCATCTTCAGCCTTATCAATACTTAACATCAGGTATGATAAAGGATAGGAGTCTCCCCGTCGATTACAAAAAAAATGCTGCCATACAGTATGAAAATGTAACACTAATGACAACACGAAACTGGTTGTTAAGGTGATTTTGTGTTAGATAATCAGCCTGTGTTTTGGCGGATTGTCCCGGCTATACAAACCATCTTGCCTGCGCAAACCGGTTCTGAAAACATTCCTGCACAAACACAAACACAAACATTGGTGTCGGGAAACGATAGTGACAGGTTGCCATTGCTAGCCCCTCACCTACAATACTTTTCGAATATACCCGCCCGTCCTAAATACCCTTGATGTTGGGCTAATTCAAGGTATTTTGTCGGAACCAACATCAGATATTGCTAAACGACTTTGTCGCTTGGTGACGGTTTTACAATAGCTGCCTCTCATTGAAGCGGAATGGGATAAGGTTACGATGGGGTTGACATGGCATGTCTGAAAGACGAAAACCCCGGTCTCTTCATTAAGAATTTAAAAAAAACCGCCCGCTCTAGACTTTTAAAATGCATGGATGTGATACCAACATTAAACATACTATTGTAAATAGTGTAAAAGGAAAATTTTCTAATATGAGTATGAGAAAATTTTCTTCTTTTATTAAATATATTTCAAGATTGTAGATTTGTGTTTGGCAACAACATGTTCCATTGTAAATGTTGTTGTTTCTGCTAAGGCTGATAAGTTTCTTGCGGCCTTTCTTCTTATCAGTTAAAAGATGTCCTGAATGGCTGGTAGGGAAAAAAAATGTTGGACTATTCGAAAGTACTTATCTATAAGTCTATTTGAATAAAAATCTTTGACTTTGACTTTACTTTCTTCACTCGAAAGCAACCAGCTGGCGCATTGTAATTTTTTCATTCGTTTGCAGTCCAGTGGCGTGTTGTCCACGACGTCGACTTGGCGATTATGGGCGCAACTCTTCACCACGCGCTAGCTGATGTTAAAGCGCTGTATCGGTCGCTCACAGAGTCGAGTATTAACTGACTATGGAAAAGGAATCTTATTATTAGGTCGATAATATTGGAGCGTTGTACGAAAACGCCGTCGGCTGTCAAAGTGAAGTTGAAAGTAGTATTAATACAGATATACAATTCAACAATAAACTTAAACAAGTACTATTTAAGAATGCATACTACACAGTTAATGAATATTTAAGTGACAATCTTCATAAAATTAAAGTGAATTGAAAAATTTAAATTGAATTGAGAAAGTGAATTGTATGATTATATAAGTCTCCCTCTTACCAAAAATTGTTATGCCCCTCAGGGCCCATAAGATCCTAACACATTTTATAACACCTGTACCTACTTATGGAAAGCAATAAAATGATTGATTGATTGATTGAGGCCTGGCATGGGATTACTTATTTGAAACTGTAGTTTTTCTACAATGAAAAATATTCTACATGGGAAAGAACAATAGACTTTAGGCCTAAGAACCAAGGGGAATATTACTTACTTAATTTGTATGGCGATCTGGAAAATGTCGCGAGTGACCACCACCAACAAGTGAATATTTTTTGTTGTAAACTTACGCTATACGCTGTGAATTGCACCATGAACGCCAGGCTAATGATGACCACATTCTTCAGGATCCTCCAGGTCTCCCGAGGCTCGAATTCTTCCACCGCCTGTTTTTCTTCTTTTGACATCTCCTTCTTATTTATTATTCTTTTCAAATTCCAAGAAAAGTTTATTTGGTACTTCTAGAATTGTCTTTGTATTTTGGTTGCCATAATTAGTCACAAACGTTTTTTAATTGTGTTTAGCTTTTGTTTTTTTCTTTTATTGTTTTTTTACTCTTAATATAAGAATCTCACTAATATTAATTCAATCATTGAGTGAACTCATAATTATTTTCACATCCATCCGTGCTTGTCTTGTCTTTATTGTAGACAGGATTCTAACTAGAACTAATTTGTATGTTAACTACCTTAAATAAGTTTTGACCACAACGGGCAAAACCAATGTTGATTAACATCAACTAATACAATGAATGAGAAATCAAGAAACATCTGGTATAGATAAACAATAATTTTTTTCTCCGATCATCGCCCTGATAAACAATGATGCTGCTTGGCGGAATAACTCCACGCGGATTTGCCCAGAGTGCTTAGTGCGAGTTTTTGTACTCACGGACGATTGTGAATGCGTCGATTTTTGTATGAAATCAGTGGCCCACCATCTAGCTAATTACAAAAACCTAGCGTGCGTAGAAAAAACTCAGCACATAGATATTGTACTTACTTATGTAGTAATGTAAACTAAACTATACATAGATACATGAATTTGTGTTTAAAAAAAACCTTTGTTTTCCTGCTTGTTGTAATTACCGCAAGTCATTCTAAATTAACTTGGTTTCAAATTATGTTAAGAAGACACGTGTAATGGTTTTTCATTTGATCACGACAAAAAAGGAAGCCTTTGGTTTTTTGCTCAGGGATAAGAGTTAATATTTTGCACCCCAAACGCTCGGAAAAAGAGGTCAATATCTCCGTGGAAAATCGCATTTTGCGGCAAAGCGTGGTAAAGTACTTTTAATACTCCATTTTGGTTTTATTGTATTAATTTAGTTCCTTGAATCATAAAAACAATACCAATAAGATTTGTTATAAGAATTTTCAATTTACGGTGGGTGAGATTTCACAAACTATGATTGGATTTCGGAACGTGACATAAAGCTTTATTTTTAATTGTCTTTGACTTGTACCTCATGACAATGTCAACATTTACTGAATCGCTTTTATTGTTTCAAATATCAAAATAAGTACCAAATTTCTTTATTAACCTTGTAACCACTGAACAAGTACTAATCACTTTTACTTGTAACAGAGTAAGTTACACTAGGTAAGTCAATACTTCATTGCTTTTCTATAATATTAATAAGTTCTTAAAATATTGTAGTATGTACACTATCGACACTTTTCATTCGATGTTGACTTTTATGTAAAAAAGAATAAACATATAATTTCCATATTATTTTAAAAATATTTATATTGTTTTAAATACATATTTAATTTAAATATTTATCTAAGTATCAAAATTTATTTAGAATATTAATAATGTCTTTAGAAAGTACCTATTTATTTATTAATACTTATTGATTTATTAATTTATTATTAATTTACTAATTTATTAATTATATTACTTATTATTAATTTACTATCATAAAACAAATACATCAAATCAAATAAAAAATTTGTTAAAAAAACAATCATTAAAATGCAATTAATCAACAGTATAAATAATAATCAATAATTTATAAAATACAACATAATATTTATTTCATTAAAATTTCTGCTTCGGTCAACTAAAAAACTTCTGGTTCTTTTCCGGCATCTTGGAAGGATTCAAATGTGATACTTCTTCCTAAAAAAGCCAAACCTAATTCCTTTTCAGATTTTCGTCCTATTTCAATCCTTCCCTTTCTTCTTCCAAAGTCCTCGAAAAACTTGTTCACCATCAGCTCACTGATCATCTAAATAAAAACTCATCTAAATAAAAACCGTGTGTGAACGAAATGTGTTAAAAATCGTGTGTGGAACCGATTCGAACGAACCTTACTATTAGTTCCTATTACCTCTACGCTGATGATCTGAGATCTACACACAGGCACCTCACCCGAACTTTCACATGCTATTGCAACTATTAAAATAGACCTAACTCACATAAATTATTTAAGTAAGTCATACAGTCGTACCCTTAACCCTTCCAAAACTCAATGTTTTTTTTATTGGTAGCTCTCATTTCGTTTCGAGGATTGATTTTGATGGGCTTCTAGTCTTTAGATGGTATTAATATCCTTTTCTCGAATACTGTCAGAAACCCTGGTATAACGTTTGAACAGCACTTTCTTATCTTGGAGACCTCAGATGGAAAAGAAAAAAGTATTCGCTGCGTATGGGTCATTACGTCGTCTACGTAGTATTTTGCCGACCAGGTACCAAGATCACTCTGGCTCAATCTCTCTTGTTACCTATTGTACCGCACGCTCTTTATCGGAGAACTGGATGCTGGGTTGATAAGTAAAACGCAAAGCTTGTGGTAACCAGGAACTAGGAGAGATTGCTTGCTGTCTTTTTCTTATTCTTGAGGCGAGAGTGGGACAAGTGATGATCCGTATCCATAGAAACCCAACTCTCACAGAGCTACTTTAAGGCAATACCGTAAGGACGACCGCGCGCAAGCTCACTAGTTTTTAACTTTATTTGTTTCATTTTTATCATATACCTGCTTACGACATTTCTTATCACTAACATTTCCTTATCAGTCATAACATTACATATTGTATATTAAAATATTCCAAAAAATTATTACTATCAAGCTAAGTTATATTTACAATCCTAAATTCTATACTGTTTCCTACCTACCTATAAATTGTTTTGGGGAATGATTAAACACTCAGAAGTTGATTTTTTCCAATATATATCTATTTAAAATTTATCATAGGTATAAGATAGCATTGAAAAATGCAACAATTCAAAAATTATAAAACATAAGTTTACTATGTATAATATTTGGCCGCTAAACACGACAGATATGAATTTTCATACAACTTTTGCCGGCCGCTTCTCGCCTGTAGGTGGCCAGTACAGCAATATCGATTTATCTCGAAGAAGGTTTTCAAAATAATGCTCATATTTTGAAGCATGTTTGAGAAAAATATAAAAATATGTTTACTTACGTTTTTTACCAACAACGTACCTTTTGTGTGATCAGTATAACTTCCTCGCATTTAAGATAACATGGGTAGCCACCCATAGCTGGAGGTCTACATCCATACGATAACACTAAGCTGCCATAAAAAGATTACCCTAATTACACTTCAAGATATTTTCATTATCTCGAAAATTAAGTAGGACGAACGCCTATTTCTTTTATGTTTTCTCTAGACTCCGTTTAATTAAATACTTCGCTGAGTAGCACAGTTAACTATAACCGACAAATCCTATACATTTCTCCACCGTTCAAGTTACATCGTTAAAGTTTGATGGTGCAATCCACCCTTAACAGTTAAGTATTTACTAAGTAAGTAGTTCTGTACTGTTGCGTCTCTTGTTATTTATGTGATACCCAAAATGCAAAAAGATCCATCGATCGGTCTCATTAATAGAATTTAGTGGATCAAGGAGCCCGTAGCACAGCTGTCGTGTTTAACTTCTACAGTTGTACTATGGGTCATAATAATAAACTATTGCCAAAAGAGGTTCTAACAGTTAGACCATGGGTACATTTAGTTTTCTGTGTACAACCAGTTGAACACGGCAGTTGTACTCACGGGTCGGGAGTGCAGGGGAAGAGAGGGCCTGTGGCCTAGTGCTAATCTAACCAGGCATATATTAATATTATATATTTTAATTATTCTTGGGGCAGGCACTCTAGCTATTTAGCCTTATAACTACCTCCTGATAATTTCTTTATCATAAAAACTATATATTCTGTACTCTATAGCAGGGATGGCAATACAAAAAAACTTTTTAAACTTTTTATTGAAAAAAAAAATTAAATTTTGGGCACGTCACCGACATCTTACAACCCTAATATAAGCCATTTGTCATCGAAAATCTGCAACAACAGAAGTCACACTAATTTTACTTTTACTGAAATTACGCGTGTAATTGAAACATTGCAAAATGTACCTTTTTGTAGTAAATAAAGAGTTGATAATATTATTATTATTATTTTCCCAATAATCACCAAGTCAAAATTATTTGATGGCACGTCTCCTCATCAAACATTTCTTTAGAAAAAATGGCAGTAATAGCCCGTTTATGCATAAATGTTCGCCTGCCCTGCTCTATAGTATAGGCATACAACGTATGGATACTAAAAGGTCATATTACTTATTATTTTTACATTTGTGGACGAAAAAAGAACTTTATTTATTTTGTTTATCTTAACACCCAACCTAGTTCTTAGACAACAAAAAATACATTATCTTAATGGAATCATTAAAAAAGAGCGTGACGGCTGATGTTCCGCGTTAGAAGGTCAGTGTAAAAAGGTTTTCCCTGAATTAAAAATAAAATAAGTGTAAGTATTTTATCTACATTATATAAAACTGAATCTCTATATCCCTTGTTCACGCTTTACTATTTAACACAGCCTTTACTAGAGAACAACTGAACCATTATTTTTCAAGTATATTGTTAATTATAACGTAAATGGCAACCACGCAGGCGAAGCCGCGGGGCGCAGGTATTAGTCTATATACTATTAAAAAAAAACTCCATTACTGTGTCTCTATACTCTAAACCGTCAGAGTAGACACGAGCCCGAAGGGACTCATATAGGTACGATTCTTTACAAATACATTAATATTTTACATAGTAAAATTCCAAAAACGAATAGAACTGAACGAATTGTAACGAAATTTGTGTAGAGTTACTTATATTACCACTCGTGTCAAAATTAAGGGTAGGTATCTACTTTAAATTGCAGAAAATTGCTAATTTTCGTAGGAAAACGGTCTCCTAGACCACAGAATACTAAATAGTATATAGAGTTATAGTTATATAGACATGAAGTTGACTCTATCATCCTTTGATATAATTATTTTATTTTTGGATTAGACTGTCTTAGTTTTTGTTTGTTTTAAAGAATGGATAAATAGAGTAATTTTCCAATTTTCCAAGCTATAACCAAATGCAAGCTATAAATTTTCGTTTTGTATTTCACGCCTTTGCGATTTTTCCCTTTTTGCGACTAAAACCGCCTTCCCAATAATTAAAATTGTATCTATTTATAACAAAACTCGTATCAATAAAAAAAAGCATTTTACCATTAGCGCTAAGAACCCAGCCAAGTGCGAGTCGGACTCGTGCACGAAGGGTTCCACACCATAATATCGAGCAAAAAACGGCAAATAAAACACGTTTCTTGTACTCTTGGGCGTTCTTGAATATTTATTTTATTCTGTTTTAGTATTTTATGTTAAAGCGGCAACAGAAAAATATCATCTGTGAAAATTTCAACTGTTCATGAGATACAGCCTGGTGACAGACAGATAGAGAGACGAACAATGGACGAATGGTTTTTACCCTTTGGGTACGGAACCCTAAAAACAAATTCGTCAGGTTTATAATTTATGATATAATGGTTTAAGGAATTTACGAATAGACTATTTTTCATTGCTATGCTTTTTTGCTGTCTCACGATTTTTTTTACAATCGAATTGATCAAAACCGGTCATCTGCGTTACTTAAATACAAACAAGCGCTCTTCATTAGTATTCCGTTTTTGTTTCAGTGGCAACCGAACTTAAGACGCTATGCGGAAAAAGTATGTACTTTTTAATTTAAAACTAAAAAATAGTTAGAGATGTAACAAATCTGGTAATGAGATATACTTTTCTTCATACCTTTATCTAGATTTGTAATATGTACGACAGACACGATTTTATGGTTTTGCCTAGACACTTTCTCTTTTCGAAATGCCCCCCCTTAAAATGATGAAAATTCAAGATTATTCTCAAATGCAATTAGACATTGATTTACTTAGTGGACACCATAATATTAAGCATCGTGTAGTATCATTTCTCTACCTATTTACTACAAAAGTGATTTCGTGGTTTTTTTGCCTAATCTGCAAAATCGATCTCGCTCCCGCGCGCGTCTTTTTCTCATTACTATTTCGCCTCAGTCGTATAGCGTCTTAAAGAAATAAAAGTACCTACAATAAACCTTATTTTACTCTTACAAATGATTGTATATTTAGTATTATTTTGTGACTATTTTTATCAATCTATATAGTATTCTTGCATTGTCATTGATAGGCTATATAATGTACAACTGCTGTTATCATTAACGTAAGTAAGTACGTAAATTTTCATTGAAATCTTTTGTATTTTCGAATGTAAATATGTACAATACAATACAATACATTAACTCTTTCATATTACATTTACAATAAACTTTTAATGAAGTGAAGCGGTCTTATCGCTTAAAGCGATCTCTTCCAGACAACCCACAGTATGGATAGATTGACAGAAAAAAAAAAGCAAGCAGAGTGTATAATAATGGACGGAAACAATTATAAATATTTGTTATAAATAAACATAGTACATATATAAAGTTATAAAATTACATAAACATTAAATATTATACATCAATGTCTGCAAACAGATGAACAATAGGTATCCCGTCAGGGCGACATGAGACTAGTTGCTTTTTTGTAGTATATTTTCTTGTTTAATATTTATCAAACAATAGGTATATTTTATAGGGAAAGGTAATATTTCTTCACTTCATTTTTAAAGACGCTCAGAGACTGAGCCCGTCTTATCTGAACAGGGATAGGTGAACTCCACAGTCGGATGGCCTGGGCCACTAGCCAAAGTAACAATCCAAAAACGATAACGAAGTTCGAAAATAAATAAATGTATGTGATTGGCGCATTGGCATAAGCAGTGCTAAAATCACGTGGTCTTTCCGCAAGTTGATTGGCGAATATAGACAATAACGAATCGAATTATCGTTTCGCTAGATAACGATGTTACTTTTTCTACGGGCCCAGAACAACAGTAAAGGAAGTATGTACTTACTATATAATTAGTAAAAACAAAACCGGTCGACAATTGTCACGATTGAATGAATTAACAATAAGAAAACGTCGTATAATGGAAGTCGTAAGTTTTTTACTGTCACGTTTGTTTGTAATAAAGATGCTATAGGTGCTTACCTTCATATAGCAGTACCTAATTTATCTAACTTTATTGAGCATAATAAATAAATCATTATAGATTTTTATTTTTCAGAATGTATGTACAAATTGTGCTGTTCTTATTTGTTTGACGTTATTCTTGTTCTTTTGACGAAAAACTATTCAACTTACGAAAAAAGACGAATAAGTGAAAAACGTTCAAAAATTTTTTGAAAATAAATCATAAATTAGACAATATTTACATCCAATCAGTATTATTACAAATAATGGATGATGATAATTTTGTATAACATTAATGTGTCAGCAACAAAACCGTTAATTTACTAAGTATTTAATTAATTCTAGAATATTGTGAAAATTATAACTAGAAATAAGTAACTTAAATGGAAAAAAACCCGAAAAATCAACAGGTCGTGTTCAAGATTCTTCTCAAAGACACGATGATTATAAATGTTTATTTCTCATAGAAAATTTTAATTGTGAGTGCAAAATTAATTAAAATCACAACAAAATAACAATACTTACGGACCACCTAATTGTTCACACGTATACAAGATTTTATAGAAATGTGTGTGACATTGTTTTATGTCGTCTTTTACGGCTTTTCCATATTGTTATTGCAGCGATTGTCGCGATTGTCACACATTGTCACGGCTCTCATAGTACATTGCTACCAATCTTTTGCATTTCATTTTGACGTAAAATTTTGCTAGTTTTCCATACGTTTTCATGTGACTGATGGTTATTTTTAACACCCGACGCAGCGCAAAGAGGGTTGTTATAAGTTTGAATCATGTCTGTCTGTACGTATATTCGTAGAGCCTAAACGAATCAAGCGATTTCAATGCGATTTTTTTAAATTGAAAGCTAAATTAATCGAGATGGTTCTTAGCCACGTTTGATGAAAATCCATCCGGCCATTTATGGAGATGGTCAACTGCCTGCCGAAACGGTAAAAGATACAAAGGTGGCGCTTTGACTAAAGTAATGTACACCCTGGGCAAATTTAGGTACAGCAAAAAAAATACAAAATGGCGGCAAAAAAATTTTGTCTTTCTGTACATAAATATTCGTAGTGCCTAAACGAATTAAGCGATTGCAATGCGGTTTTTTTTGAAATTTTGTGTGTAATTTAAAAAGGATGAAATAAAAATACAATTTTAACATTTTAAAAACCCCTCGACACAAAAAAAAACTTCAAAAAAATAAAATTTCTCTCTCGGTCGGGGGACCCCCAACGTATAATATACCCTTTTAGTACTTCTCTTTTTGTGGTCCCCCGACCGAGAGTGATTTTATTTTTAAAGCAAGTTTTAAGTCGACATCTTGCGCAGCTTATACTTATCTAGTAGCTGAAATAGATTTTTTTATTTTTATTATTTATTTAAGGCTACAAACAGTCATGTACAGAAAGGAAATAGTAACATATGAAAATGTGAGTATAACTAAAGACCTTACAGTGCCATTATTACACTTTTACAATATTTTAGACTTACATTGAGCGACTCTTAGAACTAGGACATTAAAACCTTATACACTAAGTTAAGTGAAACAAAAAAGAAATAATATATTAAACAAAACGAAGTAATAAGTACGTATACGTACTAAGACATAAAAAAATGCAATTAAAATTTTAGTATTATTTTCCAAATGTTGTTGTTGTGATTAATTATGTTGTGTTAAGTTATTCATTAGCCAAACTTTGAAAAAGAACAGATTTTAGCTTTGATAAAGATAAGTTAAACAAATCAATGTCTGTGAAATGTTTATTGTAAACGTTAGTGGAACGATAAACAAACGAGTTTCGTGTATAATTCTTACGATATCGTGGGGTAACGAATAGTGGTTTTGTACGTGAGGAGCGCACTGGCAGATGAATTTTGGAAACGAATGACAAGCTGCTCAGCAACGACGAGGAGTCTACTTAGTTATTGAGTATTTCTTAAAGAAATACAATGTCGAACATTTTGCGCCTATTGCAAAGAGATAGTAAATTGTTCTTCTTTAATGAGTCAGTATACGACTGATTTAAACTATTTTGGCGATAATTTAAGGGTTTAAAAAATATTTTATTTAGATATGAAAGTCTTACCGCCTGGCCCCGGGACTAAATAAATCATAGTTATTTGTTATACAAGTTTGGAAAGTTGGTGTTTAGCGGCGAGTTACCTCTATTGAAAAATTGAATCCTGAAAGATTCAATCCTAATATAAGACGCTAAAAACTTTTCTGCCGAGCGCAACACACAATTTTTCACCTCACAACAGCGAGGAACATTTTATAGTTGTTTCCGCGGTCAACTTCTAAATATACCTTATTCTCGTTGTTTCAATGATTTAAAAACTAAAATAATGAAAAAGGGAGTATTATACTTAATTACTTATAAATAACAATAAAAACAATTCCGTAAATGTTGACATTGACATGAGGTACAAGACAAAGACAATTAAAAAATAAAGGTTTATGTCTCGTTCCGAAATCTAATCATAGGTTGTGAAATCTCACCCAGCCTAATATAAAATTCTTATAACAAATAGTTTAATCTTATTTTTATTGTTTTTCTGATTCAATGAACTAAAATAATATAATAAAACCAAAACGGACTATTATTATTAATTTAAAGCTATTTAAAATAAGAATAAAATGTAGAAAAAAAGTCAATAATGCGATTCGGAACGCACTATGACATATATTTAGGTATTAAATTAAAAAAGTACTTTACCGCGCTAGGCCGCAAAAAGCTATTTTCTACGCGGAAACTGAATGACAAATCCTCCTTTTCCGAGCGTGAGAGGTCAAAATAAAATTTCTTTGGTTTCTCATTCGCTTAAAAACTCTTTGCGCACCACAACAAAAAATTAACAAAATGTCACGTTTTGCCGCGTAAATTTTCCGCGCGAACTGCCATCTAACGCCAGTTAGGCAGCCACTGCGCTTGAGCACGTTTTATAGACTGAAGTACACGTGTGAAGATGATTATCTGAAGCAGCTAGTTGACGTCTGACAGAGAGCGTACCTAACGTAAGTAAGTAGTTGTTGGCATCCTGCCATTTACACCGAATAAGTGTGGCTGGGCGACTTAGAACAATTTAGGACAATGAATGGAAATTGTACGGTTTTCACAAAAATCTTAAAATGTTATATATTCAAATTACAATTTGCCCGTGTAGTGTTATTTAGCTGTTGACTACGATACGAGGGTGAATCAAAAAGTTCTTAGAATCGCCAATAAAGCATCAGTTGAATGACAAAAAAAAACTACGTTATCTCCTTCTTACTCTATACATTTGGTATAACGCTTCTCCAACTGTTTTAACCGCTCCAAAAAAAATATTCCTTGGTTCTCGAAAATTGCTCTACCGCGGCCATTACCGCGTCATTGTCATGAAATCTTGGTCCATGAACATGCTCTTTCAATAAGTGAAAATCATTTACCGGACTTAAGTCCGGTAAATATGGTGGGTTATCGCAAATTTCAAAGCAATACTTACGGATTGCCGTGAGTACAACGTTGGAGCGATGAGCTGAAGCGTTACCATGGTGAAACAAGACCCAATTTTTTTATGAAAATGGATTGAAACTTACCAAAATGAAATCTATAGGATCTCTGCAGGTTATTTTAGAGAGTCATAAATACCATTTTTTCAATTTTTTTTGTATTTTCTTCGTTTAAAGACGTGGACGCTTGACCAAAACGAGAATCATCTTCGTAGCTGGATTTTCCTATTTTAAAGTCAGCCCCAGTAATCGAACTGCTGAATATCCGTAGTTGAAAATTTTTTTAAGCACTGGTATTTTATCACCTCGCGTATCTCGTTTTTATCCTTGTTTGCTAGACTTTATCGATTTGTTTTACAAAGTAATCAATAAAATTAAAAGGAGAAGACGGAATCAGTTGACATTTGACATAAATAATAAATGAAAATGACACTTAAAAATAAAAATAAAAACATTCACAAAAAAAATATACTTAGTGTTTCCATTTCTAAGAACTTTTTGATTCACCCTCGTATTGCGACTCAAAACGAAAAAAGCAAAGAATAACTCGAAATTAATTCGTGTACGAACCGCAGTGTTAATTAATATTTTCTCAATTATTTTGACATCAAAACAAGCAAATTACATTTTTTATAACCTACGTATAGTAAGAGTTATTTTATACATTGTGGCTCGCTCTAATACCTACGTTGTTTAGTTATTAGCACTTATTTTCATGGAGGTCGTTTTAGTATCATCTTGATACACATCAATTGTTGAAGTACTTACCTTAATCTTCACTAATGCGTCTGATTATTATTGTTTTGTCTTGTAATATAAAATCTGAGAAACACAGTATCTGAGAAACGAATAAAGGTTTTATCTCTGTCGAGGACCGAAAATGTATTCCTACTACAAACTCCTCAAATCCCGTGAGCTATATTCTGTTTACCATTAATTAAGAGCAGACGCAGGCGTAAGATAAACCCACGGATTTACTCTCTTTACACAGATTTTACGTGATTCCGTTGTTAGGGCTTAACACGTGCTACTTTCATGGTTATGGGAATAGATAGAGATTGCTGGGTATAATAAGAAAATGAATTAAACAAAGAACTCTGGCGCACAGCATAACGAATCTCAATTATTACTGAAAGATACAATTCCTAAAAAGTTTACTTTTTAATACTGTTAAATTGATCATTCGCCTCTTCAAAAAGGACTGTAACTTGAACAACAGTTGGGGCCCGACCTACCTTACTTGCGTGGAAAAGTAAGATTTTGACATTACATAAAACAAGGCAAAAATCTTGATAAAACGTAACCTGGGTGTTCCCCGCAAACAATAGATGGCTAATTCTTAAAGATCAAAAGCAATACCACAGTAACAATGAAGAAATAAATTATGAATTTAATAATAAAATAATTATAGTCTTTTTCAACTAGGATGATTCCTGTGTGGGCGAGGTTTTGATCCCTTTAAAACCCCACATCAAATACTTGGGACTCATCCTGGACGGGCGCTGGCGTTTTACGGAACATTTCCGTCAGCTGGCGCCTAGGTTGGAAAAGGCTGCTGCGGCTTTGGGACGCCTCCTCCCCAACATTGGCGGCCCGGATTCCAGCTGCCGGTTATTATTCGCGGGCGTAGTCCGCAGTATGGCCCTTTACGGGGCGCCGGTTTGGGCGGACTCCCTCAATGCGGAGAACTGCCGCCTCCTCAGAAGACCGCAGAGAGTCATAGCAACCCGCATGATACGGGGCTACAAGACGGTCTCCGGCACGGCGGCGTGTATTCTGGCGGGTACACCTCCATGGGAGCTTGAGGCACAGATCCTCAGAAGGGTGTACCTGGCCAAGAGAGAGAGGCTGGACAAAGAGGAGATCGGTTGGCCCCTGAAGAACTTGCCGATGTGAGGAGGAGGGCGGAGGAGGAAGTTATGGCGGGCTGGGAAAGCCAGCTGGAGACTCCTGTCGCGGGTGCTAGGACGGTGGAAGCCGTACGCCCGCTGCTAAGTGAATGGAGGCACAGAAAGCATGGAGTGCTCACCTTCCGTCTGGTGCAGGTTCTCACCGGACATGGGTGTTTTGGTAGGTTCCTGCACCGGATTCACCGAGAGGAGTCTCCAAAGTGCCACGAGTGCGACGCGGAGCTGGACACTGCGCAGCACACGCTCGAAGTGTGTCCTGCGTGGTCGGCACAGCGCCGGGAACTCGTAGCAGTGGTAGGAGGGGATCTCTCCCTACCCAGCATCGTCAGTAAGATGCTGGGTAGTGACAGATCGTGGCAGGCGGCAGTCTCCTTCTGCGAGGATGTGATCCTCCAGAAGGAGACAGCGGAGAGGGCTCGCGAGCAGGACGCTCATGCGGCCCGAATCCGTCGCAGGCGGCTAAGGGGAAGGAGGCGACGGTATGATCGCCTCATTCCCTTATAAAGAAACCAAGCTGGCGTTGGTGGGTGTGCCATCGCCGGCCTTGCACGGTTTCCACCGTCTGGGAAGATGGCTAAACTTGCTCGGCCATCTTCCAGCCGTGAGGGGGCCCGGGTAACCGGGCCACGGCCGCCTGGTCTTTAGGGGTGATTGCGAACCCTACCCCCCGTGACCAATGGCGGCCTGGAGGGCAAGTACTAGGAGTTTTAGTTGGTAGTACCCGCCCAGGTGAGTCCAACATTTCGAATCGCCCCTGCACCTGGGGGCGAGGGATGCGTAAAAGCATTTCTCCTAGTATAAAAAAAAAAAAAAAAAAAAAAGGATGATTCCTGTGACTCTTCAAAGTTTGTCCGAATCGCGTATACGCGCTTTAAGCGGACCTAAAATTATATAAAGATCCAACAGGCACTTTTTTTAAAACTGACTACCGTTATCTAAACAACGTTGTTCAAATATTTCATCAATATCGATTGAAATATCAATACCTAAATTACAATTAAATACCGTGTTTGCTGGTTCTCTGTTCATAATCTTAATTATTTTACGGAAGTCTAAAATAATTTCATGGCCGACCATCTTGGTCGCAAGAAACCGCATTATATACCTTTTCGTTATATAATTGATGTATAGAAGTCACATCTTAACTTAGACAAGATAGATGGTACTTTAATATAAAAATAAATAAAAAAATACCATGTAGGTACATTAATTGAATTTCATGAAATTCGAGGGCGGTCCCCTCGCCTCCCTTCGAATGCGAGGGATCTGTAGTTTTATTTCATCATGAAACTTATTTATTTTATTTATTTATTTTATTGCAAGTCATAGGTTACTGAAGGTGTTGCAGAATTGGTACAAGTGACGCCCTGCTAGGGCACAGCAAACGTGAGGGGCAACTATTGCCTCTAATTTATAAGTAAAATTCAAATTAAATAGATTTCCTTAACTAAAATAAAATTTAAATTATCACATGCATTAAATAAATTAAATTGAAAACAGATATATAAACTATTAATATTCATCTAAGTATAATAATTACTATGTATTATTAAAATTACTATTTTGTTAGAGAAAGCAGAGTGGGATGTTACAAATCAGAAATATCATAACAACATTTATTTATTAAATTAATTTGAGGTGTTTATTAAATAGGGTAGGCTTTTTTATAATTTTTAGATTACCTATTAGGAATGTAGTTATAAATTTTTATTAGCATATGGTGAGGGCTAGATGAGACAAGTTCCATTTTGGTAAGTGGTTTGATTAGTTTGTTAAGGTTTCTATTATTTCTTTTATTTATGTTTTCCTTTGGGAAGTATAATTGACAACATTTTATAAAATTTGCCCTACGTTTTCTATTTTTTATTTAGAAACATATAAAAATAAGAGACACGTATTTTTTCCTTTTGCAATTTTTTAACTTTAAGGTGGAACGATTAAGTTACAAAAAGCTGAACGGTCGTTAGATGGCGCTACTTTCGCTATTTAGTAGTTTTTATTTATTTGTTAATTGTTCTTTGTATCTTTTTAACTCAAAATACTATTAGCGCATTCTATAAATAAATATTGAATTTTCGAAACCAACATTTATCTTTTTGTAGTACATAAATCATCCAAATATCTCGAGAGAGTGTTTCTGTCTCCCAATTTTACTAATCACTCACACATGCATACCTTATTTCTGAGTTTCTTGTAGTAGAATATTTCGACCCAGCTGAAAATGATAAAGTAGCCCAGCGGTCTACGTACTCGGCTTAGATATCAAAGAGTTAGGGTTCGAGACTTCTGATGGTAGATTTTTTTTATTATTTATTTTATATTATTGTTTATTTAAATAACATCACAATATTAATTTTGATGTATAAATTGCAACAAATGCAATTGCAACTTTTTTAAATTGCACAAGTGACAAGAATGTAATTGATACTCTAAATTTTAAGATTTCTTAGTGTGTTTGCCCATTATAATATCTTTTTTTTAAACCACTGCTGAACAGATTTTGATTAATATTGCAGTGTTTCCTCAATCAAAAAAAAAGTGGTGGTGGTTCTTGGATCATCATGTTACCGTTTTCTATACTTCTATACTATATAATATTACTAGCTTCCCGCCCGCGGCTTCGCCCGCGTGGACTACACGACTTATGCTATTGTGGGTTATCCATAAGAGATAAACATAAACCACCGCGGAGTTTTCTGTAGACATTTTCAAGGTGTACAAATACTTATTACCTTATATTGATAAATCTCGTAGGGTTCAGCCTGCGTTTGCAATGTAAGCGGAAAAAATGTAATCATTTACGACATCACATTAGAAACCTTAAAAATTACAGTATTTCTCTACTATATATTGAAGGTTATTTTACCTTCCTCTTGAATCACTCTATATATTAAAAAAACCGCATTAAAATCCGTTGCGTAGTTTTAAAGATCTAAGCATACATAGGGACAGACAGCGGGAAGCGACTTTGCTTTATACTATGTAGTGATAAAGAGGAAAGATGTGTATGTATGTATGTAATGAATAAACTCAAAAACTACTGGACATTTCAAAAATTCTTTTAGGATGCTACACTATCCCTGATTAACATAGGCTATATTTTATCCCGATATTCCCACGGGAACAGGTACCACGCGTGTAAAACCGCGAGGATCCGCTAGTACAATACTACAATACTATTATATTAGTTTTATTTAAAATCAATACATTTAGCTCCTTTCGGTATATTGGCGCGTATATAAATTTGCGCAAATGATCATATTTTGTCTACTTGTTTGTTAGTTACAATCTCCATTTTATATTATAATAGTTTTGGAATCAAGCGCCATTTTTATACTTACTCTTTTTGTTTACTTATGTGGTGAAATTTTACATCTTGTAAATCTTGTTAAATTTTACCTTTAAAGCTTTAATTTACTGCGATAATTTATTATGGTGATGTAAAAACTTAGAAGCTTGATTTTTACAGTTCGGGGGAACCATAGACTTTAATCTTTATTAATATCAATTTGATACTTCACGTGTTTCTGAGGATTGAGTCTTTAAAGGCACTTATGTGCATATAACTAATTTCGTGTTTTAATTTATAAAGATACTGATATTATAAAATATTAATACATAAAACATGTAAGTAAGCAAAAATGCCCCCAAAAAAAATTACTATTAAGTACTTACCTCAAAATGAAATTGTATTATTCAACAAATACTTAATTCGTAAAGCAGCGCAGCGAACACCGGGGTTGGAAACAATTAAATATCTATTGTGTTTCGTTTTCCGATGCCTGAGAGGTTATAAAATAAAAAGTGCTAACCTCTTGTGTATCTTAAATATGTATTATGTAATGTTAAGTACAATCTAGAAAAAAAGTGCTGAGATAGCGCTAACATTCATTCATGCGCTGTACGGTGAAAATGTTTTTGAAGGCTAACTGACCAATAATTGAGGCAAATTTAATTACATTTGTGCACTATTCGCGCAAATGTTTATTCGAGCAAACGGCTTTTTGTGTAAGAGTTATTAGCTTTTCGCGCAAATGTCCTGATTCATAGTCGAAACAACAATAGTCAAGTGTTATGTGACGTCAAATTCATGTTTTGTATTTGGCTTAGTCTATGTTTATCTATATGCTATCATCATTCTTATGATGTTTTGAATAGCTAAGTGAACATTTAATACGTTAAAATTGTAAAATTAAAAATAAAATAAATCATTAAGATTAACGTAAAATAAATCATTTCTAGTCAGAAAATAAATTTCACTCAAAACTGAAATATTTCCACCCGTTTTGAAAGATTTCATAAATTTCGTTTATATTTAATTTTCATTTCAGTGAAATTTTTACTGGACCCATTCCCTAGTCACAATGAAAAAACACTACAAACAAATAACAAATACGGAACGGTGTTGTCAGTACGTAGATGTGATTGCGGACAATTTAATATTTGAAAAGGGACCACATGACATTTGTCTAAATAAAAAAAAAAAAAAAAATAAGTAAGTACGTTACATAATACAAGTAAATTTTATTTGCACGAAGCAGATACAATTTTCGTTTCTTTTTTTTCCTTTATAAAATCTTATTTTCTATTTTTTTACAGTGATGGGAGAAAAAAAGATTTACGCATAAAAAACAAAATAGTCGTGTTTAGCATTTTTTAAAATCGGAGTCAAGATAAATCCTACAAATCACAACTTCATATCATAATCCCAAAGTAAATTATTATTGACGAAACTCATCTCTTTTGGGACGCAACGGTAACACAGCTGAAAAATCTAGTAAAGAGAAATTTAAACAATTATTAAATCGAGACAAACGTAAGAGCGGCAACTTCGCGCGTTGCGCGTCTTAGCAGCATGGAATGGCAACGTCGCGATTTTTGTATACGTACACGACATTTGTCACATACACAGTCGTAATATTTGCAATAATTTAGTGTTCATTTATAGGTGATTTCTGAATGAAACAATGTTTGTTTATTAATTAAGCGCAAATGAATACCCGAGAATAAATAGTTGCACATATATTTAAGTATTAATTCTGTTAATCTACCAAGATTATCTCGACTGTTTTTTGTATGAAAATCGTTCCACCTTAACTCATCATAAAATTAATTTGAAAAATTGCTCATTCTAAAAGAGCTTAAGTCCAGTCGTACGGATTTCTGGCGGACATACCATGGCAAATTAATTTAAAAAATACACTGTGACGTTGTCAAGTCAACATGACACGTAAATGAAGTTTGTTTGTTTTGTTTACATTTGTATTTCTTGTATGGTTTTCGCCTGCAAGATTGTTTTGTTGTTGTTTAATTTTAGTCTTGCTATTTTAACTTGATTTTAAAGGGAGGAAAGGCCAAGACGTTTATGGAAAATGTGAAATTTGTGGCGTTATGAGAGTAAAAATGTACTTAAAACATATTCTTAGCCAGATTTTCATTGGAGCCTTACAGGTAACTACCTAAATAGGTCAGTTTATCTAAGATACTAAATATACACGCAATTTCTGATGCCTAATTATTGAAACATCATAAAAAAGCTGAATTATTTATGAAAAATCATTGAAAAATGCATATATTTTTTATGTAAATAACGCCAGTTATAGTGAGGTGCAATATATCGGCGATTGATTTCTATGCTATGGTGTTTATAATATATTATACTGTTTTTGTTGTTGCAGCCTCAGAAGGGACTGAAATTCGAGGCAAACTAAAATAGAGCAGTTTTTACAGCAACGTATTTTCATTAAAATAGATTCATTTAACTCGCTGCTTAATAAATAACTTGATTCTTGTCCTTTTGTAATGCAAAAAAGTAAGCGATAATCCATTTACCGCGTCATCATCAGGAGAAAAAATCTAGATTATTTTTAGTTATCATTTAATGTTGACAATTGTTTCGAATAAATTTGTTTTTGTTAGCATGTGTGTTGGGATTTATCGCCTGGTTTTAGTTCCAAAGTATAAAATATTTGAGATTAATGAGTTATTTATTAATATTTTTATCGATATCATGTTCAAATTGTTAAGAAACTTCACTATTCTTTTGATTTTTCAGTTTATGTTTGTAGTACGATTTTATTTATTAGGGTGGTAGAATCTTACTCTTTGGAGTGTTTAATATGGATGGGTAAATTTCAAGAAAAGCAATTATTCAGTGAAATATTTAGAATTTTCATTTTGGAAATATATTAGTTTGGAGCGTTTATTGTTGCAGTTTTATTTGGCATTGAACCCTATCAAGGCTAATTTTCGCAGCAAAATTGCGAATAGTCATAACTAGTCCGATTCTATTCTATCTCTATCCAACAATTTGTGGGTGTTTGTATGTTTAGTTTGAACACTTAGATCTTTGTTACCAAATCACGCAAAAACGGCTGAACAAATTGATTTGGATAAAATTTGTCACTCAAAACCGAAATAATTCAATCCGTTTTGAAACATTTTATCGTTTATTTTTTATTTTCATTTCATTGAAATTTACTGTTACATACTCTTTGACTATATTGACAGCGATTTTTTTATATTGATTTTTAATAAGAGAACTTTTATAGGCAAAGGAATATCATTATTATTCCGTGATCACGACAAATCGGGGTTTATTCCAAATATTTCGTTAAATAATCTTGTGTAATGCCTTGTGTAATGGTTAAGTGATAATAATTGTTTAGGGGTACCAAACATGATGTTAATTATATCTCATTTTTTTATTTAATTTAAGAAATCACAGGGACTTGCGCGCTCTATTCTAACTAACGATTGCATTAGTGCAGAATATTCATATCGATTATGGACAAACTTATTCATGTTTTTAAATTGTAAACACGCATTCACAAATTTAATTATTGTATCTTACTTAACTAATAATACGTTATACAACAAATCTGCTATTCTTATCGTATGAGGTTTTTCGGATTATTCTGAGACACCTCTGGTGTAAGAGAATGCTCTATTGTCGGGACTGAAGGTTTAACGTACCCTACGAAGCACAGAAGCGCTTAGTTGTAATTTTTTTTTTTTTTTTTTTTTTTTTATTCAATTCAATAACTTACAGGCTGACAGAATACTCCAAAACGCCAGTAAGCTTAATCTAACAATAATATAGATGGATACATTAGAATTTATCTTAATTACAAATACAATACAATAAATAAAAAATAAAAAACAAAACAAATGTCAAATAATAATCATGCAATGCAAAATAAAATTCAAAATAATGTCCAAAGAATATAGAATAAAAATTAGAAGCAAAAATGTCAAATTAAAAATAAACTATGTAACTAAGAGTATAATACTCAGTCGAATTAGAATTTATAATGTCATCAACTAAAATTAAGTTCCTAATAAATTGATATTAATCACAAGATTCAGATTTACAGTTATGTCAATGAAAAATGTTACGTCAGTCTTATAATTTTATTATATGTCAGTCAATATGCACGTCATTCAGATATAAATGGAATTTATTAATGATATGTCCTAATTGGTCAAAGAAAATGTCAATATCATTGTGCTGGGCGAGCAAATCTCCTATACAGCGCAGTGCGCGGGTGGTAGGTGCATACTCGGCGCGCTTCGTGCGCGTCGTCGGCCGGGCCAGCAGTCGCGGCCTGCGGCGCGGCGCAAATAGACCATCCGCATCCCGAGGAATATTTCTGGGAACCATCAGCCGTATTTGTTCCAATATTACCGGATTATCTATTTTGTGGTGTATGATAGACAGATAATGTTTTAACAACAGCATTAGTCTTCTAAATTTCAGAGTCTCTAAATCCACCATACCCGAAACAAACATTGATGGATACAGATAAGGGTAATAGCCATAATGTTGTTTATAGAGCCAGCGTGCAAACTTGCGTTGAATTTTTTCTACTAAAAGTGCATACTTATGCTCATGCGGATCCCAAATCACAGCGCCATATTCCAATTTGCTCCGAACGAATGCAGTGTATAAAACTACTGCAACCTTCGGGTTGTCAAACTGGGCCGCGGTTCTTATCACAAAGCCCAACATTTTGCTAGCCTGTTTGCAGATTATTGTTATATGCGTATGGAAGTCAAATTCTGTATCTACTTCTAAACCTAAATCTCTAATATTACTTACTCTTTCCAAAGGTGCGTTAGACATATAGTACGTTGCATGTAGCGGCTGTCGCTTGCGAGAACATGTGATAACTTTACATTTGTCACTGTTAAGGGGCAGATTGTTATCTTGACTCCACTTCCAAACAGAGTCTACATCCTGCTGTAACATATTAGTGTCACTATCGTCCACGATACTCAAGCTCAGCTTGAGATCATCAGCAAAGAGAAGACACTTTGCTTCTACCACACACCTCGGTAGGTCATTGACAAAAATCAGGAACAATGTGGGCCCCAGGGTACTCCCTTGACTGACTCCTGACCTTGTGTAGTATACTTCAGACTCATACCCATTTAGTCTAACATATTGACACCGATTGTTAAGGTAACAAGCCATTAATTTCAGTAAGCTTGGTGTAAAGCCTATTGTTGCCAATTTTTGCAGCAAGATGTCATTATCGACTAGGTCAAAGGCTTTTCTAAAATCAAAATAGGCCACGTCCACCTGGTGACCCCTATCCATCTCAGCAGCGACGTAATCTACATGTGCAACAAGATTTGTTGTGGTGGAGCGAGCCTTGCGGAAACCATGTTGGCTGTCATGTAATAAATTGCTGATTTGATCACTAATGTGGTTGTTCAAGATGATTTCAAAAGTCTTTGGAAAAACTGATAATACTGCAATCGGTCTAAAAGAAGGCACATCTGTGGCACCCACGCTTTTTGGAACTGGAGTAACGCGTGATAATTTCCATCTCACAGGATACGTACCTTTGCTGAGAGAGAGATTGAAAATGTGTAGTAAAGGTGCACTCAAAATACTCACACAGTCTCGTGCCAAGAAAACTGGGATACGATCAGGACCCTCCGAAGTGCGTGGCTTAAGACGCTTCACAGCCCGCTTTAGGTCATCTTCATCGACCGATGAGATAGATATAGACAAAGAGTCTGACAGAGAGTGAGCAACGCGCGCAGCATCAACGTGGTCCAGTCGAGGAACATCCGTACGAAACACAGAGCTAAAATATTTGGCAAAAGAATTCGCTGCTTCCTGACCCTGCATATCAACTCCATGATGAGAGAAGGTATCTACACATTGTCGCTGTTTTTTCTTATCTTTTATATAATTCCAGAATTGCACTGGGTCATCAATAATCCTGCTTCCAATAACATTTATGTGTCGCCGATACTCAATATCAATAAGATTTTTTACATGCTCCCGATAGTATTTAAAAAGCTCTAGATTGAACTCTTTGCCCTCTTGTTTATAACGTTTAAGGTGAAAATATTTCTGCTTGATATTTTTTATTATTTCCGCCGTAAACCATGTCGGATAAGTGTACCGACTGCCGTTGGTCGAATGTGTTTTAATCGGGACAAACCTTTTTATGCAGTCATACAATTTATTATAAAATAGTTCAACAGTGGAGTTTACATCTGCCATTGCTAATAGATCCGACCAATCTATGTTCGCTAGTTCGATATATAAACCATGCAGATCCCCTTTACGCCAGTTAAAATCAGGGCCCAATGCAGAGGATTGCGTGGGCGGAGACACAGAATTCGGAACCCGCGCATGACGTGGGAAATTAATATCTACTTCAAGCGCAGGGTGATGGTTATCGGGGTGCACTAATGGATCATGACTAATGGTAACGCTGATATTGTCAAGCTCAAGATCACTCAGCACAAGATCTAACATGACACCACGATAATTGAACACACTATTATGCTGTTTTAGCAAACAAAAGTCACAAAATAAATTAAAGTGCATTTTGACATTAGCGCTACAAGAATTTAAATTGAAATCACCTATGATTAATATAGCTAAGTCGGAGTAAGTACAGATTACGTCTTCAATACATGTCAATACATTTAAATATTGTTCATCATTGTAATTAGGAGGTAAATAGACAACACAACACAAAAATTTGACATCCTTATGACTTACAATAGCAAACAAGAGTTCTTTGTCAACAGTCAGATTTGCAATATTACTAATGATACGCACAGAATAACAGTCACGAACTGCAAGCAAAACACCTCCCCAACCGATGTCTCCAGCTCTGTCTTTTCGCACCACTGTGTACTCAGGGGGAAACAGTTCGCCATTACACACAGAACTTGTTAAAAATGTCTCCGTTAAGGCGATAATATCAAATTTATTTTTCACTACATTATTTATAAACACACTAGTCTTTGACCGAAGACCACTGCCACTTTAAGGTCACCCCTCCACCCCTCCTTGCTTAACACACGTGATCGAATACGATCCGTCTGTCAAGCGCGACTATTAGTGCCTTTTCATACGTCCCGGTTGCCGGGTAGCCGGCGCCGGGTACCCGGCGGCGAAGTGTATGGCCATGTACGTTAGCTTTCATACGTACCGGCGTAATTCACTGGGCAGGCGGTCGCCGGGTGCTCGCCGGATCCACCACTATGCGCCCGGTGGCCGGATATCGGTTAGCCGGCGGCCGGACGCGTATTGCTGTATGGAAGACGCAGCATGCTTTCATACGCACCGGCGCGCAGTCGCCCAGGTACAATCACAGGGAGAGCAAGCGCACGTCGTTTATTCTCACACCCTCGTATCATCCTATCACTTTATGCGAAAATTGTAAAATGGAGATAGATATTGAATTACTAATAACTTTAGTGGAAGCTAGGCCGGTTTTATAAGATAAAACCTGTTCAGAATACAAAGATAAAAATGAAACAAAAACGGCTTGGAGGGAAGTCTGTGTATTATTAAAAAACAACTTTGAAGAAATAGACGACAATGAAAAAAACGCATTTGGTAAGTCAGTAGGTACTTAGTTTTATTTTAATTTCTAGTTTACATAACTGATGTAAACATGTTATATTTTAGATAACTGCCGACTGACTGCTCCGGATTCGATAAAAAAATAGTCCGCTAAAATATTTCTTACATTATTTGCTGCTAGCCCTTCACGTCGTACTTGCTTAAAATTTAATTAAAAAAAAAAAAAAAAATATGCGTACGCGTAGTCACTACGCGACTGTACTGGCGTCGATAGTAAACGGTACTGGATATAAAATCGGCTCGTGTGAAAGCTGAATGTGATACCGGACAGTCGGCGCCGGCTACCCGGCAACCGGGACGTGTGAAAAGGCACTTAGCGCTATATGACAAATAGAATAGACGAAAATACAAATATCAAATTCAGCATAATATGAATAATAATGAACCTTTAGACAAAACACACGACACTATACAGATGTCTCAAGGACAATATCATCTAATTGCCTCTATTTTTTATTGACTTTTTATACTACATACTTGCTTGAGTTTTTTGTCAAGTACTTATTATATATACTCAATGGTTAACGCTTATATTTTACTAATTTAAGTAGTACCTAGTTAATAAGTAATTGCGAACTAAATCTGTGAAATTATTAAAATTAATGAAATATTTGAACTTTTACGGAGTTTAAGCGCACTGTTTAACACGAGTAAAGATCGAATTGTCCGTGTTTTTAAGGTTTTTTGGGTTTTCATTAATATGGATATTGGCCTGCTTTCGAAGTTTTCTTGGCAGCTTCTTTCTGCAAAAGTCCTCCCGATTTGGGAACTGCCAATAGAGTTACTATTTTCTCTTTTGTTAATATTAAATACTTTAAATATTTTTTTTTTCCATTTATTTTCAAGAATGTAACAATGTTTTACAAAAATTAAATCTGCCAAACTTTTGCAGCCAAGCAGTTTGTCGGCAGTAGTTCTCGTCTAGTTTAAACTTACACTTTAATTTTATTATTAACTATAAACTATTCACAAAATTATAGCAACAACAATAGCCAGGCAGTTATACACTTTTATCAGAATCATAAAGCATTTTTTTTTTTAGGTATACGTATAAAACAAAAATGGAAACATAATTTACATAATTGTAAATTATGTTTCCATTTTTGTCTTTAATATTTAAATAATTTATTAGTCTATGTACAATCAACGGCAAACACGGTAAATCATATAAACCATAATATCAAATCAATAATTGTTGCCATAGTAAAATTCGTCGTCGTCGTCGTCGTCTCAGCCACATAACACCCACTGCTGGGTACAGGCCTCCCCCAAAGGGAGGGTTTGCCATAATCGCCACGCTTGGCAGGCGGGTTGGCGATCGCAGTATGGCCAAGTTTGTAGGAGACGCTGCTGCCCGTCTCCTGAAGGCTGAGTCCGTTAGTCGCCTTTTACGACACCCACGGGATGAGAGGGGGTAGTGCTATTCTAAGCCGACACTACACAGCTATAGTAAAATTATTAACTAATAATTTAGTAAATGTCTAACTGTATCCAAATGAAAAATTAACTTAACTTGACGTAGGTACACCTATAAGTAGCCAGTCATCCCGTGACCACGGCAGCTGAAAAGGTGCCGAAACGTCAGGAAAACCAAAAACACGGACAATTCGATTGTGACTGTACTTTTAATCAAACGTTGTTAGAAAATAGTTACATAATAGTTACATCCTCAAACTAATATTTTTGTTTACCACTTTTTAAATGATACCTGTAACCTGTAACACTTCACTTACTGATTTCATAACGTACTTAATTTTTTCGACGGTTGACGAGTAGAGATATATAGGAAAACATTTTTTCGAAAAGTAATACAAAACCTAAACTGATTCTAAAACAAATAAATGAATACTTAAATAAATTAAATCGGTATTTACGCTTTACATTAATAATCTTGCAGACGTAACCAAACACCCATGCATCTTATTCGCTGATGACGTATCTGTAATTGTTTCAACAGATCAAAAAATGACAATAAATGAACACGTTAATGACATTAATAAAACTATAATATCAATAGTAAATTGGCTGAATAATAATAATTTGATTATAAATGTTGATAATATTATTGAAATTCATATAATATGTCTTATATTATATGAATTTCAATAATATTAGCGATGATTGGAATATAAACTGTAGTGGAAAATCTCTGAAAAGTGTGCAATCAGTTAAATTTTTAGGTGTAGAAATTGACTCCAGACTAGACTGGAAAAAGCATGTTGAGGATGTCTGTGGAAGAATTAACAGGTTCTCGTTTGCTCTTCAAAAATTGACAAGAGTTGCGACAAATTAACAGCCTACCATGCTTATATCGAGTCCGTGCTGCGTTATGGACTGATACCTAATATGAGGAAACAGCGCAGACAATAAAAGGGCGTTCATTGCGCAAAAAAAATGTATTAGGGCAATTTATGGAGCTCCACCGGATGAACCATGCAAACCGCTGTTCAAATCCCTAAGCATTTTACCGCTACCTTGTCTATATATCTTTGAATCCGCAAAATTTGTCAAACTAAATTTACATTATTTCAAGACAGCTAAAGATATATATTTACGCAGCACCAGAAATACAGATAGACTGGTATCTGAATTTTGTCCTAAGAGCACGCGGTTCAAAATGAACTGCTATTGGATGTGCATAACTTTGAACAACAAAATACCAACATCAGTTCAGGAATTACCTCTTTTTAGTATCAGATTTAAAGTAGCATTGTATAGATGGTTAAATGAAAAAGCATTCTGAAAAAGCAGTCACTGAATATTTAAATTATGAGGAACCCGAAATATTAAGCACAATTTATTTATCTTTATTCTCCACACATAATTGTATTAATTTACGGGTCAGCAATTTACGAAGAAAAGGTTACAGGCAGACGGACAGACAGAGTTACTTTTACATTTGTAATATTAGTATGGATGTCTATTGAAATAATGCATAGTAAAAAATTTTTTACTATGCATTATTTCAAACACCGGTATCAGACCCAGGGATCCCGGGTTCGATTCCCAGCGGGGGTACATATTGTATTCAGTTTGGTTGGTGGCAGGACTTGTTGTGAGTCCGCCTGGCTAGCTACCACCATCTTATCTAAGCCTGGCGCCATAACAACAATGCTTTTCAGCTTTTTGGTGTTCCGGCAGTTAAAGATAAGATAGCCAGTTCCTTAGTGATTGGGAATTCCGGGAGAGGCTCGCTTCCATCTTCAGCCTTATCAATACTTAACATCAGGTATGATGAAGGCTAAGAGTCTTCCCGTAGTTCATTACAAAAAACAAATTATCATCTTTATCTATGTCTTGCTTTAGTTTACGCATGCGCTTTACTGAAACTTTGATCTCGCGTATTCAAATTTTGACATGGAATAAACAGTCTTAAAAAAACGGACCCGTATCATGAGTAGTAGAGATGCAAGTATTGTTAATTAAACAAATGTGTAGAAATAAATGTTTATTTAAATGGAACGTCTTATAAAGTTACTGATAGTATTTTTTATACAAATGTTAACACAAATATGGCTGACACACCTAAGAACTAGTTATTTGTCTTATAAACAAAACATATGAAAAATTGAGTTAAAATATATTTTTGTTACTAATTTCAGTATTGGGCTCAGTTAAATGATAATAACGAAAGTATTATTATGATTATTATCATTCAAACTTTGCCCTAAAGTAAATGGCACTAAATTTACAAGACTGAATCAGAAATTTTTCAGAAGACAACTGAATAGGCAGTGGTGTAGCTTTTGACTCTTCGGTCCCAAGGGTTTATCCCAAAAATCTCAGTACGATAATCAAACAATGTTCGTTTCTCTTTGTGTCATTATTATCTGAACAAATTCCAAAATCAGGTACTTATCTGCGAATACCACCTGACTATCGTGATTTTTGTGTAGGCCCATTCCGGATCGGATAATGTATTCTATTCATGAACTAATAAAACTTTCCCAGTTATTTTATTGAAATTCTAACCTAATAACTTAATTAAAAAGGTACAAAAGTAAAAAAATACTAGCACAACGTATTTTTACGCACAAAGTCTGAAAAAATTTTTTAATCCGCTGAAAATTTTAATCACAATATTAACAAAATATCAATAATATTAATGGTTTACATCAGTTATCTGCAATCAAGGATATTTTTCAGGTTTTGAATAATCTAAACAACGCGAGAATTAACGTTATTCTAAAAAATATTTTCCTAAAGAAGTCTCATCAGTAGATATCTGTATTTAACGATGGGGCTTCTATAGCAATTGTGTTATACTCCGAGTTTGACAAACTATATTCGTTATCGAAAACCATCGCTTTGTCTTCTGTATATCCATCGACTGCTTCCGTGCCGACACGAGTTGCAGGGATATTCTCTCAACAACCTTAGTAGCGGCGGCGGATCAACATCGGTGACTGCACCACTTTCAATGCTCCTCGCTCGACAGCTGTTGTGACGTCGTAGAGAAAAGCATCGCTGTGATCGCTGTGCATTCGATAGCTTTCGATAACGTCGATAGTTTATCAACTTGTTGTAGGGACAATTATACGATTAATTAAATTCACTTAGATGAAGGGTCCTCCTTGGGAGGGTGTGCTCGGATGTACTCCAAAGCGCGCAGGATCGCTTCCGGAATGGGGGGTGGAGTGGGAAGGTGTGAACCCTGAAAAGTATAAAAAAGTCGGTAAGTATAATTGCTTTAGTCATTACCAGTGTATATATTATTTGATTTAGTTACTTTATGATATTTCAATACTTGGATAAAAGTTGTTAGTTGCATTTTCAACCTATCGTACATAACGATAAGTAAGTACCTAATTATCTCGGCACTGGAACTAGCCCTAAATATACAGCAAGAGTGCCTAAATCCCTTAGGCCGTGATCTGACCGGCTTGTTAGTGTGAAAGGGCAATGCCTAGGAAAATGCCACAAATGTATGGAGGGTTGACACCTTTTCGAAAATCCCTGCACACCATTCAAACCTTGTTCAATAGAAGATATATAATGTACGAACAATAGTTATTGAATCAGCACTATTACTTTCATCTACTAATTTCATCGCTATTTTTTATATATTTAAGCTGAAAATAACAAAATTTTAGAACTTATACCAATGAAATATTATTACGTATACAATTTATTAAATAATAATACTATTTTAAATAATATTAACAATATATTTAATAATCACCTCATTAGGTTCTAGGACGGTAGCGTTATGCCGCCACCCCCCCGAAAAGTATATAATGATAATTATCATTATTATTTTATATTTATACATTATCATTATATAATATATTGTAAAAATGATCGGCCGTTAATAAGCCAGATAAAATTGCAAAAATTGAGTTATTTTTAACCTTAATCTAGAAAATAATAGTGATGAATAGGTGCATTTATCTCGGAATGGATACGGTTTAGAAATGTGCTGTCTCAGTAACTATTGCCGTTACTTATTCTCTATGTTTATATATAATAAATTATTGTTTGTATGTATACTCTATCCATATAACAAGGTCTGAATGGTGTGTAGGCATTTTCGAAAAGGCTTCAAAACTAGGCATTGCCCTTTTTGCAACGTATGGAAATCCTGAACCCTTGTAATCCAAGAGCCCACTCCATGAATACCTACATCATAATATTACATCACGATAAATGCATGGCACATGTTCGTATAAGTCATGCTGAGCGAGCTGAATCTGAATATTATTGCACCTAAAATTTACTGAAATAATAATTTTAGTGACTGTAGTGGGCTCACGGACTATTGTATTTTTATATTCATTTCAAGCTGATATTCGAAATTAATCAAATAAGTATTGGCAGATTCTCATTTTTTACTCGTTATGAATAATTAATCAAAGTCTTAACTAATGTAACTTCGAAGTATATGCATACCTGGGGCTGGTATCCATTCTCGTCAGCGACATACTGTAGTTTGATGACCTCTCCCTCTGGCGAGGTCCACTGGGCCTCTCCTTGAGCCACCTGAGCTGGGTTCTCCTGGAATATGGAATTTAGGAAGAAATTAGGAAACTCGGGATGATACTAAACATTACACATTACATCACTTGAGATGATTTGTAATTGTATTTTTACTTTCAAATAGTTGCTTTTTATACTACAAAACAAAAACTCAACAGCAAAATAACAACAGCTTGCCCAAGCGAAACAGAAAAATTAAAAGAAGGAAAATAGTCCATCCTAATAGGATAAAAATAATAAAAAAAATCCCTCCATTTCCATAATGCAACTGCTAAGATTGAAGTGATGTGACTACGAAGATTTCACAAATAAAGAACGATCGGAACTGTTCCTTTATATTTTTTATTACATTTTCGTTGTCCTGACATCTGTAGCCCGCTTGAGTTACAAATGTCAGGGTTTCTAACAATTCTCTCGGTGCGCCAACTCAAATTTGGCATTTTCTGGAGCCTCAAATCTGTATAAAAAAATCACTGAATACAAGATTGTCGATGATCGTAAGACAAAACATTTTGACAGTAGTAGAGATTTTACTTACATTTTAATCTTATAAAGAAATATAGTTAGAAAAAAAATTAAATTAAAAATTTAAAAAACCCCCGACACAAAAAACATAAGCTACCTTTAAAAAGTAAAAAATAATAAAAGAAAATTAATCCTAAAGTAACATTATGTATAAGTATGTATTAATATTTAAAAAAAAAATTTGGGGGACCGCTCCTCATTAATTGTGTCACATGCATAAAGTTTTTTCTTAATTCTGTTTATATTAAATTCATGTTTGTTGCTTAGATTAGTAATTTTTAATTTTGTTTAATAGTTAGTAATTAAGTTTTGGAGCGGTCCCCCAACGCGAATTTTTTTTAAATATTAATACATACTTATACATAATGGTACTTTAGGATTAATTTTCTTTTATTGTTTTTTGTGTCGGGGGTTTTTTAAATTTTTAATTTAATTTTTTATTTTATACTTTTTAAAGGTAAACATACTTATAATATCTCTGGTTAAGTTGTAAATACATAGGTTCTTGTAGATTTCAAACATATAAGTTAAGATTAAATTTTAAGGTCAATCAAAACCGAATGTCTGCAAATATGCTCAAGTGGGGTATCAAATGAAAGGTTATGACTTGTTCATCACAAAAAACAATAAAATTTATAAAATTTGTTGTTTTTTGTGATGTACAAGTCATAACCTTTCATTTGATACCCCACTTGAGCATATTTGCAGAAATTCGGTTTTTCTTCCCCACTTTAACCCCCCATAACTTTTAAACGGCTCAATCGATTTTCATCAAACATGTCTAAGAACACTCGCCCGTAAAACACCTGTAATACAAAAAAAACTAAATTGAAATCGGTTCATTCGTTCGGGAGCTATGATGCCACAGACAGACAGACAGACAGACAAGTCAAACTTATAACACCCCTCTTTTTGCGTCGGGGGTTAAAAATGAAGATTTTCAGACGATGCAGCCCCCAGTTGACACTTGCTCATGTCACTTTTCTCGGGAGTAGACCAATGTGTTATCTGATTACTCCTTGTGGGTTGAAAATCAAACACAGCGTACCCCTTGTGAGTTGTTCCGCCTTATTCAGAAACCTTCGGAAACTTTCCGAGAGCGGAATCTATGTATTTGTCACTGTCACTCACTTCAAAATAGAGAAAGTCAAAGCATAGATTTCGAGTCCGATTCCTTGTCCGACGGTTGTGAATCAGCTCGAGATGCCGTTGTCGGTCTCGAAGGCCCACTGGTACTGCCCCTCCAGGCCCACGGCCATCACGATTGCCCACTATGTTGGTCAACTTCGCTGCTACGAAGGTAAATAGGACGAGGTAGCAAATGAATGTGAAATATGATGCAGTCTCAAAACAAATTAGCATTTTACCACTTGTAGGTTGTTGAGCGTTCTGCTCTCCTGCTACAAGATGCCGTTGTCTGTCTCAATGGCTCACTGGTACTGTCCCTCCAGGCCCATATGGACATGGGCTTCATTTGACAGTTAATGACAGTATAAGGTAATTTTATGAGCTTCAACTGTCAAATAAAGCCCATATCCATATCCATATTTTTTACGCGATAGGGGGGCTGCTTCAGGATCTGCGCCTCCCGCTCGCTGGGACGGATGTGGGATATGGACCACATCGACTTTTTTTTTAATCAGAGCAGTTTTTCATTTTCGGAGATGTTTTTTTAGTATGGGAACAATCGGCTATGTTCCTATATATTTTTATTTCATCTTCGTTGTCCTGTCATCCGTAGCTCACTTGAGATAAAGGGTCATTTTTGTCGGATGTAAACCTAACCGATGGCCCACTGGTACTGCCCCTCTAGGTCCACATGTGGGACATGTTCACTGCTGCCAGAGCGAAGGTGAATAGGACGAGGAAGTAGACGAATGTGGAGTTTGACGCAGTCTCATAAACAAATTAGCATCTTACCCCTTGTGGGTTGTTGAGCGTCCCGCTCTCCTGCTGCGAGATGCCGTTGTCGGTCTCGATGGCCCACTGGTACTGTCCCTCCAGGCCTACGTCCAGCACCTGCTTCAGGATCTGCGCGTCCCGCTCGCTGGGACGATTGCCCACTATATGGGACACGTCGGCGGCTGCCAGGGCAAATGTGAATAGGACTAGGAATTTCTGGAAAATTTAATTAAGCGGCTTTTAGGTTATGTCTTGTAGGTATTGCAAAAGAGGTCATCAGAGTGTCCAATAAATGGTGATCAATGAATGGTCTTGCTCAGGGTCACAGTTCGTATCTTAAACGCTTGAGTTTAGTTTCAAAGAAAATGTCATCCATTAGCCTTTAAGACTGAGATATTAAAATACAACAAATGTTCTCTAACTTTATGACAAACTTTAAATAAAAGTACCAAGCTGCAGTAAAAAAATCACTTGTAAGTATAAATTTTGGCACATTCGTTCGTTTTATTTTATAGTGCTTTTTCTCAATTTGAAAAAGGTCGCAATTTTACCGCAGCTTTAAACTAAACGGATTTATTCAATTAGCTTAAGAAACTGACCGAGGACGAACTAAAAACTCTTAACTTTCATAAATGAATCATCCGCGCTCATCCATAATATAGTATGTTAAGACATTAAGGCTTATGTAACTCAGAACTCACAACATTACCTACCTAAGTGTGAGTGAAGTAGGAATGATTTATATTAAAGTTAATAATAATCGATTGGCCATTAACCGTACTTAACCTTTTCTGTGACTTTTTGCAGTAATAAATTAAACAATAGGGCTCTGATCTTTGGCAATGTATGATATATGAGTTGCGTGACGACGCATTTCTGTCATAACTTAAGACGCTTAGGGCTGTCTTATATAATACACGAGAAAGCGTTTTATAGATACCTCCTTATGGATGAGGACCTAATAGTATAGCTCCAACCGTATAACCCTATAATGGTACCGTATAACCCGTCTATCTTCAAAGCAATGTTGAATACTTAAGGCACCTGCTAGCGGTTAGTTGGCTCCATCGTGGATCCTGTCTTCTCTTTAGTTACTCGTTTTTTTACTCTGATCCAAATCAAGCCCAAGGGGGGCTTGATTTGGATCAGAGTAAAAAAACGAGTAACTCTTCATTATTAGGAAAAACTGGATTTTTACCATATTTGTATTTTCTTTCGAGTCCCCGATATTTCAGCGCAGTTGCATGCGCTATGATCACGGAGTAACTGTTACTCCATGATCATAATGATAGTAATATTGACCATGAAAGATTTAAGTGTTATTTCGTGTAACTCTTTCTTTCTGGCTGTCTGTATGTTATCTTTCATAGCCTAAACAAAACCAATCCTGATTAAGCAATGTTTTATTTTTTTATATTTAAAAAAATTTTACTCATGGTCATCGCTGGTATTCTACCAAAGTCGCTGCCCGCTCAGCTCATCACTGTACCGACGTTACCCAATATTTCCGTTTTAAATGTCAACACCATCAAATCCGAGACCCTTCGAAGTACAGATTATCATAACCGGTACAAGTTTAAGTCTGTTGAGGATGACATCTTGACCTCTTTTCATGTTTTTCGTGAACTGTTCAAAGTTGTAGGTATTAAGGGGAATTTGGGCCTACTCTATAAGCTGTTTCCGAAGTTTAAGGTTACTTTCGGATCGTTCTCAAGACTTTGTTAAAATAAATAAATAAATAAAACTTTACTTGCGTATCAGGAGCAGTGTAAATCATTGCATCTGATGCGACTTATGAATCTTAGTTAATAATTGAATGAATGAATTATAACAAAGTTTGGAAAACGATCTGAAACTAACAGAAAACTTCTGACTCGAGAAGTAAAATTGTATCTGGTGGTAGCTACCTACTTCATCTGTCAAATATTATTTAAAAAAAATCCTTATAATTTATAATGCTGGATCACAGCGGAAAGTAAAAAGTAATTGGTAAAACTTTCATGTTTATTTATAACTTTTTAATTTTGCATTTTTACAATGCTATTTTTTATGTGATAAATATTAAACAAGAAAATATACTAGAAAAAGCAACTGGTCTCATGTCGCCCTGACGGCTTTCATGATCTGAAACTTTCATGACGATGATGATGACCGTGATCAAGATTGCGTATACACCTAAATTACACCGACAACTACACCGAAATATGGACTACTCATGGTACATGAGAAAATTTTCTTCTTTTATTATATATATTTTAAGATTGTAGATTTATGTTTGGCAACAACATGTTCCATTGTAAATGTTGTTGTTTCTGTTAAGGCTGATAAGTTGCTTGCGGCCGTTCTTCTTATCAGTTAAAAGATGTCCTAAATGGCAGGTACGGAAAAAAAATATTGGACTATTCGAAAGTACTTATCTATAAGTCTATTTGAATAAAAATCTTTGACTTTGACTTTGACTCCTGGTAGGAGAACATGGTAAAAATCTGTTTTAATATTTACTGTAAAATTTCGATAGGTCTTCTACAGAATTACAATGGATGTCCATTATACCGGACATGGAAAGGTCGTCATAAGATCCATGAGGTAGTGCGCAGTAGTAATTTGTAACAAAAGACGTAATATTAATATCAAATGAAGGGTAGCCTCAGTTGGTCACGAAGTCAGCCAGTTTGGCGGACCGAGTGGCATCAACATTGACACAGTAAAATATATAAGTACATACAGTACGTTATCTTAGCCTTCTCTTGATAAAAGTTAATTACTATTTTTGCATCTGCGCGGCACGCGTACAAAACTTTGACAGCATTCGAGACTGAGACTCTTGCTAAGCACTCACAGAGACGAGGGGCATCGATTATTACTCGCGAACGGACCTTTTGTAGCAAGATAAAATACTGTATGTATTTTTATACTGTGACATTGTTTACAAGTGCTGACCTTTCCGGCGTCCTTGCACTCCGACCCCTGTTGGGCAACGCTTATTATTTATGAGCGCATCTCATTATTATTTGTTTTGTTTTTTCGGTGAGGAAAAAAGGTTATGTCTAACAACTGTTGTGCGAGACTACCTGAAGAAGTTAATTATTTGAATTGTAAATTAAACTTATGGCTAGTACCATTATTATTATCATTCAAAATAATAATGTTGTTAGTATCAAAAGAAATGCATATACCATTGCAATGAAAAGGAGAAATCAAAAGATTTCGCTTGAGCATTCATAATTTAACAAAAGTTTCGATTATATACCGAAAAAAGACACCTGAGACTTACGTCGTCTTCAAATTGCTCAGATGAGACTAGTTTTTCATCCAAGTTTAAATTTAGGTATCTAGTAAAATATCAATGTGAATGCAAAATACTAAATCTTAAAAGAGTTTAGATGAAAACATTTAAAATTGACCAATGTTCTGGTGTCGAATGCAGAATTCGAATTGAAAAGGAAAAAGAAAATGTAACTCTGGTCGAAAAACAAGCTACATTCAAATTCTAACAATACATTATCTGAAAATTTTTTTTACATATTAAGAAAATTAAAAAATCCATTCATTGTTGTAATATCTTATTTTTTTATAAGTTTGTACATTTCCAATGCGCTAGTTGTAATGTAAAAAGTATGATTTGGTTTATGTACTGACATTAATTCCAAAATTTTTGCTAAACAGGCTTTTTGCTAAATGGCCGTCATTTTTTGCCAAAAACAGTATACAACATTCTTTAGAGGAATTTTATTAAATTGGTATTTAATTACGTTGCTGTTAAGTTCGAAAAAGAATATAATGTCATAGTCATAGTTAATCGAGTTTGCAATTATGGGTAACGGCGGCCTTAACACTATTATCTTTCAGCCAGAGACAAATTAGGAGCTTTTCCTTGACCTTTTTTCAAAAATTTATTTTTCTATTCACTATGCCATTTTACGGCCTTCATTTCATTCTTTTTTTTATTATATTTCTTACTCTGTAAAGACAGCTAGTATGATAGAATCACTCACTGACATAACTTTTTCACGTATCCCAAACGGTGATGAGGTAAATATTAAACCGTTATTATTCAGTCGTAGTATAAACAAAACAAAGTTTCCTATGTCAAAGGTGATATTGAAAATTATAATTTCATGATGTAGAGTTCATAACCCGCACCTTTACTAAGTATTTGTGCAATTTAAGTGTCAGTATGACGTAAGGACCTCCCGACTAGGGTTCTCAGAATATCTCAGGATTTGTCCTGAGATCTCAGGATTTTTAGGCTTTACTCAGGATTCCGGCCGGATTTTTGAAATCTCTGAAAATCTCGGGATTTTTAGAAGTTACAATAAAATAGAGTAACTACTTATATGTTTTTACAAAAACATTTTTTTTCGCACCAACAACCCCTTAGTATATTAACGTTATCTATACTATACCTATCACAGTTTTATAATTCATAAAACTGCCTTTTCCTGCTCAATCCGGTGAAGCAATTTATTATTGAAATTTTGATTAATAAATTTGAACCTTGGAGGCAGGAGCCTAGACTTGGTTGCTGGGATACACGGTGTTTGTTTACTTGGATACGCCCTAGGAGCCTAGCTAGAGCTACTCGCTAGGTGAGTCACCAGGCCCTAGGCGCTAAGCAAGTCACCCTCCTCTGCGTTGGCGGCCTAAATCCTAAATTATTTTAATTGCACAACGCGACATTAATTATTAGAAAATCAATAATATTATTACTATGTTTTTGTTTTTCAACAAGAAGTAAAAGAAAAAGAAATAAAACCGACTTCAAGAAGTAAAAAAAAGCTTTTTAAAGTCGGTGCCATGGTGCAATCTAAATTGCACTTCTATACTTTTACTTTTCTTGCTTTGGCTGCATACATTTTAAAGTCGGTTTTTATATAAAAAAATTTTTTCTAATTTTTTTCGGTTAGAATTAGTCCCATACATATTTACATTTAAAATCGGTCTTTAAAATAAGAAGTCATCCACGTAACCGTTACGAAAACGACGGCATTTTCAAGATTTCATGAAAACTACAACATTTTTTTTAAATAAAAAATAATGGGATTAAATTGGGACAAACCTGTTGTAATTGTGTTTGAATCATTCAATCGCTTGTGGCGTCTTCGAGTAATCAGTAAAAATACATAATTAAGCGATGAGTTGATAACCGCCTTTTTTAAGTCGGTTAAATTTTGAAAAATGCAAAATCTCAGGATTTTTCTAGGAAATCAGGTCTTTTCTCAGGACTTTTAAAATTCCCGTCTGGTAACCCTACTCCCGACAAACAACGATACTAGGAATAAATATTTTGAAAGTGCTTTTAAATTATGATTAATTTTAAATAGAAAAATATTGGAAAAAAACATTTCGGCATTTTGGCCACAAGTGAATTCTCAGATGGAACTCGAACCCACGACCTTTGGAAAGCCGGTCCACTGTTCTAAGCATTGAGCTACCGAGACTCGCTTAAAAATTATTTCCTTCATATTTACTTAGTGCAACCGATATAACTTTGTACATTATACCGGGATTACATAAACGTCACCTCCTACGATAATAAAATAAACATTACACATTTTATCATCCTAATTACTAATATTGCAAATGCAAAAGTTTGTGAGGATATTATGAATTGATGTTTGTTACTCTTTCACGTAACTACTACTACTGCACGGTTTTGAATTAATAGCACACAACAGGTAGTCTATCTATAGCGTGGATTAAAACATAGGATATATTTTTCCCAATCTTCCCAAGGAAACGAGAACAATGCGGGTGAAACCGCGGTCAGCCACTTGCCCATGATAAACTTTTGAAATTGCTTTATTTCAATACCTAATATCCGCGCGACAACTTAGCGCTTAGAAAAGGAATTCATCTCATCATATTTCACTTTTTTTTAAAGTTGGTAGATATTCCAGCCTTATTTTAATTTATTTTAGGAAGATAAACAGTTTCAATAATCATTATATAAACAATGTTCACAAAATCTGCACCGGTTTTCATTTAAATCTAATCAGGGCGAACAAAGGGGCGATTGTTACCCCGTTCCCCCGTGACCAATGACGGCCAGGAGGGCAAGTACTTGGAGTTTTGATTGGTAGTACCGGTGGTAGGCGAATCCAACATTTCGAATCGCCCCTACACCTAAGATACGGGCAAGGGATGCGTAAAGGCATTTCTCAAAAAAAAAAAGGGGGGGGTGAACAGAGTAAGAAACAGTTCCAGATAATAAATATCACTAATCCCTCGCTACATTTAACAAGTAATCCAAACATAATCCTACAAAGTTTCTCGTAACACTTAGTCCTATTGTATCACAACAATCACTATCACTCACACTCACCATTTTGTGACTTGACAAGATCTTGATGGGCACTGCGCTGGCGCATAAGCACGCATTCTTATATACGTTGTGTTGACGAAGCGCGCTGATCCCCAAGGCTGTGCACACGTAAATAAATAAAGGATGGTCTCGATACCTGTAGAGAAATCGTAG
The DNA here is from genome assembly GCA_910589605.1 of Chrysoteuchia culmella. Lineage (NCBI taxonomy): Eukaryota > Metazoa > Arthropoda > Insecta > Lepidoptera > Crambidae > Chrysoteuchia > Chrysoteuchia culmella. Next base: position 17,768,805 of record OU342651.1, on the reverse strand, counting down.
AATAAGGTATGAGCTTTTTCTACGATTCACGTTTGATAAGACCTTTTTCTGCGATGTTAAGTGTTTGGCTTCAATTGTTTCTTGTAGAGCTTTTGTTTGTAAAGAAACGTCAGGGCGTTTTAAACTAACTTACTTACTTTGTGTTGTTTGTTGGCAAATTTTTGTTTTCTGAGAAAATTTCGTAAAGGCGCAATAAACAGGATAAATTTGAGTCAATGATACCAAATTTCTAGGTAACAGCTTTAGGAAACTTTTAGACTTTTTTACCTCAACGAATTGCTGTTGACATGAGTCCCTAAAAAAACATACAGTGTTACTAGGAGATTAAATCAATATAGTTAAGTACTGAATAATTTTCAAGTTTACACCTCAATTGAAATCAAACCGTTGTAATTTGGATGTTATGTTCACTTCCCTGTGAAAACCAATTAAGTACAGTCACGTGCAATGATATAAAAACACTAAGCAACCTTGTCACATTACAATATTGAATGACATTTGTAGACAGAGGGAGCTTTGTTTCCGGTGCGTCAATGCGATTAGGTTGTAAAGTGTAAACATGTCATTACTTGTGACTGTACATTTTACGCATTTAAACAATATGTAATGAATGAAAAGAAGACAGTAGCTATAAATAAAGAATTGAATCCCACAAGGTTCCTTCTTTTTCTGTGTTGCAATCATTTTAATCACCAACGTACATTTAAATCAGACAAAGGAATGACAGATGCAACTTTTTGTTTACGCAAACAAACTGCAGCCATACATCATTCGAAAATCTCGACACTTAGTCATTCGGTCTCTTGAAGTGCATAAGGGCTGCAGCGAAATTGATTACGAGATTTACGAGACTTGCATAACTGTAAGCAAACTTGAAAGAGTTGAAATGAAAGTTATGAGGTGAATACAGCTATATTTTTATAGTCATAATGATGTCTGTACAGTACTGTTAACAGAGAATGAATGGACAAAAGAATACAGACAATTGCAAAACTTTACTGACAATTTGCAGAAATTTCTTCCAGTAGGCTATGACGTGAAAGAACGCAGAACACACCTACACCTATCATTTGGCAGTCTCCTAATTTTGAGTTAGGCTAAAAATTAATTTAAGGCTTTTGTTTTATAATGTTTGCATTTTACAATGCAAAATTTCTAAAATTTTAAATTATGATATTAGAAAAATATTGAAAAAAATCAACATCAAATTTTTTTTCTATTTAAAATTCATAATTGGAAAAATCTCAGTGGTTAGAGTAGTGGGCCGGATTTCCAAAGGTCGTGGGTTCGAGTCACTTGTGGCCGAGTGTTTTTTTTCCAATATTTTTCTTTTTGTAATTTATATACTCGTATTTTTTGTCTAGATAACATTACGGTTTTGCTATTAACTTAGATAACGCGATCTACAAAATCTTAAAAAAAATCTATTAGTCAAAACTACTATTTTCTACAGGTACCTATTATCATCTGATGCAAAACTTACATTTTGCTCAGTAACGGCTTTTTTTTATTTTGCTTCTAGTTTCTTCTCAATGATTGACATCCGCCGATACAAACGCATGTTACATAATTCCTTGCAATTAATTAATTAAAGTCCTTTTAAGGATGACACCACACATAAACATGAGTGATGAGAATCTGAAGACTTTTATGGAACCTTGTTTTGATGTGTTCCACCAGCTATCAAAGTAGGTAGATAAGCTAACCATAGGCATAAAAATACATGCTAAGATGGTAAATAACTATTATGTTAGCTGTGCTGCGATTAACTGTTGATGTAAATAATTGTGTATGGCTATGAAGCCATAGACTTAAAACGTAATTTAAAAACTGTAGAAGCTCAATTTGTGTAAACTATATGAATAGTTTACACAAATTGTGGTGTTCAAACTATATGAATAGTTTACACAAATTGTGGTGGTTGGTAATCAACTCTTATTCGCTTCAGTTTTTTCCCCTTTTTTTCATAAAATTCATCGAAATAGGTTTGTTTTGTTTATAATACGAGAATGAACTTCTACAGTTTTTAAATTACATTTTAAGTTAATGTGTATCACACCGAAGGATGTCCAATATATGAATATATTGTTTCTTTTGTAGTAGTACTTCATCGTCAGCAAATATAATGCCTGAAAAAATTAAGACTAGCATCAAGGCCGCCTTTGGTATTTATTTATTTATTCTTTATTGCAATATAAAAAATACAGCAAATGGCGGACTTAATGCCATCGGACATTCTCTACCAGTCAACCAGTTAAAGGTTGTATGTCTTCTTATACTATTTTGTTTATTTTCTCTGTTTTTTTTGTGTAATAAAGTGTTATTATTATTATTAATGTCCCCACTGCATATGGGTACCACAATATGGGTCCAGTCCGGATTTGACGATGTTCAAATCTGATAATGCAGTCGGGTGCAACAGTTTTAAAGCAGTTTTCCGAAGCATTTTTCTTATGAACAACGGAGATACCTAAGCTAAATACCTGATGTTAAGCAATGATAAGGCTGAAGGTGAAGGAAGGAAGCACGGCTCTCCCGGAATCCTCAGCCACTGAGGAACTGATACCGGTGGTGGTGTTACACTTCTTTAACTACAAAGACGGGTAAGTGCAGTTTGTGATAGCATTAATTTTCCCAAAACTGTTAATGCAGTCGATTCCAAGATTTTTAAACTGCTTTCCGAAGCATTTTTCTTATGACCAACGGAGATAAGCTTCATCATACCTGCAATGGTAGAGCCTAAGGTGAAGGAAGGAAGCACAGCTCTTCCGCAATCATCTGCCACAAGGAACTGATACCGATGGTGATGTTACACTACTTAGACCACAAAGACGGGTATTGTGATAGTAACTTTTAGCCTCCCTAGCCCCAACACATGACCTACGAAGGTAAAAGCTGTGTAACCATCAATCGTTGAGCCAAACGCGCTAACCCCGGGTTTCTATAAAATAGGTACTAACGGGATTTTTTGCCTATGGACAGTTATATTTTGACATATTTTCCATAGAAAGAATGTCAAAATTTAACTGTCCGTAGCCAAAACAGTCCTTTAGTAAGTTACAGAAACCCGGGGTAAGTGATTGCGCTATCGAGCTCTTCTCGTTGTAATAATCTGACAAAACTATCGTCCACCTCTAACATATCAGTTTCAGTCCAGTAATTGTTTAATTATTTACACAATAGCCGTCTAGTCTGTCCATCAATGTGTCACAATGCGTGACCTCGCGCAATCATGCGATCGGTCATAATAATTTAAGCAAGCATTTAATCATAAGCTCTTCGCGTGTTAAAAAGCCCCTTTGTCGACTTTCGTAATTTTGTTGAGATACATTCTATAGGCAATAATAGCCTATGGATAGCACTATGACAGTGGGCGAGTGTCCATCTGCATAGCCACAGAAATTATTTAAATAAGTAGTACTGTCCCATTCTTAATTTCGAAATTCCGTTTATATTTGAATTCAATCGAATTTAAAAGCTGATAACATTGTAACCATTTCTAATTAATTTCGATTCTATCGCATATTATGTACCTACCTACGAGGGGAGGTCCAAAAGTCCGCGGAATGGAGGGATAGAAAAGGTAGATTCGTTAGTCCAGCTAGGTTTGATTGAACATCTTATCATGACTATATATTCAAAATGTGAACGTAATCGGGTCATTAATATTTTAGTAATTTAACGTGCAAACAAGTCGGTAGGGAAGAAAAAACGTACCAAGATTTTTTCGATTTATTGTCGGCCTTTGGAGCTCTGTAGCAAAATAAAGAATATAGCAGTCCAAAGATGAACGCTATGTTTACCACCGTAATCCTAGTCGAAGAAGGAGTCGATACAGAGGTATTCCGCCGAACAAGAGGGTCGAGTTGGATAATAAGGCGGAAAAATGTTTGTGACTGTTTTTTGAGTATTTTACTCATCGACTTTGTGGAATGCGGTGTTAAAAGAACCGTACAATACTTACCTTCATTTTAAGCTTTGCTTACATTTGGAGGGGTCCATAAAAGAAAAAGAATGAGAAAAGGTTTGCTCTTTTGGCATGAAAATGAACCTGCGCATAATAGTCACGTTGCAACGGCGCCGGCGTTTATTCACCGATGAGGCTTTGAACAACTTCATCAACCTTTTTATAGTCCCGGTCCCAAGCAACAATTTAAAATTTACTGCAATAAAAAAGGTGCATAGAAATAAACATATGGCAACTTAAAGATGAAGTCTGTAATTTCTACTCAAATTATTTTTTTTTTTAATCTGTTATCAATTAATATGAGCAATTTCAGAAAGTGAATTAGGGCAGTAAAGAAATATACCTACCTACCTACTTTTAGGAAAAAATATATTTGGTGTTTAACTTCCACCTACTTCCCCCTTATTCCGCGGACTTTTGGACCTCCCCTCGTGCCTTACAAGTATACCGAAAACACTACAAGACAATTCATTATCATTATTAATAACTAAATTATGAATGCGAGAGTAACGTTTTTACACGTCTTAATCTCTGAATTAATATTGACATAGATTGGAACAGAGAAATTAGTTGACTAGAAAATCTAGTCTCCAATTAAACTAGAGATTAATAATAAACTCTTAATAAAAATAAATAATACACAGTATAATAAAAGTAAACATAAATATTTACAATCATACTGTATTAAATATTTGTGTTCTGTGAAAAGAAACCAATTTTCAACTTCGATTTAGCGAGAAATCATGATGTTAAATGCGAGACAAAGGTTTGAAAAGCGGGATCCAAATTTTTTTTAGAAGAATACAAAAAAGTTAAGTTCTTCATTGCTAACCTCTCTAAAAGGCTTATATTTGCCTACTTTTTGAAGTTTTTAAAGTTTTTTTTTAAGTTTTTTATTTCACTCTTTTTAAAGTTAGCATAAGTCCCGTACTAATATTACTATACTATACATACGCCATGCACAAATAATTCATCTGTGTAACAATTAAGCCGAGTATTCATTACGCAACATTTGTTTATAAGCACTGTTTATAAACAGTGCTTATAAACAAATGTTTAAAAACACTCTTATGTATTATAATATATGCAGCACTGAGCATCACTACCCCTTCGGGCGACATCCTAGCAACAACTGACAAATGTGGACAACCAAGTTTCAGAAACAATGTAAAATGTAAATATAAACTCGATGATCATATTCACAAACAGTTTATAAACAAATGTTGCCTAATGAATACCCGGCTTTACAAAAACAACAGTAATTTCAAGATATCTTGAAAACTACTACTTATAACGATTTTAAAATTAAAAGCATATATTTATAAAATTACTTTTTTTAAGATTTCTGAAAAAGTAGGTATTTAGAGACATCGTTTTATTGTTCTTGTAATCTTTACATAAACTCCTATTACAAAGAATAAATTCAATGTTCAACCTTCAATCTTTTTTGCAAAACGTCGTCTAAAACTATTCCAAATTTCAAGATGATATATCCAGCTGTGACAGACAGACAGACTGTGTCGCATTATAAGGGCTCCTTTTTACCATTTTTCCACCAAAAGTATGATATTTAGCGTCCCGCATGCACCCTGAGCGGGACGCCTCGTTAACCCTCAATTACTCGCGTTCAAAATGTTACGGACCCGATTTTCAAAGCTAAGATAAAACTACTTTCTAAGAAATGTGATATTTTTATTATAGAATTTTAAAAATCAACTCAGACACTAATATTTGGTTGGTATAAAAAACTGAAACTAGTTTGACAATATTGTCATACCTAGGTATCCTTGTCCTAACTCTTTAGGGAATGTTTTTTAAGCAATTTACATATAGTTTCATCAAATGGTCCATGCAGGTGAATTTAACACACTTTGCGCATCTATAAAATGACGTTCTAGGACAAAAAGAAATGGGAAAAAAAAATCATACAAATCTTACGTAACACAAAATTACGGAAATACTCGCCTACCTACCTACCTGTACTCGGGTTACGCTCGCAACTGTTTTATGTCGCGGTTAGTATTTTAGTAAGCTACTGAGCGAGCGGTTATCCTACCCTCAAAATATAAGTAGTAAGAAACGTTTAAAGTCGCACTGGGTTCCAAGCGGACCCCGCGCGACAATTAAGGGTTAAGGGTTCAGAAACGGGACGTCCATATTGCGTCCATAATGTATTGCATAATTGCATTTTGCGGGACGGTTGGCAACCCTGTGTGAAAATCAAACCCACGACCACGACACCGACACACGATCACATTAGCAGTCCAACCATTTTACCAAAACCGTTGTTAAAGTAGGTATTACATTAAAGGTCATAAGTAGGCTAAGTATTTATTTATATTTAAATTTGCCAGTTATTATTTACCTTAGCTATTTACTATCTAGCGCATATTATATACTTACAACTTTCAGTTGAACAACAATTTTGTTGTGAATCATATTTTTATACGAATTTATGGAAGCGCGCATAATCGGTATTTGTTCCACAAAAAAAACATTTTATAAAAAAAAACAAACCGACTTCAAAAAGTAAAAAATAAAACTTTTGGAGTCGGTGCCAGCCAAAGCATTCTACATTGCACTTCTATTAACTATATTTTTTTTGGCCTTAGCTAACTAGCACCGACTCCAAAAGTTTTATTTTTTACTTTTTGAAGTCGGTTTGTTTTTTTTTATAAAATGTTTTTATTTCAGATTTTTTTGTTACATTATGTGCCGTTACTTACACTAAAAATCAGCCCATACACAACAATGATGTCATCTAGGTATACGACTACTTGCCAAAAGGTGATTGATATTTTTCAGGATTATGAAAAAACTACTAGCCAGATCTTCGTAAAAATTATATGGGACCACACATAAACCATTTTCTTCCAGATAAAAAAAGTTAACAACTGGCGAAGTTATGGTGGAACATACATAAAAAAAAAAAAAAAAAAAAATACAGTCGACTTGAGAACCTCCTCCTTTTTTTGAAGTCGGTTAAAAAGTTGACATCATTGACTTTTCTACCAACTAAACAGGGGCCCAATTCTGCTAATGCTTAGTCACAATCATATTCCAGTGGTGTTTCAATGGTAGTGCTGTTTTACACAGTTCTTGTTACAACAGTGTAAATAAACACTACTATTGAAACACCACTTAGAGACGATTATGACAAAAATTTAGCAGAATTTGACCACCTGTTTAGTTGTGTGGAAATCGCGAGAAGTACACAACTCGACAAAACAGTTTAGTCGATGGAAAGTTGTATAAGTAAATGCGCTTGTCATTAAAAACTTATGAACTACGGTAGGTGCTTTACCAAGTTCAAAGCAATAAAGGACGAATACAGTCTATTACCTAACAGTAACAGACTGTATTTCATCGATTTTGGAGATACTTAATCTCTAAAATATAAAGTGTACAGATTTTCCGTAGTTCTCCTCCGTACCTAGTTCAAAGGGTCAGCATACGCCGTCGACTTTACAAACGATACGAATGCCATTTGCATTTTGTTTAGATGCCACAGCTCTTAAAACAAGCGTGTCAAATTCTTCTCATAGATGTAATTTATTATTCTGATATCATTTTATTAGTTTTTTATGAACCATTTGGCTTTATTATTAAAATAAAGGTCGTATGTTAATTTAAATTATGATTGTGATGCGGGAACTTTGAACTGCCGACCTACCGACCTTCGGTTATGTCAATACGATTTAACTTTAAAAAGTTAATAGAGGTTATTTGATCATAAGTATAAGCCGCATTAATTAACCGATTTCAACCAGACTTTGCAGACTGTTTATTAGTAAATTCCTATAATGCAATTAATTTGATAAAATCTGAGGAAATAAATACATCGTGTATGCCCGACTGCATTCAGTTGTAGTGGTTCCTATTAAGTAACCAATCGAACCGTTAAACATTAGTCTGATAGGTACTTTAAAGATATTCCATTGCTCTATCGGGCCTAATGTATTTGCAATCCACATGACCTGTTATTGTTATTTAGTAGGCTTCGAATCCGTTCATAAACTTTCGGGTCATAAGTTCTGTCACACCTATCGATTTTCAAATGTTGAATGGATATTGAAAATCTGCTTTTTCTATTCGAATTATACACATATTACAGTTGTTACAAATCTGGTAATAACATATATATTTCTTCATACCTTTATCTAGATTCGTATATTTTTCTATTTAAAATTTACCATAAGTATAAAAAATAGCATTGAAAAATGCAAAAATTACAAAATCATAGATTCGTATAATTTAAAAAACACGTTTTTATGATTTTGCCTCGACACTTTTTCTTTTCGAAAAGACCTCCAAAAAAATACGAAAATTCAAATATAATTCTTAAATGGGTTTACTTACACTATTGGAAATTGGTTTAATGAGTGTACACCAATAATATTTAGGATCGTATAGAAGCATTTTTTTTAAATCGCTGTAGTTTTGTGTTTTTGTTTGCCTAATCTGCAAAATCGGTCTCGCTCCCGTGCGCGTCGTTTTCTCATTGCTATCTCGCTTCAACATATTTTCTTCGAGTATCGCCTTAATTACTTTCAAAGAATTCGGGGAAGATTCAAAAAGCGAAGAGAGAGAGATAAAAAAATGTTGGTTAAACAGACGGTAACATAACAGAACGAGCGGAGAAGGAGTGGTGAATGAATAGGCTAATCATAGAAAAAAAAAACATCAACATGATCCATACCGAAAAAAATATATATTGGGCCGATCTCGTGTTTTATTAGAGCAATACGCAGGAAATAAGCAAGGTCCGATTCTGCCTTCCGATCCGATGCAATTTTTTTACAATGAAAGAGTACTGCAACAATCTGAACAATTAAGTGGTATGCCCACAGCAGTGAAGAAGCTAGCGAATGTGTTTCTGGAGTCCAGCAAGGCCAATCTCCCTTCGCCAGTGATAGCCTGGCTCGGAGTGGCGTACAAAGCAAGAGCAATGTACACCAAAATACAGTCCAGACAGACGTCGAGACCACTTTATGGAACCACGTTCAAAAATCAGTAATGGTTCTTCATCAGGCTTCAGGGCCTGGTCACATAGCCAAGAGGACTCAAAATTATCAGGCCACCCATGAAAATCGACTTCATCCGGCACGCAGATTGGCCATCGTAGTAGCGGTTAATCAACTTTCGCAATGTTTTTTTTTCTGTTCTCCCTGATCATTGTTCATCAGGACTTTTTTATATCTTGTTCCTCACATCCTGATACATACTGTATCTTTCTTTCATTCATCTCTTCTATTCTTTTGCTGGTGGGAATGCCAGCCTACTTCTTTATTTCTTTATTTATAGGATTTTTACAGGAAAATAAATTTGTACGCATTTTCTTTTCTTTTGTTGCTCTTACATTTTCTTTTGTTTATATAATACTCTGTTTTACTTTATGGTTATTACATTTATAATGATCTCTTATTTATATCGCTGTCTTATAGGTTCTATTACAATATATATATATATATATATATATATATAACTCGTTTCTATAATCTCTTTTCTTAATTCTATATTACTTATATCTATTTAAGTATATCTATATCTTTCTTTCCTTATATAATATTACATATCTCTTATGCTGGCTTACATTTGCTTATTTACAATTATTTATAATGCGTGTATATTACCTCAATTTAGTACATGTGTTGTGCTTTCCTATATCGTATGTATGGGCTTATATTTTTTGCCATGGTTTTAACTGGTATTTTTTGCATTTTTGCTTCAATCCTTTCTTAATTACAAGTTGCCCGGCCACGGGTCTTTATTTCTTTTGATTACTACCTATACTAATTATTTTTATCATGGATTTCATGAATTCCTCTCTATCCTCTGTATTCTGCATGATTTCCGCGAGGGTGTCTCTGCTGAGTATTTTGTGTAGTATAGATATAGATATCAACGCAATGCAAAAGGCATTCCAGCATGATGTGGAAGATGTCCTCGCTTTCTACCGGATCACAAACGCACGATGGGTTGTCCCTGCGCTTAAAGCGATGCAGTTACGCTTTGACCCACCGTGTCGGGAAAGAGGTTTTTGTGACCTCTGCCGTGCTTTCCGATCTATACCTACAGTCCCATTCCACGATCGTTAAAGTGCGCAGGTGGCGTTTAACAAACGAGACAGGACAGCAGTCATAGTCGGGGCTGGTTTTCAACTTGAGAGCCGCTTCCTTAGCTAGTTGATCCGCTCTCTCGTCCCCTTTCACTCCGACATGGGCCCTTATCCAATAGAGAGAGAAAAGTTGGTGGTGGTCTCTAAGTTGTTGTAGATTGCTCTGTATTGCTTTCGTGATTGGGTTCGAGGCGTCCGGATCAAGTATCGTCTGGAGAGCGGATCTCGAGTCGCTGAGCACGGCAGTTTCCTGACATTTTTTGCCAATAATAATTTAGGTCGCTTGGAGGATGGCATAGCTCGGCTTGGAAGACCGTACAGTAGGGGGCGAGTTTGAACTTGCGGGTACACGTTTCTCTCGGCCCCTCCCAACAGGTTGGTGCGGCTCCAACTTTCCCCTCAAGTCTGCTCCCATCTGTATAGATCTTCACAAGACTTTCTGCCAAATTACCATTCTCTTCCGCGTTGTCCAAAAGTTCAAATTTAGAATTTTGTATCCGACTGGGGTGACTATTTGTCAAAAAGGGGCTTCCTCCACTTTCCTGCCGCTCAATACTGCCTGGGGTTTCCCGCGCTTTGCCTCATAAAGCCGGGAAGCTTCTTGAATGCGGAGATCCAGCGGAAGCAGCCCCGACAGTATTAGAGCAACGTTGAGTGAGACGGTTCTATTGCATTTAGCGATACTTTGCGCGAATCCCTTTTGCACTGTGTCGAGAGCTTTCCTGGAGATCGCTTTCCGGGCTTCTTTAGATACATATGCTTAATGCTTAAAGTATAATAGGCTCAATTACTGCCTTGTAAATTGTCTTGATGATCTCCGGATGCAGACCCCAGGTAGCTCACGCCGCTCTACTAACTCCCTTATAAATACTTAGGGCTTTGTTCACTACAAAACTAATAACATGCTTGTTGAAGGTCAACTTGTCGTCAATAATATAATCCTAGTACTTATCTTTAATTCTTTAACTAACTATTGCCGTCTCTCCCATCTCCAGCCTTGGGATGTCATATTTAAGTTTTCTTGTTAGTACATGGCCTCTTCTGAGGCGCGAAGTTCAACTTGTTTGACACTCCCCAATTCTGGACACAGGAGAGAGCAGCATTTGCTTTTTGCTCGATTTCCAGGGCTTCCTTGCCTTCTACTATTAATATTATGTCGTCTGCGAAGGCTTGGCATTGGCAAACATTGGCTTCGGTGAGTTGGTCTAGCAAGGGGTATAGTAGTACATTCCTCTAAATAAAGGTCCGCCAATGGAACCTTGCACACAACCTTTATTTGTGTTCTTGCAAAGTTTCTCCTCCATACCTCACCTCCACCTTTCTGTCACTAAAATAGCTCGCGACAAGCCTCCGCATGTTTACCGGACAGTCATTATTTTTAAGTTGCACCATTATTTCTGGCCACCATGCATTATCGAAGGCCCCCTCTATGTCCGGTGAGATCAGGGCCATAATTTTCTTCTCTTCCAAATTATGTCTTAAACGCTGGACCATATCATAGAGGGAGTCCTTGGAACTACGCTGCGGTGTAAAGCCGTATTGTCGCGGATTTTATTTTGGTATAACATGCCAACGAATTCTCCTTACTATATTTTTTTACAATATTTTCCCTAATATTGCGAGTAGCCCTATAGGTCTGTATGATTTGGGAGGGGTATAATCATCTTATTGGGTTTCCTCAGCATAATTATAGTTGCCACATTCCAGGGCTTCGGGAAGTGGGAAAGCTCAAGGCACTTGTTATAAATAGCCAGGGCAAGGTGAATATCTGCAGTGATGGCCGCTGCGCATATGTCTACTCCCCGGGGCCTTCTTCGCAATGGTTGGTCACAGGATGGGTGACCAAAAGTTTATTTTCTACAGCTCCTCCGTGCTTTGGAAGTCACGATAAGCTGTTGGTCTCGGCTTTATTTAATGTCGTGAAAACTCATAAATAAGCAAAGGACCCCGCTACGTGGGTTTCCTTCTCCTTATCCATCCATAACTTGGGACGAATTTGTCCAAGATCCATAAGGAACACCAGTGCCCCAGCAGTGGGGACATTAAATTTGCTGCTGATGATGATGATTATTGATTATTGATTAACTATAAAAATTTACAAATAGTTTATTTCAGTAAATTATTAAAAAAAAACAGGTGCATCCGTGGGTCGACGCATGCCCGCGGGGCTATTACCATCTTTGCAACAGCAATGCGAAAACAAAAATTGCGGCACTAGTCACGTAGCTACCGTGCGGTTGCTATGGTGATACGTGCGGTTGCTAAGGTGATAAGCGCGGTTGCTATGGCGATACGTGACGTAAAGCAATTATCGCGCAATTTTTGCTGTCGCATTGCTGTTGCATAGGTAATAGCCCCGCCGCCAGTGTGTATGTAGGTATCAAATCTATTTATATGTACAGCCATGTTAATTCGGATCACGTGTGTTGTTTTAAATGTCAAAGTAAACATTTAGTCAATCTAATGTCGATGCCGAAACAACTATGAAGGATTTTGGCATACAGATTAGATATATTAGGCGTAGGGTCTTCAACCCGCAGCCCACAGTGGCTGACTATCTCTATTCTGTATGCCAAAATTCATCATAGTTGGTTTAGGTGCGACTATGCCACCAACACACTACTTTATTAATATGAATATACAGTCAACAGAATGTCATCACGTCTTTAGTCTGACCTCGAAGAGCACCCTTATGTCGCTCGTAAAAGCGGCGGTTTTCCTCTGTTAAACATCAATATAACTCGATAATAAAGTATGACAACAGCTAAGGTTAGAAACATTCTTATTTCTAAGATTTTTTTAATACAGTTTTATTAGAACTATGAATATACAGTCAACAGAATGTCATCACGTCTTTAGTCTGACCGCGAAGAGCACCCTTATGTCGCTCGTAAAAGCGGCGGTTTTCCTCTGTTAAACATCAATATAACTCGATAATAAAGTATGACAACAGCTAAGGTTAGAAACATTCTTATTTCCAAGATTTTAATAACACAGTTTTATTAGAACCATAGGCTATGTATGTATAATGGTAGACCTTCAACGTATCATCTCAACAGTGTAGGTTTGGGATTAAGGTAGTAAGGAAATTGAAAAATAAAATGCAGATGTTGGTTGTTATATTTTTTATTCAGATTACGTTTGATAAGAACGGCCGTGGTAGTACTGTGGATATTTCACTAACCATCCCTAAGGCATATTTGCTTGTAAATTCATAAATCTGGAGAGCGGCAAACAGCACAATGCTGAAATTTATCGCTAGTGATATAAGAAAGTATAATTATATACAATGGTCAATGAAAATATTTGTGAATATTTGAGAGAAAATGTCATACAAGAATTTGATTTGGGTTTCTGGTTATTCTCTATTCACATAAATGCAGCCACTTTTAATGAAAACTTAAATTATGCTATATTGACTAATCAACTTACTATTTGGAAGATAACAGGCGAAGCAAGCTATTCTATCTTGCTTCTTACCTTAAAGCACACAACAAATGTTAGATGAAAGACTGTAATATACCAAATTGCTTGGTAAAATTTAAGCTATGCTTACTTCATATGATTGATAGATGTAATACAATGTTCCATTACATTAAATAAACTATCACTTCGAATACCACTGATGCAAGTCACTTAGGTAATAAAATATCTAATATACATAAAATATTTCGCGTGTCAATTATAGAATTTGATATTATAATGAAAAACTGCAAAGGTCTCTCTCTTATATCAGCTGCTAAAGCGAAACAAACAAAATCAGTAGCTTATAGTATTTGATGACGCTATACACAATTGCAGCTGTTTATTTAAACCACGTAAAGACTACAATATTTGTACGCAAGTTTTCTACCACTACATAGTAGCAATACTTGGTATAAACTGTGTTCGAGCAGACTGATTCGGCATTTCGGTTAACAGCTCATGTACAGCCTCCGGTAACAGGAATATATCAATCTCTCAATACATGATTATTGCTAATGGATCGCTCTTACCTATTTAGAATTCATCACCAAGTAAAGTAAGATAAACAGGATGAGTATAACTGTTGAGAATTTCTAGAAACAAATAAGAAAAAGTAGCTTACAGAGGAAAAATAAATATAGGTCACGTGATACGATACAGAGGGCGATCGAACCGGGACGATCACCATCGCATCACCACTTACACTAGCTTCGGTAGCGGCCACCGAGCGGTACAAAAATAATGTTCCAAGTATATTCAGCCGTCAGTCTTGCTAGTTCTCGTCGTACAGCGGGGTGGCGTCGCCGAGCGACATCGAGCGGGGGGAAGTGTTCGTGTGCGGGGTCGATCGGATCGAGTGCGCGCGAGAGGAGCGGCCCGAGTGGTGGCTGTGGGTGGGGGTCGAGCGGGCGTCGTGCCGGGGGGTCGAGCGCGCGTCGTGCCGGGGGGTCGAGCGGGGCGTCCTGTGCCGGGGGGTCGACGCCCCTTCGCTACTTCTAGGCGTGGCCGGAGTATCCCGGGACCCCGTCCTATGACGGACCCAATCCTCCGCCGCCTTCTGCCAATCAGCCGGTTCGGTGTAAACGGGTATCTGAACGGGCTTGTGTCGCGGCACAGCCGGCGTGAGGAAGTCGGGCTGGCGGGGCGTCGTCGCGAACGGAGTCATGTACGGCGTTTGAGCGGATGGAGTGTAAGGAGTGTTGATGTAGGCAGGGCCGGGGGTATGAGCGGGCGTGTGGAACGCCGGCGTGTGAGCCGCCGGTGTGTGGTACATACTCGACATCCCACCGTGCGGCGTCCGCAACGCTGGAGTACGCTGGGCGGGCGTCCCGCTAGGAGGCGGATCTCTAAAGTGTTCTTTGAACCATTTGAGCAACCCTCCAAGGGAATCGAACATCCTCTGCCTGTATTTGTAACCGTCTGGCGTCACAGATACGTACTCGTGTGTACATCTCGACCGCGGTAAGTACGACAGCAGGAATCTACCCGGGTGATTCTTCGCTGCAGAGATTACGTAGTGAATTTTATTTGGGTTTTTAGCTTTCTCCTCTTTTAAAACCTCTTCGGCTTTGTCCCTCATTCCGCCGAGAGGTTTGTAATACTTGTAAGAGATCATGTCGCGGGCGTGTCCGGCCATCGGCGTTACGTATCGAGCTATGATTTCGTCGAGATCTTCGAACTCCGAGCCCTGTATCCATAAACTTCGACCTGTAAAATAATGATATTTAGAAATGGTCCAACAAAACGTCGTAACCACAAAACAAAGTCTTGATAACTAAAAACATACCTAAGGAAAAAGCGTTTTCTTTGCCCTCTTCTCGCACGTCTATGTGTTGACATATACCTTCTGCAACCTTCCATGTTACCGTTAAATGGTCTGAACCCTGAAACGAAATTACACATTTAGGAACCAACAAACCTATAAAGCAATTTTGATTCCATATTCAACTCTAATTCATCCCTTTAAAACCCATTTCATTTACCTTGCTACTAGGTCTAACTATGACCTCGCCCTGTGCCATATTCTCCATGAGTTTCTCGGCCTCGGCAAATGAGATATTGTGGAATGCGGGGTGGACTATTACTCGCTTCACGTATTGCATTCGTTCCTTATTCTGTTTAGATTCTGTGTCTTTGCGAACGTCTTTGTCTTCCGCTTCTTGATCGTAGTAAGGGTCTTTTGGTGGTCTAGAAGAAAATTGAACAATTTAATGAAAATTCTAATAAAACAGTTAATTATTTTCTTGTGTTGAAAATATTTATAAAGTAGTATTAGGGTTTATGACTTCAACTGTCTGCAAATAATGATGTTGTAAAAGTTACTGTTCAAAATATAGAGATTAAAAGACGCGTAAAGATCCTACTAATATTATAAATGTGGTTTGTTTGTTACTCTTTCACGCTAAAACTTCTAAAGAGATTTGGATGAAATTTGGCACAGAGATAGGAGATAGCCTGGATACTTTTTATCCTGGTATTCCCACATTAAATCCAGTAAACTTACTTTTGCTGAATGAATACCGTTCTTAAAAGCCGTCACAGAATACAAGCAACGAAAGTTAGGTATATCACAGGTAATTCCTCACCTCCATTCCTTATTCTTATCCACCAGATCCGAGGATTTAGACGAGCAATCGACAGAGAATCTCTCGACATCGATCTTCAATATTCGACAGTGGACCGTCTGTCCGATCCGGACACGTTCCGTCGGATCGGCCACGTGACGGTCGGACAGATTCTTGATGTGAATGTATCCGGACAGACCGTTGTCTAAGCGGATCCGGACACCGGTCGCTTGGCCCGGACAGGCGCCTGCGTCGAAGTGATTCCACACCTAGCGGTAAGTATTTGGGTTATATTTGGAATGCGATAAATTCATGATAGGACATCGTAAGAAGTGCTTATTATTACGCGTTTTTATTCTAGACAGACTTTACTAACTTCCAAGGGCTGATTTTTCAAATCGGTCCTAAGATATATTTGGTTTTGTGGAGGTAAATAAATTAAGAAGACAAAACAACAATTTCATTTACGTTTTCTGAATGTGTCATAGATTCTGAGATAAATCGTGTTTTTTTTTTTAAGTATGGCTGTAAATACCGAATGCTTTAAACTTACCTCAGATAATTCGGGAAAATCGTTTTTATGACAGAAGGGGCACTCCCACAGTCCAGTTTCATCATTTCTGACCGGATTGGCTTGATCCAGCATCTCTCTCTGAGGCTTCCTGTGTGTGATACCGATCACCGACGCCAATACCATCTTGCCAACATAGAATGTCTCCGGAGCCTCTTTGGTTAAAATATCGAACAACTCCTCAGGCGTCGTCGAGCGATAAGAGACCCTTAAGTCTTTATACCTAGAGTTCAATTCTGCTCGGATATCATACAGAGTAATGCATTTGTTTCCAAAGCCTTGCCGCTCCAATTCCTCAGCAAAAGCGTCCAGGTCCAAATCTTTCAGTCTTTCGGGAGCTTCTAATATCTCTTCTACGGCGCCGGCAGGATTTGCGTCTTCGTCTTCGTACTCTAAAGCGTCGACGGCCATTTTCCTAGCCCACTCATAAGTCTCTGGATGCACACGGGATCCATCCAACACTTCTATGTACGCTTCAGTACTGTCACCGAGACTGCTTGTGTCGATTTTGATGAAACCAGAACAGTTGATAAAGACTTTAGGACCCATGTGACATACTGTTACTAACTGCGTTCGGTTTTCTAGCTTCTGATTTGTTTGTTTGAAGAGTTTGATGAGCGCTTGAGCTTTCCTCGGGCCTAGACCGCAGACGTATTGTAGTAACTCTGTTCCTCTGCCGGTGAGGATTGCCTCGTTCATGTCTACACCGACTTCGTTCACGCGGTTCACGAATTCTAGCTCTATGCCTTCGAGGAGATCCTCCTTAGCTATTTGGTCTTGGAGAGGGTGGTATCTTAGGCAGAGGATTTCCTCGTCAGGCCCGCAGAGTTGCGAGATCTCCATTAGAGGGTCTTGAAGGAGGCGACCCTGACATACTGCTTGGCGTAGAATGTCTGGGTACTCTCGGAAGTCATTCTGAAACAAACAGGTTTATTATTAGCTGTAGTTAAATTCTGAAAACTACTTTAATTTTTTTTATGATTTTTGTATTTTTGCATTTTTCAATGCTATTTTTATATTTATGATAAATTTTAAATAGAAAAATATTGGAATAAATTAACTCGGCCACAAGTGAATTCTCAGATGGGAATCAAACCCATGACCTTTGGAAATCCGGTCCAATGCTCTAATCGCTGAGCTACCGAGACTTGCGAACCACCGTCGAAATTCTCCAATACTTTTATATTTTTAATACGCTGTAGGCCAGCGTTGTCACATCAATGCTAGGAATATCCTTGCATTCGAAAGAAACATCTTTTCGGGTGTTTAACGATAGATTAAGATGCAACAGCCAATAATTTATGATTTTTGAATTTTTGCATTTTTCAATGCTATTTTTATACTTATGAAAAATTTTAAATAGAAAAATATTGGAAAAAATTAACTCGGCCACAAGTGAATTCTCAAATGGGAATCGAACCCATGACCTTTGGAAATTCATTAGTTATTGGCTGTTGCATCTTAATCGATCGTTAAACACCTGAAAAGATGTTTCTTTCGAATGCAAGGATATTCCTAGCATTGATGTAACAACGCTGGCCTACAGCGTATTAAAAATATAAAAGTATTGGAGAATTTCGACGGTGGTTCGCAAGTCTCGGTAGCTCAGCGGTTAGAGCATTGGACCGGATTTTCAAAGGTCATGGGTTCGATTCCCATCTGAGAATTCACTTGTGGCCGAGTAAATTTTTTCCAATATTTTTCTATTTAAAATTTATCATAAGTACTTTCAAATTGTATATTGTTATGTTCTCCGTTTGAAAATAATGGCTTTAAATACACAGTTATTCCTCACAAAGATATTATTAACCATGCTTAATAGAGTCCTACTTTCAACCAAAAAAAAATACAGTAAAAGAAAGCCTTGAATCAGACATCCCCGCCTTCACGGATAGAGCTTCGCTGGTCTCGCCTATGAATATGACGAGCGGCTTCTTGCTTAAAAATGGCTGGCGATGACGATCTATGGTGTATAAATAAAGTTAGGAATATATCTGGTACTCACCCGTCCGCGTATACTATTGCTGTATATCTTGCTGATATGGTTGTCCGCGATCTCGATGGGTATGCGCGGGAACTGGTCATCCTCTACCAACTGCTGCACGCACTCGGAAACGTCAGCTTTCACGGATAGAGCTTCGCGGGACTCCCCGCCTATGACTATGACGTGGGGCTTCTTGCGTAAGATGAATCTGAACAAACATATACAGTATTAACAAATTTACGACTTAAAACATAAGTTTATAATTGCTAAGGACTGTCGGCGTATATATCATGAAATCTCGATTCAATAAACGACTTTTATCGATTCGATACCCGTGTAAAGGCGGGGTGAGTAAAACGAGATAGATCAAGGTAGATAAAGAAATATAATAACAAAACGAAAACAGACAGAAGGTAATCAATCAGTATGAAAGGAAGTACAAATCGAAACAGAGGCGACAGACAGGACAGCAAGAGACAAGTGAATACAAGAACAATCAAAAATTCTTTTTAGGAAATATGACAAAATGTCACCGGTCTGAGAGCCAGTTCGTAACAACCCGATTTATTGGTTCCATCATTGTTATTCTTACTTAGTATTGACATCTACACAAATAGTCTGTCATACCTTCTACAGTAGATAACGCAATAGGAATCCCCGTGACGTTGACTGATGATATTCTACGCGTCGCACGCCATTAACACTACAGTATGCCTATGAATAAACCACAAACCTTCTAAGCGCCGTCATATCAGCCTCCTTATTCTTCCGCTCGAGCGCGTCCCAGGCGTTGCGCCGGAACAGCAGGTGCGGCAGCCGCAAATGGTCCACGACTTCGCCCGCGCCCGCTACCACGCACGCGAATGCTGAATGCGTGCGCTCGGGAACGTACGCGATTGACATCACGCGGAGACCTTGGGAATAAAGTCGTGTTTTATTTATACAGGGTGTTTTTATTCTATGTGCCCAAACTTAAGGGGGAGGTTGTGTTATGTGTTTATAACAAAATAAAGCGAAAAATTTATTTTTTACTCAAATAGTTTTTTTGTCATCTTAGCGCTGCGATAAGCTGATAGCCCTGAGCCGAGCTTCGTGTTACTTACTTTACTATTATTGATATTATTTTAAGTTTGTTTTTCAATGCTTAGGTAGGTTTAATATCCAAATAAACGACGCTAACACTTGATAAAATAAAAAAAAGAAATCATAACTTTGTTCTAAACACGTAACACTACCTCCACCTTAACTTTGGGCACAAAGAAAAAAAACACTGTATATAGTCTCATGGATACTTTGGAAGTTAAGCCCAGTAACAGACCTACCGATGCTATTCTGTTTTACGTAGAACAGTCTATCACACAATTGTGGTATGTTGGCTGGTTGCTTGCCGTTTCTGGTCGATAGATGTGTGTCGCGTGCTATATTTTGTAATGCATTCTAGCCTCCCGGTTTCAATTCTGTTCTAGTCAGAAAACAATAAAATCCGCAGGTCTTTGGCCGCCGCATTTAATCAAGTTATATTTCTATAGTCTCTTAGAAAATTAAGTTGTGTTTTAATTCTATAGTCTTATGCAGACTTTGGAAATTAAGGGGCTACTCGGAAAAAGTATGGACTTTTTGATATAAAACTATAACACGGTTACAGTTGTTACAAATCTGGTAATAACATATATATTTCTTCATACCTTTATCTAGATTCGTATAGTTTCAAAAACACGATTTAATGATTTTGCCGCGACACTTTATCTTTTCGAAAAGACCTCTAAAAATACGAAAATTCAAGATTATTCTTAAATGGGGTTACTTACACTATTGGAAATTTGTTTAATAAGTGGACACCAATAATATTTAGGATCGTATAGAAGCATTTTTTTTTAATCGCTGTAGTTTTTTAATACGAAGTGTTTTTGTTTTTTATTGCCTAATCTGCAAAATCGGTCTCGCTCCCGTGCGCGTCCTTTTCTCATTGCTATCTCGCATCAGCATATTTTTTTCGAGTAGCGCCTTAAGTCGTGTTTTATATCTATAGTCTTATGCAGATTTGGAAATTAAGTCGTGTTTTATATCTATAGTCTCAAGAAGGCATTAGAAATAAAGGTTGTATTTAAAAAATTATAACATTTAAAATTATTTTTAACAGCCTTTAGTCTGATGGCCAGTTTCAGTAACTAGTCAAGTACTGGCTAATCTTAGTTTCGTTAAATCTAGAAACCCGTCATACTTTGGTTATAGTTTAGGCCACTAATCTCATATAGGCCCAACCTTTACTAATGTTTTAATAATTGAAATAGGCCATTAGTTAATTAAACAGAGCATTAGGTAATGTGTTAGGTTAGGTGAAAGGTGTCACTAAATTTGAGGAGATTAATAAATAACATGTACCACATTAGAAATATCACTTACCATTAGAAGTATCCCACTCGTCGTCATCGTCATCAGAGACTCTGGATTCGTACGGCGCCACTTTGAGCCAATCATATAAACGTCGGCGGCACATTCTAAAGAAGAACTTGTAATTAACATAAATACTTTTATTTTTTTAGTTTTACATATATATATAATCATTGAGGTCTTTGTCCAGCAATTTGCTGCGAGTGGTACAAACCATTAAGTTATTCTGGCAAGATCCTTACTTGAGAGATAGACGGACACAAGGGTACTTTATTATGAAATATTTTTATTAATTTATGTTTACAAAAACACGCTACTTGTTACCAAACTTACTTACTCTTACTAGGAAATTCTGGAAGTCCTGGGACCTTTAGCAGCAAGATTGCTATCCTACCTACGCTACGTCCACAAATCTCGTCAATCGTGATATCGGAATTGGCGGATAGATCGAACAACGCAAGAATAAAAAGTCGACGAAAGATAAATTAGTAGAGATAAAAATCTATATGAATGACAAGACTAGTTTACTTTTAATATAACAACAATGTATCAGTCTTCAGTAATACTCACTTGAGCACATATTCCTTGGACTCCTGCAGTAGTACCGAGTGCAGTTCCCTCCTCAGTTCCGGCATAACGATCTTGGTGAGCGCTATAGTGACCGCTTCGGTTCGCAGCTCGTTCCAAGCCTGGACTGTCGCCGCGAACTCGTCCTGTTATGTACAAATATCTTTGATCACCGAATACACTGAGGTAATCGAAATATTTTCCATACTTCAAGAGGTTTTTTATAGTATCCGGCTCGAAGGACCATTTAATAAAGCCAATAATATAATTATGAACAGTCGATAGCGTATTATTTTAACGTGTAGACCCCATAACACAAGAAATTAGATATAAGGAGTACCTATGTCGCACATTTAGTACTGAAGTGTCAACTATAGTCGGATTTTTAATTCAGTACAGTGATTTCACAGTTTGTCAATGTCACTTTGTACAAATATCGCTGAATTAATATGTAGCTATTATGATAATATTAAATTTGTGTGCGTCAAGGGAATCAATACTTACTGAACTGAAGCTGGATCTGCGCAAATCATTACGAAAAACAGTTTAAACCAGGAATATTTTTACAAAGTGACATTGGCACCTGTCAAATTACTCTACTGTACTAAAAATCCGACTATAGAAATTAAGCATTAAGAATTAGAAATGAAAAATTAAGAATTAGAAATGTTGCCATAAATAAAAATTGTACTTGACACAAAAAAGCTAAGTTTAACGACCAATCCTGAGTTGAGCTCGCTCTTATTAGATACGTAATTAAGAGTTTTTTTAAGTTAAACACTTTTCGTTTCTCTTAACTACTTTGAGTATGTCTATATAAATGTTTGTCTTACCTTCTGGTACAGTTGTTTCAGCTCTTCCAAGTAGCTAGGGCCGGTATTGCCTTCAATCTGCTCGCTGATGTTTATTTCCAAAAGCTTATCTTCTGCGGCCATTGTGAGCTTCAAGTACTGATCACCAGTCAAGTCACGCACCGGCTTCTTCTTCAAATACTTTAAGCTGTTTGAGAAATAGTTAAAGGTATGAAACTTATGTACGCAACGCTTTACAATTTAACCTTGAGAGCATGCCGCTTGTCGGTGGTTTTTGAAGTGCATGTATAAAGACTGACGTGACGTTGACTGTGCTATGATAAACTTAATGCCTATTCAAATTAATAATGAGGTAACAAATTATTAATTCTTCAAGTCACTATTATATAAATAAATCTATAAATCATAGTTTTTCTTTAGGAAATCTATTTTAATTTGTATACATTTAAAGCAGAACAATAAACAAAAAAAAACACTAGCCTAAACAAATACAAAAGCCTTGTTCGGACTATGCTAGTATTTTAGCCGAGTAGAGTCGCATGTTTGATTAAATATTGATACCGTACGTTGGTGCTCTTGAAATTACTACTCGGCTAGTGCGAAAAGGTCCTATGGGCTCGTAGATAATGTTTACAGAATTCATAAAACTTCTGCCACTGATCACCAGTCAAGTACAGTCTACATTCCGTAACACAATTTCCCAAACTCACCCGTAGCAAGCGTGGTTCTCATTTATCTAATTCATGCCGCGCGGTTTAGGCGTCACTGTGAGCGTATCGCGGTCTCGTAGTGCATCTCTGAGCATTCGTGAACCGCCTTACGTAGCACGATTGCTACTGGAGCTCTATTTTTGATTCACTCGACTCGAGGATTCTATTAATTTTCGTGCGACGTTTGAGTTTCCGTATTCCGTAAAAGTGACCTTGCACGTATATACAGATCGCGCGGCGAGAGTTTGGCTTTGACCTTCGGGTGGAGGGGATTACTGCGCATGGGTACTGTCACGCACACAATACTTTTCCTTTTTTATGTACCAGGTTGGATATTTGAGTGGGTCAAAATTCATGTACAGTCAGTACAGTGGTAATAATGCTAGAAAATAATACGAAATAGATAAACTTCTTCATTTATTAAAAGTATTGATAGTTATTTTACTTATATAAAATGTATATTTCCTTTTAAAGTTTACAGAGACAGCGATGAAAATTTTAAATAATTGTTTTTTAATAAAATTATTTATTCCAAGATACATGTCAAATTGGTACATACAAACAAAAGAAAACTTAAAATAATTATTAAATACAAAAGTTAACATTAAAAAAAAGTCTTAGCAGCAGTGCTATTCAGATTCTGAATCAGTTAAAGGTTTAACGCCTTCTATGAAATCACCGCATGGTCCAGTGGTGCTGCCGCGACACGAAATTGTGCAACGTCTTTTGCTTGTTGAGGGTCCGGGTTCAGGGCTTCCTCGGTCGCAGTTGTCATCATCATCATCTTCATAACCATCATCAGAATCATCGTCTTCGGAACTATCATCGACGCGAATTATAAATTGCTCGGTAAGTAAATCAACTACATGGTCACTCTTGGCGTACTCTTCTTCTATATCTTTTACCTTTTTACATATTTTTTCCCATTCCTGGGCACCCATTAAGGATACTTTTTCTTTGATAAGTTTGGTACATTCTTGTAAATTCCATTTAACATTTTTGCTAGCTACATATTGTTTAATAGTAGCCCATGCCATTTCTATGGGGTTGAGGTCTGGATGGTAAGGCGGTAATCTCAATATGCTATGATTTGCTTCTGCTAAAATTTGATCTATTGAAAACGTTTTAAATCTTTCTTTATTAGCTTTTATCAAGTTGTACAATTGTGGCTTGAGCATTGTTGAATCATATTGTATGCCTTTATCAGTTAGCCAATTCTGCATATCGGCTTTTTTGGTATTGGAGGACGGTGCTAAATCCCATTGTTTATTGTGGTATGAGGCGTTGTCGACAACCACTACAGAATTGGGTGGTAGGTTGGGAATTAATTGTGTCCTAAGCCATTTTTCATAATTCTCGTAATTCATGTTGTCGTGATAGTCCCCTGTTTTGATGCCGGCTTTAAAAGTTAATAAAGCATTTGGTATAAACCCAGCTTCAGATCCTGCGTGGACTATCACGACTCGTTGTCCTTTAGAAATGGGTTTTTTTAGTCCTTCCGTAGGGCCATCGCTCCAGGCTTTGGTTGTTGAGTGCGATGAATCTACGTAGGATTCATCTGTGTAAACAATGGGTCTTCCTTCTTGTCGATATTTTCTTATTTTTCTTAAATATTCAATGCGTTGTAATCGGATTTCGATGTTTCTATTAGTAATTTACGGTTGTTTTCTGTTTTTTTCCAGCGAAATCCTAACTCCTTTACAATTACACGAAGACTTGTTTCTGACCCTTTAAAGTTTATATCTTCCTCAAGTTTCTTTTTTAGTTTCCCAATGGTGGGAAGTTCATTATTCGTCTTGTGAAAATTGTGTATACATCTTTTTATAACACCTTGGTCAAAATTATCAATATTCGTAACTGGTTTAGCTCTGGGTCGTTTTTTTCCAGGTGTTCTGAAAGTAATTAGCAAATCGGAACTCTTGGCTTGATTTGCGATATTTTTTACAGTGCCAATTGAAGTCTTAGTGGCCTCCGATGTCCGTTTTTGAATTTTAGCTAATTAACTGACTACACAATTTAATTTAGAAACAGTTTCCGTTTTCATTACCTGCATAGTCTGTATAGTTTGGTTATTCTCCGACTGACTGAGTAAAGAAGCAACTTCCTCAATCTGACTTCGAATTTGCTTCAATGAATCGATACATTCGTCAGCTTCTTTCTTTAAAAAGCAATTCACGTCATATATCATTTTCCGTGCTTGCCTTTTTAAAACAATGTTTTTTTTATGCATTTTCAAATCACTTTTTAATATTTAACAAAAAAACTTAACTGACAAACTTAAACAAACAAACTCAACAAATAATAACAATCGACAACAATTAACGAAAATAGCAATTCACTTGTGAATGTGATTGTACAACAGGAGTGCGACTGGTGATTGTACGACTGGAGCGCCAATCAGAGCACCGCGTGCGCCTACACACCCGCCCGCTAATTGCCCGTTGATACCCAATTTCTGATTTCTGCGCAAAGCCAGACTCTCGCCGCGCGATCTGTACACAGCTTCGCTTTTCGCCTGTAGTACCGCCTCCCAACAGAGCGCGCGAGGGGCAAAGCGAAAACCGTGCTATGTCTACGCTTGCAAGATCGCTAATCGCCTGATCGCCTCCTCGTTTGCCTCGCCTCTCGCGCGACGAGTGATTCAAAAATAGAGGTCCTGATCCACTATATCCATAGCACAAGATTCCCAAACTCACCCGTAGCAAGCGTGGTTCTCATCTATCTCCTTCGTGCCGCGCGGCGTAGGCCTCACGGTGAGCGTAGCGCGTTCTCGTAGCGCATCTCTGAGCGTTCCTCGTAGCAAAGGCTCGCGCGCTAACTGTACTCCGCACATGTAAACCGCCCTGCGTAGTACTTCAGTTGCCGATCCTATGCTGCCAGTCTGAAGGAAAGGAAAAACAAAATAAAAACTTTGCATTAGCTATTTTATCTATTTAGGTACCTACAGACACAAACCGGGATTGTTGAGCGTATTTTTGCAGCCACTGTTCGTATTTTTTCAGTGTAATGCAAATCGGCGGGGCTATTACCAAAAAATTAGCAATTCTCGCGCATATATCGCGCGATCGCTGCGGAACGTCAAAATAAAAATGCTATTACTTATGTTATTTCTGGCTGATCGCTCGCTAATGGTTTGTATATCGGCGTCTCACTCTCTCTCGCTCAAACAGACAATACAACGCCCTTTAATTGTAGTACTATTTTACAAACTTTGTTACTACTGTTGGGCTAAAAGCACTACATTTCAATTCAAACACGAATGTTTTGCAACGAGTTTAGCAGCATATTTGTTACAGTCTGCTAATAAACTTTCTGAAGTGAAAACTTCTTTAGCGGCGTTGTGCACATCAGTTTTAATTTTTTGGGATGGGTAAAAAAATTTTAAGTCGCGTCAGGGCACGTAACCCTGATCGAAAAGACAATTTACCCTTGACCTAATTCAGATTATATAAAGTCTCACACTTGAAAGATCTACGTATATTAGTTAATAACAACCATTATATAAAGATCTCTCATTACTACTAACTTTCATATTGATGCCAGGTTAGTTTTAATGGATTTACCTGCCAAATCAAGTTGTTCTCCGTTTTCATCAACTTTTTATGAAGTTGTGGTCAAGATATAGTGGATTTTGATCGTTATTTTCGTTCAAGCGGTTTTCACTCCTGCCGGCACTCCCAGAGTGCAACCCGTGTTTTTTTTTAAAATAGTACTTACGTAGGGCGCGGCGGCTTCCAATGGCGCCACGGGCTGTTGCTCCACCTCATGCCGCTGGTAGTTGTCGCGAACGTTCTCCGCGAACTGCTCCGGCGTTAGACCGAACTTCTTCACTAGTGGCTCTGTGGAAATATCCCGAACATTAAGAACAAAGTCTAGTCTACATCTACATTACGTGTCTGTCTCTTGTGCTTAAACACACCAAGTATTTTATAAGTTCGAATTATTAACATCAAAACGAGTTTATAATGAAATACTTTATGCCCACAATGCCGAAACCCCGTCAGAATAACAGCGCTACTGGGTCACTTTGCACATATTTTAGTGGCTCAGTAGCATTATGCTGAGACGGGGTATTTATTGGCCCTGCACGCATTAATTTGTTTTTCTTCTATGTGTTAATATTGTAATTTCTGAATTGTAGCTCCTTGTATTGTTGTGTGTGTGTGTATCTTCTGTGTGTATGTGGCTAATAAATGTTTTTTCTTTCTTTCTTTCTTTCAAAATTATAACACTATTTCTCTTAGGCTGAGTTGGATTTCTGATTGTCAAATCTATCAAATCCTATACATTTTATCGTAGTTAAAGTTAAAGTTACTGTTAAAATTAGTTGTGTAATCCACCCTAAGAAAATATTTTTACCATTACGACACAGCCAAATGTGCTAATTTTAACGGCTCCTGCTTCTAGAGTATCCAGACAAGATTATGCGAAGCGCACCATTCATAAAGAATAAAAATGTTTTTAAACACACTCGTGTATCCCATCGTTATGATACAGTTTCATTTACTACTGTTATATGCCAAGTCAACAAAATTGAGAGTGGTGTCTCTGTATCTTTTCCTTTACTCACCGATACCCGCCTTCCTGCACAGCTCATATGGTCCGGACCTGACGGCGTACTTCACTTCGGAATGCGGCTGCTCTTCCTCTTGGGCAGCTCTCGCTTCAACCTCGGCGGCAGCTTCGTCAGGGTCTTCACCGTTTTTTTCAGCCTCTTCTCGAGCAAATTTTCTACGAATTATCGATATATGTAACACTTTAAACTTGAATGGTTACAATCATTAACGCAATGACCACGAAGATAGATATTCCGTGTTGCGCATGGAACTACGCTAATATATCAGGGACTTGAAAGCAAATCCAAACATAATAAAAATCACGTTTTTCGTAATAATGATACACAATTATCAGTTAAGTGTAAGACAATTAAAGATATAAGTAGCAAAAAGCCAGATTAAAACATTTAAAACAGCCAAGAGCTCGCGATCGTCAGGTCACGCAAACATACGCGTCCCTTGTTCGGGATTGAGAATTAACTTTGAAAATAATCAACGTTACATCCATCATTATTATACACTAGCGGCCGCTCGCGGTATCACCCGCGTGGTTTCAGTTCCCGTGGGAATATAAAAAGTATCCTATGTTCATAACCAGGCTATCTACTATCTGTGTACCAAATTTCATCCAAAACCGTTCAGTAGTTTCAGCGCCTACTTAATGCAAACAAACAAACAATCAAATCTTTCCTCTATTCAATATTAGTATAGATATACTTCACTATTCGTATTATTTTACATTTTTACATTGGTCCTTCGAGCCGGATCTGAACCAGAAAACTACTGATCTTTTCAACAACCAATAAAAAAATTTTTGGAATTCTAGCAGATGATTATAACACAATATAACGTTAAACATAATCTTACTTTTTGTCTTCTAGTTCCTTCTTTTTCTCTTTGCCTCTTTGCACCTTTTGCATCTCAGGTAGGTCGTTAGAGTAGTACAGTAGGAAGTGGGTATGGACGTCGCGTAGTTCCTCTGATGTCTGTACATTCTTAAGCCTGATAAAAGTGAAAATTAAATGGTAAAATTCTTTGATTCCAAATGCATGGGGATGGGTGACCACAAATGCATTATATCACGATCCTCCCTTATTCTTAAAGTAAGTTTCGCCGTTAATCCCAGCTGCATTTGCATTGCAGTCCTAAGCGGATCGGATTGGCAACACCTACCAATTCCGAAAAGGGTGTGGTGGATTAACGAAAGGTAAAGGTAAAGTTTTTTTTCGTAGGAAGATCTCTGGAACAAGTTCCGAACAACTGAACCTATTTTAAAAATTCTTTCCTCAGTATAGAGCTACATTATTCCTGTGAAAAGTGAAAATGTTTGACGCCCACCGAAGTGGGCACGGGTCATCTAGTTCATAACAAAGGTCTGAACCCAGCAGTGAGAACATCAAAATTCCCTGATGACAGTAGTATAGTAGATAATTATCTCACCTTTCAATATCCTCGTCCCTGATAAGCCTCATGTTCTCTGGGATAGGTGCGTCAGGGTTCAGCATAACCTTGTCCAGTTGGAACTCACGCATGTTCTCCAATAGTTTTAAGAGGTTCTCCTTGCGTTGCTTCAGTTGGCACCACTGCGGAATGATATTTTTCAAAGTTGTATGTGCAACTGGGTAAAATTGGAAGGCATTGCGATTAAAATCCTAACTAATATTATAAATGTAAAAGTGTTTGTTTGTCCTTACTTTACGATTTAAGTAAGGAACCAATCCACTAGATTTTTGGTAAAGTTAGATGAAAAGCCGGAGACTAACATAAGCTTATTTTTATCTCGATATTCACACAGGAACGGGAACCACGCGGGTGAAACCGCGGGCGGAAGGTAGTAAGATGAATTTTGTGCGTTTGTTAGGTTTATGCAAAATATTAAAAATATTTATATTATATAATTTTTAATCAAGTAAATATACTAGAAAAAAGCAACTTGTCTCATATCGCCCTGACGGGACAAGTTGCTTTTTTCTAGTATATTTACTTGATTAAAAATGATCACATAAAAATTGCATTGTAAAATGCAAAATTAAAAAAAAAAAGTTATAAGTAGATGGCAGTTTCATCTTAATCGATAGTCAAAAATCTGTAAAGATGTTTCTTTCGAATGCGAGGATATTTCTCTCATTGATGAAACGACGGTGGCCAACACCGTAGAAAAAGGTGAATATACTAGAGAATTTCAACGTGTTCTCGTAGGTCTCTGTAGCATAATTGGTCAGTGCATTGGGCCGGATTCCCAAGGATGCGGGTTCGTGTCCCGTCAGGGCGACATGAGACAAGTTGCTTTTTTCTAGTATATTTACTTGATTAAAAATTATCAAATAAAAATAGCATTGTAAAATGCAAAATAAAAAAAAAAGTTATAAATATTTATATTATTTTCAATATTTTGTGGGAAAACAAGTAGGTAGGTTAAACATTACGGAAACTCACTTTGGCGTCATATTTGTAGACCTTCCACAAGTCGTTTATGCTCAATTCTGGCTGTACATACTCCTTGCGGTAAAACGCGATGAATGGAACCTCTAAAGTTTGGTTCCTCATGAAGTCTAGGGCTTGGCGAATCTTCGTTATTGTACTCGAGCCCCTATAGCACACAAACCATAACATTGAAATTATACCATAATGAATACAATTAATCATTATTAGTGAATATTTGATGTGATAAAACTATTCAATATATCATAAATAATTTGAGACTTTTACACCAAGTTGTATATAAAGAAGAAGATTTTAAAAAACGATTAACTACTACATATGGTACACCCTGCGCCAATCTTCTAGTCCAATCTGAACACGAGGCGAGCGCAAATCTCGCAAAAAATGTATGTCAAAAATCTTCTGCGCATGCGCGAAGCAACTTCAGAGCGGACTAGAAGTTTGGCGCGATCTGTAATTGGTTAACATACCATGCCCATCAGTTAATAATTTTTTATTATGGCAATAAGTCAACATTACTTGAGAACAATAGCTTGCTTAGGTATTTCGATTTGGGATTGTTAGTGAAAAACGGATAAACCTACCTACATTATTAGGGCACAATAGTCAATACTGCGTTTGATTGAAGAGTGTAATGTTATAAGAAAATCAACAACAAATTGTTACTAAGATTTGTAAAGGATAGCGTCCACCAGACGAGCCGGGTCGGGGCCGCAACGCAAAACAAAAATAAGCCTGCCTGTGTTTTGTATGAAATCGTCTAATAGCAACGGCACCACTACCGCCTAACGAGTATTGCTATCGCTATGGCTATCGATTTTCCAAACGCCCTACAAGGGTTCTTGCTGACGTTATCACTTTCATACTAAAAATGCAATAGTCCCATCTGCGAATTCACTTGTGGCCGAGTTGATTTTTTACCAATATTCTACTGTTTAAAATCTATACTAATACTATAAAGCATAAAGCTGAAGAGTTTGTTTGTTTGAACGCGCTAATCTCAGGAACTACTGGACCGATTTAGAAAATTCTTAGACCATTAGAAAGCTACATTTCTCCCGAGTGACATAGGCTACATTTTATCCCGATATTCCTACGGGAACGGGCACCACGCGGGTAAAACCGCGAGGATCCGCTAGTTTATCATAAAATCCATATTGTTGAAGGGTTTTACGAGAGTTTAAAGTTTGATAACTATAGCGATAGTGACAGCAACACTTTTAGGCGATAGTGGTGCGGGTCGCATCGCAACGCATTTGTGAAGAGAATGACAGCTGCTCGGTCCGTCCCCGATGAGATCCGCCCCGATCCGCCGCTAATGGACGCCATCCTTTATCTCACTACGTTTGACTCGCCTCCTAGATCTTTCTCTGGAGTCCTGTGAGTCGGCCTTAGATACGGAGGGCTTCAGGAAGGCCTGTTTGTATATCCACTCAGCTTCATCCTCCAACTCTGTGCTTCCCTCTTCCACGGGAGTGATGGGCACTTCGCGAATCTGCATGCGCTCTGGCACGTCTGTTTTACGGATCTGTAAATACAGCAGATTAGTTATTTCTTAGAAGTTGATTTGGATAATGGACTAATAAAAATAAATGGCATACTTATGCCATAGATTCACATACTTCACAAGGGGATACTATTAGTAAGTTACCTTACATTTGGAAATTAAGTTGAGAATAATAATAAATAATAAGCTTCTTACTTTAAAAATCTATTTTTCTATTAATAAAATTAATAGTTATAGAAAAGCTTAACAAAGTGCCTAATTAAAATTAAGTAGAATTTAATGTTTAATTCTACTTAATCTAAATTAAGTACAAAATATTTACAGTTAAAGTAATTACCTCATTATCCAAATCAGTGAAGTGACTTCTCTTCAGTTCACTAGGTTCATAAATTTCGAATATAGACTTCTTGCTTGCTCTTTTGGGTTTTCCTTTCTTTGTTCTTCGTCTTTCGCCTAAAATTATTCATATTGATAACTTGATAATATTCTAGATATCCTACAAGCTACACAGCTAGGTAAAATCCGAAGTTACTAGTACTGCCTAACCACAGTATTGTGCGAAACAATGTTACAATGTTTCTGACTAAACAAGAGCAATGGCAGTCTTATTACAGTTGTCTTTAACTTTACACAATTTCAGATTTACTCAGAAGATTGTTTTTTACTACCAAGATAAAAGTACTCTCTCCAAAGCATGTAGAGTTGCGGAAGTTTTTGGTCGACTACTTTTAGGCGATAATCGCGTGCACTGAATTGGGGCAATCGTATAGGCTTATTACATCGTCCATTGAGCCGTTCAAGAGATTTTGCGCGGCAAATGCGCTTGTGCGGCAAACCAACCACTTCCGCGATTAAACTGAAATACAAATTCATCAATACACAACATACCATCTTCCTCTTCATCTTCAATATACTCGTCCAGATCCTCATCTTCCTCATCCTCATAATCTTCTTCTCCATATTTTTCAAACTCATCATAATCAAAGTCAACGCCGAAAATATCTTGACCCTCTTGGAGAGATCTGCACAGATTAAATGTGAATTAGAAGAGTATAGAGGAATCTATACAGGCCAGGCAGTAATGCAAAGCAAATCACAATACAGTAATGAAGGTATAATGTAACTGCATGAGTCATTATTCATATTGCTTATTTTTTCATGTTTGTATGAAGTGTTAAATATAGAATACCTTGCTTGCAATAACAAAAACCAAATAATCATTATAGTGTTGTTTCCAACATGCTACTAAGTTTTTTTTAATTTTATTTGTGTTGGTAATCAAATACTCTAGTTCAGGGGTGGAGAAATAAGTTTAGAGATGGGCCATTTCAAACTAATCACAACATTTACGCGGGCCAAGGAATATCATTATTTTATTCTCAGTAGATAAAAAAAAATATCAAGTAGGTCCTTTTTATTATTTAATAAAGTTTTGACACACTTGTTCCATGTGATTGATGAAATTGTGACTGTTCATTAATAGGATGTAAAATGCAAATGTTAATTATGCATGCCTTTGTTTGTGCCTTGCACTTATGTTTAGTGCAAATATTTAAATATTATCCTTAGCCGTCCAGTTTAAACAAGATAGTAGGATTATAGACGTGGACCGGATTTGGCCCGCAGGCCGCCATTTCCCCATCCCTGCTCTAGTTATATGTAACAGAACATGTTACAAATAAATTATGAAAATCAAACTTACGCATCTGTAAATATTGGTTTACGTTTCTTCTTTCTTTCAGCAATAGGCCTCCCATCATCATCAACAATGAAGTCATCAGCATCTGACTCCATATCCTCATTATCATCATCGTAGTCAGCTTCTCCTCGTGGTGCTGTAGGCTCAGATCGATTCTCGTCCTCCTGTGTTCATCAAAAAAGTTAGCTACATAAGTAGCTATCTCTAGGCATACAACATAAACCAATTCACTTAAAACACCATTCATACCTCATCAGAACCACCAACAAATAGCTTTTCTGCAATCACTTCCCTCTCCAATTCTGGGTCATCCGCACCCTCATTATCGCTGTCATCATCTTCAAGTCGACGTAAACGCTTAAACTTATTCTAAAAATTACAATATTAAGATGAGCAACACATTGATCAAATAAACTACACATATCAAAAGTATCTAGGGATCAAGTTAGTTTTATAGTATCGCGCCGCTATAAAGGATTATTACTTTTAGATTGGTAATGATTCTTTTTTGTGAATTTTACTACTTCAATAAGGAATGAATTTATTCATCAAACTCGAACCGGACACCAGTGTCCAGAGAAGAATAGAATATCTATTGTGTCTCATAATCCGCGTCCTGAAAGGTTAAAGTAAGAAGCTAGTCTGAAAGACTACATTTGATAAATATTCATTAGGTATTTATTTATAGTAAAAAAGTACTTCATCCCTAGATACTTCAGTCATTACATGGTTTTTACACTAGAAAAAGGAATATTCTATTGTTTAACTCATTAAACCCGAACTGGACACCGGTGTCCAGAGAACAATGGAAAATCTCTTGTGTCTTATAATCCGGAGCCGGCAAGGTTAATATACTGTTAGCTTGATAATATGTTTATAGAATTTATTCTCTTACACAGAGTTTGCATAAAATGAGATAAAAAACAAGTATTAACTTACAATTATTTCCTTAGTGGCTATTTCTAATCATTAGATGTGTGACACAGACATGAAGAACGACACACACAATATGAAGTCAATAGGTAGCCTAATTAGTTAAACAATAATGTTCTCATAACTCAGCAATGCAACATTAAAAAGGTAAAATCTATTATAACATCATACCCTGGCTACTTTGACACCCAAATTTTCTTCAATGAGATCGTAATCTTCATCTTCCAACCTATCATCCAACTCATCATCACTTTTTTTTCTCTTTTTAGGGCCAGCACTTGCATCTGAATCTTCTCCATCACTACCCGACTCTTCTATAGGAGCATCGTCAATCAAGTCCTTTAGTTCCTCGCGAAGTCTTTCTTCGTCATCTAAAAATATAAGAATTCGGTTTGGTGTTCTAAATGGAAAGTGGCACTGACCTAAATGTCAGCCATATAATAGAGGTTATGAAAAATCGTAGACAGAAAACATAAAATTGTTAAATACATAGCAAGTAAATACCACAAAAAAGAGCAGTCACTAGATATGAATAGTTACTTAAACAATCCTACGTGGTAGTTTTTAACAATATACCTTCTTCCTCTTCGTCTTCATCATCACTCTGTACTGCTGCCTTGCGCTTTGGTTTTTTGCGCTCCGCTGGCTGTTCATCTTCCGAGTCTATCTGTGAGTGTAAAACAGCATAAATGATCAATACAAAAAGCCACAAAATTGTAATATGAAAATCTATTCAATGGAGAAACACTGCCGTTGGCACTAACCTCGCTCTCCTCCGCTTCAGATTCCAGGAAATCGGCCATAATTGCTGCCTTACAATTTATCACCTAAATAACTAATCACACAAACACTTCTAAATATTATAAATTAGCGGATTATGTTGTATATTTATGCTAAAATAAAATTACTACTTGATAAAAGAAAAATAAGATTTTATTTCGCATTACAACTACAATCTCCAACCAAAACCCATTCACTCAATCAATCAATCACCTTCTCTCTCCCTCGTCAATCAAATCAATACCATTCATTCATTCTTATATCATAGAATAAAAAAATACGCTTGTTCTTGTACGGCTAACTATGCGTTCGCACTGAGAATGAGAACATGAAAACATGTCACATTGAGTATGATACAACAAAGTGTAAATGAATTTAAATAAAATACACAAACAAAAAACAGTAATATGTACAGTATATTTATAACCAACAATAAAAACCACATTATTTTTGCATGCCCTAAATTTAATAGATATTGTTATTTTAATGAATTGATATTGCTTCGAGTTCGTAATGTAACGTTTGTTACTTTGATATCTAATTGATATAGATAATAATATAATAGCAGTATTTATAAATGTATTATTTAAAACTTTCCTTATGGTAATAATATCAGACTATAAATAATTATTGATCTCTATATATATATAGGTACCAATGAGCGAAAAAATCTAAATCTATGTATATACATAATAGAAAAGCCTTCCTTCCGATTGATTCAATTTTCCTTTTCAAATCTAGGGGGCTATCGCGTAAAAAATATGGATATGGACATGGGCTTCATTTGACAGTTAAATGACCATATAAGGTAATTTTATGAGCTTCGACTGTCAAATGAAGCCCATATCCATACCCAGATTTTTTACGCGATAGCCCCCCTGTTCCGTTTCACAATTTTTTTACTTGACGTTGGCGAATGTACAAACAGTACGAGCCAGAAAAAAAAAGGTTATGTACGTCTATATACTTTAACTTGTCAATGTCAAAACTCAAAAACATTTGTTGATTTTGTGCATTTTTCAGTGTTGCCAGATCGGCCCCTTAGGGGCCGATTATCGGCCTTTCAGTACCTATGTCGGCCTTTAGCAGCCATAGGTCTATTTTCGGCATTCGCAGCCATTTTATATAATTTTGGGGAAAATTAAAACAAAATAACGTTACCAGCAAAATGTTTTAGGAAATCAGTTTTCAATTGGAAACTGTATCGAGACGTCGCAAATATCTTAATTTGCATTTAGTGATTGTCTTACTGCTGGTACACTTTTTTTCAAACGCAAGTAGAGCGAGTTTTTAGTAAACTTTTAGAATAAAAACCGGCAGGCGCACTTGTCATAATAGAATGAACGTAATAAACTAACAGGACTGAGTACTCTGAAAAATTGCATTTACGAAAATTAATTGTATTGTTTGCAGTTAAATAAAGTATATTTTCTATTGCGCCCTTCACAGAGGCTAATCCGAGCCGAGAGAGATATCAACAACGGAGGCCCTGTGTCTCGCTCTTTCATCTTGCCACTTGCCAGACTAAAAAAATGTTGTTGATTAAAATTTAGACTCAAAATCTTTGTTGAAGCACTTGTGTTGTAATGGCAATGTAATGATTTTAAGTCAGTGTATTATAATCACATTAATTTCGTTATTTATTTTATAGTACAAAAATATAATGTTGATTTTTATCAAACCTATTTTTAGCTCTATTGTTTACTGGTGTGGTCACCTTTCAAAGTGTGACGGCGGTGAAATATTGGACCATTTACGCATCGCTACTTATAATTTTTACGAGAAATTTTCTTAGGCACACCAACAGTTTAAAATGGTGTAAAAGTGTTTCGATTATGCTGGTCCATGTGAATCTTAAGGTGGTAGCAATATATTTTTGCACAGGTAAGCTAAAAATAACATTATTATAAATCTGACAAAAATAAGTTGACCATGAATTTTTGTATTGTGTGGTCGAGGAAGGTCTTACTAACTGTACTAATGTATTATTAATTACAGTTTTACGAACAATGAAGAAATGTGTCAAAAATGGCTCAGCAGTATACAGGTAAATTAGAAAATTATAAAGAATCCAGTCGTGTGCAGTTATCACTTTGAACTTTCCAACTTTTACAATGCGAATAACAACAACTACTTATAAGAAATAAATGTACCTACTATGATTTATTTCAGTACTGTTTGTATTATTATTTCGTAATTGTTGTTGATGTTGGTTTTTGGTTAATAATCGACCATGTAACTGAAACCAATTAATGTAATAGTTGTAAGTTTCTCTGTGAAATAAAATTAAAATAATATGGATTGCAATATGCAAAGTCTCACATTGCAAAAATCTTATTGTCACTTTATTAGAATGAGACAAACAGCCTCGGTACTGCATATTTCAGTTCTGTTAGTATTATTACGTCCATGCTTAATTAATACAGACACGACCACAGCTAATGAGCCATCTCTAGAAATG
Source organism: Chrysoteuchia culmella (assembly GCA_910589605.1). NCBI lineage: Eukaryota > Metazoa > Arthropoda > Insecta > Lepidoptera > Crambidae > Chrysoteuchia > Chrysoteuchia culmella. The sequence goes on along the minus strand of OU342651.1, from coordinate 17,731,278 downwards.
ATAATATTAAATCTTTTGAGGTAAATTAACTGTAAATGGATGTATACGTACATGTGTAGGTATATATTTTTCATAACATCTTGTTTAATTATTATTTACTATTGTAAAAAAACTGACTTAATAAAGTACAAAATAAAACTTGTGGAATCGGTGCCAACCAAGGCTATAATAAAATCTATTTTTATTTTTCATGCTTTGCCTGGCACAGACTCCAAAAGCTTTATTTTTTATTATTTCCAGTCGGTTTTAGTTTTTTTATGTTTTTTATTCCACAGTTTTTATTACATTATGTAATGTACTTACTGTTTTCACCAAAAATCAACCCATACTCAACGAATAAAGATGTCATCTATGCAATGACAATTTATTTACCAATGCGTCATTGATATTTTTCAGGATTATGAAAAAACTACTTGTCAGATCTTTGTAAAAAATATGGGATCACACATGAAGTATGTTATTTCAGGTAAAAAAAATATAATTGAAATCCGTTGTCAACTGACGAAGCCGGTAAAACATACATAACATACAGACATTTAACTTGCGAACCTCCTCCTATTTTAAGTCGGTTAATAACGTATTTTTTTCCAGCTGCCAAAAGTAGGACCTTTGCAACAAAATTTTCGGCCCTTTTAAATTTATGTGCTGGCAACACTGGATTTTTTTTTTCTTCTAGATAAATAGAATAAAATTGTATTAGGTATTAGAGTAAAATAATAAAATTTCATCCTGAATTGAATGGCCAAAAGCTTTAAAAACAAAAAGTCATAATTGTGACTAAAATTTATTGCTCATTTGTTTACATATAGTCTCATGGAAATTAGAAATTTACAGAGTATCCTAACCACTGACTGCTTAGTTGAATTTTGCTAAATAATTTGTTTTAAATTTATAATGGAACATAGACTTCCAATTGTGAAAACTGTAATTCATACTGGACAAAAGTATAAACCCATAACTGATGGAAGTAAGGTACCAATAATGTTTTACCACCTAGAGTCATTCTCTGACTAGTTTCATAAGTTGTTTTAGAGAAATTTAACTCATATTGATTTACAGGCACTTTTTCACTTTCAAACATGGAAACTAGGGAAAGAAAGAGTTCTTGTAGATGATAGCAAACACATTGGAAAGAAAGAGCCAATGGTTTTAGTTATTGGACACAAATTCAAACTAGAAGTTTGGGAGACAGTTGTTAGAATGATGGCTGTTGGTGAAGTAGCTAGTTTCCGAGTGAAAAAAGAGGTGAGTTAATCCCTACGATCTGTTCCATGTTGTTATCCATAGAATATTTCAGATAGGGGTGTAAAAATTGTGTTATAATTTTCAAATATCTTAAAACATTTTCTGTGAGAAACTTAATAAGTGAACACTTTATGTTACTTACAGTTGGTATTTAGTTATCCTTTTGTGTCTAAAACACTGAGGGATCTTGGAAAAGATGCAAGCACAATAAAACACTCATGTACTATGACTTTGCATACTGAAGGAATTGGCTACTCAGATCTGGATGAATTGATAAGCAACCCTTGTGACTTGGAATTTATTATAGGTATAAATAAATATGTTGATTCTTTACTGTACTTACTTACCTTAATGTGTTCTGTGTCATTTTATATATTTTATCAATATTTAATGAATGAATGAAATGAATAAATATATTTATCAATATTAAATGATAAAACCACTTTCAGAACTGTTAAAGGTTGAAATGGCAGATGAATATGAAAAGGAAGTTTGGCAACTGAATGTCAAAGAGAGATTGGATCTTATTCCAGTTCTTAAAGAGAAAGGAAATAAACTGTTCAAGGAGAATAAGTACCATGAAGCTGAAGAGGCTTACAGCCAAGCTATAGCCATCTGCGAACAGCTAATGGTCAGGTATGCAAGTACTTGAAAAAATGTACAAGTTATAAATAACTTTGTGATTTGCATGATTTGATTAATGGTTTTGCAATGTTATTAATGTATTAAATAATTCCACAGGGAGAGAAAATGTGATGATGAATGGATTAATTTGAACAATCTTAAACTTCCCATACTGCTTAATTATACACAATGCAAACTTATAAGCGGAGATTATTATGCTGTAATAGAACATTGCAATACTGTGTTACAATATGATAAAGGTGAGAATAGAAACAACAAATTGAAGAGGAAAACATCTTAGTTAAGAGCCATATTACATCTCGACTGTGATTTTCGCGTAAAATGGCAAATTTTGGCATTCTTGATCTCAGAAACAAAAACATTAACAATTTTGATTTATTTAATAGTGCAGAATAGCTATTGGCATAGTTCGTAGCGGCCTCACTTTTTGTGAATTTTGGTTAATTTTTTAAATTAACCCAAAATTGCAGAGAAAGATTTTCATAAAATGTGCAAAGGCACTTTTTTGAGCACCTGGATAGAAATACTGTTCTGAACAAATGAAATAAAAAAAATATAGAATGATATCTCTATACAGTCATAGGACGTAGCGGTCTCGCAATTTTGAAATATCATTGATTTAATACAGAAAAAAAAACAATCAAAAATCTTCGAAAATTGCTCTAAGTTAACTGTGAATTTCTCCTGGCTACGTCTAATTTCACTCGATACTGACATGTTTGTTTTGTGTCTATGGAATGAATCAATATTGTATAAATCAAATTTTATTACGTGCCTATATGTTTTTCATGCTATTGTAAATAGCTGTGGGCTGATCTATATTTTAATGTCATCTGCAGTGTACCCCAAACAAATGCAAATAAATGATTATGATATGATTACGATTATATTATTATTGAGCAAAATTTGTACCAGAATAATTGTTACATCATGTCATGAATAATAAAGATTTAATAATTTTAAAGCATGAATTTATCCTGTTTCAATAAAAACAATAAATATAATTGCAAAATTACTACAAAATGCGACGCACCGGCCGTCTGAACTCAGTACTGATATGCAGAGTGCAGATTTGTAATAGGGCTCCTAACTAACAACATCAAGGGTCAGTTTCACCACCTACTGATATGTTCTAGAACACAGAACAATATACTCTAGGAGTTCTGTTCTAGAATATCTCAGTACCATATATTACATATAATTTTTTTATTACATTACAACTGTCAAATTATCTGCCAATTAAGATATTCAGAACATATCTATTGGTGCGCTGAAACTGACCCTTAGACTAATGTGTGCCAGTCATTCACAACTGAAAAAAAGTTCCCTCCACAAAGTGACGAACTTGTTTAGTTGAGATTTAAAATTAAATAAATTATTTAAGAAAACTTTTCATCTGCAGATAATGCAAAAGCTTTGTACAGACGGGCCAAGGCTCATATTGGTGCTTGGAATCCAGTTGAGGCAGAAGAAGATTTTATAAAGTTAAAAGAAATACAACCCTCAATGACAGCTGTAGTGAATAAAGAGTTGGAATTGTTAAAAAAGCTGCGACGCGAAAAAGAAGAATTAGACAAAGATGCGTTAAAAAATATGTTTCGGAAAGATGCTGATACATAGTTTAAAAGGATGTTTGTAAAAATGCCAAAGACATGTCCTGGAAAGTACAGTCAACAGCCGCTACGGCTTTACACTTTGACCTTGTGAGAGCCCTTGCGTCCCTCGTAATAATGGCGGTTTTCGTAGTGCAAATGTAAAGTCGTAGCTGCTGTTGACTGTACATCTTATATGTCAAAACCACCTTAATATTTTATCTGTTTAAATAATATTTTATATGTCATAGAATTACCTAAAATAACAGCTTTTTAGTTATTGTACAATTGGGGAATGTCCTGGTTGACCAGGAGTTTTTTTTTTAGGGAAATGTTTTCTCGGAAAGTACTGAGGTTAAAGATATAATTTATTATTCAAATGAAATACCTGCTTATGTTCTATTATTTGTGATATGTTTTCTATATTATATATCTATAACTTTTTAAAATAAAGCTACCTAAAAAAACTCTACTGATCAACGGGGAAGTTCTGCGACTGTACCTATAAAATAATATACCCTTAGTGTGTGTTTGTTGAAACAAAAGTATTTAATTATTTTATTGATGTTATTTGATTTAGTTTAATGACATAAAGTTACTTAAATTAGTTAGGGTTTTTAACCTAATCATTATGATTTTAATATGTTATCGTCACTTAATCATAGTATAAATATATTTTAATATTGATGAGACATCTGAAATAGTTAAATTTTTGAACTTATAGAATTTTTTCTGCTCTTTATAAGTACCTAAATACAACGCGAGCGCGTGAGTGACAAGACAAACCAAATAGCGGATAGCGACCTTCTCTATCTCATAAGAAGACAAACTTCACTTAGTTTCATATTTGCCTGAAATACCACTTTCCCAACGCGACCGCGCGACGCGAGCACAAATGATATGACGCGAGTGGTGTGCGAGTGGTAAATCGATTAGCGAGCAGTCACAGATACTATTACTGCAGTCTACACATGAAAGGTCGCTACTAGCCAGGAGCTCTATATTTTATTCACTCGTCTCGAGGATTCTACTGATTTTCGTGCGACGTTTGAGTTTCCGTATTCCGTAAAAGCGACCTTGCCATATATACAATATAGCTTCGCTTTTCACCTGTAGTACCGCCTCCCAACGCCAACGCGAGCGCGCGAGGGGCAAAGCCAAAAGTGTGCTATGTCCACGTATGCAAGGTCGCTAATAGCCTGATCGCCTCCTCGTTCGCCTCGCCACTCGCGCGACGATTAATTCAAAAATAGGGGTCCTCGCGAGTAGTAGGTTACATTTCACAGCTTTGGATTATACCGGTTCATTTAGGTTATTGTGGTGCCCTCACTCCGAAAATATCGGAAGCGGTTTTTGTAAAATCATAATCAAAAACCTCAATAAACCGCTCTTTTTTTAAACCGGTTTCAAACCCGGGTGAACGCGCCTTTATTTTTCCGCTTTTTTTTACAAAGTCCTCTTTGGAAAAAAAAACGCCCTTTTCACACCTCGGCCGGTATACCGTGTGGTGTAATGAGAAAACTTAAGCACTTACTCTGTGGCGGTGTGTAATCAAAATAATCAAATTAGTCTTTTTTTATTAAATTAGTCTGTTGTAGTTGGTAAACAAAATAACCTCAAAATCCATGCTCAAAACGTAAAAAATATTGAATTGAAGTGGTAAAACGTTAAATTATTTTATATTGAAAGGATATGGCTAATATTGAGCTTGCAAATGAAGCAATTGAAGGTGCTACGACTACAGAAGAATATGCCTATCTTGAGAAAGGTGGGTTCTCCTCCGAGAAATTTAAAATTGAACTCAGAGGACTACCTAAGTTCTACGGTATTGTGGTAAGTACTATTTAATCATCTTTTATTAGCATCTTGTGTAATTCACATACACATCTTACTTCTAGTAACGCCTACTAAAAGTAAGTTGTTTGCTTGCATTTTAACATATGGATGTATATGTATTTTATCTGATATAAAATTTATTTGATTGACTTCTTACCAGGAACTTAAAAAGCTTATGAATCAAAAGTTGGGACTCAACACAAGCAAAATAAAACGACCGAAAAACGGCAGTCACTGGCTATACGCGTGCTTTCAAAACGATGAAGATAGAAGTAAAGCCATTGAGGCTCTCAATGGCTTTTCATGGAAAGGTAATCCATTGCGAATACGTACGAGTATTATTGAATAATCGCCGGTATTGACAAACACATGTAGACCTGCAAACATATTAGACTCAATGCGTTTCTTATGACATTTCTCAAGCCTTTCAATTTATAAAAAAATGTTAAACAATCCTTGACTATAATTAGCAAATGCACTATGTCAAATAGGGCTCTTTGATTGGTTCATTATTTGTTACGTAGTGGCGAGGGTCAAAATATGGACAAGGCAAGCCAAACCAATTTTTTTCCCTCAATTCTCTTAACTATCTGTATAGTGGATCAGTGGGATGGGATTTCTAAAAGGGAAGCCGATGGGAATCGGTATGTATGGACCCTTCACCACTGGCACATACTTCACAAACTCCAAAACATATTGCTAGCAATATGAAGAACTTTCATGGTATGCAACACCACTATATAGTTTGTGTATGCTACTGTAAAAATAGATCGTATTATTTTATTGTGTTATTTTATAATGAAGAAATATTTTGCCCATCATTCTTCAAATTAACATTTATTTATTTATTTATTTATTTATTTATTAACCTTATAACGAAGAATGTTATACAAGGCAAGTCATTTACATAGGTCTTAAAATATTGAAAAAATAATATATTAATAATATAACTTATTACAGTATAAATGAAAATCTAAAAAAATAAAATAAATATAAGCTACACAATCTGTTGTCATTATTAGTTTTTATACTTCAAAAACATGTCACGGACTTATAGAATATGTCATAAAAATGCCCTTAGGTTGTCATAATACTTAAAAATAACAATAATAATCATAGTAATAAATCAAACAATATCAGAAATTAAAATAATTACACTTAAAAGTATATAAAATTATCAAATAATATTAGTCATAGACTTGCAATATATATCATAAAATTGCCATGAGGTTGTCATAATAGTTACAAATAGGTAACATTAATAATATAATATTAGATTAAACAAGAAAATAATAAAAAATCAGAATTAAAATAATTGCAATTAAAAAATTACACATGATCCCTTTGCAAGAATGAAGATTCTTCTAGACGCATTGTCATGAATTCATTTAAGGAGTAAAATGGATGAGAAGTAAAGAAATGTTTGACAGCGCTTTTAAATTCTAGCGTGTCCAACTGTGTTATATTTTGGGGTAATTTATTGTACATTGCTATCTTATTATATATGCCCTGTTTCTGCACTTTTTTCAATCTTATCGCTGGCAAACACAGCCTCTCTTTGTTTCTTAAATTGTAAGAATGAACGTCCTTTCGCTTTTGAAATAAGTCTTTTTGACTGTGGATTTCAATCAAGTTTCTATATATGTACAATGAAACCACCGTCATGATATTATTGATGACAAAATATTTTTTCACCGACGTACGCTTTCTTAACCCGTTAATGATCCGTAAAGATCTTTTCTGGCATTTCAGCACGCGATTAATGTCAGATGCATTTCCCCATACAGTGATAGCATAATTTAGGAGGGAGTGAACATAGGAATAATACACCGTTATTAAAGCTCTTTTGTCTGTTACTGGCTTAAGTTTCAATAGTGCATAGTTTGCACTAGCTAACTTTTTGCATAACTTATTTATGTGATATGAGTGACTAATAGTATGATCTATAGTGTATCCCAAAAATGTAGTGTCGGTAACTAACACGTTTCGGTTTAGTCCCTTTCTCGATTGATAGTGCATAATCTTACTTTTGTCGTCATTAAGTAGTATACCATTAGCTTGGAACCAATCTTTTAAGTAACTCATGGCTTCCTTGATTTTAAGCTCGAGTCTTGCATCACACTTATCATTGATCCCTACATGAGTATCATCTGCAAATAAACTAACGAATGACCAATTAGGAAGACAATTTACTAGGTCATTGACATAAATAAGAAAAAGAATTGGACCTAATACCGACCCCTGAGGCACTCCAATATCAGTGGTCCCTACATCTGAGATTTTATCCTTAATAGCCACGGTCTGAGTTCTATTCGATAAATATGATTTTATAATATTTAACTCAACTCCATGAAATCCGTAATGCTCGAGTTTCAACATTAGAATATGGTGACGAAGACAGTCAAAGGCCTTAGACAAATCACAAAAGATACTTGCGCACTTCTGCGACCTATCAAGGGACTCTAACACAAAATGTACTACTTTTCTTATTGCCATTTCCGTCGACCTATTTTTTCGAAAACCAAATTGAGTGGTGGTAAATAGATTGTTTTCTTCAAAGTAGTGAACTATTTTGTCTTTGATGATAGTTTCAAAGATTTTAGACACGGTAGGTAATATGCATATAGGTCTATAGTTACTGACATCACAAGTATCTCCCTTTTTATGCACGGGAATAACTTTGCCGACCTTTAGAGCATCAGGAAAGACTCCGTTTTCCAAACAATTATTCACCACTATAAGCAACAACTCCATTAGGTATTGGTTTTGTAGTATCAGCTCTTTGATAGTTTTAGTATTCATATCATAAATGTCAACTGCTAATGTAGATTTTAAGTTAGAAACAATTTTATGTAATTCGTCAATATTAACTGAGTCAAATTTAATTGAGGTAGTTGGTTTAACCACCTTGTTGAGATACATTAGACATTTATCAATGTTAACGTCGACATTGCTTGTTAAAGAATGCGCTATATTGCGAAAGAAAACATTAAATATGTTGGCAATCTCTTTAGCATCTGTAACTTTCTCTAGTCTAGTATTTTTTATATATTTGATAGTTGATCTAGGTCGTCGTTTATTTCCGTTTTGTACACATTCTCCTACTATTTTCCACGTCTCTTTGATCTTATTTTTTGCCACTTGTATTCTATGAGCATTTTGCATTTTTTTCGCTGCGCTCATAACCTTTCTTAACATTTTTTTATATATTTTAATTTTAATTCGTAATTGTTCAGTTGGTTTATGATTATGTAATATTTCTAATTTAATTAAGTTATTTTTCGATGTCTGTATTCCTTTTGTTGTCCACTTCTTAAACGATCTTTTCGCATAATTTTTAGTTTTAGGGAATGCAATATTGTAATAAAGTTTAATAGCGTCAAGTAAAATATTCATTCCAGCATTTGAATCTTTAGCTGATAGAATTTGCGATTTCAAACCATAATAGTCTTTAGAAAATAAATAATGAAAGTAATTAATGTTATTCTTAGTAAATTTTCTCGAAAAGGTCACCGGTTGTGACATTTTTATATTATCGTCAATTTTGAGTTTAAGACTTATAACGTTGTGGTCCGATAACTTACAATCTAAGACGTTGCTCGTACAATTATTAAAGTTTACAATAAAGTTATCAAGGCATGTAGCACTTTTGCCATGAGTTCGAGTTGGTGAGTTAAGCATCCAATGACAGTTAAAACTTTTTAGTAAATTAGCGAGTTTGAGTATTCTCTTGTCCGTTTTTTTAAGTACATCTAAATTAAAATCACCCGCTATAATTATATGTTTCCCTTCTCTAGAGACATTATGTAATAGTTTTGTCAGAATATCATAAAAAAGAGAGATGTCCTTGCCAGTCCTATATAATGATACAATAACAATTTTTGACTGTCTTAACTCGATAGCTGTCAACTCACAGTTCATTTCAAACGATAGATTATTAAGATCTTTGCGTACTTTATAATCTAGATTATTCTTTACATAAATTGCTGTACCCCCATGATCGAAAAAGGTTCTATTAAAATATGACGCAAGTACGTAATTTTCAATATTCATAGCTGGGACTTGATGATCTTTTGACCACGTTTCAGTTAGACACAGAATGTCACAGTTATGTTCTTCTAGTAAGTATTCAATATCCAAATATTTATTGTGCATGCTTTGAGTGTTCGCGTGTAGTATTATTTTATCACAGGGGTGAGTAGTTTTCCAGAAAAATTTGAAGTCATTGGTGACTGTTTTTCTTCTGTATTTTCTGATACGCATTTTATGAATTGAAGTGATGAGGACGATTGGTATCCTTTAGTTATATATGTAGATATTGTTTGTTCTATAAATTTTTTGAGGTTGTAGTTTATACTTTGTTTTTTGTATTCATTGACATTGAGATTTATTTCTAAATATCTAACATTTTCTGACATGGTAGCTAACTGTGCTATTTTCTTATTAATATTGTAAATATCGGCATTATTAATACCATTGTAACAAATCCCACTCACAACCATCTTAAACTTTCTTTTGGGGTTAAGTATGATACTTTCTATATATTTTATATACCTATTTGATATATTTGGTTTATTTTTATCGTTGTATTTACTGATTAAAATAATTACAATGTCATCATAATTCAGAGTATTTGTTTTGTGTTCGAAGTTTTCTAATACTGCCTCATAACTTGCTCCGGGTTTGCAATAGTTTATAACTTTTTCGTGGTTTTCTATATTTTCTGTTAGTTTTGCAGCTAGTCCTCTACCGATTTCATCAGAAAAACATATTGTTTTGTTAGTTTTTACCTTTTTTCCATGACTGCCAGCATCGTATATAGCAGTGTCATTTCCATGTAACCTTTCCTTTCCCAATAAACTATTAATTTTAATCAATTTTTGCAATTCCTGTTTTAACTTTTTATCCTCTCTCAACAGGTGTTTTATTCTATTTTCTAAGATTTTTATATTTTTCTGAAGTTTCCAAATTTTATGTAAATAGCCGTTCTTAGTAGTTATAATTCTGAAATTTTTACTTGTTGTCTTTTCATTTGTACTTTTATTTTTTATCAGTTTTTCTATATCCCTGTCAATATTACTCTTTTTTCTTCTTTCTTCTTCCAATGCACTAGTTAGTTGCTTAGTTTCATTCTCTAACTCCGCTAACGATTTTATCTGAGTCTTGTAACAATTATTTTTTCTTCTTTCTTCTTCCAGTGCACTCGTTAGTTGCCTTATTTCCATATTTAAATCAGCTATTATTTCTACTTGAGTTTTGCAAGTCAGTGGTTTACAAGGTGTTATGTCTGATAACTCTCTGTCATGAGTAGTTGTCGTTAAGATTCTTGGTATTTTTCTTTTACGAAAAGTTGAGGGTGTCCCTACGCCTTCGTTGAATTCAATTTTTTTATAAATTTCTATCAGTTTGTATGATTTTTCTAAGTCTCTTTTTAAGTTCTCATTTTCGGAAACTAAGTTTTCTATTTCATTATTCGCAGAAAGTAAATCGTTTTCTAGTTTATCTGCTTTTTGTTGTAATTCTAAATGCGAACTGCTTTGGTTAAGATAAATTTGAGACTGATATTCTCTCGTTGAATCGAGTATGAATGAGTCCGTTATATCTCCGAGTGAAGTAGCTCGTTGTCGTTGAGGAAAGCGGAAAGTAATATTATTTGTGTCCATACTTTCCATTTTTAGAGAAAAGTGCCAATTTCGGGGTAATTTTTATTAGCTGGCAACACTTTTAGAATTGTCAAAATGAAAACCAGTGCTGTCAATTGATTTTGGCAGTTGTCAAAACCAAATTTGACGTTGTCATTTGAATTTGTCATGCATATTATTAGTGAAAGTGCGGGTATATGAGTAATTTCTCAAGTTGTTTGCAACTTATTAAATTGCAACTTATCTTTGTGGTTTTCTAGCTCCGTGGGTGATGAAAGACGTTGAAAACGATATCACTGATTCACTATGAAGCGATTAACAAATCACGGTCACTAGGATGCTTGTTTGTAGCGTAATGATAGTAAATATAAATTAAAAGCACGGAAAGCCAATGTACACTTAGGCAGTGTTGCCACTCCCCAAGGCCGTTGCCATTGTCCTAAAGTAATAAAATAATCTTGTAATTAACACATAACTCAGGAAACAACTGATTCCTTTTTTAGGCAAGACACTGATAGCTGAAATAGCAAAACCTGCACCAGATCCACTAGTTAGAAAAAGGAAACAAGAAGATGGTAGTAGTGTGCAAGATAAGAAGAAAAAAAATGATGGAAAGAGCCAAGAAGAGAGGTTGAAGGATTCTACAACTCCATATTGGAACATGCCTTATGAAGAACAGGTAAATAGAAAAACAATTATAAATACATTTTTATAACAGATGAAATTCAGGAGATTTTATATGTAAATACAGAAAAATGCCTCTATTTATTTTTTATTTACATTAAGTACCCTTTATGTGTGTGCTGTGCCTTTATACTCTAAAACAGTTTTGATTCTCTTTTTAGTTGAAACTAAAAGAAAAAGAAATTAGGAATATACTTGCAAAATTTGACAATGAAGTTTGGAAAATAAGTAGAGAAAGAAGAGACCACATTGAATCCCAGCGAAAAGTTCATAATGGGTTAAGTTTTGAACTGCAACCAATAATGAAATCACCTGTGACGGAAGGATATAGGAATAAATGTGAATTTACAGTTGGGATCGATGATGAGACAAAAATGCCAACAGTGGGCTTTAGGTTGGGGAGCTATGTCACAGGAACAGTTGGAGTGGCTCCCATACAAACATTGAACCACATCTCAGAGGCAACCAAGAAAGCTGTATTGGTAAGCATTGTTGACCTGTGTGTCTGCCATTTAATTAACTACTTAACCATTTTTCTATGTTGAAAACCATACAACATTGTAACATTATAATAATATAAATTAATATTTCTTACACTCACACCAATTAGCTTAGCCCGAACCTAAGTAAGCACTGTAAAGTTTGTGTTATGGGATACTAAGATAGCAGATAGAAATACATATTAATTATCCATAATATATAGTTTCTTTTTTGTTCAAATATATATAAACAGCCATGACTCAGGTACAAATGCATGTATTCATCATACAAACATTTGCCCCTACCGGGATTTGAACCCGGGACCTTCGCAGGCGACACCTTGGAACTGGTAGGTCTCATACTGCAGAGGTCATCAACATTTTACACACTTTAAAACATTTTGAAACATCTGTGCAAAGACAGCATGCCTGTGTACAGATGTCATTCAATAATGTAATGTGGAATAGTTCTAGATATTTATGTATTGCTGTTACTGCATGAAGATTTATCAATCTGTTATAGGTTTTTGAAAAGTTTGTGCGCAAATCAGAACTAGCACCGTTTTCCCCGGCAGACTACTCTGGGTACTGGAGATACCTGACCGTGAGACACTCCTCCTCCACTGGAGATGTAATGCTGATTGTAGCAATGCATCCACAGGTAATTTTTTGTTGAATTGTTCTTTTTTATATTGAAGAGCTCGGTGGCGCACTGGTTCGCGTGCTCTGCCTGCTATTGTGGCGGTCAAGCAACTTTCGTAATCAGTCACGGGATGGGTGACCAAAAATTTATTATCTCGAGCTTCTCCGTGCTTCGGAAGGCACGTTAGGCTGTTGTTCTAGTTGTATTTGCAGTTGTTAAATCCACCAGTCGGCTGGTAGCCTGCATGGAGAGTTATGGCTGATTCTCCTTATCCATACACCCGTGTGGTTCCCGTTCCCGTGGGAATATCGTGATAAAAAGTAGCCTATGTTCAAAACCAGGCTATCAACCTGTGTATCAAATTTCATCTAAATCCGATCAGTAGTTTCGGAGCTTATTCAATGCAAACAAACAAACAAACAAAACAATCAAAACAAACAAAACAATGAAAACAAAAAAACAATCTTTCCTCTTTATAATATTAGAATAGATAAGGAAGGCCAGCAGTGGGAACATTGAAATGGCTGATGATGATGTTCTATAAAACCAGTTGTTCACTAGCATGCTGTAACTGTAACCAAACAGATATGGTTTACAGATTTAATACATCGTAAACCATAATCGTATCTATCGTAAGTCATCATTAGCGAAATACAATATTTATTTGGTAACATCCACCAGTTAGAGCTTGCTATAAAGTTTTTTTTTTTAATAATATTTGTAATTCATTTTCTTTTAGAACTTAACAGAAGAAGAATTAATGAAAATTCAGGATGCACTTGTTGAACATTTCAGCTCGGAAGAAGCACAGGCTTGTAGTATAAAGTCTCTTTATTTTGAACTCATTACTAAGAAGTAAGTTATTATAACTTAGTTCTTTAATAAATATACCTAGTGATAGTAAAATATGATAAATAAATAAATGGAATTGTTAATATTTAGCATCTAATTTATTTTAGGAGAGTTGGAGAAGATGCTGCTAAAGCAATCCATTTGATGGGGTCTACTCATATAATAGATACAATTCTTGGACTTCAGTTTAGGATATCCCCAGAAGCATTCTTTCAGGTAATTGTAATATTGCCAAAACATTCGGTGATGACAACTCGCGCACTTTAACATTTTAGAGTTCAAAAATTCCTCCGATCCACTCATATTGCAAGCGTAACGTACGCAACGACGGGCCGCTCGCGACTGGATCTAGACTTTATCTAGAGTTCTGTTTTTTTAAATAGAGCTGATCAAATTTTAGTATATAACCACAGTCTCTAAACATAATCAGTCTTTGCACTCGGCCGATATGACGCGCTCACACACACGCGCCGCTCGCTATCTCTACACGGCCGGCCCCTCGATCTCATTGGTTTTCACTGTTAAAACAGTTGCGAGCGCGTGGTGGCGCGCGTGTAGCAGCACGTATCTGCGTGAGTGCGTCATTTTGCCCGTTTGTAGGCAGAGCAAAGACTATATACAGGGGGTTTTTATTTTATGTACCCAAACTAACAGGGTAGATTGTGTTACTTATGTGTTTAAAAAAAATTTGGCGAATAAATATATTTTCTTTTTTCATCCTAGCGCTGCCGCGATTGACTCATTTCGACGAGCTGAGTTATTTTTATTATTAATAATATTATTTTAAGTTTGTTTTCTTTGTTTTTCATTGCTTAGATAGGTTTAATAACCAAATAAAATATATATTTTTCCTATTTTTTTTCTAAACAGGTCACATAACCTCCCCCTTAACTTTGGGCACAAATATAAAACACGATTATATACTGTGAGACGCAAGACTATATTTTAACATAGCAGCTCTTCCTTACACCCTGTTTCTATCAATGTAAAAGATGCAATAATGACGACACGCCATATGTGTAGTTGATGAATCTTTTCAGTCTTTGGAGTAAATTAAAAATGCACATTTAAATTTTAGTGTACTATAATGAAATATGAAATAAAAGAATAATCAGTATAACAAAAAGTAGTTTGCGCCATAGAAAAAATAATATAAAAAAGGATAAACTTCACGGTACTGGCACATCGCGCGTAAACCTTCACGGCACTGGCACATTGCGTGTGAACAGTAGTGCTTCAACCAATCCAGGTATTCAGTATTGGAGTGCCGATCCTAATAATATAGTCGTTACTTTAATTTTTTTTATGAACAACGGGGATGGTCTTCGCCTTTATCTTACCTGAATGGTTAAGTATTGATAAGGCTGAAGGTGGAAGTGAGCCTCCCTGGAATCTTTAACTACTGATCTGAATCTGAAAGAAATAAAGATTCGCTCAGAACTCTAATCTGAATGAATATAAATATTTGTATTGGTCTAGGGCTAGATGATGTGATGTTAAAATGTCCCAAAATGTTCAATCGAATAGATAAACACGGCAGGGGCCGACATCCTGTACCAAAGCGCGATAGCTATGAGCCAAGTGTCGAAAGAGTCCACGTTAGTCGACATCTGCTGCGGCACCGGCACCATCGGCCTGTGCTTTGCTAAGGTATGGGTTTTACTCATTTTATAACGAAAATATATTGCCTTTTGTGTTGCCAAATAAATTAATAGAAGAGTAATTTATTTGGTAACACATAACCAGTGATCGGATGCATATTTACCTAAAATTGAGATGTCAGCTGTTAGGGAATGCACTTTTGTATCGATAAAATCGATTGATTTTGTATGGGTGAGCGACTTAGCCGAATTTTCAAGTGAAATTACTATGGAAACAGGACTGGCCTTGATAAAAATTTGAGCATGTTTTTTTTTGGACTTTTTATAAAATCAATTGATTCTGAAAGGGGGTTTTATGTGTAACGTAGGGGCGAACTCGCTCCATCTTAGACCTCATATATGCTCCTCGGCCAGATTGAAAACATTATTTTTGTGCTACGATGCACCGTTTCCGAGACATATAAAAAAATATGTAAAAGTCAATTCTGACAGCCTTGTTACCGACAAATTTTGCATTCCCGAATATTCTGAAATCCCAGCCAGGATTAATATATATAAAAAAAACTTGCTTTTACGTCGATTCCATAATTTCCTAGCCAAATATTAACTTTATATCCAATTATCCGATCACTGCACATAACACGCACACAAAACAAAAAACAGATGGAGCAATAAAGAAACAAAAAACAGCAAAAAATACTGCACATCATCAGAGTTATGTGATGCCAAAACTGGTCTCAGCTCAGTATACGCAACAGAAAAGATCTGCTGCACTGGTATTCTGCCGAGTCCTAAATAATTGTTTTCTTTTACTTTCTAAGTTTCCAGTTAAACAAAGGTACTTAAATTCAGTTACTTGAGGACATAATGTCTTTTAAATTAAATATTTTTTTAATTCTTGCACATGCTATTCATTGAGGGAAAACAAAGTTTACTGATTACAACACACAATGTATTTCTTTTTTGTTTTCACGACGATTTTTCCTGCCAACCGTAAAACGGTGCTAAAGCCGTGGTGTGGTTATATTATTTTGATGATTATATTTTTTTTATTTTGACTATCCTTAATATTTTGTTATTTATTTTACAAACAGCACTGTAACAGAGTGCTAGGTTTAGAGCTGATCCCTGAGGCGGTCAAAGACGCGAAAGCAAACGCGGAGCTGAACGGCATAGAGAACTGCGAGTTCTTCACTGGCAAGGCTGAAGACATCTTGCCCTCTGTCCTGGCTAGGGCGGCCGGGGAAGACCTCATTGCCATCGTAGACCCGCCCAGGGCAGGCCTTCGTAAGTGTATTGTGATGTTTTACTGAAGGCCATAGATAAAGAACTGAGAGTTCTTCACGGGCAAAGCTGAAGTCATCCTGCCCTCTATCCTGGCTAGGGCGCGGCCGGGGAAGACCTCATTGTCATCGTAGACCCGCCAAGGGCAGGCCTTAGTTAGTGAATTGTTATTTTTTTATTGAACGCCATAAATAACTGCCAGTTCTTCACGGGCAAAACTGAATACATCCTGCCGTCTGTCCTGGCTAGGGCGGCCAGGGAAGATCTCATTGCCATCGTAGACCCCCCCAGGGCTGGTCTTCGTAAGTGTTTGTGCAGTTTAACTGAACGCTATAGATAAAGAACTGCAAATTCTTCACGGGCAAAGCTGAAGACATCCTGCCCTCTGTCCTGGCCAAGGTGGTTGAGGAAGACCTCATCACCATCGTAGACCCGCCAAGGGCTAGCCTTCGTAAGTGTATTGTGAAGTTAAACTGAACCGTATATATAAAGAACTGCGAGTTCCTCACGGGCAAAGCTGAAGACATCCTGGCCTCTGTCTTGGCTAGGGCGGCCGGAGAAGATCTCACCGCCGTCATAGACCTGCCCAGGGATGGTCTTCGTAAGTGTATTGTGGTTTTTTATTGAACGCCATAGATAAAGAACAGCAAGTGCTTTACGGGCAAAGCTGACGACATCCTGACTTCTGCCTTGGCTAGGGAGGCAGCGGAAGACCTCATTGACATTGTAGACCTGCCCAAGGCTGGCCTTCGTAAGTGTATTGTGATATTTTACTTTACGTCATAGATAAAATACTGCGAGGTCTTCACAGGCCAAGCTGAAGATAACCTGCCCTCTGTCCTGGCCAGGGCGGCCGGGGAAGACCTCATTGCCACCGTAGACCCGCCGAGGGCTGGCCTTCGTAAGTATATTGTGAAGTTAACCTGAACGCTATAGATAAATGACTACGAGATCTTCACGGGCAAGGCTGAAGACATCCTGCCCTCTGTCCTGGCTAGGGCGGCCGGGGAAGACCTCATTGCCATCGTAGGACCCGCCTAGGGCTGGCCTTCTAAGTGTATTGTGATGGATGTTTAACTGAACGCTATAAAGAACTGCGAGGTCTTTACGGGCAAAGTTGAAGACATCCTGCCCCCTGTCCTGGCCCGAGTTTCCCCGCACACCCGAAAGAATCTGCGCGTTTAAATCTTCCTTATAGAACAATCTATCTCACACAGACATGCGAGCGGTAACCCAACTCCGAAACACAAAGAAAGTGAAGCGCCTGGTGTACATATCCTGCAGCCCTTCTTCCGCGGTGAAGAACTTTGTGGACCTGTCCAGGGCTTCGTCTAAGACCCTGCGTGGAGCCCCGTTTGTGCCTGTCCGCGCTGTGCCTGTTGACATGTTTCCTCACACGAGGCATGTGGAACTGGCCATCTTGTTTGAGAGGGAGGTGAGTGGAATCTAAACAATATAGATTGTTTGAATTAATTATCTGTAACATCGTCAAATGCAAGTTGAGACGTGTTATAGATTCAAAAATATGATCACGATGTGTAATTAACACTTCCGATTACCCTACCATAAAGGATAGGGTAATATTTTTCTAATTTGAATTGGTTCGATTGCCGGCTCAAAAAAGTAATTTATCAAAAATCCATGAATGCAGTTTAACTTATTTTTTCAAAATAAAGGGATGTTTCCTTTCTGTGAAATTTCCAATTCATCATCAATGTTTAGGATATTTCCAACTACCGCGTTTTTTTCCACACAGTATAAAACATCAGGACAAACACAAATTTTCATCACACACATATTTGTTTCCGATGCAGATCGGTATCAGAGCAGAACTCCAAGGGTTTTCGGATAGAGTTAGTACATGCTAGATATAATTAGTACAACTGCGCCATCGGTCTACTACTGAAGCGAGATAGCAATGAAAAAACGACGCGCGCGGGAGCGAGACCAATTTTGCAGATTAGGCGAAAAAATCACGAAATGACTTCGTAGTATGTAACTATAGCGATTAAAGAGAAATTAAACTACATGATGCTAAATATTATTGGTTTCTACTAATTAAACCCATTTCCAATAGTATATGTAAACCCCATTTGAGAATAATCTTGAATTGTATTATAGTAGGTCAATTGAAAAGAAAAAGTGTCGAGGCAAAATCTTAAAATCGTGTTTCTGAAACATTACAAATCTAGATAAAGGTATGAAAAATATACATCTTATACCATCAGGTTTCGTCTAGCTAACATACTATACATCTTACACAGCTTTGTAACATCTTTAACAGTTCTATAGTTTTATAAAGTACTGACTTTTTCGTATAGCGTCCTAACTACACAGCTTTGTAACATCTTTAACAGTCCTATAGTTATATAAAGTACTGACTTTTTCGTATATCGTCCTAACTACACAGCTTTGTACATCTTTAACAGTCCTATAGTTTTATAAAGTACTGATTTTTTTCGTATAGCGTCCTAACTACACAGCTTTGTAACATCTTTAACAGTCCTATAGTTTTATAAAGTACTGACTTTTTCGTATAGCGTCCTAACTACACAGCTTTGTAACATCTTTAACAGTCCTATAGTTTTATAAAGTACTGACTTTTTCGTATAGCGTCCTAACTACACAGCTTTGTAACATCTTTAACAGTCCTATAGTTTTATAAAGTACTGACTTTTTCGTATAGCGTCCTAACTACACAGCTTTGTAACATCTTTAACAGTCCTATAGTTTTATAAAGTACTGACTTTTTCGTATAGCGTCCTAACTACACAGCTTTGTAACATCTTTGACAGTCCTATAGTTTTATAAAGTACTGACTTTTTCGTATAGCGTCCTAACTACACAGCTTTGTAACATCTTTAACAGTCCTATAGTTTTATAAAGTTCTGACTTTTTCGTATAGCGTCCTAACTACACAGCTTTGTAACATCTTTGACAGTCCTATAGTTTTATAAAGTACTGACTTTTTCGTATAGCGTCCTAACTACACAGCTTTGTAACATCTTTGACAGTCCTATAGTTTTATAAAGTACTGACTTTTTCGTATAGCGTCCTAACTACACAGCTTTGTAACATCTTTAACAGTCCTATAGTTTTATAAAGTACTGACTTTTTCGTATAGCGTCCTAAATACACAGCTTTGTAACATCTTTGACAGTCCTATAGTTTTATAAAGTACTGACTTTTTCGTATAGCGTCCTAACTACACAGCTTTGTAACATCTTTAACAGTCCTATAGTTTTATAAAGTTCTGACTTTTTCGTATAGCGTCCTAACTACACAGCTTTGTAACATCTTTAACAGTCCTATAGTTTTATAAAGTTCTGACTTTTTTGTATAGCGTCCTAACTAAACAGCTTTGTAACATCTTTAACAGTCCTATAGTTTTATAAAGTTCTGACTTTTTCGTATAGCGTCCTAACTACACAGCTTTGTAACATCTTTAACAGTCCTATAGTTTTATAAAGTACTTACTTTTCCGTATAGCGTCCTAACTTTTTTTTATTTTTGAATCCTTGGAGAATAATATTGACATTAGATAAGTGGCAGGCAATACGAATACCAAAACCGAAGATTTTATGCAAAAATTATTTTATCTGCAGCAAACAAAGGACCAAACCATCGAAAATCAGGACACTACAAGTGAAGATGCATCTCAAAGTGAAACTCCGGGAAACGAGGGCAGTGTTTAAGAACATAATGATGTCATACAATTTTGTTTATAATGAAAGATATTGTTACATTAAGCAATAAAATATTGTTTATGGAAGATATTGTTACATAAGTAATAAAGTATTTGAATCGTTCATCGGGTTTTTATTGATAAACACCAGTTTAGACATTAAATATATATTATACGCTACGATACTATGTCAAAAGAAAAAGAGTCGTCAAAATCATAATTTTAGTCACTTTTCGTTATTATCAGAGATTATCAACAAATTAAGAGCAATACAAGATTCGTATCATCCCCTTCCACCCTCTTCCTTAGGAATTTAATATAGCGCGCGGCTGCGATACATTCCTACGCGGCGCGCTTCATAATACAATACCTTAGACCCCATACCAAACTTCAATTCTTTTATTCCTTTCAAGTATAGTCGAGTAAAAAAATATTTTCAAAATTAAGGAATTTCTCCTCTTATTTTTTTTCATCCTAGAATTTTCTTATCTTTACCTTAAAACCTCGCTATTAACGATGAATTGTGTCTGTGAATCAATACAGTTAACAGCTACTATGACAGCTATTTTAATACATGTTGAAGGTTAAATAAAATATATACTTTTAACCGCCTCTATGGTCTAGTGGTACAACCACCGGTATCAGACCCAGAGGTCCCGGGTTCGATTCCCAGCGGGGGTATATATATATTGTATTCGGTTTGGTTAGTGGTAGGACTCGTTGTCCGCCTGGCTAGCTACCACCATCTTATCTAAGTCTGACGCTATAACAATAATGTTTTCAGCATTGTTGTGTTCCGGCAGTTAGAGATAAGATAGCCAGTTCCTCAGTGATTGAGGATACCGGGAGACTCGCTTCCATCTTCAGCCTTATCAATCCTTAACATCAGGTATGATGAAGGTTAAGAGTCTCCCCATCGTTCATAAAAAAAAAGGACTTAGCTAGACGAAACTTGATTACTTTAAAACGAGACTAATGAATTTAATTACGTATACAATGTATGTAGAAAAAAAATGGTTTATCGTTGTATTAAACCTGAACACATAGATTAATGATAAAACTTTAGTTCTCGCCTGTACTCTTGCATCGCATTCCGAAATCACCCGGAGGGCGTGAGGGGCATCCCAGCAACTTATCCCCTAACCTAGATTAAATTATCGCCGCAACCCGCCTCATTACTGCCCCGGCTGCCAAGCGAACCACTACTACCGCAGACCTAAGGAATATGTCTTAACTTGTAGAAAAAAGAGGAAAAATGCGCGCGAAGTATATTCTTACAGTGTTTTTCACGTTGATATGCTGCCATTTTTCGTTCTCAATCTACGAGAGACCAGGTAAGCTATCTTTAACCGCCTTAAAAAAGAAAGAGGTTATCAATTCGTCGCGTATATATATTTGTTTACCGTTGTTAATGTTCACCGATTATTCGAAGACGGCTGGACCGATTATAATGATTCGAACTTGGGAACAAACCTGATGTAATACATCAGGATTTTTCCCAAGTTGGTCCCAATTTTTTAAATTTTGAAATCGGTTCAGTAGTTTTCAGGAAATCTTGAAAATAGTGTCGTTTCCGTCACTATTTACCTAGATGACATAATCAGAATGATAAGTTCATAGTTCCAATTTTTTGTGTAGGTAAGTGCGGAAATTATTCTAATTCAATCAAAATTATGAAATAAAAATATTTTCTGGCACCGATGCAATACAGTATATTTTTTACTTTTTGAAGTTTACACAAGCTTTGGAAAAAAGCTTGGCACTGTCTACTTAATATTTTTATGTTCAGGACACCATCAGTTGGCGGAAAGTGAAGCGGTTTTAGACCCCAAAGGTGAACTGCTTTTGAAATGGAGAGTTGACTACTCGATCAGAAAGATTCAGTTCGAGATAGTATTATCTGATAAAGCGCCGTTTTTTAACTGGTTTGCTTTGGGGTTTTCTGACCGTGGGGAGCTGAAGAACTCTGATGTCTGTTTGTTGTGGACAGATTACAAAGGACGTGATCATTTTGAGGTAAGTGCCCTTAATTTGTTAGGAGTTGTTGTATCAGTATATTCCGAGAAAATGTTAGAAAAGTGCACAATACATTTAACATTTTAAACCTGGGTTAATTCAGTATCTATAATAAGAATTGTATCAGTGTATTTTTTATAACAATGTGTTGAGAACACTAATTTAACTTTTTCGTAATAGATTTCTGTTCACTTCATAGGACATGCACGCAGATGGTTTAGGCAGGTTGTTTCCTGACCTACATCAAGATTGCGACGGCTTCTATTTAAATAGTAATTCAAAGAGTATCGTTTTCGAGCGGTCCTTCGACTCCTGTGATAAAGATGATTATGTTATTGAGGTAAGTTATTTTGTATATATTTTAGAAGCTTGTAGTGAGTGATTTTTAAAATGGTGTTTATACCTTACCTGTTCCGAAAGTCTGAAACATGCTTCCACTTGCTATGTTCTTCGGCTTGGCGCAATGTGACTTTTTTGCATCTTGTCTAGGTGCCTTCCGGCATCGCTTGCATCTGCTAGTGACGATTCGCCTATATATTTAAGTGTAAATTGCACACGGAAAAATCTAATTGTCTTTAACTGGTCTAAGCTCCAATATATGTCCCAGCACGCGATATGTATGGCTTTAAATTTCCAAATATATTTGCACGTAGATAAAAGAAAGGGTAAGGATTTGCAGGGATAAGGGTTTTACAGACAAATCCCATAAACCGAGTATCGTTTCGTTGTTTCATGTTGCACTATTTATAAAAAATCTTGTTTCAGGATGAGACTATCCACATAATCTGGGCGCGAGGCATAGACAAGTTATTTTCTTCTAAAGGCTTATGTCTATCTGCTACTTCGAATAAGGACCATGGTTTCATACGAGTAAGACTACTAACTCCCCTCAAAAGACCTAAAGTTGAAGGTCAGGAACTACGCATCACTAACGAAAACTTGAAGGTACCCGGAGATGATACCACGTACTGGTGTAGAATATTTAAACTACCTGACTTTGTGACACAACGACCGCACCATATAATACAGGTAAACATCGTTCATAATTTTTTTTACTTAAATTCGAGTATGGTAGTAGAATAATGAATAATTTTCAAACACAATCATTTTTCAACTTTAAGACCAACATATAGAGTTCAGTACTTTTTAAATAAAATTTAAATTAGAAAACAGAAAATAAAGAAAGGATCTTACTGAATAAAATTATTTAATTGATTGTAAGGGTTGTCATACGTTTTGATCACACTACTCTGTAGCTCTATTATGAGTTGTTCCTGTAAACGTAAGTGACGTGACAGCAGCTGTTAACGTAAATACGTTGCTCGAATCGCCGCCAACCGTATCGGTATTATGAGTTTTTGCAAACGCTACGATAGCTGGTACGTAAATACGTGAGAAGGCAAGGAAGAATTTGAATACGTAACGTAAAATTGACAATATCTCTTTCTGTCTATATGATGAGGATAAGGACAGAAAGACAACTTAACCATCGAGACAAAAATAGAGAAATTAAAAAATTATTTATTTTATGATATCTATAGCCCTACTAAATTAAGAAATGTGAAGTAAAGGTCCACATCCAACAAGTTATGACCTTTTGAATTTTATCATAGTAGCCGCGTCAGTCAAGTGTCAAATGTCATCAAAGACACAGAATGAAATAATAATACAAGGACACAGAGTATTAATCTACACGAAAATGTTTATTGTTGATAAATAAACAGTCGATCTTTATGTAATTGCTCATTGTCGGCTGAGAATATGAAATTACTTCCTCGACGATACATTGATATCTTTTGCATTTAAACAATAGACCGTTTACCTAAAAATAATCCAAGAAATTCTGCACAATCTAAAATATTGTAAAAATATTTTCATTTCTAAAATAAGAAACTTTTTTAAATGTCGCTTACATCCCAAGACCCGAAAAGGGCCTTAGTTGTACACAGTTCAATTAATGAGCCCATTGGCGCCGTTTACTACTGAAGTTCCATATTATTTATTACGTGTAATCATTGCAAAATAAATACAGCTATATTATTCTTATTATTTAAGACTTTGTTTAATTCTTTACGTCGATGTGTGTTGTAATAGCAGGCACAATTTAGCTTAATGCGCTTTTGGATACAAATCAATGTTAGGATTTCGTTTTCGCAATGTTGCCTCTATACAAATTTAGTTAATTTATTGTGTTCTTTGTTTCGTTCAGCCGCGTAATTTATTTTCTAACCAAAAAAATGCTTTGTCATATTTTTTTTCAAAATATCTCGTGTATTAATTAATTTTAATTGAATAATATACCTTCTCACAGAAAGAAATGCCGTGAGTGCCGTAACAGCTCCTGTAAACGTAAATTACAGGAGCATCTGCCAAATTAGTAACTCGTAATACCAAATTTTATGAAAAACGTGACCGCTTACGTAACAGGAGCTGTTAAGTCACCTAATGTCAACGTTGTCAACTTATAATACCATTTTTAGTTCAGCTACTCAGCGCTTGGGGCTCTGAACAGTTCTTCATACAAATGTCTATACGTTAGACGCTAGCGAGGATCGTTGACAAAACTCGTAATAGAGCTACTGCACGCTTATAGCAAACACGAAATATATTGCAATGTACAGGGGCAATCTTAACCAATTAATCTTTTAAATATGTTTACCATTATTGTTTCAGTTCGAATCTCTAATAACGAAAGGTAATGAGGGGTTAGTGCATCATATGGAGCTGTTTTACTGCGACGCAGATCCTAACGTGGACATACCGCTCTACGAAGGCAGTTGTTTCGCCCCTGACCGACCACAAATCACGAAACAGTGTTCAAAGGTAAAATCTTGTGGATTTCTTATTGATGCTCTTGCAAATATCTAGCCTAAAAGTGGATTCCATTCCATTTCTTGTTTTAGATTTATCACATAAAAATAGCATTGTACAATGCAAAATGAAAAAGTTATAATTAGATGGCTGTTTCATCATAATCGATAGTCAAACATTTGTAAAAATGTTTCTTTCGAATGCGAGTATATCAATTCTCTCATTGATGAAACGACGGTGGCCAACACTGTAGAAAGGTGAATATGCTAGAAAAAATCGACGTGTCCTCATAGGTCTCTGTAGCATAATTGGTTAGTGCATTGGGCCGGATTCCCAAGGATGTGGGTTCGAATTCCGCCAGAGCGACATGAGACAAGTTGTTTTTTTTTCTAGTATATTTTCTTGTTTAAGATTTATGACATACAATAGCATTGTAAAATGCAAAATTAATTAGTTATAAATGGATTCCATTCATTGAAAAATTACGGTGAAAGAAATAAGTGAACTTTTAGTAATTTTCCTGTCATCTTTTTTTTGCATATTATATTTTCCAATTGTTGGGGTAAGTTGCTGTTTAAAATTAGATAACCACTTTTAGTTTACGCGGAGGGACGAACGTCCTGTTCGCCACGTTTTTGAAAAAAATATAAAGTTTAAAAAACGATGTTTTATACCAAAGGTCAAATCTGCTTGGGCGATGGGAGCGCCTCCGTTCGTTTATCCTCAAGAAGCAGGTCTTCCCCTAGGAGGACCTAAGGCAAATAAATACGTCATGCTGGAAGTGCACTACAATAATCCTCAGCTGAAAAAAGGTAAACGCAATAGCTATTTTGAACCTGCACAGTACGCTCGACAGAAAGTCAGACTTTACAGTTTGACCTTTAGAGCGCCCTTATGTCGCCCGTAATAACTGCGATTTTCGTAGTGCAGTATAAAAAGTATAAAGCCAGTGACGTGGACGTCTTTTTGACTGCACCGGATAAATAATTGGCAATTTGTAATGAAAATGAATACGCCGACAATAAAAATGATTTTGACAATTATTATTGTCGATTTATACAAAGAGGAGTTAAGAGGAGTTAAAAGTGACTTTGGTGTTAACACACTTGACGGATAGAAAAGGTTAGTTAGATTGTTGTTAAAGTCATACTTTTCCAAATCCGTCCTTGTCCGTCCGCCCGTCTTTAAGCACCTTAGAGCTCTTTGAAAGTTAACTCTTAAGTTCTGCACATAGAGTGTACTTGGACGAATTAACCACTGGACACGAAACCGGAGAAGAATGTATGAAATCACGATCAACCAATTCTTGCGGGGGTGAGGGGCGATTACTAATGTCAAATAATGACAGTAGTGCGTGAAGTAATCGAATTTTTTTTTATCGATAAGTAAGGAGTGAATGAATGAACCTACTGAGTTTAATAAATCATGTGTGTTTTAAAGAAATTAGTAAGTTAATTGTTTATTTCGTGGAAAAATAAAAAGCACGATAAGTAAGGAGTGAATGAATGAACATATTGAGTTTAATAAATCACGTGTGTTTTAAAGAAATTAGTAAGTTTATTGTTTATAGCGTGGAAAAATAAAAAGCACCTATTAAAATAAAAACTTCATAAAAAAAATCCCTCAAATTCATAAAAACTATAAAATATGGTTTCCAAAGCGTTTGTGTTTGGGTTTTTTTTTGTGAAAAATGGGTAGATACATGCAACCTAATACTAAATGGAAGCGCGCCTCTCCCGGGATCCTCAATCACTGATTGAGGAGGAAAGAGAAAAAAAACAAATGTTTAACGATCAATTATGATGCAACAGCTAATAATTTATGAATTTTGATTTTTTGCGTTGTCAATGCAATTTTTATACTTATGATAAATTTTAAATGTAAATGTACAACACACTATGATAATTTACAACATAAGTCTAATACTAAAAAACAATACCGTGACTGATTGATAGGCAACGCACAGCCCAAACGGCTAAACCAATTAAACTGGAATTTTGCATACAGGTTCTTTTAACGATATTGGCGAGCACTAAGGAAGGATTTTTGATATTACCACGGGAACGGGAACCATACGAGTGAAATAAACAACTTTTTTTTTTTAAGTTTGAAGCTATATTTAAAATATAACGAGCTCAAAGTTCGTAGGGTTGCGTTGTTTAATTACAGAGTTCCTATAGTTATCTTCTGGCTCCATCATCAGGCCTTAGATGTTATCTAAGACCTGAGTCCTCGTCCATGTTACCTCCCTGCGTACCGCTTCCACCCAATTTCTTCTTGTTAGGGGTTCAATTGTAAATCTGAAATTAATTTGAATAGTTCCTACATTAAAATTGGATTCGTTCGTTCATTTACATACATCGCTATGATTATCGATATGTTCAAGCCCTATACGACATAAAAATGACAATTGATTGAATGAATGATACATATAACCCAACCAAATTACTTATGCAATATCTTTGAAGAATTTACATGTACAATGATTACTTTTTGAAATGACGTATTACATTTTGTTTACATACCAAATTTTATTTATTTTACGAAAAATTGCTACTCTAATAGATTGAAATTGTACTTACGCGTGAAAAGAAAAATTTTTTGATTGTCCGGTATGATTTTTACAAATTAACACAGCGCATTTACCCATTTTTGAGATAATGTTCCACTTCGAGATCTCGCGTCATACTGACAACGCCATATTGCTTACTGTGTCTAAAAGGCTCAGTAAGTGACAGAGGGGTAAAGGCGAACGCGGTCCTCGTTACGCGTCCAGTGGTTAATTCGTCCAAGAGAGTGTACTATCCAATATCAAGTTGTTATTCAGAAAAATCGACATAGAGTTTATTTTTCAGATTGGGTGGACAGCTCAGGTATAGTAATTCATCTTACATCCAACCTTCGTCGGTACGATGCCGCTGTGATGGAGTTAGGGCTGGAGTACACGGACAAGATGGCGATACCGGGAGGGCAGGCCGCCTTCCCGCTGACCGGTTACTGTATACCTCAGTGCACTGGAGTGGTACGTTTAGAGTTATTGACTTTAATTGCCATAAATTAACGAGATTTATGATCAGGTAGAACTCTTAGGTGGTAAGTTTGAAGTGGTCATCTCAGGCACATCGTAAGAATTAACAGTGGGACAATGCCTTGTCTCGCGCAATGCCGCTTTTGACAGAGAACATTCGTCATTGCCGCAGTCATTGTCGACGAACTCCGTGGTAGAGTGGTATGTACACCGGTTTCAAGGTGTCGCTTACTCTGAGTTCGTGGGTTCGAATCCCGGTAGAGGCAAATGTTTGTATGATAAATACGAGCATTTGTACCTTAATCATGGACGTTTATGTATATTTCTACACATAAATACTTATATATGTATAATTATATGTATTTATATCCGTTACCCTAGTATCCCATGACACAAGCCTTACAGTGTTTACGTTTGAGCTAGGTTAATTGGTGTGAGTGTAAGAAATATTCATATATTATTATTATTTATTGTCCGGCGTGTCCCTAGCGAGTCAGCTCGGGCTCGTTAGCATTCCTCTCTCTGCAAACCCTGCACGATTACTCTGTCAAAACGTGTGCGTGGCCGGCCGGCTGTATGGAAGAGAAGTTAAATAGACTGTTGCTCAGGTACAGTGGTCCATCTTACATCCAACCTTCGTTGGTACAATGCCGCTGTGATGGAGTTAGGGCTGGAGCACACGGACAAAATGGCGATACCGGGAGGGCGGGCTGCCTTCCCGCTGACTGGCTACTATATACCGCAGTGCACTGGAGTGGTTTAGTTTAGAGTTATTGACTTTAATTGCATTAAATTAACGAGGTTTATGATCAAGTAGAAATCTTAATTTTTGTGTAGCAATATTATATATATTCCATTTGACTTACGCGCGAAATCCTATCTGTAGATGTGGATTGAGCCATCTGAGATAGTTGCCTAGGATATTTTTTGTTAATATGACCAAAAAACGACGGTTGCTAGGCAATGAAACCAGTATCCAGGCAACTATCTCAGATAGCCCTATCCATATCTACAGATAGGTTCTTAATTTCGGCCGTTAGTAGTTAGTCCTTTTGAATCGTCAATATTTTCCTACCACCTCTTCAAGATTTTTAAACCGACAACAAGAACAGGCGCACGTAACTTGCCGTCGTTACCGTATTTATTAATTTCAGGGTATACCTCCTCACGGAATCGTGATATTCGGCAGCCAGCTTCACACGCACTTGACTGGAGTGGCCGTGTGGACCCGCCATTTCCGTCGAGGCATAGAGCTACCAGTCTTGAACAAGGACATGCATTACTCCACGCATTTCCAAGAAATCAGAATATTACACCGCCCTGTAAAAGTCTTACCGGTAAGACCATAAAGACCCGTACCCTGGAAATATCGGGATAAAAAGTATCCTATGTTTTAATTTAGTCTTGTCTACTATCTGTGCCAAATTTCATCCAAATCGTTCAGTAGTTTTAGCGTGAAAGACTAACAGACAAACAAATAAATAAAGAAACTAACTGACATACTTTCGCATTCATAATACAAGCGGCCACCTGCGGTTTCTCCCGCGTGGTTCCTGTTCCTGTGGGAATATCGGGATGAAAATTAGCCTATTTTTTATCCAGGGTATCTTCTATCTGTGTGCCAAATTTCATCCAAATTACTCCAGTAGTTTTTGCGTGAAAGAGTAACAAACATCCAAACATCCTGAGAAACTTTCGCATTAATATAATATTAGTAGAAAGTAGGATACATATACTTACGCCATAAATCTTTACAGCTTGATAGTAAAATGTATAAATATCACTGTCAGCCATAACTGAACGACGCCGACGTCGGATTGACGCAATCAAAAGCAAGACCTATTATGTTCTGTCTGTCTATGCTTTTTAGCTATTTTTTTATAGATTCACGCGACTCCATGCCCGAGTAAAGAGAACCTTACAAGTGACATTTGGTTTCCTAGCCTACTTATTTTTAGATATGCAATTTTTATGGGACTTGTAAAGTAAACGCTTTTTTTCACAGGGTGATTACTTAGAAACAACCTGCTTATACAATACCATTGACAAGACGAATGCTACGATTGGAGGACACGCTATAACCGATGAAATGTGCGTTAATTACGTACACTACTACCCTTCAACGGACTTAGAAGTGTGTAAAAGTGCTGTATCCAACCGTGCTTTGGAAAACTACTTCAAGTTTGAGAAGGAGTAAGTGGTAATATTGTGTCGCTTTAGCTGAGAGAATGCATTCCTGGCGGTCGTATCTTTTATTTATATCAAGTAAATATAACTTATTTTAGAATATTTTACTTTTCCGCATAATCGAAAATGACCATTATTTAGTAGAATGAACGAACTGTCAGCAACCTATCAGAATCGCATTGTTTATTTGGCTGGACTTGAGTTTGTTCGCTAGCTATTACGTACCGTCGTCACTCAGAATCGCTCGCTTCATTAGTATATCGTGATGAATTAAAGACTTGAATTTGTGTAAACTAAACTAACCAATTACTATTTCAGTTTTGCACTAAATTATTAGTCTGTTAGCTGTCTGGAACTCTATTATTGATTCACTCGTCTCGAGGATTCTACTGATTTTCGGGCGACGTTTGAGTTTCCGTATTCCGTAAAAGCGACCTTGCCCGTATATACATAGTTTCGCTTTTCGCCTGTTATACCGCCTCCCAACGCGAGCGCGCGAGGGGCAAAGCGAAAAGCGAGCTATGTCTACACACGCAAGGTCGCTTATCGCCTGATCGCCTCCCCATTAGCCTCGCCACTCGCGCGACGAGTGATTCAAAAATAGAGGTTCAGGGCTATTCTATTTTTTACCAACTTCAAAAAAAGGAGGAGGTTCTCAATTTGACGGAATCTTTTTTAAAATTCTAATCTTTGTTTGCAGGTGGGATAACATGTCAATATCTTACGACGCCGCTCCCCGCGCAAACTACTTGGCTATCGAGCCGTGGACGCCTCTACGAGTTAATGCCCTGAACGAGCTTTATACAGAATCACCGATATCAATGCAATGCAATAAGTCAGATGGAAGTCGCTTTCAGGTACAGTCAACGACACGTTGAGCTTAACATTGGAAAAGAAAACACAAAGCCGTTTGTAGATGGCGCTTCGTACGTTAGAATTAACTGTCACTTTGAGTTTGTCAGTTCAGTGGCTATTTTTTGCGATATTTGGTAAAATATTTCACTTTTTGTATGATTCTCTTACAGAGTGCTTACATACTTACTCTTTATACTCTCTGGTATGAATGCCATAGGTATGACGTTCGCAGCGCCTCTGGCGACGAGTATTGTCAGATTTCTTCCCATTGCACAAATACCACCCCTACTACGAGTGACTTAAGGGCGCTCTTTAGGCCAAACTGTAAAGCATGTCTTTCCTTTTTAGCTATAGATATTAGCTGTGACTAAACCAATAACCTCTAAAATATTAAGCTGTATGTCGCGGCTGCCTTAGCCATTGTTAACGTCTACCAATCCGCATATTGCCCTTCGCGGTGGGTCATGGTCCATTCTCCTTCACTCCAAGATTTACCTAGGGCTGAAACTGCGTAGCGGGACACGCACGCGTGTTAACATACATTAGAGCTTACCCAAAGTATCCCTTGTAAACATCTATCTGTTAGATATAAACGAGCAATCTTTGTTGACAGTTTCGGCCTTTATGGATGGACATTAAAATGACTGATGATGTTGGAACACTATATTTTATCCCTTCTTTCTCTCTTATCATATGAGGATTAGTGACCACCTCTGGTGTCAGAGTTTATCAAGCCACCTAATAAGGCATCTGACTTAGTTCAGCGACTGTTTTCAGATGATAACAGTCGGGACCGACGTTTTAACGTGCCCTCCGAAGCACGGAAATGCTCAGTTGTAAAGCCACTTTACAGTCAACCATCCGACACAGCGGACTGAACGTTGCTCTACCTATAAAATAGCATTATAATAACATTCTACGCTAGGTTTAACATTGCTTTTTTTTATCTTTGACAGGGGGACTGGGAAGGTGTACCCACACCAAGAATCAAACTGGCACTTCCTAAGGAAAAGAGACATTGTCCAGTCGGTACCTCAAGATAAAGTTACATACAGATAAGGTACAATAAACCCCAATGTATTTAGTAATATTTCGCGTATTCATGTAATAAGAAAAAAATTTTTTATTATTTATTATATGAAATATCAGTATGTTAGTGGTAGCTATTAAGTAGTAGTATTAATTTGTAGTTATTATAAAAACTATTGTAGTTATATAAAACTTTATAGTTACTGCAATTGTAACGTATTTATATGATGTTATAAAATAGAGTAATTAATTAAAACAATTAAATTAAGATGTTTTTATTTATCGTCATAAGCCATTTTTAATGTCCCCATTGCTGGGGCACTGGCCTTCCTTATGGATGAATAATGAGAACGGACCATGACCGGGCCCATTGCGGATTGGTGGGTTTTAACGACTGTAAATGCAGCCGGGGCCAACGGCTTAACGTGCCTTCCTAAGATAATACATTTTTGGTCACCCATTCCATGTCCGACCATTCCGAAAGTTGCTTAACCTCAACAATCGCAGGCCGAGCGCGCGAACCACTGCGCCACAGGCTACTCAATTTTTTATCTATAATATTATGTTTATGACTGTGCAGTTGCATGGTTGATTTTAACTTTCCATGAGACCTAAAACAAAACAAAACACGGGACGATAGACATTTACACAACATAACAATGGATTGGGGTTAATACAATTGGAGATTTAAACAGGGGGATGACCAAGGGATGACATGATATTCATATTCATATTTGCAAATTAAATAATTTACTATTATTTTGTTTTAAAAAATTACGTAGTAATAAAACAACTTTTACGAATATCAAACGCGCTATATTGTACAAACTAAGTTGTAATTGTTCGCATTTTTTGGTTTTTTAGGGGTCTTTTGATTATTCTGACGTTTCAATCAAAAAACCAAAGGACAATTACAACTTAGTTCGTGAAATATAGCGAGTTTGATATCCGTAAAAGTTGTATTATTTCAATGAACAGTGAGCGCCAAAACTTAAGATGTACGTTTAATTTACGTAGTATATATACATAACGGGTGTGAACCTGAGTCAATTGGAAATATTAATAGGTCGACATACATTTTTGTTAAGTAAACCATAGAGGGGAGTTTTCATTTTCGGACAATGAAAAAATATATGTTCAATGGTGCCCTCATCTTAGTCCACATTCACATAAAGAGTTGTCCTTTACCCTGATTTTTGCAACTGCGACAGTCAGAAAAAATTAGTTTTGTTTAACTTGTGCGACTTAACATACAGGACAGCCTCAAGAATCGCCAAGGCTTCTCCAAAACTGACAGTGAGCAGAAAAGGACATTTAAAATAAATTTGTATTTGGACAGCCAAATTGCCAAACCTCCGTTTCCGTCTTCTTCTAATCTGTAGGCGTCAGTATACACAGTAAACCAGTCTCGCCATTCTTTATTTAATATGCTATGGCATTTCGTAAGCATTTGACAGTTCGTATTGAATGTCATTAGTGACAAATTCCATACAAATTGCAGCCGATCAAATACTATATAAACTGTCAAATGAATACGATTGACTTTACGCAATCGCACCCTTGATTTGGAAACATTGTTTGCATCAGGGATGTTTTTGTAGATACCAAAATCTAAATTGACGGAAGGTCAGAATAACAGTGCCTCATAGGGGACGTCATATATAGCATTAAAGGGTAATTTCGCTATCGGAGTAGGAAGACTCAAAAGGTCTTGAAAACTCTTCACTAAACGGGGGACTCCTTTATGGATCCAATATGAAGAAATATTAACAGAGCTGGTTAAATTTTGAAGTTTATCTATAAAAGGGGATGGTCTGGATACTGATAAACATTCAGCAGGTATCTGTCACACAGCATCTGGCGTCTATGACTCAAGCGAGTACAAGGGAGGCTCAACACATTCCACTTGAAGGGCAATCACTGGGGATGATCGCATGGCTCCAATCCGAAGACACTTCGACTGAATTAAAGTTAGTTTTTGCAATGCTAGATTATTGCAAGGCGCAAGACAAAGCTGAGCTGAGACAAAGCTTCCATAGTCAAAGTGGCTTCTAACAACCGCATTGTATCAAAGTTTTTGGCTTTTCGGATGAGAACCCCAGTAAACTCCTGAAAGAGACCTAAGGATGTTAACGTCCTTTTCAGCTTTTATGCATATGCGGGTTAATTTTCGAATCAAAAATTATGCCCAAAAACTTGAAGCTACTGCCTATTTTAATTGATTGTCCATTAATAATATTAATATCCGGACATCGGATAGATCTTTTGCGGGTGAACACAACAGCTTTAGATTTTTCTGCTGACAGAGATAGACCGTGGTCGGACAGACATAATTAAAACCTACTTTTGGCTTCTTCTGGATCGATGCATATAAAGCAATGTCATCTGCATAATGCAGTATGTTACAAAAGTTTTTGACGGTTCTGTCTAAGTGATACGTGCGTAGAGGAGGGGCTTAAAACGGATCATTGCGGAAGACCTTTCCAGACTGATCTAGGTGTCTGTGGTTCCCCGTTGACACGCACGGTAACCGACCTTGGTGTAAGCAAATTGCATATAAAATTAATCAACCTCACTGTTAAACTCAGATAATGCAGTTTCTGCCTGAGCAGAGGAAGTTGGACATTGCCACACGCGGAAGTTACGTCAGTCTGTCCGATGTGCCCAAACCTCTTCTAAAACCAAATTGGGATTTAGGTAAAATGCCCCTTTTGTCGACGATCCAATCTAACCTATTTTTAATTAGATGTTCCATTACTTTACACAATGTGGGCGATAAAGCTTATGGACGATAAGAGGATGATTTTTTAGGATCTTTACCTGGTTTGAGGATGGGGATGACAATTTGAGTTTTCCAGGAGTTGGGAGGTAAGCCATTAACTAATATTATGTCCAATAGTACATTTTTGGCTCTATCTTAGCAGTGTGTAATAAAGGAATATGGGATTCCATCTATACCTGGGGCACTGTCTTTTAAGCCCTCTAGAGCACAATATAGCTCAGCGAATGAGAAGGGGGCGTCCATACTCGTTTGATTTAGGAGGGGGATATGTAGGGAATAAGTCCTCGCTTGGGACAGTAGGAGGGGCTAGTTTATTACAGAAATCCGGAAGCCAGTAATCCATCTCATGGAAATATTTGGCGGGTCCTTCGATCGACGAAATGAGTTAACCTTCTTCCACACCATAGAAGGTGAGGTGAGGTTCGTGGAGATAAAGATTCACAAAAGTTGTGCCAGCCCAGGGCTTTTTTCTTAGACAAAACCCGTTTTGATTTGGCAGAGGTTTTTGATAGTTGAGGTATTTGCTCATGCAACTTGGATCTGACAATTATAATTCAGCTTCGTAACGCCATTTAATTTCAGCTGTGCAATCAGAATCTCACCAACCTGGGGATGACATGTGGTTGCGAGCAATAAGTTTTTGACTGGAATTGCCTCATCTGCCGCTCCAATCAGTTATTACGAATACTTCATGCATCTGAACATAGTTTTCTGCACTAATGGAATGAAGTAGATGTAATTTGGAGTCTACACTGGCAGCAAAGATTTCCCAGACAGTTTGCTTTGTTTTATACTTGAGGAGAGGAGGGATATCAACCTTTGGTGGAAAGGAAGGGGGATATGGTCACTACCGTAACTAAGGGGCATGGTATTAAAATTTAGGCGGGAAACAAATTCTGGGGAGGCCAAGGTGATTGCAATTCTTTCTTTGTCCTGGTGATACTCCTTCGGGTTGGTGATCCGTCACTACCTATACATAAATTGAGATCGTCAATGAATTCAACAAGAGAGGCAGAGTTAGGACATCGGTGTAAAGAGCCGTGTCCATCGTTCCAGCAGCGCCACGGTCGGTCACGGTCACAAAAATATGACAAGATACACGGACAGACAGAGATGACGAATCTAGGTATAGGTAAGGTTTCCGTTTTTTGCCATGTAGCTACGGAACCCCAATAAAAAATATCAAAGTTAAAAGTAATAAAAACAAAATGTATGAAGAAAATTACTTATTACCTACCTAAGTAGGTACTTACCTACTATAAAAATAACAAAACAAGGCACAAATGGACCCTGTTTCAGCCTGTGAATTGCTGCGGCGAGCGACATTACAGTAATAAGCTGTGATTAAATTTTAAAGTAAAAACTTTTCCACTCGAATGTACCAGTTGTATGGCATATTGAATCAAAGGCTCATTTCTCGAAAAACAGCTGTGTTATACTCGTTATCAGATTTTTTTCCGTGTTCGCTATGGTAGCACTAAATATGGTAGCACTAAATATACTAAATATCGTATTCCCTCCTTCCTACAACCCGGGGTCCTTTAAACGAGGCGTGAAGAAGCATTTAGCAGGCCGGCAAGGTGAGGGTGGCTGATGTGGCAGTTTGATCTGCTGCACCAGCTATCTTCGCGTCTGGACTCTAACTCCACTTAACATCAGGTGGAGGTAGAGTCATTTGCTCCGACCTAAATATAAAAAAAATAAAAATAAAAAAAAAAAAAAAAAAAAAAAAAAAATATTGGCATGCTCAGGTTGGTCACTGGTGCCCGGGAACATGCTGTATTGGGTGTGGCGCTGCTGGAACGATGCCTAAATGTATGAACAAATTGTAAACCTAGATTTCTCTGGAACAGTGAATCCTGCGATAGTGGTTTATTTTTTTCCCTTTATAGGGAGATAAGAGAATGCGCGAATGTTATTTGATACATCAATTAAAGGCGTAAGAGCAAAAACATTCTTTTTTGAGGTTATAATTTTTTGATGCCTATAAAATCCTTAATCC
The DNA here is from genome assembly GCA_910589605.1 of Chrysoteuchia culmella. NCBI lineage: Eukaryota > Metazoa > Arthropoda > Insecta > Lepidoptera > Crambidae > Chrysoteuchia > Chrysoteuchia culmella. Next base: position 17,694,380 of record OU342651.1, on the reverse strand, counting down.
ACGATGAAATGTAGAAATTCAATATTTGCCGTGCCTTACGATGCGGGCACACTGATCCCAGTAAAAAAATCGAATTCCTGAGATTCAGCCGTGGCGCTGCTGAAACGACGTCGTTCCAGCAGCGCCACAAGTGACCCACGATTACTCCTGAATCTGTCGACATTTACGGGTGGATGTTAGCTTGTGCGAAATGGAAAAAAAGGCAAAAATCTGTGTCTTATCAGATTTATATAGCTTTTGTAATTAATGAGATATAGCGTAGCGCTGCCAGAACGACGTCGTTCCAGCAGCGCCGCAAAAAAACCCGTATATCTTCGGATCCAGTGGGGGGATAAAAACAAACGTATTTTGTCTGGTAAAAATTGGCCTAAATGGTGTTTTTTTTCAAGCAAATCGGAGACCGTGGCGCTGCTGGAACGATGGACACTACAGAGCCCCAGAGTTGATGATGACAGTTAAAGTCACCAAAGATAAGTATATGGCCTTGTATGCGGGGAAGAAGTTTTTTTATGATTAAAATTATGCTTGGAGTAGGATAAGGAATATAGATGGGTACGAATGTCATGTTCGTTGCTTTACCAACTACTATCTGATAGTGGTCAGAATGGGCAGATCTATTATAGTAAAAGGGATATTTCGACTAATAAGGATGGCTGCACCACCCTTGCCATCATGTATGTCATCCCTGAGACATGCATACCCCGAAATCCTAAAATGTACTCCGGACTAAGCCATATCTCTAAAACAGCAAAAAAAAAGGTTAAAATTTATTGATAAGGTTTATTACATATTTCTGGTTTCTTGTGCCTAATGCTTTTCAGTTCCACTGCATTAGATTGGCCATTTTTATTACTCAGAGAGGATACGAAGGCTTCTAGTAGAAGGGCTTGATTGGGGTGAAGAGCGAACCTATTCAAAGTAAAACAAAAAAGAAATAGAACTTTGGGCGGTATGGCTTCACCGAATTTTTTAGGCATGTTGACCATGGTTGAAACCATTAATTCAATAAGGTTGTTATCATAGAATATACATATATACTGGTAGTTGTCATTAGGGGAGGGGGAGACGGTGCGTTGCCGTGAGTTAGGAAACCCACAGCCATTTGGCATTGAAGAGTTTGGAGTGCGAGTTATTTCATGGGCTACTGCGTCCCAGTGGCGAGTAGTAGTTGGACGGGCAGGTCTAGAAGTTGTAACAGTTTTTTTTAAGAGTAGGATTGAGAGGAAATTGGTTTAGATGGACTTGGGCTCGGGGTGTGCTGACGGGGAGAAAAAGTTGGTGCAGGGGTAGAATTGAGCTTCTCTAAGTAGGATAGGCGTGATGGGAGAAAACGTTGGGAGGCACCTGTGTGACTAATGTTTTCCTCTCACATGACTAGTTTTATGACTTTTTTGCCTTGAATGTTCGGGGCAGTTAGGGTCAGTTGCTTTATGGAGACTGTGCAAAGCAAGCAAGTCGCTATACTTTCTGGGGTTGAGCAAGAAGCACTTGCGTGATTTTGACGTCACTTCAAACATCTGGGGTTGATCGACATTGATCCGAAACATGACCAAACCTGCAGCAATTCCAGCTCTGGATAGTAAGCAGTTTATATGAGTCAACATTTAGAATCATGTGATAACAAAATACTTTCTCTGGTAGTTGCTGTCCTTGGAAAGTGATCACTACTGTGGTTGTAGGAGTCCAGTACGAAGCGCCATCCCTTTTACTCAATCGCCTATAAGTCTTCTAACTGGGTCACAGTTGCGAGCATAAGTTATGCCTCGGAACAGGACCTCTATTTTTGAATCACTCGTTGCGCGAGTGACGAGGCGAACGAGGAGTCGATAATGCGATAAGCGACCTAGCAAGCGTTGACACAGCACGCTTTTCGCTTTGCTCCTCGCGTTGGGAGGCGGTACTACAGGCGAAAATCGAAGCTATGTATATCGTGCAAGGTCGCTTTTACGGAATACGGAAACTCAAACGTCGCACGAAAATCAGTAAAATCCTCGAGACAAGTGAATCAAAAATAGAGCTCCTGTTCTTCTAAAGTCAACTCTGTTGGGATTTCCCGCACAACTACCATCCGGGATACGTGGAATTTCACGTCAATCGAATTTCGAAGTGAATCGTATTTATTTGACAGTTCATATTGTAATCATTTGTATATCATTAAAATTGCATCCGATAGATACGTTAAGAACTGTCAAATGAATACGATTACTTTACGCAATCGCACTCATAATCACCAAATTATCTGTCTACGTCATCGTCAAAATTTTTCTGTTGAGTCGAGAAAGAATTTAATATTACAATTGTCTACCAATATAAATTCGAAGGACCAATTTTTAGATCCAATTCAAGTAATGGTCTGTCTTCTCCAATAATCATTTTCAGTTGATTACTTTCTATTGATTACTTAGTCCCAACTAAAGTGGAACTTGTATTATGGACACACAATATATGTCAATATCGCTTAGACAGGTTATAAATAATGCAACCATCAAAAACATTTGCCGTATCACACAAACACATGGTAACGTTGGCAACCATGCCGTTCGAAGTCAAACGTCGCCGGTAAACAAATATACAATATAAAAAAATCAAAGAGGCTTATACGTTTTTACTATTGAAGTAAGTAATCACGTTGCTTGTTAGCTATATAATACAAGTTTTCATGCCGTTGAATATATATTGACTAACTTATTGAAGGACCAACGAGGTTTCCTAGTATTTAGTACAAAACTGTTACTTTTGAAGCATATTAATAGTTACGTAGGTGCTTCTTTCAGTCTAAGTATGTTTATCTTATCTTAATTAAAATTTTATAATTATGTGTAATATTTATTTAAATGGGTTATCCCTAATTTATTGTATATATTGCTATGGACTGGCAACTTGCCCATAGTTTCGAACTACGCACGCAGTCAGTGACAGCAGACTTACGTTACGGAGCACAGAGTACTATATGTATACTGTTACGGAGTTACGATAAATAAACAGTCTGTGTTTGACCGTAAAAGCGGCAGGTTGTGCCGCTACGTACATTTTACTTTATATATTTTTCCGGTCAATCGGTTTTTATAATATAATTTCAACTGGCACTGGTAAGCACTGAATTTTATATATCACATTTCAACTTTTGATTATGCTTTCATACGTTATTAATGATCTAAGAGTTTTCCCATGTTGTGCAATATTTTGGTAACATTGACTTTTTGGTTGGAGTTATGATTTTTATCGAACTAAGTTTCATAAAAAAGCTACAGAGTTTTATTTGGGCGGATTTAATAAAATATAGTATGTTTTATTATATTATATACTTAAAAATAATATACATTTTTATATAACATATATAAAACTAATATAAATGTTATCTAAAAAACATTTAAAAAAAGTTATGAGCTCTATTTATAAACATGTTGTATTTATTTACTAATTATTGTGAAATACCTATTTATTACCGACAATTATAGTCACAAAGTAAATAACGGTACAACTTCTTATTTCTGTTAAATTAATAAGTAAGTACATGTATTTATACGATGCCAGAATCACATTCACTTTTCCGTAACAAGGAACAAGAGAGTATTTATCCTGTTACTAGGTGGGCAGTGTATAGTAATATAGATGCATAGGTATGTTATTGATACTTTATCTATAATGATTTAATTATTTTCGGTATTAAGGGCCCGCTATAGGCCAACGAAAATCAGATTGCTTTACATGATCGTCTGTAATATCAATATTAACGAAAAACTGAATTTCAAATTAAGATGTAGCAAACTACAGGACTAACACTAGTGACTATGTTACTCAAAAACACGATTGCATAAAACTTTCTCGATAGAAAAAAATTGCGAAGATGCCTCCAAATCACCATAATTAACACGATAAACTGCTAGTATTCAAGTAATACATTAAAATAAAGCTTGGAACTTTTTAGTATAATTACACTATAGATAAGGCAGGGCTTATGTTATATTTTTTTTGTAAATAACCTTTAAATATCCTTTAAAAAAAGAATTTCCTTCATTTCTTCATTCCGGACCGGCCGAATGGGGCCGGAGATTTATATAGTAAATGCTGCCTTATTTCTCATAGAAATAAGGCAGCATTTACTTTGAAGTTTGCCGTTGCAGTTATTACTTTTGCTTTTGGCCTAGAGCGCGCCCTTAAGAGGATTGTGTGGTGCCGATGCCGATACGCGTCGCGAGTCCTAGAGAGAGGAGATTGTCTACTTTTCCTACTGAAATACTGTTTCGAGCGATAACGTTTCCACCCCCCTAAACCTTTACGAAATGAGGCAATTGAACTGAACGAATTGACGTCATTCGATTCAGTACACCTTAATTTTAACTTTTAAGTTTAACTTAGATAAATTAAAACGCGCGAGGTAGTGTTTTAGTAAAAAAATATGGATATTGAAATGCTAATAATTTTTGTAATAAGCAATATTTCTTTAAAATAAGAACATACTTGCCTACTTATCAAATAACTCAAGAACATGTGAAAAAATATCAAAATTGGATTATGTTTAAGGAGGAAGAAACGTCATCGCTTTTTGTATGAGAATTTACAGCTACACAATCCTCTTAAGTTGAAAAATCTGCAGGATCATAAATGAAAGATAGTCAAGTTTGATAAATAACTACGCGGAATGAAGTCAGTTAAATTACTAAATAAATAAAACCCACAAAATCTTGTTAACTATATTTGCAAGTTAATAATGTTGCAGCACAAATTCACACAAAATTTAACTAAATAAAATAAAATAATAAAACAAGAGTAATTTAACGAAATATTAGAAATAAACTATTTCCATAAACATTACGCGCGAAGATCTGTAACAAACATTTTGTAGATTGATAGAATGTAACAAATCATTGTAGAGGAGACACATACGCTATTTAAATACCATCTAACTCTTTGGTGTTAAAGCAAAATCTATGCTTGTAAATGGCCAGTCTGCGTTGCCTGCTGATTGCATAAAGTTCGACACGATAGTTCAATGTGACCTTGGTAAGACAAGCGTTGAGGTTGTGATACCCCTGAACCTTTAATCAACCTTCCTTTCAATCCAATCTAGCAAGTATTCAAACTTTCTTTTATAATGAGAAGTAGATTTTAATAACGGGTAATAATGAGCTACAATGTTATATATTTAATCGAGAAAGTAAATAAGTTTGCCTTCGACTCCAATTACTCCAAATACTATTTTTAGTTCTTCATTTTCTTAAAAATATTCCTATTCTACTTATCGATCTTAAAACGTAAGTGCAAAGGCAATTCGTAAATCATTGCATAAGTTTACAGATAATCAATACTAGATAAAATTACCGTAAGGTACTAATATATATTCTGTGATAAAATGATAAGTCCTCAATTGTGTGGTTATCGCGTCGAGTCGAGCGAAACGTTAGAGTCCGCGCTACGAAAGAAGTCCCGCGGAATATTAAGGAACTAAATTTATCGCCATAGTAATATTTTAAGCCATAGAGCTTATTTTCGAATGTTGAACGTGTCAGCCCGTAGACTGCAGCGCCTCTCTCAAGGGACTTCTTTTGTGGCGCGGATACTAGAGATAATGCGTATAGATGGATGTGTCATTACACTAACAAACATTTTAAAATAAAAATGCATCAACAATATGTTTCAGCCGAATGGAAAAAAGTCAAATTTCTCACTAGTTTTCCTTTTTATAACTTTATCTAGTATTCCCATTCCCGTGGGAATATCAGGATAAAGTAAAGCTACTGTTGTAATCCAGGGTATTTACTATAAGTATGCCGAATTTAATCTAAACCAGTTTAGCAGTTTTTGAGTTTATTCTTTGCAAACATACAAAAATACAAATCATCCTCTTTATAATATTTGTTTCGACATACGCACGCACTATTTCCTTGTTGACACAGACACAGAATACTTAATAGTACAAGTAACACAGAGTAATTCGCTAAATCCGTTCTAATTAAATGTTTGTGATATTGTTTACTTAATTGGCGTAAAACTATGTTATTTTGCTATTTAGATAGCGTATGAGTGTATGGCAAAACCCAGCTACCAATTTTCACCTCAGCGTATTAAGAAATCATTGTACAAATAGTAAAAATTATCTAAAAGATAAACTTGCGTGCTGATTTTTTTTAACTTTATTATGTATAGTCAACAGCAGCTACGGCTTTACACTTTGACCTTGCGCGAGCGCCCTTACTTCGCTTGTAATAGCGGCGGTTATCGTAGTCCAACTGTAAAGTAGTACGTGCTGCTGACCGTACAGAACAGCGCACATCAAGCTTTATACGTGTAGACCACGCCCTTATCACGTACGAATTAAGCTTGATTTTTGTAGAGCAACGTTTATTGTTGATGAACTGTCGACTGTCTGTCTATACTTATCTCGTTGAGTAAATATTTATTTTCTTTACTGATTTACTTATTTCAGATCTCCCAAACAAGGTTGTGCAATTCTTTACGCAATCTAAGTAGCCCTAAAAATAAGTCATAGTCAAAAGCGCCTATTACATACAGTATTTATTACGCTCTAAGATATGGAACCTAAACATTGTGATGTAGAAAGGGAACAAAATCCGAGGGAGAAGACGAACTTATTATCTAAATTCTGTTATTGGTAAGTTTACATTTTGTATAGACTAAAACTGTGGTCTCTATTAATCCTACATTGGTTATAGTACAGACAGCTTTTTGCCGTGCTTGCGTGCGCGGAATACAAAAAACATATACCTGGTTATAGCTGTTGTTTCTATCATACACCGACATTAGCGTACTACCAACCAAATACTACTAAAAATATTTTTGTTGTTACACAATAATATTTTTTTCTACCACGGCGTGCGTTTTGTGACGCCGAAAGCGGCCGAAGGCATGAATGTCACATCCTTGCGTGTTTTACATAACCATATTTAGATATTTAGTTAGAAAAAGATAATAAATATATTTTATTGTTATTTAGGTACACTCGTTCAATATTTGAAAAAGGCCGGAAAGGGCAATTAAGCATATCGGACGTATACAGGTGAAATATTTTCTTTTTTATTTTGAAAATATGCTTCATTCCTCAAATTAATACTCCTTACACTACTTTGCCCAAGTTTCTCAGCAACCATTCTATTCCTCAGGTGTATGCCAACTCATAGAGCAGCCCCCCACGGTGATGAAATCGGCAGAAAATGGAAAGAGGAAGTACAAAACCAAAGTATGATTTACTTTATTGATAACCAATTTAAGCTTTATTTTCTTCGTACGTCAAATTGGGAGTTTGATTGCTATGTTACCCTAATCACTAATGTATTTAATTTCAGATGATCACAAACAGCCATCGCTTGTGAGAGCTATTCTAAGAATATACGGCTTGAAATTCTTCACATTTAATATCATTTTCTCAATTTGTGATACTGCTGTAAGGCAAGTATTAGTTTGATTGGTTCTCGAAAAGCTTTGTTTCACCAATTGCTTTAAATCTTCATTTAGTTGTTTAATGAATGTAAGGATAACCGGATGATAAACAGAAATAATTTCTAATGGTTTTATAACAAGGCTTACTATTGCGTATCTTACGACACGTTTTGTAGTATCTTTAATCGTAACTTTGGGGCCATCTGTTTGAGCTCGATTTATTGTTACATTACATACAACTACGTTTAGAGTAATGGCAGCGGCAAAATTTCTTCACTATCAATTTATAAGTCTTCACTTAAGGGCACAGGCCTTCTTGTTACATGTATAAAAACACGGCGTAATCCTAATAAGTCATTACAGTTTCGAGGGTGTTATCGACGGCAAATGCGCCCGGGACTGAGACGGTTTGAAGTGGCTTAGAAAATATATTCCCCATGACCCATCGATAGTAAATAAACTGCTGAACCGGTCACCACGGCGTAAACGAGCTCTAAATAAAGAAATCCAAAAATATCTTCTAACAAATATAAAATTTTTGGGAACCCCCATTATTGCTTCACGTACAAGTATTGTTTGTTCGTTTGGACAACGTCACTGTACATAATAAACGAGAGACACTTAACTGACGTAAACGCCGTGACGAAATAACGTCGCTTTGTTGGTAGACAAGCAACTTTAGATTATGCCAAAGTTGAGGTACTTTGTCATAATTTAAAATCACAAAATTAATGTAAAAAAATGCCAGGGTTGCAATTGCAAGTAAAACATTGTTGTTTTATTATGAACTCTTCTTAGCTCAGTTTTTGTAAAACATTGAATTTTTTAATATAATATTGTACTCGTTCTTGCTCCTTACGCTGGTAACACTCATGTGCCTAAAAATAATAAAATGTTACTTACAGGTAAGTTCGCTTAGTTATTATAATTAATTACTTTTGTTGCAGATTAGCAATACCGTTGTGCCTTGAAGGTCTCATTAGTTATTTTAGCCCATCACATGCCGGAATATCTGAAACACACGCTTATTTATATGGCGCAGGGATTGTTGGGTAAGTTTTTTTTACATCTAGGTACAATCGGGGAACTTCCCGTTTGACCACCCTACGCCCTGAACGAGTCACACCTGTCAATGCGATTCTTTCCATAAAACTATAATTATTTTGTCATTTGCTAGCAGCACACTGGTGTCCAGGGAACAATGAATTATCTATTGTATCTCATAGCTCGGGGCCTGAGAGGTGTAGTTTTTTTTGGGAAACGTTTTTTCGAAAAGAAATGAAGCTTATAGAAAAAATCTATTATTCAAATGAAATACCTATTAATGTTCTATTATTTGTGATAAAGCATTTTCTATAAATCTGTTACTTTTCGAAATAACGCTCCTAAAAAATCTCTACTGGTAGAAACTGTACTAATATCCATGGTTTTTTTGTGTTTCTGAATTTTATGGGTATCTACAAGTGCTTAGTGCTTGTTCTCATGGTCTCCAACCCCTTTCTTCTATAACTCTGACAGCTTCTGTAGACAACCCAGTTTGACATATGGTGAAAGTGCATTGGTGCTTTTTATAGAGAATCGTTACATTGATTTTAATGTAACAGTCACTTTAGGCCAAACTCGGTTGCACACTGAAGCTGCCAGAGTCACAGAATAAGCGGGCAGTTGCGCGGTAACTCGATAAGCTACGCCACTGCGCATAACATGAATGCGCTCTTATTCATTAGAAGAATCCATTTACTTTAAGTGCTTGTGTTTTAATTTAAGGAATGACTAATAATTGCGGGCCAGCCACCCATAATTTATGTTGTTATGTTTATGTACAATCAACAGCACAAAAGATTTTACACTTGTACTACAACCGCCGCGCCGCCCGCTATCGCGTGCGATATAAGGGCGCTCTCAAGGTCAACCTGTAAAGTCTGACATTCTGTTGTCTCTAATACTTAAAAAAAATGTAACTTTATTTTTGCAGTAATGTGCTTGTGATTTTATTATATCATTTTAATTATTCAGTCTCATGATGCTGCAAGCAAGCATGCTGCAATTCTTGCTGTTGTGGATATTAGAGCTAGGAATGAAAATCCGGGTCGCTTGCTGTTCTTTATTATATAGAAAGGTATGAATGTAGTCCAATTAGAAAATATTTTATCAGTTGTAAACCTTATAGACCCTAGGCTGCCTCCTTGAGGTAGTTTTATCAATAGCAGTTTCTTTTAATTTTGTTAATTAAGATAGATTAACAATACACTAAACAATTTTACTTATGCTCTGTAACAATGCAATCGCCCGCCGATTCGATTATATTATACTCAACATTTTATACTTAGTTTACACAAACAAATCACAATGTTGCTATCAAACACAAATCCCAGTACGTAAATAATGTCGTTACTTAGATTTGGATAGAGTTAGTTTTTTTATGGATAATATCTACTCTTGTATGTTATTGATGTTTCTTTTAATTTTCAGCTTCTTCGCATAGATCAAAACGCGGAGGGCAAGGCATCTGAAGGTTTGACAGGATACATAATAAATCTGTTGACGACAGATGCGGAAAGATTCGACATGGCAGCTCTGTTCATAATGGACCTTGTGAGAGGGCCGGTTGAGACCGTTGTCATACTCTATATTATGTATAGACAAATCGGGGCAGCCAGCTTGTTAGGTGTGGTGTTCATAGTTTTGTTCATACCGCTGCATGGTGAGTATCGTGGAACGAATAAGTTGTATGAGTTAATATAAGCTCATCCCCTTAATCACTTATGTCCTAACTGGTGGGGCGTAGCTTTTGATAGATAGGGTGGGCCATAACCGATCACGCATACCTGATACGGATTCCTTTTATAGGGTGTTAACAAGTTATAATAAGCAGATGGGACCAACTGCCTAACGTGTTTTTCGAAGCCAAGAAAATTTGCCTAGATTATAAGATTAATAAGTTTTTGGTGGCTCATCACTGACCCTAAAAAAAAAAAAAAGCCGCAATCTCAAGCCCACTGCGATCTCGACGTCCTTAAAGTTATTGAGTACCTACAGTTTTTACAGTTTTTGAGTACAGAGAGTCTATTTATATCTGGATTTCGAGTCCATCGGATTGAGACATTCAATCTTAGCTTACAATTAAACTTTGCTAGTTACTTAACTGCTTTCCCGATAATTCGCATCATTACTGTTCTTTATTATTATTAAAGCATACCTCAGTAAAATATCCAGCAAGTTACGGCATGAGACTACAGTTCGAACAGACAATAGGATTCGCATGATGAACGAGGTTATCCAAAGTATAGAAGCCATTAAAATGTATGCATGGGAAAAATCGTTTGCAAAAATGATCGGTCTTGCTAGAAGGTGAGTAAAAAATTTATCTAAATATAAAGTTACTAATAGCATCAGAATACTATTGCTAATATCATAAATCTGAAGAGCTCGTTTGAACGGGCTAATCTTTTTATCTATCGTTGGATACACATTGGGGAAGGGCATGACAAAAACAATATTTTATCAATCGAACAAATATAATAGGAATACATTTTTATGGGAAATCTGAAGAAAATTTGTTGATTTTTTGAAGCTTTCAAACTGCTTTCCGTTTACACTACACTTCTACACCATCTACAGTTGTCAGCAAATATATCGAGCCACTGCGTTATTTTCATACATCGATGCACAGTGAGTATGTTTGTATGAAAATGACGCAGGGGCTGTAATATGTTAATGTATATATATAATAAATGTATATTATCTTTCCAGAAAAGAAATGAACATCATAAAGAAAATGTCGTGGCTGCATGCTGTTATGCTGGCATGTTCCAAATTAACAACCAAAGTAGCCGTTTTAATAAGTGTCATAGCTTATATAACTCTATATGAAAAACTTCCAGCCGCCAAAGTTTACGTTTTGTTCTCTTACTACGATATGATTAAGATGAATTTAGCCGATTTTCTTCCGTTTGCGATTACTTCTATGCTAGAAGCATACGTGAGTGTAAAAAGGATGCAAGAATTTTTGTTACTTGGTGAGGTGGAAAATATGAATGGTGTAGATTTGATAACTATTGATGAGAAGCAGATTGGTGGAAAGGATATGTCGGAGAAGACAGGGAAAGGGTACGTTTTCCTATAACTATTGTTTTTATCATATTCATATTGCAATATTTTTAAAGTTCTATTAAAATAAAAGCTATTGTTAATCCTAAAAAACCTAAATAAATATCCTAAAAAAACTTTTCGTTCCTATGTATAACGATTTAATGATACAAGTTAACCCAGAGATATAGAAATTACCTTCTCTTGACAATGAATAACATCGCATGATCTATTATATGATATTTTAATACTTGCTTAGTAATAATAGATATGTGCAATCGCGGAAGATCCCGGTCGACCTGGGCCCGTAGAAAAAGTAACATCGTTATGTAGCGAAATGATAATTTGATTCGTTATTGTTTATATTCGCCAATTAACTTGCAGTAAGCCCACGTGATTTAGCGCGGCTTATGCCAATCCACCAATCCCATACATTTAATTATTTTCGAACTTCGTTATCGTTTTTGAATTGTTACTTTGGCTAGGGACCCTGATCGATATTCGCATGCGCTAGAGTTGGACAATCGGATGGGTTTAGTACTTCACTCACTGGCAGCCGTTCATGAGATTTTGTGCAGCAACTGGACTTCTGGCAACTTCCGCGTTGTACATTGAAATTAATTTTAAACTACACACATTAAAAAGTCTGCGATCATTCAATGATTTTCATACAAAAGGCCTGTTTTCGTAGAGTGATTATTATAGTTAATCTTGACCGATGTTTTTTCAATTTGGTACCTTTCAAAAGCTAGAATGCTCAACTTTTCGAAAGTGTTTTTTTATTTTTTGTGAAACAATTTTTTTACTTTTGTGTAGTCTTGAACAAAAAAGTTGCAAATTTTGGTCATTATTGTATGAAATTTTGAAGTAAGTAGTTTAAAAAACCGCATAGTTAAAACAAAACAATTTACAAAATAAATGAAATACACAGTCGAAATGTTGAACATTCTAGCTTTTGAAAGGTACCAAATTGAAAAATATCGGTCAAGATTTACTATAAGAATCCCTCTACGGAAACAGTACCTATGTTATACGAAAATCATTAAGTGATCACAAACTTTTTTTGATGTGTGTATATAACTAACTTTTGCATTGATTACCAGCCAACAGACGAACATTAAAATGGATGTGATTCAGGATTCCAAACCACCGGTTCTCATATCAATGAAAAACTACACCGCGCACTGGAGCAAAACAGACGACGAAACTTTAGATAAGAAAGTCATCGCACTTAGCGATATTAATGTTACGGTAAATATTGACACACTTTTCAAAGCGCACTTTACGTCAAATTAATGCTTTAGGTTAGTATCTCGCGAAATACAAGGAAGATATGAATCATTTGTTTTTCGCGGAAAAGATAATAAAGTATAATCTATTACTTTATTATCTTTCCCGCTTAATATTCTTATCTTTCTACACCGGAACGGATTCTTAAATAAATTCTATGAACATCTAGATTTTATCATTTTCAGATAAAGCCAGACACCCTTACTGTGATAATAGGCACGGTGGGTGCGGGAAAATCGACCTTGTTGCAAGCTATCCTCAAAGAGTTGAGTCCGTCGAGCGGGAAAATTGACACTTATGGCAAAATAGCATATGCACCGCAAGATCCATGGCTGTTCGAATCTTCGGTGAGTCGTCTGTTCCCTCCAAATTTAGTCTATTAGTCGGTCTCTATCTATGGAGATAAATAAAGATAGTCAATGAAAATACCAAAAACTGACAATAATAGGATTGAAGACTTAATAGTTATTTGCCATGCAAAGTTGGATTTCGCGGCGAGTAACCTCTATTGAAACTAGAGCAAGCGAAAGATTCTTTGAACCCAGCAAGTGGTTCAAAGATTGAATCCTGAGCGTAGCGAGGGTTTCAAAGGTACGAGACGCTAAGAACTTTTCTGCCGAGCGCAACACACAATTTTTCACCTCACAACAGCGAGGAAAATTTTTACTGATATCCGCTGTCACCTTCCGGTAAAAAAATCTTTTAACAAATCGTTTAATCTAATATACCTTAATCTTGTTGTTTTTACCATTAAAATTACTAAAATGAAAAAGGGAGTATTCTAGTTAATTCAAAGTTATTTAAAATATGAATAAAATGTTACTTAAAATAAATATGATGCCGAAAATGTTTAGGTGCAAGACAATTTAAAAATAAAGGTTTTTGTCACGTTCCGAAATCCAATCATAGGTTGTGAAATCTCACCCACCGTAAATTGTAAATTCTTATAACATAGTTTAATCTTATTGTTATTGTTTTTATGATTCAAGGAACTAAAATAATATAATAAAACCAAAACAGAGTATTATAATTATTCAAAGTTATTTAAAGTAAGAATAAAATGTAACATAAAAAGTCAATAGTGCGATTCGGAACTCATTAAGACGTATTTTTCTTTCTTAATTAAAAAAATACTTTATCACCCTAGGCCGCAAAATGCGCGCAAAATTTTCTACGCAGAAATTTAATGACAAAACCTCCTTTTCCGAGCGTGTGAGGTGAAAAAACAACTTTTATGACTGTTCCACATTAAGTGTGTGATTAATCTCATCAACTTTGTTTATAAAGGGTGTCTCAGTAAGAGTGCACTTTTTCATTTTAAAATAAAAACACGTATTTTATGAGAGAGTTGTGATATTATTATTGGATTGTAAAGAAGACATGTTCCGATTAAGTATGGAATAAAATATCCGGCAAATGGCCCCCACGGCTCGCGTCACAGAACGCGTCATTGGTGAGATACAGCCAGATCTCTGTGTAAAAGTAATGGAAAATTTCATGAAAAGTGTAATGGCCTGTCATCAGAGTTTTTTATACGTGTTTTTATTTTAAAACGAAAAAGTGCACTCTTACTTACACCCTTACACCCTTTATAAACAAAGTTGATGAGATTAATCACACACTTAATGTGGAACAGTCATAAAAGTTGTGATAAATATTAAACAAGAAAATATACTAGAAAAAGCAACTAGTCTCATGTCTAGTATATTTTCTTGTTTAATATTTATCACATAAGAATAGCATTGTAAAATACAAAATTAAAAAGTTATAATTAGTCATAAAAGTTGTTTTTTCACCTCACACGCTCGGAAAAGGATGTTTTGTCATTCAATTTCTATACATTTTATATACAACAAAAAAAATGTCCAAGTTGCGAAATAATGTGAAATATTCCTGGAATTTGAATTTACTAAAAATATCTGAAACAATACTACATGTAATGTAATATGTAATTATACACTTTCACTAAATACTACGATTATGTTATTTTAGTTAATTATTATTATTTATCGTGCTCAACCCCTGAATTTCTTTATAGATCCGTCAAAACATCTTGTTCGGTGAAGAGTTGGACCTCCGTAGATACAAAAAAGTAGTACAATGTTGCCAGCTTCTACCAGACTTGGACATACTGCCGTACGGCGACAAGACTGTAGTGGGCGAAAGAGGTGGGTAATCTATATTCGCATGACATGATTTTTTTTATGAGTTTCCTGTTCCTCCTTTCTTTAATCTGTTCATTTCTTTACAAGAAGATTAGTTATTGGTCCTATCTTTTAGTCCTGAAATATATATATATATATATATATATATGTATTTTGGGTTTAGACGTTTATTGGTGGTTGATGAGACTTGCACTATCTTCCCTCATAAAATCGGAATGTTTCTTTATTACTCCATTGATCATCCCTTCCGTCCGTGTAGGCCAAACACGCTGGGCCAATGCCGATTTTTTGGTTTTAACATCTGTAAATACAGCCGGGACCAACGGCTGAATGTGCCATATGAAGCACGGAGGAGCTCGAGATAATACATTTTTAGTCACCTATCCCGTGACCGACCATCGAGAAAGTTGCTTAACCGCTACAATCGCAGGCAGAGCGCGCAAACCACTGCGCCACCGAGCTCCTGCAATAGATAAAGTTTGAACTATAGTCGGATTTTTATTCAGTAGAGTAATTTGACTGGGTACCAATGTAATTTTGTAAAAATAATGCTGCCTTACACATCCACTTATTATATCAAACTTATTTCAATTTGTAGGCGTGTCTCTGTCTGGTGGGCAACGTGCACGTATATCGTTAGCCCGTTGCGTGTACCAGAAAGCTGACGTATACGTATTGGACGACCCATTGGCAGCTGTCGACGCTAAGGTAACATCGCAAATCTCTGTCATTATCTTCCGAGTTTACCCCGGAAACCAAACACTATAATCGTTTTGTTTCGAGATTTTATCAGGATCAAAATAAGGTTCAATATTCAGTTAATTGTACGACGAAACGACGAAAATCGTTCGACTATCGTGATCTAGCTTTGGTAGTAGACACGACACTCTGATCCTAATTCTTTTATTTGGGGACGACGCCGTACGTACATATCCCCATTCTACTCTATTAATCGATATCTCCTGATTCACTTCCTTCTTTTCGTTATGCAAACAACCTTTCCATCTTTCTAACAGTGGTGCTATATCTCACTTCTATCAACCGACAGCAACAGCGATGGCACGGTAACATACTCAGTCCTATTCGGGTTATGGTGAGTATAAAGTAGAATAATTAAGCGACTGCTCCGTGTAATTTTCATTTTTTTCGTCTTTTCATTGCCCATCATTCCACTCCATACAAAACGACGGATATTCGCATTATCACGCCGTCTATACTGGAAATTCACTTAATAGTCTAACACTGTTCTTTGGTTTGCGCAGGTAGCACAAGCAATTTACTTGGACTGCATCAAAGGTTTCCTGCAATCCCGCGCGGTGGTGCTGGTCACCCATCACGTGCAGTACGCGGCGAATGCCGACCACGTGATTGTCATGAGGAATTCACAGGTCAATATAATGCTCTTATATCTATGCAGTAAAGTTTAAAGTCGTTAATTCACGTGACTTAGTAAGACCCGTAGTACGAGTTGATATTACCTATTAACGTTTTTGAAAACTATCGAATGTGTTGCTTATGTCAGTAAAGCAGTCGATGGATATGTAGGAAACACAGAGATACTTTCCGATAACGAATATAGTTAGCCAAACTCGTACAAAAGACCCTTTTATATGAGTTATAAAATAAATACTAGTTGTGTTGTGTTATTATACTCAATAATTCGCTGCACTGTACTGGGTTAGAACGTCAGACTATATAAAATACTGAGAATATTCGATCTCATTCGTGTATATCCTTCCGCCTACAGATTACAGCACAAGGAACATACGATGAGATGAAAAATGAGACAAGCGAACTTGAGAAGACGGTAAAAGTATCAGAGAAGAAAGAAGAAGAAACTGACAAGCAAAAAAATGTGATCTATAAAAGACAAGACAGTGTGGTAAGTCTCAAACACCCAGGCCCCTTAGCAAGAACACCGCTATTTCACGCGATATGATATGGCAAATGATGCAGCCTTGTTTACCCCGCGAAGATGTGAGCGGGATAGTGACACGTTATCGAGCTAGTCGACTGTCGATAAAATAGACACATATACATAATACCAATTTTCTATTATAGAGCAATTAATATTGAAAAATATCGCTTACCCTTTTTTATTATTTTATTTATACAAACACACCAATATATACTTTTTTTTGTAAATACATACATAATATACATATTAAACACCCAGACCAAGACAAATAGACACGTTCATGCACACAAATATTTGTCTTGTCCGGGGATCAAACCCGGTACCTCTGGCGCAGAAGGCAGGCTTAGTACCCCTGCACCAAAAAGGTCGTCAAGTTAAGTTAAATAAAGGCTGTGGCTCTAAATACATGTGTGATAGAACTCAACATATAAAACTTAATGAGCTGTTGTACCCTGTGCGACTGCGTGTTGTTTTCGTATTGAAATATGTCTTATTGTCTCCTACAGGAACGCCATTACAAAATTCGCTCTAGATCGACGTCTGAGGCTTCTCAGTTATCATTCAGTATGGATATGGATAACAATGTGGACCCGAATTATGAAGGTAAACATTTTAATCCTATCCATGTGATAAAGCTTTGTGAAGAGTACTTCATTCATACGATAACCAATCTATAATATCCAATATATCTAATACAATAAGTCATTACTTTCTCTGATCTCTTAGGTTCGAAACCTAGATCATGTCAACATTAAACATTTCACTATTTTCCTGAGTATTTTTACTGTAACAAGCCATACGTACATCTTATGTTTTGGCGCGCACTGTTCATTGAAATAAAACAACTTTTACGGATATCAAACGCGCTATATTTCCACGAGCTAAGTTGTAATTGTCCGTATTTTTAGGTTTTTTAGGGGTTTTTTTGATTTTCCCGACGTTTCGGCACCTTTACAGCTGCCGTGGTCACGGGATGACTGTAAAGTCACGGTCGGCACTTGATTTCCGTAAAAGTTGTTTTATTTCAATGTAACAAGCCAGTTGTAGTTTCTTCTACTATAAATGTTATTTATATTCTTGTCAGATGAGCACCAAAACATCGGGTCGGTGTCTCGCGGCGTGTACTTGGCGTACGTGCGAAGTGGAGGCACCAAGTGGACAATGCTTCTACTCGTCGCGCTGTTTGTGTCCGCGCAAACATTTTACTCCGCCACCGATGTTTGGCTTCAGCAATGGTAAGTTAAATGAGCTAAAAAACTATTACATTCTAATGCTATTATAATAATTTCCTTATTTCATTGAGTAACAAAACCAAAGAACACAAGAAAGATGTTATAAGGAGCGCGTTTCGCATTTAGCACTGAGAAAAGTAAAGAAGAAGAAAAGCATTGATTGCGACTAAATACATGATTGTTTATTTTAATTCCTATCAATAGTTTTCTTAACATTATAATTGGTCTCCTCTTAGCTAGTAGCGAATTTCTTTCAGATTGTTTAGTTATAGTACCTACTCATATTTCTACAGGGTAAACATAGAAGAACAATTCAGTGCAGAGCTCCAAACGCCTACAAATAGCACACCAGCAGGAAATTCAAGTAAAATGCCTTTTTAATTACTAGCAGCTACTACCAGCTTGAATGTTGAAGCTTAATATTGACTCGATCATAAAATCGAGCCAAGATGTTGATATCAGCTTTTACACGTGTTTTATTTTAGACATAATAAAATAAACTTTATGACTTCGCTTTAAGGTGTAGTTTACGTGGAGCTGTCACAAAATCGGTTCGGCCTGACTCGTGAACAGTGCATATACGTTTACGGCGCACTGGTAGCCATCTCCGTTCTGTTTACTTGGAACAAGTTGGTCATATTCTACAATACTTGCATCAAGGCATCGATCACTTTGCACGACAGCATGTTCAGGTAACTTTGGTCATTAATATTACCTATTTCTATGTCTGATATGGTCATATTGTATTAGTTAATACACGCCAGCATCTGCCCGCTACTTCATTCTAATATTGAACTAATGATGCATTTTCCTTCTTTTAAAATAAAACAAGAACATCACTGTTCTTACAGTTAGCCAGTTTCTCCTGATATATTTTTTAAACATAACTTGTATCCATCCTTATATCCGTTGTCTGAAGTGTATATCTGTCTACATGACGTATTCTCTATACGTTTACTAAATAAGTTTCTTTCAACGTGAGACGCGTGGTAAAATTATGCATTGATGCAATGAAAATGCCTGACTTATTTATCCTTTGGTTGCTTCTTATACCATAACTGTCCATTAAACTTTATCGTTTACACATCAACGTTACACAAGTATTTTTATTGCTCAAAATAGAGTCTTACAAGTATGGCATTTCTTTAGGCGTGATTGTCTAAAAATAAAAAGCAATTTATTAAAATAAGATACTATGTAAATTGTACAGCAATGTACAGATTGGAATTTCTTAATGCTACGAAGGGAAATATTCAAATCAATGGAATATGGAGATAGCAAATTTCAATCAAGTCTTTAATCTTAATGCATTCAATGTATTAAAAAATACGCTTCCCACACAAAGGAATCGAAGCGGCTGAAATTCGAAAAAAATAACAACAGCCCTTTTATGATATCAATCGATAGTGTGCAGCGGTGAGTCGAGAATTAGATATTTAAATAACGATAGGGTAAATCAAAGTAATCAAATCTGATAAATATTAAACAAGAAAATATACCAGAAAAAGCAACTAGCCCATGTGTCGCCCTGACGGGATCAAATCTCTAACAAACATGGTATCTCCACAGTCTATCTATGCATACAATCGTCCGACGGACACGTTTTGCCAGAGCATTCGTGCGGGGTTCGCGGGGTGAGAGGGGGTGCTAGCGAGACCGAGCTGCCATACGCTCACTCGGGACAATGACATATGTCCTGTCAAATACTATGAAAGTCTTGTCAAAAGCGGCATGGCCGCGAGGTTTTAAGGGCGTTTCCCACTGTAGCTCCTTAGTTACACTGTGGTATCTCCATTGTTTAGATTATTTATCCTTCACGGTGGCATTAAAAATTCCACCCTGTGTATAAATTGGCACTGATTAAGGTTGATATTTCCAGAGGAGTCACCAACGCACCCATGTGGTTCTTCCACCATAATCCCTCGGGCCGCATTCTGAACCGGTTCTCTAATGACATGGGGCAGACTGATACTCTGATGCCTGCAGCTTTGGTCGAGTGCGCAGCGGTGAGTCGAGAATTAGATATTTAAATAACGCTTACCCTGTAGTTCTACGGATGCGGACGTTGCTGATATCTTAGACGCCCGTTTAGCTGTTTCTACGTCAACGTACTTTACAAGGCGCTGATACTTTTTTAGATTAGTCTTGCGCTTGCGGTGCTTTCTGTATCAATTTGAACCGTAAGTCGCGTTTTTTTAACATCCTCACCTTTGTGTTATCCTGGACAGCTTTTAAATCAAGTCTCTTAGATCGCCTTACTAAAGAAACGCAGGAACGAGTTCTATTGTTTATAGCCCATACTAAAGTTTCAGATTTTAATGTATTACAGCAACGCTGCTCAAAGCCGGAACCTATATTTCACATTAATAATATTGTATGATCGTTCTTCGTTTTCAGTTCATCCTAGAAGTAGTGTTTATCCTGATAGTGGTGTGCATGGTGAACTGGTGGCTGGTACTTCCCACTGCAGTGTTGGCGGTGGTGCTGGTAGTACTGCGCGGCTTGTACGTTAGTACTAGCCGAGAGCTGGAGAGAATCGAGGCCATATGTAAGTTCATCCTGGAAAAGGGATTATCCTGATAGTGGTGTGCCTCGTGAGCTGGTGGCTTGTGCTACCCACTGCAGTGTTAGCAGTGGTGTTGGTGGTACTGCGCTGCCTGTATATCAGTACCAGCCGCGGGAGAGAATCGAGGCTATAAGTGAGTTAATTCTGGATGTAGGGATCATCCTGATCGTGGCGTGTCTTGGGAAGTGACGGCTTGTGCTTCCAGTGTTAGCAGTGGTGTTGCTAGTACTACGCAGCCTGTATATCAGTAGCAGCCGCGAGCTGGAGAGAATCGAGGCCATAAGTAAGTTCTACAGGCATAGACATCAGTGTACTTTATGCCAATGAAATAAAAGTCATGAAAATAGCAGCTAATATCATAGGGAAGGCGAACTCGATTGCAGAGTGTGTTTATTCTAATGGAGAATGTTACTGGGTATGCGAAATCGCTTGTAACTATGTCACAGTAAAGCCTATGTGAATATAAACACACTATTTTTTGTTTCATGCCAAAATATCAAATAGTTTAGATTTTATAGACATTTAAAAATCCGTTAATTTGCAATCGCCGCGCGTTGGCGCTGCGTTGGTGTGACGTCACAGGTCATACACTCCTTCCGCCCGCGCGCGCGCGCAGTACACGGCCCGGAGACATAAGTGATAACGTACTTAACCATACTTAACGCTTGTCAGTAATTCATTTCGTTTTTGTTTCATTTCGTTTTTGATATAAGTATATTAGGTACTGTTATCTTCATAGTGAAATTCACAACATGGATGAAGGATATGAAAAAGGGCAATCGGATAATTTACCCAAAATAGATGGACTAATCGTTGCCCACTATTTTGCAAAAAATAGTGATTTTGTTGCTGCTGAAATGCGAGGAGTAAAAATGAAAAAGTAAAAAGAAAAATCTAAATATTTTATTAGGACGTTTTTTTACTGCAGATCTTTCAGGTTTATCACTGTTTTCTTGTTGACATTTTGTGAGGTACTATGTCTTTTTTAAGTTGCAGTTTGCCCCCAACCAGTTTATATTTAATGTGGTTCTCCATATCATTCTCAATCCTGAAACAAGAATAAATGCTTTAGGTTATGATTTGAAGCGTTTGGAGCAAAAGGTTTTGGCTCGTATTGATACACTAATACTTGTAGGTTCTTATCCTAACTAATATTATAAATGCGAAAGTGAGTTTGTTCGTTTATTTGTTTGTTTATTAAGTCTTCACGCAAAAAATATTGAACTGATCTTCATGAAATTTAGCATTGGTATTGTCAAGAACACGGAGAAGGATATAGGCTAGCTTTTATCCCGGAAATAATACAGTTCACGAGGGATCGACAGTAACGCTGGCGGAACCGCGGGCGATAGCTAGTAGATTAAATAAACAAGGTATGACGTAAAATTTGTTGTTTTTTTATTTAAATTTTAGGTAGATACGTTTAAACTGATACCAAAGGTTTTGCACCTCTGGTCTGATTTTACATATAAGTGCCTACATATTTAGGTAGGTACTCTTGCTGGCAGCGGCCGCTCCTTGACTGTACTCGTGCACGCACTGAACGACTACATCTTTAAGTTTTACAACTTTATCCATTTTTGTTTGGCTCAAATTTGCGGAGTGCTTTTAAAGTACGTCTTTCCATACAAACTATTGTTAGAAGATAGAAATTTTCTCGCGCGTGAAACGGAAGATGTTCTGTAGGTACTAAATGAATGGGAAATAAATAGGAGCGGCGCACGGAAGGCCTATGTTTCCGACTCCGAGTGACGTTCGGTGCGCCCGGGCAGGCCCTGCGTGCGTTTATTGTTTCGCACCTGTGATGCGATCTCTTGGACGACTATAGTTTATTCGTTTGTTTGTGCTACGTAAATGAACCATCATTTCTTGTAATCGGCTCGTGATTCCAAGTAATGATGGTTCAGTTACCACTTATACCTACTTGTACAAACCAAATACAAACTAGATCCTACTAACCTACTGCAAACTATAAAAATACAATAACAAACTACCTTTAATACAAATAACATAATAGATTGTCAATGTACTTACGTCAAAATGATCTTCACAACAATATACTTTGCTTTTATCACCAAATGGATCCAACCTCTTCATAGCTTTTAGCCATTTCTTACGTATTTTAATATCCATTGGAACCAAAAAAAATAACTTTTCGGGTGCATTGGTGGTAGTACTTTTACATTTTGGCACAACACATGATTTTCTTGTATTTGAATTCGACATTTCGAACAATATTTGCGTTATTTCGTAGTGAACCGTACCAGAGCGCGCAACGTACTGCGTGAGTGTATGACCTGTGACGTCACCGCAATGAGCGCCGCCCGGCCGACACTCGCGATGTTTAAAATTCAATATCTCGGGAACTAAGTGACATATCGAAATAATTTTTACACACACTTTTTTTATTTCATATGGACTATAAGAAAAGTTAAAAATCGAAACTAGTGAACATTCTTCATTGAAGAGTTAAAGAAAATTAAAATTGTCTCGTTCTTTGCAAGCTAACAGCCAAACCCTGAGCCACGCGACAGCAACAGTATCCGGTCTGACCACCATCCGTTCTTGCGGAGGGCAGCAGCGGACTCTCGCTCGGGAGTTCGATCAGCTGCAAGACCTGCACTCGTCCGCGTGGTCGATGGTGCTGACGACCTCGCGCGCCTTCGAGTGGTGGATGGATTTGCTATGCTGCGCCTTCCTAGCTTGCGTCATCGGCAGCTTCCTGATGCTGGACCAACGTGAGTACTGACCGATCAACTGCTAGATCTGCATTCATCTGCGTGGTCGATGGTGCTGACGACCGCGCGCGCCTTCTGGTGGGTGGATCTGCTATGCTGCGCCTTCCTGGCCTGCGTCATCTGCAGCTTCCTGATGCTGGATCAACGTGAGTACTCACATCGACCTGCTGCAAGACCCGCACTCGTCCGCATGATCGATGGTGCTAACAACTGCGCGCACCATCTGGTGAATGGATCTGCTATCTATTCTATGCGCCTTCCTGGCCTGCGTCATCGTCAGCTTTCCTTTTTTGACCAACGTACGTACCTGATTTATTATTAATCAACTGTCCGGGCCCGAAAACTCAATGCAATAATTCGACAATCGCAATATAGTTCTCTAACGGCCGGATTCAATAATCTATCCCTAACAAGAGATAGGCCTATCTTGGTTTCGTTAGGTTTCGTAGCAACCGCTGTTATTTTGGGTTATTTTGGGCCGATTAACAAAAATATCTAGCCAACAAAGCTCTAGTAAGCCTATCTCTTAATGTAGCTAGGTTATTGAAACCGACCGTAAAACGCATTACTCGTGTATTTGATGAAATATCTCTTTGTATACTTAAAAATATTCCTATTAGTACGGCGACGTAATATATTTCGAATAAAAATGAGTAATATTCCTTGGTAACACAGAAATCGCTAGCGGCAGCGTGGGTCTGGCCATCACTCAAGTCCTGGGCCTGATTGGTATCTGCCAGTTTGGCATCCGGCAGACCGCCGAATTGGAAAATCATATGACATCTGTAAGTATTCTTAAATTATTGCTCAAGCTTTCATAGAAGACGTTCAAAATTAATTAGGTATTTAATGCGAAAAGCTTTTAGTATATAAAATCGCAACTTATTAAACCAAACGAGCCTTAGAGATCATTATACTTCTGCCTTGAATTATTTTTATTTCTGTGTGCTGATTGCTTATACTTCTCAATATCTTTATTATTTAATTTGCATTATATAATAATAACAGGTAGAAAGAATATTAGAGTACAGAGACCTACCGGCAGAGAGTCCAGTGGAGCCGGATGAGAATGCTCTTCGTATCAAACATCCAAGATTGGACTTAGACAGTTGGCCTCTAAAAGGTAATAAAATCTCTCTACAAAATCACAAATTCTATTAAAATAAACACATTCGCTGACAGTGAATAGATGTTTTATTGCTACCAACCGTTTCCACCAGTGAAACATTTGCAAGAAAACATATTGTAGAATATAATGCGGCCGCTGAGAGGATGACCAATAGCTCTCGATAGGAGCTGTCATATAACGCATTTTCTTAGTGGCCGCATTGTAGGTTTGCAACATGTTTTGTAAATGTTTTGCCAGTAGAAACGGTGTGTTATACGTCTACAGTAAACGTGTTAAGTGCCCTTAAATGTTTATGTTCAGTCAACAGTAGGTCAAGCTTTACCTAACAGTCTTTCTTCAATCGTATGACATGTTACAGTTCAAAGTAACACTAATAATAAGTTTTTTTCCTTTTGTATTTTGCTTTCTGTGAAAATATTAATAAACACAAAAGAGGTTTGAACCTGTTGGCTTCGTTACAGGTCCGCCATTTTGTTTTCTTTTTTCAAAATCGCGCCGCACGAAAATACCTATATACTTAAATGGATAGGGAACGTAAAGATAAACAAAAAATATTATGCAACATAATGCCCTAAACTGTCAGGTTAGTGAGATAATTGGAGTTAAAGATACAAAGGTGATACCTTGGGTCGGTATTATTAATTTTTAACTCTAATTATCTGGCGAACGTGACACTTTAGGGCATTCATTATATGTTGTGACATATTTTGTTCCCCTGTGTGTCTCCTGTTCAATAATATAGGTATTATCGTGCGACGTCATTTAGATTTTTTGTCAAAATCCCGTTCAATCTAAGGGTTTGGACGAAGCCAGCCTCCATACAAAAAAGTTCAAACCCCTTAACTACATACGTTTCATAGATCCTAGAGGTTTCCCGTCCTCGTTTTCGTACTTGAATATGTTAAATTTATTATGTTGTTTATGTCTTTTTCTACTAAACAGGTTCCTTTTATATTTGTTTAGGCAAAATAGTCTTCGAAGACGTGTCGCTAGAATACGAGAAGCCTCCAAAGCAGGAGCCTGCCAAGGAGGATGCGAGCAAGGAGGCGCCCGCCCTCGCCATAAACGGGGTCAGCTTTACCATTCAACCCTCGGAGAAGGTCGCAGTTGTAGGACGCACTGGCGCTGGGAAGAGTTCACTGATTAGTGCACTATTCAGGTAAGAATAATTGATTTTTCAACAGAATTGTGTAGTATAGGAGGCGTCCGCTCTCGCTATATACGGAGTAGGCTTCACCATCAAACCTTCGGAAAATGTCGTATTTGTAGAACGCACGGGCGCTGGGAAAAGTTCGCTGATTAGTCCCTACTCAGGAAATAATCGTGTCTTTCAAATAGAGTTGTATAGTGTAGAAGGTGAGCAAAGAGGCGTCCGCTCTCGCTATTAACGGGGTTAGCTGAGTATTAATGGCATCAGCATCAGATCATTTAGGTATGCATGGCAATCTGGATCGCCTCCTTTCACTCCCTAGATGGCCATTATCAGATCAGAGCTCGGTCAATCCTTGGCAGAGAACCAAGGCACCAAAGTTACCTCAATTCTATGAAAATCGGCTAGTGTCGTTACATAACGAGTACATAAGGATGACAAATATTTGCAAGCTGTATAGTTACGGCTAAATAGGTATTTAAGACGCTATATCGAAAAAGTACGTACTTTTTGGTATGCAACTATAGGACGGTTAGAGATATTACAAATCTGGTAATAAGATATATATTTCTTCATACTTTTATCTAGATTTGTATAGTTTGAGAAACACGATTTTATGATTTTGCCTCGACACGCTTTCTTTTCGAAATGACCCCTTAAAAATACGATTTTTCAAGATTTTTCTGAATTGGCGTTACAAATACTATTGGAAATTGGTTTAATTAGTGGATACCAATAATATGTAGGATCGTACAGTTTAATTTTCTCTCTTTTAGTTATTTACTACGAAGTGATTTCGTGTTTTTTTCGCCTTATCTGAAAAATCGGTCTCGACTCGCGCGCATTCCTTTCGACATTGTATTATTACTATATTATTATTTTACCCTATTTTTGTCAAATAAATATATATGTATGACGTTCTCTAAAGTAGTATTGATTATTATCAGTGCTGTCATGAGCTGATTTTGATTTCTTCGTACCTAATATTGTTTATTATAATGATTTGGGCTTGTTTTATAACTTGTTGTGTCGACAAATTTTTGACATGCCTGATTTGAAGTAAATTGATTTGTTATCCTACCTTTCGTAGGTTGAATCGTATATCGGGTAATATCCGCGTCGACGGCGTGTCGGCTGAAGAAGTGGGCTTACGCACATGGCGTTCACACCTGTGTGCGTTACCGCAGCGGCCCGCGCTGTTCGCCGCCAGCCTGCGCGACAACCTCGACCCCAGCGGGCAGTACTCCGATGCGCACATTCTGCGGGCGCTGGACCAGGTGCGCATATAATTTAATTCAGTTTAGAGTGTTACAACTTGTTTACAACTTTCATAAGTGCTTATAACTTAGAATTTTCTTACTTATAAAAGTTAGGAAATTATACCACTGATGATAAATTTTAAATAGAAAAATACTGGAAAAAAACAACACGGCCACAAGTGAATTCTCAGATGGCACTCGAACCCACGACCTTTGGAAATCCGGTCCAATGCTCTAACCACTGAGCTACCGAGACTTGCGAACCACCGTCGAAATTCTCCAATACTTTTATATTTTTAATACGCTGTAGGCTTGTCACATCAATGCTAGGAATATCCTTGCATTCGAAAGAAACATCTTTTCAGGTGTTTAACGATCGATTAAGACGCAACTGCCTATAATTTATGATTTTTGCATTTTTCAATGTGATTTTTTTACTTATGATAAATTTTAAATAGTAAAATATTGGAAAATTCACTTGTGGCCGAGTTGATTTTTTTCCAAAATTTTGTTTTCTCCATTTTTTTTTATGAACGACACGGAGAGACTCTTATCCTTCATCATACCTGATTTTAAGTATTGATAAGGCTGAAGATCAGGGGCGTGCATTCCATATAGGCAATTAGGCAGTGCCTACCTCATTCAAAACCTAAATGAATATACAATAAGTGTTAAAGTTATTTTATTTTAGTTTAAACTTCTATTTAACACTCACCCACTAAGATTTTCCTTACGCTAAATACTGAATACCTACCGGTAGGCAGTCTCGAAATTGCCTACTCGAAACAAGCAGCGTTTTATACAAGAATACAACATATTTAGAAAAAGTATTGCTCAAGTATAAACCGCCCACGGCAAGAAGGGCGCTATTTGTACGTGTAACGTTCTAGCTTAAACTTCCGGAATATATCAGTATAAAGTAAGCAAGCGCATACCTGACGAATGAATTTGGTCGTGAATTATTTTGTTGAGGAGTTATTTTAAAAAACATTTTATAAAAAAAAATCAAACCGACTTCAAAAAGTAAAAAATAAAACTTTTGGAGTCGGTGCCAGCCAAAGCATTCTACATTGCACTTCTATTAACTATATTTTTTTTGGCCTTAGCTAACTAGCACCGACTCCAAAAGTTTTATTTTTTACTTTTTGAAGTCGGTTTGATTTTTTTTATAAAATGTTTTTATTTCAGATTTTTTTGTTACATTATGTGCCGTTACTTACACTAAAAATCAGCCCATACACAACAATGATGTCATCTAGGTATACGACTACTTGCCAAAAGGTGATTGATATTTTCAGGATTATGAAAAAACTACTAGCCAGATCTTCGTAAAAATTATATGGGACCACACATAAACCATTTTCTTCCAGATAAAAAAAGAATTTTAAAAATCTGTTAACAACTGGCGAAGTTATGGTGGAACATACATAAAAAAAAATAAAAAAAAAGAATACAGTCGACTTGAGAACCTCCTCCTTTTTTTGAAGTCGGTTAAAAACTATCATATTTCCTAAAATATTCATTAAAATTAAATGATGATGTAAAGGACAATTTTGTTTAAAATTAAATACTTGTGATGATTAACGTATTTATTTAGATAAGGATTAATATCATGTTTATGAAAACAGCTTCTCAAATAATACATTAGTTTAGAACAAATTTTAGTATCTGAAAAATGGTTATAGTGAGTTAACCATAAAACATAGACATTTATGCTGTCGCAGACTTTTTAGAACTTTTGATGGGGAACAATTTCGTCATACATGATTTTTACGTAACTTTAACCGTTTACACACCGTCCGCAACGGAAGCTCCCAAAACTAATATTTTTCCCCGTTTCTTTAACATTTTACATTAATGCTCTGCTCTTATTAATCGTTGCGTGATATTAAATCTCTTATTACCTTCCGAGATAAATGGACTATCCAGCATAAAAATATATTTTCATATCTCATATTCTGAAAGTAACTCATAACTTGCCTAAAATGCGGGTTGAAAGTGATATGTGGCGGCCCTAGGGCTGTAATAAATTTGAAAAAAGAATAGGGGGTGTCATGTCAAATCGATATCTGTAATCTCTTTGGACTTTTTTTTACCAAAGGTATGTAGGCAAAGGCACAGAAGCCTATACAGCTTATTTTGCTACATTATAAAATAATTAAAATCGTAGAAACCTTACAAAAAATTTTTTAGAATATTCTGTTTGTTTTTACTTTCCTCATATTCAAAATGAAAAGTAGAGTGTTTACTTCGGGTGTATGGACCCATAACAGTCTCGAACTATCGGCGCCCTCACTTCGTTCGGGCGCCAAAACACTCGACTGTTATGGGTGTCATACAGCCCTTGGTAAACAATCTACTATTTCATTCCGAACTAGTAGTTCCGGAGATTAGTGTGCTCAAACAATCAAACTCGTCAGCATTTTAATATTCCTACTAAACATTACAAACCTTATCATTTATGACTAGCGGCCGCTCTCGGTTTCACTCGCCGCGTGGTTGCCGTTACCGTGGGAATATCAGGATAATTATTAATATTTGCATACAATGTGGTTTTCTGATGTATAAGCTACATTGCTGTAAAGTTTCATATTAATCAGTTCAGTAGTTTTTGAGTGAAAGGGTAACGAACATTCATCTATCCAAATATCCTCACAAACTTTCAAACTTATAATATTCGGTAGCAGGATAGGATAAGTGCAAAGTTACTAGTTAGATCTACAGTGCCTACTACGCTGGAAAACCAATGCACGCCCCTGCTGAAGATGGAAGCGAGCCTC
This sequence comes from Chrysoteuchia culmella, assembly GCA_910589605.1. Taxonomy (NCBI): domain Eukaryota; kingdom Metazoa; phylum Arthropoda; class Insecta; order Lepidoptera; family Crambidae; genus Chrysoteuchia; species Chrysoteuchia culmella. The sequence goes on along the minus strand of OU342651.1, from coordinate 17,664,666 downwards.
TCCCGAAATCCTCAATCACTTAGGAACTGGCTAACTTATCTCTAACTGCCATAACACAATTAATTATGTCATGTGCTCCGTGTACTTATTGTTTTGTTTCATTGTTTGTCTGTGTTTTCTTTTTTATGTGATTCCAAATATAAATGTTTCTTTCTTACTTTCTCTCTCTTATGGCGTCAGACTTCGGTATGATGGTGGCTATGATGCTGGCTAGCTACAGCCAGGCGGATTTACAACAAGTCCTCCACCAACCAAAAACCCCCGCTCGGAATCGAATTCGGGACCCCTGGGTCTGACACCGGTGGTTGTACCGCTAGACCACAGACGCGGTTAATGGCATGTGACATTGGGACTGAAAAACCCGACAAGAAGTTCAAGGCTGTTTTACATACATACCGATATCTTGCACTCGCGTCATGACTCCTTTTCGGGGTTGGCAGACCATCAAAGGTGCACCTTAGAGTGAAATGTATAAATATCACTCTCACAGTCTTCAACGACACCACATTGGCATAAGTTCATGTTCATAAAAAAGTTTATACCAAATGATTTTTCCACACAATAACAATTTATTTTCATCCTTTAATAAATAACAAACTTGCACCCAATAATATTATAATTAATTAATAAATCTCACTCAGGTTGAACTTCGAGAAATGGTGGCCAACTTGCCTGCAGGCCTGAACTCCAAGGTCGGCGACGGCGGCGGTAACTTATCCAGTGGACAGCGACAGCTGTTGTGCATGGCTCGGGCTGCGCTGGCCGGCTGCCGCGTGCTCGTGCTAGATGAGGCCACCGCCAACGTTGATGCAGCGTGAGTCACTATAAACTTTATTTTAAGATAACTGCGACTTAACTAGTTGTTTTAGTTGAGGTAGGCGCCGTGTGACTCTCAACACACATTTTTTTTTTTATGAACAACGGTGAGACTCTTAGCCTCCATCATACCTGATGTTAAGTATTGATAAGGCCGAAGATGGAAGTGAGCTTCTCCCTGAATCCTCATCACTGAGGAACGGGCTATCTTATCTCTCACTGCCGGAACACAACAATGCTGAAAACATTGTTGTTATGGCGTCAGGGTTAGATAAGATGGTGGTAGCTATAGCCAAACGGACTTACAACTAGTCCTACTACCAACCAAAACTTACACTATATACTTTTTCAAACTAGCGGGTACCAAATTTACTGTGGCAGCTTTTGTGTATGGCTCGCACCGCGCTGACCTACTTCCGCGTGCTGGTGCTGGATGAGGCCACCGCCAACGGCGACGCCGCGTGAGTCTTCTTCTTCTTCCAATACGGGTGGTTTCCGCAACTCGACTTGACTTTTTGCTCGTATCTTGCGTCCGGAGGGTGTCAGGCCGGATCACTCCAGCCGCTCCTGGCTCAACCAGGAATGCTCCAAGCACCTTCTCGGAAATGACTTCATGGAGACTACCTAGTGAGTTGAGGTAGTTCGCCCAGTAATGGGTTACTAGCAGGACGCGAGCAGGTACCACTTTTCAGAGGCTGATTCGTGGCACCAAAATTGAAAGGGTTCTTGACCCTAGCCCGAACTCCAAGGTTGGCGACGGCGGCGGCGGCAACATATCTAGCGGAGAGCGATTGCTGTTGTGCATGGCTCAGGCTGCGCTGGCCGGATGCCGCGTGCTGGTGCTAGATGAGGCCACTGCCAACGTCCACGCAGCGTACGACTCACGCTGCGTGGACGTTGAATAGTAACGTTACTAAATTCACTAACTTACTCTTCGGGGGTATGAAGAATATCATGCGATATGATATTGTCTTACTTACTCCGCTACGATGTGAGCGGGACAGTGACACGTTAACGAGTTATCGAGTCGATAACAGCCGCTCGTGCTAGGCCTACAAGTGCTTAAAACTTTAATCAAGTGAGAGTCCTTTTCCAATCTACGTCGACAAATACAATAAGTATACTAAAATGACCCCTATTTTGGCCACAGAACAGACAAGCACATTCAAGAGACGATCAGGAACAAATTCGCCTCGTCCACGGTCCTCACCATCGCCCACCGCCTGAACACCGTCATGGACTACGACCGCGTCATCGTTATGGACAAGTGAGTGAGCTCTGCTGTTCATAGACGTAGAATTTGATTTGCAAGTCACATGGTTGACAGTAGTTTCAGAATATTACAATATTGTGACGCCGAGTAGCGGCACTGCATAAGATAAATGCTCTGATGATGGCATGCAAAAGAATGTTTTTCTAGCAAATATAACTATCAAACTCTTCAATTATTTCCAAGATTTTCTCGCGTCCTTGTCTTGCAAAAGGAATTGCTTGTAGCGTTTTTTCCCTTAAAATCACGCATATTCAGTGGTGGTCACATAATTAACAACACTAGTCGATTTTCATACAATCGAGGTAACTTTGGAGCTTTGGTTTTCTGCCAAGCATTGACCGAGCTGTGATCTGATAAGTGGCCATCCAGTGAGTAAATGTAGGAGATCCAGATTGCTATACATACCTAACTGATCTGATCAACATTCTAAAAGATGTAAGGATCAGAGTTTTCAGTTTCAAAAATTCCATACATTTTTATGCTGTTTTCGCGTTTTTTTTTAAACATATCAATACATCTCTTGATTTGAACATTAGAATGTTGATAAGATCAGTCGGGGGTGTATTGTAATCTGGATCTCCTCCATTCACTCCATGGATGGCCATTATCAGATCACAGCTCAGTCAATTGGCAGAGAATCAAGCTCCAAAGTTACCTCGATTGTATGAAAATCGACTAGTGTCGTTAATTATGTGACCACCACTGTATTCTTTCAGTCCCATGCTACACCGGGAGTAAAATAGAATGTGCCAGCTGCTGCAGATAGTAAAATAATAAATATAAATAAATAAGCTTTAAAAATACAACACTTATTTATAAAAACTGTACACTGTATAAAAACTATCACGTTGTTACAAAATTTAATAATTTTCAGAGGTCGCGTTGTAGAAACTGGCCACCCTTACGAACTGCTTACGGAAAGCAACTCCACCACGATTGAATCTCCGAAGAAAGAAACATTATCTCCAAACAATCTGGTGTGTAATTATATTTTATATCCGAGTCTAAAATTTCATAAATGGTGGCCATGTATTTTTTTTATGAACGACGGGACACTCTTAGCCTTCATCATACCTGATGTTAAGTATTGGCAAGGCTGAAGATGGAAGCGAGCCTCTCCCGGAATCCTCAACCTCTGAGGAACTGGCTATCTTATCTCTAACTGCCGGAACACTACAATGCTGTAAATATTGTGGTTTGTGCGACAGACAATGTAAAGCCGTAGCTGTTGTTGACCGTACAAAATAATTAGGTATTATTACTTTTTTGTAAAGTTGATGGCAAGCTACATTATACATCCGATCTTTTACCAAAATCAAACAAATTACTAATAGTTTAAAAATATTTTCTATATATTCTAAAGTAAAAAGAAGTTCTGAAAATGCCTAAAGAACAATAAAAAATAAGTGTAATTGAATAATATGATTGTTTTCAGGCGCCTCTGGCCAAGCCTGAAGACTTCTTTTTCGAATCATCGCGAAAGCTGAATGACGAATTCTACAAACTCACCAGAAGAACTCGTACACTTACAGAAAAGTAAGTATTTTTTTGAGAGAATGAGTTGAATTTGTTTTATTATTATGATAATAATAATCTTTATTTTATTGTCACCTCTTAGTTAAAAATGCATTAAATCTTATATTTTTATCTAGTTCACAATCGGGCGAAGTGAATGGCATATTCAAGACATTGGTTGAACAAACTGGAAAGGATACTGCAGCAATGTTGTACAAAATGGCTGAAGAGGTAACTGTTTTTATGAACAATATATCTCTCAACAACAACTATTCTCCCAACTAACTAATCTTTATGAATATAATTCATTTATATGAATAGGTTTCGTAACATTACATACTATCGTATAATTTTTATCTATTAATAGTCAGTTAATCGATTTCATCGTTTTCTTTTTATCGTTAAAAAAGTCATGAAACAAAGACAAAGCACATACAATCGCGGATGTTCTCGGTAGTCCTCTTATTGCGCATAATCCCTTGAATGACTATCAGTGGGTGACGTTGTAAATGTTGTGATCGAGCGCACACGAATATCGCCTAAAGGTCAACTCGGACGTCTTTGTTTGATCTTAAAGTGCGTACGGATAGCGCGTACACTGGTACGCGTAGTCAGTTTACGCGTGTCCGGAACGTCATGTCCATACTTGCAGCTACGCGTACACTCTTGGGGAACGCGTACCGTGCGAGCTAGCTCGCAACGCGAGCCGCCGCCAGTCGGTTTTTGGTCGCGCGTCAAAGAGGACGCACACGACCGGGTACGCTATATTTGGACGACAAAATGAATAGACACGCGTGTTCTTCGAGTTTCAATAATGAAAAAATTATAAGATTGATTCAACTTCATGAATTTCACCGGGTCTTGTAGGATAGCAAACTAACTGATTATCGAAATAACGATTTACGCCAAGATCTTTTTTTATTTAAAATGTGTGAATAATGAGTAATGCCGCAGCAGTGGTGGTGCACGCAACCGCTAAGTTTGGCCGAGGCATGGCGAATGGCTGGGGCTCGCGTAGCGCTCTGGATCGATTGGCCTCGCGTACAAGTTCGCGGCGGTCCGTACAGGAGCTGTACGCGTATCCAATGTACGCGTGGACAGTATTTCCCAACTACGCGTAATACAGGAACGCGCTATCCGTACGCACCTTTACAGACATGCCCGTACATACGCGCAATAGATTGTGTACTAGCGAAGTGGCGCCATAAGTTCTCAGTGTTCCTCCCCATTCGTTTTAAATGTGTATTAATTTTTTACCTGTATTTAATTTCTTTTTCAGAGTTACAACAAAAGGGTGGTGAAAAAAGACCTATAACCTATTTCTCAATGTCATTTATAGAACTTAAAGCAAACGATTATAGAGACGTTTTGTAATATTACTAAATAATATTTTTGAATAGTTAACAGCATATTTCATAACTGTTGCTACGAAAACCGCTCTTATGATATACGCGATCAACGTACTGATTTTTGAGGTGTTTTTTATTTTTTTTACTGTCGTATTTTAATGTATAGGAAAAAGTGATATATAATTTATCTATATCTATATTTAACGAAGTCCTACTGCTTTTTGATAGTGTCCTCTGTATATCGGGAGGTTTTTAAATTGTGAGCCGCATATAACAAAAACCTAGCTGCTTGAACTATTATGATGAAAATTTACGGCTTTATTAAACTTAATTTTTTTTCTTATCGGTTTATTATATTATTTAAAATTTATTGGACGGTTTTCATGTAAGTTGATATTCGGCTGTCTACTTAATTCTTATAAAAGTACTTTTTTATAATATTTATATATACCGTTTATAAAATAGTTATTAATTATGCAAGGCTGGGAAGTTGGTTATTAGTGGCGAGTTACCTCTATTGAAACCTGAGCGAAGCGAGGATTTCTAAGGTACAAGACGCTAAAAACTTTTCTGCCGAGCGCAACACACAATTTTTCACCTCACAACAGCGAGGAACATTTTACCGTTGTTACCGCGGTCAACTTCCGGTAAAAAATCTAAATGTACCTTATTCTCGTTGTTTTAACGATATAAAAAACTAAAATAATAATAAAGGGAGTATTATAGTTAATTCAAAGTTATTTAATGTAGGAATATATTGTTACTTATAAAAAACAATAAAAGATAGATCAGTTTAATCTGATCCTTTTAATGAAATAAATAAAATAACCTACATAAGATACAGAAATTATTGTAATTCATTAATCAAAAAGATAAAACGCCAGTATGAAAGAGAATTGTTAAATAAATCCATAAAAAATACCAAGCTATTACGGAGCAACATAAAAAATATTACTTATACTAATAGGACTAAGGTTACGATCTCGGAACTTTTAAATATCAAATTTACTTCAGCTGCGAGTGCAGACTTTATTATTATTTTATTTGCAAATGTTGGAGCGAAATTAGCTGATCAAACTCATCCTACGACTGCAGAAAATGAGATTTATCTGCGTAGCTTGCCAATACAATGTAATTCTTTTGTTCTGTTGGACACTGATTCCGATGAAATTAGTGATATACTATTATCCCTCAAATCTAGTAGTGCCCCGGGATGGGACAATATTTCTACCACATATCTGAAACGTGCTCGAGTACAAATTGTACCAATTCTAACCTACTTTGCAAATCTATGTTTTGCTAAGGGCATTTTTCCGTCTGCACTTAAGCAATCTATTATCGCTCCAGTATACAAGGCTGGTGATAGAGACAACGCAAAAAATTATAGACCTATCTCAGTGTTACCCGCTATCTCTAGGATACTGGAGAAGCTGTTAAATTCGCGGTTACTTAACTATCTAAACAAATACAACATCTTATCAGCTTCTCAGTTCGGTTTTAGGCGCGGAATATCTACCGAGGATGCAGTGTCTTCATTTACCTCGTATTTAGTTGTACAACTTGACAACCACAAGAAATGTATGACTGTTTTCCTGGACATTCAAAAAGCATTTGATGTTGTCTCTATACCCATCCTTGTACGAAAGCTTGAAGCGATTGGTTTGAACGGAATTCCTCTGTAGTTGTTCAAGGATTATTTATACAATAGGCGGCAGAAGGTTAAATTGGATTGCTACATTAGCGGAGATGTAGAAGTGTCACATGGGGTACCTCAGAGTAGCGTACTGGGGCCTACCCTGTTCCTCATTTATATCAACGATCTTTGTGCTCTAGAGCTTAGTCATGCAAAATTATTTTCATATGCTGATGACACCGCTGTCGTGATAAGCGCTGACTCTTGGGACACTATTACAGAAAGAGCTGAAAGTGGTTTGCAACAGATAACTAAGTGTCTACGTAATAACTTTCTTACCCTAAATTCTGCCAAGTCCAACTATATTTGCTTTAGTTTCTATAATAATAATCAACCCAGTAATGACTTAAAAATAAAAATTCATAACTGTAACGTCACAAATAATAGAGCTACTTGTAGCTGCCCGATTCTCCAAAGGGTTGAACACACAAAATATTTGGGAGTTTACATTGATCAGCGATTATCTTGGTACCGACACCTTGAGCATGTCACCGCAAGATTTAGGAAACTTACATAGATATTCAAGACTCTCAGACATGTGGTGCCAAGAAGAGGTACTGTATCGGATCAGCATAAAAATGAAGCTCAAAAAAAAAGATCTTACTCAGATCTATATTTCGCTGGTACAGTCCATTCTGATATACTGCATTCCTGTATGGGGAGGTGCAGTCAAAACGCGTTTCATTGACGTAGAACGAGCCCAACGCAGTCTTATTAAGGTAATGTTATTCAAAGTAAAAGGCGTTTCTCAACTGAATGCTTATACCAAATGAGTAACCTTTTATCTGTTAGGAAACTTTACATAGTTCACACTATCCTAAAAAAGCACAAATCTCTACCTTATGACCCTGAGCTCACAAAAGGAAGAAGAAGGAAAGATATGGTTTGCAAATATCTAGAACCAACACTGTGTCTGCGTATAGGCATTATAATGAACGGTCTATGCAATTATATAAAAAAAAATAAAGAAATAAATATATACGATAAGCAATATCATGTATGCAAGTTAAATATTATATAATGGTTGGAATCAAAAAGCTTTAACGATATAGAGACACTTTTGATCAGAGCATAGCACATGCACTTTCTGACTCATTTATACACACAAATCACACACATGAACACACCACCTCACACACTAGCATAAACACACATACGCAAAATCACAAACTCACTCGCACAACACACACATGCATGCACACGCGCATGGACACTATCACGCACACATGCACACACACTCAGTCACACTCACACACACACACACACACACAAATACATACACAATGTAACCTGTTTTGGTTTCTTTCTTTTGTGTTTCATTTTATTATTAATGTTTTATGTTTTTTATTTTTTTCGTTTTAACAGTACTACTGTAAGGAAGAGCAGTATCTCCTAACACAGGCTGGTCTAGCTTAAAAGGAGATTCTGATCACTAGCTTAAGACACCTAAAATTGTTTTATTATAAATAAAACAAATAAACATATTTTATGTTTATTTTATTTATTTATAATAAAAACGATTTGGTAAATGTTGAAATTGACATGACGTACAAGACAAAGACAATTTAAAAATAATGGTTTATGTCACGTTCCGAAATCCAATCATAGGTTGTGAAATCTCACCCAGCCTAATACAAAATTTTTATAACAAATAGTTTCATCTTATTGTTATAGTTTTTATGATTCAATGAACTTAAATAATATAATAAAACCAAAACGGAGTATAATAAGGAATTCAACGCTAAAATAAGAATAAAATGTAACAAAAGTCAATAGTGCGATTCGGAACGCATTATGACATATTTTTAGGTATTAAATTAAAAAAGTACTTTACCGCGCTAGGCCGCAAAAAGCGATTTTCTACGCAGAAGCTGAATCACAAAACCTCCTTTTCCAAACGTGTGAGGTGAAAACAATATTAAATGCATATTTTATTTTGTTGTTCACATTTAAATGTTTATTGTTACATTGGTGCTGTAATAATGTATCTTGTTCTTGCTAGTGTTACTACTGATTTCAAAGTGATAAAACTGTTTTATTAGTAAGCAAAAGTGTGACGTATTCTGGCTCGATTACTTAACAGAATTGACAGGAGCTGTATCTAATTTGCCGTACAATATAAGAATTTACCAGTAAAATGAGTTCTTCGTTTTAATTTTAAAACCCTTTAAATGTTTTCAACAGAGGTGTTAGTGTATACCTTATAAGGTAATTTGATATTGAAATATTTTTATTAAAAAAATAAATAAAATTCTGTTATTTCAAATCAATCAATCAGATTGGAAATCCGTTAAATAGACTCCGCCTTCAGACCCGAACATACTTATTGGTGCTAGGAAGGATTACCTATAGACTCAGGGTTACCAATGAATAATTGAATGCTTTAAGTTATTTATTGTAACAACTTGTTTTCCTACGACCACACTACCACGTTATCATGCCATTGCCACAAAAAATCTTGCCAAGCAATAGTCACTTTTCCGACCAATTTCTTAAGTATTGCTTGGCCATTTGAAGCAAATTTTTGTGTGTATCTAATTATATATATATATATATATATATATATATATATATATATTTACATCACAATACTAATCCTACGTCCTTTCATTTCGCATTATTGTAACGTCCACTACTTCTAGTTATATATTTTAAACTATGACTGCGAATATTGGTGCATTTAACAATTTCTAAAATAGTGTTCAACTTAGTTTTTTGAATATTTACCAGATGTTAATATACAAATATACGTATATTGCCAGACGGAGGGAAACCAATAAGGACTCCTATCCATATTACCAGCTATCAAAACCCCCGTGATATACATCATTTTTAATTCATTCTCCTGCTTAACGCAATTCCGTTGTAAAGTGCGACGTTGCCACTCTTATTACCTATTCCGCTTTGTAGAATTTTATTTAAAGGTAATAATTTGTTTATAAGCGATTCAACCACTGGCTCCGCCTTATTACTCCGCATCCACGCTTACAGTTCCGTTACAGCTGTGGTACACTATAAACTGATTAAAATGAGCAATATTATAATAATAGTAAAACTAATTTAAATTAAAATATTCCTGATTAATAAACGTGTATGTTTATTAAACAACAATCTTCTTTCAATCATTCATTCAATGAGGTAGATATATACATATAATAAACATTTTAAGGAGCACAATTTGTACTTGAAATGACATAGGTAGTAATTAAGATCTAAACTTTAGTCGCACACAATGCCCCAATAATCAATCAAGTTTTGAACGGACGTCAAATATCATGCGATGCGAAAATTGTATAACAATATGGCATCCGTATACTAATATACTAATAAAAACAACATAATTCCTTAATTTACAACTTGAAGGTCGCCAATGGCAACAAGCCACTCTTCCATTTAGATTTGGTGGGCTGGGCGTACGCACAACCTCTAGTGTCACACTCCCTGCCTTCCTGTCTTCCGCCTATAGCACCTTCTCACTCGTCAGCGAGTTATTAAACTGCTCTACACTCGTTGACGGAGAGGTGTCATGCTTGTCTGAGGCCAAATCTCCCTGGAGTGTCTCATTCTCGGAAGAGGAGTGTCCCTTGGAACTGGGGCATCAGAGCGCTTTGGAGTCACCAGCTCTCATTTCAGCTCACGCAGAGCTTCTGGCCGCATGTCCGGATGTCACTGGCCGAGCCCTACTGCTAGCAGTCTCCGAAAAAGAATCCGGACGTTGATTTCACCAGTTCGGACGCCATGGGCTCTCTTGCGACAAGAGCGCAGGTCGTACCTATCAGCATGGTGTGATCAATGATATAATTAAGCGTGCCCTCGGCACTGCTTCGATCCCATTACCTCTGGAACCTTGTGGTTTATTCAGGGATGATGGTACAAGACCCGATGGTGCGACCTTAATGCCCTGGTGCTTAGGGCGTATTTTAAACTGGGAAGCAACCTGTGTAGGCTGGTGCTTGGAGCGTACCTCAAACGGGGATGCAACCTGTGTAGGCTGGTGCTTAGAGCGTACCTCAAACTGGGATGCAACCTGTGTAGGCACCTTTGATCCTTCCTATATGCGTGGTAGTCCTCAAGATATGGAGCCGCAGCTGAGCAAGCTCAATTCTTCAAGCGCCACAAATATTCGTCACTCTCAGTAAGCCACGAATTTGCGGCACTCAAATTCGTGCCCAAAAATCTTGCCCAGCGGCTGAATCTTTGTATTCAGCGGGGCAACGGCGCCAGTTTTCTCAGAGTAATAGTTAGTATTCTTTGGTACTATGCTACGCGGCTGTGATGGCGTTTCGTTTAAGTATAAGAAATTGGTTTGAATCACATGTTTATAAGTTTATTCATATTTGAATAATTTACTTATTATGAGTTTCTCACAAAAAATGTATAACGAAAAATGCCTTTAAAGTAGTGTGTCTTGCACAAGGAAATAAAAATAAAAATGCTCATGGTCATATCACAGTGTATATGTTATATGGACGTCAAATATCGTAGGTTATGAAAACTTACCGATAATCTGACGTCCACATCTTTAAGTATAAAAATATATTAAAAAATGGACGTCAAATATCATTCAGTATGAAAGTTTTAGAATATTCGGAATTCCATATAATTATGTGTATTTAAACGTAAGGACACGAAAACACGTTTAAAATTAACTAATAACACTGAGTTCTGTATAAACTGAGAAAAATTCATCAAAATATGCCCTGAGCCCTAAATAAATAATCAACATAAATTAATAGTAAAACACAATAATCGAAAACAACAGTGTACGTCAAATATTAATGGAATTAATGGACGTCAAATAAAACTTGGTGTGAATATTTATGGTATTTTTACGTCCGTATAAGGGTAAATACTCAGTTCCTTGTCCATGTCATGAAGATGCCATGTACACATTAACCAACTTTAGCAGGTTTATTTACCGGAGTTACTACTTTCAAGAATAAAAGTAAGGTACAATCAAACATTTTATCAGTGATAATGTGGTTCGAGGTGGTTCCTGGTGACCTGTAACACAGGTATTTTGTACCTAGCTCAGGCATCAGCCTCTCACAAACTTAGATTCCTTATTCCTGTTTTGTAAATAACTTTATTTCAATGCTAAGTTTGTGATGAGAAAATAAAATTTATTTTTATTATTTTTTTAAACATAAGCGTGAAAGTTCTTAATCTGCGTAGGTCGCAATACGTACGCCAAATAACGCATGAAGTATATTTTTAGTAATAAGCATCCTTTTTTAAAATAAATAATACCTAATAATTTTAATTCGACTGGGACTCAGATCATGAAATATGTCCCGGGTCGAAATTGAGCTTGAGCTGCCTTCATCAACGTGAAAAAAGTAATATGCTGCCGACACATCAACATCCAGCTCAGAGTACGAATCCTCCAGTGCTATGTCTGGCCAGCAATGGTTCTATTCGGTTGCGAAGCATGGACGATTAAGGAGGATGTTAGAAGACATCTCGAAGCTTTCGAGATGTTATTACCGTCGCATGATGCGTATAAATTAGACTCAAAAAGTCAACAACATAAAGTACTCCATCGTGTCGCAATGTCGCGGGAATGTTGGTAGACGTAAATAGTCATGGCTGAGAAACATAGGAGGCTGGACAGTAATCAAAAGCGGAAGAACTATTTCACTTTGCTAAAAACAGAGAGAGATTTGTGGAGCTGACGGCGAACCTCCAGTAATGGAGAGGCACTGAATTTAAAAATTGTGAAGTACGAAAGTAAATCCCTTTGCGAATCCACGGGCAGCTTAAGCTGCCGAGGTCGAATACCGTCGAGTGTGTACCCAAATAACGATGTAATTAGATGGTGATCTGGATTCACAGAGGTAAATTCATCAAATCCGAACCGGACATCGGTATCTAAAGAACAATGGAAAATCGTGTATCTTAATCCGGGGCTTGAAATGGTACTAGGTGATAGGTGACAATCCGAAAATTTGACAATTATGCGTTTAATAAAGATTTACACAGACAAAGCTTTCAATAGTGGAAAATTAACTAACCTATTAGAAAAAATCGACTCTACAAAAAAGTTGATCTCAGGCGGGACTTGACATCGCTTTGGAAATCCGGTAAAGTTCGGTCGGTAGCTCAATTGGGTGAGCAGTGGACCGGATTTCAAAGTTCTAGTCCTACGTCCCAAGATTTGTGCTAGTATTTATTTATTTAAAAAAATCATAATATTATAGCATGGTAATTTGGTTAATGATAAATGTAACAATCTTAGATGACTACTAATCATACCTACAATTCCTATCATAAATAATAAATGCTGATTTCTTGATATGCCCTTTTATTTTATATTTTTTCTAAATTATATGTACTTGGTGCAATGAGCAAGTATAAATAAACCTATGGGTAATAGCCCCATTTTTTTCATGACTGTTCAAAACCGGCCAGGTTGCGCCTTGACAGTCTAGCGGTGGTACTCGATAAAGTAGAGTTACAACGGTAGCAATGGCATGCCAGTCCAGAAACGAAATCAATTTAAAGCACAACCAAGTTTTTACAACGTATTTGCACGGAACGGCAACATCGCATCTCCAAATTTTGTGCGGAAGTCAAATACGGCCATGAATGAAAGTATTCACAAATTGACAGCAGCGCTATTAGTTTTGCGACGAAAATTAGCGGAACTATGAAAATATTCAGTACAGCAAGATTGGAACAAAAATGGCGTCCAATTTTTTTTTCATATTTTGACATTTCTATGATCAGCATGACAATTTACGAACGTTGCGCTCAGTCTCCTATTTAACGTCCGTATATTGGACGTCGAAAGCAGGTGGACGCCACATTATATGCAAAAATGGCCATAGTGGACGTACAATAAGTAACGGGATGTATATATATATATATATATATATATATATACAGGGTGGAAATTTAAAACGGGACACGAAGGGCAGGTACCTTAACCTTTGTAGCTACATGAAAACGTTCTTAGGAAACCATCTTAAATTTTTTGAGAAAAAATACAGTCAGCAAAGTTTTTTCTTCGTCCCCGTCTTAAATTTCCACCCTGTATATATATATATATATATATATATATATATATATACATCCCGTTACTTATTGTACGTCCACTATGGCCATTTTTGCATATAATGTGGCGTCCACCTGCTTTCGACGTCCAATATACGGACGTTAAATAGGAGACTGAGCGCAACGTTCGTAAATTGTCATGCTGATCATAGAAATGTCAAAATATGAAAAAAAAATTGGACGCCATTTTTGTTCCAATCTTGCTGTACTGAATATTTTCATAGTTCCGCCAATTTTCGTCGCAAAACTAATAGCGCTGCTGTCAATTTGTGAATACTTTCATTCATGGCCGTATTTGACTTCCGCACAAAATTTGGAGATGCGATGTTGCCGTTCCGTGCAAATACGTTGTAAAAACTTGGTTGTGCTTTAAATTAATTTCGTTTCTGGACTGGCATGCCATTGCTACCGTTGTAACTCTACTTTATCGGGTACCACCGCTAGACTGTCAAGGCGCAACCTGGCCGGTTTTCAACAGTCATCAAAAAAGTGGGGCTATTACCCATAGGTTTATTTATACTTGCTTATTACACCAAGTACATATAATTTAGAAAAAATATAAAATAAAAGGGCATATCAAGAAATCAGCATTTATTATTTATGATAGGAATTGTAGGTATGATTAGTAGTCATTTAGGATTGTTACATTTATCATTAACCAAATTACCATGCTATAATATTATGATTTTTTTAAATAAATAAATACTAGCACAAATCTTGGGACGTAGGACTAGAACTTTGAAATCCGGTCCACTGCTCACCCAATTGAGCTACCGACCGAACTTTACCGGATTTCCAAAGCGATGTCAAGTCCCGCCTGAGATCAACTTTTTGTAGAGTCGATTTTTTCTAATAGGTTAGTTAATTTTACACTATTGATAGCTTTGTCTGTGTAAATCTTTATTAAACGCATAATTGTCAAATTTTCGGATTGTCACCTATCACCTAGTACCATTTCAAGCCCCGGATTAAGATACACGATTTTCCATTGTTCTTTAGATACCGATGTCCGGTTCGGATTTGATGAATTTACCTCTGTGGATCCAGATCACCATCTAATTACATCGTTATTTGGGTACACACTCGACGGTATTCGACCTCGGCAGCTTAAGCTGCCCGTGGATTCGCAAAGGGATTTACTTTCGTACTTCACAATTTTTAAATTCAGTGCCTCTTCATTACTGGAGGTTCGCCGTCAGCTCCACAAATCTCTCTCTGTTTTTAGCAAAGTGAAATAGTTCTTCCGCTTTTGATTACTGTCCAGTCCCCTATGTTTCTCAGCCATGACTATTTACGTCTACCAGCACGTCTTCTGCCGTCTAAAAAACCCAACTTAATAAGTTGAAGCATCTGATATCGGTCGTGTCGCAAAACATTCCCGCGACATTGCGACACGATGGAGTACTTTATGTTGTTGACTTTTTGAGTCTAATTTATACGCATCATGCGACGGTAATAACATCTCGAAAGCTTCGAGAAGTCTTCTAACATCCTCCTTAATCGTCCACGCTTCGCAACCGAATAGAACCATTGCTAGCCAGACATAGCACTGGAGGATTCGTACTCTGAGCTGGATGTTGATGTGTCGGCAGCATATTACTTTTTTCACGTTGATGAAGGCAGCTCAAGCTCAATTTCGACCCGGGACATAATTTCATGATCTGAGTCCCATAATTCATTAACCCAAGCGCCGAGGTAAATGTACTGCTGGACTCGCTCTAGATGTTTACCCGGCACTGATTTTCTTGGATTTAAGTCAGGGGTTCGAGACACTACCATGAATTTTGTCCTGGAGATGTTGATTGTGTGACCCGCCTCTACGCAACTATGTTGCACTCAATGCAAAATCACATGGGTCACGTTCCGAAGAGGCAATCAACTCAGCACTGTCGTCGGCGTAGCGCAAATTATTAATAACTCTGCCGTTTACTTTTATATCCAGTCCTTACCCCTCTAAAGCTTCGAGCATTACTGCCTCGGAGTAAATATTGAAGAGGCAGGAGACAAGATGTAGCCCTGCCTGACACCATGACATATTTGGATCTCTTGTGTGACCGGAGAGGCCCACTCTTTTTGGTTCTCGTATAAATTCCTTATTATTCTGATATCTTGACTATCGAGACCAATATCGTTCATATGCCTCAATAGCAGATCGTGAAATTCGTTGGTGTTTTATAGTTATTAGTCGAATTAAAATTATTAGGTATTATTTATTTTTAAAAAGGATGCTGTATTACTAAAAATATACTTCATGCGTTATTTGGCGTCCGTATTGCGACCTACGCAGATTAAGAACTTTCACGCTTATGTTTGATTGTACCTTACTTTTATTCTTGAAAGTAGTAACTCAGGTAAATAAACCTGCTAAAGTTGGTTAATGTGTACATGGCATCTTCATGACATGGACAAGGAACTGAGTATTTACCCTTATACGGACGTAAAAATACCATAAATATTCACCCCAAGTTTTATTTGACGTCCATTAATTCCATTAATATTTGACGTACACTGTTGTTTTCGATTATTGTGTTTTACTATTAATTTATGTTGATTATTTATTTAGGGCTCAGGGCATATTTTGATGAATCTTTCTCAGTTAATACAGAACTCAGTGTTATTAGTTAATTTTAAACTTGTTTTCGTGTCCTTACGTTTAAATACACATAATTATATGGAAGTCCGAATATTCTTAAACATTCATACTGAATGATATTTGACGTCCATTTTTTTATACTTAAAGATGTGGACGTCAGATTATCGGTAAAATTTCATAACCTACGATATTTGACGTCCATATAACATATACACTGTGATATGACCATGAGCATTTTTATTTTTATTTCCTTGTGCAAGACACACTACTTTAAAGGCATTTTTCGTTATACATTTTTTGTGAGAAACTCATAATAAGTAAATTATTCAAATATGAATAAACTTATAAACATGTGATTCAAACCAATTTCTTATACTTAAACAAAACGCCATCACAGCCGCGTAGCATAGTACCAAAGAATACTAACTATTACTCTGAGAAAACTGGCGCCGTTGCCCCGCTGAATACAAAGATTCAGCCGCTGGGCAAGATTTTTGGGCCCGAATTTGAGTGCCGCAAATTCGTGGCTTACTGAGAGTGACGAATATTTGTGGCGCTTGAAGAATTGAGCTTGCTCAGCCGCGGCTCCATATCTTGAGGACTACCACGCATATAGGAAAGATCTAAGGTGCCTACACAGGTTGCATCCCAGTTTGAGGTACGCTCTAAGCACCAGCCTACACAGGTTGCATCCCCGTTTGAGGTACGCTCCAAGCACCAGCCTACACAGGTTGCATCCCAGTTTAAAATACGCCCTAAGCACCAGGGCATTAGGGTCGCACCATCGGGTCTTGTACCATCATCCCTGAATAAACCACAAGGTTCCAGAGGTAATGGGATCTAAGCAGTGCCGAGGGCACGCTTAATTATATCATTGATCACACCATGCTGATAGGTACGACCTGCGCTCTTGTCGCAAGAGAGCCCATGGCGTCCGAACTGGTGAAGTCAACGTCCGGATTCTTTTTCGGAGACTGCTAGCAGTAGGGCTCGGCCAGTGACATGCGGACATGCGGCCAGAAGCTCTGCGTGAGCTAAAATGAGAGCTGGTGACTCCAAAGCGCTCTGATGCCCCAGTTCCAAGGGACACTCCTCTTCCGAGAATGAGACACTCCAGGGAGATTTGGCCTCCGACAAGCATGACACCTCTCCGTCAACGAGTGTAGAGCAGTTTAATAACTCGCTGACGAATGAGAAGGTGCTATAGGCGGAAGACAGGAAGGCAGGGAGTGCGACACTAGAGGTTGTGCGTACGCCCAGCCCACCAAATCTAAATGGAAGAGTGGCTTGTTGCCATTGGCGACCTTCAAGTTGTAAATTAAGGATTATGTGTGTGGCTGTGTCAAAGGTTATGTCAGTAATGTTGCTTTTATTAGTATATTAGTATACGGATGCCATATTGTTATACAATTTTCGCATCGCAGGATATTTGACGTCTGTTCAAAACCGAAAGTGATTATTGGGGCATTGTGTGCGACTAAAGTTTAGATCTTAATTACTACCTATGTCATTTCAAGTACAAATTGTGCTCCTTAAAATGTTTATTATATGTATATATCTACCTCATTGAATGAATGATTGAAAGAAGATTGCTGTTTAATAAACGTACACGTTTATTAATCAGGAATATTTGTTTAATTTAAATTAGTTTTACTATTATTATTATATTGCTCATTTTAATCAGTTTATAGTGTACCACAGCTGTAAACGAACCGTAAGCGTGGATGCGGAGTAATAAGGCGGAGCCAGTGGTTGAATCGCTTATAAACAAATTATTACCTTTAAATAAAATTCTACAAAGCGGAATAGGTAATAAGAGTGGCAACGTCGCACTATACAACGGAATTGCGTTAAGCAGGAGAATGAATTAAAAATTATGTATATCACGGGGGTTTTGATAGCTGGTAATATGGATAGGAGTCCTTATTGCTTTCCCTCCGTCTGGCAATATACGTATATTTGTATATTAACATCTGGTAAATATTCAAAAAACTAAGTTGAACACTATTTTTGAAATTGTTAAATGCACCAATATTCGCAGTCATAGTTTAAAATAACTAACTAGAAGTAGTGGACGTTACAATAATGCGAAATGAAAGGACGTAGGATCAGTATTGTGATGTAAATATATATATATATATATATATATATATAATTAGATACATCGAATTTTCGCGAAAATCCTAGGAATATTGCGAAAGCACGGATAATTAGACAAAGGTGACATTTCTCAATCTTACTGAAAAAAGAGGGTTTTTGCGAAATTACGAATTGCATAAGTAACATTGAATATACTTCATTCTGATTGGCTTGATTTTTGCTTGCTCACCAACTCTTATTCTGATTGATTTATATGTCTATGATATAATACCTCGATTCTTCAGAGCAAAACTAGGAACCAATCAGAATACGAATTAGCAAGCAAGCACAAATTTAGCCAATCTGCGTTAAGAATACCCGTTAATAATTTACTAACAAAACCCTTTGTCTAATTATCCGTGTTCTCGTTATACCCCTACAATTCTCGCGAAAATTCGATTTATCAAATCATCCTACGACATTGTACACTGAAAATTAAATGTGCAATAAATTATACACTAAAACAGTTTTTTCTGATTGCAACTTGCAACACAATTTGTTTCTTTTCTCCCAATTTTTCGATCTAACGCCTTTTTCACACCGACCGCACGCCGCGAAACGCAAAAGTCGAGTCAAACTCCGAATATAATATTGATCGCCATATTACCACTAGAGGTAAAGCGAAACTTTGTTTCGTGTGGAATTAGCGTTCCGCGGCGTCGCGTCGGTGTGGAAACTGCGAAACTCGGTTAGGTATAATAAGCAGCGCGTTTGTGAAATGCGACCACTAGTGGTTCGGTCATGCCACTGATCGCCGCCACAAGTGGCTGAGTGAAGAAACCATCTCGTGCGGTCGAGTGTGCGCGCGAGATGAGCCACAAACGCGCCCACTAGTAGCGAACGCGAGCGACTCCAGCAGTCTGTGGCTCGAACGCGGCCACTCGAGCGCCCGGTTTGCGCTGACACTATACAAAATGTATGAAAAAACTCGTCCGCAGCGACGACTAGTGGCTCAATGTGCGCTTGCTCTAAGAATCAACAAGTACCTACATTTAGAGCCAGTACGCACTTGGGATTTTTAGTCAACCGATAGTTTAGTCGGTTTCATACGTCTACCATACAATGCGCGCACTCCACCCATGCAAGGTTAGGTCTATTTCCAAAACTCGGCCGACTAACTAATCGCATATTCTTAAGTGTACGAACGAACGAACAAATCAAGTCAAACATTTGGTTCGTTGTTGTTTCTAAATTAGCAAAGCGAACACGAACACAGTTCTGCATACTTGTATTGTATTCGTAAGATTTAAGTTTCGAAAATTTCGAACAGTGTCCGCACAGAACAACTAAATTGTATTGCCGCGATCATTTTTGGAGAACACAGTGTTTGATGTTCGGTAATAGCATGCATTCAAGCGCGAACAAATAGTCAAAGTCAAAGATTTTTATTCAAATAGACTTATAGATAAGTACTTTCGAATAGTCCAAAAGTTTTTTTTCCCTACCAGCCATTCAGGACATCTTTTAACTGATAAGAAGAACGGCCGCAAGAAACTTAACAGCCTTAAAAGAAACAACATCATTTACAATGGAACATGTTGTTGTCAAACACAAATCTACAATCTTAAAATACATTTTCTCATAGGAAAATTTTCTCATACTTATATTAGAATATTTTCCTCTTACACAATTTACAATAGTTATGTTTAATGTTGGTATCACATCCATACATTTTGGTCTTTTAAATAGTCATCTACCTTGTAATAACCTTTGCTTAAGAGCATTTTTTTAACATTTATTTTAAATTTATGCAAAGGCAGCTCAATCACTTGTTGTGGAACTTTATTAAAAAAGGCTATGCCTTTCCCCAAAAACGAGCGTCTACATTATTCAAGCCGAAATTTTGGAACGGAAGCTTATTCTTGTTTCTAGTATTAAAATTATGAACACCGCTATTGCTTATTAATTAAATCATGATGTTTCCTTACATATACTATATTATCATAGATGTATTGTCCCGCCAAAGTTAGTGTAAACCTTTGGAAAGCCGGACCACCCGCGTCGCTATGAGATAGAGACTATAACAGATAATTAGTGTGTCATGAGGAGAAATTTGTTTACTAATAGCAAAATTTGTGTGAATTATAGTTTTTTAAGATATTTGAGAAAAACAGATTTTGCTGGGGTAACGTTTGAAACGTTACCCTGGCAAAAAAAAGTCGCTTCAGCCCGGAACTAAATACATGAATAGATAGCTTTTATTGTGTAGTAAATGTTAGCAAATAGCAAAATTTGTGTGTGTTTTAGTTCTTGAGTAATTTAAGATTTTGCTGCGGTAAAGTTTTGGGATTTCCCAGATCTCGAAAACGGTTCAATGCAGAAGTTTGAAAAAAATACCAATAAGAGACCATAATTTGTTTAAATTTGTTTAATCATTAGTTTTTGATTTGGTTGACGTAAACCAATGTAATTAAATGGTTTCGAAAATCAGAAAAAGCGTATTTGCAAGTAAACTAGTACACTTTTAACCAAATAAATAATTGCATAAAATACCCGTGGTAGACACTTATTATGTCAAAAGTTTTAGATTTTGTAGCTTTACACGTTAGGAAGCTACAAACAAAGGACATCAGGCATTCTTAGATTAGATTTAATTAAGAATCATGGCTTACATTAAACAAATTAAAGTGATTGACGAAAATTCGTTCCTGTTAATTTCAGCTTTCAATTACGGCTATCATGAAAGTTTAAACTAAAACAAGAATAGTAAAGCAATTCTCTGAAAAGCCGACCAAATTGTAGAGGTCACAAAAAAGCGACCGCACCATACGTGCGAGCTATCTACGCAAATTAGCAGCATAATATCCGATGTTTTGTACAGTTATGCAGAAAAGTGGTATTAATACATTGATTCTACTATATTAGGATTTTATTTTAGTCCGTTATGCAACACAAGTATTACGATAATTAAGTTATAGGTGGAGCTAACAATCCGAATACCTAGTTGAAGCAAAATTTTATGTAGCGTTATCCCGCTCTCTAGAGAAATCTCTTTCTCTTTCTAATTCATTTTGTTAAAAGAAATTTTAACACTATTAAGTGAAAGGATAAGTTGTATCTTGGATTCTAGTTACTTTCACCACCACGTAGATCAAATAAATGCACCGTTTATATTAATTTTAATGCCCATAACACAGGCCTTCCAGTGCTGCCGTCGCGCGACGACGCGACGTGACGACAATCATGTAGCAGAGTGGCGAAACAGTGCACGTTCAGACCTGCCGAGTGAGCGAGCGAAACAGTGCGGGGAAGCGGAAGGGTGGACACTCGGACTAGTACGTAGAACGTGAGCCGAGCCTGTCTCGCCGCGGCCGCTTCGCGGTCGGCCAAGCACTCGGCACTTTGTTTATACGCATTACGCACCGAGTACTCGGCCGAAAGCACTGTCTCGCCCGTTTGCTCGGTACGTGTGATCAAGGCATTACTTTTGGGCTGGGTTAATTGGTGTTTTTAAAAAAGAAAAATATAATAGAAAAAAAGAAAGGATGTACGTATATCCTATTATAATTTATTTTCACAACGTCTAGCCAAGCGAGAGGCACATTTCAAAACGTGATCAGAAAGTGCTAGTACTTGGCCAGGCCTCTCCCATCTGAGAATTCACTTGTGGCCGAGTTGAATTTCACCAATATTTTTCTATTTAAAATTCATCTTAAGTGTAAAAATAGCATTGAAAAATGCCAAAATCGTAAATTCTTAATTCATCTTTAAAAAATACTACTTAATTACTACTAAATTGTGTATAAAAAGTAGGCTATGTTCCTCTCTAGGCTATAAAGTATCTGTGTCCCGAATTTCATCCAAACCCGTTCAGCCACTTTTGCGTGATTGAGTAACAAACATACAAACATCTAAACTTTTACATTTTTATCATATGAGTAGGAAGAAGGATAGTAAGTTTTCTAAGATTATGTGGCGCCATATATTTTAGCCCGCATTGGTTCTATCTGTGTGGCAAATTTCATCGATATCGGTTCAGTAGTTTTTGTGTGAAAGAGTAACAAAAATCATCCAAACATCCTCACAAACTTCTGCATCTATAATATTAGTAGGATTAAGGGTGTGTAATGTATGACATAAAATTACATGAACTAACGATCAGTTGATATAATAACATTTCATATAATTTCATTTGACATACCAATCACATTACATGTGATGAAATTTCATTTTTTTTTTTTTATATAAACTTAGATAATTTTTTACAGAGATCAAAAAAGTTGCTTTGAGAGATCTATTTAGGAGTATTGGTCTTCCATATTTTTGTATATAAGTAATCTATAAAAATTGAGGTTTTACAAATAAATAAATGAGGGGTATAGAAAGACGACCATCCACAGTAAGGACATCTCGCGGCCGTTTGCCTTTGCGTTACCGCTCTCCATAGTGTGTCCCGTGCCCACTACGCGCATGCGCGGTATATCGTGCATCTTGTTGCCATGCACTATCAACCAATAACAGCTCTGCATCACCCGCGCCCGCGCCTCTGCGCATGCGCGGAAGCTCGTCGCCGCACACGCGGCCCGTTGACTCGCGCCGGTTGCGTAAAGTCAATCGTATTCATTTGACAGTTCATATAGTATTCGATCGGCTGCAATTTGTATGGAATTTGACACTATTGACATACAATATGAACTGTCAAATGAATATGATTAGCTTACGCAATCCCATAGCTGAATTTTGAGGTGGTTTGTCTTTTGACTTCTTAGATTGACTTTAAAAAACTTGATTGACCTATAAATATGGACATTACGTAAACTAATGAATTAAATATTTTAAATCTTTACCTATGACAAACAATACTGAAATATTACTTTTTGGATTGACCAATAATTTCTTGGATTTTCTAATAAAAACTAATGAATTTATACGTACATCTTATGTTTTGGCGCGCACTGTTCATTGAAATAAAACAACTTTTACGGATATCAAACGCGCTATATTAACCCCGCTATATATGTTTATCCCGTGACCACGGCAGCTGTAAAGGTGCCGAAACGTCGAGAAAATCAAAAAACCACGAAAAAACTTAATGAATTTATATTTATAAAACTTCACTCAAGAAAAGATACCTACTAATGACGAGGCAGTATGGTCTATGACCCTAGCCAGTTCTTAGGAACGAAAAAAAAATAAATTATGTATGTTAAACCTTACCTCAAAAACATGTGCTCCTCTGGCTCACCTAATTTGATCAATCATTTTGTCGTGAAGCCGGTACATTGAAAATGAGTACCCACTGAGCAAGTAATCACTACGTTTTTAAGAGACGGCACTTCCATACAAGCAACTAAACTGATTTATGAACGTAGTTTCTACCAACCTAAGTTTTTCTCAGAGGTACCAACATAACAGTGTCAGTTGTCTAAATGACAAGGGGTTAGGGATGTACCCCTAAACATATACGTATCGATATCGATAGAAAAATACTAATACATACTTACACCGTTATAATTTTTCACGGGATGTCATCCCATGACCACGGCAGCTGTAAAGGTGCCGAAACGTCGCGAAAATCAAAAAACCCCTAAAAAACCTAAAAATACCGACAATTACAACTTAGTTCGTGGAAATATAGCGCGTTTGATATCAGTAAAAGTTGTTATATTTCAATGAACAGTGCGCACCAAAACATAAGATGTACGTAACGCAATAGATTGTTTAATGTGTGTGTCTACAGTTTCCTCATAAGACATAGAGTAGAGAAATTTTAAGCATGCCATATTTTAGAGCATATTAGGAGCAATCAAACATGTCAGTGATATTTTAGGTGCAACCATAACTTTGTTACTAGGAGTTTTTTTTTTGTGTGTTAGCTGGAGAAACGTGTCCCCACCTGACACATCCGTTTTAAGGCAAACCTTTATTGCACTGAAATTGCATTGAAATTTAGTGCACAATAGATGCAATGAGAACCAAAAAAACTAACCGTCACACTCACATACTGTTGAAACTACGATCATTAAAGTGTGTGCGAGCTGGAGACCCGTGTCTCTGGCTTACACACACCTGTATCTTCGTAATTATTCGAGGTTTTTTTTTTATATTTATTTTTAAAGGGGTTTTATCATTTTCGATATGCCAACCCCATCATACCTTATACAAATGTTAACTTAAATTAGTAACCAGGCTACATAATCGTTTTGCTATTTCAGATTTTGGATTTATTATTTGAAGTAGGATCATGTTTTATACCTCAAATTTTTGAGTCGAAATGGAGCAGTAAGCTCCAAATTTTTCTAATCTCTAGCTCGAATGTTTTTGAGCTACGAACCGATAAGCATGTGTAAGCTGGAGACATGTTACACGTTTTGAATCACTGTACATGTGTAAGTTAGACGAGTCTCGTATTAAGAATCAAATGATACCTTAAAATAGGTGCACACAGCATGCAAAATCACTGGGCTTCTTAGTTTCAAAATTATAGGCAAAAAATAGTTTTCCCGCCAAAAATTCAAAATAAATGGCTCGGACGCAGCTAAAGCGCCGATGCCGTTCCGTGCGCTACACTGTAGCAATCGACTTTGAACCTAACGGCTGGTATTAATTCGAGTCACTTTAATTTGCGCTTTCGATCGTATTAATTTCTGTTTTGAGAATTTTAGACCAGCATGCGTAGCATGAGCACCTCGACAAAGCTCTCTCGACACTTTTCTCGCGCGAGCATATTGTTTGTCCCGCTCACACCGTACTGATATGAGTGGGACAGTCATCGCGAGATAAGCGTCGACAGCGAGTCGCGGTGCGCATGCTACGCTGGCAGGAGCCGTCCGATATATCTACGCTGATTACAAACCATCTATGGTAGTTACTTATAATTGAACTATCTGATTCTCTTATGAAGTAGTTTTTAAACGTTAGTGTTAGAAAATTCACAACATTTTACGATTTTTTAATATTTGCATTTTCAATGCTATGTTTATACTTATGATAAATTTTAAATAGAAAAATATTGGAAAAAATTAACCCGGCCACAAGTGACTTCTCAGATGGGAATCGAACCCATGACCTTTGGAAATCCGGTCCAATGCTCTAACCGCTGAGCTACCGAGACTTGCGAACCACCGTCGAAATTCTCCAATACTTTTATATTTTTAATACGCTGTAGGCCAGCGTTGTCACATCAATGCTAGGAATATCCTTGCATTCGAAATAAACATCTTTTCAGGTGGTATTGATTGACTACCATAGATGGTTTGTAATCAGCGTAGATATATCGGACGGCTCCTGGACTAAAATAATCAAAACAGAAATTAAAACGATCGAAAGCGCAAATTAAAGTGACTCGAATTAATACCAGCCGTTAGGTTTAAAGTCGATTGCAACGGTATGTTCTACACTCCAGCGGTGTGTGTATCAAGTTTGAACCCACTAATAAAATGTTGGAACAATTCAACTCCGACAATATATATCTCACCTTGTTGAACGAAGATGAAGTATCGGAAGTTCTAAACGTTTTAGATGGTTTAGTTTAAGTTTAAGAAGACTTAAACTGAATCGTCTATAACGTCTTCATACAATTATATTTTTAATAAACTTGTTTAAGAACTTAAAAGTTCTAAAACAAGTTTATTAAAAAGATAATTGTTGCTTTTCGTTTATTTCCTATTTGAAAATAACGGAGGAAAATGTTGTCTAACATATCATTTTGGGGAAATAAATAATAATATGGGGAAATTTTAAAAACTGGATCTCGCAACCCTGATCCTCTCTGCTAGGAGCAATAAATAGTATCAGGGGGTCGACACTTCGTACAAAAAGTAAAATATAGTGTATAGTAATAGTTTGTGCCAACATTAAATTGCGAAAAAATCCGACTAATGAAAAAGGAAGTCTCATTGCTTTGTCCTATCGTATTATAACGACACGGTAATTTAGCCTCATTATACGTCACGTCATGTTGGTCAGCATGTGACGCACCGCCAAATTTAACTTTATCTGTCAGTGATAACGTAACGTAATATTTTGGTCAGAAGTTTTTAGTTTATTTTTACATAATTTTATTGATGTTAATAATTACAAACAGACATAATGGGTGGCAAATCTTTGCGAATGTGCGACATTTGTTCTGTCCGTAGAGTGAGAAGGTTGAACAAGGTAATATTTTTGGCTAAATTGCCCCTTGAGCTGAATAGGTAATATTATCAATTATTTTATTAAGAACATTGTATGAAGTCCATTTGAGTAAAAACAGTGTTAATAATAATAGTATTATCAGTAAATATTATGGATTTAAGTAATAATTTTACGAAAATTACAATATTGTAGTGTTTGTACTATATAGTCATAGTGCTGGCCATTGTTAAGTTAGTAGTTATAGATATTGTTATATTTTAAAGGTCAGTTCGTCCGATGGGACGAAGACTTCCATCGGTTGGATCCCGGTTCCCGGGCGAATAACATCCTGTCCAGAAGAAGAGCTCACCGCTATTGTCCTTTCTATCAGTGGCTGCTTCATCCTCCTGATACTGCCTCCCAACATTCCTACAGATTTATCAAAATTACATATATCATATGAAACCTTGTTTTATTTGTGCAATACTATACTAATAGGTAACTAAAAATTAAAACGGTAATTTATCGATATCGATAGGTATATATTTAGGGGTGCATCCCTAATTCCGTGTCATTTTGACAACTGACACTGTTATGTTGGTACCTCAGAAAAGCTAAGGTTGGTAAAAACTACGTTCATAAATCAGTTTAGTTGCTTGTATGGAAGTGCCGTCTCTTAAAAAACGTAGTGATTACTTGCTCAGTGGCTCAGTGAATAGTATTATAGTATTCTGTGCTCAACTCTGACTGACATTTTGTTTTAGTTGAAAAAGATCTTAATTTACTTACTACTTTTAACTCTCTCGAACAGTCTTACTATTATATATTACAAAGATGTCAAATGACTATGGCTTCAATAACGACGATTCTCCTAATAAGACTAATTCACATTTACAGCTTCCAAGTCCAATAATTACCCGACGAAATAGAACTGCGTCAACGTAAGTTTATTTTTTTTATTTATATTAATTAAAGTTAAGTAGCACAATATTAATGGTTTTGTGTGTTTTAAGGTCTGAAAGAGCCTTAGGGAATCCATTAGAAAGTGGTAAAATAAAAGCTTTCTGCCGGGAAAAAGGTCACGGATTTATTATACCAGAAAAAGGAGGCGAAGATCTTTTCGTTCACATTTCTGAGTAAGTAACATTGAAAGCATATTTTGTTTACCTAAAGTCAATAAGAATTAAAATTTTTGTAAATATACTTTCTGCTGGGTACCTAAGATTTTTAATTGTATTTAGAAAAGATTTTTTAAAGTGGTTAACTGTAAATGTTAACTTCAATTGAAGTCATATGTATTATATTTACTTATACGATTGATTTGTGGATGAAGGTCAACTATTGACCCACGTAACATGAAGCTATTCATTAATTCCAAACTGGACAACAGTGCCCAGCGAACAATGAAATATCTATTGTCTCATAATCCAGTGCCTGAAGAGTATCTTCAATATAAGTACACACCTTTTTAATTGAAGAGAAACTGCTAGTGAAGAATAGTGTTGAAAGATCTTCTATAAAAACTAATAAAGTATTCAGTTGTTGACTGTACTTTACAGCATCTTGACAATTGACCTTGTGTAGAATTTGGTTATTTGCTTATTTTATCTAATAAGCACTTGAAGACTGAATTGTTTGTTATCTTTTGAAGGGCGTAATAACTGCAGAGCATTATTTTGCAAAAAAATTATCATACGTAGTAATAAATAATGAAAAACCATTTATCATTTCTTTTAGTATTGATGGTGAATACGTGCCGTTGCCTGGAGATGAAGTGATATACAGACTCTGTCCAATTCCACCCAAATTTGAGAAAAATCAAGCTGTCCATGTTCGTATAGTCCACCTGACTCCTGAGAAGCATCTAAAGTGGGATGAGAACCCACTGTAACGGTCTACCTCATGAACACCCAATGTACCTACTATTATTTTATTTTTATTTGCCATTTACCTTCCTTTTATAATGCCATCTTCTTAACCCTAATAGTTATTATGTTAATTGAAAGTGTGGTCTTGCAATTAAGGTATTAACTCAACTTTTATACACATAGGTAATATTTTAAGTTTTTACTGTATGTATATGAACTTTTAAAACCATTAAAATGATATCATATAAATTTACTTTTAAATCACATTTTTTCGTATGTAAAGTTATAATGACTAATTTAAGAAGTAAAAGATCAGAAAACTAGGTCAGCTTGTGACATGTCAAGCAATAGACTTAGATCAATCAAATGAATGTCTTCTTTATCTGATTAACAAACAAGGTTCTAAATGAAATGATGTACTTATATTATATTCAGTATTTTTGATGAAAGTGAGAAGCCAACATGTAGTGCTAAATTTTTGAAGGATTTACCATCATCTTAAGATTTTGATATCAGTTCTAGTTGGGCAGTGAATGGATGGTGGCTTCTTACGTGATATTTGTGCTCAAGATTAACTTCGGCGAAATTTATAAATTAATTAATTTATATTTGTATTTATTAGTAATCAGAGAAAGATATGGAAAGCTGTCCCCACCACCATCTGGGATATAAAGCTGATAATAGCGGATATAAAACAAACAAAAAGTGATCAAACAGATAGTTTGTCGGCTGATGCCAATAATTTGTTTGTTGTTAGTTACATTAAAAGTTCTGAAGTGAACATATTTTAGAATTTCATTTATCCCTTTATTGTTTCGTTCAGAGTTAAACAGATGTTAGTGGGAATATAAATGATTGATCGGCCTAGTATGTACATACCTCAATACTAATATTGTTGTATATGGAATGGTCAGATACACAGCAATTTGTCTGTTTCTGTTTAGTTAAAACCTCTAGTTTGTCAGAAGTGAACAGAGTTACCTATACATCTTCTATACAACATTAATGATAATGTTACTTTAACAAGATATTTATATATATTTGCCTAATACCTAGTTATAATATTAGATGATATTCTTTGCACAAAGTGCCACTATAAGTCGTGTGACTGGCATCTGTAAAATTATTATTCCATTTAGTATGATTTTATTTGTTTTATTTACATTATCCATAAGTAAAGGCCCTGTTGTATCATTCCATAGTTGGAGCATTTTTTATGTTGTTAATTTTTGTCAAATCCCAAGTAAGTTAGTATCCTCACTCTGTACCCATTTTATTTGGCGAATGATTTGTTTATCCAACATGTTTTCTCATTAAGGGCCTGCGCAGACGACGGACATTGGAGGACTTTTTGTCCGCTACATGACCTTATGACTAAGAACATAAAGTTGAATATATAACGAAGGCTATCGCGTACTTTTTATGGATATACGCGATCTAAATTCAATCTTATTTGGTTAACAATAAAGACGTGCCGCGGACAAAAAGTCCTCCGTTATCCGTCGTCTGCGCTAGCTCTTAGATTGGTAATGATGTAATCATTAACAAGTTGCCATGCTTACTTAAGTTGTATTAGCAGTATTGTTTCATACAGCGAATAATAAAGTAAATATTATGTGTAAGCAATATGTGTTTTAATTATTTGGCCTTGAGCTTTTAATTTAATTACTTATACCGTTTAAGGGTTGGGTGGTCCACATCTGTCAGCACGCTATCGCCTTTTTCCGTTTCCCTATCCCAGTAAGCGTAGCATGCGCACCGCGACTAGCTGTCGACGCTTATCTCGCGATGTCTGTCCCGCTCATATCAGTACGGAGTGAGCGAGACAGACAATACGTTCGCGCGAGAAAAGTGTCGAGAAAGCTTTGTCGAGGTGCTCATGCTACGCATGCTGGAATGGCGAACCAATGGCACGCGTGCCACTGATGGCACGTGACGTGACACAACATTTTGAACACCTCACCGATCACAAAATTCATTAAGCACTGAAAAAAGTGTGAAGTACCTATTAAATGACGGGCGAACGCCAATGATGTAGTAAATAAAGAGTTTCGAGATACCTACGTAGTATTTATTATTATAATTTTCCCTACAATCACTAAGGAACAATTATTTGGTTAATAATTTTCCAAGACATTGATAATTTTTTTTTTTTAGAAAAATGCGTCGCTGATTCATAAAGTTTCGCTATCCCTGCCCTATCCTTTTCTGGCGATCAGAACCGCCATTTGCATTGGCGACGGAAAAGGGCAATAGCGTGCTGACAGGTGTGGTTTGCAACCACAAAATAATGTGCACTGTCCTAAGTTACACAGAATTTTAATAATTTATAAAAACTAGTGTGTCATCTATCTATAGTATTTGATAGTATAAACATTACTGTCATAGTCATAATATAAACCTAATCTATTGATACTCAAAGATAAACTTATGAGATAACCCTATGTCGATAATTACAAAACTAAAAGCACACCAGCCTTTATTGCTAACTATCGAATTCGTCGTCATCAGCCATTTTTAATGTCTCTACTGCTGGGGCACTGGCTTGGACGAAATTCGTCCAAGGGCACTGGCCTTCCTTATGGATGGATAAGGAGAAGAAGAACGAGCCATGACCCACCACACGGGCCCAATGCGGATTGGTGGGTTTTAGCGACTGGAAATGCAGCCGGGCCCAACGGCTTAACGTGCCTTCCGAAGCACGGAGGAGCTCGAGATAGTAAATTTTGGGTCACCCATCCCGTGACCGACCATTGCTATAGTTGCTTAACCTCAACAATCGCAGGCCGAGCGCGCGAACCACTGCAACACGGGCTCCTCACTAGAACTATCGAAGTATTCTTTCGTATTAAGTTAGACGACTTCTGTGGTAGTGTGGTAGGTACATACACAGGTTTCAAGGTGTACTCTGAGGTCCCGGGTTCGAATCCCGGTAGGGGCAAATGTTTGTATGATGAATACGAGCATTTGTACCTGAGTCATGGACGTTTATATGTATTTCTATCCGTTACTCTAGTATCTCATAACACAAGCCTTACAGTGCTTAAGGCAATGATTTCATAGCGTTTTATAAAAAATAAAAACCGACTTCAAATAACAAGCCTTTTGGAGTCGGTGCCAGCCACTTCTTTGCGGTTCACGGTCCTACTCTTTTATTTTTCTTGCCTTGACTGGCACCGACTCGAAAAGGTTTATTTTTTGCTTCTTAGTTTTTGAAGTAGAGGTTTTTATTTTTTTATTTCACAATTTTTAAAGGTATAGTTCCCGTGGCTACGCTAATAAGCTTATGTCAACTGCTCATATATTTTTTTACAAAACGCTGCTTTTCTGGGTTCAGGGACTTTACTTATTGAGGAGGAGATCTCCCTGTACTTCATCATCAGCTCCACTTCATCACATGCATAGTGTCGATCATAAATTGCTTATGAACCACATTAAAGTAATCGTATCGCTTCCGTGAAATGCTTAGCATTTAATAGTTCCGTCCGATGGTCATTTGTGGTCTTCATCATCAGTTCCACTTAACCGAATAGTGCTTTTCGGAAGCATATGCATGAGTAACAATAGAAAACACCGAAATCGCTAGTGCCTATAATATTTGAAGAGTTCCCTGGATTTCTCCAGGATCCCATCATCAGATCCAGATATTATGACAATGAAGCCACATTTACCCTTTCGAACAAAGAATGAATTATTTAAATTGGTCCAGCCGTCTTTGAGTAATCCAGTAACATACTTTAAAAAAAAAAAGATTCCGACGAATTGAGAACCTCCTTTTTTTAAAGTCGATTGAAAAAGAAGTAATATAATATAAAATATAAGTCAATGGTTAAAGATTTTTTTTTTCACATTAATTCCTACACTCAAATTGATTTTAATTATTGAATAAACTTGAGTAGGTATGCAATAATATTTTTCAATTTTTCCCCAAAATTAGATTGTTGGAGCTTATTATTTAAAGGCTGTTTAAATTTTATAATACTTCTGTCTTAAAAACATTTAAATCTACACGAGTGATTTTCTATGTAACCAATAAACATGATATCTAAAAAGTCATCCCAGTAATAGCAAATGATTTGAAAAAAATATAAAAATCCCTCAATAATAATCAAGCATTTTAATTTTTTTTAATAACGACGGGGAGACTCTTAGCCTTAATCATACCTGATGATAAGTATTGATAAGGCTGAAGATGGAAGCGAGCCTCTCCCGGAATCCTCAACCACTGAGGAACTGGCTATCTTATCTCTAACTGCCAGAACACAACAATGCTGAAAACATTGTTATTATGGCGTCAGACTTAGATAAGATGGTGGTAGCTAGCCAGGCGGACTCACATCAAGTCCTACCACCAACCAAAAATACTTTAAAACAATCTTATATCCGAAACCTCCCAAAAAAAATCAGTGATTTTTGGTTCTAAGACATAGGATGTTCAAACAAATGTAATCCTACTCAAATCATTACTGTAGATTTTTATCAGCAGGGTCATAAAATCGAGAGTTTCGTGTCCGTTTTCTTCAAACGCTCAATAAAGGGAGGGAGGGAAACTGCCAGGTGGGTTTCCAATATCCGAGAAAAAGAATTTAACACTGTAGGGTTTAATATGAATTTCAATTTATTTTACTGGCCTATTAGTTATACATACTAGTTGTGCTATGTATTGTGTTAGTACATCGCACCGCTGATGCTGCTGCATGCTATAGCATTCCGTCAGTCTTTCGCGCTCTAGCAAACGGCGGCGGTTCTGAGCAACAGAAAAGATAGGGCGACGGAAAAAGGCGATAGCATGCTGATAGCTGATGTGGTCCAACCCTTAGTCTACATTGATTTAGCTTTTTAATTTATTTTACTTGACGCATGAACTGTAGGGTCAATATCAGCAGGCTTTACACTGCCAAACTCTCCAATGGACTGTGAACTTTAAAACGTAAGAGTTGAGTTCGGAATTGTTTCAAGAAAGTTTATACCGTAGTCGCTGTTGACTGTACATTCACTTCATTGTTACTGTCGATTTGAGCGTGGGAGCTATTGTGTAGAAGGGGCCTTTCTTTCACATTACGAACAAATAAATTAAGTTTAGGTCAATTTCGCATATAGTAAGTAGGCCAGGTACAAGCTTTTAACATTATTATACTTCAATCAATTTAATGGTTTAGTATTTTAAAACTTTCGCTGTAGGTCAATCATAAATAATAGAAGGGGGAAGGCTGAATAATAAAACGTGATTTAACTGTATACGTTTATTAGTAAATGTTATATGATACGCCTTACAAAAATGATAGTATAATAGCAAAAAAATGTACAATTTCAAAGTGATGATCATAATTATAATATTCACATATTAACAAAGGTAAAGTATTTCAAACAGTAAAGGCAAACCATAAAAGTATGTAATTAGAGTCAATTAATGGATTCGGTACAACTGACTTAAATAAAAATACAACAATTTATTTTAAGCCAGTTTTACTAGCAGGTATGCAGCATTATTTTATTTAATCTCATTATCGTACACTAAAAAGATGCGATTTCTACAGATAACAATAAGATCGAAAAACAAATGTAATCTTAAGACTGCAGCACAAAAATTCAGCTGACGCCGAAACTTTATACGGAACGAACCGTCGTGACGACTTTGCCACACACAAACGATTGGTCGTTACGATCCATCATTGTATCTTCTGCGAAATAAATCGTTGACATACACTAAATATTGGTCTGTACGATTGGTTGTTACGATCTACCGTATTACAAATTTCAAATCGTTTGCGATCAAGTCAATCGTTGACGATCCTCACATAACCCAACATTGGTCGTTACGATCGGTCTGTTGCGACTGATCGTAACGGCCGTTCGTACCTGGAGTCCTGCAATGCTGCACTTCCGCCAAAATGTATTACGTTAGTTAACATTAACATTAAGCTGACGCAATTCGTAAATATTTAGTTAAATCATATAAAATATATTATCTTTACAAAAACAAACAAAATTCACGATTCTGAACCTTAAGTCTTATCTTGATTAAAGCTTAACCTGTCGTGATTATTTACTCTTATCTCCTATCGCTCGTGGGGATGTAATACAGTTTAGCGGCTTGTTCGCCTGGCATACGTCCACACCTAGTCTTGAATATTTTAGCTTCTGTTCTGCAATTTAGTTTTCTGTTTTTTTAATTATGCACAAAATAATGCGAAGTCGTCCATAATGGGTGGCGGACATTTATTGTCTTTTCGTTACATTCATATTAGGTAGTACTAGAAATATACAAAAAGTTGCTTAGATCCAAAAAAAATACAGTTCAACTTTGATGACACAGGAGCTAAAATAATCACCGGCATTCTACGTTACACTAAATCTAAATACAAACATTATGATCAAGTCACATTAAAGTTGGTGTTAGGTAAATTATCCCTACCTTTGTGATTTTTCCCTAATTTTTTACATAATTATTATCTATATACTCGGTTTACACTGCATATTAAAAAAGCCTTAGAGGAATATATTTTATTAGTCAATTGAGCCTCCTCTGGCAGGGAAGACAATATATTCTCTCGCTAGACAATAAAAAAAAGGAATTTATCAATTCGTTGTATATAAAATGCAGTTATAGAATGTTTCGTTCCAAAAATACTGTTTTTTGTTATTAAAGAAAACTAATTTTGAAGCAACCAAAGCTATAAAATTATTTCTTATCAGTCACATGAATTCTATACACCGATTTCATTATTTTTCTATTACTTAATATAAATTACGCGTTTATTATTTTCCATTTGTCATGTTGCCGTTCTGAAACAATTTTAGAAATATTAGTAATCATGAAATTATTTTCGATATTTTCTTTAAAGATCTCGTATCTGCATTATTTTTGGATTAAAAATGACAATAGTTTGAGACAGATTATAAGATTCTTATAATCTGTCTTAAACTATTGTCAGTTTGAGACAGATTATAAGATTCTTATAATCTGTCTTAAACTATTGTCAGTTTGAGACAGATTATAAGATTCTTCTCGACTTTATAAACTACTATCCTCCCACCCGGGACGACGTCATCCG
Organism: Chrysoteuchia culmella; assembly: GCA_910589605.1. NCBI lineage: Eukaryota > Metazoa > Arthropoda > Insecta > Lepidoptera > Crambidae > Chrysoteuchia > Chrysoteuchia culmella. The sequence goes on along the minus strand of OU342651.1, from coordinate 17,629,254 downwards.
CGTGGAATTAGCTACCGGAGCGATCACCCGGCCAGCCAGGGAATGCATGCGGAGGAGTCGGCGATTCCGCGGAGGCGTGCGGTCGCACTCCCGCTTTAGTAATAATTTCGCTCTAGCTAATAATGGTTCTAACTGAGCGAGAGAAAAGAATAGCAGCAAAGGATAGCGCTGTTCGCACGGAACAGCACGATGCTAGATGTGTGCCAACCCATGTAAATTAATGGATTTAAGGAAAGAATAAGGGACAACGAGTTAATGCCGTGCGTTAGTCTCGCTCAAACTCGAGAACGGCTGGCCCGATTCAGCTGATTTTGGTTTTGAAATGTTTGTTTTGTCGTAATTCAATTCAGTAAGCTTAAGATGAGCATCGCGAGCATGTGGTGAAACAATATTATTGGCCAAGTGATAAGTAAATTTAAGCATGTTTATGGTAAAAATGCTGTTGAGTTTCCAATTAATTAAAATTAAATAAATATCTCGACTCTTATGTAGCGCACTGTCTGTCCCGCTCACACCGTACAGATATGAGACAGACATTGCGAGATTAATTTCGACAAATATAGTCACGGCGCTCATCTTAGCCCTGCAGGGAAAGTTTAAACGGTGAGAAAATATAGAAAATTGCGAAGAAGATAGTACTAAAAACAATTTCATTTTCTCATATAAACTGTTCCTACCTACAAACGTCAAACATAGTGTCACTGGATTGACATTTGATGGTTGTAAAGGTGATACGAAGTGCACCAGGGTCTCCTAGTACTGGTTGATTAACCAAGGCTGGCGCCTTATCAGTATACACGAATGCAATTAAAAAAAATCGGCCAAGTGCAAGTCGAACTCGCACATGAAGGGTTCCATCTCTCACCCAAGGTTACCTGGAAGATATTGCTATGTAGCAATAAGGCCGTCTATTGTGTGTTCCCCTTTTTATCATTTTCTCTGTATGTGTTTTTTTGTATCGTGTGCAATAAAGTTTCTATTATTATTATTATATAAAATACACCTACCCAAAATGCCACTATAAAATACAGGACAGAGCCCTTAGTACGAGTTGACATTTACTTTCAACGTTTTCTACAACTATCGGATGTTCTCCTCATGTCGATAAAAGAGTCTATGGCAGGGTTTCCCAAACTATGTTTTATTCTTGTCGACCGCGACCCACTGGTGGGTCGCGGTCGACAAGAATATTAGTGCATTGGGCCCGATTCCCAAGGACGCGGGTTCGAATCCTGTTAGGGTGACATGAGACTTTTCTAGTATATTTTCTTGTTTAATATTAATCACATAAAAATAGCATTGTAAAATGCAAAATAAAAAGTTATAAGAATAAAATTATAAATTAGAAAAAAGTAAAAATAAGACTAAAACTAAAAGTGAAGGCCATATCAACGATGTAGGGATAAAAGAAAACGAGGAGCCTAAATATTAAAAAAAAAAATGGTATTTGTATGGTTTACGAAGAAATTTCGTCACGCTGTAAACAGGTGACATCGCTGGAGTAATTTATGTTAAAATATCTGAAGGCACGATTAAGGTATGGATTTCGTATGTAGTTTATCGAAAAGTCAATTTGAAGCTGTAGGTAGTTACGTCTTGAGACCGTACGCGATGGTAGTTGCAATTTGACCTCGATAAGAGATTGGAAACTTGTATCAGGTGGGTCGTAGCCGAGACAACTTTGGAAACCACTGGTCTATGTATATGAAACAGACAAAGCGATAGTTTTCGAAAACGATTATAGTTTTTCAAACTCGTACTAAGTGCACAGTCGGGCCGCCTACCTCCTCCACCTGCGCCAGGTGGTAGTGGCGCTTGCGCAGCGCGGCGAGGCGCGCGCGCTCCGCGTCCAGCGCCGTCTCCAGCTCCAGCGCGCGCACCTTGCTCTCCATCTCCAGCCGCCGCGTCGCCGTCAGCGTCAGCGCCGACGTGTCCAGAGCCTCTGTTACAAAAAAGATAACGAGTTAATTCATAATAATATAAATCATTGCGTGGTCGAATCACGAAATCCTCATTTGTCCGTGCGTTGTAGAACCAAAATAACTGACCACGCCCAAAGGATTGCTCATTTAAAGTGGCAGTGGGCAGGACACATAGCGACAAGTACTGATGGCCGTTGGAGCGGGGCATATGGAAACCCAACAAACAAAAATTGCTCTTGTAGTGGCATATATTGCCAAAAATAATATTCTATAGGAGCCGCATTATCACTAATAAGGGTGCGTTTGGGCACAATTTATAAAGGCAATAACCTTATACCCTCCTTATAGTTGCATTATTGTCTGCTTTTTTTGCCATATACGGGTTATATTATGGCAAACAACAAGGAAGTTAAACTTATTGCGGCAAATCAAAGGCTATTATAAACCCGTAGGCTCTTATAGCCATTTGTTTCTGATTCCATTATAAGTCTTTTTGTTAGTGATTAACATTTTCGCAACAGTTTGGCGAAGAAAGAGAAACCAACCATTTTACGGAAATGTGAACGGTAGGTTATTCTTTTAGGTAGTTTATTTCCCTGATTTATGTGCTCGTTTATAATGAAAAGTGTATGGGAATTAAAATTCATGATGAAATGTGGTACGCTGTGTGTTGTAGTATCAACCCGCCCTTGAATTTAAGCTGTTTTTATGCTACAAACGTTATTTATTATTTAGTCATGTTATAAACGGTGCTATTATGAGAGCAAAACGATTTACATATCGTCAACAAGGAGTTTATGAGAGTGAAGACTTTATAATGGCAACAATTGTTGCATATGCTATCGCCATTTTACATATCGTTAGGGTTCCTTTCACACGAACAAAATCGTACCTGACCCGGCTGGCCTAATTGTATAATTTCAATATCTATCACAATCCCTTTCAAAGGTATTGTGATTGTGACAGTGATTTATGGAATTGTGTAACTTATAGTCGCAATCCCTTTGCGAACGAATGATACTTTAAATGACACTTCATTTGACACTTCTCCATACATTTGAAAGATATTTACACTTTGCTTAGACAGTTCAATTTCGTTCATTCAATACCTTTCAAAACGAGTCCCGATCACAATCAATTTCAAACGTCAAATATTGACGGCCTGAAATATGTGAATATCTTTCAAATGACGAATTGAAAGGGATTGCGATAGATTTTGACTGACTAGCGGCCGCCCACGGTTTCACCCGCGTGGTTCCCGTTCCTGTGGGAATATCAAGAAAAAAAGTAGCTTAATTGTTGGTCCACCACTTGAAGGCGCTACATACCAAATTTCATCCAAATCCGTTTAGTAGTTTTTACGTGAAAGAGGAACAAACAAACAAACTGACATACTTTCTTATAATATTGGTAAATAAGTATTATTTTTGTCCGCAGATATTGCAATGGTAGTATACATAATGCCAGATGTTGACAAATTTTTACAAAGAAAAGATCTTAGTTTACATAATATGCGATGGCCATGGAAGTGGACACATTTTATTCTGAGAAAGGAATGTTTTAATTGTACATATCCGGCCCTTTCTAGTTTACCTTTACACTTTGTGATAGGTCGACAAAACAATTTACTTTCATTTTCTGCCGAAATTGTAAAGAGTATTTGATTTATGACCATTTTATTAAAGATGAATTTATTGTAATCCTTAATTAATTGGTAATAATACAATAAAAATATTTATTTTATTTATTTATTTCAGGTAACAAACAGTTATATACAAACAATATTATAAAAAATAGTTTACAAACAAACCTATAGTACCATAACTTAAAGTATTAACTTAAGTAATATAGTGCATACAAGCGACGGATTTGTACTAGATAAAAATATTTTTTATTTAGCAACCACTAAAAAAAGCTGACATATTAGATTTTTCAACTTAATAAAAAAAATAAAAATAAAAAATAACTATAGTAGAATGGTGTTTATGTATTATGCATTACAAGAATAACAATTCACTTACTTTCCTTCTAAAAACATTAAGTGAGTTTGAGAAAATATCCACTTCATTAAGTGACTTGTTATAAAGACCACATGCTCGCCTTAAAAAGGTATTCTTTGCGTAATTGGTATGGCAAGATGAGATATAAAATGTGTCTTTAGAACGTGAGGAGATACGAGGGACTTTCAACGCAATCTTTTGCAATAGTTCACTGGAGTCTATGTGATTATTAATTAACTTAAATAAAAATAAAATATCCAATAATTGGCGTCTGTGTTCTAATAATTGAATTTTATGTCTTTTTGCACTCATTTCGTAGTCACTACAATAAGACCCCATTCTATAGTCAAGAGATTTTATAAACTTTTTTTGTATTCGTTCTATCCGTTCTTTATGAACAAAATATTGGGGGCTCCAGACAACACTTCCGAACTCCAAAATGCTACGAACGTAGGCATTGTATAGTATCTTAAGTGTACTACCCTTTTTGAAAGGCTTTCCGAGGCGAAGGATCAAACCCAACTGTTTATATGCCCTAGCCACAATATTATCAATATGTGTATTGAAGTTTAGTTTTGTATCCAAGGTCACTCCTAGATCGCGAAGTGAATTTACACGGCAAATTCTCCGATCAGATATTTTATAGTCATACCTAATGGGACAGTTTTTTCGAGTTAAGGTGATGACGTTACACTTGTCAAAGTTTATAAATAATTGGTTTTCTTGACAAAAACGCTCGAAGCAATTAATATCTTGCTGTAATTTAATGCAGTCATCCACAGTTTCAATTACTTTATAAATTTTTGTATCGTCTGCGTACAAGAGATGGAGTGAATTGGGAAAACAAAGACCAATGTCATTGACGTATAGGGAAAACAAAAAAGGCCCCAAATGGGAGCCCTGGGGTACTCCTGATGGGATATTTAGGAATCTTGATCGGTAACCTTTAAGTGCCACGGCCTGGCTGCGATTTTTTATGTATGATTCTATCCATCTTAGCAGATCACCATGAATACCGATCCTCGAAAGCTTATTTATTAATACAGAGTGATTTATTTTATCGAATGCTTTCGAAAAATCAGTATGATATGTCTATATCACTATAGCTACAATTTTATTTTTCGTCACTAGTTTCCTTTCTATACTAATTTTCAATAAAATAATCCTCTACGGAACTACTGGCTGATTCGTTGGTATGGGCTTGGAAATTTTGTAGCATCATAGGAGTAGAGGTGGTGGATGTAATGCTCACAACCATGTTTTCGTAGACCTTTTTTACTTTTCTTTCGTAACCACCGCTCCTTTTCAACTTCTTCCAGTGTTTTGAATCCATTCTTTAAAAGTAAATTCCGCTCCGTAAGAAATTCACACAATCTGCTGTACTTTCTAAATGGCGAATCTAATTATGAAAAGCATTTTAATGTAACCATAAAGAGAATAATATCATCATAATCACTGTTTATAGGAATATAGATTGCTTTCATCCTTGTTAAGATCATATAAAATGTAAGAATTCGTTTGTTGTATAGACGTATTATCAAATGCTCCTATAAGTTAAAAAGCATCATAGTTGCCTTGTGCAATACTTTTCTAAGAATAATTGACTATATTAAAATACTTTATATGACTTTGAATATTATCCGGTTAAAAAGCAATGTAACTAGCCTCTATAAGAAGAACATATTTCGAACCCTTATTGTAGCCGTATAAATTGGGATTATTAACGTTTACCCACCCAAATTATAAGAATAATGGTAATATTAGCCAAATTTTCTAATACTGTGCCATTATAAGGAGCATTGACATAATGAATGCTCTATTATAACAAGTATAAGAGTTTAGACCATATAGACTTAATTTTATAAGTTTAGTTTGTTTGTTGGGAAATGTACTAATGACTGTTGTTAGTTATAAGTATTACCTATTATTCAAGATAATACAACCCGATACTCGGGTTCGTCGCTTCCAAATTATGCGAAAATAATGACACTTTTTAATTGCAGTTTGTGATCATCACGTTTAACATTTTGTATATTTTATAGTTTTCGGAACAAATAGACTCGAGTACCTTTAATTTGATACCTTACTCGGCCGCGTACTACGCGCCAAAGTCCCTATCGAGTCGTCACAAATTTTGCGAACCTGAATTAAGTATATAGATACTCCTCGACTCTATTGTGTTTGATATGTCATATTTTTTAATACGTATTGTGTTTTTTTTTTTCATTGAAAATTTTGCATGCCGAATGGTTAAATATGGCGTTCTTATGACTTGTAAGACCTTAATTATGTACCTACCCATATTTTGCAAATAAATAAATTTGATTTGATTTGATTTGATTCTAGAATGGCGACCGCGTACCGGACGACGCTCCGCGGGCAAGCTTCCGATAAGGTGGATCGACGATCTGGCGAAAGTCGCTGAACTGTTCGTCGCGGAGATTTTTGGGAGAATCAGACGCAGCGCCTAACCGCTGCAGCGTGGGCTCTAGACGCGGGGCTGTGTGGCACTCAGTCACTCACCGGTGTCGTTGCGCAGCGCGGAGGCGTGGCGCGAGGCGGCCACCAGCGCAGCAGTGGCAGCAGCCACGGCTCTAGACGCCGCCCCTAGCCTCTGCAGCGCGGCGCTGGCGGGCGGCGCTCGGGCCCTGGACGCGGCGACGAGCTGCGCGGGGCTGTGTGGCACTCAGTCACTCACCGGTGTCGTTGCGCAGCGCGGAGGCGTGGCGCGAGGCGGCCACCAGCGCAGCAGTGGCAGCAGCCACGGCTCTAGACGCCGCCCCTAGCCTCTGCAGCGCGGCGCTGGAGGGCGGCGCTCGGGCCCTGGACGCGGCGACGAGCTGCGCGGGGCTGTGTGGCACTCAGTCACTCACCGGTGTCGTTGCGCAGCGCGGAGGCGTGGCGCGAGGCGGCCACCAGCGCAGCAGTGGCAGCAGCCACGGCTCTAGACGCCGCCCCTAGCCTCTGCAGCGCGGCGCTGGAGGGCGGCGCTCGGGCCCTGGACGCGGCGACGAGCTGCGCGGGGCTGTGTGGCACTCAGTCACTCACCGGTGTCGTTGCGCAGCGCGGAGGCGTGGCGCGAGGCGGCCACCAGCGCAGCAGTGGCAGCAGCCACGGCTCTAGACGCCGCCCCTAGCCTCTGCAGCGCGGCGCTGGCGGGCGGCGCTCGGGCCCTGGACGCGGCGACGAGCTGCGCGGGGCTGTGTGGCACTCAGTCACTCACCGGTGTCGTTGCGCAGCGCGGAGGCGTGGCGCGAGGCGGCCACCAGCGCAGCAGTGGCAGCAGCCACGGCTCTAGACGCCGCCCCTAGCCTCTGCAGCGCGGCGCTGGAGGGCGGCGCTCGGGCCCTGGACGCGGCGACGAGCTGCGCGGGGCTGTGTGGCACTCAGTCACTCACCGGTGTCGTTGCGCAGCGCGGAGGCGTGGCGCGAGGCGGCCACCAGCGCAGCAGTGGCAGCAGCCACGGCTCTAGACGCCGCCCCTAGCCTCTGCAGCGCGGCGCTGGAGGGCGGCGCTCGGGCCCTGGACGCGGCGACGAGCTGCGCGGGGCTGTGTGGCACTCAGTCACTCACCGGTGTCGTTGCGCAGCGCGGAGGCGTGGCGCGAGGCGGCCACCAGCGCAGCAGTGGCAGCAGCCACGGCTCTAGACGCCGCCCCTAGCCTCTGCAGCGCGGCGCTGGAGGGCGGCGCTCGGGCCCTGGACGCGGCGACGAGCTGCGCGGGGCTGTGTGGCACTCAGTCACTCACCGGTGTCGTTGCGCAGCGCGGAGGCGTGGCGCGAGGCGGCCACCAGCGCAGCAGTGGCAGCAGCCACGGCTCTAGACGCCGCCCCTAGCCTCTGCAGCGCGGCGCTGGCGGGCGGCGCTCGGGCCCTGGACGCGGCGACGAGCTGCGCGGTGCTGCCGGCCACTTCGTGCGCGGCGGCTGACACGCCTTCCAGCCGACCCGCTGTGCCAACGGCTTCGTCCGCTGACGTCCTACAAAGCAGATACAGTTTTATAACTTCGGCTGATATTAGATATGCGCTGACGCTGACCTTCGGCGCTAACGACCGAAATATATGATCATCTTAAAAGCATTTTTGAATAGCTGATGCTACTATCAGCGCGGACGGTGGTCAACGACTTCATACATTTCACATGACAGCGCCGTCGGTCACGGTCAGCGCGACTCAAAACCAGCCTTCCTATTATTAAAATTAAGTCTCGGTTGTGGCCATTTTCATTTGATCCTTATTTAAATAGCGTTAAGTTTCAAAGTGGCAACAAATCGCCTTCCCAACGTAAAAATTAAAATTTTGACGGCTTATTTATTTTACAGCTAAACAAAAAATATGTTTACACCGGTTTGACATTTGAGGAATATCAATAACGACCTTTTAGCTCGAGCTCGTAATAAAGCAGCAACTAGATTTTACTTTCCAAACGGGTCCTCTACCGTTTGTAAACTAACAAAGGTACATGACAATACGTTTAAGAAACCCTGTTTAACAATAGAATAACAACAATTCTAAGAAACCACTTACACAAGCAACTTGGTACCAAATACGACCGCCTTAGACGCGGATATCACCCTTTCCGACCACTGAGGATTCTTGCGCTACATCTGATGGCGCGCAGGGCCCTTATTCTCTATGACCACTTTGCGATTCCTTGCTTCAAAGCCACGCCAATATCGTACATGGTTACGACATTTTCAAAATTCTTATTCTCTATGACACTTAAATGAAACCGTGTGATATGAACGTGACTTGCGCGTGGTTTGAACTGTCAAAAATTCCACGTTTTAGAAACGCGTGAAATCAACGTGGAATCTGCAAGGAATCGTTGTGACTGTGAAGAAATTTATTGTTTTTGTGCTAAAAACTATTTAAATAAATCTATAACGTACCTAAGGCCAAAGACCTTCTAAACACCATCTCTTTCTTTAAGTATTTCAGTAAAATTTTGTGTCAGCTATTTATATTATAATCTACTATTACTAAGATTTTGTAAATTTTGTATCGAATTAAACCACATGTAACTATAAAACTATTTTATTATGAACTTTTATGTAAGTATTTTGCACGCAACTACCGAAGACCATTCTTGATCTACACTTATGAATGAACTTGTGAATCACATTTTTAAACAAATTGATTTCAATGAAGTAAGATGTTTTAGTTTTACATCGCTTTTAAATCTGGAACAAATGCAAAAGACATATGTTAGGGGTTATGTAAGTAAATTAGATATTATAAGGCAAGTAACTTGTCACATTTTTGGGAGTAACAAACGATTAGGTACTTACAATAACAAATCGCTTCAAATAAAATACCGCCAAGTACATCAAAATTCTTCAAACAAAATATACTCGTAGGTACAATATTAATGTTTTGAAGTGTATGTATATATTTCCATTGAAATACTAAGTATTATTATTTCTTTCTTGTAATAAACAAATAATAAACAGACAAAATTGAATCAATTAATTTTCATTGTAAAAATCGATAACAAGAAATAAAAAAGTAAAAAGGAACGTTCAAAAACGTACGAACGTTTTGGTTTTGCTGCGTGTTTGTTTAAATTATTGTGTAATATTTTTCTTTGTTATTGCTAAAATTGCATTGTTATGATTGAATATTAATATAAACATATTAAAAACACAAATCACGGTTAATTGTTAGTGAAATTAAATTTTGCAAGTAATAAATTTAAAATCTTAAAAGTTTTAAGTTTAGTTTTCGAACGCACTCGTGACTTCATAACGTACCAAAGACAATTTGTCTTGGAGGTGTCTTGGAGCGCGGTGGGACTTACAGAATATAGTTGACCAAATTCCTTACCGTGACAAGATACGATATTGACGGGGTTTATGCGTGGTAAGGTTTAAGTGTGGAATCTAAGTGGTCATAGTGAATAAGGGCCCAGGATGGTCTCCTAGCTCGGTTTGCAGCGTCCGAGACTCCTGCACTAGTTGTTTTACTTCGGCCATCAAAGTGAAAATACAAAGATATTAAGCTACAATCTAAAAATCTACTTACACGAGCAACTTGGCAGCAAACACGACCGCCTTAGACGCGGATATCAGCCCTTCCGACCACTGCGGGTTCTTGCGATACATCTGGCGGCGCGCGGCGTTGTCTCCTAGCTCGGTTTGCAGCGTCCGAGATTCCTGCACCAGCTGTTTTACCGCAGCCATCAAAGTGGTGCAAGCGTCCAGGATCTTGCCGTTCACTTCTAACTTCACACCAGAGTCGCCTGCGCGACTTGCCGCGAGCAGCGACTGGATAAAGAAAGTTTTTGTATTACATTCATATTGCATGCATTGTGATTCGTACGAGTGAGATGGTTATTTCATAACCGAAGTCGCAACTTAAAGTTTGAAGTCCTGTTGATTTGACCATAAGAACAAATTACAGTCCTCATCGTTCAGGGAACGATACCCACTATAGATTTACACTCTACAGTCTCCAAATGAGGATGCGGAACTCAGTGACGCAGTGGTTCGCACCTCGATCATCGATAAGTGCGTTTAAGCAACTTTCGCAATAGTCGATCACAGGATGGGCGACGAAATATTAAATATACATTAAAATGAGTGATGATCATGATGACACACAAATACTGACCTCGATCTGCGCAGCCGCCTCCTCAATCGCCTGGTCCATGGTAGCCAGCTCATCATCAACACTGGGTCCATCCCTGCCTCGTCTCGCAGCGGCAACAGCCTTTGCTGCCGCCTGTACACGCTCGCAAGCTTCCGTACAAGTTGGGCCGGGTAAAGAACCGGTTTTTATACTCTCCATGCAGGTCTTAGTGGCTGCTAGCAAGGAGCGGCTTTCGGTGTTCAGTTCTGTAAGAATTATTTTTATGGACTATCCAAAGTCAAAGTCAAAGATTTTTATTCAAATAGACTTATAGATAAGTACTTTCGAATAGTCCAACATTTTTTTCCCTACCAGCCATTCAGGACATCTTTTAACTGATAAGAAGAACGGCCGCAAGAAACTTATCAGCCTTAACAGAAACAACAACATTAACAATGGAACATGTTGTTGTCAAACACAAATCTACAATCTTGAAATATATTTAATAAAAGAAGAAAATTTTCTCATACTCATATTAGAATATTTTCCTCTTACACAATTTACTATAGTTATGTTTAATGTTGGTATCACATCCATGCATTTTGGTCTTTTAAATAGTCATCTACCTTGTAATAACCTTTGCTTAAGAGCGTTTTTTTAACATATATTTTAAATTTATGCAAAGGCAGCTCACTTGTTGTGGAACTTTATTAAAAAAGGCTATGCCATCTTACGAAAAACAGTTGGCATTACTAATTTACCTTTAAATCCCACGCGAACTTATGTCTCCTCACAACAATGGTATATTAATTATTTTGTCTCATTTACCTGTACATGACGGGTTAATATAATTTAAATTATATTTAAATTTTCACATAACGAACAACAATAAAAGTACCCAACTATAAAAAAGAGCACATCGAGCCAAAGAGCAAGTCGCTCTCGTCAGACAGCACTTCTCGCGACAGAATCGACGACGAAACCGAAACGAAACGATATCATCTCTCTTTACCTCGATGCCTATTCTTTATCGCTGTGTTCTGAACGTAGTATATCATAAAAGCGCAGGGCATGTAAGAAATAATCATTCTGTACATAGTTGGGGTGAAAATTTTGACCTACGTTTAACTCATACTCACTCTCTGAGAGCTCCAAGTCCGTGGACGTATTAGAAAGCTCCGCGAGTTGCGCGGACAACTGCGCGGCGTTGTGAGCCGCCACCATCGCCGCCTTCACCACCGTGTCCTCGTTGCCTTTCACCTAAGTATGGTTAAAATACACGTATTAATTTAGAACTTTAACAATATGAAAACAAGGTTCAAAGTGTTCAAACTAGCTAGGTTATAACAAACTTGGAAGAAACGTATGACACTTTGTAAAATTGTAAACGTAAATCGATCTTGAATCATCCCTAAGGAATGAAAATCTTAAAATAACAAACAAGTAAGATTTTGCTGTCTATCAAATACGTCAAGTACGTTTATAGACTCCGAATCTAGAATAGTCCTAATACTATCCAAAGATTCTTTAACAACTTTGTTAAGAGGATTGTGTAGCTGTAAATCTTCATACAAAAAGGGGGGAGAAACGTTATCGCTTCTCTCCCCTTTTTGTATTAAAATTTACAGCTCATAGAATCTTAAACATAATCCAATTTTAATGTTGTTGACAGGTGTACGTACAAGTAGGGGCGTACGTTTTTATTTAAAGAAATATTGCTTATATATAACAAAAATTATAAGCATCTCAATATCCATATTTTTTACTAAAAAACTACCTAGAGCGTTTCAATTTATTTAAGTTAAACTAAACCGAATTACTAAAAAAGAAAACCGTACAGCCCTAGATTAAGGTGTACTGAATCAAATGACACCTACATTGCCTCATTTCGTATAGGTTTAGGGGGGTTATCGCCCAAAACAATATTTCAGAAGGAAAAAGTAGGCCATCGCCTACTAGGTCTCGTGACGCGTATTGTAACTACACAATCCTCTTAACTATTCGTTTATCAAGTTAGTTCACCTGTGTGTCCGCCGTCACTTTAACTGCTGCCTCGCCCGCCATCCAACCCTTCGTTTATCAAGTTAGTTAACCTTGTGAGCGCAGCAAATTGTTGCAGTGCGGCGGCAGCTAGATCGACAGCAGCGCGGTCGTCGACGCGATGAACTTCCAAGTCCGCCGTCACTTCGACCGCTGCCTCGCCCGCCATCCAACCCTTCGTTTATCAAGTTAGTTCACCTGTGTGAGCGCAGCAAGTTGTTGCAGCGCGCCGGCAGCAAGGTCGGCAGCAGCGCGGTCGTCGACGCGATGAACTTCCAAGTCCGCCGTCACTTCGACCGCTGCATCGCCCGCCATCCAACCCTTCGTTTATCAAGTTAGTTCACCTGTGTGAGCGCAGCAAGTTGTTGCAGCGCGCCGGCAGCAAGGTCGGCAGCAGCGCGGTCGTCGACGCGATGAACTTCCAAGTCCGCCGTCACTTCGACCGCTGCATCGCCCGCCATCCAACCCTTCGTTTATCAAGTTAGTTCACCTGTGTGAGCGCAGCAAGTTGTTGCAGCGCGCCGGCAGCAAGGTCGGCAGCAGCGCGGTCGTCGACGCGATGAACTTCCAAGTCCGCCGTCACTTCGACCGCTGCATCGCCCGCCATCCAACCCTTCGTTTATCAAGTTAGTTCACCTGTGTGAGCGCAGCAAGTTGTTGCAGCGCGCCGGCAGCAAGGTCGGCAGCAGTGCGGTCGTCGGCGCGACGACCTTCCAAGTCCGCTGTCGCGTCCGCCGTCACTTCGACTGCTGCTTCACCCGCGCATTTAACTACTCGCGAACTCTCTGCGGGCAGAGTATTAACGTTAAAGTGCTGCCGCTAAAAACGCGCTTCAGATAGGTTCCAGTCAGTTCGTTGATTATTCAATAAACTTTATTTACTAAACTGACACAACCTATCGGGTATGTTTTCTCTCAGCGGCCGGACTATTTGATAATTGTAATAAACCATGTCTGCGGCACAGTTCGAAACTGATTGAGCAATTTTGACATTTTGCTGTCGTAAACCAAAGTATTATTTCGATTATGTAGCACTTTTTTCTGAATATCAATATGCAATAGGCTATTTGACAATGCGAAAAATAAAGTATCAATTACTGTTATCAGTATAAATTAAGAGTTTAAAAATTGGTATTCATTAACGTAAGTTGAAAATAGTAATAAATTTATTCAATAATCCGTAAATAAAAATGCATTTTTTAAACGTTTGACACAAAACGCTCCTGATTCGTCGAGTTTATGATGACGTCACCTGCTTGTAAAGCGCGTTTGCTTACGTATGTGGATGTTAAGTCCCACCGATCAGAATACAGGCAAGTGACGTCACCGAACCCATTGCAGCGCCATATTGTCAAAGTAGCGTTTTGGCACGCTATTTAAATATTGAATTTTTAATTTGATATTTTTCAGCAAATATGTACCAGAATTGAAAAAAAACAATAATATAAAATAGATTGTAAAAACCTGTCAAATAGCCTATTGTTTATAGATTTGTTTGCTGCACCGGTAACAATTTTTCGCAGCAAATTTGAGTCAAATCATCTGTTTCATTCGTACTACGTCGCCTATCTTTAATTTCTGCCCTAAATATACAGTAATGATCAGAGTATGGAATCAAAATAGAGATATACCAACTACAATTAAGGTGTACACAAGCTTAAGGGACCAAAATCGTGTTTTTTGATTGTTTTTAACAAAAAAAAATAAATTTTTATAACTTACGTTTCTCTAACTCTCTCTTGGTCTCTTCGAGTTGAATTTTGAGTGTTGCTAAATCTGCATCGAGAACTGTATTTTGTTGCAGTAAATCCTGCAATTCAGATTCGGCATTCAGTCGCTTATTATCAGCAACGTCTAATTTAGCTTGCAAAGTCTAAGCGCCCACACATAAAAGTATGAAGAAAATAAAGTATACTTAACGACAGGTCAGATCCGTTACAGTCCAACAGAAATCCAGGAGAACATGCAGAATATTGTAGAGTTGCAGTTTCATAGATGCAGAGGCAAGCCGCAGAGGTAGGAAGGAAAGGAAAAATAAAACATGCAATTAGAATAACATTCATACTAAAAAGCAGTCCAAAGTAAAAAAAAAAAAAATGATCCTTTTTATTCTCATTAGACTACAAACAAATGAAGATCGCCATTATAATAATTTGAAAGAGCATTAACGAAATATTTCATTTATATCTAAATCCTTTATACAGTTCTTTATAAAAAAAGTAGGTATCCAAACACAGCACCATCACCACATGGATGTTATATGATGACAACAAAACAATTAAAACCTATTGGACGGACACTTTCACTCTTAACATTGGAAGCCTAACCTGTTTTTCTTTATCTCTTTCCATAATGGCCTGTTCCATATCTTCTTTTTCTTTTAATTTTAATGACTGCATTTCACCCAACTCAGCTTTTAGACTCTGAATTTGTTTATAACTTTCTGCCAAATTAGTACTCATTTCGTCTATTTGTACGTCAGACTTAGATTTCTGCTGTTCTATTTTTACACACAAAGTCGATATTTCACATTCTTTCTCATTTTTTAAATTTTCATACTCAAGTTTCAATTGTTCAATTTGAGAATTTAGATTATTTTTTATTTCATCCTTCTCAGAAAGAGCCGTCTGACAATCAATTCGTAACATTTCAATAGATTCTTCTCTTTCTTTAAGATCTTTTTCAAATACCTAATAAAAACAGTTCCATGAAATTAAATAGCATTTTAAAGGGACGACACAAAACGAAAATGCAAACTAACCTGCCTTTCTAAACTAAACTCATTTGTTATTTTCGCTTTCTCTAACGCTACTTCTTCTTTATCACGAATAAGTTCAGAAATTTTATGGTTAAGATCCCTTAACTCTTGATTTTTCATAATTAAATTAGTTTCGTTTCGTTGCACGATAAGATCATGATCTTCTGTCAGTGTTATAAACTCATTTTTACCTATTTCTAATTCTGCTTGGGACTCTTTCAACTCTTCTTCCAATTTCGTGTTCTTTTCTAATAATTTAGTCATCTCAACATTCAGCGTTATGACCTGACTATCTTTTTCAGCTACAATATTTTTTAAGTTTTCTATTATTTCATCTTTACATTCAATAACATTCTTTAGTTTTTCATCCAATATTGTTATTTCCATAGTTTTTTCTTTTAGTTGCACATCATATTCCGTCTTTTTGTTTTCTAAAGAAGATATGGTGTCCCTTGAATCGCTCAAAAGTGTTTGAACTTCCTTAGTTTTTTCAAGCATTTGAGCTTCTAGAGCGGCCCTCTCTTCTTCTTTGATGTATAGGATATTTTGCAACTTTGATATTTCATCATTTTTATTTTTCTTCAATTCTTCAATTACATTTTTGTTATAAGCGTTACATTCAGACAGTAAGGTTTCGTATTTATCCACCGCACTACTTTTATCTTTTAAGCCTGCTTCAAGATTATCGATTTTTTTTATAGCTTCATTAAGCTCACTCTGCAATTTATTTCGCTCTTCAATCAAAGTACTTGACATACTTTCGTTGCCTAGATTACGTTGATTTAATTCATCAATCTCTAATGACAGACTCCTAATCTGATCACTATGTTTAACTAACTTCTCCTCGTATTCGTTTTTGGACATCTCCATTTCCGCTTGTATGGCTTCGAGTTTGCTTAACGTTTCTTCTATTTGTAAGTCTTTTATATTTACAACATTTTCTAATTCTGTATTTTTTAATTCCATACTTTCTTTGATCACTTCAGACTGACGAGAAAATTCTGTTTCGTTATCTATTAATCTACGTTGTAGGGCTTCTAACTCTGAGCGCAATGTGTTAGTAGAAAGCATTTCTTCCTAATAAGATTAAAACGGTATGATTACATATAAAAATTATTAAATGCATATATTATATCAGTACAAAAATATCAAATGTTAAAATATTTATTTTTCATCGCCTCCCGCCTACAAGCTAGCAAACACAACATGCAAGACTGTAATGTTAGTATTTCATGCATTTACACAGTAATGAAACAAATTAGTCAATAATTATATGAAATGAACCTTTAATTTATGATTCGGTAACCTATGTATTTACTGACCTCCTTCTCTTGTTGATATTGTTGTGTTAGCTCCGCAACTTGTCGCAATGCCGCTTCTTTTTCTGTTACTATTTTGTTATATTCGTCTCCACTCTTTTCTCTAAGACCTACCAATTCTTGTTTGACGTTGCTTAATTCTATATCTCTTTCATCCTTCTCTCTTTTTATTTGTTCTAAAATTTCCTTAGTCTCCTTTAACTCACTGGTTATCGTGTTTAGTTTTTCTTCTTGTTCAGTCTTGGCAGTATTGTGTTCTATTTCTAACGCTTCCATAGATGCTCGTAATGTTTCTAATTCAATTTCTTTTTGTCTGGAATTTTCTAAATCTACTCGTAGACTTGCAATTTCGCTTTTATAAGCCTCGACTTCTTCACTAGATGATGCGCTCTGTTGCAATAGTTCAACATCTCTATAAAGTAAATGAAACAACGTAAGTTTGATATACCTAATTTCATCAGAAATCAACGTAAATAATAAACAACGAATTGACGTACTTCATCCTGTCATTGAGCTGTTGCTGTAATGATACTTTTACACTTTCATGTTGGGCAGAGGCCGCTCGTAAATTGGCGGTCAATTTGTCTACTTCGGCTTTCTAAAGAAAGAAATATAATTATATTATTATCATATTTATGAGATTTACATGTGAAACAAATGAGAACACATCATTTATTGTTTCGCTTTAGAAATCATTTAAGAGATTATTAGAGTGCCCCATGGGTTTTATGCAATGCTGAAGATTGCTGCACCCGAGTACCTGTCGTATTAGATTGATATGTTCTTCCCGTAGCTGTGTGTATGCCCCTTTAAGCTTCTGGAACTTTTCATCTGTTACTTTGGCTTTCTCTTCGGTCTCGGTAAGTTTTTCTGTAAACGCATGTTCGTTTTATAATTCCGTAATAAATGCCATTATTATTTTTAAATTAGTATGATACCTACGTTTTATCTCTGGAGTTTGTGCAGCCAATGTCTCTGACCTTTTTCTTTCTTGTTCTAAATCTGTCTGTAAGGAAAGGCAATACTGAATTAAAATAGGCATTTTCACTTATTGCTGGAGTACAGACATTTCCTATGGATGGATAAGGACAAAAAGAAAAGAAGGAGGTGTATATGTCACCGTCTTTCCGTTCCTTTATCCGTAAATAATCAAGGGTATTTACAATTGTAAACGGACATTAGGATTTGCAATAAAACGGATGTTCTTTCGTTGATTTACAAATAATTAGTATCTCTTCGTTATATTTTACGTACCTGCGTCTGACGATAAGCATGTTTCGCGCTGATTGGTTGAAATACGTAACAACGTAAACGTGTGCTCGGGAGTGTTTTTAGTGCTAAATACCAGTTTTTATCGGCTTGTGCAACACACAAAGTAAAATTCATTGATTCATTCATTGAAAGTAAGTAAAGCTGAGCTTGCGGGTGAAGAAATAAATTACCAAACAGTGCTAAATAACTCTGAATTTGTAGTTGAACAAACTTTAGTACCAATCCATGGGCCAATGAGTTGACAGCGTACAATAACACGTATAGGATAACCTACGGGTACAACGTGCCGCGATTGGTGCATATGATCACAATCAAACGCTGCTGATTTTTTTTTTTATAAAATAACCGTTAGACAATGATTATTTATAAATAAAACGAAAAATTATCTATTTAATTGCAAATAGAACGGCCTGTTTACAATAGTTCGGCAGTTTATAAATATATAATATTAATAACTCGATTATTTACGAACAATCGGTTCTTGCAAAAAGACGGTGACATATATAACACTTTGCATTAATATTCGCGTGTATTACATATTTGCTCGTGCAATATTCTAAGCAACATATTATACTAAATATTTTACCTTGACGGCGTGAAGTTGTGTTTCTAATCTGTTTGAAAGTTCTCGCATTGCTCCCATGATGTTGTTCCTCTCCTCGACCCTTGTTGTTACTTCGGACCTGAAAGACATTTAAATCATTTGAAAAACTCCATTGAAATCAGTGATTACAATAAGTATCAATGACTTTAACCAAGCGACATAAGTAGTAGGGATTCGAGAGTTCTAACACAGTGTCAGAACTCCCATCCCCCCTCCACCACCCGTCTCCCCCCTCATTGCCCTTCCACAACCCATCCCCGGGTCGTCCAAAACTAAAAAAAAAAAAAAAAAAAAAAAAAAAAAAAATGAAAACACCCCCATTTGAATCGATTGCGCTGGGTCCCAGAGTGATATCTCTAACCCTTTCTGAGATACGTTTTTCTTAAATTCAGCTCTACTTGATTAACTAATTAATCCTCGGGCTTCGCTAATGACACGTTCAATGTTAATTACACCTCAGTCATTTTTCACAATGCCGCTCATTACTTAACTATCCCTTAACAACTTTAATAAACTACGATCCGTACCTATGCATGTTTTCGAACAAAACACCGCCTCTCCTAGTCTACAAACCTACCCAGGCAAACCTAACATACACAGTTTGTTGAAGCTGGAGCTTAGCGGAGTTTTTAACACACCTACTATTTGTCGTTCTCATGTGAACACCATATTTCTCTTCTACAATCTTAATTTGGTTCATTAATTTCTCATTTATTTGCTTCCACTACCATAACAAGTTTTACAAGTACTTTTATTATTTGATTTGACAAATAACTTTGCTCATTAAATTATCAACTATTTGCTTTCACTATTATAACAAGTTTTATTCAAGTTCTCAGTTGTTTTTGAGAACTTGAATTGTGAACATTTTGATTGAGAAACACATCATAATGTTATGATCTGACTTAGTATAAGAACAACCACAACTTAGCTTTTCCTAACAAAATATTATTCGCCCTCATTGAAGACATAGACTAAGTACTGCTTCAGAGTCAAGACAACAAATATGGAAGTGAGTATTTTATTTTATTAAGTTACATGATGTTGATTTATATTTACTGTTGTACTTATTATTCTTTGTTCTCATTGTTATTGCTCATATCTTACCTCGATAATATAACACTACCACCAACTAGGAGGAAAACACTTATAAATATTACTTTCCGATGTCTGATGATGAGGACACATCTTCGAGCCCATACCCTTAAGAAGAGAAATAGCAGCAGCGAGTCGAGCAGCAATTCTCTGAAGGAATTCTTTGAACAACCCGCGTAGAAGTAAAAAGCAAAAGTTCAGTCGTCTATTGAAGGCAGAGTAACAAACGACGGGGTCTCATATATTTCTACAAATGATGGTAATGGATCAAAAGCGAATCACCTAATAAAGATCGAGATCTATGAATTTAATTGGCGAACGTCTCGCTATCAGATCATTGGAAACATGCGGACGTACGAGTGAAGTACTATAATAAACAAA
Organism: Chrysoteuchia culmella; assembly: GCA_910589605.1. Classification (NCBI taxonomy): domain Eukaryota; kingdom Metazoa; phylum Arthropoda; class Insecta; order Lepidoptera; family Crambidae; genus Chrysoteuchia; species Chrysoteuchia culmella. The sequence goes on along the minus strand of OU342651.1, from coordinate 17,609,295 downwards.
ACACTAACCACCACCAACGAACACGGCAGCTGATATAATAACATTACAAAAGAAAGTTCAAGTGCATCTGACTGCAAGAAATATACATTTAAACATAAAGATTGAATAAAATCATCCATACTGACGTTGATTTATAATGCATCATATTATAAAATGTATGAAATAAGGTTGAAATTTGACACCTGAATAAACGATTTATTCTGTTAATATTCCCTTCTTTTCCTTCATTTCAAAGGTTTTTAAAATAAAGATCAAAATGAAATTGAATACCCAACCTAAAATACCCTTGGCGAAGCAGTCTTGTCAGAACTTGTTATTTAACATACAATTACATGTGAACACCATATTTTTCATTCATTATCGAAAAACTTTATTTACTACTTTCAATAAAGTTTCAACTAACTTCTTCTCTTCATTATTTAAGTATCAAATGTTTGCTTACAAAAGCATAACAAGTTTATTTAAGTCTTATCCTTTGAATTAGTTTACTTTGTTTTATCAGTGATTGTCAAACCCATTAGAATCTAATGATATGAACTAGTATAAAAACGATCATATTCGCTTTCCATTTCCTAACAAAGTGCCATAGAAGACGTTATTACATTGACTACTGGTTGAGAAACAGGCTATCTAAAACGGATGTAAGTATTGTATTTTAAATACTTCTTTGTGCCTGATATTTGCTAATTGTTCGTAACTATCGACCTCCTCGTCTGTTACATGATGTTGGTTTATATTTATTGTTGTACTTACAATTTGTTGTACTCATTGTTACAACCCACATCCTGCTTTAGTGACAGCACTACCATTGGTTACGAAGCAAACACATCTTTGACACAACACCTACTCTATCAAGAAGATAAACAGACCAAACAGCGAACCTCTAAGAAGCAAGTTTTTTGAATAGCCCTTATAGGAGACACGTGCTAAACTATAGTAGATTAGTCTACTGTGGGGCGTGCAACAAAGGATGGGATCAAAAGCAACTTATCTAATAAATGTATTTTTTTCTTTATGTCTTAAAAATTAGCAAGCGTCCTGACATCTGATGTAGGGGTTTTCGAGTGAATTACCACCTACAACAAGCAAAAGTATAACCACAACAAATAAATTCGACAGTCAATTTATACTTATAATAATATCAGAAAGCTATTTGAAATGCATCTGAACGCAAGAAATATACGTTAAAACGTAAATATTGAATGTGCATAAAATCATTGATCAACACAATCTCATTAACAAATTATTTTGCCATAAAGAAACTATCATGAATATCGTTACAATAGTGGTGGATCTACAATGGTTCAAAGATTTAAAAAATAAATTCATTATAAAGGAATTGGCAACCGCTACTAAAGATTACACTCTAATATTTTTTATAAAATCACCTTACTCTTTTGAAAACTTTATGAAATGATGAACAAAAGCATATACGTTGGTTGGAGAAAAACCGTGGGTTGACTTGGATTGAAGGAATCATTGATCATCAAGAATTTCAACGAATTCTAGTACCTACCTTATTTAATTGACAAAAAAGTATTAGTCAAAGATTTGGAGAAAATAATGTGGCTTAGAGAGTTCTATTTACAATGTGAAATAATAGAATTAGGTGAAAAAGGTTGTCATAATGGCTTTATGTTACTTAATGATTGCAACAACAATGAAAAAAAAGTTTTGGAGTTGTGTTTATCACAAAAATATCTGTGCATTAAAAATGTAATGTGTCTCAAGATGTGGTACTGTGATAATTATATCTTTAATTTATATTAATTTAGAATAACAAATTAAATTGTAAACTATTTTTTAATGTATCATTTTATTAATCAAATAAAATATATTTGGGGTTATACATACACCGTTCTTTTTTTGAATTGGATCAAGTAACTTATCATCTTTTCAGATTGCGAAAATTTTAAAAACATAATAAACTTAAACTTCTGTAGGATTTAAAAAAGTAATCGTTATTTGTACATAACTTGTTGTAATAATAACGAACACAAAAAAAAAAACTGTTTGGTTATAGCAGTGTGAACAATTCTATATTTCAATATAAACCTTGTTAATATCATGAAGAAACTGTCATGAATACCTAATGTTCAAAATATAAATTATTACTATGACAGAGGGAAGAAACCACATGCAACAAGCAAAATTATAACTACAATCAACGAACTGGACACTCGATTTATAATAAAAGATTTTTCAAATGCATCCAGGACCTCTATTTTTGAATCACTCGTCGTGCGAGTGGCGAGGCGAATGAGGAGGCGATCACGCGATTAGCGATCTAACATGCGTAGACATAGCACGCTTTTCGCTTTGCCCCTCGCGCGCTCGCGTTGGGAGGCGGTACTACAGACGAAAAGCGTAGTTATGTATATACGTGCAAGGTCGCTTTTACGGAATACGGAAACTCAAACGTCGCTCGCACGAAAATCAGTAGAAACCTCGAGACGAGGGAATCAAAAAAATAGAGCTCCTGGACACAAGAAATATTAACAACTACAACAAAAATATTCTTCCGTAAGAAACTATCATAAAAATCGATGCAATACTTAGTCGTGGATTTACAATTGCCAATTGCTAATAAAGATTTACCTCTGACATTTTTTGATAAAATTGCCTTTCTTTTAAAACTTTATTAAATGATGAACAAAAGAATATGCGTTAGGTTGGAAAATAAAACCGTGGGTTGACTTCGAGCGAATGATTAAGTAATTGATCATTAAGAATTTCAACGAATTCTGGTACCTTATTTATTTAGACAAAAAGAAAAAAATAGGTTTGTAGAAAATAATGCGGCTTCGAGAGTTATATTAAGAATATGAAATAATAGAATTAGGTGAAACAGGTTGTTCTAATTTTTGTAAGTTATATAATGAATACTACAAGAAATACAACATGTTTTGGAATGGAGTTCATCACAAAAAATATTTGTGCAATAATTTTTTTTATGTGAATCAAGATGTGGTATTGTGATAGTTATATCTCTAATTTCTTTTAATTTAGAATAACAAATATTGAATTGTAAACTATTTTTGAATGTATCATTTTATTATTCAAATAAAATATCTTTGGGAGTATACAAACACTGTTTTCTTTTTAATTGGATCAAGCAGACAAAATCATTCATTTATTTATCTACAATTATATTCTCCGATGCGAAAATTTTAAAACTCCTGCAGAATTTAAAAAAAATTGAACATTTGAACAAAACCTGTTGTGGAAATAACGAACACAAAGAAAAAATGCTTAGGTAATGTTTGGTTTTGAACAATTCTATATTTCAAAACAAACTTTGTTAATATCATGAAGAAACTATCAGGAATACCTGTCGATCAAATAGAAATTATGATTATGGCAGAAGGAACAAGTTCTCGAATTGTGTACATCATAAAAATATGATCACATAAAAAAAAAACTATTAATGAAATATTGAATATTATTATTAATTTTACTGTATAATTGTTTTCTTTCAAAGACTAAAAGACTATAACATTAAATTGATAAAATAATTTTACAGTTTTTTTATGAATGCATTAGTAAACATACGATATCTTTTTATGTCTTCTAATTTTCCTTATCTTGTTCGACAATGTTTGTTAATATCATGAAGAAATTAACAAGTATATCGATGAAAATGCTCGTGGATCCAAAATTCTATAAAATAATTTAATTATAAGGAACAAAATTAATCAATATTAAAAATGATATTCTAACATTTCAATAATTAAAACGTCATTTTTTTAACTTTTATCAAATGGAGAGCAGAAGTAAGTGTACCTATTGCTTAGGTAAAAAAAGAAATCAATGTTTGACTTAGAGGAAGAGATTCATTGATCATCGAGAATTTGAACATTTTTCATACATAATGTGACTTCGAGAGGTAGCTCTCAACAATGTGAAATATTAGAATTTTTGGTGGAATTGGACAATGCTAAATTTTTAAGTTAGTTAATGATGAGTATGAAGACGGAACAAATTTTCGAATTGTGTACATAATAAATAGATGTACATAATTGCATAAAAAAATCTTAATATTGAATTGTTAAATATTATTTACTGTATCATTTTATTAGTTATAAAATTTCGTTGTGGGTAAGCATTGTTTTCTTTCAAAGACGATAACAGTAAATTCTTAAAAAAAAATGCAGTTTATATTAATAATATTAAAAAACATTATTATATGAATGCTAAAGAAAACATTTCTTCTCTAAAAGTATGCCTTCTGTTTATACAAATAAAAAAGAAATCAATTAGTACCTATTTACTTGCAAGAAATACAAATGTAGGTTGCGTATGCGTATAAGAGGGTGTGTTAATTATTTAAGACATCTAAAAAAAATATTGTAGTTGTGAATAGCAGTGTGAACTAGTTTATTAGCATAATATCTAAACTAATATTAAGATCCATTTTGTAGATGCATATTACCTACGAACGATTTAGGTAATAATAAATTATAACTTCACTTTTATTACGAATATTTAAGAATTTGGTTTTTTTTTAATAATTGTATTTTTTTTATTTGCAGCATAAGAAGCATTCGAGTAATATATCAATAAAAATAAGAAAGTGAATTCCATGTCTTCAAATTGTAACTTATTTGCAAACTTTAACCAGGTTTACTACACGGTAGGAGGAGCACCATTTGGATAATTCTATTTTAGATTTGAGATTAAGTTACCACTATTAAGTATCAGCTGGCAATGTTCACACCAAAACTTTGGTTCAGTGTTATAAAATCTATACCATGCATGCATGTCAGCGATTGTAATTAATCACCTCACAATCAACTTCACGTAGTCTGCTTTACCTCTAAAGTCTAATTCAGATCCGCATTGGTGCAGAGGGGTGAGGCAGCATGCATGCTTATCGTTGCAGATGGTTTCAAAGCTCACAAACCGCAGCTGAGGCAGGCCGGCCCCGCCGGCCTGCCTCAACCGCAATTTGCTTTGAAACCATCTGCAACAATAAGCATGCGGGCTGCCTAGCCCCTCTGCAGCGCTGCTGGCTAGAATTACACTTTAGGGGTAAAGCAGCCTACGTGAAGTTGGTTGTGAGGTGATTAATTACAATCGCTAACATGCATGCATGGTATAGATTTTAGAACACTGAACCTAAGTTTTGGTTTGAACATTGCCAACTGATACTTAATAGTGGTAACTTAATCTCAAATCTAAAATAGAATTATCCAAATGGTGCTCCTCCTACCGTGTAGTAAACCTGGTTAAAGTTTGCAAATAAGTTACAATTTGAAGACATGGAATTCACTTTCTTATTTTTATTGATATATTACTCGAATGCTTCTTATGCTGCAAATAAAAAAAATACAATTATTTAAAAAAAAACCAAATTCTTAAATATTCGTAATAAAAGTGAAGTTATAATTTATTATTACCTAAATCGTTCGTAGGTAATATGCATCTACAAAATGGATCTTAATATTAGTTTAGATATTATGCTAATAAACTAGTTCACACTGCTATTCACAACTACAATATTTTTTTTAGATGTCTTAAATAATTAACACACCCTCTTATACGCATACGCAACCTACATTTGTATTTCTTGCAAGTAAATAGGTACTAATTGATTTCTTTTTTATTTGTATAAACAGAAGGCATACTTTTAGAGAAGAAATGTTTTCTTTAGCATTCATATAATAATGTTTTTTAATATTATTAATATAAACTGCATTTTTTTTTAAGAATTTACTGTTATCGTCTTTGAAAGAAAACAATGCTTACCCACAACGAAATTTTATAACTAATAAAATGATACAGTAAATAATATTTAACAATTCAATATTAAGATTTTTTTATGCAATTATGTACATCTATTTATTATGTACACAATTCGAAAATTTGTTCCGTCTTCATACTCATCATTAACTAACTTAAAAATTTAGCATTGTCCAATTCCACCAAAAATTCTAATATTTCACATTGTTGAGAGCTACCTCTCGAAGTCACATTATGTATGAAAAATGTTCAAATTCTCGATGATCAATGAATCTCTTCCTCTAAGTCAAACATTGATTTCTTTTTTTACCTAAGCAATAGGTACACTTACTTCTGCTCTCCATTTGATAAAAGTTAAAAAAATGACGTTTTAATTATTGAAATGTTAGAATATCATTTTTAATATTGATTAATTTTGTTCCTTATAATTAAATTATTTTATAGAATTTTGGATCCACGAGCATTTTCATCGATATACTTGTTAATTTCTTCATGATATTAACAAACATTGTCGAACAAGATAAGGAAAATTAGAAGACATAAAAAGATATCGTATGTTTACTAATGCATTCATAAAAAAACTGTAAAATTATTTTATCAATTTAATGTTATAGTCTTTTAGTCTTTGAAAGAAAACAATTATACAGTAAAATTAATAATAATATTCAATATTTCATTAATAGTTTTTTTTTTATGTGATCATATTTTTATGATGTACACAATTCGAGAACTTGTTCCTTCTGCCATAATCATAATTTCTATTTGATCGACAGGTATTCCTGATAGTTTCTTCATGATATTAACAAAGTTTGTTTTGAAATATAGAATTGTTCAAAACCAAACATTACCTAAGCATTTTTTCTTTGTGTTCGTTATTTCCACAACAGGTTTTGTTCAAATGTTCAATTTTTTTTAAATTCTGCAGGAGTTTTAAAATTTTCGCATCGGAGAATATAATTGTAGATAAATAAATGAATGATTTTGTCTGCTTGATCCAATTAAAAAGAAAACAGTGTTTGTATACTCCCAAAGATATTTTATTTGAATAATAAAATGATACATTCAAAAATAGTTTACAATTCAATATTTGTTATTCTAAATTAAAAGAAATTAGAGATATAACTATCACAATACCACATCTTGATTCACATAAAAAAAATTATTGCACAAATATTTTTTGTGATGAACTCCATTCCAAAACATGTTGTATTTCTTGTAGTATTCATTATATAACTTACAAAAATTAGAACAACCTGTTTCACCTAATTCTATTATTTCATATTCTTAATATAACTCTCGAAGCCGCATTATTTTCTACAAACCTATTTTTTTCTTTTTGTCTAAATAAATAAGGTACCAGAATTCGTTGAAATTCTTAATGATCAATTACTTAATCATTCGCTCGAAGTCAACCCACGGTTTTATTTTCCAACCTAACGCATATTCTTTTGTTCATCATTTAATAAAGTTTTAAAAGAAAGGCAATTTTATCAAAAAATGTCAGAGGTAAATCTTTATTAGCAATTGGCAATTGTAAATCCACGACTAAGTATTGCATCGATTTTTATGATAGTTTCTTACGGAAGAATATTTTTGTTGTAGTTGTTAATATTTCTTGTGTCCAGGAGCTCTATTTTTTTGATTCCCTCGTCTCGAGGTTTCTACTGATTTTCGTGCGAGCGACGTTTGAGTTTCCGTATTCCGTAAAAGCGACCTTGCACGTATATACATAACTACGCTTTTCGTCTGTAGTACCGCCTCCCAACGCGAGCGCGCGAGGGGCAAAGCGAAAAGCGTGCTATGTCTACGCATGTTAGATCGCTAATCGCGTGATCGCCTCCTCATTCGCCTCGCCACTCGCACGACGAGTGATTCAAAAATAGAGGTCCTGGATGCATTTGAAAAATCTTTTATTATAAATCGAGTGTCCAGTTCGTTGATTGTAGTTATAATTTTGCTTGTTGCATGTGGTTTCTTCCCTCTGTCATAGTAATAATTTATATTTTGAACATTAGGTATTCATGACAGTTTCTTCATGATATTAACAAGGTTTATATTGAAATATAGAATTGTTCACACTGCTATAACCAAACAGTTTTTTTTTTGTGTTCGTTATTATTACAACAAGTTATGTACAAATAACGATTACTTTTTTAAATCCTACAGAAGTTTAAGTTTATTATGTTTTTAAAATTTTCGCAATCTGAAAAGATGATAAGTTACTTGATCCAATTCAAAAAAAGAACGGTGTATGTATAACCCCAAATATATTTTATTTGATTAATAAAATGATACATTAAAAAATAGTTTACAATTTAATTTGTTATTCTAAATTAATATAAATTAAAGATATAATTATCACAGTACCACATCTTGAGACACATTACATTTTTAATGCACAGATATTTTTGTGATAAACACAACTCCAAAACTTTTTTTTCATTGTTGTTGCAATCATTAAGTAACATAAAGCCATTATGACAACCTTTTTCACCTAATTCTATTATTTCACATTGTAAATAGAACTCTCTAAGCCACATTATTTTCTCCAAATCTTTGACTAATACTTTTTTGTCAATTAAATAAGGTAGGTACTAGAATTCGTTGAAATTCTTGATGATCAATGATTCCTTCAATCCAAGTCAACCCACGGTTTTTCTCCAACCAACGTATATGCTTTTGTTCATCATTTCATAAAGTTTTCAAAAGAGTAAGGTGATTTTATAAAAAAATATTAGAGTGTAATCTTTAGTAGCGGTTGCCAATTCCTTTATAATGAATTTATTTTTTAAATCTTTGAACCATTGTAGATCCACCACTATTGTAACGATATTCATGATAGTTTCTTTATGGCAAAATAATTTGTTAATGAGATTGTGTTGATCAATGATTTTATGCACATTCAATATTTACGTTTTAACGTATATTTCTTGCGTTCAGATGCATTTCAAATAGCTTTCTGATATTATTATAAGTATGAATTGACTGTCGAATTTATTTGTTGTGGTTATACTTTTGCTTGTTGTAGGTGGTAATTCACTCGAAAACCCCTACATCAGATGTCAGGACGCTTGCTAATTTTTAAGACATAAAGAAAAAAATACATTTATTAGATAAGTTGCTTTTGATCCCATCCTTTGTTGCACGCCCCACAGTAGACTAATCTACTATAGTTTAGCACGTGTCTCCTATAAGGGCTATTCAAAAAACTTGCTTCTTAGAGGTTCGCTGTTTGGTCTGTTTATCTTCTTGATAGAGTAGGTGTTGTGTCAAAGATGTGTTTGCTTCGTAACCAATGGTAGTGCTGTCACTAAAGCAGGATGTGGGTTGTAACAATGAGTACAACAAATTGTAAGTACAACAATAAATATAAACCAACATCATGTAACAGACGAGGAGGTCGATAGTTACGAACAATTAGCAAATATCAGGCACAAAGAAGTATTTAAAATACAATACTTACATCCGTTTTAGATAGCCTGTTTCTCAACCAGTAGTCAATGTAATAACGTCTTCTATGGCACTTTGTTAGGAAATGGAAAGCGAATATGATCGTTTTTATACTAGTTCATATCATTAGATTCTAATGGGTTTGACAATCACTGATAAAACAAAGTAAACTAATTCAAAGGATAAGACTTAAATAAACTTGTTATGCTTTTGTAAGCAAACATTTGATACTTAAATAATGAAGAGAAGAAGTTAGTTGAAACTTTATTGAAAGTAGTAAATAAAGTTTTTCGATAATGAATGAAAAATATGGTGTTCACATGTAATTGTATGTTAAATAACAAGTTCTGACAAGACTGCTTCGCCAAGGGTATTTTAGGTTGGGTATTCAATTTCATTTTGATCTTTATTTTAAAAACCTTTGAAATGAAGGAAAAGAAGGGAATATTAACAGAATAAATCGTTTATTCAGGTGTCAAATTTCAACCTTATTTCATACATTTTATAATATGATGCATTATAAATCAACGTCAGTATGGATGATTTTATTCAATCTTTATGTTTAAATGTATATTTCTTGCAGTCAGATGCACTTGAACTTTCTTTTGTAATGTTATTATATCAGCTGCCGTGTTCGTTGGTGGTGGTTAGTGTTTTGTTTATTATAGTACTTCACTCGTACGTCCGCATGTTTCCAATGATCTGATAGCGAGACGTTCGCCAATTAAATTCATAGATCTCGATCTTTATTAGGTGATTCGCTTTTGATCCATTACCATCATTTGTAGAAATATATGAGACCCCGTCGTTTGTTACTCTGCCTTCAATAGACGACTGAACTTTTGCTTTTTACTTCTACGCGGGTTGTTCAAAGAATTCCTTCAGAGAATTGCTGCTCGACTCGCTGCTGCTATTTCTCTTCTTAAGGGTATGGGCTCGAAGATGTGTCCTCATCATCAGACATCGGAAAGTAATATTTATAAGTGTTTTCCTCCTAGTTGGTGGTAGTGTTATATTATCGAGGTAAGATATGAGCAATAACAATGAGAACAAAGAATAATAAGTACAACAGTAAATATAAATCAACATCATGTAACTTAATAAAATAAAATACTCACTTCCATATTTGTTGTCTTGACTCTGAAGCAGTACTTAGTCTATGTCTTCAATGAGGGCGAATAATATTTTGTTAGGAAAAGCTAAGTTGTGGTTGTTCTTATACTAAGTCAGATCATAACATTATGATGTGTTTCTCAATCAAAATGTTCACAATTCAAGTTCTCAAAAACAACTGAGAACTTGAATAAAACTTGTTATAATAGTGAAAGCAAATAGTTGATAATTTAATGAGCAAAGTTATTTGTCAAATCAAATAATAAAAGTACTTGTAAAACTTGTTATGGTAGTGGAAGCAAATAAATGAGAAATTAATGAACCAAATTAAGATTGTAGAAGAGAAATATGGTGTTCACATGAGAACGACAAATAGTAGGTGTGTTAAAAACTCCGCTAAGCTCCAGCTTCAACAAACTGTGTATGTTAGGTTTGCCTGGGTAGGTTTGTAGACTAGGAGAGGCGGTGTTTTGTTCGAAAACATGCATAGGTACGGATCGTAGTTTATTAAAGTAGTTAAGGGATAGTTAAGTAATGAGCGGCATTGTGAAAAATGACTGAGGTGTAATTAACATTGAACGTGTCATTAGCGAAGCCCGAGGATTAATTAGTTAATCAAGTAGGGCTGAATTTAAGAAAAACGTATCTCAGAAAGGGTTAGAGATATCACTCTGGGACCCAGCGCAATCGATTCAAATGGGGGTGTTTTCATTTTTTTTTTTTTTTTACTGACATATCAAATTAATTCGTTAATAAGAAAAAAAACAAATATTTCCTATTTAAATACTCGGTCAAACACAGTCAATAAATCTGCCTTATTTGATCATGCAGTAGAATTGTAGGTTCGTTTCACCACCATACACATACCTCATGCGGCGCAGCTCGTTCTGCAGATGGTCGATGAGGCGGTCGCGCTCCAGCACGGGGTCGGGCTGCGGCGACGGCGTGGCGAGCCGCTCGAACGGTTCCGTGTGCTCGGGGGTCGTGGCCTGCGACAACTACTCACTTATTATGCACACATCCTAACTTATATTATAAATAGAAAGTATTAACGTTAAAGTGTAAGTGTTAAAGTGTTAATATTTTTCTATTTAAAATTTACCATAAGTATAAAAATAGCATTGAAAAATGCAAAAATTACAAAATCATAGAAAGTGTTAAGTTTGTATTTCTCCACGTTTTGGAACGGTAAGTATAAAATCTAGTACTTTATGTATTTATTTAATTCTTTATGCACATAGTACAAAGGCGGACCTATAAACTTAAAAAAAAATCTAATATAGAAATACTTATAAACATTAACTCTACCTCCTGATTAAATTTCTTAGAACGTTTCGTTTAGACCCTGTGTTATAGGATTAACAAACACCGGATACCGGTCCGGCGACAAATTTGTAGTCAGTCATGTTCAGCAAATTTTGATATTTTACAGATCAGTCTAATTATGTAATTAAATATGTTCAGCAAGTTTTGAGTAGTATACATATCAGTGGATTTATGTAGTTAAACATGTTCAACTACGTTTGTAAAAATAATATACATCGACCTTTGGTATTCCCAAATGTCTACAGAGATTTGTACAACAGTCTGTTCAGTTACATATGAACCTTTATAGTGTGCAAGTGTTTTGAAAATTTGGATGTGTTCATGGACTTTTGTTGCTGACTGTACAACCACCGGTATCAGACCCAGGGGTCCCGGGTTCGATTCGATTCCCAGCGGGGGTACATATTGTATTCGGTTTGGTTGGTGGTAGGACTTGTTCTAAGTCCGCCTGGCTAGCTACCACCATCTTATCTAAGTCTGACGCCATAACAACAATGTTTTCAGCATTGTTGTGTTCCTGCAGTTAAAGATAAGATAGTCAGTTCCTCAGTGATTGGGGATTCCGGGAGAGGCTCGCTACCATCTTCAGCCTTATCAATACTTAACATCAGGTATGATGAAGGCTAAGAGTCTCCTCGTACAACATAAAAAAAAAACAAAAAAAAAAGCAATTACATTAAAAGTAAGTACCTAATTAAAGTTACTCACTTGACTGATGGTGTCCGAAGTATCGATAAGAGCTCCGACTGAGTCCACCTCGTCTGGCTGAGGGTCCGGTATTGAAACCACTGGCGTCACGTAAGTGCCGAAGTCACTCTAAAACGAATAGACTTCATTAGTATAAATAACAAAACACTTGGGGCCTTATTCACGACCGACAAATAAGTTCGGAATAGCTAAAGTGCCAGATAATTTGATATATTTTCATATTACAACTGTCAAAGTGTATTCAGAACTTATCTGGCGATCGTAAAACAGGCCCTTAATATTGTTTACCGATACTCGAATATAATAATACCTGTAAAAGGAAATTCGGTGGATTCGATGGCAACACAGGCAGGGTCAGTAGATTTCTGTAATACTGCAAACTACTGGCGTGTTTGTAGAAGGAACTTAGCTTCTTAAATTGTTGTCGGAACCTGTCAAAAATTGAAAGAGATAAGTCAGTGCCAGAACTAATCTATATTTTAATTGATTTAATAATATTTAAATCATACAATTGACGAAGAGCCGGTGTCAATATTAAGAGGGCAGTCGGCGACCGTGGGAATTTTGTTTTACCAAACACATTGACACTTTCATTCAAACAGTGCCATCTCGCGTATCTCGCTATTGGAGCTATACAGCCGTCAGCTTTAGGGTGGAGTCCCAGTGTTAGCACTTAGAAGGGCACATAAGAGAATTTTCACATTTCTTCTTTGAATGTATTTTGATGAGTTTCGGTTTTGAAACTTAGTGTGGAAAATAGAAATAAAACTATTTTAATATACAGCACTGTAATAACCAGCAAAAAATAATTTAAATCGAAAAAATCTTTATTCGAAATTGAAACACATTTTCCCTTTTTTGGGTTCCGAACCTCTACAGAAAAAAAATGAAAGTTGTAAATTAACGTAAAAAAAGATAGGACTGCTTATATCGCAAAATATGTAGATAAACGTAGACACCCACAAGGGAATCAAAATTTATAGGGTACTTCCCGTTGACCTATAACTATGAAAATAGCAAGTAATATCGTCTTTAACTACGAATAAGTACAGGAAAAAATCTAAAAACAATACATTTTTAATTAAATCATAATAATATAGTTCACTCTATGTACTTACGCGCGATAGTTGCCTACCGGCCGGCGGACACTCGAGTGTCCAAATTCAGTAGGGTTGCCGCCAGCCGAGCGGCGCGTACGTAACTGTGTGTGTATGTCAGTTTGTTTCTTTGTTCTTCTTTCACGCAAAAACTACTGAACGGATTTGGATGAAATTTGGTATACAGGTACCTACTTCAAGTAATAGACTAACACATAGGCTCCTTTTTCCCGATATTTCCACGGGAACGGGAACCACGCGTGTGAAACCGCGGGCGGCCGCTAGTGTATTATAAATCTACCTACATGATTTTGACTGTAACATTTATTTAGGTTTTGGTTTATAGAACGTTTGTTATAGATACTAAATAGCACATAAATAAACATACTTCTAAACATTTTTTTCTTGTAAATACATAAATAGTACACATAAACCCAAAACACCCAGATTAAGACATGTTCAAACACATGTTTTTATTATTTGTCTTGTCCGGGCGCAGAAGGTCTTCTACTTTGCTGTATTTGTACTTTGTACTTTATTGTATTTGATTAAACCAAAATAAAATAATGTATTGTAGTATTGAGAAAAAAATATAAAAATAAAAGGTATAACGTTTTCTTCATTCACCAACATTGTAATATAATTGTTTTCGAAAGAGACAGCCCTAGCGTTATTGCTTTTGTTTCAAAGTCGTGCGACCGCACGAAGCCGCGAAGCAACAGCAAGCTTACGCCCGCTTAATACGGTATATTTTCGGGCGCTGAGGCGCGCAGCTGTAAATAGTAGGCTATTATAAAATGCAACTTATGGCCACGTATCTCCCCTTGTGGTCCCTTACCAATCCCTTTAGCCAGTTATACCTCTCTCTGTGCCCTTACCTCTCCCTGTGTCCGGCAAGTGTGTCGGCAGGCAGCGAGGCATGAAGGCGGAACAGAAGCCGTACGTTGCAGTCGTATATCTGCGAGGCGTCTTGCGCACACGGAATGAGCGCCGCGAGTCGACACTGCCCGCTCGCTGTCATAGAGTTGGCGCGCGCGTTGCCGAGACTGTCGAACACTGCAAGCATATTCCCAATATCACAGACAGAACACAACGAAAAGTTTCCAAGAAGCTAGTAACGCATTTAGCACTGAAAGAAGTGTTGACTTCTTATCTCGTGTTCTTGGGGTGACATCCACCAATCGATTGATATTCATTTTATAATAAGTAACCGGCAATTTCATAACCCCGTGGCGCTGTGGTTCGCGTGTATTGTAGAGGATAAGCAACTTTCGCAATGGTCGGTCACAGGATGTATGACCAGACATTTACTATCACGAGTATTCACGAGCTCCTCCGTGCTACGTTAAGCCGTTGGTACCCGCTGCTTTTGCAGTCGTTAAAACCCACCAATCCGCATTGGGCCCACGTGATGGGTCATAGCCTTGGACGAATTAACCACTGGACACGAAACCCGAGAAGAATGTATGAAAACAGGATCAACCAATTCTTGCGGGGGTGAGGGGCGATTACTAATGTCAAATAATGACAGTAGTGCTTGAAGTAATCGATATTTTTTTTTATCGATAAGTAAGGAGTGAATGAATGAACCTATTGAGATTAATAAATCATGTGTGTTTTAAAAAAAATAGTAAGTTAATTGTTTATTTCGTGGAAAAATAAATAGCACGATAGGTAAGGAGTGAATGAATGAACCTATTGAGTTTAATAAATCATGTGTGTTTTAAAGAAATTAGTAAGTTAATTGTTTATTTCGTGGAAAAACATAAAGCACCTAATAATATGAAAATCTCATTAAAAAAATACCTCAAATTCATAAAAACTATACAATATGGTTTCCAAAGCGTTTGTGTTTGGGTTTATTTTGTGAAAAATGGGTAGATACATGCTACCTGATACTAGTACTGTACTGATAAGGCTTAAGATGGAAGCGCGCCTCTCCCGGTATCCTCAATCTCTGAGGAACTAGCTATCTTACCTCTAACTGCCGGAACGGACTTGGATAAGATGGTAGTCGCTAGCCAGGCGGACAATTTACTTACTAACACTTTTAAAGTGAGTAAAAAACATTAATATTTGGTTTATATAATAATATAATTCATTATTTACATTAACTTCTTCAATCACTCGAGCTTTTTTATATAAAACAAAATATGGGTAATTAGTTCATTACAGAACCATTGTATAGGACATACACAATAGCAACCCCTCCATAAGTGTTTAATTTTATAATCGATTGCAATCCCTTTTAAAGGTCAAATAGTTGTGGCGCGATGCTATGTGATGCGATGTGAATAATATGTACCTTTTAAATGAAAAATTTAAAGGGATTGTGATAGACTTAAAATTAGACAATAAACCCCCTGTGTGCTTCTCGAGCTGTGATATCTCGTATTCTACATTTTTTTTGGAGCCAAAAATCTAAGTATACTAAAACTTATTGAAAATAATCATCGACATTAGAAGATCGTTGAGACTAAAACATTTTAATTACAACTCTAGTCCATTTACATTTAAGAAATATGCATATTTGTAAGAAAAAATATAAACTTGTTTTCACTTTATTAAAGATCTCAAAATTTACGCCACCGTACGAAATTAGCACAACCTAAACCCAAATTAGAAATAGTAGACTAGCGTTTGGATAGCGTATGGTCCAGCATACGCTATGACAGTATTAAACAACAAATTCCCAGAAGTTATAATTATATATAATTACCTATATTTAAGATAAAGCCAAGGCAGTATCTTTCTAGCAACTACTAGCTGAAATACTAATTGCAAGTATATTGCAACCAATAGTTAATTGTAGTTTTAAGATTGTTTTACTTTAATAAAAAAAAACGATCTTAAAATTAAAATATTATAAGATTAAAAAATAGTATAATATAGCTAAGTACATACATAAATATAATTAATTTTATTCTTGCTGTGACCTAACAAGGTCTATGTTAGAAACAAATAATGTAACCACCATTTATGATACATTTTAACAAGAAAAATATTGGAACAAATGAACTCGGCCACAAGTGAATTTTCAGATGTGACTTGAACCCACGACCTTTGGGAATCCGGCCCACTGCTCTAACCAATGAGCTACCGAGTTTTGCGGACCACTGTCGAAATTCTCCGATAGTTTTATATTTTTATACGCTGTAAGAATATCCTTCCTTGCATTCGAAAGAGAAAAAAAAAACAAATGTTTAACGATTAATATTATGATGCAACAGCTAATAAGTTATAATTTTTTAATTTTTGCGTTGTCAATGCTATATTTATACTTATGATACATTTTAAATATTAATGTACAACACACCATGATAATGTACAACATAAGTCTAATACTAAAAAACAACACCGTGACTGACTTACAGGCAAGGCAATGACAGCCCAAACGGCTAAACCAATTAAACTGAAATTTTGCATACAGGTTCTTTTAACGATGTTGGCGAGCACTAAGACAGGATTTTTGATATTACCACGGAAACGGGAACCATGCGGGTGAAATAAGCAACATTTTTTTAAAAGTTTGAAGCTATATTTCAAATATAACAAGCTCAAAGTTCGTAGGGTTGCGTCGTTTAATTACAGAGTTCCTATAGCCATCTTCGGGCTCCATCATCAGACCTTAGATGTTATCTAAGACCTGAGTACTCGTCTATGTTATCTCCCTGCGTACCGCTTCCACCCAATTCTTCTTGTTAGGGGCTCAACTGTAAATCTGAAATTAATTTAAATAGTTCCTACATTAAAATTGGATTCGTTCGTTCATTTACATACATCGATATGTTTATCGATATGTTCAAGCCCTATACGACATAAAAATGACAATTGAATGAATGAGTGATACGTATAACCCAACCAAATTACTTATGCAATATCTTTGAAGAATTTACACGTACAATGATTACTTTTTGAAATGACGTATTACATTTTGTTTACATACCAAATTTTATTTATTTTACGAAAAATTGCTACTCTAATAGATTGAAATTATACTTACGCGTGAAAAGAAAAATGTTTTGATTGTCCGGTATGATTTTTACAAATTAAATCAGCGTATTTACCCATTTTTGAGATAATGTTCCACTTCGAGATCTCGCGTCATACTGACAACGCCATTTTGCTTACTGTGTCTAAAAGGCAGGGTAAGTGACAGAGGGGTAAAGGCGAACGCGGTCCTCGTTACGCGTCCAGTGGTTAATTCGTCCAAGGTCATAGCCCATTCTCCTTATTCATCCAAAAGGAAGGACAGTGCCCCAGCAGTAGGGATATTTAAACAATGGCTGTGACGAATTTTATAAAAAGATTATTTATAGCAATACGAAACTGCGATGTACGTACTTGTTTGACGACATGCTGATACAGTATTTATATAGAAGAAAGTTACAATTAAATTAAGGGTTTAAGTTTTCTTTTTTATAATAAAAGAAATGTAAGGTTTTGGAATTGAAAGTTACCTGACGCTTGTAAAGTGAGGATGTCATCCATGTAATCGAAAAGCTCGACGCATAGTTGGAAACTGTAAAAAGAGAGCAATCTAATAATAATATAATTTATAGTCTACAGGACGACAGACTTTACAGTTGCACTACGAAAACCATCGTTATTACGAGTGACGGGAGTGTCACGGTTAATCTTTCAAGTAACCCACTGTAGTCTAAGATCGAAAACGTCGTTAGTACGAGCGACATAACGGCGCTCTTAGATCAAACCTCTATCAAACACAGGAACTCTCACTTCCTTAATCGTTGACTGTTAGAGATTGCCTTATAGCATTTAGTCCGCTATTTGCTGTATTTTGTTTATAATGCAATAAAGAATAAATTAATAAATAAATAGCCTCGCACTCATTTGCACTCAACTTATGAATCGCCTAAGGCTAATCTTATATTTATTAATCTTAATTAAAAAATTGCTTTGCACTAACCATATGACGTTCTTAAAATCCACTAAGGCTATTATTAACTTACGGGCCCAATATCGAGCGCCTAAAGCTTAAGCTATTCCTAATATTAATGTTTTAAAAGAGGTAAGAGTAGCCTTAGGCGATTCTTAAGTTTAGTGGAAATGGGTGTTTGTTTACTAATTTAATCTTTATTGCATAAAAAATACAGCAAAAAGCGGACTAAATGCTAAAAGGCATTCTCTAAAGGTCAACCATTTAGGAAGTGAGAGTTCCTGTGTCGGCAATAAAGCTATAATAGTAAAAACTATGAACACAATACATCTATGTCGTCTGGCCATAGCTATTTCAGAATGTAAGTGTATGTGTACGTACTAGTTGTTGACGTCGTTTTCAGCGATGGCGTCGAGTTCGTCGGCGGTGAGTTGCATGTTGCCCGGGAAGCGCGGGTTGCGCGCGTGGAACTTCAGCTTGCATACAAGCAGATTGCAGTACAGGTGCACTAGCTTGCCGTACCCTTCGCGCAAGTGTACCTGCAACGAGAGGTCCATCAAGATATTGCAATCCAAGCACTTGTGGTAATTTTAGCATAAGTCCTAGAGTAAACGTGAAATAGGTAATCCTCATGTAGTATTTATACGTATGGGAACCACATAATTATGATTAAAAATAATATAGAAGTTGGCTTTGACACAAATGTGTTCGTTTTACTCAAGTTTATTCCAAGACATAGTAACTACTAATGAAAACTTAAGCACTAGTTAAAGCAAAAACCATAATTCTACCACGAGATAATAAAGGCTAAGTTTTGGTTTTCGCGGAAGGAGCGAAATAAAAGTGATTTATAATAAAATTGTCAGCGTATCGTGGCAGAACTACGCGACGATAACTTGTAGACACATAAATACGTCGTGGATGTCTCACCCAAAGCTTGCCCAGGTTCTCGATCATGTTGATGTGCCGCTGCGAGTCGTCCAGGCAGGCGGGGTGGCTCTCGCGCAGCAGCTTGTGCGTCACATGGCAGAACTACGTGACGATGACTTGTGGATACGTCGTGGATGGCTCACCCAAAGCTTGCCCAGGTTCTCGATCATGTTAATGTGCCGCTGCGAGTCGTCCAGGCAGGCGGGGTGGCCCTCGCGCAGCAGCTTGTGCGTCACATGGCAGAACTACGTGACGATGACTTGTGGATACGTCGTGGATGGCTCACCCAAAGCTTGCCCAGGTTCTCGATCATGTTGATGTGCCGCTGCGAGTCGTCCAGGCAGGCGGGGTGGCCCTCGCGCAGCAGCTTGTGCGTGACGTGGCAGAACTTCCACGCCACGATGCGGTTGTCCTGCAGAGGGAGCCGGACCGCCACCATCTGACGAGAATAACAACTTAAATGATTCATGATCTAGATTTGGCCAATTTGTCAACTTATCGATAGTGAAGGCATATAAATGGATCAATCGATCAATAGCTCAATAATTTCTTATAGGTATACGACTCCTGGATCTCCTGACTGATCATTTGTATTTATAAACCATAACCCTATTTATGGTTACGTTAAAAAGCCCTTAAGAACACTATTACAAATCTGTACTCTGCGTACCAGTACTGAATTCAGTCGGCCGGTGCGTTGCATTTTGTAGTAATTTTGCAGTTATATTTATCGTTTTTTATTAAAATATAATAATAAATTCATGCTTAAAAAATATTAAACCTTTATTCCTCGTGATGTAGCAATTATTTTGGTACAAATTTTGCTCAATAATATTATCGTAGACAGGAGAAATTCACAGTTAACTTAAAGCTATTTTCGAAGTTTATTGGTTTAGAATTTTTTTTTTTTTCTATATTAAATCAATATTTCAAAATTCCTAGGCCGCTACGAACTATACGACTTTATAAGAGATATCATAATATTTTTTTATCATTTGTTTAGAACAGTAGTTCAATCCAGGTGCTCAAAAAAGTGCCGGCGCGCAATTTATAAAAAT
This sequence comes from Chrysoteuchia culmella, assembly GCA_910589605.1. Lineage (NCBI taxonomy): Eukaryota > Metazoa > Arthropoda > Insecta > Lepidoptera > Crambidae > Chrysoteuchia > Chrysoteuchia culmella. Next base: position 17,588,971 of record OU342651.1, on the reverse strand, counting down.
CTTTCTCTGCAATTTTGTGTTTAATTAAAAAGTCTACAAAAATTTACAAAACGCGAGGCCGCTACGAACTATCCTAATACCTATTCTGCACTATTCAATAAGTCAAAATTGTTAATGTTTTTTTGTTTCTGAGATCAAGAAATCCAACATTGGCTATTTTACGCGAAAATTGCAGTCGAGATGTAATATGGCTCTTAAAACGGACGCGGGCTGGATTTGAATTTCCACGTAATGCAATCTTACACAGATTGCAGTCTTGAGTTGCATTGCAGATTGCTAGTGTCTTGCCACTACACATTTCACATCATGAAACGGCCCAGATGTTGAGTTTTCCAACGAAACCTTTGAAGCTAGTCCCCTTATCACATGCCAAATTTAGGAGTGATTATAGTTGGGAAAAACATAATAAAATGTGAAAATTGCCTTAATCAGCTCACATGGTCAGAAGTCTATGATGAGATCGATCTAAATAAAAGTTTTAATAAATTTCACGAACAATCTATACTCTTTTATAAACTATGTTTTCCTAAAATCATGATAAAAGTTGACACTTCCCAAAAAAAGAAACAAAAATGGGCGTTATAATTACTACAAAACTAAGTCAAAAATCGGCCAAGAGCGAGTCGAACTCGCACATAAATGGTTCCGTCTCTCACCCAAGGTTGCCTGGAAGAGATTGCTATGTATCAATAAGGTCGCCTATTGTGTGTTCCTCTTTTTGTCATTTTCTCTGAATGTGTTTGTTTTTGTATCGTGTGCCATAAAGTTTCTATTATTATTATTATTAAAAACACCACCCAAAATTAATTTTCTTTCTTTTGTCAACTTTTCTGTCAATCTAATTATTTGTTTGTCTGATCTTTTTTTATTTTTATTTATATGTAAAGTGATATGTATGTGTGTCTTTAGCAAATAAACTCTTTATCTATCTATCTATCTACTTATGAAAAAAATGTATCTATAGTTCTAAAAAACAACCAACATTGATTATGTTTATAATAGTAAAAACAAGTGTAAAGCATCATGGTCTGTAGTAAAGAATGAGTTATATGACATACATATAAAATTAATTCCATTGACAAAATTATAGTCAATGAGGAATTAAAGTTGACTACAATAGAGCCAGTGTTTAAAATAGGAAACACTTTTGATGTTGATAGCTATCGTTTTATAGCAATTTTATCAATAATTTCCAAGATTTTTGAGAAATGCATGTACAGACAATTTATACATTTTTGCAATAAATATGTATTGCTAAATGTTGATCAATATGGATTTGAAAAAATAAATCGACACTTTTAGCATCGCACAGACTAGTCGAAAGCATTCTCAATGGTATTAATAAAAAGGAATTAACCACAGCTGTCTTTGTTGATCTAATATTAAATAAGAAAATATACTAGAAAAAAGGAACTAGTTTCATGTCGCCCTGACGGGATTCGAACTTTCGGAATTGGGATTTTTTCTAGTACTTATATTTTCTTATTTAATATTTGTCACATAAAAATAGCATTGTAAAATGCAAAATTAAAGAGTTATAATTTGTTGATCTAACTAAAGCATTCGATAACGTTCCACACAATTTGCTCCACACAGTTTTACGACTGCACAATACTGGTATAAACTTAAAACAGTACAGAGTAGTGAAACTAAAATTTAACTACGATGATAGGTACTGACTGGTTCTCAAAATATGACTAACATTTTCTGATATTTCTTTGTTTTCTTTATGTATAGAACAGTTTCCGTACCCAATAGGTGATGGCGCTCTGCTCCTGGAAGGTGCCGATGATGGTGCTCCTGACATGTTTCTCTTTTACAGGAGTCTCTATTGAGTTGATTGCCTTCTGGATGGCGAGAGTCTGCAACATACAAATAGTTTTCCGATTAAAACCACATTAGGCAAAATAGGATCTGTGTATGTGAATATCGTAGCGTTACTAATTCCTCCGCTATACGTCTTTAGCAGTTGACACTTATACCGAGTACAGATTATTAATGCATGGTTCCTTCACCCATGTCAAACGGATTAAAATGACAAAGCTAAGCATTACTTGTATACAAGAACAAAATGGTAGTTATTTTAAAACCATGGCATTCTATTCTCGACTGTGTTTCTTGATATACCAAGTTAATGCAGAAAAACAGAGCAAGTAATAAACGACGCAACACTGCACTAACTATAAATTATGGAATAAATCTTCGCTAGTAGTACTTATTCCAATTTTGTACATTTCGATGCGCAGGCTGAACTATTTATGGATAACCGTTCGTTTTTACGAGCTCACGTGGATGGTTTAGTTTACGATTTAAATATGAACTTAATTCAACAGCGATCTTATAAATAATAGTCTATATAATTTTTTAGTTATATTTCTTTTCGGTAACTTGGGTAAGTACAATATTTCAAAATAACAGAATTGGTTCCATCTGGTTGCATTTCCGTTTGCTCACATTAATTTAATATGCTGTTTATACTCATAGCAGATAAACTTACATTGAATTCATGAATAGTATTAATAGTATTAACATACATTCAACGTCTGCAAGGCCATTCAATGTAAAAACTTATAGCAAAAACTTTGCATCTTTGACTGCTCACGCGAGAGCTGTCTGGTTCACAGTTATAAAATAGATTTAGATGTAAAATACTTTGGATTTTAACGCGATTCTTCCTTTTCAGTTACAAATTGTTTAATCGCCGGAGAAAAAATAAATAAGTTGGATTGTGGTAAGTGCACTATATCACTGGGGTCAGCCGTCATCAGTTATGGTTGATGATCAGATTGTGCGGGCTGCCCTACTACTACTAGCTAGAATCGACACGCTTTCAGATCGTTTTAAACTTTGTTAAGTCGGAAAGAAAATGACAAACTTCATTAATATTATTTATAGAAGCCGCAGGATGTTTACAAAATTGTTGATCGGAATTTGAACAACTTTAAACATAAACGATTCATAAGTTATAAACTTTCCGTAAATGAAAAAAAAAATCCAATTAGCTGTACTTTACTTGTCTGTTAAAAAGTTTTACCTCAAATGTGAGTGATTGGATAATTTAAAGTTTATACTAACTTTAGTTTACATTATACTTAAGGGTTTTCCAGTGTTGGAATCACAGAACAGAAATCTTTATTGCAGTAAGCACCACAGAACAAAAGAGAGTGGTTAATTAGAAGTAGTAAGTTGTCATACGTCCAATGACATACTTTAACTTGAAGAAAAGCAATCTATGCATTTCCCTTTGTACGAATTTGAACATTATCATTGCTACGTGCCGTCTGCCCGTGCCTCTTTTTGAGGCGAGTTGCTTCTTTTAGAACTAACTAGCGGCCGGCCGCGGTTTCACCCGCTTGGTTCCCGTGCCCGAGGGAATATCGGGATAAAAAATAGCCTATATTTTAACCCAGGCTATCTTCTATCTGTGTGCCAAATACATACATACTGACATAATTTCGCATTTATAATATTAGTAGGATAGGATTACGAGACATGCTCCTTCTTTCTAACCTCTATCTTGTGTTCTGTAAAAAGCACAAAAACATCAAATTCATAAATAGTGCAGTAGTTCATAATCCTTATTTTCATTCGCAAATGTTAATCATTAGCTTGAATAGTTAAGGGTAATGGTCGGTTTATAAATTGAAATTTTCTGGTTGTGAACGTCTCAAACTTCACTCAGCTCAGGCATGATAATGTATGACTATATTGAATATGTACATTTTACTTTCAGTAGAGTTAAAGACGTTCTCAACTTAAAATCCCCGATCCGGAAACTAACCATACTCGACAAAACACAATAAGGCGCATGACAGGAATAGAATGCTGTCCCCCGTCTCAATTTGCCGGTTGACGAATAACTCTCACCGCTTCCTCTATTAACTGATTATTCTGCAGCCTGAGATTTAATATAGCGATCTTGAAGTTTTGGTGTTCAGTTAAGAGCCATATTACATCTCGACTGTGATTTTCGCGTAAAATGGCAAATTTTCGCAGGCTTGATCTCAGAAATAAAAATACAATAGAATAGCTATTACCATAGATCGTAAATTTCCTCACTTTTTGTAAATTTTGGTTAACATTTTAATTACACCTAAAATTGCATTTGAGCACCTGGATTGAACTACTGTTCTAAACAAATGAAAAAAATATTGAATGATATCTCTTATATAGTCGTATAGTTCGTAGCGGCCTCGGAATTTCGAAATATCATTGATTTAATATCAGAAAAGAAATAACCAAAAAACTTCGAATATTGCTTTAACTGTGAATTTCTAATGTCTACGATAATATTATTATCGTCACGTTGCCGTGTAGTGTCGGCCTAGAATAGCACTACCCTCTCTCATCCCGTGGGTGTCGTAAAAGACGACTAAGGGACTCAGCCTTCAGCAGACGGGCAGCAGCGTCACCTACAAACTTGGCCATACTGCGATCGCCAACCCGCCTGCCAAGCGTGGCGATTATGGCAAACCCCCCCAAATAAAATGGACAGGCACAAAAAACATCGGCCCCGTTCCCGGCAGCCCTGCTATTCCTAGCTACGATAGCGGCTATGGTAACGGCAGGGCAGGGGGTGCTAAGAATCCCCGGGCTACGGAAGGCTATCAACAACGACGACCTCTGCACCTGGCAACGTACGACACGCGCACACTGAGGACTGACACGAAGCTAACCGAGTTGGAAGAAGCTATCAGCATGTTACACTGGGACGTTATAGGGTTGTCTGAAGTTGGAAGAGAGGGTGAGGACTCGATAATTCTTGACTCCGGTAACCTACTGTACTACCGGGAGGGCGACCAACAGTCCATAGGTGGTGTCGGTTTCATCGTCCACAAGTCCCTTGTCAACAACGTGATCACCATCGGAAGTGTGTCGACCAGGGTAGCGTACCTGATACTCAGAATATCCAAACGGTATTCGTTGAATGTCATACAGGTCTACGCTCCGACCTCGACGCATCAAGATGACGAAGTGAAGGCTATGTATGAGGACATCTGTAGAGCCATGCATAGCTACAAAACCCACTATATACACCGTTGTGATGGGGGACTTCAATGCGAAGTTGGGGAAACGTTGCGGTGATGAGTTGAGAGTGGGGCAATATGGAGTTGGAGAACGGAATGCCAGAGGCCAGATGCTGGCAGACTTCTGTCATTTTAAAATTTCCTTTCATTAAGATATATATATATATATATATATATATATATATATACATATATAGTAGGTGAGGTGGATGGGTAGGTACGATAGGTGAGAGCTAGTAGAAAAAAAAATTTAAAGGAAAAGAGATGCTTAATTCGGTGAATGACTGTATTTAAATGTTTTGTTGTGGTGGCCGAAACGGCTCTTCGAACCTTGTTAACTTTACAGGTTTTCATTGTTCAGAGGTAGCATCAGCCTTGGCTTTTAATTTTGGCCATAGTACACCAGGAATATTATCTTCACTGATTTACGTTTTTAATTCAGTGCGAACGCACGTAACGCCCCATCTGTCAGATCGACAGTGACAGGTATGACACTGACAGGAGATTGTCAGATGGTCTGGATTGATATATGACAGAAAGGTCCTTGCTTTTTAAGGTTACTTTAATTAAACTCTTATTGATTAATTAAAATTTTATTGATACCAGTATCAACAATATAATGTACGTTTGATGAACGAATAGCTGAAGCCGCAGGTTAGTGTCAGTGCACTTCACATCAGAATTTCATAATCAGTGTCCCTACTTGATCTTACCATTATACTTGCCTAATCCACCTAAATTATCAAGTTAAGCCTTGTAATTGATACAAAGGGACCCCCTAAGGGTGTTACTTTCTCTTTTTATTAGTAAACTTTCATAAATAAGTCACTTCAAGAATGCTTTCATGAGTGCACACCATGTGGCATGGAAGCCCCCATGTAAACATAATTTGGGCTAATCTCTGTAGCCAGAGCTTCCCTGTAATATAAACAGAAAGGCATCATACTGTGAAACATAATTTATTCACAAATTAAACATTTACTTACAAATAAGAAATATTAAAAATAAGTCACAGCATCATAATCGGTATGCAAGTGGCCACTTTAGAGGTTAAGTCTGGGGTATCAACCTTCCCCTTGCTCTGATGCTTTTTAGATGAAATAGGGCCCTTCAGGCTTCGTTGTAAAGACATTACAGTAGGGCCCCTTTGTGAGAATTCACCGGTTACAATAATATCTGAAATCACCTCCGTTCATAATCCACTCTCGCAGGTGACGAGACGCATACGGCGCCCCTCCGAAACACCACTCCGCCCGCGAGGCAGAAAATTCAGTACGCTCGGCGTTAGAGGACAGATCAGGGAAGCCCGGGAGTCGCCTCCGGCTGTTTTACTATCCTGCTAGTATCAAGCAGTGAAAATATAATCAGAGGATCACACATAGAGCGGTGACCCCATTCCTCTATTAAATTAACCCAAAAAACTAACATTTAGTTTTATAATTAAATATATCCATATCAACAACCACCATTCATTCACATCAGCAAGCTTAGGAGTTCACCCATAGTGTAGCATCATCATCAATTTCTCATCACATTCAATTAAGTTCCATTTCTGATATCCTTGGGCAGGCATTCATGAACCTTCAAATTTATTTAAGATCACTAAAACAGTAACTTTTAATTAATTGTTTTAACAGTGTACCTATTTTTTATGTTTTTATGTGTTGATTACAGGACACCTTTTTAGTTTTGGTTTGTATAGAGTCAGGATAATAATAAAGATCAATTTACTTGTCACTGGATAATGTTTTGTCTCATTTCCCCGTTGTTGTCCAAGCCGAAAAAGGTAAGTCTATTAAGTAAGTTCCTGTTATTATTGAAAGAGAGAAAATCACATTACAGGATCTGGATCAGTCCGGACGGTACAGTAAAAAATGAGATAGATTTTATCATGTCGACGAGGAAGCAGATATTCAATGATGACACCGTGATCAACACCGGCAAGACGGGGGAGCGATCACCGATTAGTACGTGGCACATTGAATATCAACGTAAAGCTGGAAAGATCGAGACTGATAAAATCTACGCTCCGACCATTAACGGCCCATATCCAAAACCCCGAGAGTTTTCAACTCGAACTCCAAAACCGCTTAGAAGCCCTTGAGAACAGCATAGATGTGGACGATCTACACAACATGGTGGTGGACACTGTCCATACGGTAGGGTCTAGGTTCTTTAAGACCCGCCACGACCACACACTCCTACTCATGGATCAGAGACGTGAAATGAGGCTTCAGAACTCAGCGGATGCTCATCGCTATCGGCAACTAAATAGGCAGATCTCTAAGTCTTTGACAAGTGACCTTCGCCAATTTAATACGAACTGTATTAAAGAGGCTATCTAGCGTAACAAAGGCTCCAAAGAGTTCGCGAGTGACTATTGGGCAAAGCCAGATGACGAAGCTGAAAACTGACGACGGTCGCATCATTTCTACGAAACCTGAAATCCTGAGGGAGATCGAGAGTTTCTATGGGCAGTTACATTCCACGCAGACACCTATTGAAAGCAAGGCTAAAGACCCCAGAGCCAAGCTTACCCGACACGTCACCGAAGATATTCTGGACGTCAGCCTGTACGAGATTAGTATGGCTCTCAAGCAACTGAGAAACAACAAGGCGGCGGGCGATGATGGAATTACTGCGGAACTTCTGAGAGCGGGCGGTAAGCCGATACTCAAAGTCCTCCAGAAGCTATTCAATTCCGTTATCGTCGAGGGCAAAACGCCAAGAGCATGGAATATAAGTGAGGTGATTTTATTCTTTAAAAAGGGTGACAAGACCGGTTAAAGAACTTCAGACCCATCTCACTTTTAAGCCATGTTTATAAGTTGTTTTCGAGAGTCATCACGAATCGTCTTGCTTGCAGGCTCGACGACTTCCAACCTCCCGAACAAGCCGGGTTCCAAAAAGGCTTCAGTACCATAGACCACATCCATACGCTGAGGCAGGTTATACAGAAGACCGAAGAGTATAATCTGCCACTTTGCTTGGCGTTCGTGGACTATGAGAAAGCCTTTGATTCGATTGAGACCTGGGCGGTGCTGCAGTCTCTCCAGAGATGCCAAGTGGACTATAGGTATATCGAGGTCTTAAGGTACTTATACGAACATGCCACCATGTCGGTCCGATTCACAGACAACCAGAGCACAAATTCCATCCAACTGCAGCGAGGTGTGAGACAGGGAGACGTAATTTCTCCGAAACTGTTCACAGCTGCGTTGGAGGACATCTTTAAGCTTTTGAACTGGAAAGGACGCGGCATCAACATAAATGGCCAGTATCTGACACACCTTCGTTTTGCCGATGATATAGTCCTTATGGCTGAGACCCTGGAGGGCCTGTACACAATGCTCGAAAATCTCCGTAGTGCTTCCCAAAGAGTGGGTCTTAGCATGAACATGGATAAGACGAAAATTATGTCGAATTCCCATGTCATACCCATTACAGTTCACGTTGGGAACACTACACTCGAAGTTGTTGACCATTACGTTTACCTTGGACAGACAATCCTCGTCGAATCCAACTCGGATGGGCAGCATTCGGGAAACCGTAAAATCTTAGCGTCCAACTTACCTCAGCGTCTCAAGACGAAAGTCTACGACCAGTGGGTGTTGCCAGTGATGACTTACGGCAGCGAAACGTGGTCGCTAACTATGGGTCTGATAAGGAGGCTCAAGGTAACTCAGCGTGCAATGGAGAGAGCTATGCTCGGCGTTTCCCTGCGTGATCGAATCAGAAATAAGGAGATCCGCAGGAGAACTAAAGTTACTGACGTCGCTCGAAGGATTGCTCAACTGAAGTGGCAGTGGGCGGGACACATAGCGAGAAGAACCGATGGACGACGCTCCGTGGGTAGGCCCCCCACAAGGTGGACCGACGATCTGGTGAAGGTCGCGGGAAACCGCTGGAAGCGGGCAGCACAGGACCGATCGTCGTGGAGATCCTTTACCCAGCAGTGGGTGTCATGTGGCTGAGACGACGATAATATTATTGAGCAAAATTTGTACCAGAATAATTGTTATGTATGTTATTATTACCATCATGAGGAATAAAGATTTAATAATTTTTAAGCATGAATTCATTCAATAAAAACTTGGACGAATTATCCAAGAATAAAAACGATAAATGTAACTGCAAAATTACTACAAAATGCGACGCACCGGGGCGGCCGTCTGAACTCAGTACTGATACGCAGAGTGCAGATTTGTAATAGGGCTCGAAGTCCTTAGTATTTTTTTTTTCTTAGCCGTCATGCGCCTTTTCGTGTTGGTCGCGTAGTATAAAGTTAATCTAACTCACCAGCTGGTAGAATCGTTTGTCGGTGTTGGCGGTGGTGGCCATAGCGGGTTAGTGGTCGGATGCGCAGGCGCAGCAGGCATGCATTAGTTAAGTGCGGTGCGGCGCTGAAAGAGAGTGGCCCGCCACACTTGTTTAGTACGGTTAGTGAAAAAAATGATCGCATGCATGCACGGATGAATGAGTTGTGAATTATGATACATTCTATGGGTTAATGGCCATCGCTATTTAACCCGGTAGTTCTTTGTAGTAGTAAGTTTGTGGACGCTGTCGCTGCTATGCAGAAGAATTTCATGAAAAGTTAACTTCGTGCATGTTCAATGAAAACCGAGACGTTACTATTATATGGCCTAATACATATCTTCCATACAAGAAGATTTTCAATCAGATTTGTAGATCCGGAAATCAGTGTTTGAAAAAAAACACTCCAGTTTACATTAATTGATGTAATAAGTAGGTATATGGTTTAGAACTTCAAGCGACGATATAGCTTATTACAGTTGAAGAACGATGGCCTTAACTGTAATTATAGCCAGTACCTAATCAAAACAGTTAGCAGTCCATAGATGTTAATGCATGTATATGTCGCAGGATAATTAGATAAAAAGTTTTTTTGCGAAAATCCTAGGAATATTGCGAAAACACGGATAATAAGACAATGGTGTTGTCATTGCTCAATCCTACTGAAAAAAGATAGGATTTTTGCGAAAAACATGGTTGCCTTAGTAAGATTGCGAAAAGAATCGCTGGCTATTATGAAATAAGAACACTGATTGGCTGGTCGGACGGTCCAAAACAACATCTTCTCTGATTGGTTAACGACTTGACGTTTCATGTCAATCCATCCTCTTACGTGTAGTAATCTCTCTGTGAACCAATCAGAATAAGAGGTAGCAAGCAAGAAAAAATTAAGCCAATCAGAGTAGAGAATATCCAATATTACAAAAGCAACCCGTATTTTTGCATAAACTATCTTTTTTCAGTAAGATTGAGAAATGTCAACACCATTGTCTAATTACCCGTGTTTTTGCAATATCCCTAGGATTTTTGCGAAAATTCTATTTATCAAATTATCCTACATATACATACATGTATTTTAAGGGTAAAGGGGTCTGACCTTTTTTGTATGAAGACTGGCCTCGCCAAATCCGTAGTATTCATTCATTTTAAAAACACGACATCCATTTTGAAAATTTTTTCAAAATGACGTATCGCTATAATGCTTATATAAATGGATAGGGAACGCAAATATACAGCGGACCGGCGACGAGACCAACAGGTTCAAATCCCTTTTTATGGAGAACGGGGAGACTCTCTTCATATTTTTTTTATAACAACCAACATTTTAGAAGATTGTAGATTTAACAAAATACAAAATTTCAAAATTACCACGTGAAATAATTTGTTAAAGGTAAACTTTATCTGAAAATGATCTGACATTGAGTAACTATTTTAGAGACAATAAAACGTGTATTACGCATGCCGTCATCAGTGTTATGCAGTTTTAATTACAAAGCTAGCATAAAAGATAGATACATATCTGCTTCTGAAAATTTTCAATGGCAACAATATGAGTAGGTAACAAAAGAATTTAAAATAAAACCAACAATAGCTGAACTAGTAGCAGCCTCAACATGATAAGTCTTTGTCTGTATGACTGTATCGTGTTACCAGGTAGGAGTCGTATTTTTGAATCATTCTAATTACATTCGCATGCGAATCTTGCGATTCCGTATGCGAATGTAATCAAAAATACGACTCGCAGGTGTGTGTTGTGTAATGAGAAGATAAAAATATAGTATTACCTACTTCAATCCATGCTTGCATTAAAAATTTATTATTAATATCCCGAAGAGTTCTTATTTAATAATTACCTGAAACAAAATAAAACACACATTAATTACAATAAAATTACCATTGAAACAAACAATAACTAATCGCTTAAATTTTATTTTGCATTGCAAATGTGCAATTCTCTCAGTCTTTTTTCAAATAGGATTAAAAAACGTAGCGATTACGAATGAATCAGTGAATAGGATGATTCCTGTGACATTTGGCGTTTGACAGTCAGCTTTTTTTACGCGTCAGCTTAGGCGTTATTTAGGTGCACCTTCGTTTAGCTATGGTATAAATAAAATATATGGGGGAGGGTGAGTTTTTTTATTGATTATTGTGAGATATAATATCCTTTTGTAAATAAAATAAAAATATGTACAATTCGAGGCTTTATTTCACAATAATAACACTTTTTGTACCAGTACGCGCGGAAAAACGCGCGAACTCAACTTTGACTATGAATTACAACTCAATTATTAATTAAATATCGAAAAATGAAACATAGAAAAATCGCAAAGGGTCTAAGGATTCCAAAAATGTATAATACATAGTATAGTTTCCATACAAGTTTCTAGAGAAATCGCAGTTATAAGGCTGCGCGGCGGAAAATTGCTGACAAGCGGAAAATGCTGCGGCACGCGCGCACATTTTGCAAAAAAGAGTGCGGCACGCGACTGGATAATGAAATCCTATCGACTTATCCAACGATTTTTTTAAGAGTCAATGTACCTACTTTTGGAGAAATTGCAATAGATTTTACAACTATTCCGGCCACGTGGAATTGAGATACAATACATAGCGTAAGTTATATCATCCAAAATAAACATAATAATTAATAAAAAGTATTGAATGCTAATCTATGTGGTAAAATAAAACATAGTAGTACTAGCACAGAATACTTAACTAGCCTAAAGTCTGTAGTGCCAACTAGTGCAGATGCCGAGCGGGTAAGTAAAATTTGTAACGATTTGATTTTTTTCTTCTTTATTTAATAAATATCTATCTAAATTAAATAATGCTATGTTTTTCTTCTTGTTTTCATCCACTTTTTATTTTGCTGAAAATTATCAAACCCGCCCATACCGAGATCCCGCTAGGCGTGCGGGATTGGTAGCCCTAGTTTAAAGTATTTTTATGAGAGTTGCATTAGCTGTTATGATTTCTTTCTTCATTTTACGAGTGGGTGCAGTCAACCTTTTTTATTACTTTTTATTTCTATCATTAGGATTATTGTTCAATTAATTTTGCAAACTTTATAGCTACTACTGTACCTACGATTGTTTTAATGTATCTTAGAAAAAAATATCGAAAAACTGTTAGTAAACATAAATAGAGCAATGCGCGAGTTTTAACCTACTAACCTCAATATGGCTTCAATTTTCATTTGAACGACCAATTATGAGATTAGCTCCTTTCTTTGTCGGTCGTGTCAATTAGAATCAACTGCCCTATTAATGCAATTTTATTTTACTGCCCAGTACTGCAACAGGATTACAATAAATTTATATCATTTTAGGAAATTCTACATCTATCTATACTTAAAGGTGACTGCTGTTTAGTTAAAAGCGTGAAAGAAAAATAACCAATACTTAAATTAGGTAAAACAAAATCATTAACAGACAGATCAGCCATTACAAGTCCTATTTAGAACGCCACACAGATCTGTGAGCGTCTTGCAGGCATCGCCTTCCTTCCCGCAACCTTTACATCGCACCACCTAGTGGGCCACCTTCCTACGCTGCGTGTCATCGTCCAGTTCGTGGTCGCCACTTGAGAACTTTTCTTCCCCAACGGTTAGGTATCGGTTCTGAGGCCTACCCATCCACTTCAACTTAGCAACTCTGAGAGCTATGTCGGTAGCCTTGGCTTTCTTGCGGATATCCTCGTTTTGGACCACCTTATCACGCAAGGAAATACCGAGCTAAATACATATGGTATTGAAAACAAAATACTATTTTTTTAATACCAAACCCATAATGATTAGATTGTTTCTAACTAAGGTCAATGATTTTACAATACGCTAACGGTAACATCATCAATGCAAGTCTGTCCTTCACCTCCCACGCGGGGCAGCGCGGCTAAATCAGGATACTGCACTACAGTGGTCAGAAATAAACCGATGCGGGTGGAGGCGGCTAACTAATTTATTGCTGCACTTACCAATTCTCGACGACAATCAGCGTCAATATGCATTCGAATAACTAAGACAAATTACTATTTACGAATACCTATAGAACTTTCGAATGGTTACTTTAAAATAACACCAGCGGGTAAAGTACCATCAAAAGACTTATATTATAATTCACTCCCGTTATTGTTTGTTTTATATTATACCCGTTATTTAATATACTTTAGTACTATTATAGCTGAACTCGGTTACTTTATTGCATATGCACTAGAAGCCTTCCGCGTTTTCCCGTGAAAATAAGACTTAATATGGCAATAAAAATGTAGATTATATTTGGAAATTTTGATCAGTAACTTTTGGTTGCAAGCATACACACAAATCGACAAAACAGCACGCATATTGGGTTGCATTTCAATACATAATTGGTATACCAGTAAAAGGTATTGTACAGAGCCTCTTTTCCATAAAAAAAAACATAATCCGTGGTTACCGACGCCCGCGCCCGGCACCATGGCTGAGCCGGCGGCAGCGGCCTACGCATACAATAGTTCGGATTTCACAACTGCTACCTATTGTACATTGTGGTCTTACTTCGGCTCTCCACACTCTTGAGTTCTTGACTGAGTCATTGTTGGAAATGACACTTTGATAATTAAGTAACTATTTATTTTCTAGATAGATAAGATAGATAAAGCTAAACTTGTAATGGGCTATAACGGTTCAAATGAGATTCAAAATTCTATTTCAATAAGTTAAATTAAATATATGTGGCGATATTATCTTTTTAATATTACTCTAATAATAAATACAGTAAGTAGTTCTTGTCTGTAACCATCACAGATCAAGGTGATCTGTGGTAACCATGTACCTTCTTATTATGCTACTTTATCCCGGAATTAGGAATTAAATCAATGCATTTGATGCTGTCTGACCTGATATATTATTTATTTTGGAAAAATAAATAATAATGTTCGTTCATTGTCTCTTCGTGATAAAATACAGTTACATGGAGGAGTGGTTACGAAAATGCCAGTTTTGTAGGCATATTTCATATAAGTATTTTGATCATTCTTTCTAATGTGCATTCACGGTCTGATAGCTAAATTGCATTACAACAATAATGTTATTGTACTGGCTTAATTTGTTACAGTTTTATTGAACCCGTCTGAAATTTAACCAGAGAGCATGACTTCCTCGCACACAGAACTAAATATTTTGTAAAACACAGAGACCAGAGGTATCTAGTTACTTTATCCTTTTATCTAACGTAGCTATGTGTAAAATATTAAAACGTGTTTATCTCAATCTTAGAGACTAAGGTCTGATTCTTAGGGTGGATTGCACCATCTAACTTTACCGGTAAGTAACTATAGCTCTACGGTGGAATCATGCAATAGGATTTGACAGCTTTGAAAACCATAAATCGGTTAAAGTTAATTGGTGCAACTCAATCTTAATAAAAAATCTATCTGAAAGTTTAACACCCATTTGCACTAAAGTTAAGAATCGCCTCCATCTTTCTTAATCTTAATAAAGAAATGCTTTGCACTAACCACATGACGTTCTTAAAATTCATTAAGGTTATTCTTATAGTTAAGCTATTCTTAATGTTAATGTTATAAAATAGGTAAGAATACGCTTAGCTTAGGCGATTCTAAGTATAGTGCAAATGGGTGTAAGTGTTAATGTACAGAAACTCAACTCCATCACACGATTACTATACCACAATACATACTAATACTACCACTATAATATGCATAGTAGAGGAGAGTTCGAGATGGCGGGTTGGCGAGCTGGCCGGAAGAGGATACGCGGTGATTGCCCCGGCCCACTTCCCATCTGGTGTTTACATTCATAACACTGACGGCTCTCCAATCTCCATACACCACGGCGTAAGTAAACGATCTACTTTTGAACTAATCTGGTAAGCGCAGCGGATAATGGTTCCCTTGTAATTACTTTACTCTTTGAATAATGGTCAGAGAAGATTAACTCTTTTCTGGTATAAATACGTATTTTTTAATGTATTTGATATTTGAACTCAATAAACCAATAGAAAGAAAGAAAGAAGAAAGAAATAAACACATTTATTGACACACACACACACATACGATACAGACAAAATAAAAAAAGAAAGGATAAAAAAAAAAGTATAAATTTAATAAACACAACAAAATATAACTAATAGGAAGAATTGTGTGGGGTCAATAAAACCCTATCTCAGCGTTAACACTAAACAAAAAACAATAAACAAAAATCTCATTATTTAGTAGCTGAAAACTTTAGTACCTACACATAGAGTAAGTAATAACCTTGGACGAATTAACCACTGGACACGAAACCCGAGAAGAATGTATGAAAACACGATCAACCAGCGTTGCCAGACTATGTTGCCAGAATTACCGTAAAATGTACCCCTAAATTACCGTACAATTACCGTACACGATGGTTGTATGAAAAGTCGCAATTATTTATTCGAATTCTGTGCTTTGTCCTTGTCTATTCTATAGTGAGTGACAGAGACAGCGCATACATTCCGCTGTCGGGAGCCGAGCATTCCCGAGCAACGGGGGCAGTTGTTCTGTTCATTCATCCGTGATAAACAGAAAGGAAAGAGATGGCAAATTTAGGATATTATTAGTGTGATAGAGAGAAATTACGGTCCGAATGTCAGGTCCACCTCACTTATCTATGGGTCAATTCAGAGATTAGGCGCCAACTTAAAATTACCGTACGTTTTGTCGAATTTTCGCGCAGTTCTTAAAATTACCGTATGGTTTTGGCACCACGATAGATTACCGTACACGGCTTGAAAATACCGTACAAATACGGTAATTACCGTACGTCTGGCATCGCTGCGATCAACCAATTCTTGCGGGGGTGAGGGGCGATTACTAATGTCAAATAATGACAGTAGTGCTTGAAGTAATCGATATTTTTTTTATTGATAAGTAAGGAGTGAATGAATGAACCTATTGAGATTAATAAATCATGTGTGTTTTAAAAAAAATTGTAAGTTAATTGTTTATTTCGTGGAAAAATAAATAGCACGATAGGTAAGGAGTGAATGAATGAACCTATTGAGTTTAATAAATCATGTGTGTTTTAAAGAAATTAGTAAGTTAATTGTTTATTTCGTGGAAAAATATAAAGCACCTAATAATATGAAAATCTCATTAAAAAAATACCTCAAATTCATAAAAACTATACAATATGGTTTCCAAAGCGTTTGTGTTTGGGTTTATTTTGTGAAAAATGGGTAGATACATGCAACCTGATACTAGTACTGTACTGATAAGGCTTAAGATGGAAGCGCGCCTCTCCCGGTATCCTCAATCTCTGAGGAACTAGCTATCTTACCTCTAACTGCCGGAACGGACTTGGATAAGATGGTAGTCGCTAGCCAGGCGGACTTACAATTTACTTACTAACACTTTTTAAGTGAGTAAAAAACATTAATATTTGGTTTATATAATAATATAATTCATTATTTACATTAACTTCTTCAATCACTCGAGCTTTTTTATATAAAACAAAATATGGGTAATTAGTTCATTACAGAACCATTGTATAGGACATACACAATAGCAACCCCTCCATAAGTGTTTAATTTTATAATCGATTGCAATCCCTTTCAAAGGTCAAATAGTTGTGGCGCGATGCTATGTGATGCGATGTGAATAATATGTACCTTTTAAATGAAAAATTTAAAGGGATTGTGATAGACTTAAAATTAGACAATAAACCCGCTGTGTGCTTCTCGAGCTGTGATATCTCGTATTCTACATTTTTTTTGGAGCCAAAAATCTAAGTATACTAAAATTTATTGAAAATAATCATCGACATTAGAAGATCGTTGAGACTAAAACATTTTAATTACAACTCTAGTCCATTTACATTTAAGAAATATGCATATTTGTAAGAAAAAATATAAACTTGTTTTCACTTTATTAAAGATCTCAAAATTTACGCCACCGTACGAAATTAGCACAACCTAAACCCAAATTAGAAATAGTAGACTAGCGTTTGGATAGCGTATGGTCCAGCATACGCTATGACAGTATTAAACAACAAACTCCCAGAAGTTATAATTATATATAATTACCTATATTTAAGATAAAGCCAAGGCAGTATCTTTCTAGCAACTACTAGCTGAAATACTATTTGCAAGTATATTGCAACCAATAGTTTATTGTAGTTTTAAGATTGTTTTACTTGAATATAATAAAACGATTTTAAAATTAAAATATTATAAGATTAAAAAATAGTATAATATAGCTAAGTACATACATAAATATAATTAATTTTATTCTTGCTGTGACCTAACAAGGTCTATGTTAGAAACAAATAATAAATATAACCACCATTTATGATACATTTTAACAAGAAAAATATTGGAACAAATGAACTCGGCCACAAGTGAATTTTCAGATGTGACTTGAACCCACGACCTTTGGGAATCCGGCCCACTGCTCTAACCAATGAGCTACCGAGTTTTGCGGACCACTGTCGAAATTCTCCGATACTTTTATATTTTTATACGCTGTAAGAATATCCTTCCTTGCGTTCGAAAGAGAAAAAAAACAAATGTTTAACGATTAATATTATGATGCAACAGCTAATAAGTTATGATTTTTTAATTTTTGCGTTGTCAATGCTATATTTATACTTATGATACATTTTAAATATTAATGTACAACACACCATGATAATGTACAACATAAGTCTAATACCTACTAAAAAACAATACCGTGACTGACTTACAGGCAAGGCAACGCACAGCCCAAACGGCTAAACCAATTAAACTGAAATTTTGCATACAGGTTCTTTTAACGATGTTGGCGAGCACTAAGACAGGATTTTTGATATTACCACGGAAACGGGAACCATGCGGGTGAAATAAGCAACATTTTTTTTAAAGTTTGAAGCTATATTTCAAATATAACAAGCTCAAAGTTCGTAGGGTTGCGTCGTTTAATTACAGAGTTCCTATAGCCATCTTCGGGCTCCATCATCAGACCTTAGATGTTATCTAAGACCTGAGTACTCGTCTATGTTATCTCCCTGCGTACCGCTTCCACCCAATTCTTCTTGTTAGGGGCTCAACTGTAAATCTGAAATTAATTTAAATAGTTCCTACATTAAAATTGGATTCGTTCGTTCATTTACATACATCGATATGTTTATCGATATGTTCAAGCCCTATACGACATAAAAATGACAATTGAATGAATGAGTGATACGTATAACCCAACCAAATTACTTATGCAATATCTTTGAAGAATTTACACGTACAATGATTACTTTTTGAAATGACGTATTACATTTTGTTTACATACCAAATTTTATTTATTTTACGAAAAATTGCTACTCTAATAGATTGAAATTATACTTACGCGTGAAAAGAAAAATGTTTTGATTGTCCGGTATGATTTTTACAAATTAAATCAGCGTATTTACCCATTTTTGAGATAATGTTCCACTTCGAGATCTCGCGTCATACTGACAACGCCATATTGCTTACTGTGTCTAAAAGGCAGGGTAAGTGACAGAGGGGTAAAGGCGAACGCGGTCCTCGTTACGCGTCCAGTGGTTAATTCGTCCAAGGTAATAACACATAAATAAGCGGTCTACATAACAAACACTAGGTAAAACCAAATAAATCTATACTAATATTACCTATAAAGCTGAAGAGTTTGTTTGTTTGAACGCGCTAGTCTCAGGTACTACTACTGGACCGATTTTGAAAATTCTTAGACCATTAGAAAGCTACATTTCTCCCGAGTGACATAGGCTATATTTTATCCCGATATTCCCACGGGAACAGGCACCACGCGGGTAAAACCGTGAGGATCCGCTAGTATCTAATAAGGTTCCCATAGTGTTAGGAAGTCAATATGGGAACCGTTAGTCCGTTATATGAAATTGGGTGTATTGTATAGCGTACCTACTGTCTAACTACTCGGACTGGCGATTACGATAATAATCGACAACAAAACGGACACGCACCCTGCTCGCTTTAACTACAAACAACAGTAAAACAGATAACCAACGTCACAGCAAATAAAATTAAATGTAACACTAAACTACGAAACATCTATAACTAGAAAGCGCAGACCATCTAAAGATAGTTCCATATATGGCACAGTGAACATCTCTGATGTGAGATTGTAAGAAATTGTAGTGTTTAACATAAATGAAAAGATGGGCGTTAACGACAGATCAGACATTGTTTTATCAAGTTTTTCTCATCGTAAAACTAAAGAAACTGTAGAAAGTTGCGACGTTTCTTCAATGTGTTAGCAGTACATGATGATTGTAAAAAGAAATATTATTCCAAGCAAACTCTACGAAGTTACGACTTATAACAATCTTACGTTCTGCTAATAATCTTTAGGATGAAACTTGTCTGCTATAAGTAAATGTAAGCTTAGTCATCAGATCAGCACGTGAAGGAGTTTTCCTCTGGCTGGCAACGTATAGTCAATAAGATTAGTCATCATAATTGAGGATATAATAACATCAACTCGGACTGTTAGCTAATTGTTTTACCTGCAACTACTAAGTAAATACAAATACCTAATGAAAGACAAATAATTGAAATTAAATTATGTTAGTAATTTAAAACTATTGATTTGTAACATACTCATTTATTAATAAAGATGAATATCGAGCAATCGAGAAGCAAATATGTTAGTGTGGGGTACTTAGCGCATTCTTAAAAGGAATGCGATATATAACTTCGAAGCCGCCTGCATAATGTCACGACCTCAATCACTGCGAAGGCAACGTAATATTAAAGTTTCTTTGTGTTGTGATACAATATTGCTGGTGCTAATTCGATTCTCCTTTATACTTACTACTAAAAAGGAGTTGTATATAATATAAGTAGTTTAGAACCTTCATATAGGTGAAGGTAAGATGCTAATGTCCATCCTTAATTTTTTTTTTTGTGAGGGGAATGCATTTACGCCATCGACGTAATATACTAACAGGACATGACTGAGTACTCGCAGCTGAAAAGCGATCCGAGCGAGATATGTAGTGCCGAGGCTGTTTGTCTCTTTCTTATAAAGTGACAATAAGATTTTTGCTATGTGAGACTCTGCATGTTGCAATCTATTTTATTTTATTATACAGGAAAACTTACAACTATTACATTCATTGGTTTCAGTTACATGGTCGATTATTAACCAAAAATTAAGTTTTCACACAAGGGCGGATCCAGGGGGGGGTCATGGGGGTCATGACATCCCCTGGGCTGGATCCAGGACCTAGGTAGACCACTTATTAAAATTGTTAAACATGATGTTTTTATATATTTTTGTCACAATATAGATTTTATTTAAGAACTTTTAATATTTTAATAATTTAAAATACTTTGTATGACGGCAAACGTATCATTAGGAAACGAAAGCATCGAAAATTTGATTAGTACCGCGCCACCGCCACGGCCGCCAACTTTCATGTCATATTTGTGTGACACTTGCGCGCGCTTTGTTTCGATTATTTATCTTTAGTATAGTCTTTTAAGCCAAAAATGGGGTTAATCTCATAATGAGAGAGGACAAGCTGTTAAATACCAAACTGATTTTAATGCTCTTTAAAATATATTTTTTATGTATTATGGCTACATTACCCGTTAATGTAGCGACAGCGGAAAGATCTTTCGCGACCTTACGAAAAATCAAAACGTGGCTAACCCCCATATTCTAAGTCGTTCCTCCAAAACTTTTTATACTCGACTCAACCTCGTCGTGGGTAAAAATGGTAGTGTGCGCTAGGCCTAACAAGGAGTGGCTACGTACTCTTTGGCTCCTCCAGGTCCTTATGAAGTTATGACTTAGAATACCGATTTCGAGGAGTATTTCGAAGAGGTTTTCAATGAGGTTTCGTTAAGTCGAGGACGAGTACGTTTTGGAGGAACGACTTAGAATATGGGTGTAAGAGCTTCAATGGATGAAGAACATCTAACCGGACTGGCAATACTCCACGTCCATAAAAACGTACCCATTGAAGTAGATAAAGCGATAAAGCGTTTCGGGAGAAGACGTGAAAGAAAAAAATATCTTGCTATTTAAATATACTAGGTAGGTTGGCGGCCGTGTAGTGCCGGCCTAGAATAGCACTACCCCCCCCTCTCATCCCGTGGGTGCCGTAAAAGGAGACTAAGGGAATACAGCCTTCAGAAGACGGGCAGCAGCGTCTTTTAAAAAATGTGCAATACTGCGATCGCCAACCCGCCTGCCAACCGTGGCGATTATGACAAACCCTCAGCGGATGCTCATCGTTATCGGCAGCTAAATAGGCAGATCTCTCAAGTCTTTGACAAACGACCTTCGCCAATTTAATACGAACTGTATTAAACAGGCTATCGAGCGTAACAAAGGCTCCAAGGTGTACGCCAGAGATCTATCTATTAGGCAAAGCCAGATGACGAAGCTGAAAACTGACGACGGTCGCATCATTTCTACGAAACCTGAAATCCTGAGGGAGGTCGAGAGTTTCTATGGGCAGTTATATTCCACGCTTACACCTTTTGAAAGCAAGGCTAAAGACCAAAGAGTCAAGCTTACTCGACACTTCAACAAAGATATCCCGGAGTCAGCCTGTACGACTCGTACGACACGACAGTCATCACGAATCGTCTTGCTCGCAGCCTCGTCGAGATCCAACCTCTCGTACAAGCCGGGTTCCGAAAAGGCTGCATCATAGACCACATCCATACGCTGCGGCAGGTTATACAGAAAAAAAAAAAGGTTATACAGAAGACCGAGGAGTATAATCTGTCACAGCGGAGGTCTCCTATGGAGGACCGTTATGAGTTGGTCGATGTCTATTTCGTATTCCGATGCCAATTCGGGCGACGAAGAGCGCGACATTTCCCTCTCAGCGCGCGGGCGTCTGCCCGCACTGTGCGGAAGAGCCCACACAGTGCGGGCAGACAATATATTATATTTCCATAGATCACAAAATATTCGGGCGGATTTAAAAGCACAAATTTGGAAGCACAAATTGGGTGGCGAAATTATCTACGCGCGGTTTTTTCTCCGCAATGCGTGTAGCGTCATACAATTTCCTTATATTACAGAATTTTGCGGTTACAACCGCGCGGATAATAACCGCAGTGCGGGCTAAGCCTTAGTGTGAATAATTCTCACACACTTTTTCACAATCGAGATACGGGCGGAAGCCGACAGTTTACTGATCTCCGGCCACTTTAACTCTCCAATTCACCAACGAATAATAGCAGATTTAGGCAGTACGACATATTATATTAAAGAAATAGCCAAATACTTTACAGTTACGTCAATGTTTTTAGGTACAGAGTGTTTATTTTAACTATATATTTAGGTTACTTATTAGTTACGCAAAGTTTGTTTCTAAGTTTGATAGATAATTTAGGGAATCTATCATGAATATTAAAGTTCAAATTTTTCTTTGTTAACTACCTGTTAATTCGGACACAGGTGATTTATGCAATATTGTTGCACCCGGTTTTGGCTAGGTAATAATGTGGCCAAACGCGTCTTTCGATTGATCAATGTCTATTAGTTTGTCAAACGATATATTTATGATTGTAATCATTGACAAAAGCATCAATATTACGAATACATATCAAACAAAGGTAAATTTGATCTTAAGATTATATAGACGTCATGTTGCACTCTAAGATCTTTTACAGACCTAAACTTAAAACTCACCTTAAAAGGGAGCAAGAACTTCCTCAATAATATAGTCACTACACTACTATTTACTTAAAAGGAACTGAACCAGAATTTTCCTTTTTTAACTGTTATGTTAGTATCAAAAGCGTCGTTAATACTGTGTGTCGTATTACTCACATCACAATACATTGGAACTGATAAGTTATCGAAAGCGACAGTCTTCATAATAATCGTTATCTGCGGTGCCAACGATAACGCAATCAGTGCCAAAGATATCGGACTCTAATGAATTTGGATTAGCCAAAATTGGGAACATAATATGGAAAGAACTATTAAGCAAAGAAACGTGTACGAGCGTACCTAATAAGTATTTATCAAAAATATACGAAAGCTATTTAAAAAAGAGGTTAATGTTCGACAAGAGAAAACAACAGTAAGAAACAGCTGTTGAAAATGTTGCCGCCTCCACGTGTGGTACTGACTGAGGTCGCATTTTAGCTCCAGCAAATGACGGTTCTGAGCAAAGCGACAAAAAAGGGTAACAGTATAGGAAAGTGCGGTTGTGTGTGCTGCCAGATATGGTCAAACCTAGGGCTTCCAATCTCGGTATACCGAGATATCGAGAATCCGCACCATTTTGACTAGTGCGGTATCCCGAAATCCCGCGGGATTTGCGGGATTGAAAATCATCATGAAAACGTCCTATTACGAGCGCTGCTGCTTGATTACGGAGTCTGGTCTGCGCCTAGTCGCCCCGCGGGCCGTCTACCTACTTCGGCATTGCATACAGGCTGCGCATTCACGTGTGTAATTCCTTAAATGAAAACAATAATCAAAAAAGATATGACTATGTATCAGGACAGGAGGGTCAACGGGTAAATATTTGACGCCGGCACACAATGCCCTTAAGTCTGTAGTGCCACTACTAGAGAATTCACTTGTAGCCGAGTTAATTTTTTCCAATATTTTTATATTTGGAATTTACCATAAGTATAAAATAGCATTGAAAAATGCAAAAATTACAAAATCATAAAGCTTTTCAAAGTTAAAATTAGAGATGTTGCGACTAGTCGGCAAAAAGCACCAACTAGTCGACTTATTACTTAATTCTTATTTTTATACTTAAAAACATTTAAATCGGGTGATTAAAATAAAATTGTTAGTATTACGATTATTATTTTTTATTAATCTGACAATTTCTCATACGATCTAGTAATAGGAACTCTCTTTATCCTTCTTTTCATAAACTAGTGGTTCTGTGAAAACCAGTAGTAAGGACAATGCCCGTGTGTTTTCAGATGAACCACATAAAGACTGAGCGTATCTAAGTAACAATATTAGGATTTTAGTACTCTTAAGTAGCCTAGTAAAATAATGTAATGGTGTGATGTTCTTTAAAGCTGGGGATAATAAGTTCATTTTGACACGTAACTTTAAAATAGCCCAACGTAACCGGTGTCAAGCCCTGCGTCAGGTCATGGGTGGTTTGTAGGGATTTATATTTTTTTATTTAAAATAATCGATTTGTAATGAACTATAATATATCGATAATATTATGTATGGCAAAACATACTGAATGACATGGGATGGGATTCATTATTTCTACTCTGTGATTATGTGCATCTGCCAAATAACAGAAGCGTTTTGTTTCGGCAAATATAATATGTCAAGTTAGCGTTTTATTTTACGTTAAAACGAATAAATCAAATCACATTCCCTGATCCCCAAACAACATTGAATATTGAGAAATATGGACCTTATCATGGCCTTCAAATCACATATATTTAGATACGGTCAGTATTTATGAATATGAAAAGATGGTTCCCAATTCCCAAAGCGACATTCTCCTTTGCGGAACAAAGAAGTAAAATTTTAGTTTCGTGAATTTACCAATAAGCTTACCTACATAAACTTTAGTTAGAGCAAAATAGGAGTATTAGCGACTACTCGCGTTCCCTTGGTCCTAGGAACACAGAATACTTAATAGTGCTAGGAGGTCAAAACTGGTATCAACGGTTTCGCCTCACAAAGGAGGAGAGGACTGCGTAGTTTGATTGGTAATATTGGTATACGGGGGTATAAATTTATCGAAAAAAAAAACAATCCGTCCTTATAAAACGCTACAGCAAACTTTTGCCTTTTTTATTCCCTTCGCTGCCCCCTTGTGGAACTACTTAATTTATTAAATCCGTTGTTAAACATCCTCTCTTTTCCCCCTATTTTACCCTCAATCAAACATCGCGTTCGATAAAAATTGTTATATAAATCTAGGAACTTTTGTGCCTATTTTCGTCAAAATCTATTAAAAAATGCGACCCTGTAGGCGAGAACAGACTGACATACGGACAAAAGTATTTTTCGGCGAATCTCAAAACTGAGACGCTTCGCTCTCTACGTCAATAATTGATTTAAATCAAGAAGTCAAATTACAATTTTTTTTTTTTTTTTTTTTTTTAATTTCCTTTTTTAGTAATTACAATTAAACCTTTTTTTTATCTCAATTTAGAAACTACCGTCACGTAACCTAGTGTTTGCTATTTAGGTATTAATTATTTGTTCGATTCACAGTTTAGGTTTTGTATTACTTTTCGAAAAAACGTTTCCCTAAAAATCTCTACTCGTTGACCGTCGAAAAAATTATGTAGGTACGTTATGAAATCAGTAAGTGTAGTGTAGGTACAGGTATCATTTAAAAAGTGGTAAACAACAATTATTAGTTTGATAAGACCAGCCCCCTGAATCTGTTACATGTTTCTATCAACGTTTGATTGAAAGTGGAGTCACATTTCTGCTTTAGTAAAAATCAAAGTGACAACTATCTTACTAAAGCAGCAATGTAACTGCACTTTCAATCAATTTCAATCAAAATCTGTTAGCAACAGAGTTAGATAATCAACTAGCAGGCGAGTTAATAATTAAGATTGTTTTTATTAGGGGCAAGTAATGCTGTAAGAAGAGTAAAGCCTCTGCTCTGTCTGGCAGTAGTCGGCTAGTCGGCCAAAGTCATAGTCGGCCCATCTCTAGTTAAAATGTTTTTCTTTTTATTTACATCCGCTTTTTATTTTACTGTGAGATACCGTTATACCGAGATCCCGCATCGCTGAATATTTTAAATCCCGCCCATACCAAGATCCCGCTACGCGTGCGGGATTGATAGCCCTAGTCCAACCAAACCTTATACTAGAAAAAATATCATAAAAATAAAACTATTTTATTTTTTAGGATTTCTGAATTTTTGCATTATTCAATGCTATTTTTATACTAATGATAAATTTTAAATAGAAAAATATTGGAAAAACTAACATCCTGTATTACAAATTTCAAAGAGTATAATCATGACAAAATATTAGAACATTATCATAATAGGGCTTTGAATACAATTAAACTATTATTCAAGTTCACTCATTGAAGTGTAGTGTATACTCAGGTGGATGTTAGCAGGGCCGTTCAATGACGCGTGAGGTAATGCAGAGCAACTGTTTACGACACGCGTCCGTCGGCCATCCGTGAATGTGGCGTAACAAGCTGTTTCCCCCTGCCGTGTGGGATATGTTGAACTAGATTGTGATGTGACCAATTAATACCGAATTATTAAACAAATATATACAAAGACATATTCTTAAACACTTACCGCATATTGTGCCAAATTCGGAACAATTACAAAGTCCATAAATCTTAATTACCAAATATTTTTATTTTAGTTAATTAGTTATTTTCTTTTAATTTCTTTTGTTTTTATGCATGTGTGTTTGTGATGCAATTAAATGAGTTTATCTATCTATCTAAATAAAATAAAAAACATCTATTTAGTTACTTCTTATTATTATTTATGTAATTCTCACCATAGATGTTCCATAACTGGACCAAAGAAACTTTAAGTAAAGTTTCTAGTGCATAGCGTTCCAAGTATGGAAATATTTGTTTTTTCTCAATTATACTTTTAAAATATACTTTTTTTCCTATGTTACATTAGGTGTTTAACACTATGTGTATTTGTTCACGCGATTTTAAATTTCCATGCGGTTGTCGTCGTCGCCTCAGCCACATGACACCCACTGTTGGGTAAAGGCCTCCCCCAAGAATCTCCACGACGATCGGTCTCTGTGTGCTCCCCGCATCCAGCGGCTTCCGGTAAAGGGTTAAAATTATTATTGACCTAACATAACCCATGCAGCTTTAAAAAATTTATGTTTTGTAACTATATTTCGTTTAAAATAAAACAACTTTTACGGATATCAAACGCGCTATATTCCACCAACTAAGTTGTAATTTTCCGTATTTTTAGGTTTTTAAGTAACCAGTCATCCCGTGACCACGTTAGCTGAAAAGGTGCCGAAACATCGGGAAAATCAAAAAAACCTATTAATACGGACAATAATTACAACTTAGTTCGTGAAATATAGCGCGTTCGATATCCGTAAAAGTTGTTTTATTTCAATGAACAGTGCGCGCCAAAACATAAGATGTACGTATATTTCTTTTATTTTCAGCATGCCAAAACTAGTAACAGACTTTTGAGTTGTATAAAAAAGGGACAGTTCCGCCTTAAACAAATTAACACTTGAACAATGTTGACTCTTTTGCGTTGATAATCTGTTTTAGGTTGTTTTGTCCCGAAACTTTGTTCAAAATCACAATTTTTTGCCTGAGTCAGGAAGAGTAACCAATAAATGATGTATATAACCTTCAGACAATTCAATTGTCTATCTGTCTTTAAAAGTGTGTGGAAAAACTAATGCTGCTGTAGTGTTGTATTTAAGTTTCACATGGTAATTACATTTCAATTAATGCTTGAGATAAAGTTGAATATATGAAAAGAACTCAAACATACATTAAACTAAACACACACAATCATACACTAAAATTAAACACACACTCATACATACACACTGTATATTATTATGTACAGTCACGTGCAATGATATGTATACATGGACAGATTTGCAAATACATGTACTTACCCATTTGAACCATTTCAATCATATCTCATGTTGTATTCAGAATTATGTATTCCTCTAATTGCGTCAAAAAAAAAGTATACTTTACTTACTACTATTTTTTCAAAGTAATCTATACAGAACAATATCAGTGAAAAGTGCACTTAAGCAAAGTCAAATTTATGTATGTGACAAAACAAAACTAATGCCAAAAAATAAACTAATGTCGAAAATACAAAAAAAAAATGAAAAAAATAAACTAATGCCGAAAAAGAAACAAATTTGGAATAAACAAACTAATGACGAAAAACAAACAAATGCTGAAAAACAAACTAATGTAAAAAACCAAACTTATGTAGAAAAACAAACTAATGTCGAAAACCAACTAATGGTGAAAAAATAAAATAATGCCAAAAACAAACTAATGGCGAAAAAACAAACAAATGTTGAAAAACCAAACTAATGCCGATAAACAAACAAATAAGGCAAAACAGACTAATGCCGAATAACAAACAAATGCCGAAAAAATAACTAAAACAACCGAAAGCGGAAAAAACAAACTAATGCCGAAAAACAAACGTTTTTGTCTAATTCCTACATATTTCTGATTGTGTATTGGATTCACTATTGCATTTATAATATGAAAGTGATAGCGTCAGCGAGAGCTCTTGTAGGGGGTTTGAAAAATCGATAGCTATAGCGATAGCATAAGCTATACCGATAGGCGGTCGGGGTGCTAGTTGAAGTAGAAATTGCCTGGGTACCCGGACACGAAGGTAACATTGGCAATGAGGAAGCCGATGCATTGGCCAGGAAGGCGGCCGATGAACAGTTCATCGGGCCGGAACCAAGACTGCCAATCTCACACAGAATCACCAAAAACATCATCGAGATCAGAACAATCAAAGAAACTAACCAAAAATGGATGAACAGAAAGGACTGCAGACAGTCTAATCTAAGATCTTCATCAAATCAGTGGACAAGAAGAAAACCAGAGAGCTACTTAAACTGGGTAGGAGAGACATCAGAAACATCGTAGGAGTACTGACAGGACACTGTCCTCTAAACAGACACCTGTCAGTGATTAAAAGAGCAGAGGACCCTATTTGTCCGCAATGCAGAGAAAAAGAAGGAACAAGCTATCACTTCATGGCAGAATGCCCGATGTACGCATCGCTGCGCTGGGAGCTCTTTGAAGTAGACAAGCTGAACGAAGAGGATCTAAAGCAGCTTACGATAAGCCAACTTAACAGGTATTGTAAGCGCACAGGTAGGTTCGAGGTTTGACGCCGGTGGGGTAAATGACAACCCGCCTTCCCACTGTCTTCAGCAGACTTGGGGAACTGGGCGAAATGGTTCCGATTATGGTGACTGATCGCCCGTCCGGCTTCGCCGACGTCCCTCCTTCCAAATAATAATAATAATAAGGAATTTCAAGAATGAATTGTTATCTCCTATCAATACTTTTTAATTCGTCATTTGCTAGTAGGGCACCGATGTCCAGAGAACAATGGAATATCTTTTCTGCCGTATAACTCAGGGCCTGTTAAGTTAAACAATAAAAGATAACCTTTTAAAAGTACAAAATAATATAACTTTAAACTCAAAATGAGGATTCCAGGAGAAGCTCACTTCCATCTTCAGCCTTATCAATACTTAAAATCTGGTATGATGAAGGCTAAAAGTCTCCCCGTTGTTCATAAAAAAAAACTGATAAACTTCAACCATCTTGGTCAATCCTGAAGAAGATTGAATTTATTTTAAATTTAAAATAAAATTTGTGACTGACATGACATTGTTCTTAGATTATAGTTTCATATTTTTTGGTTTTAGTTTGACATTGTAACACATTGTTAAATTCAACAAGACTTATTAGTAGAGGAGCCCAAGCGGGTCGGGATTTACTAAAGTGCGGCAGATTAATTTACAGGGGGATACCTTGTACATACTTCAGGCCGTCACTATTTAACATTTGAAAGGGATTGTGATCGGGACGCGTTTTGAAAGGTATTGAATGAACGAAATTGAACTGTGGAAAGTGACAGACGAAAATATCTTTCAAATGTATGGAGAAGTGTCATTTAAAACATCATTCGTTCTGAAAGGGATTGCGACTTTATGTTACACAATTACATAAATCACTATCACAATCACGACATCTTTGAAAAGGATTGCGATAGATTTTGAAATTAGACAATTAGGGGGCAGATTAGTAAAAAAAAATTGATCATCAGACATTCTCGAGCGCGTCAGATTAAGGTAGGGTGAGTTATTTACATGCTAAAAAATGTATATTCCACTAATCTGACAATGTGAGAGTGACAAGAAAGGCGAGGGCTACAAAGTTGTAAAAAAAAAACGTCATCTAGACATTCTCGAGCGTTGTTTACGCACATTACAATAATGGCCGCGAGTTTGCGTCACATCGAAATCGTCAGATTATTGAATGAGAGTTTTTTTTTAGTTTCACTTAACACCCCCTTAGAAAATCTGACGCGCTCATTTTTTTTTCTTTAATTAATTCATTTTCAAACCTTACCTAGGACCACCCCCATCATGCAAACGATCAGATTAACATACGTACATTATAAAAGTACAGTTTTTTTTTCATATTTGAAAATCTATAGGCGCTCCCCCCACCGATGAACAGGTTTTTGGAGAGGCGACACAAGCAAGGCCGGACGAGCGATCAGTCTCCCTAGTTGGAACCATTTCACCCAGTTCCCCGAAGAAAAAGTCCCCTGAAAACAGGGGTTCTCGTTCACCCCACCGGCGCCGGCGTCGGACCCTCGAACCTTCCTGTGCGATTACAGTACCTGTTGAGTTGACTTATCGTCATCTACTTTTTTTTAGCTTGTCCGCTTCAAAGAGCTCCCAGCGCAGCAATGCATACATTAGGCATTCTGCCATGAAGTGGTAGCTTGTTTCTTCCTTTTCTTTACATTGTGGACAGATGGGATCCTCTGTCCTTTTGATAACTGAAAGGTGCCTGTTCAGTGGACAATGTCCTATCAGAACTCCCAGGGTCGATTGATTTAAATCATTTGACTTAAATCATGATTTAAATCATTGATTTAAATCAAGTGTTTTTTTTTTTTTTTAATCAGTGATTTAAATTAAATTTGATTTTATTGTTACTTATTGATAAAATAACGCCATAAAAACTGACTGAAAATTACTTAAAATGGTCTTTTAATTGCTGTGGTATTACCTGCAACTCCTTATTACATTTTTTGCATATTGCTCTACAGCCCTTTTTATTTACATTAGGAATTTCGTTATAATGCTTCCATACAGGGTCCTTCTTTCGTCCAGTCATTGTAGTGACACAAAAACAAAACAAATCCCACTTTCCGAATGAATGTATTGCGCGAGAGATTTCCAATAAAAAAAAATGGTAGTTCTAGTAGAAAGTCGTCAGTTAGTAAATCAATCCTGTCAGCTATGGTAAAATATACAACAAAAACGCAATACATCAAAAAATAAAAAATATCTGTCAGAAACAAAAAAGTCATGATTTTTATCAACCCTGAGTACTCCTACTATGTTTCTTATGTTTCCCCTACTTAAACTTCTTATCAAGTAATTTGATGAAGATCTTTAACTGTCTGTCCTTTCTTTTCACCCATCTTTGGTTAGTTTCTTTAATTATTCTAATCTCTATGATATTCTTAGAGATTCTATGTGAGATTGGCAGTCTTGGTTCAGGGCCAATAAAGGGTTCATCAGCCCCCCTCCTAGCCAATTTGTCAGCTTCCTTATTGCCACTGTTACCTTCATGTCAGGGTACCCAGGCAATTTTTACCTCAACCAAGTTGGCGAGTTCCTGAATGCTTTGTTTGCGATAATGAAAAGGTATACATTATATAAAAAAAAAATCTTCTTATCATCTCAGCTTTGCCCACCCAACCCAATAGGTCTCTATGACGCTCGAGTTAAGCCATTTAGAGCCATTTAGCATCGTGGGCTCCCCTACTATAAGTTCATGGTAGAATGCATTAAGGACTTATTAAATAATAATATCGCAAACTATGTTGTGCATTCTGACAAATAAATGATTTGTATTTGTAAGACACTAGCTCCACCTAATCCAATATGTTTGTCATAAAATAGCATTAAGAATAAATAAAAAAAATGTTTAATTTCTAACTTAATTATTTCAAATTTAAGCCATAGATACTTCAGTGCAAGCAGTGACCACAGTCATCAAACCATTAAGTCCAATGTGTATTCAGTTCGAATGAAATTGACAGCACATATGAATGTAATAGTAAATAACGCAATTAAAATGCTTAGTGATTACATATTCAAATAGTTTTAATGCAAACAACAACAACAAAACCTAACTAGTTAAATCAAACGTTTGTGCCTACTGTTAAATTTGACTTTTTTATTAAGCAGTAGTGATTTATGATTTTCTAAGTCAAAATTCTGACCAAATACTGTTGTTAGTGATGTTTTAACATATTAAATAAATATAAAAGCATTTAACTTATATATCATAAACAGGAAATAAGTCTAAGAAATAGTTTGTTGTGTTACTTTGCCACTAACTTAACGAGGATAACAACAAGTAAAACCAAGGGTGCCTACCTGAAACTTTTCAAACTGCTCACGTTCGGCGTCTAGGCTATTCTTCTTAAGCTGAAGGACTCGAGGCAGTGACAACGACGCCATAAGTTTCACACATGTAAAACACACCCACAAAAAATACTCCTCAGACCTGCGACCACGATTAGATTTCAAATGAGGGCGAACGATTCCAACTAAGACGAGCACTCAAGAAAATGTGATTAATTTGCGTTAAAATTATATAATTAAACTTAGTTTTAATTAGTGTTGTCGATGTAATATTTACATAAAAATGAGTTATAAACTATATTTTATCAACAATAGCGACCGCACGTCCTCTCAGGATATTGAAAATGCATAAACTGTCACTGTCATTCATGAATGAAGTAGGCTATCACTTGAGTGATTGAGTCATTTCTAGAGTTGAACGAATAAACACGTAGTGATTACATTACATACTCGTTGGAATAAACGAAAAGCACATTTTGCAAAATAGTGCACAATCTGAAAATAACATTCTCTCTGCTCATAACATTCATTTTAAGTTTGCCTATAAATGTCGAGCGAGAAGCAATAATAAAATTACAATTGCATATATATAGCAACTTTATCCACATAAAAGTGGAGGCTAAAATTGCATTTGTAAAAAAACTTTCAAAACTAAGTACAAACCTAAAACAACACAGACAGTCTAGCCCCAAACAGTCCTAAGCCTGTAACTATTTATGAACGAACGTTCATTGAAACGAAAATAAAAGAAATCGGTTAAAAAGTTAAGTAAATACGTAAGTTCTGTTTAAAAAGTTCTCGGCGCAATTTGTTTTTGACGACATAACGTTGCGAGCTTTTTACTTATAGGTACGCAAAAATTTCTAAGCGCGACTAAGGAAAAAGCCTTCTTACGCTAAGTAGCACTTTTATAAGCGAGCTTATTAAAACAACGGAAATTGCACATATTATTACATTTTTTAAGTCTCTTTTCCATCTCTAGTAGTCATTTCTTTTGTTCCCATCAAAGTATTATGTACTACTACTTGACCAAAACAATTAGGCGCATGACAACTGAGAAAAACTTAAAAATACTAACTGAAAACCAAAACTCTAGAGTTAGAGCATTGGACCGGATTTCCAAAGGTCGCTGGTTCGATTCCAGCCTGAGAATTCACTTGTGGCCGAGTTAATTTTTTCCAATATTTTTCTATTTAAAATTTACCATAAGTATAAAAATAGCATTGAAAAATGCAAAAATTACAAAATCATGAAAACCAAAATTTAAAAAAGCGGTAAGTAATTAGTTAATCACTGTAGCGCTAATTAATCACATAAAAACAGAAGTGCGGTGATAGAAGTGGGCTGCAGGTGCCAAAAGCGCAAAACCATATTCCTGTCTATGTTCCTGCCACTCGCCTAATTGTCTTGGTCGCGTAGTACGTACAACCATGGACGTATTAAACTAACCATGGGGCGTAATAATACTCAGGACATGTACATTACGATATAATTTCTAAACAGGGCTACACAGGCTATCGCGTAAAAAATATGGATATGGACATGGGCTTCATTTGACAGTTGAAGCTCATAAAATTACCATATATTATGGTCATTTAACTGTCAAATGAAGCCCATATCCATAAGTTGGTTGACATTTCTCCATAAATTTGAAAGATATTTTCGTATGTCATTTCGTTCATTCGATTCGAACCTTTTTTAAAACGCGTTCCGAACCCTATCACCTGTCAAATTGAAACTCGTAATACCTTTCAAATGACAAACTAAAAGGGATTGCGATAGATTTTAAAGTTAGACAATTAATTAGCCCCCTGGTGAATGCTCCGTCAGTTAATCAATGTCAAAGGTCATAAATAGTTATTTGTTATGCAAGGCTGGAAAGTTGGTTATTTAGCGGCGAGTTACTTCTATTGAATCCTGAGCGAAGCGAGGATTTCAAAGGTACAAGACGCTAAAAACTTTTCTGCCGAGCGCAACACACAATTTTTCACCTCACAACAGCGAGGAACATTAATTTATATGGTTGTTTCCGCGGTCAACATCCGGTAAAAAATTCTTTAACCATAAAGTTTAATCTAAATATACCTTATAATCGTTGTTTTAATGATATAAAAAAGTAAAATAATAAAAAAGGGAGTATTATAGTTAATTCAAAGTTATTTAAAGTAGGAATATATTGTTACTTATTATAAGAATAAAAACGATTCCGTAAATGTTGACACTGACATGAGGTAACAATTTAAAAATAAAGATTTATGTCACAGTCCGAAATCCAGTTATAGGTTGTAAAATCTCACCCAGCCTAATATAAAATTCTTATAACAAATAGTTTAATCTTATTGTTATTGTTTTTATGATTCAATGAACTAAAATAATATAATTAAACCATAACGGAGTATTATACTTATGGTAAATTTTAAATAGAAAAATATTGGAAAAAATTAACTCGGCCACAAGTGAATTCTCAGACGGGAATCGAACCCGTGACCTTTGGAAATCCGGTCCAATGCTCTAACCGCTGAGCTACCGAGACTTATAATTAATTTAAAGCTATTTAAAATAAGAATCAAATATAACAAAAATGTCAATAGTCCGATTCGGAACGCATTAGGACATATTTTTAGGTATTTAATTAAAAAAGTACTTTGCCGCGCTAGGCCGCAAAAAGCGATTTTCTACGCCTAAATTGATTGACAAAACATCTTTTTCAGAGCGTGTGAGGTGAAAAATCAATTTTTCGCTATTAGAGCCGATAACCGTCATATGCCATGCCATATTGATTGGCTTTACATTGTAAAATTACGGTAATTTTTGTTAAATTATTGATCAATTCTTATTTGATCATTTTTTATATAATATTTATTTTTGTATGTTTTTACAGTTTACAGTTTCACACTACGACACAAAAGCGTAGAAAACGGATTTTTGAGCAACTAATTACCAACTTCAATGTAAGGCAAGGCAGGCAACATATGACAACTGTCAAGATTACATACTCTTTGGTCAAGATGGTAATACAGCTCCCAACAAAACCTTTAGCGTCGTCATAATAAAGTTATTTTCGTTTTACGAAGTGGAAAAAGTGAAATATTTGCTAGAAACTATCTAGCAATAGCAAATAAGCACAAATATTTCATTATTTCCTTCCTTCCACTTCTTAATTATTGACCAGTGGCGCCCTCAATTTTTTTCTACTCTTCTTTTGTGTCGCCCTGTATATGACATCATTCTTATTAGAGAAATAACTTTAAGTGAATATAAAATAAAACCACTTACTAACTAACCTATATAATCTTTTCAGCTGTCGTCCACGTTTTCGAAAAGTGTTCGGTCTGGGGATCCATTCGGTGGTCTTCCTTGCCCACTTCCCTATTTCGTCTCTTGTGACATGACCTGCCCACTTCCATTTGAGTTGTCTACTTTTTTGAATGACATCCTCAAATTCTTATTTTGTTTTGCAGTGCTTGTGTCATGGCCCATGTCTGGCATCCATATGTTAGTATTGGCAAGATACATGTGTCGAAGAGTTTTCTTTTCACTGATATGGTGTAGTGGGCATTTTTCATGATATCTTTCAAGGACCAGTACCTTTTCCAAGCATTTACGATCCTTCTGTCGATTTCCTGTGTCATCTGGTCTTGAAATGATACAAGTTGCCCGAGATAAATGTATGATTTTACATACTCCAACTTTTCCTCATCAATATAGATGTTTGTTTCCAACCTGTTTGTCATGACCTTGGTTTTCGACCTGTTAATTGTCAGCCCCACATCTCTGCTTTTTGTGACAAGATCTTGCATCATTGTTTGCAATCGCCATTTATTATAATTTCTAAGTCATCCCAATCCATGGTTTTTATGACTTCTTCTAGGACCGCTGTAAACAACTTTGGCGAGAGGGGGTCTCCCTGTCTCACACCTTTTTGGATTGGAAAGCTTTCACCATAATGTCTCCAGTTTTACCCGTGACGAGCTATTTAGGTATATGTTCCTGATTATTAGTATATATTTAAGATCTACTCCTTGGTTTTTCAGGGCTCTCCATATGTGTGCATGTTCCAAACAATCGAACGCATTGTTGTAATCAACAAATGCCAAATATAAAGCAAAACCATATTCTTGGCATTTTTCTATGACTTGCTTCAGTGTGTGCATATGGTCTGTTGTTGCAAATCCAGATCTGAATCCTGCCTGTTCTACTGGTTGGTGGAAGTCTAATGTTTTAGAAATACGATTTAGGATTATTTTTGAGAACACCTTATATACATTTGACATTAGACTGATAGGTCGGTAGTTTCCTACATCGTCTTTGTCTCCTTTTTTGTATAGTAAGACAATGGTGCTAACTGTCCATTGGGCTGGGATACATTCCGATTCTAAAATGAAGTTGTAGATTTTAGTCAACTTTTGAATGTTATCTGGTAATGTTATTTTCATGATCTCATTGGTAATATAGTCTTGGCCTGGTGATTTGTCGTTTTTCTGTGACATAACTGCGTGAGCTACTTCGCTTTCTAAAGTTGGGGGGGTAGTTTCTTCGGTTTCTTCTGACAGATTTATGTTGTTTTCTTTGTTATCAGTTGTGTATAATTTAGTATAGAAGTCAGTTGCAATATTTACTATATTTTT
This sequence comes from Chrysoteuchia culmella, assembly GCA_910589605.1. Lineage (NCBI taxonomy): Eukaryota > Metazoa > Arthropoda > Insecta > Lepidoptera > Crambidae > Chrysoteuchia > Chrysoteuchia culmella. Next base: position 17,551,870 of record OU342651.1, on the reverse strand, counting down.
CCTTTTGGACTCAGGTTTTTGTTCTTGTTTTTTAGTTTAGGTATCCATGATTTTGTTTCGCAGAGTTCTTTTAGTGCTTTCTTGATCCCACCTGTTTTAGTAATGTGTTGGTTGATACATTCAATTCTTTTCCTAGCTCTGTCCATCTTTATACTTTTGCTTATTTCTTTGCTGACCCTGGTAATTTTCATAAGTAGTGTTTTATCTTTTTTGTTGCCTTTTAACATGTCTTTTCTTACATTAATCAGTGATTTCGTGGTTGCACTCAATTATTATTTCCTTGTCATATGTTTCTTGAATTGTGTTAATTGTTGTTGGTCCACTGTAAGCTGTTAAAGTTGGTTGGGCCGGCTCGCAATAGTTTTTGTCTGAAATTCTTTCTACATTTTACTTCACGCGTGCTAGTATTGTTGCTCTGACCATACGGTGATTGGTATAGAAGTTAAACTGGGAGATAACATTAACATTGTGAAATACTTTAGGACGGTTACTCAAAATATGGTCGATTTCGTTACGGTAAGAGCCGTCAGGTGATATCCATGTCCATTTCTTGGAAAGTTTTTACTTGAAGCAGCTGTTCATGATCTTAAGTTTGTGTTCCAAGGCCAATGTCATCATCCTTTCGCCATTGGGGCTCCTTACACCAGTGCCATGTTTTCCCATTATGGATTCCTCTCCTGGACGCTGCTTACCAATTCTGCCATTAAAGTCACCCATAACTATCATATTTTTATAACATAGATCTAGAGTTTCGTTCAAATTTCTGTAGAAGTTACTTTTTAGTTCATCGTTTGAAGCTTCTGTCGGTGCATAAATCTGAACGATGGACCAATTGTTGTTGGTGTCTGGTAACCTAATGTTCAGTACTGCTATTCTCTAGGAAACACCTTTAAACTCTATGATATTCTTCCTCAGTTCTTTTTTTATCATAAAGCCGACCCCGTATTGTCCTTTAGTTTCTCCCTTGTAGTAAAATATGTAGTCACTATGCTCTTCAATTGTGTCGCCCAATCTTCTTATTTCGCTAAGGCCCAAGATATCCCATCTTATATCTCGCAGTGCGTTCTCTAATTCTTGAAGCCGTTCATCAGTTCTTAGGGTTAATACATATAATTTGTGGTTAATACATTAAGTGTTGCTTTGTGTAGTTTGATATTTCGTTTAGCAGTTTTTTATTTTTGTTATTAGTGTTTTATTTTTGGGTATGTTCTCGATATTTTTGTGCTGGAGGGAAAAATGATAAATAGCGATGCGTAAATTGTCCAATATTTCACCACCATCACACTAAGCAGTAGAAAATGAAACTAAAAATAGGTTTGATAAAAATAAACATTATCTTGTTGTACTATAAAAAACTAACGAAATTAATGTGATTACAATACACTGACTTAAATTCATTAAAATGACATTAAAAGTGTTTCAATTCAATGAAGATTTTTTATTTTCTGTAAGAATTCGTAAATGCCATGTAAATGCAATTTTTCAGAGTACCTACACACTCCAGCCCGTATCCAAGTTTCGTTTAGAACACATACATCAACATGGAATTCAATAATTTTTGGTTTCAGACCATGAAGCTATAGAGAATACTGGAGGCCAAACTCAGTTCTTAAAGTTGAAGCCAAGTAGGTATAACCTCAATTGACCTTTCGTTGGACTCCAGTGTGGCTATCTCATAAATCTAAATTTGCCCGGAGCCTGTTTCATAATAGTTAATGATATTAATTGCTAATATTATTAGACTCATAATAATAATAATATTAGTAAGCATTTTTCTGTTTATAAACTTTTTGACATCACTGATAAATGATATCTCTTTGACGTCACTAATATCATTAGACCTGAAAGCTTATGGAATCGAAGCCAATATGAAAAACTTAAACAAAGAGAGTACTTTGCAACCGCTAAAATTAGTTATAACCTTTAGTAAAAAATTATACGCAAAAATTAATTATGCTACCTATAGGCGTAGCAGCATACGTACTTAGCTGCAAATAAATAGAAATTCGTAACTTTTGACGCAGTCATTTCAATTTCATTATTCAATATTCCCGAGTTGTAATTCAATCTGTAATTTGTTAAATTATATTTCATTAAAATTAAGCTATTTCCATAAAATAAATTAAATCATCTCAATATTGTTTTCTGAATTTCCTCATTATTGTGGTATCCGGCATCCTCGTGCAATGGTAACACCGTATGTGTCTATGTCAATCAATCAATATGGTGGATGTCAATTTCTAATTTTGTCGACTCGAAAGTTGCGATTCATAATACGACGTTTCTTGCTATCAAAACGTTATTCTATTCTGCATTTTAAAATATTAGGTCTTAAAGTATGAAATTGCCGTATTGTAAGAAGAATTTTAGGCAAATTTGAATTTTCATACTAAGTACTAAGATTTTGAATGATTTGAAAATAGCTTGTATGTACTATTTTTTTTATTGCATTGAGCTAATTTAATTAAATTAGATTCTTAATTTAATGTTAAGAATCAAATGAATTTAATTTAAAAAAAGCAAAATTAATTCACATTTAGCCACCGCGATTTTTCCCTTAATACCTAATTCCGATAATACCATTCGTCTATTCTACCGTTACTTCTAGCATAAACTGGGTATATAGACATAAATTTGAACTGATAATTCTGAAACATAATGACAATTTCATATTTAGACCAAGATCCGAGATAGACCTATTATTATCATCGTGTAAACTGTACACATGCATACCTACACAGCTATTGATACGTTTTTACCTATATTACTAGTTTTAATCTTTAAACTTGTCTCCTTTACTTTGTAGTTGTATGGACACCCTATTTAGAAAGAGAGGAGGGGGACCTATGGAGCGAGATAGAATGCAGTCAAGGTCATTTTTTTTTGCTTCAAGTAGGTATGAGGAGTTTGGCCTCCAGTATTCTCTATAGCTTCATGTTTCAGACTCTGAATATTATCTATATCTTCTTCTTCTTTTTATATAATGGCGGTGCCCTTTTGGATTTCGCCAGTATCCAGTTTTTCGGCTGAGTAATAATTTTCTTTCTACAAACTCTGCTTCTTCAAGGCGTCTCGTGAGAATTTCGTGAAGAAGTATAGAGGTGGCCAAATTTTTAATTTAGAGGCTGTAGATCCAGCTGTTGATAATTCTATAAAGGGGACAACACAATAAACTTAAGACCGGTTAGTAAGTAACGTGTACAGAATATATAAATAAGCTATATTATAATCTTATATTATTAGTGGATATAAAATCACAAAGGATTTCAATACATGGGGATTTAACATGGCTGAGGACAGCTTTTAAATTTGTAGGCTTGGGGATACATTTAGGGAGGATATCATACAAGGAGGTGGGATATTTAGGGCAGTTAAAGAAAATGTGGTCAGCCGTTCCTTCGTCTAGACCGCATTCGCAAAGTGAAGAATCCCTAGTCCTGATTTTGGCCAAAAAAACGGGGGTACATGCGTGGCCTAACCTAAGACGGCATATTGTGGAGGTGCACAATTTAGATGCCTTTTTGTACTTGAAAAACCAAGGTTTATCTGGTAACGTTTCTTGGATGCTTGCATAATGTTTTCCCACCACTCTGCTACTGTTTCTCCACTGGGACTCCCAAGTAGATTTCATGATTTGGCTAGCTAATGGGAGCAAGTCGTGGGAAAAGACTTTGTTATGTTCGGAGCTTCCGTTGGAAATAGCTTCTTTTGCAATACAGTCTACCACCTCGTTTCCCTCTATACCAGCGTGTCCCGGTATCCAAGCCAAAGTGACTCTTATTCCATGGCTGAGGCAACTGTACAAGACCTTTCGGATCCTGAGGATAAGAGGATAACTAGGTTTGCTGCGAAAAGGGTTGGACAAAATCGCCTGCAGGCAGCTTTTGGAGTCAGAGAAAATCACTGTTTTATCCAGTTTATGTGACTCCACGTAAAGGAGTGCCTCCAAGATAGCAGTAGCCTCACCAGTAAAGATAGATGTAAGTTGAGGCGATTTGAAGCTGAGTATGATTTTATATTTGGGTATCCAGACCGCTGAACCAACACACTCTCCATCAGGCAATTTAGAGGCATCTGTATACATCACAAGCCAGTCTTTCCAATTTGAATCAATAATTTTTTGGAGTTGGGTTTCCGGTTCTAGGGAATTTTTGCTAATACCTATATCAAGATGGACATCCGGTTGAAATGTCAGACAGCGGTATGGAGACCCAAATAAGGGTTTTAGTACACATTGGTATACCGGACATGGCAGGCGGATAAACTTAAGAAAGCTGCGGAATAGACAGGGGGGATCTTTGTGTTTCCAGAATTTATTAGACGATATGTATTCCGATAACTGATGTAATTTAGCAATGAGTGGATGGGATGAATTTTGAATAAGTTTGAAAAAGAACTTGTCTGCCAAATACTGTCTCCTGATGGATAGTGGGGGATCCGAGCATTCCACCTGTAGGGCGTTGGTGGGAGACGATTTCATAGCTCCAGCTACGATTCTCAGGCATTTAGATTGGATTTGATCAAGAGTTTTTAGGGATGATTTTAAACAGGGCTCTAAAAGGAACGATCCGTAATCCAAATGGGCTCGAATCAAGGCGTTGTAGAGGAGTTTCTGGCAAAAAGGGTGGGCACCCCACCAGGCGCCGGATAGGGAGCGTAGGATGTGGGTATTCATTTCGCATTTTTTGGAAAGATAGGAATCATGATGAAGGCCACTCATCTTCGAGTCCAGCACAACTCCCAGGAATTTAGCTTGATTCTTCAGAGGGATAGGTTGGTTGTCATACTCAATTGACATGCTAGGGGTGTTTCTTGCACGTGTGAAAATCACAAACTTACTCTTAGAGACTGAGAGTGAGAGACCGTGGTGCGATAGCCACTGGTGCAGATAATGGAGCGCAGAGTTAAGTCGGGAAGCCGCTTTTTCCGGGTCGCTATCTGAAATATATAAGGCTAGGTCGTCAGCATACTGTAGGACGTCACAGAAGGAGTTAAGGGATAGCTCGAGGTCATAGGTGTACAGACTATATAGTAGAGGGCTTAGGACCGATCCCTGCGGAAGGCCCCTCCAAACCGTTCTTGGTGGCTGTAAGTTGCTATCTACACAAATCTGTATGGAACGTGCTGAGAGGAGATTAAATATAATGTTGACTAACCTCACAGGAATACTCAGATCAAGCATTTTCTGCCTGAGCAGTGGAAGCAGTACATTGTCATACGCTGATGACACATCTAAGAAAACTCCTGTCACATGTTCTTGCTTGGAGAGGCCTATCCAAATATCGGTCAGAAAGATACTGAGGCTGTCCGTAGTACTCATGCCCTTGCGGAACCCAAACTGACTCTTGGCAAGAAGATCTCTACTCTCCACTATCCATTCAAGGCGGTTTTTTATAAGGTGTTCTAGGATTTTACTCGGTGTACAGGACAGGGCTATAGGCCTATACCCATTAGGGTCATTGCTTAGCTTTCCTGGTTTCAGGATAGGGATAATAATTTGTTTTTTCCATTCCTCAGGAGGAACCCCCTCCAGGAAAATGTTATTAAGTATTGCGAGAAGTAAACTCTTGGTTGAGGGGCTGCTATTGACTAAAAATGAGTAAGGGATCCCGTCGATTCCTGGCGAGGAGTCTTTGAGGCCATTCAGCGCTGTTGTTAGTTCCTCCTGAGTGAATGGGGCATCGAATTCGGAGAGAGGTGAGGATACCAATGGGGAGCACAGTGTAGCCTCGATGGCAGTTGGGACGGACGGGGGTGCAAGTTTGTCCTGAAAAGGCTCTAACCATACTGCTGAATCATTGGAAGACATATTACCGCTACAAGACATAGAACCACGAAATTTCCTAATGTTTCTCCAAACTAAGGAAGGTTGTGATCTTGGAGAAAGGGACTCGCAAAATCTCTGCCAACCTAACCTCTTCTTATTACTAAGGGCTCTGACGGCCTTGGCCGCCGCTGCCTGGTACCTTATGAAATTAGACTCGCTCATCGACTGCGCATAATCGAATTCAGCCGCTTTTCGCTCCTTGCAAACCATCGTGCACTCTGAATCCCACCAGGGAGGAGAGGGAGATTTACCTCTAAATACGTTTTTGGTAGGAAGGGATTTTTGCGCTGATGTTAAAAGGCAATTCCTGAAATCAGCATAGACTGAAAGGTAGTTTTCTGATGTAACTTCAGGGAGATGTTGTAATTCCCCATCTAGAATGCGACTATATTCCGACCAGTCTGCCTTTGCTGTGTTAAATTTGAACTGGGGGCGCGGGGAATCTGGAGGAGGATTTGAGCGACCGAACCGACTGTCCGAAGTTAGAATAACAATCGGGTAATGATCGCTACCATGAGTCCAAGGGCGAATTGTCCAGGTAAGACAGGAGGAAAGACCAGGAGAGCACAGAGTCAGATCTACAGCGCTCTTAACATTTTGATTAGGGTACACCCTGCGAGTGGGGGAGCCGTCATTAAGGAGGCAGAGATCAAAGTTGTCACAAATCTCAAGAAAGGGGGTAGATAGGTGGTCACAATGATATGAGCCCCAAGAGGTATGGTGAATGTTAAAGTCACCTAAGACTATAAGCGGAGAGGATATAGAGGAGAGGATATTAGAAAATTCACTAAGAGTAGCATGATTTGGGTAGGGAATATATATTGACAAAAAGGTAATATCGTGAATTCTCACAGCTACAGCATTAATATGCTTGCTATGAGGAGGAAGGTTTATTTGAGAAAAGGTTACAGAACGGGACACTAGGGGGGCAGACCCTCCATATCCATCACTTCTGTCATCCCGGAGGCACGAAAAGCCTGGATATCGTACTCGATCGCCAGGCTTACGCCGCATCTCCTGAACCGCAAAAACAATGGGGGAGTATTTATTGATAAGATGAAGGATCTCATGTTCCTTATTCTTACTACTGCGACAGTTCCATTGAAGGAAAGGAGCCATTGGGAAGGACTATATTGAGGAGCTGAGATACTTGGTCTCTGACATTGTTCGGTAGTTCCACATCATTAAATCTTCCTAGAAGATTTATGGTGATCGAGAGGAGGAGTGAGAGGAGGTTGTCATTAGGGATAGGGAGGTCAGTTGGAAGAGCACAACCATTGGGTTGTTGTGACTGGGGGGTTTCTACAATGGCTCTATGAGCCTGACTGTTGTAGCCATGGCTCGCAGCAGGAAGGTGCTGATGTCTAGGGGAAAATACCGTTTTCCGATAGGATGTACTTTGCGGAGTAGGGGAAAGGTGTTGAGTTGGATGTTGGGGGGATGGAGGGGTGGATAAGACTGGCTCAGTTCTGGCTGCGTCAGCAAAAGATCTACGGACCTGGGCAAATCTGGCTGATGCCTCGGAGTAGGTGACGTTTTCCTGAGACATAACCAGTTTTATTTGTTTCTGTCTTGATTGCTTAGGGCAAGATGAGTCAGTTGCCTTATGCAACCCAGAACAAAACAAGCAGGTAGGGACATCTTTACTGCATGTAACACCTTCATGGGCTTGTGCACAAATGAAGCAGCGGGCCTGAGATCGGCATTGGGACTGAATATGCCCAAACCTACAGCATTTGTTGCACTGGATGGTAGGGAGCACGTATGTTTCTACTGGGAGTGAAGTGTAGAAACAGTAGACATTTTTGGGAAGTTTTTGACCTGTGAATGTCAGAACTACAGTCTGGGTTGGAACCCAAACCGGTGAGTCATTATTGTATGTTTTTCTGTTTAGTCTACAGGCCTTTACTATTGACCCATAGCCTGAGGGAACTTCTATTGACTCAGCCAGTTCCTCTAGAGTCCAATCTACTGGCACTTGGCGGACAATCCCCATTCTAGTTATACTATAACTTGGTATAATTGCCTCGTATTTTCCTGTTGAGAGTGCCGGGTGTTCTAGGAATGAATTCGCATCAGCAAAGGATTTAAATTCAACGGAAATCCTATTCCTCCCTACCCGTTTAACACCATCCATAACAACATTTTTTATTTTATTACTAAAAAGAAAGTGGCCAAACTTAATGGGGCGAAATACAGTACCAGACAAGGGATCGGTTGCTGATTTGCTGACATGTACTATATAGGGTGCAGAGTCTTGTGCAGTATATTTAATTTTGGTACCGGCATATTCCGGTTTTACATAGGTAGACTGGGTTGCAAGCGAGGATACAGGGATGTTAGTCTTTTTAGGGGGTTGGGGTAAGGTCTGATCTGTAGGAGCTCGTTTTCGGGTATTATGGGGAATTTGGTCTGTATCCATTTGACTAAAAACGGGAGGTGACAATTGAGCACATGGCTCGATATCACCCCCGCCAGGATCAGGAGGGTCAGACATTGGACAAGACAACACACACGAATATACACGAAATTACTTACCAATACACGAACTAATAACTACCACCAATATAAACAAAAACAATAAATAACTCAACAGTGAAAAAACAACTTAATATCTCCTAAAATACCACTTATACAAGCGACACAATGTTGCTCACACTCAACCAAAAAGCAGAGTCAATAATTTTAATGTCATTATCTTTATCGCGTAAATAATATGGATATGGACATGGGCTTCATTTGACAGTTAAATGACCATATTATATGGTAATTTTATTAGCTTCAACTCATACAATTATACAAATTTATGATATGTTAGATGAACTTAATATGTACATATTAAATGATGGTCAAACTACAAGGCTCCCTCGTCCTTACCAATCGGCATCCGCCATTGATATTGCATTTATCTCGCCCAACCTTGCGCCATCAGCTGAATGGTCGGTCTATACTGAAGATACATTGGGTAGTTATCATTTTCCTACGATAGTCACATTAGAAATTGATCATGATCTCAATGATAATGTCTCACGGCCTAGTAGTATCTTTATAAAAACGCAGACTGGTCAGGTTACATGATTAAGTCTCGGACAATTTTCGATGATAATGACTATGAAATAGATCCTTTTACAGCATATAGTGATTTTTGTACTTAACTTAATGAATTAAGAAATGAATTCATACCTGTAACTAAAGCATATAAAAGCCCTAGTCATAAAACGAAACTTCATAAGCCAATGCCATGGTGGAATGATTGTTGTAGTACTGTGGTCAATGAATGTAAATTTGCTCTTCTTATGTACAGACGTTATCCATCTATAGAAAATTATTTAATATATAAAAAAATCAGAAGCAGCTAAAAAACAAACAATTAAGCAACAGAAGTCTCTCAGTTGGCAAAAGTTGTGTTCGAACTTTGATAGGAAGGAATACACCAATCCTATACGTTACTTACATATGGAAATTTGTTAAAATCTTTAATCGAAATAAGGTTCCTTTAAAGCATAATGATGATTCGTTTTTGCCGGACTTCCTTAATAAAGTAGCACCCCCTATGTTGTTACCCCACATTTTGATTAAGATTATCTTAGAAACTTATTTGAAAACAATCAAATCAACGAGCATCTTAATGCACCATTTACACAAACTAAGAAGAAAAAAAAGAAAGATACATCAAGTCCTGGCATCGACAATATTCCGTACATTTTGATAAAACGACTTGACATAGCAGCTAAGTCCATGCTTCTAAATTTTTTTAATACTTGGGTAAATGGCCTAATACCAGAGTAGTGGAAAGCTATAGCTGTAATTCCAATTTTAAAGCCAGATAAAGATCCAAAGTTGGCTGATTCTTATCGTCCAATATCTTTATCTCCGTGTATAGGCAAAATTTTTGAAAACATGTTGATTATAGATTAGAATTGTACGTAAGTCTAGATCAATTATACCTTATGATCAGTTTGGATTTCGTAAAGGCCGCAGTACTATAGATAGCACGTTGAAATTTTGCGGTGATATTTTAGAAACTTTTGATCATAACAATCTTAATTAGTGCTTTTTATTTTTAAGTGGGGCATTTGATAATATAGATTTATCTATTTTAGTTGAAATATGTCACAGCTTAAATATTCCTGGTAAAATATGTAAATGTATTTTTGATTTCTTTTATTCACCTACTGTATATATTAAAATGAATAACAATTTATATGGCCCAAAAACAGCATTTAAAGGTGTGCCACAAGGAGCAACTTTGTCACCTTTGTTGTATTTATTGTATACATCTTACATACATAAATTTGTTTCAATTTCTGGAGTATCCATACTACAATATGCAGATGGTATTGTATTGTACACTACTAACAAAAATTTATCACTAGCTGAACTAACCTTGAATGAAGCATTGAGGCAATTGTATATATATTATAAGGTTCATCTTAAATTGATATTAACCCTTGTAAAAGCTCTACCTTGATTTTCAGTAGGAAAAATTGTTATTTTAATTCTGTAAATATTATATATAAGTCTGTGAATATTGAAGTTGTAGAAGAAAAACGATTTCTTGGTATTGTTTTTGATTCAAAATTATGCTTTGCCTCTCATGTGTTAAAATCTGTTGATAAAATGCAAAAGGCTGTAAATATAATGAGGCTCTTAGCCAGTGTAACATGGGGTATGGACCCCAAAATTTTGAACATTTTATACAAAGCTATAGTTAGAAGTCATTATGATTATGGGTTAATAGTTTATGGAAAATATATAAGTCAATATTTGTACCGGAAGCTAGAAATAATACAAAACAAGGGGTTAAGGTTAATTACAGGCGCTATATGTTCTACACCTATTAACGCATTAGAGATTGAAGCAGGTATTCCACCAATTTTAATTCGATTGAAATATTTATTGGAAAAGTTTTATGTTAAAATTTTAGCTAATAAGATGTATATACATATGTATGAAATGAATAGTATATTAAAAGGTGAACATTTAAATGAATTAAAACTAATTTGTAAAACCATAGTGATAAGTGGGATTTAAGTACATTGCAAATTCAAATTACTACTCCTAATATTTGTTATAAGAAAATTTGTAATAATGAGCAATTATTTGATTTATAAACAATGAAAAGTCTGGATATCGTAAAATATATACGGATGGATCAAAAACTGAAGAATTATGATCCAAGAAATAAGTTTGCCAGATGTTTTATGCTGGATAAGAATGCATCGATATTTACCGCAGAAGCCATATATGTGCCATATATACCGCTTTAATATATATAAGAGGAATTAGTGATGATAGTCAGTTTTTAATTGTAACTGACTCACTCAGTGTTCTCTTACCTGTCTGGAGAATATACATATTTCATATAAGAATAACATGTATATTACAAAAAATTGAGAATTACTGCAAGAGTATAAAGAAAACAGACAAATTGAGTTTATGTGGGTCCCATCGCATTCTGGAATTACAGGCAATGAAACAGTTGACAGATTAATGACGATCCAGTACCCCTCCAATAACATATCGTCATATGCATCGTCACCAGTTCCCTTGAGAGATTACTTCCAAATTATTAAGTCTCGGATGTATGACAACTGGCATGAAGATTGGGAAAATACTAAAGTTCACAAAGGCGGTTGGTATGCCCAAATTCAAAGAAGCATGCTTGTCAAACCTTGGTATTTTAAATGGAAGTCAACATCTAGGAAGTCCATCACTACTTTAAATAGAATGCGATTTGGTCATGGCAAGTTTCCAGCTCATTTAAAACGTATCAAGATTATTTCTTCCGACGAATGTGGGCACTGTCATTCTGCTGTAGCAACTTTAGACCATTTGTTTTTGCATTGTCTTGCCTTCAATATACAAAGATTGTTGCTAGTGGATGGTTTAATAAAGATTTATAAAGATGAAGACATACCCCGCCTCTTGCCATCACTGCTAGAGAACAAAGAAACTTATGAGTGCATATATAAATATTTTTCTTCCACATTTGACTGTATATAAACAAGAAACAACAAAGAACATGACGAAAAACACGAAAATGATCACAAGAAAAAACATTTTATAAAAAAAATTCAAACCGACTTCTAAAAGTAAAAAATAAAACTTTTGGAGTCGGTGCTAGCTAGCTAAGGCCAAAAAAATATATAGTTAATAGAAGTGCAATGTAGAATGCCCTTTTATTTTTTACATTTTGAAGTCGGTATGATTTTTTTTTATAAAATGTTTTTATTTCAGATTTTTTTGTTACATCATGTGCCGTTACTTACACTAAAAATCAGCCCATACACAACAATGTCATCTAGGTAAACGACAACTTGCCAAAAGGTGATTGATATTTTTCAAGATTATGAAAAAACTACTAGCCAGATCTTCGTAAAAATTATATGGGACCACACATAAACCATTTTCTTTCAGATAAAAAAATAATTATAAAAATCTGTTAACAACTGGCGAAGTTATGGTAGAACACATAAAAAAAATAAAAAAAACAAAATACAGTCGAATTGAGAACCTCCTCCTTTTTTGAAGTCGGTTAAAAACTTAAAGAAGAACAGGCTGTATGGTTCAAACTAAAGCCGTAAAACTTAAAAAACAAAAAAAAATAATGTCAATGTCATAATATTTGACGGCTTGGGGCGAGCGGAGCGAGCACTGTACTTTTTCCGCGTGGAATTCGCCAATTTCATAAAATTAAAGTATTTCTAATTAAATAATGGAGTTTCTTGAATATAATGATGTTTCGGCTGAAATTAAAGGAACAATGGTATGTATTAATCATGGTACACCCTAAGTTAGCCTGACCCATGGTTTGTTTACACGGTGTAAATTTTCGGTCAAAATAAATCTTATTCGTATTTTTTACAGGTTCCTGGTAGATTAAAAATGACAGATCAAAATATTGTTTTCAAAAACAGCAAAACTGGTAAAGTGGAACAAATATCTGCAACCGACATTGAACTGGTTAATTTTCAAAAATTCATAGGATCTTGGGGTCTTCGTGTTTTTATGAAGAATGGTACATTACACAGATACGGTGGTTTCAAGGAAGGTGTAAGTACACACATTGACTATCTTTCTTCCTAATTAGAGTTCCTTTTGGCTAAACTGTAGTTTACAGACCCAAAAGTTGGAATTTCGCAATTTTTATTAAACAGATTTACTGAAGATAGTTTTAAGTTTTTTTTGCACCTCTGTAGTAGCTGTAGGCCCTTAGCCCTGTAGGTTTTACTTGACATTGGCAAAATTCGTGAATTTCATCTCGAGCAGGCCATTAATTAATTAAGAAAGAATGCCTTTTAGGTCAAAACTACCAAAGTCCATAAAGTGCAGTTTTATCTTTTCAATATTATATTATAATAATTTATAGGAACAAGAAAAAGTTGCCAAATTCTTCAAGACCAATTATAACAAAGACATGTTGGAAAAAGAACTCTCTCTCAAAGGTTGGAACTGGGGTACTGCTAAGTTTAATGGTGCCGTTCTGAGCTACAATGTTGGATCAAATACTGCCTTTGAGATCCCTTTACACTATGTGTCACAGTGTAACACTGGCAAGAATGAAGTGACCCTTGAGTTTCATCAGGTGAGTATTAAATTATACTACATAAATAAGATAATTAGGAGCATGACAGGAATGCAATTTTGCACTTTTGGCACCTGCAGCCCACTTATATCACCACACTTCTTTTATCGTGTGATAAATTGCTACAGTGATTATCTGATTGATTACCGCTTTTTGAAATTTTGGTTTTTACTTAGGTTTTTTTAGTTTTTCTCAGCTGTCATGCGCCATGTCCTGTCATTGTCTTGGTCAGATAGTACATCTAAAATTATACCCTGATTTGAAACTGATGCTATCTATAGCAAATGAAAGTGGCACCCTTAAACTAAGTCTAAGTATAGACCAAACTCAAACACAAAGTTTCTTAGATAATATTAAATTAAATATAATTTAACAATATTTATGCTGTACAATAATGAACTTAAAATTTAATCATTGTGCTTTTTGTAAAGAATGTAATGTATGTCATGACACTTAACCACCGCCATTTCACAGAATGATGACACACCAGTGTCTCTAATGGAAATGAGGTTCCACATCCCGACCAGCGAGCTGGCAGGAGACATGGATGCTGTGGAAGCTTTCCACCAACAAGTAATGAACAAAGCTAGTGTCATCTCGGTCTCGGGTGATGCCATTGCTATATTTAGGGAGCTACAATGCCTTACACCTCGGTCAGTACATATTCTAATACTTAGGTACTGTTACACAATAATTTTTTAATATTGTGTAATTATTCATGTTAAATAAATTCACAAGTTACTACACTTAGTATTTACTAGTAAATTTATCAAAGATTTATGAAGAGTGGAACATCTTATCACAAGTAAGGTAACCTGTACTAATATTGGCACCCTAGTCATTGACACTCTGACAATTAAACGCAATTATTAAGGAATTTTCATGGAAATACAATCCGTCTTCTGAAATAATTAAAATCTTACATTGCAACACTAAAAATTTCATATTAGATTTTTCTACCAGATTATTATGGCAACACAGTACTGAAAAAAAAGCGCGCGGAATTAATTGTCGTCTTTTCATGAAAATTTTAACAGATCTGATAAGAAAGAGCTATACAAACATTATTGTTATTATATTTATTACTATTATTTAAGAGTAATATTTTTAGTTGATATGTTTCTAAGTTATATTATTATTTATTTTTTATTATTACATTAATTAATTAGTGTGCCAACTATTAGTAAAAAGCTTATATGGAAGTGCAATGATTGGCACCTATGCCAACCATAATATTTTGAATGGGATTATTGTTTCAAGTCTTATTATTGTGTATCTTTATATTGCCTTGTGGCCCAATTGTGGTCAATTGTGGTCGCTGAACTGAACCTGATAATTTTACCACTGATCTGATCTAATTGTGGCCACTGATCCAAATGTGATCACTAACCCTAATGTGGCCTTTGACCCAAATGTGTCCATTGATCCAAAGGTGGCCACTGAGCCAAATGTTTTTACTGATCCAAATGTGACCACAAATTCCAAATGTGGATTTAAACCAAATGCGACCACTGAGCCAAATGTGGCAACTTATCCCGATGTGACCTTGATACAAATGATACGTTTTTAGGATTTTTGATTTCTTGCATTTTTCAATGCTATTTCTTTACTTATGATAAATTTTTAAATAGAAAAATATTGGAAAAATTGTTAGTTAAGTCTCGGTAGCTCGGTGGTTAGAGCATTGGACCGGATTTGCAAAGGTCGTGGGTTCGAGTCCCATCTGAGAGTTCACTTGTGGCCGAGTAAATTTTTTCCAATATTTTTTTATTTAAATATTTATCATAAGTAAACAAATGATACCCTTACCCAAATGTGGCCAATGATTCAAATGTGGCTACTAATCCAAAAAGGAAAACTGATCCAGATGTGGCCATTGACCCAAATGTGGCATTCATCAATAATGGCCACTGATCCAAATGTGGCAACTGATCCAGATGTGGCCATTGACCCAAATGAGATCCTTACCCAAATATGGCCACTGATCAACCAAATTTGGCCATTGATCCGAATGTAGCCGTACCCAAATGTGACCAAAAATTGACACGAATAAATATTGCCACTGATCCAAATATGTGTGTTATATAAATATAAACTGATGTGTGGTTGATTGCCAATCATTTTACGTTATGGCTGCCTCTGATTTGGTACTCTGCCAATGACTGTACTTTCGGCGGATTTTAGACATTTTCTCTTTTTTGTAAAAAAAAAATGATTTTTATGTACTACATGTTAATTAATTTAAGAAATACTCGTTATATCAAAGAATCATTTTAAAATAGTAAATGTTGTCTAAGTATGTTATAGAAATAATAATTAACAAATGTAGGTCAGGTTTTTCTTATAGTGCCAATCATTATACAGTTTACCCTACTTCCGTGCTAAAAAGGCTGCACCATTATCTGTTACTGTTTTTGTATTAAAGTTATCACAATAAAACATTTTATTTATATTTTATGTAATGTTTATTTGGCATGGTCTTTAGCTATTATAATAATCTGTTTATGACTATTATTCTTATGTTTTATTTTTTATTCCAGTGGTCGCTACGACATCAAGGTTTTCCAAACGTTCTTCCAACTTCATGGTAAAACATTTGACTACAAAATCCCGATGTCGACTGTTCTGCGACTTTTTTTACTCCCTCATAAGGACACTAGACAGATGTTCTTTGTAGTGTCGTTAGATCCTCCCATCAAGCAAGGTCAAACACGCTATCATTATTTGGTGCTCCTGTTTGGTATTGAAGAGGAAACTAGTCTAGAGTTGCCATTTACAGAGTAAGTACATTTACACAACCAGACTACTGTGGCATGACATAATGAAAAATCTGGTCATCAGTCATTTTTAATGTCCCCACTGCTGGGGCCCTGGCCTTCCGTATGGATGGATAAGTAGAATGGGCCATGACCCACCACGCGGGACAACACAGTGGGTTTTAACGACTGCAAAAGTAGACGGGACCAACAGCTTAACGTGCCTTCCAAAGCACGGAGGAGCTCGTGATAGTAAATATTTGGTCACCAATCTTCTGACCGACCATTTAGTTGCTTAACCTCAACAATCGCAGACCGAGCGCAAACCATTGCGCCACCGGCTCCTCGAATGAAATATCTATTGTGTCTCTATTTACCTGTACCTGACGGGTTAATTTGCAAGTTTGGAAAAAAGGTTTTGGTAAACAAAAGCTCATTGTAATTGTTGTATTTTAGAGAGGAGCTCAAAGAGAAGTATGAGGGTAAAATAACAAAGGAACTATCAGGGCCCACATACGAAGTGTTGGCCAAGATCATGAAGGTCATCATCAACAGAAGAGTGACAGGACCTGGAGATTTCTTAGGGTAAGTTTTAAGTTTTTGGGTACTGTTATGAACTCTTGTAATTTTGTAAATTAAATTAATGTTTTCACACGATAGTTACAGTCTAAAAACATAAAAGGTCTTACCACAAAATAGTGTTTATCACGTTTGTATTATGTGTAAGGCAATGTTAAATCTGATGCTGTCACATTTTTGACAATATTGTTTGAGAGAGACAGCGTCACATTTAAACACTGTCTAAATTAAACAGTGTTTTAAAATCTTTTGTGGTAAGGCCGAAACAGTTGCTGGACTCGGCCGATATGACGCGCTCACACACGCGCTGCTCGCTATCGCTGCACGGCCGGCCCCTCGATCTCACGGGTTTTCACTGATGTAACAGTAGCGAACGCGCGTGAATTGGTAGATTGACGAAAGCTGGCGCGTTATCAGTACTCATACTAATGCAATTTATAATAAAAATCGGCCAAGTGCGAGTCGAACTCGCACATGAAGGGTTCCGTCTCTCACCCAAGGTTGCCTGGAAGAGATTGCTATGTAATAAGGCCACCTATTGTGTGTTCCTCTTTTTTGACATTTTCTCTGTATGTGTTTGTGTTTGCAATAAAGTTTCTATAATAATTATTATATTAAATTAGGTATTCACTTGACTACCGATTACCTACACCTACCCAAAATGCCACTTTAATTGTTTGTCTGCCAAAAATAACTTTGTTTTTCATAGTGTTTGTATGAATGACAAAGTTATTCAATTCAATTCAAATACTTTATTTCAGAACTAGGTTCCGTAGTGTTAGTAACAATTTAATATACTTATAAGCTATGTTAGTCGGTATTTCAGTATGAGTAGTAAAAATTAAAAATTATCCGGTATGGAGCTTCACCCAGTGTCGCAGCAGAGGAGAGTCCCACTGGTCGTTAAACACCCTCAGGAGGCTGTTGGTACTGGAGCGCAGCCTAGTGAGCATGTAATGGCTCTTTCTTATAATGGCGTAGAAGTTGTCCGTATGCGCCGCCGCAAACATTTTCGACGCGCTGCAACGCCACGACAGTCTCAACAGTATCCTGAATGCGTTGTTATATTGGATACGCAGGTCGCAGCGTATAACTAATGATTGACTGTTTAGTGATTGGCAGTAAGCCTTGAAAAGAGTGATCTTTACTGCAACCGTACACCGCGCATACGGACGGACAGACAGACAGACATGGCGAATCTATAAGGGTTCCGTTTTTGCCATTAGGCTACGGAACCCTAAAAAACCGGTCAAGAGCAAGTCGGGCTCACCGAGGGTTCCGTACCATCTTAATATATTGTCCCCATACATCAACTTACCAAACCAAAAGCAAATAAGTATAAAATCACTTTTTTAAGATTTCTAAAAAAGTATGCTGTTTAGGGATATTGTTTTATTTTCCTGTAATCTTTACATAAACTTCGCATAGAATAATTTCAGATTTTTCTCTATGTAAACTTTGGAGATAAGGGGGCGAACGGTATTTTTTTTTACAATATCCATCAAAAGTCGAAAACTATGCGGCCTAAAAACAAAAGAAAAAACGTTTGAGAAAGTGCAAGCAGTGCTCTTTCATATGCTGCCCCACATACCCTAATAGCCACACTTTGAATTTTTAAGACTGTCAGTCTTTGTTGTAAAAAAAATATTTGTGTATTTATTACTCTCTTAATTCCAAAATATTTGGGCAAACGTCATCTAAAACTAATCCAAATTTCAAGTTCATAGCACTAGTAGTTCTTGGGATATCCAGCTGTGACAGATAGACATACAGACTGAGTCGCACCATAAGGGTTCCTTTTTACCATTTCGGTACGGAAATCTTAAAAACAAAAAGTTTACTCTATAGTAGCAAAAGCAAAACAACAACTGTCCCCTTCAAACTCGTAAGTTTGATCGTGCGTGAGCGAGACAGACAGACGACCATGCAGTGCAACCTCACGCCGCGCGCTTATTCACAGACACTACGTGTAAATGTGTTACACGTGCCGTGTATTTCCCTTTCCGTGTTCAATTCGAGACACTGGTTGCTTGAAATCCACACGTATTTGTTGCACGCGACATGCCCACTACCAAAACCGTGTCCAGTTCGCGTCACTTGAACACTCTTTTGTAATCGATTGATTGCACTTTGTTTTTACAAAACACTGATCTACATCTGAATTTAACACTGATTTGAAAGGATTCGACATTATACAAAATAGTGTTGATTTGAAAACCACGCTAAAGCACACAGTCATGTTTTAATAAGAAAGATTATGTTAAATAACAATATGGCAAGGGTTAAAAATAAAATAAAATGTTATAATATGACGAAAACGCTATTTTTATATGAAAAAAAACGAGGTAGGTCAGGTGCAATGCAACTACTTTCCGACAAATTCATTTTGCTATTTAATATCGATTATTTGCACGTTTTGTTTTTAAAGGACGACCGAGTGTATCCTGCCTTTTTGGTAATTGATTTTGTTGACCCCTTAGAAGGGGCTTTGACTGAAACATAACTTTCCGTGCACGTAATTTTTTTCATCAACCAGAAAAGAAACAATATTGGAGGTAGTCGAGACAGTTCAGATATTTTATTATTAATGTCTGTATACTTATTGGATCTTGCTCCTCTCTAAGAACTTAAAAGATGTTGTATAATCGATGCCGACACGTTGAGCGACATCCGCAACACCGTTGTTATTTGTCGAGTACAAATGAATGCATGAAATCCACACGGTTTTACATTAGGTCAGATCGTTCCAAAACAGTGTCAAACTCAAATGAACACGGTTTGTAAAAGCAAAGCGCTATTATTCGATTACAAAACAGTGTTCAATAGTCGCGAAGTGAACACGGTTTTGGTGGGCATATTCCGTGCTCAAATACGAGTGGATTTCAAGCAACCTATGTCGCGAACTGAACACGCGTACGTGCCAGCTTTAGTAAATCGACCAATAGCGGCGCGTATCTGTGTGAGTGCGTTATTTCGGTCGTTTGTAGGCAGTGCAAAGACTGTGCCATAGTCAACATTTTCAGCAAAGATTATGGTGATATTTACTGAACACAAGAAAGAGTTTAGAAGATGCATGTTCCGCAATTTGTATTGCAAAAAGTGGTGCTTAGAAAACAGCCATTGCCATGACAATGTGTTAAGTGTCTAATAACAAAAGGGTCTAATATCCTTTAGATAACCCAATGTCTCTAGTAGTGGCGAAGGGTCGAAATGTGGCAAAGGTAAAACGGACGAAGAAAAACCCACAAATAAGACTATAAATAAAATTATCCACGGAGAATTAAACATTTTGTTCACTGTGCAACTGCCTGGTATCCATACACATATTCAACTAATTGGTGACAATAAATTAATGTAAAATTAGTATCTGCATAGTGGATCGCTAGGGTGTGATATCTAAAAGCAATGCCGATGGAGATCGGTATGCATGGACCTTTCGCCCTGATCTGTACCTAGGACTGGCAAAAACTAAATTTATTTCCATAAAATTTGTGATGCATAATATATACTGATTCAATTATGGATTTATGGCATGAAATCCATAAATTAATCAGTAAAAGATATTGTGACTTGTTTACAGGCATCACAAGACGCCCGCAATCGCGTGCTCGTACAAGGCGGCGGCGGGCTACCTGTATCCGCTGGAGAAGGGCTTCATCTACGTGCACAAGCCGCCTGTACACATTCGGTTCGAGGAGATCGCCTCCGTCAACTTCGCCAGAGGGGGGGCTTCATCCACCAAGTCAGTGCAATACCCTTTTGTTAGGTTTATCTCTCCTAGAGTATCACTAAAATATTAGTAAACACCTGTACCCGCTGGAGGAGGGCTTCATCTACGTGCACAAGCCGCCTGTACACATTCGGTTCGAGGAGATCGCCTCCGTCAACTTCGCCAGAGGGGGGGCTTCATCCACCAAGTCAGTGCAATACCCTTTTGTTAGGTTTATCTCTCTTAGATTATCACTAAAATATTAGTAAATTACCTGTACCCGCTGGAGAAGGGCTTCATCTACGTGCACAACCCGCCTGTACACATTCGGTTCGAGGAGATATCGCCTCCGTCAACTTCGCCAGACGTAGGGCATGCTCCACCAAACTAACGACAAAGATTAGAAAGATACAAAACACTTAGGTTAAAAAACATCAACTTCCCAGATCCTTTGACTTCGAGATCGAGCTGAAGTCAGGCAACATTCACACGTTCAGCAGCATTGAGAAAGGAGAATACGACAAATTGTTCGACTACATCACGTCCAAGAAACTCCATGTCAAGAACACAGGCAAGAATGTAAGTCATTATGTTTCTCATGCACTTATTTTATTTAATATTTTTGCTGTAGTTGCTCACCCTCATGAGATAAAAATTATATGTAGGTGTAAATAAAGGTTGTTTTCAGATTTTGTTTCAAGACATAACATTTTTATTTTCGCTTTTATGGGTACTATACAAGAAGAGTACTGTACTATTTAGTCATAAATATGCAACATTATTTAATCTATACAAAAATTCATAACCATTTGTAACACTCATGATTAAGAAATCACTTTTTGTATTGAAACAACCCTGACATCGCGAAAAAAAATTGCTGTTTCATACAAAGTTTTTTTTAAACTGAAATTTAACAACAATGGTTGCGATAGTCAGTTGCGATGGAGAACGGAATCCAATCGTATTTTAACTTTTCTTACTTATGCAAATCTTATCGCTTGCAGGATAAGGCGCTATACGACGATGACTTCGGTGACTCTGACACGGAGAAGGAACCGGATGCGTACTTGGCGCGAGTGAAGGCCGAGGCCAAGGAACGCGCCTCTGACAGCGAGGACGACGAGTCCACCGACGAGGACTTCAACCCTGACAAGGCCAAGGAGAGCGACGTCGCTGAGGAGTAAGTACCCGCCTATTTTGTTTCTAAACTCGGAGCCACAGATAAATAAATAGCAGTACCAAAGGGTCTATACATACCGATTCCCAACGGCTTTCCCTTAAGAAATCCCACACCAGCTTGGACAAATTAACCTACCGATCCATCATAAGGTTATAGTATATTAGAGTAAAGGTTATAGTACATTACTGCAGCGGCCAGCAAAAAAGCATCGATGGACGATCGAATGCGCTTTTTTGCGCATTTGTTTTTTTTTTCAATAAACAGCTTTCTACTTGCAAACCTGTTCTAAATATAAATAAAATATTTGACAAGTTACCTCCTTGGTTGCCACATTTCGAAGTAAAAGATCGTTCCATTTTTAAATTACACGACAGATATAAGTTGACTATGTAATTTATTTGGCCGCTAAACCACGACAGTTATGGATTTTCATACAACTTTTGTCGGCCGCTGCTCGCAGGTATTTGGCCAGTACAGAAATTTCGATTTATCTCGAAGAAGGTTCTCAAAATAATACTCAAATTTCCAAGCATGTTTGAGAAAAGAGAATTTTCGGAGAATTTTTTGGTCCAGCTTACCTCTGCTATATTTTGAACCCTCGCCTCTGCTTAATAGGGTAGGTATTACTAATCTTGGCACCCTTCAGCCATTGGCAGTTTGACATTTAAACACAAATATTTAGAATGTTCATGCCAATACAAGACGTCCTCTGGTATCCTACTGCCATACTTGGGGGTTTCAGAACACGGCCAAAAAGGTGACTAATGTATCATATTGCTATGAAAATTCTTAATATTCGTGTTTAAATACCAAAGTGTCAATGACTGGTGATGCCAAGATTAGTACAGGGCCCATACCGCGCAAGTGTCATCGGCATCGACATCGACTTCATTTGACAGATGGATGTGACATATTGCTCTTAGTCTTTGGTAAGTTTTCATTTGTGTCAAACAGAAGCAGCAATGTGTCACATCCATCTGTCAAATTAAGCTGATTTCGATGCCGACGGCACTTGCGTGGTACGGCCCCAGGTTACCTTAGTTACTTCGTTAATGGAGCGCGCTCCAACAGCGAAGACCGTCGTCTTCGCTGTTGGACAGCAGTTCGCAGTCCACCGACGAGGATTTCAGCCCCGACTAGGCCAAGGAGAGCGACGTCGCCGAGGAGTAAGTACCCGCCTTAATCATGGTTAGATACTTACTTTATAAGGTAGATTAACTAAAGCTGGCACGCACAACACATTTACACATAGTGTCTGTATAAGGGCGCGGCGTGGCGTATATGGAAACGCTCCCGCATCTCAGACCAC
This sequence comes from Chrysoteuchia culmella, assembly GCA_910589605.1. Taxonomy (NCBI): domain Eukaryota; kingdom Metazoa; phylum Arthropoda; class Insecta; order Lepidoptera; family Crambidae; genus Chrysoteuchia; species Chrysoteuchia culmella. The sequence continues at coordinate 17,528,922 of OU342651.1, read as the reverse complement.
CGGTAAGTCTGAGATGGCTCAGCGACCTGAAGATCTAGCACGATGTTGTACGATTCTGCGCCAGTCACTTGCATTGAGGTCGGCGTCCACCGTGTCCTTCCACTGGTAGCGAAGGCGTCCAACCGGCCGTCGACCACTCACAACACCGAGATTGTGTGTCCAACAACACCGTCATCATTATACTTACCCAACACCAACAAGCTATATATCTATAGAAAGGCCATTTCTTTTAATTGAATTTTTGTATGGCACCAAATGTGTAGCTCATGGGGTTCTCTTTGAAAAAAAATCGTGCGCGAGTGCACTTGGCTGGTTTGTAAATATATTTGCAGGTATTAAGATCTTACTTAAGCAATCGTTTTTAAATCTTAATGATAAAATTTTGTTTATTTTTAATTATTATAATTAACATCTGTTGTGTTTGTGTATGTCTAAAAATTTTGCCTGTTCTTGTAAATTTTATATCACTTCATTGTTTTCAGGTATGATACTAACCCTTCATCTTCAGAAGATTCCGATGCATCTGGCGCGTCTAATGACAGCAAGAAAGAAAAGAAGAAAGAGAAAAAACCAAAGAAAACCATCACCATCGTAAGTGCTACTTATTAAAACTGTGTTACTTAATTTTGTTATGAAGGTATAAAATTACAATGTTTAGAATTGAGAGACAAAAATCGTATCAACATGATTAATAGAAAAATCCAAAAAAGTATTATTCCCGACGTTTATTTCTATGAATTATTGTAAAAGCAAAATTAAAAATCATAAACATGACCAAGTATAATATAAGTAAAATCAAAGCTTAGTTTTTTGATCATGAGAATTGTTTCTTTGTCGGGCATGGACTTTGAATATTTTTCCCTATGCTGAACAAGTTTACCGTGAAACTTGCAGACAGACAATTGATTATTTTTAAACACATTACATTCAATACAAGCATTATATTTGAATTAATGTGTACACTCCCAATAAGTCTAACACATATTAGGTATAGTCTCTTTTGTCTTCCTTGGTCAAACTCGATTCATAGCTGAAAATTAATTAAGAAAAACTTTGAAAAAAGTTTTTTGGCCGTTTCTAAGTAATTGACATTTGAGTCAATTGTGTACTCAGCATTATCACAAAATAACTCGTTATTACAGTCGGAACAACCCCGCAAACGCAAAGAAAAGACGAAGAAGCGCGAAAAGGATGCTAACGCACCCAAGCGGCCGAGCACCGCCTTCATGTTGTGGCTGAACGAGAACCGCAAGGGCATCATTGAAGACAACCCTGGGCTCAAGGTCACGGAGATCGCCAAGCGTGGAGGCGAACTGTGGCGCGACCTCAAGGACAAGACGGTATGTAGTGTAGAAAATATCGCTAGTGAGGACCACGAGCACTTAGTGGAGGACCACCCCGGGTTCAAGATAAATGGGATCGCCAAGCGTGGAGAAAAGCTGTGGTGCGAACTCAAGGACAATACGGTTATGTACTGTAGGGGATATCGCTAGTGAAGAACACGAGCGTACTATCATAGTGGACGACCACCCAAGGTCAAGGTTACTGAGATCGCCAAGTGTTGGAGTGAGCTGTGACGCGACCTCAAAGACAAGACAAGACGGTATGTACTGTAGTATCACTAGTGAGGACTACAAGCGTATTATCATCTTCCCGGGGTATCAGCGGATACCCCGGGTCAAGGTATAGGCATATAAAGTACTAGCGGCCGCTCGCGGTTTTACCCGCGTGGTTTCCGTTCCCGTGGGAATATCGGGATAAAAAGTATCCTATGTTCATAACCAGGCTATCTACTATCTGTTTACCAAATTTCATCCAAATCTGTTCAGTAGTTTCGGAGCCTATACAAACAAACAGACAAACAATAAAATCTTTCCTCTTTATAATATTAGTATAGATACTTACAGCAGGTGACTGACACATAACGTTTATTGCTGAATAATAGGCAATAAATAAGTGCCTTCTCATATGTAATACGGTCGCCGTGTAAAGCGTTCATACAAATCAAATCAATACAATACCGCAAGACTTATCGAACAGGCGCGGGTGACGGTCACTGCACGGTCGCCGTGATGTGAAGGCTGTCTTTGGAGCTCATACAATTCTGTTTTACACTGCACGATCGCCGTTCATGTGAAAAGGCACTAATTTATTGCCTTTAATCGTTTATAGATCAAAATATTATTTGGCAAACATTTCTCTATCTTCTATTTTATACTAATAAAACAATACCGTGGCTGATCGACAGACAACGCACAGCCCAAACGGCTGAACTGATTAAGCTGAAATTTTGCATACAGAATGCTTTAACGATGTTTAGCGAGCACTAAAAAAGGATTTTTGATATTCCAACAGGATAGGGAATAAAACGGAATTGTATTGTAACTGAATTCTTCGCTTAAGAAGTTGCGGGCGGATGGCTAGTTTGTTATAAAACTCTCAAGTTAATAGTTGTTGAATATAACAAAAATATTTGATAGGAATGGGAGGAAAAAGCGAGCAAGGCCAAAGAAGAGTACAACCAGGCGATGAAGAAATACAAGGACAGCGGCGCCGCCGACGAGTTCAAGCAAAAGAAGAAGCAAGCCGAAAAGGAGCGGAAGGTATGCTTTTAATTTATTTATTTATTTATTTATTTTTTAAGAAAATGATAGTTTACAAGACTCACACTTATACATAAGTGAAAAATATGATCGAGTAGATGATTTGAGACAGCATTCCAAGGTCCGTCCGCAGCAATGCAGCGCTGTACTGCTGCGCTGCAGTGTCGCCTTGCTGCTGCATATGACACTCACAAAATACATAAGCAACCTTGTCATATTACAATATTGAATTACATTTGTGGACAGAGAGAACTTTGTTCCCGTGTGTGTTAATGCGATAAGGTTGTAAAGTGTATGTATGTCATTGCTCCTGACTGTACAATAACTGTATATTTTGTGAAAATGTAACTAAAGTAAGTACGAGATTGGCGTGTTTTGAGCAAGGAATCGCATAGTGGTCATAGTTAATACGGGCCCAGTAGTGACGTGTTCGCCACAGCAAGTGTACGTGAATGTTGACAAGTAAATTGAATATTCGCAACACAAAGATGAATTGCTCAGGAGACCAATGAATTAACTTGGTGATTTTACATCCTGCCCTTTATGATGCCACCCATACTAATTATAGTAATAAGCTCGAATATACTATTATAGTATTGGCCATACTAATTATAGAATCGGCGCAGCTGCTGTAGACTTAGGGGCTCTCAAGAAAACTATTTACTATATATGATTTTACTATTTATTATCACGACGCGTTGTGGCAATAAAAAAGCCTTCGTATTCTGTGTTATACATACAGTGTGGTCAGGTAATTTTCAAACGACATTAGTCTATTTTCATACAAACGAGGTAACTTTGCAGCCTTGGTTCTCTGCCGAGGATTGACCGAGCTGTGGTTTGATAATGGCCATCCAAGGAGTGAATAGAGGAAATCAAGAATGCTGTACACACCCAACTGATCTGATCTACATTCTAAAAGATGTAGGGATCAGTGTTTTCAGTTTCAGAAAGTCCATACATTTTTATGCTATTTTTTTAAACATATCCATACATTTCTTACGAGTGTTGATCAGATCAGTCGGGTGTGTATAGCAATCTGGATCTCCTCCATTCACTCCTTGGATGGCCATTATCAGATCACAGCTCGGTCAATCCTTGGTAAAAAACCAAGTCTCCAAAGTTACCTCGTTTGTATGAAAATCGACTAGTGTCGTTAATTATGTGGCCACCACTAAAATATAAATAAATATTTCTTACACTCACACCAATTAACCTATCCCCAAAGTAACACTGTAAGACTTGTTATGGGCTACTAGAGTAACGGATATAAATACATATAATTATACATATATAAGTATTTATGTGAAGAAATATATATAAACGTCCATAACTCGGGTACAAATGCTCGTATTCATGATACAAACATTTGCCCTACCGGGATTCGAACCCGGGACCTCAGAGTAAGCGACACCTTGATACCGCTGTACGTACCACTCTACCACGGAGATTAGAGGAGTTAGATCTTTTATCTGTATCACAAGTGCATCATTATTATTATAATATTCGCAGGCAACCGAAAAGAAGGGCAAAGCGCCGGCCACCAAAAAGGCCAAGTCCACGGCGGCCGGCGGCGCGGGCGCCGGCGCCGGCGCGGGCAAGTTCACCAGCCGCGAGTACGTCGACGACACCGACTCCAGCTCCGACGACGACAAGCCCAAGCCCGCCGCGCAGGTATGCTCTATCATCATCACCAACTACTATCATCGTCGATCAAAAAAGTCAAGTCCGCAACCACGAGTACGTCGACGATACCGACTGTAGCTCCGATGACAATCAGCCCAAGCCCCGCCGCACAGGTATGCTCTATCATCATCATCAACTACTATCATCATCGATTAAAAAGGTCAAGTCCGCAACCACGAGTACGTCGACGACACCGACTCCAGCTCCGACGACGACAAGCCCAAGCCCGCCGCGCAGGTATGCTCTATCATCATCACCAACTACTATCATCGTCGATCAAAAAAGTCAAGTCCGCAACCACGAGTACGTCGACGATACCGACTGTAGCTCCGATGACAATCAGCCCAAGCCCCGCCGCACAGGTATGCTCTATCATCATCATCAACTACTATCATCATCGATTAAAAAGGTCAAGTCCGCAACCACGAGTACGTCGACGACACCGACTCCAGCTCCGACGACGACAAGCCCAAGCCCGCCGCGCAGGTATGCTCTATCATCATCACCAACTACTATCATCGTCGATCAAAAAAGTCAAGTCCGCAACCACGAGTACGTCGACGATACCGACTGTAGCTCCGATGACAATCAGCCCAAGCCCCGCCGCACAGGTATGCTCTATCATCATCATCAACTACTATCATCATCGATTAAAAAGGTCAAGTCCGCAACCACGAGTACGTCGACGACACCGACTCCAGCTCCGACGACGACAAGCCCAAGCCCGCCGCGCAGGTATGCTCTATCATCATCACCAACTACTATCATCGTCGATCAAAAAAGTCAAGTCCGCAACCACGAGTACGTCGACGATACCGACTGTAGCTCCGATGACAATCAGCCCAAGCCCCGCCGCACAGGTATGCTCTATCATCATCATCAACTACTATCATCATCGATTAAAAAGGTCAAGTCCGCAACCACGAGTACGTCGACGACACCGACTCCAGCTCCGACGACGACAAGCCCAAGCCCGCCGCGCAGGTATGCTCTATCATCATCACCAACTACTATCATCGTCGATCAAAAAAGTCAAGTCCGCAACCACGAGTACGTCGACGATACCGACTGTAGCTCCGATGACAATCAGCCCAAGCCCCGCCGCACAGGTATGCTCTATCATCATCATCAACTACTATCATCATCGATTAAAAAGGTCAAGTCCGCAACCACGAGTACGTCGACGACACCGACTCCAGCTCCGACGACGACAAGCCCAAGCCCGCCGCGCAGGTATGCTCTATCATCATCACCAACTACTATCATCGTCGATCAAAAAAGTCAAGTCCGCAACCACGAGTACGTCGACGATACCGACTGTAGCTCCGATGACAATCAGCCCAAGCCCCGCCGCACAGGTATGCTCTATCATCATCATCAACTACTATCATCATCGATTAAAAAGGTCAAGTCCGCAACCACGAGTACGTCGACGACACCGACTCCAGCTCCGACGACGACAAGCCCAAGCCCGCCGCGCAGGTATGCTCTATCATCATCACCAACTACTATCATCGTCGATCAAAAAAGTCAAGTCCGCAACCACGAGTACGTCGACGATACCGACTGTAGCTCCGATGACAATCAGCCCAAGCCCCGCCGCACAGGTATGCTCTATCATCATCATCAACTACTATCATCATCGATTAAAAAGGTCAAGTCCGCAACCACGAGTACGTCGACGACACCGACTCCAGCTCCGACGACGACAAGCCCAAGCCCGCCGCGCAGGTATGCTCTATCATCATCACCAACTACTATCATCGTCGATCAAAAAAGTCAAGTCCGCAACCACGAGTACGTCGACGATACCGACTGTAGCTCCGATGACAATCAGCCCAAGCCCCGCCGCACAGGTATGCTCTATCATCATCATCAACTACTATCATCATCGATTAAAAAGGTCAAGTCCGCAACCACGAGTACGTCGACGATACCGACTGTAGCTCCGATGACAATCAGCCCAAGCCCGCCGCACAGGTATGCTCTATCATCATCATCAACTACTATCATCGTCGATCATAAAAGTCAAGTCCGCAACCACGAGTACGTCGACGATACCGACTCTATCTCAGATGATGACCAGCCCAATCCCGCCCCCCAGGTATGCCCCAATCATAATCATCAACTACTATATCGACATTGATCAAAAAAACCAAGTCCACAGCCGCGAATATGTCGACGATACCAAAACTCATCGCACAGGTTTACCCTATCATCAGTGACCAAGAAGGCCAAGTCCACAGCGGCGAGCGGCGCCCGGCAAGTTCACCAGCCGCGAGTACGTCGATAATACCGATTCTAGCTTCGACGACGACAAGCCCAATCCCGCCGCACAGGTATGCCCACTATTATTATGGGAAACTTGGTGTCATAGTTGCGACCGGCTTCGCTAGCATACCTCCTCCAAATAATAATGATCACCATCAGTAGCCGGTATGATGTGCCCAGCGCTCATGGCGGCGCTTGACAGACTCATCGTATTCGATCACGTTTGTTAGCCATCGTTCGGTCCGGGCAGATGTCGGATAGGTGACCGTAAAAGTGGTATTACAACTGAGCGCTTCCGTGCTTCAGAAGGCATGTTAAACCGTCGGTCCCGGCTGTTGTTATCTGATAACAGTAGTAAAGCCAAGTCAGAGGCCTTATTATAGGCGGCTTGTTAAACTCTGACACTGGAGGTGGCCACTAATCCCCATACGATAAAAGAGAGAGATGATGTCCACAGCGGCTCGGGCTAGTTCATCAGCCGCGCAGGTACAAAAGAAAGAAAAAAAATGCGTACGCTCGCACGGCTGACGTCAACGACCGAAGTCAGCTTATGAGGAAATCAAACCTACTACTACTAGACTACGTTCGCACGAGAGCTTTTTAGACTCTTTAACGCGCGTTATTTCTAACGATTCGAACGAAATAGACCACTATGACTTCTCAGCTGGGTGTGTACACACACGAGCACTTTTTGCATTCGGAGTTAGCATACAAAAAAAATACCGAACGCTTTATTAATCCATTAAGTCCCGCTGGCTACCGGGGGAGCCACGGAACAATAGATTATCTATTGTGTCTCATAACCTGAGTCCTGAGAGGTGCTCCCGTGCGGACGAACGCTAAGTTTTCATGTCCAAGTGGCTTGTCTTTCACATGACAGCATATTTGAGCGCGGCAGACTAATCAAATCGCTAGATACGTCCTTCCTAGCTTCTCATTATTTCCTTGTTTTATGCGTCTTTCCCGAACTCAATGATACTGATTGATTCCTTTTTTTAAATGATAGATACCATATCATAAGAATACTTGTAAGAACCAACGTATTTACTAATTTTCTTCTTTTTAGAGCAAAGACACTAAAAAGAGCAAAGATAAGAAGAGCTCTTCGTCAGAAGCGGCGTCATCGGGAGGCTCCGGCGACGACAGCGGCAGTGGAAGCGATTAAACATAGGTTCAAGATTCTCAGTTTAAACATAGGTCTACATGCTGGATCTATCTCGTGGCCCAATTTCTTATCACATGGTGATTTTATGATTAATGATTTTATTTTTGTTTTCTAAAAAAAATGAAATTTGTTCCCAATGATTGTCTTTGATAACGTTAATAAGAGACCTGTGTTTTCTTTTTTTTTAAATATTATAATTTCTCAAAAGGTATATAATTTCTCCTTTAATTTTAAAATATTAATAAGTTATGTGATAATGTTAATCTTTGATAATCCATTCCCTGTGAGACCGTAACTGTTGATCACTTGTAAATATTAGTACTTATTATAGTATCACTTAAGTTACTTACACGAAACGAAAGAAGACTGCAGCATTAAATAACACAATATTTTGAAACTCCTTTTACAAAATTGGTGTTTACAATTTATTGTTTAACTAACAGTCTTTTCACTCACTTATTAATGTTTAGTCAATAAATAATAGTTTTATAATTGTACCTGTAAGTCCTATGTTAAGCCATTGGTTATTATAACAATCTCTAACGGAATCGGATTATGTTAATTGTAGAAATATAAGTATTATACAATTCGTTTTAGTAACGAACGCTTTTTATTTATCTTCATTTTATAACCGCCAGTTGCATCAAAAATTAATTTTAAAAATTCGTTTATAGTAACTGGAATTTGCTTGTCAAAACTGTCAAATCCCATACATTTTTAATCCATAAACCCTGTAAAAGTTAAAGTATAACGCTAAAAAAAACTTACTGTAATAATAATAAATAAATAAATATAAATATTTCTTACACTCACACCAATTAACCTAACCCCAAAGTGAGCACTATAAGGCTTGTGTTAATAATACTAATGCCCTTAAAGCTACAACAATCGTAAATGAATTGGTGTAGCTAGGTAAAGGAGAATGGTTTTTAACTATGCAGGGTTATCAGAACAGTAAAACACCAAGTGCTTCGTAGGAGTAGGCGATCGAGTTTAAAAAAAATGTTATTGAGACGTCCTAGAACAACAGTTGTTAACTATGTTAGTAAAACTTCTGCGAGATTGTTGGGGGTTTTTATATAACCTATTACCGAGTTGGCGCTTAAATGTGCCGGGTGAGTGTATTAAACAATATTAAAAATCAAGATATTAAACGGGACGTTGGTGAACATAAGATTACTTTTGAGTTCTGACAGTAATATAAAAAGTATTTTTTTTAAAAATCCAACCTAAAAAATAGTACATGTAGGAAACCTAAGTACTTAGTAGAAATGAAAATTTACAACAATAGCAAATTTAGACTGAGCGCCGTTAGCTGGATTATTTGCTTTTGTTATGAATATGCTATATGAATAAAACATATAAGTAACAATGAATTTTTAACTTAGTAAAAAATCCCGGTCCCACTATTCCCAAATGTCCCAAATAGCAAAAGGTTGGATGTAACAGGCCATAACGTTCCGCGCGTACGAAATCCATACCCTAAGTAACGTTAGAATCACTACATTATTTTTATTAATTCGATCGACCACAGTGCTTTCGAATCTTAAAAGGCCGTGGTGATTGTTTCGAAATTGGTTAAAAAAAACTGCCTATTTCATTTTTACTAGCTACATAGCGCTTTCGGAAAATAATCCCTTTCATTTACTGGGACAAGGGCATGAAAGCTCGGAACACTGGTTTGAATAGTACTGGGTTTGTCCGCCCTATTGTTGTGAATTTCTTACGGTACAAGATGTAATTATTGTTAGCTTGTATTTCTTTCAAGTATAGAGTTTAAACTACAGCATGGTAACTAACAACAGCATAATCTTCGGAAACAAAGTATTATTAGAATTAGTAAATCGCTTATTTTAGTAAGTTATTTAATGATATACTCATACAACACTCGCAAATTTCATATTTTAATAAATACTAATAATTAAAATTTCTACCATCACAGTTATTGCAACAATCATCATTGAACCGAAGCAAAAATTCGTTAGTATCTGGCGTTCAAAAGGGACGCTATAGAAGTACCGCTACCCATACAAAATGGGTTCGGGAAGCGTCGAGCCGTCGCCCGTGGGACACACGCACCCTGCAGGCAAAGCTCCACGGCATTTTTTGTCGGGGGCGCTTATTGTATTATTAAACACAAAGACGGGACTCGCCTGCCCGGCTTGCGGTAGGTTAGGGTACGCAAGCGATAAATTATGAAAACAAACTGTGACGCTCTAGTTCTACGATTGTATCGTTAAGCTAATGACAAAGGCTGGGAAGTGTTTGTTTCGCGTGGTTCCCTACTCTCTTCACCTTGGGAATATCGGGATAAAAGATATCCTATGTTTTAATCCAGGCTACGAACTATTTGTATACCAAATTTTATACAAATCCGTTCAGCCGTTTTCGCATGATTGAGTACCTAACTAACATCCAGACTTTCAAATGTGGACTAAAATAAAATTTATATTTCATAGCAGAGCTATCTTAATGTAATTTTAGAAGCATGTTTTATTAATAAAAATATAGAGCATTATTTTTATTGCATAACGCCATTGTTATACTTGATAAATATTGTGCAAAAACAAACTAAATACTTTAAAATTAATAGATAATGCACTGAATAGGTACTAAAACCACGTTCTGTGACTATTTTGTGTGACCTACAACAAAACGGCAAGGATGTAACTAAACACCATTATAAAGAAAAACTGAGTCAAAATACTATTTAATTTAAAACAATTGTCTTCGCTAACAATATTTGATGGATAATCGTGAAGTCAAAATTACACACATCATATTAAAATACTTTTATCAGTGAAAAACAAACATGCAGATATCAAGCTCGACCCAAAGAGGTGGATCTTAAAGATACAGATAGGCTCTGAAGTCCGGTGTTAAAATAAGGTCATTTTTGAAGAGTACATTAGGTATCATAATCGTATGAACGGAAGATATTTATATCAATTTTAATAAATAAATATCAATTGCGTAGTGTCAAAAATTACCTAACCGTTGACTATCTTACAGTTAACTTAAGACTGTCTTCTCTTCTAACAAAGACTTGTCTTCCATTAGTTCCAGTCAACATAAGACAATAATGTGATTCAGTGAATGGTGAACGAACTGTGTTTTAAATAACGTTTCATCCTTTTAATATTGATCATGTTATTATCGACATAACATTGCAAAATAATGTTTACTCATGAGTCGTTTGAAATTAGATATCATAATGCCAATATTGCATTATTAAGTAAGAAAGTAGCGAAGTGCAATTTTTTTAGTTTCTATTATATACAGTAAATTTTTCATACAGCTAGGTAAAAAAAAAACTAAAAGTGCCTATCCCAAAATAAAATGTAAGTAAATTATCGTGGTTTGATTACATTCATGTGTTGTTATCTGTTATCACGATAGGGCTTATCAAGCCAGGCACAGACGTTCGTGTTTTATTCAACTTTAATGTTTAGGAAGGTTATCAAAATGAACCGCAACAAAAAAATATTCGTACGTTACGTTACAGACTAACACAATAGAGTATTGAAGACGCGATTATGCAACTATAAAGGTAGATGGGGTGTAAATAAAATTGCATAAGACGTAGGTATAGGTAGTAAGCAGCTGGCACTTTACAAAAAAAAATACGAGGTGACTATTCCTAATATAATAAAAAACCGTTAACCGTCTTTCTCTCTGTTACCTATCACACGTAACCTCCGAACAGATTTTAATGAAATTTGGTATGGGATAATATATCATGGAATAACCATGAATAAAGGATAATTCTTATACGGATTGCTGGCGCCACCACGCGACACGAAGTCCTGGAGTAAGTGGGCGGAAGGCTAGTATAAAGTTTACTTACGCCGAGTCAAGGTTCGAATCCCGTCACGCACCGGTGAAGATTATGGGTGCACTGCGTTTTTATTAAGTTTATGATTACAACAACTCGGTAAGTTATGGTATGCGTGATGTTAGATAGATTTCAATCAATTAGAACATAAACCACACCACTACACCACGTTTATTACTCATTTTCTAAGGGTTGAATTTTTTGTTAAACAATAGGTACCAAAAATACCACACTTACTTTATTTACTTGGACGAATTAAGTCCAAGTTTATTTATGATCAACTAGCGGCCGCCCCCCGTTTCACCCGCGTGGTTCCCGTTCCCGTGGGAATATCGGGATAAAACGTTATCTATGTTATAGTCCAGGCTATATTCTATCTGTGTGCCAAATTTCATCAAAATCGGTTTATTTATTTTCAATATTAGTTAGTAGGATTTATCTAAAATAAATTGAACTAATAATATTACAATATTATTAGTACAGTTATAGGTCGTCGTTAATAAATTGACGACGTCGTCCTACTGTTCGGCGCGCAGGTGCGAATGCTCGCCTTCTGCGACAGAGGTCCCGGGTTCGATCCCCGGACAGGACAAATATTTGTGTGCATGAACATGACTACTGTCTTGGTCTGGGTGTTTTAATATTGTATATCATGTATTTATTTACAAAAAAAAAAGAATATTTATCAATTATCTAGTATCCATAACACAAGTTCTTTATGAAAATACCTTGGGATAGATAATTTGTGTGATTGTATGAAATTATTTATTTATTGTTTATAGAACGTTAAGTATTGTACTTAAATGAAAACTAGGTAAGTATAATGTCATATTTAACAATTTACCCTACAGTATCGCTACCTCTTAACAAAACAAGCGAAGAATCACGTTATAGTCACCACCTTACTTAGTCCTCAAAATCAAATTTCAACTACGTTTGTATAAAAAAAGGTGCGATGGTATCCTTGTCCTTTCTAGGGAACGGACAGGCAGGCAGGCAATGAGCTCAACAAAAACAATCTAAATAAAAATTGGAATACTAGAAAAAACCTTCAAAAACTCTTTCTTTCTCTCAATAATTAACATAGCCCAGTCTTTTTTTATAATGCGTCGTGAGCACAGACATATCTATGTCTGTGGTCGTGAGTCTGAGCCTTGGTCTGAGCACATTTTAGATGAATGGAGTAAGTATACTTAGTAAGTAGGAAGGCTTCACAGAACACAAAAAGTCTTTGTAGGCTTTCATAAAAGCTAAGCATAAATAATAATCTAAGTACTTGGAGTGTATAGGTGCAGCAGCAGAGCTTTGCACCAAACGATGGCGGTTACATTGTCGTGCGTGCTTGCATGCTTTGCTGCATCTCCGACTCTCCTCCGTACAGCTGCACGCAGATGAGGACCCTGGTGGGGATACTGCCTTTGCAATCATTCATAGCAGCTGATTAATTTGGGTCGATACGTTTTTTAGGACGATCATATCAACACGAAAAGAAGACCTGCTATGCTAGCTAGACTCGACCGCCTCTGTATCAGTGTCCGCCCGGTATCAGACCCAGGGGTCCTGGATTCGATTCCCAGCGGGGGAACATATTGTATTCGATTTGGTTGGTGGTGGACTTGTTGTAAGTCCGCGCGCCTGGCTAGCTACCACCATCTTATCTAAGTCTGACGCCATAACAACAATGTTTTCAGCATTGTTGTGTACCGACAGTTCGAGATAAGATAGCCAGCTCCTCAATGGCTGATGATGGCTAAGAGTCTCCCCTTCGTCATAAAAAAAGGGCGTAGAAGGAAAAAAAATATAATGTACCAGCCGTTAGCTTTCCTGTGCAGATAGTTTAAAGCTTATCAATAGACAGGGCAGCGCATAATATTATTCGATAACTAATATAGGCAACAGGCTGTCTATATAATATTATGTATTCACCATTGTTTTCAGAATTTGAGAACTTTAAAAATACAGTTCGATAGCACAGAAAAAACTGATTAAGATGGCATTTAAAACTCATTTTGGCCAAAATGGTGGTTACGCCCTTTGAGCCGCAAGGTATCGATATGGTACATTTTACTCCCAAGATTCAACTTTGATTAAAGCTCGCTGTCATTACCCGGTATTTACCACGATCGATTGCAGCAGTCGTTTGTACGACGACGTAGCAAACTTTGACTTGAGAGAACGAGGTTCAATTCCCTTCCGAACCAAATGTTAAAAACCACTTTATTATTATTATTTTCTCGCAGGTTCGGGCGTTTTTACTACTTTATCTACCGTATTCCAAAACGTTAGGTACAGAGAAAATCCTTCGTCGGTACCGATCGAAACCCTTATCCAAGAGTAACCCTGTATAAATTTAACCATTCACCACTAAATGGGCCTGAAATGAAATTAAAAGCCAATGCCAAGGTTCCTTACTTCTATATTCACACGTCAGGTAATCGAACATCTGTTTACTTGCAAATGTTTGAACGCTAAATCTTCACCATAGAGTCGAAGCTATGGCTAATAAGTTTTGAGCTAAACAATCATTGACTAGGTCTTCTTGTAAAACTTTTAGTACCTACTTACATTTGGCACGAGTACCTATGGCTGGCAAAGTAATAAGTAAGTAGGTATCTAGGTACTATTTTTTTTTCAAAGATTAGTATAACAGATACCCAGGTATTTTGGAATGGTAACTAACTACAGAACACCCATTAAATAAGGCCTAACTATTTGCCACAGGCAAGGTTAACACATTTAACCCAGAGTTAGTGCTACCTTTGTATGCACTAACTCTTGGTTAAATTTTAACCTAGCATGGCGCAAAATCATCTAATTTGTTTACTACATAATGAAAGTTATTGCAATCTGCAGTTTCAACTTTCATCCAAGAGTTCAAGTAGGAAGTAGCGTAGCAGTCAATAGCAGGTATTCGATAGAATTTAGAAATGCATTTTATGTCAATAACCATAAGTACCAAAAATATCACACCCTTATATCCTAAGAAATAAAAACTATTTCTCAAGTTGCTTCAAATATCAAATCGTAAACAAACGTGTGTGTCTGCCATTCAAGAGCTATGTTTTATTGGCGTCTCTTTCACGCTAACGTTTACCGCGCTTTTACAATTCGTTGGCGGCATTTAAAATAAGGCGCGAGTTAATTTTGGTAGGAACTGGTAAGGGGAGCTTGTACCGTAGTAGGTCACTTTTTGATATACTTATAATAAATTTGTATGAATGAGAATTACAAAAAATATTTATTTGGATATACCTTAGTCTAAATCTATGAATTTACGCCATTTCACACCTTATTTTCTAAGAAATATAGCAAAATAATTTTAGTAAGGAAATGTATGAAGATACCAAAAACAAGCAAATACCTACTTGACATCTATAGAAATACCGTTTAATTTTGCTTAGCACAATTGTCAACACGTCACGGATACACGTAGTACAAGATGCCTCATTGTATATTGTGCAGTTGGTAGCAGTGGGTAAATTGGCCAATCACAGACGACGTAGATGGCGCTGAGGTGCTGACGCGGTACGACCCCAAGCTAGCTTGCGCTGGGAACATTTTACTTCGAGCTCCATACATTTCTTCTGGTTCTCTACGTCTACAGTTTGGTTGTGTGCCAGTTCAAAAAGAATTTCAAAATTTTTGCCATCAGGTAAGTCTAATCATTTTTCCTTTTAAAGTTTTGAGTTTTATTTTAATTATTCGGATAATATAAGGCGTATTTCAATAAATTATTTTTCGTTCCACGTTGGAATTGGCGTTCAAACATGGCTATAGGCTTCGTCGTACTTTCCTTAGTAAGCGTGGGTATGGCGAAGGACGCCTTATTTTCAATAATTTATTTCTCGAATCTTTTCCATTGAAGGACTGAAACAGTTCTTCTACGACTTATAGTACAATAATTGTGGGATTATTTAGTAATTATGTCATCTTTACTTATTGCGTATTTTCAACACAATACGTGAAAACAAAATGGCTCGTACAAGCCAAGCTTAGGCCAGTGAACTCGTTATATGGAGCGATAACATTTTCATTGATTTTTACATAATCCAATCATTGTGATTAGTGGTTTTAATTGAGAAAAGCTTCCTTATTTGGTTAGAATTCTTATTTTTTCTATAGTTATGCGTGAAATACGTTTCCCGCCAAAACGCCGCCCTAGTCGTGCCTTATTGCGAAGGAGTGTGTTCTTCATATCTTGTTTAGAGTTAAAGCATGGTTGATAACCTGTTGCCTAGCATTTATTTAGTGTTTTCTCAATTATTTTGTTTAAATTCACAGGAAAAAAGTTAAAATGTCGGATAAGCCTAAGCGTCCAATGTCGGCTTACATGCTGTGGTTGAACAGCGCAAGAGAAAAGATAAAGGCCGACAATCCTGGCCTAAAAGTCACGGAAATCGCCAAAAAGGGAGGTGAAATCTGGAGGTCAATGAAGGATAAGAGTGTATGTAATTTCCATGTCTTTGTTAGCATGCTACTCTTTACAGATTTTCCATCAAGGTTTCTTATTATGTTTCTTATTTCATAGGTATGGGAAGAAAAGGCAGCCCAGGCAAAAGAACAGTACACAAAAGACTTGGAGTCATATAATGCCAATGGTGGAGGTGGTGAAGGAGGCGGCAAGAAAGCCCAGAAACGAGGAAAGAAGGGCAAGAAAGCGTCAGCACCTGCTGTAAGTATTCACAGTCCGGAAATGGGCGTTTCTATGTGTATCCAATCCAATTATATCATTACTAATGGAAATTCATATTTCAGAAAGCTAAGAAGAAGAAGGATGAGTCTGAAGACGAGGAGGGTGATGAGGAAGAGGAGGAGGAAAGCGAATGATCTCCCAACCAGCAAAACAATTCTGTTCATATTGAATAATTTACTTGGACTTAATTTATTACAAAGTAAAATGGACTGACTTTCCAAAGTCTGTACTGCAGTTCACATAATTTTTTTTTATATATTCTGATATTATACATTTTGATTTTGTGAATTTTTAACTTAAATTAGATCCAATTTATTATAACAATTATTTGGTCTCTATGAAATTGTTGAATTTTTGCTGCGTTATTTGTACTACTTTGTTTTTGTAGTATTAATGGTAATAGCTGTAAGATGACTGCAGAGTTTGGAAAGTTTCACCTCAGGCTAAGTTCTAGGTTTCTAAGCCACAAAAAAAATAATGTTTAAGTGTTAGCATGTATACACCGGGGAATTGTACAGTTAGCCCTCCCTCGTTAAGTTCGCTGTGACTACTGGATGCTCGTGTTTGAGATGTACGATTTAGTTTTATCAAAACTTGTATGTCTACAGCCCCCTGATTGCTCTGTATTATTTTAAAGCTGTGCTTTGAATCAAATGTCATAATGAACTGTGTGTGAATTCACAGGGCATAACGGTTTTGGTCAAACTACACCAACATGTAAAATTAGAGACTATGTCATTATTAATTATAATGTTAAACCTACCTCTTCTCACTGTAAATTGCATAGCTGACAACTGTACCAAACTTAGCTAAGATCGGGCGAGATGCCATGTGCTCGGCGATTAAAGTAATTTAGGAAATTGATGTGTATGTTGTATTTTTAGTTAGTTAATAGGTAGGTTTTCGACGTGATTTGTCTCTCAAATTTTACATTTGTGTTATTTGTAAATGAGAATTAGCATTCCTCATGTCAATACGGATTTTACATGTTCAATAAAGTAATTTCATACAAATATTGTTTATTTATTTGTTTGTTACCACGGAAGTTCAAGAAAGATTGATCATCCACGAACTAGCCATGTCTTTTCAAAGACACTGTATTTTTTCATTTTGACTGGAAGTAGGTAGGTAGGTACCTAGAACTTTCCTCTTATTGCACACAAGACATTTGCGCCAAGCTAGGTTACAAAATATAACCTAGCACGGCGCGAGTATGGAATCGTGGTGTGTAGGTACTATGCCGCCCACAAATTACATAGTAATGTACCTACCTACAAGTAACTATGCCATGCCATTTGGTTACGAATAAAAAGATGAAACCGAAACATGCGTGCGCCATATTGTGACGTCATTCTGTCAAACTAACTTGGTAGGTACCATAGGCAAAAAACAAGGAGAAAAATAAAGTGCGTTACCCCCGCAAAACGTGCTTTATAGAGATAGACAATTATTGGTGTATCATGTCATAACATTACAGATTTTCAAGTATTAAAAACATTTCGCAAATCGGTGACTCAAACTTTGAATTGTACAAAGAAAACTTTTAGGTTTATCCAACATCTAACTATTGATCCATAAAATTCGGGACATTTGCTATAAGAAGTCGATAAAAAAAAATACCCGCTTTGACACAAAATATTTAATTAATTAATCATTAAATATATTTTTTTGCCTACCGTAAAAAATATGGCCATGGGCTTCATTTGACAGTTAAATGACCATATAAGGTAATTTTATGAGTTTCAACTGTCAAATGAAGCCCATATCCATATTTTTTACGCGGTAGGGATAGGCTGCACCTTGTAACAAATAATGTTAATTATTGAAACCATTAACTAAGCAATTTTTTTTTTCAAATGTGTTCCGGGTTGTCTCTACCTTAAACTTAAAAATACCGGTTTCATTAAAGAGCAAAATGAAAAGAGTTTTGAATGATTTAACCGGTTTATAGTGATTTTCTCTTTATAAGTACCTAAACACAATGAGGCAGAGCGAGCGCGCGAATCGCAGAGCGAATACTGATTTAGGCAGTATGCTCTCTGGCCTTTAGCCTGCCCGCCTACCATGTAAAAAATATGGACATGGGCTTCATTTGACAGTTGAAGCTCATAAAATTACCTTAAAAACCCATTGACTTGTAAATTGACTTGACATTCTGTTGTATCTCTATGTAAAAACCATTTAGAAACGGTCATTTAACTGTCAAATGAAGCCCATGTCCATATCCATATTTTTCACGAGGGCCATTGTTCTACTATTTTTCCGGCTGAAGACCAAAAAAAACTACTGTTTTGATTTGACATGCATGCATGACAAAATTAAAGTCACAATCAATGTTGCCAGATCGGCCCCTAAGGGGCTGATTATCGGCCTTTCAGAACCTATCGTCGGTCGGTCACCTTCAGTCGGTCTTTGGCAGCCTTCTGCCTTTCACAGCCATTTCTATAATTGGGGAAAATAAAAGTAAAATAACAATGTTATCAGCAAAATTTTTTTGCAAATCAGTTTGTAACTGTAACGAGAAGTAGCAAATATCTTAATTTGCAGAAAGTGATAAGTAAGACATTACTACTGTTAGACTCTCTTTTTTAATAGTAAGCAGAGTGAGTTTTTTTTAAGTTAGAGAATAAAAACAGGCAAGCGCACTTGTCTTAATACATCTTTTTTGAGGTAAATTACTAAAGTAACTGTGAATGGATGTGTACGTAGGTACATGTGTAGGTATAAACTTTTCATTATTTTGCCTTATCTTATTTTAATTATTATTTATTATAGTAAAAAAATCTAAAAAGATCATATAGTAAAAATAGTTATTTCTCTTGCTTTGCCAGGCACTCATTCCGAATGCTTTATTTTTTTTTATTTTCAAGTAGGTTTTAATTTTTTTAAGTTTTTATTTCAAAGTTTATTAGTTCGTCGTCTCAGCCACATGACACCCACTGCTGGGTATAGGTCTCCCCCAAGGATCTCCACGACGATCGGTCCTGCGCTGCCCGCATCCAGCGGCTTCCCGCGACCTTCACCAGATCGTCGGTCAACCTTGTGGGGGGCCTACCCACGGAGCGTCGTCTGGTACGCGGTCGCCATTCCAGAACCTTTCCGCCCCAACGGCCATCGGTTCTTCTCGCTATGTGTCCCGCCCACTGCCACTTCAGCTGAGCAATCGTTCGAGCGATGTCAGTAACTTTAGTTCTTGAGACACTGAGGTAAGTTGGACGCGAAGATTTTACGGAGTTTCCCGAATGCTGCCCATCCGAGTTGGAGATCTCTTTCTCAAAGTTGGACTTACCTAACTGGATTGTCTGTCCAAGGCAAACGTAATGGTCAACAACTTCGAGTGTAGTGTTCCCAACGTGAACTGTAGTGGGTATGACATGGGAATTCGACATGATTTTTGTCTTATCCATGTTCATCCTAAGACCCACTCTTTGGGAAGCACTAGGGAGATCTTTGAGCATTGTGTTCAGGTCTCAGCCATAAGGACTATATCATCGGCAAAACGAAGGTGTGTCAGATACTGGCCATTTATGTTGATGCTGCGTCCTTTCCAGTCCAAAAGCTTAAAGATGTCCTCCAACGCAGCTGTGAACAGTTTCGGAGAAATAACGTCTCCCTGTCTCACACCTCGCTGCAGTTGGATGGAATTTGTGCTCTGGTTCTGTAATCGGACCGACATGGTGGCATGTTCGTATAAGTACCTTAACACCTCGATATACCTATAGTCCACTTGGCACCTCTGGAGAGACTGCAGCACCGCCCAGGTCTCAATCGAATCAAAGGCTTTCTCATAGTCCACGAACGCCAAGCAAAGTGGCAGATTATACTCTTCGGTCTTCTGTATAACCTGCCGCAGCGTATGGATGTGGTCTATGGTACTGAAACCTTTTCGGAACCCAGCTTGTTCGGGAGGTTGGAAGTCGTCGAGCCTGCGAGCAAGACGATTCGTGATGACTCTCGAAAACAACTTATAAACATGGCTTAAAAGTGAGATGGGTCTGAAGTTCTTTAACCGGGTCTTGTCACCATTTTTAAAGAATAAGACTACCTCACTTATATTCCATGCTCTTGGCGTTTTGCCCTCGACGATAACGGAATTGAATAGCTTCTGGAGGACTTTGAGTATCGGCTTACCGCCCGCTCTCAGAAGTTCCGCAGTAATTCCATCATCGCCTGCCGCCTTGTTGTTTTTCAGTTGCTTGAGAGCCATACTAATCTCGTACAGGCTGACGTCCGGGATATCTTCGGTGAAGTGTCGGGTAAGCTTGGCTCTGGGGTCTTTAGCCTTGCTTTCAACAGGTGTCTGCGTGGAATATAACTGCCCATAGAAACTCTCGATCTCCCTCAGGATTTCAGGTTTCGTAGAAATGATGCGACCGTCGTCAGTTTTCAGCTTCGTCATCTGGCTTTGCCCAATAGACACAATAGAATCTCTCGCGAACACTTTGGAGCCTTTGTTACGCTAGATAGCCTCTTTAATACAGTTCGTATTAAATTGGCGAAGGTCGCTTGTCAAAGACTTAGAGATCTGCCTATTTAGTTGCCGATAGCGATGAGCATCCGCTGAGTTCTGAAGCCCCATTTCACGTCTCTGATCCATGAGTAGGAGTGTGTGGTCGGAGAGTTTCTTTAACTTGGTACGGCGGGTTTTAGTTACTTACATGAAAACAAAAACACAAAAAGGACATAAGAAACAACTTTTACTGAAGCCCGAAATAATTCGATCTGTAACATCACAAATCACGTCGCGGCGCGGCGGCGACTACTCGCGGGTGACTGAGAGTCATGACGTCATTGACCGACTGTGCGAGCGGACGGGAAAAGAATCATAACTTCCTTATTTTTAAGATAATTGATAAATAAAATCTTATAAAAAAAGGAAACTTCCTGATTGATATTTTTAAGGATTATGAAAAGACTACTTGTCAGACCTTTTAAAAAACATTATGTGACCACATAAAGTATGTTCTTTCAGTTAAAAAAAATGAAAACCGACTTAAAAAAAAATAAAGGCAAAAAATAAGCCTTTTACAGTCGGCGTAGGACCGCCAGGTAGAATGTTTTTATAAAAGTTTTTTATTTTACATTTTTTATAGGAAGAAGAGGTCCCATGCCTACGCCAATAACCGTATGTCAACTGCTCACCATCTTTTACAAAATGCTGCTTTTCCCGGTGCATGGACGTTACTTATGGAGGAGTTCTCCCGGTACTACATCAACAGCTCCACTTCATCACTTGGATTGAGTCGAGCATAAATTGCTTCTGAATCACTTTAAAGTAATCGTATCGCTTTTGTTAAATGCTAAGTATTTATTAGTTCCGATGAGCATTTGTGGTCTTCATCATCAGTTCCACTTCACCAAACGATGCTTTCCGGAAGCATATGCATGAGTTACTATAGAAAACACCAAAATCGCTATGGAAGGGTCTATAATATTTAAAGTGTTCCCTAGATTTCTCCAGATCTTGACACGATGAGAATGGGACCACATGGAAAGTATTGAAATCCGTTGTCAACTGAAAAAGCTATGGCAAAACATACAGACATTTAACTTGTAAAGCTCCTCCTTTTTTAAGTCGGTTAATAACTTTTTTTTTCAATTTCGGCCTTTCCTGCCCAAAATCGGAGATTTTTAATAAAATTTTCGGCTCTTTTGAATTTATGTGCTGGCAACACTGTTCACAACACTGTCCACCAGTGTTGCCAGATCGCTTCCTGGCCCTTTAGAATCTATGTCGGCCTTTGACAGCCATCGGCCTATTTTTGGCCTTTCGCAGCCATTTCTATAATTTTGGTTAAAATTGAATTAAAATAACAATATCACCAGATTTTTTTTTATTCAGTTTTCCAATAGAAATCTGTAACGGGAAGTCGCAAATAAATTGCTTGTCTTACTACTGGTGGTTCTCTCTTTTTCAAGCGCGAGTAGAGAGTTAGAGCGAGTTTTTAATAAACTTAGAAATTAAAAACAGGGAGGCGCACTTCAAGTCAAGTTAAGTTAAGTTAATATCATTTATTCAGTCTAGGCTCTTACAATCACTTATGATCGGCAAAGAAGCTACTCCATCGGTTCACAAACCCTACGGCAGGAGACCTTGTAACGAGAAGAACCGGCAAGAAAAACGTCAAGGGCCGTTTTTTTTTTCTTACTGTTTTATTTCATACAGAGTCCTCAAATTGAAAAGTGACCTTAACATTATCAGTAAGGTCAATTTCCATCATAAAAAGAAAATACTCATCATAAAATTACATTTTATGGTCATTAGAGCCGTAAACAATTTTGAACTGGCAAAGATTGACTTATCTATGATACATTACAACTTTTCTAGCATTACAAGATTACTGTCCTGCTGAAGTTGTAAGGTACATGCAGGCCTGTATCAATTTATTTAAGATAAAACATTTAAGCTTTAAGCACAACATTAAGATAAGCAACTGAAGTAGACCTATTTC
The DNA here is from genome assembly GCA_910589605.1 of Chrysoteuchia culmella. Taxonomy (NCBI): domain Eukaryota; kingdom Metazoa; phylum Arthropoda; class Insecta; order Lepidoptera; family Crambidae; genus Chrysoteuchia; species Chrysoteuchia culmella. The sequence continues at coordinate 17,506,217 of OU342651.1, read as the reverse complement.
CGCTGGCGGCACCCGTTCACTAGCATGACGCATGAACCAGCCATCGCTTCGCTCAACCATATTTATGGAACGTAACGACCCGCCTCAAGCGACACCGCCGAAGAAACGTTTGAGTGAGCATGACGTACTACACAGGTACTTATGTTAAGCTGTACAAGTATAAAAAATACAATGTCAACAGCAAAAAAGAAAGGTAAAAGTGCATTAATGTAAGACACTTCTTTTTTTATTAAATATATTTCAAGATTGTAGATTTGTGTTTGGCAACAACATGTTCCATTGTAAATGTTCTTGTTTCTGCTAAGGCTGATAAGTTTCTTGCGGCCGTTCTTCTTATCATTTAAAAGATGTCCTGAATGGCTGGTAGGGAAAAAAATGTTGGACTATTTGAAAGTACTTATCTATAAGTCTATTTGAATAAAAATCTTTGACTTTGACTTTGACACAACTTACATACAATGTTACTAGAAGACGCATCAGCTGGGTCATAATCACAACGCGTAATTAAAGTAAGTTAACAAAAAAAATATTTATATAATTGAAAAACATTATTTATTTTTATTTATTCTGATCAAGCAGTGCCACGCATCTCAACTCAAAACATCACAAATATCATAAAATCAAAACAAAATATATCTCAACACATTTTAACACAAGCAAACATGAGCAGTCCCATCCCACTGGCAGCACCCGTTCACGAGTATGACGCATGAACCAGTCATCGCTTCTCTCAAACATATTTTAGGGAACGTAGCGACCCGCCTCACACAACACCATCGCACTTATCTGAATACAGCAGACGCGACCACGTGTAATGAGCCATCTCAAGAAATGATATTCTTTTTTAGGTAAATTAACTGTGAATGGATGTGTACGTGCATGTGTATCTATTTTTAATTACTACGCCAGTTCGCCTTAATTTGTTTGAATGATTAATATTGTAAAAAAAAACGAAAAAATTAATAATTAAATCTACTTTAAAATAAAAAATAAAATCTTTAGAGTCGGTGCCTGCTACCAGCCAAGGCATTCTACATGGCACATTTTCACACATTCTATCTACATTTTTTTTCATTGGCTGGCACCTACTCCAAAAGGTTTGTTTTTTCTAGTTGGTTCAAGTGTTTTTATAAAAAGTTTTTTACACCACAGTTTTTTAGTTACTTATGACCATACTTACTTACATACACTAATAATCAGCCCACAGCCACAACAATAATGCCATCTATGTAATAACTATTGGCCAATACGTTGTCGATATTTTTCAGGATTATTAAAAATCTACTTGCAGATCTTTGTAAAAAAATATGGGACCTCACATGAAGTATGTTCTTTCAGATAAAAAAAACTGCGTTAAAAAAAACCGACTTCAAAAACTAAAAAGCAAGAAATAAGCCTTTCGGAGTCGGTCGATCTTTTTTTTTTCAATTTCAACCTTTCCTGCTAAAACTCTGCCCTTTTTAGCAAAGTTTTCGGCCCTTTTAAATTTATGTGCTGGCAACACTGCTTCCTACTGCTTGCAACTGTCAAAACAACTTCAACACATAGTACGTGATTGTTCTTTTGATTTTTAAAAATTCCCTAAAAGTACAATATTTCATGAAATTAATATTTTAAATAAAGACTCGAATCATTATTGAACCTAGTTATATTATTAAGAAAATTTGTCATGAGTATGTATCTACCATGTTTATCCCACGTATTTTATTTTATTTTACAGAGGATATATTATTATTTACATTATTTCAGCTATGTCTACGGAGGCAAACAGTGGTGGTGGGTCTACAGTGGCCCTGGTGACAGGCGGTTACGACCACACAATCAAATTATGGCAAGCACACAGTGGGGTCTGCCTCCGAACTATGCAACATCCAGATTCAGTAAATTTATTATAATATTACATGCCACATAGCTTATACATTTATTCAAGACTCGCTGCTGAAGATGAAAAACTACTGAAGCTTGAGACTCAGAAATAAGTACAGTTAACCAATACAATAAAACAATCTAATTGTATAGCAGCAGTTTTTCTCCATCACACAGCTCAATTTTAAACTAAACAAGAAAATACTTTATATATCAAATTGCTTTATATATCTTATTTTTAGCAAGTAAATGCTCTGGAAATCACTCCTAGTGGACAAATGGTGGCTGCATGTGGATACCAGCACATCCGGATGTACGACTTGCAAAGTGCCAACCCAGACCCAGTGATGAACTTTGAGGGTGTCACCAAAAATGTTTCCCGAGTTGGTTTTCATGTAAGTTTAACTTATTTTAACCTGTTCACTTACAGTAAGGCTATAGTAATCTTAACAATAAAAATATTGGTAATTAAAGTGTTAATAATTAAAACTTTTATGTGTTTACTGTTTTGAAGGAGCTGTACTCCTTTAAAATAAAGAGAAGGGACTGAACAAGGAGATGACGGGTGACAGAGTGGGGTGTAGGAGAAGGACATACTTGATAATCAAACTTCTATGATGCAAATATCAATGTTTGCACTATTTTATTTATGTTTATGTTTTTTGTCCAGGAAGATGGCAAATGGATGTATACAGGTGGTGAAGATTGCACAGCCAGAATATGGGACCCCAGGTTATTATTATTACACTATTTCTCATTGGAGTTATTATACAATATTGTAAAGTAAACCGGCTAGCAGTTTGATTTAGTAATTTCTTTTTGAGCAATGTCATAGGAACCCTTTACAAACTTCCATGTAGTTCCATTGAAGAATAATATGGAATTATTGACTACATGTGGTTCAGTCATTGTTTATGATTATTTTCTAGAGCTGGGAGACAATTACAATGTCAAAGGATATTTCAAGTGCCGGCTCCAGTGAATGCCGTGGTTCTGCACCCGGACCAGACACAGATCATGGTTGGAGACCAGAGCGGCATCATCCACATGTGGGACCTTAGGACTGACAAGAATGATCAATTGGTAATGTTTAATGGCATTTGTTATCATATGCGGTAGTTAATATCTAAAGCATTTTGTCCAATCCATAAAATAAGCTGTATTTTAAGCATAATTATAATTACACCATATAAGGTTTTTTTAATCTTCGAGCAGCCCAATAGCCATGAACAGATGAGTTGTACGTCAGTAGCTTAAAGGGCTTGCATCCATCAATGCAGCTACTCTTATTCATCACAATGGACGATGACGATGTTTCCTCCAGTTTAACATAGACGAGGCCTCCTTAAACGATGCATGTCATTGCTATTGTCTGTATGATTTGATGCTAGTACATTTACATGACTTTCTAGTCCTTTTATGTAGTTGTCACGGAACCTTACTATTTCGTCCCCTACTGTTGGAATCCCCAAATAGTCATGGACTTCTGTGTTTTTGGTAAACCTTGGAGCTTCAGCTATAGTCTTTAAACAGTTATTTTGAAAACGTTGTAGTATATCAATATTGGATCAGCTTGCTTGCAACCCCATAGCTCTATGCCAGTGTTTCCCAATTAGCGAGCAATCTCTTAACTAAGATATTAAATCAGTAAAAAATAATTACCTATGGATTATAATGTAATAAAGGGGTACGCGAGTTTGGAGTGGTACATAGTATAAACTAATTAGCAACCACCACTCTATGCCATATATATGTCCATATTGGTTTGATGACAGCTTTGTAAATTATAATTTTATTCTCCATGCTCAATGACGACCCGCTTCCGATTAGCCAGTTCATGTCTCTAAATTTATTTTGTGCATGGTCCCTTTTTGCTTTAATATGGCTTTTCTAATTCAGATTTCGATCCAAGTGCATCCCAAGGTATTTGACACTTTCTTGGCGATGTCGGTTACTTTAGTTCTCCTACGGATCACCTCATTGCCCTCTTCGCGCATGACCTTGGGCCTTCTTATCAGATCCTTAGTTAGCGACCACGTTTCACTACCGTAAGTGTGCCATTTATCAGATTAAAAATATTATATGTCCATTTCCACGGTTTAAGTTAAGTCCATACCAAATTTCACTAAAATCAATTAGTGATTTACGCGTGAAAAGGAACAGCCAGAGAGACGTGCAGTCTTTCTTTAGCATTTATAATATACGCGCATGGATAAGTTTGAATAGAAAAGAAGTGGAATATGATCTAAAGCTATCGCGATCTAAGTCGCAGCGATTTTACATTACTTTTCCATACAAAATTTGAACCCTTTTCTTTAACTATTAAGGGTTGATTCATGTCCACCGCATCGGATTTCAAAATTGATGACATTTTTGCAATCAACATCCCTTAAAACCTCAATAACGACACTATATCGATTTTAACATTATTGACCCCTTTTTAACATCTTAGGGGTTGATTTCTCGAGAAGGGGATTTTATTTAAGTTCCAACCTAATAAAAAATAACTAAGTAGTAACTAGTAACTTTTACTATGAAAATAAAGCCTATTCTTACTTAACTTCATCCCCTTTTCACTCCTTTGGGGGTGGAATTTTCTAAAATGCCGAGAGAGGTAAAAGTTTATTTTCAATCGTCAACCTAAATACAAAATTTGAAGTCCCTAACACTTTTACTTTGAAAATAAAGGACTTTTCTTATAAAATTTTATCCCTCCTTTTCACCCATTTGGGGGTAGAATTTTCGAAAACGTCAAGATAGATCAACATTCATTTTTAATCGACAACCTAAATACAAAAATTTGAAGATCCTATCTTCAAAACTGACAGACTTTCATACAAACTTTCATCCCCTATTTAACCCCTTTAGAGGTTGAATTTCGCAAAATCCTTTCTTAGTGGATGCCTACACTGTATAAGGTATCTATGTGCAAAATTTCAAGTCTCTAGGTTCAGCGGTTTGGGCTGTGCGTTGATATCTCAGTCAGTCAGGACTTTGAATTTTATATATCACTTATGAAGGATTCTAGTAATTTATAATATGAGTTGGGAAGTTTTGTTTTTAATTTACATAGTAGCCCTTTGTGCCAAACACGGTCAAAAGTTTGTTGGATATCCAGAAAAACCGCAGAGCAGTACTCTTTCTTCTCCAACAACTGACGTATCTTTTGAGCAACCCGTTGGACTTGTTCGATAGTTGAGTGGTTAGTTCGAAAACCGAATTGATGGGCTGGATGATTTGTTCTTCATTCAGGATTGGTGTCAGACGCTTTAAAACCGCAAACTTAGATAGAGTAGGCAATACGCTTATAGGTTGGTACGATAAAATTTCATTCTGAGGCTTCCCTGGCTTGGGTGTCATGTGTATGATCGATATCTTCCATAAGGTGGGAAAATATTGCAATTCCAGAATAGCATTTAACAGTATTGTTATATATACTATTGCCCTTTTTGGTTATTGATTTAATAATTCAGCAGTTATTACATCAAAACCTGGTGCCTTTTTTCGATTGGCGTCTTCGTCGTCGTCGATTGAGGTCTTATTTGTCTATGTACCTCTCTAGGAGAGAGTAACCCGTCTCTCCTAGAAACCATATAAGGTTTACTGAATTTTCTTTTCCATCCTAGTTGAGTAATTAGTTTTGCGGTAACTTACGTTCCTCACATGGAGGGCCCGAGTGAGTGCTGCAGTCGTATGGAAAGTTTTTGCGATACCTCCTGCGAGCGCACAGATTTTTGCAATGCGATGCCAATATGCAGGAGCCTTTAATCAGATTTTAAACTATGTACTTAGTTTTTTTTTGTGTCGATTCTACGAAGTAATCGAAGCATAATCGTACAGATCCCGGAAGCGGAGGCGTCGATCCAGGACATCGCGATCGACCCGGCGGGCCAGCTGATGGCGGCGGTCAACAACCGCGGCAACTGCTACGTGTGGTCGCTGGCGGGCGAGCCGCCGCGCCCCGTGCCGCGCCGCCACCTGCCCGCGCACAACAAATACGCGCTCCGGTGCAAGTTTAGCCTTGATTCCAGGTCAGGGCCCTTATTCACTATGACCACTTAGCGATTCCTTGCTCAAACCACGCCAATGTCGTACTTGGTTTTGTCATTTACAAAACTCGTTTTCGCCATGATACTCACAAATTATTGAGTTATTGTACGAATATGGTTGAGCGAAGCGATGGCTGGTTCGTGCGTCATGCTCGTGAACGGGTGCCGCCAGCGGAAATGGGTCTACTTCAGTCTGCTTGTTTTAACGTTGTGCTTAGAGCTTAAATATTTTTATCTAAAATAAATTACTATTGACCTGTATGTACGTCGTCACAACTTGTAGTACAGTAAACTTGTAATGCGAGAAATGTTATAATGTAAGTCCTTCCTTGCGAGTTGAAAATAGTTTACGGTTAGGATAACCATAAAATGTTATATTATAATTAGTATTTTCTTTTTGTGTTGGAAATTGACCTTACTGATATGTTAAGGTCACTTTTCAATTTGACGACTCTGTATGAAATAAACACAACGGCACACAGCGGCATAAGCACGACAATGTCAGTCACAAATTGTATAGTTATTAAAGAAGTAAAATAACTTTCAAATTTGTAAGTGTCATTGAGAAAACGAATTTTGAAAATGTCGAATCCAAAAACGACATTGGCGTGGTTTGAGCAAGGAATCGGTAAATGGTCATAGTGAATACGGGCTCTGTATAGAGTGCGGACCAGCAGCCGTACGATTATGTAACAAAATCCGCGATCACGTCTACACCGAACTCACTCAAGACGTGCTATCACCGTGCTAACAATCGACTTTAACATTGTGCAGTAGAGGCGAATTCCGTTTGCAAGCTAGGAGTGAGTTCAGTGTCGAAGTGCTTGCGGATTTTGTTACAGAATTGCGCGGCAGTTTCACCAGCGAAAGGTAACTTCTGGATGGCTTATTTGCCTTTATATTCTTTTGGTTGAATTTTTTCTATCCTTATATCCAGAAACACAAGTTTGTTCACGGAATCGAGCTTGTACTGAGATAAATTGGTCGCTCGTGGTCGGCTGAAGATATACACATTGCATAAGCGCGTTATTAGCCAAACACGAGCAGTTAGATTGTGGATCTATGTGCCTTAACTTCAGCCAATCAAGAGTGAGCAAATTCTATAAGTACTAGTTCGTTTCTGTGAACGAACAGACTGTAGCTAAACAAGAAAATAAACTAGAAAACAGCAACTTGTCTCATGTCGCTCTGACGGGATGACATGAGACATGAGAAAAGTTGTTTTTTCTAGTATATTTTCTTGTTTAATATTATCACACAAAAATTAAAAATTATTTCCTTAAGTCATTGAGCTCTTATGTTCATCTCTTATGTTGACTCTTTTGAAAATCTGTCCGCCCGGTCATAGCGCCCAGACCGTTTAACCGATTCTAATGAAACTTGGCACATACTTAGACATCAACTATACCTAGGAGGTGACAAAAATTCGATGTCCTACCATCACCATAACCTTAGCTTTTGGCGCCAAAGAAGAGCCAAATTCGGTTTTTAGGGTTTTGCTCGAAAAGTATAGACTTTTGTGCATCGCGATACATTACAAATTTGACCAGAATGTAATTCTGCGTTTAATGCAACAAACCGCGTCTAAATCCGTCATGTCCTCACAGAGTTATGCCGACATAAAGTTGTAAAAGCTCGCGGCGCTCCGCCTCTCTTGGGCTCCAAAGCGCCACCGAAGGTGGTGCAGTTTGGAGCCGTTCCTAGTTATCTTTTGTCTCAAGTCACGTTCCGCAACCTATACTTTATTGTATTTTGAGCAGTATGTTGGTGACGACATCGGGCGACTGCTCGGCCAAGGTGTGGCGGACCACCGACTGGTCGCTGCTGCGCGAGCTGCGGCACGACGCCCAGCGCTGGGTGTGGGACGCCGCCTTCAGCATCGACTCGCGCTACCTCTTCACAGGTGACTACGACACGTTATAGTGAACGCGCACCATGTTGTGCCGACATCGGGCGAATGTCGGATTACTATATTGAATCCTACTAATATTATAAATGCGAAAGTATGTCAGTTTGTTTGTTTCTCTTTCACGCAAAAACTACCTAACCGATTATGATGAAATTTAGCACACAGATAGCAGATATCCTGAATTAAAACATAGGCTACTTTTTATCCCGATATTCCCACACGAACGGGAACCACGGGCGGTGAAACCCCGGGCGGCCGCTAATAAATATGTAAAAAATCGGCCAAGTGCGAGTCGAACTCGCACATGAAGGGTTCTTATATTTGGAAAATGTGCTATAGCTCTGAAACTGCTAAATTATATATTTCGTTCAAACCAATTTTCGTTGAAAGTTTTTATTAAGATCTAGAGCATATATATTTTAAAGATTTTTCACTTTCTTATTTTAAAAGTTACACACATTTTATTTATTTATTGCAAGTCACAGGTTACAGAAGGTGTTGCAGAATTGGTAAGGTACAAGTGACGCCCTGCTAGGGCACAACAAACATTTACCACTTTGGAAGTGTACATCTTTCAAACGATTGACTTTGAGAAAAACAGTTTAAGGAACTTCAATGTAATTTTTAAAGACCTAACTATAGATAGCCTACAGGTATAGGTTAGATAAAAAAAATCAGTTTCAGTTCCATGTATTTTATTTTTTGTGTAAAAACCGTAAAGCGGTTTACATAATACATTTACCTACCAATTTTCAACTGTGTAATCCAGTTTTGGAATATAGTGGCTGTGACATACGGACGGACAGACAGACATGACGAATCTATAAGGGTTCCGTTTTTTGCCATTAGGCTACGGAACCCTAAAAAACATTCGACGGTTAAAACGTAATTGAAAAACAATATAATAATTTGAAAACCTCCAATTACATTATCATTTTGAACATGCTTTTGAGGGACCCACCTTGAGGGATCTGTGTCTTATCATCAGGTTTGATAAGACACAGATTCTCGCCAGTTCACAAAAATTCGTCCCCAAAAAATACGGACAATTACAACTTAGTTCGTGAAATAAAGCGCGTTTGATATCCCAAATCCATTACTGATAACCGCATAAAAATCGGCCTAGTAGTTTTAGTTTTGTTCAAACAAATGTTTACTGCAGCGCCTCCTGGTGAGTTGTCACCGTAACACTTATCTAAGAACATTCACTTGCAAACCTAAACCCATTATTGAAAAAACCTATCAAAATCGGACTAGTAAGTTTGGAGATAAATAGTAACATTGGTTTGCACAAACAAACAAAAACCTCTCACCCCAAACGCATATACCTACTCCGTATCGTCGTGGGTAAAAAGGAGGAATTCAATAAACAGGAAGCTTTAATAATCAAATCTACGTAGAACTTTAATCAGGACATGAACCAGCACGCGGGCACAATGCTGTTTGGCATTATAATTTACCCCACAAACCTATTTAGTCTTCAATATGTAACTGGTTAATGTGTTTTTCATATCGTCCAGGTTCATCGGACAGCTATGCGCGGCTATGGGACATAGAAAAAGGGACACTGGAGCGCGAGTACTGTGGCCACCAGAAACCGATCACGGCCCTCGCCTTCAAGGACCAAGCCGTCTAGTGAACCATAACTTGGAGTACCCTAGCCTCTAGAAAGAATACCGCGGTATGTTATGGATGCTGTCTTGCTTAGCCTGCTATCTTGTGAGCGAGACAGTGACGCGTTACCGTACCTACGTACGATTAATACAGGGTGTTAAAAGAGCCAAACCGAAGCCGTGATATATGCGTAGTGTACATAAAACTAAATTAGATTATGTAAAAATAATTGCTGAGAAACGACTTTTATTATAAGTTAAAAAAGATAGATGTTATTTTTACACGCAATGGAACGCGTGCAACAACGCTTGTGTGTGTCTATAGATTACGAATTGAGTTGTTTTGATATTCATTGCGGTTTTGTTACTTTAAACGATAATCTTTAGAAAAAATAATGACTTTAACCCTCAATAACTCTTTAACTACCAGTTTCCCAGGTTTGGCTCCATACAAGAAAATGTTTACGTTTTCGTTATGGGTTTTTTAACACCTTGTAAAATACGAATAAAAGCCGCTCATGCGAACTCACTCACTGTGAAGGCTTAGTCCTCTTGAATAATGATAGGACGGTTTGTATGATTCAGATGATTTTATTTGCAGTGTATATAGTCTTTTAGCGTAAGTGAATCATAAATAGATAAACTGTAGGACAATGTCACGAAAAATACTTGAAAATGTGTTTCTGTCTGGACGATTCAACATTTTACTTGAACACAAAAATAAGTTTTTTTTACTTTAAATAAGTGCCTTTTCACATGTACAAGGCTTGCTCACGGTGACCGCTTGTAAACAGACATTACGATAGATTTCACTTAGAATAAAGTTGGTTACTAGTTACTCTTTTTCTTTTGTTTCATGGCATGACCCAGTATGTTCGTATTACTGAACAATTCCTCGATAAAACTTTAATTACTCCGGAAAATAAAGGTTTATTTCTTTTTGGCTCTTCTTTCACAAAGCAGAGGCAAGTTACGAAATATTGAAAATCAATTATTAAAAAAATATAAATAATGAGTTCCTTTCTTAACACATATATTATCAGGATGGCGACATTAAGTCTGTTAGAATAAATTGTTGTACAATATTAAGTAGTGAAAAACTAGTCAGTTTATTATACATTATTTTGATAAATTACTTCAAAAACAAAATCCAGGAACCATTATTATTAGTCTAGCAATTTAAGCTATTATTTTCTTGACTATTCTAGTTTTTGATACTTTTGTATAAGAGCATTATGAAGCGACTGTTGAAGGCACTGGACTCGAGCCTTATTCGATAAATATAGTGTACAGTTGTATAAACATTTACTGTGTAAATATTATCTTGTAAAAGGAATAAAATTATTTCATATGTATTAAATTGTTTCATTTGTATTTTTAAATAAGGTATAAAGGGTTAATAAAGAGTTCTTTGAGAGAGAAAGAAAATGGCAAATGGTGATATTATCATTTATTATTATAATAATTGTAATCATAGTAAAATATAATTACTATACAGCAAGACAAAAAAATTATATTGCATATTTCCATTGTAGCTTACAATAACGTAACGACACTTTTGACACTACATATTTTGTTTGATTTTCTTTAACAACAAAATTGTCAGTCTCGGAAGATTTAAAACTGAACAACTGTTAGATCTTTTCCTTATACATACAGTTAAAATATAAATATATTTAACATAAATAATTAAAAATAATTCGTCAATACAGGCAATAGCATGAAATACTTTTTTTTTCTTATACTAGATTTACACACTCGCGCGAGTGGCAATGCGAAAGGGGGGGCGATCAGGCGAATAGCGATCTTCCGCGTGTAGGTGAAAGCGCTATTCGCTTTGCCTGTCGCGCGCTCGAGTTGGAAAAGCGGTACTTCAGGCGAATAGCGAGCTTATGTCTACACAAGGAAGGGCTATTTATTTGCCTGGACGCCTCTCCATTCGCCTCGCCACTCTCGCGAGTGTGTTAATCCAGGGTTATGTACGGTCTACAGCCAATTTTAAGCAAATCTTTCCTTATTCGATTCTGACCCTTATGGTATCACTTGAGGTTCAAAATATAAACTGGTCTTATTTCTAATTTTTTTTTAATGATGAACTGATGACCATACATAATTATTTTGGGAATGTATAATAAATGCAATAGTTTTTGTCCAATATAACTATCTCGACTAGAACGAATTATACAACTCTCACTATACATACAATTAAGTACCATTATAGCAACCGCTATAATAATTTAGATGAGCGCGTCACATCTATTATGAAAGTTTTATATTTTGCTTACTTCTGCTAGTGATAAGTAATTGAACATTAATCAGTTCTTGATTTTCGCGCGTACTATTGGAATAAAATACTGGATTACAACGCGTTTCGTTTATTAGCACACATATAGGTCTTAAGATTTTTGTTATTTTTTATTTTCCCGGTGTTTACGCACCTACTTAATAAGAGCTCTTAAATTCCAGGCTTTTTTTTTTATGCCGTGAGCACTGGGTACTGTGGTAATTTCACATGATCTCTGCATAGATAATAAACAAAATGCCTTGTAATCAGTTTTTATTATTATTTCAATAATTTGTTGTTTTGCCAAAAAATAGGTACGACTGGAAGGTTTCAGTGCATATACTCATAATTGCATGCCTATGAATTTTTGATGTTCCACTTTCAGTTTTGTCACAAGAAAATTAACATAACAATTTCGGCCATACGTTTGTCGTACCCATATTAGAGATTCTATATGTGCACGGGATTTCAAACCAAATGTCTTATTTAATAAGCTACGTCCACTAAAGATTAAATTAGGATATGGACTGGATGTTGCCAGCTACACTACTATTTTTTATCTCGCCTACTTTCGAATTGAGACATTTATCGATTCAGACTCATTTTCAAATTATATCCTAAGTTTCTTCTTTACTAAAAAAAATATAATTCTTCTTGGCAGAGAGAGATGAAATGGTGAATGCATATTCTATACATACTCCACTCCAATCAAAAACAATCCTGTACAGTCCGGGAACTTCCCGGTTGACCAGCATATTCTATACATACTCCTCCAATCAAAAATAATACTGTACAGTCGAGGAACTTCCCGGTTGACCAGTAAAGTTTTTTAATAGAACATTAACAGCTATTGCATTCTAATAATACATTATTTCTTAAACCTTAGTACTTTCCGAGAAAACGTTTCCCAAAAAATCTGTAGTGGTCAACCGGAAAGTTTACAACAATGTAAGCACAAGTAAGACTGTACTTCGAAAGACATAGCAAATTAATAAAGCCTATTAAATAAGATTTGTAAACCACAATTAACTTTAAAAGCCTTGTTCTGTGTGCATTTTCATGACGAAGCCCTTTAATATTTAGCTTGTCTCCGCTATATGTCATCTAATGGCAGCATCGCCTCTCCTATCTCGGAGCAAATGTCGTCGTCACACGTGTACGTGACCACGAACCGGAGCATCACCGCTGCGCCTGCGCCGCGTCCCACCAACATCACCTGGGGACAATGGGCGTCGTCATGTTTGTAAGGAGAAATGAAATGGTATAATATATAATAGATAGATATAATTCTTAAGTGCATTGTTACTAACAAATTCTATGGACATCTGTCTGAATTAAACAAATAAATAAAATAAATAATAAGAAAAAATAAAGATAAAGATATTTTATTTGTTTATGGTAAATTTTAAATAGAAAAATATTGGAACTCGGCCACAAGTGAATTCTCAGACGGGGATTTTTTCCAATATTCTTCTATTTAAAATTTACCATAAGTATAAAAATAGCATTGAAAAATGCAAAAATTACAAAAATCATAAAATATTTTATTTGCTTGTTAAATCAATACACAAAAACCAACCAACGACTTAACGGGCCTTCCGAAGCACGGAGGACCTCGAGATAATAAATTTCTGGTCACCCATCCCGTGACGGACCATTGCGAAAGTTGCTTAACGTCAACAATCGCAGGCCAAGCGCGCGAATCACTGCGCCGCCACGGGCTCCGGGGACAATGGTAACGCATCAAATCAATGGTACTCATATTATCTACATGTTATATGCCACACAAAAATGGGTTTTATTGTAGTGTAACTAAAAGGCGACAGTCAAAAGTGCCCAATTGCGGTAGCTCTATCTACTATCGCTTTATTAGTGAGGTAAGGGGAGAAGTCTGTGTTTTGATTGGCTCCTCGGAAACGGAAAGAACAATATTTACATTATTATTATTTATCATGCATTGTTGGTTATCACAAGTCTCAGTAAAGTACCTGTGTGAGCGCCGGCGGGGGCAGGAATGGGTTATAAGCGGGCAGCTCCGTGCCCGACGGCGTCAACAACCGAACTTTGCAGCCCTAGAAATTATTTTATTTCATATAATAAGTTGCAATACTAAGCAGAATACATTTCATTCGATACCTCTAAAATTCTGCAACTTTGCCCAAGAGACTACAGCTTTGCCTATCTATTGTCTATTCTACCGTAAGCAACCACAGAATCTACACGTCCGTGGACTCGGTGCGCGGTTGGGTCAAGTTTACGGCGGTCAAATTACAGATTGTGAGCTCACTATTCGCCTCGCCACTCGAGGCGCCTGCAAACTTAAGACTGGTGGGCAAAGTCATAGCATTAAGTAAATGAGAAAATATAATTGTTGCAAGTAATACCTTTGGAACGACACCTTGAAACTTGTAATCCTCAATAGGATTAGGATTTTTGCTTGTTGTCGATATCACAATGACACTAACATCAGGCCGTGGCTTGTCCTTGCAAAAATGCAAAACTATTGTGAGTCCAGCTTCCTCTTCAAAAACAGTCAAAGGTGGGACTTTGCTTGGATGCACACTATGCATGGTCACATTTATATCAGTCAACGGCTTCACTTCACATGTTTTGTTACTCTTATCTTTCTTTTCACTTTCAACAGCAATTGATTCCCTATCCGAGTTGTCCAGCTTATCACATTTGATGCTATTATCGTCTAAAGGTAAACCTAGGCCTAGAATATCGTCCAAAGGACTGCCACCATTGTTATTAGAAGTATGAGATGTGGATGCAAGTGGGACATCTCCACTTATATCAACCATCACATCATCTAAGGGAGCAGCAGACTGGGGGGACCCTGGTTGAGGTAATACTTTTTCCTCTGGTTTCTTTATAAAGAAATCCAAATCAAACACAGGCCCATTGTTCTGTACTTGAGGTTTATGACTAGGTGACTGTTTTTGCAATTCATTGATTGGTATTTTTCGTGCTGATTTACTGTGAAAAAAGTAGCTTCTTTATATTAACATTCTTTAAATTAATTTAAAAAAATAATAATAATAGTTCCGCATTTTGTGTATTAGGACATACGATTATGAAGGAAAGATATACAAACAAGTGTGCTTACCTATTAAAGCCATCAATATGTTTTGAATTTTCAGGTAAAGATTGTTTAAGTAGTTGTTCTCCTAAGGAATCCAATTCGTTCCAACCTTCAGTCTTACTCTTTTTCTCTCCAAGAAGATCAACATCATCTGTAAAATATCAATAATGTTACATTAATCAGAATATTATTGGATTGCCAATATTACTTGAGCATATAATTTACCACTTTGCCTAAGGTTTACAGGCTGTAATGGTTCCGCTATACTACATTCTCCACTTCCACTTGTGAATATATCTCCGAGTTCATCTATGACATTGTTTTTAGCATCATC
The DNA here is from genome assembly GCA_910589605.1 of Chrysoteuchia culmella. Classification (NCBI taxonomy): domain Eukaryota; kingdom Metazoa; phylum Arthropoda; class Insecta; order Lepidoptera; family Crambidae; genus Chrysoteuchia; species Chrysoteuchia culmella. The sequence goes on along the minus strand of OU342651.1, from coordinate 17,491,077 downwards.
CTTTTGATGATTTCCATCACCCATACTTCTATTGGCTCCAGCAAACTCAAGGAGGCAAGATTCCTGGTCCATATCTGGTTGTAGCTGAGGTTTCGTTTTTTTCAATTGGAATTGCACAAAATTATAGTATCTTTGAGATACTTCTTCTAATACATCACTGGCATTAAGGATATCACCTGCAGGTATAAAAGCATTAATTCAACATGTTTGATGTGGCCCATATGCAATAAGATTAATTATTATTTCTTAAGTTGATTTTTGTGTAGTTAAGGCTGTAAAAACTCATGAATTGTAAGTGTAATCTTTGGAAGAGAAAATTTTGTAGATTAGCATTGGTTATCACCTCAAAGTAAAGCTTCATTGTAATAAACAATGTAGGCACTCACTCAAATTCTCAGATCTTGTGTCCGTAGCAGCTAGGTGTTGCAGTACCGGTCGAAATCGCATGCAGCTCCCGTGCAGTTCATGAATGAGTTGCTCCTCATCAGGGGAAGCATCACCAGCATGCATAAGCATGTCACGCAGAAGCCCTGCACTGTCCAATGCAGCACTCACTTCTTGTAAGCAACGGCTGTTGGCCTCATTGCGTCGTTCTTCCTGTGTAATTCAAAGCCTAGATAAGTCTATTAAATACCATACTTTTGGTATCTTCCAACACAAAGTATATTCTACAAACTATGAAATATCAGCACCTGTAGAATGTTGAACTTGAGAGGGTTTTTGAAAATAATAGTTAAAAGTTACATTTGGATATTGACTAACTTTGATTTAGCTTGCTAAAGCTAAAAAATTTCAAAAATGTTATTATTAAAAATCACCTTTTCTCTGGCTTTTCTCCTCCTTAAAAAAATGGCGGTGCCCTTTTGGATTTCGCCAGTATCCAGTTTATATTAAATAGGTAAAAAAAAAAAAATTGTATGGTAGATTGAGTTAAAATGGATTCTCACAACATGTGTTATTACGAAAAGAACTCGGGTGAAATTCCCTTTCTCAGGCTCATCATACTACTACAGCTGCAACTGACATTACTAACCTCTCTAACCATAGTCTTAATGAGTCTGTTGGCATGCTGTAAGTCTTCTGGTTTCTTACTTTGTAGCAACTTCTGTAACAACTTTGATTTCTCTTCATCTTCAAATATGGCGCTCTTGGCTCTCACACGAGATATGGGTGGAGAATCTTCTGGAGGAAGTGGTGGTGGTGTCTCCTTTATCACACCTTGGTTTTTCAACATATCATAGGCAACCTTGAATTTTGTTTCTTTAGGGTATTCAATGGACCAAGCGTGAAGCAATTGTAATACCTAAAACAAATTTATGTAAATGCTTCGCCACTTTGTTAATTACTACAAATCATTAGTTAGAGCGACATGAGACAAGTTGCTTTTTTTTAATATATTTTCTTGTTTTATATTTATTATACAAATTGTTAATTAAAATTATCTTTGCTGTCTACTGTAATTTAATTTTTTATAGGTCAATTGCAGCTTGTAATTTATTTACACTTACCCTTGTCCGCACTTCGGGTGCTGTCCTATCAGCAAAGTACTTTGGAGAAACAAGTTTTATCATTTCATTGAGGAAACGAAATTTGCCGACTTCAGCATGAAAGGTAGGTCCACTCCGGCGCATGCAGCGGTCCAGCATGGCCAGCGCCAGCAAAGCTTCACGAGCATTCGGCGCGTGGATCCTAGCAGCCAGAGCTTGCGCAGCATATTGAGGTCCGTCTGCGGCGTCCCGCATCACAGCGCAAAACGCTTCCAGTGCTGCAACGTCCGGGCATGGCAAAGATTCGTGTGTTGCCTTTACTGTAGCCAAAAGTGTTGATGTTTAAGTTACCGATCGACCTCAAATTATGCATACAAATTTAATTGTTGACTTCACAACGATGAAGATTTTATATTAGCTTCAGTTTGTACTTACGTATAAGCGCTTCCAAACTTGTTAATGTAATATTCATTGTTTCACCGTATTAAACGCTTTGCAGTAAATACTTGTGAAAGAAAATAATAATTTCATTTCATTTTGGTTTCGTTTTGTTGAAACGAAAAAATATCAATCAAATTCAATTTGACATTTGTTTGACAGCATTCATTGTGACCAGTGTGACCATCTCAGAAACGGCGAATCTGCCAAACCACGAGCAAAAATCTGCCAAAATCAAACGACCAAAAAAAAAAGCTACTTCTTAAGGAATTTGAAGGAGTTCTACTACAATTTACTTATTAAGAAACTAATGATCGGTTACATTAATAACAAAATAAACCTTATTATAGATTTATTGCCATACATAGTCATAAATTTAAATCATACAGTGAAAAAAATTGGCAATTTTGAAGGAATTATTTATTAATTTTAAGTATTTTAGAGATTTCTTTCAAATCTGTCAAATTCTGCCACTTTTAGAAATCGTCGGCATAATCTGCCACACGTAAAATTCAGGTGCTAAATCTGCCCAAATGGCAGAAATCTGCCACAATTGGTCACACTGATTGTGACACATTGACTTGACACTCTTGATGACAAATAATTAAAGTAGGTAGTCAAGTTGAGAGAATACAATAATTATTTCTTTTCTTCATTTTTGAAAACAACGGTCGGGTATGTACAATATTCTAATTACAATATTATTATAGTTAGCTAGCTGTTTTGCTAGTATATATGAAATGCAAAGCAATTAGTCTTTAACTAACCATAACTAAAAATAACCGGTACCCGGTACCGGTATATCGTATCGACATTTTTGGTAACTCTATTGTTTTATTTTTTTCTAAAAATGTTCTGTCACTGTCCAACACAACTGTCAACAAGTAAAAATAGGTACTCTGGTCTGTCTGTGGTTCTGTGTAAACTTCATTTTTTGCCTATCTTTTTTGCTGAAACCAAATCAAACGCTTTTTATTTCGAAAATAAAAGAAGAGTCAAGAATCGAGCGAAGAGAAAAAGTGAAGAAACGCAACATGGCAATTTCGAGATTGTCTCGTCTTATATTTCGAACCAAGCCAATTGCCACAAATGAACATATCATTGTTGTGGGAAGAAGAAACGCTACCACCACTCCTTCAGGAGCAATTTTACCTGAACCTGAGAAAAAAACTTTTGGCCTTTTAGGCATTGTTGCTGCAGTAGTACCTGGCCTTCTCATTGGAGCTGCGATTAGTAAAAATATTGCCAATTTCTTAGAAGAAAATGAACTCTTTGTACCTTCAGATGATGATGACGATGACGATTAATGCCATTTAATTCACATAGGTAAGCTTCAATACAAGGAAATTTTCTGATTTTTGAAGGGCTAATCCAAATTAGAATGAAATATTTTCATGAACAATCTTTAAAATATATTTGTCTCCTGCTCAACACTTTGGCAAATATCCAATTCCAACATACGTTTTTCATATATTGTGGCGATAATAATAATTTTGTTAGCCACGATGCTACTGGCGTCTTAAAACCTCAATACTTTTGCTATCTAGAAAAGTTTCCTTTAAAGCACCTATTCCAAGTTAGTTACATACCCGTAGTTGTAGTTTGTGATAACCGTCATAACATTCCATTCAAACATCCTTCAAGATTCAAACCAGCCAGTCTGTCTATTGCCATGAGCTCTTTGCTCTAACATAGTTACATTTTCAGTTTGAGTTAATTCCTAACACAATATCATTTTGTTTCAGGTGTTATATGCTGCATAAGAAAACTCAAGATAGTTAATTTTAATTTTTAATATAAAATTGTTAATCTAATACTTTGTGCCTAAGCGCCATATTCAAGTTTTGCACAACTTTCTATGTTACATAATAATAGAGAATATAAAATTTATTAATATATTATTATTGACACTGTATAAAATATTTGTTCATATATTTACATGAAATTATGTCAATCATATTATTATATCAATGGCATCTTATATACAGCTAGAATTTTCGTCTTTAGTCTTAATAAATGCACAGAAATGCATTTAAATTTCTAATGGAGTGACATCTCTGTTAATCTAGTCAAACATTTCCATTTGTAGCAATAAATGAAATGAAACAATGTAATCTCCATAATAATATTGTGCTTATCAAACTTGTTAAGTGAAAATGTTGAATACAAATGACTTGATTTAAATGGCATGATTCAGTCTTTTATTTAACAATTATTTCTTCATGTCTTTTACGGAAGCCCATAGGAACATATGTGCATAAACAATCTGAAAAATTTCTGCAAAGCATACACATAGTTGTTGAATTACATCTTTTTATAATACTGTATATTTCAGATGATATTATTTTTCTGCATACTGATACTCATGATAATAAATAAATATACAAATGCTAAGATCTTGTTCAGTAGCCAAATTATATAATGATCTTATCAGTATCCACATATTTTGATTGAATCAATTTTCTTTTCATTAAATATAAAGAGAAAATTATAAGGTAACATGAAAACAGACAATGTACAAACAAAACAATGCATTGTGAGATAATACTGTAGGTTTATTCTGGTGGTCTCTTGTGGTCCCCCCAGCCGTGGAAGCATTTGGTGAAGCGTCGCGACTCCTTGTTCTTTAACGTAAGGAACAGCTTGCGCGGTCTGTCTGGTTGGAGTGTCTTCATGTGTTGAATGTATACCTATAATGTGGAACATGCTTTATAGAATCTTATGTTGGGATGGCAATACTATCTTCAGTGATCCTAATTATTATTATAAGGCCAAGGCACTATGAAGATAAAATTTACGTCGACTGACGAAAGAAATATACTTGGCGTCGCGGCCCAGCGCCATGCGTTTTATCTCGCAGCTCCCTGGCCTAAATATGAATGAACAAAACGGCTTAACCTTAACAGACTTGTAATAAATTTGCCACACATAGTTTACAGCTTGGATTAAAAAAGATAGTTATTAACCCGGTCAGTTCTGAGATTTTCCTGTCCAAGTCATTACGAATCGTCTCGCTCGCAGGTTCGATGACTTCCAGCCTCCCGAACATGGAGTTCCGAAAGGCTTTAGCATCATAGACCACATTGAATGCCAGGCCGTTGCAAAGTAAACAAAATTATTCAGTTTCCATGTTTATTATTTTCTGATTTATGGATTTTTCTTGGTTCGACTAACCTTCGCTATATTTCAACCCCTCGTCACTGGAAGCTAGTATAATGTAATTTACCTGTGCAGACTTGTAAGCGAGTTTGATTTCCACCTCCGAACACTTGGCGCCCAGCCAAAGGAAAACTTGTTCGCCGTTGTCCAAGATCATGATGTCGTCATCGGCCAAGTCATCCTAAACAAAATCCAAGTAAAGTGAGAAACACAGTAAATTCAAGTTACTGAAATACAAGTTATGCCCGGTTCAGATCAGTCCAGGAGTATTCCAAGACATGCAAGACAAGAATGCTGTTGGAATAATGTTAACTGGGACTGGAATGTGAGCAACTCAGCCCAGTAACTGCAATGAACACACACTTATTTTTTGAAAGACCATATTAATGTGAACGATATAGGTAATCTAGCCAACATTGGACTGGATTTCTTCGTGGATGACAGTACCGGAATAATGTGACTCGGATATTATCTGTGAACATAGCAGACCTTGCAGAAGTCCGGGCACTTCTCCGAGACAGTGAAGTATCCTTCTCGTTGGAGCAGCGGAATAGGCACGCGTAGTTGTAGACTGGATTGATTCTGGAGTGAACCGTGTATTATGAGGTATTCTGTGAACATAGCAGCCCTGGCAGAAGTCCGGGCACTTCTCTGAGACAGTGGAGTATCCCTTGATCCCTTCTCGTTGGAGCAGTGGAATAGGCTCGCGTAGTTGTGGACTGAATTGATTCTGGAGTGAACCGTGTATTATGAGGTATTCTGTGAACATAGCAGACCTGGCAGAAGTCCGGGCACTTCTCCGAGACAGTGAAGTATCCCTTCTCGTTGGAGCAGCGGAAGAGGCGCGTGTAGTTGAGGTAGTCCGCGTCCGCGTCGTACGGCTTGCGACCGCCCAGCGCCACCCAGAAAAAGTTGTCTGGCTCGCTGCCTTCGGTCAACACCTGAGATAATATTGACATTCATATTGTAATGTCGTATTTTAGTCCGCCATTACATGTTAATTTTCTTGTTAGCACTGTCACTTTGACAGCTGTATTTAGACATTTATCAGTAAAATTATGTTGGCAGTACGCTCGGATAACCTTTGCTTTGTCTTAGGAAAACAATTCGTGGTTTTGACGTTTGTTTTGACATCCGGTCGACTTGACATTTTCATTTGCCGGTTCTGAGATGGCGAATTATATTTTTTGCTGAAGAATAAATCTTCTTTAATCACACTCAAAATGGGTGTTAGATCCTTTTGTAAGGCTAATAAAAGCCTATAAATATGTCCTATTGAGTGCATTTGTTTTATAAACTTCAATAGTTTGCGTTGCATTCTATTATGAGTGCTAACGTCTGAAATTTGTTTCGGGGACGCGGTTGTTCGCGTCCTTTTTTCTTTTTATATTACTTTTGATTTGGATCTTCATGTTATCCTGAAATTTGGCTGCGTTCTACATTTTCTCTACGTTGGGATCATGACGGCGATACCTATGCTGGCTTAGAGAAAGATGTGATGAGGTTCACAGGTAACATGGAACCAGGAGGTTAGTTTAATCCTTATTTTTAAAAGTACTACGTTAAACCCGGTGCTATATTCATGAAGTTAGATTCGATACCATATATTCACAACGTTAGATTGGATAACCCTATATTCATAAAGTAAGATTTGTTAACCATATATTCATAAAATTTGTTTGGGATAATTTAAATCCACAATAATGTTTAACTCATAGTAACTTGATATCAACGTCTACTAAATGTTATATTTATAAAATTAGATAACCATAAATTTTTGTTTAATTTAGTCTTAATTGCGTCGGCTAAAGGGAAAGCAAGGGAGTTTGGAATAAAACATTGTTCTATAATGTAAGAATTTTATTTCATAGCCACCCCCCTGCAGATTAAAAGCCTAGTCTCACCGATGACATTCCGAGGTAAATTTAGTTTATTTTTTCTTTAATTCGATGGAGCATAACCTCTATCGTGGCGCCCGAGTTTTTTTTGTTTAAAAGGTAATTTTCCTTAAATATTTAATTTAGATAAAACCTGTTGAACGCCCGCTTGCAACTTGACAAGCCGGGGGCAACATGACAATTGTCGCCTGCGACCAGGGACTTTTACAACTTGCTTTCTTTTAACCTTATAGTTGTTTTGCATAATTAGTTTTATGATTTGTTTGAGACAAGCTATTTGTTGTGTTAAGCTTGTTATTTTGTTGTTTTGGATGAATATAGCACCTGTTTATTTTGTAATTTTGTTGTTGGAATTTCCACAAATTTTTTTTGTTGTAACTTTATTTGTTGACTTTACATAATTTTATATTGATAACAATTGTGTCAATAAACAATTTGTTTGTTTGTTTGTAAAGAATTAATCTTTATTTGTTTTGTTTGTAAAGAATCTTATTTCTTTATTATTTGGATATGCTATTGTTAACTTTAACAATTAGTATTTTGTTTGTCTAACTTAACTATACAGAAACGGGTTTTATGTGTTAAGTTGTATCTCTTTTAATATTTAGAACTTAAAATAAGTGTTAAGCAGTTTACTTTAAGCTACAGTTACTTATTGTGAGTGGATAAAGCACCTGATTTTGATATTTGATATAATAATTTACAGATAAGTAATATAAATAACTTTGAAAAATTTGAAAATTTAAATTTAAATACATATTATTAACTTTTACATTTAACATTAACTTTATTTAACTTTAAAATGGATAAAGCTATTCAGTGTCCACCTGTTGAAAATATTTTACCTGGTGATAGTGTTACTCTTAAATCAGCTGGTACCTGTACTGGTGATGACGGTATGGAGTACGATCAGTTTGATAATGCTGTTAAGGAGAAGCCTGCTCATTCATCGTCGTTTAATATGATTAATGAAACTATTAGAAAAAATTTACCCAAGTGTTCTACTAAGTTGCCTGATTTGAAGCGTAGCGGAATTTTATTTGAAGGTAAGTCTTGTGTGCGAGAGTTCATAGTTCAAGTTGAAGACTATTTTCTTTTTAGGAATTTTGATGAATGTGTTTTGGTCGGAGCTTTTTCGGAACTTCTTTCTGGAACTGCTGCCAAGTGGTTTAGAGCAAATAGATTTTTTATTAGTTCTTGGTTGGATTTGAAAGTTGCTTTATTAAAACGTTTTGATAGGTGTGATTTTGACTACTTTTTGGAACATGACTTGCGTACAAGGAAACAGAAATATAATGAGTCACTTCCTGACTTCATTACGGAAATTCTTGATATGTCTAACCGTCTTTCAATTCCTCTTTCGGAAACAACTTTAATAAGTGTAATTAAACATAATATGTTACCCGTTTATACACCTTACATTTTGGGGAAGGATATTTCTTCTTTGGATTTTTTTACAGCTTTTGGGAAGGAGTTAGAGCCACTAGTGGACAGGAAGCCGTTTAAGGTACCTGTTAAAAATGTTAAGTTTGAGAAAAGTTATTCAAGTGCTGCTCAGAGCACTATTACTTGTTTGAAGTGTGGAGAAATTGGACACTCGTTTAAAAATTGTTCTAAAATTCCTGGCATAATTTGTTTTAAGTGTAAAAAGTTGGGGGTCATTACTAAAGATTGTGAGGCGTGTGCTTTGGGAAAAACTGATTTGGTCGCATCGATCTCCAGTTTTTGGTGAAACTAAGGATGAGTCGATGTGTGAAATTGTTAATCACGCTTATAGTAACAAACCTGACAAAGCTACTTGTAAAAAAGAATTTTCTGATTGGTTAGAGTATTTAAAAACTTTCTTTGGTGTTTATAAGGCTGCTCCTATCCTCTTTGTTAAAAATAATGATTCGAGACCATTCCTGCAGTTTAGAGTTGGTAATCGTAAATTTTCTGGTTTGTTGGACAGTGGTTCAAATAGATGTATTTTAGGACATAATAGTCATCATGAATTTTTGAAATTAGGGTTTAAAATTAAAACATTTTCTGAAGTTGTTTCAAACTATACTTACACAGCTGATGGTTCTGCACAAAAAGCTATAGGCACTATTGATATTCCCATTACTTGTGACAATAGTACCAAAGTTATAAATTTTTTGATTATACCTACTGTAGAGTATTCTGTTATTTTGGGATTTGACTTTTGGTTGAAATTTGATCTTGCTAAAGAACTTTGGAAGAATATTACTTTTGTTGAAGATAAAAATGTTAAGTTTAGAACATGCACAGTTACAGCTGCCGCTGAGCTTGCACCTTCCGAAAATAAATTATTGTTTGAAACTGTTAAACTTTTTGAAGATATTTCTTATGAAAAGAGAGGTTTAGGTCTTACTCACCTTGCTGAACATAAAATTAATGTTGTTGGTGAACCTTTTAAGCAAAAGTGTTGGTCTTTGAGCCCTGCTATGCAGAAGATTGTAAATGATGAAGTTGATGCTTTGCTTGGGGAGGGAATTATTCAACCTTCTAAATCTCCTTGGTGTTCTCCCATTGTTATTGTAAAGAAAAAAGATGGTAGTCCGAGACTTTGTTTAGATTCTCGTCGTTTAAATTCTATAACTGTTAAAGATTCATATCCTTTGCCTTATACCTCAAAAATTTTGGATAGCCTTCGCGGTGCTCGTTTTATTACTGCTATTGATCTTTCTAAAGCTTTTCTACAAATTTCTTTAGATGAATCTTCTCGTGAAAAGACTGCTTTCGCCGTCCCGGGAAAAGGACTGTTCGAATTTGTTAGAATGCCGTTTGGTCTTACTAATGCACCAGCTGAACTCCAGAGATTAGTAGATAGGATGTTTGGACCTGAATTCGATGGTAAATTATTTCGATACCTTGATGATTTGATTTTAATAAATTTTGAGTTTTCTGAGCATATTGAGGACCTGCGCAGAGTATGTAAAATTTTAAAAGATGCCGGTTTGACCGTCAATCTGAAAAAGTGTGAATTTTGTAAGGAAAGACTCCGTTATCTTGGTTATGTAGTTGATAGAGATGGTTTACACACTGATCCCTCTAAGTTAGATGCAATAAATAATTTTCCCCGTCCTGTAACTGTAAAACAATTAAGAAGCTTTCTTGGGCTATGTTCCTATTATAGAAGGTTTATTTTCAAATTTGCTGATATAGCTTCTCCTCTTACTAAACTTACTGCTGGTTCTAGAAATTCTAGGAAACCTTTGATTTGGAATGATGAAGCTGAAACTGCTTTCGAAAATCTTAAAGAAGCGTTAATTTCTTCACCAGTTTTGCAACATCCAAATTTTGAGAAACCATTCTTTTTGCATTGTGATGCTAGTTCCGTTGGTATAGGTAGTGTATTGTGTCAGGAGGATGATGAAGGAGAACAACACCCCATTGCTTTTTATTCTAGATCTTTAAATAAATGTGAACGTAATTATAGTACAACAGAGCGCGAATTGCTTGCTGTTTTAGATTCAATTGAACGTTTTAGACCTTATGTTGAAGGTATGGAATTCACTGTAGTTACAGACCATTCTTGTCTGAAATGGCTATTAAATTTAAGTAATCCTACTGGTAGATTAGCTAGATGGGCTACCAGAATTTCTCAATTTACATTTAATATAGTTCATAAAAAAGGTATTTTACATCAGGTTCCAGATGCACTGTCTCGTGTAGAAATGGCTGCTATTCTTTCGTCTCCTGCAGATATTGTATTGCCTGAGAGTGATATAGATGATCCCTGGTATAAAAGAATCTTTGTTAATTGTCAAAAGTTTCCCACTAAGTTTAAAAATTTTAGAGTTGATAATAATACCTTATATAGATATTGTAAAAGTAAATTTGGTTATAGTAATCGTTTAGATTGGAAAATTGTTATTCCAAAAGAAAATATTCTAGATACTATTCGTTCTAATCATGATGATGTTAATTCTGGTCATCTTGGAGTTCATAAAACTTTAAAAAAGCTTAAACAACATTATTTTTGGAATGGGATGTTTAAAGACGTTCATTTGTACATTAAGTCTTGTGATGTTTGCACAGCTTACAAACATAGTACTTCTCCACCTTTTGGCCATATGATAAACCCTAAAAAAGTAGATTTTCCCATGGTTATGCTTTCGGTTGATATAATAGGAATTTTACCTAAAAGTTATTCTGGTCATAAATATATTCTTTCTGTCGTAGATGTTTTTACTAAATATTGTTGGATATTTCCTTTAGCTAAGGCTACTACTTTAGCAATTTGTAAGATTTTTGAAAAAGATATATTTCTTAAGTTTGGTGTTCCTAAAATTATAGTTTGCGATAATGGTACTCAGTTTACTTCTAAATATTTTGTAGATTTCATGAAAAGTTATAACATTACTAAAATATTTTATAATACTTTGTATACCCCTCAAAATAATCCAGTAGAGAGATATAATAAAACCATTGAAACTTGTATATCCTGTTTTGTTAGAAATGATCAGAGAACATGGTCTAAGTTGTTGCCTCATGTTCAGTTGGCTTTAAATAGTAGTGTTAATCTTGCTACTGACTTTACTCCTAATTTTCTCATGTTTGGTAGAGAGTTAATTGTTGATGCCTCGTTGCATAGATTTAGTAATTCTTTTGGTAATTTAGATGAAGTTGGTTTGGGTGAAAGAAATTCTTTTGCTTATTCTTTGAATTCACTTAGTGATATTTTTGTTAGAGTTCAGACTCAATTGTTTAGAGCTTATAAGCGTAATGCGTCTTATTATAATAAAGGTCGCAAAGTTATTTCGTTTGCTGTGGGTGATGTTGTTTGGAGGCGTAGTTTTGTTCAATCTAATGCTCCGGCTTATTTTTCGGCTAAACTAGCACCTAAGTTTATCAAATGTAAAATTTTAGAAAAAGTTTCAGATAACGTTTATGTTTTGAAGGATTTAGAGAAGGGTTACGTTGGGCGTTACCATGTTAAGGATATAATTAAATATTAAAATTAATTTGTTTTGGAATCTTTCAGGCTCGCCGTTGATGTCTTGTTTTGAAGACTACACATTTGTTAGAGAGGAATGAGATAGATGTATGTAAGGATATTGTGTTTTGTAAACTTTAGTGGAAGTATGATAAGGAAACTTCAGGACGGATGTCGATAGGGTTTGTTCTAAAGTTTAACTTAGGTCAATTTGGATAGAAAGAAATTTCTCTGGTTTGTTTACCCATAGTAAATGATCTTATCTTGTTTGTTTGTACATTTTGTATAATTATTGTGTACTTTGTTGTTTGAACATTTTGTTGTCTACACTTAAGACTAAGTTGGTTTAGTTATTTGTAGGTCATATTTTAAATAAGTTTATTTTGTAAGTTCTGGATATCCATACCCGGACATGACTTTTTGTTCTGACCAGACAATTTATTCTTTTCAGGAAATTGTTCTTTGGTACAGTTTGTTTTTCTCTCTTTTGGATGACATTTATGTTTGTCCCTGACATTTTGTTCCTTTGGACACTATTTTGGTTGTCCTGAACATTTCTCTTTTGGATACCACACTTGTCTTTGGTTTTCCTTGACCTTTTGTTTGTTGGATTCTTCTTAGAATTTTTTTGTTTGTTGACTCTGTGCCCAGTAAGTCAGTGGTGTTGTGCTGATCGCAGATGAAACTTTTGGTAGACGTTTTGTCTAACGTTTGGTTTTTTAGTCGTTTTGTTCGACGTTGCCTTGCTTTGTCTTGGGCATTGTTGTCTGTTTTGGACGCGTTGTAGTACGACGTGGGTATGCGTTGTATGCGGTTTTGTGATCGTGATCGATCGCAGGAGCTTTAGAATTGGTGACCTTTGTTGTCCAACCGATTTCAATGGTGATTTTGCTGGCTGAGAGGAGTATGTTTTAGACTCGGTGACCTTGGTTGTCCAACCAATTCAACGGGTAATTTTCGTTGCGTACCAATTTGTGTACCAGAGACGGTACAGGAATCACATTGCGTCAACACCCGCGAGGGCCACCGCGATGCCTTCTTGTGCAACGTCCATCCTTTCCATGTTATATTTCGAGTTGCGTACCAATTTGTGTACCAGCGATGGTGCAGGAATCACATTGCGTCAACACCCGCGAGGGCCACCGCGATGCCTTCGTGCGCAACGTCCATAGTTTCCATCACAATGCTTTGTTTTAATTAAATAACCTGTACCTTTTAAGAATCGATGTTGTGTTGATTGAATTCAACGGTTGTAGAGTTTTTTTTGGGTGTTCTGTTTTGTTTTTTTTTGACAATTTCATTTGATGAGAGTTGTGTTGACCTTAGAGTCTGACCATATCTTTATGAGAGATTCGTTGTTGGTAATGGTGTTGGTTTTGGTTTTGGTTTATAAACACATCGTTGTTTTATTTTGTATGAAATACTAAGTTTGGTGTTGGGTTTTAGATGTTTTATAAACGTGAAAGTTTTTAGCCTTGCGTTGTGATTTGAAAATCCCTTGTATTACCTTGATTAGAGTTTTGGAGAGTTTTGTAGTCCTTGGAAAGAGTTTTGTAGAGTCTTTAGAAAAGTTTTGTAGAGTCTTTGGAAAAAGTTTTATAGAGTCTTTAGATAGAGTTTGTCATAAAAGAAAATGTCTTTTCTTTTATTTTTTTTTAGGAAGGGACGGGTTGTAATGTCGTATTTTAGTCCGCCATTACATGTTAATTTTCTTGTTAGCACTGTCACTTTGACAGCTGTATTTAGACATTTATCAGTAAAATTATGTTGGCAGTACGCTCGGATAACCTTTGCTTTGTCTTAGGAAAACAATTCGTGGTTTTGACGTTTGTTTTGACATCCGGTCGACTTGACATTTTCATTTGCCGGTTCTGAGATGGCGAATTATATTTTTTGCTGAAGAATAAATCTTCTTTAATCACACTCAAAATGGGTGTTAGATCCTTTTGTAAGGCTAATAAAAGCCTATAAATATGTCCTATTGAGTGCATTTGTTTTATAAACTTCAATAGTTTGCGTTGCATTCTATTATGAGTGCTAACGTCTGAAATTTGTTTCGGGGACGCGGTTGTTCGCGTCCTTTTTTCTTTTTATATTACTTTTGATTTGGATCTTCATGTTATCCTGAAATTTGGCTGCGTTCTACATTTTCTCTACGTTGGGATCATGACGGCGATACCTATGCTGGCTTAGAGAAAGATGTGATGAGGTTCACAGGTAACATGGAACCAGGAGGTTAGTTTAATCCTTATTTTTAAAAGTACTACGTTAAACCCGGTGCTATATTCATGAAGTTAGATTCGATACCATATATTCACAACGTTAGATTGGATAACCCTATATTCATAAAGTAAGATTTGTTAACCATATATTCATAAAATTTGTTTGGGATAATTTAAATCCACAATAATGTTTAACTCATAGTAACTTGATATCAACGTCTACTAAATGTTATATTTATAAAATTAGATAACCATAAATTTTTGTTTAATTTAGTCTTAATTGCGTCGGCTAAAGGGAAAGCAAGGGAGTTTGGAATAAAACATTGTTCTATAATGTAAGAATTTTATTTCATAGCCACCCCCCTGCAGATTAAAAGCCTAGTCTCACCGATGACATTCCGAGGTAAATTTAGTTTATTTTTTCTTTAATTCGATGGAGCATAACCTCTATCGTGGCGCCCGAGTTTTTTTTGTTTAAAAGGTAATTTTCCTTAAATATTTAATTTAGATAAAACCTGTTGAACGCCCGCTTGCAACTTGACAAGCCGGGGGCAACATGACAATATAATAGTTCAGTCTGTATGCCTCTTTTTTGAAACGTCGAACTTCCTAAATATTAGGCTTTACAAGTAGTGGTAAGCAGGGACATATGAAAGTACCATAAAGGGTTTAAATTTTAACCCCTATTTATTTATTTAATATTTTTTTAGAGTAGCCCTAGCGGCTTTTATAGACTCATGTCTAAGCTATACAGATATAGCGGTGTTCATGCTAAGGAGACTGGAAAAACACTCGCCTCTCGCACACATTTTACATTTATTGTAACTTCAAAAACAATGTTCAGTGATTCGTCTTAAGGAAAAACCTAAAAAAGAACGCGCGAAATACCTGAGGCATGTGTAGGGTTGCTACTTCAAGGTTGTTGTAAATTTATTTTATACTAGTTATAACGGCACTATCGGAATAAAAAGTAGCCTATGTGGTAGTCCACCACTTGAAGTCCCTACATACCAAATTTCATCCAAATCCGTTCAGTAGTTTTTGCGTGAAAGAGGAACAAATTTACTGACATAGTTTTGCATTTTTATTATTAGAAGAATTACGTATCCTACGGCATTTTGCTTCATTATTTCGGCCACAAACGGGGTTCTTGTCCCACCTGCTCTAAGAACGTACCTGCAAGCTGACCCACGGGTTGTTGAACTTCTCCTCCGCGATCTGCTCGATGAGGCGCGCGGAGTCGGCGTCGCTCTTGCTGCCGATCCACGCGTACACTATGGCCGACGACTCGTCGTTGGACCCTTCGAGCGGCACGTTTAGTATGTAGCTATGGGAACAATATTATTTTTTGTAATAGTTATACATTGATTTAAGTTAAGCAAAGAAATTGGTAAAGATATACGATGTCATTACTTCAGATAGCGCTGACAAAAAGGCGACTCTTCATAAGCGAAAAACGTGTGGTATTGAAAGTTTCAAAAGCTTAAAAGTTTATAGAAATACAGATAAATCTGACTTAAGTCAGTTTTTTTAATCCCAGAGTCTAAAATGGATGGATTCCTACAACCTTGGTCTCTTCAAGGCGAGAGTGAATAGGCATTTCCTTGGCAAGCATGGTACACCTTAGACCACATCCTGTTTACTAAGCACGATGGTGGTCAAATGCCTGCCCAGTGAATTGTTTAAAAATAATAAAAAAAGGTATTAATGGTAGACTTTCGTTTAAAAAAACATGTCAATCAGCTCAGCTACTTAGCAGGTGGAGTACTCTCCGTTGCATTGAATTATCATTTTTAACATTTGTACAAAAGGTTGCCGATTTAATACTTCATCGGTCAAGGGCTGATTTCCATAGCTTTCAGTCTTTTTCAACTAGGATGATTCCAGTGACGTTTAAATTTTTGACAATTTTAGAGATGTTCCATAGTGAAATCCTATCGACTTATCTATTGATGTTTTATAAGAAGTACTTACTTTACTTTTGGAAAAATTGGAATATATTCTACTACTTGGCGGGCCATGTGTATATAGTACATAATATAGGATAAAAAGTATTGTGTGTGCTTATTTATGTGGTAAAATAAAACATTAAGCTGTCAATGTTAATGTCAGTAGAAACATTTAATTTGTAGCATCAAAAAACTCACTGAATTTTGTTTTATTTATAATATAAAGTTTCATCTTTTTCACTGTTATCGACTAATGAACATCGGCAGTTGTCGATTCTGTTGTATCTCATCTCTACCCTGTTCTGAATCAAACATTGCCCTACAAAAAATTTTTTTTTCTATCGTATTCAATTAAAACGTAATTAATAGACGCTGAATTTACTTTACATTGTACTGTACATTATTTTTTTTACTAAATTGCTACAGTAAGTAAATTATTTTTAAATTTATTTTTTCTGACAGATACGCATTTCGGAAAATTTTGAAGTGTCACTGGAAGCATCCTAGCTGAAAAAGACTATAGTGCCATAAGCGAAGCAACTTATCAGGTGTTTTTATTTATTTTTTACTAGCGGATCCTCGCGGCTTTACTCGCGTGGTGCCCGTTCCCGTGGGAATATCGGGATAAAATATAGCCATGTCATTCGGGAAATGTAGCTTTCTAATGGTCTAAATCGTAATATAAATTTTCTAAATCGGTCCAGTAGTTCCTGAGATTAGCGCTTTCAATAAACAAACTCTTCAGCTTTATAATATTATATGATTAGTATAGATTATATGATAGGTCAGCGCTTGACCGCTATCTCGCCTGATGGTAAGCGATGATGCGATTTAAGATTATTGTTGGTATCAATCGAGTTGGGTGTCTAGTGATAAGGTGTGATAAAGTGGTAAGGTCGAGATTGTCTCACCAGAAGGCGCTGTTGAGTTGCGTGGCGTCGGCCTTGACCTGCACCAGGCGCGTGCACAGAGCAGAGCCGTATACTCGTCCCTAGTTATGATTGTGTCTAACGACAAAGGTGATAAGGTCGAGATTGGCTCACCAGAAGGCGCTGTTGAGTTGCGTGGCGTCGACCTTGACCAGCACCAGGCGCGTGCACAGAGCAGAGCTGTATACTCGTCCCTAGTTATGATTGTGTCTAACACCAAGGTGGTAAGGTCGAGATTGTCTCACCAGAAGGCGCTGTTGAGTTGCGTGGCGTCGGCCTTGACCAGCACCAGGCGCGTGCACAGAGCAGAGCCGTATACTCGTCCCTAGTTATGATTGTGTCTAACACCAAGGTGGTAAGGTCGAGATTGTCTCACCAGAAGGCGCTGTTGAGTTGCGTGGCGTCGACCTTGACCTGCACCAGGCGCGTGCACAGAGCAGAGCCGTATACTCGTCCCTAGTTATGATTGTGTCTAACGACAATGGTGATAAGGTCGAGATTGTCTCACCAGAAGGCGCTGTTGAGTTGCGTGGCGTCGACCTTGACCTGCACCAGGCGCGTGCACAGAGCAGAGCCGTTGCTACGCAGCTCGAACAACTCCACCGGCTGTCGGCCGCCCTCCTGCAGAACAACAAGGCAGTTTATGACCAAAATTCAAACTGTAAAGCCCGAGTTTACCAACTATCGACTAGATAAACGTGTTATGGCTGAGCTCTGGCCTCTATTGAAGCAATGCGGCTGCTTCATGGAGCTAATATGTGCAGGGACAGTCATTTTGTGCTAATTAATTACACTTAAAAAAAAAAACGAGTTCTGTCTCTTTGAACTTTCGTGCGATTCGTTTTGCCGATAATGTAGAATGTGAGATTCCTGTGTATCTAAAAAAGTTTTTCTTCGCGCACTCATCATTGAAATAAAACAACTTTTACAGATTAAGTGCACTGTTTATGTAATCTACTTTAGGGTTTTTATGGGTTTTTTGTGGTAGTTGTATTTTTCAAGTTCACAAAAGTTATTGGCAGAGCTGTTTGAACCTTAGCTCTAGTCCGAATGTGAAAATCTACCAGACTATGTTGCTTATGTCTAAAAAAAGTGGGGAACAATTTCTGGCCTAAGCCAATTTTCGTTCCTGTCGTTTTTTATGATGAGTTTAGGTGGATCACCCACCACCCAGTCAATGTATGAAAGATTCATGTGTATCTAAGATAGGTTAGGGAAGTTTTTTCTTAGACTTACCGGTTTCTGATTCCTTTTCCCGTCTCTGATGATGAATCTCCGGTGGAAGTGGGACATGAACTTCAAGCTCTCCTGTTGTTGATGTGTCCTGACCACATCCAACCTTCGGCAGAGTTGCTTGAATTTGCGCTCTAATCCAAAGGTGAATGTCAACCACCCCATGTTAGGAGCACGACGGCCTTGCCAAAAGTATACAACCCAGGTGGCTGCTTCGGATTCGGCGTCGTCCGCATCAGCTACGTTGGAGCTCTCGTTTTCTTCCTCAGGCTGTGGAAATAAAAGGGTGTGTTATAGTAGTCTATGGGATGGATTGTATAGTTGTGTTCGCGCCCAACAGCGGTCTCACTCGCTCGTTAACATAATCACTCATCAACTCAGACATATGCCACACATGCCGACTGAGGCGCCAGTCTGTTGCCAGCCGCGACGCGAGGACGTGATCGTGCGATCCGCTAAGCTCTCCGCTCGAACCTCTGAATTATCTCGTTACCGGCCGATATTTACCAAAGTGATAGTGGATTCAGCTCAAATATTAAATTGCGTGGGTGAAACTCCAGACTGTACATAGACTGTAATAACTGTAAATAGACATTATCTATAAGAAGAAGAGACTTATGAAATTTTTTAAATAGAAAAGTATTGGATATAATGAACTTGGCCACAAGTGAATTCTCAGATGGGACTCGAATGCAAGGATATTCTTAGCATTGATGTGACAACGCTGGCCTACAGCGTATTAAAAATATAAGGAGAATTTCGACGGTGGTCCGTAAGTCTCGGTAGCTCAGTGGCTAGGACTAGGTAGTGGCATTGGACCGGATTTCCAAAGGTCGTGGGTTCGAGTCCAATTTGAGAATTCACTTGTGGCCGAGTTCATTTTTTCCAATATTTTTCTATTTAAAATTTATCATAGGTATAAAAATGGCATTGAAAAATGCAAAATTATATTAAATTAAATTATTTCGCGATGTCTGTCCCGTTCATATTAGTACGGTGTGAGCGTGCGCTCGCGCGATATAGGTCGAGAAAGCTTTGTCGAGGTGAGCATGCTACGCGTGCAGGTCTTCGTTCCACTCGTCTGCTTAGACTACTAAGGGAACAAAGGAAGTCGACACCTCTATTTCCTTAGGATTCTAAGACATCTCTATTTCCTTAGTGTTATATAAGACACCTCTACTTCCATAATTTTCTAAGACGTCTCTATTTCCTTAGTATTCTGAGACATCTCTATTTCCTTAGTGTTATAATAAGACACCTCTATTTCCTTAATATTTTAAGACACCTCTATTTCCTTAGTATTCTAAGACTCTCGTTTATATGAGAAAAGTTAAAATAAGTGAAAACAAATACCTATTTTCTTTCTTTTTACCTCATTACAGAGCACATAGCGACACAGAAACACGTAGCAATCAGCGCTGTAGAAAACGCCCAGCTCGTGGTCGGGAAGTCGCACGAAGTGTCTCCCCTCGAGTACGAATGCCTCCATCGCCTCTAGGTCTTCGTTCCACTCGTCTGCCAGAGTCTTCGCTTCGGCGAGAGGCATCGGTGGCTGACGCGGAGTGAAGAGAGCTGAGAGATCCGCTCTACGGAATAAATGGAGATGGAATTAAGACAGGCAATACAACCAAATAGACGCTTTAGTTGAGTGGCATATTGAGCTTCTATTCTCCAAATAACAACCTTTCGAAGTTGCATGCATCGCAATAAAGAATATTGATATTAAGTAATAAGTATTCACATTCTTTCGAAGTTCCGTACATCATGATAGTAAAAATTTGCAGTGAATTGATTCGTCATAGCACACCTTCTGTCTCAAGTATATCGAAGTTATACATTTTCTGAATTTAGCAACATCGCAATTTTGAGAAGCGCAGTTCATAGTATGACGTTCGCTTCAATGAACTTCAATACGAAAGTAAAATCGTCAAAAGTTGGTAAGGTATCAGCCTTATCAATACTTAACATCATGTATGATGAAGGCTAAGAGTCTCCCCGTCATTCATAAAAATAAAAAAAAGGTAACGTTTCAATTTTGACGTGTGAAAATTGACATTTCGCAATCTACTTTACACACCTTTATTATGGCAAGCACAGTCACTTTATACCCATACTAATAAAGTTGATATTTACTTGGTCTCCTGCTGCTTGGCCCAGCTGGCGAGGTCAGCTCCAGTGCGGGCGACAGACTCCGCGGTGCGCGTGAAATCCACTGCGATCACTTCCTCCCAACCCAGGAAGTAAGTTTTGAAGACCTGACAGTGGAATCACTACTTTAAAGATCATTGTTCTTTATGAAGATAACTAGTACCTATAAACTGTAATTTAAAGACATTTCATCATAATCGATTGCAAAGGGATAGCTTGGCTGCTCTGCACAGACGCAAATATTCGTGTATATGAACCATCTATTCGCTGGGATTGGGTGTTTTCTATGTGATGTGTTTTAAACGTGAATATTTTTACAAAAAAGTATTTTAATTATGCTTATCCGTTATTATGTATTCATAGCACTAGTTCTATCTTAATAAACCTTACATTGGGCTAGATTAATCTTGTAATATTATTAATGTGAAAGTTTGGACGATTACTACTCAATCTCAGCTCAACTGTTTTGGATGAAAATTGGCGCACTGAGGTAGTTTATATCCTGTTTTTTTTTTACTTATGAAAGTTTTTAACCCAGTCAAATGTTCCCCAGTTGTCGCGGATGAAGTCGCGGGCAAAAGCTGATTAATATGGCAAAAGCTAAACAGGGCATGTCATATCTCGTCAGGGCGACATGAGACAAGTTGTTTTTTTCTAGTATATTTTCTTGTTTAATATTTATCACATAACGACAGTCACCTGTGTCTCCGTGCCTTCTTGTAGACGAGTGACGAGAGCGTGCGGAGGCCGCGCTACCATGTTGAATAGTTCCTGGGCGAGCTTCACGGCCGCGGCGCGAACGAGGCGAGACGATTTTTTGCCGAACCTACATAAAAAGGTTGAGTTCGTAAAAATCATGTCAGAATACAGTCGTGAACACTTCAAGGGCATGTTAACCTTGAACACACGGACTTGCTCAAATAATTTTTTGTCTTAGTCATCCCATGATTATGGGGCAGGCAAAGGGTACCTAAACGATACCGACAAAAGTAACTAGGGTTGCCACCTTTTTTTCTTGCACTTAAAGTACATTGGTTATTAAAGGTAAGAAAAAAAGTACATTGTATCAAAATAAAGTACAATTTATTTTTTTATATTATTATTTGTTTAAAATATATTTTATCATGCTTCCTACAATTTGTATCAAATTAGTATCTCTACTAAACAATTGCACAGCATTTTTACAGTCTATATTTAATTAAAGTAAATAAAAAATTCGGTCGGAGATCGGCCCGCTTTCGAAGTTTTCTTGGCAGCTTCTTTCTTCGAAAGTCTTTAGTTTTCTCTTTTCTTAATAATAAAGAATTAAAATAACAATTAAATCAAAATATGAAATCAATAATAATGTGTGCCATAGTAAATGTCTAACCGTATCCGAACGAAAATAAATTAACTTTTCGAGGGTAGACTTATAAGTAGCCAGTCATCCCGTGACCACGGCAGCTGTAAAGGTGCCGAAACATCGGGAAAATCAAAATCCCTTAAAAACCTAGAAATACGGACAATTACAACTTAGTTCGTGGAAATATAGCGCGTTTGATATCAGTAAAAGTTGTTTTATTTCAAAAATAAAAAAAACATTTTTTATAAAATTCAGTGACGCTTTGTTTTCCGTCTTTAGCAAATAGTGAAACGGAACGAAGTTATAGATTGGAACGTGAATAATTGGAGGTAATTTATTGCTATACTTACTGATATTAATTAAGAAGGGGTTTTTAAAATTATTTTATCCTTTTTCAATTACGTTTTAACCGTCGTTGGATTTTTACCATTTTTGGACCCATAACTGAAAACCGCATCAAAATCGGACTAGTAGTTTTTTGGCAACATTGGTTTGCAACAATGTTTACTGCAGCGCCGCCTGGTGAGTTGTCACCGTAACACCTATCTAAGAACATGCACCAATCAAACCCGAACCCATCACTGAAAACCGCATCAAAATCGGACTAGAAGTTTTGGAGATAATAATAATAATATAGCTTTATTTCAGGCAATATGTATACCCATAGTTAAAAAAATACATAGTAAATTGCAAGTGCAAAAATACATGTAAAATCCAGTAAAAATAGAAGTTATTAAAATGAAATAAATGGTAACATTGGTTTGCACAAACAAACAACCTCTCACCCCAAACACATATACCGTCTCCGTACCGTCGCGGGTAAAAAGCTATTACTATGAATGCTGACGTGGCTGGAAATAGACAATAAAAATGAAAGTATTATAAACAAATTAAAAAAAATATCATCACTCTTATTAAATAATTGCTGCCATTTTTGTGCACTTGGTAATATTTCTGCAAAACCTATAAGTAGTATATATCTGATTATAAAGTTGATTTATTAAAACGAGAATACATAAAGATTATCCATATTCTACATCATGTTTTTGCAGATTTTTTTCAATTATGTTATGGTTAGGTTGCGTTCCGAAATTGATAAAAACGAGTGCTTAAGTGATAGGCAAAGTTGAAGCGCTGGCGAGTAGCGACATCGACCAATCAATAAATTTTGTTAACCGAAAAAATACTTACGACAAATATTTTCAAAATTCCAAAGAAATCAAATCAAGCGAAATAAAGTATTTTCGTGTACTTTATTGTTCTCATAAAGTATAGTGTACAATTACCTGAAATAACGTACAATACTTTATTATAAAGTACGGGTGGCAACCCTAAAAGTAACCGAAAATCAACCAAACTACATTAGAAAAATACATTAGAAAAAGTCTAGAAATCAATGTGTAAACGTAATAAACGAAACGCATTGTAATCTAACACTTGGGAGCTGCAGGTGGCCCTGTATTGTTATATTACACTGACACTCGGCGCCGGTAGCAAAAAGCGCCTCTGTCACTCACCACACAAACACCAGTTAGCACCTCGCGCGAGTAGGGCGCCGCCTCGGGCTGCGGCAGCTCCAGGTACCCCATGCCGAGTTCCACACGGTATAACCGGGGACATGTTCCTAGATAGCCCCTCGTACCGTCACATCACATTACACTGTCACTCACCACACGAACACGTCCACTCTTGCGTCCAGTATGTACACGCTGCGAGTGGCCAGCACCTCGCGCGAGTAGGGCGCCGCCTCGGGCTGCGGCAGCTCCAGGTACCCCATGCCGAGTTCCACACGGTATAACCGGGGACATGTTCCTAGATAGCCCCTCGTACCGTCACATCACATTACACTGTCACTCACCACACGAACACGTCCACTCTTGCGTCCAGTATGTACACGCTGCGAGTGGCCAGCACCTCGCGCGAGTAGGGCGCCGCCTCGGGCTGCGGCAGCTCCAGGTACCCCATGCCGAGTTCCACACGGTATAACCGGGGACATGTTCCTAGATAGCCCCTCGTACCGTCACATCACATTACACTGTCACTCACCACACGAACACGTCCACTCTTGCGTCCAGTATGTACACGCTGCGAGTGGCCAGCACCTCGCGCGAGTAGGGCGCCGCCTCGGGCTGCGGCAGCTCCAGGTACCCCATGCCGAGTTCCACACGGTATAACCGGGGACATGTTCCTAGATAGCCCCTCGTACCGTCACATCACATTACACTGTCACTCACCACACGAACACGTCCACTCTTGCGTCCAGTATGTACACGCTGCGAGTGGCCAGCACCTCGCGCGAGTAGGGCGCCGCCTCGGGCTGCGGCAGCTCCAGGTACCCCATGCCGAGTTCCACGCGGTATAACCGGGGAGGGGCCCATACGAAGTCTTCGGGGACATGTTCCTATGCAAAAGAACTTTTATTGAAAAACATGGAATTACAAACATACGCACATACAAACGATCACGCCTTTCTTCCTCTGCAACGACCCGTACTATCGGGTAAGAAAAGAGAAGATAGGATACTTATGTAAAAATAATAAGTTTGTTTTTGGAGCCACGTTGTTCTGTACACCTGCACTTATTATGTCTGTTTTTGTTACACATGTTTTGTTCTCAATTGTTCTTCGAACGGTCCCACACTGTTCATTGTTGTGTACATATTTATATTATTCTACAATTATAAACTGTATTTTTTGTTAATATGCACATGCTTGCCACGTAAATATAAATTCATTAAATATGGTGATTGATGACGTTGGTTTAGAAATAGAAATAGAAATAGAAATCATTTATTCATAAACATAGGTACAATAATGGTCTTATATGTATACATTTAACATGTTTAAAGTACTATCTATGTTTTACCATTTTCGGTGTACGAAATTTAAAAGAACAGATTTATATTAGCAAAATTTAACAAATTATTCATTGTTACAAATTAATAAATTATATCATTAAAATTATTCATTTTATAGTATCATGTCAATATTATCAAAATCATCATTACAAAAATCTCTTATGTCATAATAGCATTTGTCAATCAATAGTTTATTCAATACATTTTTGAATTTAGTTTTGGTTAAGTTGGTTAAATCTTCTGGCAGCTTATTATAAAAACGTGGAGCCATGCGGACGACACTCTTATCCATCATTGCTGTTTTACAACGCAGAGTACGAATATAGGGCTTCCTAGGGCGAAGGATTTTGGATGACTGACGTGCATGACGTGTCGTTTCGTGCTTTGTTTTTAAAGTCATGTTTTTGTCAGCCATGAAAGGCTAACGTTTTAAAATATTCAGCCTGATTTAATTAATTTTAAATATTTGTATTTATGTACTGTCTGCTTAGTCGTGTAACGTGTTTTAATCGGGTAATGTTTTTAGTGTGTGTCTGTTTATTTCGTTCCTGATGTCACCCATGTGTCCAGCAAAATACCAGTGCAGCAAGCTTTGCTTGCTGCTTATACTAAGCTGGATATAGCTTTGGCATCACGCGACAATATTTTGGTTTTAGTTGTGTTAACTGTAATAATTTTTTTATGTTGTGTTGTCGTTGTGTGGTTCTTAAATTAATGTATTTTTTTTCCTCTTTCTTTTGGGCAAAGGCACAGTAGCTCAGGAATCCGGGGATATGCATCTTTGAAAGGTTGAATTACTTTAACATGGTTGATGATATTTACGTTCGTAAATAGCTTTCGAACTGCCTTTAACTTTTATTCTTGTAACAGTAATATAAATCCTACTAAAACAATAAATGTGAAAGCTTGGATGTTAAATAGATAGCACGCAAAAACGGCTGAACGGATTTGGGTAAAATTTTGCAGGCATAATATTTTAATTCAATTGTATTTAAAATAGATAGTCTTTTTCTTGGTCAATCGTACCCTAAAGATTTTCCGAACGTTCACGCGGACGAGTTATAGGCGGAAGTTAGTAAATAAATTGCTATTTCACAGATTTACCTCCGGAACGTAGGGCAGTTCGCCATCGTATTCGAGTGTCTTCCAAAAACTGGAGGGTTCCTTCCCAGGTGGCTCTGCAATCAGCTCCGCCTTGTTCTTTCTCTCTTCTTTGTTGATCTTCTCCGCGAATAGACGAGCCTTCGACTTCAGTGTGTTCTTCGCTTTTTTGCCATTCCTACACCAAACGAAGTATATG
This sequence comes from Chrysoteuchia culmella, assembly GCA_910589605.1. Classification (NCBI taxonomy): domain Eukaryota; kingdom Metazoa; phylum Arthropoda; class Insecta; order Lepidoptera; family Crambidae; genus Chrysoteuchia; species Chrysoteuchia culmella. Next base: position 17,465,173 of record OU342651.1, on the reverse strand, counting down.
TTTTAGAGACGAGTAACTAATGTGTAACGTGTAACCTACCTAACATAAATGAAGTGAGAAGTCTTTTACATAGCTACATAATATTTGTCTTTTCGAGTCGATAGCAGACCTAAATTATTCCTGCAGCATCAGCAGCCTATCAGGTCGTCAGGTGTGTGCAGCTAAACGGACTCGCAGGGCACGACATCCAGAGCGCTATCATTTGTGGGACAATACCTCGACTACACACCAAGTTGGAATTGGCCAAAAAAACCCATGCTCGATGTCTAATTTAATGACTTTCAAGTCGCCTAATGGCAGATCATGTAGAAGCGTCTTATTATAATCACGCCTTTATCACGCAGGGGTAGACAGTGATATCTATCTCGATTCTTAAATATCTATCTTGCTTAATCACTTTCGGTCTTCTTCTAACATTCTTGAATTCGCAAAAGTATACTTACCAGAGGAAGATGTACAACCCCGCGTCCAGCACGAACACGTAACGCGGGTCCAGCGAGCTGCTGGCTACTGGGACCGGTTCCAGATGAATGCTGTTGCCGGACGCGTGTACTCGATACAGCCGCGTCACGTAGTGCTGACAAAACGATACTATGTTTAACAAATTGTTCAACAGTAACGCGGGTCCAGCGAGCTGGTGGTTATTAGGACTCGATACAGCAACGTCTCGTAGTGCTGACGGAACAATGCACTGGTTTACAAAGTGTTCAAAAGTAACGCGGGTCCAGCGAGCTGCTGGCTACTTGGACTTGTGGTATTCGTTTAGCCAGTAGACGGCTCCTTTAAAATATTAACTTACATAGATATGTACTGTAGTATGGTATAGTATACCCACCGGTTCGTCCACAGTGAAGAACCCTGAAGGCGTGTGGCTGCCCTGGATGTAGACAGGCGGTATCGGGAATAGCGCCATGAATTCGGGAGTCTCGTCGCCTTGCTCGTGTCGTTGCGTTCGTTTAGCGCCTAGTAGGTTACGCAGGTTGACCGCGTGCATCGCTGCGCAAGCGCCTTTATCTAGCTATGGAAAACAGTAATATCATGAAATATAAACAAACTAAATAAATCATAGTTCAATATTTAGTTCATTACATCACGTGTTCATATTGTATTTCCCATCCTTCTCTCTTCTCTCTTAATTGTTAGATAGGGACAAATATAGTCTACTTTGAGCAGACAAAATTGATCTTTTTTGATAGATATTTGAGGAGATGATCCAAGAGGAGGAAGAGAAAGAAGGTATGCGTTTGGGTGAAATGCAGAACGTAAATAAATCATAGTTCAATATTTAGTTCATTACATCACGTGTTCATATTGTATTTCCCATCCTTCTCTCTTCTCTCTAAATTGTTAGATAGGGACAAATATAGTCTACTTTGAGCAGACAAAATTGATCTTTTTTGATAGATATTTGAGGAGATGATCCAAGAGGAGGAAGAGAAAGAAGGTATGCGTTTGGGTAAAATGCAGAACGTTTAGTTTTAAACCACCTAAAACGTATGCGTAGACGTGAATATCGAAACGTACGCATTCAGCACGTTACTGCCTAAAATGCAATAACCAAATTCGGTATTCATTGAGAACAAGCAAATATTAACATTACTTTTTACAAAAAAAAATGGAAAAATAAATCGACACAAATTTTGCGACATGTAACGAAACAATCGGAATACCCAGTAATAAGTGCCCTCCACATACCTATATCAAGACGGTAATAGTGTACCTACCTTGCGTGTAAAAAGTTTGATCCACGGTCAAAGTTTTCCGACCTAAGTAAGTCCGCTTGATACCATTGCCATGAAAACACGCGTCACTCAGAAACGAAAATGGTTAATTGTGCAGTACTTTCTTGAAAGAGCTCGTCAATAACATTTCCACATCACTAAATCTCGCTCGTGACGTCATCGTAGGTACGAAAAATTCGACATGCTCTCATACAGTTTGAAGCACTCTTTTCATCTATCTCGATATAGGTCTGTAGTGCCCTCAAAACATAATACTTACAGTAGCTTTTGATCCAATCCAGAAATGGATATCCCAGGACAGTTGGCCTTGCTCCTCGACCGCGGTCTTCAGAATGATGTAGCAGTCTCCCTCGAAGAATTTACCGTGAGCCACCTTCAACAGCAAATTGTATATTATGGGTTTAGGAAAGCCAATTGCGTGATGATGTTTTGATTTAAAATCTGTGTGATGCAATATTTGATCACTCGGTTCCAATAAACAGTGAATATTGTCCATAGTATTTTATAGTGAGGGCCCGCCCGCAGTTTCACCCACGTGGTTCCCGTTCCCGCGGGAATATCGGGGTAAAATGTATCCTATATATGTTTCAATTCAGGCTAGAAGTTATCTGTGTGCAACACCCAAATCGGTCCAGCCATTCTCGAGTTATAAATGGTGCAACTAATCCGACTTTGTTTTAATTATATAGATTTAGATAAAGCATGCACAAACACAATGTCTATGAATATCAACATATCTGACCTCATCTACTGGTGCGGGTATGAAGTTCTCGATCTCCCACACCTGCAGGCCGGGCGCCTGCCCCGTGTCCTCGTCGAAAAACTCCGAGTAGTCCAACGGGGGCTTCTCCAAACTCTCGTCCCACCGCTTCGGCCTACATCACGTAAATACCACTCACATTTACAAATACAACTGAACGCAAATACGACACTTTCATACACAACTGAAGGTAAAGAATGGCAGTATTGGCATTGTCATTGTTACCGACAACAGTGTTATGAAAATATGATTACAGTTGTTTATTGTTGTTTTTTGTAGTAATCAACAATAAGTTCACGGTATTCGGATGACGTCGGATAGATTTTTTGTTGTAAAATTTGTTTTCTTAATTGTGTAATTCCATTTTTTATGACAATGGCATTCGGCGGGGCTATTACCTAGAAATTCGCAATTATCGCGCAGATATCGGGCGATCGCTGCGGAACGTCAATATAAAAATGGTATTACGTATGTGATTGCTGACTAATCACTCGCTGATAGTTCGTACAGCGGCGTCTCACTCTCTCGCGCTCCTACCTGGGTGCAAGAGTGAAACGCCGAGTGTTGCTATGACGCTAGCGCCAAAAACAATTTGGTAGCAATAACAGGAAATAAATGAATGATATAGGGAATTCCACTCCCCGGCTGTGCGCATAAAAAAAGAAGACCGAGAAGTTAATGACTCACTTGAGCTCGCTGTTCCGTTGCTCGTGCCTGAGGTCGTTGACCTGCTGCGTGTTGGCCTGCTCCTGCATCCCGCGCAGGATGAGCGCTGAGTCCCGCTGCTCGGGCTCGGCTCGGCCGCGCCGTAAACGCAGCTTGCGGGCTATCGGATCCGATTTCACGCCTATTGCGAATAACGTGGAACGTTAAGGCACAGTCGAAACAGTCTTTGCTCTGCCCACAAACGGCCGAAATGACGCACTCACACAGATATGCGCTGCTACACGCGCGCTCGCTACTGTTTCAGGCTCGGACCACAGTGAAAACCAGTGAGATCAGTGTAGCGATAGCGAGCGGCGCGTGTGTGTGTGTGCGCGTCATATCGGCCGAGTGCAACAACTGTTTATTATGTTATGAGTGAGGTTAAGGCTGGTTTTAGTATCGTGCTGAGCGCACGATGACCGTCAGCGTTTACAACAGGAATTGTATGAACTGCTAGTAAGCGTTTTTGAATAACGCGTAGTTATCAGCGCGGACGGTGGACAGCGTGTTCATACATTTCGGCTGTTAGCGCCGACGATGCTCAGCGTGCGTCAACGTAACACTAAAACCAGCCTCACTATTTGGTGGGTTTAAATGGTTGAAATTAGTAAATTTTGTGTGAATTGCTTTAAAACATTGTAACTCACTCTATGGGGTCGCCGGTTCACTGATGGCAGTCCCCGCTAGCTGCAGCTACGCTTGCAGGGAGAAGTATAAATATGTTGTAATACTCTTCTGCTCCTATAGCCTCTTCTACTCATATATCAACTACAAACATTATCTAGTCACTCACTGTGGGGTCGCAGGTGCACTGGTGACAGTCCCCGCCCCCGCTAGCTGCAGCTGCGCTTGCAGCGAGATGTCTATGTTGTAATACTGCAGTCTCGCCCCTCTTCTACTCATATTATCAACTACCAACATTATCTATGGTGACTCACTCTGTGGGGTTGCAGGTCACTGGCGGCACCCCCGGTAGCTGCAGCTGCGCTTACAGTAAGAGGTCTATGTTGACATACTTGTCTGCTCCTTCTATCAACTACGAACATCATCTATATTCACTCACTTTGTGGGGTTGCAGGTTCACTGGCGGCACCCCCGGTAGCTGCAGCTGCGCTTGCGGTGAGAAGTTGTAATACTGTAACCCCGCCCCTCTTTCACTCATATACAGGGTGGAAAGTTAAGACGGGACATGAAGGGCAGGTACAGTCGAGTTCAATAATATCTGTGCATTTTTGGACTTTGTCGCATTAAGTTTTTTGAGATCGTCTTTGACTTTCTGTTCAAATTGTCACAATAATTACTATGACAAAGTTCAAAAGTGCACAGATATTATTAAGCTCGATTGTACCTTTATCATTATAGCTACATGAAAAGGTTTTAAGAAAACTATTCTTAATTTTTTATGAAATATTGAACGGCGTCCACAGATTTAAAAAAAAGTACAGCCAGAAGGAAAATGGCAGTTTTCAAATTTTTTTTTGATGCCAAAATATCCTGTTTCTCCTGCAGATCAAAACACTCTAAGACACCAACTGAGGTATGAGTACTAGAAACGTCAGAAATCGCGAAGAAAGCGAAAAAAATCGCGCCCCGCGCTCTCACCACACACAGCCGCATCCGCTTCACCTACGAGTACCTTTGTTGAATGAAAGTATTTTCTTCGCGAATGTGTGGAAAAAGTTTCAACGGTTTCTGACTTTTCTAGTGCTCATACCTCAGTTGGTGTCTTAGTCTGTTGATCCTCATTAGAAAAAGGATCATTGGCATCGAAAAAAAAATTTCAAATCCTTCCTGCTGACTGTACTTTTTTTCATAATCTGTAAAAAAATACAGTCCGCAGAAATAAAACAGTTTCCAAAAATATTATTGATGCCAATCGATCCTGTTTCATATGAGGATCAAAACACTCTTAAGACACCAACTGAGATATCAGTACTAGAAAAGTTAGAAATCGCTAAAAACTATTTCCATACCTTCGCTAAGGATATTTGTTCATTCGACAAAAGTACTCGTAGGTGAAGCGGGCGCGGGGCGCGTGTTTTCCGCGTTTTTCACGATTTCTGACATTTCTAGTACTCATACCTCAGTTGGTGTCTTACGCCCGAAATTAATAACCTATCTGTAGATAGGATAGGGTTATCTGAGCTAGTTGCTTAGGATACTGTCTTCGTTGCCTAGCAACCGTCGTTATTTTCGTCATATTCACATAAATATCCTAGGCAACTATCTCGGATAGCCCAATCCATATCTGCCGATAGGTTATTAATTTCGGGCGTTACAGTGTTTTAATCTTCATGAGAAACAGGATCGATTAACACCAAAAAATATTTTTTGAAAACTGCCCATTTTCCTGCTAATTTTTTTTTTTTTCAAAATGTATAAATGCAGTTCATAATTTTTAAGAACGTTTTTATGTAGCTATAATGGTTAAGGTACCTGCCCTTCATGCCCCGTCTTAAATTTTCACCCTGTATAAACCACCAACAATATTTATAGTCACTCACTCTGTGGGGTTGCAGGTTCACTGGTGGCAGCCCCCGCTAACTGTAGCTGCGCTTGCAGTGAGAAGTCTATGTTGTAATACTGCAGTCCAGCTCCTCGCGCCCTCTCTACGGGTTTCGGAGGCATCACTAGCTCTGTGTTTCCGTGCAGCTGTAGACTCTCTAAATCACTTAGCAGGTGGATCGCGTCCGGAAGGGTGATTAGCTTGTTGCAGCTGAGGTTCAACTTTTTGAGAGAACCACATCTAGAAACAAATGCGTGTGTTTGTAATTTGTGCTTTATTTAAACAGTCATTGCTCAATAACTTTACTTGTTTTCAAAGCCTTATAAGATTTTGCTAACTGATAGTCTTTATGACTATCAGTTAGTCAATGTTAAATTGCACACTCAAGCCTTTCTCGCATTCGGGGTAAGCAGAAATAACTAGTTTCCATTTGTTCCGTATCCTCATCCTTACATATCTCTCTCGCTTCCGGTACAAGCAACTAATTCTTTATACATGTATTCACAGACCTATAGGTCTGTGCATGTATTCTGTCGTCTGAAACACCACATTTATTTTACCGTCTATTCCTCCTCTAACATTTTCATAGCAAAGCGGAGGCATCACCGCCCCTCACGAAGGCCGTGACGTGGTGGCTGACGAATCACATTGCAAGAGTCGATACGTAAAATAACACGCAATATTGTTTCTGCATCTTAACACCAACCTGCAAAGCCCTTCTGGTATCATTTCGAGCAGGTTGTTCGCCGCAGAGAAGACCTCCAAATTGCCCAGCTTGCCGATACCAGAGGGAATGCCCTCGAAGTCCAGTTGGTTGTCGTCCACGTGGAACCGCCGCAAGTTTTGTAGTTTACACAGCGATACAGGGAGTACAGTCAGTTTATTTCTGGAGAGATTCAAGCTCTCTAGCTTCTGCCAGATGTCCATAGCTGTTGAACATTACCATAAGTCTTAAAAAATACTCATAATCAAACGATTTTTATCTAACTAGTAAAAATTTAAAGTTTAGTCGTTGCAGTAGTTTGTAATTTAATCAATAAGGTTTGTTTTTTAAACTAAAACATAAAAAATGACCTATAGAATAACTATTGTTTAATATCTTCTGGCAAAAAACACTTAGTCCAAAGTTGTCAATTTATGACTGTAAATTGTAATATACCTCTATCAATGTAATGCTGATAATAAAATTATCTCTAACTATCCTATGTCGTTATAACAATGTGTAAATAATATTTTTTTTATCCCAACAATGCATTCTCTATAATTACATTGCATAACTAAGCTAAGTGATGCATCTTCACTACAATCAAGTGAAAACATGCATGTCAATAAACCCACATTGGCAATTATGCGTGAATGAAAGTACTGGAAAAACGTTACGTCTACGTAAATGGAAAGATATTATTGTTGATGATGCATCATACAAGATCTACCTGATAACAAGTAAAGCATAAAACCATGTTAATTTAGAATATAAACCCAATTTAAAAAAATATTGAATACAGGTACTTAGAAATTCAGAAAGGATGCCAGATTTATTTTAAAACTCATATAGTACCTGACTCCTTATTATAGTACTGCATGGATCTATAGTCAATTGACCACCTTCATGGTAGTCACAGTGTAACTAAGGAGCTACAGTGGGACAACGCCCTTGAAACTTCGCGGCCATGCCACTTTTGACAAGACTCATAGTATTTTCAGGACATGTGTCATTGTCCCGTGTGAGCGTATGGCAGCTCGGTCTCGCTAGCAACCCCTCTCGCCCCGCGAACCCCGCGCGATTGCTCTGGCAAAACCGCAAAACGTGTCCGTCGGACTGTATGCATAGATAGACCGAGTGGCATGTACACCAGTTTCAAGGTTATACTTTTTAATTTTGCATTTTACAATGCTATTTTTATGTGATAAATATTAAACAAGAAAATATCGCCCTGACGGGACATGAGACAGGTTACTTTTTTCTAGTTTATTTTCTTGTTTAATATTTATCGGTTTCAAGGTGTCACTCTATCTGAGGTTGTGGGTTCGAATCCCAGTAGGGGTAAATGTTTGTACGATGAAAACCAGCATTTGTACTTGAGTCATGGGTGTTTATACGTTTTTACAAAAATATACTTATTGCTAATTTGCTTATTTTGGGGCTACGTTAATTGGTGTGAGTGTATAAAAGTACATACGTTACAGGAAGTCTTTTTGGGTTTACTAACCTGAAGACACCTCTGTTATTTCGTTGTCGCTGAGATTCAGTCTCTTTAGGCTCTGGAGAGAATACAGAGCATCAGGCACTTTTGTGAGAGCGTTTTTCGAAAGGTCGACATCAGAGAGGTTCGAAAGAGTATCGAGAGACGTAGGAAGATTAGCGAGCGTGCGTTGAGTGTTGCGCATATGCAGAGTCTCTAAATTCTGTAAGGACGGCAGTTGTCTGAAAATAAAAACCTGCTTTAAAGTTTAAGATTATGTTGTATTATCAACTTAAGATACATAGGATACTACAACATAAAAAAATTATGACTACTTTTATAATCAGCCATTCTAATAACCCCACTGCTGGGACACTGGTCTACCTTACGGCCAGGCTACGGGGATCGGCGGGCTGGGCGACAATTCGCGCGGCACGGTTTGAGGGCCACGGGCAACCGCGACCAGATAGGCCGAGAGCGAAATATCTTTATCAAAGTTATCTCGATATTGGTTAGAAAGTAATATGTAGTTTTTTGGTTCAATAAAGACATAATAATTTGGAAGAGATTGTTGTGGAGATTTGAATAGGAATCGGGGTAAAGATGGAGAATTCCACAAGAAGTAGGAGAAATACAGAATGAATCCAGAAAAAAAAAATCGAGTATACAAGAATGAGTGTCGAAATCTCCGATTATATTATTGATATTCAACCAAAACAACTAAACTATTTTGTTTCCTATACTATTTGCCACGTCTGCCGCCCGACTCCGTGGCTTGCGCCATACTGATACCGATTCATACTTTTGTAAATTTCGCCGTCGTGCTCGTGGCTTCATCCGTACATTTCTATACATTTGTTTTAGTCGCTAGATGCTTCACCGTTCGCACCGCGCGAATATTTACAAACTAGCAGCCACTCCCGCTCGGTCTCACCTGCCTGGTTCACGTTCCTGTGAGAATATCGGGATAAATTGTAGCCTTTATGTTATTCTGATGTATAAGCTATGTAACTGTAAAGTTTCATCTAAACACATTCAGTAGTTTTTGTGTGAAAGAGTAACAAACATCCTCAGTAACTTGTACATTTATAATATTAGTAGGATAGGATTAGTAGGACAATACGTACCTTAACTGAAAAAGGCCTAGGGGGTTATCATTGAGTATGAGAGTCTGCAGATTTGCCAGTCTTCTAGTCTGAGGGGGAAGAGTCTCCAGCAGATTATTAGATAGATCAAGAAACAACAGATCTGTCAGCTGGACAAATAAAGTTGGTGGTATACTTTCTATTCTGTAAACATAAATAACCTTTTAACTATACCTTTAATAAAAAAACGTTGATTTAAAAAAATATATGGAAGTACTACGTTAGGATAATTTGTCAAAATGTTAACATGCCAATCAAGGCGGGGTTGAGATCTGGTGACTCGAGACACAGGGTCTACATAATTTGGGCACCAGTCTTCCTTTCATAAAATATTTTTACTTTGACATGTCTGTATGAATAAAGGAAGAAAATAAAGATTTTTATTATTATTTTAGGGCAACAATTGGATAAAATTAAAATATTTAATCTTGTTAACTGCATGAGTAGTCTTACCAAAGAGGAATGTAGGTCATTAACATTTCTTTTATTTTGTTATCAGCATTTGAGTCATTATTTTGATCAGAAGCACATAGTGTTGCAATATTATTGACTTAATATTAAAAATAAACTTACTTATTGTGGCTAAGATTTAAAACTAGCAGAGATTTTGCCTTTTCTAATCCTTCAGGAACTTCTTTCAGTCTGTTGTGGGATAGATCCAAGGTTGTGAGCTCCTCTAGTTTAAATAGTTCAGCTGGAATTCCTGAGCTTTTAATTTTGTTACGTCTAACATTCAATGAACGTAAGCATTTCAATTCAGTTAGTTCTCCAAATAACTTTTCCAAGCCATTATTTTTTAAAGATAAATTTTCCTGTAACAAATTTATAAGGGGAAATGATTTTGCCGATTTTACATTTTTATCTTTAGTATATTGAGGTCAGTAATAATTACAAAGTATTTAATTTAAAATTACATTGGAATGTCTTTATTTAAAAAAAATGGTAAATAAATGTACATAAAAGTGCAATTGATATTGATAGCCCTATCTCCAATATATTGTAAATATAGTGTACAACAAAAGAATATTATTTACCTACCAATTTCATTAACTTTCCCAGCTCTTCAGGAATATCAGACAAATTCGTTTTGTCTAGTCTAAGCCATTGAAGCCCCGTCATAAACCTGATTGCATCGGGGAATTTCTCATCCTGCGAAAAATAATTAGGACAATACCTAGCTTAAAAATAGTAAACATAGGTTAGAGATATGATATCATCACAATAGAAAGATCTGTTCCAGAGTTGTTGCTGTGAGTACTTACACTAAAGTCATTACATGTAAAGTCAACACCACGAACAAATGGCAGTAAACCTGTATTAGCCATTTTAATTTATATGAATAACTTCAACTTTAATTTCTCATTCATCCCGTAAAAATCAGTCTTTGATTCGATTGTGAAACAAGACAAGAACTGTCACTGTCAATCAGACAGCAGAATGAATGACAAGACAAAAACAGTGTTGCCAACAACGCAATTTTAAAGTAGCCTAATTTCAGGTGCAGTAGCCTAAAGTGGATACGCCAAAATATTGCTAAAATAAAACGAAAATACTTGTAGTTTTTATTAACTTATTTATAAATACCTGTATTTAAAAAAACTAAAAGCTTAATACAAAAGAAATCACACAGCTTCGTCTACTGCTAGCAGTAGTAAGGTATTGTCCAGACTTTCCCCGTCAACGTCATCAGTAGTAGATGTTGTAGCGTTGTGCTAGTTCTGGCGGAAGCTGTGCTGGTGACGCACATTTTTCTGCCAGCATGTAAGCTAATCATGTGATTGCTTGGTCCAAAGCTGTTGCAGAAGATACTTCTCACATTCATATGAGTACGAATTCTTAGTAGTGTGATCAGCATGGGAAGTTGCATTCGGTTTCTTAACTTCGTCTTTATCGTCCCCATTACGGTAAATATTCTTTCGATAACAGCATTGCTCAGTGGTAACGAAAGGCAACATAGGGAAAAGTCTGCTAGTTCTTTAAACATCCGACACCTTTATTTTTTAAATAACATAGATCTTATTTATTTTATTTATTTATTAAAAAAAAAACTCACAGGCTTACAGAAAATTCCAACACGCCAGTAAGCTTAAACTAACAATATTACAATGAAATTAATTAGAAATTACAATAAATATATTAAGATTATTTAAAAACAATTGTCACATAATACTGATGCAATTAATTTAAATCAACATAATTAAAATTGATTGAAAACATATAAATTAGAATTAGGCAGAAGGTATGTCAATGTGATATACAATAATAATAATTGCTGCGTCAAAAATATTGTTCATAGTGTCAGAAATTCAAAATAATAGTTCCATATGTCAAATAATAAATAATAATAATAAAATTACAAGCACTACAATTATAAATAATAAAATTACATAAGCATATTGTTTACAAATGCATAGACTTTGACATAAAGGTTTGTAAGACATTTGCCTATGCGTTGATTTATTTCTTAAACTTAAGCTGATTTGTGATTCGATATTAAGTAGCCTGTCCCTGCAGTGAAGTAGGTTAAAAGGCGACCAGTCGCTTTTCCGATTTTTTCGTCGCCGATTCTTGTCCTGAGTAGCCTAAATGGCGACAAATCGCCTACGTTGGCAACACTGGACAAGCAACCAACTGACAAACAAGTTTCGCTTGTTGGTAGCAATGATTATAGTTCGGTAAGGCACTGGCATATAGGTATAATTATATTGAATTTGACAAAAAAAAGGTACACCATGTAGGGCTTGTTAATCCGGTTAATTTTAAAACCGGTACAGCAGCGAGTACAAAGAAACCATTCTATTAAAGTTTAACTCTACCCAAACCTTAAAAAAACGGTTTAATGAAAGAGCAAAATTAAAAGGGTTTTGAATCAATTAAGCGGTTTATAGAGTTTTTTTTGGATCTTTATAAGTACCTAAACACAACGCGAGCGCGTGAGTGGCAAAGCAAATAGCCACCTTCCTCACCTAGACATAAGCTTGCTACTTGCCTGAAATACCGCTCTCCCAAAAGAAGTCTGCGAGTTGTCAATCGACTTGCGAGCTTATGTTTACATTCGGAAGGTGGCTATTAGCCTGATCGCCAGCAGTAGGTACATTGCAAGCGTTGGATTAAAACGGTTTATTAAGGTTTTATTATATTATTTTGGTATTTCGTAGATAGAATATCGAGATTAAAAGTATCATATTCATAACCATTGGGGCTATCGCGTAAAAAATATGGATATGGACATGGGCTTCATTTGACAGTTAAATGACCATATATGGTAATTTTATGAGCTTCAACTGTCAAATGATGCCCATATCCATATACCCAGATTTGTTACGCGGTAGGGCCCCAGGATAGATACTATCTGTGCACCAAAAGGTGTCCAAATCCGTTCAGTAGTTTTTGAGTTTATTTGTTACAAACAAACAAACAGATATTCAAATCATTCCTCATTATAATATATATATAGTATAGATTATACAATTATTTTTGTTATTTCTGCATAACCTATCAACGTTCTATGCCCATAGCAGATAACATATTTTTATTTATTTATTACAACACCTATTTCTTTGGACACCCAAGCTTTCGTTAAAAAGAGATGAGTATATTTCCGCTACTGACATGTAATTGAGTTGAACAGTTTTTACAAAAATAAATGCGTTCGTTCGTTTTACCCACAGAAATAGATATACCGTCTTACCATTTATATTGTGGAATTTTGGTAGAAAACGAGTGCTGCTGATCGGTAGATCGGTAAATGAAGTACAAAATCACTGGGAACACTGCACCTGAGTGATTCCCGAGGAAATATCGGATTAATAGGCATAGGCAAGGCAGCTTATGTTTTAATCCAGGCTATCTTCAAGCGGTGTACGTGTTGGATTTAGAACCGTACGGCACGATTTAAGGGTTAAGTTGGAAGGGTTGGTAAGGGGGAGTCCACCCATCCCCCGAACACTACTCTTATTACAAGGTAATGCATGGTCAAAAACCAACAAACAATTATTAACCTCAAAACGGTTAAAACTTGAAACGAAACGTTAATTCACCTCTCATTATCATTGTTTGACTTATCGTAAAGATAAAAAAATAACTTATCTTGTTGTGCTTGTGCCGCAGTGTGCCGTTGTGTTTATTTCATACAGAGTCGTCAAATTGAAAAGTGACCTTAACATAACATTAAGGTCAATTTCCAACACAAAAAGAAAATACTAATTATAATATTACATTTTATGGTTATCCTAACTGTAAACAATTTTCAACTCGCAAGGAAGGACTTACATTATAACATTTCTCGCATTACAAGGTTACTGTACTACAAGTTGTGACGTTCATATAGGTCAATAGTAATTTATTTTAGATGAAAATATTTACGTTAAAACAAGCAGACTGAAGTAGACCCATTTCCGCTGGCGGCAACCGTTCACGAGCATAACGCATGAACCAGCCATCGCTTCGTTCAACAATATTTTAGGGAACGTAACGACTCGCCTCACACGACACCGCCGAAGAAACGATTGAGTGAGCATGACGTACTTCAGGTACTTATGTTAAAGTGTATAAATATAAAAAATACAATGGCATCAACAACAAAAAATAAAGATAAAAGTCCATTAATGTGAGACGCAACTTACAATGTTACTGGAAGATGCATCAGCTGGGTCATAATAATCATAAAGCGTATTTAAAGTAAATTAAAAATAATAATAATCATAGTAATTATTTGCTGTATATGTAGTATTTATGTTTAGTTAAGTTTTAATTTAGAGCCGTGGATTTTGAAATAAATAAATAAATTACTTTCATATACTTAATTAGAATAATTGGAGAACATTACTTATTTTTATTTATTCTGATCAAGCAGTGCCACGCTCTCAATTCAAAACATCATAAATAAAACAAAAATTTAAACAAAAATATAAAAATCTCAACACATTTTAACACAATCAGACATGAGCAGACCCATCCCACTGGCAGCACCCGTTCACGAGCATGACGCATGAACCAGCCATCGTTATTGTGCCAAGCATAAGTGTTAGTTCACTACTTAAGGTACCAACATACCAAATTTCATCCAAATCCGTTCAGTAGGTTTTGCGTGAAAGATGAACAAACAAACAAACTGACATACTTTCGCATTAAAATTAGTATGTATGATATGAAATAGGACTTATGTATGACTGGACTGGAATATAGTAGGATTATTATGTACCTTTTTTTATGAACGACGGGGAGACTCTTAGCCTTCATCATACCTATTGTTAAGTATTGGATAAGGCTGAAGATGGAAGCGAGCCTCTCCCGGAATCCTCAAGCACAGTGGAACTGGCTATCTTATCTCTAACTGCCGGAACACAACAATGCTGAAAACATTGAAATCATGGACCTATTTATCTTTATATGGTAAAATAAAAAGCAATCTGGGGAAATTGGAGAGCGCTGCTACGAAGTAACAATTTATTAATCCTCGTGGTCCCACCAATAATGTGTCCTACAGCTACCGGTCTCAATCTCATAATAGCAAATACTATAGAAACTCTACCGAGTTTGGTCTATAGTATTTGATAATAGACACCTAGTCATAGTCAGGGTGATGTACAGGTAGTCCTTAAAGTGCGTTCCACGTTATATTCCCTTTTTCGTTAGGTTGGTACCCCTGTATGTCAAGAAGTTGCGAATGTGTTAGAAACATCATATCAAAACCACTTTTCTTTCATCACTTTCTAATGTTTTGAGCATGAGTTTAGCACAGAATCCAAAATTTAAAATATCTGCGTTGCGTCAATTTGTAATCCTAAAACCTTACCATTGACATTGACAGAAATCGACAGGGGTACCAACCTAACGAAAAAGGAATTTATGAAAACGCACTCTAAAAAATTATGTTGTTAAAGCCAGTTCTACCAACTTTCAGACTCGTCATCTTTTCATAAAGGCAGGCATAGACTTTACAGTCATACTGCCATGGACTTCACAACTAGAAAAATACTTAAAAATCCTCTATCTACCTTACGCAGGCACCCTCGAGCGATATATACGTTAAATAATAAATAGCGATTTAAATCTTGTAGTTTCTTTTAAAAATGTTTTACGGACTACCTCAAGCCTCAACACAAGCTTTTAAATAACATTGCCCAATGCCGATAATAGTATGTATTTTACGAGCCGCCCGGTTCCCGTTCTGTTAAATATCAAGAACAAGTAGCCCGTTCTGATGCAGGGCATCTTCTATATGCGCCAAATTTCATAAAAATAGGTTCAGCAGTATTTGCGTGAAAAAGTTATATACTATATGACATACTTTCGCATTAGTAATATTAGTAGGCAAGATTTAATGCAATGTACTCCCTAAGCCCTAACTTCTGAAGAGAAGCCAAGCAAAGCAAAAGCAAGTTGATGATAGTTACTTAATACCTGCAAACATATATGTTCGCAGCTTAATAGGTACACAAAAGCTTTAATCATAATGTATAAAAAGTGTACAAATATAATTTCAAATAATAATTTCCATTATACTTGTGTACTAAATAAATGATATAGTAAATTAAGCGCTTTTAAACAATAATTTTTTTTTAAAGTAAATGAAAGTCAGATATTATAACAGTACCTTTATTATCTAATGTGACTGAAACATGTCTATTTATTCTGCCTCATGGTATTTCCATTCTAACACCAACAAATACATAGGCACATGATAGAATTCAAGAACCTTTTCCAGGTGCTAAACCTTTATCAGACAGTAGTTTATGTAGCATTAATGTTATAAGTGAGCAGTGATTTCAATTCATACCGTAAATGCAATTAGATTATTATTGGGTATACCAAAATTTACTTCTCATATATTTTTAAGAAATAATAACCCTCTATTATATTTCAAATACCTATTACAATAAAAGTACCTAATTAATTAAACTAAACTAACATTAAAGCATCCAGGATGACAATGAGTCCTATAAAGGATGTTATCATCATACATAGCTAGGTGTATTATATGTGTAAATTATTATTTTTGGTTTATCGTGGCATTGGTGGCATATTCGGCATTGGTCCTGACAAAGCTGTATTGGTACCCAGTAACACCTGTAAAAGAAACATCAACATGTAATTGGACAATATTTTCTTTATTGTTCAGAAGGTAACTGTAATTATTCAGTAATTCACCTGTTTTTGCTGACTTTTTTGCATTTCTTCCACTTGGGCTCGCTCTACCTCAAATATAACCGGAGCAAACAGAATGACTGATGAACTAGCCACTACCCACATGACAGAGCGAGACAGGCCATATAAAGATTTAACACCAGACCTGTAAAAAACATGTAGCATTATCACCAAAAAGTGAATGACAAAGCATGTATGAAAAAAGAATTACAAAACTTTTTAATGTATTGTTAGAAATATATATATTCTTTCAGAAAAAATTTCATGATTTAACCTAAAATTGAGTCTCAAATAGTCATTTTAGAATGCTCACCATGTCTTAGTGGTAACTGTGTAAGTCCCATTCCGGACACACACGGGAAACATCTCCGTCAGTCCCCATAATCGCTCCGAGAGTGTTTCATCAGGTTCCTACACAAATCAATATAACCTTATAGTTATCTATCAATCAAGCATGAACCTAGAATAATCTTATTACGTACAAAGTTTTTTTATGGACAGCAGATAACATTAATATTACTAGGAGAACACAATCAAATACATTGTATACTCACATCATCATATTCCTTGAGTGGACCTGAAGTAGGTGAAAATCCTAGCTGTAATAAAAAATAGATTGAAAAATATAATGACTTCTAAAATTAGGTACAGAGTTTGAGATTAGCACTGGGAAAATGGCAATTGTCACGCACCGAAGGAGTTATAAAGGAGTCTTCAGGTCTACGTTCAGGCGTATCATCTTTACTGGCAATGAGAGATTCCATTCCGCTGTCACTTTGATCCAATTCATCAGTTACATCCGTAATCATATTACGTATATTTATAATACGCTTTAATTAACGGAAATGTGACTGTTTCAATAACTATCAAATTGCTAGGTCTTCAATAAGATAAATAAAACTTTCAGGAACAATTTACAAAATAAAATATCCAACAACCTAACTTTTTTTCACTTCTCCACACAAATCAGACAGATTGGATAGAGAATACAAAGAGTATGTAATCACTACGTAGAATAGATCAATTACTTTACTCTTTGGAATAGATTCACAAAACTGAATGAATCCGTTTCACTGTATTTTAGTGCTCTAGTAATACTATAACCTGTAACACAAATTATTTATGCTGCGCATGCTGCGTCCGTCCACACCGGGCCACTCGCTGCACGTCCGTGGCCTAATAAGGCACAAATTATATAGGTACTAAGGTAAGGTCAATCTAAAGCTAGGTAAGGGATCACTGGGCGCGATTCCCGTTCACTGTTCACATTCGCGTTTTTAAAATCATCTGATTGAGATAGAGTGGTCAACCTCTTGGCTGACGATCGTTGGCCTTCGTTCGTCAGCTCGGTGTGGACGCGCAGCATTATACTCTCTAGACAACTATCTTCCGCCCGCGGTTACACCCGCGTGGTACCCGTTCCCTAGTACGGGGATAAAAATTACTCTCCGTCCTTTGACCTAACTCTATGCCAAAAATTATCTTTATTTTTGGTTTATATTTATTTATGTTTTTGAAGCGCTCTCATTCGAAATATCTTTTAAAAAATACCGATTAATAGAAGTTTTTGATTAAAAGGTTTACCGAACCGTGTGGAGCGACACGCGAAAGCAGAACCAAATTTGTCTCGCTCTAATTTTAGTGGCTTGAATAAGGCGATCTTTTATCGTTTCGCAATTCTGCTCTACTTCCGCGTTTCGCAGCCGCAACGGAGGTTACACACCGACACGACGCCGACGCCTCATTTCCAAGTATTTACAAAAGAGAAATACTTCATCCGTATCCTATAAATAATCGATACGATAGATAGATACAAAAAGTGATTAGATTATTGCTCCGTTATCTCTTTCCGCTTTCAAACAAACTCTTTAGCTAAATAGTCAATACATGTTTACGGGTCAGGGATACGTGATTACGTCATGTGATAATATTTTACCTAAATATATAAGTTAGGCTTACTTGGCAGTCACTAGGAGTACTACAGGTGCATGGGGTTTCTGATGGCATTTTATACTAATAATTCATTTTGTTCCTGTAAATAATTCCAGACTTTGATTGCAGATTTTGGCAGATTATCAAAAAGAGTTTGAAAGGTAGGAGTGGGACTAAAGAGGACATATAGTGTGTGTATTGCATAGTGCACACACCAAAGAGAATTAATGTAAAGGATTAAACAGGGCTTGAAACCGGTTTAAAAAAGTTATTTACAATTTACAGTTAGATTTACAAAAACCACTTCCGACGTATTCGGAATGTAAGCGCTTCAAAAACCAAAATGAACCCATTTAGTCTAAAGCTGCTAGTATACTACTGGCGAGGCGATCAGGCTAATAGCTAAATATACCTTCCTTAAAGACATTCCGTAGACATAACCTCGCTAGTTGATTTACCACGCGCGTGCTCACGTTGGGAGAGCGGTATTTCAGGCAAATAGCGAGCTTATGTCTACATATGTATGGAAGGACACTTTTTGTTTTGCCATTCATGCGCTCACGTTGTCGCGTTGTGTTTAGGTACTAATAAAGGGGAAAAAGAACCTCTATAAACCGCTTTATTGATTCAAAACCATTTTAATTCAATTCTATCATAAAACCGTTTTTTAATGTTTAGGTAGAGCTAAGCCTTAATAAAACGGTTTCTATGTACTCGCTACTGTACTGGTTTGAAAATTAACTGGATAAATAAACCCTGGAGTAATGTTTCATGTTGTGTTGTGGTGGAGACCGGCTTGTATAACCGGTTAATTTTCAAAACTAATCAGCAGTAAGTACATAGGGATCGTTTAATTAAGGTTTGGCTCCACCTTAGCCTTAAAAATACCAGTTTCATGAAAGAGCAAAATTAAAAGGGTTTTGTATCAATTTGCCGGTTAATAGAGATTTTTCTTATCTTTCAACTGCAATATACAGGGTTACAGGGAAAGTCGTACTGAATATTAAAGGACGTTATTATTTAGGTCATTTCTGATGAATTTGATCCTATAATATAGTGTCCGAAACTTAACCGTTATGGAGATATTGATATCTTTAAGTTTTTTTTAAATATCCCAATTTTTTTGCTTTTTTGCCAATCTTTTTATGATTAAGACTTCTAGGGTTCGTTTTATTATGTATTTAGTTAGAAGACATGCCAATGAATAAAAATGATCAACAAAAACTCAACCCTCCATTAACAGCTTAAAATAACTGCATGACAACGGTATAAATTAAGTAATTTTTGCTATGTATAACTTTGAAGCGCTATGGTAAAAAAAAATTGTATGGAACTTATTCTGCAGATGATTTTAAAAACTTCTACGTCTTCTTAGCTATTCAAAAAGGTATAACACTAGCTATTAAATAGGCAAAACATTGAGCAAATAACAGTTCAGTTAGCAAAAGCTACATTTTCAGTTTGATGTAAAAATAGCTTCAATACGTAAATAAAAAAATAAAAACTGTGATATTTTTATAATTCATGTTCAACATCTACTAGTAATGTGCAATACATCGTACAGTAGGAAAAAACCTCGTATTTTTTATGACGACGACGAAGAAAATAATGAAATTCGACGCCTTTTTCAAGCCGACCCAACCACGTCAACAACTGTTGTTGCTCGACGGCTCGGTATTTCCCAGTGGAAAGCCTGGTTCGTAATGCACAGTTCTGGCCAATACCCTTACCATTACACGCCAGTGCACGTAAATGAAGAAGGGGACCCGCTGAGGCGACTAGACTTCTGCAGATTTATGCTAAATGCCGATATTGATGATCCGGCTTTTTTAAAGAAAATTTTGTGGACAGATGAGTCTAAGTTTGACAAAGACGGTATCACAAATTACCATAACGCCCATTATTGGGCTCCCAGAGCGCAAGGTAATCCCAATAAAAAAAGATTAAAAGGATCGCAAAGGAGATTCAGTCTCAACGTGTGGATGGGCATAATTTCTAATTATTTGATAGGGCCATACTTTTTGCCCGATAATTTGAATGGCGAGATGTACGAGAACTTTTTAAGGGAGGAGTTATACTCTTTAATGCTCGATTTACCTCTGGCAATAAGACAAAATATGTTCTTTCAACACGATGGCTGCCCAGCGCACTACAGAAGAAGTGTTCGAGCATGGTTGGATGAAAATTACCCAAACCGGTGGATTGGAAGAGGTGGACCCATACCGTGGCCGGCAAGAAGTCCCGATTTAACGCCGATGGATTTTTATGTGTGGGGTCATATGAAAACCCTAGTGTACGACGAAATGACACCAATCGCAAATATCGAGGTTTTACGACAAAAAATTATTGATGCGGCTGAGGAAATAAGGCGGAGCCTGCAAACATCTGTTGTAAAAAGTAATTTAAGAAAACGAATGAGAATTTGTATAAGAAATAGTGGCGGCCATGTTGAACATGAATTATATAAATATTACTGATTTTTTTGTTTTATTTTCGTGATTTAGCTATTTATACCTCAAACCAAAAATGTAGCCTTTGCTAACTGAACTGTTATTTGGTCAATGTTTTGCCTATTTAATAGCTAGTGTTATACCTTTTTGAATAGCTAAGAAGACGTAGAAGTTTTTAAAATCATCTGCAGAATAAGTTCCATACAATTTTTTTTTATCATATCGCTTCAAAGTTAGGAATACTTAGCAAAAATTATTTAATTTATACCGTTGTCGTGCAGTTATTTTAAGCTGTTAATGGAGGGTTGAGTTTTTGTTGATCATTTTTATTCATTGGCATGTCTTCTAACTAAATACATAAAAAAACGAACCCTAGGAGTCTTAATCATAAAAAGATTGGCAAAAAAGCAAAAAAATTGGGATATTTAAAAAAAAACTTAAAGATATCAATATCTCCATAACGGTTAAGTTTCGGACACTATATTATAGGATCAAATTCATCAGAAATGACCTAAATAATAACGTCCTTTAATATTCAGTACGACTTTCCCTGTAACCCTGTATACAAAATGCAAGTTGAAACATGCGCGCGACGCGACATAGGTAGGTTCTTTTCGCGACTTCGGACCAAACCTGTTTATTTACGTTGTGTGTGTTTATTTACGTTTTTGAAGCGCTCTCTTTCCAAATACGTTGGAAGCAGTTTATATAAAAGCCTTAATCAAAATCCCCTAGTAATCGGTATAAGCAGGTGCGTTCTAATTTGATTTTATATTGTCTTTAATTTTAATTGCTTTATATTATTTTTATTGTAATGTGTTTTTTAATTTTGTATCATAGCACTGATTGTTTTTAATCGTAACCCCATTTGTTCCCGTTTTTTCTCTATGTTTTTTTTATCATAAATATTTGTTTTTGTTTTTTATACGTACCTGCTGTTAATTTGGCTCGCAGTCCCACCAAAACGGTACCGACAGAAGATCAGCGCTCGCTGGCCAAAAGGCATGCATTATGCTGAGTCGGGACAGTTTTGGGACAAACGGTTTTTCGTCTTTTATGTGTTTTTGTTTTTATTCGGATCTTTTATTTGTCCCAAATAAACTTACTTTGTTTTCTTTCTTTCTGTCATGAGTTGCATCAAAATCAACAATGAACTCGCTAGTGACCCTTTGACCATAGCTTCGATATTTAATGATAATTTTTGACAGAAACGGTATTATTGCCATCAAAGAAATGTGACAATCGATTTAATTTGAAAAATAAAGTACATACCAAATAGTATCTTTCTAAAACCAGTTGATGCAAATCAAGTAAGTAAAATTATAATGTCGCTTAAAAATTCACAGTCAGAAGGGTATCACTCCTTAAGTACGAAGGTGTTAAAGCTGAATTTAATCAACCAGGAGGCCTATCGCGTAAAAAATATGGATATGGACATGGGCTTCATTTGACAGTTATATGACCATATATGGTAATTTTATGAGCTTCAACTGTCAAATCAAGCCCATATCCATACCCAGATTTTTTACGCGATAGCCCCCCTGAATCAAAGTTTTGTGTGTGTTTTTGTTAAATGTTTTAAAAAACTTTTGCTGGAGACACAGTCCTGGCTTTAGATGGGCGTAGAGTGTGAGCTTGCGTGATATGGAAAGCAAAAACATTGTTGTATAGTCAGATTTTTTATCAGTAAGGTGATTTGACAGATTGTCAATGTCACTTTGTAACAATAATGCTGAATTAAAATGTAGCTTTAATGGTAATATTTAATTTCTGTGCGTGATTAGAATCCATACTTACTAAACTGAAACAGGATCTGCGCAAATCATTACGAAAGACAGTTAAAAAAAGCAGCATTCTTTTTACAAATTGACATCTGTCAAATTACTCTATCTACTGAATTAAAATTCCGACGATCAGGGCTTGTTTTTACGGTTAATTTTCAAACCGGTACAGCAGCGCCGTTTCATTAAGGTTTGACTCTACCGAAACCTTAAAAAAACGGTTTCATGAAAGAGCAATACTAAAAGGGTTTTGAATCAATTAAGCGGTTTATAGAGGTATTTTCTGCTCTTTATAAGTACCTAAGCACATCGTAACAACGCGAGCGCGTGAGTGGCAAAGCGAAAAGCGAACTTCAGCACGTAGCTTAAGCTCGCTACTTGCCTGAAATACCACTCTCCCAACGCGAGCGCGCTTGTGGTAAATCGACTAGCGATAGCGAGCTTATGTCTTCACACGGAAGGTCGTTATTAGCCTGATAGCCTCGCCAGTAGTAGGTACATTATTAGGTTTTGGCCGGTTTATTTAGGTTTTGGAAGCGCTCTCATTTTGAATACGCCGTTTTTTATTTTGGTTTTTGTAAAAACTAAAATAATAAACCGCAATTAACCGCTCTTTTCCAAACCGGTTAAAAGCCCTGCCGACGATAGACAACAAAAATTTGTAGAGAATCAAAGTATTGTGCTTTCGCTGGAAACTCGGTTTTATTTACACCTTCATCCATTGGACTCATGGATCTGCACTGCAGCTAATAGCTACGCTGGCCAGGGCCGGTAGAAATTTAAAAATAATATACCAAACGTCTTGTCAAGTTGTCTGTCACTGTCAGTCAAAATTTTTTTATAGTGAACTGTAATAAAAATTGCAATTTTTCTATTTTTTGTAATAACTAATTAACTGTTTCTAAATCGCAAATATCTTCTTCGGTGAACAGAGGAAATATATTGTAAATAACATATAATTTTTAAGATTTAAGTTCATATATAATCTGTCTTTCTTTTCTTGACTATACTTGGCTTTGAAAGGACTGATTGATACAACATCTTGTGGTCTCCTGATTTCGTCAAAATTTTCGTCGAAGGTAAGTTTCTAATTAACATTTTTTATTAAGCCACTATCGTTGGAAGAGGGCAAAAGTCTATTCCCCGAAAAAACAACAAAATGTTGTAGTTTTTATTTATGTATTTTGTCGGACTTATAGCAACATAAATAGGTAGGTTAACCTTTAATAACTTTGTTGTCAGAGTACCAAATAATTAGCTATTTTCAGAAGTATGAAATCTGGTCTGAGTAGTTTGAACAATTCATTCATAAATAGTTAAAGAATGTGTTGTTGGTGCAGTTAGAACACTAACAATCCTTTTAATTGAATAAATCTTTTATTTTTACTTTTATTATGTATAGGTTAGCGCTTGACCGCTATCTCACCTGATGGTAAGCGATGATGCGATCAATCAATTTAATTACAAGAACATCAAGCAACTAGCACATTTTATGTTTCTTTGATAACTTTGTCAGGGATACAAGTTGTTGAAACTGTTACTATGTGAAAATCAGAGAAGCTATGAGCAGTCCTGAGCATAATATAAATAATTGACTTGAACGAAACCTGGGCACACAATAGTAAATTAAGTAAATGTATGGTCCAAGATGTTATGTTATCCTGTGAAAGTAGAAGCTATGAGGAGTCCTTGGCTTATAATTGTTTAACCTTTCCGGAGCTGGACCATCCGGGTCGAATGGCCAGCCCGGGCTGCCCTCCAGAACCACGGGAAACCCAAATCTGGATCTGATCTACAAAGGGTAAAAAGATACCTTCACACCAAAATTAATTGAAACAAGTTTTGTGTACTAAAATTAGTTTTAAAAACAGACACATTTGCTATTGCTAAAATGTTAATTTGATATAGATTATTATTTTACATTGATGGATGATGGAAGCCTATGCCTTATTTTACAGCTCTGATATTTCATTATCATATCACTTTCTTCATCAACATTATTTACATACAAAGTTTTTTGGCTTGATTTTCTTTGTGTAATCATGTATAAGAGCAGCCACTAAAAAATAACCTACCATGCTGCTATAATTATCATCATTTGTTGCTGCCAGATTTGAGTTTTTCTTTAAGATTTTCTTAATCTGTTGTTCTATTTCTAAATAGTAACCTGAGGAGCAGGGTTGGAAAAAGTATATTTTATTTAAATCATGATTTATTTGGTTGAATTGATTTTTATTAGGTTTTGCGATCATTACCTGAGTTTTTCTTGTGGGGAACATTTTTATTTAGGTAGAATTGATGTATAGTCCTGGCAACGACACAAAAAATTTTAAAATGTCACATCAACCAGAAAAGACAATTTGAATATAAGTTTCAGTTTATATGCAAGTTTTAGTTATTAATTATAACAATGATAAAAGTATGTACAACAGAATAAATCCATAAAAAGTTTACTGGATTAGCCGTGATAAATGTAGAGGGATTTTTAATTTTGAAATATTTCAATTTATTTTGTTCCATATTACTGAGGAATAACTAATTCTATACTAGCTTCCGCCCGCCCGGCCCAATGAAACATAGACTACTTTTCTTAAAAAAAAACAATAAAAAGTAGCCTATGTTACTCTCCGCCCTTTCAACTAACTTTATGCCAAAAATATAGTCAATTGGTTGTTTAGTAAGTTTGTCAAGAAAGGATAAACAAACCACTTTTGCATTTATAATATTAGTTAAGATTAAGATAGGATTAGGATAAACTACTTTGATGACTTCTATAAAATAAGAAACTATCTTTAAAATATATATTAGCTTCACAGCTCTAACATGTATTTTGTAATTAATGATTTAGTTGTCAATCACCAAAGTACACGAATTCACTGTCTTATTGTTGATGAATGTATTGGTATAGAGTCTTGTAGGGCAGATAAAAATCATTATTTTGTTTCCATTCTTTTTTGTTTTTTAGGGTTCCGTACCTCAAAAGGAAAAAAACGGAACCCTTATAGGATCACTTCGTTGTCCGTCCGTCTGTTCGTCCATCCGTCTGTCAAGACCGTTTTCTCAGGAACGCGTGGAGGTATCAAACTGAAATTTATATATAATAGTCAGGTCTACTGTCTCTTGGAGCTCTAAAAAAATCAAACTTCTAAGCCAAAGCAATCAAAAGATACAGCAGTTTATGCCGCAAATTTTCGAAACTCGCACGGGAATCAAAACCTACAGGGTACTTCCCGTGAACTTTGAATCTTGAAATTTGGTACGAAGTAACGTCTTATAATACAGATAAAGGAAAAATTGCGAAAACCGTAAATTTTTAGTTACATCATATAATAAAAACTATTTTGAAAATTTGAAATTTCATTATTGCAATAAAAATACCATAACTATGACTCTAAAAGTTTATCCATCACGACAAATAATGGATAAACTTTTACTTATATACCTACAGGTTTTAACGGAACCCTCGGTGCGCGAGTCCGACTCGCACTTAGCCGTTTTTTTTTCTTTAATATAGGTATCTATATTTTGTTTGTATCATTAAACCTATAGAGATTATTTTACAAAATTAGGATTTAAAAAAGTCAAAGTTTAATTATTAATGCCTAAAAAAATTTACAATAAAAACACCCATATGAAAGACATTGGGTTTTTTATGTAATCAAAAAGATTCTGCTTGGGGATTGTGTGTGGTTTATATTGAATGACTGGACCAAACAAAATTTCCTTATTATGATTACCAGTAATTCAAAGTTTAATCTCTAATTAAACATTTAACTTTGAATTACTAATTTTGAATTCATTTTATAATAAAGGAGATCACCCATTGATTAAGGCGACAAAAAAGTCGGCGGCCAGGATTCAATTACATTTTATCACCCATTGATTAAGGCGACAAAAAGTCGGCGGCCAGGATTCAATTATATTTTATTGATGGTAGACTTAGAAACATTGTAAGGCGCCAATTCTGTAATATATATTTACGAAATAAACAAAACCTAATAAATAAATAAAACCTAATAAATTTCGTATGGCCGTCGTATATAATGTGGTGGTCACATAATTAAAGACACACATGATTTTGACCACATACAACAAAATAAATGATATTAAGATACCCAAGAAAGGTATCAATTCCATTGAAGTCATATTTTAAATTGAAAACAACAGCAAAAAAGTTATATGAGCAATTAGTTAAGTCTTAATTCCTTTTCTAACACAAACTTTTTCAATTCATTTGGCGCTGGTCAGCTAATTAAAGACGTATTTCATGTTCTATATTTTAAATAATATTAAAAGAAGCATTTTTATTTTTTCCATTATGGCGCAAATTTTCGTGAAACGCCAAAACAAACTCAGTTTTAACATTGCTTAAGGTTTTTGAACTTGGACGAATTAACCTTGAACTAGGTAGTATGGGAAAAAGAAAATGTTGCGATCCGACTACAAGATATTGCTAATTCTGAATTTTTATGACAACTTCGTACAGAAAAATTGCAGATCTCTTGCGATACTCCAAAGATATCATTATGAACGCCATCCGGCAATTTAAGAAGTTGAATACTACGGAAAATGTGTCTAGAAAACCTAGATCGAGAATAACGACCTCGCGAGAAGACTCAAGAATAGCATCGTTGGCTAAAAAAGACCCTTTCAAAGGATCAGAAGTTATTCGTTTAGAAGTATTTGGTGCAGAGGGGTCTAGAGGAGTGTCTGCAAGAACGGTTAGAAGGCGATTACAGGCAGATTTGTGTGAAAGAAAATATCAGAGCAATATAATAATTCGCCAAAAAAATATGCACATCGGACAGAACGACAGTGGTAAAATGTGTTTTTTTTTTCCCGACGAAACTAAAATGAATACCTATTGTTAACTCTGATGGAAAAGTTTTCGTGAAGCGTCCTCCAAACAAAGAAATGGATCCAAAATACACAAAGAAAATGGTCAAACATGAAGGGGACAATATCAAAGTTCGGGGATGTGATAAATATAAAACAACACAATATACTAGAAAACAACATGTCTCATGTCGTCCCGCTAGAGCGACATGGGACAAGTTGTTTTTTTTTCTAGTATATTTTCTTGTTTAATATTTATCACATTAAAAGAGCATTGTAAAATGCAAAATTAAAAAGTTATAATTTGGGCATGTTTTTCTGGTCACGGTGTGGGAGTTGTGGAACCTATTCTAAAAATAGAAGATAACATGGATAAGATTCAATATAAGAATATTTTAGAAGAAACCATGTTACCTTATGCCGATAATCATTTGCCGGTACATTTATTTTCGTTGGATTCCAGTTTTAGATCCCATTTTTTTATAACAACATGGGTCCTTTAAGAAGAAAGGTGATTTACCTTTATCAAATACCTATTTAATCAAAAGAATATTACATATAAACATACAAGATACGCGCAAAAAACATAACCCTTCATTTGCAGGCGGGTAAATAGCAGCGTGTGTTCGGCCCACTGACTATTAAATTATTGAATGAATGAAAGAAAGAAGAAACATTAATGAATTAAAGCTAATGCTAATTAATGCTAAAGTCGCACCCTGAAAGAATTTTTATCGTAAAACATCTTCAAAATATTTTTGAATAGTGATGTGATCTTGATCAATAATCTACACGATAACGATCCCAAGCTCACTTCAGTTGTGGTCTAAGAATTTCTTAGGAGGCAATCAGTAACAGTTTTAGATTGGCTACCGTACAGTTCCGACATTAACCCGACCGAAAACTTGTTGTCCTGTGTGAGATCATAGTGGAAAAAAGACGTACAAGTAACTTGCATCAATAGACGGCATATAAAGAAGCATGGGAGCAGATTTCGATTGAAACCTGCAATAATTTAATCGCTGCAAAGCCTAGGCGGTGTCGGGCTGTCATTCCTGCTAAAGGACATGCGTCAAAATATTAATAACGGGGTTATATGTTATTTCTCAAATATGCTTGGAAATATGAGCATTATTTTAACAACCTTCTTCGAGATAAATCGATATTGCACTGGCCACATGCATGCGAGCAGCGGCCGGCAGAAGTTGTATGAAGAAAATCCATATCTGTCGTGTTTAGTGGCCAAATAATATACATAGTAAACTAAGTATTTGAGAAAAGTACTATCAGGCCTTGGCCACAACTAGGCGTTGATGGACCTACGTATGGGTGCCTCGGCTTCGCCTCGGCCCTCATTTACACGTTTGTCCATCAGCGCCTCTTTTGCTGGCCGCTGCAGTAAAGTACTATTATTGCATCTAATATTGATTAAAGTCAATTTGTTTCAATATTTACAATATTTATTTTTTATCGTTAAGTACTTAATTTGTGTATTTTTAATTAGTTGCCAAGTCTTAGTCTTATTAATTCATACTGCTTACAATAAAGTTAAACATAATTATAAATAGTTATTATAAAAAAAAACGTAATTTTTCTTTTTATTTCATTTTAAATGTTCAACCCTTCACGATTACCGTAAGCATAATTTAAATAATATTAAAATCTCATATTGCATTATTATAAAAAAGGGTACCTAGGTAAACTCCGAAAACTTAGGGCCGGTATTTCAATATCGACTTATCTTGAATTGATCCAGGATTGAAGATATGTTCCACTTATGTGTATTTCAATAAACGATTAAAGTTAAGTGACGCTTAAAGTCCATCCTAACTAGCCAATATTTAAGCTAAGGAATTCAGAGACTTAAGTGCCGATCCGGGATTCGTTGCTATGGTAACATATTTTTGACTGGCAAAAAGATATTTTAGTTTTACATTTAGGTATTTATTATCAGTAAATAAAAATGCAGTTGAAGCATAAAAAATATTATAGTGTAGAAATAATGGCAAATTACAAGAATATTATGCGATTTTTTTAAGATGATGCGAATGTAATGTAAAAATTTCGAAATGAGAAGAAATTCTAAAGTGATAAATTTTTTGGCGCTCTTTTTCATTGTGGAGCCTCCACAACGATTCTCATTAGTCGCTGAGCATACAAGAGCAGCCAATGAGCGCTCACTGTCACCAAATGACAACAAAATTCATAGACAATTATCATATCGCTTCCCGGCAAAAAAAGTGTCACAACACAAAAAAAGCTGTTTCGAGAAAATGTAACTTTAATGTTTTTTTGTTTATTTGTACGTCAATAATTTAAAAACTATAATAGTCAGATTACTGAAATTTTGCATGCAAATAGCTTATTTATATGTTTATTATAGGGCTTAAAGTTTAACAGCAAAATTGTATTTTTTTTAAGTAACTTTCAAGAAACTTAATTTTATGTATATTGTGACTCTTTTTTCGATAAAAATTTCTGTAGTTTCAAAAATAATACACATTTTAAAGTATTTAATCACCATTTATTTTTATTAAAAGGCTTCAATATTAATAAAAAAAGACGAAAATGAATTATAAACTTCTCAATAAAATAAAATCATAAAAAATGAACTTCTTTCGAAGCTTTGGCCTAATTAACAATCAGTCTTTGGCCGAAAACAATATAAAAATTTAATCTTAGATCTAACATGAAATTATTTTTCTTAAACATACATCTAAATGCAATCATCACCATTAGGTACTTGTATTGGTAAACTGTCTTTACTTATAAAACTTAGATACTTACAATAGGAAAAAATAACTCAATTAATACCTTCTCTTTCACATGTTTTTAAAATAAGAAAAAAAATACAAAACAAACTTCTTTATAAATAATAATAATATTTTACGTGAACTTACAATCAACTATAAAAAGGTACTTAAATTACTTACTTAAGAGACTTATAAAAAGACTCATAAAATTGGGGAATATGATTATTTTGTAATAAATCCAATAGATCCTTCATTTTATTTTCTTTGAGTTTCGGTTTAGATCTATACGCGGGTTTGAGGGAAATTGAATTAAGAATTTTTTTTCGCGTTAAAACTGTTTCGGAGAACTGATCATCTTTATAAGAGGTTTTAAACAACAGCTTTGTAGGATCGTCCTGGACCAGTTTGAAAATCTTCACCTCAGAAATTTTAAAAGATTTTGCTCCTGTAGTAATACCAGTTCAATATTAAAAAACCTGTACAAACCTGTACATAAAGGTTCTCTAATATCCGCAATAATGCTTGGACTTGTACATTGCGTATGCATTATATTCTGATCTTCAGTTTCGTACTGCTTATTTTCATTTTTTTTCGAAGTAGATGTATCGAGATCTAAAAATAAAATAAATAAGTATCCCTGGACAACTGATATGCAGCCGCCTGATTCTATACTGTATTATGGTAACCAGACCGCTGATAAACATACTTAAAATTAAAGTATTAGCCTGTCCCACTGCAGAGCAAAGCCCTTCTTCATTGAATTATTGTCATCACTGCAATAGTGGGATCTGGCATAGTCACCATGCTTGGCAAATGCGGGTTGGTGATCACAAACCAGAGCAAAGTTCAAAACTCGACTATAGGGGCGTTACATTGGATTTATTTATATGTTACTTTAATATAAAACACTAACCTCGTATTAAAACATCATCGTCTTGCATAGCATTTTGATTACAAATATTTTGTTCGTTATATTTCTCGCTAGCCAGTTGTATTATCAATGCTGCCCGACTACTATTATTCATGTTGATCCTAAAAAAATACACTGTTTGTTAGTAAAGAAACCTAATATTAAATTTAAATATAAAAAAAGTAATTATAAGGATATGCACAATAACATCTATTTAAAAAAAGTCAAATAAAGTACGCAACAACGTGGCATTACGTAGCAATTTTATACTGAAAAAAAGACCGAACACAACATACAACTCGTAATTATTATAAAAGTTTACTACAAAAATGACATTACATGTGTTGTGTTTTTATTACATCCTTTAAATCGCAAATATAAATCAGAAACAGTGAAAAAAAGAGACCCTTTACAGGTTATGTCTGTTTTGTATGACGGTGGCAATATTTACAATGCGTTTTCGTCAACAATACAGTCATAACACAGACTGTGTCACTTTTTTCGTAATAATTGTAGTATTTAAACGTAAAACTTACCGATAAAAAGTCACATCACACGTTAATACGCTTTTGAGGCGAAAAAGTACACGTCCACTCTGTATTAACACAAATGTGACACTGTTCACGCCGGTGATCGGAGCGAAACAGCTCCGTGAAAAAGAGAACTTAGTGCCATCTAGCGGGAACCATGCGTAACATTATAACGACGTTTTTGTAGCCGAACAAATGAAATACGCGCTATTTAATGCTGTGATAATGTCATTTTGTACACAATATGTGTTGTGACACTTTTCTTGCCGGGAAGCGATATTTTGTTTGTTATGTTGCAATATTGCGACGAATCCTAGATTAGCTAAGGCGAGGAATATCCGGATTGAAATACGCTATTGTCTTTCACAAGTGATACTTAGCTCAAATGTTGGACTTAACTTAAGTCATAAGATAAGGTGACATTGAAATACCGGCCCTTAATATCCTCCAATTATAAGTACTTATCTTTAATTATGTGTCCACCACTGTATGTATCTCCAAATCCAAATTTTATTCGACTTTGACGCTATTGTACATACAGTAATGCGTTTTATGTGTACTTTCAAAATGTGAAATTATTATTGATGACATGCGAAAAAAAAACCGGCTAAGTGTGAGTCGGACTCGCGCACCGAGGGTTCCGTAAAATATTTTTTATTATATGATGTAACAAAAAATTTACGGTTTTCGCAATTTTTCCTTTCTCTGTACTATAAAACGTTACTTCGTACCAAATTTCAAGATTCACGGGAAGTTCCTACCCTGTAGGTTTTGAATCCCGTGCGAGTTTCGAAAATTTGCGGAAATTAACGGCATAAACGGCTGTATCTTATGATTGCTTTGGCTTAGAAGTTTGATTTTTTCACAGCTCCAAGGGACAGTAGACCTAAGTATTAGATATAAATTTCAGTTTGATACCTCCACGCGTTCCTGAGAAAAACGGTTTTGACAGACGGACGGACGGACGGACAACGAAGTGATCCTATAAGGGTTCCGTTTTTTCCTTTTGAGGTACGGAACCCTAAAAAATTATTTTTGTCCAGAATGGGTGATATTATATTCATACCTAAACTTTTGAATAAAAAACAGTTTTTATTTAAATCAACGATTTAAATAATAATTACTCTTCAATGTTAATAAAAAATTAATCGACACTAGAATAATATATTATAAGGGAGGAGTGGCATGAATTAAGATCATGTGTCTTATCAATAGTATCAATGTCTTAGATCATTAATTGCCTTGTTCCGTATTAAATGCTTGTGATAAGACTGCAGTAGAAATACGATTTTATCTGTAGAACAACATGTTCTAGTGTAGTTTACATACACCCTATCTGTAATCTACTAGCATGAGGAGAAGTGGACTTCACCCACTAGTTGTGAAGACAAGGGCACGCTTTCATGCGCCATTCACTATTGTGACACTACAACAACCTGTGTTCTTCCTTAATCCCACTAATATTGTGTGTAAGTAATCTTAGCCCGTGACACGTCACATAAGGTTGATGATTTCTTGAAAGATAGATAAATTGGACCTTTTCGAAAAACATCTAACTTTGATACCAAAGGCTATAATGTATAGAGAGTCAGTCGCTTTGATCTTATTGGGACAAAGACCACGCGCCGTTGTTGATGTCGCAGACGTACCTATACTAGAATAGATTTATTGCGAGTTTATCAATCGAAGGTTTCCCAATAAGGCTCTTTTATGCAACGGTTTATACTTAATCCTTTGTTTACTATTACTATGATTGGCTTATTCCTATGATATTTAGTTGCGTCATAATCGCCATGAGAGCCTATTGTGCACCAGAATAACTGCACTTGTAAGTATTCAGGTATCGATTTCAAGAACACTATTATTTCCGCATTCGTTAGTATACTCTTTGGTTATAATTCACACTTTGCAATCTTCCGCTACCTACTTACCCTTTTCCTTTCTGTAAATAATGGAAGTCTGTTGAAGGCTAATTGGCTGAAGGACATTGAAACAGGTTTTTTTGGCTTGTTTGCAATCAGTCCTAAAACTATGAGCAGAGTTGTTCAATGAGTGCATAGCAGTTGGAGGGCCCTTCCCAGTGAAAGGTTCCATCATGATTCAGGATCGCTTGTCCAGGCTCTGGATGGCATAGCGCTTGAGGCGTTTGTGATACGTCATGATTGAGTGGGCGGTGGCCAATTTATTTCGGTGTTGCTCGAGGCGACATCTGTAGCTTGAAGCAGATAGCTTTACCTCCTTCTTCACTGTTGGGATATTTAGATTCTCGTGCAGTTCAGCATTGGTATTCGGAGCATACGATATTGTGCGTACTGATATACAATTTTGTAGCCTTTGGATGATCGACATGTATATATGTATATATGTGTGTGATGAACTTGTAGTACAGGCACTTCCCCACATTTGAGTCCCGTACATCAATAGTGGTTTCAGAATGAACATGTTTTTAAGAATTACTTTTTATGTCAAGTCCTCGAGCTGATAAGTCCTGGCGCAAATCAAATCCGTAACTACATCACTGAAAGCTGTAAAGTGCTCATATTATTCGTATTTTATCCACGCTTGACTGAATCCTGACTTTGAAATCTGTACACTTACTAATTATCGATAGGTAGGTACATACTATATTTAATTAAACAAATATTATCATTTTGCGTATGCTATTCATTATTAGCTTGGTGTCAACTGTTAGGATTGAAGATAAACACATTATAATTACACTTTATAATTATAAGCTTAGGAGCAAATCAATGAAAGATTTGACAAAGTGCAAACAAAATTATATTTTCCGGTATCCCACCCTCGTGGCCCGTTGCCAAATTCCCAGCATTCCTCCTGGGGACTGTCTTGTTATGGTCGTCGCCAGTGGGCATCGGTGAATCATGTGTTGTCGTGATTAATAATTTCAACATGTGATATTATTTTAATTATATAGTGTTGAAATGTTGAGAAATTATTGTGAACTGTATGTTAAAGATGAGGACTTCGACTTTCAACATAACACTGGTCTGATGAATAATAATTCATAAAACACAGAAGTTAGACACTACACCAGTAATTTGAAATTCTCTTACCTGACTATAATGAGTTGCTTAAGTTAATTGATCACCTACATTTGTTAGATTACATTGACTAGACTAGAAGATCGCGTTTCGTTTGATTTTCGATCTTTTTTAGATTAGAAGTCCACATAGACAAAAAATAGACGGTACCTTGTTTTATAGGATTTAGTCTTTAGATAACGTTTCTAGAATACCTACATCTCTGTATATTTAAAAGTAATTCTATGTAATTAAAAGGTATAGAGGGAAAATCCTTCAAAAATTCGTGAATATTGGTCGGTTTCTCACTCGATTGTCGTACTGAAAGCTACTCACTCATTGATTTGTTTGTATTAAAATTATGATTGAGTTGGGAAGTTACGTTTGGGACACTCTCAACTTAAAGTTCTCATTTCAGAATCAGACCATCTGTCTCTAGAATCAACTTATGGCTACCACTGGCAAAGCCAGTGGGTTATAGCATAATGCTGTAAATGTTGAGCCTAGGCTACTAACATAAATACTATGATACAAACATTGAATTATTATAGTACTGACGTAGTAATATACCTAGCTCGAATGCGAGCTCAATGGATACAAATCACTTTAAAATGAAGCAAGAGACTTTAAAATCTTACACGCCGTCATCATTTCTGAGATCTATTTAATGCTTAGTCATTTTCAATCTAGCTTCGTTACTGAAGACATTTATCTTTATTTTTTTTTGTACAAAAAAGATACGATCATCCAATTGGTGTAGTAGTCATTACAGATACCTCTATGGAGACAAAAGATCGCGATATATATACCAATGACAAGCATGAAAGCATCCACTCTTTGTATTAAAACCAGAAGGACTAACTTTTCAGACGTTTTAACAATTGATTTGGCATAAGAAAGTAATGAAAACAACATAAATTTAAACGAAGGAAGAAACAATAAGGAAGTAGCAATTAATGTGTCAAATTGACCGGCTTTTTATCCCTTTCTCAGAAATTTCCTTATCGAAAAGTAACATCTTGCTTCATGGGTGCATTTTGTTTTGCTAGAAGCTTAAGTGAGATTTGAAGTAGTGTTGATTTATGATAAGAAGAAAAATAGTAGTTAATGAAAATGTTAATACTGATGATCCAATTGTACATAATCTTGTTTTGGTTACTATGGCCAATTGTCCGAAAAAAAGACTACTAAGATTAATACTTTTGACGACCTGTTTGGCGCAGGGGTACCAAACGCGCCTTCTGCGCCAGAGGTCCCGGGTTCGAACCCCGGACAAGACAAATTTACATGTGTGTGCATGAACATGTCTATTTGTCTTGCTCTGGGTGTTTAATATGTATATCATGTATTTACAAAAAAAACATATAAGTACGTTTATCCGTTATCTAGTATCCATAACACAAGTTCTTCATGAAACTTAATGTGGGATAGATAATTAGTGTGATTGTATGCAATTATTTATTATAATAGTGGTAACGGCGAAAAATATTAATTGCAAACCTATAAAGTTAAACCCAAAATGTTTATATAAGTATCAATTTTGACCTATTTAGACGACCTCCGTGGTAGAGTGGTATGTAAATCGATTTCAAGGTGTCGCCTACTCTGAGGTCCCGGGTTCGAATCCCGGTAGGGGCAAATGTTTTTATGATGAATACGAGCATTTGTACCTGAGTCATGGACGTTTATATGTATTTCTACACATAAATACTTTTATATGTATTTATAGTCGGTACCCTAATATCTCATAACACAAGCCAAGCCAGTGCCACATAATACTAAATAGTACAAGTAGCAGTGCTTACTTTGGGGCTAGATTAATTGGTGTGAGTGTAAGAAATATTTATTTATTTTTCCTACACAGTTTTCATTTTCACTTCTGTGTGCGCCCTATTTGAATAATACTATAATTTGTAGATAATAATGATGAATGATAAGTTATACTATTTGAATAATACTATTTTCGATATCGAAAAGTTTATTTGAGAAAATTACATTTGGTTTGGTAATTTGTTACATAATGTTTGCGTAGAGTCTCAATTCAGATGGCAGATAAAATATTCGTTATCATAAGTCCTTACTCGCCTCTTCATCTTTCATGCCAAGTGGAAAGCAGTGAGGTAATGGTGAACTGAAATCACTGAAGATTAAACCGCTTCATGATCTAAAGGCAGAAAGAATAACAACAACGCGTGTGGGTTTTGTATCTCGAGTCGAGTCGAATTGAACGACAGTGTATTTTTTTGAAGTGAAAACTTCTTTAGCGGCGTTGAGCACATTTTCTGTAATGGGTATAAAATCTTAAACTCGCGTCAGGACACGTGACCTGATCGAAAAAGCGTAGGACGGATGGAGAATGTTGAGGTGACAGGTTGACTATGGTCTCGGTTGCTTAGCGACAGACTGTTGATAATGTCTTTTACTTGTCTCTTGTTTTATTGTCAATATATATTTTCGATTCTCTATAATAACTAATGTTTTCTTATATCTTATTACCTAACTTAACGTTCACTTTAATATGGTTTGTCATGTTTGTGTACGATAGCGCAATAAATGAATATTGTATTCTACCACATAAATGATAGTACTTTTATACTGATAAAGCAATTGGTGCAAAATTATTCCCTAACCATTCCAAAATATCAAACATGCTCAACGTTAATAATCAAGTTTTCACTTCTGCCGGCACTCCCGGAGTGCAACCCGTCTTTTTTTCTAATCTATTAATTGGTTATGCAAGTAGTTTGTAGGCTAATGCCACATACTTAGGTTGACCTTGACTGAAGCTATAGGAACAGGCAGCCGACCGCATGCGTGACGGGGAGAATATGATGGACGATCGATTACGTCATGCCCTAACCGCGGCTTTTTATTTACGATTTGTAAGTGTTGGGCACATGTAGCTGATGTAGCCTATCATCGCCATTCTCGTGTAATGATAAATTGAGCAGATTTATTATTTTAAAGATCGAAAATTTTGTTGAACCATCTCGTAGTCGTAGTCACTTCGTTCACGTTCATACTTTGCAAGTGCTTGCCAACCAAAATTATGATTGATGACCCTGAATGAAATTGGTACATTTGTTTTGCCAAAAATTTAAATAGTTTTGTTTCGTTTAAAAATACTAACAGTGTACCAACCAATAACAACTCATACATATCCTACTGACGTAGTGATAGTTTGTCACAATTAATCAAGATTGTACACGGCTTAATTTAATCTTAATGCGATAATGGGAAATATTTTTTTTTGTTGTTTAATTAAATGTTGGTTGGTTGACCGTATCGTGAAGTCGGCGACAGACTGGCTGGCCGTCTACAAGATCAATGGCGTGACGAAGTGACTATTGTTCGCTTTGTGTGTTACCATTAAATCCAGCACCGAGACATGCGTTGGCTAGTTGGAATTGGAACCAATGTGGTTCTTTCTCACCTACTGATACATTAACTCCCGTTCTTCTTTTTGAAACTTGTAAGTTGCAACTCTGCCAAAGTGGTTCATTCATAATACATAGTAGAGGACTTTAAGGAGTTTTGGTAGGAAAAAAATTGAGGAGCTCGGTGGCGCAGTGGTTTTTTTGCGCACTCCGCCTGGCCTTAACATTTTCGCAATGGTCAGTCACGGGATGGGTGACAAAAAATTAAAATCACGAGCTCATTCGTAGTTACAGCAAGGAGTACGTACAGTGGTCCCGGTTGTATTTGCATCATTAAAAACCATCCGCCAATCCCCATTGGGCCCCCGTGGTGGGGTATGGCCCCGATGGATCGATCGGGGCTCATCTACACATAAGGAAGGCCAGTGACCCAGCAGTGGGGACATTAAAAAGGCTGATGGTGACATGACAATGAAGGAATTTACCTACTTACAGAGCTATTGGGTTCGACTACTAACTCATTTAGCTTCAGCTCTAGCTGTCAATTGTAAAATTTTTTAATAGTTTTCAAGTCGTATGCATGGAAGTCGCTGAAAGTATTACTTAGATTAACACTTTCAGCGACTTCCATGCATACGACTTGTCTGGTCTAATCAGTTTTCTGAATGTCTTGAGAAATTATTCTTCAAGTTCTTCTCCTATCAATACACAATTATTACTTACAATTACTATGCTAGAAATTAAACATGCAATCATATTGACACATAATTAGCGTTCTTTCAACTTAGTGGAAAGATTCTAAGATAACAGCCAGCGTCCGCTAGATTAAAAGATTGTTTTTATCGCTTTATATCAGGTAAAAATATTGGCATAAGAATATCCCCAAAGTTTATTTAAATAATTGTGTGCTATTTTTATACAACTCATTAGTTTGTGTGCTGTGAATCTGTAGATTTATTTTCAATTTGTATTCTGAGCACAAGTGACTCTGGAGACACGTGAAGGTCACAGGTGCTTTGGTATGGGAATAGTTTGTTCTTATCTATGGAGACTACTTAATTTGGATAAACAATCATAGTTCGATCTATTGTATTTAAAAATGAGACTTCCCTGTTTATTTATTCCTCTTTATTATTTTCCTGTTAAGTTAAAACTAATGTCAATTAAACAGTTTTACGTAATTGTTCAATCGATTTGAGCCGTAGCCCGAGTCATGCTCATTTTAAGTACAAGGTAAACTGTGATGACATTTTAGTTCATTTGCCATTTTAATT
This sequence comes from Chrysoteuchia culmella, assembly GCA_910589605.1. Taxonomy (NCBI): domain Eukaryota; kingdom Metazoa; phylum Arthropoda; class Insecta; order Lepidoptera; family Crambidae; genus Chrysoteuchia; species Chrysoteuchia culmella. The sequence continues at coordinate 17,426,099 of OU342651.1, read as the reverse complement.
GACTATACGATTTACACGTTTACAAAAACGTAAATGAGGTAAATAGTCAATAGAAATAGATACATCGGTGTCGTTTAGGTATTTCAAATAGGTCGACGATTAAGCTGCCGCCGTTCACTCGTGTTCAACTAGAATGGCGGTAATTTTCCATAATTGTATAGAACAAATAATTTGCGTCGGGGCTCTGATAGTTAGACATTAAAATTGTTCAAGGAAATACTAACTGTAATTCAATTAACGTACCTTTATTGGACAACTATAAAATGCGACACATTATGAAATTTTTAAATGCTGACACGGTTATTTCGTGAAATTAAAAAATATTGATGAATCATCATTCCGTGAATACACTGATTTCACTGAAACTATCTTTATTCAGATTCAGTTCAAAGAAGTAGTTTGCTGATTGACTGACGCATTACATAAACGGTTCAGTTGTGTAATGATGTAATCTACGTGAGATAAGCGACATTTGTTTTATTTCTTCAACCGAGTGGATAAGACAGGTGTATGCTATCAGAAATCTTGGACGATTAGGTATATTTTTAGTAACTATTTGTATTAGTAGTTAGCAGAACTGCTGTATATTTTATATTTTCTAAGAAACGTTTTGGTTTAAATTTAGTAGGAAATAAGATAGGCGAAAGATCTAAATTATAACCTCTAATTATAACTTTTTAATTTTGCATTTTACAATGCTATTTTTATGTGATAAATATTTTTAATATTTATCACATAAAATTGTTTAAAATTGTTTATTGTTTAATATTTAAAACCTCTAATTGTATTTTCGCCTGTGTGGAATGTATCATGCCATGCAATATTTTCCATACATTGTAACTTAATATATATGGAACACCTTAAATAATATTATTAAGGTGTTCGCGAGAGCTCTACGTGCCCACTGCGTACAATACTCCATCCATAGCCATACTACCGTGGGTGGGTGTTACATTGCATGTTCATTTCACCAACTGAGGCCTAACTCTTTGCGATTCTTTTTAGGTTATTATAAGGTTGTGAGAGGGGGATGCTGCCATACAGAGCGTATAGCGGCGTTTCACTCTTACTACCTGAAAATAACCTAAAATGATTCGCTTTGCAGCTGATGTCATCAGGCCCCCTGATCCCTTATCAAACTTGCATCATCGTTCATCTATTTTTGGAAGCGCTTCATCGTTTTTTTGAAGCCTCTGAATTTGGCTTTGTATTATACTAGTCAAACAAAATTCTCGGGATATAATGTCAATATCGGTCTTATGAAACATATAAAGTTTCAATTGCGTATCTCTTATACTTAAGATTTTATTGATAAGTATCTAAAAAACCCAGATTTCGTCACTGACTCACTGATAGGGTACTTCCTGAAGTTGAAAGCTGAAATTTCGTATGTGAGTTAATATTAGTACACAAATAACAAGAAAGTTATAAAACTTGAACTTTTACCTCCCAACACTTAAAGATATGGGATGGTAGTTTTATGAAACTTCAACCAATTTTGATGCTAGAGGTCTGAAAATTGATATAGGGTTTCCTGGTAATAAATAATTAAATACGTATTTCAGGATTTTTAGTAAATCCTTATAAAAAGAAGTGAAATCTAACCAAAAACATGTTACTGTAAAGGGTTGCCAAAACGAGACCATAATGGTTCTCACTGTCAAAACAGATCTCATTTAGAGCCAAGCTTCTAACTCTACATGCTCTAACTCTACAAGTCCTAACTTCATAATCTCTACACCTTAGTTAAAATATGTGGATTGGCAGTTTCGTAACTACAAGAACTAATATCTATCAGAAAAGTAATGAACAGTGATGAATACACCTTACGCTCATGGCCCATGTGACGGAAGCGAAACGGCCAAACTACATATTTTGACTAAGGTGTAGAGTTTATGAATTTACGGCTAGCAGAGTTAGGGCATGTAGAGTTAGAAGTTTGGCTCTAAATGAGATTTGATAATTTTTTGACAGTAAGAACCATATGGTCTCGTATTTGCAACATTTATTATGAACATGTTTTTGGTATGATTATTGATTCTATAAGTATAATTATAAGTTTGACCCTTGTTGTTTTCATATGTGGTAGTAACCAAATTATTTCTATTCTTCACATGTTTATATAAATATAAAAGTAAATTTACTTTATCCTGTTTTCTCAATGAAGGTTAATCTATACTTAAAAAAAAACCAAATAATTTTTGTTTTTACTTTTGTACTTTGATAATTTATTTGATAAAAAAGATGATAACTCATTAAGTTAGGCTACTAATTGGTTCCACTGTAAAGTTTAAATTAGGTGGCAATAAAGGGTTATTTATAAAACCGTTAAAATGCATTAATCCAACAGTAGAATCTGATTTAAATATCATAGAGCTATTAAACATAGCGTCAATAGATAATAGTTGGAGATAAATAAAAAATAAAATAAAAAAAAATAAAAATCATTTATTTTCAGACCAAGGAGTCCATAGGTAGGTACATTTTATAGCACACAACATATGATTATGATTACAAAAATTTATAAAATTATAATTACAATCAAAATTAAAATTAAATTCGACATTTTAAGCATAGTAAGTTATAGATAAGTATTATAATTTAATTATTAAGTTATGTCATTATATATCATTATATTATTATTATTATAGGTAAGTATTATTAATTTTTTTTATAGTGTTATGAACCTACTTAGTAGATTAATCAAAACACTGTTCATAGAACATGTAGCTTAATAAATCTACCAAGTAATGGGGAATCTAACCTATCGGCTATCATCCTCAGGATACTGTTCCGGCTTCCCCTCACCCTACACATAAGCGAAGTGGACTTTTTACGCATCATTGCATAGAAGTCATCCACTGCGGCATCTGCAAACATTCCAGATGCACTGCAGTATCGAGGAAGCCTGAACAATGCCCTGAGTGTATTGTTGTATTGTACTCGCAGTGCATTATAAACCCTCTGTGTAAAGCTGGTCCACAGACTGCTTGTGTAGAACGATTGGCAGAAGGCCTTAAACAATGTTAACTTTACTTCTGCAGAACTACAAGAAAATCTGTGCACCAGCATATTACCACGAACTGACAATGCCCTGCGTTCCCTATCAATATCAAGGTCATCCTTCAAACTATCCATTACAATATGACCAAGGTATTTAAATTCAAAAACACGATTTAAATAATATTTTACCAGTCCATATCTATACTAATATTATAAAGCTGAAGAGTTTGTTTGTTTGAACGCGCTAATCTCAGGAACTACTGGACCGATTTAGAAAATTGTTAGAACATAGAAAGCTACATTTTACAAAAATCAGCACCACGCGGGTAAAACCGCGAGGATCCGCTAGTTGACTAAATAAAACCATGTCCATGTGTGCTGATTTTTACTTAAATATATTAGGTAGGCTGATTTTTGGGACTCTTGGGTGGAATTGAAGCCAGTTCCAAAAGAGACGGCACCAAGCTTATTAGAAATCAGTTCCAATACTTTCACGATTGGAATCGATAAAGTGTCAATGCAAGATCTGTTATGTTATTCTCTTTATCAGCAGTTGTAGTTGTGAAAGTGTATTTGCTTTACAATCAGATTAAATATAATATCGTTTATCGCTGGAAAATTTCAACGCAAGGTTTACTTGTATTGTTTGTTGATTCGTTTTAACTGCTGCTATGTCTCAACACTTGCGTCAATGGCCATCAGTCGTTCGTTCTGTGATATTATTACATCGTTGTCACCTTCCAAAGTTCTTGGTATACGAAGAAAGTTGGTACAAGATCTACCTGCCCTAGTTGGCTGACTTCCATTTCGTTGTTATGTCAACTAGCCTTTTCTTCTTGATTGAAACTGATTTTGTTGTCTTGACATTGTTCGTATGATGGTGATGATACAAAATTTTGTACACATTGTTATTGCTGCAACTTGCTAAATCCTTGTTGAATTAAATCAATACGACCAATATCGAAAATAAATTATGTTTTGATAAAGTTGTTGTAGTTGTCTTGAAATATCGACGTTGTATTGGTTTTGATTTGGTCAGAAATTGTCAAAACTTTATCATAATGCTATTACTTGACATGTCCATGACATAGGTATCCTTTTATTGTTTAATCAAGATCTCAGATGCCGTCAATAAATCATGTCGGTACTTATCAATATTTTGTTTTAAGATTTGCTATTGCTACCTATTTATTTTGAAAAACCGATATTCTTATCGGTCACTATCATTTATTACGCTAAAATAATACCGTGTTGCAGAAACAAAACATTCACAATGTTTGTGATAATAACGTTTTAGCATTCATAACACTATCTAATAAAATAAAACAGCAAATACCGACACGGAACCGAGGAACGTTTGTGTTCTAGGAACCGTTGTGTCTGCAGTTTCAGTGATGCAGCAACAAAAAATTAGCTACACAGTGCATAATAATCGCTGCACCGCGGCCCGACCGCCTAACGGTATAACGTGTGCTATCGCTATAGCTATCAAACTTCAAACTCTCATAAAATACTTCAATGATAGGATTTTGGTCTAATTCCTACATATTTCTATTCATCTACTAGATTCATTATTGCATTTTATCAACATTGAAAATAACGCAGCGCGAAGTGTAAAACTGACGGTTGGCAACTATGTTTCCATTGAGCAATGATAAAGAAATCAAGGTCGTTGAAATACTGTAACTAATAACTGTTTACGAGCCTCTACAATTTAAATAAAATAATCGGTATATGGATTTAACTTTCTACACAAGACAAATTTTTCAACAGCATTTTCTTCATCATCATATTCATCGTCTGACCTTCGTTAAATAAATACAGTCTCATCCACTAAATTTGAGTAATGGAGATTTGTTCCATTTGAAAAAAAAATATGTAACAGCAGTCCCTTGCGAGTAACATCCGGGTCACTTTCAACTTCAAGGTTGCCAAAATACCAGAGAAAATTACTGAAAAGCGCCTGAGTAGTAGTATTACGGTCCCGTTATGCGCCGCTCTAAAGATCACATTACTAGCTCAGTCCTGGAAATAAGAGAACCTAAAAGAATACGTGGTAGGCCTATCGTTCCCATAGGATGGGAACGATAGGAAGAGACCTGAAGACGATGGGACCCTGACATGATTTATCAACGCCTTGAATGGCGCATTAAAATAAGAAGGGCCGGCCGACCCCAAAAGACATGGGGAATGAGGCACAGAAGAAGAAGAAGAGTCAGTTGCAAGCTTTTAAACAAAATATGTTTGATTGTTTACTCTTTCTTTAATGATGAAGGATACCTACGAGTACCTATGCAATAATCCTCTTCTTAAGTTAATGTAACTACGCAATTTCCAGGTGGCTACATGCTGGAAAACATGCGTCACTGTTAAGGTATCTTGGCATAACTGCCGTTTCAATATAATTTTTGTTTACGACGTCAGTTAATTTTACGAGAAGATCGCGATCGTTGAGTGTATGAAGAGGGACCTGGCGCCGTCGGTCTCTATTTATTACATTTCGTTGGAATTATGCCAAGTTGTCGCTCCACAGTGTCGAATCTGTGATGCATGCCAAAAGAAAGTCAAAGTTCGATGGCATGCACTGGGAGCGATCGATTCGTTTTGTTGCAGATCATTCGAACGACTTGTTAATATTGATTTAAAAATCGGATGTACGAACACCATGATTTTCAGTCGTAATGGTGCCTTTCTCAGGGGGGCGGAGAGATGTGGTGTGTAGCTGTGTTTTCGCTTGTAATGTCAAATGTATGAAATAATGTTACTTGCGTCTGATCGTCATGATAAAATGGCCTGATAAAAAATTCAGCTTCGCTTATTTCCTCTCTGCGTTCAGAGGAAATGTTCGCGTTGCTGAGCATAGGATAGGCCTACTTATAGCAGTTTTTCCATCATCGCCTTGCTTGGAATCTGGTTTGGGATTTGCATTTAATAAATTTCTGAAACTATTACTCGACTTTTGTGACTGTAGTCCCTTTGTTTAATATCATAAGATAGGAGCTTCTTTATAACAAAATAACAAAGTGGTATAATATTAATATCTGAATCATCTGGAGTAGGTATATTTACAAAGTTATAACTAAGAACATTGTTTCTGTTATATATTTTGAACATTACAGCAGTTTTGTTATGACATTGGGTGTTAATGGATGAGAGATATGATGTGATAATGAAACAGGATGCGTGTTTTGACGTCTCAAATGCCACTGAAAAAGCACGAGTTTCATAAAATTAAATATTATTTCTTTCTAGACCGAAATACGAAGTGAAGTTTCAAATTTACGTTCGCTGTAGTGAAACTGAATGTGAACCAGATAGTTCTGCGATAAATTTAGAAGGATTCAAAATTATATTATGACTTCTAGATACAAGAGGACATGCTTGTTGATAGGTTTAACATACATTATCGGCACTTAACCACACTCAAAAAGTTTGTCTCACGAAAGATGTAATCGACGATAGATTTTATTTTATTTTTTAGCTTAAGAGGTTATTAATATACATCGGTACTTAACTGGCTTTTGATAAAATAATAGAAAGGGACAAGTTTCCTTTTTCATGTCAAAGAAAATTAGGTTAAAATCGTTAGACAATTTACTACCACTTTTTCAATAAATGCTTTAGTTACCATATGTTTTTGTTAGGTATTAATAAAATACGCAGATCCCCGTCCTGGGCTATTTTAGTTGTGCGTATTTGCAAATAACTGCGCACATTGGCGTGCATGCTGAAAAACGCACATAATTTAAGAACACACGCCCGTGTGTGCTGGATAATGTTATTTCAATGCTGTTTTCAGAGCTAGTGTAATATAATCATCGTTCATGTTGACGTTATTCGTAATTTGAGTTTCTTTTAATATGTAAAGGAAACTTCACTCGTTTTCCTTTGTGCTGTTATCTACGTATTCAACTTATGGAAAAGATACCCACGTATTTTCAAGGTTTTACATGTTTAACTATTTATAGAATGCACCAAGTTTATTTTGAAATTAGTGAATACTGAATACATTTCGGTTAACCTTCGAGTTCTTTGTTGGCGCTTCAATCAAATTGGAAAATGTATATATAACAATATATTGATAGTGCAGGGTAACATGATTGTTTAGTACAATCTCATTATCATGATTGCTTAAGAATATAACGATTATGTTTGGGGCTGGCGTCGCATTGTCTGTAGATCGACAGCGCATGACAGTGAGCGCCCTTGGCGCGTGACGTCATTCACTGCGTGACGACATTCCCAACGCACCCCGAGGCCAAGGTTTCTAAGCCGACCCTCCACTACACTTGACATTGTATAAGGGAGGTTCTGTAATTTTATATAAAGGTGAAGGTGTTCCCAAATGATCGTCTTCCATTTATCGGGTATCCATTTTCAATATCAAGTTATATAACAATCAAGTTCGATTCGATTTGCTGAAATGTTGTCGTGCTCGCAATGGCAGCATACCTATTTATACTGAAGTACAGTCACAAAATAAGCCGGAGTTACGATGTTGTTCGATTGTTTACTCAAATATATTATAATTACTAGTTGATGCCAGCGACTTCGTTCGCATAAACTTTATCAGCTTTTGCATCCGTCGACATCGAACGTGGTACACTGCTACCGCCTTCACCGCGTGGAGGTAGGTAGGTACTCATCCCATCCCAGTGTCATTTTTGTATCATGTAATGTTCCATACCCCTGATTTCTATATGTGGACAGAAAACGCCCATCACACTTCACAACTTTTGCTAAGGTGCCATTTTCATATCTCTTATAGTTTATCTTTATAGTTAAGCTGTTCTCTTAGCCTCCTGCATCAGGTTTTCCAGATTTCAAAATAAATTGCAGGCTATATTATGAGGAAACCTAGTAGCTACATGTTACAAAAAGTTTTATTCTTATCCGTTCAGTAGATTCCGAGATTAGCCTAGTAAAGGTCTTAACGTATTCTGTTTCTCTTTTTACATCGTATTTAAATAGTTTTTGTTAAATATATTCAATGTACTGAAATTTTTATTTTTCATTTTTAATATACGTTTAGACTACATCTTCTATCTATCTTCTAGATAGATAATTCTCATTGAATTTATCACATTCACGTTTATGATCATATTATGGTCCTCATATAATTCAGATACTTCTATCTTTGTAATTCCATCAAATAACCATAATCTGAAAACTGTATGTAGCCGGTGACGTAAGCTTCGATTATTCAATATTGCAGAATTCAAAGCATATCGATCGATCAAAGAAAAACCCGAAATTTTCCGTGATATTGACTTTTATTAAGAACACTTGCGGAATTGTGAAACTTACTATTATAAGATATATAACATAAGATGCCTTTTCCGCATTTCGTTCCGAAAACGACGGGATAAAACTTCTCGACCTTGGAGTGATTTATCGAAGACAAGGAACGCAATGCGGCACTCTCGGGAATACCCTTGGTGCGGAACTATAACGTCATACGTTTGCTAACGACTGCCTTTTCATTTAACTTCTATATTATGTATAAAAGCAAAAGTTTTGCTTTTATTAATGTCAGGTTCTAATTAAGACATCTCTAGAAGTCAGTTGCTTTTCACAGACTTATCAGCAAAGGGGGTTTGTGTGTGGGTAGTACAAAGCGCTTTGTGTAGGCGGTTTGACGTAGAATATACCCTCTTGCCATTTATAATAGCGTGCCTTCCAGTCCCTGCTCTTACACAAAGATCTTTTGCTTTAGGCACGCTGAATTATAAACGATAACAATCCTTATTTGATGTTGGGCACAGATCCTAAATTACCATAACAATTTTGTCATTGCTTGCTTAAATACTTTGTTCCATGTCTAATACCAAATATACGCAATAATCTAAGAAAGAGCTAACCTTCTAGAACACCCTGCGTGATGTATGCTGAAAATAATACATAGGTAGGTTAGGTATGGCTTTATACATATATACAGAAAGTCAAATGAATATTTATTTATAACTAAATCACCCTGGATGTATTATATATTCGATTCAAATTAGTATATCACAATAACAAGAATTCTGTCTCCTGACCTACCGGTTAAATATAATTATAAGACAGTTTATAAATAGCGAGTATTAGGTCTTTACCCCGTTCATGTAAAATATGCAGAGCTCTGAAGCCAAGCGCTGCACAGCCCGCTGAAATATTCAGGCTTCAGTCACTCGACGACTTACGACCGGTGTTTCATCCACTTGGCATTCCCCTTTGGCATTGTCGTTTGCTACAACGTTTAATATGTTTAACTCCTGTTCACGTCGTATTCATATGATATGACCTTGTTACGTGGAATCTAGGTTAGAATTTGCGAGCTTCGTCTAGTTATTTTATTATTTAAGCTTGTAAGGTACTCCGTTGTTAAGGGGATCGAAGTGAAAAAATCCTCAACAAACATCTTTATTTTTCAGGAAAATTTAAAAAGATTAATTGATCGTGTTGTACCAAGTTTTATTTCACTCGTGTTATAAGAATTTCGCACATTCCAAAAACGAAACTGACTGTATTTATGTAAGTTTCTCAAATAGAGACTATCCAAATAATCTGCCATGACCTAAAACGATTCGAAACGAACATTAGTATTAATCATGTCATCACATTTATTATAGTTTTCATCACTTACTGCTCCTAATTAAATTATTACTGGTATAAAACCTTTAAGTTTAAAATACAAACAGATGATAGAAATAGGTCCTACAAATTTGTATTGTCGAATGAAGCTAAATAAATTTAATTGCGATGGCACTATGCTTTAAATAGAGTGTCGAAAAGTGGTTTGAAGGTCTTCTGCTTTTATTAATATGACTTCGAAAATAAACTCGGATTTCCCAAGATAAATAGTTTTCCTTTGAGTGGTTAATCAATTGTCCATCATCTGATCTTTGTTTTGGTTTAAAGCATCCTCCGATTTACCTTATGAAATATATAAAATGGAGCTTATCTCAATGAATTAACAGTTTATATTTGCACCTGTACATTTTTTTTCCAGTCGTAATCGTGAGACTGTTTCGTCTGGGTTTTGTTGTAAACATATAATCTGTTTATTAAAACTGTAAAAGTTCGCAATGATCAACGACCGCGTGCTGTAAGGAATTTCTCCAAAGTTAAATCTGGGATGCGGATTAAGACAAAGTGCAGTGTTCGTTCGTAAGAACGTCTTTGTGTAAAACATTGCGCCGCTGCAACTCGACGTAGAAGATTTTCTTGTGACCTTAGACTAAGATAGTCGTTTGCCGTGTGGACAAACTTTAATTAACGTTACGTGGATTGGCTGCTATCCAGAGTTCAGCTTTTGGATAGTTATTATAAGTCATATTAGGTGTTCTTTGCTTTTCACACTAGAATAAATACTTATATTTTATGAGCCTTCAGCTGTGAATTTTAATATATGGGTCTATATAATACCTTTATCAACTAGATGCCCTGGAATAAACATTCATAATGAACTCGTAGGCAATTTTAGATTTGCGCAGCTGGAACCCCCTCGTCAAAACAGTACAGTACTATACTATGTCATGAATTACAGTCCGCAAACGTTAGATTTGCGTGAGTGACATCACCATGTTAAATGTTTAAATATAGGTACAGTTTTTCCTTTGATAAGGTGAAGGGCAATGTGGTATTACCTACTTTTTGTATTTGTTACTGCGAAGATTTTATCCTGTACTTATACGAGTAACAAAAACTTTCATCACTTTGTAATTCTTATCATTACCATGAATTAGGGTAAGATGATCCCAATTTACGATCAAATATTATTTTAAAGGTACTACTGAGGCAAACTCTGTAATCTTAGCAAAGTCAACAAAACTGTTGAGAAATGTTGGTTTGAACTTGCGTGAAGAACTTATTTACTTTAAATATTGATACTGTTGCAGAAGGTCTAAATATAAATCGTTGTAAACTTGTAAGCGAAAATGTTTGTTTTTAGCAAACATAAAGAACCTAATTTATATCATGGTGTTACATATCGTGGCCTGCTACTCACATTTGAAGATCCATATTTTCTCATATTATTAGGTTTTAGAATTTTTGGTGAGTTTTCTTAGATGCTAGTAGACTGTGTTTGTTTGGAATGTTTAGATTTGCTACTTCGTCCAGTTTATATGGAGTGACAGAGGGTGATTGTTAGTTAGGTACTTTTAAAGTTTGGCAAGTAAAAAAACATAAATTAACTTTATTATTACTTAGTAGTGATACTATATTAGTGATTACTGTCCCATGTTAAATATAGTCTCAAATGTTTGCCATTCTTCGTGCAATGCACCTACGTTTTCTTACAACAAGGAATAACAACCACTCTTTCTATGCCGTCCATTGTATATCAATTGGCACTTTTTTAACTGTGAATTTTAGAGAGGCGTTGTAAATTTTTATTTCGTGTAATATCACCATCGTCATCCATTTTCGGATCGTAAAATATGAAGTAGTATCTATATTCCAACGCCCTTGAAGTAGTGGTTGCAACGTAAATATTGTAAGAGGTCATGGAGAGTGTCACTCACATGTTTCTGTTCTTCTTAATTTATTTTTATATGTAGGTACTTCAAGTTGTATGAAACATGATGATAATTATAAATCGAAAAGTAATCTCAGCATTTTTATTACTGTTGGATATAGCGGCTTATCACCGTTCGTTGAGGGGATGATGATTGTGAATTTCGCGTACTATCAGTTCAAATTCGAATCAATCAATACTCAACGAGACGAAAAGTAGTTCGATTATGTTGTATGTGAAGTTGACAAAAAGCACTGCACATATTGTTATCTTATCTGTTAAGTAAGGCACCAAGTTAAGCACTGCGATTTCTCGATGATACATTTATACTATGTTGGATTCAGGTACACGACGCACGTCTCTCCCGGCCGCTCTCGGCTCTGGCGTATATAACAGTACTTCGACATCTAATCATTTTGACGAGGTAAGTTTAAAATAATATATATTTAATAAGGTATGAAGCGCAACAACATTTTAGTGTACTCGAAATGTTTTTTTAAATTTGAATTCGGAAAAATCTGAATCCATCATACTATTACCTGCAAAACTTGTTTGAGTTTTGTATTTCTATCTTTTCATAACAGATAATACTATTAGAGATTGCAATTTTGATAATAGTATGACACTAGAAATAAATGATTATTATTATTATTCGTCATTTTAATTTTAACAATGCTTATCATAGATAAAAATTTCTCACAATTAGCGAAATATAAATTTGTTGTTGTGTGAATTCACAGTGGATATCTATTAGTCATAATCTCCGATGTGTCATTCTCAAATATTGTTTTTTCGTTATGGTTTCTGTTTCCACAGTTACCCTTCAAAGTTTTTTAAAGTATTGTTCTAAGAACTCTTATAAGTGTTAGCTAAGGCGAAAACTTTTCTGAAAAATAATTTAACTTTGTTTAGATTAGAATCGTTTTATTGCTCTGGAAGATATACTTACATAAAGACTATTACTATTACTACTTATTTAAGCCATAGAACCACATAAATTTGGAATAAAGTTCCTTGCTAGCTCTCGTAGAGTTCCAAGAAACAATTATTTGCCCCATTTCAAGTACAAACCCTGTTGTTGCCGCTGACATATACAAAGAGCCCACGCGGAATTTGGCGTCATCAAAAATACATCGTAATTAACTTTAATTTACTGATAATGTCAGATATTTAAGCAAATACACATTTGCTTAAATATCTGATATATTATCAAGTGTGCAGTATCAAGACGAGAAACAAGTGATAATTATCTTCTAGAAATTATTTTAAAAGTGTTGTCGTTATTCAATCTTGATTACGACAATTTGTTGTTTTATTCTACTTCTACTATATGTTTATTTTTCTTTGTTTCGTTACTGCTTTCCTTTGTTGTTACAATACAAAAGTAAAGCTGCCAAGCATATTTAGTTTTTACGTCTTACACATTATGATAAAATTCATTAAATTCTTGAAACCTCAGAAATGTGTTAGTGTTTTTATTATCTTTGTTTTTGTTTAAGAAGAGAAGTGCTTCCAATTATAATAGCAAAGTTCACACGCGCTCATTCGCATAGTCTGGTTTGGTTGTAACTGGTTTTGAAATGTGCAAATATCGTAGACGCCTTTTCGCCAAACAGCCGCTGTTATTTTGGGTCCGCTGTGAATTTTAATTTAGAAGTTTCATTATTCTTTGCTTCTCGTCTAGATTTATGTTTGTTTTGATTGCGTCTTTCTCTCTCTCTATATATCTGATGATTTGAATTTAATTACGCCATTCAACTTTGGTATTGGCTCTATCAAAAAGTTTATGATGTTTGTCTATGGATTATTGCGGGTATTTTTTGTGAATAAATTCGTTGAGGTCAGTTAGAGTTCATTCACTGGTAGTGGTCGGCCAGGTACCCCAGACGGGGTTCCCGAGGCGAGACAATGCTGTCCCCCAGTCCGGGCCGGGCGGAGCGCGGGCTGGGCGCTCGCAGTAGTGTGCACCCGCTATCGGCACGCCACACAATGAACCGCTGCGCAACATTGATTCGTGGTCCGTGCGCGATCGCCTCAGTCAGACACCAGTGCGCAACGCTACGAGAAACAAGTGTCTCGCGCTCGCTAGCGCTACTTTTATTTTTGCGTTAATTTTTTTTTGTGCATCTCTGGGTATCGACTAAAAATCAGTTTTAGAACGTTCTTCTATAGCTCTATGTGTTTCATTTAAGTTTTATTGATACAAAGACTGGTTACGTCGCTTGGCTCTCTACTTTGGTTCCTGAGTGTTGAGTAATATTCTGTGTCAGTTGTAATGCTGTAGTGTAGTGCTTGTGATAGAATCGGACGATTTCATCGCGAACGTGTTCCAATTTGGGATTCCACCACGAGCGGGCTCAAGGAAGTGTATAGTCAAGTAAGTTAATCCGATACTTTATTGTTTTTTTACCACTTTAAAAGGATTGCTTTTTGTTGTTTCTTTTTGGAAATCGCAATTATATATTTTTGTAATATTGTTTTTAAAAAAATAGTAAAATAGTTGTTGCTATCAGCTGTTACACCCATTCAGCTGCTATCGAGTGAGAACCTCCAGTCGGGCCGCATCTCAGCGTTAATCATTGATATCTTACGATGGTGACGAGAAGGTGGCTACGCGCGGGCGCGTCACTCGCCGCACCACGTCACTCACCGAGACCGCTCTAGAACCGCTCTTATCTCGAGCCGACCTCTACTCTATACGAACCGCGCCGCCCGAATCAATCCGATACCCGAAACTTGCGTTGCGTGTATTGTAAACAGCGAGACCCAAAAAGTTCAATACTACTTTGTTTGTATTCAGAAGTCAAACAAGTTTATAGACGGTGTGTTTCTGTAATAAAAATACTTCGTTTATGCTAATGGAACGTTTGTCTGTTCACATAAAACCCGGTTGTAAATAATGCCTTGGCTTCAGTTAAATACTTTTAGTTTTCCGTAGTCTCGGCGCCATTTGCCTGATTTCCGCAATCAATTTTCATTGTGTTACTGCCTAGGAAAATCTGTTTATGTAATTTAATGTTTTTGTCTCTTTGATTGTCACAATTTTTATTGAAATGCCAAACAACAATAACCTTTTTGTATACACACTGGCATTGAGTCAGCATTGAGTTCAGTTACAGAAGGCCAGAATATTTCCGTCGTATTCTTAAAATTTATAACTAATACGGTTTATAACAGCTGATAAGAGATTTTCTTTTGGAATATTTTGGCTAATCTTTACAAAATGTTTACAGAATTAAGTTGTAATTTATTAGCTGATTCTGAGATTTCAACTATAGTGTCCACAATTTAGTCTCTTCACAATTCATTTGATTTAGATAAGGTCATAAATAAACAAGCAGTACCAAGAGATTATTAAAAAACTTACAGTGAATCCGACTCGTGTAAACTAACATTCTGTAACGACTGTACATTAATTGACGACGAATACGGGAAGTGTACTTGTTACATCTCTACCGGGCTATGTGTCAGAAAGCACAAACGATTCCATCTTGTTAGTTGTTGATTTGTGACTGGTTCTTGAATCCATAGCCGCCAAATGTTTAATAATACAAATACTTAAAAAATTGTCCACAATTGGTCACTTCACAATTTATTTGATTTAGATAAGGTCATAAATAAACAAGCAGTACCAAGAGATTATTAAAAAACTAACAGTGAATCCGACTCGTGTAAACTAACATTCTGTAACGACTGTACATTAATTGACGACGAATACGGGAAGTGTACTTGTTACATCTCTACCGGGCTATGTGTCAGAAAGCACAAACGATTCCATCTTGTGAGTTGTTGATTTGTGACTGGTTCTTGAATCCAAAGCCGCCATATGTTTAATAATACAAATACTTTAAAAAAAAAACACAATTGGTCACTTCACAATTCATTTGATTTAGATAAGGTCATAAATAAACAAGCAGTACCAAGAGATTATTAAAAAACTAACAGTGAATCCGACTCGTGTAAACTAACATTCTGTAACGACTGTACATTAATTGACGACGAATACGGGAAGTGTACTTGTTACATCTCTACCGGGCTATTTGTCAGAAAGCACAAACGATTCCATCTTGTGAGTTGTTGATTTGTGACGGGTTCTTCAATCCAAAGCCGCCAAATGTTTAATAATACAAATACTTAAAAAAAAAACCACAATTGGTCACTTCACAATTAATTTGATTTAGATAAGGTCATAAATAAACAAGCAGTACCAAGAGATTATTAAAAAAACTAACAGTGAATCCGATTCGTGTAAACTAACATTCTGTAACGACTGTACACTAATTAACGACGAATACGGGAAGTGTACTTGTTACATCTCTACCGGGCTATGTATCAGAAAGCACAAACGATTCCATCTTGTGAGTTGTTGATTTGTGACTGGTTCTTGAATCCAAAGCCGCCAAATGTTTAATAATACAAATACTTAAAAAATATTACAACCTCAGTACAGTCGGGGAACTTCCCGTTTAACCAGTAGTTTTTTTGGGAAACTTTTTCTCGGAAAGTACCTACGTTTTTTATTTCCTTATCCTCCTTATCTTTTGAGTTTCCATCGTCAAGATATCGCACGACCAAAAGGAGCTATCAAAATTTTGGATATCAACACAATTCAAATGGTTTGCTTATTCTCCTTATCTTTTGAAGTTTCCATCGTCAAGGTATCGCACGACAAAAAGGAGCTATCAAAATTTTGGATATCAACACAATTTAAATGGTTTGCTCCTAATTTTGTTATAAATTAGCAGAGACCTACTTCTTTGAAAGCGTTGGTTTGCTATCAGCCAATTAATATTCAAGTCACTCGTCGATTGGCTTACCTTTCCTGTTGTGCATAACATTAGGTCGTTTCGCTGCATTGAACTCGTCGGCCAGTCTCCGGTTCGGCGGATACTCATGGCATTGATACTAATTATTTAGTAAATCAGCTGTCGAAAGTGTAAGGTCAGGTGCACATTGATCACCGGTTTATTTGTAATGCGGTTGTGCATAATGACAGCGGCGCCGGCGCACGCAGTGAAAGTAACACAGCGCACTAGGCGCCCGACCGAGTCTCTGCGCTTGGGCTCCACTCTTGTGTCGTAAGCCTGCCTTCTAGAAAGCTCAATGGAATTTCCTTTGTGGATATAACATTTGTTTCACTTCGCTTTTACTACAATAAAATAAGTTGCAATTTGTATCATTTGCTCGCAGTGTTATGCATTACTATTTTTTTGTTTATCAATATTGCACTTGCCTACAACCTCTTTTATTGTCAATCACTATGTTCCATTTATATGTAATGAGTTTGTGCGATTTGAATAATCCACAACAGCCTTTGTTCTTCTGTTGTTTGGTTAACGCGTTATCAAACCCGTTCTCGTTGTTTTTGTAGTATTGTTTTTCTAAGATTTACTTAGACGCGTACTCCTCTGTCCTAATTTCCCGTCGTTTGTAAGGTAGATACTATTGTACTATACTACGTACGTATACAATAGTACTATCGTAAAGTGATTGTTCATTTCGAACACGCCTCTGTTGGCGTGAGTTTCACACTCCACGCGTGTTATCCCACGTGACTCTCCTTTAATGCATAGTTATGGATAGATACCACGTCTGAATTTTATATAGTGCCTCTTTTTCATCATCATCATTACGATTTGATACATTTTAAATAGAAAAAAAAACAAAAATCATTTTGAAAAATGCAAAAATTAAAAAAATCATTAATTATTGGCTGTAGTATCTTAATCAATCGTTAAACACCTGAAAAGATGTTTCTTTCGAATGCAAGGATAGTCCTAGCATTGATGTGACAACGCTGGCCTACAGCGTATTAAAAAATATAAAAGTATTGGAGAATTTCGACGGTTGTTCGCAAGTCTCGGTAGCTCAGTGGTTAGAGCATTGGTCCGGATTTCCAAAGGTCGTGGGTTCGAGTCCCATCTGAGAATTCACTTGTGGCCGAGTTGTTTTTTTCCAATATTTTTAAATTTATCATAAGTATAAGAATAGCATTAAAAAATGCAAAAATTCAAAAATCATAAATCATTACGATTTTTTTGTGATCTTAAATAAAATTATTTAAAAGTTCCACCGACACGAAAGAAGAAGGAGATCATTGCTGCTCAGGGGGCCTACCATCAACAACTGTAATGCGATTCATTTTACGTTAATTTTAGGTAGTAAGAGCGGGACGCCGCTAGACGCGCCATATGGCAGCATCCCACTCTCACAACCTACAATGAATTGCATTATAGTTGATGGTAAGGCCCCTGGACTGGGCATAGGCCTTGCTTCTACTCTATCTATGGAGCCTTTTTTTTTACATAATCCCAGTTTCACAGCATTATGTGAAACTGGGATGTTGAAACTGGGGTGTTATGTAATTGCAATTTGTTAATGGCGATCGTCGTCGACATCTCTTCTGTACAGATGCCAGCAGTACGCCAAATATTTTTGTTCAAAATTATATACAGTCGGCAGCACATAAAGAAAAATCGACATGTTACGTTTTAGGACCGAGTCCATTAAATGCTGCTTTGTCAACATCTTCCCAACATAAGCCATACGAATTTTTGTTTATTTTAAAAATAAATTGATCGTTTAAAATGAATTTCGTGATTAATAGGTTAGACACAAAGCTAAATTATTACAGCATTGCAAAACAAGTCGCAGGAAAACAAGTTCCCATGAATGAAAATGATGAGTCAGTTATTTGGCCGGGCGGCGCTCCTCAATGAAATCAGATAGAGACGTATGAACAATCCGCTCCGGTTTTCGTGAAGGATGAGTTGAAAAGTGATTTTGTACAAGACATTGGCCTTAAAGTTGCTAAAAATAATAATACACGTCTTTCATCGCCGAACGTCGATAAAAATACGATTTTTGTACGAATTTAATTTAATTTTATCGGGTCTTTCAGGGTATTGTATTTTATGATTATTCATTCAAGCAGTGTTTGTATGTCTTTATATTTATTATTATTTTTACTTCTATTTAGTGGTTGGCGAACATCTTGGTATTTTTAGCTGGATATCTCGTGACCGGTAAGCTTTGTGTGGGCTACAGCTGTATTGCGACATGAAATAGCATGTGATTTGTTTCGCCTGCTCCGACCTACTGACCTGGCAGTAACCTATATTCCTGTTTCCACCGCATCCTTGCACACTGGTGGCAGTTACTCGCGACATAACTTGTTTTAAATAATTAGCACAAAATGAAAACGTATTAATATATCCGCGAATTCTGGATGCTAAAATTAAATCTATGTCAAACAAACATATAACAAACAATAGTAAACAATAAGCTTTGTTGGCTTTTAAGATTATTGTATTATACTCCGAAATCCGTAAATAACATGAGAATATAGGACTTTGACATTGTGTACTTAAATGTGTTTATGTTATTCTTCAGTTTTGTTAGTTCTAGCAGATTTTATTGTTATTCTTACTAGTCTTATTACGAATTCGGTGACCTTACAAGAATCCCTTATTGCAATACCAATACTGTTACTAATTAATTAGGTAGGTACCTACTAATCTCAAATGAGAAACCACTTAGACCAAATTATTTTGCAATTTATTATCTGTCTTTCTGAAGTTACAGCAGCTCTTTCGTTGTCGCGGTTCAAGATAACTTATCTCGTTGATATAAGAGCAGGATTTCGTTGTTTGGAAACTGGCTTTATCCGGTCGTTGGAAGTCAACCTCATTATCATAACGATATCAAAAGTTCGCTATTATATTACGTTTTGGACTCAGCGAGTAGTACAAACCTACTCCCCGGTCACGATGTCATATTCAACAGCTATCTTATCGAGAGTTTGAAGGTCTTCACGATAAAATTATTCCCTGCCCACATACTATTATTTATGAAGCATTATGTTAATTCTAACATCGTTTGTGTTGCATGCATCTACGATTGACGTGCTAGGTACATTCGACGATATTTACTGCGATATTATATAAAGTTCGACTTTACTCTCCCGGCATAGTTTACGATGCTATTATTGTTTTGATTTAGATATTATTTTCGTCGTAGTATTTTCGTTGTTCCCGGTTTTGACGTATAGCCGGCCGTGTTGCGCTGTGGTTCGCTGACATGGCAGCAGGCGATTACTGGGGCGGGGCTTTCGCGTCACGCAAATACCCCTGAAGTTGCGGGATCGCTTCTAATTTGGTGACGCTGCTCGCTGGCACTCGACGGCAAACGTCGACGGGCGGTCGACGCAACCGAGTAGACGCGAAACGTTTGCCTACTGGCAAATGATTGTTCGTGCGTCACACTACTTGTCGATGATTTAAAGAAAATTGATAACCACGTGCGGCCTGCGTAGTGTGTATGTTAACAGAGTCAAAACATGTTTGCTCGCAATCGTGTAGGAGTAGGCTTTGTTTATCAATAACTGTCCCTGCATTAGTGGTTGTTATTCTTTGTGAGGCATCATTTCCGTTCTTTCATTAATTATAATTATTCAAGAAAGTTCCTTAAATTTGGTGTAAATTTCCTAGTCGTCATTATTTTATTTTAAAATACTTATTATTTTGTTGTATCAATATTGTATTGTTCTCCAGCCTCGATCGCTGTGCGTGCCCTTGTCGCTGATACGTGACAGCCGCAGGTTCAATTAAAACAAAATAAATAAAGTAAGTTGGCCGTTCTGTTGCCCGTCCGACAACCAGTTAGCCGTGCGCGTGCGCCAATTGCGTTGGACCTGCTCCCCGGCCCGGTTCCCTGACCCGACTGACCGTGCAACCGGTGCAACTGCGAGTCAGCGACTGAGCGACTGCAGCTAGTTCCCATTCCCACTGAACCGACGCAAAGCAGAAATCACTGCCTTATTCTCTGTTGCCATCCAAGCGTTGCCAGCCATCTAAGGTCAGATTCATCTTTTTCTAGTTTCCACCCATTGTTTCACGCTAAGAGTGGTATCTTCTGACCTCTGCGTACTAAGTCAGTGAACGTTTGATTGTTTCGCTGCAACTTTCACTAATCTTGCATCATATCATCGGTCACGTATTATATTATCTACTACGGTAAGGTCGCATCATTTCACAGTTTGCAAATGCAATTTCTTGTTGATTGATTGCACTAATATGACCTGTAGGTATATTATCTTGATAATTGTGGAAATATTCAATAGAAAAAACTTGTACAGTCAACAGCACGCACGGCTTTACACTCTGAACTTGAGAGCGCCCTTACGTCGCTCGTTATAGCAGCGGTTTTCGTAGTGCAAATGTTAAGCCGAACGTGCTGCTGTCTGTACGAGTATGTGAGTCAAATACGAACTTATAGTTTATTTTAGTTTAAAAAAAAAGAACTATGACTATTAAGAGTTCAACTGCACCCTTCGGCACCCCTTAAACCGGTAGCAGTAAAGAAATGACGCAATTAACTTTCATGGCGACTTAAAATTTATTATTATTAGTACTAGGTACTTTATGGTTCCGAGTCCGTATAAATTATTTTGATAAACCTGTTGTTATTTTAAAATCTTTAAAACGTACTATGAAACAAGGCCGAGAACACAATGTTGATTTGTCACAGTGAATTTCTCATTTGTTATTTAATGTGCGTGCATTTTTGGATGGAAAAATTTCTACTGGTTTCTTTGGTGTCCGTAAAATCTTGGCAAGTTTTAAAAAACATTTCGTTTGCTTATGGAATTTTATTTCGCATATATTAATTTTAGTTCTGTAACCTTCACCGTGACCTTCGATTGTATTATAATTTTAATATTTTGCTGGGGAAATAACATAATCAGATTCCGGTGGCTGAGAAAAATATTTAGCAAAGCCTAAATGTTTACTAAATCAGTCTGTTGTTGGATTTTACAGAGAACAGTATTTTACTGTTGTGCACGGTTGATATTTTGTTAAACAAAAAGTAGTGTTAAATAGAATTTTCTTCCGAATATTCTTATTTTTTTTATATTCAGAAATGAGTTTGTTTAATCTGGTTCGTCTATGATCTATATCATCTTTGGCTTTTTGTGGGAGTTTTTTCGTTCATATCTGTTCATCCTATGATTATAATTGGTTTGTTGCAGGTGGACAGCGGCGGCGGTGGCTTGGCCGAAGTAATGGTGTACTCCCTTGGCTGGGGCATGGGCGAGCCGGAGCGGCGCAGCGCGGACCGCAAGCGCACGCAGCCGCCGCCCGCAGCGCACTCACCGCTGTCGCCCGACGACGGGCACGAGGTCGACGTACTGCCGCTGCACAATCAGGTGATTACTTACATTTCAGCACTGGCGGACCTTCTAGGTCTGATCACGTCATCGTTTCATTAGCTTCGCCTTAAGACAGGTTAGACTGCTACTGCACAATCATGCGACTGCTGACATATTTCAGCACTGAATCGAATTGGACGGAGCTTCTAGCAGGTCTAATCACGTCGTCGATTCATCTCTTTCAGAGATGTTAGGTTAGGCTGCTGTTGCACAGGTGACTGCTGGCTGGCATATTTCCGCTCTGGATAGAGATAAGCCTTCTAGGTCTGATCACGATGTTGATTCATCAGCTTCACCTTCAGAGTTGTTAGGTTAGGTTGCTGCGGCACAATCAGGTGGCACTACTGAAATTTCAGTACTAGATCAAAACGAACCTTCTAGCAGGTCTGAGCACGTCGTCGATTATGCACAGTTCAAGGCTGCTGCTGCACATTCAAGTGACTGCTGAGTTGTTTCAGCACTGGACCACGATTCCCGGTCGACTGCTAGAGGTTCGATATATCATCGTCATCATCAGCCACGTTTTAAGGTCCCCTACTACTACCCCCAGGTCTACTGTTTAGAGTGTACGTGCCTTTCTTCTTATGAATGTATAAGGAGGATGAGCTATGACCCGCCAAGCGAGCACTATGCTAATTGGTGGGTGTTAACGACTGCAATGCAGCCGTGACCATCGGCTTAACGTGCCGTCCGAAGCACCAAAGAAGGTCGAAATGTTTTTTTTATCACGCGTCTCGTGATCGACAGAAGCGAAAGTTGCACGCAGATCGAACGCTCTAATGACACCGAGCTTTTCGCTGGCGATTGTTCAAACATAAAGCATAACGATCATCATCACGACCTAGTAACTTGACTGAGGACGCACGCGCTTGGGAATTGACCGCGGATGTACTTAAACGTTGCATGAATGCAATAGATAAACTAAAAAGGACATTATGTAACTGCTAACGTTCTTTATGAATGTGTCTTTATGCGCAATAGATGTTCAATTGCAAGGAAAATAGCTTACTTCGACAACTGTGTCATTAGGAGAGCTACTCTTTAGAAACAGAATTGCTAAATTGAATATGTTCAATTCCATCTATGGAGCAAAAACTCCAAAGCGTTTCTTTATTACTGGTGCCTTACGTCATTGAACCACACTGAATAGATTGGACAATCGCCGACACACTTCTAAGAAGGATTTATTTTTTCGGATTTCTAAGGAAGTGGATGGTGTTGATTCAGTTCTCTACTTTCGGAAAATTCCCCGAGTAGTTTCTGTTGGAACGTGTTCTCGAGAGATGACGTAACCCAGTTTAACCTTCGTGTAGCCAACCAAAGGTGTTCGATGCGTTCAGAAATGACGATCGGCTGTCCGAGTCAGGGCGTGAACGTTTGACGACAGACAAAGCATTGTTGCCAAGACAACGCGGCAAATACTGCCATTAATAACTGTTCCGGCAATGCTCAATGTGATCGCGGTCTGCATGACTAACGGACCGTGCCGAAATGAAATCTCTTGAACAGGTGTATGTTGGGCTTGGAGTGTACTATCGAACATTTTTGATGCCTACAAATAGTACTGCTACAAGCGGCTAAATAGTAGTTCTATTAGCGGATTGAATGCAGCTTTAGAATACCGTCAACTAATTGCCAACTTATTAAAATGTTAAATTAAGGGCGTGATACGCGAAGCTTTATTTTTTCCCCTATTGATAGGAGTTGTGTTGAGGCGTATGGAAGTGTACTGGTTTGCCCGGGCCAGAGTCAGGTATACGCCCGCCACAGTTGCAGGGTCAACGGCATTCCCTTTTTGTTCATTTTTCCCAGTCGCGATCGAAAGTAATTCAATCGGTAGTGTACAGAAAGCTGCCTTGTGTTTACCCTGACTGGTTATGCTACTACTTTTGCGAATAGGTCGCTTGTATGTTCATAACGTGATTATTATTTCATTTAAGTCTATCCGCATGCATGTGTCAATATCTACATTTATATAACTAACTAGCATCACGTAATTTTTTGGGGCATTAACACTTCATGAACAAAAAGTATTAAGAATAGACTTGGTAATGGCCTTTGTTTTATCAGGCAATGAACAAATGTTTATTGACAGCACCGAATTATAGTGATGTATCACCATATCCGTTTCGATTTGGATCATTACAAATTTGTTTACATTGCATATCAAATAAAAAAAGTCTGACGACTACCAACGGTTTATCAGCGTGTAGGAAACGGTCTATACTTTCATGTGGAATATTTATTATCTGAATAGAAGTCTAACCAATCTAGTTTATTTATGAAAGGAAAATGCCATTAGTATTAATATAATCAGTTTCATTCATGCAAAATTATTCTGTAGTCGCTACGCTACACATAAATTGGCTGGCTAATAATGAAGATGTTGAGAAATGCCAGACGGCAGATATCTATTGTAAGCTACATAAACATGTATGTATTAGTGTTATATTGTACATTGTAACTGACACCCCTGTTTGTGTCTGTGGCCAGGTGGGCGGGCACACGAGACTGCTGGTGCTAAACGACAGCACAGTCATCAAGCCTCTCAACATTCGCGAGTTGCATTTTTATCAGAACATTCCTGAGGATATCCAGAGCTTCGTGCCCCGATATAAAGGTGAGCATCATTTATTTGTTTAAAAATAAAGTTGATTATGCTCGGTACGCTTTTTCGATTCGCTGTATGCATCATAATCATTCATAGCATCAAACATTTTTTTATTTTGTAATAATTGCGTTGTGTTGTTTTTGTTAGAACGTGTTGTTTGCATTCGAGCACTAAGGAATGAGTACCTATGTAGAATATTTGTAATATATTCGATGATGTGGATTGTATTTAATGGATCTTATCTAAACAAGTATAATATAATCCGGTGAATCGAATCTATTTTTATAAACAAAGTATTTGATTGTGTAAATTTTTATTTTATTTGCGTCAGTGGTGATACGTTATGTTGTTGTTATGATAAAACTAATCTTATCAGTGAGCCTATTTTGTTGTGTGCCTGTGCATACGACTTTACCGAATTAGCGTTTAATTATTAATTTAACCAGTTTTCCTTGATGCTCATAATCGTGATGTTATCATCTTTACATTTATGTATGTGAGTGGAGGGACGTATGCTTCTTTATACGTATTATACAAACCCGCCGACCACAAACAATTTATTGTTTATATTAATAAAACATTAAAAATTACACGAAAACAATATTCTTTGCCCTCGTTCGATGTCCGATAGCAGGAAATATAGGTCCTACCAAATGGGGAATATTGATGTGAGATTGTTTTATAAAAACGTCTAACGTTATTTTTTTCCGTTATCACAATTGATTATTGACTACGTCACGTCATCGTCACGTCACTTATTTCAATATTATTCACCTTGCTTATTGGCCAAAAATGCAATATAATGCAGAGGCCTAATTTCCATGAGTCATTGTGTTTTTAGGCACTTGTATTTTATCTATTTGTTTTACTTAATGGTTAATTACGATTATTTTATCGGGTTATTTTACTTTTACACTGGATGATATAAGACATGAGACGTAAAAAGTTATGAATGTAAATATTGTTTAAAAGTAAACTGGTTATGTACCTATCGCGTCATCAGGCTCTTAAGTATATATCTGGCAAAATAATTAACCATAGTAGCAGTTTATAATATTGAAACGCCATTTCGTAAATGCCTGTAGAGCCGAGGCTGATGGCGTGCCATGCGTGGGGTTGCCAACATTATGGAAATAATACAAGCGAAATGAGTTATACCTTTTCTTCAGAACTAGCATAATTCAGTTATTGCATTATATACGAATTGTACCATTGCACTCGTGAAAACGATTAAACTTAAAGTTGGATAGTTGGCAACCCTGACGAGTTGAGAGACTCGGGAGGGGAGGGCGGCGGGTTTGCGCGGGACGGGGTCAGGAACAAAATATTAGTTTCCTTGTTGTCGCAAGGGCTGCGGCGCGGCTGCGGGCGGAGCGACGCCGGCGGCGCACCTCTACCGCCCCTAATAGCGATAGCGGTAAATTTACATTTTGGGTTTGTAAACCTTTACTTAAACTATAGATTGTTCCACATGAGCTAGCACGGATGGAAAGAATGGACGAAATGAATGCTTCTTCTCATACTGTCACCGCCTTGTTATGGAGTGCGTTATTGAACAAGAATTTGATATTTCCGAGCTTTAAGGTCATACTTTAGTCACTCATATTTAAGATTCATTCGTGCCAGCTCTTGTGAAACAAACTATACATACTACACGCACAGATCACACAAAACACTGATGACACGTACAGGCTCATCACTATTGCCACATTACACGGTTACGACTTCTACTGCCCACAACTGAGACAAATACACACACAAAAGATATACAAACCCTTTTTGAATTTACTTAAACTTATCCTTTGTCGTTTTCATCAGAATAACGCTGGCAACTTGCACTATAGTAAGTTCATATTGACTTTACAACGTAGATAGTAGATTACTGGACTCTGACAGCTCAGTGGTGTAAGTAGCACGCTGGGAAGTCCAGAGATCCGGGTTCGAGGCCCGGCTGGGTCGTCACGAGTTTCCACAATCTTCTATCGCTTTTACAATTCACATTATATTGAAAGTTAATGTTGTTCTTTGATCGTTAACGATAAATAATATTTGTCTGCTTTGAACAATAATGATAATAACTCTGTGATATAATATCAATATTGTTTGTTGACGTGATGTGTGTGTAACGAGCCAATGAGTGATGAAGAAGCCGTTTGTTTCAGGCGTGATGCAGGCATCTAACACGGGAAGCACGAAATTGGACAAGAGATACTCGCCATGTTTCCGCGACGAGAACGGGCGCAAGCAGTCGCTGGGCGGCAAGCGCAAGCGCGACGACGTGTTCAAGTGCGTATCCGGGCGGCGGCGCGTCCGCTGACACTTTTCGACACTTGTCATGTGTCCTTTATCATATTTCAGAAGCTTTGACGTACGCCGGACCCGCTCCCGACGTCGCCATTAATTCCATACGATCGCAATACTTACATATCCCACTAACGCGTGAGCGATGCACGACCTCACTCTGCGAGCCTCCGATGACTTGCGTCGTGGAGTCGTGGTAATAATATAAATTTTGATTGCAATGTAACAATATAACAGATAACACCGACTATGTGTTTCAATTAGCTCCTACATTTCGATCAGTTCGATGCTCGCCAACTTTGGAAGTTTAGCGGAGTTTTTCATGCTCATTTTCTTATTGCAGATTTAAAGTACACCGAAATGGCAATGCTAGTGAAGTGCTTAAGAGCATTGCGCACATGGACAATTCAAATAAGCAGTGTAAGTTTTTATATCGTTAATGCAATCTTATCAGTTCTTTTGGGGGCAAGATGTTGAATGTTATGTCGGTTGTTCAGATTTCCTGATGATGGAGAACATAACGTCGTCGTACCGGCGGCCTTGTGTGCTGGACTTGAAGATGGGCACGCGGCAGCACGGCGATGATGCGACGGCTGAGAAGCGCAGCAAGCAGATCGCCAAGTGTGCGGCCAGCACGTCTGGGACGCTTGGAGTGCGCCTCTGTGGTATGCAGGTGGGTTCATGCATGATTCCGGCTGCTCAGAATTATGTTCCTGACAGGTCGAATCAGTTCTCTGTATGACTAATAAGTAAATAAAGCTTCTTTTCGAAATACATCTTACTTTTCCGGTCCGGATGACAATTTACTTCTTATCGTTTCGACGACAAAGTTAAAATCGTTTAGGCCCAGAATTTGGCTATCATTATGTAGTAGACTTAACGAACTGACTTTAGAACCTATCGAAAACACTACCTCTCAGAGACTGCATTGCAGCAAAGGGAAGTTCCTCCACCGAGTTAGGTCACGATACAAGAGATCGATGTAAGATTGTGTTATAAGCAGCAGCAATAAGGAAACATTTTTGAAATAAAATATATACGTACCGTGGTTTTCCTTAGAATTTGTAGGTGGTCAAATTCGTCTCGGCAGGTATTTTCTTTAGGTCTTCCTTCCACAAAGAATGTGCATTGCGAGATCTCTTGCGGCTATAATATGTTTTATTTATGCGAATTAATTTGTGCCACAAATGTTTTTTACATAAACAATGAGTTTTACATTCTAATTTGCACAATCACAGCGTTATATTTAGTTTTCCTTAATAATTTGAGCATGCACGTCCCGTAGATGTGTGCATAGCGTGCGTGGCCGTCATCGCTGTCACGTCACTTAATCGACGTTCCGAATCCATTCGCCGCGCTTTCCATCTCGCGCTTCCGGGTCTAACTTTGTTTCGCTCGCTTTTGTGTAAATTTTTTTCTCAGTTTTTGTATCTTAAAGGATAAGATTCTAATGAGGAAATCGTAAAAGGAAGTAATTGCTGTTAGTTTGCCTTATAGATAGTACTTGGCATACTAATGTATGAATCCTTCGTATATTTTCTTCAATGGTGTGATGATACACGTGTGAAGCTTGTTTAGTGTCAACTGCTAGCTGAGAGGAAAAGTTATAAAGAATGCATATGATTAGAATCAGGGTTAAATAAATCATCTTGAAGAATGACATTGTCATTTTACACATTTCATAAAGGCTCTGTGAGTTAGTTCTTGTAGTATGATGAGCTCGTGAGAGGTTGAAGTCTTTATTGAGCCCTGCTGGCTGGGTGAGGAAGCGTTTTATGAGACGATGTCGCCACTAAGTGGAACTGCCAGCGTAGCATGCGCACTGCAACACGTTGTCGACCCCTGTCTCGAGATATCTTTCCCGCTCATATCAGAGGGCCTAGTGTGAGTTTGAAAATGTCTAAACGTTACCATCGCGTAAGAGTGAAATTTTGACAGATAGCCTTAATACAATGAGATTAAAGTTGAGAATTAAACTCTATTCGCAAACTTTGGCGTACGTGAAGAAGGTGAGAAAACTCACTTAGTGTGATCTTCATGCACTCAGTACGTAGTGTGTCGGACAGACACTGCGCTTGCTCTAGAAAAGGGTCGAGAAAGTGTTGCAAGGTGTGCATGCTACGCATACAGGTTCCCCTTAGGCGAGTCCAATATAATCACCGTCCACACATAGTGACGGGTAATGCTAATAATCCGGTTAATACCATCTGGATAATAATCGATTAAAATGCAGTTTATAGCCATTAATAGCCGATTTGGATGATAACCATGCTATTAATTTATTATTTACGCCATGTGCCGTCAAACGCCATTCACAAAAGAAGTCAAATTTGGCAACAATAGGTTTGCAATTGCAACCTCTGAAGTCTTTAAACTGGCACTATTTCCTAAAACGATTAATACAGGCATAACCTACGTGGCAAATAATGTAAGTTCTGCTAATTAGAACTCTCTAAATAGTCATTGTACAGAATTTCAGAGGAATTATTTATGACGCTATTTGGCTACAAACGCCATATACAAAAAATATAAATGACGCTCCATGACGTCATCCGCAATGAATCGGGTAATCAGTTATTTACAACGATTTTTGGGAACCACATTATTTTTGTTTTTTTTAGTTGATATTTTGTTTAAGTATTGTTTTTTTGATTCTTCGATCAACCTTCACTCAAAAATATTCTCCAGCCTAATTACTGCATGCGTGCATTACGTGCACCAAGTTTTAGTACACACCGCAGTTTTTTTTGTCTTTAGTTTGAAAGCGTGCTACAGAGAAAGCACCATATTATTATTAGCTTAACTTCCTGAATAAAGTGTAGAAAACACCCGCGGTTTTCACTCACGTGTTTAGTAGTGCGAAAATTACACAAAAAAAAAACATTTATTTCTTCAAAATACATTAATAGCAGGGTTATCATCTATTGCATGGCTATTAATCCAGTTGTTACGGATATATAGTTTTTGTACAATACCTTGCGATTTTTTATAAATAGGCTAATAATTGCAAAAGGAAAAATAAATAAAAAATATTTGATCTCGAGACTCTTCTTGCAATCAAAGAGACCATTCAGCAAATGTTTAACAAAATCCTTTAATTAGAAAACACACAAATTGTTTACAATATTTAAAATTTTATCAAACGCTAGTAACAAGTGGGTTAATAAGTGCGAAAATTACAATAAAAGAAAAAAAAACATTTAATTCTTTAAAATACATTAATAGCAGGGTTATCATCCATTGCATGGCTATTAATGGATACAAATGGATTATAATCGATAAAAATCCAAACTATCCGGCTATTAACCCATCACTATCCACACACCATAAGCAGATGGTGTATGCTAGGCGTATCGCATCCCCCTTTGAAATAAAAAAAAGTTACGCAACCTCCTTCCAACCTTCCATCTTCAGTGCAAACTATCAGTGAGAATCAACCACTAAACTTATCTTACAGGTGTACGTGCCAGAAACGGGCGCGTGCATTCGTCGTGACAAGTACTGGGGTCGCGCGCTCTCAGAAGCAGGCCTTCGCGAAGCTCTGCGCGATTTCTTCGCCGCGGGCGGGGCTCCTCGCGCGCGCGTGGTCCGCCGCGTTCTGCGCGACCTGGACGCGCTGCGCCGCGCCATCGCCAAGCAGACTAACTACCGGTTCTATTCCTGGTGCGTATTCGCTATTATTCGACAGCCATTTCAGTGTCATCATAGCAACAAGTTCTGTCAGGAACGGCTCTTCGCGACTTTTTCGCAGCGAGCGGAGCTCCTCGCGCGAGTGTTGTACGCTGCATTCTGCGCTACCTGGACGCGCTGCGCCGTGCCATCGCCAAGCAGACCAACTACCGGTTCTATTATATACCATTTCATCGAAATCATAGCTATAAGTACTATTGGAGGCGTGGCTTCTCAAAGTTCTACGCGAGTTCTTCTCTGGTGGCGGAGCGCCCCGCGCGCGGTTTGTTCGCAGCTTTCTACATGATCTTGATGCGCTGCGCCTATTCGTCATCGCCAAGCAGATCAACTACGGGTTCTACTCCTGGTACTTCATTATCAGCCATTTTTACTCATAGGTGGCTAAGGAGAATGGACTAACGCGCAGACCCGCGATTATTGCGGAAGTTACTTAATCGCTACAATCGCAACCAGCTGTGCCACCGAGCTCCTCACTCCTGGTGCGTACTTATTCGCCATTATTGACGGCCACTTCTTCGCATTCTGCGCGACCTGGCCGAGTTGCGCCGCGCCATCGCTAAGCAGAGCAACTACTTGATCTAGTCCTAGTGCTACTCGCCATTATTAGACTGCCATTTCGTCGTCATCATAGCCACAAATGCTGTCGAAGGCGTTATTAGCTTTAGTATAACGTAAATAGATCTAACTATTATTTGTAACTAGTATATAGTGATTTTACAATGTAAATTAAAATGGTAATTCAATATTGCTTGTGCATTGTTACTGAAATAGTTCTGAGTGATTGTATCATTATAGAATCAGATTGCATATTAACTATTGTAACAGGCACTTTAATCGATGCACTTGCCAGTGTTGGTAACTTTTATCGTAGAACGAGTGGGCCTTATTGCGTTACTAATAAACACTGACAAACGTCACCAGAGGTACGATGATTTATGCAGAACAATAATATCAGAATTAATAATGACAAATGATTGCAGCGGGTCGTAAAAATTATAGTACCTACGTTTCGTGAAAGTAGTTGCTGTAGTTGCCTGAACGACAGCTAGGCATTATTTTCATGTGATATTATTAGTTTAGTTAGTATTCTATTTTAATTTGATATTTATTGTCCACAGTTCCCTGCTGATAGTGTACGAGGGTGACGGCATACGCGTGGAGGCCACCAGTCTCGGCGGCGAATACGACGCTGACGCCTCGAGTAGTTCCACCGACTTACCGTCGCCGGGTCACTTCGACATGTCAACATTACACGACGAGATCAACACGGACCGGGAGCCGTTCCGCCCGCACTCGGAGGAGACCATGGGCGGGTATGAGGAGGGCGAGATCGCGGGACAGTCGTTACGCCCGCACCCCCCTAGCCCCGACTCGACTGACAGCTGGATGGCGTATTCATCGACTTCAAGCGAGTCGTGGCGCGGAGACGCCGACGCGGAGCCCGATCCCGAAGTAGTCGTGCCGGCAGTAGAAACGGGAAAACGCCCTCGCACTTGGACCGCCCCTCCGCCCCCCGCCCCAGCCCCCGATGACCGTGTCGACATCCGCATGATCGACTTCGCCCACACCGCATTCGCCGGCGCGGCTGCCGAGTCTCCCCTCGCAACGGCCACGCCGCACCACGGCC
This sequence comes from Chrysoteuchia culmella, assembly GCA_910589605.1. Classification (NCBI taxonomy): domain Eukaryota; kingdom Metazoa; phylum Arthropoda; class Insecta; order Lepidoptera; family Crambidae; genus Chrysoteuchia; species Chrysoteuchia culmella. Next base: position 17,394,157 of record OU342651.1, on the reverse strand, counting down.
CCGACTGCGGCTTCCTCACCGGCGTCGACAGCCTCAAGCGGCTCCTCACCGAGATCCTCTCGCCGCAGCCCTACAGTTAATGAAACCGAAGCTGTAGAAAAAAACAAAAAAATCGGACCTCCTTTCGGATCTCCGTGCCTCGGCGCGCCCGAGGCCCGAGGGCGGCGCCGGGAGACTGGAGCGCGTGCGTGGCCCGCCGGCGGTCGGATCGACGTCGGAACGCACGGATCGAAATCGTTCCATTCGGAAAGGACATCAGGCACTTTTCTATGGAAAAAAACCCAAAATGTATAGCATTTCTGTTTAATTTAAAATAAAGGCGTATTATCAATAAGTCATAGATAATATTCACCGTATTATAAAATCATTTATTTTTGAAGTTAACTCATAAAGAAGAGGCGTAACGGAAGCAGTTTTGGCAGTTGACTGACAGTAACAGTGACAGTTGAATTAATTTTTGGCTGTCAATAGTGTCAATGTCACTTTTAAAGTGCCTAAGTAAAATGGTGTCCTTTTCATCTATTTACTTCCGTTTTACCAAAAATCGATTTAAGCAGTTAAAAAATGTAACTAACTATTGTTTTATGATTCTAATAACAATTAGTGTATATAGGTAGCAGAAATTATATTTATACACTTTTGGGTCTATTATGCCTGATGTCCTTTATACTGTTCGACTGATGTATGTAATTTTAAACCTAGAAAATTTATCATTGTGCCGTCGTGTGTTTACATAGAGAGAGAAATGACGCAGGGTATTTTTATTTATTTTCTAAGTGACCGTTCGTGCCCCCGTTGCGCTGTGCACGCATCCCTCTGTTTGTGTAACCGCACGGCGCCTGTCGCACTTAGTGAATGTTGGCGGTACAAACTATATTAATTTAATATTATAATTTTAAAGTGGGACCCAGTAGGTATTCTTAAATCTTGTATTTTTAAGTATTACTATTAAGTTATTTCAGATTGTCGTTTTTAGTTTTGTTCCGTTTGCTTTTCGGGTTTCCTTTACTTTGATTTCTGTATTATAAAAATGAATGTTTTACATAAAAATGAGTAGACATTCCTTACCGCTTTGTTAGTTGAGGGTGTAAAACTAGTATCCAAATTGTATTATTGCGTTATGTTCGATATGAAGTCTTGTTTTGCATTTAGTGTCCTTGGTTTTGTTATAAGTGAGTCGCCGCAGTCATGCTTGTTAGTTTGGACCAGAAAGTTTACTAATTGATCCCAGTCAAATAAACCAAAGTAATTTGTAGTAGAACAACCGCTTGATTAGTTATCCTAAATTAGACTTGAAAATGTAATAAAAACCACGTAGGAGGTATATGTGACGTCCAAACTGATGTTTGTAAGCAATATGTATTATAATAGGTGTTAAATGCCTCATTGGAACCAGTAACTTGTATTACTTGTGCCAAAATGGAGCACATGTTTGACAAAGGCGTTTGTTTATCATTTCGCTAACAGTATTATGGAAATCGTAAGTGAGAGAATGTTGAGCGCTAAGTGTTTGTTTGATAGTGGTAGTGTGGGTCGTCTCGGCGGCCGGACGTGGGTCTGATAAGCGGTTGGTATCGCCCTGGCCTGTAGCCCTAGACTGAGCGAGTTTTATATCGACTCGATAGCTCGATAACATGTCACTGTCCCGCTCACATCTTGGCGGAGTAAGCAAGACAGCATCATGCGACATATCATATCGCGTGATATAGCGGTGTTTAAGCTACAGGGCCTGTAGCCCTGGCATGAGCGTGTTTTATCGACTCGATAGCTCGATAACGTGTCACTGTCCCGCTCACGTCTTAGCGGAGTAAGCAAGACAGCATCATGCGCCCTAACATATCGCGTGATATAGCGGTGTTCATGCTACACCTACGACCTGGCGACAGCCTACAGCTCAGCCAACATTCCTTCGTGCTGCATTCGTCATTGTTCGTCTTTATATTTTTATTAGAGTGATAAATTTTATGAAAAGTACCTGGTTTAATTAGGATGCTAGGTTGTATTGCAAATTATCATTTACGTCTGTTATTTTAAATAACTGTATGACACTATTTTGTTAAATAAATTTTAGGTATTAATCCATGGTTTTATTTTATGAATCCTACTTCTCAGGGGAGAACTAAACGTATTCACATTTCACATAGCTAATTGAACAAACTAAAGTTAATAGCATGACCTCTAGGAAATATTAACATAGGTATCTATACCTACTAGTCAGTGTTGGCAAAACAGTTAATCCGATTAACGATTAAAAAGTTAATCGCGATTATTGATTACATATGAAAATTTTCAATCGTCAATCGCGATTAAAACCATTAGTAAAGTCTAATCGTTAATCATTAATCCAGATTACGATTAAGTCGGTTCTTATCCAGATCCTGTTCTCACCTATATCTTGTTACCAAAAAAAGAATACCTTCCTGTGATACTGATTCCTGTTTGTCCATATTAGCGATAACTGTAAAGAAAATAGGCAAAAAGCTTCTTTTCTAAACTTTTAAAATAACTTTCGGTAATTTAGAGGTTTTTTTAAAAAACAATGAAACAAACGGTCATAAATGAATCACCGAAATCTATGTAAGCACATAACTTCCGATCGACTGCACTAAAGTCACTGGAACCATGGACGGCCGCTTGTAAACAAATAAAATCCAATAATTTAATTAAACATTCTTAAAAGTTGTTTTATGGAGGACTTTAGTTAGACCTACACTATCATGTGTTAAAAGAAACGGGGATTATTAAATTAAGACCTAAGACAGGGTGAAATTTTCTGATGCCGCCTGTGGGGTAGGGGCAATGGCAATGGTGAAGATACAAATTTTACAGCAAGGTAACATTCCTTTATTTTTCAAAATGAAAAAGATTTTTCTCCTGGTAACAAAATCCAGTCAATATGATGTATGATTACTTTTATGACTCATGTAAAACAAATAAATGTTAAATAAAATAAAAGTTATTTTTAATCGGGTTAATCAAATTAAAGATTGACGATTACTTTGGGTTAATCAATTGATTAAATGATTAAATAAATTAGTCGATTAATGCCAACACTGCTACTAGTAAAGTAGGCATTAATATCTGTGGCACTACATACAACATTTATATTATTTCAAGCTACAGCGCTAGAAATCCTAATACCACCAGACATCCTGTAGAATAGAAACAACCCCTAGAAACGATATAGTAACATCCCTTCCTTCCAGCTCCCTCTTATACCTACTCTTTTCATTTATGCTACATAGTATCTCAGTTGTACTAAGTTAATGTTATAAAAAAACATTTGGAGGATAAAAATCATAATCATTTGAATTACAGCGTGAGTGATACGACACGCCTGTTTGCCTGCGCTTGGGTTTTTCTAATAACACAAAAGCATTGAAACATTTGGGTGTGGCATTGTATCACAAATATCACAAACGTAATGTACGGTCAACAGCAAGTGTATGTGGTACAAAATGTCAAAATTTCTACAGACAAATCTGAACTTAACGGCATTACTATTCAAGTCCAAAGTCATTGGGAAAAATTTGACAGATATGTAAAGCGTAGCTGCTGTTGATCTACCATACCAAATACTATAGACCAAAGTAGACTCGGTAGAGTTTCTATAGTATTTGACCATACACAAAATATAACGTGCACTGGAACGAGAACGAGAACCTGTGTACATTTTGTGCAGGAAACAAATGTTTTTGTTTGTTTTTGAGTAATGTTTCGCAAAAACATTTATACATAATAAATACACAGTGTAACTAAAGAGCTACAGTGGGACAACGCCCTTGAAACCTCGCGAACATGCCGCTTTTGAACATGACTTTCATTCATAGTATTTGACAGCACATGTCATTGTCCCGAGTAAGCGTATGGCAGCTCGGTCTCGGTAGCACCTAGCACCCTCTTTCGCCTTGCGAACCCCGCACGATTGCTCTGGCAAAACGTGTCCGTCGGACGACTGTATGCATAGATAGACTGTGATAAAAGTATAAAAAAATTAATATTGAAAACATTAAAACTTTTTGCTTCGCGTCTGACTGAACGTAATTTTTCATTAAAAAAAATATGGCTGTATGAAAGAGGTAGGTAGGGTATATTTGCATTAAAAACTATTACTTTCCTGTTCCCGCTTTTTTGATCAAAGGTTAATGTAATTTTTTTACGTTGCAGTAACTTTGTTTCTAATTCGAACTAAATTAAAGCTATTTCTGTTTGATTAAAATTGTGTTTCCAAAGATTTGTCTGAAAAATGACTGACACTACCGAAGTGCAAGCATTAGAAAAAATATCAACAGAAGTCGGAGATTCTCAAATTAAAATCACGCTTTCAAGCCAATGTATAAAAGGTAAAAAATGGCATAAGTTCTGAGTTTAAAAAAAATCTAACATTCACAAGTGAAACATTCATCACCGCCAAGTGATCAGCGATAATAACATTCTTACTTATTTTAGATATAGGACCGTAATTAAATCGCATTAAGCAACAATATTTTTTTGCCGTAGCTCAAGCGTTTTTGGTGGATAGACTAAGAAAACAAAGTGAACGACAAAAAGAAATTTGTGGTTTCATTAGTAGTAATAATTTGAAATTAAAGACGGAGATAAGACAAGCTGAAATTGAAATAGAAAGGTTCGTAAGTTGGTTTATATTACTTCTCTTGATAGTTTTGTATCTGCTAGACTAGCGAACATGGAACACAAATTCCAACATTTCGAAAAAAATGCTAATCCTAAATTCCTAACTTTCCTAAATAATATTATAAATGCGAAAGTGTGTTTGTTTGACGAAGCAACCAATCAACTTGGTTTTTGGAATAGTTAGTTAAAAGATTATAACATACCTACTTTTTATTCCGATATTCGGAACTGAAACCACGCGGGTGAAACCGGGGCGAAAGCTAGTGTAATATATACTGTTTCCTTTTGTTTGTGCCAAAATACACAATTTTAAGAAATACTCTCATAAGTTCTGATAGTTCTCTCATAACTCTCATAAGTAGAGAAACTTTAGAACGTACGCAGATGATGAACTTGATGACCGTCCGGTCCGGGTAATATTGATTTTATTAAATAACAAATAAGGTCCAACTCTCAGGCACGTGAGCAATTTCCAGTAGGTATTTATTATAATCTGTGGTTAAAATAATATCAAGGGAGTACTTAATGTAATATGTATATGTGTGTGTTGTTAGCAAATAAACTCTTTATCTATCTACTTAAGCGGATAAGTTTACCGGTTTTAGACCCAGAGTCCCGTCCCGGTTTCGATTCCCTGTGACGCTATATTCGGTTGGTTGATGGTAGGACTTGTTGTTAGTCCTACTGGCGTGCAGCCACCATCTTATCTAACACCACGCCATAACAACAATGTTATGGCATGGCGCCAGTTCCTTAGTGGTTGAGGATTCCGGGAGAGGCGCGCTTCTACCGTCCGTTATGATGAAGGTTACGCGGTTACGCGTCACCCCTTTTGTTCATAAAAAAGTGTTTGTTGTCTGCATAGTTCTACGCAAACTGCTATAAATACGTACGCGTTTAGGACGCACTTGATAACTTACAAATAAAAAGATAAACATAACTAAGTAAGACAGCCAATTACATCAAATATAAGGCTGCCTTTCCAGCAGAGATGTGGTGCTAATGGGGCTATTGTCGCTCTGCGACATCTCGAATTCGACATTACAAACCGACTTTAAAAAAGGAAGGGTCGGATTTTTTCTATCTATAATCACTCTTTTAAAAATGCAACTGAAATTTCTACTACAAACAAAATCCTTTAGGTTCAAATAATGTCGAAAGTTGTTTTAAAACAGACATATCAGACATATCTCCGCGCGTTGCTACTATGCGGCTTTGCTGCTATAGAATATGATTGTGATGTAAAGGCTAATGCTACCAAACATGTGACCTTTTCCACTGATTCTAAGCTGTTTAGGGGGTGATTTGGATGTGCAATGAAGATGCGCAGCTCGAGCTATGCTATGTATCGATCGACAGTAGGGAAGTTGCATCGATACCAACAGTTCAACTAAGCTATGTTTTTCGTGCATGTGGCATAAAAAACAGGTGAACCCGTTTCCACCAGTGCTTGGCTATAACAATTGATAGAAAGAAATAAATAAAATGTATTCAACTAAAAACAAGAAACAAACATGTCAGTTTTACCTACAGTATAAAAATTAAAATACAATTCAATCAAATTCGCACCTCAGCTACCACAACAAGTGTGACTTTATGACCATGTCGCACCTTCCTAAAAGTTCCTATTGTATTTCCTTCTTTACTAAAGTTATTTACTGGATAAGTATTCCAGTCTTTGTGGCAAAATACCCACCTACCTACACTCGTTAAGTGATCAGCTACTATAAAGACTGGCTTTACTGACTGCTTGCGTTTACATAATGATAGCAGTTTGACTTCCACCGATTAATTACAAAAAATTTACCTTGTAGTTTGATGCTAGCGAAAGAAACCATTAAAAATTCAAATGTCGAACTTAAGAAGGAGTGCTTACTTATAAAAGAGCATAAATCTGAAATAGAAGAAAGAGTTAAGGAAGGAGAAAAGAAGTATGAAGACTTGTGGTTGCAGGCTAAAGCTAGGTACAAGAGCATTCCAATCGTAGAGAATTTACTCCAAAAACAAAATAAAACTGAAACTTTGAAAGAGAATCTTCTTATCTTAAAAGAAAATTCCGAAAGCCTCATTAAAGAAATGGAAACTAAGAAGAAATTTATAAATGATTTGGATAAAAAATGTATCATCGAAATTGCGCAGTATATAGTTTACGATTTGCCAAAAAGGATTAAGATTGTACAGGAAAAAACTAGAGCTATAAAAGAAATATCCAATATCATAGACGCAATTACTAAACGTCAGGAAGCCGAGTTAATTGTATCTAAAATTGTTACTCCAACTCCAATCGCTGCAAAAGAAAAACTGGAAAATGAAATAGAAAAGAATAAGAACGTAGCAGAAGGAGATTGGTTAAATTTTGGCGGCGGTAATCCATCAGATTCAATAATGGTTAACTGATTTTATTAGTATATTTTATTGATTATGAGCATTACAATGAAAACGTACAGTTTCACTGAAACTTATTTTTCAGATGCCGCAAATACAGCTCATGCAGTCGGATTTTGATGCTTTAAGCGCAAAATTAGACAAGGTTTGATAAAAAAGTACATGTATTGTAATGTAAGAATCGTTTATATAGACAGTAAAAGACTAACAAGGTTGATTTGTTATTTTAGATTAAGATAAAGAGAATAGACATGTTGAATATCACCCCTTCAAAGAGAACTGATCCTATTCAACCAGAAACAGGAATTCAAAATAAAAAGGCAAAGAAAGACGATCAGTTTTCTATTTTCTTCGATAAAACTAATATTGAAGAACCTGGATATTACGATAAGAAAAAGGAGAGCTTCTCAAAAAGAAAATTAATTAATATTTTAGAAGATATACAACTTGGCAAAGATGATGCTTACGAAATGGTATCGAAAGTGAACCCCGATAAACTAAAAGATGTGCAGAAAATTGGTACAGACACCAGCGACGAAAATCCAGAGTGTAATACTAATGACAAAAAAGAGCAGGTGATTTATATTTCTGTAGATTCTTTATTTACTTCTACTTTTATTTTCATACTTGTAAAGCTTTAATATTTTGATGCAGGAACATGAAGATATAGAAGAAATTGACATATCAAAAAGGTCTGATCGTAATATACTGATTCCGCCTACACAGTTTTTGGACTATGGAGAGGTTGAAACTTTGTCTTCACAACATTATCAATATTTTTTATGGAACCCATCCTTAGTCAAAGGTTCATAAATAATAGATAGCATTCATTGAATTTCAGGAGAATTACTTCAATACTTCACAGCAACAAGTAGAAGTCATAGTGCACATGTCAATGACTGATTCAACTGGAAAAGTGAGTCAAAACATGAGGGTACCTAGGTTACTTATGAGTTATAGTTCTACTACTATTAGAACTAAACAAACATAGTGATTACTGGGACTAACTTATAAGGCAGGGATGGCACGCGACACAATATTTTGCGCACGTCACCGACATAATATTACAACCCTAATATAAGTTATTTGTCATCTAATCTGCAACAACAGAAGTTATACTAATTTTACTTTAACAGAAATAACACGTGTAATTGAAACATTACAAAATGTCCCTTTTGTGTAGTAATTAAAAAGTTTATAATATTTATTATTATTATTTTATCAATTATCACTAAGTCAAAATTATTTGATGGCATGTCTTAGAGCTCATTAAACATTCTTTAGAAAAAATGGCACGTCGATGTATAAAAAGGTTCGCCTACCCTGAACTAGAGTAGTATATTTTCCACCGTTATATTGCTTTTTTTGCTAAAGAATTCACAGGAAAATAAGAAGAGGGTATGTTTTGATCTACCTATCTCAATACAAGAAATTAGTGACGATAACGATGGTATAGAAGAGCCCTTAACAAAAACTGGTGAAAATAAAATAAAAACAAACGAAACTGAAGTTGTTAGTGATACAATCGAGAGTCAAGTTGATATCAGCTTAGTGAGTGATGAAACTTACACTCAAATGAAAGATATGATATTGAAGAAACATAATTTAGATTCATCACCTCAATTTGTTTATGCAAAAAATAAAGCATTGCAAATGACGAATGTGAGTTTAGTTTGATAATCAGGCATTGCCTTTGGATTAATGGCGTAAGATTTTTCAAAACATAATTCTTTCAGAATGGTGATGAAAATGTTGTAACATCTAAGTTTTTCCAAACTTGTCCTAAAAATACACTAGATGAAATGGAAGATTTGCCAGGTGAAACAGGAAAATGCCAAAATAATGAAACTAAATTGATAACTCAAAATAAAAATGATGAAATTATGGAATTGGATGAAGTAGTTGTATCTAGTCCAAAGGTAAGATAATAACACTTTTAAATATATCAAGGCTATCATTTATCAGAGTAATAATGTCCATACACATTTTTTTAAGGCAAATGCACCGAGACCTCCGAGAACAGTCACTGGTTTACTGTTCAATCATGGAGCCCAGGGTATACCAGACTCTTTAAATGTATCTATAAATACAACTGGATTTGAAGAGGGAGATTCTGACTTTCCTCATGGCATTGGTATTTTTTTATACATACATTATTCATTGTTAGATTAGTAATAGAACATAACACTGCTAATTACAACTTACTTTTACAGATTCCAGTTTATTGTTGTCTCCTAAAGCTGATTTCCCAATGCCTAATACTGCAGATAATGCTGAAATTTTATCTCAAGAAGTTCCAAATTTTTTGTCAGGTATATTATACAATTTCAACAAAACTCTTTCCTCTTCTCTCTCAACTTCCTCTTGCTTACTTTAAACTTTTGCAAATGAAAATTTATTGTATTATGCTATTGGATGTAATGTTTTAGGGTTGAGAAAAACTGGATTCTCCTTTTTTGGGCAGTCGGCAGCAGATTCTAAAGCCAGCACAAGTGAGCAGAATCAAAACAATTTCAACTTTAATTTTGGAGGAGATGAGAAGAAAGGAAGAGGAGGTTTATTTAGTATGTTTCGTTAGTTTACTGCTGAGAATTTGATCACAATTGATAAAACTACTTAATGTAATTCATAAACAAGTCTTTTATTCAATAAAATTCAGAAATATGGAATCAGTACTTTTATTTGAATGATATAAAATTTTAGTAATATATTACTGTATAATTCATTGATGTAACTGACATGCTCTTACGGCTATTAGCTGTAAAAGTATAAATAGAGGAGCAAACACCTCACTGTATTCTATAGCTGAATCACCTTGTAGTTTTCTACATAACAGAAACTTAAATACGAAAGTTAATCCTAGGAATATAGCGCTCCATGACGCCCTGTACAAAGATGCTTTATAGGAGCTCTCTAAATTCATCCTTATACATACTATACAACAAAAGTATGCATTCATAGCATCACTTACAAATAATGGTGCAAATATAGTCCACCACGCACTGTTCACAATACCATCAATCTTTAATGCTATTAAGACAGAGAATATAGTTATTGTTATTAAGTTTATCCATATTTCAAACACTGTAAGTCCGATCCATTGCACAATTTCATTTAATGTAAAGAACATTTTCTTCTATTGGTTAGCACCAAGCATGGCTGTGCGGAATACTCTAATATGAATAGAAGAAGAGTGTCTCACTTGTGATCCAAAGTCTAAGTCGTCTGCTAGTGGCTCCAAGTCATCTAAACCATAGATGTAATAGTTAGTGCTATGTACGACAAATTAAAGAATAACATTGTATAATAAAATAGCTTACCAACTAAGTCCACAGTTCCAGTGTTAACTTCTATTTGACAGGTTCCAGAGAATAAAGTCTCCAGCTGTAGAGCTAGGTTACAGCATCGTTGTATGGCTGCCCCTAAGCCATGTAATATAATTTCTTTTTCCCCTTTGGTCAGTAGATCACAGCATTTGTCTAACTGAGCCTGAAACAAAATAATAACATATCATTGTGTCATTAATGCGTCCGCATGGAAGTGCACAATACTGGAAGGTAAACAACCAAAATTACCTTGAAATTGGTCTTCTTTGTAATAAATATAACATTGTCACCATCTACAGGACGGAGGGGTAGCCTTTTCTTTACAGCATAGTTCTTATTCGGGCGTTTAAACTTCTTTTTGGGTTCGTCTTTCTTTTGTGAGGTGTTTTCATCTGCCATTTTTCATCAATGACTTTGACATTGACAAATCATTGATTGACGTTAACTGTCGCGCTGACAATCTACGTTGTCGTTTCGAAACTGCGCTACATTCACCATAGAAGTAATAAGTAGGTACTTATAACATAATTTTTATAAGTAAAAGAAATGGCCGTACCTTCCTGCAAACGGAAAAACCTTTAAACATCATGCCACGGCATACATAGGCATAATAAATAAATAATTGGCAGATGAACCTATTCATGTAAATATGTGATACAAGCGCTTTGCTCCCGACTTCGCGTGGAAATATATTATCACGCTCGCTTGTTTCTTAAGAATTTGCGCCTCCTTAGTATGCCTTTTCCGAGGTCTAAGCTGGCTGTGCACAAAATCCATCAAAATTCATTCAGTGGTTTAAGCGTAACAGACAGTTCTCTGCCAGTGATCATAAAAGTACTTGACCACAAAGAAAGCCTCTAGCAAAAGAAACCTTATACTCACTCTTCTAGATGTTGAAGAGGAATATACTTACTCTAGGAATATACATATTGAAGAAAATCCTAAATGTCACATAATTATTGTCACGCTTTTGTAGTAGATTTTTAGTTTGTAATTTAGATAGGTAATTATGTCCAACTTTTAGAATGGACGACGGTTTTTGATGGGTATTTTATGGAACAGAAGCTTCTGATGCTTTTCCATATACATTTAGAAATTTTAGTGTTAGGTACCTATAAGAACTTTATAAAATGGGTTGTGTTTGCTGTTCTTTGAGTTCATTCATCTCTATTATATTAGATACCTTAGAACGGTAAGTTATTCAACGTAAAGAACGTAAAAGGTAGAAGCCCCGCGGTTACGTTGTGACCGCTATGTACCTTAATCCTATATAAATAAGGATTAATGAAAGCGGCCACAACCACGGTCACAGAACAAAGACTTTGTTCTGTGACCAGGGCTTCAGCTTTTTTATTAGTTTATTTTACAATAAAATATTAACAATTTATTTATTTCAGGATCTCATTATGCACAGTCTGTACTATGTTGACGTGTTGTCTCATGTTTACAATCTTGACTGTGACGATGTTGGGAATTGGAATAGGCTACCATTATTGTTTTGTCTCAAATTCTGTGGCGGCTATGGGTATGTAATACATTAGATCACATCAATTAAATACGTGGGTCGGTACGACTCCTTGGGATCTATGCTACCAGCAAAACCTCCAGTAGACCTGTATCATCGGTAATCAAATCAGGATATATTTTGGTAGAGATCCATTAAGTAAGTAAGTAAGTCTATCTCACGAAAGAAGTCCCACGGAATATTATTGAAACTAAAATGTGGTTTGCTTGTTTTTATAGTGATAGAGCATTATTTCGAATGTTGAAGGCGACTGCAGCGCCTCTCTCAGGATATTTGTACTTCATATATATCCTACTGTACTTTAAAGTAATGATACAAAACAATTACTTATAGGTGAAGCGGCAAAGTCGGCCGGGGGGCTGCGGTCGGGGCGGCGGGCGGGTGCTGCGCCCGCTGGCGGCAATGTGATGCGATCCATCGACAAAGCGGTGAAGCGCGGAGTAGCTCACCGTCTCGCGCGCCGAGACATCGACGCCCCAGCCGTTTCCAACAACAACACCCTCAACGAAATGCTCAACTCGCAAAACATCATATTCTACAACGAAGCCTTCTTGCACTATAACTTCACAGGTGTTTCAAATTTAACTGCCGGAAACTTAACGGGTATTGCAAATTTGACGGGTTTTATGTGATATTCTATATCAATCTACATTCAGGATGAAAGTCAATAAGGGTTATTTATTCAAGATGATAAGGACTAGGCGGAAGTAAACAGTCCTAAACTGAAGATTTGCTTTATTCTAATCGGAATATTTACAAAATGAAAGCTTTCTTAAAAACAAAAGTATTTTATTTCAATTCATCTTTGAGTTATCCCATTCTGAATAGCAACAAGATTTGTACCGAACATTTTAATTTCGGAAGATCTTAACTATGGAAATGTCGTCAGAAGACGCGAAGGTCACGAGATGAGGCGCAATGGAGGTTCGGTACTGTTGAGGGGTCGCAGGAAGGGGATGCTGGTAGAGGTGCTGTTCTTTGAGCGACGGAATCTGCCGATCAACCTGCGTGCCAGCTCTCTTTCGTGGGGCAGCAGTTCTGGTTCTCTAGGCGGTCTAAAAGCAACACAGTTACAAAATAACATTCGATGTAATCAAGAACTAAGATTTTACTGGAAGGTGGTATCTACTGTCTACGAAAGTATTGCTGCGTAAATGCGGATTCTCGTTACGCTTGTTTTTAGTGGCAAGTTGGCAACGTCACACTCTTGTCGCTGCATGCTAAAATATATGTGAAACTACGCGCCCGTGGGCAATGAATGAGTCTTAAAATCTAGTGGCTTATGATGATAGGTGCTAGGTAAGTAGGTAAATTAAGTTAGAATATGGACACATTAGGGGGTAAGGTTCATTATAAGGTTTTCTTAATGAATATGTCAAAATTCAAACCTTTCAGTTTCCAGGACCACAATGGGTGTTGCACTTGATTCCATGTACAAATTTTCACCAGGTTTTTTCGTTTGGTATACCTCTGGAAATTGCAATAAATGTCAATAGAGCAACAGCAACAAACGCTATAAAAGAACTATCAGAGACAGTTATCGTGACTGCGGTGTATGTCACTTGTCCTATGGCACGTGTTGTACAGCTCGTACTGTCATGATATTACGGGAGCCCAGGGGTCATGGACCTAATCGGTCGAACATACTTCGAGAATGCATTATTTTAAGCCAGTTACCAGGTTGTAGATGCAGTGCCCTGCGTATCCTTAGAGCTGCACACGGAAGGACCTGACGAAGACTACTCATGCTGCAAACCTGGCTGATTTTTGGGCCGATAAGATCTAGGTTTGCTGGCAACACGAAAGGAAGAAGAATTTTGTACCGACGATGGGATGCGACGCGTGCTCCACCTCGGTCTAGTTGACGGCCACCAGCCGCACGACGGGCTGCGACTCGGACCCAAGCAAAGTTTTTGGCCCTTGCTCCCTATCTATCCGCAAGCCCCCGTAGTGGCCACATTAAAATGGCTGATGGTGATGACGATGATGATGATGAAGCGTGTTAGTGTCGTACCGACAATGGGATGCGGCGCATGCTCAATTTCGGTCCTGTTGACGGCCACCAGCCGCACGACGGGCTGCGACTGACCTACGCACAGTTCTTGGCCCTTGCTCTCTATCTATCCGCAAGCCCCCGTAGTGGCCACATTAAAATGGCTGATGGTGATGATGATGATGAAGCGTGTTATGTCGTACCGACAATGGGATGCGGCGCATGCTCAACCTCGGTCCGGTTGACGGCCACCAGCCGCACGACGGGCTGCAAATCGGAGCCCGCGCGCCGCATCACCGTCGGCTCCGTCGTCGACTTCGATGACACTGCAAACAAAAGGTGCACCTTTGAATGATCACACTGTTGAAGCGATTAAGTTCATATCCTAATCCTAACAAATATTATAAATGTGAAAGTGTGTTTGTTTGTCCCTTCCTTCACGCCCTTATTAAGCAACCAATCGACTTAATTTATGGCATAGAGTTAGTTGAAAGGACGGAGAGTAATATTAGCTACTTTTAATCCCGATATTCCCACGGGAACGGGAACCACGCGGGTGGAACCGCGGGGGCAAGCTAGTATCAATATTAAAGTCATTCAAGACATTCAAGATATTCAAGACATTCTCGCATGCAGTAGTAGCAAAATAAACTTTTTTTTACAAGTAACCGGGCAGGCATTTGACTACCATCGTGCTTAGTAAACAGGATAGATAACAATAACAGTAACTTCATTGAAGACAAACGTTTTTTATTAATTGTGCAAAATCCACGTGACAGAAAATAGATACAAACAACACAACGTTTAGTTAAATTGTACTTCAATCAGTTCAATGTAAGTAATGCTTTTATACATCTGTGTAAAAGAGTACTAAATTTGAAACACGATGAGGTGCGATTATGATTAAACTTCAGCAGAATTAGGCCCTAGAGAAATTATAATTTATAATAATTTTATAATTTATTTATTAATTTCACACTATAAAACAGATATTATTTACCAAAAAACATAAAGGCTAAGAAATTTCACAATACTAAATAGCATCTGTAGCCGAACTAGTCGAAACTCTATTTCGGCTTACAGCGCCTTCCATTTTTTATGTTTAACCTTATTAATTATAATATCAAAGCTAAAGCGTGGGTAAAGTACAGGTATTATTATTTCATGTAAAAACCAGTCCATTCAGCCCCCCTTCAAATCGTACTTATTGCATGCCAAATCAAATCGAGTCGAATTCTTACAATCGAGTACTTACTTGCAAAGGACGCTAGTTCTTTCTGTGCGTAGTGGTATCCCACCGAAATACCGTACACCATCAGTGTCAGAACCAGGAACATCAGCAGCATCAGAACAAACGCGCAACACGTCCATGTTAGCACTCTGGAATCATTACGAAACTAATGTATGATAGCTATAGTTTACAG
The DNA here is from genome assembly GCA_910589605.1 of Chrysoteuchia culmella. NCBI lineage: Eukaryota > Metazoa > Arthropoda > Insecta > Lepidoptera > Crambidae > Chrysoteuchia > Chrysoteuchia culmella. Next base: position 17,378,869 of record OU342651.1, on the reverse strand, counting down.
GGTCCAGACAGCCAGGAGATTTAGCATTTACAATAGATTTGAAAGTAGCAATGTAGGCTAAACATACCACAGACTTTCGAGATAAACGAAAAGAGCGCTTCAAACTGTATGAGAACCTAGCGTGTCGAATTTTTCGTACTTACGATGTCGTCACGAGACTATTAAGTATTTTTCTCAAACATGCATGGAAATGTTGTCATTATTTTCGAAAAAAGAACACGCGAAGTATCGAATTTACGGACAGAAAATCAAATCTATTGCAGGAGCGTTTTTTTTATTTGGAACATTACAAAGAGTATTTAACAACTCCAGCACGCCGTTTCATACAACATTGCTGGAGCGCTGTAATGTTCCAAATTCAAAAAGACGCTCCTGCAATGAATTTGATTTTCTTTTAGTAATTATTAAATGTATAATATAAAAAGTATGTTTTATTTCCCTGCATTCTTTTGAGAAAAGCACTATATATGCCTCGGCGGAAATGGCAATTGCCTGTCTCGTATTAGTAAAGTCCTCGCCTACGGCTCGGCCTTCAAACTCATACTCGACCTGCAATTGCCTATTTCACGGCCTTTGCAATAATGTAATTGTGTCACGAGCGAGATTTAGTGATGTGGAAATCTAATTGACGAGCTCTTGTAAGAAAATACTGCAAAATTAACCATTTTCGTTTCCGAGTGAGGCGTGTTTTCATAATATCATTTAATGGTCTCAAGCGGACTGACTTAGGTCGGAAGACTGACCGTGGATCAAACTTTTGACACGCAAGGTAGGTACACTTTTACCGTCTATCTCGATATAGGTCTGTGATATATACCCAAATGATCTGATCAACATTCTAATAGTGGTAAGGATCAGTTTTCAGTTTCCGGAATTCCATACATTTTTACGCTATTTTCACGTTTTTTTAAACATATCCATACATCTCTTAGAATGTTGATCAATTCAGCTGGGTGTGTATAGCAATCTGGATCTCCTCCATTCACTACCTGGATGGCCATTATCAGATAACAGCTTAGTCTTTCCTTGGCAGAGAACCAAGGCCTCAATGTTACCTCCATTGTATAAAAATCGTTAATTATGTGACCACCTCTGTATGATAAAAATCGAAAAGAAGAAGTTGAATCTGGAGTATTTTTTCTGAACGAAAACCTTGTGTTGAGATCCAATACTGTGCTCGTGCTTCACTAAATAAATATCTACTAGTCAAGCAAAAGCTTCATTACAAAGGTTCAGTAACAAGCACATGGCGTTAAAACTATAATAGTTAATGAACTTACCTTTCAAGACAAAATGTTATCGAACAAAACACAGATTGTATTAATCCCATGGTTCTTGATTATAAGGGCCTGAAATTAGTTTGGATATTTCAGATAATAATTCAGTGATTTTGTAAGATGGTAAACAATAAAGTTGATACTAACCTTACAGATAAAAATTTCAAATATTAACTTTGATAAAAAAGGAAATCTCCACTATGTAAACTGCAACCAATAAATTATCATAATATTATTTATCATTAACGGAAAGTCCGAAAGATTGATCAGTCCAAACAGCACATAAAATTTTAGATGTTGGCCTCGAGCGAGTCCTTATCATTAATGTAATAAGAGCGATTTTGGTGGTGCAATTGTTGAGGTTAAAAGACACTGAGAGCTGGCGTGGCTTGGTCGTCAATAGAAACTCAAGTAAATAGAACTGCTGCCGTGTTCTTCTTTTTATGGCGGTGCCCTTTTTTATTTCACCAGTGTCCAGATTTTTCAGACCAGACACGCGCCCGCCTTCTGTGTGTTTTAGAATTGATATTCTGCAGATAAAAGCAATTCATACTCACATCATAATACGTAGGTATAAAAACCAACTAATATTTTAAGAAGCAGAGTGCGAATAATTTAATCATTTGCTTTGCGATTAATTAAAGCTACGCATATAAAATCTTACAGAAAGGTGAAGTCCATTCTACATACCTACTTATGTCAATTGTGACATCTGATGATTATTCTTTGACGTTATTTTATTCTGAATAAATATTGGGTGTTTTTTCTGCCAGTTTCCAGATGGATTCAGCCACGGCAAACCTTTGCGCATAATATATGGGGCTACGCGGGTACCGCCCACTTGCGACTTCTACTGTTTTTTCTGTTCTGTGGATTCAGCATCTTATTTGCTCTTTGCAACAAGAGTATCACGTAGTATTATAATGATGTACCACAATGATGAAAAATTATATCATTTTAATTTTGCAATTTTACAATGCTATTTTTATGTGGTAATTAATTAAACAAAAAATATACTAGAAAAAAGCAACTTTTCTCATTTCGCCCTGACGGGATTCAAACCCGTATCTTTGGGAATCCGGCCATGCTACAGAGACCTATGAGGACACGTCGAATTTTTCTATTATATTCACCTTAATACATTTGTAAAAATGTTTCTATCGATTAGGTAAAGAAAAATTACTCGAGAATGCTTTGATAGCTATCGTTAAATAAATAACACTCGTAGTTCTATGTCTTCGTGGTGACGCGAAAAAATGTATCCATCGTTCATTTAACACTAGGGCGGTTACAACCCGATACTCGGGTTCGTCGATCGACGAATAATTCCAAATTATGCATATTAAAATCTTTAATTACAGTTTGTGATCATCACGTTTAACATTTTGTATATTTTATAGTTTTCGGAACAAATAGACTCGAGTACCTTTAATTTGATACCTTACTCGGCCGCGTACTACGCGCCAAAGTCCCTATCGAGTCGTCACAAATTTTGCGAACCTGAATTAAGTATATAAATCTTTTATATGTTTTCTGAAAAACAACGCTCACGAACGCGTCCGACTCGCAGCTGCTTTGTGTTCTTGTCCATATGGACAAGCTCTAGGCGAGGAAATAAAGTCGATTCGCGCTCGTTATCAATTGAGTACAGGGTTTTATCTAGTAAAATAAAGACGGAATTAATGACAAACATTTTTATTTAACGATATGTATAGTAATTTATTTACTTACTAAATTACAAACTGCAACAGTCTCAAGAGCAAACTCTCACAACCAAAGCGACTCTATAAACTTTAGAGGAACATTTTTATTGCCATTTGATACGTTAGTCTTATTTATATATAAGGAATTCGGCCAAAATATAACAGACGCGGAGTTAATGCAAAACAATAAACAAAGCAAATTGATCTTTATCTCCACAACGTAATGCACAAATTTCTACGTACTAGACCTGTCCAGCCAGTAGATATATATTTTTAATTTCGCTTTACTTTGCGCCAGTGGGAGTTGAACCTTATTTACAAAGTGGTAAACGGCCGTTACAGACAAGACGTAATTAGGCTGCCAATCACCTGTGCTGTAACTAACGTCCCTGCTACACGCAACGTCTTACCTGCTCAGGTAAGACGTAGCGGATTGTCCCGGCTACACGTTCCGTCTTTCCTGCGCACCGGTTTGTGCAGGCATGCTTTAGGGTAAGACGGTGCGTGTTAGCCAGCGTTTTGTGGTTCTATAGAGCTGTCAAAAAATGCTTAGTCTGTTTTTGTTTCAATGCCCACAAACGAACCGTATCAAAACTGCATTCTAACTGCAAATCGCACAGCACATTCTAACTGCACGCAGTTGGGTACATTGAGAAGGTTTAGCAACCATTGAGTCTTTGCGTACGTTATTATACAAGTTCGCTTGGGACTAATATCGCATACAGTAACTAAAACTATTCTAACAATATCTACGGTAACGTTGACATAATATGAAATTACAGTAAGCGGTTACGTCCTTTTGTAATCTATTTTGTATGTACACTTTTTCATTGATACTTCTAGTAAATGTAACTATTGAACAGGCGATAGGAAATCAAGATTAATCGTTGTTGAACGAAAACAGCTCTAATTACACGTGCGGAAGGGTTGAACTTGTTATCCTGAATGTAAAGTTTGTCGTGCTGCAAACTGTACTATATAATTTACTCCATTTTTATTATAAAAAGAATCTCTTCTAAGTAAAACTATTTTTTCATCAGTAATATTATAAAAAAGAAAAAGAAGTGTATAAAGTAAGAAATTATACAACCATATCAAATAAACATTTTGGACGGGAGTGAGATACTGCATTATATTTTTTATCATTTTCGATAGTGATAATTTAACTTTATAGACAAGAGTCACTATTATCAAATAGGTACTATAGAACAGAGTGTCTATAGTATTTGCTATTATAAATTACCTTATCAATCAATATAATATCTTAGATTAAAATAGCAAAATATACATATGTGTACAGGCACTTTCAATTAGTTAACTATAAACGATAAATTTATCATTAATTAATTATTATCATTACAAAACAAGGCACTCTTCCATAATACTATTATATGTGGAAAAAATAATAAAAAACATTGAAAAAAAGAAGAAAAGCATTAAAAATATAAAGAAGTAAAATAACAAGGACGAGTACAAATAAAATATTAAAATAAAAATTGGTACATACATAATCTTATTAAACAGTTTATTAATTAAAAAATATTGTAAATATAAACTATACATAATTAATTCCACAGAACAGTTTTTTGTTCTGTGATTAATTCAATAAAGGATATGAATGTTTGACGCGTTTTATCTGTAAAATAGTTTTGTATAGTACGGTATATGTAATAGTTAAAATATTTTTGCTTTATAATAGCTTTTCAAATATACAATATGAAAAAATTAAGTTGTATTAGCTTCACCATTACGTGAATTTTAAAGAAGAAATTTCAGCTTTAATGATGTATACACGCGCGGACAAATAAATCGAGCCAGTGCGTAATTTTCATACAACAAACATTCACATTTTTGGTGTAATTATTTAAAAAGATTCAACACTAATGTAAAAAATTATACGTCAATGTACGAGCCCAATACTTTACACTTGAATAGAAGTCCCAGAAATATATAAAAAAAAATTAATATTGAAAAATTATGAAGAAACTCAGCATTATGATTCGTTTACAGCAGTGTGAAAATACCAGTATTGGTTTTTCCGCACACTGGGACTCATAACGACAATCACATTAACAAATAGATAAAAACAAAATAAATAAATCAATATAAATGTAAAAAATCACTAATACCCGACACTTTGCATGCGTAAATTCGGTTCCTACTGCACAGCGCCACACAGCGCTGCCGAACCACACACGCAGTAATTTGTGAAACCACAAGGGGTGATTTGTGGCACAAGTACAATGTATAATATTTTCTTTATTTAAGTATTTATTTTATATTTGTGTAACATATATGAGTCACTCAATCTGGTTTGGTTTCCTACAACTTTATAAGCAATCAAGATAGATTTTTTAGTTGTATTTGTATTAAATGCTAATTGGTTAGTTGAACATTTAAACTCGTCATCGACACAGATTTTTTCAGCAATACACAGACTTTTTTATTTACTATACCGTGTAGTGAGTATGAAGATATAGCTTTATTCTTTTGACCGGAAGTGTAGTTAAAATTCGATTATCGGCAAAGTAAGATATTCAAAAATAAACCTTATTAACTTTACATAGAGCACCGTGTCGAGCTTACTTTTCACTGTTTCCCATGCAGCATGTCCCACAGTGGCAGCTCGGCGAGCGCGACGTGCATCTCGTGCTGCAGCTGGCGCGCGACTGCCGGCGCCGCGTGCGCCGCCCCCGCGCCCCGCACCCACGCCCCCACTAGAGGTGTCAGGCCGCTTAGCGGGCCTAAGCCGGTTATGTGTAGGTCCATTGTGCTGGAAAACGTGTGTTTATTAAAAGGGTTGACCGTGAGTGTCCAGTTTTAACGAGACGATGAAGAAAAGGGTGAGTATCATTATTAATTAGGGTCAGACTAGAATGGTACAGGGTTTGAGAGTGTTTATGTAGTATTCAGTAGCGTGCCCCGCACCACGCTCCTACTAGAAGTGTGAGGCCGCTTAGCGGGCTTAGACCGGTTATGTGATGTGAAGATCCATTGTGCTAGAAAACGTGTGTTGTTTAAACTCCAGCTGCTAAGAGAATGATTCGAGCGAAGAAGCGACGTTTTGGAAAGGAAATGAAGTTCAGGCTAGTTAACTCGTAAACATTTATCTGTCTTTTTCTTTACGTGTAAAGAGTAAGGAAAATAACCTCAAAGAAGTAGTTATTTTCATCTTACTTTCTTTAAATAAAAATCCTTCGAATGAAATTTCTCCAGTTCATAGGTGACCTTAAGAAATAAAACAGGAAATAGAAGATAAAATCGAACTTTGTGAATTTATCCTAGCGAGCCAACCTTATTATATCGTGTTTCCATCGAATTAAATCACTTTATGTACCCTCAATATAATCAATAAGTTTTATTCGTTTTTAATTTCACTGTTTACTGCTCCAAGAATGTATTCTAAAAACGTGTTTACGCCGATTTTGCAGAACGACCCAGCCATAACAGTAGCGGTTACGAAAAACTAACTGAGCTCTTCCATATAAGGTATGTTACTACTACCGGCACCCCGCGCATCCACGCGGCCCAGCGGCGTCAGATCGCTCAACGGGCCCAGGCCAGTTATGTGTAAGTCCATGGAACTTGCGACTATGGGTGTTTGTTAAAGTGGTGTGCGCAAAAAATATTTTTTACGCGTGCGGCCTAGTTTCGGGAGATGATATTGAATAGGGCTACCACCGCGCGAACCCAACGCTGAGGCAGCGCCGCCGTACATAGTACAATGGGACTCACTCCATATGCTGCACGCGCAGGTCGTCCAGCTGCGCGTAGGGCTCCCAGCGCGCGAGCCCCACGCTGAGCGCAGCGTGTAGAGAAGCGCGTGCGTGTGAAGCTGCTAACCGCCCGCTGCAGGAAACGCCCATCGCTTTTACACGATACTCGTCGTATCCGATCTGAGAACATGTATTAGCAATTAGACCTAAAAACTCTTTGCGACATGATTGATAGTACATATTACCTACCATCTAGCAACTTAACCCTAATCTCATCAAGTAAAAATCTGACATATTTGTCATAATATGATAAGTAATCGACTAATAAACACATTTTATTTCCCACCTCATTAAAACACATACCTGAAAGTCCTTAATCCTGAGCGTGAAGTGGAAGCATGTCCGCACGGGGTCAGGCCGCGTGACGCTCACGTCGCTCACTCGGTTTATCGTTGCTAGGTTCTTCACCCAACCCGCCTCCGTCTCGAACTTGCCTATCAGCGATATCGACCCTATCTGTAAGATGGCAAGAGTAAAATAAGCTTAGCTATTCTGTAAGTGTCGGTCTGACTTCAAAAGGGCACTCGTGACTGTTGACTTTATAATTATTGGTAACCTGATTGGTTTGGAGGCGTGGCTAGGTCGTGGGACAACGATGAATCACAATTTTCTTAGCGCAGATGAACTACAGTCGCCTTTTTTATGAACAACGAAGGTCTCAACGTGGCGGCTTAGCCTAATTAAGGCTTAGTCTTCATATCTGATGTTAAGTAATGATAAAGCTGAAGGTGCGCCTGTCCTGCAACACTGAAGTTACTGAACCACTGAGGAACTGGCTATCTTAGGGGGCTATCTTAGGTGGAAGCATGTCCGCACAGGGTCAGGCCGCGTGACGCTCACGTCGCTCACTCGGTTTATCGTTGCTAGGTTCTTCACCCAACCCGCCTCCGTCTCGAACTTGCCTATCAGCGATATCGACCCTATCTGTAAGATGGCAAGAGTCAAATAAGCTTAGCTATTCTGTAAGAGTCGGTCTGACTTCAAAAGGGCACTCTTGACTGTTGACTTTCTAATTATTGGTAACCTGATTGGTTGGGAGGCGTGGCTAGGCCGTGGGACAACGATGAATCACAATTTTCTTAGCGCGGATGAACTATAGTCGCCTTTTTTATGAACAACGAAGGTCTCAACGTGGCGGCTTAGCCTAATTAAGGCTTAGTCTTCATATCTGATGTTAAGTAATGATAAAGCTGAAGGTGCGCCTGTCCTGCAACACTGAAGTTACTGAACCACTGAGGAACTGGCTATCTTAGGGGGCGTCCATTGATTACGTGAGGTGACTTTGGCGATTTTTGGAAACCCCCCCTCTCCCCCCTCTAATCTCACGCGATATTGTTCAAAATGCGTATTTTCAGTGTAAATACATTGGATTTATAATTTTTTTGTGTTTTGTTCAATTTAACCCAGTTTTCCCGCAATTCGCGTTTTCCCCTTCTCCCCGTCGTGAGATATCGTGAGATCTGGCTGGACCCCTCCCCCCTCCTAAACGCCTCACGTAATTAATGAACGCGCCTTTATTACCTTGTGCATGAAGGTGGCGTGCAGCGGCGGCAGCTGCAGCAGCTCGCGGCAGGTCTGCAGCAGCGTGCGCCGCATGTTGATAAGCACCATGTCCACTATCTTGTTGCCGTTAGTCGCCAACGACTCCACCATGCCACTACGAAAGATTTATTTTTGTTAGGGTGTAAATGAAAACGGAACCGATTTCTTCAATTTAGGATGTTACATACATTACAAGCACTCATAATGTCAAAGAAACTTCGCCATCGTTTCGGATAACTACGGTGGGAAACTTTGTTACGACAAGAACCGGAAGAAACTCATCAAGGGCTGTTTTTTCTAATGTTTCCCTTACTTAAAATGTCATCATCGTCATAACTGCCGCATCCTCCTGGATGTTGCTTTCAACGACTTTCAACTTTCACAGATCGTCGGTCCAACTTGTCTGGGTGGTACCCACGGAGCGTCGTCGTCCGGTGCGCGGTCGCTATTCCAGAACCTTTCCGCCCCAACGGAATTGCATTGGAAGGCAACGTCAAACCTTCTCATCTTCTGTAGATATCAATTTGCTGAATAAGCACTTCTCCTCTTCCCACACCTTGGATTTAACAACCAAGGTTGATACTTTAAACTCCCTTTCAGCTCTTCCGTGCCCAGATCATGCGTCCTTCTCCCTTCGTCAATTCGCCGACTGTGATGTTAAGAAGAGCATTATGACAATTACCTCTAATGCTGTTGGTGACGACTGTATCAGCCGTAAAATGATCCTTCCAATACTTGACGAAATCCTTCCCATTATCTCTCATACCTTAAATTACTCCGTCCATACTGGTGTCTTTCCCTCAGCCTGGAAAGATGCTCAAGTCACTCCACTACCCAAAAATTCCAAACCATCATCCTTCTCCGATTATAGGCCGATTTCTATTCTACCATTCCTTTCTAAAGTCCTGGAGCGCCTAGTCCATACCCAATTGTCCACCTTCCTTCTCAACAACCGGCTCCTCAATCCTTACCAATCCGGGTTCCGTGCGGGGCACAGTACCACCACAGCACTGGTGATAGTCACAGATGACGTCAGGTCAGGGATGGAGAATGGCAGGTTAACGATTCTCGTTTTGCTAGATTTTAGCAATGCCTTTAACTCTGTCAATTTTGATATCCTGCTTGGCATACTCCGCTCCATTAACATATCTCCAGAGGTGATTGAGTGGTTTCGTAGTTACCTGTCTGGGCGCCGGCAGCGAATTCGCATTGAGGATACTTTTTCTTCTTGGTGTGATATTTCTGCTGGGGTACCGCAGGGTGGCGTTTTATTTCCATTGCTCTTTGCGATTTTCATCAATACCATCTCTTCTCAATTAGTTTCATCCTACCACCTTTATGCAGACGATTTGCAAATTTATACGCAAGCGCCAATTGACCACCTTTGTGAAGCCATTAATGTCATAAATGGCGATCTGGCGAAGATTTGTGACTGGAGCAGGTCATATGGCTTAAAAGTAAATCCTTCGAAGACTCAAGTCATTATTATCGGCAGCTCCGGATACACTAATAGGATCGACTTGCCTACCTTGCCAGCTATTTTGTTTGACGGTGTCACATTGACTCCCAGTGATAGAGTAAAAGACCTAGGGGTGTACGTCGATAAGAATCTTCTTTGGAAACCTCAATTACAAGAAGTAAGTCGAAGAATGTTTGCTACTGCTGGATCATTGAAAAGGTTACACAATTTCTTACCCGTTGCCACCAAAACAGCGCTGGCACAATCCCTTCTTCTCCCTATCTTGGACTATGCCGATGTCAGCTATCTAGACCTCAATGAGGAGCAACTGAATAAGCTTGAGCGTCTTCAAAACTTTAGTATCAGATTCATATTTGGACTGCGCAAATATGATCATGTTTCCGAATTTCGTACTAAGCTCAAGTGGTTGCCAATTCGACTTCGCCGGAATGCGCACATTGTTTCCCTACTTTACAATATTTTGTTTAATCCTCTCTCACCACCTTATCTCAAGGAACGTTTCAATTTCCTTCATGACACCCACTCACGGGTTTTGAGATCGTCGGAGAACTTGAAATTGGAGATACCAATGCACTCCACAAAATTTCTGGATAAGTCTTTTACGGTTCAAGCTGCCCGTCTGTGGAACGCACTGCCAGATACAATTAAAGGCGCCCAATCCTTACATAGCTTCAAATTACAAGTGAAGGAACACTAATACCTGAGACAGTATCCTCTATAATATGTATTTATAGTATATTTATTTAAGTATATGTATGTATATTATTTTTATTATATGTGTAGGTATATATTAATATATATATTTTTGTACATAAATTATTTTTAATCCAAAAACACCATGACTGCCCATTTTTTAAGTAGTTTTTTTTCATTCTTATAAACACATGGTTGCCTGGAAGAAATTGCTCTTTAGCGATAAGGCCGCCATTTGTACCACTCTTGTGTGGTTGATTTTAATTAATGTACCTATGTTTAATGTATTTTTGGGTGTACAATAAAGAATATTTCATTCATTCATTCATTCAACGGCCATCGGTTTTTCTCGCTATCTGTCCCGCCCACTGCCACTTCAGCTAAGCAACCGTTAGAGCGATTTCGGTTACTTAAGTTATCCTAAGGATCACTACTGCGGCCTTATTGCTCGTTCGATCCAGACAGTGAAACGCCGTGCATGGTCTCTGTTGCACGCTAGGTGACCTTGAGCTAAAAGCCTTAAAATGTGTCAGTTTCTCAAGCTACTATACATGCAAGTGTTTTATTGTTTCTTTGCCGACCACCGTAGACAGTCGGCAGCGCATCAAGCTTTAAATAATGGCCTTGAGCTCCATTATCGTCTATGTAATAAAAGCGCTTTTCGTATCGTTTAAACTTGATGTAGTTAAATCAACTTAAACTTACTGTATTTACCAATATTGATTGTATGGAATTGACATAAATACTGCAACCGGTATAAAAAAGGAACGGCAAAAAAATCAGGTCGTCAGGCGACACCGAACACGACACTTTCTCTTCTATCAAAATAACCTGCATTGTTGTGACGGTGAAATTATAAAAGTTGTCATTCATCTGTTTATTTCTTTAAGTAGATAAAATTTGTGAGGAGAAAAATCTAACTTGTCTGCTGCTTGCTTAGATGTAAGGTAACCGCAACTTTTGTATTTGTCTTCTCTCTGTCTCTGGTAATTTTATTTTAAACTAGCATTCCGACCGAGACTTCCCCCGCGTGGAATCAGGTTATCGCGTGGACCTGAATAGGCGTGAAAGGGTAACAGATAGAGAGACAAAGTTGATTTCGTATTTATAAATTCCGACCTGGGAACAACATTTTGTGACCAGTGTCAAGTCGAATGATTTTAGTATTTATCTATTAAAATCCTACTAGTCATATAAATGCGAAAGTAAGTCAGTTTGTATGGTACTCGTATCGTTCACGCTAAAACTACTGAACGGAGTAGGATGAAATTAGGTACATAGATAGTACAAAGCTTGGATTAAAACAAAGGCTACTTTTTATCCCGATATTCCCACGGGAACGGTAACCATGAGGCTGAAACCGCGGCCGCTAGTTTATCATAATTAAATGATAGCATTGAAAACGCAAAATTAAAAAATCATAGATATTAAAGTTCGTACTTGTACGCCTCGAACAGGCTAGGGTTGCAGCAAACGACCTCAGAGATACTTGTGGCCTGTCGCAGCACCACCTCCAAATGCCTCTGCAGTTTGTCGCGCAGCAACGCGTATAGAGGTAACGATATAGCAGCTGTCAGTGGGAGATCATCTGCAATTGCGATATTATCTATGATAAAAGTTCTTGTACAAACAACAGCACGACAGACTTTACATTTGCACTGCGGTATGCGGTAACGGCCGCTATTATGAGCGGCATAGTCTAATTCTCAAGGTCAAAATGTAAAGTCTGACTTGCTAGCTAAGGTGTGTAGGTACTTAAGTTTTTAAATAAGTAGTATAATAAGACTAAGAGTATCCCCATCGCTCATAAAAAAATATAATAATAAAGATTTTAATATATAGGCCACTGGTTTTTCTAAGATAAGAAATCAATAAATAAAACTTTTTAAAGTGGCTTATTAGACTGCATCAGCAGTCAGCACACACTAATAAAACTTTGATAAACGACGGAAATGGTTTTCTAATTACACCAATTACCTAAGTGGCTAGTTCAATAACTAAGATAAACTGAATGTTTAATGATGATTTCAATAGTAAATAAGTTATAAAGAAATGAAGATGTTGTTTAATAAATACTAAAGACTAGTACAAAAAAAAACCTCTTATAACTTTTTCTTGCCACAAATGTAAATTATGTCAGCACAATGTCCCTGACTTCAAATAACAGAAACATTAATGGGCTGTAACTCAGTCAACCAGGTAATTTATGCAATCTATAACAAGTGAAAAGAGGCCATGAAACAATGGCGTTATCTAACATGTTATTCTCATTTCCAGCTTTACAATAATTAATACAACAAAAAGTTATTGTACACATCCCAATCCTAACTAATATTATAAACGGGAAAGTGTGTTTGTTTGTCCTTGCTTCACACCCTAACTAAGCAGCCTTGATTTGACGACCTGTTTGGCGCAGGGGCACTGAGCCTGCCTTCTGCGCCAGAGGTCCCGGGTTCGATCCCCGGACAAGACAAATATTTGTGTGCATGAACATGTCTATTTGTATTAGTCTGGGTGTTTAATATGTATATTATGTATGTATTTACAAGAAAAAGTATATAAGTATGTTTATCCGTAATCTAGTAACCATAACACAAGTTGTTAATGAAACTTAATGTGGGCTAGATAATTGGTGTATTTGTATGCAATTATTTATTATTATTTATTTTTGGCATAAAATTAGTTGAAAGAACGGAGAGTAAGAAAGGCTACTTTTTATCCCGATAGTCCCACGGAAACGGGAACCACGCGGGTGGAAACTTGTTACTAATTTTCTTATTGTTACCACTCAACATTTCAAAGGATTTCATTTTCTAATATTCTATTTTATTTTAGAATATAATAAGCTTAATTATTTAAATTAAGCTTATTATATTCTATTATAATTATTTATTGTAAAAATTAACTAATTACCTATATGTTTTGCTAGTTGTTCAGTTGTACAAAAATCATAACCTCCAGTTTTTTGTGGTGATGGCCACGAAAGCTGAAATAAAATTTCATCTTAGAATATTGTATAAATTAATAACTTTAATTATTTATTTACAACATTGTCAAGTTAACATGACAACTTTTATATTGAGAAGTTAAGAAGTTAAAAATAGTAGTAGTAGCAGTCTAAACATCGGTCAAACAACAGTTGTTGTACTTGGCTGATATGATCTGCTCACACTTGATCTGATCCGCTTGCTATCGCTACACGGCCGACCCTCGATCTCACTGGTTTTCACAGGTAAAACAGTTACGAGCGTGCATGTAGCGCCGCGTATCTGTGTGAGTGCGTCATTTCTGCCGTTTGTAATCAGTGCAAAACCTGTTTAGACTATGGTAGGAGTGTGTATAATTACCTTAACAATTACTTCATCATGAATGAATTCTATTCCAGGATTGATGAATGAGAAGGCATCGTCCTCCAGGACAAGTCCAACATTGACATCTGCAGTCATGTTTGTTAATGATATTCTAGAAGTTTTCAACAAAACAGAATCTTTCATGTAATAGTATATGTCACTTGAAATAAAATTGCTATGAGAGATAAAGCTTTGCAATGTAATATAATATACAATTGATAAAAAAATATCAAAATTGATTAAATGTTCGCATTTATAATAATAGAATATTTGATGGCCATTGTTAAAACATTATTTAAAAAGTGTCTTGAGCATATAGCTCAGCGCTTGCTTTAAAGAGTAAAGCAATAAATCAATGTAATAAATATAAATAAGAAAATATACCACAAAAAAACCACAGGTCTCATGTTGCTCAGACAGAATTTTTATATTTACTTTATTTATATTTATTACATAAAAATAGCATTGTAATATGCAAATTAAAATTAAAAAGTTCCAACAAATCAATCTTTCCAATGATTTTATTGTAGCTCATTCAACTTAACAATTTTAAGAGATAGGAATTAATAGTTTATTTTTGACAGATTTATGCTTTTTATTGTTTATGACTGTTGTGTTGACTTTCAAGCATGTATTTGATTGTAACTAAATAAAAAATCTTAAAAATATGCAATAAAAATCCATTTATTGCATAAATATTGCACCCACCATTCCATTTCAAAGCCAGACCTAATTGAAAAAGTCAAATAATTATTATCATAAACTAGTTATGTTTTATTTCAGATAATTAAGAAAGTTTTATGGATTCAATACAATGTATTTAAAAGTTTAAGTAAGTAATGTTACTTTAACAACCAGTGCTGTTAATGCACTATTCATAAATCAACTAGGAAAAATAGTTTAGTATGCATCAACAGATCCTGATTGATATTATAAACAGATACCTATTTCAGTGTTTTTTTTACAAGGAGCACACAACTCCCATTACACAGGGTTCTATTACAAGAGTACAGATATTTAAATATGTCCTTATAAACTACTTTTATCCAGAAATAACTAGTAATTCATACTTACAGTACATGCCCTTCAGACATAACTGGAATCAAATTATACAGGTTTTCATTGAAAGCACTGTACAGCCCTCTTACTTTGACTTCACCGAGAGAACACCTCAAAGACAATGCCATGGATTTGAGGTCTAGACATAATGTTTGCATATGGAATGTGGGCGGTTTCACTAACTCTAATCTTGTGAGGTTTCTGAAACAAAATCATTTGGTTGATAAGTTTTATTTGGTTTTAAATAACAATTGATGTCTGTTAAGTCTAACTTAAAGTACCATGTGAGTATTACTTGTGTTACTATAGGGTATAAACTTAGTTCTATGTTATTTGACTGAAATAGTTACATTTCTGTGAGAATTAAAGTAGCATAACCTAATTCACGGTAAATAAAGTCTAGAATAGAGTCTTCCTTGCACACATAAAATAGTTAGTTCAATTTTCATACTTACACTTGTGTATTTTTAGCGAAATAGGAAGTATCTTCCAATGTATCAGGTTTGACCTGTTCACCATTTTTAGTTTGCTGCAGCACAACATTGGTGAAGCTCTGGAATGAACAAGAGTTCACATATAGCTAAAGAAGAAAATATTTATAATACAGTGCTCCTAGCCATTTGGAAAATTAGTAGTAAGATTATTTTATACCCTTTTGATAACGTCTTGTAAATTCGGTTGCACTTTTGTAAGAAGATCGTCCAATTCCTTTTCGATGTCTATATTATCATCTTCTGCCATTTTACTGCCACATTCTATTTAGATAACGACTAGAATATAAAATATTTATTTACGAAAAACGAAAACTGTAACATATTGCTCCTTGAACAAGTGTTGATTGACAATGACAATTGACAACTTCCAACCAAACTGACAGTGATAGACATCTGACACTTTACTTTTTTGTAAGGAAATAAGTGTCTTGGAGCCTAGAACAATGTTAGTTTATATTAAAAGCTAAACCACATAATAAATATTTAAAAGTAGTATTTAAACCAAACCAGAGCACACTATTACACCTAGCAGAGTATTATTACTTGCAAGACTTCTACGACTATTGCAGCCCCCCGGCACTTAATACATACTCCATACAGCCGCGCGAAGCCTACTACTACTACCACCTACTACAAGTGTACCTACACGTGTCAATGTGTGTGTGAACAATTTGGGGCTGGCCGTCATCGTATATCATGCCTTTAGCAAAAGACATCAGGCATTCTGGTCCAAAAACAAAAAAGTAAGCAACTAGATCCGAGATTATTTTCAATAGGTAGTTCATCCTAATGCCTAAAAAAAATAATATGGACTTAACCCTGTCACCGCATGAACTGAGTAGCTATTTCGATTTTAAAAATCTGGACATAAAAAAAAGTAAGCGGCCAGGCCCAAGTCTATTTCCAATAGGTAGTTCATACAAAGGCCTAAAAAAATATACGGACTTAACCCTGTCACCGCATGAACTGAGTAGCTATTTCGAGTTAAAAAATCTGTACATAAAAAAGTGCCAGACTCAAGATTATTTCCAAAAGGTAGTTCATACTAAGGTCAAAAAAAATTAAATGATCTTAACCCTGTCACCGCATCAAGAGAGTTGCTATTTCACTCTCACCCATAACGACTCACTCCCAAAACTACATCGTTATAGGCACTCTCACCAATAGCGACTCACTCTTAAAATTGCATCGTTATAGGCACTCTCACCTATAGCGACTCACACCTAAAACTACATCGTTATAGGCAGTCTCACCTATAGCGACTCACTCTTAAAACTACATCGTTATAGGCACTCTCACCTATAGCGACTCACTCTTAAAACTGCATCGTTATAGGCACTCTCACCTATAGCGACTCACTCTTAAAGCATCGTTATAGGCACTCTCACCTATAGCGACTCGCTCTTAAAACTACATCGTTATAGGCACTCTCACCTATAGCGACTCACTCTTAAAACTGCATCGTTATAGGCACTCTCACCTATAGCGACTCACTCTTAAAGCATCGTTATAGGCACTCTCACCTATAGCGACTCACTCTTAAAACTACATCGTTATAGGCACTCTCACCTATAGCGACTCACTCTTAAAACTACATCGTTATAGGCACTCTCACCTATAGCGACTTACTCTTAAAACTACATCGTTATAGGCACTCTCACCTATAGCGACTCACTCTTAAAACTACATCGTTATAGGCACTCTCACCTATAGCGACTCACTCTTAAAACTGCATCGTTATAGGCACTCTCACCTATAGCGACTCACTCTTAAAGCATCGTTATAGGCACTCTCACCTATGGCGACTCACTCTTAAAACTACATCGTTATAGGCACTCTCACCTATAGCGACTCACTCTTAAAACTGCATCGT
Organism: Chrysoteuchia culmella; assembly: GCA_910589605.1. Classification (NCBI taxonomy): domain Eukaryota; kingdom Metazoa; phylum Arthropoda; class Insecta; order Lepidoptera; family Crambidae; genus Chrysoteuchia; species Chrysoteuchia culmella. The sequence continues at coordinate 17,361,622 of OU342651.1, read as the reverse complement.
TATAGGCACTCTCACCTATAGCGACTCACTCTTAAAACATCGTTATAGGCACTCTCACCTATAGCGACTCGCTCTTAAAACTACATCGTTATAGGCACTCTCACCTATAGCGACTCACTCTTAAAACTGCATCGTTATAGGCACTCTCACCTATAGCGACTCACTCTTAAAGCATCGTTATAGGCACTCTCACCTATAGCGACTCACTCTTAAAACTACATCGTTATAGGCACTCTCACCTATAGCGACTCACTCTTAAAACTACATCGTTATAGGCACTCTCACCTATAGCGACTTACTCTTAAAACTACATCGTTATAGGCACTCTCACCTATAGCGACTCACTCTTAAAATTGCATCGTTATAGGCACTCTCACCTATAGCGACTCACACCTAAAACTACATCGTTATAGGCACTCTCACCTATAGCGACTCACTCATAAAACTACATCGTTATAGGCACTCTCACCTATAGCGACTCACTCTTAAAACTGCATCGTTATAGGCACTCTCACCTATAGCGACTCACTCGTAAAGCATCGTTATAAGCACTCTCACCTATAGCGACTCACTCTTAAAACTGCATCGTTATAGGCACATTCACCTATAGCGACTCACTCTTAAAGCATCGTTATAGGCACTCTCACCTATAGCGACTCACTCTTAAAACTACATCGTTATAGGCACTCTCACCTATAGCGACTCACTATTAAAACTACATCGTTATAGGCACTCTCACCTATAGCGACAAAAAAAGAGAGCTGCGAGACCCAAGATTTTTTTCAATAGGTTGTTCCTATTAAGCGTTCGACTGTCCAATTTGCATTTTTAACGAGTACCGACACCACTGCATTTGTCTATAGAGGCAAAACAATGATTGCTTCATAATCACATTTTAAGTTTCTTCGCGGAGTCATCATTGAGAAAAGTTTTACGGATTGAAGTGCACTATATTATAGTGCACATAAGTCCGTAAAAGTTGTTATATTTCAATGAATGCTTCATGAGATTCCATACAATGTGATAGGGTCATATAGTAATGCTTTGCTTAAACGAAAGTTTGGAAACGGGAAGATATTTTAAAAACTCTTTAAAGTGCTAATTGGACAGTCAAATGCTTAACCTAAACATTTACATACAGATATTTGCAGAAATATATTATCAGATATGTATAGAGCCGCAAAGTGAGCATAATTGTATGAAAATAACAGGCTGGGCCATTAAATGTGCCGGTGAGTGTACAATTAAATCACAAATATATATATATACATCTTAAGTATCTTCACGCACTCATAATTGAAAAAAATCAACTTTTGCGGAGTATGTAGTGCGATTTATTTACCCGAAATATATATTTGGTACCCTAGTTTTTCAGTTTAATTACGGTTTTTTGGTTTCCCGACGTATAATTTTTCTTATACCTTTATTTGAACTACCTATTGAAAATAATCTTGGGTCTGGCCGCTAACTTTATTTTTGTTCAGATTTTTTTACTTATAATAGCTACTCAGTTCATGTGGTGTCAGGGTTAAGTCCATATAATTTTTTTAGACCTTAGTTTAAACTACCTTTTGGAAATAATCTTGGGTCTGGCCGCTCACATATGTTTTTGTCCAGATTTTTTAACTCGAAATAGCTACTCAGTTCATACGGTGACAGGGTTAGGTCCTTTTAATTTTTTAGGCCTTACTATGAGCTACCTATTGGAAATAATGTTGGGTCTGGCCGCTCACTTTTTTTGTCCATTTTTTTTTTATATGAAATAGCTACTCAGTTCATGCGGTGACAGGGTTAAGTCCATATATTTCTTTTTTAAGGTCTTTATAGGAACTACCTATTGAAAATAATCGTGGGTCTGTCCGCAAACTTTTTTTTTTGGACTAACTTTGTATGGAGGTTTGCCTGATGTTCTTTGACTAATTGATAAATGGGATTGGGGTCAAAGAAATATGTTACTACAATATTCGATTCAAATGACATATCGATATAATTTATATATGTAGGTATATATATATATATATATATATATATATATATATATATCAATCGATATAATTTTTCGGACTCATACATTAAGTCGTGGCCAAATCTAGATATTAAACACTTCATAATGTGGCCGCGTTATATTAAGCAGTTATATTCTATGAAATGGAAAATACTACAGTTTTGCCAAAATAATGAATACCATAAAAAACATAAAATGTACAAAAATGTACTAGCATCGCAATTCTTCAGCGGTAAAAAGAGTTCGAGATTAGATCTCACGTTAAGCCAAGTCAGTTATTTTAGTAAGCATGGAAGCACTTAATCATCAACTGCATCTTAATTTGTTTCCTTAAGTATTCGTTACTTTAGCAACATTTATTTTATTTTATTTATAGCCTTATTTATTCAGAAATTTAAAATGATATGTTTTACATGTTTTTGTTTAGGTATTAAATCTTCTCTGTGTGCTCTCCGGCAAAGGCTTCCCCCTCTCTCTGGCTGTTCTTGTCCACCGTTTGCCTGCCTTTACCAGGGGCCCAATTCTGCTAATGCTTAGTCACAATCGTATACCAATGGTGTTTCAATTGTTGTCTGTTTTATACAGTTCTTGTTACAACAGTGTAAATAAACACTACTATTGAAACACGATTATGGCAAAAATATTGCAGAATTGACCCCCTGATCGTCCTCCCATCTTTTCAACGTTAGCAATATTCTTCCTTGCTAGGATATTTGATATTTGAAAGAAAAAGATCAATTGGTAGTTTAGGAGATAGTTCCCAATCTTTATTTTATGGAACCATTTTCTATATAAACAGGATACTTTTATTCTTACATCAAATAATAAGGCAGTATACATAAAAAAAAAATATTAAGCTATCTTTTTGACTCTTAACATTTCTTGTAGTGTCAGATGGTATTTTCCCGCTTTTTCCTTGTCCTTCTCTAAATCTAACTCCACGCTGTCGACTTTCTCGATTATGTAATCTCCGAATCCGCGTTCTGCTGGGGATGGGGCCTCAAAGTAGTGTTCGTCGTAGCTGTAGCCAATGTACGACGGTACTGTAAAATAGAAAATATAGGTTGTTTATGAATATGACATAATCTGTTGACATGACCTCATATAGCGTTTGTGTGACAAGTCCGCCATGTCTAAGCTGAGCTTTGCATTTGTGTGAGTGCACATAGATAGTTTGTAGGTATCGTGTAAAAAAACAAAAAAACAAAGAAGCATCAGGCGTTGCTACTAGCACATGTGCACTATGTGCACTCACACAAATGCAAAGTTCAGCTTAGACCTCGCCGACTGTAAAATACTTATTAAATTATTGTTTTAAATTTCAAGTTAGTTATGACAAGGGGTACAGTGTGTCTGAAGTATTAAAATTTAAAGGAGAGTTAGAGAGGAGAATGTCAGTCAAGCTCAATCCCCTTATCTACCGGACTGACATGCATGACCAACCCACCTAGCGGCACCGATGTAAATTGGTGAGGAAACTGACGACTGCAAATGCAGCCGGGAACAGCGGCTAATGTCCCTTCGGGAGCTCGGAGTGGCTCAAAATTATAACTTATCGGTAAAAAAATCTTGAGTTGTGACTGATCGTAGCGAAAGTTGAATAGCCGCCACAATAAATTACTTACTGCGCTACCGAGCAGAAGCCTTTATAGCAACCTTTTTTTTACCAAGGTTAACCTACAGATTTTATGATTTCATTGTTTTTCTCTCGCTACTTGTATAAAAAACCGTAGTCTTTCTGATCGCCCTGATCTTATACCTATGTGAGCGTTATACCGTCATATCTGTCATCCATCAAGTTTTATGACTGACTCCACAGGTCGCGAGTAAATCATCGGATAATTATAGTGTAGGGGAAGGTCGGGCATAGTGAATACCCCGGGTAAAGCGAATACTCCCCACTACTCCTAAAATATTAGTTGTTCATTCAACACACCACCACTGTTACGTTCGGCCATCTTGGTTTAGTACACGGCAAACATCGAAGCGAGGGGCCGCGTCGCGTCCCGTCCGCGCCGTAGAGATTTGTGTTTTCGTTAATAAAAGATTGATTTTACGCGGTAAGTACATTGATCAATTCTCCTGTATAACTAGTTCTTGATTTTTAGAAATGTCTAAATTCGGTAACATATCAAAGTAGGTATTTATGGTTTATTTAACAGAAAGTCAGAACTATTCGTTTTTCTATGAAATGTGTTAACCTCAAAACTTACCTCGTGGGGCAAAGTGAATAGGGCAAAGCGGATATGGTATCCACTTTGCCCGCCATTTTTCATTGGTGACTTATTATCTAAAAATGTCTTTTATTTGTTTCAGATGGTAAATAAATATAAAAAAAAAACTGAGCAAGGAACGTGGGATGAAAATGCTATGCAAACGGCTATTAGTTTGTGCAAAGCTGGAGATTCAATAAAACGCACAGCTAAAAAGTATGGTTTGGCTTATGCAACCTTGTATAGGCATGTAAAAACAGGCATCGCTGCTTCAAAACGTGGTCGATTCCGTCCTGTTTTCACTGAAGACCAGGAAATAGAGTTGGTGACATATCTCAAAGATATGGATTCTGTATTTTTTGGCTTGACTCGAGATGAATTCAAAAACTAAGCGTTCATCTACGCCAAGAAAAATTATTTGAACTACCCGAATAACTGGGACAAGTATAAAAAAGCTGGAGATGATTGGCTATCGTCATTTTTGTCTCGTCACAATCAAATATCCCTCAGAACTCCAGAGGCAACATCGGTTGCAAGGGCAAAAGGATTTAACAGACATGAAGTTGGACGTTTTTATGAAAACCTTGAAGCTTTAACAGAAAAATATGATATTGATGCATCTAGATTATACAACATGGATGAAACTGGTATATCTACAACCACAAATAAGTCGCCTAAAGTGTTATCAACGAAAGGAAAGAAACAAGTGGGCATAATTGCCAGTGCAGAACGTGGTCAATTAACTACTGTCATAGGTTGTTGTAATGCCGCTGGTTCATTTCTCCCACCATTCTTAATTTTCGCCAGAAAAAAGATGCAACCCAGACTACTTGATGGTGCGCCTCCCGGCACTCAAGAAACCTGTACTGCAAATGGTTGGACTTCAGGTGAGGTGTTCTTGGATTGGATGCATTTTTTTGTGGAACATGTTCGACCTACGCCTGATAAAAAAAATACTTCTTTTATTAGATAACTACGAGAGCCATAAGTATTACCCAGCTTTGGATTACGCCAGCATAATATGGGTATTTACTTTGCCCAAGTACTGTATCCGCTTTACCCGGGGTACCGGGCAAAGCGAATACTTTCGTACTTTTTCAAATTTTAATTGCAGTTGATTATTGTTTAAATATTATTAGTTACTGATGTTGGTATTTGTAAGAGCAATAAATAAAGACTGATTTGTGATAATTATTTTGTTTTTGTATTGTAAACCTTTTCTGCTATAACCTTAAATACCTTAAGGTATCCACTTTGCCCGGCCTTCCCCTAACTAGCGGCCGCCCACGGTATCACCCACGTGGGTCCCATTCCTGTGGCAATACCGAGATAAAAGTAGCTTATTGTTTTAATCCAGACTATATTCTATATGTGTACCAAATTTCATCCAAATCTTTCCAGTAGATTTTGCGTGAAAAAGTATCCTGAGTATCCATCCTCACAAAATTTCGCATTTATAATATTATAGTAGGATATGATAAGATATTAGAGATTAAGTTTTCTGATAATTACCGCATCTAGCCAAAGTCCTCAGCAGCCTAATATTGTGCAGATAGATGTTGGACATTATGGATGTCACGTGTTGTTCCAGAATGTGCTTGAAATTGGGAATCCATCTATTGGCAGAACCCTCCACTGTCAGCGTCTCTTCTCTGAAAAAGAATCTTAGTGGTAATTCGAAATCCTTGAAGAGATGTTCCTCAGTAACAGTCTGTTAGATAAAGAAATTTAAGACGTAAGAAAAACAAAAACTACAGTGGTCTACCCACGGCCCAACCGCCGCTGCGGCAAATTTTTTTTATACTGTAGTATTTCAACATTTTCAACGTAACATATCGCAAACCCATATTTTGTAGGATTTGTATCTAAATTAATGGCTATTTCATGTACAGTCAGCGGTTCCTTCATGACCTTCATTATGTAACTTACTTGAGCTGTTTCAAGGAATCAAAGGTGATATCCACAGTGGCTACGTTTTTAATTAGAGTAATGTACATGTTGGCATTCAGTTCGTCTGCAGAGAGGATCAGCTGACCGTCGAGTGGCGGGATGTTGTTCGGCAGTCTCGCAGTATATTTATATGACACCTGCAGAAATGATAAAGTGGTCAGGTTAGAGAAAGAGGCCTTGTGAGAGTCAGAGAAGAGAACCTATAGTTACACAGGTGAAGAACCTATATACACAGGTGTCTGGTTTGTGTTGGAGATGTCTTGATGTGCTCCTGCATATCATCTTACTATACCTAGCTATTATTAAAAGTTACTTACTTAAAGAGGCAGTGGCGCAGTGGTTCACGCGCTCAGCCTGCGATTGTTGAGGTTAAGCAACTTTCGCAATGGTCGGTTATGGGATGACCGACCAAAAATTAACTAACTTAAGCTCTTTGGTGATTCGGAAAGCACGTTAAGCCGTTGATCCCACAGTCGTGAAAACCCACCAATCCGCATTCGGCCCTCGTGGTGGTCTTGGCCCATTCTTCTTATCCATCCATAAGGAAGAGCAGTGCCCCAGCAGTGGGGTCATTAAAAAGGCTGATAACTTAATAATTTAATAGATGTCTATTAGTCGTTACTCATGATAACAGACGCCATAATAACTGTTTACCTTCAAATTGCTGAACCCTACAACAGCTTCGGCTGTGCGAATTTTTCCGTTATGAGTGCCTGTGGCAATGGATCGTCTGTATATGGAGTCCAAACCTCTCAGCCAACCATCTTGCATATTTATAATCTGAAATCAAATAAAAAAAGAAATCAGTCTGGGATCTCGTAGTCTACTGATAGAACCACGGGCATGTTAATATACCCGTGATAGTACTACCAGGTGAACTACAGGTGATGCTACTTGTCCATAAGAAACATAACTTTATATTGTGTTCACTCAATTGAACTGTTTTATTTTATTGTGGAAACTGTCTTTGGCTTTTGTATTACTCATTAAGTATAGCATTAAGGTAATATTGTAAGCTGTTTGTTTCCCAAAAATAAATAAATAAAATTGTCCTACTGGTAGAACTACGGATAGAACAAAATGCCCGTGGTACAATCGGGGAACTTCCCCGTTTTTTTGGAAAACTTTTACTCGGAAAGTACTGAGATTAAAGAAATATTTTATTATTAAAATTAAGAAAATGTTTATATCAGAACTAATAGAATAATAAGGTAATTATTATTCTATTAGTTCTGATAAAAACATTTTCTTTAGATTACTTTTTAAAATAAAGCTACCAAAAAAAACTCTACTGGTTAACCGTGAAGTTCCTCGACCAGTACAACCAGTTGAACTGTTTGTAATGCTACTAGCCCATGGTCCTTCTGATGAAACTACTGAGAAACTTAATGCCCGTGGGTCTACCAGTTGAACTACACGTAATACTTCTTCCTGGACTAGTAAGTACCTATCCATTTCCTACCCCAATTACCCCAATTTCGTTATTATCCAGTCCCCCCCCCTTGTTTTGTTGCCTCACGGCGACGCGCGACGCTACGAAGTCGCAGAAAATGATTTACAGAAGAAATGGTACTACCTAGTTAGGTAAAAAAGAAGATGCATGCCAGATGATGGATAGAGGAAACAATAAAGATATGAGGATCGTACGTAGCAAGTGGAATTAGTAGAAAGTAATCAGTCAAGCTTGATCCAAAATGTCGTCAAGAAGAAACCTTAACAACAACCTTACCACCCCGTTGATGCCATAAATGTTGAAGTCGGGCAGCCTGACGACAGTAGCATTGACGACGTGTATTCTTTTCTTAATGAAATCTATTGCATTTTCAACGTATTCATTTAAAATAATCGTCCTCTTCTTTTGATACTCACTAAAATCACAATAATAATTTATTTTATTTTGCAATGAAACTATTATTTTTCTACATATCGTTGCGCTCAGTCCAGCCTAGCCACAGTCTGCACGTGCACTCAATTCCACTAATATTATAAATGCGAAAGTATGCACGTTTGTTTGTTCATCTTTCACGCAAAAACTACTGCACAGATTTGGATCTGTTGGACTTCAAGTAAGTAGTGGACTAACAAAGCACGCGGGTGAAACCGTGGGCGGCCGTTAGCTGTAAATGGTATAAAATACTTAGCTATATATCTCGTCGTAATTTTGTTAAATTGTCTTTTAAGTAAGATAGAGTTCTCGGTCGTTAAATTCAAAATTATCTTATGCAGTCTACATAATTTTGGTAAATTTTGGTCCTCATAAATATAAATTAGTCGACACGCCAAGAAGAAGAAGAAGAACATGACATTTTTTTATTAATGTCTATGAGTCACCTACCGGTATTGCACACTAAGTTCTGTCACAGAAGGCTTGAAAAAGATGAGCAGGTGGTTGAAAAAGTCCTTAAGCCAACTATCTAGATCTGCCTTCATTCTGTCCATGAACTCTTCTACAAAACAAGAGAACAATATAGAACTGTGATATATAGCTAGTGATATATAGCATATATAGCTCAGCTCAGAAGGTTTACAAATTTTACAATCTTACCAATGTGCTCATAGTACAACTCGATGAATTCATCGCACTCACTCGCATTACCACTGTTCCTGTACTAAAATAAAGAAAAAAATGCCCATAAAAAAGTAAAATTCTGTTAAAATAATAATAAATGCCTCTAGCTCTAGTCTAGCTCTAGTCCTAATAACCTTTCATGTATCAATCAAAATATTTACTGCGTTAAGGCGATACTCGAAAAAAATATGCTGAAGCGAGATAGCAATGAGAAAACGACGCGCACGGGAGCGAGACCGATCTTGCAGATTAGGCAAAAAAACACAAAATCACTTCGTATTAAAAAACTACATCGATTTAAAAAAATGCTTCTGTACGATCCTAAATATTATTGGAGTCCTAAATGTTATTAAACCAATTTCCAATAGTGTAAGTAACCCCATTTAAGAATAATCTTGAATTTTCGTATTTTTTAGAGGTCTTTTCGGAAAGAAAAAGTGTCGAGGCAAAATCATAAAATCGTGTTTTTGAAACTATACGAATCTAGATAAAGGTATGAAGAAATATATATGTTATTACCAGATTTGTAACAAATGTAACCGTGCTATATTTTTATATAAAAAAGTCCATACTTTTTCCGAGTAGCGCCTTAACGGCAGCCCCCGAAGGACAGTGAAGTCTGAAGTTTTAAAATTATTTTATCCTTTTTTTCAATAACGTTTTACCCGTCGTGGTTTTTCAAAATTTTTAATTTTGTTTTTTATCTAAGTATTTCATAACGACATTGACAACAGAAAGTACAGTCAACAGCACATCAAGTTAATAAATGATAACAGCTGTTTTGTTTCAACTGTTAAGCTTGACATGCTGTTCACCATACTTATGATTACCATCAATAAGGCCCTTTCGAAGGTAATCGTCGACGCAACGAGCACAATGTAAGGGCTGTCGTGTAAAAATCTTATTCTTCCTTCCATTGTGTACTGCACATTTTTCAAGAGAATCCTGTAAAGAAATATAGCTTTATTTCCAAAATAAAATTACTTGTGTTGTATGTACAGTCGGGGAACTTCTCGGTAGACCAGTAGAGTTTTTTAGGGAACTTTATTTAAAAAAGTAATAGATATATAGAATATCACTTATCACAAATATTATCGCTTATATCACAAATAATAGAACATTAACAGGTATTTTTATAATAATTTATTTCTTTAACTTTAGTACTTTTCGAGAAAACGTTTCCCAAAAAAACTCTACTGGTCAACCGGGAAGTTCCCCGATTGTACGTAGGGTTCGGTAAGACCAAATCAAAATACCTAACAGTAAATTTTATTTTTGTAATTATCACTGAAAGGCGTTTGAACCTCGTCACCGGTCCGCCATCCATTTTGTTTTTTTTTTCAATATCGCGCCGCATGATAATACCTATATAAATTAATAGGGAACGTAAAGATGAACAAAAAATATATTATTCAACATAATACTGTCAGGCTAGTGAGATAATTGGGGTTAAAGAAACAAAGGTGATATTTTGGGTCGGCATTATTCATTTTCAACACTATTTATCTGGCTAACGTGGCACTTAAGGGCATTATAATAACATTTTTTGTTCCACTGATTGTCCCCTGTTGATTTATATAGGTATATCGATTGACGTAATTAAAAAAAAAAAATAATGTCTCATACTACGAATTTGGACGAGGCCAGCCTCCATACAACAAAGTTCAAACCCCTTTAGGGGTGGTACTACTACCACATACAGTTACAGCTGCTCCCATACATTTTGATCGACTAGGTATTTATTTTCTACGGAACAGTCGATTTATTTATCGCGCTTTCGTTGTTAGCTCTTTAATAAAAACTGTTCGTATAGCTGGATATTACCACCCTAAAGTTATTCTGATAATTAAAAAAATAACGGTGAATTATCATTTTATTTTGCGGATAATGAATTCAGTACGCGACGTGTTTCCATTATTATCATAAAATTGCGATTTTAAGATTGTAGGAACTGTTTTAAAAACCGTGTATGACGTTGTGCCTTACTCAGCCATCCCGTAAGTAGGAACGTATCGCAGAACATGCAGGTCGTCGACCTGGACAGCTCGCTCGTAGGTCCCGAACAGGTGCAAGTCCTGCAAGTTCAGCTCGGCCTTCATGGTCATGTTCTCGAAGTCGGTGTGCAGGGAGTTGATGATGAACCGCGTCGAGTTGCGCAGCTTCATGCGGTGGAAGAACCTGGTTGGTGGATGGCGAGAAATAGAATATTTAAGATTTTACAAAAACTGGAAAATTATTTATTTGAATGATTATAATTTTAATGAGGAAAACATTTGACTATATGGCTTATAGGCTTTTTATCAATTTGATTTTCGACTAGCGATACCATCCGCTAGACATTTTTCAGGTTTAAAGATTCGCGCAAAAGCCGGGACAATCGATTACAGATATCGGAAGATGAAAATAACTTCTTATTCTTTATTTAATACAAGTCTAGGTTTATTAACAAAAAAGTATTTTATGAAAACATGTTTTTCATTCAGGGAAGATATCGTTATTTTATAAAAAGTCCGGGTTTTATAAAGTTTGGGTAATTCAAGTGACGTCAATCTTATTTACGACTAATATCGTGACATCAAAAAATTCAGGAAGTAATTGCCAAATAAGAAACGGCTAGACATTCCTGCATACGACCATTACACGAAAGTAGGCAACTACAGACACGTAGTCAGGGAAATTTGAAAACATGAAATGACAAGGATTTAATAAGTTTTCAATTTCACCAGTTTTCTCAAACTTATACGTAATATTTGATTTAGGGCCTGCGCAGACGACGGATAACGGAGGACTTTTTGTCCGCGACACGTCTTTATTGTTAACTAAATAAGATTGAACATAGATGGCGGTTATCGATGAAAAGTACGCGATAGTCTTCGCTAAATATTCAACTTTATGTTCTTAGTTATAAGATCGTGTCGCGGACAAAAAGTCCTCCAATGTCCGTCGTCTGCGCAGGCCCTAAATCAAATATTACGTATAAGTTTGAGAAAACTGGTGAAATTGAAAACGTGCTAAACTTGTGAAAATGCCGTGCGTCCAGAGGGTTTTCATTTCAGTTTATTTAATTCATTTGTAGCTTCCGAGTATCCTAGTACGCTGCTCGACTAGAGTGATCGATCTCAATGTCATCCATCATCTTTGAATACCGAATAACAAATTCGGCGGCGTGCATCATAAGTTTCTTACGAGACTAGTCTTGTCTTTTTCGTATCGAGCATCATGTCAAATTGCTACTTCTCTTTGCGATTTATTACGTTACGATACATTATGTTGTCGACTTTTACGACACGAAATTACAACGTGAAAATATCGCTCGATTTAGCACTCATTTGTTTTTATTATCACTGAAAATTTGATGCAAGACGGAATTAGTATTTTCCTAACTAATGAATGTCGAAAATTTTTGCATTTCCTTTTTGCCCTAGTTGCGCCCCTGGGCGCCAATCTCGTCAGCTTATGAGGAGTATTAAGTTGGTCACCAGATTACACGTCTCAAGTAGGAATCTCATAACGCAATAAAGAATATTTCCTCAGTTCCATGGTCACGGAGATGAGAAAGACTTCCCTCACAGATAGTTTTTCTTTTACATATGTAAATATATTTACTTTAGCAATTTCAGATCATTATTATTTTTAAATTAAAAACTACTACTTACTTACTTAAAACTCGGAAATTAAAAACCCTTTATAATTAGTGTCAAAATACTGTAACATATTATAAGCTAATTTACCTAAAAGTCACTTCCACGGCAATTTGTTCTTGTGTCATTATTTAACGTGGAGGAAGTTTTTGTTTGTGAGAAAGATTGGCTCCTACATTGTCTTTTATTAAAAAGTTTCACATACATATGTCTGCACTTCATATATAGATAAATTGAAATTTAGTTACCTAAGTACTTAATTTTGGACTTTATTCTAATATTACGTAATGAACTTGTAGTAAAAAGTTACTGTTTAAAGCACTTACAGCAGGGATTTGGGAAGCCTTAACATGCAGTAACCGCCCAGATTGAGACCAGCCGGTATTTCTTCGTAAATGACGCCTTTGCCCTCTCGTCTGGCGCGCGTGGCTAACATTAGCTGAATAAAACAAAAAAAAAAAACAGTAAATAACAATTGATTTACAATTTTATTAAGCTTAAATCCCAAATTAAGAAAGTTTGTGCAGTCAGTGGCAGGTAAGAGTTTACCTACATTAGTACTACGAAAATCCGCCGCTACTACGAGCGAAGAACTTACACTTATGTGTTTTGAGTTCGCCCCCTTCAGTGGACGAAACATTTACGGTTTTAGGGAATTTTATGTACGGCAAAATTTACAGCAAAACCGTTTTGATTTTGTCTATTAACGGAGCTGAAATTGATACGGTTATGCGGCATATTTTGATTTCCAAAAGCGTAATCTATTGGTCGCGAAGAGGGGATGAATTAAATACAGAAAAGAAAATCGTGCTTTTATTTACCTAGAACGGGGAAACGCTTCATACCTGCCCCTTTATTCTTGACGCGATCGCACTGAGATCAAGACTGAATCAACGTCAAAAGTCAGTTATTATGACTTTTATAAGTAATTATTTAAACTAAAAATTAATACTTGAAGTTAGTAACTTAAGTAATTCTGTACTCTAGAAATCGATTCTAGGGTCAATCGAAATCGAATGAACGTCGATAAGCAGTAATCATTATTGATATTCAATCTCGATTTCAACGCGATCCCGTCAAAAGTAACCCTCCTGATGGTATGTAATGACAATAAGACAGAAGGTGGAATCACCCTCCTCCCAGAATCCTCAACCGACCACTGAGGAAATGGCTATCTTGTCTCTCAACTGCCGAAACGCAACAACGCTAAAGACATCGTTGTTATTGCAACAGTGATCGTGGTCTTGAGACTGTGATCCCCACTAGATCGAACCCAGAATATCTGGACAAGATATGGTGGGTGTTACCACTAGACCACTGATATGGCTTTAATAGCACATTTTAATAAGTACCTCAATGGTTTCATTATCAAACTTTTCTGTTTCTTCTCTGACCAGTTCTGGATAACGTTGTCTAACTTTTTCGTAGCTCACTGGAAGAGAAGCAGAGTTAGAATATTTTTTTCTGGAGATTGAGCTGTTATTATTTTTTCGTAGTCAACATAATTTCTCTACATTCTTTCGTAGGTATGTCCTTGGCTTTATCCAGAGACTTTTGGTACTAGCGGAGTAAAATAAAAACACAAAACATCGATAAATGCCTTGCTTTGGGTAATTGGCGTCCTTTTCATCCAAAGGTCATATACAAAAAAAAATAGCTCATTAGGATACTCAGGAAGTCACACCTACTCAAGGGTCTACTAAATAATGTCACTGCGTGTTAAATTTCGTACTTTCTAAGTCTTCCATAGCTTTGAAGTGTTTCATAGAGTCCAGTGTTATCCAGCACATCTCATCAGTTCGTAAGGCCCCTCTGATGCCGGATCCAAGAGTTTCTTCAGCTGTCGATATACTTTTCTTTGGGACATTGTTACCTTAAATTGATAAAATAATAATAAAATTATATTTTAAGTAGCAATGATCATGTTCATGACCCAGAAAATTTTAAGTTGCGGCACGCGGAGTCATAAAACTTGTTTCATGTCAGTGTCGCAAGTCATTGGAATATAATAAACCGATCGACTAAAAATTACTATATTGAGCGACTAAAAATATAGGTTGGGTTGCGGAAAAAATAGGTTTAGGTTAGATTAGATTGGCGACTAAGTCGCCCACCTAGTATTTTTGTCGCTTAAAGATTTTTTTAGTCGATCGGTTAATTACTACCGCAAGTCATAGTTTCGCAGTGCCGCGACTATGCACGAGGAGCTATGAAAGGTTTATCGAAACACCCTTCACCGAAAGGTTAGGTAGTTATGTGATGTATATGAAATAATACGAGCCGTAATCTTTGATTGTTTTTTTTTACAGTGCTAACCTAACCGAGGAAACGGCCTCTGCTAGCGAAGAGTATTTCTATTAACCATTTTGAGAGGTTGATTATGTGCTACGACACCCTTCGGACCTTTTTATGACCTTACTACCTTGCTGGGCTACCGCGTAAAAATGTATGTATGGATGTAAGCTTTATTTGACAGTTGAAACCCATGAAATAACCAATGTGGTTATTCAACTGTCAAATGAAGCCCATATCAGTCCCTGTCCATATAGCGTGCCGAGAGCGATCGAACTTACTATGGTTAACTTTTAAACCTACTTCCGAAAAGGAGGAGGTTCTCAATTCGGTTGGTATGTTTTTTTTATTATTTTGTACATCAGTAATAGGGTACCTTTTATTTTTGTGCTTGTGAAGAAAAAACTAGTTTAGTTAGTAGACAATATTATGTTATATCTATACATAAGCTTTAGTACATATAATTTAAGTACTAAGAACAGTGGAAATACCGTTAATGGGTGTGTCCTATATAATTATAACTATTATAATTGTTAAAATTATATGAGAAAAAAGGTAGTTAATCATAAAAAAATGCAATGTTAGACTTACTCGATACGTTCTTCTTTCCTGCGTCCTTACAATGGGCTATAAATAAAAGTGAATAAAACCATAATATTCTTATCAGTAACTTGTGTAACATTGCTCACAATGTCAACGGCAGGTTGCTCAAAATATAGAGGTTTTAAGCTATTCCCTTATTTCATGCTTCTTACCAATACAGTTTGATTTAATTTAATTTTTAATTTATTTCTTCGGTCTTTATGTCGTATGGATATTGACTTTTATTACAAACTCAATTAATTTCTTAAAACTTTTGTTGTTGTCAATTCAAAATTTTTGTGGCATGGAGAACTGAAATTTTTAATAACATGAATGTATTATTTTTTGTACTGATATTTAGTTATGGAAAAATCGTCTCAGGTATTTCGGCAAAAGTCAAAGACAATGTGATCAATTATTTTAATGATGGTGAGTTAGTAACAAATATTAATATAAATAATAAATATATAAACTATTGATATCTAAATATAAGCACATCTTTTAAATTACATACTTAGTACTTTGATTGTATAAAGAGCGATAGCTATCTAGCCACGTTACGTGCTACTACAACGACGTCGATAAATGAAATCTTTGAAGTGCTTCATGAATAATGTAAAAATTTAAAACAGATAATATAAGGCTTCAATTCAGTTGAGTTCAACCTATAGATACGTTTAACACATCATTTTGTTATTTTAGCAAAAGTACGTCAATTCGAAGAGAAATGGGAGGTCCACAGAAATTCTATAGAAAATGCACTAGAGTTGGTAAGACATGTTCAGTGTTGCATTTTTTTTGGCTTGGAGAAATGCCTTCGTGCACCTCCAGTCATGGAAGTCGGCTAATTGATAAAAACATCAATCCCAAAGTCATATTAGTCTAAAAACAATAGAGAAATAGCACCCAACACCACCTCCTCTACCAGGCATCACGGGTCACAGTCATAAAACTTTGTAATTTTGTAAATAGTATTAATGTTTGGTTAAAGATGGGAGTAACAAGTGATTTTGGACTATTTTCAGGCACTAAAAGAGACTTTTGGTAAGCCAGGTCTTAACCTTTACGTGAAAAGTGTTGATGATACACACAAGGTGTCCGAGGGATTTCTTATCACCGATAGAGTGGTTTACGTGTAAGTATGTTCGATTATTTAACAAAAAGAAAAAAAAACTGGAAACCAGAAGCTATAAATGTATAGAGTATTAATTGACTTCCTATTCAAAATTGTGTAGGTATGAAAATAAAAAAATACAGTGAAGAACATTTGAGATGTTAATGTTATAATTTGGCTAATGAGATCATTTTGTCTATCAACAAATCTGAACTGAATAAACGAAATATCTTCTAACCTTGTAAAAAGCCCCAAGCTTCGCTGATTAACTGATAACCTCCCTAAATTTGTTTAAACAGCCTCTTCAAAGATTTGGTACTATCGCGATATCCGTACCTGAGGAACCCGCGAGTGTGGTTCCCCCTGGCGTCGAACGTGCTTCGAGTGGAGGCCACTGTGAGCAAGACGCTCATCCACACTGAGTACATCCTCTTCAGGAATTACTCAGATGTGGTTTATCCAGTGGACAAGGAGGAG
Source organism: Chrysoteuchia culmella (assembly GCA_910589605.1). Taxonomy (NCBI): domain Eukaryota; kingdom Metazoa; phylum Arthropoda; class Insecta; order Lepidoptera; family Crambidae; genus Chrysoteuchia; species Chrysoteuchia culmella. The sequence goes on along the minus strand of OU342651.1, from coordinate 17,344,779 downwards.
GAGCAAAAAAGTTCCCCCTTTGCGAGACAACAGGTGCAGAGTAGGGGTCAGGCCACGTAAGATTCTTTGTTTTTTTTTGACATGCCATATACTTAACTTTTTTTTGTACAGTTTCGGCACCATTTCGGAGGTCGTGGTCACTGGATGACCACGCGATTAAATCCGGAAAAGTTGTTTTATTCAATGAACAGTTTGCGAAGATGCGCTTATGTTAAACTTACTTTTTTATGTGGCTTTGTCACTTTGAATATGCTTACCAAATCTTAATACATGAAAATAATAAATTATTGCTCATTCGACAGTATTATAGCGGAACACTGCGTTCTTCATGGAGATACCATAGCTATATTGCATGGGCTGAATGTCAATTTGGGTTACAATAACTTCGAACTTGATAACTGCAAGTTCAGTGTGGAGGTAAATACAACTTTTTTCATTTAGGAGTGATCTCTGTTCAATTAACAATAAACAAAAACGTATTAATTTTAATAACTATTATTATTCCTCATTATTATTAAGTAGGTAAAATAAGGCCTTGAGATGATGAACGTAAACAAATATTTTTCACCTCACACGCTCGGAAGAGGAGGTTTTGTCATTAAGTTTCATCGTAGAAAATCGCTTTTTGCGGCCTAGCGCGGTAAAGTAATTTTTTAATTTAATACCTGAAAATATGTCATAATGTGTTCCGAATCGCACTATTGACTTTTTTGTTACATTTTATTCTTATTTGAAATAGCTTTGAAATAACTATAATACTCCGTTTTGGTTTTATTATATTATTTTAGTTCATTGAATCATAAAAACAATAACAATAAGATTAAACTATTTGTTATAAGAATTTTATATTAGGCTGGGTGAGATTTCACAACCTATAATTGGATTTCGGACTGTGACATAAATCTTTATTTTTAAATTGTCTTTGTCTTGTACCTCATGTCAGTGTCAACATTTATGGAATCGTTTTTATTCTTAAGTAACAATATATTCCTACTTTAAATAACTTTGAATTAACTATAATACTACCTTTTTTATTATTTTAGTTTTTTATGTCATTAAAACAACGAGAATAAGGTATATTTAGATTAAACTTTATGTTTAAAGAATTTTTTACCGGAAGTTGACCGCGGAAACAACCATATAAAGTTCCTCGCTGTTGTGAGGTGAAAAATTGTGTGTTGCGCTCGGCAGAAAAGTTTTTAGTGTCTTGTACCTTTAAAATCCTCGCTTCGCTCAGGATTCAAACTTTAAACTACTCGCTACGCTCGTGGTTCAATCCTAGAATCCTTCACTTGCTCAGCTTTCAATTGAGGTAACTCGCCGTTAAATAATCAACTTTCCAGCCTTGCATAACAAATAACTATTGTAAGTAGTATAAAGGTATGTAAATGTAAAATTAATTTAACATTATAGATATCAGCGCCGGGTCTCGGTTCTCCGCCTGTTATTGTGCCATACTTCTCAGATGAACAAGGTGAATATTCAATTTCATGAAGTGCAAAATAAATAATAAACTAAGCCTTTGTAAGTTCGCAGAATAATAAAGCTTTAGATGTTGACCTTAGTAGTCGATCTTACAGTCTAGTGAAGGAAAATTATTTTGTTCGAGAAAATGATATTAATTCCTACATTCAAATTGATTTTAATGATTGGTTACGTATACTTGAGTATGCAATAATATATTTTAAGTTTTCCTCAAAATTTGATTTGTAATGTATGTAATGACCCCTGTAATGACAGAGGATTTGCGAAAAAAGCATATTACGTAGGTATTTAAAAAAAATACAACTAAACAATAAACATGATTTTTTACATTTAAATGCGACTTAAACGACTAACTACCTATAATCCATAATAGAATTTTTAAGTATGGTGACTTCAATTGTTTTTTTTTATTAAAATTTTTTGTGTATTTGGAGCAGGCGCTTTAATTATACAGTCCATTTTTTCAAAATGTATTGTCATAATTGATTATATTTAAAAATATAAAAATCCCGTAATAATAATTTGAGCACTTTTTATAAAAGATAGGCCGCGCTAAATCACGTGGTCTTACCGCAAGTTAACTGGCGGATATAAACAATAACGAATCGAATTAACGTCGCGCTACATAACGATGTTACTTTGTCTACGGGCCCTGGGCCCCTAGCCAAAGTAACAATTAAAAAACGATAACGAAGTTCGAAAAGAATTAAATGTATGGGATTGGCGGATTGGCATAAGCCGCGCTAAATCACGTGGTCTTACCGCAAGCTAATTGGCGAATATAGATAATAACGAATCGAATTATCGTTTCGCTACATAATGATGTTACTTTGTCTACGGGCCCAGGCTATCTTATCTCTAACTGACGGTAGGTACTCTACAATGTTCAAAACATTTTTGTTATGACGTCAGGCGTGCAAGATGGTGGTAACCAAACGCTGAAAGCTGCTGCAGTGGTCAGCACTCGCTACTTGTGGCCATATTCCCATCCAAATACAGCCATAGACCGGGGCTGCATCCAGACCGTGGTCTAACTTGTAGGATGAGTTGTCCTGTTCAACCACTTATCTACCACTAGTCATCGCTTTTTGGTCTGTGGTCACTCTCAAGCTAGTTGTGCGGGTTATTTACATTAAGTGGATTTATTTATTCAAGGGATGCAGTTGTCGCGGTTGCTGATGATGACGCTGCATGACGAGCTGATGCCGAAGCTGCAGGCGGCCGTGCACAGTGTCGTCAACACGACCACCGCCTTAGGAAGTTTACTACCCGACGTTCGGTAAGTCCAAGAAGACCGTGTGGTTCCTTGTGGTGACGCTTCACGATTTTCTACAACAATCAAACTCCTATTTGCAGGCAACTTCAACGTGAAACCTTTAGGTTAACAACCGATTACGCAATGGAAGTTATAAGAAGTTTAAATAAAATTACCACCTTAAAAGATGCGGCTTCACAAGAATGGAAGGATTATAGAATAGTGTGGAGTGAAAAAGTGAGTTTTTAAAATAGTTGAGTTGAAATATTATTCTTCTTCGTAATTCGCATGGTCTTACTTTGGTGAGTAATCAAAAATTGCTAACTGAATAATCTCCCTCTAGGTTTCGCCATGCTGCAAACCTGCTAGAGAGATTTAACCGGCTGATTGTTTGTTTTTCAGAAAGACGGAAAAGTAACAACGAATGAAATTAGTTTGAGAAACATGATCGTGAGTGGCTTAGATTCAGCATATACTGGGCGATCCGGAGGTATTGTAAAAACAGATGCCATCAAAATCTACGAAGATTTGCGATTCCATGGGTTACAGGTTAGTCATAATAATCCAAAAAGAGAAATATCGGGTCTTTATGAAAGAAATGCGTCTCTTGTTATACGTGATATTAGAAACGAAATGCTTCTTTTAAATATGAGATTATTTCAGGAAATAGTATTGTGAATGCTATGGGGGTATAGTTTGATGAAAGATAACATGATTGTACCTACATACTGATTACGGTTCAATCTTTTCAGGTACATGGAATCGGTTACATCAGAATAGATGGAAAAGAAAACACATTTAAATTTTCCAGTGAAATCCAAGATATTATGTGTAAAACGGCGGTGGAAATCAGTAAGATTGAAGCAAAAAGTTCACCGCAGAAACCGATGGCGCTACCTAAGGAGGTACAGAGCCTTCAGATCAGTGGGTGGAGGTTAGTAACTACCATTTTAACGAATTTTAAAATAATTACACAATCGCAAATCTATTTCCCTTAAAAAAATCTTAGGATGAACAAATTAACCTTTACATTTACACATCGTTGTATCGTAATTATCTTACCAAGAATGACGGTACTACCAAAAAGCCACAATGCTTGGTTTACCCGAAGACATTCCAACACTCGATAATAAGATTTACGTACTTACACTTTTAATTTTGATAAATCAACACTATAATAATCGACATAAAATAACGTTTTTTGATAACGTTATTGCTAAACTTGATCTCGTTAAGTCTAGAACGAAAACGTACATATGAGCTTTCAATCTGCATCAAGCTACTCACGCCACTTATATCATAAGGAACAAAATAATATCTCAAAATTCTATTTCTAGGAATCTGGAAATCTTCGGACCACCTTTCCCAGAAATAGACACTTACGCCTGGATAACGGGTGTTCTTTTAAATCGAGCCCCTGTGGTGATAGTGAAACACTTGTCAAAACATTACAAGAGCGCTGTCAAGCACTCGTTGCAACCGCTTGATGGCAAACATGACCTCACAATCCCAGACTCCCATTCAAACGAATCCCCAAAACATGCCGAAGATGCTGATGACTTTGAAGCAATTCCAGAAAACAAAGCATCTTCTGAGAAATTCGAAGATTCTCCGGAAAATATACACAGTGATAAATCAGGTATGCAAACGAGAATTTATGGATCATTCAATTAGTGGCGTCGAACTACGAGTATTATATTATATTATAGTGCAAAATGGAATACGAAAATATCGATGAGGGTCAGTTACACTACCGATTGCAAGTACTGGATAGCTTAACTGGCAGATAATTTGGCTGTTGTAATATGATATGATTTGTCAAAATATCCGTCAAAAAAGCAATCTAGAACTTATCTGTCAGTGGTGAAACCGGCCCTTAACGTTCTTTCAATAACTACAATTATTTTGAAAATTCCTGCATAACCTCGAAAGCCTAAGGGAGATCGAACCTGGAAAACTTTAGAAGAGGCTTAATATTTGCATATGGGTATCGTGCGGCTAAGACGCTAATAACTTCTTTTTTGTGACCATGTAAAGCTAGATTGAGAATTAAAATTACAATTCGTATTATGTTGCGAAGATTCATTATCATTAACATTTACCGTAATTTCACAGGTGGCGAATCTCCCAGTGCTGGAGAATCAGAATGTAAGATTATAATTTTACTAGCGGCCGCCCGCGCTTTCACCCTCGTGGTTCCCGTTCTCGCGGCGATATCGGGATGAAGAGTAGCCTATGTGTTAATCCACTACTTGAAATCCCTGCCTAACAAATTTCATCCAAATCCGTTCAGCAGTTTTTGCGTGAAAGAGTAACAAACAAATAAACAAACATACTGACATACTTTTACATTTACTTACAGACAAACTTATTAGTCTCATATTGATTTGACAAAATTATGGGACCATAAAATCGGATTTGAAATAGCAAGGATGGAGAAAAATAATGTCTAGATTTGCACAATACTACTCGTAATCAAGCAATACCGTGACTGTGTGACTGACAACGCACAGCCCAAACGGCTTAACCGATAATTTGCATACAGGATCCTTTGACGATGTAGTCGAGCATTAAAAAAGGATTTTTTTATATTCCCACGGGAACGGGTACCACGCAGGTGAAACCGCGGGCGGCCGCTAGTAGGTAATAAATAAAAAAATATTAAAGTTTGCTATTAAAATATAAATTATTCTTAAGTTTCAGATGATGTCCCACAAGTCAAGCTTGTTCACAAATATAAGCAGAGCGACGAAATATTTAAAGAAAATATGTTTAACACGAAATTCTTTTCGGGAGGCTCTGGTGATGAAGGAGGTACGGATAATCACCTCTTGACGTAGGTCGCATGCTTAGCAATCGTTTAGAGCGCTAGCGTAACGCCTGTGGCGGTAGTAATAGTAGTTAGTACGCGCGGACGGTTGTATAGAGTGCCGGGGGGCTGGTATTACCAAAGAATACTGACCATATAGCATCGATACAATCGATTCTGAAATACTTTTTACGCCGAATGCTCAATACTATCGATAGTACCGATCGATGCTATCGATCGAATCGATTTAGTTCATATAATTGATACTATCGATAAAATTTCAAAAATAGGTCAATACTGTCGATAGTGTGAGTGATGTGGGTCCCTTCGATAGGCTTCATTTTCTGGCAAGCCTAGTGCGTTCGCACTGCACAAACCTTTACAAGAAAACATGTTACCTATATAAAAAAAAGTATAATGCGGCCGCTGAGAGAATGCATTATTTGACAGGTCCTATCGAGTGTCTTTGGACATCCTCTCCGAAGTCGCTTTAAAATTGCCAGCATAGTTTCTTGTAATTGTTTTACTGCCCCAAAAGTCGGGGCATTAAAAATGGTTGATGATAATGAACAAGATAATCAAGCAACACAAAATATGATTAATGCTTCATTTCAGATGGCACCAGTGTTGGTAAAAAGCTGAGAAAACCATCAATAATCTCATCCGGTAATTATTTTATTGACTACCGCCTGTAATAAATAACCTATCTCTATCAGAGATATACTTACTTTTGACAATGCTAAAAGCATCGTCAAAATTGTATTTTATAGAATTACTTACTGCTTTCTCTCGTGTCTTAGTAGATTTTTAGTAGTATCCCTAAAGTAGATTATCATGATCCCCAATCCCTATAAAGGAGACCTATGACTAGTATTTATTTACATTATCATTAACATTTAGCGTAACTTCACAGGTGGCGAATCTCCCAGTGCTGGAGAATCGGAATGTAAGATTATAATTTTACTAGCGGCCGCCCACTCTTTCACTCTCGTGGTTCCCGTTCCCGCGGCGATATCGGGATGAAGAGTAGCAAAGTCAAAGTCAAAGGTTTTTATTCAAATAGACTTATAGATAAGTGCTTCCGAATCGTCCAATTTTTTTTCCTACCAGCCATTCAAGCTGCCCGTCTGTGGAACGCACTGCCAGATACAATTAAAGGCGCCCAATCCTTACATAGCTTCAAATTACAAGTGAAGGAACACTATCTTTCCCTTAATACCTGAGACAGTATCCTCTATAATATGTATTTATAGTATATTTATTTAAGTATATGTATGTATGTTATTTTTATTATATGTGTAGGTATATATTAATATATATATTTTTGTACATAAATTATTTTTAATCCAAAAACACCATGACTGCCCATTTTTTAAGTAGTTTTTTTTCATTCTTATAAACTCATGGTTGCCTGGAAGAAATTGCTCTTTAGCGATAAGGCCGCCATTTGTACCACTCTTGTGTTGTTGATTTTAATTAATGTACCTATGTTTAATGTATTTTTGGGTGTACAATAAAGAATATTTCATTCATTCATTCATTCATTCAGGACATCTTTTAACTGATAAGAAGAACGGCCGCAAGAAACTTATCAGCTTTAACAGAAGCAACAACATTTACAAAGGAACATGTCGTTGCCAAACACAAATCTACAATCTTGAAACATATTTAATATAAGAGGAAAATTTTCTTATACTCAGTTATTAGAAAATTTTCCTTTTATACAATTACAATAGCCATGTTTTATGTTAGTATCAGTTCCATGCATTTTGGTCTTTCAAATAATCATCTACCTTGTAATAACCTTTGCTTAAGAGCGTTTTTTTTAACATATATTTTAAATGTATGCAAAGGCAGCTCAACCACTTGTTGTGGACCTTATTAAAAAAGGCTATTTCCCCTTTCCCCAAAAACGAGCGACTGCATTTTTCAAGCCGAAATCTTGGAACGGCAAGCTTATTCTTGTTTCTAGTATTAAAATTATGAATATCGCTATGCTTAATAAATAAATCGTGATTTTTCCTTACGTAAACTATATTATCATAAATGTATTGTCCCGCCAAAGTTTGTATATTAATCAGGGGCGTGCATTGGTTTTCCAGCGTAGTAGGTACTGTAGATCTAACTAGTAACCTTGCACTTATCCTATCCTGCTACCGAATATTATAAGTTTGAAAGTTTGTGAGGATATTTGGATGGAGGAATGTTTGTTACTATTTCACTCAAAAACTACTGAACTGATTAAGATGAAACTTTACAGAAATGTACCTTATATATCAGAAAACCACACTGTATGCAAATATTTATAATTATCCTGATATTCCCACGGTAACGGCAACCACGCGGCGAGTGAAACCGAGAGCGGCCGCTAGTCATAAATGATAAGGTTCGTAATATTTAGTAGGAATATTAAAATGCTGACGAGTTTGATTGTTTGAACACGCTAATCTCCGGAACTACTAGTTCGAATTGAAAAAATATTTTTGTGCTGGATAGTCCATTTATCTCGGAAGGTAATAAGATATTTAATATCACGTTACGATTAATAAGAGCAGAGCATTAATGTAAAACGTTACAGAAACGGGGAAAAAATATTAGTTTTGGGAGCTTCCGTTGCGGACGGCGTGTAAACGGTTAAAGTTATGTAAAAATCATGTATGACGAAATTATTTCCCATCAAAAGTTCTAAAAAAAAGTCCGCGACAGCATATGTCTATGTTTTATGGTTAACTCACTATAACAATTTTTCAGATAATAAAATTTGTTCGAAACTAATGTATTATTTGAGAAGCTGTTTTCATAAACATGATATTAATCCTTATCTAAATAAATACGTTAATCATCACAAGTATTTAATTTTGAACAAAATTGTCCTTTACATCATTAAATTTTAATGAATATCTTAGGAAATAGGATAGCTTTAAAATAACTCCTCAACAAAATATTTCGCGACCAAATTCATTCGTCAGGTAGGCATGCTTACTTTATACTGATATATTCCGGAAGTTTAAGCTAGAACGTTACACGTACAAACAGCGCCCTTCTTGCCATGGGCGGTTTATACTTGAGCAATACTTTTTCTAAATATGTTGTATTCTTGTATGAAACGCTGCTTGTTTCGAGTAGGCAATTTCGAGACTGCCTATCGGTAGGTATTCAGTATTTAGCGTAAGGAATATCTTAGTAGGTGAGTGTTGAATAGAAGTTTAAACTAAAATAATATAACTTTAACACTTATTGTATATTTATTTAGGTTTTGAATGAGGTAGGCACTGCCTAATTGCCTATATGGAATGCACGCCCCTGATATTAATCTCTTCAAACAATTCTTTAAGAGAATCTTTCTGTCGAAGGTTGTAAATGGCGCGCACAACTCTTTTTTGAAGTATAAGAAGTTTTTTTTTATTTTTTTTATTTTTTTTTATTATTTATTATTTAAAAACATTTTCTATATTGGCTGCTGAGCCCCACAACAACAGGCCATAGGACATTATACTATGAAAATAACTAAAGTAAACTAGTCGTGCCGTTTCAATATCAGTTAGGAGCCTTATTTTCCTTATTGCGAAAGCCGCAGAACTAAGTCTACTCGACAAGGTTTCAATATGTGGATCCCATTGTAGTTTTGAATCTAATGTAATGCCAAGAAATTTAGTACTCTCAACTAACTCTACTACATCCCCATTCAAATTGATATGCATGTCGACCTGCCCTACATTAGGTAATGTGAATTTAACAAATTTCGTTTTGGTAGGGTTAAGAGACAAATTATTACTGTTGAACCAGTGTGCGACTTGAGAGAGAGCACTATTTAATTCGTCAGAACAATTGTTTCCTCTATCAATTTTAAAAATTAAAGATGTATCATCTGCAAATAGTACTGTCTTACATAAATTACTCGCTGAAAGGGCGTCGCGTCGGCCGTCAATGAACACAGGATTGCAGAGAAAGGATTTATTTCACTATTTACAAGTCACTAAAACAATACATGAGAAAATCTCCCTAGTCGTCGCGATCAAGTCGATAGTCGTCTTTTTATTCTGTCAACCTTCAGTGTCCGTCATGCTGGCAGCGTGTCGCGCTAGCCAGCGTCTTATTTACCAAAAAGTCCATAACATTCCCACCTCCAGTATTGCAAGGCAATACTCAGTCAGGCCCCGTCAGGTCAGGCAGGCGGACCAGGTCGGGTCAGCCAGACCAGTCGGGTCGGGTCAGCCAGACCAGTCGGGTCTGGCCAGTCAGACCAGTTCGAGTCAGGTCAGTCAAACCAGGTCAGGTCAGTCAGACCCGTTCGGTAGTCGAGGGTTAAGGCAATAATGTCAATCAAGTCGATTTACAAAAAATTAGTCATGTCTAATGTCTAGTCGGCAAAGTCTAGTCACTGGTCTCTTGTAGACTCCTGTCAAAGTCCTGACATCTGCTACCCTAACTTGGCCATCAGCACCTGGGTATACTGCGTCCAGGATACCCTTAGGCCACTGGTTCCGTGGAAGCTGGTCATCACAGACCACTACGACGTCTCCTGCTTTCAGTGGCTCTGCAGTCTGAAACCACTTACCACGTCTGGTAAGGGTTGGCAAGTACTCTTTCATCCACCGCTTCCACAGAAGGTCCGCTAAACGTTGGGAGTGACGCCAGGACTTTCTTAACAAATCTCTGTCATTGAATTCTGCCAATGGCTGGTGTGCAAAGTCAGTTTGTCCCCCAAAAATAAAATGATTAGGCGTCAAAGGGGTGGAATCCTTGTTATCGAGAGAAATATGGGTCAGTGGTCGACTGTTTACCATAGATTCAGCCTCAGCCAATAGGGTCTGTAAAGTCTGCTCAGTCGTAACTTGTTCCTTTAAGGTCATCTTCAGTGCCGTCTTGATAGACCTCACCATTCTCTCCCAACATTCGCCATGGTGAGGAGAACTCGGGCAGATAAACTTCCATTCAATACGACGAACACTGAAGAACTGACGCAATCTGTCGGCATCCAGGTTCTCGACGTGTCGTCTAAGCTCCTTATCGGCGCCTTTAAAAGTTGTGGCGTTGTCACTCCAAATTTCATTAGGAGTGCCACGTCTGGCTATGAAGCGCCTCAGAGCCATAATGGCACTGTCAGACGTCAAATCATCGACCAACTCAATATGGACGGCTCTTACTGTCATGCACGTAAACAGAGCCGCATACCGCTTTTCATGGCGTCGTCCGATTTTAATTACCATGGGTCCAAAATAATCCAGTCCAGTATAGGCAAAGACTTTAATTGGTGTCAGTCGGCTTATTGGTAGCTGTCCCATAAGTGGTGGCGTCGGCATGGCTCGATTGTTCTTGCATACTTGACAAGTACGCCAAGCCGCTTTAACAGCCGATCGACCACGCAAAATCCAGAATTTCTGTTGTATGTCGTTAAACACCTTTTCTTTACCACAGTGCGCAGCATCTTTATGGTACTGCATAACTATCAGCCGCGTAAAATCGTCAGACGGAGACAATATGATGGGATTCTTCGTGTCATATTCCACATCGGCGGAGTCGATACGACCACGTGCACGAATGAGCCCCTGTGGTGCGTCTAAAAACGGAACTAACTGGAATAGGCGACTATTTTTGTCTACTTTGCCGGTCGTCTGTAAAGTATGAGTTTCATTTGGGAATAAACGCTGCTGGCTGTCTTGGGTAAGGAGCAGCTCTGCCTCTGTGATCTCGTCAGCCAAGAGCTCCCCACTTCGACGTTCACTCCTATTTGTCAAATTGTGACGAAATCTCAAGATCCACGCTGTCGCTCTTACTAGTCGCCAATATGAAGAGAAACGAGCTAGGTTTGGCAAGCTGTCATTCGAATGCGAGGTAATGACAAACGCAACCTTTACCTCTGGATCGGAATTCACCACTTCTTCGGTTGCATGGGAATCTTTCATCTGCCATGCATCTTCCTCTTGTCGGAGAAAGTCTGGCCCAGTAATCCAAGGCGTATGCGCGACGTCACATGTCTTGTCTCTAGTTGCAAGATCAGCGTGATTCAAGTGCGTGGGGACCCACCTCCAATCACTTGGGTCAGTTAAGTCAGCGATCTCGCTGATCCTGTGTGCAACGAAAGGTTTGAAGCGGCCCGCTTCAGATCGTATCCAGCTCAAGACAGTCTTGGAGTCAGACCAATAAATAGTACGGCTGATAGTCAGGTCGATGTATTTCTTGATCGACTGTGCCATTCTCGCACCTAACACAGAACCTTGAAGCTCCAACCTCGGGACGCTTAAAACCTTCAGTGGTGCAACACGAGCTCTAGCCATTATCATTGAGACGTGATAACTACCGTCAGTCAACGTGGACCTCAGATAGGCCACTGCAGCAAAGGCTCTGGTGCTGGCGTCGCAGAACACATGCACTTCGACTGGCTTTGTCAGATCAGTCTGAATGCTAAGAAACCATCTCGGAATATGCAGTCCGATTGCCACTCGAAGCTCCTGCAACCATGACCGCCATCTGTCATTGAGGTCACCGGTCACCTCGTCATCCCAGCCTATTTTGGTCTTCCAAATATCTTGTAAGATAATTCGGGCTTTTATCGTCACAAAAAGTAAAAATCCTAAAGGGTCAAAAACGGACATGCATACTTTCAAAATATGCCGCTTTGTAGGGCGGCCGTCTGCTTGACTATCGATGACGTCACACAGGTTTGAAAATACGAACTTGTCGTCACCAGGTGTCCACTTGACGCCTAAAACTCGCTCCACTGTTAGGTCAGTGGTGTCATTCAGCACTTTGGCACCAGAATTTGACAGCTTCTCTTTCGGCAAACAAGATAAAATTTCCTTGGAGTTGCTCATAAAGCTTGTCATGTTGAAACCACCGTCAGCGTGAATGCTGACCACGTCCTGGACAATCTTCGTCCCCTGGTCTAGTGTGTCAACTGACAAGATCAGATCATCCATATAGTGATGGTCCGCGATGGCTTTGACCGCGTCAGGGTGTGTCTCTGCAAATCGGAGTGCATTTGCGTTCTTGACGTACTGGGCTGATGAGGGAGAACAAACCGCGCCAAAAATCATCACGTCCATCTGGTACTCGTCATGGGCCCACAGGAACCGCTGAGCTTGTCGGTCTTGCTCAATAATTCGCACCTGATGGAACATCTCTTGGATGTCTCCCATTATCGCGTAGCGATGACATCTAAATTGCAGTAACATCCCTGGCAGAGAATTTAGGAAGTCTGGCCCTGGCAGAAGAAAGTCATTTAACGACTTTCCATCGGATTTGGCTGCCGCATCTGTCACAAATCGTAATTTGTTGGGCTTATTGGGGTTGAACACTGCAAAATGAGGTAGATACCAAGTCTTGTCTGACCTGTTCCGCGCCTCATCAAATGTCAACTTACGTGCATACCCCTTCTTGATATAATCCTCGATCTTCTGCTGGTATTTCTCGGCAAACTCAGGAAGCTTCGCCATCTTGCGTTGAATGCCCTTCAACCTAACAAAGGCCTGGTTGAAACTGACAGGCAGACGAGCGCTGTCATCCCGCCAAAGAAGACCGGTCTTCCAGCGCTTCAGATCGTATAAGTACCTAGTCGTCGATTTCATGATGTCCAGGGCTTGCATATCCTCCCGAGACCGGGGAGTGTCGGAGCTCAGCTTGACTCCAAAATCTTCTGTACGAAAAGTCTTGCTATACAAATCATTCAAGTCCTCACATTCACAGTATAAAACAACCGTATCATTCGAAAGACCTTTCATATTAACAACTCCATGCAATACGTACCCCAATTTTGTCTTGGAGATTATTGGTCCATGTCGAGGACCACACTGTATGATTTGTCGTGTCACTATAAGGTCAATATTATCCTGTCCTATTAACATGTCAACTTTGTCAAATGTCAGGTCGTCTTTATCGAAGTAGTTAATTAAAAAGTTTCTATCTACAACATTCTTATTTACAGGAAAATTATTTACAGGTAATTTCAAATTATTTACAGTACGAACATTAACTAACTTAAACATTTCAGTATTATTGCGACCGCGAACATTAAAGGAAACGGAACGCGACGTAGAGTCAAGCGATGTCATGCCGTGCGCGCCGCAGATCCGCAGAGGTCGCAGCGGGCCGTCAATGCCGGCGCGCGCAGCCAATGACGCGTCGATCAGGCTCACGGCAGCACCCTCATCCAACAGGGCCGATGTCTCGATATCGCCATTTCTCCCGCTCACGACGATTCGAATGACTTTCAACAGTACGTGGCTGGGCTGCGTCAAAGACTGAGTAGTCGCAATAATAGTGTCATTAGGATCGTCACTGCTAGCTGGCATAAGCGTGGCGTCGTCATGTGCCGCCTGTCTAGGCTCAGCGTGCAATATTCTGTGGTGTACGCGCTCACATTCTTGCATACCACACTTAGCTTTCGTAGTGCAAGCTTTCAGTTGATGTCGGGGTGACAGACATGAGAAACACAGTTTTTTCGTTGTGACAAAGTTCCATCTGTCATCTATGGAAAGGCGCAAAAAATCTGGGCATTTCTGTAAGTCATGGTTTTTGTGACATTTCTGACAATCTTTGTTTGACTTGTTCGTAGTCATGACAGGAACATGTTTGTCATTGTGCCTGAAATCACGATTGTAACTTCTTTTGTCGTATATGCGCGAGCTTGATGGTGTCGTAGTAAATTCAGCTGTCGCCTTTGCTACTTCCATTAGCCATTCCGCTACGTCTTCTAGAGTAATGTCGTACATTCCTCGTCTTAATTTGTCAATTCCCCACTGATATTTGAGGTTTGACGGCAGCTTTGATAAAATATTACGGATAAGTGTAGGATTACGTAAATGACTTACGTTTTCGGTCGAAACCATGACGGCGACAATATTTTGCACTTCGGTCGCGTACTTCATAAGCTGCGTCAGGTCGTCATGACGTATGTCACGGTAAGCTTGAATTTTCGTGATCATAGACTCAATGATAATGTCGGATCTCCCGAATCTTAGTTGTAGTGTGTCGATTATTCGGTCTAAATTTGAAGCGCTTGTCAGTAGAGCATAAACGGAGTCACGTGCTTCTCCCCGAAGGCACCTCATTAGCCGAGCTATATTTTCGTCATCACTATAGCCGCACAGCTGGGTCGTAATCTTGAATTGACTGTAGAAAAGCAGCCACTCTTCGGGTGCTCCAGTGAAGACTGGCAGTTCCTTGGCGCTTGTCTGTCTGGCTAGGAACTTGTCTATTTTTGTGTTCGAGTCAGATGGTGGATCACGTGCGGCGTCTGTCGGCTTAGTACGGTCGCAGTTACTCGCCGTCGCAAAATTGTTCTTCCGCGTCGTGCGGTTGTTTGACGGTAGGCAAATGTCAACATCACCGTTACAACTCTCTAAATCTAAAGCCTCAATGTCTAGGGCGATCTGATCTTGAATTAGTTTTTCCTCGTTCTCTATCCTGCGGCGCTCGAGGTCAGCGAGCTGTACCGCTGCCTTGCGCTTAATGTCTAAAGCTCGCTGTCGGCGTGCTCGGTCGGAAGTACAGGAAGCGGCGGTCTTAGCTACAGATACCTGGGATTGTATAGTCGTGACTGGCGGTGGTGGCAAGTCGGCCACGGTCCCGCTGATAGTCGCACTTTTACTTCTTGTCAGCATTCTGACGGACTGGGTCGGAAATTCTCGAAGGACCAGTTGAAAGGGCGTCGCGTCGGCCGTCAATGAACACAGGATTGCAGAGAAAGGATTTATTTCACTATTTACAAGTCACTAAAACAATACATGAGAAAATCTCCCTAGTCGTCGCGATCAAGTCGATAGTCGTCTTTTTATTCTGTCAACCTTCAGTGTCCGTCATGCTGGCAGCGTGTCGCGCTAGCCAGCGTCTTATTTACCAAAAAGTCCATAACACTCGCGTAGTTAGGAAGATCGTTAATATATATTAAGAACAGCAGAGGGCCCAATATTGAACCTTGGGGCACGCCCATAATAATGGGGGCTCCAGTAGAAGCAGTATTATTTACAATTACTTTTTGATTTCTATTGTGCAAGTATGACTGCAAAAGGCTAACTGATTTTTTAGAGACACCATAATGTTCTAGCTTCTTTAAAAGTGTAACGTGATCAACGCAATCGAAAGCTTTAGACAGGTCACAAAATATACCAATTACATCTTGTTTGCCCTCCCAAGCCTCAAAAATATGTTTGAGGAGTGCTATTCCAGCATCTGTAGTATTTTTACCTTTGAAAAGCCGAACTGATTATTATGAAGGATTTGATTTACTGTTAAATAGTCTAATAATTGAGAGTATATAATTTTTTCAAAAGTTTTACTAAGTGCCGGTAAGACTGATATCGGCCTAAAATTTGTGGGGTCATTTTTGTCACACTATTTAAAAAGAGTAATAAGCTTACTATATTTCATTAAATCGGGAAAAGTACCTTCATCTATGCATTGATTAAAAATGAAAGCTAAAGCTAAAGCTGAAAGCTTGCCTATGTGTTAATCCACTACTTGAAATCCCTGCCTAACAAATTTCATCAAAATCCGTTCAGCAGTTTTTGCGTGAAAGAGTAACAAACAAATAAACAAACATACTGACATACTTTCACATTTATAATATTAGTAGGATATTCATCAAGGTTAGGTTACTTACAGACCAACTTATTAGTCCCATATTGATGTAACAAAATTATGGGACCATAAATCGGATCGGTATTTGAAATAGCAAGGATGAAGAAAAATAATGTCTAGATTTGCACAATACTACTCGTAATAAAACAATACTGTGACTGTCTGACTGACAACGCACAGCCCAAACGCTAAACCGATAATTTGCATACGAGCCTTTGACGATCTAGGCGAGCATTAAAAAAGGATTTTTTTGATATTCCCACGGGAACGGGTACCACGCGGGTGAAACCGCGGGCGGCCGCTAGTAGGTAATAAATAAAAAAATAATTGAAGTATTAAGATATAAATAATTTTTAAGTTTCAGACGATGGCCCACAAGTCAAGCTTGGTCACAAATATAAGCAGGGCGACGAAATATTTAAAGAAAAAATGTTTAACACGAAATTCTTTTCGGGAGGCTCTGGTGATGAAGGAGGTACGGATAATCATCTCTTGACGTAGGTCGCATGCTAAGCAATCGTTAAGAGCGCTAGCGTAACGCCTGTGGCGGTAGTAATAGTAGTTAGTATTCTTTGATGTCGGTATTACCAAATGAGATGAAGGTTTTTAGAGGAATAAAGGTGAGCCAGCAGCCAGCCCTACATAGAATTCACGCACACGATGTAGTAGTAGTAGTAGGCTTTTACGCGCGGACAGTTGTATAGAGTGCCGGGGGGCTGGTATTACCAAAAAAATACTGACGATATAGCATCGACACAATCGATTCTGAAATACTGTCTACGCCGAATGCTCAATACTATCGATAGTGTCGATCGATGCTATCGATAGAATCGATTTAGTTCATATAATCGATACTATCGATAAGAATGCAAAAGTAGGTCATTAGGGCGCTACCACACCAATCGATCGATCGTCGATCGATAACATCGAACAATGATAGAATGGATTATCAGTGTGGTAGAAACTGTCGATCGACGTCGATTATTGCATTCCACTATCGATCGATGCAGTCGGTCGATGATCGATCGGTCGGTGTGGTAACACTCTTACTGTCGATAGTATGAGTAATCTGGGTCCCTTCGATAGGCTATCGATACTATATACTAGACTATCCATTTTCTGGCAAGCCTAGTGCGTTCGCACTGCACAAACTATTACAAGAAAACATGTTACCTATATAAAAAAAAGTATAGTGCGGCCGCTGAGAGAATGCATTACTTGACAGGTACTATCAAGTGTCTTTGGACAATCTTCCGGAAGTCGCATTATAATTGCCAACATAATTCTCTTATAATTGTTTTTGGGCATTAAAAATGGTTGATGATTATGAACAAGATAATCAAGCAACACAAAATATGATTAATGCTATATTCCAGATGGCGCCAGTGTTAGTAAAAAGCTGAGAAGACCATCATTAATCTCATCCGGTAATCATTTTATTGACTACCGCCTGTAATAAATAACCTATCTCTATCAGAACTTTTGACAATGCTAAAAGCATCGTCAAAATTGCTTCTTTATAGAATTACTGCCTTCACTCGTGTCTTAGTAGATTATTAGTAGTATCCCTAAAGTAGATTATCATGATCCGCAATCGCCATAAAGGAGACCTATGACTAGTATTTATTTACATTATCATTAACATTTAGCGTAATTTCACAGGGGGCGAATCTCCCAGTGCTGGAGAATCAGAATGTAAGATTATAATTTTACTAGCGGCCGCCCGCGCTTTCACCCCACCAAAAATAGGTCAATACTGTCGATAGTATGAGTGATTTGGGTCCCTTCGATAGGCTATCGTTACTATATACTTGACTATCCATTTTCTAGCAAGCCTAGTGCGTTCGCACTGCACAAACCTTTACAAGAAAACATGTTACCTATATAAAAAAAGGACAATGCCGACGCTGAGAGAATGCATTATTTGACAGGTCCTATCGAGTGTCTTTGGACATCCTCTCGGAAGTCGCATTGTAATTGCCAACATATTTTCTTGTAATTGTTTTACTGCCCCAAAAGTCAGGGCAATTAAAATGCTTGATGATAATGAACAAGATAAGCAACACAAAATATGATGAATGCTTTATTTCAGATGGCGCTAGTGTTGGTAAAAAACTGAGAAGACCATCATTAATCTCATCCGGTAATCATTTTATTGACTACCGCCTGTAATAAATAACCTATATCTATCAGAGATATGCTTAATTTTGACAATGCTAAAGCATCGTCAAAATTGTATTTTATAGAATTGCTTACTGCCTTCTCTCGTGTCTTAGTAGATTATTAGTAGTATCCCTAAAGTAGATTATCATGATCCCCAATCCCCATAAAGTAGACCTATGACCACTATTTATTTACATTATCATTAACATTTAGCGTAATTTCACAGGTGGCGAATCTCCCAGTGCTGGAGAATCGGAATGTAAGATTATAATTTTACTAGCGGCCGCCCGCGCTTTCACCCTCGTGGTTCCCGTTCTCGCGGCGATATCGGGATGAAGAGTAGCCTATGTGTTAATCCACTTCTTAAAATCCCTGCGTAACAAATTTCATCAAAATCCGTTCAGCAGTTTTTGCGTGAAAGAGTAACAAACAAACATACTGACATACTTTCACATTTATAATATTAGTAGGATATTCATCAAGGTTAGGTTACTTACAGACCAACTTATTAGTCCCATATTGATGTGACAAAATTATGGGACCATAAAATCGGATCGGTATTTGAAATAGCAAGGATGAAGAAAAATTAATGTCTAGATTTGCACAATTCTACTCGTAATAAAACAATACCGTGACTGTCTGACTGACAACGCACAGCCCAAACGGCTTAACCGATAATTTGCTTACAGGATCCTTGATTTTTTTGATATTCACACGGAAACGGGTACCACGCGGGTGAAACCGCGGGCGGCCGCTAGTAGGTAATAAATAAAAAAATAATTGAAGTATGCTATTAAGATATAAATAATTCTTAAGTTTCAGACGATAACCCACAAGTCAAGCTTGGTCACAAATATAAGCAGGGCGAAGAAATATTTAAAGAAAAAATGTTTAACACGAAATTCTTTTCGGGAGGCTCTGGTGATAAAGGAGGTACGGATAATCATCTCTTGACGTAGGTCGCATGCTTAGCAATCGTTAAGAGCGCTAGCGTAACGCCTGTGGCGGTAGTAATAGTAGTTAGTATTCTTTGATGTCGGTATTACCAAATGAGATGAAGGTTTTTTAGAGGAATAAAGGTCAGCAGCCAGCCCTACATAGTATTCACGCACACGTTTGACTTACGAGTATGTAGTAGTAGTAGGCTTTTACGCGCGGACGGTTGTACAGAGTGCCGGGGGGCTGGTATTACTAAAGAATACTGACCATACAGCATCGATACAATCGATTCTGAATACTATCTACGCCGAATGCTCAATACTATCGATAGTACCGATCGATGCTATCGATAGAATCTATTTAGTTCATATAAGCGATACTATCGATAAGATTGCAAAAATAGGTCAATACTGTCGATAGTATGAGTGATTTGGGTTCCTTTCGATAGGCTATCGATACTATATACTTGACTATCCATTTTCTAGCAAGCCTAGTGCGTTCGCACTGCACAAACCTTTAAAAGAAAACATGTTACCTATATAAAAAAAGGACAATGCCGACGCTGAGAGAATGCATTATTTGACAGGTCCTATCGAGTGTCTTTGGACATCCTCTCGGAAGTCGCATTGTAATTGCTAACATATTTTCTTGTAATTGTTTTACTGCCTCAAAAGTCGGGGCATTAAAAATGCTTGATGATAATGAACAAGATAAGCAACACAAAATATGATGAATGCTTTATTTCAGATGGCGCTAGTGTTAGTAAAAAACTGAGAAGACCATCATTAATCTCATCCGGTAATCATTTTATTGACTACCGCCTGTAATAAATAACCTATATCTATCAGATATATCTGCTTAATTTTGACAATGCTAAAAGCATCGTCAAAATTGTATTTTATAGAATTGCTTACTGCCTTCTCTCGTGTCTTAGTAGATTATTAGTAGTATCCCTAAAGTAGATTATCATGATCCCCAATCCCCATAAAGTAGACCTATGACCACTATTTATTTACATTATCATTAACATTTAGCGTAATTTCACAGGCGGCGAATCTCCCAGTGCTGGAGAATCAGAATGTAAGATTATAATTTTACTAGCGGCCGCCCGCGCTTTCACCCTCGTGGTTCCCGTTCTCGCGGCGATATCGGGATGAAGAGTAGCCTATGTGTTAATCCACTTCTTGAAATCCCTGCCTAACAAATTTCATCAAAATCCGTTCAGCAGTTTTTGCGTGAAAGAGTAACAAACAAATAAACAAACATACTGACATACTTTCACATTTATAATATTATTAGGATATTCATCAAGGTTAGGTTACTTACAGACCTACTTATTAGTCCCATATTGATGTGACAAAATTATGGGACCATAAAATCGGATCTGTATTTGAAATAGCAAGGATGAAGAAAAATTAATGTCTAGATTTGCACAATTCTACTCGTAATAAAACAATACCGTGACTGTCTGACTGACAACGCACAGCCCAAACGGCTTAACCGATAATTTGCTTACAGGATCCTTGATTTTTTTGATATTCACACGGGAACGGGTACCACGCGGGTAACACCGCGGGCGGCCGCTAGTAGGTAATAAATAAAAAAATAATTGAAGTATGCTATTAAGATATAAATAATTCTTAAGTTTCAGACGATAACCCACAAGTCAAGCTTGGTCACAAATATAAGCAGGGCGACGAAATATTTAAAGAAAAAATGTTTAACACGAAATTCTTTTCGGGAGGCTCTGGTGATAAAGGAGGTACGGATAATCATCTCTTGACGTAGGTCGCATGCTTAGCAATCGTTAAGAGCGCTAGCGTAACGCCTGTGGCGGTAGTAATAGTAGTTAGTATTCTTTGATGTCGGTATTACCAAATGAGATGAAGGTTTTTTAGAGGAATAAAGGTCAGCAGCCAGCCCTATATAGTATTCACGCACACGTTTGACTTACGAGTATGTAGTAGTAGTAGGCTTTTACGCGCGGACGGTTGTACAGTGTGCCGGGGGGCTGGTATTACTAAAGGATACTGACCATATAGCATCGATACAATCGATTCTGAATACTATCTACGCCGAATGCTCAATACTATCGATAGTACCGGTCGATGCTATCGATAGAATCTATTTAGTTCATATAAGCGATACTATCGATAAGATTGCAAAAATAGGTCAATACTGTCGATAGTATGAGTGATTTGGGTCCCTTCGATAGGCTATCGATACTATATACTTGACTATCCATTTTCGGGCAAGCCTAGTGCGTTCGCACTGCACAAACCTTTACAAGAAAACATGTTACCTATATAAAAAAAGTACAATGCCGACGCTGAGAGAATGCATTATTTGACAGGTCCTATCGAGTGTCTTTGGACATCCTCTCGGAAGTCGCATTATAATTGCCAACATATTTTCTTGTAATTGTTTTACTGCCCCAAAAGTCGGGGCATTAAAAATGCTTGATGATAATGAACAAGATAAGCAACACAAAATATGATTAATGCTTTATTTCAGATGGCGCTAGTGTTGGTAAAAAACTGAGAAGACCATCATTAATCTCATCCGGTAATCATTGTATTGACTACCGCCTGTAATAAATAACCTATATCTATCAGAGATATGCTTAATTTTGACAATGCTAAAGCATCGTCAAAATTGTATTTTATAGAATTGCTTACTGCCTTCTCTCGTGTCTTAGTAGATTATTAGTAGTATCCCTAAAGTAGATTATCATGATCCCCAATCCCCATAAAGTAGACCTATGACCACTATTTATTTACATTATCATTAACATTTAGCGTAATTTCACAGGTGGCGAATCTCCCAGTGCTGGAGAATCAGAATGTAAGATTATAATTTTACTAGCGGCCGCCCGCGCTTTCACCCTCGTGGTTCCCGTTCTCGCGGCGATATCGGGATGAAGAGTAGCCTATGTGTTAATCGACTTCTTGAAATCCCTGCCTAACAAATTTCATCAAAATCCGTTCAGCAGTTCTTGCGTGAAAGAGTAACAAACAAATAAACAAACATACTGACATACTTTCACATTTATAATATTAGTAGGATATTCATCAAGGTTAGGTTACTTACAGACCAACTTATTAGTCCCATATTGATGTGACAAAATTATGGGACCATAAAATCGGATCGGTATTTGAAATAGCAAGGATGAAGAAAAATAATGTTTAGATTTACACAATACTACTCGTAATAAAACTATACTGTGACTGTCTGACTGACAACGCATAGCCCAAACGGCTTAACCGATAATTTGCTTACAGGATCCTTTGACGATGTAGGCGAGCATTAAAAAAGGATTTTTTTGATATTCCCACGGGAACGGGTACCACGCGGGTGAAACCACGGGCGGCCGCTAGTAGGTAATAAATAAAAAAATAATTGAAGTATGCTATTAAGATATAAATAATTTTTAAGTTTCAGACGATAGCCCACAAGTCAAGCTTGGTCACAAATATAAGCAGGGCGACGAAATATTTAAAGAAAAAATGTTTAACACGAAATTCTTTTCGGGAGGCTCTGGTGATGAAGGAGGTACGGATAATCATCTCTTGACGTAGGTCGCATGCTAAGCAATCGTTAAGAGCGCTAGCGTAACGCCTGTGGCGGTAGTAATAGTAGTTAGTATTCTTTAGTATTACCAAATGAGATGAAGGTTTTTTTAGAGGAATAACGGTCAGCAGCCAGCCCTACATAGAATTCACGCACACGTTTGACTTACGAGTATGTAGTAGTAGTAGGCTTTTACGCGCGGACGGTTGTATAGAGTGCCGGGGGGCTGGAATTACTAAAGAATACTGACCATATAGCATCGATACAATCGATTCTGAAATACTATCTACGCCGAACGCTCAATACTATGGATAAATCGATGCTATCGATAGAATCGATTTAGTTCATATAATCGATACTATCGATAAGATTGCAAAAATAGGTCATTACTGTCGATAGTATGAGTGATTTGGGTCCCTTCGATTGGCTATCGATACTATATACTAGACTATCCATTTTCTAGGCATTAAAAATGCTTGATGATAATGAACAAGATAAGCAACACAAAATATGATGAATGCTTTATTTCAGATGGCGCCCGTGTTGGTAAAAAGCTGAGAAGACCATCATTAATCTCATCCGGTAATCATTTTATTGACTACCGCCTGTAATAAATAACCTATATCTATCAGAGATATGCTTACTTTTGACAATGCTAAAAGCATCGTCAAAATTGTATTTTATAGAATTAGGTACTGCCTTCTCTCGTGTCTTAGTAGATTATTAGTAGTATCCCTAAAGTAGATTATCATGATACCCCAATTCTCATAAAGGAGACCTATGACTAGTAGTGGGCGGAGAACTGTTAATAATGATGGTTATGAAGTCACGTAATTTATTACACATCCCTCCTTTTTGTTTCAGATGATTCATCATCAGCATCATCAGCCGAAGACTTTTCCTATAGAAAGCGTAAGGTTAAATCAAAAAAACAACTACGTAAACATGCTCATATGTCAGAAAACGAAATTCGTTCCGAATAAATTAATGATTTTTAAAAGGAATAAATAGTATATTATCATTTTTTGTTATTGTAATACACATTTCAGAAATATGTTGCCCTTTACTATACTACCTTTGTATTATGAAAGTCGACGTGATATTTGTTGGATGGAAACATTAAGTATAATACTTTTTTGAGAAACGTCTATACCCATTGGTTTCGCGTAAATTGCTTAACTGCTGCAATTTCAGGCCGAACGTGCGAGCCATTTCGACATCAAATATCGCAGATAATTAAGAAAGTAGAATGTGTATTCTGTTTCTTTATTCATAAATGATATGTTCTTTAACACAAAATATAACATGCTCTACGATAAAACACATCAGAAATTATTGAATGAGTACTGTATTCTAAACGTCTCACAGAACTGTAAAACCTTTTCACGTTACGTAATATTCTTCATTTGGGTAATTTTCCATTGGGTCTTTGTTACCTTGTATCTTATGCTTCTTGTATCCTGCTTGGACTCGTGTTGCACTGAAAATACAGAATATCGATAAAATCCTACCGTACCATTAAATAGTGTCAGCACTAATAAGCACAAACTGTTTTGCTAATGTTGAACCAAAACTAAGCGTTTTATTTTTTTTAAGATTAAGGTTTATATTAGGATCGGATAGGATCTAATAATTAGATCCTATCCGATCCTAGGATTTATATATCTTTTTAACATCATTTCAATTCCTGATAACAAAGCTTTGTCTACAAAAAACGAAAACTGAAGAAAATTGGAACTTTGTTTGAAAGCAGGTCAAAACACAAAAGAAATGGCATTTTAGTATAATCCTAAGTAGTAACTAATATTATAAATGCGAAAGTGTGCTAATTTCTCCTTTCTTGACGCCATATCTTTTTGAATCGACGGGAACTAATCGTTTTGAATCGACGGGAACGGGAACCACGCGGGTGAAACCGCGGGTGGAAGCTAGTAGTAGCAAGTATAAAATGAATTCAATCATGAATAAATTACCTTTCTTCGTACTCTTCCCTGTATACTAAGTCAGCATCCCTGGACGGAGTCCCTATCTTTTTAGGCTTGACTCTGTTAACGAATTGTGTTCTGGGAATCGTACCATCAAAATCTTTGAAATATAAGAACCTATCTGGGCCTTCAACTAGCTCTATATTTCCTAATCTGTCATCACCCTTATTAGTATAAAAATCTTCGAAACTATTGGTAGCTCCTTGCGTTTCAACAATTTCAATGGGTTTGAAATTTCGCATAATAATCGGTGAGTTTCCACTGCGGAGGATGGCCGTGGATATCGCTAGGTTTGGCGTTATCGATATTGGTATAGGGGTCCTTCTGGAAGGTGTTTTTGGATTTGGCATATATTCGCGATGTCGTTGCAAAGTAGGCCTAACTTTTCTAGGTGTGCTGGTCCTATATGGAGGTGATCTTGACGTACCACTTCGTTGCGACGATGCTTTTGATGTAGCAGACCGGTATGACGACGTAGTGGTCAGGTGATCAGATGAAGCGGTCTGGTGTGGAATCGTTGAGGTCCAATGTGGAGGCGGTGTGGCCCTTTCTGACGACAACGTTGTAATCCAAGCAAGCGATTTTGCTGTTAGCTTATAGTAAACATGTGGCCCCGAAAGTCCAATTCCTGTTGTCCTAATTGATTCCGTGAATACCTGTTAAAAAGACATGGGTAAATACTATAATCCTAATCCTAATTCTTTCTAATATTATCAGTGCGAAGGTATGTTTGTTTCTGCTACGCCCTAACTAAGCAATCGACTTGATTTTTGGCATATAGAGTTGAATTGAAACGACAGAGAGTAACATGTTGTACAGGCTGCTTTTTATAAAAAGAAGTCGGAGGTGAAAGATTTGTTGTTGGGGCATTTTTAGGTGTTTAGGATAGGGCTAAATTAAAATATTTTAATAGAGCAAAAAGGTCTACGGTATTTAATCAGTCTCCACTTACTTGCGCTTGTACCGCCTCATCACTCATCTCCACTGGTTGAGGTTCTGGCTTGTGCTCATATCTGATCAGCCGGTCCGCATAACCTCTGGTCTCGTCGGCCTTTTTCAAGGTACCTTCCAAGATTGACGGCCCCGACTTAACTTCGTTGGCTTGCTTTCTGATATCATTGTAGTCGATTCCAGTATTTTGTGCCTCTAGAAAGATAATGTTAATGTCAATAGATAGAGTACAATTTTAGTTTCGTTTCTGATAGCTGATGGTGCTTTGGAACCGGTCCGGTCACATACGTAGTCAACGTGGACGGGGGAAACCTTTGTTATTACAAAGTGAAATGTTTAGTATTAAAGTCAATTAGGCTTGTATAGGTAAAATACCGTTCGGCGTAATTGATAATGGTATCTATTGATACTTTCAAATAGTAAAAATAGAAAGTTATATATACGCTTAAATGATTTTTGACAAATTGTTAAAAATGTTAGTGTAAGTAGCTGTAGTTTTATTACTTGAAAAATATATCTTATATATAAAATTCTCGTGTCACAGTTTTCGTTCCCATACTCCTCCGAAACGGCTTGACCGATTCTCATGAAATTTTGTGAGCGTATTGAGTAGGTCTGAGAATCGGCTACTATCTATTTTTTATCCCGAAATTCCACGGGAGCGAAGCCCCGGGGCACAGCTAGTATATATATATATATATATATATATACATATATATATATATATATATATTCAAATCTTTAAATAACCAGTAGTAAAACATCTTCAAAATTCGTTACATGTTTCAAATATTTTTCCTAGTCCTGGCTGAGCATTCTGAGAAGTTTGCAAAAGAAGCTAAGTTACTAACTCTGTTTAGTAGACATACGTGTTCAATTTGGCTTAGCTCATGAAACTTTAGGTAAACAGACGCGATCAATTTGCTGACTAAAACAAGAATGCTAATGCTAATTTTGTACAGCCGTCGTTACAGTGTGATAAGAGTGGCAAACAAAATCTAATGTTACTAATAAATAATATAGTTTTAATTGCATAACTATACCGTGAATGATGTTACTAAATTGGAACTTAAAGGTGAACTTTCACTCTATGCTGATGACACTAGTCTGTTTTACTTTGGCCGTGATGCGGAATCCATTGCTCGAGATTTGCAACTTAGTGAGTGGTTCCAATATAATCTCCTAACCGAGAATGTAAGTAAAACGCACTATGTTATTTTAGCAGCTAAAAATAAAAATATTTCAGATTTTGATCCACTAAAAATTAATAATATAGAAATAAGTAAGTCAGACAGTAAACAATATATGGGTCCAATATTAGATAGTGGCCTAATACGGAAGTTGCATTTATTGATAGTAAAATCGAAACTGACATCTCTTTCTGGTGCTTTACGTGGCTTAGTTCGAATTCGACCGCTAAATGTGATATATACTATTTATAACTGTCTAGTAAAACCGCACATCGATTACTTGATAGAAATATGGGCCAAAACTAAGCTTAAACTATTACAAACATCACAAAATAAATTGATAAAAACATTATTTAACTATGATTATTAACTCCAAGTACCCAATTATATAAAAAGACTAAATAAATGAACATTGTAATAACATACAAATATCTTACATATTGATTCGAACATTTTTAAACAACACTATTCATACTGATATTTCATTCAAGACTGAAAAACATCACGTTAGACGACTGCGAAGTGTTAATATAATAATACTATGACCTCCGCGCACTAACTATGGCAAAAGTAATATCACCTTTCAGAGTGCGAAGATCTATAATAATTTACCAAATAATATAAAAAATGCTCAAACTTAAAATCGTTTAAAAACTATTCAAACTTCATTTATTAAATCAAAACTAAATAGTCCTATCTGAGAATTTCACTTGTGGCCGAGTTAATTTTTTCCAATATTTTCTATTTAAAATTTATCATAAGTATAAAACTAAATAGTCATAAAAAACAAAAATCATAGTATTAAAAACAATAGTTATGTTAATCGTATCATTATTATTATCAACCCAACTGCGTAATCGCGCGTGGCACATCTGTTTGCTGTTTTGCTTACAATAGGTATCCCACATCTGACTTGTATCAATTTGCGATGTGCTTACCGTTCGCCAACTATTCTTGCTTGAGATCGTTATTCGACAACACTGTCAGCTGTCATTTGACCATTCCACCCAATCACGTCGGAGAAAACACGCTGTATGTCAAACAAGTAAGACTCGCACTAAATTCAGTCATCGCTTCTCCCCATTTTTAACTCCCTTCTTATATAATCGATTTAACAAACATCTAAATATTTATTCACTGCCTAAATCGTCTTGTAAACAAAAAAAATATAAATGGCAACAAACACTTAATTACCTTGACACTGAAAATCTTTTAAAGATATGTACTTAATATATTTAACTAACCCAGATAAAATATATAGGTGCACTCACACTAGTCACACACACACACATACACCCACCCACACACACACACACTTCACACCACACTCACGCATTCACATACAATATTTGCTCACACTAGATGCTATACCAAATTGTAATTTTTTATTAATTGCTTTCTTTTGATTTTTCTTTTTTTGTTATATTTGATTTATGTTCATATTCTCATGACTTGCTTTGACTAGTTCACTGGTAACGTCCGTGGAGGTTTATGGCGCTGTATGCTGAAATACAGGCTTAGCCTAGTTCGGCAGCAGAGGCTTATAAATATTAATATTTGTACACATGTCCTAGTTCTAAGTTGGTTATTATTTGTAACAATATATACATTTTTTTGGTCAATAAACATTATCTTATCTTATCTTATCTAATATGAACGACGGACGACGACGCTTTGTCGGGTGCTGTCGGCTGTCTTGGTCTCTCGGCACAGAATACCTTATAGTACACTCTCGGTTGCTTTACTTGCTCTGTCATATGGGTATTGTACCAAAATACCCGTATTGTTGTGATTACTTAGATTAAATTAATAAGTTACAAAAATGTTATGTAAAGACTAAGTTGTTAGACTCAAATATAACCCAATCATAATTTGTATTGTAACTGTTCAAGCGACAAGTAAATTAGTTATAATCAATTTTATTATGTACTGTAAGTTCTCAATTTAGCGATACAAACCATCTCCTTAACCAAAAATAAAAAAAATCAATCCGGCTTTCGTAAGGGCTTCAGCATATCCACAGCACTTGTGAAATCATCAGCTAACTGTATGACATTACTAGATTTTAGTAATGCGTTCAATTCTGTTGATTTTGACATCCTCCTTGGTTGTACTACGTTTTCTGAGCATATCTCCAGTGGCAATTGGTTGGTTTCAAAGTTACCTGCTAAGCCGACGGCAGCGTACATCCGCACTGAAGATTCCTTCTCCACGAGGTGTGATATCAATGCCGGTGTTCCTTAGGGTAGCGTTTTATCTCGGTTTCTTTTTTCTATATTTTTAAACTCTATCACACAATCTAGTTTCTAGTTTCACCTCTACGCTGATGATTTGCAGATATATACACAAGGTCCGTTATTGGATCTCACACATGGGATCACTGCTTTCAACTTCGACTTGGCGCAAATAAATTCTTGAAGTAAGTCTTTTGGTCTTACCCTTAACCCTGCCAAAATTCAATGCATTATCATTGGTTGTCCTCATTTCATTTCGAAGTTCGACTTTGGTCAGCTGCCAGCAGTTTCTTTAGATGATGTTATTATCCCGTTCTCGACTACAGTTACAAAACTACGTGTACCGTTTGACCAACGTCGTGGAGACCTCACGTGGAAGGCGTTAGGAAAAAGTTGTTCGCGGAATAAGGTTCACTAAATCGGCTTCGTAATTTTTTGCCGGCCAGTACCAAAATGACTCTGGCTCAATTAACTATTCTAGACTACGCTGATGTCTGCTACACTGACCTTTCGAAAGAGCTACTGCAGAATGAGTGCATCAGATATATTATCTTTAATCTTCGAAAATATGATCACATGTCATCCTTCCGCACTAAACTTAACTGGCTTCCTATTCGCCAGCGCAGGGACACACACACTCAAGCTTCTTTACTCCATCCTGTTCCTATCAACTTACCTAAAAGATTGTTTCTCTTTTCGAGCTACTCCCTCTCACTGTACCTTACGATCTTCCTGTAACCTTTCCCTTGAAACTCCCCGTCACTTTTTCGACTTCGTTTCCTGTTCATGCGGTACGGCTTTGAAACGCACTTCCCTAAGACATCAGAAAGGCACAGACTCTAAGTTCCTTTGGCGATCGAGTAAGAAGACATTTCTTTTATCATCTTCCAAATTGCTAAAATTAATTTATAATTTTTCATATATGTTATCTATTAGTATACATATTCCTTATCTTATTTGTGCACCCACTTTAGGTAACCCTATCTATTTATATTCTTGCACCCAAGATTGCCTGGAAGAGATTGCTATATAGCAATAAGGCTGCCTATTGTTTGTTTTTCTTGTTTGTCAATTTACCTGTATTTGTTTGTTTGTTTGGTAACGGTGCACAATAAAGTTTTTATTATTATGTTAATTATCTTCAAACTGCATTGGGAGAGAAAGAAAACATAGAATATGGCAGCTCTGCCTTTCCAGTGCAGATAGTACAAAGCTGGACTACTATGAATGGACAGTGCATACTCGAAAATTGATATAGGCGACGGGCTAGCAATCAGTCACTATTGTATCCGTACAAATTCATAGATACAACCACAGATCTATATCGAGATAGATGGTAAAAGTGTACTTACCTTGAGTGTCAAAAGTTTGATCCACGGTCAAAGTTTTCCGACCTAAGTCATTCCGCTTGAGACCATTGCCATGAAAACACGCGTCATTCAGAAAACAAAATGGTTAATTGTGCAGTGCTTTCTTGCAAGAGCTCGTCAATGACATTTCTACATCACTAAATCTCGCTCGTGACGTCATCGTAGGTACGAAAAATTTGACAGGCTAGTTCGTCATACAGTTAGAATCGCTCTTTTCGTCTATCTAGATATAGGTCTGTGGATTCAACCAATGCCAAATGTGGCCACAGACCTATATCGAGACAGACGAAAATAGCGTTTCAAACTGTATGAGAATGATACATTTGGCTATCAAGCTGTATCTTTGATGATCCTGTCAGCCCCGCAAGGGATTTACGGCGTGATATTATGTAAGTAGGTATGTATATAATTACAAATTACACACTTATTCACAACTTACGAGTATCAAAGATGTCGACTTCGCCGCCTCCCGACCTTCGCGGCTGCCTCACGATGTCCGGCCGGTCGTAGAACTGACCACGTTTCATGTACACCGTAATGTCAGACCCTGGATCGAAAGTAAAAAAAAATTATGACATTTTGAAGTCATGTTAAGTTATGTTTCTTTCGAATGCGAGGATATTTCTCTCATTGATGAAACGACGGTGGCCAACACCGTAGAAAGGTGAATATACTAGAAAAAATCGACGTGTCCTCATAGGTCTCTGTAGCATAATTGGTTAGTGCATTTGGCTGGATTCCCAAGGATGCGGGTTCGAATCCCGTCAGGGCGACATGACACAAGTTGCTTTTTTTTTGTATATTCTCTTGTTTTATATTTATCTCATAAAAATAGCATTGTAAAATGCAAAGTTAAAATGTTATAATATATTTTTTGTTATGTTATTAAGCAACCGTTGTTTACCAGCAGCTTACATGCTTTTTACATGGACAGGGAGTCCTAAGCTGGGCAGGGAAACAAATAAAAAAAATTAATGTGCCAGCTGTTAGCTATCTAGTGCAAGTAGTAAAAGCCTAGGAACTTAAGTATAGGATCACTTTGTTGTCCGTCTGTCCACTTTTAACCGCCTCTGTGGTCTAGTGGTACAACCACCGGTATCAGACCTAGGGGTCCTTGTTCGATTCCCAGTGCGGGTCCATATTTTATTCGATTTGGTTGGTTGAAGGACTTGTTGTAAGTCCGCCTGGCTAGCTACCACCATCTTATCCAAGTCTGACGCCATCACAACAATGATTTCAGCATTGTTGTGTTCCGGCAGTTCGAGATAAGATGGCTAGTTCCTCAGTGGCTGAGGATTCCAGAAGAGGCTCGCTTCCATCTTTAGCCTTATCAATACTTAACATCAGGTATGATGAAGGCTAAGAGTCTCCCCGTCGGTCGACCATTAAAAGAAAGACTCAACTTATACCAAATGTGGCGTCGTCGTTGAGGTCTAATAATAATAATAAATTCTTTATTGTTTCCAAACATAAGTAATTTGACAATTCATATTTTAATTATTAAAAAATGTACTTTCATACATGATCTATATAAATGCAATGGGTCACACACACATACGTAGAATTTTTGAAATTATAAGATATTTGTATATTCGTGTTTTATGTATGAATGTACAATTTTTTAATTATTTCGCGCAAACAAATAACTGAAACGAGTTAGTTGCGCATGTATTTATGAATTATTAAGGTATGATGAACCAATAATTGTGTAATGTTTGTTTGTATAGAAGTCGTACCACCTTAAGGTTAAATAATCTATTGAGTATTCAAAATTACTAGTCATGTTCTATTATTTGTGATATAAACGTTTTCTATAAACCTATTATTTTTAAAACAAAGCTCCATAAAAAAGCTCTACTGGTCTACCAGGAAGTTTCTCGATTGTACTTACAATCAGGGAATCGGGGATCAGCAGAGTTTTTTTTTTTAAAGAAAGTTATCTCAAAAAGTAATACACTTATAGAAAACAAAATACAAATAATAGAACTTTAATAGGTATTTCATTTTATTAATAAATTATTTCTTTAACCTTAATACTTTTCGAAATGATACTCAAAAAACTCTACTGGTCAACCGGGAAGTTCCCGGACTGTACATAAATAAAGACTTGTAAAGACTCGCAGCATACTTCCACTGTTGGGTATTGATAATCAAATAAAAGGCAACAACGACGATGGCGCGGCTCGGTCTTCATCGTCTGCGTATTAAGAGGTAAAACGTCAGTCCCCCATCACATACAAACGTAATATCAAAATAATTTAAAATTTCAGCATGATTGACTGTACTTGTGATGTTATTTGGATTAAGACATTATTTATCTTGGTTTCTATTACAAAAACAATCCTAAATATCTAACAATAAAAAAAATGCCAATAACAATATTTTTTCATAAAAATACAACAACATGCAACTGCAAATCGCATTTATTTGTAATTTGGTAAGTATCTAGTTTTTTTTTTTATGGAAACCTAGACAAATAGTTACTGTCTTAATCCGAATAACATCACAAGTACAGAAATGAATGCTCTAATTTCAAATAATTTTGGTACCAATTACTTTAGTATGGGGAGCTGACCGGTCGCCGGCCTCGTAGTTCTCACAGATGCCCTCCAAAAAGTAGCTGAAAGCCTGAAGGACATTTTATACATAAACATTGATCTCTAAACCTGTATTTATAGTGCATTTTGTTTTCCTTTTCGACGTCCCACGCCGAGTCGGGATAAATACCTATCTACTGATAATCCTGTCTTCCGACACAGTGTTTGCTTACAGAATTACCGATCCTGAGAGTCAAGCACCGTGCGAGTAATCCTTTTAAATCTGATAAGTTCTACGTCTAAGAATGGCAAAATGTTAAAGTTGATATTTATTTTTGAAACGGAATATATTGTCATGTATCTTGTTTTCACTATCTTCGGTATACCTAGTAATTAAGATGGAAATTATATTTAACTAAATGACCCGGCGATCTTCCTATCGTCCAGCACCACCTAACTGATCCAATTGCGTTTTCCAAATTATCTAGGAACCCACTGAAATATACGTACAAAATATCAAACAAATCGGTCCAGTCGTTTAGGATATATTAAGATTGTCGTTTATAATTAAGTGACGACCTGAGGGCGGTAATTAAACTTTAATTTTTAGGGCTGTAATCATCGTTATCCTTTGATAAATGACCATCTGCCTAAGTTGGCACTGCTCGATATTAAATAAAGTCCCTTAAAGGTGTATTACAATAATGAGGTTAATATAAAGTTGAAAAATTGGTCCATTTATTATGATAAATGGACCAATAGGTCATCTCATCCATTCTCTACAAATACTAAAACATAAAAGTCAGATGGTTTGAAATGGGCGCAAACGAATTATTGCTAAGAGGATTCCCAACAATTCATTTCATTGTTTATTTTCTATGGAGTTTAGAACTGTGTCAGTGTAGCAGAATTTGCTTCTAATTTTTTGAAGGCAAGAAAACTTTCTAAAAGCAAATTCTATAGGAAATAAACAAATAAATTAATTGTCAGGGAATTCACTCAGCAATTTTGCTTTAGCGCCCTTTTTAGACTCTCAGGTTTCTTGTTGATTCGTCGTTGTTTTTTCATTTTTTTTATGCATAGGTAGATGTGTTGTGGTTAGTGATTAAGTACAGTCAGCATCATATATATAGACTCAGTCAATATGCTCAAATATTCAGTAACATCCAAAGTGATCAATAATATTGTTACAACTCAAGTTATATTCAAATTGATGAAGTTGTCATCAATTTGAATAAAATTGATGACAACGTCATATAACGCTCTATACAGTTCTCATTTTTAAGAATACTATGGTTGTACCAATATATTTGAACACTTTGGATGTTCCTAATTATATGAGCACGTGAGCCGTGATATATGATGCTGACTGTACAGTGAAAAGATTTACGGTTCTTTTTTAAAATCGTCTACCTTGCACTGCGCCTGAGGATTGTTTTAATAATAAATTTACGGAAACCTTTTCATAACCAAACCTTGTCAAAGACGATTGAGTCGTAAAATTGTTTTGCTAGTACTAACTCGTAAAAGTGACGAATTCCGCCAAAGAGTAGTTATAGCCGTAGGCGATGCCGGCGACCAGAGCCACCCCCAGCCCCACGCAGATCGCGTAACACAGACAGCAGGTTAGGAAGAAAGTGATGAACCTGAAAAAATTATAAGGTTAAAGCAATACCTAACTATATTTGTGATTAGAGATGGGCAAAGGACCCGATTTTGACCCGACTGCTGGGTTTAAAACCAGTTAACGCCCATAGACCATTTTGTTGAACTAAATAAAATCTTCAAAAATAAGAGATGTGTCGGCCTTTGAATATTTTTGTGTATTGATTTAACAAGAAATTGTTTTTATACTTATGGTGTATTTTTAAATAGAAAAATATTGGAAAATATTATATCGGCCACAAGTGAATTCTCAGACGGGAATCGAATACGCGACCTTTGGAAATCCGGTCCAATGCTCTCCAAAATCCAAAGGTCGCGGGTTCGATTCCCGTCTGAGAATTCACTTGTGGCCGAGTTAATATTTTCCAATATTTTTCTATTTAAAAATTTACCATAAGTATAAAAATAGCATTGAAAAATGCAAAAATTACAAAATCATAAAAGAAATTGATTCTATAGGAACGTCACATTTGACTTATCAAAAGAAATAAAAAAAAAATCTGGTAAAAGTTTCTGTAACACACAATGGGGGTTTTTATTGAGTTTAAGATGTGGGTTTGTATGTGTGTGTGGTCTCTATTTGTGATTTTCACTTTTTCTTTAAATCTATTACTTTTTAAAACAAAACGGTCCAATAAAGGTTCCTATCTATATCTACTAGTCTGCCGGTAAGTTACTTGATTGTATGTAAAAGTGCTCCAAAAATAAGTCGTTTCAAAATGCAAACCGTAGCGTATTGGAAGAACATGGGATAAAAATCAGTTTCTTTTAATTAATCCTTATTTAAAAACCTAGCTCGTCTAGCAAGTCTCGGTAGCTCAGCGGTTAGAGCATTGGACCGGATTTCCAAAGGTCGCGGGTTCGATTCCCGTCTGAGAATTCACTTGTGGCCGAGTTTAATTTTTTCCAATATTTTTCTATTTAAAATTAACCTTAAATACCTAGCTTTGAAAGGTTCAATTTAAAGTGGATACAACCGGGTTAGTGGAAACAACAGGCTTCTATCCTACTTTGTTATTCCCAAAATTAGGTCAATTTCAATAAATTTGCGGGCATCAGATGATGTGAAAGCATATTAGCACCGATCCCACGCTGTCAACTTTATAAATTAATTTTCTGAGTCAGTACTCGGTCTTGTCTTGTCGTCGGACTTAATAATGTAAATTTAATGCTATAAGCAAACAATTTTGGCTCCATAACAAATCTAATTATGTTCTCGGCTTTATTGATTGAGTACCTACTTCAGTTCAGAGTTTCTAGTACAGTCACCGACTAATCGTTAGTGGTAATCAATATTCTTACAATAAAATTTAATTTGATAGCGATATAGAAATTAAATAATATAATAATCTATGTATTACGGAGTATTACTTTCGTAATAAATTAAAATATCTCATTAAATTAATTTCTATAAACTAGAATTTAAACACAACCCTTTCCTGGCCATGGATGCCATGATATGGCTCCTATTTAGAAGATAGAATTAAACTAATTACTAGAAAAAAATATTAAAACTAACATGAATGAAAATGAGTATGTAAATCAGAGGTTCCTAACCTTTTTTTTTTCATAGATCACTTTCGAAATTTTGTTGGTTCCGGTGGACCTCCTGCAGCTACATTTCTAACATATTGCTAAAGCTCGACAAAAAATTTGAAAATTAGCTATGGAAATTTGCGTTGCGGCTGAGTTCCAATCACGAATTTTCGTTTTTTTCCAATCACAACAGTTTTCGGAAGAGAAGTGAGAATTTATTGGTTAATTAATTAATTGATTGTGCTGTGAGTGGATGTCAAAAAAGTATATAAAGTGGCCAATCAAAGGGGATTCCATTCAACTTTACTTTTTTGACATCTAC
Source organism: Chrysoteuchia culmella (assembly GCA_910589605.1). Classification (NCBI taxonomy): domain Eukaryota; kingdom Metazoa; phylum Arthropoda; class Insecta; order Lepidoptera; family Crambidae; genus Chrysoteuchia; species Chrysoteuchia culmella. The sequence continues at coordinate 17,308,190 of OU342651.1, read as the reverse complement.
GCGCAGCACAAGAAAAAATCAGTACTCACTTCTTTTATTGAGAAAACTACCCGTTCGGAGTGGTAAAAATAAAAAGAAAAAGTGTATTTTCTTGTGTTGTCCACTCCCAGTTACGTGATATTCAATCGGCTCCTTTTATTTGTTAAAAGGTTTGTAGTGACACTAAAACTTTTCTCGCCAAGATATGAATAGGGAAACGCTATTAAAAGCTTTTTCGCAATTCCCCGCGCTCCAGGATATTTTTCGGGTATTTCTGCCTGCAGTCAAAATCTTTCATAGAACAGAGGGTCTGTTAAATTTCACCTCGAGAACCTCGAGTCTCAGTCTCTAAGCTCGAGTAGGTTCTCTTCCAATATCACTTACTTACTCCGCTTCCGTTCCATCAAATGGATTTACGATCCATGGTGGTATTTCCTTCGCCAAAATAACTTCAAATCTGATTTTGAAGTCATCATGCAGGGCAATTTAATGTTGAACGTTTGTCTGGATATCCTCATCAAGGCATGCTGCTTGTGACAAATTTGAAAACTGGGAAAATTGGCGACTAATATTTTACTTCATAAATTTAAATTTTCTAAGAAAATTAAATTGATGCTGTCCCCTTGTAATTGTAAGTTAAGCTAGAATATGCAAGATTTACACATAACAGTCGCTGAGCTTCTTAAAATATTTTTTTACCTACTTTGATAGGGAAGTCAAGACAATAATTTTATTTATTCACTATCGAAACCAGAAACATTTACGTGAACCCCCGTTTAAGAATTGTGGTCCACCATTTTTGTCACACCAACGTAGACCCACGTCGAGTCTCCCGTGGACCACTTTGGCAATCAATTATGTAAATGAAACGCGCTGTAATCTGTAAATATTTAGTTTCAGTTAATATAGGTTCATGTATAGAACGTAACACCGACCGTCTAATAATGTCATAGAACGATCTTAATGTTGTTTTTTATTTTACACACAGCTTTGTTTTTAAGTTAGTCATCTGTTACCTCCATAAACATGACGCAGACTGTCCTTATTACATTAAGTAATTACTTGGAGGTCTATAAGTCAACCACTGTTTCTTGAAGAATATAAATTGTTATTCAATATTTTTTTATTACTGTTTTCGTCGTCGCTTATAGTTAAAATAAAAAATATATAATTAAAAAAAACCCTCCTGCATCCAAAGACAAGTTTACTGAAAAGATGGAAACAAGATCAAATACAAAAGGCAAATAAAAATATTTTCAACATGCACAGGATTTAATAATAAGTTGAATAATTAATAATGTCTTGCCTGCGACTGCATGTTATTATGTTGAGCAAAATATTTTTATATTTGCCTTTTATATTTTGAAATATATATTTTTATTTATATTCTTTTAGTTATTTATCAGTCACGGTATACCTTTTTGAAATCCTCAAGACCAGTCCTTTAGTTTGATACCTATATTGAAGTTTACCAACATTTATTTTTCATTTCGATTAGTACGAGTATCATCTCACTGCCACTATGTTGATTTTTAAACGTTATCATCATTATAGAAATCAGTTCAGCCGTTTGAAAGGTAAGATGTAATAAAGAATATGTAAACATAAAAACATACAAACATACAAGATACGCGCGAGAAACACAACCCTTCCTTTGCAGTCGGGTGAAAATACAAAATAGATTTTTTTTTGTAGGGAAGGTAGTATCTTTTTTTTGTAAGCTTAAAGAAGAAGAAGCTTAAATACAATGATTGCTGCGTATGTTTTAACCGCCTCTGTGTTCTAGTGGTAACAACTATCAGTATCAGACCCAGGGGTCCCGGATACGATTCACTACATATTGTATTTGGTTTGGTTGGAGGTAGGACTTGTTGTAAGTAGATGGCTAACTACCACCATCTTATCTAAGCCTGATGCCATAACAACAATGTTTTCAGCATTGTTGTGTTCCCGTAGTTAGATATAAGATAGCCAGTTCCTCAGTGATGAGTATTCTGGGAGAGTCTCTTCCCTCAGCCTTATCAATACTTAACATTGTAATGATGAAGACTAAAAGTCTTCCCGTTGTTAATAAAAAAAAATATACAAAGAAGTAATTGCCTATCGTGGCACAGCTGTAAATCGTCTGCAATAGATGCAAAGAGCATTGACGATTGTAACAACAAAACAAAAAGTGATGACATTTTTGTATCTTCTTCAAAGAATTCACTCTGAAGCTTCACTTCAATAACAGGTCTTTGCCCTAGGCGTTTTCCCTTATACTTGGAAATTCTTCAAGAACATATTTCTTTACATGTTTTTTGTTTGAAAATAATTAATAAGCAATTTTTTCTTTGATTTATGAGACGATAACTCTTAACGATATTATCGAAGATATTCCTTTGGTGTAGATAAATTTAAAAAGGTTTTTTAATAAGCCCGAGAGGAATTTAAGAATATCAATATCCTTTTTAGAGAATAACATGTACTCTTCTTGAGATATTAATTACGTTGCGATCTTAAGAATTGAAATTGATCGGATTTTACTTTTTTAGTATAATCCTATATAGAGTCAACCGCGTAGCTATATCTATACTATCTATACTAATATTATAAAGAGGAAAGACTTTATTGTTTGTTTGTTTGCTTCCAATAAATAAACTCAAAAACTGCAGGATGGATTTGGATGAAATTTGGTATACAGATAGTAGACAGCCTGGTTATGAACATAGAATATTTTTTATCCCGATATTCCCACGGGAACGGGAACCACGCTGGTGGAACCGCGAGCGGTCGCTAGCTTTTAATATGTAGGTTCGTCTCAAATCGCTATTGATAAATAATATTACATTCTTGTGTAAGATGTACTTGACAGTATCAACTCGCCGCGAATTCTCGCAATCTGAGCGAATTGGTCAGAGACCAATTGCACTCGTTAGAAGATTCTTTCACATTTTCCCAAAGTTCCATCCGAGAATTCACTTGTGGCCGAGTTGTTTTATTTCCAATATTTTTCTATTTAAAATTTATCATAAGTATAAAAATAGCATATAATAGCATATAGCATATAGAATCAGTTAGAAAATGTTTTAGACAGAACTTTATTAGAATCAAGTTTAGACAGAACTTTATCAAAAAAAAAAAAAACAATGGGTTGCACTCCGGGAGTGCCGGAAGAAGTGAAAACCGCTTAAACGAAACAGCAGGAGCAGGCATACATTTTCGCCGCGCGGTAGAAAGAGAGAGGGATATTACTTCCTCTCCTACACCGCGCCGGCGGTCTACTCTCCCTCCGTCTTACGAATTTTCGATCAGGTCACGTGTCCTGACGCGACTTCAACATTTTTTACCCATCCCAAAAATTTTAAACTCTGATGCGCACAACGCCGCTGAAGAAGTTTTCACTTCATAAAAGAAATAGGTTGTGATTAATTCGTCCAAGGTAGTAGCGTAATATGTTTTTTGAATATTATTTATCACCAATCTCAAATTTCCTGAAGTCCCTTTATTTTAATTAAATTTGAAAATGGATTACTTATATAAATATTGCTTTTATTCTTTTGTACCTACATGTTGATTTGTTGCATTGCATTGGACTAATTTGGACTAATTAATAATAATCAAAACAGTTAATTGTAATGTCAAAATAGTATTTACGTCAAAAATTTATAATAATTACACTTATGTTCATTTATAAATTCCATTGATGTCCATAAAAATTAAAATAATAAATAACACATGTCAAATAAAAAAATGACAAACATTTTATTAAATGTCAATATGTAAAATAATAAATCGTATATCACAATATATCGTAGCGCAAAGCATCCTGTCGGAAGTGATATCTGATTCCGCCATTATATAAAATAGCTCATAAGTACAAGTTAAATTGTATATGGGTTCGATGAAACTGACATGTTTCCTTATAGAAACAAAGATCCCAAAAAAATTAAGAGAAAAAGAATATATCATAACTACATTTAAATCAACTTCTTAATATTCTAAATATTATTTTCTATACTTGTTTGTTTGCATTGAACAGGCTCCGAAACTACGCAACGGATTTGGATACAATTTGGTACACAGATAGTAGATAGAAAGGTACTTTTTTATCCCGATATTCCCACGGGAACGAGAAACGCGCGGCAGAACCAACCTATCCTTATGCATGATTTTGTAATTTTTGCATTTTTCAACCCGCGACCTTTGGAAATCCGGTCCAATGCTCTAACCGCTGAGCTACCGAGACTTAAAGTTCAGCGGTTAGAGCATTGGACCGGATTTCCAAAGGTCGCGGGTTCGATTCCCGTCTGAGAATTCACTTGTGGCCGAGTTAATTTTTTCCAATATTTTTCTATTTAAAATTTACCATAACTATCCTTATGCCTTGAGTGTCGTGCTTGGATCCGATGTACGAACCATTAGATCACAGAGAGTGATAATTAATAATGCCCTATTTAAGGATATAAGTACAAGTATGAAGAAAAATAATAAATTAAGCACCAAAAAATACAAAAAAGTGCACGCATACAAACAAAATTTGAATGTGAACTCGAAAGTGATGATTCAGATAAAAAAATCAGGGTACTTATCAGAATAGCAAGGCAGTTGGTACAACCCTTTCAAGAATGTGAGTTAGACTAGCGAGCGACATTTAAAACAATCTAAGCACAAAATCCGTTAAGCGCCATTTGATTTCCGAATTCGGATTCCTCTCACGCAGGTCACGTTTGTTCATCAAACAATTTATTACTTTTCACACCTTCCTCCGTGTTGGTTCCATTCAAATTCTTTGTGCTAAGCTCAGGCCGTTCGCCTCATACATTTTATGGGTTGGAACGTGCTCCCAAATACCGTTTACGGAAAAATAACGTGGAAACATGGAAAGTGATTTTGTAGAAGGAAAATAAGCTTATTATGTGGGAAGAATTAAGATTAACCTCTTTGATATTATAACTTTGAATCGCTACTTCGTATTTTGTCCGTATTGTATTTTTTTATATAGGTGAAATCTCATGAGCTTTTATCACAGCGCAACCACCTACTACTCCCAACTAACCAAATCAATTTTTTTTAAACATTTATGTACAATCGGGAAACTTCCAGATTGATCAGTAGACTTTTTTTTTAAGAAAGATATCTCAAAAAGTAATAGGCTTATAGAAAACGTTTATATCAGAAATGATAGAGCTTTAATAGGTATTTCATTTTATAAATAAATGATTTCTTTAACGTTAATACTTTCACAAATATCGTTTCTCAAAAAAACCGGAAGTTCCCCGACTATACAAGAGAAACAACGCTTGGCGCGGGTTGGCGATCGCAGTGCCAAGATTTCAGAAAATGTTGCAGTCCTTATTCTTTCTATCTAAGATGGGGCATTGCTAAGTCTTTATGATGCCCGATGCTAAAAATAAGTAAGGTAAAATCCCCAATCGTGGAACACATAGCAAAATTAATTCAAATATGTTATAAGTAGCTTAAGCTCTTGTGCTACGAACACCGAAGATTAGTAGATACAAATATCATCCATAAGAGGAGTCTGAAGGGACAAACGCAGGACGGGGGCTCGTTAGAGTGCTACAACGACCCCGTTAGTCGGCTGACTAAAACTCCAGGGGTGTCCTTCTACGCATGGGGCAGACCCCATGCGTAGAAGGACACCCCTGGGGTTTTAGTGGAATCACCACATAACCTCCCCCGTCTTCCCCGGACTTGGGGGGTCATTTCCTCAGGGTCAAACATCATAATATATAATTATAATAATGCCCTGAATTATCAAGAGTTAAACGATAAATATTTTGAGTAGTACTATTGTTCACAACTGGGGGTCCATGATTAGGTCATGAAGGCATTTAGTTTTTAGGGAATATATTTTTTTAAAGATTATTATTAAAACTTTATATAAATAAAGTAATCACCTACAGTATTTTTTATCATTTGCTAGTACTCCCACACCCGTAGGTATTATGAGTTATCTCATATTTGGATAAGAGTACGAAAACTGGCCTTAAGTACAATGATGAATATAGTAGGAATGTAAAAATGTACTCACCTTTGTATAAGGTCGAGCGCCCATCCAAAGCAGTTGAATATATAGCACATGACGCGCTTTGAACGCTAAAGGCTGTCGTGCAGCAGTCGAATGGTCGTATGCTCGGTCGGATGGCAGTCGGGTGGTCGGTCAGTGGCCGGATAATGGTCGGAACGGCCTCCAACAGACGTCGAGCGGGGGTCGTCAGCGCAGATAAACTCATTAGTTGTTTCCCTGCTATCCACTCTACGATAAATAAATAATGAGATAAATTCAATTAGGTGTTTCTGTATATTTAATTTAGTAACGAGCTACACAAACAATAATACCACTTCAGCGTAAAAGTAAGTGAACTTGTATGCTTCACAAAACAAATTACCGTCGTATTAATTATGTATTTATTTCAGCTAGTTTTTCAACGATTTGATAACTAGTAGTAATAGAAGTTGGAATTATTTCAAACTATCTCACATTGTGATGTGAATAAACTGTTTACTCTCAGTGCCTCTTAAAAATCTGTAGGTAGGTACAGTCGGCCTATGAAAATGTTGAGCATGCCTACTTAGGAATCTTGTCATATTGAAACTTCTGTTATACTCAACATTATTATAATAATTTATGGAGGAAATTCCGTATTTAAACTTTGCTCTTAACATTTTCATGAGGCGACTGTACTTTAGAGACAATATTTTCATTCATTTCTATAAAAAGCTCATGGGTATTACAGCCAACATCGCATCAGTTTGATATGTTGGATGACTGTAATAATATGACATTTGTATTTTATGATTTTTATTTTTTTACATTTTCAATACTATTTTTATACTAATGATAAATTTTAAATTGAAAAATATTAGAAAAAATCAACTCGGTCACAAGTAAATTCTCAGATGGGATTCGAACCCACGACCTTTGGAAATCCGGTCCAATGCTCTAACCACTAAGCTACCATGACTTATAGTAGTGTTAAGTCTCGGTAACTCAGTGGCTAGAGCATTGAACCGTTTCGTCTGGGTTCCGTTCCGTTTGATTTCGAATCCTATCGGAATTCACTCGGGGCCGAGTTGATTTTTTCCAATATTTTTCAATTTAAAATTTATCATAAGTACGTATGACATTTGTATTTCTTTTTATGAACAATAGGGAGGCATGTGTAACTCTATTATTTTCTTAAGATCCCCGATATTTCGCTATCTCGAAAGCTAATACGAACATGGTAAAAATGCCATTTTTCCTAATAGTGACCCTGAAAGTTTGAAGTGTAGTAGTGTTACGATTTACTAACATGCTGGGTACTTCATAACAGCGATAACAGCTGATTTCAAAGGGGTTGGTTAAATCCGGCTACCCATAAATGTGACCGCGGTCTCTTCAAACAGTCACCCGCATGCGAAAGTAGTAAACAGACAAACAGACAGAAGTGGGCCATTAGTGAGTCGGCCTTCGAGTAAGTCCATAGTTTTTACGAGCGTGAGCCACTCTCAATAAACATCGTTACAACCAGATCTTCCGCAGTAATAGACAATGCTGTAATGTGACTATTTCAATATTCAAGGTTTATATTCCGCGTTTCTAGAGTATTGTCGTAAAATATGGTTGACTAAAAATTCATCTACATAAATAAAAATGAATCGTCAAATGTGTCGCTAAGCGCAAAACTCGAAATCGCAAGCCGTTTTCGAGTGTTGCGCTTAGCCGATTATAGATACACCGATTCAGTTAATTTTTTTGAACTCCTTTAAGGCACAAGGAAGGTTCTTATGGAGAGAAAAAACGTAAAGATTGCGAACGAAATAGTGCAAAACAATACCTTTGTTTTCTATACAAACGGGAATGGGAACCACGCGGGTGAAACCGCGGGAGGTCACTAGTGCTTTAATGAAAATGTAATTCGCGGTGCAAATCATCTTACTATTTTTTAACACATCCCCTTACACTGTATATCCCTAGCGCTGCGCTAGCGGGGTTGGCAAAGCATCGAAGTGTTGAGAATACAAGATACGCGCGAAAATCGTAAAAAGGTATAAACATCGCTCTCAGCCATACAGCAAGGACCCCACACTACACATACAAAAATAAAAAATCTTTAATATGATTTCACCAATTTGCATATTCATTGCAACGAACTTTTGTTTTTTTTGTTTTATTTTGTTGTTATTAATTAAGAAATAGTTGATATTATACTAGTTTTTAGCATATTTGCAAGTAGTTTTTGCATACTTGACAGCCAAACCTTGGTAATTATATCATACAAATGCGATGTAATTTGCCTGACCTAACAATTGAAATAAATTATTCACTAGGGATTTGAAAATACTATGTTTCATTGCCAAATGACTGAAATACAAATAAAGTTTCAACACCCATTAGGAAAAATAGATTAGAATTATAACACCTACAAACATAAAAACGTTGCAAGGATTAAAATTATACAAGAAAGACCCACAGATCTCGCGGGAAAACTGAAGACAAATCAAATTTTTCAACGGGACGAAACGACTTCGACTTCGTTTTTATCCACCTTTCATATTATTTGACTTGTTTTTAGGGTTCCGTAGCCTAATGGCAAAAAACGGAACCCTTATAGATTCGTCATGTCTGTCTGTCCGATGTATGTCACAGCCACTTTATTCCGAAATTATGAGGATTACACAGTTGAAACTTGGTAGGTGTATTCTGTAAACCGCTTTACGATTTTTACACAAAAGTAAAAACCTATACGTGTGAGTTATCTATAGATAGGGCTTTAAAAATTACATTGAGGTTTCTAAAACAATTTTTTCTCAAAGTCAACCGTTTGAAAGATGTACACTTCCAAAGTGGAAAATGTGTGCCCCCCCCTCTAACTTTTGAAATAAGAGAGTGAAAAAAAAAAAAAATATGCTGTAGATCTTTATAAAAACTATCAACGAAAATTGGTTTGAACGAAATATACTTAGCAATTTCAGTTTTACATTTTCCAAAACCGCAAATATAACTTTGTCATTCATACAAACATTATGAAAAACAAAGACTATACATACAAACACTACACTTTTTGCAGACGATAAATTATAGTGGCATTTTGGGTAGGTGTATTTAATATAATAATAATAATAGAATCTTTATTGCACACGATACAAAAACAAACACATACAAAGAAAATGTCAAAAAAGAGGAACACACAACAGGCCGCCTTATTGCTACATAGCAAACTCTTCCAGGCAACCTTGGGGGAGAGACGGGACCCTTCATGTGCGAGTTCGACTCACACTTAAGCGATTTTTTTTGTTAAAATGCTAACTTTCACAGTTTGTAAGGAACCATTCTGTTGGTTATCGTTATAAGAATTATTTTAATTTGTTATTTTTTGGCACTTGTACCGGGTACATAATCCTTACCTACATTCCCCACCTTACATGCACATAAATATAGATAGCTATGCGTATACGCTCCCGATGACGTCTCATCGGTCTCTCTGTCGATCGCCAATATTTATTGTCATTCGCTCCTATATTTTTTTTTTATTTTTTTATTTTTTACAATGTTACACGAACTTTGTACATATACGTACCTATTGTGTCTGCAATATATATGAACTGATAAGTGTACTAATTAAGCTTAGCTACGTCGAAAGGACACTTGAAAGCTACTGCCACGTAGTGTGAAGTGCTGCACAATAAGTGCATGTATTTTTCCTTATTTTCCTTCCTTGTTTCCTCTCATTTCCATAATTACCTAAAACAGCTGAATACCGTCTCAATAGTTGTTACAAGTGCCTTGCGTTACGATAGTAAGTTTTCGTCCATATTAGCTGAATTAATTGCACTTATTTATTTCTCAACACAAAAAATACAGTCCACGAAAATTATTACTTTACCAGCGCCACAAATTCAATTTCAAAAATAGTATAAAGCACAACAGTATTTATGTATGCCATTCTGTTACTTAAAATGTCGGGCCATCGATCTTTGTGTTTATTGGCTTGTAATTTGAGTATATCTGGTATGTTCTGATCATGATGTTTAAGCATACTTCCGATAATTTTGAGATCAATTCTTTAATCGTTGGTACTTCTAATTCTAATCTTACTTGTAAGAAATAAAGAAAATACCATAAGCTTTTTCTTTCATAACCTTCAAATTCACGAGGAAAATTGACGTGTGTTAATTGTTTACCTCAAGTTTAGACTGAAATATCTTTTTGAAGTATGTAGGGTATCCTGTACTAATCTTGGCACCCCCCAGTCATTGGCACTCTGACATTTAAACGCAATTATTATGGAATTTTCAGGAAAATGCAATGCGTCTTCTGATTTAATTAAAATCTTACATTGCAACACTCTAAAAATTTCATATTAGATTTTTACACAGTATTGAAAAAAGAGCGCGCGGTTTTTTTTGTTGTCTTTTCACGCAAATTTTTACAGATTTGATAAGAAAGAGGTATACAAAAATTGTTGTTATTATACTTTTTACTACATATTATAAGGAATAATATTTATTTTAAGTTGATATGTTTATAAGTGATATTGAACTATTTATTTATATTTATTTTGCGATCATAACAATAATTAATTAGAGTGCCAACTATTAGTAAAAAGCTTATATGGAAGTGCAATGATTGGCATAGGTTGCCAACCATAGTATTTTGAAAGGGATTATTGTGGCAAGCCTTATTATTGTGTATCTTTATGTTACCTTGTAGCCGCTGATAGCCATGTCGCCACTCACCTGATAGTGATCAAATTGTGACTACTGATCTCATCTAATTGTGGCCACTGATCCAAATTTGGTCACTAGCTTAAATGTGGCCATTTACCCAAATGTGGCCACTAATTCTAATGTGGCCATTGAGCCAAATGTGGACACTGATGCAAATGTTGCCACAGATCAAAATGTAGCTATCACCCAATTGTGGCCACTGACCTAAATGTGACAATTCATCCAGATGTAGCCATTGACCCAATTGACACCCTTACCCAAATTTGGCCACTGATCCAAATGTAGCTTATAATAAAAAAAAGGCAACTGAACCAGATGTGGCCATGACCATTGACCCAAATGTGGTCACTGATCCAAATGTAACTATTGACCCAAATGTTGCACTTACCCGAATGTGGCCATGAATTTAAACAGGACTACCGATCCAAATAACCTTCTAAAGAAAACAACAAAAAAACAAAAACAAAAAGAGCAACAAAAAAGATAGTGTGGTTAAATACCAATCATTGTTCCTTAAGGCTGCCCATGATTGTACTAAGAGTGCCAATGATTGTACTTTTGGCCGTTTTGAGACATTATCTATTTTATTGTTAAAAAATGAGATTTTTACGTATTCAATGTTTTGTGTTCAATGTTTTTATTAAATATTGATCAAAGAATAATTTAAAAATAGTAAATCTTGCATAAGTATGTAATAGATATAATAACATACAACAACTAATGTATGTCAGGTTTTTCTTAAAGTGCCAATCATTACACAGTTTACCCTAATGCATCCTATGTTTAAAAAAGGAAAGTTTCGCCTTTTCGGAAGCATTACCTACGTGGGTGAAACAAAAGGCTGATTGTTATATAACTTTTAAAGGTTAATCTTTTTTCAGAAGCTTGTAGTGTTCGCCAATGTTCGTTGTGAAGGTTTGTCAAATTGGCAGATGGGTTCCAACGTGCTTACTAGACGAGTTACTATTAAATAAATAGGCTCTTACCTTTAAATAAAATGCTACTTATACTACTGCTTTTGATTTGATTGCAATGGTTTTATTAAGTGAAGTTATTAAGTGAAAAATTTAATACAAAGTGAATTTAAGTAAGTGTTGTTTGTTCATACGCAGTGATGAACATTTGGCCCTATCATTATTTGAACAGTGCTTACTAGTACTAAAATATTCGGAATACTGTTAAAATTTTAGACGGACGGACGAGATTAAAATTAGTTAGTGGGGGGTAATGATAGTAGAGGAGCTAGGTGGGGCAGTGGTTCGCGCGCTCGGCTTTTTTCGGCTACGATCTCGAGCTTCTCGTGCGTCGGACGGAAGGCACGTCAAGCCGTTGGTCCCGGCCAGTGCCCCAGCAGTGGGGACATTAAAAATGGCTGACGAGAAGAAGAAGAAAATGCTAGATAGTGTGAACATTCGAAACACACGAGTCGTGTTTTTAAATTTCCCTTTTGATCTCTGAGCGGGGTTCGATACGGGGCAAAGTATCTATTTATATTATATAGCTTCGAATATTGTCTGACGTTTTAAAAACAATTGGTTTCTGTAGCTCGTGTACCGCGAAACACGCGATGTTTACAATCACACAATTTTGTATAAATCATGCATGGAAACCCTGACCAGTGTGTATTGTGCTATCTCATTGGATATGCGGTCCGCGGAAACCAACGGATTTTGTTTCTATTGTTTATATTACGCTAAGGACGGGGCCTCAAGGCTACAACTTTTCGTACTAAAAGTTCTATGGCCGTGCCATGAAAGTATGAAAGAAAACCCGCCATAGAAACACTATATAAAAGGCAACCTATATAACGTATGAAAATTAGAACAACATACCAACTCCATAGAAAATAATCACGTAAAAAAATAAATATAAAACTTTTAATAAAATTGTCGTTGACAAAATCGTTTTACGGTGAAAAGTCACTCGTGAAAGAGTTTACGTTCTCTTTGGTCATTGTCAATATTGTAATTCGTTCTGAAACATTTTTTATTTGGAGATGTGCCAAAGAGTACATTGGATTATTTCTGCCGCGTAATATCATTAACTCACAACAATTATCTAATATCTAAAATAACAATAGTATCTACATAAAAGTTTTTCACGTGGATAAAACATATAAATGGTTTAAGTGTTGAGATTTTAGAGAGATACATGTTTGAAGATTTTTTAAGATTCACTTTTTCTGACGCTGAAGCTAAAAATATTGTGTACTGTACAGTCGAGGAACTTCCCGGTAGATCAGTAGAGTTTTTAAGGAAGTATTATTTCAAAAAGAAATAGATTTAGAGAAAACTTTTATATCACAAATAATAGAACATTAACAGGTTTTTCATTTGAATAAATAATTATTTCCTTAGCCTTATTACTTTGTGAAAAAACGTTAACAAAAAAACTGTACTTACTGGTTGACCGGGAAGTTCCCCGAATGTACCATGACTGTACCCGTAGTGCCGTAAACAGCCGTGACAGAACCAAAAACTTTCAGATGATTGTAGTTCTTAAGAAATACATTATTGATCTCGAAATCAACAATTCCCCTATTGGCTGTCACTAAAAATATTTAAACGTCTTTTTTACTGATGATTAAGACAACGAAATAATTGAAAATATCGTATAAAATACTCAATATAGTAGAAACGTCTTTGTACGTGGAGCTTTATTTTGGCAAACGGGAACTATTGAGTTGATTTACTGCAACATACATTCTAAATAATGCGGCACGAATACTGATACAATATTTTCTACTGTACACCCCATCGAGCTTTACAATAACACATTCACATGTATTACCGGTCAACTGGTAGAGATTATAGACCCTAGTAATAAGTCCACCTTTTGCTGTAGTTGTTGCAAAAACATATTTTTTTCATAATGAGACATAGGAAACGCCTGACCGCTATCTCGCATGATGGTTAGCCAATATGACGATAAAAAATAATAAGTTTTAAGAAGTTTAGTAGCGTAGTGGTTTCCGCGCTTGGCCAGCGATGAACCAACTTTTGCAAACAGTCGTTCTGGATGGGTTACCTATATCGCGAACTCCAGTGTGTTTTTGATTTTGAAAAAATGTATCAGCATTTTTGAATGATGAGAACATGATGAGAATGATCACATTCTAATCATTTTATAGATTAAACTACTCTCTCTCTAAAACTAAATTCTTGATTATATTTGCACTTAGTATTTTTATCCATAAAGTAATCACGTTCGTACATTGAAAGCCCGCGTTACTTATTTATTCTTCATAGAAATTGCAAGGGCAAAGTGCAACTCAACAAAAACATTTAACGAATTTCTTTGATGGCGAAAGTAGGCTAGATATGACATTTTTAGAGGCGCATTAATGATCCAGTGGTTGGGATTGAAGATTAGAAATAACAAATTGGCTTTTTAAAAGCCGAGGTATTTGGTTGGCGACGGAGCATCGTCAGTTGTGCTTGAAGTTTGGGCTGCTTCGGTCGTCCCGCCCGCCCAAACGGTGCAGCCGTTTCTACCGCGTGTTCGGAAGCTACCGAAAGTTTTTTTCTGTGGATAAATCGTTTAGTGGAGTGAATGGTTAGTGTTGATTGGTGTCGGCGTTGATTCGGATTTTTTTAAAGGTAATTTATTTTAGTAGAAGTTTTTTTATTTTACAGTTCGGAGTTATTGCATACAAGAATACCGTTAACTCTGGGTTAAATGTGTTAACCTAGTTTGGCGAAAGTGGGCTTAAGGAAGCTATTGCAAAAATTTGGTAGAGGAGACCTTTTTTTTTCCTTTTAAGTCTTTTCTAAGGCTTATTAGCATACATTTTTAACAGTTCGCTTTGCTGAAATGACCTTAAGATGTTTTATTTATCGTCGAATAGTTGCTATTTTATTTTACCACCCTCGCCGATCAGCTATAAATGCCAATACCATCAAAATATAACAATTTTGTTTTTTGTATAGAAATGTGTACCGAAAATGATACACAAGTGGTTTGACAAATGTGTATCGAAAATGGCGCTGAAGGTATTAAACATACGAATAAAATGTGGTACCACACATTATAGTAATGCACTTTTAAATTTTTCACGACGAATCATCACGAAAAATTCCTCAAGAGTTATAAACTAAAAAAACAATAAAAATTTGAAAAATAATTTGCGGTTCACTAGACATTAATGTCAGTTTTAACTGCGGGAAAGTAAACAAGTCGAAACATGACATCATAGTACTTACCCTCTAGAAATATCATACAAAGGCGTGCTACTAGTACGTTATTCACTTTATTTCACCTTTGTTGAAAATTTAACGATGAACCTCTTTTGTGCGTTTGGAGTTACTACGGAATACAATTAGCCTTTTCAAAGTTTGTAACCAGTTAGGTAATATTAAAAAGGTGGTACTTGTTGTAGAGCAAAAAAGTTGGGTAAGTTGAAATACAACAACTTTTACGGATATCAAACGCGCTATATTTCACCATCTAAGCTAAAATGAAAAAATAAATCAACTTTTCGTGGGTAGATTTATAAGTAGCCAGTCATCCCGTCACCACGGCAGCTGAAAAGGTGCGGGAAAATTAAAAAACCCCTAAAAAACTTAAAAATACGGACAAGTACAACTTAGTTCGTGGAAATATAGCGTAAAAGTTGTTTTATTTCAATGAACAGTGCGCGCCAAAACATAAGATATACGTAAGTTAGGTAAGTACTTATATTTGAGGAAAACCATTAGAATTTTCTTTTATGAAGTTCCTATAGTTTTCACACGACTGTTGGCGAGATATGATCACACTGACCACATTGAAATGTGATTAAAAAACATATATTTATAATGTTATTTTTACCTAATTTTGTGTATGAAAAAAAAAACATTTAATCATTAGGCAGTTTGATGGCAATCAATTGAAAAACCGAACAAATGCGAGTTGGACTCGCCCACCGAGGGTTCCGCACAAATTTGTAGGTACCTAGCAGCGGCAAAGGGTCTATACTTACATACAGATTCCCATCGGCTTCCCTTTTAGAAATGTTGGGTCCGGCTTACCCTCGCCTTATTTTGACCCCCGCCACTGCTACCTAGCTATATAATATTATAAATAGTTCAGTAGGGCAAGCACGAAAAACTATCGAAATAGTATCGAGTAAGTATCGAGCACGTAATGTCAAAAAATGTGAAAATGTAGTTCCGTTTACGTCCGGTAGGAACGCTGCTCAAAATGTCATACATTTTTTAACTTAACTTCCTCGATACTTACTCGATGGTTATTCGTGCTTGCCCTACAGGAGTTGAGTCTCGCAGTTTTTCCCGAAATTCAGTTTCAATTTTTAGATGTAACTTAGTACTAAAAAAAATCGACGTTTCCTATAGTCTTGGTAGCAATTGGAAGAGCAGTGGACCGTAAATACAAAGGTTGCGGCTTCGTGTCCTGTAGATCCCGTTTTTTTCTAGTATAAACATTTAATTTTGTCTTATGGAAAACTGTAATTTTTTTTAAACATAAAAGTAATTAGTACATAAACCGGCCACGCTTGACAGACTGATCGTATTCGATCAAGTTTGTTAAGCAACGTCCGGCCCGGTCAGGTTTCGGATGGGTGACCGTAAAGTGGATTACAACTGAGTGCTTCCGTGCTTCGGAGGGCACGTCAAACCGTCGGTCCCAGCTGTTGTCAGCAGATAACAGTCGTTAAGCCAAGTCAGAGGTCTTACAGGCGGCCTGATAAACTCTGACACTAGAGGTGGCCACTAATCCTCATACGATAAGAGAAGAGAGTACATAAACCACATACACGTTGATCTCATTCCCTGAATGGTAGCTTTAAATCTTGTATAGCGATCATCAGAACCAACTAAGGTTACAAAGCATACTAACGTAGACAATAGCAAACAAATTCGGAACCAACACCAATTTTAATTATTAGTATATAAAATTAACAGAGTTAAAATGAAAATTCTTCGACTTTATAAACCCTATAACAATTTGGCATTAATTAATTGATACTGGTTGTTTAGAGAAATAATAAATTTTCATACAATCACACCAATTACTTATCTAGTACAAGGTTAGTTTCATGAAGAACTTTGTGTTATAGATACGTTTAACGTTTAAGTTATTTGATAAATTTACCGATATAGGTACGTTTTTGTAAATACAATACATGATTTGTCTGGGAATCGAACCCAGCCCCTTTGCACAGACGGCAGGTATACCCCTGCAACATACCTACACGAAATAAACTCAATAACAATTTGGTATATAAAAGTAATACAGGATTTAGAACCCGAACTTCTACAAGACACTAAATTGATGAACATATCTACATATGTTCATCAATTTAGTGTCGTGATCGTGATACATAATTACTCCATCAGATTTGTAAACAATTTAGGTTTTAATTTTTATTGAGAAACTTTTCACCATTAAAGTAAAATTATAAAATATTCAGCATGATAACGTCAGCAAATATGAAAAAAAAAACAAGAGGTAATGGTTCAGCCCCTGTTAATGCTTTTCTGCTATATTGCACAATATCTGAAAGCTTGCACAATAATATTTTCACCTCACACGCTCGGAAAAGGAGGTTTAGCCATTCAATTTCTCCGTGGAAAATCGTATTTTGCGGCCTAGCGTGGTAAAGTACTTTTTTAAATTTTAAAACATAAAAATATGTCCTGATGCGTTCCGAATTGCACTATTCACTTTTTATGTTATATTTTATTCTTACTTTAAATAACTTAAAATTAATTATAATACTCCATTTTGGTTTTCCATAAAAACAGTAACAATAAGATAAAACTATTTGTTATAAGCATTTTATATTTACGCTGGATGAAATTTCACAACCTATGACTGGATTTCGGAACGTGACATATATATTTATTTTTAAATTGACTTGTAAAACTCTACTGATCAACCGGGAAGTTCCCCGATTGTACCTCATCTCAATGTCAACATTTACCGAATAGTTTTTATTGTTTTTATAAGTAACAATTTATTCCTATTTTAAATAACTTTAAATTAACTATAATACTCCCTTTTTATTATTTTAGTTTTTTATATCATTGAAACAACATGAATAGGGTTAAAAACTTTTTTGTTATAAGAAATTTTTACCCGAAGTTGACCGCGGAAAACACCTAAAAACTTTCCTCGCTGTTGTAAGGGGAAAAATTGAGCTCGTCAGAAGTTTTTAGCGTCTCGTACCATTGAAACCATATTTCTTTCATATTTCTTTAAGAAGAATAAAGGAAAAATATATCATTATTTTAGAAAATATGCCATCCATCACTTCTGCGCCCGCGCGTTTCGTCATAAAGGGCTTTGATTTATTTGGTTTACATTTGAAGATACAGAAATAACTCATTTCCTTGTGATCACATTTGAAATTTTGCATCGCGATAATTCATGTCATATTCTTACCTTTGATGTCATTTGATGTCTTTTTTTGCAATTTGTTATCATATGGTTTAAGTACAGTCAACAGAACGTCAAGCTATGCACTTATTCCGCAAAACCCTTGTCTTATCACCTGCAAAGCAGCCTGCAAACAGCAAGAAACAATGTATATTCTTGAAATCCCCAAAATAATGTTTTTCTTATCAGAGATCTAAACATTGTATACAGTCGACAGTATGCTTAACAGAAGCACTAGGAAAATCACATTAACTTGACGTACAGGCGCTCTATTTTTGATTTACTCGTCGCGCGCCGAGCGCTTCGTTTCTTCTGATTTTCGATCGACATACGAATTTCCATATTTCCCACTCGTTGCGGTCGTGCAAAATAAAGCTAGCGACGCTTGACTTAAGTCGCATGCGTTAACGCTGTCTCATACGAGCGATTCAAATATAGAGCTCCCGTCATGAAAGAATAATTACTCTGACTTTTAATTGAGATAGCTTACAATATTTTTTTAGGCTTATTTAAACGAACATTTGTCACAAAAATTAATTACTAACGTTTCAACTAGAAATTAAAGTTTGTAATTTTCTTAATGTATTTGTAGTAAGTAAATATTTTTTCATCTCACACGCTGGAACTGGGTCTAATCGATGACGACGCTTATTCAAGAAGCAGATGGCGCCTTAGTATTAAAGAAAGTCGACACCGTATAACGGGCAATGGCGAGGGCAAAAAGATGACGCTCGGAAATGGAGGTTTTGTTTTGCCGAAAATCGCATTTTACCAGCATAGCGTGGTAAAGTAATTTTTAGGGTTCAGTACCTCAAAAAAAAAAAACGAAACCCTTATAGGATCACTTTGTTGCCCATCTGTTCGTCTGTCCGTCCGTCCGTATTCGATTATCTCGGGAACGCGTGGAGGTATCGCGTTGGATTAAAACCATATATTCAGTTCAACAGTCTGTTCAAGGTGTGAAATAATCAAACTTGTCAATTAACGTTAAACAAAGATAGGGCCGTTTATGTCGCAAAAAAACGTATATATGTACGTATGATCTGGCATCTTTTTTTTTCGCGCGGCCATCAACCAAGCCTTGTTATTTTGGAAACATATAAAACCTTCTGAATGTTTTACTTGGCTTCCTACAAAAAATTTCACTACACGGTATTTTTTTCAATATCTGTAAAATTTGGAGTATTAGGTACACATGCGAGGTTTTCACAACCCGCTGACGATATTCAAATCAACAGTCGCTTGTAGCTGTTTAAAATCTAACTCGTGAATTAGCGTACATTTAAAAGATAGAATGTAACAAAATATAATTTCTTACTGTAACATATCCACGGACAGAGTTCAATCGAATGCGTGTGAGCGCATTGAAGCATTGCATAGAAATCACAACACGTGTGGAAATCTATACTAATATTATAAAGAGGAAAGGTTTGATGGTTTGTTTGTTTGTTTGTGTGTATGCAACGAATAAACTCAAAACTACTGAACGGATTTGTATGAAATATGGTACACAGATAGAAGATAGCCTGGTAATGAACATAGGATACTTTTATTCCGATATTCCCACAGAAACGGGAACCACGCGGGTAAAACCGCGAACGGCGGGGTAAAAATTTGGAGACAAATATAAAAGCGCTTCTTGATACACTTTAATGAGTATTATCTATTTGATCTGGCGCGGTGGCGAAGACTTGCGTATAAACGACGACCTGTCTGGAGTAGGGGTGCGGATACCTTCCTTCCAAGAGGTCTCTCTCGGGTTCGATTCCCGGACAAGACAAATAAGTACTAATGTGCATGAACATATGTATTTCTCTTGGTCTAACTACGTATGAGTAAGTATTACAAAGAATAAAAAAATATTAATGCATGAATATGCTTTATCTAGTACCCTTAACACAAGCTTTTATGAAACTTACATTGGGCACATTGGGCTAGATAATTGGTGTGACTGTATGTAAGTATTTTGATTGTTTCTAATGCAACGCATTATCCAAATTTCCAATGAACGAATTTCTTTATTTCATACGAGTTACTTACCGTTTGTTATGCCTTAGTTTGTGTCGTTCATAGGAGGATATTAGCCTACTGCTACCACGCTTTAGGCAAACGCAGCGTAGGGCGCCCTGCAACTAGGTGGAGTGACGACCTTTGAAAGACGGCAGGCAGGAGCTGGATGTGAAAAGCTCAGGACCGGGCTCATTGGCGTGATTTAGGAGAGGCCTATGTCCAGCAGTGGACGTCTACGGGCTGATGATGATGATCCCTTATTTTCAATTTTACTTGCACCCCAAATTCTTATTTTTTAAACAACAATAAGATGTCAGTGAAAGAACGGGTTTTATTTCAAGCCGCCTTGAGAAATATGGTACTAAAACAATTACTATCCCCCGCAGCGATGTTTTACTACGACCGGCGATGTTTTCATAGTGTAAACTCCACAACGTCTGCAGCGAACATGTGGATAACCATTGTTCTAACAGAAGAACAACATTTCGCACAGTACACCACTGCAAATAACTATTCAGACATATGAACCTAGAGGTGCATCTATCTTTTTTTTTTCTTACATTGAAATAATAAAAAAAAAGAAATCAGTAAGTGCTACAACGAATTAATGATGTATGTCAATCCTGATTATAGTCATAATCGTATTTCAATTGAAATTATGTACACAGTTCTTGTAATTATATACTCTAAAAGACAACGACAATTCAGATTTTCCCAAGATGGACATTATTAATTGTATGAAAATTGAATGTATGACAATCGGGAACTTCCCTGTAGACCCAAAGTCTTTTTTTTTGTATTAACGACGGGGAGACTCTTAGCCTTTATCATACCTGATGTTAAGTATTGATAAGGCTGAAGATGGAAGCGGGTCTCTCCCGGAATCCTCAACCACTGAGGACTCCAACTCTCTCTGACAACTCTTTTTAGGGAGCATTATTTTAAAAAGTAATATATTTATAGAAAACGTTTACATCAAAAATAATAGAACATTAACAGGTATTTCATTTCAATAATAATTAATTTATTTTAAAACCTAAAAAGTAATAAGTATACCTTTTCGAAAAATCTCTACTGGTGGACGGGGAAGTTCTGCGATTGTACTTCGACAAGAAAACGATCCTCATGGTTTAAAAGCGAATGTAGGTAATGTGAAAATTCTCTACCTATTGTTCAAGCACATCTACATATTCATTAAGTACTTACAGGTACTTAGTGAATACGCAAACAAACTTTTCCATACAGGAGTAGAAAGTAGAGTAAGTTTACTTACCTCAGATTACGTATTTACAAAATTACAGCTTACTTGAACGACATACAAGCGCAGAGTTGAAGCGCATCGAAGCGTCAATCTGAAACTTAACATAGTATATTCACCCTTATCTCCAAAACGTAATGCACATATTAATTCTGAGATAAAATGAAGACGCGCGGCTGAAAGCGATGTATTGCATTTTTTACCTCAGAAGAAATGTAATATAAGCATTACGTTTGTGGAGATAAGGGTGCATTAGCCATGTGATTTGATGCGCTTGCTCTTGGTGACATTTTATCTCGAAGTCCTGCGATCGATCTTCAAAGCTTCGTTGAATTTTAATAAAGAAACGGATAGTTTTGTAACTTAGATCGGGTCAGTGCAGTTAGTGATATCAAAGCAATATTTATAGTTTCAGTGGAGCAATATGCAGTGTATACTATATATATACTATTCAGCCAGGTCAGGTGTCGGATGGGTGACCGTAAAGTGGCATTATAACTGAGCGCTTCCGTGCTTCGGAAGGCACGTTAAACCGTTGATCCCGGCTGTTGTCATCTGACAACAGTCGTTAAGCTAAGTCAGAGGCCTTAAAGGCGGCTTGATTAACTCTGACACTAGAGGTGGCCACTAATCCTCATACGATAAGAAGAAGAAGAAGACTTTGTAGCTTCGTATATCATTATAATATAAGTAAGGCGCTATACGACTGAAACGAGATAGCAGGCGCAGATAAGGCGAAAAATCCACGAAATCACTTCGTAGTAAATATCTATAGTGATTAAAGAGAAATCCAACTACACGATACTAAATATTATCCCATAATAAATGATCCTAATCCTAATTATAATTGAAATAAAACAACTTTTACGGATATCAAACGCGCTATATTTCCACGAACTAAGTTGTAATTGTCCGTATTTTTTGGTTTTTTAGGGGTTTTTTGATTTTCCCGACGTTTCGGCACCTTTACAGCTGCCGTGGTCACGGGATGACTAATTCTAATATTATAAATGCGAAAGTGTTAATAAGCAACCAATCGACTTGTTTTTAGAGTTAGATAAAAGGACGGAGATTAACATAGATTAATGTTTATCCCAACATACCTCAGGAACGGGAACCACGCGGGTGTTAAAGCGGGCGGAAGCTAGTAAATAATAATTCAATATGAAATTCCATGTCAAGTAAGTTGGTAGGATTTAATCTGAACTTGAAATTCAGATTCTAGACAAATATACACAGCTGTACAATAAACTATGTTCGTAGTTCAGAAGTGCATTTGCTTACATTCGATCTTAGAGCTAAGCAATCTAACTTCTCCTATTTATTTTCCCATCCCTGATGTAAACAATTACTACGTTGCTTGTACGTTCGACTTTCGCCAATATTCACGGATATTGATTGATTTAAAACTTCCTGACAGTTTGTTAGTTCTAAAATAACACGGTAATGATCGGTGTAAAATATTTTAATAACCTGCTTTCTTATAAAACTGCTATTAAACCTGGGATTTTTTACTGGCTCGCCGCAGATCAAGGAAACTACGGGATTGTGTGAAATTCTTGTTTTATCTTCCTCGCACAAAACGGCCTTGAAAAGATAGTTGTAAAATTATTCATTCACAACGAGGTATGATTTTTTTTATTAAATCACACATTCTGATATTAAGGATTTTAAATGTTTAAATAACCTATTTGTGGTTCTTTTTGTTCTTTTTGTCGGTTAAAAACCTTTTTCACCTCACAAGCTTTGAAAAGGAGGTTTTGTCAATCAGTTTAGGTGTAGAAAATCGCTTTTTGCGGCCTAGCGCGGCAAAGTACTTTTTAATTTCGTACGTAAAAATGTCATAATGCGTTCCGAATGGAACTATTGACTTTTTTGTTACATTTTATTCTTATTTTAAATAACAACACTTCATCCAAATAAAAAAAATTAAATTAATTATAATACTCCGTTTTGGTTTTATTATATTATTTTAGTTCATTGAATCATAAAAAAAAACAATACGATTAAACTATTTGTTATAAAAAAAAATATATTAGGCTGGGTAAGATTTCACAACCTATAATTGGATTTTGGACTGTGACATAAATCTTTATTTTTAAATTCTTCTTCTTCTTTTTATGTAGTGGCGGTGCCCTTTTGGATTTCGCCAATGTCCAGTTTTTGGCTCAGTGGGTTGTTTTCACAGACTCTGCGCTTCTGCTAGGTGACGTGTGAGAGTACAGCTATGTACGATATTTTTAAATTGTCTTTGTCTTGTACCTCATGTCAGTGTCAACATTTACGGAATCGTTTTTATTCTTATTAATAAGTAACAATATATTCCTACTCTAAATAACTTTGAATTAACTATAATACTCCCTTTTTTATTATCTTAGTTTTTTATATCATTATAACAACGAGAATAAGGTATATTTAGATTAAACTTTATGTTTAAAGAATTTTTTACTGGAAGTTGACCGCGGAAACAACCATAAAATGTTCCTCGCTGTTGTGAGGTGAAAAATTGTGTGTTGCGCTCGGCAGAAAAGTTTTTAGCATCTTGTACCTTTGAAATCTTCGCTTCGCTAGGTATTCAATAGAGGTAACTCGCCGCTAAATAACCAACTTTCCAGCCTTGCATAACAAATAACTAGGTATTAAATGAGTAGTAGGAAGTTTTGTCGATTCAAAAGCACTTTTCTTATCTTTGTCTGTCATTTTTGGCTCTTAACCTCTAAAGGAACCCTTATAGAATCACTTTTTTGTCCGACTGTCCGACCGTCCATATATTTTGGTCAACAGTCTATTCAAGGTGTAAAAAAATCAAACTTGTAAATGAGGAATTTTCCAAGGTACGTTCTTTTAAAATCTCATAGATGGCGTTGTCCATCTCCTGTAACTTTAACTAAATTATTTACTTACGGGCTGCATGTGCATAGCCCTTTGTTCTGTTCTGACAGAAAAAAAAGAGAAAAGCTACAACATTGCTTCTTGTTTGTTGTGATTAGGGTTGCCAGATTGGGCGATATGTCGCATTTTGGGCTACCTAGCGACCGAAATTGCGACCAGTTTTACGTTTTTTGCGTTGATCGCAATTTGGGCTAGTTGGACAATTTTTTTCGCGATTTTTGGGCTACTTGACTTCACTGGTAACAACAAAATTATAAAGACAGTTTATTGAAAGTTCTTGCGTTTCTGTATTAGTAATATAGGGAGCCCAAGCGGGAATTTCGCGATTTACTAAAGCGCGGCAGATTAATATACAGGGGGAAACCTTGTACCCGGTTAAGTACCTCCACCAAATATGAGCCCCATGTATGAGGCCGCCCGTCGAGGATAAAAAAATGATCATCAGAAATTCTCGAGCGCGTCAGATTAAGGTAGAGTGAGTTAATTACATGCTAAAAAGTGTATACTAATTTGACTATTTGAGAGTGTCAGTGTCAAGAAATGGGTGGGCTACAAAGTTGTAAGAAAAACGTCATCTCAACATTCTCGAGCGTGACTAATTTATTTTTTATTTTGAAGGAAATAATTCAAGGATAATGAAAAATATGGTGGCCAACACCGTAGAAAGGTGAATATACTAGAAAAATTCGACGTGTCCTCATAGGTCTCTGTAGCATTATTGCTTAGTGCATTGGGCTGGATTCCCAAGATGCAGGTTCCAATCCCGTCAGGGCGACATGAGATTAGTTGCTTTTTTCATGTATATTTTCTTGTTTAATATTTGCTCAAAGCGTATGAAGATGTAGTCGTAAAACCTGATATTCTTGAGGATACTCCAGAATCAGGTATACCTTCTCAAATAATTAAATATACACGTTATTCATAAAAAAAAAACTTAAATATTTTAATGATTTTTTTAAATATTTTCTTATAAATACAAGTATTCTACATAAAAAATATACACTCTTTTATTTGCATGCTATTTCCTGAGCTTTACAATTAATTAAGTTCAAAGATTAAAAAAAAAAAAATTTTTGTCAGATTAGGCGAATCCCTCTAGATAATCGTCAGATTATGAGACAGCACAGCACACCTAGGACATAAAGATGAACCATATATATCTTAATCTGACGCGCTTGAGTATTTCAAAATGGCGATTATTTTGCACATTATAATAATGGCCGCGAGTTTGCGTCACATCGAAATCGTCAGATTATTGAATGAGAGCTTTTTAGGTTCACTTAACATCCCCTTAGAATTACTGACGCGCTCGTTTTTTTTTTTCATTTTTAACCCTTACGTACGTCTACACGCATCATGCAAATGATCAGATTAACATACGTACATTATTAAAAATACGTAGGACATTGATGCTATCAATATCTGACGCGCTCGAGTATGTCCATGCAACAGTATTTTTTTACATATTTGAAAATCTAAAGCCGCTCCCCCCCACCGATAAATATGGTATACATTAAATAGATTTTGTTTCTTCGTATCATCTAGGCTTTGCAACCCAATAGGTCACTATGACGCTCGAGTAAAGTAAATCCCCATTTAGCATCGTGGGCTCCCCTACTATAAACTCGCACTCAAAATATTGATTATAAGTTATATAATTTTCTGACTGGTAAATTTTAATTCACCGGTCATAAAACTATTCAATTAAATTATTATTATCAATAAACATCAACTTTGAAAAGCTATTTGTTCAGCACCTAAATTAAGGGAAGTTTGTGATCATTGTTTCTGCGCGATTTTGGGCTACTTTAATCAGAAATGGATTTGCGCGATTTTGGGCTACCTGAGGGTCGTTTTTCTGCGACATAGGTACTGGCCATCTGGCAACCCTGGCTCCATATGTATAAATTTTATGTAGACTAGTAATGTCATGTTCAATGTCATTTCTCTATGGCATGGTCATTTCGCTGAATTCGTTAATATTTTTTTCGGTGCGTTGGTTGATCCTTTTGTATATTTAAAAAAGTAAAAAATAAGCATGTCATGCACAAATGTGCAATGTGCATGACATGCTTATTTTTAGTTTTTATTGTTTTTGTCTAAAGGTCAAAGGAGATGGACAGCGCCATCTATGAGATTTTTAAAGAACGTACCTTGGAAAATTCCTCATTAACGTAAAGAAAAGATAAAATTATTTAAAAAAATCAATATCATTTATTCGGTCTAGGACTTAAAGAAGCTACGCCATCGGTTCACAAACCGTTAACGAGAAAAACCGGCAAGAAACTCGTCAAGGGCTATTTATTTCTCCCTGTTTTATTTCATACAGAGTAGCCAAATTGAAAAGTGACCTTTAACACATGGGTAAAATAAATTTTCATTACAAATAAAATACTAAAATAAAAGTTCATTTTACCATAAATTAATTACTGTACTGCAAGTTGTGATGTACATACAGGTCAATAGCAATTTATTTTAGATTTAAATATTTAAGCTCTAAGCACAACGTTAAGACAAGCAGACTCCCATTTCCGCTCCGATAGGACCTTTTATGTTGCAAAAAACGTATTCTACCTCTCAAGGGAATCAAAATTCATAGGGTACTTACCGTACACCTAGAACTATGAAATTTGGCAAGTTTTATCGTTTTTTACTACAGGAAATAATCTGAAAACTAGACATTTGTAATTTAATCAAGAAAAATTTAATCAAGTTTTGGAAACTGAATTTTGGGAAAACTTCTTAAAAACTGCAAGACTTAATTCCTGAATTATTTAGAATATTATGTACCGGTAGGTAGGTACCTACAAATTTGTGCAGAACCCTCGGTGAGCGAGTCCGACTCGCACTTGTCCGGTTTTTTTTAAGAATTAAAGAAACTGCAAAACTACAACATGGATGAGGCAGTTTTAACAAGTAGAGTAAAAATCACGATCTAACAAAGTGAGAAACTAATACCGAGCCCATACGTCCAATGTCCATTTATTTTAAGTTATTTTATTATTGAATACATCTTTTTTAAATGTTAAAGATGTTTTTTTTTTAATATCAAGAAGATAA
Source organism: Chrysoteuchia culmella (assembly GCA_910589605.1). Lineage (NCBI taxonomy): Eukaryota > Metazoa > Arthropoda > Insecta > Lepidoptera > Crambidae > Chrysoteuchia > Chrysoteuchia culmella. The sequence continues at coordinate 17,280,895 of OU342651.1, read as the reverse complement.
AATCAATGTTACAAAAATGAGTAAAAGTCTCGGTAGCTGTGGTTAGAGCATTGGATCGGATTTCCAAAGATCGTGGGTTCGAGTCCCATCTGAGAATTCACTGGTGGCCGAGTTGATTTTTCCAATATTTTTCAATTTAAAATTTATCATAAATGAGTGAAAAATTTAGAACACGGTATTAAGTAGTGTCAGGTGTTTATTTAAATCTAGTACTTACGCCTAATGCAAATAACGTTGTGTATGTGTCTCATACACAAAGTTATAATATGTATTTTAAGTACACTTAAAGTGTTCTCACAGGTTAAGTTAACCATTAAATACACTGCGTTGTAGGTAAAATGAGCTGACAAGCGTATAATGAGCTTTATTCGAAAGTCCACAGTAAACAGATTAAAAACTGAATGTCCAACTTTTATGTGCTCTTTTCCACGTAACAACTGAAGCACAAATTTATCTTGAAAGCATATTATTACAGCATCTTTTTGTTTTTAAAATTTTAGATTTTTTGCATTTTCAATGATAAACTTATGATAAATTTTAAGTAGAAAGATATTGGAAAAAATCAACTTGGCCACAAGTGGATTCTCAGATGGGACTTATCTTTTTGTTTGTTGGTGTTATGTTGATTCCTATTATTCGTTAATCACACCACCTACAAAGTCAGTTATTAGTTAACACAAAGTTGGATTTACTTAACTTTTTATTAACACATTCGTTTATAAATACATTAATGTTTTGCATACTAGCATTGTGAAAAGGTGTACAATTTAGTTGTCATTTTAATCACTTTAAAACTATATGAAAAGTATGACGATGTTGATTGATTTTTTACTAATTAATTGGCCAAGCTTTTTATTGTCAAATGAGTGCAACCGTTCATTTTGGGAGTAAATTTGTAGTTATACGTTTGCTAGACACATTTGTATTTCTAGCATTTTTAGACGTACTGCAGGTGAAAAACACAAATAATTGGTAACCAACTAGGGTATTTTACGTGACCTTCTCGCATTATTAATGAAGTAAACGTATTGATTGGATAAATTACTATTTCCAGGTGTACATTCAACGGTATTAATGATCTTTTTATTTTTGTTACAATACACATCGTAAACGCGTAAGTGATTGATTGTGTTTGAAATAAAGTGTTATTTTTAAAAGGTACGTCGTAAATCATATTACCTACTCGACATTAATACATATTTTAATTATAACTATAGGTATAGTTAAAACTCGAAATCTTGAAAGTTTATATGTGAAAATTGTAGTAAGGGACTTTACTTTAAAATATTTACTGTTTTTATTTAAGTAGCACCTAGCAAAACATAAGCAAATTTTATGGCTTTTAAATTATCTATATACTTAATTCAGGTTCGCAAAATTTGTGACGACTCGATAGGGACTTTGGCGCGTAGTACGCGGCCGAGTAAGGTATCAAATTAAAGGTACTCGAGTCTATTTGTTCCGAAAACTATAAAATATACAAAATGTTAAACGTGATGATCACAAACTGCAATTAAAGATTTTCGCATAATTTGGAATTTTTCGTCGAACCCGAGTATCGGGTTGTAACCGCCCTAGTTATAATATTAATAGCGGCTACTTGCGGTTTTACACTGTTGGTTCAAGTTCAATATTTCTCAAAAATTAAGGATGGTTTTCTAAGAACATTTTCATGTAGCAGCAACGGTTTAGCCCGTTTTCAATATTTCCATCCTGTAGACTATACCTGTGTGCCAAACATCTAAATCAATTCAGTCGTGTTCGCGTGACTGACTAACAAACATTCAAACTTTCACATTTATAACAGTAGGATATAGTAACATTGTTATAGGAACGCCAATTTTTGGAACGATGCTCTATTTTTTAATCGCTCGTATGCCATTATATGGCATAGCGTTGACGCATACGATTTAATTCACGCGTCGTTAGCATTATTTCGCTTGACGCACTCGTTGCGATCGAGCAATTCAAAAATATTATAATCTTTAAGATGCATTGCAATCTTGAATATTATAATGTTTTTGAATTGCTATGTACGTCGAACGAAAATCAGTAGAAACTAAGCGCTCGACGTGAGACGCGTGAATCAAAAATACAGCCGGCAGGGCTGACTATCTAACGAAACACGAAACTGACGAAACTGAAACTGATCCGAATTTCCGATAGATGATTATCTATCGGAAATATTAGCAGGCCGCAAGGCCTGCTAATATTTGTATCGCTCCTTCTCGTAGATCTCTATCTCTTGCCACAAGAGACAGACTGAGTAACTTGTGTACCTATATAAAATTAGTAGGTATTGATGTGAGAAAATTCTTGTTATATATTCTAGTTTTATTTTTTAAATTTTACATTCAGTATAGAGTACCTTCGTAATGTCTTCACCTTGGTTGTTGTCCTCAAGTGAAACTCGAAGGTTTCACTTATTGATTGATCCGAACACTATGAATCGTTTGTTAGGGTTAAATGTATCAAGGTTTCGTTGTGGTTACAAATAAAAATCGTAGCAGTAAAAAAAGTATAAGTTAAACTAAGCTAGCATAATCGTTGAATATTTATTAAAAAGAGACGTAAAGTTTATATGCTTAAAAAATAGTACTTACATTACTGCAGCGGCCAGCAAAAGAGGCATTGATGATAGAACGTGTAAATATAAGTAAACAAACAATGCCAACATACGCAAGTCCATCAATGCCTAGTTGTGGCGAAGGCTTGTATAGTACTTTTCTCAAATAATGCGCTGAAATTAAAACTACTTTTCGAAATCAGACGAACAACGAACAACAATATTTTTCCCGCGTTAAAGTGTTCATTTGTTGTTTTTTTTCTTAAACAACTTTCTATTTGCAAGCTAGTTCCAAATTTAAATAAACACTTGGACAAGGTACATTACCTCCTTGGTTGTCATATTTCGGAGTAAAAAATCGTTTTATTTTTAAATTACACGACAGATATGAGTTTTCTATGTAATTTATTTGGCCGCTAAACATGACAGATATGGATTTTCATAAAACTTTTGCCGGCCTCTGCTCGCATGTAGGTATGTGGCCATCAGGTATAGCAATATCTATTTATCTCGAAGAAGGTTGTCTAAATTATGCTCATATTTCCAAGCATGTTTGACAAAATATTAATAATATATTATTAAAAATGACATATAAAAAACTTTCTCAGAACAAGACAGAAAATTAAAAAAAAAAAAAAAACGAAAACCAATAATAGGGTTTGGGTAGCTTTAGATGGACTAGTGGCGTAATTATTTTTTTCAGCGGCCACTAAATGATTTATTACCTTAAAGTATGTATCACAATCAAGAAATATATCTGGATTTTTTTTAAATTATTTATTTTGATTTTTATTATCATTAGAAAGGACTCCATATTATTATCCATAAATAGTTCGTACATTTTTTTATTGAATATTTATAATTTTTCAGTAATAAAATCCCAAATTGACTTTTCTCTGGTAGACTTTACCATTTCTCTTCTCACGTGGTTCCTACCACGTAACAGAACTCCACAGCAAAAATGATGTGTAACGTTCGGTCGTGCAAGTTAGCACGCCGCGTGGCCTTGCTGGCTTGACATCGATTTGTAACACCTCTAATTGTGACTTATGGACCGAGAAAATACCCATTGCTATGACCTTTGTCAACGCTTTTATACAAATTAAAATTAGTTTTTACATAGAGTTAATATAATTTTAAGTAATTCATCATAATCATCAGCCATTTTAATACTCCACTACTGAGGTATACAACACTACGAAGGAACGAGAATAGGCCATGAATGATTGTACCCAAGTGCAATGTGGATTGGTGGGTTACTTAAACGATTGGAAATACAACCGGCACCAACGGCTTAGGGTGGGTCCAGATATGTTCTTTTGTCCGTACCGTCCCTCCGATCATCGCATCCATTTCTTTGGAACGGGGCGAAAGGTGACTCGCGATGGATCGGAGCCACAGAGTACTTTAAGTATATCGGAGCGTACTGTGTCTGTATCGAGACACCGTACTACCATACTGTACCGAACAGGCGAACATACTAGCGCTCTTGGATCGCGACGTTGAACGGCACCCCGGTATATCTTGTGCTATCGATATTGCTATCGATTTTCCAAACTCCCTACAAGGAATCTCGCTGACAAATAATGCAAAAGTGAATCCAATCGATGAATAGAAATTATAGAGAATATGTAGAAATTAGACAAAAACCCTATTATTGAAGGATTATATGAGAGTTTGAAGTTTGATAGCTATAGCGATAGCACAAGCCATACCGTTAAGCGGTCGGGGTGCGGGACGGAGAAGGCATGTTATGGACAAAAGAACGTATCTGGACCCACCCTTCGCATGCCTTCCGAAGCACGAAGGAGCTCGAGAATAAAAATAAGTATTTTCTCACCCATCCCGTGAACGACCATAGCAAAAGTTACCTAACCGCCGCAATCACAGGCTGAGCGCACGAAACCTGCGGGCCTACAATCATCTATTAGAAACCATCATGTCATAAGAACGTTTTGTTTGCGTTTTGTTTTTATTGAAGTTGTCATATTTTGACATACTTCACACTTTGGAGGCGACGCGACGATTGAGCGTGACATCACAAAACTTTCGTCAAAAAACAAGCTTACGTTAAGAGATTCGTAGTACGAAATAGCATGGTAAGATTGAAACAATACTGCGCTAAAAGATGGCGGTAGGCCCCCTGCACCACCAAGCTCCTCAACGTATTAATAATTTTAATTATTGATAAAGTATTTCGTTTGTATCAGTATATTACAGTTAATTGCTTAATTAGCATGTTCACTTTTCCATTCGATTACTAATTCATGCACTAATTGCCCTCATGGACCAAATCGAAAAGTTTTCGGAAAATTCCCTAATGCTTAGAGAGACTTTTATTAATTTATTTAACTCAAAAATGACAAATTTTCACGCTGTCCTTTGACACACACTTTATTCAAAAGCGCAGTAAGAAGAAAACAAACATCTCTGTTACCACAGTTTTATTTATTGGGAAAGTTTAAGCAAACACTTATTATAGACACTCTAGAGTTCTATAGTATTTGGAATAAGGTATGTTAATAAAAAAATGGGTAGTAAATAATAACGCAATGTAATCAAAATACTTTACGAGTAAGAAACTGCAATAAACAACCTATATTTTTAATTTCAAAACAAAACAAAGCACCTTAGCATAATAATAAGAATAATAATAAAGACTTTATTGCACACTTTAATGTCCTTTCCATAAAAAAACCTGGTATTTTATACATAAATTACATTCCGCTCAACACAACAGTTTAGAAAAGGCAACTTTTTACATGTATATATTTTTTTATTTCTGTCCCTTAATTTTGAAATTTTACAAATTATAAATGAGTTCCCGTACCGTGTGCGGTGTAAAAAGGAAAATTTAATATTTCTCATAAGCGTGTAAGCGGCTTGAGTTGAGAAAACGTGAAAATGATCGTGTTGCCAGAGCTGACGACTTAGACGGCTTATTATAATGGAATATATACCCTTTAGGTATTCTTTAGGAAAAGGTATATTCCATAGCGACACGACACTAGCCAACGAAACGACGCGTCGTTTCTTTTCGATTTGTTGAAAGATTATTTTACCGCGGAAATAACCTAAAAAAATTCTTTTCATCTCACACTCTCTGAAAAGGAGGTTTTGTCAATCAGTTTAGGCCTTTTGTGGCCTAGCGCGGCAAAGTACTTTTTTAATTGAATACCTAAAAATATGTCATAATGCGTTCCGAATCGCACTATTGACTTTTTTTTAATTTTGATTCTTATTTTAAATAGCTTTAAATTAATTATAATACTCCGTGTTGGTTTAATTATATAATTTTAGTTCATTGAATCATAAAAACAATAACAATAAATTAGTAGAAAACGAAAAATATGTCGCGTAATTCCGCAAGAAAAAATGCAGATGCAGCCCAGTTACACACCTTGCACCTTCACCGACTACTCTACACGTGTTTCGCCCACACACGGAGCATCCTCAGGAGTTGTTAGACCGTGCCAATCTCAGCACTCGGTGAGCACATATTTTTCGTTTTCTACTAAGATATGGATTTCCGCCAAGTAACGCCTGATTCTATCAAATAACAATAAAATTAAACTATTTGTTATAAGAATTTTATATTAGGCTGGGTGAGATTTCACAACCTATATTTGGATTTCGGACTGTGACATAAATCTTTATTTTTAAATTGTCTTTGTCTTGTACCTCATATCAGTGTCAACATTTACATTTATTTATTTTAATCGTTTTTATTCTTATTAATAAGTAGCAATATATTCCTACTTTAAATAACTTTGAATTAACTATAATACTATATAGTAAACTGATAACTTGAAAATTTATAAACGTCATTGAAAACAAAAACAAAGAGCTATTAATGGTTAAATTATTATCAATGTGTTTTGTTGTATACAAAAATCAATATATCGAAAACAAATACAAATAAAACTTGGTTAAATTATTATTCAAGTGTTTAGTTGGTTTTAAAAATCAATATACAATAATAGCTTAAAACATAAATGCTGCAACATATAATGGTACCGTTTTCTAGTGCTCTTGACGGAAAACCGAGTATCTTGAATAATTTAATAGGTAGCTATTCTCAGTACCTTAACGTGAAATGATTGCCTAATTATTCAATTTCCATCCTTACGGTCATAAAAATAGGGATTGGATTGGCAGGTACTGTGCATTATAAATTTACGTTTCCTCGCCTCTTTTGCTCAGGCTCAGGCACAGACTATGTAAGACGAGCCCAAGCAGAGAGAGAACTCCGTATAAGATGTAATTCTCACACGCACACATCGACTTTCCGGTTACAACTCGGCAACTGCAGTAGGTGTAAGTAAACAATTAGCTGTGGTTTAGGGAAAATCAATCAATCAATCAATCAATAATTTGTTTATTTGTCACTTCACAAATTCATTACATATATCAAATCATACACAAGTGTCATAGCATAACCTAAATTTGTGAATGACTGGCGCCTGAAATAGGTTTCTTAGAAACCTGTACCACAGGTCACCAGCCTCTTTCCGCAGAAAGGACAAAACTATTACTCAACTAGGTGGAAGTTGATACATACAAGGATTTGCTAGCATATAGACAAATATGAGAGTATGAGAAAAGTTGAAAAGAGTAAAATTAACAATTTATTATGGTTACTTATAGACTAGATAATAGCTAAGTATTTATAGAGTTAAGGTTATAGAGAACATTGTGAATGTTGTGGTGATTGTGAGAGTGTGTGTGAGTGTGTGTGATTGTGACTTAGGTTGTGTGGTGTGTGGTGTCAGCGTAAACGTGTGTATGTAATGTGTCTGATGTGTGTGAGAGGGGGAACAATGCAACGATTGGGATACAGCCGCCATGACGGATTGATCGGGCGAGTAAAGTAAATAAATAACTATACGGGAAACGTTAGCATACACTGATGATTGACGAAATCAATGTTATGATTCTCTATAGAAAAACAACAATGCACCACTCATTCAACGTAGATAGTCCAAACTCGCTTATCCACTGAAGCTATCGAACAAGGGTATTTTGACAATAGCGAGTGAATATATTCCGCCATAGAAATATATTTCGCTATTGTCAATATACAGAAGCTATAAGTATTTATCAACATTTCTTGGAAAATATGAAAAATTTGTTATAAATATTAACAACTAGAAAATAATTCAAACAAGCAAATTCCATAATGTACCTTCCTTACAAATAAAACCTACATTTGTTGTAAATACAGTAGCAACCCTTGTAAGTCGGCAAGTTTTTCGAGTGCGGCGAGAGCTTGCCTTCTGGTGTCTTTTTATTTTGTGGCTCGGGGTTGTTTACAAGTGGGCCATGATAAATGTATGGAGGCCGCGGCAGTGGCCCATGACCGGAGTGGTTAGCAAGTTATCGACATGTTCTACAATATCACCTTAAAATAGACTTGACACATGACTGGAAAAAGTACTTAATAGGTTTCTTTCAGATACATCGAACCCAAAATACTTAAGTGTTCTGGCCTTCTTTACAAGGTCGCGAGTTGGATCTGTACTCAAGGCAAGTATTCACGGGTTGAAAATTTGCTTTTGTTCTGTTTCTGTTACCCTAGAATGAGGATTGAGACGATCTCATCTTGGAATTCTTAATTTATAAACCGACTATAAATATTGACTTGAAACAAAAATATCTATCTTAATTCCGCATTAAAAAACACATGCAAGATGCAAATATAAATAAAAATGCAACACAGTGACACACCTTGCACCTTCACCGACTACACCGGTGCTTGGTATTGCATAGTCTAACAATTCCTGAGGACGCTCCGTGTGGGGGCGAAACACGTGGTGAGTAGTTGGGAAAGGTACAAGGTATGTCACAAAAAAAAAAACACATGACAAGCTAAAAAGTGTATCTAGTTGCTTCAAATATTAAATTGCGTATAAACCTTCCAGACGATTGTAAAAAAAAACAGAATATACACAACAAACGCCTAAAAAGCACTTGCGTAAGTACATCTTTTTGGCGTAAATAATAGCCAAAATGTATTGAATTCTTCATGAATATACACTTTAAAGTATTGTGAAGTCGCTTAAATGATTGATTTGATGATTTTATGTTGAAAATAACAAAGAAAATAGTCGAAATATTAGGTACAAAGGTGAGGTTATTTTCCTTAAAGGTGAGGTTATTTACCCTTATGTAAAGAAAAGACAGACAATTTGTTTGTTTTAGCGGGCCTCAAGCTAATTATGGCCTTTTGAGTGATACACTTGTAACTTAAATAACAAAGCACTGCATTCGAACTGCATGCAGTTATAAATACGATCCGTGAATGCAGTCCCTACGGACTGTAAGTTGTATTGTGAAAGTTGGTAAAAATGATATGGCTAGTTGTAGGAGTGTAGTTTCAATGTTTGGTAAACAAGTATGGCCGAGAGGTAATTTAACAAAATTCATTTAAAATAGTTAACAAAATAAAGTTTATTACTTTTTAATTTTGCATTTTACAATGCTATCCACATCGTGATATAGCTGGACAATTCGAGATATGACTGGCCGCATCGTGATGTAGTTCCAATATGGCGTCGTTGCACTCTGTTAGCTGATTACGAGAAAAATAGCGGCGGCGGCGGCGCGGCGTCACAACAGCTGTTTTACTTAATGCTACTAACATATTATCTAGGGTTTAATTACACATTTATGTAAATAATGTTTGCGATTTTAGAATTTTTAAAGGATTTATAAGTGCAAATTACATTTTATTTGCTTAGAATTTGATCACCTATCTATGGGAATCGATCTGCCCAAACGTGGTCGGGCGAATCGCCAAACGTTATGTTTTGAACAATATGGCGAGTTTAAGAGCGGCAAATCAACAAATGCCGGTGTATCGTGATGTGCCCAGGCAGATCTCGATCGGCCCACGACATATTATAGATTTAGGGAAACTAAAAAAGACGGTTATCCTAAGAGCGTTTTTACATGTATCCGATCCGACATCGGTGTGTCTTCACAATTCACATATTGCCGATGTTATCGGTGATGGTGGAGTAAGTGCAATCCAGGATGATAACTTATCCTTTCATTAACAGTGTTAAAATAGGCAAACAAAAATTACGGCAAACATCATCGTCCGATACGACAAATCGGTGTCGGCTCCGATATCCGATATATCGGATCGGATAATGTGAGAGGCAGGTACATATGTTATGCGTTTTACTTGCTCCGATATCGGTGTCGGCGCCGATACCGATATCGGTGTCGGCGCCGATACCGATATCGGATCGGGTGATGTGAATACGTTTTAAGAATCGATATTGATATCAATCACAACAATTTAGTTTCTGTAACTTTGTTCCATCAATTTGACCTGCTTAGACAAAGCCTATCACTTCTCGACAACACGCGAAAGCTACAAATCCGAATGACACTTCACTTCCACAGGCTGTTAAATGGGGCTTTTATGTCATTCTTCAATATCAAGTAATGAGTGGGTTGGACTTTTAAAATAGCTATGCACTGGTTCAGGCAGGAGTCGGGACCGTTTTGAGACAAATAGGTATTTGAGGAATTTCAAAAATACGGTACAATTCCCATTTGGCATGTCCTTCAACTTTGTTATTTTTTTTTAAATAAATACATTTATTTAACGATCCTTCATTGTATATTTTCCGAAACTGAACCTTTTAGGCTTTGTTTCCGTTATAAATTAGATCCAACCAAACTAATATATCTATATGTTTTATATTTTTTAATTAATCAGACCCCTTGGTTTTGTTGCGTCCCCAGTGTCGTATAAAAACTATATTGAATTAAATAAATACATTATTTAACTACCCTAACATATTTTGTTGTTTAATTTACCGAAAACAACACTATTCTTTAGCGCTTTGGTCAAATATATACTCTTTAACATATATATAATCTGTAAATCAAACAGAATTGTTGTCCCCGAAAATCCGGACATGTAGATTTTGTTACCACAAATTCTTAAAAAACATTCTAAATTTATGTGGTCATTTTATATGTGTCATAGATATAAAGTTTATAGCAACATGTTTGGTCTTCCAAAGTATTAAAACCAGACAACCCTGTAAGGGACCTGTAGAAACTAAATGTAGATAAATTACTAAACATAAATGTTACATTACTAAATACCTTAAACTTTGAGGTTTGTCACCTCATAGTGATGACAATATTGAAAAAAAAGTATTTTGAGAGATCAAGTTGAGAACTTCTCAAATATAACTCATGCTTAATGTGAAAATGTTGCTTTGAGTTGAGTTTGAGACATTCTCAAAATCCCATTCAATTACTTAGGTATGTCTCCAATAAATTGATTTCTTCTTTCTTATTTTCTTCTTCTGACCTTTCACGACGATAACGCAGTACAATTAAATAGATTATCCTTGTTATTGTCATCTGAAAAACATGGATATCCTATAATGCCGTCTGAGCTTATTTATCTTCCTCTAATAGCCTATATATTTTTATTGGCCTAGACAACAACAATTGACAAGTTTTTTCTCGATATAATTATAGTATTGTCTGTCAATACACAAGAAAAAAGCATTATCCCGTGACCACGGTAGCTGAAAAGGTGCCGAAACGTCGGGGAAAAAAAAATCTAAATATACGGACATTAGATATTAGTTATTTTAATATCCGGAAAAGTTGTTTTATTTCAATTAACATTGAGCGCCAAAATTTAAGATGTACATAAGTACTTACGTATAAAAAAACATTTAATTGAAATCTCATAAATACTTCACCTTTTGATATTGTTGAAGATTGTGGAATTTAAACTTTGATCTTGAGTTTATGTAGTTCGTAATAACGGCCATTTTCGTAGTGCAACTGTAAAGCCTGCCATGCTGTTGACTGTACCTTTTGTCCCTTTAATTTTTTTTTTATAATATTTGGATTTCGGTCTGTTACGTTTCATGCCAATTATATTATCTTTACCTTTCAGGCCCTAGATTATGAGACACAATAGATATTCCATTGTTTAGTGGACACCGGTGTCCGGTTTGGGTTTGATAAAAGGTAGTCAAGGTACTGACCTTATACCTCTATAATGAGAGGGCAAGAAAGGGAGGATCTCTGAGTGGACATCGCTCCTTAACGGCGATTTCGTATCAAATATCTTGATCGCTAATTGACTCGACTCTGACATGCAGGTAGGTACCTCATATATAAGTTGGATGAAGGCAGATCAGAAATAAGTTTACATCTTTTTGATGAACCTAGATGTAATATAACAAAACTTGATGAAAATTAATAATAATTTTGATCATCTGGATAATTTATGGGCGCAGAGGATTTATTTACTTAATAAATGTATTGAAGATAAATTTATAAATACCTTACAGACAAAGAAAACATTCAATAATAGGTCTATGCTGGGATTAAAGATTCTTAATAAGCACAACAATAATAAGAAAAAATAAGAATGATTGAAATGTTATTCGAAAGTCTTAGAAGTTCTAATTACTATTCATATCATAATTTGTGTATGATGATATATGTACTTATGTAATTTTTGGTAAGTAACTATAATATTTAGCCAAATAAACATTTAATAGCTCGATATAAAGGGAATAACAGCATCATAAAACTGCTTCGCCCAAGACTTATTACGAAATATTGAAACGTAAAAATGCCGTGACAGTCTGTTTATACCAACACATAAACCTGGTAAACGATATGATCGATAACATTGAAATAGCTTTTCAGAGATCGACATTTATTTAAATATTCTTTGTGACATCATGATGATTAACGTGAGAACGTACTCGTAAGCGTGTCAATAAATATTTTTATACACCACCAAAACTGTAGCACGTATTAAATATCAGTATTCTCAATAGGAAAATATGCTATTAATGCCTGGAGGGAGCTAACTAATGTTGTATGGAACTTCCCTTGGGTAATTATGATAACATTTAAATTAGGAACGCCAAAATGTCAACAAAAACTTCTATCAAAAATAGTTTCGAAAAAATAACAAGGCTGTTCAAGGTATAACTTGGACTCCTTGGACCAAGTCCAAGGAGTTCTTAACAAAAAATTACACTTCAAAGATATTTTACTCCTACGAAAAATATAAACATGGCTGTATGTATCGGGGTCCTTAGCATCAAGAAAACATTTGAAATTGGAATTAGGTATGTGATATTGTGCACTCAGTAAAATATAATGTAATAGCTATCTCTTTCATTTCTATGCTTTTTCGTGTCTTTTGTCTTACTTATCAATAAATTATGGCAAGGCAAATCATCAAATTGTGAATGTGTGTTGTCTTGAGTCTTGGCCACAGATATAATAAAAATTGTCATTGCATTGCCTACGGAACTAAAGATCTAAAGAAAAAAGCCTTGGGCAGACTTGAATCCTTCGCTTCATTCAGAATTCTTAACATAATTCCCTCGCTTCACTCGGGAATTAGTTACAGAATCCTTCATTTCGCTCAGCATTCAATATGCTGCCTGTGACATAAGACACTGCTTTATCCCCTTAGTGCATAATCTACTATTTCTTGCCAAGGTCACAAAGGAAAATTTAAAATTGAGGTTAAGTATATATAAATTTGGCAAAATCCGCCGATACATTACCTACATAAAAAGAATATTATTATATGTACTCTTTTTATAACCAGTGTCCAACGACAAACTTTCTGCCTGTTTGTTCATGATCTTGATAACTTAAGTCGTAGTGTTGCACCTAAGGGCTGTGTGTAAGTTTGTTAAATTGCAAACTGTAGCGGTTTAGACAGAAGATCATAATGGCAAAGAAATAAGTGCGAAATTTAAAACTCTGTGATAGTATAATTACCTCATTTGCAAACAACACTTCACTATTATGTTGTTCCCAAACAATGCTTGCTTACGCATATTTTTGTGTTAGGAATCATATTAGGCCCTTTTTGACTTGATTACAATAATCGTGTAACGTATTACCACATCATAATATAGACTGGTATTGCGATTGACCGCCACATCTATTTTTGTTCTGAATTTGACGGTTTTCTTCAAAACTTCACAATTTCCCAACAAGAATCAACTTTTCCGGTTGCAGGCGACGTGAGAAGAATCTTCGCAAAAGCACTTATTGAAACTTCCATACGTTTCTGTTTGTATTTGCTTCATCTACGGCATGCATCCACAGAACATACAATCTGGGTCTTTTCAGACAAACCTGAATAAGCACCTAAGTGCTTAGAGCAAGCTCCATCTTCGGTACTATCCCGAGTAAAGTCAAAATTTAACGCGTACAAGGCTATATTCGCTTCAAAACTATTCATACTGATACACGTCGGGGTTTTTCAGATCTTTATTTATTAAATCCAATATTCTATGACGCTATAATGGGTTGAACTTTAGAACGATACTTGATTTTCATCTGAAAAAAAATAAGTTTTTTTTTTATTACTCCATCGGTTATTTTGTACTACTTCAACCTTGTACTGTTTTTACTGTAATCAGACAGAAAACAATGCCTATATAGGAATAATGTGTCTCATTTGTTAGCTTGGAAAAATGTTGATTGATAAAAATTGAAGCCTCATTCTTTTCTATCATAGGCGATCCAAAAATAAAATATCTTATATGCACTATGAATAGCATGACAAAATCCAGGAAATAGCTACTTGCTCGGCAACAAGGCATTCATATCCTAAGCCTAGCGCAGTGGACCCGCGAGGAGGTCACATACAATAAATCAACAAAGCAGCCGACCTCTCCAGTCCCACATTTAGTTCATCTGCCAATTTAATCTTATCTCTACTCATATTTCTTGTCGTCCTTACAGAGCTTAGTATGTATGAATATTTAATCGTGTTGATTTATTAAGCCCTAGATGTAGAGTTTCAATTGCAAAAATAAAATGTGGAATACTGCGCCTTACAACGCATCCAGGAAGACAGCTATACAGCAAGCAATACTTTAGTTAGGTTAGGAAAAGGAAATGAATAGAACGCTATTCCTACTAAACGCGAAAGTTTGTGAGAATGTTTGAATGTTTGTTACTCTTTTACGCAAAAACTACTAAACCGATTTGGATGATGTTTAGCACACAGATAGTTGATAGCCTGTATTAAAACATAATTAATATTAAAAGTTACATTTGTCATATTGGGGCAATTACTAAAAGAAAATGTTATTGATTACTTTTATGTTAGTTTGTTGACTTCTGATGAGGTTTGCAGATGGGCATTGTATGTAGTGGTAGATGGCTGAAAATCAAATGCATTGCAGGAGTGTTTTTTGAATTTGGAACATTACAACGCTCCATCAATGTATGCAAAGAGTATTTAATAACTCCAGCACGCCGTTTCATACAACATTGCTGGAGCGTTGTAATGTTCTAAATTCAATAAACGCTCCTGCAATGGATTTGATTTTCAGCCAATGCCCACCTGCAAACCTCATCAGAAGTTCAACAAACAAATTAAATGTACCGGGGTACATGTAATATAAATGTATATTGTCTTTGTCCGTAAATACGATACCATATTGCATGTTTGAGAAAAAATACATTTAATTTTTTTTGCTATAAAGGTGAGTATGCATCTTGCTGCCGGCACTTTGCTCATAACATTACTTTAACATCGTACCTTGAAAAGTCTATTCACGTCCACAATCAATAAACAAGGTCGCGCACCGAATGACCAATTTCCATGTAACAAATGGGTAATAAGCTTTCTGCATAGTCTATGGAAGAAATTTTCTTCGTTTTCCATAAGAAAAGAAATGGATAGGTAGCCTTACTTGGAAGATCTTTCCGTCGTACCGCATGAGAAAAAAATGGAACTTTTAAAGGTCACGTGCATACCCCTTGTTCTTTGTAAGTTAAAACTTTTAACAGAAAAAAAAGAAAACATTGTAACTACCTACTTATCTGTTTCACCCATATGTATAGTAAATTTGGATTAGCTGTAATTTATTTTCGGACTAAAAGTGTTGCATATTTTTTTGTATTATTCGTAAAACACAATCAAAGAAATTCAATTCATTCATAACGTAATTTAAGACAAAGCATAAGTTCGTAACTTAGGCAAGTTATACAGCTACCACATTCTTTATGGGGGTTGAATTAGGAAATGTTCAGAACAATCCAAACTTGTGAAACATAAAATGTCGTTACGCAGTTTCTGTGTTTCATTTCAGCGGAAATGTAATTAATGCTTGAATTATTTGCAAACAAGAATGTTATGTTATGCTGATTAAGTTTTAATGCTTATTTTCAAGAAGTTGAAAAACTATAAAAACATTTTTATGGATTTATGCATTTTTCAATGCTGTTTTTATACTTATGATAAATTTTAAATAAAGTGTCTATTGGACAAAATCAACTCGAACACAAGTGAATTCTCAGATGGGACTCGAACCCACGACCTTTGGTGATCCGCTCCACTGCTCTAACCACTGAGCTACCGATACTTATAGTTAAATGAATCGTTAACGAATTCACTTAGCAATATTGCGTTAGCGGCCTTTTTAAACCCTCAGGTCATTACTAAGATTTAAATATCACGGATCAATCAAGAAAATATAGAGGGGTGGTCACCCATCCTAGCCAATTCACGAAAAAAGTTAAACCTTCATGATCGCAATGCAGGATGCTGCATTGTAAACTTATTTAAATGTTGTTTTATTTAATTAAGTACGTTGCTCATTTTATGAGCTCAGCAATAATTGTTAATTAAAATTTTATTTTGCACTGGAATAACAGAACGAGCAATATTATTGCTGGGCACACGCGAACTTTACATTATTGTGCTTACATTTGATGAGCTAAAACGAGAAAAATGTTACGTTTTGTTTGAGAATGACTGGTATTTACACTAGTTTGATTTTTCTTATTGTGATAAACAATAGGTACTGAAACCGATAAAGTAAGTAAGTTGACGTCTGTACGGAAATAAATTCAGAACTACTATTTTTTTGTTGTGTTGTTGTATTTAAAAAACCTTACGGGTCGCGGGCGGCTAGCTACCAAGTATTTTATAAAGATAAAGAAAGAAAGTTTATTATTAGCAACACATAATACATAAACGTCACAAACACATTACATTACATCAAATAGTTTGCTAAAAAAACAATAAGAATTAGATAAGAACAATGTAAAGCTCTCTCAGTATAAGCAAAGAATACTATTAATATCGGCATAAGCTTGAGGAGCCCGTGGCGCAGTGGTTCGGCCTGCGATTGTTGAGGTTAAGTAACTTTCGCAATGGTCGGTCACGGGATGGGTGACCAAAAATTTACACACTCGAGCGTGTTGTACTTCCCAGCAGCGCCACTATGTTGTACAAGTTTAAATTGGTCCCAAATGAACAAGCATAAATTGTTCTAAATTTACCTTTGTCTCAAAAAATTGTTCGAATGACAGTTTTAGAAATAAAAAATCTTTTACGTGGCGTTGCCAGGGTAATATACTTCCTAGCAACCTCACGGCGTACAACTGTGCAATTTATTTTAAAATATCGGCCATAAATTGTTCGTAGTTAGTACGTTAATAAATGACTAAAAATGCTGAATTTCGTTGAAAAAATATATTTACATCAATTAGACTGCAGATAAAACTGGATCCACACTTGAATATTTTACTGTATCAGATCATTTTCGCTAGTGTCGACGCAAAATTATACATGTGTGTGTCTACAGCTTCCTCATAAGACATAGAGGAATTCTAAGCATGCCATATTTTAGTGCAAATTAGGAGCAATCAAACGTGTCAGTGATATTTTAGGTGCAACCATAACTTCGTTACTAGGAGTTTTTTTTGTGTGTTAGCTGGAGAAACGTGTCCCCAGCTGACACATGCCGTTTTAAGGCAAACCAGTGAGGTTAGGGCTTTAGACTATAGTCAGAAATTTAGTGCACAATAGGAGCAATGAGAACCAAAAAAACTAACCGTCACACTCAAATACTGTTGAAACTACGATCATTAAAGTGTGTGTTAGCTGGAGACCCGTGTCTCTGGCTTACACACACCTGTATCTTCGTAATTATTTGAGGTAGGATTATGTTTTATACCTCAAATTTTAGAGTCGAATTGGAGCAGTAAGCTCCAAATTTTTCTAATCTCTAGTTCGAATAGTTTTTAAGCTACGAACCGATAAGCATGTGTAAGCTGGAGACACGTTACACGTTTTGAATCACTGTAACCGTATAAGTTAGAGTCTCGTACTAAGAATCAAATGATACCTTATAATAGGTGCACACGGCATGCAAAATTTCAAATCACTGGGCTTCTTAGTTTCAAAATTATAGGCAAAAAACTGGTTTCCCGCCAAAAAATTCAAAATAAATGTCTTGGACGCAGCTATAGCGCGGTTGCCTTTCCGTGCGCTACACTGTTGCAATCGACTTTGAACCTAACGGCTGGTATTAATTCGAGTCATTTTAGTTTGCGCTTTCGATCGTTTTAATTCCTGTTTTGAGAATTTCAGACCAGGAGCCGTCCGATATATCTACGCTGATTACAAACCATCTATGGTAGTTACTTATTGAACTATCTGATTCTCTTATGAAGTAGTTTTTAAATGTTAGTGTTAGAAAATTCACAACATTTGTTGATATAGGGCATGGATGATGGGCAATTTTCTATGAAACCTTGGCGTTAAACCAACAGAAATGGAACTACTATTTAGTACTTAGTACTAGAAAATATTTTCTTGTTTATTAACTATCATAAGCCCCCAGGTTTGCTTGAAAATAACCAGAGCGAAATACACTATTATAAATTCTAAAATAAATAAATTCTTAACTATACTTTTTTCTCTCTTATTAATTCAGTATATATATAGTTTATAGAACAAAGACAAAAATCGGAGATTTCCCTAATACAATTTTTTTCCGGTAAAACTGGGAATTTAATTAGGCGAACTTTAACACCTTATTATTAATATTTAAATTATAAATTCTTTTCGTTTTGACACAACTGCTCAAAAATTATTAGAATGTTTTCATGGTTCACGTGATTTTAATTTCCTAAAATTTCATTAATATTTACCATAACCAGTGATCGGATAAAGTTAATTGTTGGCTGAAAAACTGTGGAAGCAGCTTCTTAAAACATTTTGTTTTTTTTTTATATTAATCCTAGGATTCAAAAAAAAAATCGGGAATGCAAAAGTAGTCGATAACATAGTGTGGAAACAACGACTTTAGCATTATGGTACTTATTATAAAATAATCCGGGACTTGCAATCCAGGTGTTGCAAAAGGGGTTACATATTCATATTTTAATACTTTTATAAAAAAAACAGTCGTCTCTGGAATTTCGCCGGCCACTGCCGCGGCAGACTCGCTTTTCTAGCTCGATTCGCGCGTCTTTTTGTCACAGTTCTAACCTAATCTAATCTAGAGGTACCTTAAGTACTGTGGAGATTATACATGTCTCCGCTCTACAAGGAGGCCGCAACACCGGCGTTGCTGGCTGGTTTTGTTTTTAATAAAATTAAGCAAGAGAGGCCCGTCGTGCGTAGATATGAACAGTTGCCTTGTCAAATAAATATTTTAAAATATTGTGAAATAATAATATAATTGATAAATATAAAAACAGTATCAAAGTCCTCCGCTGCTCTTCTATATTTTTTGATATATCTCGGAAACAGTGCATCGTAGCACAAAAATAAGGTATTTTTCGACCCCCTACGTAACCCATAAAACCCCCTTTCAGCATCAAATATCAATAATAATAATAATATCAATAATATCGATCGATTTTGTATGGCCTGAAGTATGTAAATATATTTGAAATGACGAGGGCTACGAATCGTACATGATGTACGTTTCGTAGCACAAAAATAAGGTATTTTTCGACCCCTTACATAACCCATAAAACCCCCTTTCAGCATTAATTGACATGATAAAAAGTTCAAAAGAACGAGCTCAAAATTTCTTCAGGGGGCTAATTGTCTAATTTTAAAATCTATCGCAATCCCTATCAATTCGTCATTTCAAAGATATTTACATACTTCAGGCCATCACTATTTGACATTTGAAAGGGATTGTGATCGGGACGCGTTTTGAAAGGTATGGAATAAACGAAATTGAACTGTCTAAGCAAATGTGGCAAACGAAAATAACACAATCACAATACCTCTGAAAGGGATTGTGATAGATTTTGAAATTAGACAATTAGGGGGCAGTTTCCATAGTAATTTCACTCTAAAATTTGGATAAGTCGCTTGCCCATACAAATTCGATCGATATGATTGATATTATTATTATTATTGATATTTGATGCTGAAAGGGGGTTTTATGGGTTACGTAGGGGGTCGAAAAATACCTTATTTTTGTGACGACAGTTGTTGACGACAGTTTTTTTTATAAAAGTACTAAAATATGAATATGTAACCCCTTTTGCAACACCTGGATTGCGAGTCCCGGATTATTTTATAATAAGTACCATAATGCTAAAGTCGTTGTATCCACACTATGTTATCGACTACTTTTGCATTCCCGAATTTTTTGGAATCCTGGGATTAATATAAAAAAAACAAAATGTTTTAAGAAGCTGCTTCCACAATTTTTCAGCCAAAAATTAACTTTATCCGATCACTGGTTATGGTGAATATTAATAAATTTTTAGGAAATTAAAATCACGTGAACCATGAAAACATTCTAATTATTTTTGAGCAGTTGTGTCAAAACGAAAAGCAAATAAAATTTAAATATTAATAATAAGGTGTTAAGGTTCGCCTAATTAAATTCCCAGTTTTACCGGAAAAAAAATAGTATTAAGGAAGTCTCCGATTTTTGTCTTTGTTCTATGAACTATAGGTTAATCAGCCTATTAATAAGAGAACTAATCACTGAATTAATAAGAGAGAAAAAAGTATAGTTAGATACAGAATTTATAATAGTGTATTTCGCTCTGGTTATTTTCAAGCAAACCGGGGGCTTATGATAGTTAATAAAAAAGAAAACATTTTCTAGTACTAAGTACTAAATTGTAGTTCCATTTCTGTTGGTTTATCGCCCAGGTTTCATAGAAAATTGCCCATCATCCATGCCCTATATCAACAAATGTTGTGAATTTTCTAACACTAACATTTAAAAAGAACTTCATAAGAGAATCAGATAGTTCAATTATAAGTAACTACCATAGATGGTATGTAAAATGATACGTGTCCAGTCCAGGCCACGTATCGGAGATTTGATACAGTAAAATATTCAAGTGTGGACCCAGCTTCATCTGCAATCTTATTGATGAAAATATTTTTTTTTTGGAAATTCAGCATTTTAAGTCGTTTATTAACGTACTAATTACGAACAATTTATGGCCGATATTTTAAAATGAATTGCACAGTTGTACGCCGTGAGGTTGCTAGGAAGTATACTTCCTGGCAACACTTGCGAGCTCCTCGTGCTTCGGAAGGCACGTTAAGCCATTTGCAATCGTTAAAACCCGCCAATCCGCATTGGGCCCGCGTGGTGGGTTATGGCCCATTCTCATTCTCCATCCATAAGGAAGGCCAGTGCCCCAGCAGTGGGGACAATAAAAATGGCTGATGACGGCATAAGCTTGGGTCTTACGTACTTTGTGTCAAAAACTAAGATATTCGCCGATTTTAAAATGTCACAGACAGACGCGGTGTTATTAAGACTAATTAATATTTTATAAAGCTCTTTGTGAAGTAATTAAATGTTGTAAAATATAGGTATTTAATATTTGCAAAGGCATTAATTTCAAATGTTAATTAATTATGGTTACATTCTTAATTTCACAAAAACATATGAGTAAAGTCCACTTGTTGGTTTTTTGTTATAAATGAGACGAACCATATTATCATTTTTATTCTATCCCTTGTGCTGTTTCGTCTAGACAGACTTTTACTGGCGTAACCTTGAACAAAGTATAGCTCTCGATACTCTCGAAGTTTTTAATTTTCACTCGGTTCTGCACTTTTCTTCGATAATGCGAGTTCAAAGTGTAAAAGTTTTTAGATATAATCTATAAAAAATAATCAGATACTTCATCGTATATTTGTAGATATTTTAGACGCCTTTTAACAATGGCTCTCAATTTTTGCATATTGAGAGAAGAACGACATTTATATATATATATAGATAAGGTAAGATAAGGTAATTATGTACATAACAAAAGTAAGAGTTTTAATTTTATACGATTTTATTATATGACACAGTCGCTTCACAATTATTAAGACGTTTCAAAAGAATAATTTTCCATTTCCAATTCATTAATTATGATTTCCAAGGTTGTAAGATACTATAATTAAAAGAAGTAATTTAATTTGTGGGATAAAGTACTATGCTGTTGGAACCTTCTTTTATCAGTCCTCACCTAAAAGCATTTTTAATTTACGTTCTCTTTGATACTCATCGATGGGCTAAAATCAGATAATGTTAGGCCTAGTTCACATAGAAGGTATCGCTGTCTTTTTCATATTACCAAATTTGATGTAGAAACAAAAATAGCCATTGGAAATAAAAGGAATCTCTATAAGGCACTTTAAAATGTAATTCTTTACGTATAAATATCTCGTTTTGTTATTTACAAATGGCTCCTAAGCTCGAGTTCACCAACTGATTAAGCGACCGATTAAAAAAGCTAACGACCTAACTACAAAATATTTTAATTAAAACACCGTTTGATTTATACGCCGTTTCTTTCAAACAATATTGTCTACTCTAGCTTAACACTTGTTGAACATTGTTTTGTGGTAAGGTAAAATATCATTCAAATGTCATTGCATTACAGTCGTTTATTTGAAGTTTAAAGGGGTAGAACGATATTTCAAACCACGATTATCTAAACGACAGTGAACTCGGCTCTGACCTTGATCTTCATACAAAGATTAGCGTCTAACGAACCAATTTGCGGTGTTCGTAATGTGGTATTTCGCATGTGAACTCGGTCTTAGAGACCCAAAAGTTTAAGTAACCCTTTTTATTAGGTAATAATATGAATATTCGAATTTCGTATTAAAACATTATGAATGAAAAATATTTTATTTCTTACTGATATTCATTCAAATATTCTAAGAACATGCAGAAACTGGAGAATGAAGTCCTGCAGAATTCATTATTTAGTGTATCAAATAAGCGAGGGAAAGATAAATTTTCCACGGTTAGGTGAAATTTCGCCCGAAACCAAACTCATTATTTAGATTTTTACATAGATGTATAGTCACATTTTCTATCTATATATATATTACTATGTGTTTTTATCAAATAAAATACAAAACATATACTTACATGTTGCATGCATGTTTAGGTTTTATAAATGTGCCCTGCAAATAACAAAACATTGGACTGACGGACTAACGGACCAAAGATTCCAAATTGGCTATATGTATGGTCAGACAGAAGACATAGACTTTAACAGAGTGCTTAGTGCGAGTTTTTTCTACTCACAGTCGATAGTGAACGCGTAGATTTTTTAATGAATTTAGCGGCCCGCCATCTAACGGATTACGCCACGGACTACACCAACGCCATACACTATAAAGCACACAGTAAATTAGGCTCTGACACTTGTACTAGTAACCGAATATGGACACTCTCAAGGTAAAAGTGTAAAACGTAATATTCTGTCGACTGTACCTACCCTAAATCATTTTGCAGCTCCTTTTTTCTTTGTATAACCTGCGATGAGTTGATATTCATGGCCACAATCTGTTTAAATATTTGTAGTGTATTTGCTACACGCGCGTCCTCGACTGTCGTATGAGAAATTGTTCTCACCTGCAAACTCTGCAATATATCTCGTCTTTATTGTTACCTTTTGACATGATATTGTTGAGAAACTTGAACTAGTCGGGACATTTTGTTAAGGGTAAGTCCCTTAGCAATAAATAAATATCACGTATGTACTTCTGGGAAGTTCCCGGTCATAAATTTGCGCTTGATTTGGACAGCCCTATGTATAGGCTAACCTATCATCATCATCATCAGCCTGTAGACGTCCACTGCTGGACATAGGCCTCTCCTAGCTCACGCTTAATGTGGCGTCCATAGGAGGATATTAGCCTACTGCTACCACGCTGGCCAGACGGGTTGGTAGAGGGTTTGTTTCAAGTTTTCCTTCTTTTGCATAGGTGTTCAATGCGTCGAGCCTTTTAGTCGACTCTTACGACATCCCAGGCATGTAAGGGAGTGGTGACACTTGTATTCTTAGGCCGTCACCACACGGCACACTAACCTTTAGTTGTAAAAAACCCTTTAGCTACCGTTACTTAACCAAATTTTTGGTTAGCTACCTATAAAATGCGATTATTAATGGTTAATTAGCCGACTGCGACAGAGAAAAAGGGTAAATAATCTGTCTTTGTATTGTGTAGTCAACTCCTAGGTGAAGTAAAAATCGATATCCGAAGGATAAAAATTCCATTTTAAATTTTATAAATCATATTTAAAGCGACAAAATATACATAATCCAGCTTTAAATATGAGTAATTTAACGTAAACGTAAATAACTAACCTCACCCAGTGATAGCCCTTGAAGAGATTTTGCGCGGCAAGTTGACTACCAGAAACTCCCGCGATTGTTTATTTGGACTGAAAGTATACACGACAGTAGGTGAAACTTTACAGTTTGACCTTGAGAGCGCCCTTATGCTTGCTTGTAATAGCGGCGGTTTCCGAAAGGCAAATATGAAGCCTGACGTGCTCTTCACTGTATACCATCTGCGCTGGTATTAAAGTAATAAGTAATGTAAGTACGCTGGGCGACAAAATACAAAACACCGTAGTATTACCCAGTAACAGTATATATATATTTACAGTATACCTTTCAGTATCATACGAGTAGGTTGTGATTATAGAGCAAAATAATTTAATCTTTAGTTTTAGGTACCTTTCAGTAACGTAGGTTTTGAATCTGGAGGAAAATTTAATATTGACATGTGTTGAGGGTCAAAGGGACCCTCTCACGTGCGTGCGCTTATCGTTAAGCATTATGTATGAGTGTAACGGGACCTTTATCTGTCTTTACTTTGGCTGCTAGCAGTTTCATGTGACCATGTTGTACTTATTAATTAGTTTAGTTCGAAGACCAAGTGTTTACCGCTTGAGATCGGTACACTCGTAATAGGTTGAAAGGGCCTACCTACCTACTTACTACTAACACTGTCTATGTACCCGAAAACGCTACTTACCTCTATAGCGTTTTTAGAGTTCCGTATTCAATAACAACAACAACGTAGAACCCCTTATAGTATCGCTATGTCCATCTGTCTGTCCACAGCTTAGCTCAGTGACTCTTAAGAACTAGGCAGCTATGCGGCGACAAGGATTTAAAATAAAATATGTAAAAAATTACATTGCTGGCGACGTCCTTCATACGGATAGTGAGGTTGTTTTTTTCTTGTATCCTTCAAGTGTGGTTTTTGGAGTCGATGGATGGGTATTTTTATACATTTTTCTGTAATATTCACTCTTATTAAAGTACCGATATAGTTAGAGTAAAGTCAACCAAATGGTTGGTTACTGGATATGCAAACATTTTTAATATATCTCATCAGATTTATCATCTGTCATCCACAAATGGCGAGCGTCTATAGATAAATTAGCAGTTAAATAGTCATAGACACGGTGCGTCCATTACTTCCATGATTAGGAGAGTGTTCCATTAGCTTCGGTCCGTTATTATAGTTCCATGGTCGCGGGGTGCCATAAATTTCTATTTTTGTCAATCTGATCGATTCTCTATAATCATTTGGTTGGTCACTAACAACGGAAGTTACTTTGTCTGCTGAATAATTTTGCATGAATCCATAGTTTTAGTTAGCCGTAAAACAAAACAAAGTCTTAAAAAAATCAAAAATATTGCTCGAGCGGTTGCCCGCAACTTCGCCCGCGCGGATTTTAGTCGAATCCTCGTAAGTTATTTAATATCTACTTCAATAGATTCCAATATATTCAAACAATTTGGAGAAACGTCCTTTAAGTGAAATGTTTTTCTGTGAAACGAGACGCGTTTAAAGAAATCAATGTATTGTATGCAATATAAAACTGTGCCGTTCTTGCACTTCAAAAACCCGATGGACCTCACTTTTTGTTTTAATAATTTCGACTTGCTTTGCCAGTTTGATAAGTGCTTAACTAGTATTCTGGCCTTATATTATAGATATAAAAACTTTAGAGAGCTGAGTATAAGTTTGTAAATGTGCAAACGTTACTATTCTGACAGTTAGATCATAATGTTAAAGAATGAGCGAGAACTACCGAATTCCCAGAAACTCATTTACACACCCGAAAAGTGGCTGATAGCTAGTGACCAAGTTTTAATTGATTACCTTGAAATTATTGGAAGAAATGGTTTCATTATGCAGAATGCGTGCAGCGTTGCAAAAGGCTGTCGAATAAGAAGCTATTGATGGAATGATACTGCACTTTCTGTGATTAGAGTCTTGAGGGTGCAGCCTAAGTTGTGCTTCGCAGTACATTAGTTATCATGGGAGTGCCTTTAATTATGTCTTCAACTTGATACTTCTTGAATGGATATTCAAGAAGTTTTAATTATCAAGTGTTTTGTTTTAATTACAAACAAGTTCTTCATTCAAAGCCTTACATCTAAAATATTATTCATATTACCTCTGTTGATCCTACAACGTTGTTATCTTTAGTCAAAACTGCAAAACCGTAATTACGAACAACTAGACAAGGGATATGAAGACTAAGTAGGTAGTAGATTTTTTCTAGTACAAAAAACATTTAAAAACAGCTTTGTAAATGTAAAAAATAAAAATGCAAATATTTTCTGGTGAATAATACCGACTATCATCAGATAAATTATGTGGTGATTCCTGGCACGACCACGGAGCATTTTCTTAATTTTATTGTGGTACTAATTTATGAAAAGAAGTGTACAAATGTACTTTTAAACAAAAAAAATGTACTCATCCAGTTTCGACTTTCGGCATACCTAAAGTGGTCGTGTCCGGTACGAGATTTCTGGCACGACCAAACGATATTTAAAGGATATAGTGAGCAACTTAGGGATGAAGGATGAAGAGGTACAAATTATATAAAATATATGTACTCAACTTTAATTTTTTTTGTTCAAATGTACATTACAGTACACTTCTTTTCATTAATTGATACCACAATAAAATTAAGAAAATGCTCCGTGGCCGCGCCAGGAATCACCACACGAGAAATTTATTTGGTTCTTCAAAAAGATGAAAAGTGAAAACACAAAAACGTTAAAGAAATATTATTTATACGATATAGTGAATTTAAAGTAAGCGTTACAAAATCTATGCAAATTCCATCTATTCTTTTATTAGTACGAAAGTTTTTTCCGTAATTTTACGTTGAAGTAGAGACTATAACCATTAGCTATTTGAGACCTATTAAGCCTTTCTTTGAAAGGTTTAACGTACGTTGTTATTAACGGCTTAACAGGAAAATCGTTGGAAGAGTAGCCGAGTGCTTTTATGACTTGAAAGTACCAATATTATGCCGAAGTTACTTTTGAAAATATTATTACTGAGAAATTACGACTATATTTTTTGAAATATTGGAATTACACAAAAAAATAATCTCCTTAAGAATTCTGACACTGCTTGCAATGAAAATATCTTGGACAACAGGATTTTTCAGTCTGATCCTTCTCTCGAAAACGTGACTTAAGTAGTAATATTGTATTCTATTGTAATAACTCGTCCAAGTGTTGTACAATATAATGGGTTGTCAATTTAAATGGACATGGTATGGGGTCTAAATGATAATCCTTCTAGTGAGTAACCTAAGGCAGCCTGAATGTAGTTCGTACAATTATTGTAACTCTTGGCAACAAAACTAGTGGCCTTGGCTCCTTGCCCTAAGCACAGTGCACGCATATATAACTTGCTGTGAAGTTTTCTACGGATATTGCACTTAATGTATAATTTATATTTATAGTGTATTTGTCGAAACGTTTCCAGCGAGCCTACTAACATCCATACACTATCGTGTCATAAGAAAGTTTTGTTTGCGTTTTGTATTTATTGCAGTTGTCATATTTTGACACACTTCACACTTTGAAGGCGACAATTGAGCGATATCTCAAAACTTCCGTCAAAAAACAACCCAATCGGCCCAATGCGGTGCTTAAACTCTGTGCGCACTGTAAAAAAACAGTTTTTTCATTCTCTTGCGTAGCGTGTATCTTTGCTATTTCTATGAGAGACAAATATAATTTTCGTTTTGTGAGTACAAGTGTAGAAATGAATCATCAAAATATTGCGGCGGGCCTTTAATGACCGCCGCCGCACCGAACATAAACAATAACCTTAAACATTCATCCACCAAAACCGGCCCGCCCGCACCAGCTGAATGTTATGAATTTTTTTACGCATTGAACGTGTTTAGAGATTCGTAGTTCGAAATAGCACGGTAAGATTGAAACAATACTGCGCTAAGAGATGGCGATGAGAAATTTATATGGTTCTTCAAAAATATGAAAAGTGAAAACACAAAAACGTTAAAGAAATATTATTTATACGATATAGTCAATTTAAAGTAAGCGTTACAAAATCTATGCAAATTCCATCTATTCTTTTATTAGTACGAAAGTTTTTTCCGTAATTTTACGTTAAAGTAGAGACTATAACCATTAGGTATTTGAGACCTATTAAGCCTTTCTTTGAAAGGTTTAACGTACGTTGTTATTAACGGCTTAACAGGAAAATCGAGTAGCCGAGTGCTTTTATGACTTGAAAGTACCAATATTATGCCGAAGTTACTTTTGAAAATATTATTACTGAGAAATTACGACTATATTTTTTGAAATATTGGAATTACACAAAAAAATTATCTCCTTAAGAATCCTGACACTGCTTGCAATGAAAATATCTTGGACAACAGGATTTTTCAGTCTGATCCTTCTCTCGAATACGTGACATACGTAGTAATATTGTATTCTATTGTAATAACTCGTCCAAGTGTTGTACAATATAATGGGTTGTCAATTTAAATGGACATGGTATGGGGTCTAAATGATAATCCTTCTAGTGAGTAATCTAAGGCAGCCTGAATGTAGTTTGTACAATTATTGTAACTCTTGGCAACAAAACTAGTGGTCTTGGCTCCTTGCCCTAAGCACAGTGCACGCATATATAACTTGCTGTGAGGTTTTCTACGGATATTGCACTGAATGTATAATTTATATTTATAGTGTATTTGTCGAAACGTTTCCAGCGAGCCTACTAACATCCATAAACTATCGTGTCATAAGAACGTTTTGTTTGCGTTTTGTATTTATTGCGGTTGTCATATTTTGACACACTTCACACTTTGACGGCGACAATTAAGCGATATCTCAAAACTTCCTTTAAAAAAAACAACCCACAATCGGCCCGATGCGGTGCTTAAACTCTGTGCGCACTGTAAAAAAACAGTTTTTCATTCTCTTGCGGAGCGAGAATCTTTGCTATTTCTATGAGAGACAAATATAATTTTCGTTTTGTGAGTACAAGTGGAGCAATGAATCATCAAAATATTGCGGCGGGCCTTTAATGACCGCCGCCGCACCGAACATAAACAATAACCGTAAACCACCACCACAACCAATTCATCCACCAAAACTGGCGCGCCCGCACCAGCTTAAGTATTTTTATACGCATTGAACGTGTTAAGAGATTCGTAGTTCGAAATCGCACGGCAAGATTGAAACAATACTGCGCTAAGAGATGGCGGTAGGCCCCCAGATCGCTCTTACTGGCAACATTTTTGATCCATTCATTGCCTCTGACATGATTTTCTTAATACATAGGTACATCTTGAATGAAATGTAGGTTGTGCTGACTGTTTTGTTAACTAAAATAAACCATAATGCAATTTTTTCCCAGTACATTACAGTTCAGTTCTAAAACATGAAAAACAAGTCTACATCTTATGTGTTCAGTGTTGTCATAATTGTTATTTTTTTAAAGGATAATGGGCGTTTTGATCCCAATGTCCAATTAAGATGAGTCATACCATTACGTCGCTGTATAGCTCTTTTTCATAGCCGACTGTTACATAAAAAGCAGAGCTCAATTAAAATTTGTATGAACTCGCGATTTCAGGGTTGCTTTCATACAAGAAGTTGTTTGTAATGATATGAGTTCTACAAATGGTTTTGAGTAGTAGAGTAGTGTTTTATTGATATCCCATAACATTAGTGTTTTGATCAGACCATATGAAAGATTCAAATAACATATAAATTATTTATCAGATCAGAAAAGATTTTTTTTACTTTTCCATACAAATTCATTCGATAAAACTACGTTTTTGTGTGGAAAACATAAAAATTTGGAAATAATTTATAAGGTATTTGAATACGGTTTAAATTTTATGGGATATCAAAAACACGCCGTATAAATGAGCAGACTGAATAAGCTGTGTCAGTATATAGGCAATATTTTCAAAGGAATCTTCACATTGGCAATAAACGCTACTCACTCAGACGGTGCTGACTGAAAACTAATAAAAGTGAACGAGGGACCGCCTATGTAAATTACATAAATAAACGAATACACCATGGAGAAGATTGGAAGATAGAAATGGAAGTATAGTTTCAAGAAATGCTGCCAAAGCCGTTGTTATGTAAATCCAGTACTAGTCTGGAACTTAAGCCTTTAATTTATAATTTGCTTGCGGGACACCAGTGTCCAGAGAACAATCAAATGGAATATCTATTGTGTCTCATAATCTGGGGCTTGAGAGGTTAAACGCCGTTAATGCCTAAAAATTTTTTTTATCGCATCTAGGTACGACGGCTGTCAAAGTCAAGGTAGAAGGTTGATAAATTGGTAAAATAGTCAGATAGGCATAACTTCATTCTCCTCTGTAAATTTATAAAAAAATATAATATTAAATTGTAAGAACAAAACTGTAGATATGTATTTGTGCTAATATCATACCTAATATGTTTTATTTGATGCGAGTGTCGTTTTGTGTTTGTCCGTAGGTACCACAAAAAACCAAGGTGGAAACATGAATTATGAAAACGTGATATTTTCGCCAGGCAAGTTTTTGTATAAACCGCGTCTCGTTCACTACGGGACGTTGGCGGAATTTCTGTAAGAAAAGGAAGAAGACATATAAAAAAAAAAAAGATAAAATACATTATGATTTTATTTATCATTCAAAAAATATTACTCATCGTGTTATGCGCACATATTTACGGCGGATAGTAAAGACCAAGGTAAATACCTATTTACGGTCAGGGCACATTCGAAACATTATTGTTAAATCAATTGTTGACTGTTGTTGTTGTTGTTCACTTTAATACCTTAATAATACATAAATACATGTGCAACTAACTCCTTTCAGTGATTTGTTTGCGAGAAATTATTAAAAAAATGTACTTCCATACATGATATTCTATATAAATGCGATGGGTCACACACACATACGTAGAATTATTGAAATTATAAGATATTAGTATATTCGTGTTTAATGTATGAATGTACATTTTTTTAATTATTTCGCGCAAACAAATAACTGAAACGAGTTAGTTGCGCATGTATTTATGTATTATTAAGGTATGATGAACCAATAATTGTGTAATGTTTGTTTGTATAGAAGTCGTACCACCTTAAGTCCATTGTTGCCGATGGGCTAACAATCTGTCAATATTGTTCCCGGAGAACATCAGACTCTTAACCGCCTCTGTGATCTAGTGGTACAACCACCGGTATCAGACCCAGGGGTCTCGGGTTCGATTCCCAGCGGGGGACATATTGTATTCGGTTAGGTTGGTGGTAGGACTTGTTGTAAGTCCGCCTGGCTAGCTTCCACCATCTTATCTAAGTCTGACGCCTTAACAACAATGTTTTCAGCATTGTTGTGTTCCGGCAGTTCGAGATAAGATAGCCAGTTCTTTAGTGGCTGAGGATTCCGGGAGAGACTCGCTTCCATCTTCAGCCTTTCAATACTTAATATCAGGTATGATGAAGAATAAGAGTCTTTTTTTTATGAACGACGCATAAAAAAAAGACTCAGCTAATGCCAAATGAGCCGTCGGTCGTTGAGGCGTGGTTATGAGAGTGATGTCAGTACATTTTTTACTCTCAAGCCGCATTTTTGATACTCTGCTAACCCCGCAAGAGAAGAAGTATGGCGTGAAGGTATGTATGAAGGTATGTAGATTCAATATCAATAAATAAATAAATATTTCTTAAACTCACACCAATCAACCTAGCCCCAAAGTAAACACTGTAAGGCATGTGTTATGTGATACTAGGGTAACAGATATAAATACATATAAGTATTTATGTGTAGTAATATATATAAACTTCCATGACTCAGGTACAAATGCTCATATTCATCATACAAACATTTGCCCCTACCTGGATTCGAACCCAGGACCTCAGAGTAGCCGACACCTTGAAACCGGTGTACTACCACTAAGGTACAGTCAGCAACAAAAGTCCATGAACACATCCAAATTTTCAAAACCTCTGCACACTATAAAGGTTCATATGTAACTGAACAGGCTGTTGTACAAATGTCCGTAGACATTTGGGAATACCAAAGGTCGATGTACATTATTTTTACAAAAGTAGCTGAACATGTTTAATTTCATAATTAGCCTGATCTGTTAAATATCAAAATTTGCTGAACAAGTCTGACTACATAAATTCACTGATATGTATACTACTCAAAACTTGCTGAACATATTTTTTACAATAATCTCCTCTAAGTAGCGATTGCAGCCACTTATATAAACCACTTATATTGACATAATTAAAAACAAAAGATAGAAAGAATGTTTGTGGAATATGCAATTTAAAAAATAAGAATAGCTACTTGTCAAAAAAGGTTTAATAGAAAACAAACAATTCAACGGAAAAATCTCTTGTAATAAACTAGAAAGCTAGGAAGATTAGAATATGAAAACTCTTTATAAGAGAAAATAGGAAGCGTAGGACTCGATTTTGATAAGCCCGACTGAGTAAGTAATTTTAACTAAGGCAATAAGGTAAATCATTTAAATATCATGTTTGATACAGTCATCTTCAAAAGTCGCTGAACATCTTAGTACAGTCCAGGTCATAAATATGTGTACAATCATCATAAATAGTCTACAGGTAGAACGATATTTTCGTTCTTACAGTGCGATCGATACGCATTTTTGAGAACGTGATATCTAGGAAAAAAATAAAATAAAAATTAAATTATAATAATTGAATTCAGTCATGTTGTTATCAAATATTTCAGTGGGTATAAATTAGAGCTATAGGAACGATCTACAAGTAATACCGCGAAAACACCTTGAACCGCGAAAAAGTCAAACTATTTGAAAATTTAAATTGAAAATTTATAAAACTTACTTCTACGATTCTGAATAAAGCCACCACCACCCCTTGGAGTGTAACTTTTAAACATTAAAGAAAATAATTTGTAAAATCTATTCATAAATGTCGTAAAATACAATTGATTTTTGAAGTCGGTTAAAATCTAAAAAAGTAAAAAAGTGTAAGAAGCGAGAGGCTGGCATAAACAAATGACATGTCAATGATGTCACGACCAAAATTAAAGAGACAAATGTATTATATGACAGTGCTGTACTTTTTTAGACTTTTTTCGATGATTGTCATCAGTCTAAATTCGAAAATTGGTCCGGTTATGATCTAACAAATCACTTTTAGGCGATACTACGTCCAGCAACTTTTGGAAGTTTACTATACAGCCACTTTTGGAAATATACTGTCCAGCAATTTTTGGAAGTTTACTGTCCAGCCACTTTTGGAAGTCTACTGTCCAGCCACTTTTGAAAATATAATGTCCGGCCACTTTTGGAAATATACTGTATAGCTACTTTTGGAAACTTAAAATGTAAATGGAATTTTGTTTGTAACTATGTTCAGTAACTTATGTACAATTCATGTGTCTAGTGTCTTTTATAACGTTATTTTGTTCGGCAAGTTTCGTTGCTGACTGTACCACTCTACCGCGGAGTTCGTCAAATTGTTCAAATTTCGTAAATATTGATCGTCAATCATGTCACTTTTAGCAAAGAGCGTCCACAGTATTTGCTTTTAGTTTGTGATTGTCATTTACGTTGTTTATTTATTTATTATTAGGAAACAAACAGCATACAATATTACCTTAATGCTATGCTTAATGAGTAATACAAAAGCCAAAGACAGTTTCCACAACAAAATAAAACAGTTCAATTGAGTGAACACAATATAGAGTTATGTTACTTATGTAGTAAACTTAAATTCTTAAAAGATATTAAAAATTAACTTTGTTTTTTCCTATGTATAACTATGAAAATAATCAATAACAAAGACATATATAACAAAGACAGACCCAAAGCAAATAATACTAAATAATACTACTAAAGAGGTAAATAAAAAAAATATTTAGGCAAAATTTAAAAAAATCATTATAAATAGTTTTCTTAAATTTTCTAAAGTTATGGCCAAATATGTCAACATGTTGGTAGGACTTATCATAATTACTACACGATCTAATAATAAATCGGTTAGAGGCATAATTGGTGCGACAACGTGGAGGTGCAAAGTTTGAGTAGATCTAAGACTCATCTTTTTACATTTAGTTGGTTATATACTGGTTTTTTTGATAACTTTAATCCGAGAATTGAAAATTGTACCAACAGAATTTTTTATACAACATTTGTTCTCAAAGTTATTTCGACTATCGTCCACTTTGTCAATAAATTATTTTTCAGCGTCCCCACATTTTTTTGAAGTGAAAACTTCTTTAGCGGCGTTGTGCACATCAGAGTTTAAAATTTTTGGGATGGGTAAAAAATGTTAAAGTCGCTTCAGGGCACGTGACCCTGATCGAAAATTCGTAAGACCATTTACCGTTGACCTATTTCAAATTACATAAAGTCTCACACTTGAAAGATCTACGTATATTAGTTAATTACAACCATTATATAAAGATCTCTCATTACTACCACCTTTCATATTGATGCCAGGTCAGTTTTAATGGATTTACCTGCCAAATTAAGTTGGTCTCCGTTTTCATCAACTTTTTATGAAGTTGTGGTCAAGATATAGTGGATTTTGATCGTTATTTTCGTTTAAGCGGTTTTCGCTTCTGCCGGCACTCCCAGAGTGCAACCCGTTGTTATTTTTTTTAAATGACGTCGCATGATAATACCTGTATAAATGAACAGGGGACACACAGAGCAACAAAAAATGTTACGATATATAATGCCCTAAAGTGTCACATTAGCCAGATAATTAGAGTTAACATTTAAGGCGATACTCGAAAAAAATATGCTGAAGCGAGATAGCAATGAGAAAACGACGCGCAAGGGAGCGAGACCGATTTTGCAGATTAGGCAAAAAAACACAAAATCACTTGGTATTAAAAAACTACAGTGATTAAAAAAAATGCTTCTATACTATCCTAAATATTATTCGCGTCCACATATTAAACCAATTTCCAATAGTGTATGTAACCCTATTTAAGAATAATCTTGAATTTTCGTACTTTTTAGAGGTCTTTTCGATAAGAAAAAGTGTCGAGGCAAAATCATAAAATCGTGTTTTTGAAACTATACGAATCTAGATAAAGGTATTAAGAATTATATATGTTATTACCAGATTTGTAACAACTGTAACCATGCTGTAGTTTTATATCAAAAAGTCCATACTTTTTCCGAGTAGCGCCTTAATAATGCAGACAGCTCAATTTTGAAAAAAAAATGACGGGCCAGTGACGAGGCCAAAAGGTTCAAACCACATGTATTTCCTTGAATCGTGCCCGAGTGCCATATAACACAACTGTCAGAAAATTACACTTGACTAAGAAAACATATTGTTTATTTTATGTTTCCAATGCCATACGTTAGCGTAGGTCGTGGGTTTAGTGAACGAAGTTTGTTTGCAAGAAAATGCAATAAAGGAATAGAGTTTTATGTTGGACATTATATATATAAATATATTATTTGTTTCTCATAATAAATAGAACCCAGGTGACTTAAATTGGTTACTGCCGATATTTCTTCCCGTTCCTGTGGGAATATCGAAATAAAAAAAATAGCATATATGTCCAATACTTGAAGTCCAATATCCTATATACCTAATTTTATCCAAATCCGTTCAGTAGTTTTTTTATGAAAGAGTAACAAACAAACTAACAAAAAAACTGACATAATTTAACGTTTATTATATAAGTAGGATTACATAGTAATAATAATAATGATAATCAGTATTTTAGAGAGAACAAGATTTTATAACTTTTTTTACATACTGGTAGAAAACTCCTTTGTTCGATCAAAATTAAATGAATACATATTTTAACTTGTCTATGTTTCGTATACATGAGTTTCATGTTTTACCAATGTCACTTTAAGATTTTGGCGTGTATCTACTATATAAATAGTTACGTAATAATATTGTTTACCAACCACGCGAAACTTTTAGCATAAGACGCGTCGAGTGACACAGTTAGAACGTAAAAAAAGCTATAAAAGTTCTAATTATAAACATCGTCACACCAGCTGCTTGTCGATACATTTCGCAGATTTCCTACTCTGTGACTTGTGTGACATAATCCAAAAAGGTGAATACAAATTAAAGCATTTACGTGTAAGGTAGCTTTTGCAAATGAGGAATGACATATTACCTAATTGCTGGGTTGGAGCCGTGAAGTTACGGTGCTTGTATATCGTGTGGTGTCCATATATTTCAGAGTATATGTTTAAAGACATTTATTCTCATAAGAACTGATGTTCACTTAAAATAAGATATTATTACTAAAACTTATAGTTAAATGTTATTGTAGCGGCGCAGCGCAAATGCAACGCAAATTTCATAAAGTTTATACAAACTAGGTCAAAAACTGGTTATCATATTAACTAGTTGCACAGCGCACACACGCGGACCATGCGCATACGTACACTATGCGGGTGCGACAAAAAATGCAAAACCGAGCGGCTACAGAAATATTTAGAGTAGACTACTCATATTCATCAAACCCGAACCGGACACCGGTGTCCAGAGAACAATGGAATATCTATTGTGTCTCATAGTCCGGGGTCTAAAAGGTTAAAAAGGCTTATTTAAAGTATTTTTTTACAAAATTCATAAATAGATTATGATAACTGTTAAATTATATTTTGAACTTCTTTTTTACTGATTTATGTTTTTTTATTTTTATTTGTAAATATTTAGTATTTATATAGTAATAAAATATTATATAAAAAAAACATACATTTTAAGTGACAAAATGCTTGGTGGTGCGACCTTGGTGGCGCAACCGGTGTCTTAATGAAATAGGACCCAGTGCCTTTTTGATCGATCGATTCAATATGTTGGGTATCAGATACAGCAACATGTCAGTGAGAGCATTCAATAAAATCATCCTGGCTTGTCTTGTCAAAGGACT
This sequence comes from Chrysoteuchia culmella, assembly GCA_910589605.1. Classification (NCBI taxonomy): domain Eukaryota; kingdom Metazoa; phylum Arthropoda; class Insecta; order Lepidoptera; family Crambidae; genus Chrysoteuchia; species Chrysoteuchia culmella. The sequence goes on along the minus strand of OU342651.1, from coordinate 17,244,037 downwards.
TCGGGTGCATGGCGCAGTGGTGAGCGCGTCAGATTTGTGATTTTGGTTAAGCGACTTTCGTTGTTGACGGTCACGGGATGGGTGACCAAAAATATATAGCTTGAGCTCGTCCGTGCTTCGGACGGCACGTTAGGCTCGACTACCTTTGATGTAGACATAATCCATCATGGCTCCTTCTCGTTATCCATATTTTGCAGCCAACTGGTTAAATCTTTCTTTAGGTATTTCAGTGAAATTTAGTGTCAGCTATCTTAAATATTATAATCTACTATTACTACGATTTTGTAAATCTTGTATCGAATTAAACCTGTAAATATGTAAGTAATTTGCACGCAACTAGCGAAGGCCATTCTTGATCTACACTTATGAATGAACTTGTGAATCACATTCTTAAACAAATTGATTTCAATGAAGTAAGATGTTTCAGTTTTACATCGCTTTTAAATCTGGAACAAATGCAAAAGACAAATATTAGGGGTTATGTAAGTAATTTTGATAATATAAGACTACTAACTTGTAAAATTTTTGGTAGTAACAAAGATTAGGTACTTACAATAACAAATCGCTTCAAATAAAATACCGCTACTACAAAATTTTTCAAACAAAATATACTCTTAGGTACAATATTAATGTTTTAGTGTATGTATATATTTCCATTGAAATACTAAGTATTATTATTTCTTTCTTGTAATAAACTTATAATAAACAGACAAAATTGAATCAATTAATTTTCATTGTAAAAATCGATAACAAGAAATAAAAAAGTAAAAAAGAACGTTCAAAAACGTTTGAACGTTTTGGCTTTGCAGCGTGTTTGTTTAAATTATTGTGTAATATTTTTTCTTTGTTATTGCTAAAACTCCATTGTTATGATTTAAACGATTAAATATTAATATTTAAATAATAAAATCACGGTTAATTACTAGTGAAATTAAATTTTGCAAGAAATAAATTTAAAATCTTAAAAGTTATACTCGTAAGTTTAGTTTTCGAACGCACTCGTGTCTTCTTAACGTACCAAAGACAATTTGTCTTGGAGCGCGGTGGGACTTACAGAATAGAGTTGACCAGATTCCTTACCGTGGCAAGGTATGGACAAGAAACGATATTGACGGGGATTATTCGTGGTAAGGTTTAATTCTGGAATCTAAGTGGTCATAGTGAATAAGGGCCCAGGCACATTTTGCCTGATATTGCTCGGCACCAACAACAAGTTTTCACGAATAATTTGAATCTTAGATAACATTTCATTTAATATATATAATAAGCCGGCTAAATATGGTTCAGCCAAGTAGTTAATCGTTTAATTCTATGACTTGGCTAGTTGTCTCTTAGCCATTTCATTGAGTGCCGGCGTTTAATTAACGGGCTAGCCCTCGAATTGAACGGTTGCTTTAACCAGTTGGCATACACGACGAAGGTCTGTAGAGTGTGTAAATTTACCAAAGAAGTGACATCCAGTAAGATCCGGGTTGAGTTAATTTCAGTAATTCAAGTTTGCATGCCCCGATTTCGATTGATGTAATTTCTCCGTTGTCCTGTCAAAATAGTTACGATCGTTTTAATAAAGAAATCCTTTGGTTAAACGGCGCGGTGTATTTGCTGCTTAAGTAACTATTTTGGTTGTAGTGACACATCTCATTCACTGTGAAAAATGTGTTAAATTTGCGTTTCAGCCAATATACATTCCACTAATTGGTTGTTTTATTTTCTAGTCGTGAATACTTCATATTCGATTTAAATGGTAATGGTTGTTCGGACCATTTCGATGAATTGTTTTTACATTATTACAATTTGCCAACGGATCGTTAATTGATTCAATTTAGTATTAACATTAACAGCTTTGGTCGGTGTTAAACAAAAATTTGGACAGAATATTGAATTTTATAGTTATTTCAAACATTTTAAGTTCTTATTGAAAAACAACGGATTTTTCCACCGGACATGTTGTAAAAATCCGTGTATGATTGTTCAAATATGTCTATTAATATACATAAATTGTTCATTAAATTGAAATTCGAATTTAGTTTAATAAATTTTAATTAATTAACACATTATATTGCAGTTATTGGGTGGACAGTATCCACCCAATAACACAATTCATTAGCGATATAAACTGGAAATTCTGTACCTACAATAAATAGAATGTTAGCTGGTTATAACTTGCCACTGAAATAATAGCGATATTGTTGCGTATTTTCACATTGAGGATATTTTTGCACCTTGTGTATCATTGATAAGTTTTAATCATTTAGGGTCTTGCGTTTTTTTTAAACATTTTACTAAACATTACACTGAAGTTACTTAGAAATAACTGTGCTTTATTTTCTTTCGGATTTTTCAAACTTCAGAAGAGTTTAATTGATTCTTAAATCATATTTGGAACTTGGAAAACTGATGCGAAATGAAATTAGGCTTCCGCCCGAACTCCACCACCCACCTACTTCATCATGCAGACAGTTCTATGATATTCTGTGTAAAGCCTGGTGCACACGGGTTGAGTAGACGGTAGAATCAACAAGCATACTACTTCAGGTTCTTGTACTCTACCAGTTTTGGTAGAGTAGCTGTTTACACGTGAATTTCCATGGTTTGGAGAGTACTACTTACGTGTCACTCGGATCTCGGTAAAAACAGAAGAGAACACCATGTATGTTATAAATTAACCTAGAAAAAAGCAACTAGTCTCATCCCGTCAGGGCGACATGACACTAGTTGCTTTTTTCTAGTATATTTTCTTGTTTAATATTTATCACATAAAAATAGCATTGTAAAATGCAAAATTAATAAGTTATAACCATGTATGTTTCTCATCGAAAAAGTGTCCCGTTGTGTTTAGGTACTTCTAGAGAGAAGAAGAAACCTCTACAAACCGGTTAATTAAATTAAAACCCTTTTAATATTGCTCTTTCATGAAATCGGTATTTTTAGGGTTAAGAGCAAACCTTAGTAAAACGCTATTTACCCTATTTCCCTATTTACTTGCTGCTGATTAGGTTTGAAAAATTAACCGGTTATCCATGCCCTGATCCTTAGCCTATCCGAAACAAAAAAATTGACTTGTCATTGTCATGTGGTGGTAAAGTATAAGGTAGAGTAGAGTAGTTTGCCCACGTTGCTATAGTTACTCTACTCTACCAAATTTTAGTACTCTACTCGACTCTACTCTACCAATGCTGTTTACACGTGTATACTTAGTTGGATAGTTAGAACTCTACCGTCCTACTCCATCGTCTACTCTACCCGTGTGCACCAGGCCTAAAATCTAACGAGCTATGAGAAATATCAAACAAATCATCTTGTTTTATGCATTCGATATGAATGCAAAATGGCTACTTCTATATTAATATTATACCTACGTTATGTCTAGTGTACCTACTAGTTTGTTGTACTGAAATGCAGCGTTCATGGCGGCGCTTGACGGACTGATCGTACTCGATCATGTTTGTTAAGCAACAATCGGTCCGCTCAGGTGTTGGATTAGTGACCGTGGCATTACAACTGAGCGCTTCCGTGCTTCGGATGGCACATTAAACCGTGCGTCGTCGGTCCCGTCTGTTGTCATCTAATAACAGTTGTTAAGCCAATTCAGAGGCCTTATTAGGCGGCTTGATAAGGAGAAGAGAGAGACTAGTTTGATTTGGCTGTGCACATCACATCGAGTGAGACCAACCAACATATGAGACGTATATAATTTACTATGATTAAAGGTGAGTCTGAAATATATTAGGCTTGGACTTGACAATATGAAGATACTATATCTTTCAGATTTCAGATCGTCTAAATCCGAAAATAATGAAGTACCTAAGTATTCTTATTGATCGAGGTTGCGCAGTTATACCTAATTATTTCATTTATTATATTATTTCGTATCTGTTAGATAAATACCTTTCGTTAAGAACGTTTTCTTTTATTTACTCTGTTAATATTATAGTTGTATTCGATAACAAATATGTATTTTTTAAATATCGTACCTTACGTGCGACAGTTAAAAAATTATTGTACTCGTATTCAAGTTTATTAGAAATAAGTAATTCCATTTAATTCAGTAGTATTTACACTGGTTTCTGAGACAAACTTGGGACAAACGTTTGGGTTCGTTTCGTGTCTGAAAGTATGTACCTAATTCTTTATATAATTCAAATACCTGTGTTATATAAAATCTTATTAAATTTTTAAACGATGCTTTCAAATACAACTTATTGTGAAAAAGTACTGATAAGTCTTTTATTATAAAATAATTAAGTATTTGATGATTATTATTAATTAAGTATAATTTTTATTTGCTTTTCGGAGTAAAAAAAATTATCGTCGTCTCAGCCACATAACACCCACTCTCACTAGACCGTCGTTCCACCTTGTCGGGGGCCTACCCACGAAGCGTCGTCCTGTGCGCGGTCGACATTCCAGAACCTTTCCGCCCCAACAGCCATCGGTTCTTCTCCCTATGTGTCCCGCCCACTGCCACTTCAACTGAGCAATCCTTCGAGGTATGTCAGTTACTTTAGTTCTCCTACGAATCTCCTCATTTCTGATTCGATCACGCAGGGAAACGCCGAGTATAGCCCTCTCCATTGCTCACTGGGTGACTTTGAGCCTTCTTATCAGACCAATAGTTAGCGACCACGTTTTACTACCGTAAGTCATCACAGGCAACACACACTGGTCATAGACTTTCGTTTTGAGACACTGCGGTGAGTTGGACGCGAAGATTTTACGGAGCTTCCCGATCTCTTTCTCGAAGTTGGACCTACCTAACTTGATTGTCTGTCCAAGGTAAACGTAGTGGTCAACAACTTCGAGTGTTCCCAACGTGTACTGGAGTGAGTACAACATGGGAATTTGACATGATTTTGTTCATATTAAGACCCATTCTTTGGGAAGCACTACGGAGATCTTCGAGCATTGTGTACAGGTCCTCCAAGGTGTCAGCCATAAGGACTGTATCATCGGCAAAACGAAGATGTGTCAGATACTGGCCATTAATGTTGATGCCGAGTCCTTTCTAGTCCAAGAGCTTAAAGTTGTCCTCCAACGCAGATGTGAACAGCTTCGGAGAAACAACGTCTCCCTGTCTTACACCTCGCTACACTTGGATGGGATTATTGCTCTGGTTCTGTAATCGGGTCGACATGGTGGCATGTTCGCATAACACCTCGATATACCTATAGTCCACATTGTACCTTTAGAGAGACTGCAACACCGCCTAGGTCTCTATCGAATCGAAGGCTTTCTCATAGTCCACAAACGCCAAGCATAGTGGCAGATTATAATCCTCGGTCTTCTGTATAACCTGCCGCAGTGTATGTATGTCTATGGTGCTAAACCCTTTTCGGAACCAGTCTTGTTTGGAGAAAACAATTATAATAAGTTTCAAATAATTATTTATTTTACATTTGACTTTCACAGTTAACATGAACATGACGTATTGCGAATCTTTAAAAGGCGGTAAAAGCGTATGGCAGTATTGGCGGTGTCACTCTCTAGACCTGAAAATAGCCTAAAAAAGATTCGTATAATTAGATATCATTGTACGTCGTCCCCAGTAATCAACAGTTTTCGCGGCACCATTTTCCAGTAAGTACGCAACAACTTTTCTTTTCCCATTATTTCTTATCATTACGTTTGTCCATGAATAATAGTTGTTTTGAAGAAAATGCGTGTGTTGGCCTTGTTTGATAAATCTCTTCTCCCGTTTGTTATTATTTCCATTGGACATGTTAGTGGAAAACATTGTTCATATTTCACGAACCGGCGGTTTTGTTCTGAAAGATGTTATAGTGCTAGCTTTACGCATGATGTGCTAAAATATGATAGTCTGTCAAAATTAGAATATAAATATTATATAAATATACTTATAACTTTTAGTCATTTATATCTTTATCTTTCTGCTTATTGACTTATTATCATGGCACTAGTTTCGATGGCGACATCTCGTTCGCACGAAATTCCTTGCGACAAAACGTATTCTTTCTTAATAGGGGAATAGAAATAGGGTAATTTTTTTACCAATATACCGAAATTCAGTGATTACGGCGTGAGAAGGCTCCTGAAAAACAGTCTGACTTTTGCATATTTGCTTGAGTAATTGAAGTTTTTTTGTTTTTGTAATTATTATTCTATAGGTACCTACTTTATTAGACTGTGCTACTATGTTGAATTTCAGTATTGATTAATTTAATGCGTAACATAAGGTACCTAAATACCTACACTTAACATTAAAATGTTTGAACTAACAACATCACCCTAGGTCACTGTGTCAACGCCCCCAAAACAATCTCAAAACGAAATTCGTGCCTCAGTAACATTTGTATTGCATATTGGACATACAAATTTATGCATTTACAATACAAAGTCTATAAGCGCATCGTAGCGCGCCTACAAAACTTTATAACGATAAAACTTGCAAAGAGACAGACATGCAACTTACAAAGTTTCGAAAACGCTTTATAAGGATTAACTGACATCGAATTATTTCTATTTTATGACAACACAACAGTACATATTGTATTTTATGGTAGTAACAGATATATAAGATTGATCTTTGGATTGAAACGCTTCGTTTTTATCATCTCTTTAGCAATGATAAGTTTGAAGTTTGAAAGTGGAATCGTGTTTCTCCTAGAATCCTGCATCACTGAGAAAATTGTTGGACTTTTCGAAGTACTTATCTATAAGTCTATTTGAATAAAAATCTTTGACTTTGACTTTGACTTTAAAACTGGCTATCTTATCTCTAACTGCGGGATCAATACAATGTTGAAAACATTGTTGTTGTGCCATTAGACATAATATGGTGGAAGCTAGCCAAACGGACTTAGAACAAGCCTACCACCAACCAAACCGACAAAAATATGTACCCACACTATAAGGAATATGATGAAGGATTACGCGTTTTCCCTTAAAACATCGGCAATGAATAATGCAATTGTAAATGCATTGAAAACAGCAATTTTCATTAAATAACAGGTTTAGCGAGAATTGCGTGTATATTTCTAGGAGGCAGTGAAAATTTGCAATCAACCAATAGATATATCCCTTTCCATGTTGATTTGAAATATAATTCTTTTTGCACATGAATGTCGATGACGCGATAGGATTAGGAGAGATATTCAACTGTGTTGGCTAGTAATCGCCAGTAGTGCCAGTCACATATGTAAGTAATAGAAACTGGTATGAGGAAAATGATCGCGTCAAATTAGTGTGTTCAGCCCCAGGCCGTCCTTGGCCCTTCGGTCACGCAATGGCGCATCATCTTACGGCTCTTTTGTCGATGCTTTGAAGCTTTATCAGCTGTGACTTTTTTATTGGCTGATTTGATCTTGATCTTTCTCTGACGACCTTCGTGGTAAAGTGGTACCTAAGTACAGTCAGGGAACTTGCGGGTTGACCAGTAGAGTTTAGGGAGCTTGATTAAAAAAGTAATAGATATATAGAAAACGACTATACCACAACGAAAAGAACATTAATAGGTGATTGGGGATAAATAGTGATTGGGGATTCCGGGAGAGGCTCGCTTCCATCTTCAGCCTTATCAATACTTAACATCAGGTATGATGAAGGCTAAGAGTCTCCATGTACTTCATAAAAAAAAGTATTTTATTTGAATCATAAATTATGTCTTTAACCTTAGTAAGTACTTTCCGAGAAAACGTTTCACAAAAACTCTACTGATCAACCGGGGAGTTCCCCGGTTGTATCAACACCAGTTTTCAAGGTGTCGCTACTATGAGATCCTTCGGTTGGAATCCCGGTAGGGCAAATTTTTGTAGGATGAATACGAGCACTTGTACCTCAGCCAGCATTGTTTATAAATATTTCCAAAAATCATTCAATATATTTCTATCATTTATCATAACGATCCCATATTACAAGCCTTTAAATGATTTTTTGGAACTAAAGCGTGCGAGTGTTAGATTTAGTTATTTATTTCTCGACGTCATTTGAAGCTAAATGTTCTGTCGATCCACTTCTATCGATTGAAACTCGACCGAAGATTTAACTATCACACGATCCCCATTTGATCCAATTATCGAGCACATATCCTAATCGGCTTGTTACCTTAGTTAGCTGGACGAGGAATTAGTTACTAACAAAATTGAGACTATTCCGATAGCACGGTGCTCTGATAATGCCTTGGTACAGGTTCACGCTCGTGGGTTCGATGTGTGAACTCAGTGTTTTGTCCGCAACTGGGTTGCTGTTATCTACATTTACGTGTATATATTTATGATATCAATATATACAAGTTTTTATTTGCAAAAATAAGGTCTAGGTGGGTATGTAAACAGTTGATTGATGTCAAGTCAAGTTTTAACCTCCTCTGTGGTCTAATGGTAAGACCACCGGTATCAGACCTAGGGGTCCCGGGTTCAATTCCCTGCGGAAGTACATATTGTATTTGGTATGGTTGGTGGTAGGACTTGTTGTTAGTCCGCCTGGCTAGTTACCACCATCTTATCTAAGTCTGATGCCATAACAACAATGTTTTAAGCATTGTTGTGTTCCGGCAGTTAAAGATAAGATAGCCAGTTCCTCAGTGATTAGGGATTCCGGGAGAGGCTCGCTTCCATCTTCAGCCCTATCAATACTTAACGTCAGGTATGATAAAGGCTAAGAGCATTCCCGTTGTTCATAAAAAAAAACTTATTTACGTTCTGCGAAGACTAGGCTGAGTCAAATAATAAATAAATATTTCTTACACTCATACCAACTAATCTAGTCAAAGCACTGTAAAGCTTGTGTTATGGGATACTAGGGTAACGAAAATAAATACATATAATTATACATACATAAAGTATTTATGTGTTGAAATATGTATATTTAAACGTCCATGACTCAGGTACAAATCCTCGTATTCATCATACAAACATTTTCCCCTAACGGGATTCAAACCTAGGATACACCTTAAAACGGGTGTACGTACCACTCTACCACGGAAGTCGTCCGGTCAAGTGGTTCAAATACTTAATCATTTCATTATTTTTGTTGTCAATAAAACAAGTAAGATACTTAAAGGAATTGGCAAATAAACGCGTTATGAGTTCGTCAACTTTGTGGGAAATTTACGAGTTTATTGTTTTGTTATGAAATTTCAGGGTAAAGAAGTTGGCGAAACATTTATATTAGCAGCGAACCTTGGATAATGTTCAATTATTTGTTAGCATTCCATATTATTATGTTTCATTTAATACAACCACCGGCACATCTAATGTCCCACCATATAATTTTCATACAAACATGCTTACTTTGCGACTCTTTACATAAAAATGACAATATATTTCTGCAAACATCTGCATGCTTTCGACTGTCCAATGAGCACTTTGAAGAGTTTTTAAAAATCTCTTCCCGTTTCCATGGTTTCGTTTAAGCAAAGCATAATTTTATGGCCAACGGATTTAGGTGCACTAGTGCATTATACAGTGCACTAAAATCCGTAAAACTTTTTTATTTCAATGATGAGTGCGCGAAGAAACTTTAAATATGATTATGAAGCATTCACTAATCTGTTATTAGCTAATTGAAAGAAAGAAATTATATTTATTTGAGACAAATACGACAATAGGTTACATCAAAGTAAAACAAAAAAAAGCACAGGTTTTTCCCAAAACGGTACCGACTCAGCAAAAAAAACAAAGTACATTACATGCAAAACAAAAAAATAGAAAAAGAAAAGACACTATAACAAATAACTTACAATCTAATTACAAAAGTGAGTGAAAACAGAAAAACTGTGTAAAACAAGGTCACAATCTGATATAGCGACAGCAAAGTAGCAGAAAACTAGCCATTATAGTAAATTATAGTAGTATGTAGGTACCTTACGGCGAGTAACATAAATCATCATATCTTCGATACAACCAAAAAAGCAACATACATTCATAACGTAACATTTTTTTTATTGGACAGTCGAGCGCTTAACCTAAACATTAGCATACAGATCTTTGCAGAAATATGTTGACATTTTTATGTATAGAGTCGTAAAGTGAGCATGCTTGAGTGAGAAATCTAAATACATCTGTTTTCGAGAGATCAGCAAGTCAGATCCACCCTCACAATTCAAAATACAAGCCTGTGACTGTTTTTGTCTTGAAGAAACAGTGCTCATAAATATTTTGGTATAACTATAGAAAATATCAAATCTGGCAAAAACATATATCAGCTTTAAGTGAAAGGAAGAGAAAACTCCTTCCGATTTTCAGAAGTCTACTTGATACAGCTGATAAAGAGCTAGACAGAAAAGTATACATTGCACTGTGCCAAACTATTTTGACTTACTGTATTCCAGTATGGGGTGCTTCTCATCTGATAGAATTAGAAAAAGCACAAAGGGCTGTTTAAAAGTGATGCTGCATAAATCACGTAAATATCCCACAGTGGCACTTTACAAAGAGTGCTCATTGCTGGCTAATTTATAAGGGTAAAATGTACTTTGTTAATTGTAATGATTATATTGAGGATTAAATGATTTTTATTATTATTATTGTATGAAAATAACGGGGTGGGCGATTAGATGTACCGGTGAGTGTATTATATGAAATGCCGGTGAGTGTATTTATTGTAAGAAAGAAAGAAAAATTTTAACTGGGACAAACGCAAGGGCGATGATACATACAAAATAAAAAAGCAATAATATGAACACGGTTTGTCCCAAAACGCCGCCGACTCAGCATGATGCTTGACTTTTGACCAGCGCTGATCTTCCATCGGTACCGTTTGGGTTGGGCTGAGAACTGTGTTAAGCGGCTCCTTGGAGCTAATAACAGATTAAATGGAAGCAAAAAAACTAAAATGGCAAGTAAGTACCTACTTATATCCTCAAATAGACTTACCTGATAGTAATGGTTTCTAAGTATCCAGCGTTTCAGAATGTTATTATTGTCAATAAAGAAAATACTATAAAGATTTTCTAAATTCACAATTACAAAATCATACCTTTTAAGCTCTTAATTAAATTCATGGAGTTACCAGTAATCCAAACATGCCCAATGTTACCTACGTTTAAATGAAATGTAAGTAATGTTTGTTTAGGCTTCATTATTAAAGTATTCTTTATTGAAATACGGTGTTGAGAATGAAATGTGCAAAGTATTCAAAACCAGTAAAAAATTATGTGATTTTTTAATTAAAAAAAAAAGACTACCCTGACAAATTTCCTAAAATAGCCCTTCGACTGCAATGTCAGCGCAGTCGTATTTTTTTTCTACATTTCAGTAAATTAATAATGATGTACCATTTACAGATCTAAATAGGTATATATGTCATCGTCTTTTGCAAGGACCGAATGTTTGTAAATAATATAGGGTATTTTGCAAACTGCCGAATTATTGTAAACAGGCCGTAAGATTTGCAACAAAAATGATAATTTTTCGTTGTTTATAAATTATCATTGACCAGCGCGGCCAGTTTATAAACAAACGAGATCAGCAGCGTTTAATTGTGAACGAACCCATATCAAATGCACCAATCGCGGCACGGTGTATAATTACCCGTAGTGACCGTATACGTGCTATAGTTCGATGTCATCTGATTGGCCCATGGATTGGTAGCTCGGGTGTTAAATAGTATTCATCAACAAATTCAGAGTTATTTAGCACTGGTTGGTCATTTATTTTTTCGCCCGCAGGCTCCGTTTCACTCATTTTGTTTAACATACAAAGTGAAAATACATTATTTTCACTTTGTATGTTAAACAAACCGATAAAAACTGGTATTTAGCACTAAAACACTTCGAGCACACGTTGTTTCCGTTATAACGTATTTAAACCAATCGGCGTAAAGCACACTTTTCGTCACTCGCATACGTACAATATAACGAAGAGATACTGATTATTCATAAATCATCGAAAAATCATCCGTTTTATTGTAAATCCAATTGTCCGTTAATTCGATGGTTAATAAATACACCCGATTATTTACAAACAATCGGTTTTTGCAAAAAGACGGTGATGTATACATATACTTGAAATGTGTTCATTAATGCCTACAATTTGATACGCATAATTTATTACCATCATCATCATCATCAGCCTGTCGCAGTCCACTGCTGGACATAGGCCTCTCCAAGTGCACGCCACTGAGATCTGTTTTCGGCTTCTCTCATCCAGCTCCTACCAGCCGTCTTGCGCAAATCATCACTCCACCGTGCCTGAGGACGTCCTATACTACGTTTGCCGAGACGCGGTCTCCACTCTAGAACTTGTTTACCCCAACGGTTATCGGTTCTACGGCTAATATGGCCAGCCCACTGCCACTTCAGCTTGCTAATCCGGTGGGCTATGTCGATAACTTTGGTTCTCTGACGGATCACCTCATTTCTGATACGATCTCTCAGAGAAACGCCGAGCATAGCCCTTTCCATAGCCATTTATTACCATAATTGAAGAAAAAAAAAATTGTCACACTTGTTCTCATACTTGAATTTGGCGTCGTACAGTCGCCATATTAAATTCAATCAAAATTCAATTATAGGTAGTAGTATTACTCGGGGTGATGTTGGGAATCACATGATACCCCATAGAGCCAAATACGTTACGACATTTAGAAGTTATAGTGGAATTAAGAAACTCGCTTACATCGCTCGACATGAAACCCAAAAACATATAAAATCGCCCATTTTTTGGGCAGTCGTGTTAAGGCGTTATACGACTGAGGCGAGATAGTAATGAGAAAAGGACGCGCGCGGGAGCGAGAGCGATTTTGCAGATTAGACGAAAAAAGCAAGAAATCACTTCGTTGTAAATAACTGTAGCGATAAAAAAGAAAAGAAACTACGCGATGCTAAATATTATTGGTGTATTATTTGTACTAATTAAACCGATTTCCAATAGTACAAGTAGCCCCAATTGAGAATAATCTTTAATTTACGTATTTTTGTCGAGACAAAATCACAAAATCGTGTTTCCGGTACATTACAAATCTAGATAAAGGTATGAAGAAATTTAAACCTTGTTACAACATGTTCCATTGTAAATGTTGTTGTTTCTGTTAAAGCTGATAAGATTCTTGCGCCCGTTCTTCTTATCAGTTAAAAGAGGTCCTGAATGGCTAGTAGGGAAAAAATAGACTTTTCGAAAGCACTTATCTATAATTCTATTCGAATAAAAATCTTTGACTGAAAATTTATTGACTTTACTTTTTACGTATGACGTCTTAACAGTTCTCTTTTTAAGTTTCTTAATTTTACTCTTAGGTAAATAAGGAAATAGACTGGATAAGGACTGTTGCTTGACACGTTTCCTAAAGCTTAATCATAGCATAAACAGCATCAAAAGTCGTTTAAAAACTCTCTTTAATTAAATGCTGAATCAAATGATCGGTTATTAAATCTGTTCATAATCCGAGATCGAGGTTTCTATAGAGAAAATTAATTAGGAGTCTAACTGACTATCTGTTTGTGCAAGAATTTCAATAGCGACCGACTCTTTATTAATGTGTCTAAGGGTGAATTCTTGGTAATCGGGAGACCGTATCGGGGGAGCTCAGTTGGTGCGACATTACATTTGTATACTGTATAATATTGTCGAGTGGTGACCCTGAATATAATCTAAACTTCTATCTGAATAGTTGGATACTAATTGCTTGTTTCTATGAAACCTTTGTACAGTCAACGGCAAGTTAGAATTAACACGAACAGCACAGCGAGGGGAGTAAAAAAAAAAAAAGTGGGAGGGGAAAAACTGAAAGGTCAAACTGTAAAGCCTGATGTGTGCTGTTGACTGTACATGAAATATATATATCTTTTAATACAAAGATTGCTCCGTATTTGGGACAGAATACTAAAAGGAAAAACACATCAAACAAATATTTACTGTTCTATTTTTCAATGAGAAAAAAAAATCACATAAAAATAGCATTGTAAAATGCAAAATTAAAAAGTTATAAGTAGATGGCAGTTTCATCTTAATCGATAGTCAAACATCTGTAAAGATGTTTCTTTCGAATGCGAGGATATTTCTCTCATTGATGAAACGACGGTGGCCAACACCGTAGAAAAAGGTGAATATACTAGAGAATTTCAACGTGTTCTCGTAGGTCTCTGTAGCATAATTGGTCAGTGCATTGGGCCGGATTCCCAAGGATGCGGGTTCGAGTCCCGTCAGGGCGACATGAGACAAGTTGCTTTATTCTAGTATATTTACTTGATTAAAAATTATCACATAAAAATAGCATTGTAAAATGCAAAATTAAAAAGTTATAAGTAGATGGCAGTTTCATCTTAATCGATAGTCAAACATCTGTAAAGATGTTTCTTTCGAATGCGAGGATATTTCTCTCATTGATGAAACGACGGTGGCCAACACCGTAGAAAAAGGTGAATATACTAGAGAATTTCAACGTGTTATCGTAGGTCTCTGTAGCATAATTGGTCAGTGCATTGGGCCGGATTCCCAAGGATGCGGGTTCGAGTCCCGTCAGGGCGACATGAGACAAGTTGCTTTTTTCTAGTATATTTACTTGATTAAAAATTATCACATAAAAATAGCATTGTAAAATGCAAAATTAAAAAGTTATAAAATAAAAAAAAAAAAAAAAAAAAAAAAAAATAGTTTACTTGCGGAAGTAAGTAAAATTTTTTTCATAGTTGAATATGGACTTCCTTCCTGTAATGCCCGATTCTATCAATCAAATATCTATGAAACATATTACGCAAAAAATACGCTTTTTTAGGTCAACATTAGGGATTTTCTATTCCTATGAAAATCTCTGATCTATTGGAAATTGCAGTCCATGCAGACAAAGGCGCAGGCGATGAATATTTCTTGCTTCAAAAATCTCAACAAAATGTGATGCCTCTTCATATTTTTATAGGATCGGCTGTAAGACTAAAGGCTGCCATTTCATGCCATCATGGAAAATTGCTGCTAATGGTGCAGTCTCCGCCTGGGAAATCTTGGGTTGCCACGCTTACCGCACAAAGTTACCTAGAAACGCTTAAAAAGGGAAGGAATAAATATATGCATCGACGATATGGGAGTAAGTAATTTTTTATCATCGCAAACAACAAAACATATTTGATTAGTTATTACTATAGCTAGTATATCATCAGTATTTTTTTTCAATCGAAATAAATATAATTTTAGAATGGCCTCTGTCCTTGAAGAATGGCACAGTAAACCTGGAAGTAATCAAGTTTAACCCTTGATTTATCCTTCATCGATTTTTTGTTAATACCTCACTCACTCTACTCACTTCAAACTCCAAACTTTTTCTGTACTAAAATCCAATAATATTGGTTCAATGGTTCAGTCGTTAAAAGGTGACATAGACTTACTTTCAACGAAATGATTGACTAATGGATTGCTGGTTGCCATATTTTATGGTAACAACTTTACATTGGCAACACTGTTTCACCTCCACATGGAATATGGCGGTTTTAAACGCGTACAAGCCCGCTTTTAAAGGATAAAACCTTTTTATAAGCTTGTTCAGTCAAGTTCCGCACTTCATTCAATTGGAAGACTGGAAACCTTTTTATTTTTTTTATCAGACTGAAAGTGATTATTTTCAGTGGAATTGTCTATGAAAACTGTTAAGGACTGTTTCGTTTTTTTCGTTATTTTTCAGAGATGTTGAATTAATTTTGAAAGTTTTATTGAGTATAATAAATTTTTGTTTGCATTAGATGCGTAATATGAACCAAACAAGTATTTCTGAAGAACAACCATCAAAACGAGCATGCTTGATCATTAAATTTTGCCCTAAAATGATACCAGGGATAAAGGATTATACTAAAATATAAAATTCAACCTACTCAAAAGTTGGAAGGATGTAGGCGAGGCAAGAACATTCGTTTTTTTTAAATAAAATTAATGGTAATCTGATTATAATGGGTTTAATTTTCTAACTTTTACAAGATTAAAGCAAAATGGCAATTGAAGGTTTTTTGGAGCACCAAAATTTCGCAGAAAGTCTCCAGAAAAATAGTGAAATCGCATTTGTGCAAACATTGAACTTGCATTTTACTACGCTACCAAGTTCTTAGTAGTCGTCTGTCCCATAGACTGGACAGATACTATAAAGGCTCCTTTTGTTTAGACAATCGCATTGACCCGGAGTTTGTTCTTATCGTGTGATAAAGGTGGATTTCGTAATGCAACTGTGACTCCTCGTGTGCTTAGTGATGCGATTTGTCGTTAGGTACATGCCCCAGTGATCATTACACGACTCTTCAGCGCAAGCCGCGGTGGCTCTCGGTCGCCAATAACGATATGCATTGTCAAAAAGCTTGTGGACTTGGATCTATATCCAAGATACAAAATATGTTAGATGTGTCTTATTAAATACCTTAGTATCCTATACGTACATCTTATGTTTTGGTGCGCACTGTTCATTGAAATAAAACAACTTTTACGGATATCAAACGCGCTATATTTCCACGAACTAAGTTGTAATTGTCCGTATTTTTAGGATTTTTAGGGGATGTTTTTTAGGGTTTTTTTGGTTTTTTAGGCTGCCGAAACGTCGGGAAAATCAAAAAACCCCTAAAAAACCTAAAAATACGGACAATTTTATTACACCTTAGTATCCATTTGTACAGTCGACCGCAAATCAAGTTGTTTTGTTATCAAGATCGTTCTTATCGTGATCATGATATAGGCAGATTTCGCAGTGCAACTGTGACGTTTCATGTGCTATTGACTGTACAAACTTAGTGATGCGATTTGTCGTTGGGCACATGTTCCGGTGCTCACTAAAGGACTCTTCAGTGCAGGCCGCGGTGGGTTTCGGTCGCCAATAACGTATCCTTTCATCGTATATTTCCTTTGCCGCTACGTTGGTATACCACATTAATATTTACCATGTTAATATCTTTCAAGAACCATGTTAATATCTTTCAAGAAGGATAAGAATTCTCAGCAGATTTTTAAGTTTTGGATTCTGTGTTAACTCTAGAGGAGCCACCCATACTAAAACTGATTTATTTTTGCAAACAATAGTTAATTTGAGTCACAGTCATTTTGAAAGGATAAAAAAAAACATAAACTACTTATTACCTAAACGACAATATTTTCACAACATATACAAACAATAAAAATTAAACCTCATAACAAATTGGAACGTTTTCATCATCTACGACATGTCTTTAAGAAGTCCTGACACGTGTAAATACAATACAACGTTCGTTGCACAGTAACTTTGCGCATCTATTGCACCCTTTTTTATCTTATAGTTTCTTTGGAAGGACCTACTTCGCATACTTTAGATGGTGGAGGAGCCGTGTTCGCAGTGGTTCGCGCGCTCGCCCTGCGATTGTTGAGGTTAAGCAACTTTCGCAATGGTCGGTCACGGGACGGTCACCAAAAAAATTTAATATCTACTACTTTGGAAGGCACGTTAAGTTGTTGGGTTCGACTGCATTTGCAGTGTTAAATCCCACCAATCCGTATTGGGCCAGCGTGGTGGGCCATGGCGCTTTCTCCTTATCCATCCATAAAGAAGGCCAGTGCCCCAGCAATGGGAACATTCGTCATCATCATCAGCCATTTTTAAGGCGCTACTCGGAAAATTATGGCCTTTTTGATTTAAAACTATAGCACTGTTAGATACAGTTGTTACAAATCTGGTAATAACATTATATATTTCTTCATACCTTTATCTAGATTCGTATAGTTTCAAAAACACGATTTTATGATTTTACCTTTTTTGCCTAATCTGCAAAATCGGTCTCGCTCCCGTGCGCGTCGTTTTCTCATTGCTATCCCGCTTCAGCACAATTTTTTTCGAGTATCGCCTTAATGTCTCCACGGCTGGGGCACTGGCTTTCCTTATGGATGGTTAAGGAGAATGGGAACTTTTTTATGATTTTGTAATTTTTGCATTTTTCAATGCTATTTTTATACTTATGGTAAATTTTAAATAGAAAAATATTGGAAAAAATTAACTCGGCCACAAGTGAATTCTCAGGCTGGAATCGAACCAGCGACCTTTGGAAATCCGGTCCAATGCTCTAACCGCTGAGCTACCGAGACTTTTTGAAGTCTGCTCTAACCGCTGAGCTACCGAGACTTCTTGAAGTCTCGGTAGCTCAGCGGTCCAATGCTCTAACCGCTGAGCTACCGAGACTTTTTGAAGTCTGCTCTAACCGCTGAGCTACCGAGACTTCTTGAAGTCTCGGTAGCTCAGCGGTTAGAGCATTGGACCGGATTTCCAAAGGTCGCTGGTTCGATTCCAGCCTGAGAATTCACTTGTGGCCGAGTTAATTTTTTCCAATATTTTTCTATTTAAAATTTACCATGAGAATGGGAACATTATAGATGGCTAATGACGAACCCTAAATAATCAAAATAAACTTAAAACCAATCATCATCATTAGCATAATATCAGCCGCACAACACCCACTACTGGGTATAGACCTCCCCAAACAATCTCTACGAAGATCGGTCTTGCGCTGTCCGCATCCACCTTTTACGAAGCTATAAATCCATAAATTAATATTTTTACAATATTCACATCATAACAACATTAAACTACAATAAAAAACCAATCACACAAATTTTACTTACGTGAGTAGGCGCGCTGTGAGCAATTTGCCGCCCAGCGCGACACACCGACAATAACCGTTGCCTCCTTCGATTATCTGTGCAGTGATTTCCTTCTAACTTATTAAACGAGTAGGAGTGAGTAGTGAGAAGAGTAGGACCGTAGCTACTGAGACGCCTGACTTTGACAAATGCATCGTGTGCAGAATAACGCGAATTCTATCGCAAAATGCTCATAGCGCGAGCACTCTAGGGTATCATGTCCAAAATATTAAAAAGACGCGCACGGGAGCGAGACCGATTTTTCAGATTAGGCAAAAAAATATCACTTCGTATTAAAAAACTACAGTGATTAAAAAAAATGCTTCTATACGATCCTAAATATTATTGGTGTCCACTTATTAAACCAATTTCCAATAGTGTAAGTAACCCCATTTAAGAATAAACTTAAATTTTCGTATTTTTAGAGGTCTTTCCGAAAAGAAAAAGTGTCGAGGCAAAATCATAAAATCGTGTTTTTTAAACTATACGAATCTAGATGAAATATATATGAAGTAAATGTGTAAAAATAAGTATGAAGAAATATATATGTTATTACCAGATTTGTAATAACTGTAACCGTGCTATAGTTTTATATCAAAAAGTCCATACTTTTTCCGAATAGCGCCTTAAGAAGTAGTGAAATAAAAATGGTTTTAAAATTATGCTACTCAGTCTAACGCGTTCGCGCCTTTTTGGATTACAATAGTACCAACATGTCAAAGGAAATATACGATGAAATAGAGTTCCTTGAGAATGTTATGATTATATCTAATCTATCATTGAACCAAAAAACATCAGAATAGGTTTTAGACAAAGTTACTTTTAGTTCAAATGTTATAACGTAGTTAAACGACATATAAGGCACGTATAATCGGGAAACTTCCCGGTTGACCAGTACAGTTTTTTAGAGATACGTTTTCTTGGAAATTACCTAGGTTAAAGAATTAATTTATTATTCAAATGAAATACCTGTTAATGTTCTATTATTTGTGATATAAACGTTTTCTAAATATCTATTACTTTATTTTTAAATAAAGCTCCCAAAAAAAACTCTACTGGTCAAGAGGGATGTTCCCCGACTGAACTTGTTAGCGTAGAATACCGAACACCAATGCAATATCGATGCATTTCCGCCCGCTACCATCAAGCCTCATAATTGCGGTGTATAACTAGTTTTGACTTGCTTCAGGAGCTGTTGAACAATTTACATTTATAAGTTGTTGGATACGGATGTTTGGAGTAGTGCTTGAGTTTCCGCTGTATTAGAAATCAGCTAGTTTTCTGCCTAATACTTAAGCTAAATCAATAACAGGCATCACACACTTGGTCTGACAGTAACTATAGCTATAATGTTGAAAGAAACGTACAAACGTTGATTTTACGTTAACGAATATTATAACTCAAGAATACTCCGTACCTACTTAGGTACTATATTTCCTTTACATAAAACTTTCTTTAAAATAGATGTATAAAGACTGTGTTCGTAGGTACTTCTTTTAATTTCTCGTCATTTTGACGATGATTCATTAGAATTATCATTAGAGCAACAGATGTCAATCGGTTGTTGAGAAGAGAAAACATTCAAAGACATTAAATAAAAAAAATAAACAATATTAAAAATATATCTATTTACAGATTTTATCAGAAGTGACGTAAACTTACTGTGCTCTGTCATTGTAAGTGTTCTTTTGCATACATTTTTTTTTGGTTATGTTGGTAGAGAGCCAAAATGCTGTCTTTGATTTAAGATGCCGCTGTTGAAAGATGTATTATCGCAGCTTTTAGCAATTGAAACTGGTATTTTCTTTTCTTGGAGCAAAGAGATATGCGTCTAATCGTTCTAATGCCAGTATTAGTTGTTTTTGTAATGACTATTTTAAAGTTTCTTTATTTTATAACTGCCGTTTAAGGCTTGCTTAGATAAAAATCCAATGTAAATGTCCAATGTAAAAAACGTTGTTTTAATACTGCTGACTATTTTAATGACATTAATTAAAATAAAGTTTTATTGCTCAAATAATCACTTGTGAAGTCTATAAATACAGACGTCGTAACATTTTCTCATTTGTTTTCTGTACATTTTTGACGTTCCTCATACCTCACATAAATATGTTTGATTAGTTTCATTTGTTGGTGACATTATCCTTGCGAGATAAAGCCCCTTTGTTAATATTCAGATTATGTATTTTTTTATCTATGAAAAGTTATAAAAACAGTAATTTAAGTTTAACTTCACACTTTGAGCAAAAACGCCTTTGCCATTCTAGTTCTAAAGTATAATAATAAAATCTGAATGCTACCAAGATGATCACTTCACTCAATAGACAAAGATGTCTTCCTTTCCTAAAGGAAAGACAATTAAAAGAGCATAAAAACGTTAAATTTTTCTAGAAGACATGCAATAAAGCAAGTGGTACGACCAATAAAGGCCTTATTTTCCTAGTGACCTAAATTTGTTATTTACTGGCAAAATTAAATGCAGTTCATGTCTGAAAATAACAAACGACTTGAAGCCTAATTAGAGTTAAGGACAAAAAACAACACTTTCTTTTTACGTTTTTCTTTTACAATTTCGTCTCGACATCTGTTGACAAGAGCCTATAAAGGGTTGCAAGTGCTGGTGAGTATCCTCAATCTTAGCAAATTTTAATTGTTTTTTTACAAAATACCATAAATCTAGCTTATTTTGCAAAACAACAATAATTTATACTAAAATATTAAATGTTAAACAAGAAACAAAGAAATACTTGGTAATATGATTGATGAATGTTAAACAATTATTTTGCTGATAACGAGGAGGAAAAATTTGGATTGAAGTTTGTGATGCATAAAAGTTACAATATCTACCCTTGAACATTCCAGAAAATAACCCAAGGAAACCAAACAGAAGGTATTTTTTTAAATTGACACAAAGTTAAAGTATTGAAACCCAAAAGTCACGAGAGAAGTCCCTAAAAATCCGATGGGTGGTAGCCCTGCAAAGCAGCACCTTCAAAGCGCTCTGGCGCATACATTTCACAGCTTCGTTACGCATCCCTGGACCGCTAATTTCCCTCACTTCTTTGGTAGAAAAGTAGACAAGCTGGCTAATCTGCGATGTGTGAAACTGACGCCGTTTCTGTATTTCTTTAAGCAAAAAACTACGGTATTTATTTTAATAAAATATCCTTAACTGTTTTGATACGTTCCATAATTCCGTCTTTGATATATAAAACTAAACTTCAAAGCGACCTATCTCCGGATTACAGCGCATTAATTTTTCGTTTCGATTCTGTTTTTTTTTACAATCATCTGTGAGGTTTGTACGCAATACAATATTTGTAGCAACTAGAGAAACTCTTAAGCTTGTCAAGTGTATTTTTTATAGCTACAACTTTACGTTTTCTATACAAAAAGATATCCCTCTTAATTTAAGGTACTATACAACTGAAACGAGATAGTAATGAGAAAACAACGCGCACGGGAGCGAGACCGATTTAGCGATTAGGCGAAAAAACCACGAAATCACTTCGTAGTAAATAACTATAGCGATAAAAAAAAATTAACTATACGATTCTAAACATTATTGGTGTCCCCTAATTAAACCAATTTCCAATAGTATATACTAACCACATTTGAGAATAATATTGAATTTTCGTATATTTAGAGGTCTTTTCGAAAAGAAAAAGTGTCGAGGGAAAATCAGAAAATCGAGTTTTTTAAACTATACGAATCTAGATAAAGGTATGAAGAAATGTATATCTTTTTACCGGATTTGTAACATCTCTAACCGTCCTATAGTTTTGTATCAAAAAGTACATAGTTTTTCCGTATAGCGTTTTAATAAGTGTATAAAAAAACCTTCGGTCTCACGCGACACAATTATTTATTTATAAGAAGCCACAGTAGCCTACGTCTCTGCTGACCTCCAATTAGTACCAGCAGTCGGCTCTTATTATCTGGCAAATGAACACTTTATACTATTAGAGGTGCAATCTGGCATTCTGACTATTAAAACTAGAACATTAATGGTCGGTGGGAATTTCAGCTTGCGAACATCTCAAACTCAACTCAGAATAAAAGTTCATACAATATTCATAAACTAGACCATAAATGTCGCACATTTAATAATAAACCGAAATAACTCAAATTGAAGCGCTCATGGCCGCGCTTGACAGACTGATCGTGTTTGATTACGTTGCTTAAGCAATGTTCGGTCCGGTCAGGTGTCGGATTGGTGACCCTAAAGTGGCATTACAACTGAGCGCTGCCGTGCTTCGGAGGGCACGTTAAACCGTTGGTTCCGGCTTGTCATCTGATAACAGACGTTAAGGCCTTAAAGGCGGCCTGATAAACTCTCATACTAGAGTTGGCCACTAATCCTACGATAAAAAAATACTCAAAAATTCTACTTTTGACATTTAATCAAAAAGTGAAATAACTAAGCGTAAAGAAGAGGTTAGAGAATAGGTACATCTCACAGATGTATCAAAAAGCGAAAGTAAAGTTTACTATGTGCTTTTTTAACTGCCGCATGATGCCGCGACCTGGCCGCGGCGAGCCGAAGAATATTCATAAAATGACTACTTTCAGTCTTGCGCCAGAAGGGACAAGGTACTGGCATGTTACCGTTATACTGGTATGACATATAAATAGCTCGTTTTATTATATACAGGTCAGTGCTTACACTACTACGAATTTGGTTTTAAAATGCACTTTTTAAACTTATTTCGTTTTGATTTTATATTATTTAGTCATTATAAACTTAAAATGCAATAAGTCATTTCATTTACAATTATTAATTATTACAATTATTCATATAAACAATCAAGTCAGTGGTATAAACTAAAAAGTCCTGTATTATTGAATCTATTATTAGTAGCATTTTTTTATATCTATTTGAAAATTTATTGTTTTTCTGACAACATTTAAATATTGGGATAATTTTTTTGGTATTCCCAACATTATGGAAAACAAGATGCAAGAACTCCTAACTTGTGTTCTGTGATTTTTGTTTTGATTTTGATATGCTGTTTGTCCAAGTCTTTATTTATTTAATTTAATTCAATGAGAATAACTATTTAAATTAGTAATCATTTTTATTAACCATAACTTTTTTTATTGCTTCTTGCGATTACGACCCGCCTATAGTTGATTAAAAAGTTTAGTAATTGAATAATAAGGAATATCCGATATTGAAAGAAGCTTGTTAATACCTTAGTCTTTAAGATTATTAGCGGTTATTACAATAGGGGTAGGTAGGTATTTTGATTGGCAGCCGGTTTTAATTTCGCCAGTTTAAGCCAGACCGTAAAAGCGTTTTACGATAACTTCGTTTTACCTCTGATTAATTCATAAAGCGCTTTTCAACATTGTTATTTAGATTTTTATAGCTTATGCCGTGTTTGTGCTTTTTTTCACCTGCTTGAGTAACTACAAGTAGGTATTTGTTACACGATGCTTTGAAGTTTGAACCATTCCATTTTAGTACATATAAACCTAACTATTTACAAGCGGAAAAGTAACAAACTTTTGACTGTGTGCCGTCAACTTCTAGCTCTAGCGATGATGACAAAAATAGAAAATTTTGATCCTATCTATTTGATTATAATTAAAATATAAAAAATTCGATAGTGTGTTTGTTTGTGTTCCTTCACGCCCTAACTATGCAACCAATCGACATAATTTTTGGCATAGAGTCATTTGAAAGGACGGAGAGTAACATAGGCTAGTTTTATCCCGATATTCCCACGGGAACGGGAACTAGGCGGGTCAAACCGTAGGCGGAGACTAGTAATGATCGTCGCCGCGTTGTGCGGTGCAGTGTGTGGTGGTACACAGCCACCGTGTCGGTCCACAGGCAGATTATCTAAACAAAAAATCCCATCAGTTTCGTCGTTGTCACGGCTGTTATATTTTCATACTGTAGGACAGCCATGACCCGGGGTGCCAAGTTGTAACGGGATGCGTTTGACGATGAACCCGGATTCTATTCAGAGCTTGACCGTTCTACCCAGAACCGAACAAAATCGGTAGATGTGTAGCAGGGCTTAATCCGATAAACTGATTTGGTGCCACCAGCATTTAAAAGAGCAAAATGTTGTTGGGTATAAAGCTTAGAAAACTATAATAATTGCCACTGACGTGAAAATACTCGGAAACGTTATACTGAACTAAACTATGAGAACGGCCATAGTGATCCTGTAAGCTTGTTAATACATCGATGTATACTGTTTGAATATAACGAGTTGTCAGATGAACCTTTGGAGGAGATTGTAGATGCAAATGGTATCTGTAGGTACTTTGATCTTCTACTGTTCTAGCATACCGATATGATTAGAATCAAAGCTCAAAGCTCAAGCTCGTTATTTTGTATGACAAGGGCTTGAAAACAACTATGACGTTACTGACACTACACCGAATGCAATTTCCAATAATATATACATAAAACTTTTGAATTTTGCATTTTACAATCTATTTTATGTGATAATTTTCAAACAAGTAAGTTGGTTAGTGCATGGGGCCGGATTCCCAAGGATGTGGGTTCGAATCCCGTCAGGGCGACATGAGACAATTTGCATTTTTCTAGTATATTTACTTGTTTTTAAAAATTGACAATAATTTATACATTAATGCAAAATTACAGAAATAATTTAATTTCTATAATTTTTGTATTGACGGCTATTTTAAAAGGGCCTTATTTGGCAGTACCTATCCATACTTTTTTTAACAATATATCTAGTTTTTACCAGGCATTCTGTTGGTACAAAAGTTAAAAAATAAATGTAATAATTAATTTTGTGAGTAGGTACTAAGAAAAAAAATGAAACAGCTTTTTTCCCCTCTACTTTATTGTTCTTATAGTGCAAATTATGCGCCTTTTTTACAATGGAGCCCCAGGTGTGTTCAGACACACCAAAAGTTCGCATTTTTGCTAAATGAGCGAGCTTAATCACATCAGCCTGGTGATCCGCACGTAAAATGGATTTACAGCTTTTCTTTTATATTCTTTGGTAAAAGGAAAAGCAATTAGAAGACTTTCCAAGGGTTTTTTGAAGAAGCAGCCATCGAGTTCTTAAGCATTTGCTTTCGACAAAAGTCACGAAATTCGAAATATTATCTGTGGTCTAACGAATGATCTAACACAGATATTCATGAATGCGAGTTCGTTAAATATATATATTTAAATATATTTTTTTAATTTATTTTCCACATAAAAAGTACACAAATTAAAAAATTCACATCTGCCAATCTGCGTAACAGTTTGTCGGCAGCAGCTCTCGTGGATACAGTTTACGATAATAACAGTTTATGTACTTATTTACTAACATAATATACCTTACCTTCAGACACTACATAACTATACAAACACAATTTTATGAACATATAATATAATTTAACGTACTCAGTCATACAGAACATAAATACCCTCATTCACCATCACCATTTCACTGATACACACCGGGATAGATACGTCATTTGGTAATTTAACTGACCAAATATTGCAGCGTATTTTATTAGTAACCTTTTACACATATACACAAAACACTCGCTCACTCAGCCATAACATAAACATGATCGATTACCTGTACTGTATTACTTTCATACCTAACTACCACAATAACTTTATTTAAACTAGGTTTAAGATTATAAAATCTGTGGCAAAAGTTAGACATTAGTTTATTAAACTAGCAGCCGCCCACGGTTCCACCCACGTGGTTCTCGTTGCCGTGGAAACTTCAACTTTATACAAACCTTGTCCTGACAATAACGAACGCAACAAAAGACTGCACCAAATTATCCAACTTGGTGCAGTCGTTCGGAAGTTATGCGCTTGTACATACATTTCGGAGATTAATTTTTATTTATACAGTATACTCGTAGATAGTGCATTTAAAATTGTGTCTAGCAATAGAGGTGTTTGCTTACTAATTCCACTTACTGTACTAATTGGTGGTATAAGAGATCACTTAAAAACAATCTTTAACGAAAGTTTAATTAATATCATCAGCTATTTTTATTTTCACACTGCACGGGAACTGGCCTTCCTAATGGATGAATGAGGAGAATAGGCCATACTTACCACTCGGGCCTAATGCGAATTGATAACGACTGGAATACACCGGGACCAAGGGCTTACCGTAGCTTCCATAGCACTCAGGAGCTCGCTATAATAATCTTTAGGTCACCCAACCTGTGACCATTTGAACTACTTACAATCCCCGAGCGCGCGAACCACTGACGTTCGAAAATTTCGTGTACGACCTCGGTGGCGAGTTCGTCAACGAAATTTTGTCATCGGCTGTCATCAGCCATTTTTAATGACCCCACTGCAGGGGCACTGGCCTACCTTACAGATGGATAAGGAGAATGGGCCATGTCCCACCACGAGGGCCAAATGCTGATTGGTGTATTTTAACGACTGCAAATGCAGCCGGGACCGACGGCTTAACGTGTCTTCCGAATCACGGATGAGTTCAACATAGTAAATTTTTGGTGACACATCCCGTAACCGACCATTGTGAAAGTTGCTTAACCTCAACAATCGCAGGCTGAGCGCACGAACCACTGCGCCACTGGATTCTCGAACAACGGAATTTTACTGAGATGTCAAATTATACCTAACTACTGCATTGTATGAAAGCCTTTATAAACATAATTAATATTTCATGGGGGAAATTTCAACATATTTCACACCCAAAGAGTAATATTTCAGATTAGAATTACTACCATTATGTGGCAGCTGAGACCATTTTATCGTCACTTTTATTATACTCATTCGGGACTAAAGACTGAATCCTTGCGGTTTCAAGACTATTTACTTGGAGAATAAAAAGCTGACCGTGAATAACATAACATTGATAAAATTTGATAGTTAATATACGTTGACAATATTGCATAATTTTATTTATCGAAACATAAGTAAAAAGTATCTGAAGTTCATAAGTTTAAATTGGTGGTGTCTACAAAACACACAATTAGGGGTGCTATGCTAGAAGTATCCTAAAATTTACAGAGATATTTTTTGTCATAATAACTCTTGAACTTAATCTTAACTAAAAACCTTAGCCATTAAGTATTTTATCTAGTTCAGAAAGTTCTAGTGTAAACTCAAATAAATCTAACCGGTCGGTTGATCGTCTACTACAATATTTTAGATGTTTGTGATCCAATAATATTGAACACTATAGATCATTCCATGATTAAATGATTAACGGTGGGGCCAATGTTAATTACGTAACTTTAGGGCTGTACTTTGCAACTTTACTGAGGGTCAAGTTTTATTCGTAATTATGTTTCCTTCCAAGCGCGGCATCCTTTGATTTTATATTTAGGCTTGGAAGTATGAGTATGACATTCCTTCTCGGGGTATTGTAAACAATTTCACTGGATTCCTTTTGTTTCTTTGTATTGCTGTTGAGTAATATTTTCATTGTAATATGAGCTTTTTGGACTTCATTTGCTGTTGTCATGATATAATTGCTTAAGTCTAAATATATTGCTTTGGGGGAGGCCTATACCCAGCAGTGGGTGTTATGTGGCTGAGACGACGAATATATTGCTACAAGTAGGTACTGGATTCCCAAGCAGCAAAATTCTCCTGTAATTTTTGGATTATAAGAGTAAACGTCTTATAGCATACTAATAAACATTTTGATTGAGATGACTGATCTTATTAAAGCACCTTAATGGACAATTTGTGCTACAAGCACTTTCGACCCAATTACGTAGTCTTATAAACATTTACAAGAACATCGTATAAGACTATTTCGCTACAAGTACTTTCGATCCTTTTACGTAATCTTAAACGTTTACAAGAACATCGTTTAAGACTATTTCGCTAAAAGTACTTTCAATCCTATTACGTAGTCTTATAAACGTTTATAGGACCATTTATATGATTCTTATAGGAACTAGCAGTCTAATAAGTGCAGAATAAGAATTACTAGCAATGCTCATATAAATGCATTAAGTAAGACTTATTACTCTTGTTAATGTTTTGTATTATATTTCAATAAGAAAAGTTCCCCTGTAAACGTTTGCGTATAGCTTTTCTGTGACAAAGTTATTATAAGATTCATTCATCTTTGTCGTGACTGCTAATGGAACACTAGCACCAAACTTGCACGTCCTGCTACTATTATAGTTAAGATTCCACTTATCTGTGTCCTTAATTAGCTGTTACTAGAGTGATAATTATTGATATACTCATAAAATTTATCGAACATCGAAGTCATCTAAAAAGAAAAACGAATAAAAATGTCTCAAAGTTATTTAGACATTGTCGAAATAATTGATAAATAGGTTCTGTACATTTTTAGCATACGGTCTGTTCTGTTGTATCTCTTTTACGAACACTCAAAGCACTAAACAATATAGAGTACACGACTAGGCGTCTATAATACCATTATTAATGACTAAAATGCATTCTCTCTAATGCTCCTGATAAATGCCATTCAATATGGAGCGCGATTCGATCTGATGATGGCTTGTATTTATTTATTTATTATTTCGTCGTCTCAGCCACATAACACCCACTGCTGGGTATAGGCATACTGGGTATGGGCATTATGATTTACGAATGAACAAATATTAATTACGTTTACTTTTGAAGGCGCATAAAAATATGTTTTTTAACATCGAATACTTTATCAATAAAATTTATTTCGATAGTTCATTTCTTTATTTTACAGTGACAACACAAAAGTTAACTACTTACTTATTTTATGATAATAAATGCTTACCTACTGTTAAAAATGACTAACATTTTCAAAATTATAATATTTTCATCCAAATTCAAACTTGACACCATAACAAAACTAATGAAAAATAAATACTCTAAATAAGTCATCACGCTGACCACTGTTGGATCAATTGCACCAGTAGCGGCATGCACTAGATCGTTACGGGACTAGTCACTCTGATTCAGTGCGTTAACTAAATCCTTATAGGACTCAGTGGTCTTGTAGAATCACTCAATAAAACAATAATAAAATCAATTTGCACTTTACCGGACTGTAAGAAAAATACTACAAAACGACAAAGTCCTATAAACTGCGTCCAAATGAGGCCCTTTGAACGTTAATAGGACTAAACAAATGGTTCTAGGATACTTATATGACTACATTTAACTACTTGGGTTTCCACATATTTTTTTATTGACATTATCATTATTATGAAATTTTAACCACGTTTGATTTACGTAACTAGTTGTCGAGTCCCCGATATAGTGCAAAACAAGCGCCATGAGCAAGGAGTAAGTTAGTTAAAAGAAAAACAGGAAAGGAGTTTTTTTTTTACATTATTCGTAGAATAGTGAAATAGTGTATATTAAACATATTTCTGAAGTATCAGAATAACAAAAATATAGTTTATTTTAGTTTACAATTTTGTCTTTGGTTTGATTATTTCTGTTGAATAACATTTTTGTTGTGATGTAAGATCTTTTGGACTTTTCAAGAGTTGGAATGATAATACATTGGCAAGCGACATGGCACTAGTATGCATTCTTCATTGTGATGAAAAAGGCTTTTTACATAACTCCATGGGTTTTCTTATTATGTAATTAATTAACATACCCCTTCTCAAGTGTTTTCTTTTCGCTGAAAAGCTTAGCTTACATAGATATGGTAGTAGCCAGCTAGGCGGACCTACAAACAACTCCAACAAGTCCAGTACCAACCAAACCGAATACAATCTGCACCATGTCCTTTCTAGGAGTAAATTCGTCGATACTGTGTAAAGAGTGAGTCGCAATATAACCCTATTCCTTTTTCGCATAGGTATGTATTAAATAACTCGAAGCAATTTTGCTTGGTTACGCCGAGGTCAGCTCATGATTGTTATATAACGTAGGAGAAAATATGGAGACGACAAACTTTTTGACCACTGAAGCCCCCACTTAATCTTTATTACGAAGACAATAAAGTTGAAATTGTTCCCAAATAAAAAAAAACGTCTGATCTCATTCGTGATTTACCTACCTATGCAATGAAGATAATTCCAGGTAAAAAAATACGTTGTCAGCGTAGCTTCCATTACATGATATTGACTATTTGTAACGTCTATATTTCGCAGCATATGATAACATGGGAACGCTCTCTTTGACCATATCATTGGATTGTCGTATTAGGTACAGTCGACAACACATGAAGATTGACAATTGAATGAAAACCTATCTTATTACGTATGCCATAATAGTGCTAACATGTAAAGCTTGTCGTACTATCGAATGTACATTCTTGATCCATATTACGACTAAAAGCTGTAATCATACCAATATTTGGACGGATTCCATAGTTGTTGTTACGGAAATCTGTGAAAGGAAAATCGATCGTATCATTTCTGTATAAGGTTTGTTATTATATTCCATCGGTATATCAATGGCTTCATCTACTTCCGGACTAATGTAGCAACACTCTTCCATCTGTATTAACCTCCAAATTGATTCGATAAAACCTTCCTTTTATTGTTATTCTTTGTCCTGTTGCTTTGATTTACGGTTTAGTTTATGAACGGAAGCGATTTTGTTATTTTTATTTCAATTATTTTAGAACGTCTCAGTTAGCCAGTTAACTTTGTAAAAGATGGAGTATATCGTTAATGACAAAGCTAATAGAACATGTTTTATGGGTCGTTAGAATAAAATGCATAATGCTAATCAATCTACCACTCTCGTATTTAGTTGTAGTCTAAGTAAAATACATAACAGATGAACTATAAAGGAAGTTACCGTTATCAAATCAAAGGGAGACTAGTACCCAAGCAGTGACGATACTAGATGGCATGTGGCTTACAACTTCAATCACGAGATGGTTGGTCAAAAATAATATTTAGTTAATATGAAATCTGAGCTGTGTAGCGGCTTAGAATAGCACTACCCCCTCTCACCCCGTAGGGTGTCGTAAAAGGCGACTAAGAAACTCAGCCTTCAGGAGATGGGCAGCAGCGTCTTCTACAAACTTGGCCATACTGCGATCGCCAACCCGCCTGCCAAGTGTGGCGATTATGGCAAACCCCCCCTTTTGGGGGAGGCCTATACCCAGCAGTGGGTGTTATGTGGCTGAGAACACACACATGAAATCTGAAAGTAACATTGAAAGGCGTTTAGTGTTTGCAGCCGCGTGATGCAATGCACGCCTTATCGATCTATAAGGAATGTTTATGCACCAGCCTCCCTAGAGCATTAACACCGCTTTATCACGCGACAAAGCATGGCACATCTCTTGCTTACACCGCTAAGATGGGAGCGGGACAGTGATATGTTATCAAGCTACGAGTGTTGTTAAAAGCCACTCAACTTAAAGCTACTGGGTTATAAAAAAAATTTGAAGATGTTGCGAGCGAGTGTAAACTAGAATCACAGTTAAAAAAAAAATAGTACGTATCTCTAACAAAACTTCGCTCGCTCTTAACTTGTTGCCCCGTTTTCACTTTATTATTTTGTCCTTCGTTGAACTCGGTATACACGAAAATAGATCCAGCACTAATAAAATATGTTAACCTTCTGACAAACAAAATCCTTGTTTCCTGATTCCATTACTAGTCTGGAATACAATCAGATATATATTTTACTAACTTTAGTATTATTTGGAAGCTACTTATACTTACGAGTATCTATCCGACTACCTAATATTATAAAGGGAATAGTTTGCGAAGTTTTTTAGGGTTCCGTACCTCAAAAGGAAAAAACAAACACTTTGTTGTCCGTCCGTCCGTCTGTCAAGACCGTTTTTCTCAGGAACGCGTGGAGGTATCAAACTGAAATTTATACCTAATACTCAGGTCTACTGTCCCTTGGAGCTGTGAAAAATCAAACTTCTAAGCCAAAACAATCAAAAGATACAGCCGTTTATGCCGCAAATTTCCGCAAATTTTCGAAACTCGCACGGAAATCAAAACCTACAGGGTACTTCCCGTGAACTTATAATCTTGAAATTTGGTACGAAGTAACGTCTTATAGTACAGATAAAGGAAAAATTGCGAAAACCGTAAATTTTTAGTTACATCATATAATAAAAAATATTTACGGAACCCTCGGTGCGCGAGTCCGACTCGCACTTGGCCGTTTTTTTTCAATCACGTGTAAATAGTCGAATTGATTTGAAAGAATTATGCATACATATAGTCCATGATACGGAACGAAATAGGAAATTGGAAACTTTTATCCTGCTATTCTCACGGTAACGCGGGTAAAACAGTAGGCAGCCACTAGTTACAGATATTAGTCCAAAACAGTAATTGTTTTATAGATAAGCAATTACTACTATTTTATAACGGCAAAATCGCGGATGGCCACTTGTATGGTATAAAAGCAAACAACTAGTTTCAGTAAGAGAAATTTATTTTACACACTGTAACGCATACAATAATAACTAATTCAAACAAACTACACTCACCGGCACATCAACCTCACACCGGTTCATTTTGCTACTCTATACATGAAAACTATCAAAATATTTCTGCAAAGATCTGTATGCTAATGTTTAGGTGCGTTCGACTGTCCAATTAGCATTTTGAATAAATACCGAAACCATTGCATTTGTCCATAGATGCAGAACAATTAATGCTTCATAAGCACATCTTATCAGGAAATGGGAAGAGATTTTTGAAACTCTTAATAAAGTGCTCATTAGACAGTTGAATGCTTCACTTAGCATTCAGATCTTTGCAGAAATATATTGTCATTTTTGTGTGCAGAGTCGCAAAGTGAGTATGCTTGTATGAAAATAACGGGGTGGGCAGTTAGATGTGCCGGTGAGTGTATTATAATTCAACTTTATTCATAATGCAATCCTATTGGATAGATTTTCTAAGTTGATTTTTACAAGTACTTTTTACTAGAATGTGCCATAAATAGTTTTAAGATTGGTCTGAAGCGAAGGTCAATATAATGTGCCATAAAACCGGTAAGAATAGAAAAAAAAACTGGTACAAGACTCACTTGCTGAAAAAGGAGAGAAGATTCTATCCAATCCAACACTTTGCAATTTTGTTATCCTTTTCTGTTTAGTAGTACGACGGGGTCAAATATACGTGAGTCCGGAATCGTATTGGTCCATAAATTGATAACAAAGTTTCAACAATTACGGCAAATTAATCAAGTTAAGTGTTCGTGCGCCCGTCGCGTCGCGGTCGAGTTTAGAATTTGTTCGACGTTATTGCATCTCATGTTGTTAGTATCAAGAAACTGAACGAGGATGTTTAGACCACATATTTATGTTCTAATAAGATATTGTTAACCTTTCACGTGCTATCTAGTATTTCTTTTGATCGATGAAGTTTTAAAACGCTATATGGAAAAAGTATGTAAGTACTTATGATATTAGTTTATAGGATGGTATACATTTCATACCTTAATCAAGATTTGTAATTTACCAGAAACACAAATTTATCTTTTTGTCTCAGAACTTTTTTATTTCGAAATGACCCTGAAAATACCAAAAAATCATGATTATTCTCAAATGAGGTTACATATGCTATTGGATATTGGTTTAATTAGTGGACAGTTAATTTCTCTTTTAATCACTGTTGTTATTTACTACAAAGTGAATTCGTGGTTTTTTCGATCTGCAAAATCGGTCTCGCTCCCGCGCGTGTTAGAAATTATGACCATAAGTACATGTATCAATGGATATGTAATTAAAATTCTACTGGAAATGTTAAAGAGCTTCAATTGTAGTTAAATTAAAGTATTGTTATACGAGGAATAAAGAAATAAAACCTTAGAAATCTTTCAACAATTACTGGAATTTATTAAATAAAAACGACAATTTAAAAATGTTCTTTCAATCATAATGATTATTTAAAACACAACTTTAAACACATAACACATTTAATTAACATAATCTTTACCCTTAAGGGGAACATCAAGTATAACCTCAAATAAAATTAATTGAGAATACACAGTATTAGAAAAGAATAAAACAGTGACTATTACGGGAGAATAAAACAGTAATAATTAGGGTAGAATAAAACAGTATGGAAACACTTAGGTAGACCTCTAAATAAAAGTGAATCAAGTTCAAAGTAGTTCAAACAGTATTAAATTAAAATAGAATAAAACAATATTTAAGTAGAATTAGACAGTATTAAAGTACTTAGCTTTTAGACCGCTCTGCTCGACTCACCACACAAGACTGTTCACAAAATGTGTCCTCCATGCTCAGAGGGAGCCAAAAGAGGAGGGGGATTCTCCCGCCATTTTAACAACTCATCCGTGAAAATAATAAATTTGCTACCGTGGCGCCAACATGTCAAATTAATTCTTTTATGAAAATAACATACTTTAAATAAACTATTTGTACTAAGTATAATATAAATATTATTAACATTATTTATAACTTAATTTAACAAGATACAATACATGTTCAATATTTGTATTACAAAAATGATTAAGGAAAATAACAGGAAGTAAACGGAAACATGACCATTTGTCAATCGTCTGGCCAAAACATCTTTTTAGTATTTTACTGTTATTAACTATCGATTTAATTATTTTGATAAACCAATATCGATAAGTTCGATAATATAATGAATTTAATGTTAAATTTACATAATAATTATTAATTTATTATCTACTAAACAGGAAATAGCTAACTTAAGAATAGTAGTCTTTGTCAGATAATCAAATCACATTTTTTAACAGAATTTGGTTAAATGAAGGAGAAAGGAGAAGAAGAATGTTAATGAGTATGTATTCTAATATTAATTTAATGACTTTATAAGCAGTAATTGACAAAAAAAAAAAAAATTCAAAATTGAATATTCTAACACGCGCGTCCTTTTCACCAACGACGGTACGGAGACGGTATATGCGTTTGGGGTGAGAGGTTGTTTGTTTGTTTGTTTTGCAAACCAATGTTACCATTTATCTCTAAAACTACAAGTCCGATTACATGATGCGGTTTACAGTGATGGGTTCGGGTTTGATTGGTGCATGTTGTTAGATAAGTGTTACGGTGACAACTCACCAGGGGGCGCTGCAGTAAACATTTGTTTGAGCAAAACCCAAATTAATAGCCAGATTCGTTTGGTTCAGTTCGTTTTACGTGTTTTTAAGTTATACATATTATTTAAAAACCACATCACTTCAACGTGAGGGGAGGGGAAATTGCGCACAGTGAGGCGAGGGGGGTCCGATAAAAGGCTTTTTAGACGAACTAGCACTAAGCAACAGCGCAAAATAGCATGACAGTGGCGAGCGGCGTGCCGAGCCGAGCCAAATCGAATCGCAAAATCATTATCGTCACATTCATCACCACCATCATCATCATCATCGCCACCAACACCATCACCATCAAAAAACCATTACCATTTTCACCCATCATCATCATCATCATCACCGTAATTTTTATTATCACCACCACTTCCATCGTCATCATCATCACCACCATTGTCATCATCATGATAAAATCTGACGGATGAAATCGGGTGTGACGGAAAAGAAATCTGATTCGATTCCATTCGGCGCTTAACGGCGCGTAATAAAGATTACTTGCAATAATATTGAAGCAATCTGATCATCATTATCAATAATATGATTTTACAACAATTGACAATTTAGTTAAAAGTCAATAATTTTATGAGAATAATTAAAAGACATTTTCATTTATGTATTTAAAAATAAAATACGAAAAATAGGTACCGTATGTTTTTGGGTTATACCGGTATAATACATGATCATTTGGTATAATACGGTATTTTTACATCTCTAATCTGTCAACTCTCTAACTTTCAATTTAATATGTCATGTTATCCTTAACACAAATGCTTAACCTATGTACTCGTATTTCGATATCAGATCAATGTAGGTGACATTGTCTGATGTGTATTGATTTCTTTAATTAATTGGTTTAAAATAATTATATAATAAATAAAGAAAAAAAAACACAATAAGGTGCACGGCGCATTCATTTTACTTATTACATTGAACAATGTAAGCTCTCAGCAGCCCATTTACATCCTTTGACCTTACTTAAAATAAAACCTTTATTTTACTTCACAGCCTTTAAATTAATTTGTGGCTTTCATGAAAATTATTGTGAAACGACAAAGAAATAATCATTGTAATGTATATTTCTATGTTTAATTGTTTTCATCCCACTCGAAGGCTAATGAAGGTCAGCATTAACAAGAATTTAAAGCCTCTGCTACGAACGAAGAATATTGCAGTAGTAAGAGTATTTTCTGTTGTAGGAATAAATAATAGCTATTTAATTAAAATACAGTAGTGCAATTAAAAAGTAAAAATAAGATAAAAATAAACGTATTCTCAAAGTAATATATAAGTCAATGCGTATTCTTCTTATTGGTTAGAAAATAATTTAACGGATGGTAGGATTTTGACCATTCAAACTCGAAATATTTTTATTTTATTGATTTTATAGTATGATTCTCCCAAGAATCTTGAAGCCTTAGCCGTTTCAAAAAAACTTGCCAAACAAGGACTCAAATCAAGGGCTAAAAGTGGAAATTATATATTGCATGCGATGTTTATCATTATTTTAAGGTAACATTTATGAAAAAAGCTTTGATTTCCACCGGGCTTGAACGGATAAGAAGTGGTGGATTTTAGGATAAACGCGAAAGTAAATATCTCGCAAACGATCTGGATTCAATATCCGGTCTATAAAGCTCGATTGAAATATTACTGAAGCTCCATTTTTCATGAATGTATGATTCGAAATGCTGTTATTAATAAATTTATTATTCAAATATTCAATACGATTAAAACTATTCCGTATTGGATCCGTATTGGATAGAATCAGGCGTTACTTGGCGGAAATCCATATCTTTTTTAAATTCTTTCTTAAATTCATATTTCATCTTGAATGCATCTTGCATGTAAGTTTCCTTGAGGAATTAAGCTACATATTTTTTGTATTTTTATAATATTGTTCATATACCTATTGCTTTGGTCACCTCTTAAAGCTGACTTTCTTAACTTAAGACCGTTCTTCTTGTCAGCTAAAATAATAAGGAACAGAAATAGGACGATGAAAATAAAAACACTCATTTCTTTATATTTATTAAAACACCTTTGTATTATAAAAATACTTTTCTTTTATGTTTTTTTTGTTGTGTTAAATTAAGGAGTTTTATTGAGTTTGAATTATTAAGGAACAATCATCAAATTAACCTTAAATCGATTTCAATTTATCTTTCAGCCGTTTCTCGTAATAGATTGAAAGTAACAAAAACGTGACTCGATTACTCGCGGTTGTATCTGATCGGATATTAATGAGCTGTAAATAAATCTAATTTCAATTTCTTCTGCTTTACACGCGTAAACATGGCCAAGCTTTCGTAAATAACTGTAAATACCATTCGGTTTGGATGTCTTTAGACAATACAAGGACACTATATTAAATAGAAAAAATACAGGGATAGGATGGGTACCTTGACAATGAAAGAAAGCAAACTAAACTTTTTAGGTTCTGTATTCGATTTTCAATGAACCAATTAATATGATTGAACCAATGAATGAACCAATAAAATAGTTCCACTAATATTATGACTATTATGAATATGAAAGTAATAATATTTATGAATGTAAAGGTGTTTGCAAGTTTATTACTCAATCACGCAAGAACGAATTCATATGAGGTACTCGGATAGTTTACAGTATTAGCTATTAGTTTGTAGCCTGGTTTGTATTAAAACAATTAACATAATTAAGCTTAAAGGTGAACGTGAAGATATAAAACATTACTCCAACTTATATTGATAGTGTAATGAAACACTACAAGCACAGATATGTATCTGATACCAAAAGTATATTTTAAACTAGTGGTCGCTCACCATTTCACCCTCGTGGGTGTAAATATATAGGTACATAATATATTCGGTTCGGAAAATAGTAGATTATTAACCAAGGGGATAAAGCAGTGTCTTCTGTCGCGGGTGACGATTTAAATCGCGAGCGTAACGAAGGCTCGAGGTTTAAGTTCACCCAAGACTAAGACAGCTTTATCACCTAGGAAAATACTCTAGTTTTCGTACCATTTGCGAAAAAAATAACACAATAATAATATTAAAAATGACTATTGTTATGTTCGCTTTTTGTGGCATAGAATGTCACTTTTTCGAGCAAGTGGTACGAAAAAGTCTTTTTGCATGTAGTATGCATGAACTTCATTTTTTCGATGCTTCCGTATTGACTTCGACGTGTCAATAAAAAAAGGGGGTCTAGTTGAAAAAAGCGTCAGCTTCAACACTCTGACACATGCTGAACTAGATCCCTTTTGATGCAGCCATGTGGAATGGAACATTTGGCTATAAGATTTTTGAGTATTTTTTGTCATATATTATGTCTATGTCCATTGTCTGTGTCAAATTACTCAAATTAGTGTTAAGATTTATGATTATTTATTTATTATGATTGTTATAAATCTATACTATTCATATCTGGCTGGTTTTGGTATCACTAAAAGTTAAAATTTTAAAGAAGATAATAATAAATTCAAATTAGGAATTAGATTTTCATTTGTTTTTCTTACTGTCAAGATGAGTGAATCTAATGAAGAAATTCGATACATTTTAAAATTTTACTACAGAAACGGTAAAAATGCAACGCAAGCCGCGAAAAAAATTTGCCATGTTTATGGACCTAGTGCAGTGTCTATGAGAGTGTCTATGAGTAGCACAAATTTGGTTTAAGCGTTTTCAATCCGGAAATTTTGATGTCAAAGATGCACGTCGCTCTGGTCGCCCTATTACGGATAAAATGGATGGCATTTTTTGGGTAAGTACACAAAAAAGCTAGATATTTGGGTACCTCACGAGTTCATTGAAAGAAACCTAATGAACCGTGTACTCATTTGTGATTCTTTATTACGACGTAATTAAACCGAACCATTTTTGAAGAAGCTGATAACGGGTGATAAATAATTACGACATATATAATTTACGACAAGAATGTGCGCAAAATGGTCGTGTCAAAGGCCGGTCAGGCTTCACAGATAGTGGCGAAACCCGGGTTAACTCGCAACAAGGTGATGCTGTGTGTGTGGTGGGATTGGAAGGGCATTATTCATTATGAGCTGTTACCCCCAGGCATGACCATCGGTTCTGAACTCTACTGCGAACAACTGATGAGATTAAAGCAAGAAGTTGAGAGAAAGCGGCCGGAATTAATCAACAGAAGGGGTGTGGTTTTCATCATAATAACGTTAGACCTCACACATCTTTAGCCACTCAGCAAAAATGAGAGAGTTTGGCTGGGAGGTGTTAATGCATCCGCCGTATAGTCCTGACCCTTCCTCCTAAACCCTCAGATTTCCACCTGTTTCGGTCTCTTCACATTCTTTAGGCAGTGTCAGGTTAACATCACAAGAGGACTGCCAAAACCACTTGTCGCGGTATTTTGATCAGAAGCCCCAAAATTTCTATACCACTGGGATCATGACCTACAAGATGGCAAAAAGTTATCAAACAAAATGGCACCTACATACTTTAGTTAAATGTAATTAAACTATATAATAAAAGTTTTGAATTAAAAAAAAATGCAAAGAAACTTTTTCTCCAACCTATTACATATTAAACACCCAGACCAATACAAATAGACATATTCATGAACACAATTTTTTTTTTTTATGATTTTGTAATTTTTGCATTTATCAATGCTATTTTTATACTATGGTAAATTTTAAATAGAAAAATATCGATTCCCGTCTGAGAATTCACTTGTGGCCGAGTTAATTTTTTCCAATATTTTTCTACTTAAAATTTACCATAGTACAAATATTTTTCTTGTCCGGGGATCGAACCCGGGACCTCTGGTGCAGAAGGCGGGTATGATACCCCTGCGCCAAACAGGTTGTCAAAGGGTATTTATTGTATTTGATTTCGTCTGCTATTTATTTATTCTGTAATATTTACAAAAATTGGAAAAATAAGAACTTTTTTTTTTTTACATTAAATAGGCTTACTCTTGGCCTAATTCTGAATCTTTAGATTAAGAATAGGCCTAAGATGCGAGCTTGCCTAGAAAAAGCCTATTCACTCGAGCTTTAAATATACCAGGGTTGTAGACACCCGGGAATACAGACGCAGGCAGGGAATTCCACTCTCTGGCTGTGCGCATAATAAAAGATGAGGAAATTAAAAAAGTGTCAATTTGGACAAAGTAAAATTAAAAAAGTGTCAGTATAGAATGAACTGTCACTCAAAAGGACCACTTTCAGAATTTTCAGACCTACTAGCAGCCGCTCACGGTTTCACCCACGTGCTTCCCGTTCCTGTTGAAATATTGGGATAAATTTTAGGCTATCGTTTTATTCTGAAGTATAAATAATATAACTGTAAAGTTTCATCTAAATTCGTTCAGTAGTTTTTGCGTGAAAGAGTAACAAACATCCATCCGTACATCCTCACAAACTTTCGAATTTATTATATTAGGACGAGGAACATAAATTTTTATTTCCAGAAATAAATGTGACCGTTAGGAGAATATTCCACAGATTTAAAGACTGTCAGCGATCTTTTAAAGTTTGTAACCCCTGAATCGTAAACTTCCGTTCGTGCGGTTCGATCGTTATTTTTCTCGATTTATTTATCGATGACATTGCACAGTGGCGTGACGCCGCAATCATTTTAGCCATGCAACGGTTACGTACAAATACATCACAGAACATATGAACACATATAAACGATATCGTATTTTATAAGGCCATGCTATTTTTATACCAGGCTTTTATAATAATAGGAAAATTCATACTTTCAGATTGAGTTTTTTTGTTTTACTTGGTTTTCTTTTGTTTTATTTAATTTTATCCAATAGCTGTCTGATATCGGGTGTCGGGGTAAAAACAAATGAAAATAACACATTTTCCTAATTTGAATTTGGAATTATCTTCTTTAAAATTAAAACTTTTAAT
The DNA here is from genome assembly GCA_910589605.1 of Chrysoteuchia culmella. Lineage (NCBI taxonomy): Eukaryota > Metazoa > Arthropoda > Insecta > Lepidoptera > Crambidae > Chrysoteuchia > Chrysoteuchia culmella. The sequence continues at coordinate 17,202,654 of OU342651.1, read as the reverse complement.
GATACCAAAACCAGCCAGATACAAAATGGTATAGCCAAAGAGATTTTATTACAAGTTCATACACACTATATGCGAAAAAGACTTTTCCAAAAGCTAATATGTCAATAAAAAGTCTAGTGAAACAAACTTGTGTGAATTTGTCCATCGAGTTGCTACTGCAATGGATCGGGGCCACAAAGTTGAAGTCATATACACTGACTATTCCAAGGCATTCGATAAAATCTCATATTCTATACTTTTACACAGACTGGCTCAAGTTGGTATCCACCACAGACCTTTATCGAGATATTCCGCTTCAGACCATTGCCATGAAAATACGCGTCACTTAGAAACGAAAATGGTTAATTGTAATTCATGGTGTATCCACGGTGATTTGTTGCGATGGTTGACTTCATATGTAAATCAGTCTGTCACAGTGAAAGGATTTTGCTCTACGTTCTTGCCGTTACCTCTCGAGTACTCCAGCTTTCATCACTCATCAGTACTGTTATATGCCGATGATATGAAAATTATTAATGTAATTAGTTCTCCTACAGATTGTTATTTGCAGCAAAAGATGTTGATGCGCTTACTACATATTGTAAATATAATGGTTTACATGTGAAACTTCAGAAGTGTAGTGATATTTCTTTTTCTCGAAACCGTAATCACATCAAACATAATTACAGACTGGATGATAATATCTCGAAAAGGGTTTCGGAGGTAAAGACCTGGGTGTCTATATGGATGACAAGTTAACATTTGTGTCACACATCAATTATTTCTTCTAAGATCTACCAAATGCTTGGTTTTATAATGAGAGTCGGTAAGGACTTTAAAAATGTTCTACTTTGATGCTCTTGTATAATGCCTTCGTACGATTAATCTTGGAGTATGAATCTACTGTGTGAAGCCCTCATTATAAAATTCATATAAACAGTTTTGATCGTATACATACAACATTTTTAAGCATCTCACCTATAGGTACACGTGTTCCGCGGACCATCCTCATCCTCTTCAACTTATGTCAACGTGACATTTTATTATTGTATAAAATCGTTAACAATTACATTGATTTCCCTGCGTTCAGTGAACTTTGTACAAAGCTTTGATCGTGTCTACGCGGCTTTGTTTTTCTTTTTTTTGTAAGTACAGATAAATGTATGTAAATATCTTTCAAATGGCGAATTGAAAGGGATTGCGACAGATTTATAATTAGACAATTAGGCACCAGGTTTTCCATTGCTCAAACATAGAATATGTTTTAGTAATGAGTGGAAACTGCTTATTTATGCTATACCTAGTTAATATTTTATTAATAAGACATATTGTATTGTTCGTTTCCCAAATAAATAAATAAATTTTGATACACTTATAGCTTTGGAGGCGATGATTGAGCGAAGACGTCACAAAACTTACGTCAAAAAACAAGCTTAGTTTTAGAGATTCGTAGTAAATAGCATGGTAAAATTTAAACAGTACTGCGCTAAGAGACGGTGGTAGGCCACCTGATATAAAACGGTCGATCAATGTTCGAAGATCGACCGACTACTTTACCTACCTTATTTAGTTGTTTCCCGAATTCTATTTTGGCGAAGCACATAATGTAACGTTGCACCATTTTTAATAGTCAGTAAAGGTCGCTGCATACGTAACGTGTTTTATCCCGGACCGGACGGGACGTGGAGCTTTGGAAATATCGTTTGATAAAAAAATGTGCACTAAACGCATACATCACGCATGCACGGACGGGACGAGAACGTGACATTTTGAGTGTATTATGTAAATTCGACGCACGAAATCGCGACAAGACATAGTAATTTTTAGAAGTTGATTCCATTTCTAACCGACTTGAAAAAAAAGGAGGTTCTCAAGTCGACTTATTTACTTATTTTATGTAATAAATAATACTTTTTTTATGTTTGTTTTAATATAACGTCGTCAGTTGTCAACCGATTTTAATAATTCTTTTTTATCTGAAAAAAGATAGTTAAAATGTGGTCCATTAAATTTTTACGAAGATCTGGTTAGTAGTTTTTTTTATAATCCTGATAAATATAATTTACGTTTTGTCAAGTATGATTTTGTAATTTTTGCATTTTTCAATGCTATTTTTATACTTATGGTAAATTTAAATAGAAAAATATTGGAAAAAATTAACTCGACCACAAGTGAATTCTCAGACGGGAATCAAACACGCGACCTTTGGAAATCCGGTCCAATGCTCTTCCGGAGAGCATTGGACCGGATTTTTTCCAATATTCTTCTATTTAAATTTACCATAAGTACTTAGTCGTTTACCTAGATGAAATCATTGTTGTGTATGGGCTGATTTTTTGTGTAAGTAACGGCACATGATGTTACTAAAAATTGTGGAATAAAAACTTTTTTATAAAAAAAATTAAACCGATTTCGAAAAGTAAAAAATAAAACATTTGGAGGCGGTGCTAGCCAAGGCAAGAAAAACATCAATTTAGTTAATAGAAGTGCAATATAGAATGCCTTGGCTACCCCAAAAGCTTTATTTTTTACTTTTTGAAGTCGCTTTTAATTTATTTTATAAAACGTTTTTTTGAAATCGGTTCAGTAGTGTACAGGAAATATATAAAAAAAACTGTCGTTTTTCGTGCATCGAGAATTGGTTTATCGAGATTTAGTGCATCGAGATTTGGTTTGTCGCGATTTAGTGCATCGATATTTGGTTTGTCGCGATATGTCGCGCTAACGTGCATCAAGATAGCGTGTTTCGAACTTATGTATTACACTCCTCTTTCTATGAAACGACACTTTACGTCCCGTTCAGTCCGGGATAAAACACGTTATGTATGCAGCGAACTTAAGTAAGTAAGCGAGCTATCATGAGCACTCGAGCATGCGGTGCCAGGTTTCCCCATTAAATATCATATTAAACAGATTTTAAGCCTATATTCATCTCAATATAATGTTACATGGTTGCAGAGAACATAAAGTTACATAATAACGAATATTAACGTCAGTAATGGACCATGATGTGAGATTGCGTCACAGACGCTGCTAAAATACCGAATCTCCTCCATGTATCTTCGCTGCTGACATAATAACTTGTCCTACAAATCCTATGTCAGCTTAAGTTGGTTATAGAAACAATAGAGTTTATTTATAGACACTGTTAGAATATTCTTACAAAGTTATGATTTTATATAGATTAAATACATTTAAACATGTTTTTTATAATAATTTACATTTATACTTCAGAAATAACACTTTTCAAGGTAAAATATCACTGTAGCGGAGAGTTAGAAGGCGTTTTCTTCTGATTTTTAAATATGTTTGAAGTAACGAATATAAATCAAGTTTAAATTTTTAATTTAAAGCAAGAAAATTTATAAAATAATAGTGTTCAAGTTAATTATAAAATAATAGTGTTGGTTTCAATGAGGTAGCTTAATGTGTTATTTTTAGTTATTGAAGTATTATTGTACAATCAGGGAACTTCCCGGTTGATTCATTTTATGGAGCTTTATCTAAAAAATCGGCCAAGTGCAAGTCGAACTCGCACATGAAGGGTTTCGCCTCTCACCCAAGGTTGCCTGGAAGAGACTGCTACGTAGCTATAAGGCCGCCTATTGTGTGTTCCTCTTTTTTGACATGTTCTCTGTATGTGTTTGTTTTTGTATCGTGTGCAATAAAGTTTCTATTATTATTATTGCCAAAATGCCATTATATTTTTTTGTCAGCAAAAATAAGTTTGTTTTTCATAGTGTTTGTATTTCGTTCAAACCAAATTTCGTTAAAAGTTTTTATTAAGATCTACAGCATAAATATATTTTTTTTAATATTTCACTCTCTTATTTCAAAAGTTAGAGGGGGGGGGGGGGGGGACACACATGTTACCACTTTGGAAGTGTACATCTTTCAAACGGTTGACTTTGAGAAAAAATCGTTTTAGAAGCCTCAATGTTATTTTTAAAGACCTATCTATAGATACCCCAAAAGAATAGGTTTGATTAAAAAAAAAATTTCAGTGTCAGTTCCATGTATGGGGAGCCCCCCCTTAATTCATATATTTTTTTATTTTTGTGTAAAAACCGTAAAGCGGTTTACAGAATACATCTACCTACCAAGTTTCAACTGTGTAATTCTAATAGTTTTGGAATAAAAAGGGTGTGACATACATCGGTTTGGCCGAATCTATAAGGGTTTCGTTTTTTGCCTTTAGGCTACGAAACCCTCAAAAGTAATAGATAAATAAATAAATAATTGCATTCAAACAAACCAATTATCTAGCACTCGTTAAGTTTCATGAAGAACTTGTGTTATGGACACTAGATAACGGATAAACATACTTATATACTTTTTTGTAAATACATACATAACATACATCTTAAACACCAAGACCAAGATAAATAGACATGTTCATGCACACAAATATTTGTCTTGTCCGCGGATCGAACCGAATAGATAGATAGATATATAGAAAACTTTTTTTTTATTTTATTTTTTATTTATTATAACATAACATTTACAAATCAATAAACAATATTTTCGGTGTTTCATAAACCTTTTAGATTTTTCTGAACACCGCAACTCATCGTCTAAAAAAGTTATTATCAAATATACATAGATATAAACACGCAACACAATCGAGCAAAACAAACAAGTTGGGTTTGTAGACTGTTCGCTCTCATCCCGACGAGCGACGATTTTATATCACATATAATAGAACATTAACAGGAATTTAATTTGAATAATACATTATTTCTTTAACCTTAGTACTTTCCGATAAAACGTTTCCCAAAAAAACCCTACTGGTCAACCGGGAAGTTCCCCGATGGTACCTGTTTTTAGTCGAATATCAGTTCAACATTTTTGCTTAAAGTATTTTTCAAGTTGGTTTGTCAGTTATTGGAAAATAAGGTTAATTGCAAACGAAACGCTGCGTGACTTATTATCGTTCAGATTGTCCGAAATTGAAATTTATATTTAAACTAGAGCGATTCGAATTCGGCTGTTAGAATGTTTGTGTTTGACGTTAAAACCACAAATGGAAAATTATTCAATTAGTTACATTACATGGATGAGCTGTTGTTATCACAATCATGAGTGTTTTATTTGAGGTCAACTTTCAATGCACTATTTGCATTTTCAACAAGAAAATCGTGTATTTTTGTTCTATTCCTGTATGTGGACTGTTATGCATAGTTGGTCCATGAGGAAACGTGTTGTATTCCTTATGTACTGGACGCGTCACTTAAGAAGCTATACGGAATAAATACTAGCTAGAGATGTTACAAATCTTGTAAAAAGACACATATTTCCTTATACCGTGATGAAGATTTGTAAAGTTTCATAAACATTTTGCCTCGACACTTTTTCTTTTCGAAAAGCCCTTAAAAAAAATGTTCATAATTATTCTCATATATTTATATCACATATCGACGCTAAAAGTGAAAGTCCTATACTACGATAGTCCGATAGTCCTACCCACAAAACGCAAAATGTTTACCAGAGCCAAAAACTTTTGATTTTTCATGTGTGTGTGGTTGTAGTGCCATTTTTGGAACCTAAACGAATCGTCTGACCTTTCATCAAAACGAATACCTAAAATTTACTAAAAGTTACTTTTAGCCTATGTTTGTGTGGGTTACAGCAATTGAGCTTTTTTCTTTGTTACGCAAAAGCGCTGTAAATGTAGCAGATAAATGTATAGGAACTCCAATTCAAGTGTGTTTCTACAAAACAAAATTTCTGAAACTACTTAATACAATACATTTTAGTTGCCTTCATTTGGACGAAAATTAAATATATTCATGTAAACAGGCGCACTGAATTGTTTAAACTGCTAGCAGCTAAAAAATATAGTTAAATCATTATATTGTAAGTATGGAATGACATTCATTTAATTAAAGATTTTTAAATTAGAAATCATGTGAGGTAAAAAAGTTTAAACATACCGAGTTAATACCTTTATCTCATGCAAAAATGTAAGATAATAATCCCTCTAGGTAACACAGATATCTCTAGATCTATGTAGTAAATTCGTAGCTTACTAATTAAAACGTAAAATAAAACAAACCTAAACAAATGAAAAATTTCTTACAATTATGTTACCTATATAATAATTACCTTTCCTTATTACTCACTTTATGCATGATTCGTCTTGCCTGTTGTGGAGAAATACAATACAATTTATTACATAAATGATGTTGGGTTCTTGTTTTTAAACGTCATCATCATCATCAAATACCTACACCAGATCGCTTGGTCCACATTGACGGGGGCCTACCCACAGAGCTTCGTCCGGTGAGCGATCGCTATTCCTGAACTTTTCCAACGCCCGAAACGCCAACGGCCATCGGTTCTTCTCGCTATAATTAAGTATGTTCTGCCCAACAGCCATCCTACGAGCGATGTTGGTGAGTTTACATTGGTTCGATCACGCAGGGAAACGCCGAGCATTGTATCTCCATTTTACGCTGGGCAATCTTGAGCCTTCTAAACGGACCGATAGCAACCACGTTTCACTGCCGTAAGTCATCACTGGCTACAAACACACACTGAGCATAGACTTTTGTTTTGTGATACTGTGATAAGATTGGACTTACCTAACTGAACTGTCTGTCAAAGGTAATGGCCAAGCATAAGTACTTCGAATTTAGTGTTCCTAACATGAACTAAAGTGGGTACGACATGGGAATTCAGCATGATTTTCGTCTTACCCTTGTTCATCCTGAGACCCACTCTTTGTGAAACATCTTCAAGCGTTGTGTTCAGGTCTTCAAGATCTTAGCCTAAAGAACTATATCATCGGAAAAACGGAGGTGTGTTAATCGCCAACAGCTAATGTCCTATAACGCAAATGTAAACAGTTTTTCCAAACCAACAGTTAAAATCGTCATCATAATCATCATCTCAGCCGCACGATACCCACTGCTGGGAATAGGCCTTCCCGTCATGACGATCAGTATCTAGCGGCTTCCCACGACCTTCACCACATCGTTAGTCCTCCTTGTCCGGCTACTTACCTTGGCTACGTCGTCCGGTGAACGGTCCCCATTCCCGAACTCTCCGTGCTAACGGTCATCGGTGCTTCTTTTTATGTGCCCCGCCCACTGCCATTCCAGCTGAGCAATCCCTCGAGTGATGTCGATTACTTTAGTTTTCCTACTGCGTTTCTGATACCATAACGCAGATAAACGCCGAGCGTAGCACTCTTCATTACACGTTCGCGACCTTTAACCTTCTTAAGATACACATAGTTAGCGACCATGTTTCACTGCTATAAGTCTTAAGTGGCAGATTATACTCCTCGGTCTTCTACACTACTTGCCGCAGCGTATTTATGTAGTCTATTGCTAAAGCCTTTTCTAGTCTATTGGATCATGGTCCATTGAAATGGCTGACGATGGTGTTGATGGTTCTTCTTGTCTGCTATAAATTTTCCTTTTTCTCATTTTCCCAGATCCACACAAATGGCGCTATGGTGCGCTGCGTCAGCAGTCAGGTGACGAATCGGGGCTCACCATGCGTCTAGCGTGAGCGAGAGGGACAGACACACGCAGCCCGCATGGAGATGAACGGGACGGAGCCACGGGGCGAGGAGGCGGTGGCGCTGGCTCTGAGCGTGACCGTCACCGTCATCTCCGCGGTCGGCGTGCTGCTCAACGCTTACATACTATTTGTTATCGTTATTACTAAACAGGTAAGAATACATTTTTAATCGACCTCAAAAAATGAGGAGCATGTTAGTCTGTATGTTTGCTTTTTGTGTATGGCCACCGATCAGTTACAGACGGCTGGACCGATTGAAATGATTCAAACATTATTACATCAAGTTTGTTTCCAAGTTTCCTATTTTTTTTTAAATCGGTTTAGCCGGGTCGCGTGATCGAGAGGGACACATCGACAAACACAGGCATCCCGAATGGAGATGAACGGGACGGTCGGTGTGCTGCTCAACACTTACATACTGTTTGTTATTGTTATTACAAAAAAGAAGGAGGTTCTATGTTTGTTTTCTGTGTATGGCCACCGTTAAGTTGAAGACGGCTGGACCGGTTGAAATGATTCAATCGTTAAAATACATCAGGTTCGTTTCGATGTTGTCACATTTTTTGAAATTTAGAACTTGTTTCAGCCAGGTAGCATGAGCCCGCACTCCGTTGACATAATTTCAATTTCAATGTTTAAAAATCCGAAAACTATCTCTCCAAAGATTAAAAAAAATACCGATACTGAATTGGACTTGAAATACGTGCAACGGTTTTAAGTTATCAAACTATCCGTCATGTCAATGTCAATTTGAAAATGACGTGCTAAATGTAAAACTTTCTGTCGCTCGAATCAAAAGAGTGGTCGGGACCACTTATTGCAGATTCGAATGCAAATTTGAGTTTAAAAAAATACGGTGTTTAGCATTCGCGTGCTTCCAGTACACACATATCATTGATTCGCTTGCGAATCTTTTGATTGAGTATGCGACTTGTATTTCGAACGGTTCAAAAATACGTATCTTGATCGGCGTTTTCTTGATAAAATTCGTTTACATTAATCAAAATTGTTGTCATTATGAAATATTTCAATAAAATTTCACTAGTCCACTCTTCATTCAAAATATTGCCGGCCGGAGATACGATTGCAAACTGTGTCTGTGTTGGACAAAACAACGTCAACTGGCGAAGTCAGTCGAGCATGTGCCAAACTATCAAGGGATAGTCGTTCGAGACTCATTCACGTTACATGGGGGCATAATGACGTCTTAATTCCAGGCAGTTTTTAACTAATTTCCAAATAGGAGGAGGTTCTTATTTCGGTTGAATTGTATTTTTTATGTACTTACTTCGATTACGCCGAGATTTTTGATCTGATTTACGTGATTCTTTTTGTTCGATGCAGAATAGTTGCCATGTGGTCCCATAAAAATTTGAATCAGTTTGGCCCTGTAGTTTTAATTTTATGAGTATTTTTGTTAACTTGGACGATGTAATTTTCACGATACTTTGTTTATTATAATGTACATGAAATCTTATCCAATCTAGCAAAATCCTACCGAAGTTTACAAAGCAACCTATTAAAGATACTAAAAAGTAGAAATTAAAAATACTACGTAAAAAAATCGACTTCGAAAACTAAAAAGCAATAAATAATCATTTTGGAGTCGGTGCGAGCCAAGGTTATGGGTACTTTGAGGTATTCTACTTTTTATTTTTCTTGCCTTGTCTGGCACCGGCTCCAAAAGTATTATTTTTTGCTTTTTAGTTTTTTAAGCCGGTTTTTTAACGCAGTTTATTAGCAGGCAGCAATAAACGAAGAGAAAGGAATGTCATAATAAGAATTGAGAAAACTGGAATTATGAGGTCATAACACCCCCAGGAATTTGTGTTTGGATTTGTTTTCCGGTCGTAAGTACTCTGCTCGTCAATTTAAAGTAGCCCAACCGTTAATATAGCTGCGAGCCAAAACATGTTATGTGTTTGAATTGTTTACTTTTTCGTATAATAAAACATTTATAAAGAGATTGTGGAACCAATAATCTGAGAAAGGTAAAGTATAGCTAACTATTACAATATAATCTTGAAACATCAAAGATACGAGTATGATATGAATATGAATACCGTTTTGTAAAACAGATCACGAATCCAATAAAATACTATATTCCAGAGAAACCTTTTTACTTTTCGTATAAGATTAAATTTTTATCTATTGATAGAGTGTACGGACCAACTTATCTCGATTTGTAGATTCGGGATACTATGAGTCAAGCGAGAAAGTAAATTTAATTTCAATTTGTGTCTTGAAACGCGATAAAGAAAGCTCAAAATTGAGTATCACATTGTTTCTTCATTAAATTAGTTTATCAGTAGTTTCCAGTGCCATGAACCAACTTGCTCATGTGCTTAGACTTTTATCAGTTGTTGGAGGAAATTACATTTTATAACTTTTTAATTTTTAAGTATACAACGCTGCTCTTACGTGATAAATATTAAACAAGAAAATATACTAGAAAAAAGCTACTTGTCTCATGTCGCTCTGACTTGATGTTTCTTTCGAATGCGAGGATATTTCACTCATTGATGAAACGACAACGGTGAATATACTAGGAAAATTAGACGTATCCTCATAGGTCTCTGTAGAAATTACTTTTGTTAAGGCGGTACCCTGACCGAAAGTGGTGCCGCGTTGAATTTTATTTAATATCGTAATTCTAATTCACAATTTTAATAAAACTTTACGTGGAATTTTTAGAGCCCATAGTCTAGTATTTTTAGACGGTATCATTACATTCCCTCGTAGCCACTGCTAGAAGTAGATAGCAAAACTGCTAAAAGTGGCCGTTTTTGACACATTTGCTATCTACTTCTACGAATGACTATGACAAGATGTAGCGATACCTTCTAAAAATACAAGACAATGGGCTCTAAAAATTCCACGAAAAGTTTTATTAAAATTGTGAATTAGAATTACGATATTAAATAAAATTCAACGCGCCGCCACTTTCGGTCAGGGTACCGCCTTAATATAATCTGTATTCAAACATTCTACTGTCAATCATGTTGGGATATCTCACGAAAATCTTAAAATTTATTAAAAGCTTGAAAGACTTAGGTCAAGTTGAATAAATATTAAATACTCTAAGCGCTTGCTGGTGAGTTGAATATCTAAATAGGTATGTTTATTATCAGTTTGTATTCTTGTTCCTAGTGGCCGCCTGCGGTTTCACCCGCGTAGTACCGTTCTCTTGGGATTATCGGGACAAAATGTATTTATGTTTCAATTCCAGACTATAAAACTAGTGTGCCTTCATTCAAATCCGTGATTGAGTACTTCACAAACATCCAAATTTCCATACTTTAACAGAGAGTATATAGACTGTGCTTTTTTATTTTAGTAGGATAAACCCTGATAAACCACTAATTGTATGCATTCTGAATTAAATACGACTTTTTGAACTAAGAAACAATGTTACAAAAAAAAACACAGAATCAGAAAGGGGTAATAATTTCAGTGCCGTGCCGTGTGGTGTGGTATAAGTGCCGTGTGGTGACGGCCTAAGAATACAAGTGTCACCACTCCCTTACATGCCTGGGATGTCGTAAGAGTCGACTTACAGGCTCGACGCATTGAACACCTGTCGAGAGAAGAAAAACTTGATACCAACCCTCTACCAACCCGTCTGGCCAGCGTGGTAGCAGTAGGCTAATAGCCCCCTATGAACGCCACAATAGGCGTGACCAGGAGAGGCTTATGTCCAGCAGAGGACGTCCACAGGCTGATGATGTAATAATTTCTAGATAAGAAACTACCTCAGTAAAATAAAATTATGTTTGACAATAGAATATATTATTCCCGAATAATAAGAACAAAGCCTGTAGGATCATATTATGTCGGTTCTCTTCCGACGAATTTGAGCTAATCTCAAAGTCGGGAAACTCCGCGTGTGTTCTAATTACGACGGTTTAATTAAAACTTGTTCAATTTGCTCTTTCCTATTCGTGGTGTCTGTCTGTGAATATTACGGTAACTATAACCTATAAAAAATACCATCACATTTTAAACGACAACAAAAAACATAGAGCCAACTGCGCCTAAGTTGTTTACTTTTTGGGGTTCCGTACCCAAAGAGTTAAAAACGGGACCCTATTACTAAGACTTTACTGACCGTCTGTCTGTCACCAGACTGTATCTCATAATCCGTGATAGCTAGACAGTTAAAACTTTCACAGATAATATATTTCTGTTGCCGCTATAGCACCATATACTAAAAACAGAATAAATAAAACTTTAAGTAGGGCTCCCAAACAACAAACGTGATTATTTGCCGTTTTTTGCTCGATATTAATAATACTGGTACGGAACCCCTTCGTGAGCGAGTCCGATTTGCACTTGCCCGGTTTTTTTACTTATCTTGTCTAATGGATGGAACAAGAAAACCTGATGAAATCATCAAGTAACTCGATTTTATTTTTATTTTTTTCGACTGTCGCTAACTTGCTTATATCTAAGTACCTACTGTGGGGCTACACGAAAAACTTTCTAAAAAGTATTCGTAGGTATCTATACCTACGAATACTTTTTAGAAAGTTTTTAGAAAGTCTTTTTAGAAAGTCGTCACGTATCGACAGTGTATGGACCACAAACCTTCTGTGTTTTGTGGTATGGACCATTGGCATTGAGCAGCGGCCTACTACGTAAGCGGAACTGAATTTCCATAAACATTTCTTAATGCGACGACGATTCGAATATACACATTTTTAGGAAGTTTTTAATTACTTTTACATTTGTCTTTGGTTTTATTTTTGCTTAAATTAAATGCAACTGCGCATGACCTCAATGAGTTCACATGTAAGCTCGAACGCGGTTTAATCCTCAGAAACTATTTTATGCACAATGTCAAAAGTCAAAGTCAAAGTCAAAGATTTTTATTCAAATAGACTTACAGATAAGTACTTTCGAATAGTTCAAATGTTTTTTTTCCCTACCAGCCATTCAGGACATCTTTTAACTGATAAGGAGAACGGCCGCAAGAAACTTATCAGCTTTAACAGAAACAACAAGTTGTTGCCAAGCACAAATTTACAATTTTGAAATATATTTAATATAAAAGGAAAATAAATCTAATATAAATGTAGTCTTATTTTTTATATAAGTAAGTAATGCAAACTCCCTGAAAGGTGGCTGTTGGGCGTTGACCTTATAACTAACACAAAATATAATTTTCTCGCTGCTTTCCCAAACTTTTGCTTAAGATTTCGTTACTTTTGCTGGACAGTTTTCGTTACTTTTAACGAAAACTTCTCGACTATCGAAACTGTTGAATAAGTAAACACTTAACCCACTCTAATGGGAGTTGAAAAAACTATTGGAAAAGTTGACTAAATTTGTTTATTGATAAAGTAATACAATCTTAAAGAGAATATTAAGACAGAAAGAAACTATTTATGGACCATTATTATTAAATTTATTTTTTATTTATTTAAACTTTATTACACATATACAGCAAAGACTTAATGCCTCTAAGCATCCTCTGCCAGTCAACCAGAAAGGGTTTAAAAAGAGATCATGGCGGTAATAAAAACTTAAACTTTAGAATATAACACTGCCAAATATACAAAAAAAAGGTAAAAGACAAATAATTTGACATTATTACATATTTACTTATAGATATAAACAGGGTTGGCATGTTTAAAACAAGTTGTTTTAAAACACTGTTTATAACAGTTTTATTTAAAACAATGATTTTTATACTGTGGTTAAAAACACAGTTGAAAACAAGTTTTAAACAATGTTAAAAACACAACAGGGTTTAAAACTACTTTTGATCGCGATATATAAAATATACGAAAATAAAAAACATTTAAAAATTCTGAGGCGGTACGAAGTTCGCCGGGTCTAAGTACTTATATACACCACCTACATTAAATGTCAAGCATTCATAATTTAAAGTAAGCTTTAAAGCTCGAAGGAGCTAATGTTGTATGGGAGTTCCTTTGGGTAATTATGATGATATTTAAATTTGGAACGCCAAAATGTCAACTAAAACTTGTATCGAAAATAGTTTCGACTAAAAAAAACAAGGCAGTTCAAGGCATAGCTTCCTTGGTCCAATGAGGTTTTAACTATAAAATTGACACATCAATAGTACATTACTGCAGCGGCCGGTACGATCCTTCATTTCGCTCATGTTCATGCATACAAATATTTGTCTTGTCCCAGGATCGAACCCGGGACCCTCTGCGTAGAAGGCGGGCTATGTACCCCTACGCCAGACAGCACTCTTTTTCACAAACATTCGGAAACGATTTCGAGCACGGAATGTATGCATTGACACTGTCACTCACTTCAAAATTCAGTGCCCTTAGTATGACTTATGAGTTAGGCAAACTAGAATCGTTTTCGAAAACTGTCGCTTTGTCACTTTCATATCCATAGGCTGTTTTACCGACATGAGTAGAACATCCGATAGTTGCCGAAAACGTTGACAGTAATGTCAACTCGTACTAATTCAATACTCAATACTCAATAATTTATTGCTACTCAGTTCCGTTCCGTCGTGGAACGGTTGTGAATAGTAGTTAGAGTTACAATTTGTTGAAGTTTTTACCGACTTCAACAAAAAAGGAGGGAGGTACTCAATTCAACCCGTTTTTTTTTTTTTTGTCCGATGTATGTATACCGATTACTCCGGTGTTGGTGATCCGATTTTAATAGTTGTTTTTTTGTTCGATCGGGTACACTGTCAATTTGGTCCCATATAAGTCTCATTAAGATCGGATGATAATCTTCGGAGATATGGGGCCTAATGTAATGGAAGTCATGAAACAATTATATCATCTAGGTAATTGTTAGATTCTTGTTTGAGCTGAAGTTTCACGCAATAACTACTGAGCGGATTTTGATAAAACTTTTTTGTTAAATAGCTATTGGTCCTCGCCAACATACCTATAAACCCTCAATAAGTAACGTCCCTGCACTGGGAAATGCAGCTTTGTAAAAGGTAATGAGGAGTTGACATAAGGTTATTAGCGTAGGTACGGGACCTGTTCTAACTTTAAAAAATGTGAAATAAAAAACTTTTTATAAAAAAATTAAAACCGACTTCAAAAAACTAAAAATAAAACTTTTGGAGTCGGTGCCAGCCAAGGCAAGAAAAATAAAATAGTAGGACCGCAAAGTAGAATGCCTTGGCTGGCACCGACTCCAAAAGGTTTATTTTTTGCTTTTTAGTTTTTTGAAGTCGGTTTTATGTCCTATAAAGATCTTCATGTTTATATACTTTTATCTTATTAATTATTAGCGGCCGCTCGCGGTTTTACCCGCGTCGTTCTCGTTGCCGTGGGATATCAAAAAATCCTTTCTTAGTGCTCGCCTACATCGTAAAAGGACCCTGTATGCAAAATTTCAGCTTAATTAAGTTCACCCGTTTGGGCTGTGCGTTGTCTGCCAGTCAAGGTATTGTTTTATTCGTCATCAGCGATTTTTAATGTCCCCACTCTGCTGTGGCTAGGTAGGTGGATAAGGAGAACGGGCCATGACCCACCACGCGAGCCCAAGCGGATTGGTGATTGGTTTTTGATGACTGCAAATTAATGCAGCCGGGACCAACGGCTTAACGTGCCTTCCGAGAAGCTCGAGATAGTATATTTTTGGGCACTTATCCCGTGACAGTCCATCGCGTAAGTTGCTTAACCTCAACAATCGCAGGCCGAGTGCGTGAACCACTGCGCCACGGGCTCCTAGTTGTTTTGTTTTATTAGTATATAGATATCTATTAATTTTCTTTAACCGGAAGTTTTGTCAGAATAAATCAGTATTTACTCACATTTTCTGGACAAAAATGCAGAAGTAACCGTACACATAGTGGACAAGAAACGTTTTGATTTATCACAATAAGAGCACTCGGTAGTGGATTTTCATTAAGCTTTGTGTCAGCGAGTTGTCCGTATAGTTCTGGCGATGCCTCTGACGGGGGTCAAGGCCCTGTAGTCCCAGAGCTGTCAAACCGGTAAGCACCGATTAATAAAGGGTAATACTTATAATTGGAAATATAATTCTATTATTTTCTAAAGTCAATCGATTAATCTATGCTATAGTTGTGGCCGCAAGCAGCGTTGTTTGTAGGAAATGTAGGTATAAAGCTCAAAACGCACTGAACGTCAGCGAAGAGTATTATAATATTATTTATTTGTATATGAATTTATATAACGTAAAACGCACTAAAACGTCGCGGCAGCGGAGCGGTGCGGTGCGTCGCTCCATACAAATGACGTTATGAGTGGCATTAGAACTTTAGAAGGGCTGGTTTCACCAGCGATAAGTGCCAGAAAGCTTATCTTGCAGACAGTTTGACAGTTGTAATATGAAAAATATGTCAAATGAGCTAACCATAAATAATCGGCCCTAAATCTTGTTTATAATAAATATAACAAATGTTCAACTTATTCTACCTTTTTATTCTTAGAAAAGCTTTGATGTCTTTTTGGGCTTTAAACTTCGACGCTTTTCGATTTGCGCCACTATTATCGCGCCAAATATCTATTTGACAGATTACCTTTCGTCTCCTTATCGAGACTCAGTGAAATAGGTCTTGATTTAATTTAGGCTTATCAGATCGTTTGTCTGCTTAGCAAAGATTAATGGTAAGATTGTAATTTCATTAACAGTTAAACGAACTCGAAAGTTATTCTGAATGTTACTGTCTACCTTTCAAGTGGCTATTCCTTTTGTTGTAGACTTGGAGCTTGGGAACGAATTATGACAAAATAGAGTTAGTTATGACATAATAGCTCTGTTTAAAAGTGCTTCAAAAATTTTTAAAATAAGTTTGATATCAGTAACTTATGTGCTTAATACATCAAACCCGAACCGGACACCGGTCTCCAGAGCACAATAGAATATCTATTGTGTCTCATAATCCGTGCTACGTTACGTTACGTTATAATCGAAAACTAATTGCTTTGTCTCGTTCATATCCGTAGACCGACATGAGAAGAGCATCCAAGCATCCAATGGTTGTCGAAAACGTTGACAGTAAATGTCAACTCGTACTAATACGTACTCGTACGCGTATAAGAGCTCTGTGGGATTGGTATGTGAGTATGATTATCCAGAGACATTGTAGTGTAGGCATCAGTCAAAGCGCCTGTAGGTGAGCGTTTTAACTGAGACTTAACAAAATACCGAGCGTTCCGACCCGCCTTTGAGGAGAGCACTCAACTCAATTCTGTTTGTTGTAGACGAGGGGACAGCGTTTCGAACCATAACAGTAAATAATTACAGCTTTTGGAAAAACAAAAGAAGAAGATGTTTCTTTCGAATGCAAGGATATTTCCTGGCATTGATGTGTCAACGCTGGCCTACAGCGTATTAAAAATATAAAAGTATTGGAGAATTTCGACGGTGGTTCGCAAGTCTCGGTAGCTCAGCGGTTAGAGCATTGGACCGGATTTCCAAAGGTCGCGGGTTCGATTCTCGTCTGAGAATTCACTTGTGGCCATAATTTTTTCCAATATTTTTCTATTTAAAATTTACCATAAGTATAAAAATAGCATTGAAAAATGCAAAAATTACAAAATCATAAACAATGAATTGTTTTGACATCCAAAATTAAATATTTGACATTTTATTTTATATTTCTTCATTGACATTTAAAAATATTTCAAAGTTTTATTAACAAATCACTAAAACTGAATACATCTTCATTACCTACTCATCATCATCATTGAGTACATCGACCTCGCACGATAGAATATGTTGGAGAGAATGTAATAAGACTTATTGTTACCTTAATCATACAAATAAAGAATTTATTTATTTTATTTATATTCCTGGTTGGAAAGCCGCGTTGCTCTATGAGTGTGGATATTGTTCTAAATTCATACCACTAAAAGAATTCCTCTTCTTTTTTCAGATATCTGTGTCCTATTCTTCCTATAGTTTTCTGATTGCTAACACGAGAAGTGAAGTGATTGATATGGGTTAATGAATCGCTTTCTTTGTCCGACTTTTCACATTAACGTTCAATGTGAAAAACTTCTCCGAACACTTGAAGATGCTTAACATAATTTGAATTGGAGTATTTTGGCAGTTCCCATCTTTGCTGATCACGAAATTGATTTCCAATCTATACTAATATTATAAAGCTGAAGAGTTTGTTTGTTTTTACTCGCTAATCTCAGGAACTACTGGACCGATTTAGAAAATTCTTAGACCATTAGAAAGCTACTTTTCTCCCGAGTGACATAGGCTATATTTTATCCCGATATTCCGACGAGAACGGGCACCACGCGGGTAAAACCGTGAGGATCTGCTAGTAATATTATAAAGCTGAAGATTTTGTTTGTTTGAACGCGCTAATCTCAGGAACTACTGGACCGATTTAGAAAATTCTTAGACCATTAGAAAGCTACTTTTCTCCCGAGTGACATAGGCTATATTTTATCCCGATATTCCGACGAGAACGGGCACCACGCGGGTAAAACCGCGAGGATCTGCTAGTAATATTATAAAGCTGAAGATTTTGTTTGTTTGAACGCGCTAATCTCAGGAACTACTGGACCGATTTAGAAAATTCTTAGACCATTATAAAGCTACATTTCTCCCGAGTGACATAAGTTATATTTTATCGGGCACCACGCGGGTAAAACCGCGAGGATCCGATAGTTAATGATATTTATACGTAACTTATGGCTGGCCGCAGTTTTACCCACGTGGATTCCGTTTCCGTGAGAATGTGAGAATAAAAGTATCCTATGTTCCTATGTTTTAATCCTAAGTATAAAATAGCTATGTGTGTCAAATATGATTTAAATCCTTTCAAACGTTTTTGCGTGATTTAGTTACAACGATAAAATCATACAAACTTTCACATTTTAAATATTAGTACTTAGGATAATACTCGTAGGAAAGTTGAATTAGTATAACTTTCAAGACTTGCATAAGTAGGTGTATATGTCGCTATGATCTCTCCTTTAACATCCTTTCCGGTTGACTGGTAGCGAATGCCTAAGGGCATTAATTCCGCCATTTGCTGTATATGTGCCATAAAGAGTTAATCAATAAATATATATAAATAAAAAAAAAATATTGTCCTAAGATATAGAGCAAGTACTTATGTAAGTCCAGCGTAAATATATTTGCGTAAGTCTTATTTAACGATCGCTTGCACTTTAGCGTTATCTTAAAATGCTTCCTTAGCACTATAAAGTGCTTTGCGATAAAAATACAATTAGGTGTTTTACCGACTGGCCCTACACACTATGGATATTAAATATTATGAGCTATAAATATTTATCGTTTTCCGATGTGGCGGTTGGCCATTACTCCTTTCACGGCACAGTGGTAATGCAATTCAATAAAAAGCTTAGACGTCGGTGGAAGCGTATATGGTGGACCCAACACTGGTAAAGATAACTTTGGTAGGAACCGAACGCATTCATAAACATAATCTATACGTAAAATAAAATAGTTACTACACCAAATAAGTACTTATAAATTTTTATAAAAAATATATAAATTCGGCATATACAAATTATGGAACCCTATCGAAATAAAAGCAAAATTAAATCGGAGATTGTTTATAGATGTACTTTAGCTACTGTCTTTACATGTATAGAAAATGCATAGCTTACGCATAGAAAGAAGAAAATAAAATTATGTGTTAAAGAGATCTGAAGACTGTTTCTAAGTTTTAGTGAAGCCATTAGCCACCTGTTTCTTGACTGGTTGTAAGTAAAGTAGAACATCCATATAAAATGTTTCAAATCACATCTCACCGTGGCCTACATCTTACTTGGCATAAAATGTGTCTCTATTCTGCATAAATCCAAGATACCTCAGCTGCTAAAAAGCTCTTTGGAGGTATTAGCGAAGCTCCGAGCACAGAAGAGCACTTCTTAGTACTGAAGAATTTCTAAGCTTATGGATAATCTGCACGTTGGTATTTGCGACTGAATGTGTCATACTTTTATGTTGTACAAATCAATAGATATTAGACCACATTAATATTACTTTCAACCAGAATTTCAAAATAAGGCCGGCGACCGGTCAGCTCTCCATACTAATACAAAATGATTTGAAATTAAAACATTATTTACTGTATTTGTGATGTTATTCGGACTAAGACAGTATTTATCTAGGTTTCCATTAAAAAATAATCCTTAACACTTACCCAATTAAAAACAAATGCCAATTGCAGTTTTGTATAAATTTTTATTGGGTAGATATTTTGGACTATTTTTTTACCAACGACGGTATGGAGACGGTATATACGTTTGGGGTGAGAGGTTGTTTGTTTGTTTGTGCAAACCAATGTTACCATTTATCTCCAAAACTACTAGTCCGATTTTGATGCGGTTTTCAGTAATGGGTTCGGGTTTTATTGGTGAATGTCTTTAAATAAGTGTTACTGTGACAACTCACCAGGGGGCGCCGCGACATTTGTTTGAGCAAAACCCAAATTAATAGTCCGATTTTGTTGCGGTTTTTCGGTAATGGGTTTGGGTTTGATTGGTGAATGTACTTAGATTAGTGTTACGGTGACAACTCACCTGGGGGCGCTGCAGTAAACATTTGTTTGAGTAAAACCAAAACTACTTGTCTGATTTTGATGCGGTTTTCAGTAATGGCTTTTCTGTAGTACAATGTACACAATATCTATGCTCTCTAAAAAGTTTGAAATAAAAAACAAAATTAAAATTTTTGAAAAAACCCACGACCGTTAAACCCCCTAATTATCCTTCGGGGGCTGCCATCACTATTATAAATTTCAACATGAATATAAATAAATCCAATTATTAACGCTACTATAAAACTGTGTGCGCCGGTGTGTCGTTGATAGAATAGCATAGCTGATATACTTATGTATAGCTGATGTATATATAAGTAAGCCCAAAATAAGTAAATAATAGCAAACATTTAACCTTTTATTAAAGTACTCAGAGTTAAAGATCACGTAGTCGCTACGAACTACGACTCTTTATGCTACGAGATATCGTAGCAACCGTAGGCACAGTAATACCATATCTAATCATAGGCTCAATTTACACCGCCGCGGAATGGAATGGAAGCGACTTTTTGCAACAAAACTGCACATAGCATAATGAATTTTATATCAACTGTATAACGCACAAAATAAATACGAGCACATAGCACAGAATTCTCGAGAATGCGCGAGGATTCCGCGGAAGACGCGCGTCCAATTTTTAGGCTCGTATTTATCCCTTCGCTTCCATTCCATTCCGCGGCGGTGTAAATTGAGCCATAGAGGTTGAAAAAATGATATGATAAAATATACTTCCTTGCTTTTTCGGTGGGAAAGGCCCAGATTCGATTACTGATTAGTTGCCACAGCCTAAGTTGAAAAATACAAATGCAAAAATATTTATTTAAACAAGTAGTGTTTTACATGATAAATAATATTAAACAAGAAAATATACCAGAAAAAATCAACTAGTCTCATGTCGCCATGACGGGACATGACCCTGACATGACATGAGACTAGTTGCTTTTTTCTGGTATATTTTCTTGTTTAATATTTATCACATAAAATAGCATTGTAAAATGCAAAATTAAAAAGTTATAAATAGTGTTTTACAGTTAGGTACACAGGTTAACAGCAGTAAATAAGTAGATATTACATACAAGTACCGATACACGGTGCAACATCCTACTTTGTTAAGAGGATTACATATTTATAATTTCGATTTATCCTGTAAAACCAACACTAGAATGTATCTGTATAGTTGGTGTCAGTACGATTATCAAAATATTAGCATCATATTTTTCTAGAAATGCTTGACAGATTGTTAGTCACATGTGTATTAGGTTAAACAACTAAATATATACAATAGACGTGATATATATGAACATAGGTATTTCATATAGGTACAAATAAAAATATATTAACTATAAGATATAAATAAATAAACAATAAGTAAATATAATATAAGTAAATAACATATATAATTTTTATTATTATATTATAATTGTAAATAAATTAGGTGATTCAAATTTAAGAATTAGGACAGCGTTATAAATATATTTTCTGTGGAAACAAATGAAATGGTTTTGAGCCATTTTGTTACGATTTTTTTGACTTCATATACTGAGGCAGACTTTATATCACAAAATTTCGCTACTTAGTTGTAAATGATGCGATTTATAAAGGGAGAAAAACGTTAATCAAAAGAAGTACTAACTGGCAGAACTGGTATTTTATCTTTAGTAGAATTTGAGAGTAATTGTCGGATTTATTGATGATTTTATGTGTAAAAATGGATGACTCTAATATAAAAAGCAGGCAGACGCTTAAAACTGTGCTATTTTTGTACAAATCGACTGTAGGAGACCTGTATGACATAAAAACCTTTGTTTTTAATACAGATGTTTGAGCTCTTTCAATTTGTATCATTGCGGTGTTTGAGTAACCACCCCAGTGACCTCATAATGCAATATGAAATGACAGATTGACATGTATAAGATCAGGTAGACATATGTGAGTAGTTGGAAGTCACGTACGTCAAGCTACGTAGCGAAGTTTCCTCATTATGTGTATGGTTTTTGACAAGCCGCTGATATGAGCCTTAAAATTGAGATTCTGATCTAGTATCATACCAAATTTGATTTGATCACACCTCTGAATATAATGGCAGTTACAAGAAGTTACATCTCTACAGGTGTGTATTTCAAGTTCTGTTAAAGAGTTTAAAGGGGCTGAAGCTAATGTTTTGTGGAAGCAAATGAATTTAGATTTATTTGTATTCAACGTGAGAAGGTTTGCTTGCAGTTATTTAGCAACCCTTGACATTCCTTCCTCGGCGCGAGTAAGAGTCTCTTCCCAAGTAGAACCATGGAATATAATTGATGTGTCATCAGCATAGCACGTTATGTTAGAATATTTCAGACTAAGATCGTGGATGTCGTTCATGTAAATAATAAAAAGCGTTGGGCCGAGAATACTTCTCTGGGCACACCAAAACCTACTGCATTAAGAAAAACCACCAAGGCTAACACGTTGCTTACTTGGCGAAAGTATTCAAAAGGTAGTCCTTAAAAATCATGTAAGTACCTAAGTAATTAAAAATCTTTTTAAGAACTACTTTAAAAAACTCTCAGAAGATTTTATCATTCAGCTAATTCAAAAATACGAGAATCTGTATTTCTTATAAGCACAATGTAATATTATCACAAAAAGGAAATGAAAAGCTTTCTAACGCAATAAATACCGATCGGACGAGACGTTGGTTCAGTATTAATCGCTTTCGGGAGATTATCACAGGTGTGTCGAACCCTCTAGGGACGCATATATTTTCTATACAGCTAGGGTTGGCAGTCATTTGAAGTATATATGTTTTTAGAATCTGATTTAAACTGATGATTCTAGTCTAAAGATAGAGGCTATCGCGGTTAGCAAACAATAAACTATGAGAAACACATAAACTCTAGTATAATAATATAATATATTTATTTATTTATTTATTTAATCTTTATTGCAAATATACAGCAAATGGCGGACTTAATGCCCTTAGGCATTCTCTACCAGTCAACCGGAAAGGATGTAAGAGATATCTAGGCGGCAATAAAAAAGTACTTAACTGATTTTAAAATAAACAATATTGAACACATTACACATTATGTACCTACTAAACTTAAAGCTACGTTTATATAACACATAGATACATATACATACATATATAAATACAATACCTATAAATATTATATTATAGCATAAATACAATATTATATCACAACATAACTTATTACTAATCAGAGATGACGAAGCTAAGGTACAGAACTAAAGTAATGTTCTCTGGCCAATCTCTTAAAAGCGAACTTACTGGAGGCACTACGTATGCTAAGAGGCAAAGCGTTCCAGAGTCGTACTGCCGAAAGAGAAAATGAATAGGAGACGAAGCCGGAAGAATGGGAAGGAATTTTTAAAAGAAGATTGCTGCTAGAACGAAGATCACGTTGATGCGAGTCACCCAGAAACTTAAACCTGGATTTCAGGTATTCTGGGGTAAGTGGATCGAATAGAATGTTATAGAGAGTACACACAACGCGAAGGTTCCTACGCTCTCGGATAGGAAGCCATTTGAGTTGCTGACGGTAGTGGGAGACATGGTCATACTTTCGTAACCCATATATGAAACGGATGCAGTTGTTGAGAAGTCGATCCAACTTACTGAGAAGGTCCTCATTCAAATCTGTGCTGCAGATATCAGCGTAATCAACAATAGGGAGGACAAGAGCCTGAATTAGCATAATCTTAGTACTGGACGGGAGAAAGAACTTAAACCTATAAAGAGCTCTAAGGACGTTGGTTACTTTCATCGAGACATCGTCAATATGAGCTGTCCAGGAGAGGCATGAGTCGATTGTTAAGCCCAGGTCCTTAACTTTATTCGAATAGGGTATTTCAACACCGTTGTATTTTAAGGTAGTTAAGTCAGATAAGTTAAGGCGTGAGATTTGTCGAGAACTGCCAACCACAATCGCTTGGCATTTGGCAGTATTAACAGATATACCATAGTTGGACGACCATTGAGAAATCCAAATAAGATCACGGTTAAGTGACGCAATTGCAACGTTCAAGTTGTGAATATCATGCTGTGTATAGAGTTGCAAGTCGTCGGCATACAGATGGAAAGAAGAGGAAAAATGGGCTGTGAGAGTATTAATAAATAACGAGAACAGAAGGGGGGAGAGAATACCGCCTTGCGGAACACCAGCCTCCAAGTTGCACCAGTCGGATAGTGCTCCATCAACACGAACAGCCTGCTGGCGTCCGCGAAGATAAGAAGCAAACCAAGATAGAGCAGTGGAGGAAAGATTTAAACGAGAGAGCATAGTAAGGAGAATATACCGTTAACACTAGGTGTGCCGAAAATTTCGTCGCCCCTAGGACTGCCGCCGTCCCAATTTTGTCCCATTATATTTAAAGCAACGATCATCAGTATAAAGCATAAAATTATTAATAATATAATTTGTAACTTACGTCAAACACGTTTTTTAACGTAAAAATTGGATATTGACTATAATTTCATGATTTGTAATAATGAGCTTTGCAATAATTATAATAGGACAAAATTGGCACGGCGCCGGCGGGGCGGTTCTAGGGGGGTCGTAATTTATATAACGTGAGGAATGCTCTCATTAAAACAAACTTATTACCAACTTATGAACTTATTGGGTAGTGTTCTACGCCAAACAATGTGCAACTGATTGATTGAACCTATGCATAATTGCATAGCCACACACACATCGCCTCTTCACCCCACAAACTGTCGGGATAAAAATGACCCAATGGCAGTTCTAGGTAAAGCGATATTGAATTTTTTACTATTGTTTTTATTAGACAAAAAAACTTAAATACAATAAGTATTATAAAATATTAAATGTCAAAAAAATTCACGCCTCTAATAATAATAAAAAAGTTAGAGACGATCAAAGTTGCGGCGGCACTAACTTCTTGTGTTAGGAAGTGACTAACAGTGTTTAGTAACCAACTAAAAAACTTCAAACTAAATTATATAACCTATGAATGGCAATTAATTATTAATTTGTCCATATAATACGATATCAGAGGAATAACATTTACCTCAGCATTGAAAAATCGATCTTTAATTGAATTGTATGGAACAGACAGCCCTGTTTACCTGGGATAAAGACTGCGACTATCGATCTCGACTTCTTGACGGGAAACCTACTTCTTTGTTCAGATAGCTAATCGGAAATACGCGCAGGATGCCGGCTATATATAAATACCTACGATTTTTATTAATGTTGTTATGCATTCTGATTTGTTTCTAATTAATTAATTAATGACTGTAAATTCACTTTAATAATTATTACGATTTTAAAAGTATCTCGAGTTATGATAAATTTTAAATGGAACAATATTGGAAAAAATCAAGTATCTCTGGTTTTAATTGTGTGTATTATAAATAAGATAATATTTTTACGCCCGAATCGTCCAGTCCAAATGAACTCGAGCGCACTTCCGGTGACAAACGCCAAACATGCAGGATCAAGCTACCAGTTTGGCGCGGAAATGCCTCAGGCGAGTCAAGGCCATTGGTATGGAGCCCACTGAGGCCTATTGACTGTGCCTTGAGAGCGTGAAGGCGGCAAAGCAGAATCCAGTTAGCGGTCCAATGGCTGACGCATTTCAGATAGGAGGTCGGTAAAACGAATCCGATCCGAGGATGAGTCACCGAAGGACCAGTTTAAAAAGACTTCGCGAGTAGGCGGTTACTCGACGGCGGGGACGTCACAAGCGACCCACGTCAAGGCCTCTGCTATACAGGCGCCGTTAGCCGTACCTACGCCTGTAGCACAAGACCCAACGTAGTCTTTTAAAGACGGCCTAACGCACATCCGCATGGGAATCCGTAATAAGGAACCCATGTCGGATGAGCAGTTAGGACTGTTAAAAACGGCAATACTTAAGGCGAAAGCAAACGACCCTGAAAGTAATGGCCCTCAATTTGCAGGATGTACTTTCAAGCCTGGGGCTACAAATCATCCTGACAAATGAGCATAGTCGGAAGTGGATTGAGAGGAATCTAGGGAACATCAAGCCCTGGCCTGAGGCAGAGCTCTCGCTTATAAGCGAAAAAGAACTGCCAAAAGCCAGGGTTGGTGTTGTCTTCATTGCGTCCTCGGATTCTGATTCTGTAGGAGTAGCATTGAATCTTCCACAGAATCAGAATCAACTGAAGACTGGCTTGTGGAAAGTCCTGCATTGATACAACTACCACTCAATTGATCGAATCAATCCTCCTTAAAAGAACGATCAATTTTAATCTACATGGAACCACAAAAAGCTTTAGAATAAACAAAGTCTGCCCAAAGTTAGTCCTATCGTCCCTATTTTGGTCGCTAGTTATTGACCAGTTGCTGGTTAAAGCCTCAAAAAGAGACTTAAATATACAGGGCTATGCGGATGACGTGTGGCTTGCGTTATCGGGCCTGTCAAAGCACTATATCATCTATACTCCAGAAATCTCTAAACGTCATCAATAAATGGTGTACGGAGAATAGTCTATCGGTAAACCCGAACAAAACCATAATAGTCCCCTTCACTTGAAGGCGCAAGCTAGAGAAACTTGTTACGCCCTGTTAAAGAGTCTCAATCCCATTTTCCATAGAAGTCAAATGCTTGGGCGTTACTTTTTACTTGGAACACGCTTAATATCCAAAAGGCTAAAATAGCCTTAGAACTATGCTGTCGCTTAGCAGGGGCAAGATGGGGTTTAAACCCCAAGATCGCCTTGTGGATGTAATCCTCTATTGTCAGAACGTATGCCTGTGTAGCATGGTGGAAAAAAGCATCATCAACAAGCTTAACAGCTTGCAAAGGTTGGCATGCCTTTATGGCAACAGGTGGCCATGTCTACGACCCCAGGAACTGCACTAAATGCTCTGCTGAACTTACCGCCTCTTCATGTTATTATTGCAAAGGAGGCAAAAGCCAGCATGTATAGAGCTAGCATCAATGGAAAGTAGACTGGTACTCTGAAGCACTAAGATCTCTCCCTGGATCAGTACTTGAACTCGATCTTTTGATCTCGATCGAATGACAACGGATGCATGTTCCCACTGTGTAATTTCACTAGAAATTACTCAGTGGAGATACCTAGCAGGGAAGAGTGGTCTGAAAATCACCATACCTGTGAGGCTAAAGCTTAGTTTGGTTCACAGACGGCCACAAAATAGGTGAAAATTAGGATGCAGAATAGACGGCGACAATTCTCAATTCAGCAAGAGTGGGAATCTAGGCAACCACGCCACCACATTCCAAGCAGAGGTAAACGCCATCATAGAATGCGCGGAGGCCAACCGCCAACGAAACTACATAAATCAAAATATTATTTTCTTCTCAGATAGCCAAGCAGCCCTCAACGTTATCAATTCGAAATTGGTGAAGGACTGCGTCGATAAGCTGAACGAGCTGGGACAACGGAATAAAATTATTCTGAAATGGGGCCGGGTCCCTTAGGCATCATTGGCACTTAAAAGCCGATGAACTTGCAAGAGCTGGAGCTCAGAACCAACAGCAAGGTTCAGAGCCTTTCTGTGGTATCTCAAAGAACCAGGCTATGGAACTTTTCAGGGGCAACCTATTTGGCAAGTCAAAAAAATACTGGTTAAATCAACCAGGATAAATCAAATAGTACACGCCAAATCCCTTATCGGCATACTCGCAAAAGCTAACTGCTGGACTTCTAGAGCTCAGCAGAGCAAACATATGTGCGATAGCTAGACACTGGACACTGCAAACCAAACAGGCACCAATTTCACATGAAATTGAGTGACACTGACGTTTCCCGTTACTGCGGAATGAAGAGAGAAACACCCAAACATTTCCTATGTGACTGCGGATGCGGACCCCTAATTCACAAACTTTGTATCCACTTGGGCAGGACTATATAATATCCGGACAGATATAATTCGGTCAGAGGAACTAAACTCTCTCAGAGATAGAAAGATTTTAGACTTCCTGGAGGCCGCCAGGCTGAAAGATATACTATAACAAGGTGGCGAGTTACAATAGATCTTTTAGGTCGCAGTGACTACAGTTCCGACTGGAGCTGCATAGCCCTTATCCTACAAATACCCTCCGTATCAGAAGCACTAATTAGTAAAGAGGTCCTTGTGCGATAAACAACATAAAAGTAAAACGACCTACTAGTAAAACGTCTGAAATTTAAAATCGTCATATTAGTACAACGTCTAAATAGAAAAAACGGCATGTTGGGCAAAACGACTGGAATACACTGGCGCAGAAAATAACTTAAAGACAATATGTTAATTATTATAATATTATATATATTTTTATCTATGTAATATAACAAATAAAACACTATTGCCAAAGGTTTGTGGTAACTAAAATACGTTATTTCATCGTATTATTTTTTCAGAGGGTTTAGCAATTGTCCCCGAAAATAATGTTTTTTTTTAAATTTTGTGCACTTAAATGTATATTATAGCATAGGTAAGCCCTTTTATCCAACATGACGTTTTTCTTGTACGACGATTTTAAATTTCAGACGTTTTACTAGTAGGTCGTTATACTTTTATGTCGTTTTCCTCAAGGACCTACTACTAATTAATAATGGCCTATGTCCCACATCTGAAAGTTATTTTTATCTATATCTGCTAGTCCATTATAAACTTCCCCCCTGAAGCCCAAAGTCAAACAACCGTCGTGAATTATAAAAAGCTTCCTTAGTCTTAGACCTGTGGTATCTCGTGGATCTTCCTGCAATCTTGTCCACTTGGGCATATCGACATAACTAAAGGCCTGTACAGACTGACGAGTAAAACGCAGTGGCGGGCGCGAAAAACAAGATACTGCTGAATCTGTTCATAGACGCTGTTCATCTGCTCATAGATAGCGCACAGTGTGACCATGGCCAGTACTGGACAAAATAAAAAAAACAAACTTCGATAGTTTCTGCTTTAGGTAAGACATTACTCATAGTTATATTCTAATACACTTATGAGATTGACACATTTAAATCTTGACAATTTCTCACATGTATTTTTATTTAAAAAAAAGCGCCTGATGCAATTTTCTTAGCTTGGTTTTTAGATATCTTTAAAATAATATTATCATTAGAAAGAGCTATGTTTCTAATTCGAAATCACGTAATTGTTACCATAAAAATAATATAGCAAATGGTAGAAAAAAAAATTAAGTGGCTTCATAAATACAACATTTTTTACATACCTAAAGGGTTTAGATTTAGTTCTCCACATTTTTCCACTATTAAAATAATATGTATGTATTCTTAAGATCTTCAACTATGACAAGAACCAAGAAAAAAAACCACTTTTTTTAAGGATTTTTTTCTTTCGTAAATATATTGCTGGAATTGCAGGCGTGAATTGGCCGATTTTATAGTTCAATCACCAAGAAAATAATCAGGATGGTAAACTTTTGCATTTAGAACAATTTGTAAAATGGATATAGGAACTGCACTGAAAATTGAAACAACTTTTTTTTCTTGCTAGCTAAATGAGATTATTTTACATCGGATGAATTTTTTTTTTTGTGAAATGTGGAAACCAGAGATGTTTTCCCTAATCATTTTAAGATTATTTAAATTATATATAAACTTATTTGCAAAAAAAACGGGCACCTAAGCAATGAACCATTTCAAATGTTAATATTGCTTTGTTTGTAGTAAGGTAGGTAGTTTTATCCTCACAATTTGGTAAATTAATAAGAAAATAATCGTTTTCATCAGTATTTCATAAAATTTAGATACAATTTATGGGAAATAATGCTAAACCTCGCTAGTAGTGTATGTTCGCTAGTAGTGCATATACTCATGAAGTAAAAATAAAAAAGTTTTTTTGTTTGTTTTTCTTTAATAAAGTAAAAGCAGATAAATGTTTAGTATCGAGTGTGACCCCCTCTAGCTAAAATCACAGCTTGAATTCGTCTGGGCATGCTAGCGAGTATATCCCGGATACTTGCTTGCGGAATACTTTCCCACTCCGCAGTTATCACATTCTTCAGCTCTCTGATGGTCTGCGGAGCCGAGCCGGGTGTACTGATCTCACACGCCGTTTCAGAACGTCCCAGACATGCTCTATGGGATTGAGGTCGGGACTTCGAGCTGGCCAATCCAAACGACGAATGCCGACCTCTTGCACATACGCATTAACATCGCGGGATCGGTGGGCGCGAGCATTGTCGTCCATAAAAATCGAGTCTTCACCTAGAGCGGCCAATGCGGGTTGTGCATGAGGAATTAGAACTTCCGTTATGTATCGATGCCCAGTCAGTGAGCCGTTTTCAATGAAGACTAACTCTGTACGATCCATTGAATTTATTCCTGCCCAAAACATAACAGAGCCCCCATCATAAGGTGTGATTTCTTCGAAACATGCCTCTGCAAAGCGTTCTCCTTGTCTTCTTAGCACTCGCCGACGTCGATCTTCACCGAACAGAGATATCCTGGCTTCATCAGAGACCAAACCCTATTCCAATCTTCTTGAGTCCATGATTCACAATTTCTAGCGAACCTAAGTCTGTGAACTCTGTGCTCAAGAAGTAATTTGGGGCCGCGGGCCGGGCGGTGACTGCGTATATTGGCAGCGAGAAGCCTCCTCCTGACCGTCCATAGACTAATATGCACATTTCTTACTTCTTGGAGGTTGTTCTTAAGATCCACATACGAAGATTTGCGATTTCTCAATGCGCGACTCACAAGAAAACGATCATCCCGTGGTTGGGTACATGGTTTTCTTCCAGAACCAGGCCTTCTCTCGACGGAACCAGTCTCCTGATATCGCTGCCAGGTCCTTTGGACTGTCGAGCGACTAACATTTAGCCACGAAACATTGGCTGCAACCCTCTTCAAGCAGCGCGATAATTTTGGTAGCTTTTACCACTTTATCTACCATTTATGATACAGCCAAACAGCAAAAATAAAGCTTTGACAGTCAAGAATATGAAATTAATTAAGATATAAATAATTTTTCATGAAGAACTTGTGTTTCGGATACTAGATAACGGATAAACATACTTATTTACTTTTTTTCTTAAATACATACATAATATACATATTAAACACCCAGACCCAGAAGACAAATAGACATGTTCGTGCACACAAATATTTGTCTTGTCCGGGGATCGAACCCGGGACCTCTGGCGCAGAAGGCGGGTTTAGTACCCGTGCGTCAAACAGGTCGTCAAAAGAAATTCTCCAATACTTTTATATTTTTAATACGCTGTAGGCCAGCGTTGTCACATCAATGCTAGGAATATCCTTGAATTCGAAAGAAACATCTTTTACCAAGACTTGCGAACCACCGTCGAAATTTCATCATATTTATTTAAAATTTATCATAAGTATAAAAATCGAATTGAAAAATGCAAACATTCAAAAATCATAAAATAAACACTTCTCGATGAAAACATAAAAAAATCGATGTCTTTAGATTCACAACTGAAAATGAAAGCACAGTTGATTAGTGTTGCTTTATGAGAGAAATGCAATATGGATGCGTTCCAATTAAGACGCTATGGTTTATATTTCTTCCGATATTCATTTAACCGATAGCAATCATAGTTTTAAATTTGAAGTTTTTCCTATAGGTACAAATCAGTCAAATCCTTAGCCGTAGGTTAGCTGAAGTGGAATCGCACGATAAACAAGGGAAATTCTTTCGTGCCTGTTTCAGAGTCAATGGTTAAGAACAGAATTTCAATTAAAATGTTTGTTCATTCATTTGAATTCAGCTGCTGGGCCCATAAGCAATTTTTATTTTATTTTATTCGGAAAACATGCGGTATATAAATAACTAACAAAGAAAAAGATAATTTTTTTTATTTTTATTTATTTATTTTTATTTATTCTCAGACGACAAAGATCCATCATTGTTAGTAGCACTTATAAATATGTTATTTTAATTAAAATTTGATGGAATCAGGTTATTACAATCAATTACTTACTTAATTAAAATTATCACAGCTTCAAGAGTTAAAATGATTAAAATAAATATTCATTACAATATAATTATTAAAATAAAAATACAAATTTAAATTAGCATCATCAATAATAAAATTAA
This sequence comes from Chrysoteuchia culmella, assembly GCA_910589605.1. Classification (NCBI taxonomy): domain Eukaryota; kingdom Metazoa; phylum Arthropoda; class Insecta; order Lepidoptera; family Crambidae; genus Chrysoteuchia; species Chrysoteuchia culmella. Next base: position 17,170,611 of record OU342651.1, on the reverse strand, counting down.
ATCAATAAAAATTAAATTAATAAAAATTAAATTAAATCAACAAAAATTAAATAAACAAAAATAAGATCAACAAAAATTTAATTATTAAAAAAAATTATTAATAAATAATTAGGCAGGTAATTGACACAATGAAAGACAAGAAAGATAAAAAAAAAAAAAACTTAAAACAGGGGCTACTGGGCAACATGCAGGCTAATCCAGTGCTGTAGAATGGGACAGTCCCACCTGTCAGCGATTGTGCCCAGGATAGTGTGGCGACTGGCTCGTACGCGCGCTAGCATAGATGCGCAACGCTTTCGAAGAATTGCGTGAAACCCGCGCCTCCGCAAACATTGCCGATGCGCTGCAAAATCGCGGCAGCCGCAACAACATCCTGAGCGCATTGTTGTATTGGACGCGGAGGGCGTTATACGCAATAATAAAGATAAATAAATGTACACAGTTACTTGTTTTCGCATATAAAATATGTTGCAGTCTCTTAGTTTCTTTTATGACGAACACAAGTTTAGTGATTATGAAACAACATATTTTAAGTTGATTCTTAATATAATACAATTAAGTAATATTCACACCACATTTTTTCTGAGATTTATTATTTAATTATTTACGTCCTTAATTAACGGGGGTCAACAATATACGATTTTCTGCAATACTAAAGTAATTTTCGGCCGTTTTTGTTGCAATTGCGCCGGTGTCGAAAATGGAAACTATTAACATCCAGACAATTATGTGAATCTCGGTAGCTCAGTGGTTAGAGCAGTGGGTCGGAATTCAAAAGTTAGCGGGTTCATGTGCCGTCTGAGAATTCAGTTGTGTCCGTGTAGATTTTTTCCAATATTTTTCTATATGATAAATATTAAATATGAAAAAATACTAGAAAAAAGCAACTTGTCTCATGTCGCCCTGATGGGATTCGAACTCGCATCCTTGGGAATCCGGCCCAATGCACAAACCAATTATGCTACAGAGACCTATGAGGACACGTCGAATTTTTCTAGTATATTCATCTTTTGCATTTCATCAATGAGATAATAATATCCTCGCATTCGAAAGAAACATTTTTAATGTTTGACTATCGATTAAGATGAAACAGCCATCTAATTAAAACTTTTTAATATTGCATTTTACAATGCTATTTTTATGTGATAAATATTAAACAAGAAAATATACTACAAAAAACCCACTTGTCTCATGTCGCCCTGACGGGATGACGACATGAGACAAGTTGTTTTTTTCTTGTATATTTTCTTATTTTGTCGTGTCAGTAAAATACAGCATTTTACCCTTAATAATGACCGAGTAGCAGGACGCCTATCGGCGTTCAAGGCAATGAATGGGTTGAACCACGATTATTTAATCAACAGTTGGTAAAAATAGCTCGACAATCGAAATAAGTTCAAAGCCGTTCAAAGCTAATAAAAGCAAATCCATTTTTATTTTACTTACGCTCAAATTCTTCAATCTTTGTAATAATCCGCTTTTCATTATCTTATGAATGTAATTAACATTTAAATGATTCATTAAAAATGTACATACCCACAGAGAAGCTTAAAGAACTTTTTCGACGCAATATTTTTGAAGCATCAGAAAATCCTACGAAATTCCGACATAATTTGTCCTGCGATCTCAGCGGCTCACAGAGTAATTAATTTGCATGATAAAAATGCGGACGCAGGCCAGCAGGTTAAATAGAGCTTTACATAAATATAACTACAAGCAAAATACTTCATCGGAATAACTACAAGACGCAGGCTTGCTTACCACTCATACATCGTAAACATTCCAGCCATCCGCACCAAGTGTTATTCGTCTTCCTCCCTGATGCGAGCAGCTAAGGACTGGAATGCGTTGCCCGCTAATGTATTCCAAGTTTACAATCTAGGCCTCCTCAAAAACAGAGTAAATAGGTACTTACAAGCATGCTCCATCATAGGCAACAGCTCGCTTTCCATCAGGCCAGGCCAGGCAGTTGCTTGTCCATATCAATTATTTGTCATGACTAAAGCATACTTTGAGATGCTTGAACTTTAATACCAAAATATTTTTTCATACCTGATTTTTTATTAACTAGTACCTATGTATATTAATAGAACTACAATAGAAGTGGCAAGTGTACCAAAATGAATCGGTGTTAAGCGGTTGGTCTAATACATTGTTACAGTTGGTTATTGTTACAGTTATTGCGAATGAAAGCAACCCTGAAATCGTGAAAAAAACAGCAATTTTTTATTCGAACTCTACTAAAATGTATGCAACAGCTGACTCATGCAAAAAGTTATGCCTAATGATAAGTTCTACAAACGTTTTAAGGTTTTACGCGATGTCATTCAATGGATAAGAAAAATGGGCCCCACCCAATGTGACCCTCCACGCGGGCCCATTGCGGATTGTTGGGTGATTTCATTATCACTTTGTATATATTATTTATTTTTGAGATCGAAATAGTAATTAATAAAAAGTACGGTCACTATTTCAGATCATCAGGCTTATACCACTTTTCAAGTAAACTCACTCAGAGACTATAGATAGGATAAAAAAATTATAATGTATATGACCCGGTTGTCGCCAATTTAATTTCATCCTGGTCGCGTAGTAAAAAGTTACGTGATTGATCGCGTGGTAATTAAAAATTCAAATAGAAAAAAATGAAGCTAAAGGTATTTTGGACGAATTAACCACACAAAACATTTTATAAAAAAAAATCAAACCGACTTCAAAAAGTAAAAAATAAAACTTTTGGAGTCGGTGCCAGCCAGGGCATTCTACATTACACTTCTATTAACTATATATTTTTTTGTCCTTAGCTAGCTAGCACAGACTCCAAAAGTTTTATTTTTTACTTTTTGAAGTCGGTTTGATTTTTTTTTATAAAATGTTTTTATTTCAGATTTTTTAGTTACATCATGTGCCGTTACTTACACTAAAAATCAGCCCATACACAACAATGTCATCTAGGTAAACGACTACTTGCCAAAAGGTGATTGATATTTTTCAAGATTATGAAAAAACTACTAGCCAGATCTTCGTAAAAGTTATATGGGACCAAATTGACAGTGTACCCGATCGAACAAAAAAACAATTATTAAAATCGGATCACCAACACCGGAGTAATCGGTATACATACATCAGACAAAAAAAAAAAACAAAAAAAATACGCGTTGAATTGAGTACCTCCCTCCTTTTTGTTGAAGTCGGTAAAAAAGGTCATGTCAAAAATCCATTTACAAAAAAATACGCCAGAGTTGGCGCCAGTGTGCTACTAACGTACCTATTTTAAGTAGGTAGTTAAAGTTTAGGTCAATAATTATTAAGTTCATATAATTTTAAAGGCCGCGAAATCGACAATCGTTTTCAAGATTTTCTTAAAACTATTGTAGGTACGGTATGAGTAGGCGCAGTGGTTCGCGCGTTCGGCTTACGATTTAGTTTCGCAATGGTCGGTCATGGGATAGGTGACCAATCATTTTCTATCTCTTCCGTGACTCGGAAGGCACGTTAAACCGTTGGTCGCGGCTGTATTTGCGGTCATGAAAACCCACCAATCCGTATTGGGCCCGCGTGACGGATCATGACCCATTCTCCTTATCTTATGACTTATGCTTCCATAAGGAAGGCCAGTGCCCTGGCAGTGGTGACATAAGAAATGGTTAATGACGCTTGTTCAATCTGTTCTAGGTACTGAAACATAAAACTTGTGTAATAATGTTAGAACTTGTATTGCGAAAACCGCATCTAAAGTGAACGACATAGGTAAAGGGCACTCTCAAGCACAAAGTATAAAGCCTGACCTGCTGTTGACTACATAAACCACTTGTATTCGCGACACATTGATAAACTCCTCCTTTTTTTGAAACGCGTAAAGTCTAAGTTGCCTTCTGTGTACGCGCGTTACAATATAATTTATCCGTCCGTCCTCTCTTCACAATGTAATTACTTTTGATAGAATTGACCGATTTTTATGAAATATAGCCTATACAGTAAGTTGAGATACGGACATTTAACATATATACAATTCTGTGGACTCAAATCAGTGGTTTTAGTGTGATGGTCATTTAAACACACAGACAGACGGACAGACAACAATTAAAAAATAATAGAAATTGGTTCAGCTGCTTATTTTGAGTCCCCCAACCATTTTTTTTGTAAATACATTAATAAATATATTAAATGAATTATCGAAATACTTACGTCATTGGTCGCGTGGAATACACTTGTCCACGGATTTCGCGGAGCCTCTCCTGACATTACCACACGTGACCAGCGTTTTTGTGTTACAGTTGCTCATTCTTAAACTGGATAGTTGAAGATACTCTAAGTTATCCAACTTAAAGTATCTCGAATCGCTCGTAATTTACATTTAAAGTTTTTGAGTTTTTTTTTTATAATAAGTGGCCAGGCATTTGACCACCATCATGCTTAACGAACAGGCAATTTCGTCACTGTGGATTACATAATTATGTAATCCACGTGACCACTGTAGGGTTAAGGTTTAAAGTGGGCCAAAATCGGGTCAGTGGCCACAACCGCGGCTTTTTTTATAAAAGACGCAAGGTATAAGCCCTGCGTCTTTTATAAAAAGATGTTTAATGCTTAGGTATAGCTATTTTAGGAAGGACATTCAATACAGTGTAATGAGAGTAGCAAATGCAGACCACTCTTATTTATAATTTCAATTGAACGATAAAAGTACCGCTGTCCTTCCAGTCTGTGACCTGAGATAAGCGAGCTGGAGCGATTAACCTTATGAAAATTACCGTGAAATTCGCACTGCAAACGAATTAAAATCTGCTCTGTACATAGGGAATTCGGGCAAAAGATATTTATATATTTATTTTTATAACCGTCTGTTTGGTTCTTCATCCCCCGTATTCTGTAACTCTGATAGGTTTAGCCAATGCAATTGCACCTTATGTAAATCGAGCTATATTTAAGGTGCAAGTACATTGGCTGTCACGGTAAAAATAACAATTCTCTGTAAAAAATCAGCAATGTACTTTCACATATCAAACTCGGTTGCCCACTGTCAAAGTTACAAAATAAGGGGGCAGGTCAGAAACTCGGACCCCCTTCTCAAGTAGTAGCTAATTTTCGATACGTTTCAATTCAACGCTATCGCTAAAATAAAAAGATGAAGCTAGAACAGCCATGCGATTCTGTAAAAAAAAACCGCGATCACTTCGACACCGAACTCACTCATAACTTGCAAACGAATTCGCCTCTACGGCACAATGTCAAAGTCGATTGTTATTTGCACGTCTCGAGTGGGTTCGGTGTCGACGTGATCGCGGATTTTGTAACAGAATAGCACGGCAGGTTCCAGCACTTCCAGCACGGATTTCCTTACGCCTCTAGTATGGTCTGCCCTTCATTTCACAAAAAAACATTGCTGTCACACTAACTTTACATTTTTAGTAGGACAATGCGATATTTTTTTTAAAGATTTCTATAATGATCCCTCACAAAAAGTTCCTGTATTTTAGCAGCAGAATCTGCCTCTAATCCCATTTTTTTATTCACAATGCTGTTTTTGAAGATATTTTTTATACTAGAATAGAAAACTCAATTCTTCTCCTGCTCAGACGGGACTGTCCAACCAATTTACAATTTATCTGCTTTTGACATAAGTTTTGATTAGTTTGGGATTGATGATTGATACTATTATACTCGTACACAAACGATTTTATTGTTTATTTATTTAAAAACCCTCAGAAGTTAAGAGCCCTATTACAAATCTGCACTCTGCCTATCAGTACAGAGTTCAGACGGCCAGTGCGTCGCATTTTGTAGTAATTTTGCAGTTACATTTATCGTTTTAGGGTTCCGTAGCCTAATGCCAAAAAACGGAACCTTTATTGATTCTTCACGTCTGACTGTCTGTCCGTCCGTCCGTATGTCATAGCCACTTTATTCGAAACTGTTAAGGTTTACAATATACATCTACCTGCCAAATTTCAATAGTGTAAGACTATTGAAATTTGGCAGGTAGATGCATTCTGTAAACCGCTTTACGATTTTCACACAAATATAAAAGATTATATTATTATTATTATTTGGAGAGGGGACACCAGCAAGGCCGGATGGGTGATCAGTCTCACTAGTCGGAACCATTTCACACAGTTCCCCAAAAAAAAAACTTAATATGGAACTGAAACTCGTTTTTTTTTATAAAACCTATACATCGGATATTTAAATGACATTGAGGTTCCTAAAACGATTTTTTTTAAGTCAGCCGTTTAAAAGATGTACAGTCAAAGTAAAAAATATAGATACAAGCATCTTGACAGTATATAAGTACTCATCTAAAGTCCCATAAAATTGTATTCTTCTAATTTCAAATAAATATGTCGGCTGATGGCCAGAGCTACCTTGCCTCTCAGTTGATTCAGACATTGGGAATAAAGGTTTTCAACGTTGACAATAGAAAACAAATACGGACACAGTAACTTTCTATTTCAATTCCACAAAACGGTAATACAATCACTTTATAATTTAAGTAAGCAAAGTTAATCATAAATCAAACAACCAAATTGTTAAAGGCACAACGATCCGTTTGAGAAAAAACGTGTCGTCCTCGCCGTCTCTAGTCGAAAACAATCGCGCGCTCGCTCGATCGGTTTTCCCTCCAACGTTCCGTTAGCGCGCGACAGTGTGGCGCCATCTAACTTGAAGTGCGCGCTGGTGCCTAAAACTAGTCATGCGAGTGTCTTCTTATTTACTATCTGCGCCGACACGGCATTCCTGACAAACGCTCGACCTCGAGCGTCAATCATCTGAAAATGGAAAACCAAACATTTCAATTCAGAATACAAAACTTCTAAATCGATGACTTCTTTGTAACAACTTTCCTCGGGACTAATTTAGATTAACATAGTCACTATCATGACTTCACCAATTTCGTCATCAATATTGGACACTCAAAACAACGTTTCTGTTAAATAAAGCTCCGCACCATCGTTTGGGGACCAATACCCATATAGGATATGGCAGGCCAGCGATTTGCAGCAAGTTAACAGTAATCAGCAAAATTACTCACAAGATAACGTTTCTGTTCAAGCTCTGCACCACTATCTGGGGACCATCACCCATATAGGGAGTGGCAGGCCAGACGCTTGCAGCCAGTAAACAGTAAACACCAAAAGTAGATACCCACTAAATAATTCTCAGCAGCCACTATGCGGTCACTGAGCTCGGCTAGTCCCTGGGGACTACCGTATCAGCATCCTCCCATCTCTGAACATCATGTACATCCACGGTAATTATATGGTCCACTTTATCATCAGAATCGCTACTCTCAGCCTCGACATTCACAGTAGTTATGTTTTGATCCACCTCGCTTTCAACATTTTCAAATTCACTAACGGCATCATCACACATTACCTGTCCCACCTCTGTCAGTCCAGCCCTACCTTTAGGTACCTCACGCAAGCTCTCGTGGGCATATTTGTATACACGGTTAGAGCCATCGATATTTCGCAATTCATATTGGTCATTTTCAAGAAATTTAGTAATTTTAAATGGACCCTTAAACTTCTTATCCAATTTAGTCTGGTTTCGCTCACAACATTTTAAAAATACGAAGTCGCCCTCATGAAACGGTCTAACACGAGCCTTAGTTTTATTGAAACGGACAGTATCACTTTCAGAAACCTTCTCTATATTCTCAGACGCTAATTGCCTAATTTCGTTTAAATTATCTCTACAACTAACAACGTCGTCGTCGTTATGAGATATTTGCGAAATGCCTAAGGATTGAGTTTTGACACCAAACATAAGCTCAGTAGGTGTGAAACCGGTTACTCTACATCTGGTGGTATTCAAGACTAACTGTATCTCTCCTAACTCATCCCTCCAAATACTATCAGAATTGTTTTCAATTATTGTTAAACAATTTTTCAGAGTTTGCATCACTCTTTCGACCTGGCCATTAGCCCTACTAGCACCATAATAGCGATGACATGAAGATCGATGTTATGTTCTAAACAGAATCGTTTAAACTCACTACTAATGAAACAACGACCCTGATCGGCAACAACCCGCTTTGGCGCGCCAAACAGCTGTACTACTTGTTTTAACGCTTCGACAGCACTATTAGCATCTAAACTAAAAGTATGTCGTAACAAGATATACTTAGTAAACCCGTCTATGATTACAAACACGTATTCCTTTCTCTGACTTTTGCCACTTAGTTTCCCGCTAATATCAATATGTAAGGTATGCCAGGGGGTTGCCACTTTGGGAATAGAATGAAGTCTTATTTGCTGAGCCCCGGACGTACCCTTGCATGTCTTACACACAATACAAGCATCAACGAATTTGTTTACAGCTTTAGCCATACCTGGGAACCAATAGCATTCATTTAACTTATCAAGTGTTTTGTCAATTCCTAAGTGCTTGATTTCATTATGAACGTGACTAATTAAGGACCAAGCTAAAGAAAGAGGCACTACAGGTAACCACAAATTTCTCTTATTACGTTGAACTTTGCGGTATAATAGTTCCTTCCTAACATCATAAGATTGGGCAATATCGGGGGAAAGGTCACCAGAAGTCCATTTTGTTATAATGTCAACTATGTCGTTGTCTCTTTGTTGTTCTACAGCTAACCAACCACGCTGTATATCAAGTACACGGATGTCTTTTGTTTTAACAGATGGAGCTTTTGGTTTGGAGGAAGAGCCCGGTTCCGGTAAAGGGTTTCTCGATAAATAGTCAGCGTGTGACATAAGACGACCTTCACGATATTCGATTTGAAAGTAGTAGCTCTGTAAAATTGCCCACCACCTATGAACGCGCGGAGTCAAATCTCGTTTAGTGCTTGACGATTTTAAAGCGTTACAATCCGTTCGAACTGTAAAACGGCGGCCGTATAGGTAATGTCGAAAATGTTCGACAGCACGAACGACGGCCAGCGTCTCCAGCTCGTAGGAGTGATATCGCGATTCAGTTTCAGTAGTTCGCCGGCTAAAATACTCAACTACGTGAGGGACTTTGTTCTGACGTTGTATCAGAACAGCACCATAGCCAACGGAGCTCGCATCAGTATGGAGCTCCGTTTCTCTATCTGGGTCAAATATTGCCAAGACTGGTTCTGAGGTAAGGATACTGATAATTCGTTTGTGAACTGAGTCATGAACATCTGTCCACTTAATTTCACCTTTGTGTTGAACAAGAGGATACAAAGGTGCCATTACGGTCGAAAAATTAGGGACAAATTGCCTAAAATAAGAAGCCAGGCCTATGAACTGTCGTACTTGAGTAGCACTTCGGGGAGCTGGGATCTTTGCTAAGGCTTCTATTTTATTGGGATTGGGTCTTACTTCACCAGCCTTGATGACGTAACCTAAGTATGTCACTTGAGTTTTTAAGAAAGTGCATTTTTTCATGTTTAGTGAAAAGCCGGATTCCTTAAGAGCTTTCAGTACAAGGTCTAACCGCTCAATGCCTTCTTCTACCGATTTGGAGGGGATAAGCACATCATCAATATAGACCTGGGCAAAATCACAGTGTTTAAGAGCTTTCTGAATACATCTTTGAAATACAGAAGGCGCGTTCTTAACGCCCATCGGGCGTAACGAAGGCGGTTCGTTCTATAGAGCTATCATCAATTGGGATGCAATGAAAGCCAGAGGTCATATCTAATGACGTAAAATAATTGGCGCCATGTAGTCTATCAATTTGGTCACTTATTCGCGGGAGTGGGTAATTATCTGATCGAGTATTAGAGTTTAACTCTCTATAGTCAACTACCATTCTATCGCTACCGTCTTTCTTTTTGACTAATAAAATCGGACTTGCAAACGGGGAATTACTTTCGCGTATCACGCCTGCTGCTAACAGCTCAGAGACTTTACTATTAACTATTTCCCTTTCGGATGCTGATAATTTATATGGACGCCTACGAACCGTTTTGTTTTCATCAATCAAATCAATTTTCATTAAACCAGTAGTTACACGTCGAGTTGGTACCCCTTCAACAAAATAATCGAAATATTTTGACAAAAGTTCCAAGAGACTCTCTTTTTGTTCACTAATCAAATCTGTGTCCAATTTAATTTCAGGTGGCATTATTCTTTGACAAAACTGACTAAACTTAGATCGAAATAAAGACACTCCCGACGAATTTATCTCGACATGTACACCCTTTTCAATTAAGTCACGGCCTAGCAAAACCGGTTCAATTAAAACACTATCATCGACAACATGGAATAAAATTTCTAACGTTAAACACTGTACATTGACAACACATAAAAGTTGTTTACTACATTTAACATCAGCATTACCAATGCCCACCAATATCACAAGCTCATAATAAACCGTTCCCTGAATTCGACGAGCAAAACTTTCCTTAATCAAAGAACACTCTGAACCAGTATCAAAAAGAAAATGACAACTCATACCTGCAATATCGAGCTCACCCGTTACAGCTCTTTTACCACACAGGTAAAGCATATCACAGGGCGGCGCTCCTCAGCTCGGCTGGTAGATGGTCTTCGTATCTGTGAATAGTCACGAGCACGTGGGCAGTTCATTATCCTATGGCCTGTATCGCCACAGCGGTGACATTTGCCTTGAAATGTAGTTGATTGCGAACGAAATTCATTTAGACGGGGGCGCTTGATGTTTAAATTATCATAATATTAATCGTCGGCTCGGCGCTTCAATAATACGCTACGGAGTATACGACATAGTTGTGTTTTAGTTGTTATAATATGTGAACTAAGTTCACGTCGTATATTGTGATCGGCTTGCGACAAAACTGACATCACAAAACCGGTTATAACCTCTTCTGGTAAATTTACTTTCGGTATGGTTTCAATTAACTGCCACAAACGCATCGCAGCATCAGCGGCCGTTTCTTTATTATTAACTTGGAACTTAATAACTCGATCAAAATAATCTTGCATGAGCATAGGTTTCGAAAATTTTGCGATCAATAGGTCTTTAATACTCTCCCATGTTATACAACCAGCATTAATCTTTGTTAAACAAGAGGCGGCACGACCACGCAGCGCGTGTGTTAGAGATAATAATAAATCGGTACCTTTCAATTCCTTGTGTTTTATTATTACGTCATTCACCTTGCACCAACCCTCAATGTCTGCCTCAGGATCCTCCGGGTCAAACTTCAAGAGCGTAGGTGTAGATTGTGATTGCCAACCGCTTGACACGCCTCGTAACACACGCATAAAAATCTCCATGTCGTTTTCTTCTTTACGTGACACGGATCGCCGTGGCTCACTCGCGATTGTGTTCACATTATCACCATCGAGTTCCTCATATCCCACTTCTGATGTCGGCTGATGGCCAGATCTACCTTGCCTCTCAGTTGATTCAGACATTGGGAATAAAGGTTTTCAACGTTGACAATAGAAAACAAATACGGACACAGTAACTTTCTATTTCAATTCCACAAAACGGTAATACAATCACTTTATAATTTAAGTAAGCAAAGTTAATCATAAATCAAACAACCAAATTGTTAAAGGCACAACGATCCGTTTGAGAGAAAACGTGTCGTCCTCGCCGTCTCTAGTCGAAAACAATCGCGCGCTCGCTCGATCGGTTTTCCCTCCAACGTTCCGTTAGCGCGCGACAGTGTGGCGCCATCTAACTTGAAGTGCGCGCTGGTGCCTAAAACTAGTCATGCGAGTGTCTTCTTATTTACTATCTGCGCCGACAAATATGTATACAATATTGGAAACATAAATATATAGACCATGGGCATTAATATGTAAGCAACGAAAACACAAATTTATGTATTCACTTAAGTGTACATTAATATGTATACAATTAACATATTTATGTATATACAATATTAACTCGTCTACAATCAAAACAAGTTCGAAATTTGAATTTTGACAGTCACCGAAAAGAGTGCCTACCTGTCAATGATGTTTTGTCTATTTCATTTGACGTCATTAGTTAAGCAAAAAAATACTTTAATTAGTTACTGTTTTTCATTGCTTTTTCAGTAAAGCTAAGCGCGCACTACGCGTTTTTACAACAAATGACGAATCTCTGCACTTGTATACCTTGACTTTGAGTAATTCTACAACTTATATGTCATGTCAACTATTGCTTCAAATGACTAGTTCTAACCACACGTAGCAATTTTTTTCTTGGCCGGCACATTCAGTAAAGGTCCAAAAACGAGTAGAGCCTGAATGATCTCCTTTCAAAATAAGGTCGAAAATTGCTTGCACCTGTTTTTTTAAACTATAGATCATTAGACAATAAAAAACGGGTGCAAGGGATTTTCGAACTTATTGACATTTATCATTCTTTTTTTAATTGAACAGCCACAGAAAATATGAAAATAAAGAGAATATGAAAAAAGACACCAAATTTTAAAAATGTCAATAAGGTCGAAAATTGCTTTCATCTGCTTTTATTAACTTTTAGTGATCTGTATGACTAGACAATGTTTTCCCGTTTTTATTTTTATTTTCCAAAGTCGTATACGGATCGGACATAGGAAGCGCTCTAAATACACAAATCATACTCGCTCGCTTGTGCTCTAAGATTTCACCATTCGACACATCACATAAACAAAATGATCTGCGATTTTAGCAGTCGATCTGAACTTGTGAAGGAAGGAGCAATCTGCGATTTTCACATCGTGAAATTGGAGCAGTCGATGATGTGAAGGGAAGGAGCAGCTGTGAATAATGAAAATCATATCATATTATTTTTTACATGCTATTCATAAAATGTTCCATGTCTAGATGTAGTAGAAGTAGTATAGTATAGGTAAGTATAGTTCACACTTTCACAGGTGAACAATTATTATTCGCAACAATTAAAATTCGTAGTGTGCGCTTAGCCTTGGTACTTGATACTTAAATTGAAAAATCTATACATATTATCATGTATATATTTATGATTACGTTGTTGTCTTTAAGTTAATGAGGTACCTGTGGATACATATTATTGCACTTGTCTGTTTACCAAGTAATATTCAAATTGTTGTATACTTATTTTTGTAGTTTTGGCTGTTTCCATATCTATAGTAATTTAATGGTTACATTTTAGTGGCAACTTGTGGTGTATACATATCTTTAACCTTGACTGTACACTCCCAAAGTGGTAAAATGTGAGCCTCCATCTCTGCTTTTAAAATAAGAAAGTAAAAAAATATATGCTGTTGATCTTAATAAAAACTTTCAACGAAATATAGCTAGCAGTTTTAGAGAGTTATATTTTCCGTAACCGCAAATATAACCTTGTTATTGATACAAACACTATGAAAAACAAAGTTATTTTTGCAGACAAAAAAATGTAAATGACTACGGGCCCTATACTGGATTAATTCGGACTTAAAGCGATTTTCGATGTTTTATGGTTTAGAATTAAAAAAAATCTTTATTAAATCAATGATATTTCAAAATTCCGAAGCCGCTACTAGTTATACGAATGTAAAAGATTTTTTTTTTTATTATTTCATTTGTTTAGAACAGTAGTTCATTCCCGGTGCTCAAAATAGTCTCTTTGCGCATTTTCAAAGCAAAATCTATTTCTGCAATTTTGGGTTTTATTAAAAATTTACAAATAGAAAAGCCGCTACAATCTGTGTCAGTAGCTATTCTGCACTATTCAATATTAAGGCAAAATTGTTAATGTATTTTTGTTTCTGAGATCAAGAACACAAAAATTGGTTGTTTTACGTGAAAATGACAGTCGAGATGTAATATGGCTCGTAAGGATTTCACCACGCGCGTTTCAGCCTTTTTTATAAACAATGGGGAAACTTAGACTTCATCATTCGTGATCTTAAGTATTGATAAGCTTAAAAATAGAAGCAAGCCTCTCCCGGAATCCTCAACCACTGAGGACCTGACTATCTTATCTCTAACTTCAGGAACACAAAAATGTGCACTCTAGGCCAAAAGCAAAAGTAATAACTGCAACGGCGAACTGCAAAGTAAATGCAGGCAGCATTTACTATATAATTCTCCGGCCCCATTCGGCCGGTCCGGAATGAAGAAATGAAGGAAATTCTTTTTTTAAAGGATATTTAAAGGTTATTTACAAAAAATATATAACATAAGCCCTGCCTTATCTATAGTGTAATTATACTAAAAAGTTCCAAGCTTTATTTTAATGTATTACTTGAATACTAGCAGTTTATCGTGTTAATTATAGTGATTTGGAGGAAACTTCGCATTTTTTTTTCTATCGAGAAAATTGTATGCAATTGTGTTTTTGAGTAACATAGTCACTAGTGTTAGTCCTGTAGTTTGCTGCATCTTAATTTGAAATTCAGTTATTTATTTATTGTTATGGCGTCAGGCTTAGATAAGATGGTGGTAGCCAGCCAGGGGGAATTACAATAAGTCCTACCACCAGAATTTTATCAGTTTTCATTATGTAGTAAATACAACAAAATTTCGAAGGATGGCGACGCACCGTTTTCGCGGTGTAAGCAAAAAACAAAAAAACGGGAACTTCTTTGTGCCCCCCTCGAGCTCACCTCGGACACAGAATATACAATAGTAACCTCGGAGGAGTAAGGACTTTTAATATGTTTATTTACTAACTAGTCCAAACAAAGTCCCTAAGTCAAACTTTCTACTTTCGAATTTTCCATCTATAAATTATTTTTTGTCTAAGCTACTGAGGCACAAATTCACTAATATTTAATTAAAATCGTATCACAATCGTTTTTCAATTGTAGTACTTTTGTACAGTCACGTGCAATAAAATATAAACACTAAGCAACCTTCTAGTTGATTATCTAACTCTGTTGCAAACAGATTTTGATTGAAAGTGCAGATGCTGAAGTGCTGCTTTAGTAAGATAGTTGTCACATTGCTGCTTTAGTGAAAAAACAAATGCACTTTCAATCAAACGCTGATAGAAACAAGTAACATAAACAGGGGGCCGGTCACATTACAATATGGGATGACATTTCATTTGTGGGCAGACAGAGCTTTGTTTCCGTGTGTGTTAATGCGATAAGGTTGTAAAGTGTATACATGGCATTGCTCGTGACTAGTTTTTGATAATATAGTGTAAAATCATAAATTGTAAAAAAATAACTTTTTATGTAGGTGAAGGTACCTCAGATTGTTTCTCAGCTCGCACAAGTTGTCTTTTTTTTCTTGTAGTATTATTCTAATGAAATTATTCAGTATTTGAAAATGTAAACTTTAAACTTTTTTCTCTTTTTTGTATCTTTAGTCGATTGGATATTTTTTCTTTTGTTTTGTCTTAATATAATATAAATTAACGGTGAGGGTTTCATTCACAATGATTAAAGCTGTATTAATAAATTTATGTAATATACTATATTGTGTAAACTGTTTGTTGTCCCCAATAAAAAAGGCACTGCAATATTGAAACACGATAAGATATCACTATGACTAAATGATAGCAGAATTAACTAAGTTCGTAATCTATCGCCTTCAGGTAGTTCTTGTTTGACAATCTATCATAGAGGCATATAGTATTGAAAGACAGCTTGAAACCTCAATTTATTTGTGTTTCTCACAAACATCTTAAATTCGAAATTATGTTGTACTAGATTTACTAATTAACCCGTCGGGTACCTACAGGAAAACGAGACATTAAATATTTCATTGTTGTGAGGACACATGAGGCCGCGTGGGATTTTAAGGTTTAAGTGACTTTATAATGCAAATATATAGATATACTTGCCTTGATTTTATAGTTAACTTATAGAAGTCAATTCGAGTTGTCCCAGGAAAGCAACGAAAAATAAAGAACCATTGAACAATGATGATTCTTTGTCCGTCAGTCTGACGTTGATTGATCGACGATTGACATTTTCAACTCAGTAACACAAGATTATATTTATGAGAGTTGAACTTGTTTCGGGATCAGTTTCATTAAATAAGATGAATCTATTTCTAAAATTAAATGCAATACAATTTCGATGCGCAGAAATTACTGGATCCATTGTTTATCCACGTGGCAGAAGATAAATAATCTAAATAAATCTAGAAACATTATTCAGACTATTATCATTGTTCTTTTTGGAATTCGAAAGGGATTAGAAGACTAGATTTTGATTAATTGTCTAAATATGTGAAATAAATTTCTGATTACTTGCCCTTTTTCCAATTTTCCAATTAAAATAGTGAGGACATAATCAATTTCATAATCAATAGACAAAAGTAAAAGACAAACGTAAAACTTTATGGGCAAACAAACACAAACATTAATGAACATCACAAAACAAACATCAAATTACAGCAGGATTAATTTAACAAGGACTTTAGGAATGTTATGACAGATTTATCTGATTTTACTTTAACGGTTGTTGGGAGAGAAAAGTTAAATTGATTGAATACTTTAGTTCCCATTACTTCGATAGTACAATTTCTGGAATGGATAGAACGAAGCGTATCATCAGTGAAACTGCCATTTTTAAAAGCGAATATCGAAGTTTGGGCTTGTGTGACATTACCATGATTTTCACCTCTGTGGCGTATAGTACTGTTCTTAGTATCGTTAGTAGAATATAAACTCTTGTTTATATTTTTATCATATGAAACCGTAGTTGATTCATCTTTGAATCGTATCTTGTCTGGTCTTCGATCGTTATCCGCTTTTGTATATTTGTTAAATAATATATTTGGTGGAGTGTAGCGTGTTTCTTCGACGACAACCCCTATTGTAAGCATATTTATATTTCTTTTCTTTCTTACTCGAATTCCTCGCTTAGCTTCCTCTTCATAATCAACTTCATCTGATTTATCGTTATCTGTATTATCGGCTTTGCTATCTATCTTCTGGAAGCTATTTAAAATACATAAAATTCAAATTAGCATATGATAATTCATCAAGAAAAAATGTATATGACATTATTGTTATATTAAGAACATTATATTAAGTGGCATCGCACAAAGGTACTCAATCATTTAGACAAACACAACGAATTAACTATTTGTTATGGCTAAGTTTAATATGAATAATAGACTTAAAATATACCTTGGGAACAGAGCTTTGTCCATCAGTAATTTATCTTTGATTTGAACTTCCGAATTATCTAATCTTCTGAAATCCATTTCTTCTTTCGGTTTTCCATCAGGCCCTAATAATGTTGGAGGTTTTCCTTTTGCTGATGGTGTTAATGTTGGTCTTACTACATCTGTCTTATACCTGATAGGTGAGGGGTAAGTATGTGGGGTGAAAGGGCCTTCCGGATCTACCAACTCATCTGTGAAGAATAATGTGCGTCCCAGAGTTTCTTCCAAGTTTTTAGGCAGCATCCAATTTTCTGATTTTCCCATATTTCCCGAAGGGACTGCTGTCCTGCCAGGATTTCTTATGGGTTCGAAATGTTCGATAGGAATAGCGGATTTATCCAGGTATATATGGCTCCTTTGCGGAGACTCTAGTTCAGGATTTACCATCATTCGTCTTTCTGCTTGTAATCTAAAAGGATTTTGATTCCTTGGGTCAAGTCTGGTAGTCTATCAAGAGAAAATATAATATGAATCAGAAGGCTTTCTATTCAATAGAACTTGCGTTATTTTACTTAGTGAGGATAAGTCTTCTGTCCACGCATTTCTTTTCAATTCAACTACCATATTATATGCAACTGGTTCTAAACTTCTTACATGGTTTCGAATCCAAGTTAATTTTTAATATACCATAATAAACTAAAAACGAAAATTCGATAAATAGGGAACAGATGTGTTCTAGGAGTGTATATTACTACGTTATTATATTGCATTTACAATTACATTATAAATACGCATCCAATATTAATATTTGCAATATTTGCACATTATAAATAAAATTTTCAACTTTCGCGTTCCATTATAATGTTTGTACGCTTTAAAATTGCTATTTATTAGATCTAATCTTTGACGCCAGTACATAGAGGTAATTTTTACGCGAACCTACCAAAGCGTAAGAGGGTAGAGAATATATATTATATATAGACTGTGCTAATACTATTATCTATTAATTATACAAATATATACCTGCTAAGTCGTTTTTTTTAACTATAAAGATTACCTTATCATAGTCAATAGTTACTCTACGTTCATTGTTTTTTCTCATGTTCATAAGACTTTGAATAGCTTTCAACTGGTCTAAGGAATTGGCCGGGTATTTTTTTAATATCTGAAAACGATAAAAAATTAAAAAAATTATTTGTAGTTATTCAATTAAACATGGTTGTATCTACCGCAATGATACTATACAATTAAGACATACCTACTTGTAAGGATGTTACATTTCTGTCTTTATAGGTACCTACTAAGGTCAGGGCCCGATGGCGTAGTGGCACTAGGGAATGCAATCCCGTGTAATTTTTCGGGATCAATCCCGAAGCATAATACGACGAGATCCCGTTCGAGATTGACGGGTTTGGGCCGCGATTCAAATTTAAGTGCTACTGCTACATAAACTAATACTTCACTTAAAGAGGAATTAGAAGAAACTCTGCGAGCGTTTAAAAGTCCTTTTACACGTGTATCCAGATCCACAAGCTTAGATAAATTAGAGTCAGTAATAAAAAAAGAAATGGATTTATTTGAGTGTGGAGGATCAAGGGGGAGATTTTTGCAGTTTGAATATAATTGCTTAGTCACGCTGTTGCCAACCAGTGTTGAGTCGGAGAGGGCATTCTCAGCAGCTGGCTACATTGCAACGGATATTAGATGTCGGTTAGCAGATAGTACTCTAGATACACTTTGTTTTTTAGAAGTTACTTTCAAAATCACCCGTAACTACTTTTTAATCTCCTTGAGCTATACTATACCTACTTTTGTTTTGATTATGTTCATGTTAGTAAAACTGTTAATTATTTAGTTAGTAATAGTAAAGGATAAAGGCTTTTGTTTTCTTTCAAAAATATTTTGTTTTAATTAACCTCACTATCACAAACAAGCAGTTTTCATCGTATTCAGTAATGTGTTTTTTGTTAACTAGACGAGATCCCAAAAATTTCGGGATCCCACGGGATTGATATTTCTAATCCCAAGGGATCTCGACTTTACGATCTAGAGTCGGGATTGCATTCCCTAAGTAGCACTTACCTTCCTACAAAGCCTGGGTCGTGAGTTTGATCCCATCTAAGATAAATATCTGCCTAATTTGTTCAACTATTTTTAAAGTTGAAAATATTGGATGAAAGTTGTACAATTTGTTCAACTGGTTGAACAAATACTTAGTTGAACATACTGGAACTAAGACTTTGAGTTAGTATTATTTCAGTTCCTATGTTTTCTGTCTTGAGTTTTTTGTATTCGTTCAGAGCATATCGATACCTTGCGGCTCGAAAGGCGTAACCACCAAAACACGACTTTTCAGGAGAGACATAAAACAAAAATTAAAATTTTGTATTTATCACAACTTTGTTGTAATTGGTCCTATAAATATGATTCTTACACCAAAAGTCAAGTTAATTTATGAGGTGCATAATGTTAAAACATAACATTTTAAGAAATATTTGTAATTAAAAAGTTAGCTGGTGAATACGCCCCACAAAATTATACATGTATGTCTTTATGCCCCATAAAGTGACTGCTGCGTTAGTAACGCTGTCTTTTATGCTCCATAAAATGAGTGCTACTAACGCAAGTAACGCAGAGTATATACCAACACCAACTTTCAAAATTAAAACTGTAGTTTTTATCGTTCTGTTATTAGTTATTAAATTTTTTTGGTTTATATTACAATACTTACAACTGTTTTTAGTAGAATAGGTCAAATTGGCAACCTTTAGACTATCAGAGGCTTGTATTCTATTCTGATATTTATAACTAGGGAGTTTTTTTTTACTTTTCTAATGACAAAATAAATTTAGTATTTTATACTTAACCTTTTCATATTGCAAAACAATCTTGATTGGTGGCTAGTCCTGAATCCTGAAGAAAGTAATAAATAATAAGACAAATTAATTGGAACTTCAAATTATTTTTAAATATTATTTTTAACAATTTGCTAAAGTTCAATATTCTTTATGGCTTTAAGTCATACGGATATACGCCCTACAATTTTATTTGAGATTATCATTTACATACAGTACTTTGATGATGCCTAATAATTATTGCTTTTACGTCCAAAAATACAAAAAAACAGCATTACCAGCCTTGTAATTTGGGGCCGTACTCACCATTGTTTTCAGAACTTTAAAAATACAGTTCGATAGCGCAGAAAAAACTGAATAAGATGGCATTTAAAACTCATTTTGGCCAAAATGGTGGTTACGCCGTTTGAGCCGCAAGGTATCGATATGTTCTCTGTGAATAATATATCTACATTATGAGGGTGATTAAAAAATCTCATGACATACGGTGGCAAGAGTACAAGTAGTGAGGGGTTTAGCTGGAAGTACCTCCAGACGTCCATTGAACATTTTTAGGCCGAATGGAGGGCCGAAAGGCGTCAGGTGAGCCCACCATAATCGTTTGGTATGCGTTAACAAACCCCCCACTCAAAAAAGGGTGATTCAAAAAAATATTGTATCATAAGTGAGATGTGTAAATGTGTGATGAATGAAATAAATGCTTTTTATTCTATTCTATGATAAAAATAAGCTTACATCTCCCATTTCATCGTCACCTCTATAGGTAGATGGCCCTTCAGTAGATGCCGGTGGTTTTGCAGTGAGCCTCATTAAAGACCCTTCAAAGTTAGTATTGTCGTTAGATTGTAAGACCGAATCGTCCAACCTTCGGCCTGATCCTTTCGGTATTACCGCCTCTTCAGCGTCAGCGGTTACAACTAAATAAGAGAATTAGGGTAAAATTAAGAATTAATTGACATTATGTAAATAATACTAAACTCCTCGACTAGTAACGTATAATGGACTTCACTTGTTACACAAAATTATATTTTCATAAGCATCCATAAAATTTCAAATGTTGACGATAACTAAATCTCACTTTATTGGATCTAACAGTTGACCTTATTGTATTAACAGAATGTCGCATATGCCCTGATAACCCCTCCATTGAAAAGACAACTATTTAACATACAGCATAACCAAAAAGAAGAATCAGAATGACGGGTTTGTAGTGTTTATAAATAAATCTATAAAAGACTGTGCCAAATAAATTAATTTGTATATATCTTCTTGTCTGAAAGTCATAACACATCTTTTCACGGTCACTTGTATTTACAGAACTCACTTTGAAAAAAACCCTTATAAGTTTATTAACTCCTTAGATTCTTATCCTATCTGTCCTCGTTTTAACAAGAATCTGATAGTAACTGATGACATAAATATAAATATGATTGCTAAAGATTAGAACAATAAGCATTCTGACATCAACATGTTGGCTTCACACGGTCTAGAACCTGGGCATAGACTCAATACCAGAGTTAGAAGTTGCTTAGACCACATGTTTATAAGCCTAGACTTGGTAAAAAAAATATTCGTTTTCAGTAGCCGTCTTAGATACTACCATCACAGATCATAAAATGGTTTTCTTATCTAGTTACTCAAAAACTAATTTCCTTTGTAAATGTTGTTGCTTCTGTTAAAGCTGATAAGTTTCTTGCGGCCGTTCTTCTTATCAGTTAAAAGATGTCCTGAATGGCTGGTAGGAAAAAAAAAATTGGACGATTCGAAAGCACTTATCTATAAGTCTATTTGAATAAAAATCTTTGACTTTGACTTTGACTTTGACTAAACTCACTAACCCAGCTCCTCCTAGTCATTAATCTATGGTAAATTACTCGGATGCACTGAAATCTTTACAATTAAAGGACCTATCTCAATTTGGTAATATCAATGATGTATGCAAAGTCGTATGCATTTTTCTGGACCTTAAAAAGCCTCTGATACCGTCTCTATCCCCACTCTTCTCTTTAAACTTAATAGAATGGGAATAAGAGAGAATTTTCATGCGTTACTATCTGATTATCTTCTGGGTCGTACTCAGGCAGTCAAACTTCATTATGACGCTTATAGCAAATTGACCATTACTAAAACCTATGGCTTCCCACAGGGTAGTGTCCTCGGGCCTACTCTGTTTTTGGTTTATATCAATGACTACACTAACTTGAAACTTAACAAAGGATGTGTTTTCTCATATGCGGACGACACTGCTCTACAAAATCCGGATTCCCTTAGTACGAGCCTAATACAGGTTTTTTTCAAATTTAAAAGAAGAGACCCACTCATTGTTAAAATACTACTTGTAGTAAATAATAAACGTATTTTTTATTTTGATTTGTATGGAGCCTGGCATACCTATATATTCCGCCATTTCAGAAAAAAAGTGTTTCCGCTGTTTGCAATCATGCATGTCAAGCGTCAGAGTAAATTATCAAATCCCTAAGTGATACGTTTTAAACGGTAATAATTATTGGTAAATACAATACAAGTTGATTAAAAGCAATAATAAAACATAAATTTAATCCGATATGAGTTAAGATACCTACTAATGAGTAACGACAATTCTCAGAAAGACTCATTCTTAGAGTAAAACAATTTTGATAAATAAACCTCCTGGGATAAAGATAAATAATGAAAGGCTTTTAAGGATATGAACCAGACGCTTGATTCCGGCGTCTGATAATAATTTATAAAATGATTGACGTTACGAGACGAAGTGGATAGTAAAAAGGATGTTACAACTAATAAATATAACTTGTTAACAATAGTAACAAATAATATAATACTGATACAACTTTTGATTTTTTGGCAGTGCTCACAAAAGAGTACCTGTGTATGTAATCACTAAAGAGTATGTAATCACGTTCTAGTGATAACTATCTTATATGACACTTATTTTCGACAAATAGAAAGATTGAAGAAACTATATAACTAGTTTGGGAGAAAAATACAAAACGCATTCGGCGTTTTCATAAAATACTTCAAATAGTTTATTGACATGTGGGGCTCGACAAGTAAAATAATATTAAAACTAGAGCCGTCGCGCGGGCTACATATGTAGCCCACAGTGAAAGATTATTAAATAGCTTTTGAACGAAACGCGCCTCGGAGCTGTCCTTTCAGGTATTCCTCTAGTAGGGATCGTCACACACTTAGTAGTGTGCCATCTTCCTAGGCGCATAAACGTAAGCGCAGTGCATTTTTATAGTAAGGCGGGACCGGCTTTGGGACAGATCATAAAATCCAAAAAGCTAGACAAAAGAGAAACTATTTAGTATGCATCATAATAAAATGATTCACTTAACAAGTTAAAAAAGTTGAACCGGAATATGTAATTATTATATTTTTTTCTAGAAGTTCATCTTCAGTCCATAAATCAAAAAACTTAAACAATTGTTAACTTTTCATAATGTGTATAGTGAGACATAAAGTGAAGTCGTCACAGGTCGTCACAACTTCTTTACTTTAATTAAATAAGCGTGTTTTGCAAAATACCTATATCGTAATGGGCTACATATGTACTCCGCGTGACCATTGCGGGGGAATTTTAGGCGCGTGTACTCTAGTGTTAAAAAGTGGCAGTCGATTAAAAGAAAAAGTCTATCAAAACGTATGGAACTAACGTAAAACCTCTCGATTTAGGCAAACTATTTTAAAACCTCAGCTTATCGCGGATGAAGAAAACGTAACGAAAAAAATCGGTTGTCTGTAAAGTCGGTTTACTGACGATAGTTGAACGTGACAACGTCATAAGAAAATACTGATGAC
The DNA here is from genome assembly GCA_910589605.1 of Chrysoteuchia culmella. Classification (NCBI taxonomy): domain Eukaryota; kingdom Metazoa; phylum Arthropoda; class Insecta; order Lepidoptera; family Crambidae; genus Chrysoteuchia; species Chrysoteuchia culmella. The sequence continues at coordinate 17,147,021 of OU342651.1, read as the reverse complement.
ACGCGGACGCATCGCTCACTCAAGTAGCAGAGAGACAGATGTCGAACGCTGCCGAACGCGGAGGCCGATTGTGCCTTAAATGGAACGCCTCAGAGCGAGGTAACGCCGCATGACGTCATGTTTTTTCGTGCGTGCAGCGTGCGTGCGTGCAGCCAGCTTCATCGAATTAGAAGACGTTGTCACGTCAAAAATTATGTCACACGTAGTAGTGTACGATCAGCAGCAGCTTCGACTTTACAAAATTGGACTTTGAACTATAAGACGTAAGCCATTGAGTTTGGAATTTGTCTGTAGTGACATTTTATGTAAACCGTAGTTGCCATTGCCTGTACATAATGACTTTGATGATGGCTTCTCAACTTACGGTCTGACTCCTTAATCAGCCCAGACACTGGACCGTGGCCAGCTCTTCGGAAACCCATATCACTTCCCAAGTCGTCGTCGAATATACCACGCTTCAAGAACACAGACACGTTTGTTTCTGAAACAAAGAAAAAAAGGAGTTAATGTTAACTCGCCATTAAAGTTAATTCGTCATCAGAAAAAAGGCAAAAAATGATGTGCAAACTCGCCACTGGTAGCATTTTAAAAACAAATTTCTGTTGTGACGACGAATTTACACATAAATTCCATAGTAGTGGCGAATTTACTTTCATTGTATGGAACTTTTCAAAAGGTGACGAGTTTACATAGGTGGCGAGTTTACAATAACCCAAAAAACAATTTGCCTCTACGGAAACTTAAAATCAAGAATTTTGCGACAATACCAGTTCCTGTTCCAGTCCCATCACCCCTTTTTATGATTATAGATGAATTTTAGCTGACGGGAAAAATGGACGCAAGGCGTTTTGCATTTTTTATCAGTACACCTATTTACGAAGATTAATACTGCCTCGTCGCGAAGATAATCTTTACTGAAACAGTAAGTGCCGACAAACCAGACATTTAATAATAGTTAACCGATTACCCCACGGACTATATCAACGCCATATAAAAACCTAACGCGCTTTCTATCGACCGTGAATAGAAAAACTCGCTCTGAGCACATAGTAAGTACTTAACTGTTACATTGTACATTTCTACCTACTAACACCACGAGAAGGTGTTTAATGGGTCTTAAACCGTCTAATGTCTTTTCAGCACTTTTCAAAAATCATCAACATTGATTATTTTTATTTGGCATACTAATACTGCACATAATCTATAGTTATTCGTTCTACTCAATCCATTCTTAAAGATACTTTACTGCTTGTGTTTTCTTGTACTTAGGTATATTTTGAACATTGAAGAAGAGACTTTAGGAATTGGAAAGACAACCAGTATTCTCTACGTTCTGTCGTCGGGGTAACGAAATCAAGTTGCAGGCAAAAGCTAAGCTATTGCCTTAAGTACTAACCTTTCATATCGATGTACTCAGCCAGGGAGTAGTTGTACCCCATGGCTATACCTGACATGGAGGCAGTCATGACTGACATGCATACTGCCGAGCACATGCAGCACGACATCACAAAAACCCATAATCTGTAAAACAATATAAGAAAAACATTATGATATATTTTAAATAGAAAAATATTAGAAAAAACCAACTCGGCCACGAGTGAATTCTCAGATATTCAATTGTGGCCGAGTATATTTTTACTAATATTTTTCTATTCAAAATATATCATAAGGTATAAAAATAGCATTGAAAAATGCAAAAATCGAAAAAAGTTTTTAAATGTTTTTTTTAAGGCGAATATAATTATGTCCATTAAGCATAATTTAAACTTTAGGTAATAATAAAGCTTACAATCCAAAATTGGCGAAATTACACAGCCATCGCGGTGAAATCAAATCGCGTCAATGTTTCGTTTATGATTACAGGAAAAGAATAAGTAAATAGCTTTCCATTGAAATAAAACAACTTTTACGGATTTTTAAATCCGTAGTATATTTTATGTTTTAAGGTTTTTTTAGGTGGTTTGGTTTAAAACTTGCCTGACCATACGGCAGCTGAAAAGGTGCCAAAACGTCGGAAAAAACAAAAATCCTAAAAACAGAAAATTTGATCTTAACTCGTGTAACACATTGCGTTTAAAATCCGTAAAAGTTGTTTTCGTTCAAAGAGCTTTTCATTATCAGTCACTTATTATGGCTTATATATTGGCTATAACAAGAAAAAAAAAATGGATTTATTAAATTATTTCAGCAACGATATTTTGACAGAGTATTTGTCTAATGTAGCTCTATACCATTCAGTATGAGTGCACTTCCCTCTTCGTGACCATACTTATATATCCGAATACCGAATATGTATTTTTTATGATTTTGTAATTTTTGCATTGTTCAATGCCATTTTTATACTTATGGTAAATTTTAAATAGAAAAATATTGAAAAAGAAATTAACTCGGCCACAAGTGAATTCTCAGACGGGAATCGAACCCGCGACCTTTGGAAATCCGGTCCAATGCTCTAACCGCTGAGCTAACTCGGTAGCTCAGCGGTTATGTACTTTAAGCAAATAAAGAAATGAAATAGTACTAATTAATACCTTTGAACGAGATCGAACATCCATCCACAGCAGGTGAATATGCAACACATTATTGGTATAAGCCAATTTCATAAACTTTTAAATTTATAATCTGTAATAAATAATTAGAGTAAAGAGTAACAAACAAATAAGTTGACATACTTTCGCATGTATAATAATAATAAGGATAGGATGCAGAGTTTGTTTGCATGCTAATCTCTGGAATGATTTATTCACATTGCGATAGATTACCAATAGTGGATGTAGATGTTTCGTTGTATAGGCGGTCGTATTGATTGCCTTTGAATGGCTGCCTCTTGGCTACTCTGCTATTACTAGCCCGACTAGTAAATCTCCCATTTGGGAAGTCTGTACGTGTTTAAATCCTAAAAATGATAATGATAATGGTCAAAGAACTGTTGGCGAGACCAAAGCTCTTCAAAGATTATCTGTAACTCAATCCCCATTATCAAAGAATCAAAAACTTAACTTACAATTTAAGACTTTTTGAAAGAACTGACGATTGCATTCACGTCAATTCTTTCCTGGGTTCAAAAGCTTGGTACCACTTATACATAACGGATAATTTTTAGAGATTTTCCAGCAGATTAATTTTACACAGGTTTCCTTTTTGAGATCACATGACAGGTGTCAAATCAATGTTAAATATTCTGTCAGATTTTTCTTATTTATTGAGAGTATTCTATTATGTTCTTTATAATACTTGTTTGCCTCTTTGATATCGATATTTCTCTCATATATTTTTTTTATAATATTTCAACGGTATCTCGTGAAGAAAGTTATTGTATTAGAGCAGCACAAAACGGCGAAACGCTTAGCCTTCATCAGATCTAGTGTTAAGTAATGATAAGGCTATAGGGGCAATTCCTCAACCATTGAGGAACTGGCTATTTTATATCTAATATGCTGGACGGAACACACCTGCTAAAAATGCTATTGCTATGATAGATAAGATAGTGTTAGCAAGCCAGGCAGACTTAAAACAGGTCCTACCAACAACCAAATCGAATGCATTGCTGACCTACAGACCAATTCGCAGACCAACTAGTTGGTCCGTGGGGAATTTTAAAATTACCTGAAAACAATGAGGTCTATTGTGTATACTGGGAATCGAACCCGGGATCTTGGATAGTAACAGTGAGTGTTACCAGTAGACCGCAGAGGGTTAACTTAAATGGCATTTTTGTTATACTTTGTTTACTTATTTTGTAAATACAATTACTATAACTTTACCACTCTGTGGTAATAATTCGATATGATCCCTCGGGTGATTCATTCGCTTAATAAATTATGTTACGTTGATTGGGGGTTCATGGTCCGTTTACGTGTTCGCACTAACAATATGATTGCTTGTAGGCTGGTGAATAATTTTTTCGCAAGTAAAGCAAGCATTTTAAGATAACCAGCAAAGTAATGAACTGGTTTCAAAATTTAATAAATGTGTCCAACTTGCGAGAAAACCTGATGTGTGAAATAACGTTTGAATTATTTAAAAGTGGAAGTGGAATAAAAAAAAACCGAATATGTAAAATCAATTTATATTTATTGATCGGATCTCAGTAACTATACAAAAACTTGTCAAAAGGCATAGTATTGTATGGTAAGTCACGGATAGGTGCGGCAGTCGGATACATGCCGCGATTTCAAAAACTCCTATAAGGGTAATGACCTCAAGTCCGAATTGCCCTGTACTAGATAACCCGCTCCACGTACCCCAAATGTCGGCCGCGAGAGGCACTGTGAAGTACACGTGTGCGTCGCAATCAGCAATTAGAAATTTTGGCGCGCAAATAATGAACTAAAATTATTTTAGTTCTATTTTAAAGGCCCCAATCTTTTGTCATGTTGAATGGATTGTTTTGGTTACTTGTTGGTCGTTAGGTATGGTATCTAATTATTGTTTAAAACATGTTTTTATTTTTAACCGACTTCAAAAAAGGAGGAGGTTCTCAATTATATTTTTTTTTTTTTTTTTTTTTTATGTATGTACAGTGATTACGCCGAGATTTCTCAACCGATTTCCATGATTCTTTTTTTGTTCGACGCAGAATAGTTGCCAATTGGTCCTATAAAAATTTGGTTTCGTTTGACCCAGTACTTTTTATGTTATGAGCATTTTTATATATTTCATTTCATTGTTGACTTGGACGATTTACGATAATTTTGTTTATAATGTACATGAAACCTTATCTAATCTAGAAAAACCCTGCTGTAGCTTACAAAACAGCCTATTACAGACGCTAAAAAGTAAAAAAAAAACCGACTTCAAAAACTAAAAAGCAAAAAATAAGCCTTTGGAGTCGGTGCCAGCCAAGGCAAGAAAAATAAAAGAATAGGAGCTTAAAGTAGAATGTCTTGGCTGCCACCGACTCCAAAGGCTTATTTTTTGCTTTTTAGTTTTTGAAGTCGGTTTTTTTAACGCAGTTTTTTTATTATTTAATTATGATATATATTTATAACACAAGGCATCTATCCTCTACGAAACAGATAGTTGCCTCGTTTTTGATCGGGATAGATGCCCTTAGAGATGTCTATCCCTTAATAACGCATATTAATAATATGAATAGGTATCTTTTTTTTCATTTCAGTAGGTAACAAAATGTCTCGAAAATATAAAAGAAAGACTGGAGTCCAATTACGGAATATTAGTTGGTGGAATAACAAGTTTGAAATGGCCTTTATGCGAAAAGTTTTTAATACTCTGAACACAAATTCAAAGAGGCATCTATCCTCACGATATTCGTAAACACAACAAAAATTTTTAGGATAAACGCTTTATGAGATTATTTTTAATACCGGGATGTTTTCATATTCATGATGATTTTTATGGCGCAACCAATGCTAGAGTATAAGTTGGTTTTAAAATGTTAAATTTTCTTTAAATTTGCACAAAATGACACGAATATCAGTAAAAGCATAGCTTTTCGTACCGCGGCGTCTATCCTCTATGGAGAGAACATGAGTAAATGACTAATGAATAAATGGTTTCTATTCTAATTAATAATGGAAAATTGTTTTTTTATGTATTTTATTTCCTTTAAAATTACCTTTAAATAGTGATAAATTCGAGATTTAAGGTATTTCTTTGAGAGACAACTATCCCTCCGCCCAATTTAACTGGTGACGCGACAATCCGGGGTGCGGCAAATATCCCCCAGATATTAGAGGTCTACGAAAATCATTGTAGCTCATACGCTAACTACAATAATAAAATATGTTTAACATGAACTTAAAGATGAGGGATCACACTTGATGTATGCATAAACAGTTAATTAATTTTGCACATTATTTGTAGTAAGCTGTGAGGCAATCTCAAAAAGTATGGCACCTATCCATGAGTTACCCTATGTATATTTGATATTTCAAATATTCCAGTTTCACAGATTTTTTAAATAGTTTTTTCGTGGATTTCCGAACCCAGTTAAAAGCAAACTTTGTTTTTTTTTAAATATCTATAAGCCATATCAATACTACCCTATATTTGGAGTATTTTTTTTATGTGTGTAATGGTAAACTATTGTTTTTTTCAATAAAACCAAGGTGAGACATAATGAGGGTCTTTAACACACTGTGCATTGGTATACACAAATTGAAGAAAACATTTGATGTTTATTTTTATGAATAACGGGGAGATTGTTAGTGGCGATGTATTTAAAAATGATGTAACCCAATATTTTAAACGAAAATTATTTGTACCTTTTAATGTTTATCTCTTTATTGGCTGTGTGTTATAGGAAACTGTAGATCCTATATTTTATTAAGTCATTTTATGATATGAATAACGTGCCTTGTTACTTAGACCTTTTCTTGTATGGCTCATTAGATTCGTTTAAAAATGCTGTAACCCAAATTGCGTAATATTGAATATAAAAAAATTATTTGTACCTTTTAATGTTTATCTCTTTATTGGCTGTTTAATGTAGTACACTTAGGTCTTATGTTTTATTAGGTTATTAATGATATGAATAACGTGCCTTGGCACTTATACCTTTTCTTGTTTAGATAATAAGCATAAATAATCTAAATACCTGTAACCCAGTTATTAATAGTTATTTGTTATCACGGCGAGTTACCTCAATTGAAACCTGAGTTATCGAAGCATTTCAAAGGTATTTTCTGCCGAGCGCAAGACACAATTTTTCACCTCTCAACAGCGAGGAAATTTTTTAGGTTCTTTCGGCGGTCAACTTCCCATTAAAGATTCTTTTAACAAAAAGTTTTATTTAAATATACTTTGTTCTTATTGTTTCAATGGTATAAAATTTTTAAATAATTAAAAGGGAGTATTACAGTTATTTCAAAGTTATTTGAAGTAGGAATATATTGTTACTTATAAATAACAATAAAAGCGATTCGGTAAATGTTGATACTGGCATGAAGTACAAGATAAAGACAATTTAAAAATAAAGGTTTATGGCACGTTCCGAAATCCAATCATAGGTTGTGAAATCTCACACAGCCTAATATAAAATTCTTATAACAAATAGTTTAATCTTATTATTATTGTTTTTATGATTCAATGCACTAAAATAATATAATTAAACCAAAACGGAGTATTATAATTAAATTAAAGCTATTTAAAATAAGAATCAAATATAACAAAAAAGTTAATAGTGCGATTCGGAACGCATTATGACATATTTTTAGGTATTAAATTAAAAAAGTACTTTGCCGCGCTAAACTGATCGACAAAACCTCCTTCCTTTGAACAATCCTAGAATCCTTCACTTGCTCAGATTTCAATAGAGGTAAATCGCTGCTAAATAATCAACTTGCAAGCCTTGCATAACAAATAACTATTATTCAAATAGACTTATTTAATATTAAAATTTTGAGAAATGACAATTTCATGACAAATTTAAGACTTTTGCAATTGACAAGTAGAGCGGGCCCAAGAAAACTTGCCAGCTGCCAGAAGTAATTACGTTAACAATTTAACTATATTTAGGGATTATTTATTAAGAAAGTGCTGACAAATGGGGTCGCGTCGCGATTTGATTGATTATTTTATTAGGTATGATGCAACAAGAAGCTTTCAATCTTTGTTTACATAATTTTATTATTAATAATATAATAACAAAAACCCCTTATGTGCGTCTCGGTGGGGCTGATAATATCATCAGTCATTCATAAACTTCGTGGAGGCACTTAAATAGGTACAATAAATATTATCTTAATAAGAAATAAAAAATACCTATTAAACTAAGATATAACTTAGGATTTTTAGATGTTTCTGTAAGTCATTATTATTATTATCTTGACTAAAGCAAAACACCCTTGCTACGTGTGGTGATGTGACACAGACACAGCCCTGTCAGATAAAGTAAGAAGATGTTAGCTCCAGGCCCCGCCACGCACGCTCGTCCCCCGCACACGCACAGATAGCAACCGGAGATTTCACGAGCACACATTCTTAAGTGCCGCTTCTTTTCGCGTAAGTGTATATGTCGCAGGATAATTAGATAAATCGATTTTTTGAGAAAATCCTAGGGATATTGCGAAAACACGGATAATTAGACAATGGTGTTGTGATTTCTCAATCCTACTGAAAAAAGATAGGATTTTTGCGAAAAAACTGGTGGCCTACCTAGAGGTATATTAACTTTATGTATCAATATATACCTGTATCCGTATAACGGATACGGATGTACTCTATCCATAGACACTTGTTGCCGCTCACCAACCGGATGACAGAGGGCGCGCGAGCGCTTCACAGCGGAAACTGCACTTCCGTTACTTCCGCCCGACTACTTTTATATCTCAATGCTGAAACAACTTTTTCAACAGCATATGAAGCTTATTGTTACATATTTATTGCTCATTCAAGGCTTTTACTTGCCTTTAATAATAAGGTAAAGAGACATCTTCTGGACGTCAATAGGCTTAATATTAAGTTGTATAAATTTTTAACCGTCTTCGAAAAAAGGAGAAGATTATGTTTTTTAATGTTTGTAAACTCAGTACTCGCAGTATAATGCACCATTGATGCTTTGGCTGGCACCGACTCCAAAAAGTATATTTGAACCGACTTAAAAAAAAGAAGGAGGTTATCAATTTGTGCGTATATTTTTTAATGTTTGTTACCTCAGTACTCGGTCATTTCTGAACCGATTTGAATAATACTTTTTTGTTCGAAAGAGTAGGTATACTTTCAAGTTGATCACATTGTCGTCAAGAAAGGATCTGCTGATGGTATCCTGGAGAAATCCAGGGAACTCTTCAAATGTTAAAGGCACACCTACATCGATTTCGATATTTTCTAAAGTAACTCGTGCAGTTGCTTCCATAAAGCACCATTTGGTGTAGTGGATCGGATGATGAAGAACGGATAAAATCAAAACCAATTCAAATAAATTTTTAATATTTTTTACATCTACAACGAACGGCCAAACTCTTAATATCACATACAATTTATAATGTATTTACATCTTTCAAAGACACGGCAGTCGTAATAGTTTTAATAATTCATATTACTACGAGAACTTATAGTATAGATAGACTGAGTTACTACCTCGAAATGGCAGTAACAGACAATACTTATACTCTTTCTCTCGTACACAAAAAAGTGGGTACCTAAACCACAACACACAAGAAAGAGGTTAAAAGTAGTAAGTTGGCTGTCACGTGTCGCCACCCTAATGCGCAAAACTTAGAAGCAGCACATTCATTTCCATTCAAACGATTTTCAATTTCTTTACGTTATCTTTATCATGGCAACCTGCTGTTCGACAAGACATTTCTTTCAGTACTAAATTACTTAAACAATAATAAAAAAACAACTGCAATTTATCCCTCGTACATCGTACCGCAGTATAAAGACGCATACAGTATTTTATCTTCCTATGAAAGGTCCGTTCGGAAATAGGTAATACCCGACGCGCCTCGTCTCGGTGAGAGCTCGGAAAGCGTCTCAAGTCTCGAATGCGCCGCGATGATGAACGCACGCTGTGTAAGTTTTGTACCCAGTAAGCGTGTGGCTAACCTATGTTGGCGGGCAGCCCTATCGCGTATATAATAATTAACTTTGCAGCAATAATAATAATAATTAACTTTTACCAAGAATGAGTCTAGACAAAATACTAAATGTTTCTTATGCTGTGCTCGTCCACACGTACAAGTTAATGTTAAAGATACTGAGATTGTAAGCTTACAATAAATAAGAGTGAAGCTTCAAGGCTGGGTTACTTTTATATCTTCTTCTTTAATTACCTACACAGTTACGTAGTGGTATGAAACTGTAACACAAGGCTGCTCTGAATATTTTATATTCACTCTGACCTTATTCGTACCTACTAAATACAGGTTTCTATTTCTGTTTGCGTAACCTTTTGGTCGTTTTCACTAATGAAATGGTGTTGAATGAGTAAAACATTTCGTTTTGTCGAGCAAAGAATGGGTCGGAAAAGTTGTTTATATGTAACAACTTTTCCGAACCATTCTTTGCTCGACAAAACGAGACGAGACATTACACATTCCTTGTAAAGTTCGTGTTGTGCCAAGCTTTTGTAGTGGTGTCGTACTATCGCAATTTCTGCTAATTTATATTTAAAGGGCGAATTTCACTAATGCCTTTAAATTTACTCGTATTTAACGCTAAACATTGTAAAAATGACATTGCCTTTCGGATTTTGTTAGAAATTTATAGTTCGTGAGCCAGGGACAGATTTTCATGACCAATTTCCTCTCGGGCGATAACTTGAAAGCTCCGTGGACGTCAGCTACGGTTAGGCTGGTGGCTGTAACAGCGTTAGCTTTCCAAACACGTTAAAAAAAAATTGTTTGTCATTTCCTCCCGCTTTAAAAAAGTGTCAAATTATAGTTAAGGCAATATATTAAATAAAACAAATCGTAAGCTCGCGGACTATTGTCAGTAAGTGGCAGTTGGTGAAAGTCGCCCTAAAACTACTACATTTGCATATTACATACAATGGGACCTATAAATACATAAAAAACATTTTATAAAAAAAATCAAACCGACTTCAAATAGTAAAAAATAAAACTTTTGGAGTCGGTGCCAGCCAAGGCATTCTAGTACATTGCACTTTTATTAACTATATATTTTTTTGGCCTTAGCTAGCTAGCACCGACTCCAAAAGTTTTATTTTTTTACTTTTTGAAGTCGGTTTGAATTTTTTTTATAAAATGTTTTTACTTCAGATTTTTTAGTTACATCATGTGCCGTTACTTACACTAAAAATCAGCCCATACACAACAATGATGTCATCTAGGTAAACGACTACTTGCCAAAACGTGATTGATATTTTTCAGGATTATGAAAAAACTACTAGCCAGATCTTCGTAAAAATTATATGGGACCACACATAAACCATTTTCTTTCAGATAAAAAAAGAATTATAGAAATCTGTTAACAACTGGCTAAGTTATGGTAAAACATACATTAAAAAAAAACCGCCGACTTGAGAACCTCCTCCTTTTTTTGAAGTCGGTTAATGATCAAAAACGGTATAATTTAAGTACGCTCGGAATGTTATGAATATTCGCCTCCGATTCCAAAAATACTAAAATAAGTTTATACACCACCTGCATCTGTAGCACGTATTAAGTATTATCTATTTAAAAGTAAGCTATTAATGCCCGGAGAGAGCTAATGTTGTATGGAACTTCCCTTAGGTCATTATGATAACATTTAAATTTTGAACGCTAAAATGTCAACAAAATCTTCTTAAAATAGTTTCGAAAAAAAACAAGGCTCTTCAAGGCTTAACTTCCTGGTCCAAAGAGTTTTTAACTATAAAATTTACACTTTAAAGAGACTTTACTCCCATGAAAAATATAAACATGGCTGTATGTATCGGGTCCCTAGCACCAAGAAAACATTTGAATTGTAATTATGTGATATTGAGCACTCATTCAAATATAATGTAATAGCTATCTCTTTCATTTCCGTGCTTTTTCGTGTCTTTTGTCTTACTTATCAGTAAAACATGGCAAACCATCAAATTGTGAATGTGTGTATTCTAGACTCTAGTCACACACAGATATAATGAAAATTATCATTGCATTGCCAACGGAACTAAATATCTAAAGAAAAAATCGGTGATTTAAACGCCGAGGGCATGGAATATAAGTGAGATGATTTTTTCTTCAAAAAGGGAGATAACACCCGTTTGAAGAACTTCAGACCCATCTCACTTCTAAGCCATGTCTATAAGTTGTTTTCAAGAGTCATTACGAATCGTCTCGCTCGCAGGTTCGACGACTTCCAGCCTCCCGAACAAGCCGGGTTCCGAAAAGGCTTTAGCACCATAGACCACATCCATACGCTGCGGCAGGTTATACAGAAGACCAAGGAGTATAATCTGCCACTTTGCTTGGCGTTTGTGGACTATGAGAAAACCTTCGATTCGATAGAGACCTGGGCGGTGCTGCAGTCTCTCCAGAGGTGCCAAGTGGACTATAGGTATATAGAGGTGTTAAGGTACTTATATGAACATGCCACCATGTCGGTCCGATTACAGAACCAGAGCACAAGTCCTATCCAACTGCAGCGAGGTGTGAGACAGGGAGACGTCATTTCTCTGAAACTGTTCACAGCTGCGTTGCAGGACATCTTTAAGCTCTTGGACTGGAAAGGACTCGGCATCAACATTAATGGCCAGTATCTGACACACCTTCGTTTTGCCGATGATATAGTCCTTATGGCTGAGACCCTGGAGGACCTGAACAGAATAATGCTCGAAGATCTCCGTAGTGCTTCCCAAAGAGTGGGTCTTAGGATGAACATGGATAAGACAAAAATCATGTCGAATTCCCTTGTCATACCCACTACAGTTCACGTTGTGAACACTACACTCGAAGTTGTTGACCACTACGTTTACCTTGGACAGACAATCCAGTTAGGTAAGTCCAACTTCGAGAAAGAGATCTCCCGTCAAATCCAACTCGGTTGGGCAGCATTCGAGAAGCTCCGTAAAATCTTCGTGTCCAGCTTACCACAATGTCTCAAGACGAAAGTCTATGATCAGTGTGTGCTGCCAGTGATGACTTACGGTAGTGAAACGTGGTCGCTAACTATGGGTCTGATAAGAAAGCTCAAGGTCACCCAGCGTGCAATGGAGAGGGCTATGCTCGGCGTTTTCCTACGTGATCGAATCATGAGGAGATCCGTAGGAGAACTAAAGTAACTGACATCGCTCGAAGGATTGCTCAGCTGAAGTGGCAGTGGGCGGGACACATAGCGAGAAGAACCGATGGCCGTTGGGGCTTAAAGGTTCTGGAATGGCGACCGCGCACAGGACGACACTCCGTGGGTAGGCCCCCGACAAGGTGGACCGACGATCTGTTGAAGGTCGCGAGAAGCCGTTGGATGCGGACTGCGCAGGACCGATCGTTGTGGAGATCCTTGTGGGAGGCCTATACCCAGCAGTGGGTGTCATGTGGCTGAGACGACGAAGGCTTACTCTCTCAACAAAACAAATTCTAAAATGGTTAGGTACTAAATTAAAATTACGTCACACATTTGAAATTGCACGAATATCGTGTTTAAGCTCCATGGAAATATTTTAATTTGGGATTTGGATTGAAGCTCCAATTCCAATTTACGTGTCTATCACATCTAAAATGATTCTAATTCTGTAGATTTATTACACTTACGAAAAAGGAAAGATCGCTGAACCAATTCTCTTCTTCTTCCCATCGTTTCTTTGAACAGATAAAGAAACATTTTCCAATTATGTTTTTAAGCAGCAGCGATATAACCAGTATTTATAAAGGAGGTTTATTGAGCTCTAGCGTTCGTCCGCGACTTAGTCTGCGTGTAATTCGGTTTCCTTCCAGTTACAACTGTTTACGGATCACTTCAAATCTAAGAATTAGGCCACATCACTGCGTTGCTGCGTCGCACCACAGTGGCTGGCTGGCTGTAAGGATTCCTTGTTGACCTGCCTACAGAACCCAATTTTTTTATAAGGTAGATATTATTTACCGGACCCTTGAAAATAAAAGTGTGTTTCCCAAAAATACAAATAAATCTACGAGTAGGTAGTTATTGCAAAAAAAACCATCTATAGTATATCATTCTGTTAATTTCTAATCTATTTCATTTTAGGGTTCCGTACCCAAAGGATAAAATGGGACCCTATTACTAAGACTCTGCTGTCTGTCCGTAAGTCCGTCTGTCTGTCCATCTGTCACCAGGCTGTATGTCATGAACCGTTATAGTTAGACAGTTGAAATTTTCACAGATGATGATCTGTTGCCGCTAAAACAACATATACTGAAAAACAGAATAAAATAAATATTTAATAGGGGCTCCCATACAGCAGACATGATTTTTTGCCGTGTTTATAGATAATGGTACGGAACCCTTCGTGCGCAAGACCGACTCGCACTTGACCGACTCGCGCTTCTTCTTTCATTGTGGCACTCCATGACTGGAGGTTTGCAGACAGCTTTCCGAGTTGGTTCTTGTCCCTTGCTAATCGGATCATTTCTTCCCGTGGTAATACCAGTCCAATCTTGAATGTATAAAAGCCAAAATTAAATAAAAGTTTTTTTTGTCGGCAGCCAGCGTCAGCGTCGTCGGTGCTATTGGTCCACCTTGGCGCGGTAGGTGCGCTAGCCAGCGGCGCAGCGCTGTGCGGCGGCAACGGCGCGTGCGCGTGCGGCGCTTTACTGCACGCCTTACACCCGCTGCAGCTGTGGACCGTTTGCGGCCTGCACGCAGACAGAGCCGCTGCGATCGCTGCACCGCTGCATTACGCTGCCATAGTTTCAGCAAAGAAGGTTAGTTTTAGTACTAGCACTAGTCTAAACAGTCTTTGCACTGCCCCGGTACACGCGCGCTCGGAACTATTTTCCAGTGAAAACCAGTGAAATTGATGGACCGACCGTGTAGCGATAGTGAGCGATGCGTGGTGTGTGTGAGCGCGTCATATCGGCCGAGTGTAACGACTCTTTATGTTTAAACTGTAATACAAGTCTCGGTAGGACAATGGTTAGAGCTTTGCACCGGGCTCCCAAAGGTCCGAAAGGCCTGAGCGGTAGAAGCTATTTGTCACATAAAATTAGCATTGTAAATACAAAACTATTAAAATTATAAAGCATAAGTTAGTACAGTCAACAGCCAGGCGGCCTTACATAATTTGACTTTCTCCAATCTATTACGAACCCAATGCTCAATATGATAAAGTCCAAAATCAATAAACTTTGACAGTCTTGTAAAATTACAGTTTCGTCATAATGTTATCATGTCAGAGACAGGATACAAGGAAAACAAAGTATCGAGTTTCTCGCATTTGTATTAGAAAAATAAATAATTTTTGTCTAAAAATATTTAAGTGAAACATTCCGACAAAGCTTTTTTTAGTTTGTGAGCGTTTGTACGCTTAGTTGGACATCAAAGAGACAGTAGACAAAAACACTTTGTCCAAAATATTTTTATTGTAATTGAGGTATCTTTTTTTAAGGTAATGGCTGTGTTTGATAGCAATGCTTTTTTGCAGGTTATGATATGCGTGGCGAGCGGGTGGGTAGCCACGGCGGCGCTGCTGGCTCCCCTCGCCGCCGCGCAGCCCCCCTTGGCGTACAGCGCAGGATTCGGTAGCTGCGCCCCCGATTGTGGAGCAGGCCCTGCGGCACTAGGGTTCTGCATAGTATACGCAATACTCACACTGTTACTCCCCGTAACCTTAGTTGTACTCTGCAGCCTCAAAATCCTTCGCATTGCCAGATACCATCGGCACAGGATAGCAGCAGCTATTTACGAAGTAACGTTATCAGCACAAGTGACAGTGACGCATCAACGAAATCCTTTCTCCCCACCTCCTCCACCTCGACGACGAGCTTTATCGGCGGTGCTGCAACCCCTGTGTTCTTTGGCCATACTTTACTTCCCATATTATTGTGTATTGATATGGCCGGCCATAGCAATCCCACCGCAACCGGTCGCTGCATTAGCTGCTGCTCTATTGGCTGCAGCGCCTCCGGTTAATGGCATTCTTTACGGAATACGGAGTCGTGCGTTGAAAGATGCCCTAAGAAACTATCGACGCAAGCGCATGACGAAGAGTGAAGTGACTCAAGAGATACAAGCACGCACTCCTAGTGCTTGTGGGTCACGCCGGCCGTCCCTTTCGGCGGGGTCGGGCTGCATCCGACCGCCGACGACGAGAAGGTTATCAGACGCAGCCGCGATGGGTTCTCGAGGATCAGAACGACCCGCACAAAGAGCGGCCTCGTGTAATATGTTGCAAGACTCTCAAGATGAAGAACCTCCACGAATGCGGACATCCGCTATTCCGATTATCCGAGCTCCACCTCACGTAGTGCTTGGTAGGGCGTTAGGACTCGAGGAGACGAGCACCAGGGGTCGACGACGGCAGTCTCCTAGAATAACGGTGACAAGAGCAATGTCTGACGAGAGTGAATCTCCCTCTCGCCGTCCTCTGTGCCGCCAGCACTCGCGCTCGAGCGGCGCGCTGCTGGGCGGGCTATCGTACTCCCCGGCCTTGTCGGAAAACATCCACATCGATCATCCTGACGAACAGCTGCTTCTCACGTGGCCACAACACCAACACGTAAAGAACGACGCTTTATAAAACGGGTATATTTAGCCTCAGTAGGCTAGCATAAGGACAATAAGTGCGGTTCGAGGTCGAGTCAGCTTCGGTGTTAAAGATATTATTTTTACTCGCTTTGTATAACCCGTCTCTACTCGAACTCCCCGACCAAGCCGTGACCAAATATTGAATGTTTCCTACTCTATATACTACTTTATTAGTCGTAATAATTTCTCCTACAGGGTTCCTCCATATCGTTAGCTTTACCGACTAAAGTATTACTTTAGTGTATATTTCTCTAATTATAATTTCTGAAATATTCCATAGTTATTAGGATATTAAGTTATTAATCTTGTTGAGTTTTATTTTATAAAAGTTTCAACGTATTTATCAATTTATAAAATTGAGTTAATTTAAAATTAGTGAAAAATCATAAATTATATATTAGACAAATTATTCATATACAGCATTGCACATTTTAGTCTAAAAATATAGAAATATATATTTGTATGCCAATGTAAGCAAAGCTTATCCTAAACACGGCCGTCCAACTTTTCGAAAATTCAGAAAGTTTGGAAAGTAGCCTCTTATCGGGGTTTACATTACAATTTCCTCGACTCTCGACTATTTTCTTTGTCGTAACAAACTAAAAGGCCAAAATCAATGAGTAATAGGATGAGATTGTCCAAAGTTTTAGATATTTTTTATATTCCTTATATCTAATCTAATGACTTCTTAAATAAATGAAAGATGACGTTTTCAGACGAAATACTTCTTGAAGTTGTCATCATACTCACAAAAACTACTCTCATGTTATTTAAATGAAAGATCTCTTATTTAAATGAAAGAAATCTTATTTAAATGAAAGAAATCTTATTTAAATGAAATCGTCTCAAGAAATTTGTTCTGTGCAAGAAGTGGATTCGCAGTGTCATTATCCCAAGTCCCAACTTTTTCAATATTTAAAATAATTGTTTTTAGAGGATATTGAATCTTAGTTCTCAGAATTAAATATTGAAATATTAGAAATGCAATGTATTTTAAAGCCTGTTGATTTCATAAAAGTAGATATACAAATTCTTTGTGTGTTTAAAAAGATACTTTAACTGAAACGGCAGCATTTATTTTTTTGTTATATTCATAAATAACGTTTTAGTTTTAGACTTTTCAAGTCACATACAGCCACAATAGGTACATATAGCTGTATATTTTTAAATTAAGGCCGGATTTTCATCTAGTTTTCGCAGTGTTTCAGTATAGAAGTAATATGTGAAGTAGATAAAAAATAGGACACTTTATTTACTAAGAGATTAAATGTCGTTATTTAATGATAAACGTTTAAGGAGATAAATACGAATTGTTATTCTAGTCAGGAAGCTGTTGTTTTATTGTATCTGTGTTAGTTTAAGTAAAAAGTGAACAATTAAAGAACACGTACAGAAGTTGCTTTTTATTCATGACTACAACAAGAATACGGTATTTATGATATTTTTTTTATATTAGAAAAAAATCGACTCAGCTCACAAGTTATTCTCAGACTAACATAACTTGTAAGTTCTAATATATGTCTATAAAAAATGTATTATAAGCATAAAAATAGCATTGTTAATGCAAAAACTAAAATTTTTTTTTAAAAAGGATACGTAAATTTTAAAAACAACTACTGATGACAATACTTTATATCTTTGTTGAGTCCTAAACAAAACAAAACCTAAACTAGTTAGTATTCTTTGCCTAAACTAAGGGTGTAAGAACCCTTATGCGGACTTTCACCAACTAACTTAAGCGCTATAGTCGGATTTTTAATTCAGTAGAGTAACTTGACAGGTGTCAATGTCACTGTAAAAATAATTTAACATAAAATTGTTTTTCGTAATGATTTGCTGAGAGTGATTAGTGTAAGTTTTCTCACCTTGCTCGCTTACGCCGATGTTTGCGAATAGAGTTTAATGTTCAACCTAATTCGTATTAAGGCTATCTGTCTAAAATTTTACTCTTACGGGATGTTAAAGTTTGGACATTTGCAAACTCACATAGGCCTTCAGGGGGGTTAAAAAGGATGCAAACGCAATATTGCTAGTAAATTCACTGACAATTCATTTTATTGTTTATTTCCTATGGAATTTGCTTTTAGTAAGTTATCTTGCCTTCAAAAAATTAAAAGCAAATTCTTCTACACTGGCACTGACGCAGTTCTAAACTCCATAGAAGATGAACAATTAAATGAACTGTCAGTGAATTCACTTAGCAATATTGCGTTTGCTACCTTTTTAACCCCCCTGATCCAGTTCTTGTTCAGTAAGTATTGATTCCATTCACGTACACAAATTCAGTATTAACATTGGGCGTCTTTCACCAACGTCATTAAACATATTTATGAGCTAAACATATTTAAAATGACATGGTCATTGAAATAAAACAACTTTTACGGATATCAAACGCGCTATATTTCACGAACTAAGTTGTAATTGTCCGTATTTTTTGGTTTTTTACTGGTTTTTTGGTCATCCCGTGACCACGGCAGCTGAAAAGGCCGAAACGCCGGGAAAATAAAAAAACCGCTAAAAAACCAAAAATACGTACAATTACAACTTATTACAATTATTGTTACAAAGTGACATTTGGCACCTGTCAAATACTATACCTATTGAATTAAAATTTCGACCCTAAATATTTAAAACATCGCTCTCTCACTTTAAAATTCAAACGAATGACTGAAAGGCAATGTCATAAGTTTAGCGCTATATAGTTTCACTCATACTTCTTCAGAAATAAAGTGCTTGGAATAATAGACAAAAAATCTAGCTAGACCTATATATATACTAGCTGTGCCCCGGGGCTTCGCTCCCGTGGAATTTCGGGATAAAAAATAGATAGTAGCCGATTCTCAGACCTACTCAATACGCTCACAAAATTTCATGAGAATCGGTCAAGCCGTTTCGGAGGAGTATGGGGACGAAAACGGTGACACGAGAATTTTATATATTAGAAGATACACATTAATAAGTAGGTCATTTGTATTTATATTTCATACTAGCTTCTGCCCGCGATTTCGTACACTTGGAAATTTAGGCAAATCCTTAATATACCTATTTTTGATGTCGTTTAAAACACCTCAACAATTTTTTGTTTCAGAAATAGAGACAAATTATACAACTAACGCCATCTATCGACTGGTAAACTCCAACTCGGCTTGCTGCAGACGTGTCATTATAATCTTTAAAATGTAATTACTCTTGATACAGTTTACCGATTTTGATGAAATAAAAAGGAACCTGTGGCGCAGTGGTTCGTGCGCTCATCCTGCTATTGTTGAGGTTAAGTAACTTTCACAATCGTCGGTCACGAGATGGGTGACCAAAAATTAACTATCTCGAGATCCTCCGTGCGTCGGAAGGCACGTTAAGCCGTTGGTCCCGGTTGCATTTGCAGTCGTTAAAACCCACCAATCCGCAAAGGGCCCGCGTGGTGAGTCATAGCCTATTCTCCTTATCCATCCATAAGGAAGGCCAGTGCCCCAGCAGTGGGGACATTAAAAATGGCTGGTGACGATGAAAAAAAGCTAAAATGTCAAGTTAAGATACGGACTTTAAATACGAGTAAAATATTCAATTCTGTGGACTCAAATCAGTGGTTTTGGTGTGATGCTCTTTCAAACACACAGACATACAAATATTGAAAAATGAAACAGGTATTAAACAGACATACAGACAAGCAGACAGACTAAAATAAAAATAAAATATAGAAAATAGTTCTGCTGCTTATTCAGAGTTCCACAATCTATATTTTTTTCAAATCCAAGCTATGTACAGACACGCTGAACTTTGATTATTATTATAAGTTTATATATTTCCTGTGAAATCGAACACACGACCTTATTATTAAAAATATGTCACTTTAACCAACAAGTCGTTTTGGCAGACTGCCTGGCATTTTTTTGATTATTAATATAGAATTCGCCCAAAAAAGTGTTCACAAAAAGAAAAAAAAAAAATTACTGTGATGAAACTATCACCTTGTCGTGTAGGTGATAGGTATCCATGCCAGAAAGTATAATGATACTAAAATAAAAAAAGATGACTAGATACATAACTTAGCTTAAAGTTTAAAAGATAATTTTCCTACAACTCCTTAGAAACAACTTCTTGGGTTCAATTCTAACCAACCCAAAACTAAAGCGAGACGTAAACAACTAGTTTATAAGGTAAGCATAAATATCTGATTGGCGTTCAAACCACAAACTGACTTTGAAACCGACCTGTCGAATAGTTTACTTTCAACAACATTAATAATACACGAAAAGCGATAAATCTCAAGAAAGAGCGATAAACCGACGACGCCTGTAGGAATTAGCTCCTCATAAATTCGATAGTTTACAAAACATATTATTCTCTGTTAACTGTGCCGTTCGGGTGTTAGGCCAAGTTCCTGTAATAACTCGACTGAAAATCATAGTCAGGCATGAGTGTATAGGACCTTAGGCGCAGGGGCAAGCCCAGAAAAAAACTAGGATTGTATTTAAACGACTTAAAAAAAAAACAGGTTGCACTCTGGGAGTGCCGGCAGAAGTAAAATCCGCTTAAACGAAACAGCAGGAGCAGGCATACATTTTCGCCGCGCGGTAGAAAGAGAGGGGGATATTACTTCTACGCCGCGCTGGCGCTCTACTCTCCCTCCGTCTTACGAATTTTTGATCAGGTGTCCTGACGCGAATTTATCAATTTTTAAACATCCCAAAAATTTAAAACTCTGATGTGCACAACGCCGCTAAAGAAGTTTTCATTTCAAAAAGTTTATCTATTCTCAAAGTGCAAAAGTATAATTACTTCGCGCTAAGTCGTTTCCTCGAATTTGTATGATTATTATGCTATAGTAAATAATAGTAACTAACGTGAAGTCTGTGTTTCAAATTCAAAACACGGTAAGTAAAGGGAAAACATTCCTCGAGCCTCGAACTCTTCATATGATAAAATTCTTAACGGGTTGGAGAAGTCTTATGACAGTCAGCACTGAACAACTCTCGAACACCTCATGTTATATTCATGAAATTAGGTATCTACTCGAGAAGATAGTGCACCTTAGGTATTCATTGCTTTGTTTCATTTATAGTTGATGCTGTTTATAGTCATCGAATAACATTCAATTGAAAAGAAATCATTCTGCCTTTTTCCGAGCGTGTTCTTATAAATTGGACCTTTGAAATATCGAAGATACAGTCAATACAATTGTATTCAATTTGTATTTTATATCGAATTATTGATTTTCGATATTAATAGTTTCAATGATGTTAGCAATACTTAAAAAAGGGAAAAGTTTTGGAAAATATTAAATTTTATACCGAGATAATGTCCATCCATACATATCACATTAAGGTGTTCAATTATAACTATTATAAGGTGCTTATTCTTATTATTTTTTAAAAGACTTGAAGTGCCACATAAGTTTAATCATCATCATCATCAGACAATTTACCGATTTTTCTTATGGGCGGATAAGGATACTGTTACTTATTTAAAGAGTAGTACTTACCTACGACCTAAGTGGGTAGATATCTAGGTAGGTTATAGATAGATACATCTTGAAAATTATAATATTTAAAAACTTATACTTAATTACACTCTTGCCGTGTTTGTTAACGGTCTAACCGTGACTTTCTTTTAGTGCTCATATTTTTAAAGTAATTCTTATATTGTCTCTCACCCCTTCTATAATTTATTCCGTGACCCTTAAAATTGTGTGAAATCTAATTTCGCGACGACACCATAATTGTTCTCGGTCTGTCGAGCTGACTCTGATTGGATCTCTCAGGATTGGATTGGATTTACCTTCGGATGCTTCGTGATTTTTTAATTTCTGTTTCTAGGATGCTACTGAAAATTTAGCTATTGCATTTTTGTCATGACAAAACTAATGTGGGAATGTTTTATGGAAAATGATCACTGATGATGACTCTTCGTCAAAGTTTCAACAATGTTTTGATAAACAAAAAGTAAAAAATTTCGAATTGGTTCTATTTTTAGCACGATTTTGTTAGGCCGCATTACGTACTTTGTGATTTAGTTGTTCTTCAAATACAGTACATACCTTAATAATAAAAAAAAAACTCGAAAATGGACATCGCAGTCCTTCTTGTACGTTTGTTTGCGAAATTAAATGTATATTTTCAGTCATTTTAACATTCCCACTTTTGGGACATAGACCTATCTTATAAACAAACTAGCGGCCGCCCGCGGTTTCACCCACGTGGTTCCCGCTCCCTTGAGAATATCGGGATAAAAGTAGCCTATGTGTTAGTCCACTACTTGAAGTCCCTGCATACCAAGTTTTATCCAAATCCGTTCAGTAGTTTTGCGTGAAAGAGGAACAAACAAACAAACTGACATACTTTTGGAATTTATAATATTAGTAGGATTAGGAGAATGGGCCATGATCCACCACGCGAGCTCAATTGCTGTGAGCTAACTGCTGCAAAAGCAACGCCAAGAATCAAGGGCCGTACCGCGCAAGTGTCGTCGGCATCAAAATCGGCTTCATTTGACAGATGGATGTGACACATTGCTGCTTCTTTTTGACAAAAATGAAAACTAACCAAAAACTAAGAGCAATATGTCACATCCATCTGTCAAATGAAGTCGATGTTGATGCCGACACTTGCGCGTTACTTTCTAAGAGATAAAAAGTTTGCATCGGTATCTGAAAGAACTTCTTCAAAAGCCGTAACCCGTTAGTATAAATAAGGGTTTATGATTTTGTAATTTTTGCATTTTTCAATGCTATTTTTATACTTATGGTAAATTTTAAATAGAAAAATATTGGAAAAAATTAACTCGGCCACAAGTGAATTCTCAGGCTGGAATCGAACCAGCGACCTTTGGAAATCCGGTCCAATGCTCTAACCGCTGAGCTACCGAGACTTAGTAACCTAACCTAGAGACCTAACCTAACCTAAATACTGAAGCCAATCGTGTATAATATAATTGTGTATACATATATTCAATTAAATGTTGCCGAAATGCGAAAATAGATCGCACGGTATCGAGCTCGCCGGGTGACCTGGAAACAAAGCCTCGCTTTAAACCAATCACCAGTCGGCTGCAAATACTGGATATAGTGCTAGGTCATTGTAGTCAAGAGTTACTACTCTTCTGATATGATACTTCATGAGATGTGACTTGAGGAAATCTCTTTTGTGTGACTTTGAAAACGCTTTTTTCAGAAAAACAACAACAACAAGCCTCTTCAAGGCGAGAGTGAATAGGCATTTCCTGCAGGGCTAACAAGCGCTACCATGAGAAAATTCGAGATGGGATGAGAAAAATTGTCAATCTCGATAATTTTCTCGCAATTCGCAACATACGCGGCACGAGAGAGAATCATCACGTCGTGAGATATCCCTTTCATGACGAAAAGTCAAGTTTAATTTTTAAATGAAAACTAGTAGTCTTGTTGTCAAGTTCATTAAATTAAAAAATAAAAATGTTTCTTCTCTTTTGCGATTATGAATAATGACAAAGATAGCACTATTGTCAATTTTTAAAAGAATAGTAAGATCTTTTTTTTGCCGTTGTTCAAAAGCAATAACAAAGATGACGCAACATCAATTTTAATATTAAATTAAAGTAATTTTATCCGTTGATAATGGTGTATTTCCTAAGAATAAAATACAATAAAGCGGTAAAACCACCTCAATTGAAAAAGAAGCGTAGCATTGAATAAAATGAATGTCGAAATTGCAAAATAAAAAGTGAGGTTAAAATCGACTTATTTTTCTAAGTTTTGGTTATACATTTAAGATACTCGTAGGTATATAGTATATACTAGCCGTGCCCCGCGGTTTCTCGTTTTTCTCGTTTCCGTGGAAATACCGAGATAAAATATTATTATAGCCTCCCTCAATAAATGGACTATTGAATATTTAAACAGTTTTCATATCAGATCAGTATTTCCCGAGATAACCGCGTTCATAACAAACAACCAAACTTTTCAGCTTTATAATATTAAGAAAAATATAGATTAAGTTAAATTGTATAAGTCGCAGGCAATAGCTGTCTATCTGTTCGACATTCAGCCAGACACATAAGAATCCTCCTCGTCTCGCCCGCCGCCGCGCCGCCAGCGTCTTGTCTTGCTTGCATCAAGCGCGCGTGGATTCCCTTAGCAGAGTTATTTTAGAAATGTATTTATTATACTCTTCAAAGATCTTATAGTTACAATCATTAACAAATATATTTCAAAAAAGATTATTACAGGATTTTATGTTGATAAAATAAAAAACTATGGCCCATAACTCATTAATAGGTACCAACTCTTAGCATCTTACACACTTGATAACTTTTAAACGAAATATCCGATTGAGATGAAACAAAAAGTATTTTACTTCTACATAAATACTCTTGATAACATAATGCTTAATTTCGATAAAGATTAATATTACGATACATATTTAACGTTTTTTTTTTTCTTCAGACGATTTAATAATTATTTTGAACACAAAATCGGTTATTGTGATTAAATCATGATAGCTAGATATATGTTCTCGCGGACTTTTTTGTAGGTCTTAATGGGATCTACAAACCCGTAGTACATCATTTTGTTCTATTGTCAATAGTTTTTGCAGCGCACGCAAAAATAGGTTTTCGATTTTACACCTTGTGTTACAAAATAGCAATTTTATTACGGATCCCTAATTTTGAAAAAAAATATAGCCTTCCTGGATAAATGGACTACCCAACACTGAAAGAATCATTCAAATCGGACCAGTAGTTCCAGAGATTAGCGCGTTCAAACAAACAAACAAACAAACAAACTCTGCAGCTTTATAATATTAGTATAGATGAGAGAGAGATGTAAGTACCAATAGTGAAGTGAACTCTCTATTATAAGGTTCGTTAGGTATTGCTTTTGTACAACGCTAAAAAATACTTTTAGTAGGTATAGGTTAGGCATGTTTTTCATTAGAATAAATTGTTGATGAAAATATCAGCTAAGTATCGAGTTTTCTTACCTTTAGATGGGCGGGTAAATCATCCCCATTGCGTGGTTCGAGGTCCACTCGGAGTTTTTCCACTATATACAAAGCCATAGGCTTTGTGATCCGCCACAGCGACTGGAACTCGCTGTCGCGAAGATCGAAAGGGTCGCAGACGTCTCGTATGCGCTTCCTTTCGATCCGCCTATTCCACCTCTCTTCATATATAGTTAATAAATTATTGTAATACGGCACTGCCATTTTTCGCAACACTTTTTACGTTTGTCCAGCTATGTCTTCGAACAGAATGATCGACGACAAATAAATCGAAACTAAATGTCAAAACTCGATTATTTACGAGAAAAAATGGCGCGTATGTTGCAGTTTAAAGAGAAAATTTTTCGAAGTCTAAGTTTGACAGAACGACATGACAAAATGTAGTGCAATGTTACCGACAGTCGAGAAGTAGAAATATGTCATCTCACCACGAGAAAATGCGTGAGAAAATTATCTCGTGACGTGCATGTTAGCCCTGCTGAACAAGCATGCAACACCTTAGACCACATCCTGTTTATTAAGCACGATGGTGGTCAAATGCCTGCCCAGTTATTACAAAAAAAAAACTGGATTGTGGAAGTTTCCCTGTTCTTCATTATTGTTGTGACTTCAGAACTACATGTCTAGGTAGTTAAAGCACATACCAACCAAAGCATAATAAAAGATTTATAAAATTATATTTCGAAATTTCAGTAGAAATCATTAGAAAGCAAACCGGTTAAGGAGCTCACACAGACTCACAAATCTCCATTTTTACAAATCGAATGAAACACAGCTTCAGTCCATTGACACGTTCGGTAGTGCTTGCGTTCGTTCGTTATTTCATTCGATTCAAACGTTTGGTAGACAAATAAAACGTTCGATCAAATACAAATATTTGGACCTGTGTTGCCCATCGCGTTTGGATGTAGTCAATTTAGAGCAGTTTTTCATTATTTTTCATGACGCGACCCCTCAGTATGAAAACCCTTCGCTTTTGTCATGTAGGTATGTTACTATATTACAAATATTAAATTAATCCATACAATTTATGATTTTGTAATTTTTGCATATTTCAATGCTATTTTTATACTTATGGTAAATTTTAAATAAAAAAATATTGGAAAAAATTAACTCGGCCGCAAGTGAATTCTCAGACGGGAAACGAACCCGCGACCTTTGGAAATCCGGTCCAATGCTCTAACCGCTGAGCTACCGAGACTTGCGAACCACCGTCGAAATTCTCCAATACTTTTATATTTTTAATACGCTGTAGGTCAGCGTTCACTTGTGGCCGAGTTAATTTTTTCCAATATTTTTCTATTTAAATATTACCATAAGTATAAAAATAGCATTGAAAAATGCAAAAATTACAAAATCATAAATTATTGGCAGTTGCATCTTAATCGATCGTTAAACACCTGAAAAGATGTTTCTTTCGAATGCAAGGATATTCCCTAGCATTGATGTAACAACGCTGGCCAAAATATATAAGTATTGGAGAATTTCGATGGTGATTCGCAAGTCTCGGTAGCTCAGCGGTTAGATCATTGGACCGGATTTCCAAAGGTCGCGGGTTCGTTTCCCGTCTGAGAATTTACTTGTGGCCGAGTTAATTTTTTCTAATATTTTTCTATTTTAAATTTACCATAATCCATACAACATTTGAGGAGCCCGTGGCGCAGAGTTTCGTGCGCTCGGAATGCGATTGTTGAGGTTAAGCAACTTTCACAATGGTCGGTCACGGGATGGGTGACCGTACATTTACTATCTCGAGCTCCTCCGTGCTTTGGAAGGCACGTTAAGCCGTTGGTCCCGGCATTGGGACCGCGTGGTGGGTGGCCCGCTCTCCTTATCCATCCATAAGGAAAAGCCAGTGCCCCAGCAGTAGGGATATTAAAAATGGCTGATGGCGGTTACAACATTTATATGCCTTTACATGATTAGGTGAGGATTCTTAACAGGTCGATAGGTGGAATTTTAATAGATCTATCTTCCTACACTTTATTGTTTTTGTTTTCTGAGCGCTAGCAAGTGACAAAGTGATTAGCGCGTATATACGGAAGGTCGCTATTCGCCTGATCGACTCGCTTATTCGCCTCAACACTCGTGCGAGTGTGTAAATCTAGGGTAAAAAGTTAATCAATATTTTTTTAAACTAACACTCAAAGTTTTAATGCTTGAAATTTGAGAGAGACTTTTGAAAAACACAGATTTTTAAAAAATTGCTGTCTATTTAGCTGATTTTGGTTTTGAAAAATTTGTAGTAGTCGAGGAAGGTTTAAAAGGTGAGAAAATATGGAAAAATTGCGAGGGTAGTAGTTCCGCTGTATTCGTCTACAAGCTTTCATTTCGTGAAAATGTACGACCGTAGATTTTTACGTTGAATATTAACACAATAAAATTACAGAGCAAAAATAAAAATGCCAATACAAATATTAATCATATCGTTTGTTTTTTCCGCAACCCAACCTAGATTTTTAGTCGCTCAATTCAGTAATTTTTAGGCGACGGGTTTATTACATTCGCTTATAAATTATGCAAATCGACTGACAAATCTCCTTTACAAATCGGATGAGACACAGGTTTAAAGTGAAGCTTCAGTCCATTGAGTTGAGTCCACGTTGAGGGCCCGTAGACAAAGTAACATCGTCACGTAGCGAAACGATAATTCGATTCGTTATTGTCTATATGCGCCAATTAACTTGCGGCAAGACCACGTGATTTAGCGCGGCTTATGCCAATCCGCCAATCTCATACATTTGATTGTTTTCGAACTTCGTTATCGTTTTTGAATTGTTACTTTGGCTAGGGGCCCAGTAGTGTTTGCGTTCATTCGTTATTTTATTCAATTCAAACATCCGTAGACAAATAAACCGTGTTATCAAATAGGTACCAATGTTTGGACCTGTGTTGCCCAGCGCGTTTGGATGTAGTCAATTTAGAGAAAGCAATTTGTACAGCTCTGAAAACGGATGAAATTGAAACTTGCCGAGACGATAACAATGTGCCGTTACCGAATATTGGCCCTGTAATTTGGTTACGTCACCAAGTACTTACAGTAACACAATATCCGTCATCATGAAAAAAAAAGGGAGTTTATTTGGCGTTAGGTAATGAAACTTCATAAATTCACTGAGGGAGTTTTTTTTTCATTTTATTATTTTATTAACAATGGGGGGACTTCATGATAATGAAGGCTAAGAGTCCCATCCATCTTCAGCTTTAATCATCAATACTTAACATCAGGTATGCCTGATGTTAAGTATTGATAACGCTGAAGATGAAAGCGAGCCTCTTCCGGAATCCTCGATCACTGAGGAACTGGCTATCTTATCTCTAACTGCCGGAACATAACAATGCTGAAAACATTGTTATTATGGCGTCAGACTTAGATAAGATGGTGGTAGCTAGCCAGACGGACTTAGAACAAGTCGTACCACCAACCAAACCGAATTCAATATGTGTACCCCCGCTGGGAATCGAACCCGGGACCGCTGAGTCTGATACTGGTGGTTGTACCACTAGACCACAGAGGCGGTTAGAGTTTCAATAGATTATTTTTAGGCATTTTAATAAAGTTTTAATTGTGTCAGGCAATGTTACAATACCAAACGTCGTCGTCGCGTCGCGACTCGGTATGAATTGACGCTTAGTATTTCTATGTCATTGCACGTGACTGTACAGACAGTGATAAGTGACGCAATTTATTTTTTAACTGACTTAAAAAACGGAAGAGGTTATTGAATTCCTCCATCTTTAGATAAAATCATTAAGATTTTTAATCTAAAAATTACGTGTAGTCAGCCACCAATCAAGGCAAAAATAACAAATACATTTACTAATTATAATATAAGTGCCTCAAGCGGTCGAAAGACAACAAATAACATCCTATTTCTTGTTATAGGAGGTGGGGGCAAGACCGACCCAATAGCAATCAGACGATAGAAATGGAGAAATTAAAGCAGTTTGGGATTTTTCACGGCTTTATTAAGTAACAGTACTCTTAGTTCACACATTTGAATTAATTTTTAAGCACAAAAACATCATAAAATGTGGTTATAACATCAACATTGTATTAATATAAAAAACGGTTTTCCCCTATAGTGGAGCACAACCGACCCAGCAGTTTTGGCCCAAGAGTACTCGTTTGAATATTGACGTTCGTTGTGTCTAGTATTTTGAGGTAAGGTTACTAACAAACGATGTAAACAAAGCGCCAATAACGACCACTCAAGTTTTGTAAATCACTCAATCATAAAACTAGTAATCGGTGTACCTACCTATCGTCATATCTATAAAATTGTTACGTGATTATAAAAAAAAATACCAAATTTACCAAAAATGCAAATTACTTTTTCTTTGCACAACCAGCGCCACTGACACAACATGACAAGAGAGCGGCCAATGAAAGAGTGTGAACATGATGAAAAAAATGTTTCTGTTCAATAAAAAAAAGCTTGAAATGGTAGAAAACCGTTGTGCCCCCATAATGTGGTTATGCCCCCATCTCCAATTATAACATGATTGTTTGGCCATAGGTATCATGAAATAGTCACGCGGTTACCCAAACGCTGATTATATTTCGTCATTTCATTCTTCAGATATAGTATATTTAACCAGGTAGTCCCTTTAACCTACAGGCAACACTCGCACATTTTTAGAGAAGAGAGAATCGATACCCTCTTTTTTTTTTTTTTTTTTCTATACGGCACATCCTCCGTCGGCCATATTTGTTCTTTCTCATTCCTTTTTCGTGCGAGGCAACAAGTGCACACGAAAAATTTTGAAAAAATGCCGAAACCAAGTACCTATGAGAAATTAAAACGTTACCAACGGAAAATCAAAAAGTTACAAGACAAAAGTCGTATACTTCATATATCGGATTCATCCGACGAAGAAAATATTCCAGGTGAGTGGAGCTGGAGTGTTTTTAGGTTATTGTAAAGTGATTCAAATGCATATTACATCGAGATGGACTGCGAGTCCTTCGCGATTGCGGGCTACTGCGAGTTGTCCGTTGATAAAACAACAAAATATTAGATGAATACGTAAGTACCGCGGTTGGGATTGACTGCGAGTCAATTACAACAACGTGGGCAACTGCGAGTTTCCCGCGACTTAGTATGTTTCAGAAATATATACATATATCTGGTTATTTTGTTTGCGAGACAAAATAATTTTCAATGCATACCTACTAAGCCAATGCTCATAATTTCTTGCGAAATTTAAACAGATACTTTACTGTATTTACTTGGTTTTAGATTCGTTAATTACCAAACAAGATGGCGCCATAAGTGCGCTAACAAGCGACCCACATGAGCCGCCGCTCGGGTCTCCGCTAAATGCTGATTTTGCGATGCCACCTGACGATATCCCAACGGATACTACGCCGCCTGTTGAGGCCGTACCAGAAACGGAAACAACATTGGACCCCGAACTATTGTCGGCTTTAGGCGCTTCCACCTCTGATTCACCAGATTTCGGAGAAGCTGTTCACGAGAGCTTAGCAACTCTATGGCCACCACTGCTGCGCAAAGGCCTCCCCAAAGAGGAGAAAGAAAGAATGGCGAAAGAACACCTCATCCCAAGGAATTGTACTTTACTGCAAGCTCCAAAGCTGAACCCGGAGATAGCAGCTGCCGTTTCCGACATAGTCAGAGGCAGAGACAAAAAACTTGCCGGTTTCCAACAAGCTCTTGGCCAAGGTATCTCGGCATCGAACCGAGCCATGGATACCTTACTTAGAACTGATGATAAGGTAAAGGCTTTAAAGTACCTTAGTGACAGCTGCCGTCTTCTGTCTGATTTACATCATTCCTTCACCAAGGACAGAGTAAAACTCGTCATACCAAGTCTGGAAAAGAATGTATTACATGTCATAAACGAATCGGAACGCGATGAAACACTATTTGGAAACAGTTTAGGCGAAAAAATAAAGGCATGTAAAGCCATAGAAAAACAAGGAAAACAAATCAGAAAATTAGGAAACCAAAAACCAATTCAAGCCATTCCACAACCTTCAACTAACCGCTCGAGTCAGGAAAACTGGACAGGACCTCCTCGACACCCGTCAATCAGGGGGGGGCGGGGAGGTCAACACAGACCAGTGCTGAAGCCAATTCGCAGAACATATCCTATGATGCCAACTCAATCAACCTCCAAGGGCTTCAACCAGCCCAAGAATCGTGCCAACACGCAGCACTAGAACAGGTACACGCAGGGAGACTTGCTTACTTTTACAAATGCTGGCTAGATATAACCAATAACCATATTGTATTATCATGGATTGAGCACGGAGTTACAATACCTTTTGGCGAAAGAGTAACTCAACCTATTATTCCACAATCCACAGTTAACTGTGACAGTATAGAAATGTTCATGGCAATAAAAAATCTTGAACAACTAGGAGCCGTAACCCCTTGCTCTCCATGCGGTGATCAGTACATCTCTAAAATTTTCTTAGCAGACAAACCCAATGGTGGAAAAAGATTCATCCTAAACTTAAAGTCATTAAACAAGTTTATCCCAAATACACATTTTAAAATGGAAGATCATAGGACGGTCTCCAAAATAGTACCTCAGGACGGATTTTTAGCCACCATTGATCTCAAAGAAGCCTATCTTTTAGTCCCGATTGCAATTTCAGACCGGAAATATTTAAGATTTCAATTTCGAAACCCTTATTCTAACGAACAGTTGTTATACGAATTTACAGCTATGCCCTATGGCTTATCAATAGCCCCACGGGTTTTTACTAAAATTATGAAGGAAGTAGTAACTTACCTTAGAAAACAGGGCTATAAATCAGTAATTTATTTGGATGACTTACTCTGCATAGGTAATGATTTTGAGGAATGCAAAAACAATGTACAAACAACTTTGAAATTATTACATTGTTTAGGTTTTGTTATAAATTATGAGAAAAGTTCATTGTACCCTGAACAATCTAAAAAGTTCCTGGGTTTTGTATATGACTTACAAAAGTTTACCATGAGTTTAACATCAGAAAAACGCAATAATATTGCACAGTTGGTTAAACACTTTTCTAAATTACCTAGATGTACAATACGTGACTTTGCTAAGCTGATTGGAGTCCTCATTGCAGCATGTCCCGCATCCAAATACGGATTCCTATATACTAAAATTTTAGAGAGACAAAAACATATTTCCTTACTTGAGCATAACAATAATTTTGACAACAAGATAAATCTTACAAGCACCATCTTAGAAGATTTAAATTGGTGGACAGAAAACATATTTACAACCTTCTTTCATTTAAAACAAATAACTTATAAATATGAAATATTTACAGACGCTTCTCTTACTGGTTGGGGTGCTACCTGCAATGACAAAAAAGTTAATGGAAAGTGGAAGCTTAGTGAAAAACAATACCATATCAACCAACTGGAACTATTGGCTGTTTTCTTAGGACTTAAAAGTTTTGTAAGTAATGATTCCAACTGTGCAATATTGTTAAGAATTGACAATACAACAGCCTTGAGCTATGTTAATAGAATGGGGGGCATCCAATTCCCTCATCTGAATAAACTAGCTAGGGACATTTGGCAATGGTGCGAGAGTCGTAACATTTGGATTTTTGCATCCTATGTTAATACCAAAGAAAATAATGCAGATGCCGAATCTAGGAAAATTAATCCAGACACAGAATGGGAGTTATCAGACTCCGCATTCCAAAAAATAACTCAACTCTTTGGTATTCCAGATATCGATTTGTTTGCCTCTCGCCACAATGCCAAATGCAATACTTTCATCTCTCGAAACCAAGATCCTGATGCTATCGCCGTCGATGCTTTTACCGTTAACTGGAAATCAAATTTCTTTTATGCCTTTCCGCCATTTTGTTTAATTTTAAAATGTCTGAGAAAAATTATCGACGACGAAGCTACTGGTATAATAGTGTTCCCATACTGGCCCTCACAACCATGGTTTCCAATCTTACAAAACATATTAGCATCCGATATACATTACTTCGGACCTTGTAAAACTCTGCTTCGATCTTCTTTTAGGGAGTACCACCCACTGCACAACAGCCTTACCCTGGCTGCCGCGAAGCTCTGCGGGCGGCGTTCGAGCGTCGGGACGTCCCGCCGGTAGCACTTGACCTAATGCTGGCGTCGCTCTCCGACAATACTCTCAAACAATACAACGTCTCACTGAAACTCTGGTGGCAGTTTTGTACGGTAAATAATGTCGAGTTTTTTGATAACAAAATCTCTCCCATTATGTCCTTTTTATCAGAACGATTTAACGAAGGGTGCTCGTATGGGTCTCTTAACAGCCACCGCTCAGCCTTATCACTACTTTTAGGAGATCAGATTGGCTCTGATGATCGTATCAAACGGATTCTCAAAGGAGCTTACAAAATTAAACCAAACTGTCCCAAGTATAATTATACCTGGGACCCACAAGTAGTACTTAATTACATATCCAATTGGCACCCAAATTCATCATTATCACTCGAAAAAATCACTAAGAAATTAACTATACTTTTAGCTCTGTGCACTGCACACAGGGTTCAAACTCTTTCACTGATAAGGCTTGAGAATATTACCATAACAGACAGTGGCGTTAAGATACTCATCACTAGTAACATTAAAACTACCGCGCCGGGGCGTGATCAGCCGCTGCTGATTTTGCCGTACTTCCGGGATAACTTGAAAATCTGCCCTGCTTCCGCTCTCAAAGAGTATATTTCTAAGACAAAAAGTTTTAGAACCCAGAATTCAGGTAATCTTTTATTGATTACAAGATCACCACATAGAGCAGCTACCGCACAAACTATAAGTCATTGGATTAAAGCGGTATTGTCGGAGAGTGGCGTAGACACGCGCGTATTCACCGCGCACAGCACGCGACACGCTTCGACGTCGGCCGCACACTCCGCGGGAGTCAGCGTAGACGTTATTAGAAAGACAGCGGGCTGGACCGCTTCATCTAACACTTTTGCGCGGTTCTATAACAGACCTATTGTCAAGGATGATAATTTTGCTGCATTTCTCAATCAAAGTCCTTAAAAATTGTGATTTACTTATGATTGTCAATAATTATACTTAAATTTAAAGCGGACCGCTTTATCTTAACACTTTTGTGCGGTTCTATAGCTGACATATTATTAAGAACGATAATTTCGCTGCATTTCACAATAAATGTTCATAAAAACTGTTACCTATTTACTTATGGTTATAATTTTTTTAAATAAAAAGATTGTTCATTAAAATATACTTTTAATTTTTCAAGTAAAACAGTACCAAAATGCAAAACAAAACTTTCTTCTCTGAACATCTACCTGGTTAAATATACTATATCTGAAGAATGAAATGACGAAATATAATAGATGATCAAACGAACTTCTTAGTGAAGTTCGATCATTATTATATGAGTCATTTCATTCGAAGATATAATTAGTTACCCTAAGCCCACCCTAAGCATAATAACAAGCTTGTTTTATACCCCACAAAGTTTTGTTTCGCATGAACTCTAAATAAATGAGAAAGAACAAATATGGCCGACGGAGGATGTGCCGTATAGAAAAAAAAAAAAAAAAAAAGAGGGTATCGATTCTCTCTTCTCTAAAAATGTGCGAGTGTTGCCTGTAGGTTAAAGGGACTACCTGGTTAAATATACTATATCTTCGAATGAAATGACTCATATAATAATGATCGAACTTCACTAAGAAGTTCGTTTGATCATCTATTATAAATTGATCTATCCAGACCATAATTCAACCATTCAAAATTCGTCATACCATCAATGTTGGACCAACATCACATTATCAATGCTAAAATACATGCAAATTCATTACACGGTCGAACGCAATCAAATCCACAGACACAAAAAAAACTAGTAAAACTCCTAGGGACACCGGATTGTAAACGATAGCTATTAAGTTTTCGTCCAAGACGCTCCGTCGCCACGAAATTGAGGTTCTCTCAAACTAAACTTAATATTTATAGCCGTGGCAATCGCGCGGCCCCCTGAGACCATCGGCGGTCTGCCCTCAAGAGAAATTAGCTCGTATTTTTGTTCAAACCGTAAAAAACAACAGGAATAGAACTCTGTCCCCTAATCAATAAAAGCCACAAATTTTGAACGCTACGATCGAAAGTTTCTTTTTAAAGTGGATTGGAATTTGTTCAGTTTCAAAGGCCGATTCAAACGCTTTGAATGCGCGTCGAATGTTCATTTTAAATTACTTCTGTTGCAAGTGTTCAAAGGGTCACATTTCCCTATTGAAACAATGCATTTATGTTACTGTTACGATTATGTTATGTTTCCATTTATATCTGTTGATTCTGTCGAGAGCGGATTCTATGTCGCTTTGTTGACCCAGTCTAATAATGTGTGTGTGTGTGTTTTTACTTTTTACCCGACTACGGAAAACACAAAAAAGGAGGGTTATGATTTTGACCGGTATGTACGTATGTATGTATGTTCATCTGTACCCACATAACTTTTAAACTGCTGATTATATATTCACAATTGAGGTATCGTCGGAAGCGTCTCGATTGTCCGCTGGCTATGTCACGTCACATGAAATTGAATATGGGAGCCCTATAGACGACATAAAGCTGTGAACTAAAAAACTTTCTGTTTAAAAGAATATCGTGTTTGGTGTCATATGAAAGATCTTGGTAAGCACGTTTCAAAAACATCTATTTTATTAGTTTTTGCTCCCGGCTTTGCTTGCATAAATCGAATTTTGGTAATAATTTCCATAAGATTACGTCTTAGAAGGGAGTTAAACTCAACTTCTCTCCAAACCTACCCAAAATAAAAATATAGTCATCTTTATCAAAGTATCGTTGAATTTAACATTTGACATTTAACAAAAGAATTTAAATAAAAAATAAGTTCAAAAACTAAAACCCGACTACTGAAAAATCACGCTCTAAAAAGTATGAAATAAGAAAATATTCTTCAGTAGATTTTTCAGTCAGTCAAAAGATTTTTCAGTAGTCGGGAATTTAGTTTTTGAACTTATTTTTTTTCCTCGTCAATTTTCAATAAAACTATTTACATTACAATTTAGAATTGGCGACGGGGTGAATTAAAAGGGAAATGTTCTGGAAATATTTAATTATGTTCGGCACGGCCGGCAAAACTATTGTAAATATTGTTAAAAAATTATCAAAGACAGTGACTTAATATGGTTATAAAGTAGGTACTATTGTGTTTGTGTATTGTGCAGTGTTATTGTGAACTCATGAAGTGTTGGTTATAAGCGTAAAGACTATTGAATTTGATGTGTTGTGATTTTATAAGTTAGTTGTAAGTTTCTTTGTTTCGTAAGATAGCTTTGAAAATATTCGCATTTAGTGTTTTTTGTTCGTGCCTTTTGTTTATGTTTTGGTTGGTGGTAGGACTCGTTGTAAGTCCGCCTGGCTAGCTACCACCATCTTATCTAAGTCTGTCGCTATAACTATAATGTTTTCAGCGTTGTTGTATTCCGGCAGTTAGAGATAAGATAGCCAGTTCCTCAGTGATTGAGGATTCCGGGAGAGGCTCGCTTCCATCTTCAGTCTTATCAATGCTTAACATCAGGTATGATGAAGGCTAAGAATATCCCCGTCGTTCATAAAAAAAATGATGTACTTACTTGTTTATACTGGAGTTTTATGTACTAGGTACTTCTGTCATATGTATCTACAAGTGGTCTCTCAAATTGTTGTAAATTGTTTTTGCCCACCTAGTACATACCGAGACCTTCAAAACGATATATGATACATGTTGGTAACATAAGTAGTTAAGTAATTGAGAAAAAAAATCATTTTTACTGAACGTACACTCATTCCCCGATAACGATTTATAGGTAGGTAGGAAATAGTATAAGTTTAACGATTGTCAATGTACCAAAGCTCGTTAGGAATTAATTTGTAGATTATTTTTGTATGCGATATGTAATGCTCTAACTGATACGATAATGTTAGTTCTAAGAAATGTCGTAAGTACTTAGTAAAATGAGATAAAATAAAGTTAAAAACTACTAAGCTCGCGGTCGTCCTTACGGTACTGCTTTGAAGTTGAACGTCGAGAGCGTGTTTCTATGGCTACGGATCATTAGCATTACGTGTCTCACTCTCGGCTTTACAAATAGAAGAAGACAGCAAGCAAGCTCTCCTCATCCGCTGAAGATCACTAGTTCCTGATTGCAAGCTAGCTCTGCGTTTCATTTTTAACCCCAGCATGCCGTCCTTCGACAACAAAAACTACTACTACCTACAAACTAGCGATGAGTAGCTCGCGAGCTAGTTCTTAAAAAGAGCTAGCTCACCTATTTTAGCTTAACACATATCTAGCTCAGTCTAATTCAATTCATATCAGTATATCATTTAGATCAGTGTTTCATCGGAATCGAGCGACTTGATAGACAAAGAGAGACATTATGCGTATCGTTCGAACGACGTATGAGCGATAGAAAAGAGATATACACACACACATACAAACACTGCTTATTGAATACTCTAGCTTTATTATGCGTAGTACAGTCAGCAACAAAAGTCCATGAACACATCCAAATTTTCAAAACACCTGCACACTATAAAGGTTCATATGTTACTGAATAGGCTGTTATACAAATCTCTGTAGACATTTGGGAATACCAAAAGTCGATGTACATTATTTTTACAAAGTAGCTGAACATGTTTAATTACATAATTAGCCTGATCTGTAAAATATCAAAATTTGCTGAACAAGTCTGACTACATAAATGCACTGATATGTTTAAATTTGTCGCCTGACCGGCATCCGGTGTTTGTTAATCATATTTATTATACAGGGTCCAAACGTAACGTTCTGAGAAACTTAAACAGGAGGTCGAGTGGATGTTTATAAGTATTTCTATTTTCTTGTTTAGTTGATAATTGACTGATTGGCGGACTGATATAAGAAAGCGTTTCCTGATGTTGGTATTAGCGTACCCCCAACTTAATTATTTATTGATACATATTTTTAAAATGTAAAAAAAAAATGCTATGTTTAAATAATGGGTCATTGAACTCAATGAACATTTATCTTCAACTCGGTAATTTGACCTTAATTTCTAAATTGTAAATTTTAGGACCAAGTTCGCCTAAACGGCGGCGGTACTATCGATAAAATGGAACCCTGACCCATCATAGAACTCTGTCACCGTAACGTTATAAATCAAATCGTAAGAAGTGTCAAACAAATTGTTTTAAAATGTCATTGTGACACGGTTCTATGGTGGGTCAGGGTATATACAGTGTGGAAATTTAAAACGGGGCACGAAGGACAGGTATGTACCTCAACCGATGTAGCTACATGAAAACGTTCTATGTATGAAATAGTTTTTCGCGATTTCTGACTTCCCTAGTGCTCATACCTGAGTTGATGTCTAAGAGTGTTTTAATCCTCATGCGAAACAGGATCAATCGCCATAAAAAAAAATTTTTGAAAGCTCATAATTTTTCTGCTCACTATAATTTTTTTTCAAAATCGGTGAATGCAGTTCAAAATTCCTCAAAAAATTAAGGATGGTTTCCTAAGAACGTTTTCATGTAGCTACAACGGTTAATGTACCTACCCTCCGTGCCCCGTTTTAAATTTCCACCCTGTATATATATTTTAAACATTAACAAAACCAAAAATTAACCATACAATAATGATCACTACACTACCGTGCGAACTATT
The DNA here is from genome assembly GCA_910589605.1 of Chrysoteuchia culmella. Lineage (NCBI taxonomy): Eukaryota > Metazoa > Arthropoda > Insecta > Lepidoptera > Crambidae > Chrysoteuchia > Chrysoteuchia culmella. The sequence continues at coordinate 17,108,292 of OU342651.1, read as the reverse complement.
ACAAAATAAAACAGAAGGGTTTTATCGGACCCCGTTTAAGTAAAGCCACTACCACCCCTTGGAGTGTAACTTATCCATTAAAGAAAATTATTGTAAAATCTATTCATAAATGTCTTGAAACACAATTGAATTGAGAACCTCCTCTTTTTGAAGTCGGATCTTAAATAGTTAAAAACGTGTAAGAAGCGCGAGGCTGGAATAAACAAATGACATGTCAATGATGTCACGACTAAAATGAAAGAGACAAATGTATTATATGACAGTGCTGTACTTTTTTCGGTGATTGTCATCAGTCTAAATTCGAAAATTGGTCCGGTCATGATCCAACAAATCACTTTTAGACGATACTACGTCCAGCAATTTTCGGAAGTCTACTGTCCAGCCACTTTTGGAAGTCTACTGTCCAGCCACTTTCGAAAGTATAATGTCCGGCCACTTTTGGAAATATACTGTATAGCGACTTTTGGAAATTTATAATGCAGATGGAATTTTGTTTGTAACAATGTTCAGTAACTTATGTACAATTCATGTGTCTAGTGTCTTTTGTAAGGTTATTTTGTTCGGCAAGTTTCGTTGCTGACGTACCTGCTTTCAAATTTTATGTATTTGTGTATGGATACTTTAGGTATTTTATTATAATATTTCATCAATCCTTTTAGTTGTTTTTTTTTCATCGGTTGTGTACCCTACCTCTTACTTATCTCCACATCACCGTAAGGTTGACTGGTAGAAAATGCCTGAGGCATTAAGTCCACTTGTTTACGATTTGTGCATGAAGTATAAATGAATAAATAAAATAAACAACGAATAGCGAAATGCTTTGATTACTATACTTTCATAACTCAAAAGAGTCAATCGAGCGAGTCTGCTGTCGATCTGTAGACATTTAAACGACTCAAGAGCTTTCCATCTTTATTGACTACACTGAGCTAAATGAGCTTCTGAGCTGGAAGAGATATATAGCTCTTGACTGGGTAAAGAGCTACAAAGCTCTTATCTTTTCAAAGAGCTAAATTTCTGATGGCTACTAGGAACGAATACAGACCACTCATTCGAAGCGGGACATGCGGTACAAATTGTATTCTTAAGATTATAATATTCTACTATTTTAAAAAAACCTTTTGGCGTCGATGCCACCGAACTGTGTGTCTCTGGGGAATAATTCCATAGTCCGAACAAAAAATAACTATCGATTTTATAACCCCCTCCTTTTTTTAAAGTATTGTCAGTCGTCAGCTATTTGATATTTTAGAACAATAAACAAAGTGACGGAATATAAAATAAATTAGTTTTTATGATAAATTTCAAATAGAAAAATATTGGAAAAGTCAACTCGGAAACAAGTGAATTCTCAGATGGGACTCGAACCCACGACCTTTGGAAATCAGGTCCAATGTTCTTAACCACTGAGCTACCGAGACTCGCGGACCAAAATAAGATCAAAATAAGTTTTTGTGTGCACTCAAGATAAGATATATATCATGTAATAAAATAAGAGATCTGTCACCATTACAGCACAAACTCAAGAGCTTTGCTCGTTTGAAGTCGCGGTGAAACTTCTTTGTTACGTCATTCTCAGAACACTACTAAAGCATAACAAGAAAATGCAATTTTCTGATCTCAGATATGGTTCTGCTGAGGTTTGAAACAGCAGGGTTGCAACTTCGTGAGTTTTTGTGGCAGAAAATTAAGGGTCAGTATCTATAAAAACATATTAAACACGGTGCAGTACTTTAAATTATTAACTCTTACAGGACCCTGTAAGCGTTAATAATTTCCGTAAGCGTAAATTTTCCTGGTCTTCTCGTTCAAAATAGGGCGGTCGATGAACAGAGTAACAGACAGAATATGCATATTTATAATATGGATCTCTAAAATAAACAATACTTACTTTTATGGAGCCTTGAAAAAAATTGCATTACATATTTAATTTTTGTTTTTACTTCATTCAACACAGGAGGTAAGGAGGAAGTAATGCAAACCATCTTACGTCAATAATTACTTTAAATGACCAAATTAGCTAGCGAATAATTTAATATGTGTAGATGTAAACCTTATTACACGGTCAATATAGCCAAAGTTACATAAACATTATATATTAGAGCGTAAGTCAATATGGCTTAGTTTACCTTGCCAGAGTGTGACATAATAAATAACATGTTCTTTGTTTGATTCTTATTTGATTAGTGGTAGTATGTTTGTTAATCTAGCTAGTTAAACGAGTCCGGGAAACCTTTCAAAGTCGTAACTCCATTTGGTTTTGGTGTCGCTTTCTTATAAACCGCGTAGGTACAGTCACTGATAGCGAACAATATTATTGACACATCAAAAGTATGGAAAACTTGCAACATTTAACGCTCACGAATCCAGCTCTTATTATTATTATTTATTACAATATTTTAACAAAGGTAATGTTAGAATCGTTAATCTCTGAAACTGCTAGTCAAACACAAACTCAATTGATTTTAAGTCTACAACACTTATTCATCCCATAAGATAAGATTAAGACTGTAGATGGAATCGCATTTCTCCCGGAATCTTCAACCAAGTCGATGAATTTTGGTTAAGAGAAACATTTGACTTTTTGTCGCAAACTTTCTTAAGACGCTATACAGAAAAAGTATGTACGGTCAACAGTACATACGGATTTACACTTGCGCTACGAAAGCCGCCGCTATAATGAGCAACGTAAGGGCTTTCTCAAGGTCAAAGTGTAAAGCCGTATCTGATGTTGACTGTAAATTTTGATATAAAATTATAGGATGGTTAAAGATGTTACAAATCTAGTAATAAGATATACATTTCTTCATACCTTTATCTAGATTTGTAATGTACCAGTAACACGATTTTATGATTTTGCTTATTTAGCATCGTGTAGTTGCATTTCTCTTTAATCCTATACTTAGTTATTTACTGCGAAGTGATTTCGTGTTTTTTTTGTCAAATATCTGCAAAGTTGGCCTCGCTCATGCGCGCGTCGTTTTCTTATTACTAACTCGCTTCAGTCGTATAGCGCCTTAAGCGGTTGGGGATAAAATTGGGAAATAAAATTGGTAAAGTGTGGAAAACTTAACACCCACGCGAACTACGTCACGGGCGTCGTCGGCAACAAATTGCAACTGCTCAATTCTAACATAATTGGGGATTTATTTGGTAGTCTTTGAGTGTGGTGGCAAATTCTACCATCATCTTATCTAAGTCTGACGCCATAACAACAATATTTTCAGCATTGTTGTGTTCCGGCAGTTAGAGATAAGATAGCCAGTTCCTCAGTGGTCGAGGATTTCGGGAGAGGCTCGCTTCCATCTTCAGCCTACTTCAATACTTTAGATGTATGATAATGGCTAAGAGTCACCCCCGTTGTTCATCAAAAAAAGAATCTTAGTTTCTTATTTAATTACTTAATTTGGGGGCTGGCTGCCATTAAATGAACTATAGTTTTGCAGTTTTATAGTAACGTGAATTATTGGATTTATTTATATTCATGCTGAAATTTATAATAGAGATAGCAGCACCCGGCGGATAATTGAGTCGTGGGTTTTTAAATTATTTTGTTTCTTAATTTAAACTTTTTAGAGAGCGTAGATAACTATATACACTGTAGGTACTACTACATAAAACCCATTACAGAAAACCGCATTAAAATCAGACAAGTAGTTTTGGAGATAGATGGTACAATTGGTTTGTACAGACAAACAAACATCCTCTCACCACAAATGCATATACCGTCTCGAGTGAGTAAAAATAGGCAGGATGACAATTTGATATGGCTGTTTATTTCAATGATATAAGCTTTATTAAATCTTAGTCAAGGGAGTTGATTGAGAAGGATTATCGCCCCCAAGGAGGATAAGGAGGTTCTATCTTAGGTGTATGTTGTAACTAGCTCCCACCCGCGGTTTCACCCGCGTAGTTCCAGTTCCCGTGGGAATATCGGAATAAAAAGGAGCCTTTTGTTCCGTCCTTTCAACTAACTATAAGCAAAAAATCAAATCGATTGGTTGCAGGGCTGAGGTAGGATTGAAGGAAGGACAAACAAACACACTTTCGCATTATAATATTAGTTAGGATAAGATAGGATGTACAATATTTAAATTTATTATTCTCTGTCAGTCACTCTCATCGTTGTCTGTACTTTGTCACCATTGTCTATTTACAGAGAACGTAAACTTTGGCATTTCCAAGTAACTTTTAAATGAGAAATCTTCTACTCAGTTTGTCACTAAGGATGAAAGAAAACTTAAATAAGCTAGAACTGTTATTGTTACTTACTTTTGATCGAAAAGTGAGAAGTGAAACTTGCCACAATAGATTATTTAAGTGACTGATGTGTTAGGGGTGTTCTTGAAAAAGTAGTAATTAAATATTTTAAGTCTAAATATTAAAATTCTTTCATCAAATGTTAAAAAAGAGGCGATCGCGGAATTTCAGTTGAAACACTGAGAATTATTGTTTCATGCGTTTACAAAGTTTTTGAAAAAAATGTTTTTGGGCACAAAACATTTTCTGTGTTTTTGGGCATGCATCGTTACCTGTACTGTATGTACTGCTTATTATTATTTTTACCCACGACGGACGGAACGGAACGGAGGCGGTATATACGTTTGGGGTTAGATGTTGTGTTTGTACCGTCGACGTCAGATATATAGAAGCAGTTACGATGACCAAATATCTTGAAACATCCAAAGTATGCAAAACAATCAACTCAACTAAGGTCATCAAATTATTCAGACCTCCCATCCTGCGAAAATATTTCGGAACACCAAAAACGGCTAAAATCAAGTTCACTCAAATCATCGAGAATATCAAACAAAACGTCGAAAGTAACCAAGCATCCAGACTACTCAAAACTAAGAAAATGATCTTTGAGTGTCATAAAGTTCAATTTAACTAATATTAAAGTTTTTATAGTCTACTAAAACTATTTAAAAAAAAAATTTGTAATATGTAACTACTAGGTCTGTCTGGCCATATACAGGGTGTTAAAAGACCCATACCGAAGACGTAATATATGCGTAGTATACATCAAACTAAATAAGAATATGTAAAAATAATTGCCGGGAAACGTCTTTTGTTTTTCATTTTCAAAAAATGGGTGTTATTTTTAAACGCAAAGAATAGAGTGCAACAACGTGTGCGTATATCTATAAGGGAACGAGTAGGAGGCGGGATCCAGTTTCTTTGATTGGTTTTGATATTCATTGCAGTTTTGTAACTTTAAACGAGAATCTTTTAAAATAAATATTTATTTTGATCCTCAATAACTCCTTAACTATCAGGTTCCCAGATTTGGGTCCATACAAGAAAATGATTGTAACGATGGGTAGAATACGTGGTTTTCGTTTTGGTTATGGGTCTTTTAATACCCTGTATATAGGCTACAATTTATTTTGATTTTTTTTATTATTTTTTTTTATTATTAGATAGGTAAAGCGCTTGACCGCTATCTTGCCTGATGGAAAGCGAAGATGCGATCTAGGATGTAACGCGCTTGCCTAGAAGATACCTATTCACCGTGCCTTGAAGACCCCCAAATTGTAAGTGTCAGGAAACACAGACTGAGGCAAGGAGTTCCACTCTTTAGCGGTGCGGATGATGAATGTCGAGTCAAAACGCTTAGTGCGACACTTGGGTATATCAACCATATAATTGTGGCGCCTATTTGTACGTCTGGTTGTCCGATGAAAAAATAGGGATGGTGGAATGAGGCTGTGCAATTCCGCTGCACACTCTCCGAAATGTAACCTATAGAATACGGATAGACCAGCAACCTTCCGTCTATGTTCAAGGCTCTTTAGTTTATTAAATAACTCATCGTTGCCGATGAGCTTCTTGGCCCTTCTTTCAATGGACTCAAGTGTCTGGAGTTGGTATTGGGCAGAACCATCCCAAAGATGAGAACAGTACTCCATACACGATCGAACTTGTGCTTGGTAAAGATTAAGCAACTGTTCCGGTGTGAAGTACTTTCTCACCTTTGCCAGAATGCCAAGTTTTTTTGAGGCCAATTGAGCTTTACTTTCAATAAAAGAGCCAAAATTGAGAGTCGGAGACAATGTAATGCCGAGAAGCTCAAGGTGGTCAGTAATCGGCACGGAAACATTTCGGAAAGTAGGAGTTAAATGAAAAGGACTCCTTTTTGCGGAGAAAAGACACGCCTGGGTCTTTGACGGGTTGAACCTGACCAGCAGACCGACCGCCTAACAGTATAGCTTGTGCTATCGCTATAGCTATCAAACTTCAAACTCTCATAAAACTCTTCAACGATAGGGATTTTGTCTATTTCCTACATATTTCTATTCATCTATTGGATTAACTATTGAATGTTTAGTATGAAAGTGATAGCATCAGCGAGAGCCCGTGTAGGGAGTTTGAAAAATCGATAGCTATAGCCATACCAAGAGCTATACCGTTAGGCGGTCGGGGTGCAGGTTGGCATCGCCCCATTCGGAGACTGCCTGCAGGGATAAGTTCATACGATTGACCTGAATTCTGGAAAACCTGATGCATAATTAAATAATATTAGTATGGATTTCTATGTAGCCGTTTAGAGAAAGAAGAGTGGTGATAGAAACAGACGCATTATTGTAGGCTACAAGCTTTATCGCAATAAGTATATAGGTACGATTCCTTTAAAAAAAGTGTTTTCATTAAACCCGTTTTCAAGTAGGTACATACCTATTAGCAGAGTTAAAAAAAATATATGCAACCGCAGTTTTTTTTTTGCGACTTCAGGGTTGCTTTCCATAAGAAAAGTTGTTCGCAATGATGAGTTTTACAAATGGTTTTGAGGTTTTGGGTAAACATAAAATAACGTTGTATATTTACTTGCAGCCGAACGCGACTTCGTCTACGACGAGATTTTGGTTTTGTTCGTGAGCTTTTGCAAAACCCCATCGAAATGAGAGATTTGATTGAAATAAAAATATCGTGCTCGACCAGGCAGCAAGCTAGAAGATTGGGTGCCCGCATTCGCATAACTGATTTGGCATAACATAATTAAGCTTATCATGAATAGGCATAGTAATAAAAAATGCTTATTGCGCATAATAATCAATCCGCATAATTGAAATATGCGTAACATTATTAAGTATAATTTTAATTGTCATAATAAAAGAAGAAAACCCGCCTTAGCCTTCGATGTTTCGTTATTTTTTCTTTATACAACCCGTTATAATATATTTTTACATTCTTATTAACTATATAGAACGTAACAGAATGTCTAAAATTAAAACGCATGAAATTTAAATAAATTGTAAGCAAAATGTTTTATATAATATAATGTCGGAGGGATATTGTCAAATCCGTGAATGAAGAAAAAAGCAGGGTTGCCTTATTCCTGTAGGTCACGTGATAGGTTAGAAAATTTAAGGCGTTGAATTTCGTGGTTATTTTTTTCAGACATCAGAAGTACTTGTTGCTGATTTTCCTTATATATTTATACAATTTTAAATTTGTGCAAAGTAACGTTTTGTTATGCCAAGTTATCGTTAGGACAATGCATGTTATGCGCATTTACATTATGCGTATATAGGCAAAATAATGTATGCGATTTAAAAATTATGCGTAATATCTCAAAATAAAGTTTAGATTCGTTAAGAGCTTTTATGTGGAATCAATTGACATGTAGACAACATTTTCAGTAGGTACCTAACTATAAATTTGGAGTTAAAGCCTGCTTGCATAACCAATCAGGAGTTAATACAAAGCAGTGTTAAAAGCGTATCGTCGATCCACCAGAGAAAGAGCGGTGGGACTACGGGTAAATGCGGTATTGTTGTTTCATTACCCGTAGACTCACTGTAGCGCACTGGGACTGCGGGGAAAAGAATTACCCGTGGTCCCACCAGGGGGACAAACCGTTGGGACCACGGGTAATAAGTGCTTTCAATGCTGTAAATATTCTTTACCTTATATATCTAAGGTCAAGACATATTATATTGTGATAAAGTTCATAACCCACGACTTCGTCTGCATCGAATTCAGTTAAATCATGCTCCTAAGGGATTTCTTCAAATGTTTGCGACGAAAAGTAGCCTATGTCCTTATACAAGGTCATACAGATAAGACCTTGGAGAAGGACATACGTACTTCTATTTTTAAAATTCATCAAATATTTAGGCGTGAAAAAGTAACAAAATTACTTTGCCATTTATAATTATTAAATTGTTTGTGTCTGTAGAGACCAGAGTTACCCAATACCCAATTGTGTATTTTTGTTATAGATCATATTATAATTTGGTATAATAATCTAAATATATCTACGTACCCTTTACCCAACAAATTTATTCATTAACTACTAGCTGACGTGCCCACTTCGCTGGGCGGCAATAATTTTTATTGTTGTCATCAAATCATCTCCGAATTAAAAATCAACATTTTGTATGTCACTTAGTAATAATGAAGCTTTCTCCTGGTCAAAGATTTTTCAAAATAGGTCCAGTAGTTTCACAGATTACTCCTACTAATAAACCCTCAAACTTTCATTATATGTAAGGCATTCTCAGGTATTCCGGAGTAATAATAAAACATGCGAAAAGTTGTATATGGCTGTAAGGTAATTTGGCAAATTGACTTACAGTTTCGTAGTAACTGTAACTGAAATTGATACACAATGGTTTTTCAATCTAATTGTTTACCAAGTATCCAATATCGTGGGTATGTTTGATACTGCGAGTTTCACCCTTTGTTTACCCTAACAGAAGTTTATGTCAACTTAATTATGGCAATAACGAGGTCGAAAACCCTTAGATATTCAATAATATTAGTATTCGAATAGGAATTGTTAAAATATTATAATGATAATACCTATAACTTTAAACGTTGTACTGTAGGTATTGTGAGCATTTAATTACTACATAAACTTTGAATATATATTTTTATATTAAAACTTAAAAAAACTTATTCATAAAGAACATTTAAAAACTAAACAAAACTTACAAAAAACGTAAAAGTAGGTACAAATTTATAAAATAGGATTATTTTACGCACTTTCATTGGTTCAGGGGTTGTTCCATGACCTCTTATGTCTGGTTGACAAAGCGAGACTTCATGCACGTGAAGCAAACCACCTTCTCGAAAAGCATTCGTTTTCAAATTGTGTTCGCCCGCATTGGAGATCTACACGATCAGAGTTCACGCACGAGAAGTATTTCTCGTGCGAGAACTCGCATCGTGTCAACCAGACATCATGGCGGTAGTGTTGCAGTTTAGTTGTGGTAATATAGTGAGACGCCGCTTTACGCGCGTATAGCGTACGTCCAAATTATTCAGTTGGTTTCGATTTTCACTGTGTAATTCTTGTTCTCTGATCTCAGCTTGGCTAGCAAAGCAAATAAGTCTAACCCGTTTAGGTGCAAAACTGTTTTGGTATGATTGGATATTTTATCCATGACATTTTCAGAAAAGGCTGTTACCGTCGTCGTTGACACAGCGGTTATTGAAGTCAGAGTTTGCTTAGGTGGTTCCGGTATAGACGGCGTCGGTGTAGGCATTGTTGGTGCTGGCGTCAGAGTTGATGTCTGCATTAGTGACTGTGTCTTGACTGGTGTCAGTGTCGAATTTGACGTCATGAACACCAATTTCGCCATTGGATGCAGTGTTGGCGTCGTCGGTATATGCAACGGCGTAGTCATTGTACTGATTTCTTGTTGAAACGACTTCGATTCCGCATCTACATTACCATAATAATCCATGCCTTCTGGCAATGAGTTATTATATTTCATATCATTAAACATTTTATTTAGTGAATTAAGATCCAAAGACACATTAAGTTTATCGAAATCTGTACCATTAAGATCTTCAATATTGAATTCCAAGGTTTCGTTTTCGATATTCGACCGTCGCGGATAGATTTGAAACCACTCATTTTGTGGTGGGTATAGAGTGGGGTACGGTGGACGGTACCGAATAGTTCTAAAAGTTGTGGTTGCTGGCAACACTGTGTACTTATAATATCCGGGCACTGGAACAACAAACAAATACTCATGAATAACGACAAGGCACAAACTTTTCTCCAACTCACTACATTTTGATTAGGTAACAATCCCGAAGAAGAGTAGTTGATATATATATAAATTGTTTTTTTTATGCGACTGTAGCGGTTACGCTAATACTTTCACTAGGCTCGGTGATCATCAAAAATGAGAAGAAAGATGTGGTTATTATCTTTGGAGGGCATGTTACGATTTTTTTTTATGAACGACGGGGAGACTCTTAGCCTTTATCATACCTACTGTTAAGTATTGATAAGGCTGAAGATGGAAGCGAGCCTCTCCCAAAATCCTCAATCATTGAGGAACAGGCTATCTTATATTTAATTGCCGGAACACAACAATGCTGAAAACGTTGTTGTTATGGCGTCAGACTTAGATAAGATGGTGGTAGCTAGCCAGGCGGACTTACAACAAGTCCTACCACCAACTAAACCGAATACAATATGTACCCCCGCTGGGAATCGAACCCGGGACCCCTGGGTCTGATACCGGTGGTTGTACCACTAGACCACAGAGGCGGCTAAAAATTATTAAAAATGGACGATCGTCAGATTTGCATTTTTTTTATAAACAACGAGGAGACGCTTAGCGTTCATCATACCTGCGCCCCTACTGCCTATCGGTATTGCTACCGCTATAGCTGTCAAACTTTAAACTCTCGTACAACCCCTCATGGTTTTTGTCCAATTCCTACATATTTCGGTTCATCTATTGGTTTCGATGTTGCAACTTTAGTATGAAAGTGATAGCGTCAGCGAGAGCCCTTGTAGTGGGTTTGAAAAAACGATAGGTATAGCGATAGCGATAGCAATCCGATAGGCGGCAGGGGTGCCGATGTTAAAAGTATTCATAAAAGGCTAAAGATGGAAGCGCACCTTTCCCGGAATCCTTATTTACTAAGGAACTGGCTATATTATATCTAACTGCCGGAACACAAATAAGATGGTGGTAGCTAGCCAGGCGCACTTATGTCCTACCACCACAGCGAATACAATATGTACCCGCACTGTGAATCGAACCCGGGATTTCTGTGTCTGATACCGGTGGTTGTCACTAGATCACAGAGGCAATATTTCAATAATTGCAACTGATTCCATGCTTATCGCTTAAAGCCCATCATATTTATCCAACAAGCCGTGCGATTCTGTAACAAAATCGCGATCACTTTGACACTGAACTCACTCAAGACGTGCAAATAACAATCGACTTCAGCATTGTGCAGTGGAGGGGAATTCGTTTGCAAGTTAGGAGTGAGTTCGGTGTCTAAGTTATCGCGGATTTTCTTACAGAATCGCGGGGCTTAGGTCTTACAATGAGGACATTTTAAAGAGCTGGTGATACTGGTAGTAAATTTTATTTTCTGTATAGCCAGTACTGACTGCTTTGCTTACCATACTTGTGTCTCGTTTTGAAGTCAACGAAGCAGTAATTGTAACCCAATCCTATGCCGAGGACCAGCATCATAGTGAAGGTGAATACCATGCACGAGACGATGCCGGCTGCTGCTAGGCATATGACGAACCTATATAATACGTGACACTATTACTTAAGGTAAGAACTACTACTATATTTTCAATATTATATAAATAAGAACAAACAAAATGAAAAGAAAAAACTAGCGTGATGGGTGGCCCATTCTTTCTATAAGGAAGGCTAGTGACCCAGCAGTGGGGACTTTATAAAAATGGCTAATGATGAAGTTCCCGTTACATTAGGTTTTATTTAACGAGATTCTTCGTAGGTAATTCTCGGCAATGGGGTAATATTAGAACGATAATTTAAAATATAGCTCCTATTTGGTTTGAAATTTTTCTTGCTTTACCTAGGTGTTTTAATAGGTAAAACAAATAGGGCTTAAGTAGGGACCTAAGCCCTATTTGTTTTGAATTTTATTCTTGGCATACCTACCCAAAGAGTTCTTCTAAACTTTTTACTTTGGCGATTTCGCAAGAATTTAAAGTATATGCGAAATCTTTGAATCTACCTGCAAAGGCGTCGTAGATACTCGTAGAAAGAATAGTGATATAGGAATGGGAAAAACTCATGATCAGTGAAGTTTAGTTTAAGTAATGCTTACTTCTCACCAACGTGCATAACATGTGAAAGGGTGCATAGTATTATCCCCATTTTCGTGTCTCTAAGGAATAATATCAAAACAAGTATAATAAATTCAAAGCTAATTAAAACAAAATACAAAGTGGCTATTTTTCCAAAACAGTCTTCTGACACAAAGATAATGTCATAGTGATTACATACTCTTTGTCACTACACTCTGACAGAAATGAAACCCATAGAGCAGCATGGTAACCTTATACTCAAAGGTAACCTTCTCTCTGGTATTAAAAAGTATACCCTGGGTTGTGGTGGTATAATAATTTTCAAAATGTTACTTTAGTATCCGCTTTAGTCATCCATCATCCATCATCAGCCTGTGGACGTTCACTTCTGGACATAGGGCTCTCCTTGCTCACGCCTATTGTGGCGTTCATAGGAGGCTATTAGCCTACTGCTACTAAGCTGGCCAGATGTGTTGGTAGAGGGTTTGTTTCAAGTTTTTCCTTCTCTCGCAAAGGTTTTCAATGCGTCGAGCCTCATAGTCGACTCTTACGACATCCCAAGCATGTAAGGGAGTGGTGACACCTGTATTCTTAGGCCGTCACCACACGGATTAACACTTATCTAAGAACATTCACCAATCAATTCCAAATACATTACTGAAAACCGTTCCAAAATCGGACTAGTAGTTTTGGAGATGAATGGTAACATTGGTTTGCAAAACAAATGTTTACTGCAGCGCCCCCTGGTGAGTTGTCACCGTAACACCTATCTAAGAACATGCACCAATCATGCCCGAACTAATGACTGAAAATCGCCTCAAAATCGGACTAGTCGTTTTAGAGAAAAATTGTAACATTGGTTTGTACAAACAAACAAACATCCTCTTTATACCGACGATAAAACTTGAAAAACGCGTTATAAATGTTTACATTTGACACTTCAAAAAACCATTATGTTTTGGATTTATGAAGCGATTATATAAATTTATTTTTTAATAAGACATATAGAAATAATAAGATACAAGTAATTTTTCAGATGTAAATGGTCAAAGGAAAACTACTGGTTGTGTGAAATAAGAAAAAGAAATACATCGTAAAGTTACATTTTTTATTCAGTAGAGTAATTTGAGACAAATTCATACACTATGTGTTTTGCAGCAAAATAAATTAGTAAAAAAAGAGTAAATATGCATTTAATAATTTTTGCGTAGCACAATACGGTGACGGAAATTACGGACACGAGAGTATTTTTTTATTTAAAAAATATGTAAAGAATATTGAATAATGCTTTAAAGATTAATGTAACGATGCATTTCTGCATAATAATCATTTAATTGACAAAAATTTCAGGCATCGCAGAATAACATTAAATAAGCAAACGGAAATTAGAGAAGTCGAAAACTATGCGAACGGAAATCGGTACTTCGTTTTTCACGTTAAAACTATTTAAACTATTATCTATTCTGTGCTGTAACTATACCGGTTCACCGATCATGTTGACCGACGCCACAGATTTCCTATATAAGAAGTTACTATGAGGCCACAGACTAAGTAGAGAGCAAGTTGACGACGCCGACACGCGACGCGGGCGCTGGACTGGAGAGATGGAAGCGATGCAGTTTATTGCTATATATTGCTCAATATAGAGCAAGAGGTGGTATAATATTACGGGACAAAGAATGAATTCACATTGCAAACTGCAGAGACGGTTGATGTTGTATTGTGGTGGAAAGTAATTTGTGGTTCCTCGCCATTAAGTAAAGTAGCACTTCGTATCCTGACTGCACCTTGGACATCGGCGGCTACTGACCGCTCGTTTAGCATCCATGGTTTCAAACTTACTACAGAAAGAGCAGCTCAAATCTCATCTTTGGCATATAATCGGAATTTAAAGGAAAACAATGATGTATCTAAAAATATGCAATTGTCCAATGTTAACGATTTTGATTTGGAAATCGACGATTTTTTAAGCGATGATTATGATGATCAAGATGAATCTAACTTGATTCAACTCAATACGCCTGATGATTTTGATTCCCTCCCATCAACATCCACTTCAACAAACTGAGAACTAGAATTTGTTGATGTCGCATCTAATATCAACCTTAGTGATGATGATGATGATGATTGAAGCTTGATTTAATTACTTAATTTTTACGTAATAAACATTAAAATCAAGACAAAATAATAATTAAGACCACGATGATTGCAAAAATTGAGATTCATGTAATTAACGAGGGTTAAAATTATTTTTCTATAATTATGTACCTAAATAATTCGAATTTTCAACTGTGATTTTATAACAAGACTGATGATTAAATTAAAATTATTTTAATTTACAAAATACTGGCATTGAGTTTCATTTTAAGTTAAGTTCCTCCATAATTTCTTAGAACTTTTAGTTATTCGTTTTTGTGCCCAGTAATCAGGCATTTATTTGGGCGTAAACTCATTTATGCCCAATATGCCAAGTTTATGCCCATTTTGTCCATATTTGTTTTTGCCCTCGACCCATCTCTAGTTGCGACACATAGCAACCGTGGCGTACATACTGCTGCCGGTCCAGATAGTAGTTAGAAAGCAAGTTGATGAGCCCAGACGAAAAATCAAGGGGATCAAGCTTAGAAAAAAGGATTTGACAATTAACACGATCAATGGCTTTGCGATAATCGAAATACAGTACGTCCACGTGCTTGCTTTTATCCATCGATTTAGATTTATGTACTCGACCAACGTTAACAAATTTGAATTAACTGATCTTCGCGGTCTCAATCCGTGTTGTTAATTCACAGAACAGAAGTGTGTTCATTACATATGTAAGGAAAAACTTGTTTGAGAAGAACATTATTTAATAAAATCTCAAAGATTTTCGCTGGTGCACAAAGGATGGCAATTAGCCTATGCTCCTCCACAATTGACTTATTAGTGCCTTTGGGGATCGGCGTTACACGAGACACCTTCCATGCTGATGGATAAATACCTTGATTTAAAATGAGACAGAACAAATTGCAAAGCGGAACGGCAATGGTGTCTCTACACATTTTCAAGAGATCCGCCGGCACACCGTCAAGTCCTGGAGACCAACTCGACTTTAAAGTATTGATGGTACTTGTAACATCTGAGACAGAAAAATCGCTGACATCAATATGCGCATTTGCCGAAACCGAGACAGGTACTGCCCCCTTATTCACAAACATTCGGAAACGCTCCCGACAGCGAAATGTATGCATTTGTCACTGTCACTCACTTCAAAATAGTGAAAGCAAAGCATAGAATTCGAATCCGATTCCGTGTCCGATGGTTTCTGAATCAGCCTGCAGATTCCAGTGTTTGATGGTCCCGAGTAGAACGTAGTGATTACATACTCTTTGGTCCCGAGTGTAGGTACTAGCAAAATGAGATGCAAATGCATTTGCCGCATCCGCGCCAGAGCACTGGAGCTCTTGGTAATAAACACTAGGCTCAAAACCGCCTGCGGATCTTAAACTATTTATGTGTGACCAAAAACCACGAGGATTGCAATGAAGATTACATTCCAAGTCTCTGAGATATGCTTCATCTGCTAATTATATTTTTATCTTAAGACAAGCTTGATGATTAGAAAAACGATCGTAACTCGCTTGACATTAAGATTTTTTCCATTTTCGGTGGAGACTAGTTCGAATATCCCTGATGATATCAGCTGAAAACCAAACCGGATATCGCCTTGCAGAAAATTTAGATCTACGCTTTTTGGAACATGCTGGTCAAGGACGTCATAAAGAGCGTTATAAATCAATTTATTTACTTGATTATAATAAAGTACTATGACATGACATACAACGGGTGCCGCCAGCGGAAATGGGTCTACTTCAGTCTGCTTATCTAAATATTGTGCTTAAAGGTTAAATATTTTTTTACTAAAATAAATTGATACTGACCTGTATGTTCCTCACAACTTGCAGTACAGTAATCTTGTAATGCGAGAAATGTTGTAATGTATGATAGATACTTTAGTAGAAAACGAAAAATATGTCGCGTAATTCCGCAAGAAAAAATGCAGATGCAGCCCAGTGACACACCTTGCACCTTCACCGACTACTCTACACGTGTTTCGCCCACACACGGAGCATCCTCAGGAGTTGTTAGACCGTGCCAATCTCAGCACCGAGTGAGTAAAATGGCCCCAAACAGCCGTATTTAATGCTTCCCACTCCCCCCCTCTCCCCGCCCCCAGTGTGACGCATCGCGACTATAAGAGTGAGACAGAGTAATAATTAATGGAAATTGTTATAATGAATGTAAATTAAATGTAAAAGTATGATATAAATATGTGATATCGATGGAAGTTTTTTTTTTTTTTTTTTTTTTTTTATGAATCCCTATCACTGTTTGTTTGTCTACAAATACGCAGAAGTGGGGAGGAAGAAACATTTATCTGATCGTTAAGCATGGCTCCATCAACATTATGTTTGATAATTTCTAATTGTTCCAACACGTTCAGTCGTAAACTTTTATTACAAGTATGTAAAACCTCGTAGGAATGCCCATCAGATAATTGGTGACCGGTATCTAATAAATGTTCCGCGAAATGAGATCGTTCTGGTCGGGCATTCCTATAGGCAGAAATATGTTCTTTATAACGTGTTTCAAAACAGCGCCCAGTTTGTCCCACGTATACGGAATTACACTCGTCACATGTTAACCTATATAATCCTGACTTCCTGCCAACCTCTGTTTTTTCCTTACCATTGCAAATGGCCCGTCGAACGGTGTTAGTGGTTCGAAATGCCACGTGAACGTCGTTGTTTCTTAAGATTTTTGATATTTTCTCTGAAATTTTCCCTACATAAATCATACTTGACCGATAAGTATGAACAACACGTTCACGCGGCACCGCATATAAAAGTTTAGCCATCTGTTTGTTAATTTTAGTCTTAACCATTTTATCTATCATCCGTCGATCATAACCATTTGCAACGGCAATATTATAAATGGTATTTAATTCTTTCATATAAGATTCATTTGACAAAGGCACCGTCAATAGACGATTAATATAAGAATGAAAAGCAGCTAGTTTGTGTTGCCAAGGATGACAGGAAGCCGCGGGTATTACTACATCAGTATGTGTAGGCTTTCTATATATTTGGAAATTATGACGACAATGTTCCCGTGTAATGGTTAAATCTAAGAAATTTATAGAATTATCGACTTCAACTTCTAGTTTAAATTTAATCTTTGGATGTAAATTATTTACAAATGAATAGAAAGACTCTAATTCTTGTCTAGTACCGGTCCAGCATATGAGTATATCATCAACATAACGATAATAATAAAGAATGTTATTATTACCTTTGAAATACCTATTCTCAAAATTGTCCATGAAGATCTCCGCCATCAGAGGTGATAGCGGAGAACCCATGGCCAACCCCTCCTTCTGTTTGTAATACCCACCATTGAATTTGAAATAGTTTTGTTGCATGCAAATATTGGTTAAATGCACAATTTCGTTTGCCTCCCCTGGATGAATACGCCTTCTCTCTAGAATATTTGAGAGTATTTTGAGAGTTTCTTGATAGGGAACGTTAGTAAACAAACTGTCAACATCCAGAGAAAGAAAAATAGAATTAGGAGGTAAAATAACATCCCTTATTTTGGCAATTAAATCTGCTGTATTTTGAATACTATATTTAGGATAAAATGATGACTTTTCTTTAATAATATCATTTAACTTTTTTGCTAGCTCCTGAGGATGCTCCGTGTGTGGGCGAAACACGTGTAGAGTAGTCGGTGAAGGTGCAAGGTGTGTCACTGGGCTGCATCTGCATTTTTTCTTGCGGAATTACGCGACATATTTTTCGTTTTCTACTAAGATATGGATTTCCGCCAAGTAACGCCTGATTCTATCAAATATGATAGATACGTCTTTCTTTGCCAGTTGAAAATTGTTTACGGTTACAATAACCATAAAATGTAATATTATAATTAGTATTTTTTTATGATGGAAATTAACCTTACTGATATGTTAAGGTCACTTTTCAATTTGACGACTCTGTATGAAATAAAACAGGGAGAAAAAAACAGCCCTTGACGAGTTTCTTGCCGGTTCTTCTCATTACAAGGTCTCCCGCCGTAGGGTTTGTGAACCGATGGCATAGCTTCTTTGACGTTCATAAGTGCTTGTAACAGCCTAGACTGAATAAATGATATTGACTTTTACTTTGACTTTGACTTTGAATAACTAAAAGCTGTCGTTATGAAGACTAATGTAACAGTCCTCCTAACATCCACTCCTCTTTTAGGAACTGAGGCTAAGAGCTTTAGTTAGCTTTTCCAGCCTGGGGCATATAAAGGCTTTGTGAGACAATCAGCCAATTGGTCCTCAGTTGTAACTTGCTTGACCACAAGCGCGCCAGCTGCCACAAACTCTCTCACATAGAGATACATCCGTTGTATGTGCTTGGTCCGGCTATGTTGCTCGTACGGCAGATTATACGCTAGCTTTATTGTCCACTCATTGTCAATGTAAAGAAGTGGTGGCTTTTCAGTTTTCGTGATTTCCACCAACATCTGTTGTAGCCATATCATTTCCCGGGTTGTATCCGAAGCTGCCACTTTCTCCGTCTCCGTCGATGATAAAGCTATCGTTTTTTTCATAATACTCCGCCAGCTAATTGGTCCATAATACAGAAAAAGTATGCCGGACGTTGAGTGCGCTGCTGAAAAATCCGCATCGCTATAGCAGATTAATTTATTAATAGCACTATTTGACCTACTGAATACTAGACTTTTATTCATTGTACCTTTTAGGTAGTATTTTTTTTACTGCTAGAATGTCTGCTTTTGATGGACTATTAAGGTTTCTCGAAGCGCAGCTGACGACGAAATTGATGTCTGGCCTAGTCGCAACCATGAGGTAGGCTAAAGAACCTACAACTTGTTTATAGGGGAAAATTTCCTTTTCACTTGATGAGTAATCTATTTGAGTCGTCTCTTTAGTGATTGGTGTCTTGACTGGTTTGCACTCGGACATCTTATACGTCTTTTCTTATACTTTGTATAGACTTTTTGACTTAATGTTATGTTCCCATTATCAGATTTTTCGATTTCCAAACCAAGAAAATATGAAGCTGGTTTTGTAATAAATAAAAAATAATAAATAAATATTTCCATACAATCACACCAATTATCTAGCCCACGTTAAGTATCACGAAGAACTTGTGTTATGGATACTAGATAACGGATAAACATACTTATATACTTTTTTTTTTTGTAAATACATACATAATATACATATTAAACACCCAGACCAAGACAAATAGACATGTTCATGCACACAAATATTTGTCTTGTCCGGGGATCGAACCCGGGACCTCTGGCGCAGAAGGTGGGGTAGTTGGTGGGGGTTTAGTACCCCTGCGCCAAACAGGGGGCCAATTCTACTAATTTACAACGTTAAAAACCAAACAAAACTAACACGTAAACGTAAACGCAGCTGTTTGTGCAGTAAACACTAGTAGAATAGCTTTTATGGGCAACGATCGAAACGAAACGAAAGGGCAAACCAAACGTATAAGGGAGCTAGCCAAGCAATAGGCAACTTTCTGCACCTTTGTTAAAATGTGATTATTGCTTGGACAGACTTTTCGGGCAAGCGTTGGCGATATAAATGTGAATGTGGCCATTGCATAAAATTATCTCTTTATACTGTGTTACCATTGCAACAAATAACCAATTCACATGAAAGTATAGATATAGGTGGAGCTAACACTCCGAACACCTACTTAAAGCAAAATTCTATGTAGCGTTATCTTATCTCACTCTCTAGAGAATATCCCTTCTTTCAAATTACTTTATTTTTTTTCCCTTAACACTAGGATGGAGGCCAAGAAGCTAACTTATCCTGGACTCCACTTTGTATTTCCATTCACCACCACATAGAACACATATTATTAAATGCAAAAAAAAAAAATTGATCACAAGCGAAGCTTGATTCAACAGCATTTTCCTATTAACCCAAACAAAATCGCGAGTTTTTAGGAAAATGCTGTTAAATCAATACACAACAATTATGCATGATTTGTATAATCATGCATAATTGTTGTGTGTGTGGTGGAAGTAATTTTACTAATAGTGTTATAAAGAGGAAAACGAAATTAATTAGAACCAGAGAGAATTCTCTAGAGTGAGATAACTTACATAGAATTTTGCTTTAAATAAAAATAAGTATTCGGAGTGTAAGCTCCACCATCTATATGTAATTAATTTCATTAGTATTGTAAATTAATTTTGACTTTCCTTCAATGACAAAATAACAAGGGATTGTAGGTACCATGTAAATAAAAATAGGTACATAAAACTAGGGTCCCGAGAGGTACATGGAAATGTCATGTCATTTCATGCCGCATTATCGCGCTTGCCTTGTTCACGGAAAGTCGGGTGAGCCAAGTTAAAGTCACATTTCAGAATAAGGTTTTCTGACCTTGTGGTGACCTTGGGGTGGTAATCAGCAAGTGTTTGCGATAGTAGCGCCAAGTAACGCGATAGTGTGGTCACATGAAGGTATAATATAACGTGAAGCAAGCGCTCTCAATATCTACTTGAAGTAAAAAAAAAATGTAGCGCTATCTCTGTCGACGGTACGATCTCTCTTTCTAATTGATTGCCGCGTAAATCAACTTGGCTGACATTCTTGACTTCAGTCGGGATTTTGTACGTATTTTTAAGAAAGGAGGTGGCCCAATATACCCAACCTCGGCGCAAAAATTTTGTATCTCAGATTTTACAGGATATTTAAATATAATATTTCGAACTGTAGGTCTCTCTATCAGATAGAGGTAGGATAGAGGTGGCTTATGTTATTTTATGCCCAAGAAGTTTTGTAGGCGTACTTTTTAAAAACTTATTTAATGACCAAAATAAACTACTCTTATTCGTTAATTGATACAAAAGGGCAATCTCATGAAAGAAACCTTTATTAAACATGTATCTATCTAGCTGGCATTCTCCAGCTGGCCACGCCAAGTTATTAGTTCCTTAAAAATCCGAATCCGATTTCTACTCTTTTGTGTCGTACTGTAGGTACTCACACTTCTTGGGAAAAAATGGTGACGCCATCTTTTCCTTGCGGCCATGCGTTTGCTGTAATCTTTGCGGTGTATTAAGTCATTTGATTAATTTTTTTAACGTCTCTTCGACTTTTTTATACTGGATTTTTGTTTTACTTTGTGATAATGGTAGACGTTTGACCCTTTTAATTTCGATCTTCCTTGATACCGTTTTTTTTAGGTTTTGGTAGAGTCAAACCATAATAAAACGGTTTCTATGTACGCGCTGCTGTACCGGTTTGAAAATTAACCGGATAAACAAGCCCTGGGTACAACAGCGAGTACCTATGTACTCGCTGTTGTGCCCAGGGCTTGTTTTAGCCAAACCTTTATAAAACGGTTGTATTCTATAATACAACCGTTTTATTAAGGTTTGGCTCTACCCAAACCTTATAAAAACGGTTTCATGAAAGAGCAAAATGAAAAGGGGTTTGAATCAATTAGGCTGTTTATAGAGGTTTTTTTATGCACTTTATAAGTACCTAAACACAACGGGACAACGCGAGCGCGTAAATGGCAAAGCCAATAGAGAATTCCATACGTAGACATAAGCTCGCTACTTGCCTGAAATACCGCTCTCCCAACTCTCTCTCGGGATCTTCCGCCCTAGGCGGGTTTTCGGGGTCGAGTACTTTACTCCTTTCCCGGACTTCTTCTCAACGGGGCTACCGCCCCGCGGTGAATGTGTGCCGCGATGCACGGCCGTTCTGCGGACGAGTGGTGCTCCCACTGGATGTTTGCGACGCAACCCTCAACGCGGACTGCCGCACCGGGTGAGACCCCTATAGTGGGGGAGGCCCAGCGAGCGCCTACGAGCAGCGAGCTGCGAGCGCAAACTAGGGTGTGGGTTAAAACTTGGGTTGTGGTTGAGGGGTAAGAATTGCGGAGCGGGAGGGTGGATCGGGGAATTAGTGGGAGCACGTTAAGTCGGCGCCCTTTCTTCTCGGCGTCGGGGCTCGGTCGGCCGGACGGCTCTCCACGGCGAGGGCGTCGGAAAAACTGAAGCCAGCGGTGTCGGCGATGAGGCGGCCGCCACGGCCGCGCTGGCGCCGGCGGCTGTCGGGCACCCACTGCGGTGGCGTTTCTCGTCTCCTCCGGTTGGCAATGGCGAGCGGATCCGAGGATCGAACTCGTACCACGCGGGTCTGGGTCTGGGTGACGGGGAAGTGGAGCGGTAGAGTGCCTGGGGCGGCGCCAGCGATGGTCACGGTGCTGGTACAGGCGGGGCCGATACGCGGGAGGTATTACCTCCATCGTTATCGGGCGGCCGATTGCGCTTAGTCCTTTTCTTACTGGATTTGATTGTCTACACCTATGAAGCCAACAAGTACGACACAAACACGAAACAGTCACACGACGGATATAAAAGTCACGTGTGGGTAGTGGGAAAAGAGTGAGGGAGATGGAAGAGGTGTGTGTGTTTGGGGTGGGGAACGGGTGAGGTTTGGAAGTGAGGGTACACAGAAATATAATATTTTTCACAAAATATTCTGTGAAACCCTCGGAGTTGGGATAAGGGAAACGACTTGTGTTGTGACAACAGAACACAAATAGCGTCTATATCGCGAACTCGGACAAGTGGTAGTCCGAAATACCCGTGGGGATACGGCAGGCTGCTACTGCGAAGTGGGGCTCGACGCGAGTAGCAGTGGGAGTGGCGATCACGCGGCACTCGGCGGAGTACGGGGGGGCTCAACGCGATCGAGTCAGCGGAGCACACACACGACTGGTCACGACGAGGCGCAGGAAGCAAATCCTCTCCCAACGTGGGCGCGCCAGTGGTAAATCGACTAGCTAGCTTATGTCTACATACGGAAGGTCGCTATTAGCCTGATCGCCTCGCCAGTAGTAGGCACATTTCGCAGCTTTGGATTAAACCGGTTTATTTAGGTTTTCGATATGCTTTCATTCCGAATACGTCGGAAGCGGTTTTTGTAAAATCCATAAACAAAAACCTCAATTAATTAACCGCTCTTTTCCATCCCGGTTTCAAGCCCTGCAGGCTTCCGCATTAAAATTCTAATTAAAAGCTGACATTGCTAATATGATGACATTTCCTTAATTGAATTTATATTTTTATTCTTTTACTTTCTTATTATTCATTGTTAATTGTGATTCTGTTTGATTTGACTTTTTTGTAAGCCTGCATTTAAATTGATAAATAAATAAAAAAAATGGTAAATAGAACTTATTTGCATTGAATGCACAGAACAAACACTATTTTTTTCATAATATCATATTTATATTGATTACTTGGTCACGTTCTCTCATAATGTTTTTTGATTGATAACAATATAAAACAATATAAATTGTAAATGAGAAAAAGGTTTTTGACGATTGTTCGGGACGGCCGGCAGAATAGTGCAATAAAGTGAACAATAGACAGTGACTAATAATCGTGGTAATAAAGTTGTATTGTGATGTGAAATTTCGTGACTAGTTATAAGTGTAAAATCTATTGAATTCGTTGTCTATTAGTGTTTTATAGTATAATAATAAGTTTCTTTGTGTTTGGAATGTATTTAGTCGATAATATTTCCAGTTAGTGTTTTTCGTGTATTGTAAAGTTTGTTCGTGTTGTACTAGTTTGTATGAAAGTTTTATGCAGTAGGTATTAATAGAGTAGGTATTTACAAATAAATTATCCCATGTTGATAAATTGATGTTACGCACATAGCGGCTAATTAAACCTTCACGATAAGGTATGATACATAAGAGTTAAGTAAATAGCTGATAAGATATTAAGAAATAAAGTATATTTTTTCGTGTGTTTTCTCATTTCCCAAAACGATTTATAGGTAGATTAGAAATAGTATTGAACTTAGTATTGAAAATGTAACTTAACTTGATAGCCATAATTTTTTAGAATATTTTAATATGTAACATGTAATATTGTGACTGATAAGGAATTGTTAGTGATAAGAAACGTCGTATGTGCATAGATAAAATGAGATAAATAAAGTTGAAAACTAGTGAGCTTGCGCGCGGCTCTCTATATGGTATTGTCTTTAAGTGGCTTAGTGAGAGTCGGGTTTCTATGGCTACGGATCATCACTTGTCCCACTCTCGCCTCAAGACTCTGAAAGAGACAGCAAGCAAGCTCTCCTAGTTCCTGGTACAACAAGCTCTCTGCGTTTTACTTCGCAACCCAGCACCCAGTTCGAAACACCGTACGTCTCGCCCTCCGCAACGATACAGTCCACTGCCAAATCCGAGCGGGGCGTGCGGCACAACGATGAAGATCGCAAAAAATTACATGTCAGAATCAGACTATAGCAAAATTCTTAAATAATCTGTGTTATTATTTATATTTATTAACACTTTATTATAATATTTATAATAGAATGTAGAGATTGAATGAGAATGCAAGCGGGTGTAAAAGGCAGAGAATAAAATTATCTATGAAGAATTCTAATACGCATGTTTTATCATATATTTGTTTAAAAGGTAAATGTATTAACTGCAAATGGGGGAACCCTGTGTCGTAGTAGAAAGTTGTCATGTCTTTGGCAATTGGCACAAAAAGGCCCACTCAGTGCCGTGAAGCCAAAAAAAAAGTCATGTCAAAGGAAGCAAACGAAGTTTCATTCTCTATGTATAAAAATAATTTTACAGTTTTTATTAAAATGTAATGTAGTCAGCAGCAGTGCCACAACTCGTGTTATTTCATGAACGCTCATAGGACTTAGCCATACACCACACCACAGAATAAGTAGATTACACACACACAGCCCATGGGTAACACAAAAAAACAAACAAACAAACTTGCAAGTCAGCAGTGGACCCATTTGACTAACATTTGAATTCAGCAGGAGTTGCTACTTGCTGGCTCTAACTGAAGAATGGGTACAGGGAAGGTAAACTTTGTACTGACATTAATTTTAATGTATGAGTAGATTTACTTTAGACCATTTTCAAGTAGGTACCTATCCTAACAACAAACATTAGAAACTTATTCAAATCATTTGCAGTGTGCAAACTTACTTTTCTAAGGGTAAAGCTACAACATAAATTTCACTGTCAAGTGTTTTATGATACATAAACAAAATATAATTCATTTGTTATAAATAAAGATTTAGATGCTTATAATTTTAAAAATCTATTGTTCCAGTTCAGAATAATTGACTGCTGTGTGATACAATCAACAAGAAGTATGAATGCAAATAAGAAGTAATGTAAAAAGTTTCTCAGCTTGCTGCAAATCCATACCTACAAGTTCCAATATCGAATAGTTGGGCCATGGTCCCCAAGCATGGACTCTTAACTTGGAGGAAGTACCTACCTTATCACTGAATATGTTGTGAAATTTCAACTGCCTACTTACATTTTTATTAAATGTTTAACGTAATTATAACAATACTGTAAATAAATCCTATCGATACACATTTTTTAAATAAAGTTTATATAAGTTATTGGTAAATATTCTGGATTGTAATATCAATTATTTATCTCTATTATCAATGCAAAGCTGATAGCTGATAGAGGTATAATAGAGTTTATTGAAATAAATAAACTTTACAAATTGTAACTTTTTATTTATTGTAGTTAGTTATATTAATTATTTCAAACACAAACAAAACAACAAAACAAAACAAAAACCTAAATAAGTTAAAATTATTGATAAAATTAGTTGACAGTCCATTACAATAGAATACTTATGGTTGGTTTGGGAATTGAGAATGTCTCAAAACTTACATGTGCATTATATTGTATGAACATTTTGCTTTGAGTTGAATTTGTAGTTCTCAATTCAGAAACCTACCATTAATGGTAGAGGTATCACAAAAGTATTTCAACTTCTGTTATTTATTCATAAGTAACAAAACTTTTTTTACATAATTTTATCCTCTTGAATCTATCAAATTCAGAACAAACGGGATCTCTTATTTGAAATTTTACCTTAATAATCTTAAACACAAAAAATAACTGTTTAAAAACATTATTCTAGAAACAACTAAATAGATTTAAATTGAATTGAATACTTATGACTTAGGTACCGCCTTATCATTATCACTAAAGTTGTGACCTGTCGGAAAAATGAGAGACAATAGCTACCTACTTAATTTTTGTGAGGACATTGTCAAATTGGGGTTTAATGAATTAATAATTCAAGCTTAAATTTGTCATAAGACCTATCTGTATACAGAATAACACATTGAATTTTTTTATTGTAGGTATGTAGGTAGCTATTAGCTGTAGTTGCAAGTACTTAAATTGTGTGTTGACAGAGCTTTTTTAATATTGAGTGAAATTTAATGGTTCTTCAAATTCATGTTCACACACTACTTATTTACTTAATAGAATGCCTATATTTAATGTTATGTACATTGTTTTTGAACGCAGGTTTCTATTAATCTTCTTTGGGAGAAGTTCTCTTTGTTTACCCAATAAGTATATGAAAGTCCAAGTCACAATTCTGCAAACACCTGCAACTTAAAAAGAGTTCTTCTGTTCTGTTGATTGGTAGGTACATACCTACAACCTTCTAGCTGATCGTGGCTTCATTGAGTCCGAATGCTTATCTTCTTAGTCACTCGGTCGCCGGTCGCTCTGTTTAGAGGGCTTCTTCAGTCTGTTGTAAAATCCCGACCGGCATTGAATTGCTGGCGAGTGACTGTTTGATTGTATTTATTTTATCATGTACTCACGATCACGAAAGCCAATCCAATGCCACACGCTCATTCCTTTTTTGGACTCTTCCAAAGTCTACCTCATGCACAATCTTGGGTTGGATTGGAATATGTAAAACGTATATGCATAGGGCGAAGCGAGGTGAACAAGGCGTTTAGGACTTAGATTTTTTTCACAAAAATATTAAAATGTAGAAAATTGTACAGTTCTTGATTTTATTGTATAAAGTAGACAAATATAATCACATTTCACTCTTTGAATTTTTTTCCTCCGACCGACGGTTTAGCGTAAAAGTGAGATTATGTGTTGCTTCGACTCTCAGAAAGTTGTTTTTTACTAGCCAAATCACGAACGATAATTTTGACAGCTGGGAGGTGTCGTTTCGATTTACTTTTGTGTCAAACACTTGTCAAAATGTAAGTGACAGTTAGTGGAATACCAATGAGTGAACCGGTCTTGTTCGACTGTGGTTCGATTGATATAGCAGAATAGCAAATACGAACAAACTCGAAATTTTGGATCGAACAAGCGTAAACTAAACGAAGAACCAACTAAATGATAGCCGAAACGATATGGTTTTTGCTTTAGTAGAATAGGAAAACGGCCCAATAGCTATTGTTTAGTGACGATTTAGTTTGAATTTTTATGCTTTTTGTTAGTAGAATTGGCCCCCAGGTCGTGAACAATTTTGAAGCGATTTTGTAGTTCCTTTATAAATTTCTTTCCATCATCCTCTGTAGTTGATGCAACTAGCCCGTCATCAACGTAAAGCGCAATCAATACTTTAGATTTTCCATTTTCTCGAATATATAGGCATGGATCAGAAATACCTGTTTGAAGTTGGAGCTCACAATAAATTCATGCATACTGGTGTTCCAACATCTTGGAGCCTGCTTGAGGCCATATAAGCTCCTCTTCACGCGGCACACTATGTTCCATCGCTATAACCATCGGGCTTTTACATGTAGATTTCTTCGTCTACGTTACCGTTTTGAAATGCTGTAGACACATCAAATTGACAGAGGTATAATTTCTCTTTTGCTACTGCTAATAGGGCACGGACGGTAGTAAGACGCACTACAAGGCTGAACGTCTTATCATAGTCTACCCCTGGTTTCTGTGAGAATCCTTTTACTACCAATCTTGCTTTGCTTTGCACTTGCATGGCAGTGCTTTTCTGTTCTTTGGTAAAGAAAGAAAGAAAGAAAGAAAAACTATTTATTGGCACACACACAAAATAATGATAACATAAATAATCAAGAATAACAGTAAACAAAAAAAAATGTGCGCGGCCAACTAGGCCCCATCCTCAGCAATGTCACAGTGACATACGTAGCATGCCACTGAGACGCTGGTATTCTGGAGGAGCCTATTTGGTGACAACAAAATAACAAAACAAAATAACAAACAAAAAAAAATTAAACACTGCAATACAATAAAAGATAAATTCTCTAGTCTAGTTTTAGTTTATCTGTGCTAACTTCAATGCGGTGCCATGACATGATATAAAAAAAAAACAAATGGATATAAACAGCAGAGAAGGAAAAAAAAAAAGTAAAGTGCTACAATACAAACGCAAACAAAACAACAAACAAACGAGAAGGGAACAAAAAACACGATTCACAATGAAACATAAAAGATGTAAAAGTTGCCCGCCTCAAGAGTCCTGCGCCGGACGTGAACGCCCACCAGCACCCAGTTATTAGGTAGTAGGTAAAGGAACAAGATTCCATGTTTGGTTCTCATTAAGGGAATTTATTTCGCTCAGCATCGCTCCCAACCATTTGATTTTGTCTTTGTTTTCTAGAACTTCGCGATAGGTTGAAGGTTCTCTATAGTTAAACTCTTCTGTAGCGGCGAGAACAAATTCAACAAAACTTTGTTTTCTCAGAAGGCTGCGATCACGAAGTACTCGTTGTTCAGGAGGTGCTTCATTGTTAGTGTCTTCATTATTTGTAACTTCTTCAGTTGGATTTATTATAATAATAGTATCATTAGCATCTGTATCTGGGATAGTTATTTCTTCATCATCATTTTCTTGCACTGACTCACACTCACTTTCAACATCATCATCATCAAAGAAGTTAATTTCGGCGTTATGTTTATCATTATCGTTCGAAGATTTTGTAATTTCCGAGATTAAATTTTGTGTTTCGGTGTTTCGGAGTTTGTTAGTGAATCAAACATCTTTGGCAATCATTATTTTATGTTTTGAAGGTACCCAAATTCTATAAGCTTTGGATGTATCTGAATAGCCTGCAAACATAATAGCCCAAGTATAGCTTTCGATTTAAATGTATCATGTTCTTTGCCATCTTGTAGTATGAAGGCTTTTACTCTAAACTGACACAGATGGAAGATGCGAGGCTTTCTATGTACCCATTTCTCAAAAGGTGTGTGTGTAGTAACAGCACCAAAATGTGCAAAAATAGTTTTATTGACACTCCGATTGCAAAGGTAGTTTGCAGTTTGAATAGCTTCTCTCCAAAGGCTTTGAGGTGCTTTGGATTCATCATCATGCTCCTAGCCTTTTCCAAAAGGGTACGGTTTTTGCGTTCTGCAACACCATTCTGGTGTGGTGTATATGGTGCTGTAAGTCGTCTTGTAATACCATGCTCTTTCAAAAAATTTACAAATTTTTGAGTGCAGTATTCCAAACCATTGTCAGACGAGAGACTAATAATTTTTTTATCTGTGAAATTTTCCGTTTCTGCCTTGTAAAGTTTTTTGTCCAATACATCACTTTTTTGTTGTATGCAAATTGCATACAACAAAAAAGTAGTAAGGATGTATCCTTCAATGCCAATTTCATGTCGGCTTCATTCTTCTGCCAAACTACATTTTTCTTTGTTCTTGTATTTACACGATGTAGGAATTTAAGTGGTACAGCCCATCTTTGCCATTTGGCGCATCGAGTATAAGTAATACCTTCTTCAGGATATGTAATTGTGGCCTTTTTATTCGTAAATATGAAAGTCCATCCTCATTCTGTGGCTTTTCCAATGGATAGTAAATTCGAGGATTTTATTTTATTTTATTTATTTATAGCCTTTATTCAGGTTTTTACAGTATAATTCATTAATATCTAAATGTTTTGCTGCTCCCCTGTGTGCCCTCCGGCAAAGGCCTCCTCCAAACTCTTCCATTCCTTCCTCTCTCTAGCCGTTCTCATCCAGTTTTTCCCTGCCATCTTCACCAAATCATCCTCCCATCTCTTCAGCGGCTTTCCTTTCCTTCTTTTCCCCTCTCTAGGGTACCAATTGGTTACCACCTTACTCCATCTGTCGTCCCCTCTCATTGTGTGACCAGCCCATTTCCATTTAAGGGTTCTCAATTTTACCACGACATCTTCTACTTTGGTAGCTTTCCTTATATTTGTGTGCCTGATTTTATCCACTTTTCTCTTGCCTATCATGCTTCGTTCCATGGCCCGTTGACAAGTTTGTAATTTGGTTTGCTGGGATTTAGTTAACGCCCACGTCTGGCACCCATATGTTAGGATAGGTAGGATGCTACTGTTGAACAACTTACCCTTAGCTGAGATGTTGATTTTCCTGTCTTTCATAATCTCTTTATGAGATAATCTCTATAAGAGATTATGAAATTCGAGGATAGGGAAGGCTTATTAGAGTATTAAAAAAAAACTCTTGAATTTTTGTTTTGCCTCCAACGTTGGCATCATCTACCATGATGGTGGCTTGGCCTTTACCAGAGATTTCAACTGTCGCATCTTGAGAAGCTAGTCTTAGGAGTTGGAAGTTAGATTTGTCGAGATTTTCGAAATAGTTTCTGTAGTAAGAAATGTGCGATGTACAACCGCTATCAAGAATCCATGTATTCTTTTCATCATCTGGACTCTTACTTTTAGATAGAGCGTAGGAAGTTATAGGAACTTCTACGTTCGTTTCTTTCTTCTTCTTACTTTCCAGCTTTCTACATTCATTGATAAGATGTCCTTTCTTTTTGCAAAATTTGCATGTTTTTACGAAATTCGACTCTTCTTCATGTTCATCTTTAATATCTTTAGTATTCTTGTTATTAATTTGTCTGGCTTCGGATTCTTCTAAAATATTTATCTTAAGTTGTTCAGGTTAAGGTAACGTATCTCTGAATTGTATAGCAACGCCAAAATTTTCGTAGTCAGATGGTAAGCTGTATAACAGCGAGCAAATCCTCATGAATATGAATGTCCATATCCTGCAATTTGTCTACCACATCCATGAACTTATTTAAATGCTCTCTAATATTGCCATGTTAAATTTTGGACAATATAACTGCTTTAAGAGTGTAGCCTTTCTAACCTGTCCCTTACTGGCATAATGGAATCAGACGTAGTCCAAATCTTATGAGCTGTTTTGCAGTTTTTAATTTGCTTTAATTCAGGTGAAATTAAAAGTACTAACTTGATTGTACTTAATTGATACTTTAATATAATAAAGTACAATGACATGACACACAATAACTAAAAGCTGTCGCTATGGAGACTGACGGTACAGTTCTCCTAACACAAAATCTATCACAATTCCTTTCAAAGGTATTGTGATTGTGATAAGTGATTTATGGAATTGTTTAACGTAGAGTCGCAATCCCTTGCGGAACGAGTAATGTTTAAAATGACACTTCACTTGACACTTCTTTCAAATGTATTAAAGTTAATTTCGTGTGTCACTTTGCTTGGACAGTTCAATTTCGTTCATTCAA
The DNA here is from genome assembly GCA_910589605.1 of Chrysoteuchia culmella. Taxonomy (NCBI): domain Eukaryota; kingdom Metazoa; phylum Arthropoda; class Insecta; order Lepidoptera; family Crambidae; genus Chrysoteuchia; species Chrysoteuchia culmella. The sequence continues at coordinate 17,076,822 of OU342651.1, read as the reverse complement.
TTTCAAAACGGGTCCCGATCACAATCACTATCAAATGTCAAATATTGACGGCCTAAAGCATGTGAATATCTTTCAAATGAAGAATAAAGGGATTGCGATAGATTTTAAAATTAAACAATTAGCCCCTGTTTTTATTACAACGTAACTTAACCTAAGCGCGGTGAGACGAAAGAAATGCCGTGACTAGGACCTATTTGTAGTTAGTGCGCATCTTTTACCTTATTCCAAATTAACATAAAGTTACACAATTAGTAACAAAAAAATATATACAATTAAGCTTACAAAAGAATTTAAGTAGTGGACTCCTTATATATATATATATATATATATATATATATATATATATATTTGTAAATACATACATAATATACATATTAAACATCGATGGATGGATAGATGGAAGGTACAATTTTTTTATAAAGATATGCTAGACATCCGAGACTTCGTCCCTCCGTATTGACGGTCACTAATATGCGCATTATGCGCTATTTCCATTATGCGATTGGATGAAATATATTAAAATGTTTTATGAAATTAAAATAACAAGTCGTACTTTTTCTTATTCACAAATTTATAAACTGAACAGTTACATTTTTGTTTCTATCTAAGATTTTTGATAAAAGACTTGAGATGTTCAATCTCGAAATAGGCACGACCACTGCAGAGGCGGGCGTATTGGCTGAAGGTTTTTCGGGTGTGTCTTTATGCGTACTGTCAATAACATCCAGCTTTTCTCCTGTCGGAATAATTATATACTTTAAGAAAACAATCACAAATAAGGCTATGATGGGGCTGACATAACCTTAATATATTAAAAGCCCCTTAAAAAAAAGAAAAAAAAAGAAAAAAAACAATCACTGTTTGTCCACTCAAATCTCTTTAGAGGTGATATTCAGGAAATATAATGGGTTATTCTAGACTGTATACTACCTCTTGGGACTTAGCCTAAAATCTACGACCAAGCAATCCGTATACAATAAAGAACCTTGACTATTACTTTATTAAACGAATTCTGTACAGACACTGCTTAAGCCTTCAGCACGTTTCAATATAACAAGGTTCGTTACTGTAATGTTCGTGGCTATCTCTATCGAGTTGTTCCTAGAAGTAATGTAACTGATGATTTCATAAAAGTAACCGAGTTGTACGACGTAAAGTCATAATTGGCAACATTAAACAAAGGATAGAGAGGTTAGATATATAATAATACGAATTTTAGAGTGGAACCAGCTTAGTCTGCCTCATCTATTATTAGCACCACATATGTCATGGCCTATTCTCCTTATCCATCCATAAGAATAGCCAGTGCTCCAGTCCCCACGTCCCCACGTTAAAATATTTTGAAAATATGATACTTTTACGAAAGATTTTCTTGCTCCACTGAGGTATACAGGGTGGAAAAAGAAGACGGTAGCTAGAGGGATAGTACCCTCAATATTGATATAACCAATTTATACTTACAGGGAACATTCCTTTATTTTCAAAAATAAGTTCTATTGCTTTTAAAGATTTTTGATAAATCTCTTGCCTGCACCGGGAATCGAACCGGCTTAAATGAGAAAAAATAACAGCCTGTACTTTTATGGTACCAATCATATAAAATAATAGTATTAGTAGTAATAGTAATATAAATAAATAGTGTTATTATTAATGATTAATTAAGTGCCCTCCGACGACCGTCTCTTTTTTCACTCTGTATAGTTTGCACGGTGTGACATTCACACATGACATTCCTGAGATGTTCGAAGATTTACATCGAGTGCCTGAACAGGCAGTAGACCACCCAGCTTTTAAACTATTTCTTGTGTTCTATGGTTACCAACAAATTAAGATATCACCATATAATAATCACCATTATTCTCTTCTGAATGAGACGAGCTGAACTCTAGTCTTCTCCTACTAGGCTTCTTCGTCTTCGTGGCGTTCGTACTAGCTCCGCCTCTTCCTCCCTGAAGATCAAGTTGCTTTTCCGATTCAGCCAAATTTTTTTCCACAGTGCAGTAGTTATAACCTATTCCTATGCCTATGCCGACGCTAGATATTATTGTAAACATAATACATGACACTACAGCAACGAGCGCACAGCATGCTGCAAGCCTTGAAAAGAAGAAAATATTGTATTAGGATCAAGATGTTTGTTTCTAGTGCAGTTTGGGCGAAAACTTTGAGATAGATCTCGCCTAATATACTTAAATAACACCTACAACCTCGCAAGACAAGATACCTATCATGATGTTAGTTATCTACTTAGTCCTGCGAGGTTATTGCAGTTTAACAATTACCAATAACAGGGTTATCACATACATAGTCTAAGTTCGAGACCGCTGACTGCATTAGTCAGCCCTGACCAAACCTCAAATGTGCGGCAGAATCAGTTACTTGGGTAATTCGGCCATTCTCCGTTTAGGCAGTTTTTACATGTCCGGGCTTGTGTATCGGTAAATATTGCCTTGTTCAATTAGTGCAATTTGTTTTAGGTTAGTACGCATTCTCATTTAGGTGTGTACACAAAAATTTAAGCCTCAGTTAAGCAATGGTTTGGTATGGTTAAATTCATTTTTTAACCCCTGTTCTGTGATCACCGTAACTTGTGCGCTCACCAACCCAATGTATTTAGACATTTGCCTGTAATTTTTTTGATTTGATTTGTTTAATCAATTTTTTAAATAGTATTATGCAATGTGTATCTCATAACAAATAGCCACTTAATAGAACCAATATGTTAACAATTATCATAGATTGTCTGCATGTCCGATCTAAAGTTATAGTTACCGTGACTTTTTATCACTACTGAACGTATCGCGAGCCCTCAGCTTGGGCTGCGACTTGCGGGCAGATGGAGCAGTCCACCGGGGAGACGTGTTCTAGTACTTACCTACCTTTACAAAAATATCTCTACACAATTATTGTACGTACCTACTATCTAAATATTGCTTAGAATAGGCTAGTTGACAAAATTTCAATAACTGCTTAATATTTTAGCTTATTAGGCATTTTATCATAAAAAAGGTTTATTTATTTTTAATCGAGCGTTTACATTATAAATTTCGCGTTTTAAAAAACCAATTTCAATTTGGTTCCAAAACGCACAAGACTGTCATGGCGTCTTGAATGACGTCACGACGTGCGAAACAAACCAAAGAGCGATCGTGTCTTCGTACGTTATAGCTAGTTTCTATCGTTTAAAAATGAATTTCCCATATTATAAGTACTGTATAGTGCCCCAGTGTGATAGCACGACTATAAAAACGCCAAACAAGTTATTTACACATGTTTAGTTGAATCGTGTGATTTTATAAACACCTTAAAAAGTGGTATGCGTGTTATGGCAGATAGGGGCTTTAAACATGTAGAACAATATTTAAAAAAATCAGGTATTACACTAGTAAGACCTCCAAGTGTTGAAAAAGGAGTGAAAATGAGTAAAACTGAAGCGAACGTAACTAAACAGATTGCCTTGAGGATTCATATAGAGAGAGTTATTAAGCGCTTACGTTAAATTTATTTATTTAGACCACATGCATGTATTACTTTTAAATTTGTAATAATTCTTGACGAGATAATAATCATAGCATGTGCATTAATTAATTTGAAAGATTCTTTAATAAAATAAAACTAAGGAAAACTTTAAGATTGTTTTTTTATTTCAAATATGTTATAGTTCCACACTTTGATATAACAATGGGTATACATTAATTTTCCAAAAGTTTAATAGTTTATTATTAATCAAATTCTCAACATACTCAATATTGAATGGCACACTTAAAATCTCCACTTTTTGATTTTCACTATAATCTGGGTCCGCTATACAAAACAAAAAATTTTTCTTTCCTGTTAAATACATTTGAAGCTGCATTTGGGCACAATATTTTTCTGCAGCTTTTCCATTTTGTATATAATTTTTAAATGTGTTGGCATTAATAGGACATTTAATCTCGATTATGATATCTTTAAATATTCCATCTGGGGAACCAGCAATCATTGGAATTATTTTATACTTACAAGGAAGTTTTAACATTGCGAAATTCAGATGAGCAAAATTCACTGTTCGACGCGAAAAAAATTCCAAGCATAACGGCATCGATTCTGGGCAAATTATTACTGTCTGCTTTGCTGAATCCAGATTCCATGGTTAATTCTTTCAAATTATAATTAGCAAAAACTGTATCAACTTGATATTAATTGTTAAAAACCAAAATTTTATCAAGAACCGGTAGTGATACTCGAAACGTCAAAGACAAGATTGGAGTTTCGCACGGCGTGACGTAACGCTTTCTGATTGGTGTTCACTGTCACGTGACTAAAGGTTTCATTTTACGAAATTTATTTTGTTTTAAATATTATTAATCTTTAACGCTTTTAATAATTAAAATTGTTTGTTATTTTCTCCATAATATAATTAATCATTATAAACCCCTATCCATTATATTTATTCTTAATGGACACAAGCCTATTTTGTTGAAAGCTGCTTTCGCAAAGAAACTGTTAAAAAACTTTGTTTGTGTTACCTCAAAACGTAGTCTAAATTTTTACGCATAAAACCGGTTTCCGTATTACGAATATTTCTGAAAGTGACAGCATAATTTTTAAACCAAGTCTAACTTTAGTTAAGTTTTGCAGTAACACTAATGACTGTTTATTTAAAAATCAACCCTACACAAACCATTGTGGGTGCTATTTCTTCCCAAGCTACCGACAGTGCCGGTACCCGGCCAGCCGCTGCCAAGCATGGTCAACCACACAACCCGCGACATCTCCCCGCCCGCCCCCGCCCCTACCGCCGACCACATGACTGCGCATCATCAGATCAGAACACAACTATGAAACATACATAACTATGAAACTATTATTATTATTTATTTATTTTGTAAACACACAATTTTAAAACACATGAAGTAGACAAACAATAGTACAGGAGCGCAGCTAATTACATATTAAAATTTCTTCCAGCAGGCCCGTGAGAAGAAAGAGCATAGAGAAGGGAAGTCAGACATCCAAACATTAATTATGGATAAATAATAACCTATACTAACCTATACCCATATTAATGTGTGTTGTTGTCACGCCACGAAGCACGTAAGTGTCTATACCATATCCTTGGTTCGAAACTTCTATTGGCCGTGCACCTATTATTTAACTAGATAGTTTAGATTTGATTCCTGTTGCTCATTCAAATAGAGACAGTACTTAGGCCTGCGTACGTTGTAGTAGGCCAGTATTTGCATAGGTATGCTATAAGTTTTCGAAATTCCTAAGAAAACCTGTAATTTTCTAAGTACCGTTTACTATTTTATGATTACCGTTGTACGAAAATATAAATAGGTAAAGACCATTTGGTTTTTGTGTCACGCCGCCTTATACGTGCCGTTTCATTGACAAATTATATAAACCGACTCAGTTGACCCCGACTGCCCGTAGTCTTGTATGCCCTTCCCCTAGAGTGTAATTTAGAGCCGCGAAGGCCGGAGGGGTGAGGCGGCCCGCGTGCTGAGGAGCAGGTGGCAATGAGCGCCGGAGCCGTGACAGAAGATCTGCATGTTGCATGCCTGCTCGCATGCTGCTCATGCCTGGCTGTATAATGCATGCTGCACATGCCTGACTGCATAATGCATAATGTTTTATGGTAAATTATTGTTATGGATATTAAATATATTGAAAATGAAATGCATAGCAAATAAAATTATGGAATAAAGTAGTTATGGCGTTTGATTGATTATGAAGAATGAATTTATTGCAATAAATGTTATGTCATTTGACAGTTATGGCAACAGAAACGTTATTTCTAATGGAATTATGGCAAATGAAACTATGTCAAACGAAATTATTGCATTTGAAATTCGGGCAAACATTAGTCAACCCCGTGTACCACCCAACTGACTATTATCTGTAAGACCTGCGGCTCGCTGGCGACCAAACATAGAATCTGAACTACAAAGTACAGATTTTACAAAAAACGGCTAGTTATACCCAGCTGATTTTGCAACCAGTATTTGCAATATTTATTATTCATTAAATACTTACTTTTCAAATATGTAAAAGACGTCTCCAACACAAAACCAGGGACCGCAAATACCCATATTGTGAAATGTTATTTATATAAAATGTCCAATAAAACTAAATAAAAAAACCGTACAAAAGTAAGTAAATATAAAACAACAACTGTATAAAAATAAAATAAATATTTATGAAATTGACATGGCGCACCATACAAAATGAACCATAGACTGTAAATAAATACTCTTTTATTCAAAGAGTTTTTTTGTAAGTATTTTTTTTTTCAAAAAGAAAAAATCGTATGCTCTTCTTAAAAAAAAATATGTTCATTTTATTTAATATTCCATAATAGGCCAGTCATTATCAACATCAAACATCGCAAAGGCGCATGTATCTACGATTTTTGTATTTTTTGTTATGTAGGTCCCCTGAGAGACGTTTATACCAAAATTCGAGACCCCGAAAAGCTTGTGCTTCCACTACGACCATGGTGCTTATAAAAACAGTACCTTAAAGAAGCGTTTTTCGGGTATATTTATGATATACTTTTGTTAACAAAAATAAATAAATCTACAATTTGAGCCTAAACCGAGCACTCTGGGTCCATTGGCTGCGGAAATAAAGCTATTCAAGGATGGGAACATTTTTTCCAAAATATGTACCCCATATTGTATTCGGTTTAGTTAGTGGTAGGACTTGTTGCAAGTCCGCTTTGATAGCTACCGATATTTTATCTGACGCCATAATAGAATGTTTTCAGCATTGTTGTGTTCCGGCAGTGTTTGAGAATTCCGGGAGCGACTCGCTTCCATCTTCAGAAGAATTTCTTATCAATACTTAACATCAGGCTTAGAGCTCCCCGTCGTGAATAAATATAATGTACGAAATTGTATTGCCTTAGTTTTATTGATATTAATTTGTAAATATTTGATATCATTTATAGTATAATATAAATCAGTTTCTAGGTTCTCTTTATGTATGTTTTTGCATAATAAAGAGCAATCGTCAGCGAATAAAAAGCAATCAGTATTATTCACATCTGGCAAGTCATATAAGTAAATAAGGAACAATAGCGGGCCTGATATGCTACCTTGTGGAACGTCATTTTATATTTGAGTTAGAGCCCATGGTATTGTTATCTACTTAATTTATTGTAAGAGCAATACATTTTAACTGAAGCATTGCTCTTATTGGGGACAACTGCAGATGAAATATTTTTAACACAAGTAGATAAATACAATAAAGACAACATTTATTTTAAATAAAATTGGCTAAGTGCGTGTCGGGCCACGCGCAGTATAGGGTTCCGCACTTACCCTTTACAATAGTTTAATATAGTTAGACTTATATTAATTACGTTCTCTTAGATAATATTACCTAATATATATATATATATATATATTAGACGGTTAATTTTTACGTTCATGTTCGATGTTTCATCCATAGATTTAGAATGTACAAGATATACAATGACGGCTCAAAGATCTAAAAAAAAAATATGTACATGTATTGACGAATGTCTATGTGCGAGTTAAAAATAGTGTTGTCAACGATATACTTTTACATTATCGATTGTTTCAGTTGGTAGGCTTTTTATACAGGAAGCAATCACATAGTTTGCGAGGAAAGCTTGGTCGTACGTCACGTTCCTAGCGCCGCCAATAGAAATAAATCAAGGTACTTTTTCTCAAGGACTTAGATCGAAATTATCGACTATTTAACAAGACGAAGACGAAGACGAAGTTCTGGGTTGAGTGAGTTGTTCCCAATAGTTCGGTAAGTTTTATTTACAAATCGTACTGATAACTAGTGAGCTAATGGGACTGTATACTGATGATGAGGAGCAGTGGAAACACCAGATTTTAGTAATAAAACAGATAGAATAACACACAAATACAAGTTTTGTTGACTTTACAGATGGAAAAAGAGACAAGTAACAGACAAGGTCAAAGTGACATAAAAAGTGAGAAAAACAGATTTAAAAACGGTATAAAAAGACTGTGCCAGCCAGCCAGTAGCTAACACGTACCATATCGATACCTTGGTGCTCAAAGGGCGTAACCACCAAAACACGACTTTTCAGGAGAGCCAAAAAACTAAAATTTAAATTTTGTATTTATCACAACTTTGTTGTTATTGATCCTATAAATATGATTCTTACACCAAAAGTCGTTAATTTTTGATGTGCATAATGTTAAAACATAACATTTTAAAAAATATTTGTAATTAAAAAGTTAGCTGGTGAATACGCCCCACAAAATCCAACATGAATGTCTTTTATGCCCCATAAAATGACTGCTGCGTTAGTAACGCTGTCTTTTATGCCCCATAAAATGAGTGCTGCGTTAGTAACGCAGAGTGTAACCACCAACTTTCAAAATGAAAACTGTAGTTTTTATCGATCTGTTATTAGTTATTCAACTTTTTGGGTTTATATTACAATACTTACAACTGTTTTTAGTAAAATAGGTCAATTTGGCAACCCTTAGTCCATCAGAGGCTTGTATTCTATTCTGATATTTATAAGTAGGGAAGTTTTTTTTTTACTTTTGGAATGACAAAATAAATTTAGTATTTTATAGTTAGTTACTAGAAGGAAGATAAGAGTAAAAGGCTACTATTGCAAAACAATCTTGATTGTTGGCTAGTTCTGACGAAAGTAATAATTATTAAGACAAATTAATTGGAACTACAAATTATTTTTAATGATTATTTTTAACAATTTGCTACACAGCCAGTAAGGTTTAACTAACCTTAAGCTACAAAATTTGCAAAGCTTCACAGCTTTGTCAAATGTTAGGCACATTAAAGCAATGATTGTGGCTTTAAAATTAAACCTAGTTTTGGAGGGCCTTAACATGGGTTATAACTAAACTTTTTAAGAGGAATGTGTAGCAAACGGTCTCCATACAAACGGCTATAACGTTTCCACCCTCTAAACCTTAACATACAACAATAAATTATGATGAAATATATTAAATATATTCTTTATGGCTTTAAGTCGTACAGATATACGCCCTAAATTTTCATTTGAGATTGTCGTTTACGCCCAGTACTTTGATGATGCCTAATAATTATTGCTTTTACGTCCAAAAATACAAAAAAATCTGCATTACCAGCCTTGACATTTGGGGTCGTATTCACCATTGTTTTTCGAATTTGAGAACTTTAAAAATACAGTTCAATAGCGCAGAAAAAACTGAATAAGATGGCATTTAAAACTCATTTTGACCAAAATGGTGGTTACGCCCTTTGAGCCCCAAGGTATCGATATGCGAATGACTGACAGACATGACATGAATTGAATTGAATATACTTTAATGTTTTGCCTGTTGTTAATACTGGCTTCAAGATGTGTCATATAGTTAGTGGACCCATAACGTCCAAGTGTAGCCTAGGATGAATTGGGCTAACAGATGTTGGCCAAAGGTTAGGCAGTTAGGGTTAGATAGGTACTACGCAGTATCACAGACACTCATTCAAAATACATACTCCACACGGGCATATCCTTGGTGTCAGGTGTATCCATTAAGCCAGTGGAGGAATGATCAGTCTGGGACGAGTTCTACAGGAACGGTGCGGATAGTACTAGTGGTCCCTTCTCTCCCCCCCCCCCCCCTCCTGTGGGGAGCTGGCTTGGTACAAAGTACGAAGTAATTTAAAATTTAAAAATTAGTCTTGATTTTTAAGCCCTGGGTTAGACCGTTGAGTCACAACTTTTAGAACACCAAAATGAAGATGTATACGAGTTAACAGCTTGTCCTCTCATATACCGAGATTGACCTCCCTTTTTTACTTTAATGACTGGACTATACAATCTAAGAATAATACACATATACAAAACAATTTCCCTGATACTCTTGCGAAAACCCTCACAAATATACTCTTCGAAATTTACTATGACTTAGACGTCAGAGAGAAGGCTATTGCTCGTATGTAAAGTATTATTTTTATATATTTTTGTATGTATTTTACAAAATATAGGTCCTTTAATCACAAAGATGAGTTATAAACTCTTGCATATGGATAACATACCAGATGTACTAAAGGCGTAAGTAAAAAATTATTTACAGTGTTATAATTGAGAATGTTAAGCCCAGTAGCTCAGTTGCCTTAATTTTTATCGATCTTGCAAATAGAGGCTCTGTGCTATTCAGCTACATGAACTCATACAGCCAGCTCCGTTGTACCACCAATAGTTCAGACGTGCACCCTTAAGGTTAATATTCCAAGTCTGTGAACAGCGCTCTTCGTCGTCTCAGCCACATGACACCCACCGACAATCGGTCCTGCGCTGCCCGCATCCAGCGTCTTCCCGCGACCTTCACCAGATCGTCCACTTTGTCAGGGGCCTACCTACCCATGGAGCGTCGTCTGGTACGCGGTCGCCATTCCAGAACCCTTCTACCTCAACGGCCATCGGTTCTTCTCGCTATGTGTCCCGCCCACTGCCACTTTAATGAGCAATCCTTCGATCGATGTCGGTTACTTTAGTTCTCCTACGAATCTCTTCATTTCTGATTCGATCACGTAGGGAAACCTCGAGCATAGCTCTCTCCTTTGCACTCTGTATGACCTTTTTATCAGACCCATAGTTAGCGACCACCTTTCGTCTTGAAACACAGAAGATTTTAAGGAGCTTCCCGAATGCTGCCTATAGCAATTGGTGTCCACGAGAGACAAGTTTCTCAAAGTTGGACTTACCTAACTGGACTGTCTGTCCAAGGTAAGCGATAGTGGTCAACAACTTCGAGCGTACTGTTCTCAAAGTGAACTGGAGTGGGTACAACATGGGAATTTGCCGTGGTTTTTGTCTTATCCATGTTCATCCTGACCCACTCTTTGGGAAGCACTACGGAAATCTACAAGCATTGGGTTAGCTCCTCCAATGTCATAGCCATTAGAACTGGCCATTAATGTAGATGCCGAGTCCTTTGCAGTCCAACAGCTTAAAGATATCCTCCAGCGCTCTTCTTAGTCTTTTATTATGCGCACAGCAAGGGAGTGGATTCGCTGCCTGCGTCGGTATTCCTATTCCTAGGAAGCCTATGGCCCTGCTGTACTTAAGGCTCTAGTGAATAGGCTTCCTGTCGAAATCGTACCATCTTCGGCCGCTTCTTAATCTAACGATTCAGAATAAGGCCGAGAGTGAAACTATTTTATTTAAAAAAAACTGAATTTTCACCCTTTCAGAAAACCTCAATGGGCGACGTGCTTGTCGTTCGCATTGGGCATGTGTGCCCTCACTGCTTCGGCTGTCGCCATTGGCGTCGTCATCGGCTACACCTACTGCTACTTTGAGCATCACTCTGGATTCAGACCTGGTAATATTTTTAACATCATAAATTTGTATCACCATCAATTAGATTGAATGTATAAAATAAATTTATACTGTATTAGAAGTGAGATGGTGTAATCCAAACAAAATTTTATTATTTTACAGTAAGAGGCAATCTCACATTCTCCTCGAACCACCAGCTCAAGCTTATCGAGTCGGAGGGAGCTAAACACAACCGGACTATCAACGGAGCTCTAGCTTCTAATATACTGGTCTCCAGGATTCTGAGGCTGGGCCAGGCTTTGGTGCAAGAGGAGATAGTCTATCTACCCTGGATCGGTGACGAGCCTAAAATTGTGCTGCATTACACTTGATTTAATTCGAAGATCTTGACGGAACAGCTAATAGAATTATTTATACCATTCAGATTTTCATTTTAAAAACTTGATTTTACACTCTGAGACTTGGTAGGTACTTTATTGCAAAATGCATTGGAAGCATAATACCTCGTCGTCTCAGCCACATGACAGTTGACACCCACTACTGGGTATAGGCCTATACCCAGCATAAAAATAAGAATAATAATATAAAATTTTATTAAGTAACAACACTTTGCCATTACTTAAATGGTGATTGGAGCCTCAATTTAAGCGAATATAGCCTGTGTTTGGGGGCTCCGCTAATTATTTTAGAATAACAAAGAGGCGATATGGTTCATTCTTGTACAAGTTTATAACACCAACATTACCAGTTCACCCAGCCCTACGATAAGGAACTTGCTATCAGATCTTAGGATCAGAACATCATTATAAAAGTATAGTCAGTAAGTAATAGTCTGCTGGGTGAACACAGACAGAAAATATTCTTAATGAACGTAGTTTATAGATTTACAAATAAAGTCACTTGTTAACGATTAGGTTAGAGACAAATAAAGAAGAAGAAAAGTTATGCAACGTGTATTTCCTTGTGTGTGTGTGCGTGTGTGTGCATGTGTGCGTGTGTGTGCATGTGTGTGTGTGTGTGTTTGTTGAATAATGTACCTATTCTACAGCAGCATAATACCTCACCATCAGAAAAATCGCACCTTTTAAAAAACTCACTTATAAACTTAGTTAAACCTTGGGTGCGATTGCGTAAGGTAATCGTATTCATTTGACAGTTCATATCGTATTCAATCGGCTGCAATTTGTATGGAATGACATACGATATGATACAATATCAACTGTCAAATGAATACGATTGACTTTACGCAATCGCCTAGCTTATTTGGAATCAATTTATGAGCGCAATGTTGGATATCATTTGAAAGGCAACGAAAAGAAGTACCCAAGACAAATTAAATTTTTAATTTATATTGGAGTAAAACAAAAAAAGTTTACAAAACAATAACACTCCTTAATTATGCTTTTTAGGGGTCCGTACCTCAAAAGGAAAAAAACGGAACCCTTATAGGATCACTTCGTTGTCCGTCCGTCCGTCCGTCCGTCTGTCAAGACCGTTTTTCAGGAACGCGTGGAGGTATCAAACTAAAATTTATATCTAATACTCAGGTCTACTGTCCCTTGGAGCTGTAAAAATATAACTTCTAAGCCAAAGCAATCAAAGCGGCCGCAAATTTCCTCAAATTTTCGAAACTCGCACGGGAATCAAAACCTACAGGGTACTTCCCGTGAACTTAGAATCTTGAAATTTGGTACGAAGTAACGTCTTATAGTAAAAAATCATATAATAAAAAATATTGTTGAAAATTTTAAACGGAACCCTCGGTGTGCGAGTCCGACTCGCACTTGGCCGGTGTTTTTGTATTAAAACAAGTTACTAAATACTTTTATTTTTTAATGATTAGATAACAAATCACCCCCTATTGAACCTGCATTGCTTTAACACCCAAAAATTGTGTCCAATTGTTCAACCAGCGGTCCTTATCTATATCTATCTATACAATTTAAACAGAATAAATCTATTTTTTATTTTTTATTTAGAATCAAAGTTCAGCGTGTCTGTACATTGCTTGGATTTGCAAAAAAAAATAGGGGACTCGGAATAAGAAGCAGAACCAATTTCTATCATTTTTAGAATTTTTGTCTGTCCTTCTGTCTTTATGTCTGTGTGTTTGAATAAGCATCACACCAAAACCACTGAACTAAGTCCACAGAATTTTCTATATGTTTAAAGTCCGTATCTCAAATTACCGTATAGGATTTATTTCATCAAAATCGGTGAACTCTATCAAAAGTAATTACATTTTAAAGAGAGGACGGACGGAGAAATTTATATTGTGACGCGCGTATGCAGAAGGCAAAGTTGGAGTTTACGCGTCGTTCAGGTTTTAGTTGCGTTGTTGATTTTAATTCTTGGAAAATATATCTTGACGTAACTAACTACATTATTTTTGCTGCTTTTTAGGGTTCCGTAGCATAATGGCAAAAAACGGAACCCTTATAGATTCGTCATGACTGTCTGTCTGTCCGTCCGTATGTCACTTTATTCCAAAAGTATGAAGATTACACAGTTGAAACTTGGTAGGTAGATGTATTCTGTAAACCGCTTTACGGTTTTTATTAAAAAAAGATTTTTTTATCAAACCTATACGTTTAAAAATTACATAGATTTTTTTCTTAAAGTCAACCGTGTAAATGTGTGGGGGGGGGGGGGCACACATTTGCACACCTCTAACTTTTGAAATAAGAAAGTGAAAAGTCGAACAAAATCTCCCCTTTCATGTGCGAGTTCCACTCGCACTTGAATGATTTTTATTACTTTTGCGGTATGGCGTGCATGAAAGATGGCGTTGTACATATATATTTTGTCGTTATTTCTAAAAGTATTACTTCTTTTACAAATTTTTAAGTGACTTAAAAAAAGAAGTTTAACAATGTGTCGCGAATACAAGTGGTATTTTTATGTAGTCAACAGCAGGTCAGGCTTTATACTTTGTGCTTGATGTGCTTGAGATTGCCCTTTACCTATGTCTTTCATTTAAGATGCAGTTTTCGTAATACAAGTTCTAACGTTATTACACGAGCTTCTGTTTCAGTACCTATGAACAGATTGAACAGTCGTCATAAACCTTACCATAATCCTTATGGAAGGACTTATGTCATACGATAAGGAGAATGGGCCATGATTCGCCACGCGAGCCCAAAGCGGATTGGTGGGTTTTCATGACCGCAAATACAGCCGGCACCAACGCAACGGTTTAACGTGCCTTCCGAGGCAAGGAAGATTGTAAATTATTGCTCACCTATCCCGTGGCGATTATTGCGAATCTAAATCGTAGGCCGGGCGCGCGAATCCGTACTCCTCCTCATACTCATCCGTACCTACAGTAGTTTTCAGAAAATTTTGAAAACGCTGTCGATTTCGCTGCCTTAAAAATTGTATTAACTTAATATGAATTTGAACTTAACTACATAGGTAATGGGTTAAATGGGCTGATTTGTCATCTTTTCCTGATAACGATGGTGGCAACTATTACCAAATTTACCAAATGTCAGTTAACGGCATTTTAATGTATGGAGGGTTTCTATTATAGAAACAACCTTCTATAGCTGCTATTAGACGGGACTCAAACCTACGCGACCTGTATCTGTCCAGGCAACAGGCAACGCTCTTCCTTACCTACAGACCGTTCACCGTAAGATTTTCCCTGCCGCTTACAACCTACCTATACATATAGTCGTATAACTGTTATTATTTAAAAATATGCAAATAAATCTGTGGTTTACATAACATGTGGTGTGGTGAACATATAAGTTTTAGATAATGAGGGCTAAAATGAACTTATATTACAGCAACACCGTAGGCAATGCAGCCAATTCCCAAGACTGGGGGGACATTTATGGCCATTTAGAGTCATGCTGGTCAGCGACGGATCCTGGCAGGCGACGGTCGCCTTTTGCGAGGACGTTATCTCGCAAAAGGAGGCATCGGAGCGGATTCGCGAAGAGGACGCTCATGTGAATCGGCTCCGACGAAGACGGGTGGGGCGAAGGAGGCGGCGCTATGCGCATCTTATCCCCCTATATAGCGGGGCGGTGCGGTACAGGAAACGGCTTGTGAGTCGTCTCCCGGATCGCACGGTCCCCCCTCACCCGTCTGAGATACGCTACGCTTGCCCAGCCATCTCTAGTCGCGAAGAGGCCCTGACAGCGGGCAGACTGTCGGTCTAAGGAGTAGTGTACCCCCTGATCCCCCATGGCCTACGACAGTGTGATGGCAAACAGTGAGGGGTTTAGCTGGTAGTGCCGCTCCCTCCGGGCTCCCAATCCAGCCTTTCGAGGCTGAATGGGGGACTGGGAGGCGGTGGTCCCTCCCATCTCCCGTCCTCCCACCGAGCTTTCGAGCTCGGTGGGGGGATGGGAGCTGGTACGATCCTACCCCGAATCCCCGCCGAGCCTACTAAGCTTGACGTGGTGTCGGGGGGCGGCGAGGGATAGGGTGCTGGATTTGCGAGTCCGGTATTCTAGGTGAGCCCAGCATAACCGTTTGGTAAGCTTAAAAGCATTCCCCTCACTCAAAACAAAAAAAAAAAGAAGAAAGGTCTGTAGGTGTTAGAAGACTCGTCGAATTGTAGTAAGTAGAATATTTATTGTCTTTGATCTCCGGCTTTACCATTAATGGAATATCGGAGTAATGTTGTGAGCGGCATGGCGCTGACACAATGTGTAACTCTGCCTATTAATCAACATTACTATAATATTGCGGTCGCAGCTACTAGTAGCAGGGCTCTGGATGTTTTTGATGACGATTATCTTTTCAGTTTTCCTTTCAATTTACTTCCAAGTGCTTTAGCTACGAAGTTTTGGGGTCAGAGAAAGTAATCACTAAGTATACGTACATCTATGTTTTGGCGCGCACTGTTCATTGAAATAAAACAACTTTTACGGATATCAAACGCGCTATATTTCCACGAACTAGTTGTAATTGTCCGTATTTTTAGGTTTTTAAGGGGTTTTTTGATTTTCCCGACGTTTCGGCACCTTTACAGCTGCCGTGGTCACGGGATGACTGACCACGGCAGCCCTGAGTCAAAAGTTGTTTTATTTTAATCACTAAGTAGTTCACGTTGGGATCTAAAATCTACTACTAAAGGTAGTAGATTTATCTGTGTCAGAAACACAGTACAATTTTCACCTATGCCAAGTCTCAGTATCTTCCAGACAGCCTCATAAAATATTCTTGGGGGTTTATTACTTGCGTATAAGTGTAGACCTAAGCAATAAAGATTTATGGTGATAGATCCTGTCTATCCATTGTATCCTAATACACGGGAAAACATTATTACCAATACTATTCCTAGAGAGCTCCTTAAGAGATACAAAGCTATTACCGGATAATACTAACTATTAGTAACGCTATTACGATATGTTTTATTAATTCCTAGCATAAATTTGCTGAACTAGGCAAAACGAATCCTAAATATGGTGGTTGAAGCACGCAAAGTATTCCAAATATACAGTCCCAAACTTTTTATTTGTGTATATTTTTAAGATTCATAATCTATCCTTGTCATATTTGGGACTAATGAGAAAGATATTCTTTTTATAAAACTCAATCGTGTACATATAAACATTTCTATAAATAGTTTTAGGTATGTTATTTGTCAACTTAGGTGTATTTCATCATTTTTGTGAATTGAAATTTAAATCTAGCGTGGCTACTTTTTACTAGACAATCAAACGTTGTCTTTATAATCAACGTTGTCAAAATAAAACATTGTCTTGTTGAAACTATAACTAACTAGAGAATTTGTTAGAGAACGCAAAAACAAGTACATAATAACTACGTTCTACAAAGTTTACATCATAGACGCTGTTAATATTATTATCAGTAACATTTATACATGGTAACTAATTAGAGAATTGCAAATGAACTGGTAAACAAGTGCGCAATCCAGAACACCAGATTTTTTTTTTTTGCTTTATAAATGCATGTCAAAACTACATTCAGATAATAATACAGTAAACTATATATACTTACTTACCTACTTATGTACTTTTTTCGTTTATATGAAACATGGAAATCACATATTTACCTTTCAGTCATTGTAAGTACTGACATTATTAGAAGAAACGTGATATTGACGAGTCATGCGATCTTTAATTTGGGCTTCCAATTGATTAAAGCTTCGGTACACCGCCTCTCTGTACCAATTAATATAGATTTACTGATGTAGAAGAATTTAAGACAAATTGATTACATAACTCGACTTGTAGTTGCGTACGTAATTTTGTTGACAAGCCGATTCTAAGGATTAGTCAGGCAGGACTCAGAAATACTTTCTGTCTCCGGCGAATCGAATAATATCATTTTGATAGTCCCTTTTGAGTATCTGGATAAAATTGAATTGTTGAGGACCCCTGATGATAGGGATTAAATAGTTGAAAATAACTGCTTGTAGAATAAACCTATTCATTGAAAGGTTAGACCTTTCAACGAATAGGTTTATTCTAACGGTGTTTAATTATTACCTTAGTGTCATCATCATTATCATCGGACCATTTTAATGTCCCTTCTGTTGGGACAGGACGACGCTCCGTGGGTAGGCCCCCGATAAGGTGGTCCGACGATCTGGTGAAGGTCGCGGGAAGCCGCTGGATGCGGGCAGTGTGGGACCGATCGTCGTAGAGATTCTTGTGAGAGGTCTATACCCAGTAGTGAGTGTATTGTGACTGAGATGACGACGATGACTGTTGGGGTACCTTAAAAGGCGAATGAGTCATGGTGACCCATCTCACAGGGTCAAATCGCCTAATTTTGGTGCGTTGAACTTAAAATGTAGGTGTAATAGTTAAGTACTTTTGTATCGGTAACTAATTATATGAACAAGGTGAGTTGCATAAACCAATTGAGCCTTGATCATGCATACAACACCATTCATGATTCATCCACAATAGACACAAGGCCTTGAATATTTTTGTGGGTTAATAAAAGTGACAAAACAGTTAAGTATAATGGCTGACATCCACTAGACGATAAAATTAAAATAATTATCTAATTTTGTTTCAAACCCCAATTTGAAATGTATTTTTGGATTATGACCGTTGCCGAAAATAACTAAATTGTCTTAACATATAAAATCGTAAACTGACTGACTGGGTGATATATCAACGCAAAGCCCCCTTTGTATCACCAATTATGCCTCTAACCGCTTCATTATTAGATAATGTAGTAATTATGATAAGTCCTACCAACATGTAGACATATTTGGCCTTAACTTTAGAATATTTAAGCAAACAATTTATAAATAATTTATTAAATTCTGCCAAAATTATTACTATTTTTAACCCACCTCATTAGTACTATATTATATATTGTTATCGATTATTTTCATAGTTAAACATAGGAAAAAACTAAGTTTATTTTTAGTTTATTTTATGAATTTAAGTTTACTACATAAGAAACATAACTTTATATTGTGTTCACTCAATTGAACTGTTTTATTTTGTTGTGGAAACTGTCTTTGGCTTTTGTATAACTCATTAAGTGTAGCATTAAGGTAATATTGTATGCTGTTTGTTTCTCAAAAATAAATAAATAAATAAAGCGCAAACTGCTTGACCTAGAGACTTGAAATTTTGCACACTGATACCTTATACAGTGTATATAATAATTACAATAATTTCACCCCTAGGTGGGCAAAATAGGGGATGGAAGTTTGTATGAAAGTCCGTCAGTTTTGAAGTTAGGATCGTCAAAATTTGTATTTAGGCTGAGGATTGAAAACAAACATTTATCTGTCTCGGCGTTTTTGATAATTCCACCCTCAAAAGGGTAAAAAGGGGGATGAAGTTGTCTCAGAAATGTCTTATTTCCAAAGTAAAAGTCACTTATATTTCTTATTAGGCTTATGATTGGAAATCTATATAGGTATATAAAATTCTAAATTGATTGATTGTTGATATGAGAGTAGAGCCCAAACCTTTCATGGTGTAGGTGAGCACTAAGAAAGGTATTTTTAAAATCAACCCCTAAGAGGATAAAATAGAGGTGATTTTTTTATGAAAGTCCGTCAGTTTCGAAGTTAGGATCTTAAAGTTTTGTGGTTAGGGTGACAGTTTAACATTAATATTTATGTGTCTCAGAGTACTTTACAATTCCACCCCCAAAGGGTGAAAAGGGGTTGAACCGGTGTACTAAAAAACTCTACATTTATTCATTGATTGATTCTTGTCATGATAGTGTAAGCAAAAAGTCTGAAAGCAGAGACACCATTTTTGGAGGGTAGATACCTTTTATGGTGTAGATGAGCACTAAGAAAGGTTTTTTCAAAATTCTCTCCATAAGGGGGTAAAATTGGGGGTGAAATTTTGTATGAAAGTCCTTCAGTTTCGAAGTTAGGATCTTCAAACTTTGTGTTTAGGCTGTCGATTAAAAATAAATATTCTCACTTTTTCGGCGTTATTGACTATTCCATCCCCCTAAGGGGTGTAAAGGGGGTTGAAATTGTCCTTCATTTTCAAAGTAAAAAATCCCAAAAAATATATTTAGCTTTTTTTTATTTTATTTGGAAACTAAAAACAATTAAACAAACACATATTTAGTAATTTTCTGAAATCAACCCCTTAGGGAGTTAATGGGGTATATAAACCTAAAAATGGATATGAATGGTTTATGGGATTTTGTATGCAAAAATGACATTATAGAATATTTGATCCTCATGAAAAACAGGATCGACTGGCATCAAAAAAAAAAATTTTGAGAACTGACCATTTTCCTGCTGACTGTGCATTTTTTTCTCTAAATCTATGAATGCAATGCAAAAACGTTCTTAGGAAACCATCCTTAGTTTTTTTTTAAGAAATTTTGAACTGCTTTCATAGATATAACTTTTTAATTTTGCATTTTACAATGCTATTTTTATGTGATAAATATTAAACAAGAAAATATACTAGAAAAAAGCAACTTGTGTCATGTCGCCCTGACGGGATTTTCTAGCATATTTTCTTGTTTAATATTTATCACATAAAAATAGCATTGTAAAATGCAAAGGTACCTACCCTACTACCCAACTTCATGCCCCGTCTTAACTTTCCACCCTGTATAGATAAAAAGACATACCGCTCGAATTGAGTTGAGTTCCTCGACGCGACAAAATGAGGGAGTACTCGTATTACAATTATGAACCACCTCATTTAGCTCCTCACTTTTTCGAGGCTTTGTACACGAGGTGCGAGCCGAGTACAGACACAGCACCGAACAGAGTGAGTTGCCGAGAATTGAAAGGTTGAGGCGAATACTAAATATACTCGCGATTGAGGGAGGTCGGTCTTACAAGTTTGATGGAACGACTCAGTTTAATTTAGTGTTTTATTACAAGTATGAATAAAGTAATGACAATAATCTTTATTTCCATATGGTTAGCTTCTAATATTCAATCATCCATCAATCACACATGTTTTCGCACGCTCAGCATCAGTGATCGGCTCGGCTCGTCCTCTTTAATTACATTCTTATCTTATCGCATTCAATAGCGAAGTTTATCAATTCGCCAGTACCTACGTACTACCTATATTTTATAATAGAACTAAAGGTAAAAGTACCTATTAATATGCAAAGTCTTTTTTAAGTCGTTTTTTTTGTTGTGATGATAATTAGATAGCAGAAGCCTGTGATTTAGTTTCATCAGTCATGTTTCAATGTGGCTTTGTAACACACCTTCGAAATTAACCGAGTTGCTCAAGATTGTTATTTTTGGTCACCCACCCCGCGACCGACCTTAGTGAAAGTTACTTAACCACTATAATCACATAATTTCCCCTAATAGGTAACACTCCATAAGAAAGTACTGGTCAACCGAGAAGTCATACCTCCATAACAATTATGATTGGACAACATAAACCAATTTTTACCCCCTGTACATACCATTTGCTCTATCTACAGAACAAAACAACTTTACGGGCCGGTTTTACCACCTACTAATAAGTTCTGGATAGTTTATTGACAGATCTTTTGACAGTTTGTTATATGAAAAAATTACAAATTATATGCCACATAAGCTAACGAACGACTCAGTTTAGTTTAGTGTTTTATTACAAGTATGAATAAAGTAATGACAATGATCTTTATTTCCATATGATTAGCTTCTAATATTCAATCATCCATCAATCACACATGTTTTCGCACGCTCAGCATCAGTGATCGGCTCGGCTCGTCCTGCGGCGTGTGACCAACTCCCTTCCTCATACAGTGCAAAGTTCGTTGCGTTTATTTCTTTCTCTTCGCCTCTCCTCAAATAAAGGGTGCCTCATAAGGTACTCGCGGTAAAACGAGGTCCTCTACCAAGGCAGCCGAAACCGCTCATAATAAAATAAAAACATCTTAAGTACATACATTTCTGCAAAATACATTCTATCGACTTAAAATTTAACAATATACAGGGTGGAAATTTACAACGCCTGTTAAGTATGATTGAAAGCTTATCGACTTTGCTGCACGCAGATTAGGTAAACTGGATTGCTGTTCGACGCCATGTAAGTATACTTACTTACCTACACCTGTTATTAAGCAGGACATTTATACATTTTTTGAATACTTTATTTTGAAACTATTACCGACTAGAAGATCTCAGAAAAAGAAGTTTAATGTTTTTATTGCAGTAGCTAGAAATTCTTATGTCTTTTGTTGGGTTCCCTCTATCTGGCAGAATTTCGATGATCTGAAACTTATTTGGCATAACACACTTGGCAGAATCTTTCTTAAACGAATATTTTTTAGGCATAAAAATTATTAAGCATAATTGTTGATTGGCAGAAAGCTTATATGTCCGAATTCACAATGGCATACTGTTGAGATGGCAAAATATAATTTAGCATAATTTGGCATTTTTTTATTTCGAATCATTTTGTTTCGCATACCTTATATTTATTACCACGATTATTTGGTAGGTATAATTTCTTGGCACACTACGAAGATGTCAGAATTTCATTTGAAATAATTTCGTTAGGTTGCTAATGAAAATTTGTAACAACTTTTTGTATAAAACTTTAGGTATAGGTTTTAAAATAATCTACACTAATATTATAAAGAGGAAAACTTTGTTTGTATGTTTGTTTGTTTGGTTGTAATGAATAGGCTCAAAAACTACAGGACCGATTTTAAAAGTTCTTTCACCATTCGAAAGCTACATTATCCATGAGTAACATAGGCTATATTTTATTTTGGAAAAAAATAGGGTTCCGTAAGATATTTGGGTTTTTCGGACACAAGGTGTAAAAAATCAACCAGAAAAGTTACTTATTTTGTGTACGCTGCCTAAACTACAAAAGATAGAACCATAAAATGTTCTAATTAATTGTAGATCTTATAAATATCTACAAAAAAGTCCGCGACACACTATACCTATCTATGTCGAGTGAGGCGCAACAACCATTTTTTTATTTAAAAATCTTGAATTTTTTTGGACTACATTTAAACGCGTTTATTTTACTCATGCTATTAATCCTTATCAAAATAAGTTATTGCATCACTAAGTACAGTTTATGTAGATAATATTTGGATTTTGAATGATTAAAATTGGACGTTTGGTTTTGAAGTTATGGCGAAATTAAAATATTACGATGTCTGCTGCACAGTACGGCCCGTTGCGAAGTGGGCGTCACCAAGACGTGGGTGCGCGTGCGGGAGGCGAGTTTAGATCTATGAGTAAGGTACCCACCCGCGCGGCTCAGACGCGAGGTCGGCTCCCTACGCAGCGGTCGTGCGCGAAGTCTAATAATTTTCGTGTGATTTTTTTTTAGATTTCGTTCTTAAAACTACTCCTACGCAAAAGTTCTACTCAGAGCTAAACAACAGCTCTTCTCAGAGCTAAACAACAGTTCTTCTCAGAGCTAAACAACAGTTCTGCTCAGAGCTAAACAACAGTTCTTTACTGAGCTAACCAACAGTTCTTTTCAGAGCTAAACAATAGTTCTTTTCAGAGCTAGAATATTACACGTTATTATCATTTTCTTAAACATTTGAAAATGCCTAAGAGAGCCAGGTCTCAACTTTCTAATCATAGTTCTCAAGCACGGGCAGCAAGAATACGTCGTATGGGAGAATCTTCACCTGAACGTGCTCAAGCTTTGCTGAACAAAATCAGAGAAACTCTCAGGTACGCGCACGAGAGTCGAGTGTCGAACGTTCGCAACGCCTTGCACATCAAAATCTGAGAACCTCTGAGTTACGTGCACGAGAGTCGAGGCTGGAGCGTTCCCAACGTCTTCATGAACAAAATGTAAGGACCTCTGACTTACGCGAACGAGAGTCAAGTGTCGAGCGTTCGCAACGCCTTGCCGAACAATGCCTTTATAATATCTGCTCGCGTACCTCTGTTGACGACTGGAAGCGTTTGTCGGAAATCTCCAGCAAATACAAACTCCTAGTAACGAAGTTATGGTTGCACCTAAAATATCACTGACACGCTTTGATTGCTCCTAATATGCACTAAAATATGGCATGCTTAGAATTTCTCTATGTCTTATGAGGAAGCTGTAGACACACACATCGGGTGGGTACCTTACTCATAGATCTAAACTCGCCTCCCGCACGCGCACCCACGTCTTGGTGACGCCCACTTCGCAACGGGCCGTACTGTGCAGCAGACATCGTAATATTTTAATTTCGCCATAACTTCAAAACCAAACGTCCAATTTTAATCATTCAAAATCCAAATATTATCTACATAAACTGTACTTAGTGATGCAATAACTTATTTTGATAAGGATTAATAGCATGAGTAAAATAAACGCGTTTAAATGTAGTCCAAAAAAATTCAAGATTTTTAAATAAAAAAATGGTTGTTGCGCCTCACTCGACATAGATAGGTATAGTGTGTCGCGGACTTTTTTGTAGATATTTATAAGATCTACAATTAATTAGAACATTTTATGGTTCTATCTTTTGTAGTTTAGGCAGCGTACACAAAATAAGTAACTTTTCTGGTTGATTTTTTACACCTTGTGTCCGAAAAACCCAAATATCTTACGGAACCCTATTTTTTTCCAAAATAAAATATAGCCTATGTTACTCATGGATAATGTAGCTTTCGAATGGTGAAAGAATTTTTAAAATCGGTCCTGTAGTTTTTGAGCCTATTCATTACAACCAAACATACAAACAAAGTTTTCCTCTTTATAATATTAGTGTAGATTGACGTAGATACTTTTGGAATTAGACTTGATGCCAGTTGAATGTTAAACTTATATTGTTTTATATTAATTATAATTATTGGGGGGGGGGGGGGGGGGGGGGGAGATTTAAATGGTGCCAGGAAGTACAGAGAGAAAGACAACAAACCAAATTAGTGATGTCAGACAAACTTAGTGGTGGGAAACAATCTTACATGCTGCGGTCTCTTTATGTCAACTTAACTTTATGTAAATCAGCAAAATTAAACAATACATATTTTGTTTAAACTGCACTACAATTTCTAAACTAAAATAAATTTATGTTACTCAATGCTATATTAATTACATTAATTACTACATATTTTAAAACTGATATACATGGACAATACATTTCTTTGTTATAAATTTAATTATGACGTAAGTAACTTGCTTACTATCAAGCTCAAACACTTAAAACAAATTGTGTATTGCACACAAGGAATAGATAATCTAAATACTAAATAAATTAATCATCTATAGGTAAAAACACTTATCTTAGATATAGAGCGAATTTGACATTGTCCATTGGGAGTCATAACTTCAATCCACTGCTCTAACTAGGTCATCATGACCTGGGAATATCTTGGTTATTCTGGCCATGGGCCATGACAATGGTGGCACATTATCGTCCCTAAGAATAACAAGGGTGCCAGTTTTTACATTAGGTAATATATTTAACCATTTAAGTCTATTTGTAAAACATTTAAATATTGTTTGTACCACATTTTCCAAAACGACTGTTTGATCTGAGTACAAAATTGCCAGAACTTAAGTCCATTAAGAGGTAGTTACTTAGTTGCATCTCCTTCTGGGTACATAGTAATGGCATTTTCAATTAAAATATGACCATGAAATAGGCAAAATCATTTACATCTGATGTTGACAAAGGTACTAGTGGTCTAGAATTTAAGATACATTAAATTTCAATTAAAATTGTATTAATCGTTCATATGTTAACAATTAACTTTGTAAAACTCTTTTTTAGTGAAATTTGGTACTTTTAACTGCTGCCTCCCACAGTCCGCCAAAGGTAGGAGAATATGATGGAATTAAGTGAAAGTTTATACCGTGCTGTGCTGCATATTGACAGACTTTGCTTTGGTGACTGTGTGAGGGTAGTAACTTATAAAGTTCAGCTAATAAGTTCCGTGCGCCTTTAAAAGTACTGGCATTATCAGAGTAGATTTCTTTAGGCAACCCTCTCCTTGATATTAATCTTCTAAGACACGCGAGGTAACCATCTGTAGTTAAGTTCAAGATGAATCGCTTTGGTCGCGAGGCAAACGAACACACAAATGTACCCTTTTCCCTCTATGGACTCACGCGCGAAAGTTTTACTTTAATTGGGCCTGCAAAATCTACTCCAACTTTCTCAAATGGACGGCTCATGGCAGTCACTCGATCGGCTGGCATGGAACCCATTAACTGCTTTGTGGCTTCTGCCTTATTTCTAAAACATATTATATACCTAATTGTTATTTTCCTAACATACAATAATCCATTGGTGATCCAAAATCTTTGATTTAAATTAGATAACAATAGTTTGGGACCAGCATGCAAGAGCCTTCCATGTTCTGATTTTACAATACAATATGTGATATGAGACTCTTTAGGTAATATAGCCGGATGCTTTTGAGTATAAGGATATAATATCTTAGATAGAATAGGATTAGGATACATCTTAGAACATAAAATAACGTACGAACCATTTTGTGGATGCTAGAATATTTGAATACTTTGTCAAAAACATCATTACGTACCTGGCGGCATGAAATGCTGATGCGAGCGCCGTTTTTGACTCAGGTAGTTATCTGGTAAGTCTATAGGTACATCAAAGTAAAAAAAGCATCATGCAAAAAACTGGGCCCACAGCACCACGCAGTACATGCCGCAAACTCGCTAGGCGCGACCCCTCTGCTGACATGGTCGGCAGGGTTGTGCTCGGTACTAACATAGAGCCAGTGATAATCAGGGGTGCGATTGCGTAAGGTAATCGTATTCATTTGACAGATCATATCGTATTCGATTGGCTGCAATTTATATGGAATGACATATAATATGATACAATATCAACTGTCAAATGAATACGATCGACTTTACGCAATCGCCTAGCAGGTGTGCATTATCAGCGATAGCCTTTACTCTGTTCGCCATGTAAGCGTTGTGACGCATAGGTTCCGCGTGCAACCAAGCAAGCACTTTTTTAGAATCCGTGAATAAATATGTTTTTTTATATCAAGTTGTAGCTTTAGCGTGTGTCGAACTTTTTTGATCAATAATAAAAGAAGTTAAGCGGCGTTAAGCTCTAGACGGGGCATGATATTGTTTTTATTGTTAAGCGAATTGATGCATGACTTCGAACAAAGTACATGCATTTCTATGTTACCATTGGGATCTGTGATGCGCAGGTACACACAGCATTCGTATGCTGTTGAACTGGAGGCGTCTGAGAACCTTATGAGCTCAACATTATTTAAGTCATTTATAGCTATATTCCTGATTATTAAAATTGGCTATTAATATAGCCAAACTTGAACAAAATTGTAGCCATTCATTTTTGATATCATCATCAGGTATAAAATCCCAGTTTGTTTTTGAAGACCATAATTTCTGCATTATAGCTTTTGCTTGGACTATAATGGGTGATACAAAACCCATGGGATCATAAAATTTACCAATGTTAGAAAGTATATCTCTATTTGTAAAATTAGTAAAGTTAAATGGCTCTGGGCAAACATCTTATACTTATCATCCTTTACTAACAATGTTAAGCCTAGGGCTTTTAAAATACAAACATGTTTTTGAAGTTCAATGTCAACAAAGTGCTGTTCAGTTAAAGGAATATCCACTAGGATAGTATCTTCATTAGAAGACCATTTATGAGTATGGAACGAACCCAATTTTAGTAACTGTTGAAGTTGAGACTTGGCTTCCATAACTATGTGTAACTAACTATTGAGGCGGAAGCATGACCGATTCAAATGGTGCCCGGAAGTAGATAGAGAGAGAGAGAGAGAGACAACAAACCAAATTAGTGATGTCAGACAAACTTAGTGTTGGGAAACATCCAGCAGCGTGGACCAGTCTTGTGGAAAGATCTTTTATATTGTTTTTGTGTCAGTCGACCAAGGGCCCATTGTCACTACAGCAAGCGCCGCAAACTCGTGGCTTGTTGAGAGCAACGAATATTTGCGGCGCTTGAGGAATTGAGCTTGCTCCGCCGCGGCTCCAGCTCTTGAGGACATACCACGTATATGGGAATGACCTAAGGTGTCCACACAAGTTGCATCCCATATAAGGGTACGCCCCAAGCACCAGGGCAATAAGGTCGCACCATCGGGTCTTTTACCATCATCCCTGAACAAAACACAGATGAGATGATAGGATCAAAGCAGTGCCGAGGGTACGCTTAATTAAATCGGTTATCGCTCTTGACGCAAGTGAGCCCATGGCGACCGAACTGGTCCACATCTTTGCCACACGAACAGTGATGAAGTTCGCACAACTTAGCACCCAACCGTAAAAAAATCGAAATGCGAAGGGTAGCGGGATTGAGGATGGTACCTAGGTTGTAGTAGGGTAGTAGTAGGGTACACTACTACAACTAGTAGTTGTAGTAGTGTTTTATCTTTATTTGAAATTATGTCTATATTTTGCACCTTTATATTCTGTGGGTTTATTTTTTATTGTATGTTAATTTGTAGTTCTTTATCAGTAATGTTTTACAATAAAGGTAATCCTTGCACTAGCAGACAAACTTGTTCTGAAGACAAAGTTATGTAACGATAACGTATGTGCAATAACATAGAAACACTAAGCAGCCTTGTCACACACATTACCAAAGAATATATTATATTACAATATTGAATGATATTTGTAGTCAGAGAAAGTTTTGTTTCCGTGCTTGTCAATGCGATAAGGTTGCAAAGTGTAAACATATTATTATTATCATTATCATTGCTCGTGATCGTGACTGTAGGTATGTCGCAAGTTGTAGGAATGGGATTCATCACAGAACACATGAAAAACGTTAGAAACATGTCACGAATTTAGTACCAAAAGAAATGTCGTATAAAAACAATACTGTCACGAAAACATGCCAAACGTCTTATACCAGGAGCCCAAGGGTCATTGACCTAATCAAACGAAGATATGCCTAGAATGCATTTTTTAGACGTAAACCAGGTCGTAGATGGGGACTATACGTGACTCACTTCGCAGATCCAGCCCGAGACGAGAGAGCATTCATAAAAACGTTGACTGACTTTCTGGAACCGTGACCTTACATGAGTTTATGGTATAACCAGGCTACAAACTATCTATGTGCCAAATTTCATCAATTTACATTCAACCGTTTCCACGTGATTAAGTGAAAACATCCAAAGTGGCCCCCCGCGTTTTCACCCACGTGGTTCCCGTACTAGTGGAAAAATCAGGATGAAAGGTATCATATGTTTTAATCCAGGCTATAAACTACCTATATGGCATATTTTTACACGCTACGGTACGGGGACGGTATATGCTTAATTGTTTGTGCAAACCAATATTGCCACTTATCTCCAAAACTACTAGGCCGATTTTGATGCGGTTTTCAATTCGGGTTTGATTGGTGCATATTCTTAGATAGGTATTACGGTGACAACTCACCAGAAGGCGCTGCAGTAAACATTTGTTTGTCAAACCAACGTTGCCATTTATCTCCAAAACTACTAGTCCGATTTTGATGCTGTTTTCAGTAATAGGTTTGGATTTGATTCGTGCATGTTTTTAGATAGGTATTGTGGTAACAACTCACCAGGGGGCGATGCAGTAACCATTTGTTTGTGCAAGACCAAAACTACTAGAACTATTTTGATGTGGTTTTAAGTAATGGGTTTTATGTAGTTCAAGTTTTAAAAGCATGAAATACTTATCAAGTGCTTATTACAGTCGCAAAAATACTTTTAAATGCAAAATATGGTAAAATTTACATGCGGCGAAGTTTCCGTGCCGGTGAGTGTATATGTTGACTAGACAATTAAAAACCATTTTACTTCATACTCCTTATAATATTAGCTTGTCCTGTCAATATTCTCAGATTTATTTCATTTCAACAAAGAATAAAAAATTTGCAGCTGGGACCTAGAGAACCGGTTCCCCGGTTCTGTCTACAAGAACCGGGTTTCAAAATCCTGGAATCCGGTTCTGAATGCCCTAGTGCTATGGCTTTTCATTCATGGAGCGGACCATAGAACGCAGTTTTGACTTGATCAGTACAGCGCAATGGTGTCCTGCCACGTGAGAATACGACAAGAAAGTGAGAATGCGACACTGGCTTACGGAAGAAAGACGCTACTCAATCAAAAAATTGCGAAGTTGCCTCCAAATCACTATAATTAACACGATAAACTGCTAGTATTCAAGTAATACATTAAAATAAATCTTGGAACTTTTTAGTATAATTACACTATAGATAAGGCAGGGCTTGTTATATATTTTTTTGTAAATAACCTTTAAATATCCTTAAAAAAAAGAATTTCCTTCATTTCTTCATTCCGGACCGGCCGAATGGGGCCGGAGAATTATATAGTAAATGCTGCCTTATTTCTCATAGAAATAAGGCAGCATTTACATTGCAGTTCGCCGTTGCAGTTATTACTTTTGCTTTTGGCCTAGAGCGCGCCCTTAACCGTGAAAGGGTTTTTTCAAAAATTTTAAGGCGATACTCGAAAAAAATATGCTGAAGTGAGATAGCAATGAGAAAACGACGCGCACGGGAGGGAAAACGATTTTGCAGATTAGGCAAAAAAAAAAAACACAAAGTCACTTCGTATTAAAAAAACTACAGCGATTTAAAAAAAATGCTTCTATACGATCCTAAATATTATTGGTGTCTACTTATTAAACCAATTTCCAATAGTGTAAGTAACCCTATTTAAGAATAATCTTGAATTTTCGTATTTTTAGAGGTCTTTTCGAAAAGAATTGAGATAAAGGTATGAAGAAATATATATGTTATTACCAGATTTGTAACAACTGTAACCATGCTGTAGTTTTATATCAAAAAGTCCATACTTTTTCCGAGTAGCGCCTTAATTTGTATACAAATCCGTTCAGACGATTTCGCGTCATTGAGTAACAAACAAGTTTGTACGCTAATAATTTCTAAAAATTTTCGTTTTAATTAACCTCGTGTACCTACAGAATCGAACATACATTTATTACATGTAAATTTAATAAAATTAATAAGCTTTCATAAAAACGGTGACTGACTTTCACGAGACTTAACTAGATAAAGGTAACATGGAATAGTGGTTAAACTTAAATTTTACCGTATTTAATTTAATGTTTAGCTAAATATACAAAGTATATGATATAACCAGGGTTCAAACTATCTGTGTGCCAAATTTCATTCAAATACATTCAGCCGTTTTCAAGTGATTTGAGTAAAAACACCCAAAGTGACTGCCCGCGGTTTCAGCTACGTGGTTCCCGTCTTGGCCCTGGATGTGCGAAGTGAGGCACTTAAAGCCTCCATCTATAAAAATGAGTTTAAGACGTATGTTCATTTGGTTAGGTCAATGACCCCTGGGCTCCCGTAATATACTCTTTTTTGGGTTCCGTGGGATTGATATAAGAATTCGCTAATCCAATTAAAAACTACTGCCTTTCAAATGTTAAACTAAAATTAATTGGACCAGCAAACCGAAAAAACGAATCTGAGAAAAGTTTGGTTTTTTAACCGCCTCTGTGGTCTATAGTGGTAACTAACCAAAGGTATCAGACCCAGAGGTCCCGGGTTCGATAAACGCTGTGTGTAACAAAGTTTGGGAAACAAGAACTTGGCCCCGGATGGACTTGTGAAAGGGAGGGGTACTGGTGATCGTGAGCATTTGCTCACGAGTACCCCTCCCTTTTACAAAATGTCTTTTCCATAATCTGTCCAGATTATTGAAAAGACCAGAGAATTCAACAAGCCTCCTACATCTACTTTGTTGATTTTTCAAGGGCGTTCCACTCTGAAAAGTGGTCAGTACTTTGGGAAAGTCTTCTAGCTATGGGAACACCTAATCATCTTTTTTGCCTTCTTAGAACACTTTTGGACGAAGGTACAGACGATGTGTTGTCGAATCACTTGTGTGTCATAGTGCCGGGGTTCGTCAAGACTGCGAGAATGAGAATAACACTCGAGAATTGGTCAAACGGTATCACCATGGGCCGCTATAAAATCTTTAACGTTATGCAGATGACACCATCTTGTTTGGAACAAGTAAGCGTTGATTTCGGTCTGAAGATAAGCCGCAGCAAGACGACGATCATGATTGTCGATCGAGCTAACAATAACTCGCCCGAGGTCACTAAAATTGCGAATTGCGACGTCGTTCCGTCATATATGCACCTTAGGGCACTGATATCCAACAGTGGAGTATGCGCTGATGAGATCGAACAGCGCATGGCTATCACCAGGCCCGCAATGGATCGTCTAAAAAAATATGGAGAAACAGATACATCAGAAAGGCTAAAATGCGACTTGTCCGGGCATTAGTATTTCTCATATCCCTTTACGGTGCTGAGACATGGACTATAAGATAAAGTGTGAAACAGAAGATAGACGCTTTAGAAATGTGGTGCTGAAAAAGAATGTTTGGCATTACTAGGACGCAATTCCAAATCAACGTCGCAATCCTCCAAGAACTCGGCATTGAGTAGCGTCTTTCTTCCGTAAGCCAGTGTCGTATTCTCACTTTCTTGTCGTATTCTCACGTGGCAGGACACCATTGCGCTGTACTGATCAAGTCAAAACTGCGTTCTATGAATGAAAAGCCATAGCACTAGGGCATGCAGAACCGGGTTCCAGGATTTTGAAACCCGGTTCTTGTAGACAGAACCAGGGAACCGGTACCCTAGGTCCCAGCAGCAAAATTTTTATTCTTTGTTGAAATGAAATAAATCAGAGAATATTGACAGGACAAGCTAATATTATAAGGAGTATGAAGTAAAATGGTTTTAAATTGTCTAGTCAACATATACACCCACCGGCACGGAAACTTCGCCGCATGTAGATTTTACCATATTTTGCATTTAAAAGTATTTTTGCCACTGTGATAAGCACTTGATAAGTGTTTCATGCTTTTAGAACTTGAAATTGAAAACGTCACTACACCAATAAGAAATATTGATTTATTAAAGATTTTTACTCTAACAATTTTAAAACACTATAGAATAAAAAACTAAACTGGTTTATTTATATAATATTTATTGATCACCAACATAATAAACATCAACAAGCACAATATTATTATTACATGTAAGTTTTAAGCTTAATGTTAAACTCACCGTGCTGGTGAGTGTATATGTTGTTGGTTTATTGTCTTTAGTGAAATAAAACAACTTTTACGGATATCAAACGCGCTATATTTCCACGAACTAAGTTGTAATTGTCCGTAATTTTTAGGTTTTTTAGGGGTTTTTTGATTTTCCCGACGTTTCGGCACCTTTACAGCTGCCGTGGTCACGGGATGACTAACTACTTATAAGTCTACCCTCGAAAAGTTAATTTATTTTCGTTCGGATACGGTTAGACATTTACTATGGCACAAATTATTATTGATTTGATATTTTTATTTAATTGTTATTTTAATTCTTTATTATTAAGAAAAGAGAAAACTAAAGACTCTACTGGCAGTTCACAAATTGGGAGGACCTTCGAAGAAAGAAAACTGCCAAGAAAACTTCGAAAGCGGGCCGACCTCCATCTTTATAAAAAATATTAAAAAATTAGGATATGTTATCTCCACCTTTACTTTTTTATATTTATTTATCTACAAAAAGAGCTAACCGTATCTTTGGGTCTTGCAGTGCGTGATTTGGGTTGAGACTTTAATTTATGGATAATAGGGTCCCAAGCTGGTGGAATCTTCCACCCATCATCTCTATTGAAGTTTGGGTATTTGGTAATTTCAATAGCCTCACGCAGCATTCTGGGGACAAATTTTTGTTCCTTGGCGAGGATCTGTGGCTTATCAAACCTGATGTAGTGGGTGGGTCCCTCAAAAGCATGTTCACACACTGCAGACTTGTTATCGCGCCTATTTTTCACGTCAGCTACATGTTCTCTAACGCGGGTCCCTATGCTTCTCTTTGTCTGCCCGATGTAGGAGAGCCCACAGTCACAATCCAGTTTGTAGACACCTGCGACTTGAAAGGGTATGTTGCACTTGACTGGTGGTAGGAATTGGTTGATCTTCTTGGGCGGCTTGAAGTAAGTATTAATAGAAGCACGCTTTAGAATTCTCCCAATCTTGTCTGTGACACCTTTCACAAATGGTAAAATGGCAGGTTGACGTTCTACTGTGACTGGTTTGGCGCGGTTTCTGTGACGTCTGCGTGGTACTTGCAACTTGTTGTTTCTCAGTACTTGCTCGACATGTCGAAGCTCCGCAGTCAGGTGTTGCTCGTCACAGATGCCGCGTGCTCTCTGAAACAAAGATTTCCCTACGGTAGCTAACTGTGAAGGATGATGGTGTGAATCACCATTTAGATATCTGTCTGTATGTGTTGCTTTCCGATACACTGTGTGGCTCAAAGTTTGATCAGGATTCCTAATAACAAGTACATCTAGGAAGGCTAGTTTATTGTTTGCCTCTAACTCCATAGTGAATTGGATGTTTGGATGAATAGAGTTAAGATGGATAAGGAAAGCAGAAACACTATCTCTAGGTAGTACAGTGAAAGTGTCATCTACGTACCGTTTGTAGAACCGGGGATACACTGGTGCTGAAGCCAGCGCCTTCTCCTCGAAATCCTCCATAAATATGTCGGCGACTATGGGGGATACAGGAGAACCCATTGCTACTCCATCAACTTGTACATAGAATTCATCATTCCACATGAGATAGCCTGATGTTAGGCAGTGTTCAAGTAGATCTGCATATTCCACAGGCATATTGTTGTTTTCAAGTCTCTTCCTAGTAATATTGATGCAGTCCTGTACTGGTAGACATGTGAATAAAGACTGTACATCAAAGCTGACCATGATTTCATCATCGGCGAGATTTAGGTGTTGTATCGCACTGATGAAGTGGTAAGAATCCTTCACAAATGCTGTTGTGGTGCCTCTTAGTGGTGAGAGGGTTGTCGCTACGTGTCGAGCCAATTTGTAAGTTGGTGAGTCAATTTGGCTGACTATAGGACGCAGTGGAGCATCAGGTTTGTGTATCTTCGGCAATCCATACAGTTTTGGCGGCTTTGGGCAAGAAGGAATAAGTAAATTGACGTCAAGATTCAACGATTCTGAATGTTCCTTGATGAGGTCACTAGTCTTTTTAAGGATCTTGGTGGTCTGATCGCTTTTGACGTGTTTGTATGTTTTCTCATCTGATAATAAGAGTTGTATTTTCTCGTTGTAATCTGACGTGTCCATTACAACCGTTGCGTTACCTTTATCTGCACGGAGAATAGTCAATTCTGTCTTAGTTCGCAGGTTCTTCAATGCGAGATTTTTTGACTGTCAAACTGCCAAAACTGTATGGATTGCCGAAGATACACAAACCTGATGCTCCACTGCGTCCTATAGTCAGCCAAATTGACTCACCAACTTACAAATTGGCTCGACACGTAGCGACAACCCTCTCACCACTAAGAGGCACCACAACAGCATTTGTGAAGGATTCTTACCACTTCATCAGTGCGATACAACACCTAAATCTCACCGATGATGAAATCATGGTCAGCTTTGATGTACAGTCTTTATTCACATGTCTACCAGTACAGGACTGCATCAATATTACTAGGAAGAGACTTGAAAACAACAATATGCCTGTGGAATATGCAGATCTACTTGAACACTGCCTAACATCAGGCTATCTCATGTGGAATGATGAATTCTATGTACAAGTTGATGGAGTAGCAATGGGTTCTCCTGTATCCCCCATAGTCGCCGACATATTTATGGAGGATTTCGAGGAGAAGGCGCTGGCTTCAGCACCAGTGTATCCCCGGTTCTACAAACGGTACGTAGATGACACTTTCACTGTACTACCTAGAGATAGTGTTTCTGCTTTCCTTATCCATCTTAACTCTATTCATCCAAACATCCAATTCACTATGGAGTTAGAGGCAAACAATAAACTAGCCTTCCTAGATGTACTTGTTATTAGGAATCCTGATCAAACTTTGAGCCACACAGTGTATCGGAAAGCAACACATACAGACAGATATCTAAATGGTGATTCACACCATCATCCTTCACAGTTAGCTACCGTAGGGAAATCTTTGTTTCAGAGAGCACGCGGCATCTGTGACGAGCAACACCTGACTGCGGAGCTTCGACATGTCGAGCAAGTACTGAGAAACAACAAGTTGCAAGTACCACGCAGACGTCACAGAAACCGCGCCAAACCAGTCACAGTAGAACGTCAACCTGCCATTTTACCATTTGTGAAAGGTGTCACAGACAAGATTGGGAGAATTCTAAAGCGTGCTTCTATTAATACTTACTTCAAGCCGCCCAAGAAGATCAACCAATTCCTACCACCAGTCAAGTGCAACATACCCTTTCAAGTCGCAGGTGTCTACAAACTGGATTGTGACTGTGGGCTCTCCTACATCGGGCAGACAAAGAGAAGCATAGGGACCCGCGTTAGAGAACATGTAGCTGACGTGAAAAATAGGCGCGATAACAAGTCTGCAGTGTGTGAACATGCTTTTGAGGGACCCACCCACTACATCAGGTTTGATAAGCCACAGATCCTCGCCAAGGAACAAAAATTTGTCCCCAGAATGCTGCGTGAGGCTATTGAAATTACCAAATACCCAAACTTCAATAGAGATGATGGGTGGAAGATTCCACCAGCTTGGGACCCTATTATCCATAAATTAAAGTCTCAACCCAAATCACGCACTGCAAGACCCAAAGATACGGTTAGCTCTTTTTGTAGATAAATAAATATAAAAAAGTAAAGGTGGAGATAACATATCCTAATTTTTTAATATTTTTTATAAAGATGGAGGTCGGCCCGCTTTCGAAGTTTTCTTGGCAGTTTTCTTTCTTCGAAGGTCCTCCCAATTTGTGAACTGCCAGTAGAGTCTTTAGTTTTCTCTTTTCTTAATAATAAAGAATTAAAATAACAATTAAATAAAAATATCAAATCAATAATAATTTGTGCCATAGTAAATGTCTAACCGTATCCGAACGAAAATAAATTAACTTTTCGAGGGTAGACTTATAAGTAGTTAGTCATCCCGTGACCACGGCAGCTGTAAAGGTGCCGAAACGTCGGGAAAATCAAAAAACCCCTAAAAAACCTAAAAATTACGGACAATTACAACTTAGTTCGTGGAAATATAGCGCGTTTGATATCCGTAAAAGTTGTTTTATTTCAATGAACAGTGCGCGCCAAAACATAAGATGTACGTATTATTGTCTTTAGGTTTTAGTATCGGATGGGGTGTTTCCTCCTTTAGCCCTAATAACGGCTTGCATTCGATCTGGCATACTTTGAATGATGTTTATGACATCATTTTGCGGTATGCTTTCCAAGCATCAAGTGCTGCATATCGAAGTTGGTTAAGAGTTTCTGGCGGGTCAGTGGACTTTATCTTTTATTCGAGCATGTCCCAGATATGCTCAATCGGGTTTAAGTCCTGACTATGGTCTGGCCACTGCAATTTTCGAATGCCACCTTTCTGATGGTATTCTTCAAGATAATTTGAAACGTGTGCGTGCATTATCGCGCATTAGGAGGGATCAGCCGTGCCCAATGTATCAATGTATTAAAACGCGTCCCTGGAAGACCTCTTTGATGTATCGGGCTGCAGTTAGCCGGTTATCAACGATAACTGACTCCGTGCGACCGTCGACCTTCTTTTCCACACTCGCTCCCAACCGTATGAAGCATGCAAAGCTATTTGACACTCATCTGTGCAGCACTCGAGTTTATTGCTCGTGATCCAGCATGTATGTGCGAATTGAAGTTGAGCTGAAGTTGAGCTACTCGGTGATATCTGAAGGGTCCTGTACTTCATGCTGGTCTACGGGCTTTTAAATGCACTTCCCCCATTCATCTTCTTGCCGTACGCCCACTAACATTTACACCTTTTGCAATCGCACAGCGGTCAGTCAGCGTTTTTTATTAAATTTCCAGGCTAATTAAATGGTCGTACCGGGCCGATGTGCATCTGACGACTGCACTGCTTGGTCTACGGAAATAGTGGCTTGCCTCCTGATATCGTTTTAGTGCATAGCGCATCGACGAACGTGGAACATTAAGCACCACAGCAACTTTACACTGTGTCAACCCTTGTTCAATTAATGCTACGCCTGAGCAGCCTGTGCTGATGATAATAGCATTTTATTGGCGTTAAAATACATTCAGTTAATAAAAATCACAAAACCTTAACGATTCATTAAGCTAACCGTAAACTTGTCACTAAAGAGAGACGATCTACAAACGAAAAGTTAAAAGTCACATGATAGTGCGCTCAAACATATTGAATTATTAGTACCCTTTTGTACTATGAGTAAACTTTTTTTCCTCCCCCCATAAAAAATAATCATTGGAAATATTAAAAAAAATTGCTATTCCAAAATAAGCGCTTGGCCAAGATTTCGTGTCGCTGAGTGTATATAACTTTTACATTAATTTAGACTTCATTTAATTACTTTTCTTTATATTTTTCTTATATTAACTATTAGTGGGTATGGGATAACCAAAAATCGTTGAATATTCTATTAATTGAACCCTACAAAAACATTAATAAAATGTAAAAAAATAAACTACGAAAGTCTAAAACGTAAAGAAAGTAAACTTCAACGGGAGTAAAGAATTAATAAGTACATTTTCAGTTTTACAAGAACCGGGGAACCGGGTTTACTCCTTTTGGAACCGGTTCTGTTTATTCCTTTAAATAAATGGATATACCCGTAGAACCGGGTGCATGCCCTACATAGTAGGAATGGCGTAGGATTGTGAAGCAAGCCACCACCCCTGAAGTGACGACCATGACCATTCTGCCAAGAGTGTGACGACGAAGAAGAAGAATGATGAAGGCTAACCCCCATATTCTAAGTCGTTCCTCCAAAACTTTTTACACTCCACTCAACCTCGTCGTGGGTAAAAATGATAGTGTGCGCTAGGTCTAACACGGAGTGGCTACGTACTTTTTGGCTCCTCCAGGTCCTTACGGAGTTATGACTTAGAATACCGATTTCGAGGAGTATTTCGAAGAGGTTTTTGATAAGGTTTCGTTAAGTCGAGGACAAGTAAGTTTTGGAGAAACGACTTAGAATATGGGTGTAAGAGTCTCCCCGTTCGTTGTTCATAAAATATACAATATTGTAATTTTTGACAGATGCACAAGTTTCGCTTCCATCGATATGTTATTAGACCGAAATATCTTTCTTGAGTTCCTCAAATTGGGTGGACGGGCTGAACATACATCTTAGGTATCTATGAAACGAGAGTTAAGCCAAAGAATACTAACAACTATTACTAAAGTAGTTAAACTAAGTTCCGAGATGATACTGCAAGAGACAACGGTATTAGGTATTCATTCTCGCACGTTCACTTCGCTCATCGAAATCGAACATGTAAATT
Organism: Chrysoteuchia culmella; assembly: GCA_910589605.1. Taxonomy (NCBI): domain Eukaryota; kingdom Metazoa; phylum Arthropoda; class Insecta; order Lepidoptera; family Crambidae; genus Chrysoteuchia; species Chrysoteuchia culmella. The sequence continues at coordinate 17,037,823 of OU342651.1, read as the reverse complement.
TCCACAGCTCAGACCACAGAACAGAAAAAACAGTCTGTATTGTGGCAGCAACTAAGTCTTATTGGGACTTGGTTTTACACTGTTAATAAAAACTGGTAGAATCAATGTGTGATGATGTCATCGTTATGTTAGAGACCAAATTGAGGGTTATTAGTGATCGGTTCTTTTAAGTATATCACTGATTACGATTCACTACTGGTGTTTCTTATTCATCTCAATTAATACCGTTAAATGGCTATTGCTGTGATATTTTCATGTTTCTAGGTTTATTCATCAAATCAGTATATTTTTTTAATTTAAGTCCTTCATATCCAGGATTCCTGAATAAACATATATTGTTAAGTATTTTACGAAGACTTACGCATAAATTTTTCATTTCTAAGTTATTATTTACACCGCTGAAATCTACCGGATAACAACGTGCTTCTCACAATAACCTAGAACAATGGTTGATGCGAATGAAACAAAGCTAACCAAGCATAAACCGTGTCGTCAAAAAGGTTCCGTTTAACTAATAAGACTGAATAAGACCATAAGCCTTAACATTCGACAATAGGGACTAATTAAAAATGTTTATTGTCTAATTGAAACTTGAAACAGTGACATACCGCAAAATTATGATCTATTATAACTTCATACCTTTTCGCACTATAATGACATAATAGAAGTCGATTGCTTGGTGTAAGAATCAAGCTATTTCAAAAATATCAAAAAAGAGTAGCAAGAGGTCCACGATGGATAGACCGATGACCTGAGAAAGGTTGCAGGTAGCGGCTAGATAAAAAAGGTGGGAGGCCGTGTCTCTTGACGTACGTCCAGCAGTGGACTGCAATAGGCTGAATTATGAAAAAAGGAGCAATGGACTTGTTTCTTAAGGCGATACTCGAAAAAAATATGCTGAAGCGAGATAGCAATGAGAAAACGACGCGCACGGGAGCGAGACCGATTTTGCAGATTAGACAAAAAAAACACAAAATAACTTCGTATTAAAAAAATACAGTGATTTTAAAAGAATGCTTCTATACGATCCTAAATATTATTGGTGTCCACTTCTCTGCTTCTCTGCTTTTTATCTGCTTTTCAAAGGCCTATTCACTCGAAGCATTCACCATGCACTAGCGGCCGCTCGCTGTTTCACCCGCGTGGTTCCCTTTCCCGTAGGAATATCGGGATTATATGTCGTTCCTCGAGGATAGTGCAGCTTCCCAACGGTGAAAAAATTTTTCACATCGATCCAGTAGTTTCGGATCCTATTCAATTCAAACCAACAAACGATCAAAACTTTTCTCTTTATTATATTAGTATAGCTATAACAAGAGAAGATATAAATTCGTTTTTGGACTAAGTTCCCGAGCGCAATCGCGCGCGCTTGAACTCAAGCTCTAGATCTCAAGAGTTAAGCAAGGATCATTTTCTCCTGTATTTTAACCAATCTACGAGATCTCAAGAGTTAAGCAAGGATCATTTTCTCCTGTATTTTAACCAATCTACGACGACTCGATCCGGAGGCCACTCGACCTGGACAGCTCAACCCCGTGAGCCGTTATTTTTTTTCCGACAACTCGACAAGAACAACTGAACTTTAGGTCAAATTAGATACCAAAAAAATATCTCACAACCCCAAGCCTCAGTTTCGATGCTTCTTTTCTGAATCTATCTACTTTTTTATGTATTTTCTTTTAAAAACAAGCTAAGCCTAGATGCCGAGCTTTGATCTAGATTATACTTCATGTAAAGAGATATCTGTTTGAGTTCGAAAAGATACGCTCAATATAATAACAACATATCATCCATCGGATGATGACTCTACGGTTAAACTATGATTTGTTATTTACTTTAAGGTGGTTAAAAGTATAAAGTATCCCCGATGACAATAAATACGGGTACATTCTGGAGTAGATATCGAATACAATGGAAATTGACATGATTTATTTATATAATGGCCGACCATTTTGTAATCAACATTTTCTTCCACATCGGTAATAAAAAAAACCTTCTGCTTATGTCGTTCGGTAGGTGCTCAACATTTCAAACCTCATTGAAATTTAGTTCTAAGGAGTAATAAAATACAATAAAAGTTAAACTGTAACAATTTAATTTTCAATATTAACGTGACTGAATGAAAAGTTTCTTTACCATTTACGACGAGTATTTCTGCTATTTAAAAGGATATAATGCCTTCTATATATAAGCTGGTAAAATTACCTAAGGTTTGTGGTAATGTTGTAGCTATTATTTGGAACGGTAAGCGTTTGCTAGCGGTGCGGTATGTGGCAAAATTGGAAAAAAAAACGAGAGGTGCGCTCTGTGAGGTACGGTTATTTTATTTATTTATATAATAGTAGAAAACGAAAAATATGTAGCATAATTCCGCAAGAAATTTGTTTCTTGCGGAATTATGCTACATATTTACGCCTGATTCTATCAAATTATTTATATAAACTACAAGTATATACTCGTTATATTCTGTATTGTTAAAACATAATTTTAAGTTTAGTAAGGGTCGTCCTATACTATAAAAATCTATCATATGTAATGTCTAAAATTTATTAAAAAAAAACAATTGTAGTGCATGACATGGCTCTTAAAACCTTTTCTCAAGTTTCAAATAGACACTGCAATTAAGTTATGTGCGTTTTATATTATAGTTTTAATTTAGTTTAATATATAATATACGTTAAGATATGCTTTTTATATTATATAAGAAAGTCACTGTAGGTCTTTGCAATGTTATAAGAAAATGTAAGTCACTTACTTCTACATTTTTTTATTTCTTTCTCGGTAAATTCTATAAGAATAGACTGGCAGATAAAACATCAAGTTTTGCTTTGCATAGTGACTTTGATCAATTTGCGTTTTGTAACTGTTAAACTTAACTTTAATAAAAACTCTTTAACTGAAATACTACGTATTTAATTTTGTTTGAAACTGTTGAGCCACAATTGGCTTAGCTGTGTGTACCATGTGTGCCTACATAGTGTATTTTATGATCGGATTTTACGATGCTTATCAAAAATTCAACTAGCATTAAATGTTGGTTTTGTTTATCTTTGTTAGATCAATATAAAAGGAACAGCTTTAACTTCATCCAATAGAAAACTGCTATTTAAAAGAACTAGAGTAATTCAAAAAGTATCAGTACAAATCAAATCAAATCAAAAAATTAATTCTTTATTTCTGAAATCTTACTTACACTAAGTACAAATATTAAAGTTACACATTGAACTCAGCCTTAAAAGCATTTAGGTTGTTTCAAAGTCTATGTTTAGTGCACTAGTGCACAGTGATTTAAAGCAGAACACAAGAACAAAGACATTATCTAAAAAATAATTTAATTGGCACTTGATTAGAAACCAATGAAACAGATAAAAATCCTTCAAAGATATGGTCTAAAATAAAAACAACTTTGATGATTACTTTAAACTTCGAACGCCCAACTATAGTGGCGCTGACTGCACAAAAAACATGTTGCATGCATAGCCAGTGGATCCCTAAAAGGATGGGCCATAAAAACTTAACACGGCTTCGCACCGAGTACCTCCCTCGTTCCGAATCATCTGTCATCCAGTCATTAAACGCGCCAAACAGCGGGCGCCCGTGCTCTCACCGGCGCGGCGTCCTCACGTGCTCAATGAAGAAGAAACAAATGAAAACTGTATAAAACCTCCTATATTTCCTTCAAATTACAAAAAAGTGCTAACTATCCAAGAAGGTTATAAACCTCTCGGCACAATTCAAATTTTATACAAACTAGTTTTAGAAGTCAAGGTTAATTTCAAGTGAAAGTTTGGTGATGTAATTTTATCGTGTGCAGTGTTTGATTTGCTTTAATCGATTACATGAAACGACTGAGATAAAGTGAGTACCTATTGCTTCATTTTCAAACTACTGTTTCAGTTAAGGCTAGATGTTTCAATAAATTTCAGTTTGATAACTTTAATTTAGGTTTACAAATGATTCAAATTTTAATAATTTATAAATGTTCAATTTATTTATGTAATTAACCAAGATGCCGCTAACCACAGAAAATGAAAAGATTTGTAAACCTGATACATTATCTTAGTATTTATATACGACGACGAACGACCTGTATTGCTATCGCTAACGCTATAGCCATCAATTTTTAAAATCCCCTACACTCACTACCCCTATCACCTTCATACTAAAAATGCAATAGTGAATCCAATATATGAATAGAAATATGTAGGAATTCGACAAAACCACTATCGTTGAAGGGTTTACGAGAGTTCAAAGTTTGATAACACTAGCGATAGCGATAGCAATAGCGTTAGTCGGTAGGGGTGCTGTTTGGCGGAGGGTTACTAAGCCCGCCTTCTGCACTAGAGGTCCCGGGTTCGATCCCCGGACAAGACAAATATTTGTGTGCATGAATTTGTATTGGCCCGGGTGTTTAATATGTATATTATGTATGTTTTACAAAAATAAAGTATATAAGTATGTCTATCCGTTATCTAGTATCCATAGCACGAGTTCTTCATGAAACTAACGTGGGCTAGATAATTGGTGTGTTTGTATGCAATAATTTATTTATTTATTTAAATATAGTGATAAGTCGGATGAATACATTAAGTTACTCATAAAAATATGAAACTACATAAAATACCATTACTTATTATTTTATATTTATTTGACTCTTTACTAACGCCGAACTAATAAAACTCTCCGAGAATATCATACTTCGAGTTTGAGTGAGTGGTTTTTAGCCACACAATATTACATAAAATATTAAACACATTTTAGATTGTTAATACCTCATTTAATGTTGTGGTTAAAACATTGAATAATAATATTTTGTCCTTGATATTTCGTAAATTGCACCTTCGTCATCAGCCATTTTTAATGTCCCCACTGCTGGGACTGGCCTTCCTTATGGATAGATAAGGAGAATGGGCCATGGCCCACCACGCGGGCCCAATGCGGCTGAAACGACTGAAATGCAGCCGCGACCAACGGCTTAACGTGCCTTCCGAAGCACGGAGGAGCTCGAGATAATAAATTTTGGTCACCCATCCTGTGACCGACTATTGCAAAAGTAGCTTAACCTCAACAATCGCAGGCCGAGCTACTCCCTTGCAATTGCACCTTAGCTTCATTTAAATAAGCATGAAATGTTTAGAAAATATCGTTTCAAAATAGGTTATAAAGTTCGTAGGCAATTGAGTTGATTGAGGACGATTTTTGCTGACGTTGAAGTTGATTCGTATTGCATATGCAGACAAAAATTATGCGTGTCATATTGGCGAACAAATCGTCAACAATTTGGCGAACCTTGTGCTATATTCAGTCATCATTATAAGGCGATTTTACACAATTTCAACTTTCCATTAAAGCACTGAATCGAGAAGAATCTTTTTCAAAAAATTTAATAACTGAATGGAAGTAAAACAAATACATTAATTTATTATAACATAAGTAAGTACTTATAATTAATTAATTATAAAAATACAGTCAAATTATCCCAATTTTCCTAGCCCAACGTATGTCGTATCTTACCTTAAGAGTTTGTTTTATGGATACGAGATAACGGATAATGTAAATACACATATTAAACAACCAGGCAAGACATATATATATAAATATATATATATTTTCTTACACTCACACCAATTAACCTAGCCCCAAAGTAAGCACTACTTATAGTGCTTACTTATATAAGCCTTAGCTTGTGTTATGGGATACAAGGGTAACGGATATAAATACATATAATTATACATATTTAAGTATTTATGTGTAGAAATATATATAAACGTCAATGACTCAGGTACAAATGCTCGTATTCATCATCAAACATTTGCCCCTACTGGGATTCGAACCCGGGACCCCAGAGTAGGCGACACCTTGAAACCGGTGTACGAACCACTCAACCACTTAGTCGTCAAAATTATATATATTAGATAATTCAAATTGACATTACATAAGTTTATTTGATATTTTTATATTATAGCTAGATACTGATCTAGCAAGTTCTAGCACGTAAAACTATCGAAATAGTATTGAGGACCTAATGTCAAAAAATGTATAGGAAAATGTAGTTCCGTTTACGTCCGGTACGGTAGGAACGCTGCTCTTTCTACTTACTTATTTTACTTCCTTGGTACTAACTCGAAAGTTTTTCGTGCTAGGCCTACGTGCTATGCCTACTAAGAAAGTTCAGAAACTTATTAGGAAAGTATTGAACAATATTCTTATCAGTTATTTATAATATTTTTGTCATCATGAGCAAAAAATATTACTCGTAATTCGTTACAGAAGGTTAAGTTTACAAGGTAAATGTAGAAACATAGACGTCACGGTGGAAAAACCCTATTTAAGGCGATACTCTAAAAAAATATGCTGAAGCGAGATAGCAATGAGAAAACGACGCGCACGGGAGCGAGACCGATTTTGCAGATTAGGCAAATAAACCCAAAAACACTTCGTATTAAAAAACTACAGCGATTAAAAAAAAATGCTTCTATACGATGCTAAATATTATTGGTGTCCACTTATTAAACCAATTTCCAATAGTGTAAGTAACCCCATTTAAGAATACTCTTGAATTTTCGTATTTTTAGAGGTCTTTTTGAAAAGAAAAAGTGTCGAGGCAAAATCATAAAATCGTGTTTTTGAAACTATACAAATCTTGATAAAGGTATGAAGAAATGTTATTACCAGATTTGTAACAACTGTAACCGTGCTATAGTTTTATATCAAAAAGTCCATACTTTTTCCGAGTAGCGCCTTAATGACAAAACAGGAAAGTACACTAAAACATTACTTGTACGAAAATTCTTAGTAGTAAGTAATTTATAAGCTCGGCTATATTTATTGCAATAGCTTCCAAGTATTAATTGCTGTAACGTCTCTTGTGGACATAAAAGGAACTAAGAAATTGTGAAAAATACTTAGTAATTAATAATATAGAAAGCAAAATAGAAAATACAATATATTTTTTGCGCTTACGATGTTGAAGAGTCGATAGTCATTTGTTTGAATTTTTGAACGCGTTTATCTTCTTTTCTTATTTTTTTTATAAAATTGCTGGCTGGATGGTACAGGCGCAAACAGTAACAACTGACTGTAGCAGAACCAAAAAAGTAATTCCCGCTGACATCATAAAAAACTTTAATTACAGAAACAATTGACTGTAGTTGAAAAGAAAAACCCGATGATATCACGGGATGTGTGGTGCAAAGATTCCATTAGGTACCCAATTTATCACGTCATCATCGTCACCTCAATTTGTTTGGATCGAATTGTTTCACTTGGAAGGTTGTCTGCTTAGTAATTCGACGAAAATGTATTTACTATTTTATTACCGTAAAGTTCGTGACACAGTTTGTGGCTATAGATATGTTTATCATAGCCTGTAACCAAATACTAGAATGTCTTTAATATTTGATATAACTTCCTATTATAAAAGAGATTATTAGTACAGTTTGACAGAAAACAAAACTGTTGTTTTTGAACACCAACAACAACAATGTATTTTTTTTACCAAATCACAACATAACATAAAGGTAGGCCTTGGGTTTCGTCAAATCCTCAGTAATCAATCACTAACCAAGCGACACTTATATTGTAAATGCAAAATCAACTCCGTCTGTCTATCTCCAAGACTAAAACACTACCGAAACCTATGAAAAATATGCATAGGAATACATTAAGCCTTGCAGAATGGCCTATGCTAGTTTTTGCCGCAAAACCTGAAGTGATTACTAAGGAGCCCGATATACCTACTTTACCGAACTAAACTTTGAGGAAGTCGCGGGCGGAATGTTATTCTACAAATCTCAAAAAACATAAAATTTATAAATGTATAAAGAAGTCTGTCAATATGAAATAGCAACAGGTTTCACACAGGTTTCACACCACCGACATATAAGTTCTAGACAGCTTATCTGGAACATAATTTTACAGTCATAAACATATGTTAAATTATCTGCCAGATAAGCTATCCAGAACTTATCAGTCGGTCGAACATTTAATGTCACTTATAGCTTAGCGTTTGTAGTGTAAAAGTACACTATAGCTGACACTACAAAAAAACCGGTTCCTTCGCAAGAACGAGGTATGTACAGTCAACAGCATGTTTGGCTAAACTTGCACTTCGAAAATCGCCTCTATTACGAGCGACATAAGGAAACTCTTAAAGTCTAACTGTAAATCATGACGTGCTGTTGACTGTACGATACGAAAGGACGCTCGTCCGATATAAAAAAAAACAATGAATTATTCATCATATGACGAGCTTATTAGTCTTTTTAGTACCTACCACTCACGAAACTCGATGTTAATTGGGAAATATATGTGTCTGAACCGATATGAAACGCATCTCTGACAAAGCAATGTTTTATGAAAACAATAGGCAATAACAAATAGGTATTTACTATATTTTAGACACAAATATTCAAGTAGATTTTTTGTGCAAAGATCCTCTGGAATATGAGTTCAACAATCGTATTTCAGAATAGAGTTGTGCCAGACAGAATGCATCAAAAGTTAAGCTATTTAAGTAGTAATTTTATTCTAACATCGTATTAAGGTGGTACGTCTTCTATACAAATAAACATTACACAATTTATTGGTTCATCATACCTTAATAATTAATAAATACATACGCAACTAACTCGTTTCAGTTATTTGTTTGCGCAAAATAATGAAAAATTGTATATTCATACATAAAACACGAATATACTAATATCTTATAATTTCAATAATTCTACGTATGTGTGTGTGACTCATCGCATTTATATACCTCATGTATGAAAGTACATTTTTTTTATAATTTCGCGCAAACAAAGAACTGAAACGAGTTAGTTGCACATGTATTTATGAATTATGAATGTATGATGAACCAATTAATGTGCAATTTTGTTTGTATGGAAGTCGTACCACCTTAATGAAATTGCGTAAAAACCAAAAACCTGTTTCATACATTTTAGCAGACTTCAAATAAAAATATGAATAAAGCAGCTGTTTTTCGCGATTTCAGGATTGCTTCCATACAAAAAGTTGTTCGTAGATAATGTTGAGATCTTCAAATATACACATCAAAAGTGTCTAGGGATCAAATACTTTTTAACTATAAAAAAATCCAATGAATATTAACCAAATGTAGTCTTTCAGACTGGCTTCTTGCTTTAATTGTTTCTTTATTCATATAGTGAAAACAAAAAAGGTTCAAATCCAAAAGAAATCAGATAATAATCCTCTATGGCGGTACTTGATCCCGAGATACTTTTGGTGTGTGTAGTTTTGAGGTTCTGCGCAATCAGAGGAAAGACAATTTGTGGCCCTAGTTTAGTTTAAATGTGCAAACTACATTACTTTTCTTTTGCGTTAAGAGTTTTAATTCTCTATCGTCTGCCTACGAACAGTCTTGCTATTCTGAAATAGTAAATCACTTCGAAAGTCACCTCGCAAATCAACTCACCTGTCATTGTTTTGGTATAAAAAGAATGGAAGATAAATGGAATGAATGAGAAAAGAATAGATAGAATATTAAATATTTTTAAAGGAGGTCGGCATAATTTAAAAAGTTTTAAAAAGATCAATCATCTTAACTTGGATCTTTCTTTTTCTCACTCATTCCATATTATCTTTCATAATTTTTACACCAAAACAATGGCAGATGAGTTGATTTGCGAAGTGACTTTCGAAGTGATTTACCATTTTCAGAATGACAAGGCTGTTTACAAGTTTATATTACTAGTATTATTAATTATGATCTATGTCCCAAAACTCAAACTTTAATGAATTGTTTGGACAATTATAGAGACGAATAAATGAATCATTGTTAGTGCCACTATTTTAAAATAGTTCTGAAAAAAAAAAGTTTTAATGAATTTAATTTTCATCAAAATTCTGTAACAATAAAAATGAATCGCAGAAACGACTGCACCAAATTGTTTTTTTTTTTCATTGTGTTCGTTATTGCTGGCATCTTTGTCTAAAGCGACGTTCGAAAAGTTATTACATTCCACGCATGCGACGACGGCCAGAAAGCTAGTATTTTTTAAATTATAAATTATGATTTTTGAAACTTTTCATTTGATTTAACAGCACGCGATCAATAAGATAGATCTTTTTTATTTTTATACCTTGGACGTTCATTACCTTGAACTCCTATGATGCTTCCTTGCCTGTCTGACTGTTTACCATCGGTGTTTCTGATATTTAAGCTAATTATCTTGTAATTTTTTTTGTATGAAAATAACGCAGTGGTTCGATTTCTTTACTGCCTGGTGTAATTCTTATATGTGTTAAAATGCTTAAAAATAGACTACGTAGCCATAAAGTTGATTTTCTTTCTTTTATATAACTATACAATTTACAATGACTTCATTCAATAAGAATCGATTGTTAAACACACTAGCACCGCTCTTACGAAGCAGTGAATGTACAATATTTGAATTTAGGAAATAATAATGGTCATAATACGCTTGGATAAATAACGCAAATACAAAATGGTGAAGCATACAATTTATGCTTACTGCAAAGCTCAAAACTAATTTTTGTATGGGAGCAGTTGAAGTTGCGGAAGAAATCTCAGCAAATTCATGATGTTTTTTTTATAAATCAGGCAAAGTTTCCTTGCACAAAGTTGTTCGTACAGTTCTACAAATAGTTTTGAGAAAAATTGCTTTGTATTAATATATGTTTACTAACTTCCGCCCGCGGTGTCGCCCAAGTGGTTCCCGTTCCCGTGGGAATATCGGGATAAAAAGTAGCTTATGTTACTCTCCGTTCTTTCAACTAGCTGTATGCCAAAAACCAAGCATGTTGGTTGCTTAATAGGGCGTGAAAGAAGGAAAGACAAACACACTTTCGCATTTATAAAATTATTAGTTAAGGGCCCGCTATAGGCCAACGAAAATCAGATTGCTTTACATGATCGTCTGTAATATCAATATTAATGAAAAACTGAATTTCAAATTAAGATGTAGCAAACTACAGGACTAACACTAGTGACTATGTTACTCCAAAACACGATTGCATACAATTTTCTCGATAGAAAAAAATTGCAAAGTTGCCTCCAAATCACTATAATTAACACGGTAAACTGCTAGTATTCAAGTAATACATTAAAATAAAGCTTGGAACTTTTTAGTATAATTACACTATAGATAAGGCAGGGCTTATGTTATATATTTTTTGTAAATAACCTTTAAATATCCTTTAAAAAAAGAATTTCCTTCATTTCTTCATTCCGGACCGGCCGAATGGGAGAATTATATAGTAAATGCTGCCTTATTTCTATAAGAAATAAGGCAGCATTTACTTTGCAGTTCACCGTTGCAGTTATTACTTTTGCTTTTGGCCTAGAGCGCGCCCTTAAATTAGTTATGTAATTATTTATTATAGTTGCATTAGTTACGATTGGTAATTCCATATAAAACAAAGAACAGGAAAATAATTGTGAGAGTTTTCACGGTAAAGAAATATCTGTGATCTAATTTTAACTGTATTCTCTAATGCCCGATATCAATAACCTATCTGTAGATATGAATTGGGCTATCTGAGATAGTTGCCTAGGATATTTTTGTTAATATGACCAAAATAACGACGGTTGCTTGGCAACGAAGCCAGTATCCTAGGCAACTATCTCAGATAGCATTATTCATATCTACAGTCAGGTTATTTATTTCGGCCGTAAGTTAACCCTCGTGTTTTTTTATCGTACCTTCCAACCTATCAGGACATACATTAAAATTCTTTAATAGTTAGTTTCATAGTTTAGCTAATAGTTCGTAATTGAATGGGTCGTTCACTCGCCTATAAGTCAACATCAAAGAAATTGAGTATTTCCTGTGAGGATTGCTCGGTGACGTCGTCTGTAATCACCGACGCACTGCTTCGGTTTGTCGGCGATCATTGAAACCCTAGTGACCAATATCAGAAAGAAAGGACTGACAAACACCTTCGCATTTATAAGATGAGTTAGATTATTGTTGTTGTTGTTGTTATTATATTATACACACACATTTTTACATTTATACACACACTGAACCGGTTGTGGCCGCTGATAACCATGTCGCCACACTCACCTGATAGTGATCAATTTTTACCACTGAGCTGATCTAATTGTGGCCACTGATCAAAATGTGGTCACTAACCCTAATGTGGCCACTGATCCAAATGTGGCCACATAGTTAAATGTTTTCACTGATCCAAATGTGGCCACAGATCCAATACACACACGCACACACACATGACTTTGATTAGATAACTGTCATTAAACGCTAAACATATTTATAATGACTTTGCACTTCACTCATTCGTTTGGAGTCAAAAGTGACATCCAGAGCGATGTTTTAAAGTTTAGTGCTAAACGTATTAGTTGGTAAAAGTCCGCATAAGTTAACCGCTGATCAGACCCAGAGGTACCGGGTTCGTTTCCGGTACATATTGTATTTGGTTTGGTTGGTAAAGAGATTTGAAGATTTCATTTCAGAAAAAAACATCACATGTATTGCTCTGATTCCGAAATAAGTACCATAAGCAATTGAAATATAAATTTATTTATTTGCCATAAAAATACGGTACACAATAATATTATTATTATAAATTTGGCGCAGGTGTACGAAACCCGCCTTCTGCGCCAGAGGTCCCGGGTTCGATCCCTGGACAAAATAAATATTTGTGTGCATCAAAATGTCTATTTGTCTCGGTCTGGGTATTTTTTATGTATACTAGCGGATCTTCGCGGCTTTATCCGCGTGGTGCCCGTTTCAGTGGGAATATCGGGATAAAATATAGCCTATGTCATTCGGAAGAAATGTAGCTTTCTAATATGGTCTAAGAATTTTCTAAATCGGTCCAGTAGTTCCTGAGATTAGTGCGTTCAAACAAACAAACTCTTCATCTTTATAATATTAATATAGTATAGATTATGTATGTATTTACAAAAAAGTATATAAGTATGTCTATCCGTTTTCTAGTATCCAATAGCTCAAGTTCTGCATGAAAAACTCTTCTCCACATTGCTCATAAAAAAAACTAAACGTTAGCTAGATGATTGGACTGATTGTATGCAATTATTATTATTATTATAAGTAAAGGCCAATCACAAAGTCAAGCCTAGACATGCAATTTGTTTTTTTTATTTAGAAATTAATTAGCTTCATAATCATAAATCATCAAAACTACATTTTTAAAGTTACTTTTAGGTATATAAATAATAATGAATCACCGAATCTAAACTTACAAATACAATACTTATAATACTTGTGTTACAGACATCAAACATGAAAGTATTACAAGTATACGAGTACAACGTTATTTTATGTATATGTCACCGTCATTTTGCAAGAGCCGATTGTAAATAATCGAGGGTACTTAAAAACCGTCGAATTATAGTAAACGGACAATTGGATTTACAATAAAACGGATGATTTTTCGATGATTTCATAATCAGTATCTTTTCCTCATATTGTACGTATGCGTGTGACGAAAAGCATGCTTCACGCTGATTGGTTGAAAGTTGAAATACGTAACAATGTAAACAACGTGTGCTCGGGAGTGTTTTTAGTGCTAAATATCAGTTTTTTTAACACACAAAGTGAAAAATCATTGTATATAAGTGAAACGTAGCTTGCGGGTGAAGAAATAAATGACCAACCAGTGCTAAATAACTCTGAATTTATTGATGAACAAAAATAACACCCGTGCTACCAATCCCAAGGTCAATCAGTAGCCGTACCGCGCAAGTGGCGTCGGCATCGAAATCGGCTTCATTTGACAAATGAATGTGATACATTGCTGCTTCTTTTTGACACAAATGAAAACTTACCAAAGACTAAAAGCAATATGTCACATCCATCTGTCAAAAGAAGCCGTTTTGCTTCATTTGACAGATGGATTGCTGCTTCTTTTTAACACAAATGAAACTTACCAAAGACTAAGAGCAATATGTCACACACATATAAATAAATAAAAAAATATCTGGTTTATTGCAAAGCGAATAGCCAGTTTACAAATAATACGGCAGTTTAAAAATACACTTCATTATTTACAAACAATCGGTTCTTGCAAAAAGATGGTGACATGCACTCAACACCATTTGAAGAACTTATCATTACGAACAACTTTTTGTATTGAAACAACCCTAATATCGCGTATACAATTTCGCAGAGTAGGTACAAATTAAATTATGTTTGAGGTTGAATAAACATAAAACAACGTAGTTTAGGTCGCAGGATAATTTGATAAATCGTTTTTCGCAAAAATCCTAAGGTATCCTACGAAAACACGGGTATTTCCCATATTACTAGAGTTTATTGCAAAAATTAGCTTTAAGGAACCAACCAAAATAGGAGTTGCTCAGCAAGAAAAAATCAAGCCAATCAGGGTAAAAGATATTCAATGTACTTATGTTTTTTTTTATAGTAAAATATTGGAAAAAACAACTCGGCCACAAGTGAATTCTCAGATGGAACTCGAACCCACGACCTTTGGAAATCCGGTCCAATGCTCTAACCGCTGAGCTACCGAGACTTTCGAACCACCGGCGAAATTCCCCAATACTTTTATATTTTTAATACGCTGTAGGCCAGTGTTGTCACATCAATGCTAGGAATATCCTTGCATTCAAAGAAACATATTTTCAGGTGTTTAACGATCGATTAAGATGCAACAGCCAATAATTTATAATTTTTGAATTTTGCATATTTGAATGCTATTTTTATACTTATGATATATTTTTTTTAAATAGAAAAATATTGGAAAAAAACAACTCGGCCACAAGTGAATTCTCAGATGGGACTCAAACCCACGACCTTTGGAAATCCGGTCCAATGCTCTAACCTCTAAGCTACCGACACTTGCGAACCACCGTCGAAATTCCCCAATACCTTTATATTTTTAATACGCTGTAGGCCAGCGTGGTCACATCAATGCTAGGAATATGTTGTACCACTAGACCACAGAGGCGGTCAAAACTGCTCTAATGCATTTTTTTTCGAGCTATAATAGTTATTTGTTATGCAAGGCTGAAAAGTTGGTTATTTAGCGGCGAGTTACCTCTATTGAAATCTGGGCAAGTGAAGGATTCTAGGATTGGTATTCTAAGTGAAGGATTGAAGGATTTCAAAGGTACAAGACGCTAAAAACTTTTCTGCCGAGCGCAACACACAATTTTTCACCTCACAACAGCGAGGAACATTTTATGGTTGTTTAAACTTAAACCGCGGTCAACTTCCGGTAAAAAATTCTTTAAACATAAAGTTTAATCTAAATATACCTTATTCTTTGTTTTAATGATAAAAACTAAAATAATAAAAAAGGAGAATTATAGTTACTTCAAAGTTATTTAAAGTAGAAATATACTGTTACTTATTAATAAGAATAAAAACGATTCCGTAAATGTTGACACTGACATGAGGTACAAGACAAAGACAATTTAAAAATAAAGATTTATGTCACAATCCGAAATCCAATTATAGGTTGTGAAATCTCACCCAGCCTAATATAAAATTCCTATAACAAATAGTTTAATCTTATTGTTATTGTTTTTATGTTTCAATGAACTAAAATAATATAATTTAACCAAAACGGAGTATTATAATTAATTTAAAGCTATTTAAAATAAGAATCAAATATAACAAAAAAGTCAATAGTGCGATTCGGAACGCATTATGACATATTTTTAGGTATTAAATTAAAAAAGTACTTTGCCGCGCTAGGCCGCAAAAAGCTATTTTCTACGCCTAATCTGATTGACAAAACCTCCTTTTCAGAGCGTGTGAGGTGAAAACGCTTTTTTCCGATCTGTGTTATTGCTCCATAAAATAAGACCATACCGTAAAACTGATTCATAAAAAACCCTATATTTTTACAGTAAAATTGAAAAAAGTTATCACCATAGTTTAATTATCCGAGGTTTTGCAATATCCCTAGGCTTTACACTTGCCAAATAGATAATAATACCCAGACACGGAATAAACATAAATGTTCATCACATAAGCAATTGTTTGTCCTGGTTGGGGATCGGGGGATCGAACTCACGATCCCTGGATAGGTATGACGACTGCGCAGTCATCAGGCCCGTCACATATAGGCCCACACTATTTTATGCGAAAGTAACTATGTATACGTCCGTCTATCTGCGACATTATCACACCTTAAAACCACTGAACAAATTCTTATAAATATTGACACAAAGATAAAGTAGACTTTGAAGTATTGCTTATAGCAGAGACTAGATATAAATAATAGGTATTAAGATATGGAGCCACAAATCTGTAAGTGTTAAAAAATCAGATCATTGAGACTAACGTTTTGAGAGTTGATCTTAGTAGAGATTTTACCTACATTTCTCATAAAGAATATGACCAACAAA
This sequence comes from Chrysoteuchia culmella, assembly GCA_910589605.1. Taxonomy (NCBI): domain Eukaryota; kingdom Metazoa; phylum Arthropoda; class Insecta; order Lepidoptera; family Crambidae; genus Chrysoteuchia; species Chrysoteuchia culmella. Next base: position 17,021,481 of record OU342651.1, on the reverse strand, counting down.
ATATCGACTATGAGATGTCGCAGACTGAGAAACCCCGAGTAGTAATTTGTGTGAACAACTCCGTCTTGGTTTCTTCAATGTTTATCATTTGATAAACATGGCAAACGAAGAAGTTTATTAGTATTTACAAAAGTATTTAAGTTCAGTAATTTTTACACGTGAACGAATCAAGATACAACTTACCTTGAGCGAGTTAATCTACATACTTAAAATTAAATTGTAATAAAGATAAATCTCTACATTTGATATAAAAAAGGAAGATAATATGTACGGACAAAACAGCTGTTTTTAGAATTTTTGTCGGTTTGTTTGTTCAAGCACAGATTAATAAATAGTTACTTTGTAAGTTCAAGCATCACTTGAGAACCACTGCACGGATCTTTATGAAATTTAGTATGGCGATAGCTAATTACCCTGTTAACATATAGAATACTTTATGTCGCGTAAAATACATCATTCGTACGGGAAAATAAAAACAAATATTTTTGTGATATAATATTGTATTTTTTTACAATTTCATAATTTAGATAATTATTTACAGTTCATAAAAAATCAAGATGACCATTCAAAACATGGGCGTCGCCGAAGCTGGCAACGTCACCGCTGAGAAATGTTGCAAAGGGTAAGATAACTTCATACTATTTTACTTCTCATAGGTATCATCAATCATCATCATCAACTACATTTTGATGTCCCCTCTACAGGAGCACAGGCCTTCCTTATGTGGGTAAGGCCAAGGCCATAACCCACCACGTGGCCCCATTGTAGATAGCTGGGTTTTAATGACTGCAAATGCAGACAGCAACAGCGTAACATGCCTTTCTAAGCACGGAAGAGGTCGAGGATATAATGTTTAGGTCACTTTAATTTGAATGATCTTAGCTATAATTACTTAGCCGCCACAATTAATCGTACAACACAACACCGCCGAGATCATTATTTTAATCACATCAAATATTAAATTAAACTTTCCGAATTATACATCTGAGATAAGCTAATTTTGATTGAAATGAAAGATGGAATAAAACATAATGAAAGAGATGGATAAAAGAGAAACAGGGGTTTAACATAAAGCTATTGATGTAGTTGGCGTTCAAATATACGAGTAACCCCATGGTACAATCTAGGAATTTCCCGGTAACAACCGATCGACAACGGAATCGGATTCGGATTCAGTTCTTTGTCTATGCCTATTCTATAGTGACTGATAGTGACAGTGCATACATTTCGCTATCGGAAACGTTTCTGAATGTTTAGTAGTGTTTTTTCAATGAACTTTATTTCTAAAGGAAATAGATTTACAGAAATGTCACAAATAATAGTACATTTAAAGGTATTTCATATTAATAACAAATTATTTGGTTATCATTGTTACTTGTCGAAAACATAATCCCAAAAAATCTCTACTGGTCGCCCGGTAATTCCTCGAATGTAAATAAATGGTGGTATGGATATGCAAGGAGACCGTGATGGTACTGATCCCTTAGAACGCTATAAACATCCTGACAGAAGTCCTTCAAGTGCTCCAGAAGTGTTTGATATGAATATGAGGGAGCATTCATGTTTTAATGAGTAAGATGCCAATCGGTTCGCAAAAGCATTACTCCGTACCGCGATACAAAGAGGCGGTTTGTTTGATCAACTAAGTCTTTCATTGCTATTCATATAAATCATCCATTGGATCGTCTACTTAAGTAGTTCATTACGATTTAGTCAATTAATTTAGTTCCATCTTCTTTTTAATTTGACTACGTACTTATTACACCGTAATCAGAAATTTGAGGTAGTACTTATTATTTTTTTTACTTTTCACGGGTTTCGTTTCAGTCTGACTTAGGTTTCAAAATAAGAAATATGAAAACCTTTCATAATATCTATAGCTTAACTTAAAGTTTGTTTGTTTGGACACACTAATGTCTTGGTCAAACAGATTTAAAGGGAAGGATCTAAAGGCACTATAGCCTATACACACATAGTTATGTGCCCTATACCCACATAACATTACCCTAGCTAGGGTATAGGGTATATATATATATATATATATACATCTACTGATCTTTAGGAGGAACTTTGGATCCTATAAAATTTACTTTTTTATTATTTAATTAAGAAGAGGTTTTGTCATTCAGATTCTGCGTAGAAAATCGCTTTTTGCGGCCTAGCACGGTAAAGTACTTTTTTAGTTTAATTCCGAATCGCACTATTAACTTTTTTGTTAAATTTTATTCTTCTTTTAAATAGCTTTGAATTAATTATAATACTCCGTTTTGGTTTTATTATATTATTTTAGTGCATTGAATCATAAAAACAATAACAATAAGATACTATTTGTAATAAGAATTTTATATTAGGCTGGGTGAGATTTCACAACCTATGGTTGGATTTCGGAATGTGACATAAATCTTTATTTTTAAATTGTCTTTGTGTTGTAGGTACCTCATGTCAGTGTCAACATTTACGGAATCGTTTTTATTGTTATTTATAAGTAACAATATATACCTACTTTAAATAACTTTTAATTATCAATAATGCTATCTTTTTATTATTTTAGTTTTTTATATCATTAAAACAACGAGAATAAAGTGTATTTAGATTCAAATTTATGTTTAAAGATTTTTTTTACCGCAAGTTGATCGCGGAAACAACCATAAAATGTTCCTAGCTGTTGTGAGGTGAAAAACTGTGTTTTGCGCTCGGCAGAAGAGTTTTTGAAGTTTTTGAAGTTTTGAGTTTTGAAGAGCGTCGTGTACCTTTGAAATCCTCGCTTCGCTCAGGATTCAATCTTTGAACCACTCGCTACGCTCGTGGTTCAATCCTAGAATCCTTCAATTGCTCCGCTTTCAATAGAGGTAACTCGCCGCTAAATAACCAACTTTCCAGCCTTGCATAACAAATAACTATTTTATACCAGTTTGGCGCAGAGGACGCGGGTTCGATGCCCCGCCCGCATAAGACAAATATTAGTGTGCATGCCTCAGAATTATATGTTTTTAATGCACGTGCAAAACTAACTGTACTTGAATTAGGTACACATAAAAACAAAAACCCAAAAAGAATAGCTAAACGTACGTCATAAAACATGTTTTATGAATTAAATCGCGTTGAATTTGCACGTTTTGTTTTTAATGGAGTGTTTAATTTGTGTTTAATTTTATAGTATTTTTTAATATTTGTTGTTTCAACACTATTTCTGACACACGCAGTGTGTTAATAAAAAAACTAATAAAATCCCCTATAATTACTTAATTAATATGTTAGGTTGGGAAAAAAGGCTTTTCGCATATAGTATGTAAAAAAATCTCTTACGGTTTCAGTAATCTATCCCTAACAACAGATAGACTTGGTTACGCTACTTAGCGACCGCTATTATTTTGGATTATTTTGGGTTGATAAACAAAAATATCTAGGCAACAAAGCTGTAGTAAGCCTATCTCTTACTGAGAATAGGTTATTGAAACCGACCGTTAGGCTATACTATTTGTATCTGGCTGGTTTTGGTATCATTAGATAATTCCAAATTCAAATTAGTAAAATGTGTGATTTTCATTTGTTTTTCTTACTGTCAAGATGAGTGAATCTAATGGAGAAATTCGATACGTTTTAAAATTTTACTACAAAAAAGGTAAAAATGCATCGCAAGCTGCGAAAAGAATTTGCGATGTTTATGGACCTAGTGCAGTGTCTGTGAGAGTAGCACAAATTTGGTTTAAGCGTTTTCAATTCTGATTTTTTTTATGACAAAGATGCACGTCGCTCTGGTCGCCCTATTACGGATAAAATGGATCGCATTTTTGAAAAAGTGGAGCAAGATCGCCATATCAGTAGTTACGAAGTAGCTGAAGAACTGGGAAGTGACCAAAAAACAGTTTCGGCACATTTGAAAAAAACTGGGTACACAAAAAAGCTCGATATTTAATTACCTCACGAGCTCACTGAAAGAAACCTAATGAACTATGTACTCATTTGTGATTCTTTATTACGACGTAATGAAACCGAACTATTTTTGAAGAAGCTGATAACTGGTGATGACAAGTTGATCACGTAGGACAACAATGTGCGAAAAAGGTCGTGGTCAAAGGCCGGTCAGGCTTCACAGACTGTGGCGAAACCCGGGTTAACTCGCAAAAAGGTGATGCTGTGTGTGTGGTGGAATTGGAAGGGCATTCATCCATTATGAGCTGTTACCACCAGGCAGGACCATGATGATTAACTCTACTGCCAACAACTGATGAGATTAAAGCAAGAAGTTGAAAGAAAGCGGCCGGGAAGGGCCAGTTTTCATCATGATAACGCTAGACCTCACACATCTTTAGCCACTCAAAAACAATTAAGAGAGTTTGGCTGGGAGGTGTTAATGCATCCGCCGTATAGTCCTGACCTTGCACCTTCAGATTTCCACCTTTATCGGTCTCTTCATGTTCATGCACACAAATATTTGTCTTGTACGGAGATCGAACCCTTCTGGCGCAGAAGGCGCGGTTAGTACCTCTAAACAGGTCGTCTCGTTCCGGTAATCGGTCGTTGTCTTAAAAGATCACAAATAATATAATATAATATCCCACTCGAAGTCAGCATGTTACAGGCGACATGCTTTCGATTATACATTTAAAATTAGGTAAGTATATTTTTGTTGTTATTTTAAAACAAGATAAAATAATAAAAAAAACTCCTATAAACAACAGTATAGCAATGTAGACACAAAATGCTATAGGATAGTATGCATGAAACAGGGAGAACGTCGTCATTGTAATATTTCCAATTTAGTACTTAGAGGTCGAAATATTTGATATGAAACATATTTGGTTTTATCAATATTTACTAACTACTTACGCATTTAATTCATTAAAAGATCCAACAAATTACGAAAAGCACTAGGAACTTAGACAAGGTGTCACAAAAATACGCTAAAATACTTAAGGGGCAGATTCTACTGCTCATATACAACCACATTTCAGTCAAACTTCTCTCTTACAAAAATAAATAATTCAAGATAAGTACTTACATTAAGGTTTTGTATTACCTACAGATAACCACAAAAACCGAAGATATAACCGAAACGTCGAGAAAACTAAAAAAAGATAAATTAGATCTAAACTCGTGTAAATAAACTGTGCGCTACTTATCCGTAAAAGTTGTTTTATTTAAATGAACAGTTCGCGTCAAAACTTAAGAATGTACTTAGATAACCTCAAGTTTAATATAAGAAGGGTGCATACCAATATCCAACGCAACTGCAAATTGCAGAAAGCAACTATGTATTAATAAAAAAATATGCAATTTTATTGAATTCGCACTAGCTTAGATTTATTGAGTCTATTATTTTCCTGTTATTATGCGGATTCTTAGTTATTACGTCTATGATTAAACACAGTACCAAGTAAGCGAAAAAATTAATATTAATAATTTGAACCTACCTCAAGGATACCATTATTACGTGTAACAATAAAATTAATTATGATCTCTCTTTTTTTCTGTATTATTTTTATTTTGGCGTTAAGACAAACCTCAGTTTACTTTTCTAAAGAATAGAAAGGATGTAGGTACTTGCCTCTATTTCGTGGATAGACTTAAGGAAATACTAGGGCCTGCTTCAAAATCTAAAAGAAAATTCTGAGTAGTTTACTTTGTGAAACAGCCCTTAGTCTTTTTAACCGACTTCAAAAAAAAGAAGGAGGTTCTCAATTGGACGGAATATATATACATTTTTTTTTGTTTTTTTTTTGTATGTCTCGATTACTCGAAGACGGCTGGACCGATTTGAGTAATTCTTTTTTTGTTCGAAAGGGTATACTTCACAAGTGGTGCCATTGTCATCATGTCAGGATCTGATGATGGGATCCTGGAGAAAATCAAGGAACTCTTCAAATATTATAGGCATCCTATAGCGATTTCGGTGTTTTCTATAGTAACTTATGCATATGCTTCCGGAATGCACCATTTGGTGAAGTGGAACTGAACTATTAAATACTTAGCATTTCACGGCAGCTGTACGATTACTTTAATGTAGTCATAAGTAATTTATGCTCGACTCTATGCATGTGATGAAGTGCAGCTGATCATGAAGTATCGGGAGAACTCCTCAATAAGTAACGTCCCTATGCACTGGGAAAAGCAGCATTTTGTAAAAGGTGATGAGGAGTTGTCATAAGGTTATCAGCGTGGGCACAGGACCTCTTCTACCTTTAAAAGTTATGAAATAAAAACTTTTTATAAAAAAATGAAAACCTCAAAAAACTAAAAAGCAAAAAATAAACCTTTTGAAGTCGGTGCCAGCCGAAGCAAGAAAAATAAAATAGTAGCACCGCAAAGTAGAATACATCTTAGTATTAACTGCATTCATATTGAACTCTTAAGATATTATATAACCTGAAGTGAAATAAGATAAAATGCCTCTTCCATCAAGTTCTTGCGCGGGTTGCCACTCAACAATTTGCGGCCAGGCAATTTCTAAAATGTTCAAATTGCTCCTCAAAGTGTGATCTCAATTATGCTTATGTCTCCCTTAGAAGATTTCAACAGATGACAACTGGAATAAAGCAAAGCTGGAAATGCCACGAGCCTAAAAAATACAACAGCAACACACCTATCCGTCCTTACTTGCATATGCTACAAGACACAGATATGAAAAATATGTCAAATCATCTGCCAACTAAGGTACTCAGAACTTACTTTTAGATTATGAAACAGGCCCTAAGTGTGCTTAATTAAACAACAGTGTTGCATCATAGGAAAAATTGAATTTTCATAATCAGAGGGTCTAAAAAGCAATATCGTGGCAATATTGATAAGGAATCATCATGTTTATTCCGGGTGCGTATTGGATGATATAATTTCATTTCAATAACGTTCATATGACATAACAAACATTAGTCATAACAACACGTCATATAAGTAATTTCTTTTTTATACCGTTCATTTCATATAATCATCATTTTTTATAATATCATTTAACATAACGCTCATTTTATATAAAAATATATTATATAAAACTTATTTGCTATAACGGTTATTTGGTATAATTTTGTAATTTAATACTTAATATTTTATTATTAATTAGCAGATATTTTAATTTGTATTTTTTTTCTTATACTTTTTTTAATACTTGTTAGCAATATTTGCATTTCCATGTTATGAGTCAAATATGCGAAACTCATCAACTATTACATCAACTGTACAGTCAAGGTCAAAAATGTATACACCACAAGTTGCCACAAAATGTAACCTACTAAATTACTATAGATATGGAAACAGCCTAAACTACAAAAATAAGTATACAACAATTTGAACATTACTTGGTAAACAGATAAGTGCAATAATAAGTACGTCATAAACTTAGAGACAACAACGTAACCATAAATTTAATTGTTGCGAATAAATGTTCGTCTGTGAACTATACTTACATTATAAAATACTACTAGAGTCTAGGCATGGAACATTTCATAAATAGCATTTGAAAAATCATATGAAATGGTTTTCAGTATTCACACCTGCTCCTTCCCTTCACATCGACTGCTACAATTTCATACGCAATCTGTGTGCTTAGAGCACTTACGCACTACGACCGATCCGATACGAATACGATTTCGAAAAAAAATATGTTGGGGAAACAAGTGAAGGTGGAAAACGTTGTCTTGTTGTTGTGATCTACTGTGAAAAAAAACAATTTTCGACCTTATTGACTTTTTGAAATTTTGTGACTTTTTCATATTCTCTTTCACTGGCTTACTGTTTCATTAAAAAAAATAATTCTGATAAATGTCAATAAGGTCGAAAATTCCTTGCACCCGTTTTTATTGTCTAGTGATAGTTTAAAAAAACAGTCGCAAGCAATTTTCGACTTTATTGACGTTTTTGAAAGGAGATCATTCAGGCTCTATACATTTTTGTGCCTTTTCTGAAAGTGTTAAACAACAAAAAAAAATCTAGGTGTGGTTTGAACTTGTAGTTGATAAATGGCATAGAATTTGTAGGATTACTCAGTCTTACAAGTCGCAGTCGTACATAAAAGTTCAGAGATTCGTCATTTGTTGTAAAAAAAAAATCGTAGGGTGCGCTTAGCCTTTCTCAAAAACAGTAATTAATTAAAAATTTCTTTGCTTGACTGATGAGGTCAAACGAAATAAACAAAACACAATTGACTAGTAGGCACTCTTCGGGAATTGTCAAAATTCAAATTTCGAACCTGTTTTGATTGTAGTCGAGTTAATACTGTATATCCATAAATATTTTGATTGTATACATATGAATGTACCCTAATGTGAATACATAAATTTGTGTTTTCGATTGCTTATATTGTAATGCATGGTCTATATGTTTCCAATATTGTATACATATGTATTTGAATTGAGAAAAATACAATTTTATGAAACTTTAGATGAGTACTTATATACTGTCAAGATACTTGTATGTATATTTTTGACCTTGACTTTACCATGTTTGTGGCAAATAAATGATTTCTATTTCTATTGCTTGCCTTCAATATAATATGAGCAAATACTGCTACACTGACACTATTCTATGGAATTACATCAGAAAACTCCACAGAAAATAAACAAATAACTAAATTAATTGTCATTGAATTCACATTATGATTTCTTAACAATATTGCCACGATAATGCTCAAGCGGCCTTTTTAGACGCTCTTGGTTGAAACGGGTTAATTTCCTTGTATTGATTGATCCTTCGGAACCATAAGGACTTCACATTTCTTCATTCAGAGTATATTGCGCAGATCATGGGTGCGATTGCGTAAGGTAATCGTATTAAGTTGACAGTTCATATCGTATTCAATCAGCTGCGATTTGTATAGAATGACATTTATGATACAATATGAACTGTCAAATTAATACGATTGGCTTTACGCAATCGCTTAGCATGATCATCATGACGTACTTACATTTATTTATGTTTATAAGTAATCAAAGAAAATAATAATAATTTATTAAAATAGTGTAAAAAATCAGTAACTTTAACCAATTAATTTAACAGTTTAGTTCACGTTATCGAAATAGCGGTTAAATGATTAATTAAATTTTCATTTAATTTTATCCACGTTCGATTGGTGTTAACGGATATATTATAATAATATTGAATTAAGTTCACACAAATATATTTTAGTTGGTCGAATGTTATATTATCACATAATACTTAAAAAACTTTTTTCAACACACTTGCTCATAAACTGGCTATAATTTCACTGCAATTAGGCACATAATGACACCTATAATCAAACTGTGACTTTTTCATTACTATTATTCACAAGTGAGTTATAGTTTTTTTTTATTTTATTGGTTAAGTTCACAGACAAGTTGCTTTGTTCTTAAAAAAGTTTCGATACCAAAAAGATCGTGTTCAATAGTACAAATAAATTAATATACCTATTGCTTGCTCATTTCATGCACTTCGTATTTAAATAGATAATTTCAACTTGTAAGTACGTGTTTAATAAACAAAACTTTCACTCAAATATCTGTAAAAACTTTAAACCCCCATTTTGTATGTGTATATCCCCCTATCCGTGACAAACCAAAAAAAAGAAACCTCATTATTTTAGTCTATGGCCGTTGATGCGCGCGCATAGGAAAACTAACTAATTTTTCCCGCCATTGCAAAAAAAAAATTCACTACTTACTCGTTTTCACTGTTGAAATTATAGTTATTTTCTTCACAAGTGTGTTGAAAAACGTCGTATGATACACGTATGTATTGATGGTTACCGTCCTCGGCTCTCTTAAGACAATATATACACACTTGTACCATAATGTACTATTATTCTTATAACAAATTTACAGATATGAAAATCGCTGTGTTACCAAACTTTAATTATAAGTAATGAACAAAGTGGTCAAATTCGATCATTTATATAATTTTCTTCTGATTCTCTATTTAAACTCTATCTAACTACATTTGTATTATTATACTCATTAATCACACACTCTCGGTGTGTCCAATGTGTTTAAAAAGAATCCAGTAAAAATTCAAAAATTAGGCTTACTTTATTATTTTTCTACAAATGAGAACCTCTACTATTACAAAACCGATACTCTGCGTACGCGCACTGAAATAATATTACATGCAAAGGTCAATGCAATGCTCTTCCCGGTTCTTTATAAAAGTCATTGTGAATGATGAATTTTCCCAACAAGCTCAATTTTCGCACATCATGATGATAGAGTTCAACCTGCTCAATCAGTATGAATCTGTCCATCCGCCAGTGTGGTCGTAAACAGGTGGTTTTGTGGCAAAAGTGAGCGCCGCGAGTGCTGGTGAAAAAAAAACAAAAAACTGTGGTCTGTGGTTAGTTACAGTATGTGTAGGCGTCTGTAAAGCTGTGTTTTATTTTTACCTATTTGAGTCAACAGTAAAATATGATCCTATTTATTTTCTTCTGAATTCTAAGGGTGGTTTTTAAGGGTGAGGTGCACCAGATAAGTTTAATTTTTTTTTTATGACTGGCAAATTCTAAACATTTTCTGAATAAGTTTCCATTGTTTTAGTAAAAATGAGATGGTGCACTCCAGCTAGGGTTACCAGATGCCTCGTATTTTACGGGTTACCCCGTTTTTCAGGCATTGATAACACAAAACCCGTATTTGCGAAAATAAATACGGGGTAAATAAAGCTCCCGTTTTTTTTACTTATTCAGCCAAGAGCTGGCTGGCGAAACCATATGCTGACGTTTTCTAACGCTGCTGGCTGGCGCATAATGAGGGTTTTTGACTTGAGGCTCAAAATCATTGTGTATTTTTTTTGAACATGCAAATATATTTGTACATTTGCTTTTTAAAATTTAGGCTGTTTAAAAAGCTGTTTATTTAAACAATAAGTTTAAAGGGGAAATACATCTATCTTCTTAAAACACTTCTGTTTTTAAAGTCTCCCCTAAAAAAATAAAAAACCTGTATTTTAGACGTTGATAGCCCTTAAGTCAGGAAGAGGCAGGTGGCAACCCTAACTCCAGCCTTAGGAATAAGTAAACAAAAACAAAAGTTCTAAACAACAAAATAATAGATTGTCTACGCTCATTTAAATAAGTTTAGGTTCCTTCCCAGATCCCCGCAAGTAAAAACTTCATAGTCCTTTTAATCAACTACAAATTATGCCAGTTTAATCAAATTGAAACACGATTACGCTTAAAGTTTAAGGAAATTGCGAATAAAACTTTAAATAAACGAAATGCCTGAATTACGATAACAGCCAAATTAGTATTTTCTTATCAAATAAACGATAATTTGCCATAAAGTAAACCATTATGGCAAATATCTTACTAAATTATCTTGGTATACCTTATGGTATACCACGTGTAATTTTTTCTTGATACTTCTTAATCAAAGTTTGCAACCAAGTTCTCTGCCGATACACTTTGTACGGAAAATCATAATGAAGTCATAATTTTAAAATAAAAATATGCCACCCAATTCACTGGACCAACAATTTTTATAGACCCCATTGCTGGATCGAAGTATCATTAAATTACTATTATAATAACGTACCACAAGACCACAATGAAATAAGTATGTTAAGCTGTGTCTCATTTTCGTACACCTGACAGGTGAAAGAATTAATAAAACGAAGAAAACAAAAATCTAGTTAATTTATTTAGATAATGAAACAAATCGCGGATGTTTATCTAGATAGCTGATGAGGAAACACGTGTATTTCATTGAAATAACGTGGAAATAATTGCATATGAATTCTATCGATAACGATAAATTCTTTCCTTATAATAATGGTAGGTAACTTTATAATCTTTTTGCATCATATTGCTTCACTCAACTAGAGTTTCACTAGGTAATATATCTGAATGAGTTTATTTAATGTTTGAACCTTGTTTGAACGGACTGAAATCTGAAAATGTTTAAAGAAAATATTGTTCAAAGTTAGGTATATCGTATGTAAGTTTGTACTTTCAGAACAACGAAGTCAAAAAGGTGCATGTTATATTTCGAAATTATATTTTCAGTCAACAATACTAATTTTTGACTTATCTGTGCAACTCTAAGTAGGTATATCAACTTAGGTGAAAATAAAATACGTATATATAAGTAATAGTAAGTACGTATTTAAGAATCTTTCTCGGTATTTCGAAAAATAGGTAAACTTTTAAATTTTAAATAGGTTCTGGGTTATTCAACCTGTGTGTGTGTCTGAGTGAAATATGATGTATTTGTAAATCATATTTTACCTAAGCTTTTATTCTAGAAGTTTTCTAATACTACATTGTATAGCAACAGAACATTAAAAACATAGGTACTTACCTAAACAGATTGCATGCATAATTAAACAAAAATAACAGACAAAAAAGTAGTTCGTAGAAATTGAATCTGGTTTGTACGGTGTCCTGATTACGTGATATGAGTCCATTCATTGTTCAAGGCTAATTATTAAAAGGTATGTGCTATATTCTGCTAAAGGTATGTACTCCCTACGATATAATAAAAACAAACAAAACTACATTGTTTCCAAGTACTCTATTTGACAGATACACTCTAAATTGTTCGTTTACCTATCACTTCAATTTACAACGTTTTGTGCTTGCAATAGGCCTTACGAACAAAAATGGTTGCCAAGGCTACGTTATGCGAAGTTTTTTTCTTTAGTTATAAAATCAGATACCTTCCTGAGTTACTTACACATGAAATTTACGCTTTCGTAATACCTATCTATGAAAATTACAAATCTATTTCAAATCTTACTTGTGTCATTCATTAAAATAGTTATTTATTTACGTGGATTGGTATTACTGTGGTATTTGTAGATATTCTTTCGGTATATTAGAGATGTGAACTTCGGGTGTAGCTTTTCATTTGAATACTTATTTTATTCGATACAGCGAAAGAAGTACCTAAAAAATATCAAATAAAAGGTAGATATTTTGAGTTTTGCATTACGTACATACATTTATATTGCAATTGCAATAACTATCTGAGATATTATCAACCAATTGAAATTATTGTCAAAAATATAATATATAAACTGACAGCTGCTACGCAAAGATTAGTTCAGAAAATGTCAAGCAGCTTTTCAATGTTAACATGGTAACGCAGACTAGGAGGTACTTTAAATAGCAGGAATTATATTTAAAAAACATATTTCGTGAACCATCCATTATCAGCCTGTGGACGTCCACTGCTGGACATAGGCCTCTAATCTAGCTCACGCCTATTGTGGCGTTCATCGGAGGCTATTAGCCTACTGCTACCACGCTGGCCAGACGGGTTAATAGAGGGTTTGTTTCAAGGTTTCCTTCTCTCGCATAGGTTTTCAATGCGTCGAGCCTCTTAGTCGACTCTTACGACATCCCAGGCATGGCAGGGAGTGGTGACACTTGTATTCTTAGGCCGTCACCACACGAAATTTGCAAGTCTTACCGAATATATATATTTTGTAATAATCCTTACTTTATTTATCATTCAATTTTTTTTCCTTTTACTTAATGTAAACCTACCGTTAATATATATTTGTACATAACTGAAGGAATAACTTGTCAAATACTGGGGCCTTACCATCAACTGAAATGCAATTCATTGTAGGTTGTGAGAGTAGGATGCTGCCATATGTCGCGTCTAGCGGCGTCCCGCTCTTACTACCTGAAAGTAACCTAAAATGAATCGCATTACAGTTGATGGTAGACCCCGATCTATGCTGTGTGTATTTGTTTTTTTTATTATCATTTGAAGCTTTGTTTCTCAATGTTTATGAGAGTTTTGAATGGATAATAAACAAATAACGCGCACTTCTATTGCCATTACATTTCGTCTTTGTCATCTGTGGGGCTAACACGAAAAACTCGCGAAAAGTTTTCGTATCGTTACGTCAGCAGTGTATGGAGTATTGAGCAACGTCGCTATCGGACGTAAACGGATCTTTGACGTAAACCTGCGAAGATTCGAATACTTTTCGCAGGTTTTTCGTGCTAGCTTCACTACTGAGATATGGCGCGGTAGTACTGACCATGGCCGAACCTGAGGTCATGGGTTCGATTCCCACCAGTTTTTAATATTTGTGTTCGTTCAGTTTTTATTACAACCCATGTCCACTTCGCAGTGTATCATACACTTTTACTTTTGATGAAATTATCTCACAATGAAAAAAGCCTTTAGCACTAGGGAATAATGGAGTCTTCCACTGGTGATAGAATTTTTAAAATCGGGTCGGTAATTGCGGTGTTTACTTTATACAAACAAACTTCAGCTCTTTACAATATTATACCTATTTTCAGATACATATTTGTAATGCCTTCGTTAGACTGATATCCGTAACGTTGTCCGTAACACAGTAGTCAACACTGCTTCTGCTTTACACAAAACAAATATTTTTTCGAAAATCTTGAGTTATTAAATGAGGGCGCCAATGTATTAGCGGTATATTTTTTAACGTTATACCGTTAAAGAACTGCAATGATATTAATATTTATTGAAAATTGATAAAATTACTTTTAAATACAGAATAAAGGTAGGTAACAGTCAAATTATTTCACCGAATAAAGCCGGCATTATGTTATGAATCAATCTCACTAGCACAGTTTAGACTGAATAGACCCTAAAACAAAAGAAAAGTGTAAAAATGAGTGAGAAAAGATTACTGAGAGAAAGTTCCCTGAGGAAACCCGGAAGCGTCAGGCGGAAAAATCAACATGTCCTTATTAGAGTACCGGAAGACGCAGACGAGTGAGTACGCATGCAAGTAGATATAGTCGTCACAGGTGGGGGTGGAAATTAAAAATACATATTATTATTAATATGTTGTCCTTTTATTGACAACATTCAAAATACATTTAAATTTAATTCGTCAGTCACGAAAATTCTTAATATTACTTATTGTGCCAAATTGTCACAATAAGTAAGTACCTATTATCAAGAATTTTCGTAACTGGATTCTACTAATTCTATGATATAAAACAATATTGATTGATTTCGTAGTTCGTGCCAAGCTTTTGTTAACATTTTTAGAATTGTGAAAGTAAAATGTTATTCCTATCGTTATTTTATTTTCTTGTCACAACTTTTGAAGTCATTTTAAAAATAGATCGAATCTTTGAGTATAGACATAAATAAAATTGTATTCATGAAAAATCCATAACTTCTCTAATAGATAAAAAAAAATATTGTAATATGTATGCACTTTTACTAAATTGACACTTCGTTTAACATCAGCCATTTTAATGTCTCCCCCCCCCCCCCCCCCACTCCTGAGGCTCTGGGCTACCTTATGGATGTATAAGGAGAATGGGCCTTGGCCACCACGTGGTTCCAATCTGGGTTGGGTGGGTAATGTTTTAACTTAAACTTTTAACAACGGCTTAACGCTCCTTCCGAAACAATGAGGAGCCCGAGATACAAAATTTTGTTCACCCATCCCGGGACCGACCATTACGAAAGCAAAAATCGCAAGCTACGATCGCGCGAGGCGAACCAATGTCACCGATCTCCTCAAATTCTTACATATAAAATCATATCATATTACCCGATATTTAATGGTATATTGTATGGGTTTTTTTAAGGCTTTTTTGGTTAGTTTAGTTACCTATTTTTTTTCTTTATAAATATCTTGTCAGTCTCCGAACCCGAAAATGCAATTAAGCTGTAAAAATCTCATTAGACAGGTTTTTACACGAAATTAACACTTAATTTGCTAGTTAATTATCTTAATTATTTCTATATTATTAGCTAGGGGACATTTGGTTTGTATGGTATTTAAATTTAAAAACGTCAAGGGTATGATCATGTTATAAGTAATAAATTTATTTCATGTTCGCAGGAACATATTGTGATAATACTCTAACATTATAAAACTTTTTTTGGTTATTCTTCGTTTAAATTAAACAATTTTCAAGGATTACAACGCGCACAGTGTAAAATAATCTGTATACTCGCAGGTTTATTAAATAACTTCCTAATTACGGGACAAAACCCTGCGTGTGTCGGCCCAGTTATCAACTTCCACTTTGGTCCATCGGTAAACACTTCATTTACATACAAAGTGAGGAAAAACGCTAACGCATGTTTTGATACTTTTCATAGAGTGTTTTGGTCCATCAAGCTTATCTTTTTCCAATCAAATATTTTTTAAAATGTTGCTCCCATTTAAAAAAAAAAGTAATTGTAAATCCTCAGCCTAAGTAATATTATAAAAGTATGTTCCTTTACCCTTTAACAAACCAACCAATCGATTTGATTTTTGGTATAGAGTTAGCTGGAAGGACAGAGAGCTGAAACATAGGCTACTTATTATCCCGATATTCCCACGGTATCGGTAATCACGTGGGTGAAACCGAGGGCGGCCGCTAGTATAAAATAAAGCTCTACAGTTGAATCCTGGACTATCGAACTTTTACGAACATGCCCCTGAAGAGACTGGAATTGCTATCTAGACAAAGTCATGTTACCTAACAAAAAATATAAATAAAAAAATATAGTTCTACTGTTAAATCCCGTGACTACTGGACTTCCTAGGTCAGTTAAATCTTGTGACTATGTATGATTATCACTCTCCAACAAAAGTCATGTTTATTAAAAACGACCTAGTTTCTTAACTTAACTGAAACCACAGAACCTCTTTTCCTTGTTCTGGGACTAAAAAAGTTTAATTAACTTAACTTTGTGTAATAAAAAAATCCTTTAATCAAAGCACGTCCTTCACAAAATGCAGTCAAAATAAAAACAAGTTTCGAATTCTTAGTTTTAATTAGAATATTACCCTTTTTTGGATACTGCTGGTGAACGAAGAATGTCGTACTTTTACTGACAAATTCATATAAAATTACAAAAAAAATCATCTCAATTATTGGATTATATTATATTGGAAAAAAATATATTTGAAAAAATCTTACTTTCTAACTAAGCTGCGAATAAAAACTTTAACGGAAATTAACTCCTACATTTATAATATAGCAAGAAGAAAATCAACATTGCTATTAAAATTTTCCAGGCGTTAATGTTTTGCCTACTTTCATTACTTAAATTACATTCTTATTAACAATCAGACAAACTAGTTTGTTGTAACAAACTTGTTGCAGTATGCGCCATCTATCCTGTTTTAAGGTAACCTATCATGGCCTCAACCCCGGGCGTGGACAGCTGTTTTCCTTATCGATTTTTCCTTTTCCCACAGTTCACTGTAACTTGTACCGGTGCACGAAACGTCATAATCATACAAAAAGCCTTTTACAATCTTAACACATAATGAACTCTTGTTATTGGCCATCTATATAAAAAGAAAAAACACGCAGACTCAAAGTTAAAAGATGTTTTTAAAGTGTAAATATTTCGCCGTGTATGTTGTTTTAAGTCAAGTGCGTTAAGTCTGTGAAATTGCAGTTTAATTAGTAAAATATGGAGCACCATAGTGGTTTACATAGAAGACATTTTATCAGTACCCGAATTGATGATATACCCCTGGACACTATACGTTTGGTATCACCTATAAATAGATTTGCAATATTTCAAGGAAATTTCAGTAATGATGATGATGATTACCCGGAAAAGTAAGTAATTAGATCGCATGAAACAATAAGGAACAAGGATTTATGTCAATATTTCCCTTGACAATTTTAGAAAAGAAAAGATTTGTCTCCTCTCAGTGTCTCAGTCTTAGGGCCTGTTTCACAATGTATAAGTAAGTTAACTGTTACTTGACAGATAGTCCATACAAAACTATCAATTAAATTGGAGAGTATCTCCTAATCACGACTAAATAAATAATCATTAAATGTAACTTTCTTTCTTTTAATTATTTCGTTTTAATTCCATAAAACAAACGATGAATACCACGCATTCGCTTATATAAAATAAAACCGAACTAAAAAAAAAGACAAACGTTTTTGGAATTACTTGAATAGAATAAAACTTTTTAAGTACCCACATACTTACTATTATTTAGTCTATGACTACGAAAAGACAAAAGTATAGTGGAAGAGAAATTGCCTCCAAAAATTGTTAAGGGAAAATAATTGTATTCTTTTTAATCATTAGTGTGTTACAAGGTAAAATATATTTTTTCCCATAAAGATTGCTTAACACTTTTGCATTTTTGTCATCGTATTTTTTTAAAGACCAGTTTGGCGCAGTAGATGTATACATACGCATTATCGGGAGAAATTCGATTGTTTTTTTTACGTTTTTCATAACTACAATACCTATCGTTGTATTTATCAATTTAATAACAGAACATTTTATAATCGAAGTACAGTCATACTGTTAAAAAATCAGTATAAACTAATCTCTGTCATTTGAAAGCAAACTAGAGTGCCATGATTCGTATACGTTTTTTGTGCGGTGACTGTCCGAAAATTCTTAGTATGTTGGTATAATTATATTAATTTAGGTAGTAATTCTAAATCTCATTTAACAAATATTGGCATCCCCAGATTTGCTTCTTATTAGAGATCGTAGCACCAAACATCCAACAATTGAAGTTTCATTAAATCAGAGTTATAGCATTTAGTATTAGTATTTGAAAATCTCATGGTGTTGTAGAAATTATCTAAACCAGATAAATAAAATATCATATAATAATATAACATAACTCCTTTGCTTCTTATTATTTCACGTGGGGCAAATAATAATGGTTTTGCACTAAAAGACTAGGATCTATTACCACAGTCGTATTTAATTTCGACCTCTGTTTCGGAAGGCATTTACCGGTTCCTAACACCCACGAATTTGTATTGGGCTCGTGAGGTAGGTCAAGGTCCATCCGCCTTATCAATCTAAGTAATCGGGACATTGAAAAGGGTGATATGATGATGATTATTTTAATATCTTATCATTAAGTACAAAATACAAGAACCTAGATTTAAAAAGTTTTTATTATACCTAGTTTCAGTAACTTTTTATTTTCACCACAGGCCCTACAAACGGCGGACGAAGTTCATCATCGCAGGGTTGGTGGTGCTGGTAATAGTGTCTGCTCTGGCCGGCTACTTCATCGGCAGGAGCGACTACAACGCATGGAAAAACGCGGAACCACCAGACCCGGAGCAACCACTGCCACCCTCTGCATCATGGCTACACACGTTCAAGAAGGCAGCTGTATGCACGGATGCCCCTGCTTGCTCGGATATCGGCAGGTAAGAGCCTGATCACAACACTGCATTGCGAATTATCCGATGCGCTGCCATAGAGCCCGCAATGGTATGGCAGCGCGTCGGAATTCTGCGGTGCGACGTCGCAACGCAATGTTGTGGCCTCGCTCTAAGCCAATTATTACAGATAATACCGATATTATACAGGATTATTTGAAAAACACCAAAAACCTGGCAGTAGATTACTAAGATTATAGACAACAACTTTTGTTCTACGACTTATTAAAAAAAAGACATTAAAGAACTACAGTTCTGTATCTACAATTTGTGTTTTTAGGTGCTATTTTCCGTTTAATTATTGAGAAAATGCGCTGAACAGTTTTACAAGTATATGGATTTAAGTAGCGTACACACAACAACAAGTCAGGCTTTACAATTTGACCTTGAGAACTTCTATGTGGCTGTGACAGTGACTGTTACCGTAGTGCAACTCCGTCCTGACGTAATGTTGACTGTACTTTTAACCACTTTACAAATAAATAATAAATATTTCCATACAACTTGTGTTATGGATACTAGATAACGGATAAACATACTTATACTTTTTTTTTTGTAAATACATACATAATATACATATTAAACATCCAGACCAAGACAAATAGACATGTTCATGTACACAAATATTTGTCTTGTCCGGGGATCGAACCCGGGACCTCTGGCGCAGAAGGTGGGTTAGTACCCCTGCGCCGAACAGGTCGTCAAACAAATGTCACTTCATTAACGACTACCATACTTCTTGTTTCAATAACTCCAAAATAAGATTTGACAAATCCTATTTAGGTCAACATGTTTGACAAGATTTCACATATTTGGATTTTCTTCCGTGTATTAAGTGTTATGTAAATACTAGACAAACATTTAAGTAATACGTACTATCGGAAGCACAAAAATTTATCTGTGTTTAATCCTTAAAATAATAGTTAAGTTTACTATAATTTATTATCAAATGATTCTTTTGAATCGTCGAAATTATTAAAGACTTAAATGCTACATTAAGATACGAAAAATACAACAGTCTTCAGTTTTCAAGCAATTTTCCTTGATTGAGTAGAGAAGAAAATGTGCTATGCTTTTAATATAGGAGCTTTTCTTACAAAAAAATTAGAGTGAACAGTGTAGGTACCTATTTAATTAATTTGATTATTTAAAGTAAATAATCATTTTTATTTAATTAAAATTCGATACTCAATGATCACCAGCCACGACAAGAGATTTTCAATACAGAGGTGCACCAAAACACGTCTCACATTTTTCTTGACGTTGCATCGTTTGACGAAACTATCGATAGATGGAAGCACATGGTTGATCAATATCGAAACGATCGAAACAATAGTGAATCTAAATCACCTGCATATAATATATTTTTTACGGAAACAATCAATTTAGGTGTACGCGTGACATGATTCAATTATGACAGTGTTTTAAAACTTCGTATATTAAGAGGAGATCGTAGATTTTTAGCGTTCGGGCATAGAAGTGTAATGTTGCCAACTGAACCTTTTCCTGAAAATTCAGTATTTTGTCATTTCATCTTCGGGTAAACCTACAAGAAAAGTGTTTACAGTGCCTTAACATGAACTTTGACTTCAAATATTTTATTGCTTTCTTCTATGAATTACTGGAGCCGCTTTGCCTTAATCATACTTAGGTACCACTTAGGCGCGCCACTCTCGGAATGCGCAACTACTGAAGAACTGGCTCTGTTATCTCTAATTGCCTCACTATATTATTTATTTTGAAATTCATTATAACAATCTGGTGTTAACAATCATCCTACATATAGATGTAGGATGATTGTTAACACCAGATTTATAATATTAGTATAGACTAATATTATAAAGAGGAAAGATTTGATTGTTTGTTTGTTTGCATTGAATAGGCTCCGAAACTACTGAATGGATTTGGATGAAATTTGGTACACAGATAGTAGATAGCCTGGTTATAAACATATGATGCTTTTTATCCCGATATTTCCAAGGACCGCGAGCGGCCGTTAGTCAGATATGATATCACGGGCCAACCATAGAAAGGTCACAAGGAGGAATCGCAACTGAGTAGGTTTTTTTGTACTTAAATCAATTTTGATCAAAATAAAGAAATCGAGGCATGTTGTGTGTGAACTAACCATGAGGTAGATAATGAATTCTACAATGATATCCCCGGCTTACTCACACCAGCGCAGCCACATAAATAAACAAACCTCCTTCATGCATAACCAGGTCGCGGCATACGGCTCCACCAATCACGTTTCGAGAATATTATCGACGCGCATGCGGTCAGTGACGTGTTGCGCAGACACTATAAAAGCGGCACTCAACCCAGCGCAGTGAACATTCTGTCAAAAGGAACTGCAAGTGACACCGTCACCGCGATAAATTCTCGTATTAAGTATTATTAATTCAACAATAACAAATATGTCCGAGGCTTTCTTCGACCAATACGACTACTACAACTTCGACCACGACAAACACATCTTCTCTGGACACAGTGGCAAGCAACGCACGAAGAAGGAGGTAAACGAGCACACCAACCACTTCGACCCGTCCGGCCATTCCAGAAAGATCGTCACGAAGCTTGTGAACACACAGAACAATAAGAAATCGAATAAACATTAAATGTGGCGTTGATTCAACGGCGACAATGGCTTGCAAACGGATAGACGATACTTTGCCGAGCGAAAGGAGGATGTTATGGCGGATCCCCGAGGAGGTATCGGACCGCCGCTCATCTCAGAGATCATGGGAACTTCCGAAGCGGTTTCTACTGACGCAGAGCTTCTACTCGGCGCACCACAACTTCAAGATACGGTGTAGAACGAGGCCGAGGCCGCGATGAACCGGGAAGCCACTGCGAATGACCAGTGTATAACTATTTCGGACTCAACATCTTCCGCGAACTGATCTCAACCTGAACGGGCTTGTTATAAAGCCCAAATTTGCTGTGTTACTAATTCCTAACTAGATTATTATACGTTTAATTCTGTATCTTTAAAGAGGTACTCAACGACTGTTATAATAATTTAAGGTTTAATAAAAATTAAGGATTTATTTTTGTGGTTTTTTTTGTACCTATAGCAGTAGGAAGTGTGTTGAGGCGTTAGCCGGCTTTTTATGGATGTGTGTGGTGTTTACACACAAATAGAACCTTGAGCGACCGAGGTGGCTGGCCTTGCGCTATTATCAGCTTAGCCCACGTAACCAGTCAGCCGGCTACTGCGTCGTAGCAAAACAAAAACAACCAATAATCAGCTTTGTATTCTGCAGATAACTATAAAAACAAAGAAAACGTGATTATTTGAGACAATGAACACTATAAAAATCGATTGGAACTAACGTTTAGAACACAAATATTTTTTTTAAATACTTTAATCATTATCGCGAATCAACATTATTTTATTTGTTTCTAAATCTTATATACTACTATTCAATACAAAAAAAAATATTTCGTCAAATTAAGCAATACTGGCGTTCGGGAAAACTCATGACAAGCTATTTACAAAAAGTTTTAGACGAGGCGATTTCTGCTTGTAAAAGCTTTCTGTTTGGAAAACCGATAGAAAAGGTTGGTGCCAAGATCATCATAACACAACTTCATGTACATATGTACAGTCAACAGCGCGTCAGACACTTGCATTGCAATACGAAAACGGCAGCTATTATGAGAGGAAGAAATAAACTTACAAATTATAATATAAGAATTGCTTTTAGCAAGTTTAATTGCCTTTAATATAATAAGAGCAAATTTTGCCATACTGATACTGTTTTATGGATTGACATTATAGTTTTTTGTTAATTTAGTATAGGTAGATACTTACTGTAGCAATAAAATACTGCTTGCGTCTACTTTCAACTACAGTAGTAAGAAGGGTAATCAAATTACCGGTATTACTACTGATAGTATCTAACACGGGCAACAACCGGTACAAAACTCCATTGCCATTCCTCCAATCATAACTAATATCATAAATGCGAAAGTGTGTTTGTTTGTTTGTCCTTCCTTCACGCCTTAACTAAGCAAACAATCGACATGATTTTTGGCATAGAGTTAGTTGAGAAAACGAGGAGTAGCATAGGCTATCCCTATATTCCCACGGTAACGGCAACCACACGGGTGAAACCGCGGACGGAAGCTAGTAAACAAGTAAATAAATTGTCAGGGAATTCACATTTTCATTTCACAAAACTTTGATTTAATAAATCATCTGTTATTGTTTAGTGTTTTATGTGTTTTAATGTATATTTCAGTGTAATATTTCAGTTTATTTTTTCTAATTTAATTAACGAAAGTAATTAACTTTTTTTAAGTAGTCCATTATGCATGTCGTGGCGATCTATAAGTGGAACATAACTTAGTTGAAGTCTCAATTCGCATTCAAAAATCTTACTATGTATATGTTTCGTTGGTTGTCTTAATAAAATAATAAATCAACTTTGTGAAGGTAGACTTATAAGTCAAGTCAACTTAAGCTAGTCAACCCGTGACCACGGCAGTCGGCAACTGAAAAGGTGTCGAAACGTTGGGAAACTAAAAAACCTAAAATAAACCGAAAAATTACAGTACCAAATATATATTTCGGGAAAATAAAGTTGTTTTGTTTCAATTATGAGTGCGCAAAGAAACTTAAGATGTGCTCACATTACTATTCCTTAGCAATAAAGCCACACACAATATTGCATAAGTGGCCATTTCAGATCCTCTGACGTGCCGTTGACTACACATGGCAGGAACAGCATATTTTTTTTTAAACGGTTTTTTCTTTACGTTTGATCCCATAAAGGTTATATGGAAGTTTAGGAATAACTTAAGCGTTGATCTGCGTATTAACATAGTATCCTGCACGTTTTTTGCAACCTAATACATTAGGTGTATGTATACACCCGTGATTTAATCCATGGATTTCAATCGTAAGCGTTTATGCGACTATTACGCGATTGTACCTATTGAATTGAATCGTTTCGTAAGTGTAAATCATTTGTTGTTGCTGTTGAAATCTCAAGTTTTTTATTACATGGTACGAAGTAAATTTCCTGATTCCTATAGCTATACTTATTAACTAAGTGTTAATTATTTACTATTGAGAAAACAAACGTATACGTAGTAGGTATAGGTACATAGGTAGGTATGCGTTAAATATTTAACTGAAGTTTTTAGGACTTTTATGTACCTGCAGGAAAATTTGCAAAATCTCGATTTTATTTTGCCTAGATTTAACCCTACCAAAATGCCACCTATAAATAATGTATAACAGTCTGAAGTAGGTACTCCTGTAGTACTCCTATAAGTATCAAGCTAGGTTATTAATAAAACAAAAAGTCAATGCAACAACTCGATCATTTGAAACATTTAATATCCTACTACATATCGCATTTCTTTCCGAAAGAAATTAAAAAACGGTAGGTTTTTGCTACATCAAAATGATTGACAGAGACCGCAAATAGAAAAAAAAGTTCTTTCTAGTTCTCAACACAATGTTCTCTCAAATGTTTTAAACACAGATAAAAAACAGTGCGAGATGTAAAAATTGCGGTTACTCTCCGAGGTACCACTCCAATGTTTCTTTTTTTAAATTAAAATTGAATTTGATGGACAGTTAAGTAAGATAGTCATTGACCTTTATATTGAAAATGCGATGTAGCAAATTGTTTTTCAAACATAGGAGTGTCCACACCCTGAAACAAATTTATCGTGATCACGTTTATCCCAATATTCTTATTTCAAAAACATTTGTCTCGTTTATGATTTTAGGTTTATTTTTGCGGTTTTTCCATGTTATTTCCCATTCTATTATTTAAACCAAACTTCGTCGTAGCCAACTGGTAGTTATATTCGTTAAAATAAACATTATGCCTAAACTCTTCCTAGTAAATTGATTGTAGAACTAAACAATTTGTAAAACAGCTACATTATCATTCATCTCAGATTCTACATTGCTGGTTTTTTCGAGCAGTCTCCAAAGCAAGTCGCTAACCGTGAGTCAATGGCCGCGATACTTTAACATGTTATGTAACAAATTACACGTCGGGTGACTATAATTAACAGCACAACTCCGCGTGGATCTTTGACCACGTGAGTCCATTTATTATCAGCCTAAATATTGACTCCTCTACAGAACTTCCAAGTTTCCCTATGAGTAAAAAAGTTGGATACACAAGCTGTTTCTAGGCACGCGTGACATGATCAGTAAATATCGACTTCAATCATTTTAAATTAAATCTGTATTACAAGGCTACATACAATACATCGTTTGTTCATAAAAAAGAAAAATAATCCTTAAATGGCCAAGTATATTTTTTTCGTAGGTCAGTCAAGACAAGACCTATTCAAGACCAAAAAATATTATAACTTTTTTTTCTTTAGTCTACATACTTCTTGTTTAGGTACCTATTTATCCATAACATTTTGCAAAGGGATCAAAGCAAGTTATGAAAAAAATCCAATTGCATAACTATGTAAGTAAATATATATTAGAAATAACAAAATGTGCCAGTAATATTGTATGTAACAGTTTGGCACCATACTAAATAACTTTCTTACGTCTGTGCCATTACAGAAGTAACTTTCAGTTGCCAGGTCTCCCCTAGAATGAATGAAGGTTATTTTGTTTTTGCTAACATATAAACACTTTATTTGTAACCAACGGCTGACGTTGTTTATGTTTAGTTGTTTACCCAATTAATATGATGGTAATGGCACTAATATGGGTACTTTTGTTATAATTCACAAAAATATACTTTCTTTTATAAAATAAAAATAAGTAGGTATAATATATAATAAAGTATATTTATTAATAAAAAATAATAACATAAGCATTCTCTAACTATGGTGAAGATCGTTCCCTATTTGAGAATATGAATAACATTTCCCTAAACATCGCGCGCGACTTTTTGATACATCTAATATACCTATATATATAGGTATAGTTGACCGCGAGTAATGTAACTTAAAATGACTTTTAACTAAAAATCTCAAATAAAGACATTTATTACTATGGGATAGTAGGGTAATTGGGAACAGTGGGTAATTGGGAACAGCTAGATAACTAATTCTTCCCCCCGTCATACACCGTCCCGCATTTGTTCAAAGGATGCATCCCTGCGGCTTGACCGCCTAACGGTACAGCTTGTGCTATCGCTATAGCTATCAAACTTCAAACTCTCATAAAACCCTTCAACGAGTGTTAAATATACAAAACTTTATGCACTTTTAAAACTAATAATTTAAATTGTAACTAAATAGTATGATAATTTTTAATCAAGTAAATATACTAGAAAAAAGCAACTTGTCTCATGTCGCCCTGACGGGACACGAACCCGCATCCTTGGGAATCCGGCCCAATGCACTGACCAATTATGCTACAGAGACCTACGAGAACACGTTGAAATTCTCTAGTATATTCACCTTTTTCTACGGTGTTGGCCTGGCCACCCTCGATTCATCAATGAGAGAAATATCCTCGCATTCGAAAGAAACATCTTTACAGCTGTTTGACTATCGATTAAGATGAAACTGCCATCTACTTATAACTTTTTAATTTTGCATTTTACAGTGCTATTTTTATGTGATAATTTTTAATCAAGAAAATATACTAGAAAAAAGCAACTTGTCTCATGTCGCCCTGACGGGACGGAAATAGTATATTACAAAAAGGTTGTTTAAAATACGAAACTAATTTAAGTTAATAGTTTAAGCTAATATTTTCAATAGGTTTGCTTTTGTACTAAGGTACCTACTGGTGGATATATATAAAATCGTGTAGGCATTGTATTAAGAGATTATTATTAAAGTAATCCTAAACATGAACAGTCGTATCAATGGGCATCACTCGATACCTTGAATTTTTTTTAATGAATTTGATATCCGCATTGGACGTCTACGGCATGATGATGATAATTGATAATATTACTGGTTTTATGTATTAATGTTTGGGATATCTTTAATTAATTTTGTAATTATTTTAAGTACATACTATAATCATTGTACATTATGGATATCTAAATTATTAAACACGTTAGCGTTTAATCATAGGTATACCCAAGATCATTTTCTTAACTATAGTTGTTCATACGTCATTATAATTTTCTTGTGTTGTGAGTAATTAATTCAAATTGGTCAATAATTTAATAGTCTGATGATTGAAAATAAGTCATTAAAGGTATAACTAATCTCTTTGTCTATGTTAACCGCCTGATATGACTGCGGTCACGTAGTTAGGTATATACGTGTTAGCCTTGTAATGTTCCGATAGGTATGTATATTTACTGCCATGACTAATACGTATAGTTTAATATTATTGTTACTACTATTCTTAATACAGGTCAATCTTAAATATATCGGTTTTTTTTTCGAAGATTAATAACTATGGGCCCTAAATGTTTTTTTTTTATCTGTTCTACAATTATGAAGTTTAAGAATAAAAAGAAACATTAGATTAGGCCAAGGTCGAAAGCAATAAATTGAACACAATAAACATTTTGGCTCTCGGTAAGCAATGCATTATTTATTACTTTTATAAAGAGATTTTCCTCATGATTTAATAAAGCAATAAGGTGATAAAACACCGATTGTTTCTTCGATCTAAGTGGATATCCTCACAAAACTGATAATTACAATACAAAATATTCATGTTCTATTTCGTGATTGGGTTAAGAGCAAGAAACTATGTGTAATACTAATAAGTAGTTTTTACAAAGAATTTATTTTCAGATACTCCAAATTTCCGTTTGTAACAAACAATTAACATGGAACAAAGTAAAGTAAAAGTATAAAAAATATGCTGGAAAAGAGTCCTCGTGGATATGACTTCTAATTACTTTTCTTATTGAAATTGGAGCATCGTCTATTAATAAAGAGAAAACTGTTACATTACAAGATGTGTTGTGGAAATGTTACCGGGCTAAATTTATACGTAACAAATGAGTTAGTCGAGATATCCTACTTCCTACTTTAATATTATAAATGTGAAAGTATGTCTTTTTGATTGTTTGTTACTCTTTCACGCAAAAACTACTGAACGGGTTTGGATGAAATTTGGTACACAGATAGTGTAGATAGTCTGGATTCAAACATAGGATACTTTTATCCCGATATTCTCACGGGAACGGGAACTATGCGGGTGAAACCTCGGCTGACCGCTAGTTCTTCTTATAGATAACAAGTTCCACTCTCAATGAAGCTAACGATAGATAGAGAAGTTGGAGCTCTTGTAGGGGAAAGCGGAGGAATCGGGAACACTTAATTTCAATCGCTCAAAAATAATAGAAAAAGGTGTCACACATAATCAACATTGATGGCAACATAAACTTTATTTATATTTCTGTTTATCAGTGGCAAAAATATCCCGAAAATCTAACGTTAATTTGAAATATTAATGAAAATTAAAAACATTGACGTTCCTTTTTACCCGATATGGGGTAATTGAGAACAGCCCGTGGGGGAATTAGGAACGGTATGGGGAAATTAGGACGGCACAATTAAACCTTTAAAATAAACTACCTACAGTTTTTTTTGTGCCATGAATCACAAGCGTAAGCTTTGCTAGCCTTGCCGGCTTATGTCCAGAACCGACAGATGATGCACAGCCAATCCTCTGTCGGTGGGATTCATACTTATCGTCGCACATTCTACTACAAAAAAAAAAATCCTTTCATTTTAATTTTCTTGTGAAGCCTGCTTAAAATTTCTTGTTCCTTTTACTTTGACTTGTGGCTTTTCTTATTCTTCTTTAGGAACCCCTTTTTTAGCTTTTCGCTCACTTTGTATTTCTGTTTATCCCCGAGTTGATGTTTTATTAGTGTGCTGGATAAAATTAGAGAATGCCTCTTACTCAAGTGGTTTCCGTTTTAGGAATGACAGGAATATTAATACAAGCATATAAGTGAGTGGAGGTGTTGTATGTGATGTGATT
This sequence comes from Chrysoteuchia culmella, assembly GCA_910589605.1. Lineage (NCBI taxonomy): Eukaryota > Metazoa > Arthropoda > Insecta > Lepidoptera > Crambidae > Chrysoteuchia > Chrysoteuchia culmella. The sequence continues at coordinate 16,992,493 of OU342651.1, read as the reverse complement.
AATGATAACGCCAAATCGTTGGCATTTTCAGGAATTAGCGTGACAAGCTGTGTTTGTTTTTTTATTCTGACTGACAGTGTTTACAGGCTCATTCAAACTTAGCTAAGCTGCAGTTTTATGATAATTACATTTATCAGTTTGTCTGTTATGGGATTGAACACTACCATACTTAATAAATTTCTTAGGATCAATCAGATGGATTCCAGCGTCTCAATTATTGATAACCTTGTTTATTATAGCTTTTTTATAATGTACACATTTGTAAAAAAAACTCTTCAAACTCGTATTGGGTTAATCGTAGACTTAAATCTTTGTGGAGCTCACATTCCTTATTGAATACCATTTTAAGCGAACAGAAGGTTTTAAGATCCAGTAGGTGCATTTTGTAAGATACCTCCCCAGGTAAGGAAGAACTTCATTATATTCCCGAAAAAGCTCGTAAAGCTCCCAGGCTGATATAACTCTCGTGATTATCAAGTATTAATAATATTGGATATTTTTTGGTAGGTTTTACAAAATTAATTAAGTATCATCACATCATTCAACCAAGGGGTAATTGAGATCGTAAGGGTTCAGATGTAACTAACATATCATAATAATTATAAATAAATATTTGCATACAATCACACCAATTATCTAGCCCACGTTAAGTTTCATGAAGAACTTGTGTTATGGATACTAGATATAGACATACTTAAAATACATACAAAGAGATTAGTTATACCTTCAATTACTTATTTTCAATCATCAGACTATTAAATTATTGACTAATTTGAATTAATTACTCACAACACAAGAAAAATAATGACATATGAACAACTATAGTTAAGAAAATGAGCTTAGGTATACCTATGATTAAACGCTAACGTGTTTAATAATTTAGATATCGATAATCTTGGTTATAGTAGGTACTTAAAATAATTACAAAATTCATTACAGATATCCCAAACATTAATACATAAAACCAGTAATATTCTTGGGATGATATCAAGCCGTAGACGTCCAAATCGGATATCAACATTCATAAAAAAAATATCAAAGTATCGAGAGATGCTCAGTGATACGACTGTTGTTGTTTAGGATTACTTTGATAGTAATCTCTTAATACCATGCTTACACGATCTTATATACATATATCCACCAGTAGGTACCATAGTATAAAAGCAAACTTATTGAAAATATTTGCCTATAACTATTAACTTTAATTAGTTTCGTATTTAAACAACTTTATTGTAACAAATTATTAGTTTTAAAACTGCATAAAGTTTTGTATAATTAACACTCTCTTTGTAATATCTACAATTGTTTTAAGATTACTCCCTTCTCTGTTTTTTGTTTAATGCATGCCGTGGCAGCATTTCATTAAGGCAACACAATTTCTAGAATAAGTTTATTTTTTTATTTTCTATTAGGAAACAAACAAGCTTTACATAATTAATAACTTAAATTAGAGTGACACATTTGCCAAAAAAGTTACTTATAATAACTTACAATATAGCCGTTAAGTACAAACTAAAGTGAATAATATATAGGTATGTACTAGGTATTATCATTACACGCACAAACCAGTGAATGTGTATTTAATTCATTTATTTTGTGTTTGCTTTGAAAATTCGTTCATATTGATCTCAGTCAAAGTCAAAGTCAAAGATTTTTATTCATATAGACTTATTTAAGATTTAGATAAGTACTTTCGAATAGTCCAACAATTTTTTTCCCTACCAGCCATTCAGGACATATTTTAACTGATAAGAAGAACGGCTGCAAGAAACTTATCAGCTTTAACAGAAACAACAACATTTACAATGGAACATGTTGTTGCCAAACACAAATTTTAAATTTTGAAATATTTTTAATACTAGAGGCCGGGCGCGGTTTCACCCGCGTGGTTCCCGTTCCCGTGGGAATTTTGGGATCAAAGCTATCCTATCTCTTAAGTTGGACCAGACTTCTCACGGTGTTCCAATTTAATTTAAAATTGGTTAAGTAGTTTAGGAGTCCATCGCGGACAAACATCGTTACAGGAGATTTATATATATATTTAATATAAGAGGAAAATCTGCATCTGTATTTCCGAGTACTTATAGCCCGTCCATCTTCAAGGGTGAATAGGCAGCTTCTGGGTACTATTTAGTATTCTGTGCTTCTGGGCTAGCTCGCTGCATCGTGGATCCTGTCTTTAAGCAGCAAACTCATTAAAAGTAAAAAAAATAATAAATATCCAGATCATATTTTTAGGATAGGTGTTACTTTTTTACTTTTTTTTATTTTTTTATTTATCTTTATTTAGAAAACCAACAGCTTTATCAATGCATATATAATAACTTATGTAAATCTATAGTAAGCCAATAACAGGTTTCCCTTAAATAAACCAATAATTTTGTGACAAACGATTTTTGGTCATCTAAACCAAGGTGGGTGGACCATGGAAGGCCATGCTCCATCGAAGGCCAATTATTAAAATTTCATAGTTATTGCCATGTGATGACAAATTCCTTCTATTTACACAAACACCCATCGAACTGGAAATCACAGACGCGGCGGCGAATCGCTTGCGCTACTATTTTGGCAGTACGGTCCCTCGCTTTATTGATATTGGGAATCGACGACTTTAAAATAAGGTGGGTGTACCATGGAAGGCCACTCTAACAAATAATCAGTTATTATTCGTTTATTTACTGGATAAATGAAACTAACAAATATTTAAGTAATACTTTGTTTTATTACGTAACATATAAACCATTTCTTTTTATTGTAGATTTAATCGCTATTTATTAACTTTTAGTGTTAAATGACTGATTTATTATAATGGCCTTCTAAGGAGCCTTGTTCCTAGCAAGGCCATTTGGAAGAGTTCAATGAAACTTAAGTTCAATCAATATTGATTAAATCGCAATTTAAAAAAGTGGTTTATATGTTACGTAATAAAACAAAGTATTACTTAAATATTTGTTAATTTCATTTATCCAGTAAATAAACGAATAATAACTGTTTATTTGTTAGAGTGGCCTTCCATGGTACACCCACCTCATAAGCAAAATTTATTCTTACAAAATTGCGCAAAAAATATAATTTATATTTATGAAAATATTTGAACATGGTAGACCGAGAGCAACATGTGCAAATGTGAATGTTACTGTTGTATTTATGTTTTTATGTAAGTTACAATGAACCAGCGCTAACATTTACATTTTAGTCTTATTCTCGTTACAAGGTCTCTCGTCGTAAGGTTTGTGAACTGATAGCGTAGCCTCCCTGACACACGCAAGTAGTTGTAACAGCCCAAACTAAATAAATGATATTGTGTTTAAATATTACTAGTGACTAAATAAACAAAAAAAACAATAAAAATATAATCGTGTATATATATATATATATATTTCCTTTTGTAGCCTATCGAAAAATCAGGTACTTTCTTTGATCGATTTCAATCTTTATGTTGAACTGAGTTCAAAATAAAGATTGAAATCGATTCGACGTTACATAACATTTGCAACCCTTATATTTTATTACTTTAAACTTAAAATCAAATCCTATCATACATTAAGACATATCACCCTTTCCAGGCATGTCCTTTCCATAAACGGAAGTGCAGTGGACGCAGCAGTCGCCGCTATGTTCTGCAACGGGTTCCTGAACCAGCAGAGCATGGGGCTTGGAGGGGGGTTTTTCATGACGGTCTTCATCAAGGCTGAGGAAAAGGCCTACACTGTAAACGCCAGGGAGAAGGCTCCGGCGGCTGCGACTACTAACATGTACCAAGACGGCAAGGATAAGGCTTCTAAAGGTAATATTATAAACAAGGAATTATAGACCACCCGTGGTTTCACCCACGTGGTTCTGCAACAGGCTCCGGAACCAGCAGAGCATGGGGCTTGGAGGGTGTTCTTTATGACGGTCTTCATCAAGGCTGAGGAATAGGCGTACACTGTGAACGAGCGGGAAAAGGCTCCGGCTGCGGCGACCACTCACATATACCAAGACGGCAAGGATAAGGCTTCTAAAGGTAATATACCTGTTAAAGATTAGTGACCGACCGCGATTTCTCCCACGTGATTCTGCAACGGGTTCCTGAACCAGCAGAGCACGAGGCTGGGAAGACGATTCTTCATGACGGTCTTCATCAAGGCTGAGGAAAAAGCCTACACTATAAACGCCAGGGAGAAGACTTCGGCTGCTGCGACTACTAACATGTACCAATACGGCAATGATAAGGCTTCTAAAGGTAATATTATAGATAAACTAGCTGACCAGTGCTTCACATATTTTGAGTTTGGGACCGTTCTCCTACAGTCCTTTGTCCGTTGAACTATTAGCCAACACAACCTTTTATCGGCAAATGTTTCTCTAAAATGATTGTAGGAGAACGATCCCAAAATCCATTTTGTTAGCATGGCAAACTACGAACGAAAAATGGCTGTATTTCATATTTCGTTGTACAAAGGAAAATCATATAGAAGCAGCAAACCTAAACTATTTACTGGGAAAATTATAGTGATTTGCACTTCATTTCTCTACTTTCAACTTGATTTTAAAGATCTTTTAAGTATTATCCAGCCAAAAATCTGCGTTTTTCACAGTTGCTGTTTTAGACAGTTATTGCACCCTATCAAAAGCAAAACATAAACAATGATGCAACTAAGTTGTTTTGTTTTTATTATTTTACAAACGTTGCTCGTTATCGCTTAATTTACTCACATTTTTCGCCACAGATAATAAGAAAAACAAAAACACATGTGCACTAAATAAATAGGTACTTATTTATATTAATTAAATTGATAATAAAAGTTGAATTCCAGTGCATTCTAGCTCATTCCTTTTGTTATAGGTACGGTCAACAGCACGTTCAGCTTTACATTTGTACTACGAAAACCGCCGCTATCACGAGCGACGTAAGGGTGCTCTCAAGGTCAAAGTGTAAAGCCGTAGCTGCTGTTGACTGTACTTATACAATTACCTATTGTTAAATTTTTGATCTTTTTAGCTTGTTAAGGCGCTACTCGGAAAAAGTATGGACTTTTTGATATAAAACTATAGCATGGTTACAGTTGTTACAAATCTGGTAATAATAACATAATAAATTTCTTCATACCTTTATCTAGATTCGTATAGTTTCAAAAACACGATTTTATGATTTTGCCTAGACACTTTTTCTTTTCGAAAAGACCCCTAAAAAATACGAAAATTTAAGATTATTCTTAAATGGGGTTAATTACACTATTGGAAATTGGTTTCATAAGTGGACACCAATAATATTTAGGATGTATAGAAGCATTTTTTTAAAATCGCTATAGTTTTTTAATACGAAGTGATTTTGTGTTTTTTTTGCCTAATCTTCAAAATCTGTCTCGCTCCCGTGCGCGTCGTTTTCTCATTGCTATCTCGCTTCAGCATATTTTTTTCGAGTATCGTCTTAAATACTTGACCCCAAGTGTTCACTTACCGATTTGACGAGATGGGAACAAAAAAACAATATTATTGTTATCGAAAAAGTACGTACTTTTTGGTATAAAACTATAGGACGGTTAGAGATGTTACAAACCGGGGGCTAATTGTCTAATTTTAAAATCTATCGCAATCCCTTTTAATTCGTCATTTGAAATTCATTTACATACTTCCGGCCGTCACTATTTGACATTTGAAAGGGATTGTGATTGTGACGCGTTTTGAAAGGTATTGAATGAACGAAATTGAACTGTCTCTAAGCAAAGTGACAGACGAAAATATATTTCAAATGTATGGAGAAGTGTCAAATGAAGTGTCATTTAAAACATTATTCGTCCCGAAAGGAATGAGACTATAAGTTACACAATTTCATAAATCACTATCACAATCACAATACCTTTGAAAGGGATTGGATAGATTTTAAAATTAGTCAATTAGGGGGCTGGTAATAAGATATATATTTCTTAATACCTTAATCTAGATTTGAATAGTTTCAGAAACACTATTTTATGATATTGCCCCGACACTTCTTCTTTTCGAAAAGACCCCTTAAAAATTCAGTATTTTTTTAAAGATTTTTCTCTAAAAGGGTTACATATAGGTACTATTGGAAATTGGTTTAATCAGTGGACACCAATAATATTTAGGATCATATAGTTACATTTTCTCTCTAATCACTATAATTATTGACTACGAAATTGATTTCGTGGTTTTTCGCCTAGTCTGCAAAATCGGTCTCGCTCTCACGAGCGTCCTTTTCTCATTACTAACTCGCTTCAGTCGAGTAGCCCCTTAAGAATTGCTAAGCCATGTTGTTATCGGATATCATACTTCTGCAGTCACTTAACAATATAAAATCGTGACCTCAAAAGATAGAATAACATGGAAAATTTTAACAATAGTTAGCATATTTTTAATGACACCGTTCTAGACATTTCCTATCATTAAATTATCTGTAATTACGTGCACATTGTTATTTAGAAACAATTGTTTAAATAATTGTCAAGTTACAATGTTTTATAATGTAGACTACAATAACATTTTTGTTCAAAATAGAACGATGAACCAGCACGATATGGACACAAAGGCATAACTGCATTTAATTTCATGAAATTTTCCATGGGATATGATTACACTTTATATAGCGAAAATATTGTTTAATTTTTTGCAGCTGCAGTTTGCAAAAGTGTAAGTAAGTTATACACAATGTATAACTTACTATACATTGTGTATATACTAGGTACATATATCATAATGGCGACACACTTAGGTTACAGCAACGGTGAGAATTGAAAAAATCCTACGAAAAGTAGACAAAATCATCGGTTCGTAGTCCCCTGTTTTCTCTTTTAAAACTGGAACAATTGGATTATTTTTTCATGAAAAATTTGAGAAGGACAAGGGCTGTGTTTTCCTTTTTTACAGAAATATTTAAAAGAAGATTTGACTCTTCAAAAACCTAATAAATTGGCCAGATTTTTGCTAAGATCAGTAGTTCAGCAAATAAAAACATTTTATAAAAAAAATTCAAACCGACTTCAAAAAGTAAAAAATAAAACTTTTGGAGTCGGTGCCAGCCAGGGCATTCTACATTTCACTTCTATTAACTATATATTTTTTTGGCCTTAGCTAGCTAGCACCGACTCCAAAAGTTTTATTTTTTACTTTTTGAAGTCGGTTTGAATTTTTTTTATAAAATGTTTTTATTTCAGATTTTTTAGTTACATCATGTGCCGTTACTTACATTAAAAATCAGCCCATACACAACAATGTCATCTAGGTAAACGACTACTTGCCAAAAGGTGATTGATATTTTTCCAGATTATGAAAAAACTACTAGCCAGATCTTCGTAAAAATTATATGGGACCACACATAAACCATCTTCTTTCAGATAAAAAAAGAATTATAAAAATCTGTTAACAACTGGCGAAGTTATGGTGGAACATACATAAAAAAAAAAACCGTCGAATTGATAACCTCCTCCTTTTTTGAAGTCGGTTAAAAAATCTAAAACCTTAATATAAAAAATAGCAAAGTATAGAAACATGGCCAAAGCTTTTTTTTATTTTTCATGAAAAATGTTAATAAATTGTTCCAATCTTGGAGGAGAAAACACGGGAATACAAAACTAAGATATTTTTCTACTTTACGTAGGTAGTTTTTAAATTCTCTCGCCCAAACTGTTTACATCTATAATGAGAGATCGATTCCTTGTGATAAAATATTATGATTATACAAAAATTATTGACCACGTAGGTAACCATCACCTCTGTGGTCTAGTAATTAATCACAGATAGCATCGGATTCATTTGTATTATCTCACTTGCTTAAAGCCTGTTAAAATATTAATATTGAAGAAAGCGAAAGTTTTTATTGAACTTTGGTAAGTTGGCAAGGAAGATCCTATTCTTTTCTATTTGTCCATTTCACTGTGAAGCTCAACTCCGAAACTCAAATGCTTCAAACCAAAGTATGACTTTCTAAGCATCTATTTATTTCTCTGTAAATTTCGAGATACATTTTTACAGACTAAACTTGGCGCCATGCAACGAGAGAGCGCGCGATCGCAACTCGCGAATTTCTCTAAAGCTTTCTCTCAAATCTGGTTCAGCAAAGACTAAACCGCTTTTGCAATACACAATGTAATAAGTTATGCCTTTGGTTTAACAAAGTCGTGTCGTGATTACAATATTTAGTTTAATTTTCAGCCTAAGTTGCATAGCCTAGGTTGGGTGGCCAAAATTTATGTCGACATGTTCCCCAATTTGTTGGTCCCAGTTGCATTTGCAGCTTTTAATAAAGTTGTAACTGATGTTAACACCCATCTTGAAGGGCCTACGGCCCAGCAGTATATTAAGACATCGAACCATGCAGGCCTTGGCTATACCTATGTGTGAACAAGACAAAAACAAATCCTGCCTATACTGTTTATGTCCGTTTTTACGTATGGATAGGGGATTAACCCAATTCCCTTGACTATTCTCCTTATCAAACCATATCCTGAACGCCAGTGCCAGGGGACAATTAAATGTCTGAAGAAAATGAAAATTTCATTTAGGCTGTTACAAGCACCTATGAACGGGAACGGGAAAAAACGGATACGCCATTAGTTTGCAAACCTTTCTCCGGAAGAACCGGCAAGAAACTCGTCAGGGGCTGTTTTTTCTTCTGTTGGGCTGATGATGATTAAGTATTCTGTTATTGGTAGGTCCACTGGCAGTAGGAGTGCCAGGAGAGCTGCGGGGCATGTGGGCAGCGCACCAGCGGTGGGGGAGACTGCCGTGGAAGTCCTTGGTGACCCCCACCCTAGAATTCTGCAAATATGGCTTCCCACTCTCACAAGTGCTTTACGATGGATTAGGAGCAGCTCCTTACATCAAAAATGATCCACATCTAAGGTATGTAAACCTCCATTGCCTTCAGTTTCGTGTCCACTGCTGCAAGGGTACAAACAAATTATTTCGGTGATTGCTTTTGAAAGATAGTGATGGATTTAAGATGTTATCATAACAGACATCGCCATTATAATTGCAATCATACGTAATAATTATGTACCTAGTTGTTGTGGATCTCAAATATTTTATCGTAAGAGCCGGAGACGATTCAGACGGGACTCGAACCTGCTACCTTTGTCTTTCCATCCACTAACATTCCTAATATACCCCTTTTCGAGCTAGAACTATCTATAAATATTATTAACTATCTCTATATATTATAAGTTTTGCGTTTTTACTGATTTTCTAGCTAGGAAATGTGAGAGAAACCACTTAAGAATTTACTATAAAACTAGGTAGGTATATACTACCTAAATGTAAAATAATCTGACAAAGTCGATAATTTTAAGAACAAAATGCTTAAGGAAATGTCACATCTTCATAAAGTTTTCGGTACACGTAGGTACGTAGGAAAGATATATTTATAACAAGGATTTCCTGTTGCCCTTCTTGCACGGAAATAAATAATCTTAATTATTTTGCTGGATTATTCTTATGCGTAATGATTTGTTTTCATGAAACATCTAGGTATTTATATTTTAATAACATTATGTTATTAAAATATAAATAGATGCTTCATGCCAATAATTTAATGGAATTAAGTAATTATCCCTAAATTAGATGGATATTCTTCTTAGAGGTTTATCTTTTCCTATACAACCTAGGCCTACTTCCTCGACGAAAACATTAAAACTAAATTGATTAACCAGTAATTGATGAAATAAAGAATTTAATACATAGTTAACCTACAATAATTATACGGCAAGCTACCGGCAAGTCATAAATTGTATTTTATTCATCATTGCAATAAAATTTTAGGTTGCTTTAGAGTAAATATTTACATGTTAAATGATTTTTTTTAACGAAGTTAAAGTCGAGAAAAATGTGTGGAGCTCCAATCAATGATGTGTTTAGAAGAACAAATTGGGCTTATTATTAAATAGTTTATTTTCCTTTCCCTAAAAACTAAAATGAAATAAAATAAACTTTTGCGGACTATTTAGTGCACTATATTTAGCCGAAACATATATTTTTCACCTCACACGCTCAGAAAAGGAGGTTTTATCAATCAGTTTAGGCGTAGAAAATCGCTTTTTGCGGCCTAGCGCGGCAAAGTACTTTTTTAAATTAATACCTAAAATGCATTCCGAATCGCACTATTGACTTTTTTGTTATATTTGATTCTTATTTTAAATAGCTTTAAATTAATTATAATACTCCGTTTTGTTTTTATTATATTATTTTAGTTCATTGAATCATAAAAACAATAACAATGTGATTAAACTATTTGTCATAAGAATTTTATTTTAGGCTGGGTGAGATTTCACAACCTTTAATTGAATTTCGGACTGTGACATAAATCTTTATTTTTAAATTGTCATAGTCTTGTACCTCATGTCAGTGTCAACATTTACGGAATCGTTTTTATTCTTATTAGTAACAATATATTCCTACTTTAAATAACTTTGAATTAACTATAATACTCCCTTTTTTATTATTTTAGTTTTTTATATCATAAAAACAACGAGAATAAGGTATATTTAGATTAAACTTTATGTTTAAAGAATTTTTTACCGGAAGTTGACCGCGGAAACAACCATAAAATGTTCCTCGCCGTTGTGAGGTGAAAAATTGTATGTTGCGCTAGGCAGAAAAGTTTTTAGCGTCTTGTACCTTTGAAATCCTCTCTTCGCTCAATCCAAATCTTAATCCAAATCCAGATTCTAGAATTGAACCACTCGCTACGCTCGTGGTTCAAGAATCCTTCACTTGCTCAGATTTCAATAGAGGCAACTCGCCGCTAACTAACCAACTTTCCAGCCTTGCATAACAAATAACTATTGTTGGGGTTTATGGGTTTCCCGACGTTTCGGCACCTTTTCAGTTGCCGTGGTCATGGGTTGACTAAATTCACAAAGTCTACCTTCACAAAGTTGATTTATTATTGCGTTCGGATATAATAAATCAATTTTGTGAAGTTAGATGTATAAGTACCAAATATATGTTCCGGGTAAATACAGTAAACTAAATAATAGCAAAAGTTTGTTTAATTTCAATTTATGAGTGCGCGAAGAAACTTAAGATCTGCTACTAAAACTACTACTTTAAATAACTCCCAGACGATAATGAAACTTTAACGTTCTTCCAGCAAAATGTACACAACAAGGGGTCAATTCCACACCCCTGGGACCATCGTGAAACCTTCGGAAGCCCTTTGCAACACCCTCCAGGTGATTGCGGAGAAGGGTGGCGACGACCTGTACAATGGCAGCCTGGCCACTACCTTCGCTGAGGACCTCTACACTGCGGGCAGCATCATCACGTTGGAAGACTTGAGGAATTACCAGTGAGTAGTCATTCATCTATTGGCATTGAGTTTTTTTTCCGCTTAATTGGTTGTTCGTTTTAGAGAATACATAAGTGAAGTTATCATTCTGGTGATTATGTGTAAGGGTTTTCAGCACAGAAAGTCTTTTTGCTTTCAGGGTTACGAAAATAAAGAGTTGTGATATTGTACAATCGGGAAACTTCCCTGTAGACCAGTAGCGTTTCTTTTTTTATGATTTTTGAATGTTTGCATTTTTCGATGCTATTTTTATACTTATGATAACTTTTATCATAAGTATAAAATTTAATAAAATATATAAGTTAAAATTTCCATCCATAAGGAAGGCCAGTGCTCCAGCAGTGGGGACATTAAAAATGGCTGATGACGATACGAAATTAAAATTTAATACAATAGTTTTCTATTTAAAGTTTTTCAGTAGAGTTTTTTGGGCAACGTTTTCTCGGAAAACTAAGGTTACAGAAATAATTTATTATTCAAATGAAATACCTGTTAATGTTCTATTGTTTGTGATATAAACGTTTTCTGTATATCTATTACTTTATTAAATAAAGCTCTCTAAAAACACTCTTCTGGTCAACCGTAAAATTCTCCGACTGTACATGCTCTAAGTAATGAAATAATTAGAAATAACTTTTTTAGCGATAAAATAGTAGTCTTTGGATGTGCTTCTCAAGGTCTTCTATACTAATATTATAAAGAGGAAAGATTTGATTGTTTGTTTGTTTGCATTGAATAGGCAAAACTACTGATCGGATTTGGATGAAATTTGATACACAGATAGTAGATAGCCTGGTTATGAACATAGGATACTTTTATCCCGATATTCCCACGGGAACGGGAACTACGCGGGTGAAATCGCGAGCGGCCGCTAGTATATTATAAAGTAAAAAATCCATAAATACCAGATTTCATCAAAATTGCTTTAGTGGTTTAGGGGTGATAGGTCACAGATAGACAGAGAGACATTATTAGGTACAACATTATATAAGAATGTATGTAATGCTACTAGATTTTTTCCAGTATGCAAGATGTTCATTATCTTGCATCAGTTTTAACCGGATTAACTTGATAATATTGGATATCGTGTAAATATGGACACAATAAAGTATTTTGTGTCGAGGTCATAATGTGCTCGCGAATTTTGGGTATATCTTCCAAATAATAAGCGTTTGTTAATTTTTTTATTTGTTGAAGATCAGTAGGCCACAAGATATGTAGAACCTAAGACCTCCGGGTACCTAGAAAATAAATATATTAAACATCTTTTTTAAAAACAGGTTTCAGTTTTTTTAATTAAAGAAGAAATTATTGAATTTGTTTAACTGAAAAAATATAAGCCAACACAAATAGGACTACTGTTTGGCGTAGGGGTACTAAACCCGCCTTCTGCACCGAGGTCCCGGGTTCGATCCCCGGACAAGACAAATACTTATGTGCATAAACATGTCTATTTGTCTTGGTCTGGGTGATTAATATGTATATTATGTATGTATTTACAAAAAAAATAAGAAATAATAAGTTAATATACCTAATCCTAATATTACCTACTTACAAGTATATTTTTTAAAAGTAGGGTAAATAACCATTTAATAGTTTACTTCATCTAAAGAATTGGGAAATTCTAAAAACTGTACCTACGAGAAAAACTGAAAAAGGTATCCAAAATTTTCAGTATTTCAGTATTGACAATATCGTAATAAAAATTCTGATACTTCTATGACAAAAAAGAAATTATAGAGAAAAATAGATAAGTAAGTATTTCACAACCTAAAATAAAATTGCAGTTAACTATAAAAACAATGATGAATTATTTAGTCATACTTTACTCAGCTGAAATCTTTGAATTGTGAAAATACTCAGTATTTTATATTTATCACGTATTGTTGATAAACTTAGGCAGACACTGATATCGAAAGACCTCGATATACATCGTTAAATAAGTTAATCAAATTGATAAACTGTTTACTTTGTAAATAAAGTTCTCAAAACAATCTTATCAAAAGTACGAGTATAAATGGGTGATAGATTATATAATGATAGCCATTCCAAATAAACAATGGTTAGGTAACTTTGTCAAGGAGATAAATATAGATAAAAAGCAATAACAAAGTTATTTTTGCAGGTACAGTTGAGAGCATATCAAGTTTGCAATGTTTAACTCTTAACACCCTTATCGTGTGCGCAAAAATGCTCATAAAATAAAAACTACTGGGCTAAACTGAATAATTTTTTTATGGGACCAAATGGCAAATGTTCCGCATCGAACAAAAAAAGGATCACGTAAATTGGACCAGAAATGTCGGAGTAAACGGTGTACATAAAAATAAATAAAAAGAGCCAAAAATTCAAAAAATCATAAATTATTGGCTATTGCATCTTAATCGATCGTTAAAAGCAATAAATTAAAAAAATCATAAATTATTGGCTATTGCATCTTAATCGATCGTTAAAAGCAATAAATTAAAAAAAATCATATGATATTGGCTATTGCATCTTAATCGATCGTAGATGTTTCTTTCGAATGTAAGGATATTCCTAGCATTAAAAATATAAAAGTATTGGAGAATTTCGACTGTTGTCCGCAAGTCTCGGTAGCTCAGTGGTTAGAGCATTGGACCGGATTTCCAAGGGTAGCAATCCGGTTTCCAGGATTTCCGTGGGTTCGAGGCCCATCTGAGAATTCACTTGTGGCTGATTTGATTTTGCCAATATTTTTCTATTTCCAATTTATCATCCATAAAAGCATACCGGCCGAATTGAGAACCTCCTCCTTTTTGGAATTCGGTTAAAAATAGCAGCTTTCGTAGTAAATTCGCTATGCGTCTAAGATGTATTGTATGTCTAACTATAACTATTAAAAAATTAGGTAATTAAGTAAAATATAATACTAAAAGTTAGTATCATCACCATCAGCTAATAATTTAATGTCCGCACTGCTGGGGCACTTGGTTTTATTTATTGCGGCTTATGAGCACCGCGACACGTCATTCAGTCTCAAATACAAACGTAATATCAAAAGAATTTAAATTTGAGCATATTGACTGCACCTACTTGTGATGTTATTTGGATAGATGAAGACAGTACGTCTAGGATTCTATTTAAAAAAAATCCGAAATGTCTACCCAATAAAAAAATAATGCCTATTAAATTTTTAATTGGTATTTAGGATTATTTTTTTAATGGAAACCTAGATAAATAACGAATAACATCACAAGTACAGAAAATAATGCTCTAATTTCAAATCATTTTGGTATTACGTTTATATGGGGACTGCCCGGTCGGCGCGCCTCTTTACCACCCATCCCATGACGTGACCGACCCTTGTGAAACATGCTTGCTTAACCGACTCAATCGTAGGCCGAATGCGTTAACCACTGCACTGCACCGACATAAGGAAGTAGCTTGGATTTCTTGCAATAAAATTTTGGAAAAAAACTTTCATAAATGTAACTGTAAAACTAAAAAACGCGATTGACGCTTATGTTATGTAACAACGTAATTACACCAAAAGCGAACAACTTGATTCAATTAGTTCTACAGCAGGGTTAGTTAACATTCCACGATAACGTTACCAATGCTGGTCATAAAATCTTACGGCGCAAATAATATATAACAAATTATGGTATTTTTCAGTACCCCCATAAAAACTAGTTATGTGTAAGTTGATATTTCATGAAATATTACGTAATAAGTGAAATTAATGTGTCTATGTAAATTTCTTACTTGAAAACGATCTGGCTGCTTTTTATTGCGGATTAGGATTTTTATATAGGAATAGGATAGCATGGAAATCACCGTTGGAAAATAAAAAAAAGTCTGGAAAAGTCGAATATTTGGAAAGTTTTTTTTTGTATTGAATACATTAAAAGATATTGTGATATAAATTCATTCAATTTTGCATTTTTCTCCCAGAATTTTAAACCGTGCGAACTGCAAAGCTAAGGAGAAGATATTAAAATTTAAAATACAGGCATTTTCTTTTTGCAGACCAAACAATCGGCTTCTGCTTCGTCTATGCGAGCCATTCATAAATCTGGTATTTATCAGAATTTGACAATATCACATATCGATGAAACGAATTCTTTAGTTAGGCACGACTGCAAGACTCTGACTCATTCAGAACAATATAAAAAATATTTCACCTTCATAATTTTTCACAGCCTTGCCGTCCTTAGAATGAGTTATATGTATGTATTACTTATAGCTAAGAGAAAACTACTTAAAAGACTTTAACGATAAGGTCCGGTTTCCAAATGCGAATTTAAATAACATACATCATTTAGCACAACTATTAAATGTAAAGACAAATATTTAATCACCTGTACCTTTTATAAGAATATGAAATATGACTCATGTTATTGGGTTTAAGTTTCATTAAGTTTCATTAACAAAACATGTTGAAATCAACGTTTTGTTTTGCATCATCCACATATATGGCGAAACGTGCTGATAGGAAAATATTATGCGTAATTCTATACATTGTAGGAAAATGAAAAGATAATGAAACTTCCTGTCAAAAACAGTTATCAAACTAATCATAGTGAAGCAATAATTACAAAATTATATCAACGTGAAGTAATCATATGTTTTTTCTTCTGTTTTCTTACTTGCGACACCTTGTTACTGAAAAGTTACCTAGGTAGTCATAAAAATTAAGTAATGGTTTATCTCGCGTATGATTGGCAGAAATAGGAATTTGATTTATTTTAGTTGTTGAATAATTATTTTAGTAAAAGCCGGTTTAACTAAATTCTTAGAGTCCAGACGTACTGCGGGCTATCACACCTACCTAGTTGATACAAAGCGCTAATCCTCGTCTTTTATTAGGCGCACAGCCAGGGAGTGGAATTCCCTGCTTGCGTCTGTATTCCCGGAAGCCTATAATCCTGGTATATTTAAAACTCAAGTGAATAGGCTTTTTCTAGGCAAGGTCGCTCCGTCTTCGGCCTTTTCGGCAGAATTAGGCCAAGAGCAAGCCTATTTATTGTAAAAAAACTGTTTATATTAACTAACTAAGCAATAAAAAACCAATCGTTGCTGCTTAACAGTTATGTTGCTTAACAGTCGCCTATAATTAACTGCCAGCTTGCGCATCGAAGTTAGGTACTCTAGTCTCCATGAATAAAATATGCTGCAGAATTAAAAATTCAGGTGTTTTCTATAATCAACCGCCTCTGTGGTGTAGTGGTACAACCACTGGTATCAGACCCAGGGGTCCCGAGTTCGATTCCCAGCGGGGGTAGCTACACATTGTATTCGGTTTGGTTGGTGGTAGGACTTGTTGTAAGTCCGCCCGGCTAGCTACTACCATCTTAGCTAAGCTTGACATAACAACAATGTTTTCAGCATTGTTGTGTTCCGACAGTTCGAAATAAGATAGCCAGTTCCTCAGTGGCTGAGGATTCCGGGAGAGGCTCGCTTCCATCTTCAGCATTACCAATACTTAACATCAGGTATAATTAAGGCTAAGAATCTCCCCGTCATTCATCAAAACACTTGTAAAGTCTTTATCGCAGTAACAAGTAGACCTCATAGGAGAATTGGCCACCCCATCCCTGATGTATGAACTATAGTTATCAAATATTTTTTTAACTTCCATTTTTAATAAATACCAAACCCTTTTTTCTCTTCCAGGGCCGAGATCACAGACCCCGTAACCTTCAAACTAGGTAATGGGGATACTCTTTACGCACCACCTCCACCCGGCAGTGGGGTTATCCTTGGTTACATCCTCAATATACTGCGAGGATACCGCTTCGACGCAGCCAGCATCAACTCCACAGATGACAAGATCCTGACCTACCATAGGATCATTGAAGCGTTCAAGTTTGCCTACGCGACCAGAACCAGACTGGGCGATATGGACTTTTTGAACTTGGGAGAGGTATTTTGAAGTTCTTCTTAAATATAAAAGAACT
The DNA here is from genome assembly GCA_910589605.1 of Chrysoteuchia culmella. NCBI lineage: Eukaryota > Metazoa > Arthropoda > Insecta > Lepidoptera > Crambidae > Chrysoteuchia > Chrysoteuchia culmella. The sequence continues at coordinate 16,975,285 of OU342651.1, read as the reverse complement.
AGTAACCATCTTCACAATAGGTAATAGGGATACTCGTTACTGCCTAACAATAGAATTACGAAACTGATGCTCCAGGCCAAGTTTTTTATTTTATTTGGTCAGGGTTTTAAGATTAGAAGGATGAAGTCTTGTATAATCCCTTCTCTATTCCAGCTCATCAGAAACATCACTGACCCCGGCTACGGCGAGTCCACCCGGCTCAAAATCAACGATACAAAAACTAGTAACGACTCGTCAGCGTATGGGGCGGATCTGTACACCCCGCCCGATGCCGGCACTGCGCACATATCCGTCATCGCCCCCAATGGGGACGCTGTCTCCATCACCAGCTCTGTCAACTATTAGTGAGTCTTTAGTTCTCTATTGATATAGCATCTGCGCTCTAGTACAATCGGCGAACTTCCCCGGTTAACAGTAGAGTTTTTTTGAGAAACGTTTTCTCGGAAAGTACTAAGGCTAAAGAAATAATTAGGTAATTATTCAAATGAAATTACCTATTATTTGTGATATAAAGGTTTACAATATATCTGTTACTTTTAACCGACTTCAAAAAAATAAGGAGGTTATCTATTCGTCGCGTATATATTTTTTAAATAAAGCTTCCTAAAAGCTACGGGTAAACCGAGAAGTTTCCCGACTGTACCTATCACAAAGGGAAGAAAAAATGCACTATCTAGCAACGACTCGCTAGCGTAGGTATAGCGCGGAACTGTACTACACACCACCTGACGCCGGCACCACCTTATCCGTCATGGCTCTCAATGTGTCATGATACCGAACTATAGTTCGTAAGGTACTAATATATATTCTGTGGTGTGGTGGATAAATGCCGCACATGCAAGTGTTTTTAGAACCTCAAAGGGAGGAAGAACGTAACTTTGTATGGTTAAGGCTAGCCTAAGTACAGTGTCAACAGTACAATGTCGTGTGAACCTAGGTTCACACGACATTGTACTGCATCCGCCTCAGACAGCAACGACTCGCTAGCGTATGGCGCGTAACTGGCACCGCACATTTATCCGTCATCGCCCCCACTGAGTACGCTGTCTCCGACACCAGCTCTTTCAACTATTTGTGAGTTTTTTTAACCTCTATAAATGTGGTTCTGTACCTCAAAGGAAGAAATGATAGATGGTTAGGCTAGACACATGCTTGCTGATGCTATTATGAAACTAAGGTATTCGAATGTAAACTGAAAGCTTTTCCTTGTTTTTTATTCAATAATAGGGAAGAGCCACGGAAAAGCTACCTATAATATTCCTAGGTACATATTTCATAAATCATCAAACCAGCTAGGCGATTGCGTAAAGTCAATCGTATTTATTTGAAAGTTGTATTGTATCATAATAAATGTCATTCTATACTAATTGCAGCCGTTGAATAAGATATGAACTGTCAAATGAATGCGATTATTTTACGCAATCGCACCCCAGGTAGGTACTGTGGAGATCGTATATAGGTACTTATGTCTCCGCACTACAAGGAGGCCGGCTACACCGCCGCTGCTGGCTGATTTTGTTTATGAAAAAATTAAGAAGGGGAGGCCCGTCGTGCGTAGATATGGGCGGTCGCCTTCACAGAACAGAAAAATGTTCTGTGGTCGCCTTGTCAGATAAAAATAATGATAAATTGTAAAATTAATATTATTAACTAAATATAACGATTATAACAGTCCAAGCGAGTGCTTATTTACATCTCGAATTACGTCCCCGTCACAGTACTTAACATCAAATATATTGTTGACAGTTCATAACGGTAGAGATTTCCATTCCACGTCCAGGGGTTATCTACTAGGTATCGCGAAATTGCGTCTGCGGTTTATTTTGGTTCAATAGTTATCTTTCTACGGATGTCTGTCTCCTTCCCGACCCGACTGACCTTCACCGACTACTTAGTTATTTTTATTTACTTGCCTACATTTTCTCAATTAATTTAAGACATTTTTATACTTCTTTACATACTAAAGTCTTGGACGAAGTCTTGGACGAAGTCTTGGACGAATTAACCTAATTCGTCCAAGACTAAAGTATATACTTACCACTATCTACTCCGGTTAAATATTTCTAAATATAATTACATAAATTTAATATACCTACATAATGTTTCCGTAGTTTCGGGGCTGGCTTCTCTACCCTCAAGACGGGAATCATTATGAACAACGTAATGGACGACTTCTCGTCGCCCGGGTTTGCGAACAACTTCGGTCTGCAGCCATCCCCGGCTAACTTCATAGCTCCAGGGAAAAGGCCACTGTCTTCCATGAGCCCTAGCATCCTGGTGGACAAGAATGGCAACGCTAAGTTGGTAGTCGGCGCCTCTGGTGGCACCAAGATAACTACAGCTGTTGCTTTGGTAAGTAAACCTTTTTAGAGCCAATTTCACTAACTTCGGTCTGCAGCTATCCCTGGCTAACTTCATAGCTCCGGGGAAAATACCGTTGTCCTCTAAAAGCCCTAGCATCCTGGTGGACAAGAATGGGAACGCTAAATTGGTAGTCGGCGCTTCTGGTGGTACCAAGATTACTACAGCTGTCGGTTTGGTTTGTAAACCTTATTTAGAGCCACTTTTACTAATTTCGGTCTGCAGCCATCCCCGGCTAACTGCATAGCTCCAGGGAAGAGGTCGCTGTCTTCCAAGAGCCCTAGCATCCTGGTGGACACTAATGGCAATGCTATGTTGGTAGTCGGCGCTTCTGGTGGTAACAAGATTACCACAGCCGTCGCCATGGTGAGTACCTAAAGCTTTTTAGAGCTAATTTCACTAACTTAATTCGATCAGCAACCATCCCCAGCTAACTTCATAGCTCCCGGGAAAAAGCCTCTGTCTTCTATGAGCCCTAGTATTCTGGTGGACAAGAATGGGAACGCTAAGTTGGTAGTCGGCGTTTCTGGCGGCACCAACCAAGATCATCAAGCTGTGGCTTTGGTTTGGTTAGCGTTAGTGGGTTGGTTGATCAGTTGATGAAAATGGGTCTGACGGATAATTTCTATCTCAAATCAACTGGGAACCTTCCGATAGTTGGCTTGTGCGCTTGCTGGACAGCAGCCGATTATCGCTCAGTTCTCTACAGGTTCAACAAGTAGCAGGAACGAAAACGAAACGTGTAACGAAAAGTACCGAGATGTATTTTTTTCTTACTTCAAAAATCTTTGAAGACACTTACTTTTTATTTAAGGAATTTTCCCTTTAAGTCTATCATCAACGTTTGGGTTTCCACCTTTTTTACCACCCTGTATATATAATAAATGTTGCTTTTCAGGTAATCATACGCAAACTATGGTTTGACCAAACAATAAAAGAGGCGGTAGATGAAGCAAGGATACATCACCAAATAGTCCCCATGCAAGTTCAATACGAATATGGAGTAATAGCGGTAAGAAAATTTTTTAATCTCCATAAACATATTATTATTAAAATTTGTTGTTAATTATCTCTTACTACATTTAACTATTTGTCTTTCACAGGATATTATCAAGGGGTTGAGAGCAAAAGGACATGGCGTGAGACGCTACAAAGGGCGAGGATCTATAATCTGCGCTCTCTTCAGAAACAGCACGGGCATTTACGCCAACGCAGACTTCAGAAAAGGAGGCGATGTCGCGGGCATGGACTAAACATGGTCAAGCTCAAATCCAAATGTTTGGACTTAAACAATTTGAAACTTTTTGTAAATGACTCTGGAACATGTTCCAATTTTTAAAAAACGATGAGCGCCTATTTATGTCACTGGCCTAAAAATTAAACGCTCTTTTGTCTTTACTTAAAGGTACTTAAAAACTTTGGGTTTTTTACCAGTAGTGGCCGTTAAATAAACAGGCATTAATTATTTTAAAAAGCACAAAATAGTTTCAAATGTTCAAAATTGGAACAGGACTCCAGTCTGTGAAGTTCAGAGAGAAAAGTTTCTATCTCAAATATGGCTATTAGATTATGGTATGTATGTACGGAATTAAAGACCTAATTCATAATCTTGATACAAGCTCAAATCTTTTTATAATAATAAATAATATAAAAAAGGAGGACTAACACAAATTCTATTACAAGTCGGAAACTATTGCACAATCATGCTCGTTGTTTGAAAGATGTGCGACAATAGTAATTGCTATCTGAGATGTCGTTACTTTGCTGTCCATCCGAAATTAATGAACATTAACATAGTCTTCGACGGGCCATGGGCCAGATAGAATTATACGAACCCTTGGAACTTGGGTCCTGTCAGGACTTAACATCATCAGAATATAACTCCTGGGGTATCCCATCTGAGCCCCTAGCCTGAACGCCGCTATACCACGCGACATTATATCAATACCTATGCTGCTTACCCCCACTAAAAAAGCCGCTCATGCGGATTGGAGTTAGGCTGGATGGAGTTTGGAACCTTCCAAATCGTTATAATATAAGTGCTTCCACGTCTGGGTTTTATATAGGTAAAAGAAATGTAATGTTTGTTGATTTACCTTTCCATTTCTAAAGTATACCTTTTCTTTAGATATTATTTTGAGACCAATTCTTAGAAAACTGATCGTTTTAAAAAAGACAGCGAATTGAGACCCCATAGCGAATTATTTATAGTCACATCAATAAGCGGTAGACAGTGGCGGACTTAGCCCGCGGGCTGAATTCCCCCGTTAAGTGGGTCGAGTTGTCCGCAAAGAAGTCAAAGTGGTCAACTGAACCCGCGGGCTAAGTGGTATGTGGGCTCAGTTGACACTGATGGGATTATTTGATTAGATACAGTAGTGGTCTTTAGGACCACCATCGGATGTTTGCCCCTCAGACTACAGATTAGTGGTGTGTGCTGCCACGTTTTAGAATAACAATAACGCCATAATGGAAATATCGTTTACGTTTAATGCACGTAGCTATAAATAAATGTATCGATAGGTGGATTAATCCCGGAGAACCAATTAGTTTTCGACATTGAAAACGCCAGTCCTCCTTTACATTTTCATTATTTTCATGTAGTTAAATACATGATGACAATACTACACTTGTAAGTAAAAAAAATAGTAAAAAAATTTAAAGCGGCGGCAGTTTTGATATTGGTGCGAATAAAAAAGAAAGGAAATGTGATAAGCTTTTAGGTAGATTAGTGATACTTAGTAATACTTATGAATCGTATGGCTCTAAAGTCTGACTTCTTTTAGATGGCGTGATTATATTGACACGAATCTTTAAGAATGGTGTCGTCTGATAGATGTGTGTAATTAACTGAAAACATATCTATCAATGTAAGAACATTTCTTTTTTCAAATCATTAACTATTGAAATACTTAGGGTAGCTAAGGTACTAAAGAGATTCGCAAATATCTTTTTCATAACATTAAATTAAAACTTTTAAAATATACATTATCAAAAAACGCTGCCTTTTTATAAAATTAGATTTGGATATAAAACACGTACCCAAATTCTGTTTGTAACAAAAGTACATTTCCTACAATGAATTTACGTAAGATTTACGTTAAAACAAGTTTCTATAAACTAGTAAATAAACGAACTATATAATAGTATTAACCGAGTCACAAACATTATTATTAACTTAGATAGATAGTAAATAGATCATAAAAAACTAAGCCGGCTATTTACACGTCAATTTGTGTACTATCTACAACACGTCAGGTTTTACTATTTGACCATTGTATCGCCCTTATGACGCATGTAATAGCTGTGAATTTCGTACTGTAAGTGCTAAGCCTGACGTGCGGTCGACTGTAACAGCACCCGCACATTCAGCCACTAGTCGCGGCCACAGGCTGCGGACGAGTTTATTCATACATTTCGTATAGCGTCGGCGCAAACCGAGCGTTCGAGTGGCCGCGTTCGAGCCACAAGCTGCGGGAGTCGCTCGCGTTCGCCACTAGTGGATGCATTTATGGGTCACCTTGCGTTCACACTCGACCACAGTCGACGGTTTCTTTCACAGACCTATGTTTCTCCTCTGGCGACTAGTGGCCGCCACTCACCCACTAGTGGCGGCGATTAGATGCTGTGTGTAGTGGCTCAATGTGCAGGTGCTATAAAATTATTCGAGTGTTAGTGTTACCTACTATAAAATAGAGGAAATAGTTATTTAATAACTTCAATTATGTAACTTGACTTGATATTCTGGTATCATTTGACAAAAAAAAATAGTATTTCTCATCTTTACCAACAATGGTATATACTTAGTATATTTGAATGTATTATTTAGTACTAACAAATCAAATCAGTAGATTTTTAGTTCTGATAAACATTATAATTATTATTTCTCTACAACTTGCCTTAACCACGTATCAAATAACGAACTCCAGAATTTTGAAGATTTCTCTAGATTTCAACCCTATTACAAAGTTTTAATGCTCAAAATTTCAAATTTATGTTTCAAGTCTTTGTATCATGACTGGAATAATAACACTCTGTACCATTGGTGCAAGTTTATAAATGTACAAACTTAGTCGCGTCTGAGTTAGAGAATTTTAAGTGATATGTGCACGAGCAACTGTCCGTCTTGTCTCTTACATGAAGTTAACGGGCCCCGACTATTGGTTGCAACAAGTGCGCGCATGGTGACAATCTGAGTAGCGACCATTTGGTTATTTCCTTATGTCTGTAATTATTTTATTTTCTGTTTAGTGTTATTTTCTTCTCTTTTTTAAATTTAGGAGCTGCGCTCTTGTCGGTGGAGACTTTCTCCTTTATCTGTGAAATATAGCTCAGTCTAGGTCTACCTCTCTATGGGGAGAGGGAGAGGTCTCCTTCCCTCCATTTTCCCTTCCACTACGGATTTAATGAAACTGTCGTATCGTAACAGGTGGCCCAGCATCTTTCCCCTTCTATTCCCAATCTAAGATTAAGACTAATTTTGGCCCTAATTTTGAAAATAACCAATTAACATATTTTCTTTCTTACTTCTTTATCGGCCAGCTAGTTTAACGGAAGAGATTTACAAAAAGATTGCGATACTGTCACTCTCATGTACGCATCGTCCAAATTTCGAAAAGAAGACGGCGACGAATTGCGAATTTCAACTTGAGAGCATCTCAAACAAACTCAAAGTATTCGTACAATATTATACATACATGATTATTTCGCTAATTCTCTATTTATCTATCAAAATTTGAACGTGATTTTTATAACACATTTACAAACTTACACTCGGCCTTCTATAGATGTTTGTATGCATGTTAGCGTGTGTTACAATGTTCGTCCTAAGCTTGCAAGTGTTGCCCGCCGCTCCAGTAATGTCTCAGTATTAAAGGTATGGAATACCAGACGGCTCAACTGGTTTGATGTCGTTATCAATAAAATTTTACATGTTATATGACGTATTTCTTTTGTTCTTACCCTGTCTGAGTGCTTAGTGCGAATTTTTTTTTTACTCATTGTCGATCGTCAACGCGTCGATGTTTGTATGAAATCAGCTGCCCGCCATCTAGCGGATTACGCCACGGACTACACCAATGCCAAACAAAAACCTACTTCGTTTACTATCGACCGTGAGTAGAAAAAAATGCACTAAGCACACTGTTAAGATGTCTGTATAACTATGTGACTAATATAAAAGTAGTCCCGCGGGGTTATTACTTATAGTTGCAACAGCAACGCGACGACGACGCGACACCATAGCAACCGTGCGTTTGCTATGGTGAACTACGTGACTTATCGTTGTCGCATTGCTGTTGCAAAGATAGGCAATAACCCCGCCGGACTGTTCCCGTGTTAGTTGACTGTTATAATAGGCAACTAACATCTACACCGAGTCACTATAGTGAACGTTGACCTTACACAATCTGCCAAAAACAAACATAGTGAATATTAATACCTTAATAAAATTCTATGATGTTTTGGGTTCGCAGAAATAAAAGGTATCGTTTTCAATAAAAGTTTATTTACAAAAATGCAATCAACTTAGAAATAGCTAACAGAAACTTAACTCATAATATACAAAAAAACATTAGATTAAATCTGCATTGTAATTGCATTGCACGAGAGCCAAATATACAAATAATGTTATAATACAATATAAAATTAAATTATTTTAAAACCCTAAAACTCATAGTAGCTACTTATCGATAATTTTTACAATATTTTAACGCTATGCGCTGAAAAAAGTAATTAAATATAAATAAATGAGCTACGCTCCTTAGTGAATGAAACGAATAAATAATTATATTTTTCAAACAATTTTATTCGAACGCGATTTCGAAAGTTTCAATAGTATTAACCAATCTAGTGAGGTGTTATGGAAAAGACTCAAAGTAAGATATACACACGGTTCAGACAAAAAGCGGCCTTGATGGAAAAAGTTAACGGTCAAAATACAGTCGCCATTAGATGTTCCTTCGATTTGACCCTCAAAATTATAACGTCTAAACATCGATCTCTGATCTCTTCTTCCGGAGTGACAAACTTTGTGGAGACTATTAAACTAATCCAGTCAGTTGGTAAAAATATATGGTTAAAAAGATTTAAAATAATATATAATAATAATAAATAGTACCTAGTTACAGGGTTTAGACAAAAAGCGACTCTACTACAATAAGATACGGCTTAAAATACACTTGCCATTTGATGGTCCTTCGATTTGATCAAAGTTACAATGCCAAAACATCTTTTATAGCTTCCTTTGGTGTGACAAACTTCGTGGAGTCAATCAGAACAGAGTTGTCCACTCCACTCAACTGGTTAAGACACCATTGAAATATGATATATGGTATCACACACGGCTCAGACAAAAAGCGACTTTACTAGAATAAGATACGGCTTAAAAAACACTTGCCTTTTGATGGTCGTTCGATTTGATACCAAACTTAAAGCGCTAGAACATCTCTCATTGCTTCTTCCGGGGTGACAAACTTAGTGGAGCCAATCAGAACAGTGTTGTCCACTCCACTGGTTATGACGCTGCGGTGTAACCGCTTGCATTCCCCAGCTGTGATGCCTCCGATGATGAATAGAATAACTGTGGGACTGTCTAGCGGGCGTTTTGTGCTTCTAGTCTTCTTACTGGTTAGGATGCTGAAATAATATAAAAAAAGTGTTTACTAGATCTGCTCTTGGTCTATAAAAATAAAGACCACCATGCACTGATACCTAAAGATACTGAACACTGTGCTCTTGCTCAAGTAGGGGTGTTTGAGGAGGCATATAGCATATCTTAAATCTGGTCGTTAAGACATTTCTGAAAAGTCGTGTAAATTTTTAATTTGAACCTGTTATTTCAAAAAGGACACAAGCCCACTAATCAAAACTATTCAGGATCAACAAAAATATGTTTCTTGCAAAAAAGTCTATGGTGGTAAAATATGGTATATGAAGATGTGAAACGCATCAATAAATATAATCGCGCCAAAAACGATATTGGAAAAAAGTGTTACACGTGCCGTTCTCGAAATGACGGGTTCATTTCAAGTAAATAATGCTTATTTTCGAATATCTTAGGGGCAAATCATACTAGCGCAGTTTTGGCTCATCATTCGCTGTGAAGTTACGGGCGATTTTGTTATGTTATGTTTCAGATTGACGCTTCAATGCGCTTCGATTCTGCGCTAGTATGAATCGTCCCTTACATTATTCATCATTTTGCATAGCGGTACTCACTTGAGTCCGGTCCTGAGCAATTCCTTGATGCCATCGTTCCTGTGCCTCAGATCGGGAAGCTCTCTACGCGCGGCGTGCACTAAATCGTCTACCAACTGCTGGGTAACGCCGCGGTACTCGTGGCCGACGCCCGATTCGCACGTTTTTAGCACTGACCCATATCTGAAACAAGACGATCCTCTCCTTATAAAGAGTGGCAAAAATCTACTACTTTTTCTAATCGTTTCAACGACAAATTTAAATTGTTTTGGCCCAGAATTTGGCCACCTCGATAGCGTTGTCGGTGGCAGAGATTAGGTCAGCTTGCGTACAGGTTTTAGGACAAACGGCACGATTTGAGGTGGGCCATTGTTTGTACAGCAACACTTAAGCAGCTCAGATTGGTGGCATCTGCAACTTTCCATCTGGACATATTTTCTTGCTCCGGCCGACCTGTGTTCGAAATCTATTTAGCGATTTCCAGAGCGGCAATGGTAGTTTATGTCCAGGTGGTAGGTTTTCGGAAGGTGGCACGAATGAGTTCGGCAACGAAGCTCCTTTAATCCACAGATCTCGTGAACGTCAAAATGACGGGACCCCGCGAGATTTTTCGAATACCATGTGTTTAGGATTTGAAACAATATTTCTACTAATTTATACCATCATAGAAAAATTCTTCACTCATAAAATATCAAAAAAATCTATAAAGAAAGTGGTCCCGCTATTTTGCCATCAAAATGTTTAATTTGACTATAAGTGAAAAGTTTACAAATATAGTATAAAACTTACTTCTGCAACGTCTTTCTCATCTGGGCGACATCTTTCCACTTTGCCATAATATTCTTGGACATTTCATCGCACTGCTCCGGCGTCACTATGTGCCCTGTATCTTCATTAGAGAACAGAGATTTGTGGTCTTCGAATATGGCCACACTCATAGTCTCAGTGAGACTGTCCTCATGTTGTTTGGAGAAGGACATCTCTGTTCCAGTCAGGGAATAAATATGAGTGATTAGAGCCAACAAGCTCGTGAGAGAGAGATTGCGATCTTTCCTAGTCTTTATTAGGTGACTGACCTGAAATAACCACAAATTATTTTTATGAAAAGGTCAATGGAAACTCACTACGATCTATCTGTATTGATGCAGTGGTTTGTAGTGCCGCAGAGATTTGTATTACCAATCATTAGAAACAAACATCGGTTTTCATAGATGATGTAGACATAATCAAGGCACAATCTTAGAAGTGCCTGGTAGGTCACTTGCCGCGTGCCTTGCCACTTAAACGGCTATCATAGTGTCCTGCGTATCCGTACAGCTGCATGCAGTAAGACCATATGGAGGCTACGGATGCTGCAATCTTAGTAGCTGATTTTTGGGCCGATACAATAAGCGTTCCGCACAGACACAGAATTTTGCAGTATGAGTTATTAAATCACGTATATTATTCTTTGTTGGTGCTATGGAGGCTACGGATGCTGCAATCTTGGTAGCTGATTTTTGGGCCGATACAATAAGCGTTCCGCACAGACACAGAATTTTGCAGTATGAGTTATTAAATCACGTATATTATTCTTTGTTGGTGATCATAGTTTTAAAATGACACAAATCCGTCCAGCAATGATAAAGTTATTACAAGTTTTCTAAACGCTTCATTTGAAACGGGTGCGCTAATTTCACAACGCTCGCCTTCTTTCAAAAATATTTTGTTTGATCACGCATAAGTTGTGGATCGATTTTCATAATTATTCTTTTGTCAGAAAGTGTTTTCTTATGAGATTATCCCATAATTTTTTTCAGTAGTTTTTTTCTTATCAAAATTATTGATTCAATTTGTCTTGCAAGTAATGCGTAGGTTTATTTTTTTTAAAGTGCGTGACTAGAATCGGATTGACATAATTTTTTCAGGGTAGGTAATAGATTAATCAGTTCTGTAGTTATATGTACTTAGTTAAAATCATGCGGAACGCTCATTAAGGTTTGCTATGACTCGACAAGAAGGAGAATGTGTGATAAGTCTATTCGACTGCCCAAATCAAGCATGTATGCGACTATCGGCTAAAAGTTGACCAGGAACTTCAGCGACTACTGTACAGAGCACTGTGGTCCGAAGTGGCAATTATAAAAGATTTGTGCGACAAGTTTCACAAAAGCATTTTTCCATAGTAGCGAATTTTCACATCGCGGTCTTTCATGGTGGCAAATTTAATTGTTCGTCTTTTTTCATGTAGCGATTTTTCATAAAGCGTTGCGACAATGGGCATTTTTTTTAAGTTGTGAAACCCTTGTAACAAGTTGCGACTAGTATATATATGTTTTTTTGTATAATCATCCAATTTTCTATTACAATTGCGTGCAGGTCAAAAGTTATTGGGCTTATTCCAGAACCTTTCCGCCCCAACCGTTCTTCTCGCTATGTGTCCCGCCCTCTTCAGCTGAGCAATCCTTCGAGCTATGTCAGTTACTTTAGTTTTCCTACGGATTTCCTCATTTCTCATTCGATCACGTAGGGAAACGCTGAGCATAGCTCTCTCCATTGCACGCTGGGTGACCTATTTTACCAGAAGATTTTTATATCAACCGCATATATTTGTAGTCTTCTTTTTTTCAAATCCCGATTTTTTACACGTTCACGTTTTAATATTATCGTATTTTTAGGTTTATATAGGTAATAAACCTATATAAACCTAAAAAATTGCCCCTGGAAGTCGGCAGAGCAAGTTAGTGTAAAGTAGTTTGTCATTTTTCTTTTTAGGAATAGTACAATTAACCCCTCGATCCGTGCCTAGTTCGAAATAACTTTTGTAGCTTTTTGTAGGTCTCGGTAGCTCAGTGGTTAGAGCATTGGACCGGATTTCCAAAGGTCGTGGGTTCGAGTCCCATCTGAAATTTCACTTGTGGTAGAGTTGATTTTTTCAATATTTTTCTATTTAAAATTTATCATAACTTTTGTACTAAGCAATTCCAATAAAATTCCAGAAGCATTTATTATATCTCAACATAAAAACCAATCACTTTGTCTATTTATTACACCATGTAATCTCGCGTAATATATTACACCATGTAATCACCAAACTCGCGCACGAAAGGTTCCGTACCATTATTATTAATATCGAGAAAAAAAAGACAATAAAAAACACTTTTGTTGTATGAGAGCCTCACCTATATAATAAACTGTTACCTATCAGTGAATTTAAGCGAGTCACACACTACGCAGATACGATAAGATATCTGTATCTGAGCGCATATCTGTCAATATCGCTCTCTATACATTTCATATGAACTACCACACACAGCGCAGATAATTTATATTTTATCGTACAGTATCTGTCGGCACCGACATATATCAACAGATGGTCAGATAATTATCTGCGTATACAAATATACCGGCAGATAACATCTGCAGTTAAACAGATTTTATCTGCATGTAAATACAGGGTGATGCGCGGGGGTAGGGACTGTTTGCGGTGAGACACACGCCAGAGTGGAGGGAACCACCCGGTCAAGCTCACAGTGGGTCTAAAGTGCTAATTGAGGGTCTGGGACTTTTTCTTCAATTCGTACATCTTTTATATATTTATCGATAGATCACTTGATTCTAGTGACCAATCATCTCAAGGTATTTCTTTAAAATCAATATTTAGGTTAGATTTTTTTTTGTTTTTTCTTTTGTACGGAACGATACCTTTCATGAGCTCTTGTAGCCAAGTCTCAACTTTTGAGCATCAATATTTGCTATACTACAATACTAGACTATAAGCACGTGTCCAAACTTGCCCATTCAACTTATATTTTCAAAGGAAACAAAATTGAATTCACAACAAAGATCATCTCATGATGATGAACTGGTGATAAAAGGTACAACTCTCCAACGGTTAGAATTAAGACTATTTTTTTTTTTATATTTATGATACGTAAAGATTTATAATTGTATTCTTTACGGTTATTTTAGTGAGTAGGCTGATGGTGGAAGGTTAAACTGTATAAAAGTTAAGAGTTGGTGGGTGGAGCTTGTCTGAGTGTTCTCATTTAATTAAGGCAACAGTTTTAGTTGTTGTACTTTTGTTTAGATTAAGTTCTTCTTTAGATAGTTTTATTTTACCTTAAATAATTTTATTATAGGTATTTAAAGCGTATATTTTTTTGTATGGTGAGGTTTTATTAGCGATAGAGGTCGGCTTGAATCTCCTAGAAACAGGGGTAAGTGAATAAGTATTTGAATTTTAATCATTCTATTTATGTTGTTGTTATGGTAAAGTAAGCAAACAGCAAGTCGTTCTTCGGTAGAAATACATTTTCGCATTTTAGTTTTTTTTTTATATCTTCTTTAATCAAACCGTGAATCGCCATAAAAGTTGCTCTTGGGATTCGAAAATAGCTTTCAAATTTGTTATCTGAGACATCCTGGAAGATATTAAATTCGCCTAGGTCCTTTTTACGCTTTATATGGCGTTCTATCCAAATTCTTCGCGTTTTAGAAAATGAAGCAAGACGTGCATCAAATTCAAAATCAGAATCATCTTCTGACGAGCTGTCTAATCGAGAAGCAATAAACGCGTTATTTCCGTAAAACGCGAACTCATTTTTAAACACACTGTATAAACAATCCTTACCAAAAAAACAAGTCTACTCAGTCTGAAGGATTCCGAGTGAATGTATCATCTCGTATATTATCGTAACTGTCTAGTGTGTGATGCCTTCAGATAAATAAGTTTTTATACGCAGATAAAATATTATCGTATCTGCGTAATGTGTGACTCGCTTTACACGGCTCATAGTAGTCAACATAGTCTTTGCCTACGCCACTTGTGGGACTAAGGCCTGAGCTGTATGTATGTACTCGTATATTAACAAAATTATTGTACCTGATGCAGCACGCTAGTGGAGTCTCTACTCGCAGCAAGGTTCTGCTGCACTTGCTTCTCCAGGCTCATCAGCAACTCCATCTGAGCGCGTTGGGGAGACTTCAATGTTTGCACGACGGCGAGAGCTTGTTGCAGCACACCTAAGTTCTTTCCAATCACGTCGTAATTTCCTATAAAAAAATATTCAGTGTACTGCAAAACGAATCACGATCCGAAGGTCTAAGTAGCAAAACGTCCAACAGCGCGAAACGTCTAATGAGCAGTAAGCCTACTAAGCAAAATGTCCATGTAGCAAACTATGCAAAACAAATAATTTTAAATAATAATGATTTTATTTTTACACGACTTCAAAAAAAGGAGGTGGTTCTTAAGTCAACTGTATATTTTTCTTTATGTAAGTTTTATCATAACTTCCCGTCAGTTGTCAACCGATTTTTTTTTTATCTGGAAGAGCATAGTTCAAGTGTAGTCCACATTTTTTTTTATCTTATTTTGACTTTCGATGAAAGTAAATGTTTGTTGTTTTTAGAATTTAGAACATTTTGCATTTGTGATGAATAGCAATTCGATTACAAGAAAGCAAATCTGCTAATCATGACAAATTGTGTCAGTCACTATCAAAAAGATGAAACGCTACTAGTAAATAGATTGACCAAGAAGTCTGTACGTATGTATCTACATAACATTATAATGCCGTGTCCGATTTCCTCCCGATGTTGTGTTATGTATGTTGCATGACATCATTAAAAGGCAATAAGACAAATTTTAATAATTAAATAAAAATTGTGTGCCTGGGTATCCAGACATTTTGAGAATGCGACGATTTGCGAAAAAGACGTAATGCTATATAGACTGATCTGATAGTTGACGGTTTTGCTACATGGACATTTTGCTAAGTAAACTTACTGCTCATTAGACGCTTCGCAGTGTTGGACGTTTCGCTACTTAGACCTTCTGATCGTGATTCTGCAAAACTACCTAAGTCTAATCTCCGGTAATAGAACCCTATAAATTATGTAATTTCTAGCTGAATAAAGGAGCAATACAAGGTGGATTTGTTGAATTTTTGTGAGTGGTAGACAAAAACCCGCCATATGCAAGTCGAACTCGCGCACGAAAGGTTCCGTACCATTATTATTAATATCGAGGAAAAAAAAGACAATAAAAAACACTTTTGTTGTATGAGAGCCTCATTTTATTTTATTCTGTTTTTAGTATTTGTGTTATAGCGGTTACAGAAATATATCACCTGTGAAATTTTCAACTGTCTAGCTATCACGGTTCATGAGATACAGCCTGGTGGCAGACAGACAAACAGACGGACATTGGAATCTTAGTAATAAAGTCCCGTTTTTACCTTTTGAGTACGGAACCCTAAAGCAGCGGTTATGACGGGTAAGCAACCTACCAAAACAGAGTGCCGTGGTGGGGCATAGCCCATTGTGTTCATCCAACCATTAGGAATGCCAGTGCCCCAGTAGTGGGAATATAAAAAAATTCTGATTTGACAAATATAAGGTGTTCATGGAACCTTAACACGGGCGATATATATCACAAGCAGTCTTTGAAATGTAGTAATTAATCCTACTAATATTATAAATGCAAAAGTATGTCAGTTTGTTTGTTTGTTCCTCTTTCACGCAAAAACTACTGAACGGATTTGGATGAAATTTGCTATGTAGGGACTTCAAGTAGTCGATTAATACATAGTCTACTTTTTATTCCGATATTCCCACGGGAACAGGAACCACGCGGGTGAAACCGCGGACGGCCGCTAGTCTATAATCTATACATATAATAAAACTGTAAAATTATAATTTCTGTACATTAAATATATTTACCAAAAACCAATTGGGGATGACGTAAAAACAGTAAGAGAATACGTTAAGACGATTTTAAAATTTTTTGTTTGTCTGTTTATCTGTTTGTATGTACACGCTCCGCACGCTAATCTCCGAAAGTACTAAACGGATTTGAATATTTTTTTTGTGATATGTAGCTAATAGGTCGGGCCATAAAATAGGCTATATTTTTTTTTAAATTTGTAAAACCTGATGTAGGAGACTAAGAGATCAGCTAAACTATGAGAGTTATGGAAATGTCACAAAAGCAAAAGTTGTTAAGCGTGATGAGCATTAAGGTAAATTTTTAAATAGAAAAATCTTGGAAAAAATTAACTCGAC
Source organism: Chrysoteuchia culmella (assembly GCA_910589605.1). NCBI lineage: Eukaryota > Metazoa > Arthropoda > Insecta > Lepidoptera > Crambidae > Chrysoteuchia > Chrysoteuchia culmella. Next base: position 16,958,680 of record OU342651.1, on the reverse strand, counting down.
CACAAGTGAATTCTCAGACGGGAATCGAACCCGCGACCTTTGGAAATCCGGTCCAATGCTCTAACCGCTGAGCTACCGAGACTTGCGAACCACCGTCGAAATTCTCCAATACTTTTATATTTTTAATTCACTTGTGGCCGAGTTAATTTTTTCCAAGATTTTTCTATTTAAAAATTTATTTATTTAATAAAAATAGCATTGAAAAATGCAAAAATTACAAAATCATTAGTGATGAGCATTTTCTGTTGACATATTAAAATCCAGAATATTTCAACCCAATTTAGGACAAGGTAAATGCCAGAAAAGTAATAGACCAGCAGGCGTAGCATGCGCACCTCGACAAGCTTTGTCGGGACTTTTCTCGAGCAAGCGCAGTGTCTGTCCCGCTCGCACCGTAATGATATAAGCGGGATAGACATCGCAAGAAAAGGGTCGACAACGAGTCGAGGCGCTCATGCTACCCTGGCAGCTAATATTAGAGATATGGAAATTACCCCTTAGAAAAAGTTGTTAAGCGTGATAGGCATTTTTTATTGGCATATAAAAATCAAGAATATTTGAACCTGATGTAGGAAAATGGAAGTGGCAGAAAGTAATAGGCCAGCTAAACTATTAGAGATATGGAAATGACTCCTTAGCAAAAGTTGTTTAACGTGATGGGTATTTCCTGTTGAAATTAGAATCAAGGGTATTATAACCCAATGTAGGAGATTGGAAATGGCGTCTAGCCTAGCAAATTTGTTTGGGCATTTTCATGAAAATCAAGGACACGTTTTCTTCATTACACGAAAAATTTACCAAAAACAAATTAAGAACGCTAATTTTTGCACCTGTTGCTCCATATTATTCGAGGAACGATTCTCTTAGTTTTTTAAAGACAGTTGATGCTGTAGAGCTTCCTGCGTTTCAAGCAACCTGTAGGGCACTTCATCTTCATGACGATGATCAACACTGGGACAAGACTCTCGAGGAAGCCTATGTCAGTGACAGCCCCCGTTGCTTACGACATTTGTTCGCAATTATGTAAGTGTTTTGTGGTCTTTTGGATACTTTAGTATTGTGGAGAAAATACAAAACATTCCTCTCTGAAGACTGATAAAACAGGCCCATGGGTAACGTCACATCCCTTTTCTCGGGAGATTTTAGACAGACCCTTCCTATTATAAGTCGGAGGACAAGAGCCGATGAGATTAACACCTCATTAAAATATTCTAAGGCCATCTCAACCATAAGGCCTCAGATACATAAGCTGGGATTGACAACCGATATGAAAGCGCAGCTTGGCGGTTATTTACAAGCCCAAGAAATTTCAGCATGTTATCAAAAATTAGAGAAGGACTCCTCCCTGGTAGATCAGGGTCAGGTAAGTCTTCCCCAAATACTGACAAAAGTCGTTGCCTCAGAAAAGGAACCTATACACTCAATATTCAAGGACCTCCAGTGTATCTCAAGTTAGAAAAATTCTTGGTTATGTGAACGCGCCACATTAACATCAAAAAATCGGCCAAGTGCAACTCGAACTAATTTTCGTTGTAAGTTTTGATAAAGCTCTACAACTCTATATATTTTGATTTTTCACTTACTTATTTTAAAAGTTAAAGGAGGGGGGGTACATATTTTGCAACTTTGGAAGTGTACATCTTTGGTTGACTTTGATGGTTGACTTTGAAAAAAATCGTTTTATAAACCTATAAACCAATGTAATTTTTAAAGACCTATCTATAGATAGCCCACACGTATAGGTTTGATGAAAAAGAATATTCCAGATTTAGTTCCATGTATGGGGAGCCCCCCCTAAATATATTTTTTTTTTTTTATTTTTGTGTAAAAACCGTAAAGCGGTTTACATAATACATCTACCTACCAAGTTTCAACTGTGTAATTTTCATAGTTTTGGAATAAAGTGGCTGTGACACACATCGGACATGAAGAATCTATAAGGGTTCCGTTTTTTGCCATTAGGCTACGGAACCCTAAAAATGACTAAGCAACTGCAATAAATGAAAGAAAAAATAGCGAGAATTGTTCCGGATGAACTTTATTGATATTATTATGATTATTGGTTTACACTTGCTTTTACAATGTACCTAGTAGATCAGGACGAACGCCACAAATTACCCAATTAAATTTTTTAATTCACTGCCAGGGAGTGGTCTCCCTAATCACAAGATCAATCTTAAAGTCGGTGTTCCGATATTGTTTTTGTGAAATTTTACTGAGCCAAAATTATGCAACGGGACCGGACTGACTGGGTGTACTGCCGGTAAAACTGAGTTTTTACCGCGTATACCGCCCATCCCTAACAATTTGCCGTTCGAGTTCAATCGCACACGCACACAGTTCCCTGGGTGACCCCGTGGTTTGATTTGGCTTTAAATAAGTAGCAGTGACAAACGCTGAAAGCCGCTGGTGTCGCACTAAGGTCCAATTGTTTTTCCTACGGCCAGCTCTATGTTGCTTTTTCGCGGGTCAGTAGAGCTGCGGGTTTATTCATATTGGCTCAAAACGGAAAAACCACCAATGTTGTTCATAAAGAAATACTCTAAGCACCTTACAGCTACATTAGTATAATAAATGTCCTTTGGCATACGGCATTTAATAATCATTTTTGTTGTAAGTACCACGATTTAATGGTCGATCTTGAACGTCAAATAAAAAAATGTAAGTAAGTACTACATAAAAGTCCACGCGTACGAAGTCGCGGGCACCAGCTAGTGTAATATAAAATAACTAATATTAAAACCTACCTTTAGACGCCGTCACAATTTTCTCCACACTCTGCGGCGTGACCTTGAGCAGTGATTTTGGGCTCGGAGATTTTTGGACATCTAATTTAGACAACTTGTTATACAAATCGAACATAACCTCTTTTTGCGACTTATTGATCATGTGGTCGAATGTCTGTATGCAAGATTCGTCATTTGCGTGGAAAAGGCAACCTGGACTTAGTTGTATATCCTCTGGATGGTTAACTCTAAAACAATACCAGTACATATTGATAATAAAAAAAATTACCAACTATCTAGGAACAATAGACATTACTTAATAGTAGTTTTATTTGTGTTAGAATGACGTAAGTAGGTACAGTCAACAGCAGCTATGACTTTACACTTTCACCTTGAGAGCGCCCTTACGTCGCTCGTAATAGCGGCGGTTTTCGTAGTACAAATATAAAGCCGTAGCTGCTGTGGACTGCACATTGAAGGTCACATAAGTATGGCCCATTCAGTTAATAGCAATATGCTATTAATTATTAGACCAAATTCTACAAGAATAATGTCAGTGTCGATAATTCCATAAGTAATTAATATTTGATTACAAAATACAAATAATTATAATGATGATCCAAACATACAGTTATAATTGGCAAGTCAGGGGGGTTATTTCCTATCTTTGCAACAGTAACCCGACAGCGACAATTGCTTTACGTCAAGTATCACCATAGCGACCGCACGTATCACCATAGCAACCGTGTGGTTACTACGTAGCGGTAAGTGACGGGTAAAGTAATTATCGCTGTCGCGTTGCTGTTGCAAAGACACGTAATAACCACCGCCGGTCCCCTTGGATTTTAAAGATTATAGAACATTTAGGTACCTACTTAATAATTTAGTAAGGTAGGGACTAATACTTCAAAAAGGCTTACACATTAGCCTCACACAGAGGAGACATGTCTACAGCCACTTCATTAGAATGTCCTGGAAACCTCGGCAAAACTGCCATGATTTTGTCTAGAACAGACTCCATTGAGAAACTGGTCACTCCACAAACATCCAAAGTACGGTCTATAATAATAATAGATGCTGGATTTGTAGAATTCTGGAATAAAGCACGGTATGTAAAGTATTGGCCATCAATGAGTCATAGATGTAATCAGAAAATCAGAAGATGGCAAATAAGTATAAACAACAATATTAATAGACTGACCTGTATAATAAAATAATGCATCATAACCTTATCAATAAAGCAAAGATTTGTTTCATTTATTCAAGCAGAGTCTTGTATCTATACTTCAGCCATCTTACGGAAAGAATGTTTGTAAACAAACATTTGAACACTTCGTAATTATTCCTCAAACATATTATATTTTGGACACCTAATGCCATATATTAAACTTGAACAATATAAGTAAGCTATTAATGAAGTGCACATACTTCTTATGTAATAAAAAGTAATTTTGAGGTTAAATATGGGCAGTTTGTTTACAAACATTCTTTCCCTAAGATGGCTGAAGACTTGCTGTGGATTGGGTAAAAGGCTCAAAAGCTATAACGAAAGACTACGCCATTTTGGAATGGAGAGTCTTAACACTAGAAGAAACATTCTAGACATGACGTTTCTCTATAAAATTGTCAGGAACATAATCAATAGCAACTTCTTAGTTTGTTGAATATCAGATTTCCACGCAAACCTCGTTACCCGGTTCCGCTGTTCAGCAAGCACGCGGCTTGCTGAACAGCGGAACCGGGTAACGAGGCCCGTACAAACATTCGATCACATTCTGCATTGTACCGTCTACCTAATGCTTACAACAAATTAGCTTCTGACGATATATTTGATAATCCCTTTCGACAATTTCGCGTTAAAGTTGTGGAGTTGTTAAGAGAGGTGTAAAAAAACCATGTTGGTTTTTTTTTTGTTTTTTAGTGACATTTTTGTCATTTAAATTCTTAGACTTAATTTTATCAAATAATTTTTTTATATAATTTTTAATTTTATTCCTATTTTAAGTAATTCAATTGTATTTTTATTTTAGCTAATTTTTAAGCTATTGCTTTAATCGCGGGCTTTGAGCGCGGGCTTTGAGCGCGGCGACCGAATAAATAAAACCTAACACCCCCCTCTCCGTGTCCATAGATTTTGGTTGCTTAGTTACGATTGTGAATAACAAAATGGTCAATGATTAAAAAAACTGTATGAAAATTTGTGTGAAAATATAATTTATTTTTAAAATCTCGTACTACGCGGAAAAATGTGGTACCAGATTCTATTATAAAAAGAAATTATATTTTCAACATTCAAAATTTCAACACAAATTTTAAAAAATGCTATGCAATAGCTTTACCGCGGCAGTCCCCGGTGCCACACGTATTTTTATTTTATTTTAGCTAGTGGCTACCTTTGAAAGAATTTTACATTTGAAATGATCTCCATAATTTGCAATAATTGTAAGCTTTATTGTAATTTTCCCTGGTGGTCCAAATAAATAAATAAAAGACTTTATTTTGGAACTGAGAGAATTGTTGTGTTAGCGCTAGTGCCGCTAGTTGTCAACTTAGGTTTAAGCAAAAAAAAAATTATAACACAGAAACTTACTTTTCTCCTAGAAATACACACTGGTGAATTCTCAAGCACTCCTGCTACTAATGAGCTATATGTACCAATATAATAAATATCTTCTTTTAAATTCATCGAGTCCATCATGCTGTTGAGACTGCTGGCCAATCTCCTGACCTGAGATCTCTCTCCTTTGGACAAAGTAGAAAGGTCTATAGATGGAGAGTCAGGGATCAATTTGCCATCAAACTTTGGATAAATTTGATGATATGGAGGAGTCAGAAACACTACATTTGTTGGAGCTATAGCACAGATTGGAATGTGAACCACTTCTACAGCATTTTGCTGAAACAGAAAATACAAATAAAAATGAATAAGAAAATATCTAGAAAAAAACCACTGGTCTCATGTCGCTCAGACGGGACTCGAACCCGAGCCCTTAGGAATCCGACCCAATGCACTACCTATTTATGCTACCTACCGACTAATGAGGACCATGGAAATTTTCTAGTATAATCATTCATTCAGTAGACAGGTACAGTCCACAGCATGTATGGCTATGCACTTGCACTAGGAAAACCGCCACTATTATAAGCAACTTAATGGTGCTCTTAAGGTCAAAGTGTACAGCCGCGCGTGCTGTTGACTGTACATCTAAAAACTTATCTTACTTTTTTGTCCATCCATTCTATAAGCATTCCCTCCAGTTGTTTTATACACTCTGCCTGGCCCTTTCCTGCGGCAATAACATCACTAACATCTTTGCCATCATTCAATTCCAAGAATACAACATCTAGGCTTACACAAGAAATGAGAATACAATGAGTAAAATCACTGCTCTTTATTATTTCACATATTGTTTTGAGCTGGGTGGAAGTAGCTTGTGTAATGAAGACAGCCTTCTTGTGATCTTTTCCTGAAAACTGAATAATAAATGTATTTGTAGTTTAGAGAGTATGTAGTTTGAACTCAATCAAATATGAATGAAACATAGATTGCCTAGCGGCTAGCTCTCTACTCTACACCTTTTATTATAAGACAACACTTTGACCGGTAAATCAGTTTAAAACAAACAGATAATATATATTTGAACAACAAGAAACTAAAGCCACGAGGATTTCATAATAAAATTGTGTCCACAACCAAAACTTAAAATAGTAAATAAATCTTTGTCAGAACTCACTTCAAAGGGCGACAAACTTTTCACAGTGACTGCTCCACCAAATAATAGGTTCAAAAGTCCACCATCCCAGTGAAGACACTCAGAACTAGCGTCATCTAAATAGACTGCAGCACCGATAATTCTGTTGTACACCTCGGACCACCAGGCCTTACCAAACTCTTTCACAGATGCAGTCATTTTGTAGGATACTTTACATTACTTTTCAAATATTCTTCATTTCTCAGGATTTAACTGGATACACCACAAGAGATGTAAAAATAATTTGTAGACCTAAGGAGTTATGGAAAAAAAAGAAATGGTTTTTGAGATCGAGTCGAGTGACATTACATTAAAACTCTGATCACAAATTATAAAGGTAGTATCTGATTTCTAATCACAATTTTTTTTTTTTTTTTTTTTTTTTTTTTTTTTAATGGCTCCACCCGGTTTGGGTATTAGCCAGAACAAAAAGGTAGGGAAACTATTTTTTATAATAAATAAATATTTACAGAACGCAATTTAGGATTTGGATAGTGGATAGGATATGGTTAAGTATATAGATGTTACAAGTTCATATTCTGATATTATTGGATGTTATAAATATAGAGATACATTTGTACACATTAATACTATTACTATTTAAAAGAAGTAAAATAGAGGTCGGAAGTGGGATTCTGAGGGAGATTAAGGAGTCATAAAAGGAAGCGTGATCGTAAAGAGGACAGGAAAAAAATATATGATTGACATCTCCCAAACCGGTGCCACATTCACACATTGAGTCAGGAACAATTCGAAGCCTTGCAAGATGGGCAGGAGTACAAGTATGGCCAAGTCTCATTCGTATAATTATAGTAGTAGGCACTTTACCAATCTTCATTTTGCTAAACCAAGGCTTACAGGGTATATCTGGTTGGATGAGTTTGTAATAAGAGCCTTTGTATTGGCTACTAATGTTCCACTGGGTTTCCCATGATCTATTGAGAAAAACTTTTGCCTGAGCACATAGATCATAGCAATAATTTCTGTAAGGAAATATATCTCCAGAAACTATAGCTTCTTTTGCTAGTTGGTCAGCTTTTTCATTGCCTGAAATATCACTATGACTAGGCACCCAAACAAAATTTATCTCATAACCATCTAATAAACACTGGTGGAGTAAATTTCGACATTCTATTATAATGTGGTAACATAAATTGCTTTTAAAGGGAAATTTTTGCAGGGCTTCTAGTGCGCTTTTGGAGTCGGAGAAGATAATGACTTTCTTTAATTTAAAAATTTTAACATATTCTAATGATTTTAGAATGCCGAAACATTCGCCAGTAAACACTGAAGTCTCAGGCGGGAGTTTAACCTTTTGAACAATGTGGTACTGGCTGTGAAATATTCCAACACCTACATTACTATTGAAAGCCAATTTTGAAGCATCGCAATAAATTTGATGGTAATCATGCCACTCTTCACCCAATAGAAAATTGAAGTTATATTTAGTATTTACGTCATTTTTATGAAAATCTATGTTGAAATGAATATTTGGTGACAGGATCAAACAATCATAGTTTTGTGAAAAAATTGGGAGATATGATGACCTGTGAGTTGGAGCTTGAAAGGAGCAAAATTTACTAAAGCTTACAATAAGGCATGGCACTTGTTTGTGTGACCAATATGAAGAGGATTCCACAAGTTCTAGTAGTTTAGAAAGTTTACTATAGAGTGGATGGTTAAGTAATTGCAAAGCTCGAAAAAGATATCTGTCAGAGAGGAACTGTCGTCTAAGTTTCAAAGGTGGATCAGAACACTCTACTTGTAGAGCATTTGTGGGGCTGGATTTCATGGCGCCAGTAACAATGCGGAGGGCTTTTGATTGTATAATATCAAGTTTGTTCATTCCTAGTACACTACATGGTTCGAGTAAATAAGTCCCATAATCTAAAATACTTCTTACAATAGAGTTATACAACTGTTTTAGGGAGGAGGGATGAGATCCCCACCAGACTCCGGATAAACATCGTAGTATATTAAGCATTCTCTCACATTTGGCAATAATATAATAACAGTGCGCAAGACCAGATAATTTATTGTCTAAAATAATTCCTAAAAATTTAACTTCATCACATATTGGTAACATAGAATTATCATAATAAACCGATATAGATGGAGGAGATCGCATTCTAGAAAAAAGAACTACATTGCTTTTGTTTATTGACAGATTAAGGCCGTTGCTTTCAAGCCAATTTTTGAGGCAATTTAAAGAATATGAAAGAGAGGAGCACAAGTTTTCTACCGATTTCCCTGAACAGTATATCAACAGGTCATCAGCATATTGCAATATACTGATATTATCTGGAAGAGAGTGTTCTAAATCGTGGGTATAAATATTGTATAAGAGTGGACTTAAAACAGAACCTTGAGGAAGTCCTTTCCATACTAAACGTGAATTTGTGTTCTCAGAACCTTGGCCAATTTTAACCGTTCTCTCAGATAAAATGTTAATAATGAAATTAGTTAATGTTGTTGGAACTTGTAATTTAATCAGTTTATCTTTTAATATGCTTAAAATTACATGATCATACGCAGACGTAATATCTAAGAACGCAGCCAGAAGCGATTGATTTAAAGAGAATGCTATTCTAATGTCAGTTGTTATGATTCCAATGCTGTCCATTGTACTTTTATTTTTTCTAAAGCCAAACTGGCTGTCACTTAACAAACCTCTACTTTCAACAAACCATTCCAATCTAATTTTGACCAGATGTTCAGCAATTTTAATAAGGACTGGAGATAGAGCGATGGGACGATATGAGGAAACATCATCAGTGGGCTTGTTTGGTTTTAAAATTGGTATAATCTCTTGTATCTTCCATGAAGAAGGAATATCACCGTAAAGCAGCATAGAGTTGATAAGATTCAAAAGGTATAATAAACTACTATCCCCTAAGTGACTAATAAAAGAATATGGAATGCTGTCACAGCCTGGTGCAGAGTCCTTAACATAGGACAGTACACCCTTGAGTTCAGCTAATGTAAAAGGAGCGCCGAGTCCTGCCAGTTCAGTTATGGAAGGGGTTTGCAGAAGTGCACTATCACATGGTACATATGGAGGGGCTAATCTATCCAAAAATTGTTCAGTTAATTGTTCAGGAATATGTTTAGGAGTGGATTCTTTGAATGATGATCGAAATCGGCGAATATTGGACCAAACCAGTGAAGCTGGAGTATTAGGTGAAATTGAACTACAGAAATTCTTCCAACTTTCCCATTTCTTTTGTTTAAATAATTTCCGTGTACTGTTAATGTTATTAGACAAGATATTAAAGTTCTCAGATGTAGATTCTAAGTTATAGTTTATTTCAGCCTCCTTCCTTTTGTTCACAGCTATAGTACATTCCCGATCCCACCAGGGAGGAGATGGAATGTAACTAAGATGACCAGTTTTAGTGGGAAAAACTTTATCAGCAGTGTTTATTAACAGAGATGTTAAAGAAGTGGTACACGTTGAAAGGTTATTTTTATCGATAAGAGGAAGTGCTTCTATGTCTTTTTCAATTTGTAACTTAAAAATATTCCATTTATCCTCATCTAACTTATGTTTCAGTCGTGGAGGATTTTTCTTTGGTTGCTTTAGTGACATATTCTGGAAGGTAATTACAATTACATAATGGTCACTACCAAAGGTGGAATCTAAAGTATCCCATGTTAAGGAACTAGCAAGGCTAGGAGAAACAATGGATAAGTCAGGCACACTTCTGCCTTCATCTGGTTTAGTTCTACGAGTAATTTTTCCTGTATTTAGTAGGCATAAATTATTAATATGTAAAATATCCAAAATCCTACTGCCATAATGACTAGATGAGGAGCTACCCCAGGAACAGTGTTGAGCATTGAAATCTCCCATTACCAACAGCGGTTTTGGAAGAGATTTTATTATGTTTTCAATTTCATCATATATCAGTGAATTAGGGTGGGGAATATAAATAGACACAAAACAGATGTTATTTATGATAGCAGCAATGATAGAGAAATCATTACTATGATTAATAGGAAAATGTCTAAAAGATAAAGAATGTTTTATTAGCAAAGCTACACCACAACCAACAGTTGGGTCTAGCCCGAGCCGGTCTTCACGAATACACGAGAAGCCAGGGAGTTTAAAATTTAAGCCTGGTTGAAGCCAGGTTTCTTGGAGGGAAACAACAAAGGGGTTATACTTATTGATTATGTGAATTAAATCAGTTTTTTTACTGTTTACACTTCTGCAATTCCACTGAATTACAGAGTTCATTCAATTTATTTAAGTTTACATATTTATCAGATTGAGCATCGTTGGACGGTGAGGAAATAAAGTTACTATTGGATAAGGTTTGAATGAGGGTGATTATTAACTCTTTAATTGATTGATTTGAGAGGGAGGACGACTCAATATTGTTATTCCTAAGAGCACTCCCATTGGGAGAGGTAGGGATTCTGAATTCATTTAAAATTCCTTCATGAGTACCTCTATCATAACCCTTGTTAATTACATGTGGAGATTTTGGTTTAATAAAAACAGTTTTTTTATAAGATGTTTTACTTGATGTGTCATGTGAAGAGTGTATTAAGTTACTGTTTGAAGGAAATACAAAATTTGATGGAGGAGGTGAGGAAGAAGAGGAAGCGAGAACATCTGCATAAGACTTGTAAGAGGCAGGGTGGAGTTTTAATGCCTCAGCATAAGACAGGCAATTTTTTGCCATGCTTTCTTTAATCAATTTTTGTCTATAAAATTCTGGGCATTTCTTACTAATTGCTGTATGTAAGCCTGAACAAAGGCAGCATCTTACTTCTTCTTCATCAACTGAGCAACTATCACCGGAGTGTCCTGATCCACATTTGAAACATCTTGACACGGACCTACATTGTGCTTTGATGTGTCCATATCGGCAGCATTTATAGCACTGAATTGTGGGGAATATATACAAATCTACGGCAAGAGAATTATAACAAAGATATACCCTTTTGGGTAAGACTTGTCCATCAAAAGTTAGTACAACTGTTTCAATTGGTATAAAATCTGTTTTATCATTAATAGTGACTTTTCTCTTTAGTCTTCTGATTTTAAGAATATTACCACATCCTATGGGAACCGAAATATTACTCATAATGTCCTCCTCAGACCAGTCTGCGGGGACACCTCTCACTACGCCCATCCGTGTTATATTGTGGGTAGGAACAAAGGCCTTGTATTTATTAAGCTTCAGAAAACTACTATTAATAAAATTATTTGCGTCTTGATAGTGCGAAAAGGAGATAGTAGCTTTGTTTCTACCAATTTTTTTTAGACTTCCATTTATAATACTATTAAAAGAATGTTTTTTCAAAAATCGTCCTAAAGCTACAGGATGTAGCACAGTATTTTCGTCAGGAGACGTTTGTTCACGTTGTAAGTAAACAATGTAAGGAGCTGCGTCTGAAGATTGATAAAGTAGCCTAGCTACAGGTGTATGAGGAGAAATATCAGAGCTCTGAGTTGTGGAAGTCTGTAAAGGCTGGGAGGATTCAGTCATAGATTTCTTGGGGACCTGCTGTTCACTTAATATCGAAATACCACAGTGGCAGTCACTTTCTGTAAGAACATTTAGTTCACTAAGTTTATGTTGGTTTTTTCGTTTCTTTTTATCGCAATGTTTGCAAATTTTACGAGCTGATGAACGTTTCCTTTTAGGATTTTTACTTGACTCGGAACAATCTGTATCAAATACAGACCCTTCCGTATCCATTTCAGAAGCATTTGTGATGGTTACAAAATGAGACGCCTGGGGGATGGACCCCCCAGGGTCTTCAGGCTCGTTCATAAAATAAATTAAAAGACTTACCTACTTAATCTCCAACTATATATACAAACTAATATTAAATATACAAAAATACACTTATCTAAACAATATTTACACCACTATCCAAATTATTTTTATAAATATCCAAAAGCCAAAAAAAAAACACAACCGCCTTTCTCGAAGTTTCCCGCGCTTTTTTCCATCACAAATTCTAAAGTAATGTTTCTAATTATTAAGCTGCCAGAACACTTTATTTTTTTAAATGTTGCCAACTGAAGAGCGAAGTGCTGCTGTGACTCGAGTGATTTTACCGATTATATTGAATTATTGCTCAAAAAAATAATTGTTAAAAAATGTTTAATCAAATATTATTTAAAGTAAGTACGTATATTTCTCAAACTTCCGTGATAAATAGAAGTTTTAAATTCAATACCGTGCTAAGAAACCACAGATTACACGGATGACACGTACGATGACCCTTGTCGACATAGAGATACAACAGAACTTTACAAGTCAATGCTTGTCGAGGACTAAGTGTAATTTGTCTCCCTCTTCACGCGATTGATTGATTGTACGAATATTTCTTACGCTCTAATCGTTGATAGTTTTTGTTGCTTTGTTGTATTTTCCCTTGTAATCTGATTTTTATATCATAATTCTGCAAACTGACATTTATTGACGTGAATGTTTTGACGCGCACTGTTAATTGAAATCAAACAACTTTTACGGATCACAAGCGTACTATTTATTTACACGAGTAAAGATACGGTTAGTTCTTTTTGTAGATAAATATCAAAAGTAAAAGTGGAGGTCGGCCCGCTTTCGGAGTTTTCTTGGCAGTCTGATCGAAAGTCCTCCCAATGTGAGAACTGCCAATTGAGTAATTAAAGAGAACCATTGTTGCCGAACTCAACAACTATTATCTTTTAATTAGTAAATGTAACCGTATACGAACGCAATAAACAAAATAACTTTTTGATGGTAGACTTGTAAGTAGTCAGTCATCCCGTGACCACGGCATCTAAAATGATGATGAAATGTCGGGAAAAACAAAAAACCTTAAACGAAATGTTAGATCTAAATTCGTGTAAATTAGTTGCGCATTGTCCCACTGCGTATGAAGAGAAGAAAAAACAACCTCTATAAAGCGGTTAATCGATTCAAAACCATTTTCATGCTCATGCCAATCCTGGAGGCTCCAGCATCGCCAAATTTAGAACCTAAAAGGCGCAAGCAGAAAAAAGTGGACACTAATACAAATTCCATTAAGCAGCCCACGCATCCTAAGGCTTTTTCACCGGCTTCACAAAATCTATCCAGTGTTTTATCAAATATCCAGCTGGGGCCTACTGAGATTTTGGATAAGATGTCTTCATCGGTGACATCTCAACAAGAGACTGATATTGAACAGTGGAACGAAGTAAGAAAGAGAGAGAGAGAGAGAGTAAGGAAGAATCATCGCCCAGCTTCTTTGTGTGGAACAGCTGAACCAGGAAAAATTACCCTTATAGCAGTGGAACGTAGGAAGTACTTACATCTATGGAATATGGAATCCAGTGCTGATGACGTCAGGGTCTATCGAAAACATCTGTGCCCTAATGGATCATGCACTGTACTGGAATTAGTGGCAAGGGGCGACTATAGGTCTTTTAAGATTGGTGTACCTATAGCATCCTATGATGTGTGCTTTAGCACTGATGTGTGGCCTACTAACGCACGAATTAAAGCCTGGATTCCGTATGAAAGACAATCTGATGCGCCAAATGTTGACAAGGTTTTATCGACAGCCGGGAATAAGCCCTTTCGCGGCCCAGCAAGTAGGCCCACATCCAGTAAGCCATAAGCAACTCGAACTTTTCTATCAGAATGTACGCGGTCTTAAAACTAAACTTAGTACATGGCGCAATAACTTGCTTTTGTCGGATCATAACATCGTGCGGTGACGGAAACTTTCCTGGACAATTCGGTCGAAAACTCAGAACTTGTAGTTGGTGATTGGAATGTGTTGCGACGCGATAGAGTTACACCCTGTGGTGGTGTTGCATTGCTAGCTCGAGCGCCCATTGTTTTACGCCGTCGCCGTGATCTAGAAATTACATCTGGCGTGGATTTGTGGTGTTGTTTATATAAAACCAACCGCTAGTGATAGTGTTTATATGCAATGGTTTAATACCGTTGAACAGTATGCAAATGAGCTAAAAGGACAAGTTTTAATAATTGGTGACATCAATCTTAATAGCGCGTCTTTAAATGTTTGTAATTATTATTGTTATTTTTTATCATATTACATGTCGGAAAATAATAAGGTTATCAATTCTCATCAAGGAATATTAGATGTAGTGTTAGTCAGGGAGAACAATGATGTGTGTGAGGTGAATGTCACTGCTACGGATGGGCTGGTATCACTTGACAAATATCACTCTCCATTGGATGTAGAAATGAAAATTAACGTAGGTCACCGTTCAAATAGCTTAAAGCAATCTAATATTGATCCTTCTAAAGACTGGAATTTTTACAAGTGCAGTTATGAGAAACTGTCTGAGCTGCTTTCCGATTGTTCCTGGGATTTTGTCCTCAATAAAAATGATGCTCACGATGCCACCAATAGTTTTTATGAAATTTTGTATAGCTTCTTTGATGAGTGTGCACCTAAAAAAACTCGCACATCTACTGGAAAGCGTTATCCCGTCTGGTTTTCCAGTGATATTATCAAGGACATTAAGCGAAAATCCAAATTGCACGCCGCATGGAAACAAAATAAGTGTGCGGATACTTACAGGTTGTTTTCTCAGCTTAGGGCAGATCTTAAATGTCGTTCCGCAGCCGCTTACGTTCGCTATATGAAACGCATTGTGAGCAATATAAAATCCAACCCACGTGAGTTTTGGCAACACATTGCTAGTAGCGTTCAAAGGGTGGGTTTGAGCCAAATGTGACGCATGATGGTAAATGTTTCTCAGGCACAGATGCGGCGCAGGCATTCGCAAATTTCTTTGCGAGTGTCTTTTTGCCTGAGATTCCAAATTTGAATTTGGTTGACGTATTAAGCTCTGACAAGAACTGCAACAGTAATTATGTTAATATTTTCCAAATTACTCCAAGTGAAGTCATTGAAGGAATCAACAAATTGAGGCCAAATAGCTCTGTGGGACCCAATTCTGTGCCCCCAGTTTTACTCAAGCACGCAAATCAATCACTTTGTATACCATTGTGCCATATTTTTAACGTTGCTCTAGAGACTGGGAAATATCCGCCTCAATGGAAACTATCTAGAGTGAGCCCGATTCCTAAAAGCTCAGATAAGTCGAAAGTCGAAAAACTAAGGCCGATTGCAGTGCTTTCTTCTCCAGCAAAGGTATTTGAGAGCATACTACACAAACACATATATTCACAGGTGGACAAATACCTGTGCAGCGAGCAGCATGGATTTAGAGCCAAGAGATCAGTTGATACTAATTTATTGGCCTTAGTTGAGTA
Organism: Chrysoteuchia culmella; assembly: GCA_910589605.1. Lineage (NCBI taxonomy): Eukaryota > Metazoa > Arthropoda > Insecta > Lepidoptera > Crambidae > Chrysoteuchia > Chrysoteuchia culmella. The sequence goes on along the minus strand of OU342651.1, from coordinate 16,942,957 downwards.
CATTTCTGCCAAATTAGTCAGTTGTTCTCAAGTCGATGTGCTCTATTTTGATTTCCGGAAGGCATTTGACCGGGTAAACAATGACGTGTTGCTCGTGAAACTGTGTGCTATGGGATTCACACCGAGACTTCTTTATTTAATTGCCGACTATCTTCGAGACCGTCAACAGTTCGTCAGACTTGGCATAATATATGAGTCAGATCCGTATCACACCCGTTCAGGGGTAAGTCAGGGCTCTGTATTAGGACCCCTCCTATTTTTACTTATGATTAATGATCTTCCAGGGGTACTTAGTAACTCACGGTGTCTGCTATATGCGGACGATCTGAAGCTTTTCATGGAGGTAAAATCAGATGCGGACTGCAGTGATTTACAGAGCGATGTTAAAATCAGTTTGCCTCTGGGCTAGACAGAATGGGTTGGAGTTCAACACTGGCAAATGCTCTGCAATGACGTTTACCCGACAGCGGCAGAATATAGCATACAACTATCGGTCAGTTGTTACCGCGGACGGATAGTGTGCGTGACTTGGGTGTCATGTTTGACCGACACCTGACGTTTCATGACCATGTAGTCGCACTGGCCGAAAAGTGCTTTAAGCGATTGGGTTTCATCTTAAGAAACTCTCGTGACTTTCAAAATCACAGCATAATGCGGCTTATATTTGCTGCGCTGGTGCGATCAAAGCTGGAGAGCGTAATGTGTGTGTGTGGAATCCCCGGGAGAGCAAATATTTACTTTTGCTTGAAAATGTACAAAAGGGCTTCCCTCCTATACAAGCGAATCAACGGATACTATCCGTACCACAGACATAGATCTATGTCTGTGATCCGTACATGTACCCTACTAAGTTTTTGCTGGGCTGTCTCGGATACAACTCGTTGGACGTCAGACGGGATAAGCACCAAATGATAATTATGTGCAAAATACTGCGCGGCAAAATTGATTCACCGGATCTACCCACTGACTTGTCCCGCTTTTTTGTGCCCAACAACTACAACCGTAGCAGAGGACATAAGTTGTTTGCAGTGCCCTCCTGTCGCACGGCGGCCCGCGCTCAGTCGCCCATACCGCGCAGCCTTACATCACTCAATGCTCTCCTTGCCCACAATCCCGAATGTGACCGCCTATTCTTGGCTGACAATAATGTCAAAGTGCTTGCGGTTTTGTGAAGGGGAATTATGATTTGTTTTTGTTAGAACATGACCTTTTAAACTATTGTTTTTACGATTTTGTAATTTTTGCATTTTTTAATGCTTATGGTAAATTTTAAATAGAAAAATATTGGAAAAAATTAACTCGGCCACAAGTGAATTCTCAGACGGGAATCGAACCCGCGACCTTTGGAAATCCGGTCCAATGCTCTAACCGCTGAGCTACCGAGACTTGCGAACCACCGTCGAAATTCTCCAATACTTTTATATTTTTAATACGCTGTAGGCCATCGTTATCTTTATATCTTATCTTATAGGTTATCTTTTTCGGTTATTATTTGACGACCTCCGTGGTAGAGTGGTACGTACACCGGTTTCAAGGTGTCGCCTACTCTTGAGGTCCCGGGTTCGAATCCCGGTAGGGGCAAATGTTTGTATGATGAATACGAACATTTGTATTTGAGTCATGGACGTTTATATATATTTCTACACATAAATACTTAGTCAACGTCAAAGTCAAAGTCAATATCATTTATTCAGTCTAGGCTGTTACAAGCACTTATGAACGTCAAAGAAGCTACGCCATCGGTTCACAAACCCTACGGCGGGAGACCTTTTAACGAGAAGAACCTGCAAGAAACTCGTCAAGGGCTGTTTTTTTCTCCCTGTTTTATTTCATACAGAGTCGTCAAATTGAAAAGTGACCATAACATATCAGTAAGGTCAATTTCCATCACAAAAGGAAAATACTAATTAAAATATTACATTTTATGGTTATTGTAAACGTAAACAATTTTTAACTGGCAAAGAAAGTCTTGTCTATCATATATACATTACAACATTTCCCGCACCACAAGACTACTACACTGCAAGTTGTGAGGTACATACAGGTCAGTATCAATTTATTTTAGATAAAAATATGTAGGCTTTAAGCACAGCATTAAGATAAGCAGACTAAGGTAGACCCATTTCCGCTGGCGGCTTATATATGTATAATTATATGTATTTGTATCCGTTACCCTAGTATCCCATAACACAAGCCTTACAGTGCTTACTTTGGGGCTAGGTTAATTGGTGTGAGTGTAAGAAATATTTATATTTTATTATTTATTTTAACTGTCAAGAAGAACGGCCGCAAGAAACTATCAGCTTTAACAGAAGAAACAACATTTACATAGTAACTTGTTGTTGCCAAACACCATCCTACCATCGAACAAATTATAAGAGGAAAATATTACTTTGATCGCCTCGCCAATAGTAGGTACATACGTATCGCAACTTTGGATTAAACGGGTTTATATAAGTTTTTAAAGCGCTCTCATTACAAATACGTTGGAAGCGGTTTTCGTAAAAACTTTAATCAAAATCTCTATTAGCCGGTATGTACCCCTGCTGGGCTAAGATGAGCACCGTGACATATCTCGTCTACGAGATGAGAAAATTTGTCGTTTTTGGTTTATTTGTCAATTTCCACATGTACACCGCGACAGAGAAATATCTCGTCGTGACTTCGGCTTGTCGACACGAGAAACAGATGTTGCCATCTAAGAGAAACCTATCATTTTTATAATGCAAAAAATGGTTTTCATTCCTTTCCATTCGTTCTTTTCTACATTAATGCAGCCTTTTATAGATGATATTCTCTATGACTGTCAAGTCAAACTCATAAAAAAAAATGGTATATCTCGATCTTAGGTTCCGATACCATGCTAAAAAAAATTGTGATACAGTATTGTTTAGAAATTATTTTACTAAATTGGTATTATTTAGAAATTAATAAAAAAAATAATACTATATTTTAAACAATCAAACGTAACTTATTTTTCCTCCTCTCACTCCTGTATACCATACGTATTTATAGTCAAGTGTAATGTAAGTAATACGTCAATAAAGGTAATTATTTAAGTAACTATTTTGTATGAAAAAAATGCATAAGTATAATTTACTTTTAATTAACTAGGTAGGTAGTTACTACACTTGACTATAATAAATACAAGTGTGAACTCTCGTATTTATAATAGAAGGCAACTAACTTCTTGAGTAACAGTAATTCAAACTTAGACAAATACTTTCATACATAATAATTGCTTAAGTAATAATTACTTTTAATGTAGCTTAAAATAGGCATACAAAGACAATGAGCTGTTTTCTTTAAAAAAAATGCTTTTACCTTTCAAACGAATTCCATAAGAATGAGTTTGATTATTAAATTTATGCTATGGCCCCTTTTTATGCTATGGCCGTACCTACGTGTATCGCCCCGAAGCTTCGGACAATGCCACGATACACGCAAGTGCGGCCACATGCTTTAGCGCGCTAACACTTTTGGTGCTTACTTTGAACGATACTCGCAAGTGGGAAAATTTTTAACATCTATCGTACGAACTGTCGGCCCGAAAGATCTGAAATACTATAATAATTATTTATCTATATATTAAACTTAATTAAACGCGCTAAACCCAATTACATAATCAAGTAAGACTATTGGAGATGGACTTCGCACTACATTATGTAACCTCCCACCCCAATTGCCAAATAAATGCTTAAAAAAGCAAGTGAAGTAGTTGGTTTCAAATCCATTTCTAGGTCTAAGCCGGCATTTTTTTGTTCTGAGGAGTATAAATTAATATTTAAAACGTATATTTATTATAAGTTTTAATTGTAACTATTTCGATATCAGCTATTCAATATGGTACAACACTAGGGTGAGCGGCCATATTATGTTCCAAACATAAATAGGTATGCACGCTAATTTTGTAGGTATGGCTGGTCCATATATTTACAAGTCAATGATTTTTATTGAATTGCCTGACGTTAAAATGACAACAAACTTGACAATGACAGTAACATTACTGCTTACTACTATATAATTTGTGGCTTACAGTACAATTTATTACTAAAAAGTATGGTCTCTGATTTTTGCTTTTTGAACGCAAAAGAAAAAACATTTCAACTTTTGTGACTTTTAGTTATTGATTGACTGACATTGACAGTGACAGACACGAAATAAATTTATTGACGAGACGAGCGAGTACGTTCGTATAATAAGTTTATCAAAATGGCTACAATTCTGCAAAAGGCTGCGATCGCCTACCTTAGAAACAACGCTCGTTCAGCAACCCATGCTGCCACTGCTGGTGGACATGGAGGTAACCAGTTTTTTGTAAATAAAATATGAAATTATGTAATCACATAACCTCTTTGGATCTTATCTTTGAATCACTAGCAGATGTTTTAATACCTATTTTGATGATTGATGCCCAATAGATTCAGTATTTTACTGTATTTAATAAAGATCAGAACACTATTTACTAAATTCAATATGTATTTGAGTAACATTACTGTCTGGGCTTATATTACTCACTTATTTTATCAATATCTTATTGTCTTTGTCTTCCAGTTATTATATAATTTATTTCAACTTCCTATAGGTGGCTGGCAGCTGTGGAAGAAGCTGTCATTCTTTGTAGCGATGCCAGCAGTTGGTCTTGGTATGCTGAATGCTTACCTGTCTCACGAGCATCATGAACAACCTGAGTTCATCCCCTATGAGTTCATGCGTGTCCGCACCAAGGTGAGTTGTTAGTGTTGATGTCCTATGCCACCCTGCATAGGTGTGTATGACAAGGAAAATAAAAAGAACCAGTCCCAACTACTACAATACAACAATACTAATATTATAAAGAGTAAAAAAGATTTGATTGTTTATTATTGATTTGATGATTTGTTGTTTTTTATTTTGTAAAGAATAAACTCAAAAACTACTAAACAGATTTGGATGAAATTTGGTGGTTCGAAATAGTTCAAGGACGACCACCAAAGAATACTTCTTCTTAGTATTAAACTCCTTTATTCACGTGATAAATATTAAACAAGAAAATATACTAGAAAAAAGCAACTAGTCTCATGTCGCCCTGACGGGATTCGAACCCGCATCCTTGGGAGTCCGGCCCAATGCACTAACCAATTATGCTACAGAGACCTATGAGGACACGTCGATTTTTTCTAGTATATTCACCGTTCTACGGTGTTGGCTGTATTTACTTATTTATTCACTTTTCAAACATATCACACCAAAATCATACATAAAAAATCCACGCTCAAACCCATTCCCGCCATTTATACAGTTTCTCATCCCACATTTTCTGCACACTAGCGCTACTTCCGGTTACTTTGACTTATTGCATAAATTTAACAATTTTGACTTTATTATAATGAAATGTTAATTGAAAATTTCTAATAATATTTAATAATCATAATAAAGACCAGCAAAATACTAACTTTATAATACATAATTTAATTTACTATTAAATCTAACAGATAATTATTATTATATTAATCATAAACCTTACAGTAGATAGCCTGGTTATGAACATAGGATACTTTTTATACTTTTTTTTATGAACAACGGGGAGATGCTTAGCCTTCATCGTACCTGATATTCTCACGGGAGCGGGAATCACCATGGGTGAAATATAAGACAAAAGATCTGATTTTATAGCTTGTGTATTATTTCCTAGACTTTTTAACATAATTCTGGTTTATTGACTAGAATAGGAAATGGTAAACCAGCCCCCTTATTGTCTAATTTCAAAATCTATCACAATCCCTTCTAAAGGTATTGTGATTGTGATAGTGACTTATGGAATTGTGTAACTTTAAGTTGCAATCCGTTTCGGAACCAATGATGTTTCAAATGACACTTCATTTGACACTTCTCCATACATCTGAAAGATATTTTCGTGTGTCACTTTGCTTAGACAGTTCAATTTAGTTAATTCAATACCTTTAAACGCGTCTCGATCACAATCTCTATCTATTGTCAAATCTTGACAGCCTGAAGTATGGAAATATCTTTCAGATGACGAATTGAAAGGGATTGCGATAGATTTTGAAATTAGACAATTAGCCCCCTAATTTAATTTTTATAAGAATATTTCTAAGATTTTTAAAATTACTTCTTACCAATAACAATTATTTGCTTTTTTTACAGCGCTTCCCATGGGGTGATGGCCAGAAGTCCCTGTTCCACAACCCCCATGTCAATGCCCTGCCCAGCGGCTATGAAAGCCACTAAAATCATAGACATTACCATCAGCATTAGTGAAACTGTGTCGGAGCTCAGAGTGATTAGTTTACAAAATTGCATTGTGATAAGTCAATAAATAAGTTGAAATCCATTATTTCTTTGAATCATTGCTGAGTATCCTGCGAGTAGCTCTGACCATCATTTATTTAAGGTACTCATTTGTTATTTATTATCAAGCATTAATCATTAACTGTTGATGTGTGATTGATTATTATATCTATTAAACATTCAATTTTATCCTTTCAAGTTTTTATTGCATGAAATTATTCATACAAATACAAATGGGTGGAATTTTAAATTATTGATAATATTTTAACATAACAATATTTACTTATTAAGCTTTGATACAAGCAAATAAAGTGCTAATATTGATAGATCATGCAAAAAACAAAAATATGGGATTCATATGGAGAAAATAAAATCATTAAGTCATCATCTTATTTATTATTAACATAAGCCATTATTACATTGGAATGTCGATCATAATTCTGTGGACAGAATAAAACAATGAAGGTAAAACAAGGCACCTGAAAATCTACAACCACATAAATAATATCATTTACCTACTCCTAAAATCATGAGATTCTGTAACATGCAAAAAACATCTATTTACCAACAAATTGTTTAAACAATTCACCACAACAACCTTACTAAAATATATTAAAGTGAATGTAAGGGCCGTTTTCACCACCAATAGATAAGTTCTGGATAGCCTACCTAACTGGCAGATAATTTGGCAGTTGTAATATGAATCGTTGTTATACGAAACCAAATTAATATACTTAACCTAGGAAGAGGTAGGTTTAAAACTCCTATTCTACCTCACAAATCTCCAGCCTTTTGATACCTTAATTAATCAATAGAACCAACAAACAATATTTTCAACAATACGGCGACATCAGGCGCAGTAATACCTAAAGTAGGTATTTGGTTTGTTTAATTTGAGTCTAAATGGACACAACTTGGTCAAACGTGGCCAAAACGTCGTCTGTTATTTGTGATGTCCTTATTGATTTTGGAGGACCTTCAGGAAAATAGATGTCCAATAGGGTCCGAGGGTGGACCTGTAAAAAAAGTTTATGTGTTACCGAACTTAATTATAAGTATCTGTTTGTCTTATAAGTGAGAGTTGAGTGAGGTTGGTAAGTAATTATTTTTTTTCTTCATTAAAGTAATCTACACCTACAAATAAAACAATACCGTGACTGGCTGACAGATAACGCAAGCCCAATCTATATCGAAAAAGTAGGTACGTAATTTTTGGTATAAAACTATAGGACGGTTAGAGATGTTACAAATCTGAAATAAGATAGGTATATATTTATTCATACCTTTGTCTAGATTTGTATAGTTTTAAAAACACTATTTTATTATTTTGCCACGACACTTTATCATTTCGAAATAACCCCTTAAACCCCTAGGACCAATAATATTTAGAATCGTATAGATTCATAAGAAGAAATATATATCCTATTACTTACCAGTTTTAACGTCTATAACCGTCCTTTAAGTATATAAAATAATAACTTTTTATACCAAAAAGTAAGTACTTTTTCGATATAGCGTCTTAAGGCGATACTCGAAAAAAATATGCTGAAGCGAGATAGCAATGAGAAAACGACGCGCACGGGAGCGAGACCGGTTTTGCAGATTAGGCAAATAAAACACAAAATCACTACTTGTACTATGTATTCTGTGCTTCGTATTAAATAACTACAGCGATTTTAAAAAAATGCTTCTACTTATACGATCCTAAATATTATTAGTGTCCACTTATTAAAGCAATTTCCAATTGTGTAAGTAACCCCATTTAAGAATAATCTTGAATTTTCGTATTTTTTGGGGGTCTTTTCGAAAAGAAAATGTGTCGAGGCAAAATCATAAAATCGTAATTTTGAAACTATACGAATCTAGATAAAGGTAATATATATAAATATATATGTTAGTACCAGATTTCTAACAACTGTAACCGTGCTATTAGTTTTATCAAAAAGTCCATACTTTTTCCGAGTAGCGCCTTAAGCTGAAATTTTGCATACAGGATCCTTTAACGATGTAAGTAGGCGAGCGAACAATATGAAAGGATTTTTTTTTATATTCCCCTGGAATAGGGAACCACGCGGATGAAAGCACGGGCGGCCGCTACTCTATGATTAATAGGATAACACCACTAACACGCTAACCAATAAACCAATAAAAAAAGTTATTAACATCCATTTGCACTAAACTTAAAGTCCCCTAAGACTATTGTTATCTATTTTCATAATCTATATACTTAATTCAGGTTCGCAAAATTTGTGACGACTCGATAGGGACCTTGGCGCGTAGTACGCGGCCGAGTAAGGTATCAAATTAAAGGTACTCGAGTCTATTTGTTCCGAAAACTATAAAATATACAAAATGTTAAACGTGATGATCACAAACTGCAATTAAAGGTTTTCGCATAATTTGGAATTTTTCGTCGATCGACGAACCCGAGTATCGGGTTGTAACCGCCCTAGTAAGAATAGCTTAATTATACACTTGTCAGCAAATAAATAGAGCCATTGCGTTATTTTCGCGCTGAAATATCTCGAATTCGACATTTTAGTATATCCTTAATTTCTTTATTAAAAATGTACTGTAAAATCTCTACTACTGTCAAATTCCTTTAGTTTCAATTATCTTTGATGATTGAAACTAAAGAAGTATTTTTGTTTGTTAGGTCTGTACCTTTTTCGCCTTAATTTGTTCAAAGTTGAAAGTCATATAGAAAGCTGTCTGCTGCAGCTGCCTCAAATTCCGCATGCGTATCTTTGGGTCCCGATCCAGCAACCTCATGAGGAGACTCCGAGCTGAATCAGGCAAGAGAGCCGCACTCTCAGGAAGAGTGCCTGGAACCTGGTGCTGTCGGTCTTTGAGGTCTAGCTTCCTGCTAAGAAAGCAAGTAAGTTATAAATAGTTATTAGGAAAAAGGCTCGAAACGTGACGGCATTTTCGAATCCTACTTACCTACTCTGATTTTTAAATAATAGAAATCTAATACTAATAGAAATGTAAGTAATACTTAGGTCCCTCAAGGTAGGTACTTAGGTAGGTACTTATACTACCCATACCTAATCCACTAGTTATACAATTTCTATTGCTCGCAGGATTTCGGTGTCCAACGGAATATCTAGACACATAGTCCAGCACGCGTAGCATGAGCGCACGGGACTCGACTTGGGAGTAGCTGGACAACCGCTGTCTTGTCTAAGTCCCGTGTCGATTTAGCGAGCACAGTTTGACAGCGGGACTCGTTTTATAGGGTAGAGAATGCCTTTTCTACAGCGAGAGTGAAATAATTGCCATTTTTAAATACCGATTATTATTTAAATATAGTAACACCGAACCGGTAATTTGCCGATAAAAAAATATCATACATTCTACGCAATGGATGACTTGTTGCTGTCATGTTTGGCTATATTTTAATCTGTGATTTAACCAAGGCGATAAAGAAAAAAAAAGTTGATATTGACATGACATATTTGTTGATTGTTTTGTTTTTTGTGAATTGACAACGTAAAAACTATCTTTTATATACGAAAAAATATATATAAACAAGAAAAGGAATGATATTGGGCAGATTTGGATGTGTAGTTGGCGGACAATAAAGAGAATTGTGTATCTTGTTTATTCCAATACATGAACTATAGATTCGTATCTCACTCAAGTGTTTTCTCATTATATTTTAGCATTTTATTCTGCTAGAAAGCTATTTCATCTATTCTTTTTCCTATGGAAGAGACTGCACAGCTCAGCAGTCTGCAAAGATTTATGAAGCACACGTAATATTGCAACAAGCAGTCTAAGAAGAAGAAACTGTTATCAACTATAATAACCTTCTACTTGTATGAAAACTCTGAAAATGCAAACTTAATACCTAATTAAACAGTAAAATTATAAAATGTTGTCATGTTATTTAGTTCAAAACTACTTTACAGTAGGGTCAGTAGTATAATAAAAAACCACCACCTTTTCATATTTTCAATTTCATAGTGGCTTAGGATTTAAATTTAATTGAGTGTAGGAACCTACATTTACTCCCCTTCTTGCACAGGGAAATACCTAATCTATCTCATTAGGTACTTATATGTAGATCATTTATTATCAAACCATATTAAGATAATTGTGATGAACAAGTTGATTAGTTTTCTGCATCTATGTCGCAGGGAAATGATAAAAACAGGAATTGGATTAAATCTATAAAGGATTTGGTGTAATGGTGGAAGATAATAAAATCACAACTCTATGGGGTCATTTACCAGTGATTTCATAAAATCTCTAAACCATTTCAGCGAAATTATGAAACAAAAACTGCGAAATCATAATTTATTTTATGTAATATTAATTTGGTGTCTGAAACAAAGTTAAAGTAGTATTTGTAGATACTCTTTAGAATTATAGTTAAGCGGTGTAAAAAGTTCATTATTATAATACATTTTTTTATCATTATAATCTACAACAATACCTATTCATAAAATGCTATTACTTAAGTATCTACTTTATTATATTGTCTATAATCACAGGAAACAAATATAAGTACAATCTTACTCAAATAATTAAATGAAAAATATTGTTTTAGGTTAAATAAATTGTCTCAGCAGCCGGGCAGGGGTGGGAAAAAGATTTGCAAGTTACAACTTATCTATTTAATTTCACTGTAACGGTTTAGATTTTTGATCAAATCACTGATTTCTATTAGGGGAATGAAGTTGTGATTTTGGTAGTAACTTCATCAAATTTCTTAGAGATTTGATCAAATTCCTGTTTTTACATAAATTTTATGGTATACCTATCTAAGCATAAACATATCTGAAAAAATAAGATTTTGTCCAAAGTTTTTAGAAGTCCAGAGTTAATCTTACGAATATTATAAATGCGAAAGTATGTCAGTTTGTTTGTTGATTTGTTACTCTATCACGCAAAAACTACTGAACGGATTTGGATAAAATTTAGCACGTAGTAGATTAAAAAAACATAGGATACCTTGTATCCCGATATTCCCACGGGAACGGGTACCACGTGGGTGATACCGTGGGCTGCGGTGCCGCTAGTTACCTAATAAACTTACCGTCTGACCCACTGGGTCTTAGAATTATTATTATAAGGATGGCATAGAATTTTGCCCAATAAAAATAAATAATAAATAAATAAATATCCGCATACAATCACACCAATTATAAAGTCCCACGTTAAGTTTCATGAAGAACTTGTGTTATTATATTTTATATATTATATATATGGATAAACATACATATATACTTTTTTTTTGTAAATACATACTTAATATACATATTAAACACCCAGACCAAGACAAATAGACATGTTCATGCACACAAATATTTGTCTTGTCCGGGGATCGAACCCGGTACCTCTGGCGCAGAAGGCGGGGTTAGTACCTCTGCGCCAAACAGGTCGTCGAATGTGTTAAGTTATGTTCACGTTTTTTGCGTGAAATTCGTATTGCTAAACAAGTTTTACAGTAAGTTTATTTATGGTCTTTTCCATGCAAAGGAGTGGAAGAGGTTGAGAAAGATCCTATCTTAATAATTCTAGTGATGGAATTCGTATTTCATGAACAAAGCAAACAATTAATCAACTTGTTTTCTTTCTCGACTACTCAGTGGGTAGTAGACAATATCTGGGACTCAACTGACATATTATATGTCAAGTGAAGATTATAAATGGTCGTCGTGCTCGCAGCAAAAGATAATTGTCGGCTCCTGACGTTACCTTGAGACCGCAATTGTTTCTCGAGTACGTCGTGCTCATGCCTCGCGAATCTCACTCTCAACCCGACTCAAATGACATTTGGGAGTAGATATAGCTTTTCTCGACGTCGTCATGCTACGCGTGCAGGGCCTGATAACCATTTGTATGTGTAAAACGTAATATTTAGTAGGTATTCTTTGATAAATCTGAAGAATATTACCTTGATAGATACCATCTTGGTACCTATATGATTAAACGGAATAATGAGTTAAATAATATGATTAAAGAACTGTATGCCCGCCTGAATAAAGACCCGAGACATTACTAGCTCACCTTGCCACATCCAGTACCTCTTCGGCTGCATTAGCGCCTGTTTTGTCGAGCTCCTTCGATATTGCTCTAGGAACCGCAGCAGGCGCAGGATACTGAAAAATAAGTTTTTTTAATAAAATAAGTAAGTAGTTATTTATATGTATCGAAAAGTCGCTCCTTTGCAACACCAAAAATGTTAATAAGTAGGTAAGTAGTTAAAGTTTCCTATAAGATTCGTCATCTTATTTACATAACACCCACTGCTGGGTATAGGCCTCCCAAAAAAGGGGGGTTTGCCATAATCGCCACGCTTGGCAGGCGGGTTGGCGATTGCAGTATGGCCAAGTATGTAGGAGACGCTGCTGCCCGTCTCCTGAAGGCTGAGTCCCTTAGTCGCCTTTTACGACACCCACGGGATGAGAGGGGGTAGTGCTATTCTAAGCCGACACTACACAGCTAATATAAGATTGCCAATACCTACATACGGTTTACCTTATACATATAGGCCAGTCATATGTTACATTCGAAATTGCAATACCTAAGTAATTGCGGTAAATACTTAAACCTGAATTTTCGTATGTTGTTTGGGTCAATCTAGATAGTATTTATCTAGATTTGCAGAATTCTAAAATGTAAACGTAATGTATATTGCAATTATTGCCTTTTCAGTGTTTATTTTTGTACGATAAGACTGGTCTAATATTCGGTGACAGATATTTGTGCAGTCCTTTGACTAATGCCATAGCTCGTTCGTAAATTTTATCTGATTATTGAAAAACCAGCCCTTAGACAAATTAAATTATAAAGCTATTTACACACCAAACGGCGGCTTTGGTGTGTATTCGAAACACACGCGCAATTTCTCCGAGGGCAATCACTAATATTGTGAACACAGACATAGATCTAAATAGACGACGCAAGTACCGCGATTTGTATGAAAACCGAGCGTGCCACTTTTTATGTACTTATAATGACGTCTACGCTAATAGTGATAGGAAATCTCTTTCCGTGCTAATGTTAAGTCGATCGACTAAAGTATTCTTTAGTCGATCTGCGTTGCAACATTCAGGTATTTTAGATGCAAGTCATTTTAGTTAATAATTAATAGGTAAAAACTTTCCAAATCACAAAATTTTAACAAGGTTATAATTCAAATTATTTTTATCTTTACTTTTTTGCATTCACAATGAAATTTGTATTACCGAAAAATTTTAAATGAAGTTTTAGAAAAAGTCTACCCGTCTCACAACTAGTTCCGATAGGACTCAAACCCACGACCTTTAAGTGTCCGGGCGAATGCTCTTTAAATACTTCATTTTAATTTTTTACTTTTTTTTTAAAATAAAAACAGCAATCTTTAATTCACAACTAGTATTCTTCATAATGCAATACTGAAGGTAAATTGTACATTTTGAACTGGATTAATTATGATTTAAAATTAACAAATACGCCCATATTTAGGATCAATTAAAAACCAAAAAAAGCGCAACATTTAAAAATCTAATTTGACTACTTTAAAACATATCATTATAGACTTCTCCATTGTTCATCAAACTATAGTCTTACACTTCACACTTAATCACGTCAATATATCAATAGTTGGATGTGCGGTTTTGGTCAATAGTCGACGCCTTTTCCCTTCAATAAAGCTGGCTTCATTAAAGTGCATTGACCAAATAGTACTATATTTGGTTGGGAACCAATCTTTATTTCCCGTCGCGTCAATCCATTTTTCTTTTAAATTAGGATCATTCGGAAAACTAAAAAAAAACGAATGGTTAGTGTTATTTCAATTTTTTTTTATTTTACTGCCAACAAAAACTCACTTCCCAAAAACGTAAGTAAAAGTACGTAAAAGCAAGCGTAGCGCAATGTGCAAGGACTAAAACTTTACCCCTTATCTAAATAAGAACACTCAGGCAAGCACCACCCTCCAACTGTTATGCAGTTTTACCTGCCATCAGCTTACCTAAATTACTTGAAAGAATAGAACTAAAGGTCTATTCGTGCATGTGGTACTTAATAAACATGCTTTAACTCCTAAGTGTTAAGGACTTTACCTTCCATCATCAGCTCTCCTAAACAACCTGAAAGAATACAAATCTAAATCTTTACGTTTCAACGATATAGAAAATTATCCTCTAACTCCTAACCATTGAGGAGTTGTACCTTCCATCACCAGCTTATCATCATGAGATGATAACTACCAGATGCAAATACTTGAAAATCTTTAGAAAATATATGAAACACCTAAACTAACTATAACATTTGAGGGTTTTTCTTCATTTCCCCTGGATCCCACCATCAGATCCTGACATGGTAACCTTGGTAACAATGGGATCATCTTAAAAGTAAACTCTTGCGAATAAAAAATAATCATTGAAGTAGATCAATAGTTCGTGAAGATACAGACGCGTAAAGCAGGAACAATCAGTGGACAACAAAGTGTTTTTTCAGGATTCTATAAAAAAATCTGAACCTTCTACTGTAAATTTTTCATGGGACCAAATAGAAACTTTGATCTATTAGATGAAAAAAGAATGATCAAAATCGGTTCATAATTGGCGGAGTTATCGTGGAGCATACATAAAAAAAATACAGACGACTTGATAACCACCTCCGTTTTTCGAAGTCGGTTAAAAAGTTTAATAAGTAAAGTGTACATGCATTTGAAGTTTTTTATTGTGCAACGAATTGTCAATCCAATCAATCCTCTGTTTTAAATATCGATTATAATTTATAATCGAGAAATGTGTTTTGAAGAGTGGACATCACTTATCGATTTAAATTTTGAAAAGCTACGCGTAGCGCGGTATAAAATACTTACGCTGCTTAGATATTCATTGCCTATTAACGCAGTACATTAAATTTACCGCGCTAAGTAAAACCCGCAGTCTATTACGAATTAAGCGGCATAGACGCGTTTGTACATTTTGTGGTTTCAATAACAAAATTTATTGATTTTAATATAAATTAAGCTTAGATTTATAATAAAATTACTTACTGGTGGAAGGAAACGTCTCCGTTTATTCGGTTACTCACAGATGTGGTGTTTTTACAGTTTTTAATCGCACAATTAGGCATTTTTTCAAATTTTAGATAGCGTTCCAGCTGGCTGTCGCTGAGATAGCGGTCGGACGCGGACTGAGCCGTCATAAGTGTTTTTGGCTTATGCTGGGCACGCGAAGTAGATACAGTTGCGTCGTCTATTTAGATCTGTCTGTGATTGTGAACTACAATGCCGCGACTGTCATGCCGCGTCGCCGGCGCCGGCCAAGTTATCCGAATCGCAACATTCAGAAGCCGCCGGGTTTACCCGCCGGCACTAACCGCCGGGTTCGTGCCGCCCGGGCCGGCGGCTTTGGTGTGTAGACAGCTTAAAGGTAAATAAAAGAAAGGGATAAATATTCGTGTTTACTTTCTTAATATTGCTTACCTAAACTACTTACTTGTGGGCTCTAAACGAAGTAGATAGGTTTACCTAGTCTTGTTGGGCACAAACACCTTCCTACCTGCCTACCTACAACCACATTAAATTGATGGTAAAAAATAACAACAAAAAGCCCTTTAGCAATCTTTCGCATCGTCGTCGTACTTACCTACCTACTTTGTAACTTAAAAAAGAAATGAGACATTTTATAACCTAGGTAATTTCTTCAGTAAAAAATATGTCATCACCGTTGAATCAACGGCGTTGATCACATTGCGAACTGCAATATGCCTATAACCAAGGTAATAATAATCAGTCGTATCGTAATATAATGACGGGAGTGCGCTGCTAGGCACCCCGAGGTGACGCCATCTCCAGGGAGCCAGGGCCCTCGGTAACTTGCAAGGTTGCCACTGATCCGAAAGAAAGAAATCAACGCAACGATTTTATTCGTAACACATGCCGGCAGTTACTTAAACAGTAGGAAAAAGCGCCCAAAAAGTCAAAATAAAATAAGAAAAGTATGATGAAATAAAGAGGAAAACAGACCACAATAAAAGAGTTTTGGTGTAGGTTCTGTCGCAGCAACTATTATTACGAATAATTGCTTATTAATTACTAATAATAAACTTTAAGACGGATAACTGTAAGTTGAAACAGCAAAAGTAACTGCATTGACTGACGGTAAAGCTATTGGTCAGAAATACCTACCCCTTTTATTGATTAACTGTTTATGATTAATTACGTACCTAAGTGAAACTTAGTTGCTATTGGTATACCACCTAGTCGTGTGGACGTCTGTCACAAATGTTATCTAAGTAAACAGTGTTTTGCGACTATATTAAACTTAGAGACATAAGTATTTAAAAAACGTATAATCTTTGAAAAATAAAACCAGATAGTTAAGTTGTCCAAGAATACTTAGTAAGTACCAACCTTAGCCTCCAGACGAAAGAAAAAAGCAAGTCTCGTCCGCCAGCTAAAAATAGGGATCCCGACTTAATTGCACTCTCGGAATTTACTGAACGTGATGGGTCCGCCCGATAACTACCACGCACTAACACGGGAGGCAATTAGCGTAACTATTACATTAAACTTTTTAGTATTCGCAGGATAATGTTTGACGCTCCGTAATGCGAATGCGGGGTACTTTTTTATACGATAGTAAAAGGAAAATATATTTGTAATTAATAGGTACTCACCACAGACATAGATCTATGATCTATGGTATCTATCTATGTCTGTGGTACTCACCTTGGACGAATTAATTCGTCCAAGGTACTCACAGATGGCTGGAGATTCCAGATATGGTTGTGCAGTTTGGGAACGTTTGATAAACGGATAAAGAATAATTTCTTCTACCGATCGAGTTTGATTTCGATCTCCATGGATTTGCATCAGAAGAAGTGTAGGTTGGGTTATTAGATGGATGTCATGTTCGGCTTTAGTCATATTCTGCTTTCGTCATGTTCTGATTTAGTCATGAATTAGTCACATTCTCTTTTTTTCATATTCTGCTTTCTTCATATTCTGCATTCGTCATTCCTCCGCCAATTTTGCGAACCAATCCTCTGCAGCTGTGTGTGTCTTACGGCTAAAAGGGGATCCCTGGTACAATCGCCATGCTTGGAAGGTAGGTTAAGATCAGGGGCAATATTGATACCACGGTGTGACCACCCTACAGCGGTGAGAGAGCAAGTAGTGAGGGGTTTAGCTGGTAGTATCTCCTCCTGACCTCCATTGAGCCTTTTGAAGCCTCACACAAAAAAAAGGTGGGTTTAGATCAATGAGGAGTCCGAAGGATTCAGCGACAACCATATTCGCCAAAGGGATAGTAGTACGGCCTACGCAAAGAGGTAACACCCCTAGGGCTTTAGTGGCCGCACCACTTTACAACCTCATCCCCAGGCTATCCCCAGCGTAAAAATGGCGGACTTAGATCACAGTTGCCAAGATTTCAAATGAAACTGTAGCACATCTTTTATAGTTATGTAGGTACCTAAGTATTTGCACACGATAGAGTGTCAGACTTAACAGGACTTTGTTGCCGTATGTGGCTCGTAATGGTAGCAGTGGATTTCGTTGTTTCAATGTAATACACGACGTGCTGCTGACCTACCTAACCCAAGTACCTAATACAAGTATACATTTGATAATAAATAAAAAACAAACAAAGTTGTTTTTAATGCAGCATCAATTAATCGACCCAATAAACACTGTTAGCTGTCCGTCAGTCTATAATTAGGAACAATACACCGTTATGGCGTCAGACTTAACTATCTTAGGTACTTACCTAGTTAATAATATTATAAATAAGTAAGCAACTAAGGTAAAATCCCCAATCGTGGACCACCCTCCAGAAGTTGGCCAACTTGTGTTTATAAAATGAAACAAAAACAAAAAAAATTGGGCGAGGTTCGATAAGAAATAGTTATTTGTTATGCAAGGCTGGAAAGTTGGTTATTTAGCGGCGAGTTACCTCTATTGAAATTTGAGCAAGTGAAGGAACCATAGGATTGAACCACGGGCGTAGCGAGTGGTTCAAAGATTGAATCCTGAGCGAAGCGAGGATTTCAAAGGTACAAGACGCTAAAAACTTTTCTGCCGAGCGCAACACACAATTTTTCACCTCACAACAGCGAGGAACATTTTATGGTTGTTTCCGCGGTCAACTTCCGGTAAAAAATACTTTAAACATAAAGTTTAATCTAAATATACCTTATTCTTGTTGTTTTAATGATATAAAAACTAAAATATAAAAGGGAGTATTATAGTTAATTCAAAGTTATTTAAAGTAGGAATATATTGTTACTTATTAATAAGAATAAAAGCGATTCCGTAAATGTTGACACTGACATGAGGTACAAGACAAAGACAATTTAAAAATAAAGATTTATGTCACAGTCCGAAATCCAATTATAGGTTGTGAAATCTCACCCAGCCTAATATAAAATTCTTATAACAAATAGTTTAATCTTATTGTTATTGTTTTTATGGTTCAATGAAATAAAATAATATAATTAAACCAAAACGGAGTATTATAATTAATTTAAAGCTATTTAAAATAATAATCAAATATAACAAAAAAGTCAATAGTGCTATTCGGAAAGGATTATGCCATATTTTTAGGTAATAAATTAAAAAAGTACTTTGCCGCGCTAGGCCGCAAAAAGCGATTTTCTACGCCTAAACTGATTGTCAAAACCTCCTTTTCAGAGTGTGTCAGGTGAAAATAGTATTTTCTTCTTAGAATCGGATGTCGTAAAAAATATATTTTTCCAAAAACCCCATGAAGTTTATGTTATAAACAGCAATATTAATCTAATTGCGCAATAAGTAGCTTAAACTTTTTGTGCTACGAATATCGAAACATTAGTACGCTTTTTCCACTAGTTAAAAAAGGTACAAATATCTTACTATATAATAATAATAGTGTCCTTAATTATCAAGAGTTAAACGATAAATCTTTTGAGTAGGTACTATTGTCCATGACTGGGGGTCCATGACTGGATCTCGCCATTCCACGATTAGGTCATGAAAAAGGATTTTAGTTTTTAGGAAATATATATTTTTTTAAATATAATTATTGAAACTTTTTATAAATAAAGTAATCACCTATAGTATTTTTTATCATTTGCTAGTACTCTTACACCTGTAAGTATTATGAGTTATCTCTTATTTGGATAAAAGTAGGAAAACTGGCCTTATACTGTCCACGATTGGTGGTTTTACCTTACACACCTAGCCTTCATACCAAACGATTTTCTTAACTGGTGCGACAAAATGTTAGTGTATCTTTTTGAAATATTAACTAGAAAAATTAAATCCAGTTTTGACGTTTCTAAGAGAGAGAGAAAATGCTTTATTTCATGTCTTTGTATCCTGAAATTAAGGTAAGTACCTACCTACCTAATGTAAAAGTAAAGCCATGTTCAATTTATTTCCGTTTTTGTCTCTTATAAGACCTAAGTACCTACATACTTATTTTTCATTCTAATTCAAGTAATTATAAACTTTTTTATCCGTGATTACTGAGCAAATGCCAAAAATAATCGTATCTTATAAAAAGTTCTGAATTTATGTTTACGTTTTAGCCTAGTCACGATTCGGCCGCATTTGTGAATAAGAATTGACGTCAACATGGCTGCATTTAAACTCAAATATTATTTGGTTCGTTGCTTTTCAAATTAATTATGAGCAAAACAAGTGTAAGGTATTCTATGCCACCATAGAACTAGATAAGCAGGTACTTACTGCTGTTCCAATCTTTACTTAATTTATTTAGTTTAATTTTTAATTTCAGAAGAAAAATCCATTTTTCGAAATTGACGATTACGATTTCGTACAAGTACTTATACAATTTTTTGTATCGTATTTGTACTTAAGTATATTAAAGTTTTTGGAAAATCCCTGCACTGACGAGCGTATCGCGTATCCAAATAACAAATTACTTACTCTTTAATATTTTTAACTTTTAATAATGTACTTATGGTAAATTTTAAATAGAAAAATATTGGAAAAAATTAACTCGGCCGCAAGTGAATAGTTTTTAATAATGTCATAAGTATGACGCTTTAGTCAACAGCTACTAAAAGCTTTCCTTCCGTCCATTTGGATCCACCGCCAGGATCCACCGGCGGTAAAGTTATTTTTTTTATTCTATATTGTTAAAAAAATCATCAACAACAATACAACTTATCGAAAGAGCTAACATATTGTAAACTCGCCATCAAAGTTAATACGTCATCAGAAAAACGGCTAAAAATAATGGGAAAATTCGCCACACTGTAACATTTTAAAAATAAATTTCCTTTGTGATCTGTGACGAATTTAAATTTAAATTCCATAATACCTAGTGGCGAATTTACTTTCAATGTATGGAACTTTTCAAAACGTGACGAGTTTACGTAGGTGGGGAGTTAAATTAGGTACTTACCTATAAGTCTAAACGGAATACCTATTTCTAGTTGTTTATTTTTGTTCCGCTGCATGCCCATAATAAATCGCAACTTATATACGTAAGCATATTTTTTACATATACGTAGTTTTCTAGTTGATAACTTTTGTTCCGCTGCGTGTCCATAATAAATCGCAACTTATACATACGTAAGCATATTTTTTTACATATACCTACGTAGTATTAGCCTTCAACCAAACCGTTAACTTCCCGCAATCCCCGGACAATTTATAAACACTGTTAGGATTCAATCATTAATCAATTCAGAACGTGTTTACTATGTCATTTAGGTAGCACCTAAGACTAATAGATAATTGGAAATTAACTTTATTTCTAACGGCTAGAATAACGGTTTATTTGCTATTTGGCGAATATAACCCCTAGTCTAATCGACATAATTAATTATAAAAAAAATATCGCTTACTTTACATTTTTGCCGATTAGTATGAATTATTTCAAAGAAATTTCGTTACCCATACTAACAATTTTCGTTATTACTTTACTACCGCAAATGCAACAATTTTTTTATGTACACACATTGTAGGAATACTCAGCAATCTAAATTTATCTATACTAATATTATAAAGAGGAAAGATTTGAGAGCTTGTTTGTTTGCAACGAATAAACTCAAAAACTACTGAACGGAATTGGATGAAATTTAGTACACAGATAGTAGATATACCCTTGTTATGAACATAGGATACATTTTATCCCGATATTCACACGGGAACGGGCCGCTAGTATTAAATAACCGCGAGCGGCTATAGTATTTAATAAGGTGTAAATTTTTAGTAACTAAAAAAAAGATTACCTTTCGAGGTATTTTTTATCGCATAAAAAACGAAAATAACTTGACCGGTTTGATCTTAATTTAATATAAAATTAACAAATGGTATACTTTTTAATCATAGAAGTAGTGCGGTTCTCTAGAAGTGAAGAAAAAAATCCGCAATTTCATAGGTAAAGATAACTATTTTAAGAGAAATACTATATAAGTATGAAAAATGATTTAGGTACCTCAGAAAGTTGTCAAGTGTGAAATGTATTTTTTTTGTGTTTTGTTTGTAAAAACAAAAACAACACATTCACTTGATCATAAATGTTTTAATCCTAGTTTCGTTACGTTATCCTAAAACTTCTGTAGGATCATTAACCTAGAAAAAGTTTTCTTCTTCATGATTTTGTAATTTTTGCATTTTTCAATGCTATTTTTATACTTATGGTAAATTTTAAATAGAAAAATATTGGAAAAAATTAACTCGGCCACAAGTGAATTCTCAGACGGGAATCGAACCCGCGACCTTTGGAAATCCGGTCCAATGCTCTAACCGCTGAGCTACCGAGACTTGCGAACCACCGTCGAAATTCTCCAATACTTTTATATTTTTAATACGCTGTAGGCCAGCGTTGTTACATCAATGCTAGGAATATCCTTGCATTCGAAAGAAACATCTTTTCAGGTGTTTAACGATCGATTAAGATGCAATGCGATTAATTAAGATTTTCTTCTTCATTTATAAGCTATTTCATAAAAGTCATAGGTAACAATAATAACTTTTTCTATTCAAATTATTTAGCATTGACATTAAATACTTAGAATCAAACACCTGGTGTATTAAGGAATGTAGTTTTTCGAGTAGATACCGATACTGGTTAATATATAGCCTTTTGTTGAACAATAGTCAGTCACGTTTCAAATATTATTCATAAGTACCTATTGCTATTTATAGAAATCGCGATTATGACGTACACCTACCTACTTACTTAGGTGCTTAAAGATTGAATCCTGAGCGAAGCGAGGATTTCAAAGGTACAAGACGCTAAAAACTTTTCTGCCGAGCGCAACACACAATTTTTCACCTCACAACAGCGAGGAACATTTTATGGTTGTTTCCGCGGTCAACTTCCGGTAAAAAATACTTTAAACATAAAGTTTAATCTAAATATACCTTATTCTTGTTGTTTTAATGATATAAAAACTAAAATATAAAAGGGAGTATTATAGTTAATTCAAAGTTATTTAAAGTAGGAATATATTGTTACTTATTAATAAGAATAAAAGCGATTCCGTAAATGTTGACACTGACATGAGGTACAAGACAAAGACAATTTAAAAATAAAGATTTATGTCACAGTCCGAAATCCAATTATAGGTTGTGAAATCTCACCCAGCCTAATATAAAATTCTTATAACAAATAGTTTAATCTTATTGTTATTGTTTTTATGGTTCAATGAAATAAAATAATATAATTAAACCAAAACGGAGTATTATAATTAATTTAAAGCTATTTAAAATAATAATCAAATATAACAAAAAAGTCAATAGTGCTATTCGGAAAGGATTATGCCATATTTTTAGGTAATAAATTAAAAAAGTACTTTGCCGCGCTAGGCCGCAAAAAGCGATTTTCTACGCCTAAACTGATTGTCAAAACCTCCTTTTCAGAGTGTGTCAGGTGAAAATAGTATTTTCTTCTTAGAATCGGATGTCGTAAAAAATATATTTTTCCAAAAACCCCATGAAGTTTATGTTATAAACAGCAATATTAATCTAATTGCGCAATAAGTAGCTTAAACTTTTTGTGCTACGAATATCGAAACATTAGTACGCTTTTTCCACTAGTTAAAAAAGGTACAAATATCTTACTATATAATAATAATAGTGTCCTTAATTATCAAGAGTTAAACGATAAATCTTTTGAGTAGGTACTATTGTCCATGACTGGGGGTCCATGACTGGATCTCGCCATTCCACGATTAGGTCATGAAAAAGGATTTTAGTTTTTAGGAAATATATATTTTTTTAAATATAATTATTGAAACTTTTTATAAATAAAGTAATCACCTATAGTATTTTTTATCATTTGCTAGTACTCTTACACCTGTAAGTATTATGAGTTATCTCTTATTTGGATAAAAGTAGGAAAACTGGCCTTATACTGTCCACGATTGGTGGTTTTACCTTACACACCTAGCCTTCATACCAAACGATTTTCTTAACTGGTGCGACAAAATGTTAGTGTATCTTTTTGAAATATTAACTAGAAAAATTAAATCCAGTTTTGACGTTTCTAAGAGAGAGAGAAAATGCTTTATTTCATGTCTTTGTATCCTGAAATTAAGGTAAGTACCTACCTACCTAATGTAAAAGTAAAGCCATGTTCAATTTATTTCCGTTTTTGTCTCTTATAAGACCTAAGTACCTACATACTTATTTTTCATTCTAATTCAAGTAATTATAAACTTTTTTATCCGTGATTACTGAGCAAATGCCAAAAATAATCGTATCTTATAAAAAGTTCTGAATTTATGTTTACGTTTTAGCCTAGTCACGATTCGGCCGCATTTGTGAATAAGAATTGACGTCAACATGGCTGCATTTAAACTCAAATATTATTTGGTTCGTTGCTTTTCAAATTAATTATGAGCAAAACAAGTGTAAGGTATTCTATGCCACCATAGAACTAGATAAGCAGGTACTTACTGCTGTTCCAATCTTTACTTAATTTATTTAGTTTAATTTTTAATTTCAGAAGAAAAATCCATTTTTCGAAATTGACGATTACGATTTCGTACAAGTACTTATACAATTTTTTGTATCGTATTTGTACTTAAGTATATTAAAGTTTTTGGAAAATCCCTGCACTGACGAGCGTATCGCGTATCCAAATAACAAATTACTTACTCTTTAATATTTTTAACTTTTAATAATGTACTTATGGTAAATTTTAAATAGAAAAATATTGGAAAAAATTAACTCGGCCGCAAGTGAATAGTTTTTAATAATGTCATAAGTATGACGCTTTAGTCAACAGCTACTAAAAGCTTTCCTTCCGTCCATTTGGATCCACCGCCAGGATCCACCGGCGGTAAAGTTATTTTTTTTATTCTATATTGTTAAAAAAATCATCAACAACAATACAACTTATCGAAAGAGCTAACATATTGTAAACTCGCCATCAAAGTTAATACGTCATCAGAAAAACGGCTAAAAATAATGGGAAAATTCGCCACACTGTAACATTTTAAAAATAAATTTCCTTTGTGATCTGTGACGAATTTAAATTTAAATTCCATAATACCTAGTGGCGAATTTACTTTCAATGTATGGAACTTTTCAAAACGTGACGAGTTTACGTAGGTGGGGAGTTAAATTAGGTACTTACCTATAAGTCTAAACGGAATACCTATTTCTAGTTGTTTATTTTTGTTCCGCTGCATGCCCATAATAAATCGCAACTTATATACGTAAGCATATTTTTTACATATACGTAGTTTTCTAGTTGATAACTTTTGTTCCGCTGCGTGTCCATAATAAATCGCAACTTATACATACGTAAGCATATTTTTTTACATATACCTACGTAGTATTAGCCTTCAACCAAACCGTTAACTTCCCGCAATCCCCGGACAATTTATAAACACTGTTAGGATTCAATCATTAATCAATTCAGAACGTGTTTACTATGTCATTTAGGTAGCACCTAAGACTAATAGATAATTGGAAATTAACTTTATTTCTAACGGCTAGAATAACGGTTTATTTGCTATTTGGCGAATATAACCCCTAGTCTAATCGACATAATTAATTATAAAAAAAATATCGCTTACTTTACATTTTTGCCGATTAGTATGAATTATTTCAAAGAAATTTCGTTACCCATACTAACAATTTTCGTTATTACTTTACTACCGCAAATGCAACAATTTTTTTATGTACACACATTGTAGGAATACTCAGCAATCTAAATTTATCTATACTAATATTATAAAGAGGAAAGATTTGAGAGTTTGTTTGTTTGCAACGAATAAACTCAAAAACTACTGAACGGAATTGGATGAAATTTAGTACACAGATAGTAGATATACCCTTGTTATGAACATAGGATACATTTTATCCCGATATTTACACGGGAACGGGCCGCTAGTATTAAATAACCGCGAGCGGCTATAGTATTTAATAAGGTGTAAATTTTTAGTAACTAAAAAAAAGAGTACCTTTCGAGGTATTTTTTATCGCATAAAAAACGAAAATAACTTGACCGGTTTGATCTTAATTTAATATAAAATTAACAAATGGTATACTTTTTAATCATAGAAGTAGTGAGGTTCTCTAGAAGTGAAGAAAAAAATCCGCAATTTCATAGGTAAAGATAACTATTTTAAGAGAAATACTATATAAGTATGAAAAATGATTTAGGTACCTCAGAAAGTTGTCAAGTGTGAAATGTATTTTTTTTGTGTTTTGTTTGTAAAAACAAAAACAACACATTCACTTGATCATAAATGTTTTAATCCTAGTTTCGTTACGTTATCCTAAAACTTCTGTAGGATCATTAACCTAGAAAAAGTTTTCTTCTTCATGATTTTGTAATTTTTGCATTTTTCAATGCTATTTTTATACTTATGGTAAATTTTAAATAGAAAAATATTGGAAAAAATTAACTCGGCCACAAGTGAATTCTCAGACGGGAATCGAACCCACGACCTTTGGAAATCCGGTCCAATGCTCTAACCGCTGAGCTACCGAGACTTGCGAACCACCGTCGAAATTCTCCAATACTTTTATATTTTTAATACGCTGTTAGGCCAGCGTTGTTACATCAATGCTAGGAATATCCTTGCATTCGAAAGAAACATCTTTTCAGGTGTTTAACGATCGATTAAGATGCAATGCGATTAATTAAGATTTTCTTCTTCATTTATAAGCTATTTCATAAAAGTCATAGGTAACAATAATAACTTTTTCTATTCAAATTATTTAGCATTGACATTAAATACTTAGAATCAAACACCTGGTGTATTAAGGAATGTAGTTTTTCGAGTAGATACCGATACTGGTTAATATATAGCCTTTTGTTGAACAATAGTCAGTCACGTTTCAAATATTATTCATAAGTACCTATTGCTATTTATAGAAATCGCGATTATGACGTACACCTACCTACTTACTTAGGTGCTATAATGTTAATTTCTTAGGTAATAATAATAATAATAATAATACATAAATATTTATTATAATTATTATTTTCCACGTTAAGTTTCATGAAGAACTTGTGTTATGGATACTAGATAACGGATAAACATACTTATATACTTTTTTTGTAAATAAATATATAATATACATACTAAACACCCATACCAAGACAAATAGACATGTTCATGCACACAAATATTTGTCTTGTCCGGGGATCGAACCCGCGACCTCTGGCGCAGAAGGCGGGGTTAGTACCCCTGCGCCAAACAGGTCGTCGAATCGAAACCCGTAGGTACAAGTAAATTGAGCCAAAAATGTCCGTTAAGTAAGACTATAGAATTCGTTATGTATTCGTTACGCGATATGTAGACAGGAAGTTATAGGCTGAGGCCTAACTGTGAATGTATACCACAGAACAAAAAAAATTTGAATGAATACATTTCGTCAAGTTTTTTAACTAAGTACCTACTTAACGCCAATATGTTAGAAAATGAATCGTTTACTCATGAAAATAGCAAGTAAAACAAAACAAAACTACACTGCCGGACAATAAAATCGAACCACTGCATTATTTTTAATTATACAAAAATACTCGATACTCTCATTATCTAAAAATATGAACAGTACTATTGCGTGGTTCCCATTCCCGTGGGAATATCGGGATAAAAAGTAGCCTATATGTTAGCCCACTACTTGAAGTCCTACATACCAAATTTCATCCAGATCCATTCAGTAGTTTTTGCATGAAAGAGTAACAAACAAATAAACAAACTGACATACGGTGACTATTTCCACATGACTGGTCCACGCCTCAGGAGACCTGAGAGCTGGTGCCTATCTTGCCCAGCGGCTGAGTCTATTTATTCAGCGCGGTAACAGCGCCAGTGTTCTCGGTACTATGCTACGCGGCTGCGAGTTGGACGGCGTTTTCTTGTTATAGTTAGTATAAGGTAGCGTAGTATGCTTATATGTTTTAGAAATTAATTATATTTTGAAACAATAACTGACATACTTTTACATTTATAATATTAGTAGGATGTCGATCTATCCGCACAGTAAGTACTTGAATGACGAATAAAACTCCCAAGAATTCAAGACAAAGTATGGAAAGCAGTCTCAGATACTGTTTGTTTGTTTTGAAGGAACTTTATGGAATAAAAATGTAACATTTGTTTCTTTGCAAGTTATGGAAATCAAGATTTTTTTCAGTTGTTTTACCTAAATCTTAATTGGTTAATTAAACATTTATGTAACATGGTACACCCCCAGTTCCATGTAACAATGCCACTAGACTACTTATCACTAGACTACCTTTTAGATTAAAATGAGATAAAACTGCCGAAGTAAGTTTAGGACCGGTCGCAAGTCCCATAACACCTGCGCGTTATATATCGAGATAGACGAAAAGAGCGCTTTAAACTGTATAAGAACCTAGCGTGTTGAATTGTTCGTACCTACGATGACTTCACGAGCGAGATTTAGTGATGTGGAAATGTTATTGACGAGTTCTTGCAAGAAAGCACTGCACAATTAACCATTTTCGTTTCAGAGTGACGTGTGTTTTCATGGCAATTGCCATGAAAACATTGGTCTCACAAGCTGACTGACTTAGGTCGGAAAACTTTGACAGTGGACCAAACTTTTGACACGCAGGGTAAGTACATTTTTGCCGTCTATCGCGATACTTATAGGTCTGTCATATCACCGTTAACGCCGCGCCGCCGGCTGGTGACAGATCAGGAACGGCATTATTATATACTTTAAGTAGCTAACAGGTACTGAAAAAAGAAACAACCTAAAAATAATAGCTATAAGAGGTCATGGATTCATGGTACATGCAGCCCTAGTTGTATGTAACAAAAAATACCAAGACTATACTTATCACTATATAGCTTCTATACCACCTTTAAGATTAAAATGGGATTAAAACTGCTGAAGTGTTTATAAACAGCTAGTTTAGACCGGTCGCGACTCGCATAATACCATGGCGCCTGCGCGTTATCATATCACCGTTAACGCCGGCTGGTGACAGATCAGGAACAACTCTCGAAACTGGTCTTGATTAGAAGAGCCGTTAGATCGGCCATGTTTGTAGGGCACCAAATACGAAGGTCGGATTTGACAATTGTATGACTTATTACTTCCATGGAACCAATGAAAAGCTTTGAAGTAATTTTGAAAAGTAGTAATTTCTCATCTCGAATTTATAATGGAATCGCCTCGCGCGTACTTTGTATTTTTCGCCCGTACTTTTCCTACGTGGATGGAAGACAAAAAATGTAGGAGACAAAGATATGTGACTGGTTTGTTAACATCTACAGCTTATTTGACAAACACTGCGTGTAAAAAAAAAAGATAAGTATTACTTAAGTAAGTATTATTAAAACAAAATTAAAAACCCGAAAGCCTATTCTGTGTCCGGGCCTACAAAATAAATCATAATTGCAATTAACAAAAAAACTCTTACGCAATTTATTGATAGCCGTTACCAATCGTAGGTGTTAACGATCTATAAAACTAATAATTCTCAATAGCTATATAAGTAACTTAAAATGCATAATACAGTTAAAAAATTAATTATTATTTCCTAGTTTTTTGTAAGAACGAAAAAATTGCCGGCCACGAATTTCCAATTAAATTATATTATTTACGCATAGTTATATGTCAAAAGATGTTCTTGGTAATTTTCACAAAATTGTTTTATATTTCGTGCATTATACCAAGATTTAATAGCATAAATTTTAAAAGTACCTAAAGGTACTTGAAAAAACAACAACTGATTGAATAGCTTCTCCACGGATTCCGGCATTTATAATAAATTATTGCAGTGTACTTTATTCAACTAGTGATTGCAAGGTTAGAAATTTGATAAAAAAAACTACTCAATGCATCCTTTTTTCTATCCATAAATAAAAGGTCATAATATTATGCTTAGCGTAGAGATAAAAAAAAACTAAAGTGTTCTCAAATTATTCATAACCAAAATAACCTAACCTTAAGCCCACAAATACTAGGTTTTAATTATATCAACGATTTACTGATCTAGACTAGTAGTTTTTTTAAGAGAGCGTTCCCCAATTGTACCTATCAAACCTCAGAACATTAAAAGAGGTCTCCTCTTTTCCTCTTTTGCTTGTTCTGTGTATTAAACAATGATTTACGGCTAACAATATCTTATGATAAATTTTAAATAGAAAAATATTATAAGGAATATCTATCTATAGTGTCTCATACTCCGGTGTCTGAAAGATTAAAAACTGCGTCAAAACTGCAAAGAGTTGAAGAGACAGTTTTTTAGGGTTCCGTAGCCTGATGGCAAAAAACGGAACCCTTATAGATTCGTCATGTCCGATGTATGTCACAGCCACTTTTTTTGTACATATTCCAAAACTTTCGTTAGGTTATTTAATTTTTCTCCTCTCTACCCATCGTAGCAATGTCCGACTTCTAGAAAGCAGGGCAGCCCTGATTTGCGGAGATCATTCACCTCCGCAACCGGATCGTAACCACAGGACCCTGATGATACGTTCCAGATCGGGATCCTAGCAACTTTGTTGGACACTACAATAATCAATCATTATGTCTTGTCTTTCACTATAATCAAACTTGTTTCACTTTACTTGTATTTCACGCGAGTCATTTCTTCTTCTAGGTATCTATGGCCGTCATAATTATGTTAAGAGCTAGCGCAGACGACGGATAACGGAGGACTTTTTGTCCGCGACACGTCTTTATTGTTAACCAAATAAGATTCAACTTAGATCGCGTATATCCATGAAAACTACGCGATAGTCCTCGTTATTTATTCAACTTTATGTTCTTAGTAATAAGGTCGTGTCGCGGACAAAAAGTCCTTCAATGTCCGTCGTCTGCGAAGGCCATAAGACCGTGCGTTCCATGGCAAAATTTGAATACGCGAGACCAAAGTTCCAGTGAATGCGTAAAGTAACACAAATAAAGTTGATACTTTGATTATATTTTAACGTAATTTTTTTTACTATGCATTAATTCAATAGACATCCATAATAATATTACATTGTGTCAAAGTAACACTGTCTGTCCGTCTATCTGAAACCTTTTTCCACGTAAATTCTGAACCGCAAATTAATGCAATTTTGCTTCCAATGCTTTTACACAAAATATACAGGTGAAAATAGTATGGATACGCAAAGGCAATATTATTAAATAACCTACACGTAAACAGATAAACCCTACAGAAATTATATTAAATAATTTAGTAGTAAGTAATATGGTTATTATGTTTTTTGTTGGCATTTCAATGCTATCTTTTATGATAAACTTTAATCGAAAAAAAATCGACTATTCAAAAGTTGCGCTATACCTATGCGTTTTATTGAAAAATTACATGTCTGACAATTATATGAAATTAAACTAACATCGCTTAAGGCTATTCTTATCTGTCTATTTTAAAACATTAATATTAAGAATTGATTAAGCATTAGAGCTAGCGCAGACGACAGATAACGGAGGACTTTTTGTCCGCGACACGTCTTTAATGTTAACCAAATAAGATTCAACTTAGATCGCGTATATCCATGAAAAGTACGCGATAGTCCTCGTTATTTATTCAACTTTATGTTCTTAGTAATAAGGTCGTGTCGCGGACAAAAAGTCCTTCAATGTCCGTCGTCTGCGCAGGCCATTAGGCGCTCGATATTGGGGGCACGTAAATTACGAATAGCCTTTGTGGATTTTAAGAACGTCATACGGTTAGAGCTAGGCAATTTTATTAAGATTAAGAAAGATAAGAATAGTCTAAGGCGATTCTTAAGTTTAGCGCAAATGGGTGTAAATGATTGATGATAAAAAATAATAATAAAAAAACAAAATTTATTAAAAGTTATTGAGTTTAACTTAAAACCTAGTAGGTACCTACATTAGCAGAAACATTTATGGTATGTGTATGCAGGTAGTCAATAACATTGAAAATTGATGGGGTGGGTAACTTAACTTAAAAAGTCCAAAAGTTTGTTTCGTGCGGAACGCTCATTTCAAGTTTCATGTAAACCAAGAAATAAGGTTTTAGTAAAACCACGTAAAATCCGTCTTCAAAATAAACTTTTTGGAGTCGATGCCAACCAGAACATAAGAAAACTAAACGTTTAGAAGTGCAATGTAGAATGCACTATCGACGTCTTGGCTGGAATGGTTGGACCTGACTCCAAAAAGAATATTTTGAAGACGGTTTTTCGGTACGGGATTTTATTTACTTGCTATTTTTTGGTTTTCGTTAGGTTTTTCTTTTTTGAAGTCTATTTTATGGGGGTTTGAACTTTTTATAAGGAGGCTGGCCTCGTCCCAGTCCGCAGTACCTAGGTATTATCGTGATACATCGTCCATGTCTCCCATTTTGGAAAATCTTCAAAATGGCGGACCTGGACGATGCCATAAAGAGTCAAACCACTTAATTATTTAAAGTAATCGTACAGAGGACTAAGACTATATGCTAATAATAAAAAAAACCTCATTTCTTGAAGTCGGTTAAAATCATTATCCAAACCAATATATCAACAAAAAAGAAAATGACCACAAACAAATGTATGATCAAATAATTATCAGTCGTGTTATAAAAAGTTTGTTTATGTAGCCTAGAGATGCCATGGCATACTTAAACAATCCTGACAAAACAGCTTGGCAGCCTGACAATTTTTTGGTTCTGAACCAAAGTGCGCAGAATGGCGATCGCACATAAAGCGCACTTTATGTGCAATCGCCATGCTCGTGAAATGAACGAAGGACGAAAGGGAATCCAAAAAAAAAAACAATTAATGCCAAATGCGGCTGAACCCTGACATGTCGGGACAATCATAGCACAATGGCGACACTGGACTAGGAGCAAAGCGACACGACCGTACTCTCGAAAAGCGCCTCGGGAACTGATTTGAATGAATTCTGAAACCTGATGATGATTTTTACTGATTTTGAAAATTTTATTATTAGTTGCTCTGATAATATTTATTTATGAAACTTGTTTAAAATAATAAGCAAGACTTGTTTATACAGTAAAAATATATTAAAACGGAAGATCACATCTATTTATCGATAAATATATATCAAATAAGACAAATAATTTTCGTCATTGTCGTAAGCGTTTTTTAGTATGAAATAAAATTATTTTCAAAATTCGGCGTCCTACATGCACTCATTCACTATAATAAATATGATCAATTGCAAAACAAGCTTTTTTAAATAACTTGAAGCAAAATATCTTTTTTTGCTTACTGAAAACGTTACTCCGACGGGTATTTTTGAAAAATGCCACGTTAAGTTTTTCTTATATTTCAATAAATATGATTAAAATTTAAATTCTACGTCCTACAGGCACTTCATTAGAATACCTGTGCTTCTAAATCAGTAATTTTCATACAAAAAAGTAAATTGTAGCAACAATCAGCTCCTTCGAAAAATCACAAAATAAGGGGTTGCGAAATCTCAAGGGCGAGGGATTTATAAAATCATATGAAAAAAAGACAAAATCAACGATTCGTAGTCCCCTGATTCCTTTCCCAAAACTTAGAAAAGATTAAAGATTTAACCGATTTAAGTCCATTTTTCATAAAAAAATTAGAAAAGGCTTTAGATTTTTACCGTTTGATTTTTTTATACAGTGTCAAAAGAAAGACCCATACCGAATCCGCAATATATGCGAGGTGTAAATCAAATTAAACAAGAATATGTGAAAATAATTGCTGAGAAACGACTTTTTTCCGAGACTTCTCGGTAGCTCAGTGGTTAGAGCATTGGACCGGATTTCCAAAGGTCGTGGGTTCGAGTCCCAACTGAGAATTCACTTGTGACCGAGTTGATATTTCCAATATTTTTCTATTTAAAATTTATCATAAGTATAAATATAGCATTGAAAAATACAAAAAATCAATTTTTTTTATTTACGACACGACGCCGACGGGGTGACTCTGTTGTGTCTAGAGGGTACGAGTAGCCGGCCGAGATCTAATTTATTTGATTGGTTTTGATATTGACATTGCGGTTTGTAACTTGATACGATAATCTTTAAAAATAAATATTGACTTCGATCCTCAATAACTCCTTAACTATCAGATTCCCAGATTTGGTCCAATACAAGAAAATGATAGTAACGATGGGGAGAATATACATGTGGTTTTCGTTTTCATTATGGGTCTTTTAACACCCTGTATAATCTTGTCAAATTTGTTTTCTGGTTGTTTAAAACATCAGAAAATCTGTCATTTTTTTTGGTTTTTGAATGTTCATATCTCTTTTAATTATTTATTTATAAAAAAGAAAAATCATAGAGACATGCTAATAATGGCCATAGATATTCTACGAAAAAAATATTATTCTACTGGTATTATCCAAGGAGGAAACAAACGACTAAGTTTGTATGGAAAAACGGCCATGGGGTTTCCTCTTAAAGCCTTATCCGATAGGCTAAACAAATGACAGTAATGCAATGTTTAAAATTTAAATTAAGAGCTACTCCTCGTAACGAGATACTCAAAAATACAAAATGTTACTGTTCTTATAAAAGTATTTCACCACCGACGAAAGACTCTTTGAAGGGTCAACTACGAAAAATTTGTCGGTAAACCAAAAGACACGTAGAAAACAATACAAAGAGCTTTTAATAGTAGATTATGCACTAAGGCAGGGATGAAGATCCAATAACTATTTTCGACAGAATTTTTCGTTGACATTTTGATTTTCCAAATTTAATTGTCATCATAATTACCCAAGGGAACTTCCATACAACATTAGCTCCCTCGGGCTTTAATAGCTTACTTTAAATTAAGAACACTTTACATTTGATTCGTGCTCTAGATGCTGGCACAGAATACTAAATGTAATGCAGATGGTGTATAAAAATATTATTTGTAGGTACTTCTCAGTAGGTACCGTGATTAAAACTAAAGATTTTTTTTAATAGGCGAAATATTTCCATAAAAGTTCCTTACTGTAACAGCAATCAAGTCATTAATAATATACGAGTAGGTATTACAAAAGTGAATCTGCGGTAATGTACACATGTAACAATTATTATCAAATTTTGTTCGCATTGACCTTGATACATGGAAAGTTTGTCAAGGTCTTATTCGGACTCCGCTATAACCTTTGCAGTTTGCACTTCTTTGAAAAGCGCACACTTCAGACATAGTATAGAGGTAATATGATAAATATGTTACCTGAGCAGTACTTCTAGTATTGCCGAGACTTTTCATGAATGAAACGGAAATAAACATATTACAAGTGATAAAATGTTTCCAGTTTAACACTATAAGTTGTCTAAAACAAATCTTTAAACAACTAATATCTATATATAAATACACTGGCCCGATGGCGTGTCACGTCTAGGAGTCTTGGTCTAACGACATAATCCTATAAGTCTCGCTCGTTTACGCTTCGATTGAACGTGATTGGGTTTATTCATTTTCAATATTATTTCCTGTTAGGAAACATAGATCGTTAACTATGACTAATATCTTATATGTCAAAACTTAACGCGATTTAACCTTCTAACATTTGCAAATTGAAGAACATACAAAGCTCTCGGATTTTTTGTCGTACTAAAGTCGCAAGTGTGCGTCCAATGTTTTGATACAAGCGTGCAAAATGCATTTCTATACTTTCGTAATCAGTTACAATGACAGTTAATTAAATACTATAATAACATTTGATTGCGTGTCAGATTGTCAGATGTTTCGTGTGTCATCTTTGGCCCTGGGGAGTGAGCGATGATGCGAAGGTATTCAATTGCGAAATTTTCACACGAATATCCAATTTATTGTTTTTAATAGGTAATTGTTGGATTGAAGAAAGGGTGAACAAACTTAGGTATTGCCACAAGTAGTATTTTATTTTTAACCTTGTGTTTCCACTGATCTCCTAATCTATTGAGTTCAATGTAACAATTCGCATCATAACTAATTACTATAGGTAGATCAGGTTGATTGAAATATTAGGAAAGTAAGTTAGGTACGTCCAGTCACGTCAAGAAATGCAAAACAAATTAAATACTTCAAAACTTAAATATTCAATATGTTCACATTCACAAAACTAAGTAGGATGCCCTTGCAATTTATTACAATATTTACTGTTGTCTGTAAATTATTGTAATTCGTAGTTATACGTGTATTAATTAAACGAAAGAAAAAGGTCTAGTATTTTTCAATCATTCGCTTTCGAAGTTACGATATTATTTTCTAAAACGTCGACATTTTCTAAAACTAGTTTGGCTGAAAGTTGTCTTTAAGCTTTTAGCTAGTACTGCATAAATTAGACAGCAAAAAACACCTAAATACTTAGATCTTGGATAAAACAACGTTGTTTTTATACTATAATAAATGTTAAATAGAAAAATTATCAACTCGGCCACAAGTAAATTTTCAGATGGGACTCGAACCCACGACCTTTGGAAATCCGGTCCAAAGCTCTAACCACTGAGCTACCGAGACTTACAGTGGTTATCATAAGTATAAAAAAACTTGTTTTTCCTGCCGTAGAGTCAATGCCCAGCTGCAATTCGGGCTAAAGGTTACACAAAAAACTGAATGTCAACCTTAATCTAAACATAACTTCTCAAGACTATGATTACCTTCAACGAATGGTTCTTTTTTGCTGCTAAGTTATTTTTATATTTAGAGTTCCGTTACTACGAAAGAAATCAGAAATAAAAAATAAACCCCAAAAGGAAGAATAATATACTTAAGACGAAAACTATATCAAGAAAGTAGAAAAACGCCGGCCATTTCCTTGAAGTTTAAGAGAACAATTGGATGTTTCTCAGGAAATCCGTGAAATTGTATACCTACTTATTTCCAAATCTTAAAAAGCAGTAAATATCTAGAAACATACTCTTTCGCTAAAAATCAAAGTAAGTAGACTAGATTTATCCGGTTTGTTTAAAAAATGTTGGATAAACCAGCATCTCTCATAAAATCTCTTATTATTTTATGAGCAGAACAATGTTAAAAGGGTGAAGCGCAGGATCACTCCAATGACTACATATTTACGATGGCGATATGCTAAATTAACACTAAATTGTTCATTCTGATTGTTTTAAGCATAACTGATCTCAGAAATAACGATTTATCAACAAAGCAACCAAGATCGATATCAAAAGTTCAATCAGTCAGCAGATTGAGAAGTAAAGAATCAAACACATTTTTCGAGAAAATTCCTTAGCTCTAATGTCAATATTACAGATTTATATCTTGTGCCATCTCGGATCTTTTTACCCTGACAAGAGAGACAGGTTTGAGTCAGGTACACGGTGTATTTGCAGAGATGTCCCCGAATGTCAATGAACCAAAAAATATAAAAATTAACGACCGGTTTCATTTATTTGAAGAATTTATCTAATTAAACCATTAGATGTGTATCGGTAGACGGTATACCGTAATCATGGC
The DNA here is from genome assembly GCA_910589605.1 of Chrysoteuchia culmella. Lineage (NCBI taxonomy): Eukaryota > Metazoa > Arthropoda > Insecta > Lepidoptera > Crambidae > Chrysoteuchia > Chrysoteuchia culmella. The sequence goes on along the minus strand of OU342651.1, from coordinate 16,905,898 downwards.
TATTGAGTTTCCCTGCATAATCAAGTCAAGCCTCTGAAGCTTTAAATGTAGCTGTCTATTTTCCATTCTTAACTTAGCAAATCGTAAAACATTTTTGGAAATCAACGTAGTTAAATCGAATTCGTACGTGTTTTTTTCGAGATGTTGAGTTTTCGTTTTTAATGGCAATGACACTCATAAGCTACATTTAATTGTCACTTTTAGCAGGACAGGTGTCTGGAGAACAATGGAATGTCAATTGTGTCTCATAAGTCAGGGCCTGAGAGGTTGAAATCCAAGTTCGACCGATTACAATCTCTTCGAAATCTGCTAAATTCAAGTTCTATAAAAAGCTTTTTTTATTATTATTATTATTATTAAATCAGGCATATAGGCCCATACAATATATACTTTATATTATAGACTAACATACATAAATATTTAATAAACATTTTAAAACCATGACAATTTTAAATTTGACTTGTATAATTTGAGCTGTTTAGAGATTTTTGACCATTGAATGTTTTTGATAATTTTCTTTATATTTGATATGACATTGTAATTTTATTTCGATTTATATAGTTTAATGCAATAAATTTGACTTAATTCTATTTTGGTCAGATCTAATAATTTTTCAATGAACATTGGACAATTTTATTGTATTTGCACATCAAATCATTCGGTAGAATATGCGGAAACTATGCACTTAAAATCTATACTGTACCATATTCTAGCAAATAAATGATTTATGTTTTTGAAGTGAAAACTTCTTTAGCGGCGTTGAGCACTTTTTCTGTAATGGGTATAAAATCTTAAACTCGCGTGACACACCTGATGACACGTGACCTGATCGAAAAAGCGTAGGACGGTGGATTTACCTGCCAAATCAAGTTGGTCTCCGTTTTCATCAACTTTTTATGAAGTTGTGGTCAAGATATAGTGGATTTTGATTGTTATTTTCGTTTAAGGGGTTTTCACTTCTGCCGGCACTCCCAGAGTGCAACCCGTTTTTTTTTTTTATGAATGTTGTGAGTAAATGACTTAAAAATATGTTAGTAAAAAAGTAAATTTGATACTTTTTGTGTCGAAGCACACATACAAACGGCGCAGGGCGGTTCGTTTAAAAATGTAGGTAGTCTCCTGCTTTAATTTTTGAAGTGAAAACTTCTTTAGCGGCGTTGAGCACTTTTTCTGTAATGGGTATAAAATCTTAAACTCGCGTCAGGACACGTGACCTGATCGAAAAAGCGTAGGACGGATGGAGAATGTTGAGGTGACAGGTTGACTATGGTCTCGGTTGCTTAGCGACAGACTGTTGATAATGTCTTTTACTTGTCTCTTGTTTTATTGTCAATATATATTTTTCGATTCTCTATAATAACTAATGTTTTCTTATATCTTATTACCTAACTTAACGTTCACTTTAATATGGTTTGTCATGTTTGTGTACGATAGCGCAATAAATGAATATTGTATTCTACCACATAAATGATAGTACTTTTATACTGATAAAGCAATTGGTGCAAAATTATTCCCTAACCATTCCAAAATATCAAACATGCTCAACGTTAATAATCAAGTTTTCACTTCTGCCGGCACTCCCGGAGTGCAACCCGTCTTTTTTTTTTTTTTTTATAATTTAATAGTTTACTGTTTATATTTTTTAGTTGATATATTTATTTAGTTATTATATTTATTCATTTAATAGTTTATTTATGTGTTTATGTAATTAAGGTCGTTTCTTATAAGTGCCATAAATCTATATCGCGGTTAATCATGGCCATTTTCTTATGGGAGCAAAATGCATGATAATGTACTTTGATAAGGCAAATTAGCTAAATAAGTTGGAGAATAATAGCCTGCTGTGTTGTTGCTGCCTGTTTGTAAATTGCTTTTATGATTTACTTAGATGCCAAGATCCTCGTTGTGACATAATATTGGCTGTAATATCACAATGAGAAGGAAAACAGTATTGTTTATGAAGAAAAATCTAAGATAAGGTTTTTTTTAACTCTTTTTTTTTTTAAATAAGAAATTATTGTACCGGTAGGTATTTATGAATGTTTTAAAATAAGTAAGTAAGTAGTTGTAAATGCTTCGAAATCTAAATATGATTATTTTATACAAAAGAACGTTATTAAGTCTGTTGGGTGAAATAAATTAAAACACTTAACTTGAAAGTGAAAGAGCCTATTCTTTAGGAAGTATTTTTTTTGTTTGTACAAATTATTTCGGTAAACAACACGGCTAGCTAAAATTAAATATACTATAATAACGGCCGCTCGCGGTTTTACTCGCGTGGTTCCCGTTCCCGTGGGAATATAGGGATAAAAAATATTCTATGTCCATAGCCAGGCTATTTACTATCTGTGTACTAAATGTCATCTAAATCCGTTCAGTAGTTGTTGAGTTAATTCGTTGCAAATAAACAAACAATCAAATCTTTACTCTTTATAATATTAGTATAGACAACGGTTTGGAAATCCAAAATCGTCGGTAGGCTACCGAATAAACTTTCAAATTCAAGCATATTTTGTTTTTAAAGTCCCTAGGTATTTTAATTTATTATTCCGCTGAGATGTTGGAAAACTTCAAAATCAAATAAGGCTGAACAAAAGTTACCACGTGGCTAAGGAGCCGACTATCCCCGACATTCAATCTACTAAAATACTAGGACCTATGGAAATAGTCCCTGAACTAAAATACAAAGACTGATTTCTAAAATTCACCATGCAGGAAAGATTAAAAAAAATGAAATTGATTGGAGTCACAGCATTAAAAAAATGCAGGGCAGATTTAATTAACATATAAATAAAGTAATCACAAAATCACCACAGATAAATCGCATAAAGCTTCGTGTTATGACAGGTCAAAATAAAAAAGAAATGGCATTTGGGCAATGTATTTTAGCTTCGGGCCGTTCGTAAATATATCTGTGAGCGTAAGCTCTCGGTCAACAGCCTTGACATTGAACTCTTTTCGAGTTAGACATAATTATGCCGGCGATAACCTAATATGTTTTAAACAGCTTAACTTATTATAAGAATAAAGGTAAAAAAATATAAATTACTCGTTAAAATTTTGTAGAAAAAAAAACATATTGCACGGCCTTCGAAATAAACGATGTTTGCCATCTTTTCTCTTTCTTCATGAAAGAAAATAAAAGATCTCATCTCTTAAGCTGTCCTAAAAAATTATCAGATACATTTTCCTGACTCAGTGGGCGTTGGTGATGGTGATGGCCATTTAAGAAATAAGTTTTTTTATATAACTTGTTTCCTAGGGGCAGTTCGTCCCAAAGGCAGTTTTTTAAGGTTTCGTAGCCTAAAGGCAAAAACGAAACCCTTATAGATCGCCCAAATCGATGTATGTCACAGCCACTTTATTTGGTTGCAGATTCAAAATTATCCCAACATAGAGATGACAATAATGGTTGCACATTTAAAAACTAAACGTTGAACTTGGAATTGAAGGTAAGCAGAATCATTGGTATTATAGTAGCCATGTTTTTTTTTCCTTTTTTTGATACCTACCAAAAACTACAAATAAATTTTTAATGGCGGTCGGAGAGGTCATATCAATTACAGTTTTTAGTACGTATAGGCTTGTTATTTAACCGGTATTTCTATTAATTTGAACAATATTATAAACACAAAAATTATTCGTTTTGTTTTGGTTTTTAAACATGTAAATAAATTGTTGCTTGTATCAGGTTTACTATAATAGTGGTGGACGAGCAAATACGCAAAAGGGGCGTCTCCTTGACATTGAGTTAATATAATATTTTTTATTGAAAGGATGAAATAAACGTTGGTTTTAAATTTACTCGAATTATATTATCAGCGATAGGCCGCCTGCGACTGCGTCTGTTCATCCATGGTCTATCTATAGTCGAGACGCTCTATTTTTGATCCGCTCGTCGCGCGTTTCGTTTCTAATGATTTTTGTTCGACATACGAATTTCCGTATTTTTTAATCGCTCGAGCGCAACGAGTGCTCTCACCCACTCGTTGCAGTCGAGCGAAACAAGCGTGCGACGCGTATTCAAAAATAGAGCTCCAGCGTCGTGTAATGGCATCCAACCTAAGCTTGAGCCGCTTTTATCGACTCGATAACGTGTCACTGTCTCGCTCACATCGTAGTGGTAGTAAGCAAGACAGCATCATGCGCCATATCATATCGCGTGATATAGCGGTGTTCATGCTAGGGGCTAGCGGGTAGTTTGTGGGTAGTCAAGTCAGTTATTTTTACATAAAATTTCGTTTAAGTCTATTCAGTACTTACTTTTTGTTCTCTTATACATAACAGATGGAAAAAAACGGTAATTGGAGGGAAAGTAACCTAAAGCAAATTTTACGCTAAGGAAAAATACCTTCATTTTCAAAAATAAATTAAGCTGCATTTAAAGTTTTTTTCAAAATTGCATACTTGCACCAGGAATCGAACCAGCTTAGATGAAAACATCGTGTACTTTTATGGTACCAATCGATAGTGTTAAGTATATAGATCAATTTGGCTTAAGTAACTTAGTGCTTTAAATTAAAGCCAAAGTCGGGAAAGATAAAAGATTACATAATAGTTCAATACTATAAGTATTATACCTACTCTTACTTACACTAACTTAAATTGAAATGAAGTTCACTTAAACTTACTTAGTTGCTCGAAATGAGAACCATTTGCAGCAATACACTGATTTTAATTATTAGATTATTAACTTTTTTGGCTAATATTCACCATAATTCCATACAAACGGCGAAAAGACGCGAGTTCAATCGATGAATAAGTTTTTTGAACGTGTTTAAAAAGTTGTCTTTAATTTTAGATACCAATATTTTAATCACAGTTAATTGATCTATTGGTAGGTACCTTAAAAATACAAGATTTTATTTTTCTCATTTAAGCCGGTTCGATTGCCGGCGCAAGTAAGTGATTATTCAAAAATCTTGAAATGTAGTTTAACTTATTTTTGAAAATGAAGAAATGTTTCCTTTATGTAAAATTTGATTACATCAATATTTAGGATACTTTCCCTCCAATGACCGTCTTTTTTTCCACTCTGTATATAATAATTAGACACTTACTTAACTATGATTAAACTATCCTACCAACTAAAGTTATCACTAATTATTACCTACATGACTTCATACCAACTTGAGTTACTCGTTTTCAATTCAAAGCATTTCATTGTAGTCCCGTAGTAGGTCATAGCCTAGGGTTCAAATCACTATGTATAAGTAATACGCCGTTACCTCGGCTAATAACTCACTATTAAGTCATACTACCTCACAGTATGAACGAAATTGCAATTATTTATTTGCAAATTTTTTGGTGAGCATCGGAAGTGCGCGCATTTGAATTGTTTTAATTAAGTTATAAATTAATTTAAATTTACCCGATTTAAGTGTGCTCTCCTGAGATTATCTGCGTATGATTTGTTGTTTTCAAGTTGAACAAGTACAATATATTTCTACTTATTGTAAAGCATTCGTTTTTAAATGAGTTGCTATGACACAGTAATCGAAATAGGGGATTTTTTGTAAAAAAATCTTTATTTAGACTTATTTTTTTTTTCGATATAATTGTACTTTTTTTTATGAACGACGGGGACACTCTTAGCCTTCATCATACCTGATGTTAAGTATTGATAAGGCTGATGATGGCAGCGAGCCTCTCCCGGAATCCTCAATCACTGAGGAACTGGCTATCTTATCTCTAACTGCCGGAACTAAATGCCGAAAACATTGTTGTTATGCGTCAGACTTAGATAAGATGGTACATACGTAATTTATATAAGAAAATATTCACTAAAGTGTCTATTATTATTATTACCTATTTAAAAAAAAATTGGCTGATATCATCTGCGACTTATGAGTATATGAGCGACATATGAGTGGTAGGTACAACAAGGGTCTACGTCATTTTTACGTAATTTGTACGAGTTATTGATTTACATTCGAATTGTTTAAATTAAATACTTAAATCAAATAATCTTTTGTTTTAGGTACAATGGGGGAACTTCCCGGTTGACCAGTAGAGTTTTTTTGGGAAACGTTTTCTCGGAAAGTACTAAGGTTATAGAAATAATTTATTATTCAAATAAAATACCTACCTCTTAATGGTCTTTTATTTGTGATATAACCGTTTTCTATGTATCTTTTACTTTTTTAAATAAAGCTTCCTGAAAAAACTCTACTTGTCAACCGGGAAGTTCCCCGATTGTACCTACAACTTCTATGTGGTCTTTTTACAAAAATACTTGTTTTATATACTTGTCTGTTCATTAGAGACTGCTATTCTGTACCTGACCGCAATAGTCGAGTTTTTACATCTTTGACGTAGCTACTACCACATGTTGACAATTGGACACTATAATATCTTGCAAAATAGTAAATAGTCTTTGTATAAGATTACAGAGTTATTGGAAGCCAGTTATTTGTATTTACCCTTATTAAAACATTTGAATAAAAAATGTGACTGTAATATTGCTAATAAATTATGATTATTTTATTTTAAATGAGTTGTTTTATTAATATTTACCTTGATTGATCTTAGAATAGCAAAATATCATACATTATTATCATAAAAATATATACGTTAGAGCGCGGGACCACAGTGTTTCTCCGAAATATTAAAGAGTCTTATGTTTTTATATACAATGCTTGTCAATTCATCTTAAATATGTTAATGTTGCGGAAAAAACCTTCCGCTATTACAAATAGTTAACTCTTAAAGCAACTTAATAGCTTTGTAAGATAACTCTAACTGCCAAACCGTCGCGTCGTGGTGATTATCACCTAATGCTTCAAATATATAGGATTCTTCCGGTATTAGTGGAACATCTCGACTTAACAGACATTGTTAAGTCGAGATAATTTATTAGTTTTGAAACTTACGTGCAGTCAAAAAATACGGAAATGTAAACAAAAGAAAAGGACAACCGGTAATAAACTTAATTAACGTCTTTATGAAATAAACACCAGCATGCACTTATTTAATTAGTCGATAGTAGTCGTTATCGGATTATCGTGATCTCAGATCATAGAAAAGTCTACGATCTGTGATCGTGATTAAACTATCGGTAGGTAAGGCAGCGCGGCGCCGCCGGCGGCGGGCAAAAAAACAAAGATACCTAACTAAACAAAGATATTCAGAACGTTTTCACGTAGCGCAGCCTCAAGCATCGTTCACTTGCAAAATAATTTAACAGTAACTATTTTCCAATTTGTACCGAAGTCGTCGTCGTCGTTCCTAAAGTCGGCTTTTTCCCAAAGTGTCACCTTGTCTATTTTTGAGGAGAGGTATTGTGAAAACTTTTCAATTTTATGTCGACACTGCACACTGCACCTCTTTTTAGGGTTCCGTAGCCTATTGGCAAAAAACGGAACTCTTATAGATTCGTCATGTCTGTCTGTCCGATGTATGTCACAGCCACTTTATTACAAAACTATGAGGATTACACAGATAAAACTTGGTAGGTAGATGTATTCTGTAAACCGCTTTACAGTTTTTACACAAAAATAAAAAAAATACATATTTAGGGGGGCTCCCCATACATGGAACTGAAACTGTTTTTTTTTTCATTAAACTTTAAAGTGTGGGGTGTCTATAGATAGGTCTTTAAAAATTACATAAAACGATTTTTTCACAAAGTCAACCGTTTGAAAGATGTACACTTCCAAAGTCGTAAAATGTCACAGCCACTTTATTCCAAAACTATGAGGATTACACAGTTGAAACTTGGTAGGTAGATGTATTCTGTAAACCGCTTTACGGTTTTTACATAAAAATATACATGGAACTGAAGCTGAAAAATTTTTTTTCATCAAACCTATACGTGAGGGGTATCTATAGATAGGTCTTTAAAAATTACAATGAGGTTTAAAATCTAAGCTGTAGATCTTCATAAAAACTTTCGACGAAAATTGGTTTGAACGAAATATATTTAGTAGTTTCAGAGCTATAGCGCAAATATAACTTTGTCTTTCATACAAACACTATGAAAAACAAAGTTGTTTTTGCAGACAAAAAATTCTAGTGGCATTTTGGATAGGTGTATTTAATATAATAATAATAATAGAAACTTTATTGCTCACGATACAAAAACAAACACATACAGAGAAAATGACAAAAAATAGGAACACACAATAGGCGGCCTTATCGCTAAATCACAATCTCTTCCAGGTAACCTTGGGTGAGAGACGGAAAACGGAACGGAACGGAAAGAAAAAATGTTAAGTTACTTGTGTGATCATAAAAACGAGAATTTCAAACAATAGACCGGCCGGCGAGGTCTTTAGATTTTTAAAACTGTAGCAGGCTTGCATTTTTCCTTCACTTGCTGGATTCGGAGCGAAAGAAGAAGGGAAATTCAACTGATTTTTTTCTATGAAAATGAAGAAATCACTTGTGTTGCGCAACTTTACGTATCGCTGTGATTGATACAATAATCTGAAATGTATAATAAACACCATTTAGAGTACGTAAGAACGTTTAGCTTAAACTCAATTAAGGCAATAGGCAAGACGTCCCTTTGACGAGCGTGACAAAGGCGGTTACAAAAATTTAAGATTCAAGGAAAAGATTAAGTCTAATTATAAACATGATCTTGAACAAAGTTTGATCATGTTTATTTATACATTTCTAGTACCTGAAAGTCGACTAAACCCTCTGTAAGATTATGCTCAAAAGTTAAACTTGATAAAATAAAAAGTTTTACGTCAAATATATAGATAGACTAACTATTGCTTAAAAGACGTTTTGCAAGTTAGGCTTTCCGATCAAAAAGATTAACGAGCATTCTGTACTCGACTTTGAAAGAAAGAAAAGAAAGAAAATTAATTTTATTGAGACAACAAATATGTACATTAAACATTTTACATTTAACACAGAAAACATTGTCTCAAAACGGTCCCGGCTCATGCATAGTCTATGATTTGCCCATGTGCCTCTTTGGGAGCAGATTTAATTTTCGGGATAAAAAGTGTTTACTTAGCTTATGCGCTTCTCGAGCTTTAATCTATATTAATACCAAATAGCGGCCGCTATTTGAAATTTATAAATTATATAATATTTTAATTTTATATAATTTACAAATTTGAAATAGCTTCTCTTTCCTACCGGTAGTCCTGCCAGGTTATGAAGACTGTCGTGTCGCTCACCTGGTTGTTATCCCCCATCTGCGTACAAAGCACTTTTCTTCATCTTTTAACATGCATGTTTTGTTTGAAAAAGTTTACTTTCAAGTTGGTCCCATTAACGTCAACACAGGATCTGATGATGGGATCTTGGTGAAATCGAGGGAACTCTTCAAATGTTATAGGGACATATATATCGATTTCGAGGTATTCTTAAGTAACTCGTGCATTTGCTTCCGTTAAGCACCATTTGGTGGAGTGGAGCTGATGATGAAGACCACAAATGGTTATCGAAACTATTAAATACTTAGCATTTCACGGAAGCGATACGATGACTTTAATGTGGTTCATAAGCAATTTATGCTCGTCTCAATGCATGTGATTATGAAGTACCAAGTTTCGCTCGAAGAACTCCACAAAGGCTTTAAATTGCGAAGATGATCATCATTTGTTGTAAGATTTCAATATAGAATACATGAAATACTAACCTTAATTCAACTTGATCACTCCAATCACAACACAAAACGTTAAAACCACCTATTTAGCTATAAAACGAAGTTTTGAATAGTTTTGATGTAAATTAAAAAATATATAAAACAGGTAACAAAGTCAAACTTTTTTCTAAATCAATTCAACAATCAATCAAGGCGAATTTCATTTCTTATAATTATTATAAGAAACGTTTATATCCCATAAGTGTCATTTTATATAACGTTTTCTTTACATAACTATAATTTTATATACGTATCATTTGACGTAATTCTATATGTAATAACAAACTCTTGTTATAAAATTAAAATAACTACCTAATCGGTCAATATTGTTCAGAAAACAGAAGAGCCAGTGGAAGGGGGGACGGTGGGGAGGAGGGAGCGGAGCCCACCACCTTACATAGTAGTCACTAGTCTAGGGAGCTTACATACTAGTCAGTGACAGAAACGAATCGCCTAAAAACCGACTACACGTAGTCTCGAATGCCCATGTAATTTAAGCCCACGCAGGCGCGGAGAGGCGAGGCGGCCCGCGTGCAGAGGAGCAGGTGGTTTTAAAGCTCGCCTTCGCGGCTGAGGCTGCGGTGGTAAGCTAAAACCATCTACGTCGATATGCACGCGTGGGACCGCCGGCGCCGGAGCCGTGACAGAACACTTGCCTGCTGCAGTTTGCTAGGATGCTTGCTTGCATGCTTGCTTACATCCTTGCTTGCATTCTTGCTTGCATGCTTGCTTGCATGCTTGCTTGCATGCTTGCTTGCATGCTTGCTTGCATGCTTGCTTGCATGCTTGCTTGCATGCTTGCTTGCATGCTTGCTTGCATGCTGGCTTGCACGCTTGCTTGCGTTGGGCGTTAGGGCAAAAAAAAACTGAGTTCCAATATAATATGTACCTATACCTAATGAATTATATGTATTGAAATCCCCATAATACTGTAAAATATACTTTAAGTGCTTGGCTTGAGTTTTTATGGCATTTAAAGTATAGGTAAAACAGAATTATGTGAAATGTTGATTAAACTATATGAATGTTATGTAAAATGAGCATTATATCATTGAATGATTAGGTCAAATAATTATTAGGCCATTCGATTTTTATATCAATGGAATTATGGTAAATGAAATTATATCATGTTATGTAATGTGGTCGGTATGTCAAATTAAATTATATGAAATGTTATTATATCAACTGATCGTTAGTTCATGTAAATTTATGTCATATATTACACACCCCTTCATTTGTTTTATTGAATGGCTAGTAGGGAAAAAAAAATTGACTATTCGAAAGCACTTATCTATGTCTATTTAAATAAAAATCTTTGACTTTGACTTTATATAGCTATAATTGTAGCCAGAAAACGTAGTTTTTCATTGTATAACATGAAGGATTCACACTATCGAGCAGTTTGCTAGCGGCAATTCACTTTAGATAAGCCAATACAAGGACAATTTCAATTTCAATTCGATCGCGATTGTAAGTGCGTCAAGAGTACGCACTAATTATTGTACTGCTATTGGATTGGTTTGAAATCAACATTGAGATTAGATTCAAGAGTAAGCCTACTGGTCGGTTCGACTACCCTACATAGAAAACGCCAAGACCAATAAAACAGACATGTCATACACCCAATTCAGAAATCGCACTTTGCGTCAACACTACACGTCGTCAATTATTCGTAGTATCATCGCAAAAATAGTTACTGTTGCCTAGATCGTAAACGTAATTTTTAATGATTACCGGTTACAGGATATTGTCAAGATAACCATTATAATTTCCAAACAAGGCTGTCTAGACGATTTTCCCATTACCACTGATACCGCTTAAGTTAAATACTTTATTAGCTAATATCTACCTGTTACTCATGAAACTACGGTTAGTTGTTTATTTACAGTTGCTTTGTTTACTTTTACAGTATTTATATTCCATAAAAATGCGAAAGTGTTTACGACTAAACCAATTAAAGAAAACATCTTGGCTACTTATATCAAATAAATCTTGGAGGTTGCGAGTTATGCATTTAGGATGAAAGATTAATAAGAAAAATAAGATAAAAGGTTTAGGAAAAAGAAAAAAATGTGGATGAAGTGGCAAGCTCTACGGATATTATTTCTTCAGTCGATAATTTTTTTATGGAAACATGAAAAAAAATCAAAAAATGAACGTTACATGAAAGACAATAAAATATTTTTGATTGAGAAACATGAACAAGAAAGTGTAATTAAAATAAGATGTTATAACAGACTTTTTATAAACAGTCGCGGATGACTACGCTACTTCATCTCGAAGCAAGCAAAAAGTCTTAACGCTAATCGGAAATAAGAAGTAGGTAATTCCGCTGACAGCACATACCGGAAAACCGCAGAAACACAGACTGACTTCCAGACTTGAAATCAAACCTTCATGATTTCTTTATTTACTTACAGCTCCTCGTGACACCCTCTGGTTGCAATCATGACTACCTCTAACACATTCCATTATTAGTAAAAGGATACTAAATGTCGAAATTAAGTAAGTACTTATGACTTTAAAAAACTTAGTTAAAGTAGCAATTAAAAGGATCGTATGTTTTCATGTTTTAAAACAGTAATGTTCTCAAAACCTGAAACCCATATAGGGATAAAATTAAACACTGAAGAAAGAAGAAATTCCGCATTCAACGATTCAGACATGAAAAAGTGAGCATGTCAAATTAAAAATACGTAGCATGTGCGTCACAGCGGGACGTAATCACGCTAAAATTGATACACGGAGGGTCCGCGGTCTCTTATTAGGGTCAGTTAGCAGTCCAGATGATCCTATAATTTCGCCCTGTAAACGGTCATATATGATATTGGCCCTTCCAACGTCGTCCATAACAAAGAAAAAGCCGTGCAGTTAGATAGTCAGAGCACAATATAAATGGTACGTCGTCAGGCTGGCAATCACGCGGTGCAATGTCATTGCTCTTCCCTCGCTGACGCGGTTTCCAGGGTCAGATTGCACGGTTTCCTGCACACGAACTAATTGTAACTAGCAAATTACGAAATAGGGTTTGACGGATTTATTATCTGCGAGCATCACTCAGAATATTGTTTTCCATCGATCACCTTTCGCTGGCCATATATATTTAAATTGTTCGTGTTCTCCTTTCTCAGTATGTCTCAAATACCTGATAAATTTTCGGTACCTATCTCGGAGAAGACAAAATTCTTAAAGGACAACTTCGCTGTCTGAAATCGTAAATTGAATATCATCGAATATCAAAGACGACGATAGATCGATAAATCAAATTGTTATTATGCCGAGCGTCCACGCATCGAATTTAAGATTATTTACCGCTTATGATATACATTTATGTCGATATGTATCGAAAGCTCACTACATCAACAATCAACAGGTATTATTTTCCAATGGAAAATAATTTGAGAAAAATTAAATTTATTTCTTCTGTTGCAATTGCAAATAATAGTTTCAAGATTTTTTGCGGATTTCTATAAGAGACATCATGTTGACTTATTGATATTGAAATACACAAAAGATCAATTTAATTTCAAAGTCGTAGTGATAGTATTGTTGGTTTTGCTAATAATAGAAAATATAGACAATGTAATAATAGAGATAATTAGCTAAATGACAGGTTCATAAACGACTTTGATCGCTTCTAAGAAATATTTTTGAGTGACTAACAAAAGACATCACAGTACTGCACCCCGACCGCCTAACGGTATAGCTTGTACTATCGCTATAGCTATCGATTTTTCAAACGCCCTACAAGGGCTCTCGCTGACACTATCACTTTCATACTAAAAATGCAATTGTGTATCCAGTAGATGAATAGAAATATGTAGGAATTAGACAAAAACCACATCGTTGAAGAGTTTTATGAGCGTTTGAAGTTTGATAGCCATAGCAATAGCAGAAGCTATACCGTTAGGCGGTCGGGGTGCTGGTCTATTAAGATATGTTTATTCTCGTATAGTTACACTACGCTGAGTCAGCCTAGATAAAGTTATTTTTCAATAAAAAGTTCCAGCATTTCCAGATGAAAAAACTTACAATGGCGGTGATGTCTAATTATAAATTCGAAAGACCTCTGATACATAAGTTTTCACTCCTGAACCACTAAGTAATTCAATTCGAATAAACTTAAGATGCTTAATGCTTATAATTAAGATAAGATTGAATTTGAATTTGAATAGGGACACCTGCATGCTAGGTAGTTGCAGGTTATAAAGGGGTCAGAATTTTTTATTTGGTAAGATACCACAAGTTGTGCTTTTCTTATTTGTCTTTATAAAATATGCATCCCTCCTTATTTGGAAAAGAAATTTCACGTGGACAATTTGGCGGGTTGGAACTAATTAATTACAACAAGTGGAGTAGGTTATCCAAATGATTATTTATGCGTAAAGCTACTCCAAATACAGATAAAATAAATTGGCATTCCAAATTCGAAAGAGCAAAATCTAGTTTTGTTTAGGCGCCTATTCTAAGAATGTTCTCATACACGACAAACATTAAACGATTAAGTAATACTTTAACGGTTCCTAAGCTAACGGTTAAACCGGAAAACGGCTCATAATTATTTTCCGAGTTAACGTCTGCTGTTGGTTTAGTTGTGTTTAATTCATATAGTTTAGTACTAGACGGTGCCCTGTTCGTCTGGGCTTTGAACGGTAAAATAATTGGGAAGGAGACACACGGTACCAAAGTTAGGGCCTTTGGTACAGTTGGGGAACTTCCAGGTTGACCAGTACAGTTTTTTAGGGAGCTTTATTTAAAAAAGTAATAGATATATAGAAGACGTTTATATCATAAATAATAGAACATTATCAGCTATTTAATTAAAATAATAAATTATTTCTTTAACCTTAGTACTTTCCGAGAAAACGTTTTCCAAAAAAACTCTACTGGTCAACCGGGAAGTTCCCCGATTGTACCTAGATTGAAAATAAAAGAGAAACACCTTCTTGACCCATTGATTTTGTTTACCATTGACAACTAATTTAAGGCGCTACTCGGAACAAGTAAGGACTTTTTGAAATAAAACTATAGCACGGTTACAAATCTGGTAATAACATATATACTTCTTCATACCTTTATCTAGATTCGTATAGTTTAAAAACACGATTTTATGATTTTGCCTCTACACTTTTTCTTTTCGAAAAAACCTCTAAAAATACGAAAATTCAAGATTATTCTTAAATGGGGTTACTTACACTATTGGAAATTGGTTTAATAAGTGGACACCAATAATATTTAGGATCGTATACAAGCATTTTTTTAAATCGCTGTAGTTTTTTAACACGTAGTTGTTTTTGTGTTTTTTTGCCTAATCTGCAAAATCGGTCTCGCTCCCGTGCGCGTCGTTTTCTCATTGCTATCTCGCTTCAGCATATTTTTTTCAAGTATCGCCTTAACCAAATAGACTGGCCTTCTATTTTTTGGGGTACGTCTATAACATATCTAAGTAAACACAGAAAACAAGAAAAAGCTTAGAAGGAATGTTACGCATGAAAGAAGTGTCGAAAACAGACACATTGCTATGATAAAGGAAGAAATTCAAAATAGTACACCTGTAAACAAGTAGGTAGGTAGGTCGCAGGTTCGAGTCCTGTCTGAGAAAAAGTAGTGGCCGAGTCGATTTATTACAAAAAAATCTATTTAAAATTCATCATAAATAGGATACATTTTTCTAGTAGAATAAATATTAATAATTATAGACTCTCTAGGTAGGCATGATGTCCAAGGTTGTGTCTGAAGAGTCAAGGACAAAGAAGAGGTCACCGAAACAGAAAGTAAAGGTCAATTGGATACGCATCACATCGGAGAACGAACTTTGGAAAGTGTGTCATGCTCACGTGTAACGCATCCTTTTTTACGTAATATAAACCGTTTTTTTTTCATATGATTTGATAGAAGAAAGAAGAATAGTAAATATTCTATTTATATTAAACGATTTTGACGCTGTAATTTTAAAAGGCCAGTTTTTGTCTGTTTATTAAGTAGAAGTAGTAATTGTATTCGTCCTTTTCGGAACAGGCAAATCTGTTAAGTAAGATCAGAAATCTATAGATTTTGCATACGGTATAGGATGCATAGAGCATATCTACACTAAAAAGCGACACTGCTGTAACCCACAAAATGCAAAATGTTCACCAGAGCCAAAAAACTTTTGCGTTTTAAGAAAAAAAAACATATCTCCTTAATTCTAACCTATAAATGCCATATTTGGAACCCAAGTGTATCTTCTGATCTTTTATCAAAACGAATGCCTGAATTTACTTTTACTTTGTAAAATGCAAAATAACTTTTTAATTTTGCATTTTACAATGCTATTTTTATGTGATAAATATTAAACAAGAAAATATACTAGAAAAAAGCAACTTGTCTCATTTCGCTCTGAGGGGATTCGAACCCGCATCTTTGGGAATGCCCTTACCAATTATGCTACAGAGACCTTAGGTATCTATAGACCTTAGGTATGTTACAGAGACCTTAGAACCCAACATCATAATGTAAGAAAATTGGATTGTACTTCTCCACAACAGGCAAGACGAAGCATCCATATAGCGAGTAATAAGCAATGAGAATTATTTTAAATTAATTATAAAAGGTAGCATAATGGTAAGAAGTCATATTCATTTGTTTATGTTTGTTTTATTTTACGTTTTAATTGGAATTACTACCTATTGTTACCCAGACGTATTATAAGTTTTTGCATTAGAGGTATTAACTGTTTAATTTTTTTACCTCACATGATTTTTAATTATAATTTTAAAGTGTTGTTTCTTTATTGAACATTTCATTGTCATTAAATAAATATCATTCCATACTTACATTTTTTTAATTTTACTTAATTTTTTAGCTGCTAGCAGTTAAAAAAAATTAGTCTATCTGTTTACATGAATATATTTCATTTACGTTAAAATAAAGGCAAATAAGATGGACTGTATTAAGTAGTTACAGCAATTTTGTTTTGTACACTTCATTTGGAATGACCCATACATTAACCTGGTTTATTTACAGCGTTTTTGCGTAAGAAAAAAAGGGCAAATGCTTTAACCCACACAAACATAGACTATAAGTAACTTTTAGTAATAAATATTATACATAAAAATACTAGAATATACTCTGACGGGATTCGAACCCGCATTCTTGGGAAATAGACCCAATACACTACCCAATTATGCTACAGAGACCTTAGGTCTCTACAGACCTTAGGTATGTTACAGAGATTATTTGCAAGGGATGAAAATGGTGTCAATTCAAAATTATAGAAAAATACTTTTATGCTATTTACAGCAAATAAGAATAATAATTTATTGCAAAAACTAGGGAAAATTAAATGCTGTACAGAATTTTCTTTTGGTCGTAGAGCTATGGGAGTTAGACCATTCGACGCAGAAAAAAAACTGATTCTAAATCCGCAATATTTTTTTGTTTTGACTGGGGTGTGGGTTACGCAGTTTCGCTTTTTACCGTCGATATGATTATCGGGCGATCACGAAGTTTTAACCGGTATGGCGGACCCAATAACCAACAGCAGGAAGCAAACAGCCAAATACAGATTCTCACTGTTTCCCGAACAAGACAAACATTTGTGTGTATAAACATCTGTGTAACATCAACGGCCATTATCACAATTTAAGGTAATAAAACTATTGATTTTCCTTAAAAAATTATCCAAATACTACTTATTTACGCTATGACTAATATATTCTTATCAACTGTGTGTATAGGGTGAACGTGCATTATGTTGAGTGGATTAGTAACTGTACTAGTCCTTCATCATTCCTAGCCATAATATGTTCTGACGTATGGTTAGTACTGATGATGTACTATCTTTCCTTGTTGCATTAAGACCCTTTCTGCAAACATGTTCACTTTGTGTTTATGTTACTTATTAGATTTAATAAGAAAGTACTTATACTTAATTAAATGAGTGCTTGCATAAAGTACAATCGCGATCACATAAAGTTTAAAAAGTTGACATATATATATATATATATATATATATATATATATATATATATATATATATATATATATATATATATATATAGTCCAGTCAACGTAAAGAAAGAATGATTGTAAACAAAATAAATCTTTGTGCATTTTCCGCGATTTGTTCACAAATAAATAAGTAAGTGTCACTTAGTGAATGCCATAATGTTCCTATATCAAACTTGACGACCTGTTTGGCGCAGGGGTACTAACCCCACCTTCTGTGCCAGAGGTCCCGGGTTCGATCCCCGGACAAGACAAATATTTGTGTGCATGAACATGTCTATTTGTCTTGGTCTGGATGTTTAATAAGTATATTATGTTTGTATTTACAAAAAAAAAGTATATAAGTATGTTTATCCGTTATCTAGTATCCATAACACAAGTTCGTCATGATACTTAACGTGGGCTAGATAATTGGTGTGATTGTATGGAAATATTTATTTATTTATTTAAATATTTACTAACTTGAACAACACAGGTAGTGCAAGTGAGTAAAAAATGGGGCGGTTTTGTTTACTTACTTTTTTCCATAAGCCTATTGTGCCAAATTGACGTCGTCGGAGTAAACTCTATGCGTTCTGCGTCTCACCCTCTCGCGGGGTTAATTGTAAACTCGCCATCAAAGTTAATTCGTCATCAGAAAATCATGTGTAAGCTCGCCACTGGTAGCATTTTAAAAAATTTCCTTTGTGACCTGTGACGACGAATTTACACATATATTCCATAGTAGTGGCGAGTTTATTTTCAATGAATAGAACTTTTCAAAACGTGATGAGTTTACATAGGTGGCGAGTTTACAATAACCCCCTATCGCGATTTAGGAGCCCGTAAATTCAACTGCTATATGTTGCACAATAGGGCCCAGTATTTTAAAATCTAGATTCGTATTTACAAGCGTCTAGCTTGATATGTTGATTGAACTGATCATTGACTGTGAATAATACAAAAGAAAAACAGGTCGTATCAGAACGAAAACAGCTCCAAGCGATGAGGCGCCACTTTTTTATTAACTTTAACTTAATTACTTTGTATCGGCGGCCTACCATCTAGCGGAATACGTTGTGTATTTCATCCACGCTGTATAAAATTAAACACGCTTATTAGCCGTCGTGTAGTGACTCGTGAGGTGAAAAAACTCACATTACCTATAAGCACTACTCCCGCTCCCAATCTCAAGCACTGCTGCTCAGAAATTGTCTGTGTGCTATACTATTTACATCACGTAACCTTTAAGGCTGATTATCTAACGAAAACTCGGTTCTGTTTCAGTTTTGCTATTTTGGCTGTCATACAGTATGAAAGTGTGACATTAATGACAGCGCGAACCTGGCTGCTAGCGATTTTTGTTAGATATAATAATCAGCCTGGTTTAGCGCTCATAATTATTTCAGGAGACAAGAAAGAGTTATGTTACGAATTGGAAGTTCCCCCTTGAGAACAGACACGCTTCCATGTCAAAGGGAAGAAATTCTAAATCGCAGGGGAAACTGCTTTAGTATTTCGACAACCACCTACTTATTTTTTATTCTTACCTCTTTCTTGTGTTTTGCGGTGCTGAATTTTGTCGTAGCGGGATAGTAGCTATTCTTTTTTATTATGAACAAATCGGGGAGACTTTAGCCTTCATCATACCTGATGTTAAGTATTGATAAGGCTGAAGATGGAAGCGACCCTCTCCCGGAATCCTCAAACACTGAGGAACTGGCTATTTTATCTCTAACTGCCGGAAAAGAACAATGCTAAAAACATTGTTGTTATGGCGTCAGACTTAGATAAGATGGTGGTAGCTAGCCAGGCGGACTTACAACAAGTACTACCACCAACCAAATCAGATATTCGCGGAAGCTCCTGGTAAACCAGTTTTAGGCGATATTTGTGTTAGCGGCATAGACGGTAGAGTCGTGAAAGCTCAGGTAAACCACTTTTAGGCGATATTTGTGTTAGCGGCACAGATGGTAGAGTCGCAAAAGCTCCTGTAAACCACTTTTAGGCGATATTTGCGTGCGCTATTGCGCGATATTTGGATATTTGGACAGTCACATACCATTCCCTAGAGGCATACAAAACGTCAATAACATATAATATAATAGTCGTGATAGCAATTAATGGATTTTTCGCGGCAAGTGGACTACAAACAACTTCTGCGACTATACTTATTTTTTAATGTATTTTCGACTTTTCAGTTAATGAGTTATTTCGACTGATAAAGTCGTAGCTAGTCAACCCATGACCACGGCAACTGAAAAGATGCCGAAACGTCGGGAAACCAAAAAACCGCAAATAAACCGAAAAACTATAGTACCAAAAAATATATATTTCGTGTAAATCAATCGCACTAAACACTCCGCATAAGTTGTTTTATTTCTGATAAAGTCAAACATGTCATATCTTGAAGCTCTTTCGGCAATCTCAGCATGCCCCATACAAATTCAACCGATCACATAAACACCACATAAACGCGCACGACTTCAATAAAATAAAACGTGGTCGTTATTGTTTAATTTTAACAATTTCACGGAACGAATCAATTATTTTGTTATTTTGCCGAAATATAAAAGCGGTATACTTATGTGTTATCGTCCCGTCTCGTTCTATCTCGCTCACTACTTCTAACTGTAAAAATTTGTAACAGGAACAATTACCTACCTACCTAAGAGATTTGTCAGTGACAGAAGAAATTTAAATATAGGTATACCTAGGATAATTTTATTACTGCTGCTGCTATGACTGCTACTGCCATAAAACACATCATATGAAAATAGTCAAAACTGAATTCAAGAAAAAGTGCAACACTTTCCAAAGATTCCAAGATTTTCCAAATACAATGAAGACAAGCCGAAGTCGATATTAAACTTTCAGGCCTCGAGTTATAAGACATGATAGATATTCTATTGTTCTCTGAACACCCGGTATCTTGCTAGCGAATGAAGCATTAATGTGTGTACTTATTTCCAACAATTTAATGGATAATACAATATATTGTAATCTCTCACTCACTCATCTTATTAAAGTGGTCTACTGAATTCAAGAAAAAGTGCAACACGATATTTACAAATACTTACAATTAAGAAAATCCGAAGTTGTTGAAAATATTAAAGTATGTACTATGTATTTATTTCAAACTAAATAAATGATACCTAATACAATATAATGTATACGAGTATTACTTATATGTTTCAGAAATGCTCTTTGAGGCAACCTTTGTACTTTGGAATTTTCAAATAATTCACTTAACTTCTTTATAAAATATTTACATTTAATTTTTGGGGTTTTGAATAGAAAAATCGTCTTCGCCCCTACAGTATCTAAACATTACAGTATCACGTCACGTCAAACCACTCTTGTAGCTGGGGTGACAAGGTACTAAAGTTATAATAGATAAAATACTAGAAAATTCGACAGGGCTAACAAGTTAATCTCAGGCTCAGCTTGTGATGTGAGCCGAGGTGATATGCTTTAAAAATGCAGTGTTCATCAAAGTATCCCAACTTTACCTACTTCTTAGAAGGCGAGCCGATTTTTCTAGTATTTTTCTATTAACACTTTAGTACCTTGTCATCCCAGCTACAAGAGTGGTTTGACGTGTCTTGATACTTTAATGTTTAGTTACTGTAGGGGCGAAGGCGATACCACACCACTTTTTATTCAAAAACACTAAAATTGCAATGACAATGTTCAAAATTGGCCATCCATTAGGGTTTATTCTCTGAATCACCAGATTAAGCGATTTACCAAAACAACCTCCGTTCTTGGTAATGTCAAATTATTTTGACGCAATTTGTAAGTGGCCAGTCACTTCTACGTGTCGTATCATAGCGTGAAAATATCCTTTTTTTTGTACCATTGTCTTTAAATAAACCTATACATACACAATAATAATAAACGGTATCGAAGCCAAATCTACTTTTTGTGTATTTTAAGAACAATGATTGTAACTTATTTTGTGGGGAATATAGAGACAAAAAGATACACCTAGTTTTTTGTTGACTGTTCCATTTGGATGGATTTCAATTAAATTAGGAGAGGGATAACTTACTAACGTAGTCAACATAGGTTTTTACTTTTTTTGCGAAATTATTTCTTACACCTCATGTACAGGATAATACCACGCAAGGAGAAGCACCGGGCTTTACGATCGTAGATAAAAAAGGGTCAGACTAGTCTTAAAAGTATACTTGACTTGACGTATCGTATCTGTGGAAATATCGTAGAATTCCAAGTATCTAGAGGTCGAGACGATCATTGATAAGAGTAGCATTATATTTTATAAATAGGTAATACCTATTTGCATAGATTCGAACTACTATGAATACGAGTATGATAACTATGCGCATCTACATATTTTTATAACTCATTAAAACTGCTCATAACATTACAAATTTTTAAGTATGCAAATAGTCGCTTGAAACTTAATTACTATTGAATAATTAAAAAACTGATTGTTTATTTATTTATTTTTATTTTATTTATTCAAAAAGGTACATTAACAGGTAACATCCCTTAGTACGAGTTTGGCAAACTAAAATCGTTTTCGAAAACTATCGCTTTGTCTCTTTCATATCCATAGACTGCTTTACCGACATGAGTAGAGGATTCGATAGTTAAGTATCGAAAACGTTGACAGTAAATGTCAGCTCGTATTGTAATGTGGTTTTCCAATTTTCAATAATAATAGGAACTTACTTAATAGACTTACCTTTTTCGGCTAGGACAACAACGGGGAAATGAGACAAAACATTATCCAGTGACAAGTAAATTGATCTTTATTATTATCCTGACTCTATACAAACCAAAACTAAAAAGGTGTCCTGTAATTAACACATAAAAACATAAAAAATAGGTACACTGTTAAAACAATTAATTTAAAGTTACTGTTTTAGTGATATCTTAAATAAAATTGAAGGTTCATGAATGCCTGCCCAAGGATATCAGAAATGGAACTTAATTGAATGTGATGAGAAATTGATGATGATGCTACACTATGGGTGAACTCCTAAGCTTGCTGATGTGAATGAATGGTGGTTGTTGATATGGATATATTTAATTATAAAACTAAATGTTAGTTTTTTGGGTTAATTTAATAGAGGAATGGGGTCACCGCTCTATGTGTGATCCTCTGATTATATTTTCACTGCTTGATACTAGCAGGGTAGTAAAACAGCCGGAGGTGACTCCCGGGCTTCCCTGATCTGTCCTCTAACGCCGAGCGTACTGAATTTTCTGCTTCGCGGGCGGAGTGGTGTTTCGGAGGGGCGCCGTATGCGTCTCGTCACCTGCGAGAGTGGATTATGATCGGGGGTGATTTCAGATATGATTGTAACCGGTGAATTCTCACAAAGGGGGCCTTACTGTAATGTCTTTACCAACGAAGCCTGAAGGGCCCTATTTCATCTAAAAAGCATCAGAGCAAGGGGAAGGTTGATACCCCAGACTTGACCTCTAAAGTGGCCACTTGCATACCGATTATGATACTGTGACTTATTTTTAATATTTCTTATTTGTAAGTAAATAAATGTTTAATTTGTTAATAAATTATGTTCCACAGTATGATGCCTTTCTGTTTATATTACAGGGAAGCTCTGGCTACAGAGATTAGCCCAAATTATGTTTACATGAGGGCTTCCATGCCACATGGTGTGCACTCATGAAAGCATTCCTGAAGTGACTTATTTATGAAAGTTTACTAATAAAAAGAGAAAGTTACACCCTTAGGGGGTCCCTTTGTATCAATTACAAGGCTTAACTTGATAATTTAGGTGGATTAGGCAAGTATAATGGTAAGATCAAGTAGGGACACTGATTATGAAATTCTGATGTGAAGTGCACTGACACTAACCTGCGGCTTCAGCTATTCGTTCATCAATTTTTATATATTATGATATAGTTTATAATTTTATTGTGTATCAATAAAATTCTATAATTAAAGTAACCTTAAAAAGCAAGGACCTTCTGTCATATATCAATCGCAGACCATCTCACAATCTCCTGTCAGTGTCATACCTGTCACTGTCGATCTGACAGATGGGGCGTTACGTGCGTTCGCACTGAATTAAAAGCGTAAATCAGTGAAGATAATATTCCTTGTGTACTATGGCCAAAATTAAAAGCCAAGGCTGATGCTACCTCTGAACAATGAAAACCTGTAAAGTTAACAAGGTTCGAAGAGCCGTTTCGGCCACCACAACAAAACATTTAAATACAGTCTTTCACCGAATTAAGCATCTCTTTTCCTTTACATTTTTTTTTCTACTAGCTCTCACCCATCGTACCTACCCATCCACCTCACCTACTATATATTTATATATATATATATATATATATATATATATATATATATATATATATCTTAATGAAAGGAAATTTTAAAATGACCGAAGTCTGCAGACATACTGCCTTATACAAGAACCGACATTACAGTATTATGGGCTTAAATACAAAGACATACATAAAATACATCTGGGATGCAACGCTAACAGCAAGATATGACAAATGACAATTATAAGGTTATGATTTTTTTTTATTGAAAAATATTGGAAAAAATCGTCTCGGCCACAAGTTATTAGAGCAGTGGGCCCAAATATTGAGTCCTGTGTGAGAATAACTTGTGGCTGAGACGAGATTTTCCAATATTTTTGTATAAAAAAATTATAATAAGTATGAAAATAGCATTAAAAAATGCAAAAACTAAAAAATTATAAAGTTTATTGTGGTCAAGAAAGAATTTTTTAGTTAGGAACCAAATAGGGGATCCCTAATTGGCGTATTATTTAAGCATTCTTCCGTAGACATATGCACTAAAATGCTGCCATTAAGCTAATAGCATAAGCTGAGGTCGATCTCATGGCCTGGCTAATGTCGGACGTTTTCTGAGGACAATGTGTAACGTAACGTTACATGAATATTCAAATAGATTTGTTTTGTTTATCATAATTAACACCAATATTTCGTTTCATTCTTCCAGCGAAACTGGCGCCTCTTTATTTCAATGTCAGAATCCGATCTGTGCAACACTCAATTACTGTTGAATATATATATTTCTATATAATTATACTAGTAGTAATATGTGTCTCGATCTCTCATCAATAAATTAGTAAGGGAGCATTATAAAGAAGTGTCATAAATGTAATAACTACGAGAATAAAACAACTTTTCTTCAACTTTCTCAGACTTTCTTACTTTGCCTTTGGATATACTTAGAGTATTCTTCATATTCTTTTCTTTGAATCACTCCGCCAAATAAAAAATAGGTTCGACGATTTTTATAAAGGAAATTACAGCGAAAAGAAAAACTACTATTTATAGGGATACAACGGGTCATCCCGTGACCACGGCATTTGAAAAGATGCCGAACCGTTGGGAAAACTAAAAAGCCTTAAAAACCTCAAATTACACGTTATATGAAATCTAAACTCGTTTGAATAAACTGCGCTAGTTATCCGTAAGTTTATTTATTTCAATGAACAGTGCGCGCCAAAATAAATTTTCGTCACACAAACAGTTACGTTCTCCATATTGGCGTGAAAATTAAGTTTACAAAACTTGAAAAAAAAAACTAAATTATTTCAAGTTTACAAATAACATTTTGAATGACAATAAGTTGGTTTGGCTTTCTTTTTAAATAGGTATAAAGCGAAACAAATCATATTTATCGATAGTGAAAACGTTGAGCAACAGCCGCGTCTACCGCTGTTGTTTTGTTGAACAATCGGACGGACGTAATGTTATAATACTGTTGACATGATATTTCACATGTTTTCGTACAATCGTCACTCGTTTGTCATATATGTGCATGCGTATCATTCATATAATACAAACAGAGTTATTGTCCGTGACTTTGGGCTCCCAAAATATCGTTTCTTATGTTTACGAAACATCAATATAGAAACCAATTTCTTGGCCAGTGATCATTTTCTATATTTGGTTTGCTCTTTCTTCCAGATATTTTACCTGTCATTAATCAATGGTAGGTAATCCAACAATTGAAAATAACAATCATTTATTTAAACTGAAACTGATTTTTATTCTAACAACATTCTAACAAATCACTTTTCATTTCACGCTTTTGATAGTATATTTTGCTTACTATAATAGAATAAGGACTCTTTTAAAAATGCAAAACTGCAAATATAAGGAATTATCGCTTCATGCAATCACTTGATGAAATAATAAACACTCCATGTAGCTTAATTATAAAATAATTAATAAATAATATTTTATTGTCACATACAATAATTTTACATTATATGAAGTCCCTGACCCCTGTAATAGGTTTATCACCTGTGTGATAGAGGTCAGTGCCCTCTTACTTAATTAAGGCTCAGCTTAAAAATTTTTATGTTAATAATAAACAAAATAAAGTAAACTTATCAAAATTTCAAAAACAATGATATCCAATAACCAGAAGTTTGAAAGCAGCGTGCTTATATGTGAATGTGTGTGTGTGTTTGTGTGTGCGTATGTGAGTGAGTGTGTGTGTGTGTGTGTGTGTGTGTGTGTGTGTGTGTAAATTATATAATAAAGACACAGTTTGGTCATAGTTAAGGGTTAGCAACCATTTATCGCATTATCCGAATTATCCTTATTATATAAATGCAAAAATGTGTTTGTTTGTCTTACCTTCACGCCCTAACTAAGCAAACTTTTACGACTTGATAGTAAGTTGAAAGGACGTAGAGTAATATTAAAGGAAATTCCCAAGGTAACGGGAACCATGCGGGTGAAACCACGGGCAGTGGCTAATAAAGCACATTTTTTGAAGAAAAAAAATTAGTTTTAAGAGCATTCTGCGCCCTTGGGACGGACTATATTTTGTTTAGATTTTACGTACTCTGCTACAAAAAATAACAATGAACTATAAAAAGTTAAGTCCGTGTCACTAATTAAATGATTGTTACAATAATAGTTTAATTAACGGCGTTACGGACACTAAGGTGAAACATTGCTTGCAGATTTTATTGTAAAATTAATAAAGTGGCTACAGTTCAACTCCATGGCGTACTCATAAGAAAGCCACTTCTTTGCTATAGAACAAAAATTGAAAATTTAATTTTCGTATCAGGTACACAGTCAAATTATCTGCCAGGTAGGTATACAGCACCCCTAGCATGAACAATGCTATATTACGCGATACGATATAGTACATGATGCTGTCTTGCTTACACGACACTTGAGTGACACGTTATCTCGAGATACGAGTGTCGATAAAATAAAAAAATTATCAAGTGCGTGTTGGGCCACGCGCAGTATAGGGTTCCGTAGTTAGCCTTTACAATAGTTTTAAATGATTATTCTTATATAAATTTATCAATTTTTAACATTACTGACGACTATAACTGTCTATTTAATGGAATTTGTAACTATGACAACTTAAAAAAAACCGTTAATGGATAATTAAGCATTAACCTGTAAAGTCTCTATAGCAGTGATAGTTATCGTTTGAATTTTATTAAATGTACTACTCTCCTGAATTTTTTCACGTAGGTATCCATAAGCTACCGTTTTAATTTTAGGGGGACCTTAAACAAAGCATATTCACTTACGCCTAAAACAATTTTTTGCACTTTAAAGCTTAAGTAATATTTCGAAAACAGATTTAGGGATAAATCGAAAAGTGGTCTTCTTAACCTATTATATTTTTAAAAGACCTATCCAACGACATCCCACACTATGAGATTAATGAGAGAAAAAAATCATCCCCAAGACACAAGTAGGGAAGGTGGCACTTAAAAAAATTAAGATTTTATTCTAGCACTTTTTTGGCGTACATTTTTGTACATTCTTGCTAAATTACAAATTTCTAGATAGGACCTCTGAGCTAAGCTGCGGACGGACAGACAGACAGATTGGTTTTACTACGGAACCCTAAAAACCGCTCATGTCATGCTATAAGGTACAAGCAGAACTTACTGTCGATCGTGAAACAGGCTCTTAAACTCACAAAGCAATTGTAATTTAAATAAATCATCATCCATAAAGCAATAGAATCATTTTCTATAACTTACAGTAAAAAAAGGTTGTAAATTCTCAATATTGCTTCCACATTACGAAAGATCGTGTCTCGTAGAAGTCAAGGTCACGGAGGTTCACGTAAACCAATATAAGTTTCATTTCGGTTTATTTTAATATACCAAAATAAACATTGGAATGCAACTATGAGTATATCGGATGACGTTGATCACATATTATATCTTTTTAAGTTGATAGTGACGTAACTTGTAGTAGGTATCTTATGTGAGTAAGTTAAAACTATTCTACTTTTAAGAGCTAGCGCAGACGACGGATACCGGAGGACTTTTTGTCCGCGACACGTCTTTATTGTTAGCCAAATAAGATTCAACTTAGACCGCGTATATCCGCGAAAAGTACGCGATAGTCCTCGTTATTTATTCAACTTTATGTTCTTAGTAATAAGGTCGTGTCGCGGACAAAAAGTCCTTCAATGTCCGTCGTCTGCGCAGGCCATATGTGGGTAAGTAAGTTTATGGTGGTATAAGTTAAACGTTGTAAGCTTTATTTCTATTAAGAAATAAAGCTTATAACTAATATTATAAATGTAAAAGTCTGGATGGATGATTAAAAGGGCTGAACGGATTTTGGACCATATTCGGACTACAGATACTTTATAGTCTAAATTAAAACATGGTTTAATTTTTATCCCGATATTCCCACGGGAATGGGAACCACGAATTGAAAATGGTGCCCTCAGCGTTGTTGCATCCGCTGCTACCAAGGCTTAGAAAATCACAACAGTAGTATTTGCGTGAACAGACGAACAAACAATCAATAACAATTTCATTCAATCTGGCAACAAAATGACGCATTTTTTATTTATGATCCATGTACAAATTTGGTGCATTTCAAGTTTCTTTCCGGAAACGTCAATTTTTCATTTAAATACGGCTTTTGATATTTGTAATTTTAATATAACTTAGATTTAATTGCGTTTTATCGTATATTTCCTTTGCCCCTGTCGATATCTGTCAAAAGGTTTTGCGTTTGCGCCTTCTTGGAATGTAGGGGTACCGCGGCAAAGGAAATATACGATGAAATGCACTATAGAAGTACAAACAGTATCTAATAATAATTTCATGACATACTTACTTCAAAATCAGTTCCTGTCATATTTCTGTTAACAATTTTACCAATAAGAACGTCAACTGTTAACGGAACCTCGCTCTACCAACTTTATTCCCTATTGTTTCAGTAAAGTTCTACATAATTTCTGTTGCTGTACAGCTTCAAAGCTCACCGATGTGCAGTGTTTTGGTAATTAATTTCAATATAACTGTTAAAACACATGCTGAAAAAAAATTTCATGATTTAGGGGAGGTCAGCTCAGAGCGGCCATCTTAACTTTGACTTAAAAAAATGATACTTTAGAATCGATTTTGAAAAAGTATTTTAAGTCAATGGATAGGGAATTTAATATTCTTTTATAAAGTGTAATTGCCTTTTGCATACGAAATGTTACGAAAACTTGTCAAAAAAACCGCTTTGCCCGAGTAAGCGCCTAAAGCGGCCATGGCGGTAAGGGCAAAGTGGTTTTGACAAAATATATCCAGATATATGCAATTTTGATTAACTAAAATTAAAAAAAATATATTATATTACACTTTATTTACGATAAAAAAAGGAATAGTTTCAAATAAAGTTTCAAATTAAACAATAATTTCAGTTTTCAAATTGGTCATACGTCATCATTACTTAAATCTAAGTAACAAAAATACTTCTACATAAAGTAACATAACCAACAGCTATACTCAGCATTAGATTTCAATAGCATTAAATCCTAATGTAATGAGAACAGATATCTTCAATAATGTGAATACGGCATAGCGCAGCCACTGGCCACTTTGCCCGGACCGCTTTGCCTTTTTACACACAGAACAGAAATCTGTTAAAAATCAATTCAGCTCACAATATTTATCGCATGTCGGAACAAATAATAATCAAACAAAGCCAAATAGATGAGTAACAATAGACTTGTAATAAAAACATTGAATTCTAAAGAGGTTTGATCAAACCAAGTTGAACTAACAATGGTTTTTTTTTTATCAAAAACCTCTAAAACCTTGCACCGTCCGTAGCGGGGACGGGTTTGATCCGATCACCACCGAATGACTGCTCGGTGCAGGGCGGGAGGTTGGTTATAGGATAGAATTGCAAACGTGGTGATATTTGATTTGGTGATAGTTTTTAGTTACCATATAAACATGGTGTGGCCGCTTTGCCTCCTATGGCCGCATTGAGCTGACTTCCCCTAATTTTTAACATGAAATCCGAAGATTCTAAATCTAGTCTAAGCCTAATCTAAGTTCTACCTGAAAGGGATTTGAACTTTTCGGTCGCGTCCCGGTCCTCCATTTTGAAAATTTTCAAGTCTCACGATAATACCTACTGCGGACTGGGACGAGGCCAGCCTCCATACAAAAAAGTTCAAACCGCTTTATTAGTATTTTTATTTTATGTTTGTCTTTCAAATTATTCTCCTTTGCATTTTAAACACGTTTTGTTTTGTCTAACTATGCTATCAAACATATTTTTGACAGCCTGAGGACCCCTGGTCTGATGGCATGTTTTAAGTAGGTACTGATTGAAAGCCTTTTCAGCGTTTTGAAACTGACACCTGATTAAATCACTGAATGCCCAGAGTGCAAAACTTCCAGTATGCCCTAGGTAGTAGCAACATTATTAATAAATAAAAAAATATAAATAGTAGATTGTTAAGGGGTTTTCACTATGATTGCGAGAAAATAAAATATTCCAATACAATATTAAAAATAAACTAGTAAATTACAACCCGATACTCGGGTTCGTCGATCGACGAAAAATTCCAAATTATGCGAAAATAATGACACTTTTTAATTGCAGTTTGTGATCATCACGTTTAACATTTTGTATATTTTATAGTTTTCGGAACAAATAGACTCGAGTACCTTTAATTTGATACCTTACTCGGCCGCGTACTACGCGCCAAAGTCCCTATCGAGTCGTCACAAATTTTGCGAACCTGAATTAAGTATATAGATTATGTACTTACATAAATAAAATTATAAAATGAAATGTTGGTGGTTTAAAACATCGTTTTAAATATTAATCAATATTCATTTGTAAAATTAGACTCGAGTACCTTTAATTTGATATCTTACTCGGCCGCGTATTACGCGCCAAAGTCCCTATCGAGTCGTCACAAATTTTGCGAACCTGAATTAAGTATATAGATTATGTACTTACATAATATAAAATTATAAAATGAAATGTTGGTAGTTTAAAACATCGTTTTAAATATTAATCAATATTTTATCTAGTTTTCACTACGATTGCGAGAATAAATTTTTTAAAATAAATTATGTACATAATATATAATTATAAAATAAATTGTTGGTGGTTCAAAACATCGTTTTAAATATGAATGATTATTAATTTAATAAATAGTGAGACAATTTTTTAAAACGCTGTATATTATATTATTATTTGTCGGGCAACGACCTCAAATTAATAAGTCGCACCTCAAGCTCTGAATTATTTTCGTTTCATTATTTATAAAATAAATGTTATAAAAACTGTTATTTATGTTTTTTTGTATTTTTTACTTATCTACTTTCTCGTATACTTTTACAAGTCTCATCCAAATTGTCACCTCTGCCGTTTTTAATTAAGCATTAACAAAATTGGGATGAGGGAGGTCCCGATGGAAATTCGGCGCGCTGCCAACGTAGCGCGCACTGAATGAATGAAACGAGCGGCACTGCGCGTACGCGAGTGTAATCGCGCGCAAGCAAATATCGCCTAAAGGTGGTCAACCGGGAAGTTCCCCAATTGTACATACGGTCAAAAATTCATTTTGTTATTTAGGAAATAATTCTAAAAGAAAAGGTGGCGAGCAATTACGCCACATAAACGTACCACGTACCTTCTTAATGCTCATCTACACAAAAGGTACCTATCTACCCTCCAAAAATGGTGTCTCTACTTTCAGCCGTTTGGCCTACACTAACACGTCAAGAATCAATCAATGAAAAAAAAATTGAATTTTTAATACACAACTTCAACCTCCTTTTCTCCCGAAGGGGGTGGAATTGTCAGGTACTCTGAGACACATAAATATTGATGTTAAACCGACACCCTATACACAAAATTTGAAGATCCTTACTTCGAAACTGAGCGGATTTTCATACAAACTCTTATACCCTATTTTACCCCCTAGGGATTGAATTTTAAAAAATCCTATTTTAGTGCTCATCTACACTATGAAAAGTATCTACCCTCCAAAAAATGGTGTCTCTACTTTCAGCCGTTTAGGCTCTATATATAAAATTCTTTTTAAAATTTTATGGACTAAAGGTAATAATTAGTAGATTATTAACCAAGGGAATAAAGCAGTGTCTTCTGTCGCGGGTGACGATTTAAATCGCGAGCGTAACGAAGGACTCGAGGTTTACTCCCGAGCGTAGCGAGGGTGTTAAGTTCACTCAAGACTAAGACAGCTTTATCACCTAGGAAAATACTCTACTTTTCGTACCATTTGCGAAAAAATTCACACAATAATAATATGAGATGTATTTGAAGAAAACAAAAACGCAGCAAATTCATAGACTAATATTTTTTTGTGATAAATATTTAACAAGAAAATATACTAGAAAAAAGCAACAAGTCTCATGTCGCCCGGACATGAGACTAGTGGCATCGTCGGTTTTCGTAATTTTATTTAATAATCATAACTGCATAATAAATATACAAACTTAATGGTGTAAACACAGATGTAGTTCAGTATACATTTTGGTAAGTATTCCAAATTTAAATCACATTCTCCCCCTAGAGGATGAATAAAATTCAGTACAATTTTCTTTCCCTGTTTTTAACAGATTAAAAATGACTAATGTTCGCTTTTTGTGGCATAGAATGTCACTTTTTTGAGCAAGTGGTACGAAAAAATAATTAAATATTGCATAAGAGGCATCATCGAAATCAATGGCATAATGTGAGGCAGTATTTAATAACTTATTGTTACCTATAATTTAAGTTTCTTTTTATTGCTCCCAGGCCTGGTTTTTTATCATTGTCCTTTCGTTGTAAAGGCGACATAGGGTTTAAAAAAGTATTATTATGATAGACTTTAAGACGAAACAATACAGGATTCGGATTCTACGAGAAATGTTAAAATTCAATAAAGAATGAAGATATGGGTAGTCAATTTCAAAATTTACGGACTTGTATTATAACGGACGTTTATATTAAGTAGGTACAGTATAAAATTGCAAGATTCACTTGTTTTTAGGGTTCCGTACCAAAATGGTAAAAAGGAACCGTTATGATGCGACTCAGTCTGTCTGTCACAGATGGATATATCAAGAACTAATAATGCTAGCAACTTGAAGTTTGAAATAGTTTTAGATGACGTTTGCCCAACTATTTTGCAAATAAGAGAGAAATAAAATAAAACAGTTTTTTTGCAACAGGGACTGAAAGGAGATCTTAAAAATTCAAAATGGGGCTACTAGGGCATGTCGGTATCATATGGAAGGTCGCTGCTTGCACATTCTTAAACATTTTCTCTTTTTTTTAGGCTGCATAGTTTTCAACTTATAATGAAAATTGTAAAAAAACCACACCCTTACCTTACCTCCGAAGTTAACATAGAGAAAAATCTGAAATTATTATATGTGATAGAAGTTTATGCAAGGATTAGAGGAAAAATAAAACGATGTCTATAAATGGCCTACTTTTTCAGAAATCTTAAAAAAAATATGCCATTTGCTTTTGGTTTGGTATGTCGATGTATGGGGACAATATGTGATGGTACGGAACCCTCGGTGCGCGAGCCAGACTCGCTCTGGACAACCTGTCCAATTTTTATTGTGTTAAAAGGTTAAGTCAAACTTTGAACTTTTGAGAAACTTTTAAATTGTTTGGTTACAACGCTCAACATTTTTAACCGACTTCAAAAAAAGGAGGAGGTTATCAATTCGAAATTTTTTTTATGTGTGTTACTCGATTACTCGAAGGTGGCTGACCGTAGGATCCTGGAGAAATCTAGGGAACTCTTCAAATATAGGCACTCCTATACCGATTTCGGTGTTTTCTATAGTAACTCATGCATGTGCTTCCGGAAAGCATCATTTGGTGAAGTGGAACTGATGATGAAGACCACAAATGGTCATCGGAACTATTAAATACTTAGCATTTCACGGAAGCGATAAGATTACTTTAATGTGGTTCATAAGCAATTTATGCTCGACTCAATCCTGACTGACGGAATCCCAGCATGTCCTGAGCAACTGTGCACCTGAACTGTCTCCTGTGTTAACTCGCCTGTACCGCCTCTCACTTAAGACTGGACCAGAACCTCAATCGTGGAAGCTAGAAAATGGGCAGCGTGACCAAAAAGGGCAGTCCTGCCGACCCTTCCAACTCTAACTACAGGCCAATGTCAGTCACGTCTATACACTGTGAAACTATGGAACGTTTACTTAACACCCAAAGACGGGTGTTAAGTACACGTTCCAGGCATCGTTTACAGGCATACCGTGAAGACAACGACCTCCTCAGTGATCGCCATTTTGGTTTTCGTCGAGGTCGTTCGACTGGCGATCTTCTCGTGTAGGCCACCCATCTTTGGAGTGAAGCGATCGAGAAACACGGCGAAGCTATTGCCGTATCGCTCGACATCTCCAAAGCCTTTGACAGGGTCTGGCATGGCAGCCTAATTACTAAGCTTCCCTCATACGGTATCTCTGGCAGCCTTTGCACTTGGATTGCTGACTTTCTTCGCAATCGCTCCATCCGATTCGAAGTGGATAGTCAATCATCCGACTTAAATGAAATTGATGCAGGTGTACCCCAAAGATCTGTCCTGTCTGCGACACTGTTCCTTCTGCACATTAACGACCTGCTGGTGTCTGATATCATTGGGTATGCAGATGACACCACTTTAACCAGTGATGAAATACAGTTTTGTCGAGAGTCCCTTGTTAAGCATACGAATCTGGCACTTCAGGCCGTCTCAGATTGGGGCAACGCCAATCTTGTTAGTTTCAATGCCACTAAAACACAGGCTTATTTATTCACTGCAAAACGGATTCCCCTCCAACTGACTCCGACTTTCCAGGTTGTATCCTTACCGATAACCGAATATCTGCAACTTCTTGGCCTGAACCTGTCTTCTAACCTGAACTTTGGCGAGTACATTGACTCCATTGCAAAGTGTGCAAAGAAACTGCGTGTCCTCTCTAAGTCTAGGCGATACTTCTCACCGAATCAACTGCTTCTTTAATACAAAGCGCAGATTCGGCCGTCTATGGAGTATTGCTGTCACCTGTGGGATGGTTCTGCAAAGTATCAGCTAAAGCTTCTGGAATCGATTGAAAACCGTGCCTGGAAACTCATTGTAAACTCAACATTGGCCACGGCGGAACTTCACCGCCGCAAAGTTGCATGTCTATCGGTCTTTTATAGGATACACTTTGGAGAGTGTGCGAGAGAACTGCACGACTTGTTCCTCCAACCCTTTCCACCATCGGTGTACCAGACGCAGATTACCTTACTACCCGTACGTTGTTGACAATCCAGCGATCCGTGCCAAGCTCACATTTCTTAACACATTTTTACACATTTCTCCAAAAGGTTTATTTTTTGGTTTTAGTTTTTTGAAGTCGGTTTATTTAAAAGGTTTTTGCTTTAACATAATAATATTGTCATCGTCATCATCAGCCATTTCATGTCCCACAGGATACAGAAAGTCTTTCTTAAATGTCCCCACAGCTGGGACATAATGCCTTATGGGTACATAAAGAAAGTGGGTTGTGCTGATAGGTAAGTGTAATGACTGTGCTCCAAAGCACGGCGGTCGCCCATCCCGTATCATATGGAAGGATAAGAAGGGATCACCAACCGATCCCCACCGTCTGGAGACATGACCACACTTGCTCGGCTACCTCTCAGCCGCAATGAGGCCCAGTTAGCCGGACGGCCTGCCAGCCACAGGGGTGATTACCAATCCCCCGGGGCGTGTGACAAAGAGAGGGCAAGTATTTTAAAAAAAGACCGCTCATCCCGTGAGGCCAAAGCCGAATGAGCTAACTACGCGCCCGTTCGAGCACATATTTTTTGATCAATGATTAGTTCATATTATGGACAGTGTAGGAGTTTAAACTTTAGTCTGTTAATGCTAATTTCACCAACTGGCACTAACAAAATTATCGCTAAACATGATTAAAACATAGCATTGAAGTTTTTGAAAAGACAGAACGATTTTCAAAACGGGTCGGAGTTAATTTTGGTTAGTGACAGTTGGTGAAATTCCCTCAGTCTGTATGCACTTTTCCCGCACAACCTAATGATTTTAATAAAAATATGGATATAACTTTACTATAGAGAAGTTAAAATAGACTGTGATACTATTCTATTATGATTAGAATTATGATAAGTAATTGTTGTTCATTTAATCTTATCCGCGTTCATAGTAAGTTTTAGAAAAATACTATTATTATTTAAAGATACCTACAGATAACGACTAGGTACTTACAACAGAATAAATGACACATCGTTCTTAATGGCTTTTATTACTTAACTAATGTTCGTAGTAATTGTTAATAACTAATTAGCGAGATTACAGTCATAACAGGGTAATAAATTGATTTCAAAAACAAAACTATTTATGTTATTATTATTTAAAAACAAATACGACACTCGATATTTTGTCACCTATTACAATGAAATACGACGACGAAAACTATTGTCATGTAACGAAAACAGCATAGGTATCATCGCACAACCTATCGTCGGTAGGTAAAGGTTTTCAATTGATTGGGTTTTCAATATTGGTTAATTCTGTAAATTGCTTTGCATTGAAATTGTGGACTAATGTTACATTAAACGGTCAAGCTCAAGTCTAGCTAGAGAACTGATAGTTCGTTACTTTTAGGAGAAAAACAAAATTGGAAAAATTCGTATGTTACTATTGATTCAATTTCTTTTTTTTATACTCCATCATTTAGGTCAATAAACAATTTTGTGACAACATAACAACCATTTATATAATTACTAACGCCCGCCGCGGTTTCACACCCGTGGTTCCCGCTCCCGTGGGAATATCGGGATAAAAAGTTAGCAGCCTATAAATTAGTTGCCTATGTTACCCTCCGTCCTTTCAAATAACTCTATGCCAAAATTCAAGTCGATTGGTTGCTAAGTTAGAGCGTGAAGGAAGTAAAAACAAACACACTTCCGCATTTATAATATAAGTTAGGATTAGGAAGGGTTAGGGTGAAATAAGGGGTGCCGTGTGGTGACGGCCTAAGAATACAAGTGTCACCACTCCCTTACATGCCTGGGATTACAGAGTCGACTAAGAGGCTCGACGCATTGAAAACCTGTGCGAGAGAAGGAAAACTTGAAACAAACCCTCTACCAACCCGTCTGGCCAGCGTGGTAGAAGTAGGCTAATAGCTCCTATGAACACCACAACAGGAGAGGCCTATGTCCAGCAGTGGACGTCCACAGGCTGATGATAGATGGATAGGGTGAAATAAGTATTGTACTCGTAGCACGTAGCACTTACCGTTACAAAACAGGGAATTACAGATCTATAAAAAATAGAACGACTGCACCAAATTGGATAATTCTTCTCTCGTTGTGTTCGCCATTGTCAGCGCAAGGTTTTTAAACTTATAATTAAAACAAATTAAAAATATCGTACGTTAATGTTTTTAATATTCAACGCGTACGATCGAAGTCGTACAATGTTCATCATATAAATGTTTGTCCCGGGTGGGATCCCTTTTTTTTCGAAAAATAAGGGATAATAATTATATTACCAGAAAACCGGTTTGTGACCACAAATCTTTTCGTAATAGGAAATATTACCAGAAAAGGTGTTGAATGAAATCTGATGGAAACAAGTAATAACAGTAACCTTCCCAGTTCATTATAATTCAGAACATTGTTCGTGAAACAATAAAAGATTTAACTTTTAACATTTGTGACAAATCACTTTGGTTATACTCTTACATGGACGATGTCGATATTATGTACCTACTCGTATTATACTTTTGCATAAATTCAGTTTTCCCTTCGTTAATGATTGAAAAATGAACTGTTGAGGTTCGTATTATATGAAAATATGAAATCGCTCGTGAGTGTAGTAGACAACATTTTTTTTTTATCGAGCCATAAGTTTCTACCATATTTTTTACGGATGCAACTTACAATGTATAATCGGCCTTATAAAAAACCTTCAGTAGCCCTCGTACGTGCTTTTTCCGACACTCGTAGTTCGATAACTTGTCACTGTTCCGCCATATTTGCCATATTTCAGATATGGCAAGTGTTTATGCTAGGGAACGCTCACTATAACAATGTTCCATCAAAAATTTACGAGAGGCCCGATGACACTAACTAATGGTGTTGTTTATGTTAGGGGGGCAGGAACGCTCGATATGACAATGTTCCATCTAAATCGAGGGGCCCGATGATGTTCTAAGGAATACTAGTCCTTATGCTTAGGGGGCAGGAACGCTCGCTATGAGAATGTTCCAACTAAATCGAGGGGCCCAAGACGCACTAACTAATACTAGTGTTTATGTTAGGGGGGCTAACGCTCGCTATGAGAACGTTCCAACTAAATCGAGGCGCCCGATGACGCTCTAAGGAATACTAGTGCTTATGCTGAGGGGGCAGGAACGCTCGTTATGAGATTGTTCCATCTATAGCTCCACTCATTACCTAGGTATACCTCATACTTTCATGTTCGCAACGTTCGCAATAAGATATGATTGTGTCACTTTGCATAAACAGGGGGCTAATTGTTTTACATACTTCAGGCTGTCATTATTTGACATTTGATAGGGATTGTGATCGGGTTGCGTTTTAAAAAGGTATTGAATGAACGAAATTGTATTATCTAAGCAAAGTGAAAGACGAAAATATCTTTCAAATGTATGGAGAAGTGTCAATTGAAGTGTTATTTAAAACATCATTCGTTCCGAAAGGGAATGCGACTATAAGTTAGACAATTTTATAAATCATTATTACAATCACAATACCTTTGAAAGAGATTGTGATAGATTTTGAAAATAGACAATTACCTACCTAACCTTTTTATTAGAATAAGTTTCACCACCGACAGATAAGCTTTGGATTACTAATATGGCAGATCATTGACATACTTTATGTGCCAAAATTATGTCATATTATTTGCCAGATAGCTTTCCAGAACTTCTTAGTAGGGGGTTAAACCGACCCTTAGGATTATAAATGAGAAAGTAACACTCTCTCTATTATCTTATCCTAAGTTAACGCCTTACGCTAGAACTACTTAATCAATTTTCGTGAAATTTTATTCGATAGTTGATCGTTGCATTTTCAAGAAAGTAAATCTTAAAAAGATGTCAAATAAGACATTATCAATTGTATAATGTCTTATTTGACATGGGTGAAGTCGGGAGAACGCTATTGGACAGTCAACAGCAAGTTAGGCTACGCTCTGACCTTAAGGACGCTCCTAGTCAGCGTAAAGTGGCGTTTTTTTTAAGCAATACTTGCACTAGTCGGACTGTACATAAAAAAACCTCACAATGTACCTTTTTAGGGTTCCGTAGCCAAATGGCAAAAAACGCAACTGTCTGTCTGTCTGGCCGTCCGTCCGTATGGCACAGTCACATTATTCCGAAACTATTAAGATTACACAGCTGAAACTTGGTAGGTAGATGTATTTTGTAAACCGCTTTACGATTTTCGTACAAAAATAAAAAAATAAAAGATTAAGGGGGGTTTTTCATCAAATCTATACGTGCGGAGTGTAAATTAAAAAGGCATTGAGGTTTCTTACAAGATTTTTTCTCAATGTCCACCGTTTGAAAGTTGTACGTACACTTCCAAAATGGTGAAATGTGTGTCTCCCCTCTAGCTTTTGATATAAGAAAGTGAAAAATCTAAAAAAATATATGCTGTAGATCTTAAAACAAACTTTCAACGAAAATTGGTTTGAACGAAATATAGTCAGCAGTTTTAGAGATATAGCACAATTTCCGTAACCGCAAATATAATTTTGTCATTTATACAAACACTACGAAAAGACAGTTATTTTTGCAGACGAAAAATGTAAGTGGTAGTTTGACTACTGAACCCTGCGCGTGGCCCGACACGCACTTAGCCGATTTTTTGGTAATGTCAGCATTGTGTTAAACAACCTTCTACTATCAGCTGATATTGTTTTACTGAAGTAATGTTAATTGAAATATGGTGGTAGGTGTGTAGGTACATACATTGCGAATAGTGCCATCACGCCTAAGTATTCTTCGATATTACTCATTTCTAACAGCTAGACTTACAAACCTACAATTAGGTCTGTGGCTAAGCTGCATGTTAAGATTGATTCGATTAGACATGATTCAAAAAAGCATCCATTTCGAAGGAAATATGCCTAAAAATTCCATAACTTCCGGCAAGTTTAGTAGTTTTCATAAACTATATGTGCTTACAATTACCTATAGTTTCTAAATTTGTAGCATTACAGATACATTTTTAATGTTTCAGTCTAAAATAAGTCTTGAATTCTAAAAAACATTAAAATTTTCGGTAAGATTCCGAACTTTTCATCTCTATTTGATATCGACAGAATTTATATGCCAAGTTCAAAAATAGCAGGTGACTTATTAGTTCAACTATGCTAATTTCGATGTTTCAAAGAAATAACACTAACACAATAACCACATATAACTATTATAAATATGTGTAGATATCGACAATAGTGTCGGTGTCGGTTCTGTCATAGGACAGAACAAAGATCATTCACACGTCCAAATACGATTATGTACCTAGTATTTATGTCATTTATTAGTTTCGCTAGTAAATAATTGTTTCATAAGGGACAGGATGTTCCAAATCATGTCATGATACACATAAAGCAATAATATTCACACTTGTAAATATATCGCTTCGGTATATTTTTCACGAAAATTTATGTTGCAATATGAAATACTAGTGGGCGCCCGCGGCTTCAATCGCGTGGTTCCCGTTCCCATGGGAATATCGGGATAAAAGCATCCTATGTTTTAATCCAGGCTATCTTCTATCTCTGTGCCAAATTTCACTCAAATCCGTTCAGTAGATAAAGCGTGAAGGAGTAAAAAACAAACAAATAACAAACAAACTTACATACTTTCACATATTTTATATAATATTAGTAGGAAGACATGTAAGTTTTATAGGGAACGACAACAAAGTTTACTTCCTTGAGATCATGTTAGAAAGAAGTTAAAGATGCTCCTAGGAGGTGCCAAAAAATACGAAATACGAGTTACACCATTCGATAATAATTAATTGTGTACCAAAATATTAAAAACTTAATTCGCTTTACATACATTCTGCGTAATTTTATTAAAGGAGTTAAAATCAAACGTTGCATTAATAAATATATCACGTCTACCTACGTGTATCTACACCTTAATGGCGTAAATAAGTATATCAAGTGTATTTACTGGGATATTTTTCTTCAAATCAATCTTTAATGATATCAACTATCAGCTGATCATCGTTCGCAAAACGCCTTAGTTTTTACAACCGTTACCCGAATGCAACCGCGCACATTGACCTCTAGGCGATACTTGAGTATTATTGATGCTTCCTTTTCATCTAAGTGTGCTACTACACGACATTTCTATAATATTACTAGATGCCCGCGGCTTTGCTCGCGTGAAGGTTTCTTCAACCAAAAGAAAAATTCACATGATGATTTGGCCACGTTTGAGTTCAGCACAATATTCTAAAATAAACAAATAAATGTATTACTGATAAATTTTCAGGCTGAAAACTTACGAAAATTGTACATGCTATTTTATGATGTTTTCTTCTATTTTCTGTTTATTTTTCTCTATTCGTCCTTTGTCTGTACTAATATATAATAAATACGCAACATACTAATCTATCTATGTACTTTCCCGATCCATAATTAAACTTCATGATTTTACATTAGGTATACAAATTTACTAATTGTTTTAGAGAGAAATTGTAAAATTGGTCAAAGCCAAAGACAAATGTTTACAAAGGAAAATGCAAAAATTCCATGCAGACGAAGAAGTATGTAGTAGCTAGTCATAAGTAAATTACTTATAGCTATTTGTTTCAATACCATTCAACTGCAATTTTCACTATTTTCACACAATAATCCAGTTTGATAAGTTCGACGATAAAACACATAAGGCAATTTTTTATCTATTGCCATTACTAAACTATTGAAACACTGAACTTATCTAACGCAATGTTTATCACACGCATTATGTAGGTTTTAGTAAAAAAAAATGCTTTCATTTCCAAAAGAACAAAATACAAATTTAAAAAGATTAGTTTTGAAAGAAATTTGTTTTATTCGCCGTATTTGAATTGATATTCGAACAAAACACTTCTGTACCTACCAAGAGAATAATTTCAAACTTTTGAAATAAAAAGGAGAAAGGTTGCTCTTTTAGGATAAAAAAATACAAAAAGCTAAAAGCATTTTAACGTTAAAAAGAGTTTCTACTCTGGAGATGGCCAAAGCTCTCAACGTAGAGATGCTCAGACAGGCCGTATGCAGTGTCTGTCAACGGCAGGCCTATATAAGGCCACCCGCTTTATCAGCAGTACCAATATAAAGCCGGCAGCCGCGCCGTTCAAACATAACTATTCAAATTTGGAATTTTTACTTTTTTACAATCTTGTGTGAGTGATTGCAACCTCTTTCTGTACATCTTCATCACAGGACCTTAATTTCAAGTGAGTATAGAACATATTATAGACAAATAAGAGATAATTTATGTAAATTGCCAGTTTTATATTTAGTTTTCTTTAGAAATTCATAAGTTTAGAAAAATTAATATTGTTTTACCATACAAAAAATATATAGATGATGATAATAAATATAATGATACTTAATAAAACTTAGGTATAATATAATTTGAAGTACAAGTTTAAAAATAAATATTAGAGAATCCTTTAACTGCAGCTTTAAAAATAAATGAAAATTTTGAGCTTTTGACCAACTTTACATAAATGGAAGCGCTTATTTTTATAATCTAAATTATCAAATACAACCTACATCTATCTATGAAATAAATATCAAGTATTAACATGGTATTAACATGGTATTAACATAAAAAAAATCAGTAATATTTCGAGAATCAATAAATATTTTTCTTCATATCAGTGCAACATTCCGAAAGACAAATTGGCGAACGCGAGTTTACTAGTAGGTACGTATGTTTACAAACAAAACGATTTATTGAGACGGGATATTTGTACAATATTTAAAAATAATTATTTTACTATAAAGACTTCGTTTTCTAAGGAAAAATAAGTTAAAAGTGAAAAGTTTTATTTTTAGTAACATAGAAAAAAGTCTCATAAAGTCAACGTTAAGTTATCTCGCCTGTTGAAAAGATTACCTTGTTTCATACTAGAGTATAAATAAAAAAATGCATTTAATTTTAATTTACGCGATCTAACTTTACTTAGAGAGCTTTTGAACTGTAAGTATGTACGAGTGTATATAGGTGTGTACATTTAGTTCAATATATTAGTTTGGGAATAATAAATGTTTCATAAATATTTTATAAAATTATATATAATTATTGTCTATACTTACTAACAATATTTCAGAAAGTTTTTTGTAAGCTATAGTTTAGATCGGTTTGCCTAAAAATAAATAAAAAAATACCTAAAGTAATTTGTTCGTGCATATTTACGACGCTGTTAGAGTCGCTCGCTAATCTAATGAAAAAATAAAAACAAATACATTAAATTTCAATATTCAGAAATCTTAGGGCACTTGTCTTTTTTTTACAGATTACGCTACGTATTTTTCTTTAAGTTCTGTCTTTTTCTTTAAGTTCGTCGTATTTGCAATGCTGTTAAATAATAACAGCAACAATAATCATGGTTTTCTCACAATCCTCGAATAATGTATAGCAATCATTCAGCGCGTCGCAACTAGTCTTAAGAAAATCATTGAAGTATAACTCAATGTGGAAAATCGATTTTTGATCGATATGCAGGCGGCGATCGAACGTGCGACATGCGCTCACGACAAAACATTACAATAATCTTTTGCCGCATTATAAAAATCGCAAATTAAATATTTATATGAGAAAACAGTCGGAAAATTATGCATAGGTATATATTTTTTCTATATGCACGAAAAGTAACCGTTTTATAATGTTGGATAAGTTATGTTTTGTGTCTTGTTATTATTTCTTACTAAAGCCGACTTAAAAGCTTTATTTTGTCAACTGTCTTTGAAATGTTGTGTAAAAGAGATCACGTAAAGAACGTCAAGAATCACCGTAAAGATAAAGGAAAAATTGAAACACGACCAAACATTTTGTATTTGAGCTGTAAGCAAACTCAACATAAGTGAAGCGATAACTTTGAAAAAGCTTAGAGAACGCTGCTTGCTGTTATCATAACGCACTATTGTTTTTTGAAGTAGTTTTTTTTAGATTTCAGACACAACATCTCACATCGACCTCTTTTCTGACAATATAATATGTCCATGATACAGACTTTCTTTGAAAGTATCAGAAAACTACTCATAGTTTATTCTTTGTGTGGATTATCTATAAGTATTTAATAAAAAATACAAATAGTGTAGAAAAATAATTAGAGTAGAAAAAAGGGTCGTTCATATTTTTTTTTATGAATGACGGGGAGACTCTTAGCCTTCATCATACATAATGTTAAGTATTGATAAGGCTGAAGATGGAAGCGAGCCTCTCTTGGAATCCTCAACCACTGAGGAACTGGCTATCTAATCTCGAACTGCCAGAACACAACAATGTTGAAAACATTGTCGTTATGGCGTCAGGCTTATAAATGGAGAAAGTACAAAAGGATGGTAACTTAGACATATCTTTTTCCAAAACATATTATTCGAGGACTTTCTTAATATTCTTCTTCTTATGTTTCACTTAACAATGGAAAGCTTAAGCAAATAATAAGTATTACTTACTATCTCCATGATTAATCATCATTCATTATTTTGTAGGTAGGAACAACGAAACATGGCATTTAAAAAAAAACATTAGGTTACGGTATTTTTCTATTTTATTATTTACAAGAGCCCTAGGTATTATAAAACTGCACTCTGCCTATCAGTACTGAGTTCAGACTGCCGGTGCGTCGCATTTTGTAGTAATTCTGCAGTTATATTTATCGTTTTTTTATTGAAATAGGATAATACATTCATGCTTAAAAATTATTAAATCTTTATTCCTCATGATGTAACGATTATTCTGATACAAATTTTGCTCAATACTATTATCATAGACAGGAGAAATT
Organism: Chrysoteuchia culmella; assembly: GCA_910589605.1. Lineage (NCBI taxonomy): Eukaryota > Metazoa > Arthropoda > Insecta > Lepidoptera > Crambidae > Chrysoteuchia > Chrysoteuchia culmella. The sequence continues at coordinate 16,860,996 of OU342651.1, read as the reverse complement.
CACAGTTAACTTAAAGCGATCTTCGATGTTTTTGGTTTAGAATAAGATTTTTTTCTATATTAAATCAATGAAATTCAAAATTCCGAGGCCGCTACGAGCTATACGACTATATAAGAGATAACATTATATATTTTTTATTTCATTTGTTTAGAACAGTAGTTCAATCCAGGTGTCAAAAAAGTGCCTTCGCGCATTTTATGAAAATCTTTCTCTGCAATTTTGGGTTTATTTAAAAAGTTAACCAAAATTTACAAAAAGCGAGGCTGCTACGAACTATGCCAGTAGCTATTCTGCACTATTCAATAAGTCAAAATTGTTAATGTATTTTTGTTTCTGAGATCAAGAACTCTAATATCAGTAATTTAGTAAAAGAAACAAATACTTTTTATTTACCTTATTGTTAGTTAAGTATTATTAAAAAACGCGAATACGATATAAAAACCTTTGGCTTCAAAATTATTTACTGTAGTTATAAGTACTCGTATGACAAAAAAACAAAATTGGAACAGTGTTGCTTTTTATCGACACCAAAATTATGATCCAAAAATTAGCACATCCATATTTCAAAAGTGAGAAACAATAGACAATCGATTCGTTACTCAAATCCGTCGACCCCGACTTCGTCACCGTGTCCCATAAATTGATTCTGATGACGCTTTCATCCAGTTTGTTGTAGTAGGTATATAAAAAAATGAAAACCATAAACAGACCACGACTTTCTTCTAGGGTTACAGAATAAAAAAAAATTAGGACAGTACACAGTGCTGCCTTTTTAGCAAAAAATATAAACTTTTACTGACTTTTAGTGTCATCAAGTTAGGATTAAAATATTTGCACGGCCATATTTAAAAAGTATGAAGCAATATACAAACGATTCGTTAATCAAATCCGTCGACCCACCGATGTCCCATAAATCGATTCTGACAAGACTTTCATCCAGCTTTCATTAAATTCCCGTCGTCGTATGATTTGTGATTGTGACGCATGCGCCTAATCGCAATGTGCACAGTACATTTCCGTACACGTGATGTATTTAAAACGATTGTTATTATCCAATTTGGTGGGAACCTCGCCTTAAATATGCATACCTACTTTAATTATAGCTTGAAGTTTGTGATTCGTAAACAATTTTTATGTCGTCGGTAGGTATTTTTGTCAATGATACATTTTCAGAATATCAAAATAAAAATGTTATTTTTGTTACTAATAAGGATAAGTTATTTTTAGTTTTACCCGATAATTATATGAGGTCTATATTATTATGCTTATTATATCGTTAGTAAACGATACTCAATAAAAATTCATAACTTCTATGTATCAACGCATCGAGCTTATGACCTTTTCCATTCGAACTTTATTAACTTTAAAGTGGAAATTTTCTTCGACGACAGTTTAAAAATAGCTTATGAATCATAGTTTCGGTCTTTCAAGCGTCAGATTAATAAACAAAAAATCTTATCAGCATAAACAAAAAGTAAAAAAAAAAACTCCAATAAGGAACGGTATTCAAGGCGACGGACGTGCCGCATCAATTATCTAACATAATGATAACGATTTCCACGGATCATGGATATTTAGACAACAATGCTTAGACGTCTTGTAATTATTTTGGAACAGCAAGGCCATGGGCAATCTCGACGTTTGCATGAAGTATTTATTCGCACATCTTGCCGGATGAATATTTTTTGCTATTTTACATTTTTATTGGATTCCACGTTTTTTTTTAATTTGTAATTGTTTTATTAGACATACTCTACTCGAATAGTTTTGGAGGAAAATTCATTATTAGAGATACAATCTAATAAAAATATTTGATATTCTATAATATAAATCCAAATCTAGGCTACCGCGTCTTCATTAAACGCATTACATTATTCAATATCATCATGATTTTCCTACTCCGAGTCCTTAGTACTTATCCGTTTTTAGCGTCGCGATATAAAATTTGTTTAGGAAAATTCCAACCCGCTTCTCCGATCGGATATAAGATATCTGAAGACTTCAGGGGGCCTACCGCCGTCTCTTAGCGCAGTTTTGTTTTGTTATTTCGTACTACGAATCTCTTAAGGTAATCTTGTATTTTGACGGAAGTTTTGTGACGTCTTCCCTCAATCATAGCCTCCAAAATGGGAAATTGGTTAATATCTGACAACTTCAATTAAAACAAAACGCAAACAAAATGTTCTTATGACATGATGGTTTCCAATAGATGATGGTAGGCCCGCAGATATCCAAATCACTTAGTAATCGAGTAGTTTTGTTGACATTTCGCACTTGCACAAGCCAGTGCCGTTATACAAGCGACTGTCTTCCGCTGGCATTGACCGCTGTCGAAAGGCTAACTATCATCTCGACTGCTAGATGAGTCGAGTCTTCCTTTTTACTTAATATACAGTAATCGAACTTCCATGTTTTATTTATTTATTTTGAGTCTGTGGATGGAGCTTTTGTAAATTCCTAGTAGTTATTATTATCTAATTCCGTTCCATTTATTAAGCCTAATTATACTGAATTGAAGCAAACCTATTTGCTTTATTTGAAATAAGTATTTAACTGGAAATACTAGAAACTTTTAGTACCTGATAGGTTCAAGAGCTTTAACATTATCTAAGGTAGTAAAAGACACACCCAAATTGCAACCTGCAACAGAATCTTTGTCTATATTGACGATTTTGATGGTATCCAAATCTGACTTAGGTGCAAATTTCCTGAAAAGATGCTAAGTTAATGTATTCTTTTTCGCAACTAAATATTCACAAATTCTCAAGGACTATTAAAGTCAATGATCTAGCTAGTCGACCATACACGCAAAAGCCATCTCAAACAATTCAAAAACACATAACCGATGTAGTATCGGCACGATTTCTTAATGGCCCGGCTGTGCCTAGCTGCCTCCACTTAGCTGTCATCCCGACAACTTGATTTATTCAGAGTGAGATGTTATTGAATGAAATCACACAATAGGGCCGATCCATGGACCCAATACTCCAATAGTCGACAATGAACCGTGGGTCGCAGTTACACAATCTGCCTACAACACGAATAACTGGTTTCGACACAACTGCAACCACTCGGGGCTTTAGCTGACAACGTCGTTATATCCCAACCACCGGGAGTGACACCGTCATTCGTAACGTCAATCGAATTAATGTCATTGTTCAATTAAATGCTTAATTGACCATTATGGGTGAGTAGTATGAAAACATAGTGTGGGAAGGAGATCTTTATTATATAGAAAACGTGCAATTGTAGCCTCAAAAAAAACAAATGTCAAACTAAAGAGTTTCTCTAGTTGCTACAAATATTAAATTGCGTATAAACCTCACAGATGAACAGAGAAGAAAAAAAAAAACTAAAGCACTTGCGTAGGTTCATCTTTATGGCGTAAATGATAGCGGAAACGTATTGAATTCTACATTAAAATAAGTACTTTGAAAGACAGAGAAAAGAAGAAGGTAAAGTTGCTTGAATTACTTGTTTCAATAAAGATAACCGACTGTTATAGATAATGATAATCATAAAACATCGAAAAAGTGCATAAGTGAGGTTATTTTCCTCTCTTTATCGTAAACAAAAACATGGACAAATGTTTTAGAGTAACCGGTCCTTAATACCAAATGAGATAAAAGGTTTCAGGCAATTTAAAATGCGGCAGCGATGTAGGTATAACGCAAATGCTTCGTTTCTATATTGACCTAAATATAGAAAGTAGGCAACCTAAGACCAATTTATTAGAATGTCAGGTCATTTTTTATAGAGAAAGCGTAAAAGGTGTCTAGGTCACAATCTAGCCACGCCTTCAATAAGAGCTGTGTGGCTTTGTCTGATGTGCTGATTCGTATACTTATTTATTTATTTTCCAGAAATATTTAATAACGTAACAAAGATATAACGGACTAGTAATAATAACAAACGTTAACATATTTCAATTAAAATGAAGCAAAATAGTCAAGAATGGACGTTTAAATGATACGTACTCATTTATAATCGTAAAAGCTACTAATTTAATTATTATCATTCCTACGAGTTTGGATACTTACGTGTTCAAATCTTTTCGTAATTTTCAAAACATAATGCTAATAGCTAGCCTTTATTGTTAACCAAATAAGATTGAACTTAGATCGCGAATATCCATAAAAAGTACGCGATAGTCTGCGTTATATATTCAACTTTATATTCTTTATATTCTCGTCTGCACAGGCCCTAAATATGATTAGTTCGGAATACCTAGTACGCAATAAAAAATATTTCCTCCCCGGTTGACCAGTAGCATTTTTTTAGGGAGCTTTATGTAAAAAAGTAATAGATATACAGAAAACGTTTAAATCACAAATAATAGAACATTAATAGGTATTTTATTTTAATAATAAATTATTTATACTTACTTATGATACATTTTAAATAGAAAAATATTGGAAAAAACAACTCGGCTTCAAGTGAATTCTCAGATGGGACTGAATTATTCAAAAATCTTAAAATAAATATTTCTTTAACCTTATAGTAGGTACTTTCCGAGAAAACGTTTTCCAAAAAAACTTTACTGGTCAACCGGGAAGATCCCCGATTATACGTATCATGTCATGATTGATAAAGATATTATGCTTATCCAGTATTTATTTAAATAATTTCCACACAAATCTAGAAAAAATACCACCCGCTGTTCCAATATGTATGTGTAAAGACAAAATGTAATAAATAACGATATTCAAACGGTAATGCAATCACATGAAATGTAAATTGATAATACTTTCATAGTTTCCCAAGAATTGCTGCATTCTGATGGAGAAAGTTAAACCTGTTTCTGGATTTTGAAATGAAATGATGCCCATTATTGCCCATGACGACATTTGGGACTCGGGAACCGAACTCTCTATGTGTAGAATTTCCATAGATATAGTAATTTTTTGTTACAACACGACACTTTCTAAATTGGACAAAACACTCTATTATTTAATGAAACAAACAATTTTTTATTTTATACCGCACTAAGCACTAATAACTTTATAATAAAGCTGAGTTTACATTTTTAATAGACTTAAATTTTTCAAAAAAAAAAAAAAAAAGATCATTAACTACTGCCATAGAAGGTACTACATACGCTACAAAGTATGTGCAAAATGAGATAAATATTTTAATGAGTTCATTAATTTGATGGTATTACTTATATTTTACGTAACGTATTTCGTTATTTCGTACTAAAATGCATGAATCATCCAATGTATTATTTCAACTCATCTCATATTAAGTTATTTAATAGGTATACATATATGTATTTTATTTAATAACTATTTATATATGTATATATTGTATTAGGTTTATTTATTGTATTATAGATATATTTATAAATATTTAAGTCATATCATATTAAGCTTTGCACTTTACATTACCTGATATCATATTTGTATCTCACACGTCCTAGGTTGTCTGGAAGAGATCTCTTTTAGAGATAAGTCCACGTTTGCCCACATATTGTAAAACATTTCTTATTATGCATTTTTATGTGCAATAAAGAGTATAATAATAAAACTTTAGCTAAGACTGATATAAAGAGACTTCTCTGGCACATACCTAGGTACACAGTAAATAAAATTCTTAGCTTCTTAAGCAAATTCCACTTACTGACGTTTGCCGTCACTGCGGATTGGAGAGAGAAACACCCAAACATCTCCTCCTCTAAACTATGTGACTGCGGCCCCCTAATTCACAAACACAGTATACACCTGGGCCGGCATATAATTCGCCCAAAGGAACTAATATCTGTCAGAGCTAGGAAGATTTTAGACTTCCTGGAGGCCGCCAGGTTGAAAGAGATACTATAACTAGATGGCGAGTTACAAAAGATAATTTAGGTCGCTGCAACTATTGTCCCGACTGCAGCTGCATAGCCCCTATATCCTACAAATAATAATAATAATAATACGCAAATTCTAAGTTTCAACCTGATAGAAATATTCAAACGTTTGATATTCACATAAATTAAGCACACTTAACTATGATACATGCATTTGCAATTTACTGCACAAGTTATAACTTACGCATTCGAAAATTCTGAATATATTTTTACCGTAATTTTATTTGAAGTGTCAAGTTTCCAATATGTGCAATTCAAATTGATTTTGTTTAAACAAAATATTATCGATTGTGACGTTGAAAGGAAACCGAGCCGTATGACTGGTATTGTTTTAAAAACATTATCAAACAGAGAGAATTGCCTCATATTACGTGATTCTCATGTGAACGAATCAAAATAAGTATCTGTTAATAAAATGAGTCATTTTATTTGTGTGTGGTTAAGTGTCATGGAATTTTTGTGATAAAAAAACGAATGTCCTCGGTATCGTAACACGTAAATTAAATAGATCAATTAAATCATCACTAGGGCGGTTACAACCCGATATTCGGGTTCGTCGATCGACGAAAAATTCCAAATTATGCGAAAATCTTTAATTGCAGTTTGTGATCATCACGTTTAACATTTTGTATATTTTATAGTTTTCGGAACAAATAGACTCGAGTACCTTTAATTTGATACCTTACTCGGCCGCGTACTACGCGCCAAAGTCCCTATCGATTCGTCACAAATTTTGCGAACCTGAATTAAGTATATAGATAATCAATTAAATTAGTCGAAAGCACGTCAAAATTAATAATTTATACCGATTTAATTACGAAGTACTCTACCCACAGTCAACAGCACGACAAGCTTTACTTCAAGGAACTTAGGTATATAAGGGCGTTTTCAATGTCAGACTAAGTGTCTGACGAAAATAGTTAATGGTGCAGTGCTTTCTTGCTAGTGACGTCATCGTAGGTACGAAAAAGTCGACACGCTAGGTTCTCATACAGTTTGAAGCGCCCTTTTCGCCTACCTCGATAAAGCTGTGTTCGTAACCGTTCCTTTGGAAACACGTAGCCAGTCAGTCTGTTAATAATATCAATATATTTATTCTAAATAAACGGAAAAACAATACATTTTGTTTTCGAAGTTCAAAATCTTTAGCAATTTCATGCTTTTAACTGATTGCCTCATTTACTCATATGATGGATGTTTCCTATGCCACGAACAATTTACACGCTGCTTGATTTCACGATTAAACCGCAAAACTTACTAACTGCTGTGGAATACTTACTCAGTATTACCACATTACATAGTACAAGGTATTACTCAGTCGACTGAGCTCTGTCAATTTTCTTCTCTGTCATATCTTTGATTGTTCAAGACATTGGGCCGGACCGGACTCGCAAGGGTGCAAGTTCGAAATTTCAAACCCCATCTGAGCGACATGAGACATGTTGATTTTTTATAGCATATTTTCTAAAAGGGTTTTTGTTACGATTTATTTTTTTGCATTATAATGCTATTTTATAATATACAGGATGGAAAAAAGACGGTCATTGGAGGGAAAGTTTAGGGTACTAAACTACATAAGTACTACTACTTCATTGTTTTTTTATTGGTTGTTGTACATGAAGTTGTTTTTCTCATTTAAGCCGGTTCGATTCCTGGCGTGTACAAATAAGCGATTTTTCAAAAATCTTTAAATGCAGTTATTTTTTAAAATGAAGGAATGTTTCCATTGAGTAAAATTTTCTTACATTATTCTTTATTATTTCTTATATTTAGGGTACTATTCCTCCAATGACCGTCTTTTTTTCACTCTGTATATTATTTACTAGAAAACAGTTCGGTCTGAGCAATTCGGAGACCAGTTGACTCTTTCTATGACTTTTTGGGCCAATATTCTCACGGAGAAGGAAACCAAGGAGGAAAAGAACACCTAGTTTTCAATACGTTTGTTGCCACATTACATGCAATTTGCAAGAAGCTTCATATTATAAAAAAGCATTAAGTAGGACTCATCGTCACCACCCGTAACATTTGATATGTCAGGTTAAGTGGAACATTATTTAGCAAGCAGCCTAATACTTTTATAATACATGTAGCTTACATAAACAATGTTATGCATATATTTTGTGTAATTCTTTACATTCGAATGGGACTTTCACTATATTAAAGGTTGAGTATACATAACCACTAACACAGGAAGAAGACACTGATTTTGAAAGATTTAAGCGCTAAACCTGAAAATTGTTTATTTGTATCATTATATACATTATACAACGGACGAAGACGAGGGATTGGTACTCAATAGGAATTACTTTTTTTATTTTTTATCCAAAAAGTAGTCCTACACATTCGGTTCTTAGAACTTTACGAACGCATCGTTTTGGCTATGGGCTACGGGCAGTTTAATTTTGACATTTATTCTATAGAAAATAAGTCAAAATATAACTGTCCGTAGCCAAAACGAATCGTTTCTGAATAAAGGAACTGGGGGTTAGTCATTTTCCGTAAGAAAAACGTCAATCGGGTAGGTACCTAGGCAACTAAGCTTTAACAACAATTGACAAAGTCTAGTCGCAAAAATCTTTTCGTTTATACTACTTATTGTTTTTTCTTACATAAGGATATTTATAAACGGACAGATGCTCTTGGCAGATAAACCTAGCTTGGTTGTTATTTTGCACATAATTATGCATATTACGAAGTCCTTGTAACATTTCGATGTAACTACTGTAAGAAATCTGAACGACAGTCGACAAGCACGACTTTTTTATACTGTTTGCTACAACACAAATGCTAGTAGTCATTTGGATTTTCGCGCGTAGCTTCATGAATTGAAATAGAAACACTGGATTATATCGTGTTCCCATACTGCCAACGTACATTGGTATTCCATATTTTATCAGCACGAAAATAAGTTCTTTTTTTATCTCAATCTACAGCACCATTTTTTTATTTTGGTGAAGAATATTTTAAATTGTTTGTTACGACGATAGGCATCATGGAGTGAAAAGAGCAATTTAACGGGACTGAGTCGTGAACGAACGCTAGCGTGTTAAACTTATATTTCTTAATAATGGATTATTTTTTATCGGAAATTATGTTGATAAGTTCCAAATAAACAAAGATAAATACATAAACAAGTAGGCGATCTTGTATTTTAATTCAAATGCTAATTAAACTTTTAACCACATATAAAAAATTCAAAACACAAAATTATGTCAAGGACAGCAAGAAAATAATTAAGGCTTACCTATACTAACATTGAGCGAACATGCGTCAATAATGAATTATTTAAATTATCAATTTGCTATTTTAATTCGTAGTCATATAGCAAAAACCTCTTGTCATGCTCGAATTGGGCAGATCACAAAAATATGTGTATTTCGCAAAAATCGCCAGTCAACCGTGAATTGGGACGTTGTGGCGCAAGCGCAATATAAATAATAGAACTAACTACAAGGCCCACGCTATAAGTTGAACCATTTAGAAACTATATCTATTCGCAACAAATATCTAGTTTCTAGATAAATGTCCTAATATTTCGTTGCAATGTGAATAACTATTACCTACCAAAAGTTATTTCAATCACTCAGCCATTAAAATAATTCAGTGGAATAAATCAGTTCTTACTAATTGAATTTCCGGTGTTTTGTAAAAAAAACGCTTTGTGAACAAAATTGTGCAATTAATATACAAATAACTCACATGATAATTTAAAATTACTCGTTATATGCTAACCTCTATGTACCCCTATGTTTTAACCCCAGAACACAGAAAGTCTGTGTGTTATCCCAAAGAATAAGAAAAACCAATCTAAAATTTCAATTTCTGATAAGGTTGTACAATATGTGTTATACGAGTATATTATGCACAACGACTTCGGATTAATAATATTATTACAAACGTATAGCTGTAAGTAAAAACAAAGCATTTAAAATGGATGACTCACAATGTGTAGCGATGGTTAAATATATAGTGAAAAAAGTAAATTAAAAAACACTAAAAGAGGTATTCTGTCACACACAACCAAACTCAAGCGCAGAATTAAAACCCAGTTAATTTAATAAATCATAGGACCGAGCATCATAATATTATGAAGCGAGCGACTTCTAGGTTTTCTAACTTCTAGGTGATTTGTATTTCTTTACCGTTGCCAAGAATTCATAGGATATTGCTATGCTACCCTTCTTCTTGTGGTTGAGCTACCTTAATATGACTACGTCCCCAAAAAACAAATAAGGTACCTACGGGAGAATTTTAAGATATTACATTTTTAGTCTAGAAAAGCTTGTCCCTTTAGTTATGGCAACAACGAAAAATATTTTACAACAAATTAATAATTTTACATTCTAAGTAAAAAGGTCGTGTATTGACGAACGATAGGGATAAAGCATGCGTATCCACGCTTCGGATCACGTGTAATTCCATGTAGGTCCTCAGCACATAACCGACTACGGCAAATTTTTTCATTGAAGCAATATAACGGCATGCGCTACGCTCAATTGGAAGATTGCTCGCTGTGTGGGAAGCGACAATGCTTGCCCTCAGACCGAGGATATCCTTCCAGAAAATAACAGGACCGGCGACATTGGGAAATTACATGGAATACTATATTATTTACTACACAAGACAATCGTACGAAAACGAAAAGTAAGGCGGTAAAGATGAAATTAAAAAAAATGTGTATCAAGTACCTACTTACAACCACACATTAACCCTGCGTCCTCCCGGGCAGGTATCTCGTGTATGCGGCATAATATCTCCATATTAATTAGTATAATATAATCTAATCCGAGGAGAATGATATACCGACTTATGTGGTGAAAAAAATTTAAGTAACAAGATGATAGCTCAGTATTTTGTAAACGTTTAACCACAAAAACATTTCAGTTATCTCAAGCTTTGTAAAAGTTAAATAGTATTCAACTTGCACACATATTTATTAATCAAATAACTTTAATAACCTCATGCAAATAAGGGAAGGTATCAGAAACGTAATTACGCTCGCTCCTACAAAAAATCTGAAATCGAAAGTCATGAACGCAACAATAATAATGGTATATTAAATGTAATCAGGCGCAGATCAGCGTTCTATGGAGGCAATGGCCGAACAAACAGGATGATTGCATCGCCATTATAACTCCTTAATACTACACCCGCAGAGAGCAAGTTGATAAATCAATACGGACTTGACTGGTTGCACTGTCTGGAACCAGTTTCGCGAAATGGTCGACCATATTTATTAACTTTTTGTAAGTGAATCAGTTTTGAGAGGGTTGATTGGACGATGTTGTTTTTATTACATCAGCTTACTTATTCGTTTTTGGTAAATGTATTTGAGCCAGCATTATTTGTAAACAGGCTTACAAAAACTTAAACATCATACGTACCTGTACCTGCCTATTTAACCGTTCTGCTATCTAAGAATAAGTATTTTTATTTATGATAAGTTTTAAATAGAAAAATGTTGGAAAAAAATAAACTCGGTCACAAGTGAATTTTCAGATGGGAATTACTTGTGGTTGAGTTGTTTGTTTTTCAATATTTTTCTATTTTAAATTTATCATAAGTATAAAAATAGCATTGAAAAAGTAGTTTTATATTTAAGTATTAATAATCTTACATAACGATATATTTCTACCGTCTACACGTTAAGGTCAATAGGACCCCGACTGAAATGAAAAAAAGGCATCAGAAAGCTCATCTTATTATGTGAAGAACAGGTTGTACGTAATACCTAATAAGTAACCACCACCGGTCGGGACCAAGTTATGAAACCGGATTAATTACGACCTACGAGCAATTCCCAAGAAAAAATAAAGTGCAATTGCCAATTCTTTTTGCCGTATAAAAAGATACGATGCACTTTGTTTTAAATAAATTCTGTTATAGCAATAAAAGGAGACTTACGTAGTTCGTTTAGTGAATCATTCATACGATGATATGCTGCGATGCATTCTAGTGGACAATTCAATTCAATGAGCAAATTAAAATTCACATAATGTGTTGTCCACGTCTGTTCAAATCATCCATATTTCTATCGCGCATTTCGCATCCTGCTTGACAGCACTCTTAATATGAACTGTCTGTCATCTACTTACTAAAATAGCTTACAATTCTAAAATAGATTAGCGAGGTATTTAACTGCATTATAAAAAAGTATTTGCACAAGTTAACTTGGCTATTTTAAAATAATTATCGTCAACGAAGGCTATAATCTATTTCTAGAGTGCGGCGCCAGACCGCATTCCAGCAGGACTCGGGATACCGCCTTAATACCCTACCTTTAGCTAGACCTCGTTAAAAATAGCCACGGCTGGGGTACTCGACCCTCGGATAATAGATGAGCTGTCCATAAAACATCAACTTTTTTCCTGTTTGTGTAAGGTCGGCTACAAAGTAATATAAAAATATATGAAGTTATGCAAACTATTACCGGTACCATCAAGCTGTGGACATCCTCTATGTTAATTATAATAACTCCTTGTACTCACAAGGAGTTATTATAATTCAGTCACTCGACAGTACCAATAACGTGTTGGCAAATCATTTAAATGTTAAGGACTGTCGTGTACGTTACATTACAGATAATAATCTTCTTCTTCTCCTTAATTACATTTATAATGAATCGATATTTCCGAAAGCAGCTCGCTTTCACAATCAGTTAACATCCTATTAACGACCGTTTAAAGTAACTACAGAATAGGTACTCGTTCCCCATCGCATCAGACCCTTAGATGATTCAATCGTAATTGGAAAATTGCTGCGAAACATCGAATCCGGTCGACGCGTAACATTGGCCTTACCAGACTCACGATCCATAGACGTGATGTTAGATTTACAATAATGTTGCAACTATTATCATGTCAAACCACTAATGATATGTTTTCTTCTTTTGCAGGATGAAGGTCGCCTTATTATGCTTGGCCTTTGCGGCCGCGAGTTTAGCCATGCCAGTAGCTGAGGAAAAACCTGTTGCTAGTGAAGTACCAGCACCTATTATCGAAGCAAAAGCTGAAGCAACCCAGCCAGAAGCAGCTGCAGCCCCTGCGCCTGTTGAAGAAAAGAAGGCTGAGCCAGAACAGGAGAAAGCTCCAGAACCTGAAGCCAAAAATGCTGCACCAGTAGAAGCTAAAGCTGAGCCAGAAGTTTCGAAAGAAGAGGCAAAGCCCGAAGCTAAAAAAGAGGAAGTACCAGAACCTAAAGCTGCTGAACCAGTGAAACCTGAAGCTAGTCAAGTAAACCCTAAAGTTGAAGAAAAGAGTGCCAACCCCGAAAAGCCTGTTGAAGTTCCAGCTAAAGTAGAAGAGGTTCCCAACGAAGTTCCATCATCCAAATCAGTAGCTGAAGAGTCTATCGATGTCGTAACCGCCGTTAAATCACCAGCTGCTGTTGCTGATGACGTAGTCGACCCTGCTGCTATTATTCCCACACCGGAAAAGAAAATTGATTTACCTGCAGAACCCGTCCCTGAGAAGAAGGAAGAACCTGCTGCTGCACCAGCTAAGCCTGAAGAAACTAAGCCCGCGGAAGTAAAATCTGAAGAAGCTGCCAAACCTGTTGAACCTGCTGCTGCTAAGCCAGCCGAAGAAGCTGCTGCTGCCAAATCAGCTGAGCCTGCAATCGACGACAGCCTTAGAGTTGTTCGTGATACAGTTGACGACAAAGCCAAGGCCGCCGTAGTTGAAGAAAAGAAAGTGGAGCCTGTTGCACCAGTCAAGCCAGTCGAAGAATCCCCCAAGGAGCAAGTAACTGAAAAGAAAGAAGGAAAGGCCAATGAACCAGCTGCAGTAAACGAAACTCCTAAGGAAAGCGAACCCAAAGCAAGCGCGCCAGTAGCTGAGGCTTTACCTACACCAGCTGAAACATCACAGCCCGACAAACCTGTCGAATCACCCAAGGCAGTAGCGCCTAAGTCTGTTGACATTAAGGAGAAGGAGAAGCCTGCAGGCGATGCTCCCGCAGCCAGTTCCGAAGAGAGTAGTGCAGAGGAAGAGAAGAAAGACGATAGCGGGGAAAAAGACTCGTCAGAAGAAAGCGTCGAGAAGGTCGACAAGCCTGTTTCCAAATCCTAGGTTAGTTTGAAGGAGCGCTTGCGGCGGGCGTGTGTCGACGGTCCTCGACACGCGCCCCCCGCGCCGACGCCCGCGCCGGCCGCCCGCACCGGTCGCCCCCGCGCGCAGTGCCCAATGAAATGTGATGCATGTACGTGCATGTGACAGTGTGAACGAGCGCCATGCGTTAAGCGTGGATATTCCCGTCTATTCATTAAAGACCTAGAGACTTATTTAAATAGCCGAATCGAAAATTACCTGCGTTGTAATTTATATTTCTCAAAGTAAATTATCGAATTTCCGGTAGGTACTATAAGTAAGAATAATAAAATATGTTTTTATAATACAAGGATTTTCCTTTTATTTCAAGTCCTTAAAATATTTGCAGCGTAAAGAATGCTATGTTATGCTTATGTTTGATTTACACCAGCTTTACAGTTGCTGAAGGAAATTGAATCATATGTTAAAATAAAACTAACTGACAAACTCAAGTTTGCCCTAGAAAGGAAAAGCTACACTTTTCAGTAGTAGTACGAATGGGCCCTAACCCCTTATACAAATATATTTTGGCTAAACTAATAGCTAATTTCAATAACCATACCTAAGTAAAGGAAAGGCCTATCTGATAAATATTTCGTTTGTTGATCCTGTATAGCTTTCATTAAAGTAGCGAAATCAGTTCACTTCTCGGCGCTAAGTTCGCTGTTCTCTAAGTTGCCCAAAATCTTCCAAAGCTTTACGTATAAACTTGCTGGAGTTTCTGTAGTATTCGGTAAAATAAACAACGGAAGTACAGTCACGAGCAATGATATGTATATGTTACAGTAAATGTTAATAGTGTGATACTATAACTGATCATTATTAATATATTCGCACATTAATGAACCAACAAGAGAGAAGTCTTGTTTGGATCATATTCTAAGTAATATAGAATGTGCTAAAGGGAAAACTCACCATTTTTTTTTGTTTGCCACGAAACTGCTCAAACTCTTACATTCCCAATTAAAAAATGTGATTTAAAGCCAAATTAGCGCTATGTATATAAAAGAGATTTTAACACAGCAACATGATAAAATTCAAGGAATGTTTGAATAGCTTATCTTTGTCGGACGTATATTCTTGAAGATTAAAAATATTCTTGAAGATATTAATAACAAAAAGCGCATCTCCGCCATATGATATGTCCAAGGCATTTGATCTAGTAAACCACGAAATCCCATTAAATAAATGCGAACGATATGGCATAAGGGGAAACGCATTAAATTGCATCTCCAGCTACTTACTGAAGTGTAGATGAAAAACATTTCCAATATTCTGTAAGATCTAAGAATAAAATAAATAAAGCTGGTCTTCCTCAAGGGAGTATAACCACCTTAGGGGGTCCACTCTTGTTCCTAGTCTATATAAATGACATACCAAAAATAACACAGCATTCTTGCGTCATCTTCGCTGATGATATCTCTGTGGTAAAGTAGGGCAAGTTGTATCACTACTAAACATTACAACAAAATCAGTATCACAATGGTTAGAAAAAAATTGCTTAAAGGTCAATTTACCGAGAACAACTAAGTCCAGTTCGCAAACTATAAAACAAAACGAGAATCTCTGAGTATAAGTTTAATGGTGAACAAGTCACGGAGGTTCCTCAAACAACATTTTTAGGTCTAATGCTTGATTCACACTGCAATTGGAAAGCACATGTAAATTTAGTTTGCACTCGCATCAACCGTTTTGTTTTCGGTCTAAGGAAGCTGAAAAAAGTAAGCGATGAACAAGTCGAACTCGCACATGAAGGGTTTCGTCTCTCACACAAGGTT
Organism: Chrysoteuchia culmella; assembly: GCA_910589605.1. Lineage (NCBI taxonomy): Eukaryota > Metazoa > Arthropoda > Insecta > Lepidoptera > Crambidae > Chrysoteuchia > Chrysoteuchia culmella. The sequence continues at coordinate 16,845,277 of OU342651.1, read as the reverse complement.
GCCTGGAAGAGATTGCTATGTAGCAATAAGACCGCCTATTGTGTTCCTCTTTTTTGTCATTTTCTCTGTATGTGTTTGTTTTTGTATCGTGTGCAATAAAATTTATATTATTATATTAAATACATCTACCCAAAATGCTACTATAATTTTTCGCCTGCAAAAATAACTTTTTGTTTCGTAGTGTCTGTATGAATGACAAAGTTATATTTGCGGTTTTGGCAAATGTGCTATAGCTCTCAAACTGCATAATATATTTCGTTCAAACTAATTTTCGTTGAAAGTTTTTATAAAGGTCTACAGCATATTTATTTTTTTACTCTCTTATTTCAAAAGTTAGAGGGGGGACGTCGACACATTTTGCCACTTTGTAAATGTACATCTTTCAAACGGTTGACTTTGAAAAAAAATTGTTTTAGAAACCTCAATGTAATTTTTAAAGACGTATAGGTTTGATGAAAAAAAAAATTTTCAGCTTCAGTTTCATGTATGCCCATATGTCAGCCCCCCCTTAATATATATATATATATATATATATGTCGGAGAAACACCATTCTTCTCGACATCGTCGTTAGTGGTCACGGGTCTAGTGGGCGCCATCGGGGTTAAATGCGAGCACAAAACTAAATAGTCACCGTTTCGTACAATTTTATTTACACTTTAACAATGTTTTATCAACAAACAAGAATCACTTGAACTTAACTGATTAAAATTAACTTTCTAAATGACAATTTAATAAGTAAAACCGAGCAGCGGGTTCGAAGCACCGATCTAACTTTAATGAACTAAAAAATGATCCACCTCGATCAATCGACACAACAGTAATGCGCGCCGACACTCAATGCGCGGCAAAAACAGTGAAAACAACAAGATGGCGCCTCGACCCCGCTCGAGGCGCGCCCTCTGCTCTGAGCCGTTTAGTGATTATTAAAAATTATGTATGTTCTATGTTCTAAGTTCTATGTATGTTTTTTTTTTATTATTTTATAACTGATTATTTTGGTATCAATACTTCTTCTTTATGATTGTAACATTTTTTTATAATGGATTTTGAATTTTTGATAATGGGGCATTTACTTATATTAACATTTTTTTATTGTGACATTTACTTAAATTGATATTCGATTCCTATTTAAATGATTAATGACTTTTTATCTTAATTCTATAATTTTAGCTATTTATTGTACCTACATTGTCTACATACCAATGTTGTTACTTAATAACTGTAAATTAGGAACTCAACATTTATTTTTTTAACTTTGCATGCTGTTTGACCAGCGAAACATGTTGACCATAATATCTTTACAAAATCCATGTAACCGTGTTTCTTGCAAAATAAAATTATTCTTATTCTTGGTCTAATACTGACTGAACTCATAATTTGGTTAAAATGATTAAAAGTATGAAATTTATCACTTTTTTTCGTTCATCTATCTTCTAAATATAGATATAGAAGAAGAAACTGACTGACTGACATTCACACTTATTCATGCTGATATTATAAATGTCAAAGTGATTGTTGTTTTTCTGGCTGTTCCCTTTCTCGAGTAAACCGCTGAATAGATTTTAGTGAAATTTGGTATGAACATAACTTGAACCGTGGAGATGGACATAGAATACTTTTTATTCTGATAAATGGCACTACTACGCGACATTCTAAGTCCACGTGATAACCTAATTCCTCGCGGATGTAACGGTATTAAAGTCAGTCATTCGTTGCATTTGAACAATAAATAATTAATCCTATCCTATTAATATTATAAATGCGGAAGTTTGTGAAGATAGATGACACTTTATAGCCTGACTCTTCAGGCTATAAAGTTTTTGTCGCGTTAAAATATCTCATACCTAAGGGAAAACAAAAAAAACAATGTGGAGTAAAAAAGGGCGGCGTCACATAATTTTAGAAATCCTGCTATCCTACTAATAATATTATAAATATAAAAGTGTAGTGGTATAGATGTTTGGATGTATTTTTGAAATCGGTGGTACAAGTAGTATTTTTTTAAAGATGAATTATGGAATAAGGTTAGGAAAAAGAGAGATATTTCTTTCTTTCTTTTATTAAATCTTTCTGGACCAAGTTCTAAAGACCACGCGGACGAAGTCGCGGGCGGAAGCTAGTTATTAATATTTATCAACTGCCTTTGGTAAAAGTAATAAAAAAAATTTTTTATAGTTTAAATAGTCAGTTCCGACTCTGACAGCCTTTTAACCTATCAAAACGTCAACAGAAGCGGGGGAAGGGGGACTCGGTGGGCGAAGCCCCCCGCAATCACCAGGAAAGTACGAAAGGTACCTCTAGGTTTTTTTTAAGTTTGAAGAATTATACGCTTCCTCAGAAGGTGCTAATGGTATACACGTCATACCCTCTGCTGTTGCGAGTAGTTACTGTTCTTAATTGATTATAGTTAATTAGCAGAGAAATGAATTTAGTGGGAATATATTATAATTTATTATTATTTTGTTTCTGACGGAAATTTAGAAAAGTCTTGGAAAATTTAAAATAATTGTATTTTAAAGATTAGGAGTTGGAATAGTTGGACCATAGTCGATCTAATCTTTTATTCGCTTCGGTAGCGATTTGTACCTCGGGCAGGCCCTTGAGGACGACCATAGACCTTAGAAGTTGCTGGTTCTACCGTGAGTTGGGAGCCGGTTGAGTTAAGTTTCTTCAGCGTGGCGTCCAAGTGCTCCGGCTTGTCGAACTCGAGCCGGACTTTGCCGCCGGAGATGCGGAGAACCTTTGCCGGAGCAAAGTCCAGGTACCGGAACTCCATGAATCTGCTAAAGGATTTGATGATGCTCTCATGGGTTTTGCCGGAGCAAAGTCCAAATCAAATCAAATCAATATCATTTATTCAGTCTAGGCTGTTACAAGCACCTACAACCCTACGGCGGGAGACCTTGTAACGAGAAGAACCGGCAAGAAACTCGTCAAGGGCTATTTTTTTCTCCCTGTTTTATTTCATACAGAGTCGTCAAATTGAAAAGTGAGCTTAACATATCAGTAAGGTCAATTTCCATCACAAAAGAAAATACTAATTATAATATTACATTTTATGGTTATCCTAACCGTAAACAATTTTCAACTCGTAAGGAAGGACTTACATTTAACATTTCTCGCATTACAAGGTTACTGTACTGCAAGTTGTGACGTACATAAAGGTCGATAGCAATTTATTTTAGATAGGTTATCCAGGTTCCGGAACTCCATGAATCTGCTAAAGGATTTGATGATGCTGTCATGGGTAGCCTCATCCGAAGTGCGAAGTGAGGATGGAGACTCTCGAGTGGTGGGTTTCGGTTGTGTTGCTTCTCGCAGTTGTCGGTTCGGTGCCTTTGTTGTCTTGTTAGTTGGGTCTCTATATTTTTTGGGTTAAAGTGGTCAAAGTTTTTATAATGTTATCTATTTGGGCCAGCGGCCAGCGAAGCGCCAGAGACGTCTTTCATTTAAAAGTACTAGATTGACCTCAAAATGTATGAAAAATAATGTTTGTACAGGTATCATATTTAAGCCCCCTTGAGTGGGGGCTGCGCCCCTCGTCCTCCCGCTTCTGTTAACGTTTTGCTAGGTTAAAAGGCTGTAAAGATCGATATTTTTGGCCTGAAGTCGGCCAAAAACAATTGAACAAAGACTGTAAAGATCGATATTTTTGACCTGAAGTCGGCCAAAAACATTTGAACATTAATTAAATTTATCAAAATTCAGTTGCAGTTATAAATGTGCGGCAAAAGTAATTAATTCATCACTTTTATCTTTTATCATGGTATTTATCAATAATTGTTGGTAATTATTCATAATTGAAAATTAATAAAATTTACCGTAACATTTACACTTTACAACCTTATCGCATTGACGCACATGGAAACAAAGCTCTCTCAGTTCACAAATGTCATTCAATATGTCACAAGGTTGCTTAGTGTTTCTATGTCATAACGTGACATTGTACAATCGTTATAAAGGGATATTTATTTTTAAAAAGTAACAGATATACTACTGGTCAACCGGGAAGTACCCCGATTGTACCTACGTATTCCGTACTGTATTCCATCGTATATCCACATTATTGGTTAGCAGTATAGAAAGTTCGTATTTTGAGATATTATTTAAACAATTAATATTAGCACAACAAAGCATAAGATTCTTAGGCAAACTCTCGGTGCCTGAACAATTACTCAATACTCAATTATTTATTGCATTCCATAATGTACACAAAAGATGTTGAACATAAATAAAAGATCATCATGGACCCTGACGGACACGCAATAGGGTTTAGAAGAGAGGAGGCGCTACAATGATAGCAAGGTTAAATTAAAAAAAAAACAATTATGACACAGTAATTTTAGATGACAGATTTTAAATACCTTTTTTTATTTAATAGTGTCATTGAAGTATTCACGTAAACTGTAATAGCATTTAATTTTATATATTAATTTTTTTTTATAATTGGTTTATAAACAAAGAATGTTTATTTTCATTAATTATTAAAGATGGTATTGTAATTGATTATGTGTTTTAATGGACGTATGCAATGTACTATTAGATGTTAATTTTAGTCTGGAACTGGGTAACATTAATTTATTTTTGTATCTCGACGGATATTTAGAAGGAATATCTTGTCTATTTATAAAATTCGCTATGCTTATGTACAAATTTGCAAACTTCTAAAATATACAGACAAGGTATAGAGGCAGTATTAATTTTTTTTTAAAGTACGGTTTGCAGCTCTCCGTTTGTTCTATGTTGGCTATGATGCGGATTTTTTTTTGCATAGTGAGGAGCATAGCCGCTTAGCCGCATCCGAGCTGTTGCCCCACAGCACCACTCCGTTACTTAGCCAAGCATGCGCGTAGGCGTAGTATGTAACTATTGCCGTTTCTATATCGGTAGTCTTTTTTACTTCGCGCAGTGCATAGGCAAAGCTTGATAGTTTGGATAATTTTTTTTGTACGTGGGCTTTCCAGTTAATGTGCCTATCTATAATTATGCCTAATAATGAGAACTCTTCCACACATTCTAGTTTTGTACCTATATAATTATAATTTATATTTAATGCTGCTTTTTTAGGGGGATGGAATGTCATGATTTTAGTTTTAGAATAATTTATATTCAAGTTGTGGTCATTTAACCAGTCTGATGTATTAGTGACTAAGCGATCTATGTTTTCGTTTATATTATTGTTTTTATTACATGATGTGAGTAGAGAGATGTCATCAGCAAACAAAACGTACCTAGTGAATTTGCACTTTTGGCACCTGCAGCCCACTTCTATCACCGGACTTCTCGTATTATCTGATTAATTAGTGCTACAGTGACTAACTGATTTATTACCGCTTTTTGAAATTTTGGTGTTTTAGTTCTTTAAGTTTTCTCAGCTGTCATGCGTCTAATCGTTTTGGTTACGTAGTACTTAAATAAATTATCGATGCGTCTCGGTAAGCGAAAGATACCTCTAATCAATTTCGGAATAGGAAAAAAATTATATTAATACGTTTAGCTAAGCATTTACTATCTTAATTTGACTCTTCTCTTTAATTGGACATACCATGACGACAGCCATACAATCTTTGCGGGATTTGCAGAACATCAAACGTGAAGCTTGTCAGTAAGAAATCACTCAAAACATCACTCTAATGGTCAAACCTCAATGACGCCAAATTTGCCATTGGTTAGGTCCCAGTTATTGAAAACAAGTGACAGGTTTTCGACTATCCTTCATTCATCAACACTATCCATTGATAGACTTTTACTAGAAAAAAGAAGAAGAAAGAAAAAACATTTATTGGCACACACACACACATTATAGAATATAAAAAAAAACTTAAAATTAAACCTTACTTAATAAAAGCATAACTTAAGGAATATGATGTGGGTACTAAGTATATGCACTGCAAATCTAGCAGCTAAGGCATATTATATTTTTCTGTCACTCTCCCTTCAGTTCAGACAATTTGCCAATTACGTCGGCTTTTCCTATAGTATCCAGATAGCACCAATGTTTTAGAAACGTATAATTGTCCTGTCACCTGTCGCTGACAATTGTAATCTTTATGAAACAGAGCCCTGGTATCAGAATCAATTGGTATTGCCATCTTGCTCAACAACGTGTTGCCAAAAGAATTGTCATTTTATGTCGGTGAAATTATTTAATCTACCAATATCAATGAAAGACTTACCAGTCAATAAATTTAAGTGTGAGTTGTATAGATTTCTGTCTGAAAAATGTTTTTATAGTATCAATGAATTTATAAACTGTAAAATTTAAGTGATTATACTTAAATCTTACAGTTTGTTTTTTGTGATTATATACAATTTTATTATCATCATTCTAATTCGATTTATTTGGACATGATTTTATTTGTCATAATTTTTTATGACATTGCAAATTGTTATTACAGTTCGATTTATGTGGACATGATCTTATTAATTTGTAATTTTAATGACATTGCTAATTCATTATTATTTCGATTTAATTGGGCATGATGTATGACATTATTTTTTTAACATTGCTAATTTATTATTTTTATTATATTTTTTTATTTAATAGTAATTATTGGTAATCTCTCAGTGTTGCATACCAATTTAATTGGTTAAATGTGAGAAACAATAATGATATATATAATTACTATGTACTGGCCACATTTACTGCAATAAAGAACTATTCTATTCTATTCTATTCTTCAACATTCGTTTAAAAAAACGCTCTATTACTATGGAGATAATTTTAGTTCCAGTAATATCAGTGGAACTTCTCTCTTGAGACAAAAGCCAAGAAAGAAGAATCATAGAAGATAGAAATCGATATCAACCTACTGTCAACCTATCATTTTTAATTTAGTACAGTGACCGCTAGAGGTGCTGCACTCATTTTCATACAAATGCCCATACGATAGTCGCTAGGCAGCATAGTTTTAATGGATCTACTATCAGGGGGTCAATTCTGCTAACATCTAGTCATGATCGAATCACTGTACACACTGTAGCAACAAGAACTGGGTAAAGTAATACAATTGACTAAACACTAACAGAATTAGAGATCAGTGGGCCTACCATGAGTTTTCTTTCCGTTTACTCTACAGTAAAAAGGAGATATTTTGTATGCGAATCTGCACAGCGTTTCTAGTGGGGAGTAGCAGGACTACAGATTCTCATACAAAAAGTCTCCCGTTTACTGTACGGTCAAAGGATAGAAAACTCATGGTGGTCCCACAGGTCTGTGACAGTTTAACAGAGCACTAACCTCATCAGTAAGCATCCGGCACGCGACGACGCCTAGCGACCACCAGTCCACCGCGTGCCCGTACGGTTCCCGGCTCAACACCTCTGGAGCTAATGACAAACATATTTTACACATGAATAAATGTAATTCAAAGAGATATGTACTTACTAATGATTACACATTTCAAAGAGTAATTAAATAAAAAAGTTGATTATTAAATACAAAAAGACGCTATTAAAAGTGCAGGCCATACTGAAAGCGATACGAAATGCTAATAATTTCGTTTTCGTTTTGCACCTCCTGTGACTGTGAGCTACAATCGCTCTAAATAAACATATCGTTGTTTCGCTTCACTCCAAACTGGCCTTCACATAACAGGGTATTTAAAAAATGCTAGTAAAAAAAAAATATGTACCTATTCAAATTGAACCAAATATACAGACGAGGAAACATATTTGGTACGAGTGTACTACCGATAACGGCGGACTCGAATCAATTTGTGTACTGTCGAACTATACATTACACATGTGAAGATGAAAATTCAACAGATTACGAATCCAATTAACAACAAATTAGAGTTCAAAATATTGAAGATGAAAAGCAAGCCCCAACAGAATGTGTTGGCTTTTGACAAAGACTTTAAAATATAGCGAAGAAATCTTTGTACTTATACTTAATCTTACGTCCCTTTTATAACAATATTTTGACATACATTTATAATAAAACAAAACATAGTTAGGTAGCACCAACATATTTGCGATTAATAAACATTCACACTTCTTGTGCTCTGCGCACCTAGCATTCCCCCATTCATACTTTTTACTTAATTCAACCAAAAATAATAGTAAAATTACTTATGTTTATTCTGTCGATGGAAGGAAGTTCTTGATGTCGCGTAGCACACGAAGTCTTCTTCTACACACTGTATTTTATGTACTATTTCACATGTTTTTTTTTTTCTTTTTATTAACTTTGCAATAATCTTAATTAAAATTTCTACTCATTGTATATTATTTTAGTTAGAAATAAAATATTAGAAAATGAGTTAAATTCTTGTTAATGAGTATCTAGATCAGGGTTTCCCAAACTATGGGTTGCGAGCGAATAATGAATGGGGCCCTGTAGAACGACACACCCACCGACAGAGAGAGAAATTTCCTTTTCATCCCATCTATTCGAAAAACGCTGATTGATTCGCCTATAAGTGCGAGCAAAGTAAGTCTTTTCTCCAAGAGACTTTTCACGGGGCAGTAATGAGATTTGAATTTCGAACGTTAACATCGTCCCTTAGTGCTCCGTGACCAAAGAGATCGCACGAAAATATTGTATGAAAAAGTCACTGGCCGATTATTAGGTGACCGGCCCGTGCAGCGCCGCAAAAGAAAAAAGAAAAACGCACGAACTACGTATTACCCTTGTATTGGACTCTTGCAGTAAACAGTGTTTTGGGATATTTGCAGTGATATTTGCAATAATTGCGAAAAATTAGTTCCACAAGCAGCGAGTTTTTTTTTTTTAACTATGACTAAAATTTCAAAATTGCACAAACGTTTCAAATATTAATATTAATTTTTAAGCCGTTACTTTATAATTTTTTTAATATTATTTTGCTCCCTTATGGTACAATCTACTATTTCACCTCACACGCTCTGAAAAGGAAGTTTTGTCAATCAGTTTAGGCATAGAAAATCGCTTTTTGCGGCCTAGCGCGGCAAAGTACTTTTTTAATTTAATAGCTAAAAATATGTCATAATGCGTTCCGAATCGCACTATTGACTTTTTTGTTATATTTGATTCTTATTTTAAATAGCTTTAAATTAATTATAATACTCCGTTTGGTTTATTTGTTATAAGAATTTTATATTAGGCTGGGTGAGATTTCACAACCTATAAATGGATTTCGGACTGTGACACAAATCTTTATTTTTAATTTGTCTTTGTCTTGTACCACATGTCAGTGTCAACATTTACATTATTTATTTTAATAGTTTTTATTCGTATTAATAAGTAACAATATATTCCTACTTTAAATAACTTTGAATTAACTATAATACTCCCTTTTTTATTATTTGTATCATTAAAACAACGAGAATAAGGTATAATTTAGATTAAACTCTATGTTTTTTACCGGAAGTTGACCGCGGAAAAAACCATAAATGTTTCTCGCTGTTGTTGTGAGGTGAAAAATTGTGTGTTACGCTCGGCAGAAAAGTTTTTAGCGTCTTGTACCTTTGAAATCCTCGTTTCGCTCAGGATACAATCCTAGTATCCTTCACTTGCTCAGATTTCAATAGAGGAAACTCGCCGCTAAATAACCAAATTTCCAGCCTTGCATAACAAATAACTATTTCTTTTACTGCATTAAGTGGTCTTGGAACTTGTCACTAGCCCCTAGACTAGGGTATCTGAGAATGGCAAGATGACGAAAAAAGTAATCCCGCTTGGTGGCGCTGCATTAGATGTAGACCTGTCAAATGTTGTTTACTTTTGTGCATGTGGGTTATTATTTATTTTTCTCTAAAAATGCATTGCATTCGCTTCCAAATTTTAAAATTTGTAGCAACCAATGATTGCAATAGAAACAACGTCTTTGAAAAATTTACAGGTTTGGAAACTTGTATTAGATGGGTCTTAGCCTAGACAACTTTGGGAGTCACTGATCTTTATAAATGAATATCAAATTGTGTATTATTATATTAAAATTATTCCTATCTCAAAGATTATGTCAGTCAAAGTATGTGATCGGTGTATTATCAAATTGTAGAATTTAGGAACTTGTTTTGATAAACGTTCAAAACACGCCAATTAAATAAAAAAACTGTTAAATAATACTTCATCATTTATTCACATATTCATATAAATTATCACAAGACTAAGATTTTTTCAGCTTATTATTTTTTTGAACTCATACATCACAACATATACCTCCTATTTCTCTTTTACCATATACTCTAGTATGTAACAGCCATTATTATACACGCTATTGACGTATAATTCTAAAATATCTTTCAAATAAGGCCATAGCATGTTGTGTGCAGTGATATCATAGTATTTTTTGTTAAAATGTGCATGAAAAATACCACACTTCATAAAACGAGGCACACAATGAAGGTATTTAGAATAGAATAAAATATATTGTCTTATCACCAGATTTGTGAGTGTAAAATTTTAAAACAATTTACATTTTAAGGTACTCGCTGATATGAAAATTACAAATGTTTATCAACAAATAGTAACTATAATTAGCGGCATGATAAAATACAGTTTATTTAGTAAAATATTGTTGTCTATCCCAAAACCACAGAGCAAAACAAAAGTACAGCGTTAGATGATACATCATTAGTAATTTTTATAACAATATTACTCCTTAGATAGGGTTCTTAATCAAATTATATTAAAGAAATGTCACATTTGCAATATTAGTTCTGAAAGGAGCGAAATTAAAAAATATATAAGTACTGTGACTAACATAATATATAATAATATTTTAGTCTATGGTTGGTCACAGAACTAAGTTGAACACTAAATAGAAGTATAAAATGACATAGGCTAACATTTCACTGATATATTATTGTTACAATACTTTGCTATGGATAAGGAGTTGGTACGAAAAAGTAATAAATATTCAACTATTTTTTTTATATCGACTATACCATCTTATCTTGCCGCAACATTTTTTTGGATAACACCACGGATAGCAGGATAGTGAGTAGCGATACAGCCTCATCTTTGGTGACAAATATCAATTGTGATAAATTACAGATTAGGTTACAAGGTAATAAACAGTATCAGTAATTGCTTGGCAATGACGTCACTGTATCTTATTTCATCCACAAGTCGCAATCATAAAATATTAGATTACATTTCTTTGTATTGCACACAAATATACTCAAGCAGTCCCCTGTTTTGGGATCTCAAACTTTTGCGGATTAAAAAACCTACTTAAATTCAAACGTTCATACGCAAAAAGTTTCGTAACTGCTAATATTATAATTATACATAATACATATAATGATAAATATTTATCAAATCCATATAAAAATAAATATAATTATTGACGCCAGTCTCAAACAATCCCTACAACTGATAATAAGATAGAACTTATCCAATTGAAACGACTAAAGCTAGTCAGAAAATGAGGTAGGACAGTAAAATCAGAAATGTGACTTAAAGGACTTACCCCTGTATTCACAAACCGTACTTGCGTCAGTGACACTCAAACGAACCAATCACAGAAACAGAATACAACGCACTGCTTTGAATAGAGCTCGATAAAATTGTGATTGGTTCGTTTATGTGTGACTGAGACAAGTATTGTTTATGAACGACGAAAAGCAAACGGCATACCATAAAATTGGATATTCATAAATTAAACTAACAAAAGAAATAATCTAATTCTATTCTGTGGGCCTAGTCTACCGAAACACTTTAAAAACCCGGTTCATGCATTTTCAAAAGACGAAAAATTTTAGTGTTATTTGTATAGTTCAATTAAACATTTGATTTTAATAGTTTAAGCCAATTGCGCAATAAAAATTAAGGAGCTTTCAATTTAAATTAGTAGGCAAGTTATTAGAATAATAGGTTAACTACACAAACAGTTAAAAGCTTTTTTACAAGCAAACTTTTAGTTTTTAAGTAATAATAGTACATAGACAATAGCAGTGCCGTTTTAAAAAAGAAGAATAGTAACAATTTCCCAATTAGTTTTCTTACAATATGCTTCCTTAATGACTAATGAGAAATCCATGCACCATCTAGTACTCTAACCGACTAATACGATACACGTACGCTTTATAACGATCATTTTATTCCACTCTAGCTGTATTATAAGTTCGATAAAGCTCTCAATATTCCAACATCTCGCATTATTCGAAGGCATAATAAAATGAGAAAAAATCTGTACATTTTATTTACATACATCTTACTCTACCGCGTAATTTTATATTTCTTTTTATCATTATCATCTAACTAAACTCACACAATCAAATTAATATAATTTTTACATTTTAATTCTCGCCGGCAATATCACAAAGCGATTGTTTTAATATAAAAAAACACATAATAGTCGAAAGACTATACTATATTACACTGAGTGCGACTACACTCAACTATACAACGCTCACGAATAAGGGACATATTGGGTAAATTCAAACTTCAAGGTACCACCGACGCAGTCGAGTTATTATTACTTTTGGCGGCAGTAAACAAATCATAATTACACCAAAACTAGGTAACTATTCGTTAAAATCTACTCACCTATCTATACAAAGTGCATTGTGAATCAACTTATAACTTACATAGTTAAAGGTACAAAAAAACTTAAGTTAGGTACAAAAAACAATAGACGAATTCGAACACTAAATAAATCATATAATTGTGTGGACACATCAACCAGCCTTCCGAGTCATAGCTCTAAAATTATTACAACTAAATTTACTTCAACACTAATATTACAACAGGCAAATGTTAATAAATCATAAGTAGATACAGTTTAATATCATCATTAAAGGAAACCACATTGATTGTTAATCTACAGTCAACCACATCTTTGAAATAAAACATCACGAAATTATTAATATAAATCATCTGCAACTTCGTTATGTATAACGTCTCATAAGACAGTGCTATATAAACAAACATCTCAACTAAACTAACAGTCAATAGATATACAAAAGGTTACAACGAAATCAAGGCAATAACTAAAACCATGTATTTGGTGAAACGGCACGTAATAACGCCATAAATCTTGCGCAAACATGTATAAGTACAAAAAGTGCTGCTTAGACATATTTAAGTTAAAGAAGTTCGGAAATTACATTTATGCTTTCGAAAGATAATACGAATGTCGATCTAAGGAGTCAAGTATTTATACTCATCACAAAAAACGTTTAAAAAGTCGTGCCTAGTATTTACAGAAATTTAGTTCATAAAAATAAATCTTTACTCGTACTTAACTATCACCCTTTTTACAATAATTATGTTTAGTAACCGGTTGCGACGTCACCGGCGTTAGACGGACGAATGTGCGCGACAGACGTTCCAACGCGTCAACCTCACGTCGGCCGAGGCGTCGACAATAAACGTAATTACCCCATTCACGCGAGCAGAGGCAGCAGGCATCACAACGACAGCGTATCACGTATCAGTTTGCGCACCGTGTTGATGTGCGACACGGGCGGCGCGCCCGACAGGTTGTAGTGGATTTTGAACAGGTACGGCTGGATGTCGGAGTACGTCGTGTCGAAGATCAAATCCGCGTCTGAGCGGCTCGGCATCTTCGGAACGTACTCGTGGCGGTTGATTATCTCGGTTATGAAGACTATTTTGTCTTGCAGCATTTCGACGACGCTCTCGTGCTTGCTGTGCATGTCGTGATCGCTACGCTCGGTGAGCTCGCAGTACACCGTCCACACCTCCCAGGGGACGCACTCGGGTTGGAACGGCCAACGCGCCCGCCTCTTCTGGAAGAACTCCAGGCTTATCGAGCCTCGAGGGGGCGACGAGGTGCCGTCCACCGCGCGGAGCTGCTCCGAGAAATCCGATATCTCCCGCTTGACGTCGCGGCCGAGAGCCTCCGACTCGCAGCAGACGTAGGTGAAATCTATGAAATCGCAGTCGACATCCACGTAGCTGACCGTTCGGATGGAGTAGCTCTCCTCGTTGTTGTAAGTGAACTTGCCGCTTGAGCGGTGGAAGAGAACGGTGTGGAATATGCTGGCGACCACTTCGTCGACCTGGCGGCCCTCCATGGCCAGCTCGAAGGCGATGGTGCGGGCGTTCATGGTGGCGACGCTCACACGCGCGCTGCCGCCGCACGCGCACCGGACATAATCACCCTACGATCCGAACTACGCCGCGAACGCTTCTCCGGCCGACACGCGAACGATAACTACACGCTGAGCCATTCTAAAGTATGCAACGAGTCAAGTCCCACGCTGAAATGGAAAATGACCGTTTTATATGCCGCCTCGATTTCTACGCCGTCATTTCTAGCACGAATATCTATCGAAATGTAACGGAATTTAATGCCATTTTAGGGCTACTACACAGCGCCATCTGCTATAAAAGCTGACGATTTTTTTGTGATTTATTTAACTGTAACTAGAAAGATCGTTATTGGACTAACTACTACTAATCTGAAAAATTTACTCTGTAGTTGATTCGACTTCGATAGATTTACGTCCTTAGAGCACGTGGGAACTTTCGACTTACCCATATACTTGAGCGTGCCGCAGAGTGTGGTGGTCCGCGAGCCGAGAGAGAGCCACTTGGACAAGCCAAAGTCGATCAGTTGGACGTGGTAGTCGGCGTCGAGGAGGATGTTCTCTGGCTTTAGGTCGCGGTATATGACGCCGGCGTTGTGGAGAAAATCTGCGTGAACAAGTAAGATTTATCAGTCGTAGTTTAATTAAATAATATTGTCACAATCACTGTAAGTTACGATCTCTTTTTAGTTTTTCGACGCCAGATACACTTTTCATAAAGTCGAAATAATACTATAGTTAAGGAATAATCAAAATGACACTGCTAAAGATGTTTATCATTTATCGATATATCGAGGGCTATACCTACTCGTAAAAGTTAGACGTCATGATAGCTTACCTAAAGCAATAGCAATCTCGGCGACAAATATTTTCACTAATTCCACAGGTAACTTGCCGTACTTGTCTAACAAGGCTAAAAGCTCGCCACCAGGAATGTATTCTGAAACTAAACAAAAATAATGGTTAGTATGCAGTTGTTGTGATGAACGGTCACGAAATACCATTAAATCTACTAAATCTAAAATATTCTATTATGGCAACACTGTTGGCCGGACGTATTTTCCCCGACTCAGTGCAAATGAAAAAGTAGTGCTATTTGGATAATTTCACGTGTTATTGGACAAAGATGCTGAAACTGCTGAAAGCTAAGTTTTCTGGGATAAGTGGTATCAATTAATTTCATGATTTCATAGTTTGTGCCTAATTTAATATGTAACATAATTTCTCCAATTTACCCAGGTCAATGAGACCAGGGTTGGTTGATCTCCTAGCGCTAGCGAGAATGCAACATACGTATGATACATGATGCAATATGCACCTCACGAAATATACATGTACACATCATGCATGACGCATCCAAAAGCAAGCAATCCGTCAGCCGCGACCCTCAAATTGGTCGTCTGAGATGACGCGATGCGCAGGTCGTGATCCTCGAGGTGATCGACCTAATGACGGGCATTGGTAATCCCAGCGATGCGCCGGGATACCTGTTGGCCGCAGGTATCTTGTTACTGGGGCTCGGTGTTGGCCAAAGCTCCGGGCAGCGAGCGGGGCCCTGTTCGAGGGGTCTGCCCGTCTCGTCAATGTATATCATGGGTTGGATCTAGTGTGCTAATAGCTAGACCACCAGTTTCCAGCTTGGCTGATCACGTTGATGATTTATGGGCCGTAGGCCAGTGACACTAAACACATTACACGTCTATAATTTATATATAAAGTTTAAATTATACACAAATTGTATATCTTGTCTGTGTATTGGGAATCCTTGGGATTACTAGAATGCTTAGTAACTAAAGGTTAATAGAAACTTTCAATTTACAGGTTGAAGATAGAAGGGGAAAAGGACACTCAATACAAAGACCTAAGCGCAGTATTATGGGATAATCAGTGATTCAGAAAGAGATGAGGTACCAGAGGATCTGTTGGATCCTCAGTGATGTCGTAGTACCGTGTAGTTAATAAAAGCGAAGCAGATCAAATAAATTTAGTAAGTCAAACCACAGTTATTATCAATTCATCACTGTAATCACACTATTAATTGAATAAATGTACAACAATAATAATATAATAAACAAAGAGACACGGAACCCGACAGCAGTCAAATATTTTTGTCTCAAACTCTTTTATCTATAAGTTGCCTTTAACATTAAAAAATGAGCTCTATTGCTATGGTAATACCAGCTTGTAGATTATCTAACTCTGTTGCTAACAGATTTTGATTGAAATTGATTGAAAGTGTTTATGGTAAATTTTAAATAGAAAAATATTGGAAAAAATTAACTCGGCCACAAGTGAATTCTCAGGCTGGAATCGAACCAGCGACCTTTGGAAATCCGGTCCAATGCTCTAACCGCTGAGCTACCGAGACTTATTGAAAGTGATTGAAAGTACATAGCTGCTTTACTAAGATAGATGTCACTTTGTTTTTTACTAAAGCAGCAAAGTGACTGACCCTTCAATCAAACGTTGATAGAAACAAGTTACATAATCAGAGGGCAGGAGATACCTACACTTTACAATGAGGTAGACAAGTTATGTTTACATCCAAGTGTGAATAATATAATTTCGTCATAGACAAAATTTAAGGATGGTACCTTTAAATTAAGGATATTAATTTAAAGTAAAGCAGTGATTCAGTTTGCTACCATTTAAGCCAGGGATTCCCAAAGTGGTCTCAGGGGTCGACATAAACAAACACTCGAGTAATTACACTTTATATTTTCATGGATTACACTACTTTACAACAAAAAATACCCAAGCATGAAATGTACATTGTTAGAGTTAATTACCCTTAGTTCGACACCGAAAAACTTGACGTGCAAATTTATTTTCTACTTTATTCTGAAGTAGAAAAAAAATAGTTCTTTAAAAAGCTTTTCGAATTTTCAGCCTAACTGTATGAGAAAAATGTTAAAAATTACTCAAAGTACTTGTTTTTTCATAGTGGTTAGGATCAGATTCTCTTTAAATAGACCAGCAATAATCAGCCAGCATGTTTTCATCCCAAAAACCTTGGTACCTCTCTTCAAGCAACTTTAAATCTTGATGGAAACGCCTCTTCTTTTTTGTAAGAATTAAGTTACCGCAAACGTAACAAAAGCTATTCGGGCTTAATTTACACTGTCTTGAAGACATTTCAAAAAGGATAACAAGTTCAACAGTAAGTTTGACACAACAACACTAAGGCTGAGTTGCACCAGTGAACTTTAACCAATGTATGGTTGTCAAAACTGTTAAATCCTATACACTTTTCCCCTGTTAAAGTTATCGTTAAAGTTAGATGGTGCAATCCACCCTAAGTGACAAACTAATCCCGACTTACAAATTTACATAACTACTTGTGGGTCTATTTGCAAAACGAAACGTAATAAAAATGTATGGTAAATGTTTTAGTGGTGTGAAGGTAGACACAAAACAATTTCACTATAAATTGTCTATGGGTATGAGATTTTTTTATTCTGTAAAGTAGTGTTATATTTCTATTTTTGTTAAATTTTGATGAGAAAATGATGTCAAGTTTACTCAATTAACCACAAAGTATTTGTAAGTATTTTTTATGAATATAACAAAAATAGGATAGGATTTTAATTTGGCGATGAATTTCTGAGGTACCAGTTAGTTTTAGAAAAGAGGTTTTTTGCCCAAAAAGTTCGGGAATCCCTGATTCAAGCAATAATTATTAATGAAAAACTTGTCCGGCTGTTCATATTATATGTTAAAAAAATCCTAGCGAAATGACTCATGACAAATAACAAGCCGTCATTATTACAAAATATGTTGCATAGATGGCAATGAACTTTATGTCTGCTATTTTACAGAATACATGCTCGGCTGAAATCGAGTGATAACGAAGTGACAGATAAAGCAAACGCGTTTAGTAATCGCTTGCCAGTCGCAGTCTAGCAGCAATAATAAGCATAGATAAAAATAATAACAAGAACATAACCTACGGTAATACCTACAGCGCGTACAGTCGACAGCGCGCAAAAATAGCTATAATCGTAACTTCTAATATAAATGCGAAAATGTGTTTTGTTTGTCCTTCTTTGCGTCACGCCCTAACTAGAGTCTGCGCCACGAAAGATGTCCCGCAGAATATTATGGAACTAAAATTATCTCCATAGTAATAGAGGTTATTTTCGAATGTTGAACCGTTCAACATTCGAAAATAACGAAAGAACTCTCCTGAGACCTGAGAGTAACACTACAGTCGCGTTCAACTTGAACGCGACTGCAGTGTTACTCTCAGGTCTCAGGAGTTCTTTCGTGGCGCGGACTCTAAGAAACGATATGACTTGATTTTTGGTGTAGTTAGTGGAAAGGACGGAGTAACATAGACTACTTTTTATCACGATATACCCACGGGAACGGGAAAACACGCGGGTGAAATAAATATAATGTCGTTTCACGAAATACAAGTCTATGCAAAAAACTGTAGTTTTGAAGATACCGGGTCATTTTTTTTATTTCCATGCCCAGTGCATACTTAATTCCAGAACAATGGCAGTGCCATCTGGCAAACCTAATTGATGGGTCAATGACTTTAATAACAATCTAGCATAAAAGTGAAAATATCCTATATTGAATTTAAGACTGGTCACCCCTGAGTCTCAGTACATTATTATTTAGAGTAAAGATAAGGAATCAGCCAGCATTCGGCTGATTATCACCAATACAGTAAATGCCAGACAGTTTATTTTACGCATCCACTTATTTATGGAGCACAAGATCAGAAATATATAAATAAACACTGTTATTTATATCCATACAGATACTAGCAATTATACTGAAGAATACCATTTGTAATTATTGGTTTTACAAGTAAAATATTTAATGTAAATACGCCTATTTGATGAATCAGTCATAAACTAGACAAAAATAAAGAATCAACCGTAAACGCGGGCTTTATTTCTTACCAATATATAGTCTTTTCTTTGTCTGCCAACGAGAAACTGCTCTGGCTATGAAGGAGTGATGCCCACAAAGAGTTTGTATGCGTGCCTCTTCTTTCACTTGTCGCACAGCGTTTTCATGCACTATCTGCAATTAATAATTACCAAAAAAAAGGGTCATTATAAACAATAACAGATTATACACCTCTTCACAATCTCTGAATTCTTTATGATACCTATAACTAGAATAAATAAAACTTGATGCAATAGTCTTAGTCTACTTTATTTTTACAAGATCAATAGTATTAACACAAATACTGATAAAATCTAAGAGGTCATCATCTCAAACTGTTAAAGGTCCACTCATATAATAACCCGCACAAGCACTTCTTCAATAATAGAGTAGTTGAGGCATGGAACAAGTTACCAGCAGATGTGGTGTCAGCACAGACTACTAACCAATTTAAAAACAGATTGGACAAATACCTACAAGAAAGGAAAATTTTAACATTGGCTAACGGGATGCTGGCTGATTATCAGTTCTTTCAACTGCCTGCCTGCCTATTAATAGTACTAATCAAATCACAGTATGGTAATTTTAATAACATAAACTTGTTATAAAAAATAGCCACTCAAAGATTATTCTAGATAAGGTAAGGTAAATGCACTATAACATGCAATAACAGGTCCCAGCTAATCGGTTCATATAATTTTCATTAGGAAATACAAACAAACTAGGTAAACAGGTCAGCATGATAAGCAAAAAGCTGATAAGGATAAGCAATTCAGGTCCTGTTTTCTCAATGGGCAAACGAATTTAATAAATTAAGCATATTTAAGATAACGCAAATGATTGGGTGGAGAAATGTTGATAGGGTGCTGTTATATTTGTTTTATAGCATCAAAAATTCAAAATAAAATAAAATAAATAAATCTTTCTTACACTCACACCCAATTAACCTATCCCCAAAGTAAGCACTGTAAGGCTTGTGTTTTGGGATACTAGGATAACGGATAAAAATACATACTAATACTTACATAAGTAGATATTTCTTATAGAATTAAACATACAAACAGCCTTGACTTGGGTACAAATGCATGTATTCAACATACAAACATTTGCCCCTACCAGGATTCGAACCTGAGACCTCAGAGTAAGTGACACCTTGAAAACCGGTGTATGTACACTCTACCACAGAGGTAGTAGAAAATTGAGTTAACTATTTGAAGACAGAAAACGGCTAGACTCTATAACAATTAAAATTCTATTGTGAAGTTTTAATAACAACTTGGATAATTTAAAGCACTTTGCAAACCATATTAAGATTTTGACTTTTAGAATGACATATATTATATTGACATATATAATGCATTAGATTAGAGTATACATTATTGGATAAAGTAATAGCACTCTTATTACCAATTTTGTAAATAAAAATTCAAGGTTAACAAAATTCACCTTAATAAATGCCAATTGTTATACAAAGAAATATCAAGATGAAAAGAATCTATCTCCTATGGTCAATTAGTACACAGATATTCTTTTTTATCTGTTAATCTTTAAAGATCTGATGACAGCTTAAGCTTTCGGTCCGGGTTCCGGTGGGTTCGGAGGACATCCAGCTGTCCTATCCATTCGACTCGGGTGCTCCGGCTCTCGTAAGGTTAAGTCATTTTCTCATGAATGAGTATCAAGCAATACCCTAAGTTGGTAACAAAGAATTTATTTAAGTGACGAAAGACATAATAATTCAAGTGTAAGATTATTATTCTTATTTGCCAACATCTGGTTTTAACTATGGAGATAATTTACATAACACATCATTTTATTTTAGTAATTATATTAACAATTTCATTTTAATGATGATGACGTCAAACATTTTAGGCAGAGTTCATTAGGAATCAATGATGTGGAAGAGAATGCCAAAGATGAAGAAATAGCAATACTCATAGAGAAGAGTGAGGGAGACAATAGATACTGTGATAATCAGGATTTGGAATGATTAGGGAATTAATGAACTATTATTTCTTTAAAATAGGGAAAAATAAGCAGTTTTATTGAATAAACAGACAGTATAGTTAACATCAACTATATTTGTTTAACAATACAAATATAGTTGATGTCTATTAAAATTCACTATTAGGTGGTCTTTATAATATTCTGACAATAAGAAGGTATAAGACATAAATAATAGCTTTGATGCAGCCTCTCCACTCATATGCATTCATATGGATATTAAATTATAGAAAGTTAAGGCCACTCTTAGTCTCTTTCACATTTTCCCATGAAAAACACTTGACCAACATAGAAATTGGTTAGGGTGCAGCAGAGTCGGTAAAAGTAACTATCAACACTTTTACTTTTGAAGTTCTGCCCAAATAATGATATTAGGAGATGTGATGAATCCTCATCAACTCAAAGGCAACACTCATGCAACATGAAACACATGAAGTGATGTAATTCCATCAAAATGTTATTCTTAAATCATTCAGTCATGTTATTCATAGTTTGCAATTGAAAAATACATTTAGTTAAGTACCTAAACAAAATGTGTATATATATTGCGAAAATTTAAATATTAAAATAAAGGTACTATCTTACCTGTGCTTTACTAAGCACTTTCAGCGCATATTCTTTATTGTCACTAAGTTTTATCACTTTATAAACTTTGCCGAAAGCTCCGTTTGCAATTATATCATCAATTTGGAAGTCCTTTTGTAATAAGTCAGTGGTGATGGGGAATTCAGGCAGGAAGATTGATTCTTTGTGAGCTACTGGCCATGCAGTTTTACTCCCTTCCAGGGGATTTTTTAATGTTGAATCATTCCACCTACAAACAACATTTAGGTACTTATTATTTATTCACAATTTTTATTCTGAAAAGGCACAAACCATAGTCTGAAGTGTCTTGCAATATGTAAGTATCATATTTTTGCTGAGTAATATTAGTTTCACCAAAATGTATTATTATTACAAATTATTATGACAAAAATGTGTGACACAGGAAACACCATTACAAGATGGCTAGGAACTAACTTATTATTAGGTTTGGTACCTACCTTCGTCGTGATACCCGAGACCAAGGTCGTGATGCGCTGTATACGGACTGGTTACTGGTCACGCTAACGAAGGAACGGCCACTTAGGTTCCCGACGAAATGCGACAAACTAAACTGTACATACAAAGATTATTACATGTTTACATTGTCAAACATCTGCACAAAACAAAGAACTGACAGCTTCTGCAAAAAAATTACACCCCCAAGAACCTAAACCTGAACTAAATGAGTAGATCAAGAGACAAAGAATAGAATATTTATTACGTGCGTATAATTCAGCTGATGAAGATGACATTAGCAAGTTTTCAACCAAATACCTACCTGACTTGAGAACGCTGGGCCGTCACGATCTCCGTGTGTAGATTGCTGGTTACCCCTGTATTGGCTACTTTTGTTATGCGTATTTCCCATTAAACTAATTAAATTTGTCCTCTGAGTTTGGATAGCAATTTATTTATGTTTTTTGTTGAAAACTATTGTGTGATCTTCCGAACCATAAACTACCCATCATAGAACTACTTGTTTGTACTTTACTAAATATTTTGTGCATAGACCACAAATTAGTCATAGACCACGGACAGATTGGAACACAAATTAGATGGTTAAGCTTGGAATACACATACATGTGCAAACTCGCTTGCTAGGTAGCAGTATGCTACTAACTAGCATTCTCCGAGTGTACACTTGGCCAACATGCTCTTTTCGTATACATGTGCTAGTTTCTTGCTACTAAGTAAAACATGCTCGAAACTAGCATGATTATTTGATACTACGTAGCATGTGTATTTCGCGCTTTACTATTGGAATTGCAGAATTATCACAATCACAGAGTATCTATCAACAGAGTAACATAACCATAAACTATATAAAAAAACCTAAACCTTGCGTAAGTAAACCTTATTGAGGGATTATCTTTTTTTAGTACATTTTTTTCTGATCATTACACATTCGCGAGAGCGGGAGACGACGGCGAATACGCAATGCAAGGAAGGTCGCTTTTCATGTATTTGTGTCTGTCGCTGTCGGGCTCACTGGCTATTTCTTATCGAAAATCACCTGGGAGGAATGTAACGATGATATGACTTTTTATTTCGGTACTCATATTCAATGTTCCAGGGCTTGTTTATCCGGTTAAAGTTCAAACCGGTATAGCAGCAAATACATAGAAACCATTTTATCGTGTAAAAAATATGGATGTGGATATGGGCTTCATTTGACAGTTGAAGCTCATAAAATAACCTTATAAGGTCATTTAACTGTCAAATGAAGCCCATGTCCATATCCATATTTTTTACGCGTTAGGGCCCCTGATTAAACTCTACCCAAACCTTAAAAAAACGGAATTAAGCTAAATACGACCTTCCATACGATACGTAGACATAAGCTCGCTATTTACCTGAAATACCGCTTTCCCAAAGCGAGCGCACGAGTGGTAGGTAAATCGACTAGCGAGCTTATGTCTGAACTAGGAAGGTCGCTATTAGCCTGGTCGCCTCGGCAGTTAGTAGGTACATTTCGCAGCTTTGGATCAAACCGGTTTATTCAGGTTTTTGAAGCGCTGGCATTCCGAATACATCGGAAGTATTTATCAAACCGGTTTCAAGGTACCGGCTTTCCGGCAGAATGATTGTACAAAATTGGTGGGCCAGAGGGGCACATGTTTAATTAATCGACGAGATTTTCAATCCATCCAACCAAGAGCATTACACAGATTAATAAATAGTTACTAAAGAGAGAGAGATAGTGTTCTTTGGTTACTTCGTAACAGCTAAATAAAGGAACCACTCTGTTATAAATGTTGGTACGAAAAAGGCGGGAAACGTTTAAATGTTCGGACGCGTTTTTGGCTTGATATTTTATTTTATTAATTACGGTGATCAGAATTGTCATGCTCTCTTTAAACATTTCTACGGTGGTGTCGTGTGAGGCGGGTCGCTACGTTCCCTAAAATATGGTTGAGCGAAGCGTTGGCTTGTGCATGCGTCATGCTCGTGAACGGGCGCTGCCAGTGGGGTGGGTCTGCTCACGTCGTATTGTGTTAAAATGTGTTTAGATATTTATATTTTTGTTTCAATTTTATAAACTTTATGTTATTTATGATGTTTTGAATTGAGAACGTGGCACTGCTTGATCAGAAAAAATAAAAATAATTAATGTTCTTCAATTATTGTAATTAAGTTTTAGAAAGTAATTATTATTATTTTTAATTTACTTTAAATACGCTTTATGATTATGACCCAGTTGATGCGTCTTCCAGTAACATTGTAAGTTGCGTCTTACATTAATGCACTTTTGTCTTTCTTTTTTTTTGTTGTTGCCATTGTATTTTTTATATTTATACACTTTAACATAAGTACCTGAAGTACGTCATGCTCACTCAAACGTTTCTTCGGCGGTGTCGTGTGAGGCGGGTCGTTACGTACCCTAAAATATGGTTGAGCGAAGCGATGGCTGGTTCATGCGTCATGCTCGTGAACGGGTGACAGCTCAGTCTGCTTGTCTTAACGTTGTGCTTAGAGCTTAAATATTTTCATCTAAAATAAATTGCTATTGACCTGTATGTACGTCACAACTTGCAGTACAGTAACCTTGTAATGCGAGAAATGTTATAATGTAAGTCCTTCATTGCAAGTTGAAAATTGTTTCCGGTTAGGATAACCGTAAAATGTAATATTATAATTAATGTTTTCTTTTTGTGATGGAAATTGACCTTACTCATATGTTAAGCTCACTTTTCAATTTGACGACTGTATGAAATAAAACAGGGAGACAAAAATAGCCCTTGACGAGTTTCTTGCCGGTTCTTCTCGTTACAAGGTCTCCCGCCGTAGGGTTTGTGAACCGATGGCGTAGCTTCTTTGACGTTCATAAGTGCTTGTAACAGCCTAGACTGAATAAATGATATTGAATTGAATTGCTTAATTTATAGTGTTTGTACAATAATAATTGTTTATATTGTGTAAAGGAGAACAACCACTTTCTATGGAGCTTTGGTACATATACCAAGTTCTTTGTACAACAACATAGCTTATGTCATTTTAATTGTTATTAAATTAATATTTTTATTGTTTTTAACTGGATTTGATAACTAGTGGACTTATTGATATCTAATGTTAAAATGTAAAAAAAATAAGAAAAGAATTTCAGTGAAACGTGTTTTTTTTTGGAAAACAATAAAAACAAATACTACATAAGCTGTCTTTACCTTCGAACCACCTGAAGAGAAGAAACAATAAATTAACCTAAGTCCAATGATTTCAAAAGGAAGGATGCGCCCATCTGAACATTTGACATAAAACTGTCTCATACCAGTAAAATCAGAGCCATCTGTGAGCAACTCTCTCGAACTTTTCGCATCGCATAGGTGTATTAGAGGTGGGCAAAAAAGATTATAGAAGTGAACGATTTCGTTCAATTGGAGCTATCTTATCTATCACTCATCTAGTTTATTTGGGGAGCTAATACTATTTTTAAATGTTTTAATATTGTTTAAGTAACTAATTCAAAATAAAAACGTATGTTTTAAATTAAAATTATCTTTTCTCCTCAATCTGACAACACTGCAATTATTGTATATAGAAATAAGCGAAAAATATTTTTATTTATAAATAATATTATCATCTTATAGAGGGACTATTGAGTAACTTCTCAATATTTTCCAAAAAACTTTGATGCATTATTAGACGTAGGTAATAACACCGTAACCCGTGCAATTGTCTCGCTTCCATACGCGGTGTTCGTAACCTACCTTTATTTTCGATTAACTATCGTTCTTTGTGTTAATTAACTATGGAACTAAAGGTCCAGCTTTCCATAGAAAGACTTCACTAAAATGCAGCTGATACAAAGTGAATGAAAAAAAAACTGTATGAGTTGTAAAATCCTCTAAGTCTAGCCGATTCTTCACAATATGTTTAAAATAGCATCACAAAACATACTTAAAGTTTTACTCTATTGGCTCTTTGGCTATAAAAATTATTCCATAGAAACTAGCGCCATTGGTAGAACGGTGGGAGAGACTGAAAAAAAGTAACTCTTTGTCACTATGAAGGTATTTCTATAAAAACCGGCACCTGGTAATCGGTGATAGCGACTGAGTTTTCATAGTTTCGTTACATTTTGGCCTTACTTCATTGGTTTTAGTTCCTTTGACAATGACATCCTACAAGTGTTTCCACTGTCGTTATGTCAAGAATACGTTCGTTTCATGACGACCGGTACGTATGTATACCGGCTTCAAGGTGTCGCCTACCTGTGAGGACCTGAATTCGAATCCCGGTAGGGGCAAATGTTTGTATGATGAATACGAGCATCTGTACCTGAGTCATGGACGTTTATATATATTTCTACTTCATAAATACTTATATATGTATAATTACATGTATTTATACCCGATACCTTAGTATCCCATAACATAACACAAGCCTTACAGTACCTACTATGGGGTAATAGGTAAATAGGTGAGAGTTTAAGATATATATATATCTAAAAGTATATATTTATATAAAAAAAATATAAAAAAAAATTGGCTAGCTTTAGAATTTTAATAATTACGTGAGGACATTTGAATTTTTAAGCTTCGCCAATTAATCTCATTATGCCAGCTGCTTATCTAGGGAATTTTGAACCGTCTCCTTTCATACTAGACTAATGATTCATTCATTCAGTTTTTATGAATCGTTCATAATAATGTCCCATCTCTAGTGCTTTTATCTTCTGCCATTAACCCTGCAAGCTGCAAGTGGTCGCATGGATTACATATTTGCTCATTCCGGTAGAATAACAGAACAATATCACATTTTTTGCATTAGGTACTGCTCATTATACGGGAAAAGGGATTAAGTTCTTGAAATTGTTTCATCTACAATAGCTTCAAATCCTATCAATCGAAAACATTTTATAGTGCTAATCTGTGATGTTTATAATATTCTGAAGATGTTTATTCCTCGAAGTCAACTTATACTTATGGAAATAATGTGCGTGACCCCTTATATACATCTTCAAATTAATGCGTTATTTACACGAGTGACTGGACTTAGTTTTTCAGAATTAAGGACCCAGCAAATGGGTACGTGTAGACAAGATTGGGCAGTAGTCTTAGCTGGACAGCACATCAGTGCTGTCGCGCTCCTGTCCTGTCTCGATAGGAGCTATTGCATTCTCTCAGTCGCCGCATTATACGTTTAAATCATATTTTCTTGAAATTGTTTCGGCTGTGGAAACGGCGGGTCCCGTTATTCAAACTTTTATACTTTTTGAATTCAGTACATCGATATTTGAACTTCGTACTTTAGTATGACGGTCAATATTATGACATAATTATCCTCCGGTAAAATAACATATTTTTTCTATTATCATATATTATATTTGGCAGACACCTGTATTCCTCGCGACGACGTCGCGACCAATCAGGTAATTTTAGTACGCGACCACTCTAGGGTTAAGACTGTCTTCGAACAATTCTTGTAACAGTTAATATCGATTAAATAAAATTGTTAGACATGCAATAAAAATCATGTAAAGCTATTTACGGATGATACGATATTCCATGGATCTTGTTAACTATTGGGTCATAATTTTTGCACCATTTTACTACACAAATTCGGCATTTTTATGAAATGACAGCTAACGTCTTTCAACTTCAGTCTCCCGTAGACAACTGCATCGCCGTTGGCCCTAAACTGATATTTTAGGGCCAACGATTTGGCACGCTTTTTAGCACCGTTGGCCGGGTCCTTACGCTAGTAATATTTAAGTCAATGCCTAAGTCACTGATTTTAAACATTTACAAACCATGAAAACTAATGGCGCCACCTCCACGTCTCCTGTTCTCAAAATATGTTGATTGGTTTATGTCAAATCAAAACTTGTCATTTTGACAAGTAATTGACCAATCAACACGTTTGACATTTGACGTCAGAATGACAGAAAACACAGATCCGACTACCGACAGTGGCACAGATTACGAATTAAAACGATGTTTAATCAAGTATCGATTACGTTGTTAAAAAATATTGTGTGACATGGAGTGACCATTAAAACGTTTTAGTCATTTTAGGATTGATAGCGAATACAGAGTGTTATTATTGAAAAAAATAACTGTTTATTTATTTTATGTAATAGATTATCGATTCAAATCGCTTATTTTACCTATGACTTTTAAATTCAATTCGAGACTTATCCTGCTAGCTACAGTAATCATTTTTACGTAAAATAGTGCTGAGATTACGCGTAATATAATATAAAAAATCTGGAACTGTACAGTTCGGTACCAAATTGGTTGATCTCCTTTAGTTAATTGTAAATATTATTCGTGTGTATGTAGCGGAAATTTGGTAAGTCCTTTCAATATGAATGATCCTCCTGACTGGGGGGCACAGTTCCCCCGGTAGAAATGTATATTACTGTAGTTTCTAATGAGTCGGGAATGGAAACCGATGGCTCTACTAATACAAGGGCACGTTAGCGTAGTCGCTTACATGCTTGCAAGCAGTGCAATAAAAAAAGGCGCCAACACTTAGGTTTGGACACTAACAGCTGTAATAATTGTAAATGTGTCTTTCTGACCAATAAAGATTAAAAAAATCACAAAATTCAAGTATTTACACGAAGGACCTCGAGATAGTTTTTTTTTACTATTAACTGTTCTTTACTAGAAATTTCTTTTTTTACTAGTTCTGGTCACCCATCCCGTGACCGACCATTTCGAAAGTTGCTTAACCTCAACAATCACAGGCCATGCGCACAAACAACTGCGCCACGGGCTCCTTATGAACTCAATACCGAAATTTTGAATTAGGTACCAAGATTTTTAACCGCCTCTGTGATCATGTGGTAACACCACCGCCGGTATCATACCCAGAAGTCATATTGTATTCGGTTTAGTTGGTGGTAGGACTTGTTGTAAGTCCGCCTGGCTAGCTACCAGCATCTTATCTAAGTCTGACACCATAATAACATGATAACAGCATTAGGCAATGGTTCAGGGTGATCATTACTTCAACACGTATGATGAAATAAGTGTCTTCCCGATGTTCATAAATTTGTTCATAGGCACTGTCGGTCATGCTCCTTCAAGGGCCCAAAGGTTCAGTACCTACGAATTTAGTTAGATCACACACAGCAACGACACAATAACGACTTTCACATGATTTTTTTGATTTTGATAAAACTTGTCGAAAAGTATTTTGCATTTTGCAAATACAAAATATGCCTTAAAAGTATTTCAAGTAAAATACTAAATGCTTTTCTAAAAAAAAGCATATAAATACAAAATGGAAATGGAAATGGTACCTATTTTGTATTTAGTATTTTAAATAGTAGTATTTTCAAAATGTCACATCTCTGGTCTCTTGGCCGCGCGGGTTTTAGGCATTATTACACAAAGAAATTGACTAGAAAATTAAACCATGCCATTTCAATATCGTTCAGTCAGAGCCTTATTGTATAACAGCGCATGCCGCAGATACAGTCCGACACAAAAGAGTAGAAAAAAATGGTAGGCGCCACTAGTCAATAATTAGAATATTTCACTATTACCACTTCCTAATACGAAAATAACAATTTATAATGAAGACGCTAAAGGCTTGACAACAGAGTCGTCATGTTGCCTTACATTGAAGTTGGTAATGGACAACATTTCAAAAATATATAATGCAAATTTTCCTAAGCATAATAAAACTAGATGGTAAAATACGAGACACGTATTTTTTATTTTTATTATTAGCATTATATTTATGTATTAAATCCGTATTGCAAAACTTGCTCATTCTAAAAGAGCTTAAGTGCGTTCTCAGGAAGTTAAATTGGTAAGGCTGTTGCTTATTTCGGATTTAAAAAAAACTGACGTAATGGTTTCTAGTAGTGATGTGACAGTGGTAGAACTTAAATATCGATTACTACATAGAAGTTGTAATTTTCGTTGTTTAACCAAAACATGTTTCAAAGATTAACACTTTGGTTAAGATAAAAAAAACTTAATAAAAAAAATATAAATTTAAATTTATACGCACAAATTCGCGTTCATGAACAATATAAACATTTTGGGTATTTAGAATTGAAATGTATATCAAACCATATTGAAATTTAAGGTCTGGTATTTCATTAGTGGAACAAAAAATAACCACGTCGTTAAACACACACAAATTTCTGACCCGTGGTCCACCTGCCTGGTGTCGCGTGGTGGTTTACCTAGCAAACATAAAAAGTAAATCTATTCAGCAATAATCATAAAAACAATGTATTCCAAAAAACTCAAAACAATCATAAACTGTTTTTTCATGAGGTTTTATTGGCATTATGTACATTAGAAAATATCGAATATCGATATCTTAGATTTTGATCGCTCTTTCACTACTTGAATTGACTGTCATTGTCAACTCAGCCAGAGACAACCATTTTTTTTTATATTAGACAGAAATGAAAAGGAATGATGGGATCAAATGCCTGACTTTCTCGATTTGGACTACATTTTAGTTTTTATTAAATATCTCACAAATTACCGATCAGAAAATTCTAAAATAAAAACTGTGAGCTTATGACACTAAAATCTCGAAATGGTTTTTTTTATTTTAGTGCTTTATAGAAAATGAAATGTTGTCCATTGTTCCTCAAAAATACGTTTTCTACTCTAGTTTGTCGTACTGTACTCTCGACAAGGCTTTAATGTAAGTATCCATTAAAGTCGAGAATCTAATGTGATAACTTAAAATATCATAACATACCTTACATTGGGTAGTGAATCAACCACTTGGTTTTTTTGAGTTAAGAATATAAAATAATATTAAGACAGCAAACTCACAACTCATGTGACGGCAGTAAAGATTAGAGCGTTCCATGGCGAAAGTTTATACTTACTTATATAGTTAATGCGGAATTTAAGAAATGTGAACAATGTTTTTTACCTACCTCTGGCACCTGTATCTGAAGATTGACCGTCGTCGACCCTAGCTAGCAAGTAGGTATGCATAAGTAGGCAACAGCATGCACGGCTTTACACTTTTACCTTGAGAGCACCCTCACGTCGCTCGTCTATCGGCGGTTTTCGCAGTGCAAATGTAAAGCAGTACGTGCTGTTGACCGTACTAAAAGTACATACGAACTACATACTCGTACCAACACTCTTTGATTCTACTACTTATTTGTTTCTGAGGAAATAAAGTAACATCTATCTGGCCTCGGATCTTTGTAAAAACTTGTCGCACTGTATAGTATGGATTTGGCTAGAAAATAGTTATTTTTACATCCCATTTTACAAATGCTTAACAGTTTTTCTAGATATAAAAAAAGCATTTACATCATACTGCTCGGTAACTAGGATTTACTAGTACTGTAAGAGGCTGTGTAAGTTGGCATTTGCAACACAGTGCAGTTAAGATAGAACGTTCCATTTTCAAATCACTTTACAAATCAAGCATAGGGTGAATGCTTGAATTGTACAGCACACTTTACCATTTAAGCATGTAAAACTCCTTGGTGAACCAATCTCTTTTCTTATAAAATGACGAAACTTTTTACTGAAAAAAAAATCGATGAAAATGGTGGCATTTCATTTCAGTTCAAGCTATGCTAATCTTAGGTAATTTTTTTTTTATATAATGATAAGAAAACTTTTCACTGTAACCAAACAATAAAAATGGCGGCAATTCATTTGAATTAAATGCTTGTTCACTTGCGACGACTGTATTAAAATTTAAAATAAGTATATAATTATAAGTTTTTGCTAGTTAAAAGTGTTAGTTCATCATGCCAAGTACTTCATCCGATGAAGAACTGGTCGGGACGCCTGATTTCTGTCATCTTGAAGCCGAAGATATCGTACAAATGTTTTATTTACCTCGCATGAATGATGTAAAGTAGAATGCTTACCTCGTTGTAAGTAGCTATTACAACCTCGAACTATATTCGCCCACGCTCGCTTCGCTCGCTCGGCCGTCTAAATATCTCGGTTGCACTCGATCCTTTAGCGCCCTTTGCGAGCTGCGCTCGCACAGGCGCCAAATTGGCTCTTGTTCTGTAATAGCTCCCTTACGTCCCTTGTGTAACAAACTACTATTGACGACGCTGTTATCTTCACTCTTGTAGACAAAATTTAACAAATCGGCATACGAGGCATTCCTTTGGATTCATTTAAAGACGAGCTGTCAACTTCGTTCGCGTGAGAACCGGAACATCGGTTTGCAATTGCAATCCTTCCCGACTAAATTGTTGGTAATAACTATTTATTAATCTGTGTTATGGCGGTATTTAAACCAACTTCAAAATAGGAAGAGGCTATTGAGTCGCCTATAGGTATTCTTTATTTGAAGAGAATACTTAACACATGTTACCTACCATTTAATTACATTCTTATCATCTCATCGCCTTTAATAGAGAAGTTCATCAATTCGTCAGTACCTACGTATTTACCTATATTTTATTTTATTATTTATTTATTTCATACCAGCAAGTTTACAGAGTTATTCTCCAAAGCACATGCAAGTCACACGAATAATAAAATATAAATGATATAAAAAAATGTGCAATATTAGAACAGACAGTAGCAGAACCTATATTGTTAGATTTTAAGAACATACTTATTTAATTAATAATCAATAAAATATTTGACGATAATAATATAATTAATAACATAATATAAAAATGGAATGAAATGAAATGGTGCCACCGTCATTCCTCGGCCATCGCGAGGCTGCGTGTTGGAACTAGAAGGCCGAACCCACCAAGTATTGCTGGAATGTCAACCTCTCCACGCAACACCTGCAGATAGTGCACTACTAGAAGCTTTATTCTCCTGAAATGCAACGTTTCAAAGCCTACTATTCTATATAAAAATAGAGATGGGTATAAAAAAGAATAATAACCATACATTCTTTTGTACAACCACCGACAAAAGTTACGCTGTACCTACTCTTTCTACCATGAGAACATATTTGTTTAGCTGTCCTCATAATGAAACCTAATGTCTCGCTTACAGATTTACACAACTCTGTAACATGCTGATGAAAGTAAAATTTATTGTCTAATGTCAGTCCGAGGTCACGTATAGGTACTATTAATTCTATCCATATAGGCGTCAAACAAATTATAATTAGTATCAATCAAATTCCGTCTCCGAGTGAACGACATAGTTTTGCACTTGGAAGTGTTAATTGTGAGACGATTGTCTTAGCTCCACTGTGAGACGGCATCGATATTAGCTTGAAGGGCCACGGTGTCGTCTTTGTGAGATACTCCCAAATATAGTTTAAGGTCGTCGGCAAATAAAAGACACTGAGCAGTTTTAACTACATCAGGCAAGTCGTTTATCATTAATAGAAATAACGTTGGCCCAAGAGTACTCCCTTGACTCACTCCAGACCTAGTATAGTACTTGTCCGAGTCGTACCCATTCACCCTAACAAACTGATGACGGTCCCTGAGGTAGCTTGCAAAAAATTCAAGCAGCATGTGAGTGAAACCAACAATTGCTAGCTTCTCCAAGAGGATGTCATTATCAACAAGGCCAAAGGCTTTTTTGAAATCAAAATAGGCAGCGTCAACCTGCCTTCCCGCATCAAACTCGGGCAACTAGATTGGTGGTTGTCGATCTGGCTTTACGAAAACCGTGTTGACTATCATGCAACAAGTTACTAATCTGTCTTCCAATAAGACGATTAAATATTGCTTCAAATAGTTTACCGAATACAGGAAGCACTGCAATTGGTCTTTGAGATGAGACATGGTTTCCAGGTTCTCCTTTAGGAATTGACGAAACTCTGGATACTTTCGAAGAATCTGGATATGTTGAGTTGCTCATACTAAGGTTGTAAGGATATAACAGTGGAGCCTCAAAACGCGGATGCAATCCTTTACTATAAACACAGGGACATGGTCAGGTCCCCCTGATGAACGAGGTTTGAGGCGCTTCGCGGCTATTCTAAGATCAGTTTTATCAATTGTCCCTATTGAAACCGATTTCGCGTCACCAAGGGAATGAGCTGCACGCGCAGCCTCCATAGGATCAAGTTTCGGTACATTGTTCAGAAAAACAGAGCTAAAATATTGAGCGAATGCATCTGCAGCATCCTGACCAGCGACTTCAACATTTTCATGTATATAGAAACCCGCTGGCCGTCTGTCCTTTTTCTTATCTCGTATGTATTCCCAGAACTTAGCTGGTTCATCAATAATATGTTTTTGTATCAAATTTATGTGCTGCTGATATGCGTTGTTAATTAGTCTCTTAACGTGCCACTTGTAATATTTAAAAAGTTCTCTATTATATTCACTTTCCTCCGATCGATATTTTATTAGATGATAATATTTCTGTTTAATATTGTACACAATTTCTGCAGAATACCATTGTGGGTAATTGTATTTAGGGTTACGAGAAGAATTTCTTTTGACTGGCACAAACACATTAAAGCATTCATATAATTTAGAATAAAAAGCTTCTACCGCCAAATTAACGTCTGTTGTTGTAAATAAATCAGACCAATCAACGTTACTTAAAGCATCATACAGTAAACCATAGTCAGCCTTTTTCCAGTTCCAGCCCAAGCTATTGCTACTGCTACCGTAAGAGCGGAGTGGTACTTGTCTACCGGCACTAACGGATCGGCAATTTCCACGGTTATATGATCAGCGCCAAGGTCACTCAGTACGAGATCCAACATACCACCATGGTAATTTAATACAGTAGGTATTATGATTACCAAGCATACAGAATTCACAGAACAATTCAAATAGATTCTTAGCATAGTAATAATGCTAAGAATCAATTCAAATTCACGAGTTCAAATTAAAGTCACCTAAAACTAATAGGTACTGTTAAATCAGGATATAAGCAGATAGCGTTTCCAATACAAGTTAGGACGCTTACATGTTGCTCATCATTATAGTTGGGTGGAAAGTAAGCTACGCAACATAAAAGTTTAACAATGTTCCAAGTTATTATAGCAAATAAGAGCTCTTTGTCTGACGTAAGACCATCGATATCATTAATTAAACGAACAGAATAACATTCGCGAACAGCTAACAATACTCCACCCCAACCCTTATCGGCAATGCGATCTTTGCGAACTACACTACAATAACTATCGAAATAGTATCGAGTAAGTATCGAGCACGTAATGTCAAAAACTTCCTCGATACTTACTCGAAAGTTGTTCGTGCTAAACCCACAGTATACCCAGTGGGGAAAAGTTCACCGTCGGACACAGAGCTTGTCAGCAATAAAGGGAGCAATTTGGAGTTAATTGAGTAAGTTGAAAGGGC
Source organism: Chrysoteuchia culmella (assembly GCA_910589605.1). Lineage (NCBI taxonomy): Eukaryota > Metazoa > Arthropoda > Insecta > Lepidoptera > Crambidae > Chrysoteuchia > Chrysoteuchia culmella. The sequence continues at coordinate 16,810,085 of OU342651.1, read as the reverse complement.
GGTGAGGTCGCTGAAGTCGGCCCCGTTCCCGGAATAACTGAAATTCTCATGGGAACGGGAACCACGCGGGTAAAATTATTTAACGTCATCTATTGTGTGGTAGACGTATTTCCAAAATTATGTGGTGATTCTGATAGATGGCGCCACTACGCGATACGATAATTTAGCCTGAGTGACAAACTAGGTAATTCCACGTGGACGATGTCGCGGGCGGAAAGCTAGTTAGAACATAATTCACTGAATACACAAGACATACTTACAAGTTTATTTTTATAAAAAAAAACAAGTCATAAAAACACGAGCGATAATAATAGGACAAAGGGGTGAATTCGCCTTTTGGAATATTTCTTATTTATTTTCACTTTTTTCAAAAACTGGTCGGATATGCGTGCTAAGTGACTTAAATTGAAAGATCTAATAATAAGCTCTGTAAAACTGCCAAAGGCACTAATATTGAGTAGTGAAATTACAAGATATTGATTTTCAAAGTTCTTTACATGTAATGGTAATGATATCAACCTTAAGGAATGACTTTCTTATTTATGGCAATGGTGATAAGTTAACGGTAATGACGAATTAAGGAATTTTCTTAATAATAGTCATAGGTAGGTATAATATTGCTGCTATTTTTCCAATAAAACACTTTTCTGCTATACATCACGTTTATTGTAAAAACAACAAGAAATCATAAATAAATTCTAAATTTTGATTCCTATCCATCCATAGCTCTTTGCAAATCAACAGACATTATGTTATGCAAATCGTTGCTTTTTTATTTATTATATATTTATTATAAAAATCAATAGTGTAACATAATATTAATTAAGTATTCATGTTAGTAACAACAAAGACAGAATATAAAAACATCTTCTTTCTTAAGATTAATTTTTAACCATTCGCGTACCTTTGGAATCAACAGCCTTGTTACAAATAATTACATACACATACATACATATAAATTATATATTTAATTATATATATATATAAACAACTTTTTAAATAATACACATTTATATGTTATTAAATGTTATAAATAAACGAGGTAAGTATTATTTGAGGATGCAAGACAAATATCATAATATAACATCTCCATTCTTTCCCAATTTTATCAACAGCCTTGTTGTGAACAATGCTCGCTTACAATAAAAATCTTTGATTTCCTTAAACAATTACATACACATACATACACATAAATTATATATTTAATTATACAGGGTGGAAATTTAAAACGGGGCACGAAGGGCAGGCACCTTAACCGTTGTAACTACATGAAAACGTTATTAGGAAACCATCCTTAATTTTGAAACATTTTGAACTGCATTCACCGATTTTGAGAAAAAATATAATGAGCAGAAAAATTATATTTTCGAAAAAAAAAAAATATGGCGATCGATCAGGATCGATGAGAAAAAGGTTTCTCATGAGGATCAAAACACTATTTGACACATAAATGTGTATTATTTAAAAAAGTTGTTTATATATATATATATACTTTTTTATAATATAAATCAAACAGCGTGAAGAACATATTAACTAAATTTATATCTACCCACCCTTATATTGATTGAAACAATTATAATTTTATATGTAGTAGTTAAAATTTCGTCATTACCGCTCACACAGCATCATCGCTATTTTCATCTAGACAATGGCTATGATGTTGATGGTAATGACGATTTCGAATTTTTTCCTTTGAAACCCCTAAATTATAAAAAGCATCTCAGCTTAGTCCGCCATTTTGAAATATGCTCCTTTAATCACAGTATTGTAAAAATTGAGAATAGTATAGAAAATTTAATTACTCAGATAATCTAGTTGGTGGTAATGACTGAAATACGTGACAAATGATATATAGCGTACTTAAATTTTACAAAAAAAGAATAATCTAGCGCAGCAAACGAGCGAGCGCTCTGCTCTGATTCACATTAACGACTGAGGAGTGGGGCGCGCTGTTACTTGTAGTCACGCGTCGCGTAGAATGTTCGAGAAAATAATTTTGATGTTGCTTCAATGGTGATGGCGAATTTCCGTTACAAAACTGTAAAAATCTGTATTTATTATAATTTAACTCTGAATAGTTTAGCGATTTAGTATGTTAGATAAGGTTCTGTTTTTTTCTTTTTTTTCTTTTAATATTTCCATACAATCACACCAATTATCTAGCCCACGTTAAGTAAATTTAAGTTTTTGTAAATACATACATAATATACATATTAAACATCCAGACCAAGACAAATAGACATGTTCATGCACACAAATATTTGTCTTGTCCGGGGATCGAACCCGGGACCTCTGGCGCAGAAGGTGGGGTTAGTACCCCTGCGCCAAACAGGTCGTCAATGTCATGTTTATTTAAATTTGAGTCAAAAATATACGTGCCGAAAGATTTTGGACTCCAGCACTTTGTGTAGGTAATAATATGTGCAATGCTTTTTGTATTACATAAATAGCAAAAAAACCTATAGGTATTTTTTTAATAGCCGGGTCATGTACTTTTTGACTTTTCGCGAATTCACCCAAAAGCTTTAGTAACATAATTATACACGTACTTACAACTAAACTATTCAACTATATCACCACAGACAATCAGAGTTATTAACCTACATTCGATGCGCACATCGTCCGTGGTAAAAATGGACGAGTAGGTACTTAGCATTCGAAAAGTATGTAAGTAGGCAATTTGATTGTTAGTTTAATATAAAAGTTAACCCTGCTTACAATTACTGCAACAATATCATACTTATAGGCAAAAATAGTCAGGTAGGTATGGTGAGTATGGACTATGGTGGATAGATAAAATAACACAGATTAATAAATCAAAAAAGCCCGTCCAGCTAAATGGTTCCGTCTGAGAGGAGTTGGAAATAAGTTAGTGCTTATTTCTAGTACCTAAATATATTTAAGAGTTTTGACGCCAGATATCCGGCAAACAATATATTTTCTATTTATCTTGGCCCAGCGGCAGTCAAAGAGATTCTCAATCAAGTCCTACCAATAATAAAAGCAGCAGCAGGGAGCTTGACGAAAACGATATTTCATCGATTGTGCAACCAATATTATCACGACTTACCATATTACTAACTCATAAAACTTAACAAGACAAATTTTACACTTTACTTACTTATTTGAAGTATTATGCCGGTGTTTGCGTGCTGTTGTCAACCGTCCTAATTTTTCCCAATTTTCTTTGAAGTTTTATAGCTTTGATGACATTACGTCTCTTGCGCCAACGCAAGTATTTAAGTGTTAAAACGCGTTTTACTCTAAAAGCATTACCTAACATAATTTCCAGTACAAAAATTACGAATGATACACATAGTAAAACGCAATAACATTCGAATATTCCCAATAGATCGGCCATGCTTAATGATTTTACAGGAACTTCGTCTTTCATATCATGGAATCGGTATTCCTCCCATTTATTAATAAGGCCAGCCTGTACAATCCTCAACATATATTTATTGAAGTTGTCAGTAAACGGGGAATTTTTATGCATTATCAAAATTAAATAATGGTTATGTATTTGATCTTTAGCAATATGCAAAAATTGCTCTCCGTTGTCGTTCAATACATTTCTTTGTAAATAACGGGCAACAGCACAATCGTTAATACAAAATCGACGGCTATCACTGCCCATTTTGTCAATACATTCGAATAAATTCTTGACTGGAACAATTTTTGAATTAATTTTTTTATTAATCTCCTCGGTTTCTGGTAGCATTACATCAGGTGAAGCAACTCCTTCTATATCATACCCTTTATTAATTATATCCTCAAAGGTTTCCACATCTTTACCTCTCTTATAGGCACTAAAAAAAGAAATGATCACGGCCTGAGAGACAAAGTTGATAATGAAAAATCCCCAAATTGAGACAAACAAGAAAATTCTAAAGTATCCTTTTTTTGGAGGTCGGTACAAAGATATTGAAAGAATATTTCTAATTGCATTAATCACATCTTTTCCCGCTTGGTCCAAACTAATAATGCCTTTCTCGACGACATTGAATATGAAAAATACGAACCACGTTCCTATAAAACAGAACACGGCTTCTAACAACAGCTTGTAGTCTTTGTTTACAAATTTATAGTCAAACAGGGTGGTCTCAAACCCAGCACGATGGGCTACAATGCATACACCGCTTTCTTGGAAAGGTACTCCCATATCGACATCTACTACAACGAAATTGAATAGATAAACAGGACTTATTAAAATATCTGCTTTTCTCATTGAAAAATCGAATATGTTTCGAATGACTATTTCATAGTTGAACGGCTCTTTAATGAAGCTCTTACTGGGAGAAAGATCAATTCTAAAGTTCATTCGTTCGGCCATCGTGTACCATATTTTGCCATCTCTTTCACGGAGTTCAAATGTCCCATCAGAAATTTCCTCAGCCATTAGGAATGGTAATACTTGAACAGCGAATGCTCGTAGAGGAAATCCATGGAGATTTTTGGTCTTGTCTTCAAATAAATTAACATTTCTGAGACGTTCTCTATCATTGTAATCAACGGTATACGATCGTAGTCCAAGACATGTGCCTAAATGATTTGTTTTTATAAGCGGTAAAGTAACGTTGTCGCAACCTTCATTGCAAATAAAATTGTTTTTGAAGGTCTCTATTGGGAATGAGATTTTTTTGTATGTCCAACAGCCGAAATTGTAGTCCAGCTTGTAATTTTCGTAAATGTACGGATTAAAGTAAGTGACTAATAGCTTCTCGTCTTGATCATTGTACTGTATAATGATTGTATTCGCACACATGTAGTACCACATGTAGAAGAACATTTTAGCCGTCAGCTCTTTGCTTAGTGGACCATGATGATAAATCATTGTATGTGAGTGGGGGTGCCAGAATGGCATAAGTCGTAACATGTTGAACTTATTTTCAAAGTCTTCAATATCCATACAATCTATGATGGCAGTATTTGCACGGTATTGCAAAGTTTCATTGACTTCGTAATTAGAAAATTCCTCATTCGCACTTATAAATGTAACGGGTACTTTTTGACCAATCTTGTAAAATACATCGGTAAACGATCCCATGGTAATCACGGTCGTCCATCCTTTATGATAGTAATTTGAAACTATTATGTCGGCCTGAAAATCAAATATGTTTTAAGTATGTTATAAGACCATAGTTTACTGCTCAGTCCACGCTAGGTACGTGACTAGAATACTAAGTACTACATATATAGTAGCACAAGTATTACAAAGATTAGGTACCTATATGTCTACAATTGAAATAAAACAACTTTTACGGATAACTAGCGCACAGTTTATTTACACGAGTTTAGATCTAATATTTCGTGTGTTTTAAGGGTTTTTTGTTTTCCCGACGTTTCGGCACCTTTTCAGCTGCCGTGGTCACGGGATGACTGGCTACTTATAAGTCTACCTTCAAAAAGTTAATATATTTTTTCGTTCGGATACGGCTTCATTTACTAATTAAAAAATATACAAATGTTTACTATGGCAAAAATTTTATTTAATATTTTGATTTGTTTATTATTTAAATTATTAATATCAAATCCCGTGTGGAGTCGCAGCCCATGCTAGGCTGGTGGATACAGCGCTAAATGAGTCCTGATCATTACGTGCTGTCTTAAGTCGACCCCGGTAAGTTTGCTGTACCCACTAGCTGGTATGGCGCCTGTGTCCGCAAGGCTGTAGCTAGCTCCTCTGAAAGAGCAAAGATGGACAGCGATTCACGACACCCATTGTACGGTCACATTGCGGCGCGCCCGAGGCTGAAAAGCCGACGCAGTAAGGTGCGTCGAACCGTTGTCCATCAAACTCAAACATGCGAGGTGCAACCTATGGCGTAAAATAATGACCCTATCTACACCTTACATTCCCATTACTGGAAGCCTCCCCCTGACCATGATTAAAAATGGCCAATCTGGAAGTCTTTAAATAGGCTTCGGATTCAGACCGGCCGGAGCAAAGAAAACATGGTCAGGTGGGGCTTTTCGGCTAGTTCCGCGGAATGCTTTTGCGGTGCAGTCCAAACGATAGCCCACTTAACATCGTGCCCTGCGTGTCCTGACACCTGCACGCAGGAGGTTCTCATGACAGCATCCGACAAGGCTGTCAAAGTGATTGAATTCTGCGCCTCAATACTTTAGTGTCTGCCATCGCCACGCTAAGAAGAAGAACAAAATAAAAAAAACTTGAGAGGTGTCAAGGGACACCCGGATGGAACGAAGTTCTCGCTTTCTATGAGAGAGAGAGAGAGACAGACAGAGAAACACGTGCACGCCGCACGGCTTACAACTATAGCAAAAAGTGTCGTTACAGCTTTTGGTCTTAATTTCCGTCTAGCCCCCTTTCGCAACGCGCCATAAGGAACTTCGTCCATCCATCCATCCATCCGTCCAACCGTCTAGTTCCGTCGAGTTCCGTCCAGTTCCGTCGAGTTCCATCCAGTTCCGTCGAGTTCCGCCTAATTCCGTCGAGTTTCGTCGAGTTCCTTCGAGTTCCGTCCAGTTCCGTCCAGTTTTGTCGAGTTCCGTCCAGTTCCGTCCAGTACAGTCCAGTTCCGTCAGTTACCGTCGAGTTCCGTCCAATTCCGTCCATTTCCGTCGAGTTCCGTCGAGTTTCGTCGAGTTACGTCGAGTTCCGTCCAGTTCTGTCCGTCCGTCCGTACGTCCGTCCGTCCGTCCGTCCGTCTGTCCGTCCATCCGTCCGTCCATCCGTCCGTGCATCCAAAATCGCGCACGCGCACAGCTCGCGACACAAAAGTGTCGTTTCAACTTTTAGTCTTATTTTTTTCGGTCTAGCCCCCTTTCGCAACGCGCGATAAGGAACTTCGTTCCAAAAATAATGACTACGGCAGTTCACAGATTGGGAGGTCTTTCGAAGAATGAGACTGCCAAGAAAACTCCTAAAGCGGCCGACCTCCACCTTTACATATGATATTTATCTACAAAAAGAGCTAACCGTATCTTTAGGTCAAGCAGTATTTGGGTGTGATTTGGGTTGTAAAAGGGTTGGGTGGAAATATTAGATCTAAAAACTCGTATATATAAACTGTGCGCCGCGCGCCGCCAAAACTAAAAATATACCTATATGACTTTAACCCTATTGATGCTGTGGAACTTTAGTAGAAAAGGGCGTAAGCTGCACCCAACGAGGAATTTTCCAAGGTACGTTCTTTAAAAATCTCATAGATGGCGCTGTCCATCTCCTTTGACCTTTGCTAAGACAAAAACAATAAAAAGTAAAAATAAGCATGTCATGCACATTGCACATTTGTGCATGACATGCTTATTTTTTTACTTTTTTAAATATACAAAAGGATCAACCAACGCACCGAAAAAAATATTAACGAATTCAGCGAAATGACCATGCCATAGAGAAATGACATTGAACATGACATTAATAGTCTACATAAAATTTATATATGGTGCCAGGGTTGCCAGATGGCCAGATCGGTATGTCGTTAAAGTATTTCTGATTAAAGTAGCCCAAAATCGCGCAGAAACAATGATCACAAACTTCCCCTATTTTAGGTGCTGTACAAATAGCGTTTTAAAATTGATGTCTACTGATAATAATAATTTAATTGAATAGTTTTATAACCGGTGAACACTAGTCTTTATTAAATTAAAATTTAGCAGTCAGAAAATTATATAACTTGTAATCAATATTTTGAGTGCGAGCTTATAGTAGGGGAGCCCACGATGCTAAATAGGGATTTACTTTACTCGAGCGTCATAGTGACCTATTGGGTTGGCCTAGATGATACGAAGAAACAAAATCTATTTAATGTATACCATATTCATCGGTGGGGTGAGCGGCTTTAGATTTTCAAATATGTAAAAAAATACTGTTGCATGGACATACTCGAGCGCGTCAGATATTGATAGCATCAATGTCCTACGTATTTTTAATAATGTACGTATGTTAATCTGATCATTCGCATGATGCGTGTGGACGTACGTAAGGGTTGAAAATGAAAAAAAAAGGAGCGCGTTAGTATTTCTAAGGGGATGTTAAGTGAACCTAAAAAGGTCTCATTCAATAATCTGACGATTTCGATGTGACGCAAACTCGCGGCCATTATTATAATGTGCAAAAAAAAAAATCGCTATTTTGAAATACTCAAGCGCGTCAGATTAAGATATATATGGTTCATCTTTATGTCCAAGGCGTGCTGTGCTGTCTCATAATCTGACGATTATAAAGAGGGATACGCCTAATCTGACAAAAAATTGTTTTTTTTAAATCATTGAACTTAATTAATTGTAAAGCTCAGGAAATAGCATGCAAATAAAATATTGTCTATTTTTTATGTAGAATACTTGTATTTATAGGAAAATATTAAAAAAAATCATTACAATATTTGAGTTTTTTTACGTGTATATTTTATTATTCGAAAAGGTATACCTGATTCTGGAGTATCCCCAAGAGTATCAGGTTTTACGATTACATCTTCATACGCTTTGAGCAAATATTAAACAAGAAAATATACTAGATAAAATATATTCGAACCTGCACCTTGGGAATCCGGCCCAATGCAATAAGCAATAATGCTACAGAGATCTATGAGGACACGTCGAATTTTTCTAGTATATTCACCTTTCTACGGTGTTGGCCACCATATTTTTCATTATCCTTAAATTATTTCCTTCAAAATAAAAAATAAATTAGCCACGCTCGAGAATGTCGAGATGACGTTTTTCTTACAACTTTGGAGCCCACCCATTTCTTGACACTGACACTCTCAAATAGTCAAATTAGTGGAATATACACTTTTTAGCATGTAATTAACTCACTCTACCTTAACCTGACGCGCTCGAGAATTTCTGATGATCATTTTTTTCTTACTAATCTAATCCTTTATCCTCGACGGGCGGCCTCATATATGGGGCTCATATTTGGTGGAGGAGTACAAGGTTTCCCCCTGTATATTAATCTGCCGCGCTTTAGTAAATCCCGAAATCCCCGCTTGGGCTCCCTATATTACTAATACAGAAACGCAAGAACTTTCAATAAACTGTCTTTTATAATTTTTTGTTACCAGTGAAGTCAAGTACTCCAAAAATCGCGAAAAAAATTGTCCAAATAGCCCAAATTGCGACCATCGCAAACAACGTAAAACTGGTCGCAATTACGGTCGCTAGGTAGCCCAAAATACGACATATTGCCCAATCTGGCAACCCTGATCACAACAAACAAGAAGCAATGTTGTAGCTTTTCTCTTTTTTTTCTGTCAGAAGATCTGACAGAAAAAAAAGAGAAAAGCTGACTCAGAACATGCAGCCCGTAAGTAAATAATTTAGTTAAAGTTAAAGGAGATGGACAGCGCCATCTATGAGATTTTAAAAGAACGTACCTTGGAAAATTCCTCACTGAATTAAGCAGTGGGCCAAGTACTCAAATACACAACCATCAAAATGCTTCAAATATATTTCAAGACTTTACTTACAATTAAACTCATTTTCCGATCTTCATAATCATTTGGCATTATAGCACAATGTAGAGACGCAAAGTTAAAAATAATTAAAATGACGCACAGTACCCTCATAATGTTACGTTAGATTCATAACTCGAATTCAGTGATAGTATACGAACCTTCGTAAAACGTGATCCAGAAAATGATTATTATTGGAATTGATGTGTTCTATCATTCAATCCAATCAAGTAAAGTAGATATTAGAACTTACCGTCATCATTATAGGACCGATTTGGATAATCACGAATATCACGATACCTATCTCCAGAGATTTTACCTGCTATTATTAGGCAATTGGAATAAACACTAATCTAGTTTAATATAAAAAACAAAAATATGTACCTACTGCGCGCTGTTATTATGAAAACATAGCTCTTAGTTGAACTTGGTTCCACAGGTGCTAACCTATATGTACCAATGAATATGATTGGTAGATCTCATCTATAGCAACGTAGCATAGCACATCTCTGGTGGAAACGCACCCTTATCAATAGTTACTGTATGGTATTGTAAGTGGCACTACTTGTAATTAGATAAATAAATAAAACCTATAGCCTATTGTGATCTCCAGAATGCATTCGAGCAGTGGAACTGCCAGAACGGAAGAATAAAAGAAATCAATTTTATAATTTACCAGTATATATTATATTTACTTACATAATTCCTTTATCCTATATTTATATTACATTATAATACATAGAAATCGTTTTTTTTTTTACTATTATTGTCTTATACATAATATAAATTAACATCTATGAACAGTCAATGGTAACTACGACTTATACAATATGTCAAATTTCTTCAGATAATGATGAACTAAACAACTTACGTCTTAAAGTTCAAAGTCGATTGGAGAAATTTGACAGTTTGAAAAGACTGATCTACTGTTGATCGTACCTACTTTTTCACATTATATACACTAAAACCTTTAAACCAGTAACAAAACAATTTAAAATGTCAATAAATAGAAAACAATTTAGAATACTCTTACCAATTTATTATTAAAAAAAAATACTCTTCAATATTTTCGTCTTAATAATATCCCGTTAGTAGGGAAAACTAAAATTGTGAAAAAATATAATATTAGGTACTTCCCTGATCTACCCCCTGATTTTACGTAGCACTGTTGCTAACAATACTCGTTTGAAATTAATGTTTTTTTTTACTTTAGCGATCATGGATGATTTGCCAGTTTAGTTGCTTTTTTTACAGCAATCTGTTAGCAACTGAAACTGTCGTCTTACATAATATAATATAGATGGTCGCAATATTAACGATTTCATTCATGGCAATCGAGAATTGTTAGCTACAGACTTTACATAATCAGGGGTCTGAATGATCAGTGTGAGTTTTCTCACTTCACTCGCTTACGCCGAAGATTGCGGTAAAAGCTTAATTCTCACCCCTATTCCCATTGCATTAAGGACTATCTGTCAAAATGTTACTCCAACGCGATGGTAATAACGTTGACATTTGCAAACTCTCACTAGGCCCTCTGGTCTACACCTAGATCAGCAACAATAAAGAAGTTATTTTTCCACATTGACCCTGTCAAAGCGTCGATACAAGCTTCGCTTCACGATGGCATAATAAAAAAACTTTTGGTGTAGGTTTATTGTATTTGAACTTATTCAGTTACTTGTTTGTACGTTTCCGCTTAAAATTATTACAATGATTATAACAGCAACAGATTTTCATGACCAAGTTCCTCTCGGGCGATAACTTGTAAAATGCTTCAGAGATGCTCTGTCGCGACGCGCGGGGGCGCGGATTTTAATGCTGTATACATACATATGTCATCATCATCAATTACTATGGAAAACCGCGTTGTCCAACACACCAAAACCGGTAATGCTTTCGTATAACAACGCTTTCGCATGCAAAACATGCTAATACGTATGCGAAAAGAAATTCGATTCTTTCAAAAATACAACTCTTACTTCTCCGTCGCCGCACGCGGGATCCGCTGCTCCGCGCGTTCCGGGCGCGGTGCCAGTGGATGAATCCCCTAAAGCTCTGTGTATGTCAGCTGCGGTTCAATGAGTGGGTTAAGCAGTGGTAGCTGAGCTCCGAATGGTTAGCCGAATTAGCTTTGAACGATATCATTGTACATAGAAATCATTGTTCTCCGATCATTGGTACCAAGATTTTGTTTCAGGCGATACCTTTATTTACCGACAGCTCGGTTCGCCAATAAGGCTATTCGCTGAAAGTTCCATTGAACGAATTAGCGTTTTATCGACAGAAAGTACGATATTTTAGATACATAGGTACCGACAACGACACAAGCTGGCTCCGTACCTAAGTGTCAATGGTCATAAAACCATACATGTTGTTATTTTTATTTCTTTAAAGTTATGTATGGTATAAAGTGTGGAAATATCATGGAATTAATAGTAAGTATATAGTACAGGTACGTAACGTAGTACCTATTCATTCCATGGGCAATACATTTGTTTTTTATTTTTTTATTATTGGATAGGTAAAGCGCATGACCGCTATCTTGCCTGATGGAAAGCGAAGATGCGATCTAGGATGTAACGCGCTTGCCTAGAAGATACTTATTCACTCGTGACTTGAAGACCCCCAAATTGTAAGTGTCAGGAAACACAGACTCAGGCAAGGAGTTCCACTCCTTAGCGGTGCGGATGATGAATGTCGAGTCAAAACGCTAAGTGCGACTTTTGGGTATATCAACCATATAATTGTGGCACCTATTTGTACGTCTGGTTGTCCGATGGAAAAATGGGGATGGTGGAATGAGACTGTGCAATTCCGCTGCACACTTTCCGAAATGTTACCTACAAAATACGGATAGACCAGCAACCTTCCGTCTATGTTTAAGGCTCTTTAGTTAATTAAATAAATATTTTTTGCCGATGAGCTTCTTGGTCCTTCTTTCAATGGACTCAAGTGTCTGGAGTTGGTATTGGGCAGAACCATCCCAAAGATGAGAACAGTACTCCATACACTATCGAACTTGTGCTTGGTAAAGATTGAGCAACTGTTCCGGTGTGAAGTACTTTCTCACCTTTGCTAGGATGCCAAGTTTTTTTGAGGCCAATTGAGCTTTACTCTCAATAAAAAGATTCCGTCGAATTGAGAACCTCCTTTTTTTAGTCGGTTAAAAAGACCCAAAATTGAGAGTCGGAGACAATGAAATGCCGAGAAGGTCAAGGTGGGCAGTAATCGGCACGGAAGCATTTCGGAAAGTAGGAGTTAAGTGAAAAGGACTCCTTCGGAGAAAAGACACGCCTGGGTCTTTGACGGGTTGAACCTGACCAGATTGGCATCGCCCCATTCGGAGACTGCCTGCAGGGATACGTACATACTATTGCCCATCGCCTCCCTATGACACTCGACCTGTTTTTTTTTTTTTTTTTTTTCTAGTACCTCCAACGTGATTGGAGTCTGTATTTTCTGTCTACTCGTTCATGCCATTTCTTCTTTTATGCCTCTCGCACTTTCATGCCTCATACTACTCTTTCATTCGTCATCCTTCGACCTGTTAAGCACTGGCACGTGCATCAGACATATAGCTCTCTACAACGGTGCTGTCATCTGCGTATCCCAAAATACAGGGCATTAGCAGGTCATTGATATGGATCAGAAAAAGTGTTGCAGAGAGAACTGAACCCAGAGGGACACCGGCATTAATAGCCAACTGGTCCGACGAGCAACCATCAATGACCACTCGTTTCGACCGATCCCTCAGGAAGTCCAGACACACAAGCCGGTGGGAAGTCCAAGTGGCGGAAGCTTGCTAATAAGGCTTTCGTGCCATACCTTGTCAAAAGCCTTCGAGATATCAAGAGAGATGGCAAGCGCCTCACCATGTCTCTCGATGGCTTCGCTCCATATGTAAGTGGCGTATGCTAGAAGATCACCTGTAGACCTATTCTGGCGAGACCCATATTGTCGGTCGCTAAGTTTGTCATTTCCTTCTAGATACGACAGGAGCCTATTGTTCAGTACACGCTCCATTATCTTACAGAGAATGGACATGACTGAGATGGGCCTGTAATTGGCAGGGTCGGCACGATTGCCCTTTTTAGGCACCGGTTGCACGTTGACAATCTTCCATGACTTTGGTACTTATCCCTTAGCCATGGACAAACGATATAGACGTGTCAAAACCGGGGCTAACTCAGGAGCGCAAGTCCTAAGTACCATGGCTGGTATACCGACGAGACCGCTAGCTTTATTCACGTCCAGATCACGCAATGCTTTTCGTACTTCGGTTTGTCTGATGCGGATTTCAGACATAAAAGTCCCACATCTTGGTAAACCGATACGTACAGCATTGTCAGGATCCAAACGCAAATGTTCGGCAAATATATTGGCAAATAAGTCAGCCTTTTCCTTTGCAGTATGTGCCAACGATCCGTCTGGTTTCAGCAAAGGAGGCAGTGAAGGACGGCAGAAGTTGGCCTCGACTGATTTAGCCAGGGACCAAAACGCTTTACTACCAGACGGGTAAGAAGCAAGTCTTTCCCTATTCGGCTTATGTGGTCGAAGCGAGCTCTGTTTAATCAGGCACACAGATAATATTATGAGGTTCATAATTCGAATATTATAACATGAGTGTAGATAACTAAGACAATCTTAACAATAATTTTAATTTAAATAGATTCAACAATCGAATAAGTGCGTTAAAAAATTATTGCAGCGACATTAAATAAATGTCTCAAATAATTTATTTATAGTTTTCCGTTTTTCCCGGACAAGACAAATCATGTGTGCATGAAAATGTCTATTTCTCTTGGTCTGGGTGTAAACATATATATATATATATATATATATATATAGTTATCTCTGCTAAGAGTTGTTTGATCCAGCGGTACATATGATCAGTTTTTTGTTGATCCGCCAAAATTTGTTGATCCGTACTCGATTTGTTGATCCAATACCATAAGTATGTGAGTTATTGGCACCGTTTCGGATCAACAATTTATCGTCAACAACTATCTGAAAGTAGCTAAAATTTATACAAATCCACCCCGTAATTATTTGATCCAATTTAAACGGACCAATCACAGATCGCAGATGCGTTCATTGGTTAAGATCATCAATTTCTAAATCGGTATAGTCCGCGAGGTCTAAGCTGAGCTTTGCATCTGTGTGAGTGCACATGGATAGTTTGTAGGTATCGTGTAAAAAACAAATAACAAAGAAGCAACAGGTGTTGCTATTAGTACATACAAGTAAGAGGTATATTTCTATTGCAAACAAATATTTTCTATAGTACTGAGATGACTAGAATAGTTTTAGACTAGTATTAGACTATATTAGCCGATTCTTTGTGGAGTTGCAAAGTTGGCCCTATAGTAAAAGTCGTTCATACTCATGAGCAGAATCAGCAGAACCTTTTAGGTGGCTTAGAGGTTTTGCGCTTATCCATAACACGTTGTAAGTATAGCATGGGTATCTGCGTCCCAAATAGAAACGACCCCCGTTCCCGTGGGAAATTATAAGTAGCTAAAGTACTGGCTGATAAAATTAGCTATTGATGGGAGTCCCAGTAGAATTCGAGAATGGTTTAGATTTACAATTGGATCTGGTTGATAGGTGGCGTGATGTCGATAAGGTGGTACGAAGTTCGCCGGATCAGCTACTTATCAGCATCTGCCATTTTAATGTCACCACTGCTGGGGCACTGGCCTTCCTCATGGATGGATAAGGAGGACGGGCCATAACCCACCATGCGGGCCCAATTGGGAATTGCTGGGTTTAACGTTGCAAATGCAGCCGGGACCAACGACTTTACGCGCCTTCCGAAGCACGGAGGAGCTCAAGATAGTAAATTCCTGGTCACCCAACCTGTGACCGACCATTGCTAAAGTGGCTTAACTTCAACAATCGCAGGCCGAGAGCGCGAACCACTGCGCCACGGGCTCCTCAAACAAGATAGTTATAATATAACTTAAATGGTAGGTACAGGCTCGTAGTACCCGAAGCCTTTGTTGATAAATGGGCTATCCATTTTTTTTTTTTAAATTAGTACTCCTGTTGTTCTGGAGATTACCGCGTTCAAACAAACAAACTGTTTAGCATTGTGTATAACTAGCGGCCGCCCGCGGTTTTTCCCACGTCGTTCCCGTTCCTGTGGAAATATCGGGATAAAAAGTAGCCTATGTGTAAATCCACTATTGACGTAACAACTACATACCAAATTACATTCAAATCCGTTCAGTAGTTTTTGCGTGAAAGAGGAACAAACAAACAAATACCTAAAAAACAAACTGTCACACTTTTTCTGTAAATATTAGTAGGACAGGATACTAGCAACGACCCGCGGTTTCACCCACGTGGTTCCCGTTCCCGTAGGATTATCGGGATAAAAACCTTTCATCTAAATTCAGCAATCATCTCATTTTAGCCGCCTCTGTTGTTTAGTGGGACAATCACCGGTATTAGACCCAGGGGTCCCGGGTTTGATTCTCAGCGGGGGTACATATTGTATTCGGTTTGGTTGGTGGTAGGACTTGTTGTAAGTCCGCCTGGCTAGCTACCACCATCTTATCTAAGTCTGACGCCATAACAACAATGTTTTTTGCATTGTTGTATTCCGGCAGTTAAAGATAAGATAGCCAGTTCCTCAGTGATTGGGGATTCCGGGAGAGGCTCGCTTCCATCTTCAGCCTTATTATTACTTAACATCAGGTATGATGAAGGCTAAGAGTCTCTCCGTATTTCATAAAAAACAAGTCCGTTCAGTAGTTTTTGCGTGAAAGAAGAACAAACAAATAAAGAAACAAACTGACATACTTTTGCATTTATAATATTAGTAGGAAGGATGTATCAAGTACCTTCTAGCCGACCACCACAAAATTAGGCGCATGACAGGAATGCGGTTACCTATTAAATATTAAAAACATAACTCTAATTCGACACCCGCACCCGCGAAGAAAGAAACTAAGAACACTTGTTACTTATATAGATGCAGCTTAGATGTCGTTTAAAGTTCAATTAGATTTAAAAAACATCTAAATATCGGTTAAACTATCAGAAGCATACATTGAAGTCGCACAACGACGTTGAAGTCAATGATGAAAAATACATTCATAATTATCACAAACTTACCTTTCGCTCAATCTTTCCAACACTGATAAATCTGACATTGCCTGTTTGCTAATTGCACTTTTTTGCACTTGAAATGGATAATTTCTTAGATCTTGCCACTACACTGTAGTATTCGATAATGATCTGGCCGAGTGTGGTGTGGTGTGATTTAACCGTTAAAATAAACAGAAAAAATATTGTCATCCCTATCTTTTTAAAGTAATATTTGAATAACGCTTTCTCTCTCTCATGGTGGTGTGATGCCTAAAATTACGACTGTTGTTGATCCACTTGCAATTGCAACCGATAACTAGAGACACGGTATAATAGTAAGTATCGATCGGAAACTTTTTCTCGAAAAGTACTGGGGTTAAGGAAATAATTTAGTATTCAAATGAAATACCTATTAATAGTCTATTAGTTGTGATAGAAACGTTTTCTATACATCTATTACTTTTTTAACCTACATAGGAATCCGTGGGCCATTATCAAAATACCTACTTACCTATTAAACTATTACTAGGTAGGTACATATTTTGATAATGATCCACGGATTCCTATGTAGTGATCAGGGGGCTAATCTATTTCTGTATTAACTCTTATTGGAAATGCTCATCTACTTGGTACAGGCACTAGTATTCATATTATAAACACTAGCTCGTCGCGCTGAGTATGCACGCTCTCAAGGATCAAGAAATGTGTAATGAGCGCCTGAGAAAAAACCGTTACGCGGAGCCACAAATATCTTACAAAAATGTAAAGCAATGCTTTGAGCATATGGCTGAATTCTGAAATATATGTAAGCGACATAATACGCTGTTCAAATATATGCCGTCCTGCTTTCAAAATTGAGCTTAGGAGCCAGTAAATTTCGACAGAAAGGTGGATCAACAAAGTACTCTTTTAATTTCGCTGGATCAAACAAGTGTTGGAAAAGGACTATATATATATATATATATATATATATATATATATATTATTTATGTTAAAAAAAAGGATATAAGTATATTTATCCGTTATCTATTTATCTGTTAGTATCCATAACACAAGTTCTTCATGAAACTTAACGTGCGTGGGCTAGATAATTAGTGCGATTGTATGGAATGATTTATTTATTGTTTATTCATTAAATATCAAAAAATTACTCAAAATTATGATCAGGAGTTATAATCCTGATTTCATTAACCTAACCTGAAACGTATGTTACCGTTTGTTGCTGCAACCCCCTTCTCAGTTTTTCAAAAAAAAAATTTGAGAAATAAAATATTATATGTCCATCGGATGCCTCCTTTGTATCAAAGGGGGGTCGAAAATTTTGTTACATTTTAGCTACGACGCACCGTTTTAGAGATATTCGCATTTTTATAAAATTCATTCTTGAAAATTTCCCCGCTCCATCCTAAATCAGTAAAAATATTCCAAATCCTGTCTCCATACAAAATCAGTTGAACTTTTTTTAAGTCCTGCACCCCCTTTGCGACAGCCTAACCCAAAACTATAATAGAAATTGTTATTTATCATATTTTTACCATAAAAAATTTTAGGACTACCGATAATATGCCAAATAATATTAGGTTTTTCTATAGTTATGGCAAATAAAATTATGCTAAGGGATTTTAGAACTGCCTAATATTATGCCAAATGAAATTAGGGATTTAATTTATTATGCTTCATAATAATATGCCTTTAGACAGTTATGCTACTTAAAAGTTATGTGACGAAAAAATTTTGTGACATGAATGTTTTGCTATTGATGATTATGCCTATTGATGTATGACAAACGACTTAAAGAAAATCGACATAATGCGAAAAGTCCCTTTTTCTTAATGTTTTGTTCTTATGATTTATTTTGTAAGTAATCTACAACAAAAAAATATAATAATTAAAAATTACAGCCAGCTAGCTTTTGGCTGTAATAGTGATACCGTTGCTTACGGAGCTGGCCTTGTGATAAGATAGATAGAGATTATAGCTATATTATAGTGCTTTCTATCGATAAAAGCTCAGTGGAACTTTCAGCGAATAGCCTTATCGGCAAATCGGCGTATCGGTGAAACATTAATAATTTTTGAGATCCCTTTCGGCAAACCGAACTGCGGGTAAATAAAGGTATCGGCTGAAAAAAAATCTTGGTACCTGTTCGGGCCGACCGGCAAAAACAGTGTGATAAAATGAACAAAGACAGTGACTTATCGTGGTATTAAAAGTTCTAATGTGTCGTGAAATTTCGTGTTTTAAAAGCGTTAGTTGTAAGTATAAAAACTGTTGATTTCGTTGTGCATTGTTGTTTTATAACCTAGTTGTGAGTTTATTTGTGTTTAGTATGTGTTTAAGTGATAATATCTGCAGTTAGTGTTTTTCATGATTTGTATCGTTTGTTCGTGTTGTACTAGTTTGTACTGAAGTTTTATGTGGTAGGTACTTATTTCGTAGGTATTTATAAATGGTCTCTTGGATGTTGATTAATTGTTGTTACGCACATAGTGCCTAGCGAGACCTTCACAATAATGTATGATACGTATTGATAACGTAAATAGTTGATAAGTTATTAAGAAATAAAACCATTTTTTCTGAGCGTTTAATCATTCTCCATAACAATTTATAGGTAGGTAGGAAACAGTATAGAATTTAGGATTGTAAACTTAACTTAGCTTGATAGTAATGTTTTTTTGGAATATTTTGATATACAATATGTAATGTTATGACTGATAAGGAAATTTTAGTGATAAGAAATGTCGTAAGTACATAGTAAAAATGAGATAAATAAAGCTTGCGTGCGGTCGTCCTTACGGTATTGCCTTAAAGTAGCTCTATGAGAGTCGGGTTTCTATGGATACGGATATTACGGATCATCACTTGTCCCACTCTCGCCTTAAGATTAAGAAATAGACAGCAAGCAAGCTCTCCTAGTTCCTGGTTACGATAAGCCCTGCGTTTTACTTCTCAACCCAGCATCCAGTTCTCCGATAAAGAACCACAAAAACACCGATATCGTACGTCTCGCCCTCCACCACGCATACAGTCCACTACTATTACAAGCGGGGCGTGCGTTACAGTACCGATTATCGGAGAACATTGATTTCTATGTACAATGATATCGTTCAAAGCTAATTCGGCTAACCATTCGCTAACCTCCCTAGATACATCTGTTTAACGCATTTTACAAGTTATCATCCGGGGGGAAATGATATTGGAACGCGGACAATATTGGAACGATTTAACCACCTAATACATAGAGTATTGAATAAACATATTCTTTACGTATACTAGAAATAAATATATATATTTTTAATAGTAAAAAGGGTTTTTTATCTCCGTTTATATGTACTTAATAACCAATAGATATCATATAGGCAATTTACATTACCAGCGCAGGGACCTAATAACCGTGTCTTATTATATTGACGTTTTAATAGTATTCATTTTTGACACTCAACAAAACCGATGCCGTTACAATTGCAAAGTTTACTTAATGGTGCATCCATACCGCTGTAGCTTTTTGTTTCTCAACGTTTCCAAATGTTACTGAGCAACGTCCGTCAACAAAAAGTTAGTCTATGTTGCCGTGTTGTTGCTGATTGTTATCGAATGTTACCGTGTTGCACAATGTTGCTCCACAAAAAGTAAATCCACCTTTATTTTTAATCCGTGTTAAAGTACTATAATTATCTGTGTAATTTAATTTGCGCGCCATCCTATTAACTTGTTTTTGTATCTGGTCTGTGCTCGCTCTCTACTGTGACCAAATGGGAGTCTAAATGCGGAGAAAAGAGCCCATCACCAATCGCTCTCTACTCTGTGGAATATTGAGACTGCTCGTTATACTTTCCAATATTTCTTTATTAAATTGCTATCCAATGCTAAATGCTAAAGTTATTTCATTAATTCTAACAATCCGTTTAGTTGCCGATCAATTTCGTCGACAAACATAGTGTCAGTAGCGCCGGAGTTTACACGAATAACTACAATACTGGTCGAAACTAAAACCTCCTTTTTTAAATGATGTCGACACGTAAACCTCGTTTTTAAAGTCGGATAAAAATAGATTTTCTATAGTGTTTACTTCCTTCCTATTGGCCAGGAGCGTGCATTAGTTTTTCAGCGCGGTAGGCACTGTAGATCTAACTGGAATCTTTGCACTTATTCTATCCTATTGTTTGTGTGTTTTAATAAAACTTTATTTTGTTTAATTAATTAGTATGTTATAGTTTAAGTTTTCATTTAAGCTTAATGTTGATTGTTTGGCTATGCCTCTATCTCTCTGGCTCCGCCTGAAAACGTCACATTAATATGTGACAGAAGCTGAGGTCGGAGACCATTTCAGCTACTATGATATTATTTGTTACTATTGTTTCTGTGTGTAAATATGTTTGATAGCCGCATAAAGGTTTTTTCTTTCTTTCTTTCTATTATATTAAGTGCGAAAGTTGGTGAGGATGTTTGGATTGATGAATGTTTTTAACTGTTTCACGCAAATGCTGAACGGATTAACATGAAACAATTTCTTATGTTTTGGCGCGCACTGTTCATTGAAATAAAACAACTTTTACGGATATCAAACACGGGATGACTGTCATCCCGTGACCACGGCAGCTGTAAAGGTGCCGAAACGTCGGGAAAATCAAAAAACCCCTAAAAAACCTAAAAATTACGGACAATTACAACTTAGTTCGTGGAAATATAGCGCGTTTGATATCCGTAAAAGTTGTTTTATTTCAATGAAACAATTTCTTTATATATTAAACTATATAGCAATGTAGCTTATACCTACATCAGAATAACACATAAGCTACAAACTATCCCGATATTCCCACAGTATTTAACTGGAACCACGTGGCGGGTGAAACCACGAGCGGCCGCTAGTCATTCGTAATATTTAGTAGGAATCTTATAAAGCTGATGAGTTTGATTGTTTGAGCACGCTAATCTCAGGAAGTTCTAGTTGGAATTGAAAAAACCTTTTTGTGTTAGATATGCCATTTATCGAGGAAAGTTATAAGCTATATAATATCACACTACAATCAACAGGAGCGAAGCATTAATGAAAAATGTTGCAAAAACGTGGAAAAAATATTACTTTTGGGAGCTTTCGTTGCGTACGCTGTGTAAACGGTTAAAGTTACGTAAAATCATGTATGACGAAATTGTTCCCCATTAAAAGTTCTAAAAAAAACGTCCGCGACAGCATATGTCTATGTTTTAAGGTTGACTCACTATAACCATTTTTGATAATATATTTTTTCTAAACTTACGCATTATTTGCGAAGCTGTTTTCATAAACATGATTAATCCTTTTCTAAATGAATAGGTTATTCGTCACAAGTATTTAATTTTGAACAAAATTGCCCTTTACGTCATTTAATTTTGATGAATATC
Source organism: Chrysoteuchia culmella (assembly GCA_910589605.1). NCBI lineage: Eukaryota > Metazoa > Arthropoda > Insecta > Lepidoptera > Crambidae > Chrysoteuchia > Chrysoteuchia culmella. Next base: position 16,788,186 of record OU342651.1, on the reverse strand, counting down.
TTAGGAAATATCATAGTTTTAATAACTCCAAACAAAATAATTCGCGACAAAATTCGTTCGTCTGGTAGGCTTGCTTACTTTAGACTGATATTTTCCGAACGCTTAAGCTAGAACGTTACACGACAAATAGCGCCCTTCCTACCGTGGCCGGATTATATTTGAGCAATACTTTTTCTAATTATGTTGTATTCTTGTATGAAACGCTGCTTGCTTCGAGTAGAGTAGGCAATTTGGAGACTGCGTACCGTAGTAGGTATTGAGTATTTAGCGTAAGGCAAAACTTAGTGGGTGAGTGTTGAATCAAAGTTTAGTTCTAAAATACCAGAAAAAAAATTATACTATTTTTTATTCATCATACCTGATGTTAAGTATTGATAAGGCTGAAGATGGAAGCGAGCCTCTCCCGAAATACTCAGCCACTGAGGAACTGGCTATCTTATCTAAATTTAAATAACTTTAACATTAATGGTATTGGTATATTTTATTGTATTAGGTTTTTCATGAAGTAGGCAGTGCCTGCCTAATTGCCTATATGGAATGCACGTCCCTGCTACTGGTCAAGTAATCCTGCAAATGGTCCCAAGCTGGCCCTGCATGTGTTTATAGGTATAGTCGGCAATCGATAAATTTATTTTTTCAAAATGACATTGGCACCTGTCAAATTACTGAATTAAATATCCTACTATAGCTCCAATACGGGCTGAATACTATGATTTTTATTGTGCAACTACAACTTTACTACATAGATACTGCTCGATGCGCAAAACACTATTTTTGAAGTCGGTTTAGACTTTATATACGGTTAATACGGTGGGGCGTTGCAAATGCAAAATGCACGTGCAAATAAACAATTACAAAGATACTAGTCGAAACTAAAACCTCCTTTTAAAAAACGGTTGAAACAAAACCTCCTTTTTCGAAGCCAGATAGAAATAGATAAGTATAAGCTCTTTCCCAAACATGCTTGGAAATATGAGCATTATTCGCATTATTAGGATTAGAAGGTTGTCAACTTCTTTGAGGTAAATCGATATTGCTCTGGCCACATACATGCGAGTAGCGGCCGGAAAAGTCGTATGAAAATCCATATGTGTCGTGTTTAGCGGCCAAATAAATTACATAGTAAACTCATATCTGTCGTGTAATTAAAAAATGGAACGATCTTTTATTCCGTAATATACAACCAAGGAGGTAACTTATCAAAGGTTTTATTTAAATTTCGAACTCGCTTGCAAAAATAAAGCTGTTTTAGAAAAAACATCAAGTGAACACTTTAACGCGGGAAACAATATTGTTGTTCGTTGATCGTCTGAATTCGAAAAGTAGTTTTAATTTCCGCACATTACTTGAGAAAAGTACTATACAAGCATTGACCACAACTAGGCAATGATGGATTTACGTATGTGTGCCTCGGCTACGCCTCGGCCCACATTTACACGTTCGTCCATCAATGCAGTTGGCTCTGGGTATGTTTGTAGCTCCAATATGGACTTGATACTATGATGTTTATTGTGCAACTACAACTTTACTACATACATTCTGGTCGACGCGAAACGGCGAAATCACCTTTTTGAAGTTGGTTTAATTAGACTTTTTTATACGGCAGATACGGTGAGGCGTTGCAAATGCAAAATACACGTGCAAATTAACAATTACTTACAAAGATACGAGTCGAAACTAAAATCTCATATTTTTAAAACCGTTGAAACAAAACCTCATTTTTCGAGGTCAGTTAAAAATAGATAGGTATAAGATGTTTACTTCCTATTTGCCAAGTACTCCTGCAGGTGGTCCCAGGCGCGGTCCAGCTGGCCCTGGGTATGTTTGTAGCTCCAATATGGACTGAATATTATGTTGGCAAGCGCTACTTGCTCGTGGTTCGATGGCTGAGCTTCGATGCGCTGCCTCGCCTCTTCTTCGGTCAGCCCGTTGCGTTTTGCAAGACGTTTTATCGCCTTAAATAAAAAATATATAATTAAAAATAATTTGATCCACTACACAAAACACGTCGTGACGATTCATGCCAACTTATATTGGTAGTGTTATTTCTAACACTCACCTCCTCAGTGAAGACGGCCCACAGCTGGTGGCACTGTGTCTATCACTTGGCGCGCACCAACACAGCCTCTTCTATCACCACCACTTTGTGACCCTTTTTACTGAACTCCTTTGAACTACTACGCCAAAGTCTTCGTCACTTTAAGATGGTCTTGCCAACCTATAATTATTATTTCTGGGATTTACTGCCTCAGACGGTATGATGACGGCCTACAGCTGCTGGCACTGCTTGTGCACACCACTTGGCGCGTATCATGAATTCATAACAGCCACTTCTATCACCACCACTTTGTGATTTTTGAACCCAACTCCCCGACTTTGAACCACTACACCAACGTCACATTTTAAGTGAGTCATGCCAACCTACAATGGTAAGTTCTGGATTCTGGTACTCACCTCCTCAAGTGGTATGATGACGACTCATAGCTGGTGGCACTGAGTGTACCACTTGGCACGCACTATGACGGCCGCTTCTATAGCCACCAATTTGTGACCCGCTTTTCACCCAACTTCTTGATTTTGAACCACTACACCAACATCTCATTTTAAGTGAGTCATGCCAACCTATAATGGTTAGTTCTGGATTCTGGTACTCACCTCCTCAGGCGGTATGATGACGGCCCACAGCTGGTGGCACTGCGTGTACCACTTGGCGCGCACCATCACGGCCGCTTCTATCACCACCACTTTGTGACCCTTTTCACCAAACTCCTTGACTTGTCTCTGAGCTTCAGCTATCACCGCCGGCCAGACGAGGCTGTTTAGCTTCTCGAGTTGCTCCTAGCAAATAAATGAAAAAGAAAATCGTCTCAGCGCATTATGTTTTAAGGCTTAATTTAAATTGTGGCGGAATGGAATGGAGACGATTTTTTTAAACATAAGTACTACTACTATTAAGTTTTACGCAGGGGCGTGCATTCCATATAGGCAATTAGGCAGTGCCTACCTCATTCAAAACCTAAATAAATATACAATAAGTGTTAAAGTTATATTATTTTAGTTTAAACTTCTATTCAACACTCACCCACTAAGATATTCCTTACGCTAAATACTGAATACCTACCGATAGGCAGTCTCGAAATTGCCTACTCGAAATAAGCAGCGTTTCATACAAGAATACAACATATTTAGAAAAAGTATTGCTCAAGTATAAACCGCCCATGGCAAGAAGGGCGCTGTTTGTTCGTGTAACGTTCTAGCTTAAACTTCCGGAATATATCAGTATAAAGTAAGCATGCCTACCTGGGCCCTTATTCACTATGACCACTTAGATTCCACACTTAAACCTTACCACGCATAAACCCCGTCAATATCGTATCTTGTCACGGTAAGGAATCTGGTCAACTCTATTCTGTAAGTCCCACCGCGCTCCAAGACAAATTGTCTTTGGTACGTTATGAAGTCACGAGTGCGTTCGAAAACTAAACTTAAAACTTTTAAGATTTTAAATTTATTACTTGCAAAATTTTATTTCACTGACAATTAACCGTGATTTATTATCTTTATATTAATATTTAATCGTTTATATCATAACAATGCAATTTTATCAATAACAAAGAAAAAATATTACTCAATCATTTAAACAAACACGCAGCAAAACCAAAACGTTCGAACGTTTTTGAACGTTCCTTATTACTTTTTTATTTCTTGTTATCGATTTTTACAATGAAAATTAATTGATTAAATTTTGACTGTTTATTATATGTTTATTACAAGAAAGAAATAATAATACTTAGTATTTCAATGGAAATATATACATACACTTCAAAACATTAATATTGTACCTACGAGTATATTTAGTTTGAAGAATTTTGATGTACTTGGCGGTATTTTATTTGAAGAGATTTGTTATTGTAAGTACCTAATCGTTTGTTACTCCCAAAAATGTTACAAGTTACTTGCCTTATAATATCTAATTTACTTACATAACCCCTAACATATGTCTTTTGCATTTGTTCCAGATTTAAAAGCGATGTAAAACTAAAACAAATTACTTCATTGAAATCAATTTGTTTAAAAATGTGATTCACAAGTTCATTCATAAGTGTAGATCAAGAATGGTCTTCGGTAGTTGCGTGCAAAATACTTACATAAAAGTTCATAATAAAATAGTTTTATAGTTACATGTGGTTTAATTCGATACAAAATTTACAAAATCTTAGTAATAGTAGATTATAATATAAATAGCTGACACTAAATTTCACTGAAATACTTAAAGAAAGAGATGGTGTTTAGAAGGCCTTTGGCCTTAGGTACGTTATAGATTTATTTAAATAGTTTTTAGCACAAAAACAATAAATTTCTTCACAGTAACAACGATTCCTTGCAGATTCCACGTTGATTCCACGCGTTTCTAAAACGTGGAATTTTTGACAGTTCAAACCACGCGCAAGTCACGTTCATATCACACGGTTTCATTTAAGTGTCATAGAGAATACGAATTTTGAAAATGTCGTAACCATGTACGATATTGGCGTGGTTTTGAAGCAAGGAATCGCAAAGTGGTCATAGAGAATAAGGGCCCTGACGAATCAATTTGGTCGCGAATTATTTTGTTAAGAAGTTATTTTAAAACTAACATATTTCCTAAGATATTCATTAAAATTTAATGATGTGATGATTAACGTATTTATTTAGATAAGGATTAATATCAGGTTTATGAAAACAGCTTCTCAAATAATACATTAGTTTCGAACAAATTTTATTATCTGAAAAATGGTTATAGTGAGTTAACCATAAAACATAGACATATGCTGTCGCGGACTTTTTTTTAGAACTTTTGATGGGGAATAATTTCGTCATACATGATTTTTACATAACTTTAACCGTTTACACACCGGCCGCAACGGAAGCTCCCAAAACTAATATTTTTTCCCGTTTCTGTAACGTTTTACATTAATGCTCTGCTCTTATTAATCGTAACGTGATATTAAATATCTTATTACCTTCCGAGATAAATGGACTATCCAGCACAAAAATAATTTTTCAATTCGAACTAGTAGTTCCGGAGATTAGCGTGTTCAAACAATTAAACTCGTCAGCATTTTAATATTCCTACTAAATATTACGAACCTTATCATTTATGACTAGCGGCCGCTCTCGGTTTTACTCGCCGCGTGGTTTCCGTTACCGTGGGAATATCAGGATAATTATAAATATTTGCATACAGTGTGGTTTTCTGATATATAAGCTACATTTCTGTAAAGTTTCATCTTAATCAGTTCAGTAGTTTTTGAGTGAAATAGTAACAAACATTCCTTCATCCAAATATCCTTACAAACTTTCAAACTTATAATATTCGGTAGCAGGATAGGATAAGTGCAAAGTTACTAGTTAGATCTACAGTGCCTACTACGCTGGAAAACCAATGCACGCCCCTGGTTTTACGTCCATTGTGTTAACGCTCAATTTAGACAAAAGCCAAGAATGAGAATAATAAGTATAAAAAAACAGAAACTAATTTGACTATAATGCCATATACCTTACTCTTTAGGAAATGTCTTTTTTCCAAGCAATTTACACATAGTTTCATCAAATGGTCCTTGCAGGTCAATTTAACACATTTTGCGCATCTGGACCTTATTTTCTTATTCCTAGATCCAAAACGAAATAAAATGTTCTTGGACAAAAAGAAACAATAAAATAAAAATATCATACAAAACAAAATTACGATAAGTACTCGCCTACCTACCTACCTGTACTCAGGTTACGCTCGCAACTGTTTTATGTCGCGGTTAGTGTTCTAGTAAGCTACTGAGCGAGCGGTTAGCCTACGCTCAAAATTTAAGGAATAACAAACGTTCCAAGCGAACCCCGCGCGAGCAATTAAGGGTTAAATAAATATGAATAAAACGAAAACGATTGCGTATGCCCATGTTGTAACCGTCTACGGAAAATTCCACTAAAACAATTCGTCTAAGACAATTCTACTAAAACAATTTGTCTAAAAATCAATTCGACTAGTAACAACTCGACTTAAACAATTCGTCTAAAACAATTCGACTAAAACAATTCGCCTAAAAAACAATTCGACTAAAAACAATTCGCCATCGTGTGAAATTCTCTCTTGCAATATTCCATCTATAGATCTAGAGAACGAAGAAAAAACGCCAAATTATATTTGGCCTAACGTTAAAATCCCTAATAATCAAAACCACTAATATTCAGTGTCCTAAAATTTATTAGTATGGTTATCCTTTGACATAATAACTTACTACGCAAACGTATTGATACCTCTATTCATTTTGCATACTAGTCAGTGACAGAAACGAATCGCCTAAAAACCGTCTCCACGCAGTCTTGTATGCCCTACCCCTAAAGTGTAATTTAAACCCGCGCAGGCGCGGAGGGGCGAGGCGGTCCGCGAGCTGAGGAGCAGGTGGTTTTAAAGCTCGCGGCTGCGGCTGGCCGGCGAAGCCAGCCAGCATGCCGAAGCTGCGGTGGTGAGCTAAACCGAAGCTGCGGTGGTGAGCTAAAACCATCTGCGACGATAAGCTCGCGTGGGACCACCGGAGCCTTACAGCGCCGGAGCCGTGACAGAAAACTTGTCTGCTGCATGTTTGCTTGATCGCTTGCATGCATGCATGATTCCAGCCAGATATCTCAAAAATCGTGGATACATCAACCATAGGAATTTCATTAAAAGTTTAACAAAACTAAGCTTTTACGACGATCTGTTTGGCGCAGGGGTACTAACCCCACCTTCTGCGCCAGAGGTCCCGGGTTCGATCCCCGGACAAGACAAATATTTGTGTGCATGAACATGTCTATTTGTCTTGGTCTGGATGTTTAATATGTATATTATGTATGTATTTACAAAAAAAAGTATACAAGTATGTTTATCCGCTATCTAGTATCTATAACACAAGTTCTTCATGATACTTAACGTGGGCTAGATAATTGGTGTGATTGTATGGAAATATTTATTTATTTATTCATTTATTTTAGAGGAAAGAAGGAAAAACTTGTGTTTCACCACAATTTTGTTATAAAACTCATTGTTAGTTGAATTAATTTTAGATAAGTTGTTTTTAGCCAATGAAGTCTGTAAAGTCTGTTTTTTCTTACTTGACTTAAAATGTAAACAATCTTTACATGCCTTTTTACAGGTTTCCTTATAACATAAAACAGAGAAAGATATAACAAAATCATCTTTGTACTCAATAGTTGTTTTGCAATGAAAGTTATAGATTGACATTAACATGTAATTTTTTTCGTTACAATTCAATAATAAGTATTGTCAAGATTGTTTACATTTTAAGACAAGTAAGAAAAAACCGACTTTAGAGACTAGTGTAATCGGGAGTGAGTAATGTTTTTAGTCGTATTGTTTTTAGACGAATTGTTTTAGTAAAATTGTTTTAGACGAATTGTTTTAGTCGAGTTGTTACTATTCGAATTGTTTTTAGTCGAATTGTTTTTAGACAAATTGTTTTAGAAGAATTATTCTAGTCGAATTTTCCGCAAATCTGTTGTAACTACTCTATGATTCAATGATAATCTTAAGCAATGATTCAAAAATAGTAGGACAAAAAGGGAACTCAATGAATTTCAATTCGCATAAGAATTTCGAATGATTCAAAAATACATCTGTTCATGTGGGGTTTCTTAGGTAATTCCAACTTGGATCTTGGTGGTGCTGGCCCCAACCGATTAAATAATGGTAAATAGCGCTAGGCACAATGTGTTGTAAAGGATCACCTATCAAGGGATTAGCCCCAACACGGAGCAGAGAAGCCGAAGACGCTGAACGCTGAATTCAGCAAGAAAGTCCAAATCGGCGTCACCAATAAACATAATAATAAAAAGCACGGAAAAAGCATCATACAAACTAAGATTATTGGCACACGAAATTCTGTTTTTGTAAACTTTGAAAAAAAAAAAATTATTACTTCGACGTTACTTAGAGCAATAAAAATTATATATTCGCGATGAGGACAAAAAGGACAATATTTGAACAAATATCCTATATTGTTACAAAGCTTGGGACAAACTTCATACTAAACTGCCCATTATCTTTGGCACAGAGATAGTAGATAGATAGCCTAGTTTAAAGCATAGGGTACTTATAAGAAGTGCCTCCGCTGCCGACGCCGGTTGCTGATTTGGGAGCCGGCGCTAGCGGGTGTAGCAAAGAGGGCAATTTCGAGCAAAAATCACTCTACCTTTTTTTTACAACATTACGAAATAAAGGTATTTCTAGGTTAGAACCGTGTCCAAAAAACGCGCGAGCCGAGCGAGCGGAGCGAGCGTACCTCGGCAGCGACCAGCGAAGCGCCAGAGATGACATTTTTTTTTAAAGTAAGTACAGAAATATGACACTTAATTTTAGGTTTATTTACTGGACTTGGCACAGAGACTTATCTACCTATTTAACAATGAACAAAACAAATTGTGAAATACATTCGTGTTTTTCCGGTCGCCATTTCAAGTGCCAGCGCCGGAAAGGTTGTTTTACATCCCGGGTGCCGGCAGCGTATCAGCGTCCACCGTCGGTTGGCGATATTTGTGGGAGCCGCCGCCGGCAGCAGAGGCATTCCCTACTTATTATCCCGATATTCCCACAGGAATAGAAACCAACATCAAATAAGTGCTATCGAATCGTCTAAATTTAAACCAGGCGAGTGAAACCGCAAACGGCCGCTAGTATGTTATAATTTAAAGTAAAATTCACCTTATCACTGAACACGATTTGTCCTAGAATCTTGCGGTCGATCTCCCCACTGCTATTGAGGATGTGCTTGCCAAAGGTCCCCGCGAGCGTGGTGTTCAGCGGCAGCCCTGGCTTGTACAGTTCGTGGGCGATTATGTCACAGTTCACTAAGCCCGCGCCCTTCCGTCTGTGGGGAGGAGAACATTGTTACAGTTCTTTTGTCTCAGGGAGGTCACCAAAACGGCTTTTATGCATTAAAGATCAATCTCGTTAAATTCACGTACCATAGGTTCAAGTGGGAGGAGTGTTATCGGTGTATTACCCTACACCGCGGGGAAAGAGTGAGTGAACATTTGCTGCTTTAGTGGTGTCGTGCTACTTTTGTTTAGGACAGGGAGTTAGACCTAAATTATTTTTAAATTACAAACAAAAATAATTAAGGGCTTCAACTATTATCAGCACAATTATTATTGTCTACAATACTAGTAAAAAAGTAGATTGGATAGATTTTCACACACATCCATAACGAAAACGAAAACCACGTATTCTCCTCATGGTTACAGTCATTTTCTTGTATGGGGCCTAACCTGGGAACCTGATAGTTAAAGAGTTATTGAGGATCAAAGTCAATATTTATTTTTAAAGATTATGGTTTAAAGTTACAAAACCGCAATGAATATCAAAACCAATCAAAGTTGTTGCACGCGTTTTTTGCGTGTGAAAATGACACCCATTTTTTTATGAAAAATTAAAGTCGTTTCCCAGCAACTATTTTCACATATTCTCATTTAGTTTGATGTACGTACACTATGCATAATATTACACCTTCGGTATGGGTCTTTTAACACCCTGTATACGATGTAGACAATGAGAAAAGAAAAAAAGGTATAAAAACAATAACATACATTTAAAAACACGCAACATGGTAAATGATATGATGATTTCATAAAACAGCTTGTTAGGGTTCCGTACCTCAAAAGGAAAAAACGGAACCCTTATAGGATCACTTCGTTGTCCGTCCGTCCGTCTGTCAAGACCGTTTTTCTCAGGAACGCGTGGAGGTATCAAACTGAAATTTATATCTAATACTCAGGCCTACTTTCCCTTGGAGCTGTGAAAAAATCTAACTTCTAAGCCAAAGCAATCAAAAGATACAGCCGTTTATGCCGCAAATTTCCGCAAATTTTCGAAACTTGCACGGGAATCAAAACCTATAGGGTACTTCCCGTGAACTTAGAATCTTGAAATTTGGTACAAAGTAACGTTTTATAGTACAGATAAAGTTAAAATTGCGAAAACCGTAAATTTTTAGTTACATCATATAATAAAGAAAATTAAAAACGGAACCCTCGGTGCGCGAGTCCGACTCGCACTTGGCCGGGTTTTTTTATTAAATCTACAATGGGAAGACACTTATATTTGATCATACTCTTGTGTAATTAATGACAAGGTTGAAGGTGAAATCACGCTTTTTCTAAACACTGAGGAACTGGCTATTTTACCTCTAGCTGCCTGAACACAACAGTGCAATGTTAAAAAATTGTTATTTCAAAGACAAACTTACATAAGATGGTGAAAGCAACCCCGGCGCACTTAGAATAAGTTCTACCACCAACATAATTTCACATTTATGCACAAAATAAAATCGCACATACTATAAACAGTCCGCGAGGGCTAAGCTGAGCTTTGCATTTGTGTGAGTGCACATAGATAGTGTTGATGAGCAATCGGCTTGATGCGCAAACCATCCGTTACTTGGTTTAAACCGGTTAATACTTCTTTTTAGCAATCGGCTTTTATTGATCAACTCAAATGCAAAGCTCAGCTTAGACCTAGCGGACTGTACCTACCGACTCAAAATCGTAGCGTACCTAGTATACTTACTGTAATATCTCGGCTATACTACTTTTCCCACTGGCAATGCCACCGGCTAATCCTATTACGTAAGGCCAATCAGGAATGTTGGGGTTTGGCTGAAAAAATAAATAAATATGTAAGCGGCTCTTTTAAAGCACTAGGATTGAATTTCATCCATATTTTTAAGAATTTGAGTGAACGTGAGATATTTTTCGCACTGGCTATTAATTTAGTTTAAACACATAGAAAGCACTGGAGTGAGTCGGACGTGGGTCGCAGGATCAAAGCGCCATAAATGCGATTTTGCCGCATTCGCTTTGTATGTCTATTGTCGTCCATAACGCCGGCGACTGACCTGTTACATTTAAGGTTGCTGCACAAGTAACGTGTTTTATCCCGGACGGACGGCGGTCATTCTCGGTCGCCACCACCAGTTTCGCCACCACTGAGGGCGACTGGGATTTTTTGGTTAAAAATTTCCCGTTCGACATCAGTGGTGGCAAAATGGTGACGACTGGGACATTGGTTCATAGATGCTAAAGGAAGTCTCAAATATTTCCTAATTATTATATACTTACACAAACATTTTTTTTACAATATTTATGAATTGGTACCTACTCATAAGAGTTATTATGACCTAGCATGTACATATTGTATGTAACAAAAATGTTTTAATAATTAATTATGAACTTATAAAACCTATAATTTTTTTTTATGTTAGATTAGATAGTCAAAACTATCTCTTACATAATTTATACTTAATTTAATTGCGCAAATTTATTTTTATTCATTCAGAATTTATATTAACTTTCTAAGTCACCATTATATATGCACATACACACAAATCAATTACCAAAATAGAAATATAAATTTAATAAATAAAATCAGTAGGGGCAATCGGGATTTTTTATAGGCAAAATCCCCGTGGCCACCACTGGTGTCGAACGGGAAATTTTTAAACAATAAATCCCAGTCGCCCCCAGTGGTGGCCAAAGTGGTGGTGGCGACCGGGAATAACCGACGGAAGGGACGTGAAGCTTTTGAAATATCGATTCATAAAAAATGTGCACTAAATACATTACGGATGCACGGACGAGACGAGAACGTGACATTTTCTATGAAACAACACTTTACGTCCCGTCCCGTCCGGGATAAAACACGTTACGTATGTAGCAACCTTACGTCATAACGTTAAGTTATGACGAAATATTTTAATTCAGTACAGCGAGTCGAGCTGCCGTAGTGAGTAAAACCGCTCGCTTCGAATGTTACGTTGCGACGAAATCGGTCAGTCGCCGAGTTAAGAGTTCAAGAAAATAGACCCGTGCTACTTCCGATCCGACCCGTGCCCGACCCGCAGCTCCCGCCGTGTTTTAATAAGGCTTAAGAAAGCAGACAATTTTAATATTATAACTAAAAACTCCTGCATATTCTTGTTTATTTTACCTTGGGCGGTTTCAACAGAGTCCCCAGCAGCCTCATTCTCTGATTACTAGAGCTGACTTTTTGTTCTTCCTCTTCGAACTTAAGCGGGTCTTGAGCGAGGCTTATGATATGCGTGTCCAATGGTCGGAGACCATTCTCTTTCCTCTTTTCGTTAATTTTAACAGCACCTCTTTGGGTTTCTTCACTTACAACTATCATCTAGAAAAACAAAATATAATAACAGTAACAAAAACACATAAAAAAGATACTGTAGAAGGAAACAAACACAAAAGTCGGCCTTATCGTTTTTATTGATTCGATAACTCGATAACGTGTCACTGTTCCGCTCACATTGTAGCGGAGTAAGCAAGACAGCACGATGCGCTATATCATATCGCATGATATAGCGGTATTCATGCTAGGGGGGCAGAAAACCTTGAGAAGTAAAAAAAGTAATAGGTGGATAGAAACAAAAATGTTGTTTATTTCCATAACAATAGTTTAAGAAATTGTAATTTTCACCTGTATTTTAGGGTCATCCTTAGTCGGCCCATATAAATCCTGAAGTGGGAACACATGATATTCTAGATCAGGATTAATATCAGTAAGGAAGTTTAAAACTGCCTGCATCCTTTTTTCCACCGGCTCAATTAATTCCCATAACTTTTTGGCTGAAAAATGTTTGATATAATTTTTTTCATGTATTTCTATCAGCAGAGTATTTTACACTGTCCGATTGCTGGCTTGCGGCACGCACAGTTATAAAATGTGTAGTCTGACAAGTATTATGACACCGCGCGTCAAGTTTGCGTCGACGGGGTATATGTAAGGGGTATAAGTAGAAAATTTATAGTGAAATTAGAGACACTCAATTTCTTCATAGAAAGTGGGTGGCACACAAACAGACCATCCCATTACAGCATCATAAATACAGTTGTTTATGCACTTTGCATTGCCACAGCAATGGATTATGTGATTGAAAGTGACTGCGGTAGATTCTGAAGTTATACAGAGTTAGAAAATAGATGGACATTTAGGTAATCTGGTTAGTATTATGATTATGTTTATGGATATTTTCAATATAATTATGAAATAGCAGTGATAATAACAGGACACATGTAAAAGAAGTTGTGTGCATCCTTACACTGAATCATATTTACATCAGTGACTCCTACTGTGACATGCTTGGTAGCTCGCAGAACCGCCTGAGACAAAAGTATCTTGTGACCATTATGAAGACGGTCAAATGTTCCACCCAATGCTACATATTCATAGGTCTTCACCTTTTCCTCATGACTGTTTTCATGTACAGCATCTCTGAAATCTGAAAGTTGTTAATTTTAAAATATATAAATTATTAAACATTCTTATAGAATAAATTTGTGTAACTCTTACTTATTTAGACCACAGAATACAAAAAAAAAAACACATAAAAATGCAAAAACTTTGCAAGACATAAATTACACAATTTCTTACAATACAACAGCACATCTAAGTGTGCATCCAGTGTGTTATGATTTCACTTAAAAGTAGATTCTCTGAGTTTTGATGGTCAAAACTTGTATACAATTTAAATTTTCAGAAAGTTGCTTCAGAAACTTACTTTTGAAAAACTATATAACTCACCAACACTTTGTAGCTTGTGTTCAGGACTAAGAGTTGTCAATAACCTTTGCAGCTGTTCTATTTCCTTTGATAGGTCACTGTCATATAATACTAAATCAATTGGACTTTTCGTTTTGATTAGTTTCCCCATTTCACTTAGTTTCAACATTAATCTTACATCCAAATTACTACATTGTGATGTTGCCTATATTTGAACAATATAAAAATAGTAATCAATACATAAGTTTTCACTTTTTCAAAAGTTAATTAAAAAACACATTTAGTAACAAAGTTTTTGCTCTACAGAACATGTTACAATCAGTGTTTTCATATATAAGTACAAATAGAGATCCTTTGTCATTAAGTACTTTAATTACTATGTGGAGAAAAGTTTTACTGTGTTATTATTACTACCACTACTACTATATGAATTAAAGAAATGCTGATAACTTGGATGTGCAAGTTTTTGAGTAGCTCGGTATGTTACATAAAAAAACAAAGTATTTCAATCTTTAAAGACTAATTTATAGAATAAAAAATAAATGCATTTTACCTTGGTATATAATTCTACAATTTGTTTGCTCAATATTGGTAATGTGTTTTGAGGACTATCCTTTATGTTGATGTACAACATATTCTGAACATACTTAGAGGCTTTCTGGCAGACATGATGAGCCTTCGCTGCATTGGATACAAATAATATTCCATTTTTCGCCATCGATTCTTCTGTAAATAAATAAAAACATGATACTGTGCTTTTCAAAATAAACTCATAGTGATTGTTAATTTACCTACCTGAATAATTGTTCATTATGATAAGGTATGATATAAATATGGAAAGCAACAGAACTGATAATTGCACGCCACATAAAATGTTAAACATCATAAAGTAAGTCCAAAGGTTAACTTTCCAACAAAACAGTTTGGGGTCATATCTGAATATGTAAACAATATCTTATGTATGTGTTCAATTCTTCTATTGTTATAAGCAAAAACGCAACTTTTACCACTTATCCACTGTACCGTCCAAGAATGTTAATGACATAACGTTTAAATAATATTATTTTATCTCTAGTTACTAATGATTTTATGAGTTAATGATCACAGACTGCCATGACAAATATATAAATTTTTTACCTAACAAGTGACAAATATGTTCATGAAAATATTCCAAAGTTCATTTAGTATAAATATGTATAGTATTATTACGTATGAATTATTTTTCGAATTACAATACAACTTTATAGGTTATGTTGATACAATTTTTTTTGTTGCAGAATGACATTTGACATTGACAAGGTGACATTTTTTATACATCGTTACTAAGAACAGGCTAAGGTCATAGACCATGCTGCATTGTCTAGTTGACAATTGACAGCGGCTGATAATATATTGTTTTTTAATATGTTGAGACAAAATAAATTGATCATCTTCATATCATGTCGACTCAGGATTTTATGTGTGACAACCAGTGCCCTGTTTATCAAAACTTACAAGTCTATAGTCACAATTTAGCCACCTCAGCCAGGCAGGACAAAAGTGACGTTTCGGGCCGTACCATGCGTGTTTGTCCTTTGAATTGAAAGGTTCTAATTTTAAATCATTTTTCCACGATAGGCCGCAAAACGCGATTTTCCACGCAGAAATTGAATACATATACCAATAATATTTGTATCGTGTATAAGTATTATTGTATAACATCGTGTAGCTTCATTTCTCTTTAATCGCTAATAGTTAATTACTACGAGTACGAAGTGATTTTGTGGTTTTTCGCCTAATCTGCAAAATCGGTCTCGCTTCGTCGCGCGTCCTTTTCTCATTGTTATCTCGCTTCAGTCGTATATTGCCTTAATTAAGTTATTAGCTAACTACGAAGTATAAAAATGTTAGTAAGTAGGTGGTAACAGTTACATTTAGGTACTAGTAAATAAGGTTACACAATGGTAAATTTTAAATAGAAAAATATTAGAAAAAATTAACTCGGCCACAAGTGAATTCTCAGACGGGAATCGAACCCGCGACCTTTGGAAATCCGGTCCAATGCTCTAACCGCTGAGCTACCGAGACTTGCGAACCACCCTCGAAATTCTCCAATACTTTTATATTTTTAATACGCTGTAGGCCAGCGCTGTTACATCAATGCTAGGAATATCCTTGCATTCGAAAAAAACATCTTTTCAGGTGTTTAACGATCGATTAAGATGCAACTGTCAATAATTTATAATTTTGTAATTTTTGCATTTTTCAATGCTATTTTTATACGTATGGTAAATTTTAAATAGAAAAATATTGGAAAAAATTAACTCGGCCACAAGTGAATTCTCAGACGGGAATCGAACTCGCGACCTTTGGAAATCCGGTCCAATGCTCTAACCGCTGAGCTACCGAGACTTGCGAACCACCGTCGAAATTCTCCAATACTTTTATATTTTTAATACGCTGTAGGCCTATCCTAGGAATATCCTTGCATTCGAAAGAAACATCTTTTCAGGTGTTTAACGATCTATTAAGATGCAACTGCCAATAATTTATGATTTTGTAATTTTTGCCTTTTTCAATGCTATTTTTATACTTATGGTAAATTTTTAATAGAAAAATTTTGGAAAAAATTAACATTAATACAAAAATTAATAAATAATAATAAATAAAAAATTTCGACGGTGGTTCGCAAGTCTCGGTAGCTCAGCGGTTAGAGCATTGGACCGGATTTCCAAAGGTCGCGGGTTCGATTCCCGTCTGAGAATTCACTTGTGGCCGAGTTAACTTTTTCCAATATTTTTCTATTTAAAATTTACCATAAGTATAAAAATAGCATTGAAAAATGCAAAAATTACAAAATCATAAAAAGGTTACACAACTTTGTGATGATGAGTAGGCAGCTATATACTTACCTAAAAGCTTTTTTAATACTAGCGTCCCGCCCGCTAATTCTTCGGATAGTACAAATAAAGTTGATACATAGGTCTCATTAGTGAATATGGAATAAAGGCTTCATATTTATATTTTTAAAGCCTAAAAACACAGAAGGCGCGGGCGTGTCGGGTCGGGAGTAGTAGGTATGGCGGCGCTCCTAGAGCTTATCTAAGCTCACGAAATTTCAAAGGACCATGGGCATTTCTGTATAGAGCTTGGGCTAACCTTCCAACAGACATGACACTTCGTCAAGTGCAAGGTTTTGGCTTTTACTTGATTTTAATATGGAACCAAAGTTGCATTCGAGTGCGAAAATTTAGTTTTAATGCATTTTTCAAGCTTCTTTTCACAATGAGAAAGTATAAATAAATATTTGCATACAATCACACCAATTATCTAGCCCACGTTAAGTTTCATGAAGAACTTGTGTTATGGATACTAGATACCTAACGGTTAAATATACTTATATACTTTATTTTTGTAAATACATACTTAGTATACATATTAAACACCCAGACCAAGACAAATAGACCAAATATTTGTCTTGTCCGGGGATCGACCCCGGGACCTCTGGCGCAGAAGGCGGGTATAGTACCCCTGCGCCAAACAGTATGAAACAGATGTTAGTATTTTTTCTTGATATTTCGTAGCAGATAGCCCATAGTGATTCCTGAGCCCATAGAATGTTTCTCTGAAGCTCTGGTGGGAGTTCTGCTCTGAAAATAATCTTAACTCATTTCATGTCACCAAGATATCAGTTCTTAAATTCTTATCACGCCAATTTGACAAGGGTTGCTCTTACGGGACGCTAAATCACCATCGATCAGCGTTATCTCTTTTATTATTAGGATCCAATATGTGTTCAAAACGATTACTTTAAGCTTTTAGATAGATAGACCAAGTATGCCCAAATATGAAAATACTTGGGACCCACAAGTCGTTTAAAACTTCTTATCTTAATACAGGTTTAACTTTAGAGAAAATAACTAAGAAATTAACAATGCTACTCGCACTTTGTACTATCCACAGAGTGCAAACATTCGCTTTAATTAAATTAGAAAATATTACATTTGCCGATATCGGGTAAAAATAGCAATACCTGATTTAAATCAAGACTTCGGCACCCGGAAAACAGCAACCCATGTTAAATTTACCATATTTGAAAGAAAATCTGAGCATCTGCCCTGCTTCAGTTCTCAAAGATTATATTTTGTTATTACAAAGTAAGAGAAATAATAGTCGGGGACCTCTTCTGCTTCGTACAAATTGCCACACAGAGCCGCATCTAGCCAGACCATAAGTAGGTGGCTAAAACAATTACTACTGGCCAGTGTCGTGCCGAGTACTGTGGGCACTGAATACAGCTACATCCAGCTTCATCGACTTCAGCTGCTAGTGCAGCCGGAGTCTCAATAGATATACAATTCAATTCAATTCGAATTTATTTGCATTCCAAAATGTTACAAAGGTTATTACATTATGATTATTACAGTATATTTGACATAATTTTGGACTCTGTTGGGCACAGCGAAAATAGAAGAGAGGATGGCGCTTTATAAATATATCATTTGTAAGACCGCCGGATGGACGCAAACGTCCAAGAATTTCGCGAAATTCTATAATAGACCACTTCATATAGCGATAACGAACAAATGTTCGCAAGAGCTGTTTGCTTTCGGTCAAACTGATTTTTATGGAAATTTAATTGTTAAGTTGCGAAGTGGTATTCTGTTAAATAAAACAAAATATAGTTCTAATTATGCATTTAATTTGTTGATGAATAAGAATGAAAACCGCCTTCAGCGCTTTTGAAGCAACACCGTATTTTTTTATGCTCCGCTATTTTAATCTTAATCAGCAGTAAAAGTGTATTTTTTGTGATGTGCTATACATAGTTTTAAAGGTCATTAAACGACCTTTCTATTAGTGCATACATCTTTTCTGGATACGGTGTCAAAAGAAGAGTCCTGTATTTGTTTCAGAGCATCTCCTTCCGGAAACTAAAGCACTGCATGCTGCTGCTCGGCAAAAGATTAAACAAATTAACTTTAAACACGCGTGGGTGAGGGACGGTATAGTATTTGTTCGTAAAACCGATAACTCCGATTACATTCATATTCCGGACTCTTAAACTTTAGATAAGCTAACATAATTTAATTCTACCCTTAATTCTTATTTTAAGTACTTCTGTCTTGGGTTCGTGTTTTCCTGGTAGGTCCCAAATACATTTTTTCTTTATATGATACAACTGTACTACCAGAATGTAAGAGGCCTGAGATCTAAAACTGTTGAATTCTTTAACAATATTTTATGTAATAATTTCGATGTTATTGTTTTAAGTGAAACGTGGTTGAACGGCAGCTCTTCGACTCAGAACTCTTCGATAAAAGATATGTCGTGTACAGACGGGATAGAGAGTCTAGCGGATTTCATCCTAAAAAAGATGCGGGTGGTGTTCTTATCGCCGTCTATAAACTAATTTCTTCCAGACGCCTACAAGCTCTCGAATCTAATTGTGAAGACCTAGTAGGTTAGACTGGACTACCATGACTTCGTTACCGGTAAAACAGAGCAACTCCTTGTATGTACAGTATACTAACCACCTCCAGTCAAAAGACACATTTTCAGCGAGTTCATTAACAACTTTGATGGGGTATTGGAACGCAATGGTGCTAACAGGGTAATATTCGTGGGCGACTTTAATCTAGGCAGTACCAATTAGAACTTCAATAGTAAATCTGAGCCACCGATTGCCACAAATAACAGTCTTTTTTCAACAATGCTCAAAGATTTTGCCACGCTCCACGACTGGAAACAGTACAACGATAAATCAAATAACAAAGGAAGAATCTTAGACTTGGTTCTCAATACTCAAGTTACAAATCTAAACATCAGTGGCGACTCTCTTGTCCCAGTTGACCCCTTACATCCACCGCTTATATTTTCCTTGAGCCTTAATGCCGCAAATTCCTTATCCTATAACGATAATGCTCGCTACTGCTTTTATAAAGCAGACTACGATAAAATCATCTCGGACCTCAACGCAATAGCCTGGGAAGATGAACTTGAAAGTTGTTCCGATATTGACAAAATGGTCTCCATATTCTTTTTCATATATTGAAAGTTTTCTGGTCCTTCGTCAAACACAAAAGGAGCAATGACAGCCACTACCCTGCCCAAATGACCCTCGACAATAGGACTGCCACTAACGGTTTCGACATATGCAATCTTTTCGCCGATAACTTTTCATCTGCTTACAATAACAATGGTCGAATACAACCTACTGCACCCTCGGCACCTATAGCTTAGCCAACCAATAATTTTCTAACCAGTATCTAATTCAAGGACGATCAAGTTCTCAAAGTCTTAAAAAGACTTGATATTCATAAGGGCACTGGTTCTGATGGAATCCCCTCGATCTTCGTGGCTAAGTGTGCTACCGCCTTAGCAAAACCCTTAACTGTTATATACAAAAAATTGCTTACTATGGGCTTATTTCCATCTGAGTAGATAATTGCTTTAATCGTCCCATTATTAAAAAGCGGTGCCAAAGAACTTATAAAAAACTACAGGCCGATCTCAATTCTTTCGGATTTTGCCGAAGTTTTTGAGCAGCTACTCAACCCGATTCTATCCTGGCATTTCAAGCAGTTATTCGATTTCCATCAACACGGTTTTATGAACGGCAGGTCAACTGCTACTAATCTTACCTCATTTATTGACAATATGTCCCACATTCTTGATAATCGCTCACACAGACTTTAGCAAAGCTTTCGACCGTGTTAATCACGACATTTTAATACGCAAACTTAACATCATTGGAATCGATGAACCTATGTTGAGTTGGTTTCGATCGTATTTGCTAGGTAGAACATCCAAAGTTGTAGTCAACTGTTACTCATCAAATCCCTCCCGGTTGGCTTTGGTCCCACTTGGCACCATTGTTATTTAATATATTTATTAACGATATAGGCAGATGTTTTGTCAGTTCTCGTTATTTGCTGTTCGCTGATGACCTCAAATTCTACAGAGTCGTGAATTCAGCTGCCGACGCCAGTCTCTTGCAATCTGACTTATGTAGACTCACAGAATGGTGCGATGAAAACGGAATGAACCTTAACGCTTCTAAATGTTCGTGTATGCATTTTCTAGAAAAAAAATTAACACATAACCATTACAGCATCAATGGCGATACTCTGACTGTTGTTGACACTGTTAAAGATCTTGGAGTGTGGCTGGATAATAAACTGAAATTGAAATACACATATCGACAAGATTTGTTCCAAGGATTTCAAGAACTTAGGGTTTGTACTACGCAACTGCAAAGACTTTAAGTCGCCTAAAACAAAAATTATATTATTTAACTCATTCGTGCGTAGTGGGTTAGAATACTGCAGTGTAGTCTGGAATCCATTCTATGATATATACAAAAAAAGACTAGAAAGTATTCAAAAGAGATTCTTATGGCACCTGACATATTCTTGCAATCTGGGAAAGACTATTCTAAATGATGAAAGACTTAATTATTTCAAAATTTTACCCTTTCGGATCGAAGACGCTTGCTTGATCTAATGTTTCTGTACAAGCTGGCGAATGGAAACCTTGAAGCTCCCGAACTTCAAGAAACTCTGACTTTTTCGACACCCTTTAAACTCCCGCGCGCTTCGAAGTACAAACTCTTAGTTAATTGTTCTAGTAGAACCAATGTCGGTCACCACGCACCTTCTAACCGTCTCGTCAGAGAATTCAATAGCTTGTCCAAGACCAAAGATTTGGATCTCTTCACGGTTGGCATTCCCAAGTTTTGAAAGTCACTTATTTAATTTAATTCCTTTTTCAATGTAATAACTAATAATGCAATACCAATAGCAATAATTAATTTAATAATAATAATAATAATTCATATAATAATATAATATATGTTATAATAGTAATATGGTCACGCAGGAAAAATATGTTATTTAGAATGGTTATTTAACTGTATAATTAATTTCCGTTGCCTCTTCATAACGAATGTGGTCTTCACCTATAATTATAATAACATTAAGCTTAAGATTTACTTGTAATAACAATATTGTGCTTGTTGATGTTCATTATGTTGGTGATCAATAAATAAATAAATAAAAGTAATTGTTTTAAAAATAGCCTTTATTTGACCAGGGTACTCAGTTATACCTTAAAGATTATTATGGTGATAGCTGATGAGGTACGATGAGAGCTGATTACCCGATCATTACCATGCCGTTCAGTGGTTCTCGTTCTCGTCCTCATGTGATGCGAGAACCAGTCGAACAAACATACAAACACAATTTCTAAAAGCAGCTTTTTTACTTTTATCATAAAATATATTTACATTTTATCAAAGTTATTATTCCATACTCAGGTAGAGGTTACCTATGTTTGAAGTGTGTGGCCTAAAACATAGTGATTACTTACTATTATAGACACCTTGCTCAGTGGTGTTAGCGGCCGCGAAGAAGATCAGACTTCTTTCAGTATATAAATTCTAGAAAAAACATCGATACCGCGTTTTAAAAACCAACAGTAGATTTTTACGCCATTGACATCACGCGGTTTAGTACTTACCTAATTATTTATGAATTTTATAATTTATAATTTCTTTTTCATTTAACGTCACCGTAGGCACAGTAGTTGTATAAAGTAGAGTATGCTCCTCGGGGATAAAAGTCTCTTATCCCCGCCTGCCTCTCATCTGCCTTGGGCAGACTTGAATCCTTCGCTTCATTCAGCATTCTTCCCATAATTCCCTCGCTTCGCTCGGGGAATTAACATCTTATTTCTCCAGTCAAACATGGAGGGCTTAATATCAAAGTGTGGGGATGTTTTATCTGGTCACGGTGTAGGACCTACTAAAAAAATAGAAGGTAACATGGATACATTTCAATATAAGAATATTTCAGAAGAAACCATGTTACCTTAAGCCGATTGATCGTTTGCCGGTGATATGAACTTTTCAACACAATAACGATCTCAAGCACACTTCAGCAGTGGTCAAAGAATTTTTTAGGAGCCAATCAGTAACAGTTTTAGATTGGCCACCGTACAGTCCCGACATTAACCCAATCGAAAACTTGTGGTCCTGTGTGAAGAACATAGTGGCAAGAAAAGGTACAAGTAACGTGCATCAACTTTACACGGCATTCAAAGAGGCATGGGAGCAGATTTCGATAGAAATCTGCAATAATTTGATCGCTTCAATGCCTAGGCGGTGTCGGGCTGTCATTGCTGCTAAAGGACATGCGACCAAATATTAATAACGTGGTTTTATAATACATCTAATATTTATTAAAAGTAAAGTTCGTTTCAGTATTACAATATTGATTTTTTTATAGTTACATAATTTGCGTGTCTTTAATTAGTTGGCCATGTCTTTGTATTAGTTCATACTGCTTGCAATAAAGGTAAATTTAATAAAAAAAAAAACGACATCTTTCCATTTGTTTCATTTCAAACCTTTCACGATTACCATAAGAATAATTTCAATAGTACTAAATTTCTATTGCTATTGCAGTATAATAAATAAAATATAGGGTAAAACTCTGAAAACTTAATATCCTCAAGTGTCTTTAATTATGTGTCCACCACTGTAGGTCACGGTAAATGTTAATAGTGTGAAAATTATTAATAATAACCGGTAATTAAGTATTCATTCTGACCACGTGATGTGATGAAAGCTATGAAATTTATTACTATATATATATATATATTTAAATGAACAAATGTTCATTATCGTATTAAAATATTATTGCATCTATTTAAAAATTAAGAGCATACATGTATGATATAGCTTCGTACCATAAAAAGAGAAAATTTTACATTCTGGGTTTCAAATTATTTGAATGGAATCTAATACAGATAGGCTTATCCAGTTTAAGATAACGTTCCAGGTATCAAGTTATTCGATACCTACGTTTACTGAGAGTTGTGATGTCTGTAATTTCTGAATAACAAAACACATGACCTTGAAATATTTACGGAACAATTTTTAAAGTACCTACATCTTTTCTAACAAAAAAAAAAATGTAATCGGACTACGTGTTAACTAATTACAACCAAGTACACATTTAGACTTTAATCCCCTCTCCCAAGGGATCCGTGTTGAATTTCGGGATGAAAAGTATCCTATGTCCTACCTCGTGGTACACTCTCAAATCATGCTAAGTTTCATTTGAATCCATCCAGTAGTTTCGGAGTGATGCGCGGCCAAGATACAGACGGACAGAAAGACAGACAGACAGATAAAATAAAAATAATGCAGTTTTGGCTTCAGTACCGATTATAGAATACCCTCCAATTTTTTTTTCAAAAATCTCTAATGTACTGAATTGGACCTGTTACAGTTTTATTATAAGTATACTAGATTTAACATAAGAAATAGGTACTTATAACTTAACCTAACCGTGTTCATGGTGCTCTATCAGAAAAATAAACAACACTTATTTTTGCTTATTTACATAAAAAATGCTTACTTATTCTCTTAAGTGCTTTCGCACTAAATATCCTATATTAGTAATTCGTATAACTAATTTGTAACATGAACTGTACATGATTATAAACTAAAGCCTCCTAAGAATTAGGACTAGAATCCGCAGAGTTGGTCTATTTATTTTCGTCATGAGAATTCTTCTTCTCCGTAACTTCATTTAAATGTAACTGAAAAATAAGGAAACGATCTATTATTTATATGATTTTAAGTTTTTGTATGTTCAATGCTATTTTTATACTTATGAAAATTTTTATAGAAAATTATTGGAAAAGTCGACACGGCCACAAGTTACTCTCAGACAGGAAAGACAGGTCGCAAGTCCTGTTTGGGAATAACTAGTGGCCGAGTACCGAGTATCCTAATATTTTTCTATTGATAATTTATCACAAACACTTTACGATTTTAGATTTTTTGCCTTTTTCAATGCTATTTTTATACTTATATTTTTTTTTCAATAGAAAAATATTGGAAAAAATCAACTCGGCCACAAGTGAATTCTCAGATGGGACTCGAAGTCTCGGTTTCAAATCTAAAAATAAACGGACCTTCGTTTCGTCACATTTCTCACTGAATAAAATCCCATTTTCACTCACTGATTAACCAACCTCATTGCATTTTATTTGTTTCTATACAATTTAATGTAAAGGAAAAAGCATATTATAGAGGACTATTAATTATATCAGTGAAGTTATTATTATTATTGATAGGTAGTACTAAAGTAGGAAAAACAAGTATGGGACAATCACAAGTAGAAAACAGACAAAAAGGCGGCCTTATTTTTACAAAGCAATCTCTTACAGGCTAAATTCCAATTATTGTTTGGTTTTCATAAAAATAGTTCACCAATAATCAACGTATCTCCTTCAGCCTGATGCTGGGGTCGTCGCCGGAGGCGGAGATCCTGGTATCCTCAGTGTGGGAGCTGCTGGTCCAAGGGTTCTTCCTGGCGTCCGGCATTGAGTTCTGGAGACCGAACATTGTTCTGAACCTGGAAAAATAGAGGAGTTTTATCAGATTTTCCCTAGGTAAAATTTTACACAAGTGCTATTTATCTCGAATTCTCGATAGGCGGGTAGGTAAGTAGTTTAACCTTTTCGCGGACACTAACTGTTATAGCAGTCATTACAATAAAAAATTGTGTCTCGTTCTGTGACGGCGAATGTGTTAAGAACTTATGTAATGGTTTTCAGAATCCAAAAATAATTACATATCCCTTGATATAATCTTCTATAGGTAGGTATTAGAAAGACGCATTCACCTCACACCATATATTAACGATCTTAAATTCGCAAACTATAATTTAGTTCAAAATATTATTGTTAAATATCAATTGATAAAAAGCATAGATTTAACATAGGTTCACTACATATAATCTAACTTTAAGGTTTGATTCTGGCATTTTTTGTTAGTTTTAGTTTATACCATTTTGCCTCTCTGGTTAAACCTTGTTTTGTACATAGTGAGAGTAAGAGCACTGCACCTGAGATACAGGTTTCCTAGTTCGGGTGCAGATGTTTACCAGTGGCTTGTTTCAATCAATGGTTTATTACATGTAAGAACTAAGTTATGTTCACAGTTGTCTTATTGTTACTTGCCAAACAATGTATTTTTTCTTTGGTGAAATAAATATTTATTATATATATATTATAGATCTCCGCGTTGCTACAACTAGATACCGCGCTTCATACAAACAACGGATCAAAAAATGCCACTACAATTTTGACGTTTTTCTTCAACCAACCGACTGAGTTAACATGGAGACACAAAGTAGACTGTGCCAGTTTTGGCAAAGTAAAACGATCACGAGCAAAATTTATGAAGGCGGGATCTAGTAGTAACAACGCGGTGACTATTTTTTGAAACGCCTCAAAAAAGTACTTGGATCGTCAATTCCTCGGCACTGTGTAGCCGGCCAAGTCCGTGATCTATTTTGGTTGGTGGTAGGACTTGTTCTAAGTCTGTCTGACTAGCTACCACCGTCTTATATAAGTCTGCTGCCATAATAACAATGTTTTCAGCATTGTTGTGTTCCGGCAGTTAGAGATAAGATAGCTAGTTCCTCAGTGATTGAGGATTCCGGAAGAGGCTCGCTTCCATCTTCAGCTTTATCAATACTTAAGATCAGGTATGATGAAGGCTAACGGCCATTCCCAATAATCTACCCTCAGTAAGAGATAGGCCTACTGTTGTTCAGTTGCTAGGCAATCTTTGTTATTTCCTGTAATGTAACAGAAATAACTAAGCAACCAAACTATAGTAACCCTATCTGTTACTAATGATAGGTTATTGGGAACGGCTGTAAGAGTATCAACGTGGTTCAAAAAAAAATAATCTGTGTTTTAAAAAAAAAAGATGTCAGATGTCACTCGCGAAAAAGCGTGGAATTGTTATTAATTTTAAGAGGGACATGTAATTCAGTATAAATTGTATATAAGTAATAATAAACCAGTAATTCGGAGTCAGGATGATCATTTCTGGATCCCTGGGAGATTATTTAATACATAGAAAAAACAAAGCTCACTG
Source organism: Chrysoteuchia culmella (assembly GCA_910589605.1). Lineage (NCBI taxonomy): Eukaryota > Metazoa > Arthropoda > Insecta > Lepidoptera > Crambidae > Chrysoteuchia > Chrysoteuchia culmella. The sequence continues at coordinate 16,761,646 of OU342651.1, read as the reverse complement.
AGATAATTCAAAATTATTTTTTTATTAAGGAACTATATGTTTTTATTTTTATAGCGACGCGACGCTAGAGTCTTAACACCCAAAGTCCAGACAAAAAGCAGTTCACAAACGAACCTACGTACGTACTTACTTACGTCCCTCGTTGGTACAGAATCCACTGCGCCATCGGTTCTCTAACTACTTATACTAACTCGTTTCTATAAATAGGAACTTCTTAAGAGAGTTTTTCTCTACAGTTTACATCGAAGTTTGAAAACTGCGCCTTTTTATTCGTTTTTCATTTGCGTCACTTTTAAATATACCTACTACCCGACCAACACAATTATTTAGGCGCATGACAGCTATGAAAAACATAAAATAACTTACTGAAAACTAAAACTTCAAGAAGCGAATGTTTGTCAGTTAATCACTGTAGTGCTAATCAATCTGATATAAGAATAAATGCAATGAAAGATGCGGGGTGCGGGCTTTGAAAATACGTAACCGCACTCCTGTCATGCGCCTTATTGTTTTGGTCGCGTAGTAACTCTTAACGAGAAACGTGAGTCGAAAGACTTGAAACAACCGTACCGTTCCGTACATAATTAAATTTATGCTATATGGTGCAAATTTTAATAATTTAAGCAGTGAAACTTGAACTCCTCCGAAACAACTAGACGAAAATGTCTAACTGGCACCAACTACGATTAAAATATTCTAAATTCAAGACCAGCGACACAGTGCATAGACAGATTTTCGTTGCGTTGCGATGTATATACTTTATAGGTACATATTTTGAACTCGTCCACTGTGACTGGTGGGGTTTATAACATATCTATAAATAATTAAGCATTTGATTTTTTATTGTTTTTCCATCGCGACGTTTCGTTTAGGTACTTTTGGTGTTAGTAATAGTTACAGCCGATTGCACCAAAATTAAATATACGATTTCGTAAAAAGTACTTAAATCTCGTTATTTGCCTGTCAAGATTTTTACAAATATAAAATGGAATTTGTCAACTTTTACAAGCAACTTACGTTATACTTTTTCAAACTCATAATATGAATTTTGGTGCAACCGGCTGTACGTAATCTTTGGTTTTGGTCAAGTTCTGTGGCTGGTCACGGGATAAAGGCTGATTATTTATTTATGATAATAGGACGCCCGATAATTAATTGATCTAAAACATGTCGTCAAATAAGCTATCTTGTAACTAAAGTGCGTGCCTTCATCATACCTGATGTTAAGTATTGATAAGGCTGAAGATAGAAGCGAGCCTCTCCCGGAATCCTCAATCACTGAGGAACTGGCTATTTCATCTCTGACTGCCGGAACACAACAATGTTGAAAACATTGTTATTATGGCGTCAGACTAAGATAAGATGGTGGTAGAGAGCCAGGCGGATTTACAACAAGTCCTACCACCAACCAAACCTAATAAAATATGTACCCTCGCTGGGAATCGAACCCGGGACCCCTGGAACTGTTACCGGTGGTTGTACCACTAGACCACAAAAGCGTTTATAATTCTTGGGGTACAGTCGGGAAACTTCCCGGTTGACCAGAAGAGTTTTTTTAGGAAGCGTTATTTTAAAAAGTTATAGACTTATAGAAAACGTAAATATCACAAATAATAGAACATTATTAGGTATTTCATTTAAATTATAAATTATTTCTTTAACCTTAAAACGTTTCCCAAAAAAACTCTACTGCTCAAACGGGAAGTTCCCCGATTGTACCTAAATACCAATTCATGTTCACATACTGGACATGTTACCGAAGCTACAAGCGATTAGATTACGCCACCGAGCGTGCGGTCTTCCCCATTAAGAGTATCAATCAAAGCTTATCTATCAACTATCTACGTCGTTGTCATGAGGTGTCAATGTGAACATAACTTGTAATTTGAAACGTGTTTGTAAAGCACTTTTGTGGTGATATTGAAGGGTTGAAGAGGCTTTTGCGATTAAACCGTGATTATGTTACAATTTGGTTTATTTTATTGACGTAGGTGAATAATAAACGAAAGTAAAGTCTGTCCAATTTTCCACGTCTTTTATACGAACCACAGAAAATTAATTTATAGGAATAAGAATTAGGAATACGCTCAATTTAATCATGTAAATATATCTTAAAGGTATAGAAAGTATAGAAAGTTCATCCGCCACAGTTAAAGCCGAAACGGCTTTTGTAGCGGTGTGTAAATTAAATATCATGTATTTTGTAATACTTTTGGTCAATAAATAAAAATAAAAAAAAAAAAAGTATGTACTAGGAAAGATTCGTTTAAAAATAGTTACATCAAAATTATTATAACTTTTTAATTTTGCATTTTAACAACTTTATTATAACAACTATAATTATAATAACAACATTTTGTCAACTTGTAAAAACGCCGATTATTATTTCTATATCACATTTCCGAATATCTTGTATGTACGTTTTAGAATTTAAAGCAACGAATGTTAATTAAAGAAACAAAAGACGCTTACCTCTTAGCCACCAAATTGCGGACCCTCTTCTTCCACACAAAGATGAGAAATATGAAGAAGCCTAGCGCGATGTTGGAGATGTCGACGAAGATCCAGTACCAGTTGGATCCCCCCACCACGAAGCTGATCACCTCCACCGTCCAGTTCACCCCCATCACGACGAACAGTTTCACGTATAGGCCGTACCTTTGGACAGAATGATCTCCTTTGATTAAATATTTATAACCCCCACAAGTATTTAGTGTTGAAAACGATAATAATTATCACAATCATCTACTTACAAGACATATCCTCTTATTTTTCTAATAAGTATTTTAACTCTTAAGCACATATAACGTTAATTCTGTTTAACTTTGCTTTGCCAATAACAGATTTCTGAGGTCGATGCCCGATAACGTTACCTTAGTAATTTTATCTATTCCTCGTGATAAGATCTTTGTAAAATGTCTGTTGCAAAATAAGTTGTCTAAATACAGAAAACTTTAGTATGATTTAAATGTTACATTGGCAATGCTATTTTATAATTTTGTAATAGCAGGTGTACTAATCGTAGGCCTACGGCATACGTGTTAATAGATCGTGATTGGTAAAGTCTATTCTGATCAATTTAAGAGCTATACACTTGATTAATTTGAACTTATAACCTGCTGTGACAATGAATATAAGTAATTATGTCGCAAGGAATCGAAGATTGAACAATTCATTTGTTGTCATTTTACTATCCTCTTACAATAACCTTAAACAGCGTTGATATTGTACTCGAATAGAGTGACACTATTTCTGTATCTGCAGAATAAACTCTAAAGTTTTTCATGGATACCATTTTACAAGTATTATCGTTTAGGTTACGTATGTCATACATAGTTCTACCCAACAAGTTTACAGCATAGTGTAGAAGGCCCGGTTGATGCCATTTTGAACCTTAACAATTTGTAAATAAGATTTGAATGAAAGTGGGCACTGGGGCCTAGTGTCATCTACTAAGTACTTATATGTATAGTTACCCGTCAGGTATAGGAAAGTGATGTAAGTAGATACAAAAATATTTCATTATTGTGACAAAGACTATTATGGTTTTGAGGACCCGCGTGAATTTTGTGCATTAACTTTTACGTTAGTACGTTTGCGGTGTACAAGCAAATTTAACTACAAAATTTCTACGGCCGGCCCAGCGATCCAAAGTGTATCTTGGCCTCCGATACTAATAGACGCCATTTGGTCTAGCCGACTCCGATCCCTTCAAGATAGCGATCTCCTGGCGGATGGACTTGATGCAGTACGAGGTCACCAAGAAACAGCACCACGTTGCAGATAAGCAGCAGGAACACCGGAGTGACCACAGCTGGGGTCTAGAGTGGCTACAACCCCGGTAATAAACAATATTATAGGTATAGTTTAGTTACGTACCTTTGCTTGTCTCTCTTGAACCGATCGCTCCTAGCCGACTCCGATCCCTTCAGAATAGCTGTTTCCTGGCGGATAGACCTGATGCGGCATGAGGTCACCACGAACAGTACCACGTTGCAGATGAGCAGCAGGAACACCGGCAGGGAGAAGTAGACCAGCTCGCCTAGCCAATCTGGAAATAAAAAACATAATATTTACGTACATCTTATGTTTTGGCGCGCACTGTTCATTGAAATAAAACAACTTTTACGGATATCAAACCAGTATATCATGCCAGTATATCATGCCAGTAGAGTCTTTAGTTTTCTCTTTTCTTAATAATAAAGAATTAAAATAACAATTAAATCAAAATATCAAATCAATAATAATTTGTGCCATAGTAAATGTCTAACCGTATCCGAACGAAAATAAATTAACTTTTCGAGGGTAGACTTATAAATAGCCAGTCATCCCGTGACCACGGCAGCTGTAAAGGTGCCGAAACGTCGGGAAAATCAAAAAACCCCTAAAAAACCAAAAAATTACGGACAATTACAACTTAGTTCGTGGAAATATAGCGCGTTTGATATCCGTAAAAGTTGTTTTATATAATATTTAATAAAGTTTTGTTGTTTGCATTTTCAATGCTATCTTTATAATAAATTTTAGAAAAAGTCGACTCGCCGCCAACTTATAATTCTCAGACGGAATGTTTCCAGCATTGTTGTGTTTCGGCAGTTAGAGACAAGATAGCCAGTAGTAGCGGGTTCCTCAGTGATTGAGGACTTCCATCTTCAGCCTTATCAATACTCAACATCCAGGTATGTTGAAGGTTAAGAGTATCCCCGTTGTTCATAAAAACAGACGGGACTCGAATCATACATTTGAATATCATGAAAAAAAATGATTTTTTGTACATTCAACATAGTTACGTGATTTTGTAATTTTTGCATTTTTCAATGCTATTTTTATACTTATGGTAAATTTTAAATAGAAAAATATTGGAAAAACTTGACTCGGCCACAAGTGAATTCTCAGACGGGAATCGAACCAGCGACCTTTGGAAATCCGGTCCAATGCTCTAACCGCTGAGCTACCGAGACTTGCGAACCACCGTCGAAATTCTCCAATACTTTTATATTTTTAATACGCTGTAGGCCAGCGTTGTTACATCAATGCTAGGAATATCCTTGCATTCGAAAGAAACATCTTTTCAGGTGTTTAACGATCGATTAAGATGCAACTGCCAATAATTTATGATTTTGTAATTTTTGCATTATTCTATGCTATTTTTATACTTATGGTAAATTTTAAATAGAAAAATATTGGAAAAAATTTACTCGGCCACAAGTGAATTCTCAGACGGGAATCGATTCGTCGCGGGTTCGATTCCGGTCTGAGAATTCACTTGTGGCCGAGTCAATTTTTTCCAATATATTTCTATTTAAAATTTACAATAGTTACGTGGCCTATCTATGTTGAATTATTATAATATTTTTAAAATAATTCGGCACGGAATAGGCTCTATAAATTTTTAAGTTGTGTAATACTATGCATTGCTGTCTGTGCAAACCACACTTTCATGTAAATAAATATACGTTAAAATATAATTAACTTAAGATTCTAAGTAACGATACAAGCAAAAAGCACAAATTATAACTTCTCTTTGTGCGAAAAGGTTAAACTGTATGTCGAGACAAAAAGAATCCCAAAAACAATAAATTGGAAAGCCCTTGAAAACGGCAAATTCATTAGAAATCAATACGGTCGAAAAATAAAGTGATTGTAAAACAAAACCGATTGTAGTACTAATTAGAAACTTTTACGAGCGACATTTTACGAGTCCGGTTGTGAACAAAGCTAGAAGTAGGGCAGCAATTAGCACCTATTGGCTATTTACGTTTTATGTATTTCGCATCAAAACGGGACGTTTCATCAGTCAAATCAATACTATAATAAATAAAAAAAATGCGTTTTTTTTATTTTATTTTTTTTATTCACGACAGTGAGACTCTTAGCCTTCATCATACCTGATGTTAAGTATTGATAAAGCTGAAGATGGAAGCGAGCCTCTCCCGGAACCCTCAACCACTGAGGGACTGGCTATCTTATCTCTAACTGCCGGAACACAACAATGCTGAAAACATTGTTGCTATGGCGTCAGACTTAGATAAGATGGTGATAGCTAGCCAGGCGGATTTACAACAAGTCCTACCACCAACCAAACCGAATACAATATGTACCACCGCTGGGAATTGTGGGAATTGAACCCGGGACCCCTGGGTCTGATACCGGTGGTTGTTACCACTAGACCACAAAACGGTTAAAGTTTATTTTTCACACTTCGTTTACTTATTAAAGATGCCGTATCTGATATAATTTTTTTGTGGATTCATTTATTACCTTCAGCTGGCCTGACTGAGCACGGACCGTATAGGAGGAACTATCTGCGCTCGCGCTACTTTTCGCAGTACCGCTGCGTTAGCCACTGTTACCATTGACTTACGATTTTTTTATTTTATTCCTTCCCTTCACACCAACACTTTCTCGAGCCCAACCCGCGCCTGAGAATGCCCGATAGGAGCGACCGAGGAAGCGCCGGTGCTGGCGCTGCTTGTTCAGAGGCACCGAGACGATCAATCGCAATTTACCAAGCCGAATGAAGCCACTGCCAATGCACCTACGTGATTGAACACGATTGACGTCAATAAACCTTTTCAAGCCAAATGAACGCAAAACATTAAAGACTGCTTCAATTGGCACATCAGTAGCAATTGACAATCACGTAGCACATTGACAATCGCTATTGAACGTCTCAGTGGCTCTTTCGAACTACCGTCGCGGCAGCGACCGTTACCATTAGTAATTTTCACTGGGATTATCTAAATTATGAGGTATTAAAAGTATGGTGCTGCCGTGTGGTGACGGCCTAAAAATACAAGTGTACCACTCCCTTACATGCCTGGGATGTCGTAAGAGTCGACTAAGAGGCTCGACGCATTGAACACCTGTGCAAGAGAAGGAAAACTTTGAAACAAACCGTCTACCAACCCGTTTGGCCAGCGTGGTAGCAGTAGGCTAATAGCCTTCTGAACGATATGAACACACAATAGGCATGAGTTAGGAGAGGCTTATGTCCAGCAGTGGACGTCCACAGGCTGATGATGATGATGATGATGTAAAGTATTATAATTTTTTTCCTCGGAGCGCACCTATGTTTAAATTTTTTATAATGATATATGGACTAACTGAAAATAAAGTAATGCACGTTAGGTACATTTTTGAATTTGGAGATATTATGAGTTTTTGACGTTTGGGTCACTTTGTATAGAAAAACCTACTGCCTGTTTCACACTCCGATAAAGTATAATTAATAAAATATTGAACAAAAAGTACTAGGGCAGCATATCCAACCAGGAGTTATTATACTTACATGAAAAGCTGTTTGCTGCCTATAATTAAAATAAAAAATTGCCTTACATAAATATGAAATCAGAACTTCTCAAAACATCTAAAATAACTCCTGGTTAATTATGCGACCCTGGTACTTTCAACAAAAAATGTGTTTATTTATAATAATTATTCGTAATACACTTATTTATTTTATTACTAACCTTCAAACCAGCACTTTTTCGATCCGAACCCAGGCCTAAGGATACCCGGTGGGAGGTCAGCGAACTGCATCCCGACGGTACATGATGCGAGTACGAGCGGCACGCCCCACGCGTACGTCCCGTACAGAAGGAACCGCCGGCGCTCACGCTGCTTGTTCGAACTACCTCCGCGGTAGCTACCGTTTCCATTCACTCAACAATTTTTACTACTTATTTATTTTGTTACTAACCTTCAAACCAGCACTTTTTCGATCCGAACCCAGGCCTAAGGATACCCGGTGGGAGGTCAGCGAACTGCATCCCGACGGTACATGATGCGAGTACGAGCGGCACGCCCCACGCGTACGTCCCGTACAGAAGAAACCGCCGGCGCTCACGCTGCTTGTTCGAACTACCGCCGCGGTAGCCGCTGTTACCGACAACAAGTTATTCATTTACAACATTTATTAATTTATATGATTAAACTATATTAACATTCAAATAATATGCTGTTTATTGACCTATACACTGTAAAAGAAAAAATAAGAAACAAAGCTAGCTATCAGTGGCGAAAGGTCCAACATACCGATTCCCATCGGCTTCCCTTTTAGAAATGCTAGCTCAGCGATCCACCATGCAGATCATATATAAAAATTACGTCATTATTATTGTCACCAATCAGTTAAATATACGTTGATGCGAGGCAGTTGCAAAGTGAACATTTGTTTGATTTGTGATTTTTTCTAGGTCCTGCTTACCTTGGCCATATTTCCACCCCTCGCTACTGCTAGCTATAGAAACAAATGGCATGCATGTAAAATGCTTATATTCCTACTATTCGACCACATTCTTCTAACATCACGCCATCGATAAATGCAGTAGAAGTACGTTGTAAGCAAAGAATACTAACTTAGTATAAAGCTACATTTGATCACACAGTCACGTAGTCGGGTAGTTCGTAGCCTCGTAGCAATTTCGTAGCAATTTGTTTTGATTTAGCTTTGGGTACACTACAGATAAAATAATTGCTGTTTTTTTTGTTGATAGTTAATCGACAATAAAATGTGTTTGATAATGAAGCCAAACTACATATGATATGACTGTTGATTTGATAAAAAGTATATTATGTATAATAGTGGCTGCATATATTTTCTCAAACATGCTTGGAAATATGAGCATTATTTTGACAACCCAACCTTCTTCGAGATAAATCGATATTGCTGTACTGGTCACATATATGCGAGCAGCGGCCGGCAAAAGTTGTATAAAATTCTTGGATGGTTAATTCGTCCAAGATAAAATTCCATATCTGTCGTGTTTAGCGGGCAAAAGAAATTACATAGTAAACTTATATCTGTTGTTTAATTTAAAAATGGAACGATCTTTTACTCCGAAATATGGCAACCAAGGAGGTAACTTATCAAAGGTTTTATTTAAGTTTCGAACTGGCTTACAAATAGAAAGCTGTTTTAGAAAAAAATAAACAACAAATAAACACTTTAACGCGGGAAGAATTATTTTTGTTCGTTGTTCGTCTGATTTCGAAAAGTAGTTTTAATTTCCGCGCATTATTTGAGAAAAGTACTATACAAGCCTTGACCACAACGAGGCATTGATGGACTTACGTATGTACACGTTCGTCAATGCCTCTTTTGAAGGCCGCTGCAGTAATGTACTATTGGATGCTAACAGTCACATTTCTAAAAACTACGTGTGATCTAATTGCGATCTTACCAGATTGCATGAGGCAACGAGCCTGAAGCAGGCCTTTCCGTGTGAGCAACACATAAACAAATATGAATTACTTTTATTACACTGGTAACGTTGACTGGCTTAAGAAAAAGTTCATGCCTATAATGCAAATGAGCATAAAGTACGTTCAAAATTCTTCTCTTTATTTTTTGAATGTCTAACTATAATTCACATAAAATCTAATGAAATTGTATCATAAACGTGCCATTATTTTAATAACTTGGTACGCGTAAATAGAAATGATAATGAGTTTAACTTTATAACTTGAACGCAATCATGATCTAAGGAACATTTAAAGTATGTTTTACACAATTAGTTCTACATAAGTGTATTATTTACAGCTAAAAGTTTATTTTAAGATACACTCCCGTGAAAAATAACACACAAAACGAAATCATTTTTTACAGTGTCCAAAGTTCAAATAGATCACGTAACATTTACTAAGTTTTACTGTGTAAAATAAAACTACTCGTAACTAACTACTGTTTGTTTCAAAAAGTTTATCTTACTTTTGTTGGTCAAAATCTGTCAGAATATACCTTATATCGGTGACATTAATATGAATATACAATGTCGGTCCTATGATTAACGACACTAGTAGATTTTCATACAATCAAGAATACTTTGGAGCTTGGTTCTCTGCCAAAGATTGACCGAGCTGTGATCGGACAATGGCTATAAAGCTTATTGGTAACGTATAGCAATTATTAGATGATGGCCATTATTAGATCGCAGCTCGGTCAATCCTTGGCAGAGAACCGAGGCTCCAAAGTTACCTTTGTCAGTTCAGTATTATTCCCAAAAACTCCTTAACAACTTCGTTGTTATTTATTGAGGCCTTGTAAACTTCATACGACAGCCGCGTAGGAAGATTTTTTTTCTAAATTTGAATTATTTCATCCGTGAGATATAGTTATCCTACATTTTACTTTGTCCAGAAATTATTTTAAAGTCCGCCGATGTAAACAGATGTGAAAAATACAAATTGTTTTTTTTTATACAAAATACTAGGTATAAGTAAGTAATTAATTTTATTGATGTTTGGAAAGAAATACATATTACACTTTACTATATTTGGTTATTCAATGATTTTTCTTTGAATAATAACATAAAACAACTTTAAAAGTGCTCTATAAACATGCAGTAAGTTCTTTATTTAATAAGAACTAAGAAAAAAATCGTGACTTTTCCTGGAAGCATAATTTACTGTAAAACTGCTATGTGTACTTTGAATCCATACTGCAATCGTGAAATAAAAAAGATAATGTTTCATTAACATGATATGGTTCTAATGAAAACGATATGGCGTACGATATCTCAATTTTCATAGTACTTTGTTTCAAGTACCATCGAGTCAGATTATCGGTATGACGGCAATATCTGGAAAATTAGTCTTTATGACGAGCGATAAAAATCTTTATATAGCTAGCAGTACAGATTGGAATAGCATGAATTTGTGTCCATCAATGGAGTGATTATTGAATCTTAATCAAATTCATTGGAAATACATTTTTTTTTTATTTCAGGTGAGTTCTTATTAACTCTATAATTTTACGTACTGACTCTAGTTTTCCATTGCAAATGCTTGAAAAAGTAATGAGATTCTACGAAATGTCGATAAAATTCTACTTGGGAAATAACATGCACTCACAATAAATTGATTGGTACAACATATAATTGTTCAATGTGGCATGTTAAACATCAAGGCAGCCCGACGGTGACAATCATGCTGATATCCCGAACCCTTGGTAGAAAAGAATAGTATCTAAAAATATTACCGAAAGAAATCAATTTAACCCGCAGACATAATTTGCATTCTCGGAATATTTTCTTAGGCTGATAAAAATGCCAATTTTGCCTTTTATTGGAAAGCACCAGAAAGGACAATATTTGATCTTCACAAATCTAAAACTAATGTATTTTTTTTCATGCAAGACACTTCAAAGTGAAGTCCCAGAATGTGTCGTGCGTGGGTGAGTGTCGTGATAGCATTATCAATCAGTGATCGAAATAAGTAGTGAAAGGTAGAGCAATTTTTTATTTTCAGGACAATTTTTGAGCATTTAATTTTCAAATAAAATGTATTGTAAATAATATTATATAATTTATTGCCGATACTTTTCAGTTTCTTCCATATTACTTAGCCAACCTACAACATAATGTTATCGAGCCGATCTATCTTACCTATTTCGATCATTGGACAATTTTGAAATAGTCAAGTAAACAGCTCGTTTTCTACCAAAGGTTTATTCATGCTATTGCAGCCGTTGCTGCTAGCATTATTCACCTACACTCGCACGCTGGCGCCGGGAGGGGCAGGCCTCACCGTCCTGTAACGTGGTCACCGGTCAACATTTGCCAATTGTAATATTACATTTTACGATCGTACTATTACATTTTACAATTGTACTATTACATTTTACAATTATACTATTACACTTTACAATTGTACTATAACATTTAACAATTGTAATATTTAATCTCAGTTTTTTATCTTCATTCGTTTGCCAATAATTTGGTAAATTAAGTAGAACAATAAGATTGTAGAACAAATGATTTGTAACGCGCTAAGACTGGTCAACGGTCTCAGGAGCTAGTGCCTGCCTTGCCCAGCGGCTGAGTCTTTGTATTTCTCGGTACTATGCTACGCGCGGATGTGAGTTGGAATGGCGACGTTTTCTTGTTACAATTTTATACGTTATTTCAAGCCTTTTTTTATTAACACAATTATTATTCTACTTAATTTTTGTACAACTTAGTCTCGGAAAAGTTTATTTACTTATTTAGCATTAGGGATAAACCATCTAAAGTTCCCCAAAATTATATTTACAGTTTGTTTCACTTGCCTTTTAATATTAAATTTACTTTGGTTCAATTCGTCATTTGCTAGCAGGACTCCGGTATCCAGAGTACAATGGAATCTTTATTGTGTCTCATAACTCGGGGTCTGAGAAGTTAAAGTATTTTTTAAACAATACTTCGACGACTTCTTACAACGAACGTACGAACAATTAAATGACAATAATCGCTTGGGTACATACCTGAATGTCCTCCATATATCGAAGCACATTACATTCAGCCAGAAGAAGCTAGTCTGAAGGGCGACATACACGATAAAGGCTGGAAACAAAAGAGAATTTTACATTTCATTTTTTTACATATAATACATAAAAAACATATGTGATTTCAATGAAAGAATACTATTTAATTTTACTCTAATACTTTTATATAAATGCAAATGAAAATTGTTATAGTATCATGATTTTCTCAATAAAATAAATATTAGGATGAGCTAGAGTGTAGCAAAGGAAAACCCAAAAGTAAAATAAAATTCATAAGCAGAGATAGGCAATTCTAGTAAAAAGAGATCACATTTTGAACAACACTATTCATATGTTAAAAACAGTTTTACTAAGTAATGTAATATAAACATGTCTATGTTACGAACTACATAATATTACTTTAAATAAATAGATACAGCCGACCATGAAATTGCTTTACCTTCTTAATTTTATTGGCATAAATAATAGGATAAATGGAATTCATTATAATGGAAGTGTTTGTCAAATAAAGAGCACATTTATCGTGAGGATGAGTACTATACTATCACACGCACTATCGCCAGTGATGAGCATTTGTTTTCTGACCTTTCCGTTAATTAACCGTTAGACAAACTTCCCGGTCACTTCGACCGGGACGAGCTCCATTTCGCGTGTTTCCCCGAGTTTACTCAACTCTACAAACAAATGGAAAACCTCTTTTGTTTGTAATGGACACTATCATTGTGTTTGCTCGCTGTAAAAGGTTATTCATCACGAAGTTTAGTTTGACAAGATTCGTGAGTAAAATCAAATAGTTGGGACAGCTCATAAAAGTAGAACTATTTTGCATAGGTGTCAAATTATTAGCTTTATATGAATGTAATTTGTAGATGTCTTAGATCTATACTAAACGACATGTATGATATAACAGACTGTGCTATTGATTAATATTAGATTATTCCTGTTATTAAACAATCGTTATCATCACGAATCAACGTTTCAGTATAAAATCTTTATGATCTTTTTTTTTAGCAAATCTATTTGAAATCAGATTTTAATTTGGACCGTTGGCATATATGCCTCATATTGCAACGATTTATCTTCGTGATTTATTGACAAATGGAGTGCTATAAATATTGGATCGTTTGCCCGATCGCGTAATGAACCGAATGTGTCGAATTATTTCACTTAAATAACGACATTTTCGGTCCATCGTATCTGCAAAAAACCTTCGGCTTCAAAAAACTTTTTTTATATATTTTTTTATAAAAAGTTTTTTATTTTACAATTTTTAAAGGAAGAAGAGGTCCCGTGCCTACCCTAATAACCTTATGTCAACTCCTCATCACCTTATACAAAATGCTGCTTTTCCCGGTGCAGGGACGTTACTTATTGAGGAGGTCTCCGAGTATTTCATCATCAGCTCCACTTCATCACATGCATTGAATCGAGCATAAATTGGTATGAACCACATTTAAGTAATCTTATCACTTCCGTGAAATGCTAAGTATTTAATAGTTCCGATGAACATTTGTGATCTTCATCATCCGTACCACTTCACCAAATGGTGCTTTCCGACAGCACATGCATGAGTTACCATAGAAAACACCGAAATCAGTATAGGAGTGCCTATAATATTTGAAGAGTTCCCTGGATTTCTCCAGGATCCCATAATCAGATCCTGACATGATGACAATGGGACCACATGTAAAGTATACCCTTTCGAACAAAAAATAATTACTCAAATCGGTCCAGCCGCCTTCGAGTAATCGAGTAACATACATAAAAAAATATAAAAAAAAAGATTCCGTCGAATTGAGAACCTCCTCATTTTTTTGAAGTCGGTCAAAAAGTAGGTAGGTGTCAACCAATCATACTATACAGGATGGAACTTTAAAACGGGGCACGAAGGGCAGGTACCTTAACCGTTGTAGCTACATGAAAACGTTCTTAGGAAATCTGAATCTGAATTTGAAAAAATGTGCAGTCAGCGGAATAATGATGAGTTTTCATAAATATTTTTTTTACGGTAATCGGTCCTGTTTCTTATGAGGATCAAAACACTCTATGACACTAACTGAGGAACGAGCACTACAAAAGCCAGAAATCGCTAAAACTATTTCGTGTGGCGCGAGCGCGGGGCGGGACGCGTGCCGTGCGCTACCCGAAAACACGGAATGAGACTTTCAGGTATCTCCAAATGCTTGAGAACAATTTTTTCGTTTGAAAAGATGAGCTCTTTTCTCCTAAGGTAAAGGTCCCCCTGATATCAAGATGATAATATAAGTAATTGAACTGGTTGAGAATTGATAAAAAGATATTTAAAAAAAAAACTAAACAACCTTCTAAATGGAAACCAGCGCGCTGCGCTCCACCCGCCTGCCGGGGGCGTGCCGCTGTGCCCTTCGTCTTTTTTTTGTACAAGTACAGTATAACTATGCATGAAATAGTTTTTCGCTATTTCTGACTTTCCTATTGCTCATACCTCAGTTGGTGTCATAGAGTGTTTTGATACTCATGAGAAACAGGATCGATCGCCATAAAAAAATATTTTTGACACTCATAATATTTCTGCTGACTCTACATTTTCAAAATCGGTGAATGCAGTTCAAAATTTCTCAAAGAACTTCATCGGTTAAGGTACCAGCCCTTCGTGCACCGATTTAGATTTCCAGCCTGTATACTATATTATAATATTATAAATGCGAAAGTATGTCAGTTTGTTTCTTACTCTTCCACGCTAAAACTACAGAACGGATTTAGATGAAATTTGGCACAGATATAGTTAATAGCTTGGATAACATAGGATACCTTTTATCCCGAGAAATAAGATTGTATTTGTAATTATAACAATTGTAATAATATTATTTGACTGAATATTATAAGGTATAAGGGGAAGTGTTAAATTGTGTACAGGTATATTTGAGGGATACCCGGCTATGGTATCCCTTAAATATTAAATGTTTTTTTTTATATGACAACACAACTCTATTGGTCATATTAATATTTTTGGCGTTTTTGTTCGTCCCTTTTCGAACCGATAGGTACTTTATTTTATGATAAAATTAACTAAGAACTCGCTTTGAATGAAAAATCACAGCTCCAGTTTTAGTTAGGTTTTGTAGGGTGCTAATATGATAATATTAGCACCCTACAAAACCTTACTACCTTATTACATATGTATGAGTAACATTTATGCGGTGTTTAAAATAGTTTATATATGAAGATAAGGTTATTAAAATAAGGGAAGTATTTAACCGATCGACTAAAAAACTTTTTGAGCGACAAAAATACTAGGTGAGCGACCTAATCGCCAATCTAACCTAACCTAAACCTATTTTTTCCGCAACCCAACTTAGTTTTTTAGTCGCTCAATTTAGTATTTTTAGGCGACCGGTTTATTATATTCCTTAAAATAAGTACAAATCACTATTGCATTCGAGGAAATGTAAAAATTACCTTTCTTGCAATAAACACGCGATCTACCGTCCAGTGAAAATGTCATGGTCAAAAATGAAGTGACGTCAAACTAACTGTTCACAATGATTAAGCAAAGTAAACTAACAACTACGAGTAAGTTCGTTTTAGGACTAATATTGTGCTCGTTGCGATGGCCTATTGGGGCCATAAAGAAACGATATTAAAAAAATAGAAAAACCTAATATAATAAAAAAATCTGAGAGTTGTAAAGGGTAATTCATAATTCAGCAAGTCAATAATGTGTTCCAGATACGAAGCTACGAACTACTTTTTTACCGTCTGAAAGAAAAACAATAGTACTAAATACCACTTTAACAAAAATTATATATTTGATCTTGTTTCCATCTTTTCACTTAACTTGGCTTTTGAAACAAGAGGGCTTAAATTTTTAAAAATTATATATTTTTTCTTTAAATCTTTTTAGTTATTTGTAGGTCATGATGATACCTTTTTGAAATCCTTATGATAAGCCCATTAATTTGATACCTATATTGAAGTATTAAAAAAAACACTTTAAATAATAGCACCTCACAGTCGCTATGTTGCTTTTTTTTTAACATCACTTACTGAACACTTGGGCTGTCAAAACGAATCTGACGATATAGATATCTATAGATATCTCTATAATTAAGAAATTATAGAGATTCTTTTATGATTTTGTAATTTTTGCATTTTTCAATGCTATTTTTATACTTATGGTAAATTTTAAATAGAAAAATATTGGAAAAAATTAATTAGCTGGCCTACAGCGTATTAAAAATATAAAAGTATTGGAGAATTTCGACGGTGGTTCGCAAGTCTCGGTAGCTCAGCGGTTAGAGCATTGGACCGGATTTCCAAAGGTCGCTGGTTCGATTCCAGCCTGAGAATTCACTTGTGGCCGAGTTAATTTTTTCCAATATTTTTCTATTTAAAATTTACCATAAGTTATAGAGATTCGTTCAGCCGTTTGAAAGAAATGAGGTAATTAAGAATATTACATATACAAGATACGCGCGAAAATGGGTATTACCCTTTCCTTGCAGTCGGGTACAAATAAGGGTAGGTGGCGCTTGGAGTAGGCAGGGTAAAATTGTTTAAGTTTTTTTAGTCACTATTTGTTACTTATTGTTTTCCACTTTTTTCAAAATATTTTTGTCATTCAGAATTAGCTTAGAAACTGGAAAAGTATAATAATAGGCAATTCATTCAATTATATTTAAATTAACAATGCCATACATAGGCATCATATCTATTATATTCATTTACTTACCTAACTCACCCCCATTTTTTAAAATACGGTAAAAAAATCATCTAGTAGGTAATGTTCATCAGGATTCACTAATCTATATGTGATGCTTTTTATTGTGTTGACATAATTTTGTACATTCTTTTTGATTAATTATTATTTGATGACCCACCCAAACAAACATATCCATGACGTGGGTAGGTAAGTATATTACAAATAAAAATACACAAAGGGTAAAAAACACTCCTTTTTTTATAAGAAGTGTATGTAGTGTGTCTAAAATATAAAGTGTTTCGTAATGTAATAAGGATAACCAAGTACAAACATGAAGTACTTATTAAGTACTTCATTGGAATAAATGGACTAAAATTAGTTGATATTGCACACGTATCGCTTCGCCTTTCATCTTCGTCCCAGTAACGATTATTATGTCAACATAATAATCCCAAAGTGGAATCGAGGACTTCGTAGGGCTGCCACTTACAATCGGGGAACTTCCCGGTAGGCCAATAGAGGTTTTTAAGGGAACGTAATTTTTTAAAGTTATAGATTTATAGAAAACGTTTATAAATATCACAAATAAAAAAAAGATTAAGTAATAGGTTATAAAAACTTTACGTAAAACGTTTTACCAAAAAACTATACTGGTCGGTCGGGTATACTTGTGGTATACAAGGTGATATACGTAGTTCTATTACTTAGTGAGCTATGCAATATGAAATTCCCTGCACCTTTTGACACGGAACACAAGAAGAAAAGAAGACACATAATACGCTTTAGTGTTGAAAGAAGTGTCGTCTCGAAAACGGACGTGTTGCTATGAAAAAACGTAAAGAAAATGTAAATTGCACTAAACTAAGAGATCACAAACAGACTACTACTTAAGCTTCTGGCACAAAAGGGCAGCAGATGCGATCCAGCAACATATACCAATTTTAAGCACTTTTTTGTGCAAAAATAATTCTTTAATTCCAATTAAGTAAATTTTAAAAAATACTTTGTATAACTTACTTTTGTAAAACAAACTGTTACATTATTGGAAAACCGCCAAAAATGATGATAGTATCTTTCACTTAATCCGTTACTTGATTCCTGGATCGTCGCCAGATTATCAGGAGCTTCTGAACGGGTTAATAATAATTAACTCACTTATACAAATAACCAGCACTGAAACACAATTAAATGTCTCTTCTTGGATTTCTGTTGGCGTTCAGTGATTATCCATGAGTAAATGACTGACAAGCCCAAATCACTTTGTGTACTCGTGAACAACATTTATAAAATAGATAAAAAATTAGAAGTTTTGTGCACCCCTAATTGTCGATGATATATTTGCAAAGCTATCAATAATTCCCTAATGAGTTCATACAAACATAGTGTGTTCAAATATGATAGGCACATTATCCTATCCTATTAAGTAGGTTGAAAACAGTTTCATTTTTACTACAGTGTTTACTATCTTCTTCTATCTTCGAGGTAGGTATGTACAATTTTGTAGGTAAACAAGAATAACAAATTCTCATTTTGAAGAAGAAGAAAAACATTTTCGAACGTTTCGTATACTTGTGACTATTTAACGGGACAAAATAGACATTATGGCACTCTCATGGTTAGACTGTAAAGCGTGGCGTGCTATGGACTGTACAGTTACGTGCAATAATATAGAAACACTGAGCAACCTTCTCACATTACATTATTAAAAGTTTGACATAGAGAGATCACAATTTGTTGACATAGAGAGCTTCGTTTCCGTGTCTATTAATGTGATAAAGTTGTATAGTGTTTATATATCATTGCTCGTGACTGTACATTAACTAACTGTAAAAACCTGATGACCAAATTATGTGGACTGTCACAAAAAGGGTGACAAACAGAAGTAAGAACACTTACAGACAATTTGACCTATTAACAATGTCTGGGTCTTGATCGATCTAAACAGAATCCGTGGGTGTAGTGCATTCATCTGTGACTGTTAAATAACTACCTTGGAATTAGTCCAAGGAAACAAGACACATTGTGCGTTCTAGTCTTTAAAAACGTGAAGGATGACAATGAAAGAGTTTTCTTGTTAAGACATTATTAGTCGTTTCTTCTTATTCCAATAATTCGTCAAACAATAAACGTTACATAAACAAATCTTAAAAAACGCTGTCCAACTGACAGCCGCATTGCATAGTACCGGGAACACTGGCGCTGTTGCCCCGCGGAATACAAAGACTCCGACTGAGGCGTGGACCAGTCTTGTGGAAAGATTTTTTTGTGTCTGACGACCAACGGCCCTTGTCTCTACAGCAAGCGTTTATTCATCAAATTGACCTAGTGAAAGGCTCGCGCCTGAAATCTTAATAAGCAGAACGTTTAACAGTCAGGAAGATATATGAATAAGTAGTTAGGTACTGCAGTTTTATAACTATTGTTGTTATATTTTCTTTCACTGCTTCATAAATCCAAACTTTGTATAAGTAATAAAAATAAAGTATACATAAATTAGTTAAAGAGTCTGTAATGCTTGATGTGCGGTTCGCGTTCGACAGCACTTTATTTTTACTTAATTACAGTTTTTTTTTTCTCTTAAAAAGGCAGCTTTTTTCCACATTCATTGGTAGGTAGTTCTTTACGTATCCGTGGCAAAAGACTTCCTTAAATAGCTTATTGCAAATATTATTCCATTCGATTACCACATAAAAACGAAGGCGTTTCCAGTAAATCCATTTATTGCTCCCCTGATCACAACTTTACAGCTAACATTTTTATCCCAGTGAAGCTTACCACAAAACAATATTTCTTCGTTTCCCCGAGACTACCCACACATTATTTTTTTTGTGAATAAACGTACCATCGTATATTTGTTTATCACATTTCCGTTTCACTTACAGTTATTTATTAGTATGGTAATAACGGGACCTTCCTTTCTTTTGTGTTAAATGCTATTGCAGGCACACCCAAAAAGCAGTTCGTCCTAATTAGTTCGAGAGTAATTAGTAATATGTTTGAGTGACTAATTTGGGTAGATTTACTTCGTGCTAAGTTGTTACTTAACAGAGGCGTGCCACTATCATTATTCAACATTCAAATTAGTCGTGATACTGAATACTTACCGCTAATAAGATATTTAGACTTTATTTTCTAATCAACATTAAACTTAAATTAAATTAAAAACCTTATACAATCAAAACAAATATCTTACCTATGTAAAGTTTAAAGTACTAATAAGTACGGGTTTTTTGGATACTCTACGAGACGACGGAAAATACTTCCAACTAAATATATAAATGACTAGCGGCCGCTCGCGGTATCCCGCTACCCGCTTAGTTCCCGTTCCCATGGGAATAAATGGATAAAAAATATCTATGTTTATAACTAGGCTATCTACTGTGTACCAAATTTCACCCAAATCCGTTCAGTAGTTTCGGAGCCTATTCGATGCAAACAAACAAACAATCAAATATTTCCTCTTTATAATATTAGTATAGATAAATAGACAACATATCAAATGTAACTTCTAAGGAAACGTACAAGAATTAACTATATACTTATCGTTATTGGTATGGACGCAATAACTTACTAATAGTTAAAGTAATAACATACGTACCTTCCATCCGTTAGGCATGTAGGTAGGTACCTACTATAAAAGTTAAAAGCACAATAAACTGGTTTATCATGACAATAACATATACGAAATTTACAAATTATCGGATAAGGTCTGAAAGATAAGCAAACTGTAGGTGCCAGCACGTTCTTTCTAACTCCCTCGTTGTCCCTTGTAAGTTGATTCGAATCCCGTCTGAGCGACATGAGGCAAGTTGATAGGTATTTAAGTATATTTTCTTGTTTTAAATTCACGTAAAATAGCATTGTAAAAGGCAAAAATAAAAAATCTAACTTGTAAGTTGTACAAGTCGCGAGTGACATATTAAAGTTATCGTTTAAAACTTTCTCGCTTTATAATTTTTATGTAAACGATTTGTTATAGATATTGACATTCGCGGAACTAAGTACTTCATATTCTTTTGCTAATAGCAAAAAGCTCTAATATAGAAAACAAATATTATCCTGAATTACCTAATTTAAGCCTTTATTGCAATGCAAATGATAATAAGGTTTCTATTCTATTGTTAAATACCTAGGTTAAATATATTTAAAGGAATGAAGTTACATTATCTGAGCTGAGTCAGCGACTTCAAAAGGAAAAGATGAAAAGAAATGATTGCGTGGGACTTGAATGGCGTATTAGCAGTGGTTCTAAATTGTTCAAATACTTTCTGGACCGCAGTGCTAGTTTGTTAATGTTAGTCCTAACTATTCTGTTGTACTGTGGTACCTACTGATGGTAATAGTATGTAAAGCGTAGCATGTATTAAGACGAGCATTATTATTAAATTAATCCTAAACAACACAGTCGGGTCACTGGGCATCTCCTGATAGTGTCAAAATACATAATGTTCCCATTGAGAAAACTATCTCGGCACTCCGAGGTTTAATTCTAACCCTACTACCCTATGCTATCCTCCTAATATTATAAATGCGAAAGTTTGTGAGGACGTTTGGATATTTTTTACTCTTTTTATAACTTTTTAATTTTGCATTTTTATGTGATAAATATTAAACAAGAAAATATACTAGAAAAAAGCAACTAGTCTCATGTCCCGTCCCCGTCAGGGCGACATGACATGAGACTAGTTGCTTTTTTCTAGTATATTTTC
Organism: Chrysoteuchia culmella; assembly: GCA_910589605.1. Classification (NCBI taxonomy): domain Eukaryota; kingdom Metazoa; phylum Arthropoda; class Insecta; order Lepidoptera; family Crambidae; genus Chrysoteuchia; species Chrysoteuchia culmella. The sequence continues at coordinate 16,739,991 of OU342651.1, read as the reverse complement.
TTGTTTAATATTTATTTGTTACTCTTTTAAGCAAAAAACTACTGAACGGATTTGGTTGAAATTTGGCACACAGAAGATAGCCTAGATTCGAACTTAATATATTATAAACGGAACCACGTGGCTGAAACCGCGGGCGGCCGCTAGTCAAAGAATCTAAGGGCTGGTTTCACCACCGACTGATAAGTTCTGGATATGGGTCGATCTCCAGAGGCATTTTTTTTCGTGTCGGGCTGGATAAACCCATTTTAAAATCGAATAACCTTTTTAAAATATTTTTTTATTTATAGTTCGGTGTCTAATCTACGTGATACAAGGCATATATAACGAATAAGTTTATTTTAAATATTTAAAAAAAAATCTTAAACCCTAAAATCCTGATCGCTCTGGGATGACCCAACTCCCGATTGAATGAAAAAAATATTCTTTAACTTTTTAATAAGAAGATTCGTATGAAACAACTTATTTAGATTACATGAAAAATAGTTAATCTTCATAGTAATAAAATATTTTAAGTTATTTTAACAATACTTTTGCCATAATTTGAATTTAAAATCGTGACCGGGCATTTTATCTCATCGCTCTGCGCTGAGGTAAAACATCGCGCTCATCCCTAGTTACGCGTTATAGACACTCTATTCCCCTCCCGCGGGGCAATGCCAGTAGTGGTCTAACCGCTGAGGAGGATACCTGTGTGCCACGTTCCTGCGCTCCAACATTACGAAGGTAAGTTCATGATTGCTCTGGATTTGGTTCTCGAATTTTATGATTGCTATGGCACGTTATTTAAATTAAATAGTAAGTTTGTAAATGTGTTTGTTATGTGAATTAAGTGATCGTTATGATGTTTTTTATGAGACGTAATCACAACTTTCTACTGCTTTTAAATTCGGCTATATTTATGATTTTGTGACTTTTTGTGATCGCTATGGCTGTGATTACTCTGTCCAAAAAGACCAGAGCGATGATATTTTGCATTAATTGTACGTTATAAATCAATTTTAAGTAGTACTTAGCACCGGACTGTAACAATGACAAACGATGACCTATGCATATAACCTTTCCTGGGTTTCTTTGGGTAACCTAAACCCATAAACAGATTACCTATATCAAAACTACACTGGCAATATTAATTCTACGTAAAGTTATATGAAACTATTCAGAAAAGAGTCACGGTAAAGGTGCTCCTGATGGTGCTGGAGGAACGCTTAAGAGGACTGCCGATAAAATGGTGACTCATGGATTAAATATACCTGATAAGAAAACGTTTATACATTTTCTCAAAACAAATGTGTCAGGAATTATCATGGAAGAAGTTGCAGAATCTGCCATATCAGAAAAAGAAATGTTAATACCGCAAGAAATAAAATAATTTCAGGCTACCTACTATGATGGTACACCAGGTAATTTGGTCAGCAAATACTAAAAACGTTTTGGCTATGAGGCGACTAAGCTGCGATTTAGACTAGTGCTCACAAGAGGCTGTACAATGTCCGCACGGCAAACACTTAGGCTATTACCAAATTAATAGCGACTCGAACCAAAACACCTCAAAGACAAACATGTCACGGGCATCAAGGAAGACAAGCCGACCTTCGCTGGTTAAGCGTTCAAAAAAATGCAATCAGGAGAAGCAAATTTAGCTCCAACAAATGCTAAATAATAGACAGACTATAACTGCAAATCAAAGTCAACAATCATTATACAACTCGGACCTGCCGGACAGTTTTTGGGATGTAGTCCCATCTATTGTATATTTCCGAGGTAGTTTTATCTTCGATGCAAAACGATAACACCTTGACAAAGGTTGCTGCAGCAGAAGATTTACCCGACTCCGACTCCGATGACTATTCAGTTTTCTGAGCTTCCAATAAACCTTATTTTCTTAGATTATTATTATTAATCTTCTCATGTTCTCTCAGCGACATCTATTAGATATCGTTTTTATCAGTGATAATGTGGTTCGAGGTGGTGGGAGCCTGGTGACCTGTAACACAGGTATTTTGTACCTAGCTCAGGCATCAGCCTCTCACAAACTTAGATTCCTTATTCCTGTTTTGTAAATAACTTTATTTCAATGCTAAGTTTGTGATGAGAAAATAAAATTTATTTTTATTTATTTATTTATTTATTTAGATTGTTGATCAACTAAGCCATATAGAAATTGTATTTTTTTTACTTGGTGTTAAAATTTGTATCATTATAATTTGCAAACAATATTTTAATCTGATCTGATCAATTATCTGTTCTTTTTAATTCTTTACTTTCCACTAAAGATATGGTTAAGGATAATGTAATTATTACAAATCTCTTAGATAATCTTGAATAAACTGTTATTTTAGTCATGATTCTAAGTCCTATTAAGCAATATGATTACAAATAGTTACGTTTATAAATTTTTAGTTTTAAGTATTTTATCTTGTTATTTATAAATGTTAATTTTCTTTAATAACGTTTTAAAAACTAATATTTAATGAGTCTAAGTCATTTTATAACTATAAAACTGTAGGTATTAATGGTTGATTTCAAAAGTTTTTTAATTTTGTCTCATTTACTTACCTAGAAGTTATTTAATTAAGTCCAAATTAATAAAACTAAGCCAAAAGTTGATATTTATATAACATATTCCGTATTTTTGATATGCATGACAGATTTTTCTAAAATAATACATTAATCTTACATCCGCCTCTGTGGTCTAGTGGTACAACCACCGGTATCAGACCCAGGGTATTCGGTTTGGTTGGTGGTAGGACTTGTCGTAAGTCCGCCTGGCTAGCTACCACCATCTTATCTAAGTCTGACGCCATAACAACAACGTTTTCAACATTGTTGTGTTCCGGCAGTTAAAGATAAGATAGCCAGTTCCTCAGTGATTGGGGATTCCGGGAGAGGCTCGCTTCCATCTTCAGCCTTATCAATACTTAACATCAGGTATGATGAAGGCTAAAAGTCTCCACGTACTTCATTAAAAAATACATATAATCTTGTTACACGTATACTGAATATGACTGAAAACGACTAAATAAATAATATTATATCAATATTTGTTTTTTTTTTGTTTCACTGGTTTCACCATTTATGATCGCTCTGGCACCAATTATGATTGCTCTGGTCGCGAAATTTTTTGAACTTAAATATTTCCATAACTGTTTGTGTAAAGTGAAGGCCAATAGTAAAAATGTACTATTTGAATATCATTCTTTTTAATGAGATACATAATTACCATTAAATATCAATATCTGAAAAGCACCAGAGTGATCACACGAATACGCCCGTTTTGGAGATTGATCCATATCTAACTTATCTTGCAGATAATTTGACAGTCGTAGTATGAAAAATGTGTCAAATTAGTTCGCCTTTCGGTGGTCAAACCCATAGATTTAGAATTTGTGGAGCGAAAAAATTCTAAATCTATGGTGATCCCGGCCCTATAAATATGGTATTTTATACTTAGTAAATTAAATGTATTATTGATTTAGTTCTAACCTTCGTGTTTAGCTCTAGTTATTAATAACTATTTAGATTGTTTCGTGAATGCCACGAAAATAATTAATCGTGTAAATGGTGAGGGGCGGCCGGATATTTCATAACACATTAATTAAAAATGTTTTAACAGATTACATGGGTGCCGTTGCCGTTGTTGTATGACATACATTTGAAATGGCCTTACATAGAATGCTTATTAGGGGAAAACAAATTAAGAAATTCACATACTCGTATGTATGTATGTACATACATGATGAAACCCAAACACATTATTATTTACACTTCTTTTATGGGCAGTCGTGTAAAAATTCTCAAAAAAGTCATTGTTGTAACCTTTTTAACAATGAAAACTGAAATATTTGTGACACTGCAACAAGATTCCATCTCTGATGATACCCATACCATAACCAAGTGTGACATAAACTCACCGACAACCAGACAGCCAGTCATGACCATCCCGATCTCCCTGCCCTGCAGCTTCAGATACCCGAGGAACAGGTATGCCACCGTCATCCCAGCGCAGTACGCCATAAGGCACATCCCGTGCAGGTTCCTTAGCTCAGGGATGATCGCATATACCAGGAAGGTGGCCATCAGAAACGGCACTGATAGGAACATCCCTATAAAGAAAAAAAACTGTTATCGATATGTTTTCAATAAAATATAGAACCACTAATTGCGCAATTGTAAAGTATTCTCGCAATCGCAACTGGTACAATTACGTGTAAAATTCATTTTATTGAGCCTCAATTTGCTACGACGAAGGTTAACCTTATGAAGAAACTTGCTGAAATTTATTTTCTTCATTACTTATTTCGTATAGAGACGTTTATAAAAAAATAAGCTCATCTTAATTATTAATTGAGAGAGAGAGAAAGAAAGAGAATTTTAATAAACATTGCAGAAATTAACAGGATTAAAGTCTGAAAACGAATTTTTTTTCATCTTGAAAGCTTCAACGCTACAAAAAATGGTTGAAATCGAATAAGCTTAGTTCAATTCATATTACGTCCATTACATTGATTAAGTTAACACGTTCACTGCGGGAGAAGGCACAAAATGCCCCATGCGTGGCCGCAACCCTGTGTGGCAGCGAAAATATTGTGCTTTCGTAGTGTGAAGAGAGATCTTGGCCAATCGTTGGAGTAAGACAGAGACAATTGTTTTTTTTTTCATTTCAGTGCGGGAAGGGGTTCATTGGACCTTCGACCCCTTTCACGCCCCATCCGCACTGAGTGTAGACCAATGTTAACGGGCAGTGACGTGCCGCACACGAACAGTGATAGTCGATTGTTTTATTACCCAGGTATTGTTTGTGATGTGATGTTTTCGAAGAAATTCGGAAAAAAAATAGAGCGCTATCAAGGAGCACTTATGTAATAGAAGCTGGATTTTTTTCGACTTGTATGACGAAAACTATACTAAGTAAGCTTGTAAGCTTAAGCTTGTCCATACAACTTTCTTTGTACAAATGTATTCACACCCGATAATGTAATAATCGTGTCCCATTCTTAATATAGCGTAAGTCGGTCAATTCAGTGCGGTCAAAAGGTCTTAAAGACCCCGTAATTTCTTTTTTTTATTGTTCTTAAAGCTTGAGACCCGGGCAAAGCTAGAAACATATTGGTTGACAGGTGTAGATTGCTTACGTATAAATCTATAAGTACTATGGTCAACCTCCACGAAAGACCTACTACGAAGTTCAGTGCGACCTGCTCTTACTCTAATTTCTTACTTCTAATTTTCCTTTTCCCAGTAGAATCAGTAGAACAAACGTAAAATGAACAATCACCCAGTCGCATTGTTGGCTTTAGGTAAGGCATGACTTTGACAGCTTAGTGGGATTAAGGGCTTAAGTCAGCCCTCTGTTTCAGAATTATGCGAAGTACGCTTAGTCAACGATATTTGCTTAAGCGATGAATCAAGCGAACGATTGAATTATTTCAGGTTTTTCGATACTTTTTTTAACTTTTACGTTCTACAAATCTTACCAATGGCAAAGTTTGTAAATATTTTTTATTAAATGGGCTTACTCTTGACCACAATCTGGCCGAAGGGCATATATATGTCTAAAATGGAGCGAGTTCGCCCTGCAGAAGCCTGTTCACTAGCACCTTAAAAAAAATGGGTTGTATGTGCTGGGAAAAACAGACGCCGGCAACGCCGGAATGCCCATTCCACTCCTTGGCTGTTCGCATGATAAAAGAGGACTTAAAGCGCTCTGAGCGAGGACTTCAACTTTGGAATGGCAACCAAGTAAGGATGGTAGCTTGGGGTAGGTCTGCCCCCTTATTGTCTAATTTAAAAATCTATCACAATCCCTTTCAGAGGTATTGTGATTGTGATATTTTCGTCTGTCATATTGCTTAGGCAGTTCAATTTCGTTTATTCCATACCTTTTGAAACGCGTCCCGATCACAATCCCTTTCAAATGTCAAATAGTGACGGCCTGAATATATTTCAAATTACGAATTGAAAGGGATTGCGATAGATTTTAAATTAGACAATTAGCTCCCTGGTATCCCGATGGAAAAAAGGAGAAGGCGGAATGAGGTTATGCAGCTCAGATTCACACTTCCCAAAGTAAACTCTGTAGAAAACCGACAGACAAGCGAAATTACGACAGTGACTTAAACTATGTAGGTTTTTAACCAACTCGTGGTTGTTAGTCAGCTTGCTTGTTTTTTTGCTGAACGGATTTGTATGCAATTTTACATACTGATAAACCATTATCCATAATAAGACATTGGATTTTATGCGGATCTAATCGACGCAGGTAAAACCTCACGCGCAGCTAGTTTTTGAATAATTTACGGGAACTCTCGATGGAGATAAGAATGAACGTAAAGTTTGTCAATTTTGTCCTTATTATAAGGTCATAATATTACAGGTGGTTGACATGACATAACATCAAAAATCCACACGCAAAAATATGTCACTATCACTATACCAATTTTTTTAAAATATCTTACTTCAATACACATCCCGAAGTTATTTGAAGAATACCTAGGTAAATTTGGTTTGAAAAATAATAAAACCCTTAGATTCCATATGGGTCCAATCTTGCCAATTTTGATTAAAAATCCGACACATTATGGTTCACATTTAAGTAACATATTGATTAAGTTTCCTTATTTAATTTAGGTAAATCTGAGAAATCTTTAAATGATACCTAATAGGAGGGTGGCGAGTCATTTCCACTGCAAGTATTTATTATTACCTACTTTATACATGGAAGGAATAAATCCTATATCATCATAAATATTTTTTGAAAACGATTTCATGGATATATATTTTGTATATTCTGTGGCGACATTAAGCTTTTCCATTTGAACTTAATCTGCAATGTGGTTTTCAATTTTACTCATCTATTTCAGTCAGATTTAACTGAAAATTAATCGCTTTTATCAACTCTAAAGTTTAGTTTGCAATTTACTCTAACATTTTCAGATACATTCATTTCCCGACAGTGCCAATAACAGGCGGGCTTACATCGCAGAACAAATTACGATCCTTTTATTTTGCTTTCACAACCTCGAACTATATGCTTGTTAAAGTTTTTCGCTGGTACACTCCTCGTTACAAACAAGAGAATTCTTACGTACATAATTGTCTTGAATTGCAAAATGTATAAATGAACGAATAATAAATACACTGAAATATTTACCTAAGTTATTATGGAACACACAGGCAACGGATATTTTACTTCTTATTCACTCACATTTTAACTTTTATATAGGAAACTATTATATTTTATGTTCATTCGTTTACCTACATACAAACGTAAACACAAACGCAATAGTATCGTTATCTCAAAACACAAAATGATGACTAACTACAACTTATCTTGTCGTATTTGTGAAGAAATGATTCATATTTTTTTATTTTAAGAGAGCTTTAAAGAATATCTCAATATCTGTGGACTAACGGAAAAGCAATTTTCGAAGCTTTCTACTCACTGCAGTGGTAATAAAACTGTATTATCTTTAATAGCAGGTGATTTTAAAGTCTTTTTGTTTTGAACTTAAACATTAGTAAATTAGCGCTTCCTTTTATGTTTACTATAAGTTTGAAATAAGGATTTACGTAGGAAAATCTTAGTAAATATTGCGTTATAGGTAAGTATGCTAAGTACTATTAAGCGAGAAGCGCACTAACTTTTGCAAAATTCGTAGTTAAAATGTATAATGAAAGAAATAAGCTTCAAAGTAAGTAAATTGAAATAAAGATTGTAGTTTTTATTCTATATCATTTACAATAAAAAAATAAGCTAGAAAGCTTTTATATTCTCCAGAAAAAATCGTAGCATGGGAATAATTTCAGAGCAAAATTACCTTGCTGCTTGTAACATATTGCGGATGCGAATCCTTTTTATGATAGTACCCACTCAGTGATGATAAATCTACGAAAATTGGAAAGCTGACTCAAACATACGAGTATACCTAATAGCTAAAATCGAGGAGTCCGACTGTCGTCTATTCTGGGTCCACACGGCACAGTCCAGTAGCACATGGCAGCGATCAGGTGAGGCAGGTCTGACCCGTTGGCGTCCGTCATCATGTCCACGCAGTACGTCTTGGGTTGGGATTGCATTGTGAATGCAAAAAATAATAAAAGATAGGTACCTACTCATCAACGGCTTACGCGATATAATGAGTCCGACTGTCGTCTATGGCCTCCGTGTAGCACACAGCAGCGATCAGGAGAGGCGGGTCTGTCCCGTTCGCGCTCATCATCATGTCCACGCATTACGTAGTGGGATAGTATTATGAATGCAAAACATTATAGTACCAAGATCTCACCAACGACATACGTGATGTAAAGAGTCCTACTGTCGTCTATGGCCTCAGGGTCCGGGTAGCAGACGGCAGCGATGAGGCGAGGCGGGTCCGTTCCGTTCGCGTCTGTCGTCATGTCCACGCAATACGTGTTGGGATAGTATTGTGAAAGCAAAACATAATAATAACAAGATCGCACGAACGGCATACGCGATGTAATAAGAGTCTGACTGTCGTCTATGGTCTCCGTGTAGCACACAGCAGCGATCAGGCGAGGCAGGTCTGTCTCATTCGCGTCCGTCATCCATCATGTCCACGCAGTATTAAATGGTGGGATATTATTGTGAATGCAAAAGATAATAATAATTTGATACTCACCAACGGCATACGCGATGTAAAGAGTCTGACTGTCATCTATGGCCTCCAGGTCCGGGTAGCAGACGGCGGCGATCAGGCGAGGCGGGTCCGTGCCGTTCGCGTCCGTCATCATATCCACGCAGTACGTGGTGGGCTCGTGCCATTGTTGCACCCCGTTGGTCACCTCGTGTAACGTCGCATTCTGAAAATAAAACTGAATATATAGCCTGACCTTTAAAATAAAAATAAAAAAACTCGCCATATTGCGGAAAACTTAGAATTTGATCTCAGGCCCCGTCGGGTTATGAGACACAATAGATATTCCGTTGTTCTCCTGCTAGCTTATGACGAAATAAGTAACAATGGAAATGAGAAAGTGCATCTCAGATTTTTATTTTCCAGGTCAAGTAAATCGGTTACAGAACTTATTGAAGCTCAATCAATGCTCAGAATCATCATAATCACGAGCCTCTTTGGGTCCATTGCTGGACATAGGCCTCTCCCAAATTCATTCCACTGAGCCTGGTCCTGTGCCTTCGTCATGGAGTTATATCCCGCATGTCGTGTAATGTCGTCGACCCATCGTTTAGGAGGGCGGCCTCGCTGTCTTTTGTCAGCTCATGGTCGCCACTCGAGGATTCTTCTCGCCCATCGCCCTCCATCCATGCGGGCTACATGACCTACCCAAATCCCCAATCAATTCTACTTCTTATAATATTACTTCTAGTGTTTTCCTAACAATATTGAGTGTGAAATTTTTGTGTGTTTGGTACCTACTAATCATGGAAAACGGATGAACGGACTTTGATGAAATTAGTCAAACTTTAAGTTAAAATCTCAGATCAAAACATTGGATAGTACTTATTATCTAACTTGTGATTTTTTTTAATGTCCATGCGGGCGAAATCGCGATTCTTATAATATTTTTATTTCATAGTAATTTATTACTGAACTTGTCAGTGACGCCAACTTTAGAAACATTTAAATACCTAGCAAACATTTTTATCCTTTCTTTGAGATGGTAAAGTACTCCATTAGATTTCCTGCCAGCAACAACGACACTTAAGACCCGATTAACTATGTGCTAAAACGGAACAAGAATATAAAACGGAACATTCTATTGTAAATCCGAATCGTACATGTTATTATGTCCATATAGCACTTGTAAAAACAGTTTATAGTCTACTCCTCTCTACAAAGGTGGTCAAATTCATTGGATCCTCTTGTCAGCGTGCTTTGTATATTCAATTCACGATCACTGTAAGTTACTTTGGGTGATTTTGATTATACTGTCTGTTTCACAGTCTACGATTACACAGGCACGAACTCGCGAAGTAATCATTATGAAAATAGATATTAATATGTCAAATAAATAATTTAAATCTAAAGAAAACCTGGTGGAATATTAACTTTAAAGTTGTAACTGTTGTTTAAACTGTATATTAGCCTCGAAGCCAACCTGTTGATAGGGTAAATGCAGTGAAAGAGACGGGGTGCGAGCTTTGAAAATAGGAAACCGCATTCCTGTCATGCGCCTGTTTTGGTTGAGTAGTATATGATGGATTGTAGTTTATGGTTTGAATTACCTTATTCCGAAAAACATGATACTTATTATAATTTATAAGTTATTATGACAAGTTCAATCAAAGGGAATCTGACACAGAGCATAGTTTTTGATTCACGCAAATAGCCACATTGTTTGATCTGTCTGAACAGATTGTTAGGTTGATTTGATTTTTTATATCTAATGAAGCAGTATTTTTCCTTTTCACTTATAATTTCATAGGCGTAGGTGTAGGGAGTTATATTCTTAAACTAATTAAATTCCATAAGTCAAGTTGCCTGCAGTTCGCCTACAAAGCTTCGCCATAAAAATAACTCAATGAAATTAATTACGCACGGCTGAAGCTTTTCTGCAACACGTAAGTACACCAATTAATTTGAATACATATACCTAGAAATTCTGGCAAATATTAAATAATCAATTTGAAATGAGAAAAGAAAAACATTATAACGTTTTTATATTTTATAATATTTACTGAAAATAAAAAGAGGTTTAATACAAAACTTTTTTTTGCATTCGATAGGTCAAAACACAAACAGCTTTTATAGCCAATATTTAAAAATCGTACATAGACAATAGGTATCGGCATTTTTGCAATTCAATTAAACGTAAACACTCGGCACAAAATATTTGTGCCTCCAGGGAATGCAGTTGAAAAATATGGATGCAAAAAGTACCGATGTTACTGAGATATTAAAACCTTTCTTTCTTTTTATTTATTTTACATGTATCGGAATTCCAAAGTTTCTCTTAGTAAAAAGTGCTTTATCTCCACTAAATTGTGCTACAAGACTGTAAAATGCTTTTTGGTGATTTAGCACTAAATCTTAGCACCATGATACGGTAGTTTGCTGATTTAAATTGCGGACGTGTTTCACCTAATGGGGTAAGTCGTCAATGACGACCTGCAACTGCGACCATCGAGGAAAATGTGGTTACTGATACGTGGCTTATTGAAGAAAACAGACGCATCAACTATAGGATGATTCAGAAACATTTGGGGATTCGTATGAGACAAATTCAAAAACTTTGACTTGACGTATAAAATTTTAAGAACAACTTCAGAATAAAATCGGGTTTGTGATGATTGGTGGACAAAAATTATGCTTATTTATGACCACGGACATTGAATAGTTTACCAAGGGCTGTATGACACCCATAACAGTCGAGTGTTTTGGCGCCCGACCGAAGTGAGGGCGCCGATAGTTCGAGACTGTTATGGGTCCATACACCCGAAGTAAACACTCTACTTTTCATTTTGAATATGAGGAAAGTAAAAACAAACAGAATATTCTAAAAAAATATTTAATAAGAAAAATGTTACAAAATTATTTTATAATGTAGCAAAATAAGCTGTATAGGCTTCTGTGCCTTTGCCTACATACCTTTGGTAAATAAAAGTCCAAAACATGTCTGCAATTTTTTATTTCTCGTACTGGTCTAGTTTACACAATTCTACTTGAATGTCAAATGAGTGTCAATGCTGAGTGAAACACCACCATTTATTTGCCTACTGTGCTTGACAAAGTTAGAGAGAAGCGACCAAGAAGACCGAACTCTTTTCCACCATGACAACTTTTTTGGACTAAGGCAAAAAACAAAGTCGTTAAAAAAACATTGAATATCCTACTAATTTCATAAATGCGAAAGTATGTCAGTTTGATCGTTTGTTTGTCACTCTTTCACGGAAAAAATACTCCACCGACTTGGATGAAATTTGGCACACAGATAGAAGTTAGTCTGGATTAACACATAGACTACTTTTTATCCCGATATTCCCACGGGAACGAGAACCACCCGGGTAAAACCGCGGGCGGCCTCTAGTGGCTGATAAAATAAAGAACACTAATTGATATCTTAATAGGTACCAGGTATTTTAGTTACACTACACCATTTCCTAATGTTAGTTAAACATGTTTCAGTTTGTTTGGAAGTTTTCTAATTCGGACTCTTGTAGAAACTCGTAAATGAAACTTCAGGCAGACAGATTTAAGTGCTACGTGCCTTAAATAAACTTTCCTCGAATAAACTTTTCAAACTAATAATGATGGACTGTTTAGAATACTAGAGCATACTATAAATAGAAATCTCATTGAAAGATAGGGTTAAATATGATTATGTTAAGAAGACATCTAAAGATGTTTACATACCTGTTGTACTCATTTCGTTCTTTTAAAGCAGATATGATTATAGTGTCTTATGGCGAGATGAAAATATAAGTGTGGCTGGTTGTCTAAAATCTGTATCGCTTGTTTCAATATGACAATTGTGTGCAATATTGTGCATTCAGTATACATTTATCAATGGAACTTGTTATGTTTTCGGCTATGCTTATGTTATTAACTTTAAATTATTGACCATAAAAACTATAAATTACCATAACCCCCTAACTTGTTTGAGACTCGAAAGTAAGCTCTACCTCGGTTTATCTCCTTGGTAAATATATAAAAAAACTGCCTTCATATTTTTTATACTTTTAAAATCGATTGGCAAATGATTGATATACTGATATTTAAATATCATTCGAAACGTTATGATAATAATACTAAACTGACGAACGTTTTCCACGCTAGAAAGATTTGTATGCCGATTACGTCCAGTAAAAACAAACAATTTAGCTACTAATTCATTGTCCGTCGGTACAGTAACGATTGTTATAGATTTTATTTGTTATTTCAATTTATTTGCTGTTTGAACTGTTTGTCTATGTCCGTTTGTCTAATTTATTGGTCTTATACGTGTAATACGTCGGCATTTTTTGTTTGCCTGTCTTAAACCCGCCATATTGTTCAAAGCATAACGTTTGACGATTCGCCCAGCCACGTTTGGCCAGATCGTTTCCCGTAGATGACAAAATTATAAGCAAATAAAATGTACCCACACTATTGTACAAGAATTTCATTAAAATCTTAAAATTTAAAACATTAAGTATTTACGTAAATGTGTTATAAAATTCTAAATAAAATCTTTATAACATTAAAATATATCAGCTATTGTGACGCCGCCATCTTTCTCGCAATCAGCTGACAGAGTGCAACCGGCGCCATATTGGAACTACGTACGATGCACCCAGCCATATCTCGATGTGCCCAGCCATATCACGATGTGGCCAAGTGATTAATACCTGGGGCAAATCGAAATATAGGTTGGCACTTTATCAATATAATGGCACATCATTAAATTATTGGCCAAATAACGATATCGATGCCGGGCAGATCTCGATCAACCCAATTCAACGATTGGCCCACGACATACGCACTCTTAGAAGCGATTACGAAGCGATTACTTCGCTCACGCAGAAGAATGGCAGTTGATGGTGGCGAATAGGAAACTAATTGAGGTGTTAATAGTTTTCCGACTGTGACACTTTTGAAATTTGTCATAAAATGTATTTCATAAACACATATTTCTGGGCCCGATGATTCTCGTGTAATGGAAAAAAGTTGACAGTCGTAAAAAATTTCCTTTGCAAAAAAAAAACTAATTTGAAAGTTTTATACGAATGATAACTTTTAATTGCATGAGAATTGGGCTCTCTCACTGAACTAATTCTTAAATTTACTAATAATAAAGATAACAACGAACAGAAGATGGACAGCAGTTTGCTGTTATTAGTTAGCATGTTTTCAGTTTACGTAATTGGTGTCAAAATCCACATCTGTGAACGGAGAGCTGTGTTAAATAATCAAACTAAGTAGTACCTAACTATTATTAGCAGTATTGGTACCACCAGTTCCCACAGATAAAATTTAAAAACTTTTATAAATGGTATGCAACTTTTTCTTTCAATTTACAAAACAACCTTACAGCGAACAATAAAGAGATTATGTATGAATTATTCTAACAAATTTGAGTTGTAGGTGATAGAAGATCTCTCAAAAACTATATTTAAATTACGAAAAATCCTTCTTTAATCTGAAACTACTAAGTTGTGTTACTCAACCAAAAAAGCTCAGACTTTCTCAAATAAATAAATAAAGAGATAAGTGGGTTTCCACTCGAACCGCACATGTATGCAAGAGCAATTGCATATTCTTCCTCTTACATGTCATGTGTTCCGACTTCAAGTTGGTAACAATAAGACAACAAAAGGCGGACACAATTTCGTGCTTTTTCGCGCTTTAGTTCGTCGTTATTTTTTAACTACCTACCCCGTAGTTAACTACACCAACAAAATTTATTCATAAGCACATCTTAAGTTTCTTCGCGCACTCATAATTGAAATAAAGAAACGGGAAACCAAAAACCTCAAATAAACCGAAAAATTATAGTACCAAATATATATTTCGGGTAAATAAATCGCACTAAATATTCCGCAAAAGTTGTTTTATTTCAAAATGTATTCACTCTATGGCCCACAAAAAAGAGGTCGGAAGTATGCGAATGCCACCCTTTTTTCTTTCGCCGCCAGACGTGAAACACTTTAGCAGTCGAAATATTTTTCTTTATAACCAATACTATCGGCCGCCCGCGATTTTACCGTGGTTCCCGTTCCCTTTGGAATGTCGAAATAAAAAGTAGCTTATATTAGGTACTCTCTAACAACTACAACTAACTCTAAGCCAAAAATCAAGTCGATTGGTTAGGGCAAAAAGGAAGGACAAACAAACAAACACACCCACTGTCGCATTTAAAATATTAATTAGGATAATTTAAAATATTAGTGGAAATCGTATATGTCTCCGCACTACATGCGGTTTTGGTTATGATAAACTTAAGGAAAGAGAGGCCCGTCGTGCGTAGATATGGACGGTCGCCTTGTCAGATAAAATAAATCGTAAAATTACTGAATATAAGAACAGTATCGATACAAATGATAAATAAATGATAAATGATATTTTCACAGTTCCTAAAATTTTTAATTTCTTTACGTTATTAATTAGACTTATAAGGCAACATGGCTGTATTCGAGCGACTTTTTTCAGTACTTAATACAAGTATTTACGTAGCATCCTTGTGTTCTGTGGTTCACTTTTAACGATTTTAAGGAACTGGTATTGTTATATTCTTCTCAAACGTACTTATTACGTTGGAAGTTAAGTTTGCCAGCATATGGCACGGCTCATGGCCTCCAAACACACACCTGCAATAATAAACATTTAGATCCGAACTCATTATTTAGACCCAATAAATTTGTTAGCATTCCAATTCTGCTCCGGTGTGAACATGTAGAAAACGGGCATTATTTATAAAAACAAAATTCAAGTTTACAAGAATTGTAAACTTTGGCACTGCACTTGTAAATATTGTACGTTAAAATTGTAAAATACCGATGCACATACTGCAAATTTTGGTTTATGTTGACGTGCCAGTGTTGAACGTGTTCAAAATTCTATTGTTAACTTCACTTACTGGCAACCTTCACGCCTTTCTGTATTATAACATGAAAACGTGTCAGAGCTTTTATGAAATGTTTCCCTTAAATAAATGTTTTTCCCTTTGTTTATTTCCGTTTCATCAACAGCCATGTTGATGATTATAATACGTGTTTATTGTATTTAAATGGTAACTATACCGTAAAACATGCTAATGTATCATTAATTTGTCATTATTTATTCATTTTAATTAAATATACGTAAAATTTTGAGTTCGAATATTTCCATCCTGTGGATTTACTGTCTTTTTTCATCACTCATAAAAACTTTGAATAATATAAAACAAGCAAATAACAGCATTTTTGTTATTCAAAGAAGTGTTTTCCTGCAGAGAAAAAGTAACTATTTTCACTCAAGAAAATAGAAAATTCAGCAATAATATAATAAACCCGCTCAAGTTTTTTGGGTAATGAAAATTTGCTCGCTAATAGACAATCTCCAGTGTCAGTAATACTGACTCAGTTTGTTTTTCGTCCCATCGGCATCGTAAGGAGAAATCTATATTAGATATTATAATATATTCTAAATGCAATGAAGATAAACTATAATAATAATTCTTACAACAATCTGTCACCTACCTTCCAAGCATTGCATAACAATTTTAGTGGTTAAATATTAAACAAGAAAACATACTGGAAAAAAGCAACTTGACTCATGTGGCCCTGACGGGATGAGACTAGTTGCTTTTTTCTAGTATGTTTTCTTGTTGTCATTTATATATATCACATAAAAATAGCATTGTAAAAAAGCTAAATTAAAACGTTATAGTTTTAGTGGTTATTGTAATATTTATAGTTTTAGTGGATATTGTAATATTTTTTGCAGTCTAAGTATATTTCAATATTTTAGGAAACTCTTATAACGTCAGAACGGTATCGGTTGGTCAATAATCGATTGATTTATTAAGAAGAAAAACACTTTTGAAGCGACCGTGACCGACATCCATCGTCAAATCTTTAAAAAAAATAAACAAATTTTTCCTGGAATCAAAACTACCTAACTATCGGCCTGTATTTGTTTTTCTTTTTTGTTAAACTGCTATATGATAGATTACACCGTATTTTGGGCAAGAATCTGGCACATAACTAATAAAAATTATAAAGTAACGCTGATTGATTAGATTATGAACAAAAACATTACGTACGTTACATATTCAGGCGCTAAAAGAAAATGTCGTTGACTGAAATAAGAAATCAGAATTCAAATGTTCATGAATCAAATAGTACAGTCGTGGAACTTTCCGGTCGACCAGTAGAGATTTTTGGGAAACATAATTTTCGAAAAGTAATCGGGTATTTTTTTTAAATTAAAATGAAATACCAATTAATTAATACTTATTCCATTCTTGTAATATAAAAGATTTCTATAAATCTTTTACTTTTAGAAAAAACGCTCCTTGAAAGAACTGATTCCTCGAAGCGCACCGCGCACCTAAATCATTCTTCGAAACGCACTATGTTCACATTTTACAAAATTTTTTTTTTTAAATTATTTATTTGGAAAAAATATCAGTTAGTGACGTTTGGGCCACTTTTCATATTATAGCTAATTTTGTATTGAAAAACCGTTTCACACCGATAGATGAATTATGGGTAAAATATCAAAATATTGAACAAAAAGTACCAGGGCAGCATAACCAACCAGGAGTACTATACATACTAGAAAAGCTGCTGCCTATAATTAAATAAAAAAATGCCTAAATATAAAATCAGAACTTCTCAAAACATCTAAAAATAACTCCTGGTTACTTATGCGAACCTGGTACCTACTTTTAACTAAAAATATTTTAATTTAATAAGTATTCGTAACAATAGCAATTTTGAGTATTAAAACTTTTGTCGATATCATAATATATTACGTTTCCTTCATGTTCTTCCCTATGGGTGCGCTTCGAGGAATAATTTAGGTGCGCTTACTTACAAGATACCTATATTTGGACCTATCCTTATAATTTTCAAATATAAAGTTTGAAAATATAAACAAATAATACATAATATGTATGTTGTATGTTGTAAATGTTTGTATTGCTAAACTGACTCTTTATTGGAAGTTTTTATTCAGCGTCTATTTACTATTACAACATATTTAAAAAAAACCGTAGAAGTATGAATTTTGTAAATAATTCGTTATTTCATGTGTAATATATTAAAAACTGTCGAGGACTGCATCTGCATTTCCCAAAAAACATTCATTTTGGATTGAGCCGCTTTACGACTGGAGGTGCAATATGTTGTCAGAGGTCCCGGGTTCGATCCCCGGACAAGACTAATATTTGTGTGCATGGACATGTCTGTTTGTCTTGGTCTGGTATATAAAATGTATTTATCAAAAGTATAAGCATGTTAATCCGTTAATTTAGTTTTATTATAACACAAAGTTCTTTATGAAACTTAACGTGGACTAGATAATTGGTGTGACTGTATGCAATTATTTATTTATGTAAAACGAACATCGTTTTTGAACGAGTTTTATAAAAAAACAATAAAATATGCATGCAGTCTCTACGCACATTAGTAAAACCCAAATAACGTTTAATTGGGTATACCTTAATGGTATCATAATTAATATTAATGCGCCTAATTAATAATATTAAAAATCACTTAAACATCAGAATCGTCGTTAAGGTATTCTTACGGGATAAATAACAAAAAATTTACTGCTTTGGTTTTAACAGCTTTTGATCACCTACTTATTAAGCAACAATTAAAATCTTTGCTTCAATCATTATTTGCAATTTGACTTTAGTTTAAATATGAAATACTCAGATGCTTTTTTTGGACAAAGAAAGGTGATCTCTCTCGATACTATCCTACTAATATTATAAATGCGAAAGTATGTCAGTTTGTTTGTATGTTTGTTCCTCTTTCACGCTACGGGAACGCTACACGCTACGAACGGGAACCACCGCGGGTAAATGCCCGGGCAGCCACTTCTTTTATTTATCTTAGAAATAACTAATTTCTATGTTTGAATGGTTTTTTTTCGAGTTTTATGACTTAAAATTAAACAAAACAATAGTAGGTAGGTAGGTAGGCAGTATTTTAAGGCGAGCCATTGGTTTATGCATAGGTATAATAGGGTAACTGTTTTGTACTTTGTGATTGTACTACTCATTCAAAACAATAGATTTTGCTACACAAAAGGGCAAACATGCCAAACTAAGTACGTTATCTTTTTAAAGATTTGCCTGCATTTTATGACTAAAACAAAACATTAAGTACCTAACCTTCGTATTTAGTTTTAGTTGTATATTGCAACTTACCTAAAGTAATTACAGAAATGTAAAGACTGTTTACGGTCCAGACAAAAAAAGAGAGTGGTAGTAACAATAAATTTGGTACAATCGGGGAACTTCCCGGTTGACCAGCAGAGCTTTTTGGGAAACGTTTTCTCGGAAAGTACTAAGGTTAAAGAATAGTTATTTGTTATGCAAGGCTGGAAAGTTGGTTATTTAGCGGCGAGTTACCTCTATTGAAAGCTGAGCAAGTGAAGGATTCTAGGATTTGAAAGATTGAATCCTGAGCTAAGCGACGATTTCAAAGGTATACAAGACGCTAAAAACCTTGCCGAGCGCAACACACAATTCTTCACCTCACAACAGCGAGTAACATTTTATGGTTGTTTCCGCGGTCAACTACCGGTAAAAAATTCTTTAAACATAAAGTTTAATCTAAATATACCTTATTCTCGTTTTTTTAATGATATAAAAAACTAAAATAATAAAAAAGGAGTATTATAGTTAATTCAAAGTTATTTAAAGTAGGAATATATTGTTACTTATTAATAAGAATAAAAACGATTCCGTAAATGTTGACACTGACATGAGGTACATGACACAGACAATTTAAAAATAAAGATTTATGTCACAGTCCGAAATCCAATTTTAGGTTGTGAAATCTCACCCAGCCTAATATAAAATTCTAATAACAAATAGTTTAATCTTATTGTTATTGTTTTTATGATTCAATGAACTAAAATAATATAATTAAACCAAAACGGAGTATTATAATTAATTTAAAGCTATTTAAAATAAGAATCAAATATAACAAAACAGTCAATAGTGCGATTCGGAACGCATTATGACATATTTTTAGGTATGAAATTAAAAAAGTACATTGCCGCGCTAGGCCGCAAAAAGCGATTTTCTACGCCTAATCTGATTGACAAAACCTCCTTTCCAGAGCGTGTGAGGTGAAAATAATTTATTATCCAAATGATAAACCTATTAATGTTCTATTAGTTCTAATCTAATCGTTTTCTATAATATCTATTACATACTTAAATAAAACGCCCTAAAAAACTACTGGTCAACCGGGAAGTTCTCCGAATGTTCTAGAAAAAAATCGATTCAATTTATAAGTTGCCCGGGAATATAACGGGATACCATCCCCATATTTTTTTAGTATTTTCCTAGTAAAAATATCATTTAAAATAGTAGTTATCTCATGCTTTTAACTGTTTGTGTAACATAAAATGATAGAACACTTTTTATGGAAAAATTAAAACGGGAATCCAAAAGTAAAAATAAGCCTTTTGGAGTCGGTGCCCGCCAAGGCATCTATGGTGCATTCTACATTATACATTGCACTCCTATACTTAATCGCTTGTTTTTTAAAGTCGGTTTTTTATAGATAGATTTCTCAACTTTTAAAGTGCGAATACATTAGTCTTAGCTTCCTACACTAAAAACGGTTCATTTTCCAGAAGTCTCTGTGTAACTGTCAGTATTTTCAAGATTTTCTAAAAACTACTGCCATGCGATTCTGTAACAAAAATTGCGATCACAATGTTAAAGTCGATCGTTATTTGCACGTCTAAACTGAACCGATTTCAGGATTCCAAACAATGCAGCAATGGGACCAAATTGACCAAACTTGATGTTATTTATATTAAATTAGATTGAATCATTTCAACCGCTTCAGCCATCTACAAATATTTTGTGAATATAAGTACAAATAAAATAAATAGGTACACGCGACGAATTAAGTATAACACCCGTTCTTTTTTAAAGTTTCAGTAAAAATAGAAATATACGCGTCGAATTGATAACTTCCTTCTTTTTTGAAGTTGGTTGAGAAATACATTTACAGAAGACTCAACAAATCTGACTCAAAAATCAACAAGCTCCGGTGAAGAAAAAAAATACAAAAAATAATATAGGTAGTTTGTTTATTTAAATACAATGGCTATCATGGAAATATTATGAAAAACATGCGAAAAAATGCATTTTTTCAAGTGTATATTTTTGATCTGTAATGAAATCGACAAGCTATTTCGCAGAAAAAAAAAACCAAAAAGTTTATTTTAATGTGTAGAAGCTATGTTTATTCATTTAATTTCAACGGCTATCATCGAAATATTTGAACAAAAAAATGCGAAAAGTTGCATTTTTTGTCTAAATGTAATGTTTGATCTGTAATAAAATTGCCAAGCTCTGGCGCAACAAAAATACGCCATATTCTTCATTGCAGTGTGGCAAATAAGTAGTTTGTGTATTTATTGAATTTAAATATGTTGAGCTATCATGCAAAATATTAGATAATATGCGTTTAATATGTAAAATTTTGTAGTTTGTAGTTAAAGTGTAATTAATGACTTTAAAAGTTCCTTTAAATAATATGAACAGTGAATAAAACGAAGAAGAAATATTAGATTGTTATACAAAGGGCTAAAATGACCTATTGTAACGAGGTATATTTTACTTCCCGAGAATTAGCGAGGGAGTTAATAGAAACCGAGTTACAGTAGGTTTTTAGCGCCGTGTATTACACTCTACTTTTCATTATGATTGCGAGAAAATTAGAATAATCCAATATAATGTTATACCATTATTTTATTAAAAAGTTAAAGTACGATTAGTACATTTCTGGGTATATGTCTGTATAGTTGTTTGTATCATTGCATTATGTCCTCTAAATCTCTCAATGTCATCATTCCATTCCATTGATAAGGTTCATCAAAAATAGTTAAAAAGGAGTTCTTTTACTTTTTCCGACAAATCAACACTTTTTCTATCCTCCACACCAACCTCTGCATAAGTTAAAATAAATATATAGGGGTACTATTTTTAGGGTTCCGTACCCCAAAATTAAAAGGGAACCCTTATAGGATAAATTTGTTGTCCGTCTGACCGTCCGTCCGTTTTCGATTATTTCGGGATCGGGAACGCGTGGAGGTATTGAGTTGAAATTAAAACCATTCAGGTCAACAGTCTGTTCAACTGTAAACTGTTCACTGTTTCGGTGTAAAAAAATCAAACTTGTAAATTAACCTAAAACAAAGACAGGACCGTTTATGTCGCAAAAAACTTAGATTTCTTCACTCTGAAGGGAATCAAAATTCATACGGTACTTCCCGTTGACCTACAACTATGAAATTTGTGAACAACTATGAATAAAATATTAAAAAAAACTTATATTAAGGTCAACAGTCTCGTGAACCTATGAAAAAATCAAACTTAAATTAACGTAAAAAAAGTAGGGCCGTTTATGCCGCTAAACGTATATTTCGACTCTCTTGATGGAATCGAAATTCAAAGGGTACTATTACTATTTTACTGAAAGGAAACATTCATATATTTAAAAAAAATAAGTAATCCTGCATTCAAAGATTTTTGTTAAATCACTTGCTTGCCCCGGGATTCGAACCGGCTTAAATTAGTAAAATAACACCATGTACTTTTATGGCACTAATCAATAGTCTTAATCATAAAGATCAATTTAGTTTAAGTACATAGTGTCTAAAATTAAAGACAAGGCCTAGAAAGATAAAAGATCACTAATAGTTCTACCTTCCCACCCTTTAGTATGGTACTTAAAGTACCTACTTACTATTCACACCCACTAAATAAAATAAAAATGAAGTTCACTTATTCAACTTTTAAGTCACTCGAAATGAGAACCATATGCAGCAATAAACAGATTTTAATGTCAAATAGTGACGACCTGAAGTATTTTAATATCTTTCAAATGACGAATTGAAAGGGATTGCGATAGATTTTAAAATTAGACAATTAGCCCCCTAGTTCGATTCCCGGGGCTAGCAAGTGATTTATCAAAAATCTTTGAATGCAAGATTACTTATTTTTGAAAAACAAGGAATGTTTCCTTTCAGTAAAATGAGCTATCTAAAGGATTTAAAGTAGTTCCCCTCCAGCCTCCAGGGCCCATAGATTTTTGCCACCCTGTATAATATGTACTAACTTAGTTATCTAAATGACTTACGGTCGGTTTCAATAACTTATCTACTGTAAGAGATAGGATTACTAGAGCTTTGTTGCCTAGATATTTTTGTTATTCAGCTCAAAATAACCCAAAATAACAGCGGTTGCTAGGTATAACGTAACCACGATAGGCCTATCTCTTGTTAGGGATAAATTATTGAAACCGGCCGTTAGTAGATAAAACATAACGGCTTGGCAAAACAGACAAACTCTATAGCCACAAAAAAACATAGTGGCAAATGAACTTGCAATAAAGAGGTCGCAGTTAATAAGAATAATAATAAATATTTCATACAATCACACCAACTATCTAGCCCATGTTAGGTTTCATGAAGAACTTGTGTTATGGATACTAGTTTAACGGATAAACATACTTATATACTTGTTTTTTTGTAAAAACATAAATAATATACCATTTATACACCCAGACCAAGACAAATATACATGTTTATGCACAAAAATATTTGTCTTGTCCGGGGATCGAACCCGGGACCTCTGGCGCAGAAGGTGGGGTTAGTACCCCTGCGCCAAACAGGTCGTCACAGGCAGTTAGTTCCATTTTCAAATTACTTTATTGCCCTAGGAATTACAATTTTACTCCCTCCCTGGACCGCTATAATGACCAATTTCTCGAGCAAGAGGCGTTAAAAAGATCTACAAACGTCTCAATAAAGTATTCCATTATGCGACACAATAATAAGTGTGATATGTCACCGAAGTAAACAACGACATGCGTACACCTATTTATTTAAAAACATTTGTGGTCAATGAATGAATGATTGATATTTCCCATTAATAGGTCCTTTGGAGAAAGATGAGTCACCTTCGTTTATTGTTTAATATTTCTTTTTAAAGGACGTTTTCTGGTTAAAGCTGCAGATACCGTATCTCCGTGACATTGTGTTATCTAATCTCATTCATCATATTAGAATAAACAAACAAAAGAGTACTTCTCCTTATGTCTCCGTTAGTACCTAGTAATAATTATATTAGTTACTTGCTCCATTCAAGAGTTCTGGTGTAGATGCAATTAAAAATGACTGATAGGTACTTTCTTCACTAATATTGTGAAAAATAATTGTATGAAATCTCTTGTTTGAACCCAATAGACTGACACTGGCACCTACATAAATATCGCGTATTTGAATACAGTAATTGTATTTTTCTTTGTATGAAAAAAAAAACTCGTCGTATTAAAAATGATGGAATACAGCTCTACTTTTCTAGCTTTCAGTTTGCAAAATTATCTTTCTTGTCTTTCCATATGCATAAGTATTGTAGGAATATTGTTTGTTGTGTTTGAACTGTTGGTATACGTGATCATTTTTATAATTCAGAAAATTATAAAGAAGTTCCTACAGGATAGTCTTGTTTGTTGGTTATGAAAATCTTATCAGTGCCGCTTAACAAGCCTTGATTCAACAAAAAATATTTGAAGGGACATATTATATACCTAGGTAGTAATAGATTTCAAAAGAAGGTTTTTATTTTTTACATTGCGTACGAGTTCCTAAAACTTACCTCCTGTATATATATCTCATTATTAGGCCAAGAGGAATCCACAATGTATCTGTCGTCGCAAAGTCGGTTGTTCATATAAAAGAAGCGCTCGTGGGATTTGACATTGACTGGGTTCACTCCCTTATACAAAGGAGGGCTGAACGGGTTTGCAGCCTCCAGATCGGAATCCTCACATACTCTATCGTAAAGCGCCTTGCCTTCAGGGCAGCACTTCCACACACAGACGCGGCCGATGCACGGACAGCCGTGTCTCACCACTATTCCATCTTCCTCAACCTCATACCACGCGTTTCTACCGTACTCCATTCCATCGTGGACCACCGAACCGTTGACAAACAACTCCCCGCTGGTTATATTCAAACTCTCCTTTACACTGCAAGGATTGCACTGCACAGCAGACACAAACAATAATATTAGAAACCCTTTCATTTTAAGTCATAGCAGTCACTTTAAACACTATATGAGGACTGATTCAGAAATTTAAAAGTGTTCGCTGCGATGAGGTGGGGTAATGGTATGTATCATTATCGCGTGATAAGAGATAAGGATGCGGTTTCGCGGCCGGCATGCGGCAGGTGGCGTGTGTTCCTTACGTGATCGGGCCACGGACTGCCGCCGTCGGATGCCGGTGCCGTCCGACTGGAGCATCAGACGCGACGATAGCATCCAGCCCATGCTAAATGGCATACGTTACTTCATTACGTACGAGTTCACTCGGAATGTCCGAATTTGTGGAACGTTACGAAGCTATTAGTATCAAGTAGTTTGCCGTTTTCGTACACTTACCGTAGTATGTTACCCTTTTTTTTTGTACATTAAATTTTGTTAGAGGCCAAAGGTGAATATCAGATTTGGTGTTTTGCACTTGTCCACCCATGTTACCTTCGAATATAATAAATTTAAGAGGTCATGTCTTCTTTTTGGTAGAAGTTCATTCTAAAAAATTAGTATTGCCATTCATAAAAATGACAGTTTTCCGAATAGAAGATATTGATAAAAAATATCAAATGTCATAAATCTAAGCTCTTTGGCGCGTCCTTCACTGTGTTTTGTTTTTGAAAGGCCAAATTTTTTATATGCTTTCTAATATTCTTCTACTAAACATGTGTTCTTATATTTACGAATATTAAACTACGAGTATATGTAGCTTTAAAAACAAAATGTTTTGATCATCCAATCAAAACTTGTTAATTCAATTTTGTCCAGCCCAAAAACACCTAATTTCTATAGTGTTCTTGTGCAGTCACCCATAATGCCATCATGTAACGTGGACAATCCCTACATACCGCCCCCGCTCCGTTTAATCGAGACCTAACGGCCGACAAGTTCAGCATATCATGAAAGTCATACAAGTAAGAATCAGTTTTTAGATCTTAAAAAAAATGTCGTATTTTATTTTTAATAAACACTGGTCAAAATACACACATCAACACTGTCTAGGGATATTATTTAACATTCTTCATAACTCAAAAAGTATCTAAAGTACAGAAAAAGTTTGTGTGGGGAAAAAATCCTCTTGGGTTCCGTCTTTATAAATAAAAAATAAAAAATGCAATAAAAAAAAATGCATGATTATTTGAATATAACTTTTGAAAAAGTTAGTTTTTCTTATAAAGCTGGAACTCGAAGTGCCTACCGACTTCATGTTAACTCCTCTTCCTAGTTTGGTCACTCACTAAGAATAAAATTGGTGGTCAGATGAGTCTTTGAACCATTCACATAGCCATTATATTTCGTAGAAAACAGTCATGTACAAGAGTGGTAACGCGTTTTCTGCCAGATTGCCATTCCACAACATCTATCTATATGACACGATAACTTAACTATAATCAGGAGAACACGTTTTGGTGGGTTCGATGGGTCAATTCAAGTCAGTCAACAACCATGCGTTGGATAGCGCTAGCTTTCAAGATGCCTGCAGGTCTAATTTGTTCTTAACTGGTTAAATATCGAGGTGGCATGATAAAAAGCAAAATAAACTTTCAATTAAAATAATAAAAAAAGTTAAGACGCCTTTAATTTTCAAAAATAGCGCTGCGCCGGTGTTTTTATAAGAAAAACTAACTTTTTCTAAGTTATATTCAAATCATCATGCATTTTTTCTATATTACAATTATTATTATTTTTATTTCTAAAGACGGAACCCAAGAGGGTTTTTTCCCCATACAAACTTTTTCTGTACTGTAGATAGTTTTTGAGTTATGAAGAATGAAAAATAATATCCCTAGACAGTGTTGATGTGTGTATTTTGACCAGTGTTTATTAAAAATGTAACACGACATTTTTTTAAGATCTAAGAACTGATTCTTACTTGTATAAAATTGTGTATCAACTTGTATTAAACACAACCAAAAAGGCATTACCATTACAAAATATAGAATTTTTTAATTTGTTTGATGTTCGAAATTTATTTTATCACTAGCTGTGTCTGCAACTTCGTTTGCGTGAGAACCGGAACATCGTTTACAATCCTTCCCGACAAAATTTTTGGTAGCGCGGTCTTTTTTACCAACTTCAAAAAAGGAAGAGGCTATTGAGTCGCCTATATTTTTTACTTTTGAAGAGAATACTTTACACATTATCAATCAATGGCCTTTGCGTCTATTGCAGACGATTTATAGCAGTGCCACGGAGGCAACTTTTAACGTGGCTTAACAAACCGATGCGAGAGCGGCATACTCTCCCACAAGCTTGGCAGGGGAAGTTTACGGCTGGTGTGTTAGTGCCGCTATGGTGGCGCTTTTCCCTTTTGTCCGCTAGTGCTCTGAACCAGGTCTCATCGCATGACCTCTGACCCTCCGCGACACACTTTCGCCACATGGACCGCTTGTTTGCAATCCCCTCCCAGTCCTGATGATCTATTTTAAATGCAGTTATGTCCCGCTTGGCACACGCTTGGTCTTTAAAGCGAAGCAAAGGCCTCCCAACGTCTCTTTTTGCGTTCGCCACCAAGCCCAGTAGGACGCAACGTGGTAGTCGAGAAGGTTCCATCCTGTGCACATGCCCTAGCCAACGCAGACGCGTCTGTTTTAAGGAGAGCTGTTAAACTAGGCAGCTGCGCAATTCCAAGAACCCTCTCATTAGTGACTCGGTCCTGCCATGTTATGCCCAAGATCTTTCGTAGTCAGCGCAAATAGAAGGAGTTGATTCGACGCTCCTGTTTTGCATACGATGTCCAGGTTTCGGCTCCGTATAAGAGTATGCTCAAGATGCAAGCCAGGAAGACGATCATCTTGGTGTTAATAGTTAGATGTTTGTTGTGCTATACCCTTGTGCTAAGTCTCCCGAACATGGTCGCTGCTTTTCCGATACGGGTGTCAATCTCTGCGTTTAGTTCGAGATTATTCGACACGGTCGAGCCTAAGTAGCAAAACTGGTCGACCTCCTCTAGCAATGCGCCGTCGAGTGTAATTGCAGGTGACACTGGACTGCCCTGCGACAGAACGACTGTCTTGTTCTCATTAATGGACATCGCGAACAGAGTGCAAGCCAGAGAAAACTTGTCGATTATAGACTGGAGTTGGTGGGCAGAGTTAGCCGAATGCTGCTTCATCGGCGAAAAGAAGGCTATCGACGAAAAGATCCTCACGGTTCTTTTTAGACTTGAGAAGAGAGATGTTAAGTAACTTCCCGTCAGCCCTCATATGTAGATGGATGCCCTGTTGACAATCTCCAAAGGCGGATTGCAGAATAAGTGAAAAATATATACCGAACAGAGTCGGAGCCAGAACGCAGCCTTGGCAGGGGTGTCCCTGCTCACATTAAATGGCTGAGATGTACTACTGTTGAATACCACAGTGCCCTTCATTCCACCGTGGAATGCTTTCACGAGGCTCAAGAGTTGCGGCGGGCACCCAATGCACTCGAGTGCAGAGTACAGACCCTCCCTGCTAACCGTATCGAAGGCGTTGTTATGGTCAACGAAAGCCACAAACAAAGGAGTCTTCTGCTCTCTACACTTTTCTTGTAACTGGCGAAGTGTGAAGATCATATCCATTGTGGACCGCTGGGAACAGAATCCACACTGTGCCTCGAGATAGACGCGATCTGCGAGCTTTTGAAGTCTAGATAAGACGACACGACCAAAAAGCTTGCCGACGATGCTTAAAAGAGAAATACCGCGGTAGTTGTTACAGTCGCCGCGATCACTTTTCCCCTTGTACAACACAACGTGACAATGTTCGCGTCTCGTATATCCTGAGGCACGGCTCCCGCCTGCCAGCATTTACGCAGTAGGTTGTGGAGTATGGGACTCATACACTCGAGCTTAATAATCTCGGCTTGGGTTCCGTCACTACCGGGACTACTGTTACCTTGTTTGAGTTGCTTAACAGCCTTGATGAGCTCCTCCAAGGAAGGTATATCATCTAACTCGGACCATATAGGCACTGCTCGGCTCTGCACTGCCTCCGGCTGGAGAGACACTGGACGCGAGTAAAGACCAGCGTAATGCTCAACCCAACGGTCGAGTTGCCTTTGGCTATCAGTGATTGCCTTACCGTTCGCGTCTTTGAGAGGGGCTGTCTTATAAATGGCAGGCCCTAGGGCTTGTTTGATACCTGCGTAGACACCACTTATGTTCCCAGTATCTGCGCATATCTGAATGCTGCGACCTAAGTCCGTCCAGTATGAGTTAGTATAGTAGCGAGAGCTACGCTGCAATGCAGCTTTTGTAATACTTAACTCTTTGCCGGTTTCCGGGCTGGGGTGTAAGCGGTGTTTAAGAGCAGCTCTACGCTTTCAGTCCAGTAGAGGTTGCAGGTGTTGAATGTTCGTTGCAAACCAATCTTGAGATTTGGCTTCCCGGTGACCGAAAGCCTCCCTAGCACCGTCAGTGAGGAGCTTTTTGACGTTTTGCCACTCGACCTCTATGGGAGTATTGGCATCCCAGTCGGCATTTACAGCGTGAGCCATTTTCTCAAACTTCAGCACCCTTTCAGTATCCCTAGCATTGTGAAGGTTGATTCTTCTTTTGCCTGGGATTTGCAATGAGTGGATTTTCCTGTGAGTGATGGCCACACGAGCTACCACGAGGGAGTGGTCGGAGTCGCAATCAGCACTATGGTATGTACGCGTGTGTAAAGTCTCACGGAGGTCTTTTTTCCTGGTGAGTACTACATCCAGCTGGTGCCAATGACCGGAGCGCGGGTGTTTCCAGGAAACTCTGCGAGTTAATATGCCTTTAAAATATGTATTGGTTACGCACAGCAGATGCTCTGAACAAAGTTCAAGTAGGCGTTGTCCGTTCTCATTAAAGTTGCCTACACCTTAATAATAATTCAATCCGGCCAAGCAGAATGATTCTGTCCCACCCGAGCATTGAAGTCGCCAAGAATGTAAAGACGATCACCACTGCAAACGCTTCTGATCGTCTCGGCTAGTTCAGAGTAGAATTTGTCCTTCGACTCATCCGAAGATTTTAGTGTCGGCGCATATGCGGATATTAATGTGACATAGCCGCAGTTACTATTGAGTCGGAAGATCATTATGCGCTCCGCAGACAATAAGTCGTTTCGAACCGCAAAACCAACACCGTGTTCTCAGACATCAGTGGACTCTTTTCCCCCTTGGCCGGGGGCTGCCCAGCTTAAAGCGGGCGGTAATCGTACAGTGAGCCTACGATGGACTCTCCCACTGCCGAAAGTGACCCCTAGCGCCCACACTTACGCCTATTTGTGCGGACTTATCACTGGTAACTGTCACTTTCCGTGTTGTTGACGCAGCGGAGCTGTCGTGGGTGGAGTGACCTCTCCACAGACACTGCGCCGCCTGGGACGGGGTTAAGGAAGCACAGGGCTGCCCAGTACCTGTGTTACCCTCTCGGCCTCGCTGACTTATTCCACAGGAAAGGCAAGCCAGTACGTGTGGAGCCAGCCGTGCGATTCTGTAACAAAATCCGCGATCACTTCGACACTGAACTCACTCAAGAGGTGCAAATAACAATCGACTTTAACATTGTGCAGTAGAGGCGATACCGTTTGCAAGCTAGACGTGAGTTCGGTGTCGAAGTGATCGCGGATTTTGTTACAGAATCGCACAGCAGGTCGGCTGCAGGAGTCTACCACATGTTCAGGTTGGACCCTACTTGTGCCTAACGGAGACCCCGTTCCGGGTTTGATTTCGGAGTTTTTCCTTCTCCTAGATGGGTTGCAGACCAATGCTAACGATGCCAATCCCTCCGGATTAAACATTATATGTACCATTTAATTGCATTCTTATCATTTGATCGCCTTCAATAGAGAAGTTTATCAATTCGCCAGTACCTACGAACTTACCTATATTTTATAATAGAACTATAAGTAAAAGTACCCATTGAAATGCAAAGTAGCATCTTTTTGAAGTGGTTTTTTTTTGATGATAATAATTAGATAAACGATGCCTGTGATTTAGTTTCATCACTCATGTTCCAATGTGCACATTCGATAGAATATTTTTTACAGATGTTTGACTATTAAGATGAAAAAGCCATTTAATAATAACTTTAATTTTGCATTTTACAATGCTATTTTTATGTGATAAATATTAAACAAGAAAATATACTTTTATTATAATTTTTTCCAATATTTTTTCTATTTAAAATTTACCATAATGTTAAAAATAGCATTGAAAAATGCAAAAATTACAAAATCATAAAAAAAAGAAAATATACTATAAAACCGACTTTTATGACTTTGACTTGAGACAACCCAATATAATGGCTATGGCAATGGTTCAAAGACTCATCTGACCATCAATTTATTGTTAGTGAGTGACCAAACTGAAATTTTGGGTATATTGTGTAAAGTTACAATTTTTATGACAATCAGTCAGCTCATAAATTATGTAAAAATCATTTATAGTTATCGTAATATATCTCTGTCAATCCTGAAGTTTCCTTTTATTTATACCTACCCATAATCCTTCAAGTTGTCAACGGTGCGCTTTTCTGTGGAGTCTGGAGACGGCACTATCTATATACCTGAGACTCGCCAAACTCCGTATTCTTTGCGAATCCGGTTGAAATCCAAACTGAGACTCGTTAAAAAAGAGTACCGTTGACAACTGCTCGTCACTCCATGCCAAAAGATCTCGAATCCACAAAAGTCTTCGTCAACGATTGCCACGCTGCAAAGCTGGAACTCTAAGTGACGACCGACTTCATGTTAACTCCTCCTCCCAGTTTCGTCACTCACTAACAATAATTGGTGGTCAGATGAGTATTTGAACGATTTCCATAGCCATTATATTGGGTTGTGTCCTGGCGATATATCGTAGAAAACGGTCATGTCCAAAAGTGGTAACAAGTTTTCTGCCAGAATGCCGTTCCGCAACATCTCTCACGACACGATAACGTGAATAACGTGACCATAATCACGTTTTGGTGGGTTCGAAGGGTCAACTCACGTCGGTCAACAACCATGCGTTCGATAGCGTTCGATAGCGCCAGCTTTCAACATGCCTGCAGCTCTTATTAATTTTATTCTTAACTGGTTAAATGCCGACGTGGCATGATAAAAAAAAAACAAGACAAACTTTCAGTTAAAATAAAAAAAAATTAAAATGCCTTTTTATTTTCAAAAATAGCGCCGGTTTGTCATGTTTCATACTAATCGTTTTGGATAGACCTCTAAAATGGGCTCTTCGTTATTAGCAGTTAAAAAATTGACGGGCGCGATGTTCATAATTTTTTTTTTCGCTTTCGGCAGCTGGCTCGTGCCGCGACGGGGCGGCGCAGTGCTCGTAGCACGCGATTGCGCGGGCTGCACGGATGCGGCCGGGTTCGACTCTTGTCGTGGCCATGAGTGCGAGTTATTATTATTATTGCTACTCTCCAAATGTAATAAGGTATGATGGGGTTTTTTACAGGATTTGCATGTATAAGTGGAATTACAATGCGAAGCGGTATGAGACGAACTCAGACAGTTTATGCAACCTCGTTTGGATTTAATGAAATCGAAACGACCTTTAGCGGTTAGTGATTTAAAAACGGGACATTTGTATAGCTGCTGATGATCAGACTTATTACACATCAAACAAGAAGAAGACTCAACACCCCTGCCGTCACTCGTAACAAACGTCTGTGCTTGGTAGTTACTGCGCGCGCGGTTTTGTTTCGCGATATACATATGAGCGCTGTTCGATTGCGATGACGATGCAAAGGTACGGTCTAATATTTTTACTTGACTTTTTGTAAATTCTATGAAATCCTTATAAGAAGGAATTTCCTTGTCTCTGATAAAAGATTCAAAGGCGTGGGCGGTAGCAACCTCGATTTTGCGCATTGCAATATTTAAAAGAATGAAATCCTTTAAATCGATTATTTTTAATTGCTCTAAAGCTGAAACAGCAGCGTCGAAAGTTTCAACATAAGTATTTAAAGACGAGGAAGTATTAGCGGCGGGTTTTATATTGAACAGTATTGACATGTAACGACAACCTAAGGCTCTCTTATCTTGATATTTTTTAATTAAACTTTCCCAAATTGATGAATAGTTTTCGCCTGATGGAATGATACCTGCGATTATTTTTAAAGCGGGACCGGTTAATTTACTGTTAAATATTGACTGTTTACTGTTTGTTCTTTGGGCATCATTAATGATTAATTTAAATGAATGTTAGCTTTAAACGACTCATAAAAAATGGGCCAACTGTCCATCTTTCCATCGAACGAAGGAATATTTATTGGCGGTAGCTTTATCGATGTGAACGCACCTTTATTTTCGCACGATCGCGAGTTTCGCCGTGGCGAGATCTCAATGATACGGGAACGTACCCTCTGAATCCTAGCATAGGCATCTTCAAATGCATTTAGAGGTTCATAATTAGGCACAAACTTAGGGTTATTATCGAATCCTAGCTCATTGGTGGAGTCTAGATTAGCGATGAATTCCTGACGGATGACCGACAATGTTTCGGATTCCGCCATGAATGTTTCCGTGGAACGAAGATCTTCGGTGGATAAAGGTAATTTCTTAGCTAAATCACTGAGATTAGTCAAGCGAGCGAATATTGCATTGTTTTTCGCTTGTAATATTGCTATTTTAGCTGCCATGGTGAGCTAATGATGCGTAGGTATTTGGAAAAAGTGGGTAGGTACCCAAGTTAAGCGGTTTCGATTAAGTAGGAATACACAAGATAGATACGTGTAGTATGCCCACTAATACTGATTAACGGTAGTCCCGATAGGTAAATAGGTACCGATTTTTGGGTAAATACACCTGTACACAGCAGGTAGGTTTAATGAGTAAGTATGGTAGAATGCGGTGTAAAGTATGTAAGTAGGTACCTACGTAGGTATATGCGGTTAACTTTTACGTTTTCTAGCACGGTTAGCGTGTGAAAACAACAAAATAACGAAGTATTTGGTAATAAGAGAACCGGCCGGCTAAGTTCCACACACTTTAGAACACTGAATCACTTATTACATAGTTTATTGTTAATTTAAGCTGCAGTTAATGCATTTTATCTTAAACTATATCAGGCAGGAGTCGCACGCACATCTTGGCGACGCGGCTCGGTCGTCGAAGACGGAAGGACTGACGCGACGAATCACGATGCACTCTGCAGTTGCTTGATTAGCTCTCTCACTCTGCGCCCGATGGTGTGAGCAGGAAAGGGGTAGGAAGTAAGGAACCACATCATGAAGCTCGCGAATTTAAAATAGGGAAGCCGGAAATGGCGTAAACATATCCAGTGTGGTCTATATGCAGTGCCGATGATAAGTTTCCTACCGTTGAGGGTCAACGCTAGCCACATCTGCTCAACCAATTTGTGCGATGGGTCAACCGGGTGAGGCCAGGTGCGGAGATTCACGTTGCGCCTAATGTAAAAACCCACGCCGCCCCCTCTGACGCGCCTATCGCGCGGTCGAGGGATATGGCGTAACCGGAACCCTGGAAGTGCGGGTGCCCGACCCTCCTCCCCTTCTCTAAGCCACGTTTCATTTATAGCTAGCACATCCAAGTCAAACCGAGCCACTGTGGCAATAAAGTTGTCATGGTTTGTACCTAGGGAACCTGCATTGTACAAACCTATTTTTAAGAATTTATTAACCATTGTCATAGAATAAGGAAAAAAAAGTTGAATAAATTAGCCTATTACGAAAAGGTTTGTTTGTATTAAAGTGCCTACAACCATACATGTCTGACGAGTAATAAAAATAATTCAATGAGGTGTCTTTAACTTCGCGCCATATAACTATTAAAATGAGTAAGCTGGATGAAGGTGAAATAGCGAGTACATTGCTTTCAGGGCAAATTATCACGTGGTGCAGCTGGGCCAGCAGAGTTAAAAACATGGTCAATGTCGGCGTCCGACCGAAAGCAATGTAACTGCTTGCCATCATCCTGCCGTGCGTAAATCCGCCCTTTCTTGGTCCACGAGTATCGCCAGCCGTGTTTAAGACGCTCCTCGCGAACGCAGTGGAATAAGCGGCGGTTGGTCGCCGTAAGCCGCTCATTTATGTAGATGCGCCGAGACGGGCCCGCCAGGCCGACGTCGGCCGTGGTGATACCGCGGCGCACGCGGGCGGCGTGCGGACTGCGTCACGCAGATCGCGGCGCGCCAGCCGCACCACCACGCGACAAGGCCGCGCCTCCGCACACCCAGGTGGTGCTTTCGGGGCCCCTATGCGCTCGGCAAAAACGATGTCTCTTGGCTCCAGGGTGATCCCCAGTTTTGCGGCCAGTACGGTGATGGTGTGGAGAGGACTAACACCCTTCTCCTCAGGCAGGTGCCCGATGTCCAGGTCGGATAGGAGCATCTCCTGGTCCCTGTCATTTAGCTCTATGTATGTACATTTATTACTCGAAGACGGCTGGACCGATTGTAATGATTCAAACGTTATAAGATCAGGGGTGCGATTGCGTAAGGTAATCGTATTCATTTGACAGTTCATATCGTATTCAATCGGCAGCAATTTGTATTGGATGACATACGATATGATACAATATGAACTGTCAAATGAATACGATTGACTTTACGCAATCGCCTAGCAGGTGTGTTCCCAAGTTGGTCCCACTTTCTAAAATTTCGAAATCATTTCAGTATTTTTCAGGTAATGTTAAAAAATACTGTTGTTACCGCAGGATGGCAATAAAGTTCACTAGATGGCGCTGCTTATACCTTTGTCTTTTAAAATTGTGAAATAAAAAACATTTTATATAAAAATAAAACCCACGAGTTTATTTTGAAAGAAGTTCACTAAATAATGGCATAACTTCTGCTTTTGACTTTAAAAAAATGTGAAATAAATAATTAGAAATTTTGAAAACGGTTTAGTAGTTTTGAAAAACTGACGTTTCTGCAGTGAAGCGGGTTGATACTCACCCGTCAGCCCGTTCATGATGGTTGGACTCAAACAAAAGTAGTATGCAAGTACAGGACACGTTCAATAACCGAAAAATAAATACCTTATTAAAAATAAACTTTTCCGAGTCGGCCAGAGCCACCCAAGGCATCGATGGTGCATTCGTTTCGGTCAATCGGTTTGATTCAAACTCGTTCATCATGGACTCAACTGTTGCGGTTGTATTGATAGTAGTTCCTAAAATTAATTAACAGAGTCAACATATAACCGACATAAAAACAGGAGGTTTCAAGGCATCGATGGTGCATTCTTTACGGTCAAGCAGTTTGAAACAAACGGGTTTGTTTCATTTTGGTTTGACTCAAAATTTCTAGTTGTGTTGATAGAGATTTAGAACAGAAGTTTAATATTGTACTTGCGGTAAGTTAAAAATTACCAAATGCATGTTCAACAACAAGTTCAGCAGAAACTGAGCAGTAAAATAAATAGAAATAATTTGTAACAAATATTACAAATGGGCAGTTAAATAAAATATTGAGCAGTAATACTGACTGAATGGGCCGTTACAAGTAGGCAGTAAAAGATTTATCTATTTGTAATGGACTGTTAGATATAAAATGAAACCATTATGTTTTTCAACTGATCATAGTAACATCCCTAATGATTAAATAACTGTTGTAAAAAAAAATCCCATTAAAAACAAGCGTTTTGGAGTCGGTCAAAGTCAAAGTCAAAGATTTTTATTCAAATAGACCTATAGATAAGTACTTTCGAATAGTCCAACATTTTTTTCCCCTACCAGCCATCCAGGACATCGTTTAACTGATAAGAAGAACGGCCGCAAGAAACTCAGTGCCACCCAGCAGGCGTAGCTTGCGCACCGCGACTCGCTGTCGACGCTTATCTCGCGATGTCTGTCCCGCTCATATCAGTACGGTGTGAGCGGGACAGACAATACGCTTGCGCGATAAAAATGTCGAGAGAGCTTTGTCGAGGTGCTCATGCTACGCATGTAGGTTTGAAACAAACTCGTTCGTTATGGTTTGACTCCATTGTTGTTGTTGTGTTGGTAGTAGTTCTTATATTAATTAACTAGCAAGCAGTAACATTGGGTTACTAGTTTGACTGACCACAGTCAAATTATAAGCGACATAAAAAAGAAGGAGATTTCAAGGTATCGATGGTGCAGTCTTTTCGGTCAAGCGGTTTGTTTCATTATGAAAAGTAGGTAGTATGTACATGAGCGTGAACCAGTTTAAAAATGTATTTCCTGAAATGCCTTTGAGTTGCAGACGATTTATTACTCAAACGTTCAGACAGAAGTTTAAGCTAAGTTATCATAGAAAGAAAATCGACCTTTTTGTCCCCTGACATTTGATTCGGTTGATAAATAAATGACGCCCAAGCAAAATTTTCAGCACGCGCAAAAGATAAATAAATAAATAGGGGCCTATTTTTCGCGCTTTAACATCTCAAATTCGACATTTTTTGGAGTCCAAAATCTATATAAAAAATTTGAGATCTCTTATAAAATAACTAACAAAATCTTTATTCTCAAATCTAACACCAATATTCTAAGTCGTTCCTCCAAAACTTACTCGTCCTCGATTTAACGAAACCTCATTGAAAACCTCTTCAAAATACTCCTCGAAATCGGAATTCTAAGTCATAACTCCGTAAGGACCTGGAGGAGCCAAAGAGTACGTAGCCCCTCCAGGTTAGGCCTAGCGCACACTACCATTTTTACCCACGATGAGGTTGAGTGGAGTGTATAAAGTTTTGGAGGAACGACTTAGAATATGGGGGTAAGTCTCAACTATCTTTTACAATCTTATATTGAGATGGTTTTCAGTAGGTATATTTTTTAATACAGATTTCTAGTTTCAAAGAATGTCGAATACGAGATGTCAAAGCGTGAGAATAGGCCTCTATAAAGGGTTTGTAGTTAGTCTTAAACCAAGTATAAAATGGTTAGGAATACTTAAACAGTCTCTGTTTTAGATAGTTAACGTTGCTTTTTAAATGTTTATTTTATAACTTTTTTAAAAAGCTTCTTTACCCAAGTAACAATTATCCATGAGGATGGTTATGAGAAATGCCATATAGCCAAAAACAAGGAATATTAAGGTATTCACCACATCACATATCCAATATGTAATATTACAGCTAAACTTAGTGGCTTCTTGGTCAGGATAAGGCCTTTAATTTAACCTTAATGTGTCTTATTAACCCTTAATTCGACGGTTTTTTTTTTTATTAAAATTTGTAAAATTGTTATAGATTTTGATTCTTAGCTTGTAGAGAGCCCGCGAAAAAATAGCTGAAAAAATCTACCCATTTCAGGTTCCTGAAAAACATACGTCCACTATACTGGACATTATCAAGTTCATAAGAAACTAATGCACTCCAACCGCGTGCAGTATACTTCCCATTGTCAAAGAGAAAGAATAAAAGAAACAAGTGATTCCGCAGAAAAATAGTAATTATATTAAAGCAAATCAGTCTCATAGTTCCATTTCTTATGCTTAAACTCCAAAAACTTATAAGTACGAACAACTCACTTATGTTTTGAACATAATAATTAAGTACTTATAAAATCTTCATAATAATCACCATTTTTCTTTATTCAAAAATAATAAGCCTTCCCGTTTTTTTTAAAATATCAATATAGCTTAATCTATATAAGCACAGAATACTTAATAGTACAAGTAATATAAGTACCAACTGTCACTTATTTTTTTATTGCCCTACCCTACTTACTTATTGTGGAAATAAGAAAAGCAATTCCTGAAAACGCTCTTTCGGATATAGATAGTGGTTCTGAACCTGAAAATTAAGGGGAAATTGCTGATAAAACTGAGGAGTTGTCGTCCTCACCTTGCCCTTCCATCGATTCATACATACAGAACATTAACATTTTAGACAGGTCTGAAAATTATACACAAGACAATATTTCTATTGACACTGATCAAGATAACGTTGGTACTGATACTTTCATCGAGACAGTAAACGAAAATCTTCAAACAGAGGACTCTTCCAGCATCAGTGGGAGCGAGAAACCTCTGTGGCTTAGTGTTAACAGGCACTGGTATCAGACCCAGAGGTCCCAGCTTCGATTCGAAGCGGGGGTACATATTATTGTATTCGATTTAGTTGGTGATCGGTCTTATATTTGTAAGTCCGTCTGGCTAGCTATCTAGCTAACACCATCTTATCTAAGTCTACCGCTATAAGTAACAACAATGTTTTCAGCATTGTTGTGTTCCAGCAGTTAGAGACAAGATAGCCAGTTCCTCAGAGGTTAAGGATTCCGGGAGAGGTCTCAGATCTTCGGTTCTTCAGCCTTATCAATACTTTACATCAGATATGATGAAGGCTAAGAGTGTTCCCGTTGTTCATAAAAAAAGACAGCAACCATACTTAAGAAGCTGAAGACATCTTGATCCATAAACCGTTGACTTCTATTATTGTTACCACACCGACTGGTGAAGTACATTATAATGCTTTACCAAGTTTGGCTTCGGAATAATAAGGCAAAACAGACTGAAAGATTGCAAGGAACTATTAACTAACAAATATCTGAAGAAATGAGCCAGAGATTCAACTAGCCAAGTCGTCGACATGTGACATTATTACGTATAATATACGAATATACGAGATTATTGATTATGCAAATTCTGCAAGAAAAATAAAACGAACGTACGTACATTGTTCCAAATGCAAGCAGAGGTAGTGC
Organism: Chrysoteuchia culmella; assembly: GCA_910589605.1. Taxonomy (NCBI): domain Eukaryota; kingdom Metazoa; phylum Arthropoda; class Insecta; order Lepidoptera; family Crambidae; genus Chrysoteuchia; species Chrysoteuchia culmella. Next base: position 16,700,668 of record OU342651.1, on the reverse strand, counting down.
TTAGTGGCCAAACTAAATCGAATACAATAATATGTACCCCCGCTTCGAATCGAAGCTGGGACCTCTGGGTCTGATACCAGTGCCTGTTAACACTAAGCCACAGAGGTTTCTCGCTCCCACTGATGCTGGAACAGTCCTCTGTTTGAAGATTTTCGTTTACTGTCTCGATGAAAGTATCAGTACCAACGTTATCTTGATCAGTGTCAATAGAAATATTGTCTTGTGTATAATTTTCAGACCTGTCTAAAATGTTAATGTTCTGTATGTATGAATCGATGGAAGGGCAAGGTGAGGACGACAACTCCTCAGTTTTATCAGCAATTTCCTCTTAATTTTCAGGTTCAGAACCACTATCTATATCCGAAAGAGCGTTTTCAGGCGGCACCAACTCTACCAAATGGTGCCCTCTCGATTTCTAGCTCTGAAAAAAGAAAAACAAAAAGATATAAACAATTTATCTACGGATCCCTAAAAATATTAATACGCGAAACAACGAAAGTTAATATACTAGTAATACGGCAACGGGAAGAATACTGGACATAGTATTTAACAGTTACTTTACTAGTGATTCGACGACGTGTAGTATACTGGACATGCAAGTTGTGGGCGTCGTAAAAACTAAATAAAACTCAGTAAGACAATCAAAACAATACGAGAAGCTCTTCGGGAATGTTATCTTTAGTTTTTAATTACATTGTTAGGAAATAAGCCATAACACAATTAATAAAATGCAATTTACCGAAAGCCCACGCAGCGTGTTATTCCTTTCCGCCATCTCGCTGGTGACTGCTCGCGCCCCGTTGATGCACACGCTTTGCTAATTTTTGACAACGTAGTTAAATAGGTTCAGATGCAATTATAGCATCTAAAACTAAGAAATAATGGTCTATTATTTATGTATATTTTTTTTAATTCAATGGGAAGTATACTGTACGGCGTCGAATTAAGGGTTAACTGACAAGAATGAAGTTTAAAGGGCATTTTTACTCTTTACTAGAAATACTATGCGAATTTCAGAAAAAAAAACATATTTCTTTATTTTTTTTAGACTGCGTATGACCGTAAAATAATTAAAAATTAAATATGTTTGTTACTGAGGGCCCGTTTATTTTATAAACCTATTATTCCATAATGTAACAGTAAACTGGTAGTCGCAATACAATTTCCGCATGCGTGTATATTTTACGGGCCTTTTTGTTTTGTATGAATACGCTGGATCAATAAATAATAAGTAATTGCAAAATGGAAGCCATTTGTCCGATAAGCAATAAGTTTTAACTAATAAATATCCATTTCTCCACAAGACATTTACTAATAAGCTATTGCTGGGTCTTGATAATAACCCAATTCTGGAATAAGAGGCTACTGTAAAATACTGTTTGTGTCTGGTTCATGACTAAATTGAGACTTTCATAAAGCTTATAATTTGGTAATCTTATGTTTTATCAGGTTACAAAAAGGTTAGATCATGATTACATCCAGGTTATCAAGATTGCCATATCTAGTCAGTTAAAGGTGAAAATAAGGTCTGACAGAGGTTATTATGGAGGGCCATTTTGGTCACCAAGACTTTATGGGGAGGTTATTGCGTCTATGTTTTGACCTACAGCAATTTCTATAAAAAAATATATAACCTATTTGTAACCTTTCTACAATAAATTTTTTTACTTGGGTACTCATATTATTTAAAATACGGAATATGAGGCAAGCAAAGTCTATTTTAAACTTAGAATAATTACACTAATTAGTGTAATTAAACTAAGATTATAAAGATTTCTATTTTTGGAACTCAAGTATTGTTATTATTATTATTATTATTCTTTTTCTTACGTTTCTTTTTTTAGCATACGCCGGTATTTTATATTATTGTTATTATTATTATTATTATTATAACAAGTAGATAAAACAACAAAAGAGAAATTAAGCAATACATATTGATGATGCTATAGATGATTCGTCATTTTGACGAACGTTAGCTTTACGAAGGTTATTATTACACTACACTTACGATTTTATCTTTATCCAAGTCTTAATAAAATGCTCAAATGAAAAATGAAACTAGTTATGCTTGATATTGTAGACGGGAAAAATCTATAAAATCTAAATCTAATCGAATCTTTTTCTGTGTTTTTTTAAGTTCTTGTTTGCTCATAAGAACAAAACGGTGTTACTTATGAACTAAACGATCTATCACCACCTTGGACGAATTAACCACATCACCACAGGCAGCGTAACTAAAAGGAGATCTATGGACTGTGCTATCACTATTATAATGTCAAAATGAATAATTATTGGAAATAATAGAGCTTGCGCTTTCATAAAAAAGACGCTTTCATAATTTTTATCAAGGCACCTTGAATTTATTAACCACAATAAAATGATTTTTATAAAAATATATTTTTTTACAACATGTTTTACATGTTTTTTTTAAAACAGATTTTTGCAATAAGTAATTGTGAAAAAAAAACGTGCACCGTTTACTGTGAATGTGATAGTCATTTTCGGCAGAATGCAGATCAGGGGCCCTACCGCGTAAAAAATATGGATGTCAATATGGATATGGACATGGACTTCATTTGACAGTTAAATGACCATATAAGGTAATTTTATGAGCTTCAACTGTCAAATTAAGCCCATATCCATATCCATATTTTTTACGCGATAGGGGGCCAGGTAAACATTTGCAAAAAAAAGTTCTCAAGGTCAAAGTGTAAAGCCGTGCGTGCTGTTGACTGTACATACATCATGATGAGATAAGAACCTAAATAATTTGTTTTATTGCCGTCAAATATCTAATAGGAACCTAGCTACATTACCTACTAGCACTTGTAATTCAATACCTACTTATACTAGGTACTTAATTTGTTACCATATAGGTATAAAGTACAATTTGGGCTTGAAATGCTATTACTTATTTATCTACTGGATTTTAATATAGAAATTGTGCATTTAAGTACGTAGTATACTACCTTCTGTGAGGAATAATACAGAAGAAAACTACTTAACTACATATTTTCTTTCTCTTTTCAACATCCATTGAAACCCATTCTTAGTCAAATATTTCATTACAGACATCTTCCCAGGCCGAATCTTTCATTTGCCTGTTGTGCTTGTGACTTAGAATGCGTTATTAGTGTTGTGATAAGTTTCACTGCCGGTATCCCATAGACAGGTTCGTTTTTCGACAGCCGAAATAAGCCGTTCAACATCATATTTCTCCGTCGCCATCTCGTCCGTAATACAAATGCGATGTATGTTCAGCGTCACGTTACAGAGTACAGAGACGAAATAGACGTCCGATTCTCCTTCCGATTTGCCAGTTGACTCTCTAACGCATATTTAGGTACTCTTTGGTCTGAGTTTAGAAAAATATTCGGACGCAAAAAACGGACGTGTATTGAGTGAATCCGATCCTGATTGTCTGATTAGTTAAACAATCGGAAGTAAAATCGGACATCTATTGCCAGTAAAAAAATGCCATGCCAAAAATGCCAAGTCAGAGCCGCCGGTAAAAATTACAAAAAAATATCGACACGATGCGGGAATCCCCCACCCAGCGACAAAAGCCAGCCAACTTCAGTTTAGTCTGGTAAGATGTGCAAAAAAGGATCGCCATTTATCGGAAGACGACCTAGCCATAAGTTTTCTGTGACCTAGCTTACTTATTATACCTATCCCTTGCAATAATAATATAAAAAAAATATTTTATTTCACAATTAACATCTATACTAATAATATTAATATTATAAAGCTGAAGGGTTTGTTTGTTTGAACGCGCTAATCTCAGGAACTACTGGTTCGAATTGAATTATTCTTTTTGGATAGTTCATTTATCGAGGAAGGCTTTAGGCTATATAACATCACAGGGCGGCCAATAGGAGCGAAGCATCAGTGAAAAATGTTGCAAAAACGGGGAAAATAATCCATATTTGAGGGCTTCCGTTGCGTGCGCTGCGTAAACGGTTCAAGTTATCCAAAACATAAAGAATTATTACTCTTTAAATTATATAAAAAAATGTCCGCGACAGTATATGTCTATCTTTTTTCTGAAGTCATTTTACGGTAGGTACCTAGTTCCTTTGACATATATTTTATTTAAAAACTTCTTCGCACTATCATATCATAATAACATAAATTGACGCGGACGAAGGAGCTCGGAGCTAATCGGAACGTCTTTTGACAATTTATGTGTCGGCTAATAGAAAAATAATATTGTCTTACTATCGCACTTCACGAATCCACGTAGATATTTTTTTTTACTGGAATGTTTTCTTTTTGCACTCAAAGCCATTTTCACATTTAATTACAAATTCGTAAATAAATCCAATTAAATTAAATTAAAATTATTTAAACTGAAACCAAAGAATATCCTATGAAAATATTCTGACTTTACTAATCAAAATTATTCTTTTAAATTTACAAAAGAGAGAAATTGAAAAAAGTGTAAAAAGAGTTACACTATAATCTTCTTTTTAAAAAGATCATAATGTAAAAGCGTAGAAACCATGGAATTAATAGGTACTACGTACTAGTACTTAATAATTCCATGGCTGAATCTACTTGGTACAAAGAGTATACTTGGTATTGATTGAAACGACATGTCATAATTATGATGGATAAAATTGTAAACAGATAACTGTCATTGCGATATTTAATAGTAAACTACTAAAGGATTTTAATTAATTTGAAACAGACATTTTAAGCTGTGGGAAGTAGCAGCTGTTGCTATTCAAGGAGTTAAAGGTAAATTTTCTAAGGAATAGTGATATCATGATGTTTTGCAGCAAGTTTTTTATTGTCCCCTGTACCACGATTAGTTCGCAACGTTAGCGATAATATCGTTTTGCAATAATACACTGATGATTATAAATCGTAACTTTAAATTCTTATTGTGAGTAATGCATGGGTTTTGATAAACTGGAATCTTTTCAGAATAAATACTAATACTCTAGAGTCTGTTTTCAAAATTTTCTCGTTCTAGGCCCCACACAGTATAATATACAGTGAGGCAAACCCAGAAAGTAATTTAAATACTTGAATTGGGTTGAAATATATGTATACCTGTTATATAGGTATAGGTATATCTTAAATAAACTGAATGTTTTAAACTAGTCACTAGAATGAGATAACTTTATATTTTTCACTTATAAGTATGTAACGAACGTAAAATGGCACGGTCAAAGAAAGACGAGACGAGACGAGAGATTTAAATTATAGACAGGCTTCATTATTTCAAATTATTATTGAATTACAACTATGCATGCAAATTAATTAATTTTAAATGAATTCATACGAATTTACCTATGCCTCTTTTAGAGGTACGTAGTCAAGTCAACAAGAAACCCCCATATTTGCCATTCATACTCGTCTGTCCGTCCGCGGCTTAGCTCAGCTGCCCTTACTTCGCTATTAATAACTTCTTATCTTATTAAAATAATAGTAACGCATTTTATCGCTAACTGCGCACATTTTCTATTAAGTACCTATTTATTTTGTATTTCAACAAAAATAAATTGCCAAATGAGCTACTAAGCGCAAACTCGAAAACGGCTAGACCAATTTAGCTTAAATAATTTTCAACATTCCTTAAAGTTTAAGTTTTATGTCCACAAAAAGTGGGATTCCCAGGGGACCGGGAATCTGCGTGTGAAACCACGGCACGGGTGCGGAGGCCACTAGCGGTTAATAAACCGCCACCAAAGTAATGCAATACTTTTTTGCCAACCATACATGTGAACAACCACACAGACGTTCGATCTGCGCTGTGTGTGTCGACGAGTGCAAAATTTAAGCGAGTCACACACTACGCAGATACGATAATATCTGAGCGCTTATCTTTTACCTACCTAGTTTTGATCGTATTCCGACTCGGGTTGGTCATTACATTTTGTTGCGTTGCATGCATTGCACTGCTATCGCGTCGGAGTAATAGTATTCTGTGATCGCGTCTCTCACTACCTACCAATTATTTTAGATTCAATTATAACAACAATATATAATATCGAACAATTCGATTGCTGCTTGGAGTCTATTGTGTGTGTTTGTGTTCTAAAAGATTGGGTGGGTAAGTACTTAATCTTAATCCTAGAATTATACTTTGGTTGATTAGATTACATAGATGTACATACACTTGAATTATATTATACTATAATTATATTATACACACTACGCCAACATGCTACACGCTACAAAAAGAAAAAATAAGTACTTACATGCTACGGAAGCTTAATAAATGTAGGTAGGTAAGTACATACAAACTTAAATTACGTCCTCTTCTAGGGGCATTGTATACGTAGTAGGTACAAAGAACTAACGTAAAATGATTACTTTAAATCAAGTCAAATTAAAAACTAGTTAACAAAAACAATCATTATTATAACACAAGCACTAAGTGCATAATTTGTTTGGAGTATCAACATCTAATAATTAATACTTCTTTATTTGAGCAATAACTTTAATACACTCGGTAGCAAATAAATCGAGCCACTGCGTTATCCTCATACAAACATACTCACTTCACGGTCATAAAAATAAAAAAGTATGTGTATTTCTGCAAAGATTTGGGTGTCTTGATGGCGAGGTCAAATTAATGTTCAATTAACCAATTAGCATTTAAAACAACTGAAAACATTTATTGATTTCTTACACTTTAAAACAAATGATTAATTTTCATTCCATATAAAGTTGTAGGAAACCTGCGCAAGTGTCATCGGCATCGACATCGACTCATTCACAAATTATATAGTAATGTACAAGTAACTTCATTTGACAGATGGATGTGAATGTGACATATTGCTTTTAGTCTTTGATACTTTGTAAGTTTTCATTTGTGTCAAAAAGAAGCAGCAATGTGTCACATCCATCTGTCAAATGAAGCCGATTGCGATGCCGACGCCACTTACGCGGTAGGGCCCCTGATTGAGTGAATTTGTTTTCCTTACTTTGCACAAAACTGAAAGTTTTCTTGAATTTTTGAGACTTTTATTCGCAAGTCGAGTATTCGACTCGTACTTCGACGTACAAATGTTTACATAGCTGTTCATATGTTTTGAATATTGACACTGTAAAGTGAGCATTTTTGTATGAAAATAACACAGTGGCTCGATTTATTTGCTACCAAGTGTATATTAAGAACAAAAAAAACTTAAGTATTTAAAAAGAATAGAGCAAAGGGTAGAATCCAATGACAATAATTAAATTACAAGTGAAAACATCATTTTAACAACTTAGGACCTAGGTACCTCTGCCAGAGTTTACAACGCGGTTACAAAAAAAGGACTTTCCTAGGTAATTATTTTTTTTATAATTTTATGCTCCATACAGCGTTTTACAATAGACTGATAGACTGTGATTATACTAAGTTCTTTGCAGCAGCAAAGAGAAATTTTATCACTTTGCCTTTTACGGAAAATAAATTAAGGATTTTCTTTCCTCAAAAGTAGATCAAAGGGAAGATAGGTAGATAGGCTAAAAAAGCTAAGAAGGGAACAGCTAGTATAGGGGCGCGAGAATAAAAAAAAGTTAGGGTGTCCCAAAGGGGGTACAGGACTTAAAAAAATTTCGACTGATTTTGTATGGAGACAGGACTTCTTGGAATATTTTTGACTGATTTAGTATGGAGCGGAGACTTGTAAAATTTTAAAGTGAATTTTATAAAAATGCGAATATCTCGAAAACGGTGCGTCGTAGCTACAATCTATCAAAACTTTCGACCCCCTATGGTACCACCGGGGATACTAAGAGGCATGGACGGATGGACATATTATTATAATTGTTTTTTTCGATCAAAATTTTTAAATTAAACAAATAAATCGCACTAACTATTCCGCAAAAGTGGTTTTTAGAGTGCGCGAAGAAACTGAAAAAGTGCTTATGCTTATGATTATTCAAAGCTTCAAAATTTTTATATATTTTGGAAAAAAAAGGGAAGGGGGGACGGTGTCTGCAGCAACAAACTGTAACAGACGTTTCATGTTAGGTTAGGTTAGAACTGTGACCAAAACTTATTTAATTTATGTCTATCTTTTTTCGAAAGCTATGATTTTTTACACTTTTTGTAAAAAAAGTTAGTGTTATTTTTATGCACCCCCTTTGCGACACCCGGACCAAAATACCTATGAATGTAGAAATACTTTATCAACGTTTTGTATTAATAATTTGATTTGTTTTTAATTGCAGAAACATGGGCCTACTTTCTGCTTTGATTGTGAATCTTTTGGGCGGCGCCGTGATCTATTTGACCGGCGGTTTGGGCGTGCCGTGGGTGGCGGCCTGGCTCGGCTTCGGCAACCTGGGCATCGCGGCTGGCAGCACTGCTGCCGCGGCCCAGGCGTACTATGGCAACCTGGCTGCTGGCAGCATCATATCCCAGTTGACTGCTTTCGCCATGGCTGCTCCCACTCCGTAAGTCATCATTATTAGAGATCAGTGGGCATCGCGGCTGGCAGCACTAGTACGGTGATCCAGGCGTACCATGGCAGCCGGTCGCTGCAGCATCATATCACAGTTGACTGCCTTCTCCATGGCTGCTCCCACTCCGTAAGTCATGATTATTAGATCAGTGGGCATCACGACTGGCAGCAATGCTGTCAATAATTGTGTGACGTCTTCAATAACTAAAACGACAACGAAACGAAAACGACAGTATTTTCAAGAATATCTGAAAACCATACTGAACCTTTTTTCACGCCGGGACAGCTTTCAACTCTCTACAAAGCTCAAGTCCGATCTTGCATTGCGTATTGCAGTCACATCTGGGACGGCTGAGCGAAATACCAACTAGCTGCACTGGACACGATCCAACGCGAGGCCAATTGGCGACAAGGAACTGGTAAAGAGCAAGTTCACCGCCAGCGCCCCAAAGTTGCCTGTCTGTCGGTCTTTGACAGACTATATACTTCGAAGAGTGTGCTCAGGAGCTGCATGAGCTTATACCGCCATCCCCCTTCTTCCATCGGAAATCCAGATGCACTGCGGGTTACCACCCTTTCTTGGTTGATATTCCTAAATGTCGCACAAAGAGCTACTCATCTTATAAAATGCGCACAGCAAACGAGTGGAACTCCGTCGATGCGTCTGTATTCCAGAGTAGGTACTTATAGGTAGGTAACCCGTCCATATTCAAAGCAAGGCTGAATAGGCCTTCTGGGCTAGCTCGCTCCACAGTAGATTTGTCGTAGCCCCAGCCCCTCTAGCATGACCACCGCTCTTGGACGAATTCGTCCAAGCCACCGCTATATCATGCGATATGATATAGCGCATCATGCTGTCTTGCTTACTCCGCTACGATGTGAGCGGGACAGTGACACGTTATCGAGTTATCGAGTCGATAAAAGTCGCTCATTCATGCTAGGCCTACAGAGCTTGATTAGGATTTCGAGCGTACGTATTTAAAAAAAAATCGGTCCAACTTGGGTACAAACCTGACGAAAGAACGTTTGAATCATTTCAATTGGTTCAGCCAGTCGTTTTCGAGCAATCGGTGAAAACATAAATACGCGACAAATTCATATCATAACCTCTTTCTTTTTTTAAGTCGGTTAAAAAAACTGTATTTTACATAATATCACTGTTTTTGTTTCAGATAAATCAACTGCAGATGCCGCCGTGCCGAGAGCGCCTTTTGAAGTTGTCAATAAATGCCATACATGTTTTAACAACATAGTAACTATTTTAGTTTTATTTACTTGTTTACCCGCTATTAACGAATTAAGTTTCCAAAGTACCTTTATACTTATACGATTATACGTAAGTACGTACAAGTATAGAATCAAAGGCGGCTATCTGTTATTTTTGGTAATTTTGAACTATGAATGGAGCAACACTGGAAGTTTTGAATAAAATAAAATAGTTTAGCTTGTTTGTTTCAAAGACGGTTATCTTGTCTTAAATTTTCATTTGAAAATGCAATTTCGAATCAAATCCGGCCATCTGCAAATCTTTAGATTCAAACCTATCAATCTTTTGACATCAGCCAATCACAGGCGTTCAATTCAATCTATGATTTAATGGCGTCTCTTAGCAATTTGCTTGTGTTACGTGTGTCGTTTTTAGTGGTTTATTTTAGTTTTTGGCACAGAAAATTTAATTATTTCGTAGAAATAATCAAAATGGATATCAACCCAACACGAATAAATCGCTGGCTGGAAAACAAATGTGGAGAACATCCGGTAGTATCTTGAGATTGAGAATGTGGAATGTTCCCGTCTAAGATATAATAAACATCAATTAATCGATTAACTTAAAAAATAAAGATATGCCCACATCGAAAATATGTCCAACGTCCCCATTTAATATATTAAACTGGTTTTGATTTTGACATACCTATTGTCAATTAGGATTAAATACGGCTATCTGTCAATTTCTCAGGTTCAAATATGGCTATCTGTAATAAGCTTAGGATCAAATATGGCTATCGTTAACTTTCAGTATCAAATGCGGATATCTACATAAATTAAGCAGTTATAATTATTTTCAATGCTGTCATATTCCAAATATTTTGTGTTTATTCTCATTTAAAATTAAAAAAATAAAGTTATCACGAAAAAACAACCGTTTAATGCCATTTTACAGCTTAAAAAACGTTTTTACTTGTTTACCAAAAAACGTCAAAGTACAGATAACCGCTTTTGATTCAATACGACTCAGTTATTAATTTATTGAACCAGCAACACTCCAGCAGCAGATAATGATATTCTATAATAGAAAAAGAATATAAGTACCTTTTTTTAATATATATTTAGAAAATGTATAGTATCTAGCTGAAGACGACAACTTTTATTTTGATTGTTTTATTTAGTTTAAAGAGAAGATTTAATAGAGTGTGTGAGTGTGACTGATATTATTACTTATTAATCAACTTTCCTAAAGTTCTTTTATCCTCATCCTAAATAATATTAGTTACATAATAACGCGACAGTGCTTTTGTTTGTCCTTCCTTCACGCCCAGACTATACTCGGCTCGGACCCGACGTAACGTAAGAGATCACGATTAGATGATGCAGTAAAATGACAGCTCCAGTGTGACCATCTCAGAAACGGCGAATCTGCCAAATCACCAGAATTCCACTAGTATTCCACCTCAAAAGACCAAAAAAAAACTAGGTACTTCATAAGAAATTTTAAGAAGTTCTGCTACAATTTACTTATTAAGAAACTAATGATCAGTTACATTAATAACAAAATAAACCTTATTATAGATTAATTGCCATACATAGTCATAAATTTAAATCATACAGTGAAAGAATTTGCCAAATTTGAAGGAAATCTTTATTAATTTTAAAGATTTCTTTCAAATCTGGCAAATTCTGCCACTTTTCGAAATCGTCTGCATAATCTGCCACACTTAAAATTCAGGTGCTAAATCTGCCCAAATGGCAGAAATCTACCACAATTGGTCACACTGTTCGGATCTGACAAAGTAAAATAGTGATGTGACAAAATAATCGTTTGTTCAATTGACATTTAGTTAAAAATTAGAGATGGGCCGACTATAACTTTGGCCGACTAGTCGGCAGCAAAATGGCCGACTAGTCGGCTAGGCCGACCATTATTTTCGGTAGAATACGGGTGACGTCGGAAATGTTCGTGAGCGCGCTTTCGGCTCTTAGCATCAGCGCGGTACCCACGCGGACTTGTTAGGACATGTTTTTGTTTACATCGCGTCATTCATTCTGCATCATTCATTATTTGTTTACGTAAAAGCTAGATCTCAGTACAATTCATTATTAGAAATAGGAACTTGTTCTATATAGAACAAGTTTCTATTTCTAAGTTGTAGTGTGAAGTAAAGATACCTACGTATTTCTAATTTTTTGCTAAAAAAAGAGTTTGTTGAACCAAGTATACTTACTTTACTATACTTAGTTGTTTTTATTACAAGTATTGTATTGTTTTATTTCGAGATTGAATAATATAAGGTGATATCAAAGGAAGAGTTCCTATTTAAATTTTCTAAAATATTATTAGTAAATTGAAACTGTGAGACTGATTCTTATAATAAAAAATAACAACAGTAAAGATACAATTTCATTTCTATCACCCTCTCTATTTTTTTAAGCATGTTAACATGAGTGAGAAGCGGGCCGACTAGTCGGTGGTTTTAGCCGACTAGTCACCGACTAGTCGCCGACTACAAAAATGGCCGACTAGTCGGCTTTACCGACTAGTCGGCGACTAGTCGGTACATCTCTATTAAAAATTAAATTAACTATTCGGAAGTAAATGTGTAGGTTTTCATTATGAAATCAAACGAAATCTGTAAATCAGTTATATTATTAGTGTCGTTGTGCTGTTAAATATCATCCTAACTAATATTATAAATGTGAAAGTGTGTTGTTTGGCCTTCCTTCCTTCCTTCACGCCCTCCTAACTTAGCAACCAATCGACTTGATTTTTGACATATTTTACGCGGGTGAAACTGCGGGCGAAAGTTAGTTAATAATATGAAAGTAACTCTTTCACAAGTTTTATTTCAATAATTATGTGACAATGAGGGATGTTCTTTTTTTCTATTTTTTTTTCTTATAGCTTCATATAGATGGCGTTGTACAATGTACTTAACTTTGAATTGGGAACTATTGTAATCTTCAAATAAAATATACGCAACACATAACTTTTTCATAAAAGGAATAATACATAAAAAATAAAATCAAACCCAAATACTGATATTTCGTGTAATGGAACCTAATTAAGCCGTGATGACAGATGCGTGTAAGCGAGACAGTTTTATTTGTAAGAAAGAGAAGAAAAAAAAAGATGAAAAGGCCGAATCGTATCTATAATAAAAAAAAAAGTGTTTTAATATTATTTTAACAATAACTTATTAGAGTTCAGCTCTTTAAATATAAATTTAGATATTGGCGAGTTAGAAAATGTCTTATGTGGAGGAGTTGAAATATTTGTAATAAAAAGTATTATTTTCTTCCACCGTAAAGCGCATAGCCTTCTCTACTGAAGGCTATGAGGCAGCGTCATATAATGTAAGTATGTGGGTATAATTATTAATACAATATTAGTTTGAAGTGGGTAATGTAATTTTTGGTTTATCAATTCTCTCTCTCAATAAACGGTCTAACGAACGGTCTTGTGTTTTATTTCGCTCCAAGTAGTTTTCCCCAAGTTAGTGATCAAGCATTACACACACTTATGAATATTGTTTCCCTCATCCCAGAAAATCCCTCATTGGATAGTAATCATTCGTACCGATCCGATACTCAGATGGATCGATACAATGCAATACGATCCACTCGATTTTTGTATCGATACAAATACTTAGTATATGCAAATGCACGGAGCATCAGATCGAAAAAATCTTAAGACAGTTGTCTATAAGATCGATTGTTTATTTATCAAAAAATTTCGTGTAAATTAATACACTGTGTCCTTGTCACAGACACAATAAAATAATAGTTATTATATTCTGTGTCTGTGCTGTGATTGATGGCACTTGACTGACGAGGATACTATAATAAAATGTAAAAGTTCATACATACGGTATGACCTTTTACGGTATGTAACATACCTAGTCAGGTAGTGAAGCATAATTACTTCACTCTTTGAGTGAAACTTTACTTCACATTTCTTAATTTTGTAGGGCTATCGTCAAAAAAAATGTACCTACTTAATTTTTTTTTATGAACGACGACGGGGAGACTGAGCCTTCATCATACCTGCTGAGTATTGATACTCTTTTAATTTCTCTATTTTTGGCTCGATGGTAAAGTTGTCTTTCTGTCTTTATCTTCATCACATAGACAGTGACCATTTTTTACGTTACGTATTCAAAGTCATGCTCATGCCTCGACGCTGCCTCTCACGTATTTAGGTGCCATGCCTCCATGTTCCCGAGAGAATATTGGGATAAAATATAAGTACTCTGTTTCAATCTAGACTATTAAATATCTGTGTGCGCCAAACTTGTTCAAATTGGTCTGGTCATGACATGAGTTGAGTTTTAAATAGTGTAACTAATTCACCTCATTTTTTGTTTATCTAAAAGAAGTGAAAGTTTTTATGTTTGGAGGTTTGAAATGGATGTTTGTTACTCAGTCATGCAAATATAGCAGAGAGTTGAATGAAATTTAGCACACATATAGTTTATATTCTGGACTAAAATAACAGATACATTTTATCCCGATATTCCTACAGGAACGAAAATCACGTAAAAACGGCTTAATCTATTAGTATTAAATTTGGCACCCAGATAGTTTATAGTCTGGATTAAAACAAAGGGTACATTTTACCCCACAGGAACGGAAACCCCACGAGTGAAACCAAGACCGGCAGTGAATATCACGAGTTGCCTAAAAGTGACAGAATATCTTCTTCCATTTTCTTGAAATGCAACATGTTCTTATTCAGAATATAATTCAAAGTATATTATATTTTTAAGGTTTAAGAAAGATTTGTGATAATGATAATTATGAAAATAACAACACGAAAAAATCTTTTTATATAAAAAATGAAATGTCGCAAAGTAGAATGCCTTGGCTGGCACCGACTCCAAAAGGTTAATTTTTTGCTTTTTAGTGTTTCGAAGTCTCTCATTTTTTATATAAAACGTTTTTATTTCACAGTTTTTAAAGGTAGATAATATCATGTCATCCAAGTAACAAATATGAAATGAAATATATAAAAATGCTCAAAACATAAAAAGTACTGGGTCAAACTAAACCAAATTTTTATGGGACCAATTGGCAACTATTCTGCGTGGAACAAAAAAACAAACACAGAAATTGGTCCAAAAAATCTCTGTGTAATCGGTGTACATACATAAAAAAAAATATACCAACCGAATTGAGAACCTCCTTCTTTTTTTGAAGTCGGTTAAAATCATCGAAAAAGTGCAAAAGCTGATTATTTTCCTTAAAGTAAAAGTACTTATCACATTTGTACTGTACAACTGTACTGTATACACTCCTATCGCACTGCTAAAGAACAAGCAGAGATTGCAAATGTTGTGTTCTGGAATTATCTACAATTGAAAAAATTAAAATCAGAATGTATCTTGATATGTAATTTGGATTTTCAGAAATAAAGGTCATTAGTACTTTTTGACATTCATATTATTTTTTATTACAACATTGTTTATCATAGAAAGAGATGGACTAGCGTTATTTCAATACGTGCAAACGAAAGAGCAAGATATTTAGTGTATTTGGCACTTCTTAAAAAGTGAAATTGATAATTTTGTAGTGAACTAAGCCATCGATATGTTGTTTTGTAGGTAAACTACAGTAGGAACTATCAAAATTAGATTACGTTAAATGTACATTATAAACAAAGTATCGTGAAAATTAGGCCAACGAACTATATGCTCATATCTGGGGCCTTACCATCAACTGTAATGCGATTCATTTTTTTTTAGGTTATTTTTAGGTTGAGAGCGCGGGATGCTGTCATACGGCGCGTATAGCGGCGTCTCACTCTTACTAAGCTAAAATTAATCGCAGTACAGTTGATGGTAGCCCCCTGATTCTGATTTTGATTTATAAAAAAAACTACTGGGCCAAACTGAATCAAATTTTTATTGGACCAAATGGCAACTATTCCGCATTGAACAAAAAAAGAATCGCGTAGGTACATAAATCGGTCCCGAAATTTCGGCGTAATCGGTGTATGTTTTTTTTTATATATGTAGGTACATACATAAAAAAACATACCGGCTGAAATAATAACCTCCTCCTTTTTGGAAAGCGGTTAAAAGAATACAGTCGGTCAACACGGTGACCGCCCACATTCGCTTTCCCCTCTGGCAATATCGGGAAGAAAAAGAAAATGTATGAATGTGAAAAGGACATAAATGTACATAAATTATTTTTAATCCAAAAACACCATGACTGCCCATTACTTTTTTTTTTTTTTTTTTTTTTATTCTTATAAACTCATGGTTGCCTGGAAGAAATTGCTCTTTAGCGATAAGGCCGCCATTTGTACCACTCTTGTGTTGTTGATTTTAATTAATGTACCTATGTTTAATGTATTTTGGGGTGTACAATAAAGAATATTTCATTCATTCATTCATTCAAAGGATAGCGTCCACCAGACGGACGCAAAATACGCCTGCCTATGTTTTGTATGATTTATCGTCCACTAGCGACGGATCGCCATCGCCAGCCCCTGTCTACAAATCCTACAAAACAAGTCAAACCGAGCGAAAACAAAATCTATGCGTCATGTTCACGGCACGTCATCACATCACGTAACGAGTCGCTTACTCTATGGAAGGGGCTGTACACGAAACGAAGTAACTACCTATTTATTAATCTGTGGCTCTCTGTCTGTACTAGTGAATAGTGTTGAAGAACTATCGATATTTTGGCTTTCTATGGTTGGTAGAATTCGAATTTATTGCCAAGTTCAATTTCTAGTCTATACAAGAAAAAATCATTAGATATCGATAGAATGGATGTATTAGAATAAGTATTAATACTTTGGCCCGGGGTAGCTCACGCGGTAATAATAATAACGCATTACGTCTGCCTGTTTGTCAAATCCGAGCATGTTCAGAATGTTATTGTAGGGGTCCTTTCTTTTCGCAAAATATTGTTTGTCATAAAATCGTTTAGCATACTACACTCACTAGGCATAATCATCAAAAAGCATAAATTTATTTTAGCTGAATCCTTATTAAGCACTAGGGCGGTTACAACCCGATACTCGGGTTCGTCGATCGACGAAAAATTCCAAATTTTAATGACACTTTTTAATTGCAGTTTGTGATCATCACGTTTAACATTTTGTATATTTTATAGTTTTCGGAACAAATAGACTCGAGTACCTTTAATTTGATACCTTACTCGGCCGCGTACTACGTGCCAAAGTCCCTATCGAGTCGTCACAAATTTTGCGAACCTGAATTAAGTATATAGATAGTTATCTAAAGACATTATTTTAAATAAGCATTAATAATGAAATCCCTAATTTCTTTGGCATAACCACAGATTAATAAGTAGGTAGGTGTTCGGAAGCCCTAAAATTCTTTAGCATAACTATTAAAATCCATAATGATCTGTATGCCTAGCACGAATAACTTTCGAGTAAGCATCGAGGAAGTAAAGTAAAAAAGATATGAAATATTGAGCGGCGTTCCTACCGGACGTAATCGCAATTACATTTTCTTATACATTTTTTGACATTACGTGCTCCATACTTACTCGATACAATTTCGATAGTTTTTCGTGCTATAAAATTCTCTAGTATCTTTAATCTATAATTTTGTACATAGCTACATAATTTAAATGACCAAAACGGATTGCTGGCAAAACCGACACCACGTAGTCTTACAGTGCAATTTAGTGCAAGGCGAGGTGGCCCGCGTGCTGAGGAACAGGTGGTTAACCTTAAAATCATCTGTGGATCATCTGTGGTGAAATCACTTGTGGCCGTGTTGATTTATTCCAATAATTTCCTATTTAAAATTTATCATAAAAATAAATAGTATTGAAAAATGTAAAAATACAAAAAACTAAAATAATCTTTCAATTAGAAAGAGAGAATTCAAATTCATGATTCAATCAAACAAACTCCTCCACTGTATACCTATATAATAATACAATATCGATAGTCTTAAGAAATAGTTCGGCAACATTATTCATTCGACCGTTGACGTCGACGCGCGTCGTCGACAGTTTGCCAGTTTCAGTTTTACTACAGATTGTGGCTTGTGGCAAACGTTTATAAATACTGTGGCTTCCGATTTGTGTGACTTGAAAAGAAAGGTATGTATGTAGGTTCTACCCAAATCTATATCAATCATAAAGAAGAGTTTTGTAATCTAGACTTGAATTGCAATACAAAAATAATACCTAAGTGAATTCAGAAAGAATACTTACTACCGCGCCGTCACGCGGGGGCGCAGCCGTTTTAGCCACTGCTGCTGCACTTGTATCTAATGCAAGTATTTATAAATGTCAACGTAAAGTTTCAAACTAAATCCCTTAAAATCATTAGTGTATTTAAGCATAGGGGCACTATGGGAAAAAGGACTTGAAAATATTCAACGAAAATAATAAAAATAAAAATACTGACCCCCCTTTTTTTGGTCTTATTCGATTAAGAGTACCTAGAGGAGCAATTTAGGTATTTACAGACTTATTGCGAATTTTTTAAAGTTGGCACTTGTTATGAACTGAAAAAGAGTTCAAGCTCAAAAAACTCGAAAATATCAATCGCAGAATGTCACAGCCACTTTATTCCAAAACTATGAGGTTTTTTTTTTGCTCCCCAGCCATAAGCCAGGACTTTGTTTACCTATTCTACTCATTCATTCCAGTTCACGCTTTTATGCCTCTCGTACTTTTATGCTTCATTCTATGTCTTTCTTTCATCCATCCACATTTTTACTATTACTGGCCAGCCTAGTTTACTCTACTTTTATTTTCTTATTTCTACAGAGACAGGGTAAATAAAGGTTACAGGTTTTTCAATATCTCTTTTAACAATGTGTTATCAGACAGATAATCAAGGATTACATACCTTGTTATTTGCAGGTTGTACAGTTATATATCTTTCTATTCAACAATTTTACAGTATTTTAAGCTACTTTTACTGTAGTGTTTACATTTACATTTGTTGAAGATTTACTTATTTATACTAATTTATGACATTTTTATAACTTATTCTATGGTCTTATTACATGTGTGTTTTACAGTTTATATGTTTCTAAATTTCTAATTCTATCAGTTTATTAAGCTAGTTTTCTTACAATCCTTATTTTAACTTTTTATTTCTAATTAAACACTAATTACAACATTCTGTTTATAAGCTTAGTACATTTTTCTTTCCTGATTGTTTCACAATATTCCACATTTTCTATTAATTTTCTTATACTAGTTTACTTACTATACTTATTCTTTATTACATTTTTGTTTAGATTTTCTTTCTATTTTCACATTAAATACTTCATTCTATTCTTAAACTAATGCATTGTGTCTTAGCTTGTTCTTAGACACTCTATTCCATTTTATGAGGAGACACTTGCTATTTTCTATTTTGCCTGTTTTTGTATTTTTGTGTAGTGTTTTGCCTATTTTACTTAGGGTTTACAGCTTGGACGAATTCGTCCAAGGTTTACAGTCATGTCTTCAAGGGCAGTTTAAATATATTCAAAATTTATATTCATATATTGACTATATAGTCCCATTTCTTAGTCTTTTTACTTTTTTGTGCTCTGGTGTTTATAAGGCTTGTTTTATTTATGTGCTTGTACTATATGTATTTAATTTTGATTGAAATTTCTTGTCTGTTTTTATTTTGTTATTGTATTCAATTAATGCAAAAATAGTTTTAATTTTTATTAAGTTCTATATTTCACAGAAATATATTTCCCAATTTATTTATCTATTTGTACCGAGATACCATGGTCTCAGTATCATATTGAAACTCTGGTATCTGTGTGTGTGTTTCTGTGCGTGTGTAAATGTTTAGTGTTCGTGTGTGCTGTCTGTGTAGGCCGTTGTGAGTCTTGCTAGGTAATCCCATTTCTGTCTTGTTTGGCAGGTTGTGCTGAAGGCGTTGTGGTCAGCTTTATGCCCTAGGGGTGCACAGTTGCAGCACTGGGGTGATCCAGCGATCATTAATTCGCATTTGTCCCGCAAATGTGAACCCCCGCAGTGGCTGCACCTATCCTCCCCGCGGGTGCAGAACTTTCTGCCATGTCCATATGCCAAACACTTCGTGCATTGAATGAGCGGCGACTGGTCCTCCACCCTGACCCTTTGCAGGTCAATGTGGAGGGCACCAGCCGCGGTCATCCTCTGCCAGCTCAATGGGTCCACCTGCAAGACCACATAGTTTGCGTGTGTGTTTCTTGTCCGCTTTTTATATTTTATCCTTATCCTAGTGTCCTCTTTTCGCCCCTCGAAGATCTCCGGGTTCTGGCAGATTATGGCGTCGACTATCCCGTCGTCACCATCGTCTGTCAGAACGTCCTTTAGTATCACGAGGGGTCTTTATTGGAAATTTTTTCGGCTTTTAAATTTTTGTCCTTCCTAATTTTTTCCGCGATCTTATCTAGGCCTCTCCTGTCTCTGCAGCTTAATATGACTTTCTGGTCTTTCACCTTGCGGATTTTGGCCACACGTATGCCCCCAGCCCTGGCGTCGACCGTCGACCTGGCGGCCGTCCTTACTCGTTGGAGGACCTCTTCACTTGTCTCCTGGTCGACTTCCGAAGTGATGACGATCGACTCCAGGGTCGGGGGGAGCTTCTGTGGTGGAGCCCTGACTGCGACAGCGGCGTAGGTGGCTGAGGTGTTTTTTATCGCTTCCTGGTGGATGGGGTCGTCTAGCTTGGTCTCGACCCTGTCGAGCTGGGCGCTAAGCTTGTTGTTCTCAACGCTCAGTGCGTCTATTTTTTCACCAATTATAATTTGGTTTTGTTCTGCGTTTTTTAGCCTGGCTCTGAGTGATGGCAACGGTGAGTGCTCCTCTCCCTTTACGAGATGATCCCGAAAATCGACCACTATGTTGTACGCGTCTATAGCATTGTCCTCCATTGCTTTTAACTTGGTCTCCACTCTGTCGATGCCTTCCGTAATTTCGGCCATGTCAGCCGCTCCTCCAAAAATCCTCCAAAAAACTATGAGGCTTACACAGTTGAAACTTGGTAGGTAGATGTATTCCGAAAACCGCTTTACAGTTTTTACAAAAAAAAAACCAAAATATTCTGGAACTGAAAAATTTCTTCAGTCCTGAAATAAAATGAAAAACGGTTTATTTTATATTTTTTTTGGGCCGCCTATAGTGCCCCTAAGGCTATACTTTAACTGCCCCGAAGACGACACTGATTTAAGGGGTAAGGGGGAGCAGGGGGAGGGCCGATGCCCTCGTTGGGGACCTTATTACCAACACGTAGAACCCAAAAAAGGGGGTCAACTATGAAAAAAAAATCCTAAATATTCGGGTCTGAAACTGAAAAATGTCTTCTGTCTGTTTTTTTTAAATTTTTTTTCATCTTTTTTGGGCCGCCTATAGTGCCCCTAAGGCTTTACTCTAACTGCCCCAAAGACGACACTTTAGTTTAATGTAAGCTCTTAGCCTTCATGGATTGCTAACATCTTGCCATATTTAACTCATTTCAGCAGAATGGGTTTGCTGGCAGCACTAGCAGTTAACGTGGTTGGAGCAGCAGTGATATACGGGACGGGCGGGCTCGGCGCGGGCTTGGTGGCGCCTATGCTGGGCTTCGGCAGTGCCGGCATCGCAGCCGGCAGCACGGCCGCTGCCGCCCAAGCCTACTACGGCAACCTGGTGGCAGGCAGCATCATATCAAAACTGACAGCCGCCGCCATGGTGGCTCCTACCCCGTAAAAACTACATTTCTAAGTAAGTACTCGGCGGTGTAGTGAGATAACGTATACAGTGTGGGGCCTAGAACCGGGGGATAATATTAAAAACGGAGACTCTACTCTACTACATGGCTATACGGTCACTAGTGATTGAATCATTATGGTCCCAACTTAATAACCAAATCTTTACTTTTTTATTTTTTCTAACAAACTTAATCGTAAATTCAATGTAATGCAAATAACAGTACCGATCAACTTTTTCATAGCTACTCGGAACGTCTTTTTGACAATTTATGTGTCGGCTGATAGAAAAATAATACTGTCTTACTCACTATCGTACTTCATGAATCCACGTAGGTATTGTTTTCTTTAACTTGTTTTGTTTTTTTGCACTCGAAGACATTTTCAAATTTAATTACAAATTGTGTAAATAAATCCAATTCAATTATGTACTTAAATTAAAATTAATTTAAACTGAAACCAAAGAAATTCCCATAACAATATTCTGACTTTACTTATCAAAATTATTCTTTTGAATTTACAATATTAGTGGAATTCAATTCAATTTCCAATTTACAATCTTCTTTAAAAAAAAGATCATAATGTAAAAAGAGGATTCTAACCATGGAATTATAAGGTACTACGTACTTGTAGTTAATAATTCCATGGCTGAATCTACTTGGTACAAAGAGTATACTATGTATTGATTGACATGACATGTCATGCATGATGGATAAAATTGTATACAGATAACTGTCATTGCGATATTTAATAGCAAACTACAGATTTTAAGTAATTTGAAAAGTAGCGGGGGCTGTTGCTATTCAAGGAGTTAAAGTTAAATTTTCTAATGCATAGTTATATCATGATGTTTTGCGGTATGTTTTTTTATTGTCCCCTGTACCACGATAAGTTCGCAACGTTAGCGATAATATCGTTTTGCAATAATACACTGACTATGAATCGTAACTTTAAATAATTATTGTGGTTAATGCATGGGTTTTGATTAAGTGGAATCTTTTCAGAATAAATACTAATACTTTAAAGAATCTCTATTTTCAATATTTTTTCCGGTTATAGGCACCAAGCGGTATAATTTTGGAGACAGAAACTACCTCCCATTGTTCACTGTCCCAATTGTTGCTAATTTTATCTAGGGTAGAAGCCCTGTTTGTGGCCTTTGATCCAGTTGTGGCAACTTTGAACCGACCCCCCACAATGGTCGTATACCTACCCTAAATAAAGATTGAATTTATAGAGGCTTCAATCGAGGTTCAGTTTGGCTACGTTTCAGTAGGTCGTCTTTATTGGTTTTACCACAGATTATACTAAATAGACTTATTAAAAGCGAATTCGTTGTGTAACTAAGTAATACACAAGCCAACAAAGCTTAGCTTAGCTACAATATTTAACTAGGTACCTTTTTTTCAGGTACTTAACTGCTAGCCGTAATGTATCCGCTGTCCGGCTCTGAAGAAACAAAAACAAAAACTTGACAAAATTTATATGATAATTATGTATGTACTAAGGTTATCTAATCATTAAATTCATATTTTATCTGACGTGTCTGAAGTTTGAATTTCAAATTGAGCATCGACGACCGAGTTTTGTCCTTAAACATATATATATAAAAGCCAGATGCCAATCTAGGCCTTACACGATAACACTATGAAAAGCAATGCCGTTAAGGCCTTACTTGCTAATACAGCCGTAACCTAACTGCCGACTCTATGCAACTCAAGGCCATACCACAGCCCGATCTTAATAGGTTTTTAGTTCCGTTATCAAACAAGAACTCCTTTACATTCACAAAGATGTTTTGTTTTGTATAACTTGATGTCGAAATTCGTACCTCCTCTGCGTAAGCGAATCATCATCTTTTATAGCGGATTACTGGATACATTTGGTAAGCGTTGTATTTAGTTACACTTAACGGATGAACACCTCACTATCGATTCGTGAATCTTATCTCATTGCAATAAGGTGCACAAATGGTCAGTTAACTTTGTTGTGGAATAGTATATAAGTACAAGTACGCATGGTTGAAAAGTATGAAAGCGTTTCATAATAGTAATATCATTTGTATCATAAATCCATACACATAATATTTTTAAGTTTCATTGAAAATTTGAGTAATATTATTGTTAGAGCTTAGTATATGCCTTACATTCAAAAAGAACTGCACAGGTCTCGGGAGTCCATTCGCCATTCCACGGCAACATGTGTTGGCAACGAAAGGGTCATGTACCAGCCGCGAATCAAGAAACAACGACGAGCCGTGTCCTGTGCCGGGACCCTGGAATGTGTTTACATAGAGCTTTTGATACCGCTCCGTACATTTTGTTTATATTAACGTAATTACGTCCCGTGTGTTGGTTCTGATATTATTTCGTTGAATTTAGCTAAGTCGTAACTTGAGTTCGTTTTGTGGGAATTGACGGGGAGTTGGATGAGAACCGTCTTGTAGCGTACACGCTCCGGTGCCCAATTCAATATGTTATTGTTATGAGTACATTAGTTAGTTTGTATATTGTGTTGAAGTAAATAGTTTGTGATCATTCAAGACTTTTATTAATTAAGTATTTTAAAACAAATCTTACATCAGAAGTGGCAAGTTTCTCACGCAATTTATTATAGGAAAACATAAAAGAAGACGAGTTCGATTAACAACGAGCGAAAGCAGCAGGGCTCAAACACCGTCACCCTCGCCTCCTGGAAAAGGGAAACGCAAGGTATCTCGTAAAGATGAAACAGAAATTGTGAGTACAAACACGTCGATTAATTTACACAATATAATACCAGAGTTTGACCCATTAACTGATAATGTTGTGTCTTGGATTAATGTGATAGAGTCCTATTCATCTACCTTTTCATGGAACGACAGCATGATCCGGTATCAGGCGCTTAATAAACTAAAGGGATCTGTTAAAATTTGGTACGACTCCCTATTACGCAATGATTACTCATGGACGGAGTGGTTGTGGAAGGATAGGAAAAAGAAAATATTATCATGTTTTCGGGTGAAACGCAACATGTTTGAATTACTTAAAGAAATAATCGATAAGAAACCGTATAATAGCCAATCATTATATACATTCTTTTTCGAGCAAAAATCCAAAATAGATTCCTTACATCTTAATTTTACGGATAAAGATTTAATCTCAGTAATTTTAGGAAATATCGGTGTTGATAACATTAGTGCATCAATCGAAGCAAGTAGTTTCCAAACATGTGATAGTTTAGCAGCATTTCTACATGGCCGTTTTTATAAGCCACCCGTGTCGAAGATAATTAAATCTAGTTTTACTGGTCAGTGTGTATCACGTGACATAAGTACGAGTTCTAAGAGCTCACCATAGATACAACCATCAACTATACAATCGTCGACCACAATTTCAAGTCAAGCAAAAACAACTACTCCTTTTCACACTACCAGCGGCCAGTTTTTAGGTGGTAGTCCCATCGAATGTTATAATTGCGGAGGTTATCACAAAAGAGCACAATGTACTTTAAAGTGCGAGTTTTGTGAAAAGCGAGGGCACACCGAAAGTAAGTGCTTTTACAAAAAGAAATTGACAGTTGAACAAAATAAAAACGTAAATAAAGAGGAAACTAAATGCGTTCGAGAGCCAAATCCAGTTGATAAATTTAATTAAAAGGATTTGCATTAATCAATATGTACATGAAGCTTTCATCGACAGTGGAAGTAGCTGTTCCCTTATCACGGAAAAATTTGTTAGAGAATACCCACTTGCAATTACCTTATTAGAAACACCAATTATGTTACAAGGATGTTTAAGTGACAACGTCAAAACCGTAACTGAAATTGTTATAACAAAAATTAAAATAGACTCGGTAGTGATTGAAAACGATGAAATGTATATTTTAAGTGATATATCAGGTTGTGAGATTCTAATTGGACGCAACGTGACCGAACGGAAGGACCTTATGTATACTCGTATAGGAAATACACTTACGTTTAATTACGTTCAGCGTTTTCGAGATTTTTGTCAGGAAGTTCGCGAAGTTAATTTAGAATTTGGCACAGATTCTCACCGTGATGAATTAGCGGCATTATTAGCGAAATATAGACAATGTTTTGCATATAATATAAAGAAACTAGGTAAAGTCAAAAACCATGACATGGTGATTGACTTAATTGAAACAAAACCTGTTTACTGTAGACCGTACAGGGCATCTCAATCAAATAGACAAATGATCCATGACATGGTTGAGGAGCTCCTGGAAAACGGGATAATACGTGAGAGTCATTCAGCTTATGCTAGCCCTGCGTCACTTGTCAATAAGAAAAAAACGGAGAGAAGCGACTATGTATTGATTATAGGGCCTTAAATAAAATAACAGTTAAGGACAAATATCCTATGCCACGGATCGAGGATCTTATTGACAGGTTACATAGGTGCAAGTACTTGACGAGCTTAGAAAAAAGGGCACTATCGTTCGAATCGTTCGGTTTGGCGAATGCACCTTCGTGTTTTCAGAAAATTATGAACAAAGTGAAACTATTGAGGAGAATCTACGTCTTCTTGAACATATTTTACAGATTTCCTTGACAATGGTCTGACAATAAATACTATTGAGGAGAATCTACGTCTTCTTGAACATATTTTACAGATTTCCTTGACAATGGTCTGACAATAAATAAAAAAAGAGTGTAATTTTCTGAAAACAGACTTGGTGTTCCTAAGCTGTACCTAGCGAGGTGTTACTTGGATACAGACTGAAGACTGATAGTGATTTAGTTGCGCCGGAACCTGACGAGGCTGTTGATGTTACTTAACTGCGCGTAGAGGTAGAATGTTTTATCAAAACGAATCCTGAATCACAAAAGCAAAGATTTGAGAAGACACGTACTAAAGCTAAAAAGTACCGGGAAGGTGATCTAGTTCTTGTGAAGATTCCAAGTTAAAGTAACGATGGACAAAGTCGGAAGCTACTGCCGATTTTCAAAGGTCCCTTTTAAATAAAAAAGGTATTGGGTAATGATCGTTACGAAGTTACAGATTTAAGAGGTAGCGAAAGATGCACAAAAAAGTATACGGGGCAGACGGTTGCCGAAAATATGAAACCTTGGATAAAAATTAATGATAGGAACCTGCACGACGTACAGTATTTGTAATAAGGAAATGTACGTGTTGGCAAGGTAAAACTACAAAATGATATTAAGAGACGAATGTATAATGTTTGATTACTTTATTTGTTTCATTGGCTGCGTACAATGATAAAGACAATTTGTCAGCTATTGTAATCATAAAATTTAATAACAGTAATAAAATATAAAAAAACTATACTTAACGCAAATAGTGAATGATATCTTGATGTTCTGGATGTCTTGTGATGTAAATAATAACTTAGTGATTAGTTATAAGCATTGAGAGACGTACCCTAAGACTAAAGGGACGACTTTTGCTTTGCTCTGATGACAAAAGCATTATGGTAGCAGGAATCGCCTAAGACTAAAGGGATTGCCTAAAGCACCAGAGGAATATGTGATAGTTGGGTCCTTTAGACTTTATGTGCAAAAGTCGGCCTAAGACAAAAGGGACTGCTATAATGTACTGAAGGCCACAACTGTCTATTGTATTTTTATCAAACATCTGGAACATCATGATAGGAGGATTCTAATGGTAGTCTATTCTTCTGACTGCAGGAGTCGTTACCTAAAATAAAGGGACTGCCTAAAACACCAGAGGAATATGTGACAGTTGAGTCTTTGGACTTTATGTGCAAAAGTCGGCCTAAGACAAAAGGGACTGCTATAATGTACTGAAGGCCACAACTGTCTATTGTATTTTTATCAAACATCTGGAACATCATGATAGGAGGATTCTAATGGTAGTCTATTCTTCTGACTGCAGGAGTCGTTACCTAAAATAAAGGGACTGCCTAAAGCACCAGAGGAATATGTGACGGTTGAGTCTTTGGACTTTATGTGCAAAAGTCGGCCTAAGACAAAAGGGACTGCTATAATGCTCTAAAGGCTACAACTGTCTTAACTGTCTATTAGTATTTCTCAAGCAACTAGAGCATCATGATAGGCCGAGGCGCTGAGACTACGGCATTAACATTATAATTTCATAAATAGAAGTGTTTTCTTTATGTCACAGATTGTAAACTATCAATAAGGGTGTGAAGCGTCCGCGGAAGTGCCTGGGGGCAGGCACACTGCAGCATGGCCGTGTTGGCAACGAAAGGGTCATGTACCAGCCGCGAATCAAGAAACAACGACGAGCCGTGTCCTGTGCCGGGACCCTGGAATGTGTTTACATAGAGCTTTTGATACCGCTCCGTACATTTTGTTTATATTAACGTAATTACGTCCCGTGTGTTGGTTCTGATATTATTTCGTTGAATTTAGCTAAGTCGTAACTTGAGTTCGTTTTGTGGGAATTGACGGGGAGTTGGATGAGAACCGTCTTGTAGCGTACACGCTCCGGTGCCCAATTCAATATGTTATTGTTATGAGTACATTAGTTAGTTTGTATATTGTGTTGAAGTAAATAGTTTGTGATCATTCAAGACTTTTATTAATTAAGTATTTTAAAACAAATCTTACACATGTACTCGACGGCTGCCTGGGTGGTCTTGCCATACGACCCTGCCACAAGCCGTAATTCATAGCGACTATTAGGTAAAACTGTGATGACGCGATATGGACCCCGTATGCCACTGTCTAGTTTGTTAGTTGTTTGTGACGATTTTTTGACAAAAACCCAATCGTTTATAGCAAATGATTTTGGTGGTTTTCGGTCTTTGTTGACACGCGCGTCTTGCCGCGTCTGATTTTGAGTTAATAGATCTGCAGCTCGTTGCCGTCGCATTTCTCGCAAAGCCTCACGATTCGGCGAGCTACCGTCAACAGTTATATCGCGAATGAGGGCATTTATAGCTGGTGTGGTGCTATCACAACCAATGAGAAGATTGAGAGGTGAGCATTGCGTTGTTTTCTGCTTATTAGTATTCAGGATCAGTTGAAGTTTCCAGAGAACATTGGACCAAGATTCGTGCCTATAATTTACCTCTATCCGAACCATATTTAGAACTGTCCGACAATACCTTTCTACTTGCCCGTTTTCTTGATGGACTTCGGGCGTAACTAATGAAATGTATTTGTATACCAAAATTATTTGCCCACTCACCAAAGTCGGTACTGTCGAACATTCTACCTCTATCACATACAATTAATCGAGGTGTCCCAAAAATAGACACCACATTGGTAAACAATCGTTTCAGTTCAGAACTTTCTTGTCTATAGATAGCAATCTGTTGGCAACGAAAGGGTCATGTACCAGCCGCGAATCAAGAAACAACGACGAGCCGTGTCCTGTGCCGGGCCCCTGGAATGTGTTTACATAGAACTTTTGATACCGCTCCGTACATTTTGTTTATATTAACGTAATTACGTCCCGTGTGTTGGTTCTGATATTATTTCGTTGAATTTAGCTAAGTCGTAACTTGAGTTCGTTTGTGGGAATTGACGGGGAGTTGGATGAGAACCGTCTTGTAGCGTACACGCTCCGGTGCCCAATTCAATATGTTATTGTTATGAGTACATTAGTTAGTTTGTATATTGTGTTGAAGTAAATAGTTTGTGATCATTCAAGACTTTTATTAATTAAGTATTTTAAAACAAATCTTACATCAGAAGTGGCAAGTTTCTCACGCAAATTATTATAGAAAAACATAAAAGAAGACGAGTTCGATCAACAACGAGCGAAAGCAGCAGGGCTCAAACACCGTCACCCTCGCCTCCTGGAAAAGGGAAACGCAAGGTATCTCGTAAAGATGAAACAGAAATTGTGAGTACAAACACGTCGATTAATTTACACAATATAATACCAGAGTTTGACCCATTAACTGATAATGTTGTGTCTTGGATTAATGTGATAGAGTCCTATTCATCTACCTTTTCATGGAACGACAGCATGATCCGTTATCAGGCGCTTAATAAACTAAAGGGATCTGCTAAAATTTGGTACGACTCCTTATTACGCAATGATTACTCATGGACGGAGTGGTTGTGGAAGGATAGGAAAAAGAAAATATTATCATGTTTTCAGGTGAAACGCAACATGTTTGAATTACTTAAAGAAATAATCGATAAGAAACCGTATAATAGCCAATCATTATATTCATTCTTTTTCGAGCAAAAATCCGAAATAGATTCCTTACATCTTAATTTTACGGATAAAGATTTAATCTCAATAATTTTAGGAAATATCGGTGATGATAACATTAGTGCATCAATCGAAGCAAGTAGTTTCCAAACATGTGATAGTTTAGCAGCATTTCTACATGGCCGTTTTTATAAGCCACCCGTGTCTAAGATAATTAAATCTAGTTTTACTGGTCAGTGTGTATCACGTGACATAAGTACGAGTTCTAAGAGCTCACCATCGATACAACCATCAACTATACAATCGTCGACCACAATTTCAAGTCAAGCAAAAACAACTACTCCTTTTCACACTACCAGCGGCCAGTTTTTAGGTGGTAGTCCCATCGAATGTTATAATTGCGGAGGTTATCACAAAAGAGCACAATGTACTTTAAAGTGCGAGTTTTGTGAAAAGCGAGGGCACACCGAAAGTAAGTGCTTTTACAAAAAGAAATTGACAGTTGAACAAAATAAAAACGTAAATAAAGAGGAAACTAAATGCGTTCGAGAGCCAAATCCAGTTGATAAATTTAATTAAAAGGATTTGCATTAATCAATATGTACATGAAGCTTTCATCGACAGTGGAAGTAGCTGTTCCCTTATCACGGAAAAATTAGTTAGAGAATACCCACTTGCAATCACCTTATTAGAAACACCAATTATGTTACAAGGATTTTTAAGTGACAACGTCAAAACCGTAACTGAAATTGTTATAACAAAAATTAAAATAGACTCGGTAGTGATTGAAAACGATGAAATGTATATTTTAAGTGATATATCAGGTTGTGAGATTCTAATTGGACGCAACGTGACCGAACGGAAGGACCTTATGTATACTCGTATAGGAAATACACTTACGTTTAATTACGTTCAGCGTTTTCGAGATTTTTGTCAGGAAGTTCGCGAAGTTAATTTAGAATTTGGCACAGATTCTCACCGTGATGAATTAGCGGCATTATTAGCGAAATATAGACAATGTTTTGCATATAATATAAAGAAACTAGGTAAAGTCAAAAACCATGACATGGTGATTGACTTAATTGAAACAAAACCTGTTTATTGTAGACCGTACAGGGCATCTCAATCAAATAGACAAATGATCCATGACATGGTTGAGGAGCTCCTGGAAAACGGGATAATACGTGAGAGTCTTTCAGCTTATGCTAGCCCTGCGTCACTTGTCAATAAGAAAAACGGAGAGAAGCGACTATGTATTGATTATAGGGCCTTAAATAAATAACAGTTAAGGACAAATATCCTATGCCACGGATCGAGGATCTTATTGACAGGTTACATAGGTGCAAGTACTTGACGAGCTTAGAAAAAAGGGCACTATCGTTCGAATCGTTCGGTTTGGCGAATGCACCTTCGTGTTTTCAGAAAATTATGAACAAAGTGAAACTATTGAGGAGAATCTACGTGTTCTTGAACATATTTTACAGATTTCCTTGACAATGGTCTGACAATAAATACTATTGAGGAGAATCTACGTCTTCTTGAACATATTTTACAGATTTCCTTGACAATGGTCTGACAATAAATAAAAAAAAAAAAGAGTGTAATTTTCTGAAAACAGACGGTGTTCCTAAGCTGTACCTAGCGAGGTGTTACTTGGATACAGACTTAAGACTGATAGTGATTTAGTTGCGCCGGAACCTGATGAGGCTGTTGATGTTACTCAACTGCGCGTAGAGGTAGAATGTTTTATCAAAACGAATTCTGAATCACAAAAGCAAAGATTTGAGAAGACACGTACTAAAGCTAAAAAGTACCGGGAAGGTGATCTAGTTCTTGTGAAGATTCCAAGTTAAAGTAACGATGGACAAAGTCGGAAGCTACTGCCGATTTTCAAAGGTCCCTTTTAAATGAAAAAGGTATTGGGTAATGATCGTTACGAAGTTACAGATTTAAGAGGTAGCGAAAGATGCACAAAAAAGTATACGGGGCAGACGGTTGCCGAAAATATGAAACCTTGGATAAAAATTAATGATAGGAACCTGCACGACGTACAGTATTTGTAATAAGGAAATGTACGTGTTGGCAAGGTAAAACTACAAAATGATATTAAGAGACGAATGTATAATGTTTGATTACTTTATTTGTTTCATTGGCTGCGTACAATGATAAAGACAATTTGTCAGCTATTGTGATCATAAAATTTAATAACAGTAATAAAATAAAAAAAATACGATACTTAACGCAAATAGTGAATGATATCTTGATGTTCTGGATGTGTTGTGATGTAAATAATAACTTAGTGATTAGTTATAAGCATTGAGAGACGTACCCTAAGACTAAAGGGACGACTTTGCTTTGCTCTGATGACAAAAGCATTATGGTAGCAGGAATCGCCTAAGACTAAAGGGATTGCCTAAAGCACCAGAGGAATATGTGATAGTTGGGTCCTTTAGACTTTATGTGCAAAAGTCGGCCTAAGACAAAAGGGACTGCTATAATGTACTGAAGGTCACAACTGTCTATTGTATTTTTATCAAACATCTGGAACATCATGATAGGAGGATTCTAATGGTAGTCTATTCTTCTGACTGCAGGAGTCGTTACCTAAAATAAAGGGACTGCCTAAAGCATCAGAGGAATATGTGACAGTTGAGTCTTTGGACTTTATGTGCAAAAGTCGGCCTAAGACAAAAGGGACTGCTATAATGCTCTAAAGGCTACAACTGTCTTATTTTATTTTATTTTATTTTATTTTATTTTCTTTGGGAAGTTTACAGCACTATTTACAAATTAGGTAAATAAGCAAGCACTTAAAAGCTAATTACAAACTTCCACAGATAAAAGCTATGTAGTTACATAATGGTAAGTGAAATTAACAGATAAATAAGCATTTGAAGATAGAAAAAAAAATATATAAAACAATTTAAGCATTACTTAGCTGTTGAAAAGCAGTGTCGTTATCCATCATCAATTTACGCACGTGCCTTATTGAGCTACAAAACAGATCCAATCGGCTATCATTCATAAACTCACAATTGAAAGTGTTGAACAGCTTGCATGATCTAACCAAATAACTGTTTGCTCTGTAATTAGTTCGTGTGAAGGGAATGCGAAGCAGAACATATCTCTGACGAAGATTTGGGGCTGGAATTTTCAGATTAATTTTACTAAGGAGTTCCGGACTATCTATCTTACCTTGAGCCAAGTTCATAAGGAAGCTAATGTCGGCAATTTTCCGACGCAAACAAAGTGGTAAAAGATGTAATCGACAGCAGCGTTGATCATAGTCCCAAGAGGGCAGATTAAATTTAGCACACAGAAAACGTGTAAATTTCCTTTGAATTTTTTCAATATTATTAATGTAGATATCATAAACTGGGTTCCAAATTTGTGAGGCATATTCAAGGTGACTTCTAACAAATGCACAGTATATAATTTTAATAGTTTTCATATTTCTAAATGATTTGGATGATCTAATCAAAAAGCCAAGTGCCTTATAAGATTTGTCAACGATGTGTTCAATATGTCTGTCAAATAGTAATTTATTATCATGGATAACTCCTAGGTCCCTGACGCTAACATTACTAGAAATAACCTGATGTTTTAATTCATAGGCAAAATAGAATTTATTACGTTTTCGAGTAAAATTTACAGTAAAACACTTAGAAACATTAAGGTCTAATTTGTTCTTCTGGCAATAACTGTCAAGTCTAAAAAGATCTTCTTGCAATAGCAACGCATCACTTGAGTTATTAACTACTCTAAAAATTTTCATATCGTCAGCGAAAAGGAGATAATTAGAGTTTTTAAAGCATGAATGAATATCATTGACAAATATCACAAAAAGGAGAGGTCCTAAGAGCGAACCCTGAGGAACGCCAGACGGAATCCCAACCCATGAAGAGGAAAAACCATTTAAAACCACTGCCTGGGTCCGATTCCTAACATAAGAAGTGAACCATCGGAACAGGTTGCCGCGAATGCCAAGTGACTGAAGCTTAGCTAGCAGGATAATATGGTCAATTCGATCAAATGCCTTGCTATAATCAGTGTAGACGGCGTCGACTTGATTACCTACATCCATGTGATGGGAAATAAAGTCATTGAAGATCGCAAGATTTGTGACGGTTGACCTACCCCTTAAAAACCCATGTTGTTGTTCCATGAAAGATGCCTTAATGCTATTATAAAGTTGATCGTAT
Organism: Chrysoteuchia culmella; assembly: GCA_910589605.1. Lineage (NCBI taxonomy): Eukaryota > Metazoa > Arthropoda > Insecta > Lepidoptera > Crambidae > Chrysoteuchia > Chrysoteuchia culmella. The sequence continues at coordinate 16,667,039 of OU342651.1, read as the reverse complement.
ACTATTCGTTCGAACACCTTGGCAAATAAGCATAATTTAGATATAGGCCTATAGTTTTCCACGGCTGTCTTAGATCCTTTCTTGTGTATAGGGGTAATAAAAGCTTTTTTCCATATAGAAGGCATTACCCCCTCATCCAACGACCTCTTAAACAGAATACTGACAGGTATGGCAAGTTCATTAGCGCAGTTGATTATGAATGTCGCAGGTAGTAAGTCAGGGCCAGCTGATTTGCAAGGGTCAAGAGATAAAAGCTGCTTTCTTACCCCCTCCACGGTTATTTCAATGGAACAGATGTCGTACGGTGATTCAACATTTAGATCGTCGAAGTGAGTAGAAGATTTTGACGTATCTGACGAAAGAAAGGTCGAGTGAAAATAAGAAGAGAACAGCTCACTAATACCCACACCGGTGTTACAAAATGTGTCACCAAGACTCATGCTTGCAGGATAGGAACCACATTGTCGTTTACTTTTCATGAAGGACCAAAATAACTTAGGGTTCTTTTGAATTGAATCCTCGATAGTCTTCATATACTCCTTATAACACTGATCTTCAACAACTTTCACCCTGTCACGAAGCAGATGAAAACTATACTCGTCTGACTTATTGCCATAAGTTTTAAACTTAAGAAAAAATTTATACTTTTCTTTTATTATTTTTATAAGAGACGGCTTGTACCAAGGAGGATATTTGTAATTACCGACTTGCTTAGTCGGTACAAACTCGTCCCTCAATCTATAAATAATAGAATAAAATAATTCAATAGCTTCCTCTATGCTACCCTGAGAAAGAATAGCCCAATCCGTACTAGAGAGATGGGATCTAATTTGTTCATAATCACCTCGTTGATATGAATAGGCGATACGCTTGGGAAATTCAAGAGCATGCAGTTCAATGAATGTTGGTTGAATTATTATTGACTTGTGATAAGGATCTTCTTTTACCAAGGGGTCAGAGCACGGGAGGACACTCACGGAATCATTACACAATACAAGATCTAGGATACCATCATGGCTATTAATCACATTATTGTACTGATGTAGATTGCAGTCATATAAAATATCAATAAATTTTGACTGATTATCGCCAGACATACCAGTCGGATACAGTCCGTTTTCCGAGCATAACCAATGAATATTACTCATGTTATAATCGCCTACTATAAGAAATTTGTCAGAAGGGTGACTCAGTATGAGGTATTGAACACGAGCTAAATGATTTGCAAGCTGAGTATAAAACGAATTACCTCTTCTCTGTTCACATAAATAAAGTGCACATAAATGTAATCTACATGACTTTTTAGTATTTGAATCAGTGACGGTTAGCGAAACCCAAATATCCTCAGCACTGGAATACCAGTCAGCATCCGAGGTAACTACCAAGTCACGGCGCACAGCAATCGCTACACCACCCCCCATAGATTGACCGGTCGAGGCATAATGACGATCCCGGCGCCAAACCAAGTACCTATCATCGAAGAGTTCGGCATTTAACACTCCATCCAACAACCATGTCTCAGTCAACATAATAACGTCGTAGTTATTTAATTTCAAGTTACGAAGGAAGATATCAGTTTTGGTCCGGAGCCCCCTTACGTTCTGATAGTAAATTAGAAGGTTAGCCGTTATTAATACGCTTAAAAATACTTAAATTAATGCATTCACAATACAGGTTCTGCACCTACTGTCACTTTGCTATAGTACGCTACCGCGTGTCGACATCCATCTTTACCAATTTGCATTAGGACTGCACCATAGCCCAGTGAACTTGCGTCTGTATGTACCTCGGTGGATAGGGACGGATCAAAGATTAATAACGCAGGTTCACTAGTCAATGTGGAAATTATTTCCTGCCTCGCTCGTTCCTGCTCTTCTGCCCAATGAAACTTTACATCTTTACGAGTTAAAGAAGCTATAAGGGCCACTTTTGTAGCGTATCCTCGGACATACCTCCTAAAATAGCCGGCCAGGCCGAGGAATTGCCTGACTTGTTTTACTGTGGTAGGCACAGGTGAATTTGCTAGTGCCTCTATTTTTTGCACACTCGGCCGGACCTGACCATTACCAATCGTTCTTCCTAGATACTCTACTTCAGTAGTAAGAAAAGAACATTTTCGTAAATTTATAGAAAATCCCGCTCCAGAACAGAATCAAGCAAAGACAAACACTCCTCTATGGTATTACTTATTAGCAAAGCGTCATCAATGTATATTAGCACTTGGCCTGCATCAATAAATGGTCTCAATGTATCAGATATGATTCTTTGATATACGATGGGGGCATTAGAAAGCCCATATGGCATTTTAAGATACTCATAATGTCCTTCAGGGTCACAAACCCTGTAAAATGCACTGAGGCCTCATTTATTTTTATTTGATGAAAGCCAGTTAACATGTCTAAAGCAGTAAAATATTTACATTTCCCCAATCTATCTATATGGTCCTCGATTAAAGGGAGAGGGTATCGGTCTTTTATGGTAATGTTGTTAAGAGCTCGATAGTCCACGACCATCCTGTCCGATCCATCTTTCTTTTTTACAAGCAAAATTGGGCTTGAATGCGCAGATTCGGATTCCCGAATAATACCCTTTTCCTTTAAATCAGTGACAATATCGAGTACACGAAGTTTTTCGTCATATGATAATTTATATGGTCTATAATTAACCGGTTCATCACTAGTAAGTCGAATATGCATTTCACCAGTGTTCACAGTTGTATTGGCCGTTCCACTGAGAAAGTAATCTGAGTATTTATTTATCACTGCAGATAAGCGCTCTTTTTCAGCGCCGAACAACGGAGTGTTTATTGAAGTGAGCTGAGTAGTCGACTTACTATGAGTCACATTGTTTACAATAGAACTGTTTCTGACTATTCGCTGAGAGTCGCTCGTACGGATGTAAGCAATGCCTTCCCTATTCAAAACATCCGTGCCGATAAGAACCGGCGCACTGAGATAATTACGTGGCACAACATAAAGATCTACCTCTAGAGTAACGTCGCTAAACTCTATGGGCAAAGTTACAAAACAATCGGATCGTATTTCTACTCCGCCTAAACCGCGTAATATCTGGACACTTGAGTTCGTTCGACAAGAGAAATGCTTAACAAGGTCACTTGAAATTAATGAAATACTGGACCCGCTATCAATCAACACATCAGTGGGAATACCACTTATTACAGCTGTTACAATGTCGGTTTTATTCTGATGGTATGCTGTTTCGCGGCAAAAGTTTACATTTGCTTTATTTCTCGTTTCCGATCGTTCCTTGGCAAAACATCTGTCCTCGCTATGGCCTATCTTTTTACAAAATGAGCACACGAGTTTTACTGAAAACTTATTCATGGGCTCCGGGTTAATAATCGATTTGCCTTTATTCGTGTCATCTTCGATTTTAACTTTCAATCGTTAATCATAAATCATAATGCAGTGTAGGTGTACTGATTCTTTGCGTTTTGCCGGTGCGCCTGCCGAAAGGCGGCACGGGGCGGCGGCATGACCTTGTGTCAAAGTACCACAGTGATCAAAAATGACCGTTCTAATAAGGGTGCATACATACTTTTCGATGAACTGTGTAAATTCTGTAATTCAACTTTACTTACTAAAGTTCAATCTAGAAAATAAAATAATTTATTGAAAGACATTATTAGACACAAGCGGCCGCCCGCGGTTTCATCTGCGTCGTTTTCGTTCCCGTGCAAATATCTGGATAAAAAGTATCCTATGTTCTACTATCTCTGTGCCAAATTTAACTTTTGTTACTTTTTCACGCTAAAAGAAATCTTAGCGTGAAAGATTAATAAACCAACATACTGACATACAAGTAATGGTACGGGTTTGTTTTTGTTGCTCAATTTGCAATTTGCAGACCATTATCCAAAGTCGGACTAGAGACAAAGAATACTTTGCCCCATTGAAACAGAACCACGTGGACACAGCCACTGGATGAAATATCTAATAATAATAATTTTCGTTAAAAAAAACATGTGAGTATATCGCAATGCTATCTGCATTTAGTCAATTTTTGATAGTTGTTTTTTTACTTTTCTTAGGTACTTATTTTACTTATCACTATGGCTATCCGCCCTAGAGAATCATAGTTAAAGAAGAATACGATACTAGTAGAAGAACTAAAACTCTGCCCCTAATAGTTAATTTCTATTCGTAGTAAGCAATAAATTTTTTACTGATAAAAAAAAATACTTTGTTGATTTGATATCTATTCAATTCGATATGAGTTGAATGAACAGTGCGGGCCAAAACTTAAGATGCACTTAGTGTGAACTAGGCCTAAAGCACAGAATAAAAATAATTATATCGCGCTCTGATTTTATTTATTCAGTTTGCATTTGCATGTTACTCTTGCTTGTCGCGCGCGTTTGCAAACATAAACATGCCTCGTCGGTATACCAACCAGGAGTACCTGGAGATGGTCATTTGTTATCGGGAAAGCAATGAAGTGCTTAGAGCTGCGGTGCACCTCTATCATGAAAGGTTTTGTTTGGTGTACGAGTCGAGCATCGCACAATTTTGAGAGCTGTTTCATTATTTCGTGTTTTAACTACTTATTTCAAGATAACCTAAGAATTCTAAAATGATAACGTTATTCAGGGAAAAAAAGTCATGATTTAGTTATTATTGCATTAGTTCGTCATTCCAAAGCCTGTTAAGTGTGATGGAAAGTTATCCTTTCTAGTGTTATTAATGAAAGTGTTGAAGGAGACTCGTTCGACATTAAGTATGTAAGTATTTAAACTGAACCTACACAGTTTAGATTTTAAATTGGTATTTCTATTTTATCTCGAAAGTCGTTTGTAATTATTAAATTTTTTGCTGATGTTGGTTTAAGATAAAACGCAACTTTCCCGCGTAAGTAACGTAGTTAGGCAGTGTGATCGTTAAGTTAGAAGTTGCAAACAGTGGTTTTGTTTGACTATTTGGGTAATGTTTTAATAAGTATCCGAAAAATCAACGATTACATTGTTTTGACAAAATAAAAAATTGGTAATCACTTTCTGAGAAAATAACAGTAGGTAGTACGGTTGGTACTGTGATGTGACCGTAATCGTAAGTTGGTTTTATCTACAGACGTTTATTTATTCATTAACTCGTTTGAAAAATTCTTTCATTTTGCTTGTCTCGTCTCAGTTGTAGAAATGGATCGGTAATCAGAGGGCATAGGAGAGCGTGTGGTTGTGCGAGGTCAACACAGGTCGCGCCGTGAGCTAATGACCGCGCGCGCACCTACCGCGTCGGCGATCAGCTGTTTTAGTATTTTTACTTATTTAATTTATTTTTGCTTTTATTTTTTTATTTTTGCCTTTGTTTGGGTTTTATATCCGAATGATTGAAGAAAAGTTATAAAAACAAAAATTATTAAAAAATAAAAGTATTTTTAAAAAATAAAATTCCTTATTCATTTTATTCTTAACACTTAACATGACCTTCCCCTTAAGCTTGGGGCAATAAAAAAATTGCACGGTATATATATTCCTTTGAGCTTTGCCTTCAGTTAAAACAAACAACTCGGGAAAGATTCAAGAAGCGTAGAGAGAGAGAAAAATGGTCATCCTTGTATGGTTCGGACGTCAGCGGCGTTAAATGTAGTGAAGGTGGCATTACAGACTGGTGCAGACGTGACTTAGCAGAACGAGCGGAGAAAAAGTGTTGAAAAAAGACCTGAGGTTAAAGGCTAATCATAGAAAAAAATTACATCTTGATCCATGCCTGAAAAAATAAATATTGGGCCGATCTCGTGTTTTGTTAGAACGATACGCAGTAAATAATCATGGTCTGATTTTGTCTTCTGATGATTTTTTTTTCCAATGAAAGAGTAGGTACTGCAACAGCCAGAATAATTTAGTGTTATGCCCACAGCATTGAAGAAGCTAGCGAATGTGTTTCTCGAGTCCAGTGAGGCCAATCACCCTTCGCCAGTGATATTCATTATACATTACATATTACATATACATTACATATAATACATACATGATTATACATTCTTGGCTCGGTAAAAAATTAGCAATGGGTCTTTATCAGGCTTCCGGGCCTGGTCACATAACCAAGAGGGCTCAAAATGATGCCGCCCATGAAAATCGACTTCATCTGGCACGCAGATTGGCCATCATCTAGCCAGATTTCAATTCGCTTGATAATGAGATTATGCCCTGTTTAGAGGAGAGGACCAGCGCTAATTCACACCCAAAATTGAAGCCTCTCAATGCATCCTTCATTGCAGCAGCCGCCCAAATCTACATGGACGCGGCGCGTATTTCTATAGATGCGTGGCCGCGAAGTTCAAGGGTTTGCATCCAAAATTGTGCCAGCTATTTAAAATTATTATTATCTACTAGTATTAATTATAACGTAAGCTTTCTTTTCATGTGCAATAAAATAAATACTTATTTGCTACTCACAGGTAGGCGACACCTTAAAACTGGTATACATACGTACCGGTCGTCATGAAATGAACTATGAAACGAACGTATTCTTGACATAAGACAGTGTAGGCTGTCATTGTCAATGGAACTAAAACTAATGAAGTAAGACCAAAATGTAACGAAACTATGAAAACTCAGTCGCTATCACCGATTACCAGGTGCCGGTTTTTATAGAAATACCTTCATAGCGACAAAGAGTTACTTTTTTCAGTTGCTCTCACCGTTCTACCAATGGCTTTAGTTTCAATGGAAATATTTTCATAGCCAAAGAGCCAATAGAGTAAAACTTAAAGTATGTTTTGTGATGCTATTTTAAACATATTGTGAAGAATCGGCTAGACTTTGAGGACTTTTTCAACTCATACAGTTTTTTTTTCATTCACTTTGTATCAGCTGCATTTTAGTGAAGTCTTTCTATGGAAAGCTGGACCTTTAGTTCCATAGTTAATTAACTCAAAGAATGATAGTAAATCGAAAATAAAGGTAGGTTACGAACGCCGCGTATAGAAACGAGACAATTGCACAGGTTACGGTGTTATTGCCTACGTCTAATATTGCATCAAAGTTTGTTGGAAAATATTGAGAAGTTACTCAATAGTCCCTCTATAAGATGATAATATTCTTTTTAAATAAAAATATTTTTCGTTTATTTCTATATACAATAGTTGCAGTGTTGTCAGATTGAGGAGAAAAGACAATTTTAATTTGAAACATGCGTTTTTATTTTGAATTAGTTAAACAATATTAAAACATTTAAAAATAGTATTAGCTCCCCAAATAAACTAGATGAGTGATAGATAAGATAGCTCTAATTGAACGAAATCGTTCACTTCTATAATCTTTTTTGCCCACCTCTAATACACCTATGCGATGCGAAAAGTTCGAGAGAGTTGTTCACAGATGGCTCTGATTTTACTGGTATGAGACAGTTTTATGTCAAATGTTCAGATGGGCGCATCCTTCCTTTTGAAATCATTGGTCCAGTCACTCGTGTAAATAACGCATTAATTTGAAGAAGTATATAAGGGGTCGCGCACATTATTTCCATAAGTATAAGTTGACTTCGAGGAATAAACATCTTCAGAATATTATAAACATCACAGATTAGCACTATACAATGTTTTCGATTGATAGGATTTGAAGCTATTGTAGATGAAACAATTTCAAGAATTTAATCCCTTATCCCGTATATTGAGCAGTAGGTAATGCAAAAAATGTGATATTGTTCTGTTATTCTACCGGAATGAGCAAATATGTAATCCGTGCGACCACTTGCAGGGTTAATGGCAGAAGATCATAGCACTAGAGATGGGACATTATTATGAACGATTCATAAAAACTGAATAAATTAATCATTAGTCTAGTATGAAAGGAGACGGTTGCTCACAGGTAGACGACACCTTGAAACCGGTATACATACGTACCGGTCGTCATGAAACGAACTATGAAACGAACGTATTCTTGACATAACGACAGTGGAAACACTTGTAGGCTGTCATTGTCAAAGGAACTAAAACCAATGAAGTAAGGCCAAAATGTAACGAAACTATGAAAACTCAGTCGCTATCACCGATTACCAGGTGCCGGTTTTTATAGAAATAGTACCTTCATAGCGACAAAGAGTTACTTTTTTTTTAGTTGCTCCCACCGTTCTACCAATGGCGCTAGTTTCTATGGAAATATTTTCATAGCCAAAGAGCCAATAGAGTAAAACTTAAAGTATGTTTTGTGATGCTATTTTAAACATATTGTGACTTAGAGGATTTTTTCAACTCATATAGTTTTTTTTCTTTCACTTTGTATCAGCTGCATTTTAGTGAAGTCTTTCTATGGAGAGCTGGACCTTCAGTTCCATAGTTAATTATCTCAAAGAACGATAGTTAATCGAAAATAAAGGTAGGTTACGAACACCGCGTATGGAAGCGAGACAATTGCACGGGTTACGGTGTTATTACCTACGTCTAATATTGCATCAAAGTTTTTTGGAAAATATTGAGAAGTTAACTACTCAATAGTCCCTCTATAAGATGATAATATTATTTTTAAATAAAAATATTTTTCGTTTATTTCTATATAAAATAATTGAAGTGTTGTCAGATCGAGGAGAAAAGATAATTTTAATTTGAAACATACGTTTTTATTTTGAACTAGTTAAACAATATTAAAGCATTGAAAAATAGTATTAGCTCCCCAAATAAACTAGATGAGTGATAGATAAGATAGCTCCAATGAGGAATTTTCCAAGGAACGTTCTTTTAAAATCTCATAGATGGCGCTGTCCATCTCCTGTAACTTTAACTAAATTATTTACTAACAGGCTGCATGTGCATAGCCCTTTGTTCTGTTCTGACAGAAAAAAAGAGAAAAGCTACAACATTGCTTCTTGTTTGTTGTGATCAGGGTTGCCAGATTGGGCGATATGTCGTATTTTGGGCTACCTAGCTACCGAAAGTGCGACCAGTTTTACGTTTTTTGCGATGGTCGCAATTTGGGCTAGTTAGCCAATTTTTTTCGCGATTTTTGGGCTACTTGACTTCACTGGTAACAACAAAATTATAAAAGACAGTTAATTGAAAGTTGTTGCGTTTCTGTATTAGTAATATAGGGAACCCAAGCGGGAATTTCGGCATTTACTAAAGCGCGGCAGATTAATATACAGGGGGAAACCTTGTACCTTGTACCTCCACCAAATATGAGCCCCATATATGAGGCCGCCCGTCGATGATAAAGGATTAGATTAGTAAGAAAAAAATTATCATCAGAAATTCTCGAGCGCGTCAGATTAAGGTAGAGTGAGGTAATTACATGCTAAAAAGTGTATATTCCACTAATTTGACTATTTGAGAGTGTCAGTGTCAAGAAATGGGTGGGCTACAAAGTTGTAAGAAAAACGTCATCTCGACATTCTCGAGCGTGGCTAATTTATTTTTTATTTTGAAGGAAATAATTCAAGGATAATGAAAAATATGGTGGCCAACACCGTAGAAAGGTGAATATACTAGAAAAAATCGACGTGTCCTCATAGGTCTCTGTAGCATTATTGCTTAGTGCATTGGGCCGGATTCCCAAGATGCAGGTTCGAATCCCGTCAGGGCGACATGAGATTAGTTGCTTTTTTCTAGTATATTTTCTTGTTTAATATTTGCTCAAAGCGTATATAGATGTAGTCGTAAAACCGGATATTCTTGAGGATACTCCAGAATCAGGTATACCTTCTCAAATAATTAAATATACACGTTATTCATAAAAAAGAACTTCAATATTTTAATGATTTTTCTATTATTTTCTTATAAATACAAGTATTCTACATAAAAAATATACACTCTTTTATTTGTATGCTATTTCCTGAGCTTTTCAATTAATTAAGTTCAATGATTTAAAAAAACTTTTTTCAGATAAGGCGAATCCCTCTAGATAATCGTCAGATTATAAGACAGCACAGCACGCCTTGGACATAAAGATGAACCATATATATCTTAATCTGACGCGCTTGAGTATTTCAAAATGGCGATTTTTTTTGCACATCGTAATCGTCAGATTATTGAATGAGAGCTTTTTAGATTCACTTAACATCCCCTTAGAAATACTGACGCACTGGTTTTTTTTTCATTTTCAACCCTTACGTACGTCCACACGCATCATGCAAAGGATCAGATTAACATACGTATATTATTAAAAATACGTAGGACATTGATGCTATCAATATCTGACGCGCTCGAGTATGTCCATGCAACAGTATTTTTTTACATATTTAAAAATCAAAAGCCGCTCCCCCCCACCGATGAATACATTAAATAGATTTTGTTTCTTCGTATCATCTAGGCTTTGCAACACAATAGGTCACTATGACGCTCGAGTAAAGTAAATACCCATTTAGCATCGTGGGCTCCCCTACTATAAGCTCGCACTCAAAATATTGATTATAAGTTATATAATTTTCTGACTGCTAAATTTTTATTCAATAAAGACTAGTGTTCACCGGTCATAAAACTATTCAATAAAATTATTATTATCAATAAACATCAACTTTAAAAAGCTATTTGGTCAGCACCTAAAATAAGGGAAGTTTGTGATCATTGTTTCTGCGCGATTTTGGGCTACCTGAGGGTCGTTTTTCTGCGACATACCGATCTGGCCATCTGGCAACACTGGCACCATATATAAATTTTAGGTAGACTAGTAATGTCATGTTCAATGTCATTTCTTTGGCATGGTCATTTCGCTGAATTCGTTAATATTTTTTTCGGTGCGTTGGTTGATCCTTTTGTATATTTAAAAAAGTAAAAAATAAGCATGTTATACACAAATGTGCAATGTGCATGACATGCATATTTTTACTTTTTATTGTTTTTGTCTTAGCAAAGGTCAAAGGAGTTGGACAGCGCCATCTATGAGATTTTTAAAGAACGTACCTTGGAAAATTCCTCATTGAACGAAATCGTTCACTTCTATAATCTTTTTTGCCCACCTCTAATACACCTATGCGACGCGAAAAGTTCGAAAGAGTTGCTCACAGATGGCTCTGATTTTACTGGTATGAGACAGTTTTATGTCAAATGTTCCGATGGGCGCATCCTTCCTTTTGAAATCATTGTAGGTATGTGTAAATGACATGATTTCATTTTTAACAAGGTAAGTACCTTAAATCGAAAACCATTTCGAGATTTTTCAATTTCTAACACCGTACGTATTTTTTCGGATTATTTTGTAGGCACACATAGTATGTATACCTGTGTAATTAAAAGCAAATAAAATTGCAGTTACCATTGCGCGCCAGTCCTGGCCGCTCGTCACCCAGTCTCTTGGTTTTATTTCACACCTTCTGAACTATAATATATTATAATTATTGTTTGGTGGACAGTATCTACTTACCCAATAGGTAACCTTCAGATTCATTAAACAATTTATTCAATTATTTAACGAAATATTTGGAATAAACCCCGATTTGTCGTGATCACGGAATAATAATGACATTCCTTTGCCTATAAAAGTTCTCTTAATAAATATCAATATAAAAAAATCGCTGTTTATATAGTCAAAGAGTATGTAACAGTGCATTTCAATGAAATGAAAATAAAAAATAAACGGTAAAATGTTTCAAAACGGATTGAAATATTTCGGTTTTTAGTGACAAATTTTATCTAAATCAATTTGTTTAGCCGCGTTTGCGTGATTTTGTAACAAAGATCTAAGTGCTCAAACTAAACATACTTACAATCCACAAATTGTTGGATAGAGATAGAATAGAATCTTAGCCAAGCGAAAATAAGCCTTGATAGGGTTCAATGCCAAATAAAACTGCAAAATTAAACACTCCAAACTAATATATTTCCAATATGAAAATTCTAAATATTTCACTGTGTAATTGTTTTTCTTGAAATTTACCCATCCATATTAAACAATCCAAAGAGTAAGATTCTACCACCCTAATAAATAAAATCGTACTACCAACATAAACTGAAAAATCAAAAGAATAGTAAAGTTTCTTAACAACTTGATCATGATATCGATAAAAATATTAGTAAATAACTCATAAATCTCAAATATTTTATACTTTGGAACTAAAACCAGGCGATAAATCCCAACACACATGCTAACAAAAACAAATTTATTCGAAACAATTGTCAACATTAAATGATAAACATAGTTGTCTAAAAATAATCTGGATATTTTTCTCCTGATGATGACGCGGTAAATGGATTATCGCTTCCTTTTTTGAATTACAAAAGGACAAGAATCAAGTTATTTATTAAGCAGCGAGTTAAATAAGTAAATCTATTTTAATGAAAATACGTTGCTGTAAAAACTGCTCTATTTTAGTTTGCCTCGAATTTCAGTCCCTGCAACAACGAAAACAGTATAATATATTATAAACACCATAGCATAGATATCAATCGCCGAAAATATCGATGAAAAATATGTATTGCACATTTATGGCACCTCACTATAACTGGCGTTATTTACATAAAAAATATATGCATTTTTCAATGATTTCTCATAAATAATTCACTTTTTTATGATATTTCAATAATTAGGCATCAGAAATTGCGTGTATATTTAGAATCTTAGATAAACTGACCTATTTAGGTAGTTACCTGTAAGGCTCCAATAAAAATCTGGCTAAGAATATGTTTTAAGTACATTTTTACTCTCATAACGCCACAAATTTCACATTTTCCATAAACGTCTTGGCCTCGTTGGCCTTGTTCCTCCCTTTAAAATCAAGTTAAAATAGCAAGACTAAAATTAAACAACAACAAAACAATCTTGCAGGCGAAAACCACTGAGCAAGTAATCACTACGTTTTTTAAGAGACGGCACTTCCATACAAGCCACTAAACTGATTTATGAACGTAGTTTCTACCAACCTGAGTTTTTTTAAGAGGTACCAACATAACAGTCAGTTGTCAAAATGACAAGGGATTAGGGATGCACCCCTAACCCCTAAACATATACCTATCGATATCGATAAATAATACTTACACTATTATAAATGATCACATTCCACTCGGCAGTTCTTAGTTACCTATTAGTATAGTATTGCACAAATAAAACAAGGTTCCATATGATTCCTGTATTTCTGATAAATCTGTAGAATATTGGAAGGCAGTATCAGGAGGATGAAGCAGCCACTGATAGAAAGGATAATAGCGGTGAGCTCTTCTTCCGAACTGGATGTTATTCGCCCGGGTACCGGGCGAATAACATCCCATATCCATACCCAGATTTTTTACGCGATAGCCCCCAGTCTGGAAGTCTTCGTTCCATGACGGACATCTAAAATATAACAATATCGATAACTAATAACTTGACAATGACACAGCACTATGACAATATAGTATAATCTACAATATTGTAATTTTCATAAAATTATTACTTAAATCCATAATATTTACTGATAATACTATTATTATTAACATGTTTTTACTCAAATAGACTTTAAACAATGTTTTTATTAAAACAATTGATTATATTACCTGTTGAGCTCAAGCGGGAATTTAGCCATAATATTACCTTGTTCAACCTTCTCACTCTACGGACACAACAAATTTCGCACATTCGCAAAGATTTGCCACCTTATGTATCTTTGTAATAAATAACATTGTTAAATGTAAAAATAAATTAAAAACTTCTGAGCAAAATATTACGTTATCACTGACAGATAAAGTTAAATTCGGCGGCGCGTTACATGCTGGCCAACATGACGTGACGTATAATACTGCTAAATTACGGTGTCGTTATAATACGATGGGACAAATCTATTAAACTTCCTTTTTCATTAGTCGGGTTTTTTCGTAATTTGATGTTGGTACAAACTACGTACATAAATCCATATATTTTACATTTTTGAATGAAGTGTCGACCCCCTGGCGAAAACCATACAAGAAATACAAACGTAAAAAAAACAAACAAACTTCATTTAAGTGTCATGTTGACTTGACAACGTCACAGTATATTTTTTAAATTAAATGAACAATTTTTCAAATTAATTTTATGATGAGTTAAAGTAAAAAAAATGCAAAAGGAAAAAATACGTGTATCTTATTTTTATATGTAATTTCTAAATAAAAAATAAAAACGTAGGACAAATTTTATGAAATGTTGTCAATTGTAGGTACAGTCAGCAACAAAAGTCCATGAACACATCCAAATTTTCAAAACCCCTGCACACTAGAAAGGTTTATATGTAACTGAACAGGCTGTTGTACAAATGTCCGTAGACATTTGGGAATACCAAAGGTCATTATTACATTATTTTTACAAAAGTAGCTGAACATGTTTAATTACATAATTAGCCTGATCTGTTAAATATCAAAATTTGCTGAACAAGTCTGACTACATAAATCCACTGATATGTATACTACTCAAAACTTGCTGAACATATTTTTACAATAATCTCCTCTAAGTAGCGATTGCAGCCATTTATATAAACCACTTATATTGACAGAATTAAAAACAAAAGATAGAAAGAATGTTTGTGGAATATTCAATTCAAAAAGAAGAATAGCTACTTGTCAAAAATGATATTAAAATAAGGTAAATCGTTTTAATATCATGTTTGATACAGTCATCTTCAAAAGTCGCTAAACATTTTGGTACAGTCAAGGTCATAAATATGTGTACAATCATCATAAATAGTCGACAGGTAGAACGATATTTTTGATCTTACAGTCCGATCGATACACATTTCTGAGAATATCTAGGAAATAAAAAAAACAAAAAAAATATGAAATTATGTTATAGACGTAAGTAGATATTAATAACTGAATTCAGTCATGTTATTATCAAATATTTCAGTGAGTATAAATTGGAGCTATGAGAACGATCTATAAGTAACACCGCGAAAAAATCTTGAACCGCTAAAAAGGCAAACTATTAAATTGAAAATTTATAAAACTTACTTCTACAATTCTGAATAAAGCCACCACCACCCCTTGTAGTGTAACTTTTATCCATTAAAGAAAATAATTTGTAAAATCTATTCATAAATGTCGTAAAACACAATTGAATTGAGAACCTCCTCTGTTTGAAGTCGGTTAAAATCTAAAATAGTAAAAAAGTGTAAGAAGGCTGGCATAAACAAATGACATGTCAATGATGTCACGACCAAAATTAAAGAGACAAATGTATTATATGACAGTGCTGTACTTTTTTCGATGATTGTCATCAGTCTAAATTCGAAAATTGGTCCAGTTATGATCTAAGAAATCACTTTTAGACGATACTACGTCTAGCAACTTTTGGAAGTTTACTATACAGCCACTTTTGGAAATATACTGTCCAGCAACTTTTGGAAGTTTACTGTCCAGCTACTTTTGGAAGTCTACTGTCCAGCCACTTTTGAAAATATAATGTCCGGCCACTTTTGGAAATATACTGTATAACTACTTTTGGAAATTTAAAATGTAAATGGAATTTTGTTTGTAACTATGTTCAGTAACTTATGTACAATTCATGTGTCTAGTGTCTTTTGTTACGTTATTTTGTTCGGCAAGTTTCGTTGCTGACTGTACCTACAGGGGCGTGCATTGGTTTTCCAGCGTAGTAGGCACTGTAGATCTAATTAGTAACTTTGCACTTATCCTATCCTGCTACCGAATATTATAAGTTTGAAAGTTTGTGAGGATATTTGGATGGATGAATGTTTGTTACTCTTTCACCCAAAAACTACTGAACTGATTTAGATGAAACTTTACAGCAATGTAGCATATACATCACAAAACCACATTGTATGCAAATATTTATAATTATCCTAATATTCCCATGGTAACGGCAACCACGCGGCGAGTGAAACCGAGAGCGGTCGCTAGTCATAAATGATAAGGTTCGTAATATTTAGTAGGAATATTAAAATGCTGACGAGTCGATTGTTTGAGCACGCTAATCTCCGGAACTATTAGTTCGAATTGAAAAATAATTTTTGTGCTGGATAGTCCATTTATCTCGGAAGGTAATAAGATATTTAACATCAAGCTACGATTAATAAGAGCAGAGCATTAATGTAAAACGTCGCAAAAACGGGGATAAAATATTACTTTTGGGAGCTTCCGTTTCGGACGGTGTGTAAACGGTTAACGGCTTGTTCGGCTGGAAGTTTCTCCTCCACGTGTATTGTGTATTCAAACAAATGTATGGCACGAGCGCCTTCCGATTGTCTGATCAGACTATCGAAGAGAAAAGAGAGGTGTATTTCCAGCCTAAGAGTGATTTTGGGCAACCGTTTCTTAAAAAACGGTTGCCCAAAATCACTCTTAGGCTAGAAAATAATCTGTGGGAGTTTCGAATCGTTCAACGAAATACACTTCGCCAGTAGAACGGTTTGCCGAAATCACTCTTGGTTGACGGTTAGTTCTGCGAATAAATCCTTAGTCGAATTCGACAAGACGATTCGAAACTCCCACAGATTATTAAATATGTAGTTACGTCGTAAGCAGCATTATTAGATTTAATTGTATTGAAACACGAAAACGCCCCAGATGTTAGAACACGCAGGGCACAAAAGAAATGAATGCTAATGAATCGATAAAAATGTATTTAACTATATATTTAAAAAAATACATTAATTTGTGCTAGCATTATGCAGTTTATAGTAAAGTCCTTTTTTCGCCATCAGGTCGGTATGCGTGCCGCTCTCAGCTACACGCCCCTCGCTGACCACGCCGATGAGGTCCGCGTCGTACACCGTGCTCAGCCGATGGGCGATGGTTATGCAACTACGACCAACCCTTCCTTTATCCAAGGCTTCCTTGACCACCTGTGAATAATTATCCTTAGATACATGTTGTATTCCCGTCCCCAGTGGTCCCCATGATGATGACAACGGAACATCATAAAATTTCTTACTGTTGTCCCTTGGACGGGTTAATTCGTCCAAGTGTTGTCCCCATTTGACTCCTCAAAATCTAAATAACTAATTCGTCCAAGTGTTGTCCCCATTTGACTCCTCAAAATCTAAATAACTCCTGATTGCGATAACTCCTTATGCGTGGTACTTTAATTTAAATATTTTCCCATTTCATTCCTTGGGTTTTTTTTTTACGGTGTTAGCAAAGTGCAAGACCACGGTTAAAAAGCTGTTTTTAATAAGGCAAAGGGGATAACGGGAAGTTTTTCTATGGTTAAATGCAGTCATATTTATCAGCCTCTCTCTCGCGTAGAAGGCAGATATTATAAAAACCAGTAGCGAAGGGTCCACCATACATACAGATTTCAATCGGCTTCCCTTCCAAAAATTTTACCCCACCGATCCATACAGTTAAGATAATTTTTGGTCTGGCTTACCTATGCCATGACCCCTCGCCATTTAATTGTTAAATACACGTATACATGAACATGACATACACACGACACCCACACTCAAGCATGCACACAACAACCTTTTTTAGTCGGGTTAAAAGTTCTGTCGATCTATCGATTTTTTAATTTGAATGTAGGTATATCGAAAATCTATTTTTATGTTGGAATTATGGACATACAAGAATATAAAAACAAATAAATTATAGTTTTATTTTAATTTATTTAAATGGAGCGGACGTCGAAAGGAGAGAGTGTTGTATGGTTTACTTCATTGTGGTTACGATTCAAGTCAAATTTTCGGTCACGTAAAAAAATATATACCGTGCAATTTTTTTATTGACCCAAGCTTAAGGGGAAGGTCATGTTAAGTGTTTAGAATAAAATGAATAAGGAATTTTATTTTTTAAAAATATTTTAATTTTTTAATAATTTTTATTTTTATATTTTATCGACAATCATTCGGATATAATACCCAAAAAAAACCAAAAATGAAAAAATAAAAGCAAAAAAGAAATTAAATAAGTAAAAATACTAAAACAGCTGATCGCCGGCGCGGTAGGTGCTCGCGCGGTCACTAGCCCGCGACGCGACCTGTGTCGACCCCGCACAACCACACGCTCGCATGTGCCTTCTGACTACCGATCCATTTCTACAACTGAGACGAACCCCGTAAAAGTTCAAACGTTTGTTTATAAAATAAATGTTATAAAAAAAATCAGAATGTAAGTACTTACAAGCAGCTAACCTGGTGTTTAAGGTAAATAAACAGTGTATGTAAACTGTCCATCAATTTTGGCATTATTCTCAAAATCCTATATTTTTTATTATTTACTCTTGATGTGCTTAGAAGTTACGCACAGGAATCTGGGATGCATACAAGCAAGCGCCAGCGACGGACGCGAGTAGGTACATAAATCGTATCGTGCCGCTCCGTTTCTTAGCAATTCTTCCGCTCAAATGGTACACCTACAGACTATTGTAACATTTAATAAATACATTTCGCCCTTTTTTACTATAAACTAATAGTACCTAGGCAGGCAGCTGCGATACTGAAATAAAATTACTGTTACGGATTAAAATGCTCACAAGTTTATAATACATTTAAATAGCAAATTGGTGTTTTAGAGTTTGGATACATGTTTTTAATCAAAGTAATAATAAAAGACTATTCAACGATTTGCATAAACGCTGAGCCTACCCTTCAATAGCTATGTGACACGTCGTCAGATACGTCTTTTT
Organism: Chrysoteuchia culmella; assembly: GCA_910589605.1. Classification (NCBI taxonomy): domain Eukaryota; kingdom Metazoa; phylum Arthropoda; class Insecta; order Lepidoptera; family Crambidae; genus Chrysoteuchia; species Chrysoteuchia culmella. Next base: position 16,648,564 of record OU342651.1, on the reverse strand, counting down.
GAGTGTATTAAACATTACTATACTACGCTTATTGTTATTTCATAAAATAACAAAAACCTGGATTCTTTAGTAGTAGTTTAAAAGTAAGATTTAAATAAAACCAAAGACATACAAAACGAATAATCTAGCATACCCAGTGCTAGCGCTCCTGCGCATAAATGCCTGCCGCCAGAATTGTTGTCTAAATTGACGGTTAACACAAATACCTGATGAGTGTGATTGAGACTTGCGCTTGTGTGTACAAAATTCCAATAAACTGACATGCTTAATAAATAATAAATTTGAACGGACTAAGATTTGGAATTTAGCTTCATCCTATTAAATAAAAAAGGGTGGGTCCAGAATTGGCACCATCCTTCCAAGGAATAATTTAAATAAGTTTAATTTAATTTGAATTCATCAACAAAAATAGGAACAGCATTTAAACACACTGTTTTTTTTTAAACACAACGCGATTAATTACTTAAATAATGTTTTATTTCAATAATGGTACGCACAAAAAAAAAAATAAGTAAGATGCATTCATGTTCTCTTCTAAAAGTCATAGCGAAATTAAAACTTTCAATCGTTAATCATAAATCATAATGCAGTGTAGGTGTACTGATTTTTTGCGTTTTGCCGGTGCGCCTGCCGAAAGGCGGCACGGGGGGCGGCGGCATGACTTTGTGTCAAAGTACCACAGTGATCAAAAATGACCGTTCTAATAAGGGTGCATACATACTTTTCGATGAACTGTGTAAATTCTGTAATTCAACTTTACTTACTAAAGTTCAATCTCGAAAATAAAATAATTTATTGAAAGACATTATTAGACACAAGCGGCCGCCCGCGGTTTCATCTGCGTCGTTTTCGTTCCCGTGCAAATATCGGGATAAAAAGTATCCTATGTTCTACTATCTCTGTGCCAAATTTAACTTTTGTTACTCTTTAACGCTAAAAGAAATCTTAGCGTGAAAGATTAAAAAACCAACATACTGACATACAAGTAATGGTACGGGTTTGTTTTTGTTGCTCAATTTGCAATTTGCAGACCATTATCCAAAGTCGGACTAGAGACAAAGAATACTTTGCCCCATTGAAACAGAACCACGTGGACACAGCCACTGGATGAAATATCTAATAATAATAATTTTCGTTAAAAAAAACATGTGAGTATATCGCAATGCTATCTGCATTTAGTCAATTTTTGATAGTTGTTTTTTTACTTTTCTTAGGTACTTATTTTACTTATCACTATGGCTATCCGCCCTAGAGAATCATAGTTAAAGAAGAATACGATACTAGTAGAAGAACTAAAACTCTGCCCCTAATAGTTAATTTCTATTCGTAGTAAGCAATAAATTTTTTACTGATAAAAAAAAATACTTTGTTGATTTGATATCTATTCAATTCGATATGAGTTGAATGAACAGTGCGGGCCAAAACTTAAGATGCACTTAGTGTGAACTAGGCCTAAAGCACAGAATAAAAATAATTATATCGCGCTCTGATTTTATTTATTCAGTTTGCATTTGCATGTTACTCTTGCTTGTCGCGCGCGTTTGCAAACATAAACATGCCTCGTCGGTATACCAACCAGGAGTACCTGGAGATGGTCATTTGTTATCGGGAAAGCAATGAAGTGCTTAGAGCTGCGGTGCACCTCTATCATGAAAGGTTTTGTTTGGTGTACGAGTCGAGCATCGCACAATTTTGAGAGCTGTTTCATTATTTCGTGTTTTAACTACTTATTTCAAGATAACCTAAGAATTCTAAAATGATAACGTTATTCAGGGAAAAAAAGTCATGATTTAGTTATTATTGCATTAGTTCGTCATTCCAAAGCCTGTTAAGTGTGATGGAAAGTTATCCTTTCTAGTGTTATTAATGAAAGTGTTGAAGGAGACTCGTTCGACATTAAGTATGTAAGTATTTAAACTGAACCTACACAGTTTAGATTTTAAATTGGTATTTCTATTTTATCTCGAAAGTCGTTTGTAATTATTAAATTTTTTGCTGATGTTGGTTTAAGATAAAACGCAACTTTCCCGCGTAAGTAACGTAGTTAGGCAGTGTGATCGTTAAGTCAGAAGTTGCAAACAGTGGTTTTGTTTGACTATTTGGGTAATGTTTTAATAAGTATCCGAAAAATCAACGATTACATTGTTTTGACAAAATAAAAAATTGGTAATCACTTTCTGAGAAAATAACAGTAGGTAGTACGGTTGGTACTGTGATGTGACCGTAATCGTAAGTTGGTTTTATCTACAGACGTTTATTTATTCATTAACTCGTTTGAAAAATTCTTTCATTTTGCTTGTCTCGTCTCAGTTGTAGAAATGGATCGGTAATCAGAGGGCATAGGAGAGCGTGTGGTTGTGCGAGGTCAACACAGGTCGCGCCGTGAGCTAATGACCGCGCGCGCACCTACCGCGTCGGCGATCAGCTGTTTTAGTATTTTTACTTATATAATTTATTTTTGCTTTTATTTTTTTATTTTTGCCTTTGTTTGGGTTTTATATCCGAATGATTGACGAAAAGTTATAAAAACAAAAATTATTAAAAAATAAAAGTATTTTTAAAAAATAAAATTCCTTATTCATTTTATTCTTAACACTTAACATGACCTTCCCCTTAAGCTTGGGGCAATAAAAAAATTGCACGGTATATATATTCCTTTGAGCTTTGCCTTCAGTTAAAACAAACAACTCGGGAAAGATTCAAGAAGCGTAGAGAGAGAGAAAAATGGTCATCCTTGTATGGTTCGGACGTCAGCGGCGTTAAATGTAGTGAAGGTGGCATTACAGACTGGTGCAGACGTGACTTAGCAGAACGAGCGGAGAAAAAGTGTTGAAAAAAGACCTGAGGTTAAAGGCTAATCATAGAAAAAAATTACATCTTGATCCATGCCTGAAAAAATAAATATTGGGCCGATCTCGTGTTTTGTTAGAACGATACGCAGTAAATAATCATGGTCTAATTTTGTCTTCTGATGATTTTTTTTTCCAATGAAAGAGTAGGTACTGCAACAGCCAGAATAATTTAGTGTTATGCCCACAGCATTGAAGAAGCTAGCGAATGTGTTTCTAGAGTCCAGTGAGGCCAATCACCCTTCGCCAGTGATATTCATTATACATTACATATTACATATACATTACATATAATACATACATGATTATACATTCTTGGCTCGGTAAAAAATTAGCAATGGGTCTTTATCAGGCTTCCGGGCCTGGTCACATAACCAAGAGGGCTCAAAATGATGCCGCCCATGAAAATCGACTTCATCTGGCACGCAGATTGGCCATCATCTAGCCAGATTTCAATTCGCTTGATAATGAGATTATGCCCTGTTTAGAGGAGAGGACCAGCGCTAATTCACACCCAAAATTGAAGCCTCTCAATGCATCCTTCATTGCAGCAGCCGCCCAAATCTACATGGACGCGGCGCGTATTTCTATAGATGCGTGGCCGCGAAGTTCAAGGGTTTGCATCAAAAATTGTGCCAGCTATTTAAAATTATTATTATCTACTAGTATTAATTATAACGTAAGCTTTCTTTTCATGTGCAATAAAATAAATACTTATTTGAAAATCAGTTTTTACTTCACTAAGAACTCGTGACAGAACTTATGACCCGACTAAGTGTTTGTCTTATGTGACATGAATCAAGATAAAATGGAGAAGAAAACAAGGTTTCAATATTACACTTTTAAGTACGTAGAATAAAAGTCTAAGCCGTACACATTATTCTAGTTTTATTTCACATCGATCAGTGCAAAATTACCTATGTTATAAGGGTGGGAAGTTGATGTAGATTTTATAAATCTCGTCGTGTTCACGAGTAGCGCTTGACGTCATCGCTTCCAAGGCACGGCGAGCGGGCCATACGTCCGTCCGTATGATAAATTTAGCTCTTTGGAAAGATAAGAGCTATACTTATAGCTCTTTACCCAGTCAAGAGCTATATAGCTCTTCTAACTCAGAAGCTCATTTAGCTCAGTGTAGTTCGTGAAGATGCAAGGCTGTTGAGTTGTATAAATGTGTATAGATTAGGGCATGAATATCGGAATCTCGGAATATCGTAATACCGGAATCTCGGATCGCGAGTTCCGATATTTCAATTCCGATATTGAGTAATCCAATATCGTAATATCGGAATCAGACAAATACTATATTTGCGTTCTTAAATAAATCCGGAGAAAACAAATGAAGGTAAAATATAGACTTTAGACCTATATTATTAGACCCTGCGAACATATAAAACATGGAAGCATTTCTGACGCTCGAAAATGACACCACGAAAAGTGCCTTAGTTGGGCGTCACCTTTAAAAACTGCTGTATTTCTCGGATCACTATGGTCTGTCTCGTGGTTGAAGCAACGTCATTGAACGCCTGTCAAACGGGTCACGTTATAAAAAATGCCGTCATGTATTGTAAAATGGTGCAGAAATAGCACAAATGATTCTCGCATGTCTGATGGGATTATTTTTCACATGTAAGTACTGCGATTTCTACAATAAAACTTAATAAAAAATAATTTTGTATCCCGTACAGGGATTGTGATTATACCGAATGAAGTAAGTAATTTAAAAATAACTAAAGTATTATTTTCAATCTCTAATAAAAAAATTACAGGTTTTTGTATGTTTTTATTACGAATATTGACATTTCTATAATTCTGATTCAAACAAAATTCAATTTGAATTACTACTGTCAGGTTTAAGATGCGAGATTTCACGCACAAGGAAATTATGCTGCCGCCTTCTCGAACAAGACAACTAGACTTAGCATGTTGCAAAAACAGAGATTTTTTTATTTATGGGAGTTTCCGTTACGTATGCACGCTGTGTAAACGGTTAAAGATAGGTAAAAATCATGTGAAATTAAATTGTTCCCCATCAAAAGTGCTAAGGTTGACTTACTATACTTAACCATTTTTATAAAGATAAAAACGTTCTAAACTAATGCATAATTGTGTAGCTGTTTTCATAAACATGATATTAATCCTTAGCTAAACAAATACGTTATTCGTCACAAATATTTAATTTTGAACAAAATTGCGCTTTACATCATTTCATTCTAATGAATATCTTAGGAAATATCATAGTTTTTAAATAACTTCGCAACAACAGGTAGGCTTGCTTACTTTATACTGATATATTCCGGACGTTTAAGTTAGAACGTTACACGAACAAATAGCGCCCTTCTTGCCGTGGCCGGATTGTATTTGTATGAAACGCTGCATGCTTCGAGTAAGCAATTTGGAGACTGCCTACTTGAGTATTTAGCGTTAGGAAAAACTTAGTGGATGAGTGTTGAATAGAAGTTTGGTTATACTGGGTGTAAATTGACCCTTAACGAAAACGAAAGTCTCGTATTCTATCTATTATTACGAAGATTTTTTGTAAGGAACCATACCTGGGAAATCAATAGTTACGGTATTATTGACCAACAAAGTGATAAATCTTTTTGAGACTTTTGATAAAATCAGTTAGTAAATGACATTATTAAACATACCTATTAATAAACTTCATGATTTTTCTTGGAATTACTAACGAAAAATGCATCTGAACTTGACGAGCCGCAATGAACTCCAAATGCTCGCAAACATACGGGTCGCGCGGCGGCTACGCAGCGAGCGCACACACACATTCGCATGATCAGCTGTTCCGGTCAACCACTGCTCGCAGTCGGTCACCCGACGCCCGCCCGTTTAAACACCCACTGCTGGGTATAGGCCCGTTTAAATACACACCGACAATTTTGTAGGTAATACAATAATAATAAAATAACGTAACTTCTACTTTCACAATGATTCAAAAAAATTTCGTCCGTGTCCAACAGGTTTTTTTGGCATTAAACAAATGCGATACGAATAAACAACAAAAGTTGTGAGAAGAATAAACCCGCCACGGGCAGGAGCCCATCCCGCGCTCTCAAGAGTTGGGATCGGACGCTCCCATCAACTAGACTACCAAGGCAAGGCCGCGGCGACGCGCAAGCGCGACGGCTTATTCTTTAGATCTAATCGAATTTTACACCCTAGACGTTTTAAATTACTGGTAGAAGCTCGATGACTAAGCGGGCAAGCGCCGCGGCCTGTGAATGTTGTGAATAAGCAACGTTTTCAATGGTTGGTCACAGGATGGGTGACCAAATACTTTCTATCTCGAGCTCTTTCGTTTGTGCTTTGGAACAGTAGGCACGTTAAGGCGATACTCGAAAAAAATATGCTGAAGCGAGATAGCAATGAGAAAACGACGCGCACGGGAGCGAGACCGATTTTGCAGATTAGGCAAAAAAAAAACACAAAATCAATTGTATTAAAAAACTACAGCGATTTAATGAAAATGCTTCTATACGATCCTAAATATTATTGGTGTCCACTTATTAAACCAATTTCCAATAGTGAAAGTTCAAGATTATTCTTTAAAAGGGTTACCCTATTTAAGAATAATCTTGAACTTTCGTATTTTTTAGAGATCTTTTCGGAGAGAAAAGATGTGGAGGCAAAATCATTAAATCATGTTTTTGAAGCTACACGAATCTAGATAAAGGTATGAAGAAATATATAATATATATTTCTTCATACCTTTATCTAGATTATACATATTATGTTATTACCAGATTTGTAACAACTATAACCATGCTATAGTTTTATATCAAAAAGTCCATACTTTTTCCGAGTAGCGCCTTAATGGCCTACTATAAATTACACATGATTCTTTAATTTTACCAGGATAGTTTAGGTAGGTACTTTCCATTTTACGATTAAGTAGGTAAGTATCTAAGTTATTTTTAGATTAAAATCGAACATGTAAAACTTAAATGCAATAAGATAAGAAATAAGTTCCATCGTGACCACGGCCCCTGTAAAGGTCGAACCGTCGCTCGGGAAACAAAACCTAAAACAAAACACAATAATCTCTTTGATAACTCTAATAAACGTGCAGATAGATTCGTAAGTGTTTCATTTCAATGAAACGTACGCGCGAAAACCCACAAAGTCTAGTTAATAGTCATGAAATAATACAACATTATTTACTCAATCATGGATAAAAAACAAAAAAAATTAGTTACGTTTACTTTACTTTAAAACAAGAGCTCACTCATATCTTTTTAATGCTGTAATCGCAAGTAACTTCGAAATAATTATTAACAGGTGATCAATACAAAGCAATTATTGTATCAGACACGGACTTCTAGCAGGTACTTGTCGAGAGTGCGTTACCCAAGCAAAATGTTGTGCTTTAGAGAGATGAGACTATAACAGATAATTAGTGTGTCATGAGGAGAAATTTGTTTACTAATAGGAAAATTTGTGTGAATTATAGTTTTTAAGATATTTGAGAAAAACCGATTTTGCTGGAGTAACGTTTGAAACGTTACCCTGTAATGTCGTTTATTTTATAAGGCAGTATGTCTGTAGACTTCTATATAAATATATATATATCTTAATGAAAGGAAATTTTAAAATGACCGAAGTCTACAGACATACTGCCTTATAAAATAAACGACATTACAGTAACCCCTCCCCAACGCTTTAACGTATTTTATACTACAATATGAAATTAAATCGATGGTTACATAATATGTATTTGATATTATCAAACCATGCTAATACATAATGTCTAACAACAATATGTGGCCGTTATTATGGCCGACCAGCCTGAAGTGTTATAAAAAAAGGTAAAAAAATAATAATATATACATAAGTACTACGAAAACCGATAAGTACCTAACAAAAACTTCTACAAAAATACGTACTCTTCTACTGTTGTATAAAAAGTAAAATATGACATTAATAATAATGTGAATAAGTGGGTCGTGCTGGGGTTGTTCCCAAAAATTGCAAAAATACTCCTCGCGCCTTGACAAAATGGAACGTCTTGATGACGGCCATTTGTTGTATACACGTTGTAATTGTGTAAACAACAACCAAATATTTTACCAAGGCAACGCAAGGAAAAAAGGAGCAACCCAAAGCCGAAAACTAAAAGATTTTAAAAAGTAAACCGCCACGACGGCCTAGTACGCCGCAAAGATGGTAGATGGCGCTGATAATAGTGCGTTTTAGTAAATGTCTCCCCTGGGAGATGGCGCTCGAGTCGCTTTTAACATTTTTTTTATTAATGAGCTCTATTATGATAGAAAACAAGCAGACCAGCCCAAATTTCCCGAAATATATAATAGGGAGAAATTTTCCAAAACGCACTATGCCTCCGTAAGTCGTCTTTTACGACACGCAAAGAAGCATAGACCTGCGGTGTGAGTATTCTTTGCCACCGCCCACACACGGTGGAACTTAAAAGAAAAAAAAAATATCGTCTTTTAAACCAAAGACAATTAGTGTTGACAGTAAAAAAATATTCCGTCTATTTAGTGCATACCTTGATGATTATCTAGGTATGTACGTATGCGTAATTTAAATAGTAATAATATTTTTGTGAGCAAATAAAACGCTACCTACACGGACCTCGCCCTGGCGCTGCAAAATTGTTTACTATAGCTAGAGGGGAAACAAGAGGGGAAAGCTTCCGAATTACTCGACAACGTTCATATTTAGGTGCTAATTTGGCAGTAAAATATCTATTTGCAGCGCTCTGCTTATAGGTTCGTTTCCAAACGTAATCCCCCACGTCGAAAGAACGTCTCGACTTTTTTTATTATAATATTTTATGTTACGATTATGAGCCTTAAAAAGTGATTCTTTTACATTTTTATAAATATCTTTGAGGTAACCTGATCTGGAAGCGTATGCATCCCTAGGAGCACAGATTAACTCGTTAATATCCTTATAGTCATTATAGATGTTTCCATCTGCAACTGCTTCCCTCCCATGGACTAACATAAATGGTGTGAACGATGTTGACTTGTTTACTGACGTGTTCATAGCAAACTGGATTTTATGAACGTTAACATCCCAAGTTCTATGGTCGTTCTCCACAAAAGATGATATTGCCGTAATCACGGTTCTATTGTAACGTTCCACTGTATTTACTTGAGGACAATATACCGGACCTAAATGCACCTGCGGTATATTGTATTTCGCATAAACCTTGTACCTCATGACTTATAAACTGTGAGCCGTTGTCCGAGATTATCGTTTGTGGGATGCCATGTATCAAAAATACGTGGTCTTCGAGACGCTGAGCAATGACTTTTCCGGTTGCCCTACGCAACGGAAACAATAAGACGTATTTCGAAAAGCAACACTCAACTACCAGTAAGTATGTGTTTTGCTGCCGGGACAGGGGCAGTGGACCAACTAAATCTATACTGATGCACTGGAATGGCCGACAACAAATTTTCGGTTCTCCCATAAAACCGGGAGTTGCTTGGGAGCTATTTTATAAGCGTTACAGATGGAGCACTTTTTAATAAAATCGACTGTATCCTGGTACATACCAGGCCAAAAGTAACGTAGTTTCAGACGTTTGTAAGTCTTAGCGACGCCAAGGTGAGCCGCGGTAGGTTTAGAATGATGTTCCTGAATGATATCCTCTCTAAGTTCTTTAGGTACTACCTCTTTCCACTCAAAGTCACCACTGAGTTTATTGTTGGACTTAGTAAAACGGTACAGCCTACCATCTATGAGTTGGAAATTTGGACACGCACGCGGCTTCTCCTTACAGCGTTTAATGATATTTATGTACCAAGGGTCTTGTATTTTTGCTATATCAATGGACGCAACAGGCACAGACCGAGATAGGGTGTCCGATACAATATTTTGAGCACCACTACGATGTTCAATGGTAAAGTTATATGGAGATAATCTACAACCCCAACGCGCCAAGCGACCGGTTGGATTCTTGAGGTTCAGAAACCATTTCAAACTAGCATGATCGGTAATTATACGGAACGGTCTGTCGCTTTCTAAATAGGGACGGAAATGTTCAACCGTTTGCACCACCGCCATCGCCTCGCGCTCTGTAGCAGAGTAGTTACGTTCCGCAGATGTCAAGAGATCTGCTGAAATACGCGATCGGATGCTCTTCGCCCTCGTCGTTCAGCTGTATAAGTGTCCCCCCTATTCCGAAGTCGGAAGCGTCACAGTGAACGGAAAATTCCTTGGTGAAATCGGGACACGATAGGACTGGAGCTTTGGTGAGAGCTTCTTTTAGGTCTATGAAAGCAAGTGTGATCCTCTGATTATATTTTCACTGCTTGATACTAGCAGGATAGTAAAACAGCCGGAGGCGACTCCCGGGCTTCCCTGATCTTCCTCTAACGCCGAGCGTACTGAATTTTCTGCTTCGCGGGCGGAGTGGTGTTTCGGAGGGGCGCCGTACGAGTCTCGTCACCTGCGAGAGTGGATTATGAACGCATGTGCTTACTACTTTAACTTTCAGATATCATTGTAACCGGTGAATTCTCACCAAGGGGGCCTTACTGTAATGTCTTTACAACGAAGGGCCCTATTCGACCTAAAAAGCATCAGAGCAAGGGGAAGGTTGATACCCCAGACTTAACCTCTAAAGTGGCCACTTGCATACCGATTATGATGCTGTGACTTATTTTTAATATTTCTTATTTGTAAGTAAATGTTTAATTTGTGAATAAATTATGTTCCACAGTATGATGCCTTTCTGTTTATATTACAGGGAAGCTGTGGCTACAGATTTGCCCAAATTATGTTTACATGAGGGCTTCCATGCCACATGGTGTGCCCTCATGAAATCATTCTTGAAGTGAATTATTTATGAAAGTTTACTAATAAAAAGAGAAAGTAACACCCTTATGGGGTCCCTTTGTATCAATTACAAGGCTTAACTTGATAATTTAGGTGGATTAGGCAAGTATAATGGTAAAATCAAGTAGGGACACTGATTATGAAATTCTGATGTGAAGTGCACTGACACTAACCTGCGGCTTCAGCTTCATTCATCAAGAGACTCGGATAGGTACATATTGTTTATAATATTAATAGTTTACACTATGTACATAATATGGTATCGATTCTATAAATCTCTTAGTTTAAAATAACCTTAATAAGCAAGGTCCTTTCTGTCATATCAATCGCAGACTATCTGACAATCTCCTGTCAGTGTCATACCTGTCACTGTCGATCTGACAGATGGGGCGTTACGTGCGTTTGCACTGCATTAAAACGTAGATCAGTGAAGATAATATTCCTGGTGTACGATGGCAAAAATCAAAGCCAAGGCTGATGCTACCTCTGAACAATGAAAACCTGTAAAGTTAACAAGGTTTGAAGAGCCGTTTCGGCCACCACACAAAACATTTAAATACAGTCATTCACTGAATTAAGCATCTTTTTTCCTTTACATTTTTTTTTTCTACTAGCTCCCACCCATCGAGCCTATCCACCTGACCTATCATATATTTATATATATATATATATATATATATATATATATATATATATATATCAGGTGGATAGGCGTATGTTATGAGAACTGCGTATTCGATTGCTAAAGTACGACCAGTCTAAAATTTATCAAATTTGTTTTTAGTTTCACATCGTGTAAAGCTACAATATCAAAAACTCTTGACGTAATAAGTGTCTACCAAGGGTGTAATTGCAGCTATTGATTTGGTTAAAAGTGTACTAGTTTACTTGCAAATTAGTTTTTTCTTATTTTCGAAACCATTTAATTACATTGGTTTGCGGCAACCAATTCAAAAACATATGTTTAAACAAATTTAAACAAATTAAGGTCTCTGATTGGTATTTTTTTTCAAACCTCTGCTTTGAACCGTTTTCGAATTTTGCTATTTGCTAACATTTACTACGCAATTAAAGCGATCTATTCATGTATTTGGTTCCGGGCTGAAACGACTTTTTTTGCCAGGGTAAAGCACAAAATGTTGCGGGGGTAACGCACTCACTTGTCGCCCGTCGCCGCTTGTCGCGTCGCGTCTCGGCTCGGCCGCCCCGGGACGGGCCCGGGCGCGGGAAGGGCGTGCGATCGGGTGCGCTCGGTGTCTGTCGGTCGGGCGCGGGGCGGAGGGGCGAGCAGGGGCTCCTCGGCGCGTGCGACCCGACTCGCGGCGCGGTGGAATCGAGATTAAATTTGTCAAAGTAACTACCGCCTTTCTCGCTCGCCGCCGGCCGCCCGGCGGCGCCCGCCCAGAAACCGCCATTTTCTATCAGTTCGGTTTCTTACGTTATCGAATGCAGAATGCAAACATGCAGTTTTTTAGTTCCGAAATTTCGAATTCGAAATAGTAAAATAAGTACTTACTGTTCTCGTGTTGGTGTGTTGTGTTGTGTAGTGTGTTTTGTGTGTGTGAGAGAGAGTAATTGCTCAGTGTTATCGAGTGAGTGATAAAGCAAGCAATCTTACAAAATGCCTTGGCATGCGTTTAGTGCTCGGGAGTATGTGAACATGCTTTTGTGCTACGGTATGGCCCGCGGAAATGCCTCTGAGGCGTTGCGACTGTACGGAGTTGAACACCCCAACGCAGTTCAGCCCCGCGATCCTCGTGTGTTTATCAGAGCTGTACAGCATTTGCTTGACCACCAGCCAATTGTGCCCGTCTCGGAGGGTGGTGGCGTACAAATAAGACTTGCCACCGAACAGGCTATTGCGTTCGTTTAGGGGTGACAACAGCAGCGAAGGTACTGCGTAGAAGGCCTAGTCAGCATCGAAAGACCAGTTGTTGAAGAAGACTAGGTAAGTACTTACTACTTACGGCAATCAAAAAACCGTTTTTTATAAATTTTTGTTATGTTTCATTTAAAACACTTAAGGTGGAACGATTTTCATACAAAAAACAGTCGAGATAATCTTGGTAGATTAACAGAATTAATACTTAAATATATGTGCAACTATTTATTCTCGGGTATTCATTTGCGCTAAATTAATAAACAAACATTGTTTCATTCAGAAATCACCTATAAATGAACACTAAATTTTTGGAAATATTACGACTGTGTATGTGACAAATGTCGTGTACGTATACAAAAATCGCGACGTTGCCATTCCATGCGGCTAAGACGCGCAACGCGCGCAGTTGCCGCTCTTACGTTTGTCTCGATTTAATAATTGTTTAAATTTCTCTTTACTAGATTTTTCAGCTGTGTTGCCGTTGCGTCCCAAAAGAGATGAGTTTCGTCAGTAATAATTTACTTTGGGATTATGATATAAAGTTGTGATTTGTAGGATTTATCTTGACTCCGATTTAAAAAAAATGCTAAACACGACTTTACATTTTGTTTTTATGCGTAAATCTTTTTTTCTCCCATCACTGTAAAAAAATAGAAAATAAGATTTTATAAAGGAAAAAAAAGAAACGAAAATTGTATCTGCTTCGTGCAAATAAAATTTACTTGTATTATGTAACGTACTTACTTAATATTTAATTTTTTTTTTTTTAGACAAATGTCATGTGCTACCTTTTCAAATATTAAATTGTCCGCAATCACATCTACGTACTGACAACACCGTTCCGTATTTGTCATTTGTTTGTAGTGTTTTTTCATTGTGACTAGGGAATGGGTCCAGTCAAAATTTCACTGAAATGAAAATTAAATATAAACGAAATTTATGAAATCTTTCAAAACGGGTGGAAATATTTCAGTTTTGAGTGAAATTTATTTTCTGACTAGAAATGATTTATTTTACGTAAATGTTAATGATTTAACGATCTTAATGATTTATTTAAGATTTATGTAAGAAAAGTTAAAATAAAATACGAAAAAGAGTTAATTGAAAGAGCTGGGAAAAATACCAAACAAATTTGGAAACAAGTTAAAAATATTACGTACTCAACCAAAAACCATGAGTCATCTTCGAGTTTGTTACAAACACATGGGTCCCAAATAGAATCTGTCAATTACGTTAATAATTTTTTTGTAAATTGCGGCAAGTGTTTAGCCGAAAAAGTGCAGAGTCGCCCATTTATTAATACACAGATTCCTACGTCTCATACTAATAGCATAACATCTTTTGTACTGTTAGGTACCGATGAAACTGAAATTGAAAATGTAATAATGAGTTTAAAAGACGACTGTGCTGTCGGGTGGGACAATATACCGACTAAAATAGTCAAACAATTCAGACACATTTTAATACCTCCTTTGACCTATATTTTCCAAAAATGTTTGGCCACAGGTATTTTTCCCAAGTGTTTGAAGAAAGCTATTATTGTTCCTATTTATAAATCAGGTGATAAAAAGCAAGCAACAAATTATAGGCCTATATCGTTATTACCAGTTTTGTCTAAAATATTAGAAAAAATTATAAATAAAAGAGTGATTAACTTTTTAGAAAATAAATCGCTATTGTCAAATGCTCAATTTGGTTTTAGACCCAATTTATCAACAGCCGATGCCGTGCATAAATTGACAAATTTTATTGTGGAAAATCTTGACAAAGGTAAGCACACAATAGGTATTTTCCTTGACCTCGCCAAGGCTTTTGATTCCGTTTCCATTCCGATCTTGTTGCGTAAGCTTGAAAACATTGGCATAAGAGGCACACCGCTAAAATTGATAACAAGCTACTTAGAAGACCGCATCCAGTGCGTGAAAGTGGGTAATGTCATCAGTAATGAGCAGAAAAATACTTCTTACGGGGTCCCCCAAGGAAGTATTTTAGGATCTACCCTGTTCTTGATTTACATAAATGATCTATGTAATATAAATCTTAATCAAGGTATCATTGTAACATATGCTGATGACACAGCTCTTCTCTTTTCGGCCGACTCAGAAGAAGAAGTATTCAGGCACGCGCAACACGGTTTCAATGTAATTAACCAATGGCTTCAAAGTAATTTACTAACCCTTAATGCTGAAAAGTCTAGCTACCTTAAGTTTTCCATTCGCAAATCAGCACTAACCACGCACGACTTAAACATACGTGCACATTTATGCAATGCCCCATATGATAATATATGTATATGTCCACAGATCCAATTACATGATAAAATAAAATATTTAGGAGTAATTTTAGATGAGACGTTTTCGTTTAAGCACCATATTGAAACATTAAATAACAGAATTCGTAAGATGATATTTATATTCAAAAAACTACGCCATGTGGGCGACGCGGTACTAATCCGACAAATATACTTGGCACTTTGCGAATCCTTGCTGACTTACTGTATTACCACGTGGGGTGGGGCTGGTAAAACTTTACTATTAACCACCGAGAGAGCTCAAAGAGCTATACTTAAAGTGTCTACATTTAGGCCATTCCTGTATTCCACGACACTTCTTTATAAAAATTGTGAAGTTTTAACAGTCAGACAATTATTCATAATGAGCACTATATTAAAACAGCACAAAGCCCTTCCATACAACACCGAAATAATTAATAAGAGGCGGAAAGATAAAGTTTGTACGTTAAAAGGTGGACTCAAATATACTTTTACGACCAAATTTTATATATATCTAGGGCCGTTACTTTATAATCGATTTAATGCCATAGCAAATATTTATCCATTAAGCCGCATTAATTGCAAAAAAATTGTTAAAGACACTCTGCAGAAGATGACGTATGATGATACAGAAGAATTACTTTTTGTGACAAAGTGATTTAAGATTAAAATGCTTATAGGTATTTTTGGGAGATTTTAAATTGATTGTTTGTGTGTGATACTATGCGAAGGTAGTTTATTATTCTAAATTGTTTTATTCTTTGCTTTTAAATATTTTTAGTATTATTATTGTTAACACAGAATATTATAAGATGTATCTTTTAGTTAAGGTCTAAAAGCCTGAAACACAGGATCACCTAGTTCAGGCATAATATAAATATAATTACCATAAGCCACCTTTTTTTTCTTAATGTACTTTTAAATGATCATAGGTAAGAAGAATTTTATATTTGTAGAAATATAAAAAACTTGATGTTTATGTTTAGGTACTAACATATTTTGTAAGTTTGTATGCCCATAATAACAAACTATGTATATGAAGTTATTGAATAAATGATTTTATTATTATTATTTATTATATATATTTTTTTAACGGTAGGTTATTTAATGGAGAATTATATCTATTAAGGTGATTTATCGTAAATTACATATAATATTTTTAAATAATGTCAAACAGAAAAATACCCTTTGTCTCTAATTCCAGCCGGTCTGTATCTATTGTCAGCCATTTGTGTACCGAATATCAGCCTAGCATAGGGTCATGTCTTATAAGTTTTTGTGCTGCATTGCATTCTGAACATATTTGAAAAAAAATTATAAAAAAATTATATATTATATGAACTTGCTTAGAGATACGAGCGCTGGCTGACTGCTGTCTGTTTCTAGGGCATAAGAAATATGACCACGCTTGTTTATCGTGGTATAAACATTTCATAATATGTATATTACTCAGTAAAATAATGTTTGGTGTTAGTAAAGAAACTCCTATTTTTTCCACAAATACGTTAAGTTTTTTAAAGTGGTTCTTAGAGATGTAAAAATACTGCATTATAAAGTAAATCATGTTATAACTTTTTAATTTTGCATTTTACAATACTATTTTTATGTGATAAATATTAAACAAGAAAATATACTAGAAAAATGATCATGTATAAATAATACATTAAAACACGGTATTTTTCGTTTTTTTCGTATTTTATTTTTAATTTTACAATAGTAATTTGTAAAATTAAAAATAAAATAAAAAAAATAATAGTAATTTTGAATAGCTAAGTGAACATTTAACGTATTAAATGTTCACTTAGCTATTCAAAACATCATAAGAATGATGATAGCATAGAGATAAACATAGACTAAGCCAAATACAAAACATGAATTTGACGTCACATATCACTTGACTATTGTTGTTTCGACTTTGAATCAGGACATTTGCGCGAAAAGCTAATAACGCGAAAGACTCTTACACGAAAAGCCGTTTGCTCGAATAAACATTTGCGCGAATAGTGCACAAATGTAATTAAATTTGCCTCAATTATTAGTCAGTTAGCCTTCAAAAACATTTTCACCGTACAGCGCATGAATGAATGTTAGCGCTATCTCAGCACTTTTTTTCTAGATTGTACTTAACATTACATAATACATATTTAAGATACACAAGAGGTTAGCACTTTTTATTTTATAACCTCTCAGGCATCGGAAAACGGAACACAATAGATATTTAATTGTTTCCAACCCCGGTGTTCGCTGCGATGCTTTACGAATTAAGTATTTGTTGAATAATACAATTTCATTTTGAGGTAAGTACTTAATAGTAATTTTTTTTTGGGGCATTTTTGCTTACTTACATGTTTTATGTATTAATATTTTATAATATCAGTATCTTTATAAATTAAAACACGAAATTAGTTATATGCACATAAGTGCCTTTAAAGACTCAATCCTCAGAAACACGTGAAGTATCAAATTGATATTAATAAAGATTAAAGTCTATGGTTCCCCCGAACTGTAAAAATCAAGCTTCTAAGTTTTTACATCACCATAATAAATTATCGCAGTAAATTAAAGCTTTAAAGGTAGAATTTAACAAGATTTACAAGATGTAAAATTTCACCACATAAGTAAACAAAAAGAGTAAGTATAAAAATGGCGTCTCGAGCTTGATTCCAAAACTATTATAATATAAAATGGAGATTGTAACTAACAAACAAGTAGACAAAATATTATCATTTGCGCAAATTTATATACGCGCCAATATACCGAAAGAAGCTAAATGTATTGATTTTAAATAAAACTAATATAATAGTATTGTAGTATTGTACTAGCGGATCCTCGCGGTTTTACACGCGTGGTACCTGTTCCCGTGGGAATATCGGGATAAAATATAGCCTATGTTAATCAGGGATAGTGTAGCATCCTAAAAGAATTTTTGAAATCAGTCCAGTAGTTTTTGAGTTTATTGATTACATACATACATACACATCTTTACTCTTTATCACTACATAGTATAAAGCAAAGTCGCTTCCCGATGTCTGTCCCTATGTATGCTTAGATCTTTAAAACTACGCAACGGATTTTGATGCGGTTTTTTTTTAATAGATAGAGTGATTCAAGAGGAAGGTAAAATAACCTTCAATATATAGTAGAGAAATACTGTAATTTTTAAGGTTTCTAATGTGATGTCGTAAATAATTACATTTTTTCCGCTTACATTGCAAACGCAGGCTGAACCCTACGAGATTTATCAATATAAGGTAATAAGTATTTGTACACCTTGAAAATGTCTACAGAAAACTCCGCGGTGGTTTATGTTGTCTTATGGATAACCCACAATAGCATAAGTCGTGTAGTCCACGCGGGCGAAGCCGCGGGCGGGAAGCTAGTAATATTATATAGTATAGAAGTATAGAAAACGGTAACATGATGGATGATCCAACAACCACCACCACTTTTTTTTTATTGAGGAAACACTGCAATTTTAATCAAAATCTGTTCAGCAGTGGTTTAAAAAAAAGATAATATAATGGGCAAACACACTAAGAAATCTTAAAATTTAGAGTATCAATTACATTCTTGTCACTTGTGCAATTTAAAAAAGTTGCAATTGCATTTGTTGCAATTTATACATCAAAATTAATATTGTGATGTTATTTAAATAAACAATAATATAAAATAAATTATAAAAAAATAATAAAAAAAAAATCTACCATCAGAAGTCTCGAACCCTAACTCTTTGATATCTAAGCCGAGTACGTAGACCGCTGGGCTACTTTATCATTTTCAGCTAGGTCGAACTATTCTGCTACAAGAAATTCAGAAATAAGGTATGCATGTGTGAGTGATTAGTAAAATTGGGAGACAGAAACACTCTCTCGAGATATTTGGATGATTTATGTACTACAAAAAGATAAATGGTGGTTTCGAAAATTCTATATTTATTTATAGAATGCGCTAATAGTATTTTGAGTTAAAAAGATACAAAGAACAATTAACAAATAAATAAAAACTACTAAATAGCGAAAGTAGCGCCATCTAACGACCGTTCAGCTTTTTGTAACTTAATCGTTCCACCTTAAGTGTTATTTAAACTCAAATGTTTCATCCGAGCATCGAATTTCGGAAATTGGAATTGAGTTATAATGTACTACTAAGTTATCAAGGCAACGCAGATAAGTAGGTAATTAACGTACTTGCACGATAGCGCAAACGTGAATCGCGGAAATCGAATCTAGCTAGGTCGTTCCGCTATTCGGCCGGCCAGCCGTCTGAACCACTAAGCTATCGGGCAGTTATTAGGCTAAATTTTAAGGTGCGCGGGTTCATTACCGTCAATATCGATCGTTCCCTTTAAAATTATTGTCAAGAATTTGCCTTTCTTGATTCACGAAATAAGTGATTTGTCGTTAGCCATTTAATGTTCCCACTGCTGGGGCATAGGTCTTCCTTAAGGATAGTCAAGGAGACTGGGCCATGACCCTCCACGCGGGCCCAATGCGGATTAGAGGATATTGGCGACTGCAAATGCAGCCAGTACCAACGGCTTATCGTGTCTTCCGAAGCACAAAGTAGCTCGAGATACAAAGTATTTGGTTACCCATCCTCTGACCGGCCTTTGCGAACGTTGCTTAACCGCAACATTCGCAAACCGCGGCGCTTACCCAATACGCCATCGAGCTACTTTAATAAGCGATTACTTTGACAAAAAAAAAACTAAATTATGAAAATTTTAAAACCTTATAAAGAAACGAGTGGCGCATAGTGAGTGTTTGTGTGTTTGGCGCATAGACAAACACACACGCACTCTGTTATACACGCGCGTACTGTTGTGGTTGTGGCAGTAATCAGTATGTTGCTTTGGGCGGTGGGGGGTGTTGCGCGCTTTACATTGCGTTCGTATTGGATATTATTATTTTTGATCGATGAAAATGAAAGTAGTACTTTCGTCAAAAATTGCATTTTTTGACGAATTCCAGATGGTTATATATTCTTTTCTTTTACGAACAGGTCAATATTTCTAAAAATTACACATATGTATTTAAATATATATAAATTTTAAAACATCTAATATTAATAATATTGCTTGCTTATTGTTGCATAATAGCATCTAAGCTCTGTGTTGGCAAAATTTCGTGATGCATCGCATTCTATTCGTTATCGGCACCAGTGCTGAATGAAAAATGGCCAATCACAGAGCATGCACCATGTCATTTTCAAAATGACGTAAATAGCGAAACGCTGCCTCTTACCGACCTAAACCCACCACTTTTAAGGATTGTATGTTTATTGGAGGCTTGTATGAAGGGACTGCTTCCATGTTTTATATGTTCGCAGATTAGACCTGTGTGTGTTGCATAGCGCACTTAGCCATAATTTTTGTTGCCATGCCAGCCCATTGTGCATCATAACGGGCTCATTTGATTTTGCTAATTTGGGCATAATTTGATCTTCAGGGATTTGTAATGAATAAAAAAGCCAATAGCCAAAGACAATAGAGGTGAAAGAGGAGTTCATCTAACACACCGGCAAACAAGTATTTTAAATTAATTTTGCCGACCAACGTTAAATGAACGTTAGCGTGTTTTTCCGTCAGACAGATATTTTGCATAAAATACGAAGCGAAAAAATGCTTGACGCTTTGTTGTTTTTGTGACTTGACTGTTGTTCTTAAGTTTAACAAAAATAACAATACGTCCGACTCCCAGAAGGGGCCGGCTGGAATGTAAGTGAAAAGTGACAGGCTCCCAGAGAGGAGGCCGTCCGAAATCGAAAAAGCAAAAACAACTGACTCCCAGAAGGAGATATCCTCAAAAGGGGACTTCAGTCGTATAAGAGGACGGGGGAGGGTGAACTGAAGGGTCAAGACGGGTGGGTGGTTGAGGCTTTCTCCTGAGCCTCCTATAGGCGGTTCAGGTCGACTGAAAGCTGGGTTGGAGGGTCCGTGAGGACCGATTGGGTTCTACGGGAGTTGCGGTTTGTGGAATCGGGAGGGATGTACGCCACTGCGTCGCGGATAAAGGGATTTGGATGCATCTCTGCAGATACGAAGACTCGCTCGGAGACCTTTAGAAGGTATTTTTGGATGGTAGGATGGTCAGGTCTCTGCATAAGTCCGCATTGGCCATTCGGCGACAAAAGAGGTTTTGGACTAATTGCAGTTCGTGCAAGGTAGAGGGTTTGGCGTGGGCAAATTCGGGAGACGCAAAATGTCATTACCGGTCGTATGCAAACCTTGTAGAGTATTTGCTTGTTTCGGAGGTACATTCTATTATTTTGGCCTATCATGGGAGTGAGGTGGCCGAGATAGAAACTGGCGTTATGTGTCACTCTTTTCCGGCACAAAGGTAAGTTGCTGGTCTAGGCGACAACGAGATATTTTTTGCGGAGCGGCGCCAGGGGATGGATTTACCCAGCAGGGTAGGGGGCCTTCTTTTTACAAGTAACTGGGCAGGCATTTGACCACCATCGTGCTTAGTAAACAAGATGTGGTCTAGCTTGTAACATGCTTGCCCAGGAAATGCCTATTCATTCTCACCTTGAAAAGACCAAGGTTGTAGGAAACGGGAAACACATGAGCAGGCAGCACATTCCATTCTTAAGCGGTTCAAATAAGAAATGTGTCAGCAAAGCGATTGGTACGGATTGCTGGAATGTCAACGACGTACGGGTGATAAGCTAACCTGCGTTTGGTACCCCGATGGTGGAAAGATGCTGGAGGAACAAGGTCGTGCAGTTCACTCGCACACTTTCCAAAATGTCCTAAAGGTCTCGTACAATAACTTAGATACACTAAGCAACCTTGTCACATTACAATATTGAATGACATTTGTGGACAGAGAGAGCTTTGTTTCTGTGTTCATTAATGCGATAATGCTCGTGACTGTACATAAAGTTCGTTGGAACCCTTTAGGCATTCTGTCATGTGAACAGCCATGCCAACAACCTTCCGGGAGGTTACATCAAGGTTCTGCAGCATATTCTGTCGAATACTTCGACGTGTAAATATTTAATTAGTGACTCAGTAATTACAAATTCAATATTTTTGTCTTTAAATAAATCAATACAAATATGCTTAAGATTGTTTTCATTCTATTGTACTCAATCCAATCGGAATCTATAGGAATCGTGCAATTTATAAAGAAAATGTACAACTTTTAAGGAAAATGTGCAATTCCGATATTAATATCGGAATTGCGGTATTGAGATCTAATATCGGTGTGATGACTGATGACTGACTGATTAACTCAGACATTATATTTAAATTAAAAAGTATCTTAGTGACCAGAGTGTTCTATGGTATTCATGGTATAATAAACGTAGGTTCAACACCTCCCCGTAACATGAACACCATGAACACGCTGTACTCACACTTATTAACAGGACAAAAAAAAACATCAAAGCACTACACTAATACATTCTTATAATACACGACACAATATTACACCTTAAAAAAAACTTAGCCTATTTGTACAACCCTAAAAAAACAAAATTAACAACAGATAATAAAACTACCTATCGACCTAACTTACCCTAACTTACCCGCTGCCTGGAGCTTCAACATTTCCCCAAGCAGTGGAAGGAAGCATACATTAAAATAATTCCGAAGCCGGGCAAACTCGACACCACCTCTCTAAACTCACTTAGACCGATTGGACTGATCCCGGTTTTTGGAAAGCTGTTAGAGAAACTCACCATAAAACGGGTTACTTACGCAGCCGGCAAGTTAGGCAAGTGCAATCCTTTGCAGTTCGGATTTACAGAGCAGAGGAGCACAATAGATGCGCTGCACACCGCTATTAAAAAAGTTGAAGAACCCAAATCCAAAGGACTAGCCACCATGGCAGCATCATTAGACATCAAGTCCGCATTTAACAACGCTTGGTGGCCCATCCTCTTTCACCAACTACGGAGAAAAGGCTGTCCCAACAACATCTTTAGACTACTAATAAATTACACCCATGATCGCAAAATTATATACTGGATCACGCTGATGTCAGGGTATCCAAGTTTATGTCTAAGGGCTGCGTACAAGGATCGGCATGCGGACCAGTACTATGGAATTTTGTATTGGATGATCTCTTCGACGTCAAGCTCCCAGATGGGTGCTACCTTCAACCTTTCGCGGACGACGTCCTTCTTGTTGCATCTGCTGATTCTGCATCACTTCTGGAGCAGAAGGTCAACATGGCACTCGAACGCATCACATCTTGGGGAACGAGAGCCAAGTTGATCTTCGGCCCTGAGAAAACTCAGATAATAGCATTCAAAGGCGGAGCCCGCGAAAATATGCATGGCTGGTCAAACACTACATTTCTCGAACCAAATAAAATGTTGGGAGTCATTATCGATAAGAGACTTCGCTTTGGGCCTCACGTGAAATACGATACCGAGAAAGCAATTAGAGTTTTTCAAAAACTATGTGTTTTTACTAGACCAACCTGGGGCACACATCCCGAAAACGTCATCATAATAATATCGACAGGTTATCGAGCCGATTATAACATATGCGGCGGGTATATAGGGCAAAGCTGCTAAAAATATGTACGCCCAAAAACAACTTATTGTAGCGTAAAGACTGTTCGCTATCAAGGCGATACGTGGCTTCAGAACCTTATTAGCCACGGCCGCGATAGCGCTAGCGGAGTTTACCCCTCTTGACCTTAGAGTTCTTGAAACACATACAATTGAGATGACGCGTATCACCGGAGCATTCTCGGAACTGCCAGAAGATATCCGACTAGAACAACGGATCTCATTCAACGAACTTCCACATCCCAGCGCTAGAATATCACCGGACTTTTCAATGGCCACCACTCAAACTGAAGTGGATCAAAGCCACAAAGGCGAGGCGCACACAATTTATACCGACGGGAGCAAACAGCAGGACGGCTCCGTCGGTGCTGCTTTCGTGTATATTCCGCCGGGGGGAAGAACATCCATCTCTTAACAGGAAATTTAAACTACATAAATCATGCAGCGTCTTCGAAGCGGAACTTCTGGCTATCACGCGGGCTTGCCAGTTCATTGAAAAAAAGCAGTACTCAAGAACTGTTATCTTCACCGACTCTATGTCGTCATTACAGGCAATCCAAGAAAGGAGTAGCAAAAACCACTTCATAGTAGAAATACACCGGATTCTCACCAAACTCAAGGGACGCGTTGAGCTGGCATGGGTGCGCAGTCATGTAGGAATCATGGGCAACGAAGCGGCCGATCGAGAGGCTGGACAGGCTGCTGGACTCCGACGCGGCCTGGAATACGACCGGTTCGCTTCGACTTATGTTAAATCTTGTGTCCGCAAAAACAGTCTAAATATATGGAGACAGCGGTACTTAGAGGCACAACACACTGAGCACACTAAAAAATTACTCCCCACCTTAGACGACTGCCATCGAACTATGTCAGCAATGGGCACCTCCTTTAGTTTAACCCAAGTACTCACCGGACACGGATATCATAAACAATATCTACATAGGTTTAAAATCACCAAAGATAACTTGTGCCCTTGCGATGACTCAACTGTACAAACTATCCAACACCTGATAGAAGATTGTCCACGATACATTAACCAAAGATACTCCCACGAATTCACTTGCCGAAATAGAAATATGAATCCATACTCAATACTCAACATTATAAAGAAACAAACAGCAATAGACTCTTTTAACAAGTTCATTGAACATATAGTACATAATCTAAAGAAATTTAACAATACCTAACAAATATTACAGTGAAAACACCTACATAATGTAACTAAATAACAAAAGTTTATCAACAAATATACAGCGAAACAGACAATGGTTAATCGGCAAACGCCGTATCAACTATTATTATTTACCCAATAGTACACACAATATAGATAGAAGTATCAAATAGCTCTATCTATTCATAAATCAAAAACAAAGTCCCATAGCTCTAAAATAAATTAATATAAATAAAAAATGTTTGGTGCGAGCATGAAATGTATTGTTCTTGTTGAGTTTTAATGCACTTTGGTTGTCCGTGAAAATGGTGATGGAATGATTTGAGTTGAAGACAGCTTTCACTAGGGAAGATAAGTATAGGTATGGCTTCTTTGCAGGCTTCGCCGAGAGCCATATACTCAGCTTCGGTGGTTGAAAGTGCTACTGTGCGTTGTTTGCGGGTTTCCCACGAAACAGCTGCTCCACTTAGCTGAAAGCTGTAGCCAGTGTAGGACCGCCGGTCAACTACGTTACTGCCGTAGTCAGCATCAGCGTATCCTACGAGGTGACTTTGATCCCTAGTAAAGGTAAGGGCGAGACCACTCGTGGCTTTTAAATACCTCAAAACGCGCTTGGTCGCTCTCCAGTGTGCCTCCCCGTAATGTGTATTGTATTGGCTAAGATAAGAGACCGTGTAAGCAATATCGGGTCTTGTGCCAATAATAAATAAATAAATAAATAATAATATAGGGAGTAACAGTTTTATACCAGGTTCCATGGGAGTTGAAACTGGAAAAGCATCTAACATGCTTAACTTTTCTATGAGGTTATTTATATATTGAGTTTGGTTAAGAGTGATCTTACCATCGCTTTGTATTACTCTCATTCCTAAGCAATCTTTAACAGGTCCAAGATCTTTGAAGTAGTTCAGTTTTAAACTGATTTCTTACTGCTTGGTCGTTGCATAGTATAAAAAATCGTCTACGAATACTGCCACTACTAAAAGACTATCGCCGTCTCTTTTGTAAAAGAGACAGTGTTTAGAAGCCGCTTGAATGAGTGGAAAGCTGGTCATCGCCTCACATACCTTTTTATTCCACTGTCGCGGAGCTTGCTTAAGGCCATATAAAGATTTTTTGAATAAGCAAACCTAATTGTGTGAGTCAGTGGTGAAGCCTTCAGGTTGCTCCATGTAAATCTCTTCCTCGAGATCACCATTTAAAAATGCAGTCTAGAGACTGCACACTGATGTAGACATCTAGGTGTTCGATGTGTAGGTTCAGCTTCATTGCAAAAGCCATTAATAATCTAATTGAGGACAGTCTGGCAACTGGAGAGAACGTTTCTCCATAGTCAATGCCATTCACCTGAGTAAAACCTTTTGCTACTAGACGAGCTTTGTATTTTACAATTTCCCCATTAGTGTTTCTTTTAATTTTGAATACTCATTTACTCTTGATCGTTTTTCTGTCAGGAGGTCTATCAACTAATGTCCAGGTGCCATGTTTCTGAAGCGAGTTGTATTCAGCGCTCATGGCGTCTTACCTTTCTGTTCTGTGGCAGTACTCTAGAACTTGTTTGTATGTCTAAGGCTCACAGTCAGTACTAGTAACATTCGCAGTCTCAGGGTACCTGACTGGTGCACGTCGATCTTGATGAGGATATCGCTGCTCTGTTTCCTGGTGTTGGTCATCGGAAAGGTCTGAGAGACGTTCAGATGGCGCTTCTTCAGTATCCAGGTAGACTTCTGCTGATTCTGTTACTGGAGGGCCATCAGAAGACTCAACAGGTGTCGCCTTCTCAGGCTGAGAACTGGAAACAGGCAGAGAAGTTAGGACATAAATTTCAATATGGGCATCAAAGTTTTGTTCTTCTGACGCTCTGTTGTCGTCTGTTGATTGTGTAGTACAATCAGATTTAGTAGATCCCGGAAGTTTTTCTTCTATGCAGACAACATCCCTCGCGATAATGACTTTCCGCGAGTTTTGTGGATCAATAACACGATAGCCCTTGCTTTCTGTAGAGTACCCTACAAAGATGCAGGCTTGTGTTTTTGAGTCAAGCTTTTTGCGTTTTTCCTTAGGAATAAGCACATGCGCCTCACAACCAAATACTCTTAAGTGAGAGAGGTTGATGGGTTTGCCTGTCCACAATTCTTCTGGGATTTTGTTATTTAAGGCTTGAGAGGGCGAATGATTTTTTTAATAAATCGCAGTATTGACTGCACCACCCCGATATGCCTTTGAAAGCTTTGAGTCTTGAAGTATGGCTCGAGATTTCTCGATTAATGTGCGATTGACTCTCTCAGCAACACCGTTTTGCTGCGGCGTGTAAGGGACGGATGTCTGGTGAATGATTACGTTCTCCTTAAGGAAAGTAGACATTGCACTATTTACAAATTCGCAACCGTTATCGGAACGCAGAATTTTAATTTTCAAACCAATTTGGTTTTCCACCAAATGTTTAAATTCGACAAACTTCTGAAACACTTCAGATTTCGTTTTGAGTAAATACCCGCTTCTTAGGCCGTGTGGTGACAGCCTAAGAATACAAGTGTCACCACTCCCTTACATGCCTGGGATGTCGTAAGAGTCGACTAAGAGGCTCGACGCATTAAACACCTGTGCGAGAGAAGGAAAACTTGAAATAAACACTCTACCAACCCGTCTGGCCAGCGTGGTAGCAGTAGGAAAATAACCTCATATGAACGCCACAATAGGCGTGAGCTAGGAGAGGCCTATGTCAGGCTAAAGTCGTCTGTAAATGTAAGGAGGTATAGGGCACCACCCCAGGATTGTGTACCCATGGGGCCACATAAATCCGTATGCACGAACCTAATTTGATATGGACTCCTTGCGGACTTCTTAAAAGGTTTTTTCGCCTGATTACCTTGAACACAAGGGATGCAGGGTTCGTTCAGTTTGTATATGAAATTTATTCCTAACTTTTTATTTTTAAGAATATTCATTGACTTGACGTTTAAGTGTAATTTTTTATTTAAATAAAGAACTTTTGTACAGGATAATTTGTTAGTGACGTTACTGTAATTTGTTGCTTAGTAGGGCCAGAAGAGATTTTCAGCCATGGTTTTCAAAATATCTTTGTTTAAAAGTATATTTTTGAAAGTTGTTTTGCCCATAACCTGTGATGACTGAGATGACTGACTGATTAACTCATTATATTTAAATTAAAAAGTATCCTAGCGGCCAGAGTGTTCTATGGTATTCATGGTATAATAAACGTAGGTTCAACAATCGGAAATCAATATCGAAATTGAAAACCTTCCGATATTACATGCCCTACCTAGTACAGATCAGACTCGCTCGATTGCCACTTTTGAGTTATGAAAGCATAGTAATTCTTCGCTCGTACTTCGCTATTCGTTGTTTGTTTTATTTATTTATTTATACTTCATGCACAAATCGTACACAGGCGGAATTAATGCCTTAGGCATTTTCTACCAGGCAACCTTAGGGTGATGTGGCAATATGTCAGGAAGCACAACACAAACACAACCCATGTAAAAAAAATACAACTGATAAAATATTATAATAAAGTACAGTCGGGGAACTTCCCGGTTGACCAGTAGAGTTTTTCAGGGAGCTTTATTTGAAAAAGTAATACATATATAGATAACGTTTATGTCACAAATAATACAACATTAACATGTATTTCATTGGAATAATAAATTATTTCTTTATCCTTAGTACTTTCCGAGAAAACGTTTCCCAAAAAACTCTAACGATCAACCGGGAATTTCCGCGATTGTACCTAAAGTATTATACACAAATAGATAAAATTTGAAAGAATACGTGCGTTTAAGAGCTAGCGTATCCAATAGGCAGTGTTTGTGTGTTTCATCTCTTTCTATCGCTCATAGTCGTTCGAACGCATACATACCTAATGGCTCTCTTTGTCTATCAAGTCGCTCGATTCCGATGAAACACTAAATGATAATACTCATCGCACCCGTGACGTCACAACGATATCACGCTCTCTCTTAAATGTTAACTTTGCACTTTTATAAATCGGTCAGTTTTAAAGATAGTAAAAAAAAAACACTATTCTCGAAATTTTTGTAGCATTTTTTGGCATATAGAAAAATAAATGATAAAAGCCGCTCGTGCTAAGGCGCGCTACTGTGCGCCATGCCGTACATTTCTTCAAATTACGTTTGAAGTAAGCTGCACTACAGCATATACCTTTAACCAGCATAATATTTAACCATAGGAAGACGCTTAGGCTGAAGGTAGAAGCGCGCCTCTCCTGGAATCCTTAATAACTTAGAAAATGGCTATCTTATCCCTAACTGATGAATCACAAAAATGCTGAAAATCATTGTTGTAATGGCACCAGCCAGACGTGGATATTAGTCAAAACTTAAATATATAAGTAAGAAGATGATAATAATAAGTGGATGGATAAGATGGTTGTGATTGTGACTTACACCACGTCCTACCCACAACCAAACATCCACTAGAAATCGGACGTCTAGGTCTGATGCCTGTAGGCCTAGCATGAGCGGCTTTTATCGGCTCGATAACTCGATAACGAGCCGCTGTCCTGCTCAGATCTTAGCGGAGTAAGCAAGACAGCGTGATGCGCTATATCATATCGCGTAATATAGCGGTGTTCATGCTAGGGGGGCTGTAGTGTTACCACTAGACCACAGAGGCGATTGAAATTAAAGGATTTTTATTTACCTTTTCGCTCTCAGAATCGAGCGCGCTGGTGGCCTCGTCGAGGAGCAGTATTTTGGGGTTGCGCACGAGAGCGCGCGCGATGGCCACGCGCTGCTTCTGCCCTCCCGACAGCTGCGTGCCCTTCGATCCGATGTAAGTGTCGTAGCCCTAATGAGAAAACGTTTGTATGTACGGTCAACAACAGGTCTGGTTTGACAAAACCGTCAAATTTATCCAATCGATATTGAACTTTAAGACGTAAGTCGTTGAGTTCGGAATTGTCTAAAGAAATTTCACATATTGTATAAGCTGTTGACTGCCGTTGAAGCTTGCTAGCAAGCGACACCTACTTTACCTATTTTACCAAAAACCTATGATGAGGAGGCTGTCAAAGGAACCAGTGTGTGCCTGACACAGTACCTAAGTATCTACGCTACGCAGAGCCTCGTTTGTATCCACTTGAGCAGCCTCTTCTAGAGGCAGACTGAGGCTGCTCATCTTAAGGTCGAGGAACGTTACGGATCGAAGTGTGGCGACGCGATCCACCAGTTTAGAGTCTTTAGCTCCTGTTTCCACTGAACGCACGACTCAGCCTGAGGCGCCTTTGCACGCGAGCAAAAACCGACAAAATCTGGCTGCCCGCGATGACGAAATTTGCCTCGCGGCGAGTCTTGCTTCAGGTTGAGCTCCATTTGAACAGCCGCCGATCAAAGCGACCCGAGCGACCTGAGGCTGCCTCTAGTGGAGCTCGAGACCCGCGCCCGGCTTAACCGATTCATTGCGGATGACGCCATGGAGCGTCATTGATATTTTTTGCGTATGGCGTTTGACGCCAAATAGCGTCATAAATAATTCCTCTGAAATTCTGTATACTGACTATTTAGAGAGTTCTAATTAGCACAACTTCCATTATTTGCCACGTTAGTTATGCCTGTATTAATCGTTTTAGGAAATAGTACCAGTTTAAAGACTTCAGAGGTTGCAAACCTTTTGTTCACAAATTTAACTTCTTTTGTGTATGGCGTTTGACGCCACATGGCGTCATAAAGAAAATTCCTCTAAAACTAGAATGAGTTTTTAGAGACTTCTTTCAGAAAACAATATCGGCCTCCCAGAGAGTCCACGCCACATAACTTGGCATTTGTCATAGGGCACTGATCGTCGTGGTCGGTCGGAAAAATAAGCCTTATTCCCATGTCATAATTTTAGTTCCAGATATTGACACGCGCCACGTTAAATGGCGCGTAGGTACCTACTTTATAATTTTATAACCACAAGCGAATTATCCGCCTCAAAAGACGAGCGTCTTGCGACAGTTTTACGCACGGCTGCGTTGACATTTCAGAAAGAGAGTTTTCCTCGCAAGTCCTGTAGTTTGCCTTTAGTCCTGTAGAACACGTGGTAAGTTTTTTTTATAAATCCATTACTTTTGTTTCACAAAAAACTTGGTTGTTCCGCAATATTGGATTTGGAATGACTTCACTTTATTTTTCGTGTTATTCTCAGCAAGCCCTTTCGTTTGATACCAATATTGTAGAAGTAATCAAAAATAACTAGTCGGCCAACTTGGTTGTTCCGCCATATTGGATTTGGAATGACATCACTTTATTTTTCGTGTTATTCTCAGCAAGCCGTTTCATTTGTTATCCATATTGTAATAGTGCATCAAAAATAACTACATAGTTACAGACACAGGTACATACAAAGCAAAGCTTTTTAAAAAGTGGAGGGGCGCGTATTCGTGGGTGGTGGGACCTATATCCTGCCTACTATTTTTTGCGTAAAACGGGTGACTGTTGGGGCAGAAAAGTTCAAACCGCAGACGAGGACGTCCAACTATGACTAATTATTAAGGTGGTACGACTTCCATACAAACAAACATTGCACAATTATTGGTTCATCATACATTTATAATTTATAAATACATGTGCAACTAACTTGTTTCAGTTATTTGTTTGCGCGAAATTATAAAAAAATGTACTTTCATACATGAGGTATATAAATGCGATGAGTCACACACACATACGTAGAATTATTGAAATCACAAGATATTAGTTTATTCGTGATTTATGTATGAAAGTAAAAATTTTTTATTATTTCGCGCAAACAAATACCTGAAACGAGTTAGTTGCGCATGTATTTATTAATTATTTAGGTATGATGAATCAATAATTGTGTAATGTTTGTTTGTATAGAAGTCGTACCACCTTAACAGATTTTGTAGTTAAAGAATTGGATAAGCACAATAAATGTCTCTCTGTTTTTCTTGATTTATCAAAAGCTTTTGACACTGTCTCTATTCCTCTTCTTGTAAAATAGCTCGAACACATCGGAATTCGTGGTCAACAGTTAAATCTGTTATCTGATTATCTTGTTGGTCGAACCCAGTGTGTCACTATTGATGGGATTGTCAGTGACGACCTTGAAGTAAATTACGGTGTTCCGCAGGGCTCAATATTTGGCCCTACGCTTTTCCTCATATACATTAATGATCTGTGTCAAGCACAACCAGATCATGGCAAGGTCATTGCGTATGCTCATCAGCATAGTGTCATCACACTGCGCTGGTTTTCTCAGTAAGAACATGGCATGATGTTTTTGATGCGGCCCAAAAAGGATTAAAATTTGTTTCTCAATGGCTCAATTCTAACCTTCTGACACTTAACGCTGAAAAGTCCAAATGCATTTTGTTCTCTATTCGTAAATTTACACTCCCAAATCCCACCACTTTTTCATTCAAATTTCATTCCTGTCATCTTCCTAAAGCTAACGACTGTCCCTGTCCTATTATAAAAGCAGTCCCTGAATTTAAATACTTAGGACTTATTATAGATAGCACGCTTAACTTTGCCCCCCACGTTGAGCTGCTTGGATCTAGAGTTCGTAAATTATCTTTCATATTTAAATACATCCGTCATAATACTGATTTCAAAATCATTAAACTTATATATTATGCTCTATGTCAGTCAATTATTGAGTATTGCATTACTATCTGGGGCGGAACAGGGAAAACCCACCTATTACGGCTAGAACGTGCTCAACGACTCATACTCAAGGCCACTTTCCGACCTTATCGTTTCCCGACTCGGGACCTTTATCAGGCATGCGAACTATTAACAGTTCGACAAATTTTTATTTTGAAAATATTATTTAAGCAGCACTCTATTGCTCCAACTAGCCTCAGGCAATTCAGACGAATACGGGTATTGTATGATAAGAAGCAACTTAATACCTCATTTGCTCGTAAATTCATCTGTTTTTCGGGGCCACACTTTTATAATAAGTTAAATAGTAAACTTACTCTAAGTAAATTAAATCGATCTCAATTTTAAAAAAACTTGGCATGGTTGCATAGCTTAAGTTATGATTCCACTGAAAACTTACTTTCGGTCCTAACATAAGCGAATTTTAGTTATCACCACACTATTGGTGTATTCGTAATATTTATTGTAACTATAACTTGTTTGGTTAGTTAAAGTTTTAATTTTACATGTGTCTATCAAATACATTAGTTAGACTAATTTGTGTCAATTTGAGGGAAGCAGCTGACCTCTGTCATACAGATTTTTGAAAATCTAGCACGGAGGTCAGAGGCCTTAAGTGAGATAATTTCGGTCTAATTATGGTGGACATAGGCACGACTCCACGACGTGATAAAGATCGCAGAAATACCCTGGATGCAAGTTACATATGTCATGATGGTTTTTAGATTTAATAACCTAAATAAAGGTACTCTTTTCACACACCTTTGTAAATCCCTACTAAAAATTACACCATCGGTTTAAAACATCTGATCCAAATAAATCACTTACCAGCCATTCCAGCTACATCTCGTAGCTATGTCACTTTAGAACACACTAAATTAATTAGCAAACCCTTTACGTTGGACATCCAATGCCGACTGAATGTAATCAGGTGTAAACAAGCCAAAATCACAACAAAAACCAAAATGTATTCACTCATGGCTGAAGACGCGCAAGGGCGTCACTTTAATGGGTGGCGGCTGACGTAAGGAGGCGTCGCAGAATATTTGTTAGCCGCCATGGACAAAAGTCCTTAAAAGTGGGATACGCAATGAATCGGTTAATACAAGTCACTTCACAGGATTACAATTCTGAAAGAATCTTCATAAAAGTTTATTATTATTTTCTTGTATAAAATTAATTCGTCACACCTGCGGAAGCGCCACAACGAAGCTGTGTATGTTGGCAAGTATTGCTGCTTCGACGATGGCATCATGTGGCAGACTCGTCGAGTTGTCACCATAGGCAATGTTCTCGCCGATAGTGCGGTCGAACAAGACGGGCTCCTGCGATACCAAGCCGAGTGGGGCGCGCACTGCCTGGATGCGCAACTGATGCAGGGGGACGTCATCCAACGCCTAATATCATAACGGTTGAAACTAATTATAAATCTAGAATCCATTGAGTCATGTAAAAGTCACGTTGCGTGAGTCGGTGCGACCTATACCATTACTATTTAATAAAGGAGCCGCCAGCCGGCCACATCACAACCAGGCGTGACGCGGTGTCGCTGTTGTCCAAAGCAGGGCAAGGCGTTGGTTGAAAACTTTTGAAATTAAAGGCGTTTTTTCTTTACATTAACAGGACAAAATTTAAGATTACAAAGTACATGGAGGTCTCGCACATAGAACAACCTAATGTAAACAACGTGACGTCGCCCTATAAAAATTCTCACTGTGAGTGTGAACATGACATCGCCGGCGCCGTGTCGTTTTACGATGACGAAATCGTGATGTGGTCAAGCCTTTATTAGAATTGGTTGGTCTTATATTCATAGATTGTTAAGCCTGAAATTATAGTACAATTTGAAATCCTGAAATGAGGATAAGTACCTACTCACCACGATACCAGCATCAGGATCGTAAAATCTCTGGAGGAGTTGTATTACAGTGCTCTTCCCACTTCCACTTTGACCCACTAGCGCCACTGTAGTGCCTCGTTCCAGCTAATACAATACAATGCATTATTAATATATAATTATATCGTCGTCTCAGCCACTTAACACCCACTGCTGGGTATAGACCTCCCCTCAAAAAAAAAGGGTTGCCATAATCGCCACGCTTGGCAGGCGGGTTGGCGATCGCAGTATGGCCAAGTTTGTAGGAGACGCTGCTGCCCATCTCCTGAAGGCCGAGTCCCTTAGTCACCTTTAACGACACGGATTACCCACGGATGAGAGGGGGTAGTGCTATTCTAAGCCGACACTACACACCACACGTAATTATATATATATATATATATATATATATATATATATATAATATATATAATATAATATAATAATATATATATATTTATATATATATATTATTGCATGAATTATTTTTAATGATTTTCTATGTTTTGATTTTTAGAGAACTTTCTTTCCAGAGATCTAAACTGAGCGATGGCATTGGATTTGGAATCACCTAAACTTTTTTCAAAATTTAATTTAAATGGTATTCTAACGTCATATCTACCGTCTTCTTGTCTAGTTGTCGTGTTTTTAAAATAGTCAATACAATGTTGATCTTCTACTGATAAATAATTTTTCTGTATGATATCCTCTATTTGCCAGCAGGGCTAAGATGAGCACCTCGACATAATATTGACATCGCATTATCTCGTTCCGAATTTAATTATGTCGATTTGTCGAGTGGTGCTAGCATGACCGCCCACCAATCTCGACTCGTTCTGTCAATTTGTGATTTTATAGTCACTGTTTTATACTCTCTGTTGCTTTTGTCGAATGATGCTAACATGAGTGCCAAATTTTGACGAATTCTGACACTTGAAAACGGGAAGTTTGTCACCGTTGTACTTTGAAGAAGACTTTGCGCGACAAGAATTGTGCTTTTTAATTCGGAATTTCTAAGATGGCAGTGCCTTAATACAATTACATATTAATTAACCATATATGAGGAACAGTAGGCAAGGAAAATACAACGGCGAATGATTAAAGACACATGTGACCCTTTCGACTTGTATGATGCCGAATTCCAAGCGTTGTGGAGGCTCTCAAAGACTATGGCCATATATGTAATAGAAAATTTACGGGAAGATTTAGAGCCCTTAAACGGCTTGGGCTTCCCTGTCCACATAAAGGTATGTGCATTGTATAACAGAAACCCTAATCAATCTTGTTCAGCAATTGAAGATATACTAATGTACATGGATTCTAACATGTATACAATTTCTTGCCAATGGGGGTTACCAGCGGCAGATTGAGCAAGACCACACCCTGTGCGAGTCCCTAACCACCGTGATATGTCTGGTATTGGTACATGCGATGTGCGGTGTCGGGAGACGAAATAACACAAGGAAAGTCGAGATTTAACTGATCGTTTATTGAGAGAAAAACAGGGTTTTTAAAGTATTTTTAAGTAGTTAATGTTCTACAATGACATTTAGCTAGTTTAGAAAACTATCCGATTACACATCGATACCTTGGGGTGCAAAGGGCGTAACCACCAAAACACGACTTTTCAGGAGAGCCAAAAAACTAAAATTTAAATTTTGTATTTATCACAACTTTGTTGTTATTGATCCTATTAATATGATTCTTACACCAAAAGTCGTTAATTTTTGATGTGCATTATGTTAAAACATAACATTTTAAGAAATATTTGTAATTAAAAAGTTAGCTGGTGAATACGCCCCACAAAATCCAACTTGAATGTCTTTTATGCCCCATAAAATGACTGCTGCGTTAGTAACGCTGTCTTTTATGCCCAATAAAATGAGTGCTGCGTTAGTAACCAGAGTGTAACCACCAACTTTCAAAATTAAAACTGTAGTTTTTATCTATCTGTTATTAGTTATTCAACTTTTTGGGTTTATATTACAATACTTACAACTTTTTTTAGTAAAATAGGTCAATTTGGCAACCCTTTTGTATTATATTCTGATATTTATAACTGGGGAAGTTTTTTTTTTTACTTTTGGAATGACAAAATAAATTTAGTATTTTATAGTTAGTTACTAGAAGGAAGATAAGAGTAAAAGGCTACTAAACCTTTTCATATTGCAAAACAATCTTGATTGTTGGCTAGTTCTGATGAAGGTAATAAATAATAAGACAAATTAATTGGAACTACAAATTATTTTTAACAATTTGCTAGACAGTAAGGTTTAACTAACCTTAAGCTACAAAATTTGCAAAGCGTCACAGCTTTGTCAAATGTTAGGCACATTACAGCAGAGATTGTGGCTTTAAAATTAAACCTAGTTTTGGAGGGCCATAACATGGGTTATAACTAACTTTTTAAGAGGAATGTGTAGCAAACGGTCTCCATACAAACGGTGATAACTTTTTCCACCCTCTAAACCTTAACATACAACAGTAAATTATGATGAAATATATTAAATATATTCTTTATGGCTTTAAGTCATACAGATATACGCCCTACATTTTCATTTGAGATTGTCGTTGACGCCCAGTACTTTGATGATGCCTAATAATTATTGCTTTTACGTCCAAAAATACAAAAAAGTCAGCATTACCAGCCTTGAAACTTGGGGTCGTATTCACCATTGTTTTCCGAATTTGAGAACTTTAAAAATACAGTTCGATATCGCAAAAAAAAACTGAATAAGATGGCATTTAAAACTCATTTTGGCCAATATGGTGGTTACGCCCTTTGAGCCCGAAGGTATCGACATTACATATTTTCCTTATAGAAAATAGATTATTAATTTATAATAAAAACAATACTTATTTCTATACGTCATTGACATGACGTCGTGCACCACACTACAGTTACCAGTTGCGTAGATAGATTTATTAAGGGCTGCTCTTTCAACCCTAGCTTTACGCTTTTGATCATGCCAGCACTACAAAAAATATTTGTAACACACACCAATTAGCTTACGCTTAGGCAAAGTAAACACTGTAATACTAGAAAGACCATCAATTATGCTTACTTATTTATAACACATAAGAATTTTTTATACAAGTCATACCACTTGCCACTGGTCTATCGTTCGACTTGGCCCGAGCTCGTCAAGAGCTGCTTTCAGCAGCATCCACTGCCGCTCGTGCTGGGAGGCACCCTTCGGAGTTTTGAAGTCTCCGGCTGCGAAATCTGGGTGCTCGTGCATATAATCGCACAAATGCTTGATTTGCCTTAGTGCTACGACTCCTGAAACATTCCAATATATAATAATTTTATTCCGATTATTATAAGCAATAAAATACTTTTTTGTGCGCTGTTTCAAATAATAAATGAGATTGGTATTGGATAGTGTACTATATAGTTTACTTACAATTTATTGGCACCTGCTGCTGTCGAAGGCTTTGAGTTTTCCATAGTTTTAGAGAAATTTAAATAAAATTTTAAACTTTGAAGATTTGAAACGTCGGGAAAATCAAAAAACCCCTAAAAACCTAAAAATACGGACAATTACAACATAGTTCGTGGAAATATCGCGCGTTTGATATCCGTAAAAGTTGTTTTATTTCAATTTAGTAAGACAGTTAATCCGTCAACCAAGCTCTGTCAAAGTTTTTTTTATGAGTTTGACTTGACAGCCATAGAGAATATCATCTATAAAAGGCTGCATTCATGTAGAAAAGAACGAATGGAAAGGAATGAAAACCATTTTTTTGCATTATAAAAAACATTTTATAAAAAAAAAACAAACCGACTTCAAAAAGTAAAAAATAAAACTTTTGGAGTCGGTGCTAGTTAGCTAAGGCCAAAAAAAAAAATAGTTAATAGAAGTGCAATGTAGAATGCTTTGGCTGGCACCGACTCCAAGTTTTTATTTCAGATTTTTTTGTTACATTATGTGCCGTTACTTACACTAAAAATCAGCCCATACACAACAATGATGTCATCTAGGTATACGACTACTTGCCAAAAGGTGATTGATATTTTTCAGGATTATGAAAAAACTACTAGCCAGATCTTCGTAAAAATTATATGGGACCACACATAAACCATTTTCTTCCAGATAAAAAAAGAATTTTAAAAATCTGTTAACAACTGGCGAAGTTATGGTGGAACATACATAAAAAAAAAACAAAAAAAAAAAAAAATACAGTCGACTTGAGAACCTCCTCCTTTTTTTGAAGTCGGTTAAAAATGGTAGGTTTCTCTTAAATGGCAACATGTGTTTCTCGTGTTGACAAGCCGAAGTCATGACGAGATATTTCTCTGTCGCGGTGTACATGTTAGGGAAAATGACAAATAAACCAAAAACGACAAATTTTCTCATCTCGTCTACGAGATATGTCACGGTGCTCATCTTAGCCCAGCAGAACTTTTGTATGTCTACTAAATCATTTAATATTACATTAAACTGTAGGGTTCTCACATTGCCACTTAAAATCCAACCCAACGAGTGTTTTCAGCAATAGGTGATTCTTGATCTGCTCTACAAATTCCTTCTAATAAAATTAAGGAATAAATATCAACCCCAAGTAACATATCTATTGGGCGACATTCGCGAAAATCGGGATCTGCTAATGTTATGTTATTCAAATAAGGCCATGATAGTTTGCCGAAGGAATGACTGGGTAGATTTTTTACGAGATTATTTATGATAAGAACATTGGTTTCAAATTCAAAATCGCTGTTTGCTGATAAACATTTGATATGTAACATTCCCTTACAATTGTTTTCATTTGAACCAATTCCAGAGATCACACCTTGGCATTTAAACAAGGCAACCCTAGACGCTGCGTTTTCAGTGATAAGCGACGCCTGCGATCCTTGGTCCAGTAAGAAGCGTAATTTGATGAATAATCCTTTTCGATGTTTGTTCTCTGTTGCTAATAGGACATCTGTAATTTCATTTTGGAGCGACACGTGAGAGTTGCTGCGGATAGTGTTCGTTGACTCCGGCGCGCCGACGACACGGTGCTACGTTCGCGAATTTCTTATTGCGAGTTCGTCGCACTGTGCGCGCGCTGTCCGATTGCAATGCCTCATGCAGTAAAGTATTATGTGCCTGATTGCACTCGCGACACCTTATGTTACCGTTATGGCAATAAAGGCAGTTTTGACAAATATTTAATTTTGTGATTGTTTTACGTTTTGATATTGGAGGGAGGCATTTCGAGAAATTGTCTGCAGTAGAATATGCCGTGGTCATCGTTTCTGCATATGGGACATTTATAATATTTATTGGTATTTATAAACGTTTTCATTGATATAAATTGATTGCGACATATTCCGTCCCTGCGGTGAAAATGATTGCTTTGTTTGAATTATTGTTGAGCGATTTATGATACTTTGAACTTGAGGTCATTGAACTGTTATGGTTATTAGGGTTTCATCCCAGGAGATTAAACTGGGCCCGCAAGGGATGGGTCGGCTGCTGCTCAGGTGCCCGACAGCAGCAGCGAAGGCGGCTATTCAAGGAGGTGGGCTGCAG
This sequence comes from Chrysoteuchia culmella, assembly GCA_910589605.1. NCBI lineage: Eukaryota > Metazoa > Arthropoda > Insecta > Lepidoptera > Crambidae > Chrysoteuchia > Chrysoteuchia culmella. The sequence goes on along the minus strand of OU342651.1, from coordinate 16,608,993 downwards.
GTTGGATGGAACACCGCGCGGGTCAGAGCGCTGGCGCCCTTACCGTTGCGGTGCTTCAAATGCATGGGGGTTGGGCACACGAAACCGGTGTGCCCCTCGTCGTTCGATCGGGAAGCTCTTTGTTTCCGGTGCGGGAAGCCGGGGCACCTTAAAGCCAGGTGTGCAGCCGAGCCCAAGTGCGCGATATGCGCCGCCAGTGGGCGGCCAGACGGGCACATAATGGGCAGTGTTCGCTGCACCCCTCCAGCCGCGAGAGGCAAACACCTCGAGCGAGGAGGAGGAGCCAAGGAAAGGGTTGAGGCGCGGGCAGAGGCCTGCGCGCCCGGAGGGGAGAGGATGTCCGACTAAGGTCGATCCTGTCCACGTGTCGCAGACGACCGCGAGCGCTCTCTACCGCTCTCACGAGAGAGAGGTCCGGGATGCGCATCTCGCGAACAGGAGGGTGCAAACGCACTCCACTTGGTGGGACCAGTGGGTGGTGGCGGGTGTGCCATCGTCTGCATTGCACGGTTCCACCTGTTGGGGGGATGGCCAAACTTGCTCGGCCATCTCCTTTCCGCGAGGGGGCCCGATGGGGCCACGGCCGCCTGGTCTTAGGGGTGATTGCGAACCCTACCCCCCGTGACCAATGGCGGCCTGGAGGGCAAGTACTAGGAGTTTTAGTTGGTAGTACTTCAGGTGAGTCCAACATTTCGAATCGCCCCTACATCCAGGGGCGAGGGATGCGTAAAAGCATTTCTCCTAGTATAAAAAAAAAAAAAAAAAAAGGGTTTCATGTAATAGATTTACCCTGAGCTTCTTGCTTTCGTTTTGAATTTTCCATTGTTGTACACTTATTTTCTATAAATGATAAAAAATCTGCTATGTTGGGTCTCTTTTTTTTTATTAATTAGGGGCTACAGTGGGATAAAAGCCTAAAAAGTCTTTTAGGCCTTTAGGCTAGACCTTTTTCATAGCCTTTTTTTGTCCACCCGATGACTATAGGCTTTTAGCCTTTTTGTAGGCTAAGCGCATATTTAAAAGCCTTGAAAGGCTAAAAACCTATAAAGATTTTTCGTCCTTTAGGCTAGGTCTATTTTATTTATTGTGCGAGTATAATAATTGTCAACTTAATTTTAGAAAAGAAAGAAAGAAAATTATATTTATTTGAGACAAACACGATAATGTACATAAATAAAAATAACACAAAAAAGGCACAGGTTTGTCCCAAAACGGTACCGACTCAGCATAATGCTTGGCTTTTTGGCCAGCGCTGATTTTACGATTTTATACCGCCCTTATGTCGGGGTGTCTGAGTGTTAACCGTACATCGGACGAGTCGGGCGAGCGCGTATTTGATTTTACTCAAGCAACGTATGAACGTCGCAGTGTGAACTCATGACTCGTGAATGATTTTCAACTACCCTCAAAAAATTTCATTATTTTAGTATCCGTGTATTGTAGCTTGCAGAACGTTTTGTATGATTTATTTATTGTTCCGGCTAATCTGTTAAGGAAGATTACTCTTTGTATTGCGGTTTTCCTGCAAGTGCAGATCACATAAATATTACAGAATTAAAGTGAAATTAACTACAGTGAGTTTTGGGTATAAAATACATGGTCTTCGAAGTAAAAGTACACAACAGCATCAATCTTGTTATTTCCTAACACAATGGAATCAATGGAACGTGAAGATGATTCTGATGTTTTAGAACACGAAAGAAAAGCGAGTGAAGAGAATGATTTGCCAAATACAAGTACTGCATCTAGTACAAAAAAGTAAAATCTTCGCATTTTACCAAATCTCAAAATGGATTTAAGTGTAATATTTGTGATAAAAAATCATCGATTAAAAGTTCACATTCAACGTTCGTAAGTCATTTAAAAACACACGAAAGTGCCTCAACACGCAGAACAAATGTGAGTAAACAGAATAAGCAGTCACATTTTGAGGAGTTAGTGCTTAAGTTTGTAATACATGGAATTAGTATTGTCAATGAGGAGCATTTAAAAAAAATTTTGAATGGTCTAAATTCTAATTATTCGCCATTAAGTCCTACTACTCTTACTGTCCACATTCAGGAACTATTTAAAATAAAACAGAAGGAAGTCATCGAAACATGAAAGACCATTACAAATAAAATGTCCATAACATTTGATTTTTGGACTTCTGTCACAAACAAACCGTAGGGTGGTTGTAACAGCACACTATATAAATAATAGTTCTACGTTGCAGTCATTAATCCTGGACTTTGATTTAATACCATATCCACACAAAAAATCGTAGAAATATTCGATTTATATGGATTACAGAAAAAAATCCTTTCGATTACTATCGATAACGAGAAATCGAATGTGAAGTGCTTAGAGTTACTTAGGCTATTTCATGATGATTACGAAGATGTGATCCATACAAGGTGTTTGGCACATATTTTAAATTTAGCCGTTAAAAAGGGTTACAAGAGGATCAAAATCCTATATCAGCTGTGTCTAAATTAGTGAACGTTATTAATTTTTCGCCAAAAAAAACAGGCATATTTCGAAGCCTGCACCACATTGAACATGCCACAGTTAGGTTTGGTAAAGGAAATTAATATTAGGTGGAATTCTACCTACCTGATGTTAAAACGAGCATTCGAAATGAAAGATGCTCTGAATTACATTTGTCAGAACAATAGTGATTTTCAAAAATACTTAATTGAAGACTCTGAATGGAACCATGTAAAATTATTCATGGATTTGTTAATGCCATTTTATGATGCCACATTATTATTATCAAAGTCAAAATATCCAAGTATATACTATGTATTACCCATACTTGATGTTCTTACGAATCAAACTTCTAATGTGGAAATAGATGATGATCTTATAAGAAAAGCTGCTGCAGCTATGTTTGCCAAGTTGCAAGAATTTTCACCTATACTGCGTACTAATTATGCAAAATTTTCTGTAGTGTTGGATCCAAGACTAAAAACTGATTATTTTTCTGGAATGAATAATTATGAAGACCCTCTGACGTCTTTAACCTTATTTTATAATAACAAATCTTCTTCTTAAATTTAAGAGCTGCGCTCTTGTCGGTGGAGTATTTTCCATTCCTGTCTTTTTCCTGCCAATGACTTCACCTCCTGGTACGACACAACATTAACTTTCTCCTTTATTTGTGAAATATAGCTCATTCTAGGTCTACCTCTCCCTCTCCTTCCCTCCATTTTCCCTTCCAGTATGTTTATAATGAAACTGTCATGTCGTAACAGGTGGCCCAGCATCTTTCCCCTTCTATTCCCAATCTCCCCAAGTAAATTTCTGCCCTCCCCAACCATGGTCAGTACATCCTCATTGGTCTTAATATAACCTTCAAAATCAAGGAGGTAATCAACAACCTTATAAAAATATATTTTCTTCTATTTACAAATGGAGAAGACGTAACGAGAGTGAACTTCAAAAATATTTATCATATCCGATCGAGACAGAGGATACAGATGTTATATCATGGTGGAAAACCCAAGAAGAAAATTTACCACATTTACAATCCATGGCGTTTGATATTTTATCTATACCTGCTACAAGTATCCCCAGCTAGTCTAGAGAGACTAGTAGACAGGGAAATAAGGAGCACTGCATTGGTCAGGAACCCTTTAAATCCAAACCAACATGCCTATTCTGCAGGCAAATCAACAGAGTCTGCCCTACATAAGGTGGTTTCTTATATAGAAGGCAATCTCAAACACAAAATATCAACACTAGCACCTTCATCGACATCGAAGGAGCCTTTGACAAAACCAACTTTACCAGCATAAGCCAGGCCCTCTCCAAACATGGTGTCGATCCCACTATTGCCGGATGGATTGACAGCATGTTAAGAGCCAGAGCTATACAATTTACTGTGAATGATACCACCAGAGGGGTAGTAGCAAAAGGATGTCCCCAAGGGGGTGTCCTCTCACCTCTTTTATGGAACATTGTGGTCAATGAGCTGATTAGCTGGCTCAACGACCGCAACTTCCTCACAGTAGGCTATGCAGACGACCTGACCATACTCATCAGCGGACGAGTTGAGAGTGTGATATGTGACCGAATGAGGTCCGCATTAAAGGTCGTCGAACAGTGGTGCATCAAACACAATCTAACAGTGAACCCAACAAAGACGGAACTAATCCTGTTCACAAACAAACGGAGTCTAGGCAACCTTAAATTTCCTAAACTTTTCAATACCAGTCTGTCCCTCAGCAAGGAAGTCAAGTATCTAGGGGTGATACTAGACAACAAACTCCTCTGGAATAGACATCTCGAAGGTAAACTAAACAAAGTCACCATCATATTTTGCCAATGTAAAAGACTGCTTGGCAAAAGCTGGGGGCTATCACCGAAAATAACGATGTGGCTGTATAAAACTGTTATACGTCCCATAATCACATACGGAGCCGTTGCCTGGTGGTCCAAAACAGAGCAAAGAACCGTAATCAACAAGCTGCAGAAATTCCAAAGATTGGCATGCTCTGCGATAACAGGCTGCATGCGAACTACCCCCACAGTCGCCCTTAAAGTAGCTCTGGATCACCCCTGGACCTGTTTATACAACAGGAAGCCTCCATGGCTGCTATAAGGCTTAAACCAAAAGTTTTATTTTTTACTTTTTGAAGTCGGTTTGAATTTTTTTTATAAAATGTTTTTATTTATGGCCATGATAGACTACTAGGCTTTTAAAAGGCTACTCATTTCAAAATAGCCTTTTTAGACCGATCGCGCTGAGTTATTTTGTAGGCAAAACCTTCAAAAATTCTAAAGTTTATAAAAACTTGCCTGTGGATGTATTTGCATATAACAAGCTTATTTTAGCGTTTTGTGTCATTTCTTGCCTATGCATCTATAGAAATTCGAATATTTGTGGTGGATATAAATAATTCAAAATAAAACTTACAAAATTGATTTCAAATAAAAAAACGCAACGGTATTGAATTTAAGATAGCCTGCGTAGTGTACAAACCTAGTTTGTGTCACATTCGTCCAGGGGAAAGTGACTTAAAGTCAGTACATTAATAACTAAGGCAAAAAAAAATTAGAGTTTAAATAACTAGTACCATAATCTGCAGATTACTTAAATAAACCCATGAAATAAATTTGTGCCAGATTCAGGCATGGGATTTTAGTATTTTAAATTTTTTTGTTTGTCCGAGCTATAAGTGCTTTAAAAAAATATTACAATTATTAGAATTTACTTATTTGATATTAAAAATGCATGATTGATGGACAGTGTGAATTTGTGTCATATTAATGCACGGCATTATTAATTAAGAAAAAAATACAAAAAAGCGCACGAAGTTAGTAGGTACATAGCGCGCGATGCGATCGAAGCGCAGGCGGCAAGCCCGGCGCGGTCGACCTACCTATACGCGTGGACCGTGTGACATCGCGGGTCCGTCTCAGTCGGGTTATATTCGGTACCTACTATAATAGGTAATTAGATTATCCCGTGATTAGATCAGATTAGGTAAGGATTGAATTGATGAACGAAAGAACACACGCCGTCGTTCGGTTATGTAGAGATTATCATCATCATATTAAGCTTTAATCTACTATGCAGCCGCAGGTCATATCTAATTTTCAATACTGTTAATTTTATGCAAGTGAAAGAATGACAGGGTGTCCGTCCGGGTCGTCGGTCGCATAGCAGAGCAGATTAATACCTATATGAGCTATTTAGTAAATTTTCACTTTTACTTACAGGTACTGTCTGGCTATTGCTGTCTCACTCTGATAAATAGGTCAATAATAGCTTTTCGGTAGTTTTTATTTTTTTATATATCATATAAAAAAAGTATTCTGCTTTAAGTAGAGTCAGCAAAACAATATTTATAGCTTATACTTACTAAATACGGCATAGTCGTTGATTTACAGGAACCGGGTCCGATACTCCGTTAAGAGAACCGGGAATATCGCTACTCCCGGTACTGAGAAACCCCTAAAGCTTTTTTGTATTATTGAGCTGTTTAAAATGTGTGCATAAATGAAAATGTTAGACGCAAGATGAAAGAACCATAGAAAGTGCTGCTGCTGTGAAACTATTTTTTGGTAGTTCCCCGCGTAACACACACAAAATTAAGCTTTTATACTATAACGTACTATTGAAATACGCTTATATTGCCGTTCATATTACTGTCTGGCTATTGCTGTCTCACTCTGATAAATAGGTCACTGCCCTGTTATACCGCCTAATGATAAGCTAGGAGTAACAGGTAAGAAGTTACACTCTAGCGCGGTACAGAAGATAAAAGAATCAAAACGCTTAGCCGATTTCGACGCATTGAACGCCAGTCTTTGGAATATATTGTGAAGTACATATTCGTATTTATGCTTGTCTAATGGCAGGGGAAGAGTATAGCTGTCCATTTCAGACCGAAATATATCAGATAATAAAGCGTTAAGCTCGCAACAACGCTACTTTCTGTCTCTGCTCAAGGGGTTTGCGTTCAAGCTTATAACAAAAATATTTGTTGTGCGGCGTCGGTACCGCCACAAAAATAGATAGATACCGACGCCGCACTGTAACCGCACCGCGCGCTTTGTATGGAAACAAACGACCGTCCGTGCGCAAAACGACAAATACACCGCTTCGGCACCGCAGCGATCCGACAAGAAACGTCTAAACTGAAAGCGCCCTTAAAGATGTTTGGATCTAAACTTCGATCATCAAGTCGTAGTCATCGTTTAAGCCACATGACACCCACTGCTAGGTATAAGACTCCCCCAAGGATCTCCACAACGATCGGTCCTGCGCTGCCCGCATCCAGCGGCTTCCCTTGACCTTCACCAGACCGTCGGTCCACCTTGTCGGAGGCCTACCCACGTAGCGTCGTCCCGTGCGGGGTCGCCATTCCAGAACCTTTCCGCCCCAGCGGCCATCGGTTCTTCGCTATGTGCCCTGCCCACAGCCATATCAGCCGAGTAATCCTTCGAGCGATGTCAGTTGTTTTGATCAGTTTAGTTCTCCTACGGATCTCCTCAAATCAGATTCGATCACGTAGGGAAACGCCGAGCATACTCATAGTTAGCGACCACGATTCACTACCGTAAGTCATCACTGACAACACACACTGGTCATAGACTTTCGTCTCGAGACACTCCGGTAAGTTGGACGCGATGATCTTACGGAGCTTCCTGAATGCTGCCCATCCGAGTTGGATTCGACGGGAGATCTCTTTCTCGAAGTTGGACTTACCTAACTGGATTGTCTGTCCAAGGTAAACGTAGTGGTCAACATTTCGAGTGTAGGGTTCCCAACGTGAACTGAAGTGGGTATAACATGGGAATTTGACATGATTTTCGCCTTTTCCATGTTCATCTTAAGACCCAATGTTTGGGAAGCACTACGGAGATCTTCGAGCATTGTGTTCAGATCTTCCAAGGTCTCAGCCGCAAGGACTATATCATTGGCTAAACGGAGATGTGTCAGATACTGGCCATTAATGTTGATGCCGAGTCCTTTCGAGTCCAAGAGCTTAAAGATATCCTTCGACGCAGCTGTGAACAGTTTCCGAGAAATGACGTCACCCTGTCTCACACCTCGCTGAAGTTGGATGGGATTTGTATTCTGGTTCTGTAATCGGTCCGAAATGGTGGCATGTTCGTATAAGTACCTCAACACCTCGAAATACCTATAGTCCTGTATATATGGCACCTCTGGAGAGAATGCAGCACCGCCCAGGTCTCTATCGTATCGAAGGCTTTCTTATAGTTCGCAAACGCCAAGCAAAGTAGCAAATTATACTCCTCGGTCTTCTGTATAACCTGCCGAAGCGTATGGATGTGGTCTTTGGTGCTAAAGCCTTTTCAGAACCCGGCTGGTTCGTGAGGAAGTCGTCGAACCTGCGAGCTAGACGACTCGTTATGACTCTCGAAAACAACTGAGTTTGCGTTTGGTATAGTTGGAGGAACCATTTCAGCGTAAAAAACCTTTGCCAGTAAAGCAAAGCTTTTTTCATGCTAATTAAAAGTTTAATGAAATATTAAAAGTTGAAACTTAATGAAAATGACACGCATGATCAGCAAGCATATCCCTCAAAGTAGGATTCAGGTTGAAAGGACTGACCTGTTTCTTATCCTGTTAATCTTACAGCCTCTGTAGACAACCGAATTAGGGAATTAGGAACAAGATGTAAGTTAGCATTGGCTTGGCTATTTCACTAAAGGCCAGGGCAAAAAAAATTAACGATTCTACATCTATATCAATAAAAGCTATAGACTTGCTCGGTCGTCAACTGAAGCTTTTTGGGTTACATGACAAGGGGGCAGAGTTGTATTGCGCTATTAAGAGTCTGCCTGCGGAGACAGGTTCATGAACCAGTTCAGTAGGGGCTCGTGCATCAAATTTAAATTCAAATTCAATATCATTTATTCAGTCTATGCTGTTACAAGCACTTATGAACGTCAAAGAAGCTACGCCATCGGCTCACAAACCCTACGGCTGGATACTGGATTTTCTTTGCTAGGAAGGCATTGAATGATGACCCGATATTCAATTTTCTCCATACTTGTGAACAACGATAAGATGCTTAATTAGTAGCTACCTGGGCAAATGAACCTGTCTCCACAATCCCCCCAAAACCGGAAAGTTTCCGATCTCAGGAGATTGCAATGCAAATATGGCTAGCCAAAGGAAAGGTCAGAAGTCAGATAATGTTTATATAACATCGATAAATAATGCTAGGGCATAGTCCCAGGAACTCCTGGTTACGAATTTTCCCGAGATTCCCGATACGGTACTTACTGGGGCACATTAACTGGCATCGGTTTTAACATGGTATCGCAGAACCGGTTCTCATTAATAGTAAACTTCAATATAAATATATTCAAATGAATGAGTTCGAGATAGGGAAAAGTACGGAGAATTCAAAGTAAATTTTTTTTCCCGGGACTCCCAGTACTGACGCAAATTAACTGACACCGGTACCATCGTATAGAAGAACCTGTATTCTTGGTTTTCATTAATAATAATGAATGGGTTAGAAATGCAAAACTATAAAACAAAATGTATTAAACGAGTGATTGACAGTGGGTGCATGATTTCTAATTTCAATTTTAACAATCAGAAAGGCTGTCATTTAGAATAGTGGCACTTGAGGTGGTATAAAGTAAAAACAAATTATACTTACTTACTTGCCTAGATCAGATATATCCTGTTTTCTTTTTTGCTTTTTATTTAATGTTTACCTACTTCTAAAAAACATCTTAGTGTGGTCATCAACTTACTTAAAAATTATTAAGTAGGTACCTTCTTGACTAGCAATGTAGGTACCGTCAACAGCACGTACGGCTTTACATTTGCACTACGAAAACCACCGACGAGCGACGTAAGGCCGCTCTCAAGGTTACACACACCGCTCGCGTGTCGCGTCGCGTCCCATGCGCTTGCTCTTAGCGGCAAATTTCAAAATGTTCCGGATTTAAACTGAATCTAATAATATAAGATTCCATGGATAAAAACGACACAAATTTTGAATAGTGTTTCGTTATATCATAAAGATAATATAAACATAAACTCTAATAACTTGAATTTTCTTTTGTGACTTTTACATCGTTTTGAACAAAAAAAGGAAAGTTTCTGAAAATGCCATGGAGGAATCTGACACAAAACATTATAAACAAAAGATACCATTGATCTAAAACTTATAACACTTATTTCACCAACTCTAATATTCTTTTGAGCTACTGAGGCGACATCTTAGGCAATGGTTAGATAACAGTATTCCCGTGGAGAGAGATGACACAAAAACCTCGTGTACATCGATTACGACTTTCTAATCCCCATGAAAGTAAAATTATCGTCTCTAATTTTCTTTTCGGCCGATAATGTCAGAAAAGACAAAAACGTCAATATATACTTATCCCTGCACCTAAGATGACACAAAATCATATATTAGGTTAAGTAAATGGTCCTGGAACTGTATACCAAAAATCAAGAACTTTAATATTTTTGAAACCTCAAAACTTATCCCTATCGGTCTATTTAGGCTTTATTTCCGACAAAAGTCTTTTTTGAGTAGTAGGCTTAATATAAGGCTATAGCCATTATTCAGGTTATGGCTTAGTAGTAAGAATTAAACAAGTATTTTTGTATTGTATTTATATCAAATTAAATGAAAACAAATATTATTTGAAATCGGAAATAATAAGTACTTGTTATACATTATTTCCAAAAAAAATTAGCCACGATGACAAGCGCATTGAGGATCTTATACTTTTGCCACCCAGGCGATTTCTTTTTTTATTAATTGAATATCCTGCCTTAGAGAATGATTGTTCGCTGGGGACACTTTTGGTATTGGTATTGGTGATGGGCTCTTTTCTCCGCATTTAGACTCTCATTTGGTCCGTTATGCGTGAACATAGCATCGGATGGCTAGTCAAGCCATCCCAGCTCCTTCCAGAAGAGCAGAAGCCTCCTGGGGCGTTCACAGGCTTCTAGGAGCGACCTCACGTCTTTGAGGATTTCTGCCCGTTTTGCGGCCAAACCCACGCACTCCAGGATTACGTGGGCGGCTGTTTTCTCTGCGTCCAGGCATCCCCTACATAGGGGGCTGTCTGTCGCATTCATAATGAATAGTTGTCGGTTTAAAGTTAGGTGACCTGTAAGTGTGCCTACAACTATTCGGAGGTCTGGACGATTAAGGCTGAGCAGTCTACAGGTCAATCGCGGCGAGACTGCAGTCATCGCCAGCTTGGACTGTCTACAGCTTGTTTGATCTACCCAACGCTTATTATGTGCAGCACGAGTACGCTGTCTTACCCATGAGCGCAGTTGGCTGAATGGGAGTGGCAGAATGGGTATGGATCCAGCCACTGTTGTGGAAGATCCCCTTCTTGCCAGCTCATCGGCGGCATCGTTCCCGTGTGATCCACTATGCCCTTTAATCCATTGTAGGATTACACTGTTGTTGTTGGATGCTAAACGATCCAAGACTCAGGGGCATTCGTAGACAATACTGGAGTTGATCGTGTTGGCCTCCAGTGCTGTTAGGACGGCCATACTGTCGGTCAGTATGCGGATGTTCAGTTCCTTCATACCTCTAGACAGGGCCGTGGTAGCTGCGTTTATTATTGCAACACATTCGCATTGAAATATCGAACTGTGTTGGCCTAGTGCTAGTGATGTTTTGATATTTAGGTCTTGTGAGAATACTCCGGCTCCAGTGCCAATCCCCATCTTGGAACCGTCCGTATAAATTCGGACTTCATGTATGCCAGAGTAGTCTTGGTCACTTTCAAATAACTGTATTAGGTAATTCTTTTCGAAAATGTATTGTTTAGGGATCCTGTCGCATGGGGCAGCGATTAGTGACTCATGTTTCACTAGATTATTCCACAATGTGGAGTGAGGACCCTCTTGGTTGTACCACAGACCCAGGTGTTTAAGCCTTATACCAGCCATGGAGGCTTCCTGTTGTATAAACAGGTCCAGGGGTGTTAGATCCAGAGCTACTTTAAGGGCGACTGTGGGGGTAGTTCGCATGCAGCCTGTTATCGCAGAGCATGCCAATCTTTGGAATTTCTGCAGCTTGTTGATTACGGTTCTTTGCTCTATTTTGGACCACCAGGCAACGGCTCCGTATGTGATTATGGGACGTATAACAGTTTTATACAGCCACATCGTTATTTTCGGTGATAGCCCCCAGCTTTTGCCAAGCAGTCTTTTACATTGGCAAAATATGATGGTGGCTTTGTTTAGTTTACCTTCGAGATGTCTATTCCAGAGGAGTTTGTTGTCTAGTATCACCCCTAGATACTTGACTTCCTTGCTGAGGGACAGACTGGTATTGAAAAGTTTAGGAAATTTAAGGTTGCCTAGACTCCGTTTGTTTGTGAACAGGATTAGTTCCGTCTTTGTTGGGTTCACTGTTAGATTGTGTTTGATGCACCACTGTTCGACGACCTTTAATGCGGACCTCATTCGGTCACATATCACACTCTCAACTCGTCCGCTGATGAGTATGGTGTAGTGTGTGACTCACCTCCACCACCTTATAATTATATATATGATATGTAACGCCTAAGTAAGAGCAGTAATAAACCTTCTTTCTTCAAAGTTATACGTCCTATCATTTCACGTCTCCTGGGTCCCACATTACATGGCGACCCTGCCAGTGCTGCCTGTGGGCAGTACTGGGTCAGATGGTTAGGAAAAAAGTGAATACATATAGACTAAAAACTGAAAAAAAAAACTTAACTTAACTAAAAATGACTATAAAACTGAAAAAATATAAACATATTATTGAAGATAGTGTTACATAAAATATAAGTTAAAGTGTTAAAATTAGTACATTCTACTTCATAAAAAAGGACAATTATTTCAAATAACAATCATGGGTTGAACTATTTGGAAAATAAAAAGAACTGAATTTGTGCGGAAAAATCGGCTGATGCTGCTGGGAAAGTTATGATGGATGGAGAGAGCTGGGTGCCGGGAGACGATGGAGCCTGATGAGGAGCAGCAGGGTGTCCATCGATTCAGTTGGCCAGTAAATTAGTGCAGAGGAGGAAAGTCAGCACCGCGATTTTATTTTCTCTCTTATGTTAATCGACTGATTGATTGATAGTTAATTGATTTTTTTAATTTAATAGAATTCAGTGAATTTTTGAAGTGAAAACTTCTTTAGCGGCGTTGAGCACTTTTTCTGTAATGGGTATAAAATCTTAAACTCGCGTCAGGACACGTGACCTGATCGAAAAAGCGTAGGACGGATGGAGAATGTTGAGGTGACAGGTTGACTATGGTCTCGGTTGCTTAGCGACAGACTGTTGATAATGTCTTTTACTTGTCTCTTGTTTTATTGTCAATATATATTTTTCGATTCTCTATAATAACTAATGTTTTCTTATATCTTATTACCTAACTTAACGTTCACTTTAATATGGTTTGTCATGTTTGTGTACGATAGCGCAATAAATGAATATTGTATTCTACCACATAAATGATAGTACTTTTATACTGATAAAGCAATTGGTGCAAAATTATTCCCTAACCATTCCAAAATATCAAACATGCTCAACGTTAATAATCAAGTTTTCACTTCTGCCGGCACTCCCGGAGTGCAACCCGTCTTTTTTTTTTATCAAAAGTTAATATGTAACGAGTAAAATGTATTAAAATTTTAAATATTGCCTAAATTAGAACGAAAATTTTATCAGATTTAAGTAACTTGTTAGTTTTTTTTTCAACTCCATCAAGTATCTTCTTACGTAGTTGCAAAATATTTCCTTTTTCAGCTTTCTTATTTGCAAAATGAGTTGCAAAATAGAGTACTTAATGATAATTTTATTATAAAAAAAATACGTCATTTTCAATTTTGTTATTTGGTGGTTATTTGAATTATTCAGTAACATTAAAAATTCATTTCAATGTTGGGTAGCATTTTTACAAAGAAATTATATCACTATTATAGAGTAAAATATGGTTACTCTGACCTATATTTCAATAAAAAGAAGAAGAATTAATATAATGTTATGTTACGTCACGTAAGTTCACTACGGATTCGAATCTGTAGAAATTAAGATATAAAAGTGTCATTTTTATTTGCGTATTTTTATGGAACATTTTTAAGCTTATTATGTCTTAGAATATACTTACTAAGTTAAGATGGAACTAAACACATTTATGTTTACAGTTGTTGACGATTTTCGGTTAAGCTCCAAAGCTTAACTCCATAGCGAGAAATGGTAAGCGTGAATCTTTAAAATTAAGTTTTTTTTATTCGCATTAAATGTTACAGGTGTTCTTACATCAATTTAAAGAATCTTATATTTATCTAAACTTGACATTTTATTTGGTATTATATCTATTCGAAGTATATCTTGTTTTCTATAAATAACAAACTTAATATTTTTAGCCAGTGCAACTCTCTTAGATAGGAAAAAAATAAGTTTATCAATGAATTAATGAGTAATCAATCGATTACAATGACAAATGTAAAAAGTCACAAAACTTGAACACTATATTTTTTTTTTTGTTTTTTTTTCCACGGTGATTTTTCTCTGCAATTAATTATAGTGATATGAATGTGAAAATACTTTATCAAATTATTTTGAAACATGATTATCGTATTGAAGTAAACTTTGTTATATTTTATGTTCTTAAATTACAATAAAAATATAAATAAATGAAAAGTAGATCGAGAGTAAAGCATCGAGGAAAATATTTTATTTACACTTTTCAATAATTTAATTGCGGTATTTTGTCTGTTTTTATGTATTTAGAAATTATTTTTCCATGTGTTTGGCTCACATGTAGGTAAATTCTAAAATTATATATAAAGTAATTTTTATCTGCAAAATGATATACTTACTACTTTACTAGACATTTTTTTTGTATTGGCGTCGTTTTGGGAATCGTGACTTAAAGTAATGTCTCAATATATAACAAATAGTAATAAAAGGGTTTATTAATATCATTTTTATATAAAATCGAAAATTTGGAAATTGATTATAACTAGAAGAAATCTGTAAGTAGTTATCACCGAACTGGGCAAATCTCAAATTTCATAAATTCGGAAAATCTATTTCATTTAATTAAATGACAAAGTTCATATTATAAATTATTTTCACACGAATAAAGTACAAAGATCATAAGCTAATATAGTGTTCAGGTAAGTCAGCGTAACTTGATGTGCTACACATGTCGATAAAGTTTACAATAACAGGATTTAGTTACAAGACCAATGTAGAACGCTGAGTTTAATTTCTCGGAAAGAAATAACTTTAGGTGTAATCAAACATTTCGAAGCGGAAATTCTAATGACATTGAATTTGAAGTTACATTTAACATTCAATTCGATTGAAAGTATTTTAAAATAAGTATATATTATTATTTTACCTAGAGACACTGTAGCAATAATTATGTGTAATTAAACATGTACATATAGGATATACAATGTAACCTTTTTATTTGATAAAAAAAAGAAGTAAGATACTCGTAAGTAGGTAGAGCCGTATATTAAAAATATTTTAATCACTTTTTTTAAATATGGTCGTTAGGTACATATCAATACCAATTAAAAAGTATGAATTTTAAGGAAATGAAGAATAAAATTGCGATTGATTTCTTGAAAATATTATTAAGCGAGTACTTATATATTACTACCATTTTTACTTTTATTAGTTGTTGGGGTTATAGAACTGATATTTCATAGTTAAATATTTTGTAATATTGAATTTATATATTTTAAAACGAAATGTGACATCATTGAAAAGTTATGCAAAACATTGCCATTAGATTACGATATTAGCGAGAAATTATCTTGCAAAATGAAACGTGCCTACGTATCATCTCGGTACATAAATGAAACAAACTATTAAATTATATGACATAGAAATTATATTTAAATATCAAATATATCAATATCAAATATCAAATATCAATATCATTTATTCAGTCTAGGCTGTTACAAGCACTTATGAACGTCAAAGAAGCTACGCCATCGGTTCACAAACCCTACGGCGGGAGACCTTGTAACGAAAACCGGCAAGAAACTCGTCAAGGGCTATTTTTTTCTCCCTGTTTTATTTCATACAGAGTCGTCAAATTGAAAAGTGAGCTTAACATATCAGTAAGGTCAATTTCCATAACAAAAGAAAATACTAATTATAATATTACATTTTATGGTTATCCTAACCGTAAACAATTTTCAACTCGCAAGGAAAGACTTAAATTTAACATTTCTCGCATTACAAGCTTACTGTACTGCAAGTTGTGACGTACATACAGGTTGATAGCAATTTATTTTAGATGAAAATATTTAATCTTAGGCACAACGTTAAGACAAGCAGACTGAAGTAGACCCATTTCCGCTGGCGGCACCCGTTCACGAGCATGACGCATGAACCAGCCATCGCTTCGCTCAACCATATTTTAGGGAACGTAACGACCCGCCTCACACGACACCGCCGAAGAAACGTTTGAGTGAGCATGACGTACTTCAGGTACTTCATGTTAAAGTGTATAAATAAAAAAATACAATGGCAAAAACAAAAAAAAAAAAAAGATAAAAGTGCATTAATATAAGACGCAACTTACAATGTTACTGGAAGACGCATCAGCTGGGTCATAATCATAAAGCGTATTTAAAGTAAATTAATAATAATAATAATGGCTTTCATATACTTAATTACAATAATTGAAGAACATTACTTATTTTTATTTATTCTGATCAAGCAGTGTCACGTCCTCAATTCAAAACATCATAAATAACATAGAATTTATAAAATTGAAACCAAAATATAAATATCTCAACACATTTTAACACAATCAGACAAGAGCAGACCCATCCCACTGGCAGCACCCGTTCACGAGCATGACGCATTAGTCCATACCACCCGAGTTGAGTCCGATTGTTATGCTTAGTGTTCTTTTTTAGTAACTTACCTATATGTAGTACAGTTTCGATTTAAAAAATAAGAATGAAAGTGTAATGGAAATGACTAAGAAATCATGCAAGGATATGAAAATTAAGAAATAGGAAAATAATTGTTTTTTTAATAGTGGGCAATTCGTATTAAAAATCTTTTTGCACCTAGGAATAGGTTTGGCAATAAGGTACGAATAGGAAAGTTATGAAAGAGTTATATATTATGAATATGGATGGTACGAGTATATAAGTATGGAATAAAAAGTTGGTATTAGTGTGTTATGGATTATTGAGTTAAAAGAAGTTTGCGAGTATTTAGGGTTTTAAGGTTGGCACGCAATTGGATTGATCACCCAAAACCAATGCAAACTCTTATTAATCTAAATATTCATTAAGGAATTGTGGTTTTATGGATGGTTATGATTGAAAAAGATAAGTAATAAAAAGTGGTGAAAAAGTAAGGTATACAGTAAAAGTACTATAGGGATCAGGTCCTTCAGATTAATCAAGGTGTGGACGAGTTTCCCCTTCGAATACTGTTGGAGACCAAAAGGTGTCTTAATTCATGACCCTATAAATTGGTACATGGAGGGTCAGATCCTCTTATTCGATCATGGCGCGAACGAGCTTCCTCCGTGAGAAAAGTTGGAGTCCAAAAGAGGCTTAAACCATGACCCCCAAAATAAGGTTGTGCGCACAACCCAAACAGGCACTCAGATGCACTGTTTTTATAAATGTTTAAAATAAATATATAAAGTCGACTTATTATGAATGTATCAAAAAAAAAAATAGTAAAGGGACCGGCCGGCCCAAATGAATAACAATAAAAGTGCCTAAATATAAATATGAAAAGTTAAAAAAGAGGTGTACCATAATACTAGTATAAAATATGCGCAAGTTATTGAAATATTGTAAAGATGTGTGCACACGATATTATAAATGAAATATTAAAATTAGTTTGATTTGATATGATGTTATTGACTATATTATTATCGCAACGAGATGGAAGTTGTATGAAACTTATAAAAAAAAAGTACTAGAGTGTAGAAAAAGAAAGTGAAATTTTCCTATACTTGTGGTATTACATTATTACATTACATTACTAAATAGTGGAAAATATCATTTTACGAGAATGACATTTATTTTGTTAAAAGTATAGTTTAGTTCCTACAGTATATACGATAGGTTATTTTAAGTCTTCTTTTTTTTTACTTTCTTGCTTAGATACTCGATTCGTATTTAGGTACCTATATAATCTATCTCTATATATGTTATTACCTTGGTATATAAACATTATTATTTCTTATTCACATACATTTTATTCTTTTTATCTTAAGTAAATAAATAACTTACTTTACTTAACCTACTAAGAACAGGATATTATTTGACATTTGTCAAAGTTATTTTAAAAGATTTTACTTTAACATGCTATCTGTTAATAGTTTGTACGATCACGCTATGAAGAAAATTGTCAACATAAATGTCTATCTATGGTATCATTAAAGTAGCTATCAGTTTTTGCTTATATGTAGCTAAAACATTAAAACTTAAATATTGTTAGGTATTGTGTTTTATCTATTTCTATTTTTTTTCTCACTACTTTGTAGTATTAAAGGTTTCAGATATTGTAGATTTAGCTTTTATAAAAATAAGGGTGAAGTATCTTTATTGTATTTAAAATTTTAAAATATTCCAAATAATTGTTAGTTACATTCACGTTTTTTTTGTCAATTTACTTGTTACTGAGCATTATATTGCATTTATTTTCTCTTACTTGTTTATGAGTATGTTTTGATTTTCTATTAGTATTTTTACTTCTTTTTTGTAATTAAACATAAGAGTGGTGACTGATTTATCAAAAGTATTCTTGATATTTACCCTTATCACTTATTTGAAATAAAACTCGTATAAACTTAAAGTGTAATTTATAACCAATAATGTAACCATTTTACAACAGATTTTTTTTGTATTTTATATCACCTCAGCATTGTATTATTATACATTGTGTTTTTAATGTGTTAGACTAAACTGTTATAAACTCTTTTTTACTTTGTGCAATTTGTAATTGTTAGAAAACGTAAAAATATTTAGAAATTTCTTCTTTATCCGATTGACTTTACACTTTCTATTTAGAATTTATATATAAGTATAAAAAAAAGAAAAATTGTAACTATTTCATTTTTTTTCAATTACAGGGGAGGTGTAGTGTGTGACTCACCTCCACCACCTTATAATTATATATATGATATGTAACGCCTAAGTAAGAGCAGTAATAAACCTTCTTTCTTCAAAGTCATACGTCCTATCATTTCACGTCTCCTGGGTCCCACATTACAATGGCCAGGTCGTCTGCATAGCCTACTGTGAGGAAGTTGCGGTCGCTGAGCCAGCTAATCAGCTCATTGACCATGCACAATGTTCCATAAAAGAGGTGAGAGGACACCCCCTTGGGGACATCCTTTTGCTACTACCCCTCTGGTGGTATATAATAAAAAAAATTCAAACCGACTTCAAAAAGTAAAAAATAAAACATTTGGAGTCGGTGCCAGCCAGGGCATTCTACATTGCACTTCTATTAACTATATATTTTTTTGGCCTTAGCTAGCTAGCACCGACTCCAAAAGTTTTATTTTTTACTTTTTGAAGTCGGTTTGATTTTTTTTTATAAAATGTTTTTATTTCAGATTTTTTAGTTACATCATGTGCCGTTACTTCACTAAAAATCAGCCCATCTAGGTAAACGACTATTTGCCAAAAGGTGATTGATATTTTTCAAGATTATGAAAAAACTACTAGCCAGATTTTCGTAAAAATTATATGGGACCACACATAAACCATTTTCTTTCAGATAAAAAAAGAATTATAAATATCTGTTAACAACTGGCGAAGTTATGGTAGAACATCTTGGACGAATTGGTTAATTCGTCCAAGTAGAACATACATAAAAAAAAAAAAAAAACAACCGTCGAATTGAGAACCTCCTCCTTTTTTGAAGTCGGTTAAAAAGAACTAATAGGCTTAATTTTAGGCCTAAAACCTATAGTCCTCAGGAACCTGGTCTCAGAATCTAACTTTTGACATAAGATATAGACCAATAGTGGATCCCACGTGTCGACTGCTAGGTACACCATGATTTTTAATGGCATTTAATGTCTCACGTGTATCATGGATTCTTTTTAAATGATTTACTGATACCTGCAGCATGGCTGGGATGCCAAATAAAATGTCAAAAGGAGAGTTGAGTATTAATTTCTTATGATCGTGTCTGTGGGTCAATATATCCCAACAAATGGTGTAGTTATCTGATGATATTGCTAAATGTTGTATGAGTCGCTCGGCCTCACCTTTAAGTTTAGATTTTAAAAACTGCATCCGCTGAGCGCTCTTTAAGGTAGGGTTGTTGTGTATGGTCTCTATAAATAGATCCTGAACGAAGTCCATTCATGATAGTTACCACTGAAGCTGGGTAGTTCTAATTGGGGTGTTGAGAGCGAGTTGAAAAGCCCGGTTCTGCGATTTGATTAGAACTTGGTACGCCGATAAGAGTAGCCGGCTTAAGAAACGTAGTGGATGGTCTGCTGCTTTCGCCTCTCGGCTGATAATTTTGTATAGTAGCCCTGATATTCGAGAACCTATCCCTTGTTACCTCAAACGTATTTGATATAAAGTAGAGGTGACTTATCCTCAAACCCACATAGTGTGATATGATTTGATTGATACTCATGCCAATAACTATCTAACGTTTCCAATCGCTGTTTAATATATGTTGAAGTTTTCCGATCAGAACCGTCTGCGTCTTTTTAATGTTGGTAAATACCTGCTCAATTGCAGCGGCGATCTGCTCCTGAGTTTGTAGGAAGTCTTCCATGCTGGACATCTTTACTGATGATGATGCTATTGCGGTGATATAAAGCAAATAAAATGATACGCCTTACTTGAACGGTTATTGCTCAAACCCTGACTGCAGGCTGCTTACGATGTGAAGTAATCTGGATGATCTTGATATTTTCTCCGATAACTGCAGTGTTAATCCATCTCACTCGCAACACATGATTCACGTACACTGAATACGTTTGCACTTAAGTCACTCGCGAGGCCCTTTCGAAGGACCAAAAAGATGTATGAGTTACAGCTTTAATGATAATTCTGAGAGAAGTAAAAGTCTTTGATATTTTTAGAAATGATATATTGATAAAATTATAAAAAGATAAAATACTACGATAATTCTAAAATGGTATGTAAATGAGTTACGCGCGGTGTGATTGATAACCGATGACGAACTAACTGTCTAAAAGACCTAAATTAATGCACGTGCGTGGCGTAAAAGTGCTGAAATAGCAAATGTACGTGCGTTGGCCCGTACAACATAATATATCGTAGTGTCAACAAAATATTGAAAGATTTTTTAAAGAATAGATGAGCAGTATAAATGTTGATGAAATTACAACCCTTTGATCGGGATAAAATAATCTATATAGGAACTCACATGCAAGTCTAAACCACTTAACACTCGTACGCTTGGTCGGTTGGGATATCTAAATTGTACTCCTGTAAAATTAGCTTCTCCCGTCGGTTTCTAAAAAAGTAAAAAAAGAATTAAACCAGAATTGGTTATAAAAGCCTGTCCAAATCAACAAACAATATAAAATGCTTAAGTATCATTAATCAATTGTTTAAAATCATAACCTATCACAAGCGCTGTCAGAAAATCACGTACTTTCCGCACAGGTATATTAATTTGTCTTATTCAGATTCCTAATTTTGTAGGTTATGAGAAAAGTCAAATATTACTCTATTCGTCTCTACCCAGTAAAGACCAAAATCACCAAAGCCTCTCACGTCTCTCCACAGAGGTGTCCTTGCTTGTTTCCGTCCATCTAGACGGAAGATGTAATCCAAATTTTGATTGACCCTCAACGACCTTGGTGGAAGGGCGCGCTTTCGCATCCCAAATTCCCGGTATTGGAAAGCTTGTAGAGATCGCGGATTTCATACAAACAAACGTCTAACTGCAACAAGACGGTTCTCACAAAGTCCTTGATTGGGTTCACGGGGTCGACGATTTGCGGCTTGGAGTTGAGGAACTTGATAATCCGGGAGGCGGCAGTGATCCCCTTCTGGAAGTCGGGCGCATACGTAAATGCGTTCTGTGCTTGACCAGACGCCATTTGCAGAGATTGAGTGGTACTGTTAAAATTATAAACTTAAAGTAGTTAGGTACCCAAGCAAAAATAAAAAAAATAAGTAAGCACTGATACATTTTATTAATGAGGTAGCACGCTTACTGTCGTGCGAGAAACAAAGAAAATAGTTTTTCTTCGCTATTCAGTCAGCCAACCTTATTTATTGCACTTAGGTACTTAAAAATGAGTTCTCATAGCGACGCCTTCACGAACAAAGCAGATTTGGTCCGTAGGTAGGTGATTAGCAGGCGGGACAAATTAGAACGTGGAGCGACTGAATGCGAACGAACAGTCAAACAAATACTCATTTGATTGTTATAGGTACTCACATGAGAATGTTCTCATACGCCACGCCTTCACTGACGATAAGATGTGCTCCGTAGGTGAGGGCGGTAGCGTTGATGAAGTTGAACATAGAGCGCGAGAGGCCGGCGACGACGCCGCGGCAGTGCGCAGAGCGGCGCGCGGGCTTCAGCATCGGCCGCAGCCGCGTCGCGTACTCCGCCAACACGTGCCGCTCGCGACCCAGCGACGCCACCGTGCGGATCTGCGACACCGCTTCCACTGCTATCTACTAAAGTATTAATCATCATCATCTCGAAACAAGCAAACTTGAAACAAGTTAATGTGTGTGGAATCCACACGAAACGAAATATAAGTTAATGGTCGAAAAAATACAAAAGGGCTTCTTGAGGTACCTATATAAGAGGATATTCGGCCATTACCCATTTCTGTATCCCACAAAATTTCTATTGGGTATGCTCGGTATGTGTTCGTTGGATGGCCTCACCACCAAAACCACTCGCTTCTCTGTCAGATGCACGCGGAGCTCAATGTGTCAGGAACCTGACTGAGACGCAGACGTATTCACAGATAGTTGGGGAGCTATTATTATGACTACCTACCTAAATGTTTGTCATTCTGTGAAATTGGATTTTTAATTGTTCACTCTAAACAAAATATTATGTATATTATTGTGTTGTGTCATACATATCTCATTGTGTTGTTGGTATTTGTTTTTCTAAATATAAGTTAACTAAGTGACGTAATTGGGCGCCGCCCGCCCGTGTAACTAATAATAATAAATAAATAAATCTTTTGCCAGTTTTGATGTACCTATTATTGTGTTGCAAAAGAGGTCTTTGCATGAGCCAGCTGCGTCGCTAATCCGCCAGCACCTGCCGCTCGCGGCCTAGTGCGGATTTGCGTTACCGCTTCCACTGCTATCTATCTACTAAAATCTGACTAAATTATTATCATAATTATATTCTGGCAGTTTTGATGTGCCTATGATTGTTGCTAAAGAGGTCTTTGGTATACCCATTACCTAAGGAAAATTAAAGGAAGGCACGACACAACAGGTGGAGTGGAGGTGGGTACCTATATTTATGAAAATAACTCTGCTCCGCTCTTTATGGTTCGGTCGATATTTCAACATGGTTAACGTACTCACTAGTCACCTGATTTCGATCGTAATAAAAATAAAACCTGGAAAACAAAATGCATCATAAATTCAATATGGTAATTCGAGTAAGTTAACTTTACCATAGTGCTGTTCTCCAGACTCTTGGCATCACCGCGCGACTCTTCTCCCACCGCCCGGCCCTGGTAGTAGACGACCACGGCGACCACCGGCAGGAAGGACAGCGCCATCAGCCCCACACGCCATTCGAACAACATCGCCAGCACCACTGCTAGACCTATCGAACCCACACCTTGCAGAACCACGCCTATACGTTGACCCGTAGCCTGAGGAAGATATTACAATGAATATCCATAGAAAGGCCTTGAATTTATCCACTTTTAATTACCAAATTTCTACGTATAGCCATTATCCATATCAATCAGAGCTTTGAATTAATTTTAATTAATTGGTGACCTACATTAGTCATTACAGAAAAATGAACCACAATATATATTTCATTGTTGTGAGGACAATGAGTCCGCGTGGAATTGAAAGTTTGAATCACATCATCAGCCCATCGTCGTCCACTCTTGGACATAGGCCTCTTTAAGTGATGATGATGATGATCCATGATCCGCGGCTACTCTCATCCAGCTCTTGAAAAGTTAAATGTTTAAATACCCACTAGCAAATTCAACAAGAAAGTTGGTTGGTTTCTATTCGCTTATGAAATACGATGATGCTAATAGGATTTAATTTAATTTGTCTAAGTTCGGTATTTTCAAGAGATACCTTAAAATACTTCTACTGACCGACTGAACCCGGGCCGCTTCTCCAGAAAGTCGTGCACACAAAGCTCCGGTCGAGTTGAGTCGGTCGTCGAAGAATGCCACATGTTGTCGGAGCAAGTGCTCGAACATGAGCACGCGCAGCCTCTCCGTCAGGCGCGCGCCTGCAGCGCCAAACGACGTCGCCTACAATGCAATTCACCACCTCTTATTTTTTTTGTATTTGAGACTGGGCAAGTATTTGACCACTATCTTGTTTAAAACAGGATATGGCCTAGAATGTTACATACTTGCCCAGGAAATGCCTATTCACTCTCGCCTTGAAGAGGCCAGGGGCCATGAGCTGGCAGCGTATTTAAGAACTAAATAAATACTACTACAATTTATGAAAAAAAAAACAACAAATAAGCATTTCAGAACTTTCTTAAGAATAAAATATTCAGTAGACTTATGACGAGTTTATAGAATAGAATAGAAAGCGTAGAATAGAAAGCGTAGAAAGTTTGGCAATCTTGACGTTACAGACAACGTTAACAATTATCATCAGCGATTCGCTTGGTGGTGATGTAAAAAGGGCGTAAGGCTGGGAATACACGTCAGATTTTTCCCTCCGATAGTCTGATCAGACAATGGGATCGGAAGGCACTCGTGTGATACATTTGTTTGAATACTTAATATCTGATAGTCGGGTCGGACGTCCGAGCGGAAACGCTACGCGTTTACGATTTTATTGTCTAAAGGTGCTGTATGTGTCGTTGGATAATTTGATAAATAGAATTTCGCAAAAAAAGGGATATTGCAAAAACACGGTTAATTAGACAATAGTGTTTTCATAGTGTGACATTTCTCAATCCTACCGAAATAAGATAGGGTTTTTGCAAAAATACGGGTTGCTTTAGTAACATTGGATATTCTTTCCAACACACAACCTTTTTTCAGCTCATTTGCATATTCTCCCTCTTGAGACTATTATTAACTAGATTAGCTAATATCTGACGATATTAATTTTATGACTTATTCTTTTGATATCAATAACTTTAATCTTATCGAAGCCTGGAGCTTTAGAAGTATTATGTTTATTTATAATTTTGTATATTTTATCTGGAGTTTTTTTCCTAGTTAGAATACTTACATCTGAGTGATTAGAGTAGAAGTTTTCATTTAATAAGGGCTTATTATTACACTGGGGTAAAATTTGTTTTACAGAGTTTTGGAATTCGTGTGCAAATTTGTTGGCTATATCTAGGGATGATTAATTCTGGTCTGAGAAAGCTTTTATAAAAATTTGGTCAATGGAGAGTATAAGTCTGCCACATATTGAATTAATCAGTTGCCATAGCTTTCTAGGATTGCTATAGTTATCAGTTATATTTTTTATAGAAATCATTTCTATAAAATTCTAGCACTTAGTGTTCTTTGTTGCGCGATTTATTGTATTGCAATCTTTTTAAACATTTATTTTTAGGGTCAGATTTCCAAGAGTTAAATAATTTGTCCCTCTTTTTAGACAAGTCTAAAATATTTTGATTCATCCATGGAAACTTACGTATCAACACGTTATTTTTATTTTTTGTTTTAATAGATTTGTTTAAGTAGTGCAATGCCAATACAATTTTTTACAAATTTATATATTTGGTTAGGGCAACACATGCTGTCAGTAAGAGACCAATCCGTATTATTTAGTTCCTCCATAAGTACTACACTGTCATGACAACATTATCTTAGCTTTTTTCTGATCACTCTGTATAATTGTGCCTGCGCACTGCCACTGCAACATGGCGATCAGTGTGACGCGGTGGTCAGCTAAAACAGTATCGACCGCCGCCGAGTACGCATCTAACGTAGACAGTCTGGCAAAAATATGATGGATAACTCGACCCGCTTTAGTCTCGATTCGGGTGTAGTCAGAAATACCACATTAGAAACCGTTCTCAGAAAGCATATTTGTGTATGATTCTCGATGTGAAGTGGATGATTTTAAATCGATGCTAATATCGCCAAGGATTATCATGTCAGTGGAGCCATATTTATTTATGAGTATGGATAGTTCGATGACAAACATTGTTTTGTTTGTGGACGGGGGTCTATAAATTGCACACACAGTTATCGGTTGATTATTTGAAGTAATTGACTGTTATGCTTTAAAATAAGTGCGTTTTGATATTTAGATTTGTGAATTTGAGATAGCTTTTTACGTAAACTATAATACCCCCGCCTTTTTTACATTATCTTAGCTGTGTGTACATTTTATAGCCCGGTTTTTGAAATAGATTGTTTATTTTGTTAGATATATTCGCTTCGGTGACGATTTTTTTTCCTTTCTCATTATTTTATGTAGCAATCTCTAGTTTAAGTTTCTTTTTCTTTTGAAAGCTACTAGGCATGCATAAGCTCGGATTATGATCTAGTTTTATATCTAATTTAAATATAATATTGTTTGTTTTTTTATTGTTATCTGTTGTGTGTGCTAATAAATAAATACCTACATAAATAAATAACATCAAGACTATTTGTTGAGGAATCGATTAAACAACAAAGCTTATGGAAATTTCTAATAAGTGAGCGTAGGTTTACATGCAAACAAAAAATATTAATGTTAGTTTTGGATATTTTTTTTCAAATGAGTTTACAGTTAAATGCAATTCTGCAATTCTGTTATATTATCCGACATAATTACGTAGGTTAGATTAGTACAAAAGAAAATAAAATAAAATTAAGACTTTGCAAATCGGGTCAATATCAACCGACCGAATAATGAACTTGATGTCCTCGTTCTTCTTTGCAAATATTGTTCTTTCCTTACACCCACCAGACATATTTGAAAGCGTTGTTTTGCGTTATAAAGAAGTGATTTTGTGTGTGAAGTAAGCGCTGCTCGGACAAAAATACGGTTTCTCGCTTTGTCAGCTGGCAGGTCAGGTAAAATGTTATCTGTCAGGAGTTCCACGTTTGCAGACGATACCCATAGCTCGCGGTTAGTTTTCGATTGAAGTTTAACAATGACCGGACTCAGTTGCTCCTTGCGTCGCAGTGACACTCTTCGAGCACTCACCACATGATGACTATCTATCTACCTTCGTTTGTTGGCTACTTCTTTGACGACATGCAAGACATTTTGACCAGGCTGTTCCGGGATGCCAGCTAGATACTTAGATAGCTGGCATCCCAGAACAGCCTGCGCTGGAGATCCAGCGTAGCTTATATCTTTTGGTCGAATTCATGAACACGCTGCTATATGGCGCTGATACGAAGCTCCAGGTTTTGTTTTTGTTCACGAGATCCTTAATTTTTTATCGTATTGGCTTGCTCTTTAACAGTGTATTCCAAGTCTGCTAGCTAGCTATTCATGAAATCGATTGAGGACGTCAGGCTTTCTAGTTCATCTTTCACAACTTTCTCATTTCTCTGGTGATATCCTTAAGTAGTTTTTTGGAATCTACCGCCAAGATTGTCTCATCTTCCTAGTCTTCATCATTTTCCGAGTCCTGTGGTACGAAAAAAGATAATCTTTTCGACATGTTTCGAAGACAACCGTCGCAACTCTGCTCTAATCCATCGGAATTACGAAGAGCCGCTAATTGCTTATTAGTGATTTTGGCACAGCTTGCTGTCGCATGTACACATTTGTTGCATCTACTACATTCGATCCCAGGCGATTTTTGGGTGATATTTTTGTTGCAATTAGAGCACTTTTTTAAAACCATTTTCACTATGTAAGTAGTTTAAAACGAATGTAAGTAATCGCAGTAGCGTCTATATACACCATCGGCGCGCGTACGCAACTGAGACGCTTATTCTATAGTGTTTGAAACTGTTAGTGTAAAATTCTTTTGTCTGAAAAAGTGCCTAATTCAATAAATGAACTTAGGTATAGTGACGTTTTCAATTTCAAGTTCTAAAAGCATGAAACACTAATTGAGTTCACCCTTATTTCAGTGGCAAAAATACATTTAAATGCAAAAGATGGTAAAATTTGCATGTGGCCAAGTTTCCGTGCCGATGAGTGTATATGTTTACTAGACAAATTTAAACAAAATATTGGAAAAAATCAACTCGGCCACAAGTGAATCCTCAGATGGGACCCACGACCTTTGGAATTTCGGTCCAATGCTCTGAGAATTCACTTGTGGCCGAGTCGATTTTTTCCCAATATTTTTCTGTTTAAAATTTATCATAAGTATAAAAATAGCATTCAAAAATGTAAAAAATCAATAATCATAAAGGGCTTAGCAGGCTAAGGAAAGACGTGTGGCCCCTGTGAGGAATAGTTGAATTGGTGAATGTCAATTGTTTGTCCCCTCACAACTAGTAATCACCCCAACTTTTAGCCCTCTATCTTGAACTGTCACAGAGGTACTGTCAAAAATGTGTTTTTGAAACATTTTTTTTCAAACTCGTGTATCTCCTAAACCATAGCAGCTAAAGCATCGAAATAAAATCACAGCTACGTAGTATGAGTGGGAGTTTGATTTGATTTGATTTTAACCACTCGGTCCGCGGCTCGAGCACAACTAAAATGGCCGCCGCGTGAGCATTTTAAGACGTAATGCGAACATATTGCTATCTCTTTCCGTTTTCGAGATATTCGCGTCGGCACTACCTACCCCCGGCACTTTCAACCCCGCTCTCCCCTACTCTACCTAACTAGCTTAAAATCAATAAAATTTAAAATGGAAACACCTAAAGAAAAGCTAGTAAGTAAATATTGTGCAGTGTTTAATTGCTTAAACACGGATCGCGATCCAAAATTTACTTTTTTTAAGCTTCCTAAGGACGATGAAAGGTAAGTTCTTCTTTAAAGTGGTTATTATTATAATGACATTCTCATTCATGTTAGGTTTATTATGTACAATGATTTCAAATAATTAGATAAATAGATAATTAAATAATTAAATAATAATTAGATAATTTCAAATAATAACCTAATTAGATTGCAAAATAAGTAGGAACGTAGATATACTAGGTTGGTGTAATAATCTTTCACGAGTTTGATAGAATTAAACGAATTTCTGATGTTTGAGATTGACGATCTGTTGCGTTGCGCCGTTATAAATAGGTACTAACTACGTACCCACCTACTTAATTAGGTTCACTTTTTTTTTGTTCACTAGCATAACATGGCATGGTTAGTTAGAGAAATAGGTACGTACAAAGTACATCATAAAGTTATGTATAAATATACCTATTTTATGAATTAGGCTTACCTATTTTTGAAGACTAGTCTAACACGCGCCATGGTTCTGTTCAACCTTGTGTTGTGTTGTCCTGTATACTTAGTTCGTATTTTTAGTAGGATATAATTAACGCATACATTACGTCATTATTACCAACTGCATATTAAAGTTTGACAACAAAACAATATTATTTTTTACGATAGTATACTTGCGTGCGCTTCGAGGAATACCTCCATATTACGAGATATTCCTCGAAGCGCCCCTATTTCCAAGTGCACCAAACTATTCCTCGAAGCGCACCTTTTAGAAGTACTTGATTTCGTTAGCACACCTAAAAGTAATATCGTAATATGTCATTCCGATTTAATACGCAACCTACCTACATAAACACATAAAAATAAAATTCAATTTCAAAAATAAAGTACACACTAATAAAGGCCGCATCGCTATCATTTTAGGTGAAATAAGTAGGTAGGTAATTTAGGTAGTTTTGTTATTTCTTTTTACTTTTAAAAGGTATTAATTAACCTTTAATATACCTTTTGATTATACTATGCCTTGGACGAATTAACCACTGGACGCGTAACGAGGACCGCGTTCGCCTTTACCCCTCTGTCACTTACCCTGCCTTTTAGACACAGTAAGCAATATGGCGTTGTCAGTATGACGCGAGATCTCGAAGTGGAACATTATCTCAAAAATGGGTAAATACGCTGATTTAATTTGTAAAAATCATACCGGACAATCAAAACATTTTTCTTTTCACGCGTAAGTATAATTTCAATCTATTAGAGTAGCAATTTTTCGTAAAATAAATAAAATTTGGTATGTAAACAAAATGTAATACGTCATTTCAAAAAGTAATCATTGTACGTGTAAATTCTTCAAAGATATTGCATAAGTAATTTGGTTGGGTTATACGTATCACTCATTCATTCAATTGTCATTTTTATGTCGTATAGGGCTTGAACATATCGATAAACATATCGATGTATGTAAATGAACGAACGAATCCAATTTTAATGTAGGAACTATTTAAATAAATTTCAGATTTACAGTTGAGCCCCTAACAAGAAGAATTGGGTGGAAGCGGTACGCAGGGAGATAACATAGACGAGTACTCAGGTCTTAGATAACATCTAAGGTCTGATGATGGAGCCCGAAGATGGCTATAGGAACTCTGTAATTAAACGACGCAACCCTACGAACTTTGAGCTTGTTATATTTGAAATATAGCTTCAAACTTTTAAAAAAATGTTGCTTATTTCACCCGCATGGTTCCCGTTTCCGTGGTAATATCAAAAATCCTGTCTTAGTGCTCGCCAACATCGTTAAAAGAACCTGTATGCAAAATTTCAGTTTAATTGGTTCAGCCGTTTGGGCTGTGCGTTGCCTTGCCTGTAAGTCAGTCACGGTATTGTTTTTTAGTATTAGACTTATGTTGTACATTGTCATGGTGTGTTGTACATTAATATTTAAAATGTATCATAAGTATAAATATAACATTGACAACGCAAAAATTAAAAAATCATAACTTATTAGCTGTTACATCATAATATTAATCGTTAAACATTTGTTTTTTTTTCTCTTTCGAATGCAAGGAAGGATATTCTTACAGCGTATAAAAATATAAAAGTATCGGAGAATTTCGACAGTGGTCCGCAAAACTCGGTAGCTCATTGGTTAGAGCAGTGGGCCGGATTCCCAAAGGTCGTGAGTTCAAGTCACATCTGAAAATTCACTTGTGGCCGAGTTCATTTGTTCCAATATTTTTCTTGTTAAAATGTATCATAAATGGTGGTTACATTTATTATTTGTTTCTAACATAGACCTTGTTAGGTCACAGCAAGAATAAAATTAATTATATTTATGTATGTACTTAGCTATATTATACTATTTTTTAATCTTATAATATTTTAATTTTAAGATCGTTTTATTATATTCAAGTAAAACAATCTTAAAACTACAATAAACTATTGGTTGCAATATACTTGCAATTAGTATTTCAGCTAGTAGTTGCTAGAAAGATGCTGCCTTGGCTTTTTCTTAAATATAGGTAATTTATATGCGATGTTTTGTTGATAACTTCTGGGAGTTTGTTGTTTAATACTGTCATAGCGTATGCTGGACCATACGCTATCCAAACGCTAGTCTACTATTTCTAATTTGGGTTTAGGTTGTGCTAATTTCGTACGGTGGCGTAAATTTTGAGATCTTTAATAAAGTGAAAACAAGTTTATATTTTTTCTTACAAATATGCATATTTCTTAAATATAAATGGACTAGAGTTGTAATTAAAATGTTTTAGTCTCAACGATCTTCTAATGTCGATGATTATTTTCAATAAGTTTTAGTATACTTAGATTTTTGGCTCCAAAAAAAATGTAGAATACGAGATATCACAGCTCGAGAAGCACACAGGGGGTTTATTGTCTAATTTTAAGTCTATCACAATCCCTTTAAATTTTTCATTTAAAAGGTACATATTATTCACATCGCATCACATAGCATCGCGCCACAACTATTTGACCTTTGAAAGGGATTGCAATCGATTATTAAATTAAACACTTATGGAGGGGTTGCTATTGTGTATGTCATATACAATGGTTCTGTAATGAACTAATTACCCATATTTTGTTTTATATAAAAAAGCTCGAGTGATTGAAGAAGTTAATGTAAATAATGAATTATATTATTATATAAACCAAATATTAATGTTTTTTACTCACTTAAAAAGTGTTAGTAAGTAAATTGTAAGTCCGCCTGGCTAGCGACTACCATCTTATCCAAGTCCGTTCCGGCAGTTAGAGGTAAGATAGCTAGTTCCTCAGAGATTGAGGATACCGGGAGAGGCGCGCTTCCACCTTAAGCCTTATCAGTACAGTACTAGTATCAGGTTGCATGTATCTACCCATTTTTCACAAAATAAACCCAAACACAAACGCTTTGGAATTTGGAAACCATATTGTATAGTTTTTATGAATTTGAGGTATTTTTTTAATGAGATTTTCATATTATTAGGTGCTTTATATTTTTCCACGAAATAAACAATTAACTTACTAATTTCTTTAAAACACACATGATTTATTAAACTCAATAGGTTCATTCATTCACTCCTTACCTATCGTGCTATTTATTTTTCCACGAAATAAACAATTAACTTACTATTTTTTTTAAAACACACATGATTTATTAATCTCAATAGGTTCATTCATTCACTCCTTACTTATCGATAAAAAAAATATCGATTACTTCAAGCACTACTGTCATTATTTGACATTAGTAATCGCCCCTCACCCCCGCAAGAATTGGTTGATCGTGTTTTCATACATTCTTCTCGGGTTTCGTGTCCAGTGGTTAATTCGTCCAAGTACTATGCACATGCCTACACAAAGTCTACCTATAAATAAATAAATCACAAAGAGGCAACCCTAGCTGCGTCAGAAGGAATACGAGTTACGCTATAGAAAGTGACGCAAGTTGTAGGTGAATAAAATGCTAGGCATTTAGCGCAGTGCGACGTGAACTGGACTTTATTGCGTCGTGACTAGAGATGGGATTTCACCCGGTTTTTTCCCATTTTAGGGAATAAACCTGGGAAAATTCCGGGAAAATTGGGTTTTTATTCGGGTTTTTTTATTTTTTGGAGTGAATTTGTTGAATCAAACAATAAAAACAATTTTAAAATAATGGTGAATGGTAGTACGTTACGTTCAGCAACTCTGGTAAGTAATGGGACGTATCCGTTATGAGAAAGTGCATTTATATAGAATTTATGGTCAAATGGTGAAGCGCATGACAATTTTTCAACTCATTTACAATCTCCGCGACAAATTATGACCTTGAAAACACACTTCTACGTTTTTGTTTTTTTTTTACCTGCGGAAGCGGGGAGAGGACGGCAAGTGCGTATTGGGTGATCAGTCCCCTCCCGCGCCGCGCACACGTCTCGCACTCCCTAGCATGGGCAGTAAACCTAGACGCGACCCCACCACATACACTTCCCGAGCGTCCGTCCGTCCAACTATAGAGCAAAACAAAGTTTATGGGGCAGACTTTTCATATGGAAAAATGTCGGCGAAATGGACCCAGTCGTTTGGTGGAAAGGGCTCTGCCGATCACAATTATTGAGCAAGGTTGCAGTAAGGATCCTGACTGCTCCATGCATTTCGGCAGCCACTGAACGGTCTTTCAGCATACAAGGGCATATTCATAATATTACAAGAAAATTGACAACACAACGAGCAGCAAATGTACTCAATACTCAATACTCAATACTCAATTATTTATTGCATTCCATAATGTACACGAAAGATGGTGAACATAAATAAAAGATCATCATGGACCCTGACGGGCACGCAATAGGGTTTAGAAGAGAGGAGGCGCTAATTAACATTAGATAGCAAAGTTTTACATCCAAAAAATAAAAAAAAAAAAATTATTGAAAAAAAAAAAAAACAATTATGACACAAAGTAATTTAAGATGACAGTTTTTTAAATACCATTTTTTATTTAATAGTGTCGTTGAAGTATTCATGTAAACTGTAATAGCATTTATTTATAAGAAATTTTTTTAATTGGTTTATAAACAAAGAATGTTTACTTTCATTAATTATTAAAGATGGTAATTGATTATATATTTTAATGGACGCATGCAATGTACTATTAGATGTTAATTTTAGTCTGGAACCGGGTAACATTAATTTATTTTGGTATCGCGACGGATATTTAGACGGATTATCTTGTCGTTTTTTATAAAATTCGCTATGCTTACGTACAAATTTGCAAACCTCTAAGATATATAGACAAGGTAGAGGCAGTATTGAATATTTTTTAAAGTATGGTTTGCAGCTCTCCGTTTGTTCTATGTTGGCTATGATGCGGATTAATTTCTTTTGCATGGTGAGTAGTGTTGTATGATGTAGTGTTCCGCCCGCGACTTTGTCCGCGAGGAATTAGGTTATCGCGCGTATTTAGGGTGCCATTTCGTCGTCTCAGCCACATACCTCCCACTGCTGGGTAAAGGCCTCCACCAAGGATCTCCACGACGATCAGACCTGCGCTGCCCGCACCCTGCGGCTTTCCGCGACCTTCACCAGATCGTTGGTCCACCTTGTCGAGATACTACTCACGGAACGTCGGCCTTGCGCGGTCGCCATTCCAGAACTTTTCCTCCCCAACGGCTATTGATTCTTCTCGCTATGAGTCCCGCTCACTGGCACTTCAGCTGAGCAATCCTTGGTGCGATGTCGGTTACTTTAGTTCTCCTACGGATCTCCTTATTTGTCTTTTCGAGCATAGCCATCTCCATTGCACGCTGGGTGACCTTGAGCCTTCTTATCAGACCCATAGTTAGCGGCCACGTTTCACTACCGTAAGTGTGCCATTTATTAGCTTTTATAAGAAGTAGTTTGTTACACAAGGGACGTAAGGGAGCTATTATAGAACAAGATCAAATTTGGCTAAAGGATCAAGTGCACCCGAGATATTTAGAACATAGTTCGAGGTTGTAATAGCTACTTACAACCGAGGTAAGCATTCTACTTTACATCATTCATGCGAGGTAAAGTTGCTTTAAGCAAAGAGTAGAAACTCCACAATGATTATGGTTTGTAAGTTTTAGAGAGCTGACTGAAATACACAAGCAATACACTTTCTGACAAAGATTTTACTCCTTTTTCTGCACGCCATTTATTGAATTCTTCATAGGCTTTTAAGTATCGATTTCTGGATTTGTTCGGTAAAAGATTTTGTACGATATCTTCGGCTTCAAGATGACAGAAATCAGGCGTCCCGATCCCGACCAGTTCTATATCGGATGAAGTACTTGACATGATGAACTAACACTTTTAACTAGCAAAAACTTATAATTATATACTTATTTTAAATTTTAATACAGTCGTCGCAAGTGCATTTAGTTCAAATGATTTGCCGCCATTTTCATTGTTTGGTTACAGTAAAATGTTTTCTTATCATGTTATAAAAAAAAATACCTAAGAGTTTTGCATAGCTTGAACTGAAATGAAATGCCACCATTTTCATTGATTTTTTTTTTCAGTAAAAAGTTTCGTCATTTTATAAGAAAAGAGATTGGTTCACCAAGGAGTTTTACAAGCTTAAATGGTAAAGTGTACTTTACAATTCAAGCATTCACCCTATGCTTGATTTGTAAAGTGATTTGAAAATGGAACGTTCTATCTAAACAATGCACTGTGTTGCATATGCCAACTTACACAGCCTCTTACCGTACTAGTAAATCCTAGTTACCGAGCAGTATGATGTAAAAGTATTTTATGTCCATCTCCACGGTTCAAGTTATGTCCATATCAAATTCACTAAAATCGATTAAGCGAAGGCGAAAAACGCCGAGAGATTACCTCTTTACTTAACACGAGAACTTACCGGCGTTTAGTTTCAATCTTCAACCTAAATAAAAAATTTGAAGTCGCTAACACTTTTACTTTAAAAATAAAGGACTTTTCTTATACAATTTCATCCCCCCTTTTCACCCCTTTGGGGGTAGAATTTTCGGAAACGTCGAGATAGGTTGTTCCTTTTTAATTGACAATACAAAATTTGAAGATCCCAACTTCAAAACTGACGGACTTTCATACTAACATTCATCCCCTATTTTACCCCTTTAGGGGTGGAATTTCCAAAAATCCTTTCTTAGTGGATGCCTACACTGTATAAGGTATCTATGTGCAAAATTTCAAGTCTCTAGGTTTAGCGGTTTGGGCTTTGCGTTGATATCTCAGTCAGTCAGTCAGGACTTTGCATTTTATATATTGGATTTGGAATTACATTACATTTGGAATCTGCTGCATAAACCCAACATTATTGACGAAGATGACGAACCCATATACACGCCAAGAGAGCTATTCATCCCTTTATCTCTTGACGATGAACAGCCATCTACATCGCATGGCACGCATCATAGAAAGGAAATTGAATTTATTGATTTGAATGCACCATCAATGGATATAAATAGTAGAGATAGTGATTAAAATTGATTAAGTAATAAATAATTAAAACTCGATGTGCAATATAAATATAATTCAAACTACCTTGTTTTGTTATTAAAATAAAGCAAGTTTTTTTTTACTTATAAGGTTTTATACCAAATTGGCACCCGCAAAACCCGCAGACAGAGAAATTATGTTGAAAACACTTGTCGTTAAAAGTGTAATTGGGACGAGTATACTGCTTTGTTGCTTGAACGTTTATGGACCCCTTTACCATCGTAATTGAATTGACCAAAAACCTTAAAAGACGACTTATATGAGAAAAGTAACAAAAAGTGAAAAAACCCGGCATTTCGGTTTTTTCCCATATAAAAACCGGTTTTTTCCTAAAATGGGAAAAAACCTGGGTTTTTTCCAATCGGGATTTTTTCCCTGCCCATCTCTAGTCGTGACGTGAGCTAGACTAGTTATTAGTTTGATTGGAGTTGCGAAGTGAACATTCTGTAGGTACTTGTACTATTAAGTATTCTGTAGTGAGTTTAAAAATATTCAAACGATACCATCGCGTAAGAGTCAAATTTTGACAGATAGCCTTAATACAATGAAATTAATACAAAAAAATTATTCGCAAACTACGGCGTAAGCGAGTACGGTGAGAAAACTCACACTAAGCACTCTGTCTTGTGAATGTCAATGATGAAAGAGAACAATAGTACCGCGTGATAGACTTGAAAGAAACAGCAAGAGACCTTTAAAGTACTGTAAAAAAACAGATATTCAGAATAGCTGCTTTTCGTTCTCTTTCTTTCACAGCCAAGCCTAGTGAAACAAATTTTTGTCCTACTACTATTATACCTACTATTACTTGTGTTGTGAGTTGCACTATGTTACTTTTACGTTTACGCTGACGAATCCCATACGTAGTCGCAAATGTAAAGTTACCGTAAAAATAACATGGTGCAACCCACATTATGTCTCGCACGGTTTACATAAATCCTAAACTATATCTATCTATCTAAACCCTATGTAGGTACTTACCTCTATCAGATTAGATATTCCCATTCCAAGTCCTATTAAAACGCAACCTAAAGATACAAACTCTA
Organism: Chrysoteuchia culmella; assembly: GCA_910589605.1. NCBI lineage: Eukaryota > Metazoa > Arthropoda > Insecta > Lepidoptera > Crambidae > Chrysoteuchia > Chrysoteuchia culmella. Next base: position 16,571,999 of record OU342651.1, on the reverse strand, counting down.
CTTTTGCCATTAATTCAGCTGGATCAGGATTTGACATGGACTGTAACAAATTAGGTTGTCAGTATTATCAGAGAGAGAATATTTGAAACCAATTTAAGCATTATATTATATCACAACGGCTGCATAATGTCGTGGGTACTGGATCACCCATTGGTGTGAACCTTAGACGCTTACTAGACGTATTCCCGTGAATAGAATTAATGAACCATAATATAAGTATAAGTCCTTTAGCAGTGCTGAAATATTTTTATGCATAAAACACCAGTCACTTACACCAAATAGGTCTCCGAAGATGACTATAAACAATGGCATCGAAAACCCAATGATAACAGAGCAGACACACCCGACCGTGATACACTTCCATTCAGGGGCATTCAAACGAATCACACGCCAAAACGACGCTTTAATTGGTGTTGAACGTTTTTCTTCATCCAATGACTAAAAATGACAAAATTCTTTAATTACAATCATTTTCTTTACCATCAGCAAAATCAAAAAATTAAATCATTACATCAACGACTTCAACGCTTGCCGCGACGCTATGTTCAGATATTTTCGATTCTTCTTTCGAGATGTCAGCGTCTACTAATAAACAAAATATGATTTCAATAAAATTCTATGGACCGTTTTTCCTAAAGTTTTTATAGCCACCGAAAATACAAAAGAACTTTTTCAAATTAGCTAGGCTGTCATTACTTATAGTAGGAGAGCCCACGACACTAAACCTAGTTCAATAAGACTACCAGATGATATATGTATAATTAGTCACGTCATTAATAGGGGAACACGAAATGGCGATGCTGCAATGCAAAAAACCTGGCGAAGCCATAGAAAAAGAAAAAAAAAGAAAAAATCCGGTTTCTGTTTAATAAAGTAGTTGATGTCCTACCTATCACTAACCTGTTTCGAGGAACAAACAAAACTTGGGAGTCTTATCATACCAGAAACCGGATTTTTTTATTATTATTTTTTCTTTTTCTATGGCTTCGCCAGTCTTTTTGCATTGCAGCATCGCCATTTCGTGTTCCCCTATTAATGACGTGACTAATTATACAATCATCTGGTAGTCTTATCGAACTAGTGTCGTGGGCTCTTAGACTATTATTACAAAACTTATTAAAGTCTAAGTAAATTGACGCAATTGGTTTACAGGGCCCTACGGCAGCAGAACTTGTAACTTGTAATATTGTCGTGTAATGTCAAAACTGTGCTCAGCACAGTATATGCAACAAGTTTAACCTGCTGCACTGATATTTTGCTGAACACAGTGGTGACATCAAGTGCACGATATATCACAAATTAACACCAACGATTACACGCACATAAACAAAATAGTCATAAAAAATTATTACACACAAACTAGAAAATCATAACTTATGTACTTAAGTAAATAATTAAAACTAAAATTCTCCACCCCTCAATATTAATTCAGTACTATTTTATCATCATCGGAAGCGACACGACGGGTTATTCACAGATCACTATTATATGTAGCAAGCTAGGGTTATTCGGCTGCAGGTCTTAAATGCCAAGGCCAGTACAAGTACAAAAAAAAATTATTGTCTGACTTGGTCAACCACGTTGATGTGAAACTACGTCATTCTTATGTCGTGTCGCTTCTTTGACGTGGCAAAAATGGTGGCAACATGTGGCAAAAAACAAAGTCATTACTTTAGATTACCATAGAGTGAGACAACGGAGTTTCCAGCCAATATAGAGGTTTCATCCATCCATAAGGCTAGAACGAAATGGCATCGTTATATATATCGTCATACTTACCTTCAATGTTTATCTGTTCGTGTCGATTTTGCAGAGCTACCATATCCGAATAGTAACCCTGGAGAGTCATCAGCTCCTCGTGATTGCCTTGCTCCGTAACACGTCCGTCTTTCAGCACGTATATTAAGTCCACATTGCGTATTGTCGATAAGCGATGAGCCACGATGATGGTTGTTCGACCTTTTGCAGCCTGTGAAAATGTACCTCCATAATACTAAACCAAAGTTTTTGTGTTCAAAATTATTAAAAGAAGTAGGTACCTATGTTTAAAATTAAGACATGTAGAATTGTAATTACTAATATAATTTTCTGCTAATAACGAACTTAAAAACTCAAGAGCGTTGTCAACTCATTTAAAACATACCATATCTAAAGCTTTCTGCACTTTTGCTTCAGAAACCAGATCGAGTGCGCTTGTGGCCTCGTCCAGCAAAAGAACTTTAGGGTTCCTTACCAAAGCTCTAGCTATTGCTATTCTTTGCTTCTGACCACCTGACAATGCAGTGCCACTTTCACCAACAAAGGTGTCATAGCCCTTAAAAAATTTGAACGGATTACAAAATTATAGGGATCGACTACGTCTGTGCTACATGTGCAACTGTACTAAAAATCCGATGTCTACAACATAGAATTAAAATAATATATGCTTTTCAATGCAATTGCATACGAGATAAAAAAAGGACTACTACGATGGTGCGTGGACCCCGCAGTGAGTCTTTATGAAGATCTGGGTGAATATTATTGATGGATATAAAAACCACCTTAGGCAGTTTTTTGATGAACCGATGGGCGAAGGCCTGTTCTGCGGCGGCTTCGATTTCACTTTCTGTGGCATCCTCGCGACCGTAGCGGATGTTTTCACGTATGGACGCATTGAAGAGTATTGGCTGCTGACCAACCAAGCCGATCTGGCTTCGGAGCCAAGTAACCGACAGCTCTCGCACGTCATTACCATCTACGCACACCTAAAAAAGAAAACCTTACTGTCATTCAGAGCCGTCACTTGACAGATCAAGAAATACGGACGGAATGCTATAGCAATCGGCGGTGCGATATGACGTTATATTTACTTACACTGCCATCCACCAGGTCGTAAAAGCGCGAGATGAGCTGAATGATGGTGGACTTGCCGCTGCCGGACCCTCCTACCAGCGCCACTGTCTGACCACACTTCACCTTCAGACTTACGCCTTTTAATATCTAAAATAAGCTTTTATTTCATTACAAATTATAAAGAAAGGCACCGACTCCAAAAGGTTTATTTTTTCTTTTAGTTTTTTGAAGTAGGTTTTCATTTTTTTATAAAAAAAAAATATTTTACAATTTTTTAAAGGTAGAAGCGTTCCCGTGCCTACGCTAATAACCTTATGACAACTCCTCATCACCTTTTATAAAATGCTGCTTTTCCCGGTGCAGGGACGTAACTTATTGAGGAGCTCTCCCGATACTTCATCATCAGCTCCACTTCATCACATGCATTGAGTCGAGCATAAATTGCTTATGAACTACATTAAAGTAATCGTATCACTGCCGTGAAAAGCTAAGTATTCAATAGTTCCGATGACCATTTGTGTCTTGCAAATGGTGCTTTTCGGAAGCATATGCACATGGGAAGTATACCCTTTCAAACAAAAAAAGAATTAAGTACTCAAATCGGTCCAGCCGTCTTCGAGTAATCAAGTAACATTCATAAAAATAAAAAAAGATTCCGTCGAATTGAGAACCTCCTCCTTTTTTTTGAAGTCGGTTAAAAAGGAACAGTTGCAAGTATTGGATTGATTGGTTTACAATGCTTATTATACTCTGATTCCAATTACTGACTTCAGAGTAGGTATTTCTTCACAATAATTAGTAATCGTCACCTCTTAGTAGCCAGTACAATCGTATTTATAATATTAGTTTGGATGATGGGTATGATTGATTGGTGAATGTTATATAACAGAAGATACTCACAGGCACTTCTGGCCGAGAGGGGTAATGGAACACGACATCATTCAGCTCCACATTTCCCTGGCAGGCTGTCGGTTTCAATCCCCGATCCTGGAGAGGGTTAATAGATGGCACGTTGTCCAGGAGTTGGAATATCTGCGCGCCCGCACCTCGCGCCGAGCCAAACGTTGCCATCAGAGAGCCGACCATACCCAAGGTTTGTAACGCCGTCATTATTCCAAAGAATACCTTGGAAATTTCACCCACTTGTTATATCAAAAGCTCCCAACAATATGCTAATAATAGTCATTTGTTATGCAAGGCTGGAAAGTTGATTATTAGCGGCGAGTTACCTCTATTGAAATCTGAACGAGGTTACCTCTATTTGAAATCTATCTAAAAACTTTTCTGCCGAGCGCACGACACAATTTTTCATCTCACAACAGCGTGGAAACATTTTATGGTTGATTCCGCGGTCAACTTCCGGAAAAAAAAATCTTTAAACATTAAGTTTAATCTAAATATGCCTTATTCTTGTTGTTTTAATGATATAAAAACTTCAAAGTTATTTGAAGTTGGAATATATTGTTACTTTTATATAACAATAAAAACAATTCGGTAAATATTGACATTGACATGAGGTACAAGACAATAATGATTTGTTATGCAAGGCTGGAAAGTTGGTTATTTAGCGGCGAGTTACCTCTATTGAAAGCTGAGCAAGTGAAGGATTCTAGGATTCAAAGATTAAATCCTGAGAGAAACGAGGATTTCAAAGGTACAAACTACTAAGGTCTAAAAACTTTTCTGCCGAGCGCAACACACAATTTTTCACCTCACAACAGCGAGGAACATTTTATGATTGTTTCCGCGGTCAACTTTCGGCAAAAAAATCTTTAAACGTAAAGTTTTATCTAAATATACCTTATTCTCATTGTTTTATGATAAAAACAAAACTAAAATAATAAAAAAGGGAGTATTATAGTTAATACAAAGTTATTTAAAGTAGGAATATATTGTTACTTAATATAAAAACGATTCCTTAAATGTTGACACTGGTTGAAATGTACCTCATGTACAAGACAAAGACAATTTAAAAATAAAGATTTTTTACCTACGTTCCAAAATCCAATCATAGGTTGTGAAATCTCACCCAGACTAATATAAAATTCTTATAACAAATAGTTTAATCTTATTGTTATTATTTTTATGATTTAATGAACTAAAATAATATAATGAAGTAAACCAAAACAGAGTGTTATAATAAATCCAGAGCTATTTTAAACAAGTATAAAATGTAACAAAAAAGTCAATAGTGCGATTCGGAACGCAATATGACATATTTTTAGGTATTAAATAAAAAAGCACTAGGCCGCAAAAAGCGATTTTCTACGCGGAAACTGAATGACAAATTCTCCTTTTCCGTGCGTGTGAGGTGAAAAATAATTTATCAATACCAAAAAAGTGTAAGTAGGTATATACCTATTAGCGGAAGTTTATGCAATTGTTTTCAAACAAAAATAATATTGTGTAACAAAGTTGTATTTTCTAATGCAAATAATAACTAAGTATGAAAAAACTTGATGATAATACTAACGGAAAACATAACATCAGCATTATAGTGGTCAGGATCATTCACAATGAGGTAGATGCCGATATAGAATGACAACGCATAAGAGCAGAACACGCACAGGAATAAAAATCCCATTGAAATACCCGTAAACAAATCTGTAAATATATTGACGAAATAAAATACAATAACCCTTTAAAATATTTTCTGTGAAATCTTTAGTTAGACGTTTCAGGCGAATATTTTAAAATATACCTGCTTACATCCCCATGTAAAAAAAATCGCCTTTTATTATAGGTATTCAGTATATAAAAAAAAAAAGTAGAAGAAAATATAATGTGGCTATAGTTCCTTCAACTAAAACAAAGTTTGCTGGAGCACAATATAATAGTATTTCGGCCAAAATTTATAATGAAATTAATAAGGAACTAGACATTTACTCCAAACCTTATAAAGAATGCAAAAAGTCGGTACTAACATGGTTGGAATCACTTGACTATGACATGACAGAGCTGAGCTGTTCTTACAAGACATAAAATAATAGCATTAAAAAGAAAAAAAAAAAAAAACCCTCTTATTAACGCATCATTCACATTGTTTTTCTATCATACATATATAATACATATAATAATATATACCTATATTTACTCATGCATGCACTCACACACACACTCACACCTCGCGCGCGCAAAATAATCTATCCTTGTTTATTGTAAATTTAAAAATAATTATGATAAGTTGTTCTATACTACTTAATGTAATGATAAATACATAAAATAATGTCATGGAAGAGCGGAGTCTCTTGTTACAGGCATTGTATGCTTAAAAGGGGACTCCGGCCACTAATTACTGTAACTCAAAACTTTTTATTGAAATAAAAAATTTATTTATTTATTTATTGAAATAAAAAAATTATTATTTATTTATTATATTATTTGAGGACGTCCTGTTGACCTGTACCTGAATACAATTCACAGTACCTACATTTCTACCTTTCTTATAATAATGTAATCGTACTACGTAATGGCATTGAGCAAGAAGTACCATACACCTTTCTTGATATAAATGAGGCAGGCCCTTCTCAGGGGCAGCCGGTATCGTTCCAACTCCTTCGCTTGGCCGCTGAAGGCGTAAACTGTACGTATTGAACTCAACACCTCTTCAGCAATAGCACTTGCTTGACCTTTCTCTACTGCTCCTTTCTTTGATAGATTATCGGCTATCTGGAAGAAATTGCAACAGAATAATAAATAATAATAGCATACCTTAGAATAATTATTCTTAGTAGCATACATACAATCACACCAACCAATTACTTAGATCACGCTAATTTTAATGAAGAACTTGTTTATGGATCCTAGATATCGGATAAACATACATATATGCGTTTTTGTAAATACATACCTATTATAGATATTAAACACCCAGACCGAGACAAATAGACAAGTTCATACACACAAATATTTGTCTTGTCCGGGGATCGAACCCGGGACCTCTGGCGTAGAAGGCGGGTATTATAGTACCCCTGCGCCAAACGGGGCTAATTGTCTAATTGTAAATTTATCGCAATCCCTTTCAATTCGTCAGTTGAAAGATATTAACATACTTCAGGCTGTCACTATTTGATATTTGATAGGGATTGTGATCGGGACGCGTTTTGAAAGGTATTGAATGAAGTTGAAAGGACGGAGAGTTGCATAGGCTACTTTTTACCCCGATATTCCCACGGTAACCACGCGGGTGAAACCGCGAGTGGAAGCTAGTATAATTATAAAAAAAAATTGTTTGTTTGTTTTTGACAAACTGACATACTTTCGCATTTATAATATTAGTATGACAAGCGGCCGCCCACGGTTTCACCCGCGTGGTTCCCGTTCCTGTGGGAATATCAGGATAAAAAGTAGCTTAAATGTTGGTCCACCACTTGAAGGCGCTACATACCAAATTTCATCCAAATTTGTTTAGTAGTTTTTACGTGAAAGAGGAACAAACAAACAAACTGACATACTTTCATATAATATTGGTACTTAGTTAAGTATTATTTTTGTCCGCAAATATTGCAATGGTAGTATACCTACATAATGGCAGATGTTGACAAATTTTTACAAAGAAAAGATCTTAGTTTACGTAATATGCGATGGCCATGGAAGTAGACACATTTTATTCTGAGAAAGGAATGTTTTAATTGTACATATCCGGCCCTTTCTAGTTTACCTTTACACTTTGTGATAGGTCGTTTTGCAACAATTTACTTTCATTTTCTGCTGAAATTGTAAAGAGTATTTGATTTACGACCATTTTATTGAAGATGAATGCGAATATTGTAATCCTTAATTAATTGTTAATAATACAATAAAAATATGTCTATATCACTATCACTATCGGTACAATTGTATTCTTCGTCACTAGTTTCTTTTCTGTTCTAATTTTCAATAAAATAATCCTCTACGAAACTACTGGCTGATCCGTTGGTATGGGCTTGGTAATTTTGTAGCATCATAAGAGTAGAGTGGAGTAGAGGTGGTGGATGTAATGTTCACAACCATGTTTTCGTAGACCTTTTTTACTTTTCTTCTGTAACCACCGCTCCTTTTCAACTTCTTCCGGTGTTTTGAATCCATTCTTTAAATGTGAATTCCGCTCCGTAACAAATTCACACAATCTGCTGTACTTTCAAAATGGCGAATCTAATTATGAAAAGCATTTTAATGTAACCATAATGAGAATAATATCTTATTATCTCTGTTTATAGGAATATAGATTGCTTTCATCCTTGTTAAGATCATATAAAATGTAAGAATTCGTTTGTTGGGTAGACGTCTTATCAAATGCTCCTATAAGTTGAAATCATCATATTACCTTGTGCAATACCTTTCTAAATAATTGACCATATTAATATCCTTTATATGGCATTGAATATTATACGGCTAAAAAGCAATGTAACTAGCCTCTATAAGAAGAACACATTTCAAACCCCTATTTGTAGCTGTATAAATTAGGTTTATTAACGTTTACCCACCCAAATTATAAGAATAATGGTAATATTAGCCAAAACTTCTAATAATGTGCCATTTTAAGAAACATTGACATAATGAATGCTCTTTTATAACTAGTATAAGAGATTAGACCATAATATTAAGTCTATATTAAGTAATAACGTCTATAAGTCTATATTATAGACTTAATTTTATAAGTTTAGTTTGTTTGTTGGGTGAGCTGTCTAAGCAAAGTGACACGTAAATATCTTTCAAATGTATGGAGAAGTGTCAAATGAAGTGTCATTTAAAACATCATTCGTTCCGAAAGGGATTGCGTGGCGTGCGCCTATAATTACACAATTCCATAAATCACTATTACAATCACAATATCTTTGAAAGGGATTGTGGTAGATTTTGAAATTAGACAATTAGGGGGCTGTTCGTCAGAATATACTTACTACTTATAAAGAAATTTTAGACCGGACCGGATAAAGTTTTATACGTTAGAGAAATCTCACTTTCCCTGTCAATCCGACGAGAAGGAAGGTGATAGGCGTGGTGCTGAGACACAACAGAGCCAGCTTCCATCCCTTGAGCATGGCCATCAGGATACACCCGATGGTAATTGTCAGATTCTGCACGAGCGACGACACTTTGTCGCCAATGCCTTCTTCTACTTTTATGATGTCACTGGGAGGTAAATTATAAATAAATTTAATGATAACAATTTCTTTTCTTCTCCATATTGCTTTTTTTAAACAAAGAGTCATTTGTAAAAAAATGGATTAAATTAGAAATAGGTAGTGGCGCATGAACACAGAGGTAACATTAGTTTTCAATATGAAGAAGTTCGTTATACCACAGATTATAATATAGGTAATACTATAGGACAGGGGTGGGGAAATAAGTTTAGAGCTGGGCCATATTAACTTGTCACAATTTTACGCGGGCCAAGGAACATAATTATTTTATTTTAAGTAGATATAAAAAAATATCAAGTAAGTATTTCAAAAGGTATAAGGTAAGGTTCAATGTATTTAATATTTATTTCATAAAGTTTTAGTTTGACGTACTGGTTCCATGTGAAATTTTGACTGTTCATTAATTAAAGGGTGTGAATGATGCATGCCTTTGTTGTTTGTGCTCCGCGCTTATTTTTAGCGCAAATATTTAAATATTGTTTTTAGCCGTCCGATTTAATCAAGATAGCAGGCTTATAGTCGCGGGCCGGATCGAATCTAGTCGCAGGCCGGATTTGGCCCGCGGGCCGCCACCAATTCCCCATCCCTGCTATAGGACATACTTTAGTAGGACACTACACGAAGAATTTAGGTATGCTGTTGGTTTTTTAAGAAAATAAATAACTACAGAAGAATTGAAAATTAGTCTTGCTAGCTATCTATCTATCTGTAACAAATAAAAAAAATTACTCGGTCATTTTAGATGCAAAATCTCCAGTTGGATGAAGATCAAAGTAGGCAAAGTCTTGTTTTAAAACGCATCTTAAATACTCTTGACGTAATTTGAATATCTGTAATGCAGACTTTGTTGTTAGGTAACTACTTTGTAGTTCTTACTTTTACGGATTAAACGGATATTTCGTTTTACACATTGAGCTATATACTTATAATAATAACGCATAGAAACCTATCACAAGCACGAAAAACGCGCAACTAAAACTTAGCCATATCTGGCTAAGTTCGTTCCGTGCGCTGTTAGTGCTCAAGGTCACGTTATGCTCGCGAAAAATAATTAAAAATGACTGTTTGCACAATAAAAAAGTGTTTTAGCAACTCGGGAAAACAAAAAAAAAGTGATGAAATTTCATTTCACAGGCAAGTACTTACATTTTATACATTTTCTGTACGTAAATCGACTAAAAACAAATAATTTGAAACACAGAACCGATCACTATACAGTGTTGCTAGTTGTAGGGAAAAAAATGAAAATTAAATATTTTATTTGCTATAACTGCTATTTAATACTGTTTGGACTAGGCAAACGTTGGTGTTATAAGTGTGTATAAGTTCTATGACTTCTACGACGACGAAAAGACGAATAAAATTAATGCTAAATTATTTAGCATTAATTTTATTCGTCTTTTCGTCGTCGTTTTACGAAAGTACCTACGTTATATTTTTTGTTAGGTGCACAGATACTTACCTATAAGTACGTGATATGCTAAAATCGACACCGTACCTGCATTTATAAAATTTTGTTAATCATTGTTTTTGATAGCGTCCCATATTTTTTAGCTTTCCTGTCGACCCTATAGTAGCCAATCGATGGATTGAAATAGTTAGATGTAACCGCAAGGAAAATTAGTATAAGCCTACTAAAAATACATAAAAATAAAATATTTATTTTATAAAAATAATTTTTATTTCACTCATTTTAGTGCATCATGCAGGCAATTTTCGTGTTCCTGATAAATAGGTAGGATTAGGATGTATCTACAGATAAACCGCATCTATCAATAAACATCCGTCTTAAATTTATATAAAATGGTAACGAAAACGACAGTATTTTCAAGATTTCCTGAAACTACTGAACCATTTTAAAAAAATGGGATTAACTTGGGAAAAAACCTGATGTTATAACGATTGAATCATTTCAATCGGTTCAGCCGTCTTCGAGTAATCGGTGTAAGTACATACATATACAAAAAAACGCAGCGAAAAGATAACCTCCTCCTTTTCAATTGCAGTCGGTTAAAACATGTAATATACTTATGAACATAATCAAATTCATCTTATGTGGGTATTTAAAGATTATATCAGCACGTTTTCCCACTTTTCTGGGTAAACGCCCGATGATGGTAACACTGAAGCCATATTTGTGTGCGTTTAGAAGAGCGTCGATCAGTGGTCTCGAACCTACCGATTTTTCGGTATTTCTACATATGGGCTCTGCGAAATGCAACGATTGTTCTACGATTTTAGAGAGCACATGGAATTTATCCTGATTTTTCCACCGATTTTACACGTCTTAGTTAGCAACCCTTTTCATTTATGTTGTATGTTACGGTGAATCCCTCAATAGTAAGTATGTATGAGTAGTAAGTTATTACAGAATGTTCCATATATTTTGGGGAATGTCCAACAACTGTTATTAGGGGTTTTCCGTTCGAGAATTCACCTAATTTGTCTATAAAAATAGGAATTCAGGCTTTAATTTTTTTTTTTAATTTTCTTAACTTCGAAGAGTTCAGAAAGTTTCTCCAAATTTATAATTGCGAAGTGCTTACAAAAAATATCGTAAGTAAAAATAAGATTATTTAGTTAAAATGTTGTCTGACGAGGAACCGAGTACAAGTGCGAGTGGAAAAGAAAAGAATATTGGTATAAACCTAAAGATCGGAAAAATAATTATATTAAATGTGTTTAATATAAACTAGACTCTTAGTTAATTTTCGTTTGATAAATAAACGAATTTGATTGAATAGGTATTGTTTTTTTTATCTACCAATTTTGGCTCTCTCTACCGATTTCGTACTAAGACGTTCGAGACCACTGGCGTCGATACATAGGATACACAGGATCATGAGAATGACGCGTTTATGCATACATTTTGGTTCAGACGCGGTTTCTAGGCGTTATTATTCTAAGGCTATATAGTACATTGTAACTAAATAGTTTTACACTGCATCTCACGGATTGTGTATGATAACACGATCGGCCCTTAGACAGTTCCCAACGCAACGTTGCGAAATAAAAAAATCCGAAAATAATACGGATAAAATGGATCCAAATGCGCAAATAAAAGGCGAATTTAATCCGTAAAAGTGGTTTTAATTCAATAAATACTGTAATACGCACGTATTACTTACATGAATAGGTATTACATGCATTACATGAAAAAATAATGTGCTTGTATGAATAGGGTATTTAGGGTCTTTAAGATTACGGTTGGATCCCTAGCTCCAACCTCACTGGGTTGGAGCTAGGGTTAGATACAGAAGAAATTATGGAATAAAAACTTGCGTACCTGATTAAGGGCGGCAATCTTTGCAAGGGCAGTACCCAAGTAACCGCCCAAGAATAAAAGGCATCCGATACCAGAATAATGAAGGCCGAAAGCGTGCATTGAGCTCAAAAATTTCTCTTTATCCGCTTCGCCCTTTCGAGCATCTTTGGCATACGTTATCATGTTTTGGAACACGGCCGCCACCAAGGTTATGGCGTAAGGCAGAATGATACCCGCCATCATAGTAGCCAGTACAGATACTGCGAGTAAAAATTTGTCCCACCTAGATGCAAATCGATACTAGAAAATGCAATCAAAATTAATCGTCAAAGGGCAGGAGTAATCAAATACATTGTACTTACTTATGTAATGTATATAACTTTTAGCTCTTTCAGGGTAAGTGCACTACAGCTTTAAAAAGAGCAGTGGACCCAGAAATCTACTATTGTCTGAAAAACTTGGAGACTAGACTCTTCAATCTCATAAAGAGCTTTGTGGATGCAATTTAAATAACTTCTAGTGCCTAATTAATTCGGCTACAGTGCGACACAAAAGAGTAGAAAATAATTGGGGGAGCCGCTAGTCAATAACTAGCAACCATCTGGCAAATATGTTATTTTTTTTCTATTTCCACTTATTTAAACGAAAATATTCATTTAATATGAAGACGCTATAGGTTTGGCAGCAGAACTACCATGTCGTCATATTGCCTTACATTGAAGTTTGTTATTAGTAATTGTCCAAAATTCCGTTTTCTACTCTTTTGTGTCATACTACTCGTACTGTACCTAGGTACCTATATTGATTTTCCGATAAAAGTAAGTTAAGCGAATAAAACGGTCCAATTACCGTTATCGTTAACGGTCATAAAACTGCAATTTATTAAAGAGGCCACAAAACATAAAATTGTCTTTTTATAAAAACAAACGCGAACACAAAGTATTTCACGTGAATAGTTTCTACGGTTCTACCGATCGAGTGAGCCGCGGGAGCGTAGAGGAACATGGAGGTGCGCACGTGTCGCTTCGCTCGCGACCACAAATTATCGACTACTGGTAACCTTGTACATTACTATATAATTTGTGCTGGTAACCGGCTGTTGCGGGCGGGGGTTGCACACCGCCCGCCAACGTTCGGGAATATTCGATGCACGGGCGCGGGCGCGGCGAGGGAGCTACTCCCGAGCTGCGTGAGCGCGTTATGTGCTTGCATTGTGGGGTTGCCACGTTACACATATTATTCACATCAATTATCTAGCCCCAGTGCCCCAGGTAAGATCCATTTTTTATAATAAGTGGGCAGGCATTTGACCACCATCAAGTTTAATAAACAGGATGTGATCTAAGGTGTTGCATGCTTGCCCAGGAAATGCCAACTCATTCTCGCCTTGAAGAGGCCAAGGTTGTAGGAATCGGGGAACACATGAACAGGGAGCGCATTCCATTCTTTAGCGGTTCGCATAAGAAATGTATCAGGAAAGCGCTTGGTACGGACCGTTGGAATGTCAACGACGTACGGGTGATAGCTAACCTGCGTCTGGTACCCCGAATGTGGAAAGGGGCTAGAGGAAAAAGGTCGTGAAGTTCACTCGCACACTGCAAAATGTAACTATAAAAGACCGATAAACATGCAACTTTGCGGCGGTGACTGAGGCTCTGAAGTTCCGCCATGGATAATGCTCGGTTTCCAATGAGTTTTCTGGCACGGTTTTCAATCTATTCCAGAAGCTCTAGCTGATACTTAACAGAACCATCCCACAGGTGACAGCAGTACTCCATAGACGGCCGAATCTGAACTTTATTTAAAAGGAGCAGCTGATTCGGAGAGAAGTATCGCCAACCCTTAGACAGGACGCCCAGTTTCTTTGCGAAGTGTGCTTCGCAATGGAGTCGATATACTCGCCAAAGTTCAGGTTGGAAGACAGGTTCAGGCCAAGCAGATTGCAGATTTTCGGTTATCGGTAAGGTTACACCCTGGAAAGTCGGAGTCAGTTGGAAGGGACTCCGTTTTGCAGTGAAGAAACAAGTCTGTGTTTTAGTGGCATTGAAACTGACAAGATTGACGTTGCCCTAATCTGAGACGGCCTGAAGTGCCAGATTCGTATGCTCGATATCGATAAGGGACTATCGACAAGACTGGATTTCATCACTTGCCTTTGCAGTTGACAAATATCTGCTGGTTAAAGTGGTGTCTAAAACACAAGTTCTTACTTACCTTACTTACCTGTTACTTACCAGAGTAAAATATGATATGCTGGGCACGTTTTGAGTCTTTTTCTTCTCATCTCTGATATGGAAATAGAAAGGTGGATATAAGTATGATTGTAAAAAATATACTTATTGTGGAGCAGTTTTCGTTTAGCAACACTAAAGATTATGATGATGTTCCTCAAATGATAGTTTTACTTAAAAAACCTCCTTCTACCTAAACAGTTCAAATCGCATGTTTCATGAAAATTTTATAGTGTCGCAAAATATGCGCGCGATATTCCATGTAAAAATGATTTGATTGTTTGTTTGTTTGCATTGAATAAGCTCCGAAACGACTCAACGGATATGGATGTAATTTGGTACACAGCCTGGAAGATAGCCTGTTTATGAACATAGGATACTTTTTATCCCGATATTCCCACGGGAACGGAACGGGATTCCGCTAGTGTAAGTACAAAGCTCAATGGTTTTCTGCCGTTATGTTATTCAGTAGCAGGCAATGAGTTATATATAAGTCAATGGTAGCAGAACAGGTTCCTTCTCGGATACCGTGGCTGGTTGGGTAGTCCCTGTTCTACTAGAAATATCTAGTCAAAGTAGTACCTACCTACCTACCTACCTACTTACTAAAAATACTTATTTAAATGAGTCACCTTTACCTGCTTTTATCTTTATTATTTTTTGGCATTCTTACATAAAATTTATTATTCTCTACGGTTTCACTTTTGTATTTAGGAAACTCGCCATAGTGATACCAAAGGAGACCGTCATTCATGCTCATGACATGACCGTCAGAAATAAAAATCCTCTTCGGTAGCTTCACAAAAGAGATCATATTATTTTTAAAGGGAAAATACAATTTCTTTTTAAGGGAGGTTTAGACCAGCAAATACTTCCTGCAATTTCTTCAGATAGAGCAAGGCAAGGCACTTGCTGATTTTTATTAAGTATTTTGGTGTTTGTATAAATTGCAACAAGGTTCACGAACGAGTCGAGCACATGCAGAAATTAGCTTGCTATGCCTATTTACACAGTGGTAGCAGCTTGCAGAAGTCAACATCTGCAAGTTTTTTGCTAGTCTAAGGCCCGAATAACAAGACGTGACTCAAGCAGTGATCTATACTTGAGTACAGATAGCAAAGGACGCTCTTATACATCGCATGTAGCGACGTCCCTTTTTAACTGCTCTCAAGTACTGAACTCTGCTCGAGTAACGTTTTTTAATACGGCCTCAGCCTTGCTTTAGTAGGCACCTATTATTATTTAGGCCGGCGCCGGTCGCTGATTTGGGAGCCGGCGCTAGCGGGTATAGCAAAGTGGGCCTTAAAAAAATTTCGAGCAGAAATCACTCAACTTTTTTTGACAAAGTGACGAAAGATTCTGTTTTCAAAAACGAAGGGCGCGGGCGCGGCCGAAAGTAGTAAAAGTAGTTAAAAAAGTACGAAAGATATCTGTAGGTTAGGTTATGTTGGAACTGTGTCTAAAAACGCGCGAACCGAGTGAGCGGAGCAAGCGGCCGGCGAAGCGCCACCACCAAGGTATCGATGGGACATTCTTTAAATTCTACATTGCACTTCTATATTTCTTGCCTTGGCTGGCACCGACTCCAAAAGGCTTTTTTTTTACTTTTTTATTTTTGAAGTCGGTTTTTTATCATTTACAGTTGTGGTCACATCATTAACGACACTAGCCGATTTTCATGCAATCGACGTAACTTTGGAGCCTTTGTTCTCTGTCATGGAATGACCAAGCTGTGATCTGGCCAGACATCCTATGAGTGAATGGAGGAGATCCAGATTGCTATACATACCCAACTGATCTGATCAACATTCTAAAAGATGTAAGGATCAGAGTTTTCAGTTTCAGAAATTCCATACATTTTTGGGTGAATCCGCCGTTTTAATTCTTTCTGATTTATTTAGTTTTTTTTAACTCGTCGGAAATGCGTGCTGAACGCTAGAAATTAAAAGGTTTTTGGATGAACTTTATGAAACTACTAAAGGCACTAAAATACAATAAAAGAATTCAAAGTTATCATTGTTCAAAGTTACATAATTGAAATGGTAATGATGTATTACCAATTCAATTATGTAACTTTGAACAATGATAATGATCGCAAATAAAAATAGAGTACTGAAATTCCTTATTTATTTTCCAAAACTTTACAACTGAGAACCCGCGTGTTTTTTTTATATTTCGTAAATATACATTATCTAGAATAATATTAAATTTTGAAGTGATTTGATTGTGACTAACATAAGTATATTAATAAATAATTTGCGAATGGCGATGACGTTTGGTGCGTGTTTAATGTATTAATCACAGACATTCTATGTCTGTGGTATTAATAAATCAAATAAAGGTTTTATACTATTATAAATTAATTGCCAGCAGCAATTCTTAATTATGTGACCACCACTATCTTTCGCGATACTTACACTAGCTTTCTGAATGTTGCGTGTATCTTGGAAATAATCTAAGACTTATCGTATCCATTGCCGCCTTATCAACACTTAACGAAAAAACTGCTGCATCATGATCATATTACATCATCGGAATATCTTATAGATATTACTGAAATAATTTAGGTACATTTTTAGCATACAATGTTTTCATTTCGACTAACTTGAACCACACTCTTTCTACTTAAACAATATTAAGCAAATAAACAAATTCCATATATTTAAAAATTGCCGCGTTATTCCAAGTTTATAGGTTACAATTATAAAAGTCTATGTAATCAGACAATAACAAACAAACATCACGATCAGTCAGCCGCCAGTCACAGTCAGTTCAGTGTGTACGTTGCCAGCTTGAACAATGGTTGTCGCCAGGAAATACATAGTTCTTAACTCGTTTAACGGTGAACCACAGGAAAGAGACTTTCAAATAGTGGAAGAAATATTACCACCGCTGCAAGATAATGGTAAGCTCTCACTAAATCAATAATGTTTTCGTTAGCTAGTAGTTGTCTTCTTAAAACTTTAACTTTGAATTAAATTAGGTGTCCCTGTGTTTTATAGTAAAAATACCTAGCTTCTTTATTCTAATTGTATTATCTCAACTGTCCTTACAATTTTAATTGAAGTGTATGGACGCTGGTGTCGTAAACCACTTTTACCTTTTGGATATTATGTAGGAGTAGAAATGTTCAGATTACAGAACTTCGAAAGTTTAGGAACTTCAAAAGTGTTGTACTTACCTACACTTCAAAACACGTTTTGATTATCTATGGTTGTATATGAAGAATTTTCAAATTCCGTTCATCGAGGTGATAAACATTCTTTTCTCAAACATTCTTGGAAAGAGCATTATTTTGACAACCTTCTTCGAGATAAATCGAAATTGCTATATTTTATGGCTATGCTATACAAGCCTTAGCCACAACTAGGCATTGGTGGCCATACGTATGTGTGGCCGAGGCGAAGTTCGTCAAGCAATGCCTCTTTTGCTGGCCGCTGCAGTAATGTACTATATTTAGGTGAGCGTCAGTACAACACTTAGCTTGGTCTAGATAGGTAATTGGTGCGATTGTATGAAATTATTTATTTTTACGTTTTGGATCTTTGATCTTTCTCTTGATCCTCGCAATCGCAATAGTCTCCTTCAGCTATGTGTGAGAAACATAAATTAATTTTTTCGTTGCAACTTGCACAGCCAGATATATGTGTATCTTCTACCTAGGCCTTCGTCCTTCGTATCAATATTAACAGTACCTACCTACTTAGGTACATATAATAATATATAAGTAAATAAAGTACTTACTTTAGAAAGTCAAATAAGTTGTGCCAAGCTTCAACCTGATTATTGACTATTTGAAAACTATGGTTTCAGAATTTTTAGCAGAAGCAGCATACCTAAGCGTAGATCCATACCAAAGAATGAAGTTGGGCGATACTTACCCGTGTGATATGATTGGGGGACAGATTGCGAAGTAAGATACATATTTTACCTGACTTTGAATAATAAAGTAAGGAGCTCGTATCGTGGATCGTGGCACAGTGGTTCGCTTAGCCTGCGATTGTAGCCGTTACGCAACTTTCGCAATGGTCGCTCACAGGATGGATGGTTGACAAAAAAAATTTATTATCTCGAGCTCCTCCGTGCTTCGGAAGGCACGTTAAGCCGTTGGTCCCGGCTATATTTGGAGTCTTGTAACCCACCAATCCGAATTGGGCCCACGTGGTGGTTTAAAGCCCATTCTCCTTATCCATCCATAGTGAAGCCAGTGCCCTAGCAGTGGGGATGTTGAAATAGCTGATGACTGATGGAAATAATAAAATTACAAGTCAATACTTGAAAAACATAGTAGATACCTATTAGGTACTTATTATTTTAGCAGATTTTACTGTCATAGGTAATTGAGTTCAATAGGAACAGAGGTACCTACTTACTCGGGAGAGCTCAACATTTCATGACACACCGTGATCACATACACTGACCGACACATCTCACAATACAAAATTCTCAAGATATAAATGGAAGGCAACTCATGAACCAACAGCAGTAGATAATTGCTGCATTTTTGATGAAACTGATTTTGGCCCTTCGTATGTGACAGATCGTCCGCTTCCTGAATCAATGGAAATACAAGAGCCTCTTCGAAGAGCTTCTCCACCTGTGATTCACCAAACTACACCTCCACAAGAAGCTTCACACCCATGCGAGGTCAACATACACTCGGCTTTTTCAGTAACTACTATGACGGTACCTGAAAATATGTTTGAAGATCTCCCTTTGCCCATTGACCCCTTAAGTATAGATGAGTCCCAACAAACTGCTTCACAAATAGAACAAGAAGCTTCAAATCGAGGATACTCGCCTGAAATCATGCCATTTAGTCCATCCTTCGAAAGAACACCGCTCTGTGAAACTACAAATACAGTACAATACAACAGACCACCACTCCTTTCCTGCAATCTATCGACATCAACAACGACTAAAAATCATTACTTCTCTCCAGAAACAGTTCGTCCACTACCTAAAGCCCCTCCTCGTAAAACCAATAACCGTGGAAGAAAAAAGGGGAAAACAGCTATATATACCGATACTCCAGAAAAGAATATTATACAAAAGGAAGCGGAAGAAGCTGATAAAAAGAAGAAAGCCAAGCAGGTTAAAATGAATCTACTGCAAGATTGTAAAAAGGGCAAAGGTAAAGGAAAAAAAAGTACCTAAAACAAAAACTACAGAAAAAAATAGAACACCAAAAGATTATGCTAGGCCCAGTACCTCTAAAGAAACGGAAGAATGGTATTGCATTTTGTGTATGGAACCTTATAGTGCCAGCCGTCCAAACGAAGTTTGGGTTCAGTGCATAATTTGCGGAATGTGGGCACACGAAGAATGTACGGCACAAGAAGCCAATTATGTTTGCCATAACTGCGACTCTGACTAATAATTAAAATATAAATATCATAATATTAAGTACTGCCTGTCAGGTTTAATTGTACCGGGGGTCAATTGTACCCTCATACAAATTGATAGTTTTTGATTTTTGTGATTTGAGTGATTGTTAGTAAGATAATTACGTAATGTTTGAGTTAAAAGAATAGTATATTATGCAAGAATTGACTATTTTTTGTTATTGGAGTAGAATAGTTGTTTTTATTTAAGTTTATGACGTGTTGTCTTTTTCGACTGATTACTATTAAGTATTTTGATTCCTAAGAGTAAAGCTGTTACTGTAGCTTTATTACAACGTAAAATTACCAACCATTAATAAAGACATTATTATTAACACATATAACAGATTTTTATTACCAAACTTATTTTTGGTACAATTAACCCAAAGTAGGGGTCAATTGTAACTAGCGATGTGCCGCTGGGAATATTCCCATTTCCAAGTTATTTACTCGTTGTAAACTTACGGGAATATTCCCAATGTTCCCGGAAACTTTCCCAAAGTTTCCAAAATAATATATTTTCAAGTATGGTAAAAATTCTGTGCTATTTATATTTTCTTCTTAATCCCACGGTTACGCAACAACAAGTATGTGCATGCGCTTGCTTGGGCCGCGAGGGGAGGGTCCCGCCGCGCCGCGCCGCCCCCTCCCCTTTCCTCTAGTTTAAAACAAAAGAAACACGTTTACCCCAGTGTCGCTTTGATTGTCGAGTGTGCTGTGCTAGCTGTGTTAGTCATAAAAAGACCAAAAAGTAAAATTTTTGATTACTTTCTACAAACTGTTAGCGAACATTCATTTTGTAAAATTGTATACAAATATAAAAATAACTACTAGCTTTGCCCGCGACTTCGTCCGCGTGGAATAGTGATTTTCGGCAGGGGCGGAACTTTTCGCATAATGTCGATTGTCCTAAAGTCGTTTGTCATAAATCAATTGGCATAATCATCAAATAGCATAACATTAATGTCACATATTTTTTCCTTCGCATAAATTTTAAGTAGCATAACTGTCTAAAGGCATATTATTATGAAGCATAATAAGTGAAATCCCTAATTTCATTTGGCCTAATATTACGTAGTCCTAAAATCCCTTAGCATAATTTTATTTGCCATAACTATAGGAAAAACCTAATTTTATTTGGCATATTATAAGTAGTCATAAAAAAATATTATGGTAAAAAAATGATACATAACAATTTCTATTATACTTTTGGGTTAGGGTGTCGCAAAGGGGGTGCAGGACTTAAAAAAAATTCAACAGATTTTGTATGGATCAGGGACTTGTAAAATTATCAAGAATGAATTTTATAAAAATGCGAATATCTCGAAAACGGTGCGTCGTAGCTAAAATCTAACAAAATTTTCGACCGCCATTAGACACCCCCGGAGATACTAAGGAGGAATCCGACGGATATATATTTATTATCACTCAAAATTTTTGGAAAAAAACAGAGAAGGGGGTCGGGGGGCTGCAGCAACAAACTGTAACAGACGTTTCAGGTTAGGTTAGGTTAGAACTGTGACCAAACTGTGTCAGCGGCCGGCGAAGCGCCAGAAAAAATTGTTTTTATTTATTAAAAAAAAAAAACTTTTTTAATTTATTTGCATACTAGTCAGTGACAGACACGAATCGCCTAAAAACCGACTCCACGCAGTCTTGTATGCCCTACCCCTAGAGTGTAATTTAAGCCCACGCAGGCGAGGCGGCCCGCGATCTGAGGAGCAGGTGGTGACTGAAAACCATCTGCGACGATAAGCTCGCGTAGGACCGCCAGAGCCCCGCAGCGCGGAGCCGTGACAGAAATCATGCATGCTGCATGCCTGCTTGCATGCTGCTTGCCTGCTTGCATGCTGCATGCCTGCTTGCATGCTGCACGCCTGCCTGCATACAAAATTATGCATTTAAAAAAAAACGTAATTCTATTATTCCTTGTGATTGTTATGCTATAAATTTATTATGCTTTAAACAAAATATGCGTTAAGATATTATTCGTTGTGATCATTATGCTTTACATTAGTTATGCTTTTAAAAATTATGCTTAAAGCTATTCTGCGTTTCAAAATATTTATGCCTTTTCATACTTATGACAAACAATTTTAGCCTACACTATATTAGGACTATTAAAATTATGCGTCGCGATAACATGCAACATGATGATTATTGGTATTAAAATTATGGAACATGATATTATGACAATAAACGTTATGCTTAAAATTACGGAGCCATTTTCGGCAGCATTTTAATTTTTTAGGCTAATAATATTTTGTTTCTTTTTTATTTATATATTAGTACAGCGCTATGAATGCATATTAACACATTAAAAAATTATATCACATAGCCTACCGCCCTCGGTTTCGCCCGAGGGAAAGTGATATTTTCCGGGATTAAAATTAGCCTATGTCACTCTCCTAACTATGTCAGAGCTCCTAAACTACCCACATACTACAAAACACGTCAATCCGTTGTTCCGTTTTCACGTGAAAGACGGACATACAACAAACACACTTTCACATTTATAATATTAGTATAGATTGTATGTCAAAAGAAAATACATATTACGCTGAACAATGTCTTTTAAGATGCTATATTTGTATCTCTTATAGATTAGCTGGGCTGCTAGGGTTCAACATCAGGTGTACCAGACCTTCGATATTTTTCTGTCAATAGAAAATGTTCATTACGTTAAACAACTTTTCTTAAGACGCTATGTTTGTATCTCATATAGTTTAACTTGGCTGCTAGGGTTCCACATCAGGTGTACCAGATCTTCAAACTTTGTACGCCAATAGAAAATGCTCATCACGCTTAACAATTTTCCTTAAGACCGTATTTGTATATCTCTCATAGTTTGACTGGACTGCTATGGTTCCACATCAGATATTGCGATCTTCAAAATAAATTATAGCCTATATGTTGGCGACGACCAATAGCTGTATAACAAAAAAAGTTTCATTAAAATCTGTTCGGCAGTTTTTGTGTGAAACGCGGACAACAGACAGACAGACAGACAAAAAAATCAAAAACTATATTTTTGGTATCTGTTTCGTTTAAGAAGACCCCTGGAGGGAGGAATTTTTTTATATTAATTCTTTTCAATGTATAGAATTGGATCGCTTACAGTTTTATTCTTATTATAATTAACTATATGGGTATTGGAAATATTCCCGGAAACATTGGAAATTTACTGGGAAAATTTCCAGGAACATTGGGAATTTTCGCCACAAGTGATAATTAACCTTTGGCATATTCATTAAGCCTTGTAATATTGCCAATAGAATGGTTATCATACAACAAAAAAATACTGTAATACAACACAAGCAATTTTCCCCTAAATTTCCGCTTTTGGGAATATTGCCGGGAACGCTTCTGGGAATATTCCCAATGTTTCCAATATTCCCGGGAACGGCACATCACTAATTGTAACACACGACACCATTCTGTTCAGATGTGGTTTTCATTGACTTTTCGGTAACGTAGGTTTTATTTAAATACATACATTTGCAGTTTAAGAGTGTAGGTAGTGAAATTTAAATGCATAATAAAATATATTTCAGTAGATTTGTCGCTATCAACCAATGTTTAAAAAATGGTACCATTGTCCCCGGTCTACCCTAATTGAGTTCAATAGGAACAGAGGTACCTACTTACTCGGGAGAGCTCAACATTTCATGACACACCGTGATCACATACACTGACCGACACATCTCACAATACAAAATTCTCAAGATATAAATGGAAGGCAACTCATGAACAAACAGCAGTAGATAATTGCTGTAAGATATAGTACCTACTTAAATATTTAACTACTTCCAAGGCCGACTGTACCTACCTATAGTGTTGCCTACGTAAAATTACTACCGTGAATCCTCACAACTCTTACCTATAATTACAGAGTGATTGAGAGCAAAAACAGCGAGTACCCAGTAGGTACGTGGTTAATGGGACACTTTGGATGGAGAACGCATACAATCGTCCATCCAGATAACGAGAAGTATTGTAATCAAAAGCCATACCTATACGCTTTGCCTGACTTCGGGTCCCTGCCAGTTTCTCTGGGTTTAGGCGTTTGTGGCAGAGTTGGGTAAGACGTTGTTATTAATTACGTTGCGTATCTTGCAATAGCCATTTAAATTTAAGGTCTAAAGACAGCTACAAACTCATACAAAACGTTTGTTAATAGGAACACAGCTTACTTCGGCTTGACGGATATCTGCAAGCCAAAACCGGGGGAGACAGTGGTGATATCGGGTGCTGCAGGGGCGGTCGGATCGCACGTTGGACAAATCGCAAAAATTTTAGGTAGGTAACTCAAATATTTAGTTAATAAATTGACAGATTTTCAAATAAAAGTGGAAAAAACAGATTCTGTACGGATTACATTGAAGTATTATTGTACTGTATTTTACGTAGTAATATAGCTCAATGACTGATTACGTCTTTATGTTACAAATTAATTCCTCTCAGGTTGCCGGGTCATTGGATTCGCCGGTACAGACGAGAAATGCATTTGGTTGGCAAATGAACTCGGTTTCAACGCTGCTGGCAATTACAAAGACGTTGATATCGATAGTTTTCTGAAAGAAAATGCCCCGAAGGGAGTAGACTGTTATTTCGACAATGTCGGAGGCGAAATCAGCAGTAAAGTTATGTCGAAAATGAATTCTTTTGGCAGAATCGCAGTTTGTGGAGCTATTTCCAGTTATAATGAAACCAATCCAGAGAAAAGAAAAGGTAATTTAACTATCCGCATTAAGAGTTGCTCATAAGAGATTTGCTTTTTTAAGTACAATCGGGGAACTTCCCGGTTGACTAGTAGTTTTTTGAGAAAGTTTTCTCGGAAAGTACTAAGGGTAAAGAGATAATAATAATTTTTATAATAAATAATATAAATAATAAAAAACACCAATTATCTAGCCCACGTTAAATTTCTTAAAGAACTAGTGTTATGTTTACTAGATAAAGGATAAACATACATAGATACTTTTTTTTGTAAATACATACATAATATACATATTAAACACCCAGACCAAGACAAATAGACATGTTCATGCACACAAATATTTGTCTTGCCCGGGGATCGAACCCGGGACCTCTGGCGCAAAAGGCACGCTTAGTACCCCTGCGCCAAACAGGTCGTCAAATATTAATTCATAAATAATTTATTATTCAAATGAATTACCTGTTAATGTTCTATTATTTGTGATATAAACTTTTCTTTTTAAAATCTTTTTCTTAAATCTTTAATATTTTAAATAAAGCTCCAAAACCCTACTGGTCAACCGGGAAGGTCCCCGACTATACCTATTATACATTTTTCTTTTACAGCGAGCATATTACAGCCCTACATAGTGGGTAAACAATTAAAGATCGAAGGATTCCAAGTCAATAGATTCGCCGATCGTACAATGGAAGGAATACTAAAAAATTTGCAATGGGTGAAGCAAGGTCAATTGAAATATAAAGAACATATCTATGATGGATTTGAAAAAGCTGTCGACGCTTTTAAAGGACTATTCACGGGAGAAAATATCGGAAAATCACTTGTAAAGGTGTAAAAGTATAATATAATTATATACAGTTTCATGAAATAAATACTAATATTTCCATGCAAATAAAATACAAATTAAAGCATTTTAAAGCAAATCACCTTAGTCTTTTTCTTTTAGGTTTAGACTCTTCATTATTAAGTTTGTCTGTATAATAAATAAATAATTCTTCATAGATCAAGTCTTTAGCTTTCGAGCTCAAATATTTAGAAATTTCTTCATACAAAAATATTTTATCAGCCTGGTCGCTATAGGGAGTTTGGGTATAAACTGAATTACGCTTAGGACGTACTATAGAGTTCTTCAAATCTGATATTCGATTGGAATTCTGTTCTATTTTTTTAATTAAAACATTTTCCATTTTTTGCATTCTAGCCTCTAAATATGCCAAAGTGTAATCCCGCGAACTTGATAAAGCATTTTCTCTAGGTAGTAATGTATCAACATTTTCAGTATCCTTCGGTTTTAAGATATTGGTTCTGTTGTTCAGGATTTTTTCCTTCTCATCAGGTTTTTCCAAACATGACTCTACAATATCTCTAAGCTTTTTATTGAATATTCTCTTCTTTTCAATAGCAGCAAGTCGTTCAGGGGATACTTTATTTTTCAAAAGCGACACTTTAGGCACTGCTTCAGTAGTTTTTTTTTTACACTCTACGTTACTAATTTGCGATCTATGAATATCGTCTTTCCCTTCTGCCTTCGAATGATCTTGCAATTTCTGTACATCTTCAGTTTGCACATTTAACTCTGTATTAGTACTCTGCATTTCTATAGGAGCCTTTTGTATACACTCATCTATTTCTAATATATCTACTTTAAAAACTACATCATTATTTTTTAGATCTTCAGAACACTCAGTTTCACAAATGTCAGGTTTTTGTTCAATAGCCATTGATTCAATTTCATTGCTTAATGTAGATGTCTGAGTACTACTTCGAACCATTTGGAAATTATGTTCTGCCTGTTTCATTCTGTTTGGTACTTGTAAAACTAGAGATGGCAAAACTGGGACAAACTGACCAACAACCGACATAGGCTCATATATTGTCTTTTCAGATAAAATTTTCACTTTCTCATTACTGTGCGGTTGTACTGAATTATGTGAATTACTTAAAGTAAAATTATCATTGCTAATATTATTGTTTGAATGATTGTACAATGAATTTTGTTGATTATTGCTATAATCGTTTTGTTCAGATGAATTAATATTAGTACTCTGATTTAGGGGAACCATTAATATATGTGGTTGTTGATAGTGAGTAATATTTTCTATTACTTGCATAGGTGCCGCCGATACATTGGCTATATTATGAAATTCCTGGTTTTCATTGATTTTAAAGATTATTGAATCTTTTTTGGGGGATAAGCTTTGTAGACTTTGAGGTTTCAAATCTTGATCTATATCTATGTTTAGCTCTTTCTGTTGTGGACGTTCCATGTCTTTGGAATTTTTAGTTTTGGAATAAAAATTTCTAAATACATTAGGTTTTTTACTAATTTTGAAGCCATCTCCACTATCAAGCTTAACTATTCGCGAAAATCTTTCCTTCAAATGTTCTTCTCCTTCTGTTATAGGAGCATCAATATATATGTCAGTAGTCGTACCGGAAGCATCAACATTCATCAGAAAATCTATGTATTTTAGAGTTAACATTGCTTTTTTATCTATGTATGTTGATCCTGACTCAATATCATTCTCAACCAAGATAGCTGCAGCTTTCTCTGCAGCTTTTACATGCTGCTTTACGTACATTTCTACGCTAGAATCACAGTAAGGTCCATCCTCTGTAGGAATAGATTCAAAAGTAAGCTTCTCTTTCTGTAAAACCAATAATAAAAAACTGTTAGACATTAATTTCCTTTTATATGCTCATTGAGGCAGTAGTTAACGAGATCGAACTTTGTTCAATGTAGTCTAAGTAATTATTAATTTTTATCGCCAAATTGCAAAAAAAAACTATTGTCAAACATGGACAATGCAACCAAATAAACCATGTGAGGGATATCACCAAGGTTAGGCAGTAAAACCAAAACCAATTAAACACAAAAAATTTACTTTTAAAATGTTAGAATTCAAGCAAGCCAACGAAAACATGGATATTTTAGTTTCTTTCTTAGAGAAGTTTATCAAATCATAGTCTATTTGGTTTTATTGTCTGTGTGGGATGAAAATTAATTATTTCTAGCTGTTCTGTTTCTAAATGCAAGTTAAGAGTTGGTAACAATAATCTCCTAATCTCCGAATTAAATTCACAATCATTAACATGGCATCAACTTTAGGGAAGATAGTTGTTATGTAATCCTTTTTTCTCTTTATTATTTTAAGTGGCTTGCTTAGTAAGCCTAAAACTAGCACTTTTTAAAAGTGTGTAAAGTTATTCAGTAATTATTAATTATTCAGTATCCTATCAACCCCAGTTCTTATAACTTACAAATGGATAGTTTTGCCTATGGGCAGTTAAATTTTGTCATTTCTTCTATGGAAAGTATATCAAAATTAACTGTCCGTAGCAAAACAATTGGTTAGTAGGTTATAGGAACCCATTTGTTGTTTTGGCACTCTGATTAAATAAAATAGAAGTTACCTTATAATTCATAAAGCAGTCTTCTTTAAAATGATGCTGACACACCACTCTATTTTTTAATTGAGAAACTGTCAGGTCTAAGAATTCATATCTATGCGAGTTGACAATCCATTGATAGCAGCGTAACTTTTCAAACACGGGAAAGTGAAACATGTGTGTCTTTTGGGTTTTTTCTGACTTGATGATACAGTTACGATAACTGCATCGACAACCTCCCATAATGGCTGGCCTGAAAATTACATCAATTTATTTATAATACATATTCAAACATCAGTCAGATCAGTTACAAGAATGTTATGATGTAATACACTCGGTAGCAAAGAAATCGAACCACTGCGCAATTTTCATACAAACATACTCACTTCACAGTCCTATTATTCAACAAGTATAAACAGTTATGTCGTCGGAAGTAAGACATGGAGTCGGTTTCATAATTAAAAAACACCTGAAAAACTCCGTTGAAGAGATTATACCTATCTCCGAAAGGATAACAGTGCTGAACCTAAACCTCTTTAGCTACAAGGAAAAGTGGACCATTATCCAAGTTTACTCACCCACAGAAGCAGCTAGTAAAGCAGAAATAAACCAATTCTACACGGACATCAACTCAACCATTCAGAATCACGCCTACAAAAATCTAGTGATAATGGGTGATTTCAACGCCCAAATTGGATGCAGACAAGAAAGTGAAACCAGCTTCATCGGTCCATTCACCATAGGCAAAAGAAACAGAAATGGTGAAAAACTAGTAAATCTGTGCTTCGAACACAACCTCACAGTGTTAAATAGTATGTACAAGAAAAAAAGAAAGAATTTGTGGACCTGGATATCACCGGATGGCAAATACAAAAATCAAATAGACTATATTTTGTGCAACAGAAAAAGCTCATTCGAAGACTGTGGAGTAATCTGCAACTTAAACTTCAACTCTAATCATCGAATGGTGAGAGCAAAACTAAAACTGTACCCCACAAAAAAGTCAAGACAGAAAATAAACGCAACGTCAAAGTGGTCTGATCAGGATATCACAAAAATAACAAAAGGACTTAAAAAAAGTCTGGAATCAGATGAATCAATGCACCAATGGAATCTTCAAGCGAAATATGATCATCTTCAAAACATACTGTGCCAGAAAGTATACAACAGCAATCATACAAAAACTAGGAAAAACGAAATAATATCAGACGAAACTTTAAAACTACAAGAAGAGAGAGCCAAACTTATCAGTGACAGAAACAAAACTAAAGAAACACGAAAGAAGATAGCAAGCATCTCAAAGCAAATAAGAACCATGCTGAGAACCTTCGACTCTCTAGAACACAATTCAATTTGGAATGCCTTGAAAAAGCAAGGAGTAGATGATAAGTACATCAGAATCATTAAGAACATATATACGGGCAGTACAGCAAAAGTAAAACTGGAACGAGAGGGAGAAATTATTAACATAGAGAAAGGAGTGAGGCAAGGAGATCCTCTCTCACCAAAGCTCTTCACAGCAGTGCTGGAAGATGTCTTCAGACAGTTTGATTGGTCGGACCATGGCCTAAGAATCAACGGAGAGTACCTCTCAAACCTAAGATTTGCCGATGATATTATCCTGTTTGCAAAGTCTTCACAAGAACTGCAAAGAATGTTGACTGATCTGGATACATGCAGCAAACAAGTAGGCCTAAATATGAACACCTCCAAAACCAAAGCAATGACCAACAGAGCTAAAGAAAAAATCATTGTAAACAACATTGAAATAGAATATGTAGATGAATACACATATCTCGGACAAATAATTGCTACAAACAATACATCCAGCAAAGAGATTGAGACACGAATAGGGCATGCATGGAATAGATACTGGTCATACAAAGAGATTATGAAAGACAGGAAAATCAACATCTCAGCTAAGGGTAAGTTGTTCAACACTAGCATCCTACCTATCCTAACATATGGGTGCCAGACGTGGGCGTTAACTAAATCCCAGCAAACCAAATTACAAACTTGTCAACGGGCCATGGAACGAAGCATGATAGGCAAGAGAAAAGTGGATAAAATCAGGCACACAAATATAAGGAAAGCTACCAAAGTAGAAGATGTCGTGGTAAAATTGAGAACCCTTAAATGGAAATGGGCTGGTCACACAATGAGAGGGGACGACAGATGGAGTAAGGTGGTAACCAATTGGTACCCTAGAGAGGGGAAAAGAAGGAAAGGAAAGCCGCTGAAGAGATGGGAGGATGATTTGGTGAAGATGGCAGGGAAAAACTGGATGAGAACGGCTAGAGAGAGGAAGGAATGGAAGAGTTTGGAGGAGGCCTTTGCCGGAGGGCACACAGGGGAGCAGCAAAACATTTAGATATTAATGAATTATACTGTAAAAACCTGAATAAAGGCTATAAATAAAATAAATAAACAGTTATGTAAACATTTGTACGTCGATGTACGAGTCGACTTGACTTGCGAATAAAAGTCCCAAAAATTCAAGAAAACTTTCAGTTTTGTGCAAAGTAAGGAAAACAAATTCACTCAATAAGGGTTCCTACAACTTTATATGGAATGAAAATTAATCATTTCTTTTACGGAATTTTTAAGAAATCAATCAATGTTTTCAGTTGTTTTAAATGCCAATTGGTTAATTCAACAATTAACCTCTCCATCAACACCCAAATCTTTGCAGAAATACACATACTTTTTTATTTATAAGACCGTGAAGTGAGTATGTTTGTATGAAGATAAAGCAGTGGCTCGATTTATTTGCTAACAAGTGTAGTTATGAGATAATTTTCTGGAGTAATTAGATACACAGTGGTGGGCAGATAATTAGAAACACTACTTGATTTTCATACAAACGAGGTAACTTTGGAGCCTTGGTTCTCTGCCAAGGATTGACCGAGCTGTGATCTGATAATGGTCATCCAAGGAGTGAATGGAGGAGATCCAGATTGCTAACACACCCGACTGATCTGATCAACTGTTTCTTAGGTGATGATTCGAGAAGGAGATAAAGAGTTTTGATGTTATTTGGGAGATAGAGGTATATAGATGATATAATGTTTAAAGGAGTCAAGGAGGAGTATGATGATGATGGTGTATTTTTGATGTTATTTGGGAGATAGAAGTATATGATATAATGTTTAGAGGAGACAAGAAAGAGTATGATGATGATGGGATATTATGTGTAGAAAGTATTTTAGAGGAGTCGAGGAGTATGATGATGATGCCGTATTATGTTTAGAAAGTATTATGTTTATTGATGATGTTGAGTAGGAGTATAATGATATTGTTGGTGTATTATGTTTATTGATGAGGTGTTACTGTCAGCCGAGTATGTTTATAGGTGATATTTATTTTAGTAGGTAGTAGGTAGCTGTAGGTTTGAAGTTGTGAACGGTATTTGAAATTTATTTTTTAGTGGTTATTTTTCCGAGTTGATTTTTCAAAATTGTATCTGTTTATTTTGTGTCTGTTTTCTTTAGTATATCAGCATGTGCATTTGATTGAGGGGGCGTGTTGAAAGGACGTTGTTTATGGAACTTTATGGAATACTGTCCATAAAGAACCAGTGTTCTGTAATCAAATTCACATAGTCATAATGACAAAAGTATGTTTATAAGCAATGGTGTACTTCAGTTTCGAGCTTCATATGGTTAAGATGTGAATTGTGTTTTTATAAAGTATTGTTTGTGAGTTCTCCGTATTTACAATAAATCAGTTTGCCAGACCAATCCTAGTCTTTCAATACTTTTGTTGTTCACTGAGGGATAAGTAAACCTGATGCAACCATATATTGACCAACACTGAGTTTAGTAGACTGGATTCATTGACTTTACTGGTACTCTTATGGAGTGTACAGCATGGCGAAGTCCATATAACAAAATTCCCATTGGCAACACAATGAAAATCGGATAAGAAGTCAGCAATGTTATAAGTGTTGTATGTTCACTAACTCCTGGATTGACTATCTTCTAAACAGATTATTTACTGGGTGATGAAACATACTGAATCCCTGTTACCTTCTTCACTTTTTTATACTCTGGCTTCCTTTCTGAAAATATTCACCCTTCGACACTGGTGTATAATAGTATAGCCATAGCCAGTAGGTAGTACACTAAAATATTGCAGTTTTTATGCTACTAGGTATTCTCTACTACCAGTATTCTGACATTATTTTAATATGGCATTTTTGTATATATATTTCAAAAATGAGTGATAGATCTCGGATGTATATTGTAAAGTGTTAAATAGGTACCTATTAATAATACGAGTAAAGTGAAAACAACTTACTTTTTTACTATACAACTGACTTATTTACGAAAATCTTAAAACGACGGCTAATTGGAATTTCTTAATAAACTTTAACGATTTTCATTTAGATTGATTTATCCTCCACAATACACAAACAATAAAATTACTATCTGTCTCAATCCAATTTAATGAAAATGTAAACAAAGACGCCATTATTCCGACCATAGACTATTTAGTGATGTGGTAAAAATTAGACATTTATAAATATATAAATTAATTGATTGTTTCGATTCGATTAATTGAATACTATTATGTTGGAGCTTCGCGTTAGCGTTAGTGAAGAGTTTTTAATTTATTACTTCTCAAACCTCGGGAGTTGGCGGTGTTCATCGCGATTATAGAGAAATAAAAGGCTTATATTGAACCGAGTAAAAATTACTATTTTTTTTTATTTCACATAAACACATCATCATCACATAACCAATTGAAAAGTGACTTTAAAATAATATTTGTAAGATCACTTACCATCAAAAATTTATCATAAATCTTAAAACAAAAAAAGAACCCGGTAATCATAGCAGTAAATAATTTTCAATAACTTAGGAAAGGACATAGACATAGACATTAACTTTTGTTTATTCTGCGTTAAAAATATTTTTTCAAATTTAAAGTAAAAAGATGTAAAATAATTTTCTAAATCATATTCATGAGATTACACATAAATATTCTTCGATTATCATTTAAGTATAGTCGATAAAACGGAACGTTTTTCCTATGTAGGCATACCTACCTAGGTTATATAGAAATTGTGAAAATGTTGCTTTAAGTAAAATGATTCTACTTACGGTAAAGTAACAATGACATCGTTTCAGAAAATATGCACACGGACTTCCGCTATGTCCCGGCCCTAATGGACCCGAGAATATACTTTTTTTTAAATTTGAGATTTTTGTGATAATTTTTATCAATAAATACAGTGATATTTTATCTTCGATAACATAACATCGATTCATAATCGATATAATTGAACAAATACTTCTTCTTCTTCTTTTTGTGCAGTGGCGGTGCCCTTTTGGATTTCGCCAATGTACAGTTTTTGGCTCAGTAGATTGTTTCTACAGACTCATTGCTCCCATCAAGGAGTGTCTTGTGCGAGTACTTACTGTTTAAGTGGTAGCATGTAAAATTTTTAGCCTGTAGAACCGTTGTTGAGAAACCTGTAGTATGGACAACGACAATACTTATATAAAACATTTGTTAGTAATTGACAGACAAAGTAGTTATAATCTTATATTGTTAGTAGATATATATTCACATAGAACATTAATACAAGGCGATTTCACGTAGCTGAGGACAGTTTTAAAATTTGTGGGTTTGGGGATACATGGGGGGAGGAGATCATAAAGGGAAATTGGATATTTGGGACAGTTAAAAAATATGTGGTCAGTTGTTCCTTCCTCCAAGCCGCATTCACAAAGTGATGAGTCCCTGACCCTAATCTTAGCAAGAAAGACAGGGGTGCACGCGTGGCCTAATCGAAGACGACACACCGTTGAGGTACAAGCTTTCGACGCTTTTTTATACGCGAAAAACCAAGGTTTGACCGGCAAAGAGTGTTGAATGTCAGCGTAATGTTTGCCGACAGATCTGCTCTTTTCTCGCCACTGGGTTTCCCATGTAGATCTCATGGTTTGAGTAGCCAGTGGATACAGGTCATGAGAAAAGGCTTGTTTATGTTCGGTACTTCCGTTGACAGTCGCCTCCTTAGCAATAAGGTCTACCGTTTCATTACCTACTATCCCTGTATGACTCGGTATCCAAGCTAATGAAACACGGATTCCGAGCGTAAAGCACCTGAACAGGACGTTTCTAATTCTAAGGATGTGTGGGAAATTAGATTTACTTCGGAAGGGGTTGGACAGGATTGCCTGGAGACAGCTTTTGGAGTCTGTGAGGATAACTGTTTTGTCTAAGTTATGTGACTCCGTATAAAGTACAGCCTCAAGTATAGCTGTAGCCTCTCCAGTAAAGACAGATGAAACAGGAGGGAGTTTGGAATTCAGGATTATCCTATATTTGGGAATCCAGACCGCTGCACCAACACATTCTGAATCAGATAATTTGGAAGCATCCGTATACATGACCAGCCAGTCTTCCCAGGTCCTCCCGATGGTTTCTTGTAGCTGGGCTTCTGCATCTGGAGAATCTTTGCTTATTCCGAGATCAAGGTGGATGTCTGGTTTGAATGTCAGTGAGAGATATGGATTCCCAAAAAGAGGTTTAAGGTTACATTGATAAACAGGACAAGGGAGGCGGATATATTTTACAAAACTACGGAATAAGCAGGGGGAGTTTTTATGTTTCCAGAATTTGTCAAACGAAATAAACTCCGATAGTTGATGCAATTTAGCTAGGAGTGGGTGGGACGAATTTTGGACAATCTTGAAAAAATATTTGTCAGCCAGGTATTGCCTTCTAATGGCCAGTGGGGGGTCCATGCACTCAACCTGTAAGCCATTTATCGGAGAAGATTTCATAGCCCCCGCAACAATTCGAAGGCATTTGGACTGTATTTTGTCTAATGAGTTTAACGCCGCTTTAAGGCATGGTTCTAGGAGAAAGGAACCATAGTCCAAGTGTGATCGGATCAATGCGTTGAAAAGGAGCTTCTGACAGAACGGGTGGGAACCCCACCAGGTACCAGAGACAGAGCGAAGGATATGGATGTTTTTTTCGCATTTTTTTGATACATGAGATGCATGTTGGGATCCATTCATTTTAGAGTCCAAGACAATTCCGAGGAATTTTGCCTGATTTTTTAAGGGGATGGGTAGGTTATCATATTCTACTGGCATGATAGGGGTGTTCCGTGAGCGAGTGAAGACAACCATGTTACTTTTATCCACCGAAAGCGAAAGGCCATGTTCCGATAACCAGTCACGAAGGTACTCTAATGCCGTGTTAAGTAGGGAGGTGGCCTGCTCAGGATCACTGTGGGAGATATACAAGGCCAGGTCGTCGGCATACTGCAGGACATTGCAAAATGGGTTCAAGGACAATTCGAGGTCATATGTGTAGAGACTGTACAATAGCGGACTCAAGACCGATCCCTGGGGGAGGCCCCTCCAGACGGTTCTTGCAGGGTAAAGTGTATTATTGAAGCATATTTGTATAGATCGTGACGAGAAAAGGTTAAATATTATGTTTACTAGCCTCACAGGAATACTCAGATTAAGCATTTTCTGCCTGAGTACTGGAAGCAGCACGTTGTCATATGCAGATGACACATCCAAAAACACTCCCGTCACGTTTTCACGTTTGGAAAGGCCTATCCAGATATCGGTCAAGAATACACTAAGGCTGTCCATTGTGCTCATTCCCTTGCGAAACCCAAACTGGCTTTTGGCAAGAAGACCCTTACTCTCCACTATCCACTCTAGTCGGTTTTTTATGAGGTGTTCCAGGATTTTGTTCATGGTACAGGAAAGGGCAATCGGTCTGTACCCATTAGGGTCGTTGCTGAGTTTTCCTGGCTTTAGGATGGGGATAATAATTTGTGTCTTCCATTCCTCTGGAGGAATTCCCGTCAAAAAGATCTGGTTAAGTAAACTAAGAAAGAAGTTCTTAGAAGACAGGCTGCTGTTGACCAAAAATGAATACGGAATCTCATCGATACCCGGGGAGGAATCTTTGAGACCGTCCAGAGCTAAATTAAGTTCCTCCGGAGAAAATGGGGCATCAAATTCGGAATGAGGGGATGGAATTGACGGCGCGCATAGTGTCGCTTCAACTTCGGTTGGGACGGAAGGGGGGGCGATTTTATTTTGGAAGGACTCCAGCCATACTGATGGGTCGTTTGCCGTTATGTTACTATTACAGGAAACAGAGCAACGAAATTTTCTAATATTTCTCCACACCAGAGAGGGCTGGGATCTTGGGGATAGGGATTCACAAAACTTCCGCCAACCTAATCGCTTTTTTTCGGTGAGAACTCTCACAGCCTTAGCCGCTGCCGATTGGTATGCGATAAACTTGGCCTCAGTCATAGACATAGAATATTCTTGTTCCGCTGCCTTTCGCTCCTTGCACAGTGTCGTGCACTCAGCATCCCACCAAGGTGGAGAAAGAGTTTTACCTTTAAAGATATTTTTTATTGGTAGGCATTTCTCAGCTGTAGATAGTAAACAATTTCTGAAGTCAACATAAACCGAGAGGTAGTTGGTAGAAGTGACTTCAGGGAGAAGTTGTACATCTTGATCTAGGACCAGCCGATAGTCAGTCCAATCAGTCTTGGATGTATTAAATTTAAGGCGTGGGCGAGAAGCGTTAGGGCTGGGGTTCGAGCGAGCAAGGCGATTGTTAGATGTTAATATGACGATAGGATAATGGTCGCTACCAAGGGTCGTGGGGAGGACAGTCCAGGTGAGGTCTGGGGCGAGGGCAGATGAGCATAAGCTAAGGTCCACAGCACTCTTGCGGTTTTGCGACGGGTAAACTCTGCGTGTAGGAGAGCCGTCGTTGAGGATGCAAAGATTAAAGTTGTCACAGATGTCTAGGAAGGGAGAGGATAAGTGGTCGGAATGATAGGAGCCCCAAGATGTGTGGTGAATGTTAAAATCACCCAACACCAAGAGCGGGGGGGGGGAAAGAGAGGACAGCAAATCGGAAAACTCAGCTAGACATGCGTGATTAGGATAAGGAATGTAAACAGATAGATAGGTTGTGTCGTGAATTCTCACAGCTACAGCATTTACATGCTCACTGTGAGGGGGGAGGTTGACTTGAGAGAAAATTGCTGTCCTGGAGATTAGGAGGGCAGAGCCTCCGTACCCGTCGCTTCTATCGTCCCTTAGGCACGAATAACCTGGGAACCGGACTCGGTCGCCAGGCTTGCGACGCATCTCCTGAACAGCAAGAATGGTGGGTGTGTATTTATTTAAAAGATATTGTATTTCGTGATGTTTATTCCTGCTGCTGCGACAGTTCCATTGGAGGATTGGAGCCATTGGGACTGGTAATATTAATGAGCTGAGTAAGTAGGTTTTGGACATTGTTCGGTAATTCGACGTCTCCAAACCTGGCAAGGAGATTAATGAGAGTCGAGAGTAGTGCTGATATAAGATTGTCATTGGGAATAGGGGGGCTAGGTGGTCTGGTAAGAATAGCACAACCATTTGGGAGTTGAGAGTGAGGGGTTTCAACAATGGCTCTGTGGTCCTGACGGTTGTATCCAGGACTTGCAGCAGGAAGACGTTGATGCCTGGGATAGGTTTCGATAGGACATGGGACTATTTGAACTGGGGATAGGGTGAGAAATTGGGTAAAGGGAGGGTAAAATGGAGGTGAATTGACATATTCGGCTCTGGCTGTATCAGCGAATGATTTTCGCACCTGAGGAAATCTGGCTGGCTGGAGGCTCCGAGTAGGTTAAATTTTCTTGAGACATAACCATTTTAATTTGTTTTTGCCTTGAATGTTCAGGGCACGAGGGGTCAATTGCCTTATGGGCTGCAGAGCAGAAGAGACAGGTAGGGGAGGCCTTATTACAGGTGTGGCCTTCATGAGGTTGAGCACAAATGAAGCATCGGGCTTGGGATCTGCACTGAGACTGTATGTGGCCGAACCTACAACACTTGTTGCATTGGATGGTTGGAAGCATGTATATCTCTACTGGTAGTGATGTATAAAAGCAATAAACATAAGGTGGTAGCTTTTGTCCAGAAAAGGTCAAAACAACAGTCTGGGTTGGGACCCAAACGGGAGTATTATCAGTAAATGTTTTCCTATTTAGTCTACGAGCTTTGACGATTGGTCCATATCCAGAAGGGATCTCCACTGACTCCACCAATTCTGTCAGTGTCCACTCTACAGGAACTTGGCGGACAATACCCATTCGGGTAACACTGTAGCTTGGAATTCGCTTCATAGTTACCATTCTTTAAAGCCGGATGTTCAAGAAAGGCATTAGCATCAGAAAAAGTCTTAAATTCTACCGAAATTCTATTTCTACCAACGCGCTTAACACCATCGTTCACCACATTTTTGATTTTGTTGTGATATAAAAAGTGTCCAAACTTGATAGGGCGTAAAACTGTTCCCGAGGAGGGTTCAGACACCGGTTTGCTAATGTGAACAAGGAAAGGTGAAGAGTCTTGGGCTGTGTATTTAATCTTATTTCCTGAATATTCCGGGCTTAAATACGTCGACTGGGTATTGAGGGTAGACACAGGAATATTTGTCTTTTTCGGAGGTTGGGGTGAAGCCTCGTCAGTCAGGGCGCGCTTTCGAGAGATCTGGGTGTGATCTATGTCCATTTGGGTTTGGGTAGTCAAGGGAGGTGAAAACTGAGCACCTTGCTCGTCTTCACCCCCACCAGGATCAGGGGGGCTACCGGCTAAAAAATATGGATATGGATATGGGCTTCATCTGTCATTTAAATTCCTTATTTTGATAGATTTTTGCTTCTTTGTTTTGTTGAACGTTGCTATCTAGCTATTGTTAAACCTGACGTCACTAAACGGGGATCTGATAGCGGCAATTTTTTTTACAATATTGACTTAAAGTTCCGCAAAACGTATGATGTTCATATCCATAAAGTTACGCGGTAGCCCCCCAGGTGGGTCAGACATTTAGAAAAAACAACACAAATAAATACGTGTTACTTACCAATATACGTATTATATAGTACCACCACCTTAAGAACACGTAACAGAAATTCAACAGGGTCAAAATAACACTAGAAAACAACAAAAACCACTTATGCAAACAGAACGATGTATCTCGCACTCAACAAAAAAGCAGAGGATTGAACAAATAATTGAACTATCTGTTAGACATTTTACATCAAGCACTATGCGACCACAGATAAGACAATATTTTTGCTTCGATAAATAACCTCACTTTTCTTCATAAATTTTAAAACTAATTTTAAAAATGTTAAACAAACTACAATCTTTGTAAATTAGTGAGATATAAGTTGAAACCTTCTAATTACTTATGAATGTGTTTTTAAATCCATTTAGTGGCCGAAAGTGTGAGAATTTTTAATGAAACAGGTTTGTTTACATTTTCATCAAATTGGATTGAGACAGAGTATAATAAATAGCGCGTCTTTCTTTCACTCAGACTTTCACAAAATCACAGAACAGCACCCGTACCGCGCAAGTGGGTGGCATCGGCATCGCAGTCGGCTTCATTTGACAGATGGATGTGTCACATTGCTGCTTCTTTTTGACACAAATGAAAACTTACCAAACTATAAGAGCAATATGTCACACCATCTGTCAAATGAAGTCGATGTCGAAGCCGATGTCACTCATATCACTTGCGCGGTAGGGGCCCAGAACAAAACAATTCACGAAATGAAATTGAATGAAAATGAATTTGTTCGATTCATTCGTCCGTTCGACTGTTCATTCGTTCGTTGGTTTTGTTCCATCATGAAGCTATAGAGAATACTGGAGGCCAAACTCCTCATACCTACTTGAAGCAAAAAAAAATGACCTTGACTGCATTCTATCTCGCTCCATAGGTCCCCCTCCTCTCTTTCTAAATAGGGTGTCCATACAACTACAATGTAAAGGAGACAAGTTAAAGATTAAAACTAGTAATATAGGTAAAAACGTATCAATAGTAGTGTAGGTATGCATGTGTACAGTTTACACGATGATAATAATAGGTCTATCTCGTATCTTGGTCTAAATATGAAATTGTCATTATGTTTCAGAATTATCAGTTCAAATTTATGTCTATATACCCAGTTTATGCTAGAAGTAACGGTAGAATAGACGAATGGTATTATCGGAATTAGGTATTAAGGGAAAAATCGCGGTGGCTAAATGTGAATTAATTTTGCTTTTTTTAAATTAAATTCATTTGATTCTTAACATTAAATTAAGAATCTAATTACATTAAATTAGCTCAATGCAATAAAAAAAATAGTACATACAAGCTATTTTCAAATCATTCAAAATCTTAGTACTTAGTATGAAAATTCAAATTTGCCTAAAATTCTTCTTACAATACGGCAATTTCATACTTTAAGACCTAATATTTTTAAATGCAGAATAGAATAACGTTTTGATAGCAAGAAACGTCGTATTATAAAAATAAAATAAATAAAATAAAATCATTTTATTTCAGACAGTGTCCATATAATATACTTAATGTTAATTAATTAAATTCATATTAAAATAAAAACTTCATCAAAATAATTATAAAAATAAAATCATAAAATTAAAATTAAATAATTACATCAAAATAGTCCTCCTAATAAAATCAAAATTCAAATCAAAATAAAATCAAGATGGAATCAATATTAAATAAAAAATTACAAATCAAAATAAAATTTAAATATGAATCGCAACTTTCGAGCATCTTTCGAGTCGACAAAATTAGAAATTGATATCCACCATATTGATTGATTGACATAGACACATACGGTGTTACCATTGCACGAGGATGCCGGATACCACAATAATGAGGAAATTCAGAAAACAATATTGAGATGATTTAATTTACTTTATGGAAATAGCTTAATTTTAATGAAATATAATTTAACAAATTACAGATTGAATTACAACTCGGGAATATTGAATAATGAAATTGAAATGACTGCGTCAAAAGTTACGAATTTCTATTTATTTGCAGCTAAGTACGTATGCTGCTACGCCTATAGCATAATTAATTTTTGCGTATAATTTTTTACTAAAGGTTATAACTAATTTTAGCGGTTGCAAAGTAGTCTCTTTGTTTAAGTTTTTCATATTGGCTTCGATTCCATAAGCTTTCAGGTCTAATGATATTAGTGACGTCAAAGAGATATCATTTATCAGTGATGTCAAAAAGTTTATAAACAGAAAAATGCTTACTAATATTATTATTATTATGAGTCTAATAATATTAGCAATTAATATCATTAACTATTATGAAACAGGCTCCGGGCAAATTTAGATTTATGAGATAGCCACACTGGAGTCCAACGAAAGGTCAATTGAGGTTATACCTACTTGGCTTCAACTTTAAGAACTGAGTTTGGCCTCCAGTATTCTCTATAGCTTCATGTGTTCCATTCACAAAAATATGAAACGATGACCGATATTCATCGATGTAAAAGAAAATCAATGTTACGAGGATAAATATCGATATGTTGACATCGATGAAACTGAAGTACATTTATGCTTCTTCTCATATCTTCTCCTGTTCGAACTTCTTCATTACTGCTCGTGCTTCTTCTCATATCTTCATCTGCTCGACCTTCTTCATTACCCCCTGTTGAGTTCTCCGTTACTTTTATGTCCTCGGAAACATCATCACATCACATCCAAATGTTTGAGAATATGATTTTTCGGAACATTGACAAGCTATTTTCTTGTAGTGATTTTAACATTTAGGTAATTGTTTTAAACAGTTTAATCAAGGGAGCTAATTACATTTCTTTTTAAGTTTTCTGCAATCGCGGGATCGGGAGGAAAAAAGGAAAACAAAAGTTACAAGCATCATAATTTTCAGACATTCAATTCATTCATTAATTTTTCTTTCGATATTATATCGTATATATATCGTATATTCGATGTTCTTGAATCGATGTCAACATCGGTGATGACGATCACCCACCCCTATTATAGAATGAATTAATCTCAGAGAGTGACAGTGTATTTATGTATATATTAAATTCTATGGTGACAGTTGTAAAAGTACATAATACAGTGCGTGCGACAAAAAACACAAAAAAGGCAAAACGCGGCAAAGTGCGTGCGTTTCATCCTATTTCCTTTTTGGTTAGGTTGGTCTCCTTCTTATCGAGTGAGAATTAGTGGCCACCTCTAATGTCAGAGTTTATCAAGCCGCCTATAAGGCCTCTGACTTGGCTTAATAACGACTGTAATCAAATGACAACAGCCGGGACCGACGACGGTTTAACGTGCCCTCCGAAGCACGGAAGCGCTCAGTTATAATGCCACTTTTACGGTCACCCATCCGACACCTGACCACAAATTATATAGTAATGTACAAGTACAACTGACTGGGCCGAACTTTGGTTAACAAACGCGATCGAATACAATCAGTCTGTCAAGCGCGCGCGGCCACGAGCGTTAGGTTGGTACCCCTGTATGTCAAGTAGGCGGCCGAATGTGTTAGAAAACATCAAATCAAAACCATTTTTCTTTCACCGCTTTCATATGTTTTGGGCATGATTTTATCACAAAATTAGCATCAAATTATAATCCTAACCTTTTGACAGATTCGGTACGCAAAATGGCGTCTTCGTTCCTTTTTTTTGCCACATTTTATAAGGCTTATTGCATGAGCGACAAGATTTTACATTACTTTATAATTTGTGATTTATTATTAACGCGGGCAGATAAATAATAGCGAGTTTCATCGTATATTCCCGTTTCCGTGAGGTTGGTACCCCTCTGTAAATTTCTGTCTAAAGGTAATTTTAATTTAAGATAAGAATTT
The DNA here is from genome assembly GCA_910589605.1 of Chrysoteuchia culmella. NCBI lineage: Eukaryota > Metazoa > Arthropoda > Insecta > Lepidoptera > Crambidae > Chrysoteuchia > Chrysoteuchia culmella. The sequence continues at coordinate 16,529,328 of OU342651.1, read as the reverse complement.
TATGCAGACTTTTTAAGATTGGGATTCTGTTTTAAAATCATGCTCGAAACATTCTAGAGCGGTGAAAGTAAATGGGTTTGAAATGATGTTTCTAACTCGTACGCGCTTTCTTGACCTACGTCAAGTACCAATACCAACCTAACGGAAAAGGGAATATTCGCTGAAACGTAGGTACTGTACCCCTATTACGAGTTTGCTTAACATGACATTTACAGGACTCGTGAGCGTAGACTATCGGATACACTGCTCATGTCGGTAAAACAGTCGCTAAATATGAAAGAGACAGAGCTACATTTTACGTTAACGTTTACTGTAACGTCAAGTTTGCCAAACTCGTAATAAGCCTACTGTACTATACTAGCACAGATCACTATCTATGTAGCAAGCTACTATACTAGTTCCTTTTTTTGTGGCCATGTGCTCCTCTGGCTACCTGGCTATTTCTTAAAGAAAACTACCTGGGTCCTTATTCACTATGACCACTTTTTTTTTTTTTTTTTTTATTAAACTTATTTGTTTCTCTTTCTGTTTTAATTTCTCTGTTGTGTTTTGCAGCTGAAGAGTTTTAGAAGAGGCGATTTGATACCTACTTCTACTTGTGCAGGCAAAGGGTAAGTTTTAGAAACTTATTTATATCAATATTATTATTATTTTATATATATATATATATATGTATTAATTATGTTTTTATATATTGACGTTATTATTATGTAATTGCTAGATGTATTATGTTTATTGTAAAGTTGATTTAAGGTATTAGGTGTTATTGTAGCGCTTTAGAGTAGAAACTATGTATGTCACGAATTTGATGAAAGATGTCGTCGATGACTCTTTTTTTATTAGATCTGGTATTTGAAAGGGGCTGGTTCCGAGATTGTTACATAATATTGTATGATCCAGCCGCTGTCTCGCGTACCTGGGACAATTTTCGAGTAGGTGTTGTAGATCCTGACTGGTTTGCCCATCACACGGGCATGAGTCATTTTCTGTAATTTTGAAACGATGGAGGTAGGTCTTATGGTAACCGTGACCAGTCAAGATCTGCGTAGTCGCAAAGGATATGCCTATGGTGGTTTTTGCCGCTCTGCAGTCTTTGATTGATGGCAGCCAACCTCTGGTTATGGACGCTTGGGTGGCAGATGAGTATCTTTCTTCCCTTATTGCTATGCTCTGTCTGCGCAATTGGGTTTTTGCATATGTCGGTGAGAAGCGGTCATAATCGAAGCTGCGTTTGAGGTTGGCAGCTTGTCCGGCCGCAGCGTCAGCCAACTCGTTGCCGACGATGCCGATATGACTGCGGACCCATGAGAAGTGGATTTGATCTGGGTTGCGCAGCAGGATGTTGTGTATTTCCGCTACGAGTACATGGGTGCTGCTGCGATTTTGTATAGCTTGTAGGGAAGACATGGAATCGGAAAAGATTATACACTTCTGGTACTTCTTCTTTTCTGCCCATCGGCAGGCATGTACGATGGCGAGAAGTTCCGCCTGGAACACGCTGCAAGCCTTGTGCAATTTCAACTTCCTGCTCACAGAGGGACTGTCTACGCCTGGGTTGAAGCAGACGAAAGCAGCGCCGACAGATCCGTCCTCCTGCTTGCTTCCGTCGGTATAAATGTGATGCGCTGTGCCCTGGTGTAGCTTTTCCACGTCGTGTTGAGTTGTTGCTCTGTCAAACCTCGGTGATATGCGCAGGCTGGGATGCGGTAAGTCTCTATGCGGGATGGGTTTTTCCAGAACGATGTCACTGGGAAGGTCGGGGAAAATGCAGGTGAGACGCATCTGCTCTATTGCGTGGACTTCTTTCACCCTGAGGTCGAGTGGGACAAATTGAGCAAGGGCTATTGCAGCTATGGTTGAGACCGTTTTAAAGGCCCTGATGGCCTTGATGGCGAATCCGCGCTGAGTGCTCAGGAGAAGTTGTTGCACGAACTTTTTGTCAGCTGCATGTCCGTAAATGCCTGCTGCGTATGTTATCATTGGCTCAATGACTTGCCGGTATATTATGCTGACATTCTCGGGGTGTGCTCCCCAGGTTGGCCGGATGAATAGGCACAGTCTATGAAACACGCGTGTTGCTTTTTCAGTGACGTATCGTACATGTGGACCGAATCTGAGCCCCTTGTCGATGATTACCCCGAGCAACTTGATTTGATCTGAGAAGGCCAGCGCTCTTCCCGCCATGATGATTTGGGCGCTCTCCGCCTTTTTGTTGAAGGGAATGACCTGTGTCTTTTCTGGGCCGAAGGTCAGCTTTACGCTTGAACCCCATTTGCTGATGAGATCGAGGGCTTGGTTGGTGATCGTTTCCAGTTCCGACACTGTGCGCGACGATGCGACAAGAAGCACGTCATCTGCGAAAGCCTGGAGGTGGCACCCGTCAGGGAGTTTAATGTCGAACAGCTCATCCAGAGTTACGTTCCATAATATTGGTCCACAAGCGGACCCTTGGATGCATCCCTTGGTCATGGGGCGTGTGACTCGGGCATCTGCGTGGTCGAGGGTGACTCTGCGGTCTTGAACGTAACTTTGAATGAGTTGAAAGATGTTCCTAGGGCATTGTTTGGTACGCAACTGTTGGAACATGGCCGGCCACCATGCGTTATTGAAGGCCGACTTTATGTCAAGCGAAACAGCTATGGTGGGATTGCCGTTTGCTTTCGCGGTGCGTATTATGTTGATGGCCGTGTTGAGTGCGTCGATAGTGCCAGTTTGTTCAGTGAACCCGAACTGGTATGGGTTGTTTTTCCCTGCTTTAGCTGCACTGTAGCTGACTCGCCGGATAAATAATTTTTCTAAGAGTTTGCCGAAGACAGGGATTAGACCGATAGGTCTAAGTGCACTAAGCGAGGAGGGATCCGTTTTTCCCGGTTTAGGTATTACTTTTACGTACGCCTCTTTCCAACGCAAAGGGAAGTATCCTAGGGTGAGACACCGGTTGAGTAAAGCCACTAAGAAGTCGGGGTAAGAAAGGGCAGCCTGTTTGCAGATGTCTGCCGTCAGGTTGTCCAGGCCCGGAGCTTTTTTGTGATTTATTTGTTCTAGGCATTCTAGGACCTCCCCAGCAGTGAAAAGGGGGTCGTCTGCCGTGTCCGGTAGGGTGTTTTCTAGAGATCGGAGTTCTGCGTGCCTAGGTTGACAGTCGGGGGTATCTACCGGGAAAAAGTGATCCAAGATTGCATCAGCTGTTTCCTTTCCTGATGTGGTGAATCGGTTACCGACTTTGATTGTGACTGGTGGTGTTCTGGGAGCTGCTTCTTTCAGTAGTCGGTTTGTAAGCGACCAGACGTTTTCTTTTGTTTGGAGCTCACAGAACTCCCGAAAGTGCCTTGTCGACTCCGTCCTCATGAGCTGGGCGTATTCTTCCTTAGCCGCTACCTGTTCTTGAAGGATTTGGTCGATGGGCAGTTTGTGGCGCTTGGCTGTGTGTAGCTTTCGGTGCAGTTCTAGCACTTTAGTTTTGCATGCCTCTAGCTCGTTGGTCCACCAAGGGGCCTTGACTTTAGTCGAGCCTCCTCTCACCGGCATAGATCCCTCGCAAGCGTTGTGTATAGCATCTGTGAAATCGTCTATTATTTTATCCAAATCGCTAGGATTGGCTATGTTGATGTTTTTATCTAGCAGGTGGGAGGTGGTCATAATGCCATCGAGTATTTGTTTAAAGAGTGCCCAGTTGGCTTTCTCTGACTTAAAGCGGAAAGTGGAAGTATTCTGGGGAGTGTGACGCGAGAGATCTCCGATAAGAAGGGTGAACTCAATTGAGTTGTGATAGGAGGATGCGCACAAATCTGGGTTAACCCGCCAATCGACAATACGACTCTGCAAAGATTCTGAGACTATGGTGAGGTCCACGATGGAGGTACAATGCTGTCCGTGCGTGGTGGTCTCAAATGTGGGAGTGTTGCCTATATTACAGACACTGAGGTCATTGCCCATGACCAGTTCTAATATTTCGTCGCCGCGGGGTGTAGCTGAGACGGAGCCCCAAATAGGGTGCCATCCGTTGAGGTCTCCGCCGATAATTAGTTTGTGACTTCCTGTGGCCTTAGCTAAGATGTCGAGGCGATCTAGTGTATTATCCTCATCATCTCGAGGTTCCACGTAGACAGAAGCAATGGTAAACGGTCTGTTTTTATGAGTTAGCTGGATAACGCTTAGGTTTGGAGAGGAGAATTGAGTGACTCCTATAATGCGTCCTATTCCGGGTTTGGTCACTATACAAGCTTTGACTCTTTTGCCCCCGCTGAATTGGTGTATGTTGAGTCCTTGGTGTGGTTTCATCAGGTTGCCGTTGCCGACATAAGGCTCCTGGATGAGCCCAATACTAAAGGGTCCGTTAATGAAGGATTTAATAAATTCGTTTGTGCTATGTTGCGCTCTGTCTGTGTTACACTGCATAAACTTTAATTCGCTATTAAAAAGAGTGGCAACCATAGTCCACACGGTCGTTGATTTTTTCCTTCATTGAACGGACTCTTTTGCAGGCTTCATCTGTCGCCTTGTGTTTGGTGTCAACTTTGGTGCCAAACCTTTGATTGTGACTCAGACAGTTCGCGCATTTCGGAGGTTTCCCTAAGTCGGGGCAGTTCTCCGCAGTGTGATCAGCGGAAGCGCAGTGTGCACAGGTGGGCTTCTCCGCCCGGCAGTGCGTTTTTGTGTGGCCGAACTGAAGGCACTTGTGGCACTGTAAAAATGGGGTGAAGTCGCCAGCCCTGACTCGCTGATGGTCGACATTAATACGCTCTTGACGCATAATGGCCCGATAGAGCCTTGGACTGACCAGAAAGACAGCATTGTAGTACATTTGAGGGTTCTTGTTGTTACGCTTGAAGCGCAGTGTCAGCTCCTCATTGGCGATGTCTAATTCTGGATTCTGGTATTTGATTGTTTCCACCAAACTCTCAGAAGGAGTGTCGTTGTCGATGCCCCTGAGGATGATCATGGGTCTCAATCGTTTCGCGGGTTCCGCAGCTGCATGGCCTGATTCTTGGATCTTATTGATGACTTGATCGGCTTGGGCGCTGTTGTCAAATTCTACGCGAAGTTTGTTATTGGACACGACCTGAACTCTAGCCGGAGCAAAGGCCAGTTCCCTGAAGCTTACGCTTTTTCTGAATGCGCTTATTGCGTCCTGGCGAGATTTTACTTCGCAGTTGGGAGTGACGATAATCGCGGGATTTGAGCTTTTGCCCTGTGGCGGAATGTTAATTTTGTTAGATGCAACAGACGCGTAAGATTTACCCGAAGCTTGAGTGTTGAAGAATGGGGATTGTGCAACTGGAGGTGGAAGCTGCTTAGCAACAGCAGATGCAATCCTGGGAATCATGTTTTCCAGGTTCTCCGCATTTGAATTAGTAGATGTTGTGTTCGCGCTATTCTCTAAAATTGTGTCCCTGACCGTTCGTTTGATGCTCTCTAGCTCTGAGGAAACCGACTCCTTAACAAGTTGAACTACTTCCTGCTTCAAATTATTGGACACAGCGTTTATCATGTCTTCTCTCTCCCGAGAGTCGACCTGAGACTCGATCTTGCGGCACTCACGTGTGAAGTCGTCAGCTTGCTCGGATATAAGTTTTTTGATGATCTCACATCCGTTGGTGATGTCATGTTTCTTTTCGCTTTTGAAAGATTTGGTGCATTCGACAATTTTCTCAAGCTCGGAAATTATAAGTTTTTTAACATAGTTGAAACGTGCTGTGCCGCGTTTGGCTACTTTGGATACAACGTTCAGATTATCTAACTCTGTAATAGTTATGTCTTGAATTGAGTGCAGAGAGACATATGATTCATCTAGGGCAGGATCTTCAGACGCCATGGAAGCGCCTGTTTTCTTTGTGGGTGTTCTTTGAGTCATTGTTGTCAAGACGTGTTATTAGAGAAGGCGAACCCCATGGGTGGCAGAGCAAACGAAAAACGGCCGCGAAATATTTGTGAATTTTTTGTTGCAGAAGGCAAGGGACGGAGAAACTACACTGGAAAAAATTTACTTCAGCCGAAGAACCGCAATTGAAACACTAATAAAGAGTTAGGTTTTCGCGATATTCCACTGCTTAGGTCAACTTTTGAAAATATGAAATTCAAAGAAAAGCTAATATTTGTGAATTTTTTGTTGCAGAAGGCAAGGGACGGAGAAACTACATTCAGCCGAAGAACCGCAATTGAAACACTAATAAAGATTCCACACTTAAACCTTACCACGCATAAACCCCGTCAATATCGTGTCTTGTCCATACCTTGCCACGGTAAGGAATCTGGTCAACTCTATTCTGTAAGTCCCACCGCGCTCCAAGACAAATTGTCTTTGGTACGTGAAGACACGAGTGCGTTCGAAAACTAAACTTATAACTTTTAAGATATTAAATTTATTTCTTGCAAAATTTTATTTCACTAGTAATTAACCGTGATTTTATTATTTATATATTAATATTTAATCGTTTAAATCATAACAATGCAATTTTAGCAATAACAAAGAAAAAATATTAAACAAACACGCTGCAAAGCCAAAACTTTCGAACGTTTTTGAACGTCCCTTTTTACTTTTTTATTTCTTGTTATCGATTTTTACAATGAAAATTAATTGATGAAATTTTGTCTGTTTATTATAAGTTTATTACAAGAAAGAAATAATAATACTTAGTATTTCAATGGAAATATATACATACACTAAAACATTAATATTGTACCTAAGAATATATTTTGTTTGAAGAATTTTGTTGTAGCGGTATTTTATTTGAAGCGATTTGTTATTGTAAGTACCTAATCGTTTGTTACTACCAAAAAATTTACAAGTTAGTTGTCTTATATTATCTAAATTACTTACATAACCCCTAATATTTGTCTTTTGCATTTGTTCCAGATTTAAAAGCGATGTAAAACTAAAACATCTTACTTCATTGAAATCAATTTGTTTAAAAATGTGATTCACAAGTTCATTCATAAGTGTAGATCAAGAATGGCCTTCGCTAGTTGCGTGCAAAATACTTACATAAAAGTTCATAATAAAATAGTTTTATAGTTACATGTGGTTTAATTCGATACAAAATTTACAAAATCTTAGTAATAGTAGATTATAATATTTAAGATAGCTGACACTAAATTTCACTGAAATACCTTAAGAAAGAGATGGTGTTTAGAAGGTCTCTGACCTTACGTTATAGATTTATTTTTTAGCACAAAAACAATTAATTTCTTCACAGTCACAACGACTCCTTGCAGATTCCACGTTGATTCCACGCGTTTCTCAAACGTGGAATTTTTGACAGTTCAAACCACGCGCAAGTCACGTTCATATCACACGGTTTCATTTAAGTGTCATAGAGAATACGAATTTTGAAAATGTCGTAACCATGTTCGATATTGGCGTGGTTTTGAAGCAAGGAATCGCAAAGTGGTCATAGTGAATAGGGGCCCTGGAAGGAATGTGACGATGATATTAATGACTTCTTGTTTCAGTACTCATTTTCAATGTACCGGCTTCACGGCAGAATGATTGATCAAAATTGGAGAGCCAGAGGAGCACATGTTTTTGAGGTTAGGTTTAACTTAGATTGACGAATTCCAAGAGCATTACGGTATGTACCAACGGGATGTACAATTCAAAGAAATGTGACAGCATATGTGACGGCTACTGATGCATTCAATACCTAACATACACAATTGGGAAAGCGAAATAAGCATTTACTTCTCAAGAAGCATGTTCCTGCCTGGCTCATTAGTTTGAGTTGAAAATCATCGTGAAATTGGCATCATAATAAATTTCCGCTATTTCCGCGACTTCTTCATTAGTTTTTGAGAAGATTGTAAATTAATTTTTCTATGAAGTTTAATCAGGGTGACCATGTCGTAAACAATTTTATACGGACATCTATGCAACGTTATTATATGTTTACCCAAAAACTCGAAACCATTTGTAGAGCAGAACTCGTCAAATTTCATACAACTTTTTGTATGGCAGCATGAAAGAGGAAAAATAATCAGCGGTTTCATATGCTATAGCAGGCTTCAAATATTTTTTCCCGCGATTTCAGCTTTGTTTTCATACAAAAAGTTGTTGGTAATGCTTGATGGATGAGTTTCACAAATGGTATTGAGGTTTTGGGTAAATCTTGAGAGTCGTTATGTTGTCTTAATTGAAGTTGGTAATTAGCCGCAAAAATCCGTTTTCTACTCTTATGTGCCGTACTGTCTCAATCTTAATAAAAATTGCTTTGCACTAACGTTTTAAAATGTTCTTAAATCCACTATAGTCTTCTCTTAACTTACGGGCCCGGTATTCTTAATATTAATGTCTAAAGATAGATATCCTTATTCGATTCTTAAGTTTAGTGCAAATGGGTGTTAATTTTGTTGATTTTATTAATAATGTTTTTAACAAATTATCTATTTACAACCTAATTCATGACTATGTTTAATTTTGTTGGTCACAGTTTAGTAAAATGTTGGGAGTAGGCTATCATTTTGTTAGTTAGTGACAAGAAAACATGTTGTAAACGTATAAATGTGGCCACTGAGAGAATGCTTTATTTTACAGCTCCTATCGAGAGCCATTGGTCATCCTCTCAGCGGCCACGCTATATTTAACAATCATGTTTTCTTGATGTTTTGCCAGTGGAAACAGTGAAAACATTTATACATGCAATTAATAAAGAAGTAGCTAGTAGGTACTTAATTTATAATTTAATGGTTGTGTGTTTGTGATTGTGATATTTACAAGACTTCTTAATATACACTAAATTATGTTGATTGTTTACTTGTGATAACGACAATTACTATTTGATAATATGTCACAAATGTTTATCTTCTTAATTCAAAGTGAAATATTTAAAAAGTATGTACTTATATAATTTACGACATATGTCGGTTTTAATAATTTTCTCGGTTGATTGGCGTTTGTGTCGTAGCTGTACACCAAAATATAACATTTTAGGTACTTACATAGTAGGCTAAATATAAAAAAAAACTAAGCGTTTTTATTAATGTCAAATCTCCCACGTTGCAAGTAAAGTCGGATTTATAATTCAGTAATTTAACAGGGTCCAATGTGATATTATTACAATAATGCTGCTTTAGACTTTGATTCTTAAACTTAGATTCTAGTGTAAATAATATTTATTTATAATTTCTTTAATAATTATAAATTATCAAAGAAATAATACAATCTACATTGCATAATCATCTTACTTACTCCAGGGGTGCATCTTTTCAAAATGACATTTGTGACGGAAAAAACAAAATTTTCTTTTTGCCGATTGATGGCTAAGCAAAATATCAACTGTCAATGCGGCATTTCCCTGTTTCCCTCACAATTTTGACATTTAATGTATAATTTGGAGCCTTCTATGATAGCTTTTGAAACCATTTTATTCTTTAAATCGTGATTTTGAAAAGAGTTCTCTGTATTAATTTGAAATTTCATATCGTACTCAATCGGCTGCAATTTGTATGGAATGGAATAACATAGAATATGATACAATATCAACTCACTGTCAAAGCAATATGATTTTTTCCGCAATCACCTATCTGGTGGATTATGCTGCCCTGTACTTTTTGTTCAATTCCACATCACTCTTTATGTACAAGCGTGTACATTTAAGTCACATTAGTTATAAGCATAAATATTTTAATAATAAGTTTTAATGTTTATAATAATCTTAAGTAAAACTGTGTTTTTTTTTAATAAAAAAATATAGTTATTTTATTAAACCTGGTTTTTTCTTCGACTGTACTTTCCTGACACAGGAAATAAAGATAGCAACTGTGTTTGTGCAGTAACAGTGGTCCCAAAATATTATAAAAAATAATTATTTAATAAGGTGGCGTTTGAGACCATGGTTAGTTGTCTGAAAAGCCGCATCAAAATAAGAATTAATTCCAGAAATAAGAGTCTCAAAAGCCCCCCCAACTTGATTTTATTCAGACTCGACTATAAAATCTATAAAGAGGAAAAAATCCTGGGATAAATATTATGGCCATGGGCACCCTACACTAACTCATAGTAAACATTTTTTTTTACCGTTACTAAACTGCTTAGGATTCACGTTTTATATTTATTATGATGCCAATTTCACGATGATTTCCGATTTTTACTAATGAGCCAGACAGGCACATGCTTCTTGAGAAGTAAATGCTTATTTAGCTTTCCCAATTGCGTGTGTTATGTATTGAATGCATCAGTAGCCGTCACATTATGCTGTCACATTTCTTTGAATTGTACATCCCGTCGGTACATTACATACCGTAATGCTCTTGGAATTCGTCAATATTTAGGTTAAACCTAACCTCAAAAACATGTGCTCCTCTGGCTCACCAATTTTGATCAATCATTCTACCGTGAAGCCGGTACATTGAAAATGAGTACCGAAATAAGAAGTCATATCATCGTCACATTCCTACCAGGTGGTTCTTTAAGAAATAGCCAGGTAGCCAGAGGAGCACATGGTCACCTTTTTTGCTACTTTCGCACATTGACAATCACAGATTATCCAAGGAACTTTATTTTATTACAACTGGGCAGGCATTTGACTACTATCATCGTGATTAATAAATAAACAGAAAAGGTGTTGCATGCTTGCCCGGGAAATACCTCTTCACTCTCGTCTTGAAGAGGCTAAGGTTGTAGGAATCGGGGAACACTTCCATGAAGTTATAGATAAAGGTAAAGCTAACACATCCAATATCTATTGAGGCTAAAATTTTATGTAGCGTTATCCCCCCACTATGGTTATCCCATTCCCACAGAGTTCTAGAAAATTATCTCTCTTTCTAATTAATTATGTTTCCGTAATTATTATTAGACAATATAGACAGCGGCGGACCCGTCAATTTCCCATACAAACGTAATACCAAAATGATCCAGATTGAAAAAATTATTTCAAATTATTCACCTACCAAAAAAAAATGGAATTATATTTTGTAAATTTTTAGGACGTAAACGACGTACTTTCTATCGAATAAGTCTATAAGTATTAAAAACTTAATAATTATTGATGAAACTTTAATATACAGCTTATATTTTCGAGTTACAAAATATCATAAAGAAAATGCAAATATAATCAAGTTTCTTTCATCATTTTTAGTATTCGCAAATAGGCTGAAATTCTTACTTTCAACAACTATTAGTTGTTCTGCTCGTACAGGAGTCGGTTCCGACGAACGACGATGAATGACGCATGAACGACGATCTCGTGCGTCATAAGCTGCGAATACTAAAAATGATGATGTGTGTGTCTACAGCTCATAGGGCATAGATAAATTTTAAGCATGCCATATTTTAGTCCATATTAGGAGCAATCAAACGTGTCACTGATATTTTAGGTGCAACCATAACAAGAGTATTTTTTGTGTATTAGCTGGAGAATCGTGTCCCCAGGCAAATGCAAACCAGTGAGGTTTGGGCTTTAGACTATAGTCAGAAATTTTGTGCACAATAGGTGCAATGAGAACCAAAAAAACTAACCGTCACACTCAAATATTGTTGAAACTACGATCATTAAAGTGTGTGCGAGCTGGAGACTTGTGTCTCTGGCTTACACACACCTGTATCTTCGGAATTATTTGAGGTAGGATTATGTTTTATACCTCAAAATTTTGTGTCGAATTGGTGCAGTAAGCTCAATTTTTTTCTTATCTCTAGTTTGAATAGTTTTTGAGATACGAACCGATAAGCATGTGTTAGCTGGAGACACGTAACACATTTTTAATTACTGTAACTGTATAAGTTAGAGTTATCGTATTAAGAATCAAATGATACCTTATAATTAGGTGCACACTGGAGGCAAAATTTCAAATCCCTGGGGGCCAATTCTAACGCAATAGAGATCATGTCGAAGTAGAGATTTGTCGAAAAAACATGGCGGATGTCGAACGTAAACAGATTTTCGTATTCTCGTAATCTCATGGTAGAGATATGTCTATTACCAGCGTTCGACATGTCTCGAGTGGTCGGTAGCGTTCGAGATCTAATGTCGAACAGTATATAGTCGACTTGTTGTCTTATTTTTTTGTTATGCGTTTATTCTAAAGGAATAATTTAATGGAAATTAGTGAAAAATGACGGTAAATGAACTTTTCATTAATTTATTAATAGAAAATATGGTGAAATTGGCGAAAATGCTACGGATATTCCTCGTTGCCGTTGGAAATGTGTTGTTCGCTAAATCTTATATTATCCATAAATAAAAAAAAATGAGCAAGGTCTTGGGTATCAATTGGAAGTTTATTTTCGTACTGTATAAAATAATAATAAATAACAGAATATAAATCCCAAGCAGCAAAATTTTCCTATAATCGTTGGCTTATAAGATTAAACATCTTATAGCATACTTATACAGGCATAGATTGAGATCACTAATCTTATAAAAGTAGCCTACGGGACGATTTGCTCTACAAGTACATTCAACCCTATTACGTAGTCTTATAAACGCTTACAGAACATCGTATAAAACTGTTAATGCTACAAGCGCTTTCGATCCTGTTACAAAGTCTTGTAAACGTTTAGAGGATTTGATTATATGATTCTTATAGGTACTAGCAGTCTTATAAGTGCATATTATAATGATAATTAGCAGTGCTCCTATAAATACATTGGGTAAGACTATTTAATCTTTTTAACGTTTTTTTTATTCTTCTATAAGAAAAGTTGTCCTGTAAACGTTTGGGTCTAGGCTACTATAGGTCGAAGATACTATAAGATTGACTTGTCTTTGACGTGACTGCTAATGGATCACTAGCACCGCACTTTCATTCGTGCTGCTAATATAGGTAAGAATTTACTTATACGTGTCCTGCATATGCTATTACTAGAGTGATTTGTTGTCCACAGCCATTTTGTTTTCATGCTGTGATGTTTGTTAGTGTTTCAAAAAACTACATGAATGGATTTAAAAAAATGGAAACGATTTAAACGCTGTGGCAGTTATAGAAGAAGAGTTGCAAAAAATGTCTAGAAATGAAATCCAGGTCAGAGTTCGATTCGATAACTTCCAAGATTGAAAAAGAGTCTGGTAAAGTTTGTGATGGTTCCGTACAATATAATATGGAAATAGACCCAATAAAAAACTACGACGCTGATTCATCTAAATGTTATAATCAAGAAGATTATAAAAGTGATAGCAGTGATGGCGAATCTGATGACCATAACCGCACTTTGATGAAAATTCTGAATTGCAGGAAAATATAAAACAATGGGCTGTTAAGAATAATATATCACATTCATCTTTGACGGACTATCTGTGATTTTAAATAAAATAATAAAATTTGCATTACCAAGGGATGCCCGCACACATCTCAATACTAAAACTATAATTACTAGCGTAAGTTACAACTCACAACTGCCAAAGGACGTTATTTACTTTTATGATTTTTTGCTAATAAACTAAATATTTTATTGATAGAGACCATAACAGTTAAATTGTCAGTATGGATTCTAACAGAAACCGATTTACGAAAGCATTTCCATGGTCGTTTAAAGGTATAAATTAAGTTATTGATTAACATACATGGAAAAATATAATCAATTATATAAATGAATAACATTAATCTTAATAAAATTTTCAAAGAAATGATATTGTGATAAAAATGTTTCAAAGTAGTTTAAGCATTGATAATATTATTCATTTATTACTATAAGTACATCTATTCGCATACGTTTACTTCTGTTGTTTTTCTCATAAGGACCCCTAAAACAATAAACAATATGGTGTCCATTATACTCCTATAGTAACATTAACTTTGACTAAAACACATTATAAAGCTCCTGATAAATGCATTACAATATGGAGCCGTTCCGATCTGATGACAGCTTGTATTTATTAATAAATTAATTAATAAACAAATAATAACTGTGATTACTTTTGAGGCGCTTAAAAATATGTTTATTTTCATCGATTACTTTATCAATAAAATTTATTTCGCAAGTTCATCTATACTAATATTATAAAGAGGTAAAATTTGTAAGTTTGTAAATTTGTATGTAGGGGGTAATCTCTGGAACTCATAATCCAATTCTAAAATTTTTTTAACTGGCAGAAAGCGACATTATTCCTGAGTGCTATAGGCTATAAATTGTTTCTATAACATGTATATTAACCGAGCTATCACAACTTTTGTCTAGCAAGTCGGGAAAAAATACCTCATAAAACAGAATTATTTGCGAGCGCTGCCTAAACAGTTGCTTAAAATTAAAAACAATGTATGGCTACCTGGTTCGTCTTAATTATTTCTACAAAAAAGTCCGCGATACCATATCTCTATGTTTTATATTTTATCTTTTATACTTCTTTTATTGCATTAAAAAAATTTTTTTTCGGCATATACGTTTGGTTGATTATTTGAGCAACAAAATATTAATTCTTATGACAATAAATTATTTCAGTATCACAAGAACATCATATAGATAAGATTTGCCATTTACAGTATATCAATTGGTCATACAGTTTCGGAGATAATATAAAATTACTAAAACGCAAAATGCCCCTAGCATAACTTTCATTGTGCAGACGTTTTACCTATTTGCCCATAGATGGCGTCTGAACTACCCAACAAAGATGATGACCCAATATTATTCGATATTATCACCAAAAACATGATCCATCTACCTTGTGGGGAGCACAATTTATCATCACCGTGTATGAAGAACGGTATATGTTCAAAGAAATATCCTCGGCGATTCGTCACCGATACTCAGACAGGCGAGGATGGTTATCCTGTATATCGTCGTCGTAATGCTGAAAACTGAATTCACACCAGGAACTGCGCGACAAGTTGCCCAAAATCCGCGCAAAACCACTCTATTAGCGTTTTTTGAACTCTACAATACTGACGAATTTGCAAAAACGCTGTTGTACCACGAAGTTCCACACTATTATACGTGGGCTAATAACAAATTTTCAAGACGAAAGCGCGGTCAAGACGTCGATGGGCATCCAGAAATAAAAAGAGATGAAGCTTTGGGAAGAGTGTACGGTGTACATCCGTCACAATCAGAATGCTTTTATCTAAATAATTTATTGCACCACGTACGCGGTCCCACATCATTCGAAGATTTGAAAACTATAAATGGAGTGGTCAAGGAGACGTATCAAGCGGCTTGCCGGGACAGAGGTTTGCTGGAAAATGATGATCACTGGGAGAAGACATTAAGAGAAGCTTCGATGTCGGAATGTTCATTGAAACTTAGGGAGTTATTTGTGGTGATATTGCTATTTTGTCAGCCATCTGAACCGTTAAAACTATGGGATATCAATTTTTGTGAAGATATCAGACATACAGACAACAAAATCAGGACTTTACCATGCCTTTTAATGATGTTATATACAATGAAGGTTTAATACAAATTGAAAACAAACTTTTAGCATTGAATGATAAAACATTGAGTGACTTTGGATTACCATCTCCAGTTCGCCCTGTAAATGATGCAATAGATACAATGTTGGTACATCCGCACAACATCAGTGAATTAGCTATTTTTGTAAATGAAAATTTACCCAAATTAGTGACAGACCAAAAACAGGCTTTTGATGAAATAATTGATAGCGTAACAACTCTCAACTCTGCGGAAATAGTTATAAATGAGACTTTGGGTCGTATAGTTCACAGTCTGCAGCATCTTATAGACGCAGTATATCCTGACCACGAATATTTACTAGATAGAGACATTCATTGGCTTTGTTCAAGGGCTATCGTCTCACCAAGGAACGATACAGTCAATGAAATCAATAATCTAATTTTACAAAAAGTTCCCGGCCATGGTAAAATCTACAAGTCAATTGATACAGTGGGTAATATCGAGGATGCAGTCCACTATCCGCTGGAATTTTTAAATTCCCTTAAACAATCTGATCTGCCACCTCACGAACTGCTGTTGAAATCCGGAACGCCTATCATGCTTTTAAGAACTTTAAGCCCACCTAACCTGTGCAATGGCACAAGGCTACTAATAAAAGATTTAAAAGACAACCTAATTGTGGCGACCATTCTCATCGGCCCAGGAGCAGGCCAGTTGGCGTACATCCCAAGAATTCCAATGATTCCGACAGACCTACCCATACCGTTTAAACGACTCCAGTTTCCAATAAAAACATCATTTGCCCTGACAATTAACAAGTCCCAGGGACAAACATTCTCTTCCAAAAAATTTTTTACTAATAAAATTAAATACAGTAATATCAATCGAGTGTAATCTTCTGTTAAAACAAGAAATTTTCCGCGGACAAAGTCGCGTCGCGGGCCGAAGCTATTTTCTATAAATTCAATAGGAGCGAAGCGTCAGTGAGAAATTATTCACATTTGAGGATTTCTGTAACAAACCGAAAACCACGCGGGCGAAGCCGCGGGCGGTCGCTAGTTTCTTTATATAACAGTGAAAACACAAACAGTATCAACCTATTTTACGATAATGAATAGTAAATAAATTACGTAACTTTTGCAAATATTATATTTTCTTCTAAATTCAAAGTCACACTACACCATTACCAAACGAATGCAAAATTAACGCTCTAGTTATGGCATTACGCTGACCACTGTTGGATCAATTACGCTTGTAGTAGCATACGCCAGAACGTTACAGGACTAATCACGCTGATTCAGTGCATTTACCAGATCCCTATAGGACACCGTGATCTTGTAGATGCACTCAATAAAACAATAATAAAATCAATTTGCAAATTACCGGACTGTAACAAAATTACTATAGGACGAAATATCCTATAAGGTGCGCCCAAATCCAGCCCTATAAACGTTAATATGATTACTATAGGACTAAAAAATATGTAGTCTTAGGATACTTATAGGATTGGATTTTGCTGCTTGGGATGTTATGGATATATTTTTTTTTACGAGATGAAGATACATTGCTAAACTATTTATTATCAATTATGATGGCAAATGTTTGCGATAGTGTATGACCATTTTGACTTTTACACCACAGTATAAGTCACAGAATTTTATTATATTTAACTCAATAACTTTAAATCTTATGATCTGACAGTAGTCAGAATCAGAATATGTTATAAAAGTGCGTTCCAAAAAATAGTTCCTTTGCTGCTTGATTGGTACCCCTGGTTTCCGTGAAGACAGCTGACAAGGACTCGCGTTTCGTATTAAGCAGAATTTAACAGTCTTAAAATAAAATTATTAAAAAGATGTAACAAAAAAATCTGTTAAAAATACTGTCCGTTATATTGTTTGAACATATTATGTCATAATATAATTTAATTGTAAATATAAAATAAAGTTTATAGCCCTTCTTTAAGTTAATACATACATTTCTCGACTGCAATTCACTTAATCGATAAAAACGAAACGTGTAGTTATAGACATTTCAAAATCTTTCGACATGTCGTCTCTACCGAATGCGAGAATACCATTTTTAAGAAAAATAGAGATTTCAGTGACATTTTCGTTAGACATTGAATATTCGACATTATGTCGATTCGAGATTTATGTCGCACATCATGAGAAATTGTAGTTTCAAAACTATAGGCAAAAAACTGTTTTCCCGCCAAAAAAATTCAAAATAAATGGCTCGGACGGAGCTAAGAGCGCCGTTGCCGTTCCGTGCGCTACACTGTTGCAATCGAGTTTGAACCTAACTGCTGGTATTAATTCGAGTCACTTTAATTATTTGCGCTTTCGATCGTTTTAATTTCTGTTTTGAGAATTTTAGACTAGGAGCCGTCCGATATAACTACGCTTTATTACAAACCATCTATGGTAGTTACTTGTAATTGAACTATCTGATTCTCTTATGAAGTAGTTTATAAATGTTAGTGTTAGAAAATTCACAACATTTGTTGATATATGGCATGGATGATGGGCAATTTTCTATGAAACCGGGCGTAAAACCAACAGAAATGCAGGTAAATACTATTTAGTACTTAGTACTAGAAAAGATTTTATTGTGTATTAACTATCATAAGCCTAATATTTGCTTGAAAGTGACAAATTTAATAAAAGCTTAATTATTTTCCTATTTTTCTAAACAATGATAAGAACCACATCAAAAAATTGTGAGCATTTTTTCTCATAGCCTACAACTAGCAACACCATAGTTTGATTAATTAGTTACATAGTGTAAATATTTTAGTAATAACTGATTCTAAAAGTGTACTAACTTCTTTATTTGATGGACCCTCATCTTACAAATCTAGCTTTATTCTGTGTAAAATTCTTAGTACGATAGAAAATTTTATTAACCTAGGTATAAATGTAGAATTTGTTTGGGTTCCCTCCCACAGTGGCATAGAAGGAAATGAGATTGCCGACAGTTTGACACACATGGAACATGATCAAGACCACACTCATACTCTTCAACTTCCGTTTACTGATTACTATGTTTACTTCAAGGAAAATATTAGGAAGTTGTGGAATGACTATTGGAACACTACGTTAGAAACTAAAGGCAGGTGGTATGCTGAAATACAGAAAGACTTACCAGTGAATCCTTGGTATGTTAAAGGTGATCCTAAAAGAAACCGAAGATTTATTACAGTTCTCACAAGAATGAGACTCGGCCACTGTTTGGTTCCAACGCATCTATACAGAATCAAGGTTTGCAATAATGCACAATGTCCACACTGCTGTACTGAAGATGATGCTGATTTACAACACATTGTTTTCAATTGTTCAAAGTTTACCAACCAACGGTCTATAATGCTCAGTGACATTGACAGTTTCGTTTCAGTTCAAACCCTTAATCAAAACCGAATCAGTGTACCCCGCCGCGTTCAAGACATTCTTAGCAATACTGACTTTTTTATTCCTTTGTATAAATATATTGTAAATAGTGTAGAGAAAATTTAAGTTTATGAAACAATACTATAGTTGTTAAGTTAGTATTTTATGTATGTAGTTGTCGTTTTTTTTTTTTTGTTTTACATGTCAAAAGTGTTTTGTCAGGATTTTTCAATCAATTTTTCTCTTTGTTATTTATATTGTTGTCAAGACTTAACTTGACATTGATTACCTCTTGTACCTACTATAATAATATGTATGCGACTGAAGGACTTTGTATCCAGGTCATGAATAAATTAATAAAAAAAAAAAAAAAAAAAAAATTAATTAGTTACGTATTTAATTTGTAAGTTTACATCACTTATATGATGAATGAAACTTGATTATATTTGCATTATTTAATGATATTTTGTAACTCGAAATACAAAATATCACATCCCATCTGAGAATTCACTTGTGGCCAAGTTGTTTTTTCCAATATTTTTCTATTATCATAAGTCGAAAATATAAGCTGTATATTGGGTATTTATAGATAGGTTTTTAAAAATTACATTGAGGTTCATAGATCAGTTTTTTTCTCAAAGTCAACCATTTGAATGATCGGTATCTATACAATTTGAAAGTGGTAAAATGTGCCCCCTCTAACTTTTAAAATAAGAAAGTGCTAAAAATATGCTGTAGATCTTAATAAAAACTTTCAACGAAAATTAGTTTGAACGAAATATATTTATTTTGCAGTTTCAGAGCTATAGCACATTTTGCAAAACCGCAAATATAACTTTGTCATTCATACGAACACTATGAAAAACAAAGTAATTTTTGCAGACACAAAATTATAGTGGCATTTTGGGAAGGTGTGTTTAATATATAATAATAATAATAAACTTTATTGCACACGATACAAAAACAAACACATACAGAGAAAATGACAAAAAGAGGAACACACAATAGGCGGGCTTATTGCTACATAGCAATCTCTTCCAGGCAACCTTGGGTGAGAGACGAAACACTTCATGTGCGGGTTCGACTCGCACTTGGCCGATTTTTTAACACTAATAATGAAAGGATAAATTAGCATCTTGGATTCCAATTACTTCCACCACCACGTAGAACATAGATATGCACCTATGTATTGATTTAGCAACATACATTTCTTAAAAACACAATCAAAATCACGAGTCGACACGACAGTACGCTATGTTTACTTGACTTGCGATTTAGTTTGTTTGAATTTTTAAAAAATTTGGGTACCTAGTGAAATCAAGAAATTTTTTGCTTAAAATTGTTCTAGGTCGTGGGGGAAGTAAGTAGAGACTATGAGAAAATGCTAACTTATCCTTTCACTAATAGTGTCAAAAAATGAAAAACCAAATTAATTAGAAAGAGAAAGAATTCTCTAGAGAGTGAGATAACGCTACATAAAATTTTGCTTCAAGTAGAAGTAGGTGTTCGGAATGATATCTCCAATTATACTTATACCTTCAGGGTCGGTCTTAGTTTTCCATCAGAATAAATCGGTTGTCATTTCAATATTTTTAGCATTAATTAATATTACTTTATAAAATACTGATGCGTGTATTTACTTATTTATAAAAACTAATTACATAATATAACTGTACCTACATAATCCTTTACTTTAAGCTTTTGTGAAACTGATGCTTGCCCCCGTATAAAGCATGCATGACCATGAAACAAGGTAACTGTCAAAAACACTGTCGACATTGCTTTTTGACAGCTAAACGCGATAAATAGCTTTAACAAAAGTAACGCGTTTTAATGGTCACGCTAGGGGGGCTGAGCTTGGTATAACACCTGCGGCCCAATTCTGCTAATGCTAAGTCACAATCGTGTTCCAATGGTGTATCAATGGCAGTCCTGTTTTACACAGTTCTTGTTACAACAGTGTAAATAAACACTACTGTTGAAACACCATTGAGAGACGATTTTGACAAAACATTAGCAGAATTGACCCCCTGGTCATCAGGCTCCCTTCCTCGATCAAGGCATGTAGGTATAATATGTCGTAGGATAATTTGATAAATCGAATTGTCACGAGAATCCTAGGGATATCGCGAAAACACGGATAATTAGATAATGGTGACATTTCTGAATCTTACTGAAAAAGATACGGTTTTTCCGAAAAAACGAATTGCGAGTAACATTGAATACCTTTTTTTTTTTTTTTTTTATACTATGAGAAATGCTTTTACGTATCCCTCGCCCCTGGGTGTAGGGGCGATTCGAAATGTTGGACTCACCTGAAGTACTACCAACTAAAACTCCTAGTACTTGCCCTCCAGGCCGCCATTGGTCACGGGGGGTAGGGTTCGCAATCACCCCTAAGACCAGGCGGCCGTGGCCCCATCGGGCCCAGTAACATTGAATACCTATGCTTTACTCTGATTGGTTGATTTTTGCTTGCTGATCAACTCTTATTCTGATTGGTTTATACTTACGTCTATAATATAATACTTCGACGCTTCAGACTTAAACTAGGAACCAATCAGAATAAGATTTTGCCAGCATGCAAAAATCAAGCCAATCAGCATAAAGAATAACAACACTTTTGAATTACATTTTGAAAATAGATGACAGAGAAAACGAATTAAATAGGTATATTGATTGATGTGGGTAACGAATTGAAGACAGTCTATTTTTTGCTGGTTCCCATCAAAAATAAGACTGCATTGCAATGTTTTTTGACGTTTTACAAGTCAACTTTAACGAAGACCACCATTCAGTATAACTTATATTTATTTAATTTTTGCATTTTTTTATTCTATTTTTATACTTATGATAAAAAAATTAAATAGAAAAATATTAAAAAACATCAACTCGGCCACAAGTGAATTCTCAGATGGGAATAGAACCCACGACCTTTGGGAATCCAGCCCACTGTTCGATTCCCATCTGAGAATAGACTTGTGGACAAGTTGTTTTTTTCCAATATCTTTCTATTTTAAATTTATCTTAAGTATAAGAAGACCACCTAAGTTCAGTTACAGTCATCATTCATCAATGAAATTGCCACAACAACCGTGTTTTTATTTAATACAGCGATACAGATATTTAAGATCGTTTACGAAACGTATCGGTATGATAGGTAGCTGTCTACTGGCGACTATTGATTTTATCAAGATAAATTACACACATAATAAGGCCTTATGATAATTAGCTGAATTCAGAATCAATCAGTGTTTTTTTACTAGTAGGTAGGTTACGTAGATCACAACATGGATATACCTAACCATTTTATTATATATTTTTTTATATGAACAACGGGCAGTCGCTTTTTCATCATATTGTAAGTGTAATGAATAACTGAAGGTGGAAGCGCGTCTCTCCCGGAATCCTTTACCACTGAAGAACTGGCTATCTTATCTTTATCTGCCGGAACACAACAATGCCGGAAACATTGTTGATTAGGTAGGTGTCATATTTAGATAAGATGATGGTAACTTCTATATAGTCAGTTAGGTGGACTTGCAACAAGTTCTACCACCAACCAAACCGAATACAGTATGTACCCACCCTTGGAAGTGAACCTTGACCATGACCTTGGAAGATGACCTCTTGCCGTAGTGTTACCATAGACTAGTACCTACAGATACGAATACGATCCGATTTGAATACGAGAAACGGCCTTCCGAATATTAGTAATTAAGTAGGTAAATTTTCGAGAAGTATCGAGGACTTATCGCCGAAAAATGTGTGATACATTGAGCAGCGTCAATATCGGACGTAAACGGACCTACATTTTCCTATCAAATTTTTGACGATACGTTGGATAGTTCGAAAGTGTTTTTAATGCTATTTAGCCCTACAGATCGTCTCTTGTCTTTGTCACGTGTGTTCGGATTCGAATCGGACGCGGTGCAATAAACGCTCGAGAAGTGAATTATTAAATGATGAATTACAATTATTTTATAATTATTAGTATAAAAACCGTAAGTACACTCATTTGCAAAAAAAACGGGCGGTTTTGATTTTCATTCATCTTTAAAAAGATACAATACCAAAAAGGTTTCAATCGTTTGTACACGTTACTGGCCGGTTTTAAAAATGCTTGTGGTATTTAAAAAAGTACGTTCTAAATTCAAATTTTCATTTGATGCTCATTTTTACAGAAAACCCCTTTTTATCCTACATTTTTGGCGCGAAGTTCCAGAAGTTAACATCGACTTTCATAACTTTTATTCAATTTTTATCGATTAATTTCATATCCTTGACTGTCAAAGCTTTATTTTGCTGTTTGGCTGTATCAAAAATGGTAGATAAAGTGGTAAAAGCTACCAAAGTTATCGCGCTGCTTGAAGAGGGTTGCAGCCAATGTTTCGTGGCTAGGAGGCTAAATGTTAGTCGCTCGACAGTCCAAAGGACCTGGCAGCGATATCAGGAGACTGGTTCCGTCGAGAGAAGGCCTGGTTCTGGAAGAAAACCATGTACCCAACCACGGGATGATCGTTTTCTTGTGAGTCGCGCATTGAGAAATCGCAAATCTTCGTATGTGGATCTTAAGAACAACCTCCAAGAAGTAAGAAATGTGCATATTAGTCTATGGACGGTCAGGAGGAGGCTTCTCGCTGCCAATATACGCAGTCACCGCCCGGCCCGCGGCCCCATATTACTCCGTGAGCACAGAGTTCACAGGCTTAAGTTCGCTAGAAATTGTGAATCATGGACTCAAGAAGATTGGAATAGGGTTTTGTTCTCTGATGAAGCCAGGATATCTCTGTTCGGTGAAGATCGACGTCGGCGAATGCTAAGAAGACAAGGAGAACGCTTTGCAGAGGCATGTTTCGAAGAAATCACACCTTATGGTGTGGGCTCCGTTATGTTTTGGGCAGGAATAAATTCAATGGATCGTACAGAGTTAGTCTTCATTGAAAACGGCTCACTGACTGGGCATCGATACATAACGGAAGTTCTAATTCCTCATGCACAACCCTCATTGGCCGCTCTAGGTGAAGACTCGATTTTTATGGACGACAATGCTCGCGCCCACCGATCCCGCGATGTTAATGCGTATGTGCAAGAGGTCGGCATTCGTCGTTTGGATTGGCCAGCTCGAAGTCCCGACCTCAATCCCATAGAGCATGTCTGGGACGTTCTGAAACGGCGTGTGAGAACAGTACACCCGGCTCCGCAGACCATCAGAGAGCTGAAGAATGTGATTACTGCGGAGTGCGGAGTGGGTATTCCGCAAGCAAGTATCCGGGATATACTCGCTAGCATGCCCAGACGAATTCAAGCTGTGATTTTAGCTAGAGGGGGTCACACTCGATACTAAACATTTATCTGCTTTTACTTTATTAAAGAAAAACAAACAAAAAAAACTTTTTTATTTTTACTTCATGAGTATAGGCACTACTAGCGAACATACACTACTAGCGAGGTTTAGCATATTTCCCATAAATTGTATCTAAATTTTATGAAATACTGATGAAAACGATTATTTTCTTATTAATTTACCAAATTGTGAGGATAAAACTACCTATAATTATCAAACAAAGCAATATTAACATTTGAAATGGTTCATTGCTTAGGTGCCCGTTTTTTTTGCAAATGAGTTTATTATATAAAAAGTCCGTGTTGTGTATAAAGTGTAATCGAGCTAATCTAAGATGGCGGGATCTGTTACGTAGTTCGTAGACGTACATACACGTAATGATCGGTTATTGTATTATTGTGTGACAGGGTTGATTTCCTGTGATTTAGTCTTATCTTTTTATCTATCCTGCACATGTCGTATGTGTAGAATTATAGTCATGTCATATCGATGTTAAGTCTATTATTATTTTCGTATTTCGTAAAACTTTACTACTTACCAGCCATAATTAGGCTGCGTTAACGAAATACGTACAGTACACATACGCATGAAAAGTAATTTATTAGAAGCTGCCATGTAGACTTATGAATTACTCATAAACTAACATTCATTCAATATTATCGTGTTCAAGTGTAGAGAGAGCAGTCGTTCGTTAGTGTAGCAAATAAAATTGCGCTTTTAAACATTTGATTGTTCCTATTTTCTTCATTCATCTTCAAGATGAGAGTTATGGAACTGAATAAAAACAAAAAGGACACATCCGACGATGATAAAACAAATAAAAAGATAACTCTTCTTAATCCTCTATTAAATATATTTGGATTAAAATGTGACTCGGCACCGCGCAAAAATAAGCTCTTTCTCACTCGAATTATATCAACGTCAATATTTTTCGGAACAATAATAGCGTTTGTCATTTATTATAAAATCCAACACGTCAACAAATTAATTAACATTTCCGTGAGAATAACGGACACAATTCAAACGGTGTATGATTATTTTCAATATATCATTGATCTTATCTACGCGTATAAGTACGGAGGTTTAGTTTATTGCGAATATTATAAACAGTACGCCATCATCGACGACATTATCGGGAAGGGAAACTACGGCAGAACTATCAAGAACAGACTGACCAAAATAACTGGAATTTTCATCGCTGTTTGGTTGATTAGTAGTACATGCGACTTCATAGCATGGAGTTTGAGTTTTGGGTGGAAAATTCCTTTGGTATACTCATTAGCGTATGTATTTTTACTCATTAGAATGTTGACTACGCTGGATATCATCTCCCAAGTTCTACACGTACAATGTAGAGTGCGCATGGTGTGTAACATTGTCTACGATAGCTACGTGTTAGCAGACAACTTGCCCGAAACTATATGCGATTTTATTCAAAATGAGAATTGGTTCTATTGCAATAGTAGTTCACGTGAGATTAAAAGGACAAAAATGATTGAGAGCAAAAAACCAAAAAATCTCATAAAATGCTATTTAATACTGACGGAGCAATGTTCATTCATCAATCAAATGTTTGGAGTCAGAGTAAGTGCACAGTCTTTACTATCTATAGTAAGTGTGTGTAAGTACATAATTAAGTACGTAAGTAAATAATATATTGTTGATTTGTTAGTCAGCTAGTTTCTACTTTACCTCTCTTTTTTAGCCCTCTAGTAACTAAGTAGGGCAGAAGCCCCGGTAGTGGCCACTGCCCCCTTCGTGGCCATTATGTTATATACTTGGCCACGAATTAAATAAATATTAAATACATAATAATTATTGAATATTGGTTGAATAATTATTGAATATTGGTTATCATATAAGTATGATGCTGTGTAGTGTCGGATGCTGTGTAGTATCGGCTTATAATAGCACTACCCCCTTCTCATCCCGTGGGTGTCGTAAAAGGCGACTAAGGGGCTTAGCCTTCAGGAGACGGGCAGCAGCGTCTCCTACAACTTGCCCATACTGCGATCGCCAACCGCCTGCCAAGCGTGGCGATTATGGCAAACCCACTTTTAGAGGAGGCCTATATCCAGCAGTGGGTGTTATGTGGCTGAGACGACGATAAGTATGATAACCAATATTCAATATTTATTCAAGGCAAATAATGAAATAAACTTTCAGTAAATAATATCAGTAGTCAGCTTCCGGGGAACATAACGTCAAGTTCCGCATTTAATTTTGTACTGAAACAAGTGTCGATCGCCTAGAAAATAAGCACGTTGCAATGACAACATGAAGGAATTAATTGTATACAAAGACAAAAAAGGAAAACATGCATGGGCTTAACTTGTTTCGCGCAAAGGGTGGCGACACGTGAGAGCCATGCAATTTACGTACTTCTTCTAACCGTTCTCTGTGGGTGCTAGCTAATGTATATTTTTTGCTGCTCATTTCTGAAATTGGCTTATTTATCACTAAGAAACCTTAATAATACATTTCAGATTCTTCTTAATACACTCAGTTCATTTATTGACATGGTAAGATTTACAAACATAACGGTGCGAATGCTAATTGGGTCTCAGGTACGTACTTGATTTTGCATCTTTATGAATTGTTCTATATTTGATTAATATTTATTTATTTACCTACATTTAAAAAGTTTTACTTATTTACTGCAAGTAACGTGAGAATATGTTTTCTGCTTTTCAATATCATGACTTTTTTCCAGTTAATTCCTTACAACACGACGTATTTACCTGTAATTTCGACGATTTCTCGTCTACTTACCTGCGTGATGATACTCGTAACCCTGGTGGTCCATTGCGAGAATACCTACCGAGATAACGACAAAATTATATTCATCATTGACCACATGTTCGTCAATAAAAATATAGGTACGTACGTACCTACAACATTTATTTATATAGACTACTTACTCATCAATAAAAAAAACGCAAGAAATTGGCTGAGGGAGAGAAAATAAAAATCATAAGTACTACCACCTAGTAATAGTTATCACACTAATTACCTTGACCAAGTTTCAATTAAGAATTTGTGTTGTGTTTTTGGTTATGGATACTAGACAACGTAAGAATACCTTTTTGTAAATACATGGATAATAATTTATACATAATAAACAATACCCGCATCCAGACCAAGAGAAATGACATGTTCATGCGTATAATTATTTGTCTTGTGCGGGAATCGACCCCACGAACCCTGCGTCAGGGGGGTTAGTACTCTTGACGGGATCGCGTTGAGAGATCGAGATTGAATGTCAATATTTTTTTGTGATTTTCTACGTTGATTCTATTTTAATTGACTCTAACATCGATAACTAGAGTATAAAATCAATTTATTTACTAATTAAGTACCTATTAATTTGTTTAATTACTTATTTTAAGTCATAATTACCTACTTACGTTTGACAATCCAATCTTGATCTCTATGCGATCGCTTCAAGTGTAAGGGGGCAGGCCGTCAGTCATGTTACGCATTACGCATTTTCATTTCGTTATTATGTACATGTACCTATAGTAAGGGTCGCCTCGTAAACAGCATCATCCCAGAAGGTAAAGGCCTAAAGAATCTCTGGCAGAAGGCCCATCTAGGTCACCACAATTGACGTCTGATCCTAGCAACATAAAACAAGATGACCTGAAACTTCTCTGATTTATGAAGAAAGAGCTACGCTTAGTTCTACTTTACGTTGCCGTGATATCGCGGAGAAATCCAAAATAGCACAAAGTGAAATACCCACATGGTCTTCTGGGCTTTGCGCAAAAGGGTACGGCGATGGCGACACGTGACAGCAAATCCAATACTTCTAACTTCTTTGTGCTGTTCTGTAGTTGTATCGTGTAGGTATTTATAAAGATAAAAGTGAATAAAAAATGTATTTTTTCTTCTGTTTACTTTAGATCCAACTTTACGAGCAACCATGTTGGAGCTCCGCGGGCTGGTGCTGTCGCGGCCCGTGAACTTCCACCTGGCCAACTTCTTCCGAGTGGACTACTCGCTGCTGATGTCCACAGCGTCTGTCGTCTCCACCTACTCCGTCATCCTCCTACAGAGCGTCAACTAGCTAGCTTGGGCGTCAAAAAAAATATTATTTTACATACAACGGTGAAGACTACCTACTTATTTGGCCTTCATCATACGATGTTAAGTAATCACTTCTCCCGGAATCCTCAGTACCGAAATACTCGTACTAAGGGTACCTACTGTTATTGTAGGTAACCAGACAGCTTCGAGTCAAATTGCCAATTTGCGAAATTGCAAAAGCTTCGTGACGCAGAATTTTACGCGATGTTATTTTTGTTTATGTTGCGAGTTACCTCTATAAGGATTCTAGGATTCAAAGATTGAATCCTGAGCGTAGTGAGATTGTCAAAGGTACGAGAGACTAAAAACTTTACTGCCGAGCGAAACACAATTTTTACCTCACAACAGCGAGGAAAATTTTAGGTTGTTTCCGCTGTCAACTTTCGGTGAAAAATTCAAGGTCAATTCAATAAAACAGGTTCAATAAATCGCTTCAAACTTTGTAACAGTATATCTTAAACGTATAAAAACTGAACTGTATTTGCTTTATTCAAATACAATAAGAAGTTTCGGATTTACAAGTGTTCAAACTTCAAGATTCTCTTTGCGTGACGTCATTGTATACCGTTTCATACAAAGAAGCCGCGACTCTCTGACCAAATCGGTAAAGCATGAGCCGCAAGCTGCATACAAAGTGTACAGTGACGTCACAAAATAAAACGCCGACCCGAAGTTAAATATACCACATATGGAAAAAATACAGTTTTCTTTTCATGTACACATGATGGCATATAAATCTAAAAGTGCTGTTAATCTCCATTCTTGTTGTTTTTATGATTTAAAAAAGGAATGAAATGATACGTAAGTATACTTAATAACAATACGTAGCTGGACGTCGCTGGACGTCGCTGGACGTCGCTGGACGCCGTACTGGCCGACCACCGAGCTATTATTTTTACCTGCACTGATAAAACGGGACCGACTCTAACTCGACCGACCGACCGACTCGAAATACTAAACAAAGAACTTAAAAGCATTCAATGGTCGGTCACAAGCGAAATGAAATGCCCAATCGAAATTTATAGATTTATTCATAATGCGCTTACAAATGCAAATAAGACTGCCACTACGGAAAAAATAATTAACTATCATAACAAAAGAACTGAAGTACCATGGGTTGATAAAAACGTCAATCGTCTTTGTGAAAGGCGTGATAGATTATTTAGGTCCTGGAAGAATAATCCTAATGATTCAGTGCTGAGATTAAAATATAATCGTACCCGTAATTTATCCCATAAAGTCTTAGAAAATATGAGGAACAAATATTATATCGCACTCATAAATAATAATTTTAAAGACACAAAAAAAATGTATATCGTATACTACATCAAATGCTGGGTCGAACGGTGTCGTCCATCGACTTTGCATTACTTAAAGAATTTGATACACAGTGTTTGTCTTCAAAAAATATTGCTGAAAAATTTGCAAATAGTATTGAGAATGCAGTAAAAAATATTATACCTAACTGTTATATTACACTCTTAGATCCCAACAGCCACACCAGAAAAACAAATGCAAGTATATTATTTAAAAATCGGCCAAGTGCGAGTCGAACTCGCACATGAAGGGTTTCGCCGCTCACCCAAGGATGCCTGGAAGAGACTGCTACGTAGCTATAAGGCCGCCTATTGTGTGTTCCTCTTTTTTGACATTTTCTCTGTATGTGTTTGTTTTTGTATCGTGTGTGCAATAAAGTTTCTATTATTATTATTGCCAAAATGCCATTATAGTTTTCCTTTTCAAAAATAAGTTTGTTTTTCATAGTGTTTGTATGAATGACAAAGTTATATTTGCGGTTTTAGAAAATGTGCTATAGCTCTGAAACTACTAAATGAATTTCGATCAAACCAAATTTCGTTAAAAGTTTTCATAAAGATCTACATCAAATTTTTTTTTGACTTTTCACTTTCTTATTTTAAAAATTAGAGGGGGGGACACACATTTTACCACTTTGGAAGTGTACATCTTTCAAACTGTTGACTTTGAGAAAAAATCGTTTTAGAAACCTCAATGCAATTTTTAAAGACCTATCTATAGATACACGTATAGGTTTGATGAAAAAAATAATTCAGTGTCAGTTCCATGTATGGGGAGCCCCCCCTTAATTCATATATTTTTTTATTTTTGTGTAAAAACCGTAAAGCGGTTTACAGAATACATCTACCTACCAAGTTTCAACTGTGTAATCCTCATAGTTTTGGAATAAAAAGGGTGTGACATACATCGGTTTCGTTTTTTGCCTTTAGGCTACGAAACCCTAAAACGGTCTCAAATGATAAAGTCAATAAAATCATAAAACAGTCGGTGTCTAACAAATCACCGGGGTTAGACAAAATTAAAATATCCGATATAAAAAACGTAGGCAAAGACATATCAACCGCTATAGCCAATCTGATAAATTGTAGCGTGGCAACCGGGGTATACCCTGACGAACTGAAAATTGGCTGTGTAAGACCAGTGCATAAAAAGGGTGCAAAAAATTATTTTCTGAACTATCGACCTATAACCCTTCTTTCTTCGGTAGATAAGATAGTTGAGAAGTGTGTGAGTGAGCAAATGCACGCGTTCTTCAAAAAACACGAGGTTATCTGTAAAAACCAATTCGGGTTTCAATCTGGCAAGGGGACTAAAGAGCTCTTATCAAAGTTTACAGATGAAGTCAACTCTCACCTTGACAATAGAAAGCATGTACTTGTCTTATTCATAGATTTTTCTCGGGCTTTCGACACGTTGTCTCATAAGAAATTACTTGAGAAATTAGATAACTGCGGTATACGAGGCCCGCTGTTAAGATGGTGCGAAAATTATCTTCAAAATCGTAAGTTCACAGTTAAGGTAGACAACGAGTATAGCGAGCATAGGACTGTTACAGAGGGTACAGCTCAAGGGTCAGTGCTTGGCCCTATTCACTTTTTGTCTTACGTGAATGACCTTGGAAATTGTATTAAATCATGCACGTGCTACCAGTTTGCAGATGGTACCTGATTAGTGGCGGCAGACAAAGACCCTCAAAAAGCAGTAGATCGCCTACAAACCGAGCTCAATTCGCTTGCCAAGTGGTATCACGATGCGGGTCTTGTACTAAATGCCGGAAAAACAAAAGTGCTTCATATTAAAACACCATACTTAAAATATTGTCCATATAAAAACATCACGGCCCATGAATACAGTTGTTTGCATAGAAGACGTAACTACCACCAGTGCGATTGCCCCGACATACAAAATGTATCTACTCAGACTTACCTCGGATTAGTGATAGATAGCAAGTTAAATTGGGGTGCTCATATTGATACTGTATGCAATAAACTCAGACTATTCCTTGCCAATATAATTATTCTTAAAGACAGAATCCCCTTTAAAATTAAAATTATGCTATATAACTCACTGGTAGAATCTTATATCCAGTATGGACTAAGCAGCTATGGTCGCACTTATACTTCTTACATTAATCAAATATTTAAATTTCAGAGGAGAATCTTAAGAACTATTGTTTCAGCAAAAATTAAGCAAAAGTTTTATTATGATGATGATCGTCTTTTCAAATATTGTAAGGTGATTCCGATCCAAACACGTTTCAAATACGCCCTAATCAAAGAACATTATTGTGATCCCAAATACCAAAATAAAGTAACACGTCCTGTATGCACGCGATCCGCCGCTCGGCATCAGCTGATAACGATCAGCCGAACAAACACGAACAAAATCTGCGGCGAGAGGACAACAGCTTACCTAGTTCCTCGATTGATCAATGAATTACCTATTGAACTGCGAAATGTTATCAACGCACAAAATATTAAACGGGCGTCATCCCGTCAGGGCGGTCATCCCGTCAGGGCGACATGACACTAGTTGCTTTTTTGTAGTATATTTTCTTGTTTAATATTTTTCTGCTATCATTATGATATGAAATCTCACCCACTGTGTAATTTGAAAATTCTTATAACGATAATAGTTTAAACTTTTGTATTTATTCTTATTATTTTTATAATTTTAAGTACTAAAATAATATAATAAAACCAAAACGGAGTATTACAATTAATTCAAAGTTATTTAAAATAAGAACAAAATGTAACATTAAAAGTCAGTAATGGTGATTCGTAACGTATCATGTGTCCTTTGAATAGAAAGGTTCAAATTTTTAAATACTTCCACGCTAGACCGCAAAACGCGATTTTCCACGCAGAAATTGAATGACAAAGCTAAGTTTTCCGAGCGTGTGAGGTGAAAAAAATACTAAAATAAAACAGCTGACTGACTGTGACATGTGTGTCACATAAATTAATGGGTTTTGAAAGGCGTTTGTTTGTTAATTAGATAAAAAGCACGGGCAACTGAATAATTGATACCTTATCGCATAGCATGAATATATGAATGTATAAGTATAGGGTGGATCCATTTGTTTAAGTAATTCATTTGATTGCCGTAATTTAAGTACTTGAAAAATTATGGAGATTGTAATGGGTTTACAAACGACAGTTTAATATACAACATTTTAGATAAACTTGTTGAAAAAAAAACTATATTTACACAATATTCTTAAAATTATATTTGTTAACTATAAAACTAGAAGACTAGTTTTCATTTACATATTACTCCTTTCGTGATGAAATCAAATTAAAGAAGAACACTTTTCTAGTGACGTATGTGTCAGATAAGGTTAATATCAGCGACGATTCATAAAAGTTACACATTCATTTAATGCAAAATTCCTTAATCATATTAAAATAATCTAAATACCTACATAACTTGAATGATATGATAATCTAATCATTTAAGTCAATTAATATCAAGTCTACGATAATGGTTAAAAAACATGTATAGACAAATGATTTTTAAATAGTTTACCTACCAAACACGCGAACACGCGGTGATGCGCACGCATATTTATTATTTATACGATGATCACATACCTATTATCAAATTATTTCATTATACCTACTTACGGCTGACTGATAATTTATTAATTAAAAAAATCGACTCCTCTCACATGTGGGGATTGTGAAACAAACAAACATTTTTTTTGTATTCTTCTGTTAATAAATTATCCTACAAATGCATAAAGATTACCATCGATTTTTTCATTTGAATAATTATTACCTACGTATCCCTAAATTATGAATTGGTGATTGACGTAATAGTAGATTATGCACTCAGGGGATAAAGCAGTGTCTTATGTCACGGGCAGCATTATTTAATCCTAAGCGAAATGAAGGATTCTGTAGTTAATTCCCGAACGCAGTGAGGGAATTAAAATGTTAATTACCGAGCGAAGCGAGGGAATTAACGTAAGAACCCTGAATGAAACGAAGGATTCAAGTCTGCCCAAGGCTAAGACACTTTTATCCCCGAGGAGCATACTCTACTTTATACACAGACCTACTGTGCCTACTGAGACAGTAAATAAAAAATATATTTTAAATAATAAAATTAATAAATGACAACAATTTAACAATTCGTGTAAAAATCGAATCACCTATTTATTTTTTAGATATATAGTTCCGTAGGCAATGTTGCCATGTTTATATTTTTCGTAAGAGTAAAGTCTCTTCGGAATGTCAATTTTATAGTTAAAAACTCCTTGGACTAAAAACTTATGCCTTGAACAGCCTGGTTTTTTTCGAAACTATTTTTGGTAGCAGTTTTTGTTGACACCTTGTCATTCCAAATTTAAATGTTATCATAATTAACCGAGGGAAGTTCCATACAACATTAGCTCCCTTCGGGCATTAATAGCTTACTTTCCTATTGAGAATACTTGATATTTAATACCTGCTACAGATGCATGTGGTGTATAAAATACGTAACAAAACTCT
The DNA here is from genome assembly GCA_910589605.1 of Chrysoteuchia culmella. Lineage (NCBI taxonomy): Eukaryota > Metazoa > Arthropoda > Insecta > Lepidoptera > Crambidae > Chrysoteuchia > Chrysoteuchia culmella. The sequence goes on along the minus strand of OU342651.1, from coordinate 16,495,407 downwards.
CTACAGGCATAATACTGACATATTATAGTAAATAGTAACAAACATAATAATAATCTCTATCTATGATAATTGTTCATGATTACCGATTCCGCTTTATCCGTTGCTCTTCTGCATTATCTGAAATCAAATAGAATGAACACACACGTGGACAAATTAGTAAAAAATTGTGAAAAGTGAGAGTAATAACTGCCAAAGCAGGCTAACAGCAGTACGGAAATGTCAAAGGTATATTGTAAAATGAGCCGTTTTACAAAATGCCTAGGCAAATTTTAAACTCATACAAAATCCAATTAGCTATTGTATTGTTATGATTCCCAATCTGAGTAAGAAGAGTTGTAATGTTGGGATAGCGAGCTGGTGCAACGAGCTAGCCTCAATCACGCTTTTAAAAGTCTTGTTTTACAATCTACCTAGGCATTTTGTGAAATGCCGAATACTATAATCTCTTCGACAGTAGCACGGTTTGGCATCGCCTAAATATAGAAACGTAGCACGCAACGTAGTCAACATTGAACTAGTGAATGCGTAAACTAGGCCAAGTGAAGACGCGCGGAAACTCTGGCCCATTACATAGATTTAGTAAAAAAATGAAGTTACAATGTAAACCAACAGTTAAAATCAATATATAAACAGAACCGTAAAAAACGAAGTGGACCTATTAAATACACTGACTCAAATTCTAGAGATCGATTTTTCCATTGTTTGTTACTCAGTCAAGCAAGTATAGCTTTGGCAAAATATTACCATATTATCACAGATTATATAACACTATAGATAAATAGATATTACTTTGAATATGTACTTTTTTGAAATATAAATAAATAATACTTGTAACTTTCTTTATTTAATCTCATAAATGAATAATTAGCATTTGACGATAAACGCACGACTACTTAATTATAGGGATGGTGGACAACTCAACTATTTTATATGAACACTTAAAATATCATAAAATGTTACGATGTCCACAGCTAGAGGCGCTGATAACGTTTTATTTTTATAATATAGGTAGCCGACCGCGCCTTTACTCGCGTAGTTCCCGATCGAAATAAAACGTATGTTAGCGTAAACTATTTGTGTGCTTCACCGAAATCCGTTAACCGCTTTCGTGTGATAGAGTAACAAATATCCAAACTTCAACATCCAAAATTCCACTAAAGGGCCGGGCGTCTACGAACATGTGTGTAGCAACTACGCGGCCAAGCTACGACGTATTATTGTTCTTTGCTACGAGACGTAGCAGGATGCTATCCGTCTACGAACTACGGAATGGGTCAATGGTTAATTCGTCCAAGTCAATGAGTGGTGACATTTTTAATGAATTATAAAGAATTACTCGGTGTTGGTCTTCCAAACATTAAATAAAAAAACACTGATTAGAAATTTAGAAACGAACGTTGTAGTTAGTCTACTAATTTTAACGACAACAAACTGTCTGCATAATTAATTATTTTTGTACATAAGTACCTATCTGTACCTATCTCATTTATCGTTAATATGAATTATGATTTTTACATGTATCATATTACAATGGCACTGATAGCTATTTTATACAGCTGGATCCTTTATATTCACTTTACGTAAAATAACAATCTAAAAAACAATGTGATTAAATGATAAGGTACGAGTACATAACATAGACACAACAAAAAAGCCTGCGATCACACAATGTATTTCATACAAAATGCCTGTTTTCGTAGAGGGATTATGATAATAAACCTTTAAAAAGCTAGAATGGTCAACAAGTGGACTGTGTATTTCATTTTAGACTTTTTTTATGTGTGTAGATATGTAGATAATCGGATCAAGTAATAAATAAGTATTTTATCATTTTAAGGTGTAAATGTTTATTCACCAAGGTTCTACAAGTCTTTAAAATCTCTAATCGCAGAATGTCTTTGTAAATGAGTATCCAAAGAAAACAGTAACAACGAATAGCACATAGCCGCATGATATGATTGCGTCTGTTATATTAAATTTATCAGGCTTAGAGATAACATCTATCATCAATAGTTTAGTCGGTCGGATACTGATCGAACGATCGCACCTGAAATAGCTGTACAAAATTAGTCAGTGAATAAAAAATCTATAAAATATTGTGCCGGTTTAGCTACAATAAGCCTTTGTTTTTTGTGCGTAGTGAAAGTTCAATGCAATGAAGAACAAAACATACGAGTTGAATGGAACGGTAAAAGAAAAGGATTTGTCAAAAAAAAATTTGGACACAAAGAAATCGTAAGTATTGTTGATATCTATTAATTAATTGTAAGTAGCTTTACCGCTATACGATAAAGTAGCAACCATAATAAAAGTAAAATTATATTAAAATCTATAGTATAGCTAGATTTGTACCTAGATAGTAAAGCAAAAGAAGAAAAGATAATAGACTGATATTACTTTATTCATTATTTGATCCACTTTATTGCTACAACGCTGTAAGTAAAACAACTTAAAAAATACTGACTGATCTATCAATCAACACAACTCAAAGTGAACTGAGTGCTTAGTGTGTTTCCTCACCTTACTCGCTTACGCCGCAGTTTGCGAATAGAGTTTAATTCTCAACCTTATTCGAATTGTATTAAGGTTATCTGTCAAAATTTTACTCTCACGCGATGGTAACGTTTGGACATTTGCAAACTCACACTAGGCCTGTAGGCCTAGCACGAATAACTTTCGAGTAAGTATCGAGGATGTAAAGTAAAAAATGTATGAGATATTGAGCAGCGTTCCTACCGGAAGTAAACAAAACTACATTTTCCTATACATTTTTTGACATAACGTGCTCGATACTTACTCGATACTATTTCAATAGTTTTTCGTGCTAACTCTACGGATCTACATGCCTACGCGCAATCTCGCAAGTGGCCGGTAGTTTCGTAGTCCACTTGCCGCGCAAAATGACGTGAACGACTATCGGGTGAACCAATACGACCGACTGCCCAAATCGACCGCACGCGAATAGTTGGTCGACCGGGAACTTCTGTCACTGTACAATCGGGGAACTTCCAGGTAGGCCACTAGAGTTTTTAGGAAGATTTATAGAAAACGTTTATATCACAAATAATAATAGAACATTATTAGGCATTTCATTTGAATAAATAATTATTTCTTTAACCTTATTACTCTTTTTAACGACTGCAAAGGGAGGGTTATGTTTTTCGCGCGTTTCTTGTATGTTTATATGAAATATTCTTTATTACCTCTAATCTCTCAAACAGCTGTACGGATTTCTATAATTAAGATAGGTATCGTTAGATATGTCTTGACAGCCCAAGTGTTCTTAAGTAGGTAAGTGACGTTAAAAAATACAACTTAGCGGCTGTGATATGCTATTACTTGAAGTGAAAATTAAATTATATTTAAAAAATACTTCAATATGGGTATCAAATTAAAGGGCTGATCTTTAGGATTTCAATAAGGTATATCATGCATGACCGATAAATAACTAAAAAGACTAAATACATAGAATTTCATAATAAGTCGAATCACTCAAAATATCACGTCTCCGACTGCTTGTTAGGTATTATGTTGAATATTATTTTTACATTTGATCTTGTTTCCATCTTTTCAGTTGGCATGTTTTTTGAAGCATACAGGTTTTTAGTTTTTCAAATTTATATATTTTTTCGAATAAACGTTTCTCCAAAAACTCGACTGGCCGACCAGGAAGTTCCCCGATTTTACATTTTGAATTTGAATCAATAGTTGAAAAAAACATCCTGGAATGAATAGTTAGCTATTATTTTTAAACCTGACAAAAATGTACTTATTTTATTTGATTGGAAAATTAACTCATTCAAACAGGCTTTATAAATTAGAAAAAAATAGATAGGAGGACTCAGAATAAGGAGGAGAACCAATTTCTATTATTTTTATAATTAGTCTGTCTAACTTTCGCTAAGGTCGGTCGCGGGGTGGGTGACCAAAAGTAAAAATTTTGAGCAACTTTGTTAATTGCGAAGGCGTTACAAAGCTACATTGAAACACTGATGAAACTAAATCACAGGCATCGCGGTTATCTAATTATTATCATCACAACAAAAAAAACGACTTCAAAAGGATACTAATTTGCATTTTAATAGGTACTTTTATTTTTAGTTCTATTATAAAATATAGGTAAGTACGTAGATACTGGCGAATTGATAAACTTATCTCTTCAAGGCGATAAGATGATAAAAAATGAATTAAATGGTCAAGTATTCTCTTCAAAAAGTAAAGAAAACAATAATTTTGTCGGGAAGGATTGCAAACGATGTTCCGGTTTTCACGCGAACGAAGTTGCGGGCACAGCTAGTAATTAATAAAAATGTCAAATCAAATTCAAAGCAGGTATACCATAAAAAAAATTATTATTTAAGTATGAGATAGAAGCGACTCCTTGCGACTCTCAAGGTGGGTGAAATCCAAGCATTATTAAGGCGTGCGTGCGTGCCCTAGTATATATACTCTAAACCTACCTACAATATTGCGGTGCAATACTTTTATTGCGCAATATAATTGATCGTCTGGGGTCCGCCTAAGCTGTTATAGTTATAATTTTAATTCCTCCACGCGAACTATGTTAAATGAATGTATACCTACCCCTCTTAATAATATGTGTAAAAACATTGAGTTAGCTGGGGGTCAAATCTGTTTTTTTTTTACTTGTTACTTGTTTACTTGTAACAAGAACTGTAAAAAAGCACTGCTGCACAACAGAACTTGTGATTAAGCATTAACAGAATTGGGCCCCTGTATTTAATAGTTTAATGTTTACACTGCAATATATATATATAGATCACTCACTATAATAATCGATAGGCTTCCCACAGTCTGGTCACAACACAACAAGCGTGGCTGCAAGTGCGTCGTGCGCAGGCCCTAGCCAGCCTGCAGGACATTGAATGCGTCTGAGCAAGAGTTTCATTTCTATCTATTTTATTATTCTCATAACAGTATCAGTGTGGCTTTCCCTTCGAGTAAATCCTGACATGAGAGAGAGTGAGAAAAAGATCTTGATCGCGCTCTGCCTGTTGTCGCACTCGCGTCCGCCAAAAGAAATTAGGATTTTCTTTTTATACATATAGCTAGCACCACCTACCTACACTATAATGTTGGGCGACCTATATCATATGTGTGTGCGACACACATTAACAGCAAAGCAAACAGCATTTATTAAGGGTGAGGGTGACCCAAAATTCGTCGTAAGCTAACATCAGTTCATTTCATTACCACCCCCCCATCATCAAAGAAGTGACATCAATGAAGTCTTCGGGCGGGGCTATTACACTACACCTATATTTGCAACAACAACGCGATAGCTATAAGTCACGTATTACCATAGCACCCGCACGGTTGCTATGGTAATACATGCGGTTGCTATGGTCGTACGTCACTTATCGATGTGCGTTGCTGTTACAAAGATACCTAGGTAATAACCCCGCCGATGAATATTATCCTGGTAAAGATTGCTTTAAGCGATAAGGCCGCCATTATAACGCCTAGATTAAGTTTTTATTTGTAAATATTTCATTTTGTTGCGTTCTAATAAAGTGTTAATAAATATTTCTTACGAAATACAAAAATAATCAATTACCTACTTAATTAAACTCCTGTTAACTTTACGGACCACGTCTCGGCAAACGTAGTGTAGGACGCCCCTCCGCCAGAAGGACCGATGACCTAAGAAAGGTTGCAGGTAGTGGCTGGATGGCAAAGGCGGGTCGTGTCTTGTGGCGCACCTTGGCTTACGTCCAGCAGTGGACTGCAATAGGCTAAATGATGATGATAATAATAACTTTACTCATGTACAAATACAGAACTAATATTTGCGAAAACTATGTCGTTACTGAAAATTCAAAAAAGGATCTGGAACCATGAGGTACTACTCTGCTATTTGCTACTAAATATGATTCCTTTGCCGCTATATTGGTACCCCTGTTTTATCTGTCTTGTCTATTCTTGTTTCTGTCTACTAGTCTATGGCTTTCTGTCATAGTTTGTGCTGTCATATATCTGTCATGAATTGGCTGTCACTTTAGTACAGCTGTCGGTCACTTGTTTAGTTGTTTTGTTTACTTTTACTTTTACGCGGACTTTTTAAAACTTGCGTAGCTACATAATAAGTTTAATAAAATAAGAATTTCGCTTATTTACATGTACACAGAAAAATGCCTAGCTCACCTTCTGTTTGCTATAATAAAGAAACTGCGCCTAATAAGAAAAAATATCTTAGTGTAGCATTAAAAGGGTATCCAATTGTCGAAACACCCAAAAAAATAAGAAGAAGAAAATTGTGGAGTAAAGTTAGTATAGAAAGTGATTTGTAAGTATCTAAGTTGTACTTCTCATTTGTTTGTGAACCGACTTCCAACAACGAGGAGGTTCTCATTTTGATTTTGCATCTGGTGGTCTAAAAATACCTACTTAACATCCAAAAAGTTTATGTCTAAGTTTGTGAATTATATTTATTTATTTATTTTAATATTATACCGATAAAACACGTACATGGTATCTCTGTTTGTATAAAATAAAATCTTTTTTTAACTATTCCATTTTAATAATATTGCACAACAATTAAAACACTTCATTTTCACTTTATTTAATTAATATTGTGTGCCTCAGTTTCTCTGCTACTTTATTACCATATTATGTATAATCAACAATTTTATAATTACATTTAGCTTCATAGTTTAACAATATGAAAATGTGTACGCTCATACACTGTAACAATTAGTTTCATTGCTATTTCAATTGTAGAAAACAACACTGATGATATTAATCAGAGTGAGCAAGTTCCGTCTACTAGATACTAAAATAACTTTGATTGGGATTGATTGATAGATTTTTTTCTGAGATGGTATGCATGTACAGTTTTAATACAATATTTTTTTACATAATCAGTTTTATTAGTATGTGATCTGGCAATATAATAATTATAATTAAGTACCTTACCTCAAGAAACATTTCAAATTCCTTCATAACACCCACTCACGAGTTTTGAGATAGTCAGAAAGCTTGAGATTGGAGATACCAATGCACTCCACCAAATTTCTAGACAAATCTTTTACAGTCCAAGCTGCCCGTCTATGGAATGCATTGTCCGAAACTATTCAGAATGCACAACGCCTGTACATTTTTAAAAAAACAAGTGAAGGAGCACTATCTGTCCTTGCAATTATAAATAATCCTATAAAATCAGATACTTTATCCATATTATATGTATGTATAGTTTATTTATATATTTTATGGAGGTATTCTTTTATAATATCTTATTTATATGTGAAGTTATATGATTTATATAGTTTGAGTACAAACACACATTTTGTACTCAAGTTTTGAGTACATTTATTTCCACACATATTATGTGTGTGTGTTTGGTAAATAACAATTCTTTGACAAATTTTTGTGAAAGACATTTTTGTTTCAGTGATGAAGATGGAGAACCAGATACTAAAACTGAAGAAGTGCCAAGTGTCTCTTTCTTCACTTTGGTAAGTAATCATCTCATAAAATTCAGTCTATCATTAAGTAATCAAAATGCTTTACTTACCTACATTTATTGTGAATTTATTTTGTTAAAATACCTTGTAGGTAGATAATAAGAATAGGTAGATAATTAAAATAAGATTGATTTAAGCACATGTAAGATTAAAATTCCTGTCAGGTATCCATGGTAAGCCATGGTTGTCAGAACCAGCAAGAGAACATGGTAATTGGAAGAAGGTCATTGGAAGCGTTATATCATTTCCCTCTATTTATCTTCAATATCTCAGACACATAACACCCACTGCTGGGTATAGACCTCCCCCAAGGAGATCCTCCACTCCACGACGATCAGTTCTGCGCTGCCCACATCCAACGGCTTCCTGCGTGCGATCGCTGGTCCACCTTGTCAGGGGCCTACCCACGGAGCGACGTCCGGACCGCGATCACCATTCCATTACCTTTTCTCTAACTGACTCTGATTGTATACCATTAACCTCTGTGAAAGTAGGTACCACAAAGGTCCCAAAGGCCGAATCGGGTCCGGGAGTCGCAAAGAGGGTGTACCTAAAAATACACTAACTTGTGGGATCCACGCGGGTGAAGCCGCGGTCGGCCGCTAGTCACTATATTGGTATCAATGAACAGGCAAATGCATATGAGTCGTAATTCTCCTCTCTGATCATAGTTGGCTCCAACGTTGAATTACTTAGTTTAAACAGCATTGGCTTGACAATACTTTGGGATCGGCAAAATAGCCTTGGCACAGTCGTTGAGTCATTGTTGTGCGAACGTAAAACTTATAGGCTAACTCTGATTAGTCAACACAATAGGTAGGAATTGTGTGACGTATTTCTATCCCAATAATATTTATTATAGAATAATGATGATTAAGCATTTGCTTAATTATCATATTCAATACCTATTAATTGAGCACATCAGCGCTAATAATGGGATATTTAAATGCACAAAGTGGGTACTGCTGGGCATACTGACGTACCGATAGCTAGCTTCGACCACTATTTAATTGCTGGCTGCATCTTTCAATCCATCAGTCAGCATCAATCCATCAGTCAGCATCAATCCATCAGTCAGCATCAATGCTACAGTCAAAACGTCACTCACTGATAGTCATATTTTGTGCGGCATGTGGACTATCGGGATCTTTCATGATTGTACGGTCAACAGTACGTAGGTAGGTATACACGGCTTTACATTTGCACTACGAACACCGCCGCTATTACGGTGAGACGTAAGGACACTCTCAAGGTCAAAGTGTAAAGCCGTAGCTGCTGGTACATAAATATTTAGTACATTCGACAGCATATATTATTATCAATTTAACATGCTTAACTGTTTGACTACGAAAACAGATCTTATTACGAACGCGTTAAGGGCACGACTAATGTCTTAAATGTAAGAGTATAATTAGACACCACTAGCAGCCGCCCGCCGTTTCACCCGCGTGGTACCCGTTCCCGTAGGAATATCGGGAAAAACATCCTATGTTATAGTCCAGGTTTTCTACTATATCTGTGCCAAATTTCATCCAAATCCGTTCAGTGGTTTTAGCGTGAAAAGTAACAAACTGACATACTTTCACATTTATAATATTAGTAGGACGACTGTGGTACAGAACACTAGACATAACTACAAATCATCGTAATTAGACGCAATTTGACGATGCCTTGTATTCATCAAAAGAAATAATCGCGTTATTCATAACCATGGACGTCACAAAACACTCATGTTCATCGTCATTAGCCATTTTTAATGTCCCTACTGTTGGGGCACTGGCCTTCCTTATGGATGGATAAGGAGAACGGGCCATGACCCACCACGCGGGCACAATGCGGATTGGTGGGTTTTAACGACTGCTTAACGTGCCATCCGAAGCAAGGAGGAGTTCACGATAGTAAACTTTTGGTCACTCATCCCGTGACCGACCATTGCGAAAGTTGCTTAACCTCAACAATCGCAGGCCACGGGCTCCTCACTCATGATGATATTCGTTGTATAGGTTTTTAGAGTTAGCAATATTATGTCAAAAAATATTAATATTAATCCGTTAAGACGATACTCGAAAAAAATATGCTGAAGCGAGATAGCAATGAGTAAACGACGCGCACGGGAGCGAGACCGATTTTGCAGATTAGGAAAAAAAAACAAAATCACTTCGTATTAAAAAAACTACAGCGATTTAAAAAAAAATGCTTCTATACGATCCTAAGTATTATTGGTGTCCACTGAATTAAACCAATTTCCAATAGTGTAAGTAACCCTAAATTTATTTAAGAATAATCTTGAATTTTCGTATTTTTAGAGGGTTTTTCGAAAAGAAAAAGTGTCGAGGCAAAATCATAAAATCGTGTTTTTGAAACTATACGAATCTAGATAAAGGTATGAAAAAATATATATGTTATTACCAGATTTGTAACCATGCTATAGTTTTATATCAAAAAGTACATACTTTTTCCGAGTAGCGCCTTAATAGAATATCGTCGTCGTCGTCGTCGTCGTCTCAGCCAAATGACACCCACTGCTGGGTATAGGCCTCCCCCAAGGATATCCAAGACGATCGGTCGTGCGCTGCCCGCATCCAGCGGCTTCCCGCAACCTTCACCAGATCGTCGGTCCACCTTGTGGGGGGCCTACCAGTGTCGTCCGGTACGCGGTCGCCATTCCAGAACCTTTCCGCTATAATAAAATATAGGTAGGTATATATAAGTAAAGCGAAATAAAAAACAATACCGCAGACAAAAAAATGCAAAGATACTACAGATAAAAACAGCGAAGAAAATAAATCTTAAGGTTGCCTTATCGCTCACAGCATAGCGATCTTTGATCAATAATCTAAGACTTATGGTAAATTTTAAATAGAAAAATATTGGAAAAAATTAACTCGGCCACAAGTGAATTCTCAGACGGGAATCGAACCCGCGACCTTTGGAAATCCGGTCCAATATTTTTCTATTTAAAATTTACCATAAGTATAAAAATAGCATTGAAAAATGCAAAAATTACAAAATCATAAAATAATCTAAGAGTTTACAAAAGGAGTGAGTTTTCATTGATTTACTCGTATAATAATCTAGCATTTCTACCATGTGGTTCCCGTTCCCGTGAGAATATTGGGATAAAAGTACCCTATGTTTTACTCCAGGCTATCTACTATCTGAGTTTCATCCAAATCCGTTCAGTAGTTTTTTCAATAGGATTCAGTAGTTATTTATAATATTAGTAGGGTAGGATATTAATTGGCAAAGGTGTACATTTTATTAGGTTTTTAAGAGTAGAGATAGAATGATAGTACTAACAACAACAACAACAAGCAATGTGGGACTAACAATGATAAGCAAGTCCAAGGTTCGAGTGCAGCTACTTTATTCATGTCATTAAGCTTACCTGAGGGTCTAATAAGGACGCAAACGCAATATTGCTTAGTGAATTCCCTAACAATTCATTTAATTGTTTATCTTCTATGGAGTTTAGAACTGTGTCAGTGCCAGTGTAGAAGAAATTGCTTTTAATTTTTTGAAGGCAAGAAAACTTACTTAAAGCAAATTTCATAGGAAATAAACAAAATAATGAATTGTTAATGAATTCACTAGCAATATTGCGTTTGCGTCCTTTTTAACCCCCCTGATAATCTTTCCGTTTCAGTTCAGATTTGCGACTACAAGGGACAAATGCTACATAGTAATAGGGTTGCTATGTTCAATAGCGGCAGGCTGCACAACTCCTCTGAACACTATTCTTTTCGCCAACCTTTTGCAAGCCATGGTGGACTACGGGATGTCTGTTTGGGTGGATGACCCTCAGGGCGATGTGTTTATGCAGGCAGTGACAGAGTTCGCAATTTACAACAGCATTGTCGGAGCGGCCCTCGTCCTCTTATCCTATACGGCAACGGTGCTTATGAACATTGCTGCGTACAACCAGGTGAGTGAAGATAACGTTTAATCAGTTGCTAATTTGATGACTCATTCCGCTAAAATTTTGTATGAAAAGATAAAAGTTTCGCAACAATAATATTGCGTAACTAATTAATTTAGGAGTTTGAAGTGTGTTTTCCTGCATTAGTTACTGTTTCCAGAATTAACCGACGGTAATAAATGAATAGGTTACTTTAAATTTGAGTTACCTGCTATGTTCTGTTCCCATTCTGAAATTAATAATTTCAAAAAATCTTATTTCGTTACCTTAAAGATGTTCCTATCCTTCAGGTTCCTATCTACTACGAAATTGATCACCCAATATAACAGATGTTTTGTGTAACAACTTAACTACAAGATAGCAAAAATAAAAAATAAAAAACATCCTTATTCTTTAGTTTTTTGGTAATTTTTTCGTGCAATGAGACTGGAAAGTGACACGATAGGGTCTGATGATTCTAAAAAGTACCTCTTCCACCTGAGGTAATAAATTTGTTAAAGCCTTTTGAAATCCCATGCAATGATAACGAGAGTGATGATGATGATGGAGGACTGGGTGATGACTATTTTGAAAACGTTTATCGTCGTCGTCGTCGTCTCAGCCACATGACACCCATTGCTGGGTATAGGCCTCCCCCAAGGATCTCCACGACGATCGGTCCTGTGCTGCCCGCATCCAGCGGCTTCCCGCAACCTTCACCAGATCGTCGGTCCACCTTGTGAGGGGCCTACCCACGGAGCGTCGTCCGGTACGCGGTCGCCATTCCAGAACCTTTCCGCCCCAACGGCCATCGGTTCTTCTCGCTATGTGTCCCGCCCACTGCCACTTCAGCTGAGCAATCCTTCGAGCGATGTCAGTAACTTTGGTTCTCCTGCGGATCTCCTCATTTCTGATTCGATCACGCAGGGAAACGCCGAGCATAGCTCTCTCCATTGCACGCTGAGTTACCTTGAGCCTCCTTATCAGACCCATAGTTAGCGACCACGTTTCACTGCCGTAAGTCATCACTGGCAACACACACTGGTCGTTTGAGACACTGAGGTAAGTTGGACGCGAAGATTTTACGGAGCTTCCCGAACGCTGCCCATCCGAGTTGGATTCGACGAGAGATCTCTTTCTCAAAGTTGGACTTACCTAACTGGATTGTCTGTCCAAGGTAAACGTAATGGTCAACAACTTCGAGTGTAGTGTTCCCAACGTGAACTGTAGTGGGTATGACATGGGAATTCGACATGATTTTCGTCTTATCCATGTTCATCCTAAGACCCACTCTTTGGGAAGCACTACGGAGATCTTCGAGCATTGTGTTCAGGTTCTCCAGGGTCTCAGCCATAAGGACTATATCATCGGCGAAACGAAGGTGTGTCAGATACTGGCCATTTATGTTGATGCCGCGTCCTTTCCAGTCCAAAAGCTTAAAGATGTCCTCCAACGCAACTGTGAACAGTTTCGGAGAAATGACGTCTCCCTGTCTCACACCTCGCTGCAGTTGGATGGAATTTGTGCTCTGGTTCTGTAATCGGACCGACATGGTGGCATGTTCGTATAAGTACCTTAACACCTCGATATATCTATAGTCCACTTGGCACCTCTGGAGAGACTGCAGCACCGCCCAGGTGTCAATCGAATCAAAGGCTTTCTCATAGTCCACGAACGCCAAGCAAAGTGGCAGATTATACTCTTCGGTCTTCGTTATAACCTGCCGCAGCGTATGGATGTGGTCTATGGTACTGAAGCCTTTTCGGAACCCGGCTTGTTCGAGCATTGTGTTCAGGTTCTCCAGGGTCTCAGCCATAAGGACTATATCATCGGCGAAACGAAGGTGTGTCAGATACTGGCCATTTATGTTGATGCCGCGTCCTTTCCAGTCCAAAAGCTTAAAGATGTCCTCCAACGCAACTGTGAACAGTTTCGGAGAAATGACGTCTCCCTGTCTCACACCTCGCTGCAGTTGGATGGAATTTGTGCTCTGGTTCTGTAATCGGACCGACATGGTGGCATGTTCGTATAAGTACCTTAACACCTCGATATATCTATAGTCCACTTGGCACCTCTGGAGAGACTGCAGCACCGCCCAGGTGTCAATCGAATCAAAGGCTTTCTCATAGTCCACGAACGCCAAGCAAAGTGGCAGATTATACTCTTCGGTCTTCGTTATAACCTGCCGCAGCGTATGGATGTGGTCTATGGTACTGAAGCCTTTTCGGAACCCGGCTTGTTCGGGAGGTTGGAAGTCGTCGAGCCTGCGAGCAAGACGACTCGTGATGACTCTCGAAAACAACTTATAAACATGGCTTAAAAGTGAAATGGGTCTAAAGTTCTTTAACCGGGTCTTGTCACCCTTTTTAAAGAATAAAATCACCTCACTTATATTCGATGCTCTTGGCGTTTTGCCATCGACGATAACGGAATTGAATAGCTTCTGGAGGACTTTGAGTATCGGTTTACCGCCCGCTCTCAGAAGTTCAGCAGTAATTCCATCATCGCCCGCCGCCTTGTTGTTTTTCAGTTGCTTGAGAGCCATACTAATCTCATACAGGCTGACGTCCGGGATATCTTCGGTCGGGTAAGCTTGGCTCTGGGGTCTTTAGCCAACAGGTGTCTGTGTGGAATATAACTGCCCATAGAAGCTCTCGATCTCCCTCAGGATTTCAGATTTCGTAGAAATGATGCGACCGTCGTCAGTTTTTGAACTATCTTTAAACGTTTGTACAAGCATCCTTTCCCATGAATCTGATAATTAAGAGACGTAGTATATATTTAAGGAAGAAAATATTTTTATTATGAATTCCGGAAAATTCCGGGTGCAATATCTCCGAAGTTCCGCGGTTTTTTCTTTTTTTTCTTTTTAAAGCCTTTTTCCGGAACTGTAAATTAAGATAGTTCAAAAACTATGCAAGTAATCTTAATGGTAGTTTGGGTTTTTGTATCATGTTAATCTATAAAACGAACGGATAAAACAAGCATGTCCGATTTTTGGGCAAAAAAAAAACACTGTGTGAGGGTCTAAAAAGGACGCTAACGCAATATTGCTTAGTGAATATAGAATTCACTAAGCAATATTCATTTAATTGATTATTTTCTATGGAGTTTAGAAAAATATCACTTGCAATTTATACCCAGGTCTACAAAATACGGCAAGAATATCTTAAAGCAGCTTTGAATCAGGACTTTGCGTATTTCGATTCGCACCAAACGGGAGACATTGCGGCCAAAATGACTGGGTACGTATAAAAACAATATCTTATCTTATCTTTTTCGTCTGCGTGTATAATATAATTCCTGAAAAGATAAATAGCTGGGCGATACCAATCATATTGTCATCTAATCAATTTTGCGATAGTTAAAAATACTAATTTTTGAATCATGGAATAATAGAATTAAAAACTAAAATATATTTCTAGTGCTTAGCAAATTTCAATTTTTATTTCGTTTGTTTCTATATTGAAATGAATGCCTTGAAATCAGTTTCATCTCCTAGAATAATGAAATATAGGTAATCTATGAATGTCCTACAACTTGACAAATATTTCAGTACTTGTGCACATAATAACGTAACTAAATTCAATAAAAATGTCATCGTTTGTGGTTTCACAGAACTTGCACACAACAATCGAACACAATGTACAATGTACGTACGCAGTGAAGTGTATAATCTTTATTGCAATGGAATATAAGTATCCACTATGTAGCATTTTTCACAGCCACTTTTATTTACAAGGTCGATTATTTCATAACAATACCAAGCTTACGTTTGAAGACCATGAAAAACCAGGTTTTTTAAATAATTATGGTTGTATTTTTTAGAGTCAGACAGCCTTGAAATATCATTCTCACTTGGTAACAGAAAAAAGTTTCTACATAAGCTAGACAGCCTAGCTTGCCGAAAAAAAAAAAAATTAAATTACCAAAAATAAATATTTCTTAGACTCACACCAATTAACTTAGCCCCAAAGTAAGTACTGTAAGGCTTGTGTTATGGGATGCTAGGGTAACGGATATAAATACATATAATTATACATATATAAGTATTTATGTGTAGAAATATATATAAACGTCCATGACTCATAGGTACAAATGCTTATATTCATCATACAAACATTTGCCCCTACCGGGATTCGAAATCGAAATCAATCAAGCGACACCTTGAAACCGGTGTAAGTACGTACAACTCTACCACGGAGGTCGTAAATTTTTTTTTGTTTCATCTACATTAATGCACAACTTGAAATTGCCAAGAGACAAAGATGTAGCTGCATTTTGTTTGGCTTACTCTAGTCTAAAATAAATTTGCGATTGGCGAATCTTTCTGTACCATATAAGTCGGTGCTTGTCGAGTTTCATGCCGCAAAAAGCGGCGATTGTCGAGCTTCTTGCCGGGTCTCCCGCGCCCCCATAGCCCTTTGCGATCCGATGCTTTGGCGGTCACAAATGCTTGTCATCGCCATTTACTATGCTGGTACGCCTGGCACTGGCTGCATCCGCCATAAGTTAAGTGTTAGCCTCATTTTTCTTTTCTAGGGATGTGGTTAAGTTGGAGGATGGTATTGGAGAAAAACTGGGTACCTTCGTCTTCTACCAATCGGCATTTGTGAGTTCAATCATAATGGCCTTAGTGAAGGGATGGAAGCTGGCTCTCCTGTGCCTTATATCGTTCCCCATCACTTTGACCCTCGTTGGAGTCGCTGGATTGGTGAGATTTTTTATAATGACTTCATTTTAATTATGCATAAAAACCTTTTTTTTAAACACTCACACCAATCAACAAAGCCCCAAAGTAAGCACTGTAAGGCTTGTGTATTGGGATAGGTACTAGGGTAACGAATATAAATACATATAATTATTCATATATATTTATGTGTTGAACTATATATAAAAATCCATGACTCAGGTAAAAATACTCGTATTCATCATACAAACATTTACTTCTCCCGGGATTCGAACCCAGGACCTCAGAGGAGCACACCTTGAAACCGGTATACGTACCTACTGCTCTACTACGAAGGTCAAAGCATTGGTCTGTAGACTTCCTTAACCTACTGTACAGTCGCGGAAGTTTCTAGTCTATTACCAATCTAGGCTTACAACGTTACAACACTCACTTAAAGTAATTATGCGTGGCAAGTGGACTACCGGTAATGCCGAGACTGTACAAAGTATGAAAATAACATATTTGCAAGTAATTATTGGGTTGAATACTACGGCCAAAATATGTCTAAGTAAATATTTCCATATTTCCATACAATCACACCAATTATCTAGCCCAAGTTAAGTAACATGTAGAACTTGTGTTATGGATACTAGATAGCGGATAAACATACTTATATACTTTTTTTTTGTAAATACATACATAATATACATATTAAACATCCAGACCAAGACAAATAGACATGTTCATGCACACAAATATTCGTCTTGTCCGGGGATCGAACCCGGGACCTCTGGCGCAGAAGGTGGGGTTAGTACCCCTGCGCCAAACAGGTCACAGGTCAGGTTTTTTTAAATAAAATAAAAAAATCTTTTAAATTGTCTGCCCCCACTAAAAACGTTTCTGTTGTATCACAGGTGGCTTCCAAACTGTCTAAGAAGGAAGCTGTAGCTTCCGGCAAAGCGGGCGCCGTAGCCGAAGAGGTTATCTCAGCGATACGAACTGTATATGCATTCACCGGCCAGCAGAAAGAGACCCAGAGATATGAAAGTCATCTAAGAGATGTGCGAAAAATTAACATCAAGAAAGGTTATTGTTTTCATCTTTTAAACTCTCAGGCCACGAGTCATGAGAGGCAATAAGTATTCCATTGTTCTCTGGACACCGGTGTCCTGCCAACTAATGACAAATTAAGGAGTAAAAACTGGTCATATTCACGTTAGTTTCTCTAAGGGCTGAATTTTCAATCCTAAAAGTTATCACAGTCAGTATAAAGGCTGGCGCATATTAGGTCGGGCCGCATTGCACCGCATCGCGTAAAAAAATCCTCATACATTACTTTCGTACATTTCATATGAATTTGGTACAGCGCGTCCACAGCCACGGGTGGATCGCTTCATAAACGTATTTTTGCTTGCGATATGGCTATAGTACCTACCTACTATGCGCAAGTACCAAACTAAAATAAATGACTATATAGCGTCTAGTTCGTGATAGTCATTGACTGTCTCGAACTTGAGACGCTTTATCGAAAAAGTGCGTACTTTTTGGTATAAAACTATAGGACGATTAGAGATGTTACAAATCTGGTAATAAGATATATATTTCTTCATACCTTTTTATAGATTTGTATAGTTTCAGAAAAAAGATTTGATGATTTTGCCTCGACACTTTTTCTTTTCGAAATGACCCCTTGTTTTATATGTTCGCAGTTAAAAAAAATACGTTTTTTCAAGATTATTGTCAAATGGGGTTACATATACTATTGGAAATTGGTTTAATTAGAGAACACCAATACTATTTAGGATCGTATAGTTTAATTTTCTCTATAATTGCTATAGTTATTTACTACGAAGTAATTTCGTGGTTTTTCGCATAATCTGCAAAATCGGTCTCGCTCTTGCGCGCGTACTTTTCTCATTATTAGCTCGCTTCAGTCGAGTAGCCTCTTAACAAGATATGAATGACATTTAACTTTCAATTTGTCCACATAATACGATATCAGGGAAATATTTTTTATCTGAACATTGAAAAATCGGCGCTTAAACTGTCTAATTAATTACTTCAATTGCCTTTGCAAGTTATCAAATCCAAAGTCCATTTGGAAAATTTATAATTTTTGTTAAAGCATAATAGTTATAAATTGATCTGATAATGCATGGTGACATTGAGAGCGTCCTTATCATTAACGTTATAAAGGCGGTAATTGTAGTAAAACAGCTGGTAAATATGATGTTATGTCGACTAAACTTTAAAGATTACAAATAAAATAGTTATTTGTTATACAAGGCTGGAAAGTTGGTTAAAAGCGGCGAGTTACCTCTATTGAAACCTGACCAAGTGAAGGACTCTAGGATTGAACCACGAGCGTAGCGAGTGTTTCAAAGATTGAATCCTGAGCGAAGCGAGGATTTCAAAGGTACAAGACACTAAAAACTTTTCTGCCGAGCGCAACACACAATTTTTCACCTCACAACAGCGAGGAACATTTTATGGTTGTTACCGCGGTCAACTTCTTGTTTTAATGATATAAAAACTAAAATAATAAAATAGGTAGTATTATAGTTAATTCAAAGTTATTTAAAGGAGGAATATATTATTGTTACTTATAAAATTCAATAAAAACGATTCGGTAAATGTTGACATTGACATGAGGTACAAGACAAAGATAATTTAAAAATAAAGGTTTATGCCACGTTCCGAAATCCAATCATAGGTTGTGAAATCTCACCCAGCCTAATATTAAATTCCTAAAACAAATAATTTAATCATTGATATTGTTTTTATGATTCAATGACCTAAAATAATATAATGATATTCAAAGCTATTTAAAATAAGTTTTAGGTATTAAATTAAAAAGTACTTTACCGCGCTAGGCTGCAAAATGCGATTTTCTACGCAGAAACTGAATGACAAATCCACCTTTACCGAGCGTGTAAGGTGAAAAAGCATTTGTGCACAAGTGCTGCTCAGACACGCACTTCTGAATGTTTAAAATGCCAACAGCTTAGACTGAATAAATGATACTGAATGGAAAGTGTTCGTAAACTTAACCGTTATGTTCTATTTGTTACAGGTTTCTTTAACGGCATAGCTATGGGAACCCTCTTTTTCTGCATTTTCTGCTCCTACGCATTGTCCTTATGGTTCGGTTACAGACTGATTGTGGATGACGATTACGACGTACAAACTATGATTGCTGTGAGTCACAAATTTTTACTTTTGTCACTTCTCAAAATTTCTATCAATTTTCAACTTTTTCAACAAAAACAGCCGCTTCTTATACGTCATATGAATAAAAATCTCGCTCATAGTAAATACGGGTAGTGGCAGCAACTAAAAATTGCTATATGGAGAAAGCTTTTTTCTTAACTAGTACCTAATTAGCCTACTTACCTCTTCTTAGCTGGTATATTAAATTAATGACATTAAAAACACATAAAACTTCGGAATATAATAAACCGATCAACTAAAAATTACTAAATTAAGCGACTAAAAATCTTAGTTGGGTTGCGGTAAAACTAGGTTTAGGTTAGGTTAGATTGGCGACTAAGTCGCTCACCTAGTATTCCTGCCGCTCAAAAGTTTTTTGTCGATCGGTTATTACTACCCTAAATCTTCTGTCTCTACTTATAGGTATTTTTCGGAGTACTAATGGGTTCCGCCAACTTCGGTATATCTTCCACTTTAATGGAGGTTTTCGGAGTAGCGCGTGGCGCGGGCGCTCAGATATTCAACCTTATCGACAATGTGCCTACTATCAACCCACTGTTAGACGCTGGAGCCAAACCAGCCGCGATTTCGGGGAATATTGAGCTGAAGAACGTGGTGTTCCACTACCCGTCACGGTCTGATGTTCCGGTAAGAAATCTGTTATCACTTATTCTTTAGGTATGTACATATCAGTTTGCGAGTGACTATGATTAACCCACTGTTAGACGCTGGGGCCAAATCAGCCGCTATATTGGGAAATATTGAACTGAAGATCGTGGTTTTCCACTACACGTCACATTCTGATGTTACGGTACCTGTTTAAATCACATGACCTAAGGAAATATTAGATATACATTTAACGACACAAAGCTATTGATTGTGAATAAATTTGCAATAAAACAAAATAGCTGTAGAACTATTTTATTAGAAGTTATTGAACAGCGCCGAAATCTCAACAAATTGCAAAAATATTAAAAGCATGAAATAATTTCTCGTTGGGCAGGTGTTGAAAGGAATCAGCTTGAACGTGAAGCGCGGCCAAACGGTGGCGCTGGTGGGCCACTCTGGGTGCGGCAAGTCTACCATCATACAGCTCATCTCCCGCTACTATGATGTCATCGACGGATTCGTAAGAATTTGACATTTGAACTAAATGTTTATTGTGATTAGCTTTTATATGCCTTAAAATAGATCCTCAAGCTTTAAAAATCTGTTAAATTACTCTGCAAATGATTTTGAAACTTCTAATGAATAACAAAAAACAATACATCAATATTCAAGTAGATTTTTTTAAGTGATTAAGGCAATAAGTCTGTTAATATAATTAATTGAATCAACTCACATTTGAAAAGCTGTACCGAAAACGAAATATCCTCGACGTGACTAGGAAAGCTGCAGCGCTTCTAAATGTAGTTCTTATTATGTGATTTCCTAACTAGGTGTCTGTAGACGGTAACGACGTTCGCGATCTATCCGTCCGTTGGCTTCGCGAGCAAGTTGGCCTGGTGGGACAAGAACCCGTACTGTTCAACACGACCGTCCGCCAAAACATCCGCTACGGCCGCGTGGATGTCACCGACGAACAGATTGAAGCTGCTGCAAAGGAGGCCTACGCTCACCAGTTCATCATGAAGCTGCCCAAGGTACACTGAACAAAAATCTTACTGATTATGTCTTTTAAACCCTTATCCTTCCTCAGAGCAAGCCTTTATAGAACAACATGTATTTTCATTGTATTTTTCTGATGCCAGTGAAAAGTTTCATCATCTACGAATTTCCCCTTCTTACTCCCGAAATTAATATCCTATCTGTAGATATGAATAGGGCTATCTGAGATAGTTGCCTAGGATATTTTTGTTAAAATGACAAAAATAACAATGGTTGCTAGGCAACATAGCCAGTATCCTAGGCAACTGTCTCAGATAGCTTCATCTATATCTACAGATAGGTTATTAATTTCGTGCGTTAATCAATTCGATTTCGAAAGACCGCTTTTAAGTCTGAACCTACCTATTACACATATGGCATCGCAGTGGCAGCACCGGCAATGCGATAGCTTTCCGCAGTCTTTCTTGCTCCAGCAAATGCGGTTTGAGCGGTAGCAAAAAATAGAGCGACGAATAATACGATTCCCTGTCGACAGATGTAGCTCAACCCTTAGTGTCCTAACTAGTCAATGATCTAATTAATGTTTAACCATATTAGTTTAGCCTGCTACTGTATGAGGCTATGGTAGATAATTTCACAGAAAAAAATTACAAATTATCTGCCAGATCAGCTATCCAGAACTTATCTATCGATGATGAATGTGTTGACTATTTATTTGTATAAGCAGACACTTATTACATATCAGGGCTACGACACGCTAGTAGGCGAACGCGGAGCTTCACTGTCGGGTGGGCAGAAGCAGCGCGTGGCCATCGCGCGAGCGTTGGTGCGCAACCCTGGCATCCTGCTGCTGGATGAGGCTACCAGTGCCTTAGATCTCAACTCCGAGGCGAGGGTCCAGAAAGCGCTGGATAAGGTTTGACTTTGTTAATTAAAAAAAAACCTAGTTAATTTGTAAATTTCTTTGGAAACCGTTGCAAAAGAAAGAAACAGAGTAGTTAATCAAATAATTAAAAATGTAGGTCTATATTTTTGCCAAAATTATCTAAATATTGATTTCTTACCATGAATGCTTCTAAAGGCGTTTAAAATACTACTTCTGGGTTAATACTCGTTGTTATAGTATACTACATTTGATTACAGTTAAATCGTTTACTATCTTAACTGTTGACAAATTGACGTGAATTTTAATCCTTTGAAAATTTGATGAAACTATTTCTATTCACATTTAGGCACAAGAAGGCCGAACAACGATCGTAATAGCCCACAGACTGTCCACCATTCGCAACGTCGACGTTATATACGTATTCAAGGACGGAGCCATAGTGGAACATGGAAATCACGAGGAGCTGATGAAGCAGAAAACTCATTACTACGACATGGTCATGCTGCAAACTTCCCCTTTGGCTGAAAAAGATGGAATCGGTATATATTAATTTACCCTACTTTTTATTTTTACATTTTATATTTAAATAGCTCCTCTTGTTCTCTATGACTTTTTTCCTGCAGAACCTAACAAGCTTACTAGAGAAATATCGGTCAGAAGTGAATTGGACGATGAAGAAGAAATTGAACCGCAATCTGGAGTAAGTAATTATTTAACATTTTCATTTACCAACGTTAATTAGTTAAATTATTAACTGTATAATTAAAGTAAGAGGGGCTATTACCTACCAACCACGCGGTTGCTATGGCGATACGTGTCGTAAAGCGATTATCGCGCAATTTTTGCTGTCGCATTGCTGTTGCAAAGATAGGTAATAACCCCACCGTTTATAATTTCTTATCTTGTGAATGCATCCGTCGCGAAGGATCAAATCTGTAAGGTCGATTCGATGTGAGTAGATCTATCACATCACATATCTAAAGTATTTTATGCTATTTCAAACATTTTATAGGAGATCGCATCAACTGAAATTGAAGGCAGGGATGTGGCGTTCTGGAATGTGCTGAAACTGAATTCGCCGGAGTGGAGGTCGGTTACGGCAGCTAGTCTCTTTTCGTTCATGAGCGGTTTCGCTATGCCCCTTCTCGGCGTGATTTTGGGAGACTTTGTGAATGTAAGCAATCAACACAAGTTTTTATTACAAAGAAAAATATGACCTACATTAAATTTCCTTTGTCAAGTAACTTTAATATTTATTAATTTGTTTTGTTGTTTTGTAGGCTCTCTCTAATCCGAATATTGAAGAAGCTGAAAGTGAAATACGTCGCTACGCACTTATATTTGTTGGTATCGGTGTGTTCTCGGGGATTTCAAACTTCATCACGGTAAGAAACCACAACACTGGGCCTACCGCGTAAGTGCCGTTGGCGTCGCCGTCGACTTCATTTTGACAGCTGTCGGCGTTTTCGTACAGTGCAACTTCAACTTTATAGTCATAACAATAAGATCCCTTTTCAATAGTCAGTTAATACTTGATTCTGTGTGTAACCGAGACAGCACTATAGCATCAGCGCTCGCGTGTGCAGAGTTGCGCCCACAATTCAAGTCGACGACACTTACGCTGTAACCAATGATTTGTAAAATCGACGCTTGAAAATGTGTTCTTAATATCAAATAGTTTTTGTAGGTATGTAATTCTTATTTCACCGGAGACGGTGTTTTTTTTTATATTAGTGTAGCATTCAACTTTTGAAAAGCACTTTAATAATATTCATTTTCTTAATACATCCGCAGTTAACTGGATTGAAACATTGTAAACTTGTCATTTCGTCTTCGTCTTCACAGTCTTCACCAAAATAGGGGGTTTGCCATAATCGCCACGCTTGGCAGGCGGGTTGGCGATCGCAGTATGGCCAAGTTTGTAGGAGACGCTGCTGCCCGTCTCCTGAAGGCTGAGTCCCTTAGTCGCCTTTTACGACACCCACGGGATGAGAGGGGGTAGTGCTATTCTAAGCAAACTAAGTAAAACTTGTCATTATAATATATAAAATAAATTTTATTTCAGGTATTCTTCTACGGAATAGCCGGTGAGCATTTAACTGAAAGGCTGAGAAAAGTGATGTTTGAAAAACTGCTTCAGTTTGAGATTGGATTTTATGATGACAAAGACCATTCGACTGGAGCCCTTTGCGCTCGACTGTCGGGCGAGGCCGCTGCAGTACAAGGGGTATGGGAATATAACTGTATTTATAATTTATGTATTACGTATGTTGATCTCATTTGTCTCTTTTTCTCTTAAAAATGCAATTGGCCATTTACAACCGTTGACACAAGTCTCTTGCGCCGCATCAAGTTGCTTGCTATAATAGATTTACTGCCGGTTGTATCAATATTTATTTTAAAAGTATATCGTAATTTACTTGACAATGTTTAAAAAATAAATGGAATTTGACAACTGGCAAGCAAATTACGTTATGTTATACTTTTTACGAATACGTAAAATGTAATTTTGGTACAACGGGTTGTTATTTTGTTGTTTGCTAAATTGTATATCAGAGACCTTTCCTTACCACTACTACTGCACCAAATATAGTTAGAAATAAACCCATAACACCATGAACATGTTACAATAAATTATCATCAGTTAACTCTATTCATTAAATTACAAGATTCAAATTCCTCGTAATCACTTAATAGTGTGGCAATCACTTATATGTATACAACGCGAAAGAAATCGAGCTTTTATGATAGTAGTCATCATCCTTGGGTTTCAAAACAAAAAATATCTAGTCCACCGATCGATAGCCAACCTCATCTACCGATTGTCGACCTGTCCCGACGATTGTTAACTTGTCCTAACGATAGTCAATTTGTTTTTTCTATAGTAAACTATAGTAAACAGTAATTATATCCGTATTAAACTCCCAATTATCCCGCAGGCGACCGGTCAGCGCATAGGAACAGTATTACAAGCGATCGGCACATTCGGGTTCGCGCTCGTACTCGCTCTAGTGTATGAGTGGCGAGTCGCGCTCGTGGCGATGACGTTTGTGCCGCTGATGGCCGCCGTTCTGTACAAGGAGGGCCGCATGGTCAGCGCCGAGAGCTTCGGCACCGCCAAGACTATGGAAGCCAGCTCCAAGGTAATCTAGGAGAACACCTGGTGGACTGTGAGTGAAAGAAACACGGAGAAAATGCAAGGTGCTAGATTTCCATTGCAGATACTAAAACCCTATCAATGGACAGTTTATATTCGAATACTAATGTAGGCGGTGGGATGGCAATATGACACTATTGTTTTCGGACGACATCTTAGTCCCAACTCCAAGGTAATGGTCAGCCAAAACTATGGAAGCTTGCTTCAAGGTAATGTTGGACATCTGTACTCATACTCGCGCTCTGTACGAGCTGGCGAGTCACGCTCGTGGCGATGACGTTCGTGCCGCTGGTGGCCGTCGTGCCACGCCAACGAGGGCCGCATAGCCAGCGCCGAGAGTTTCGGCACTGCCAAGACTAGGGAGGCCAGCTCCAAAGTAAAAATTCAAATGTCAGACAACTCTCCCTAGCTTTCCTGTGCAGATAGTAAAAGCCTCTAATGGACAGGGTACGTCGAAAATTGGCGATCGGCTAGCGGCTTGTTACTATTGTTTCCGAACTTACATTATAGACCCAACTCCAAGGTATGGGCAGGTAAGACTATAGAGATCAGCTCTAAGGTATTGTTGGATGGACATCTGTACTCGTACTCGCGCTGCTGTACGAGTGGCAAGTCGCGCTCGTGGCGATGACGTTCGTGCAGCCGTGCTCTACAAGGAGGACCGCATGATCAGCGCCGAGAGTTTCGGCACTGCCAAGACTATGGAGGCCAGCTCCAAGGTAATGTTGGTCATTACTTATAGTAGTCTAGCTTCCGCCCGCGGTTTTACCCGGGTAGTTCCCGTGGATATATCGGGATAAAAAGTAGCCTACGATAAACAGTCACCACAATCGGAACCATTTCACCCAGTTCCCCAAAGTCCCCTGAAGACGGGGGAAGGCGGGTTATTATTTACCCCAGCGGCGTCGGGACCTCGAACCTACCTGTGCGCTTAAAATACCTGTTAAGTTGACTTATCGTAAGTTGCTTTAGATTCTCTTTTTTCAACTTGTCTACTTCAAAGAGCTCCCAGCGCAGCCAAACTAACTTTAACTAACGTTGACTTATTTGAACTAACTTTAAAATGTATCTCTTCCTAGATCGCAGTAGAAGCCGTCTCTAACGTCCGTACCGTAGCGTCCCTCGGCAGGGAGCAAACGTTCTTGAACGACTACGCACAACAGCTATTGCCCGCTCTCCTCCTCGCCAAGAAGACCGCCCACTGGCGTGGCATAGTGTTCGGACTCTCTAGGGGTCTGTTCAACTTCATCTACGCCGCGGCCATGTACTACGGAGGCGTACGAATAGTCTACCATGACGTTGACTTCGCTTTGGTACTCAAGTACGTATTTTATGTACTATTTAAACAAAAATTTAAATCAAGTGTTGTATTGCCAAGAAGACCGCCCACTGGAGTGGCATTGTATTCGGACTCTCCAGAAGCCTTTTCAACTTCATCTACGCCGCGGCCAATTACTAGGGAGGTGTACAAATAGTCTACCACGACGTAGAATTCGCTTTGGTACTCAAGTATGTATCGATATACTTTATATACTAATATTGTAAATTCAAAAGTGTTTCCTCGCCAAGAACTGGCCTACTTACGTGACATAGTATTCGGGCTCTACGGGTCTGTTCAACTTTATCTTCGCCGCGTCCATGTAGGTACTACGGAAGCGTACGAATAGTCTACAACGACGTAGACTTTGCTTTGGTACTCAAGTACGTATAAGGTTATACTAAACTGAAAATTCGAAAGTGTTTCCTAGCCAAGAAAACCGCCCACTGGCGCAGCATAGTGTTCAAACTCTACAGGGGCCTATATCATTGCTCCTGACTGTACTACGGAGGCGTACGCATCGTCTACGCACGCACGTAGACTTTGCTTTGGTACGCAAGTTCGTATCAGGTGTACTTGTTATACTGAAATTCTAAATTCGAACAATTGTCTTTTGAACAATTTAGATCAATTTTGAGGTAGAGTGAATTTTCGAGGATTGAGAATGGAGATTGAAAATAGACTTAAACCATGAGTAGTGAAAATATGTTGGCTCAAATACGATCACAGGCTACTGCTACTAAAGATAATATACTCGTACATAACAATTGATATATTTTATTTGGAACTTATCTACGCTTCATTATTACAATATATTGATATTACGACTCTTTCGCACTGATTTTTGTGTCTGTGATATAAGTCTGAATTATTTGTAAATACAAAGTTTGTTTACCTATTCCTTATTTACAGATCTGCGCAAGCCCTGCTCATGGGCGCTTCTTCAGCAGCGCAAGCCTTCGCGTTCGCGCCTAACTTCCAGAAGGGCATCAAAGCGGCCGGCCGAGTCGTCGTGCTGATGGAGAGGGAATCTAAAATCACTGATCCCGTCAAACCCGCCGTCCATAACTTTGTATGTTGTCCAAAATTATGATTCGTCATTATGAAATTGATTATTTTGGGGGAAAAGCTATCCAATTGCTTAACCGCCTCTGTGGTCTAGTGGTAACAACCACCGGCATCAGACCCAAGGATCCCGGTTTCGATTCCCAGCGGGGGTACTTATTGTATTCGGTTTGGTTGGTGGTAGGTAGGGCTTGTTATAAGTCAGTCTGGCTAGCTACCACCAACTTATCTAAGTCTGACGCCATAACAATAATGTTTTCAGCATTGTTGTCTTCCAGCAGTTATAGATATAATAGCCAGTTCCTCAACGATGAGGATTCCGAGAGAGGCTCGCTTCCATCTTCAGCCTTATCATTATTTAACATCAGGTATGATGAAGGCTAAGAGTCTCCCCGTTATACAAAAAAAAATGCTTTGCCCAAAAATTATCAATTTGGTCGAACCCTTCCTTAGTGTGTGCGACATCATTATCAAGTTTAAGTTGTATTTATTACGAAAACCGCTCTAACTGTTACGAGACAACGGATTATTGTCGAGTGCAAACATCATCGGTCAGACTAGTTGTAAGGATGTGCCCCGAAAGAAAAGCAAATTTTCGTGTACTGGGATTTATTGTTCGGTTATCAGAGGAAGAGGTTCGCAGACAGAGTGGCGGCGCTCGTGGAGCGGGCCCATATTCATATTCAACTAATTTTTACGCTAGTCTTACCCATGTTTCGCGCTATATCACTGTACTATCATCTGCTGACTCACAGTCTTTCCTTATGAACGAATTAGGAGGATAGGCCAGTATACACTACGCGGGCGCAATTGATGGCTGTTAACAACTGCAAATGCAGCAGGGACCAACGGCTTATCGAATCCTCTGAAGCACCGAGGAGCTCAACATTATAAATTTTTCACCCACCCCCTGACCGACCTTAGCGAAAGTTGCTCTTGTGTTACTTGCAAAAATTTAAGAAAGGTATGCCTTATTCTCTTAGTATTACGGATCATACCCGCACTCAATATCTTAAAAAAAACACCGTTTAAAATCCGTAACTGATAAATACTGATTCTTTCTAGAGGGGCACAGGAGAAGCGAGCCTTCAAAGCGTCATGTTCTGCTACCCTACCAGGCCGATGATACAAGTCCTGAACAGCTTAGACCTGGAGATTCAACGCGGGAAGACCATCGCTCTAGTCGGCAGCAGTGGGTGCGGTAAAAGCACCGTTATACAGCTGTTACAGAGATACTACGATCCGGATTCTGGAATAGTGGTAAGTGTTGTTAAAGTGCATTACAAATTGGCTTTTATTACGAAACCGATAGGGCCGCGCTCAGAATACTTTAATGATGTGTTTTTTACCCTATATTGTTTGTTTAATAATTTACAAATCAGTGTTTACAATATCCTGTTATGTTAACCCTAACTAAAATTATAAATGTGAAAGTGCGTTTGTTTTTCCTTCCTTCACTCTCTAACTTGTCGCTTGGGATGAATAAAACACTCGTTGTGGTAGAAAGGACCGTGCCATACATTATTAGCTTAGTAAAACCATAGCGCGATACAGATACGCACAGCGCCATCTAGTAGTGGCCGGAGGAACTTTACTTATTACACACCAATATTTTATTATTCTAAACAAACTAAACAACCAATCGATTATCGACTTGTTTTTTGGCATAGAGTTAGTTGAAAGGACGGAGAGTATCATCATCTACTTTATATCCCGATATTCCCACGGGAACGAGAAATACGCGGATGAAACCGCGGGCGGAAGCAAGTCTTGAATATTTTCTTTTAGTGAAAAAAAATACAGATTCGTGAAGGAGTGTTTTGATTTTGATTTCATTGATATCGAATCGTTTAACTTTGACATTTTACTATAAGTTTTCAACCCTATATTAAATAAATGCTTTAACCCTAGGCGCAAGACGGCAACCCTCTGCCACAACTTCGGCTGGCAGACGTTAGAAGTACAATCGGATTCGTACAGCAAGAACCGATTCTATTCGATCGAACCATCGGCGAGAACATAGCGTACGGAGACAACTCCCGGCGAGTGAAGACGGATGAAATCATAGAGGCCGCGCAACAGGCGAATATTCACAACTTCATCACTTCTCTGCCATTGGTAAGTTTTAGTTTATTAGTTTTTTTTTATATTTGCAATGTTTGCTATGTTTTCTCATCTTTTTTTTTTGTTAGTATTGTTTCAATACATTTTTTTTTCTTTCATCTGCCGTGGTCACGGGATGACTCATAACAATCGATATAGTCATCCCGTGACTACGGCAGCTGTAAAGGTGCCGAAAGAAACATCGGGAAAATCACAAAACCCCTAAAAAGTCTAAAAATACGGACAATTACAACTTAGTTCGTGAAAATATAGCGCGTTTGATATCCGTAAAAGTTATTTTATTTCAATGAACAGTGCGCGTCAAAACATAAGATGTACGTATAAAGTTATACAACTTTGAATTTAGTCAGTTTTCAAGGCGACACTTCTTTCATTACTTAATACCAACGTGACACGGACCTTCTAACCTCTTTCTTAAGTCTCTTCTGTCTCAAAGCTCTCAAACCTTAGATGCGGTAAGATAATACTTAATATTATGTTCAGGGCTACGAGACCAACCTCGGCACTAAAGGCACGCAGCTATCAGGCGGACAGAAGCAGCGGGTGGCCATCGCGCGAGCGTTAGTGCGCCGCCCGCGCATGCTGCTGCTCGACGAGGCCACCAGTGCGCTCGACACCGAGAGCGAGAAGGTACGCACTGTAGGCCGTCCTCCTCGCGCACTAGGGCCAGCTGTCGGGCGGACAGAAGCAGCGAGTGGCCATCGCGCTAGCGTTAGTGCGCCGCCCGCGCATGCTGCTGCTCGACGAGGCCACCAGTGCGCTCGACACCGAGAGCGAGAAGGTACGCACTGTAGGCCGTCCTCCTCGCGCACTAGGGCCAGCTGTCGGGCGGACAGAAGCAGCGAGTGGCCATCGCGCTAGCGTTAGTGCGCCGCCCGCGCATGCTGCTGCTCGACGAGGCCACCAGTGCGCTCGACACCGAGAGCGAGAAGGTACGCACTGTAGGCCGTCCTCCTCGCGCACTAGGGCCAGCTGTCGGGCGGACAGAAGCAGCGAGTGGCCATCGCGCGAGCGTTAGTGCGCCGCCCGCGCATGCTGCTGCTCGACGAGGCCACCAGCGCGCTCGACACCGAGAGCGAGAAGGTACGCACTGTAGGCCGTCCTCCTCGCGCACTAGGGCCAGCTGTCGGGCGGACAGAAGCAGCGAGTGGCCATCGCGCGAGCGTTAGTGCGCCGCCCGCGCATGCTGCAACTGTCGGTCGGGTAGAAGCAGCGCGTGGCTATCGTGCGCCGCATTCGTAGGTCAAATCCACTGCGTCATCGAAGTAATTTTCGAACTCTCAATTTTTATTCTGTGCCACTGGCCATCCCTGGACGACATGCTGGGGATGAATAGCGGGAATAATCGTTATAAAACTCATAAATCACTTCGTTTTTTTCTGGTATCGAGCTAATGAAACTTATTACCTTACTCAAAAACGGTCACCAACAAACAGCCTTATCGAATAAAGTTACTGAAAACACCTAACAGTTCTAAAAATCAAACCTCTTTCCCTCACACAGGTAGTACAAGAAGCCCTAGATGCTGCGAAAGCGGGTCGCACTTGCGTCCTAATCGCTCACCGTCTGAGCACCGTCCGCGACGCCGACGTGATCTGCGTCGTCAGCGACGGGCGCGTCGCCGAGAGCGGCACGCACGCGGAACTCATCGCGCTCAAAGGGCTGTACTACAACCTGAACAGGAGCGGGTATGCGTAGGAAGACGGGACTAGTCTTAGGGCCAGTTTCACATCTTTCATACATACAATACATTTAGGCGCACGACAGGAATTCGGTTTTGCACTTTTGGCGCTTGCAGCCCACTTCTATCACCGCACTTCTCCTATTATCTGATTAATTAGCGCTACTGTGATTAACTGATTGATTACCGCTTCTTGAAATTTTGGTTTTCAGTTAGTATTTTTAAATTTTTTCAGCTGTCATGCGCCTATTTTTTTGGTCAAGTAGTACAACTGTCAATTATCTGCATTATCCCGGATTTATCTTTCGGTCGGTGGTGAAACCGACCCTTATTATTTTAGGCTAGCGTGATAGGGTGAATAGGTACAGTCACGTGCAATGGCATAGAAACACTAAGCAACGTTGTCACATTACAAAATTGAATGTCACTTGTGGTCAAAGAGAGGTTTGTTTCTATATGCGTCAATGAGATAAGGTTGTAAAGTGTACCTATACATGTCATTGCACGTGACTATACAAGTCTTTATAGGCAGCAAATGTAGAAATGGGGAGCAGTGAGAACTAATGGTACCGCCACCGCTCTGGCACAGATTAATAAATAGTAACATGGGACCGTGCCATCAAGGGCGCGTCGCCGAGAACGGCACGCACGCGGAACTCATCGCGCTCAAGGGGCTGTACTACAACCTGGACAGAAGCGGGTACGCGTAGTGAAGGCGGGACTAGTCTTAATAAGCTAGTGTGATGAGGATGAATAGGTATAAATCTACATAGGGCGAAAAAGTAGCAAGGGGAAGCTGTCTTGACGTAGGTATGACGTCAGGCTTACGCGTCATGTAATCGTAATTTTTGCTTCACATATGTAGCTATGTGTGCGTCGCTACATCTGTTATTCAAGCATGATATGATATAGCGCATCATGCTGTCTTGCTTACTCCGCTACGATGTGAGCGGGACAGTGACACGTTGTCGAGTTATCGAGTCGATAAAAGTCGCTCATGCTAGGCCTACAGGTCAAAACCAATCAGCCGATTTTAGGTGGCGCCATTAGCTTTGAATGTGTCTCTCCACTCTAATAAAAATCTATTAAACAATATTTTTATGGTAAAATTATTTCATAAACATAGACGATACATTATTTCGTTAATTTACCATACACCTTGGTGGAACCGAAAAATTGAGTTGGTATACCTATTAATTAAATAGCTTCATCCGAGATTGTATTACAAGCATACTAAGGGCCTGTTTCACATTCTAAAAGTAAGTTCCGAGTAGCTTACTTGACAACTAATTTCATACAAATTATGTTCCTTTTTTAAATTTAACCAGAAGTTAGTGCCTAATCATAGATGGTGAAATAGGCACTAAGAGTCCTAAGAAGTATTTTTTTAAATCATTCTATGCTATTATAGGAGTAGTAAAAAAAAGTAAGTACATAATTTAAAATGCAAAAAAATCTAAAACTTTATATTTTTGTTGTTTTATTACATAAGTTAATATGTAACACAGGTGAATTTTATTCACGTGTTGTGAGTATTAAGAAGTAAAATGTGAGTCATGTTTCAAAAAGTAAAGTTACGTTAATTAATGCGCTATGTAGTACCTACTTATAAGTAAAAATAATTCAAATCAATCTCATATCCATTATTTTATGGCTAGCGCAGACGACGGATCACGGAGGACTTTTTGTCCGCGACACGTCTTTATTGTCAACCAAATAGATTGAATTTAGATCGCGTATATCCATGGAAAGTACGCGATAGTCTTCGTTATATCAACTTTATGTTCTTAGTAATAAGGTCGTGTGGCGGACAAAAAGTCCTCCAATGTCCGTAGTCTGCGCAGGCCCTTATGGGGCCTTAAAAATCAATAGTAAAGTTTGAATAGAAAATCGTAAAGATTTCATGTACATTCAACAGCAGCTACGACTTTACACTTTGACCTAAGAGCACCCTTACGTCGCTCGTGATAGCGGCGGTTTTCGTAGTGCTAATGTAAGACCGTAGCTGATGTTGACTGTATTATCAAGGTTGTGGTCATTGAGGCTATTAACAAGTAAACTACCAAAATATTTAAGACAACAACATATTTATTAAACTCGCATTTTACACTGAGGGAGGTAGTCAATTGAAAGTAAGCTATTATTTTAGAAACTACTTAATGTACAATTATAGTGACTATTATAATAACATTAGTGCCTATGCATTACATGTAAGTAAGTATAGATATAATAATAATCACAATTTAACTATAATATTTTTTATATTTAAAGCAGTGAAAAACTGATGACACTGAGTGTATTTTTTTAATAATATGAATGGTTGATTATTGATAATAGGTACTGTGATTTATGCACATGTCTGTGATGGCTTTGTATGTTGTTTCTAGAAATATATAAATAAGGTATAACCTTTTTCAACCAGAGTAACATACAAGAAGGTCCACATAATTTCCTTCTATTTTTATACTGCCTGTGTTCCTATTTATATTGTTTATTACTGTGATATATTATATTGCTATCTTAGTTGTGCGCTGACTCCAGCTTTTCTGTCTCTCAAAAAATAGCAAGGTATTCGGAGTAGGTGTTGATCAATAGAGTACTTACCGATTTTTGGAATGTTGACTACTTTGTATCTTTATACATTTAGCTATATCACCATAATACATTATAATGTATTGTGATATTACATTTAACATATCGTCGACTTTACACTGTCAATAAGCAATCAAGACTTATTATTATTTTTATCCTTTAATTCTTAGCTACTTTACTATAACTTTTTACAATACTTACAGAAAAGTCTACACTGTACTTAAATCTATACTGCGAGAGCTGAACACCACATTTAAATATGTTACTTATATGTATTATTTGTACTTAATTTTTATTACAATTATTGTAACTTCTATGTATAAAACCAAAATTAGTATTTAATATATTAGACACAATCCTATATTTTGTTGACATAGTATTGAATAATACTTCATCTGCATATTTTAGTTGTTGACTATTTGTTTTTAGAAAATATTCGAGCAAAAGCGATCATTAACATAATTATAAATTAAAACAGATAACCAAGATCAATTTATTGATTTGTTTTTTACATGCTGGTACATACTTAATAAAGAATTTTAATAAATGTTGATTGTTCCTAATGCTATGTTTTATTGTCTCAATGTTATTGGTAACTATGATGAATTCTTTTTCTCGTGTTGCAACAACCACTCTTTACGGTCAATGCCACTACTGAACCCACCCATAGAACCAATAGCTACTAATCGGTGACATGGAACAACCAATAGATGACTATTAGCACCACAAGCAGCACCTATTGCTCGTGAGTGACTGGATGATCGACCTAGACATTTGGCTAAGTCTCCATAAGTTTGTGTTGATCCATATGGCACTTCTAGCAGTTTGTTCCATACCTCCTGTAGAAAATAAGTAGGATTATAATTATGGTAAAATGGAAGAGATTGCATTGCAACATTCAGGGTCTTCAGAGAATAAAGAAATTAATTTGTTAATCCCATTGGATTATTTTAAATCCTATTAACTTGTCCTTAAAACTAGGGATGCAACAATACAGCTTTAATGATATAGCCTTAATAATGATAATAAAAACTACTGTTTAATTACCTTTTGAAAGTCTGATCCAATCATTCTAATAGGGACTGCAAAATTTTTACTATTGCCTTCGAAGTAGGAACTCAGTTCATCTTCTAATTTCTGCAAAATCTTATTCTTGTCTTCGACAAATTGACACGATAGTTCGTCAGATATGGCCTGTATTTTCTTTTCAATGTTTTTTGACCGATCTTCAAAAGAAACCATGTAAATGTAGTTATCATCGGCGGCACCGGTAATTTTACCAACAGGGGAATCAAATGACCATACATAAACTTTGTTTTCAGTGTCTTTAGAATATTTCTTCAAAAGAGTAGCAATTTCCATTATTTAACACAATAAACGATTGGCCTTCACTGATTACTCTCTTCAATATTAATAATTCAAACAAACTCCAAATTAGATACTTTTATTCGCGGTTTTTATCACGAATTTTAGAATAAAGTACGTAATAAACCTACACAATACTTACTATAGTTTCCTTTTTCAGCGGCAATTTTTTTTTTTTTGTTTCTCCCACAGATTAGGTATTAGTTATTCCTCCTAGGATTGGAGTAGAAAAAAAAAGTTCTAGGAACACTGAGTATTTTTGAATACTCAAAGTAGAAAAATGATAGGGTCATAGACTATACTGCCTCGTCATCGTCATAACTTAAAATTAGTATATATCAAAGATTATAAAATCACTCCGTTTTGTGTTGTACATTAAAATAATTAATTCTTTTTTTTTATCAATCCGAGAATAATTTATTTGTCAATCAATCCAAAAGCAGAGCTTGGATTACCGGTTAATTTACTACCCTAAGCAGTTTTATTAAGGTTTGGCTCTACCTTAACCTTAAAATACCGGTTTCATGAAAGAGCGAAATCAAAAGAATTATGAATCAATTAACCTGTTTATAGAGGTTTTTCCTTTCTTTATAAGTACCTAAACACAACGAGACAACTAGAGCGCTCGAGTAAGTGGCAAAGCGAATAGCGACCTTCTATACGTATAATAGACATAAACTCGCTATTTGCCTGAAATACCCACCACTCTCCCAACGCGAGTGCGCGAGTGGAAAATTGAGTCACGGAAAGTCGCTATTATTATCCTGACATTCGCAGCTTGAGTTTTCCTTTCCGTTTACTGTACAGTAAACGTGAGACATTTTGTATGCGAATCTGTACAGCGCCTCTAGTGGGCAGTAGCAGAACTACAGAATCTCATACAAAATGTTTCCCGTTTACTGTACAGTAAACGGAAAGAAAAATTCATGGTAGGCCCGCGTGTCGCGAAATAATTAACTGTCGAAATTCAGTGGGACGCTCAAATTTTTCTTAAAACTTAAAACTTCAATATTAATTTATTCAAAACCTTTGTATAATTACAATGATCCACACACAATTATTTCACTTTGACAATTGCTTTTCCAATATTTTCGCCCCTAAGAATTCCAACCAACGCGTCTACCATGTTATCGAAACCATGATATATTTTTTCTTGATATTTGAGTTTCCCTTCACGCAACCATGCCAAATTTGCATTGATTCCTTCGTCCCATCGATCTGTCCATCTGTTCACAAGAAATCCTTCGACTTTCAACTCTTTGAAAACAATAGCCGGTTGTAAAATAGTAACTGAAAGTAAAAAACCAAACAATGTAAATTTACGACGACTGTGGTGACTAGTCACAGACGGTTATTCAGCATAGATATACTTATCAATGTTCAGTGAGTAAGGGAAAGCTGACCTTGTAAGGGTTTGAGCCAAAATAAATGTACATTTGGGTAAAACCATTCTGTCCATCGCCGTTAGTCAATGATTGTGCCCATGTTTCTTGCGTTTTACTAATGATTTTTTTTTATATAGGTTAGTTCATATTCTTTTAAGAGTCATATTAACACTGGCATTCATAAGTATTTAAAAAAAATGCATACTAATTTTCATGTTTCTGCGCCCATACATTTGGAATTCTCGCTAAGAAAAATGCTACAATTTCCAGCACCCAACACAGAACCTACACAAATGAATTCATATAAATCGTTAGGATAGGACTTGGGCTTCTGTTTTATTGTTATTTGCCCCCCTAGCATACGAAAAAATAAGTTAAAAACAATAAAAATGAAAATTCCCCAATTTCATGCATACCTGTGAGAAATGCTATTTAAACCATAATGCAGTCGTAAAAACTGTCACCTCAGTATATTTTTTGACCTGGGCATCATCTAACATCGTTATTTAAAAATATAAGTCTCCATTGTCTTTGCGCGAAAGTTTACGGACGTCATAACTTTCGTCTTCGTGTTTGTTGTAGTAATAATGTTAACGCGCGGGATATTTACCATGGAGTTGTTTATATACAACATGTTTTTTGTATATCTCATAACTTTAGTGTTTTAATCGGACCATGTAAACAATTCAAATGGCTTAATATGTTTTTCCAAGTCAAAAGATAATTTTTTACTTTACCATACAAAAACGTAGTTTTGTCGAATGAATTTGTATGGAAAAGAAAAAAACCTTTTATATATACACCTACACATATATATACACCGCAAAAACAACACCGTTGTGAATACCCCGTTGTCATTATTAATAATGAGTTCAACCACGATATTTTTAAGTCTTAGAATTGTTTCGGTTTACATTACATTGTTCTTTTTTACTAATACTAAAACAGCATGTGTGTGTGTATATGAGAACGTACCTTTGTGAAAAATGTGAGAAATGTTTCTCACAAAAATCCTGTGAGAAATGTAGATGTTATTTTGGCTTAGACCCGTAAATCAATCCACTATAAACCTACTATAAACATTATAAAATCATGATACGTATAGTTCACACTGTACAACAAACTATAAAATATTACACCTTTAGGTAAACTGGAATCATTGTAGGAAGATATTGATCCACAGACAGCAACTCGACCATAGTGATTCATGCGAGACATAATTGTGGAACTTATTTCACCACCAACCTGTTAAACATAATGATATTACTGTGTATTAATGTGCAAAATAAATTAAACCAACTGTTTATTACATTTCAGCAGAATTTAGAAAACAAAATTGCTTATTACATTGTCGAAGTAGCAGTCGACTCTTTTGGGCGCGCCTTCTCTTAATGCGGCTCTAATATTAGCAGTTTTGTAGTTATAGGCGTGATCGAAACCTAACTCTTTTGTCAAATATTCACATTTTTCATCTGAACCTGCAAATCCTACGACTCGACATCCTACAAAAAAGACAAACAAATGCATAATTAGGTAATCCGTAATGTCTAATAATACTGGGAACAGCAATTCAAGCTTTACACTACTGTGAAATTGGTCCATTTGGCTTGAACTTATAATTTTCGACATTAGGTTCGATTCTGAATGAAGTTTGACAGTTTTGTTATGCCTGAATAAAATTGCTATTGACTGTATATATAGAAATCAGAAAGGATGACACCCACCAAGTATTTTACCAATTTGTCCCACATGAGAACCGACAGCACCAGCAGCACCAGTGATAACAATAGTTTCACCTGGTTTCGGCTTACAAATTTCTTTCAAACCAAAATAAGACGTGTTCCTAATAAAAAATAAGGTTACAAATGCTACATAAAATAAAACAGCTGTAATTATTTCACACGATAAAATATTTATAATAAATAATAATATACCTTCCCATAAAATAATATACCTACTCACCCAGGCATACCCAAAACCCCGAGACCAAGAGATACTGGATGTGAACCCAAATCTGGTAACAATGTAAGAGGCAAAAATACTTGATTGGGTTTTTGATTCGGATTGCATACTGTGTGAGTACGCCATCCAAAGGAACCTGCAACATATTTTCCGGCGGGAAACTTTTCGTTTCGGCTTTCTATTATTCTAAAACAAAATACACAAATAAAATTAAAAAAAAAAACGACTCATCTCACAAGTTACTACCGAGTTCAATGATAATATCGTCTAGTATGTACTCGTATATACTTTAATACGCCATAATAATTTTAACTTTAATACGCAATAACCCATAAAGCCATCTGTGTGCTAAGTGCGAAGTAAGTAAGAAGCGAGATAAAACTCGCAATTAGCACTCTGGGGCCCTACCGCGTAAAAAATCTGGGTATGGATATGGGCTTCATTTGACAGTTGAAGCTCATAAAATTACCATATATGGTCATTTAACTGTCAAATGAAGCCCATGTCCATATCCATATTTTTTACGCGATAGCCCTTCTGGTCCAATCTGGTCACACTGGGCCACCAGCACCACTAGAGGCTGAATGGCGACCGCTAGTAGCAGGAAAAACCGGAGACCGTGGCAACGAGAGCGTACGAGGTAAGAGAGCGTAGTGACTCTACTCTATTGCGCCAAAAAGGTAATTCCATCTGGGGGGCTATCGTGTAAAAAATATGGATATGGACAGTTAAATGACCATATAAGGTAATTTTATGAGCTTTAACTGTCAAATTAAGCCCATATCCATATCCATATTTTTTACGCGATAGGGGGCCTGATCTCGGGCATACATTAATTGTAAGAACATTAGTTTGTGTCCCTATAGTGTCTGGGGTGGTTGTTATAAAGATAAATTAAATAAAGATAAGAAAGAATAGCCATTGCTTTGCCTTACTTTGCTACCTGCCCTCCTATCATGTCTGTTGGCAATTTGTAACCAATCATATATGCTCGCATGTATGGATCAACACTAAGATACTCAGCTTCTGCCAATATTTCTGGAAAATTACACAAAATAATAAAAAAAATACTTATTACTGATTTAAATTAAACCCAACAGTCATAATTATTTGCTCAATGGCCCATTCTCCTTATCCATACATAAGGAAGGTGAATGCTGATGCTGAGTAATGATGATCTATGCTGTCACTTCACTTACACGACAGTGAAATAACAACAACTGACAACACATGGGTAATTTAAGACCTGCTGCAGTCCAGGAGATGTGCAGTGACATCTATAGTTTGCGAGTTCAAGTCCCGTCAGCGATATTGAGGGAGGCAAATTTTTGTTTTTTCTGGAAAGTAGGTTTTTTCCTACTATAAAATAATACAAACATTTCATTAAAAAAAAATGTCACAATAATTCCTGGTGATATCATGGTCAAAAATTAAGATATAAAAAACAACTATTAAAATAATATAGGTCCTACCTCCATCTCTTAATTGCGGCAACTCCTCTTCAACAATTTTAAAGTCAGATTTTTTTGGTTCTCCCTCAAAATATTTTGTGAGAACATACTTCCTTGCTTTATTTCTCTCTACACCTGAGTAAAATCTAGTCGCAATTTGACTATTTTTGATCAACCTCGCCATCATGCGTATTTATTCTGCAAAAAGAAATAATTGTTAACATTACACTGCATAGCATACACACTGGGATGGCTGGAGTGATCCGGCCCGACACCCTCCGGACGCAAAATAGGCGCAAAAAGTCGTCGAGTTGCGGAAACCGCCCGTATTGG
The DNA here is from genome assembly GCA_910589605.1 of Chrysoteuchia culmella. NCBI lineage: Eukaryota > Metazoa > Arthropoda > Insecta > Lepidoptera > Crambidae > Chrysoteuchia > Chrysoteuchia culmella. Next base: position 16,455,216 of record OU342651.1, on the reverse strand, counting down.
ATGAAGAAGAAGAAGAAGCATACACACTATCGTCGTCTTCGTCTCAGCCACATGATACCCACTGCTGGGTATAGGCCTCCCCCAAGGATCTCCACAACGATCGGTCCTGCGCAGTCTGCATCCAGCGGCTTCCCACGCACTATACGCACTATACAGAGTGGAAAAATAGACGTTAGTTGGAGGGAAAGTACCCTAAATATTGATGTAAGCATTTACTCAAAGAAACATTCTTTTATAAAAATAAAAAAGTGAAACTGCATTCTCAGATTTTTGATAACCCCAGCACCGGGAATCGAACCCTCTTAAATGAGAAAAATTACACTTGTACGTCTTTTTTTTCTATCCTGTTTATGTATTTATTTAGTGCCTTTCATCGTTTTTCACCTTTGCCGCCATGTTGGTACCCCTGTTGATATCTGTCAAGAAGTATTAGGAAGAAGTGAAAGAAAAGTGGTTTTTAATGATGCTTCTAACGCCTTCGCGCCTATTTAGAAGAACACACACCCACACAACAAGCTGGAATAGGCATTATACGATGAAACGCACTCAAGCACATATTACTTCTAATATTAATTTAAATCGTTTTTACTTTTTAACGTTTAATCCAATAAGCATAAATTGAGATAAAACGTCATTTAAAAAACGAAACTTAATACAGCATAAAACAACGCGGCTCCCGGAGAAACCGCGTTGCTTATAGAAACAGAGTTTATTCTCGAATTTGAAAGCGACTGCAGCGCCGCTCTCAGGGGAATTCTTTCGTGGCGCGGACTCTATCTATATTCCCTTTTCCGTTCGGTTGGCACCCCTGTCAATCTGTCAAAAGGTTAAATAAAAAAAAATAATATGAGAATTTGATGCAGATTTTTTATGTTTTGGATTCTGTGTTGTCATACTCATAACATCAGACTAGCGCGTTCGCGCCTTTTGACATTAGGGCTTGTATAACCTGTTAGATACTATACCTGTTATTTAATAAACTGATTTTAATTATTAGGTTATTGACGTTTTTGACTTGACCATAATTTCATACTTAAGGAAGGAGAAAAGACGCGAGTTCAATCGATGAATAAGTTTAAATAGGTTTTTACAGAGTTGTTTTAAATTTTAGACACTATTCTACATACACTAAATTGATCTTTATTATTAACATTATCGATTGATACCATAAATGTACATGATGTTATTTTCCTCTTTCCGCTGGTTCGATTCCCGGTGCAGATAAATGATTTTTTAAAAATCTTCGAATGCAGTTTCCTTTGAGTAAAATTTGTTCACATCAATATTTAGGGTACTTACCCTCCAATGACCGTCTTTTTTTCCCACCCTATTTATAGACTGTAGTATAAAAAAACGACTTATAAGAAATGTCCAAGCTCAGATTTCTAAATGTCCATATATTTTTCTGGCTATGTTTAAAAGGTTTTTTCTGTGACCTGAAAACCTGACTTCTATTTTTTTTATCGGTCTCATAGTATTTATAAGTCTTATAGATCCTAATACGCTTAACGTTATGTAAACCAAACTTTACCGGGTCCTGCCCCCCTATCGCGTAAAAAATATGGATATCCATATTTTTTACGCGGAAGGGCCCCATACAATAAGAATTTTTCGAAAATCCTGCTAAATTCTCATAAAATAACAATTTGCCACGATAACTTTTGTTGAGTAGATAAAGATGAACTCTATATAACATATATCGGTAAATAAAACAAAGGAAATTCCAATCAAAAATTCAATGCACAATTCTGAAGTGGTGTACAACTTCTCGCGTTTTTGCCCTTGTTAGGGAGGTTACCACATAGGGAGCGTTTTATTAAGGTTTGGCTCTAACTCAACCTTAAAAATACCGGTTTCATGAATGAGCAAAATTAAAAGGGTTTTTCTGCTCTTTATAAGTTGCAAAGCGAATAGCGATCTCCCATAAGTAGACATAAGCTATTTGCCTGAAATATCGCTATCGAGCTTATACGTTGGGAGTGGTTTGTCAATACCTTAATCACAAACCTCTATTAACCGGTATTATTTAAACCGGTTTCAAGCCCTGCTCGACACACAGGGGTACCAACCTAACGGAAAAGGGAATATAGGTACAAACGATGAAACATTGTTGAAAAAGTCTATAATCTCTTGAAGCCAGAGCCGCAGAGTAAAAATAAAAAAATATGCAATTAATATTAACTTTTTAGTCTAGTCTGTTACTGTTACTGGATTGCATTTTTTTCAATATGGATGGCATTTATGAAAGCGATGGCATTCATTCTGTTCTCGTTTTGTTTGGGTAGAAAACTGGCGTTATAAACAAACATTTTCAGGTTTAACTTTTCACAGAAGAGCCTAAAATTAGTATAAGATACGTAAATTGGAAAAAGAGTCGTGAAGACATCATGGAGATGTGAGACATTGTGTGCAACATAATGTGTTTACTAATTTTGAATTTTACGCAAATTTAGAAAATATGACTACACCTCAACAATTTAATTGTGTTCTATGTAAAGAAACTTTCATTAGTAAGGAAGAGCTACAAATACATTTCAGGTAATAATAATTGAAACTCGGCAGACTGAAAAAAATAATGTTTTGATCAACAAATAACGGCCTTATATTTTTTTCATTTTATAGAAAACATGGAGATCCAAAATTTAATCAAGGCTCAAAACTTAAAAGCAAGGTTCAAAACGTATCATGTGATGAAAAGGGGAATGAAGATGCAGAAATGGTTAGCTGCGATGTTTGCACCGAAATGTTCCCAACGATATCAAAGGCGATTACTCACAAACATAAAAAGCACCCAGAACACGACGCCAAGTATTTTTGCCCGTGGTGTGGAAAACTCTTTACGATGAAGGTTAGTTTTATGACAACCACTCTTGATTTGACGATTGCCGAAAGTGTTGGTCGGACTATGCCCCCCTCCCCACTCCTCACCTTATCATAGTGATACTTTACTTTTATGACTGAAATTAGTAAGTAAATTATGTATGCATTAAAGGCAGATAAACACACCTTAATTAATATCTTACCTTACCAAACCCTAGGTTTTAACAAATATACTAAATCTTAACAATTTGAGACTATCATACATCACCATTTAGAATTTAGATCCATACTATGCAGAGCTTGTACTGTGAGACAAGTTCTACATGTGCTAATTAATTCACTTTTTGTTAGCAAAAACATACTTGTAATACCTGAATAACATTAATACAAGCATTTATATTCAATGTGTAACATATTTATGACTTGCAATTCAACCAATAATTCCAATATTCTTTATAACGGAATGTTAGATAATATTAAATATCTCCTGTAACACTAACTTCTATCATAAAAGCTAATTGTTGATGGGCAAACAATAGTCATTAAATAGTTATTAACATGTGCAGCAATCAGCGGAAGCAGTGTCCTATGAAACACCATCATTTAATATTATCAATTGCCTGGACAACCTGTGACCATTGTTTTCTTTTTCTTTTTCAATGTATTTCTTTCTTAAGTGATTTTATGTACAATTTTTATAACAATAAATCTTAACACCTTTTAATGTGTGTGTTGGTTTCAGCACTTGTACAATAAACATTTACAAATAAACCACAAGGAATTGGAAAAGCTAGACCACACCAACTTCCATTGTGATATGTGCAATGTAGATTTCAATGTAGCATCTGCCATGTTGTATCACAATAAATTCTTTCATAGACAAGACACAGACTTACCAGTAATTGGACAATCAAAGAAACTGAGGATGTTTAACAATGTAAGAAACTAATATCAATGTTAAAACCATGTGTTTGTACTGTCAAAATATTTGCAAGAAAATATGTAATGAATTGTAATGTGGCCGAATTATGCATTATCAATGATTTACAGTGTGAACATATGGTTATTAGAACATTATGGTCTTCCTGATTTAATGTAATGAACCAAATTTTAATTTTTGCAGGATATTCTACAAATATATTACTGTCCTTTTTGTGGTGATGAATATGATAACAAAGTTAACCTACATGTAAGTATTTTCAGTGAATTAATTATTGAATTTAATTGTTAGCGACAGGAAAATAGCACAGTTTTGTGATGAGATCTCCTGGCAGGGAGGAAATCATCCAAATCCTGGTAGGCATAATAAGTTCCAGCTTTACTACAAGCTGGTGCTGGTGCAAACTGGCAATCCTTTAAGCAACTAACATGAGCACTTTGTTACTCTTTATGTATTGATTAATTTTGGGGTAAAAGTTGCTGATAAAATTTAAAGTTGCAGATAACATTTTAAATTTTATTTCAGCAAAGTGATTATGTACACTAGTTTCCAAGGTGTCGCCTTCTGAGGTCCTAGGTTTAAATCCAGGTAGGGGCATTTAACAACCTCTTTGGTACAGGGGTACGTATTGGCCTTCTGCACCAGAGGTCTTAGGTTCGATACCCAGACAAAACAAATATTTGTGTATATGAACATGCCAATTTGCATTTTATATTTTGTATGTTTAATATGTATGTATTTACAAAAAAAGTATTTATGTATTATATGTTATATCCCTTGTCTAGTAATAGTGTCCAAAACACAAGTTCTTCATGAAACTTACATTGAGCTAGATAATTAGTGGATTGTATGCAATTATTATTATTATTGTATGTATAAAAGCACTTTACCTCGAGTCATGACATGACTGTTTAAACATTTATTTGTATTGTAATATATTGTAATTCTATATGTTATCCTAGTATCCCGTAACAAAAATCATACAGTGCTTACTGTGGGGCTAGGCTATAATAGGCGTGATTGTAAGATATTTAATTAGTTTAATTATTTTAATTTAATTATTTACAGAAACATACAATAGATGATCATGATGATGAGAATCAAAGCCCTGAAGATGTATTGAGATGTCCGTTATGTGAAGCTATATTTTATCATTTAGATGCTTATGAATTACATCTAACATTTCACTCAACTGATGATTTGTATAGTGAGAAGAATGAATTGTGAGTAATTGTTGTTAATCTCCATAAAAAATTTGAAGCCATAATGGGAGATGGGCTTTAATTTATTGATGCCGCTAGGGCCGCCCGCGGTTTCACCCGCGTATTTCCCGTTCCCGTGGGAATACCGAGATAAAAGTAGCCTATGTGTTAGTCCACTACTTGAAGCCTCTACATACTAAATTTCATCCAAATCCGTTCAGTAGTTTTTGCGTGAAAGAGCAACATACTGACACTTTCACATTTATAATACTTCTAGCCGCGGCCCGCGGTTTCACCCGCGTGGTTCCTGTTCCCGTGGAAATATCGGAATAAAAAGTCTATGTTTTGATCCAGGCTATCTATCTGGGTGACAAATATCAGCCAAATCGGTTCGGTAGTTTTTGCGTGAAAGGGTAACAAACAAACAAACTGACATACTCGCCTTTATATTATTAGTAGGAAGTAGGATAGGATTATATTGTTTTATATTCATGATTTATAATATCAAAGTTATTTGATATCTCTGAGTATGGTTTAATATTTTTCATACAAAAATATTCTTCTTTTGAGTTGAATCTCCAAATTCTTGTATTTGTTGCTCCATCAATTTTTCAACTATGCAATAATTAACCAGTCATTCAGCCAATGGAAACAATTTCATAAATATGGTCTTGGCATATAATTATGGAAATTTATTTTGATTACCTATTGCTTTAACAAAGTATATTTCATTTTTTTGGGACATCAAAACAAATCTTCACACATGATAATCTATAATCCCAAAATTGCAAAATGGCATTACTATTCAATGCTTAATTATTTGTGAGATGCTCTTAATCTTGTAGAATAAAAGAAATTGCTCATTGTATCCAATTCAATCACCTAGTGAGCCACTGCCATTTCAGCTGTGGGAACATTGTCCCACATAACATTACCCAATCAGTTTTCCATTCTCAATTCATTTACTATAAGATTCATTTTCCTAATAAAAGGTTGCATATCTTCCAAATCTAACCTATCTACATGCATATTAAATTTTAGTATAGATAATTTTTAAAGATTTACTTGGAAAATACGTATTTATGATTTTAATAATTGTAGGTTCGAGCACACAACAGAATACTCCTTAGAAACTGTTCCGCCGCTAATGGAAAAAGTAGAAAATGCAGAGCCTCAAGATGTTGAGACTGCTATGAATGCTATAGGATTGGTAAATATACTTTCTAAAATAAGATAAGACAAAATATAGAGCTAAATTATACCATTTTATAATGATTATGAATATATTACAGGATAAATTTCTAGAAATGGCGACGAATCCTTCAATAGACAGTGATAGGGAAAATCCGAAAAAATCCAAAAAACATAAAAAACACAAAAAGTCCAAGAAATCTGCTATAACGCTAGATGAATTTTTGAATATGAACCAGGATGTCTTTGGCGAAGGCTTAGACTTTCAAGGAGTTGAAGAAGTCCCCACTAAAGTTGTTGCAAAAAAATTAAAACAGAAAAAAGGAGAGAAGCCAAATCTTAAGTTGTTAAAAGGCACTGATTTGGAAAAACTAAAAAAACAAGGAATCGTTGTAAAAATGAAACCAAATAAAAAACCAGTTAATGCAGTAAAAGTTGGATGTTTAATACCAAACAAAAATTCGAAAGTTCCTCAACAACCTGTCTCCAATATAGCCACTTCTGAGACAAAAACGCCTGACGAAGTTTTATCAAAGTTTTTGAGTCAGGGTAATTCTCAAATAAAAATCGTGAAAAAATTATCTAACGAAATTGCAGATAAAGATTCTCTTGACAAATCTATATTTTCCTCAGATACAGAAAATGTAAGAGAATGTCAGACCCCAGAAAACGTGGAAGTGGAGTGTGATGTACTACTACAAAGTGGATATACGTCTTCAGAAACAGAAGCAAAAGAAGAATCTATTACTCGAGCAACAAGTTCAAATTTCGAAAAAAACATCACAAATAAATTGTTAAACTCAAACATTTCACAAAAAGTTGTTCAGTCTAGTCCACACAAGTTCCAGGTTTCTATGGAGACCGATACTGTGCCAAACGAAAAATCTAAAAGTTCTGAAACAGAAATATCAAATAGTGATAAAGGAAATGATAATACAGAATTAGAGACTGGCATAAAAACTAATAAAATGCTATCTAACAGTTTGAATAACATTATCGCAAAAAAATCATCGGAAAATAACGATATAACTGCTGAAGGAAGCAAGAAATCTGTTACCACTTCAAATGATACGTCGTCTAAGGGATCTTTAGATGCTTTAAAGCATTTAAGTCATTTAATAACAGTAAAATCGGTAAATAAAGTAATAAGTTCTAAAAGTATTCCAAAAGAAATAGACGATTCTGAAGAAAATCATGAGGAGTTAATAGATTCAGAAGATCATGGTGATGATCATAATAATGATGATGTTTCTAAGGGGATTATCAGTGATAATGAAATGATTTGTGAATTACCAACAAATGAAACGAAAGAAACATCAAAATCATTGGAAGCTTTAAAGTCGCTAAATAAAAATATTACTGTGAAATCATTATCACATTCCCCTAAAAGTGATAATGTAAAAAAAATATATCCTGCAAAAAATATTGTCGCATCAGTGGTAGAACAAAACGCACCTATAAAATCAGTGCCTACCAATAATTCATTTGAGAAAGTGTCTCCAAAGCAGTCTCCTAAATTAAAACAATTTGATGAAACAAGTACTATTATTTCGGATAAGTTGGAAACGCAAAATGCAAATGTAAATCTTCTAAAGCATCTTACCAATATCACAGCAAAACCGATAAGCAAATCTATCCAAGGGGTAGTTTCGGAAAATTCATCCAATAATCTGCAAGTGGTGATTAAGAAAAATACAACTCCATGTGAAGTCAAGAAAAATGAAATAAATGAAGATATTGAAATTTTTAATATTGATGACTCTGACAGTGACGAAGCCGAAAAATGCAAAACAACTGTACAAGAAGTCAACATTACAAAAACTATATCTAATAAACACCCAGCCAATAAATCACTGGACAAGCTAAAAAATATTAAAAATATCACTATGAAATCAGTGAGTCAACATAAAACAATTGTAAATGAAAGTGTTGTGAAAAGAATGCCAAGTTTAAGAGAATCTTTACATAACAATGACCAATGTTCTATGTCTGACTTTTCTGATGAAGATGATCAAGATATGATGATGCCAGCAAACCTAAGTATCAATCAAAAACTAAGTTTACAAAGTTCGAACATACAAGCTCTTAAAAATTTAGGAAAGCATATTACTATAAAGTCACGGAATTCTTCACCCAGTGTGTCCATAAAATCGAACAAAGATGTGAATTTATCTCAAGAATCGAGACAAATAGATGATGTTGATAGTGATAATGATTCACTTCCTGGCAAAGTTAAAATATCAGAAATTCATGACGATAACTTTAGTGGAGATGATATGGACGATGACAAAGAAATTAATCGTGAGTATGCTGCGAATGTATCTGTACAATCTCCAGAAGCTTCAAACAGAGATCACGTTGATGATTTTAACGAAGATTCTGATGGAGAGTTAGATGATATAGAAAGTCAGATAAGAAAAAGTACTCTCAAAAGACCCCTTGACACGGCACAAAGTAGACCAATAGATTTAAAGAACTTAAACAAAAATTTAACAATAAGGTCAATCAGTAAAGATAATAAAGACGCCCAACCATCGTCTTCAAAAATAAGTTCTGTACCAATAAGTACTAACAAAGAGTTGTCTATAAAACCATATAAGCAATCAAAACCTGAACTAGTTAGAGATTCTTCAACTGGAAACCACAGTAATTCCACAAAAATTGTAAGGGCAACAAATCAGGTGGTCAATCAAAATGTAATATCAAATAATCAACTCAATACTGTAAATAAAGAGGTAACTGTAAAAACATTCCAAACTAAAACTGTTATACAAGAAATTACGACAACTGTTACGAAAACGATAAAGACTGTTAATCAAATGGTGAAGCAACAAGCTCAGTGTACAAGCCACACGGCTCAACCAATAAAATATCAAAGAGTTCAAGGTATGAAACCGAATCAAGCCGTAAAAAACTTCCAAGGAGTTACCGTGCGACAAGCTTCGCCAGCAACTGGAACGAAAGTCAAAGGTTTGGTTCCAACAAGACCTGCGACCGCGGTGAATGTGAGGCCCGCCAATCAATTAGTCCCTGTAAGGCCGTCTTTCAACCCAGTTCGGGCAGTTACACCAAGAATGCCAGTCGTAAGAAAAGGGCATTCTTCAGCCCCTAATCAAGCAGGTCCAAATGTGGGTAAACCCATTAAAATATCACCTAACGTTATAAATACACCCAAAAGAGCGGCCGATGACAGTGTGGGTCATTTTAGTTGTTTCAAGAAACCGAAAGAGTCATTGATACCCGTATCTGATATTCCAAACTTTGACGGCGAACAGATGAGCTCTACCGTTCAATATACTTCCTCTCAAAAAAATTTTAGCAGTGCTACAAAAACTGTCAGAGGAAACGCAGTTTTCACATCTACGCAAATGAGATCTGAGACATGTAGTAGTTCACAACAGTTGAATAAACTTAATAATTTGTCAGGATTAAAAGTAGTTAAAACTAGTCAAAATAAACAAATGATGCATGTCGAAGAGAAGACCGAACTCAGTGCATCACAACGAAACACTTTAGAAGCAATAGAGAAATTACAAAAACAAGGACTTTTAATAAAAAAGCCTCGAATGGATGTAAATGAAGATAGTGACCATTCAGGTGACGACCAATATTTGACTGAAGAGCCAGAAGATTGAAATGATTATTTCGCAATTTGTCATTAAACCTGCAAGCAACATGTGGGACCTAAGTTAATTTCACTTATCGCAATACCATAGACGTGTAAGATTGAGTATTGTTACGGAACTCAGACTAAGCAGAAAAATATCTTCAGCATTTTTATAAGTATGAACAACCTCGAATATAAAATTAGATACAGTGACCTGTAAGTACAGTGCAGTATACTTGAAGGCAATGTTCTTTACTCTGTGAAAAAGGTTGGATTGTTCTTTCCGTCTGAATCAAATGAATTAGAACCAATTTGCATTATATTATTTCACAGGCTTTCCAGGGCCATAAATTGACTGACAAAAGAATAATAACCGTTATGTTATGCACAATTTATTTCCTAATATAAAAGCTGTAATTAGTATGACATAATTTAACATTAATTTTGTTTTCATCTTATTTTTTTCTTGTAGGTATAACATAAAAAATATGAAATGTATTTATTGAGTTTTGAAATTGCTAACACTATTTGTAAATATTATAGTTAAGGTGTATAGCAATGTGTAAGATGGGAAATATTGAGCGGTTTGCGATGTAATTTTGTTCCTAGTTGATTTATTGAATTGAATACTTTACGTATTAAAATATGAGAACAGTATTTTTGTTTAAATTTAATCCTAACTTGCCTTCGAAGAAAACACATTTTAAAGGGCACGCACAGACGAGCTCAAGACAGGTCACCAATTTCTTGTCCATCATTGCGAAAGTTGTTTAACTTTCACAGTCGCAGGCCGAGCGAGCTAGTAGTTGGCTCACTCGGCCTGCGATATAGTGCGCCACCGATATAGTGGATTCGGTCAAACATTATTCATTTTGTATTGACTTACAAGTCTTACGACAATATATTGTCGTAAGACTTGCTTGTTAACTAGTGGCTCCCCCGCGGTTTCATAGTTCCGCACGGTTCCCATCCCCGTGCGATTATCGGAATGAAATTTATCATATTTTAATACAGGCTATAAACTGTGTGCTAAACACATTTTTATTACTATTTAGGCTGAGAATACACGTCAGATTTTTTTCTACGATAGCCTGATCAGAGGCGCTCGTGCCGTGCCATACATTTGTTTGAACACTCAATACACATCCGATCCGATAGTCGGATCGGACGTCCGAGTCGGAAAGAACGCTATGCGTTTACGATTTTATTGTCTTATCCAATTGTCTAAAGGTGCTCTGTATGCATATTCCTATACAAAGATGAAATAGACGTCCGATTTGCCAATTGGCTCTCTAGCGCATATTATTATACTTTGGACTGAGTTAAGTAATCCGATTGAGTGAATCCGATCAGATTGGCAGTTGTCTGATCAGACAATCCGACGTCTATTGCCAGCTTTAATGTCCGATTTACACGGGTCAAGTAGAGTGACGAGCGCCTGGACAGTGAAACAAAAGACTACGCCCAATTTAATATGGATCCACTTGCAAGCAAGGCAAGCCTAGTTGACTCGCCACTGTCTGATCGTTTACACCACTGTACTTAAGTATTATATAATCTGTGGTACTTACCAACTTCGCTAAAGACTTAACACGTAAATCCGGCATTTGATGTGGGAAAATTCCGCGCACAGTAATTTTTCATTAAATCGAGTGCGTTACCCCCACAAAATGTTGAGCTTTATAAAGGTGAGACTATAACAGATAAATTAGTGTGTCAGGAAGAGATATTTGTTAAATAAAAACATCGTGTAATGTTATAAAATCTGAAATTTCTGACATAACAGATGTTTACCTTGGGTATTTTTTATATTATCTGTTATAGCCTCACCTCTTTAAAGCACAACATATTGTGGGGGTAACGCACACATTAAATACTTATCTATAAAGAAATGTGAAAGACCAAGTTAGATGAGAAAGAACAGTGCTTGAGAATATTACACAAAGAGAAGAACCCATCCTTATTTCTAAAATTCACCCGAATATTGACCGTATTGATTACATTTTCGGAAAACATTACTCGGTAAATGAAGGTTAATACCACAGATTAATAAATAGTTACTTCGTAAGCAATACTCAATGAAATGTTATTGTAGCAGTGAATGGCAACTACGGCTTACTTATACAATTTGTCAAATTTCTCCTGCTGACAATTCCGAACTCAATGTCTTACGTCTTCAAGTTCAAAGTCGGATGGAGAAATTTGATGAAAAGTCTGACTTGCCCGTACAATTTGGGCATGACAATAAAACCTAAACTATTTATAGTTATTTGATAAAACCTTTTTTCTAACGTCTGCGGATAAAAAGCATCTTACCAAAAATATCAAATTCACAGTTCCTACCCTACCCAACTCATTGAGGTATCTTCCCATTAGGTGAATTTTTGGAAAAAAAATATAAGTACAAAAATAAAGACCAAAGGTTTAATTAAATAACTGTATTTACATAAGATATATAACACCATTATACATACATTAAATACGAAAATATAAACAGTATATTAATTGATTTATAATTTTACGAATTACAATAGTTCTAAGAAATCACATACAGGTAGGCCAATGACAACCAATTTTATTGGTTTTATTCTGATTTTGTTTCCACTTTATTCTGTCTCCACTTTTGTTCCTGTAATGTATAAAATCAATTTCAGTTTCAATTTTTTTTGTAAAACCAGTGTATTTATCCACTTTTAGTAGGTACAAGAGATAATTGCATTGCAAACCGTTAATTAACATGTACAACATATAAACTTATGTAACATTATAAAAAAAATGAGTTTGAGTTTGTTATACAGACAATTTGAAGCTAACCCACATTTGCTCGAACACAAAGCTGGCACTCTAAATGATGTATAATAGGTTCAACCAATTTGTGCATACCTACACTTTGACTGACTTCCGACAGTTCTGACGGCACACCAAGTTTAAGAGTCCGCGCCACGAAAGAAGTCCCGCGGAATATTAAGGAACTACAATTATCTCCATAGTAATAGAGGTTACTTTCGAATGTTGAACGCGACTGCAGCGCCTGTCTGAGGGGAGGTCTTTCGTGGCGCGGACTCTAACATGTTATTCTTGAGAACGTCCATAGTGCGAACAGAATAAAATATGTTTTAGACAGACTTTAGAATTGCATTGGATTAACTAGATGTGCGATCGACCGTACCACCGTTCCCACGGCGACCCACGACTATGAACCGTGTGGTGAAAGGTAACCGATAGGTAATGAGTCATAATGGTGACAAATTTATGGTTTTTGAGTACCAAAACATCACCCTCTCTATGAAAATATGACTCATTGAAATAAAAAATATCTAGACTACCTAGATGTCCTGAATGGCTGGTAGGAAAAAAATTGGACGATTCGAAAGCACTTATAAGTCTATTTGAATAAAAATATTTGACTTTGACTATGCACCATATTCGAATATAAATTAGTTCGTTATGTGATGTGAATATATGATTACGGAAGAACTGGAGTACCTGCTATTAATAAACGGAATTACTATACACGAAGCAAAACGGATGAAATATTTAATTAGTATGGACTTAAATATCGACACTTCATTAGGTTTTGAATTGTAAATCTAACCATCTATGATACACATGCTGCCAATAAGAAATGCTATATATAATTTGATGATTTATATTTGACGCGCTATAACATAATAGGCACGACACTACACATAAACATGCACTAAACGTATATACACAAAAGTACAACACCAAAGAACAACTTCACTACACCCAGGTACAAGAAGACGAGACATACCTTCAAACTGTGCTTCACACATATAAAATCCAAAGCAGCAACTTTTTTACGTCTTATACAGTATAACTCGTACTTTAATTTTATTTGTTATGTAATCAACTTTGTTGCATATAAATTAATTGTCGCTGACTAAGCTCTTCGTCTCTTGAAATTTCATACCATACCTACACTTTTTTATAATGGCAGGGTTAAACTCAATAAGTATTACTTATGTAATGTGTAGGTATCTCGTAAGGTTGATTTAAGTTTCTGCTGCTATCGCTAGCGCCATCTACTAGCAGACATTTTTGATTTTCGTAAAGTGCTTTGGTTTGTGCAATCATTGAGGATTAACTGTATTTGTTCTGGCGGCGCAAATGTTGATTGTCTAAACGTGCTACAAAATAGCGCCCATTAACCATTAACAGTATCGCATACATAGTATGTACGTATACCACAACCGCAGCCCATCCGAAGTAGCAGTAAATACGGTCTTAAGCCAGTTCACATCATCCCAGTGGCTATCAACTCAAGTGATCCAAATCAGTGCTAGTTTGCAGGTGAAATAATGATAAGCAAGCACTGGAATCCAATCAAATAGCGATTGTGTTTTCTAAATAAAAGTTAAATAATCTCAAAATTATTTGTTGTATTGTCTGTGACTGGAATGGATTAATTGACTTCAGTGTTTGTTGAAATAATTTTAGTTGCAACCCAGCTCTGGCTTGCATTGCTGAACTTGGAAGGAAACTGGAATAATATGAACCGGTCAAAACCATAAAACACACACATTAATGATGTTTAATGAGCCAAATGGCTACATAGAAATAAAAAGGATATGGTTCAATACGAGAACATACTACTCAAATGACTATCTTGTTTAAAATTCCCCTGTTGTATATAGAGAGGAAAGTTTGCAATTAATGATATGGCAATATAAGCCTATTAACAGATAAAACCAATATTTATATTAACAACTTCAAGAGCGCATTAAGATTGAGTAGTAGCAAGTATTCCACCATGCCCAAGAATGCGTACAGGCGTATGGTGCTGGTGCACGTACCAATACAGTGATTTCGTTGGAGAGCCGGTAAGCGATCGCTCTCAATCTATACCGTAGCTTCAAGCCACCGTGCGTTTTCTTTCGCAGGGTCTGCAGTATTGTGTACATGTTGAGACTGTGCAACGTAAGGAACAAAGCTGCCAGGTAAGGCACCTGCCGAATGTACAAAAAAATAAATAAAACAAATGAAAATCATAAAAATGCAACTAAAACGATTTTATTCGATATCTCAGCAAATAAATAACAATAAATTATACAAACGAATACAGCAGATTGCAACGTAGACGTAAAAAATAAGTACAAAAATTTCACTCAAACTCGCATAATATAGTCTCATAATTAGCATTCAATACAGATTTTGTATATTAATAAAAGCTCAAATATTTATCTTGGACAGAAGATTCAACGATTCAATACATAGTAGATTCTTAAAATGTATCACAGGTCCAACAATGCCACAAAAAAGATCTCAATCTCAAGTTTCTTAACAAAGAACAAACAATAACTTGTATCTCCAAAGGTGCCAGTTATATTAATCAAGGAGTTCCGTTCTCAAGTTAAAGTTTTATTAGAAATTACAATAATAACTTTAGAAGATACAATATTAGTCCAAAATACATAAAACAACTACCTACACGAATAAGGTATAAATATGAAGTGATACCTACTAAATGACTAGTCTGTTATTAACATCGTAGTAAATGAATTAAATGCATACATCATAGAAATAAATTAAGATAGTACGAGGAGCTTGCCGTTAATACGTAATTAGGTAGTGCGAGATTCTAGTTTTTTTTTATGAGCGACGCGGGGAGACTTAGCCTTCGCAATACCTGATATTAAGTTATATTGATAAGGCTGAAGATGGAAGCGAGCCTCTCCCGGAATCCTGAATCACTGAGGAACTGGCTATCTTATCACTATCTGCCGGAACACAACAATGCTGAAAACATTGTTGCTATGGCGTCAGACTTAGATAAGATGGTGGTAGCTAGCCCAGGCGGATTTACTACAAGCTTTACCACCAACCAAACTGAATACAATATGTACCCCCGCTGGGAATCGAACCCGGGACCCCTGGGTCTGATACCGGTGGTTGTACCACTAGATCAGACAGAGGCGGTTAATGCCAAGTGGGGTGTGGTGTGATCGCCAAATGTGTATAATATTACGCTATTACCATCACTTTGACTTTATAATGTGCGATATCACGACAAAAAGAGCAAAGTGTCGAAATTCTATCTGTAGTGCAATTCAAAGAAGCTTTGAGATACTTTTTATCACTTAAACATTCTATCCTGTCGTTTAGTTAAATGGAGTTTTTTTACAAATAGTGCACTACATAGAGATATAATTTACAATTTCGCCTTTGTTTAAGAGATGTTTTTCCAATAGCGGTGCTAGTGTGTATGATACGCCCTCTGTACATTATTAAAGATTTTTTTTCTTCGGATTTTGTAGTGACAATATTGAAAAAAAGTAAATTGTAGGCAGAGCCTTAAAAGCAACGCGCTTCTCTCGTTTTTTAGTGTCTCTGTTGCATATACGAGAAACTTAATCGATCTTAATTTATTTCTATTGTGCCAAAATGAGCAAGTATAAAGCGATATTTATTCACAACGCGTTTTCAGTAAAATATTTCATGATAAAACGAGTACATGGACCGTCAATAATCTTTAAAAACAAAAACCTCAATTGCATAATAAAAACACATTCGCTGTACATCTTTAATTTCCTTGGTAAAAGTAAATGCGTCACTCCAAATCGTGCCTAAAAGCTACCTAATATTCCTTCAAGCACTCTCGTAGTCTCGTAACTCTAAATATAGTTGTGCGTTAAACAATCAATACCCATTACATTACCTACCTAAGGTATATAAAATATATACGTTACTAATATTTCGATGTGTATAGTCTAGTTAGTTCAGACGACATTGTAGGTACTCAATGACTTAAAGTTTCTTTAATCAATGATTATACTGCACGATTTTTTAGGATACATTTTACTGAATGAGTAGCATATAAAATATGCACATATTAAATATGTAGGAAAACGTTACTTTATCTTTACTTAAAAACATTTACACAATTCATTAGCGATTTCAGGGACAAAAGTTCCTTGTAATGATGAATTCTACAAATGGTTTTGAGGTATTGTATCGAGAAAACATAAAAGAACGTTATAGAACCGTTCACATGTCGCAGCTACTGTTTTATGTTTAACTTTCAAAGTTTGAAAGGATACGAACAAATTATTTTTTCGATATGAGTTGTGTCTGCATATACATACATCGAAATTATAGTAACGTTTATATTCTCACATTCTTTATCTCCCTGAAAATATTTTAGTTTGAGTGTCGTTATTAGAGTGGGCATAAAACTACTCACAGGCCGAACATTACCCCTTTATTGTAAATTGTAAGCCATTGTTACACTTGAATAAAACTGATATTGTACCTGTCTTCATTTTATAAAGTAAAAGGGACAGCATCAGTTTTAAGACGCGACTAACTAAAACACCCTTTTACAAGAAGGCAGAACGGTAATTGTCATTGAATGACTAAAAGCAGTCCTTATGTTTCTAAGCTAGACGGTAGCGCGTATACGGTGTTATAAATAAGCATCAACATAAGATTAAAAGCTTTCTAAATCGGTTATAATGTAAACCACACTTATACTAAACCTTCTAAAAACTTAAGTTAAACTTGATAGTTCATTGCTAGTGACAATTCATATGCAAAACAAACTAAATTTTAACAGAATTTGTTCTCAACTCGCAGTAAATCAATTTCAATTTACGACATCACACAAAACATGCATAACTAGTATAGACTCAAACATGCGACGCTTTAAACAAAACCCTCCTATTCATAAAAATCATCTTGTTTGATGAACTCAAACCTTTTGTAGATATATGTTATATGGACCAAAGAAATTTTGTACATCAAATTTGTTTATAATAATAGTGGTAGTATAAAAACTTGTTGATTAGATTTAGATGTAGATTTTCATGAATATGAGGATAACATTTTTGGCACATCTTTTGTGATAACTATTGAACAGTGCCAGATTTGTAAAGTTTATATAATTTTAACTTTTTTATTTTGCATTTTACAATGCTATTTTTTGTGATAAATATTAAACAAGAAAATATAAGTACGAGAAAAAAGCAACTTGTCCCATTCATCCCGTCATTCAAGGCGACATGAGACAAGTTGCTTTTTTCTAGTATATTTTCTTGTTTAATATTTATCAAGTTTATATAAGAACAGACACAGAACAACTGTGCAGATTTTTCTATCTCCTGTACAATCTCTTTCAGATCTAGAAAATATTACATTGTAAGTATTCCAAATATACACCACAAATACGGGCTATCAATAAATAATATCAAATTTATACACCATCAAAAAACAACTGTTAAGTTATGGGAGAATGTCTCGTTTATCCATCTATGTTATATTAATTTTCAGTGTGATGCTACCCAACACGACCACGAATGATTACCTTAATTTCAATGTGGTACACATTCATGAAAAAAAGTGTACTTTTTTATACTATAGAGTTTAAAAAATGTATTCTGATATCTTTGCTGTTATAACATATAGGCCGTGGTCGTGCTAGGTAGTACCTTTCTGGCACGACCACAATAGATTTTAGGTGTTTTGAGCAACTTTAAGATGAAAAATGATATAAATCTATTGTACTCAAATGTACTGCATATTTTAAATAATTTTGATCATTCTTTTACCCGTTTTACTATTTATACATTACAATTTATAAGTACGCAAAATAAATAAATATTCTGGACATTCACACGAGCTCGTCTGGTCTGATCGTCTGAGCCCAAATTAGGCATAGCCTATGTACTGTGGGTGTCTGACTCATATATATACATACATATTCTTAAATAAATACTTATACAGATAAGATCCAAATACAACAAACACAAGAAATCCGATGATACTAATAATATTAATGTTGTTTTATTAATGTATGCCTCGATTTAAATGATCATCACAAGATTACGCTATTCTAGTGTCAATTAGAAATGTTTATTTATTTTTTCTAAAAAATTAAGAAGAATTGTACCTGTGTTTTTCAATTAAGTTTTTGAATTTAGTATTTTCAGTTTAATGATTATTATCTGTTTATCTAAATTATAAATAAAACTACCTAATATGAAAAGACCCAAAATGTGTGATTGATGTCCCACAAAAAAACCTGCTTTAAAACGAGTAAAAGAATGATCAAAATTATTTAAAATATGCAGTACATTTGAGTACAATAGATTTATATAATTTTTCATCTTAAAGTTGCTCAAAACAACTAAAATCTATTGTGGTCGTGCCAAAAAGGTACTACCTAGCACGACCACGGCCTATATGTTATAACAGCAAAGATATGAGAGTACATTTTTTAAACTCTATAGTATAAAAAAGTACACGTTTTTCATGAATGTGTACCACATTGAAATTAAGGTAAACATTCGTGGTCGTGTTGGGTAGCATCACACTAATTTTCATTGGCTGATTTTTATAGTAAACCCTTCGCTGCTGAATGTGTGAATGCAAAACAGACTCCCCACGCGGCCTTGTCAAAAAAATACCTACAATGCTGTACTGTCGTCGAGATATCTCGTGTGGAAAAATCTTCTTCTAGTACTACTGACGAGGTATCTTTACACGGTAACTTAGCGCAGTTTGTAGAAGCAGTTTGGTATTAATGGCGTCCGTATACCACGGCAGATATTGTTACCCGAGATATCTCGTCAGCAGTATGCGAAAACACATTTTTTCAAACGAGATAACTCGACGATAGCATCGAAAGGGTTATTGAAAAAACATCAACAAAATATAATTTTATTTCTTTATCAATATTGTCGATTTTCATTTATCTGCCCAAGTTTATGTTCAACTTCAACAAATATCATAAGTCAGTAGATAAATGCATATCTATTCATTTAATAAAAGAGTACATTTAAATTAATCATTAATATACATTAAAATATACTTTGGTTTCAAGCTAATTCTAGCTTATCTGGGTGCATTATTTGGATGAACCGAGAAAACTTTATAAACCATATAATTTTATTATCCAAAATTGACGTTGAAACTTCTTTTTTACTCTCATCTTTTGATTTATTAAAATACACATAATTTACTTTTTAAGTGCATTTTATGGCAGCATGTTTATATACTAACACAACCAGTGCAAACGAGACATTACACAATTCAACAATTTTTTTATTAATTCATTCATAACTTGTATCTTAAATGAGGAGTTTAATTTAATTATATTAATGTTAATAAATTGGAATTTAAGAACATCTATACAATACAGCTCTTAAGCAAGAGTGCCACTCAAACGTGATCTATTTCTGTAATATGTCGCACAGAGCTAAAAAAACACGTACAATGGAGGTAATCTCTTACAAGATACAAGTTATGTCATCTACACTACACATTATTTACTATTTACATCTATTAAAAACTAAACCACTAGCTTGGTCCACATGAAACACTACAGCTACACAACGCTTTTAAATCTGTTGAGAAGTGCTGTTCTAATAAGATAAAATCACGTATATAGTATATTATATTTTTACCTCAGGCGATTTTAGACTGAACTTTCAACGCGTTAAGATAAAAAATCAAACGAAGTTATGGATAAACTATTATATGAGTAGATATTTTGATAATATTTAATAAAGCGATTCCTATTTGTAAAAAGTTTATCAACTATGGAATTAGACACGGATTATGAAAATGTCGTCGTATATGTAACATCTGAAATCTTGAATCTAAATCTAAAATCGAAAACATAATCAAAATATCCACATCTGTACCCCTAGTATGAATTCAATAAACTACATAATATATTCATAATCGAATACAGTATTTCATATTTAATGATAGTAATATAATAAATTTCTTACATTCACACCAATTAACCTAACCCCAAAGTAAGCACTGTACGGCTTGTGTTATGGGATACTAGGGTAACGGATATAAATACATATAATTATACATATATACCCAAGTATTTATGTGAAATAAATATTAATGTCCATTACTCAGGTACAAATGCCTGTATTCATCATACAAACATTTACCCCTACCGGGATTCGAACCCGGGACCTCAGAGTAGGCGACACCTTGAAACCGGTGTACGTACTACTCGACCACGGAGGTCGTCATATTTATTTATCTACTGCTTTATCGAAATGAGCAGTGCATCCGGTAGTTTACGATAGCGTTGATAGTAAATATTAATTCGTTTGTCCGGTAACAGGTACAATATCTGCGCATTCGAAATGCTTTAGTAATGAAGTGATATGATCTTATTAGAGCATCACTTCGGTCACAGTCTAAACATAAACAGTCGTTGCACTCGGCCGATATAAAGCGCGCACACACACACGCCGCTCGTTCTCGCTACACGGTCGGCCTTTCGATCTCACTGGTTTTCACTGTAGTCCGAGCCTAAAACAGTTGCGAGCGCGCGTGTTTCGGCGCGTATCTGTGCGAGTGCGTCATTTCGGCCGTCTGTTTAGACTGTGCTTCGGTGGATGACGGGCGTTCCTCAGTCGCCGTCGGTTACCTGCTCGTTCAGTTTCTGCGGGATGACGATGAGCGTGGTGGCCGTGTTGCCGATGCCGAGCGACAGGAATGACATACATAACGCGTGCACCTGCCGTTCGTTTGCCATACGGAAATATGCTTTATACGTTGGTAGGTAAAGACGATTATCGCAATTTGCTGGGACCATCCACTTATCGGATAGCAAAAAGAATACATAGTAAAATATTATTCTAAACAAACAGTTATTAAGACAGATCTTTTACGATAATTTAGTGATCCAAATAAAAAGACCCTTCGCTACCAAATAAATTCAATTCATTGTCCCACGATCATTGGTTTCAATAACAAGAGAACCTGTGGTAACACACCACAGGTATCAGGCCCAGATTAGACCACAGCCCCTAACATGAACACCACTATATCACGCGATATGACATATCATATTGCGTGACATAGCGCATGATGCTGTCTTGCTTACTCCGCTATGATGTGAGCGGGACAGTGAAACGTTATCGAGTCGATAAAATCCGCTCACGCTGGTGCTACAGAGGTGGTTAAATACTAGTGGTTTCGAAGTAGACTTTCCATTTGGATTGTTGTCATTTTACAATAAGATTAAAATAAGTGTGCGAGAAGATAGGGCGCCCATTAGACAGTAGCTTCCGCTGTAAGTTTTACCACAGTCACGGCTACTGTACTGGCAAATAAGGTTGCATAAAGTTGATTGACAATCATCTGGATATTTTGATTTTTGCATCATGCACCTATCATTCATGACTGATAGAACTAATTGACTGTCGCATGGTCGTCTAATGGACGCCTTACTTATCGCACACTTATTTTAGTCTTATTATTGTACATACGACAGCAAGGGGCTAATTCTGCTAACGTTTAGACACACACAGTGCTGGTCACCTAATTAACGACACTAGTTGATTTTCATACAAACGAGGTAACTTTGGAGACTTGGTTCTCTGCCAAGGATTGACCGAGCTGTGATCTTATAATGGCTATCCAGGGAGTGAATGGAGAAGATCCCGATTGCTACACTCACCCAACTGATTTGATCTACATTTAAAAAAAAAGTAAGGATCAGGTTTTTCAGTTTCAGGAATTCCATACATTTTTATGCTATTTTCGCGGTTTTTTTTAACATATCCATACATTTCTTAGAATGTTGATAAGCTAGGCGATTGAATAAAGTCAATCGTATACATTTGACAGTTCATACTGTATCATATTGTGTGTCAATCCATACAAATTGCAACCGATCGAATACGATATGAACTGTCAAATGTATACGACTACTTTACGCAATCCCAGCCCTGCTAGGCAATTGCGTAAAGTCAATTGTAATCATTTGACAGTTCATATTGTATCATAATTAATGTCGTTCCATACAAATTGCAGTCGATTGAATACGATATGAACTGTTAAATTGATACGATTACCTTACGCAATCGTACCCCAGGTCAGCCGGATCTCCTCCATTCACTCCCTGCATAGCCATTATCAGATCACAGCTCGGTCAATCATTGCCAGAGACCCAAGGCTCCAAAGTTACCTCGATTGTACGAAAATCGACTAGTGTCGTTAATTATGTGACCACCACTGTATGTACTTATCAATTGTGGTGCTAAATAAATAAATATAATAATTGCATACAAACACACCAATTATCTAGCCCACGAGCTTGTGTTATGGATACTAGACAAATATTTATCTTGTCCGGGGATCGAACTGTGCAAAAGAACACAACAATTGAATTACGGTTATGACTGGACATTAGCAGAATTAGGGTTCAGATCAGACTTCACAGTTTGGTAATGCTCTTACGTTCTCGTTATAGCGGCGGTTTCCGTAGTGCCTCTAAGCACTTATAAAATTTTCGCGAGTACCTATATTTAATTTTATGTTCGTTGAATAGAACAACTTCTACGAATTAAAAAAGGCTTCTTACCAACATCGAGTTTTAAATAACGGGTTATGTAGTTATTTTTTTGATTTCCTCATATTCCACTATCGACACCTTTGCAGGGTCATAGGTTGATCCAAAAACCCATAAAAGGTGCGTTTAATCGGTAAAAGTTATTTTATTCAGGGTCGGTTTCACCGCCGGCAGGTAAGTTCTGGATAGCTTATCTGGCAAATAATTTGACAGTTGTAATATAAAAAATATGTCAAATTATTTCTGTCATATAAGCTATCTAGAACTTATCTATGGTTATCGGTAAAACCGGTCCTCAGTGTGTATTCACTGTACGTACCTGCCAAGTGGCTTCCGGATGGTAGCTGATGTTGTACAGCGTATACGCGACGTACAGCTGGAATACGTATCCTCCAAACAAGAAGGGTAGTAGGTACGACAGCCCCCGCCACATCCATGAGTGGAACCCTTCTATCGTGATGTCCATATTGTGCCGGGCGCCTAGGGCCTTCAACCTGTAGAGCACCCCGCTTTGGTATCTGAACTGCATGTATTGGACGACACCTGTTAAATTAGGTATTGTGTTAACATTGTTTTCTTTTTTTCTATTCTATTGTCATAAATCTGCAATAATATGCTAAGAAAAACTGAAATATAGTACGACCAAGCTTGCTCAACGCAAAGGCGTCTTAGGTGGACTAGACATTTGGGCTCAATTTACATTGCGGCAGAATGGAATAGAATAGAAGCGATTTTTTTAAACGAAACTGTACCAACTATAACGAGTTTTATGTCAACTGTATTTAACTTTTAAAGTAGATAGAAACCAAAATTGAGACATAAGGCTCAACTAACCAACCGTGTTCAGTCGCTTTTGAAGGTTTTTGAGATTTCGTACTGAAGAATCAGTAAGCAGGATAGGCAAATTATTATTATTATTATTATTTATTTAATAATAACACAAGGAGCTTACAATTTTCTTTTTACAATAGTCCCGCAAAACCGACTAGTCGGTTTGTCTGTGGGATCTTCAGTCTCTATTATATATAAGTAATATTACATAAAATTAATAGATATAATTTAAATATAAAGTCACTCTATACAGCTGTAATGAAATAAAATGCAACTAAATAATATAGTTGTACTTACTTATTGATCTAGTTTAGTTATTTTTATTATTATTTATGAATATATTTTGCAGCAGGTGTTTTTTTAATAATATCTTAAATCTATTTTTACATGTTTTATTTCTTATATTCGCTGGCAAACCATTCAGTAAGTAAGGTAGGCGTTTTTTAATGGTTCTATCTCCGTAATAATTGTTTACCCTAATGTTGTCAGATGATGGATAAACTGCATGTTTATGGAATATGATGAAACTAGATGAAGCAAGAGAGATATGTAAGTAGCAAGTAAAAAAATGATCCTACGGGAAAAAGACGTGATTATATCTATATTTATCTTCTCAATACTAACTGATATAAGCGATGAACCACATGAGGGTATATCGGAACTCCTCCCAGGGCTGGTTCTGCGGCCAGATGAGCAGGATGCCGAAGACGGTCGAGATGAAGTGGTGCATCCGCCACCAGCCCTTGATCCTCGAGCCGGTCACCTTCAGGATGCTCTCGCGGATCATCAGTGTGCAGTAACCCCACACTCACTGATATAAGCGATGAACGACATGAAGGTATGCCGGAAGTCCTGTCAGGGCTGGTTCGACAGTCAGATGAGTAGGATGCCGGAGACGACGGTCGAGATGAAGTGGTGCATCCGCCACTAGCCCTTGATCCTCTAGCCGTTCACCTTCAGGATGCTCTCGTGGATCATCAGCGTGCAGTAATCCCATACTTACTGATATAAGCGATGAACCACATGAAGGTATGTCGGAACTCCTCCCAGGGCTGGTTCTGCGGCCAGATGAGCAGGATGCCGGAGACGACAGTCGAGATGAAGTGGTGCAGCCGCCACCAGCCCTTGATCCTCGAGCCGTTCACCTTCAGGATGCTCTCGCGGATCGTCAGCGTGCAATAGTACCACACCAGCAGGAATATCAGGATCAGCTGTAAGGGTCTAAGACATGGGGATATTTTATTGTTGGTGTGTAAAATAATTGCACTGGTAAATTCTGGTAGAATTAAAAGGTAGTGTATTAAACTAATAATAAAATAACAATGCATGAAAACAATCATACACGACCTCTAGTCTAGTGGTAACACGATAGATGATCACTTACTGGATCTAATACCTGTGGAAGGTATCAGATCCAGTAAGTCCCGGGTTAAATTTTTGTAGGGCTTGTTCCAAGTAGGTACTTAATATAATGTATGATAAAGGCTAAGTGTTTCCTCGTTGTGTGTAAAAATAAATAGAATACACTTCTGTTTTCGACAGTTGTGTAAAAAAATATGGTTCACTGATTTAGCGCGAATTATCGAAATGAAATAAAAATATGTACGGACGTCTAATAAAAGCTAAAAGCCGCTACCAATAACCTATTCTCAGTAATAGTAGATAGGTCAACTAGCGGTCAATATGTAGGTTGTTATTTATTATGAACTCATACAATATATATATGACTCTTCACAAGTAAAGGGGGAAAGATCATTGATATAAACAAACAGATATATAACACTTACCGGAAGTCTATGTACAGGTTCGCTACAGCCAACACGAATGCTATAGCACTAAGTATCAATTTGAACTTCTCATATTCGTCTTTGTATTTAAATCTGAAAAAGAAGTTCTGGATAACAATAGTGTAGGTAAGTAGGATTATTATCACAGAGCGATGAAGTTTGATTTTAGTATGAATATTTATATTAAGTCAATGAATGACTAATAAATAAAACTTGTTGTAGGTCAAAGAAGTACACAAACAAAACAAAAAATATCTACACACAATTCTGTAGATATTTTTTGTTTATTTTATAGAAAATGAGCAAAGTAGCAGAAATGATTAATAACAATAAAATTATGTTGGTAGGAAAATCGACTCCAACACTCGTAATGTCGATTGTTACCAGTGTGACGGCGAATTTATTTTCTGGAAATAAATTAAACTGAAGGCCCAGTGTGAGTTTGCAAATGCAAAAATGTTAACTAGTAACAAAAGTAGCTGTTTTGGACTCCAAACACTGCATTAACTCACGGTCCACAAAGATGTTCTATTTAAGTATACCTACCTACTTATTGTACAAAGGCGTGAAGTCCAATGTGGTATGTTCGCACGTGTTTATCGCCTTGTTTGTTTAGGTAGTAACCTATATTAACATAAACTAGAAAAGTTCTCAGAGAATCCTACTAATAATATAAATGCGAAAGAATGTCAGTTTGTTTATTACTATTTTACGCAAAAACTACTGAACGGATTTACATGAAATTTGGCACAGAGATAGTAGATAGCTTGGATTAAAACATAGGATACTTTTTATCCTAATATTCGATATTCGGGACTCGACGGGAACGAGAATCACGCGGGCGAAACCGCGGACGGCCGCTAGTATGAAATAAAGAATAAAACACATTGATCTGATTACGAGATTAGTAGCTTAAGCACTTGTGTAAGTTCGAATCAATGAAGGTACCTACTACAAATAAAAAGATAGTAACAGGCAAATACGGAATTAACGCAAATGTTTGTCACATAAATGTTTATCGCGTCTTCTGTCGGATGGGGATCGAACCCACGACTCCGAGATGAGACTCAGTACCACAAAGTGCCGTCTAGCTTTGTAACTTCGTTATGATGTCAAAGTTTTTATTTCATTTACTATAGAACTTCAAGGTTTTTCTAAATCCATCTGTTTTTTGCATAAAGCTAAATCGAGTTTGATGTCGCAATAGATGTTCGGTGAAATGGACTCTGCAGCTAATGACAAGTGGATGTGTCGAAGTTCAAGGAATTAAGCTAAATAGTTGCACGTTCAGTCTAATCATTTCGCGGCAACGGTGCATATCCTCCGGAGATGTTTAATGCTTCGTTACTATGGATGCGTTTGATATCAACCAATCATAGTCATTGGTCCATACAGCTAACTTTGGTGGAAACGAGGTCAACTAAACTATGTTTTTATATGGATGGATGCGTGCTGTGCTTCCCTACCGTCGATACATCGCATCGCATAGCTCGAGCTGCGCATATTCAAACTCATAGTTACTCACCCCGCTAAATGCTTAATATCAGTCGAAAAGCTTAGCGTTCACATCTCTGGTGGAAAGGCAGCCTTACGCCGCCGTTCGAAGTCAACTCAATCAAATTAAAATATTTATATTTTAGCGCTAGCGGCCGCTCGCGGTATTCCCGTGGGAATATCGGGACAAAAATTACCTTTGTTCATAACCAGGCTATCATCTACTATCTGTGTACCAAATTTCATCCAAATCCGTTCGGTAGTTTCGGAGCTTATTCAATTCAACAAACAATCAAATATTTCCTCTTTATAATATTAGTATAGACAGGCGTCTTACTTGTCATTTTTGTTTAAAATAGATACGTTGACGTTGCCTAGTATGATGCGCAGGTACAGGCTGTTCTGTTTGGGCAGCGTTGCGTTGATCTCGTGCAGCATAGCTTTTCTCTTCATTACCTCCTTTTCTAGTTTGGCGATTCGTTCATCTTTGGTTGTGGCTTTCTTTTCAAACCTGAATAAAATATTGTTGGTTAGAGAAAACATTCCATATTATTAAATACATACACATAATAAAAAAATAGGAAGATAAAGTATTCTTTATTGCACACTATGCTAAATTATATTGGAACATACAAAAGAAGAATAATTGGCGGCCTTATCGCTTGTTGATGTACACGTTTCGTATACAAAAGTCAGCGAGTTTATTCAACATAATAAAATTATTATTGAGTCCACCTATATCCAGAAGCAGGATGACTTGCCAAACTCGGAAATTATCAATATCCGGATTAAAGGCACTTTCCACTAGGGAAATGCAACCAACATTATAATGAGAACTAGGGACACATACATACACATTCAATCCATTACAAAGTAAGTTATTGTATTCTTTCTGTATGACGACCATTGCAAATGCATAGCAACAATCATCTTTGCTAATGCCTTTTAAGGTCACTCGACAGTAATATCACGCAATTCTGTTGTGTACTAACATATGGTTCATTTCATAAATGGTAGAGATAACGAAACGGTACAAAAAAGAAGTGTACATTATAAAGACAGGCTCTTATCATGACTACCTAATGCCAAGATACTAAATTATGATATTGATTACAAACTGAAGTCAATAATTTTACAAAATTATAATTTGCTTAAGTATTAGCCCGACGCCAATGGCAATGAGGTAATCGTTTGTCGTTCACAGAAAAACTTGACTAAGTATATGTATCATCCTACATCATCATCAGGTAATTTATTCTATAAACCGGCTGGAGCAAATGCTTTTCTAACAATATCTTATTATACTAATAAAACAATACCGTGACTGACTGACAGACAACGCGCAGCCCAAACGGCTGAACGGATTAAGCTGAAATATTGCATACAGGATCCTTTTACGATGTAGGCAAGCACTAACAAAGGATTTTTTTAAATTCCCACGGGAACAGGAACCACACGAGTGAAACCGCGGGCGGCCGCTAGTGAATAAAAAGTAGGATGGACAATTTCATTCACGAAGGCTATTTGGATTGGTTGGGTAAATGTCTGTGAATAGCGCCACGACCAATAACTATCGCGATAGTAAATTTTGGTCACTTAACCCATCACCAACTATTGCAAAAGTTGCTTGTAGTAGTTAAGCAACTTTTGCAATTTTTACAAAGGTCGAATACGCTAAACCACTGCGCCATCGAGATAATAACTTAGGAGACCATTTGAAAACGATAAAATACGAGGGCGGGATGATAAGTAACTAGCCACTGCTATTTAAAAAGTTAAAATTAAAAAAATATATATGTCATTTTTAAATTAGTATCTCTGGCGATCTATGTTCTAAATTTGAATTTGGTGGCGTGAAAATTTTATTGATTTTTTGTCATTTGAAAATATATTTCGTCAACTGTTTTCAAAATGGATAAAATTGAACAAAGGGCGGTGACAAAGTTTCTTTATTCTTTATATGAAGGGCATGAAGGGGAAAGATATCTATGACGAGTTAAAGAATTTTGGGTAAATGTGCTCCTTCTTATGCCACAGTAAAAAACTGGGTGGCTGAGTTTTACGCGGTCGTACATGTGTCCAAGATGAAGCCCGCCCCGGACGTCCAAAAAGCGTCACGACTCCGGAAATGGTCGTGAAAGTACATGATATGGTTTTAGCAGATCGACGATTAAAGTTATCTGAAATAGCTGACACTACAGGTATCTCAAAAGAACGGGTACATCATATCCTAAGTGAGGAATTAAATATGAAAAAGTTATCGGCCCGTTGGGTGCCGCGATTGCTTACGCACGATAAAAAAAGGATTCGGGTGCAAAACCAAAAGAATGTCTGGACCGTTTTCAGAGTAATAAGGCCGATTTTTTACGTCGATTTGTAACAACAGATGAAACATGGGTTCATCATTACACGCCAGAATCAAAAATTGAATCAAAACGGCTCCACAATAAGCCATGGCTGTAAAGTCGGCTGGAAAAGTGATGGCTTCCGTCTTTTGGGATGCAGATGGGATGTTGATGATAGATTACCTTCCTAAAGGACAAAATATTAATGGAGAATACAACGCTAATCTTCTAGATAAGCTTCATCAATGTATTCAGCAAAAACGACCAGGGGGCTAATTGTCTAATTTTAAAATCTATCGCAATCCCTTTCAATTCGTCATTTTAAAGATATTTACATACTTCAGGCCGTCACTATTTGACATTTGAAAGGGATTGTGATCGGGACGCGTTTTGAAAGGTATGGAATAAACGAAATTGAACTGTCTAAGCAAAGTGGCAGACGAAAATATCACAATCACAATACCTCTGAAAGGGATTATGATAGATTTTGAAATTAGACAATTAGGGGGCAGGTTTGGCGAAAAAACAAACATCTTCCACCAAGACAACGCTAGGGTTCACACATGTGTTAAAGCTATGGCAAAAATCAACGAATTGAAGTATAATTTGCTGCCCCACGCACCTTATTCGCCTGATCTAGCGCCATCAGACTTCCACTTATTCCCTAAGCTCAAAACTTTTTTGGGCGGACAGAAATTTGCCACAAATGATGAAGACATAGCCGCTGTAGATGAGTATTTTGCAGGCATCGAAAGAAATCATTTTATGGAAAGAATTACTGCTTTAGAACGAAGATGGAATAAGTGCGTAGAGGTTCACGGAGACTAATGTCGAAAAATAAAATTAATTTTATCACGGAAAGTTGTGTTTTCTTATTAGGCTAGTTACTTCCCGCCCTCGTAGTAACAAGATGTGTTCTTTTGTTTACTATTGTAACACCCAACTTTATCTGTTGATTGGTGATAGTTGCCAAGTGATAGAGCATTATCTGTTTACAACTTAGTTAATCTCCAATATTTAGGTTTATTTATTAAAATATAAAGTAATTATTAAATTAACATTAACTTTAAACAAGACAACAAGCTGATAAAATGATTATTTGTAAATATTAGGTAAAAAAAAAAGCTGTGTTGTGGCCCTACTTCCTACTATAATATTAAAAGCTTCCGTTCTGGTTTCCGTTCCCGTGGGAATATTGTAGGAATATATAATAGGATATAAACTAGCTTCAACATAGTAAATTCAACTAACTCTATACTAAAAATAAATGTATAAGTTTGGGTGTTTTGTTACTCAATCAGACAAAACGGCTAAACTGATTTTGATGAAATTAGGCACACAGTTTATAGCCTGAATTAACAGTTTATAGCATTTTAATCCGGATATTCCCACGGGAACGGGAACTACGCTCGTGAAACTGCATGGTTCCGGCCACTATTCAAGGATATGAAAGAGTGCATTTCCTTTCCTAGAATATGACGTCTTCTCTAGCTTCAAATTCTAGAATAGGTAATTATGAGAGAGAAATATTAATATTCAGAGTCAGTCATAATTATAATATTATATACACGAGCATAGTCCATGTTTGCTTTGATTGTTTTTCCTACATATAAGACACTAGATAATATCAGAGATAAAGATTAGTGTCAATCTAAAAACATGTTTTGTTTTAAACCACTGCCATAAATTATGTAATAAATACCTTAATAATTCTATAGATAAAAATTTACTGCTAATACCTGATGATTATAAAACTCAATTGATAAATAAATATAAAGTTTAATCATTTATCACTATTTAATAAATGTAAATCTCACAAATCTGTTTATGCAGAATTGGAAAATAATATTCTAATCAATATCTAGTATAGGAAATAATGTGATTTTGCCCTCTGACCTTTTGAGTGCATTTGTGATAATTGATAAGCGGTACTTCTGGTGGTTTATTTCCTTCATGCATGTTGCTTGCAACTCGCCAACTTCTTCCAGTTTACTGACATACTCTTTATTAACTGTCTGCAAAAGAATAATTTATATTTTTACACTAAACATAAGTCAAAGCATCAAGCGGTTAAGGAGAATTTAAACGCCCTTTAAGATATTTATTTTAATTTAACTCCAAAACTATAATTTTATTTTATCCAGTAGTTAGACAGTTAATGTATTGTTGCTTTTGTTTTACACTCTTTGGAACAAAATGTGCATAACTTTAGCATATTACTCAACCTCCCAGACCTTGAGTTATATGACACATTAGATATTCCCTTGTTCTCTGGACTCTAGACACCGGTGTCATGCTAGCAAATTATGAATTAATGCTAATTCTAAACTGAGAATACAATTGATGATATCTGTGGATTTATTTTACTACATATACAAATACAGATATTCACATTGTTTTACTACTGAAAACTGCCACTTCACAAGCTTCACAAATAGGGTTTCTGCTCGAGCTTTCTCGAACTCGAGAAAACTCGAGAAATTTGGCTCCATTCGAGACGAGAAAAAATTACCGGAACGTGAGAATTCTCGAGCTTCGAATTTAAATCGCGCCAGACGACAAAAAATAAGATTCCAACTATCGGACGAGTCAAATAGTGCTCTAATATTCTTGAAAGCCTATTTTCTAAGACAAAAGTAAGTTTCCTACTCTTTTAATAGGTCAACTATGCTTCTAGACTGGTCAAGTCTAGTAATAGTTTAACTTTTAGTTTGACTGATTTGAAACCCTTTATGAAAAAGGTTTTTATATGAAAAACATTGAGTGATAGCAGACTTTTATTGATGTGTGTATGCTTTGATATGTTTGACTAAGGACGATTTTTTATCCACGGATAAAGGTCAAATATATCAAATAGAGGTAAAAAGGGAGTTAAATACATAACCAACTTAAAGAAATGAAAATCACAAATTACAACAGATATGAATGACTAATTTTCAATTTGTCTGTATAATGCTCAGATGACAAGCTCTGATAATTCAGAGCTTGTTATCTGAGCATTGAAAAATCGTCCTTAAAAAAGCTAAAATATTATTCTTTAGCAGAGTTTACTTCTTCAGTAGAGTTCAAGATTCACGTTAAAATATCTTCTCTTTATTTGCTTGTAGCTCCAGACTTTTACTGTTACTTATGTTTAAAGTACACGTGCCTTTATTGCTTTCATTATTAAGTTAGACGATTTGAAGTTTTGTTACTTTCCTTAGCAAAATAAGAGGTACCAAATTTTACTAAATATTGATCTTGGTGCAATGAAAGTACCAAAGATGATAAAAATCCTGTTTTTTATTCAATTTCAACAGTTCCTTAAAGTTTCTATTCAAAACTCGAGACCCGAGAAAACTCGAGAATTAAGCCTCGAGAATTCTCGAAACTCAAGAAACAAAAAAGGTCGAGATATCAGAAACTCTATTCACAAAGGTGCTTTCAAGGGCAAGCCATAAAGCCTGAAGTGCTGATGACTAAAAAAATAAGGAACGCTAAAATGTATTACTTTCAACTCTCTGTTTAACCCAGTTGTTACGGATTTACAGTTTTTGTACAATACCTAGGGTTTTCTTTAAAATGCATCTATGCAACAGGAAAAATTAATAAAAAATATTTGGTCTCGAGACACTTCTTGCAGACAAAGGGATTATTCAGCAAATGTTTAATAAAATCCTTTAATCAGAAAATACACATATTGTTTACAATATTTTAATTTTTATGATGATCCGTATATCATACGCAAGTAACAAGTGGGTTAAATGTTGTATAAAATAATTTTCGAAAGTATAGATTTTTTTTATTAACAATTTGAAGAGTAGCTGAGAAGAAGAAGAATAATGCTGAGTGCATTTGGTATTTTAACCTTTTAGCCCCGAGTTATGAGACACAATAGATAAGCTATGCTATTCTGGACACTGGTATCCTGCTAGCAAGTGATGAGTTGGAGTTCAGTATTTTTTTACGTTTAATGCAAATGTTATAGGTCCTTAATCAAATCAAAAATGATTGAAAAATGTGGTAGTTCAGTACCTACAACTTTATTACTTACTCTTTTTGAGCTCTTTATAGTAAATGCAGATGAACATTATAACCAAAACTATTAACTGCTAAGAGGAACTTTGTTAAGAATGGAAGTAAAATGTCTCAAAAAGACCAGAACCTTCTAAATGGTAACAGAGTAATGGATCCAGAATTTAATATGAGCTATCAGTAACTTTAGAACTTGGAAGTTCAAGATCCTAATAATCTGAACTATCATAATTTATAATGTATATTTACATTATGTACTACAAATATACATATTATTTATATTAAATTGTTTTTACGTACCCACACACTACAAGACAACTATTTCTCGTTAGTAGTAAAAAAAAGTAAGTCATCACTATTTCAAGCAACTTATTTACCTCAAGACGTTTGTAGTCGGCCGCCAAATCATCCCATTCTTTTAAACACTCTTCAACATCCATTTTTGTGGAATTCGGACTTTTATCTTGAAACGAAACACCACAAAATTATTGAATTGAAATAGAATAACACAAGGCGTAGTACCTTCTCCAACCACCACCTCAGTCAAAACTTAAATGTCAAAATTGACAATAAAATTGTCAAATTTACAAAATAATGTCAGTGTCAGTCATGTTGTCATGTCAAATTAGTTTTTAATATTAGTGTTTTACCGGCCCTAGCTTTTAGGGCCTTCAGCCGATCGTCCATGTTGTAAGGCGAAGTCCATATAAATAATTAAAGAACCACTTTGTCGGATTTTTAAAACAGTAGAGTAATTTGACAGGTGCCAATGTCACTTTGAAAAAAAAATCCTGCTTTTAAACAGTTTTTCGTAATGATTTGCGTAGATCCTGTTCCAGTTCGTATTGATTATTGTATTTGATTATTGAGTATTGATTTAATTCCATTCATGCACACAAATTCAATATTTGCTTTAAACAGTTTTTCGTAATGATTTGCGTAGATCCTGTTCCAGTTCGTATTGATTATTGTATTTGATTATTGAGTATTGATTTGATTCCATTCATGCACACAAATTTAATATTACATACTTAGCTACATTTTATTTCAACATTAATCTCTAAGGTTCACTAGGTTAATAAAGCAAAAATAGGTTTTATACTATAAATAGGTTTTTTACTACTTTAATTACTATAAAAATAAATAACGAAATTAATGTGATTATAATACAGCCTTAAATTAAAATTTTTAATCTACATTTTTTTATTTAGTCTAGCATGATAAAAGAACGAGACACACGGTCTCCGTTGTTGATATCTCTCTCGGCTCGGATTAGCCTTTGTGAAGGGCGCAGTGGAAAATATACTTTAACTGCAAACAGTACAGTTCATTTTCGTAAATGCAATTTTTTAGAGTACTCAGTCCTGCTAGCCTAGCCTGACCAACAAAACGCGATATGATACAGCGCTTTAACACGTTTAACCGTCAAAAGACAATGGGTTTTGACTGAGTGTGGATAAAACGCTATATCATATCGCGTTTCGGCGGTCATGCTAGGGGGGCTTTTAGTATATTTTACTTACGTCCATGGGCGTTGCACGTTGTTGATGTTGAGGTGGCTATGGCATTTACATTTAGGTGGAATGAAATAGTAACGAAACTGTACATACTTTAATTAATGAGTAGGTATAAAGGCCAAAATTTGTTTCCATTCCATACCACCGCATAAAAATTGAGCCAGTCATGGGTCGCCAGCCACTCGTGGTACACCAGTTTGGTTCTCCTATTATAGGTGACATAATACTAAATAGTACAAGTACCTAGGTGTACCCATACCACGGGCAATTGCTTATGAAAGGGATAAGAGATATTTGACTCTCCAACTGCCCTTTGATGCTCTGCTCTGTCAACCCCCGTAAGGGATTTATAGCGTAAAGAAGTTATTTACGTCTTTACTTACTTTTAATAAAAATAAAAACAAAAGGGTTGCAAAATGATGGAGACAAATTGTAAAATAAATTAGATATTTAATTGATTTATTTACAGATACATTAACCAAATTATGGTAGATTTTAATATAAAATTTTGAAGATAATAATTGTAACCAATATAAGCTGGGTAATTTTAAATAAATTAAAACTCCTTAATTTGATCAGGGAAATTTCTTTATGTATTTCTATGTAGCAATAAAATGTATGGGCTATAGATATTTTGATAACATTCTTATTTGTAAAGCATATCGTTACATTGAGTGCTTTTACCTACATTACTCAATAATTAGTTGTAATACAAATGTTCTTAGTCTTACTCATGTAAACATACAATATTGATTGCAAGCTTTTATTCTATGCGATTGCCGAATATCAAAAAGATAACAATACACAAATTTCGAAAGGAGCAGATTTTGGTCACCATATTGTTACCGAGGATAAAACTCCTTATCGATAATTGATAACGACCGGAAAATGTGTCTTGAACAATATTATTCTCTTTTGTATGTTTACTCATGCTATTACTATTAGAGATAACAATCCTGTTGCCTGGCTGTATGCCTGCAACATTTTCAATAATCTCCTTAATCACATTGTGTTTGTGAAGGATGATCTAGGCGAATTCAACGGTTTCAGTGTCTTGTTATCATTCTGAATAACCTCGATGTTTGTCTTGTCGTTTTCTTTGACAATTAAAATAGTTACTCAGCACAAGGAACAAGCACACGACCACATATCAGCTTCATAAGCAATGTACATACATACTTACATGGTAGTATAATCTAACGGGGCAAAGCGTATAATAGTTTGACCATACTAAATCTATAGCTAATTCTAGTATAATTACCAGGCAACCACTGCATTAACGTAATAAATAAATTTACCAGACAAAATAGGCTTACCTTTGAAACTAGCTACCTCAAACAAGATAGAAAATTAAAGTATTAATTTTATATCACACACTTTAATTTACGTGAATCCTCATACATTACAGATGTAAGCAGTTCTAAAATTACGATAAAATAGGAATAGCATAATAATCACTATTCTAGCAATTTCAATGCTCAGTGCTCATCTGAATTAATAATGAAACAAGACTAACCGTTATTTTGAAATAAATAATTTAAAAACATTTAAAAATAACACTCTAACTTATAGTTAAAGTTTTGAAACACCAAAACTTAAAATAAGTCTATGAATGAACTATGAAGTATGATCTTAATAAAAAGCTCGTATTCAAACATTGCCATTGAAGCGTTATAATTATATTTAAAAGGTTAATAGTGCTCGCAGTTTCGTTGTCTCCAGAGATGGCCATTAATGCTGTTGGCGTGCTTGCAAACAAACATAATGGACATCAAGTCGAGCAGAGACCAATATCAATCTTAGTATGTACACACATTAGGGGCATTATTAATGGTGATAATTTCAATCAGGTATGAAATAATGATAGTTTTTGTTGTTGTCATGAATAATCATCAGTATCAAATTTAATAAAACTAAAGTATTATTAAAACAAATCACGGTACAAATATGCCTAGATTTGACATTAAGAAAACATTTACTATTTATATTAAATAAAAATTACATCTAAACGCGCTTATGAATAAACAATAACTATAAAATAAAACAGAATGAAATATTAAATTATAACACAGCTTTTTTGCCTCACTTCATATTTCCAATCGGGTACATGACGGATGCTATATCCTCGTCCCTCTATCCAGAATATATCCCGACAACTCGTCATACGATCAGGTTATATAGTACACAGCAATTATCTATGAGCCATTATATTTTAATGGAATGTGACATTGTAAAATGTAGAATCAGGTAGGTATGTGATGTAAAGTGGAGACTGTCTGGATCATCTGCTACACTGAGAAATAGCATCGTCAAGTATACGAGAAGACCACAATGAGCGGGAGGAAATATTGTTAGCAAATAACCATATTTCAGACTCCGATAAAAAACGATTTAACCATTAAGTTCGCAACTCATTGCAGCTAACGTGTGAAAAAATAATGATAAAGATATCATCGGTGAGTTTAAGTTACTAAAATGGCAACGCTCTTAGCGACACTCCCAAACTTTGACGGTCTGATCAACGCTGCCCGATATCACGTATGGCAAGCTCCTGTGGAAATCTGAAAAGAGAAAAGAATAATTACTACACTACCTTAAAATCGGTAATAAATGAAGAATAAATAAGTTCTTTGATTTATTTTTCATTTATTTGATTAGTAAAAATGTTCAGGTAAGAATCTCGAAAGCTTAAAAACCCTCCGTATCAGAAGGACAAATTAGTAAAAGGTCCTTTTGGGATAAATAACATAAAAGTAAACGGCCTACTGGTAAAACGTCTGAAATTTATAATCGTCATATTAGTAGAACGTCTGCATTATGTTGGGCAAAATGACTGGTATACACTGGCGCAGAAAATAACTTAAAGACAATATGTTATTATTATTATATTATGTATATTTTTATATAATATAACAAATCAAACACTTTTTAGGGTTCCGGACCTCAAAAGGAAAAAACGGAACCCTGATAGGATCACTTCGTAGTCCGTCCGTCCGTCTGTCAAGACCGTTTTTCTCAGGAACGCGTGGAGGTATCAAACTGAAATTTATATCTAATACTCAGGTCTACTGTCCCTTGGAGCTGTGAAAAAATCAAACTTCTAAGCCAAAGCAATCAAAAGATACAGAGAAACTCGCACGGGAATCAAAACCTACAGGGTACTTCTCGTGAACTTAGAATCTTGAAATTTGGTACGATGTAACGTCTTATAGTACAGATAAAGGAAAAATAGCGAAAACCGTAAATTTTTTGTTACATCATATAATAAAAATTATTTTTGAAAATTTTAAAGTCTCGTGAACTTAGAATCTTGAAATTTGGTACGAAGTAACGTCTTATAGTACAGATAAAGGAAAAATAGCGAAAACCGTAAATTTTTTGTTACATCATATAATAAAAAATATTTTTGAAAATTTTAAAGTTACTTACATACCTACAGGTTTGTACGGAACCCTCGGTGCGCAAGTCCGACTCTCACTTGGCCGGTTTTTTTTCATAACTTTGTAGTAACTAAAATGCGTTATTTTATTGTATTATTTTTTCAGGGGGTTTAGCAATTGTCCCCGAAACTTTTTTATTTTGTGCACTTGAATGTACATTATAGCATTGACAAGCCCTTTTATCCAACATGACGTTTTTTTCATTTCAGACGTTCTACTTGTATGACGATTTTAAATTTCAGACGTTTTACTAGTAGGTCGTTTTACTTTTATGTTGTTTATCCCACAAGTACCCTCTACTAATTTGTCCTTCTGATACGGAGGGTTAAAAATACTTCGGAATACCTGGTCAATCGCCGATTATCTTGGATGGAGCAAATATATAATTATAGGCTCGCGCGATTAGCTTTTACAAGAATTTATCACTAGCGCAGTCTTGTCGTCGGCGGGTGTCGCAGTTCCACAGTCTAAACATAAACAGTCGTTGCACTCCGCCAATATGATATGACGCGCTCACACACACACAC
This sequence comes from Chrysoteuchia culmella, assembly GCA_910589605.1. NCBI lineage: Eukaryota > Metazoa > Arthropoda > Insecta > Lepidoptera > Crambidae > Chrysoteuchia > Chrysoteuchia culmella. The sequence continues at coordinate 16,416,153 of OU342651.1, read as the reverse complement.
ACACACGCCGCTCGCTATCGCTATACGTCCAGCCCCTCGAGTTCACTTGTTTTCACTGTCAAAGCAGACGCGAGCGAGCGTGTAGCGGCGCGTATCTGTGTGAGCGCGTCATTTCGGCCGTTTGTAGGCAGTGCAAAGACTGTGGCAGTGCGGGCGAGTGCTGCGGCGCCGGTGCGGCGGTACTGACCGAGGCTGGTGGCGAAGTGCTGGTGCGCGTAGAGCGTCTTGAGGCAGCGCGTGTGCGCGACGTCCCACACGCGCAGCGTCTTGTCGTCGGCGGCGGTGAGCAGGTACCGGCCTCCAGGGTGCCACGCCGCGCCGCGCACCCAGTTGTCGTGCCCCACTAGCGTCGCCAGGCACTGTCCCGTGCTCACGTCCCAGATCTAAAAGTAAACAGGTTTTAGTACAAAGCAAAAAGACTTGCGACTTGTCTCACCTTATTCGCTTATGTCGATGTTTGCGAATAGAGTTTAATTTTCAACCTTATTCCTATTGGATTAAGACTATCTGTCAAAATTTTACTCTGACGCGGTGGTAACGTTTGGACATTTTGAAACACACACTAAGCCCTTTGAGGGCTTAAAAATTTTGAACAAATTTTGACTTTTAATAAAATTTTGACAGATAGCCTTAATGCAATGAGAATGAGGTTGAGAATTAAACTCAATTCGCAAACTGCGGCGTAAGCGAGTAAGGTGAGAAAACTCACACTAAGCACTCTCTACACGCGAGGACCTAAACCACTGACAGTGTCGTTTCTGTGGCTAAATTTTGGTCCCCACAAATATAGCCAGAGTCAACACGCTAAGAAGAAGATCCGTATCCGTACCTTGACGGACTTGTCGCGCGAGCCGCTGGCGAGGAAGGGGCCGGCGTGGTGCGCGCGGCGGTTGTCGGCGCCGGCCGCCTCGTTGATGGCCGCCGCCGCCGCCTCCGGCGCCCACGCCACGCACTCCACCACGTGCTCGTGCTCGCGCAACTCCATCTGAGGGGCACGCAGATATTATAAGGCTGGTTTTGGAATCGCGGTGACCGCACGTTAACCGTCGGTTCCGACAGCCGAAAATGTATAAATAAACTTCTATGAAGCGTTTTTAATAAAGCGAAGCTATCAACGCGGACGGAGGTCAGCGAGTGGCCACTAGAAGTCGCGCTCGCTGCTAGTGGTCGCGCTTTGTCGTTTACCTCGCGCGCACACTCGTCAACAGTGGCCGGCTTCTTCATCGGCGACTAGTAGCCGCCACTCACTAGGGCCGCGTTTAAAAGCTTGACTGAACCAATACAGGAGACGTATTTTTGAATCATTCGAAATTCTCATGCGAATTGAATTCGCATGTGAATTGAAATTCAGACTTCCATTTTGCCGCATTTTTTAATCACTCGAATACGGTGTTGCCGTTTTCTGAAACTCTTTTGACTTATTTGATTTTACGCAAAATATTTAAAAACCGAATACTAACTCTCCACAGATTTCCAAAAAAACCGATACTGTATCGGACTTGAATCACGTGAAACGAAACGTAATGCGATTCATTTTAGGTTGTGAAAGTGGCATACTACCATACGGCGCGTATAGCGGCGTCTCACTCTTACTGCCTGAAAATAACCTAAAATTAATTTACATTTGATGGTAGGCCCCCTGGTCGGACTTACTGGCCACTACTATTTGCTCAATGTGTGGCAGCTCATACTCTATTTACGGAGACAATATAGGGCTTGTTCTGACACATCATTCTATACAAAATACATTTTAATGACAGTGGGCGTTAACCGTGGTTATTAGAGGGCGCTTCTGAGTGCGCGTAAATTTGCGTAGGTACATTGACTAGCCACGAGACTAAGGGACCATCTGATCGCACCTTGCACTCGTTGGTGTCGGCGTTCCAGACGCGCACGGTCTGGTCGTTGGAGCAGGAGGCGAGCAGCGCGCCGTCGGGCGACACGCGCACCATGCGAACCCACTCGCGGTGCCCTTTGTATGTTTTGATGCAGTACCTGTGGGAATAATACAAATTAAACAAGTATTTGAGTAGCTCGGAGGCTCAGTGGTTCGTGCGCTCGGCATGCGATTGTTGAGGTTAAGCAACTTTCGGTTGGTTGGATAGGTGACCAAAAAGTTACTATCTCGAGCTCCTCCGTACTTCGGGTGGCACGTTAAAGGTCCAAATGCAATTACGCTACGCAACGCGACACGACGCGACGCAGCGCAGCAAATATAGTTTATATTATAAGTTTTTATGGAGCAAAACGCACTACAGCGACGCGATAGACAACTACGCGGGTGGGAATACATCGCGGGGTGAGTAAGTGCGTTTAGAACGGCCGCTGCTGCTACGCGCTGCACAGCGTAGCGTCGCGTTAGTACGTTTGAGCCTTAAGTCGTTGGTTCAGGCTGCATCTGCAGTCGTTAAAACCCACCAGTCCCCATTATTCATCCACAAATGCTTGCCTGATGACTTATGATGATCATAATTTTTATGTCTTGTCAAAGCTAAGGCTCTGTCTGTCTTAATTGGTCATCGAACGACCACCGTGTGATCGAACAATCTGATGTCAAGTGGTGGCTGACATAATTGACAGTCGCGCGATGAAAATTAAGAACCATTATTTGCTTCATCGCCAAAAACTCAGGAGTAGCGGACGATGATGGACTTTTTACTATGGTTTCAAGCCAAGAGAGATAATGCGGTGTTGTACAAAAGAATTACTATTCGCATACGAATCTTGCGATTCCGTATGCGAAAAGTAATTCGATTATTTCAAAAATACGACTCCAAAACTAAAACATTTTCAGCTTCACTCACCCAGTAGCTACTTCCCACGCCTTGATAGTCTTGTCGCGGCTAGCAGAGTAGACGATGTCGCCACTCGGCGAGAACGCGACCGACGACACGTTGTGGTCGTGTCCGTGCATCGTCTTGACACACTCGTATGTCTGGTTGAACTCCCACAGCTTGATCGACATGTCGGCACTGCATGACACTGGAATATTCACCGTTAAGTCAGGTCTCAACTCTTAAGCAAATCCAATATTATTCATTAATTCAGGCTGTTACAATCACTTGTGAATGTCAGAGAAGCTACGCCATCTCGGTTCACAAAACCTACGGGGCGGGAGACCTTGTAACGAGAAGAACTGGCAAGAAACTCGTCAAGGGCCGTTTTTTCTCCCTGACTTATTTCGTACAGAGTCGTATAATTGAAAAATGAGCTCAAGGTAAAAGCAGCCATTATGTTAAGGGCTAGAGGCACACCACAAATATACTTAACCCGTTATTGCATAATATTCTTACTAGTACAGCAGTTTTCAAATCTTCATTAACAATTCATCATTTGCTACCATCTTGGGCCTGAGAAGTTAATTATTAATAATGAGGAAAGCCCCAAGTTTATTTTTTTATATTTATTTACAAAATCAAAATCAATATTTGACTATTTAATCATTTCAAGATTACGCTTGTGAACCGATTTTACACTTCTACACTGCGATTTGTTATACAAGTATAAATAAAATTCCGAGAAATTCTTACCCAGTAATTTTCCATGGTGGTCAAAGGCTATATCCTGAACGGAGTCGGTATGGCCCTTCAGGGTTCGTTCGTATTCGCCACTCTCAAACTCCCACACTTTAATTGTGGCGTCCTCACTCGAAGAGACCATCACACTGAAAACTGGGTGGAATATTACCTGCAAGCAAAAAAGAAGTTTCCGTTATAGTTATTATTAAAAAAAGTCCCCCAGTGTACTTCTCTAACCCAACCTCTCTGTCTCTATCTATTAGCCCCTTCGTACACGAGGATACTCAAGCTGACGATTTCGGTATCCAAGCGACTACCTCAATACAAATCCATAGAGGTTCGTACACTGGCACGCGTCGTTGGATACCGGAATTGCCGGGTATCGGAGACTTAAGTATCTTTGTATACGACGAGGCTATAGAGCTATAGCTCCGCCTCGATCTCCGTATTTGTACCATTGCAAGCCCAACAACGTACTCTAATTAATTACGTAGGAAAAGTTTTGCTGTGAATACACCCACGCTCGTTCCGCTCGCTCTTTTTTGGACGCAGTTCTAACCTAACCACACCAAAAGATACCTTTCTTACTAACTTTTTGAAAACAGTCTTTTGTCATTTTGTCAAAAATAAAGTTGGAGTGATTTTTGCTCGAAAATTTTCTAAGTCTGCACCCCCTTTGCAACATCCGCTAGCGCCGGCTCCCAAATCAGCAGCCGGCGCCGGCAGCGGAGGCACTACTTAATATTTATATAAAACCAGCGCCATTTAACATATTGGATGTTTCCCATTGCAATATAGGTAAATTATAACTGCATTTAATTATTACATGTCAGTTATACAAATACAATGTGGAGAGGATTCAAAATGTTACGTGCGACGGAGCTCTTTCTCGATACTTTTTCGTGCTACCCTCACAGTATTAAAATGATTAACGTATTATTTTGCCCTGTCAATTTTGAAAATACTTGCCTTGGTAATAGGGGCTCGGTGTCCGGTCAGACAGAACTTTTCTGGTGGGCGTGGAATCCATTCCGTCGGTGTCCGCTTTGCGCGGTTCGGCGCTCCTTCGATGAATTCCTTCTGTGCCTCCGATAACTTAGATTCCAGTTCCATCACCTGCAATATCATTTAACATTTTAAAGATCAAACAAGTGTCATTTATTATTTAAGAAAGTCATCATCAGCTGAATGTTTCCACTGCTGGAACCAGGCCTTTCTTATGGTCAAATTCACATAAGGAGAATGGGTTGGGCTATCTACCACGCGAGCCTAATGCAGTTTGGTGAGTATGGTTAATGAGAAACAAAAAAAGGAAAGCGAATATATCGTGCAGCCGTCTTACTAATATTGAAATTTTGTTGTTTTTCTGCTAAGCCTATTATTTAAAGAAATAATATTTAACTTCAATGCGGTTTATCTTTACTTGGGCCCGAGACAGGTTATTGAATTCGGAGGTAAGATAACCTTTGTGTAGATTAACTTATTTTTTGCTGTATAACATATAAATGAGCAACAGGATTAACTCTGAGCTTACTCTTCGTTGACAAGTATTGCTTATGATTAGATTGGTTTACTTACATTGTACATGTTTATTATTTATCAATGTATAGTATCACGGCATAATAACATTCTTAAATATCTTCATTTGAACAGGTTTATTTGTAGAGCAAGATTTAAGATAAAACGTGTGCTGAACCAATTACCATCGCCTTGGGTCTATTTGTTTAGGTTAGTGTCACTATTTCTGGAGTGATAGTGGAGTAAACTGTCGTGATACAAGAACAGCAGGCGGCATCGACCGGCGTCGAATAGAAAAATCATGCTGACCTAGAAACGTCCACGAGCAAGGCTGATCGATCTGATCTATTTTCCCACATTGCGTCGTGGCGGGATGTCATTAAACCTTTTATACAGCAACAAAGCTGCCAGTGATTAGTCAGTTCATGAAGACTTTACCAGTAGATAGACAATTTATGTGCCGAGCGAAATTGATGACCGTTTGGCGAGATATGTCTCACGGACAAAGATTACGAGATCACGCCCGCTTCAGAATATCGACACGTTCTTCCAATAATTATTGTTTATGTAAGCGCCGATTACAAAATTTACCAGAAATCTTATATGAGCAACAAATCATTGGTCGTGCGTGATATTTCAGTTTGAAATGGATTACAATAATTATGGAATGAATTGCACAAATAATACGCCTCTGCCTGTGCAAGCGAACCGAGCGAAGTTACATTTCTTACATTTGATTCACACCATTGATCGTTTATTAATTTATGACGTATTAGTCGATATTCTTGAGTAAATGTCTTACGCGTGCTTATTTATAGTTCAATGATAAGCTTATAAGTGAGTAATTACGTTTGAGTTTGAAAAGGATTACAATAATTATTGGTGCCGTCAATTATGTTCGAGCGAAGTTACATTTCCTACATATTTTGATTCACACCATTGATCGTTTATTAATTTATGACGTATTCGTCGATACTCGTTGAGTAGTTGTACTTACGAGTACTTATTTATAGTTCAATGATGAGCTTATAAGTGAGTAATTACGTTTGCCAAACATATTGATCTAACAACCGAAAATATCGATCTAATAGGTTATTTTAAAATTGTTATAACAGCTGTTATAAAATTGTTTCGTTATGTCACTATCGTTTTACCGGTAAGTAACTTGCGTAATAAAACTACTTTGTCACAATATTTAATCTCATACTAGACAAGACACAACAATCAACCGACAAAGCAAACTCTTTTTACCAACGAGCGACGGTACGGAGACGGTATATATGCGTTTGGGGTGAGAGGTTGTTTGTTTGTGCAAACCAATGTTACCATTTATCTCCAAAACTTCTAGTCCGATTGTGATGCGGTTTGCAGTGATGGATTTAGGTGTGATTGGTGCATGTTCTAAGATAGGTGTTACGGTGAGAACTAGGATTGCCAACTCTCCTTATAAGTTTTTCGGGAAATAATGGTAAAAAAATCGGGACGGGCAAAATAAAATTGGGACTTTAAAAACAAAAAAATAATCAAAGAAAGAAATTTTTACTGGAAATCAAACAACACACAGACTCAGAATCAGATAGTCAATGAAATACTAAATAGGTAGAAACATTACCTTTAATGTTCTTAAAAGAATATTATTTTCACCTCTGAAAAGGAGGTTTTGTCAATCAGTTTAGGCGTAGAAAATCGCTTTTTGCGGCCTAGCGAGGCAAAGTACTTTTTTAATTTAATACCTAAAAATATGTTATAATGCGTTCCGAATCGCACTATTGACTTTTTTTGTTATATTTGATTCTTATTTTAAATAGCTTTAAATTAATTATAATACTCCGTGTAGGATTGCACAATCCTACCGAACCGTTTCCCTGGCTCACCGTCACACCAAGACCAGCACACATAATACGTATCATCACATCGGGGATCCTGGAGCCGAAATCCTATCCGCACTCCACCAGAACTCCCGCCTAGCTATATGTCATCTGTCAATCTATCGTTGACAATGACAGCTACTAGTGTTGCCCTCCTGTGTGTGTGAGACAGGGTAGATTGTACCCTTTTCCATAGATACAAACACTACACTCCGTTTTGGTTTAATTATATTATTTTAGTTCATTGAACCATAAAAACAATAACAATAAGATTAAACTATTTATTATAAGAATTTGATATTAGGCTGGGTGATATTTCACAACCTATAATTGGATTTCGGACTGTGTCATAAATCTTTATTTTTAAATTGTCTTTGTCTTGTACCTCATGTCAGTGTCAACATTTACGGAATCGTTTTTATTCTTATTAATAAGTAACAATATATTCCTACTTTAAATAACTTTGAATTAACTATAATACTTCCTTTTTTATTATTTTAGTTTTTTATATAATTAAAACAACGAGAATAAGGTATATTTAGATTAAACTTTATGTTTAAAGATTTTATTACCGAAAGTTGACCGCGGAAACAACCATAAAATGTTCCTTGCTGTTTTAAGGTGAAAAATTGTGTGTTGCGCTCAGCAGAAAAGTTTTTAGCGTCTTGTACCTTTGAAATTCTCGATTCGCTCAGGATTCAATCCTAGAATCCTTCGCTTGCTCAGATTTCAATAGAGGTAACTCGCCACTAAATAACCAACTTTCCAGCCTTGCATTACAAATAACTATTTATATTAGCGTGTGAGGTGAAAACATATTATTAGTTACTAAAATGACGATTAGTTTAAAAGTAAGATAATATTATTCAATATTACGTACTTCTACTTACACTTAAAACTTTAAGTGCGGTCAACAGCAGTAAGGCTTTACAAATTTGACAAATTACTCCAATCGACTTTAACTACTGTTTTATGATTCTAATAACACAGTGTTTATTGGTAACAGAATTATATTTATACACTCTTGGGTCTTAAACGCCTGATGTTCTTTCGTTTCCGATTCCCGGGAATTAAAAACGTCCGGGAATTCATAAACCCTAGTGCATGCATTAGTCCAACCATAGGTTTGATATTTAATTTAACACGTACTGTTTCGTCACATATCAGTGTAGATTTTTGTTACCTTTACAAAAAATGAGGTTAGTTTCTTTATAAAATTCAAAGCAACTGCAGTCGACAACACACCCGAAGTGAAAACCGCATTCAGCCTGCGTGGCGGTCCCTCCCACCCAGCAGTACAGATAGGGAGATAGGTTCAAAACGATATCAAATCAAACCGGACTAATAAAAAACTATATAGACCTCAAATACCTACTTATTGCTCATCAAATCGTTGTTTTCATTCTTTTTAAAAGTTTAGTTGAATTGGTGTTCAGTAAATATCAGGCGATACATAATGTGTGATATTGAAGATGTGTGATTTACCTTCTTCTGCAGCCTGATGACCGAGGTCCATTTCTTCTCGAGGAGTCCGCCGAACTTTCGATCCATCTCGCCCGTCATGTCGGCCTCTTTCTTGAACGCTTCCAGCGCGTCCGTGTAGCCATTGCTGCCCAGGTAGTCGGCGATTGCTTTATTCCTAAAACAGAAACAATGATAATTATTAATTAGGTCTCCTTATTAGCGTGTTGATTAGGGTATAGTAAAAGGAATGCTCGGTTTCGAAATTTCCCGGGAAACCCGGTACGGAGGCACATTAATTGGCACCGGTACCAACGTATCGGAGAACCGGTACTCTCGGTTTTCAATAATAGTAAAAAATAATTTACATGAGTGGGTAAGAAATGCATAACGTTAAAACAAAATTTATTTAAAGAGTAATTATCAGTTCCTGCATAAATTCTAAATACAATTACTATGATCAGAAAGGATTTCTTTGAGAATGGTAGAACTCGAGGTTATTATTTATCGATGACATATACCTTCGGCCGGCCGTATTTGCAATCACTTCAGTCTGATTATCCCTCTTAATAATCAAAGTTAAGATCGAATCATCTTTAAGCTCTTACTATCTCAAAAAAGAAACGGGCTTGGCTATGCTATACAATCTGCCCTCTAATTGTCTAATTTCAAAATCATCACGATCCCTTTCAAAAGTATTGTGATTGTGATAGTGATTTATGGAATTGTGTAACTTTAATAGTCTCAATTCCTTTCGGAAAGAACGATGTTTTAAATGACACTTCATTTGACACTTCTCCACACATCTGAAAGATATTTTCGCGTGTCACTTTGATTAAACAGTTCAATTTCATTCATTCAATACCTTTCAAAATGCGTCCCGATCACAATCCTTATCAAATGTCAAATAGTGTTTGTAAATATTTTTCAAATGACGAAATGAAAGGGATTGCGATACATTTTAAAATTAGACAATAAGCCCCCTGGTTTACTAAGTTATTGGACATAAATATCGGAAATCCACATCTGACAAACAGATTTACGAAAAGTATTGTAGTGATCTAGACGTGAATCAATCCAATAATACTGATGGTACACCAGCCATAGTTCTTAAGTTCTTATTATACTCCCGAGTTAACCTCGCCTGGTACAGTACAACCCGAGCTTAAAAAGGGCAGTGGTGCCGACCCCGCCAATTTGCAGGCCCATCTCGGTCACGCCTTTCTTTGTAAGATAATGGAAAGTGTACTGAACACCCTGCAGGCTAGGATTCTCTCCTGCTTTAAAAGAAAATGACTTTCTGAGCAACCTTCAAAATTGGTGAAGCAGCTTGGTGAGAGGCACGATGTCTCTCTTGGTCTCGCGAAGGCTTTTATTTACATGGTTTGAAATTAAAACCTTATTGGCAATCATCCATCATATTGACTTCTCTGCTGGGTTGTGATGTCTGAATATCGAACTTTCCGAGATCAGTCAATTTGAGTTCTCATTGGCATGAATGCCGAAGTCCCTCAGGGTTCGGTACTATCTCCATCACTATTTCTGCTGCATAATTTAACGATCTGCTAATAGTATTTTCTGGTAATACCGACATTTAGCATATTAGACACGTGCCGCGGCAGAAAAATCAATCCAGATTGACCCGGTCCTTTAATGTAATAGCCAGTGTATGTGTGGCGGGGCTCCTGGTCCGGCAGCACTACAGTCGGAATGTCGGAACCGCCGCACTCATTTAGTAATTAGGAAAATGAAAATAAAATACCGTTCTACAGGCGACTGGCGAGTAAGGAACTGTTACAAAATGAAAATACATGGATATAACAAAAGTCCTAGTTATAAATAATCTAAACAATGAGTAAGAAAGTAAGTAGTTATGCTTACCCCGATACACGGGTTCCTTATGTATTTATGAAAATTATGAAGGAAATGCTTCCTTCATCAACACAACTTTAGATTAATATGGTTATGGTTCTGTTAAATAAGCTCTGTTCAGCTTGATGGTTTTTGTAAGATTAAGTCAAAATGAGCTGAACAGGGATCGTGGAAAGGAGAAAAATTTAATTTAGACAGAACAGTTAAAAATATAATTTGATTTCCATAGAGTGAAACTACGGAGTTTCCAGCCATTATGGAGGTTTTATCCATCCATAAGGCTAGAACGAAATGGCATCGTTACATATGTACTTACACCTTATGCCAAACTCGGTTGTCCACTGGAGCTGTCAGAGTTACAGGACAAGCTCAGGTCAGGTTCAATAAAAATCGAGGCATGTCTGCTCTTCGCTAAAAGAGGTGCTTTCGACAGGACTTCCAAATTTTTGAATGGTGTATCCGTACTGATTTCTTTCTTTTTTCTAAAGTATTGTGGCCCAGAATTCAGCCACTTGGTCTCCTTGCAGCAATATTTTCAAAATCTTGTTTTATTCATCTAAGGTTCAACCCATCGAAAGTTATAATTTAACTATGCAGTTAAGTTATAAAACTACAGTAGGTACTTGCTTATTCGCATGCCGCTTTAGAAGATGACTAAAATTTCATACAATAAATACCCAAAATCGCCAGCTTGTTTACCAATGGGTTAACTATAATATACATTTCAACATGCCAAAAACACAACCTTGGAATCCACTGGGTAAGGAGCTACATCATATCAAAGAAAAAATTATGTAGATACTTTGAGTATAAAGTTGTAATTGTTTTAAATTGTATTTATTATATTTTTCCGTTTTTCTGTCTGTTCTGTTATATATTATGTATAAAATAAACATTTGAAATGTATTGCTTTTTTTACATTTATGTCTAACACTGTGAATCTAAAAACCTCGCAGGTTGGATCAAGTCGAATACATAATATCTGGCCCATGCAAGATAAAAAGTTTTAGAAACATTTTTATTTATTTATTTTCTTTGTCATAATATGTATATAGGGTTCATTCTTTCGGGGTGCAATGCATATCTCTTCCTAGCAGTGGGGTTTGAAACAAGGGCAAACTTATATGGGGTTTGAGACAAGAGCAAACTTATAGCTGCAAATGGTAATTGGGAAATGGGAAAAAAATATGGATTTGACTTGACAAACTTAATAATCAAACATAATCCAACGAGTTTTTATATCATTCTATTAAAAATCCTATCTACGAATCTTAGTAGTTTGGGAAATACAGAAAATATATCTGATGATTAGATAGGAATAAAACTAAACCGTATGCTTTTTGGAGTAGGTATATAAATATATATTTTAACGTTCATAACTAAACGTTTCAAGCCACATATGAGAAATGTCTGGCGACTCTGGGTATTTTTTAGCCTTTATCGATCAATCTGCATATTCTGCAATTCGGAAATATGCAAATTCCAATCTACTAGTAAGGTACTGGTATTAAAAAGCGTATTAAAGCACGTTAGCCTACGCAGTAGACTACCGTACTATTAATAAGCTTTTTAATAGCTCTGAGTAATTTGATAAAAAAACAAGTAAGTCTGCACAATATTTTACTCACTAATTAGTTATGATAAATCAATCAACTATATTAACGATTTTTTTTATTGTTATACTTAACATAAGAGTTTTGTTAGTTATTCACGCCTAACTGAAGTAAGATTGTTGAACCGCGATTATTTCGTTCGACACATGGAAGCGGTTTGTACGGCAAAAAGTAAACACTCGAATTTCAAGGGCAGGCCAAATAACATCCAGGATATTAAAAAAGGATGCAAAAAAGTCCCAACCAACACATGTTTCAGTCAGAATCTCAGGAAAGAACATATGTTTAAAATAGATACGTTAAATTTTTGTATTGTTCTATTGAGTATGTTTTTCGTTCAGTTGATCAAATAAAAGATTACGAAATTGAACAACGCCTTAACGAAGAGGAAGCCATACACACAGCAAAATTATAAATTCACCAAATACCAGAAGGCACAAGGTTAGCGCTAGCGTGCAACGGCGCACATTACCTTAAGAATTTTCCTATGAAACTTGTGGTTATATATTTTTTATTAATGAAGCATAAGTAATGAAAAAGAATTGCGTACTAAGCAAATCACAGAGATTAAACAAGTTAATAAACAAAACAGAAAGCAATCTAATCTCACACTTATAAGGAGATTTCGTTAAGTTACATTCCATTTTAAGATTGTTTATCTGGCCTACATTTGGAAAATAATTTGTTTAACAAAGTATGATTGTGATCTTGTGTGTTCTTTGTTTTTAGTAAAATGATCGAACGTGCTTCGTAAATATTAGTACACATAGTATACTGTACTGACTAACAACAGTCACGAAATCCAAGTACCAAAGCGGTGAAAGGTAAAATCACATGACGTGCCCCTTCGGTGATTTGATCTGATTCTCGATGTAGGACTTAAAAGTCATGTAACCTACGTTTATAATTTACATCAAACGTGTCTATTTGCAGAGTACGAAACAAATACTGGAAAGCAGTAGGGTTATGCTTATGACTTATGTCAAGGACTGTTTTGAATTGAGCAATGCGCTTTGTTCATTATATTTAAAGGTTCACAAGAATAAATGCACTTAAATTCTGAGGTAATATCTGACGTTTATTTTGATATGATTGTATCACTGCACTCTCTAATAACCTTATTTTACATCGCCTTGGATCACATTATATGCAACAAACTGATACTTTTTTGTTCCACTGATACAATCATACCGCTTCAGCTTTGCTTTACGTATTCGTCAAATCATTTGAAGTGGAGGTGCTATATCATTATTTTTGTTCTTAATTTAAACGATTCTCACAACTACAATTGACTATAGCATCAATAACACAACACTGTTATTTGACTTAGAACAGTGTTCAGTTCCGACCTAATTATGTAATGCTACAAATCTTCGATAAAACACAAGTAACATAAGTTAACAAATCTGTTTCAAATACATATCTATGTAATGTGACCCGGTACGGTAGCATCAGGTATCCACGTGACATCCAATTTGAATAGAAGCCATCGAACTTGTCCTAATTCGATAAGCTGCCCTTGCAACATTAATGTGCTGTATCCGTAATTATCAAGGCTCATTACCGCATGACATCTGCAAGGACTTACCTCCTCAGCTAAACACTTACTTCCTCGCTCAGTTAATGGTTTTTAAGCGTAACATGTTTATTTTGATAAGTGGATGGGTTAACATAACAGTTGTTAGATTGTCAAACTCTATATTTTGTGCTGCTAAAAGCTATACGTAACCGATATCTTCCGCTGTCATTTGTTTGCGACTACAAGCAATTTTTAGGGTTCTGTACCTCACAAGGAAAAAACGGAACCCTTATAGGATCACTTCGTTGTCCGTCCGTCCGTCCGTCTGTCAAGACCGTTTTTCTCAGGAACGCGTGTAGGTATCAAACTGAAATTTATATCTAATACTCAGGTCTACTGTCTCTTGGAGCTGTGAAAAAATCAAACTTCTAAGCCAAATCAATCAAAAGATACAGCCGTTTATTGCGTAAATTTTCGAAACTCGCACGGGAATCAAAACCTACAGGGTACTTCCCGTGAACTTAGAATCTTGAAATTTGGTACGAAGTAACGTCTTATAGTACAGATAAAGAAAAAAATGCGAAAGCCGTAAATTTTTAGTTACATCATAAAATAAAAAATATTTTTGAAAATTTTTAATTTAATTTTGCAATAAAAATACCATAACTATGACTCGATTGTCGTGATAGGTGAACTTTTACTTATATACCTACAGGTTTGTACGGAACCCTCGGTGCGCGAGTCCGACTCGCACTTGGCCGGTTTTTTTTTAAGCAAAATCTTACTTGAGTTTTTTTACAACTTGTTCTCGAGTTGTATATGAATAAGATGACACATCACTAACGTCATTAGAGCCTCTAATGCTGAGGTCACCGCATAAAAATAATGTTAGAAATTATTAGCTATGAATTATGTTGCTTTATGTTACATTATTAAAGGTTTTAGTTTTTGTTTTTTCCTTATATCTTACCTAATAGTAGAGGAGTTTAGTGCATTGCACTACCCTTCCATTGTTTGACACAAGTTTGAAACTTGGCACAGTTATTCCCTGGGTCAAAATAAGCCGATTAAGATTGGTAGCCCCCGGTAGCCCCCCTCTGGCGCCAGGGGGGGAGGCCAAAGAGGCCAAATTGTAGTATAAATTGATGACGAGAATTCAATTCCTATAATTATAAAAAAAAACAATTTCTAAAGTATGTAGTTTCTTGAAAATTACACTATAGTCAGAACTTTCGAAAAAATGTTTTTATTTGTACAAAAAAACTTCTAGTAAAGCCTATATAATGGCGATTTTAAAAAATATAGCTTTCAACTATGTTCACGAACAAAGAATTAAAAAATAATTGTGAACGTCGCGCGCTGTCACTTTTTTTTACTTTTGGGGGTCTATCCAAAAATGATTATTTTGAAACTTGGCACAGCCCTGGGTCAAAATAAGCTAATACTTAGTTCTGTTTCAACTTAAAATAAAGAACAATACGGGTTCCAGAGCAAATGTGTCGTTTCAGTTAGCACCATTTCGTAAGCACGTACACAATTCTCTGATGTAAGGAAGTCTAAGCAGTAGAGCAGGTTTTGACACAAGTGTTAGGATACGGTCGGTCGCCAACAACCGGTTTTTCTTCGGGATGTAACAACAAAATAGCGACAACTAAGAACCTCTACAATGTCGCCGTACCGTTCACTACATGCCTTGGTGCAAGTTTTAACGGCATGCACTTTTTTCTTTTACTTTCAAGCTATCAATCTTTTGATCATATACTGTTTTGGAGCGAAATAGGAGAGATCTAAGATCAATAATTTATTGTATGATTGAAGTATGTTGGAATGGTATAAAGGTGCTGTAAGTACATCCCTAGATAGTAAGTCGCGAACTGGAACTTTCTAAGAGAAATGATAAGCCACAGGTTAATTGGATTACTAAGAACTAGTTCTAATATTACTGCTGCTTGAATAGAAGAATTCTGCTGGATATTCCATTGCTACTCCGTTATTTCACTTAGGTAGCTTATAAAGTTTTTTGTTTTAACAAAGATCTAACTAAGATCTTTTTGATTTAATTAAGATCGTTACCTATTTTTTGTTACACAACTGACATCGTGGGGTAACAATTTACCCCAAACTAAAAAATGAATACGATAATGAATAAATATTTGAAGCAGCTAATATTTATTATGATAATAATATAATGTTCTATCTAGTTGCATTTACGATTAAAAGTAACATACTTTTTCATAATTTATAATTATTTAATTTGAGAACACAATAAATATCACTTTTTTTTTATAAAGAGTCAGCAATGCAGGAATCAGAAAGGAAACCGAACTATATTGCTCGGATACCTAAAAAAATAAAATGAAATTAGTAAAATAAAAAAAAAAACTACATACGTAACAAACACCATGAGGTTAACTTACACCATGTACCTATACAACGCAAATTGAGAACTTTTATGCGGCACCACTTTTTGAAGTTCAAGCACGTACACTTAAAGTCCTTACGTTTTAGACTTTCGTAGTTTATTTTTTTAGATTTTACTAATGTTTTTGTAGGGTTACACGATATATTATCAGAACTAATAGTTATTATAAGAACTTTATAAAGAAAATTAATTAAATGAAGAGTGATTCGTTACTAAATGAAGCCTAAATTATTATTAAATGAAGACTGAATTAATGTAAAAGTTCTATATACACTCAACATCACGGAATCTTGGCCAAGCGCAATAGCAAAGCAAATTGCAAGCGTTTATCTCGCAATAGCAATTTATTTAATCGTTTTATTTTAAACAATTTTATTTCATACTCCTTATAATATTTGCTTATCCTGTCGATATTCACTACGATTTATAGCATTTCATCAAAAAAATATTTATTTGCAGCTGGAACCGGGGTAACCGATTCTGTCTACAAGAACCGGGTATCAAAAACCTGGAACCGGACCCGGTTCTGCATGCCCTACGTACACTACAATGAGAATACTTAAAAGGAGAAGCGACTATCTATGCCGAAAAAGAAATTATTAGAGTTTGATTGCGGCTGGGGTAAATATTTACCCCACGATTTTAGTTAAAGGTTTAATATGTCACAAACGCTAAGTGTACTTAATTTAAATATGACATAGTCTGAAAAAGAGTTCAAAATAAACCTTCAAGAAGAAACATGTCCTACTTACGCAATTAAAATATTCCCGAAGAAGAGATGAATAAACGAACCTCTAACCAGTACTATTCAAACGCAATCAGAGAACGATACAACTTTAAAACAATTTCACGCACAAAAGCAATTGCTTAAGAGGTCAGAGTATTTCACAAAGGTATTGGCCATTGTAATCTTTTTGTGGAAATGTTAATAACCAGTGTTTTGGATTTAACTATCGATAAATAATTGTTAAGACTTCCAGGGCTTTCATTAAAATTTTATCTATTAAGGTAAAGATTCATTTTATATTCGACGACCTGTTTGGCGCAGGGGTACTAACGCCGCCTTCTGCGCCAGAGGTCCCGGGTTCGATCCCCGGACAAGACAAATATTTGTGTGCATGAACATGTCTATTTGTCTTGGTCTGGGTGTTTAATATGTATATTATGTATGTATTTACAAAAAAAAACAGTATATAAGTATGTTTATCCGTTATCTAGTATCCATAACACAAGTTCTTCATGATACTTAATGTGGGCTAGATAATTGGTGTTATTGTATGAGAATTTATTTATTATATTTACGTCAAAGTCAAGTTCATCTTATAATATAATAGGCTTGGCAAGCATTATAAATAGATAG
Source organism: Chrysoteuchia culmella (assembly GCA_910589605.1). NCBI lineage: Eukaryota > Metazoa > Arthropoda > Insecta > Lepidoptera > Crambidae > Chrysoteuchia > Chrysoteuchia culmella. The sequence continues at coordinate 16,399,002 of OU342651.1, read as the reverse complement.
TCTATTTAAATTTAAGTGTCCACATAAATAACATTAGGTAGACCGTAAATACGGGCTGCACGACCCAGTGAGCAGGGCATGTGTCGTATGGCCATGTGGAGACAAGAGGCGTGTGTTGCGCCACTCGCACGATGTATAACGACAAACAAAGCATAACTTACTACAACAATACAACTGAACAACGTTACTCGATTATACGGCTTTGCGCAACAGATAATCCTGACCGTTAAAGTATCGATTGGTAATACTTTCGTTCTTCAGACTTAGGAATTCGGTGAAAACCTGCTTCGACAGAGACATCACGTCTCGACCTGACTCTATTGAATGGAGCTCATTTCTTGCTCGATTAATGCGTCTATGGCGTCTGCAAGGTGAAACTGAATCGATATCAAAGACAAGACAAGACAATCTGTTTCGCGGGGGTCCCTATTGTTCGCGTGGGAGCGATCGTATAAAGTTACCCGTTGTCACAAGTAATAAGTTCAAGCGAAGTGGACAAAAAGTAAAAAATAAGATTTTTAGAGTCGATGCCAGCCAAGGCATCAAAGATGCTTTAAGTCTACTTTGCACTAATTTATAAAAGTACTTTTATTTTTCTGGCCTTGGCTGGCAGACTCCAAAAAAAGGCCTATTTTTACTTTTTGAAGTCTGTTTTTAATTTTTCATAAAGTTTTTATTTCATAATTTTTAAGGTCAAATAAGTCCCGTACACCTACACTAAAAACTAGGCTGTTAGTATTATGTCATAATGATAGCGTCAAGTTACGAAAACGAGTTTTTTTTTCAAGATTTCCTGAAAGCTACTGAAACTATTTAAAAAAATCGGCCAAGTGCAAGTCGAACTCGCACATGAAGGGTTTCGTCTCTCACCCAAGGTTGCCTGGAAGAGATTGCTATGTAGCAATAAGACCGCCTATTGTATGTTTTCTCTGTCTGTGTTTGTTTTTGTATCGTGTGCAATAAAGTTTCTATTATTATATTAAATACACCTACCTACCCAAACGCCACTATTATTTGTCGCCTGCAAAAATAACTTTGTTTTTCATAGTGTCTGTATGAATGACAACGCAAATTATATTTGCGGTTTTGGCAAATGTGCTATAGCTCTGAAACTGCATAACACATTTGGTTCAAACAAATTTTCGTTGAAAGTTTTTATAAAGGTCTACAGCATAATATTTTTTTAGATTTTTCACTTTCTTATTTTAAAAGTTAGAGGACACAATTTTTTTCACTTTGAAAGTGTATATCTTTAAAACAGTTGACATTGAGAAAAACTGATAAATGTGCTATAATTTTCTAAAACTGCCAACTATATTTCGTTCAAACCAATTTTCGTTGAAAGTTTTTATTAAGATCTACAGTATATTTTTACTCTCTTATTTCAAAAGTTAGAGGGGGGGATTTTGCCACTTTGGAAGTGTACATCTTTCAAACGGTTGACTTTGAAAAATAATAGTTTTAGAAACTTCAATGTCATTTTTGAAGATCTATCTATAGACCCCGCACGTATAGGTTAGATGATAACAAAAATTTTCAGCTTTAGTTCCATGTATGGGGGAGCCCCCCTTAACATTATATATTTTTTAATTTTTGTGTCAAAACCGTAAAGCGGTTTACAGAATACATCTACATACCAAGTTTTAACAGTGTAATCCTCAGTTTTGGAATAAAGTGGCTGTGACATACATCCGTTCGTCCGGTTTCGTTTTTTGCCATTAGGCTACGAAACCCTAAAAATGGGACCAACCTCCTTCTTTTTTTTAAGTAACCGACTTAAGCCAAGGAACTAAATTTAATAATATCATTGTTTCTGCTTAAAGTCGGTAATTTGTCGGCATTTCATCTAACTTTATGTTACATTCCAAGGAACTAGTGGTGACAACTAAAACCGAAAAATTAGGGAATATAATAAATCGATCAACTAAAAATTAAATTGAGCGACTAAAAATATAGGTTGGGATGCGGAAATAATAGGTTTAGGTTAGATTAGATTGGCGACTAAGTTGCCAACCTATTATATTTGCTTCCCCGAAAAGTTTTTTAGTCACCACATTAAATACATGCCTAATTAGGATGATGAGTTCGTTTCTAGAAATCAGAAATCTAAGTTCTCTAAACTCTAGATTCAAGTTGGAGACAATATTTTTTTTAGACTAATAAAAATGCCGGCCGCTGAATCTCTAAGCTTGCACAGTATAAAGTTCAGCAATATTGCCTAGTGGTTGCCCAGCGAAAGTGGTTTCGTGCTTGCGTATAGCTGCCGACTGGGACCGCCTGAGAAAATGACTTTCACGATACATTTCCGTCGTTATGATTCCGATTGCAGGGACGAGTGGTTTGAACAAGTACCTAGGCACTTCTAAATCACAAATTTGAGGAATTCGAGAGCGCAACTTAAAATGTTTCAAATAATTCAGAACTTGCACGCAATGCTGCAGTTAATATGTTGGTAAAAATTAAACCCACGCAGTGTGTTAAATTCTCGCCTTTCTGCAACGCATCAACTAAAAATAATGTTCGAAGCCGAGAGGATGGCGATCTAAAGCAGACTGGCAACTTAATAACAACTTGAGTATGATATCTATCACTGCATTTTGCAAAAACAGATTGTTTGTAAATAGTCGAGTGTATTTATAAACTGCCGAATTATTGACGAAAGGCCCCGTACGATTAGCAAAAATACAGATATTTTTCTTTTAATTATCCATAATCTTTGTGCAGCGGTCAGTTTATAAACAAACGATTTCAGCGATAACGTTTAATTTTGCACTTACCCGCATCAAATGCACCAATCCCGGCACGGTGTACAATTACCCGTAGGTTACCTATACGTGTTATTGGACGCGGCCATCTCATTGGTCCATGCAATAGTCATCAACAAATTCAGAGTTATGTAGCACTGTTTGGTGATTAATTTCTTCGCCCGCAGGCTCCGCTTCACTCATTTTTAATGAATTTTCATTTTGTGTGTTAAGCAGACCGATAAAAACTGGTATTTAGCACTAAAACCACCACCAAGCACACTTTGTTTACGTTGTTACGTATTTCAACCAATCAGCGCGAAGCATGCTTTTCGTCACACGCAGACGTACAAATCATACAATATAATGAAAAGATACTGATTATATATAAATCACCGAAAATTTGCATTTTATTGCAAGCTAATTGTCCGTTTACAATAATTCGACGGTTTATTAATACCCTCGATTATTTACAAGCAATCGGTTCTTGCAAAAAGACGGTGGCATATCGAAATGCACAATAAATTTTCAGGTGACAGTCCGTAATCTCATATAACGGTTTTATAGAATGTTAAGTTATTTTTTACACAAAGTTGTTTTGCTATAAGTAACGATATGTTTGCTGAACAGCGACCACTTCGAACGGAAACTTCATATTCATAGCAAGTATGGATCATGTTTGATAACGAATCATATTAATGACCGCCGATAATTATTATTATTTCTAGTACTTTCATCGTGCTTTAAACAAGAACACAAATTATAAACCAAGGATACCGTCGTCTAGGTATAGCTAGACATGATATTCTTTTCAAACGTCACACGTTCCTGAGATGAGCCATTTGTTCAAGCCAGTTAGGCCAGTCAGTGAATACAAAAAGTAGCGTTGATTCTGGGACTCTGGGTTAAATGTGCTAACTTGGCTTAGCAAGAGGGCCACCCTCAGTAGGACAAAAGAGCTTCTTTCTAAGTTTGAAGGACCGCATCTACACTATCCAGACATCGAAAAGAACGTCTATTGTTTCTACTTTCGAAATAATGAAACTCAATGAAGTTTTTCGAATAGCGGATGTTCCCATCACTAACAAACAAGTTAGCAGTAACAAAAACGCATATTATATGAACGTGTAACGTCGTACGAGACGGATAGAACAACAAACCCGTTGTTCGTAAGTACCGCACATCGAATTAAATTTACATACCGACGACACTGTATGAAATGATAAGTAATGTCGAACATGTTGGCTTGTCTAATCTTACATGATTATCACAGTTTATGAAGCGGTTGTCATACAGCTTTTAAATTAAATAAGTCAATTGCGCAAACCACATTATAAAATATTTAAATATAAATTAGAGGAATTGAAGGGTGAATGTGAAAATGGTTATTTTTATAAATTCTTACAAGTTGTTTAAATATCTAGATTATTCAAAAACTGTTTCTTTGTCCATAGATTTAAAGTCGACATTGAAGTTGACGTTTAATAGAGGGGTTGACCGCCCACGCGACTTCGTATCGATCGCCCCCACCAGGCGCCGCCGCCAGTTGGCTACGTCAGAGCTGACTGCGTCACTGTGAATCCCTTTTCTGCTACCATTTTCAATCAGGTCCCTTGAGAATTTGAGATTGAATAAGGTGATATGCAACAATGGTCAGCTGACATTGATGCAGATAGATAAAATATGTTAGCATTAACTAACAACAAACTAAATGTATCTGAATTTCGAATCATGTTTTAGTAAGTGTATGTGTTGCTCGTTTCTAAATTCTAAACGTTTATACCGAAAAGGTCCTATTCCGGAAATCCTTAAATGGACACACGGTACTAAAAGGACTAATTCATGGAATGACTTAATCTTAAAACAACTCATAGGTAATTATCTTAGCAAGAGTTATCCTTAAAAACAAGTATGAATATTTGTACCAGTCAGAGAAATTCAGATTCTGGTACAAGAGTAGGCTTCCTTCCTTTATTTATGTTTTCTTTTTTCTCATAGGTCCATAGGGAAGGCCAGTGCCCCAAGTTGTGATATAAAAAATGGCTCATGTCGATTCTCATAGGTATAAAACCACGCAAATACCTAACATAATGACCTTAGGCGTTCTGTAAAAAGTCAACCGGAACGAATGGACGACAATTCAGAAGCTCATTCAAGAAGACGGTCGAGTAACGAAAATGCACCATTTATATTGTGAACATTATGCTTCGGCATACAGATGGAAGGAAGAGGTATAATGGGCTAGGATAGAATTGATGAACAATCAGAAGAGAAGAGGAAGGAGAATACCGCCTTGCGGAAGACCATCTTCCAAGTCGCATCAGTCGGACATAGTCTGATTAACACGAACGGCTTCTTGGCGTCCGTCAAGAGAAGAAGAAATCCAAAATAGAGCAGCAGAGGAAATATATAACCGGGAGAGTAGGTATGGTAAGTAAGAAGACTTACCTATTTCATGATCGACTGCGTTAAAAGCGTTGTAGAAATCTATTTAATTTTAAACGGAAAAAAGGAAGCGTCAAAACCATCTCGCATGTTTTCCATCACTTAGGTGACTTCTGTGGTGATGGTCATAAGCAAATTATTGGATAGGACAAAGGTTCAGAGAACTGTTTGTGTTATCATTATAGATAATGCTTTGACAGTCACATAATTATTAGCTAAAAATATTAAGAGGAAAATCAAGCTTTGATTTGTAGAAATAGAATGGAATAAATATATTATTAAAAGCTTCACGGATGACTTTAGAAGTTTCTTCCTCCACTTCTTAGTTGGTCAAGTACAATTTTACTTCATGCGCAATAAAAACACAAGAAAATATTTTTGCACATTTAATTATTTTTACATAAACAAACCCTCATACGTGGGTTAAAAGTAAAGTTTGCCTCGTATCGTATCTATTGGAAATGCCGCGAGACGTAAAGGACAGCCGATTTATCACCAATTAGTTACATGGTTATTTCTTCTAAAAGTGGAACAGCTAAGAATGTTTCAATTAAACAGCGGTTATGCGTATGTTAATGTAATTACATTCGTGACTGGACTGCAAAATGATTAAATTCTTTCGATTCCAGTTGTACGAGTATTAACTGTGAGAATCTAAATTTCACTTGTTATTTTTATGTATATGTTATTAGCTGAACGCTTTCGATATCTAAAGCATTCTACTACTGTTGACACTAGAATATAGGTGCTCAATTACATTTACATATTTTGTATAAAGCTTATAAATAACTAGCAGTGACATCCCGCGACCTCGTTCATGGACTAAGGGTCGCAGTAGGGTAGCGTCACAGATTAATAAATAGTTACTGGTAGCGTGACGTTAAAAGTTTCCACAAGAATTGTACCAAATGACAAGTTATTTTAAAACATATTTTCCAGAGTTTCAGATGTTGTCGCATTAGAAAAAACTTTTCAACTGTATTAGTATATAGATTAAAAGCAGTAATAAATTGCTGGTTAACGTCTTAATTCAACTCTCTTGAACAATAGAAGGGTTGGTCCCAATTTTGATTGTAACAATATCGCTACAAACACTGTTCTTACTCAGCCTATTACGAGTAGTTTATAAGGAGTCGCAGATGACTGTCGACGTTCTAGTACGCGTATGGATATATCGGATCAACGACAGAATGACGCGCTCCGAGAACCACATTCCTCGCGATCCGGCCGAGTCTGGGACCTAGCGGATGCCCAACTGGTCTTGAACTTAACAATGGTTAACATTCCTTGATAGCTCATGGGAATGCTAGTAGACATATATTACACGACATGTCGTGTGCTATCTTCCACTTTGTGTTGCAATGAGAGAAAGCGATTTAAAGCATTAGTTTTGCAACGATGATTGGAGCTAGTGACACCATATTTTACGCTATTATTAAATTATAGTAACATTCAAAAACATAAAACTAACCAGTTGACATTGGTCAGCCCAGTATTACTATGAAACAGTTTAAATAAACAAATACTAATATGGTTAGATATGTGTGGTCGTTAACTCGCAATAATAAAGATTTCACGCTTAGGTAGTTACCTACCTATTTCTTGTGACCAAATGTTAATATCATAAACTTTTAAAGTTCTGCGGTCGGAAATATGAGTAAACTTTAGAAAGATAGTTTCAATAATCACAATAATATGCGTTATGCAGCAACTTAAATAATTAACACACTTGAGTGTATCAACCAGATAGCCATTTTAAAAAGATAACTGTCATCAAATCGATACTTTCGATAAATATTTAGCAATAACTCTCTATGATAGTTATTACGTAACGAGATTATGATCTTGATCAATTATGGTAATAAAGTGTGACGCAAGCTGTTTGGGCATTAGTAAAGTAAGGCAGACAGCTCTCGATGGGACCTGCTCCATTCAGTACCAATGGGAGGTCTCCGAAGGGGGCCACAGAGATTGTTATCACATGAATAACATTATGCTACAAGATTCAGTGGTACACTTTCACTGTTATTCTTTAAGTTTGACTATTATCTAAATGCGAAATCATCATAAACTGGCACTATATTTAACAAGTTACAAGTAATTTTACTTCGCTAAATACGTAGTGATCTTGGCGAACCGGGCAAATAGCATAGGTAATATGAATTTATATAGCATAATGAGCACCTGCTTTCTACTTGTAACAAATGTAACCTAAAATACTTACAGACATACAATGAAGTAATTAATACATACTTTTTGTTTGGTTGTTTATAGCATTCAAGTTATCTTTTTCTTATTAGTTGTAAATAAAGCTTACATCCATTCGGAGTTACACGGTGGAAATTGTTTGAGTGGTAACGTGATTGTATGTATGTGCTACAAGTATGTATGATATACATATATTATGAAGTACAGGCCATCTGCGACATGACCAAGTAGATTTCTTTTTTCCTTTGAATGGGCTTGCTCAGGTCGCAATCAAGCCCAGAAGCTAAAGACAGCATCCACGCTGCTAACCCAGAAGGTGCCTATTGCACCTACACTCTTGCATTGAAGATGGACGGGCAATAAGTACTCGGAAATATAGACGCAGTTCCACTCCTTTGCTGTGCGCAATATAAAATTATGTTGATTAGCGCTTGGTGCGACATTTAGAAATATCAACCAAGAAAGGGTGGTAGCCCGCGGTGCATCTGGATGTCCGATGGAAGAAGGGGGATGGCGGTATGAGCTCAAGCTGCTCCGGAGGACTCCTTTTAACAGTGACCAAGCATGCTATTCTCTCTCTCTATATATTTTTTTCACACTTTCCACATTAATTTTCACCATCTATGTATTAGGTACATACAGAAGGTACAATGGGATAGCCTACGCTACGACCTGGGGGCTAATTGTCTAATTTTAAATCTATCGCTTTCAATTCATAATTTGAAAGTTATTCAGGCCGTCACTATTTAACATTTGAAAGGGATTGTGATCGGGACGCGTTTTAAAAGGTATGGAATAAACGAAATTGAACTGTCTATAAGCAATATGACAGACGAAAATATCACAATCACAATACCTCTGAAAGGGATTGTGATAGATTTTAAATTAGACAATTAGGGGGCTGCTCCGTTAATTTTATTATCTGGTTAATGTCCAATTTTTTACTTATATTAATTGTGAATAAATGAGATACTTCGTATCTATACTCATAATATGAATCAAAGTTCAGCGTGTCTGTAGTACATTTTTTGGATTTGCAAAAAAGAAAGATAGGAGGACTCAGAATAAGCAGCAGAACCAATTTCTATCATTTTAGAATATTTGTCTATCCGTCTGTCTGTGTGTTTGAATGAGCATCACATCAAAATCACTGATCTGAGTCCACAGAATTGTATATGTTTAATATCCGTATCTCAACTTGCCGTATAGGCTTTATTAAATCAAAATGGGTCAATCCGTCCTCTCTTAAAATGTAAAAGTAATAACATTTTAAGAGAGGACGGACGGAGAAATTTATATTGTGACGCGCGTATACAGAAGGCAGAGTTGGAGTTTACGCGTCGTTCAGGTTTTGGTTGCTTAGTAACAGTTGCTGATTTTAATTCTTGAAAAATATATTTTGACGTAACTAACAACGTTGTTCTTTTTGTTCTTACTAAGACTTTGTTGATCTTTTTGTTCTTACTAAGACAGGCCTCAGCACTTTAAATGGCTAATAACGAATCGAAATGTAGGTATTACATTAAGGGTCGGTTTCATCAAGTACTGATAAGTTATGGATAGCTTATGTGGCATATAATTTGACATATTTTATATAACAAACTGTCAAAAGATCTGTCAATTAAATTATCCAGAACTTATTAGTAGGTGGTAAAACCAGCCTGTAAAGTTGTTTTGGTCTGTGAATAGAGCAAATGGTACAGGGGTAAGAATGGGTTCGTGTTGTCCAATCATGATTGTTATGATGGTAAAAGATGCTCTTCAGTAAAGACAGGCGCAGTTATTATTACTTAGATACAGTCGGGGACCTTCCCAGTCGACCAGTAGACTTTCTTATGGAGTGTTACCTATTTCTCTATACGTGAATACTATTTTTTACTGTATACAACCCACGTAAGGGAAATTATGCAGATTATAGTGTTCTAGTAACTTTCGCTAAGGTCGGTCGCAGGGTGGGTGACCAGAAATAACAATCTTGAGCTACTCTGTTAATTTCGAAGGCATGTTACAAAACCATATTGAAACATGACTGATGTGATGAAACTAAATCACAGGCATCGCCTATTTAATTATTATCATCACAACAAAAAAAAACTACTTCATAAAGATGCTACTTTGCATTTTAATAGGTACTTTTATTACAAAATATATGTAAGGACTGACGAATTGATAAGCTTCTCTATTAAAGGTGTTGGATGATAAGAATGCAACTAAATGGTATCATGTGTGTTAAATATTCTCTTAAAAATTTAAGAATATACTCAATAGCTTCTACCTTTTTTCAAGTTGGTTAAAATGACCACCTTACCAAAATTTGGTAAGGCGGTCATTTTAATGATTTCGGGAATTTCGAGATTGTCGGGAAGGATTGCAAACGATGTTCCTTTTCTCACGCGAACGAAGTTGCGGGCACAGCTAGTCACTTAACAATACATAAGGCACACCTAATGGGATGCCAATGCCATGCCAAGCCAACACATGAAAAGAGGGAATTCTACCGCGAACGCACAGTGATTGAATCTTCGAAGGCATGCATAATGTAGCCAATTCGATCAAAGCCCTCACTTTGTTTCTAAGTTTATCTAGAGATTTGTTACATACAGTACAGAGTTTGTTCGAAAGAGTCAATATCTGTAACTACCGGATATTTTTTTTTAATTTTGTAGCTAGCTGTAGAACCTTGAGGGATGGTTATGAGGATGGTATGAATGAAAACTGTGTGATGAGAAATCTCTGTTTATTGCTAGTATTCATAAGCAACACGCTTTAATGACTGGTAACGATCTCTTTCAAGGATGAATTATACCTCTTTCTGTCCATGTTACATGTAAGGTTTGTACGTCGCGTTGTATTGCAAAATGGCTAATCGTCAAATCACTTTCAAACTCTTGCAAAAAGTCACAAACCAGTCACCACCGAGCTGAAAGAGTCGAATCACTCGCATTCGCGATTTATACCTACCTAGCGCCCGCCTATGGGCTTACTACTATGTAGACCGATAGGGATAAGTTTTGAGGTTTCAAAAATATTAAAGTTCTTGATTTTTGGTATACAGTTCCAGGACCATTTACTTAACCTAATATATGATTTTGTGTCATCTTAGGTGCAGGGATAAGTATATATTGACGTTTTTGTCTTTTCTGACATTATCGGCCGGAAAGAAAATTAGAGACGATAATTTTACTTTCATGGGGATTAGAAAGTCGTAAACGATGTACACTAGGTTTTTGTGTCATCTCTCTCCACGGGAATACTGTTATTTAACCATTACCTAAGATGTCGCCTCAGTAGCTCAAAAGAATATTAGAGTTGGTGAAATAAGTGTTATAAGTTTTAGATCAATGGTATCTTTTGTTTATAATGTTTTGTGTCAGATTCCTCCATGGAATTTTCAGAAACTTTCCTTTTTTTGTTCAAAACGCTGTAAAAGTCACAAAAGAAAATTCAAGTTATTAGAGTTTATGTTTTTATTATCTTTATGATATAACGAAACACTATTCAAAATTTGTGTCGTTTTTATCCATGGAATCTTATATTATTAGATTCAGTTTAAATCCGGAACATTTTGAAATTTGCCGCTAAGAGCAAGCGCATGGGACGCGACGCGACGCGACACGCGAGCGGTGTGTGTGACCTTGAGAGCGCCCTTACGTCGCTCGTCGGTGGTTTTCGTAGTGCAAATGTAAAGCCGTACGTGCTGTTGACGGTACCTACATTGCTAGTCAAGAAGGTATCTACTTAATTATTTTTAAGTAAGTTGATGACCAGACTAAGAAGTTTTTTAGAAGTAGGTAAACATTAAATAAAAAGCTAAAAAAGAAAACAGGATATATATCTGATCTAGGCAAGTAAGTAAGTATAATTTGTTTTTACTTTATACCACCTCAAGTGCCACTATTCTAAATGACAGCCTTTCTGATTGTTAAAATTGAAATTAGAAATCATGCACCCACTGTCAATCACTCGTTTAATACATTTTGTTTTATAGTTTAGCATTTCTAACCCATTCATTATTATTAATGAGAACCAAGAATACTGGTTCTTCTATACGATGGTACCGGTGTCAGTTAATTTGCGTCAGTACTGGGAGTCCCGGGGAAAAAATTGAACTTTGAATTCCCGGTACTTTTTCCTATCTCGAACTCATTCATTTGAATATATTTATATTGAAGTTTACTATTAATGAGAACCGGTTCTGCGATACCATGTTAAAACCGGTGCCAGTTAAGTGCCCCAGTAAGTACCGTATCGGGAATCTCGGGAAAATTCGTAACCAGGAGTTCCTGGGATTATTTATCGATGTTATATAAACATTATCTGACTTCTGACCTTTCCTTTGGCTAGCCATATTTGCATTGCAATCTCCTGAGATCGGAAACTTTCCGGTTTTGGGGAGATTGTGGAGACAGGTTCATTTGCCCAGGTAGCTACTAATTAAGCATCTTATCGTTGTTCACAAGTATGGAGAAAATTGAATATCGGGTCATCATTCAATGCCTTCCTAGCAAAGAAAATCCAGTATCAAGCCGTAGGGTTTGTAAGCCGATGGCGCAGCTTCTTTGACGTTCATAAGTGCTTGTAACAGCATAGACTGAATAAATGACATTGAAATTGAATTTAAATTTGATGCACGAGCCACTACTGAACTGGTTCATGAACCTGTCTCCGCAGGCAGACTCTTAATAGCGCAATACAACTCTGCCCCCTTGTCATGTAACTCAAAAAGCTTCAGTTGACGACCGAGCAAGTCTATAGCTTTTATTGATATAGATGTAGAATAGTTAAATTTTTTCGCCCTGGCCTTTAGTGAAATAGCCAAGCCAATGCTAACTTACATCTTGTCCCTAATTCCCTAATTTGGTTGTCCACTGAGGCTGTAAGATTAACAGGATAAGAAACGGTCAGTCCTTTCAACCTGAATCCTACTTTGAGGGATATGCTTGCTGATCATGCGTGTCATTTTCATTGAGTTTCAACTTTTAATATTTCATAAAAAAATTAATTAGTATGAAAAAAGCTTTGCTTTACTGGCAAAGGTTTTTTACGTTGAAATGGTTCCTCCAACTATACCAAACGCAAACTCAGTTGTTTTCGAGAGTCATAACGAGTCGTCTAGCTCGCAGGTTCGACGACTTCCTCACGAACAAGCCGGGTTCTGAAAAGGCTTTAGCACCAAAGACCACATCCATATGCTTCGGCAGGTTATACAGAAGACCGAGGAGTATAATTTGCTACTTTGCTTGGCGTTTGCGGACTATAAGAAAGCCTTCGATACGATAGAGACCTGGGTGGTGCTGCATTCTCTCCAGAGGTGCCAAGTGGACTATAGGTATTTCGAGGTGTTGAGGTTCTTTCGTATAAGAACCTCAACACCTCCATGTCGGACCGATTACAGAACCAGAACACAAATCCCATCCAACTTCAGCAAGGTGTGAGACAGGGAGACGTCATTTCTCGGAAACTGTTCACAGCTGCGTCGAAGGATATCTTTAAGCTCTTGGACTCGAAAGGATTCGGCATCAAAATTAATGGCCAGTATCTGACACATCTTCGTTTAGCCAATGATATAGTCCTTGCGGCTGAGACCTTGGAAGATCTGAACACAATGCTCGAAGATCTCCGTAGTGCTTCCCAAACATTGGGTCTTAAGATGGAAAAGGCGAAAATCATGTCAATTTCCCATGTTATACCCACTTCAGTTCACGTTGGGAACCCTACACTCGAAATGTTGACCACTACGTTTACCTTGGACAGACAATCCAGTTAGGTAAGTCCAACTTCGAGAAAGAGATCTCCCGTCGAATCCAACTCGGATGGGCAGCATTCAGGAAGCTCCGTAAAATCATCGCTCCCAACTTACCGGAGTGTCTCAAGACGAAAGTCTATGACCAGTGTGTGTTGTCAGTGATGACTTACGGTAGTGAATCGTGGTCGCTAACAATGAGTATGCTCGGGGTTTCCCTACGTGATCGAATCTGATATGAGGAGATCCGTAGTAGAACTAAACTGATCAAAGCAACTGACATCGCTCGAAGGATTACTCGGCTGATATGGCTGTGGGCGGGGCACATAGAGAAGAACCGATGGCCGCTGGGGCGGAAAGGTTCTGGAATGGTGACCGCGCACGGGACGACGCTACGTGGGTAGGCCTCCGACAAGGTGGACCGACGGTCTGGTGAAGGTCAAAGGAAGCCGCTGGATGCGGGCAGCGCAGGACCGATCGTTGTGGAGATCCTTGGGGGAGTCTTATACCTAGCAGTGGGTGTCATGTGGCTTAAACGATGACCACGACTTGATGATTGAAGTTAAGATCCAAACATCTTTAAGGGTGCTTTCAGTTTAGACGTTTCTTGTCGGATCGCTGCGGTGGCGAAGCGGTGCATTTGTCGTTTTGCGCACGGACGGTCGTTTGTTTCCATACAAAGCCAGAGACAGAAAGTAGCGTTGTTGCGAGATTAACGCTTTATTATCTGATATATTTCGGTCAGAAATGGACAGCTATACTCTTCCCCTGCCATTAGACAAGCATAAATACGAATATGTACTTCACAATATATTCCAAAGACTGGCGTTCAATGCGTCGAAATCGGCTAAGCGTTTTGATTATTTTATCTTCTGTACCGCGCTAGAGTGTAACTTCATACCTGTTCTTGTGTTTCCGAATACTTACAAACCCGGGGATTCTAAATCCCTAATGAATTCCTTCTAGGTTCATCGTTGATTGTATGATATCTTATCATTAGGCGGTATAACAGGGCAGTGACCTATTTATCAGAGTGAGACAGCAATACAGCCAGACAGTAATATGAGCGTATTTCAATAGTACGTTATAGTATAAAAGCTGATTTTTGTGTGTGTTACGCGGGGAACTACCAAAAAATAGTTTCACAGCAGCAGCACTTTCTATGGTTCTTTCATCTTGCGTCTAACATTTTCATTTATGCACACATTTTAAACAGCTCAATAATACAAAAAAGCTTTAGGGGTTTCTCAGTACCGGGAGTAGCGATATTCCCGGTTCTCTTAACGGAGTATCGGACCCGGTTCCTGTAAATTTACGACTATGCCGTATTTAGTAAGTACAAGCTATAAATTTTGTTTTGCTGACTCTACTTAAAGCAGAATACTTTTTTATATGATAAATAATTAAAAAAAAACTACCGAAAAGCGATAGGTACCTGTAAGTAAAAGTGAAAATCTACTAAATAACTCATATAGGTAAAATATCTGCTCTGCTATGCGACCGACGACCCGGACAGGGACACCCTGTCATTCTTTCACTTGCTTAACAGTAACAGTATTGAAAATTAGATGTGACCTGCATCTGCATAGTAGATTAACGCTTAATATAGACTGTGATGATAATCTCTACTAACCGAACGACGGCGTGTGTTCTTTCGTTCATCAATTCAATCCTTACCTAATCTGATCTAATCACGGGATAATCTAATTACCTATTATAGTAGGTACCGAATATAACCCGACTGAGACGGACGAGACGCCGCGATGTCACACGGTCCACGCGTATAGTAGACCGATCGCGCTGAGTTATTTTGTAGGCAAAACCTTCAAAAATTCTAAAGTTTATAAAAACTTGCCTGTGGATGTATTTGCATATAAAAAGCTTATTTTTGCGTTTTGTGTCATTTCTTGCCTATGCATCTATAGAAATTCGAATATTTGTGGTGGATATAAATAATTCAAAATAAAACCTACAAAATTGATTTCAAGTTAAAAAACGCAATGGTATTGAATTTAAGATAGCCTGCGTAGTGTACAAACCTAGTTTGTGTCACATTCGTCCAGGGGAAAGTGACTTAAAGTCAGTACATTAATAACTAAGGCAAAAAAAAATTCGAGTTTAAATAACTAGTACCATAATCTGCAGATTACTTAAATAAACCCATGAAATAAATTTGTGCCAGATTCAGGAATGGGATTTTAGTATTTTCAATTTTTTTGTTTGTCCGAGCTATAAGTGCTTTAAAAAAATATTACAATTATTAGAATTTACTTATTTGATATTAAAAATGCATGATTGATGGACAGTGTGAATTTGTGACATATTAATGCACGGCATTATTAATTAAGAAAAAAATACATTAAAGCGCACGAAGTTAGTAGGTACATAGCGCGCGATGCGAACGAAGCGCAGGCGGCAAGCCCGGCGCGGTCGACCTACCTATACGCGTGGACCGTGTGACATCGCGGCGTCCGTCTCAGTCGGGTTATATTCGGTACCTACTATAATAGGTAATTAGATTATCCCGTGATTAGATCAGATTAGGTAAGGATTGAATTGATGAACGAAAGAACACACGCCGTCGTTCGGTTATGTAGAGATTATCATCACAGTCTATATTAAGCGTTAATCTACTATGCAGACGCAGGTCACATCTAATTTTCAATACTGTTACTTTTATGCAAGTGAAAGAATGACAGGGTGTCCCTGTCCGGGTCGTCGGTCGCATAGCAGAGCAGATATTATACCTATTTAGTAGATTTTCACTTTTACTTACAGGAACCTATCGCTTTTCGGTAGTTTTTATTTTTTTTATTAATCATATAAAAAAAGTATTCTGCTTTAAGTAGAGCCAGCATAACAAAATTTATAGCTTATACTTACTAAATACGGCATAGTCGTAGATTTACAGGAACCGGGTCCGATACCCCGTTAAGAGAACCGGGAATATCGCTACTCCCGGTACTGAGAAACCCCTAAAGCTTTTTTGTATTATTGAGCTGTTTAAAATGTGTGCATAAATGAAAATGTTAGACACAAGATGAAAGAACCATAGAAAGTGCTGCTGCTGTGAAACTATTTTTTGGTAGTTTCCCGCGTAACACACACAAAATTCAGCTTTTATACTATAACGTACTATTGAAATACGCTCATATTACCGGTCATATTACTGTCTGGCTATTGCTGTCTCACTCTGATAAACAGGTCACTGCCCTGTTATACCGCCTAATGATAAGCTAGGAGTATCATACAATCAACGATTCATTAGGGATTTAGAATCCCCGGGTTTGTAAGTATTCGGAAACACAAAAACAGGTAAGAAGTTACACTCTAGCGCGGTACAGAAGATAAAAAAATCAAAACGCTTAGCCGATTTCGACGCATTGAACGCCAGTCTTTGGAATATATTGTGAAGTACATATTCGTATTTATGCTTGTCTAATGGCAGGAGAAGAGTATAGCTGTCCATTTCAGACCGAAATATATCAGATAATAAAGCGTTAAGCTCGCAACAACGCTACTTTCTGTCTCTGCTCAAGGGGTTTGCGTTCAAGCTTATAACAAAAATATCTTTTGTGCGGCGTCGGTACCGCCACAAAAATAGATAGATACCGACGCCGTACTGTAACCGCACCGCACAAACGACCGTCCGTGCGCAAAACGACAAATGCACCGCTTCGGCACCGCAGCGATCCGACTAGAAACGTCTAAACTGAAAGCGCCCTTAAAGATGTTTGGATCTAAACTTCGATCATCAAGTCGTAGTCATCGTTTAAGCCACATGACACCCACTGCTAGGTATAAGACTCCCCCAAGGATCTCCACAACGATCGGTCCTGCGCTGCCCGCATCAAGCGGCTTCCCTTGACCTTCACCAGACCTTCGGTCCACCTTGCCGGAGGCCTACCCACGTAGCGTCGTCCCGTGCGCAGTCGCCATTCCAGAACCTTTCCGCTCCAGCGGCCATCGGTTCTTCTCTATGTGCCCCGCCCACAGCCATATCAGCCGAGTAATCCTTCGAGCGATGTCAGTTGCTTTGATCAGTTTAGTTCTCCTACGGATCTCCTCATATCAGATTCGATCACGTAGGGAAACGCCGAGCATACTCATAGTTAGCGACCACGATTCACTACCGTAAGTCATCACTGACAACACACACTGGTCATAGACTTTCGTCTTGAGACACTCCGGTAAGTTGGACGCGATGATTTTACGGAGCTTCCTGAATGCTGCCCATCCGAGTTGGATTCGACGGGAGATCTCTTTCTCGAAGTTGGACTTACCTAACTGGATTATCTGTCCAAGGTAAACGTAGTGGTCAACATTTCGAGTGTAGGGTTCCCAACGTGAACTGAAGTGGGTATAACATGGGAATTTGACATGATTTTCGCCTTTTCCATGTTCATCTTAAGCCCCAATGTTTCGGAAGCACTACGGAGATCTTCGAGCATTGTGTTCAGATCTTCCAAGGTCTCAGCCGCAAGGACTATATCATTGGCTAAACGAAGATGTGTCAGATACTGGCCATTAATGTTGATGCCGAGTCCTTTCGAGTCCAAGAGCTTAAAGATATCCTTCGACGCAGCTGTGAACAGTTTCCGAGAAATGACGTCTCCCTGTCTCACACCTCGCTGAAGTTGGATGGGATTTGTGTTCTGGTTCTGTAATCGGTCCGACATGGTGGCATGTTCGTATAAGTACCTCAACACCTCGAAATACCTATAGTCCACTTGGCACCTCTGGAGAGAATGCAGCACCGCCCAGGTCTCTATCGTATCGAAGGCTTTCTTATAGTTCGCAAACGCCAAGCAAAGTAGCAAATTATACTCCTCGGTCTTCTGTATAACCTGCCGAAGCGTATGGAATTTCAGAACCCGGCTTGTTCGTGAGGAAGTCGTCGAACCTGCGAGCTAGACGACTCGTTATGACTCTCGAAAACAACTGAGTTTGCGTTTGGTATAGTTGGAGGTACCATTTCAGCGTAAAAAACCTTTGCCAGTAAAACAAAGCTTTTTTCATGCTAATTAAAATTTTAATGAAATATTAAAAGTTAAAACTTAATGAAAATGACACGCATGATCAGCAAGCATATCCCTTAAAGTAGGATTCAGGTTGAAAGGGCTGACCTGTTTCTTATCCTGTTAATCTTACAGCCTCAGTGGACAACCGAATTAGGGAATTAGGGACAAGATGTAAGTTAGCATTGGCTTGGCTATTTCACTAAAGGCCAGGGCGAAAAAATTTAACGATTCTACATCTATATCAATAAAAGCTATAGACTTGCTCGGTCGTCAACTGAAGCTTTTTGGGTTACATGACAAGGGGGCAGAGTTGTATTGCGCTATTAAGAGTCTGCCAAAGGAGACAGGTTCATGAACCAGTTCAGTAGGGGCTCGTGCATCAAATTTAAATTCAAATTCAATATAATTTATTCAGTCAATGCAGTTACAAGCACTTATGAACGTCAAAGAAGCTACGCCATCGGCTCACAAACTCTACGGCTGGATACTGGATTTTCTTTGCTAGGAAGGCATTGAATGATGACCCGATATTCAATTTTCTCCATACTTGTGAACAACGATAAGATGCTTAATTAGTAGCTACCTGGGCAAATGAACCTGTCTCCACAATCCCCCCAAAACCGGAAAGTTTCCGATCTCAGGAGATTGCAATGCAAATATGGCTAGCCAAAGGAAAGGTCAGAAGTCAGATAATGTTTATATAACATCGATAAATAATGCTAGGGCATAGTCCCAGGAAATCCTGGTTACGAATTTTCCCGAGATTCCCGATACGGTACTTACTGCGGCACATTAACTGGCATCGTTTTTAACATGGTATCGCAGAACCGGTTCCCTTTAATAGTAAACTTCAATATAAATATATTCAAATGAATGAGTTCTAGAACCGAAAAAAAGTACCGGGAATTCAAAGTTCAATTTTTTTCCCGGGACTCCAAGTACTGACGCAAATTAACTGACACCGGTACCATCGTATAGAAGAACCAGTATTCTTGGTTCTCATTAATAATAATGAATGGGTTATAAATGCAAAACTATAAAACAAAATGTATTAAACGAGTGATTGACAGTGGGTGCATTATTTCTAATTTCAATTTTAACAATCAGAAAGGCTGTCATTTAGAATAGTGGCACTTGAGGTGGTATAAAGTAAAAACAAATTATACGTACTTACTTGCCTAGATCAGATATATATCATGTTTTCTTTTTTTTGCTTTTTATTTAATGTTTACCTACTTCTAAAAACATCTTAGTCTGGTCATCAACTTACTAAAAAATAATTAAGTAGGTACCTTCTTGACTAGCAATGTAGATACCGTCAACAGCACGTACGGCTTTACATTTGCACTACGAAAACCACCGACGACGCGACGAGCGACGTAAGGGCGCTCTCAAGGTCACACACACCGCTCGCGTGTCGCGTCCCATGCGTGCTCTTAGCGGCAAATTTCAAAATGTTCCGGATTTATACTGAATCTAATAATATAAGATTCCATGGATAAAAACGACACAAATTTTGAATAGTGTTTCGTTCTTGGACGAATTAACCACTGGACGCGTAACGAGGACCGCGTTCGCCTTTACCCCTCTGTCACTTACCCTGCCTTTTAGACATAGTAAGCAATATGGCGTTGTCAGTATGACGCGAGATCTCGTAGTGGAACATTATCTCAAAAATGGGTAAATACGCTGAGTTAATTTGTAAAAAACATACCGGACAATCAAAACATTTTTCTTTTCACGCGTAAGTACAATTTCAATCTATTAGAGTAGCAATTTTTCGTAAAATAAATAAAATTTGGTATGTAAACAAAATGTAATACGTCATTTCAAAAAGTAATCATTGTACATGTAAATTCTTCAAAGATATTGCATAAGTAATTTGGTTGGGTTATATGTATCATTCATTCAATCAATTGTCATTTTTATGTCGTAAAGGGCTTGAACATATCGATAATCATATCGATGTATGTAAATGAACGAACGAATCCAATTTTAATGTAGGAACTATTCAAATTAATTTCAGATTTACAGTTGAACCCCTAGAAGAAGAAATTGGCTGGAAGCGGTACGCAGGGAGATAACATGGACGAGGACTCAGGTCTTAGATAACATCTAAGGCCTGATGATGGAGCCAGAAGATAACTATAGGAACTCTGTAATTAAACGACGCAACCCTACGAACTTTGAGCTCGTTATATTTTAAATATAGCTTCAAACTAAAGAAAAAAAGTTGTTTATTTCACCCGCATGGTTCCCGTTCCCGTGGTAATATCAAAAATCCTTCCTTAGTGCTCGCCAATATCGTTAAAAGAACCTGTATGCAATATTTCAGTTTAATTGGTTTAGCCGTTTGGGCTGTGCGTTGCCTATCAATCAGTCACGGTATTGTTTTTTAGTATTAGACTTATGTTGTACATTATCATAGTGTGTTGTACATTAACATTTAAAATTTATCATAAGTATAAAAATAGCATTGACAACGCAAAAATTCAAAAATCATAAATTATTAGCTGTTGCATCATAATTGATCGTTAAACATTTGTTTTTTTTCTCTTTCGAATGCAAGGAAGGATATTCTTACAGCGTATTAAAAATATAAAAGTATCGGAGAATTTCGACAGTGGTCTGCAAGTCTCGGCAGCTCATTGGTTAGAGCAGTGGGCCGGATTCCCAAAGGTCGTGTGTTCAAGTCCCATCTGAAAATTCACTTGTGGCCGAGTTCATTTGTTCCAATATTCTTCTTGTTAAAATTTATCATAACTGGTGGTTACATTTATTATTTGTTTCTAACATAGACCTTGTTAGGTCACAGCAAGAATAAAATTAATTATATTTATATTATATAATGTATGTACGTAAGCTATATTATACTATTTTTTAATCTTTAATTATTTTTATTTTAATATCGTTTTATTATATTCAAGTAAAATAATCTTAAAACTACAATAAACTATTGGTTGAAATATCTTGCAATTAGTATTTCAGCTAGTAGTTGCTAGAAAGATACTGCCTTTTCTTTTTCTTAAATATAGGTAATTTATATGCGATGTTTTGTTGATAACTTCTGGGAGTTTGTTGTTTAAAACTGTCATAGCGTATGCTAGACCATACTCTATCCAAACGCTAGTCTACTATTTCCAATTTAGGTTTAGGTTGTGCTAATTTTGTACGGTGGCGTAAATTTTGAGATTTTTAATAAAGTGAAAACAAGTTTATATTTTTTCTTACAAATATGCATATTTCTTAAATGTAAATGGATACTAGAGTTGAAATTAAAATGTTTTAGTCTCAACGATCTTTGACAATCCTATAATGTCGATGGTTATTTTCAGTAAGTTTTAGTATACTTAGATTGTTGGCTTACGAGATATCACAGCTCGAGATTACTCATATTTTGTTTTATATAAAAAAGCTCGAGTGATTGCAGAAGAAGTTAATGTAAATAATTAATTATATTATTATATAAACCAAATATTAATGTTTTTTACTCACTTAAAAAGTGTTAGTTAGTAATTTGTAAACCCACCTGGCTAGCGACTACCATCTTATCTAAGTCCGTTCCGGCAGTTAGAGGTAAGATAGCCAGTTCCGAGATTCCGGGAGAGTCGCGCTTCCATCTTAAGCCTTATCAGTACTTAGTATCAGGTTGTATAAAAAACCCAAACACATACGCTTTGGAAACCATATTTTATAGTTTTTATGAATTTGAGGGATTTTTTAAATGAGATTTCAAATTATTAGGTGCTTTTTGTTTTTCTACGAAACAAACAATTAACTTACTAATTTCTTTAAAACACACATGATTTATTAAACTCAATAGCTTCATTCATTCACTCTTTACTTTTCGTGCTTTTTATTTTCCCACGAAGTAAACAATTAACTTACTAATTTCTTTAAAACACACATGATTTATTAAACTCAATAGGTTCATTCATTCACTCCTTACTTATCGATAAAAAAATTATCGATTACTTCAAGCACTACTGTCATTATTTGACATTAGTAATCGCCCCTCACCCCCGCAAGTATTGGTTGATCGTGATTTCATACATTCTTCTCGGGTTTCGTGTCCAGTGGTTAATTCGTCCAAGGTTTCGTTATATCAAAAAGATAATAAAAACATAAACTCTAATAACTTAAATTTTCTTTTGTGACTTTTACAGCATTTTGAACAAAAAAAGGAAAGTTTCTGAAAATGCCATGGAGGAATCTGACACAAAACATTATAAACAAAAGATACCATTGATCTAAAACTTATAACACTTATTTCACCAACTCTAATTCTTTTGAGCTACTGAGGCGACATCTTAGGTAATGGTTAAATAACAGTATTCCCGTGGAGAGAGATGACACAAAAACCTCGTGTACATCGTTTACGACTTTCTAGTCCCCATGAAAGTAAAATTATCGTCTCTAATTTTCTTTACGGTCGATAATGTCAGAAAAGACAAAAACGTCAATATATACTTATCCCTGCACCTAAGATGACACAAAATCATATATTAGGTTAAGTAAATGGACCTGGAACTGTATACCAAAAATCAAGAACTTTAATATTTTTGAAACCTCAAAACTTATCCCTATCGGTCTATAGGTAGGTCGACCGCGCCGGGCTTGCCGCCTGCGCTTCGTTCGCATCGCGCGCTATGTACCTACTAACTTCGTGCGCTATTTTGTATTTTTTTCTTAATTAATAATGCCGTGCATTAATATGACACAAATTCACACTGTCCATCAATCATGCATTTTTAATATCAAATAAGTAAATTCTAATAATTGTAATATTATTTTAAAGCACTTATAGCTCGGACAAACAAAAAAATTGAAAATACTAAAATCCCATGCCTGAATCTGGCACAAATTTATTTCATGGGTTTATTTAAGTAATCTGCAGATTATGGTACTAGTCATTTAAACTCTAATTTTTTTTTGCCTTAGTTATCAATGTACTGACTTTAAGTCACTTTTAGACCGATAGGGATAAGTTTTGAGGTTTCAAAAATATTAAAGTTCTTGATTTTTGGTATACAGTTCCAGGACCATTTACTTAACCTAATATATGATTTTGTGTCATCTTAGGTGCAGGGATAAGTTTATATTGACGTTTTTGTCTTTTCTGACATTATCGGCCGGAAAGAAAATTAGAGACGATAATTTTACTTTCATGGGGATTAGAAAGTCGTAAACGATGTACACGAGGTTTTTGTGTCATCTCTCTCCACGGGAATACTGTTATTTAACCATTACCTAAGATGTCGCCTCAGTAGCTCAAAAGAATATTAGAGTTGGTGAAATAAGTGTTATAAGTTTTAGATCAATGGTATCTTTTGTTTATAATGTTTTGTGTCAGATTCCTCCATGGCATTTTCAGAAACTTTCCTTTTTTTGTTCAAAACGCTGTAAAAGTCACAAAAGAAAATTCAAGTTATTAGAGTTTATGTTTTTATTATCTTTATGATATAACGGAACACTATTCAAAATTTGTGTCGTTTTTATCCATGGAATCTTATATTATTAGATTCAGTTTAAATCCGGAACATTTTGAAATTTGCCGCTAAGAGCAAGCGCATGGGACGCGACGCGACGCGACACGCGAGCGGTGTGTGTGACCTTGAGAGCGCCCTTACGTCGCTCGTCGGTGGTTTTCGTAGTGCAAATGTAAAGCCGTACGTGCTGTTGACGGTACCTACATTGCTAGTCAAGAAGGTACCTACTTAATTATTTTTAAGTAAGTTGATGACCAGACTAAGATGTTTTTTAGAAGTAGGTAAACATTAAATAAAAAGCAAAAAAAAAAAAACAGGATATATATCTGATCTAGGCAAGTAAGGAAGTATAATTTGTTTTTACTTTATACCACCTCAAGTGCCACTATTCTAAATGACAGCCTTTCTGATTGTTAAAATTGAAATTAGAAATCATGCACCCACTGTCAATCACTCGTTTAATACATTTTGTTTTATAGTTTTACATTTCTAACCCATTCATTATTATTAATGAGAACCAAGAATACTGGTTCTTCTATACGATGGTACCGGTGTCAGTTAATTTGCGTCAGTACTGGGAATCCCGGGAAAAAAATTGAACTTTGAATTCCCGGTACTTTTCCCTATCTCGAACTCATTCATTTGAATATATTTATATTGAAGTTTACTATTAATGAGAACCGGTTCTGCGATACCATGTTAAAACCGATGCCAGTTAATGTGCCCCAGTAAGTACCGTATCGGGAATCTCGGGAAAATTCGTAACCAGGAGTTCCTGAGACTATGCCCTAGCATTATTTATCGATGTTATATAAACATTATCTGACTTCTGACCTTTCCTTTGGCTAGCCATATTTGCATTGCAATCTCCTGAGATCGGAAACTTTCCGGTTTTGGGGGGATTGTGGAGACAGGTTCATTTGCCCAGGTAGCTACTAATTAAGCATCTTATCGTTGTTCACAAGTATGGAGAAAATTTAATATCGGGTCATCATTCAATGCCTTTCTAGCAAAGAAAATCCAGTATCCAGCCGTATGGTTTGTGAGCCGATGGCGTAGCTTCTTTGACGTTCATAAGTGCTTGTAACAGCATAGACTGAATAAATGATATTGAATTTGAATTTAAATTTGATGCACGAGCCCCAACTGAACTGGTTCATGAACCTGTCTCCGCAGGCAGACTCTTAATAGCGCAATACAACTCTGCCCCCTTGTCATGCTTCAGTTGACGACCGAGCAAGTCTATAGCTTTTATTGATATAGATGTAGAATCGTAAAATTTTTTCGCCCTGGCCTTTAGTGAAATAGCCAAGCCAATGCTAACTTACATCTTGTTCCTAATTCCCTAATTCGGTTGTCCACTGAGGCTGTAAGATTAACAGGATAAGAAACAGGTCTCGGCTGTACAATTTCAAAACCTAGTAAGGGGCAGGAGACAAATTTTACAGGAGAGCCAAAAAACGAGTTGATCACTTTGAGAGCTTGCCGCGCTGAAACTAAAAGAGCTGGTATGATGAGTCTTGGATCAAAAGATGCGGTATATCCTTGGCTATCTACAGAGTATAACTATATACCATAATAAATGATAGATCAAGTTTTATAGCACTTACTAATTGTTAAATTGTTTTTTTAACTTGGACTCAGCTGGTTTTACAATTTAAAAACCTAGCAAGTGTCGTTACTAGGTTTTTAATTTTGTTTTAATTAGTTCCTTAGTCCTCAAACTACTATTGAATGAACCTAGTAAGTACGTGTATATTTTAAATAAAACTCGTTTTTTTAATAATTATTTAATTTATGAAAATATATTATAGAAAAAAGTTATCAGTCGGTAATCATTTGCCCTCCTGAAACTAAATCTTCGAATGCGTCACAAACAGGTATTGTAGTTTTTGTAGTGCTTGTCTGATTGGGACTGTAGACGTCAGAATGTGACCTGAAATAGAAGATAGCTATGCTCAACCAAGCACCACCCACCCGTGCAAAAAACAGCAGAAACAAATGTACTAAAGTATAAATACCCAATCGTCGTTGAATTGCAAGCAACCGTTCCATTTAAAATAAGTTATTTGTTTATCACTAATAGTACAGTCGATAAGTAGACGAAATATTAACTTTTAACTATTAATTTTAACTGTTTGTCTATTTGATTTTTCCTATACACATCAATAAGGTGGCATTGTAGTGTATGAATTCCCCTTCGAAGAGAAAAAAGTTATTGACAAGGTATTTTACTAAACACATGTTATTCGCGTGTGACATTTCATGTTCCATGCTATGTTTCAAAAATTACGAAGTGTTAAAAGACCTATGCCGAAGCCGTACGTAATATATATGCGTTGTGTAGGTACATCATACTAAATAAGATTTAGTAAAAATAATTGCGGGGAAACGACCATACTGGCACGTACATATTATATAGGGCACTAGTAGGCGGCCAGGGCCACGAATCATTACGTAGTTTTGACATTCATTGCGTTTTCAAACGATAATCATTAAAAACATATTGATCTTCAATAACTCGTTAACTATGAGGTTTTCAGATTTGGCCCCATACTAGAAAATGATAGTAATGATGGGGAGAATACTCGGTTTTCGTTTTCGTTAATAGGTCTGTTGACACCCTGTATAATAATTAATATGATATAAAAGTAAGCACCGGCTTATTTGTCACGTGTACGTGCTGAAGTTTAAATATCATATACGACAAAAACAAAAACATCATTTTTGAAGTAAAAATACAAACTGAAATCCTTGTCTATAATCATGACTCACAAGATGGTTATCGACTGTACCTACTTCTATAATAGACCTAATAGTATCCCACAAAAGCCTTAAACAAGACATTTACATCACAAAAAGCTTGAAAATCTGTTACAAGGCATTTGAATATTGTTGAGGTTATGAAAAAAAGGGTTAATTTTTACTTTATAATCAAAACATAATTTTACTTACATATATAGCATCTTGATGTTTATTAAAGGCACTTAACATTAACTTCGACCTATAAAACTGTTTTTTTGACATCATAAACCACCGTTAATTATTAAAAACAGATGAACAATTATTGCAGAGGGTTTGGCGTCTTGTCGCTTACTGACGTTAGCGCGCGTAATTCAACCGTTCGTTGACAGCTTTAAAAACCTAGTAAGTCGCATGACAACTTCAAAAACCTAGCAACGGACATCCCTTGCTAGGTTTAGACATTGTCAATGTTACTTGCTGTGTCTTTTAAATTGTTTTTAGGCTCTTTCGCGTTACGACTGTGTACTTGCTAGGTTTTTCAATATTTAAAATCCTATTTCTAAAACATTTATAGATGTTTTGGCGATAGGAATCGGTGCCTTATGACTTTAGAAGCCCAATAATGCAAAAACCCGTTTTTTCTTGGAGGTGTCCCTTGCTAGGTTTTGAAATTGTACAGCCGAGGTCAGTCCTTTCAACCTGAATCCTACTTTGAGGGATATGCTTGCTGATCATGCGTGTCATTTTCATTAAGTTTCAACTTTTAATATTTCATTAAAATTTTAATTAGCATGGAAAAACCTTTGCTTTACTGGCAAAGGTTTTTTACGCTGAAATGATTCCTCCAACTATACCAAACGCAAACTCAGTTGTTTTCGAGAGTCATAACGAGTCGTCTAGCTCGCAGATTCGACGACTTCCTCACGAACAAGCCGAGTTCTGAAAAGGCTTTAGCACCAAAGACCACATCCATACGCTTCGGCAGGTTATACAGAAGACCGAGGAGTATAATTTGCTACTTTGCTTGGCGTTTGCGAACTATAAGAAAGCCTTCGATGCGATAGAGACCTGGGAGGTGCTGCATTCTCTCCAGAGGTGCCAAGTGGATTATAGGTATTTCGAGGTGTTGAGGTACTTATACTAACATGCCACCATGTCGGACCGATTACAGAACCAGAACACAAATCCCATCCAACTTCAGCGAGGTGTGAGACAGCGAGACGTCATTTCTCGGAAACTGTTCACAGCTGCGTCGAAGGATATCTTTAAGCTCTTGGACTCGAAAGGACTCGGCATCAACATTAATGGGCAGTATCTGACACATCTTCGTTTAGCCAATGATATAGTCCTTGCGGCTGAGACTTTGGAAGATCTGAACACAATGTTCGAAGATCTCCGTAGTGCTTCCCAAACATTGGGTCTTAAGATGAACGTGGAAAAGGCGAAAATCATGTCAAATTCCCATGTTATACCCACTTCAGTTCACGTTGGGAACCCTACACTCGAAATGTTGACCACTACGTTTACCTTGGACAGACAATCCAGTTAGGTAAGTCCAACTTCGAGAAAGAGATCTCCCGTCGAATCCAACTCGGATGGGCAGCGTTTAGGAAGCTCCGTAAAATCATCGCGTCCAACTTACCGAAGTGTCTCAAGACGAAAGTCTATGACCAATGTGTGTTGTCAGTGATGACTTACGGTAGTGAATCGTGGTCGCTAACTATGAGTATGCTCGGCGTTTCCCTACATGATCGAATCTGATATGAGGAGATCCGTAGGAGAACTAAACTGATCAAAGCAACTGACATCGCTCGAAGGATTACTCGGCTGATATGGCTGTGGGCGGGGCACATAGAGAAGAACCGATGGCCGCTGGGGCGGAAAGGTTCTGGAATGGCGACTGCGCACGGGACGACGCTACGTGGGTAGGCCTCCGACAAGGTGGACCGACGGTCTGGTGAAGTTCAAGGGAAGCCGCTAGATGCGGGCAGCGCAGGACCGATCGTTGTGGAGATCCTTGGGGGAGTCTTATACCTAGCAGTGGGTGTCATGTGGCTTAAACGATGACTACGACTTGATGATCGAAGTTTAGATCCAAACATCTTTAAGGGCGCTTTCAGTTTAGACGTTTCTTGTCGGATCGCCGCGGTGCCGAAGCGGTGCATTTGTCGTTTTGCGCATGGACGGTCGTTTGTTTCCATACAAAGCGCGCGGTGCGGTTACAGTGCGGCGTCGGTATCTATCTATTTTTGTGGCGGTACCGACGCCGCACAAAAGATATTTTTGTTATAAGCTTGAACGCAAACCCCTTGAGCAGAGACAGAAAGTAGCGTTGTTGCGAGCTTAACGCTTTATAATCTGATATATTTCGGTCTGAAATGGACAGCTATACTCTTCCCCTGCCATTAGACAAGCATAAATACGAATATGTACTTCACAATATATTCCAAAGACTGGCGTTCAATGCGTCGAAATCGGCTAAGCGTTTTGATTCTTTTATCTTCTGTACCGCGCTAGAGTGTAACTTCTTACCTGTTCTTGTGTTTCCGAATACTTACAAACCCGGGGATTCTAAATCCCTAATGAATACCTTCTAGGCTCATCGTTGATTGTATGATACTCCTAGCTTATCATTAGGCGGTATAACAGGGCAGTGACCTATTTATCAGAGTGAGACAGCAATAGCCAGACAGTAATATGACCAGTAATATGAGCGTATTTCAATAGTACGTTATAGTATAAAAGCTGAATTTTGTGTGTGTTACGCGGGGAACTACCAAAAAATAGTTTCACAGCAGCAGCACTTTCTATGGTTCTTTGAACTTGCGTCTAACATTTTCATTTATGCACACATTTTAAACAGCTCAATAATACAAAAAAGCTTTAGGGGTTTCTCAGTACCGGGAGTAGCGATATTCCCGGTTCTCTTAACGGAGTATCGGACCCGGTTCCTGTAAATCTACGACCAAGCCGTATTTAGTAAGTATACGCTATAAATTTTGTTTTGCTGACTCTACTTAAAGCAGAATACTTTTTTTATATGATAAATAAAAAAATAAAAACTACCGAAAAGCGATAGGTACCTGTAAGTAAAAGTGAAAATCTACTAAATAACTCATATAGGTATAATATCTGCTCTGCTATGCGACCGACGACCCGTACAGGGACACCCTGTCGTTCTTTCACTTGCATAAAAGTAACAGTATTGAAAATTAGATGTGACCTGCATCTGCATAGTAGATTAACGCTTCATATAGACTGTGATGAAATCTCTACATAACCGAACGACGGCGTGTGTTCTTTCGTTCATCAATTCAATCCTTACCTAATCTGATCTAATCACGGGATAATCTAATTAGTATTATAGTAGGTACCGAATATAACCCGACTGAGACGGAACGCCGCGATGTCACACGGTCCACGCTTATAGGTAGGTCGACCGCGCCGGGCTTGCCGCCGCCCGGCGCGGGCGCTTCGTTCGCATCGCGCGCTATGTACCTACTAACTTCGTGCGCTTTTTAGTATTTTTTTCTTAATTAATAATGCCGTGCATTAATATGACACAAATTCACACTGTCCATCAATCATGCATTTTTAATATCAAATAAGTAAATTCTAATAAATTGTAATATTTTTTTAAAGCACTTATAGCTCGGACAAACAAAAAAATTGGAAATACTAAAATCCCATGCCTGAATCTGGCACAAATTTATTTCATGGGTTTATTTAAGTAATCTGCAGATTATGGTACTAGTTATTTAAACTCTAATTTTTTTTTGCCTTAGTTATTAATGTACTGACTTTAAGTCACTTTCCCCTGGACGAATGTGACACAAACTAGGTTTGTACACTACGCAGGCTATCTTAAATTCAATATCATTGCGTTTTTTAACTTGAAATCAATTTTGTAAGTTTTATTTTGAATTATTTATATCCACCACAAATATTCGAATTTCTATAGATGCATAGGTAAGAAATGACACAAAACGCAAAAATAAGCTTTTTATATGCAAATACATCCACAGGCAAGTTTTTATAAACTTTAGAATTTTTGAAGGTTTTGCCTACAAAATAACTCAGCGCGATCGGTCTATTTCCCCTGGACGAATGTGACACAAACTAGGTTTGTACATTACGCAGGCTATCTTAAATTCAATACCATTGCGTTTTTTAACTTGAAATCAATTTTGTAAGTTTTATTTTGAATTATTTATATTCACCACAAATATTCGAATTTCTATAGATGCATAGGCAAGAAATGACACAAAATGCAAAAATAAGCTTTTTATATGCAAATACATCCACAGGCAAATTTTTATAAACTTTAGAATTTTTTAAGGTTTTGCCTACAAAATAACTCAGCGCGATCGGTCTATATGGGAACTAAGGGTGACGTGACGTCAAATAGCCTGTTTGATGAAATTGTTTCAAATGCGAGTGGAATCGAGTATCACCTCCTTTTCTCAAATTATTCTTATTATCGGAGTCTCGTATTGTTTTATTATCGAAGATAGCCCAGTACAGGTACGATATTTTATTTCATTTAATTATGTGTTAATAAATAATAATAATTAATTTTATATTAACAAAGTGTATCCCATAAAGTTTATCGAATAAAGACAACGGAATATAAAGATAACAATGTTACAAACTTTCGTGCTTATATTTGTCGATCAAAGCATAATCGCATTAAACTAATGAGCTTACGCAAGTCCTTTAATGTGGCAGTTCAGATAGGTTACTCTACGTTAGACATTTTAAATTTTACCCAACAATGGCGTGTGAACAAACGACTTTAAGTTGCTATTTTATTGTTTAGATATTCGTGTGAGTTTGTTCTCCTTTCACTTGTAGGTACTAGGCATAACTAAAGGGTACGGTACGAACTGTACGAAGCAGCTGAATAAAAGGGCATCCCCAGTTCACGACTGAACCAAGCACGTAATTGAATCCAAGGTAAATGTTTAGCAAATATGCTGATGCGATGATAATTTTAACACTATAGTTACGCAATTTTTTGTTACGTTATTTACGTAGGTAACTACTGTCATCCGTAAAGATTGATATAGCAATTACGACATAGATAATCGTGAGAATAATGGTGGGATTTGTAGGTGTAGGAAGAAAGTTGATAGCCCACTCGGAGCGCAGGAAGGCGCCTGGGAAGGTCGATGACCTGACAACTGTTAGTACAGTCACTGTTACTTTCAAAGGTCGTCGGCGTAGGTCGGCCTGGGATACCGCCTGAGATATCACCAGCCCCTCTTAAGTATGTTAAGGAGCTTTTAAAAGGAGAACTATTATTAAAGACATAATATACTGTTTTTACTCTGCCAGGTATTAGATTAGTCTTTCTATAAATATGGTTTTCAGCTTAAGCATTTCCTTATCATCGGAGTTTCTTTTCTCTTTTAAATCAAATTACTTATAAAACAATTGGTAGTTATAATATCTGAGTCTTCAGGGTCCAGATAATGTTTTGATTGTTAAAGTTACTTTACTTACGTTACGATCACGAGCTTAGTAAGACCATAAAGTATAAAAGGTGTTATATTGTAGCAGGGTTAGATTAAATATTATAATTAACAACAATAAATAGTATCTCTACGTAAGGAATCTCTATTTATCTGTACGAATCGGCCAAAGAAGTTTGATTATTATATTAGCATACTACCCTATAGTACTAATTTTGAGAATGACAATGGTTATGATTGATTTTACGAATGCGAACTGTGATTCAAGGTGTATAAATGAAAAATATTTATTCCATTTTTAAACGAATACCCACAATTTTTTTATCACAGCCCGACACGGAAGGAAGTGAATCGTTAAAACACTGTTACACAAACATGGCTGGATGTGGCTAGGTATCGAAAGTGTCTAGTCTAGTGTATAGCTTAGGTAACCAGCACGCCTCTTTAGACAACATTCAAATTCTATTAATTAAGGTTATCCTTAAAATGACATTACCGAAATTATTTTCAATATTTTTTATGTGTAATGTGTAATCAATTATGTGGGACTGCGAATTAAAGTGAGACCTATTGAATGTGGCTAAGCTATTTAACATTTTATGTTAAAAAGATTATCTATATAGAACTAATTAGAAGTAACGAGCGATATCAAACGAAATGCGGAATGCAGTTTGTTTGAACACGCAATGGAGTTGGACCTTTAGTGTTTAAAAGACCCAGATTCGTAAAACAATTCTGAAGGATTTGACTTAAGAAAAATTTTGAAAACACTGACTGTATTTCTCACAAAATCGTAAAAATACCAATCCAATTATTGGTTCATATTTTTTTGTGTGTGTTGTTAGGAAGATTGCGTTACTTACTGTCGTGACCTTGTTTAAACCGAAACTATTTACCTACTTGGCCAAATTCATTGCAATTTACAACACAGCTTTTGTTCCTGAACATCATTTACACAAAACATGTCTTTTCTAAAATATTAATTTTAAAATTACAATTTTATTATTTTGTTTATTATGCCTATTTGAATTGAAATTCCATAATTATAATCACACGCAAAGAGCAATTTAATTTGTGCTTGGCTTAGAAACATACGAGAATGGACCGGAATCACCAGCGTGGAGAACTGTTCCGAATGGCGAGGGACAAGGGCAAATTCAGCAAGCTGACGGCAAACCTCCAGTAATGGAGTGCCACCATAAGAAGAAGAAGAAGAAATGTATCATTGTGACTAGATGTGATGATGATTTTCAAATATCAGGTTAAAAAATATGATAGTCCCACTAAAATCTTTACTTTTGACAACTTATAATTTGCTCAAAAGACAATGTGCTTATCAGTGACGAAAAGCTGTACAAAACAAAACTAAGTATTAAACTTGTTACACCTGCACTTCATACAAAAAATATAATGTTTTGCCCTCATTGTTTAATCTGATACTCAATCTATACCTACTCCAACCAACTTACGAAACGATGTTTGTAAACAAAACTTTGTGCATTTTTCGTGTTCCACACATATGTAAAAAAAAAAATTTAAGCATCATAAATAAACTATTGATGTGCAAATATTAATAAAAAATACTTTTGGGGGTTTGTTAACAAACACTCTTTCCACAAGCCTGGAGTATAAGCCTAAATTAAATGTAAAATCTATAACTTACAGCTCCTCTCGTTGCCGTTGTGACAACACCATTTTCATCGTGGTTGGGTGGCACTGGAGGCGGCGGTCCCAGGAAGTTCACTGCACTAGAGTCTTAGATATTCACGCGGGCGACGGCAGAAGTGCCGTTGCCATTATCACACCTGCAGACAAACAAAAATCTCACTTAGAACCAGAAAATTTTGACATATTATTATCTTACAGTGAACAGTTTTATAATCCAACATCTAGATCCATCATCAAATTGTCCTAATAAACGTTAAACTCTCAGATCTAGGTATCTAGTTGTAGCAACGCGAAGAACAATGATTAATCTATGGTTAAACTAAATTAAATTATTTCTATGTGATAAATATTCTGTAATAAATAATTATGCACCATTAATTAGATTAAGAGAATTAAATTAAATACCAAATTTTGGTAATGACAATATCTGGTGCAGTATGTGGTGGTAGTGTTACCACACTGCACCAGATATTATCCTTACCAAATAAAAAATAATAATAATAAAAATAAAATAGTGAAAATTTTGACTATTTGAAAGAAATTAAGGACTTAGTCTTATTTTATTTAATAATACGAAATGTATATAATGAAAATTATAAGGAATTATTATTTTATAGAAACAATATTCTACAATATAAATATTTTCTTAAACATTTAACTAAAACCTTGACCATAATGACCACCAAGATAAGAAGAATTTATTAAATTAAGTTCAATTACGTAAAACTATTTTTTAGATGTTTAGACTGTCTTTTCTTTTGACTTTTATTATAGACTAGCGGCCTTCCGCGGTATCGCCGGCTTGGTACCCGTTCCCGTGGGAATATCGAGATAATAACAGTATCCTGTTTTAATTCAGGCTATCTAATATCTCTGTGCCAAAATTCATCCAAACCAGTTCAGTAGTTTTAGGGTAAAAGAATAACAAAGAAACAAACGAACTGACAAATTTTCGCATTATAATATTATGTAGGAAGTAGGATTAACTTTTCCATATTTAATATAATCTCAACCAATATCGCGATGAATTTTAATATCTAATCTTATCTATTTCACTATAAAAATATATCTAATAAGTCGACCTCAGCTATTTCAATAACTTATTCAAGCCATACTTTGAAACCCACATGGCTATAGCATAATCAAAATAAGTACGTACAATTTGGGTAACTTTGAATTCCAGTTTAACTTTGAACAAAGTTGTGAAAAGATTTCTTATTTTTATTTCATGAAACCCTTTTGCTGTTTCAATATCGCAACTGCGTAAGACGGATCGCCAAAATGTTTAGTAGCAATCGAAAAGTAGAAAAATAAACTGTCAGTCATAATTTTTTAAATTAACGCCTTTTCCATAGTGAAGTTTTTGTAAGTGTTTGTTGCCTGATTTGGAATCGAAATTAAATATACAAAACAACACATTGTAAACAGGTATGTTTTGGTTTTTATCTTTAAAATGTAGTTTTATTGTTATTATTTTCAAGTAGTTGTCCTTTATTTGATGTTAAATATTGTGTAAAACTGGTAAAGTTCTGACGACGATCAAAATCGAAGTAACTTGGGTAACTTTGAATGTTAATTACAAGCAGTTAATGAAAGTTACAAGCTATGAAAACTGAGAAGTGTGCAGGCAAGGGAGTCGTTGAAGTCCCGAAAATAAAAGAGGGTACATATTGTGTCTTTAGAGAAGAGGGTAGTTTGATTCCAGGAAGGATACAAAAAGTTAGACCCTTACAAGCCCCTGTGCTACAAAAAAAACTTTTTAGGAGGGTGGTCTTCGCCTTCCAAAATTGAAATATGTCGAATCGGTGAGTTAAACATTGTAAGTATTTTAAAATAACAGCACGTATCCAGAAAAGGTGGCAAAATTTTTATTGACGACGACATTTTGTTCATGGAAAGAGGTGAATGACTTTCTCTTAAAAAAAGTTTTGTTTAAGAAAATGTAACTATTAATTACGATTTTGATCTTATTCGATAGCCAGATGAATATATCATTTGTTATGTTAAACACTATTTTCCTAGTTTCTCTTGATTTAATAAATAATTCATAAAAAATAAAGTTTTTTTTCCACCAAATTGGTCCACTTTGATTCGTATGGCAAGAATAATCTATCTGTCATATTTATACGTCAGTGTAGATGTCATGTTGATAGTTAAGCATTTTTTTTAATTGAATATAATAATATTCAAAGTTACCCAAAACTCATGATAACATTGAATTTGAGTTTAGGGGGAAATAATGGGTAGTTCTGTTGATTTTTCATTAAATGTATTAAGTTAAAAATATAAACCAACTCAAAAGCACACTATTTAATCAATAAAATGAACGTTTATGAAAATAAATCAGATTGTAATATCACAAAAACTGTAAAAAATGTTCAAAGTTACCCAAAATGACTGTATAGCTACAATTAATAACAAAAGTCATACTATGATTTTTCATATTCTTCTTTTGGTTTTTTCCTTGCTTTTGTTGGAGTTAGTTTTGTGTAATGGCAGAGCAGATAGAAAAGAGTAGAAGTCAAGTCGCGTGTGTATAGGTATCTTCTAGGCAAGCGCTTTGCATCCCAGATCGCATCATCGCTTACCATTAGGCGAGATAGCGGTCAAGCGCTAATACATTACAAAAAAATTGCTCCTTAATGTTTTGTAGACATAGAATCCTCTTTTTATTTTAAAAGTATGGTATTAGTACATTGCAAATATTAAGGGTAAGCTCTGAAATCTATAATTTGTTATATATTTTGAACCTCAATATAGCAGATTGCCAAATTTGCCAAATCAATTAAGGTTTCATTAAATGTATTAAGTTAAAAATATAAACCAACTCAAAAGCACACTATTTAATCAATAAAATGAACGTTTATGGAAATAAATCAGATTGTAATATCACAAAAACTGTAAAAAATGTTCAAAGTTACCCAAAATGACTGTATAGCTACAATTAATAACAAAAGTCATACTATGATTTTTCATATTCTTCTTTTGGTTTTTTCCTTGCTTTTGTTGGAGTTAGTTTTGTGTAATGGCAGAGCAGATAGAAAAGAGTAGAAGTCAAGTCGTGTGTGTATAGGTATCTTCTAGGCAAGCGCTTTGCATCCCAGATCGCATCATCGCTTACCATTAGGCGAGATAGCGGTCAAGCGCTAATACATTACAAAAAAATTGCTCCTTAATGTTTTGTAGACATAGAATCCTCTTTTTATTTTAAAAGTATGGTATTAGTAAATTGCAAATATTAAGGGTAAGCTCTGAAATCTATAATTTGTTATATATTTTGAACCTCAATATAGCAGATTGCCAAATTTGCCAAATCAATTAAGGTTTCATTAAATGTATTAAGTTAAAAATATAAACCAACTCAAAAGCACACTATTTAATCAATAAAATGAACGTTTATGAAAATAAATCAGATTGTAATATCACAAAAACTGTAAAAAATGTTCAAAGTTACCCAAAATGACTGTATAGCTACAATTAATAACAAAAGTCATACTATGATTTTTCATATTCTTCTTTTGGTTTTTTCCTTGCTTTTGTTGGAGTTAGTTTTGTGTAATGGCAGAGCAGATAGAAAAGAGTAGAAGTCAAGTCGTGTGTGTATAGGTATGTTCTAGGCAAGCGCTTTGCATCCCAGATCGCATCATCGCTTACCATTAGGCGAGATAGCGGTCTAACGCTAATACATTACAAAAAAATTGCTCCTTAATGTTTTGTAGACATAGAATCCTCTTTTTATTTTAAAAGTATGGTATTAGTAAATTGCAAATATTAAGGGTAAGCTCTGAAATCTATAATTTGTTATATATTTTGAACCTCAATATAGCAGATTGCCAAATTTGCCAAATCAATTAAGGTATTCGTCTCATTCTTTATGGAAAATGTCTTTGTCTGTTTAAATAAATAATAAATATAATCTTATATTTATTACTAGCGGATCCCCGCGGTTTTACCCGCGTGGTGCCCGTTCCCGTGGGAATATCTGGATAAAATATAGCCTATGTCACTCGGGAGAAATGAAGCTTTCTAATGGTCTAAGAATTTTCTAAATCCGTCCAGTATTTCCTGAGATTAGCGCGTTTAAACAAACAAACTCTTCAGTTTTATAATATTACTAGCGGATTCTCGCGGTATTACCCGTGTGGTGCCCGTTCCCGTGGGAATATCGGGATAAAATATAGCCTATGTCACTCGGGAGAAATGTAGCTTTCTAATGGTCTAAGAATTTTCTAAATCGGTCTAGTAGTTCCTGAGATTAGCGCGTTCAAATAAACAAACTCTTCAGCTTTATAATATTACTAGCGGATTCTCGCGGTATTACCCGCGTGGTGCCCGTTCCCGTGGTAATATCGGGATAAAATATAGTCAATGTCACTCGGGAGAAATGTAGCTTTCTAATGGTCTAAGAATTTTCTAAATCGGTCCAGTAGTTCCTGAGATTAGCGCGTTTAAACAAACAAACTCATCAGCTTTATAATATTATAGTATAGATATAGTATAGATTTTATTTAAACAGATAATAAAAACTTTTATTATCTCCACACAATCGAGCAGTATAACTAAGAACTAGGTACAGTATAACTTAAATCTATTGTGGGAGACTGGTGCCTATACTAGGTAAGGTAGGTAATTACTTATCACTAGGTTTCCGTCTTACGGAATCGTTCACTACTGGTAGTACCATTATAAACAAGGTATCACTGAACAACGAACAACAACCTAAAGAACAAGCTGGATTCAGATCGGGTTTCTCAACCCTCGACCACATGCTCACACTGAAACAAATAATAGAGAAATGTCAAGAATATGGTTACCCCTTGTACTTGGCCTTTGTAGATTACAGCAAAGCATTCGATTGCCTCGATCATGGATATATATGGCAAGCACTAAAGAAACAAGGCATCGAAAATAAATATATAAGGATTATAAGAAACATTTATCTAAACAGCTCAGCTCAAGTCCAATTAGAATCCAAAGGAGACACTTTCCCAATTAAAAGAGGTGTCCGACAAGGAGATCCATTGTCACCAAAAATATTTACATCAGTATTAGAGGAGATATTTAAACAACTGCGATGGGATGATCAAGGACTGAATATAGATGGCGAAAACATCACCCACTTGAGATTTGCAGACGACATTGTACTCATTAGTAGCAACCCCGATTCTCTGTGATCAATGATCCAGGAATTAGCGCTCCAGAGTAAAAAAGTCGGCCTGACAATGAATCAAACAAAAACCAAAGCCATGACAAACAGATAGTGTGACCCAATCACAGTAAACGAGGAACAAGTTGAATATGTAACGGAATATATATACCTGGGACAACTAATATCTATGAAAGATCAAATGCACCAAGAAATAGAAAGAAGAGTCACAAACTCCTGGAAAAGATTCTGGTCACTTAAAACCATAATGAAGAACCAGCATTACTCCCTTGCAACAAAAAAGAAGTTATATGACACCTGTATCCTTCCAATACTAACATATGGATGCGAAACTTGGGCTACAACAAAAAGCCATATTCAAAAGTTGGCAACATGTCAAAGAAGTATGGAGAGGAGCATATTGGGCTATACAAGGGAGGACAGGAAGAGGGCGAGTGATCTAAGGAAAATTACAAAATGGAAAGACGTGGAAACCAAAGTCCGATAACAAAAATGGAGATGGACTGGAAAAATAATGTGAGATCCGAGAAACAAATGGACTAAAAAGCTTGTTGAATGGACCCCTCGAAAAAAAACAAATAGGAAAAGAGGAAGGCCAATACGAAGATGGTCAGATGAATATCGTAACCTGATAGACCCACTCTGGCCAACACTGGCTAGAGATAGGGTGAATTGGGACAGACTGGAGGAGGCCTTTGTGTCCGGAAGGGGCAGACTTGCAAAGGATGCTGCTGCAAAATCAAAAGATCAAAACCCAAATTAGCTGTAACTTTATATAACTAATAAAAATTTTATGTAGTACCTTCAAGTAAATAAAGGCTTAATAAAAAATCACTGTTACTTAAACTAAATTACACTTTTTTTTTTTATGTACGACGGTGAGACTCTTAGCCTTCATCATACCTGATGTTAAGTATTGATAAGGCTGAAGATGGAAGCGAGCCTCTCCCGGAATCCTCAATCACTGAGGAGCTGGCTATCTTATCTCTAACTGCCGGAACACAACAATGCTGAAAACATTATTGTTATGGCGACAGACTTAGATAAGATGGTGGTAGCTAGCCAGACGGACTTACAACAAGTCCTACCACCACCCAAACCGAATACAATATGTACCCCCGCTGGGAATCGAACCCGGGATCCCTGGGTCTGATACCGGTGGTTGTACCACAGAGGTGGTTAAGGTTTACTCTTAGTTAAAAAAAAAGATAATAATACTAATAATGAATAAGTTACTTAGATAATTTATAAGTAATTATACGTAGATTTTAACTTAATGGAATTATCAATTTTTCTATAGTGTCGTATGATAGACTCTTAAGCAAATTAATCACTTTTTGCTTAGTGGTAAATTTACATAGTAAATAAATATTTAAGTCTTTTATATAAATATTTAAGGAACCAAGAAAAGGAAAAAAGTGATGTGAGAAGCTAGTTCTGAATGTCCGTGTGATGAAGACTTTGCCAATTTTTCTCTTATCTTATTGTAATTAATTTGAGCGTGTTTCCTGAGTACAACAGAGAGAATATAAAGTTTCCTTAC
The DNA here is from genome assembly GCA_910589605.1 of Chrysoteuchia culmella. Taxonomy (NCBI): domain Eukaryota; kingdom Metazoa; phylum Arthropoda; class Insecta; order Lepidoptera; family Crambidae; genus Chrysoteuchia; species Chrysoteuchia culmella. The sequence goes on along the minus strand of OU342651.1, from coordinate 16,358,755 downwards.
TGAGAGGATATCCCAAAATTTGTAAAGGTCCTCGGTTGGATGCCGATAAGGAAGAAAAGCACTGAGCTTCAAAACTATCCTTGGCACTCTCTCTAATAGTAGCATATATGATTTGGCTGAACCACCCCAGGCCGAAATGCAATAGCTAAGTAGAGAGTGACAGAGTGCTAAGTACACAGTCCTGAGCATTGACTTCTCCATAACCGATCTAAGTGTTCGGAAGATGAATATGAGTTTTCATATTCTTTTCACAGGTTAGTCAATATATTGTGTGAACGAAAGACAAGTATTCATTATAACACCAAGATATTTGGTATCGCAAACATGTTTAAGACAAGGACAATTACATTGGTCATTATTAAAAGGATGGGAAGTGTGTGTTACCAGTTTTAAATTATAACAGAAACTTTAAATATTTTAAGTTATTATTTACAACATTTTATTACTTGACTATGAAGCAAAGAATGTAAATGATTAAGAATGTTTCTTTTTAATTTAAGCTTCAACTATGATAATATTTAGTTTTTTCATGAAAAGTGCACACTTGGTATTTAGTTATTACAAAAGGCAAGATATTACAATACAAACTGTTTTTACAAGTACATTTTCACAGTTAGTAACTTCTATAAATTAAAATGTTACATTTTATGAGCTTGAACTTGATACTTTAATCAGGTTTCACTTAGCACATGAAACAGAAGCTTATCAAAAATTCTATGGCTTCAATTCAAGGGTAATTTTATTTTGGTGAACTGGTAAATGTGCAGAAGAAGCCTTATAGATACAGGGATGGATTTTCTTATTAAAATTAACATTGGATTACCCACAACTCGCTGACCCAAACTTTTAACATGATGTGTATTTTAGTCACAGTTATTATTTACATGTAAGGTTTTATTTGGAATAACAGTAGTAATTTTTGTAATGTAACATTGCTTTGAGGTTGATTGATACAAAAATGGATTTACATAACACTGATGTTTCTTTGCCTAGGTGTGTGCCTGTAGGTATAGTTATAACATGACGTGATGTAGCTTTGAGTTCACTGCACACGCGAAATTGTTAAAATGAAGAAATAGAAAAGAAAATGACTCAGAAACATATTATACGTCAAAATCTACAGCATCACTGTCAGCCTGCCACATCAACGAGTAGTTGTAAAGAATTTATTAAATACGAACGGAAAGTACGTGCAATGATCAAATACCTCAAAGTAAAGTTTTAGCAGACGTGTTTAGGAAACCAACAAAATATGTAAAAGAACGGCCATATTGAACGTCTAAAAACTACAAGATTTGAAAGACTTGCTTTTGAAATACCATCAAATATAAACGATAAGTAATACTTACAAATCACAAATTAACACTAAAAAATACACTTGTGTTCGAAATAAATAGCACACACAAGAGAAACACAATTCACTCAAGACTCAAGGCAGAAAACCGTTTTCGATGCAATGGCCAAATCAAACTCAGAGAAGTTTCGATTTTTTGCTCTCCTTTCCAGTTGTGATGTAAAACGCCATCTGTCTGTACAGAGAAGCGTGCATATACTTTTTACTGCTTGCAACTCTGAAGTGTAAAAAGAGATAGAGCTATAGCTAATTTTACAAATACGAAAGAGATGAACATATACTGTGCTTGCCATATCTTTGACAGGAAACCGATTTTATCCGAAAATAAGAACATCCCTAGAATCTTTTAGGGTAAATGAGTATTTTATAATGTCCAAACTCCAAACGGCACTTGCAACAAATATTTCATTAATAGAGCTGGTATCATAATACTAGCTCCTTGTACTCGAGGCAAAAAGTTGCCTTTTCTGTCATGATCAGTGGGGTTAGCACGAATAACTTTCGAGTAAGTATCGAGGAAGTAAAGTAAAAAAAGGTATGACATTTTGAGCAGCGTTCCTACCGGACGTAAACGGAACTACATTTTCCTATACATTTTTTTAACATTACGTGCTCGATACTATTTCGATAGTTATTTATGCTTGCCCTACTTCAAATGAAGTCGATTTCGATGCCGATACGACGTGCGCGGTACGGCCCCTGATCATGAATAAAGTTGTAGGCAAAAGTGGAGAAATTACTTCCAATCCAAAACCTACTTGAGGCGAAAATCTATGTAGCGTATGTCATGTCAATCTATAAAATTCTGTCTATTTCTAATAGCGACGTTTTTACCTGAAAAAAAACGTTTATTAAACATGCTTACCTTTCAGGGCTTGTAACCGGTTAAAAATTAGCGGTTAATTGTGGTTTTTTGTTATCCTTTTTTTTTACACTAATTACTATATATACATCAAATTAAGTAGTATATGTGAAAATAATTGCTTGGAAACTAATTAAATTTTTAGTCATCAAAAACGGGTATTATTTATTGCAAGCAATGGAACGCGTGCAACAAAGTGTGCATGTGTGCGTGAAATGTGTGACTGCGTGTATGTATGGAACGAGTAGGTGCGTCGCGCATGTCACGTACCCCCCACCCGCTACCCCGCATTCCTCACGCGCGGGCGTTAAAATTTGTCATGAAAATTGCACATTTATTATAAAAACATTCACGTTTTCTAACTACACATTTACAGCAAGTACCTACTAAACGTACCTCGTCTTCTTCTTCTTTCAATACGGGCGGAGGGTGTTAGGCTGGATCACCCCAGCGGTCCAGCCAGCCCAGCTTAACCAGGAATGCTCCCAGCGCCTTCACATCGGAGACAGCTTCAGCTTCTCGGAGACTACCTAATGAGCCAAGGTACTTCGCCCGGTAACAGGCTATGTACGTCGTTACAGTCCAGCAGGACGTGAGCAAGAGCAGCTGTTTCTTGCTTCTACGGGTATGGGTGCAGGCAGACTCGCGGATCACGAGGCTGGACAGCGGAAGAGTTCATGTCGAATTTCCATGGCCCATGCCGTAACAAAGAACCATGTTGACATACTCAAGAGCGGTAAAAGCGTGCTTAGACATTTCTTTTGTAATGTTTACCTTTGAACACAACATAAACACACACTAGTACTAATTTTTTTTTGCCCTGGGGAAATCCCTTCGGGTCAGCATTATTTTCCCCCTCTTCACCCAGTTCAGTCATCCTGGCGCCCGTTGCTGCAACCTTTATAGAAACCCCGCCTTCGTTGACCTTCCTGGCCTGGAGCAACACCTGCAAGTAGGTTGCTCCCTTCTTCGCCGCCTCTGGCCGCAGCTTGATGGTCACAGCAGCCGATTGTGTAGGACGAAGTTTAGGCTTTTTAGACTGTGCCTTCTTGAAATAAAACAACTTTTGCGGAAATTTAGTGCGATTTATTTACCCTAAATATATATTTGGTACTATATTTTTTTCGGTTTATTTGAGGTTTTTTGGTTTCCCGACGTTTCGACACCTTTTCAAGGCAAATATATATTTCGGGTAAATAAATCGCACTAAATTTCCGTAAAAGGGTTTTATTTTAATTATGAGTGCGCGAAGAAACTTAAGATGTGCTTCTGTGCCTTCTTTTTAAAAAGGGTTCTCAGATACATTAAACAAACTATAAATTATAATTTGCTCTTTTCTAAGAATGATGAATGTAGCTCATTGGTAGGATTTGCAGACTCTGATTTTGCTAGGGATGAAGATAGGAAATCAACGAGTGGATTCTTGTTTAAACTATTTAATAATGTAGTAACATGGAAATCTAAGAAACAAAGTACAGTTGCACTTAGTACAACTGAAGCAGAACTTATTTCTCTATGTGAATCCTCTGTAGAAGCTTGTTGGATTTTAAAATTGCTTAAGGATATAAATGTAAAGTTTGAAAATGCTGTAATTTTTGAAGATAACCTAAGTACTATGAAATGTGTAAAAAATCCAGATCAAAAGAGACTTAAGCACATGGATATAAAGTATAATTTTGTTAAGCAGAAAGTAGAAGAAGGTGTTATTACTGTTAAATATGTATCGACTAAAGATCAGATTGCAGATTTGTTAACTAAGCCGTTACCTAAAGAACAGTTTCATAAATTCGTATGTATGTTGGGTTTAGTAGATTGGACATTGAGGGAGAGTGTTGATATGGCAATGTCCAATCATAAATTCTAATCTGTGCACATTTATTTTTTCTATAGATATAAGATACTCTGTGAAGTTTTTCTCTATGATTTGTCTGGGAAGAAAAAAAAACATGTTATATTTTTTTTGGGTGTGGTTAATAATAAAAGAAGAATTAATTAATACAGTTTTATTATTTAAAATACCACCTGCGAATCCACCAACAAGGCGGTTGTTTTTTACGCCGCCTTTCAACCTGATTCCATCCCTCTTCCGTTGGCACAGAAGAAGCAGAGCCGAGACCGGGAGTGTCTTGCTGTGCCGGCTGAGCTGGCGCATACTCCTGTTTCCTCCTATCCTGTCTTTTCTCCCTCCGCCTTCTATTCCTACTCTTGGTCTGCCCCTCAGGTGGAACGGGGGCAGGGTTGCATCCTCTGCTGGAGCAGCTGTTTGTATGCTGAGTCCCCTGATTCACCAAACGGCGGGCGGGGGAGGCTGGTGTGACACCGACAGTTTTCGCTCCAGGACCGCAAACCTGGCATCGATCATCGCCATTATGTGGTCCATATCAACAGGTGCTGGTCTAGTCGCCGACTGTCCTGAGCAATTAGGGCACGAGTTGGTGCGTGCGGCCTCCAGCTCAGCCACCTTGCACTTTAGGGCCCCAATCTCAGCTCGTAATCTTTCGTCCGCTCCCGAACGACGAGCATACGCGGCTGTGAGGCGAGTAAGGTTTGCCTACGTGTCACTATACTTCGCCTACAGCTTGGCATACTCATCAGAACCGGATCTGTTCGGGATCTCCAGCATCGCGGTTCTGATGTGCTCCATGTGTCTTTTAGGGTCCGCCCTTTTAGATGCCCAGACTTGGCCGCAATGTCGACAAGGACATCGGCAGTATCACGAATGCGTTCGCAAATCTCCGACGTCGGAACCTCTCGCCAGTCGACCTTGGCAACACCTCCCTCCAGACTACTGCGACGAGGCAGATCTCATCGCGCCTTTTGAACCACCTCCTTTCCCGCCTCCAGCTCAAGCCGGGCTTTGGCTTTCGCCAGGCCAACATGATCCCCCGTAGTGGGTGTTCGGCCTCTACCCTTCTCCTTTAGTACCCGGAGTATCGAGCGTTGGCGACATTTCCTTGACAGAGTCGTATCCAAATGACACTCTGGAGCACAAATTATACATATAGTAATGTACCTCTGGAGTACTGGCGTTTCCGCCCAGACACACCAGGTTTGATTTCTTGATTTCTTCTTCATTTCCCGAAAGGGTCGTTATCGATGGCCATGAACAACTCTTAACATTATCCCCTCTATCACTATAACTAACCTCGCTAGTCGACGGAATGTCGTGCAAGCGCGTTAGCCGCACGTATGCACGTCGGCCGTTTAAAAGCAGCTCCATCTTTTTTTTCATCGTCCTACTCGCCGCTCGGATCCATCATCAAAAGTTATTCAAATTATTTTCCTGCATAGTAGTTCCCACGAGAATGGGGGAAATAACCAGTCCACCCAGGCAGTGCCCCCTGTACCCCCAAAATACCACTGGGAGGTCGGTCGGTATCCCAGGGCCGTTCGGTAGTAGGTTAAAACCCTCTGCTGATCACCTTCAGGCGATCCGACGCCATGCCGTTCCCGACGATGGACCTTTGAGAATTTTTATAGTGGTTTACTCCATGCAGCCCCCGCATAAAACACGCGGGTGGCCCCCGGTCTTGCACCACGTGCAGGGTTCCGGTGTGATCTTGTACTTTTATAGTGGAGTACTCCACGCGACCCCCGCAAATGAAAAGGCGGCGGCCCCCGGCTCAGCACTACGTACTGAGTTACGGTATAATGTCGGATTATTCGCCACCGCCGTAACAATACGTGCGACGGCGCCCATCGTGCACTACGAGGAGGTTATCCGACCAGCACCCCACATTAGTACTACACTACACACAACAAACAACACACAAACATCGCGAAACGTAAGAAAACAGAAAAAAACAAAGTGCTTTCGATCACTTAGGAAACAAAACTTAAAATGACAGGGCGGGGGGCCGCCCCGGGCGGGCAATCCAGCAACTCTTTCTTTTGATCAAAGCCGCCCGCGCCGCCACCCGCCCGCCCGCGCCGCCCGTTCTCCACTCGCGCGAGCAGTGACCGCCAAACAAAGTTGAAGTTTGAATCACAAGCAGAGGTTGCAATCTGCACCCTAGCCCCGACTCAAGATGGCGCTGAAGCCAAAAACAAAAAAGTGCAATAAAGACGAAATTGTAAATGATCTCTCTCTGAATAAGTTTTGTGTTTTTTTTTCAGTGTTATATAAACTATCATTACCTATGTGGTCTCTAAGCTTTGACGAGTTTTTTTTTGCTAAATGTAAACACATTTCGCCATAAAAGTCGATTTAACTAAACGACAGGTTCTAAAATATCTTAAACGATTTGTTATATCCCGTCCTTTTATCGGTAAAAGCTTTAAGCTTTAAGCGATAAAAAGTCAACTTGAATTTACCAATTCAGAAACCTTAACACTCATTTTTACCTGGGCGCTTTAATTTCATGACCGGCTGTGAAAATAAATTTATGTTTATTTGTAACCCAGCGTAGTACAAAGGTGAATAATTTTTAGGTAAATCTGAATAACTGAACGAAAGTAATTGAATATGGAATGCTTTAAAATCTTACTTAATTGTTAAACCAAGAAAAGTTTGTAATGTCATTTGGCATACGATAGTAATAATTGCCTATTTATTCTTGTAGGAGTTAAGTACATTTGTTATAGTTAGTGGGAGCGAGATACGTAAGATTTAGCAATTGTTTTTTTTATGTAAATTTGGAACAATAGCAAGCAAATGGAACTATTCTACGTGTAATGCTTGGAAAACTCTTTTATTTGAAGGCACAAAAGTTTGTTCATCAAAGCGCCCCCGATATTTCAATCAAGAAAACTGTTTACAACAGTGAAAACCAAGGAATTTTAATTATCTACATTTTACTATCGTGAATGGTCAAGATACGATTTATATCTTTGATTTGATGTAGGTAAAGTTTAAACAATAAAGTTATTTTTATTAAATTAGATGCAAGTTTTAATTTTACGGTTTTCGCAAGACTCTTCATTAATTGTGTGCTTAATACCTCAGTGAATTAATTAAATTAATCGGTAATTTTGGGAAAAATAGGCAGATACTTCACACATCTAGCCTAGAAAGTCCCTCAACAAAAACAAGTTCTAGTTTTGTTCTTCCAAGTATTCCGTAGTTAGTTTAGCGCCATCTATTGAGAAACATGATAATTTTGGCAGTGGTAGGCTTTGGTAGTGTGGCGTGCTGGATAGGTAGGTGACGCTAGATTTTTTTTAATAACTTGAAGACAAAATAAATTTTGTTTGCGGTTCGCGGAGTGCGTTTTCCCAGGTTGCCGCATAGCTGATGGTGCGTTTGTTCATGTGAGTGCGCGTGTCGGCCGCCCAGGCAGCATCATTGTGTGCTTTCGACATACTTTGCAGTTTTGTAACTTCAAACGCCTAAAGGACATCAGGCAATCTTCATACAAAGTTGGTCCAAAAAAAAAAGTGAGCGGCCAGACCCAAGATTATTTCTAATAGGTAGTTCATATTAGGACCTAAAAAAAATTATATGGACTTAACCCTGTAACCGCGTGAACTGAGAACCTATTTAAGATAAGGCATTCTGGGCAAAAACACAAATAACATTAGGCGGACAGACCCGGGGTTATTTTTAATAGGTAGTTCCTATAAAGACCTAAAAAAAATTATATGGACTTAACCCTGTCACCGCATGAACCGAGTTGCTATTTCGAGTTCAAAAAACAGGATAAAAAAAAAGTGAGCGGCCAGACCCAAGATTATTTCTAATAGGTGGTTCATACTAAGGCCTAAAAAAAATTATATGAACTTAACCCTGTCACCGCATGAGGAGAGTTGCTATTTCAAGTCAAAAAAATCTGGACAAAAAAAAGTGAGCGGCCAGACCCGGGATTATTTTTAATAGGTAGTTCCTATAAAGACCTAAAAAAAAATATATGGACTTAACCCTGTCACCGCATGAACCGAGTTGCTATTTCGAGTTCAAAAAACAGGACAAAAAAAAAGTGAGCGGCCAGACCCAAGATTATTTCTAATAGGTGGTTCATACTAAGGCCTAAAAAAAATTATATGAACTTAACCCTGTCACCGCATGAGGAGAGTTGCTATTTCAAGTCAAAAAAATCTGGACAAAAAAAAGTGAGCGGCCAGACCCAAGATTATTTTCAATAGGTAGTTCAAATAAAGGCCTAAGAAAAATTATACGGACTTAACCCTGTCACCGCATGACCTGAGTCGCTATTTCGATTTACAAAATCTGTACAAAATAAAAGTGAGCGGCCAGACCTAAGATTATTTCTAATAGGTAGTTCATACTAAGGTCTAAAAAAATTATATGAACTTAACCCTGTTACCGCATGAGGAGAGTTGCTATTTCAAGTCAAAAAAATCTGGACAAAAAAGTGAGCGGCCAGACCCCAGATTATTTTCAATAGGTAGTTCAAATAAAGGCCTAAGAAAAAATATACGGACTTAACCCTGTCACCGCATGAACTGAGTCGCTATTTCGATTTAAAAAATCTGGACAAAATAAAAGAGAGTGGTAACAGGGTTAGGTCCATATATATATATTTAGGCCTTAGTATTAACTACCTTTTGTAAATAATCTTGGGTCTGGCCGCTCTTTTTTTATTTTTGTCCAGATTTTTTTACTTGTAATAGCTACTCAGTTCATGTGGTGACAGGGTTAGGTCCATATATTTTTTTTAAGGCCTTAGTATTAACTACCTATTGGAAATAATCTGGGGTCTGGCCGCTCACTTTTTTTTTGTCTAGATTTTTTAACTTGAAGTATCTACTTAGTTTATGTGGTAACAGGGTTAGGTCCATATATATATTTTTAGGCCTTAGTATTAACTACCTATTGGAAATAATCTTGGGTCTGGCCGCTCACTTTTATTTGTCCACAATTTTTAACTCGAAATAGCTACTCAGTTCATGCGGTGACAGGGTTAAGTCCATATAAATTTTTTTAGGCCTTAATAGGAACTATCTATTAAAGTTATACTCGGGTCTGGCCGCTCACTTTTTTTTTGGACCAGAATGCCTGATGTCCTTTACTTGATAATTAAAAAATAATAATAATGTTTCTTTAAAAGAAAGTTTGATCATCACATTTAAAATTAGTTTCGCGATCTTAAAAAAAAAAAATATTTTGGTCCTCAATAACTCCTTAACTATGAGGTTCCCAGATTTGGCCCCATTCAAGAAAATGGTAGTAATGATGGGGAGAATACGAGGTTTTCGTTTTCGGTATGGGTCTTTTATACCCTGTATGCACCATTGGTATTGATTTAACAACATAAATTGCTGTTTGGATCAGGGAGGGGCTACCGCGTAAAAAATATGGATATATGGACTTCTTGACAGTTAAATGACCTTAAAGGGTAATTTTATGTGCTTCAACTGTCAAATGAAGACCATATGATATGAGGGGGCTACCGCGTAAAAATGTAGATATGGACTTCATTTGACAGTTAAATGACCATATAAGGTAGTTTTTGAGCTTCAACTGTCAAATAAACATAACCATATTTTTTACGTGGTAGGTAGGGCACCATTGCACCAGTACCGCTACCGCTCCGTTTCCGCGTTCCGCGGCGGACGAAGGTGAAAAGAAAACGGGGCGTTCATTGTTCGCTGGAGGTAGCACTATCATATTTGACAAGAAGATCAATGAAACTAAAGTATTATGGCAGTGGTATGTAGTGATTTTACTTACATTTTTAATAAAGAAATCATAGGTAGAAAAATGTCGAATTCGACATATTTCGGTTCATCTCGTAATCACACGACAAGTACGTACGTACGAAATACCTAGTACCTACTTCATGAGCCGAAATTAATTTCATTTGATATTGTGTGGACATGAAAAATACCTAGCGAACGAACAGATGAACAACGAATGAATGGAATATTCTAACTTCAATTCAACAAAACAAATGTCCGATTCTTGTGCCCGTTTCGTAAGTTCCTCAAACGAAATTTCGAAGAACGCCCATAGAAATACAAGAATGTGATTTATCTGGGCTAATTTATATGTTGCTTTGAACAAATCAGTTTGTATATTACAATAATATTTTTTTCGTAACTGTATCAAGAATATTTCATACGTAGACGAAAGGAATCAAGTTTCATAAATAATGGCATTTGCGTTACGTTAAAGTGCTTTACAATATTACGGATAAACTACAAACTCTGTGCCTGATGTTATTCAGATCTCAATATGTTAGTGAAATAGTGTTTACCTTTCACCCTAAATGATATTGGTTTCTACCATCAATGTGCTGCTCGTTAATTTTTATACGGAGCACGGATGTTGACTCTTACGAGCGGTTTGTGCAATGGTGATAGCAAAGAGCAAGAAATTTAAACCAATGATGAACAGCACGATTAAAAGTAATATGGACTACAATTGGTCTCCTGGATCAGACCCTCCCAACAATCAAGATGCAGGAGTACCTAGAGCAGTCTTTATACCTCATTCGAACTCGTTGCCATTTGAAGAACGACGTGTTACTGTGGAACAACCTGTTAAGGTAATATTGAAATTCATGTTAAACTACCTTCATATAATGCTCATTGTGTGTAGGTTATTGGTAGAGGGGCCAACTTAAAAATAAAACGTATTTTCAACTTTGACTGTGTAACCACTTTGCTAACCACCTACAGTTTGGCCTACATCATTATATAAAAAAAATACAATATCAGTAATAGTTTTACATCATAAAATAATTTTATTTGCCTGCCTGCCAACATTAAATCTTATTTTAGATGATGCTATCTTTCTTTCTAGGTATATCAATAAATACAAATTTTATTACTCAAAAATATACCAATATATGCTGTTGCTTTCGCTTTATCAGAATTCGATAACTAATTTATTGAATAAGCAAACTGATAGATAGTTGTAAAATACTAGAACGCAGAAATTGTTATTTTACAAATGGAAGTTACTTGTTTTGATTGTTCTTTGTAGATTTTGCTAAGGTCATAGATGTAACCCTTTTAGTATAATTAGGCTAGCTAGGCTAAGTTAAATATAAAAGTTATAAAGGTTGATAGCCTAATCTGAGTTTTTGTCTTGAGTGTAGATTACGATTTATCTCAATAAGTTTGGGAAAATATTTATCTTACAGCAAAGTACTTATATCCACGTTATCAGAATGATCTGTTACTCCAGTATCTAGAGAAAAAAGTTAGATTTTTTGTGTTTTTTTATCTTTTGAATGTTTAAAAATAATTATTTAAGTGGCAGTAATGTGGTTATATTTAAATCTACATTTGTGTCAACATAATTTATTAGGTAGTAAATAATAATAAACATAAGTGTTTATTTCAGAATATCATACCACAGTTTGATAATAACAATAATATCTTAGCCTATGTTCATAATATCAGGAACAACTAAACACAACTCTACTAGTACAATCTTACATAATAATAATAAAATTAGTTTTTAATTATTCTATAATTCCAATAAATTCAAATAATAGTTGAATTAGAAATTGAGTAGATGTTTACTAATGTGTATGAATACAAATTAAACTAAATTGTCTTTTGGATGGCAACTTTAAAAAACTCTGTAATAACCTGATTCAATAATTCATGTAATGATTCCATTGCGGCCTACCTAATAAAAGATACAATACAATACAAATTCTAGTGTCCATTCTAGTCAAAATTATATTTACAGAAATAATCATAAACCTGACATATCTATCAACTTTTTAATTTCTAGTGCTTTGAAAAATAATTTATTGAAAAATTACAATACAAGAGTTGTCAATAAAATTAATAAATGGTTGGTTCCCAATAGTCCCCATGGTTCCCAACTAGGAGGTTATCAATCATCATACTCCTCGTCTTCAATTTTTCATTGCTGAAGGTAACTCCTAGTCTTCAATTCAGTTAAACATAAGCCTTTAAAAACCTCACTTTTGATAAAGTTTTTGAAGAACTGTGAAAAACTGTGTACATTAGGTCGTAGAAAAATGGACCTTTTATATTATTTTAATAATGGTGGATTGCACCATATAACTTTAACGATAACTATAACTGTAACGGTGGAAAAATTTATAGGATTTGACAGCTTTGATATCAAAAAATCTGTTAAAGTTAGCTGGTGCAACGCCTTAGTTTTTAAATGCTGTCACTTAAAAATGATTTGACACGCTAATGTGAAGATATTTTAGGATTTTGGTATGCTACCCTTTTTTAAATTGATATTATAGATTATTAGTTTTTTTAATAGTTGCTGTGCCAGGGGTTTTCTTTGTAATATAGTATTTTCTTCTTATGATAATTTTTATAGACAAATAAGAATTTTCTAAAACTCTCGGGTTATATTGAAATACTTGTATCTTATTTTACATACATTATTCTAAGAATGTTGACTTCAATAAAATACATGTAGGCACTGTATTTTTGTTGTATTAAAATATTCATGTATATTTCAAGATTTTAACGTCTCAACCAGGATCAAACCTTTAAAAGGATCCCACTTTTGGCCAGCCAAGGTAAGAAAAATAAAATACAATGAGAGAATTACTTTTTAAAGTCGAGAACAGCACACAGCATCAATCCGTGATATTTGCGTAGTGTATATCAAACGAAATACGATTATGTAAAAATAATATCTGGGAAAGACTTTTATTTTTAGTAAAAAAATGGGTGTTATATTTTACACGCAATGAAACGCATGAAACAATGATAAATTTTTAAATAGAAAAATATTGGAAATAATTTACTCTGCCACAAGTGAATTCTCAGATGGGAATCGAACCCACGACCTTTGGAAATCCGGTCCAATGCTCTAACTGCTGAGCTACCGAGACTTTTTTTAATATTTTTCTATTTAAAAATTTATCATAAGTATAAAAATAGCATTGAAAAATGCAAAAATTAAAAAATCATTAATGCATGCAACAATGTTTGCGTGTGTCTATAGAGTAGGCGCCCGGGGCCCTGTATCATCGAGTGATTTTGATAATCTTTAAAAAATATATATTGACTTTGATTCCCAATAGCTCCTTAACTATCACTTTCCCTGGTTTGGCCCCATACAAGAAAATGATAGTAACGATGGGGAGAATACATGGTTTTCGTTTTCGTTATAGGTCTTTTAACACCCTGTTTATATAAGCGACGAATTGATACTTCCTTCTTTTTTTTAGTCGGTTAAAAAGTGCTATTTTTATCCAATTCATCATCAGTCACATGGGCCTCTCCTAGATCACGCCCATTGAGCCTGGTCCTCAAGTCTTTGCTTCCAGCTCTGCCTGCGTGCCAACTCTCGAAAGTTTTTGAGCGCCCTACGCTGCGTTTGCCTTGACGCGATCTCCACTCAAGAACTCGTTTGCCCCAACGTCTGACTGCCACTTCAGCCTGCCAATGCCTAGTCAATTATATAGAACAAATTGAACAAAATTGCGAGTTACCAAACTTCTTTACCATGGTTCGAGTTGTGTGGGTGATTTCTATTCTAGTCCAGTTTTTACCACGTTATTAACATCTCATGCGTAGTTTGTGGTTACTAAGTTATTAACTTTGTTTCTAACATATATTACGATAAAAATAAAATATGTTTTGGATTGCTGCAACTGTTCTGTCTAGACGATGCATCGTATGTGTTTATCTGTAAGTCACTTAGTATGCAATCCAGGCTTGAGGAGGGTGCGCGTGCGCACTGCCCGCGTGAGTCAGCTTGACTTGACCCGAGTTGCTCTAGACGGGCAATTGTGCATTGGCAATTAAATTGAATGAGATTAAATTATGCTATTTCTAGCACCCATCTGCCGTGAACTAGAAACGGAAACTGATTATCAGTTTCACATTATTCAGGCAGGAAATGTGGCATTCAAATGTAAGGAAAGTAATGGATAAACTGTTGTGGTTGATGTTGATTGATTTAGTCTTTGACTTTGTTATGTATCGGTATATTTTAACTGATCCATTATATTATAGAATTACCTTTACCTCTACTTTAGATGAACTAGCCTAAAAGCGAATTTCGCTAACTAGACTGTGTCCGCGACTTGTCGTCATAAAGGGCCAAGGGGTTAATAAGTTAATAGTCTGTTTCTATTTTAATATATTTTCCTAAAAAATAAGTACCTACGGTATAGATTTATTGTCCATAACCTCATACTTCCATTTACGTCTGAGTATTGGACAAAACAGCTTTCAGTACCTATGACATTCAATGTTTACTTGTTGGTGCAGCAATAGTAAATTAATTCGACCGCCGTCATTACCCTGTGTGTATACAAATTATCTTAATGACAGCGATCGTGATAGATCTTGAGCACGATTAAGGCTCCAGCTCTCTGCCCCGCTGATTATGTATAGTTTTTGTTGGAGCCTTATGCTCTTAACTTGTTTTTATTATATCATAGTGTCACAGACAGCATTACATAGTACTACAAGTACTAATTTGATAAATATGACTGCCTGCATACACTAGCTAATTCTTGCACAGGACTGAAAATTTCGCCAAGCGAATTTGTTTTTAATGCTTTGGTAGTAAAGAAACATATTATCGTGAATGATGACGTGAATGACTCAATGGGTGCTATGCGTGCGTTAGAGTAATTATGATTGTAATGTAAACGTGATTTGAATCAATAACAAAGAAATTATGCAACTCGTCGTCTATGTACTACTGTGAACTGTAAAAGGTGTCTTCCGTTAGTGGAACCATCAGATTTGTTGTTTCCCATCTCTTACTTGTTACACAATACTCGCGGTTTGATGTAATACCCATAGATAAGGTGCAGGTTATGTCTACAAGATGATTTTTCTTCTGTGAACGTAAATTCGTCTTTTACGTACATTGTTGTTCACAGCTAGCTGTGTTATATTACCTTATAATGCGATGTTAGTGAGTAATTAGCGCTGTATTCTCAAAGTACCTAGCTCTTATATGGCTAGGTTCTATGACTGAAGGTCGAAATCCTTTTTATAACACAATACCTTAATAGTGATTGGCGGGATTACATTCAACATCATATATCCGGTTTTTGTCTCCAGTTATAGAAAGACTTGTTACCAGACGTATTGACACGCGGCAGATCAGTAGCTTTAATAAATCCAATTAACTTTTGCCATCTGGTGGGATAAGTACCGACAAAATATTAAACAGTGTCACTGTCTTTCCAAAGTAACCATATTAAAACAAATTATTTCGCATTAAAAATACTAATTAAGTATATTCATAAAACTATAGCTACACTTGTGGTGGACGACTTAACTATATTGGTCAAATGATTCTCCTTTCGACCGCTAGACTTGTGTCGTATGACATGACTTAAATGATTATGATACGAATACGAGACATGAGCTTATTGAACAGATTGCCATTTCTCTGCACTTACGCTCATCAGGCTCACATGAAAGCAGTTCCACGGCCTCGTTTATTCACACACACCCTTCATTCCATTGTCAATTACGTACAATAAGTTGGGCCTTGTGCGACTAATTCCATCACCTCTAGCAATCTGCTTCCTTTATAAGACTTTGGTATTTTTCTTACTTAGTGCTACGATTGTCACGATATTTGATTAATGATCAGGTGTTTTGAAATTTCAAAACACAGGGTTTACTCTGATATTATGCGTAATGCGTAATTGTGTAAAAAAGAAACGCAATGCGAGTAATTAAAGGCATTTGTAACGTTCCAGTTCGTTAACACATTCAAACATGGGACTTGAACACCATAAATCAAGCTGATATAGGAAGCCGTGGGCATGCTGTTTCAAAATAAGACAGAATGACTATATTTCTGTATATTACCACATTCACCACAGATATGGCGTCAGCAAATAAACAAAAACCGGTAGCATGTTACTAGCCTGTGGTTTTAAAGTCAAATAAATATAAACACCATTATCTAGTACCAATTTCGATTAAATACAACTATTACATTGATATCTGGTCGTAATCTTCCAACCAAAACGACGACTTACTATTTAACTTTTTGAATTAAAACACATTAAACATTTTTTTAATCTTCATTCCACCGGCACCGTTTGATCTTCTTAATACTTTCAAATCGTCTTTTCCACCCTCCTCTTA
Organism: Chrysoteuchia culmella; assembly: GCA_910589605.1. Classification (NCBI taxonomy): domain Eukaryota; kingdom Metazoa; phylum Arthropoda; class Insecta; order Lepidoptera; family Crambidae; genus Chrysoteuchia; species Chrysoteuchia culmella. The sequence continues at coordinate 16,342,556 of OU342651.1, read as the reverse complement.
TCGCACAACTAAAACTTTTTCCGATATTTCAAGATAGTTCAAGTTAAAGTTGTTAAAACTTTATGGCACCTCCAATATTTGTTTTATATTGAATAAAAAAATGTACCGGTACCAGTACCAGTACCGATACAGTCTTGTGTTATGGAAATTATTAACAACCATAGCCATGACACCACAATCACCAAAGATCCATGTACGAAGTCCATCGAGGATAACATTTTATTTTCTCCATTAGGATTAGGAAGAAGATTTGGCGACAAGGGAATCACACAGTTTAATTATTAATTGTTAATCATTACGTTTGATTTCAGATCGGGCGCAATGTGTACCGCATGTCGCCGAGCTCGACAAACACGATATTCGAATGTCGTGTGTTGTCGCGGCACCACGCCACGCTCTATTACGACAAGGGCCATTTCTACCTCGTGGTGAGTATGAGTACCCCTACGACACGTTTGGATACAATTTTAGCCTAGCAACTTATTTAGTTCATTGTGTACAGTACAGGGTTTACACCTGCTCAAGAAAATAAGGATTATACTATCCACATCACATTACCCATCAAATAGACTCTCTTGGTAAAATGTGAAGTCTGACCCTTTGTGAGGCTTCAAGGTTCCAAGTAACTGTACTGTACGGCGGTTGACAGGGGTTTTTAAATATACAAAAGTCTACTGGATGATGATGGCTAATAGATCGAACCGTTGCGTTGAACGCGCACAAAAGAATGCCGTCGCATCATCATCTCGACATGTATACAAAGTGCATTTGCTGTGTACACCCTCTGCAGCAAATGTTTTAAAGCATGCGCACGACGACATCCTTTTAATACAAATTTAATGACAATACCCTTACTTAGATGGTTCAGTAACTTTTGTATGTTTTAGCAGTTTCAATACCATTTGCAAAGTGTATTATATATGTATTATAGTGTATTATACGTTGCTTTATAAGGAAATACTTTCTAGAAAATATTGACTCTTCGAAGTAATTCTATCAAGGGAACAGGATTAATGTCGAAGAAGCGCTAGGGATCTGTCCTTATTGTAGACGGGTCAGCGGCCGTCTTTATTAATGGTCTTGTCTGAATGTTTCATGTACTTAACTAAGTTGATCTCTTTATGATAGTAAACAAACGGTTTGTCTAATGTAACATTACGGCGTTCGTCTGAAAATTTAACAACACAAGTACAATGCAAAAAGTTGAATACCACAATTGAACCCATTTGTTCAAAAGAGAGTTATTAATTTGTAAATCAATTTTATTTTTACGTAATCGACAGGTGGATGGCAAACCACCGACATGTGTACAAAAAATTGTCATCTGAAGAATGTAGATACAATATATTTACATATCTCAGTCACTGTCAAACACAATTAGTAGCACTACTGTTTTAAATTGTTGCTTTATTTATAAAGAAATGCATGTAGCTAAACGATTGTCTGATGAAAAGACGTTTATATTACGAAACAAGCCATCCTACTTGTAATTATGAAAGAACCTTGGAGCGATTGTGTGGTAAGGCCCAATAACGCGTCTACCACTCTCACTACTTCCGCCCACTGGCGATTTCTATGTGCGTGCGTTTGTCGTCTTGTGCTAATTCCGTTAACAAAACTGCGTCTCCGGTTTTAGAGGTTGTTCGCCGACATTCGTTTTGGATTGTTCGTTTGGTGTGAGGTCGTTCGCATCGTCAGACCTTATTGGGAGTCAGTTTACTTGGCTCGCACTATTGTGTAAGTCGGAACTATTAACGCTACTCTTCATTTTCTGTTACATTTCTGCATTAAACTTAGGATACTTGATTTACGGTCAGTTTCAATAACGTATCCTCAGTAAGAGATAGGCTTACTAGAGCTTTGTTGCCTAGATATTTTTGTTAATCAGCCCAAAATAACCTAAAATATCAATGGTTGCTAGGTAACGTAGCCAAGTTATGCCTATCTGTTGTTAGGGATATATTATTGAAACCGGCTGTTAGTAATGTTATTGACGATCAAGCTGGGAAAACACGTGACCAAGTTTTTGCTGCATATGCCACATTATATTTAATTAATCATGAGAAACAAATGATCAAGTAGAACTTGATGGTGTTTGCATTGTACACACAAAAGATGGCGGTTATTGTTGTATCGGCCAATGTAATAATCATGCTTATTTGCTACCAGACTGCTTATATCATAACAATTTAATTAGCATTGAATTCCTATTAATAACAAGAGCATTTACGAAAAGCAGCATGAATTGACAATTTATGCATAGAATTTGTAAACATTCATAAATACCCGTCTCTTCCATCCGCGAGGTATGCAAATTAGCCAAACGCAACTCGTTACGTACTAAATTATGTTAAAAAGCAATTCAACAACAAACTAAAAGCTTATTTTAATATTTGGCATTGCGTTTGAACAAAGATATCTTGACCAAATGCATCTGTTTGGGGGTTATCTAATTTCATACGTGTAGCCTTAAGATAACCTTGGCGTTGTTCATATGGTATGGAATTTCAGTTTGCACTGTTGGTGTTAATATCTATGCAAACTATTTAGTAGGTAGCTTATCTTTTACAGTTTCTCAGTCTTTTTAAGCTTTTAAATACCATAAATATAGTTATCAAATAAAACACCTTTTTAACTGATTAATATGTAATATGTATTTAAAGTTTGTATCGTGTTCAGTAAACCGAGTTCGCCGACAGGTGTATGATTGAGTATAACGTTTCACACATCAATAGCAATAAGGTATGCCATTGTGTCGGTTATGCGGGCGTGACGTCACAAGTTTGTTTATTTGTTTGCAGGACAATCAGAGCAGCAACGGCACGTTCATCAACAAGTGCTCGGTGTCGCACGACGAGGACCCACATGAGGTGTTTTCCGGCGACGTGGTGCAGTTCGGAATTCCGGTCGTTGAGACCGGCAATTCGGAAAAGGTGTTTATTTTTTTATTTTTTATAATAACTGGGCAGTCATTTGACCACCATCGTGCTTAATAAACAGGATGTGGTCTAAGGTGTTCCATGCTTGCCCAGGAAATGCCTATTCACTCTCGCCTTGAAGAGGCCAAGGTTGTAGGAATCGGGGAACACATGAGCAGGCAGCGCATTCCATTCTTTAGAAATCGCATCTTTAGGTTCGCATTAGAAATGTGTCAGCGAAGCGCTTGGTACGGACCGTTGGAATGTCAACGACGTACGGGTGGTAAGCTAACCTGCGTCTGGTACCCCGATGGTGGAAAGGGGCTGGAGGAACAAGGTTGTGCAGTTCTCTCGCACACTCCAAAGTGTATCCTATAAAATACCGATAGACATGCAACTTTGCGACGGTGACTGAGGCTCTGAAGTTCCGCCGTGGCCAATGCTGAGTTTCCATTGAGTTTCCTGGCACGGCTTTCGATCGATTCCAGAAGCTCTAGCTGATCATTTTGATTCATCTTTTATATAGCACATTAGAACTTAAAGAACACATAATTATGTACATCTTATGTTTTTACGCGCGCTGTTAATTGAAATAAAACAACTTTTACGGATATCAAACGCGCTATATTTCACGAACTAAGTTGTAATTATCCGTATTTTTAGGTTTTTTAGGGGTTTTTTGATTTTAAAAATTATTATCGATTTGAAATTTTTATTTAATTCATCGAATATCAAATCAATAATAATTTTTGCCATACTAAATGTCTAACCGTATCCGAACGAAAAAATAAATTAACTTTTCGAGGGTAGCCTTATAAGTAGCCAGTCCCATGACCACGGCAGCTGAAAAGGTGCCAAAACGTCGGGAACATTTTCGGTCTAAACCGCGGACCGAGCGCGATATCGTTCATGACGTCACGTCGTCCATCTCCGCGCAAGCAAATCGGTGCATTTACCCGAATGTGCCCGACGCGCGCGGAACTACTTTGTTTATTTTGATTAAGAAACAATAAAAACAACATGAGTCCATCTATTAAATATTGTAGTGTGATCATTTCGATGTAAATATTAAAATACAATTTATACCAATACCTTGTCATGTGAAATACTAAGTAGTAGGTAGGTACTTGGTTATTGCTAGTAACTAGGTACATGCTTTTTAGTAGGTATGTAGGCACTCGATCGCAGTGTATTGAAACTAACGATGTATTGAACCTTTGTTTCCAAGGTTAATGATCCTCATAATTTCAAGAAGAAACATTGATTATAAGTTTAAAACTACAGTATTCAATGTCAATAAGCACCCAAACTTGGGTTACACAAGTAGATAGGTCAATGACCTAAGTCGTTCTTCAAGATTGACGTAGAGTTCGAAAGTTTGCGCATGTTTTGCAGTAAAATGTTTATTAATATGATCTTAAGGGTTGATGTTTGATTATTTGTAAAGGAATGTGTAAATATATTTATCTACAAAATCTTTATTTTTTATAAAATATTCTGTCACCATCATATCGTGGACTATGGGAAGGTTGTCGGATTGGCCTTTTTAAAATCCTTCTTCCATTTTAGTTCTAAAACAATAATTTACACAATACACTTAATCAATCAGCATTATTTAAAATCAATAAATAACACCAGAGCGCACGAAAGCAGACAACTTACCCGCGAAATGTACTACGGACGTATGAGGCGGGGTCGCCTGCCGTGCCGTATGGACGAGATGACGTCACATGGTACTCGCGAACACTGACGAGATTTACAAAACCTACGTAAACTTCCCACGCTTATAACTTTGGTAATACTGCACCGATCGATGTGAAATAAAAACTAGAATAGCGTATACGTCTAGACTTTTATTCTACGCATTTAAAAGTGTAATATTGTAACCCTGTTATCTTCTCCATTACAACTTAGTTCGTGAAATATAGCGCGTTTGATATCCGTAAGAGTTGTTTTGTTAAAGAACACATTTTAAACTTAGCGGAGAAGTGGCGAAGTAAAACCATGCGAATATAAGTTCTTTACGCATCTCTGCATATTCGGGTTCACAAGTATACCACAGAGGCTAGACCTCTCACAGAGTTTGCGAAGCGTAGTTTCGTTTCACTCTCAGGATGTCTTGCGCTTAAGAATACAAGCCCGTTGTTTAGTTGAACACACAAAAATGACATGCCACCACTCACATTATCAAAACAAACAAACAATGTTGAGTTTGCATTAATTATTGATGTTGTATTATAATTAATGAACCTTTACACTGTATTAATACTTATATTCAAAGCTTCTCTTTTATTCTTGTCAACAAATATCTAAGAAAAAAATATGTATTGTTCTACTCGACAAGCATTCAAACGGTGCCCTTTGACCTAAGGGTCTGCCTTGTAACATTCAGCAGTTATTGTTGGAATGGAAATATGCATCAGGAATGTATTTTCTGGAACAATGGCTTAAAAAAAATTTGAAATCAATATGATTGTTACTAAAAGCTGTATGATTGTTATTAAAAGAATTTTTCGTTAAACCAACCATCGATAAACGGTTTTTCTGGCGTAACACACATCGGCAAAGGATTATTTCGTAAAACAAACCATCGATTAAGAGTGGTTTTGGCAACCGTTCCTTCGACAAAGGGTTTTATCGCAGAACTAACTGTCGACCAAGGGTGATTTCGGCGCACCGATCTACCGGCGAAGTGTATTTCGTTAAACGATTCGGAGCTCGTTATGTAGACAATGCATGCTTTCTTTATCTCTACTAAATTGCAGATTAATTAGTAATTTGTAACTAAATGGCTAGCTAGAAATTAATTTGTTGTGTGTAGCTTGAACCACGGCAAATAGCGTCTCAGGTAATCTTCGATCTGGGGGCTAATTGTCTAATTTAAAATCTATCGCAATCCCTTTCAATTCGTCGTTTGAAAGATATTAACATACTTCAGGCCGTCACTATTTGACATTTGATAGGGATTGTGATCGGGACGCGTTTTAAAAGGTATTGAATGAACGAAATTGAACTGTCTAAGCAAAGTGACACACGAAAATATCTTTCAAATGTATGGAGAAGTGTCAAGTGAAGTGTCATTTAAAACATCATTCGTTCCGAAAGGGATTACGACTTTATGTTCACAATCACAATACCTTTGAAAGGTATTGTGATAGATTTTCATATTAGACAATTAGGGGGCTGATTTATTTATTTATACAAGTGAATGTAAACCTCATTTCCTTCGAATAAAATATAAAAAAAAACTTTAAATAATCAAAACTTCCTATGCTACTGTCTGGAGCTAACATTTGAAATGCATAAGTTTTTAGCAATAAATATAAGATTTAACGAAAAGATTGTAGACTTATATTAATAATCACTAATAAATAACAAAAGAATGTCCAATTGTTACAGAACACCTTTCCACCAGTGGTTGCCCTCTTGAAACTATACCATCCAGATGGAAAGGAAGCCAACTCCACGCCCACCATGTCAACACCGCTACACCTCAAAGAGTTGTATCAGCTCAATAACTATGTACAGGTAATGTAGTTTACTAGGCGACCGGTAAAATAAAGCTGGGGCCTTACCATCAACTGTAATGCGATTCATTTTAGGTTGTGAGAGCCGGATGCTGTCTTACGTCGTGTAAGGCGGCGCGCCGCCTTACACGACGTAAGGCAGCCGCGGCGTCTCAGTTTTACTACCTGAAAATAACCTGAAATGAAACGCAGTACAGTTGCTGATAGGCCCCCAGTTCTTTGAAGGAGGCTAAGAAGCTAAACAAGCAACTTGGCGTCGTCAAGTCTGAGACGACTTCTTATAAACAATAAATATCTTACCGCACTGTTGTCATTAGATCGTTTTAGGTTAAGACATTTAATAATACAAATTGAAACAAGTCTCAATCATTGAATTCAGTAATTGTATTTGGAGCGTCGACAGCCTGCCACTGCGGCGGCAATCAAGCAAGTTTTCGGGATTTGTGATTTAAATTACCTGCCCTTACTACATGCCACGCACAGCCATTTTTGTAGGCTGTATTGATTTATATAAATTGCTGAAATATCGAATTTACTACGACAAGTATTATTATTATTTGTGGAATATAGGGGCTATGCAGCTCCAGATGGAACTGTAGTCAGCGACCTAAAAGATCTATTGTAACTCCCCACCTCGTTATAGAATCTCTTTCAGCCTGGCGGCCTCCAGGAAGTCTAAAATCTTCCTAGTTCTGAGAGATTTTAGTTCCTCTGGCCAAATTATAATTGTCGTTTGTGAATAAGGGTCCGCAGACACAAAGGAGATGTTTGGGTGTTTCTCTCACCAATGAAACATATACGAAAAGTATCTTCTGATCTCTATTTATATAACTTGAATCATCACACTTAACATGTTGTTTTACTTGTCAATAGGAAGCGATACAACGCGAGTCTGCTCTCGAGAACCGTTTGCGCACGCTCCGCGAGTGCGTGGAGCGCACGCGCGCGGAGGCGCAGGCGTCGTGGGAGCTGTTCGTGGGCGAGCAGCGGCTGCTCATGCGCGTGCACACGCTCGAGACCATGCTGTCCGTCGGCAAGCAGCCTGACGCGCACCACGTCGCGCAGCTGCTCAACGACAAGAGGAACTACCAAGTACGCAATGACTTATACGTAGATGACATCTTGTTGTTAGCTAGTAACTCTGTGGGGCGGCGCTGCTGATGCGCGTGCACACGCTCGAGACCATGCTGTCCGTCGGCAAGCAGCCTGACGCGCACCACGTCGCGCAGCTGCTCAACGACAAGAGGAACTACCAAGTACGCAATGACTTATACGTAGATGACATCTTGTTGTTAGCTAGTAACTCTGTGGGGCGGCGCTGCTGATGCGCGTGCACACGCTCGAGACCATGCTGTCCGTCGGCAAGCAGCCTGACGCGCACCACGTCGCGCAGCTGCTCAACGACAAGAGGAACTACCAAGTACGCAATGACTTATACGTAGATGACATCTTGTTGTTAGCTAGTAACTCTGTGGGGCGGCGCTGCTGATGCGCGTGCACACGCTCGAGACCATGCTGTCCGTCGGCAAGCAGCCTGACGCGCACCACGTCGCGCAGCTGCTCAACGACAAGAGGAACTACCAAGTACGCAATGACTTATACGTAGATGACATCTTGTTGTTAGCTAGTAACTCTGTGGGGCGGCGCTGCTGATGCGCGTGCACACGCTCGAGACCATGCTGTCCGTCGGCAATCAGCCTGACGCGCACCACGTCGCGCAGCTGCTCAACGACAAGAGGAACTACCAAGTACGCAATGACTTATACGTAGATGACATCTTGTTGTTAGCTAGTAACTCTGTGGGGCGGCGCTGCTGATGCGCGTGCACACGCTCGAGACCATGCTGTCCGTCGGCAAGCAGCCTGACGCGCACCACGTCGCGCAGCTGCTCAACGACAAGAGGAACTACCAAGTACGCAATGACTTATACGTAGATGACATCTTGTTGTTAGCTAGTAACTCTGTGGGGCGGCGCTGCTGATGCGCGTGCACACGCTCGAGACCATGCTGTCCGTCGGCAAGTAGCCCGACGCGCACCACGTCGCGCAGCTGCTCAATGACAAGAGGAACTACCAAGTACACGATAACTTATACGTATATGACATCTTGTTGTTAGCTAGTAACTCTCTGGGGTGGCGCTGCTGATACGCGTGCACACGCTCGAGACCATGCTGTCCGTCGGCAAGCAGCCCGACGCGCACCACGTCGCGCAGCTGCTCAACGACAAGAGGAAATACCAAGTACGCGATGACATACGTAGATGACATCTTGTTGTTAGCTAGTAACTCTCTGGGGCGGCGCTACTGTTGCGCGTGCACACGCTCGAGACCATACTACCGTTGGCAAGCACGTCGCACAGCTGCTCCACTACAAGAGGAACTGACCAACCAGAACCAGGATTAATTTAATAATAAATGCCGCTATATGAAATGAAATAAAACCACTTATTATAAGTTTTTTATTTGTTTTGGTTTCCCGAAGTTTCCGCAGCTTTGCAGGGGCTTTAGCTTTGTTATGACTAGCAACTTATAAGATTATCTTAGACTAGCTTACGCCCGCGGTTTCACCCGCGTGGTTCCCATTCCCGTGGGAATATCAGGATAAAAAGTAGCCTCTGTTACTTTCCGACCTTTCAACTAACTCTATGCCAAAAATCAAGACGATTGCTTTCAAAGCTAGGGTGTGAAGCGTGAAAGAAGGATAAACAAACACACTTTCGCTTTTATAATATTCGTTGAGATTTTATTTTCTCATTTGTTCGGTACAATCCTATTCACATTATGGAATATTTGTCGTTAATTACAGGAAGTGGCACAAGAGAGTCTCCGAGTGGCCCACGAGCAGCGGCTAGCGCTGGAGGAGACGCTGGAGCGGCGCAGCAGGGAGGCGACGGCGCTGCACCAGCACAACTGCGCGCTGCGGCTCGCCGCCAACAACGCGCTCGCCGAGCTGCAGGTGATGTGATGTGGACTATCGGCCATTCGATAGTGACCCACCGGCGGCTGTCGCGGAGGAGACGCTGGAGGGGCGCAGCAGGGAGGCGACGGCGCTGCACCAGCGAGGTGTAAATAACTGAGACGATGTGGGCCATCTGAAACAAATTGGCGCAGAGAGCTTTCGAGTGACCCACGAGCAGCGGCTGCCGCTGGAGCAAGCGGTATGCAGTCCCAGAAGTTCCCCATCGACCACTTTAAGACAAGGCCGTAAGAGGTTTTGCGCAGCAAGTGGCTAATTAGAACCAGTGCTACGTGCTCGTTCCAGAATTACGAATTCAAATTACTATTCGCATGGAATCGCAAGATGCGAATGCAAAAAACCGTATTTTTTTAATTCCAATTCGCATTCGAATCTGCTTCAAGTGGTCCCGAGTCCCTACTACTCTTTTTAGATTCGAGTGATAGAAAGTTTGACGTTTAGCACTTAATGTCATTTTTCAAGTACGATTCAGGATCGGTTTTTGTAAATCTATGGGGATTTAGTTTCCGGTTTTTAAATATTCTGCGTAAAATGAAATAATGTCAAGGGAGTTTAAGAAAACGGCAACACCGTATTCGAGTGATTAAAAAATGCGACAAAATAGAAGTCGGTGATTTTCAATTCGAATGCGAATTTAATTCGCATGAGAATTTCGAATGTTTCAAAATTACGTCTCCTGATGATTTAATGATCGTTGTTTTCTGTTGGTATTGTAGAAGCTGGCAGCGCGGTGCGAGCGCAAGATGATGGCCGCGCGCGCCGCCATCGCCGCCGCCGAGGAGCGCGAGCAGGCTGTGCGGAACCATCTGCCGCTAGCTGTCAGTATATACGCTATATTCACTATTGTCTGTTCTTTTGAAATAGTTTTAACCTTCGCTTCGTCATCAGCCATTTTTTGAATGTCCCCATTGCTGGCACTGGCCTTATGGATGGATACAGAGATGGGGCCACTGACCCATATCGAGATAGACGAAAAGAACTCTTCAAACTGTATGAGAACCTAGCGTGTCGAATGTTTCGTATGTACCATGACGTCACGAGCGAGATTTAGTGATGTGGAAATGCTATTGACGAGCTCTTGCGAGAAAGGACAGCACAATGAACCGTTTTCGTTTATGAGTTACGCGTGTTTTCATGGCAATGGTCTCAAGCGGACTGACTTAGGTCGGATTTTTTTTACCGTGGATCAAACTTTTTACACGCTAGGTAAGTACATAGTCCGGGAGGTAGCGTTGCATTTTAAGTAGTGATTTTATGCCGATCGAGGATAATCTTTTTCAATAGATCTCGGATGAATAATAATCGAATCAAGGGTCAGCTGGCGCACCCGCGGTGGGTGTGGGTGTAAGAGGTCACGAAAGTCGAAAAAAAAAACAAAAAAAAAATTTAATAGTATGCCGACTGAAATTTTTGTCAGGGATAGTTTTGATCGTACCGAGCTGAAAAAACATCGTCAGCTGCATCTTGGAGGGGGGAATATGCGTCAGCTGCTTGCATGAACTTGTAAAAAAAACATCTTTATTAAAGTGATAGTACGCCGGATGAAATTGAACTGGGTGATTTTTTAAATAATTCAAAGTACAAAAACAATAATCAGCTGCGTGGGTGGCGGTGGAAAGACCGTCAGCTGACGCAATACAGATTAGAAATATTCGAGCATTGCTATACTACGCTGTTTTTTTTCAAGCACATATTTCGAGATAGTTTCTAGAGCTGCGTGAGCCCATAATTTCAGGAAGTATATAACATATGTAAAACAATATGGTACGAAAACATTTTATGTTTTTGTCTTGTTTTATTGTATATACATGAAAGAAATGCAGAATATGGAATAATGTACAGTAAAATGGAAATAATCTACAAAATATAAACGTATGGAAGTACAGAATCTGTAAGTTTGCCGAAATTATTCATCATCGATGGTACTATCGCTATCATATTCGCTCTCTGAGGCATCATCATCCGAACTGTCCTGTGCTATGTTCTGTTCTTCAGCCTGTTCAATGTACGTAGCTCGATTCTATCCACCATTATCTGTAAATGATCATTTTATCCATAAAAATTAAGCTACCAAAAATATACACACATAAATAAAGTGTCACCGACAAAAATTCCATACCGGCAATATTTTCGCTGTTGTCGGTTATACTTGTTATCGATGGCGGTACCTGATCGCCTTCGAACTATTTGAATCGATATTTCCCTTCTCTTTCTTCCCATCCCCAGTCAGTAGGAGATAATTCGGTTGGGTCTTGGTAATGAGCACGACTCCAAAGTTGCGCAATATACGACGTGCGTAGCAAATGCTGGCGTAGTTCGGAATGGCATGGTGGAAAGATTGCCCCGTCGATGCGTTTTTTCCAGTTCAGCAAATCATCGTTTTCAATAATTTGCGAACTTCAAAATTATTATTATTGAACAGTATAAATTGAAAGGCATTTCAATCAAAATAACTATCAAAAAATAATGAAATATAACGTACCTTGAAGCTGCAGATGTTGATGCAGTTTCAACAGCTATTCTGTATAACTTTTTAATTTTGCATTTTACAATGCTATTTTTATGTGATGAAGGATGCGGGTTCGAGTCCCGTCAGGGCGACATGAGACAAGTTGCTTTTTCTAGTATATTTACTTGATTAAAAATTATCACATAAAAATAGCATTGTAAAATGCAAAATTAAAAAGTTATAAGAAGATGGCAGTTTCATCTTAATCGATAGTCAAACATCTGTAAAGATGTTTCTTTCGAATGCGAGGATATTTCTCTCATTGATGAAACGACGGTGGCCAACACCGTAGAAAAAGGTGAATATACTAGAGAATTTCAACGTGTTCTCGTAGGTCTCTGTAGCATAATTGGTCAGTGCATTGGGCCGGATTCCCAAGGATGCGGGTTCGAGTCCCGTCAGGGCGACATGAGACAAGTTGCTTTTTTCTAGTATATTTACTTGATTAAAAATTATCAGCTATTCTGTATTTTGGCGGTAAAGATGTGAATTGTCGATAACATTTCGCATGATATTTTTGAAAATCGTTCGATTATGACGACACTTTTTCTTTTTTTTGCCACAGAATACACAAAACGGTTGAATGGCCTACATATTAGGGTAGTGCGTCCATTCGTTCGAAGAGCACAACCGAAACTGGCCGTACTAAAGGGCAGTGCTTAAAGGAAACAGCGAGTATCAATGCTCCAATATTTTTAATCTTTATTGCGTCAGCTGACGGTCTTTCCACCGCTACCCACGCAGCTGATTATCGTTTTTATACTTTGAATTATTTAAATAATCACCCAGTTAAATTTCATCCGGCGTACTATCACTTTAATTAAGGTGTTTTTACATTTTACAAGTTCATGCGAGCAGCGGACGCATATCCCCCCCTCCACGATGCAGCTGACGATGTTTTTTCAGCTCAGGACGATCAAAACTATCCCTGAAAAAAAAATTATTCGGCATACTATTACTTAATTATTATTATTTTTTTACGACTTTCGTGACCTCCTACACCCACACCCACCGCTACTTGAGCAGCTGACGATCGGATCACTCATGAGTCATATAAGATCAACGACTGATGTCAATATCAACCGGCATACTATGACTTTCCCATTTGCAACGCTACCTCCCGGACACTTTTACCGTCTATCTCGATATAGGTATGTGGGGCCATGAGCCACCACGCGGGCCTAATGCGGATTGGTGGGCTTTAACGATTGCAATTGTGCCGGGACCAACGGCTTAACGTGCCTTCCGAAGCACGGAGGAGCTCGAGATAGTAAATTTTTGGTCACCCATCCCGTGACCGACCATTGCTAAAGTTACTCAACCTCAACAATCGCAGGCCGAGCGCGCGAACCACTGTGCCACGAACTCCTAGTTGTTACCTACTGAGTACTGAATTATATAGTAAACTCATATCTGTCGTTATGGTAAATTTTAAATAGAAAAATATTGGAAAAAATTAACTCGGCCACAAGTGAATTCTCAGACGGGAATCGAACCCGCGACCTTTGGAATTACCATAAGTATAAAAATAGCATAAGTATAAATTTAGTGTCATAAGCTCACAGTTTTTATTTTAGAATTTTCTGATCGGTAATTTGTGAGATATTAAATAAAAACTAAAATGTAGTCCAAATCGAGAAAGTCAGCCATTACTTCATTTATTTCATGCTGCCATTCCTTTGCATCAAATAAAATTACGATAAACAAACAACAACTGAAAGTGACAGACAATGACACTCAACTCAAGTAGTGAAAGAGCGATCAAAATCTAGGATATTGATATTCGATATTTTCTAATTTACATAATGCCAATAAAAACCTCATGAGATTTTGAGTTTTTTGGAATACATTGTTTTTATGATTATTGCTGAATTTACTTTTTAGGTTTGCTAGGTAAACCACCACGCAACGCCAGGGAGGTGGACCACGGGTCAGAAATTTGTGTGTGTTTAACGAAGTGGTTCTTTTTTGTTCCACTAAAGAAATTCCAGACATTAAATTTTAATATGGTTTTATAAACATTTAAATTCTAAATACCCAAAATGTTTATATTGTTCATGAACGCAAATTTATGCGTATAAATTTAAATTTATATATTTTTTTTGTTTAGTTATTTTTTTATCTTATTCAAAGTGTTAATCTTTAAAACATGCTTTGGTTTAATAACGAAAATTACAAGTTTTACGTAGTTATCGATATTTAAGTTCTGCCACTGTCACATCACTACTCGAAACCATTACGTCAGTTTTTTTTTAATCTGAAATGAGCAACAGCCTTACCAATTTAACTTCCTGAGAACGCACTTACGCTCTTTTAGAATAAGCAAGTTTTGAAATAGTGATTTAATACACAAATATAATGCTAAAAATAAAAATAAAAAATATTTTAACATCCAGTTTTATTATGCATAGGAAAATTTGCATAAGTAATATTATTATATTTTTGAAATGGTTAACTTATCAAAGGTTTTATTTAAATTGCGAACTAACTTGCAAATAGAAAGCTGTTTTAGAAAAAAAAAACATGTGAACACTTTAACACGGGAAAAAATATTGTGGTTCGTTGTTCGTCTGATTTCGAAAAGTAGTTTTAATTTCCGCGCATTATTTGAGAAAAGTGCTATACAAGCCTTGGCCGCAACTAGGCATTGATGGACTTACGTATGCGTGTGTATATGTATGCCTCTTTTACTTTTACCGCTGCAGTAATGTTCTAATTTTTATTATAGTATTCGGTACAAAACGGAGAGGCGAAGATGCTGGTGCTGAGCACGGACACCAACAAGCTGGCGGAGGCGCGGCGCGGCGGCTCGTTAGAAGACGCAGTGCGCGCGCTGCCGGACTACGTGAAGCTGCTGCTGCCACACCACTTGCTCAACAAGGTATAACTCGCGTCTTGTAAAGAAAACGCTGGAAAATAAAGAAAATGTCCTTTTTAGGGTTCCGAACCTCTAAAGAAAAAAAGGAACCTCTGACCTCGTTTATTTCGAGAACGCGTGGACGTATCGAGTAGAAATTAAAACCATATATTCAGTTCAACAGTCTGTTGAAGGGGTAACAAAATCAAACTTGTAAATTAACCAAAAAAAAGTATAGGACCGTTTATGTCGCCAAAAACGTAGATTTCTACACTCGCAAGGGAACCAAAATTCATAGGGTACTTCCCGTTGACCTATAATTATAAAATTTGGCAAGTAATATCTTGTTTTACTACGAATACAGGGAATTATCTAAAAACCATACATTTGTAATTAAATCATAAAAATATAGTCTAGTTTCGGGAACTGAATTTCGGGAAAAACTCGGAAACTCGCGGAGGTATGGAGTTGAAATTAAAACCATATATTCATGCTTACAATTTCTTGAATATGTAAAAAATCAAACTTCGAAATTAACATAAAAAAAATAAGGCCATTTATGCCCCAACGTATTCTTCGACACTCTCAAGGTAATCAAAATTCATCGGGAACTTCCCGTTAACCTAGAACTATGAATCGTCATTTACTACAAGTACGAGGAAAAAACTGAAAACTAGACATTTGTAATTAAATCATAAAAAAATCGTTTTAAGTTTTGGAAACTGAATTTCGGGAAAACTTCGTAAAAAACTGCGAGACTTAATTCCTGAACTATTCATAATATTATGTACCTACAAATTTGTGCGTAACCCTCGTCGGCGAGTCCGAATCGCACTTGTCCGGCTTTTTAAATAATAAATAAATATTTCTTACACTTACACTAATTAACCTAGCCCCAAAGTAAGCACTGTAAGGCTTGTGATATGACTGTTATGAGATACTAGGGTAACGGATATAAACACATATAATTATACATATATATTAATATACATAGGTACTTATGTGTAGAAATACATATAAACGTCCGTGACTAACGTACAAATGCTCGTATTCATCATTCAAACATTTGCCGCTACCGGGACTCGAACCCGGGACCTCAGAGCAGGCGACACCTTGAAACCGGTGTACGTACCACTCTACCACGGAGGTCGTCAAATGTGTTACTCGTGTTACAACCAAGTGAAACCTATGCTCGGTCTCTATCGCTCAGTGTTCTTACGTGACGCGAGGTATAACTCATTAACTGTGACTTAAGCGGCTGCAGGGGCGTGCATTGGTTTTCCAGTTTAGTAGGCACTGTAGATCTAACTAGTAACTTTGCAATTATCCTATCCTGCTACCGAATATTATAAGTTTGAAAGTTTGTGAGGATATTTGGGTGGATGAATGTTTGTTACTCTTTCACTCAAAAACTACTGAACTGATTAAGATGAAACTTTACAGCAATGTAGCTTATATTTTTTTTTGTGCTGGATAGTCCATTTATCTCGGAAGATAATAAGATATTTAATATCATGCTACGATTAATAAGAGCAGAGCATTAATGTAAAACGTTGCAAAAACGGAGAAAAAATATTACTTTTGGGAGCTTCCGTTGCGGACGGTGTGTAAACGGTTAAAGTTAAAGTATAAAGTTACTTAAGCAATACTTTTACTAAATAAGTTGTATTCTTGTATGAAACGCTGCTTGTTTCGAGTAGGCAATTTGGAGACTGCCTACCGGTAGGTATTCAGTATTTAGCGTAAGGAAAATCTTAGTGGGTGAGTGTTGAGTAGAAGTTTAAACTAAAATAAAATAACTTTAACACTTATTATATATTTATTTAGGTTTTGAATGAGGTAGGCATCGCCTAATTGCCTATATGGAATGCACGCCCCTGAGCGGCTGTCACTTCGCCAAGCCGGATAGTTGCAAAGGCGAAATAAGCCGCCTACCAGCGGCGTCATTATAAGCGGCGTCCGTGTCGGTCGGGCAACCGTCCGATAAAACATCTATAGTATAGATAGATGTTTAATAATTGTTTAATAGATGTTTAGATGTTAAAAGTTTAATAAAGTACTATAGGTGCCGCCGGGGAAAACAGCGTGAGCATCTGCTGGAGAAAAGTAAAAACTCAATTTGTGATAATGATTCTGATTCATACAATTTAACAACATAAGTATGAACAAAAAATCGGAAACTATCGGTGTCGACGAAATTTTGCGTATATATCATGAGTGTCAAATACACTATAATATAATCAAGTAATACAGAGTTGCTCTGTTAATGGTGCATAAAATTCTTGTCGGTAACAATCTTAATTACATGCTACAGTGGACTGCTTTATACTTCATTGGAACTGCGTTATTAAATCATAATTTTTCTTAGATTACGAACAAGACGTTTTCACAGTAACGGCATCTCATTTTTATAGTGTGATAAAACTAGATAAAAACTATTGATAATTTTCTTATTGCATTGCATTATTGAAGTAAGCTTTATTTCGCAAAAGTGCAGCGGTATTATTTCGGTAGAACACCATAAAATTAAATTTGAGTTTAATTAGTGAACCTAGTGCGAAGTGCAAATAGGTAAATAGTAAATAAGTGGAACCTCTGATCTCAGCTCTTAAAAGATCTGTCTCCTCCGTGATTTACAATTATGATGACATCATCTGTTATTATTTTGTTCACTCATAAATAAAAGTCTCTTATTTTTATCATACCTCGCGTCACGTAAAAAGAACGCTGATAGAGATAGAAGATAATATATGTTTCACTTGGGGAACACATTCCCTATAATTTCTCAGCGTTCTTTTTACATGACGCGAGTAATATACATTTATGCTAAAACTTTAACTTGCGTGATATGTGTTTTCGATATCCTACTTAATATTATAAATGCGAATGTATGATAGTTTGTTGCTCTTTCACGCTAAAACTACTGAACGGATTCGGATGAAATTTGGTACAGAGATAATAGATAGCCTGGATGAACTTTTTATTCCGATATTACCACGGGAGCGGGAACCACGCGGGTGAAACCGCGGGCAGCTGCTAGTTGGACATATTTATAATCTTTATAGTTATTTACTTATGAGATTGTATCTGCGTCTTCTAAAGTCGTTTCTCCCTTCGGTTTATAGGTCGGCATAAAACTGATCACTGCCGAGGGCAAGTCAGCGAAGGAGTTCGAGTTGATACTGATGAAGAACAATGTCTACAATAACGAAGGTAGAGGTGAGTGAACGCGCTAATAATATACTTGAAAGTGTGTATTTTAAAGTGTAAACAGTTTAAAAGTTCTATTTCTGTTATGATGAATGTCACCTTGTTGAGGTGTTGCGTAATGTTCGCGTATGACTTTACTTTTAAAATGTTTGCTACGAGTTTTGAAAGAGAAGCTAGAATAATGGAAGCAATAACAGGAACAATACTTATTTTAATGTACAGTTACTTTCTACTACTTACATACACACATAAAAATAGAGAAAAAAAATACTGTAATTTATACTGTGTAAGCTTTAGGTCACATTTGTGTCGTATAATTACTATAATCGGTTTCCCTTTTAGAACTTTCTTCACACATTTTCACTCAAACATTTTCAGGGAAGGGTAGCAATGTTCCTTGCCTCTCCCACAGCAAGAGAGAACTGTAAAGATCGATAAAGACTAACAACTGGAATAGAAGTGATATCTTCCTACCCCTGCGAGTAAAATTCGTGAAAATATGTATGTGTGTATGTATTTAACAGGGAAGCAACAAGACGAAGGTGACGTGGGCGTTGGCGGCAGCGGCGAGGAGGAGAAGCCCGGTGAGCCCGACTCTTGTACGGACGACGAGAAGCAGTCCCGCCTGAACCATGGTACTGTTCTTTTAACATCAGGACAATGCTTTCGTCGTACCGATGTTGATAAGGCTGCAGGTGGAAGAGCGCCTCACCCGGAATCTTTAACTACTGAGGAACTGGCTATCTTATCTCTAACTTCTGAAATTGTTCTTAGTTCATTCGATGTAATTCATCATCATCAATCATCATCATAAGTCATTGTGATGTTCCTACCTTCCTTACGGACGGATAAACAAAACCTAATGCGGATTGGTGGATATTAACGATTGCAACTTCAATCGGTATCAACAGTTTCACGACGAACGGAGACCATCCCGTGACCGACCATTGCGAAACTGTCTTGACCGCAGGCCCAGCGCAAGAACCACTGCGTCAACGAGCTGTTTCTGGAGTTTCCTAAGGAATTCAGTAATTTTTGGTGTAGTGAAATATTTGACTATGGGAATGGCTATACCATTTGTTGCAAAAATATATGAAATATGGCTTAATATGTATAGTGTAAGAGGGGATAGAAAGTGTTTATATATCTGGAAATAATCCACACAGACAAAGTCGTGGTCGCTAGTAGGATTATTTAATCTAATGTAGTATATGCTATTTCAGACGGCGGCCATTCTGGCAGCTCCAGCCCGCTTGATGGGGAGCTGCGGTCCGACAACAACGCCAACTCTACCTACGAGGCAGAAGCCGACGAGTCGCCGGTGAGGATATTGTGAATTGACGAATTTGAACCTTAACAATTATGAAATAGGGTCCAATAATGGAAATGAAGTGTTTGTCTAAAAATGTCCAGAGAGAGTATTCAAATGGGCCTGATAGGCCTACTGGTAACATAACAACCAATACTTTATCTGTCTGTTACTTTTTCACGCTGATTAACAGATTTGAATGAAAATTGTTATGGACATACTAGAACCCTAGAGATGGATGTGGGATACTTTTTATTCCGATAGTTGCGCCACCATGTGATAACCAGGGGTCTAAATGTCTTATTTTTAAATCTATTGCAATCCCTTTCAATTCTTCATTTGAAAGATATTTTCATACTTCAGGCTGTCACATTTGAAATTTGATAGAGATTGTGATTGGGACGCGTTTTGTAAGGTATTGAATGAACTAAATTGAACTGTCTAAGCAAAGTGACATTATTTTAAAATCTATCGCAATCCCTTTCAATTATTTATTTGAAAGATATTTTCATATTTCAGGCTGTCACATTTGAAATTTGATTGGATTGTGCTCGGGATGCGTTTTGAAAGTTATTGAATGAACGAAATTGAACTGTCTAAGCAGTGACAGAAAATAAATATTTTTTATTTTCTGTTTGAAGTGTCAAATGACATTTAAAACATCATTCGTTCCGAAAGAGATTGCAACTAAAAGTCATTTCCATAAATCACTATCACAATCACAATACCTTTGAAAGGGGATTGTGATAGATATTGAAATTAGATAATTAGGGGCCCATTCCACGTGGACGAAGACGAGGGTAGTGTAAAATAAATAGAAAAACATTTGTTCTAATATTTCTTTATTTTGCAAACAGAGCAAAGCGGGAGTCGAGTACGCGAACGTCCTCCGCGTGATGGCGGGCCTGAACGAGGAGATCAAGGCCCTCCGCGAGCGTGTGGCGGCGCGGGGGGCGGAGTGCGAGCAGCTGCGAGCGGCGCGAGACGAGCTGCTCGCCGCGCAGGAGCCGCCGCCGCCGCCCGCCGACGCGGACGACGCGCAGCGGGCGCGCCTCGCCGACGCGCAGGTACGGATTACGAACAGGACCACCCGTGCTGTGCATGCGGCCCATAGTTTTTTGATAGTGTCTAGCTAGTGGTACAATAGACAGAGAGCTAGCAACATGAGGCGGCGCGAAACGAGCTGGACCTTTATTTTTGAATCACTCGTCGCGCGAGTGGCGAGGCGAACGAGGAGGCGATCACGCGATTAGCGACCGTATCGTAGACATAGCACGCTTTCCGCCTTGCCCCTCGCGCGCTCGCGTTGGAGGCGGTACTACAGGCGAAAAGCGAAGCTATGCATATACGTGCAAGGTCGCTTTTCCGAATACGGAAACTCAAACGTCGCACGAAATTCAGTAGAATCCTCGAGACGAGTGAATCAAAAATAGAGCTCCTGCTCGCCGCACAGGAGCCGCCGCCGCCGCCCGCCGACACAGACGACGCGCAGGTACGAACTACGAACAGGACCACCAGTGCTGTACATACGACCCATAGTAGTTCTATGAAAGTTTCGAGCGGTGTCTACATAAACATTTAACTTAGGGCGTGCGGCTGAGGGTGACTCCCAGCAGCATGCGAAATAAGTGTTGCTGAGCTGCCCCTAGAAAATACTATTAAAATATTAAGTGTTTTTTTTGTGTAGCTGAATATAACTATATCACGCCATGTAAAAAGAACTCTGATAAATGGAGACAGACGATGTGTTACACGTGTGAATCTAAGTAAAACATAATATCCTCTACCTTTTTCGCTCAGCGTTATTTTTACATGACGCGAGGTATACAAGGTATTTCTTGCTGATATACCTAACCGTATACCAAACACATTATCTCACCTGATGGTCATCACTTTACGTCTTAGCTAAACCTACTTGCAAGTGTGTTCTGCGTGACATTGTTATTTTTGTTATTTTTTTGATATTATATTAACAACAATGGTGTTATTTCCAGGCACAGCTAACCCGCGCCACGGCGGCCGAAGAAGCAGCTCAAACGGAGATCAAGCGGTTGTCATCACAAGCGGCGGAGATGCAGGCAGAACTAGCGTTCCGACCCACCCGGGCCGACCTTGACCAGCTCGCCGCTCTGGCTGCCCAGCTGCGCGCGCAGGTGCTGCACAAGGTATACGCCATTATGACCTCTATTTAATAGAGGTAAAAAAAGGGACGAGTTTATTTCGTGCTTAGTAGTGAGAAATGAGAGAGTAACTTTATAATATAGTACCAGGTACGCTATATAACGTCCACGTGCACGTGCAAGTGTACGCTATGTGCTTTCTATCCTACTAATATTTTTAGTTTGTGAGGATGTTTGGATGTTTGATACTCTTTCACGCAATAACTACTGAACCGATTTAAATTAAATTCAATAAAGATGGCACACAGATAGAAGATAGCCTATGTTTTAATAAGCTACTTTTTATGCCAATATTTCCACGGGAACGGGAACCACACGGGTGACCCCGCAGGCGGACGCTAGTCGGTCTATATAATAAAAATATTGGATAAACAAACTAGATAAATTACTTAAAGGTAGTAATTTTTTTCAGGAGCAACAATTGGAGCGGTTGCAAAGCACGAAGCAGACCTCTGACAAAGCCGTCCTCGTCGCGCCCGAAGAGTTGTGCGACTCCATCGACCCTAAGAAGATCTCCGCCGAAATCGACGAGATGTTCCAGCTCGACTTCGAGGACGACGACGACGACGAGACCGACTCCGCTACAGAAACCATAGAGCTGCCTAAAGAGGAGCGCGCGCCTGTCGACTACGTGAAGATCGGAGAGGAGGAGAGGCTGCAAGTTACCTTACAGAATGGTTCGCTTCACGCGCTCGAAGAAGAGTTAGTTCGGGCTAAAGAACGCTGGGCGGAGGTGGCGGAGGAACGCGCGCGACTGGCCGCCGAACTAGCTCAAATACAAGGCAAAGGCGCCGTCCGCCTGAACGCCGGCCACGTGCTCGCGCTCGTGATGCCGCTGCTGGCCGCCTGCCTCTACTACGTGCTGCTGCCCTACATCTCCTGATGCACGGCCTCCTGGGACCCGCCCGGCTACTCGTAGCCGCCGCCCCAAACTCGCTTCGCCGAACTCTTTGCTCACCTTCCCCGACCTCTACGACGTATTCGACGACTCGCGCCGAGACGCCCCCTTCGTTTCTCAATGTTTACACCGAAAGTGTCGGTATTTATGGATAAGATTGTAATTTTAGCGGTTTTACGTTATAGTACATTACTGCAGCGCCCAGCAAAAGCGGCATTGATAGACGAACGTGTAAATACATAAGTCCATCAATGCGTAGTGTGGTCAAGGCTTGTATAGTACTTTTCTCAAATAATGCGCGGAAATTAAAACTGAGTAGTACCTAGGCAGAACTTTTCAAAATCAATGACGAACAACAAACATCAATAATTATTCTCGTGTTAAAGTGTTCATTTGATTCAATCTCGAAGTTAGAATCAAAATAATGCTCAAATTTCCAAGCATGTTTGAGAAAATGTTTATTTAGTGTGTTCGGCTCGAGTCGGGGCTGCGGCGCGAGTCCCTCGGGGCGGACGTCGATACGATTGAGCTGTTGTCGAAAGTGCCATTCGCCGACGGCGGCGCCGCGACGCCGCGACGCCGCTGGCGGTCGGTGCGCGTTGTTATCGCATGTATATATCTCTAGTATTGTTTCTGTAAAAAGTGTCAGTATCGTATTTGATAGATATAAATTGATTGTTGATATCTGCCATAATAAATAAATAAATGTAAATGTTATATTAAGGCCTAACGACTGTCCTAAGTTATGAAATTATTGTTGTACGAGGTCTATCGATATTCTCAGCCGAGCGGTGGTGGGGACGAGGGCGGACCGCATAGTTTTGCTTTCGGCCGTCGGGAGCTACATATCATGAATAGGTTATGTGCGAGCATTTACTCGACTCGGCAGTTACTCTTCGAATCGTTTGCATTTTTCTAGTCTTTAGAATCGAGGTAGACTCGGTGACTTTGCGCTCCTGCGTTTTTACACTTTTTTAGGACTCGTTTACAAAATGTCGGGTTTAAACGACGGTCGGTGAGCACACGCGCATTTGGCGTGCGTCCGATTCTTGCTTAGTTTTTTGACGAATAGTTATTTTCGATTTCAATAAAATAGAGTTATTAATTTGTTAAGTAGTCGCGGTACTCTCGGTTAGAATGAGGCGCAGTGCTCGCCCGCTGGGGCCGCCGCCGGCCCGCTGGCGTTCAGAGTGCACAAGGCAGGTAACTACGCGCTGTGGTCTTCCGCGAACACTTTTTGTCGGATGACCCTTGATCGCTTTGCTCTGTGATGTGAAGGCCAATAGATAATTTTGTAACAAACTTGTATAACTAACGATTTATTATATTATCTCTAGAATAACTATAACTTTACCACGTTGAAATCCACTGTCTATTAATATTTATTATTTTATTGTTGCACACATTTTGTTACATTCGATGTTATACTTTGTGTTTAAACCACCTTACTGTAAATAGATTGTATCTTAATTGTACTCGTTCGTGTTTAGTTTCAGCTGTGGAAGACTTGTTTTATTTTATGAATTAAAATTAATTGATGCATTCAATGTGGATGTACTGATAAATTTATTGGAAATAATATTGATTTGTTTAAAAGTACTGTTTTATTTTTTCAGTACCTGTAGGTAGAGCATCCGCACATTGAGCCTATAGTTGCTGCCACAAGCTGTGGGCTAGTGTTTTCATACATTTTGTATAGTATCAGCGCAAACCGAGCGAGTGGCCGCGTTCGAGCCACAAGCTGCGCGAGTCGCTCGTGCTCGCTACTAGTGGCCGCGTTTGTGACTCACCTCGCACGCATACTTGGCCACAGTCGACAGTTTCTTCTGTCAACTGGTGGCCGCCAGTTATATCCCGTTATTCCCACGGGAACGGGAACCGCGCGGGTAAAACCGCGGGCGGAAGCTAGTATTATCTAATTTTAATGCCATTTTGATTTATATTGACATAGGGCTAAGTCACAGTTTTGTAACTGCTCATCCGATGTTCACTCTGTGTAAGTAAACGAATGGTGATTAGTTTACCTACAATGCGGCTATTGACCATTTATGGTCGACAGTTGCCAGGGCCGTCTTTATTTGGGGTTTCAAGGGGTGCGGGGCACCCAGGTGCAGAGGCCTAGAGGGCGCACGCAAGCCGAGCGCTAGAAATTTCGTTATTTTTTAACAGACTTCAAAAGAAGAGGGGGAGGTTGTCAATTCGTCGCGTATTTTTTTTTATGTTGTCGACCTGTTTGGCGCAGGGGTACTAAACCTGCCTTCTGCGCCAGAGGTCCCGAGTTTGATCACCGGACAAGACAAATATTTGTTTGTGTGCATGAACATGTCTATTTGTTTAGGATTTTTGAATTTTTGCATTTTTTTATGCTATTAATTTTAAATAGAAAAATATTGAAAAAAATCAACTCGGCATATGTCTGTTTGTCTTGATCTGGGTGTTTAATATGTATTTATGTATGTATTTACAAAAAAAGTATATAAGTATGTTTATCCGTTATCTAGTGTCTATATCACAAGTTCTTCATGAAACTTAACGTGGGCTAGATAATTGGTGTGATTGCATGCAATTATTTATGTACTTACGAGTATGTTCACCGATTGCTCGAGAGGCAATCTATTAGCGAAGTATTGTTTTAATCTTACCATGTTATTTCATACTAAAACCTCTTAAATTACCTAAGCTTGCTTTTTTAACGAAAGTTTTGTGACGTCTTATCTAAATCATCGCCTCCAAAGCATACCGAAAAAATTCTAAATCTCTTACATCTCCAAAGTGTGAAGTGTGTCAAAATGTGACAATTCAATAAAAACAATGTTTTTATGTGTGCTGCACCCTGCTACAGCACGGCAAGGAACACTTTGAAAACTGCAATTCTGACTACATGGTTGGTCATTTAGTCCGATTTCGTCAGATATTTGTCCCACTTTGTCAGAATTTGTCCCAAAGGGGACGAAAAGATATAAGCGATTTAAATGGTAAATGCCAAAGCAAACCTTCATTTTGGCAGGGACTGGCTATATTAGTGATCCATAACACCTAGCCAGGATCTGATTATTAAAACAATTCGTCGCTTTTTTATGGAAACCGCAATGCCTGGAAATTAACTGATAATTAATGAAGCGCCCCGTTCAAAAATATAAAGGAATGATTTGGTCCATGCCAAAATTAATCTACATCTTGGCGAGGACTTTTGAAACAGATTACCTAGAGAAAATCTGCTTATTGGAAAGGATTCGTTTAGGAGTAATTAAGTTTTTTTTATTTATGAACAGTCACTTTCAAAGACGTACAGTAAAATTTTGAAAGAAAAATTTGTCACAATGCGTTCCGAATCGCACTATTGACTTTTTATGATACATTTTGTTCTTATTTTAAATAACTTGGAATTAATTATAATACGCCGTTTTGGTTCATATAATTTTATTATTTTAGTTCCTAAAATAAAAAAAAAAAACAATTCATTATATTATACATAAATTTAGATTTTACTACTTGTTATAAAAAAATATATTTGATTTGAATTTGAATTTGAATTCATTTTACGGTAGGTGGGATTTCACAACCATAACAGACACAAGAAACAAGTTGAATAAAAAAAAGATTTATTTTAGATTTTACCGTACAATTTCTCTAAACTACAAAATATATTTATATGACATTGGCATAATTCGCGAATATTATCGCGAGCAAGCCATTAATTAAGAAAGAAAGAAAGAAACCTATGGTTGGTTCGGAACTTGACATGAACCTTTATTTTTAAATTGTCTGTGTCTTTGTGTACCTCATCAATGTCAACATTTATAGAATCGTTTTTATTGTTATTTGATGTAACAATTTATTCCTATTTGAGTTAACTTTGAATTAACTGTAATATTCCCTTTTTAGGGTTTCGTAGCCTAATGGCAAAAACGAAACCCTTATAGATTCGTCATGTCCGATGTATGTCACAGCCACTTTATTCCAAAACTATGTGAATTACACTGTTGAAACTTGGTAGGTAGATGTATTCTGTAAACCGCTTTACGGTTTTTATACAAAAATAAAAAAATATATATATTAAGGCGGTACCCCCACCGAAAGTGGCGCCGCGTTGAATTTTATTTAATATCGTAATTCTAATTCACAATTTTAATAAAACTAAACGTGGAATTTTTAGAGCCCATTGTCTTGTATTTTTAGAAGGTATCGCTACATCTCGTCATAGTCATTCGTAGAAGTAGATAGCAAATGTGTCAAAAACGGCCACTTTTAGCAGTATTGCTATCTACTTCTAGCAGTGACTACGAGGGAATGTAATGATACCGTCTAAAAATACTAGACTATGGGCTCTAAAAATTCCACGTAAAGTTTTATTAAAATTGTGTATTAGAATTACGATATTAAATAAAATTCAACGCGGCGCCACTTTCGGTGGGGGTACCGCCTTAAGGGGCTCCCCATACATGGAGTTGCTGAAAGAAGCTGAAAAAAAATATTTTCATCAAACCTATACGTGCGCGGTATCTTTAGATAGGTCTTTGAAAAATACATTGAGGTTTCTAAAACAGTTTTTTCTCAAAGTCAACCGTTTGAATGATATACACTTTCAAAGTGAAAAAAATGTGTGTCCCCCCCCTCTAACTTTTAAAATAAGAAAGTGAAAAATCTAAAAAAAATATATGCTGTAGACCTTTATAAAAACTTTCAACGAAAATTAGTTTGAACGAAATATATTATGCAGTTTTAGAGATATAGCACATTTGCCAAAACCGCAAATATAACTTTGTCATTCATACAGACACTATGAAAAATTTTGCAGGCGAAAAATTATAGTGGCATTTTGGGAAGGTGTATTTAATATAATAATAGAAACTTTATTGCACACGATACAAAAACAAACAAATACAGAGAAAATGACAAAAAAGAGGAACACACAATAGGCGATCTTATTGCTACATAGCAATCTCTTCCAGGCAACCTTGGGTGAGAGGCGAAACCCTTCATGTGCGAGTTCGACTTGCACTTGGCCGATTTTTTATAATTTAAGTTTCTTGAATTGTGTGTTGCGCTCGGCCGAAAAGTTTTTAGCGTCTCGTACCTTTGAATCTCTCGCTACGCTCAGGATTCAATAGAGGTAACCCGTCGATAAATTCCATCTTTCCAGGCTTGCATAACAAATAACTATTGTCCCTTTTGTACAATTCTTGGACGAATTAACCAATTTAAGTTAATTCGTCCAAGGTACAATTACAGTAATTCATGTATGCTATAGTGTTTGCGAAAAACAAATGGAGTCAGCATTGCGTTAGTATGACGCAGGCGCAAAATAATAGACTGACTAACGAGATACGTCACCGGCCGCTGAGCGGCCACGCTTTTATTCTATTTTAACTGCTGCCGGTGACTGGCTGACACCCATGCGCAAAGAATTCACTTTTTATATCGAAAATGTACGCTGCGCACAGTGCCCGGAAATTTCTGAAAATATTTTTTTATTTATTATTTTATTTTATTTATTGAAAAAGATTCACCAACGACATATCTTTACACATTTGAATTTAGAAATTAAAACCTGACTAGGCCAAAAGACATGTCATTACAGGTGAATACAGCATTTTTTATTTTTTTATTTACCTACTAGTTAAAATAACAAATCATTCAAATGTAAACCAGCTAAGGAGGCATTTAAAGCAAGCATGCTGGCTTTGAAAGCGAGTCCAGTGCCTGATTATGACTTTAGGCGAACAGCTTTAACTGACAGCGGAAGTTCTGCGCCATAGTTTTTCATTAGAACTGAAACATAAGAGTCCGCGCTACGAAAGATGTCCCGCGGAATATTAACGAGCTAAAATTCATAGTAATAGCACAGTCTATTTATGCATACAATACATACAGTCGTCCGAGGGACGGACACGTATTGCGGTTTTTCCAGAGCAATCGTGCGGGGTTCGCGGGGCGAGAGGGGGTGCTAGCGAGACCGAGCTGCCATACGCTCACTCGGGACAATGACATGACTATGAAAGTCTTGTCAAAAGCGGCATTGCCGCGAGGTTTCAAGGGCGTTGTCCCACTGTAGCTCCTTAGTTACACTGTGGTAATAGAGCTTATTTTGCGAATGTTAAACGGTCAGGCCGTAGCACAGACATTAGATTAGATCTATGTCTGTGGGCCGTAGACTGCAGGGCTACTCTCAAGGGACTTCTTTCATTTGTGTGGACTTTAGTCGAGCACATCAAATTAGGCAATAAATAGCATAACGAACACCGCGCCACATATTAATAAATAGTTAGACCGCGCCCCCAAGACGGACGCGATTATGTTCTTACCTACCTTGATATACACGCCTTACTGCGTGTCGTTGCCAAATCTTCACAGCGTTCCTCTAGTGAGCGCTATAGTCACATCCAGATAACATTTGGCGGCGGTACCCTCTCGGGTCTCTCGGCAAAACACTCCGAGACATGGCGAGTTGCGAATACGAGGGTGAGTGAATAACTCGCGCCTCCACTCGTGTGTCTCTCTCGGAGCAATGCTGCAGCGCTTGCTGATAGGCCTCGCGGGCGAGACGTGACGAGAGCACTCGCGCAAGAGTGTACAACGCCATTGCCATCATAGCATCTCGTAACCACAGGGTGCCGATTCTCGTGGTGAGAAATGTCGAATTCGACACTTTTCTATCGTTATAGTTTCTAAGTAAAATATATGTACTACTGACAAAATCCTTTAGCTTCAATGATCTTTGATAATCCTATAATGTTTTCAGAGAGATTTTAAACAGATTTTTTTAATGTCGAATACGACATGACGAAGCCTCGAGAATCGGCCCCCCGTTAGAAGTGTAAGTTGCCTGTCAAGTTAACGCGTGCGCCCTTGCGAGAAACACCGATGAAAACCTATATCTATATTTCTCTTTTTGTAACTACGATATGTAAAAACGTAAATAACTTCTTATTTACGTTTTTTAGGCGTCACTTCTTTCAGTCAGGAGTAAATGCGCAACATGATGCTTCTAACGTCATTCGAGTGTTCTGTTATATTACCAAATAAGTACTATTGAAACTATACGCACAGCTCTTGATGTTTCTCATACATTAAAATTGCTTGGCAACCTCTTAAACAGGGCCATCTGTTAGTGGCCATAGTGGCAGAAAATGTGCAACTTATTTAATAATATTATTTAATAGAAATAATATTTATTTAAATAATATTTAATAGATGGTGGAAGTGAAAATAACGAAGCTGTACATTTCCTGCCGCTGGGTTCGCTAGTGTCGCTTAATTGCGCGAATTCTGTGTTCTTAGTGCGAGCTTTTTCTACTCACGGTTGATAATTATCGAATCGTTAGGTTTTTGTTTGGCGTTGGTGTAGTCCGTGGCGTAATCCGCTAGATGGCGGGCCGCTGATTTCATACAAAAATCGACGCGTTCACAATCGACCGTGAGTAGAAAAAACTCGCACTAAGTACTCTGCTGTAGCTGTACTAGCTAAGCTAGATATTCTATATTTTGTTAGAACTGCTGCACCAGTTATCTCGCGCTGGACTCTACCACTACTTATCATCAGGTGCAGGTGGAGTAATTTGTTCTGACCTAAATTTATTATACCTACCTATATATAAAAATGGGCCAATTGTTTATAAGTTTATAAGTAGCTGTGTAGTGTCGGCTTAGCACTACCCCCTCTCATTCCGTGGGTGTTGTAAAAGGCGACTAAGGGACTCGGCCTTCAGCGTCTTCTATAAACTTGGCCATACTGCGACCGCCAACCCGCCTGCCAAGCGTGGCGATTACGGCAAACCCCCCCTTTTGGGGGAGGCCTATACCCAGCAGTGGGTGTTATGTGGCTGAGACGACGACGAGACGTTTATAAGTACTTGGTATATAACGGGTCTTATAAGTTTTTAATCCTTTTTTAGGTCTAAGAGAAAATAGGTAGCGCAATACTCGTATATCTGTTTGAATAGAAGTTATATAGACTGTGATATCAGGCTATAGGTATGTTGACGTTTCACATTTTAGTCCCAGTCGTTAACACTCACCAATTCACATTTGCCCCACGTGATGATGACCTATTTCCCCTTTCCAACTATAAGGTATTCCAAAATTATTGCAAGATTTGATTTTAAAAGAAAACACAGTTTTTATTCTTTGATTGATATTTGTTTATTGAATCATGATGTACAAAGCATAGGGTTATTTGATTTATGGAATAACACATGGGGCAAATGGTCTCCACGGCTTGCTGGCACATATGATGACCCATTTGTCAAAATTTCCAAAATCACTATCGGTATAAGTGGCTGAACTTCGTTGATGTGGCTTTGAATTACCTCCTTTAATTCACCAGTGGTTGTGGGCTTGTCGATATAGACCTTCGACTTCGAATAACCCCGTAAAAAATCTCACGCCGGACACACGATCTGAAAAAGTCTCCTTCAGTACTTGAATTATTTCATTGGCTGTATTGTATGGCATGTGGCACCGTCTTGTGGAAACCATTTTTAATAACCGTCAGATGTCGAATTGCATGTTTTTGGAGGTTGCCAACACCATAAGGTACAATGGCAAGCAAATCAAATCTCGCGTTAATTTTGGAACATATTACTCGTTTATAAGGAAGGCTATGCCCTAGTAGCAGGACGAAATCAGAATAAATGATGGTTTGCCAGTAACCATCAGTATTTAGTCATAATAAAATCAATAAATAATAAAATAAATGGTTTTAACCGCCTCTGTGGTCTAGTGGTAACAACTACCAGGGGTCCCGGGTTCGATTCCCAGCGGGGGGGTACATATTGTATTCGGTTTGGTTGGTGGGGGGACTTTTTGTGAATCCGCCTGGCTAGCTACCACCATTTATCTAGGTCTGACGCCATAACAACAATGTTTTCAGCATTGTTGTGTTCCGGCAGTTAGAGATAAGATAGCCAGTTCCTCAGTGGCTGAGGATTCCGGGAGAGGCTCGCTTCCATCTTCAGCCTTATCAATACTTTACATCAGGTATGATGAAGGCTAAGAGTCTCCTCGTCAATAAAAAAAAAAATCGCAATCGTGTTGCGTTTAGGGTTTTTTTAAAAATTTTAGAATCAAGAACTATTCCCATACAAAACGAGCCATATTATATTGAAACACGGTTAAAGTTCGATTATGACTAAATTTACTTTAGCGGAGTAGGTAAGCAAGACGTTACGGCATCATGCGCCATAATATGTCATATCTATCATATATTCATATAATAACTTTTTAATTTTGCATTTTACAATGCTTTTTATATGTGATAAATGAAACAAGAAAATATACTAGAAAAAAACAACTTGTCTCTAAACCCCGCAGAGCGACATGAGACAAGTTGCTTTTCTCTAGTATATTTTCTTGTTTAATATTTATCATATATCATATTACCTATCGCGTGATAAAACAGGGTTCACGCTAGGAGGGCTAGGTCCTAACTAACCTAATTCTGTAGGCCTAGCATCACATCGTAGCGGAGTAAGCAAGACAGCATGATACGCTATATCATATCGCATGATATAGCGGTGGTCATGCTAGAGGGGCTGAGCGGAGCGTTATCGAGTTATCGAGTCGGTAAAAGCTGCTTATGCTAGGGCTACTAGAGCAACTCACTTAGGAAAATTAATACAGCCTCCTACGCACGTGGCGAATTTTCTATTCGTTTAATTGAAGGCTCAACGCTTTAAAAATACGATATTATCTGAAGGTATTACAGCGTGGTGAATTACAAATAAGTCCCCAAACTAGGTAGTCCTGTGTGCCTACCGTCATGTATTAGAAGCCATCATGTCATAAGAACGTTTTGTTTGCGTTTTGTTTTTATTGAAGTTGTCACATTTTGACACACTTTACACTTTGGAGGCGACGATTGAGCGAAGACGTCACAAAACTTCCGTCAAAAAACAAGCTCACTTTAAGAGATTACAAAATAGCTTGGTAAGATTGAAACAATACTGCGCTAAGAGATAGCGATAGGCCCGCTGTATCTCAGGGACTTGAGTATGAGATTTGCACGTAAACTAGTTCAGTGCCGTTGCAAGGCTTACAAACATTGAAATGTTTTTCTTTTAATGTACATATAGTAGGTAATGAAAAACAAAGAAAAAGGAATAAAGGCAATGTGTTTTTGTGTTTCAAAGTTGATTATGTGTGTGCATACGTAGGTATGTTGAGTGTACATGTGGTGCGTGTGTGTGTGCATGCGTGAGTGTGTGTGTGTGTTTTTTTTTCCGCTAGATTATGTCTACATGAAAAAGTATCTTAAAGTAAATGGGTTTTATATATGTAGCTGTGAGTAATTATTCCGAGTTATGATTATGTGTTTTTTATTCATTTTTGTATTTATAATGCTATTTGTGTATTTCTTTAGGTATTTAGTTCCGTAGGCATGGTAGGTAATGTAATGACAATTTTCATTATAATTATCTGTGACCAAGAGTCAAGACTACACTCATTCACAATTTGATGATTTGCCATATTTTATTGATAATTAAGACAAACGCACGAATGCTTTTTCATGTCTTGAAATGAAAGAGATAGCTATTACATTATATTTTGAATGAGTACACAATATCACATAATTCCAATTTCAAATGTTTTCTTGGTGCTAGGGACCCCGATACATATGTTTATATTTTTCTTAGGATTCAAGTCTCTTTGAAGTGTCAATTTTATAGTTAAGAACTCCTATGGACTAGGAAGTTATGCCTTGTTGTTTCTTCGAAACTATTTTTGTTAGAAGTTTTTGTTGACATTTTGGCGTTCTAAATTTAAATGTTATCATAATTACCCAAGGGAAGATCCATACAACATTAGCTCCCTCAGGGCATTAATAGCTTACTTTCCTATTAAGAATACTTGATATTTAATACGTGCTACAGATGCAGGTGGTGTATAAATCCTTTTATTCTTGATTTATTGTACTTTACTACAAGTACTATTTTACTACTTTAAAAGTACTATACCTGTAAATTACCTACCTTTGAATTTGGTTATATATTCCTCCATTTAGTGGACCCATTCAGGAAAAACTCACTGCGTCCGCACGGAAAACTGCACTTCCTACTAATACTCGTATAATAAATGCGCAATAATTACTGTTTGTTTGTTACTCTTTCATGCTAAAACTACTGAATGGATTTGGCTGTAATTTGGCGCAGAGATAGTAGATAGCCCGTTATAACATAGGATATATTTTATCCTAATATTCTCACGGGAACGTGAACCGCGCGGGTGAAACCACGGTATAACAAAACTAGTATAACAAAATTTGCGCATAAATAAGTATTTAGCAATTTTTTATTTTGGTTATTAGTATCTTCTTATATATAGTGATATACGTGAGCTGTCAGTGATTTTTATAATAATAATACTCGAAATAATACTAGAAAATTAACTAGCTTTTTTACGGAATATTACGACAAAATCATGTAGTAGTCAGTTTCTCAGTCAGCCCCAGCCCAGAACTATCTCTCCTGATTGGTCGAATTATCAGCAACATATTGTTTTAATGAGAATCTCTATGTAATATCTAGATGAGATCTTTTGAGATAAGTAACAAATAATAGAAAATGTTTGATTTTTTTTCACAAAAATACGCGGTAGAGTTTGGTTAATTGTTACTTTGATAAATCAAGTGATACTTATTAGATACCTACTTTTATTAGGCACACACACAGTATTTTGTGTAGGTAACAGCTGTGCTGTGATATTAGAGACTTTGATTACATAACATTGTATGTAATTGCGGTTTTATATAGGATAGCAACAACTTTTTTTAAATATATTTTGTGAAGGTTATTACCAAGTAATGAATTAGTTATGATTATCTGCTAATAAAGTGTAGGAAACATGTCGAAACGCACTCAAACTCATATTACTTGTGAACTATAATTTAATTATAAATTTGTGTGTTTTATGCAAATAAATAATATTACTATTACTATTTACTATGACTACTACTTTATTACCTACTATTTTTGATATGAGGCTACTCGACTGAAGTGAGATAGAAATAAGAAAAGGACAGATTTGCAGATTAGGCCAAAAACCTACGAAATCACATCGTAGTAAATAACTATAGCGATTAAAGAGAAAATAAAACTATAATCCTAAATATTATTGGTGTCTACTAATTAAACCAATTTCCAATAGTATATGTAAGCTCATTTGAGAATAATCTTGAAAATTCGTATTTTTAAGAGGTCATTTCGAAAAGAAAGTGTTTCTGAAACTTTGCAAATCTATATATATATATATATATATATATATATATATATATATATATATATATACTATACCTTATTACCAGATTTGTATCATCTGTAACCGCTAATACTTATTAACTTATCTCTAATAGTTATATACCAAAAAGTACATACTTTTTCGATAATTCAAGTCCTTCGAACCTTACTCATGCATTATACACCGTGTTCCAAAGGTTATGCATTAACTTTGACATGTAATTTTTCATTATGGACATATTTATGAAATTAATATTTTTTTATTTCTAATAATCATGCAAACTAAATGCTATAATGTAAATTACCTAATGTCATGAGATACAAATGACATGAATGTAAGTGCGAATGAAATGAATGCTACTTTCAATGATTTGATTATATACTCAACGGCAACATAGCACAGATAAGACAATCTTTCAATGTACAACCAAATTAAATTCAATAAAATAAAATCACAATAACTTAAAATCTAAGCTTTTTAATGTACTGCTTCCTTTGTAAGATATGTTCGTCATCAGCCATTTTCAGTGTCCCCACTGCTGGGGCACTGGCCTTCAATGCGGATTGGTGGGTTTTAAAGACTGCAAACGCAGCCGGGACCAACGGCCCAACGTGCCTTCCGAAGCACGGAGGAGCTCGAGATAGTAAATTTTTGGTCACCCATCCCGTGATCGACCATTGCAAAAGTTGCTTAACCTCAACAATCGCAGGCCGAGCGCGCGAACCACTGCGCCACCGACTCCTCCTAAGATATGTTAAGTAAGAGCTATAGAAGCATTCTTTAAAATTAATGCATACCCTCCGGAAGTGTTCCGGTATTGTATGAACATTTTGCATTGAGTTGAATTTCAGACGTTCTAAATTTTAAATTCTCAATTATATAACCATAACCACAGTTATTATTTGGAATACTTACGAAGATAAATGCTTTAACACTGAACGCTATACCAATTCGAACAAGCAAAAACTCCGAATAAATAAACTAGACTTCACAGCATTGATTTTCAGCTAGCGCCTTTCACTCTTTCACAACATTCATGACATTGCAACAGAAACGAGACCAAATCTAACGATTGTGTTAGTTGTGCTTTTATATTCCTACTGAGATAAGTAGCTATTAATGTATCATTAGTTAATTTTTTTTATTCGTATTATTTTGTCGGATATATAGCATTGGAAAATGAGTTAAAAGTGTCAGAAATGGCCGGCATATCGTACTCATAATAGCAAGTAATTTCGTTGTATAGCAGCAAGAAATAAGCCTTTTGGAGTCGGTGCCAGCCAAGGCAACATAAATAAAAGTAAAAGTATAAGTTAATTCATAAAAATATATTCAAGTTTTGGCCACTGAAAATCAGGAAAAACTCGAGAACACGTGGAGGTATCGAGTTAAAATTAATACCATATATTCAAGTCAACAATCTCTTGAAGCTGTGAAAAATGCAAACTTGTAAATTAATGTAAAAAAAGGTAGAGCCTTTTATGCCGCAAAAACGTATATTTCGACACTCTCAAAGAAATCAAAATTTATAGCGTACTTTCCGTTGACTGTTCCGTTAACTATATAATTTGGCAAGTTATATCGTCTTTTAAAACCAGTACCTACAGGAAAAATCTAAAAACTATAAATTTGTAATTAAATCTCTAGTTTTGGAACCCGAATTTCGGGAAAAAATCGGAAATAACTGCGAGACTAGATTCCTGAATCTATAATATTATGTAGGAACCCTCAGTGGGCGAGTCCGACTCGCACTTGTCCGGTTTTTTAACGCATTTTTGTTTTTTACTTTTTAGTGTCTGAAATATGTTGTTTCGCAAACTAAAGAAAAATTTTTCTAGATTAGATTAGGTTTAATGTACACTCTAAACGAAGTAATGTGATATTACATCATCCAGGTCAACATAATATGCTCACATCTGATTCTGATTCATAAAATAAAAACTACTAGACCAAACTGAATCATATTTTTGGGGCCAAATAGCAACTATTCAGCATCGAACAAAAAAATAATTATGTAAGTCGGTCCCGAAATCATAAATAAAAAATAAAACATACCGGCCGAATTGAGAACCTCCTCCTTTTTGGAAGTCGGTTAAAAAGATATTACTTTTTCCCATTTTCAGTTCCTTTCATTTCACAATCCTAACTATTAACTATTATTTATTAACTATTTACTTTAACTATAATAATATTATAAATGCGAAAGTGTGTTTGTTTGTCCTTCCTTGACGCCCTAATTAAGCAACAAATAGACTTGATTTTGACATAGAGTTAGTTGAAAGATCGGAGGGCAAAGAAAATAGGCTACTTTTTATCCCGATGTTTCCTCGGGAACGGGTAGCACTCGGGTGCCTCTAGCTAGTACGAGTATATTTGTAAAATATTAGAGGATTTAACTGAAACTTGCACCTTTTATTCAATTATTATATTAGGTCTGGAGTGTTATATGACATAACCTTTAAAACAATATAAAAAAATATATAAGTTTAAGAGAAAAAAAATCTGTTCTAATTTTGATGGAGAATCTCAAAAGACAGGGTAGTCATATATTAATTGAAAGTATGTCATCAGGTCGTAAATAAAATAAATACGTTTTAATTTATCTTCGATTGAATCCGGAGATAATCTATGTAGATATCAATCATGCCCTATTTGATGCACAAATATCGGCATTTGTATCTGAAATAAAAATAAGTTAGTACCTAGTAAGTACCTAGCTAAAGAACATCACGCAAAAAATTACATTACGCGTACTCGAAGCAAAACATTCAAATCACTCAGTCCTATTAACTATACTAACGTAGTCCTATCTATGCCAGCTAATCAGTAGACCCTTAAAAATTTGAATGATATTGACTTTAGGGCAATGGATAAGATCCAATCACTACCCAGGAAACTGTGTCTGGGTGTTTATAATATATACTTGTACTATACCGCATAACTCGTTAGTTCTTATATCTGTAACCAAGAGCTAATACTACTTATAACTTTTTAATTTTGCATTTTACAATGCTATTTTTATGTGATAAATATTAAACAAGAAAATATAATAGAAAAAAGCAACTAGTCTCATGTCATCCCGTCAGGGCGACATGAGACTAGTTGCTTTTTTCTAGTATATTTTCTTGTTTAATATTTATCAACTAATACTACGTTTAATTTAGTCCCCCAAATTTTATTTTAGGAAAAGCGAGAAAACAGTAAAAAAAGCTAGAAAATGTTATTTTTGCGTTACTTCATTTTTTTTATATTATTTTTGAAAAAGCGATAAATCAATAAAATGAGCTAAACAAATATTTTTTTGCGTTAATTTGCTATAGTTAGAGGATTGTTACCAGTGTAAAACTAAGAGAAACATGTCCTCTTATCTATCGCTCAGCGTTTTTTTTTACATGACGCGAGGTATACTTGTCAAGACGAATTAAACGAGTCGAAACTCGTTGGGTTTGAGTAGTTTTATTAGAGAGTTCCTATGGCTATCTGGCTCTATCACTTGACCCTTGATGTCTTCAGGACTAGAGTCCTTGCCGGGAGGAAAATATTTAAAGCAAAAAAGAAATCGTAAGTCTTACTATTTACAACGTAACTGTTGCCGTGATATATAAGTATGTTGGTAGGTTAAGTATACAATGTTTCCTGCAAGCATATGAAACCGGTCGCAGAAAAACGAAAATGAGTTTTTTTTTACACACCATTATTAGTTATAAAAAAACCGACTCCAAAAAAAAAAAAAAAAAACAACGGGTTGCACTCCGGGAGTGCCGGCAGAAGTGAAAACCGCTTAAACGAAACAGCAGGAGCAGGCATAAAGAGAGGGGGATATTACTTCCTCTCCTACGCCGGCGCCGGCGGTCTACTTTCCCTCCGTCTTACGAATTTTCGATCATGGTCACGTGTCCTGTCGCGACTATAACATTTTTACCCATCCCAAAAAATTCAAACTTTGATGTGCACAACGCCGCTAAAAAAGTTTTGACTTCAAAAGAAACTACGGATTTCACTGTGGGTGTGCCGGCAGAAGTGTAAACCGCCTAAAGGAAAGTAACGATCAAAATCCACTATATCTTGACCACAACTTCATAAAAAGTTGATGAATACGGAGACCAACTTGATTTGGCAGGTAAATCCATTAAAACTAAACTGGCATCAATATTAAAGTTGGTAGTAATGAGAGATCTTTGTATAATGGTTGTTATTAACTAATATACGAGCACGTAGATCTTTCAAGTGTGAAACTATATGTAATTTGAAATAGGTCAACGGTAAATGGTCTTACGAATTTTCGATCAGGTCACGTGTCCTGACGCGACTTTAATATTTTTTACCCATCCCAAAAATTTAAAACTGATGTGCACAACGCCGTTAAATAATTTTTTACTTCAAAAACAATTATTTTTCTATTTTTTTAAGTGAGATACTGTCCCGTACATACTTACTCTAAAATCGGTCCATAAACAATGAAGTCATCAATGAAAACATTGTGATTTTTTCGTAAGTGAAACAAGATTTCCTGAAAACACTGAACCGATTTAAGAAATGGGACCAAACCTGATGTAATTAAGTATTACGTTTGAATCATTTCAATCCTATTAGCTGTCTTCAAGTAATCGATGAACATCAAAAAACAAACATATATAGAAATTCCTTATGTTTGAGATCGGATAAAAATTACGTACGATTTCGTCGTTTGCGTAGGCCGTAGAGTTTCCAAAGGGGTTGGAAAGATGGGTTTCAAAGGCTT
The DNA here is from genome assembly GCA_910589605.1 of Chrysoteuchia culmella. Classification (NCBI taxonomy): domain Eukaryota; kingdom Metazoa; phylum Arthropoda; class Insecta; order Lepidoptera; family Crambidae; genus Chrysoteuchia; species Chrysoteuchia culmella. The sequence continues at coordinate 16,303,197 of OU342651.1, read as the reverse complement.
GATAATGTACAGAAGATTCAAATACCTATAGCCACAATCAAAATATAAAACTCCAAATGTTTATGCGGATAGACAGCATTCTCAAACTAGCAATGTTACATAGATTAGTAGCAAGTTATATTAAATTAATAAAAAAAAAACATTAAAGTAAATACTTATTTCGAAAGTTAATAATAACTAATCGGACAAGCGGGTTGATCCACAAACCATCGGACACGGAATCGGATTCGAAATCTATGCTTTGGCTTTTTTAACCGACTTCAAAAAAGGAGGAGGTTCTAAAGTCGACTGTTATATTTTTTATGTATTTTTTAATATAACGTCGTAATTTGTCAACCGATTTTAATACTTCTTTTTTTATCTGAAATTCTGAAAGAACATAATTCAAGTGTGGTCCCATAATTTTTATACGAAGATCTGGCTAGTAGTTTTTTCATAATCCAGAAAAATATTATTTACGTTTTTAAGTGTAAGTAACGGCACATGATGTAACAAAAAAATTGTGAATAGAAAAACTTTTCATAAAAAAAAATTTAAACCGACTTCATAAAGTAAAAAGTAAAAATTGTGGAGTCGGTGCCAGCCAAGGCAAGAAAAATAAAAATATAGTTAATAGAAGCACAGAATACTAAATAGTACAAGTATAGAAGTGCAATGTAGAATACCTTGGCTGGCACCGACACTGGCATTTTCGACGGTAAGGAAACGGTATATGCGTTTGGGGTGAGAGGTTGTTTGGATGTGAGAGTTTGAATAATTAGAATTCACGAATAATTAGATCGGGGGTTTTCAAATTATTTTATTCCTATTCAATTACGTTTTAACCGTCGTCGGCGTCGGGTTTTTTTACTTTTTGAAGTCCGTTTTAAATTACGTACGGGGACGGTATAAAGCGTTTGGGATGAGAGGTTGTTTGTTTGTTTGTTTGTGCAAACCAATGTTGCCATTTATCTCCAAAACCACTAGCCAGATTTGGATGCGGTTTTCAGTAATGGGTTCGGGTTTGATTGGTGCTTGTTCTTTAATAGATGTTATGGTGACAGCTCACCATGGGGCACTGCGGTAAACATTTATTGTGCATAAAAAACCAATGTTACCATTTATTTTCAAAACTACTTGTCCGATTTTAATGCAGTTTTCAGTAATGGGTTTGAGTTTGATTGGTGAATGTTCTTAGATAAGTGTTACGGTAACAACTCACCATGGGGCGCTGCAGTAAATATTTGTTTGAGCAAAAGCAAAACTAAAAGTCCGATTTTGATGCGGTTTTCAGTAATGGGCTTCGGTTTGATTGGTGAATGTTCTTAGCTAAGTGTTGCGGTAACAACTCACCAGGGGGCGCTGCTGTAAACATTTATTTAAGCAAAACTAAAACTAGTCTATGATTGATGCGGTTTTCAGTAGTGTCTTTGGTTTCGATTGGTGCATGTTCTTAGATAGGTGTTACGGTGACAGCTCACCAGGGGGTGCTGCTATAAACATTTAAATTGAGCAAGCCAATCTTGAAAATCCATGAGCGCAAAGATATTATATCCCTCTCAATTGAACGAATAATTGAATTGTCTTGTGTGGAACTAGACCAAATAATTGTAATATGTGTTTATAGACCCCTTCAGAGTTTAAGTCCACTATGGAGGAAGTTTTAAGAATAACTAGTAAAAGTAATAAAAAGGTTGTCATATGTGGGGATTTTAATGTTGACATTTTAGACTCAAAGTTGTCGAAGCTAGCAAGTAGATTTTTAAATTTATTTAAATCGTTTAATCTATCGCATACCTTTAATGGGCCTACCCGAATAACACTTACATCTGCCACCTGTTTAGACATCATTTTTTCAAACTGTGTAGTCACTGAGAAATCTATAATAAATGTTATTAAATCGGACCATAGTGGACAACAAGCCTCTATGGAGCACCATCATGTCTGTCCTAAGCGGAAAATTGTATGCAGGCCAATAACTAAAAAGGGCATAGATGAATTTAGAAACAATGTGATTAATAAAATTGAGTCTTTACCAGTTCCTATTATGGAATCTAATTATCTTTATAATGATTTATTTCATGTGGTTGAAGACGAATTTAGTAAAACGTTAAAGCAAAAAGTGATCAATTGTAATTCGGATAAAGTAAAGTTTATTGATTGGGCCACGCCGGGAATTTACACAAGCAGAAGGAAACTGTATGACCTTTATGCGTCAAAGCATACTTCCTGTGACCCAAATTTTATTGGATATGTCAGGAAGTATTCTCAAATGTTTAGAAATGTATGTGTAGCTGCTAAGGCGATGTTTTTTTCAAATAAAATCAAATTAGCGGATAATAAAATATAGGCTACTTGGAATATTATTAACCAATCAACTGGGAAAACTAAAAATAATGTAAAATCCTACTGTCTTAAAGTAGGTGATAAATTAATTGAATCTGACGTTGAGGTTACTCGTGTTTTTGAAGATTTCTTCTCTCGGGTACCCTAAGAAACTACCAGTAAGTTGAATTCCTGTCCAAACGTTGCTGCTGCCATCTTAGAGTCTTGTGTTGATAAGTGTAATAAAGTATTAAATTTTAAGCATATTAATAGTGAAGACATTTTAAAAGCTTTCAAGTCTATAAATATTAAAAAGACTGAAGATTTATGGGGCATATCAACCAACATTATTACATCAATTATTGATACAATTAACAGCTCCATATTTAGCTTTCATTTTTAATCAATGCATAGATGAAGGTACTTTTCCCGATTTAATAAAATGTAGTAAGCTTATTCCTCTTTTTAAATCGGGTGACAAAAGTGACCCTACAAATTTTAGGCCGATTTCAGTATTACCGTCACTTAGTAAAATTTTTGAAAAAATTATATACTCTCAATTGTTAGACTATTTAACAATAAATCAAATCCTTCATAACAATCAGTTCGGCTTTTGTAAAGGTAAAAATACTACTGATGCTGGCGTTGCACTCCTCAAACATATTTTTGAGGCTTGGGAGGGCAAGCAAGACGTAGTTGGTATATTCTGTGACCTGTCTAAAGCTTTCGATTGCGTTGATCACGTTACACTTTTAAAGAAGCTAGAACATTATGGTGTCTCTAAAAAATCTGTTAGCCTTTTGCAGTCATACTTGCACAATAGAAATCAAAAAGTAATTGTCAATAATACTGCTTCTACTGGAGCCCCCATTATTATGGGCGTGCCACAAGGTTCAATATTGGGCCCTTTGCTGTTTTTAATTTATAATAACGATCTCCCCCATTACACGAGTAATTTATGTGAGACAGTACTATTTGCAGATGATACATCTTTAATTTTTAAAATTGATAGAGGAAACAATTGTTCTGATGAAGTATATAGTGCTCTCTCTCAAGTCGCACACTGGTTTAACAGTAATAATATGTCTCTTAACCCTACTAAAACCAAGTTTGTTTAATTCTCATTACCTAATGTAGTGCAGGTCGATATGCATATCAATTTGAATGGGAATGTAGTAGAGTTAGTTGAGAGTACACAATTTCTTGGCATTACATTGGATTCAAAGCTACAATGGGATCCACATATTGAAGCCTTGTAGAGTAGACTTAGTTCTGCTGCTTTCGCAATAAAGAAAATAAGGCTGTTAACTGATATTGAAACGGCAAGACTAGTTTACTTTAGTTATTTTCATAGTGTAATGTCCTATGGCCTGTTGTTGTGGGGCTCAGCAGTCAATATAGAAAATGTTTTTATACTTCAAAAAAGAGCTGTGCGCGCCATTTACAACCTTCGACGGAGAGATTCTCTTAAGGATTTGTTTAAAGAGATTAATATACTAACTTTGGCGGGACAATACATCTATGATAATATAGTATATGTAAGGAAACATCTTGAGTTATTTATTAAGCATAGAGATGTCCATAATTTTAATACTAGAAATAAGAATAGGCTTGCCGTTCAAGATTTCTACTTGAAAAATGTAGACGCTCGTTTTTTGGGGAAAGGTACTTATAGCTTTTTTTAATAAAGTTCCACAACAATTGATTGAGCTGCCTTTGCATAAATTTAAAATATATGTTAAAAAGTCACTCTTAAGCAAAGGTTATTACAAGGTAGATGATTATTTAAAAGACCAAAATGCATGGATGTGATACTAACATAACATACTATTATAACAACAAACTACAACTAACATAACTATTATAAATTGGATAAAAGGAAAATACTCTAATAATTGAATATGGGAAAATTTTCCTTTTATATTAAATATATTTCAAAATTGTAAATTTGTGTTTGGCAACAACATGTTCCATTGTAAATGTTGTTGTTTCTGTTAAAGCTGATAAGCTTCTTGCGGCCGTTCTTCTTATCAGTTAAAAGATGTCCTGAATGGCTGGTAGGAAAAAAAAATTTGAACTATTCGAAAGTACTATCTATAAGTCTATTTGAATAAAAATCGTTGACTTTGACTTTGACTTTGCTATTTGGCTCTAAAACTACTAGTCCGATTTTGATGCGGTTTTCAGTGATAGGTTCGGGTTTGATTCGTGCATGTTCTTAGATAGGTGTTGTGGTGAAAACTTACCAGGGGGCGCTACAGTGAACATTTGTTTGTGCAAAACCAAAACTACTAGTCCGATTTTGATGCGGTTTTTAGTTATGGGTTTTATGTAGTACATTGAACATAATATCTATGTTCTCTAAAAAGTTTGAAATAACTAGCAAAACTAAAAAAAAATAAAAAACCCTCGAGACGGTTAAAACGTAATTGAAAAAGAATTAATATAATTTTAAAATCACTGATTAAAAAAAAAACCGTTGGTGGCTGTAATCACAATTTTAAATTTCAATATAAATATCAATAAGTATAGCAATAAAATATCTCCAATTATTCACGTTACTATACAACTGCAAAACTAGTTCATTGAATGGCAGCCTAAGAATAATTATGTCGGGGATTTTTTAATTATTTTATCCTTTATCAATTACCTACGTTTTAACCGTCGTCATGGGTTTATTCAAAGTTTTTTAAAGTTTCCGAAGGTTTGTGAATAAGGCGGCAGATCTATAACATCGTTGATTGTGACATTGAATGCTCAGTATTAACATAAAATGTATGAGTAGCAATAACTTAATTTTAACAATATGGATCCCTGTGATCTTCCACTTTATTATAGATCAGGGGTGTCCAACATAATTTTGTGGAAGGCCAGGTTTAGTATTTTTGTAACCGTAGTGGGCCAGAAGAAAAGCCCAATAGTGAAGGATTAAGTAAGAATTTTCTACTAGCTATTGATGTCTTCGTGGGCCGGATGAAGGACTTATGCGGGCCACATTATGGCCCGGGGGCCGTATGTTGGACGGGCCTGTTTTATATAGTCTTCTTTAGGTAAGATCGGTTTAAATTAAATTCAAGCCAAACCGAAATTTTCCCATAAAAGTATGAGTGTTTATTATGAAATTAGTGTTTATTAGTGTAATTTTATAGGTATATTGAAAAACTGAAAGTTTAAACTTATTTTTGAGTCAAATCCATCAAATGTTAACCAAATTAGTACGATTCTCTTTGTATCGAATGATTGTGAAAGCTATTGGATTTATGAATGATGATGATACTCGTATATATTGAACATTTCACATCTCTCAACGTATTAAGCATTCAAAGAAATGACAATAAAATGGGCATACATAATTTACAGTCTATATATATATATATATATATATATATATTTTGCATAAAAACATTGTTAGTGAATATTATTGATTTAGCTTTCACTTTACATAAATATAAATAAAAAATTTGGACGGCGTTTTTTGTTATAATATAGTAATAGTTTATTTGGTTTAAATTACATTTTATAAGTTTAATAAAAAATACATATTTAAATACCTATTAAATGTTAAATGCAGAAAAGATAACATGAAATTCATTAATAAGTAGATGCAACAGTAAAAATATTAACCTTACATTGTACTTATTATATAACATTATTTAAACAAAACGGATTACTTAATTATATACCTATACTAATTATACTACATATTTAATTCCATTTGTTAAAAAAAAAAAAATACAACTAACTACAAAATATTTTGTTAATTATAACCTTCTCTGTTAAAGCTGTGGGCTCCATTTAAGTATTATTGCTTTTTGAAGTATTTTGATGTCTATTTTGCAACCTACTCGAAATAATCGAAGATGACAGCAACAGTTTTTGCAAGTTTCTATAATATAACATTGAGTTTTGTTATTCTGAAGTCGGTTAAAAAACCCTTCTAATCGTAAATTGGTCATCGCAAAATTCCATTAAAATCTTTAGCATTTTTGTGCCGTTTTTGATTCTCCAAAAGACTTACGTAGTAGGTATACAAGTTACGAAAAAATCTACTGATGTTCTGTTGTAGAACGTTCATGATGTCATTACATATTAACCAGTGTCCATTTTCTAATAAACACATTCTTAGAGGTAAGTACGAATATATTTCAAAGCATAAACAAAATTAATGTAACATTTCAATAAGGGAGAACCAAAACGATTGACCTACTTTAATTATTTAAACATCTTTACAATGTATGTCGTGTCTTTGTGTCAAGGATTGTGGCATTGCTTATCAACCATTAATGATCTTATATATACAAATAAAATATAAATAACCTCGATAACCGATAAAAAGAAATCGAAGGGCAAAATGCAATGATTTAACACTTAATTATAATGGATTGTTGTCTGTCTTGAATTTATCCGCTTTCGTAGGCCTATAAGCGTCGACCGCAGTCGGCGCAGCTTCACCGGCGCGTCGTCATGTGATGATCGTCGATAATACGTATAAGCGATACAAACGGACGAAGATCCCACCGACCCAGTAATGTCGGCCGAACTGGGAAGTTCGTCCGGGCGTAGCACTTGATACTGTTTTTCTTTCTTCTTAGATCTTCTTACGGCGGTCACCGAGCAACACGAGAAGATTAAACTTTTAAAACACAAACTTTCTCTTTAACTTAAAATTACATGCAACTAAAAGCGTTTCAAAGTGGAAATATTTTAGATTTTTAACTAGTTTGGTTTCAAAATGACAACTTTAATATACAGATAAACATTTATGCACATACAGTCATTTCAATAAAATGTAATACGACGCAAGTGCAAAAAAGGTGCAAATATAGAATTAATAAACATAATTTTCACCTGTAACACACGGCGGATGCTAATAAGTGTAGATTCAGCAAAATAGGTGCTCGGTTGGCTGACTTCTGGCGACCTTCGATCGAGCCGAGTTAGTGAGCGAATTGCGAGAAGCGCGACGCGGCGCCGGGCGTCGGCGGTGAACGAACTCACCTTGACAAATGCACCATTTGGCATTGTTCGCGGGAAAACCGGCGGCCTTGCGCGAGCGCCGCTGCCTCGCCGGCCAATCACAAGCCTTCGCGCCATAGCCTGCGTTTTTGGCGGCAACCATTCAGGAGCGCGCGAGCCGGCCGCGCCGCCGCATGGCGCTAGCGTCGCTTCACGCCACGCAGCCAAACACCGCGTCTCGATTTCAGCGTGACGATTACGACTGACGACCTTTCCTTTAGCCTTGTTGGACTGCTTGTAAAAATACGGGCATGTGGGCCCGCCTGTGATCTAGTCTAGTGAGCAAATAATCTTACTCAAACTGTTGCGTTGTACGTTAAATACTACTTTTTTTTAATTACTTCAGACATAGGTAATTACAAGTTACGTAATATAGTACTTCTTTTAAAATGAATTGATAACGACCAGTGTAAATATTTATTTTTATTCAAGATTGATTAATAATTATAGGTACTTCAATATTGCAATGTTGCTCTTATTTCATTCCTAGACATCGCTATTATAAAAAGTTTTGTTCCGTGTGGGATGTTAAACAAGTGCACCGTGACTATAAAAGTATGCAGATCTACAACTACAAAAAGAACCACTGTCAAAAATTAAAAACTTAATTCCCACCAGAACTAATGTATTTTATGATAAAACGATAGACGGACCTAATCATGAGACTTTCAACCTCAATTTAATACTTTCCATATGAAACCTAATTTTCTCCATTTATTTTTCTTCTATAATCTTCAAAACTATTGTATACGTCCACTCTTTGTATATTTTAAATCTCGTAGTATGGTGCTACGGCGTAGCACTAAATTACTTGCTACGAGACGTAGTGCCATAGAAAATACCATAAAATGTGTTGTTGTATTTGGAATGAGTTTTTTTTCAGTTAGTTGTTGATAACGTTAAAAACATAATATGAGGGATAGACAGTTAAATTGTTAGTGATTCTCATGTTTTTATGCATAAGACTGGTAAAAACTAATAAAATTTGTTTTTTTTCCTGTGTTCCTTTGTGACGCATTTATGATATTCGCCTCATCTCAGTGAAGTCGGCACGTTTTTTGAAGTGAAAACTTCTTTAGCGGCGTTGAGCACTTTTTCTGTAATGGGTATAAAATCTTAAACTCGCGTCAGGACACGTGACCCTGATCGAAAAAGCGTAGGACGGATGGAGAATGTTGAGGTGACAGGTTGACTATGGTCTCGGTTGCTTAGCGACAGACTGTTGATAATGTCTTTTACTTGTCTCTTGTTTTATTGTCAATATATATTTTTCGATTCTCTATAATAACTAATGTTTTCTTATATCTTATTACCTAACTTAACGTTCACTTTAATATGGTTTGTCATGTTTGTGTACGATAGCGCAATAAATGAATATTGTATTCTACCACATAAATGATAGTACTTTTATACTGATAAAGCAATTGGTGCAAAATTATTCCCTAACCATTCCAAAATATCAAACATGCTCAACGTTAATAATCAAGTTTTCACTTCTGCCGGCACTCCCGGAGTGCAACCCGTCTTTTTTTTTTTAACCGCAAATTCGTTGTTCAGGTTTGATTATTAATGCAGTTTTTGCCAGAATGCATTAATCAAATTGCCCTCTTCAAAAAGGTAGACCCTTCCAAATGTGGCTCTGTATAGTAGAGTTATTGTCAGTGTGCGTTTTTCACAACGAAAACAGGAAAGATTTTCTGTAATATGATTCGTATTTCAAGAAAAATAATAAGTTATAAAAGATATTTTGGGGAAATTTAGTTTTGGCGGCAAATGTGTATGAGATTCTTTAAAAAAATATATTAGTTTAAAAATATTTATTTTAAGATATTAAGTTAAATGAGTAGTGAGATTTTTCTTTTTCACAATATTTAGAGTTCTTGTATATTTCTGAGTATTGTTGTGAACAGATTATAAGTTCAAATAAGATAAAAAAATAATAACAATAAACAAACTATACAGTGCATCTATAGATTTTGTATGATGCATAGTATATACAATACAGTTTGCAGATATTGTTTATGGACGCACTGATTCAGTGATTAAGTCCGTTACTAAAGTGTTAAACATCGTATTAATGGTGTTTCTGAAATGAATCGTATCATTCTCAGAGATATCAAATTAGTTGTTTATATTCTTGGAAACAAAACAGACTTTTTATGAAGGTAGTTTTTTGGCGATACTCCGATAATTCCATAGTTACTCCTCACTCTATATAACCTCTCATCGAAAAAAAAAGAGATTATGTTTCAGATTATTATTTTACAATTTTTGTATTAAGAATGTACGCTCCAATTGTGATAAAAAAGATACTTGTTACAAATAATAAAGCGAAGAACCGAGTTCACACTTCATATTTTAAAATGAATCATGATTATTATTGTTTCTGAATCGGTGGAACCTGTCCCACAACTTTCGCTGCGGGGAGGTCATTAAAGTTATTATTGTTTAAACAAATAACCTGTATTATAACATAATAATATATCGGAACCATAAATTTGATCTATTGCAAACTGGTTTTTGCAAGCGGGATCGCAATGATGGATGTAATAATAACTGTTTGAAAGTTTTTAGGGTGAAATATAATGGTTTTGATTTATTAAGATGTTACTTTAATCAAAACATTCGGATAATATATAAAAAATATATTTAATAATAATTCAATGCTTTCTTATAATATGATAAACTTTAATGGAAAAACACTAGGAAAAAAATGACTCGGAGTGGACCCGGAGAGTATCCGGGTCCCGCCTGAGAATCACTTGTGAACCGATTTTTTGTAGTGTTTTTCATTAAAGTTTATTATATTATGAGAAAATGAAAAGTTCAAAAATCAATCATTTAATTTTCTAAGAGCCGGCCGATTTCACCACCTACTGATAAGGTCTGGATAGCTCAAATGACAGATCATTTGGCAGTTGTAGTATGAAAATGATGTCACATTATCTGCACAATAAGCTATCCAGAACTTATCAGTAAGTGGTGAAACCAGCTCTAAGTGATTTTAAGCCGTCAATTATTATCACAAGACTACCTAATAATTGATTGTGTCTCATTTTCCGATAGCTGACGAGTTCAAACGAAGATATAAATTTTCTAAATAATGACTTTTGTCATTTGCGAGTGTTCAAAAGTGTGCGCAGTCGCAGGGCGTGAGTCAGGTGTCGTTAACCCGAAGTCCGGAGCCGCGAGTCATCACAATAGCTAGCCGGCCATTTTATATCACTTTTTACCGCGTCTCGCCGCTCCAGTCTCGCCGACTGACCTGCCACCATGTTCTCACCGATTGGAGTTTTGAACTTGAAATATGCGATAAGTTTCATACTAGAAAAAAACAAGTTAGATACTTACTCATGTAATTTTTCCCTTACACTGTGAATGCAAAATTTTAAATCATAATAAAACACGGTTGAATAACTTGTATGTATATAAAAAATATGTATTTTATGACTAAAGGTAAAATCCCCAATCGTGGACTACGCTCCAATGCTGTACATTTAACACAAATTCCACAAACTTGAGTGATTAAATGTAACTGGTAAAACTTATTCGAAGAAGCCTCACGTCCTCTGACATACTATCAACATTTGCTAGAAGTTGGCCATGTTGTGTTTATAAAATGAAACATTATAAAATTTTCCGGCGAGGTTCGATTAAAAAATAATATTTTTCCAAAAGCCCCAAGAAGTTTATGTTTTCAACTTATGATATATTTTTTATACAATAGTTAAAGATGCTAATTATATCCTTACTTTTCTTCTAATAACGTAAGCTGACACAGACGATGTTCATGATTCGGTCCACGATTAGGTCATGAAAAGGCTTTTAGTTTTTAGGGAATATATATATATATTTTAAGATTATTATTCAAACATTTTATAAATAAAGTAATCACCTGTAGTATCTTTTATCATTTGCTAGTACCCTTTACACCTGTACGTATTAAGAGTTCTCTCATAATTGGATAACAGTAGAAAAACTGGCATTATACCGTCTACGATTGGTAGTTTTACCTAATTTAGATTTTACTTGACTTTTCTGTCGATAAAAATAATTGCGAATTACTATGAAAAGGTCTGGAAATCGTAGTTAAAATTAATATCGAATTGTAACTAAAACAATTTACGTAACCTGGGAGGGATTTTTTTCATGTACTTTATGCTTTATATAGATAAGTTTTTACCGCAACATAGTTTTTTTTAGTTATTCAATTGAAGAGAACGATTAGTTGCTAATTTAAGACATAGAATACTGTAATACTGTTATTAACTTTAAGTTAAAAGTTTTATTATAATAGCAAAGCTATAGCTGGAAAAGTTTTATCATTCGTTTTAGCATAGCGATTGTTTTTAAAAGATACCTTTATACCCCCGTTCACACAGAGACATGTCGGATCCGATTTTGCCGGATCTGGTTTTAGTCACAATACAATTTATAAAAATGAGTTCACTCCTGTATCATATGTTGATATGATCGTTAAATCGGACAGTTCATATCAACTAAAATCGGATCCGGTAAAATCGGATGTGAAGGTAGGGTAATAAGTTTACCAATATCCAAAGATAGAGATCATGATTATTAAATCTTCATTGCTCGAACGAACGGTAATGTTAAATATTCTGATTAAAGCCGTGAAGTTCACAGACGCCTGGTTAGGTAATGGGCAATTAAAAATAATTATCACCACTCTAATGATTTTCATATTTTTTTTTTAAAGTTGCGCGATAGGCGAGATTTATTGAACATTCACATCAATGCATTCCCTTTGAGTCTTCAGTTATTTCTTGTATAAGGTTTGTATTCAATGTTCTAATTCTAATGGAGTGTTTGGAACTAATGTAGTTATTCAACAATACCTCCTTGGTCACCAGTACAATAAAAATAATCAGCTCCATTTTAAGAATATTTTGAAGGAATAAAAACGTATTTCACTGTTTTACAGTTATTATAATAAAATATGGACATAGAGGTAAAATACGTCGATGTTTTGATGTTTTCAGATAATCGTACTAAATAGTCTTTTCTTGTAACATGTCTATTGACAGACATGTACAAAACTGATAAAAGTTCATAGAACTAATTTGAAGTTTTGATGTATTCGGAGTTCGTAAGTTTAAAGACGCCGTAATTGATCATATAAGATTTCTGAACAGGATAATTATGTACATTTCTTTGTTTAGCAACAAACAGCACATTATATGTAAAACGGGCGTCGTGTTTTGTCTCCATAGTGTGCATAAGTTGATAGCCTCTGCACTGTATTCTATTCAGCTCAGGCAATCTCTAGAGATAACAAAGAGATTTAACTAGTAAAAGAAATACCTAGATGTGTATCTCTAGTGATAATTAGCGCAGTTCGCCGTGCGTCTCTCACTACTGAGGTCTCGGCTGGTTGATTTTATTTAGACGAGTGGTTTTATTAGCTGCAGACACGTAGAGCCTTGGTTAAATTATAATAAATATTTATCAGGCGTGCATCCGGAATATGAGTCAAGGCAAGGGACACAATCGAAGTGTGCGTAATTAGTTTTATTCACACATTCCAGGACAAGAAAAAAGTCAATGAGAATAATAACCATAGGGACTGTCCTTAAAAATGTTTTATTACTTTTGAATTGCTCAAGCTTTTCTTGATTTATGAACTCTCGTTGCGTATGACGCGTGTTTTAAAATTGCGGTTTCACTCAAACATTAATTTATTTATTCAACAACCGAGAAGGCAAATATTGCAATTTCCTTATCTACATAAAACTCAGTTTATGTATATATTTCAATAAAGTCTTTTTAGTCTCGGTCAAGTAAAAACGACTAATCATTTTTACTTACTATAAAAAAGATGAGTGTTACACTAATTTTAGATTAAATTTAATTAATAGCAAGCGGCGTACATGATGTCTTTATTCTCTGCTAGAAAACGCCAGATAACCCAGAGGTAATTAGATTGATTACGACATCTCTCATAAACGATGTCGTAATGAATCTAATTATAATTTTTCTAAATATCTATCTTAAAATATTTTATTTTTACGACAAGAACATAATTATTGAGATCGGATACCAAGTAACACTGTGTGCCATGATGGTTTAAAAAAAAGGTTATCGCTTTGCGAACCTTTTTTTTTACAAAGCACAGAATTTTCTAATTGAAACTTTAAAATAATGAAATGGCAATTAGTTAAGTTTTAATAATACACAAAATATTATTGTACTTACAAAACTCTTTTGTGACTACTTGCTGTTAAACAAGTAATTAACTTGAAGCATCATACGTATTATCACTAAATTGTATCCCTATAACATAATAATATTTTCCATCATTACAGGAAAGCAAACTTCGCCACCTTCGGTTTTCCCATCGTAATGTGCCTTAACCATTATTTAAGTCTGCGGTCAGTAATTGTCACAGAAGCATCTGACTTGAATGTTAATTTGGCGACAGTAATCGTCATCGCACCAGATTTCTAAGAATAATTATTTTAAAACGTCGTCCGTCCGATCGATGACCTGTTTTTGTAACACGTTACTTCTTCCGTCCATACAAAACCACAGACCTATATCGAGATAGACGAAAAGAGCGCTTCAAACTGTATGAGAACGTAGCGTGTCGAATTTTTCGTACCTACGATGACGTTTCGAGCGATATTTATTGATGTGGAAATGTTATTGACGAGCTCTTGCAAGAAAGCACTGCACAAATAACCATTTTCATTTCTGAGTCACGCGTGTTTTCATGGCAATGGTCTCAAGCGTACTGACTTAGGTCGAAAAACTTTGGTCGTGGATCAAACTTTTTACACGCAAGGTAGGTAAACTTGTACCGTCTATCTCGATGTAGGTCTGTGTACAAAACCTATAATTATTCAGGACATGTAACAAGAAGTGATTGAATCAGACTTTGCGATGGTTATTTCGCTTCTGTATTCGTACAAACGTAGCACTTAGGCAGTCCTTACGACATCGTAGGACTTCTAGTAAGTCCGCCTGGCTAGCTACCATCTTATCTAAGTCTGACGCCATAACAACAATCTTTTCAGCATTGTTGTGTTCCGGCAGCTAGGGATATGATAACCAATTTCGTCGTGATTGAGGGTTAAGTCCGGGAGAGGCTCGCTCTTAAGCCTTATCAATACTTAACATCAGGTATGATGAAAAGAGTCTCCCCGTCGTTCATAAAAAAAGCTCTCCACCCAAAAATAAGTTTGAGTTTGTCCTCTTTTGTAATTTACTCTGAACTGTAGAGTGACTAAATTGTTATGACAACGATTGTTATCAGAAGTTTGACTGGTTTCAATTTAATGCTAAATAATTTATTGTGTAATTAAACCATTTCGCGGAAAGTAGCGCAATGCGTTGAAGTGTGAACTCAATGATGTATTACCAAATGATGTCATTTACAATACTGACGTAATATCGACGATCCATTTATTAGGACTTTTTCAAAGATTATCTGGGGTTGTAATTTTGCAATTGGTATAGGTAGACTTGTTACGAAACAATTACAGTTTCGTTCCTTTTATTATCCAATATTGTCGACAATTCCGGAACATGGAATTTTTCCCGGTCGTTGACCTGAATTAAAATAAACAATTGAACCTCAGTATTTTTTAAATAGTTCTATCCCCGCTCCAGGTTTTGATTCTATCATTACAGGTGTTTTTATTCGGTAAGAATAGTGGTAGTTTCATGAATATATATAACTATTAAAATTACAACGGAAAAAATAAGCTTTTATTAACTGGGGATTAGATTAGTAAATCTACTTACCATTTTTTTGTAACGAAATCTTACAATTTATGCTACAGTTTAGTTGCTTGTGACAATTTTTTCATAAAAAAATTGAAGTTGAATAGCACTTTACTTTAAAGCTAAGAAAGGGTTAAAGGATTTTACAGTTTTCAAAACCGTAAACTTTATACTTTCATAGTCAGCTTCACTTATTATTACAAAAAACGGGAATTATACTATAGCCGTATTTGCTTTCCAGTATCGGGGAATCGAAGGAAAATATGAACATGGTATAAATCCCGTAAATCTGTTGAATTTATTTATGGAGCAGATAAGCAGCAGCCTTAGTAGTTTTTTGATGACCGCCATTTTGAGTGCTATAGATACTCGTAAACAGATAAAGTTTGCAGCAGGCAAGGCCGGAGTCAGGATGTGTGGTGTGTCACCTGTCATGTGACCCACGCGACTATCATACAGCTGTTTGTCTCACTTGTTGCGGCAGGTGCCATTTTACAAACACCGTCTAAGTTTTGTCGATTTAGAGAGATTTAGAGGGAAGAAATGATAAGAATTTCCGGTGCATCCCATCCCGTCAAATATTGTCATAATTCATAATGTAATTAAATCACGATAAACACATTTAAGCAAAATTGAAAAAGTCAGTGGTTAGAGCATTGGACAAGATTTTCAAAGGTCGTGGGTACGAGTCCCATCTGAGAATTCACTTGTGGCCGAGTTAATTTTTTCCAATATTTTTCTATTTACAACTTATCATAAGTATCAAAATAGCATTGAAAAATGCAAAAAAACAAAAATAATATATTATTGGCTGTTGCATCTTAATCGATCGTTAAACACCTGAAAAGATGTTTCTTTCGAATGCAAGAATATTCCTAGCATTGATGTGATAACGCTGGCCTACAGCGTATTAATAATATAAAAGTATTCGAGAATTTCGACGGTGGTTCGCAAGTCTCGGTAGCTCAGTAGTAAGAGCATTGGACCGGATTTCTGAAGGTCGTGGGTTCGAGTCTCATCTGAGAATTCACTTGTGGCCGAGTTAATTTTTTCCAATATTTTTCTATTTAAAATTTATCAAAAGTAAAAAAGGCTCTCAAATCAGTTTATTATAATTGTTTGTTGTTTGACTAGTATTCATTTTTAGTACCTACATATCTATACTTTATTAACGCGTTTATTTTGTTCATACTTTTCAGTGCTTACTTTAGAGAATTAGCACTCAAATTATTAGAACCAAATTTAATGAAATGAAACGAAGGTTTAGGATGAAAAAACTGCGCTATCAAAAGACAACATCTTTTAAAAAGCGCAAAAGGTATAAATGAAGGAAGCTTCGGTAACCATTTAGTTAAAGCCAATTTAATTAACGATTCACGATTACTAAACTCTAACCGTGTAAAAGCGATTGGAATGCAATGACATTTTGATCATGCATGTTAAACGTTAATTGTGATATAGTCAATTGGTGAACTATTAGTTACAATTGCTGATTAACAAGCATTGCCTCTTTTAGCCCTATCTACCATAGATTCGGTGAACGACTACACTCTTTGTATTTCAATCATTTATGGGATTGATGTGTATGATGACTATCTTTGATATGGGTCGCGACGTGGCGATGCGCGGTCGTTGACCTTGATATCACCTTGGTGTCACCGCTCAGCTGATCGCCCGTCGGAGCGCATTCCTGAGGGAACTCGCCTTGACAGAAACAAAAACGTTATTAACGCGAGATACGAGCCAGCTGCTACTTTTTGAAAGAGCAAGAAGTCAGATAAATTATTTTTATTGTGAGTTATTAAATTATTTACAAAATGATCTGCAGTTTTAGTTTATAATTTCGACAAATAAATCCAAACCCGAGTTTTGACTTAATTTACAGTTTCAGATTTGCTTATATCGTTAAATTTAAGCGTGATAGAGCTTCCGGTGCTTGAAGAGTCTTTTAAGATTTTTGTGTCTAAATCGGAATACCAAACTGTGTCAACAACAGCCACATGGCCTGGCCTACTTGTCATGCAATGCGAGCTCGAAATAATTAATCAGCTCAGCTTATCATATTCATATCAATAATACGTAGTATTAATATGGAATTACCCTTTTTGACACACACCGCTGACTTGATAACAAAACAGAAATATTTTGGTCCAAGTGGTTCATATCTCGAAGTTTTAACATCCATTAAAAAGTCTTAAGGGACGAGTTTAAAAGTTTAGAGGCAGCCTTTGCCGTAAGTAATTTATTTAAGTTTCTTATTTTAAACGTGTATTAAAGCAGTAACGTGTATAAAATACTATTTAATATATTGTATTATTCTTAATTGCACGTAGATTTACATTTCAATCTACCCAAGTCGCGACGATAATGCGGGTAAACAACAGAGTAGCCAAGGGCGCGATGACACAATACTTGGCTAATGAGTCGGAACCACAGACATTAGATCTATGTCTGTGGTCGGAACGGACCATTTTCACGGCAATGGGCTTTGGGCCCTTAAAGACTAAAATTCCTCTTATTTATATTTTTGTAAAATATTGGCATAAAGGAGCTGTATGTCTAAAATTGAAAATTCCATCTATTAATTGAGGAAAATTTTGAGGTATCACCAAAGTGATACCTCAAAATTTTTATTATAGGCCAAATAATTATTATAGGTCAAAACCTATAATAATTATTTGAATCGTTACATAATAAGTTAACAAGCCTAGTATGAAATCTTATTATTATTTGCATCTTCGTAATATTGTTCACATGTTCATACGGCATTGTCACTCGGCATTGAGTGTTGGCGCCTAGAGACATTCCTGCAGGTTATTCGGGTATCAATGCTACTATTATTATACTATTATTGCGGCCAACGTGCGTTATAAATGTGATTGTTTGTTGTACTATTCAAAATGTCTTTGTTTCACTTTCTACGCCGCAAAGTAGAAAACCGATTGATTTTTTGTTGATATCCTGATAAAAATGAAAACGTCTGCTATTTAGATTTATTGATAATGTTCTGGTAACTCAAAATGCGCTGTTCCTTTATATATTTGTAAAATTATCAAACGATCACGATTTTTATACATTTCTCTCTCACAAGGGAAGCAAGGAATTTATGGCGTGAGGGTATTATTAAAGAAAACATAAATTTCCGTCAAAACATTAATAAAATATCATAAAAAAGCATAGCAAGCTACTTAAACGTATATCACTAAATTAATACAATATAATTCAAGTACATTGATCCAGGTTTTAAGCGCAACTCTGAGATATCTTTTATCTCATAATTTGACGACCTGTTTGGCGCAGAGGTACTAACGCCGCCTTCTGCGCCAGAGGTCCCGGGTTCGATCCCCAGACAAGACAAATATTTGTGTGCATGAACATGTCTATTTGTGTTGGTCTGGGTGTATAATATGTATATTATGTATGTATTTACAAAAAAAATAGTATATAAGTATTTATGGTAAATTTTAAATAAAAAAATATTGGAAAAAATTAACTCGGCCACAAGTGAATTCTCAGACGGGAATCGACCGGACCAGAGCATTGGACCGGATTTCCAAAGGTCACGGGTTCGATTCCCGTCTGAGAATTCACTTGTGGCCGAGTTAATTTTTTCCAATATTTTTCTATTTAAAATTTACCATAAGTATAAAAATAGCATTGATAAATGCAAAAATTACAAAATCATAAAGTATATAAGTATGTTTATCCGTTATCTAGTATCCATAACACAAGTTCTTCATGAAACTTAACGTGGGCTAGATAATTGGTGTGATTGTATGGAAATATTTATTATTATTTATTATAATATAAATTTTACTTTCAACTCTTAACGGATTCAACAACTAAATTATCTCTGTTTTCACTTATTTCACATAGATTACATAAATTCATAGTATTACAGAAGCAATAATAGGTAACTGTTTTGTAATTAGTTACAAATAATGAGAACGGATTTAACTGTAGAAATCTATAAGTACATTACCTCTAAGTTGAATGATCTAGTCATAATATTATGACTCGATACTTTAAATGTGACGAGACATCTTGAGCCGAGCGTAGAAAGTAATAGCTTTCGTATTTAATACGGGCCTATTAGATGTCTATATGTTTATTAGAACAATGTTTTATTCGGTCATCACAAGCAAAATTAAAAAATAATGAATTTGTATTTGATATATCATACAAACAATGATTGACTTTATGTTTGTGTGCCTGTTTTCGCTATCATCTCAAATCGTAATTTTCTATATTTCTTTTGCCCTACTAAAACAATAGTTGTAAGAAACTGATGTGATGTGTGTGGTTTTTGCAGCAAACGCAAAATTTCTTAATTCAATCATATAAGTGAGTAACTGTCGATTCTGAATACTAGAGAATTTTAAGTGTAGGACCTTAGGAATATTGTATGAATATTTCGCTTTGAGTTGAGATTGAGACGTTCTCAACCTGAAATTATCTCAACTCAGAAACCGACCATAAGTATCTTCAACAATTAGGATATGTTTTTATAGTATGGTAATAACTCTTCTTCCGTAGAAAAATGCAATATTAACGCAGACGAAGTTGCAGGCCGGTCAATGGCAAAGTAATAAAATAGAAGCAGAAGTATAAAAAATTCTGCATTTACGATTTAATAAAAATTCTTAGCACTCCGTCACAGTCATCTGCCAGTGTTTTGTATGATGTTATCAAACTCTACTTTTCTTCGGCATCAAAATGTAAATAAACTTTCGAATAATTTGCATTGGAATGTTCCTTACAAATATGAAATACAAAGATATGAAATATAACTTATATAATTTATTTTAACATCTCAGGCACCGAATTATGATTATGAGACACAATAGCTATTCCATGTTCTCTGGACACCGGTGTCCTGCTAGCGAATAAATAATTACGAATGTAAAAATTTAATCTTATGTAATCAGTGATATGATGAATTCGGTATTTTGATGTAATTTTATTATTTTAAGATCATTACACGTATTTTAAAGAATAAAAAAAAATAGAGCCACGTTATAGTTTACTCCGTGAGCCAATTAGAAGGTTGTAACTTTTTAATTTTGCATTTTATAATGCAATTTTTATGTGATACATATTAAACCAGAAAATATACTAGAAAAAAGCAAATTCCAATTAGAAGGTGATATGTGCGTTAAAATTCAAATAATAATTCATTAAACAGTCGTATTATAATTAACAGTGGGCAATGTCGGCATTTGACAATAAGAGCCAAATTCAGTTTGTTTACGCTATGAGTAAAGAATATTATGAGGGAGTTAATACTGCATAATAAAACTTATTTTTATCTTTGGGTATTATGTCTGAGCAGAAAATAAATAACTTGTGTAGGTTTTTTTTATTTGTTTTCGTCTACTTGATTTGGATGCTGCTCCTTTTTACACTACATTTCCCACTCTTGACCCTTCGGGAAAGAGGAGTAGCTCAAAATCAACGTGGAACAGGTGCTTAATCTTCTAACCTGTCCAGCATAAGCTGATCTACTTGCCAGCCATTCAAAGTCAAAGTCAAAGATTTTTATTCGAATAGACTTATAGATAAGTGCTTTCGAATTTTTTCCCTATTCATTCCATTTGCCTCAGAAGGTCTTTAAAACCGACAAGAAAGACAGAAGCATTATAAATAATTTAAAAAAATCGTATAACCATACCAATTATCTAGCCCAAGGTAAGTTTCATAAGAACTTGTGTTATGGATACTAGATAACGGATAAATACACATATAAGTAAGTAAATCTTACTTATTTTTTAACCTACTTCCAAAAAGGAGGACCGATTATCATTACACCGATTACGCCGAGATTTCTGATCCGATTTACGAGATTTTTTCGATGCTAAAAAGTTTCCATTTAGGCCCATAAAAATTTGGTTCAGTGTGGCCCAGTAGTTTTTATTTTATGAAGATTTTTGTTAACTTGAACGATGTAATTTTCACGATACTTTTGTTTGTAACGTTGAAAAATAAAAAAAAACCATTAAAAAAAAACTGTTTTGGAGTCGGTGCCAGCCAAGACAAGCACCGACGGCACCGACTCAAAAATCTTATTTTTTGCTTTTTGGTTTTTGAAGTCGGTTTTTTTTAATCATAAGTTGAAATGTTATGTAATTTTCAGACAATAAACTATTTTTATTTATTTATTGTACACTTGCCTTGATACTCTATTACGGAATTACTACAATTTAGCAAAATTGTCTTCTTCTTTTTATGTAGTTGTTTGTATAATTCCTACGAATAGTTGAAAACATGAGATGATCCAGTCCGATTTCATGTACATAACTTATTCTAAACAATAAATCTGATACGAAATTAAATTGTATTTTTCTATGTAATCCAATTTAATACAATATCCAAATAGCTGTTTTTATAGAATCTCTCTAAAAACTGTATTGGTTTAAAATTTAGCGTGTAATTTGATGTTACTAACTGGCTTACGAAAGTTTCTCTTCAAATCTCGAAGCAAATAATTGTTAGATATTAAGCAGTTTTTTTTAATAATATGAATAAACAGTCGGGAGTTCATTCACAGTATGTGTTGTGGTTGTGTTCGTGTTTTTGGCATAGCCCCCCGATAAGCCATATCGAAATTCCAATATTTGGAAATAACATTAAAATGGTTTGTCAGAAAATAATACTGATATAGGTACATACTCTAGTAGTCTGTAGAAATAAATAAAAAATATCTGTATTTTCAATTATATTTTAGGCGCACTACAATTTAACGCTTTTGAATCGTCAAAATTTGCCTAACACTCATTCGAACTTTTAAATCAATAAGAAAATTTACTAGATCTATCTTTACTGTTGCCTAGCTAGATATCATCAAAAATATCAGCCATTTTAAATGTTTTCAATGTACAGAGCACTTTGGAGGTGGGATTATTTAAGTAAGGCACGAAAACTTCACGCGATACATACTGAAGCTCGAAATAATAAACATTTGGGCACCCATCATTGGTAGACCAAGTTTCCTGCGAATTATTATTAAATAATATCATATAGGGGTCACTTTTATAATTGACAATTTGTTTGTACACTGAAATAACAGTAGAATATGAAGAGACTTTAAACATTTATTAGTACCATATTCGGACAAATAAAGAATTGATTTATTTAATATTTATTGAATAAGGGATTAGAAAGTACAAAAAACAATGGGATACCTATACAACGTTATTTTACATTTTGTCCAAATCGTTTCTAGAATTCATCATAGGGAACAACATTTGGATATATGGATAGAAGCAACCTTGCATTCGCGAAAAAAAACAGCTGTTTCTTACATTTCAGCAGAGTTCAAACAAAATGTTGTATGAAACATCTGTTTTTTTTTCGAAAGTTTGTAAATAGTTACGAAAGGCTTAACTGTTTAACATATGAATATTATTAGATTGTCAATAAGTCATTATTTTGCTTCGTACAAGTCAACTAACTAGCAGGATTAAAAAAGACATGAATTCAACAAAAGATCTATACCTTTGACGTACAGCATCATATAAGTGCTATCGTGAAAATTGGGCTAAAGAAGATTAATGAATATCAATTGACATGGGGTCGCATCACAGTGACTGTCACACGCAGACACCGACATAAAAATTCAGGGTTTTTTCGAGAGTTAACTACTTACCTACGTATGTATTACGAGCAAATATAAAAAAGTGTTTGTTACACCAAATTATTCATTCCAGGAATCTTCCAAACCTTAGAATTAATTAGAATACATTTTCTACATTTCGACCTTCTGAGACACTATATCTACGGTATACTTATCAGCGGAATATTAACGTCACATTCAACACAAGTGAGTATGCATTAAAGAATCTAATTACAATCGATCAGCATAAATTGTCGCCACGTAAATTAATTGTATCAGTCATTTCTTCCTGTTTGAATGAGTGTCGTAATGACATAATCGGATTCAGCGGTTGGGTTCGCGCCAGTGTTTTCCGGAAGGTCTAATCTAATAAATGTGTGTGATAAACATTTTTCTCCACATTCTTCGTTCTAAATATACTTGTGACGGGCGGTCGTGACGCGCGGTGACGCGCCTCTGCCCACGTCAGCGCAGCCAGAATCACGCGCCGCCCGCGCCGTTTACATTCTAATTCTAAACTTACTAGGCCGATTCATTCTTAGATGCCGCTTGGTTTTGTCAATTTTTCCTAATTTGTTATGCGAACGCGACATAGCCATTCAAAGGTAAGGAAGAACATACAGTGTTAACATTCTAGCAGTTCGACATCAACAATCAAATATGTATTTCATTCCCGAAGCATCTTTACATTGGTAGTACAGGCAGGGGTTGGTATCGTAGTTAGTAAAATCTAGTTAGCTTTCTTACATATTTCTCATACTTCCTCTTATTCCTCATACTTGGGCGATATGGGAATTGCTAGGAGCTAAATCTTTAGTAAATCTTTTGATTACCTGGATGATGGATAAGATTTTAAATAATAACTTATAACATAGCCTTTAAGACAGCTTTGCATTGTCTGTGAGGGAAACATCAACAATCTAGATGGCGTTATCAGTCTGCTCTACATTTAATTATCTATAGCGATAGCTATTAGCCTATTATTTAATAAAATAACAATTAAGCCAAGTTAATAAGTACTTTGTAGGTAAGTGTGCACAGCGTTCCATTTTCCTTTAGAATTGCTTCCTACCAGACAGGCTTTCTGTATTTGATGTAAATAATTTGTTTAATTTCACGATCGCCTTAGATTCAATTATGGAAAGATAAAAGAAATACAAATATCTATTGCAAGGCCTGTAGATGAGTGATCATCTTCAGGCCTTGTATAGATATTGTGCATGAGCACACAATAGCAACGTCACGCCTTTTTTGACACAGTATTTTGTTTGGATCTGTATAGTGTCTTAGCTTTTTCGCAATCCAAGCATAGCATTTTACTAAGATTGTTATTGGTTAAGTTGGGAAAGTCAAAAAACGTAGACTTAGCTTTAACGGTTACGTAAAAAATTACGTTATTCATCCGAAGTTGAACCTATTTTTATTTCTGTTTGTGAAATATTTAAACAGTTATTCTCAAATCAACCTTAAAAAAAATTAAAATCTTATTAAATATAAAATAATTTCACTATCATTTTTATTTTTCAACTATATCTGTATTTTCAAACTCTACTTCCAAAACGGAGGATGTTCTCTATTAGGTTGGTATGTTTTTTTTCTATATATGTTACCGATTACACTGAGATTTCTGAGCCAATTTACGTGATTATTTTTTTATTATTTACGTGATACTTTGTTTATATGTACACCGATTACTTAAAGATTTCTGATCGATTTTTTTTCTTTTATTGTTAGATGGGGGATACTTGCTTTTTGGTCCCATAAAAAAATTGACCTAGTAGTTTTTTATGAGCATTTTTGTTTACTTGGACGATGTTATGACAATAAACAACAACGAAACCTTCTATAATAAAATAAATAAATAAATAATTGCATACAAACACACCAATTTCTATGTGATAAATATTTAACAAGAAAATATACTAGAAAAAAGCAACTAGTCTCATGTCGCCCTGACGGGATTCGAACCCGCATCCTTGGGAGTCCGGCCCAATGCACTAACCAATTATGCTACAGAGACTCTGTAGCATAATTGGTTAGTGCATTAGGCCGGACTCCCAAGGGCCGTCCCCGTCGCCTCCCGTCAGGGCGACATGAGACTAGTTGCTTTTTTCTAGTATATTTTCTTGTTAAATATTTATCACATAAAAATAGCATTGTAAAATGCAAAATTAAAAAGTTATAAACACCAATTTCTTATAGAACTTGTGTTATGATCACTGGATAACGGATAAACATACTTATATTCTTTATTTTTGTAAATACATACATAATATGCATATTAAACACCCAGACCATGGCAAATTCATGCCCACAAATATTTGTCTTGTCCGGGGATCGAACCCGGGACCTCTGGCGCAGAAGGCAGGCTTAGTACCCCTGCGCCAAACAGGTCGTCAAATAGAAATATTAATTCTATAGTCTACCTGATCCAATCTAGAAACATCCTTCTGTGGTTTATAAAACCATCTGCCTATTACAGACACTAAAAAGTAAAAAAAAAACTACGACAAAAAACCAAAAATCAAAAAATAAGACTTCTGGAGTTGGTGCCTGGTGAATAGGAGCAGAAACCTTTAGTCTTATTTTTGCTTGCTTTTTAGTTTTTGAATGTCCCTTTATTTTTCATGAAACAATTTCGTAAAATCTAAAATCTGAGTAAATTAATCTGGAATGGCGATGCAGCGATGGGATTTTCAAGTTATAAAATACACGTTATGTTATATCGTGATGTGAATACGCAAAGGTATGAAAATGGCTAATCGTTGAACTTGTATACCTTGAGTTAGAGTAATTTTGTGTCATATCAAGTATTGCTTCAAACGACCAGTTCTAACTATACATACCATTTTTGTTCGTTAACCAGCACTTTCAGAAAGCCATTTTATTTCATTTTATCAGATTTTTTATTTACTCACTGTGTTGGCTGTCAAGAATTTGTAATTCCAACGATGTGTTTCATTCAGTTTCTGAAGTCCTCTCCAATTTTAATTTTAAATCATACTTGACGCAATATGTAAATAAAGAAACTGTTAGAACAGACTTTGATAAGATGTTGCAAATTGTCTACAAAACTTTTGAAAAAAACACAAAGTTTTCGTATGAGCGAACGTCTACGGATATCAAGGGGGTTCATGACAGTCTAATTTAATAACATTATACGATTTTGGTCACTACATTAATTTGTTTATTATCGTTTCAAACATTATTTATTCATTAACAATTTTTATACCATTTCTATTTAAACATAGATTGTCTGTGATTGACTCTATTTTTTTTTACTGTAAGTGCAATAACATTTTAACCTTTGTATATTGTTTTGCTTACTTTACTACCAACTATAAAATATGCGGAAAGTATCCAATGTCATCAGAAGAATTTACAACAAATTAATAATACACTTAACTAGGATATTTGTCGATGGCTTTATCTACAAGAAAAAAGAACTTAATTTTTTATGCTCTTTTAGTACAACTGGTCTACGGGGAACTTCCCCGTAGACCAGTAGAGTTTTTCTGGGAAACGTTTTCTCGGAAAGTACTTATATTAAGAAATAATTTGTTATTCAAATGAAATACCTGTTAATGTTCTTTTATTTGTGATATAAAACCTTTTCTATATATCTATTACTTTTTTAAGTAAAACTCCCTAAAAAAACTCTACTGGTCGACCGGGTAGTTCCCCGACTGTACCTATTTTATTTTGCAATCTAATAATTTCTGAAAATTATATATTTCCAAACATAGGCGTCTGAATCTATCTGCTTGTAAGTAATTTCACCGGAATAGTTAGTTTAGTTTAATGCAAGTGTGAGGAGAGACACGTAGTCGACGGACAGAAAGGCAAACATGGTCAGAGTCGGTGTGAGCGGCGCGGGCGCAGGCGTCTCTCATGATCGTGACTCACTGTTAACTCACAGCGTTCATATAATTATCTACGCCGCATTTTGGCGGTAATATTATTTTGTGTTTACACAAACATTATTAGACTTATGACAAATTTTAAATAGAAACATATTGGAAAAAATTAATTCGGCCACAAGTGAATTCTCAGATGGGACTCCAACCCACGACCTTTAAAAATGCAAGGATATTCCTAGCATTGATGTGACAGCGCTGGCCTACAGCGTATTAAACATATAAAAATATTTTAGAATTTCGACGGTGGTCCATAAGTCTCGGTAGCTCAGTGGTTAGAGCATTGGCCCGGATTTCCAAAGGTCGTGGAGAGAGAGAATCTGAGAATTCACTTGTGATATTTTAAAATAATATAATTAATATTTTTATATTTAAAATAGCATTGAAAAATGCAAAAATTAAAAATCATACATTATTAGAGTCTCTCAAGTTATAGAATCATTTATAAAGTAAATTAACTCTATCTTTCAAAATTTGGCTAGTATTTCGCAAAAACCCGTATACTTTTTTGAAATTCAAGAAACTTTTAATTGTTCAGTCGTGTTCGGTTTTTTATATTTTGCTTTTATATAGCACTCTGTAAGCAACTGATATTGTCAAGACGTACATAGTTACAGTCGGGGAACTTCCCGGTAGACCAGTAGAGTTTTTTCAAGGAGATTTATAAAAAAAAGTAAAATATATATACCTATAGAAAACGTTTATGTCACAAATAAAAGACCATTAAGAGGTATTTCATTTGAATAATAAATTATTACCTTAGTACTTTCCGAGAAAACGTTTCCCATTAAAACTCTACTGGTCAAGTTCCCCGATTGAACATTCGTGTTTTCAAAAGTATCAATAATTCAATTCATTGTAATCGAGAGTAAGTAATAAAACTTACATAATCAGGGATAAAAGACCAAAATTTTTTTCGGAGAAAATATTTTTAAACTCAGCATAACAAAAAAAATTGTTTTCATACATTTCCATCATATTAATTTTAAAATACGATTGGAAATCTAATAAATAAGCAACCATTGCGAGAGATAAGTCACTGCGAACAAGTCCAGACATGACTGGAGGGTGACCTCAGAACAGGTCTGAAGTCTGTGAGCAAACTCAGATTGGTTTTAGTACAGGATGTTTTCGCGGTATTACTGACTCCACAGTTCACAAGCAAGTATACAAATATTAATAAAAGGTTGAATGTTCTCATGAAATGTAAAATCACAGATAATATATTCGGAATCATAAATTATTTTATTTTATTATAATCAAGGAACTTACCGGTCTAGCAGCAAGGTTTTTCGTTTTTTTTTTTTTTCGAAAAGTAATAAGCTTAGAAAGGACAAAAATATTCAAATTACCTATTTATTGTTCTATTACTCGTATTTGTGATATTAAAAGTTTAATTTGGTAGGAAATTGCATTTTATATGTTTCAAGTAAAAAAAAAGTTAAGGTTTAATAAAAATAGGTTTAATATGTTTGAAGTCAAAAAATTTAAAAAATGGGGATATATTTTTTTCTATGTTAAACGAGCGATTTATTTTAGACATTATACTTAGCTTATTTGAAATATTTACATTATTATAAAATTAAAATATTATGTATTATGAGCATTATCGTGTTGTGTAATATTTTAAGAGCAAATATCGCTAGCGAGACAGGTCTCAACATGCCTCCCCCGAGGGTTGCCCTCCGGCGACCTCCTGCGATAATGTACAGTGGACGATACATTAGCGCACTCACTCTTATGACAGATTTATGCATATCTAATGGAATTCTGAGTATATGATTATTTGTTATTGCCGAAGTACTGACGTATTCTTCAACTTTCTCTAGAGTTTTATAGTTTTCCAATGAGTAGTGCTTGTGACAACAATGATAGAGTCATGGCGACGTCTGTTTCCTACGTTATTCTAGTAGCAATATCCTGGCTTGCTTATCGTCACGTTTGGCTTATTCTATTTTATTACGTTCTTTTAGAGCAATATATGAATAGATTGTTGAATTACTTTATTGATTGTAGGTACGGAAAAATGCAATTAGCTACAACTGCTACTTGTGACAAATTCACTTAGTTGCAGATTTTTAGATTTGAGCTGATTGGTAGAAGTTAGTAGGTTAGTAAATAATAATAATAGTTCCACCTCACCGTTATACGAGCAGATTTTTTTAAATTTGTAATCATGCCTTATTTGTAAATCAAGCGGTTAAGTAGGTATATGAAATTAGTTGTTTGTTATCAACGGCGGTGGCGCAGAGTTCAGCGCTCGCGCAGGCGTCGCACTGACGTCACGCGCATGATAGATACTTTATCATACCTACGTGTGTACATATGCCACCGATTGTTTTCGAAAGGTCGCGGTACCAACCTCCATACAAATAACTCGCGTCACTACAGACCGATAAACTACCCGACCTTTTTGGCAATCCGTAGGAAATGTACGTATTTAAATAGCCTCACGCTTGCCAATTTTTCTTTATCATTTACCGCGTGTTTGCTAGTTTTCTCGGAATAATGTGTTGCTAACATATGTGATTTTGCATGTTACAAGCCGTCGCTACAGTCGTTTGTAAAGTGAAACTGTTTACTGTGTGTTATTTTATACATTTGAGAAAATAGACAATTAATTTATGTATACGCATAAAATTGCCCTCGTGGTAATTTCAAGTTGAAAACGAATTGGATTGAACAGTAATTTTTTGTCACGTGGGGCAATCAACATTGATATTTGAGGAAGTACGATATTTTAATGGTTTTCAAGTTAGTGATAAAAAGGAGCGGAAATACTCGTCCGTCTGTCAATGTGGCGACAATGTCGTGCTATTTGTGTTAAACGAGCGATTTATTTTAGTCGGTCGCGGCGTGAACGTCCGCGACGGAATTTCGGCCGAGACGAATCCGATGCCGTTAGGCCGCGCAGCAGCGCCGGCACGGCACTGACAGCGCAGACTCTGTTGCCGGGCGCGCCGCCGCCTGCGCCCGCGCACCCCCTCTATGACAATCACACTATTTGTACAAAAGGAAAATTCGAGACGCCGCTGACTCATCACCCTGTGCGCCGACGCCGCCACCGACCCGACTCTACTTTTATTTTTTAAACACTACAGCCTTCTTTTTTTTCACCTTCCACTTCGTCTTGCCGATGATTTCGCACGACTCACCTCTCAAGAGCGGTCATCCACATACGTCAAATGGCGACGCCATAAGAATGAAGTGTCAACCGGTTCACTCACTGCATTGTACACAGTAATATCCGATCGTAAATCACAAAACGAGGAAAGAAGACTTGCGGCACGGTGCGCGGACGTGCACGCGTCGCGCGCTCACGGAACTGACTGCGCCGGCGCTCCATTTGGGTCACTGTCATTCCGTGGTGGGGGACACACGTTCGCCAACTCGCTTCTGAAAAATTTGCGAGTTGCGAATACGTTTCATCGGCGCGGGCGTTTTCCCCAGCGAAATGCACCAATCGGCGGGCGCACCGCTGCCGCTACGGACACTTTCGGCGGTCGTCGGCCACTTTGCGACTTTACCGTTTGGCTCTCCGTCCGCTACTGATGAATGCTTCTCTAGATGTATGAAGCGCGTTTGTCACCCCATTAGATTACCTTCACGAGACAAAATTTACAGCTGTGTAATTAAATGTATGCTGTTTGCCACTTTCTTGTTGTTTAACATTATACTCGTATTAAGTAAAAATTTCTTAAAATATGATAGATGTTATTTACAACTCTTCATAATTTTCTAATACATATTGACTAATGTACAAAAGTTAAGGGAAAGTTTATTGTATGCGCCACTAACTTTTACTCGTTATTGAAATATGAAAGACTTAGTACACTTTATTTGGAAAACGTAGTTTTTATTGTTCAGTTACTCAGTGTGATACAAAAATAATAGTATGTTAGTACCACTGAAAAATAGTATTATAACTAGCTAGCTTTAGTTAATTGAGCATTGAAAAGTCTGAATTTTAATTTTGCGGGTAGTGGATCGGTATCCACAAGCTTCAATATATATTTTGTCTGCATAAATAAACGAAAATTCTATAGAAAATTCAGGCAAACACATGGTTTAGTCCGAAGAGGCCCTATTCCAGAAATGGACACACGGTACTAAAAGGATTATTCTTGAAATGACAGAGAAAATTACCTATTCTGCAAAGGACTTAATTTCTATAATAACTTATTCCTAAAAGGGCTCATTCTAGAAATGGATTAAACTTTATACATACCAGTTAAAAAGCAATTTAAATTGTTAATCATGTTAATACATGTCTTTTCGACATATTCCTTTGTAATTGTTGTTGCTTCTGTTAAAGCTGATAAGTTTCCTGCGGCCGTTCTTCTTATCAGTTAAAATATGTCCTGAATGGCTGGTAGGAAAAAAAATTGGACGATTCGAAAGCACTTATCTATAAGTCTATTTGAATAAAAATCTTTGACTTTGACTTTCATAAAAAAGTTATCTTAGTTTGGTTCTCGTTTATGTATATTATAGTTGGAGGTGTAATAATTATTATTTTATGTTGATTCATTCAAATTGCTTTTTTACCGTTTTACGGATTTTAAGCTATTTCTGGAATGAGTCCTTATAGGAAAAAGTCATAATAGGAATAATTCTTCCTAGAATAGGTCATTTTTGGAATGAGTCCTTCCCGTAATAAATCATTTGAAGAATAAGTCCTTTTAGTACTGTAACGGGGGAGTGCTACTTTTATAATTAAAACGTTGTTTAACTCGATACTGTTTGTATATTGAATCAATTAAGTATTTTTACTATTTATCAATATTTTTATTTGACAAGGCGACCGTCCATTTCTACGCACGACAGGCCTCTCTTTTTTTTTAAATTTATATAAAAGCAAAACCAGCCAGCAACGGCGGTGTAGCCGGCCTCCTTGTAGTGCGGAGACATATATGATATCCACAGTACCGTGTGTCCATTTCCAGAATAGGGCCTTTTCTGACTAAACGATTGGCATCATTGGCAGCTCGTAACTTATACGACTTGCTAATTTTTATATGACTCTACTATTCAATCGAAGAAGTCAACCAGTAGAGATTTGTTTAAGAAACGTTATTTCGGAAAGTATTGTTTTCGACTCAAGTTTTCTATTCGATTAGGATGCACTTTAACCACAGAATATTTAATAGAACTAACAGGCTGACCAACTATCTTAGGTTTTTGTTTTAGGTTTAAGGTTTTTTGGTATGATCCTAAGTCAAAAACTTCGAAAAACTTGTGCTCGCTGCGCACCACGAAAAATTTTGGGGTTATGCACTATTATCATAATGTAGCAAGTAAACTAGGTATGCGTTTTTCATAAAAGAAGGTAAAAGTTTACTTTTTATTTAGTTTAAGCCTTTGGAATGAAATAGCTTAATTTTACGGAATAAAACGTGTGTGCGTGTTATTTCGTGATTTTTAGATTTTCCGACGTTTCGACACCGGTCCACTTCTATTATTTTTTAGAATTTTTAATGATTTCATTAAAAAAATACAGATTAAAAATAGTTTTCTTCAATGTACACGCAAAAAAATAACTTTATTTTACTAAATTCTGTATTATAAAAAAATAATCTGACAAACTTCGTTATGCCTTTTAAGTGAAAGGAAAAATTATTGTTTTATACAATAATTTAATAAAGTTATTTTGATTGGCTTTTTCAAAGGAAGAGAGATTTTGCCAATATTTTTGCACTCTTTTTAATACTTAGAACTTTTAGATTAAATTGCGTGTTATTTCGTGATTTTTGGATTTCCCAACGTTTTGACACCTGTCCATTCATTTATTTTTTTATAATTTTATTCCAAAAAAAGAATATAGATTAAAATTGTTTTTCAAAGAAAGAGAAAATTTGCCAATATTTTGCTTCGGAAAAAGCTAAAAGTTGGTAATTTTTCAGGAAAATTTGATTTAGAGTGCGATTGAACTTGAATAATTACAATTTTTATAAACTTTGTAAGGGTTTAATTTTGTTGTCGGAAACGCATAAGTAGTTTATTTCAATGAAGCAAAGAGGGAGAAAGTTCCCAAAATGTTACAGTTTTTGGAAGTGGTGCGTAGCGAGCACAAGTTTTTCCAAGATGCAGGATTCAAACTAGGTACAGTCTTAAAAATGTACAAAAAAATCAAAACTTTCTTCGTCCTTTGCGATTTTACCCTTTGCCAATATTTTGTTTTGAACGTGATGGAAGCATAACTTGAAATTGACCATTTCCCAAAAAATATATTAAGTACATATATTTGAAGGGCTGGTTTTTTTGCCTCTATGGTTTTGCTTAGTTGTAAAAAAAACATAAACTAAAAAGTTTTGAATATTTTTTTCGAATCGTTTAAAACACATATATTGAACAAAAAGTGAAAAAAGTGCCAAACGAATTTTGTCGCTTAGTTCGCAACAGGTAAAAGTTTTCCGAAGTTGAAAATTAGGATTCACACTACTCTAACTGGGTTTACAACATACTCAAAAAATTAAAAACTACTGATTTCAAAATTTCAAACAATAGAACCCAACTTGAAAATTATTTCAATCGTTCAGCCGTCTTCGAGTAATCGGTGAACATACATTATAAAATATACGCGACAAATTGATAATCTCTCTTTTTGAAAGTCAGTTATCTAATATAAAATTCTCGTGTCACAGTTTTCGTTCCCATACTCCTCCGAAACGGCTTGACCGATTCTCATGAATTTTTGTGAGCGTATTGAGTAGGTCTGAGAATCGGCTACTATCTATTTTTTATCCCGAATTTCCACGGGAGCGAAGCCCCGGGGCACAGCTAGTAATATATGCTAAATATTAATAACCTAATTTTATGAAATCCTCCCCCCCAAAATGACATCCTGGATCCGCCCTTGTTACTGGTAGCTTTACTATGAATTTCCTCGATTGTAACTGTTAGTATGTCGGTTATTTTGTCAGCACATGTGCGTTTGTAAGTGACGAAGGGTTTTATGTAACAGTAATAAGTGTTATAAGTAGCACATTAGTGGCCGTCGTGTGGTAACAGCGTCAAAACTATCACTTATCCGTCACCACATCCGTATCCGGACTATCATGACTAGATTATTTTTAATATCCGGTAGTTTTTAGTGTGTGGGAAAACAATAACAATTGCACCGCTAATATTGTAAGGAATAACCACAAACTCACAAAAAAACTTGATTTCCTAAACTTTCAGTGAAACAAATGTCCAGATTGGGTTGCATAATTTTTATTGCTTTTTTAAACAAATTCCAAATCTCAAGACTCAAGTAAACAAACATGGCTGACATAAGCTCAGAGTCTTGACTCGCGATTGTGTTTTTGTTTTTAAGAAATTTGTGTTCTAAAATCAATAAAAATTGTCCATACATTTGTTCTACGTGGTGGTGGAAGAAAGTGGAGGCCAAGATCCTAACTCATCCTTTCACTGATAGTGTTAAAATAGGAAGTTACGTATCGCGACGTAAGCGGCATCCGAATTCTATCCGAGTTTACTGGATCCGTTTTTTCACGGATTCGAACGCAGTGCGTAAGCGCTCTCAGACAGGCCAAAATGATTACTGTTGAATCTTTTTAAAATAATGAGTCTGTAAAGTAACATATTGTGTGTTTTGCCCGAATCTTGATTCTGTCAATGTTTAGTAATAATTGTATATCAATCCTGGTTTAATTGTAAGCGCTTTTTATACTGTAGAAACAAGAAATGTGTTGGTAAAAGAGCACTAAATTGAATCACGCTGTTTGTTGGTTCACTTTTTTGCTCGTTTACTACGTATGGATATTATCCGGGTCGACATTTAGAATACTTTTTATCGGAAAAATCAAAAGGTAGTCAAAGTCGCACTCATATTTAAAATAAAACAACTTTTGCGGATTTTAAATGCACTATATTTACCCGAAACATATATTTGGTACTATATATTGAATTGACTACTATACTATTAATACAAATTTCTTTTTCTCAAACATGCTTGGAAATTAGAGCATTATTTTAACAACCTTTTTCGAGATAATACATGCGAGCAAAATACATGCGAGCAGCAGCGTCCGACAAAAGTTGTATGAAAACTCATATCTATCGTGTAATTTAAAAACATTTTATAAAAAATATCAAACCTACTTCAAAAAGTAAAAAATAAAACTTTTGGAGTCGGTGCTAGCTAGCTAAGGCCAAAAAAAATTATAGTTAATAGAAGTGCAATGTAGAATGCCTTCAGTTCAGATTTTTTAGTTACATCATGTGCCGTTACTTACACTAAAAATCAGTCCATACACAACAATGATGTCATCTAGGTAAACGACTACGTGCCAAAACCTGATTGATATTTTTCAGGATTATAAAAAAACTACAGCCAGATCTTTGTAAAGATTATATGGGACCACACATAAACCATTTTCTTTCAGATAAATAAAGAATTATAAAAATCTGTTGACAACTGGCAAAGTTATGGTAAAACATACATAAAAAAATTAAATAAAATAAATAAAATACCTTCGACTTGAGAACCTCTTCCTTTTTTTGAAGTCGGTTAAAAATGGAACGATCTTTTCTCGAACCATGGTTCGGAGTAAAAAATCCTTCCACTTTTAGTTAATATTACTTAGCATATAACTGTTTAATGTCCCAAATTATAAAAATAAAATAAAATAAAAAACAAAGCTTTTATTAAAATTTCGAAACTATTTATTGACAAAAAAAAACAAATTAACACTTTAGGGCTGGAAAAATTATTGATTGAAATAAAACAACTTTTACGGATATCAAACGCGCTATATTTCCACGAACTAAGTTGTAATTGTCCGTATTTTTAGGTTTTTAGGGGTTTTTGATTTTCCGACGTTTCGGCACCTTTACAGCTGCCGTGGTCACGGGATGACTGGCTACTTATAAGTCTACCCTCGAAAAGTTAATTTATTTTCGTTCAGATTCGCACAAATTATTATTGATTTGATATTTTGATTTAATTGTTATTTTAATTCTTATTAAGAAAAGAGAACTACTGGCAGTTCACAAATTGGGAGGACCTTCGACGAAAGAAGCTGCCAAAAAAACTTCGAAAGCGGGCCGACCTCCACCTTTATAAAGAAATTAAGATATGTTGTCTCCACCTTTACTTTTTTATATTTATTTATCTACAAAAAGAGCTAACCGTATCTTTGGGTCTTGCAGTGCGTGATTTGGGTTGAGACTTTAATTTATGGATAATAGGGTCCCAAGCTGGTGGAATCTTCCACCCATCATCTCTATTGAAGTTTGGGTATTTCGTGATTTCAATAGCCTCACGCAGCATTCTGAGGACAAATTTTTGTTCCCTGGCGAGGATCTGTGGCTTATCAAACCTGATGTA
Organism: Chrysoteuchia culmella; assembly: GCA_910589605.1. Taxonomy (NCBI): domain Eukaryota; kingdom Metazoa; phylum Arthropoda; class Insecta; order Lepidoptera; family Crambidae; genus Chrysoteuchia; species Chrysoteuchia culmella. The sequence goes on along the minus strand of OU342651.1, from coordinate 16,267,271 downwards.
GTGGGTGGGTCCCTCAAAAGCATGTTTACACACTGCAGACTTGTTATCGCGCCTATTTTTCACGTCAGCTGCAGGTGTCTACAAACTGGATTGTGACTGTGGGCTCTCCTACATCGGGCAGACAAAGAGAGAAGAATAGGGACCCGCGTTAGAGAACATGTGGATGATGTGCATCGTATAAAATGAACTGCTATTGGATGTGCATAACTTTGTACTACAAAATACCAAAATCAGTACAGGAATTGCCTCTTAATAGATTTAAAGTAGCTTTGTATAGATGGTTAAATGAAAAAGCATTCTATAGTGAAACTGAATATTTAAATTATGTTAACAAATAAGTACTTAATAATTTGTATGTTTTTTGTATTTTCTTTTATTCATTTGACATTCTAATATTGTAAAAAAATAATTATTTTGATTTGACATGTATAATTTTGACATCCTATAATAATTTTATTTCAAACGATAATTGATTAATTTTATAATTTATCTTTGTGATTATGATGCCTTAAAACAAATATGACAATTAATGTTACTAAATTATTAATTAAATATGTATATTTGCATGCTATTGCGGATGGCGAAATGAGCTGAGCCTACTAGTATTTAAGAACCCAGTGTACCTCATTTAAAGGCGAATAAATTATTTATATTTCTATATTGTCACTCTATCTGAATGTGTTGAAACAAAATGAACCAGGAGTCGTATTTGTGAATCATTCTAATTACATTCCGTATATATATTCCGAATATTGCGATTCCGTATGCGAATGTTATCCTCGCTATCCTACATACAAACATGATAAAAATTCGGGTTTTGTAATAATAATAGTAATAGTGATCATGAAAGTTTACAGGCTTTTAATAAAATCAACTTATTACTTTTAGCCACATTGCTTTACGAACCCATAAAAAGGCTCTATTCGAAATCTTTGGTAATCTCAGAAAGCACTGAGGCAAAAGAAATTAAAAGAAATTGAATCTTACTTTCCGTGTCGTGTAACATAGCATGGCAACGAATATTATAGACACTTACGGCCATGGCGATTATGTGCCGGCGCCGATCCGTCTACCTTCTCTGAGCTCGGTGTGGTCGAGAAAGTTTCAATGTATGGCGAGGCGATCTAATGCTATTACTTGCTATCTCTTTTACATATTGACTGTTTAAAAGGGTTTATGACTCGCGTAACTTTGAAAGGCGAGTGTCTGCTTAGAACGTCCATTCAAAGTATTATGGGGAAAGAGAAAACATGCGATAAAACTTTGTAACATTACTTGGATAACTCTTAAAACGTAAGTATCCAATCATTGGAAATTGAAGAAGAACACTTGATATTCTCTTGAATGAGATGGATCTACAAAAGGGTAATTCGTATGCAATATTTGAAATAGGAAAATGAAAAAAGTAAATCCTACAAACAGCTTATCAACATTTAACCACAGTCTATTTATCTTCTCTTAGTTCTTAATTACACTGTGATATTACTAGATTTTTTTTCTTATCCAAAATTGAAAAAAAACATGGAACCATAGAATACAAGATGAAAGTAAGAAGATGTACACGTACGTATTATTTAGTACTGAGAACTCGAGAACAGGCATATTGCCATGACAACATAAAGAAATTCAATATCTGCTTCTGTGTATCCTGCAAAATAGTGGCGACGCGTGACAGCTAACAACTTTGAACTTATTTTAGTGTCTGTGCATGTGAATGTATTTTAATTTTATTAACATATCTGGAAAAAATATATAATATTATTGCAAATTTCCATGTACAAAGTTGATAAATTAAATACTGTAACGTTGTGTTTTTTCAAAACAACGTTTCATTTTAATATTTATTTATATTGCATCTTATTTATTTAATCACAATCATTTATTATTATATTTCAATAATTTTCCTTAATTTATATATATTTCGTACATGCGACCTCATTTCATCCATACTCTTTTTTCAAACTATCAACCTCATTGTATAAAACTCCTTGGTATCTATGTAATATTTGAAATAAGTTTTAAATCATGTTCGACCTCATTTAAAAATATTCAAGTATTCTACCTATCCTTTTCACACACACTCTTATTATCATTCATCCTTTTTACTCATTTCTTTTTTCTGACGATGGGGTTTTTTTTTCGTCGTTTTCCCGCGTTTTCGTGCCGCGCTTGGAAAAGATTTTTCACTATTTCACGGGACGAAGCCAGATTTTGCTTTGCAATTTAGAATTGAAAATTTTGTCTATCATTTTTCAATATCTTAAACATTTTATTGGTAAGTATTTGAAAAGTATAAATACTATTTTTATTGAGGTTTTCACAAAATTTACATAGTTTTGATATCTTTTAGCTTCATCTTCATACACGTTACGTTATTTGGACTTGGAGATTTCTTGGAGGAACTTTCACTTTAATTAAAAGAATATTGATAAATAAAAGGGTATGTATAATTTTCTTTCTTTGATTTAATCTATTAGGTAGTTACCTATGTCTAGTCAAGATTTTTTTTAGTTAAGTAGTTACTTTATCTAACACCTTCTTTTTTCCCGTACTTTTCAGGAGGGAAGAGGAGGGACCAACCAACTAACTCACAACTCGTTTATCGAGATCCATACATATTTTCATTTATAATAGATCGATATCTATAAAACAAGTTGCCTCATTTCCTAAGCTGAGTCTGAATGAAAACAGTCTGCGAAGTTCTAAGTACCGGTCCTGATCTTTAGGACCTGACTTTAAACAAGTAAGGGCGTTCCTGTTTTATACCTTATGTAGCGAGGAGACGCGACTTCGGGCGGCTATCTCTATTTTCCACCGTTCCCTACAACCGACGCGACTTCAGGCAGCGATCATTGTATTTCCATAAACTACGATTTAGTATAAATAGTTTTTAACGATTTGAAGTAATAATCTAAAAGTAATTTTCATTTTAAGAGAGCAAAAGATTAAGGTAACCACCCCCAGCTAAATAATTGTTTTGAACAAAGTTTAGGTTTATATTTAATTACATACAGTTCCTGTAAATGTTTTTCTATTTTTTTTATTATACGCTTGTACTTAAACTCAGTTTTATTTTATCTTTATTTTTAACCTGCTCACACTGTTCCCCGTTCCTTAGCCGGGCCGGGAAATAGTCTTGACAATACTTATACTAAAGCTTTCTTAATAATATTGTTAAATATACTGAGAAGTTTACCATGATTTTTTCCTAGCTCATAACATGAGAACAGCTATATAGTGTTTGAAGTAATATTTAATGTAATGACATAATTTGTAAGTAAGTAAATGACGGAGAAAAGAGTTTTATTTCTTATAAAAAAAATCCTTTAGTTTTTTAGCGTATGGTAAAAGAATTATGATCATGAAAGAAATCGAACATCCAAAATTTACTCTCGACAAATCGCGGGTTTTGTTAGGAAATCATTGTTTTAGAATTTACCGTAACTGATTATCTACACAGTAAAATATATACAATTAAAACGAGAATCACATTCAGTACAACTTTATTATCCGTGTAATTAAATGCGTTAAAATAAAGGCTGCTTAGGTTTTATATTAGTTTTGTAAATTGATATAAATTCCCGTTAGATGTTAATTTGCTCTGAGAGATAACTGATGCTTTATGTTTGATCTAGCTGGTTGTTAAAATAACCAGTCATCTTTTGTTTACGAGTAGATGGGAAAATGCAATTAAAATTTTTGCAGTGAAACCCAAGAGAATGTCTTTTCTCTGCCTGCATGTTGTTAGTCAAGATATTTATAAATATTGAAAATCGTATAACTTGCCATTGTTAAAAACATGTCAATATGAACAGAAATTTCAAAATCTGCTGTGTGACACGTATACGCAAATAGTAGCTGCAAACGTTAATTTGTTTTGACATACAATGTTGAATAAATAAGTATAACTGTAATGATTTTGACCTTAATATGATGTAAATTTTATGTTACACTCGGGGGCAAATAAATCGAGCCCCTGCGTTATTTTCATACAAATATATTCAAAAAGTTAAATAAGTTTGTGTATATATTTCAACAACCAAAAAGCATTTAACACAACTGAAAAAAACTTGATTTCCCACAACTTTCAGTGAAACAAATGTTTCATTTTAATTCAATATAAAGATGAAGGAATCCAGATTGTAGTTTCCCATACTTTGTACGAAAATGAGGACTGTCTTGAATTCGAGGAACTTTTGTTTGTCAGTCAAGTAAATACTTGATTGACGAGCCATATGGCTTCTACATCGTACAATAAATATACATATAAATGTTTATACACTCAACGTGAAAAAAAAACGCTCTTTTTAAAAACTTCTTATAGGCGTTATTAACACTTTACAAATGCGTGAACGGTGTGTACCCCTATCAATATTGGCCTCGTTTGAAAGCCCGATAAATAACTCAATAAACAACATTTCATTGCATAAAAAACACAAATGTGACAAAAAAAAATACAATTTTGTACCTTATAAGGGGTGAGCAATTGCGTTACAGTTTGAAGGTGACAATGCAGGTTCAATAGGGGGTGATTCCCAGCGTTCAGAGATCTCGCGTTCGATTCCCAGCGGGGGTACAATTTGTATTCGGTTTCGGAGGTGGTAGGACTTGTTGTAAGTCCGCCTGGCTAGCTACCTCCATTTTATCTAAGCCTGACCGCATAACAACAATGTTTTCAGCATTGTTGTGTTCCGGCAGTTAGAGATAAGGTAGCCAGTTTCACAGTGATGAGGATTCCGGGAGAGGTTCGCTTCCATCTTCAGCCTTATTAACTTAACGTCACTTGTGATGAAGGCTAAGAAGTCTCCCCGTTATTCATTAAATAAAAATAAAAAAACCTTTTTGTTCTATTCCAATAAAAATAAAAAAGTTCAATGGTTTTGGGTACTCCTTTTCGTTTCCTTTCAAATGATATCTAACATTTCCCCTTATAAATTGATTCCAAATAAGGATTAACTAAGTTTAAAAGTGGGTTTTTTAAAAAGTGAGATGAATCTTTTTACACAATAAGACTGTAAAGTGAGTATGCTAGTATGAAATCAACGTAGTGAGTCGATTTATTTGCCCCCGAGTGTACTTTTCACAATATTGTTGGAAAACCTTATACGTAGGTTAAAACTAATAAACATCGGGGTTACTTAAAACCCAACGGATAAACGACACTCTAACTTACCCAGTCAAAACTTTTGGTGAATGAAAAACAGCTCTTAAAAAGACATCTCGAACAAGCTTCTGATACCAAGCGGCACGAAACTAGTTTTTCCTCGTTCGATAAAAAAGGCAGACAAATAAGAGGTATCACGACACGATGAGCGTCTTTAAAAATATAAAACTGACTTATCGATGCGACTACACACTGTTTGGCAACATATTAGGAGTGACGCGGGAGAAAAAAAGCGCGGCAAAATCATTTGGGCGGGGCGCGGGGCGGGACAGGGCGTAGCGCCCTTGGCACCGCCCCGCTGACTCACCGGCGCGGCGCCCGCGCGCCCAACATTAGGACCAAGAAATCTGTAATTCGAACCGACATAAATCTGGCTGCTTTATAAACAACTCGGCTTCATAACAAAGGAGCTGGTGTTTGATTTTGGCGCGTGTCTTTGTTATCAAAGTTGAAACTATACTTAAATATATTCTGTAATGAGATTACTGAATGCCACAAATTAACTTGGGTAGAGTTGTTTTGAAAATTTTGTTAAAGACTAATTATCATCATATGAGTAGTTTGTAGCGCCGTAAAAAGAATACTTCATCATTATTTAACACTTAAGTTATTTATCGATAACATCCTATTTATCGTTAAAAAATATATTATGACGACATAATAAGGTACTTAAGATAAATACTTATTCAAACTATGTGGTAGAGCGTGTATTATGCAAAAAATCTTGTCTAATACGTTTGTTTTAAAAATAAGGCGGCCATAAAAAGTTATTTTATTAGTTGTAAAAATAACAGTCATTGGTGACTCATTATAAAATCTAGTTTCTGAAACGCACATCCGTGTTTCTACTTATTGATTGAAGGCGTGGAGCTTACCACACATTTAAAGCCTGTTGCTATTACTTGCTTCAATGTAAGTATTAGGCTAAATTTATAGTAGGTTATTGAATTAGTAGGGTACATGAGACAATTTGCTTTTTTTCTAGTAGGTATATTTTCTTGTTTAATATTTACCACATAAAAATAGCATTGTAAAATGCAAAATTAAAAAGTTATAATGAATAAGTAGTATTAGGACTTTATACAAAGACTCGACTGCAAAGTTTACCACGAACATGACTGCTTGCGTTGTCGAAATATTTTGCATTCGAATTTAATTATTTCTTTTTCTGTAACTGAAACAAAAATATACCTTGCTGCGATGTGCGATAACATTTATCTATAATAATAAAACAATACCGTGACAGACAGACAACGCACAGCGCAAACGGTTAAACCGATTAAACTGACATTTTGCATTCCCACGGGAACGGGAACCACGCGGGTGAAACTTATTTTAGCTAGTTACAAGTTCCTGATAAATATGATAAGTACCTAATACTCGTTCGAATAAAATGTAGATACCTATCAACTGAAAAAGTTAAGGAATCAATTCACAAATTACAATCTTACAGATCAAACTATTTATTTGACTCTTTTCTTAAAAGATTACTACTAACATCATAATCTTTAAGTTGATGTTCAAAATAACATTAAAATAAATGCAGTGGCACAAAAAAAGGAGGCAATTTATTTGGGTTCAATTTAAATGATGGTCCATTTCATGTCGAACAAGGTCGTCGTTGATGTCTTTTGTAAGGATTTTTTGAAGCATGGGTTATAATTTATAGATTAATAATTTATTGACGTTGATGGAATTGAAACTAAAGGAAAAAAAATATTAATATTAGACATAATTAAAGAAAACTTCTCCTTATCCAGCCATAAGGAAGGCCAGTGCCCCAGCAGTGGGAACTAAAATGGCTGATGACGAAATAAAACTTTTCGAAATGTCAGGTAATTGGAAACAACTTTGAATATAGACTCAATACAGTATGATGATTATTAAAGGGCTCCATAAATTTTTGTAAAAGTGCCGGTCAACAGAAAACATTCGTTCATATTATGGCTAGAACAAGACGTTTGGAGATATAGTTGATATGGCACAAAAGTTGTATGATCACACCAAGTGAAGGTATACAAGTTCAAAGATTCGAAGTTTTCGTACATTTATGGATTTTTTTAAGTGTAAAAAAACTTGATCTGTAGCCTTTTTATTATGCAGTGAGGTAATTATATGTTCAAATAACACATCTTACATTATTCCTGCAACAAATATAAAAATTACATAAGTGAAACATTTTTTTTTTATAATTTGTATCACTAGGCATAAAAAAAATTATGGGCTACTTAATCGTTTTATCTCGCAATGACTCCGGATCATTACTTTTAGTAATATGTAAAATTTTAAATTTTTTGCATTTTTTTAACGAGAGAATGTATGAAAATGGCTTATCTTTCTTCTTCTTCTTTTTCTTTGAACTTATCTTGATTAGAGTTAGTTAGAATAATCCTACGACTTTTGTGCCACATCAACTATTGCTCCAAACGAACAGTTCTAACCGTACATACCCATTTTTTATATTGGCCGACACTTTTCGAAAAAGTACCAAAAAGAATGATGTCTTTTGAAAAAATCTTCTGTTTACTTTTAGTTACATGATTTGTTTTATGAACATAGTAAGTAGCCAGATTGTTAATAGTAATATTACATTATTGTTTGTTTTTAACGTGTTTCAAACTACTTAACTGCAACGAATCAAGTTAGGTGTAAGGTAATGTTTGTATTATATAGAGGAAAATTGGCGGTAGCAAATTATAATCACGAACCAAAAAGCCATCTTCTTCAGAGCTTCACATTCGAATAACGGGGAGATTTAGTCTGTGATTAATATTAAACAAGAAAATATACCAGAAAAAAAAGCAACTAGTCTCATGTCGCCCTGACGGGAGATTTAGTCTTATATAAAATAATCAATACATATAGGCCAGTCATATAGTATAGTCATGCGATAGACCTGCATTTTTGGTATGTTGTTTAGGTCCACCCAGATGGTATTTATCCAGATTTGCAGCATTCATAAAAGTGAGCGCGCGGAGTTATGGCAAACGGCAATTTTTCAACCAAAATATCAGGTATAATGTGCCTCATTATACCTGACACTTTTCCATACGGAGAAATTAATAGGAGGAGAAGTGAAGTTGTAGCAACTTTAAGTACCTATATTTTGAGACTAGATGTGCGCCCGTAGACTTGGTAGTTTGTTCCATAACTACCATAAACAAAACAAACCTAAAAATTTTGTGTTAAGGGGAAGTAACAATAAAATTACTAGAATTATTATCTATTATGTGTTCATTATAGTTCATTATATAGTATACATACCTATTTGTTATGTAAATCAAAATTTCATGCAATTTAATATTCATAAAAACTATCATTAAAAAAAATCATACTATTAGACTTAGAACATTAGATTAGGGCTTAACCTTTTAACCAGGAATTTTGTTGACTATAAAAAAATAATAGTGACCTTTCCCGTCAGAGCCTCCTTATGCCGTTTTTTTAACAAAACTAAAAATGCGGTTTTCAGCAATACCTCAGCGCGCTTATATTTTAGAAAGCTGCAAATTTGGATAAATACTATCTAGGTGGATCCAAACAACATACCAAAAATGCAGGTGTACCAGAAATATTGCAATGAAATTGCAATGTACATACGAGAACATAGACTTCATGCTCTATTATTTTTGTTGTTTTTTTTGTTCCGTAGAGTTATAAACTGCTCAATAATTAAAAAAGTTATTATTTTTTTAATACCGAACTGAATTTATAAGTAACTATCCTGTAACTAAAACTTGGTTTTGTAACATCTCATTGACTGTAATAAAATTTGCGGCAATGTACCGTTGTGTCATCCGTCTCGCTGCGCAGCCTTCGCGGGTCGACTTTCGAGTAGTGAGTCAGATCAGAGCTGACGTCATCACCAGCTTAGGAGCCTCGCCCGCCAGCCCGCAGACCCAGCCCCTTCATACCTTCCGAGAAATATAATGTTTGCTGTTGGCCCTCCGTTAGTGTGCAGTTTTCCTTCAATCAATCTACTTAAATAAAGTTGCGGTTCATAATGGAAGACTCCGAAGCCTTCTTGTTTGGGTCGGTTAGTTATAAATATTATGGAACTTAAAAACTTGAAATACAACTTGCTGCCCTGGTATTGCAGCATATGGTTGATACATAAGTACCTATTTTTACAAGCATTTTTTACGGGTATTGTTGGCTGGGACTTAAAGTTCAAATATCTAGAGGAAAATTATTATTGTAGTATAAGTTTCATTTTTAATTATATAATATTGGGATTTGTCATGATGCAGGTCATGATTGTAATAGAATTCTATTCCAAGTAATCCTCTGTTAAAAGAATTACATTGTTTATTCGTGTATTTTTATTCGTTAAGTATATATTTTTTGTAGGTTCACTTATTACTTACTATTTCAATGTGTCAATGTTGCCTGGCTTAGCAGTCTGAAATTGAATGGTCAAAATGTTGCGCACTGCATGCGGATCCGGGCCTTCGCCTTAGACCGGGTGCGGGTGAATGACCGCCAAACCGCGCCAATCCACCATCTTGGATTCGTCACGCCGCTCGCGCATTATGTCTTCAGTGCGAATTTAGCAACATCACATCATACAGATCCGTCGCTCGCTCGCCAAAATGTTTGGTGTCAGAGGCTGCTTAATCGTAGTAAATATGTTGTCAGATGCAAAAAGACATTTTTCAATCGATAACCATTATTAAAATACGATACTGGCAGGTTTTGGTTGAATATCAATCTAAACATTTTGATTGTAAATGCCGAAATAAGTTGTCAATACTTTGTTTTTTTTCAGAAAAAACAATTGGTACTGGTAAAGGTTTCAAAATAAAAAGTAATTTGATCTCACGAAAATACATAAAACGGCTAGATGCCAAGTGAAGACATAGCATTACAAATCAAAGCCCGATGATATACAGCTTTTAGGCGACATTCCGCACGCGCGGAGAAACTAGTCGGACCACATTCGCGGCTCGCCCTTAACCGCCAACGGGCCGTGAGCCCGCTGACAGGGCTGCTAAGTTCCGATACATGCGTGATTAGTATAATTGAAATAGCTATTTAACCACAATATGTTAATAGTTACTTCTCTTTAGGCCAGAACCCCAGCAGTGGGGACGTTAAAATGGCTGAAAACGAAATATCATTACTATAGATAATTAAATATAGAGGAGAATATTTCTTTAGTTGTGGTATCTATTATTGCATGTGAATACAAACATCATACTTGAAAAAGGATACCAACTTAATTTTTGTGGTTCCTCATTCAAGCAAGACCACTATTTCAACCCTTTTAAGGTTTTCATTTTGGTGATCAAAGGTAGGAATTACTGATTGGAATTTAATCAAAATAGTTGGTAATAGATGTTTGTTACTACCACATTTATAATGTTATCTTCATGAGGGGTTCAACTGACACCCCTGAATGACACGATTCACCCAATAGCAATGGCATCCTAGCTGGCACGGTCTGTGTTACGGTCTGGCGCGCCGGCGCTGGCATCTGCACTCGGATTTTATGATACTATGTGAACACCCATTTCTTATCTTTTAGTTGGATATTTTTTGAAGAATTTGTGTTGTAGAATTCCACACAACATATATTTTTGCTGATTTTGACTAGTGAATAGGAACAATTTACATTGCATGGTCATGGTAACTTATTAAAAAATAAGAGAACATTGACAGTTCTGTACGCAGTGAGAGCTGAATAATCAACCTTCAGTAGTTCAGTCAGTCATAATTATATTTCTATTATGAAGAATTTTTTTAAATTAATGCTTTCCTTACCTATCAAATCAATTAATTTTGACCTCTGAAATGTTCGTGTAAATTGGTTTCGGTCTGTAGTTTCAGTGTATCCAAGTTGGTACAATAATTGGTGATTTCACATCCTACTTTGCGTCTCGGGGCCGAGGTTTGAAGTCGGTTGCATGTCAACCGGCAGTTGACTGGTTATCGGCGAATGAACGACCGGCCTTGAGGAATGCCGCCGTGCGCCATACATTGTGGCGGCCGAGGCAGCCGTAGCAACCCGTGGCGGCCTATGGCGGCAGTGGCACGTCACGACGCCTCAGTGAGAGGGACCAGAAACAATCTATTTCACCTCGCTACTTTCACCACGGTTCAGAAACTATTTTGGTAAAACTTAATTGAATACGAATTAGAATTTTTAAATGTGAAGTAAAAGACAACTGCCACGGGTATTTTGTTATTATTTATTTTACTTCTTTTATAGGAGACCATACAGCGACCTCATATGATTACGCAGAGCGTCCAATCCATATACGAACCTAAAAAGGGTTGCTTGGTAAATTTGGTTTACATGGTAGATGTAAGAGAACCAATTGTCTTAATTTAAGTGTTTGTAATAAATAAATAATAAAAAAACAGTACTCTGACCTGCTGCAATTATGGTTAGGGGCTTTAACTTGTCTCGCTTTGAAGAAGAAATTCTCACAGTGTATCAACTTTCAAAATGTATTACTTGTTAGATAGAAATGAGTCTCCTTAATAATGTAACAAAGGGGTATGATGATTTGTTTGTCGCAAACAGCAGATAGTGATGCAATTTCCAGAGTTTGACTCACGCGCAGCTCTCGCGTCCATGATTCACTTGTTTGCCCTCATAATTCTTATTTAACCTTATCCTGATAGCAATAATGTTCAGAGTTCAATGTTTACCGCCACATTTCGCTGTGATTCTCGGACAAGGCTGTTTTTATTTCAGGTTAATACACGTTATGGAGTCATCGTTCACCTCGCGTTATTAAACTTTCCGAATATGATAAGTTTGATTTACACTTAGGGTATCTTATACAACGATTTTTATTATAGTTACTTAATAGTTAAAGTGTGTCATTTTATTAAACATGTTCTGAAGTACCTACATTCTGCCTTTTTAAAGCATAAAAACATTATATTTTTTATTTATTGTACAGCAACAGTAGCTACGGCTTTTATCTCACAAATAATAGACCATAAAGAAGTATTTCATTTAAATAATAAATTATTTCTTTAACCTTAGTACATGCCGAGAAAAAGTTTCTCAAAAAGACTACTGATCAACCGGGAAGTTCGCCGATTGTACCTATTTGTATTTGCCGTAGTGAAAATAGATAGAGACACTGTTTAAAGTAATTGTCTTACTATATAATTTAATAATAAATAAATAATTTCAACTTTGAACGCTTGAGATAAAAGAGACCATATTAAAGTTTCTCTTGGCTCAAAAAAGCATTAAAACTTAATTCATATGCGAGTGGACGTCAATGGCCGACCACTCAGCGTGACGGCAGTGGCGCAGTTTTAATTTGAAATATTAATTATTTCGGAGCAAGCCGCCTAATTAGTGCGCCGAATAAAACTATGAATTAGGCACCGCGGTGCTTGTGCTTGATGTATGCTAATTGGTACCGCTGCTATTGTAGTATTTCATGGCATCTGCATTGTTGCTGTATCAACTACGTCGGCCTAAACAACAGAACACAAGAAATATATTAGAAGTAAGTAAGTAGTAGGCTGAAATGGTTTCTTACCACTCTTTTGCGGGGAACATAGAAGCTGCCGTACATTTCCCTTTGTGGGGTTTTTCTATTTCTTCATGTTGTCATTGCAATGTGCCTGTATGTGAGAAAATATAAAAAAGAAAAAAAAAAACATTATTCATAAGTAATAGATGTCAATAGGCGTGTACAGCACTTGTATTCGTATAGCAGTCAACAGGAAGTATAAAAATGTGCAATATCAGTATAATAGAGAAATATATTAACAGAATGGCGATAGAACTTACTAAGAATACTTTCTGAAAACACAAAAGTTATTACATTTACGCTAATTGGAGATTAAAAAATATATTTACTTGAGCCTAAACACTTCTGACATTCTAAAATAAAGATTAAAAAAAAAAGGAATTATTGTTGGCTTGGTCGTAGTTTATAGTGAAGAATTTCTTTATTGGCATTGCCTTTATAACACTTTATACATTCATTGGTAAAGAAGGTATTGTAACACATAAGGCAAACCGAGATCTAATAAGACCCTTGCGATAAGATTGAACAAAATCGATAGTATAATGTTACAGAAAAGTTACTTATTCCTCTTTTAGAGCTTTAAAGGCTCTCTGGCTATTTATTTATAAATCAATGCCTTTTCCGTCGGCAACAGATCTAGCATTTTATCCGTTTATGGGATTAATTGCGGTTGCGAGGCAGGCAAGCACAGACGGCCGCCCAGACACCCAGGCGGGTGGCGGGGGGGTTGACTCTGCAAATAGAACGGCGCGGGTGCACGGGTTAACAACATTGCATGTCGCGGTTTTGCTGCTTTTTTACATGCACTTGTCTAATGCATTTCTGTAAGAACTGTAAGAAGATATGCAAATATATTTTTTTCTAGAGAGGTATCAATCTTACTTTCGGCTCGCTTTTATGAGAAAAGTTTTTACCCCAGTCCGCTTGAAGTTTTATTTAGAATTCAAAATGAAAATTACCTTTTTTGTCGTAATTTTATCAAAAATCAAGCTTTCAGTCGTTTGCCTACAGTTAATACTACAGTCAAGTAGTTTCAACTATGAGATGGCGCTCTCTCTAGGTAGACTGCCTAGGCTGCAGTGGTGAGACGCGGCAGGCGGGGGTGGGGAGGCGAGGTCTGAGTTACGTCAGGCGCATCCGGGTTCGCGGCCGCCGCACGCGCAGCCGCCGCCGCCGTCTATTGTGCGGTACAGGTGGACCGCTCACTTAGACAATTTTTTTTCTTACTAGCCTATCATATCTAGTCGAGCAGATTCATTACATCAAAACATTCATCCTAACTTCGACTTAATAAAAATATATTTAGAAAAAAAATATGCGTATAAGTATAATTAAACTACCGTACATCTTAAATGGTTGTCATATGTGATCCCAATCATGTAAAGTAATACTCGTAAGTACTAGATTAATACATTACAAAATCAAACTTATAGTATTATCTTATTTAATTGATGTGGGATAATTTTTAAGTGATATTCGACGCTAAAGCTCAATTGTATGCTAAGTGGGTTGAAGCTTAAAGCAATCTCGTAGCGAATCTGCGCCGGAGTGGGGCTGTTGCTAGCTGAGCTGCGCGGCGCGGTGCGGCGGCGCGGCGGGCGGCGCGGCTATCGGAAATTGTCTACATTCTAGGCCATCAGTGCGCCATTTTTATTGCACGCCTTTCAATGACGTGGCAAATGTCTTATTTATTGGCAACTTAGGTATCTCTATGTGCAATAAGTTTACGAAATAATTATTGTAAGTAGTTGTCAATGGAAATTGCTTTTTATTTTGTGGAATAAGTCTTCTTTAACACTTTCGCTGACAGTGAACGAGACACAATAGTTGTTTTATTGTTATAACGTTTAGACGTTCTCTGTCAAACGAACGTCAGCGAACGTGTTAACGCAAACCGCAGCTAAATTAACTCGTCATAAGTATCGAAAAATGAGACACAATAAATATTTCATTGTTGTGAGACCGCTGGCGGTCTTATGATTCTTTACAATTTATTAATTTATATACTCACGTATGTTCGTATTCTGAAACAAAGAAAATGGCATAATGTAACTGAAATCTACCTCTACATTATTATCGTCATTTTATAAAATCTCGAAAAGGCTCTCGACTCGTTTCCAGTTCACCTTTGATTGCAATTTTAACGTAATTTAACTTCTGCAAGATTTAGTTTAAGTATTTTAATTGAGTAAAGTTTATTAAAATTTTGCCTTTTTAAGTTGACTCGAGTCTATATATATATTTCGGGTAAAAACATCGCACTAAATACTCCGCAAAAGTTGTTTTATTTCAATTATGAGTGCGCGAAGAAACTAAAGATGTACTTAGTAGGAATAATTATCTAAATGATTTTTATAAATGACAGGGTCAATAAAAAAATATTCCTAAGAAGTTAAATATTGTGCTCCTATTCTGTCAAAACGAGGCTACAATCGATATTGTTGTACGAAAGAAAACAAAGCATGCAATAACACTTGATATTTCGACTTGGACAATGAATCAGAGGCCATTGACAGGCCAACAGGAAGACGTAGGAAGGTAATAAAGAGATTTATCGTCCGTCCGCCGTCGGTCGTAATTCGGCATTGTTCGAGTAGCGCAATTTCCTTGTAAATTTTATTTATTATTAATAAAGTGAGCTTATGCTGCTTTTGGTGGCTCTATAATAATGCATAATTTGATTAACCAGTGCATACGCAGGTGACTTGTAAAATCATACTGCAATATCTATATGTTTTTACATTTGTTTCTATATGACCGTTTATATTTTCTGTTAGAATTCACTGGCATGGCTAAAAGTGACGACAAACATAACGACACCCAATTATCATCTTCTATTTCAGAATGTTTTCGTTGTAGAGCAGTAATTTGTATGGGACTTGCACCAACATCATTAGCGCAAACTGGCTCCGGTCCAAGATGCGGATCGGTGCATTTTTCGCTAAGTCAACCGGTTACCGAAAGTTGGCGCGTAACGGCACAGAGCGGCGAGAGGCGCTGGCGCAGCCGCCGTGGGAAGAGTCGAGACTCGAACGAGTGCCGAGTTCCGGCTGTTCCACTTGTGCCACGCCTTTCACCGAGCAAGGTCGCTGCGCGGCCGCGCCACTTTCTTTTATATAACCGCGGCTGCGCGGAATGCGACACCCGAATTTATAGCGGTGACGTCACAAGCTGATTCACCGCATCATCGACTAGGATTAACCTAAGCAAGGCTGTGGTAGAATAGCAATGCTGAATTTAAAAGCTCGGTCGAGGCGATTCTGGTAGATAAAAAAAATAACGTTGTAAATGATTTAAATCGTTGTGCATCTTCCTTGACTAGGAAAAATCTGCTTGAGTTTTTTATCGTTCTATTTGTAGGTTACTCCTTTTCAAATATTTAAGTGTTTATTTGCACATAATTAATATTACAACGGGGATCCATTTGAAATCCACGTAAGTCACGATACTTTGGCAACGTTGTAATGTAACCAAACTTTAAAATTACCAGCACCTAATCTACAAAAAGATGAAAATTTCGGTGTAGGATCCGGAGAATAAAGATGAATTTAAGATAATACCACAGATTATATAATACTTATATTCATATACCTTTATTTTACTTGCTGGAACGAAAGTTGCTGTGATACAATATCAATCAGTAAAGATCTGGAATAAACTATACTTCCATATCTAATACAGAAACTAACATAAATACCGAAGGTTAGTACCGAATTTGATAATTTAACTTTTGTTTCTGCATGAATTGCAATTTTTTTTCATTCATTCTCCTAACGTAACGTCTAATTTTTTTCAAAAATAATAAACCCTAAATTAACTTTAACCTCAAAGGGATTATTTTGAACGAGGGCCTCCTTTGGTACTGTTACGTTAAAATTCGATGACGACAATGAACCGATCAAGAAGTGACATAACGCAAGCGTCCGCGCAAGGTAAGCGAGTTCCGGAACAGCCGGATGTGCGCGTGACTTTCTAACAACGACTTTGGGCAATTCCGAGCGTTCCGTCGGCTCGTCTGACCAGACTAGGTAATAGCAAGATCCTCTTTGGTAATTTAATTGCAGTTTGATTATGAATTACTTTTTTGAAGACAGCCATTACTTATTTAAAGTTAGGAATGTCAACCTTTATTGGTCCAGTCTGAGAATAACTAGTGAGCCGAGTCGACTTTTTTTAATATTTTTCTATTAAAATTTTACCTTTATTGGTTTCAATTTCAAGCGTTCCACCATCGCCTCGTCTGAACTCTGAACGGACTTAGTTAACACGGCAACTTTGGTAAGTTAACAACTGTTTGATTATGAATTGCTTTTTTTAAGGCAGCGATAAACTACTTATTGGAAGTAAGGGATGTCAACCTTTATTGGTTTCTATTCTAAGCGTTCCATTCCATCATCGCCTCGTCTAAGCTTGTAACACGGCCAGATTCTCTTTGGTGCGTATTATACTATACTAAGCACTATACTATGGTATAGGATCCTATACAGGGTGGAAAGTTAAAACAGTAAGGACAGGTAACATAATCGTTGTAGCTACATGAAAACAATCTTACGGAACCTTCCTTAATTTATTGAGAAATTTTGAACTGCTTACACAGATAAAAAAAAATACAGTATATACACTTGACACTTTTCAAAAATATTGTTTTATATTAATCGATCCTGTTTCTCATGAGGATCAAAACACTCTAGGACACCAACTGAGGTATGAGTACTAGAAAAACACACTGCCGTATCCGCTTCACCGACGAATAGATACCTTTGATGACGAAACTTATATTTTTAGCGAATGTGTGGAAATAGTCTTTTTCGCGTTTTTTATGACTTTCTAGTACTAATACCTACCTCAGTTGGTGTTAAGACACCAATTGTTCTTGTTTCTGAGGATACTTAATTTACAGGACATAGGAAACAGGATTGATTGGCATCAAAAGTTTGTTAAAAATAAGAAAAATATCTGCTAACTGTATTTTTTTTTCAAAATCCGTGAATGCAGTTCAGAATTTCTCAAAAAATGAAGTATATTTCCAAAGAACGTTTTCATGTAGCAACAACGGTAAAGGTACAGTCTGGCAACTTCCCGGTTGACCAGTAGAGTTTTATTAGGGTGCTTTATTTAAAAAAAGTTACAGATAAACAGAAAACGTATATATGTCGAATAATAGAACATTAATATTTCATTTGAATAATTTATTATTTCTTTAACTATTATAGAGTTTTTTGGGAAACGATTTCTCGGAAAGTACTAACTTTCCGAGAAAACGTTTCCCAAAAAACTCTACTGGTCAACCGGGAAGTTCCCCGATTGTACTGTTACCCTTTGTTACCATTTGTTAATTAGTTTGTACTCTAAAAATATTGTAAGTATTTAATTGTTTAACTTCTGAGCTTGACTCCGTATTCGCAGTCAAACCTATTAATAGGTTTTGCGAGACTTTTGCTATGTTATGTAATATGTGTATGTTCATGAATAAAATATGAAAAATAATAATAACGAGCAACCCGTGTGCGCATAATGCGCAAAAAACACATTTTTTATATTCAATTTAAAAATCCATCAAATCCGGTTTAAATCGCTCTAGATTTGAGTTTTTGCTAAATTTCTCGACTTATCCGACCACTTCAGACAAATACCTTTCTAACGGTGTATTGCACTTGATTGTGCGACTTTTAGTTTAGGAGGAGAAGCGGCTTCACTGCCGTATTATATATATAGATGGGGAGTAATTTTTGAATGAATGAAGCTTTATTCATTCGCAGATAGTTCCTTTATTTATTCAAAATTGTGACTTTCTGTCCTCAATTCCAAGTTCCTCCAGATTACTTTTTTACAAAAAAAAAGGAAAATTAAAGCACTGGTGGCAGCAATAGCTGAACTTGTTTCGGCCTCCATATCCACAGTTATGACCGCCTGTTATCATATACAGGGTGGAAAAATACAGTCAGTTTAATTTATTTATGAAAATGAAGGAATGATTCCTTGGAGTAAAAATTGCTTATGTAAATATTTAGGGTACTTTCCCTCCAATGACCGTCTTTTTTCCATCCTGTATATAGGATTGTGTGTAATACAATAATAGGATCAAGTTGCATCATATTTCTAGGATGATTTTTATTTTTATTTTTTAAATTTGGGATAATAAACAGTTATAATTATGCTAAGTAATATTAACTTAAATTAAAATACAGCATTGTTATACCAGCATAATAACCCACACCAATGTCCACGAAATAAGATGATATCCAGAGACAAAATAGTATCCTATACTATACAGGGTGGAAAGTTAAGACGGGGCATGAAGGGACCTTAACCATTATTGCTACACGAAAACGTTCTTAGGAAACCATCCTAAAGTTTTAAGAAATTTTGAACTGCTTTCACAGATTAAAAAATGTACAGACAGCAAGAAAATGGGCAGTTTTGGAAAAATAATTTTTCACCTCAAACGCCTTGAAAAGGAGGTTTTGTCAATCAGTTTAGGCGTAGAAAATCGCTTTTTGCGGCCTGGCGCGGCAAAGTACTTTTTTAATTTAATACCTAAAAATATGTCATAATGCGTTCCGAATCGCACTATTGACTTTTTTGTTATATTTGATTCTTATTTTAAATAGCTTTAAATTAATTATAATACTCCGTTTTGGTTTTATTATATTATTTTAGTTCATTGAATCATAAAAACAATAACAATAAGATTAAACTATTTGTTATAAGAATTTTATATTAGGCTGGGTGAGATTTCACAACCTATAATTTGATTTCGGACTGTGACATAAATCTTTATTTTTAAATTGTCTTTGTCTTGTACCTCATATGAGGTACAAGACAAAGTATGTCAGTGTCAACATTTACATTTATTTATTTTAATCGTTTTTATTCTTATTAATAAGTAACAATATTTTCCTACTTTAAATAACTTTGAATTAACTATAATACTCCCTTTTTTATTATTTTAGTTTTTTATTTCATTAAAACAACGAGAATAAGGTATATTTAGATTAAACGTTATGTTTAAAGATTTTTTTACCGGAAGTTGACCGCGGAAACAAACATAAATGTTCCTCGCTGTTTTGAGGTGAAAAATTGTGTGTTGAAATGTTTTTAGCGTATTGTACCTTTGAAATCCTCGCTTCGCTCAGGATTCGATCTTTGAACCACTCGCTGCGCTCGTGGTTATATCCTAGAATCCTTCACTTGCTCAGATTTCAATAGAGGTAACTCGCCGCCTCGTGACCAACTTTCCAGCCTTGCATAACAAATAACTATTTTATGCCAAGCGTTCCGGATTCTCATGAAGATCACAAGATTCCCGAAACATAAGGAACAAATATTCGTTCTGAGATTGATTAACGAAACTTCTTGTAATCTGTAACAGTTCAAACGTCCAAACTCCAAATACAATTAAGAAAATACTACGATGTCCCAAGTTCCCAATCCACTTATTCCAGAATCTAAGATTATAGTAGAAACTATAACTGCCGCCCGCGACTTCGAACGCGTGGACATTCGTGAAAATCCTTAGGGAACCTTTAATAAGGCTAGTAAGTTAGAAAATACCGAGCAAATGGTTAAATTTTCACTATCTGCCTCTGTGGTCTAGCGGTAGCCACCCTCCTCCGGTATCAAAGTACAAATTTCGATTCCCAGGGTGTATCTACATATTGCATTCGGTTTGGTCGGTGGTAGGACTTTTCTGTCCGCCTGGCTTGCTACTATCATCTTGTTTAAGTATATCGTCATAGCAACAATGTTTTCGGCGTTGTTATGTAAAATAGCCAGTGGTTGAGGATCCCTCTGTCTAGTAATAGGGAAATAAAAACATGAATTATGAAACGAAATCAAACCAAAAATTTAATTTATTCAAAGACCAACAATTTATTTTCTTATTATTGTGAATGGAGAAATATTCTATATCGCGTATTGTAAAGTTCCAAAGCTAAGTATAACGAACGAAATCGGAACGCTTATTTATAATTCTTCCATACAAAGTTGAACCCCTATTTTAACACTTTAGGGGTTAAGTCATGTCCACCACATTGAAGTTCAAAATTAAAGCCATTTTTTGAATCAACATCCCATAAAACCTCAATAACGAAATACCATACACGACATAATATTGACCCACTTAGGGGTTCATTTTCAGAAAATTACGAAATATGTATTTGTTTTGATTGTATTTAGTTTCCAACCATAAGCCTAAATATTACAAAAAAATTATGATTTTACCTTTGAAAACTAAGAACGTTTCATACACAGCTTCATTCACCCCCTTTTTACCCCTTCGTGGTAAGAATGATTAATAACGCTGGGACACGTAAGTATTTATTTTCCAACATGAACCTAAAAAATTCAAGATACTTACTTCGAAATTGACGGACTTTCATACAAGCTTTCATCCCTTGCTTTACCCCTTTAGCGGTAGATCAGTCAGTCACCAGTAGTAGTACCACGATGCTAAATGGGGATTTACTCGAGCGTCATAGAGACCTGTTGGGTTGCACAAAGCTTAGATGATAAGAAGAAAAAAATGTTATATAATGTATACTTTTTCATCGGTGGGGGAGCGGCTATAGATTTTCAAATATGTAAAAAAATTATGTTGCTTGGACATACTCGAGCGCGTCAGATATTGATAGCATCAATATCATACATATCTATATATATAATACGGCAGTGAAGCCGCTTCTCCTCCTAAACTAAAAGTCGCACAATCAAGTGCAATACACCGTTAGAAAGGTATTTGTCTGAAGTGGTCGGATAAGTCGAGAAATTTAGCAAAAACTCAAATCTAGAGCGATTTAAACCGGATTTAATGGATTTTTAAATTGAATATAAAAAATGTGTTTTTTGCGCATTATGCGCACACGGGGTAAGGGTAGAAAATGAAAAAAAAAATATCGAGCGCGTCAGATTTTATAAAGTGGTGCTATGTGAATTTAAAAAAAACTCTAATTCAATAATCTGACGATTTCGATGTGACGCACACGGCCATTATTATAAAGTGCAAAAAAATGCGCCATTTTGAAATACTCAAGCGCGTCAGATTAATATATATATATATTATATGGTTCATCTTTATGTCCTAGACGTGCTGTCTCATAATCTGTCGATTATCTAGAGGGATTTGCCTAATCTGACAAAAAAAAAAATATTATTATTTTTTAATCATTGAACTTAATTAATTGAAAAGCTCAGGAAATAGCATTTAAATAAAAAGTGTCAGTATGTTTTTTAAGTAGAATACTTGTACGCGGAGAAGGAAATAGCATCACACTGCACGCATTATATATTATTATATATATATTACCTATTGTCCTATTATTTGTTATTAGAATGTTTTATAATACTGAAATAGTTATTACTTTTAAAATTACCCTCCCTAAAATCTTTACTATCGAAGTTTCTCGACTGTACAAAATGCAACTTGATTTTAGAGCGAAAACACATACCTATACCTACCTATGTCTATGCTTTACTGACCTAGGAGTAATAGTATTCTGTGTTACTGACTAACCAACAAAGGCAAGTACTTACTTAAATAAATAATTAGGTAGGTAAGGTTTACCTACCTTTATTAAGTTCGACACGAGTATTGTAGGATAAACTCTTTATTATTGTTGCTTTAGGTAAGTACGTACTTATCTGATAATACATACGAAGCTGTTTTTAACCGACTTTAAAAAAAGAAGAAGGTTATCAATTCGTCGCGTATTTTTTTTTATTTAGGTAGGTACGCTCGCCGATTATTTCTTGATTTGTTCGAAATCAATAAGTAAACAAATTAAGTTATGTATAATTATGTCACGGTTTTTAACCGACTTTAAAATGAAGGAGGTTATCAATTCGTTTCAATTCAATCCCAATTCGCACCACGTCGCAGTTAAGTATTTAGCAACGCCATCTTGCGGCATATTAGGAATACTAAGGCACAATTAAAAACAGTATTTCGAGATTTCCTGAAAGATACTGAACTGATTTCGTCAGAAAATGGACCAACTGTGAATTTTAATAACGTTTGAATCATTTCAATCGGCTCAGGCATAGCCTACTATTATTGTTGACAACAATAGTAGACTATAATAATATGGTTCAGGCGTAAGTCCTAATTGGTGAACACACATAAAAATATATAAACTATAGTATAACTAACATGCTCGCGCGGCGGTTTGCGCGCTGTTCAAGAGAAGTTAAATTGACCCTGTTCAGGGGCTTACTGCCAGGTACACATGTCATCAATGGTACACATTCACGCAGCAGTCCTGCTACACTTTAAGAGTACCTACATTATAACAACGCATTTAGAGGCCTCCCATGACGTTGTAGTGCCTCGAGGATGTGTACAGGGTCAATGACTTTTTTGCAGTAATGAGGAATGCAAGGGCGAGTTTTGAAAAACCTGCATGTGCAACCCGGAATAAAATAATAAGGACCATTTATGACTACTTATAAATTTTTGACGAACATGTTAATGTGATAATTTTTATTCTATATTGACAGAAAAAATGAGGTTAAATTAACTTGATTACAAACTTTAATAAATGCATTAACTTTAATATAAAATAAAATACAAAGTTTATGCAAAATGTAAACTAATTGTAAACTTATGGGTAATTATGCCTGAAATAAAGATGTTTTATTTTATTTATTTATTTATTTATATACTTATACAAGGTGCTAATTTATCAAGCGCCGATCGAGCAGGGGCTGCTCAGGTCAACGATAAAGAACACAATTTATTATCTAATATTTTAAGCGTGAGTTACCTATTGAATATTCAGCATAAGCGTAACGTAAAACTAAAAAAATAAAAACTTTAATAGGTACCTACCAATGCTTTTTTTATTTCATTTTAGAATTTATTTTAACTTCCATATTTTGAGCGTGAGTTACCTATTGAATATTCAGCATAAGCAAAACCAAACGTAAAACAAATTTTGTTTTAAGTAAGTTACCAAGGAAATGACTGAAAAAAAAAATGTTTGCTGCCAAAATTGTGTTCTCTGAGCAGCCCCTGCTCGATCGGCACTTGTTAAATTAATAACTTATATGTTTCGTAATCGTCCATTTCTAAAAAATTAAAAACTTTAATAGGCGCCAATGCTTTTTGAATGAATTAAGTACCCTAAAGTAGGTGGATATTAAATACATAGTAGATACATTTGAAAATTGACTTGATTTTTAGTTATTAATTGACCATGTAACTGAAATAAATTAATGTAATAGTTGTAACTTTGTAAGTTTTCCTGTGAAATAAATTAAAATAAAATATATTGCAACATGCAAAGTCTCACATTGCATAAATTTTATTGTCACATTATTGAAAAGAGACAAACAAACTCGGTACTCGTGTATCTTGATTCTTGTCCTTTGTATCCAAGCCAAAAACAACACAAAAAAAATATATTCTTGTCTGTCAAATCAAAAGTCAAGTGTCAAAGTCGGAAGAAAAAAAATGTCAATGTCAAACGGAACTGCGTTTTCTCTGATGCTGATGCTAATGATGTCTCTGCTTTTTGGTTGAGTGTGAGCAACATTGTGTCGCTTGTATAAGTGGTATTTTAGGAGATATTAAGTTGTTTTTTCACTGTTGAGTTATTTATTGTTTTTGTTTATATTGGTGGTAGTTATTAGTTCGTGTATTGGTAAGTAATTTCGTGTATATTCGTGTGTGTTGTCTTGTCCAATGTCTGACCCTCCTGATCCTGGCGGGGGTGATATCGAGCCATGTGCTCAATTGTCACCTCCCGTTTTTAGTCAAATGGATACAGACCAAATTCCCCATAATACCCGAAAACGAGCTCCTACAGATCAGACCTTACCCCAACCCCCTAAAAAGACTAACATCCCTGTATCCTCGCTTGCAACCCAGTCTACCTATGTAAAACCGGAATATGCCGGTACCAAAATTAAATATACTGCACAAGACTCTGCACCCTATATAGTACATGTCAGCAAATCAGCAACCGATCCCTTGTCTGGTACTGTATTTCGCCCCATTAAGTTTGGCCACTTTCTTTTTAGTAATAAAATAAAAAATGTTGTTATGGATGGTGTTAAACGGGTAGGGAGGAATAGGATTTCCGTTGAATTTAAATCCTTTGCTGATGCGAATTCATTCCTAGAACACCCGGCACTCTCAACAGGAAAATACGAGGCAATTATACCAAGTTATAGTATAACTAGAATGGGGATTGTCCGCCAAGTGCCAGTAGATTGGACTCTAGAGGAACTGGCTGAGTCAATAGAAGTTCCCTCAGGCTATGGGTCAATAGTAAAGGCCCGTAGACTAAACAGAAAAACATACAATAATGACTCACCGGTTTGGGTTCCAACCCAGACTGTAGTTCTGACATTCACAGGTCAAAAACTTCCCAAAAATGTCTACTGTTTCTACACTTCACTCCCAGTAGAAACATACGTGCTCCCTACCATCCAGTGCAACAAATGCTGTAGGTTTGGGCATATTCAGTCCCAATGCCGATCTCAGGCCCGCTGCTTCATTTGTGCACAAGCCCATGAAGGTGTTACATGCAGTAAAGATGTCCCTACCTGCTTGTTTTGTTCTGGGTTGCATAAGGCAACTGACTCATCTTGCCCTGAGCAATCAAGACAGAAACAAATAAAACTGGTTATGTCTCAGGAAAACGTCACCTACTCCGAGGCATCAGCCAGATTTGCCCAGGTCCGTAGATCTTTTGCTGACGCAGCCAGAACTGAGCCAGTCTTATCCACCCCTCCATCCCCCCAACATCCAACTCAACACCTTTCCCCTACTCCGCAAAGTACATCCTATCGGAAAACGGTATTTTCCCCTAGACATCAGCACCTTCCTGCTGCGAGCCATGGCTACAACAGTCAGGCTCATAGAGCCATTGTAGAAACCCCCCAGTCACAACAACCCAATGGTTGTGCTCTTCCAACTGACCTCCCTATCCCTAATGACAACCTCCTCTCACTCCTCCTCTCGATCACCATAAATCTTCTAGGAAGATTTAATGATGTGGAACTACCGAACAATGTCAGAGACCAAGTATCTCAGCTCCTCAATATAGTCCTTCCCAATGGCTCCTTTCCTTCAATGGAACTGTCGCAGTAGTAAGAATAAGGAACATGAGATCCTTCATCTTATCAATAAATACTCCCCCATTGTTTTTGCGGTTCAGGAGATGCGGCGTAAGCCTGGCGATCGAGTACGATATCCAGGCTTTTCGTGCCTCCGGGATGACAGAAGTGATGGATATGGAGGGTCTGCCCTCCTAGTGTCCCGTTCTGTAACCTTTTCTCAAATAAACCTTCCTCCTCATAGCAAGCATATTAATGCTGTAGCTGTGAGAATTCACGATATTACCTTTTTGTCAATATATATTCCCTACCCAAATCATGCTACTCTTAGTGAATTTTCTAATATCCTCTCCTCTATATCCTCTCCGCTTATAGTCTTAGGTGACTTTAACATTCACCATACCTCTTGGGGCTCATATCATTGTGACCACCTATCTACCCCCTTTCTTGAGATTTGTGACAACTTTGATCTCTGCCTCCTTAATGACGGCTCCCCCACTCGCAGGGTGTACCCTAATCAAAATGTTAAGAGCGCTGTAGATCTGACTCTGTGCTCTCCTGGTCTTTCCTCCTGTCTTACCTGGACAATTCGCCCTTGGACTCATGGTAGCGATCATTACCCGATTGTTATTCTAACTTCGGACAGTCGGTTCGGTCGCTCAAATCCTCCTCCAGATTCCCCGCGCCCCCAGTTCAAATTTAACACAGCAAAGGCCGACTGGTCGGAATATAGTCGCATTCTAGATGGGGAATTACAACATCTCCCTGAAGTTACATCAGAAAACTACCTTTCAGTCTATGCTGATTTCAGGAATTGCCTTTTAACATCAGCGCAAAAATCCCTTCCTACCAAAAACGTATTTAGAGGTAAATCTCCCTCTCCTCCCTGGTGGGATTCAGAGTGCACGATGGTTTGCAAGGAGCGAAAAGCGGCTGAATTCGATTATGCGCAGTCGATGAGCGAGTCTAATTTCATAAGGTACCAGGCAGCGGCGGCCAAGGCCGTCAGAGCCCTTAGTAATAAGAAGAGGTTAGGTTGGCAGAGATTTTGCGAGTCCCTTTCTCCAAGATCACAACCTTCCTTAGTTTGGAGAAACATTAGGAAATTTCGTGGTTCTATGTCTTGTAGCGGTAATATGTCTTCCAATGATTCAGCAGTATGGTTAGAGCCTTTTCAGGACAAACTTGCACCCCCGTCCGTCCCAACTGCCATCGAGGCTACACTGTGCTCCCCATTGGTATCCTCACCTCTCTCCGAATTCGATGCCCCATTCACTCAGGAGGAACTAACAACAGCGCTGAATGGCCTCAAAGACTCCTCGCCAGGAATCGACGGGATCCCTTACTCATTTTTAGTCAATAGCAGCCCCTCAACCAAGAGTTTACTTCTCGCAATACTTAATAACATTTTCCTGGAGGGGGTTCCTCCTGAGGAATGGAAAAAACAAATTATTATCCCTATCCTGAAACCAGGAAAGCTAAGCAATGACCCTAATGGGTATAGGCCTATAGCCCTGTCCTGTACACCGAGTAAAATCCTAGAACACCTTATAAAAAACCGCCTTGAATGGATAGTGGAGAGTAGAGATCTTCTTGCCAAGAGTCAGTTTGGGTTCCGCAAGGGCATGAGTACTACGGACAGCCTCAGTATCTTTCTGACCGATATTTGGATAGGCCTCTCCAAGCAAGAACATGTGACAGGAGTTTTCCTAGATGTGTCATCAGCGTATGACAATGTACTGCTTCCACTGCTCAGGCAGAAAATGCTTGATCTGAGTATTCCTGTGAGGTTAGTCAACATTATATTTAATCTCCTCTCAGCACGTTCCATACAGATTTGTGTAGATAGCAACTTACAGCCACCAAGAACGGTTTGGAGGGGCCTTCCGCAGGGATCGGTCCTAAGCCCTCTACTATATAGTCTGTACACCTATAACCTCGAGCTATCCCTTAACTCCTTCTGTGACGTCCTACAGTATGCTGACGACCTAGCCTTATATATTTCAGATAGCGACCCGGAAAAAGCGGCTTCCCGACTTAACTCTGCGCTCCATTATCTGCACCAGTGGCTATCGCACCACGGTCTCTCACTCTCAGTCTCTAAGAGTAAGTTTGTGATTTTCACACGTGCAAGAAACACCCCTAGCATGTCAATTGAGTATGACAACCAACCTATCCCTCTGAAGAATCAAGCTAAATTCCTGGGAGTTGTGCTGGACTCGAAGATGAGTGGCCTTCATCATGTTTCCTATCTTTCCAAAAAATGCGAAATGAATACCCACATCCTACGCTCCCTATCCGGCGCCTGGTGGGGTGCCCACCCTTTTTGCCAGAAACTCCTCTACAACGCCTTGATTCGAGCCCATTTGGATTACGGATCGTTCCTTTTAGAGCCCTGTTTAAAATCATCCCTAAAAACTCTTGATCAAATCCAATCTAAATGCCTGAGAATCGTAGCTGGAGCTATGAAATCGTCTCCCACCAACGCCCTACAGGTGGAATGCTCGGATCCCCCACTATCCATCAGGAGACAGTATTTGGCAGACAAGTTCTTTTTCAAACTTATTCAAAATTCATCCCATCCACTCATTGCTAAAT
Organism: Chrysoteuchia culmella; assembly: GCA_910589605.1. Classification (NCBI taxonomy): domain Eukaryota; kingdom Metazoa; phylum Arthropoda; class Insecta; order Lepidoptera; family Crambidae; genus Chrysoteuchia; species Chrysoteuchia culmella. The sequence goes on along the minus strand of OU342651.1, from coordinate 16,238,945 downwards.
TACATCAGTTATCGGAATACATATCGTCTAATAAATTCTGGAAACACAAAGATCCCCCCTGTCTATTCCGCAGCTTTCTTAAGTTTATCCGCCTGCCATGTCCGGTATACCAATGTGTACTAAAACCCTTATTTGGGTCTCCATACCGCTGTCTGACATTTCAACCGGATGTCCATCTTGATATAGGTATTAGCAAAAATTCCCTAGAACCGGAAACCCAACTCCAAAAAATTATTGATTCAAATTGGAAAGACTGGCTTGTGATGTATACAGATGCCTCTAAATTGCCTGATGGAGAGTGTGTTGGTTCAGCGGTCTGGATACCCAAATATAAAATCATACTCAGCTTCAAATCGCCTCAACTTACATCTATCTTTACTGGTGAGGCTACTGCTATCTTGGAGGCACTCCTTTACGTAGAGTCACATAAACTGGATAAAACAGTGATTTTCTCTGACTCCAAAAGCTGCCTGCAGGCGATTTTGTCCAACCCTTTTCGCAGCAAACCTAGTTATCCTCTTATCCTCAGGATCCGAAAGGTCTTGTACAGTTGCCTCAGCCATGGAATAAGAGTCACTTTGGCTTGGATACCGGGACACGCTGGTATAGAGGGAAACGAGGTGGTAGACTGTATTGCAAAAGAAGCTATTTCCAACGGAAGCTCCGAACATAACAAAGTCTTTTCCCACGACTTGCTCCCATTAGCTAGCCAAATCATGAAATCTACTTGGGAGTCCCAGTGGAGAAACAGTAGCAGAGTGGTGGGAAAACATTATGCAAGCATCCAAGAAACGTTACCAGATAAACCTTGGTTTTTCAAGTACAAAAAGGCATCTAAATTGTGCACCTCCACAATATGCCGTCTTAGGTTAGGCCACGCATGTACCCCCGTTTTTTTGGCCAAAATCAGGACTAGGGATTCTTCACTTTGCGAATGCGGTCTAGACGAAGGAACGGCTGACCACATTTTCTTTAACTGCCCTAAATATCCCACCTCCTTGTATGATATCCTCCCTAAATGTATCCCCAAGCCTACAAATTTAAAAGCTGTCCTCAGCCATGTTAAATCCCCATGTATTGAAATCCTTTGTGATTTTATATCCACTAATAATATAAGATTATAATATAGCTTATTTATATATTCTGTACACGTTACTTACTAACCGGTCTTAAGTTTATTGTGTTGTCCCCTTTATAGAATTATCAACAGCTGGATCTACAGCCTCTAAATTAAAAATTTGGCCACCTCTATACTTCTTCACGAAATTCTCACGAGACGCCTTGAAGAAGCAGAGTTTGTAGAAAGAAAATTATTACTCAGCCGAAAAACTGGATACTGGCGAAATCCAAAAGGGCACCGCCATTATATAAAAAGAAGAAGAAGAAGAAGAAGATGCTAATGATAAGCATTATTTAATTTAATCGATTAAAACTTTGCTAAAGGACATCTGTACAAAAATAAACATTTGTAAAATTCACGCCAATGATCTCTATGGTAAATTTCCTATTATGAAATGACAGTGTTGTGTTTGAGTGCTATCGATATTTCTGTGACCTCGCGAGTCGGGACATGTGATGTGAACGCATGAGTTCATAAGATAACAACGTAATATTAACATTTCGGAAAAGTAAACCCCTGCAATGGAACCGACAACGAGCCCGCGGAAAAAGATGAAAAGCCCTGCGCAAGAAGTCGCGCCAATAAATCCTAAGCTTTCAATTACGTCAGTATAATTCAGTACCTATCCAGAATCTTATATTTCCACCAAAATACTATAGTGTTTTTTCATAATAATAACTATGTTCTAGGTGTTCTAACGTGCCTGACGGCTTGTTCGACGCTGTCACAGCCAAGAAACACTTCGGAAAATTTGGCCGCTTGCAGCGGGTGCGACTATTTCCTAAAAGGCAAATGTGCATTATTGAATATGATCAACCAACTGCAGTCGAAAGAGCAGTTCTTAACGCTGGCGCATTTGATGGCTTCATGTTTGATGTCACAAGATCTAAACCTAGGGTGTAAGTATTCTAAAGTGATAAACTCAGAACTTGTTTGATACTTCACTTATTTTGCTTATTTTATACAAACTATATACTGGCATATATAGGAGGAGGCAGAGTAAGAAAGATGATGATCCAGATTGGGTTCCCGATTCAGATGTTGAAGAGGAGCTGTCGGCAATGAGTGGTGGTGCATCATACAAAATTACTCGTCAACATTGTGAGTTGTTACAAATTTAGAGAAATACTTTCAAATGTGAAATGCTTGAAGACTAATTTTTCTTTGTTAAACAGGAAATTTCTGTTATGTATTACAAATAATACTTTCTGATATATACAGCGTATTTCTTTATGATTCATGTATTTATTTACATTATTGTAGCGAGGTTAAGTCATGGCGAAGCGAAGAAACAAAAAGCATCACCCAGAGTTGTAAAGCCAACATTTCCTATTATTAAGAAAAAGATAGCAGTGGCATATCATCCCAGCATGTAAGTAACACTGTGTTAGTTAATTTGTTACACATGTTTATATTCATATACTGACACATAAGTTAAAGTAAATGAAGTCCTCACTCACTAAAAAAAATTATATCTGATACTGTCTCACTAAATAAATTGTAAATCATTTCCAAATTCCTTTAAAAACCTTCCCATTGTATATACTTTTGCAGATAAAATAGTTTTACTTACTAGTTTTTACTTTTACTCTATCTATTACAAAAATAACAATCAACTGGGGCCTTACCATCAACTGTAATGCAATTCATTGTAGGTTGTGAGAGTGGGATGCTGTCATATGGCGCGTCTAGCGGCGTCCCGCACTTACTACCTAAAAGTAACCTAAAATGAATCGCGTTACAGTTGATGGTAGGCCCCCTGGGAGCGTACCATGATCTCTTATGCAATTCTTTTAAGGTTAGGTGCATATGGCAGCGTCTCACTCTTACTACCTAAAAATAACCTAAAATGAATCAAATGAGAGGTCATGGTTTGCCCCCTAGAGATGCATCACTAAATTAACTCTTTGGTTTTATTATATTAGTATCTATAGCATTTTATTTTTGTAGAAAGCAACCCAGTAGCCAAGCAACCAGTGGCATTGAATCCCCAGTTCAAGTACCTATGACACAGACCAGCCTTAGTACTGCAGAAGCAGCAGGCGAACTGCATCAACTTAGATACAGGTTTTCCATCACTCCTGATGAGCAGTGGAGGACCTTGGAAGCAAGAGATAAGTAAGGATATTGAACTCGTTGTCTTCCTTTGTGAATGTTTATTTAAAAATAATTACTGATTTCATTGCTTTTATGTCATTGGTTTGGTGAAAAGTACAGATGGTATTTTCTTTGGAGTTTTGAATTGAAAACCTACTTTCATGGCATTTTGATATAATGGCAAATACTATCCCACTGAATTGTTTTCAGGATTTTGAGGGCATGGGGTGGAGCTGGATCACGTGTGAAAGTCGGAGGGGCCACCATAGGAACATGTCAAGACATGTGCCCCGAGAAAGAATTACTGCATAGGCAAGCTGAACATCAGGTACTTTTCTTGACATTTTGACTAGTGATGAAATGATTCAACGATTATGGACATTTCACGATTTCACTCTCTAAAAGAGTTAGCAAAAAATATCTTTCAATTAAAGCATTGTCTGTGGCATTGGGAGAGGTAATTCTTCTCTGCACAGATTTAATTCAAACTGTAAAAACGAAATAGAAGTCCAAAATAAATAAATACATATTTCTTACACTCGCATCAATCAGCCTAGTCCCAAAGTAAGCACTGTAAGGCTTGTGTCATAGGATACTAGGCAACAGATATAATTGCATATATTATACATGATATGTAAATTTGTGTAGAAACTATATTAAATTATAAGATATAATATTTTATTTTCATTATTAAGAAATTTATAATGATGTTTACATATGTTTAATGTAGGTATTGTTATCTTCTGTGTGCTCTCTGACAAAGGCTTCCTCCAAACTGTGATACATGCAATTAGTTCCTAAACGTTTTTCGTTGTGACAGCTGATGGCAGATGATTGTGACAGGGACACTTCCGTTCCCTCCATCTCGTAATGATTATTGTGCTATATGTAAAATCCATTTTCATCTTAAAATAAATCGTTGATTTTCCTTTTTGATTTTATTTCATGAGTCAAGGCGACTCACGTGTTCCTGAAGGCCAGGGACACAACACAAACTCTTCCCCTTCTCCCTCTCTCTAGCTGTTCTTGTCCACTGTTTGCCTGCCACCTTTACCAGATCGTCCTCCCACCACTTCAGTAGATTTCCTTTGCCATCTCGGGGGTACCACTCAGTAACAGACTTGCTCCATCTCTCATCCACTCTCATGGTTTGGCCAGCTCACTTCCATTTGCGCTTTCTCAGTTTACCACTACGTCCTGTACTTTGGTAGCTTTCCTGATATTTGGATTGGACTGATTTTGGAAATTTTCCTCTTGCCTAACATGCTTCGTTCCATAATATAAGATATATTATATTATACATGATCCATTACTCAGGTATAAATAAACACTTGTCCCTACCTAGATTCGAAACCAGGACCTGTGTAGGCGAGACTTTGAAATCGGTAGCAATCTACCATGGAGGTTATTGAACAAACATTTAAAGTACATGAATTTTTATGTGATAAATATTAAACAAGAAAATATACTAGAAAAAAGCTACTTGTCTCATGTCGCCCTGACGGGACGGATATTCCTCTCATTGATGAATCGACGGTGGCCAACACCGTAGAACGGTGAATATACTAGAAAAATTCGACGTGTCCTCATAGGTCTCTGTAGCATAATTAGTCAGTGCATTGAGCCGGATTCCTAAGGATGCCGGTTCGAATCCCGTCAAGGCGACATGAGGCAATTTGCTTTTTTCTAGTATATTTTCTTGTTTAATATTTATCACATAAAAATAGCATTGTAAAATGCAAAATTACAAAGTTATAATTACATGAATTTTAATTGTTGATTTTCCATTATTTTCTACTTTTATTTTATTGTGATAATTAATGTACTCCTATTGATTGACAGTGCAGTACAAATTATTATTTATTGTGTTGGCTTAAAGGCTTTGAACCTTTAGGCCTCGTCACCGATCCGCCATTTTGAAAAAATCTACGTAGTTGCGCCGCACTATAATCTATACTATATTATCTATACTAATATTATAAAGCTGAAGAGTTTGTTTGTTTGAACGCGCTAATCTCAGGAAATACTGGACCGATTTAGAAAATTCTTAGACTATTAGACCATAGAAAGCTACATTTCTCCCGAGTGACATAGGCTATATTTTATCCCGATATTCCAACGGGAACGGGCACCACGCGGGTAATACCGCGAGGATCCGCTAGTAATATTATAAGGCTGAAGAGTTTGTTTGTTTGAACGCACTAATCTCAGGAACTACTGGACCGATTTAGAAACTTCTTAGACCATTAGAAAGCTACATTTCTCCCGAGTGACATAGGCTATATTTTATCCCGATATTCCCACGGGAACGGGCACCACGCGGGTAAAACTGCGAGGATCCGCTAGTACCTATATATATATGGATAGGGAACGTAAAGACGAATAAAAAATATTAAACAACATAATGCCCTACTAAACTTTCAGGTTAGTGAGATAATTGGAGTTAAAGACGCAAAAAATATATGTTGGCATTATTCATTTTTAACTCTAACGTGACACTTTAGGGCATTATATATATCATAACATATTTGTTCCTCTGTGTCTCCTATATAAATTAACAACACATATACATAGATTATCGTGCGACGTCATTTTGAAAAAAATTAAATGGCGTCTCGTACTACGGATTTGAACAAAGCCAGCCTCCATACAAAGAAGTTCAAACCCCTTTAATGTTAGTAAAAAAGTTTAGACCAGACTTCTATAAGTAATTATGTGATTCTTAATTATTTCCTTAGGTGATGACGTTAGAGACGCTGCCAGATTCGGATGGGCAATTGGACCCGAGTCGGGCAGTGAAGCAGTACAGCCGCAGCTCCGCCGACCAGGAGATCCCGATGTGCTACGAGCTACGGCCAGCGCGAGTGCTGCTTCGCACCTGCGGGTATCTGCTACACGAGCTAGCGGACACCACGAGGCAGGTTCGTGTGTGTACCGACAACATCTGATAGCAATGTCAAAATATCTCAATGTACAGCGCGGAAGAAAGTCGTTTAAGCCGCGTTTTGACGATTATAGTTGACTTGTAAGAGTGGACTCTGACAGAGTAGTCTCAATCAGAGTGTACTTGTGATACACGGGTTGGGTTTGGGTTTACACGTTCGTAGTTATTATTATTATTATTTTTGGAGGGGACACCAGCAAGGCCGGATGGGTGATCATGATCAGTCTCCCTAGTTGGAACCATTCCACCCAGTTCCCCGAAGAACACGTTCGTAGTTACTTTGTTTCTTAATTTTAGAAGAGTTAAGCTTACATTTTTTTTGTATGGCTAAAACAAATATTATTTGATTATTTTACATGTAAAATTACGTATTTTATTTTATTAAGTATTTTAATAATTGCTTATGTATTTAAATAGCAATTATTATTCAATTATAAATATCATATAAATATAATATTAGCATTAGGTATTAAGTGAAATTATAAATTCCATTTAAAAAAAATATCACATAATAATAAAAAAACACGAATCCCTAAGATGTTTCACACGCTCATAGTAACGTCAGAGTAAAACGTCATAGTCCGCATTTACGAGACAACTATGATCGTCAAAACGCGGCTAGGCTTTTTTCGCGCACCGTCGATTCCGCCAGTCGTATAGACTTACAACATCACCCTCTAAAAGTGATTCAAGGAATTTTGCGCAGCAAGTACCGATATCTTCCGCGTTGTACAGCTTCAGGTATTATATTTTCCTGTTTTTTTATAAATATGAAAAATATTACGCTAACCGCGATGCGAACTTATGGCTCAAGTAAAAATGTACACACTTATTTCTTATGTGAATGAATCTAATAATGAACATCTTTTGATCAAGTTACATTTATCATTTTAGGTGTCACTAGCTGATTGGTTCCATTTTATGTGGGATCGACTTCGAAGCATTCGGAAGGATATTACTCAACAGGCGTTGTGTTGTGCGGGTAATTAAAAAAAAAAACATTGAAAGTATAATGTCTAATCACAAAATTTTTCATTTAGCATAGATACAGTACTTACTTAATACAAACTGATAATGCTTTCTTGTAGATTCCATTCGACTAGTTGAAATGTGCGCCCGTTTTCACGCGCACTGCGCGGCGAGACTCGCCGACTTGGAGCACACGCAGTTCGACCAAAAGCTGAACACGGATAACCTCACCAAGTGTCTGCAGACTCTCAAGCATATGTATGCTGACGTCACACCCGAGCAAAAGCCCAACGAAGCTGAGTTCAGAGGCTTCATAGCTCTCTTGAACTTGGGGGATGCCAATTTTTGGTGGGAGGTGAGAATTCTTTTAAATTAAAAAGAATATTAAAATTTTATTATCGTAAGTGAGTGTAATATTTAACACTTGTTCCAGATTAAACAACTGCCTCGAGAGATACAAAAGTCTGAACCTTTGATATTTGCAACCAAAGTATTTAATGCTATAGATAACAATAACTACGTCAGATTCTTCCGCCTCGTTCAACAGAATGCTACATATTTGCAAGCATGCATTTTATTACGATACTTTAATGATGTTCGTGCTAGAGCCCTCGCTAGAATGGTAAAAGCTTACGCACCCCGGGGCGGGTCAAGATTTCCAGCTGAAGATATGATGAACGCTCTTGCCTTTGAATCGATAGAGAATATGAACTGCTTCATCAACCACTATGGTTTGAGATTTGCCAAAACAGATGCCTCTGAACAAACAATTATTCTTGATAGAAATCATTTTATCGAAGATAGTGACCCTTTTCCTATTGCTAGGGCAGTATCCCTTATTGAATCTAAGAGGAAAACTACTGTCGGTGAAGTGATCGCGGGTGGTCGTTTGCCGAATCCGGACTATAGGAACCATGTCTTATATACTAGTTTCAACAGAGATGGTAAATTAAAAGAATCGGCTTTAGTTGCTCAAGATCAAGGATATAATACGATGAATGATAGCAACAAGGATGTACAAGCTTTAAGGATTGAAATAACTAAACTTGGTCAAGGACAAAAAGAATACTCCGGTGAACCAAATAATCAATTGGAACAAAAGACGACCTTATTTTCAAAACCAGAACCAAAGACATTGAGCCCTAGTAAATCATTGAATACATTTGCTGTGCCTGTTGGTGCCCCAAAGCAATTTTTATTTAAACCAGCTATACCTGTAGCATCCACAGAAGTTATAAAAAATTCACCAGAAAAAATATTTGACATTGACACAAAGAACGTATTCGCGTTTTCGAAGCCTTCAGGATCTAGTTTGTTCTCTGTTAAAAATAGTGCCACTCCAAGTGGTAATTTATTCAAAGTACCTAGTGAAAAGACTGTATTAGATGTCAACACTGATAACAAAAGTATTTTTAGTAGAAACGATGAAAATAAAGATCCATTTAAAAACGGGCAAAATTTATTCAAGAAGCCTGTAGAAACCAATATCTTTAAACAAAATACTTTTGGGAAGACTGATGACACCAATTTATTCAAGCAGCAAGATAGAAAACCTGCTTCTACAAATATATTTAGTCAAGGTTCGCAAAGTACTGGAACAACAGACATTTTTAAAAGTAAAGATAGTGCTCAACCAGTTTTTGGTGTATTTGAAAACCAAAATAAGGTGGAAAATGTATTTGGTAAAGCTAATGATAACATTACTTTAGCTAAGCCTGATAGTACTGTCAAGTTTAATCCTAGTAATAATATTTTTGCGAGACCCACAATGGAAGGCGAAAAAACTGCTGCAAATATATTTGGCGCATTTAATAAATCTGCTGAAAACAATCAACAAACTAATATTTTTCAAAGAGCAGCAGCACCAATTGCATCTTCATCTGGCAATTCTTCTTTTACTTCCAATGGAGATGTTGTTAATAGTAAATTGTCGCCTGGAAGTTTGTTCAAAAGTGCTGTGAAACCACAAAACGGCCCTGAAAGTAAAACTTATTCAATATTCCAAAGCAAGAATAAAGGGATGACAGTAGCTGAGAATATTTTTAACTCTGTGGGCGACAAACAGTCAGTATTTGAATTTAGTCAAAATGAAGAAGAATCTAAAGAACTTCACGAACAACGTTACCAAGAAGAAAAAAATAAAGAAGAGCAAAGAAAACTACAGGAGCAAATGGCTCGAGAGGAAAAAGAAAGAAAAGAAACTTTGAAGCGACAAGAAGAAGAAAGGCGAATACAAGAAATACTTAAAAAAGAAGAGGAGGAAAGAAAGCGGCGAGAAGTAGAACGACGAAAACAAGAAGAGTTAAAGCAATTAGAAGAAAAGCGTAGGAAAGAAGAAGAAAGGAAACAAGAAGAACTAAAGCAGAAAATTGAGGAAGAAAAGAAAGCTGAACTTAAAAGGAAGGCAGAGGAAGAGCAACGAAAGTTTAGAGAAAGAGTTAGTCAAGAGTCTACTGAATTAGTTAAAGAGTTTATTGATGACTTAGTGGAAGAAAATGTATCCTACATTATGAAAGAAGAAATGGATAAGTTTAATAACTTGATGTCATATGCTGGTAATATACTCGAAGAGGTATTATTAGAAATTAACAGCGAAACTTGTAGCTTAGAAATGAAGGCGGAAGTATTTTGGACGCAAAAATTAAGGAAAAAATGGTTCAATGTTTGGAAAGATCAGTTGACTAAAAACATGAAAAGGAGAAATCTTTTGGAAGATACTCCAGTGTGGCTGACTTCGAATAATCCAGTAGAAGAAGCCAAACAATTAAAACGAATGGTAGAAAATGCTGCTTTAAAAAATATGAATGCTTTTCATAGAGGATATAAATTTAGCGGAGAATTTAAACCACAACCTTCACCGGAACCATATAATTTGATGGATATTATAAGATCTCCCCTATTAAAACGGATGAAGCAAATTTCCTATCCATATGATAAATGTTTCTTCTGGAAGATAACTTTAGTTTCTCCTGGTACTATGAAATGGTTATACAGAAAAGTTGATGTAGAAAAATGGCTACTTGATGCTTTTAGTGACCACAAAAAACATGAAACTTCAGATAGTTTGATACAAGTTGTTAAGCAGTCATGGAACCATTTAATGGACTTTGCCATATCTGTTAGTTTAACTGACAAGATTAATATTAATAATAGCAATGAGGTTATAGAAGGAACTAACGGTTTACTGATGTTTGCAACAGAAAATGACAATGATTTGTCATTCACATTGGAATCTCTTGTTAAATTAAAATACCCATACCAAATAATACCAGTAGCTATCATTGTGCCAAAGTCTGAAGATTTGTCCACCTATAATATTTTAGAATCTCTGTTGACTAATTTAGTTAACAATAAAATTATATCAGCATATAAAATTTTTATATTGGAGCGTCGAAATGTGTTCGAATCATTAAATCTTGCTACAAAAACAGCTTTAAAATGGTTAGCAAAAAAATATCCACAAAATCCTCCACTAGAAATAGATTATTTAAAGTCCATTTGTCAAAGATACCTTGGTAATGAAATATGGTGTAAACTAAAATCTGAGCGAGATACCCGTATGAGTACAGTTTTAAAAGACCTTAAAAAATTGGTTAAATGCTACAATAAGGCCGTTGATAAGCTAACGACTGTTATAACCAATGAGGATTTATTCAATTATCCTTCGTTTCCACTAGAGCTCAAGGAGTTTCTCGATAGTGAATCTCCATCCCCAAAACCATTTGAATTCATTCCGAGCAATGTTAAAACCAGTGAAAATATTGCAGCTATTAAAGATATTTTGAAAAAATTGAAATTACCTAATCCACTATCTAATTTTAACCCTCTGAGTGTGATGGGAATGCAACAAGAGATTCGCAAGTATTGCAATCAGATTGGTTGGTTTGAAAATCCAAATGAAGTTACATGTAAAGTTGTTGCATTATTGCCTAATGAACTTTCTGATTTGGAGATGCCACGCGATCAATTCGAACAATATTTTGCGCAGTATGATCTCATAGATATTTTAAACATTATAGTGTACGAAAAAATTAATCGATTAAATAATTTTGATAACAGATACGCCATATATGAAAAGTCAGTATTGGAAGATTATCGAAGTACAAATTGGTTGTATGACATTGATGTAATTTCAAATATTAAACACAAAGCTATTGATTATGATGATGATTTGGATTATCTGATCGAAGCTAAAAGACGAAAAATTGCGTTAGATTCAATGGAAGTTTTAATGCTAGAAGATAACGATTGCACTATGGTCGAAGAAAATATTAAAACCACAAATGAAACCATAACTAGATATACTGATTGTTCTGACGCTGTAAAACAGCTCGAAGAACAGATCGAAAAGGAGAGACAAAAGTCTTTAGAGCTTGAGAACTTGTTAAAACATGCACTGTCGGATGTATAAGTTTGTTTGAAAAATTTTAATTATGAACTATTTTTGTATGTATAAATAAAAAAAAACAGTTTTTTATTTGGTTTTTTATTATTTTAATAATTCTTAGTGGTAGATTCACATCCATCTGAAGAGCCCTTTTCAACCCTTTGAGTTGGAGTTTTTTGGATAAATTACTGTGCCCACCGCACCGTGAACACTTCCAGTCCAGCAGTCGCAATTTTGACGATCTGGGATAGGGATGCCTAATTTCTGCGTAAAGTTCGTGGGTTCGATTCCCGCACTATATGAATGTACAGTCAAGCGCAGTTTTATTAAAAGTATCTCTACGGGGAAAGTGTATCTCTGGGGAATAATAAATTCGGCTTATACAATACATAATGTCTAATAATCAGAGATCGGAATAGGGTGAGTATATTTACCTACAGTTTGTAGAACAGAGGCACTGCTCAAAAAAAGGAGTGCAATTCATCGTGCACATGATCTTTCTTTTTTCTTCATTCACATAATCGTTTCTTTAGTTCACCTTAACTTAATCTACCAAATGGATTTAGGTGTTCTATTATATAACGTTAGAATTCTTACATTGCCCCGAGTGGCACTAATTTTTTATGATGTCACTCGCAGCAAAATTTACCTACTTACATTTTTTTTTATTTAAAAATGTTGGCTGATCATGTAAAGCAATGATGCTGTTTTCAAATTGTAGGAAAAACAATAAGGTTCAACAGTGGCAGTGATATTGCCGTTTTCTAAAAGAAATGGCTTTCACGCAGAATGTGCTCTTCGCACTTTAATGAGAACTCGACTCAAAATGTACATTGCGCAGAAGGTGCATTTCTCACATGGGGCACTTTTCTTATTGTGCATTTCGCAACAATACATGACCATTTCGTAAAATGTGCGCCTCGCAAAATGATCGGATTATTGGATGCATATTTATTTACTTACCTAAAGTTGGGGTATTGGCTGTTATGGAATGCACTTTTGTATCGAAAAATAATATCGATCGATTTTGTATGGGCAAGCGACTTAGCCAAATTTTAGAGTGAAATTACTATGGAAACTGGACTTTTGAGCATGTTATTTTGGACTTTTATTATGTCAATTGATGCTGAAAGGGGTTTTAACGAGTTACGTAGGGGGTCGAAAAATACCTTTTTTTGTGTTACGATGCACCGTTTCCGAGATATATAAAAAAATATACAAGAGCAGCGGAGGACGGGATGAAAGTACTTAAGGTACTTCTTAGATTAGATTAAGTAAGAACTGTGACAAAAAGGCGCCCGAGTGAAAAAAGCGAGTGCCGGTGTCAGTTTCGACTGCTCGGCCAGTGTCCCAGAAAAAAAAACGACTAGGTACCTACGTCAACATTACGAAGGAATTTGTAGAAAACTAATAAAGAAAACCGCAAATTTGCAGAACCGATATTCAGAAAGTTATAAGGGCTTAACCGTGGCCGCGCAGTCGAAACGTGGAGAACCGCGCGGCCACGCAGATCTCAGATACGGGAGCTACATAGAGATCTCATTCTTTTTGCAAATCACTGATATGATTTCGCAAAAATTTTAGAAAGTCATAATAGAGCCTTAAAGTATGTACTTTACGACTAATAGTTCTTTAAAGTCGTGGCCGCGCAGTTGAAACGGTGACAGCCGAGCGAACATAGGGATCTCAGAAACGGAGCTTCTCAGAGGTCACATTCTTTTTGCTAATCAGAGATACGATTTCGAAGAATTTATAGAGAGTTAGAGTAAAGCCCTAAAGTTTGTAGTTTACGACCTGGTAGATCTTAAAAGCCATGGCCGCGCAGTTGAAACGGTTAGACTTAGCGCCCAATGCAGATCTCAAAAACGAAGCGTCGTAGAGGTTCCATTCTTTTTGCTAAGCACTGATACGAATGTTGATAGTATATAAATGGCTGGCATAAGGACCTGCATGATATTGAAATAAACCCATGCGTTTATGATTTTGTAATATTTGATTTTTCAATGCTTTTTTTATACTTATCGTAAATTTTAAATAGAAAAATATTGGAAAAAAATTGTGGCAGAGTTAATTTTTTTTCCAATATTTTTCTATTAACGCCTATAATTTTAGAATAGTTATTTCATGATTCAGAGATTGCTACGGTACTGAGTACTTACTTTTGCAACTACTATAGGTACATACGTGCCTTGCATCAGCATCAGATCTAGAGAAGACTGGGAAATAGAGCAAGGCAATCTGGATAGCACTGCAGTATGCTACACTGATGGGTCAAGAAAAGAATCAACTCAGCTATCGGGAGCTGGCGTTTACATAGCTAAACCTGACACAAAAAGGGCAACTTTCAATCTGGGCAAGTACACCAGCGTATTCCAAGCGGAAGTATTTGCGATAATGCAGTGTGCGCACATGATTAAAAGTGATATAGGTACCCATAATGTAGGTAAAATAATAATATATAGCGACAGTCAAGCTGCCATCAAAGCCCTTGACAAAGTGGAGACTACCTCAGCCCTAGTAAAGGAATGCAAACAAAGCATTCGGGAACTCGCCAACTTGGCTGAGGTAGAAATTGCCTGGGTACCCGGACACGAAGGTAACAGTGGCAATGAGGAAGCTGATAACTTGGCTAGGAGGGGGGCTGATGAACCCTTTATTGGCCCTGAACCAAGACTACCAATATCACATAGAATCTCTAAGAACATCATTGAGATTAGAATAATCAAAGAAACTAACCAAAGATGGATGAAAAGAAAGGACTGCAGACAGTCAAAGATCTTCATCAAATCAGTTGATAAGAAGAAAACTAGAGAGCTGTTGAAACTAAGCAGAAGAAACATAAGGAACATAGTAGGAGTACTGACAGTACCTACCACCTGTCCACAATGTAATGAAAAGGAAGAAACAAGTTACCACTTCATGGCAGAATGCCCAATGTATGCATCACTGCGCTGGGAGCTCTTTGAAGCGGACAAGCTAGAAGAAGAGGATTTAAAGCAGTTGACGATAAGTGAACTCAACAGGTATTGTAAGCGCACAGGAAGGTTCGAGGGTCCGACGCTAGTGGAGTGAACGATAACCCGCCCCCCCCTGTTCGTCAGGGGATTTCTTCACCGGGGAATTGGGTGAAATGGTTCCAACTAGGGAGACTGATCACCCGTCCGGCCTTGCTGGCGTCCCCTCTCCAAAAATAAAAATAATAATAATACGTGCCTTGTACTTAAGATCTTTAAATCTCAATTAAATTAGATATTGCGTGTAATTGATTAAATATTCCGACGAAGCGTCGAAACGTTATGTGAGAAAAATTACCTGTAAAGCTAGAAGGGGGACCATGATTTGTATTGCGTCAAACAGACATTTCCAAAGGCGTCGCCATTTTAATCACGTAGGTATTACGTATCATTATGAGGTATACGTATGGTTAGTTAGTTGGATGAGGAAAGTATAGGTACAGGGGGCCTACCATCAACCGTAATGCGATTCATTTTAGGTTATTTTCAGGAAGTAAGAGCGGGACGCCGCTAGACGCGCCATATGGCAGCATCCCACTCTCACAACCTACAATGAATTGCATTACAGTTGATGGTAAGGCCCCAGATACGAAAATATTTATACCGTTTTCGTATACATACTAACAATAACATATTGACAAAGAAAACATTTATTTAATCGGACACTCATTAATTATATTTCCTGGAATTAGTAGGTATTCGATTTACGATGTGTGTGTCTACAGCTTCCTCATAAGACATAGAGAAATTCTAAGCATGACATATTTTTGTGCATTTTAGGAGCAATCAAAGCGTGTCAGTGATATTTTAGGTGCAACCATAACTTCGTTACTAGGAGCTTTTTTTTGTGTGTTAGCTGGAGAAACGTGTCCCCAGCTGACACATGCCGTTTTAAGGCAAACCAGTGAGGTAAGGGCTTTAGACTATAGTCAGAAATTTAGTGCACAATAGGAGCAATGAGAACCAAAAAAACTAACCGTCACACTCAAATACTGTTGAAACGACGATCATTAAAGTGTGTGTTAGCTGGAGACCCGTGTCTCTGGCTTACACACACCTGTATCTTCGTAATTATTTGAGGTAGGATTATGTTTTATACCTCAAATTTTTGAGTCGAATTGGAGCAGTAAGCTCCAAATTTTTCTAATCTCTAGCTCGAATAGTTTTTAAGCTACGAACCGATAAGCATGTGTAAGCTGGAGACACGTTACACGTTTTGAATCACTGTAACCGTATAAGTTAGAGTCTCTTATTAAGAATCAAATGATACCTTATAATAGGTGCACACGGCATGCAAAATTTCAAATAACTGGGATTCTTAGTTTCAAAATTATAGGCAAAAAACTGGTTTCCCGCCAAAAAATTCAAAATAAATGGCTCGGACGCAGCTATAGCGCGGTTGCCTTTCCGTGCGCTACACTGCTGCAATCGACTTTGAACCTAACGGCTGGTATTAATTCGAGTCACTTTAGTTTGCGCTTTCGATCGTTTTAATTTCTGTTTTGAGAATTTCAGACCAGGAGCCGTCCGATATATCTACGCTGATTACAAACCATCTATGGTAGTTACTTATAATTGAACTATCTGATTCTCTTATGAAGTAGTTTTTAAATGTAAGTGTTAGAAAATTCACAACATTTGTTGATATAGGGCATGGATGATGGGCAATTTTCTATGGAACCTGGGCGTTAAACCAACAGAAATGGAACTACTATTTAGTACTTAGTACTAGAAAATATTTTCTTCTTTATTAACTATCATAAGCCCCCAGGTTTGCTTGAAAATAACCAGAGCGAAATACATTATTATAAATTCTAATCTAGAAGTACCTTAAGTACTGTGGAGATCATACATGTCTCCGCACTACAAGGAGGCCGCAACACCGCCGTTGCTGGCTGGTTTTGTTTTTAATAAAATTAAGCAAGAAAGCCCGTCGTGCGTAGATATGAACAATTGCCATGTCAAATAAATATTTTAAAATATTGTAAAATAATAATATAATTGCTGAATATAAAAACAGTATCTAAGTCCTCCGCTGCTCTTCTATATTTTTTATATATATCTCGGAAACGGTGCATCGTAGCACAAAAATAAGGTAATAATAATAATAATATCGATCGATTTTGTATGGCAAGCGACTTATCCAAATTTTAGAGTGAAATTACTATGGAAACTGCCCCCTAATTGTCTAATTTCAAAATCTATCACAATCCCTTTCAGAGTTATTGTGATTGTGTTATTTTCTCTGCCACATTTGCTTAGACAGTTCAATTTCGTTTATTCCATACCTTTCAAAACGCGTCCCGATCACAATCCCTTTCAAATGTCAAATAGTGATAGCCTGAAGTATTTAAATATCTTTAAAATGACGAATTGAAAGGGATTGCGATAGATTTTAAAATTAGACAATTAGCCCCCTGGACTTGAAGAAATTTTGAGCTTGTTCTTTTGGACTTTTTATCATGTCAATTGAAGCTGAAAGGGGGTTTTATGGGTTACGTAGGGGGTCAAAAAATTCCTTATTTTTGTGCTACGAATCGTACATGATTTACGATTCGTAGCCGTCGTCATTTCAAAGATATTTACATACTTCAGGCCATCACTATTTGACAATTGAAAGGGATTGTGATCGGGACGCGTTTTGAAAGGTATGGAATAAACGAAATTGAACTGTTTAAGCAAATGTGGCAGACGAAAATAACACAATCACAATAACTCTGAAAGGGATTGTGATACATTTTGAAATTAGACAATTAGGGGGCAGTTTCCATAGTAATTTCACTCTAAAATTTGGATAAGTCGCTTGCCATACAAAATCGATCGATATTATTGATATTATTATTATTATTATTGATATTTGATGCTGGAAGGGGGTTTTATGGGTTACGTAGGGGGTCGAAAAATACCTTATTTTTGTGCTACGATGCACCGTTTCCGAGATATATAAAAAAATATAGAAGAGCAGCGGAGGACTTTAATACTGTTTTTATATTTAAATTTAATTATAATTTATATTTAATAAAATAAATAAAATAAAATAAAATAAATATTCAGCAATTATATTATTATTTTACAATATTTTTAAATATTTATTTGATATGGCAATTGTTCATATCTACGCACGACGGGCCTCTCTTGCTTAATTTTATTAAAAACAAAACCAGCCAGCAACGTCGGTGTTGCGGCCTCCTTGTAGTGCGGAGACATGTATGATCTCCACAGTACTTAAGGTACCTCTAGATTAGATTAGGTTAGAACTGTGACAAAAAGACGCGCGAATCGAGCTAGAAAAGCGAGTGTGCCGCGGCAGTGGCCGGCGAAATTCCAGAGACGACAGTTTTTTTAATAAAAGTACTAAAATACGAATATGTAACCCCTTTTGCAACACCTGGATCGCGAGTCCCGGATTATTTTTTAATAAGTACCATAATGCTAAAGTAATTGTTTCCACACTATGTTACCGACTACTTTTGCATTCCCGAATTTTTTGGAATCCTGGGATTAATATAAAAAAAACAAAATGTTTTAAGATGCTGCTTCCACAATTTTTCAGCCAAAAATTCACTTTATTCGATCACTGGTTATGGTGAATATTAATGAAATTTTAGGAAATTAAAATCACGTGAACCATGAAAACATTCTAATTATTTTTGAGCAGTTGTGTCAAAACGAAAAGCATTTATAATTTGAATATTAATAATAAGGTTAAAGTTCGCCTAATTAAATTCCCAGTTTTACCGGAAAAAAATAGTATTAAGGAAGTCTCCGATTTTTGTCTTTGTTTTATGAACTATAGGTAAATATACTCAGCCTATTCCGATCACTGAATTAATAAGAGAGAAAAAAAGTATAGTTAGGTACAGATAGTGTATTTCGCTCTGGTTATTTTCTAGCAAACCTGGGGGCTTATGATAGTTAATAAACAAGAAAATATTTTCTAGTACTAAATACTAAATAGTAGTTCCATTTCTGTTGGTTTAACGCCCAGGTTTCATAGAAAATTGCCCATCATCCATGCCCTATATCAACAAATGTTGTGAATTTTCTAACACTAACATTTAAAAACTACTTCATAAGAGAATCAGATAGTTCAATTTTATATAACTACCATAAATGGTTTGTAATCAGCGTGATATATCGGACGGCTCCTGGTCTGTAATTCTCAAAACAGAAATTAAAACGATCGAAAGCGCAAACTAAAGTGACTCGAATTAATACCAGCCGTTAGGTTCAAAGTCGATTGCAACAGTGTAGCGCACGGAACGGCAACCGCGCTTTAGCTGCGTCTGAGCCATTGATTTTGAATTTTTTGGCGGGAAACCAGTTTTTTGCCTATAATTTTGAAACTAAGAAGCCTAGTGATTTGAAATTTTGCATGCCGTGTGCACCTATTATAAGGTATCATTTGATTCTTAATACGAGACTAACTTATACGGTTACAGTGATTCAAAACGTGTAGCGTGTCTCCAGCTTACACATGCTTATCGGTTCGTAGCTTAAAAACTATTCGAGCTAGAGATTAGAAAAATTTGGAGCTTACTGCTCCAATTCGACTCAAAAATTTGAGGTATAAAACATAATCCTACCTCAAATAATTACGAAGATACAGATGTGTGTAAGCCAGAGACACGGGTCTCCAGCTAACACACACTTTAATGATCGTAGTTTCAACAGTATTTGAGTGTGACGGTTAGTTTTTTTGGTTCTCATTGCTCCTATTGTGCACTAAATTCCTGATTATAGTCTAAAGCCCTAACCTCACTGGTTTGCCCTAAAACGGCATGTGTCAGCTGGGGACACGTTTCTCCAGCTAACACACAAAAAAAAACTCCTAGTAACGAAGTTATGGTTGCACCTAAAATATCAATGACACGTTTTTATTGCTCCTAATATGCACTAAAATATGGCATGCTTAGAATTTCTCTATGTCTTATGAGGAAGCTGTAGACACACACATCGATTTACGGATTACGAGGTATGGATTACGATTTGTATAAGTACAATTGTTTTATTTACGTTCTTGATCTTAACGATATATCGTAACTTTTTTTGTATTTCCGTCTGACAAATTACTTTTTCTATTTTTGTGTCGGTATCAACTCTGTCGAATTGAAAGGTGAATTTCAATAGAGTAAATAAGGCTGATTTCAGAATGCGTTCACAATATAAATATAAAAGAAAGTGATTTTTTATAAATTTGAAAATAAAACAATATTTTTTGTGCGAAAATTAGGTATATTTATTTGCACACATGTAATATTCCAATTATCAATTTCTGACACATTATGTTGAGCACGGAAAAAAAACATTAAAATTATAAAACTGATTCACTGGGGTTTCGCGCGGAAGGGTTCTTTACATAAAATTACTGTATAAACAACTAAACTTCGCCTGCGACTTCATCAGAGTGGTTTCGGTTTCCCGTTGAATTTTCTAATATAAAGAGGAAATATATTTGTTTTTGTATCTTTATAAAGAATAAACTCAAAAAGTAGTATACAGATTTAGATAAAATTGTAACGGGAATCGCGCGGATGAATTGCTTATACAATAAAACGTAGATAAAAGTTTCGATAAGTCAATGGCTGAACGGATTTGAATATTTTTTTTAGGTAGGTAGATTAGAATCTGGCTGGACTTACAATATATATTAACTTTTCATCCTGAAATAAAGCGAATGAAGTAGCAGGCAAAAGCTCATGTATGATGATAAAAGTAGTTTTTGTAAAAAGGGGCCCGGGGTAGGAATACGAAGTGTATAAAATAAAAGCTGTAGAAAATTTTATGACCTTTCATTACATGGAAAATAATTTTGCTCTATGTTTTGGATCTATGGAGCCATTTTGGGCCATATGTTCAGTGGACTAATATTAGTAATGTTGTCCGATATTTATCTATTAATATTATTTTCTATGTCAACATTACATTTGACTTAGAAAATAATATTAAGTGATTCCTATGCACACAGACATATTTTTTAGAACACTTGCCATACAATTAATATAAGCCATAGAAATCATTGAGTCTATGATGTTTCCATATTAGTGCCCCTGGTTGTTTTAAATGTATTCATATTTTTAGTTTATGGAGGTAAATAATTAAAGCATAGTATATTATTATTAATACTCATTATCATTAGGTGGCTGTACAACATTTAAGCAGGCATCAACAAACTCTGTAAATATAGGTTCCAGCATATACTCCTGTATTAGTTCATCTGGGTATGGTGAGTTATCTAAAAGTTTTAATATGTCTCTAACATGTGGATTCTCTAAACATATTTTTAATTCTTCTGATTGTCCTGAAATATAAATAGAACTACAATCAACAATGTACGCTTTTGAGTATTGATTGCATTGTATAAATTAAAAAAAAAAAAAATGTAGGTAAGAAGTTTTAAATAGAAAAATATTGGAAAAAATCAACTCGGTCACAAGTGAATTCTCAGATGGGACTCGAACCCACAACCTTTGGAAATCCGGTCCAATGCTCTAACCACTCTAACACCAAGCGACTTCCAATATTATTCTATTTAAAGTTTATCTGTATAAAAGCAGCATTAAAAAATTCGAAAATCATAAAATTTTTAAAACTGTTGTTTTTATAAATAAAAATTCATGTTTATTGCCCACTGCATTCCAAAACCATTGATTAGATTGTGATGAAACTATGGTAGGGTGTTCTGGGGATGCCCACTAGGGTTCTTGGCCCAGAAAAGCTGCTTATTTCTTTATACTTTATGTGGCAATGCAACACATGGCAGGTACAGCTAGCTAGGTTACTTTTTACTTAAAATAGGTTTTCAATTTGCTTTCACAAAGTACTTACTTAACAGTTCTAGTTTTTCTGGAGGCACAGTATCCTCTGTAGGAAATTCATATTGTATACATGATTTTGGAGAAGATTCTTCTTTTTGAACAACGGGTGCTGTGCAAGGATTTGTTTTGTGGAGCTTACAGCAAGCTACTGAACAACTAAAAAAAGTTATTCAAATTAGTGAAGTGTCATATTCATAAACCAACACTTTTTAAAATTTAAAGCTTATGTACTTAGGTACCTACAAAGAAAAACTTTCGGCATTGAAATTATCTCTCAAGGTAAGCAATCTATAGTTTCTATAGGTTTTTAAAGGTATATATTACAAACTTACTATGGTTCACGGCACACGGGGCATTTGTATTTAGCGGGCTCCTTACATTGTAGGCAGTTATTCATAGCTTGGCTTTTATTAACGAAGACAGTCACAACAACAACAATGACAAGTCAACAACACGGCTACAATTGAAATAAATAAATACGGATATGAATGTTTCAATTTAGCAAATGTAAGTAAACAAAAACATGTGCTTCTTTTGTTGAGGTGCTCAGGGCACAGAATATTATTACTCCTAGCGGAGCTCAGTGGCACTGAGCAAGTAATCACTACGTTTTTAAGAGAAGAACGTAGTTTCTACCAACCTGAGTTTTTTTAAGAGGTACCAACATAACAGTGTCAGTTGTCAAAATGACAAGGGCTTAGGAATGTACCCCTAACCCCTAAACATATACCTATCGATATCGATAAATAATACTTACACTATTATAAATGATCACATTCCACTCGGCAGTTCTTAGTTACCTATTAGTAAACTCATTTGCAAAAAAACGGGCACCTAAGCAATGAACCATTTCAAATGTTAATATTGCTTTGTTTTATAATTATAGGTAGTTTTATCCTCACTCAATTTAGTAAATTAATAAGAAAATAATCGTTTTCATCAGTATTTCATATTTAGATACAATTTATGGGAAATAATGCTAAACCTCGCTAGTAGTGTATGTTCGCTTGTAGTGCATATACTCATGAATTAAAAATAAAAAAGTTTTTTTGTTTATTTTTCTTTAATAAAGTAAAAGCAGACAAATGTTTAGTAGCGAGTGTGACCCCCTCTAGATAAAATCACAGCTTGAATTCGTCTGGGATGCTAGCGAGTGTATCCCGGGTACTTGCTTGCGGAATACGTTCCCACTCCGCAGTAATCACATTCTTCAGCTCTCTGATGGTCTGCGGAGCCGGGTGTACTGATCTCACACGCCGTTTCAGAACGTCCCAGACATGCTCTATGGGATTGAGGTCGGGACTTCGAGCTGGCCAATCCAAACGACGAATGCCGACCTCTTGCACATACGCAGTAACATCGCGGGATCGGTGGGTGCGAGCATTATCATCCATAAAAATCGCGTCTTCACCTAGAGCGGCCAATGCGGGTTGTGCATGAGAATTAGAACTTCCGTTATGTATCGATGCCCAGTCAGTGAGCCGTTTTCAATGAAGACTAACTCTGTACAATCCATTGAATTTATTCCTGCCCAAAACATAACAGAGCCCCCACCATAAGGTGTGATTTCTTCGAAACATGCCTCTGCAAAGCGTTCTCCTTGTCTTCTTAGCACTCGCCGACGTCGATCTTCACCGAACAGAGATATCCTGGCTTCATCAGAGAACAAAACCCTATTCCAATCTTCTTGAGTCCATGATTCACAATTTCTAGCGAACCTAAGCCTGTGAACTCTGTGCTCACGGAGTAATTTGGGGCCGCGGGCCGGGCGGTGACTGCGTATATTGGCAGCGAGAAGCCTCCTCCTGACCGTCCATAGACTAATATGCACATTTCTTACTTCTTGGAGGTTGTTCTTAAGATCCACATACGAAGATTTGCGATTTCTCAATGCGCGACTCACAAGAAAACGATCATCCCGTGGTTGGGTACATGGTTTTCTTCCAGAACCAGGCCTTCTCTCGACGGAACCAGTCTCCTGATATCGCTGCCAGGTCCTTTGGACTGTCGAGCGACTAACATTTAGCCTCCTAGCCACGAAACATTGGCTGCAATAATAATATTGTAATTTTCGTAAATAATTACTTAAATCCATAATATTTACTGATAATACTATTATTATTAACACTGTTTTTATTAAAATGAGCTTTAAACAATGTTTTTATTAATAAAAATTAAATAAATAAAATCTTTATTTCTCGTCACAAACAAAGAACCTTAAGACTATCTAAACCTAGTTTGTGTGAGACTGATGCCTGAAGTAGGTAAATTAATACCTGTAAGTACAGGTCACCAGGCTCCCACCACCTCGGACAGATGTGGCAATGAGCTGAAACTTAGTTACAAAGCTGTGATACTACTCTGATTAATAATAAAAAGATACAGATCTAGCTGTACGGATAAGGTAATGATTAAAACTAGAAAGAAAAACAAAAACATTAAAATAAAATAAAGATTATCTGCAGATCACAGGTGTGCCTGCGCGAATGTAAGCGTGCGTGAGTGCGTGTGTGTATGTGTCTTTGTGTGTATTAATGAGTGATTACGTGGGTCGGTGTATGAGTGTGGGTGATTATGGTGGAAGTAAGCTTGGATGATGAGTTGAGGAAGAAAAAAAACGGGGAAACGATAAAATATTTAGACAAGACTATTCCAATGCCGCAGCTAAGTACGGAAGCTCACCGGGCTAGTTAGACCCTGGGAATCAGGATGTCCTCAGTTGCGTCATAGTCGAGTGTTTTTAATAATTTCACTACTGCTGCCTTACATTTGTACTTGGTTATATATATTAATGGTCTCGTTTATTTTATTGTAGAGATAGCTGCCAAGGAAACAGAAGAAATTGTGCGATGCTGAATTACGGAAGCCAGTAATAGGACACACCTTGCCCTTTCTTCGTTTATTTTCGTTAAGAAGTGGATCATACTGAAGTTGGGAGTGTTTTCGCAGTATTGTTTGGAGAATAAAAGACTGTCTGACTGTAAGCACATCCCAGTCCCTGTACAAATCCACAGTAGGGAAACGAAAAGGCAGACCCAAAGCAACTTTCAGGATAGCACGCTGCGCCCTTTCTACTTCAAGTAAGTGAGTTTTGGCGGCACCTCCCCAAGAAGAGACACAGTAGTCCACAATAGATTGACACAGGGCGAAGTAGACCATCTTTATCACTTGACGGTCGGCTACATGTCTAAGAGTCTTAAAGATAAAGATGAGTTTAAGAAGTCTGGGTACAAGGCTTTCAATGTGAGGTTTGAATGTTAAAGTTTGGTCGAGAACCACCCCAAGGTATCCAATGGAGCTAGTCCTGATGAGGTTAGGACAGGAGCACGACGTGTCGTACGAGCTACAGGTGTAACTATGTGCTAAGATGCGTAGAGACTCCAGAGGCAGTTGATCTGAACGTAGAGCAAATGTTAAATATTTTGTTTTGGTGACGTTTAGGGTAAGCACATTAGCCTTGAGCCAGTCACAGACTTCATTGAAACCCCGCTGAGCCGAAGCAAACACTTCCTCCCAAGAATCGCCAGTGAAAAATAAGGCAGTATCGTCAGCGAAGGTAAATATTTTACCATTTGCCAGATTGAGCTGACATAAGTTGTTAATATAGACCAGAGGGGGTATCGCGTAAATAATATGGATATGGACATGGGCTTCATTTGACAGTTAAATGACCATATATGGTAATTTTATGAGCTTCAACTGTCAAATGAAGCCCATATCCATACCCAGATTTTTTACGCGATAGCCCCCCAGGAACAATGTTGGTCCAATAATACTGCCTTGAGGCACGCCAAAGGTGACAGGAGCTTCTTCGCTTACCCAGTTGTTGATTTTAACTCTTTGGTACCTGTTGTCGAGATAATCGTCAAAGAGTTTTAGGGCAATGCCTCGTACACCTAGGCATTATAATCTGGCTAAAAGGTGGGGTTTTGGAAACTGTATCAAACGCCTTGGCGAGATCGAGGAAAATTGTGATGCATTTCCTATTTTTGTCGAGGGCGTTAATGATGGAATCAACAAGATCATGAACAGCGTCATTGGTTGATTTTCCGCGTCTAAAGTCATATTGAGAGTCTGATAAAAAGTGATTGGACTCAAGATAACTGATTAACCGTTCATTCATAATACGTTCGAGGATCTTAGAGAGCGTAGGTAAGATCGATATTGGTCGGAAGTTCGTGACACGATCCTTTGGGCCACTTTTATGGACGGGTTTGATAAGAGCAACCTTAAACGCAGCCGGAAAGACTCCTGTAGTAATTGAGATATTAATTATATGTGTTATTGACGAGACCAGAACGATCGCATATCTCTTAAGAACTTTAGTTGGTATTAAATCTATTCCAGTGGAACATTTGTCTTTCATACCTGCAATAATGTTAGCGACCTCAGTTTCATCTACAGGTAGCACTACAAACGAATTGAGAGGAGAGTGTGAAAATATTGAGTGAGCAGAGGAAGAAGCGGTGTTATTCAGTGGACCTATAATATTATTACCTAGATTCCGACCAATATTTGCAAATAAGCTGTTAGCTTCATTAACAGATTGTAAAGGGTTATCAGAGGAAAGAAGAGATGACGAGTAATCAACTGCTCTGCGTGAGCTGCTATGCTTTTTTATAATCTGCCACAGACCCCCTGAGCAGGGGGTCGACACTTCATACAAAAATGTAAAATACTCAATACTCAATACTCAATAGTTTATTGCAAAACCATAATGTACATGTAGGTGTTATGTAAAATGTAAAATATATGGATTTATGAACGTAGTTTGTACCAACATCAAATTACGAAAAAACCCGACTAATGAAAAAGGAAGTTTAATAGATTTGTCCCATTGACTTATGTATCTCTATGATTTGTCCCATCGTATTATAACGACACCGTAATTTAGCAGTATTATACGTCATGTCATGTTGGCCACGCCGACGACCATGGCCATGTGACGCGCCGCCGAATTTAACTTTATCTGTCAGTGATAACGTAATATTTTGCTCAGAAGTTTTTAATTTATTTTTACATAATTTTAATAATGTTATTAATTACAAAGATACATAAGGTGGCAAATCTTCTAGAGTGAGAAGTATGAACAAGGTAATATTATGGCTAAATTCCCGCTTGGGTAATATAATCAATGTTTTAATAAAAACATTGTTTAAAGTCTATTTGAGTAAAAACATGTTAATAATAATATTATTATCAGTAAATATTATGGATTTAAGTAATAATTTTATGAAAATTATTATTATTATGGTCCTCCGCGTACAGCACCTTCTCACTCATCAGCGAGTTATTAAACTGCCCTACACTCGTTGACGAAAAGGTGTCATGCTTGTCGGATGCCAGATCTGCTTAGAGTGCTTCATTCAAGAGGAATGGAACTGGAACACCAGAGCGCTTGGAAGTCACCAGCTCTCATTGCAGCTCACGCAAAGAGCTTCTGGCTGCTTGTCCGGATGACACGGACCGAGCCTGACTGCTAGATCTTAATAAAAACTTTCAACGAAAATTAGTTTGAACGCAATATAGTTGCAGTTTCAGAAATATATCATATTTCCATAAGGGAACTGAAACAAAAAAAAATGTTTTTGTTTCAGTTCCCTTATGGAAATATGTGGGGGTAATATGTATACGTGTGGGGTATCTATAGATAGGTCTTTAAAAATTACATTGGGGTTCCTAAAACAGTTTTTTTCTCAAAACTGGGAGGAGAAGTTAACATGAAGTCGGTCTTCACTCTCGCACAACACTTCGAGTTCCAACTTTGCAGCGTGGCAATCAACACAATACAAAAATGTTAATAAGAAATCTAACTTTTGCGAAAGTTATATTCAATATATCATGCATTTTTTATATTACATTTTTTTATTAATTTTTTAAATTTCTAAGGAACTTCGGAACCCGAGAGGGTTTTTTCGCCCCTCCAAACTTTTTCTGTAATGCAGATAGTTTTTGAGTTATGAAGAATTTTATATAATATCCCTAGACAGTGTTGATGTGTGTATTATCTATGGTAGTACAGTCGGGGAAATTCCCGGTTGACCAGACTAGTTTTTTTAGAGAGCTTTAAGTCTACTACTAGAGAACTAAAAGTCGCTGCGAATTCAACGAAAACTAAGGTTATTCTGCCCATGAAGCTATCTAGCGATTCCTGATTCCACGCGAGACCTTCACGAATGGAATGACCGTCGATATACGTGGTATTCGCGGCGAAAGTTACCACATTTAGGTTATGTCGGTGGACAAAAGTCCCTCGTCTGCGCAGGCCTTAACAGATATACAAAAAGCGTTTATAACACAAATAATAAAACATTAATAGGTATTTCATTTGAATAATAAATTATTTTTTAAAGCTTAGTTAAGTAAGTTAAGACCAATAGTTTTTTTTGAGAAACTTTTTCCCGGAAAGTACTAAGGTAAGTAAATTAATCTAATGAAATACCTGTTTATCACACAAAAATAGCATTGTAAAATCCAAAATTAAAAATTTATAAATATTCAATTATTTGAGATATAAACGTTTTCTATACATCTTTTACTTTTTAAAATAAAGCTTCTTAAAAAAACTCTACTGGTCAACCGGGAAGTTCCCCGACTGTACCTATCAGATAATTATGCCTTTGCAAAGACTATTGTGTAAATAAGCAGACTTGTATTTTATAGTTTGTTTTATATTTTAGTGAATCTTGGGGACCCTACCAGAAAATGTCAGAATTTATTAAAGACGTGGCTGTGCAGCGAACACGGTATGCTTAATCAAATCAGTCTATATAACAGGAAATGGAAGGCGTATAAGTAAATATAACAATATTTTTGTATAAGGGCATTTAATTAAATTGTACTTGAATAAAATTACTAATGAAACTAACTTTATATCTATAATAGGTCTTTTTCTTAGGCACGTTATTACACATAATAATACAGAGGTAGGCTGACCGCCGATCTTCCCTTTATAGGTTTTGTAAGTCCACAATAATCCAAATGATCATTAAAATAAAAATGAATTAATTAAGAGCGTACGTAATACAAACATATTCTAAAATTACATATAAACTGTTCGTTAGCCTAACCAGCAAAATGAAAAAACCTGCTGCCACTTTCGCATTAGTTAATTTTTCCGCAAGTTGGCGAGGTTTTTTATTTCATTAGTCAGGGTGATGATAATGTTTACCAAATTGATAGCGCAATGTAATGTGTACTTTGTCTAAATAGTATCGTGTAATAGGCGACCCGCTAGTGGCAGTCTTAAGCTCTAGTCGCGGCTACTTTCTTTTAATCCTTATTTAAATAAAGGTTTAAAGTGGTCACTACCGGGGAAATGACTACAAGGGGTCGTCTACCCTACTAGACGTAGAACTCTTAAGTTGATAAAATAAAAAAAATAGAATACCTACCTAGTTCGATACCTAGTCATAATTTAAGTAAGTTTAATATAAAAGTTTTATTTTGTTAGCAATTAATCAGTCACTGAAAACTAATGCATAATCGATAATTTTGCGTACATTAACACATTAAGTATGTAGGTACCTATGTACAGTCACCATCAGATATACCTATCTTAGCAGACAAGGTGACCAAATTCCACTAGCGTAGTGTCGCAGCAGTAATGTTTGTCGCAGTTCAGTTTCATCAGTTCATAGCACATCTTACTCAACCCACTACATAGCTTAGAATCAATGGAAAATATTACACAGTACATCTCTAATATAAATAAGTGTTAGCTGCATAGCAAATCTCTGATGAAGGGCAGCCTTAGGCATAGATACAGTTTATCTTATATTTGTTCAGATATTTTTGGTTTTATGTCTGTATAGAAATTATTGTCGAAAATATCTAGCGTATATTTTTGACGTCATGAATATTCAGATATAAATGATAGATTAGAGTGTAAGGAACTTATTGGTATTTTAACTGTGCAGAAGTATTTGGCCACCATATCTGCAACAATATATCTGATGGTGAATGTACATACGGTATAAAATTAACGTATATCAAATGCGTGTATTAAAAAAAATAATAAGCGATAACAGAAGTTTATGAGCGAAAAACACAGATTTCATACTCTCTTAAAGCTGGGGTCTATATACCTAGCCAAGCCTAGCCATAACCACCGCACCATAATAAATTTGCCATTTTATAGGTACCCTAAGACCTGCCTTAAATATATTTGATCAAATCGACAAATTCCCGAATTTCCATAGTACTTTAGGCGTTTGATCCAATTGCCATTTTTAACATTTCCCGGTAAGGTTAATTTTATCGGCTAGCTAGTTAGATAAACAAAATCCCTATTGACAAATTAGAAAATTAAAAGTCAGTATTATCTAGGTAGCATTATCATGTTCCGGCAGGTATGTCAGAAGGGTAGATATAAGGACGGATGGCATGAATAGGAAAAGTTATTCACTCACACAATAATTATGTACACGACATGGTACAACAGTCTTAATACTACAACTAAATAATTCTTTGACAAGTCTACTAGACGTCGCACTTCGCATGATATCCAGCGTAGAGCTTGGAAGTGCGGCTGCAGTCGTCCTGGCTACGAGAAATCGAGGTGGCACAGAGCAGGAAAGAATGGTAATGTCTAATAAGCAGCTGCTTAAACGCGGAGAAGACTCACTTCACGAATATTCTTTATAATGCTTGCGTAAGAATGCTTATTCCGCTGGGTTGCAGCTTCAGCACCTGTCCTGGCTACGAGAAATCGAGATGGCACAGAGCAGCTAAGAGTAATAATAACGTCCAGGGAGCTGCTCGTACGGCGAGTGATCGTTGGGCGGCGTAGGTGGGCTAGAGCTCGTTGTGCCTTGCGGGCTTGTTGTCGGCGACGTAGTAGTGCGGCGGCGGCGGCGCCACGCCCGCGTCGGCGGCCGCCAGCGCGATGTAGCGCGAGCGCAGGTGGTGCGCGCTCGCCTTGGGCTGCCGCGCGCGCGTGAAGATACCCTTCTTGTTCCCACCCACTCTGGTTATGCCTGAAACGAATGATCGGTACTTTAGAGGCTATTGTTTTTGATTATATATGAAAATGTCTCCATTAGGGCATTACATCTACTAGCGTGCTTTTTGGCTTTTGAATATAAAAATAATATATCGGATAAGACACAATGACATTCATAATATAACTGGATTTACGATGGACTAAGCTAAGACGTCTGCTACCTACCCTGTTTGGTGGCGAAGTCAGCAAAATTCCAGATGAACTCGCCGATGAAGAAGCCTGCCTGCCGCAGCTTGTCGAACGCCTTGAAGTGTTCCGACATTATCGCCACTTGGTAATCTTCAGAAAACACGAACTCGGGAAGCTGGCCAGGAATGAAAAATAGATTTGCTAACAAAAATGCTGGACTACTTTATCAAAATGTTTATATTATTATCAGATGAAGACACTATTTCGACCTCAGTCCAGCTCATGTTGGACCAAGAATGTTTATTGCTGGACTGAAAGTGAAATAGAATGTGCTAGGTTTCCAGTGCAGACAGTAATAGATAGCCTGTCAATGTACAGTTTAAATTCGAAAACTAATCTAGGCCAAAGCACAGAATACTTAATAGTATGGCCAAAGGCTGGTACCCTGTCACTATTGTTACCTGACAAAATCTTAGAGCCCTCAATGCTAAATGTGGCGTCGTCGATGAGGTGATGTTCAAACAGCTCACTCCCAAACTGCATCATTGATACTTTGCCAACCCCGTAAAATATATGGCATGAGTGAAGGTATGTTATGTTTTTAACTTACAGTGTGCATCCCAGCAACAGTGTCAGCGCCGTACTCTGACATAAGGACGGGCTTGCCGTACTTATTGTGCCAGGCGAAGCTCTCGTTGTAGACCTTGGACGCGATCTGGGGGATGGACCCGGTGTCCGCGTACCAGCCGTTGTAACGGTTGAAGCTGATGATGTCCATGTGCTCACCCTGCGATTATCAGAAGAGTTTAAGAGAAATACTATTAAAGAAAGAAATAATAAGGTTTACCAATAATTCTGCGGTCCATGAGTTTATATTAATCCAAGTATATGATCCTAGCGATCCTAATCAATTGAAAGTAGGATAGTTAAGGTAAATAATGTCGATCTACCTCAATTGAGAAAATATTAATAAAAGTATCACATAGTTCATAATAATTAGAAATCTTCAATAAGTAAGATGTTAAGTAATAACTAAATGGGTTGCACTTACAATAGTATCCCTCGGATCGGCCAGGGCAAAAGTAACAGCTCTTGAAAGATCCATATCCTTAACGTGCTTCACAATATCACTGAAATACAAAAATAAAATTAATAAGTAGGTACTGTCAGATCTACGTAAACTTTTCTTTCTTCATTTCATATCCTACATGAACATTAGGGTAACATTATATAATTTCACAATCGTAAACCAACTTGCGTTTCGGTTTTTTAACACATCTTTTTTTAACCTCTCAGGCCCAGGACAGAATAGATATTCTATTGTTCATGAGACAATAGATATTTTATTGTTCTCTGTACACCGGTGTCCTGCTCGGGTTCGATGAATAAGTATTGGAGGAGCTCGTGGCGCAGTGGTTCATGCATTCGGCCTGCGATTGTTGAGGTTAAGCAACTTAAGCAATGGTCGGTCGCGGGATGGGTGACCAAAAATTTACTATCTCGAGCTCCTCCGTGCTTCGGAAGGAACGCTAAGCCGTTGTTCCCAGTTGTCATCCCATTTTGCAGTCATTAAAGTCCACCAATCTGCATTGGGTCCGCGTGGTGGGGTCATGGCCCATTCTCCTTATCCATCCATAAGGAAGGCCAGCAGTGGGGACATAAAAATGGCTGATGATGAATTGATTGTGTTTGCCTGTCAGATCTACGACGTAGTAAGACTGGGGCTTGTTGGCGACGGACCGCCATGATGACGCTCGGGTAGTGGCGATTGCGTCGGATCATCTCTGTCAGCCATTGCTTGTGCTGCCTGTGACTCATCAGTGACCGGGCCTTACCTATAGTAGACGTTGCACATCTTGTCGGTGCCGCATGCCTGGGGTTAGTTGGTGGCGGACCATATGATGACGCTCGGGTGGTAGCGGATCATCTCTGTCAGCGACTGCTTGTGCTTAGCAAGCAACTCATTATCAGCTACCAAGCCTTACCTGTAGTAGGCGTTGCACATCTTGTCCATACAGCAGGCATGGGGCTCGTTGGCGACGGACTACAAAATGACGCTCGGGTGGTTGCGAATCATATCTGTAAGCGTCTTCTTGAACTTAACCAGCAACTCATTATCAGCTATTAAACCCTTACCTGTAGTAGGCGTTGCACATCTTGTCGATGCCGCAGGCCTGGGGCTCGTTGGCGACAGACCACATGATGACGCTCGGGTGGTTGCGGTCGCGCCGGATCATCTCTGTGAGAGACTGCTTGTGCTTAACCAGCAACTCATCGGTGTAGAAACTGGTAAGGAAAATGGGTTTATTATTATTATGGATATTGTAATTTAACGGGTGCTAATTGGACGGTATAATTTCATTTCAATAACGTTCATATCACATAATAAACGTTAGTCATAACATAACGACACTTCAACTAATTTCTTTTAAATAAAGTTTATCTATAATAATATTATAAAGAGGAAAGATTTGATTGTTTGTTTGCATTGAATATGCTCCGAAACTACAGAACGGATTTAGATGAAATTTGGTACACAGATAGTAGATAGTAGGGATGGGCCGAATATTCGTTTTATGTTCGGTATTCGGCATATTCGGCAGGTTTACCGAACAATCGTATTGCGTAGACAGCGGTACTTAAAGATTTTAATAACAGTTACTCTATTGTGAACTATATTAGAATGAGAATGATTGATTGAACGATGCATGTGCATATTATAGAGACTTAACCTAATTAAATCGCTGTGTAGCATACTTTTGTGATAGTGTAGCTGTATTTATGAAAATATGATAATTGAACAAAAATATCAAGATACAGTAATTTGAGACCTTATTTATTATTAATCAGAGGGTTTATTTAGTGTAAGAAATGAAATATATATTCGAAATTATAATAACTGTTTATTGTTATTGGTAAGAATTAGATGCATTATTACAACGATTTCTTAATAAATCATATATTTTATTTTATTATAAGTAGTAAAATAACATTGTTGTGGCGAGCAATTCTTAAAATTTGTTTCAAACATTTATTTAATCAAAGAATAGCATTTCAGAAAAAGCGAGATGAATTAAACAAATAACAACAATAATTATATAAACTTAAAAATGAAACATAAAATTCAAAACTTAAAAACAAATGCACGTGGTGCAAGCCGTTTTGTTTCGCACTGAATGATGCAATAATAATGCGCCATTACGCGCGGTTAGCGTAAACACGTATAGACCTGCAAAAATTAACCAAATATTCGGCCGAATGTTCGTATTCGGTGAAATCTACGTTCGGCCCATCACTAGTAGATAGCCTGGTTATGAACATAGGATAATTTTATCCGGATATTCCCATGGGAACGGGAACCACGCGCGTGATACAGTGAGCGGCCGCTAGTTTTATATAAACTTATTTATATGTATAACATCCTTTAACATAACGTTCATTTTTTTTTATTTTTTTTATATAAAACTTAATTGGGTCATTTGATATAATTTTGTTTCATATAATCATCATTATGTAATAATTTTATTTGATACTAGCGGCCGCTCGCGGTTTCACCCGCGTTGTTCCCGATCCTGTGAGAATATCGGGATAAAAAGTATCCTATGTTCATAACCAGGCTATCTACTATCTGTGTACCAAATTTCATTCAAATCCGTTCAGGAGTTTCGGAGCCTATTCAATGCAAACAAACAAACAAATCTTTCGTCTTTATAATATTAGTATAAAAAGCCATAAAAAGCTGCAATGGTTTTATTAACAGTTAAAGTAATATTGCATACTTACTTAGCGTTCACACTGGGGCATTCACCAATGATCATGATGCCTAGTTCGTCAGCTAGCTGATAGATTTCTTCGGCATATGGATAATGAGATGTGCGGAAAGCGTTAGCACCAATCCATTTTATGAGGTTGAAGTTTCTCACCCATAGAACAGGATCCCAGCCTTTCCCACGAAACTGAAAATAGAAATTAGGAATCAAGTCTGCTGTAGACTTGATTTGACCTTAGATGCGATAAGTTTTACAATTAAAATGAAAATCTTACATCAGAATCTTCGTGCATGCCGAATCCTCGCAGGTACAGTGGTACTTCGTTCAGATACATTGCAGTCTTGGACCAGTTGACTACTCGGATACCAATCTTTTCGCTATAAGTGTCCAATAGTTCATCGTCCTTACCGATTAAAGAAACCTATAAACATCAAACAATTGAGAAAATTTAAGATTTTTTAACCATCTTAGTAGTTGTAACGGTTGAGTAAACAAACATGAAGTACCTAATGTATAGGTTTTAATCAAAGACTTCCTTTTCTACATTCAATTCATCAATCAATAACTGATTGCGTCAATCTTTTGTGCAAATGAAATCGACCAAGGCCTTCATCTATTAATAAAAAGTAACCAATAGAATAAATTGTAAATACCTTCAACGTATACAAGTATCCAGGGTTTGTGTGCATGAGGTAAGGCCACCAGAGGTTGGCGTTGGCTACGTCAATGAGGCCTGTGCAAGCCTGCAATGCTCCAACCTTAGATTCATTCATGTCGAAGAGTTCCACTAGGCAATCCACATCATCTGTATTACCCTTATATGTGATGTTGTATGTTACCAGACCTGCATAAAATTTTATAAGAATGTATAAGAGCTGTTAACTTCTTTCAAAGTCACAAAAGAAGAAAGATTTTGTACCTGTATATCCCTGAACGTCTGTTTGTGTGACTATTTCTTCTATATATGTTTGCGGAGTAGAGTAAAGGTAGACTGGGCGATGAATTCCAGCATAATTAAAAAAGTCATAGCTAGAAAAAAAAGCATTATATTCTTATTTCCAAATGCTATTGGGATAAGACGTCGTTGTTAAAAGTCGTAACTTTGTTCCAAGACAGAAAAAAGGATTGCCGTATTTTCTTGTTTTTTGGATGATAAAAAGCTTTTGAGGACTTACTTATTTTCCTGCGGAATGGTATTCCTTGTGAGCATGTTATCGATCACCACTGTCAGCAAGTTGCTGCAGTTGTAATTAACGAAGTTGGTGATGTCAATTTCGAAGGGCAGGTGACCGATCTCATGGGCAGTAACCTCTTTGCCATTTACAAACTGAAAAGATAGTAATGATATTATAATGATTATATGATGATTACATAAACTAAAAAAATATGTGCATCGGTTGTTTGCAGCATCTGTGCAGGGATATTTATTATTTAAATGCACTTGACAATAGTATTGGTCTTACATTGCATACCTAACCAATTTGGAAAAATTGTTAACTACTCCTTGAAAAATCATGTCGTAGTTGTCCAGATGGGAGTCGAACCTGCAACCTTTGGATGTCCCGGTCAATAGTCTAATGAGAATACGTTTTAAGTTCGTTTTCTCTAGTAAAAAAAAACGTACAAAATGTATGTCAAATATCGTAAATAGTAATAAGTAGCCATTAACAAGAAAAAATAAGATGGATAAAATTAACAATGCCTGCGTAAAGGGACATTATAATATTAACCATTGCAGAAACCATTGCAGTATTTACAAGTTGTACCTAGAGCTTATTCCCATTTAACTTTATCTAAAGTATTTTTACACATGCACTCTTATCTTTCAGTTTGTTTTAAATGGTGAAATGACTCGTGTAAACTAATTTAATTCCATAGATAAGATTTGGATTTGGAGCATTTGTTAAGCAAAAGTGTGAATGAAGGTGTGAAAGGTGTGTAGTTTTGATTATTAAAAAAAAGGAATAGTATTTATATTGCTGGTGTGTAAGTAAATAGATACGTTTATTTTTCATCTAAATTGATTGTACAAAGTCGTCGAAGTGAATGCTGTGTGTAGTATATGGGAATGGGAGGAACATTGAGAAACGGAGAGGTCAGTGCATCTTGCCCCTTGATGCAATTGTTGCGTGGACCTGAGACCTGACGCACCGCATGAATTGCATTTAGTCGAATGTGCAAACTTTAATCAAATTAATTATATTTTTAGATAATTAATTTGATTAAAGTTTTCACATTCAGTTCAGTTCTTTGTATTTATTTACATTGCTATTCTTCTTAAATGTTATGGTTTTATACTAGAAAAAACAACAAACGCCGAAGGTATCAAACTTACTCATCAGACATGGCTTGTTGACAAATATTTATTTTGAGCAAATTACGTTGTTGCTTATCATTAACATAATTATTGTAGTTACTTAACAGCTCCAAAATCCAAGAGGTCGCCGAGGCGCATTTTAATTTATAGGAAGAAAAGTTCTATAATTTTCGTCTTGATCCAGTTAATCTAAGTATTACATCGTACGGCGAATTCACGGTAGCTCCAATTGCCCTATCACAATCAAGTAATTGCGTGGCGACAGATCTGAGTGACTAGGCCACATCTGTCGGAGATCGATGCCCTTTATGTCGCGACTGGTGTGTCGCGATAGCTGTTTGAATGCTTTAAGGTTTATTTCCTTAACTTTGTTTTAGGGAAGCACCCAAATTATCTTTTTAGTTATTTTATTTTGTGTATGTTGGTGTTGTGCTGGTTCTCAATGTGACATCAACATCTTCTTTAGTGGCTTACTGGTTAGTGCATGCATTATTATGGTGGTTTTCACTTTTCACTGTGGTTGGTCACGGAGCCGATGTTCTGGGCTATATTAGCAGTCAATAACAAAACTCACCGATCCTTATATTCGTAGGTGGGTCATAGATATCCCATCAGTCTTATCCATCCATAAGGAAGGCCTACTTCTATATCGGTGGAGTTAAGACCTCAATACGCCAAGAAGAAGTTGAGACTTTAAAACTTAGACTGATGATGATGGTGATTTGTTCTTCTGTAAACTTACCACTTTAGCGCTGTAGTGCACACTGCTGAATCTGAGCCAGACGCGTTGTTTGTACTCGGCCCACCAGCGCGGTACGAAGAACCGCCTGTCGTACCATACGACGCCCACGTGGTCTCGCAGCGCCGCGTCTGTACCCACGTCGTTGTATGACGACGGTACCGGCATCGGTATTACCGTGCCTGTCTGGGAATTAATAAGGGGTAAGATATATTTTTATAGGATCAGGCGACTCATGAAGTCCATACCTTAGTCCGAAAATTACATTCGTAAGTAGCTCCCGATAGTAACCTGCGTACTCAATTAACTTACGATTTTCCAAATGTAAACAATCTTTGATGGTAAGTAGGTTATCGTAATTAGGTCGACTATGGGACTAGAGCCATAGGTTACATAGGTCAGTAACTACATAAAATTTACGAAAGCAACTTACAAGTGTATAGCGTCTTCGATTGAGACTAAAAGCAATGCATTTATTGCAAAAAAAAACTGTTTTATTTTTAACTGACTTCAACGAAAAAGAGGAGGTTCTTAATGTAGTCGGTTTTTTTAGTGTAAGTAAACATTAACAGTGTTATTTTTACCTTTGCTAGATCAGTTTCCTGCCACCCATTTAAATATCCGTATAATGGGTTTGGCGGTGATTTTCTAAAGTTCCATATTCCATTTAGACTCTTTAAGTCTCTTGTTTCTGTTGCTCTTGGATACAACGAGCCTCCTGTATTCCTGTTTGATCTTTTGGACACTTGTGAGATCCCATTGTCGTTGGTAGACACTGGTACTATGGCATTAGACAGAGATATCAGAGCTCCGAAGAAGAACAACAACTCTGACCTCCGTAGCAGCATCCTCTGTAAATAAAAAGAAAATTAAAAAATATTATTACTTTTCTTTGGGATAAGTTCCCTTAGGATTTTCAATAACAAAAAATATTATTTCACACATCGGTAAACGGTTTGTTAAAATTCCGATTTACTTTGTTGAAGTAAATAGACTTTTAAGAGTGATAGGAACTCGGCAAAAATATTTAGCTACCAACAAAAACGCGGACACGGAATACGTAGCAAACTTTAAGTTTTTAATGGAGGTAGCTTGTATAATCGTGTCAAAAATAAGTAAGTACTATGAGTATTAGTAAATTTTAAAGTGATTAAGTATGTGAAAAAAATATTTTCGCACGATAAGTCTTAAAAGTTTGAGAGCTATATGTCATAATAACCTTTTAATTTTGCATATTACAATGCTATTTTATGTGTCAAATATTAAACAAGAAAATATACTAGGAAAATTCAACGGGCGACCGATTTAGAAAGATTCATTGGGCTGGATTCTCAAGGATGCGGGTTCGAATCCCGTCAGGGCGACATGAGACTAGTTGCTTTTTTCTAGTATATTTTCTTGTTTAAAATTTTTCAGCTATTTGTAGATCAAGTAAAATGTATGATTTATATTTCATTTGACTGAATTATCACGATAACTCACTTGCAATAAGGAAATAGAGAAAGGACTGCTTTAAGTGGTGTAGCCAATTGTTGAGGTGTTGTTGATACATTAAATGACTTATTCATACGAGTGAAACCTATTTAAGATACAGAATGGGCGGTATCGCATGTCGTTACTCTTGCATAATGGGCAATGACTGCACCGTTGCAGTGCAGAGTAGTATGTCATAATGTTTACGCTGTTTTAACTAATTCACTATTTATTGGATCAAGTATAAATATTGCTTGTTTTTTATGTATGAGATGATTGACGCAAAATTTATATTAACCTCTCAGGCCCTGAGTAATTAATGAGACACTATATATTTCATCGTTCTTTGGACACCGGTGTCCTGCTAGCAAATGACGAATTAAAGTATTAACATTAAAGATAATTTAATTTAGAACATCAGAATGCAATATGTACCTACGTAGAAGGAAGAGGGTTAGGGGGTCAAGATAGGCAGGTAGGTATATTTAAATTTAACAGCATTGATAGCTAAACGGTTAATGAAGAAGACGCTTTAAATTTTTTAATTAATAACTTAAATAATCACATTCATTGAGTGAAACGACCTTGTGGAATACAATTTTGTTTTTTTTACTCTTTCACGGTCCAAGAAACGAGGGCGTTGTCAATTTTTGTTTTTTATTATATAACTTTTTGTCATAATAATTAGATTAGTATAAAAAATAAAACGGAATAATATTATAATTAACAAATAAGTGGCCGTACCAATAGTCTTTCTTGTTTTTGTTATCTCCTTATTTGGAAATAGTGAGAAAAACACCAGCGCCACACATTTCCTCTGTAATTGAGGATGCTAAAACTTCCCGGAAATACCTAACACGCAATCGGGAAATATGAGTTTTAAGAAAGTGCTGTCTATGAGCCAGGCCACAACACTCAACCAACACTGCAATCCAGCGGTCATCATCTTTGCGTCGAATTGCGATGCGACGTCGTTTTTGCAATGCGACGTCGGCATCGCCACGCAGTGTTGTGGCCAGGCTCTATTGAGTCAGCTCTACCTACAATGTCGATTATTTAGTTCTTTAGCTAAGCTAGGTATATACTAAGCTTTGGTTCAGTTTAGCGAAGTCCTGGTTTATAATAATATTTTATAATAATGGACGCATAAAACGGTTAATCAATGTAATTACATACTCGTACTTAGCTTTTATAATTTGCTGTATAAACAATTCACTTACCTAATGTGATATTATGTATGACGTAAGTGTATTTCAAGAAGACTATAATTAGTAAGGAATATTTTGTTCCGTTTTAATATGTAATGTGTTACGTTGAAAGGAATCCTCTACATAATGCGTAGGCGCAGACATCATACCTATTACAAAACAAGTTAAGAGTT
Organism: Chrysoteuchia culmella; assembly: GCA_910589605.1. Classification (NCBI taxonomy): domain Eukaryota; kingdom Metazoa; phylum Arthropoda; class Insecta; order Lepidoptera; family Crambidae; genus Chrysoteuchia; species Chrysoteuchia culmella. Next base: position 16,198,783 of record OU342651.1, on the reverse strand, counting down.
TTCTACCACAAACGAAATAGAAACTTTTTGTTTATTAACAATGGTACTCGATCTAAATTCTGTGCCTGCTTTGGACCGTCTGTTCATTTTGGCGTTAAAAGAATTTTAACATACAAAGCTCATGAGCGCGACAATTTTTACAAGCGTAGTCATCACTTTTGTGTCTTGCTGGAGCACTTACCCTTTGTATTCTGACTCCTATGATTATGACCACAGATTGTGGTACATTCTACTCTTGTCTCCATACATTATTTCTAGTTTGTATCATACGAGAGTTGGTGATGACAATAATTATCAATAAAGTACGTTATTACAACGATTTTATCTTCTTATATTTTATTTTCCCTCTATATAAACTTACTTTACTCTTCTCTATGAGTATTGTCAGTTTGGCATCTTCTGTCGGGTGATAAGATAAACGACGTTTTTTTTTTAATTGTTTACTATCAGATACTGGTTACATTCTCTTTGCATCATTTAATAATGTTATTTTTTCAGTACAATCAAGTTAATGAACCTCTGGAATCACCAATAGGTTTTAAAGAACGCTGTACCTCGTCACATTTTTAAGAAGATTATCCTAGAGTAGGAATAAAATGTTGGTAGACGAGTAATTATTTTCATATCAAAATATAAAAAAGTATAGATTTCACTTTTACGTATTTTGTATCCCGCAAAACCATGCCAGATATATTAGAGATTTAACAACCGCATACAAACAACTGATTAACATTTAAAAAGGCCTTATCTGCCAAATCTAGTCACTGTCAACTAGTGGATTTGATGCAAAACAAGAAGATAATGATTGTAAAAACAAATAATTAGCAGGCCGAATCGACCTTATTAATGCAACCGGATGTGAAACAATCGCTATGTAGGTTATATACATAATTGGTTACCAAATACTGGAAGATTTGGCATTTTGTTGCTAAGTTTGCCTCATACATAGCATACTTAGAGTTTGCTTGACAAATAATGATACAGTTATAAAGTAATGATAAAGAAAAACCCAGGCGTGTCTTAGATCAATATATTTTGTGTGTACTTGTAATTACACATTAATGATGCCGGCATTTTTGTTGTATTTGTGTTAGGTACTTTAAATAAAAGTTTTGAGGAAAGGCTCAAATTCGAGTGATTTTACAGATTTAACTTTCATTTTGATATAAATATGGATAAAATAAAAAAATCCGCCAAGTGCGACTCGAACTCGCACATGAAAGGTTCCGTCTCTCACCCAAGGTTGCCTGGAAGAAATTGCTATGCAGCAATAAGGCCGCCTCTTGTGTGTATCTCTTTTTTTCATTGTCTCTGTAGGTGTGTTCTGTTTTCTCTATATCGTTTTTGTATCATGTGCAATTAAGTTTCTATTATTATTATTATATTAAATACACCAACCCAAAATGCCACTATAATTATTTGTTTGCAAAAATAACTTTGTTTTTCATAGTGTTTGTATGAATTATATATTTGCGGTTTTGGAAAAAGTGCTATAGCTCTGAAATTGCTAAATATATTTCGTTCAAACCAATTTTCGTTGAAAGTTTTTATAAAGACCTACAGCATATTTTTCTTTTGATTTTTTTCTTTCTTATTTTAAAAGTTAGAGGGTGGGCCGGGGACGACGACACATATTTTATCACTTTGAAAGTGTTTTAGAAACCGCAATGTAATTTTTAAAGACCTATCTATAGATACACACCACACGTACAGGTTTGATGAAAAAAAATCAGTTTCAATTCCATGTATTAATATATACCTATATATATATTAAACCCCCCTTAATATATATTTGGAATAAAGTGGCTGTGACATACATCGGATAGACAGACATGACGAATATATAAGGGTTCCGTTTATGCCATTAGGCTACGGAACCCTAAAAAGCTGTTAGGCTATTCATTACTATAAAAAGGTAGCATTTTCCCTGAATTATTTTTCTTCCGAAAGAATATTAATTGGAAATGAGGGATACATTTTTTAAACGTTTGACTTTCAATTCTGATCGAGAATTGTTCTCGACATTATTAAAGTAGGTAATTGTTGATATTAAATAAATTGATCTTTGTAGGAAAAACACGACGTCGATGGCACGTTTATTCATCATCCTAATTTATAGAATTCGTTTTTTTTACCAATTTACATATTCACAATATGAAACAACTTGTTTGAGTAACAATTTGTTTTTCCCGGGTCAATACAGGTCGAGTGGTAACAAAAGTTCATTTACCTTAAGACACGAAAAGTCAATTAATATAAATTCACAAGACGATACATTATGAGCTTCTTAATTTACCTAGGTGGATAAACATTTTTTGCGCTCAAGTTTAGAGTGTTAAGTTTCTGATGATATATTCGGGTTCATGTCATGTTAATGCCTGCCTCAGATTTCCTTAGTCTTTGATCCGTTCCTAAAAATATCCCAATTACCCTTCAGCTTTTATTTTCAGGTACATACTATAATTTTTCAAAACATAACATTTTTTAACTGACTTGAAAAACTGACACGTTTTGACTATTTGAAATCGGTTCAGTCAATGATATGAGTTTGACGACCTCCGTGGTAGAGTAGTACGTACACCGGTTTCAAGGTGTCGCCTACTCTGATCCCGGGTTCAAATGCCGATAGGGGCAAATGTTTATGTGATGAGCATTTGTACCTGAGTCATGGACGTTTCATATATGTATAATTATATGTATTAATTAGTGCTTACATTGGGGCTAGGTTTTGGTTGGTGGTAGGACTTGTTGTAAGTCCGCCTGGCCAGCTACCACCTATTATCCATACAACAATGTTTTCAGCATTGTTGTGTTACGGCAGTTAAAGATAATATAGCCAGTTCCTCAGTAATTGAGGATTCCGGGAGAGGCTCGCTTCCATCTTCAGCCTTATCACTACTTAGCATCAGGTATGATGAAGGCTAAGAGTCTCCCCGTTGTTCATAAAAGAGGGTTATTAGTGTGAGTGTAAGAAATATTTATTTATTTATTATTATTAAGTTCATTAGATTCAGTAGTTTTCAGGAAATTTTTAAAATACTGTCATTTTCGTCACCATTATACGGATGATTGACTATAACTTCTTACTGAGTAGGTATAAATGCTTATTTTTTGTTTGAAAGAGGATACTTCACGGCTATAATATTTTTAACCAACTTAAAAAGGAAGCTATCCATTTGACGCGTACCTACTAGTTTTAAAATTGAGTAGATTTAGTTTTACGTAAAAAATGTGAAATGAAATTCTTAGAACAAGCGTTTTCAAAAAGTAAAAAATAAGATTATAACGTTATATAATTTTGCATTTTTACAATGCTAATTTTTTTATGTGATAAATAAGGATAAATATTAAACAAAAAAATATACTAGAAATAAGCAACCTGTCTCATGTCGCCCTGACGTAATCCGCCGACAATAAGAGTTTTGGAGTCGGCGCTAGTCAAGCCAAAGCATCAATGGTGTATTTAACATTGCAGTTTTGTACTTTTTTTTTTACTTGTCTTGGCTGGCACCGAATCCAAAGGCCTTTTTGAAGTCGGTTCTATTTTCCACGTTTCACGAAACTCTCAGCGTTTTACGCCAGCACCACATTTCAAATGCATCGATCTTGGCTCGGATGCGTGCTTCCAGGTCTCCGAAGCGTACCGAAATATATAAGCGTATAAAAACTACAGTCATTTTATTAGTAAAAAAAGTCTTGCTAAATGCGCGTTGCGCATTCGCATCAACGCATAAACATTCCCAACCGTCCTCCTAGTGTTGAATAGATGCATTATGCCCCGACGAATGTGCTATCGATGATCTCTTCACGTACGCTCAGCGATATAAATGTTTGAATGTTATATATTCATCCAGAGAATAATTTTTGTTGCCTTTTACTGTTTATATTTTTTTTTTTACAAAAATTGCGTTGCTTTTAAACGTAACCCTTTACGCAATTTCACTTGAATATCTTTCAATTGAGTTCAAATTAGAGATGAAGATGGCATTTTAGAGAAATTCGAAATTGGTGCCTATTAGCATTGCCTACTTTAATCATAATTTAGATCGCATATTCCTGATATATATTCTACTAAATGACTCTAACGCCAATATTTTTCGTTATATTTTAATGCCTTCATCTATTCTAACTACGCCTCAAGCTGAGTGTAAATATAATGCATAAAATATAACGTTTAATATGTTTTAACAGAATGTGAGGAAGACGCTACAGTAACATTTGCACATTTAGAAACTTACATAAGGGGTTCTGAACTAGACTGTACAAGTGTAGCGTACCGCGGCATCATTTAGCAAACTTATCATGTGATCACAGCCGCTGCTGCGAACGGCCCGTGGAGATTATGAATAGGCACAATACCGGTCGGTCACAGACCACGCCGGTTTATTTGACGTTTGTGGCACGATCAAGATATCATTCTGCACCTGAGGCCTCGCGGATTTGCCATTCAACTTTGTGAGTGATTGTACTTTAGAGTTCAATACTTCTCAAGTTCAAACATGTTAAATTTTAACTTCGTCCGCATGGAATTTTATACATGACTCTTAAGTAACTTTTATCCCTTTTTTCTTCATCTGTTTGATCCAGATTTACTTCTTAAGCAAATGGTTTTCTTTTCTAATCAGAAACTTGGTTTTTGCATGTAAGTCAAACATGTAAAACTCGGAAAATATAAAACGATAGACCAGATTCGTTGGTCTATCGTTTTATATTTTCATTTCATTTTATTATGCATTTAATAATTGAAGTCATGAAAAAGGGTAATAATATAGTATAAAAAAAACTGACGAGTTTCTTGCCGGTTTCTTCTTTTTTGACGTTCAAATCAAAATTGATCCAGCAGCCTAGACTTACCTACTTATATCATATTAATTTGTAATTGAGTAGATAATATTAGGGTAATATATCACAAGTAGGTAATGGAGACTACAAAAAATACTTGCAACAATGTATTTTTCTGCAACTAGAAATACAAATCTAGCGTAAAACTGCATTGGATCATGTTTTAATTACAACTGTTAAGTAATAACTAATAAAAATTAAAAAACTACAGCTTTTCACAAAGATGTCTTATCTTAACGCAATATAATTTGACCTTTGAATTCTGTGAAGAACTTTATCACTTTTGTAGTTTCTTTCACCGATGTGTATGTAACGTACGCTGTTAAGATTATGGTAAGCTGTAATGGCATTTTGTTATTTAATCATCATAATAATATACCACTATACTAGTACTTTTAAAACTAGTTAACTCAATGTTTTGCTACGCTTTTAGATTAGAATGCATTCTATTGCTATATAAGAGATACACAGAAAAGTAATACATTTGTAAATTCACGGTATGCTAAAACATAATGTACTCGTACATTTTAATGCAAAGTTTTTAATTTGATACAGATTTTCGGACATTAATTAAAAATATATATGTTTATTTATTTGTTTTTCCGACTTTATCGGGATGACAGGTTACTTCGTAACTCGAAAACAAATTAACGTTAACAATTAGGTTGTATATATTAAACAAGAAAATATACTAGAAAAAAGCAACTAGTCCCATGTCGCCCTGACGGGACATGAGACTAGTTGCTTTTTTCTAGTATATTTTCTTGTTTAATATTTATCACATAAAAATAGCATTGTAAAATGCAAAATTAAAATGTTATAATTAGGTTGTAATTACGGTAAGATTGACATTAGCGGTTTTGTAATTTAGTAGAAATATCGTAGTTTGTCTTTGTGCTAAATTTACTAGCAATTACCATTGACAAAAATTTGAAGATCGTTAACACAGTTTCCTTTAATGGCCCTTCACGAGGGCATGTCAAATTAGCGCATTACCCTACCACAATGTTGTCTTATTGGTATTAATGAAACGACTCGTTAGGGCAATCAGCTTAATTGCTTAATATTTCCTTTCATAGCTCAGGAAGAAGATTAACTTCCTGGATTAAGACTGGTTTTGTAATAACCGCTCAAATGTATAAACTAATTTGTTGTTTCGGTTTAATGTTTCAATTTGTGTTTTAGTTTCGTCTTTTTTTTCTTAGTTTATCTTAATTTTGTATTTAGTCCTCGAGAACAATTTGAGATACGATGTTATGTAATCTCGGGAAATGGAGTAAGTATCTTTGCCAAGTTCACAGATCCAAAATGCTAGAATGTTATGTGTCAACAATTGCGAGAAAAACGACGAAAAATATATAATTTCGGCTAGTCTGCCGCGTCACAGAGCACATTGTTGAATTGTATTAATGGATAATAAACGGGCAATGCCCATACGCAGTCGATTTAGGTCTCTGGAATAAAAGTACAAAGCTGAGATTGGTAGAGTAGAGATACAATTAGAGCAAGGTCGGTGATCTTCTGGTGTCCATGACCTAATCCTAAAGAATTAAGCGTAGGGACGTCTGGATTTGATAACTACAGTATACTATAAAGCCCTTGGCAGCCCCTGGTACCTTATTCTATTACTTATCATATTTCTAACTAAGTAAACGATTTACTTACGATTACGATACGATTACGATTTATACATTTCGTTCAGTACCTACCTAATATATACAAAATTTAACACAGTCCCACTGAGATTAACGCGTTATATAATAACAAACGAACTATGATTATATTTTAACACCGTGATCCGTTACACCGTCATCATAATGGCGCATGCAACTGCGCCGAAATATCGGGGACTAACATGGTAAAAATCCCGTTTTTCATAACAGGGATAGTAAACGAACTATACTTATTCTATTGGTACCAAAGAGGGATTTAAAAATAACGTTATAAATATATCGAGTCTGGAGAGTTGGAGATTACTCAAGTGACTGGAATCAATTCGATATAGCACTGATTTAACCTTTCCTTTTGTTCCTTCGCTTGTGGGAAGGTCTGCGTTCGGCAGTGGGTCATTCACATGCTGATTAGCTTGATCGATGTTGTATTGAGATAGATAAATGGTTCTGATGGCGAATCTCTCAGAACTGAAAAGTACTATCGCTAACTAGTCCAAAGGAGAAATTACTGACAGAGAACGCTGGGCTTTCAAGATATCTATTGTACCGATAGTTAAAATAGCATTCTTGCTGGTTTTATATAATATTAAGTGAAAATATATCATCCTAATTAATATTTCAAAATACTTTGCGATCGTCCCGTTGCACACGTGTATTTTCACCATTTAGGTAGTTAAGTCATCATACAAATATTTGTCTATTAAGATAAATTAACTTGAAAATGTATCTGACATGACGGGACAATTTGGACAAAGTTTATTTTTATGTGATAAATATTAAACAAGAAAATAAGCAACTTGTCTCATGTCGCTCTCACGGGACATGCGCCCGTCAAAGCGCATTTAGCGCAGCAGATTTTGCATTTTACAATGCTATTTTTAGCATTGTAAAATGCAAAATTAAATTATATACTTTATTTTTTGTTTTATTTTTATAATAAAAATATCTATACCGTTTTCAATGGAAACATTTAAAATCATAATTTCATTTATATTTCTCCCACTGTTTTAATATCTTTTATACTTTTGTTTTTCCGTGGATAAATAATATGTTTTTGTCCTCGTGGTACCTTTCCTAACACATTCAAACGCATTCGTTTACGATCAATATGTTTTTGAAATTAAGTATTTGTAATGCTATTTTTATCTGATATTTTTTTACTAGAAAAACAGTAGTAAAAGAAAAATGGGTCCGTAATTTGTTCGTACTATTTTAGTAATATGTTTTCAGTTTCTAAATAGCGTACATAATATTATAGCCTTTGTGGCAAATATTTACCGTAATATTTCGGCAACTATATTATCGTTATCGCTTCGGTCACGCATACCCGTGAAACACAGACTGACAGATTTCAACTGCGCCCCTTTTCCTAGCCACATTTAGGGAAACAAACTGACCCAGTTGTTAGTGTTAACATAGGCTTGACGGAAAGTATCTACTGGTGTAAACTTATCTTTGGAATAATATGTAGGACTTAAACACTCGACGTAAGTTGTTTTATTGGCCTGTAAACTTCAAGTATACACATATAATATCACTAGCTCCGGCCGCGGTTTCAACCGCGTGTCTCCCGCTTCCGTGGGAATATCGGGATAAAAAGTAGCCTATCCTTTCAACTAACTCTATGCCAAAAATTTGTTGATTGGTTGCTTAGTTACAGCGTCAAGGAAGGACAAATAGGATTAGGAGATTAGGATTGCCTTTCATTCACTCAATTAAAAGTGTTAAAGTTTTTTTTTGGAATGAGAGTTTTCTTTTTGAATCACAGCTTTGTTCTGTTAAAATTATCAAATCCAATATTCTTGAATTACCTAGTTAGTAAATACGGAACTGTTTTATAATCGTTAATCGTTCGCGACCTAAAGCCTTTATCGAGTAACTGTGACTTACTTTGATATGACTTTCTTATTACTTAGGTACGTGTACTGTGTGGTGTGATTATTGTAAACGCACAAGAAGGTGTAGTAAGTACAGAAAACAGAAAAAATAAATTTTGACTTTGTATTTATTAATAAAACAAAAATAATTCTTTTAGATACATTAAACGGTCCCCTTTATTGATGTTGAAGCTTTTATATATAACTATAAGATTTAACTGATCTAACAATAACTTTGGAAATACGACTGTCTGTCTGCTACCTTTTCAAGTCTAAAGCACTGAACCAATTGTGGTGAATTTCGGTGTAGATACAGACATACACAGATTAGGTGGAGAAGCACGTAGGTAGATTAATTATTGTTGCGAAAAGGAGATGTTCCATTTTTGTTTGGAGGCCCACCCCCTTATTCCTACTGTGATGAAATTATATTATATGCAAAGGCTCAAAATAAGGAACCTTTTCATGTATTTCAAATTATTTTAATTTTAGTAAAAAAAGTCAGATAATCAAAGTTAATAAACACAGCAATCCAACACTTTTCTACTTTGGCAACTTCGATTCTCATTTTTCACATTGAGTGACGTGAACTGTCAGAAAGCTGAATCCCATTAATTAATACACGAGTTCTTTTCGTAATAACACGTTTGTGAGGCTCCATTTTTAACTCAATCTACGGTACAATTTCTTTAAATACTACAAAATATATTTACTTGACATTGGCAAAATTCGCGAATTTTATGGCAAGCAAGCCATTAATTAGGAAAGAAGAATTGGTCGAGGCATTGACAGTGACATAGGATTTCTGTCAATTCGTGTGATTTTGAAGGTTTTATTTTATTATAATGCAAAGGAATTACCCAGTACAGCCGGCAGCCGCTTGGTTTAATTTTCTGAACTGAATAACCTGTATTAAAATAAAACCTCAAAATATCTTGTAGATTGTATTAATAAATAAAACTCAGAAGAAGACAATAAATAGTTATATCATTCATTAGACATCATAAAACACACCACATTATGTTGTTATTTTTTTCTTCATTGCGAATTGCATTTGCGGATATAACTAGTAAGTATATAAGTATTGTTGCATTGCACTATTGATCTTTCTTTTGCTTTTGCTTATTGTGTTCTGTTTTTTATGTTGTATCCTGTCATTATGTTTAAGTGATAGCCTGAAATAAATTGTTAATAATAATAATAATAATAATATTAATATTTAAAATAATAATAATATTAATATTTATAATAATAATAATATTAATATAAACAATTAAATTCCGAATCATTACATAAGCGACCTTGTTTGTTTGTACTTGCCGGAATGTTAAGGCTCACTTTCCAAGTCTTGCCTTATGCTGGGTTCGTGTGTCTTTTTAAACTAGATATTAACTTTATAATCAATCACTTTTTGAGATTGTTGCGCATTGCTTAAAGTTCGTCGCTTTTGAATTTATGTATTTTATTTAGTTTGTAAGCAAGATATTATGTTGTGCTTTGTCTTTTCTCTATTTTTTAACATTCGATTATTTTGTTTGTTTGTATAAGTTTTTGCCATCATTGCTTGCTTGCTATTGCATGTTTGCCTTGCACTTGCTGTCACTGTCAGCTGTGAGCACCACAGTCCACAGACTACCAATGTAAAAAAAAAAACTTACAATTCACAAACTTATAGCGTATCTGTGCCGGCACTGGCTTGAGCTTATTCAACCATTTCAAAACTGTAGGAAAATAAGGGTCCAAAAACGAACATCTTTTAAGTGATCACTGAAGAGCGGGATATAACTGAATTACACACGGACGTTATAATAACTGTTATAAACTTGCTTTGATATTATTTTCTGTAGGTATTTTTATTTCAGAAGACACTGATAAATTGATGGAATTTAACATATCTTTGCCCTACAAATAAAGAAAAACATACAATTTGAAAGCTATCAAGTAGTAACGGATATTCGATAGGCAGGTACTACTGTACTGAGTTCAGCGAGATACATAATTTTATTTATAGCCTGTCATTTATCTTTTGTTCAACCTCTATCTGATGTTTGCTAATCTTATATCTGTAAATACCTATATTCCGTATGAATCATTCTCAATGACCTGACAAATATATATTCTGATTTTTATGGGCATGTGTTGTAAGTATATTTATAATTAGACTAGCTTGTGCCCGCGTTTCCTGTGGGAATATCAGAATAAAAAGTAGCAGCTACTCCCGTCCTTTCAACTAACTCTATGCTAAAATCAAATCGATTGGTTGTTTAGTTAGGGCATGAAGGAAGGACAAACAAACACACTTTTGCATTTATAATATTAATTAAGATATTAATACACGTCCATTTATTCTATTGCCCCTACTCAAATCCCCTACTCTATTTTCCATATGTATTGTAATTTTTTTTTCTCTTTATTAGGATCACCAACGGTTGATACAATGATACATCAGAAATAAATACTTAATCAAAGACTTAACTTAATGTACAACCACTTATAGGTGAACACAGCATGCTCGATAAGTAAACTCTATTTTAATTACATAAGGAACTAATAGAACTAAATTAAATTAAAGGGTATGTATGAGTATATGTATGTTGTGGGCGTGTGTGAAAAATTATGAAAAATGAATATGAACTCAAGCAGTTAATACATCGAGTATTTTATTCCGCATCGTGCTCGCTGAATCATGATGGATGTCAACAGTATCACAGTGTAATAGTTAGTGTTCTCTGGTATTGTTTTGTGTTAAAAGAAAGGCGTATAAAACACCACGTCACAAAAACAATAGGCCACCAACTAACTGTTAGTATCGCAATAAATTATAGATCGATTTGTTTCTCACATTAATAGAGACTATACCTACCAAGTGTCTACATTCTACTATTTTCGAATTTCGTTGAGCAAAAGGAACATTTCTTAAATATGTATAAAAAAATCCTAAAATATACAAAATGTGGTGTCATCACGATTTTTTTTGAGCCCCGTTGAGTCTTACTTAGAAATATTTTTGATGTATTGCTATTTTAGTTTTACTTTATTTTTATAATTGAGACTTGTCATAAGAACTTGTCATTAATAAAAACACTTAAAAAACGCCTTGTGTAGAAGTCATAAAAAATTAGTTAATGTAAAAATTATTGATTACTTAATTTGTATGTGTAAAGTGAAAAAAAAAATAAGTTTGTTTCTCCATATTATATTTAAAAAAAAAAACTGAACTTAGACTGAACTTAATAGAGAAATATAAAAATTCTCAGACGGGATTCGAACCCGCGACCTTTGGATTTCCGGTCCACAGCTTTTCCACAACATTGCTCTTCAACAACTTGTGAGCGGAGTCGTGTTTTTTCTAATATTATTCTATTAAGATTTATCATAAAAGATAACTTAGAAATCATAAAAAATATTTTTCTCAAAGGAGAGGTAATGCAATATATATTTTATTTTATTGAATATTTCTTTGTAAAGAAATATCACGTTTTTTATTCGGAATAAAAAGCAGAATTCTGGCAGGTTCTACTATATAAGTTTTGATTCGGTCACACCTCTGATCATCATCTCATTAATTATTTACTAAAGCAATGAACCAAAACAAAAACCGGTCATTTTGCTGTAAAAATTAGTGAGAATATTTTAATCCGAATCGAAGTTTAATTTACAACTAAATTAGATATTTAAGCAATTTCGCTAGTTCGTTATCCTCCTAATGTTTTTTTATAAGTAGTTTTCATATTGATACACAATGTTTACTATCTTGATTAGGTATGTAGACAGTATGTTCTTATAAGAACTGCCTAAATGTCGTGTATTTTAAAAGAGGATAAATGGAAATCTCAAGTTCTCAACATATTAATAAAATAGTTCATTTTAAATTGTAGTGGTAATTCTTATTTTACTAAGTACTGTCTACCGGCTGTTCAATATGAATTAAAAATATAACTTATTTTGGTATCACTCTTTAAAAAAAAATTACAGGTAGAATTACCTGTAGTAGAATAAATAAAAAAAAAGTGTTTACAACACAATTCACCGATGGGTACTTGCTAAATTACGAAGAAAATAAACATTACGATATTATATTTCTGTATTAAGTATGTAAGTGATTAAGCTTTTAAAAGATGAATACGGCAGTGTCGGGTAAAACCAGAATTGGTTTATATGACACTGTGTGATAACAATATTAACTTTAAGAATTTTTTATGTTGAAATCAAATAAAAAAATAAAAAAAGTACTTATGTCCGAGTAAAAATATGTAACAAAAAAAAAAACAAATTAAACAAAAAAACTTAAACACATTACCGGATAGGTGACCGCCCGTTAGTGCACTCTCTTAATAACTGTCAGTCTACCAAAACTACTAGGCAAAAACAACAGGACATTTCCTAATCACCGCGTATTTTATAGTTCAGTTTGCGTTCAAGTGGCATACTTCAAAAGGTATTTGAGGTGATACGATTGTAAAAAAGTTGCGTTGAAACATTTTATCTGTGATAATATGTGTACCATACCATGGAGTCAAACAGATTTAATTATGTCCAAACTAGACTATTTTAGAATTGTGTCTATTAATAATATAAATAGAATACTTAATTGACAACTGACATTGTATCAAAAACATAAGTATATTGAGAGTATAAGTTAGGAAATTAAAGAAGATGTATCATTATTATTAATTTATTATCTACTATTTGTCACGACCACATCGGAAAAGAAAATAAGAAAATGTGGCCTGAACTAAAAACTTCTTTTATATGTTCGTGACTTTCGAACGCATTTTCAACTTTTCCTTAGGTATATTATTATTCAATGAATTTGTACCTGAAGTTTTGGTATCTTGTAGGCCGTAGTCATGGGATGTCGGGGATAAATTCTACTGTTTTATTATAAAACTAATAAATAAAAGTTTAACATCTGTGGTGTTTTATGAGTGATCGAAAAGATACCAGTCGTAAAATTTTCTAGTTTTTATAATAATGAGCTAATAATATTCCTAGTCACACACATTGCGATAAATGCATTTGTCCTGATGCCACACGGGAGTAACAATTATTTATGATTGAAATCTACGTCTACCGAAATATTGGTGTGTCGCTGAAACATCTCTTTTATGTTTTTATGGGAGGCATATTTATCGAGGACAGAATAGTATGTATTAATAACAGCAGCATCAATTTATTCACATTAATTATACAATATTTTCACGCAATTTTGCAAAAATGTTTGCACTGTATGCTTATGAGCCTTTTATGCAACTTCATGACACACGGAATGTAAGTATAATCTATTTCCTAGCCCACATTATGTCAATGAGTTATTTATTACATTGTCATAAATACATTCTTCCATACATTTTGGTGACAGCATAAATAAATAAGTATCATGTTGCTAAACTTTCATAAAATATTTGGTTGTTGTCGTAGGTAATCTAACATTAACGAAAGTAACGATTTTGGAAGGAAGAATATGTATGCATATTCTTCCTTACATACCTTACATTTATTCTTCTATGGTAATTTTGAAGTAAGTACGTATGTTTTGTAGCTACGACAGTTGAAACGCTCTTTTTTTGTCACCCTATATTTTTTAATTTTATATATTTATATTAATTTAGTTCTTATGATTTATGTTGGTTCTATATGAATCTTAATTCATTCATATAAAATAAACTTAAAAATATTCTCCAGCCCTATTGTTATTACAATAAACTTTTTAAAAGATTAAATTCAACACTATAAATCACGTTTGAAGATAAAAATATGCATAAAGAGAAGAATTATCTTTGAACTACTTAATTGTAACTTTCATGCAACTGTGTAACTCATTTCCGGTGTAAGTTTATATATTCTTTGTTTTCGGTCTAATTGTAAATAAAATATATTAAAAAGTATTTTGACTGGTTGTATACTTCAAAATTCAATGAAACCCATGGAAGTTAGTACCTACTTATCGCATCCACGATTAAACCCTTTAATTTTAAAAAACGTGGTAAAGGAGAGGCTCGCTTCCATCTTCAGCCGTATATGATGAAGGCTAAGAGTCTACCCGTTGTACATTAAAAGAAAAAAAAACAAAAGGGACAGCCCTTTGACTTCGGATAGTTCACTCGGCTAGCGCTTTGTTTTGGTGGCAATTTGAAGCTAACATAACTCAAAAATAATTTGACTAATTGTTTTATTAGTGGTTGTGTTTGCGCCATCCTGACAAGTAGTAAGTAAGTTGTGTTTGACCAGTACGACTAGTAAAAATTTATCGGTGTCAGCTAGTACGTACAAACCAAAACTAAAAGTATAGAAGTGCGATGTAGAATTCTCTTCGGGCACCGACTCCAAAAAGTACATTTGAAGATGGTGTTTGATACGGGATGTTATTTAAGTATTTGATATTTTTTGGTTTTTGTTTTATTTTTTTCTTTTTGACGTCTGTTTTGATTATGTAAGGTTCTACGTTTCCTTTCATAAATTACCGACTCATTTTTATTGGCTGAATGCCTGACACTCGTTGACGTGGCTTGCTAGTCTGTGTAAAAAAAAAAACAGAAAATGAATATGGCGCGTGGCCGTTGCCTGTCAAGCACTTTTGTTCGGGCAGCCATCAAGTGCGGACGTCTTTTAGAAATACTGATCTCTGTAGTCTGAAGTTTAAGGTGAGCTTTATAATAAATTATTTGATTACTCAGTTCTACAATTACAATTATTTCACAATTTTTTTAGTTACATTATGTCCAGTAGGTAGTTAGGTACCTCACTAAAAATCGATCCAATGATGTAACAATCAATTCATCTATGTAACAATCAATTTGGTCTAAAATTGATATGTTTCATGATTATGAAAAACTACGAAATCTCAATAAAAAATCTTAAACTATGTTCAAAGAGTTATTAAGATGGGTTGACAGCTGACGAACTTATGGAAAACATCCTCCTATTTTTGAAGTCGCTAAATAAAAACATTTTGGGACCACATCTGAAATACGTTCTTTCAGAATCGGTTGACAACAGACGAAGTTATGGTAGCACACAAAATAAAAATATCGTCGAGTTGAGAACCTCCTCCTTTTTTTAAAGTCTGTTTAAAAGTACTTTTGACTGTAGCATATTATAGAGATATTGGAAAACCATTTGGACTTGACACCATTTTGGTAATTGTATAAAAACATGCCTATTTGCAATGTTATTTATTGCATTGAATTAATATATATGTACATTATCTGCTTTGTTCTCAAGTTTCTTAACACAATATTATGTTAATACAACTGAGATAATAACTTTATATTTCAATTTAATACAATATTATGCTAATAAGTTAATAATAGTAATTGTAATTAAAATAACGAAGCCTATATTCATATCAAGTGATTCGTTTTGCCGTTGCTATATTGTTTAATTAATTAGACTAATGTTAAATAGTTTTGAAATAAATAGTTATTTGTTATGCTAGGCTGGAAAGTTTAAGCCTGAGCGTAGCGAGGGTTTCTAAGGTACGAGACGCTTAACTTTTCTGCCGAGCGCAAACCACAATTTTTCACCTCACAACAGCGAGGAAATTTTTCCGCTGTCAACTCCCGGTAAGAAAAATATTTTAACAAATCGTTTAAATCTAAATATACCATTATTCTTGTTGTTTTATGGCTTATAAAATTCTAAAATAATTAAAAAGGGAGTATTATAGTTAATTCAAAGTTATTTAAAAAAGGTATAAATTTTTACCAATAGACGAAGGTAGCTATTTATTCATCTGTGCCTATAATAATAACAATAAAAACGATTTGGTAAATGTTTAGGTACAAGACAAAGACAATTTAAAAATAACGTTTTTGTCACGTTCCGAAATCCAATCATGGGGTGTGAAATCTCACCCAGCCTAATTAGAAAATTCTTATTATTAATTATTAATCTTATTTCGAACTGGCTTTGGCGCAGAAGCGCCTTCTGCGCCAGAGGTCCCAGGTTCGATCACCGGACAAGCCAAATATTTGTGTGTATGAAAATGTCTATTTGTCTTGGTCTGGGTGTTTTATATACGTATATTATGTATGTATTTAAATAAAGGATTTAAGTAAGTTTATTCATTATCTTCATGGTATCCATAACACAAGTTCTTCATAAAACTTAATAATTGATAATTGGTGTGATTGTATGTAATTGTTATTATTATTATTATATTACTTATAACAAATAATTTAA
The DNA here is from genome assembly GCA_910589605.1 of Chrysoteuchia culmella. Classification (NCBI taxonomy): domain Eukaryota; kingdom Metazoa; phylum Arthropoda; class Insecta; order Lepidoptera; family Crambidae; genus Chrysoteuchia; species Chrysoteuchia culmella. The sequence continues at coordinate 16,182,207 of OU342651.1, read as the reverse complement.
CCTTATTGTTATTGTTTTTATGATTCAATTATCTGAAATAATACAATAAAACCAAAACGGAGTATTATAATTATTTTGAAGTTATTTAAAATAAGAATAAAATTTGTACTTGTTTTCAGGTTTTACCCCAAAAAGCCCTAATGTAACACCAAATTCAAAAGTAATGTGTTAACGGTGAAATAAGTTGTTTTATTTCAATGATCAGTGCGCAAAGAAACTTATTGTTTAACATAATTTATGTTCCATTCTTTTCAAAACTATTAACTTGCTTTCGTTAACTTTCATCCCGCTTACAATTAAAACTTTTTACATAACAGTAGGCTTATTACGAGTTTGGCAAACTCGACGTTACAGTAAACGTTAATGTAAAATGTAGCTCTGTCTCTTTCATATTTAGCGACTGTTTTACCGACATGAGCAGTGTATCCGATAGTCTACGCTCACGAGTCCTGTAAATGTCATGTAAAGCAAACTCGTAATGTTATCATATCCTGCAGTTCGCTCTCTGACCACGCGAGTATGCCTTGGTTATCAGTGTAAAAAGACATATGTTTTACCTTTGTTGCTTATTTGAGTCCCATCTGGACTTTAATGGAGACTAGTTTTTCTCGTCCTCGTTGCGTTGAAGTTTCCTCTTTTAAATAAAATAACTAATAAACAAACAAATTGACCAATAAGGTCTATCATCCGTTTAGTGGTTTCAAGATGTTCTGAAAACTACTAAACCGATTTCAAAAGATAGGACCATCTTGAAATCAAACTTAATGAATTCTGATGGGAAAACCTTTGAATTAGTTCCTCCTTTTTTGAAGTTATCGATAAAAAAATTGGGTTAAAAGCCTATATATTTTCATATTTCTGAATAGAAAATGAATAAAATTATTAATAACAACAAAATATTTTTCATAAGTATAATATATAAGTGTGACTAAAATAGAGGCCAATCTATATATTTTTATTGCTTTAGTAAATATTACATAGGTACTTATAGATTTTGAAATAGTACCTATATATACTAGTATTTATTAACAGGTTGACTGCCGTAGGTCCCAGACACAAAATCTATTGTTTGACGGCAAGTTTGACGGATATAAAATTTCAAAGTTCTTCTGGCGTTTAAAGGCTTAAAATTAAAATTTTGATACTTTAGAAACATAGTTAATTATGTTCATCGAAAATTCTTTAAACAAGGAATACTTGATAAAAAAACTTTGAATAATTATAATTTGTAATCCCTGACTACGGCGGCGTAGCAAAGGCAAAAGCTTATGAAGGTAAAAAGGTAATATTAAGTAGTTATTTTGCTGTATACATCTATACCTACTAATATTATAAAGAGGAAAGATTTGATTGCTTGTTTGTTTGCAACGACTAAACTCAAAAGCTACTTAACGGATTTGGATGAAATTTGGTACACAGATAGAAGACAGTCTGGTTATAAACAAAGGTTACTTTTTATCCCAATATTCCCACGGGAACGGGAACCATGCGGGTGAAACCGCAAGCGGCCGCTAGTTTATCATAATCCACTGTTCATAGACAGTTATAAACAAAAATATAAATTTTAAAAAGACAACAAAGGAAAAATCTTCGATACTACTACGTCATGTAGTAACGATTTCGAACTGAATTTTAAATAAAAAGTTCAGTCTCACTTACTTCCGTGAAGAAAACTAACTAGGTGTATCACAAAATTTACTTTTGTTGATTACATATCGATCTATCGATAAGTAAAGTAGCCTTATACTATGATTTCCTAGGTGTTGATAGCTAGTAATTATGGGCTATGGTGATAAGCATATTAAGTATAGCCTATGAACGATTGCAACGCCATCCATCAGAATTTTATTTACAACCACTGTCACATAAAAACGAACTTTAACAGGTTAATAACAAAGTAAAAATAATAACAACACGAAGACTATCGTATCGTCCAAGTCTCAAATGACCAGTGATTAGCGAAAAGTAAACATCGTATTGTTTTTGTTGTATGTAAGCTGTATTGTTCATACTTAAGCATAATAATTATGTGACTTTAAATACGCTAACTTAAATAGTAATTTGTATTATTCGGTGGTTACCATAAATTAATTTAGACAAATTTTTGATATACTCACAATAACGTGTAATTACCTATATAAAGTAATTTTCACTAAACGTTAATTTTTCGCACATTCAGGACCACTACAAAATTAATCACAAAATTATGTTGTTTTTACTATAAAGCTAAAATGTTTGTCACAAACTTTTTAGCACAGTCAATTGTTTCGAAAACTTTGACGTTTACGCGCGAAAACTAACAGCGGCCAGCGTGCGCCCCGCTCAACGCACCGACCGACTGGATGTAAAAAAAAATCCCTTGTCAATGATCGGAACGCACCAGTATAATCCAACTAAATCAGAATAAACTAAATATTGTTCGGCCTCAGTACAAACCTCAACACAACGCCATGTAGCCGGTTATAAGCTATTTCACTTTCTAGTCAAAGCGTGACTACATTACTCGTCTGGAACGGCAAAAACTACAAGTATACCTACCTATAACCGATTATGTCAGCTAAACAAAAATATTAGAAACACGCAATTTTAACGCCTTTGTAATTGCATACTCTTGTTTCATTATATGAGTTTAATAATAATTTTAATTAACATACGCCGTCTTGTAAATATTAAATTATACGTTAACAATGCAAGCTTGATGAATATAATCTCAACTTGGATGACAGAAGTAGAATGGAATCATCATCAATAATTATTCAAGAAGAGGTAAACATCGTTTTTTTTACGAGAACCTTGAAAACCGTATGTTCAGTTCATATTATGAAAAGTTTTTTGTTTAGAAACAAACCCTTTGAAGGTTGTCAATACGTCCAAGCCGTGAAGAACTGAAGACTGAAGTGAAGAAAAACAACGTGTCTCATTTTCTTGCACTGAAGATAATACAAAACCCCAATGTAAACTACAGGTAAACATTTGAAAACAAAAGCTTCAATTATCAAAATAATAATAGATGACCTTAGAAAAAAGCAATAAGTTAGTTTTTTAATAAAGTAGAATGAGTTAAACAAATTGAAAGTTACCATTGAATTTATTGTTTTCATGTACCTACTTATGTATAAATATAGTAATGCAAAATTTATATAAAACAAGTGTTTATTTGTGGTCTTCAGAATTGTCATGTTTGTCATAATAATCTCTGTTATAATGATAAATTAAATCATTTAAAAACATTTTATAAAAAAAATTCAAACCGACTTCAAAAAGTAAAAAATAAAACTTTTGGAGTCAGTGCCAGCCAAGGCATTCTACATTGCACTTCTATTAACTATATATTTTTTGGCCTTAGCTAGCTAGCACCGACTCCAAAAGTTTTATTTTTTACTTTTTGAAGTCGGTTTGAATTTTTTTTTATAAAATGTTTTTATTTCAGATTTTTAAGTTACATCATGTGCCGTTACTTACACTAAAAATCAGCCCATACACAACAATGATGTCATCTAGGTAAACGACTACTTGCCAAAACGTGATTGATATTTTTCAGGATTATGAAAAAACTACTAGCCAGATCTTCGTTAAAATTATATGGGACCACACATAAACCATTTTCTTTCAGATAAAAAAAGAATTATAGTAGTAGAAATAGAATTATTATAGTAGTATACAAGATTAGATGTTTCCAATAAATAAGCTCAGAAAGATTGAATGCTGTAGGTAGGTAAACAGGTAGGTATAGAAATAAAACAACTTTTACGGATATCAAACGCGCTATATTTCCACGAACTAAGTTGTAATTGTCCGTATTTGCATGCATAAATGTGTTACACTATGAAGACAATGCCCATGAAAATTGCCATTGTTTCTTATCTAAGAAAAACATTGTGATTTGTGAATACTAAAACGTGGTGATAAATAAGTTAAAAAAGATTTGAACGAGTTTCAAGTAGCTAGTTGCACTAGCTAAGTATACCCGTGAACATAAGTTTGATAATACAAGGGACCTATTTGCGACATCTTGAAATTGTCATTTTACTGGCCATTATTTCTTTATTAGACACTAGCGGCTGCTCGCGGTTTCATCCGCGTGGTTCCCGTTCCCGAGGGAATATCGAAATAAAATTATCGTATGTTCATAACTAGGCTATATATTATCTGTGTACCAAATTTTATCTAAATCAGTTCAGTAGTTTTTGAGTTTATTCGTTACAAACAAACAATCAAATCTTTCCTCTTTATAATATACTAGCGGCCGCGGTTTCACCCGCGTGGTTCCCGTTCCCGTGGAACTATCGGGATAAAAAGTATCCTATGTTCATAACCAGGCTGGCTATCTTCTTCGTTATTTCGTCCAAATCCGTTCAGTAGTTTTGAGTTTATTCGTTGCAAACAAACAATCAAATATTTCCTCTTTATAATATTGGTATAGATATAGGAGTATAGTATAGATGTAACTAAATAAAATCCCTACTACACCGTTTAGGTAAATTTTTGTCTCGATGTTCTTCGACAATCCTTTAATGTCGAACACATAATATTATATTGGTTGAAGTTCTTTCAGTGAATTTTTAATACAGATTTATTTATGGCTGCAGAAAATGTCAAAGTCAACAGTCGCAGATAATCTGTAGTATACTGTCGGAGTCCAGTGAAAAAAATTTATAAAAAATCAAATCGCAAAAGCTATGGTAATATATTTTCTTTGAAGATTTGCACTATAACACAAATCTGTATTACCTAGTTCACTAAGTTAGTAAGGTTAATTTAATCAGTGGCTAGGTTACCATGATTTTGTCTTTTTCTGTCGTTGGTCAGCAGGTACATTCGGTCCCATGTTTTGTTTACGTTAATTTACAAGTTTGATTTTTTTACCCCTACAACAGACTGTTGACCTGAATATTTTCACACGTTCTCGAGAAAACAGAACGGACGGACAGACGGACAACAAAGTGATCCGATCATTATAAGAGTTCCGTTTTTTATTTTGAGGTACGGAACCCTAAAAAGCCATAATTGAAGATAGCCATAATAGAAAATGACCTATTGTAACGAGTATTTATTTTTTACTCCCGAACTTCAGCTAGGAAGTAAATAGATACCGAGATATAATAGGTTTTTAGCGTGTATAACACTACTTTTCACTACGATATTGCAAGAAAATAAATAATCCAATACAATATTAAAACTTTTTTATAAAAAATAAGCCAATAATAATAAACCATGGAATTCTATATAGCACTTCTAAATTAGGTACTTTTATTTTTTTACCATGGTTGGCACCAACTCCAAAAGGCTTAAGCAAGTACCTACCTATTTTTTACTTTTTGAAGTCGCTTTTTATGTCGTGAATGATGATGGCTCCTGCCATCTAGTTTACTGCAGAGCCATCTGGCAGCGCCATCTTGCGGCATATTAGGAACTACTACGTACACAATTTCATCAGTATTTTCAAGATTTCCTAAAAAATACTAAACCGATTTAAAAAATTCAGAAAATGGGACCAACTTAGGAACATACCTCATGTTAAAGCGTTTTTAAATCATTGGAACCGGTTAAGCCGAGTAATCGGTGATCATATAAAAAAATATACGCGACAAATTAATCTCCTTCTTTTTTGGAGTCGGTGTAATTAGAAAATAATTCTAAAGAAAAGATGGCGAGCCAATCTTTTTATGTTTTTTTTTTTGTAACCGTGACGGAACCCAATGCACGCATTCTAAAGTGCGTTTCCTCCTACCGCTAAGTTGGTATAATTATATTATACACCTGTTTTTCAAAAAGCGCGAACGCGAACAATTATTTCTTGTCTTTTGCCACTTTTTAATGTTTTGTGCATGATTAAGTACAACACCACAGATTAATAAATAGTTACTTCGTTACAACACAGAATACAAAACTTAAAAAATGTAAGGAGTTTATATTAGTTTACTTACATGCTAACATGTCGATACCTCTCTGGGCTCAATTGTCATAAAGGACAAAATGTGGGTTTTCAAAATAAAAATAAAACAATTCAAATTTTGATGTAGGTAGTTTTTTTGTTTCTTAAAGCTATTTAAATGAAACCTAGAAAGAAAATACTAACAGTTTTGTGTTCTTTCTGAAGATATATAAATAAACTATTTAAATGATATATTTACTGAAATCAGCTTCCTTTAGGACCACTAAATTACAAAAAAAGTGCCTTAACCCCTTAATTTTTAGTTCTATGTTTATATGTTTGGGAATAAATGACAAGATAAAACTTTTTTTAGGTCGTAAAGGACATCTCATTGCGGTGATTTATTGAGGATTAGGCACAAATAAACATCAAATTTATTCATTATTGTATTTTATCATATGTAGTACATACTTATTTTAATCCTAAAATAATACGATTTCATAATAATTACAATAAAAAAACTTTTTATAAGGTTTTAAAAGTTTTTATTTACGTATTTTTATTTTATAAAACGAACATTTCAAATGTTTTAAGCAATAGTTGTTTGTTTTGCTTTTTATGTTTGTTCACTTTAACTTTAAACCATCAATTTTAAATGACTAAGTTTTTTCTAGAAGATTTTCGAATTCACGTAGAAGGTTATTTACAAAAATCTATCAGTTGATAATTTTACACTCGCAAAGTGGGAGAAAAAGGCCTAATCAAAACATAAGTTAAGAAATTGATTGCTACCCCCCGTGACCACGACTTCTGGAAAGGTATCGAAACCTCGGGAAGCCCAAAAAACCATAAAACACATGGAGTTTTTAATATAAGGTGTAAATTTATAAATTGCGGGTTAAAATTCCGAAACAGTTGTTTTAAACACTGAAACTTAAACATTACTTAGATACTTTTTTATGTTAGGCCCTTATTTTTTTATTGGGTAGTATCGCTAATCAATACTGAACACTTGACGAACACTTTATATACTGTCCGATATTGAATACTAATTCCTTGGATTTTAGTAATTAAATTTAATATTTTTTTGTTTCATTTAGTTCTATTAACACTTAATAAAAAGTAGTTTTAAATCCTGTTTTTTATGTATATGCTTTTAATATTGCTTTGTTACTGTGATTTTAATCACTTAAAACCGTTTTACTTCGAACTGTTTAAAAACTGTTTTGACAACTGTTTGAAAATGCGTGTTTTATAACAACTTGCTTTAATCACACTTGTAAACTACTAATAGATCTTTACAGCTCTTTACCAATACAAATAAAACATGAAATTGAATTGCGACATTAACTTCAAATACTAAAATTAAGTAAGTAAGAATGATCCTTTACGTATGTAGTGAAGTAAAATATTAATATTATTTTCTTCATAAAAAGCCAACAAACTAGGAAAGAAACTATTTTCTGTAAAGTCTTATTTGATACAAAACATAGTTTTCTTTTAATTGAGGCCCACATCCGCCAAACTAGGTTAACATTTAAATCAGAGTTAGATGCATGCAATTATTTGTCGTTAACATTTAAATCAGACTTAGATTTGATCCATTTAAATGTATTAACCTAGCTTGAAAAATTCATTGCTTTAACTATAAAACTAAAGGTGGTTTAAGATAATTGATTAAAAAATAACTTCTACTTGTAGTAAAGGACAATCATAGTACCTATTATTTCGATCGTTTAGTTAGGTAATTTTTTTGCAGTAGTCCTGTAACTACTGCAAAAAAATGTGTATTACAGTCACAGGCTTATCGTTGATAGTTTTCTTTACTACCATGATTATTATGTTTGGTGGCGTATTGTTATTTACGTCACTATTTTTCGGAAAAATTAGCTTAGCGGTCTAAAAGTTGTGGGTAGTAAAGGACATTTTGGCGAATATCGCCAAACGAATTATACAGATCGATAGAGAATAAAAAACTGAGTAAGGCTGTGTCAAAAGTGCCTTTTCGCGCTAATGTCCTTTACGACATTTGAGCCTAGAGGTATCGGTATGTAATGTGATGATAAAACGGGCGGCCATCATCATAGGGGCAAATTAACCGCACCACAGATTAATAAATAGTTACCTACCGCACTGCAACGAAGAGCTCGCGGTTAGTTCCATTTTCAAATTTCTTTATTACCCTTTTTGGTACCCTTTTAATGACCAACTTTTCGAGCAAGAGGCGTGAAAATAATGTTATTGGTTAATTGAGTAGGTACTTATAGACTTTTTTCGGATATTTTACATGACTGGTCGGGTCTGTTTGCCGGTTTGGGGATCCTTTTAGATGAGAAGTGTTCCACAAACGGGTTCCACACTGCAATTTTATGGCGGGCCACAGCTGTCGTGATTTTAATTTAAAAAAGTATTTGTCATGATTAGAAAAAGAAAACCACCGAACTCCGAGTAGTACTAACTCATAACTGTTAAGACGCTATACGGAAATAGTACGTACTTTTTGTTATAAAACTGTAGGGCGGTTAGAGATGTACTAGTCTGGGGTCGTACCGCGCAAGTGTCGTCGGCATCGACATCGACTTCCTTTGACAGATGGATGCGACACATTGCTGCTTCTTTTTGACACAATGGAAAACTTACCAAAGACTAAGAGCAATATGTCACATCCATCTGTCGAATGAAGCCGATTACGATGACGACTCCACTTGAGCGGTACGGCCCCTGGTAGTAAGATAATATACTTCTTCATACCTTTTTGTAGATTTGTAACGTTCCAGAAACTCGCTGGACATTTTTTCTTTTGGAAAAGACCCGTAAAAATCCGAAAATTCAAGACTATTCTCAATGGGGTTACATATTATTATACTTTTGGAAATTGGTTGAATTAGTGGACACCAATAATATTTAGAATCATATTGTTTAATTTTTCGGTCTCGATCCCGCGCGCGTCGATTTCTCATTGCTATCTCGCTTCAGTCGTATGCGCCTTATGTATTATTAAGTACTTATAGTTGATGTTCAGTGGTTTTAGGAACACCGCATAATATGACGGTTATGAATGAGACCTCGACCTCTACACGACAATCGGGACTTGGGCGCGCCGACCTTACATGTCCCGTCCCGACTATTGTTAGTATGACGACATACAGACATAGTAACCCATTATTATATTTTAGTTTAGTTAATATGAGTTTTATATTTCAAAAAATCCGCAATTTTAGTCGTGCGTGGAATACTATTTTAAGGACATTTGTATGATACGAATATTAATAAATTCTTTATAACTTGCATTATCTGATTAAGAAATACAACTAAAAAGTTAAAAACGTGAATAGACCAAAGTCGTAGTCGCTGAGATGGTAAGTATCACGTGCATTTGACTGAGTAGCCTATGATTGAAAACTTCTTATCAGTAAGCAAAGAATTAGACCCTATTGTTTTATTTGAGTATCAATTTGATTAGCACATGTCGTTAGACTAAAATGTTTGTGTGAATCGAACAGTGAGAGAGGTGAATGTCCATCGCAACATTCGCAAGACGTCGATAATCGTGATCGCACAAAAACAGATGGCTCTCAGTTTAATCGAGTTGCAAACAAACGTGACGGACTGATGAGTTCAACATACTATTAATTTGTTCTACACTCACGAGCGACCGGGGAATGTACAAGTAATGGACATATTTTAATAGTCCTGTTAGTTTGTGTTTATTGGAAGTTTATTTATTGATGCCATTTATGTAGTTGCTCGTGAAATCTCTGGATGGTAAAAATTAAAGCAGAAGACTATTGGAGAATAACGTTATTAATGTCGATTAGAAAATTAATTAATAAAATAATTATTATGCAAATGTGCAAATTGCTCTCGTGGGTATTCGAAAGTCAAGTTCTTAGTAAAAACGCAGTTTGAATAATATTTTTATCTATATTTAATTTTCAAGTATTGCTGGTTGGTTTTGGTTTATGAAATCACGTTTTTATGTATCATCTGATCTTAGTCGGCAATGCTAGGGTGTATAGTGTATTATAGTAGTTACATTACTCATCCTAGCTAATATTATAAATGCGAAAGTGTGTTTGTCTGTCCTTCCTTCACGCCCTAACTAAGCAACCAATCGATTTGATTTTTGGCATAGAGTTAGTTAAAAGGACAGAGAGTAACATAGGCTAATTTTTATCCCGATATTCCCACGGGAACGGGAACCACGCAGGCGAAACCGCGAGCGGCCACTAGTTCATTAGGGTTCTGTACCCAAAGGGTAAAACGGGACCCTATTACTACGACTCCGCTGTCCGTCCGTCTGTCTGTCTGTCTGTTCGTCTGTCACCAGGCTGTATCTTATGAACCGTGATAGTTTAATTTAGAGAGTTGACATTTTCAAAGATGATGTATTTCTGTTGCAGCTATAACAACAAATACCAATAAATAGAATAAAATAAATATTGAAGGGGGCTCCCATACAGCAGACAAGATTTCTTGCCGTTTTTATAGCTAATGGTACGGAACCCTTCGTGCGCGAGTCCGACTCGCACTGGCCATTTTTTTTATAAGTACCATTACTAATAACTAATAACGCACGTTCGCTTTAAAAAAAAGTAAAAAATAGTCGAAGTCGGGCGTCGCCGTCGAGCGTGCAGTTGAAGTTTTGAGACGTCCACTGTTGAGAAGGATCTTACGAAAAATCCATCTTAAACCTCTGACAACCAACACCGTTTGGGAGTAATAGGAGTCCAAATACTACCGCACTCTGCCCCCTTAGCATAAACACCGCTATATCATGCGATATGATATAGCGCATCATGCTGTCTTCTTTACTCCGCTACAATCTGAGCGGGACAGTGACACGTTATCGCGTTATCGAGTCCATAAAAGCCGGTCATGCTAGGCCTACTGGACGATATTGTGTTGACACTTCGCCTTTTCTACTCCAATTTTATCGGTAAAACTTATAATTATCCAATCCCACCGATTGTGAGTTAGCATGCCATGGAAAGTACATCTATGGAGTTTTTGCCTCTTTCTATCGATGCGGCACACAGATTGAGATGATATGTTCCTTAGGTTTTGTGTTTTATTCTTGTGTATTGAATGTGTGTGCTGTATATGATAGAAATATACATTTATCTTATCTTATCTTAAACATTTATCTTGTCTATGGATAAAGGCACAATTTTTTTTTATGTATTCACATGACGTCTTAGCCCAAGGATTTCCACGACGAATCGTCCTGCGCTGCCAGCATCCAGCGGCTTCTCGCGACCTTCATTAGATCATCATCCCACTTGTCGGGGGTCTACCCACGGAGCATCGTCCTGTGCGCGCTCGCCATTCCAGGATCTTTCCGCTCCAACGGCATTGACATTGCTTGGCAGAATAATTGAGAAAAATAAATTACTTCAAAAAAAATTACTACTATCTGTGGAGTTGGATGGAAGAAAATGGTGGGAATAAAAATCAATATTCCTATAACTTTTATTTGTCTACAAAACAATGTTTATCGCCAAGACATGGGCATAGCACATAAAACATCCAAACAAAAACAAAAACAGTCGACGTGTAGTCTCACCTGTTTTCGGAGATGGCTAAATGCGGTCAGTCATCTTCAAATCACTAGAGTTTCTACTATAAGAATCCTGGAAATTCAGGGTATCTCTTGCGAGTAAGCGTGTTCTAAAGAAAAGTTGGTGCGCATTCATGATGATTGATGACATTTTGTTTTTCTAAAAAGATTAGTATTATGTATGATGAAAAAAAGATATTTTCATGAAAAGTACATATATATCAAGAATCAAGCAAACGGTATAGATAGAATGACCCTATAAGGACGCTCTATACAATATGAACAAATTGTTAGTTTGTTAGTAGAAAACAATGTGTAGTAATCAAGATAATATGTCAAGTTAACAAAGTGTGCACAGATGGTGCAGAGTCAAAAAGCAATTTGTATACTAGTATGATTTTTTAACCGACTTCAGGTTATCAATTTGTATGTTTTTTTCTTTAATGTTTGTTACCTCTTACTCGGTCATTTATGAACCGATTAAAATAATTATTTTTTTGTTTGAAAGGGTGTACTTTCAAGTTGGTCCCATTAACGTCAAGACAGGATCTGGTGATGGGATATTGGTGAAATCGAAACTCTTCAAAAATTATAGGCACAACACCTATATCGCTTTCGATGTTTTCTTAAGTAACTCATGCATTTGCTTCCCTTAAGCATCATTTGGTGGAGTGAAACTGATGATGAAAACCACAAATGGTCATCGTAACTATTAAATATTAAGTATACTATCACGGGTGCGATACGATTCCTAAGCAATTATGCTCCTCACGATGAACATGGTAAAAAGTACTGAGCTTATCTAACACAAAAAAAATAAAAAACCGACTTCAAAAAGGAGTATATAAAAAAAATAACAAGTAATAGAACCCCATAATTACAACAGAAACCGTCTTCAAAATATACCTTTTGGAGTCAGTTAAGTTTAAATTTTTTTAAAATTTTACATAAACATTATCACACGCCTGGTATTCTATGATGGTCAACCTGCTAAATCTAACAAACCTACAGCTGTCTCTAATAATCTGAAAAACCTCAGCTCGGTAATCAAGAAAATTGATATGCCCAAATGACCGTAGTCTAAAAACTCTGGATTGATTGAGGAGGTAACATTGGGCGTCCTCGGGCTATACTGACACTGTATCTATTGACTTTAGTCACAGAATACTTAATAGTTGCTTTGGTTTGATAATCAATATTACGATATGTTTACGTGGAGGGTGTGAAAATTACATAAATGTCAATCAAAGCTAAGTAGGACACCCTTAAAATAATCTGAGTAGGTACGGTCAGCAGCACGTATGGCTAACGAAAATCGCCGCTATTACGAGAGACGTTAGGGTCAAAGTGTAAAGCCGTAGCTGCTGTTGCTGTATCGATTAATTCGTAAAAATTATTATATTGTTAACTTATCAATTTGAGAGACTCGAGCGACTGTTGTTGGAATTGTAGAGGAAAAGCAACTTTCGCAATGGTCGTTTAAGGCATGGGTCAACATTTTACTAACTGTAGCTTGTCCATTTTTTTATGAACAACGGGGAGATTCATAGCCTTCATCATACCCGATGTTAAGTATTGATAAGGGTGAAGCTGGAAGCGAGCCTTTCCCGGTATCCTCAACCACTGAGGAACTGGCTACCTTATCTATAACCGTATCAGACCGCCACGGTCTATGCTTCAAAAAATTCACCGTTGATCCCAGCTGCTTCTGCAGTCGTTAACACCACCGACGACTCACATAGAGTCGTCGTCATGGTGGGTCATGGTCCGTCATCTTAATATTCCTAATCCAACCATAAAGAAGATGTATGCCCCAGTAGTAGGGACTATGCGGTCATTAAAAACAAGGGTGATGATGACCTTTTTATTTAACTGAATGCTGATGCAATAGGTATGTAACTTAAAGAAATTATCGATTTATTGTATGAGTGCTTTTTTTTTGCAAAATTATGCAATTTATATTCATGGTGTACAGTAACGCGTATATAAAAGGTAACGGTTAATAAATTGCCTATTCGGTACATTTCGATTCGCGCACGACATAAAATTTTATGATGCCATAATATCACGGTTGTTTCGCGGAAGACTGCTCGACGACTGATGGGCCGTTCGCAGGTGATACAGAATGTATTGTTAAGCGGTAAAACGATGTTCCTACCGATTTTAAAATTCGATAGATGGGCCCGAAGTCGAATAGGTACCCCTTCTCATCGTAAGTAGTAGGTACATAATATGTTACGCCAGTCGTGGGTTCGATCCCCGCACACAGAAAGTATCTACTAATATTTACGTGATGAGCATTTGTGTTTGTGCTTTGTGTCTGGGTGTTAAATCTATCTATATTATACCTACTGTTTATAGTAGGAAGGAACAAGATCTATATCAACGTATTTGTAATATCTGCGTTGCTATACTTGTTTCGATCAAGATAAGATAGTCTGATATAAAAAAAATCGGCCAAGTGCAAGTCGAACTCGCACATGAAGGGTTTCGTCTCTCACCCAATAAAACAATAAATAAAAAGGTTTTTATTTTCCATAATTTGATCACAATAAATTATGTGTGAAACATCTCCAGGAAGTAATATAATACTTGTGTTAGAGAAGTTTCGCTCTTGGCCTTAGCTTAAATACAAAGGAAAATAGTTAATTAATTATTACACGTAAATATGTGTTACAAAGTTATAATATGTGTAAGAAAAGAATAAGATAAGCAGTTCAGAGTTAATGTGTGTTTGTACGTGTGTGTGTGTGTGTGTGTGTGTGTTGTGCGTGTGAGAGAGAGAGAGAGGAATATGTGTATGAGTGTATGTATGTAAGTCAGTGTGAGTGCGCGCACTTGTGTGTCAGTGTGTGTCTTTGTTTGTGCATGTATGAATTTGTGTTTGTGAGTGCTATCATGAGAGTCGTTCCAGTAAGTGTTCAGTTTGTTCGTATGTTAGTGTTTTTAGCCAGGCCACAACCTTTTTTTTACAATCAATTTTATGCATGGAATGTATGTCCAATAAAGCATTTGCTTTGTTATAGATAAAAGCGGATTGTGTGTGAAATTGACGCCTTGCAAAGTCGGTACGTATCTCGGTGACAGGATGCAACCTTACCCTTACGTCTCCTACAAGGCTGAGTAGGATTGAAGGGCAGTGTCATATGGGTTTTGAGTATTATATGTAGGATGTACAATTTTCTAACGGACATGAGATCGCTCAAGTTATAAATATCTGCTGTAGCGTACCTGTACGGTTTAAAGTACATAACTTTTAACAGAGCTCTTTGGGCTCTTTCAAGATATAACAATTTTGATTTTGATCCCCCACCCCACAAACAGATACAATATGTAATAATAGACTGGGCCAAAGCCACATAGATTTTGTTTAAGAGCTTTTCGGTCATAACATGGCGCAAAGTCTTAAAGATGTAAATGAGCTTTCTCACTCTAACTGAAACAAGTTCCATGTGTGAATGCCACGAAAGTCTCTGATCCAGTATGACTCCCAAGTATTTAATTTGTTCTACTTTTTGTATAGATGGACAGTTACAGTTTACCATACTAGGATTCACACATGAATGAATCACAACTTGATAGTCTGGTTGAGGTTGGGATCGTAGATTAGGTGTGAAACACATGAAATTCGTTTTTGTGGCATTTAAAGTGAGAAGATTACTATTGAGCCAGCTAGCCATCTCCGCTAATCCTCTCTCTGCCTTGTTCTTTACATCACTCTAAGATGAACCGTGGAAGACCACTGCTGTGTCATCAGCGTAGGAAAATATTCGCCTGGAGTCAGTCTGAAGTTTGAACAGGTCATTAATATCAATTAAGAAGAGAGTAGGTCCGAGAACACTTCCCTGCGGTACACCATAAGCAATCTTCTCTTCGGAACTAGTAAATTTATAAATTTTTACTACTTGTGTTCGCTCTAGTAAATAATTTTTGAAAATAGCAAGTGCTGGACCTCTTATACCAATATGCTCGAGCCTTTGCACAAGAATGGGCACAGAAACGTGTCGAAAGCTTTTTTGCCCAAGGTTGCCTGGAAGAGATTGCTACGTAGCAATAAGGCCGCCTATTGTGTGTTTCTCTTTTTTTGTCATGTATGTTTGTTTGTATGCGTTTGTTTTTGTATCGTGTGCAATAAAGTTTATATTATTATTATTGCCAAAATGCCACTATAATTTTTCGTTTTCAAAAATAACTTTGTTTTTTATAGTGTTTGTATGAATGACAAAGTTATATTTGCGGTTTTGGAATACGTGCTATAGCTCTGAAACTACAAAATATATTTCGTTCAAACCAATTTTCGTTGAAAGTTTTTATAAAGATCTACATCATATTATTTTTTTTGGTTGTGACATTGGTATGTTTATGCGTACTTATTAATATGTGGTTACTCTGCGTAGAACCATCATTCGGACAGTAATAAACGAGCTACCGTGTTAGTCAGTAGTTTCCTTTGCGCGCCTACATACTTCTCAGTGGCGATCGAGTATCGGTCTACCCGCGTACAAAAATAAAATAAAAGTGATGTCGCAATTATTAGGAAATCTGGGTGTTTTCGACCATAATTCCCATAGCTGGGAGATATTTTATGGACGATTGGAACTATTTATTAAATTGAATTCGATAAAAGCCGAAAATAAAAGTGCATTGTTGCTGACACACCTGGGTGAGGAATCGTATCGATTGGCGCGTAACTTAGTACATCCGGAAAAAGTGGGAACGGTTTCTTACGATAAACTCGTTAAAGTACTCGACGATCATTTTATACCTAAAAGGAGCACGTATGCGGACCGTGCACGTTTCTATTTGGCGAGGAGAGAAAAAGGCGAAAGCATAGGGGATGTTCGCTGAAGCGCGAGTTTACTGTTTTTATGCAACGATGCGAAAGAGATGTGCGTCCCTGTAGCCTATAACCCCTATAATGTATAAGCGGCTTTGCTTTTATCGACTCGCTAACGTGTCACTGTCCCGCTTACATCTTAGCGGAGTAAGCAAGACGGCATCATGCGCCATATCGTAGCAAGTGATATAGCGGTGTTCGTGCTAGGGAGGCAGCTGGTGCGCCGTGTGCGGCAGCACTATAGATGCGAAGTCGGTTATTAACGATTTTATCCCAAGCGGTTTACCAATTTTCGTAATTATCAGTTATTTAACCGCATTTTATGCTTATTGCGGTTAAATAAAAAAATCTTGTATAATCCGCCGAAAACTGGTGAAACTGGTGTGCATTCCGTAGGGAATGCACACCAGCAGGTAGCGGGTAGCCGCTACCCAAACCACAGAATATTAAATAGTTACTTCGTAATCGTAAGTCAAACGACAACGTTGCCACTTCGTTCAAACCAAGCGAAGCCGCAAGCCGCAACGTCTCGTTTTTTCAAATATATACATAAGTAGGTATGTTCAATGAGTACCTACCTTGTTTGTATATTTTAGTTACGTAAATTATTTACGTTTATGTTAAATTACTCATATTTAAAGCTGGGTTATGTATATTTTGTCGCTTTAAATATGATTTATAAAATCTAAAATGGAATCTTTATCCTTCGGATGTCGCTTTTTCACTTCACCTAGGAATTGACTACACAATAAAAAGAAAAATACTTTACCCCTTTTCTTTGTCGCGGTTGAATAATTAACCGTTAATAACCGCATTTTATAGGTAGGTAACCAAAAATTTGGTAAATTGGTGGCGTGACTAGCGGGTTCGTGGACGAGAAGAACGCTAGGATATGAAGGAAGTGAAGTTATCTCGTCGTGTTTTCTGTTTTTGCAATAGTTGTGCTAATGAATACTTATCCCCGCAAGCAGACATATTTTATTTATAACATGAAAAATTATAGTGTCTCGTTCATTACCAGCGAAACGTTTAAGTAAAATTTGCAAAGATTTATTAAGCATCGGTGGTTCAGTGGTAGAATGCTCGCCTGCCACGCGGGCGGCCCGGGTTCGATTCCCGGCCGATGCATTTCTTTTGCCTCTTAATTTTTTATGCAAGTATTAACGGTAGGTTAAGTTTTATGAAAAATATTATGTCAAATAAATAAAAATTACAACCTGTGATTGTAATTCGGAACGTGACAAATAAACTATCGTGACTCGCTGTTGAGAGGTGAAAAATTGTGTTTCGCTCGGCCTCGGCAGCGAAGTTTTTGGCGTCTCGTACCTACTTAATTTTGAAACCCTCTCTATGCTAAGGATTAGATTCAATCCTAGAATCCTATGCTTGCTCAGATGTCAATAGAGGTAACTTGCCGCAATATCACACTTTCCAGCCTTGCATCAAATAACTATTACTCACCATATACCGTAGGTATAAGATAAAAAATAAGTTTTGTTTAAGTCTAGCATTTAAACAGCCGGCAAGTGTTAGTTAATGTTGACATTTTCTTTTCTTTATTTTTCGTTTTATTAACATGGATTGTCAAATAAATAAATAAAAGTCTAATGAAGGTAAAATTGATATTACAAGTGGCCACACGGCCACAAGTGAATTCCATCCCATTTGAGAATTCACTTGTGGCCGAGTTGCCTTTTTCCAATATTTTTCTACATAAAAAAATTTCATAAGTATATTTATCATAAAATAGCATTGAAAAATGCGAAAATATAAAAATCATAAAAAAAACATTTTTTCGAGAAAATGACATAAGTGTAGGAAACACTTAAATTGATTTTAATTAAGTATTATAATTGAGTATGCAATAATATTTTTTAATTTGTCCCCAACCATAATTTGATTGGAGCTTATTTTTGAAAGGCTGTTTATAATTTATAATAGTTCTAAATCATAAAAACATTTAAATCTACTTTATCTAGTGACATTTTACGTAAAGGCGCTTAATATCCAATAAACACGATATCTACAAAGTCACCCCAGTCAAAAGGATTTGCAAAAAAAAAACGTATAAGTAAAGTGAAAAAAATCAATCAACTAAACAATAAATAAACAAAGGGTGATTTTACATTAATGTGACTTAAACGACTTATCGATAATAGAAATTTTCACCATCGCGACTTCAATAGATTTTTTTAATTTCCAATTTTTGTGTATTTTGAGCAGGAACAATAATTCTACTGTTCATTTTTTTTATGTATTGTCTTATTTTTTATTATTTTGAAATATAAATAATATAATAATCCCTTAATACTATTGAAAGCATTTTCTGAAAAAAAATAATGCTTTGAAACAATCTTCATTCCGAAACCTCCCAAAATAAATAAGTGATTTTTGGGTTTAAGGAATGAAACAAATGAAATCCTACTCAAATCCTCACGGTAGATTTTTATCAGCGCGAGTCATGGACATTAAAACGCTCAATAGGGGGAGAGGGGAAAACTGCAAGTTAGGTTTCCAATAACAGCAAATAATGTTCAGAAAAAGAAATTGAAACTGTAGGATCTAAAGTGAATTCAAACGGAGATAGTGAATGAAACTAGCATTGTGCAGTCAAGAGCACGATGTAGTCTCTCTCTGGGCGACTTCAAATATGCCTGACGTGCTGACTGTACATTGGTAGAACTGTGAATAAATAAAAATAATAAAATTAATATCAAAAAGTTTCAGATGCCGAAACCCGGGATTGAACCGGGGACCTTTAGATCTTCAGTCTAACGCTCTCCCAACTGAGCTATTTCGGCTAGTATCATATGGTGCGAAATTATAAAATATAAGCGTAATACCTGCTGAATATAGCTAAAGTTTGAAATTTTGATGCAGTTTTCAGTAATAGGTTTTATGCACCACCTAGTACAATGTACACCATAATATGCTCTCTAAAAAGTTTGAAAAAAAGCAAAATTTAAAATTAAAAAACGGAAAATAACAATGAAATTGGAAAAGGATAAAACAATTTAAAAAGCCCCGGCTTAAATATCCGTCGGGGGCTGCCTTACTTAATTATCCTTTTCCAATTTAGCCGTCGTGGGGTTTTTTTTTAACCGAATAATTTACCTACTAGAATACTTAGCAAATGATAGATAATTTTATATAATGACAACTAAGGTGCTCTGTGTAAAATACAGTGCATTACCACGAGAATAACTTAAACAGCTGTATGCTTTATTCAAAGCGCTATGGTTACTTAATCGTACAGCAGATGGCGCTCTCGCAATAAATGTGTACCTAGCTGTTGATACAGTGATTGGTGTAAACAAGTATTGGTCTAAGTATTGTTAAAATAGGTAAGTACTATTTAGGTTTTATGGAAAAGATAAATTTACCCAATATAATTTTATTTATGCTAACTATTAATACATTACATTATACTTACATCATTTATATAACAGTTGTTCGTCATTAGAATATAAAAATGCAACAAACTTACATTCAATTCTTAGATCAACGCACGCCAGAAAACAATGTAATGTAAAAAAAAGATAGGTAACTAAAATAAACAAACCATAGATATGGGCCGATTTTTCAATGCTTAGTTTATCTCACTATTTCTCTGTTATATATATGTGGTAATAAGCAGTAAAGCATATAAATGTTATTGAAGAACTAAAGTGTGTGCAAGTGAGATGTAAATATTGCGAACTTCATTTTTGGAGCAGGAGATTAGATGCGTTTGAAAGCTGTCATTATTTCATATATTGTACGTCACTCGGTGACAGAATTACAAACAACAAACAATTTTTAAATCGGCATTGGCTAACTAAAGTGGCGTGGAAACGATCAAAGTAGGTTTTGTCAAAGTAGCTTTGATCAAAGTTTACTTTACGCAAACGTAACTCAACTCTTAACTCTTTTTATTATAGAACACAGTGTTGAGTTTTGCTGTCTAGAAAAATCACCAATTGTTATTTATAATAAAAAACTTCCTGTTGTATAAAACGTAAAGATATCAATATTGTAACATTGGCGGAACACACTGATTCCTTTCTGTCACTGCTTAGTTTGTGGTTCTTTCCAAAGACAGCGTAAAAATTTTAAGCATTAATCTCTTTTTCTTCTATTGCCTTGTCGTTGATTTATCTTAGTTTATTTTTCCTTTTTAACCGACTTCAAAAAGGCGGCGGTTGTCAATGCGGTTAGTGTGTTTATTTTTTATGTATGTACTATTTCCAATTACACCTTGATTTGAGATCCGATTTGTGTGATTCTTTTTTGTTTAATGGGACATACTTGCCATTTGGTCCATAAAAAAATTATTTAGTTTGACCCAGTAGTTTTTAATTAAGAGCATTTTTGTTTACTTGGACAATGTAATTGTCACAATACTTTTTTCAGTCAGTAAGTACCTACGGGCCACAATGTACTCGTAACTTAAATAAATGTGAAATAAAAAAAAAACATCTGGCTGGCATCGACTCCAAAAGTTTAATTATTTACATTTTGAAGTCGGTTTTCATTTTTTTTATACAAAGTTTTTTATTACCTTGACTTTGTTATGTTATTATAAATATAATCGCTGACACGGCACGCTCAGTACACAACACAGCATCAAAAAATTACCGTAAAAATTGTTTGACATCCACTCCTAAGTTAAGCCGTTAACTAGCGCCTGAAGTAGTAATTAAATTTATTTGACAGTTATGGGCTTAACAGACAACTAGTGACTATCTGAGGTTTGAAAAATTCAAAATGAGCTTAACTGAAGGTTAAACACTATCTAGCTGTCTATCTGACAATTGAAAAGTTATATTATCATAATATGAAAAGTCGGCACAAGAAAAGGCTATAAGATTCACAACCGAGCATTGAAAAATCGGGCCGTATACGAAAGACCAAACCTTGGACCAAACGTAAGTAAAGTTGGCATCTAGAAATATTAAAATCTATATTTTGGTGAAAAATTAGTATTTAGTGCTATTCTATATTGCTCAATTTATTTTATTCCTTTCATAAATGGAGTATCGTATAGTTATTTTTAACGGAAATCGGATTCCGGGATTCCAAATTAGAGTGTACCAGAGAGTGTGGATTACATGATAATTGGATCCAAACTGTGAAACAAAGGGGTCTGTGTGTTAGTCCACTCAAAAAGGTTTAAAAAAGGCTTGGTTTGGCTCGGAACAAAGTGGGATTCGTTAGCGAGTTATGTAATCGCTTTTATTTGGAATACTGTTTCGTTTCATGCAAGGTTTTTAATATAATGCGTTGAATAAA
The DNA here is from genome assembly GCA_910589605.1 of Chrysoteuchia culmella. Taxonomy (NCBI): domain Eukaryota; kingdom Metazoa; phylum Arthropoda; class Insecta; order Lepidoptera; family Crambidae; genus Chrysoteuchia; species Chrysoteuchia culmella. The sequence continues at coordinate 16,160,664 of OU342651.1, read as the reverse complement.
AATGTCAGATGACACTTTTTCAGTTAGGTACGTACATCTAGACCATAAATAAATAATAATATCTCTCTACGAATCTATCTCACCTACGAATAGTTTGCGATTTCGAATGTTCGAGAATTTCATCAAATGGTCGCATTTCATGATGTGGTTAACTTAATTTGAATAGATAATTAAATATATTATATTATCAATATTAATATTATCAATTTCTTCATAATTCATTAACGAATAATTGACTTTTTTTACTGCGAGATTCAAAATTGTTGTCAGCGGCCGCCATATTGACAGATAAACAAAGCGTAATTATAGTAACCATTTTGCGATATGATCTAAGAATCTTGACCATTTCATGAAGTAGCCGTGCGTTTAGTTGACCATATCGACAAACGATTTCAAGTCATTGATCTGACCAAGGTATATCATGATGTGGCCAATGGACAATGATAAATATCATGAAATGCGACCACTTCATGAAATTGTCGAGCATTTCATGATGTGGACAATTCTACGACATGGCCACGACATAATATGTAATTAGAAAAAATTGAATGTATACTCTTCCCATGTACAGTCACATGCAATAACATAGAAGCACTTAGCAACCTTGTTACATTACAATATTGAATGACGTGTGTGATAATGCGCTAAGGTTGTATAGTGTAAACATAACATTGCTCGTGACTGTACCTAGATCGATTTCGAATGTTTGAATTGTTTATAATTCTTCAAATGTCGCCGTTCTTTCAAGTTCAATAATTTCTACTATCATTCATTGCCCTAGATAACTGCAATGTCGGCCGTGAATCATTCAACGTGACACATACGCATGCACACGCAGTATCTAATTGATTGCAATGTGCAATAATTAATAACCGTTTGTGAACTTACATCCCGTTAGCAATAAATAGAATGCAAACATGATTTTTCTAAAGATATTAAAATATTAATCATTCTGATAATTTATGTAGAAAAGCTCACTCATAATTCTGAATAAAAATGGAATAAAAATGTAAATATAAAGTGCAAAAAGAATTTCGCCCAACGTGGGGCTCGAACCCACGACCCTGAGATTAAGAGTCTCATGCTCTACCGACTGAGCTAGCCGGGCAGATATCCGAGTAGGTGAAAATATTAAACACTGTGTGATCTAATTCTGCGCCCTTATTTTAGGCGCTGGTTTCTCTGGCCCGCCGCACGCGACCGACGACGTCTGGAGACGCTCCTGCACGCTGTCGGCCGCGGGAGTCTGGTAGTCACGATTGTGTTTGTACTCCGACTTGAAATGAACGAAAATTTGTTAACTTTGTTACTGTTAGAAGAAGAAGAGGATGATGCACTTGTAATATTATCAAAGAAAAGAAAAAAAACGAATGAAATGTTCAGAAATCATCAAGATGAAGGTGCATTTTATAATTTGATTCTTAAAAGTGTTACATCTTATTAAATTTATTAAAAACTCGACATTTTTCTTATTAAAATTCATTGTAAAAACCAGCAGGGCTAACATGCACGTCACGAGATAATTTTCTCACGCCATTTTCTCGTGGTGAGATGACATATCTCTACTTCTCGACTGTCGGTAACATTGCACTACATTTTGTCATGTCGTTCTGTCACACGTAGACTTCGAGAAATTTTCTCTTTAAACTGCAACATACGCGCCATATTTTCTCATAAATAATCGAGTTTTGACATTTAGTTTCGATTTATTTGTCGTCGATCATTCTGTTCGAAGAGATAGCTGGAGAAACGTAAAAAGTGTTGCGAAAAGTGGCAGTGCCGTATTACAATTATTTATTAACTATATATGAAGAGAGGTGGAATAGGCGGATCGAAAGGAAGCGCATACGAGACGTCTGCGACCCTTTCGATCTTCGCGACAGCGAGTTCCAGTCGCTGTGGCGGATCACAAAGCCTATGGCCTATGTTCTGCCATATTCTGGCACAGATACGTTATCTGTGCCTTGTTACTTCTGATGCTGAAACAATAGGTACAATACTTAGTATACGAATGTACTAAGATTACGAATATAAATATTAAATGCGAGCAATCATACAATCACAAATACCAAACTATACTATCAAGAACTAACGAATATAATTATATACTTACTTACGTTTTCTTTTGAAATGCCATTTCAAAGTAAATACAACTACCTAATACGTACATCTTATGTTTTGGCGCGCACTATTCATTGAAATAAAACAACATTTACGGATATCAAACGCGCTATATTTCCACGAACTAAGTTGTAATTGTCCGTATTTTTAGGTTTTTTAGGGGTTTTTTTTTATTTTCCCGGGATGATGATTTTTTTTTATGCTCTTCAGACAAAGAGAAGCATAGGGACCCGCGTTAGAGAACATGTAGCTGACGTGAAAAATAGGCGCGATAACAAGTCTGCAGTGTGTGAACATTGGTGAACATGCTTTTGAGGGACCCACCCACTACATCAGATTTGATAAGCCACAGATCCTTGCCAGGGAACAAAAATTTGTCCCCAGAATGCTGCGTGAGGCTATTGAAATCACCAAATACCCAAACTTCAATAGAGATGATGGATGGAAGATTCCACCAGCTTGGGACCCTATTATCCATAAATTAAAGTCTCAACCCAAATCACGCACTGCAAGACCCAAAGATACGGTTAGCTTTATTTGTAGATAAATAAATATAAAAAAGTAAAGGTGGAGACAACATTCTTAATTTCTTTATAAAGGTGGAGGTCGGCCCGCTTTCGAAGTTTTCTTGGCAGCTTCTTTCTTCGAAGGTCCTCCCAATTTGTGAACTGCCAGTAGTCTTTAGTTTTCTCTTTTCTTAATAATAAAGAATTAAAATAACAATTAAATCAAAATATCAAATCAATAATAATTTGTGCCATAGTAAATGTCTAACCGTATCCGAACGAAAATAAATTAACTTTTCGAGGGTAGACTTATAAGTAGCCAGTCATCCCGTAACCACGGCAGCTGTAAAGGTGCCGAAACGTCGGGAAAATCAAAAAACCCTAAAAAACCTAAAAATACGGACAATTACAACTTAGTTCGTGGAAATATAACAACTACCTAAATCAAAATAAACCAAAACCACAGCCGGACCGGACTTCAGACAAGAATGACCACATGTGAATGTGACGTTTCGGTGAAGAAACCTGTTTAAATTTTGACAATAGTGCTATCTTTGTCATTATTAATAATCGCAAAAGAGAAGAAACATTTTTATTTTTTAATTTAATTAACTTGACAACAAGACTATTGGCCTTGCTTAACATTTCATTCGTTCAATTTGTTGTGTGTGGGTGGTTTTAGTCACCATAGACACAAATAATTATCAGTGTTTTCATTTAAAAATAAAACTTGACGTTTCGTCATGAAAGGGATATCTCACGACGTGATGATTCTCTCTCGTGGCGCGTATGTTGCGAATTGCGAGAAAATTATCGAGATTGACAATTTTTCTCATCCCATCTCGAATTTTCTCATGGTCGCGCATGTTAGCCCTGCAGGACGCCGCGGCGTGCGCCCGTCGGTCGCTATTCTAGAAAATGATGACCGACGCGTGTGGCGTGCGACGTCGCCCGCTTGCGCCGCCCGCCGCGGGCGACGTTTCAGAGAACCCAGCGCAGAGCATTACCGAACACACCATCGGGACGTTGTCGGCCGCGGACACGCGTCCGTCGGCCGCCGCCGCCGGTGGCGGGCGGCCAGAGAAACCAGCGCCTTAAACAGTAGACGAGATGGACGAGCGCGCGCACTTAGGCTCACTTAAACTATTTCTCGAAGCGCACTTTTTAAGGTGTAATTAATTTGATAATCAACTAAACCTTAGTGTGCCTCTTAAATTTTATTGAAATCTTTCGATAAATAACGCTACAGCAAACCTCTCCCTATTCCCTCCCAATCAAAAATTATCCGCGTCCGGCAAAAAATCTCAAATAAATCAAGGAACTTGTGTTCCAATTTTCGACAAAATCGGTTTAAAAATGCGGCCTGCGGATAGACTGACTGACAGACAAAAACATTTTTGACCAATCGCGAAACGCTTCGCTCGGTGGGTTAATTAGTCACATTCGATCAAAAACGGATGGCAGCAGGTACACAGAAATCCAACCACCACTATTATAGACTTCGCGCTTCGGAAGAATCCAGAAGAATTATGTCCAAATGGTCATATCGGAAGGTATGATACTTGCAAAAATATAAAATAGTTGCTTAACTTTTAAATCACCGACCTATACGTCTCACAGACGGAGTATTATTATTTTTTATAATATTTTACAACGCATGGCATTTTCAGGGTCACCCCGCCCGGTACCTTCCTCGACCACCATCCTGCAGCATTATCTGGCTTTGCAGCCGCATCGAGTGCGTAGGTGTCCCCCTAACAACGTATCACGACGTATCACAGAAGTAAGTACGGTGTTTATGCACAAAACTTTATACGTCTCTTGATCGTCACACGGTGCTTGTGTAGCTAAGTGTCTGATATACGGCACATCGGTTTGTATCAAATCAGAATTATTAACCCAAAGAAAATAAAATAAACCTAAGAAAACGACCATCATTTTAATTTAGCTTTCATATTGTCTTTAAGGCATCGGAAGTAAAAAAGACCTTTGAGATCATGAAATCTGGTTGAATTGGTCCTACTGAAATATGCCCGATCCTCGATTCTCAAAAATTATAAGAATCCAAGGATTAGAAAGACCTGCGATCCTAGCGTTATAAAGAAGGCGTACCTACTAAATTTAGAATTGTTACAAATGTAGGAAACTGCAAATAAGGCAATAAATCCTTGTTTGTCCTTACAACCTGTTTGGCGCAGGGGTACTAACCCCGCCTTCTGCGCCAGAGGTCCCGGGTTCGATCCCCGGACAAGACAAATATTTGTGTGCATGAACATGTCTATTTGTCTTGGTCTGGGTGTTCAATATGTATAATAAGTATGTATTTACAAAAAAATTAGTATATAAGTATGTTTATCCGTTATCTAGTATCCATAACACAAGTTCTTCATGAAACTTAACGTAAGATAATTGGTGTGATTGTATGCGAATATTTATTTTTTATTTATTATTAAATATACCAAAATATAAGAGGTGTCAAAATTTGACAACGTTTTTGTCTGTTTATTTGTCTGTTCAGTATCAATTTTGCAATCGATTTTATTAGTACTTATAAAATCGATTGCAAAACTTCCCGATGAGCTAGAGATTTGAAACTTTGAATATAGCTCAGAACTGGATGACAATGCAATACTATGGTGTCATTGCGCTGATCTGATGCTGGAGCCAGAAAGTGGCTACAGGAACTCTGTAATGAAAGAATGCAACCCTTTCAAGTTCGGGCTCGTTGGATTCGTCTTGACAAGCACTCTGATGGGAGATGGTGTCCAGGGTCCGATGATGCAGCAGGAAGATGGCTACAGGAACTCTGTAATAAAAGAATGCAACCCCGTCGCGTTTGGGCTCCTTTGATTCGTCGGGACAATTTTATTCTTTTTACTACGTATTAAAAACGTTATTAAAAAAAATGTAAAGTAGTGTTACCTACTATATTTGTTTTTTTTTGCATAAATTTATTTTAAAATTAATTATAATTCAAGTTCATTTGTTGATTTTATTATTATTTTAAAAATATTAAGCCAGATGTAAATTCCTAAAATTACTTATGTAGAATTGTTGATACCAAATAAATACGTTATATGTACCTACCCAGCAAACATTTTAGGTCAAAATTACAATAAAAATACCAATTTTAGGTTGCAATTTTTACGGTGACCAAAATAAGATACCTAGAATCGACGTAGAGTCGAGGTGAAATCACCCTAAGTGGGGAAAAAAAGCACGTGCCAATGACGTTTATTCCACGTAATTTTAGTGATTGCAACCAGCAGGTCAACAGATAGGTCATATTTTCCACGTAAACTCGACGTCACCACGACGTGCCTTGTAGTTGCAATTACTAATTTGGTAATCATTTACCTCTTTTAAACGTAGATCGCACGTGTTTTTTACAATTTAATTACATATTTAGGTGATGTTTATATCGTTTGCGATGAAGAGTAAAAGAGACAATAATATTGTATTTTTACTCCAAAACAAAATGTCTAACTAAAAGCTAAACTCTGTATCGATAGAATAATAATGGCGGCTTTACAAGTTTCCAAGTTTTGGCGCTCATTACAACGCGATATTATGACGAAATCTTCTGCGATTAAATTTTTTTCGCGCATTATGATGATTTAACGTTGAAATCTGCTGATGGGCTTCAAATATATAAAAAAATTCAATATTTTCAAGTCAAGATGTTTTTTTATATTTTATCAATAGTTGTCATCATCTTGTTTTAGCAGTATTTAGATACATAAACCCAACTAACTATCTGAATATTACACAGTAGAGGTGCCGTTTAACGATATTATCCGAGAAATAACAACAAAAAATCTGCGATTAGAAATATAATTTCTTCGTATTATTAAAATAAAATGGCGGTTCGACTAAAATGTTCTTTTTACCTATATATCGACCTATAGGTATCTAGTAGTTATTTTACGTTAATTTGACATACTATCTGCGACTAAATGGTATCAGGTTACCTATTTAAGTCAATAATCCTAACTACCATGAAGTTATAGTCGCGACCAATAGGTAATAATTACGGATAAGTCGACGCGACTAGGTTGCGACGTGTCATTATTTGTTTGGCAGCGGCTGCGAGCGGTCAAAATAGGTAGTATATATGGGCAAACAAATTAACAATTATACTTTTTTTTTTATTACATATTATATTATTTTGTACTAGCTTTCGCCCGCGGCTCCACCCGCGTCAATGTCGATCCCTCGGTAACAGTACTTTTTCCCGGGATAAAATGTACCCTATGTCCTTCTCCGTACCCTAGATTTTACATACACGTTATGTAAAATTTCATGATGATCGGTTCAGTAGTTACGGCGTGAAAGCGTAACAAACAAACAAACTCACTTTCGCATTTATAATATTAGTTAGGAGTTAGGATTAGGATATTTTAACTTTACAATTTATTTATATAGTTATATGGATTTACTTATGTAGCTTAAATAGAAATAGTGGTCAACAGGCCGCCTGCGACGCGGAGTGACCGGGTTCGATCCCCGGCCAGGTCAAGATGGAAAATTATGTTTTTCATATTGAACTGGGTCTTAGATGTTTTTCTGTATTTGTATTATTATCCTAACTAATATTATAAATGCGAAAGTAAGTTTGTTTGTTTGTTAAATATAGTATCGTTGAGTTAGTATCCCATAATGCAAGTTTCGAACTTACCATGAGGCTAGCACAATTTGTGTGATTTAACATAATACTAACATAATTTAAATAAACCACAAAAATAATTGCATATATTCTCACAACTACCTTTCAGATACGCTCTAGCAGGAGTGTCACAAACAAAACATTTTATTTTAACACGCAGCTTTTTTTCTTTTATAATTATACCTTCTTGTATAAGATAATTCATCTCGTTAATAAACTCACGTAAAAAAAGTTCCAAAGGTGGTTTTCCATTTCCATAATAGATCGCTGCAAACATTGGCTTGACGTTTGGCATAGGTACCATATATTGCAAATGCTATAGGCCAATACTTCGGAAGCAGTATTGTTAAAAAAAACATTCCATCTACGTTGATCAATAACTCAATATTTGATACAGAACTCAAGTCAATGGCTGAGATATTTTTTTCCAAATTATTTCTCACACCTTGATACCAAAACTGTCCTTGTCCCATTGCCTTTATATCGACATCATCAGTTTTCAGCAGTGATCTTCCATCTTTAGGAAGTTAAAATCCGTATTTATTTATTATTCCCAACAAATCGTTAAGAGACGAGATGGTGGGTTTATGCTGTACTGTCCATTTTTTCAAATCTTCAGTAAGTTTTAATGATGTTAACACAGAGTCATCACTTTCAAGATCAGCATTTCCAGAGTCTTCAATTTCAAAGTCTTCGTTTTCTGATTCTTCATTATTATTTTTCTGTAGATTGTCATTACTTATCTCTACGTTTGATTTTATAAGCTGACTTGAAGATGCATTTTCATGAAAAGATGGCGTGGAGGCCGAGGGATGAGCATTGGATGCTAATAAATTTACAGGCAATTGACATGGTCCTTCTTTTAATGTTCTCTTACGCATTTCAGCTTTCTGAGCTTCTGTTTTTCGTTTGCATTTTCTATAGTAGGAAGTTGAATGTCTGTACAATTTTTTATCTTTGCCCATTGCAGATTAGAAGTTTAATTTTAATGAAAAAAGATAGGTCTCATGTAATATGTCGTAGTTCACCGTAAACTGACTTATTTGTAACTAAAACACGATAAACGTCAGGTTGCCTCCGTCACCTAAGACTTATTAGTTAAATTACTAAGTAAATCTGACTTATAAGTTATCACGATATAACCTAACGGTATTGCAAATTTTTTACAAGTATTTTTCACTCGATTGTCGCATTTTAGTATTTACTATTGGTAAAATTTACTTCAAAATTAGTATCAAATTCGACTTAAAATCGATGACCTAATAGTCGCTGAATAATAAATAATTACCTAGTAAATACCAAGCAAGCACGTACAAGTATTCATGACTTATTGGTCAAGGTTTCAACCGTCAATTCTACCACTTATTTCGACTAAATTTCAACTTTAAAGTTCTCTACCAGATTAAGTAAAATTAACGTTTTAATTGCTATATATTTCGACGTAACAGTTAAAGTGTTTGAAGTGAAAAAAAAATGGTGCGTGGGACGTTATTTTTACGTGAATTGGTAATATATTCTTTAGTCTTGGACAAAAATACCTAAAATGTTTGCTGGGTACCTTTAAATTTGACCGTTTTTTTAATTACAACCGAATAAATCTTTACCTGTAACCCTAAAGTTACCAATTATAAAAGTTTTAGAAGAATTGGACTTGTCTATATATTTTGTGTATTGACATGTCCATGTCCATATCTGCTCGACGGTCCCTCGTCGTTAGTGGACGTTTTAGACTAGGTCGGTGGTTAAGGTTAAACTAGCAAAGAAAAATAACTTAAGCTGTGATTTTACTATCGAAGTAAAATCTGTACCTGAACAAGTTAGTCCTGAAAGATTTTGTAAAAACAAAAGAGGAGAGGGGTAACATATTTTCCAAAGCATTAGTAGATACCTAGTCATTTTTTCTATGTACTTAGAAAGCTGTTTGCTTTTCACACAAGGATTATAGAATGGATTTTAACGACTTTAGTATTAAATAGCATAGCACAAATTTATGACCTTTATAAATATTTTGCATGTTCATGTACAAACATGGACGAATTAATTCGTCCAAGTGTAAAAATGAAAAATGTCCTGACGAAAAGGCAAAGTCGATGTTGTTGTCGTTTCTTAAAAAAAAATGCTATTGTTTTAGAACACAATCAATTTATAATAATTATCCTACCGAAGTAAAACCTACTGAAAGCTTTAGGATAGGATTTATACTCCGATACAATGTAGTCGATTGATTATTGTTATGAACCACTACTCTGCGACCAACAGCTTTCCAGCTACATGTTTTTACCCGAAAACAACCCCAATTTACCCACATTTTTACCGTGGGTTATTAAGGAAACTATTAGTCGTAGAGCGACGTGTCGTTGAAAAGGTCTCGGGAGAGGAGCGCAACGGTCCCTCTTAGTTTTAGGACAGGACAACCATTTTGACGGCCATCTTTGATTTAAACAACAAAATATGTAACTTTGCCGTTTCTAGCTGTAGAATCACGCGGCACTGCGGCGCGCACCGCTTGCGCCCCATGCTCTCGTTCTTAGCGGCAAAAGTCAAAATGTTCCGAATTTCAACTGACTGTAATAATATAAGATATATTCTGTCAATCGACTCCAGTGCTGTAGGTGCTGATTCTATTAGTCGTAAAATAATCCTTCCTATCCTCGATATCCTTACTCCTATAATTACCCACATCCTTAATACATCAATTTCCACTGGTTCTTTTCAGGCATCTTGGAAGAATGCAAATGTTATACCTCTTCGTAAAAAAGCCAAACCTAATTCCTTTTCAGATTTTCGTCCGATTTCAATATTTCCCTTTCTTTCCAAAGTGCTCGAAAAACTTGTTTACAATCAGCTCACTGATCATCTAAATAAAAACCATCTCCTTAACCCTTTTCAGTCTGGCTTTCGGAAGGGCCACAGCACATCTACAGCATTTGTGAAGATTACGGATGATTTACGCCTTGCGATGGATAATCGTCAACTAACTGTAAGGCATTGCTAGATTTTAGCAATGTATTGAATTCAGTTGATTTCGACATTGTCCTTGGTGTGTCCTATCTCCAGCTGCAATTGATTGGTTTCGAAGTTACCTGCTAGGGCGACGGCAACGTATCCGCACTGGAGATTTCATCTCCACATGGTGTGATATAAGTGTGATATCAATGCCGGTGTTCCTCAGGGTGGCGTTTTATCTCCACTTCTCTTTTCTATATTTTTAAATTCTATCACACAATCCCTTTCTAGTTCCTATCACCTTTACGCTGATGATCTGCAGATGACAGCACCATTATCTGAACAGAGACACAGGCACCATTATCTGAACTTTCACGTGCAATTGCAACTATTAACATAGACCTAGCTCACATAAATTATTGGAGTAAGTCATACGGTCTTACCCTTAACTTCAAAACTCAATGTATTATCACATTTTGTTTCGAGGATTGATTTTGATGTGCTTCCGGTTGTCTCTTTACATGGTATTAATATCCATTTCTCGAATACTCTCAGAAACCTTGGCATAACGTTTGACCAGCACTTATCTTGGAGACCTCAGGTGGAAGGTTAGGAAAAAAGTATTCGCTGCATATGGGTCTTTACGTCGTCTAAGTAATTTTTTGCCGACCAGTACCAAGAATACTCTGGCCCAATCTCTCTTGTTACCTATAATAGACTACGCTCATGTCTGTTACACTGATTTATCTGAAGAACTACACAACAAACTAGAACGTCTGCAAAATGTCTGCATCACATTTTTCTTTAACCTACGCAAATATGACTATGTCTCAATGTTCTGTAGTAAACTTAACTGGATTCCTATTCGCCGGCACAGGGACTTACACTCACTCAAGCTTCTCTACTCTATAATTTTTCTACCAACTTTCCCACCTTACCTCAAATAATGCTTTTCTTTTCATACCACATCTTCAAATTGTATCTTGCGTTCGTCCTGTAACCTCTCCCTTAAATTTCCTCCGCACTCCCCCAACTTCTATTCCTATTCCTTTTCCGTGCACGCGGTCCGGCTTTAGAACCACAGGGTATCAGAAAGGCTCAGACTGTAAAATCCTTTGGCGATCAAGTTAGAAGACATTTCCTTTCTCTTTCTCCTAACTTATAAATTATCATATATTTTCTCTCTTTCAGTATCCATCTATTTGTTAATATATACATTTTCTTCTCCTTCTTCGTGCACCCATTCCCCTATTACCTTATTTATCTGTTTTCTTTTACCCAAGGTTGCCTGGAAGAGATTGCTATGTAGCAATAAGGCCGCCTTGAAAATTGAAACGGGTATTAAACGCGTAGAAACGTGATAGGTATTTCACTCCAAAATTAGGTAACGCGAAAGTTTAAAATAATGAATAATTAATAATGCAACGCGAAAGTTTAAAAGTGTATATAAGGCCGCCTATTGTATGTTCTTTTGTATATTTGTTTTTTTGTACTTGCTTTGTATTTATCGTGTGCAATAAAGATTTTTATTATTATTATTATGAGATTCCATGGATAAAAACGACACAAATTTTGAATAGTGTTTCGTTATTCATAATAAAGCGTGTTGAACAAAAAAAAGAAAGATGCTGAAAATGCCATGGAGGAATCCGACACAAATCTTTATAAACAACGGTACCATTGATCTAAAACGTTTAACATTTATTTCACCAATTCTTAGGTTATGGTTAAATAACAGCATTCCCGTGGAGAGAGATGACGCAAAAACCTCGTGTACATCGTTTAAGACATTATAATCCCCATGAAAGTAAAATTATCGTGTCTGATTGTCTTTTCGTCCGATAATGTCAGAAAAGACAAAAACCTTAATATATACTTATGCCTGCACCTAAGATGACACAAAATCATGTATCAGGTTAAGTAAATGGTCCCGAAACTGTATATCAAAAATAAAAATGGAGCTGTTCCATTTTCACGCAAGGATTTGAATGGGTTATAACTTTTTAATTTTGCATTCTATTTTTATGTGATAAATATTAAACAAGAAAATATACTAGAAAAAAGCAACTAGTCTCATGTCGCTCATCCCGTCAGGGCGACATGAGACTAGTTGCTTTTTTCTAGTATATTTTCTTGTTTAAGAGTTGAATGGACTTTAACGACTTATTTTTTGCACATAGCTGTGTCTACATTTAGGACTTTTAATTGCGATAAAAATCTTTTGCACTGTAATGTAAAAATGCAATACCTATGTCCTGACTGACAGATAAAGATGAAATCACCCTACAGTCTTCGATTCTCGTAGATAAAACTCGCAGGCGACTACTAGTTAAAAAACAAATAAAAGAATTAAACTGTGTATGTTCCAAGCAACGACGTTGGCGCCTCACTTCATCAATATTCATGGTGTCAGCGGCTCGTAGGAAACGACTCCCAACGTGACGTGACAGTTAGGCTTCACGCACAGAGGCACGACATGATGACATAGCTTCAGACAAATACCATATTGGATGGAAAGTTAAGACAGGATATGAATGAATTACAGGATATGAAGGACAGGTTTCTTAACCGTTGTAGCTATATGAAATCATGGATTTTTAAAAAAAATACAGTTAGCAGAAAAAAAACGGTTTTCAAAAATATTGTTTGATGCCAATCAATCCTGTTTCTTATAAGGATCAAAAGTAGAGTCTTACTTAGGGAAATGGGGTCGAGGGGGAGCAAGGGCTGTGCCCCCCATCTCCCCACATTTAACGCTGAAACGTATACAATTTTTAATGAATTTTTAGTTTCTAAAAATTAATGTCAAAAAGGTGGTAATTGAGTAGATTTTAAATAAAAAATAAGTCATTAATAGCAATTATGAATACTTGTTAGAGCACTTAATTCTGTAGGTACCTACTTGCGCATTCGCATCGTGGATCCCCAAACTTTACTTTCTTCCTTTTCTATTATTTTGCAATACCGTCATTGATAATTTTCTTTTTAGAATTCGATGAATTATGTGAATGTCTAATATATTTATTTATTTATCGAAAATTCTAACAGGTAATTTCAATACCTCCAGTCAAAATACCCAGTCTATAATTAGTTTGTGCACTTGAAATACCTTTTGCGTGAAATAAATAAGGTGTTGTCCTTTATTTTTAAGCAACAAGGATAGTGTAAAGTGTTATTTAATAATATTATAATAATTACTGAACTGTAATTGCAATAAACCATGTTGCAGCTGTTTTTCCTGCTTTTGAAGTTGAATAGTAAACATTTTGAAATAATTTAATTATTTCCTATTTATGATAGTTTGGTTACAAAATATTGTTAATAAAGTGGACGGGTAGGTATTTTCGGAAGACGCTCCGTGGGTAGGCCCTAAAAAGGTGGACCGACGATCTGACGATTACTCATTACGAGGTACTCGTATATCCGGAGGTTAATATAGGCGATGAACTGGAATATTTTATTAAACTATGATTACTAACTAGGTGAGTGTGTCGACTCATGAATAATATACAATAATAATAACAACAGTGGTAAAGAACATAAACCCTTAACTATACCGCATACTGCGTCATCGAAGTCACCACTCACTTTCTAAAACGACACATCCGTTCCTATAAATCCGAGTCATATTGTTTTACCTGTTTCAGTAATTTTGTTTAATTTGAACGACGTCTTATGCGACGGAGTAGGCCTATTCCTTGAAAGATGAGCTGATAAAAATATTTTTAAGCGCTTATCATCGGAATGCATGACAATATACCTACTCGTATGATGATAGTAACGATAATTGTCACTTAATTACACGCGAATAAAATAATACAGAAAGAAAAAAACAAACAACAACATATAAGTATCCAAAAGGCGCGACCTTATTATTTCATTAATGTTTTCATTAATTTATTTATTGAGCTATAGCGCACTATAGGCAGCCTGGCTTCGACAGCCTGCCAGTCGAACATAATGACGGTGTATGGGAGCTCTCGCGCTAGGCAGCCACCAATTTATGGTTGCAGCAAATGTGTGTTAGCTGCTATAGCTGGCTGCTGCAAATATTTTGGCTGCCGCAGTCTGGCTGCCTAGTGCGCGAGGAATCTATAGTACCGCTCTTTCCCGATGCTCGAAGCGATGCTCTGGTATTTAATTGCAACAAACTGCATTATATGCAGTCTGGGAAGTCTAACCACACAGCTATATAGGCACCTGTTTTTTTTTTATCATCATGAGTCAAGTCCCCAGGAAACAGACGTCAATGTTCCAATGCTCGTCATTAACGACAATACATTGTAAATAGAAATTATAACTGCTGTTTCTTTTCCTTGTATTTTTGACTAATTTATTTTAGGGTTTCCGATAGGTACTTTTTATTTTCATGACATACTACATTTTAATTGACGTAAAAGGTATCTGACATTTATTTGCTTGCTAATCCCAATTCTAATCCTTCGTAACTATAGAATATTATAAATGTGAAAATGTGTTTTTTGGTCCTCTCTTCACGCCCTGATTGGGCAACCAATCGAATTAATTTTTGACATAGAGTCAGTTGAAAGGACGGACAGTACCTTACATTAGGGTATTTTTTATTCCGATACTCATACGGGAACGGGAACCACGCGGGAGAAACCGCGGGCGGAATCTAGTGCGTTATAAAATATTAAAAGTTCCAATGACTTCGAAATGTGTTGTTCGCTTTCTACCAACACGGAACGCCAAAAAAAATAATTCAATTGAAGAAGTCACGCACATCACTTAGCCACAAGTAGCTCCTAAATTAATTGCAGAGTGCCAGCATCTGATTATTGGACCCATAAAATTGTCTCATTCCTCTTTCGATCGAGGGCGAAAAGGACGATAATGGTGGTTGGATGGCCGTCCGCGAAATATTAACTAACACAAATAAACAGTTATTGCCTGGCGCTCACTTTCCGAAGGTTAGAGGTGTACACTTATATAACTTTTATGTGGATATCTTACATTGAATAACATAAAAAAATATATTTAATTCAAACCCTAGATTCATAACCTTATCTAAGAGGAACATTATTCATAAACATTAATCTCACAGACGACTAAATTTAAGAGACGGGTTTTGGGGTTCTTGTAAATAAAAGAAATAAATTAAGTATGGCATTGTTGGCATTGGCATGTCTTTAATATGTTTAATTAAGTAACTAAAAAAATCGAAAATTAATTAAAATTCAATTTCATCGCCACATTCCACACACATGAGGCCGCGATGGTCCATGCATATATACTTTTTGCATTGCTTGCATTGGAACCTTGTCATACACCGTTTTTTATAATCACAATAACCACAAACCTTTTTTGAGTACCACTTGGGCCAGGTGTGTCAATGGTAGGCGTTTCACCTAAAACTTCGGCGATTTTCCTTTTTAGGCATCTCTTCAAAGTTGGCGTTTCGTGTCTTTAATCTGTCGTTGCTGCTGTCGTAATCTGATTAGTTGGACGTCGTAATTACTGTAGGAATCTGTCGGGACCATTTCATCTAATTAATTCCACATGATCTTCGGCAACACCCCTTTTGCTGACTGGTAAAATCAACATCACCAGAA
This sequence comes from Chrysoteuchia culmella, assembly GCA_910589605.1. Classification (NCBI taxonomy): domain Eukaryota; kingdom Metazoa; phylum Arthropoda; class Insecta; order Lepidoptera; family Crambidae; genus Chrysoteuchia; species Chrysoteuchia culmella. The sequence continues at coordinate 16,144,852 of OU342651.1, read as the reverse complement.
TCAGATAAACTATTCAAATAGTCCTCAATTTGTCGATCAACCATTTTAAAATAAAATAAAAAGATTTGATGTAAAATACACACTTTGAACAATAAAAAAAATGTAACTATGAATAATAACTCATATAGAATATTATCATATACTTACTTTTACTCTGTATAACCAGAACTCATCAAAAACAATGTTTTCTAAATAACTTGCAGTCTCGTCAAAAGTAACACTATTCATAAACATTCGTCTCCCAGACATTCAAAGGTCTATAACTTGTGCACAAGACGTCACTGCGAGGCAAGCGCACCCGCGTTATTACTGGTCAAGCGTTCTAGGAAGGTACTTGAGAGGTCATCATTCTATCTCTTTCACTCGAGACACTAGAAACAAAATTACGTTTTGCGCGGTCTGTGGGACGAATGGTTATGAATCTAGGGTTAAGTATTTTTCTTTCTGTATTATGTTAGGGCAAATTATTGTTTTTTTATATTTAATAGTTATAGTATCGGTGCTATCTAGCCTGATGGTAAGCGATCATGCGAATATAGGATGAAAATGACTAGAGGGAACCTGACTTGAAAACCCCAGATCAGATTGGAAGTATTATCATAGAAAGTACAGACTCGCTCATGTAGGTGGGTAACATTAGTACGAGAGTGGCAAACTATATTCGTTATCGAAAACTATTGCTTTATCTCTTTCTTAAACGTAGACTGTTTTACCGATATGTGCATACGATGGTTTTCGGTAAAATTGATAAGTTAATGTCAACTCGTAATAGAGTACAGACAAGAGTTTCACTCTCTCTTGCTTGTTCCTAACACTTTAAAAACAAAAGTGAATCATTAGCCACATTTATTTGAAAATAACATGTAAACTTAGATCCCGACCTACATTATTTCACTCAAAAGTTACATTCTACGTAGCACGGTTTGACGTAGATTAAATGATTCACTGGAAAAACCGGATTATGTACTCATGTAACACACATATTCGTCGTACTTTTAACCAAATGATAATTCACTGTTATTTTAACTAATTAACAGCTTAATGAGCTGATATTGTGTGGTTATTATAAGGTCATTATTATTGTTCTTTTCCTTGTTCACGGTGGTGGGTCACAAAGGTATATTTACTGAAACTTTTACGATTGTTCCTTAAACGAAAGTGGTTCGTTTGTTTGCTTGTAATTATTGACATGTTTATCTTCCTGTTAACACTGCGACAAGTGCTTCAATCGAGAGAATTATTTATTTACCAAAAAAATACCTAATTTTGTAGTAGGTATCTTAGTAGGTACCTTTAATATTTTAAAACCTTCAAAATGACATTAAAATAACGGCACTTTGCCACTATATTAAGTAACAAACTCAACTTCTTTCAACATTTTAACCTATTCACAAATATATTGTTCTGATACTGTTTTGTCACAATTGTGTTTAAGAAAAGTTAATTTTTTCTAGTATATTGTCTGGTTTTTTTATCACATTAAAATTGCATTGAAAAGCACCTAATTGTAAAGTACATGCTACCTTTTAAATAATATTAGATCGGATGAACAGCAGTGTGCAATTAATCAAAATGTAAACAAACATTTACGGCAATTCCTACTTCCAACTAATTTTGTAGTGGTAAAACCCATTTACAATAAGAATTAGGTATACTCTAGGTTATGAGTAATCAATTAATAGTAACGGTAGAAAATTACTACTCCACAAAACTGAAACTATTAGTCATTTTAAAGAGCACATTGGCTGCTTTATGAGGCAGCGGCTGCGGTTGCGAATCCACTGGACCTCTTTTTTGTAGATACTCACTAAAATTTGCTTTAGCTTATTTATGGATTTCGGAAATTTGGGGTACAACTCTTCTGGTAAAATCTAAACTTTTAAACTCGAAGGAAATGCTTGCGAACGAGCGATCGTCGAAAACAACTACGTGGCCTCTTGTGAAATAAATATAAGCATCAATAATAGGTCCTGTGCTGTATTTTCCGATAGTTGTAGTGAAGAAAAACGTTGCAGGGTTAAACCTGAAAAATTTTGTTTGTGGAGAAATCTTCATTATTGTTCTAGCATTTCGCAACAATAGATTTGTATCACAGTTTTGATCCTATTAAGCCTAAAAACTGTTCTTACATGAAAATTTTAAACCGTTAAAATAGATCTGTGGATTAAAATAACTGTTTTATGATGTCTATTTAGCTATGTAGATATACGAAATATTATTGCGTAAATAGTACTGTTAAATTATTCTACGTAGAGAATATCCTTTTTATGAAGGAAATCTTTGCTATATATGCCAAAAAATACTAACTATGTATATGCAAAATATTTGAGTTATGTGCTGTAATTATTACAGTACGACTACTGGTTTCTTGTTATTCTAATTGATATTTTTTAATTGCTTTAACATCGTATCTTTAAAATTGGAGATTATGAGAGGTAAAAATTATAAACTTAACTTTCCAAACCACTTTCAAAGAAATAGTTTATATGTTTAATAGCATAATGTTACTAATATATTTCAAAATATTTAAGTACAAAGAAAAAATTCAAAGCATATTTAGAAGAATTCATATCACAAAGAAGGGCGAGTGATTCCGAATGACAAATTCACCGATACTTTTACGGAATGACATCGTAATGAGTCTTCGATAATGGCACAATTTGTAACAATTAATTTCAGCTGACAGAACGACGACCCCGCCGCATCCTGGCTGATAAGGCACAGCAATAATATGTCATGGCAATATATTGTTCTATAGTCCATCACAATCAGTAGTGATTAAGGTAAATATCTTGTATTGTACTTTTTATATTTGGAATTCCATAAAATAAACGTAAAAGATAATCTGTTTCCTTTTACAAAAATAAAGTTATATTTCCTTTGTAATTTTGTATAAAATCTGTCGTAAGAAATGTCTCATAACGGTATGTCAAATTTCTTCAATCGCCTATTATTTCGCCAATCGATTAACTATTTCAACGTACGAGTCGTCGTCTCAGCCACATAACACCCACTGCTGGGTTTAGGCCTCCCCCAAGGATCTCCACAACAATCGGTCCTCGGTCTGCGCAGTCCACATCCAGCTTCCCGCGACCTTCACCAGATCGTCGGTCCACCTTGTCGGGGGCCTACCCACGGAGCGTCGTCCTGTGCACGGTCGCCATTCCAGAACCTTTCCGCCCCAACGGTCATTGGTTCTTCTTGCTATGTGCCCGCCCACTGCCACCTCAGCTGAGTAATCCTTCGAGCGATGTCAGTAACTTTACTTCTCCTTCGGATCTCCCCATTTCTGATTCGATCACGGAGGGAAACGCCTAGCATAGCCCTCTCCATTGCACGCTGGGTGACCTTGAGCTTTCTTATCAGACCCATAATTAGCGACCACGTTTCACTACCGTAAGTCATCACTGGCAACACACACTGGTCATAGACTTTCGTCTTGAGACACTGCGGTAAGTTGGACGCGAAGATTTTACGGAGTTTTCCGAATGCTGCCCATCCGAGTTGGATTCGACGGGAAGATCGATCTTTTTCTCGAAGTTGGACTTACCTAACTGGATTGTCTGTCCAAGGTAAACGTAGTGGTCAACAACTTCGAGTGTAGTGTTCCCAACGTGAACTGGAGTGGGTACAACATGGGAATTTGACATGATTTTCGTCTTATTCATGTTCACCCTAAGACCCACTCTTTGGGAAACACTACGGAGATCTTCGAGCATTGTGTTCAAAGTCTCAGCCATAAGGACTATATCATCAGCAAAACGAAGGTGTGTCAGGTACTGGCCATTAATGTTGATGCCGAGTCCTTTCCAGTCCAAGAGCTTAAAGATGTCCTCCAACGCAGCTATGAACAGTTTCGGAGAAATGACGTCTCCCTGTCTCACTCCTCGCTGCAGTTGGATGGGATTTGTGCTCTGGTTCTGTAATCGGACCGACATGGTGTCATGTTATGTGCACATAAGTACCTTTTAACACCTCGATACACCTATTTTTTTGGGTCCTTTCTTAAGGGGGGGATTTTTGCCATAATCGCCACGCTTGGCAGGCGGGTTGGCGATCGCAGTATGGTCAAGATTGTAGGAGACGCTGCTGCCCGTCTCCTGAAGGCTGAGTCCCTTAGTCGCCTTTTACGACACTTACGGGATGAAAGGGGGTAGTGCTATTCTAAGCCGAAACTACTCAGCTTACGTACGAGTACTTGATGAAAATAGAAAAACGGGTTAGGATGTCACAAAGCAAAGTATGGCGCAGTTGTAAAATTTTCAAGAATGAATTTTATAAAAATGCGAATGTCTCGAAAACGGTGCGTCGTAACTAAAATCTAACAACATTTTATATAATATATAATAATGCCCCCGGAGATACTAAGGTAGCATCCGATGGACATAAAAAATATTTTTTTTCCTTCCTAAAGTTTCATGCTATTTCAAAACTTCAAAATTTTTACATATTTTGGAAAAAAACAAAATGTAACACACACTTCAGTAGGGCAAGCACGAATAACTATCGAGTAAGTATCGAGCACGTAATGTCAAAAAATGTTTAGGAAAATGTAGTTCCGTTTACGTCTGGTAGAAACTCTGCTCAATATGTCATAATTTTTTTTACTTTACTTCTTCGATACTTACTCGAAAGTTATTCGTGCTAACCCCACAGGTTAGGTTAGGTTTGAACTGTGACCAATAATAATTGACACGGCGGGGACAATTAGGAGTGCATCGGCAGCATCTTCTTATAAAAAGTAATTGAAATTATTTTTATTAAAAAAAAAAACACTTTTTTTTATTTATTTGTCGTTCTTTTTTTTAAAGCAATGATTTTTTACACTTTTTGGAAAAAAGTTAGTGTTATTTTTATGCTTTCCTTTTGCGACACCCGGTTGGCAATGCAAAACGATTGGGTTCCGTAAAATCTGACGTGCTGCTGTCTAAACAGCAATATAGGCGTCAGCCATTTGCTAACCGATGTCACTAAAATCAATGATCGAACTTGAGTATTTTCCAAATTACCGTAACCGTGTCTATGCCAAGGACGTTACAGACAAAAGTGCTTTAATATTATTTTAACGGTGTAACCTAAAATCAAATGCAAATTACCTGAAATGTTCACGTAGGTTATCCGAAATACAAATGTAAAAGTCATTATAAAATTACCATACCGATTTTACAAGAAAATCAAGAGTTGTTTAACTTTATATAACACTAGTGGCCGCCCGCGACTTCGTTCGAGTGGTCATTTAGATATACAAACAAAACTACTCTGTTTCATCCACTCAAATATTTATTTTCACGATAAAACTAAATTTATGTTCATCCGCGTGGTCCAATCTTTTATATGCCAAAATGTATCAGACTGGTAGTTTCAGACGAGTCACTACCAAAGTCTTCCGCTAGTAAATGCGTACGCACGTTGAAGATGATGAAAATTTAAAGTTATCCATTGATGATGATAATATGATTCTGTACTTAAAAGTTTGTTATGCGTAAAATTCAGTACCGGTACAATACCAGCTAGCTACACTCGACTCGGTGGAAGGCACAGCCAGAAAACTCATTGGGGATAATAAACTGGTGAATACCAAGCTCCCCTCATCGACGAAGAGTTGCTTCATTGTCGGTATTCTACTGATTGTAATTCGGAGAGTGTGCTATTGAGCTGCATGAGCTCATCCCGCCAGCCCCTTTTTACCACCGGGACTCCAGACATACTCCAGCTATCACCCCTACCTGGTTGACATTCTACGTTTGAATACAAAGCGCTTCTCCTCATCTTTTATTATGCGCATTGCCAAAGAGTGGTATTCACTACCTGCGCTCGTGTTGTCGGGTGCCTACAATCCTGGTATATTTAAAGCTCGAGTGAATAGGCTATTCCTAGGCAAGCTCGCTCCATCTAAGGCCTCTTCTTAATCTAACGTTTCAGAATGAGGCCAAGAGAAAACCTATTTAATATAACAAATATTAGTCTAACGATAGTAGTCTTACATCTATGTGATAACTGGCGCTCTTAGAAATGTGAAGTGGAAATCATTAAAGCATAGCGTAAAATTCTTCCTTATACTGGATACAGCCCGATACTGGACTGAACTTTACTGATACTAGAACATATCTGTATACAAATTGTTTTTTTTCCAGTAGTTAATCAGAAGTTTTTATGTTACGTAATTTAAAAAAAACAATCAACGTCATAAAATATTATAAAATCCTTTTCTTATAATAATCAATGCCCCACACACAGTAACTTTTTGCAGCACTTCTTCGATAAGGTCGCAAATCGTCTACCTTTACCCAGCAGCAGCAACATATTTCGCGATTCAGTCGTTTTCTACAATATCAAATACAACTAAAGAAAATGTTCATCACGCGGGTGCCCTGGCCCTTATCATATGTCTTAGCACGGCTGCTAGGGCTCCTCATCAGGTGTACCAGATCTTCGATTTTTTATAGTTTGTCTCGACTGCTATGGTTTCACATCTGGGCCCTTATTCACTATGACCACTTAGCGATTCCCTGCTCAAACCACGCCAATGTCGTATTTTATTTTGACATTTTCAAAAGTCGTTTTCTCCATTATACTCCCAAATTATAAAGTTATTGTACAAGTACATGAAACTCACAAGTTGTACAATTATTAAACAAGTAAATAACTTTAAAAGTGTCATAGAGAAAACGAATTTTGAAAATGTCCAAACTAAATACGACATTCGCGTGGTTTGAGCAAGGAATCGGTAAGTGGTCATAGTGAATACGGGCCCAGGTATTGCGATCTTCAAAATTAATTGTAGCCTTTATGTTGCCGAGGATTAATAGCTTCATAACAAAAAAAGTTTTATCAAAATCCGTTCAGTAGTTTTTGGTGAGAAACGCGGACAACAGACAGACAGACAGACAAAAATTTCAAAAACCATATTCTTGGCAATTGTTACCTTAAAAAAGACCCCTAGAGGTATTTTATGGGTTTCGTACCTCAAAAGGAAAAAACGGAACCCTTATAGGATCACTACGTTGTCCGTCCGTCCGTTCGTCCGTCTGTCAAGACCGTTTTTCTCAGGAACGCGTAGAGGTATCAAACTGAAATTTATATCTAATACTCAGGTCTACTGTCCCTTGGAGCTGTGAAAAAATCAAACTTCTAAGCCAAAGCAATCAAAAGATACATCCGTTTATGCCGCAAATTTCAGCAAATTTTCGAAACTCGCACGGAAATCAAAACCTACAGGGTACTTCCCGTGAACTTAAAATCCTGAAATTTGGTACGAAGTTACGACTTATAGTACAGATAAAGGAAAAATCGTAAATTTTTAGTTACATCATATAATAATAAATATTTTTGAAAATTTTAAACGGAACCCTCGGTGCGCGAGTCCGACTCGCACTTGACCGGTTTTTTTTTATTCAATGTACAGAATTGACACAGTTATTTATATTATATTATAAAAAAATATATTATAATATTTCGATGTACGACTAACAGATACTTTCTTATATAAACTATTGAGACTTGTATTCGAGTCAGTCTGATGCTGTGTTCAATATAATCGTGATAAATAACCGTGCGTGAGTCTTCTCATTTGTACGACACACCCTGTAAAGTGCGGTAAAATGTGTATATATATTTAGGTGGTGGTCACATAATTAACGACACTAGCCGATATTCATACAATCAATGTTACTTTGGAGCCTTGGTTCTCTGCCAAGGATTGACCGAGCTGTGATCTGATAATGGACATCCAGGGAGTGAATGGAGGAGATCCAGATTGCTATACATACCCAACTGTAACAACATCTAAAAGTCAACATTCTAAAAGATGTAAGGATCAGAGTTTTCAGTTTTAGAAATTCCATACATTTTTTTCGCGTATTTTTTAAACATTATATATTTTATTAACATCCATACATTATATCTTTTTAATTTTTTGCATTTAACAATGCTATTTTTTTGTGATAAATATTAAACAAGAAAATATACTAGAAAAAAAGCTACTTGTCTCATGTCGCCCTGACGGAATGAGGGCGACATGAGACAAGTTGCTTTTTTCTGGTATATTATCCATACATCTCTAAGACTGTTGACCAGATAAATTGGGTGTGTATAGCAATGTGCATCTCCTCCATTCACTCCCTGTATGCCAATTATTCCATTATTAGATCACGCTCAGTCAATCCTTGGCAGATAATAACCAAGGCTCTTAAGTTAACTCGATTGTATAAAAATCGACTAGTGTTGGTAATTATGTGACCACCACTTTATATCGATGATGCCGCTTGAATCTTTCGTACCTTCTATCTTATCAAATGAAACTGAAACTGATTGTCATTGTCACTTATAACAATTTGTTAAAAATTCATTTCCGCATCAGAAATATTAGCCATGCTCAACTACTCGTATATCAAAATATATAGTCACACTACTTCACTCATTCACCATTGATTTAAAGCTGCGGATAAGACCCGAGACCATTAGCATAATCTCATTTTGAGTTGGCGCACCTGTGTTGAGCATTTTACAGATTACTATCAGAACTCCAAAATGTGTTTGTGGGTTATACACCGCAGACAGAGTATTGAGTACAGAGTACATGATGTTGTGACGAGTCCAATCATCGATGCTTAACGGTGAATATTTCTGATATTCTTCGAGCATGTCGGAGTATGATACTCATGATGATTAGATTATGGTAAGGCTCTTAAAACATCGTGGGCCGGCGGGTCGTCCAGCAAGTCGTTCAAGGGATTAGAAATAACCCAGATTTTTTAATATAAGTTGTTTTTATATGGCTTCACATCCATTAACTTATGCGTCAAGAAAAAATATTTTTATGGACTCGGTGCAGTTTGACTCTTTTTTAGTAGAGACGCAACTAAATTCTTAACTTCTTATTGTTAATGGTATTGCATAATACTACTATCTAGGTAATTCTTTCATGTGCGAAAATGTGAACCTATGACGTCCGCAATAACGAAAACAGGAAGGTTATAAACTTTTTTAGTAGTGACATCCTACTAATATTAGAAAAGTGAATGTATGTCAGCTTGTTTGTTTGTTTCTTACTCTTTCACGCTAAAACTACTAAACGGATTTGGATGAAATTTGGTAGACTTCAAGTAGTGGACTAACACATAGGCTACTTTTTATCCAGATATTTCCACGTAAACGGGAAGCCGCGGGCAACCTCTAGTTTCTGATAAACGACAGCAAAACCAACCAAATGCGAAATAAAAAAAAACCCAATAATCAATGAGCCCATCCGTCAATGATTGTTCAAGAGCTAACCGCAGACCTGTATGACACGGCATTTGTTGGCAAAAATTAGTGACCTGCCTTAGTCACCGGTAACGGTAGTGCTAGTGCCGACATTTGGGTCAAGTACTCCGAAATCAGTGAGCATGCGCTATCGCCACTATAAATGCGTTCTTAATACGATTACAATACATAGAAACCCAGTTGTTGGGGATTGGGAAAATCTGAATTCTGAAATCGAATGTAGGATGGAGTATAACTGATGAAGGAATCATTGAAGAATCAAATTGACTATGAATTTGCATGCAACTGGGGCCCTGCTGCGTAAAAAATATAAATATGGACGTGGCCTTAATTTGACAGTTAAATGACAATATATGGTAATTTTATGAGCTTCATTGGGGCTGGTTAATTCCTATGTTCATATAGCAATTAACTAGCCCCAATGAAGTTCTTAATACTTAGTTCATTCCATCAGAATTTCTAGATGCAGCCCACTGATAAGTAAAAATCTTCAGTATCTGTATGTGTTTGTCACAATTACCTACTTTGTAGCCTACCTTACTGACCTACCTTATCTACTATGTGATGTGTTGATTACAGATGTGCTGATTGAGAGATAATCATTATAAAAAAATTAAAACCGACTTTAAAAACTAAAAAGCAAAAAAATAAACCTTTTGCAGTCGGTGCCAGCCAAGGCATTCTACTTTGCGGTCCAACTATTTTATTTTTCTTGCCTTGGCTGGCACCGACTCCAAAAGGTTTATTTTTTTGCTTTTTAGTTTTTTGAAGTCGGTTTTAATTTTTTTATAAAAAAAATTTAATTTCACAATTTTTAAAGGTAGAACAGGTCTCGTACCTACGCTAATAACCTTATGTCAACTCCTCATTACCTTTTACAAAGCTGCTTTTCCCGGTGCACGGACGTTACTTATTGAGGGATTATAGCCTATAGGTATGTTGGCGAGGACCAATAGCTATTTAACAAAAAAGTTTCATCAAAATCCGCTCAGTAGTTATTGCGTGAAACTTCAGCTCGAACAAGAATCTAACAATTACCTGGATGATATAATTGTTTCATGACTTCCATGACATTTGGCCCCATATCTCCGAAGATTATCATCGGATCTCAATGAGACTTATATGGGACCAAATTGACAGTTACAACTATTAAAATCGGATCACCAACACCGTAGTAATCGGTATACATACACCGGACAAAAAAATAAAAAATACTCCCTCCTTTTTTGTTGAAGTCGGTAAAAAAAGCAGTTAATATTTTGAAATCATAGATTTTAATGGTCACTCACCCCTTAACCAGCTGTTTGCTTATGAGGTCACCATTGAATGAGTTTTGAAAGATTTTTGGCCATTTATTTAACTTTGTTTATGAGCTGACTTCGATGGTTTTTGTTAGTGTAGTAAGTGCTGGAATGGAATTATAAATAACGCAAAATATGAACATAAGAGAAATTTAAACGAAACGCAGCGCAGCGATTCAGCGAGACAATGGGTATATCTATGTATATAAAATTGAATGTCCTGACTGACTGATTGACTGATAATCAACGCACAGCCCCAAACCTTTGGGTCTAGAAATTCCAAATTTGGCAAAAAGTAGCCTTATAAAGCGCAAGAGTGCATTAAGAAAGGATTTTTCGAAATTTAACCTCTAAAGGGGTGAAATAGGGGATGAAAGTTTGTATGAAAGTCTGTCAGTTTTGAAGATAGGATCTTCAAATTTTGTATTTCGGTTGTCGATTAAATATTAACATTAACATATCTCGATGATTTTGAAAATTCTACCCCCAAAAGAGTGAAAAGGGGGAATGAAATTGTATAAGAAAAGTCCTTTATTTTCAAAGTAAAAGTGTAAGGGACTTCAAATGTTGTATTTAGCTTGACGATTAAAACTAAACATTCTCTCGGTGTTTTTGAAAATTCCACCAAAAGGGGGATGAAGTTGAGTAAGAAAAGTCCTTTATTTTAATAGTAAAAGTCACTTATTTTTTATTATGCTTATGGTTGGAACTTAAATAAAATCTCGAGAAATCAACCCCTAAGGGGTTAAATAATGTAAAAATCAACATGGGTGTTGTTATTGAGGTTTTATGGGATGTTGATTGCAAAAATGTTATCAATTTTGAAATCCGATGCTGTGGACACGAATCAACCCTTAATGGTTTAAGAAAATTGTTCAAATTTTGTATAGATAAGTAATGTAAAATAGGCATAAACATAACGACTTTGATCGCGATAGCTTTGGAGCATTTTCTACTACTTCTCCATTCACTTATATTATAAATGCTAAAGAAAGACTGCACTGTCTGGCTGTTCCTTTTCAAGCGTAAAGCGCTGAATCGTGATTTTAGTGAAATTTGATATGGACATAATATGTCCATAATATGTCCATATCAAATGAAGATGGACATAAAACACTTTTTACTTTTTATAAATGCTGATAAATGGTACACTTACGGTAGTGAAACGTGGTCGCTAATTATGGGTCTGATAAGAAGGCTCAAGATAAGTGACACCCAGCGTGCAATGGAGATGGCTATGCTCGAAGAGCGAAATGAGGAGATCCGTAGGAGAAATAAAGTAACCGACATCGCATCAAGGATTGTTAAGCTGAAGTGGCAGTGAGCGGCTCATAGCGACAAGAATCAGTAGCCGTTGGGGCGGGAAAGTTCTGGAATGGCGACCGCGCACCGGCAGACGCTCCGTGAGTAGTACCCCGATAAGGTGGACCGACGATCTGGTGAAGGTTGCGGAAAGCCGCAGGGTGCGGACAGCGCAGGACCGATCGTCGTGGAGATCCTTGGGGGAGGCCTTTACCCAACAGTGGGAGTTATGTGGCTGAGACGACGAAATGGCACCACCACGCGACATCTTAAATCTGCACGATAACCTAATTCCTCGGAAGGCTAGTGTTTTCATAAAAATGAAACTTTTTAAACTTGTTTTTATAGTGACACTAGTAAAATTAATTTCTTTAGTTAAATTATAATATCACTGTTTTAACAATATACCTGCAACAGTACAATACAATAGTTTTTAAAAATTCTGTCTGTTTGCTTGTTCAAGTATCACGAGAAAAATACTTGACGAATCCTTATTGTTACTTGGAAAACGTTTGTAAAAATAATCTAATTCTTCTCTATAAAACTAGTCCGAGAGATGTGAAAAATCATCTAAATTGTATGCAGTAAGAGGTGCATTCAAGTGGGTATGTATGCCAATATAAACGTTTATGGGTTTCACTAAGGCGAATATAATGAAGGTAAAATAATGAAGAAACCTCGATATAGAACAAGTAAACAAGGATAGTCAGTACTATTTCCTGGATTCATCAAGCAGTTAGCTTAATGTATTTGCACATTCCTTGACATCAATTGCATGTCTTTCCCATAATTTAAAAGTTACTAAAAGACATAGGGCAGAAGAGTTTGAAGATTTTTGTATGAAGCCTAGTATACCTACTGTTTCGCCATTTTTTCTTTCAAAATCGCAGCCAAAAGGGAAACTTTTCTAAAACAATTGTTTATATCAATACAAACTCAAAATTCTATTGGACAAAATATCTTAAAGTGTCACGTTCACGTTTCAAAGTTATAAGCAGCTAAAGTTGTCAAAAGAAGTTCAAAAGCGCCACTGATACAACTTTGACAGCTTATTACTTGGAAACTAGACACTTTAGGAAATATACGTACATCTTAAGTTTTGGCGCGCACTGTTCATTGAAATAAAACAACTTTTACGGATATCAAACGCGCTATATTTCCACGAACTAAGTTGTAATTGTCCGTATTTTTAGGTTTTTAGAGGTTTTTTTATTTTCCCGACGTTTCGGCACCTTTACTTTAGGAAATTTTGTCAAAGATTATTCTATTATAGATTTGTATTGACATAAACAATCGATTTAAAAATGTTTCATCTGTGGTCGTGATATTAAAAATAAAACTAAATTGCGAAACAGTAGGTATACAAAAATCTTCAAACCTCTTGACGACATGACTCAGTGCGGCCACTGATGAAACTTATATTGTTATGCTGGTCTTAAACTGCTACAAACATTGTACAAAATCTAATTACTGTCAGGCGTCGGGGAATAAAATAATTAATACATTTTTTATTTTACAATGTAAAATAAAAATCTAATGTTCGACGTCCATGTATGCAGGTGCAGCAATAAATCAAGTGTTATACTCTTTTTTTTATGAACGACGGGTAGACTCTTAGCCTTCATCATACCTGATGTTAAGTATTGATAAGGCTGAAGATGGAAGCAAGCCTCTCCCGGAATCCTCAGCCACTGAGGAACTGGCTATCTTATTCCGAACTGCCGCAACACAACAGTGCTGAAAACATTGTTGTTATGGCGTCAGACTTAGATAAGATGGTGGTACCTATCCAGGCGGACTTACAAGTCCTACCACCAACCAAACCAAATACAATATGTACCCCCGCTGGGAATCGAACCCGGGACCCCTGGGTCTGATACCGGTGGTTGTACCACTAGACGGTGTGAGAGGCGGTTAAAAGTGACATGGGTTATGAATTTATGATATAATTTTTTATACATCCGTAATATACATATAACAGTAAATTTACAGTTTTTTGTCGTTGGCCGCCTCAACATCTTGACCGGGTCAGATCTGCCCAATGTCTTTTACATCTTGGGAATACCTATAAATTATCTGTGAAGTTGTACTGTCATTATAACTTTTTAATATTGCATTTTACAATGCTATTTTTATGTGATAAATATTTCACAAGAAAATATTTGTTCTGTCATCTTCGTATGTGTTTGTATGTTTCATTAAGTAACATCTTAAACTTTCAAATTCTAAGTTTTCCACAGCATCGCACGGGACAATTTGTTAGTGAGTGTCAGAAAACAACGGAGTTTGTGAAGACAGCTCAATTTTAATTACAACATATTTCTTCTACTTCCAAAATTTCTCATGGATTTCCAAAAAATATGCAAAAAGTTATGCATGTCTTTTTCTGACATTTCAGACACAACCCAAATCAAACAAACCGTTGTTGAACCAGTTCTCAAGTGATGTCCCGTCATCCGTAGGGTAAAGATTTTTATTTATTATTTAAATCATTCATGATCCCTAGTTGAGGGGTGACAACGATTATCAATTACACAGAGGTTGTTCTATTGTATTAGTTTAATGATTTCATTACACGTTTTCGCCCACGGTTGGAAATCAATGTGGAGTGGGTGTTGTAGACATGTCTTATAATTGTAGAATGCGGTCAAAAAATTTACATAAACCTTTTTTTGTAATGAGACTTCATTTGTTTTTTTATTTAACGTGCACCCATTGAATTAATAGGTACATTTTTTTACTTTATTTCCTCGATACTTACACGAAAGTTTTTCGGGCTAGGCCTACAGAGATCAGCGCGTCAACTAACCAAACAAACATAATAAAATATCATCAAATGTGTGTGTGTGTGTACGCTCTGTCATGAATCCAGAATTTGTGAGGTTCCTCGAAGTACAACTTTAATTATCTAAAGATTCCACTTATCCAATATCTTAGTCCAATGTGCATTTGATCAAAGAAATTGAATGACTTTATCCAATGTATTGAATGGGATTCTAAGTTTATAAGGCACTGGACAGTAATTTCATAATTTGAGTGATAAACTTTAGTTGGATAATATATTAAATAATATTTTGCTTTCTTCTGTGGTGGTTTTATTAATATTAAATAAAGTTACTAATTTTACTTAAATAATACTGCTTACTCTCTTACCAAATTCAATGTTCAATTGATTTCAATGATCATCAAATCGAACGGTAAACCCAAGTAAGAATGGATACGAAATGTAGTAAAAATCATAAACGGTCAGCAGTCAGCACAGCAGTAACAATGCTCTTCCTTTCGGTAGCGTGACATAAACAATGTTGGAGTGCATTGGTCGGGTCAAAGTCACGTCGTAGGCGCCTCGCCATCTTCAGACACGTATTCAGCACGTACGGTCCTTTTTTGCCGACGGTACGGTTCAGTGAGATTTCCTGTCCCGAGATAGTGACTGTCGTGAATTTTGTGATATTATTTTAAGTTAGGTTTTAGGTGCAAGTTGATAGGCCCTATCTAGACGACCGACGTTATTTAAACGTCATTGTTTTTCAGTCGTATATTTGAATGATATTTTAAACCACGATTATCTAAATAAACAGTTGGTGAAATTAGCGGCGCTTTTAGTGGTTTGATTGGTGTTGTTGTTGATAGAATATTGAATACTGTATACATTTTGAACAAGAATGATGGTGGTGCAAATTTACGTATGGATAGGCTGATCAACTTATACGTACTACTACCCAGTTACACGTGGTTTAACTATCTCGGTTTTGTTTAGTATCAACATGTTAGTGACGTGACAGTATCACCTCCAGACAAATCCACGTGCCATGACCAATTCCGTGTTGGTGCTGGTCGGTAAGTAGGTACAAGTGCTATGTTTTAAATATAATATTTACAGTACCTAAAACCCTCAAAATATTTTACTGCCACATGGCAACACAATGATTAATGTGACGGTTTCATAGAGTTAATTTATTGTGTATACATTAACATGGTAAAAAGCTTAAACATGGTAGGCATCCATCTCTATATAGTTTAATCTCGTAGTAAAAATCTCAAAGGCGGACTTAAAAAGAAAGTAAGGTGATTTAGAAACAAACCAAATAACGCTACGATCTTTCTCTCTCTTAAACCACCCGAAAATTTAACAATGCTTGATGGATGTATCCTTACTACTCGTATCTTATGTGTTACTAGCGGCCGCCCGCGGTTTCACTCGTGTGGTACCCGTTCCGGTGGCAATATCGGAAAAAAGTATCCTGTGTTTTAATCCATTTAGTAGTTTTAGCGAGAAAGATTAACAAACAAACCAATTGACATACTTTCGCATTTATGATATTGGTAGGATTTTATTCGATGTTTACGTTGACTGCTCGTGCTCTAGCTCGGTCTACAATTTGAATGGAATTCGCTAGATCAACAACACTATAAAATGTTGCAAAATGCAAATTCTTTTAAATAAGGCTCTCTTGTCACTTACCACCTTAGGATATATCCATCAATTCTCTACCTGTATCTCCTAAGAGGTAAATACACTTCTATGTTCAGTCACGTGCAACGACATAGAACCACTAAGCAACCTTGTCACATTACAATATTGAATGTACCTAATCGTAGTATGTAAAATAACTACCGCTTTGTTTACGTTTTGGACTGCGATACAGCGTTGCCAAGTTTGGGCTAACTTCGTGATAGCCTTTTTGAAACCAGCCTCGAATGTGCTTATACACTTGTAGTACAAACTTGTGCAGTAGATGTATAGTTTAATTATGCATTTAGTGTTTGCTAAGTGTGGCCTTTAACCTTTGGGAATAAGGTTCTATAAATGGCTTTAGGTTTAAATTATTTATGGCTTATTAAACGTGAACTTACTAAAAACGGATTGGTAGGATCCTATCCTATCCTACTAATATCATAAATGCGAAAGTATGTTAGTTTGTTTGTTTATTTATTTGTTTGTTTGTTACTCTTTCACGCAAAAAGTATTGAACCGATTTGAATGAAATTTGGAACACTGATAGAAGATAACCTGGATTCAAACATAGGCTACTACACCGACGAGCAATGAAAAAGTTCCACTCACAAAATGCCGACAAACACCTTAATATCTCCTAAGACATAGAACCTAGCTTCATAAATTAAAAATAATTAAAAATCACACATTAATATTCTGATGCGCTGTCAATATTGCAGACGGCGTTATTAAGCTTGCCTTTCCCGTTTAGGAGTAATTTGGTGCTATGTCACTGGAACTTTTTCATTGCTCGCGAGTGTATTTATCTCGATATTTCTACGGGATCGGGAACCACGCGGGTGAAACCGCGGGCGGCTGCTAGTAATCAGATATTTTTTTTAGAATAATATGTTATACCTGCTTGTACAGTTCAAGTAATTGTTCAATGTCCTGACTGAAGTACAATGTCGAAATGACAGTCACATAGACGAAATTCACAAAGAAAAATTTCGATATGGTAGAAAATACAAACAACTGAAATCCATATTGTTACGAATATCAAAATGCTAAATCGGAATATCTCTAAAAAGAAAAACGTAATTCTTTATTTGTGGTCTCGTTCTGGCTATCGCCCTTTTTTACTAAGCTATCGCGATTTCACCATGTGTATTGCCATAAAAATTATCTTAACACTGTTGTGTTCTGATTTTCAAATGTAAGATAACTAAGTAAACCTATGTTGTTCTTAAAAGTATCTACGATTATTCTTAGTTATAGGGCAGTCTATTGTAAGGGCTTATTTCCCGCTGCATCCTGCAGTAAAATTGTTAAGGTGATATTAAATAAATTAACTGATAAAGATTTAGAGTAAATTAATAACAAAATACGATATCTTATTGACACGATTATTTGATCTAAGATAGATTATTAGACTAGGGACCAAGTCGTAGCTCGTGGACCAAATTGACTTGTAAAGTAAATGAAGAAAACAAAAATGTTAATATTTTTAAATTATCATAAAAAAGCTTTCAAAATTGTCTACTTACATTCCACTAAATCTACATGTGCAGTCATCTTTTCCTTTTTTAGCTTAAAAATTTTAGAATTTTTTGAATTTTGTTACGTAAGTAAGTTTTATTTTCCTCTCGTCAAAGCATAAGTGTTACGTGAGATTATCCATAATTAATTTTATTACCTGAATTTGTTGACAGATTTTTAATTATTATTTTTTATCTGTAAGCTAGTAATTGCTGTCTTAACTGGTTTTGTCGAATAACTTATCAGCTGAGTCTATATTACTCATAACATGTGTACAAACAAAAGGTGACAATTCAGCAATGATACATTTTTAATGCCGTTTCTAAGGATAATACTTCAATTCATGTTAAAATGATCGTTCGACAAAATGTATGATAAAAAGAAAAATATACTACATATTTTGAAGAAAATAAGTTTGTCGATGAAGTGCGTAATTGATCATTGTAACATCTAGTATATCATCCAATACAGATAGAAATTAGTGTTATCGAATTAATATTAACTTGCTAACAAATGCTGCGCTGTAAGATAAAGACTACATTGCCATTACAAACCAAAATTTTGCACAGATGTTTACGCCAAACAAATTCAGTTTATAGAGCAAATGGTTAAAGTCTAGACGATGCTTCAGAGGATCCCAAATGAACACCTATTTTAGTGCAGAAGAGGAAGGGTCAGACTTGCCAAATGCAATACCGGTGAAACATTTTTCTCTCCGCAGATTAAACTTCACAAGACCGTTGCATTGCAATCTCGTACCGAAAACTCTAAAGCTTTTGTTTTACTTCGTTAATTGCATGTGTACTCATCGCAACACCGAATTGCCGTCTAATAAGTTCCCCCAATTCATGCACAAAGGGTGTACAGAAGCTCACAAAACAAAGCGTCCACGCAAATCTTGAAAGAAATTTTAATCAAACGTAATGTTCCTTGTACTGCTATTACAATTTGCAGCGTTGTACTGAACGCTTTTATTGCTAAGGCGATACGGCTTTACTTGGCGTGCAATTGTAGCGTTTGATGTCGCGTTCGTTATACGCACTACACCGTTCATTGTGCGTCGAAAATAATAACCACACAAAGCGGTGTGCACACAGGCGAGTTTACGCACACAGGACGGAGCGTGGGGCGCATGCAGTCCGTTCACCAAAGTTTGGTTAGTAGTGGCCCCGCGTGCTCGCGGTGAACGCGTCTACCGGCCCGACTCGCTCACACTCAATAGGAAATTACGAAACACCAATCCAATGAACTTTAAAAGAAACAGTGCTCGATTTATACACTACACTTCCCTCAGTTCCGATTCATTCGATTTTCCCGTTACGTTTTGCAAACCGTGATACATCGCCGGATCAACCCTAGTATTTTCGTCATATGTTCCGTTAGGATCAGTGTGTATTCTGAAAAGTTTTAGTGCTTTCAGTGTCAGCTGTGTGTAAGCTCGTTTGTTATCCCTCTCAGTTCGGTAGAGAGTGAAAGGAAGGCCAAGTTGCGAAGGGAGCGTTGTTTTGTTTTCACAATTTTCTGCTGCAAAATAGAGCGGATTGAGAAAATGTAAGTGAAATGTTCTGTGTTTTGCTATGTATTATGGATTAGAAATTTTCCTTATTTTAGGGATTCAAATAATTTCTAGATTCTAATTATGTAGAATTTTGATAAATGGATTTTATTACTTTGAATAAGTTTTCAGTTTCATTCAATGTAATACTTACCTGAGCACTTCCATGGAGAAATAAAAGAAAATTTTAGGAAAATTAGTCTATACTTGTTTTCACAAATAAAAAACTTTACTAAAACTAAGCATAGTTAATTAACAAAGTTCGTTCGCATAAGGTTAAAAGCTGCATGCGAACTAAAAGCGTCCGTCTGATTAGACAGAGCTTCACAGCGTGTTTGTGTTAGACCGTTTACGTCTCGGTCATGTGGACTCCAATTAAATCCAGCGTGTTTATAAATAGGCGCACTTAGGGCCCACTTGCTGCTAAGTTGATGTTTTACCAACTAATACTGTGTGTGTATTACGGACGAGATTTAGAAACTGTCTCGGTTTTTTCGAGCGTTTTGATCGATCGCGACGCTCTTTTGTTTTGGTGTTAGACAATCAATGTTGGGTGTTAGGGTTCTTCGAGGATCCAGCGTGTTTATAAATAAGTGCACTTAGGACCCACTTGCTGCTAAATTGATGTTTTACCAACTAATGCTGTGTGTGCTCACTATTATGGAGATTTAGAAACTTTCTCCGTTTTTTCGAGCGTTTTGATCGATCGACGCTCTTTTGTTTTGGTGTTACTTACAATCAATGTTGCGTTTGTTATACTTACCTACTGTAAATAAGTGGTTATTTTTAGGGTTCCGTAGCCTAATGGCAAAACCATTATAGATTCGTCATGTCTGTCTGTCCGATGTATGTCACAGCCACTTTATTCCAAAACTATAAGGATTACACAGTTGAACCTTGGTAGGTAGATGTATTCTGTAAACCGCTTTACGGTTTTTACAGATAAATAAAAAATATATAACCTAATAAACCTATACGTGTGGGGTATCTATAGTTAGGTCATTAGGATAGATTTAAAAATTACATTAAAGTTTGTAAGACAATTTTTTCTCAAAGACAACCGTTTAAAAGATGTACACTTCCAACGTGGTAAAATGTGTCGTCGTCGTCGTCCCCCCTCCCCCTCTAGTATTTGAAATAAGAAAGTGAAAAATCAAAAAAATTCAACGAAAATCGGTTTGAACGAAATATATTTAGCAGTGAGAGAGAGAGAGAAAGCTATAGCACATTTTCCAAAACCGCATATATAATTTGTCATTCATATAATCACTATGAAAAACAAAGTTATTTTTGCAGACGTAAAGTTATAGTGGCATTTTGGGTAGGTGTATTTAATATAATAATTATAGAAACTTTATTGCACCGATACAATATAGGTATATCATATACAAAATGACAAAAAAGAGGAACACACAATAGGCGGCCTTATTGCTACATAGCAATCTCTTCCAGGCAATCTTGAGTGAGAGACGGAACTCTTCAAGTGCAAGTTCGACTCGTACTTGGCAGATTTTTTTTACTTATGTACTTCTGATGCTAATTAATGAAAAGAATAAGACTACCATAATTATCTTGTGCCACTAGTTGTAGACGGAAAAGTAGTACTTATCTACTTAGAAGATTTAGATACACTCTCTCTAATAATTAATGCAAAAAATTATTATAACTTGTCATTATATCAAATTAGGGTTGGAATTAAAATTTAAAAATCGAAGCGCAACAAAACAAAACAAACTGCAAATATTTCAGGAAAATTCTTACGGAAGAAAACTGCATACTGTAGATATAAAGTTTTGGCATTGTTTTTGTTAAATATATACCTTTAATCGAGTTTGCGTCAGTCTTTTCTCTGAATTCTCGTTAAATAATCATAGCTCATATGTAGGTATCATAGAAACAAATTGAACTATGAACTTCAGCCTCTAAAAACTGTTATTTCAGTTATTTCACAAACTGTATTTGCTGAAAACGCGTCATCCTCATTGCGTATGAATTTTAGTCAAAAAATGTTACATATTTTCTTTTCTTGGTAGAGGTAGGGTAAAAGGTATAGAGAAATAAATAATTTTGTGTTTGAAGTTGAGTATTAGAGCCTCAAATTATCGTGACCTGTTATTTTATGGGAGAATTGTAAAAAGCTCGAATATTTAGTTCCTCTTTTATGTATTTTCACAAAAATCTATGAAAATATATAGCTCACTTACAATTTATAGCAGCTGTAACGCGTTTTTACATTGTACTTTATTTACGATACATATTCTAAATAAATTCTTTAAAAAGAATGATTCCTTTCAGTAAAATGAGCTAACTAAAGGACTTAAGCTAGTTCCCCTCCAGGGCCCATAGATTTTTTCCATCCTGTATAGTACTGCGGTGTTCTCAAAAGCAGTACCTATCTAAAAAACCGACTTCAAAAAGTAAAAAAATAGTGCCTTTTGTAGGCGGTGTAATCCAAACAGAACATCTAAGTAGCATTGTAAGAGACAGAAATATAATAATAAGAATATTGTTAACCTCTTATATTTTGAAATCGGTTAAAAGCTACATTAAAATCAGTCCATTCGTTTGGAAGGTACGATGACGATTTCATAGCGGAATGCCTGCTATCACACTTAGCCGATTTTTCAATACTGATACGTAGTTTTATAACATGCCTCTATTTCGTAAAGAGTATATAGGTTACCCTATATTCTATATCCTATAATAGGATATAGAATATAGGGTAAATAATGATGATCGTAGATAATTAAAAAACCGGCCAAGTACGATTAGGACTCGCGTACAAAGGGTTCCGTACCATTATTATTAATATTGAGCAAAAAACCGCAAAAACATCACGTTTGTTTTATGGGACCCCACTTAAATATATTTTTTATTCTGTTTTTAGTTTCAACTGTCTAGCTATCACGGTTCATAAAATACAGCCTGTTGACAGACAGACGGTCAGACAGACAGGCGGACAGTGGAGTCTTAGTAATAGGTTTTTACCCTTTGGGTATGGAACCCTAAAAACATAGATTTATCACAGCTTGTGTATGACAAGTTGTAATATGCATTTCAGCAATAAATAATGCTATGTATTAGCATTGTTGTTCATAAGGAAATTGCAGTCAATTGCATTGCAGACTTAATGATTGCATACCTTATTCAGAAGCAGCATGTAACCGCATTTAATTTATTTTAGAATAATTATCTGTTTTTAACTATAATAGTATTAATTATGTGGAATTTCAAGGGCAATTTTCCTTTCATGTTTGTTGATGGGAGAACCCGATACTGACCACTGTCCTGTTGTGTTAACAATATAATTACTAAATTAAATAAAAACATGTTTTTTTATTTACAAAATATTTTTCTTTTCATAAATAATCGTTTCTTAAAAAAATTGAGCTTCAAGTCGGACAATCTCTATATATTTTTTTTAAGGAAAGCTCATCCTACAACATAAGCATTTATATCAGGATGAGTATTTCTGTTAATTCTCTTTCTTCATTCATGTGACGAAAAGAGCTTTACTTTTTTTTAAGTTCAATTAAAAATATAAAATTTATCAAGACTAGTGGTTTAGTTTACATCCATCACTGCATACATTTTTAAGCAATGGATGTAAAAAGATTGCATGGATTGAAAGAGAGAATGATATACGCCAAGTTAAATGGCTCCAAATACTGTTCTAGTTCGACAGTTCAATCTATAGCTTCTGTGGTCTCTTGGTCCACATAAATGTCACAATAATTCATCGAGAAAGGATAGCCCAGTGTATGAGTGAAGATTTATGTTAAGGGCAGGAGTTATCAGAAGTATAACGTTCCTTTCTTTATCACTCAGTTTGAAATGTCAGTTTGTCATCGACTCGTAGTTTGCTTGAGCTTTTGTTATCACTGGATATCCTGTTCATATTAGTTACGAGCCTAGTTCGATAATTTAAAACATGTGTTAGAAATGTTTTGGTTTTGCTTCATTATTTTGCTCCTCTTTCGTATCTAAGAATTGCAAGGTAAAATGTCGTGTTCTTATCATTCATTAAACATAGAATTTGTGATTTTAAAGATAAAAAGCTGAGAGTCCTATTAATACCGAGAAAGTAGAGTAATTATAAGCAAATACCGACAAAATACTCTTATTGACAAATATATTAAAAACTAATACTTAGTTTGCTCAAATGATCCACCGTTTACATGAACAATCCTTATACAGAGTGCTTATCAGTTACCGTTGTCTTGTTGCAGAAATCGCTTCGATATCTTGTGCATACAAGAATATTATAAGTATAGAGCAAACAAGCACGCCGCCCACATTGTGAGATAACGCGGCATCCCGTCGCAGAGAAGTTAATCTAGCACGGGAGACAGGAAACATGCCGATAGTCGAACAACCCGGAGACAAGTAAATGAGCGACTTCTCAACACGCCCGTAACATGCTTAGCTGACACTAGTCCATGCCATGCCAGCCAACAATCTAGCGAGAGAAATACACATAGAAAGTATGAGAAACAAAAACAAAACGAATAGTCTACGAATCAACGATAGAATTATGACAAACGACAATCATTCCAAATTAGACGAAATTCACAAAACGACTGATTTAGATAGGTGTACTATACCTGAACGTCTCCGCCCGCACACAGTCGAAAACGTATTGCATAAGGTAGGAGACGAATACGGAAAAGAATCAATTATGAAAAAGAGGGTTGTTGACGTATATGGTGGTGCAAGGCGAGCCGGCGATTTGAAATTCAAATTACATAAGTGGACGGGAGCGATCGGGAGGACAATGGGATTGCGCGTGAGAGCCGTCGCTTGCTTCGGGCTGTTGCTGACGATGCTAGGGACGTGCCACGCGGCACCAGCATGGACGCGGACTGCCAGGAGCACACACAGCGAGAAATCAGTGGTGAGTTTTAAATTTTAATCTCAGCACTATTTCATACATTTCAGCTATTCGGCAGTGTCTAGACGCAATCAAATAAATATCCCCGAAGACTAGAATAGCCTCATTCATCAAATCTAAACACAGTCTACTGCATTGTTCAGCAGAGGATGTTTCGGAATTAGCACAAAGCCCTGCTCGATTCAATGTTAAATAACATTAAGTAACAAACAGGGACGTTTCGGAAGTAAATGTATGATCATATTTACATGTAGCGGAGAGTCCCTAGCTAGAGCGTCTTATGCATACTAAACAGTCTTAAAGATATCCTGACGACTCGCAAGGTTTAGTCTCGTCTGAGACCGACGGAAACTGCTGTTTATTATACGGCATTGTCTGCGATATCTACATCTGTCTGATTTACCAGACAATGTATTTTCATATGCACTGTTCCTTTCACAGCTTTCTTTATATAAAAGACCCTATCTAAAATTCATGCTTCTGCCTACAACTTCTTACTTAAATATCTATAATTTTTCACAACTTTTGTACAACCAAAGATAAATTGTTCATTAGTTTCCTTTAACCCTATTTTTAACAATAATAATATAAGAACTGACTGACAATAACATACATAATGACGACTACATCGCGACCGGTTCACAATACGGCGATATATTATGTCCACTCCATCTTAGGACGGATCCAGAACTCTTATACGTCCTTAGACGGATTAGCGGCCATTTTGAGGCGTATTTCCGAGTAATATGGGACAAAAAGGCGGCGTGTCGTATTAGATTACGGGACCTGACAAACGGACGGACTGCTCCACGAGATTAATGGGGTAAGTGACGAGTGGGTGGGGAGCCGACTAGGAGCGTCACAAATTGAGAAAAATCCACTAATTCTTACATGGTGAATAGTGTTCGTTACGTGAGATTGAAAAAGTCTACTGACGCGTAACACGACGGTGAATAATGGGAAAAGCACGGGGTTGATATAATTGCATAAGTGCGCCATGGTCGTTGAATTCTAACTAGTAGTAGGTATTACTTTACGTTTTTTAACCGACTTCAAAAAAAGAAGGAGGTTATCAATTCGTCGCGTATATAATATATATTTCTTATGTATGTTCACCGATTACTCGGGAACGCCTGAACCGATCGAAATGATTCAAACGTTATAACACCGTGTTTGTTGGTCCCATTGTGTGAAATTTTGATATCAGTTTAGTAGTTTTCAAGAAATCTTGAAAAAACAGTAGTTTTTTCGGTCAAACGGTTTGACTCAAACTAGTAGTTGCCCACACTGCTAGCTTGAGTCAAACCGAAGTGCGGGACTTATTGTAACTTCAAAAAAAGTGACAAATAAAAAACCTACTTCAAAATTCAAAAAGTAAAAAATAACCCTTTTGGAGTCGGTGCCACCCAAGTCAACGATGGTGCATTCTTTAAATTCTACATTGCACTTCTATACTTCTTGCCTTGGGAGCCACCGACTCCAAAAGGATAATTTTTTATTTATTTTGTCGGTTGTTATTTTTTTAGCAATAAGGAAATAATACCTACATTATAAAAATAATATTGTCGTGTTTTTCTGACTTTAGATAGTGATTACGATAATGTCTGTAAATCAAACTAATAAACCATATAAGATAAGCTCCTGAAATCGGGGCGTATCTTAAATTGCATCTCAAACACCGAACCGCATCGGAGGCGGCTTCCTGCGCGCGCGCATCTAGGCCATGTTTGCCCTCGTTATATAAGTGATTAATGCTCAGCTGCAACACTCTGATCATTACAAATATGGATTCAGTTCTGGTGAGCAATAAACGAAAAATATATTGCCGTTTTTTGGTCATTGATTCTCTTTTGTTTTCTGTCACTCTACACAATATGGCCTTTATTAATAAACATGGAGTTATAAATCTGCGGGATGATTTACAACCATCGGACACTAAATCGCATTTGAAACCTATGCTTTGTCTTTCTCTATTTTGAAGTGAGTGACAGTGACAAATGCGTAGATTCCGCTCTCGGAAAGTTTCCGAAGGTTTGTGAATAAGGCGGCTGATGTTGTCGCCTTATTCAATCTGCGGCACCCTGGCGGCACCTGTAAAAAGAACTTTTTAAAAGATTCTAGTCAGTACTTACAAGATATATTTTTTTCTAGCAATAATTTCAGCTTTAATAAAAAAAAAATGCAATAACTTTCGTTAACTTTCAGAAATTTTAATGTCACAGCTACATTATATATACTTTAAACTTTTGTTCGATAAAAAAATATATTTTTATTTGTCTGCCTACGTAACCTACGTTAAATAGTAAGTGCAATATGAGGGCCACAAAGTTAGCGTTCGTGTTTTCTGCAATATGCCTGCTAGCGTGCGTAGGAGTCGAACTATTGGCGGCGCGAGTAACTTACTGCGAATCATGATCCCGGTGATTGCTATCATTATTTAGTTTTACTATTTCTTGCTATTACTTACTTTAATACTTCCTGTGCATTTATCAATAAGGAACGTAACTATGCACTTACGAAACATTCAACGATAACATATTAATTTTATTACAATTATTGGTAAAATAAATAAATAAGTTTTTACTTATAACTCTCATAAGTCACAACACATTTATCTAATAATTAACAACAAAAGCTATCTTAATCATCATCATAATCGCTCCATTGTTGTTTAATCTGAACTTGTAAAACTATCAAAATTATATTCTATACATAAGTCTTAAAACCTCTTACCTAGTATTGTAAACAATATTCATAGTACTGGCACTATAGGTCTATAGTTATAAATACTTGTTTTAACCATTTAGTATTATTTTTTTACATGTATGACTGTTTGTTGCCATAAATAAAGCGAAAAAAAGTCATATGCCTGAAAACTCTTGATTTATCTATATTAATAGTATGAAGAGGAAAGATTTGATTGTTTGTGTTTGTTTGTTTGCATTGAATAGTGAAAACACCCGTGAGGCCGTGACCACGACTCCTACAAAGGTATCAAAACGTCGGATACCCCAGAAAAACCATAAAACATCATGGAATCCAAAAGTAGTTAATGTGTTAAATACATATAACGCATTTATAAATCCGTAAAATTTGTTGTTATATCAGTATTTATATTAGGTATTTATGATTTTCGTAACAGTTAACTTTTGCATATTAAAGAGCATTCGTTTAGGACTTGTTGTAAAAGTAAAAGAGAAGTTTTGGAACAAGTCACATCGAAATGTTGTCGTCATACCTACTCATATAAAGGTCTTCTTATTTGGCCATCACCTACAGGTATATAATGTACAAGCATTTATCGTCAACTCCCGACATAGTGCGGGTTATTGCGTCCGCATGCCTGGGACAGCCCTAACAAAGACTGGCGACGGTGACTCGTCCGGGGAATGTCGCATCGGGGTGAGGTTGCCAACATTTGTTACGCAAAACATAGTATTTATTAATGTTATAAAATTTATTATATTGTAAAAAATATGTTTTGTAATAAAAACGCTTCTCAAACTACATACTTTACAACTCCAAAAGAATTTAAATAAAATATAAGTTCAAAACTAATCAGATGAGAATATTTTCTTGATCCATACTTTTTAGAGCGTGATTTTTCAGTAGTCGGGTTCTAGTTTTTGAACTTATTTTTTCATTTAAATTCTTTTGGAGTTGTAAAGTATGTAGTTTGAGAAGCGTTTTATGTTTAACTCCCTTCTAAGTATCTTATGGAAATTATTACCAAAATTCGATTTATGCAAGCAAAGCCGCGAGCAAAAACTCATAAAATATATGTTTTTTAACGTGCTTAGAAAGAGCTTTCATATCACACCAAACACGATATTCTTTAAAAAAGAAAGGTTTTTTAGTTCACAGCTTTATTTAATTTCATGTGACGTGACATAGCCTAGACGGACCCAGCGGACAATCGAGACGCTTTCGACGATACCTCAATTGTGAATCAGCTAAATAAAAAATAAAAAATATATATATATAAGTAAATTTGGCACCCCCATGCCGGAGGCGACACAGAATAGCAGTATCATTTAGAGTCTAGTTGTTTATGGATGAAGTTGTTACAATCTTGTATACTTACATAAAATTCCTATCCTGGTGATTAGCTCAAAATAAATAATATATTACTAGGATTTAGAAAAAAATATAAAAAATTGCGCCCAACGTGGGGCTCGAACCCACGACCCTGAGATTAAGAGTCTCATGCTCTACCGACTGAGCTAGCCGGGCTGGTGCTACCCTAAACGAAAATAAAAATAAACTCCTGCTTTGAAAACGAATGTGAAAGAAAAAACTTATTTTGAGCAATAATAGGCATGCTATTTACTCTTTTACTTCTATACTGGTGTAAAGAAAAAGAAAATTCTAAACTACTTATATCAACATGCGTAGTATTGGTGCATGTGCGCCTAAAACTAATTTTGTACAAAGCATAAATAATTATTCAATAGTAGGTATGTCAAATATTTGAAACTATGTAATTGAAATTAAAAATATTGAATATTGTACAAGTACCTAATAAGTATTGCGTTTTTTACCAAGCAGATGATATTCTGATATTCTGCATTTCATATTATCGGTTACATAATAATTTAGTTTGATAACAAAAAGGTCGTGCAATCCGAAGTTTTTAATTATTAACAAAACTAATTAAACTTTATTCAACATAATCAAAAGATAAGCTAGTGATTAATTTTAAAAAATACTTACAATTAAGTATTGGATAAATTCCTCATAAATTATTATGTAATAATTCCGAATGAGTTCAGTTATTTACATTTTATTACTTTTAGATAATCCATGTTCTCTTTAGACTGCTACATCTTAATAAGACTTACAATGTTATGGCAATAAGTATAATTAAGGCAAAAGCAGAAAGTAACAAAAGGATAATTTTTAACCGTTCACCAAAAATCTTAAGGTACGTACTATGTACGCCTCTCTAAAACTCTTTAAATTATTTTGCTTCAATGAAACTACTCCGCCAATAAAATATGTTACACCAAACAAATTCAAAATTATCACTATAACATTATAACACTTTTTTATTTTACTACGTAGCAAATATTCTGATAAGTTATTCTTCACAAAAAAATACTGATTCTGCAAGAATAGGTATTCCAAATTGTCAGACAAAATATCTAATATACGCCCTAGAATTATAGGACCCACATTTAAAACGGTTTTTACAACTTTTATCTTACTTAAATAAATTATTATTTAAAAACAAATAACGCCTTTTGTACAATTTTAGTTGGAAACAAAATACATTTATTTTACTAAAATTACATCACCGGACTGTCAGTCTGCTATGTTGAACATGTTCAGATCCGCTTTAGCAGACTTTTTGAACAAATATGAAAGCCAAAGTGTTATTATTACTTACTTCAAGGAAGAATGGGTAATTGCTATTTGTAGATGAAGAAAGATCCTTCCGAAGCGCCTAGGTAAGCATTATACATTTTATAATGTACTTACTTTTGATAAATAATACTACAATGGGATTTAATTGGTGTTTGATTAAAATATATTTTGCAGTACATTGTTTGAAATAAAAATAAAAAAGAAATGGTAAATGGCTTTAATAATTAGGTATTTTATTATTTTTACAAATTTACAATAGTTATTAAATAGGTGCTTATTATTAAATAATTTGGTGAGCATATTTTGGTGCACAATTGGTATTTTAGGATTTTTAAATTTTGCAATTTTTCAATGCTATTTTTCTACTTATGATAAATTTTAAATAGAAAAATATTGGAAAAAGTCAACTCGACCACAAGTGAAGTGAAAGAGCATTGGGCCAGATTTCCAAAGGTCGTGGGTTCGAGTCCCATCTCAGAATTCACTTGTGGCCGAGTTGACTTTTTCCAATATTTTTTATTTAAAATTTATCATGGTATTTTAGGCTTTACAAAGGCAAAAGTTGTTGGAGAAAACGGGAATAAATTGAGGTACAGTTAAATACCATCATCCATAAAAAAATACGAGAGTTATACATTAATTATTATTGTTCCTAGTTTCTACGTGCAGTAATCGATATGACATTAAGTCACGGCAGTATGAAATTAACAGTATGTGCCATTATTAAATGCATATAAAGGGATGTGATTATCTCTTTACACGGCCATCACGTTTTATCAGATTCCGTGTATTTGACCGTAAATTTTGTAATTAGAATTTGCATTTGCAAATTGCCATGGGCGGACTCTAATTAGCACCTGGGAACTTCATCAAAAGTAATTAAGTCAGAGCCTGATTAAATTTACGTCAGTGAATGGGACCACGAATTTCCATAATAATCTCAACTTTGGCACGGTTAAGTAAAGAAGTTGCTTTGTCTATGCTCCGCTTTCGGTTGGTTTTATTGTCGGTTAGAATTAGGCATAGATCAATTAATAGCGCGATTTTGCTGGATGCCATCCTTTTGTAATGAATTGCGATTTTGATGTTAGAGCAATGTGTACCCTAACATCAAAATCACAAATAAAAGCAACTTAAACTATATCTATTTTTCCCGTCTTAACATCCATACCTACCCCATGCGAAAGTAACTTTTTGCTTTCTTCTTATTTTCTCTTTTTTGTCTAAACCACTGAACTAAACTTTCTTCTTCTTTGTCTAAACCATTACACAAACATACTTCACAAATTCAGAATTAATTATGAATTTAAAAATATACCGTGCGAGGAGAAAGTAATGGCTACTTTTTGTAAGAGCTGAATTCAGTTGTTGCATTAACCGACTTCAGCCTTTACAAAAAAGAAGGAGAAGATCTTAAACAATAATCACTTCGAAAAATTTGTCACGGTTTCTTTCTTTATTTCCAAAAAATACATTTTGATAAAAATAAAACTATAATACTATATTGAGGAAACCCACGGGATTAAAAAGAACGTCAGGCGGATAATGAAATCTGATAATTATACCCAATGTTGATTTATTTATCTTTGCTGTTCGCAGGTAAAATTATGGGAGGCATATTTTTATGAATTAATAATTCGACTGAGTTTAAAATGCAGTCCATTTACTAATTTAAGCCTCATTGATTACGAATGCAAAATACGATTAGGCTTACATTCCAATTTTATTCCAATAAGAAAAATTTACATCAGTAATAATATTGATTGACACTTCGCGTTATTACTATTTTAAACCTATTTCAAGAAAATAGGAGATTACATAGATTTGATTTTGTTTTAAGTTTTTGTTTTGTTTAGTTAGGGCGACTATCACCAACTGTCAATAAACACATTTAGCGCTAAACATATGTTAAATGACATTGCATTTCAGTCATTCGTATGAAGTCAAAAGTGACAGAGCGAGTTAAAGTCAGTTGGTAAAAGTCCGCCTTAATTTATTGAAATACTTAACTAGTTCTAATATTTTTAGCATTTTATTTAAAATGTTTAGAGATCTTACTGAAATAGGTAGGTATAATTATATAAATTATTAATACAAGTATTTAGTATCAATTAAAAAATAAACAAATAACGCACCAAAACAACCGTTATCCTAAAATAAACATGTCAAAATGAGCGTTCTTTAATTTTTCCATATAATTAATGTTAGTCGACTGCAGATTGCAGACTTCGATAACAATGAGGGTTCCAAGAATTTTGTCAGTATGTGTACATTCATTCTTTAAAGTAGGTTAAGTAAGGATATGAGTGATTATAAACTCATTGATTACTTTCTTTGAAGTAAAAAAGTGGACTGATTAGGTCTTGTTGGAATAATTTTCTATGTTGATGAAACTTGCGAATACTCGTGACCCCGTCTTCGTCTTTTACGACATCCCATCTATCACGCTCTTTTACAGTTATTTTTGTGTACAATAACTTTCTATAAGTTCAAAACTTTTTTTCTTCACAACCTGTAGAGTAATTCCACTGTTATAAATCTCTTCAGCTGTATATATTGTACCCGCGTGATAATGATTTCTTTGAAATTTTTTCGTTCAGATCGACAAAGTAAAATTCATAAACAACCTGCGGTAGGTACATTTAGTGTTTAATGCCTGTAATGAGGAAGCGATCTTGATTCTCGTTAATTTTTAACGCAATGGCTTGCATTGCAAGCGCCGGCCACGCGCCGACCGGAAATTGCGTCTCACCAGATAAATTTAGCGCCGCAGACAGAGACAAAACTGCACTTTATAGCATAAAATAAAACGAGATAGATGGCCTCTCGCTGTTCATCTGCATACTATAAAGATTAATTGACAATCGACGTTTGGATGTTAACTTGTTGAATACAACCTTTTTGCCTGCTTATTTGCCGTGTACGTATATTTTCAACGCTATTTGGGTGAGCCAGTTTACAAATTGTATTACTTTTATCTAAGTAGGTATGTACCTGCATTATATACATAAGTAGTTGACGTTGACATCATATGTTTATTTTATTAGGTTTACTGTTTTTCATACAAAAAAATCCGCAAATTTTCGAAACTCGCACGGGAATCAAAACCTACAGGGTACTTCCCGTGAACTTAGAATCTTGAAATTTGGTACGAAGTAAATATCTTATAGTACAGATAAAGGAAAAATTGCGAAAACCGTAAATTTTTAGTAACATCATATAATAAAAAATATTTTACGGAACCCTCGGTGCGCGAGTCCGACTCGCACTTGGCGGGTTTTTTTTTTTGTTTGTAATTCTAAAGTTCGATCTACAATTTTGTTTGTGCAATTTAATGAAATAATTTTAAGTAGCACCAAGCTAATTTTATTGAAATCCAAAAGGTTTTTATACGAAGTGAAAGAGTTATCTCACATTTTGATACCTACCTGAAATTGCGTTCTAATTGATCTTCGAACATCATAATCGAAGCCATTGGATACATGATGTTATACTAACAATAGTACTACAATGTATTGGACTTAAGTGGAATGGTCATTTGCCTATTTAGCTATCTAAAATGTAGTTTCTATGTGCAAAATGTTCCGGCTTGTTAATTCGTGGACATTCTGAACTTCGCTAATCATTATTCATTCGTGGCCATCCGTCCGTCCCAAAGAGTACTATGTATATTTAGTATCCGTCCACTACAGGTGAGGTCTGACAATTCGGATCTAATGTTCCGGTCATTGTGAGTCATTCGTATATCCGTCGAAATCAACCTTTGAATATAAACCCTAATGTAATAAATTTAGAGACCGTTTTAAAAAACCCTATTCTCACGGAATTAGTCGGACACACCACTTCGCTATTGTTATTCTAAAAATGTTGTCAGTATTTTTAGATTGTTCTTTTAAAGTTTGTGACTGTGACGTCAATAAAATCGTTGACCTACATAGCGAGGCACTACACTTAGGTATAACAAAAGATTTCAATCAAAATTTCTTTCAAACAAACATACTTTTTGCAATGATGATTCATTGTACTACACGAGCACGTACGCCTCGTAACATTTTCAATGTATTATTTGATTCATTTTATGACACACTTATCGTCGATCCGGGGGCCTAATTGTGTAAATTAACATCTATGATCACTGGCTTATAAAGACTGTTTTCAATGTAAGTTATAGTATGTAACTACAACGATTTCCTTCTGAAAGTAAATGCGACATAAGTAATCCGAGTGACTTGAATGCGCTTGGGTTTGTCCTATTATTCTTAATTATGTTTCTGTGTGGTCAAATACTTACAAAAACACGAAATATATACAAATTGCTATTTATTTTATACATTTCCAGCGATAAGATTTATTATTATATTATTATATTAAGAAACTACCTGTTGATGCAGTAACAGCACGGGTATAAGCAGCATCTATTTAAAGATAACATAATGTCGAAGATTGTTCGTCTACTCTTGCATTTGTTCGTCGAAGGTGCCAGTTTAACATCATGCTTTCCGCAGTTCATAATAATAATGCTTCGTTTATTATTGTTGTAAAAACATGAGTTCATCCGAGTGAAATAACGGGTGCAGGGTTGTGTGTTATTCACACATCGTCTGTCGCCAGCCATGATCGGATTTCCATAGCTTCCGAACAAGTCAGCAAAGAAAAATCGACTTAAACATTATCGTGTTGCAGCTGATTTCTATTCAATACTTATTAACAACGTTTGTTAGGGCGAACGCACTCTGTTTGAATAGCGCGCATCCTTAAAAGTGCATACAGCATTCCCAATAACCGCCCTTTTTTGTAAAGTCAAGTTTATTTCTCGATATTGCTACCTATTAAAGAATGTGACTTAACTGCCGTGTGGTTCCGTTTGATCGCGTCATTTGTTTTTGCTGATTCTTAATAGCGTTAAACGATTTGACGGTAATAATTTAACACCTTGTATGGAAAGCATGATATATTTAAATTAGTTTTGTACAGTCAAGAGCACGAAAACGAAAACCACCGCTTTTAGGACCGTCTGAAGAGCGCTTTCAAAGTCAATCTGTAAAACCTGACGTGGTGTTGACTTTACATTGACACTACATACCAGTTATTATTTTTAAATCAAATTCCTTGTTTACCTAATCAATATGTTTGTTTAAGTTTTATTCAAAATTTATTAAAAAAAACAATGCTAAAGGGTATACAGACTAGGTATACAGGGTGGAAAAAAAAGACGGTCATTGGAGGAAAAGTATTCTAAATATTAGTAAGCAAATTTTACTCAAAGGAAACATTCCTTTATTTTCAAAAATTAGTTAAGCTATATTCAAAGATT
The DNA here is from genome assembly GCA_910589605.1 of Chrysoteuchia culmella. Lineage (NCBI taxonomy): Eukaryota > Metazoa > Arthropoda > Insecta > Lepidoptera > Crambidae > Chrysoteuchia > Chrysoteuchia culmella. The sequence continues at coordinate 16,109,881 of OU342651.1, read as the reverse complement.
TTGTAAAATCACTTGCGCCGGGAATCGAATCGGCTTACATGAGAAAAATAACATCGTGTACTCTTATGATACTAATCGATATTAGTACTAGACGATAGTAATCAAAGGTGTTAATCATAAAGATCAATTTAGTGTAAATAAATAGTACCTAAAATTAAAGACATCTGAAAGTACACATTTTTTTTTCCCATTTTAGTCGGTTCGATTCCCGGTGCAAATATGTAATTTTTAAAAAAATGCATGCAGTTTAATTAATTTTTAAAAATGAAGGAATGTTTTCTTACAGTAAAATTTGTTGTCATCAATATTTAGGGTACTTTCCCTCCAATAACCGTATTTTTTTCCATCCTGTACGTTTAGAGTGGTGGTCACATAATTAACGACACTAGTGTCGATTTTCATACAAACAAGGTAACTTTGGAGCTTTGGTTACAGATTACTAAATAGTTACTATTCTCTGCCAAGGATTGACCGAGCTATGATGATCTGATAAGGGCCATCCAGGGAGTGAATATAGGAGTTCCAGATTGCTAAACCACCCGACTTATCTGACCCGAATTATCTGATCACCACTGTATCTCGACAACCACACTTTGTATTTTTCCTCGAAGTAATAATGTCAAAGAATGTTTAAAATGTCGTTTGGCTTTATGGCAACATTGCGTCCACGCCGCATCTTTGAGATTGTATAGTGGCTAGTTAGTTTTTGCTTATAGCAGCAGCTTAAGTAGAACTTTCAAAAGCCGAGAAATCATTTGCCTTAAAAATAGACGAATAGACGACTTTTTTGTCTACAGTACTGCCAGGGCTTAAATTTTTAGGATTTAAAGGATCTATTTATTTCATATTTTTGACTTCCGTGGCCATGGAACTACGCACAACTTCATAATTTCCAGAAAAACATGTGCATTGCAGTTCACAACTATGTATGTGTTCACTGCTGATAAAGATTTTCTTTGTTCCTATTTTTATCTAAATTCAACATAGCTCTTAGTCACATTTACTGATTTCGTATTCGTATTTACAACATGAGAGAGAGAGAGAGAGAGAGAGAGAGAGAGAAAAAAACATTTTATTGACCACATACACAACACAATTATTAGAAACATAACAAAAATACAAAAAAGAAAAAAAAAACAAATGGTCAATTAGGTGCTGCCTCAGCTTTGTCCTGCCTCAATTATCTAGAGCATTGTCTTAAAGTGAAGCAAATTAACTTCAAAAAAATGTAAAGTAAGATTAAAACAGCTGAAGACGGTAAAGCGTGGGTAGAGATAACAGTTCATTCATATGAGACGAACAAAGGCGTGCTAATGAATTACACGGTCAGTCGACTCGCTTACCGATAAATTATGCAAAAAGCTTTTTGCATGTCGCGTTGTCTGTCGCGTGCTTGTCTAGGCTTCGACTTGAGACATGTTCATGGGAGAAGCGGTTTTGTTTATACAATTAATTTGGCAAACGTACAAAAATAGTTCCCGTCTTTTGGAGCTTGTTACTATCGTAGATCCCGTTTCGCCTTTAGGGCTAGATTACGAACAATAGGAAATCCTATGCTAGTAAATAAAAACCGTAAATTTACTCCAAAATATTGTAAATTTGTAATAAAATTTGTAACATTGTTCTATAAGGTGCAGGTAATTATTTTGCCCCTCCGCTATAGTAATTAACAGTCAGAAAAAATAAGAATCTAATGCAGTGGGCGTAATGCAATGATAAATGTGTCGGTCGTTTTTATGTCTCGTTGTTTTGAGGGTGTGTCTACTTTGACATCAACTCTATTTTTTTGTGTTGTCATATCATATATCTCTTACGATGCGCTTATCCATTTGCCTAAATACTTGTTGACTTGCTGTTTTGATAAAGATATAAGGAAAAAAAACGGGCACCAAAAGGTATTTAATATTCTGAATAATATGGTCTTAACGATTGAGGCGACCGACGTTAGGGATCGAATGACAAAGTTGTTGATTTTCACCATTACAATTTAATATATATTTTATAACTGCAAATATTGCAATTCTCGGATGCCATTCGAAATACTTTATATGTGTAATATTTTTTAACAAAAGGAAAAGTAATGTTTCATAGCGCGCAGAGGCGTGGGCGTGCTATGATATGCGGAGCGGAATATATCACAACACTTTTTTATATTAAAACTTTTTAACCATTGTTATGTTCGCCGTATAAATAAATGTTCTCTCTATCTAGAGAGTATATACTTTGTAAACTTTGCTGCCATAATTTAAAATTTCAAGTTATAGAAATACAAGTCATATAATGTCGCTAAACTATGATGCCATTAACAAAAAATAAAGACTTAAATAAATAAAAAATAGAAACTATAATGAAAAAGTAATGTGAATAAAATGGAATGAATAGAATGGCTGGCTACCTTAAATATGATTTACTCGATTTACTTCATCAGTAAAGTGGGATATGCATTTTAATGTCAAGTATGCAATAAGATTTCAACCAGAATTACTAAATCGGGCGTTCAACGAGTAGGAACATGAATTTATATCGCAGTTTAAGTACTAATATTATCTGGGCTAACGTTACAAGTATTCAACAAGACAGCCCGCTGCGCCTGCGCTGGTACAACGTATTAAACGTTTTCAGTATTAAAATAAATCGTAAAGCTGTTTGTTCAACAATAGGAATTCCTTTTAAACTTATGAACAAAAAAAAACTTTTGGTTAAACATAGCCCATATAAATAAAGAAATTACTTGAAAAACATATATGAATATGTCATTAACAAACCTGTAAGTATATAAATTAAGAAATTCCCAAATTAGCCCCAATTCTTTTCGTTTTTTATTTTCTATACTTAAATAAGAGACTGAATCAAATAAAAAGTAATTTTAAAACCTTATAAAGCTCGATATCAATAACAAACCCTCCAAAAAATGATTACTGGTATATTATTATTAAGTAGTCGAAGCTAAAGAAGTGCAGTAAATCTCTGACAGGGTAAATACACAATATTGAGCTATCCCAGCCGGTAGGTGCGCACGCTTCGTTCCATCTAGCGCTAAGTATAGCCCGGGGGAGGTGCCCTGCCCGGCTTGACTATAAATACTGCCACTTTCACCGAGGGCGTGACCCGAGTCAGCTGATCATAGCGAATTATTACACAGATTATATCGCTTGTTTACTTGCGAGTCGTTGGCCAATTATCACCATAAAGGTTTGACATTTTTTTCCTCTTAATATGAAAGTAACATCACTACTAAACACTGTTTCATCAAACAAAACTTAAAATAGTAATCTAATAATATTCCTATCTATCTTACCTACTAAGGCCCACTTGCGCCAAGCAAGGTTAACATTTAACCCACAGTAAGTGCATATAAAAATAGCGATAACTCTGGGTTAAATGTGTTAACCCGGCTTGGCGCAAGTGGACCTTAGTTAATTACTAAATACTAGGTTTCCACGCAAAAAAAATGTTTACGTTTCAAGTTTATGTTTTCTTGGTTAATTTTATTAATATATATTACCCAAGAAATATTCATACATTTCATAAATATTCACAATAAGAAAAAAAAACACTGTTATTAAAGAATCGTTAATCCTCATGAAAAATGCAAATTCTATAAATCTTCATTTTAGCAAACAGCTTTTACATCTAAGGACAACATATTATGTCATTTAAAAGACCAAATATCAAGTATTTTTGTAACAAACATAAACGACATTTTTACGACGCAAGATTTCAAGATGACTACCTAGCATATTTATTCTCACAGAGCAGATTTTACGGCGCCAGTTTGTAGAGCATATCGGGTTAGTATCTGTAAAGGTCGATGGGACCCCCTTCCGTATAAATAGACAGCCGTAGGGTTGTAAAAGTTCTGGTGGCACCCTTTGTAATATATCAAGATATTGGATTTTATGTACGAACGCTTAAGTTTTAGTTTTGGTTAATTCAATTATTCGTCTTAAAGTTCAGAGTTCAAACCACTTAAGTATATTTATTATATTATTTATACCACTATATCCGTACTGACGAAAAAAGTCATAATTATAAGAAACTGGGATACCTAGTCTTTTCTTATTTATGTTAAATATGAATTCTAATTATGAATTATGAATTTCACGAGCCAAATTAAGGTTTTTGTACTCAGGAATCAGCCCTTATAAACTAGTTTTTTATGTAAAGTTTAAAAGTAATAAAAAAAAATTGGGAGTAAATCAAGGTGTTATTAAAAAAAAAATAGGCCTTTTTTTCAAAGTAAATAAAAAAAACAATGCACTTTTTAATCTACCCATTATTAATAATGTCTTTGACTATTGTGTGACTATCTGTTGCGGTAATTGCAATCTTGTGGTCGTCTGCATTCGTCGATGTTTTGTGAGTTTCGTGCTTCCGTATTTTTCCCAGGATAACAATTATTTCTCAGACAAATTACTGATTTCTTCTCATGACATGGTAAACATACTTTCATGGGAATAGAAGAAATATATTGACTGCTTTCATCAAACTGTTACTACTTAAATCATACAAACTACGAGAAAACTGGAAAATCAAACTGAACTTAAGACGATTTATCGAAAGATAATAATTTGACAGTGATTGACAATACTTTCATGAGGAATTTATAAGAAAGTTTTAATGTTTAAAGTTTAGAATATTTGCATAATTTATTATAAGTGATATTAGAATACTGTGAAATTTACACTTTAATTAAAAAATATATATTTTATTAATTATTCAACATTTAAGAAGATACCGCTTATAAATTTAATCATGTTCGTAATATCTAACTACATATTATTCTTTGGAAGTAATAATTGATACCGTGAAATTCTTACAGAAAGAAAGATACATATAATACAAATACAACATTTATTAACTCTGAATTCCTAAAACACAATCGAAGACACTCGAAAGAAACGTCTTCATTTTATTTAACGAGGTTTAATATTTGGCAACAACTTCAAATACCTTCATTTAATCCATAATTAAGAAGCTTATTCTTATATTTCAGTGATATTGATTTATTGTTGCTGTCGTAATTTGATATGCATCAACGTATTGATGCGAAAATAGAATAAACTTTTTCGATGCTCGTAGTCAGGTAATTAAAAACTGTGGATACCAGCTCGAAAGCTTTGCGATAGCCATCAAAGTGAAACAAAAGAAAGGATAAAGGCGCCAGATCTTCAACAAACCTAAGCCTAAAGTATTCACTGTCACGTTTTAATCCATCCTTTATCTTAGCGTGCTCTGTATTTATTCTTTGTAGAAAGCCATAAAGGCGCAGTTCGTATGTCAACCTAGCCCATAAAGTGATGTGACCTTCCATTAGCATATTTTATCGATCAATGTTTAAATTTGTCAGCACAACATGTGCTACAAAACGTCCACGTGTAGACTTATCGAATAAATAAGTTAAAAGCAATTTTCAGAACGTCGTAGCAAACCTGTTATTTTACTATTATCTATAATGATTACACGAGAGGCGATTTATCGATAGATTTTTTTTTATATAAATTAAGGCGACAGTGTGTTAAAATGATACGATAATAACGGGGCAACGAGCAAACGCGTCTGGCCACCCCTTGCACAGTTGAAGGGAGTAGGCTAGGTTCCTACGTTCCTCAATGGAGGCAAAATACGGCATGGCGGGAAGCACAATCGATTGCCGGGGTCAACGACACGGGAACTGACCTTTGAACGCCTCAGCTGATCGAACACAATCACCATTTCAACAATTTGCTTATATCGAGCACCAAAAATAATCCCTTGACATTCACTTGTTTTCTAGGTACTTTTCTTTTTTAATTGTCTTCTCTGGCGCAAAGACGATGAATGGCCAATGTTATTGAAGAAAATAAACAACGCTATAAAAAGGTTCACAAGAATTCAACAAGGTATTGCGAGCCCGAGGGAAATTCTCCGTGATTTTACTCCAAAAGGCTTTTGTTAGACAAGCACTTTTTATCTGACCGCGGCGTGCGATAACTGACACGAATCTCATTTAGGACTCTTCTGGGATGCAACAAGTGTATGCGATAGTGAATATTGGTAACCGCAATGCAATGAGTTTTGCATGGCGACTATAATAATAAAGCTATCTTGTAAAATGAATGTTTTAGATAAAAACTTTTTCTTCCCTTGGGACAGTCTTCGTATTTTCTTGGTTGAATAGTAAAAAAATAAACAAGTAATTTTTACTTTCTTTTCTTTTTAAGATAGTTCCCAATAATATAAAATTATTTATGAAGCTTTCGTTCTTGGCATATATCCAGAGGCGCGTAACACAAACTATAAAGGGTCCTAGTAAATCCTTTATCCTGCCATCCCGACGGGATAGGGGACGTCATTTGCCTCAGAAATTGAATCCTGAAACTGTAAATAAAGTTGACTAACAATGTTTTGAGATTATTGATTTACATATTCAAATAATGCTAAGATCACTATTTCTTTTTACAATTCAGTAAAGAAGTTAAATATATAATTATATTAACATTTACACACTATTCTCTTATTTAACTTAATAAGAAAAGACATTAATCATTCCTTTGTTCGCTTTAGTTTTTGCTATTTAATTTAATATTGTTGTAGATTTGGTTTAACCTTTTTATTTCTAAATGAATTAGACATGATTGATGGATGTACAAAATTCAAAAAATATGAATAAAATACATAACTACTACAAGAACGGCAAATAATCACGTTTGCTGTATGGGAGCCCCCTTAAATGTTTATTTTATTCTGTTTTTAGTATTTGTTGTTATAGCGACAACAGAAATACATTACAATGAAAATTTCAACTGTCTAACTATCACGTTTTATGAGACATAGCCTGGTGACAGACGGACAGACAGACGGTCGGACGGACGGACACCGGAGTCTTAGTAATAGGGTCTCGTTTTACCCTTTGGGTACGGAACCCTAAAAAATCTGTTATTCTCATATATGAACTAAAACAACAAGTAGGTGTGACTCACATTATTTTAAAAAGTCATTTGTCATGATGGTTTCAAAGGGATACTCAAAAAGAGATTATAATTCAAGTTCCTCGTAACAATCAAGTGAAATCGGGGTCGGTTTTGTAAATCTGCATTGTCAATTATCAATTAAAATAACGGTAAAACTGGTATTCAAATGAATCGCCTCTAAAGGAGTATTGAGGTAAAGGTACGTGACGATTTATACTTATCTGTGGGGTCGAAAAGGCTGCGAAGTAAATGATTCATCAGCCGTTGTCGATTGCTTAAGAGAATGCCGACCAGCGAAAGTAAGGTGAACCTTCTGGTGCTTTTTGTGGCGAATGTTTCGTAATAGCAGTTCATGTATATTAATGCAGGAAGAATGTGATCGAAATACACATTTTTGAGTAAAAATTGGTATACATTTGGTATACATGATAAGGAATTCTTGAAAAAAAAAACTAATTACAAACGAAAATGTTGAATTTTATGTATAAAAAAGGAGACCAGTATAATTATTGATCTTCATTAAAAACACATTTTTTTTATGAAGATCAATACCGCGTGGGGCCTATAATCGGGGAAAATATTGAAAATAGAGACTCTCTAGAGTATTAGTATTTATTCTGAAAAGATTTCAGCTAATCAAAACCCATGCATTACTCACAATAAGAATTTAAAGTTACGATTCATAATCAGTGTAGTATTGCAAAACGATATTATCGCTAACGTTGCGAACTAATCGTGGTACAGGGGACAACAAAAACTTACCGCAAAACATCACGATATCACTATCCATTAGAAACTTTACCTTTATCTCATTGAATAGCAACAGCCCCTGCTACTTCCCACAGTTTAAAATATCTGCTTCAAATAAATTAAAATTAGTTTAATATTAAATATCGCAATGACAGTTATCTGTTTATAATTTTATCCATCATGCATGACATGTCATGTCAATCAATACCTAGTATAGGTACTCTTTGTACAAAGTAGATTCAGACATGGAATTATTAAGTACTAGTACGTAGTACCTGCTAATTCCATGGATTCCACGCTTTTTACATTATGATCTTTTTATAAAGAAGATCATAGTGTTAAAAGAGTGTAAATTCAAAAGAATAATTTTGATTAGTAAAGTCAGAATATTGTCATGGGAATTTCTTTGGTTTCAGTTTAAATTGATTTCAATTTAAGTAATCGTATTGGATTCATTTACACAATTTATGTGAAAATGGCTTTGAGTGCAAAAAACACTCCAGAAAGAAAACAATACCTTCGTGGATTCATGAATTACGATAGTAAGTCAGACAGTATTATTTTTCTATCAGCCGACACATAAATTGTCAAAAGGACATTCCGAGTAGCTCCGAAAAGTTGAGCGGTAAGTACTGTTGTTTGCATTATATTGAATTCACGATTAAGTTTGTTAGAAAAAATAAAAAAGTAAAGATTAGGTTTTAATTAGTTAGGACCCTAATGATTCAATCACTAATGACATAAAGAGCCTCCGTTTTTAATATTATCCTCGGTTCTAGGCCCCAGACGGTATTGGTCTCCTAATAAACTGAGAAGCGGCCGCCCTTGGTTTTGCCCCACATCAAGCTCTAAGCACACAGCGTATTTTAATGGTATAAAGTTATTTTGCCATATTGAAATCTTTTAAAAATTCGTAATAATTTCTTCAGTGTGTGTTCAAAACTTCGTCGTGAGATTAGCTTGAAACAAAATATCACAAGACTTTTCAAGAAACGGTTTGGTTGGTGGTGAGATTTGTTGTAAGTCCGTATGGCTAGCTACCACCATCTTATTTAAATCTGACGCCATAACAACAATGTTTTCAGCATTGTTGTGATCCGGCAGTTAGAGATAAGATAACCAGTCCCTCAGTGGTTGAAGGTTTCGGGAGACACTTTATCAATATTTAACAACAGGTATGATGAAGGCTAAGTCCCTGACGTTCATAAAAAAATACAATACCCAAAATTGTCTATACGTAAAATATGTGACATTTTTGTATCTGTGAAAGCCGAAATTTATTGCAGTGAGAGACAATCCACCGATGGATTTAATCGCTTCATTAGAAGCTATTGAGACGGCCGTTTATATGAAATTCTACTGCCTTTCATTACAGCGGAAGAGGCCTCCAGACTAGTCTTAATTAAATTTGTGGGAAATAAAATCTTATTGAAGTTTACGGGGGAAAGAATTATTAGAAATATTGTTGGTAGCTTTGTAATTAAATTTCAAAAGTAATCTACCTTTTTTAAAAGATGTTATTAAATTATGATTCTGTTTTCGAGATTAACGAAATTTCAGTAAAAGCTTTTTTATTTTACCAAAAACAATATGATAAGCAGTTGGTTACACTTGGTTCTTGGTTGTTTTTTAATTACATAACATTACCGTATGTTGGTATATTATTGTACCATCTAGGGAGCTTAAGCATTTGTACTTCCTCTCTACAAAACTTGGTTGCGTGCTATCAAGTATTCCAAAGCTTTTCATAACTTCTAAACATCTTTTGTTTCATTTCTCTAAAGATTTCATCGTTGATAAATTACAAGAAAGCCATGAACCTAGCTACAGTTTATTTTGTTTTGTTACTTTTAATAATTTGCCCCCACGAATTCGTTTAATAAGTGGAAATATCATCAAATAGTCATCAATCACGGTGTACTGACGTTATTTCCGACAAATCAAAGCTAACAGGCAGCTTTCATTAATAGTTGAACGACTCATTTATTGACTTGACATCGACTTACTAATCAGTTTTTTCCGTTTTTTTATTCAGATATCGTTTATAAATGTTATCGTACTACAGCTAGACTCTGTATTCAGAAAATAAACTAAATATGTTTCCTGTAAAAAATATGAAAACGTAGTTATTTTAACTTAAAAGCTCATAATAATACTACATTACCTGGTAGTATTAACAGGTCTTGAAAGAAGCTAAATTGGCTTGAATACAGCAGTTGAAATATATGAGTAAAGGGATAACTATATTATACTCCCGAAGGTTACCATTCAGACTTATAACACAGTTAAAAACAAAGTCAGAAACTTAATTTTAAGTAGAATGTCTTTAAAGTGTACGTGGGATGAATAAGGCCTTCTTTACTCGTAAAATAGTTTATTCTAGGCAATAGCCGCCATGGGCTTTCTGCCAAAACTTAGAACTTGCCTCAAGAGAAGCTCCTTAGAAATGCACATTATACATGAATGCGATAAACATCTTGAGTCCAACAAAAATAAAGTTACGATTTTTGTTAAATAGTTTTCACTTCGTTAAATATTCAGTGAGCCTCTTGAGAGGATTTTTAAATCTTATATAGAAATGTGTTTTGGGATCCAAGGAGAAAATGTTCGACCATTTCATCAGAAATTTTTTGGAATAAAAAAGTAAAGGTTAGTAAATAAACTGTAATAAAGCAGCGTTAATATATAACTTTATATGTTTAGCTTTATACAGACAAACAAATTATATATTTATCTTAAAATAAAGCCTGATTTAAGGAGGCTAACAAATAAACCCAAAAACGTGACAGTAACTACTCTTAAATATCTTTGTCGCACGTTTGATTGTCGATTTTATCGCATTCGATACATATTTTGGCTTATTCGACGGCTTTTGTTTAATTTCATAATCGAAAATATTATTAGGATTAGTAAAGATATTTCGTGAGTAAATTAAAAATATTCAACTATCTTTCCGCAGCACACGGTGTAATAACCGATCGAAGTTCTTATTTGGTGATTGACTAAACTTCCTGAATATTTGAACACTAGCGGATCCTCGCGGTTTTACCCGCGTGGTGCCGTTCCCGTGGGGATATCGGGTTAAAATATATGCCACTCGGGAGAAATGTAGCTTTCTAATGGTCTAAGAATTTTCTAAATCGGTCCAGTAGTTCCTAAGATTAGCGCGTTCAAACAAACAAACTCTTTAGCTTTATAATATTAGTATAGATTATAACAAGTTTGAAAAATATGAGACGCTAGTATTTTTCTTGTGATGTAGGTACCTAAGTATTATAAAAAAGCATTATAATTGAAAATTTTCTAAACCGTTTTTTTTTTGTTTCTTTTTAGTGGGCCCAGGTAGCCTTGATTAGTTATTTCAGCTGTTACCAAATGCATTAAATCTCTGCTACTACTACACAAAATAGAAGAGTATCAATCAAACCATTATAATGTTTTATTGCGACGTAAATAATGTAATAATATAAAGCGCTTTTGAATCATTTATTTCTTTCTGACTAGACTGGGCACTCAAAGTGATTGATTAAACACTGCTCGTTTATTGCTTTCGACATAAAATTTACTTATTACAAAACGTAGGTATTTATTTATTTAATCGAATATAAATCAGGTAGTAAATAAATAACTATTAAAGCTTTATATATTGGTGTGTCATACATTGTTACAATAATAATTGTTGATGTGACTTTATATTGGAGACAAAATGGATGCCCATTGAACAACTTTTGACACGCCGAGTAATTTCACTCTCTTATATCTAGCTATCCCTGTAGTATTGTGGGTCAAAGTAAAATATTTTAAATGTAACATGAATATTGTAAAGTTAATTATTTTTTGGTTGGATATGTTATTAAAACTACTTATAAAATTACTTGGGCATGAGAAAATTGGAAAATTAGAGTTAACGTTCACGAACTTAGGAAGTAACAGAAAAACTCAGTTACAAACACAAACTTTTTAACGCATCCCAAATTGCATATAACGATACTGCGTTTTGGATGTTAACCGAACAGTCATAATAATAAAAAACCGGTCAAGAGCGATTAGGGCTCGCGGATTTAGCTAGTTCGACATACCAAACCAAAAGCAAATATGTATAAAATCTCTTTTTTTAGGATTTCTAGAAAAGTATGCTTTCTAGAGAACATCGTTTTATGTTTCCTGTAATCTTTACATAAATTTATATCACATAGAATAATTTCAGATTTTTCTCTATGTACACTTCGGAGTTAAAGGTGGCCCACATGCCCTAGTGTCTTAAAAATTTAAAGTGAGGCCACTTTAAATTTTTAAGACACCCTTTTTTTTTATTTCTCTCTTATTTACAAAATAGTTGGGCAAACGTCATCTAAAACTATTCCAAATTTCAAGTTGATAGCATAAGTATAATGTAGCTGTAGCTTCCTTTTTACCATTTTGGGACGGAACCCTAAAAAGGAAACAAAACACAGAGACAAACGCACAGTTGTTATTGAACAGTGATTCGTAACACGTGTGTTTTACTACCGTTGGCGCCTGGCTTTATTGTTTGCGTCGCCATAGAGGGCAGCACTGATCAGTTGGTCATACTTGCAACAGAAAGAGTATTGTATTCAAAACAGGCGCAGGGGTACTAATCCTGCCTTCGGCGCCAGAGGTCCCGGATTCGATCCCCGGACAAGACGAATATTCGTGTGCATGAACATGTCTATTTGTCTTGGTCTGGGTGTTCAAAATGTATATTATGTATGTATTTACAAAAAATAGTATTTAAGTATGTATATCCGTTACCAAGTATCCATAAATTAAGTTCTCCATGAAACTTAACGTGGGCTAGATCATTGGTGTGATTGTATGCAATTATTTATTATATTATAATTAAATCCTTTTAATTTGGCAAAATAGTCGTTATTTCTTTAAACTATAGTTGGATTCACTGTAAAATGAGAATCCTTACCTTGCCGTAACACATTCTCAACTAGCACGGAAGGTAAAGAACTTTTGTAAGTATACCGCCAATAGATAATCATTATTTTTCCTTTTTAACCGACTTCAAAAAAGGAGGTTATCTATTAGTCGCGTATATATATTTTATGTACAGTCAGCAACGAAACTTGCCGAACAAAATAACGTTACAAAAGACACTAGACACATGAATTGTACATAAGTTACTGAACATAGTTACAAACAAAATTCCATTTACATTTTAAATTTCCAAAAGTGGCCGGACATTATATTTTCAAAAGTACTGGACAGAAGACTTCCAAAAGTGGCTGGACAGTAAACTTACAAAAGTTGCTGGACAGCATATTTCCAGAAGTGGCTGTATAGTAAACTGCCAAAAGTTACTGGACGTAGTATCATCTAAAAGTAAATTGTTAGATCATAACCGGACCAATTTTCGAATTTAGACTGATGACAATCATCGAAAAAAGTACAGCACTGTCATATAATGCATTTGCCTCTTTAATTTTGGTCGTGACATCATTGACATGTCATTTGTTTATGCCAGCCTCTCGCTTCTTACACTTTTTTACTATTTTAGATTTTAACCGACTTCAAAAAGAGGAGGTTCTCAATTCAATTGTGTTTTACGACATTTATGAATAGATTTTACAAATTATTTTCTTTAATGGATAAAAGTTACAGTCCAAGGGGTGATGGTGGCTTTATTCAGAATTGTAGAAGTAAGTTTTATAAATTTTTAATTTAATAGTTTGACTTTTTCGCGGTTCAAGGTTTTTTCGCGGTGTTACTTGTAGATCGTTCCTATAGCTCCAATTTATACCCATTGAAATATTTGATAATAACATGACTGAATTCAATTATTAATATCTACTTACGTCTTTAACATAATTTAATTTTTTTTTGTTTTTTTATTTCCTTAATATTGCGTTCTCAGAAATGCGTATCGATCGGACTGTAAGATCGAAAATTTCGTTCTACCTATCGACTATTTATGATGATTGTACACATATTTATGACCTTGACTGTACTAAAATGTTCAGCGACTTTTGAAGATGACTGTATCAAACATGATATTTAAATGATTTACCTTATAGCCTTAGTTAAAATTACTCATGTGTGTTGACAGTCGGGCTTATCAAAATCGAGTCCTACGCTTTCTATTGTCTCTAATAAAGAGTTTTCATATTCCTAATCTTCCTTTCCTTCTAGTTTTATTACAAGAGATTTTTCCGTTGAATTGTTTGTTTTCTTTTTTTTTAATTGCATATTTCACAAACAGTCTTTCTATCTTTTGTTTTTAATTCTGTCAATATAAATGGTTTATATAAGTGGCTGCAATCGCTACTTAGAGGAGATTATTGTAAAAAATATGTTCAGCAAGTTTTGAGTAGTATACATATCAGTGGATTTATGTAGTCAGACTTGTTCAGCAAATTTTGATATTTAACAGATCGGGCTAATTATGTAATTAAACATGTTCAGCTACTTTTGTAAAAATAATGTACATCGACCTTTGGTATTCCCAAATGTCTACGGACATTTGTACAACAGCCTATTCAGTTACATATGAACCTTTATAGTGTGCAGGGGTTTTGAAAATTTGGATGTGTTCATGGACTTTTGTTGCTGACTGTACATCGATTACTCGAAGACGGCTGGACCGATTGTAATGATTCAAACGTTATTAGATCACGTGTGTTCCAAAGTAGGTCCTTGTTACTAAAATTTCGAAATCAGTTCAGTATTTTTCAGAAAATCTCAAAATTAATGTTGTAAAACCCGCAAGATGGCAATAAAGTTCACTAAACGGCGATGTTTATACCTTTGTCTTTTAAAATTGTGAAATAAAAGACATTTTATACAAAAAATATACCCCACGAGTTTATTTTGAAAGAAGTTTACTAAATGGCACAGCTTTTGCTTTTGACTTAAAAAATAAACCTTTTTTTAAATCGAGTTTGTTCCCAAGTTGGTCCTATTTCTTGAAATTTTTGAAATGAGCTGAAGTTTTGAAGAAATCTTGAAAAAACTGTCGTTTTTTCGGTCAAGCGGTTTAACCCAAACGGTTTGACTCAAACTGTAGTTTCCTGCACTACTAGTTTGAGTCAAACCGAAATGCGGGCCTTATCCTAACTTTAAAAATTGTGAAATAAAAAACTAAACCATTTGTTGGAGTCGGTCCAGCCAAGGTAGGAAAAATAAAAGTAATAGAAGTTCAATGTAGAATTCCTTGGCCGGCACCGACACAAGGTTTATTTTTTACTTTTTGTTTTTTTAGGTAGTTATCATAGGAGCAAGATAAAGGAGTGCATGCCTAGAGAAATTGATAACAGCGTCTTCCAAAATCATGACGACAGCATGCGCCAACCTGCCAGCCAAACGTGGTGATTATGGCAAAATAATCTACGTACAATCATAAATGCAGCTTAACATTAAGGTACTCCCACAGACCCAATGAGAGAACCGTTCGTTAAGAAATTGCAAGAATTTTATTTTGAATGTACCGTGGAGTTTTTCTTATTTTATAATGATATTACTATGTATTCGTCATTACTTGAGACACATATCATTCAACTATAAATTACACTTACAATGTAATTGAAGATACAGGATGTTGCTCATCACAACCATTGAGGAGCTTTTTGGACTTTTTGTACCGTGGTAGGGAGTAGAATTTAGACGTTAATATTACCCCTTTAAAGGTTAAATTCCTATGGCTTAATTTATGGGTTGGGTAGCATTGACCCGACCATTAATACCGTACAGACAGAAAAGATCACAGTTCTTATTACTCTATTAGTGACGTTAATTTTAACTAATAGCCACTTTTATCATTTATAAGCAATTGTAATATGTAGGATTTCAAAGAGCTTAGGGACCTCAAATTCGATATTATTTTGTTTGACAGAGTACTTGATGGAAAAACCACACACAACATCATTAGTTCAACGAAATACAAGTATATTTAAAAAGTATGTAGCAGTAAAAAGTAATTCTATGGAAATATACTTGTATGTTACGAAAGTGCCAATGAAATTGCAATAGAAAGAAAAACAGAGATACTTGAGCATTTATAATATTAGGAAAAAAACAGTACTTAGTAATAAACACTTCAATTTGGTAATTGTCCAAATGGCATTTTTTCACGTGGGTGAAACTTGTAGATATCAAATAAGTTGCTTCTTCAATCGTCTTTCAACAGTGTTGTCAAAATATATTACATTTGCTCATTTGACAGACTCATATTAAAATGTTATGATGCTATGATACAATAAACTTTGAGTAAATTACACACAAGTCAAACAATTACAGGGTGAATAAATTACATCAAATATGTAGAAATATAACATTGCGATGACATATTACTATGTCATACCTAATACTTAGCGTATTATTTATTTAAATACAATGGCTGACTGAAAATCTTGGAACACTATAATAATATTTAATAGGTAACTAACACCACGTAGAAACCAATCACAAAATATAATTTACTAGGTAGAATTTTGCGCGTAATTCAATAATTTAATCGAGAACTTTATTGGGAGCTTTTAATAATTACCGTATCGAGTTGTTTAATAGGAAACGTATTAAGTAAGCTCTGCTATAAATAATTATGTTCAATCATAATGAACTGATGACTGACGAATTAAGCTTCATATGTACGCGCTTGTAACGGTCGTAAACATAAATGGCTGGTATAAACGGGCGCTCGTGAAAGTCTTACATATAAAGGTTTTATATAAAAAGTATATCACATAAAATTCAACAGTATAACTAAGAATATAATTATGGTCTAAGGTGCGAAAGTTACGCTTTTGTTTTATTGTTCTGCTTTAACATTTATTGATGCGATATTTTTATTGATTTTGATTTATTCATGTTTATCATGTAATGATTATAAGTAGGTCCAAGTCCTTCAAGTTTCAATTTCTTATTTGTCCTTGAATACTAAATAGTTTCAATACTAGTTGAATTTATAAACTAGTCTTTTTAAGTCGTGTTATATTGTAAGCTGCGTTTCTGAACGCAGATAACCTATATTCTGGGGACGGAAAGGGATTTGGGTAAAAATAATAAAATATTGTAATATTCGTAGTATTCAGTAATTTATTTGGTGCTTATAAAATAAAATCTAAATATATTAAAATACCTACTTACATGCGTTCTCTCAAAATTTGCTCTCATTTGCAAATTTTTCCGGTGCGTCCGAGCCAACTAATGAGAAAATGTAATCGACTGGAGTGAACCCATCTCAAGCTGACAATAAAATCGGGGAGAACAAGAAAATGTAAGCACTATTTTTCCGTATTTCGGACATATTAATTTACTTGCACCGATGAACATTAAAAAAAATATTGATGAATCTACCTAAGCATTTAGTTCTTGAATTTGTAAGTAATCCAAAATGTTTTCCACACAGCGTAACGAGTAATCACGGCCAATATTTTTGGTAACTAAATGTACGTTGTTAAAAACTTTTACAATCAAAACCTACAATGGGAAGATAGAGAATTAAGTGTAAGGTTTCTAAGTTTTATACATTTTTCTGAACGTTATGATGTGTAATAAATTTAGTTTCTATATATTATGTGCATACGTGTAAGGCGTGTATGACTCAGAATGAGTGGCGCTTAAAAACCACTATAAAGTTGGGAGTTGAAAGAACTTTTTATTGACACACACTTTCGTCAATCAATGCATTTCATTTTTAAGCCACAATTATGTTCTTGCGTTCGTTGACTGAGATGCAGAGCTCTTTTTATTTATGTTTCATCAGAAAGAAAAGTCAAGCAATTATACTATTACTTACTTTTCTTGTTTCAATGATTTTTATAAGTCACTAGCGGCCGCTAGTGGCCGCGAGCCGATATTCCCACAGGAACTGCGTAGTTTAATATCGGGATAAAAGTATCCTATGTTCTTAACCAGGCTATCTACTATATGTGCACCAAATTTCATCCAAATCTGTTCAATA
Source organism: Chrysoteuchia culmella (assembly GCA_910589605.1). Taxonomy (NCBI): domain Eukaryota; kingdom Metazoa; phylum Arthropoda; class Insecta; order Lepidoptera; family Crambidae; genus Chrysoteuchia; species Chrysoteuchia culmella. The sequence goes on along the minus strand of OU342651.1, from coordinate 16,092,250 downwards.
GTTTCGGAGCCTATTCAATGCAAACAAACAAACTTCCTCTTTATAATATTAGTATAGACGTCGTTAGAAGTCGTAATACAACGCCACACGCACAATAATAAACAAAATGTGGGTCAAAGTAAGCGTCACTCAAAAGTATAAAAAAAACTGATTACAGCTGAACCCAATTTGACTGATGAATAAAAATCTATTACAAATAAACAGCTATACCAAAACATATTTTGAACCCATTTTAGTGAATTGTCTTAATTTATAGAGCTCTTAGTTATAAACGTACTACGGTTCTCCTAAGATTAAATATATCAAAGTTAGTTGGTGTTTTATTTCCAAGATATACAGTGTGGCCCAAACGGTGACACTGATATTTTTTTTAATTCCTGACATATAAGTGTACCCTAAAATGTATGTTCTGCGTTTTTTTTTTGTAGTTTTATAGCTATGTTTTTTTTTTTGTAAATTTTGAGTTTTTCGACATGTCTAACTTAATTTTTTCCGGAAGTTACGCTTCTATTTTATTGATTTTTTCTTTTGAACCATATACCTAATGACTTGTAAATTCACACATTATATACCTAAGATCCTGCCATTAACGTAAGTTAAAATTTTTTTAACCGAAATTAAAAAATTGCGGTGATAGCGCAATTTATTTTTTTAACTTTCAATGAGAAATAAAAAGAAAAGTTCTATGACATATGTAATTTTAAAAACTTCGCAAGACCCTAAGCATTAAAAATATTTTTTTAAGAGCTTAAACAAAAAGTTTTGTTCAATAAGCCTTTTTTATCCGAGATCTGCTTTTTTTATTGGCTATTTTGTCGTACCAAAATAATTTATTGAATAAAGAGTTAAAAACATCTTTATAAGATTATTACAGAGCAGTAACTTAGTTTTTCGCGCAGCTCTGCTTCAGTGTGCGTTACGCTTGCATAAACCATCTCTTTGAAATATCCCCAGACATTTCGAAAACTTATTGTGAAATAAAAGAGACTCGTCACGGCCCATACAAATTTTACCAAGCTCCGGCGCAAAGAATACTTGTCTCCAGATTAAGGATTTATTAGGCAAATCGAAAATCGTGGCTAACAAATTATTCCAAAGATACGAATTTTAAGGAAAGTTAAAGTAGAGATTTACGTTTATTTTTATTTTTAAGTAACCGAGACGGAAAAGATATTAGACATAAAACAATATCTTACTTTAACAAATCAATATTTTACTGTTACGGCCTAAAATCCTGTCCAACAAAAGTATTTTTCTTTTACTTCGAAAACGAATTTTTCTCTGTTCGTAATATTTAAGGGAACTTTTAAAGCTATTCTTCAACAAAAAAATCCCTTATTAAACGCATATGTTTTAGTTCAATATTTTGCATGATAGCCATTGAATTGAAATAAACAAAGTATATACATTTATTTTTCACATTGTAATGTAGATTGTGGCATACTTTTTTTTGCGCCAGAGCTTGGTAATTTTATTACAGATCTAATATACATTTACACAAAAAAAAACATTTGTTCGCATGATTTTGTTCAAATATTTCCATGATAGGACTTGAATTTAAATAAACAAGATTACACATAGATTCTACACATCATAATAAACATTTTTCCATATTTTTTTCTGCGCCAGAGCTTGTCGATTTCATTACAGATCAAAAATATACACTTGAAAAAAAAGGAATATTTAACATGTTTTGTTAAAATATTTCCATGATAAACATTGAAATTTAAGAAACAAACTATACCTATATTTAAATTCTACACATTATAAGGTACATTTTGGCATATTTTTTTCTGCGCCGGAGCTTGTCGATTTTTAGGTCAGATTTGTCGAGTCTTCTTTGATTGTTGTAATAATTGTGTAATTTATTATTGATCCTAAAAACAAAAATAATTATGAAAAATGTATGATATCGATGTTACTGCTCTGTAATAAGCTTTTAAAGGTTGTTTTTAATTCTTTAGTTGAGAAACGGTATCATTGTTATGTTTATTTTGGTCATAATAATTTTGTGGATGATAAAATGGCCAATAAAAAATTTCACCTTTGTACATTAGAAGGCAGATTTCGGCTAAAAGCCAAATTGAACACCACTTTTTTTGGATTATTTTTAATGATTAGGGTCTTGCAAAGTTTTTAAAATTACTTAGAAGTCATCTTTCACCTCAATTTTTTACTTTCGGTCAATATTTTTGTAACTTACCGCACTCGACTCGGTGGAACGCAGAGCCAGAAAACTCATTGGGGATGATAATCTGGTGAACAACAAGCTCCACAGTCTCCCTCATCGACGAAGAGTTGCTTCATTATCGGTGTTCTACAGATTGTATTACGGAGAGTGTGCTATTGAGCTGCATGAGCTCATACCGCCAGCTCCTTTTTTACCACCGGGAATCCAGACGTACCGCATGCTATCATCCCTACCTGGTTGATATACCTCGTCTGCGTACAAAGCGCTTTTCCTCATCTTTTATTATGCGCACAGCCAGAGAGTGGAATTCCCTGCCTGCGTCTGTATTCCCGGGTGTCTACAACCCTGGTATATTTAAAGCTCGAGTGAATAGGCTTTTTCTAGGCAAGCTCGCTCCATCTTAGGCCTCTTCTTAATCTAACGATTCAGAATTAAGCCAAGAGCAAGCCTATTAAATGTAAAAAAAAAAAAAAAAAAAAACTTACATTAATGAAAGGCTAGGTATCTAGTCTCTACTATAAACTATAGTACAAAATTCGTAAGAAAAAGAAGGGTAACTTCTGGAAAAAAAATTAAGTCAGTCATGTAGAAAATTCTCAAAATTTACAAAAAAAAACATAGCTCGAAAACTACAAAATATCGCGGAACATAATGGGGTATTTTCGGGTACACATAGATGTCAGGAATTAAAAAAAAAATTTTTAGTGTCACCGTTTGGGCCACCCTGTATAGTCGTTATTGAGTTCATAGTTAACCAACTCTAAAATTAACTAGTTAGTAATTTATCATGATTATATAACTGGGACTTGCGACCCTCGCCCATTCAACAAGTTTCATTTTTGACACATTGATCATTTTTAACCGACTTCAAAAAAAGGAGGAGGTTCTCAAGTCGACTGTTTTTTTATTTTTTTATTTTATGTATGGAGTCGGTGCTAGTTAGCTAAGGCCAAAAAAAAATATAGTTAATAGAAGTGCAATGTAGAATGCTTTGGCTGGCACCGACTCCAAAAGTTTTATTTTTTACTTTTTGAAGTCGGTTTGATTTTTTTTATAAAATGTTTTTATGTTTAATTTATGTTTTATTAAGCCAATCTTTTGAAAGACATTTTTAAGGTCATGATAGTTTCGCAATTGGCATGTATTTCAGAAGCAAAAAAAGATTATCTTTATATAAAATTAATAAAAAGTTATTCTTTATAAATGAATACCAAGAACATACTTAAAAAAATAGTAGATTGTTTACCAAGGGCTGTATGACACCCATAACAGTCGAGTGTTTTGGCGCCCGAACGAAGTGAGGGCGCCGATAGTTCGAGACTGTTATGGGTCCATACACCCGAAGTAAACACTCTACTTTTCATTTTGAATATGAGGAAAGTAAAAACAAACAGAATATTCTAAAAAAATATTTAATAAGAAAAATGTTACAAAATTATTTTATAATGTAGCAAAATAAGCTGTATAGGCTTCTGTGCCTTTGCCTACATACCTTTGGTAAATAAAAATCGAAAGAGATTACAGATATCGATTTGACATGACACCCCCTATTCTTTTTTCAAATTTATTACAGCCCTAGGGCCGCCACATATCACTTTCAACCCGCATTTTAGGCAAGTTATGAGTTACTTTCAGAATATGAGACATGAAAAATAACAAACAGCTAAAATCTTGGTGTCAAGTAAGTCCCTGCCTCAAGTTGTGTCAGCTGTTTATTTATATTTGTGAGAATCGATATAGTTACAAAATGTTAAAAAAATATGATCATTTAATCATGATCATCATCTTATCAGCCGGACGTACCTACGTATCGACGTTGTCCAGAATCTAAACGATCGGTTCTGCGTTGTTGCCAGAGACACCCTAGAAACCCCCCAAGACCAAAAAAACAACTTAAAAAGATCTTAAAATAATAACAACTTGGCCACATAATTACTATGGCGTTAACTAAAACTTAATACTTGAGCTCGAGGGGTTTAAGTTTTTACGACTATGAATATTTGTTCCGCAAGTAAAATATTTAGAAATTAAAATATATGACGAACAAAACACCTAAATACATATGTTTTCTTTATAGCCAACTGACGTAAACAGTTTTTGTCTAGACCAGAAGAAAATAAAACCTTTTTTTAGGGTTCCTAGAAATGGTCCTTTACAATAGAATAGGTGACTTCACTTTTCAGTCTGTATAAGTCTTGATTTCTTTTTAATTTACTGCGCGTATTTGGACTTTGAATAAATTAACAGCCATGGGAAGTTTCCTGTTGATTTGGAACTTATTATTATGGATATTGAATATATGCCTTCTGATGATTTTGGCTTATAAATTTATGGGTTTTGAATGTATGGTTAATGAGATATGTCAAGCGAAATTACGTTTATGCTTTCCGCTGTTATAAAATTATGACATAAAAAGTTCTGCGATAAAAGGTAGAACCCTTCGTAAACACCAACGCCAGATCAACTGTATCGTAACAAAATAAAAACAAGTCTGAGTTTGTCTTGGTCACCGAGGGTTCCGTTCCTTTTAGATAACTGATAGTACATTACTAAATAAGACATTTATAAATAAATTAATAATGACATAATATGTTTGTAATGACACCTTGCTTTCTGTTATTTAATTAACGGTTCCAAATCAACAGGAAACTTCCCATGGCTGTTAATTTATTCACAGTCCAAATACGCGCAGTAAATTAAAAAGAAATCAAGGTTCTACCTTTTTTCGCAGAACTTTTTATGTCATACTTTTATTATGCATAACAGCTGAAAGCATAAACGTCATTTCGCAGAAAATCGCTTGGCATATCTCATTAACCATACATTCAAAAACCCATAAATTTATAAGCCAGAATCATCTGAAGGCATATATTCAATATCCATAATAATAAAGAGGCAGAACTATCATATCGCAGAAAGTTTACATGCAGATACGTCTTTAGGCATAAATTTGATATCCATAATATTAAGAGGCAGAACTATTTATAATACAAGAAAGCATGCAGCATGCAAGCAAGCATGCAGCATGCAAGAAAACATGCATCATTGCAGCAAGCATGCAGCATTGCAGCAAGCATGCAGCATTGCAGCAAGCATGCAGCATTGCAGCAGGCATGCACCATTCAAGCAAGCATGCAGCAGGCATGCAACATGAATGGTTTCTGTCACTGCTCCGGCGCTGTGGGGCTTTGGCGGTCCCAGGCGAGCTTATCGTCGCAGATGGTTTTCGCTCACCACCGCAGCTTCGGCTTTCAGCTCGGCCTCAACCGCGGCGGCGACCTAAAGCCACCTGCTCCTCAGCTCGCGGGCCGCCTTATCCCTCCGCGCCTGCGCGGGCTTGAATTACATCTTAAAAGTATGCCATTGGAGATTCGGACATATAAACATTCGACCAAATAATAATTATACTAAACAATTTTTATGCCTTGAGCATATTCGTTTAAAGAAAATTATGCCAAGTTTGTTCTGCCAAATGAAATTCGAAGCAACGAAATTCTGCCAAACAGAGGGAACCCTTTACGAAGAACTGTTTGCATTGACTCTGCAGAGTCAATCACAATTCACCGTATCAAAAGCTAAATTAAATCGAGTGTAGCTGTAAATTTATTTCTTTTCACAGTTCACTTCATTTGCGAGTAAAAGTACTCAGCGCTGTACTTGTTCCCACTTCATCTTCTTTTACGTTGTACAGCTTTAAGTAGAGTTAATACTTTATGAAAGTTTTTATTTGAGTATGTCTAATTAAAAGTAAAAGTTGTACAAGTTATTAATCCACAAAACCTGGGTAGGAGTAAGCAAGTAAACAGTCAATATACATCATACTACGGTTTCAAACTAATATCTAATATCAAGTAGTAGGGATTTCTTCATTTTCAATTCTTACCTCATGCACCCTCAAGAAAATATAGATAATATGAAGGCTCAAAAACAATATCCATCATCTCTAAGCTAAGATATCTATTGTCAGCCGTAAGCTCCTCTATTATCATGATTAAGGTATGAAAAATACAAATTCGCATTTTCATTTTCTTGTTATATGGCTTTATTATTTGAATTGTTAAGAAAATATAATGCAGTCGTAAATACCTGTCTGCGTTTTCAATAAACCAGTAATGTTCATATTTCGTGATAATATTTTAGTTTTCTTTTCATTTGAGGTATATTGAATTAGAAGTTAGAAGTAATATTGAAATTCTTTTCATATGAAAAGTTAATTACTGTGTTTACGCATGTAGTTTATTAGAATAAATATAATAGAATGGTGAATTCGTATGAAATCCATTTAATTTCGTAATTAAAGTGCAAAATAAAATTTGTTATTTCAGAAACGTTGGTCATTGTGATACTGTTGGTGACAATCAGTTAATGTAACAAATGTTATCAACAAAGTTATTAACTAAAACATGAAGTGAAACTCTGAAGTGTTGAAATAGAAGCATTGAGTAATCGTGATACCTACTAATTTATATTTATTATTCAGACCTAATCTAGGTAAGAGGCGCCATGTAGTCATTATTCTAAAGCTGATTATTAATACCATCTGCCTAGATATTCATTCAAAACTTAAATGTATCTAACGCCCAAATTAAAACAAACACGTAATTTTGAATCTTCTTTGATCGCAATAAGAGCCATTATAACTAAACCATTATTTAGTTAAGGATGCAGTCCAGACGGAGCGTAATGACGTGTCCGGATATTGTTACTTACATGGATTTATTATTGTATTTTAATAACAATTAGCAGAAATAATCAACACACGACTGAAGGTGCCACATTTTCCTTCCTGTAGTACCTTACTCATGTGGGGTGTTACAATTGTAAATTGACCTGTCCACGCATGTTAGGTACTTAATTAAAACAATTAATGGCATGAATAACGGGAATTTCACTTTTATTTTAATTATTTATTTCTTTATTCTTCACAGAGGTTACCTAGATCTCCAGGCCCTAATAGGTTTCAAAGGATTGTTTCTACTTCCACTTCACATAGATACACCTTAGGTAACAGATTTTTACCTAAGGTATATGAAGTGAAATATGTTTTATATTACACGGCAACAATCATGCTATAGCAAATAGAAGTATTTTTAATACCTTGTCAATTTTCAGTATCGACTTTAATGGATATCCCTACTTCATATCGCTCTATTGATGTGACTTAGGAAACACATGAGGAGGCATAGAAGTGAGTAAGGAAACACATGGGGAGGCATATCAAGGGCGGGAACGTCTAGAGTCTTCTAGACGTTCCGTGACGTTAGGATGATTTGGTAATAATGAACAATATCTGGAACGGAAAACACTAAGCACATAACAGGCTAGGAATATCTCGTCGTCGTCATCTCAGCCACATGATACCCACTGCTGGGTATAGGCCTCCTCCAAGGATCTCCACAACTATCGGTCCTGCGCAGTCCGCATCCAGCGGCTTCCCGTGACCTTCACCAGATCGTCGGTCCACCTTGTCTGGGGCCTACCCACGGAGCGTCGTCCTGTGCGCGGTCGTCATTCCTGAACATTTCCGCCCCAACGGCCATCGGTTCTTCTCGCTATGTGTCCCGCCCACTGCCACTTCAGCTGAGCAATCCTTCGAGCGATGTCAGTTAATTTAGTTCTCCTACGGATCTCCTCATTTCTGATTCGGTCACGACGGGAAACGCCGTCTCCATTGCACGCTGGATGACCTTGAGCTTTCTTATCAGACCCACTGGCAACACACACTGGTCATAGACTTTCGTCTTGAGACACTGCGGTAAGTTGGACGCGAAGATTTTACGGAGCTTCCCGAATGCTGCCCAACGGGAGATCTCTTTCTCGAAGTTGGACTTACCTAACTGGATTGTCTGTCCAAGGTAAACGTAGTGGTCAACAACTTCGAGTGTAGTGTTCCCAACGTGAACTGTAGTGGGTATAACATGGGACTTCGACATGATTTTCGTCTTATCCATGTTCATCTTAAGACCCACTCTTTGGGAAGCACTACAGAGATCTTCGAGCATTGTGTTCAGGTCCTCCAGGGTCTCAGCCATAAGAACTATATCATCGGCAAAACGAAGGTGTGTCAGATACTGGCCATTTATGTTGATGCCGCATCCTTTCCAGTCCAAAAGCTTAAAGATGTCCTCCAACGCAGCTGTGAACAGTTTCGAAGAAATGACGTCTCCCTGTCTCACACCTCGCTGCATTTGGATGTCACTTGTGCTCTGGTTCTGTAATCGGCCCGACATGATGGCATGTTCGTATAACCTTAACACCTCGATATATACCTATAGTCCACTTGGCACCTCTGGAGAGACTGCAGCACCGCCCATGTCTTTATCGAATCGAAGGCTTTCTCATAATCCACAAACGCCAAGCAAAGTGGCAGATTATACTCCTCGGTCTTCTGTATAACCTGCCGCAGTGTATGGATGTGGTCTATGGTGCTAAAGCCTTTTCGGAACCCGGCTTGTTCGGGAGGCTGGAAGTCGTCGAACCTGCGAGCGAGACGATTCGTTATGACTCTCGAAAACAACTTACCTAATTTGGTTTATTTTGCACTAATTTATTCCCCATTCGAGTCTAAGAACATCTAAATAACTAACTTCCTTCTTAACGATGGCACCAACTGTTGATTGAATAACAGTAGTTTATAACAAAGCTCTGTCCCTTTAAACTTAAAACTTAAATAATGTTTGTTAATCGGCTGTGAAAATTGGTCTTAATTAGTAAATTCTATGATCAGTATCTGATAACGAAGCGGTAAGTTCTGCATTAAACCTCTTTAAGTCAAATTTATTGGTAAAAATTGCTTCGATGCAGGATGCATCGCTACAATAAAAAATAAACCGCATTTGGTACCTTTAATTGAACAATGCATTATTGCAACTTATGCCGTCGTCGTCGTTGCATTCAAAGCAAGTGTCGCGCCGCATTGCATGTTGAATGTCGCAAATTCGTGCCCATCAAGGGTGACACTTGTTTACTTTCTAAATAGGATGCAATATAGGTATAAATATTTTGTAGTATTTTCTTATATTTTTTTTACTATTAAACTTTACAATTCCGGTCATGTTGTGGGAATTCTAGTAATTATTTTTTAGAAAACGTTGTTATCACCACGCCTTCGTCACCCGCATCATCATTGCGCAATTGCACTTTCTAGGGCCTTTTATTTCAAATGTATCAGCTTTTTTTTAATCTTAATCCGATTTTAGCAGAGAAAGCAGAGTGACGAGCAAGTTAATATTGAGCTATTGATAAACGTATTTTTAAAATAAGTAGGAACAAAAATTGCTGAGATAAATGGAAAAAAGGATGATCGAAATTTATTAAAATTATCCGTTTACTGCCAACCCTAAGCGAGGTTTCATTGTAACAATGACGACATAAAAACTTACCGAAAGAATTATACGAGCGGTAAATAATATTAAAGTGACCATTTGGCAGTCGCAGTGAGGGATTCGCTCGCCGCACTGACGTGGAAGTGCGATTTATTGTAACGCACCGCTTTTTGAATGCCGTAACAGATGGTGGTCAAAAATTGTATGGGCGGCATACCCAGAACCTTAATTTAAAAAATAGCACATCCATGATACTCTGTGCCAATGCGCAACAAATTCTATCCCGCAAATCTCTAGTTATATAAGGTTGAATACACGCATCTTACTATATACTGGTATTAAATACACACCGTTTGATTAACAATAAATAGGTAATAAGAAAATACTTAGATTGTTTTTATAATGTCCAGTAAGATGCGCATATTCAACCGCAAATAGCTAGAGATCCCCGAGATAGAATTCGATGCGCATCGGCACAGAGAATCATGGACGATGCTATCTTTCAAACAAGGGTAGTCTCTTCAGTGGAGGTTCTGGGCGTATGTTGCCCACCATCCTTTCCTGCAGGGATGTTGGGCAGTGGACGATGGGTATAATTTTAATGAGGACGTCGATCGGATTTTATTTTTAAAGATTACTAACAAATGACTATTGTACAGCGGGCCTGCCATCTTCTATTATGTAGCCGGGACAATCCTGCGCTAACCGATTTGAGCAGGTATGCTCTCAGGTAAGACGGTGCATGTAGCCAGGACCTTGGAAACCATGATGTCATAAGAACGTTGTGTTTGCGTTTTGTTTTTATTGAAGTTGTCACATTTTGACACACTTCACACTTTGGAGGCGATGATTGAGCGAAGAGGTCACAAAACTTCCGTTAAAAAACAAGCTGACATTTAGAGATTCGTAGTACAAAATACTTAGCATGGTAAGATTTTTTATTTATTTATTTACTTAAGGGTGTTGTTAGTTAAAACTAGCAATAAAACTAAACCCTATAGTATATTGTTTAAAATAAAAAAATAGAATTAAAGTAATATACTACTAGTACCTAAACTAGGCCGAGCCTGTAATATAGTACCTGATAGGTTATTCTCTAAGCAAACATCCTTCACATTGACGGCTGCAACAGCGGAGACCGCTCCATTGTCAATACTATTTGGCAGCTGATAAGACATTCAGTCATGACAACAGCGTCGATGTTTGCTTAGAGAATAACCCTCAGTAACCTTCCGTTTGAACATGAGTGATTGGAGGCACAAGCCATTTTAAAGCCAGTTTCAAGAGTTTATTTGATATGCCATCCCATCCAGTAGCATCCCATCCGTGTCCCAATTTCATCGTTCGATATATCGATTTGAACATGGAATTACATGCTGAAGATATCCCAGCATACAAAAGTTCAGTATCAGTGCGAGTACAAGCAGTAGTTTTGTTTGCTGGGTTTTTGCCTATCTGCGAAGTAAAATTATTCACACAGTTTACTTCTTCTTCTTCTTTCGATTCGGTGGTAAATCGTGAATCGTGGTTTATATTTTTTCGCCTAGAACTCGGCTACACGGGTCGGAGTGTCTGTAGCGGTCCACAGCTTCTCAGGTTCATAGGTGTAAGGACACGCGGGGCAACATAGAAGGTGGGCCATGGTCTGTGGGGAGGCATCGCACTGACATAGGTCGTCGTTACTGGAGCCCCACCGGCACAAGTTCTTCTTACACCGACCGATTTGTGTTCTCAACCTGTTTATGGATTTCCAGGTCGGCCAAGCGGGTAGCTTGTGACCGGGGGCGAGACTTTCTTTTGGGGTGGTAGGTAAGTTTGGTACCATATTTGTCCAGGGTCTAAGTCTAGCCTGGGATGGCTCCTCTGGTGGGCTGGACACTTCTTAGAAAGCTCTGTCGACTTTTGAGTCTCGCCTGAGCAGGAAGGTGACTAAACATTGGATGCTGTGGATCGTCCTCTTTTTTGGCCATTTCGACAGAGTATATCACTTCCCTGCGGGCTTTGGGGAGGCTATACCTGAGAGGTGGGTATTGCAGACTCAGCGGGGTCGGCTTTAGGCAGCCCGTTATTATGCGGCAAGTATCATTAAGTGCTGTATCCACTAATTTTGTGTGCCTGGATCTACCCCACACAGGGCAGGCAACAAAGGACACAGTTTACTGAACTCTGAGGAGTATCTGCAATTCTCAACAAATCGATTGGAGTAGATTTGGATTTCCTCAAGTGTACGATATTATTGACGGTGGCCCTTGGTCGCACTTTCTTGAGGTTTCGAGTGTGTTTTTTAAGTTCATTTTGATCATGTATTTTTTTAGAAGTTTCAAAAAGGTTGTTACAGTGATATCTGTATCTGTTGTACGTACGAGTAGTGTTTAGAGTGACGTTGTTTGGTTCTGCTTTACATCTAATGTGTATTCTATCACGATTTTTTGTAAAAACGAATTAATCCTGGAGTTATCCAAGGCTTTAAGCTTTGATTTCTCCTCGGAACAACAATGTTAATAATTATATTTATTATAGTAACTAGAAAGTAGACTAACCAGTTTTTCTGCAGCCCAGTTTGCAAATTGAGAACATAGGATATCATGAAAGTTTGTGTTTAGAATATCATTTAAAATTGCTTCGTAGTTTATCTTTTTTATAGTTAGAAGTAACGAAGGGTCCATATATACCGATTCCCATTGGCTTCCCTTTTAGAAATCCCACACCGGCGATACACTGTGCAGATCATAATAATGATATCAGAAATTATTGTCACCAATCAGCTAAAATATGTACGGGATGCCAGGCAGTTGCAAATTGAACGAAATATTCTATTTTTAACCGACTTCAAAAAAGGAGGAGGTTCTCAATTCGGTTGGTATATTTTTTTTTTTTTTTATTTTTTTTTATGTATGTACACCGATTACACCGAGATTTCTGAACCGATTTCCATGATTCTTTTTTTGTTCGATGCAGAATAGTTGCCAATTGGTCCCATAAAAATTTGGTTTTGTTTGACCCAGTACTTTTTATGTTATGAGCATTTTTATATATTTCATTTCATTGTTGACTTGGACGATGTAGTATTTACGATAATTTTGTTTATAATGTACATGAAACCTTACCTAATCTAGAAAAACCCTGCTGTAGTTTACAAAACAGCCTATTACAGACACTAAAAAGTAAAAAAAAAAAAACTGCGTTACTAAAAACCGACTTCAAAAACTAAAAAGCAAAAAATAAGCCTTTTGGAGTCGGTGCCAGCCAAGGCAAGAAAAATAAAAGAATAGGAGCTTAAAGTAGAATGTCTTGGCTGCTACCGACTCCAAAAGGCTTATTTTTTGCTTTTTAGTTTTTGAAGTCGGTTTTTAGTAACGCAGTTTTTTTCCATGTTTATTATTGTCTGATTTGTGTCCTTTTTTGGTCCGGCTTACCTCCGCCAAATTTCGACCCCTCGCCACTGAGAGGTTATATTTTTGCGATATTAGTGGTTTGGTGTTAATACATGTGAAAACGGCGGAATGGTCAGTAAGTGAGGCATTTATGACAATGGTTAAAGCTTGGCAATTTGTTTATTTTGTGTATGGTTGCCTCTAGTGGGAAACGAATGCCCTTTTAAAATACCATGCGATGCAAGTAAATCTAGATACTCAGATGAATTTTGGCCTTAATTTCCAACTTTAACGTCAATATTAATATCGCCCATGATGATTATGTTACTATGAGATTGAAACAATACTGCGTTTAGAAATGGCGCTAGGCCCCCAGTTCTTAAAAACTCTCGCCCTTGAAACGTTTGTTTTTTATCAATGAGGTTTGCTTTATTTTTTTTTTCTATTTTTGAGACCCGACGGAAACAAAGTTGTAATTCATTGAATCACTAGGACCGCTAGAGACAAGTTATTAAAATAAGCATCATAATTCGTGATGCCGAGCACACCCTTTTTCATCCTAATATGAACTCATACGTCTCTTTACACAGAGGGTTTTTGTTCGGAGCTTTTACTCATTTATTTGTCATCAAACCTATTTTTCGAAGTTTAATCGTAAAGGTCGTCCACGTTGTAAAATAAGATTTTCATGTTAATTTTGATTGAGTCCAGTAGTTCTATACAGAAAGTTGTATAACTTATTCTATTAGTTCCGTTTGCTTTGTGTCTCACATAAAATTACATAGGTGATTTTCTATGTTCTAATTAAAACAAATGAAAGTGATTCACCGCTGGTCTCCTTGTAAGATAAAGAAAAAATCCCTGATAATTTTTTTGTTCTTTTAATCACTAAACATAATATTTGAGATGACCTGCAATATTGTCATAGCTATAAATACATCGGTCATGTTGCAAATATTTCGTGTGCATTATTAAATTCCTTGAATCGCACGCAAGAGGAAACGAAACATATCTGCGTTATAATGAGGTCAGCACACAAAGTACCTAAAAACATTTGCTGAAATACAGCAAAACGTTGATTTTTTTTTAAATTATCCTAACAGAATAATTGATACTTATAATTATGCACGATCACATATTTATTTCAATTACGAAACGAAGTATTATTATGATCAATGTTACTCTTACAGTTTATTTGCTTGTTTGTTACTCAATCACGCTTAAACAGCTGATCGGTTTTGGACGAAACTTTTGCAAACAAATAGACCATGATTTTTTAAATTTTGCATTTTTCAATGCGATTTTTTACTTATGATATATTTTTTTTAATACAACTCGGCCACAAGTGAATTTTCAGATGGGACTAGAACCCACGACCTTTGGAAATCCGGTCCAATGCTCTAACCACTGAGCTACAGAGACTTGCGAACCACCGTCGAAATTCTCCAATACTTTTATATTTTTTATACGCTGTAGGCCAGCGTTGTCACATCAATGCTAGGAATATCTTTTCATTCGAAAGAAACATCTTTTCAGGTGTTTAACCATCGATTAAGATGCCACAGCCAATAATTTATGATTTTTATATTTTGCATTTTTCTCTCTCCTCTCCTAGCTCACGCCTATTGTGGTGTCCACAGGAGGCTATTACCCCACTGCTACCACGCTGGCCAGACGGGTTGGTAGAGGGTTTGTTACAAGTTTTCCTTCTCTCGCACAGGTTTTCAATGCGTCGAGCCTCTTAGTCGACACTTACGACATCCCAGGCATGTAAGGGAGTGGTGACACTTGTATTCTTGGGCCGTCACCACACAGATCAAATAGCGTCTACCTATTACTAAATCATTTAAGTTGATTACACAAAAGTTTGCGAGTCTACAGCAATCTCGTTCTTGAAGCATATTATATAGCTTTTGGTGCGTTATTTTATAGATAAACGATAACAAAATAAACACTCCATTTTATGTCTATCGTGACTTTATGACACAGCAGTAAAAAATATTGTCGATGCGTATTTATTATTAACCGCTTAGCTGTACAATGTTTCCAACGAATGACTTTTATGAACCAGATGGTTTTTACTGGCAATGCAAAATATCTTTTACGGCAATTTTATTGGAAACTTGAATTCATTTACGATATTGTATTGGTTCGAAATATTTCTTTCGAGGATTATAGGTACCAAGTATTGTCTTTGAACCGCGAACTCCTCGAACCTATAGAGCTATTAATATTTAAAATATTTTTTATTGCACGATATGAATCTTGGTTGAATACACGTATGCGCTCTCTTTGAATACCGTACATAGGTCCAACAAGTTTCAAGTTATGTTTATCGATTTCCAAAGCATAAGCTTTGTTTATGGGTTAAGATATCCGTATAGAGGTCAAATTATAAAACAGAAAATAAAAGCTTTCATAAATACATAAAAAAACTTAAACTTATTTTTAGTAACGCTATAACTTCAAGAAATCAAATCATAAAACTTGTCCAGCATTTTACTAGACATAAAAGAGTCTCTTAGACCAGACTTGTAGTTCCGATAAGTTTTCATTAGCATAATATCTTTGCTCTGCCATAAAATTAGTTTCGTTTCAGCGATATTATTTTACAAAACTGCTATATCATGCGCCAAAGCTTCGCAGAATTAAGCAGCAAAATGTTTTGGGAACGTATTTCGTCAAAATCTTCATAATTGATGCGGCAACACGCGTCATAACTTCACAACGAATAAATTAATTAAGTCTTATTTGTGAATAGATTTCAACCCCTTGTGCCTTCGTAATAGAGTTTTAATATGCTTGGAATTAACGGAATTTATCTAATAGGATTAAATAAGGGTTCTTAGAAACCTTATTTGATGACACTGAGAAGTCTATTTTCTATTATCTTCTTAGTTCGAGTAAGTTAAGTAACTAGGTACTTTTTTTTCTATATACAGTGGTGGTCAGATAATTAGAAACACTAGTCGATTTTCATACAAACGAGGTAACTTTGGAGCCTTGGTTCTCTGTCAAGGATTGACCGAGCTGTGATCTGATACTGGTCATCCAGGGAGTGAATGGAGGAGATCCAGATTGCTATACACACCCGACTGATCTGATCAAAAAAAGGTAGGTAAAAACCTACTCACTAAAAACCGAATGTAAATATACCACTGAGTTCGATTGTGTCCAGTGCCTTATAGCTAAAAGGAAGTAATTCGCAACATTTTAGTCGTGTTTCCGAGACGCCGGTCGCGTGGCTACATCAAACGAATGAAAATAGATTATTCGGGTTCCGCTGGGAATCGGAGAAGTGGGGAGTTGACTAGAATGACTTTATGGGATTCTGTTGCGCCATAAAACTATTGGATTACTTTTGATGTCGGTTTATTGTCAATCCTAACATATAATTGGATTTAAAATAGTTGTCGTTATTGAATTACTACCTTCAAAGTTATTGCCAAAATTAAACTTCTTATTTTTTGCATTGGGTTGTTGAAATCCAACTGTTATCAGATTAAGTATTTGTTATTAAGAAATCCCGATACTCATTTGAGTATCAAACGGCAAGACCGCTTGTGGTAAAGCTCTTTTTTTAAAACATATGTATAAGCATGATAATTAAAATAAATTAAGTCGTGAGAGCCAGTGACAGCCGAACATCTTGTTCCCTAATTTTGCAACAGTTACTGTAAAGGAGACGCGATGTTCATTTGCCAATAAAACAAATGACCACCGCTTCCAAATAAAAGGCCGTTTGAGTTTGAGAATTGTTCTTATAAGACGTTATGTGCAGATTCCTAAGCATGATATTGGGAAGCGGGCCGTGAGAGCCCGGCCGGGCGCCGGGACGTCGGCCCGTGACTCAGCCGACCTCATTAGAGAATACCCGTCGCTTCCCTGTCACAGTGACGTCACGGTGTTTACATTACAATCATACAGGGATTATGGGAAGACTAATGTGTGCTATTACTTTAACTCATAATAATGCCTGTCGTCGGGAAAATTGTAAGTTTACGGGCTTACTAGGTGCTTTTTTAGGTTAAGAAATAACAATGGATGTTTTATTATTATGACGCACTTCCGCATTTGACGTGTTTTTGAACATCCTTATTTAAAGAAGTGTGAACACTTCCATTCCAACCTAGTCCTTAGGATATGGATGTAGCCTGGCACTCTGAACCATTTTTATTAAATTTGTTAATTGACATTTTATGGATTAAAAAACATAAAAAGATAAATGATCAAGTACCGCATCATTACTAAGAACCATCGACTCCATCAAGAAAAAATAACCCACGGACATACGTTTTAAGTTAAGACAAAAAATATCTATAAAAAGTATCTAGTCTCAACCTCAAATATAATTTTGGTGAGCCAACACGTTTTGACAGCGATGCGGGCGGGCGGGCGTTACGAATCGCACGTGCGTTGCCGAAGTAACAATATCTTTTGCGCTTGAGATTCTTATCTCTAAGCGATAAGGTTCAATTTGATCACCGTAATTCGTTGAGCTACCCTACGCCGCGTTGAGAATTACACGGTCGGTTTATTTTAACACATAACATTGTTACAGCCACTTGAAATCTGAGCAAAGATTGGGTCAAATATCAATCATTTAACGGTGAGATGTGACTGAAATCTAAATATTCAATGTTTTGGGTGATTTTGTGTAATTGTAAAAGATATTAACAACGTGATACCTATCATGCGAGGCCGTTCTTAATTTTCTTTTTACCAAAAATAAATACTTACTTACAAAAGAACGGACTTTATCAGGACTTGGCGTAAAAGATTATTTGTTTTTTTTTATTAGTTTCTTAACAACGTTTTCGCTGCTGGTAGCGAGGATATCTTTACCGACAGAGTATTTTTTTTTAATCATGAAAAACACTATTTAATTATGGTTAAGAAATTATAACAATCTTGAATCTCTCAAGCTTCTTAAAATCAACTTAAGCGCGAATGTGTGCTAGACAAACACAAATTTTCATCACTTGCATCTTTCTCCATAGCACGGCTCGAAGGACTCCCCAATACGACATCGAGTGAATCTGTTTATTAATACCATAGTCCGACCATCACGAACACGGTTTGACTCGAGATTTGCCGTCCTTGTCGCTGTGAACCCTCGTCACTCAGTGCACGACCGTGAAATCCAGTGACACCAAGTCACTTATAATTTGTAAGGCTTCCTCCGACCAGAAGGCAATCTTTGAAGAGCAAATAAACTTAATGAAATACAATGCGCCGTTGCCATCAAGTTTTAGATGATTGTTGTGACGCAGATAACAATGTATTCTTACACCCATATTCTAAGTCGTTCCTCCAAAACTTACTCGTCCTCGACATAACGAAATCTCATTGAAATCCTCTTCAAAATACTCCTCGAAATCGGTATTCTAAGTCATAACTCCGTAAGGACCTGGAGGAGCCAAAGAGTACGTAGCCACTCCGTGTTAGGCCTAGCGCACACTACCATTTTTACCTACGACGAGGTTGAGTGGAGTGTAAAAAAGTTTTGGATGAACGACTTAGAATATGGGGGCTAATGTCGTAACTTGTTAAATTGCTAAAATGTTTCGAATAGAAGAAGGCTTTAAAGTCTTAGGATGTTTGAGATGGTTGTCACGTGTTTTATTTTAGGAAACGACTAAAATTTAGTTTTTGATTATTTATTTGTATGGAAATATTTATTTATCTGAAGGACCCAATCTAAAGGGGCTACTCGAATAAACCGAGATAGTAATGAGAAAAAGATGCGCGCGAAAGCGAGACCGATTTTGCAGATTAGGCGAAAAAACAACCAAATTAGTACCTAGTAAATAACTATGGCGAAAAAAGACAAAATGAAACTGTACGATCCTAAATATTATTGGTGTCCACTAACTAAACCAATTTCCAATAATATGTGTAACCCCATTTGAGAATAATCCTAAAAAATCGTATTTTAAGGGGTCATTTTGGAAAAGAAAAAGTGTTTAGGAAAATCATGAAATCGTGTTTCTGAATCTAGAGAAATATATATCTTATTACCAGATTTTTAACATCTCACCGTCTTATAGTTTTATACTAAAAAGTACGTACTTTTTCGATATAGCGTCTTAAAGAAAAAAATACAAACCGTTATGCAGAGAAAGAGTAAATACGAATATTTAATATAGAAAGAAAATAACATTTTATACTTACAAGCAACTTTGCATGACCCATTAAAGTTACGTTCATAGTTCAGTCTGTACCTATTGCAATCCCCACTTAAAGAAAGTATTAACATAAACGATTCCCAGCAAACTACTTCTAAGCACCGACTCAAAGAGTAAAGGCTGAACAATAAAAACTTTTTCAATTAGAATAGAAAGAAGTATTACACGTTTAAAGCATCACGTGAGCCTTATCGGTGAAACTTAAGATTCAAATTAGCTATGAATTAGTCTATTCCTTTTAAAACACAGTTGAAATGCAGTTGTGAAACTTTTTCAAAGCTTTTCACGGGTCAGTGAACCTTACCGAATTGGTCCGACTGCCGCCGACATTAATCAACATCGGCGAAGGGACGTTAATATGTCCAAGGACTTCAATTTATTACGATTCCCTGACTGTCCACTGGCCGATTAATAGTTGAGATAAAGTGCAGTTTGCCGGTAGGGGCGAATTCACTTGGTCAGATCCATTTTTGACCCAAAATAAAACTTTTTTTTTATTAATACTTTATTCTTTTTTAGACGCTGATTTTTTTACAAATATATAAAGCTACCTTCTTGATAAGTTTGCATTACAAGTTTATTAATAACAAGTTAAACAGGGTATATAATTTTCAAACTATATCGGTCTAAAAAGGGCGCTAACGCAATATTGCTAAGTAATTTCCCAAATAATTCATTTAATTGTTTATTTTGTACGAAGTTGGGAACTGTGTCAGTGTCAGTAGAATTTGCTATTAATTTTTTGAAGGCAAGAAAACTTGTCGTCTCAGCCACATGACCGAGAAAACTGACTTAAAGCAATTTCCGTCGGATATAAACCAATAAATGAATTGTCAAGAAATTCGCTTAGCAATATTGCATTAGCGCCCTTTTTAGACCCTCAGACATTCAACCTTCGAAATAGTATTTTGAGATTTAAGACTATATTCGTCAGATATTTGTTGAACAATAAATAATCGTGCCGAAAATCCTCTTTGTACCTACAAACTTATTAAATTGAAAAATCAAAGTGAAAAGTATGATAAATCTAATAACGACACTTCTTACTATTATAACAGATAAGTTATACCTACCCAATACAGTCTGTAGAACACTGCTTCAATAATTAAAGACATTTAACTCATCATCTACAAGGTTACACGAAGATTATCCGTCTGTTATAACCAATGAGCTGTTCCATACTCTATTAGTGTTATCCGTCTAAGTGATAGGCTAAGAGCCAGACACTGTTGATAATAATTATCTACTACCATGTGACTATAAACCTCTACAAACTCCCATGGATATTCTTTATTTACTCATAAAAGACTAACAAGTACAAAACATTATTTAGATTTAAAACTCAAACCTAAAAGATGTGGCTATCGTAATGTTGTTTTGTTTTCAATTATTTGTATTTCTACTTACTAGGTTATGAGGTTTGATAGCTCGATTAATTATTAGTACACAAAGACAAATACATAGAGACGGAATTAACTTTATAGATGCAAAGTACGTTTCTCCTAGTTTAATTAAACACCTGCAGTATAATAATGTTGCAACTACTAATAGTCATAGGCGTGGCGTCTAGCGGTTTTCTACACACTCCTTGTATGAGATATTATGCATCAACATATTACATTGACAGTTGACGAGCAACGTATTAAGTACCCAAACCATGATTCTCAACGATTGTTTTATTTTTAATTTTCGAACAGAACAAGAAAAAGCTCCAAAAAGCTTTATCAATCTGTGCTCCATCACATATACTTTATTATTACGACTGATATCTGCATCAACAGTTCAACATAATCATATTGACAATAATTGACGAGCAACTTATTATCCTAATCGTGATTCTCAACTGTTTGTATTATTTACTTTTAACAGACTAAACTATAAAATAAGAAAAAACTCAGTAGAGCTTTATACACGCTCTACGACTGATACCATGGTAGTTGTAGTATCATGATACTACAACTTCCTGCACAAAACATTAGATTGTAGGTTCTAAGGACAAAATAATATTTCTATTAATGTACAATCTTGATGTAAATATTTTTATTTTTTTTGACAAAATAATAGTTTAAGTAGTTTTATGATATTTTTTTGGTTTGGTTTTACTGCCGTTGGTGTAACGGCCTTTAGCCGGCGAAAACAAAAAAGTCGGTTACAACACAGATTATATTAAAATGACGACCCTTTTCAGGCGCGTCATTTCCCTGTCGTGCTTTTCAAAGTTTCCTCGAGGCTCGCGGCTCGCAGTGACCTTGCCTCCGCGCCGGCAGTTTGGCGACCTCGGCCATATGATCGGCGAATATGCACGGTCGTTGACTCACAGTTTGTATAATAAATTCAAACGGCGCGAGTCACTGCCCCAATTCACGTCGGAAGGCGCTACCAACATTGTACTGAATCGTATCTTTATGATCAATCGAACGTAACGTTTTCAATTTGGAATAGATCATTCCATTCATTTGTTATTGTCACCTTGGGTGCTATTGTTTTTTAATGATTACTTTATTATTCAAATAATTATTTGGTTTCATTGAAAAATATAAAACCAAATAGTTTTTTGGGAATCATACTTACTTTCATTTTTCCTATAGCTGAATGAAGGAATTCTTTTAAATTCCAGTCGTTCAATTTAAACGAGATATTTTAAAAATATCGTTTTGCAGTAACTAAGTATAATTAATTACTTACAATAGGCGCGATCAAAATTTAGCTGAGAAGAACTTTCGTTTGGATAACATTTAACAGGCAAACCAACATTTGTCTAATTAAAATTCGAAAGACGTTTTAGAATTGAACAATAATGCATTTGAATTTTTGCATGATAACTTCATGCAAAGCCTACATATGTTTTACATAAAAACATGTTAATACTCTTTTTATTCTAAATTATTGACTGTGACATTTACTACTACTTAATTATTATTTTTGTAAAGCACATGCCTATCAAACTCGCGACGCACTCATGCCAAGTACTTTTTTTTCAACTATCTTACGCAATAGCAGTGACAAAAACAAACAACGTTATCGCTTTTCATGACCAGTGATATACTTAATATAGTACAAAACCGGAACACTTTCGCTTTTATCGTTTTGTGAAGAAGAGATGGGTATGATTCATCAGGAAGCTATTCAATATTTTTGTACAGAGTATAAACAAGGTCTTACAAGTGCAGTGACACATTTTGCCCTAGCAATGTATTTACACTGAACCTGGTAATATATAATGCTGGATAGCGGAATATTGGTATTTCGTATGAAACAAGTTTCAGGAACTTTTGTAGTCAGTTTGTCAGTTAAAATCTTGAAAATAAAATCATGAAAAAACTCCTCCGTCTGTCAGGTTGACGTTTTATATTTAGTTAATTTAGGCTACGTTCAAGACAATATTTTTTTGAACGCATCCAGACGCGGCCTCTTAGTTGACAAATTTGGAAGTTCACGTGAAAAATATTTCTTATACACGATATTTTCTCACATGGAGAATATGTGGACAAGTATTTTCTACTGCCACTGCTCTATTTAATAAAAAAACTAGTGTGTGGTTAGCGGGTAAAATCATAGATTTAGAATGTACAAGATACATGACGGCTCGATGATATGAAGATATGACAAAAGTATGATATACATGTGTTGATGAATTTGTTTTTAACTCACACATAGACATGTGTGAGTACGATAGATCAAAATTATCGACTGTTTTGAGAAAATATCAAAGGATAAGTATTTGCGCAAAGCAAGTATTAGCAAATATTTTAGCCGAAAAGTATTGACAAAAAGTTAGATTTGTGTAAATGGTCAGAAAAGAATTTGTAAATTAACGATTAATAAAAATGCGTTTTAAAATCTGTTTTGCGGAAAATGCTCAATGATTGATGTAAATGATTTCTACTAGCGGCGTACTTTTGTTAATGATAAATTATTTAAATAGCAATCGAATCAAAATATTAAACTCAATAATTGTTGCCATAGTAAAAAATATTAACATTTAATTATTAATTATGTAACCGTATCCGAATGCAATAATAAATCAACATTGTGAAGGTAGACTTATAAGTAGCTAGTAAACCCGTGACCACGGCAACTGAAAAGGTGCCGAAACGACGGAAAACCAAAAAACCGCAAATAAACCTTAAATAAAAATTATAGAACCAAATATATATTTCGGGTAAATACATCGCACTAAATAGTCCGCAAAAGTTGTTTTATTTCAATTATGAGTGCGCGAAGAAACTTAATATGTGCTTATGTCTATGTTTTCATTGTTTCATGGTCATTTTTTGAGTTTTGTGTTTTCTATACCTTGATTAAAATCCTTAAACTAGACTTAGTCAGTGACTGATGGGTGGCCAGCGCAGCGTCTGTCGTCTGGTATCGGAACACGCGAAACTATCATTATTTTAAACGTTTTACAAAGTAGACGCCATTAAAGTATATACCCATAAGAAATTGGATATCATATGGTAGGAAATACTTACTTACTGTCTTTTTTTGTCCCGTTACTAGAGTTTTTCGATAAACAAAAAGGTTACGGCTAAGATTGTATGTACTTTTTTATTTTTAAATGTGCAAAACTTATGCAAAGAGCTTATCTTGTACTTTAGGCCGCCCACAAACTATTGCGATGCAAAAGATATTCTTTTTTAGTATTCAAGTTTTATTTCCGTAGCAAAGCAACCTAGTGTACTTATAATAAATCTTTCTACACGGTCTAATTTCAATAACTATACCATGACAAAAAAAACATAATTATCAATTACCTATGTCTAACATATCACTATATATATATATATATATATATATATATATATATATATATATACTATATTCTACTATATTCTATATATATATAGAATATTCTACGCCTTCACTTACAAAAGGTTTTTAATTATATCGTTATTACTTCGCTTGGTGTAATTTATTATTACTTGTGATGAAATTGTCCCTCCATCAAATATATATAGCTTATGTCACTAAGGAATAATGTAGCTTTTTACTGGTGAAAGATTTATTTTAAATCCGTTTTTAGTTACAGAGAAGTTCCTACAAACAAATTTACTCAACTGTTAGACTTTACCTCTTTATAATACTCATAATATTATTGTAGAAGTGTAGATGAAAGGAATCCGTTCTTGTGATAATTATGTATAATGTCATATTATTATACATAGAGTTTATGTAAATATCCTAATAACAATAATTTAAACTTATCATTTCATTAAGGCTTTTGTATATTCAGTAGGTTTACGTCCATTGTACGTGTATAATCTTGTTTGTTTTGTATTAGCATTTATTTATACACTCATTTGCAAAAAAAACGGGCGGTTTTGATTTTCATTCATCTTTAAAAAGATACAATACCAAAAAGGTTTCAATCGTTTGTACACGTTACTGGCCGGTTTTAAAAATGCTATTTGGTATTTAAAAAAGTACGTATAAATTCAAATTTTCATTTGATGCTCATTTTCACAGAAATCCCCTTTTAATCCTACATTTTTGGCGCGAAGTTCCAGAAGTTAACATCGAGTTTCATAACTTTTATTTAATTTTTATCGATTAATTTCATATCCTTGACTGTCAAAGCTTTATTTATTGCTGTTTGGCTGTATCAAAAATGGTAGATAAAGTGGTAAAAGCTACCAAAATTATCGCGCTGCTGGAAGAGGGTTGCAGCCAATGTTTCGTGGCTAGGAGGCTAAATGTTAGTCGCTCGACAGTCCAAAGGACCTGGCAGCGATATCAGGAGACTGGTTCCGTCGAGAGAAGGCCTGGTTCTGGAAGAAAACCATGTACCCAACCACGGAATGATAGTTTTCTTGTGAGTCGCGCATTGAGAAATCGCAAATCTTTATTTTATTTTATTTATTTATTTTATCTTCGTATGTGGATCTTAAGAACAACCTCCAAGAAGTAAGAAATGTGCATATTAGTCTATGGACGGTCAGGAGGAGGCTTCTCGCTGCCAATATACGCAGTCACCGCCCGGCCCGCGGCCCTAAATTACTCCGTGAGCACAGAGTTCACAGGATTAGGTTCGCTAGAAATTGTGAATCATGGACTCAAGAAGATTGGAATAGGGTTTTGTTCTCTGATGAAGCCAGGATATCTCTGTTCGGTGAAGATCGACGTCGGCGAGTGCTAAGAAGACAAGGAGAACGCTTTGCAGAGGCATGTTTCGAAGAAATCACACCTTATGGTGGGGGCTCTGTTATGTTTTGGGCAGGAATAAATTAAATGGATCGTACAGTTAGTCTTCATTGAAAACGGCTCACTGACTGGGCATCGATACATAACGGAAGTTCTAATTCCTCATGCACAACCCGCATTGGCCGCTCTAGATGAAGACTCGATTTTTATGGACGACAATGCTCGCGCCCACCGATCCCGCGATGTTAATGCGTATGTGCAAGAGGTCGGCATTCGTCGTTTGGATTGGCCAGCTCGAAGTCCCGACCTCAATCCCATAGAGCATGTCTGGGATGCTCTGAAACGGCGTGTGAGATCAGTACACCCGGCTCCGCAGACCATCAGAGAGCTGAAGAATGTGATTACTGCTGAGTGGGAACGTATTCCGCAAGCAAGTATCCGGGATATACTCGCTAGCATGCCCAGACGAATTCAAGCTGTGATTTTAGCTAGAGGGGGTCACACTCGATACTAAACATTTATCTGCTTTACTTTATTAAAGAAAAACAAACAAAAAAACTTTTTTATTTTTACTTCATGAGTATATGCACAACTAGCGAACATACACTACTAGCGAGGTGTAGCATTATTTCCCATAAATTGTATCTAAATTTTATGAAATATTGATGAAAACGATTATTTTCTTATTAATTTACCAAATTGTGAGGATAAAACTACCTATAATTATAATTATAGTATTTTATATCAATGGATAGGGAATTTAATAAAAAATGCTTAGGTATAATCGCATTTCGCAAAAAAATTGTAAAGCTTATATAATTAACAAATTACGAAAACTCGTAAAAAACCGATTTGCCCGAGTAAAGACCTAAAGCGGCATGTGGCGGCAAATGGGGGTAAGGGCAAAGTGGTCATGCCAAAATATGACAAAAAATGCAATTCTAATTAAAAAAAATACCAAAAATAAATGTTGTTTCACTTTATTTACTATAAAAAAAGGGAATAGTTTCAAATTAAGCATTAATTTTTGTTTTCAAATTGGTCATACGTCACGTCATTACTTAAATCTAAGTCCCAAAAATTCTTTGACGTAGACTGCAGAGTAACATAATCGCCAGCTATACTTACTCGGTTTTTTAGCATTAGATTATTAAGTCATGTAAACAGATTTCTTCACAATGTGAATACGGCATAGCGCGGTCACTTGGCCACTTTGCCCGGACCGCTTTGCCTTTTTACACCATTCTGTTTTAAAAATCAATTTAGCTCATATTATTTATCCCATGTCGAAACAAATAATATACAAACAAAGCCAAATAGATAAGTAACAATAGACTTGCAATAGAGGCATTGAATTCTAAAGAAGTTTGATCAAAACAGGTTCAACTTACAGTGGATTTTTCAACGAAAGCTCAAAACCCTTGCACACGTCGCCGCGGCCACAGGTTTGATCGGGTTGTTCCATATTCATCCCATGACGTCACCGATCAACATGACTGCTCGGTGCAGGGCGGAAGGTTGGTCATAGGGCAGAATTGCAAACGTGGCGCTACCGCTTTTAGTTACCATAAAAACATGGCATGGCCGCGCCTCCCATGGCCGCATTAAGCTGCTGACTTAACCTACATCTGCTTTGTATATATTCTTGGACCAAATTTGTACGAGATTAATTTGTATTGTTACCTATATCCGTTATTTCCGATTCAGAATTAGTGGTTTAAGTTTTTACTTGAACTACTACCATAAGAGTAATAAACGAATTTATATTTATATATAGATAAGTATACTTAATTTATTGAATTAGGGGAGGACTTTGTAGCCATTGTTTTAACCTATGCTTTACAAATCACACATAATAATGTCAAAACTATGTTTTATTAAAACGACGAAAATAATTTGCGAAATTTGTGTGTGTCGAAGTTTTCACGATAATCTAAAAATTAAAACGCTGCTATCTATTCAATTGCATACAATTTTATGATTGTACATTATTCGTAATCTATTTTTTAGTTAAGTTTTTCAATACTATTTACTAAACTTCGCGTTTACGATAAGAGTCGATCTAAGTGCGCCTTGAAGGTGAATGTCACTGTGAGTTCAGTGCAGTCAGTTCAGCTACCATATAGGGCGCCCCCGACCAAGCGACGCGTCCCGCCGGCGCTGCTGGGACACGCGACAGGAGCGGATTCGGGGCCTTAGGGCCTTTTTCACCATAAGATGGGGGCCTCAGGTTCTGTTGCACACATAAGTTCTGGATGGCTTATCTTGTAGATAACTTGACAGTTATAAAAAGAAAACTATGTCAAATCATTTGAGCTATCCAGAACTTATCTGTTAATCGTGAAACAGGCCCTTTTAACTTAAGTGTCAAGCATATAATGCGAAATTGATTACTAGGGAACTTTTTGGTCTTTATGAACTCTGTCTAACTGACCTAAGTCCAGTGCAGTCAGTTCAGCTACCATAAAGGGTGCTCCAGACCAAGCGACGCGTCCCGCCGGGTGTGGTGATGTGGGACCCTCAACTGAATAATAGTATGAACATACATGGAAACTAAACTTACCAAGAAACTTTGTCACCTTGAAGAACTCTATGTAGAGCGGAAGATGAATATCAATGTGTAAAAAATTCGACCATTCGCAGTCAAAGCTGCAGTCCCAGTCTACAGACTTTATAGTGCGGCAAAAAAGAGTAGAAAATAATTGGGGGCGCCACTAGTCAAGCAAATATTTCACTATTTCCAATTCCTAATACGAAAATAACTATTTATTATGAAGACGCTAAAGGTTTGACAGCAGAACTACCATCTTGATAGTTGTTGTTTTGTCTTACATTGAAGTTGATTATTAGTTCCCCAAAAATCCGTTTTCTACTCTTTTGTGTCGTACTGTATCTGAAAAGGTCTATCTTATCTAAGCATACACTTATTTCATATTTCAATATATTTTATTACTAACTTATTGCTACTTATTTTTTAATTTAGTGTAATGGTGACCTGAGTCCCTACCATTAAGTCCCCTCACTCGTGACCGGATGGTTAAAGTTAATTTGGTTTAGTACCTTTATAAGGATAAGTACAGTTTAAGTACCTATAACGATGCATCCATGGCTTACAGTCGCCTAAAACTTAACTAATCTAATTATTAACTCTTTAGAAGCCATCGAACTATTAAAGAAAGAAAAGATAAAGAACTTTGAATAGCCGACTTATATTATATATACTTTAATTAAGGTGTATGTCAATAAAAGCTATCTTTACTTGACAGCAAACTTGCTAAAAAAAATCAAAATGACAAAAAGCCAATCCCGCTAGTGACAGTCATAAAAAGTCATACTTGAAAGGCCTTTTTACATGTTACTTTTGATCGTGTAAATATTATACTTAAAGAAAGTTTTATTCGAAAGGCTCTATTTTAATTTATACGATTAAAAATTCTGTAAAGTTGACCAAATTCCTTCTAAAAAATCACAAAAAAATCTTGATTTTCCCTCTAGCAATAAAAAGCTTATATTTATCACTATTTGTTGTTAGTTTGGTTGTCTGTCCACTTGCCATACCAGTTAATGTGCGCTTGAGTCAGTCCAGACCATACTAGGCACCCGCTGAGATTGTAAGCCCTTTGTGATTACAAATATTTTTTTTATATTATAATAACCTACATACCATACTGATTACCTACTTGTCATTGCTAACAGCGCTTTATTGTAAGATTACCTCATTTCAATAATTATAATTTGTTTCGGTACAAAAAAAATATGAAATTTGTTTTTGAAGTGAAAACTTCTTTAGCGGCGTTGAGCACTTTTTCTGTAATGGGTATAAAATCTTAAACTCGCGTCAGGACACGTGACCTGATCGAAAAAGCGTAGGACGGATGGAGAGTAGACAGCTATCCCCTCTCTACGGCGCGGCGAAAATGTAATAGTTTTAAAGTGTTAAATTTTTAATGTAATATAAATTGTCATGTTTGTGTACGATAGCGCAATAAATGAATATTGTATTCTACCACATAAATGATAGTACTTTTATACTGATAAAGCAATTGGTGCAAAATTATTCCCTAACCATTCCAAAATATCAAACATGCTCAACGTTAATAATCAAGCTTTCACTTCTGCCGGCACTCCCGGAGTGCAACCCGTCTTTTTTTTTTATATAAATAAATAACACAATTAATTGTATAAATTTCTTGAAACCGTTAACAATTATATACCAATTCGCCCTTGGTACGCCGAAACCTTTTTTTTATAATCGAAAGCGTACCTAAACTTCTTACTAATTTATAAGTCCCAATTATCGATTATCTAATTCATTATCTAAAATAAAAGAATAGGTAATAACACCATCTCTCTCTGGCGAGCGCTAAGACTAGACATTATCACACGTTTCTCATATTTACCTCTAAGCTAAATTTTCAAATAATATTTACTTAAAAATATACCTCAATAATGTTAGAGTAATATCGCAAGTTCATACCGTCGTCGTTGGCGGCGATATTGATATTTGCGCAACGGCAATATCGAAATCTCAGCGGCTAAGCTGAGCCGGCTGTTTGAACAGACAGCCCTCACCTACAAAAGGATGGATTTCATTCAATTCACACAAGAAGACGTGCTGAAATAGACTTACTTGACATAATGGAAGTATCTTAAGTAGGTACTTGTAGAAAAAGATTTACTGCTAAATATAAATCACCTTTTCTGACTAACTTTTTGATTTGTCTAAAATATAATACATAAATAAAAGTCTGCAAAAGCACAACTTGCCACATGGCAGGTATTATAGCAGTTTATTTTTAAAGCGCCATAGTTTTATCTAGTGTCATTTCTCACGGTGCGCAATTGCGTATGCGCACCGCGACCCGTGCAGTCAAGTAGCAGTTGTTAACAATCACGAGTACAGTGGGCGTACTGCTTTTAAGTCTATTGCAGTTAAAAACAGCATTACATTATTACTTTACATTTGAATTCTTTTTAAGAGATCAAGTCTATTTATGACATCAATATGTTTAAAAAATTCAATGTATTTTAATGGAGACTTTCTTGGCCATAACAATCAGTATTCTTCTTCTTATTGTATGAGTATTAGCGACCAACTCTGGTGTCAGAGTTTATCAAGCCGCCTGTAAGGCCTCTGACTTAACGACTGTTATGAGGTGACAACAGCTAGGACCGACGATTTAACGACGGTTTAACGTAAGGTTTAAGTTGTAATGCCACTTCACGGTCACCCGTCCGACACCTGGCCGAACCTAACGTTGCTTAACAAACGTGATCGAATACGATCAGTCTGTCAAGGCCCGCCACCAGCTCTTCACAATCAGTATTAATACTAAATTAAGTGCTTCATCAAATAATTATGAGTTCATGACGACCTCCATGGTAGAGTGATACGTACGCAGGTTTCATGGTGTCACCTACTCTGAGGTTTCGGTTCGAATCCCAATAGAGGCAAATGTTTGTATGATGAATACGAGCATTTGTACCTGAGTCTATAAATGTTTCTACACATAAATAGTTAGGCTAGGTTAATTGGTGTGAGTGTTAGAAATATGTATTTATTTATTATAAGCAAGCCCTGCGTCCTATACATATTTTCTGAAAATACTGTCTTGCATTTCTTGTATCTATGTTGTTATATATTATCATATTATTAGCAAGGCATTACTTCTCAATTGCAATCACGATAGCTGTAAACAGCGTAAAGCTTCTAAACAACTCCATTTGCGTTTAGTGTCTGCATGACGATGGTATCAAGAATCTTTACGGTGAATTTAAGCCCCGGAGGTCTCGATTATTTTCGATCCTGATCAGTTTGAGCTTCCAGGTATTAAATGTTGGCGATCTGCAATCAACCGCCTGACCCATTAACGTCTATCGGTCATATTATGTTATTAGAGATACATTATAATTACGGGATCATGTAAATTGTAATGCCGTTAAGCAAAGCTATGTGACGCGCTCGCACGTGCGCCTGAACGCCTGGGCATTTAAACGTTCCGTGTTGACATTCTGTGTTGCATTAATTTAGACACAATGGGTCCAATTGTCTCTTGATAAGGAGAGACGGGTGTCCGATAATCTAAACTCCCATGCATTAGGATTTTTATATAATTAGTAGGCATGATGGAAGTGGACTTTCATAGTAGAGTGAAATTGCTTTGGCGTAGTGAAAACACGAAGTAAAACTGCTAAAAACTCATCACCAAAATCTATATATTTTGTAATAGTGTTGTTACAATAGGAATAAAATCTAATCTAGAGAATTACTCATTTGAAACTAGGTTACGAATTCCGTTGTAATTTAATCAGTCAATTAAGCGGTATATCATAATCTGTAATAACGCAGGATGGTCATATTGACAGATATTAATATTAGTGACTAAATAACCACACTTCTGTATAAGATCTATTATAATCTATATTTATGATAAATTTTAAATAGAAAAATATTAGAAAAAATTAACTCGGCCACAAGTGAATTCACAGATGGGAATCGAACCCACGACCTTTGGAAATCCGGTTCAATGCTCTAACCGCTGAGCTACCGAGAGTTGCGAACCACCGTCGAAATTCTCCAATACTTTTATATTTTTAATACGCTGTAGGCCAGCGTTGTCACATCAATGCTAGGAATATCCTTGCATTCGAAAGTAACATCTTTTTAGGTGTCTAACGATCGATTAAGATGCAACAGCCAATAATTTACGATTTTTTAATTTTTGCATTTTCAATGCTATTTTTATACTTATGATAAATTTTAAATAGAAAAATATTAGAAAAAATTAACTCGGCCACAAGTGAATCTCAGATTGGAATCGAACCCACGACCTTTGGAAATCCGGTCCAATGCTCTAACCGCTAAACTACCGAGACTTGCGAACCACCGTCGAAATTCTCCAATACTTTTATATTTTTAATACGCTGTAGGCCATAAATGATCTATATTTGTTAAATTTGGGACATAAACAGGTGATAAGCCTGATAAATATTAAACAAGAAAATATACTAGAAAAAAGCAACTAGTCTCATGTCGCCCTGACGGGATTCGAACCCGCATCCTTGGGAGTCCGGCCCAATGCACTAACCAATTATGCTACAGAGACCTATGAGCACACGTCGAATCTTTCTAGTATATTCACCGTTCTACGGTGTTGGCCACCGTCACTTCATCAATGAGAGAAATATCCTCGCATTCGAAAGAAACATCTTTACAGATGTTTGACTATCGATAAAGATGAAACAGCCATCTAATTATAACTTTTTAATTTTGCATTTTACAATGCTATTTTTATGTGATAAATATTAAACAAGAAAATATACTAGAAAAAAGCAACTAGTCTCATGTCGCCCTGACGGGATTCGAACCCGCATCCTTGGGAGTCCGGCCCAATGCACTAACCAATTATGCTACAGAGACCTATGAGCACACGTCGAATCTTTCTAGTATATTCACCGTTCTACGGTGTTGGCCACCGTCGCTTCATCAATGAGAGAAATATCCTCGCATTCGAAAGAAACATCTTTACAGATGTTTGACTATCGATAAAGATGAAACAGCCATCTAATTATAACTTTTTAATTTTGCATTTTACAATGCTATTTTTATGTGATAAATATTAAACAAGAAAATATGCTAGAAAAAAGCAACTAGTCTCATGTCGCCCTGACGGGATTCGAACCCGCATCCTTGGGAGTCCGGCCCAATGCACTAACCAATTATGCTACAGAGACCTATGAGCACACGAGCTTTTTTCTAGTATATTTTCTTGTTTAATATTTATCACATAAAAATAGCATTGTAAAATGCAAAATTAAAAAGTTATAAGGTGATAAGCCTATTAATTATTTTCAATGGGAAAGCACCTTATAAATTTCTTTTTCACTCAATTGCGAGTAAACGGGTGACTTTTGCATATTGGTAGACCATGACCCAGAATAGGACATAGGATACATTTTATCTCGATATTCCCACTATAACGGGAAGCATGCGGGTAAAAAAGCGGCCACTAATAATTCTACTATTTTCATCACAACAAGAAAGTAAACATTCTATTGTATTTCCTCAATTATTTTTTATTCCTGCAGCGCATAAGTATAATTGCGTCATAAGAAGTTATATTATACGGCGGGCAACGAACAGCTTAATTGAATTATCTGCGCATAAAAGCCTACTGAAATGGATAACAAAACAAGGATGAAGATATTTATATCAACTATACTGGATACTTTACCTGTATCGCCTTAAATAACGATAATATATAGAGCTCATTATAAAGACCTTTCCGGCGTCTGCACCTTTTAGATACCACTTTTGTACCGCTTGCTGACAAAGTGAATTAATCTTTGTAGAGGAATTAAATCATATGTCCACATTCGAACGTAAACAGGACTTTACATTTAATTTTCTGTTTAACAATAACTACCTGTTTGAAAACAAACTTATTTGGTTCTGTGAGAATAGTAGACCTTGCTTGCAAAGTTATAATGGATATGCTATGCAATTCATAGCATGTTAGTCTCGCGAAGGTGGAAACCACAGGTCTGTGGTGGAAACGATTGCGTAATGAAATTTCCGAAAGGGTCCAAAAATTTAAATCCAACCTTTAAATAACGCTACAGCAAACTTTTCCCTCAGGAAAGGAGAGAAAATTTTATTCCATCTTGTTTAGAATGAAGTCCTTAGTGTGACTCTAAAATTTTATTGAAATCCGTCGAAAAATATCGCTACAGCAACTTTTTTCCGCAATCAAAAATCGTATTCGATTACAATTCTTAAATAAATCAAGGAACATGAGTGCCAAATTACATCAAAATCGAGAACAGACTGACAGACAGCCAAAAGCATTTTTGGCCAATCACGAAACTGAGACGCTTCGCTCTCTCGGTCAATAAGCACATCTTAAAGTTTCTTCGCGCATTCGTCCAAGCGCACTCATCATTAAAATAATAGTACATTATGGTACAAGTGTGTAATGTTGGTGATTACCGCTGAGGCGCCATTGAGACCCGAGCCGTGAGGCGAGAGGACGGTAATCATCAATACACACGTGTATCATAGGACGTTTTTCAACACACTTGTGAAGAAAATAATATTAAAAAATCATTTTTTATAGATGCAAAAAGTTTATTTAAAGAATCAATTAGTGAATGTGCAGTTAGTAAAATTATAATTAAGTATTTTTGATGGCATAGCGGCCTCATCAAATGGATAATTTACTGAAACACTTTCATTTTGTACTGTTATTCATTATTCGTGTAGGAAGGTGAAATCCAATCATTGGATGTACTTGGTGTTTCGCCAGTAGGACGCGCCTCAGAATCAAGTCTAATTCTTTTTGTGATTTTTGTACAAATTTCCTTTTTGTTTTGTATGGAATCTTCTACGTATGATTCTGCTACATTGCTAGATCGCCACCCACCATGACGCTTCAAAGTCGTTATATCAGCTCCTAATATAGTTCTCCTAATATAGTCCGAAGTTCTCCTGAAATTATGTCCAGTGTAGCTCTCAGTATCTGCTAAACCTTAAAACTTAGCGATTTCTTTAGGCATAGAACCAAATTTGTTTATACCTATAGGCTGACAGGTACATTTACCATTCTGGTAATTTAAAAAGAAACGGTCAGTTTTTGCTTTTCGTGAACGCAAACTTTCATACTTCTTAACTATTTCATAGATTGGACCGTGTATGGTCAATGACCTCGGTATTTTATTTTTCGTGATAGGTATCTTCACTAAAAGCATCTGACCATGGTTCTCTATGACTTTAACAGTTATATTTGTTAATTCTTGTATCCTACATGCACCAGTTACACCAAATATTAAAGCAACATGAAAAATAATCAATAATTAAGTTCAACACACAACACAGGCTGAAGTCGTTTAGATATTTAAAATTAATTTAACTAACCTTAGTAGCCAGATATTGGTTATCTGGAGCATCTTTTATAAATTTTTCAACATCGTCAGCCGATAAAACCTTAGATTTTTTGCTTCTAAATCCATCGGATAGTATCTTTAGATAGGCTGACAAATTAGAGTATGTTTTTAAGACCACTCCATTCTTTGTTCGGACCGTACTTTTTAACATTGAGTATATCCACAAAGAGCTAGGTTTGTACTTCGAAAATAATTCTTTAAGTATGCCATGAACACATTTTCTGAAAAAGACTGCGTATTCTTGTTGTTTTGCCATTGTATGAAATGTTGGTACGTTAATAGATATTTTTCCTTAGAGTTTTCCGGTAGTAAAATTTCCATAACGTTTAGGGCTTCACATCTTATATCGGGCGGTGTACAACATAAATCATTTTCTTCATAACTAGTACTTGTAGACGTTTTAATTAATAAATAACTATAATTTCAACAGTGAAAACGAGTAAGCGGTGAATTTTTTTTCGCAATGGCGGGAAAAATTCGTTAGTTTTCCTAACGGCCATAGACTAAAATAATGAAGTTTATTTTTTTTGGTTTGTCGCGGATAGGGGAATATACACATACAAAATGGGGAGTTTAAAGTTTTTACAGATATTTGAGTGAAAGTTTTGTTTATTAAACACGTACTTACAAGTTGAAATTATCTATTTAAATACGAAGTGCATGAAATGAGCAAGCAATAGATATATTAATTTATTTGTACTACTAACACGATATTTTTGGTATCGAAACTTTTTAAAGAACAAAGCAAATTGTCTGTGAACTCAACCAATAAAAAAAAAACTATAACTCACTTGTGAATAATAGTCATGAAAAAGTCACAGTTTGATTATAGGTGTCATTATGTGCCTAATTGCAGTGAAGTTATAGCCACTTTATGAGCGAGTGTGTTGAAAAACAACTTTTACGGGTTTATCAGAATCAGAATCATTTATTCCGTAGAAAATGGTATTATATAAGATGGTACAATTAAAAATTAATAAAGCGTAGGAATTAGTTCATACATTAAAAAATACAATTGATTATTAATAAGGAAATTAGAAAATTATTTTATCAGCAACTATGTATGTTTTCTCATCCTCATTTTGTCGTTGGTACGGTAATTTGTATATTTATGTATCTATAATATATATATATATATATATATATATATATATATATATATATATATATATATATATATATATATATATATATATATATATATGTGTATATAGTATAATTATAGTAGGTATGTATGAATTTTTATATTTTATGTATGTATTCAACTTAAGTGATGTACGTTTATATATCAATGTGAACAAATCGCATTATGTACCGCTTTCGCTACTCTCGTTTCCGTAAAGGTTGTATGCTGGTAGAGAATACTTTTCGTATTAAGTCTGCGTTTTTACCTAACTTTGTGTTTAATGCACAATAAAGATTTAAATAAATAAATTAAAATATACTACTAAATACAGTTATCCCAAAGAATACTAACTATGTTATACGGTGTAAAACTTATTTATTTTGAGCTACTATTGATTATGTATTAATTTAATTTAATAGAATTCTAAATGGATTCTATGACTTCAATTTATGCCCATCATTATACACTATTAGTGAATTAATAAGTAATTAATATTTTGAATGTTAAAGTAAATCCATTGTTTACTTATCACCTATAATGTCAAAAGCATTACCGGTACCTAAGTCCACTAATTAATTATTGTGTTGACAGGAAAATGAAAACGTCAAAATTATCTGATATAACTTTGTTTCGGCGTCATCGCCCGTCCTGTCCCATTGTGAAGACAGATGCAATTACGCCTAATTTCGTGTGTCACTGACGCATTTGAATTTCAAATCCACCCTTATTGTGTCCCAAATAGCATCCAAATCGGTGATTTTGTGATGCGACGTCGCGTCCACAGTTGGTTCCTTCGTTGCGATTGTCATGTTGAATAGCTTAGCTAGCTTAATTCATTAAAATAAAATAATTAAATGCGAACAGCTTTTATTTGACGAATTTAAGAATGTTTCTCTTTCTGTAAGTATATTTCAGATTCAACAACTCATGACGGCAGACAATTTAAAGTAAATAAGTTTGCAAAAAGATGATTCAACCAGATATTTTCGAAAAAAAACAATATCTTTAAGCTGTATAGATATGTAAGTACAACACAGATTAGTCTCGAGTTTAGATGCTCGTTAAACGGAAATCGAATTATATCTCCTGCAAATAGCACGTGTTCTTTTCCTATTTTTCCGCTTCCCACTTCAAATACCATAAACACCAATAAAAAATAAAAAGGATTATCCATAGCATCGTTTCGCCATAAATTCTAGCACATCTATCTTCTAAGACAATAATAACTTCTATGTAAATCTAAATTTAAATTTTATCGGATTTAGGTAGCTATCTGCCGAAATAAACATGTGGAACTCCCGAGCACGTTTTGTCGTTATTATCTGTCCAGTATAAAGATAGGTACACACAGAAATTTGTCTTAGCCTTTTATTGATAAAAGTTAATTACTATTATGGCAGCCGCGCCTAAGAACATACAATACGCGATGGGCTGTCCGCCAACATAGATTAGCCATTACCACGCTTTTACTGCTTACAAACTTCCACAGCGTGCGTTGGTCACTGCGGCGCATTCGAGACTTAGTGAGACTCTTGCCGAACTCTCGCTGAAACAAGTCGCGTCAGGACTTTACTCGCATTACTCGCGAACGGACCTTTACAACAAAATAATGAGTATCATCATACTGTGTTATCTGAAACAGATGTTTGACTGTGGCACTGGATGACGGATGACAGCTAGGTTGACCTATTAACTATTATTCAATGAACGCTGCGGCTAATGAGTGATTAATATACGATGGTGATTATGTAATTAGACTACATTTGTAGCGAGGTGACTCTAATATTTGGTCAGATTATTCTACTTCAAGGTGTAGGGTAATCATCTTCAAAGTGATTACTTAAGAACATCGAAATACACATACATCGAAAATAAGAACTTTATTCTCTTTACTAAGTTATAATTTCAAGAATCATATATATTAATTATATTCAATCAGTGTATTTACATCAACGCTGTTTTCAATTCGCTATCTCTTGGAAAATATTTGAACTTCATCATAATACTAACGATATATCCCATGAACACAAGAGGGGAAGTGCTAATTTGTCTGTCACACGGTGCCACCCTTTTTCGCCAGAAGTCCATACATTGACCTTTGTGCAATTTTTTTTTTATGTTAGCATGGCAACATGCCTCGAGGCGACCGTCATACATTTTTTTAGTGTTAAATGCCTTCCTTACACTCTACTGTTATCTCTTTCTTGTGTTATGATGATAAACCACCTCACGCAATATCTTTCATCTTTCGGTCACATCTGCGTATCATAGAACATGATAGATGCACGTCTGTCTATTAACGCCCTATCAATTTATTATTATCATAGCGGCTCTAATGACCTTCATAATGTCAGCAGATGTTCGCTGCAGGTCCTCTGTGAGACTGGGGTACTAATGAAAACTCGTCACAGTATAGCTTTTAGTTTAATATTAATTTTGTATTGAATAGAGAGATGAAACTTTGCTTACTCATTATAGTATTTTTAGGAGCGAGAAATGTGTAACTGTTATTTGTATTTTTTTGCCAAATTTTACTTGATAGATTACAATTATGTTAAAGCTCCAATAGAACATTTGAAATACAGATGGTGGGTTTTAATGTTGTAGTCGTAACGATTGGTTTTATTTGCTCAATTCAATAACATATTTTTGATAAAAGTAACTCATTGACCTATGTACCTATACGTATGTGTGTGTGTAGCGCAGTATTTATTTAGTAATTTAAGGCGTTACTCGAAAAAAGTATGTACTTCTTTTATATAAAACTTTAGGAAGTGACTCCGCTGCCAGCTCCCAAATATATCGCCATTGGGAACCGATGGAAAGAAAAACAAATGTTTAATTTTCATTCCATATAATATATTGTAGGAAACCGGATTGCGTGAATTTGTTTTTCTTACTTTGCAAAAAACTGAAAGTTTTCTTGAATTTTTGGGACCTTTATTCGCAAGTCGAGTATTCGACTCATACATCGACGTACAAATGTTTTCATGACTGTTTATACGTTTTGAATAATGACACTGTAAAGTGAGTATGTTTGTATGAAAATAACGCAGTGGCTCGATTTATTTGCTGACAAGTGAAGTAAAGAACCAGAAACACGATTTTATGATTTTGCATCGACACTATTTCTTTTCGAAATGACCCCTTTAATAATAAAAAAATTATACCAACCGAATTGAGAACCTCCTCCTTTTTTGAATTCGGTTAAAAATACGAAAATTCAAGATTTTTCTCAAACCACGTTAGATTTACTATTGGAAATTGGTTTATTTTGTTTACACGGATAATATTTAGCTTTGTATAGAAGCATTTCTCTTTAATTGCTATAGTTATTTACTACGAATGGATTTCGTGATTATTTTGGTCTTATCTGCCAAAGCGGTCTCGCTCGCGCGCACTTCGTTTTCTCGTTGCTATCTCGCTTTAGTCGTATCGTATAGCGCCTTTGTAGAATAATACGGTTCATTATAATTATTTAAGTACTACTATTGTCCATATTTGTATGCGGAAAAACGTGAACTAATTGGCTGACCACCACTCGCACTGGTATAAAACACTTTATCATCTTATTGTGCTGTTAAATAAATTAAATAGATCATCTATAATAGCGAAAAATATTGGTACTGTAACGCGTGAGCGCTACTTTAATAATATAAAGTTGTTTAACTCGATAATGTTCTTATATTCAGTAATTATATTAATTCACAATATTTTAAAATGTTTTATCTAACAAGGCGACCGTCCATATCTAGACACGATCTGCATCTCTTTTTTATAATTTTATCATAAACCAGCCAGCCAGCCAACGCCGGTGTAGTGGACTGCTTGTAGTGCGGAGACATATACGATCCCCACAGTACCTACGGGAAAATTTGTAAAAATAATATGTGCACAAAATGCTAAAAGGAAACATTTGCCGCATATTAATCGACACGATATTGACTAGCAAACAGGAATAGCTTAGTTGGAGTCAGTTTAACTAAATATACATTTACGTTGTTTTTGCAAATCCGACTGATAGTTCCCAAGAAGATCCTCGTTAATACGAAAGCATTTCATTCCCTAAACTAAGCCGTAATTAAGTTAAAATCTTTGCATGCTTGCCTAATATAACAGCGTTGCTCTCATTACCTCCAAAAGAACCGTGGCACAAACTAGTAAGTGGCACAGGCACAGGTTAATGAGTGAGATTTGTCAATTAATTAGTATCGAAATAGGGACCGTCACGCGAACTTTATTACCGATTAGGTCCCTGTGCCCTACATTCGATTGAGGGAACTCATTTATTCCCAATTCCCTCATCCTACGTTTGAACTCAGATTACTTCGATTAGTGAGGGCGAGGACACGCGAAATATCAATTTGTAATTAGATCTCTTTGGCCTGGAAAGTGCTAGATAAATAGATGCCTACTAAACTATTATTGCCTTTAGATTTCCAGTCAAAGACTGATAATATCCATGAACAGAACTCTGACTCCAAGGATAACCAAAGGACTACGTTTAATTAAAAATGTTAATTCGAATAATTCTATGTTTCGTATTTGATGTTAGCGTAACGTCGTGTAACATATTTTATGTTTCCTACTCAAAACCTCAAAACGATTAGTAGAACTCATTGCGAACAACTTTTTATACGGAATCAACACTGAAATTGCGAAAAAACAACTGTTTCATAAAAAATGGACAATCATGTCTGCAAATTTAAGTTTTTTTTTGTATAATTTTTATTTTTTCAAGCATTATGGGGATGAATGTTTTTGACCTTTTGACGCTGAAAGTAAATACATACCTATTTCAATATGTATTCTAAAACCCCCATTATAACCCTAAACAAAGTTTGTTTCGTACAAACAACCTTTTCAACTTTTAATTTAAATCTTCCTTGAAGAGCACAATGGTACAAATGGGGTCCATTGTGGTTTTTTCTGAAGAGACATTAATAACTTTGTTGCGGACCCTTGGAATGGTAGCCAGATAAAGTGAGGGGTAATTAGAAAACGATTATGACATGTATTTGGGATATTACAATATCAAGCTGTAAAAGGAAGGACGTAAACTATATCGTAAAAATACTGCCTAGTGCCTGCCTATGTACGAATAAGGAAGCCAATAGCAGTTATATAATGAAATATATACTACTACTGACTTACTGAAATAGAAAACGGAATAATTTAGAATTTGTAATTTAATTTCAGTATTTCCGAAAGTGCGACATAATTATACTGTTATAATTTTATATCACCTTATAATACTATATTCTCTACAAATAAATAATTTTATTTCATTTCATGCTTAGTATCGCTTAAAAAATATTATGATTGCTTACGTCTCATATCCAAGATCTTCTATTAATAATGCAAATAATAAACTTGATTACTGATAACTGTACTTTATAATGTCAACATTTAATAGCAGATATAATTAATATACCTAAACCGTTTTAAGCCAAGAATTTCATTTCATTTGTAATCAAGCTTGAATTATATTTCTTAGTCTAGGGTAAAACACGTTGCCAATCCGTTGGTATGTGAGCAATAAACTGTTATAGTGACACTGTTAGAAATCTATATCAATAGTTTAAACTAGAATAGTGATTAATACTGCTAGTTATGTCAATTAGTAACTTTACACAACGACTCATGTTTCTGGCTTGGTAATAAGACAGCGACAATTGAAATTAAATTTTATCTATATTTCGGATATCTACTGATAACTATTGTTTATTGTCTGGCATCCATTTAGATATTAAGATTTTTTGTAACCTACTTTGTTTCTTTATCATTGTTTTTCACAAGTTTCATCAATTTTGTAGGAGGCTTTTCCCGTGTCATTTTTAATCCTTCAATCCCTCTATAAAACCTTATGATTTATTTTTGCAACAAAGTAGACTACAAGACAGACATGATTTCGCATATAAATAAATTTTGTATGAAAAAAATAGATGACAGACAACAATGTTTTGTGAATTTAACACATTGTATGTAATGTGTCCTGTCTTTTCAAAGCAAAATAACAAAAAGCTAATAGTAGTATTGACCAAGTTGCATTAATTGTATTTTATTCTATAAATAAGAAGCGGAAAAATAAAGTAGTATAATTTCCCATAAAAGTTAAAAGCAGTGGAAATATAGAACACTTGTATATTAGGACTATCGCGGCCCCATAACTCCTCGATCTACAGGTGTAAATCAGCGGAGCTCCTATAAAAGTGATATTATTAATCCAACAATTAGGTTAATTCCAACCGATAGAATCGCAACAATCTTACAAATCGCCATTTCGAATTTACTGGCATTTTCTTGATTACACTTTTTTTATATAAATAGATACAGGAAAAACAAAATACGAGTGTATAATAACAACAAAATCGTTGAGAGAAATATAGTTTCCTAGTGTTCGAAAATAATGTAAGGAATGGGTTCATTTTAGTGCATTTTTTTTTTCACCTCACACGCTCTGAATAGCAGATTTTGTCAATCAGTTTAGGCGTATAAATCGCTTTTTGCGGCCTAGCGCGGCAAAGTACTTTTTTAATTTAATACATAAAAATATGTCATAATGCGTTCCGAATCGCACTATTGACTTTTTTGTTACATTTTTTCTTATTTTAAATAGCTTTAAATTAATTATAATACTCCGTTTTGGTTTTATTATATTATTTTCGTTCATTGAATCATAAAATCAATAACAATAAGATTAAACTATTTGTTATAAAAAAATATATTAGGCTGGGTGAGATTTCACAACCTATGATTGGATTTGTCTTGTACCTCATGTCAGTGTCAACATTTACGGAATCGTTTTTATTGTTATTTTTAAGTAGGTAACAATATATTCCTAATTTAAATAACTTTGAATTAACTATAATACTCCCTTTTTTAGTTTTTTATATCATTAAAACAACGAGAATGAGGTATATTTAGATTAAACTTTATGTTTAAAGATTTTTTTACCGGAAGTTGACCGCGGAAACAGCCATAAAATGTTCCTCGCTGTTGTGAGGTGAAAAATTGTGTGTTGCGGTCGGCAGAAAAGTTTTTAGCGTCTTGTACCTTTGAAATCCTTCACTTGCTCAGCTTTCAATAGAGGTAACTCGCCGTTAAATTACCAACTTTCCAGCCCTGCATAACAAATAACTATTGTGGCGTTATGTTGGACAGTTCTGCTATTACACATTTTAATATAACATAAATTTTTTTTATGAGTTCTACTCATTTTCCTTTCTAGTTTAATGTAGGTAAGGTTAGGTAATTTGGTATAAATGAATAATGCAGGATCCAATACAATACATTACAATGCATCCGAATTTCAGTGTTTTTCTTTTTAATTAACATTCTGCACAAAAGCCAAGCCGAGGAATTAATTACTTCTGTCCTCTTAATTTATTATTGCAAATATTTGACGCGGTTGAACATCTTTTTAACGTTTACCGAATGTTAATTGCGGAATTCAACGATTTTTTTTGTTAATAAAAAATTTGTGGTTTACTTACTGTTATTTTGAGATCCATTACATGATTTTTAAACGAAATGAAAAGAGTAAATGCTTATTATGCATAAGATTCGAAAAGTATTTTTTTTTCTTATATGACGAATAAGTATAGATATTCTTCATAGAACAATCATAATAATAAGTATATAACACTTGGTTGCAATTTGTGTAACGAAATATTTCGAATTTTCAAACTTTGAAATCTGTATAAGTTAATGATATAAAATACCGTTTTTAGTAAAAAAGGCAAAAAAGAGTTGTACATGTTGGCAAACAAATAGTTAGTAACTAGTTCTCAAACTGTAGAGTTTCTATAGAACTGTATAGTTAATTCTTTTGTGTTAAATTACGCCACATACTGTTTTACTCGATAGTTTTCTATCTAAAAGGAATAAAACTCATCGCACTCATGCGCGTGCCTTGATTATGGCGGTTT
The DNA here is from genome assembly GCA_910589605.1 of Chrysoteuchia culmella. Lineage (NCBI taxonomy): Eukaryota > Metazoa > Arthropoda > Insecta > Lepidoptera > Crambidae > Chrysoteuchia > Chrysoteuchia culmella. The sequence continues at coordinate 16,048,032 of OU342651.1, read as the reverse complement.
TACTCGATCGAGCCAACACGTCAAGTGTTGGTTCGATCGAGTAAAACCGTGTGTGAGTACCTACAGAACATTATAGCGTTGTATGAAGTTATTTTTTATTTGACATTTAAGCCCTGCCTTGTGCAGTAGCAAAGTGATAGAAAATACTAATTATTTGTTAAAGTTAAGAATGATTCATTAGCCGTGTATATGTACAATTTTACATTTATCTGATAATCATTCGAAGCCATACTAACGTGCAATTTTCTTTATTTTCAGAGGAGTTACCTAGAAACCTTCGGTTACCTGAAAAAAGGGCAGCCAGAGGTCGGCAACCTTCTGATGGGAGATGTGGCGCAGAGTTACGAAGACGACTTCAGGATTGCAATCAAAACATTACAAGTAAGCACAAACGTTTGCATTTGATGTTATTAAAAAATGTAGTAATAAGTAACTAAAAGAGTACCTTATCTATACTAATAGTATATAGAGGAAAGATTTGATTGTTTGTTTGTAACGAATGAATTCAAAACTACTGAACGGATTTGAATGAAATTTGGTACACAGATAGTAGATAGCCTGGTTATGAATATAGGATACTTTTTATCCTGATATTCTCACGGGAACGGGAGCCACGCGGGTGAAATCGCGAGCGGCCGCTTGTAAATAATATATTTAGGGCTTGTTTCACAAAGTCCGATAAGTTAGTAATAATTTAATTAAAAAGTAATTTCGTATACACTATGTCCGATTTTTTTATTACCTAAATCAGAAGTTATGGTGCTCTTATTATAAGTACATTGTGAAAGAGCATTAAGACAAAGTGTATCGTGGAATTCGTGGATACATAATAGAGAATACTGTGAAGAAAATTTAAATGTCTGAAATCGTGATTTTCCTGAAAATCGCATAACTGAAGTACTTAACTAGGTGAAGTACGTATAGGACTATTATATATTTTGAGTTCCCGTCTTCTTTGGAAAGTAACTAATGACACATACTAAAACCACATATATAACTAATATAGACAAAAAGTTACCTAATAAATGTTATAACCTCCTTATTCAAAATTTCATTTGTTTTAACTCCAGGAATTCGGTGGTATACCAGTGACGGGGGAGGTGGATGCCGCCACCAAGCACCTGATGCGGCAGAAGCGGTGCGGCCGGCCGGACCGCGAGACCGACGAGGCAAACAGGAGGCATAAGCGGTTTGCAGTCCAGGGGGAGAAGTGGAAACACACCAACTTGACATGGAGGTAAGTGACGACGATTATCATTATGACTAGAGCAGACATATTTAAATAGAAAGGTTAACCAACAAAAACTAAAAGAAATAAAAAATAATAATCTCAATGACTTCTCTAATTGTATTAAATAGAAAAAAATACACGGATCTTACACAGGTGCAAGCATTTTCTAAAATAGATCACGTTCTGTTTGATTTAATTTTGTAAGCTTCATTTAGCTCCATCTACCATGATAAGGGTGAACTAAAAGCTCAACTTTTCAAAGCGCCATCTAGTGAAGTCCTAGTACAAGTCCTAGCAGGAATAAAAGCACCCCTTGTTTGTCCCCTCGATAAGAGAGGTCGCTTATTAGTTTGTCCACTTAACACAAGATGTCATTCAATAAATTTTTACACGAATTGTTTCGAATTTCTTAATTTAGTGGTTAAGTGTAGCATGAAAAATTATTTTAAAACAAATGACATTCAGTCTAATTACTTTTTTTAACAATTCTATTTTCTCAATTATTTTTCAACATTACCATGCCTAGTGAAATGATAGCAGCAGCAGCACCTCTAAATGACCAGATTTATTCAAAACAAATAAAAATAAGATCGAACTGCTATGTGTTTTAAGGGCACATAAAATTGATGACAAATAATAGTTAAATCTCAGGCCTCGTAAATTTTACGACGCTTTCCGCGTGGCTTAATTAAAAGAATACGTCCCTTCGACGCCGCCGCTGACATTTCCCCTACAAATAATACGTATTGTGTTTTCTTCCTCGTGTATGTAAGTCAGTAAAAGTTTAAGTACCCACTACGAATTCAATGCTTTGTTGCCGACCATTGCTTTCAACCTTAACGCTATATTTAGAAATGTGAAGTAATTTAAGTTTATGCCGATAAATGTAATTATGTAACTACATGGATAATCACTTCTTTACCTATGTTGAACTTCATTCGTTGTATATTTTAGAATTACTTAGGCACAGTCTTTAATTATAAACTGACATGAGTACCTAATGTATATCGGACGTATTTTTACAAATTATATAGGTACCGAATTAATTTGTTCCAATGATTTCAATTCAAGTCTACAATAGAGTTTCCCTAGTACCATCAAAACGAAATATAATTAAATTTATAGATAGCACAACACCTTTGTCTTTGTTGATAAATTACATTACACTACAGTAAAATACAGGAAATACATTTTTATTGTCATAGACAAATCTTTGTAGGAAGTTATTTCAGAAACAAAACACATATATTCCAATTAAACTAACACAATGTGTGCTTATTAGACGATGGTAGGTACAAACATTGTGCAGTAGTAAGCTCGAGACATGTAACCATCGTGTACTGAGTATGTATGTGCATGCAGAAACTTCTGGGGTAACGAGTAAGCGTGTGTGGCTACGGATACGTAGGTATCTTGTGTAGCTTAGCGGGTTTATTCAACTTGGTATCCCAAGAGTGAAAAGCTTGGCTCACAAGCGCCTATTCGAAGTGGAAACAGCCGCAGAGTACGCGGATAATTTGAAAAGTTCACAATCACCTGCACAGACCGCAGCCTCAGCACAATTTCCTGTTGAATTAATGGTCTGTCAATTTTGTAGTCTTCATTACAGCTTGTTGTGCAAACAAGCAATAAAAGGAACAATGCCATCTCACGGTGGGTTTACGAGACTGCAATACCGAAACGCTGATACAGCTTCAACTCAAGGTACTTTTTTTATAGTGCAGCATGTTGATGTATCTAGAAACACTAAAAGTGTTCCTATAGATAGCATTTCATTTTCATTGAATATATAAATGCAATATCCTTGTAGTGAAGCGTGTACCTAGTATTTTAAAAATGTACCTACTATAAACCTGCACTTGTTGCGCTTGATAAGCTGACAAATAAACAAATAACGGAGTGTTTCAGACGTCCGATAAAGGTAGTTATTACACGGGTATAATGGTATTGTTTCGCAATGTCTGCGACAGCCATGACGCGCACGTTCCACCTCCCGCCGCGCGCGGCGCTGTCATCGCCACTCGACCCAACACTAGAAAACAATATGAAAATGATATCGATAATACATTTCATCTGGAATCACTTTACCGTGTGTATTTTGTTATTCATGTGGAGTAATTACATTAGGTTAGCAAATTGAGTTTCTGGCAAAACGTTTTCGTAAAATTTTTCTACGAGAGTTTACTTAGTCTATGCATCCAAATTAGATAATTAAAAATAAGATACTTAATTATAATAAAATCATTATGTAGGTAAGCTCCCTCACCAACTTCCACTCGTGAAATTGGAATGATTGAAGTGAAATGAAATTGAATAAGAAAATCTTAATTACAGAATATTATCAACATTGAAGCTATTATAAGAACATTTGTAATTAAAGACACCACAAATCTTTGCAATCTAAAATTTGTTTTGAAATCAACCAATCTAACAGTACCTGCGCATCTCTAGCCCAATTCTAACATTATAGAATATATTCGATTGAAGAGAAGAGTGAGAATATTAATGTCAACCCTAAACGACTAAGGCTAGTTTGGGCAATAAAATTGATGACGAGCTATTATTAATTGTAGCTGCCACCCCGCGGACGCCACGCCCTCGCCCCCGTCCGCCTCACCCTTCGTCCACATAAACTAGGTCGACATTTCAATATTGAAGGCATTTCACAATTTCTATTGCTCTTCATTGCTACTGTACAATGTAATAAATAGAGCGGCATCTGTATATTGAGTGTTGAAAGTAAATAATGAAAATAAGATAATAGTACCTACCTACTCTGCCAAATAGTTACTAACCTAACCATAGATATACCTAAATATCAGTCTCACGAGGATCAACTACTACTTATCTAAATACATGCTGTACTACTTCATTCTATAAACCAAATATCAACCAGTATTAATAATGTTAATTAAATAAAAATTATTTCTTAATATGTTGATAAAAAAAAAATCTTAAAAAGAAACAAAGTACCTACTTACCTGCCTACCAAATTATATAGTAATAAGCTCATTGTAACGCCAATAACACTTTTCCGGCAAAAAGCTTTCATGCCGTAAAACTAGGTAAATATTTTTAGATCTCTCACTCAAAGTTCCTGTTCTAGCATGTTACAACTACCAGTAAAGTTTTACGAAGCGTGAACAAGAGGCACATTTTGCGGCGAGATGCCACTATCTACTACTAAGTATGGTACCTGATGCCATCTAGCGGGTAGTAGCTAGATTTTCCTTACTTCAGTTTTTTTTTTATAAACATTTTACAATAAAAATAACCTGAAATTACTAGTATTATCAATTTATTGTTAAGAATTGTGCAAAGTTTATAATAATAGCTTATCGGCAATTATTTTATGTTGAATGTTGCCTAAGTAATGTTCATAAATATTCTTACTTTGTTTGAGGAAGAAGGATTTCAGTTTTTAGTCCAAAGCTTTTTATTGATGCTACCTACAAACCACAGTTAATACTTAATTAACTAATACTTGAAAAACCCTGAACAAAAAATAGAAAACAGAAAAACCCACATCGATAATGCTTTACCTACAAAACAGCCGTTTTTTTATGAAGAACATAACTATGAAGATAATGTTATCAGTTTTATAAAAAAAGAAAAATTCAAGAAAAATATTTAAAAAAACAATAATAAATCAAAAGCCGTTATATTGTTTATTGATATATAGTATTGATACTTCAAAACTTAAATAAGTATGTAAAATAAAAATGCGACAAGCAGAAGAAAGAAGTATGTGGAAATACCTTTAGTTTAAAAGTATAAATAAAAAGACACTTTTGTTTACCCCTGGTGGGACTCGAACCCACAATCCCCGGCTTAGGAGGCCGATGCCTTATCCATTAGGCCACAGGGGCGGTGAAGAAAGGGGCGAAATTACGAATTCAATTCTGATGACGTAACAAATTCAACAAACTAAGAAAAAAACTAAAATAATTAAAAACTAAATCGCCGTCTCAGCCCAGTCTCAGCCAGATGACACCCACTGGTGGATATAGGCCTCCCCAAAGAATCTCTTAAAAAAACTAAATAAAAGCTTGATGTACCTAAAAGCTGCTATCAAAGCCGACTGTGACCTTTCAAGAAATTATTAGGCATCTACTCTTATCTTTCATTATATCAGGAACAGAGCAATACATATCGACGGTGGAAAACAGAAAGGTCGTATCTCGAAAAAGGTCGTAACTCAACTAAGCATAAGGTAATAATCAGCTTTTTTTTCTGCGTCGATTGGTCTGGGTCTCATTGCTCTAGGACGACATAAAATCTGAAAATTGGGGAGTGTTTTTAAAAAGTCTGCAATTTTTTTTGGCATAACTGCCCATAAAACAGCAAATTTGAACTTTTTAGAGTTAAGTTTGTGTTTAAAAAATAAAGACAGTTACGCGGTCACTGTTTCTATCCACGATATCAGATACGACCTCTTTGCGGGATGCGTTTTTAAAACTTCTCTATTTACGATAAGATACGACCTTCTTAAAGTTAGTATTCTTCAAAGGACAACGAATAATCTCTAAGATACTACAATTTCGTGGGTGACTTATATCAATCCAAACGCTGTTATGACAATATTACTGGAATCAATATTAAGTAAATTAGGTAGTTACAACGAATCGTCGGGCAGTTAATTCGGGAATATTCGATTTGTCTCGGTCACGCCCCAATAAGCTACCTTAGTTGCTGCGCGGGCGCTGTGGTGAAAGGTTGTCTGTGTTGTTCCAGTAAAATCGTCTTGTGAAAACGTTACTGTTTTATTATAATAATCTAAACTAAGGTATGAAAATTTTTAATAATCAACTCATTATTTCATAATACAGTAATTTCATCAGCAAAATAAAATCCGTTTCCCTATAAAGTGAAATCCATGGAAGGAAACCATTTTATGGGTTTTGAGGCTATCACAAATGGCACATTATAAAAGCTCAGAAACTTATGATTTCGACAATAAAATTGGCAACTTTAAAAAAAAATAACTGAACAAAATGTTTATAAAACGCTCTATGTTTCCAAGGCTAAATATACAGAGGTGACTTTACTTGCACTGGAAAAATGTATGTCGCCAAAATATCACCTGTACCCAAATAAATTGCCAATATCAGCTCAAAAATATAACGATCTAAAAAAACTTACAAAATCTGTCATACCGGCAGCATACGCCGATGAATATTTAAGTCTAAAATTTAACAGTAAGGTTGTCGATAACCTCCCTGATACTGATGAAGAAGATGTTGTGTGATGATATGCTTAATTTTCTATTGATTTAATTTTGATTAAATTTCTGATCTCCTTTAATTTTAATACTTATTATAATTTTAACACTAAATTTTAATTGGTACAATCATTTTAGGGTATGAATGTGTCCCTTTCTGATCTTTTTTCTCTTTGAAATGTCTCTCTTTATCTCTTTGAAACTTCCGATCTCATTTATTTTTAATACTTCTTATAATTTTAACACTTAATTTTAATTGGTACAATGATTGGGTATGAATCTGACCCATAATACGAAATTTTATGTGATTATACGAAAGTTAATCTGATTATAACTTTTAATTTAATGATTATGTGCAATAATTATAATTGTACAAATTAAATGTACAAAAAAGAAAAAAAGAGTTTTCGTTTTTGTGTGTTTAGAATATATCTTATCTTGATGTAATATCTTGTGTTTTTTTTACCAATAAATATACGTTTGAAGGTTCGAGGAGCCCGTGGCGCAGTGGTTCGCGCGCTTGGCCTGCGATTGTTGAGGTTAAGCAACTTTCGCATAGTCGGTCACAGGATGGGCGACCAAAAATTTACTATCTCGAGCTCCTCCGTGCTTCGGAAGGCACGTTAAGCCGTTAGTCTCGGATGCATTTGCAGTCCTTAAAACCCACCAATCCGCATTGGGCCCGCGTGGTGGGTCATGGCCCGTTCTCCTTATCCATCCATAAGGAAGTCCCAGTGCCCCAGCAGTGGGGACATTAAAAATGGCTGATGACGAATACGTTTGAAAAAGCTTGTGACTTTTTATTAAGATCATTAAATTTAAAGAGGTTTATATTACGCCCTATTTTCTAGCCATTGTCTGCATTTTTTACGTACTTACACCCCGTCGTTTACAGGTCATTAAAAACAAAAAGCAATTACGTCCTTTCTGAGGTCAGTGAATTTATTATAATTTACTGGTTTAGTACAAATATGATAGCAAGATACGACGTTTTTGAGGTATGAAATTTCTATTGACGAAGGTCGTAACTAAAAAAAAACCGACTTCCGGCAATAGGAAATTGTTGGTTGGTAGACAATTTTATTCAGGTTAGAATTATATAGTTATGGTTAGAAAATTACGTTCATACGACGTACCGTTAAAAAGATATCACCGAATTCCCATTTTTTTTTCGGTTTTTTGGCTCTGGTGTAAAGTTGTGTTTTTCGAGATACGACCTTTCTGTTTTCTGCCGTCGATATGTACTTAAACTTTTTTTTTATATTACTAGTCCAATAATCTAAAATATCAGCCTTGGGAGTCCAATTCCAGTGAAAGTTAAAAGTATTAACACATTAGATCCCAAGCAGTTTGTGGCATTTAAATATCTATTATTACAGTAAGGAAAAAAATATATGCTAAAATTTTGATAAAAACTTGAACTACAGCTATTGAAATATTCAAGTTTGTAAGAAATAAACATAATACATAATTGCTTTTACAGTTTAATTAGCCAATAGGTATCTAAAATAAAAACTAAAGAATACTTACTCAAAAAAATGTACCGAAAAAAAAAATTGTATTGGTCAAATTCATTATAAATACACTTACAAAATAAATATGTCTATTTAAAAACATTAATCACGACAGTAAAAGTAAATTCAATAAACAACAAAAAAGAACGCCCGAACAGGGACTTGAACCCTGGACCCTTGGATTAAAAGTCCAATGCTCTACCGACTGAGCTATCCGGGCCGATGATGGTATGGGCCAAATTAGGGATCAGTATGAGAGCGTGACATATATCCTTTTAATTCTATGTTCTTGATACTAAGGGCAGCACATCAAGTGTTACATAACGTAAGAGCGCTTTTCTTACGTACGGAATAAGAAAGGTTTTCGTAGTCCAACAATGGACATAAAAAAAACCTATGCATAGGGCATAGGTATTTACAGATTATCGATTGATTGCTTAGTTAGGGCGTCAAGAAAAGACAAACAAACACACTCGCATTTACTTTATCTCAAAACGATTTACAACTTTTCGTATACTCTTTCTTATTATTCAATACTTAAATAGAGGAGGAAGTTATTGTTTCTCTTTTGTAAGGAAATATTATGGCTTCCTGAATAATGTAATAGTTGCACATTATGTCCAGAAACGTAAAAGAAAACGCGCACAATATAAGTAAGTAGTTATTTTTATACGAACTAAACATGCTCACTTTGCGATTCTATACCTAAAAATGTATTAGCACTTTAAGATTTTAAAAAATCCCTTCTATCGTTTTGATACCTTCGTTAAGCAAAGCATTACATTATGCCATATCACATTGCATGAAATGTGATGAAGCATTCATTGAAATTAATCAACTTTTACGGATATAAGTACAGTATGTTATGCACTATACACTTAAATCCGTAAAAATCGTTTTATTTCAAGTGTTTTTTCAGTGCCGGTGAGTGTATTTATAACCCCGAAAAAGAGATTTTTTTTTATCGAAATAAGTACCTAGACCATAAGACCTTACAAGTCCTACCTGAGGTAACTTTGTTAACAAAGCAACTTTAAGAAAATTGAATTTTTTTTTTGCATTAACCCGTTTTTTCTAACCCTGTTTTGTATCGCAACTTCAAACTCGAATCAGTATGGCTTCGTACTTTTCAAACCTCAAAACATAAGATGTAAGTTTTTTTTTCTTGGCCTTTTTTTCAGGAAAACGTGACCAAGTTTCCTGTTTATTGTTTGCTTATTGTAAAGTCAGGAACGTGATGAATTAATTATAAAAGTTTGTGTATTGGTTAACCTCTCCTTACTAGGTAACAGTGTTGGATTTCGTATTTTTTTAATGATGTTTAATAGGGTTATGTATAGCTATGCTCGGGGTTTCCCTACGTGATCGAATCAGAAATGAGGAGATCCGTAGAAGAACTTAAGTAACCGACATCGCTCGAAGGATTGCTCATCTGAAGTGGCAGTGGGTGGGACACAGAGAGAAGAACCGATGGCTGTTGGGGCAGAATTGTTCTGGGATGGCGATCGCGGACCGGACAACGCTCCGTGGGTAGGTCCTCGACAAGGTGGACCGACGATTTGGTGAAGGTCGCGGGAAACCGCTGGATGCGGGCAGCGCAGGACCGGTCGTCGTGGAGATCCTTGGGGGAGGCCTATAACTAGCAGTGGATGTCACATTGCATGCGCACTTGGACAATAAAATTGTCGTCCTTATTACCGTTTGAAACTACTGTTCTTTCGATTACAGGAGAAATAGGCCCTAGACTAGAGGTCCAGTACGATATAGTATAGTCCTGTGAAGTAAGTCCTAATAGTCTGACTTTAAGTTTCAAAATCAATATAAACGTTGTGTTGTGTTTGTATATATATTTTTTTATTATTTTGTGACATAAGTCCATATAGATAGATAGATAGAAACACTTTATACAAACAGAAATACAGACAGAAACACAAGAAAGAGTTTACATAAATGTGGGCAAAGACGGCCTTATCGCTAAGAGCGATCTCTTTCATATACTACAGCATGTAGATATTAATATCTAGACATAAATAAAAAAAAACAAGCAAGCAAGTATAATTACGTCGTCTAGATAACAAATACCGAAACTTAACATCAGGTATGATGAAGTCTAAGAGTCTCGCCGTCGTTTATAAAATAAAAAACTTCATAGAGACTTTATACAGCCAGATTCCATTAATTTAGTCGCACAGCAAAAAGTGACAGGTTGCGGACTGGAAGACCAATAAACATTGAAAGGGCATCATTTTAGCTACTAGAAGAACTTGGTTTCATTTAGTAGCCTGATGTCCCCTGATGGGCCCTTATAACTGGTTGGACTGCCGAGCCCTCCAAGGCTGCGCTCGGCAGACCTAACTTTTAAACTCTATAAATTGATTCTAAGACCAACGAAAAGGTTTCGTTTAGTAACCTTATGAGGTGAAGTCAAAAGCACAACTCCTCACTGCCACGGTTCTTCCAGGCTGAGCCCCGGCAGACCAACATTTTTCTTACCTATTTTAAGTCTACTTTTCGTAGAAAGTGGTATTATCCAGTAACCTAATGAGGGAGGTAATCGTGCGGACCCGCCCGGACTATCTGACCAAGATTGCAATAAGTATATAAAAATCTATCTCTTAGTATATCAGAAAACACAATTCTCGCAAGAAGTCCTAGTGTAAATGAGTGTTGCGTCACCACTATGACGTCATAGCAACCCGATGAGCTGCGAACAATCAGCCTTTCCTGGGAGCCGCCGGCTCAGGTTACAGACCATGATTAAGTTCCAGAGCGACGTATTTCTCGTCCATACAATGTCCTGGTGTGACGTCTCAACCTTGCAACCTTTATTAAAACTTGTCACATCGATCGTCGACTGTCCGCTTTTCTAAGAATTTCAGGAAATCTTAAAAATACTGTCATTTTCGTGATAACAAAGATGACTTTTGTTTGAAAATACGTCAAGGATGATACACATACCATTTTACTGCTGTCTATCCGACTTGAAAAGAGACCTTAGGTTATCCATGTGCTTTTAAGTGCAAAGTTTTTTTTTAAATGTAAATAAAAAACTTTAATAAAAATAAAAACCGACTTTGAAAAGATAAAATAAGCCTTTTGGAGTCGGTGCCTACCATGGCAAGACATTAAAAAAATACAAGTGGAATGTGAACATCGATGCCTTCAGTTCTTATTTCGGTTTCAGTTTTAATTATTTCATAAAAAGTTTGTCTTAAGTAACAATTTAAAGTTTTAAAATAAAAGAAGACAGGAAGTATATGAAATTTCCTGTTTTTGATATTTGACCTCCATTCTAAATAAATTGTGGTAGTACATACGTATAGGTACTTTTGTTTCCAAAATAAAAGGAGATTATTTAGGCTACATACATATTTAGGCATTTTCTAAAAGTGCCGCCGAACAAAAAAAAAATCACGTATGGTTAGAACTAGTCAGAAAATGGCTAATCTTTGAACTTGTATACCTTGACTTAGAGTAATCCTTCAACTTTTGTGCCATATCAACAATTGCTCCAAACGACCAATTCTAGCCGTACGTAAGTACCAATATTTTTTGTTTGCCGGCACTTTCATAATAAGGCCCCCAAAAGAATTATCTCCTTTGGAGTGAGATTTACAATATTCTATTTAATACTCCATTTGCCATCAAAGCTATACTTAGAAATACTCGTATATTGCTAATGCATTTAAAAAATAATTATTATAAATTGTGTGAATGTTGTTTGTGTCGAGTATTTGTTACTCAATCACGCAAAAACAGCTGAACGGTTTTTAGATGAGCCACGCATATATCCCGATATTTCCACAGGAACGGTTACAAAGCAGGCGAAACCGCTGGCGCACACTAGATATAAAAGTTTTTTTTTATAAAATGCGTTGAAACTCAGTGATCACAGAAAAGACCGCCACAGCAGCCTTGGTTTGTGTCGCCTATAATAGTACGTTCATACACAAAATTGTTAAACCTAGGTAGGTTCCAATCGAAATGTTTCGTGTGTAAAATGTCCTCGTAAAAAGTTACAAAATCTGTGTAGAGCTCCGAGACTTTTATAGTCATAGTCATAGTCATAACATTTATTGCAACATGTTGGTTATTACAGATGGTAAATACATAAAAAATGACCCATAAACATGACCCTGCAAGAGTATGGCAATTTAAATATTTTAAAAGTATGTATTCTTAAACATAAACATTTTAAGTACAATCAAAAAATTCTTTCAAGGTATAATAACATTTTAGTATTAAATATTCCTTCAGTTTTGAGCAAAAGATCTTTTATACGCATATCACACAAGTCTATACATCTTAGTTTGAGAAAATTCGTAACTCATAAATCAAATTGTAGTAATGAGTCCTTGCAGAGTTTTGGGTCTTAGCGAAAGATGTCGCATGTAATACTAGTAAAAGGTTTTCTCATAAGTTTGTTAAAATAATCTTGAATACTTCGTACTTTATGTTTTTTTGTAAATAACTGAATAATTGTATCGATAAGTCGATTCAAGTTGATATATTGCGTTATGTTTTATTAACTTTAGAAGCCCAATATTGCAAAGTAAGATTTCGTAATGTGAAAGAAAATTTTAACATTTTCCATAATCTGTTTTGCAACGAAATTTTCAAACCAGAAACTATAATGGAGCATATTCATTCACGGATGACGCTCTTTATGTTATGATAAGCGAGTTTAGTGAACCGGCGGCGTAAAATATAGAGAGACAGCGTTTAGTGCGGCTGTAATGTATTTTCGAGGTAGTCTGTGATGGATCTACACCGTACGCCCTTTTTAGCGTGGTGGAGTAATATGGATATGTCGCCTCCTTCTGCCGCATCGTCCATCTTCATATAATTCAGTTGGAGTCGGAGTGACGATGTCGCGTAAATCGCGGCCCTGGGTAAAGAATCCGTGCCGAGTATACCGTGCGTCTGAAATTCCAATTAAGGGGAAGCTCTAGAGTCCGCACGTTGGCTGCACGCCGTGATCACTCACTTGCACTTTTAATTAATTTATTTATCGAGTTCGCGAATCGACGGCGCAACTCGCGCGCGCCCCGCCCCTCCGCGCGGTATATAAGCGTTGGAGGGTCGGCGACGTCCGACAGTTTTCTGAGGGGTGCCGAGGGCGCCGGCCGCCCGCCCCGCAGAATGCGTCGGAAGGACGTGGGTCACTTGAATTTTTAAAGTTGAAATGTAAGGGCGAGGGCTGCGTAGGGCCGGGCAGGAGCCGCCGCCGCGACCTTGAGGTGAGTGCAGCGCTCGATAGCCGGCCGCCGAGCCTGCATTACAGCTGTTCGTTTGATAACGTGGCGCCTCATTGCTTCTTCTTTTGGTTAATTGCCGGTATTCACGATTTGATGTTTGACTTTCAACTTCAATCAACTTTTTACGTTGAAGGTTACATTCTTTTTATTTTCTTTAAAGAAGTTCTGTTTCTATTCCGTTAAAAAATTCCCATTTATTTTCACTTTCATCACCTATTCGAGAATTTTGTTGCAAATGAACTATTAAGTTTGCTTTATCTACGAGTATTGCGTATTATTCAAATGTTCTTCATACGTATTTATATACAACTGAGTATTGAGTTTCTTGTGGGTTGTCGCTAACCAGAGTATTTTTCGATTTGGGCATACCTACGTACAATATGTTTTACACCTTCCTGTACAAATATAAATCATACCAGCATAATCCATAGCCTCTGGGAGTTGTATCAATTGAGTTTCGTTTCGAAATCGGAAAATCATTACGCTCGATGCATCACGGTGCAAAGTTAATAATTACATAAATTAAACATCTATTAAACATGTGCATAAACTAATTTGAATATCGCAAATTATAAAATCATTTTGAAATTAAGCAGTTGGTATAAAAATCTTATTAATATAAAAGATTCCATTCTAAAAGTTAGTTTTTTTCCCCTTTTCAAAGGCAAAGGGATCTCATTTTATGGGCATAAGTTATGACTTTAAAAAGATATTCATTTTAAGTACTCACCTACGTAATAAAAGAAGGCTTAATATCAAGATCCCATTAGTTTCACATGAGCTCGTATGTCAATCAGTGTTACCTTTTTATAATTTATAATACTATTCGAAATATCCGTGTTGATTGCCTTTGACCGCAAAGCGGGGTTCGAAATTGACATCGACCTGAAAATTACTCCATTTCTAATTTCGAAGAGATCAGATACACGACCTTTTTCGAGTGGCTATTCTAGTATACATAAAGTAAACGTATTGGTTGTATCAATGCAAGGATTGTATATTTAATATGTTATAATTATTTCAATAAAATCGTTGAAAGATTAATTGCATTGATTAATATTGAAAAACATGAATTTCTTTTCTTTTAATACAGCCAAGAAATCTTGTAATTATAACATCTTTTAAATGTTTTAACTATTTAGTTTCAATAGTTGCTTTATCGTAAAACCTTGTTCAATTGTTTTCTACTTTCTCTTCTCTTTTGTTGATAATGAATTGGTTGTCGTATGTCACGTAGTCCTTGTCGACAAATAGCCAATCGATATTTATAATACCGGTTTTGAAATTTAAAAATCCCGCGTCGATTCTAACCGACCACAAGTGAGGGGCTCGGGTGACGTCGCTCACCGTCGCCGTCGTCCAATCACTGTGCGATTCTAAAACGCGACCACATAATTGTATTTCACGTACAAATCTTGTTATTGTCGATCAGAGGGCCTACTACGAACACATTATTGAAAAATATTCGTTCCTCTTCGTGACATTTATTGCTTTGGAAGAAGATATAAAAGAGGGTTTATCTCTTCTTTTAAAACGCAAGAAAAAACTACAAAACAAAAGGTATTTTACTTTTGACTGTAGAATACAAATGTCATTAAAAAGTCATCAAAATCAGTAAAAGAAAAGTATGTCAGTTTGTTTATTTGTTCCTCTTTCACGCTAAAACTATTAAATTAATTTATTTGATATTAGATAGCCTGGATTAAAACATAGTATACCTGTTATCCCGATTACTTCCACGGGAACGGGAACCACGCGGGTGAAACCGCGGGCCGCTGCTAGTTATACAAAAAAGTACAAAAATGCAGATGTCTCTTTATTCTTTGCTTCCGTCGATGTGTTCGTAAGGAATCAGTTTTTTTTATTGATTTTAGATCATATTTTCCTAAAAATATGAAACTATGTTTGCACTTATTTATAGCTACTTACACAATAAAATTATATTACAATCAATTAAAACTAATGTCTAAATTAAATGTTTAACAAAACAATGATGATATAGAACTTAACGGATAGTCACTATTTAATTAATTGGGTCAAGTTTTATCTATATAATAGTATGTACTACTTGGATTCTGTAATGTTCATCTACGTACTTACCTAAGTATAATACAAAAATAAAAAAAAATTAAACTCCACATGTTTAATTCAAGTAAATAATGATAAAATACCTCGTAAAATGGCATATTAGGTAGTCACGACATCATTACATCGATAATATGGATCGAAATCTGAATTTGCTTTTCCCATCATCTCTTTTCCAAGTCAACAAGTTTCCCGTTTAACATTTTCTATTGACAAGTTTAATGTAACAAACTTTGGAAGCCCAAGCAATTTCCACATGCAAATTTATCTGCGGTAAAAATGACTCTCATAGAGAGATGCGAGTAATAACTTAAGTATAACATAGCATTATTTGGTCGCAGGCCAAGCGAGCTCGCAGTAATTACGTCTCACGAGCTACCTACTCTTAATTTGCTTAATTTACCCGAAGCTTCTGGCTAAATCGCACGATTTAATGGGATAGCCGAACGATGCGCATTGTTTTAAACGTCTTGCCTCGGCAGAGGACGATTAGGTACTTTGTTCTGTCGAATATGTCCGTTAAGAAGGCAATTTTTGGACGAGCATTCATTTCCGACCCTCCAGGGTTTCACTGGCTACCCCGTTTTAAGGGTCTTTGTCCTTGGTCTTCGAGAAGGGTTCAATTATTTATATGAACACGTTTGTCAATAATTACATTCCTGTGGGTTCCGCCACGCAATTTAACGGTAAAAAGCTTTAAAAGTCAAATCAATCAAAATAATTACGGTTCCAAATTAAGGGAAGCTTTAAAAGAAATGACAATCATACATTGTAATGGCGATGCATAAAACTTTATCCGCGGGTAAACTGTAGCTATTCTATTTGGTTTGAATCCCAGGCCTTCAAAGGTTCAGAATAAGTGGTTTAGTTACAGTAATCCAAAATTATACTCGAAATATCGCCCCCGGCTCACATTTGGATGGGCTTTATTGCAAGCCACACGAAAGCAATCTTGAAGCGGTTGGTACGAAGTATTTTTATTACTTTTTTGGACAAAACCATATCGACGTTTGGTGCTCCTGAACGATGCGGCTATAAATTCCGAAAGTTTAGGTTACGTAGTTCCATTTTTTGTTCAGTCTTTTGTTTCTTTTTAAGTTGACAAACGGTTCGCTTGGTGCTCTCTATTTACCGTTTGTTCAAAATGTATATTGTTCGTTCTGTTCATTTGAGTGAGCGAGTCAAAACTATTTACAACAGACGCGGGCATGCTCTCTAAAAATGTCGGAATTTCTTATCGAACGCCCGAAATTTCGCCTACTAGGAATTCAATTCATGTGTACCCCCGAGGAATTTTACGTCTTACTGCTTGAGAAACGAAAGTATATATAGATACCGCTTCTTAAAGATCTTACAATACAAATGGTTTAATAATCCAGTAATTGATATAGTGTGAAAATTAAAACTCACGTAATTTTTATAACTTTTTAATTTTGCATTTTACAATGCTATTTTTATGTGATAAATATTAAACAAGAAAATATACTAGAAAAAAGCAACTAGTCTCATGTCGCCCTGACGGGATTCGAACCCGCATCCTTGGGAGTCCGGCCCAATGCACTAACCAATTATGCTACAGAGACCTATGAGGACACGTCGAATTTTTCTAGTATATTCACCGTTCTACGGTGTTGGCCACCGTCGCTTCATCAATGAGAAAATATCCTTGCATTCGAAAGAAACATCTTTACAGATGTTTGACTATCGATTAAGATGAAACAACCTTCTAATTATAACTTTTTAATTTTGCATTTTACAATGCTATTTTTATGTGATAAATATTAAACAAGAAAATATACTAGAAAAAAGCAACTAGTCTCATGAGACTAGTTGCTTTTTTCTAGTATATTTTCTTGTTTAATATTTAACACGTAATGTTTGTTATAGTTTTGTTTATGGTAATGATAATTTGATTTTGTAAATCTTCATTGGAAATGAGGGAATCAATTTGTCAACTCCTACTGGTTTTATAATTATGAAAAGGGTAAATTAATGAAGTAAATAAATCAATTTCTTAGAATTTTTTAAATAGGTACAGGCACAAATATAGCACGTTGGGCCATAATCATATTCATATTTATCTTTTAGACAAGAGGTTTCAAGATTATTTACAATGTTTTGTATTGCAATGAAATAATCTTTAAACAAATAAACGTGAAAGTTCAGATTTTTGAATCGTAAATGTTTTGCCCTTTAAATACGATCACAGCTAAACAATAATAAATCCCTCTTCGTAAAATTTTGATATTTTTTCCCGAAATTAAGGATCCGCTTATCGAATGTTTGATACTATGAAACCGTCACTGTACCCATCAAGATACTTGGAATATCTGTACGGATACGTTCCGTGTTACACAGTGTTTATTTAAAATGGTAGGCAGCAGGCAAAAGTTCGTCGCCGCAGCCCGCTCCGCACGCGACACACTTTGGTGTACTTCAAAAAGTCAACACACGGCTTTGAAATTTCCTTAAAAGTCGACTTTCAGCCAGTGAGTGATGTACACTCACGCATATGTACGCTTGTTCTTAAGGCACTTTAATTAACTTGGCTTGGACTGTGTTGCAACAGTTTTTTAAACCTAAAACATTGCAATGCTAAAACCTCAATTAAAATCCAATCCTATTATGTATATAGAAATAGTGAGAAATCGAATACAATTTATATAATTGGGTACGAATAAGTAATATAACAATTTTGATCTTAAAACAAAATAATACTGTACTTATAATACAATCTAAAAGGCGACACACTGTTAAATATTAAGTAAGAAAATTCATTTCAATCTGTTTATATGGTCTAAACATTGAGAAGGAACATAAAGATGTCAAAGCTAATAATGAAACAGAGCAACAACTCATAATTATTTAAAGGAACTGGCGCTAATGTTAATTATATGCTCACCTCAACCTTTTTAAAACTTCTGGCTTATGTTATATCTCGCGATATAAATCGGGATCGCAAACAAAGCGCGACACTGACAATTAAACGAAAGAAAACCACCTTTAATTAAGGCGGTAGCTTTCCTTATCTAAATTTTATTACAATGACAATACCCAAAGCACACCTATTAAATTATTTGTGCGGGAAGCGGCCGCGACGTGACGCGAAATTACTTATTGTACAAAAAACATTCCGGCTAAATGGTGTCACATCATCTTTGTTTACTGTTATACGTAGCTGAGAGCCTTCTGCGCGTAAATCATAATATTCCTAACGAGAAGAACACTGACTTGTCCTCTTTTTTTGGGAAGCCAAAATTTTTCTGATTAGCCTTGTCAAAACGCAACTCCGGGAAGTCGGACTTCTCAACTATAATGTTTACGACTTTCCGTGAATAGGGCAGTAATTATCACAAATAATAATTCCAAAGACCTTCTTTTTTATTGTTTTAAGTTTTTTTTTACTTTCAAACTATACAGCTTATTATCAATTTAAATTCGTTGCCCTTACTTACCACGTTTACAGAGAAATTGTTTGGTTTATTATATTTCATATTCCTATTAATAGAATCTGTTCTGTTTCATTACAAATCATAGAGATTGAAGTTATTGGTAGCATCACTTTGGAAATGAACTATAAATAGAGCCTGTGATTATTTAAAATGCTTTATTTTTGTTAATTCACATCATGAATGAGCTTTTATTTTATTCATTATTCAAATTGGTAGCTGCATTGTGCCGACCAAACAGTTTAATTGCTGTCCTGCAAAAATATATAAAATTACAAAAACGAGCACTCTACAACAATGAGCAACGTTTGCCTTCAATTTTGTATTACAATACAATTGTGGTATTGCCATTACTGTTCAATGGTTTTCATTAGGTTTTATCAAGTATATTCTGGTCTAGACTCAAAAGATAAGGAATATGTGAAAACCCTTTTAAATTATTCAGGTCCTCTTTGTATATAACAGATATACTAGTCAGTATCTATCTAAATCTAGGAATCCGTGTTCACGGAATGTTATACAAAAAACGAAACTTTCTAACTATCCAGCGGAGCCGGTGAAAAACTAATCGATTCAAATTTATTTGCGTAACAAAAGACGTATGCAAATATGGGGAATTCTTTTGTCGATTCGAAGAAAAATGTAGCAGGTAGGGGCTCAATCAAAAATGTTTACCGGTGGAAGAGCGAGTCCAATATTTTAGGCTCTACTCTGACTTACATTACCTATTCACGTCAGCATGACGCTGCATTACGTATACGTAGAACATCTATTACATGTTGTGATCAGAAACGTGACATTTATGAGTAAATATAAGCACACTAATGTACTAATGATACTACCAATACTAATGATGAAACCATTAAACCATTACTGTGCTTTCCCTCAAAGTTTGGGATTAATACATAATTATTAAAACTAATAACATCTGTATTTATTTGTAAGTTTTACCGAGGTATCAATAATATACTTGCTAACTATACACTGTTCGCGACTCATCCCCCGTTTTCCAGAACATTTTATATTATTTCAGATACCATATACTTTTTCAATAAATTATTATTTAAACTTATTTTTTGAAACTAGCTACCGCCCCGGCCCGTGTTTCACCCGCGTGGTTCCCGTTCCCGTGGGAATTTTGGGATAAAAATGTATCCTATGTTCACAACCAGGCTATCTGTGTACCAAATTTCATCCAAATCCGTTCAGTACTTTTTGAGTTTATTCGTTGCAAACAAATACACAAACAAACAAACCTTTTCTCTATATAATATTAGTATAGATATAGGATTAGGATGAATAACTTTATATTTCAACTTGAGGCCCTCCATATGTTTCTGAGTTAAACAGCCTTGGTTGGCAGACGCTAGGAGAACATTGCGACCCTAAACATATCCCGCCATCTTTTATGTACGGAAGTCTGAAAAACATGAACTGAAAGAAAATTAACTCTTTAAGCTCGCTCATACTCAGCTTTATTAGATAGATAACCTGCCCAGTATTTTCCTTTCCCAAAACCGTGTAATGGAATAGTGGTCGTTCATACATCGGATTCGTTAGTTTTTCAGCAAAAAGGGAATGATTCTGAGTCTTGTTAGATTACTCGGAACCGATCAGCTAGCTCCGGCTTTGCATGGAATCGAATATTCGAGGCATATAACCCCACTCTAGTATATAACCACGGCGGCTGTTCGACGCATATCTCTGCAAATATTTCGCCAAGTCCATCTTGAATTTCAAGCAGCCCTCTCTCTAGCGGTTTGTGATTATTACATGATCACTTGGTGGAAAATGTGGTCGATTATAAGACTACATCCGTCTTTTAATCAGTTTCATCAATTTTAAAGTCGTATGATATATAAACTATTATGGATAAAACTAAAAAAAAAAACAAGTTAAATCGATATTATTCTTTTGTTGCCGCTAGAACAACTCCTAAAATGGTTGACACATATACTAGGTAACATTATAAAAATTTAACTTTAAGGGCCGGCTGCACGCACCATCTACTGATAAGTTTTGGATAGCTTACTGGGAAGATAATTTGGCACAAGATCTGTCATATTATAAGCTATCCAGAACTTATCAGTAGGTGGTGAAACCGGTCCTTATAGTGATAATTATTAAACAAGAAAATATACTAGAACAAAAACTAATTGTCTCATGACGCCCTGACGGGATCCAATTATCAAAATTAAATGACTGAAATATTTCACTGAACTTGATAAAGTTAATGTTCAAATTACATACCAATGTTTTTATTATACGAGTATTATTGAGTCCTTCTGGATTAAGTTTGAACGATAGTAATCGAGAGAGTACCAGTACCTTTCCACCTACCTACCTACTACTTACCTCCCTGACTAACAAAGAGTTCATACAAAGATGGGAAACCTATAAAGGAAATGGCCGACCGTTTCAGTAAGGCTTCGATGACGACGGATAGCATTTAGTAATTAGATATTTCGATGTCGTTTAGAAAGTATTTTCGTGTCACATGTTTCGTGTTACACTAGAAGTAATATAAGGAAACTAGGATAAAATTATAAGGTGTAAAATTATGATTTATGAATTTTTGCATTTTTCAATGCTATTATTATACCTATGACAAATTTTTCATAAAAAAATATTGGGAAATATTAGCCAATAGAGCATTGGACCGGATTTCCAAAGGTCGTGGGTTCGATTCCCATCTGAGAATTCACTTGTGGCCGAGTTAATTTTTTCCAATATTTTTCTATTTAAAATTTATCAAAGGTGTAAATTTAATAAAACAAAGAACAGGACCAGCACCTACTCATCAATCGGTTTTTGTGTGCATATAAAAAAAAATGATGAACGAATGAAGTTTGTTTTCAAATAAATTCAATCCAATAGATAATTTAGTTCATTGAAGATCATTCAGGTTCCATACATTTTTGGGTCCTTTCTGAAAGTGCTAGCCAACTAAAAAAAAATGCTACGCGTGGTTAGAACTAGTCGTTTGGAGCAAGATATGGCACAAAAGTTGTAGCATTACTCAAAGGCAAGGTATACAAGTTCAAAGATTCGTCATTTGCATACATTACTTTTATCTATCGGATTGCGGTTAAGTACCATGTTAGACATAGGCATTTACGCCGATAATAATGTGCGGCGGTAAAAAAATTACCATGCATTTCGGAAAGAGACAGCGTATTTAATTATGAACGATCTGCGCTTCAAAGACAAGGTGCCGCAATAAGTTAAACACCAAATTGTAGTACAGGTATTATTAGCGAATAGTTTTTCCAACTATCTACTCACATTGCTATCGGTGTAAATGTCTATCACTAACATCGCGCTTAATACCTGTAATTAAATTTAATAAAATGCAACGCGAAAGTTTAGAATTTCAAATTGTTGTAGAAGGGTCTTTATTAAGAATAACACAGTCAATATTTAAAATGTACCTAAAACAAATATGTTTTACTATGTTACTGTAGATTTTTCTAGCTAAATTAATTTTATATATCAAAATGAAAAGTTTGCCCTACAGCGCCTTTTTGCTGTTTACCAGCTAAAAAAGTTAATAACTTTTGTACCTTTTTGGAAAGCTTATGAAACTAGCTAGCTATTTTACTAATTTGTACGCCAACTTCCATACAGCATTTTCACCAAGAAGTGACGGCGTAGTTTGAGAAAAATACAAAAAATAATAATTATTGTTACCTAAGACCTTTTATTTCAGAGATTATGCAAGTTCTGGGCAAGCGCTTTTATTTAAATCATCACAATTTTTTTGACTTTTAGAAAAGTATCAATTTAATATTTGGAGTGGAATAATTTATTTACAATTAATGGTTTTTGGTAACTATTCAGAAAATTTCTAAAAATCGAAGAACCGTCACAACTCGATAACTACCCAGTTTTGACCCCTGGTTGACTAGACTTAATTCGTTACTAATGACCTGTATAAGTATGAGTTTCCATGTATTAGTACAAGTGTTCGGATTATTTCGCCTACATAATATAGTATTATATAATCTATGATAAAACATTATCTTTTAAAATCTCGTCGTGTTTACTTCATTCTCTCATTTAAGCTCATCTTAAATGATTTCTTATATCTATAAAACTTTCATGATAAATATGTAGGTAGGTATGTATTAGTAAATAAATTACACGTGTAAATCAGAGACCTCACTATAAAACATCTTTCAGAAAGACAATCAGTGTACAGTAGCAAACTAATATAAGCTAATAAAGATAGAAGTTAATTGTTTATAAAACGCATATTCAGTGAAAATGTTTGCTTCTGTTTGCGCTTGAAATAAACGAGCTAAAGAGAGCACCTATTAAAAAGTGCATTTGTTCATTTATTCAAATGACTGAGCGCATCCATTGTAAGCAAATTCACTATTAATGAAGTTTCCTTTATATCAATAAATCCAAACGACTGATTCCTTGTTAATTGCTACAGTGCAGCGGAATACAGCGCTTCCCGCTGAAAATGCAAATTCGTTGTTTGCCACAACGAGTAAACGTAAAAATGTTTGCTTAAGCGCTGACCGCGCTCTAATTGTTCTATTTTAAAGCGAGATTGGTTCGTGGAAGAGGCTTTAGGACGTTAAACTCGCGTAGTGCCCTCGTAATAGTCAAAACTATAATGGGCTGGGTGATAACTTTGTCTCGTAAAGGCAAACGCTGTGTCTGTTTTCTCTCGAAAAATATTAAACAGACGTTTTCCTAGGTTTTGCTGGTTAACTATGATATTTATTGCTGAGGTGCTTATAGTTTGCTTTTTTTACTATACTCAATATACATCTTTTATCTTGTTTTAAGATACCTAATCCTTATTGAAACTATGAACTTCACTCTCAATATATTATTAGAACATTCTTAGAACATATACAAAATGCCCTCAACCTGATAAAACAACAAAAAAATATAATTTTTAATCCACGATACTTCACTAGATCATGACGCTAACTGCGATCAAGAATTTTCAGCGTTACAATAAAAAGTTGACCCATCTGAGTAACTTGGAGATTAGACTTTTAATGTAGAATAAAATTTATCACTGTGAATGTAAAAATCACAATTACACAGTAAATGTAAAATCACAATTACACAGTAAAGTTACAAATGCAGAGAACTGTAATAAGGTTACTAAGGTGACTTCAGTGAACAAACTTTCCAAAATAAGGCAACATTCGCGAGCCTCTTGCCCGATGTCTTCAAACAAAAAATAGTATTGTGATTGGAAATTTTTAATAAAAATACACAAAACTTTCACACGCAACGAACTTTAAAAATATGCCTTTCCAAATGAGGCGAGATTCGCGAGCCTCTTACTCGCTGTCTTATTATGCGGCGCTCCAACGACCGCGTGGCACATCGCGACAGCTAGCCGCACTTCACACCGTGCTTTCTATGCAAAATTTTAGGTCAACATACTTGTTCTAGCTTTCATAATGGTTTTGCTCGGGGTGAAATGGGAATGCAATTTTTCTTACAACATTTTTGGGCAATAAACTGCTCTTTATGGATGATTTCTATTGATGTTCGAGTCGATAAACCAAACACCTCTTTGTACTTTTGTGAGACTATTATTAACAAAATTAACCGTAATTACATTATGAAATTTGATATTGACTAATATTTTACGTGTTTACATTACACCCATTCTAAAGTTTGAGCAACACCAGATAATTATCGAAAATCCAGATAATTATTTAGTTATCGATGTATAGAAAGTAAAAATGTTGTTTTCTCACAGAGGTGTAATTAATTTATATACCTACGCTATTTTTCCACCGGTAGTTTCTGAATAGCAATAGCGAATAGCACGAACACAAAGCCTTCGTACCTTGATCGTAGTGTAACAAAATACCGCTGTGGGATTTCGTAGACTCGTAGTGCTACAGTCGTAGTCTACGAGCTACGACCACGCGCAAAGCCGACTTCAATCATCTGCTACGATTACGTAAAACAGTGTAGATTCATTTGATAGAATTACTTGATGGATGGCGCTTGGTATTGCACGACACTTGGTAGGTTTAACCGCCTCTGTGGTCTAGTGGTAACAACCACCGGTATCAGACCCAGACGTCCCGCTTCGCTTCCCAGCGTGGGTACATATTGTATTCGGTTTAGATGGTATGGTAGGACTTGTTGTAAGTCCGCCTGGTTAGCTAGAGCTACCACTATCTTATCTAAGTCTGACGCCATAGCAACAATGTTTTTAGCATTGTTGTGTTCTGGCAGTTAGAGATAAGATAGCCAGTTCCTCAGTGATTGAGGATTCCGGGAGGGGATCGCTTCCATCTGCAGCCTTATCCATACTTGACATCAGTGATGAAGGCTAACAGTCTCCCCGTTGTTTATAACAAAAAACAACGAGTTGCACTCTGGGAGTGCCGGCAGAAGTGAAAACCGCTTAAACGAAACAGCAGGAGCAGGCATACATTTTCGCCGCGCGGTAGAAAGAGAGGGGGATATTACTTCCTCTCCTACAGCGGTCTACTCTCCCTCCGTCTTACGAATTTTCGATCAGGTAACGTGTCCTGACGCGGCTTAAAAATTTTTTACCCATCCCAAAAATTTAAAACTCTGATGTGCACAACGCTGCTAAAGAAGTTTTCACTTCAAAAACGCTCCGTGTCAAACCAAACGTTTTGAGTAGTCACTGAACGAAGGTGCAAGGTGTGTTACTATTTTGTTTGAGGCCTAGATATTTAGAAAGTAGGCTGGATGTTTTTGTTTTCATGTTTAGAGTCGAATCAATTTACACCAGTTCACTTACAATCCGATCGCATTGCTGTTTGCCGATTGCGCCTAGTGCATTTCTCGAATCTCGGCTGCACATTTTGGGACATACTGTATACTATTTTTATTTCATCATAATACCGTTTCAATTTCTGGAGAGCGGCGAGATTGGTGCGTAAAACCGGCATAAACGTTCGAGCGGTTGCGGAACGGTTACTCCCGACTGTAACCGGTTTACGCCGTGCAGAGTGTAAAGAGATAAGGTTCTTTATGTGTGTAATCATTTTGTGTTACGACGGACTTCGCCGCCGTGAGTGTTATTAAGGCGGCCGTGCATTCTCTGGAGCTTTTACGCTCCGTGATTTTAAAGTGTACAATGTATTGTGCTTGCGCTGACCGCGCGGCATTTGGTTTGCGAGTCGCTGGCTTTCAAAACTTTCGGCAAACGTTTTCGCGACTCAGCTCAGCCTCACTTTAAAGGTAAACTTTGTATAAAAACAAACCTAAACCATAATACATTTTATATAGAAAAATATTGGAAAAAATCAACTTGGCCACAAGTGAATTCTCAGATGGGACTCGAACTCACGACCATTGGAAATTCGGTCCAATGATCGAACCACTGTGCTACCGAAACTTAACTTCACTACAAAAAACATAAACCTAAACAATTTAAACACCAAATGACTTAAACAATTTTTAATGGCATAGTTATTTTTTACGCGACTTCAAATTAGATAGATACCTTTAAAATTAGGTGGTGCATTCTAACTTTAATGTATTGTGTTACTACAATTTCCAAATAACAATTTGAAAGTTTCGAATAAAATAAAGCACTAATCTTTAATAATAACATGACGCGTTGTTGCGCTCATAAAACCTCGGAGTTTACGCGTCGAATTCGTCGTCTCACGTTATCCTATCAAAGCCAAGTCAATAGATATTGAACATTTTATAGAACAGTAACGGCGGTGGCGAGTTCTCTCATTTCTCGGACGATTTGATCGTGGCCTGCTTTTACGGACACTTTTTTAGACTACAACTTTATTGGTACTATAAAAAATTGACAAAAGGTTTTGCTGGTTACTGAAAACAAATATTATTTATATATTTATTTCGGAAGTCCAACAGCTTAATATATTACAGTAGATATTAACATAACAATTGAGAGCCAATTACAGGTCTTCACCAATAGATACAGTTTTTAAAGTTATTGATAACTATAGACACTTGAAAATCTCTTTCTCTGCGGTTGCAAAATATTCCAATATCTAAATTTTAGATGCGTGTAAAAATGTTCATATAACAAAACAAAAAATTCCTACCACCTTCATTTTGTTGTAAGCTTTATTATCGAAGCATTGATTGTTTAAATAGTATGAATTTTAACATAGACTTTCTAGTTTCCTCATTACTGAGCGCTGGGCACCATGAATTGGCGCAGTGTGATTACAAATTTACGCCATCGCAGCTAATATGAATGACAACGGGTCTCAACCTACTCGACATTCATTTCCCTCGGCGCACCTCTCTTATAATAACTTACACGACAAGTTCGCCTTAAGGTACCCGAATATGCTCGTACGGGCCAAAGGGGATCAGCTTATGAGGCGCGTGAACCCCGTGTCTTTACCATAAATCGTTACTTTTTCCCTAAAAAGGGAACTCAATTTTCTTACACTCCGTAACAATTTTTCCACTAAGATTACGCAAAAGCAAATTGAAAAGAACTCTAGAAAAAACGTCTTAGTTTATTTTGTATTGATATTAATAAAAGCGACTATGATTATCGTAATGATAGGGAAATTCTCTTAGTAATATCACTGCGACAACATTCGGGTCGGAGAATGAGCCGAAATTGCGGTGGTGGCTACAATTTCCCGCGAGCGAATTGCTGAGCTGCAAATAATATTATACATATCTGATGAAGGTGCAGACTTTGGCGCCCTATAATCCAGATTCGACCCTTGAATGCGAGCGAACGAGCGGTCGGCCGAGGTTTTAGAGTGGTCCTTCAATCAGCCCTTCCGCGGGGCGCGGCGCCGGGCGCGGGCGGGGCACGAGGACCTTTGAGCTACAGGCTCTTTGACACGAGCCACTGGCGCACTCTTCAAGTAATGATTCATTCTGCTGATGAGTGACGCGGCTAATGCGCCAGTTTCCCCTCGCGATATTTGGTTAAGGATTAAGGATTCGCTCGCTTTTTAAATTAGATTTCGTCTCGTCTCTCTTTTAAATCACTTTTTAGCTCCGCGTTAAATTTCGTCGCGATGAAATGCAACGTTTACTTTTTCAATTAGCCGATTATCTGTTATACTATCATATCATAACTAGAAATATCAATCTGCTGAAGAGGGAATCTACAAGTATATGATCTGAAGATATATGTAGAGGGCATATAACGTTGATAAATTCAACACTTGGCGTTTAAGTATCTATTATGACATGTAAATGCATATTAAATTGCATAATATAAAGTTTGAAAGCCCGCTCATCCTTCTGCTCATAATGAACATGCTTTATTGCGCAACATTATACCCAACAGCATACCTCTGAATGTTACACGCATAACAATCAAGCCTCCATCTGTTTTTGATTAAAGCAATAAACCCCTTTAATGCAGGCTTAATGACATACAAGTGGATTAACGGCGAGGCGCGTGCGACAAATCGTACTGTCAGACTAATACTGTCGCGCGACAAAGTCGCCCATTGTGTTCCGGGTTCGTCAATTTCACAAAACAATGGCGCACCCGCTTTCGCGTCGTGCACGTATTTAAATCCGTAATCGATACTTGCGAATGATGTACATAATGCGACCGCATTAGACTGTTAAAAAAACAAATGCATTTCTCTTTTGACTTCTGACACTCTTTTAAGATTCAAAGTAATAAGGGTACGTATCTACAGTGATATTCCTTTAAATGTTATTTCTTGAATGAGTGCCTCATTCGGTGCATATTTTAAATATTGGATTTTCATTTTACTTGAAGGTAACTTTCTTGTGGTAATTGTTTTAATCTACTGAAATTCCAATTAAAAGTTTTTTCTGCGCGAGGCTTATGCTCTGTTCGTAAACGAGTGCTCGTGTCATTTCGGTGTTTCCTTATTGACGGTTTGGGACGAAACTCTCCTAAATATTATATTTTATAACTTACCTGCATAAGGTGACCTGACGAACGACTGGTTAAACATCAAATCTTCAGCTGCTTAGGTCTCGCACTCGCACTTACATATTTATTTATGTATACTTTATTGGACACACAGAACATAGATTTACAAAAAAAAACAAACAAAGAGAAGCATACAATTGACGGCCTTATCACTAAAAGTGATTTCTTCCAGGCAACCTTAGGATGGACAGGATAAAGGAACAAATTATGATGAGGATAGGTAATAAACTTACATGAGATGGGTACAATGAGAATGGGACTATTTGACATATTTGAAACGATCTTTATACTGAAAAGGATTGGCCGTAATACTTAGTGGAATGCACAGGTGTTTCCAGTCGCAAGTTCTCTGATGATCTCAAGGAATGAGAATGGGAGTATTTGACATATTTTAAACGATCTTTAAGATAACGAGTGGTATTAGGATTGAAAAAATATTGAATAACAGGGACATAATACGCGCATTCCGACGAAGGTGAATAGGCAACCACTTGAGCTTTTTACGGAATTAAGAGATGTGACCGTATTTGCGAAGTCCAAATACAAACCTTATGCAGAAGTTTTGAAGGCGCTCCAGTTTATTTAGTTGGTCTTTTGTTAGATCAAGATAGCTGACATCATCATAGTCTAAGATTAGAATAAGTA
Source organism: Chrysoteuchia culmella (assembly GCA_910589605.1). NCBI lineage: Eukaryota > Metazoa > Arthropoda > Insecta > Lepidoptera > Crambidae > Chrysoteuchia > Chrysoteuchia culmella. The sequence goes on along the minus strand of OU342651.1, from coordinate 16,018,728 downwards.
AAGACGGTGCTAACACAACCTTAGTGGCAATCGGCAAAAAGTTACGGAGCCCCCGCAGAGAACCAGCCGATGCGAAGAGCTTACGGCTCACCTCCTGAAGTTGTACGCCCCAACTTAAGTTTTTATCTAAGTACACGCCCAGGTTCTTTACATGGTCACTGAGTTGCAAGTCAATGCAATCGAAGGTGATGGCGGGCAGTTGAGTAGGATCGAGCTTAGATCTTACCGGGTGCTTCCAATTATAATGACTTGAGTTTTGGCAGGATTTATCTTTAGCGCTCTGCTCCATTCGCTAAATGAAGCGAGGTCTCTATTGATGCTAAAGAAATATTATCAGCAGTAGCATGCGTGTAAATTTGTAGATCATCTGTAGAGTAATCTGAGCATCTTCCCACATCGATGGAAAAATACACCTAGATAAGGAAAGATTTAGGGTATGGGTGATGACCATTTGAAGCATTTCATCAAGGATAAGGACTATCATTTTCCCGGCACAGTTACTTCCAACTGCATTAGAGGCGACAGACAAGATGCTCTTCTTAACATCACAATCAGTGAGTTGAGTAAAAAAGAAAGGTTCAAAATTGGGACGGGAAACTGATGAAAGAGATTGCAGAGTATTGGTTTTTGTGATCCCATACCCCTGAGATAGCGGCTTGCCGCTGTTACCCGACACCCATTGAATTCAGGAATTTCCAAATTTTAGCTGGATCTCCATTTTCAACAGAACTGTGAAAGAAGTGGCGTTGTGCTTTCGTACACATACTTTTGCGGATTGCAACAAATTTCTTCCAATTTGAGGCAGTAGGTCAGTGATTATACCTTGTTTTAGAGACAGCCTTAAGGTGACTCAGTGGCTTAATGTCTTAGGTTATCCAAGGAGAACGTTGATGTTTTATTTTAATGGCGCGTATTGGGGCAACTTAATGAGTGTACTAGCAAAGAACTGAATTTTGCCGTCAACAGACCCATAAGCGGACTCCAATCACTACATAGGCTTTCGATATCAATGCCACTAAAATTACGCTGCTTTAGTACTTGAGGCTTTACTTTGGGAGGGCGGACTTTGTAGGGGATAAAAAAAGATCGTAGTAGGACTTTTCCTACTCCGTCCAATGGCTTTGCATCACAGTCAAGGGAGAAACAAAAGCAAGATCTAGAAGTGAATGGGGTAGTTTGGAACAGGATGGGTAGCATTGAAGGGTACAATGTGTAACAAAGTAAGAAGAGATAAGGAACGGAGGTCTTTTTTAAGAAGGCAAGTATTGAAGTCACCCATTACGATTGTTTGACTGTAAGAGGGGAAACATGTTTGGTGATGATTTTCAAATGAGAAGAAGTCGATACGTGAGGACGGACTAAAATATACACCAAATAAGATTTTGGTGTGATGTAGTGCCACTTCCAAAAACAGATGTTCAAAACAGACTTATTAAATGTATTAACCAAATGGCAAAGAATTTAACCCGCGATACGAAAAAGTTACCTATACAAAACTTAGTATATCGTGTGATACGATCGTTACGAAGAAGGAAATTCCCAATATATTTCAATATTGCCGATGTAACCACAGCACATAATGTATTCAGCCGATATGAGGAGGCGGATCGTTACCATGTCAAAGCAACTATCGCATTACGAAACTCAAAAGACTGCGTTTGTTTGATGTCACTTGCCACGTAGATTTCTTTTCAGTGGTAATCTTTTAGTTGTTACTATATGCTGCAACGATTCTTCATATAATATCATGGTTTCGCTTCTCTTTTGATAATTCCATGATGTGAAAAGCAAACTTTCACACTGGGGGTGATAGAAATGGGTAAAAAGTGAAGTATGAAAGTGGCAGTGGTCACTGAACAATGTGAAACCAGCTGCCATATTAGATGCATTTTTGTTAATATTTGAAAATACGATTAGGATGATTTAAGAAAAAATTAATTGTACTGTAATTGTAAAATTGAAAAATAAAACTGTAAAATTGTATTGTAATGTTCTACGATACCGAGGTTGTGATTTGTACGGAAAAACAGATTGAATTATACGATGTATATATATACAATTAAGATTCTGACTCAATTAATAAAAATATATCTGTCGACAATACTGTGATAATACAAAACTATTTTTATGATGTCCAAGTAATATAATAAACTATTTATCAAACTTCTTTTACAACATTAATATATTTTTACATAATCGGATACAATTTCCATAGTTACAAATATTTTGATAACGACTTGAGTAGGTTTTGAACAAAACAAAATGAAAAAAGCAACACACTAAACAAAAAATCCAGTGACCTTTCGGAGTAGCTATGTATAAGAATAAAATATTCAGAAGTGAGGAATCCGCTGAAATTTACAATTATTCCGATGGGTTCAACGAGTTTCGTTTCATACCTGTGTGCAGTCAGCGTAGGTATTTATTAATATAAATAAGAAATTCATACCCTAGCACTCAACGAAGAAGAACAGTGTAAATATTGTACATTTGAATTTACAATAAATACCAAAGTTTGTTATTGAATATTTATTAACTGCGCCTAAATAGGATAACGTGATAAAGACGAATTCGTCTGATTTTGTATTTTTACAGCTTACGTACCTACATAAAAGAAAAATAGATGTATTATTTTTATTTTTATTTTATTTAAAAGAAAATTTACATTTACATTTTCTCTAAATATAAGATTATTTTTACTCATGTCATCAAATCAAACACCGAATTTTTATCATATCAGTTTTCCAGGGACAAGGAATATTTTAAATTCCATTAGCAAAAATCCAATGGCTATCCTTTATCTCATTAGTGTTAATCCTATTTTATTTAGTACAAAGAGTGAGGGAATGTTTTCACAGTGGAACATTCGTCATATTAGGTTAGGTTCATTTAATAATTAGGTCCTTTTGTATATGTCCAGTCTGTTCATTATACGTGTTAACTTACTAGGTTTTCGGAACGTTTTGCTTAAAATACATAAACTCATTCTTTAGTCTTTGCCAACACACTACTAGCCGGTTGCACCGAAATTAATTGTACTAATTAGTAAAAAGTACGTACGTAAGCGTACTTTGCTTGACAAACAAATTCCGATATACTTTATACGGATTCGTTAAATAAATTTTGGTGCAGCTGGTTGTACCTATACTTAAATTTTATTTTCTCGAACTAATATTAGTTTGTAGTTTTATTTTGTAGTTTGTAGTAAAGTTAACTTACAATGAAGCAACTCAATTCCTATAAATTGATCGTAGAAAATAGGCATTGTCCTTTAAAAGGAGATATCAAAAATGAATGTTATATTTCAAAAGCTAATTTAAAAAGTTTTCCGATTGTTAGAGAAACTTCTTGGACAGTGGGGTGCGAAGGATAAGCATCAGTATTTATTCCGCGCACAGACGCCTGCATTCCTGTCGCATATCAAATCATGAAATAACGTTTCCTTAATACAACTCGAATGACGTCGGAGTTTATGTAAATTGTAATACACGTTTGGAATATTTCGGATCGCGTGAACCGGTGTAGTGCTGCCGGATACTCTCCTTGCGCATTCAGGCTGTGTTATTAATCTAAGGTATTCCTCCAGGAATTCACTTTCAAAATTATAATCGAATCGAATTGAGTTTTGACCGAAATATTTACTCTTCAATAATCACGCCTGTAATTAAAAAAATACTGGAATTCTGTTTCGTCATTATCATTTATTATCCTTAGTTTTATATGTTCATATTTTTTCTGTAGCACAGTACAAAGTACCATAAAAAAGGTTTTTTTAATCACCCCATAAAAAAAAATTATTTTCAAGCGCGTGCTCCAATTCTAAACAAATAAAACCCTTGAAATTTTCATTAACATCCACGATGCGAGTATGCTATTATTTCTGTTTTTAAATACTAAACATAATTGTAGGCGAAAGCGAACGTAATTGGACGCAGAAGTAAATAAATCCGCAATTAAAAGTGAGCTAAAAGTATTAATTTCACCGTTAATTTTGAATAATTGCGCGCGGCTATAACTCGGGAAGATAACATTCAAAATTATATTTATGTCCGTTTTTTGTTTTTCCCACCACATATATCTATGTCCGCAGCTAATTGGTATAAACGGGGGCAATATTATGAGAAGCGGACATGAAAATGAATAGGCCAACAAAATTCTTGATAATTATTTTGATTTATGACCCACAATGTTTATTTTAATGAAAATCCAGATTAATTTACGCCGCAAAGTTAATTTATTTTTGATAAAAATTTGTTGACCTTTGTTTTGATATTTTTTGTATATTTTTTACAGGTATGTACTCCAGAACACGATCGAGATGATTCACAAGTAAGGTTTGTATTTAGTTAAGAATTTTCAAAAAATTTAAACATGTGATGTAGATTACACGTTCCATAACTGCATAATGATTTCAATTATTAGTCCTAATTGGCTAACCATAATATAGTGCTTGTATTAAAACAATTCATCATTGACTAATACGTTTGATCAACAAAATCCTTTAACCGTATCAGAGTAGCAGAAAAACTCACACCCCCAAACGCATTTAAAACTAAACTTGAAAGTTATTACAGTCTAGAATGCACGGTATATCTATATCCTAAATTCTTTTAGTCTAGCAGTATCACAAAAACGGCTAAGAAACAGTTGCCTTCAGCCCCGGGGCACGGCCGGGCGCCGCAGGACTCCGCCCGAACTCTTCCCGAGCCTCTCACACTTTTGATAAATTGTCCCCGGATGTTTTATATTGATTCCCACTGGAAGGGTAATGTCGGATTTGAATGGCCGAACGGTTTTCTCATTAAGCCTCCATGTTATGTATACAAGACAACAAAAGAGTTTAATATTATTTAAATCTATTTCGATTCTGATATTCCAAATGTATTATTTTGTACAGTAAATAAAAAATATTGACAATATTTGTTTCGCAAATAAATATTCAATCATTGGCATATTAATCGTTTACTTCTATTATTTGTGCTATTTCTACAGTTAGAACAAAAATAATGTTTTGCAAAAAAACATTAAAACACTTAATTGAAAGAGGACTGAGCATCCGACCTACGAGTATAAACTTGTAAATTAATCTCACAAAACTGCCCCAAAGCATAGTATTATATAATCTGTGCCCGAAGTTACATCAAACTTACTACATACTTAATTGAAACTAGAACTATAAGATACTTAAAAAGACTGTGAGTGGGAGGCGGAGGGCGGGAGTATGCGTTAATCCCGATATCGTCTCGATATAATATAAATAAGAATCACGTATGTAATAAGACGGGCACAGGCATTCCTCACACGTCGCACAGCTTGCGCGGCTTAGCACAACTTGGGCCATTACCCGCTGGGATTTTAGACCGGGAGCGTCATACAAACAACTAATACATTTTAAATGTCCAAATTATCGTTAGCTTTTAAATAGAAGTTTTGTTTTGTTTTATCGCTTGAATAAAAGTTGAGAGTTTTATCCATATTACGACTTATAAAAGGCTTAGTTTCTTGTTAACTAGGGTATCGAGAACTATGTATCTTAAAAGTTACTGAACAATGAAACCATAAAAGTAATAAGTATCATAATAGTAAGTACTATACCTACTTTCAGACTGGAACTAAGATATTCGTAGATGAATTATGATAATTAATGTAAAAATACATAGTTTGACATTACCGCGATTTGGTGACGAAAGAAATTAAAATAAATAAGATAAGATAATTCTTTATTTGCATTAACCATCCACACATAAAATTACTACAAAATTAGAAAATAAACACAAAATACTAAATCTAAGGATCTAGCTCCTGGACTAAACACAATTCGGGCAAACTCGATGCGAAGTTTCCGACTCTATCATGGATCACTGATGATTCTTGATCGCCCACGGGTATCGTAAGCCTTCTCGCACTAGCTTTACTGTTGCAACTAAGTAAAAAGTTGAAAAAAACAAAGTCCCATTTATAAGTACATACATAAGTAGATAAGTAAGAGGAGTCCTACTTAAGTTTCATTGGCATATAAGCATTGATATTTGAAATTGTATGTGGAGAAATGTAACATGTGTAAATGATATCTGGAAATTAATATATTGTCAGACAAGAATACCTGAGTATTGTCACAAAAAAACTAAATTACACCAACATTTTTCACTGCTCTGTAGCTTTCACAGTGTAACCTTTTGTTGTTTTTATTCTTATAGAGATTTAACAATTAAAACATGGTTACAGGCACGTTCCAGACTTTAATAATAAGCCTCCTATACGTTTTACTTACTACTTGACTTGTATTTCTTATCTTATAGTTCTCTATATCGAGCAGTTTCGATAATCAGTAACCCCGAATCGGGTCTGAGTGCTCCCGCAGTTTATGTAAATGGTGCACAACAATCTGAGCATAATGCCGTGATACCGGAATATTGTGCCACTGCGGCCGTAAGCTAATAGACAATATGCCCATATTGCATCTTAGTTAAACATCAATATGCTGCCATTGTCTGGGACGCTGACTATTACATTGAATTCATGCTTAAACTTGACACGGATTAAGCTAAAGGTAAGACTGAGTGGCACCAGTTAACTTAAACCAATTTGTGGTTGTCAAAGCTGTCAAATCTTATGAAATTTTCCATTGTCAAAGTTATAGATGTGAGATCGGCCCTAAATGTCTAAGATCATTCGAAGACTTCTCACCAAAAATAACACTTTAAAAATTGTTACATTGTTCTTTTGTAGAAAAACCCAAAGATAAAAATACTTATGTACAAATAACTATAATAACTAAAGCAAGACTAATAATCAAAAAAATGTGCATCCAGAAATGCATTTCTCAAGTTATTTTAAACTGGCGCTAAGAGGCATGTTGGGTGCGAATGAAAAAGAATTTTTCATGCTCTCATGCTATTTGTCGGGAATTATGTATTCGAGTTGTGATAGGAATAAAAAGTACTTTTTCACGCTCCGCCTTAAGCTGTAGAGCTAAAGATGTAGGGTAGATATTTAAGACGAGGCACGCAGCGTAGCGAGACGACTACCGTGGAAACTTGGGTTTCCCAACGAAAGAAATACGACTCGCTGTAATATATTTTTCAAGTTTGTTTATTTTGTGAAGACGTAAATTTCACATTTACTAAGACAATTTGGATGGATTCGAGTGTAACGTCTATGAAATACTGCTACGCCGTAGCACTTGCTACATATTTGTTCGTAGACAAAGAAGTCAACTTTTTTTGTCTAAACTTACCCTTGAGAGTATGCCTCTTAATAAACTCCAACCAATGGATAGTACACCAATAAAGTGCATAAAAAGTTATTCGAATTAAGCATTGTGAAATATAATGATTTTTTACAAATAATTGTGTAAGAATAAACAAAAATGTATGTAAATTGAAATTGTATGTAAATTTAAATTTGTAAATTATAGTTTCTCTATCAATGTCATTACTTATCACATTTGGTATTTGAAATAATTCCCATTGCATCTTTAAAGAGAAATCACACGAATTGTTTTCTATAATATTCAGATGAAGCTCGTCTTTCAACAGCCAATCAATATTATTGCCAGTTGTTCGGTAGTGACGATTACATTTACATATTTCACAATTTATTTTATAGACTCTTTGTAAAAACAAATTGAAGGTTTCATGAATACAAATCCCATTTTTAAATTTTTATGGCTGTTGTTGGAATAAAATTTCAAATATCGATATTTAGCCTTGGTCCTGGTAAAATGTAATGTTTTTTTAAAGTTTATCGACTTTTGTTATAAAAAAAACGAAGATGTAGGAATATTTTCAAGCACAATGTTCCATTAATTTTTGATACATAAATTAGTCTTTACTACTACTTATATAGTATTACAATACATTTTTTTCAAAAAAAACATCCAACACTTTATTCATAGACTTAACGAGTCTTGCCAAAACTTATTCTACCAAAAGCATATAGTTAATAATGACAATACAGAATATTTCTATTATTACATTTCATTTCATTTTAGTCTTTCGTCGTATTTTACGTCAGTAACTAAGTTGAAATAGTCCATGTATCATAGTTGTAACGTTGAGTGCTGCAATAATTTCAGTTTATTACCCACCTAGTGATTAAAAAACTCTTTTTAGACGACTTAGACGATTCTTATCAAAACTTATTTCACCAAACAATTCAGAATATTTCTATTATAATATTTAAAATTTCAAAGCGATGAACACTAATTTTAGTCTTTTCTCGTACTTTACGTCAATAACTAAGTTAAAACAGCCCATGTATCATAGTTGTAACGTGGAGCGCTGCAATAATTTCAGTTTATTTGCGATGCGCCCATTACCGAGTTAATTATTCAGAGCGGACCGACTTGGGCGTTGTGTGTGTTCTACTGATACAGCTACAGTACCTTTATTTTCGGACTGCTTTTGAATTAATTAGTCTTACCATTAAACGTTTTTAATGTGCCAGTAATTGTTTTGCACATTTTATTCAATTTGTGCCACTCAACATCGACCGAAACAAAAGAAGGTCCAAAAGTATTTGCAAGCAGAATTTCAGTGCAAAAACAAAATTATAATTGTAATAAAATACAGTTGTCAAAACTGCAAACATATAATACTTTAAGGGCCGGTAATTCAATATCCACTTATCTTGAATTGATCCAAGATTAAAGGCATGTTCGACATAAGTGTATCTCAATATAGAATTAAAGTTTAGTGACACATAAAGTCCATCCTAACTAGCCAAAATCTAAGCCGAGGAATTCAGTGACTTAAGTGCCGATCTGGGATCAGTTGCTATCGTTACTAAATTTTGACTGGCAAAAAGATATTTTAGTTTTACATTTAGGTTTTTTTTCATGTTCAGTAAATAAAACACTTACATAAGGCTATGAAAATTCATAATTTATTTAATTACCTTGCTATAATTCATTTAAAGAGTGAATATTATGACACAACAATCCATGTGGAGAGACATTGTGCTTGCCTCTATAAAATGGACCTACTGGCACAATTTTATGGTGTCAAACCTGTTTCATCACTGATAATCTACCAGGCGGATCACTGGTTGTATATTTTTACTGCAAAATTATGTACAAACGTCAAAGCTACACTTAAATTATATCCACGGAGTCGTAAAATATTTAGTCCATCATCATATCAACCTCACGGCACCCACTTAATCAATAAAATCCTCGTCATCAGTGTTAAAAGTTGAGCTTGAATTATAGTTCAGTACTGAAACAATAAGATTTTATGGTAAGATAATCGCCAATGGTGTAAAATGGCGAAAAAAGTATAGACACCACAGTACTTACGAAATAGGCACTATATTGGGTATGATGCGTAGGTAATTCCTTCAATAAAAGCTCTGTTTTAGCCTTAAAAATGATTATGTTGTAGAAATAATGGCAAATTACAAGAATATTATGCGAAATTTGAAGATGTAATGTAAAAATTTTAAAGTGCGAAAAAATCCTAAAATGAGAAAATTGATCGAGCTATTTTTCATTGTGAAGCCTCCACAATGATTCTCATTGGTCGCCGCGCGCACACGCGCAGCTAATGAGCGCTCAATGTCACCAAATGACATCAAAATTCATAGACAATTATCATATTTTGTTTGTTAGGTTGCAATATTGCGATTAATCCTAGATAAGTTAGGGCGACGAATATCCGGATTGAAATACGCTGTCGTCTTTCATAAGTGATATTTAGCTCAAATGATCGACTGAAGTTAAGTCATAAGATAAGGTGACATTGAAATACCGGCCATAAGTTACATTTATCAAATTGTTAACATAGTTGTCAAAAGGTATCAGCCTTCATAATTAACAAGACGGAACTCATAGACTGCGAACCGATCTGCGGGCACGTAACGCTCGCAGCGCAACTACCCTCTATTAGTATAAGTACCTGTAACAATAGATAACGTAAACCGATTGGCTCCGAGGGGTCACTCACCGAAGCCTCCATTATGATACGACCATAGTTTCTGGAGGGTGTTTGTCTAGGTCGCGAAACTTGTAAACTAAGCCTTTTGTCCCGAGAAATACCTACTTGAGAAGTTGCTTTTGATTAAATTGTACATCTTAACATAACACTTAATTTAGGTAGTTATACAACTTCTTTAAACTGTCAAACTTATGTTAAAATAAATAGAAAATAATACAGTTAACGAATAATGTAGCTGAATTATAACCAGTATCAATTAAACTTATGGTAAATTTTTAATAGAAAAATATTGGAAAAAATTTACTCGGCCACAAGTGCATTGGACCGGATTTCCAAAGGTCGCGGGTTCGATTCCCGTCTGAGAATTCACTTGTGGCCAAGTTAATTTTTTCCAATATTTTTCTATTTAAAATTTACCATAAGTATAAAAATAGCATTAAAAAATGCATAAAATACAAAATCATACAGTATCAATTAACTTAAAAAACGTAATACGAGAACTTCACAGAACCAAAAACAGCTGCCAAAATAAAATAACTAGACAGGTTTTATACCACCCCTAAAAAGACACGGTGACAGGAAAATAAGGTTCCATGTAAACGAATTCAAAATGTCTCACGATTAATAAAAAGGCCTAAAACAACAGATAGGATCGCCAAATTCGGTCGTTATGGTAGAAAGCAGTACTGGGAGGCATTAGACACGGAAATTACGACCGTAGGCGACTATTTTATTGAATGAGCTTGGAAGTGCTGGAAATTCATTTACGATTCTTAATGTATTGCAAATTGGTACCGACAACTTTATTATGTAATTGAAAACATAATGAAATACAATATAGATATGTAGACGAAAATAAAGTGTCCTTAAAAGTTTGTGGAAATGTTTTTACAAATCACAATTGTCAATTGACCAGATAGATTGGGAATAAATCGATGCAACATGGCACATTATGCTTCGGGTCGTATAATTAAAACTAAAGATTGCGACATAATGGAGGTACAGTTAACGTTAAATTGTATTATTAGAAAACAATTTACACCTGTAGCTTTCAACGGTTATTATAGGTACGTAAATTAGTCAAAGTTGGGCATCCGTCAACCGTCGCGACGCCGACGACGGCATTTGGCGAGTTTAAACGTCGCCTTACAAGTCGCACCCAACTTTGGATTGAAGATAATAATTTATTCACATGTAAACTCGGCGCCTCGCAACTTAGATTGGACTTAAACGAGTATGTTGCGAACTCATATTATGCTTAATGAAGTTAAACATGTGCCAAGCAGCGGCGGAGGCGACGAAACAACAATGTCGCAAATTGTGGAGTGTGTGGATTGTAATGAATATTAGGTTGAGGGCTTTTATGCTTGAATATTTTATAGTGGCTCGGGGAATTCCGTGACAGCACTGCTGTTGTAATTTAGTTAACAAACGTCCTTGTACGTTTAACGAAAAGAAATGCTTTCACCGCCACGATAATTTAACCCTTATTAGTCCATTATTATCTTTTATATTTTGAAGTCTGTTTGAATAAAAGACTTTAGAGTTATTGCATACATTTGATTGAACAATTATTTCGTCTTAAACCTGACGTGTCTATTATAAATTGAAATGTTTTTGTCCTACACAATCATTACATTCAATTGACGCGGTGTTGGGCTAATATCAGGACGGCAATATATAACATTAAACCGTCCGCACACTCTACATTGGGGTCAAAAATCGGTGTTTGTAATTGAGCCAACTACCGCGTAGCGGAGCGTGAGAGAAATCTAAATTGATAGTTTTAGTGGTTGCTTAAATGTTAATAGTTTGTATCCACATCAGGGCAACTACATTCAAAGTTAGACGAGCTAGCTAAAAGGCCATTACTGGACAAGTCTTATGAATTATTTGTAGTGGCAGTGGGCACGCGACGCGCTGTAATCGAGTAAATTATTGTGCCAGCGATACCCACTGCGCTCTGCTCGACCTATTCTGGCCCTCTACTCGGAGTGAACTAACACGGGTCAATGTACTGTACGCTCATATATTCATGAGCTGATTGTGTTACATTTTCAACAATGTTATCCTTCGACTCGAACGTACGGTTACATTTTTCACGTTATCTACCTAGTAATATTGCAACGATAACCTATGTTAAACGAAGTTAATACTTTAAATGGAAAAATAAAATACCATAAACGTCAACACAGACTGTAATGAAAAAAGTTTACGTTCACCGTATCTTAAGCAGGTCACGCTGGTGGTTTTTTATCGTATGTGCTGTTATAAATCATACAACATAAGACTGGAGTTACAAAGTTTCCTTTTATAAAAAATACAAGAGTTGTGTCAAGTCGGTCAGTGTGGGCGTGAGTAAAACAATAGACGACTTTCAATTAAAGATTTACAGAACTGGCGCCACGGCGAATGGCCGAAGCATGGCGTGTTCGGTTAAACTTTTATATCTAGTGTAGGAGGGACTATTTGTATGACCGTATAAAAATATGGTCCCATGAAAATTAACAAATTTTTTATGCTTCACATGGGGTATTACAACTTCACCCTTTACTTTTGTTTTACCAAAAAAAAACAAATTACATAGAGCAGCCTAAGTTTCTATAGTCAGGCCTAAAAAGCCTCTGAATTTCTGATCGGAAGACTATAATTAAGCTATAATTTTGTTTTAAGTTAAAGTTCAATCCAACTAGATTACTGCTAGGTAAGCTCTTAAAAGTATAAGAGGCTTTGTATAGTTCATAAAATCACGACATTACAAATTTCACTTCAGCGCGATGTACGAGTATAATCAAATTGTAAAACTGAAAGAGCGCGCTTGATAAAAACTGCCTCAATAAAGTTTGATGTTTACAAAGATGTCCGCAGCCGGTTATAGACTTAATACACGCGAAAGCTCTTTTGAAGTGACTCTGCTAAACTGAGTTGTGCTTAGGTGGAGCCGCTTTTAACCAGAGATAACTGGAACGCGAGGTTCTTCACTATATCCGTCCGGCGTCATACAATGAAGCTGTGCAATTTTCTACTATTTTTGTAAGAGATTAATGATTTTATTATTAAGGTTTTATTGCTTATTTATATCCAAAGAAATAAAACCGATATTTTTATTAATATTATTAAATAAAAAAAACTTAACCTTAAGCTTTGTATGGTAAAATTGAAAGTAAGGGTCCAATCTTAAAACCTGCCATAATTTTTCGATCCACTGCATCAAATTATTACAGGCATTTATTTTTTATTCATACGACGACAACTCTAAATTATTCAAAGGCGTATCGTAATGTAGCCAAATCGTCATCTGAAAATATAATCTGAGATATTGTTTCAGTATTTCCAAGCAACTGTAATGCCTACGTAAAGCAAAAGCACTTAACCTTAAAACTCGTACCGTGAAAAGCGTGCTGGGTTGTGATTATTGAAATGTAGTCTTTATTTCAACGGCATAAGGTTCAAGAAGAAGTGGGCGGCGTATAAAGAGACGAGATGAGTTGGAAACAGCGGTGGATGCGAGTAACGCATCCGGTGCGAAGGACCGGCGAACGGAAACCGGCGCCGCGACAATCGCTGACATCTTGCGGTACAACTTGTAACATTCCTGTTGGAATTCTTGCGGCAAAACCGTTTCTGAATATTTCGAAAAGTTCTACTTACAAATCTATTTCAATCTTTCATTAGGGCGCTATTTTAAGGCATTTCCTTTCTTATATAACTGGTATTTATTTATAGTTTTACCGACGAGCAAGAGCATAATAAGAGTTCACCATAAGCTACAAACAAACATGAAGTAATGAAACACGTGAGCTTATAATTAGAACACATACGATTCGCTAAGGTAACATTTCAATCGCAGGCACGTTTTGTGTATTCGAAGAGATTACCAATTTACAATTCCGCCATCCAACAAACAGAGCACCTGAAATTTCGCTTGTTCGAATCGGCCGGACGGTTGCTAACACTGGATTTTGTTAACTAAAGCCCGATCCAAACGATGCGCCCTTTAACGAAATACAATTAAGCGGGATATTGGATACTGAAATGGTAACATACCTACGTTGTTCTAAGCCAATTAGTTGGTCATTTTTGCAGTGGCACGGCCGTCCACGGGGAATCGGCCTAAGCTGAAATAAGCCGGTTATGCCCGCTACGAATCTAATTAAAGGCCTCGGTGTCCGTCCAAAATGCTGACAGTTGCCATTTGACGCTTTTTTCCGCGGCATCGTTTCAATAGCCCCGGGTTAATGGGCTTGTTTTCAAAAGTTATTCTCACCGTGACCGGGAGCCGCAAACGACTCGACCGGGGGAAACGAAAAAGAACTCAGAATGAATAATTTGATCATGTAATGCAGCAACCGCAGTCGCTCAAAATGAATACAATTGTTTTGTTTTCCCTTGGTAAATTTATTCGTTGTTTAGAATAATGAAACGAGCGTATTTGCTCGGGGAAATCCATTCCTTAACAATTTAAGGCGGAATCCGCCTAATGTGTTGCAATTTTTCGTGTATAATAACAGTATGCAAATAAAACATCCATATAAATTACCCTTGTTTAGTTCCACATGTAGGTAAGAAAGTTATTTTCTAGATTCATGTTCACCTCCTTCATAGTATTAACAACAACTTGCGAGAAAACAATCAAATAAATTGGTCATGCTTTTTAAGAAATGTTTTTTAATGATTTATATACTATGGACAACAAAAAATGGAACACTAATAAAATCTCTTTGCCGTGAACGATCCCCATTCCGCTGGCACCTGTGCCGTAGCTGCGTGCCGACGTACCACATTTAGTAAAAGAGTCCGTGAGCTGTAATTTAGTAGAAAGCATTGAAATATTCGTGTATAATCTGAATAACATGCCGATATGAACAACGGGGGAGTACGGAACGTTAGGGTGTATTTTATCCAATATTAAACGTTTAGGGAACTGCGAGCAGAATATTTTACGAATTACGCGGGGCTTTTACAATATTCAATAAGATAATGGACAAAAAGTATGTGACTTTGAAGTACCTTGTCTTTAGAATTACTCCATAAACCTTTTGTGTTACGTGAGGACGGTTATATAAGATTGGCTTTCCGTCTATTGGCATATAATGGAGGGTCTCATTATGACAGACATTGTTGTTTCTAAGTAGAAGTACGTTTGCTTATTTAAAGCTACTAGTATGTCACGATATTAGAGTATCTTTGTATTTGCTTCCACTGAATAAAGTTGAGTTAAACATACATATGAACACACTCCTATTTGCACCAGCAAATAGGAGTGTGTTCATATGTAAGTCCTACATCCTGTTC
Source organism: Chrysoteuchia culmella (assembly GCA_910589605.1). Taxonomy (NCBI): domain Eukaryota; kingdom Metazoa; phylum Arthropoda; class Insecta; order Lepidoptera; family Crambidae; genus Chrysoteuchia; species Chrysoteuchia culmella. The sequence goes on along the minus strand of OU342651.1, from coordinate 16,003,498 downwards.
AAATAGATTGATACAGTGCATGTTATCGAACGCATACAATACAGATTCAATATTTGGGAATGTATTCTAATTGTAATATTGTGGATCGTACCATCATTGCATCCCCATTAGAAAGTCAGAATGCAAATGTAATATGCATTACACGCTTCATATTTCTGTCATAATGTGTAGCTATTTTAATTATTCACTTAGTGAGTTCGAATAACAATTCAGAACACTATCATTCGAATAGTCATTTATAGTAAATCGAACATTACAGCTTTTGCACCAACATTCTCACTTACAAATATTCTTACTACATAAGGTTCGTTCGTTCAGTAACGTTCGTTCACGTAGTCTTACAAAGGTTCTTCCGTATCACACATTCATATGTACATTGTTTCGTAGGAATACTGTTACGTGAAAATTAAGGTACTATCCCAAACTGGTTGCAAAAACAGATTAACCTAGAAAAAGGCAAAATCCAAATTCTCCAAAATATGGTTATTGTTGCAAAATAGAAAAATAGTTTCTTTGGAATTTGAAATTTAGTTAGTTATAATATTTTATTTCGTTGGCATATTACAACGCTACATAAAGTCATAATATCCGTAAATTCGTCGTCGCAAGTGATACGCATACCGGTCGTCAACCGAGAGGAAACCTCAATTTCTTCAGGACCTCCGTAATGTAATTTTTGGCCTCTCCATTTTCTCTACCCAAAAGTTAGGGCTTTATTGAAATATTGGATATGGAGTATATGGTGGAGTTGTTTTTATTATTCAAAAGTTTCCCGAATCCTTGGTCCGATCCGTAAGAAAGACACATCGAGTTTATTTTGATTTTTCACCCGACGCAAAATTGGTTTAACATGATGAGAATATTGAAATTGAATTTACGAATATCACCTTTTTTTAAGATATAAATGTACTAGTACATAATCTGTAATTGTACTGTATTGATTTGCTACAAAAATAATAAAGCATTTTCATTTCCATTTAGTGAACTGCGAAGTTTTTTTAATCCTAATTTTATGCTAAATAATACTCGTAATACAGATTTGACTGACTCCACAAGTCAGAAACAATTAAATTGTGAAACTATAGTAATCATAGATCGTTCATGGTTCTAGGACTAGTTTTAAACGGGAAAATCAAATAAGATGTTTTCATTTAAAAAAGGACGTTGTTCTAGAATCTCTTTTAGGTATCTTACAAAATAAACTTCTATCACGAAGGTTAAAAATATAAATAATCAATACTTGTATTCTTCGTTTTTATTAACGTTATGTTTTTGGGGTTAGTTAACAGTTTAATTACAAGCATTAATTATACAAAATTATTATGATGAGTTGTCGACTGTTAAGGCTAATTAAACATATTACCCTACCTAGGCCCACAAAAAGAGTCTAATGAAGCCTCAAAAATATGGATATCTGTTTAATCTCTATCAGGCCCCGGAATATGAGACAGGATAGATATTCCATTGTTCTCTGGTCACAGGTGAAAATTGCTAGCAAAAGACGAATTAAAAATAACACAATATGATTTCAGTGCTTTTCTTTATCTCTATAATCTTCGTGACAAAAAAACACTTTATAGTTCGCTGTGTGCCGATATTAAGTATTTTATTACGGGAGCTAGTTGCGGCCGCGACCACTGACACTCGAGACGGGGCGCGGTGTCAATATCTTTTCCCATCGCTGCCGTTAATTATAAACCTAGGGAACGATCGATGACACTTTTTGCTGAGTTATTCGCAACTTAATCCAGTGGTTAAGGCCGATAGTCCTGGGGAGGAGCAAACTACTTTGAAATAGAAAGAGTTTACTTTGACTCTTACATTAGGTATAAATAAATGTATCGTCATCAGCCAATTTTAGCATAGATAGCATATATGACAGATCATTTGACGGTTCTAATATGAAAAATATGTCAAAATATTTGCCAGATAAGCTATCTAGAACTTGTCAGTAAGTGGTGAAACTGGAACTTTATGTATTGAACTGGCATTTCTTATGGATAGACAAGGAGAATGGACCATGATCCACCACGCGGGCAATGTAGATTGGTGGGTTTTACGACTGCAAATTCAACCGTGACCAACGGCTTTTTTGTTTGTTTTAAGTGAAGGGAAAACATTTACGCATACCTAACGGTTATGCTGGGATCACCTACAATACAGGACTCGCGAGTCCAGCACCCTATCCTTCGCCACCCCCCGACACCCCGTCAAGCCTAGTAGGCTCGGCGGGGGTTTGGGGTACGATCGAAGACGTGAAGCATGGAGGAGCTCAAGAGAGTAAATTTGTGGTCACCCATCCTGTAACCGACCACAGAAAGTTGCTTAACCACAACAACTGCAGGTCAAGCGCCTAAACCACTGCACCACGGGCTCCTCTGCCCAAACAAATAAATAAAGCTCATCATCGGTATATATAAAAATGAATCACTATTTCCCTTGGTCATCGCATCACGCGTGAACCGATGGAACAATTTCACTAATTCTCTATTTGTTGTGTTTATTTTTGTCAGGAGAAGGTTCTTATGAAAGAAAAAATTGAATATCGAAATACCTGATGTGGAACCATAGCAGTCTAGCCAAACTATGAGAGATAAGAAAATAGCAACTTAAGAAAAGTTGTTAAGCGTAATGAGCATTTTCTATTAACATACAAATATCGAAGGTCTGGTACACCTGATGTGGAACCCTAGCAGCCAAGCTGAATATAGCGCTTTGTATGGGCATCGTGCGGCTAATAAGATGATGATAACAAAAATTTAAGATCTGGTACCTACACCTGATGTGAGATACGAATGTAGACCACATTTAATGATTCTGAGGCGGTACGAAGTTCGCCGGGTCCGCTAGTTAGTCGTAAATTGATTGATAGTTAATATAGAAAACCAAGTATCAGTTCTGCAACTTAACCCCAAAATCTAAAGTACAGCACAGATAGGTACAAAGCTTAGGTTACAGGCTACAGCCATATCAAACAATGCATCGTTACTGAACCAGCCTTTATTACTTAAGTTGAGTCTACTTCAACTTTTCACTTCTACATAGCTTCTATTGTACGCAACAACTTAGTTCCATGAACTTTGACAGTTCAGTCATTGTGCTTTCCAGTGTAAGTATTCATTTGTTGATGTACGCAGCTGAAACCTTCGATAGTGATGTACTTATTTAATTCTTGGTTCTTAATAATCTTAATAACAAAAGATAACATAAGTCTGAGTTAATATAGAGAATTGGGAATATAAATAGAATACAAATTTTGGTAAGTACCGGAATTTCATGTAAGTAATGCTTTTAAGTAAGCCATTATGATACATTAGCCGTAATCCTAACCAACTTCAAAACTGGGGGTAAATTGAGTGATTTTAAAAGTTTAGCCGATGAAAGAAAAGTCCTAACCCCACCCAGAAAAGGAAGCCGAAACGTTAGCGAAACTGAAATATTCTAGGTGCTTCTTCACTTTGCACGATAAAACGTCAGCACGGTGTCGTCAAGCAATATCTTCTAAAATGCAGACTGATAAAAACACCGAATACTCACGGAGACAAATTTCACGGCGTGCCTGAGAGTAAACCACTCAACTAGGGAGATTCCTTTGCTTTTATTTCTGGCCGCCCGCCCGACACTCGATCGCTTACCGCGCGTCACTTCTCCAGCAGACTTGATTTATGCCACCAATATGGCGGCCGCTGTCACTCGGCGACCGATATCGAACCGTTTATATCGTCTAACGCGATTTACTTGCTAGCAACTTAAAAAGAATATCCCGAGTACAGTCTGTAGGTACACGTTATAACTGGAGCGTCGGAGCGACAAGCTTATAAAAGGATTTGCTGGAAAATACTTTACGTATCTAACATTGGAATACTTTACCGAAGTCGGCTGGCTAGTCCTTAAATAAATTATAGGAGATGAGTAAAATATGAGTATGTAGGTAGCTTTCCTCCAGCTCTAGTAAATTAAAGCAACAAAGTAAACCTTTTGGTTATGTGGTAACTCTCTTTAATTGAGACAGTACTGTCACGAAAGCCGGAAAGCGTGAGTACCCGAGAAATATTTCTTGGGTGGAACCACAAAGGCGACAATATCAAGTAGGTGGAACGACACCTCGGGCTCCATCGCGCGGCTAAGTAGGTCGAATAATGTGACGAGCTCAGCAGAAGTGCACTCGGCGCCCCCGCCGCCGCCTCGAGGGCCCTCGGAGGCGATCCTCTACGCTAAGATCGCTTGATTTGACATGATTTTAAATGTCGATAGCGACTGCGGTCTGCAAGTCCAGCGAATATTCAGCGCAATACGACTTACACCATCTCCTGAAAGTCTAAACAAGTCGGAAGTTCTTCTAACAATGTTTACCTGTTACGGCGATACCAAGAATGCAAAGTGCGAAACAGAAATGTGTTTGGCTTAAGCAATAAGGAAAAGCTCCTCGTCGATAAATTGAAAATAAAATTCGGTTTTCCTTTTTTGTATTAAACCAGTACACAGTGGTCTTATTTAAACAAGAAAGTATCTATTATATTGCACAAACAGGATTGCGACATCATTTATTTTGTAAAGTGTTCGAAGACATTTTCGAGATTTACCATTTTGTGTGAGTTTGGTACCTAGTCATTTTAGGACACTATCTTAATGTTACAGTAGATTCGATCCTAAAATAATTAATTATTTTACACTAACCGATTGCAAGGTTAAAAAAAAAACTAAATGTTAAAACAGGGTGATTTACATTTTTCTGTAAATGTAAATCATTTTAAGATATTTTTTTTTCTATCTATTAGATTATGCTTTGTTAGACGTTAATTTCTAGTTCGTTGGATCCTATCCTTTGATTTTTTGACGTTCTATGTCGGCTGGCGTTATGTCTGGCACTTATTTTTGGTAATTAATATAATTTTCAAAATATAACGACATTTATAAACATTGAATAGCCTCCATTTATAGCCATACAAACAAGTGCAAGTTCATATGAATAAATCATTAAAATAACTTTAATATTGCTATAAAGTTGTAAACGATTGTCCCAGAGGGACAAGGCACGATCGGAGTACGACATCCGGGCATCTAGATGAATAATGTAGCAGAATTGGCCCGGATGGCGACCAACTAATTGATTTAAGACATCGATATGACCAATTTAAATAACATGATTGCCGGTAATGATGTTACCCTGTCTGTCAGTTTCGATATTGAGACCAGTTGAATTTGATTATTTAATATTTGTATATACTTGTGAGATTCAGGTGAAGTATTTTAGTAACGAATACGATGTTATTAAGAGAATGGAGGATATAAATAACAGTTACGACACATCCACAAATATGATATGTGCCTATAGAGTAGGGACGGACAGCGAATGAAATCAAGGAGTGTAAAAAGTTGCTTCTAAAGATAAGCGAGAAACAACGAAATCCGCGCGCGCCCGTCCATCTCGGAGGGCGCCGGGGGCTGTCACGCCGCCCCGACGTGCGCATCGCTCACGCGCCCTGACGGAACGACTGAATTGAGAAATTGAAACGCCTACCTAATCACGAAAAAATCCCCACCACCCCGAAAACCACAGAAAATTATACAACACGAAATTAAATCCAACGCCCTATTTAACGACCTCGCGACATCTAAAAAAGGCGCTCCAAATTAATCGACCTCCTAGAAAACAATTCCCGCCGCTGATGTTCCTCTCGATTTCACAGACATGACTCTTTCAAGAAGCGTATTTAGACCGCTTGATAAATCGGGGCCCAAATCGATTTTAGGCAAAGTCGCCTTATAGCGAAAATGAAAAATTCAGCAAATCTGCCAGAATTTCATAATAGCATTTTCATCAATCAATAAATGAAATCCGAAACTGACAGGGGGCGGCATCTATTATTTTCCGATTGCCGCATATTTTTACGCGATAAATACTGGCGGTGAGGGCGGGGGTGTATAATACAGAAATATGATGGGAGGCTTTCGTCTTTTTCATTGTTCAGCAAATAAGCCTAGTGGGTGGACAAAGACGGCGTGTCGTGACAAGCACGTAAGGGCTCGCTTCCGCCGCGCCAGCACTCAGCGCGCTTGAGCCCGCGCGCTCCTCGCGGCTCGAGTGGCTTGAGAGCCGAGCGCTGACGAAGCCCGCCGAATAGCTCGCATTATTACGCTATGCAGCGCTTCAAAATAGGATGCTGCGGATTATGCACACGTATTGCCCAAATAGAAACACGCCTCGCTATGGTTGATGCTCCGTTATGCTATCTAATTATATATATTATAATTATATCTAATACCTATGTAGTATAAAATTAAAAAAAATGTCATTAAAAATTTCTAATATAGCTTATACCGAAGTCCTCGACCAAGTAATTTTTAAATTAATTAAAAAGAGGCGTTAAAATAAATAACCATGTTGTTTTATGAAAGACCGTGCTTTAATCCGTTTTCCTATTGAAAAAGAAAAACACTGCGTTTAATTTTGTTGACTGAAAATGAAAACGAGATATAATTATAAAAACTATTTAACACTAGCTTCCGCTTCATCGCGTCACAAATTTAAAAGTCCGTGGTACAGAGAAAAATATTCAATTTAGAGCGAATAACTGTGGTGTCGCAGCAATCTAGCCGGCAAAAAGTTTCGTCCAACGTTTGTAATTAGAAACCGCACAGCGCCAGCGCGGGACGACGACACCGCTACGAGACCTAATAAGTGCAATGAAAACATACACAAAACGCGGACTCACCATCATTGACACCACTTGTAATGTTTCTCTACAAACAACAACCAATTGAACTTTCAGAATTTCAGCCCTAGTAATCTTTTGTATCTGACCATGTGTTTACTATTTCTATGACTCATGACACATTTATTCAAATGTACTTTGAAGCCTAAAGTTGGCACTTAAATAATTTGGGTAACTACAATACATCCATTATTTTATAAACAATAAATAATTTGTTGATGTTTTAATTAATATAGATATCGGTAAAGTATAATCAATAAAGTAATTGACAGAAGTCAGTTAATTGACCATCGCGTTATTTAAAGAGAAAAGTAGTTATCCGGTGGAAGCAGCTAGTGGGGTGGTATCGGGCACCACGCTGCGCGTGGCGGGGCTCCGGCTACACGTTCGCCTAATGGAGGGCGCCGCGCGCCGGGGGGCTATTAAACACATTGCTTTTATCGAAAGAAAGCCAAGACTTTCTTAATAACGGAGGATTTCCTCCCGCCATCACAAACGAGGATACTTTTCTCAACAATCCCGCTAATTCTCCAGAACACAATAAAAAAGCACAATGGTCATGACCACCGTTAAAATTAGTTATAGAGCTTATAAAATGGCGTGGAAAGTACACCAAAACCTATTAAAGTTAGTTTAACCCGATCCCTGCTCGGCAAACACCTAAATCTACATTCCGTGAAGTGAAATACAGTCGATTCACCGCAACCTGACGGGGAAACTTCCGAGATCGACGTGTCGACTAACAACTGTTCACCCGAGGTCTTGCGCCACTACACACAATTATCCACCTTATTCGGTCTAATGTAAAGTATCAAATCGTCTTAGACGAGTAGTTATTTAATTCTTTGACAATGATGTTTCGCAGCCACTTAAAACTTTTGAGTGAATAACAAATCTCCTCAGGAAGTCTGCTGAGTAAAGTTGGGCTGTTAAATTGTTTGTCGGTAGAAGGTCTTTTAAAAAGTTAAAGGAAAATCACATAAAGGGATCATGTGGCATCTCCTTCTGCTAACTGAGTACCTACTTATTCTTTTAGCGATTTACTTAAAAAGTCATAATATTCCATTTATAATAATGTTTCTCCTACCTCGTAAATGATTGGTGTTCCTCACATTTGAATTAACCATAGCATTGGCAAAACGTGTCGAAGTGGCGAGCTGACAAAAAGCTCGCAGTGATTGATGCTCGCCAGACCCTCATGGCGCTACAACAATGTAAGCGTCCCACAGGCACGTACGCAAGGACGGCGGTATCAGGTATCATTTGAAGTTTTACGTGCGTGTAGGTCAAAGGAATCTTCGATAACCGATGAATGTATTTCAGGTGGTTGAGTCGGTCCCTATTAATATTGGCTTTAAGGCTGCGTGTATCAGAGTAACATAAAACAAGGGTAACAAGGCGAGATGGGTTGACCCGCCAGATTTGACCGCACCGTTTTAATTCGTTTCGAGATACGGCCGCAATTTTTTCATCCCCGGGTCAACAGGGTGTTAACGTCTCGGCACGAAAAAACTCATTAGTGCAAACAGAGTGCGCTGCAGCATGTCTTCAGTAATAAGAAACAATGGTTTACTTATTCAATTAGTACGCAGCAGTTGACAAATCCATTTAGCACAGGACTCGGCATTATCTTTTGTTGTCTGGCCTGAGACCAATCAATTACGCCAGCCAGTGGGGAGTTGATTATTGCTTTACTGATACACTTGATGACACTATACATTCACTGCAATTCAACTCCTTTTAGTTCTGTACTACTCATTCCAAGTCTCTGTAAAAAGTGATTGCTTCTTTAACTGACTGGCAAACTAACAGGTAGTGTTTCTTTTACCCACCAAAAAACACTTAAGCATTCTCAATAAGTGAACATTCGTCAGTTCATAAAATAAACTCGCATTGAAGAGGCGTCAAAAGATCCCTTATCTCGGTTACAGGTGCTTTGAATAACGATTCAAAGTGTAACCCCGTTGCGGCGCTCTTTGATGTCCTTTAATTATAAAACTTATTCCGTAAAGGAAAACCTTTGTAGCACTTACGCAGTACACGTAAGAATACTATAAATCGTAATTTTGAAAGATAACAATCTACTAAATTACGCAAAAGTATACTCAACGCTGTAGACTTTTGGAATTCACTCGATAAAAATGATCTACAACGATTACCGTGCTATTCAGCATATTCATTTGTTTATGTGATAAAATTTCCTCGAATCTGTCTTGTATTTTATGTCGTCTTATTTACTCGAAAATCAGCTTACACAAAATGATGGGACGGAAATGTATGTTGTTGCTACTATTTTATATTCACGCCACCCTCGCTGGCGAAATGCGTCATAGTCATTTGTCAAGTCTCCGTTTTACTATCGACTCTCGAATGCTACACGAGTTACCTTCAACGAACGGCGAAAATGTCGAAGTTTTGTTTTATGAGTTTTTACGCGCTCGCTTAGGTCGTTGGTATAATTAAGTGTCATTAAACTGTTTTGTAATTTAATTATATTGTTGCTTTACTTAATATCCATAACATCAATGAGGACTTTTTTACCTGATGAAAAGCAATACGCTGATAAAAAAACATCAATTTGTTTGCTATGAGTTGATTACGAACAATCGGATCCAATTTTAACGAACCGACATAATAACAGGAGTAAAGATAAAAAAAAACAAAATTTTTGCAAATTTTCCATGCAAACAAATGAGACTCCCCGGTATTAGCAGTATCATTTCTTTCTTCTATTCCGTTTACTGCTCACCAGTATACAGGAGAGCATTTCCACAGACCGTTCCGTTTCCCTTTTTATCAATCGATATATTCAATGGCTACATTATAAGGCCGTTATGAGTTTATCATATTGAAATAAAGGGAAAAGAAATAAAGTGGTGGGCAGTCGCTAAGTAGGGCGCGGTGGGCCGGGCGTAGGTATCGATCAGGCGCTAAAACAAGCCGAGGCCCGCCCGACGTCTGTCTAGCCGCTGCTGCCGCTACCGCCTGAACCACCTGCCTCTGTTCCTGGTACATTGACCCAGTAAAACGACACCCGGACGTGTTGATTGAAACTTGAAATAGCATCGTGTTTTATTGAATTGGATCGAAAGGGGCAAATGTTTCCACAGCGGCGATCCGGCCGCCCATTGTGAGCTCTGAAAACTAGTTGACAACACGTCCCAATGAATTTTTTGTGTAAAACTTTGACGGGTTTTTAACGATGCAACAAAAAAAAGAAGGACGGTTTCTATTTAACCGAACGGCGGCGGCGTGGAAACTCAGCATACTGGGTTTTCACTGTGATAGACGTAAGAGATTAATATGTCCCCGAACCGTCTAAACTAAAAGAGCGCTCCATTCCCTGAACTAGAATGGAAAACAGACAAACCCCGAAACGTCTCGGATTACTAATCGATGTGGGATTTGTTTTACTTCGGAACCGAATCTCCATCATTATTGTCCAATGTGATGAATCATCCAAGATAAACGTTTCGACACAAAGTAAATCAAACGCCGCAGCGGCAGCAACGAACTTTCAAAAGCTTTTATTGAACACGTACTATTTATTTTACATTTCATTTCTGTTCAAACGTACTCTGTTTTACTTTAAGCGTTCGTTAATCGTTGATTTGTTTTAGCAAAGGCGCGAATCATGAAAATTAATGTAGATACTTCCACAACCGTTTCAACTGGCCATGGTATTATCCCACCTTTTTTACATTTAGGGCTCCGTTAAGCGTCCTGCCGCGTGCGATTTAAATCAAGTGTATTCGTGTCGAGCGCTTGTCCATGGATATTTCCTTTAATGAAGCGTTGGCGGCATTAGCATTCCTGGTACTAATGCTTTCTTACCACTTTACCACTGTCGTGAATGTCCCTATGCACTTAGGTCGTCCATTAAGGCCAATGCAGCGTTCGCTGACGGAATGCGATCGTAAAACCTTTATAACATCCTTCCAGCACTTGTAAAGCGTTTTGAGGCTCCTAGCCGTTTTATACGACCTTACATTACCCTATGCCATCTAGACTTTTTCGATGTCTCAGTAGAGAGTTTAGTATAAAAGTTTCATACATAAAAACCTTGATAGTAGGTAAACCGAATCCGCAAGTACTCTTATTTAAATGTAACGGTTTGTTGGGTGTTGTTTTAATGGCCGGCTTCCAACCAGGGCCGGAGATAAACAGATCTCAATTCCCATGACTTGCAAATTAAGTTAAAGTATTTAGTTACATAAATGAAATTATCTACACCCATACTGTAAATCCTGTATAATTCATTCAAAAACCGAGATTATCCCCCACTGCACATTACCCACTGCCGAAATGACTGATTTGGAACTTGGATAATATTGTTTTTAAGTTTTCTGTTACTAAAGTTTAGGAAACAAAGTTGTTACAATAATAAGTACTTCAGTTTCATTATTTGTGTGGCTATAAAATAAAAAAATATTCTTTAAGCATAGGTACTTCTGCTGTCTACCATTAAGTACATATAAAACTACGGAAATACTGCATGGGGAGGTGCTAGAATAACGCATCTAATAAAAGTTGAAAGGGCCTAAAGAGCCGTAATTAAGGTTATAAATTCTAAGTCTTTTTGGTATCCTACAAAAAAACTTATGACGAATTTTCGGTATTGGCGGTCCGACAACTATTTGTGAAATCTGTCATTCTTCGCCAACATAAGATCATACCACCTCCTACTATTTCAAAGAGATTGCCACAGTTTATAGGATGCCTAAACTTAGAACTTCAATGGCCCAAACTTCTTTGTGTTACTTAGGACCTCGACTTTATAACAAGGTTAGCGTTGGGCTTCCAATGTGCTTATGAAGAAAAGTAACTATATCTGTAATAAACTAGTGACTAAATACTTCCACGACTCAGGTACAAATGCTTGTATTCATCATACAAACATTTGCCCCTACCGGGATTCGAACCCGGGACCTCAGAGTAAGCGACACCTTGGAACCGGTGTACGTACCACTCTATCATGGAGGTCGTCAAATAAAGTTATTGTTATATTATATTGTTATTAAAACGATACAACGACCTACGACAACGACCACCGACCTTCAAAGTAAACTTATAACGTCAAAAACTTGTGAAACAATGACGTCTGTATTCGTCTGATATTAAATAAGCATAAAATATAATAATTAAGTATAAAAATATTATTAAATTAATTAATTATTATTAAATATTGTTGCATTAAAAAATGCAACAATATTTTAATATTGTTACAAAACTTATTCTATTTTGTATAAAATAGATAAACTTGGTGAAAAATAATTATGAGATATTGATTGGGTAAGTATGTAAAAAAAGATTGAACATGCAAATATTCAAAAAATAAATCATTCCTCAAAATCACTAGTAGTTTACATGATAGGTACTTTGAAATTTTAGAAGAAAAATTGGAATTCCACCCGACTTTAACTGTTTTAAGGTAAATTTTAAAACTATTAGGCTTAGTAGTCGCCAAGAGCACAAGTTCCGAATGTTCCGATTGGGACAACCAGATGGGGGCGCGGGCAGGCGGCGCCCGGCAGACCATAACTCTTCGCGCGACACCGCGAAGGTTTTACACCGTTTTGATACAATAAAACAACCAATGAAAATGAGAATTTTACGAATGACTTGCAATGATAGAAGTGGTGAATCGTTAGCCAGAAAGATAAATTTTTCACAGCTTGCCTTATGAGCTTTACGCCATTTTGATAGAAAGCAATGAAAATGCGAATTTCACGTATGAGTTTGAATGTTAGAGATAGTAATTTGTCACCGCTAAAACTTGATACTTCCTTGGCTTGACCTTTACAGTTATTTGTCTTTTTATAATATGCAGCAAATCAAAATTAAGTTTTCGCAAATGGGGATGGCAGTTTTAGGTGAAAAGTAACTGACAAGCAGAGATGTTTCTATTCGCGACACCACGTATATTTTACAATGCACTTTTCATAATCTACGGTTCTAATACCTAGTTATTATTTTATTACGCTATAGATGGAAATGCAAGTTTCCTAAATGAGTTGGCTATATGAGGTGGTATTTGGTGGCCAATAAGATAAGTTTACCGCCGTTTCGGTACAATACAGCCAATAAAAAATGTGATTTTCACGAATGAGCTCCAATATTAGAGGTCGTGATTTGGTAGCCAGAGATAAGTTTAATCAGAGTGCCGTTAAGTTTTACTGCCTCGCCGGGTGCATACGGTTTATGGCGGGTTGGGCGACATTGTCAACAGATCTTGCGACGCTCTTTACTGCTGCTGAAACGTTGCTTTAACGGTTTTATAGTTTTCGTCGTTTCGTCGCGCTGGCGGCGGCCACGGAGCCCTTAATAGCCCGCGCTAAGTGCCCGCTCGGGGCTTTGTTGCCCTCAAATATGTGTATTTTTCTTACAAGCTCGCTAAGATTTCCATCTTTACGATATAGGAGTTTTACTTTTTCCTTTTTATGTCGCTCAGCAATGTTATAGAGCCGACTCGTGTACATCGACACGAAATGTTATCGCCATTAAAATTGTTCCAAACCGAACAACGAATATCCAATTCTCGCACCGTAAAATCAACGTACACCAATAAATCACGCTTCCACTCGGTGTTGGTGCAAATCAATTTGTGTCAAATCGGGTTTCCAGCAATTACTAGTTGTCGTACGATTCCATGTTTCTGTAAGTCTTCTTTAATTAATTCTAGTTGTATGACGAAAAGCGCAATCACGAGCACGCATGCCGGCGACGGCGGCAGCGCCTGCACCGTCAGCTGCACTGACGTTATTAATTTGCGGAATAATTAATTAAATGTGAGCGTTACACCATTAATCAGAGAGGAGGTCACGTTAGTGCGACTTGCGGAAACAATGGCCGATCGCGGCGAACTCCCGCCGACTTGATTGAATGTTCTAAGTAGTGATTTAGTACCGATACAACTGATTTATAATGTAGTAAATGGCGACAGTAATCATCTACCTTGTCATACAATATTGACTTCAAATATTATTCATAATAATATTTCAGAACGTGAACTGACTGGTAAAGTACCAAAATAAATGAGCGCCAAAAAGCTAAACCTGGTGTTAAACCTGGTGTTAAAGTGTCACCGTCACCAAAAAGTTTTCAGTTAAATATATTCGAGTGCTGAGGCAAAGGCTTTTAATTCTAAAACGATTAGTCATATATAAACATATTGTTCGTGATAGAATTATTTCTAATATTATCACGTCTCATAATAATATTTCAGAACGTTTACCGACTACTTAGAGTAGCTAAAACTATTATAACTAAATGACCACCAAAAAGCTTCACTTTAACGCCAGCTTACAGTTACATTACGTCACAAAAAAGTTTTCATCTAAATATTTTCGAGTCTTACGGCAAAGGCTTTTAATTTTATGAAATGATTAGTCATATATAAACATATTGCTCGTGATAGAACGATATCTAATATTCATATCACATATCATCATAATATTTCAGAAAGTTATAAATGACTCGTAAACTAGCTGAATAAGCGTAAATTAAAAATGAGTTCAAAAAGCTTACTTTAAAGCTGGCGTTAAAGTGTTACATTATACCAAAAAAAGTTTTCAGCTAAATATTTTCGAGTGTTAAAGCTAAGGCTTTGTCGCGACAGACAATTCCAAGTCGGGCAGGTCGCACGGTGAGCACATCACATTCCCCAACTTGCCTGCAAACTTCTACGAACGCGTAACCTTGATTAACTTTCCGTTACTTGGAAACTAAACTTGCCTACATTATAATTTTGAATCAAATAAAGTTTCATACACTTCAGTATTAGTACATTAATAAGATAATTACTTGAAATATATTTATTTAAGGTTTATAATATTTATCGACTAATTAACTTATTAATAAGCATGTAATATATTAGAAGTTACAACTACATATTGTTTATATCACAGCATTTTTTTAAGTTTAGTTAGATGATCGGTAGATACTAGCATTCTATTGACTATTACAAAACAGTACCAATACATATCTATCAAATAATAACCAATACTATATTGTACAATGTACACAATGCAGGAACTACGTACAATACTGAAGTAAACATAATAATACTGAAATACAGTACCTGTAAGCTAACATTGCGACAAACTGCAACAAGGGATGCCTTTGCATTCCAAACAATAGCAAAATAGTTTACGCACGAACATACACAGATAAACATGGAAACAAACATCCACTGCTCCACTCACACTTCATTCTGTTGTGTTTGTTTTAATTGCACATTTTCTAAAGAACACCATGAACAGAAACGTATCTTGGTTACGACTTTTATTTAAAAAGCTGGAGTTTATAGTCCTTTTAAATCATAAAGTATCACAAGACAGCCGGTGGGCTCACAAGAATTAAAATTAATTGTGTCTCATTTTCCTATACCTTCTTCTTCTTAACGTATAAGGAGTAGTGACCACCTCTGGTCTTAGAGTTTAACAAGCCGCCTATATGGCATCTGACTTCCTATACCTGACGAGACGATTTACAAAGATCTGATATTCTTAAAAAATTTAAAGCTATACGAAAGTAGCCAATTCATGCTATGAATTGGCTACTTTTACAATTGCTTTTAATCAAACTTCAAGGAATATTATCTAACATCAAGCTCGCAAATTCATACTTGCAAATCGTTTTGTATTTCAACTCTATGACTTACGCAATATGAGAAATTACGAAGCCTTATAATATTAGCATTTCGCTACACAAATATAATAGTAGAGCCTTCTCGCCGGCAGCGTCAGGCGCAGTTTGATTAAGGCACTTGCAAACCGTTGCTATTTATTCCTTCGGTACAAATGCCATTTGAAAGGATTCCGAGTTGCAACCAAGCTGCTACACAAATTACACCCTTATATTTGTATGGACATGCTTATTTACTGTTTTTGCATGCTCCGAATGTTGTTCGACGAGTTCAATTTACATGATGCTGAAATTCAGTTTAAAAGTAAGCTGAATAAGTTGCTTACGGGAACCTTTCTTTTTTGGTTTAGACGTTATTTTTGTGGAGCATGCTAGTTTCGTTCTAAAAATAACATGCAAAGTTAGTAGAAGATATATTAAAAGTTTCAAATATCATCAGTTTTATCCTACTTCATGTTTTAAATAATTATTATTATTTCATAGGCTTTAAAAAGTATACAAGTTTTATGAAGAAATAATGACCAAACTAACTAACCGAATTGAGAACCTCCTCCTTACTAAAGTCGTTTAAAAACAGAACAACAGTTTTCTCTAATCAAAGTAGTTATTACCATAGAATACCACTACTTTACGGTACGGTTAACGTATTGTAATTACTACCGATTAGATATAAGAAAACTACATATCCCTGTTTAGAACCAACAATATACGCGTCACCATCACGATATTGTTTCTCCAGTAACCCATCATGTCTGTATGATGTCTAATTCATCTTGAGGCTCGTTATTGCGCGATAACAAAGCATCGCAATAGATGACAATCGGGGCGTGAAGAACTATCGGGCGGTATCACGTAGGGCGGTTATGAGCACGCAACAAGTCGGCCAGGCGCCAGGCGGACGAGACGTGCCCCAAGAATTTCAATCTGGGGCTCTGTCCCGCTCCACGATAAAAGATGAACTTGGTGACAACTACACCCAGAACAAAGGAGGATGCAAAACAGCATTTTAACCATGCATTTTTAACACAGCAAAAATGGCTGGCAACAGCTTAAAACCCATGTAAAAGCAACATTAAAAAACCCACTCCAGCGATTTAATTCTGATTCATTACCCAACTGGGCCAGACATGAAAATTACTGACGTCGTCTTTTCAGCACAACGTAAGCTTCGCTAACGGCTTAAAGAATCTTTGTGAGCAAAATATCTTATGAGTTGAGAATTTTCGTAATTTTGCTCACAACCGTGACATTCCATGCCATGGTTGAGTTTGCAGTCATTAAAATGCTCGTGACGTCATATTCGACTTAAACTGGAATTTCATAAAACATGTCAACCACATCATACGCTAGGGCAAACAAATGCAAATACCTACCGAATATTTTTAGATCCTTTTAAAGCGTTTTCTATTAAATATCAATAAAGCCGATTTGTCACGTTTCTCAGAATTTCTTCAACCACTGGTCAATATTCTCGAGAGGACAAATTCCTGAAATAAAAACCTGACATCCAATACAGAATATTAAACATTAAATACCTTTCCCTATCATTAAATCGCAACTCCTTTGTGTTTTAGTGTAAAAACATTGTCAAAAATACCGCAAAATTCAAACAACATAATATCTTCTGCGCATATCTTCTGCATTTTGGTCACGAGACACTAACGTCTCGTGACCAAAATATAAAAAAAACTCCAGTTAGTAAATTGTTAGTTCTTTTTTATTTACGAGCACATAACATTAACGAAACAAGGCAACAAACTATGCTGTTCTCCTAAATACAGACATCGGACCCATCAGCAAGCGAGGTGCGGTGCACTCCGCAATATTTTCCGGGAACAAATAAGTCTCTATTTAACGAAGCCGGAAAGCGAGCTAATTACCGTAGTGGCCCAAAGTCGAGAACACGTAGTTCAGTCGATACTACGGGCCTACCATCATCTATTAGAAACCATCATGTCATAAGAAAGTTTTGTTTGCGTTTTGTATTTATTGAAGTTGTCTCATTTTGACACACTTCACACTTTGCAGGCGATGATTGAGCGAAGACGTCACAAAACTTCCGTCAAAAAACAAGCTTATTTTAAGAGATTCGTAGGACGAATAACATGGTAAGATTAAAACAATACTGCGCTAAGAGATAGCGGTATGCCCCTGTTTAGTTCCCGCGTAAATTGGCGGCGCGCGGGCGAGCAACAAGTCGCGCCGCAGCGGCGCCGCGCAATGCATGCACAGCCTTTTATTAACAGACCAAACGGAATATATAACATTCTGTTTTCTATCGCAAACAAGTTACAGGGCACGATGTATTCATTACTTTGCTTGCATACTCTTTGATGAGTAGTGTAGTTTTTCTTTTTGTCATTTGTATCTTTCGTATAGACGATATTAAATATAATAGGTATTGAAAGTTTAGATTCGCTCACCTCCTCTCGATAATTTTCATAGAAGTGTGAACTGCTGAGTGAGGTATTCGGAATTCGTAACACAAAGAAGTTTTCTCTGAAACTCTTTATTTAATGAAATTAAAGCCATACCTACCTGCTTTGCTTTGTTTTGTTACAACATTTACCCTTCATTAGGTATCTGAATATTTCAAAGTAGTCGGTCATAATTTAAATTGAGGCACTAAATATTAATAGTATAATAATATTGTAAAACTAACCTACATTTCACAAATAAATTATTCAGATTCTGTTTCTAAAGTAGTACCTAGTTAAACCTTTCAATAATAATCCTATCCTACTAAATGTGAAAGTTTGTGAGGATGTTTGGATGTTTGTTACTCTTTCACGCAAAAACTACTGAAACGCTTTGGATGAATTTATGATTTTAATTTTTTTGCCTTTTTCAATGCTATTTTTATACTTATGATAAATTTAAAATAGAAAAATAATGGAAAGAATCAACTCTGCTACAAGTGAATTCTCAGATGGGATTCGAAGCCACGACCTTTGGAAATCCGGTCCACCGCTCTAACCACTGAGCTACCGATACTTCGCTTTGTATGAAATTTCTCACACATAGAAAATACCCTGGAATAAAACATATTCTACTTTTTATCCCGATATTCCCACGGGAACGGGAACCACACAGGTGAAACCGCGGGCGGCCGCTAGTTCGTTTTTAATTTAAAAGGTTTACAAAGTTGTGTATCTTTGCAAATGATTTAGAGCGGTAGTTATAAAAAGATCGACGTTCCGTCGCTGAACGTGCATGAACCCGTCGCGGCGGCGCCGCACTTACATTATTCATTGAGTACTGCCTTTAATGATGGAGTTATCCAACTTGTGAGTAATTTTAATTTAATTTCTTTTGAATATATTTAAATTATAGCCGCATATCTTCAATATACTATACAAACAAGAATTATTTGAATACCTGTGGGGTTGTAAAACTTCTTTTTATCTATTCATGTATTAAAGTTATTGTTTATCACTTACATATCACATACCACTACTGTTTATTTTTGAAGTAAAAAGGCCTTAAAATATTTGTATTGTTAAAAAAACGGCCATTTACCGAAAATAGGCTACTTTTTAATATTAGTTATAATACTCGCATTTTATTTGTACAAGTATAACACAAATTTTGCATTATGAGTTGGTATTATTTTCTTCTGCGTTTCTTAGTTTAACCTTGTAAAGATTTAACAAATCTTAATATGTATAACAATAAGCGATGCGTGTTTGTCAGGTCAAAGTTTGTGTTGAGATAAATACTCGTAGATAGATAGATAATAAAATTATTTGCATCTTAAACACACATGCATTAAATAAATAAACAATTACATAAAAAAATGGAAACCTAAAAAACAAACAATTTGTAAAATAAAAACTTACAAATTAAACTAACATGTGTGTCACAGCGATGCAAAAAGGCAAAAGCTCAGCGACATATTAGCCCTAAATTAGAGCAAAGCGCTGGTTTTCAGCCATTACCCATAAAAATAAAGGGCGCTAGACTACGAGCAACAACAGCGGACGTGTATAAATCATTGCTGACAAAAATCTAATATATTATACTAAAAATCAAATTAATTAAAAGTAGTTTACTTAAAAAAACTTTGTAACAAAAATAAAAAAAATATAATAAAGATAATAATTAAGATGATAATTGATAACTATAATATAATAATAAATAATAACAATTTTATTGTGATTTAACAAATAATTAAATGAATTGTATTGAAGACGGCTTCTAAACATAATTAATGAACGGTCCACTGAGACTATGAGTTAGAGGTATACAGAAATACCTAATAAGGTTTGTGAAACACCGTTTTTGTTTTTTTATTAGTTTGTAAATAATTTTATTATAATAAATTAAAAAAACATATCGCGCTACATATCGTTCAGCTACACTTTGCTACGACGGAGGGGACATTTGCTACGACGAAGGTGACGTTTGCTACGGGTTTCGTAGTGACTACGAAAACTCTTGCTAAGTCGAATCACTACAAGTTTATAATGTGCCATTTCATTAAATAAATAAACATAAACATACATACATAAAGTCACGCTTTTATAGACTTTTTAATGGTAGTTTTGTAAAAATGTATTTTCAAACAGATAAAGCATTAAGTCTTTTCTGTAAGTTTTTTGTTAAAATTTAAGGTAACCTGACGGTAAAGTTTATATCTTATTTATTTATTTTATCTTAAGGAAGACCAACAACTGGTTATTAAAAAACAAAAACTTTTTATGAATATCATAAAATATTATGACAATTTAAATTCAATATGCTTTAAACTTACGTCTGAGCAATACATTTACAATATCGTCTAAAAACATAATAGGTAAAGATGTTTCGCAGAATAAATACTGTTCGCTAAGTGGTATTAACAGGTACATCTCGCTCACGGCACAGCGCGCCCAAACGCCTAAATAGACAAATCTCTCACAATTTAAAATCCGACGTAAATCCGTTTCACTCCGCAACGAATTAAATTATGTTACTTACAAAGTCGGTGGCTAAGTACAAAGATAGCAGATAAGCTACAAAGTAGCTACTTAAATAACACTAATACCGCCAGAGGTTGGAAGCGGTTACTAATGGACCGTTTTGAGGTTGCAACGGTCGTGTTGAAATAAAGATTCATTTGATAGAAGTCAGGTCAAATTGGTTGTTGTTAAGATAAAAAATATGCTAGGAAATCAGTTCAATTACTATTGATTGGACTTATTTTAAAAAATACGAGTAGTTATTTTGATTCATTGCTAGATTATTCATGCAGAAATTAAGGTTCAATTGTCCTTTTATGAATTACACAAAAAATTACAATTGCTAACAATAGAAAACATTATATGTAATCGGAAAACGGTTATTTACGTCATTAGAAATACACAACTCCAACAAATACATCAAAAGTTAGGTTCTAAAGCAGACGCTTATACTCTCCGTATCTGTGTAGGTATATAGTGTAATGACGGAGGGGCCATGACAGCTCTTTATAACGACGAACCGACACGTTTATCGATTGTTTCGTTTGTTGAATAAATATGAATTACCATAGGGCGGTGCGGGCGTAACAAGAGACCACGCACGAACTAGAGGGCCTGTAATAGTCCACTTCTGCTTTATTAAATTTCTTCGCAAATACACTTTTATTGCGAACGAGCCCGATCTTTTGTGGACCGTACTCTTGTATCGCATGCAAATAGTGGAACAAATGGGGACACCCTTAGACGTTTTATGATTTTTATGATGCGGACGCTCGCATAAAATGCAATGCAACGGATGCGCCATGCTGCCGTGATAATGCAATTAGATAATCTTCACATTTGTAATGGAGGCTGATGGCGGCTTATGTCATTAAACAATATTTTCATTTTGTGATTTTTAATACTGTTAGGATAATCAACAAAGATATTGTAGCACAATTATTTTCTATAGCTACTTATGTCAACTGCGCAAAATATTGGAGTTCTTAAGTATATTTGAATGGTCTTATGAAAATAAATATTAATGTTTTAGATTAAATAAAAACAACGGCAACATTTTCTCAAGCAATGTCTGAACTATAAGGCGCACCACCTGATTTAAAACATTTATCACTAAATAGTAAACACCGTAGTGAAGCGATGCGAAACATGTCGTTATAATGAATTTGTCACAATAGTGCACACGCGACGTTACGTTCACTTCAGTATATTTTGCTGCATCACTTACTTAAGTGAGTCAAACATTACCTAAACATTATATTAGGTAGGGTTTACTACAATATTGTTCCACGTCGACTTTACTTAGAATATTATGTGATCTCATTCGCAAAACTATTCTTCTTAACTTTATGCTAGAAAAAGCAACTCGTCATCATCAAATTTTTCCATCTAAGTGAACAGAAATGCTTTGCTTCTATTTTTCTAATATAAAATTCAGTACCTAGGATCGCCCGCCATACCGCCGGTAAGGTGTACAGATTTTAAGCTAAAGGTCTTAGCGATCCATAATCACTTTTCGCGCGATTTCCTTCGATAGCGCAAGCGTAAACTTGTCATAGGGCTACCACCGACGAATGCAGATACATATATCTTTATATTTGGAGCTAAACTCTAGCTTACGTCAAAAATAATACCTTATTGTAATGATTGATTAAAGAATTGAAGCTACAGAATAATTAGATCATCCATTAAACCATGAAACAATTATCAAATACATACACATCTCTGCATAGACTCTATTAAATTTCAAAATAATGACAAAAATAGTTTTTACATTTACATAAGAATATAAGGAACACCACAAATAAGACTTTTAGGAAAAGCCTTAGCAATATGCATTCTGGGAAAACACAAACCAGACAGCCCTACTCGCAGGCAGCACTCAGGCTGGCTGGAGGTTCGTCTCGAACAAATTGCCGTGATGCCCCCGCCATATTAAGTTAACGTCCTCCCCACCCCTCCCCGTCTTCCACTTCACTTCAACTTACTAAATTCACTATTCCACTGTCATAATTTACTTAAGTCGACAATAAAAGCCATTAGAGGTGATTAAAGAAACCTCTGTAATGAACTCCTCACAAGAAAATTTTAAGTCTTATGAATTCGTTATGATAATAACATTTACGATTACGAAACCCTCGTTGGAGTTATGTTTTAAAAATAGAAATGCTTCAAAACTACGGACGAAAACAAGGCCTACATTTTTCATGGCTGACAGGTGAGGGTATGAGAAGTAAATGCCAGTACTTCAGCGGGGAAAGTGAGGGTGGGCAGCGGGGCGCGGGCGCGGGCGGGCGAAGAACAATAGCCACCATGACATTTAGCATGGAAGCGATTGTCACGGCCCGTTGGAGCCGCGAACCATTGGGCGTACGCCCGCCCTCCGCATAGCTTCTCAAATACTGATTGTCACAGATTCTTTCCCCTTTTCATCCTTTTTTACCAATTACTCCTCTCTTGCAGACGTTTTATACTCAAGTTTTCTGATTACTTATCTCGGAGCTCGAGACGGTCGACGGCGCTCGATTTTGCATACAAAATTGATACATGCAACACCTTCGTTCATAAGGATGTGAGAAACATAAACTGTTTAAATATTTTAGGCACATTTTTCGTGAAAAAGCAAAGCGGAAAAGTTTATTGGAAGAATAAATTGGGACTAAAAAGCAAGGCGCGCCCGCTCGAGTTTCTCAGGAGGGTGGGAAAAAACAAATTGTTGCTAGATGGTAAGTAATGCCGGAGACGTGCCGCAACGAGTTGAATTACTTCATTTCAGTCGCCGCCGCAGGTGGAGCCGGTCCGCAGCCGCACCGCAATGAAATTAAATTTAATTGCCGAATTAAGCACATTAATGGCGCGATATCATGTCCGAATAAACAGTTTAATTGGAACTGAGCTTCGGTATTTTTCAAAACAATGAAAACGAGAAAATGCAGAATCGAGGTAAAGTAATTCTGTGGATTTGGCAGCGCGCAGCCCTTGCTGAGTCATGACATGAGAGCTGGAAGTTGCCTGCCCGCCGCCAAACACCTGTGTTGGCTCGGTCACGTAACCATCCTGCATGGCTAATTTCAAATAGAATCATTACAGTTATCTACTTTCATGGATTGTACAAAGTAAATAATATTTTTACGTAACATTTTCGTGGATATTAAGAATAATTATTCTAATGACTGAGATCAACCCGATCTAGTATTTAATTAGTCAATATCCATCCCCTATAATCTTAGTTTTGATGAACTTAAGCATTGTAGAGTCAAAACTCTGTCTCAAAAATACATTTCAAAGACCATTGAGTAAGGCGAGAGTGGCTCAATTTTTTTTGTATACTTTCATATCGTTTATCTTCATGTATCATATACTAATTACATATTCAAATCCGTAAGTAATTAAAATCAGCAAACGTTTTATTAGGCTCTTGATACCAAAGTTTCAAAATCTGTTTATAACACCAGAAAATAAAAAAATATGAAAAAAAAACTCCGTGGCGTTTAAATTTGACTTTGATATGAACAATTAAAACCGGTTCCGTAGGCAGTCTTCCTTACATATTACAATTTATTGTTGGCGGTGACAAGCATTCACTGATATAATAACCTGCATTGTTAAAATTAATAATTTTATACATACGACTGGTTTGATCTAGTATTTAATGATGCAAACTCCATCCCCACTACAATCTATTTTTAAAATAATCAGCAAATTTTTTTTAAGTACATAAAAAACTCTGCTTATATTACCAGCAAATAAATATTCAAGAAAAAAAACTCAGCGAGCGACGTTTCAATTTGACTTTGATAAGAACAATTAAAGCCGGTTCCTCCGGTCTCGTTTACATATTACAATAACTCCCGCGAGTGATGCCGGTGACAAGCATTCACTGAGATAATCGCCTGCATTGTTTGCCCAAACCGTAATCCTTTTAAAGGAGCCTTATCTACGCTAATCGCGATGGGAAGAAACTTTATTAAACTTTATTAACTTTATTTCTTTGGAAAACGTTTGTGGTTTTTTTATTGTATAATGCAGAATGAAATACTCTTTGGTCCTACACAGAGACAGTACTAATTTCCGATGCTTCTTCTTCTTATCGTGTCGACTCCAATAACTGGGATCGAATAAAAAGTTTGCAATCATTGTTATGTATAAGTTCCGTTAATATCCGTCCAGAATAAAGAATTTCATTTTCCTCGCCGAAAACATCACAATGTAAACTGAAAAAAATAATTCAACTGCCATTAATAAAGGGCAAACTTGCAGTACGTCAAACCATCTAATGCAGTAAATAAAGCCATTAACGAATTTTTATTACTGGCAACCCCCCGCGGGCCTGTGTTAACAGAGGGAGGCTGTTACGTCGGTATTTTTATTTTACGCTGTGACACCCTGAACCCCAGTAGGGAAATTGGATTGGTACTACTTTAAGGGTTTTTTGGACATGAAATGTCGGTTTTACGTCCAGACCAATATTGCGTCTTTATGTCTTCAGATTTTATGATAGTTTCTTTTCACTGTGTTACGTACAATGTCTATTAAACAACTTTCACTATAAAATTCAGTTATAAACTCAAACGTCTCTAAATAAATACGACATCGATATTAGAATCATATTACAACTTATAAATTCTTAAGCGGCTATTCAATAATGAAGGGTTTCTCTCACCAGGCATATGATAAATAAAATACTTATATATACCTAAGATTAAGTAATAAATTGATAAACAAAATATACTTATAACATATTAAATTCTTACGCATTCGTCGCCACAGGTGCAGGGGCGATTCGAGTCAAAATGAAACCTTTGGTATTCTTAACACTTGAGCTTAAACTCCATAAAAATAAATTTTAAGTGGTATAAAACTAAGTGAGTAAAGTTTAACACGGTTGAGAACAGATATAAAACTAAGTGCAGCGACATTGCAATTGAAGAGCGCGCCAAGTTGCCGTCGGCATCGCCGCGGGCGCACAACTTCTCTGCGAGCCGATGCAGCCAACAACAGTTCTCCGCATTTTTCAATATTTCCAGATCGTTATATATTGTTGTTTCAATGCTGTTGAGGAAACGAATCAGAACCGGAAACTTTCTCGCCACACCACACCGCTTGTCTATTTCTTTTCCGATGACAAATTACATTTTTAAACAAATTTTTTTCCATCTCTTAGTTTTAGTTATTCAAAACTGTATTATTAATAAAACATACTACAAATAAAGGAAACTATGTGGATATGATGTATAAAAACCTAAGCGATAACATCCATTACGTAAGCATTAATAATTTTGTGTATTATGAAAAGATACAGTACTTTCTTCTACAACTCTAATAAAGCACGCCATACACCCTGAATTTAATCTGAAGTAAATAAGTTACTGCTAAATAATAATAATAATAATATCATTTTCATGTTACGGTGTGTCGATTGAAGCAATATTGACCGTGTATACCTATCCTACTCATAATCATAAACTACGCAAAATAACCGTTAATTCCATCTTTCGTAGAATAAAAGTGACGTAATATTAGTAGAATCATAAAATACGTAACTGTCTCCTATTAAGTTCACGAACTTGAAGGAAGGTATTAAAACAGCTCTTACTCGTATGAAAAAGTACCTACTCCTTTTATAGTCTTTATCGGTGATTGATATGACCTATTTATTTTATGGGATCTACAAAATACACCGAAATATAAAGATTATCAAACCAACAACAAGAATGTTGCTGGTAGCTTTTAATACCACTATTTTCTGTAGTACTTTGATACTAACATCGGTTACTTTGATACAACAGTCGGGGTAGAGGTCTACTCAGATATGACGAAATTCTGTATCGTGAACAGTAACGATTTCTTGGCAGCTGTCACTCCAAAAGTCAATTTCCTCAAAATGGGCGGCGTGTTTGGAAACTTTTTTCCCGTATAGCGAGCAAACGAGCATATGGGAATAAAACAAAACAACTGTCATCAACGTCTGTTCTGCAGCATCTATCGATTCGCTGGCAAGCGACAGTGTGGCGCAAACGGTCAACATCGCCCGTGCCACGGAGTACACAAAGCTTTTATACCGCTTCTGGTTTTGACGAGACTAGATTGGAGCAATTTGGCGATTACAAATCTTTTGATCCTCTAGCTAACCAGCTTTGCCTACGGCTTTGACTGCTTTGGTATGGACAGAAACTTTGAATGTATTTTTCAGTGGACTCCGCTTTATGTAATTAAAAGTTCAGAAAGGACAGTAATTTTTAACATTTACTTGCATTAAATTGAGACAACTATGATTATGTAAATGAACCGTTAATAAATTTTATATCAATGTTCTGGCACACGAAAAATTTTTTGCTTGTTCGGTTATCGAATCCTTAACTTTCTTAAATCGAATATGAACCTTATATGGTTACGCTTGACTTTAAAAACTTTAACAATATACGTCGAAATTCAAGTAAATATTAGTTTCAACAGGTTTCAGAGATTAGGCTCGAGTAGCCGTCCACAAAACATAACGTCGCCAAACCGGAGGTGAATGCGATGATAAGTATGCGGTTCATGCGGACCTTCCACCGGCGGCCTCATATTTAGACGAATCGTTTCCAATAAACCCTCGGACCCAGGTAGCTTTATGATTAAGCAATCTGCTGTTTATATCAATGACGCTATTCCACATTTTTATGACGATGGAAATCCTCGTTTTTAAATTTGCTATCAAAACGATGTTATCGCCACTACGAAGGGTATAAAAAGAATTCAGGTTAATTTTGTACCTAATATTTAGGTTTAGAACTCGCTTCGTCTGCTTCTTATAAACTTGATGAATTTTCTGGTAAATTAAAAACCCGTTGGTATTATGAATGAGGTGTGAAGATATTTGACTTGATTTTTGTTCAATAAGAAGTCTTGTATCGTTAAATTTAACTAAGGCATTATGCAATGATTTAAAGTAAAAAAACTTTAAAGTCTCAATACATATATTGGTAGTTTTCAGACTAAACATTTCTTTTATGTTTCCGAGCACAGATCTTCAAAACACTTTACTACCAAAACTGGAAGAATGAGAAACTAAAAGTTTGAGGATCAAGAAATGTTTGCATTGATTGGAATTGTTATTTTTACAAAACAGTAAAAATAACAATTCCAATTAAGCTATGAAGTGTTTTTAACGAGTTAAATAAAGTTTAAATCCGTTGAACTGGTGTATAAAAGTAAGTGAGGGACGCTGAGTTGATAAATGATGCGCAAGTCCAATGAATCTCCATCGTCGCTTTGTGGCGTTGCAATTTCAAAGGAAAATTACTGAACCCGTTACGGTTTTATTTTCATGCCCTTTAGTAATCTTCATGTCTATAGTTACATGAAACATTGGAAAACTTAATTAGATTAATAAAACTAGAAGTTCTTTTTATACATAAATCTTTAAGACCTAAAGCTAACAAAGATGCAATTCCAAATTAAGAATGAAACACCTTGCATCAAAACTAAAAGTATCACAAATTATGAACTTTTAATTGCATTAAAGCCGGAACTTTTAAAAGCAAACAGTACTTATATTTGAACTTTGTTTTATTGTGAGCCGAACAAGACAAAAATCTGTGAAATTGCGAAATTGTTGGCCAGAATTTGTAATAGCCCTCTTAATTCGAGACATTCCGACGTCTGCACAAGAGCTCTCCACTGTATTTCCAGGATTCTGCCTACACTTTTAAAAAACGTACAAGTGTTTCCTTATCTTTTACAGTCGTACTTATACTTTCTTTTAGTTATGTACTTTATGTGCTCAGTGGAGTGTCGAGAATATTAAAAACTTAAGATGCAGTTTATTACTACCTATGTAGAATCTTAACTTCGTTGTTTGTCTGATAGAGGAATTTATATATTTAAATCTTTATTGAATTAAATACTAAATACTAAAAGTATTCTCTACCAGTCAACCTTTAGGGAAACAGAGACTAGCGAAAGTGGTACAAAATGCGATTTGTTAACATAAGTTATAGGAACTAGCATTTGGTGTGTTGATGTTTGAGTTGCATTATTATTGACCCTCTATAGATATTTGAAATAAGTAATAAAACAAGGTAATCGGGATTTGATGGTGAATGTGATACAAAGTAACTATCTTTTATTGTGCATTTTATTTGGGAGTACCTTTACGAATACGTAATGTAACGAATTGTACGTACGTGTTCAGTACAATTCATACATGAGCGTCATATTCGCGAGACTTCATATACTTGTACAATCGCAGAATATTTCACTGTTCCGAGTATCAACTCCGAAACTGTTCGTGTAACTAACATTATTGTATTGGGACTTTGAACTCTTGATAAATGCGCGATGGGAGTCGTTGCATGTCGCTTATCAAGCGTGCTTGTACTAAGGAATTCGTTTAGAAAGTCAAATAATTCTGTATATTCGCGTCTATGAAAAACTGCATTACCTAGGTGTACATATTTTCATGTACAAAGGTCGGCGACTTTACATATTTCTAGCGACAAATCGATACCATTGTTTCTTTTTTATAAAAGTTCAACTACGGTATCATTTATCTATGATAGGTGGAGGCAATTCAGTAATTTTACGTAAATAATACGCTACTTAAACTACATTACCATACCAAACTAACCAATAAATTTAGTTAACTAAGTTTTTCAAACATCGGCAATGGCGAGTACGTCACGTGAGGTTTCGCACGCGTGTTTGCCTCCTCTGTTGACCGTCGCCGGCAAACAGCCGTCTGCCGCGCAACCACCAATGAGGTTTTGGGTCATCGGGCTGGTACTCAGCGATCGAGCCATCAATGTCCGTTAAAACAAAAAAATCATTCTATATTTAAAACTGTCGAAGTTAACATTCAAAATACGCAATTTGAATTCGAAAATAAAACTTATCAAAACCAGCAATAATGTACTATAGCGCGGGGGCGCTACTTTTACAATAAAAAGGATATTTATCTCGATACTTGTATTATTATTTCACTTTCAAATTAATTAATATAATTTAACAATTATATTTTTAATATGACAAAGCGGTAGTGATTACTTGCTGAGTGAAGGCGACCGTCCATATCTACGCACGACGGGCCACTTTTTTCTTAATTTTACGTTTTTGTACCGGCCTGCTTGTAGTGCGGAAACATGAAGGGCTAAAGGGAAAAAACTATTACGAAAAACTGGGCTAAGTCACATTTACCAAATTTGTCAGTATTGACGTTTAAAGTTTCGATACCATTTTATGACTAAATTGCAAATATTTCCGATGATTGCTTTTAAAAAGAAATTTGTTCAGTTACATTTAAGATATCGTCTTCTGTAAAAAAAAATACCGAATTCTAAATAAAACTGTAATTCTATTCTAAAGGTCTAGCCGGACCGGTCCAGGGCCTAGCCTATTTTTCCCATGAATTCAAAATGTTATGTATGTGCATAAACTTGAATTAAAATGTAATAACAGCTGGTGTATGTAGATGATACCACCTTAACCAGCAAATATCTCTCAACTGCAAAGGCTACCAGTGATGAAATCCAGTCTTGTCGAGAGTCCCTTGTTGAGCATATGAATCTGACACTTCAAGCTGTCTCCGATTGGGGCAACGCCCCAAGTCAGTTTTAATCCAACTAAAACACAGGCTTGTTTATTCACCGCAAAACGGAGTTCTTTCCCACTGACTCCGACTTTCCAGGGTGTATCCTTACCGATAACCGAAAATCTGTAACTTCTTGGCCTAAACCTGTCTTTTAACCTGAACTTTGGCGAGTCAACATCAACTCCATTGCTAAGTGTGCTGCAAAGAAACTAGGCGTCCTCTCTAAGGCTGGGCGATACTTCTCTACGAATCAGCTGCTTCTTTTATACAAAGCGCAGTTTCGGCCGTGCATGGAGAACTGCTGTCACCTGTGGGATGGTTCTGCTAAGTATCAGCTAGACCTTCTGGAATTGATTGAAAACCGTGCCAGAAAACTCATTGGAAACTCAGCATTGGCCACGGCGGAACTTCAGAGCCTCAGTCACCGCCGCATAGTTGCATGTTTATCGGTCTTTTATAAGATACACTTTGGAGAGATGCGAAAGAACTGCACGACCTTGTTCCTCCGGCCCCATTCCACCATCGGGGTACCAGAAGCAGGTTAGCTTATCACCTGTACGTCGTTGACATTCCAGCGACACGTACCAAGCGCTTTGCTGAGACATTTGTAATGCGAACTGCTAAAGAATGGAATGCGCTGCCTGCTCATGTGTTCCCCGATTCCTTCAACCTTGGTCTCTTCAAGGCTAAAGTGAATAGGCATTTCCTGGGCAAGCATGTTACACCTTAGACCACATCCTGTTTAATAAGCACGATGGTGGGCAAATGCCTGCCCAGTTACTTGTAAAAAATAAGAAATGCGTGTTTATTTTAACGAAATTAATGTTTTTTACTCAAAAAATTTAAATATTATTATTATTTTCTTGTTTTTACTGCCAAATTCTCCTCTTTTTCTACTTTTCTGACGTAAATTGTTTAATTTTTCACTTTCTTCACTCATTTTATGCATAATTACACAATATTTATAACAATAATGTCAATATTTTAAACAAGAAAAGAACGCTAACAATAATACCCAAAGTAGTAATTGTCATTCTGACACCACCACCAACAATAATAATAAAATTCAGTTACATAAGGTGATGTAACTGAATTTTAATATTATTGTTCCATTTCACATCCCGTTTTCTGGGGAAAGAAGTGGTTTAGTCATGAACTAAGCTGGTTAATCAGTAGTAAATCCAAAATGCAGCCCAATTTTTATGTGTCTCAGCGAGTTTTTCTCTTCTTTTAGATACGCACATAGTAAAATGATGGTCTTTACCATAGACAACCAAAACTAAATTTGAAAAAATGTGATTTAGCCGATTCTTCCCCTTAGCCCTTCTTATACGATCGCCACTGTACCTATACGTAGTCTATAAATAAAAACGATTGATATAATTGTATAATTTTCAATAGGTGCGCCGTCAAATATCTGCAATATGATCAATACCTTTGCCGGTGTACTATTTGTGGTATCGGAACACGAGCCTCCGCGCTAAGGCGGTGGCGTCGGAAAAACATCGCCTATTGAAATAACAATAACAATACTTTTGATTCTGAATTTGTCCTCTCTGCTTGCTCTGTACAAAATCGTTACTAAAAAACAATTCGTAAATCAGATTTAATTCTTCAAATACGAAAATTCCTACCTACAAACATATCTCATCAGTATTTTTTATTCTGTATTTTGTAGAATCCGTCGCAGCACTGACATAAAACTTGAATGCTCCCATATAGCTGGAAATCAAATAAAGAGAGCCAGCTGGCGTCGGTGCAGCTGCGAAGTGCTCAGTACTGTCTTCGTCACACACGTAATGCCATCCAATCACACACGACGCGGGCGACTCACATGAGATACATTTTGTTATGCCATAGCATTATGAAAAACAATACACGCAACTGAAGCAATTAAACTATCGTACATTGAAATCAGAGTTACTCTAGATCTTCATAATTTTCATTAAATATTAATTTACAATGTTGCTGCTTTTAATAAACATTGTTAGTAATCCGGTAATGTGGTCAGAACACTTAATAAAACATACCACACGCCCGCTAAATTAACAAACCTATTTGTTAAAGAGGTTACAGTGTGGGGTCATCCGAACGCTCATTTGGCGCGAGCGTGTTGATCTTCGCAATAAAAGCTGTATTGCAGCACAAATATTGGGCCCAGAAAGCCCGTAGTGACCCCGTCTCATTTCATCCCTGTTAACGCTCGCTCCGCCGCCCCATGTGGACTCAATTGTCTCGTAGTAAAACCCACGACCGCCCGCTAAGTCTCCAACAACTTTTTTGACCGGCTCGTTCTGACAACGCAATCAAATTGAAATTGTACCCAGCGAAGGGCAGCCGAAATTAGAAGAGCTGAATCACTGCAGGATCAAAGAATTGACAGACAGTGTTTTGTTTGTACAGTGTGAGCTTTGGAAGAATATATCGAACAGTTTTTCTAGCAGAAACAATAGAGGTATATTATTCGTGAATGCTGGAATAATACCACAAACGCACAACTGGAACTCTAATCCCGAGCGGTTTCGGGAGAGCACGCGCCGCCAGACTTCCTCTGGATAATTTACAATTTGCGTTCATATTTAGACATTTGCCAATAGCTATATTGCCGCTATTAAATCGCTGATATTAAACCATTTTGTATTAGATTTCACTGCAAACAAGTTGGCGGTTAGGCTCTTACTAAAACTGCTTTTCGTACATATAAATAAACACTTTCATACTTGTAGAATTTGCTTTTTATGAAATGATTAGCGGAGGTCTTATGTCACAAAATGTTTCTGAAAGATATAACCTTTTAACTAAAAATCGTGACGCCATTATCCAGAGGCGATCTCCGATGACTTTAAATAAATAGTATCACAGTCTATCTATTTTTTCTATTCTCCGACACGGCAATAAGCTCATAAGGCAATACGGCAATAAGTTGCATCTTATTTTATTACAAACTCATTCAATTTAGCATTTGAAGCTTTACACCAACAACACAACATCTATCAGTGATCCCCATAGACTCAATGAGCACTATTGTCATCATCTCAAATTCAACGAATAAATCACGGGATTGAAATGTAAATGCGAGCAAGCTGCGTTGTGGAATTAATATTTTGATTGGATCAATCTATTATCACAATATCGCTCTGCACAATACTCCACTAGCGGCGTTTGTTCCCTGCAAGCGTAATCTATACCAACGATATACTCAGAGCTATGGCTTGCAGTAATCGCGAATACGTCGACGTACTTTATACTTTTGTTGTAATATAGTGACAAATGGTGGCACTCGTCATCGAAATCCATTAGCCTAAAAAAATCCAAAAGTTTAAAAAATTCTGATGTTAATGTAATGATAAATTATGTGGCCCTACACTACCTATTGATGATTTTTAGTTTTTCAAACTAATGATTTATCAATAAGAAAACTATTATTTATTACCACTTTTGAGGAATTTTAAGACCGGTTTCGCTTTAACTTAATAGAGTTAATCAGAGAGTAGATATTTATTTGGACAGTGTGTCTTTAATTGGTTACATTGCTCAGATTTCCAGGGGTCCTGCGTATTCCGGCCATAATGGATCATTAGACGTCATTACATAGTAATGCTATACTTAAGACCCTTGAAGACTTCAAAAGAGGAATGTGCGTGACATACCAGTTTATGTTAATAGCTGGACAGTTCTGAGGTCAGGACATCACGGTGTGGAGTTAATTTCGTTTTTATAACACCACAAACCCGAATGATCTGTTTACTAGCGGGTCAGTAATAAAAAAGGGGCCGTGGTAGCCATTAGGCGAGTAGTCGCCCCCTATCGGGTTGCAAGTGAAACGGATCGTGGGGGGCGGTGACAGATAACGACCAATATGGCGTTGGTTCATGTTAACCATATTATGACATTTAAGTACTTTCCATTTTTTGCTGGAAGATCTCTAAAAACTCCTCCTTTAATTCAAACTCTACGTGATTCAATATCATTAAGTTAGCCATATTAACAGACTACGTGTTATGGGTCTAAACAAAGTTGTTTCAATTCACTATTTATGAAAAGTTTAACAAAGATCACATCCCTCGATTCTTGGAAAATCTCAAACCAATGTGTTCATGCTACGCTCTGAAGACCGAAGACGGTGATGTTCTTGTTAAAAATCTAAGTAATTTTCTTATAAAATTTCAGTGTTTTAAGATTTTGGGTTCGAGTTTAAAGATAGATTGGCCCATGGGGTAGAACTACTACCTTTTCTTGGAGGAAAAGTTTGTATCATCCCCTATTCCACTCCTATTTTAGAAGCCGCTACGAAGTAATAAAAAACAGTTACTGCAATTTTAAAAATTACTTCTACAAAAGGCATACAATTCAAGACTTTTAAAGGATATCTATCTCGATTACATCTTTCATGATATCGACGCTTTTGCCATCCATCATATTGGGACATGTTTTCCGACCCGCGTTTATTGACTATCATACTGAGCGATCACAGTCATTATACTGATTACTGTATTCATTGTTTGGATTTATTTTACGTCAATAATAATGTTAAAAACAGACTGATAGCCACCGGATATACATCCTCGTCGATAAATAGCTATGGATACTAATATGAAAATCTAGTTACAGTGCTTTTGTATTATTCGTTTTTATTAAACTATATTTATATTTTAAAGAGAATTATTGATATTAACTTATGAGTTATGTCACCCGAGTGGTTCCCGTTCCCGTGGGAATATCAAAATTCCTTTGCTGTCCCAATGCTCGCCTACATCGTTAAAGGATCCTTTATGCAAAATTTCAGCTTAATGGGTTCAGCCGTTTGGGCTGTGTCTGTGTGTTTTCTGTCAGTCACGGTTTTGTTATATTAATAAAGATGTCATCTCAAGTATCCTTTTTACACGTAACAATTATCAAGCGGTTTTAAATGTAGACTAAACTAACCTTTAATTTTGTGAATTAAAATTAACGTAAAAATAGACGAGTATTATTGAAAATCCTTTGGTATTTAGCTCCGGCGAAAGGAGCAGGGTCCGGGGCCGCATTTACCACGCCGCTGCTGTTGCCGGTGACACATCCATTATGGTGACGTTCCCGCCCTTTTCCCTGTCATTTTTGACAGCTTTGAAAGCGACTCCTCCTCGCCAATGTTTTTCGCTTGATACTCATCTGATCCACCTCACATCAGATATATTGACGAGCAAAAAATAAGGGGCTGTATTTTTTTGTTTATAAAAAACGCTATATTTTGTCTTTGTCGAGAATTCATGAGCTGGGAATTTTTAGTGGACTATTTAAATTGCAGAATATGAAAAAGCAGTAGGTATACATTTGTGTACCTGATAGATAAAACATTTAACATAAACATTTGAGATAAAAAAAAAGAACATAATAAACCTCAAATTTTAAATAAGATATCTTATATCACATAAACCGTAAGTTTCAATTGGATTGTAGCATTGCACGCAAATCGTGAATCTCAGAAGGATTACAAAGGAGACGGGTAGTATTGGACGAACGAGGTAATATGAGCGGCCCTCGGCGGTGAACGTCAAGAATATGAGCGGTTTTCTCGCGACGAGGCGAGGCGACGTCTCGGAGTCGTCAGGACTTGAATAGTATTACTGCTTACTTATTCTGATAAACGTTTAGGTCAAGTATATTGCCTTAGTGTTGGATTCAAAGTTTTTTGGTGCAACCTTAATATTTACATTAGTTATATTCTAGTTATTATACTTTGTTTATTGCCAATAAATTATTTAATTTCTAAATTGAGTTGCTCTACCGACGGACATCTCTATAACCACCTACAATAGAGCAACCTTATCAATTTTACAAGTGAATGAACTGATGATCCTTCTAGTAGGTATTTTGTGTATGTTCCTTTTTTCTCGCTCAACATATCAGACAGGCGCAGCTTGTGAACTTGATTAATTGCCTAATCAACGCCACCTATTGGCTCTTACATGTCACTACGCGCAATCACTCACTGGCGTCCGCACAGTGCGGTTGTGCCAACTTGCGCTCCTAGATTTATTGACGCAATCTTCACAACCGTGAAAAACTTGCTACTTGCCGCCTGTGTTGCCACGTAACAATTTATTACGCTTATTGGCTCTAGATTTACGCTGACGTGCAAGGGTCATTTGCTGCAAAGTAATTGATTCTAATAAAATAAGACAAAAGCCTTGTTTATAGAATACGAGTATTTGCTCTTAATAAATATGTTACAAATCCTAATGCATATTATTTTTGTTTCAGGTAATATTCCATAAACCTTCACTTTCTACGTAAAGGTAACTACACAAAATGCTTTTACGTAAATGGTGCGGCAGAGCGCCTAACTTGGTTATTAATAATTTCTAACAAAATAAAAAATGTCTGAGCCCACAATCCAAATACTACGCACACGCCTTCCACAACCACTAGGCCGGCAAAATGAAATTCCCGCAAAAATTAATATCCAAATTCGAATATAGCCACGTTTTGCGGAGACGAGTGGCGCCAATGAACCGTTGGTAATAAATGTCATTAGAGGACGTGACGTCACGGGAACATGGCCGCCTCCCTGTGTCCAATTATGTCTCAAAACTGCCGGACATAAATTTCAATAACACAATTTGTCACAATTTGCGGCTACGGCGAAAATGCAGGCTCTTTGTTTTTTTGACGGTAGATTGTATCGTGATCCACGCGACTCGGGACGCAGACTAAATTTATGTGTCTGTCAGTATCACTCAGCCAAAATTTTGTCTGAGTGAGAGACGTTTTAGATTCGAGTTGAATTACATGCTATATAATGCAACTTATATGCAACTGATAATTACATGCAACTTCATGACATTTCTTTTTTTATTTTACTTTAATATTATTCGATTTAATAACACAAACCTTACAATACTATTCACAAAGGCACAGGTTATTGGAAGCTCAATACTTCCCATAAAAAATTAGAAACCACTTTTTTATGATTTTTTAATTTTGCATTTTTCAATGTTATTTTTATACTTATGATAAATTTTGAATAGAAAAATAATGGAAAAAGACAACTCGGCCACAAGTGAATTCTCAGATGGGACTCGAACCCACGATCCTTGGAAATCCGGTCCAAAGCTCTAACCACTGAGCTACCGAGACTTAATACACAATATTTGTTTCATTGTTTAATCACCCTTTTTCACAACATTCTGCAATCATCTTGTTACCAAAATCATGTACTTATTTGAAAGCGTCAAATCGTAGCCAGCATGAGCTCTCACCACTACTCCGCCGAATCACGTGCAAGGATTAATCGCCAATGAAAATTTCCGCCCAGCCGTGAAATTACAATTTAAATGTCGCTGTTTATACCCAGTAAGTTTTCGCTTAATTTCCCTACATAGCAACATCACAACCGTCCTTACGAATATTTATGACACGTAAATATTCGTTTACGTGTCTTAAAATATTCGTTAAGCAGTTATGTGCCAACGAAGCGAGTCTATGATAACTTTTCATACAAGAATGTACTCAGAAATAATTGAACGCTTTTTTTTAGCTTCTTTTTTTTGGTATATTCTAGTTTTTTTCGTTAATCGTTACTATGATTCCATTTGAGGAAAAATCTATTCTTAATTAATTTAATAAAGTCTGCCGCAGCCGTGTTTCGAGTAAGCGCATTGAATATACAAGTGACGAGCCTATCATTTGGAGGGGGGTCGACGACCCCGCCTGAACGGACATGAAGCCACAATTCGGCGCGACTTACAGTGCGAAGCCTTATCTAGGGCCTTCAGTCTAATGACTCACATGTCATTTATCACTCGACTAATACAGGATTACAATACTTCACGTCAGCATTTCATATACCAGTCTAGACTGTAAAATAAGCTTAACGAAGTCTTGAATATTATAGTTGCCTACTGCTATTTCAAAATACTCGCCTGAATCATATCTTAATAGCGGCAATAAACGTTAATTCGGGCATGTCAGAAATTATGAAACCAAAAAATCTATGCAGCAGAGATAAGGGAGCCCTACAGATGTCCGTGTTTATCTTTTAATAGGCATGTAAAGTGCAGCTTTTAATGTAGGTATGTAATGCGATATTATCGCGTTATTTATCGGCGCCGCCCCGCGCCGCGCGCTTATAACCGCCCGCCCGCCACCGCGGAGGCCTGTGTGCGCCGAGCCTGTGGTGAAGCCGCTGCTTGCGTCTCTCGGGCCCGACCGGCCACGCCGCCACACCAGCGCGAGCCTTCGCTCGCTTCGGTCGTATCGCGGAAACCCACATTCAAATGAAACATTCGATTAATTTGTACGATAACGCACGTTTTATTACTCCGTCTTTTATTTTCGTTTTATTTCACGTCTAATGCAATTGCACTCGAGCAACGCGAGTCGTATAATATTTTCATACTGTTATTCTTGGTTTTTATTGGTTTTATGTGCGTAAGTGAAAAGGAAACGAGCACTATAATGGTGAGTTGTTCGAACTTTTGATTTCTTTTTCATTATATTAATTTCAGTTTCTAATTCTTTCTTTATTATTTTTTCCGTATCTTTCTTCATTTTTGTTAATTCGATTGGTTTGTAATACGTTAATTCGAATGTCAATGAAATGTCACAAAATGGATAAAAGGAAGCGTGCTATGGTACGACTCATACGAATTGTGAAGCAATCAACAGTAAAGATCTATTAGACCATTTAAGCGCGTCACAGTGGATGACCTATAAAAATAGATGCCAATATACTCACTCAATA
The DNA here is from genome assembly GCA_910589605.1 of Chrysoteuchia culmella. Taxonomy (NCBI): domain Eukaryota; kingdom Metazoa; phylum Arthropoda; class Insecta; order Lepidoptera; family Crambidae; genus Chrysoteuchia; species Chrysoteuchia culmella. Next base: position 15,964,900 of record OU342651.1, on the reverse strand, counting down.
GGACGAATAAAATGTGTGTAGTTGTACATAGCTATGCAATATTATGATACAATTAATCTTGTTAAAATTATAAACTACAGAAATAATCAATAGTGTACAGCGTAACTATTGATTATTTCTGTTTCAAAAAACAGAAATTAGATAAAAAAAAAATGGCTTGGCCTTATCACAACTGACTCTATTACGTAGAAGTGTAAAATCATCCCGGTATCGATTGGGCCCACTCGCGATAGCAAGTGATAAGATAGTTTATCTCCTCGGACACCCCTTTCCGCGCCGCTGTCACCCTATCATCTATAGAAAAGGTCAGTCGGGGAAATTATAAAAAAAGCATACAATTGGTGATTGCCGCATTAGCATAAAATAATTTTCGTACAATTTTACTGCAGGCTAAGAAAGTATTGGCAGCATTGTTATTTACTTTTCAAGTTTTTGTGAGAACAATTAAAATTATATCAATAATTAGCCAGCCATATACATTTTAGTGATAACAACTAGAAAACATATTTGGTAGATCTTCACGGGTAGACTGAAATTTATTTCTAAAATATTTAAGCTAAGTACATTATACTATTGTTTTAGTATCTATCTGTGTAATATAAACGTAATGTAATTCGTACAATAGACTCATAGACTCAATCGTAATTGCGCAGCGCACTTGTAATAAACTATTATTTTCATCGTCTTTCAATACTCGCCTAAGGAACGCGGCTATGATGTTTTATAAACAAATGCCTTTGTACACCTAAACGTGGCTAAGAAATTCCAAACCTACTTGATCCACTCTACATGAACCGTAACTCTAGCAATTCCTACATATTTATACCGGCTGATGCAAAATTATAACATATTTGAATTTCTAATTTTCTCTCACTTGACGTTACAGTCATAATCGTGGATGCCAAGAACTCGAACGGTTAATCATTGCTCCAGAAGTTACAAAAAAGATATCCATCTTGATAATGTTCCGAAAGTTTATACGACTGCGGTAAGGACGTCCCTGTCAATTAAGAACAGTGACGAGAACAGGCAACTCGCTAATTATCTGTAGTGGTTTCCTCAAAACTACGCTATCCATTAGGAAAGTTAAGTTTGGAGGTAGCATCACATCTCTCATAGTTACGCCGTCATACGATATTACTCATCTGCGGCCAGAAAAGTTGAAACAAAGAAATAAAAGACCGTTGCGGCACCGCACTCTTACTCACCGCGTCGATCACGAACCTACATTTGCGATTGTGACACATACTCGTACATGTTGTACGTCAGTTGCCGTTATACTTATACGTTGATTTTAATTAAGACTCTAAAGTAAATACTGAAAAACCACGGCCACTATCATTACTAAGAAAAAATGTTGTACTGCCTTGCTATTATGATAAGTACTTTTGCAACATCACTTTCGAATTTGCACGTGAAATGTCAGTTTTGTCATATAAAAATTCAAAATTCGAATGCGAATTTGAAAGTGATTTTACAAAAGTACTTATCAGAATAGCAAGGCTGACGACGATGTCGTATCGTGTTTCATAATTATGTCACATAATTATGTGCATTATTGTTATGTTAATTATTTTGTTTAAGTTTAGGAATAAATGATGACATGAATACCTATACGAATACGAAGTTTAATATCATTCAACAACAGCTTATACTTTGATTCTTAACAAAACGTTCCTACAACCGGGGCAAGGTCCCAACAGAGGAGTTGATTGATTAGTCAATTGAGTTACTTTTTATTCGTAGCCACAGAGAAGTTTGATCGTGGAAGAATCGTAATGACTGGTTATATTTTTATATGTTTTCTTTCACGCAAAATAGACCATTTATTTTTTAAGATTTATTACGTAAGCTGCACCTTTAACGGGACATCTTAAATATAAAAGTACCCTTATCATGAGTAGACAAGTGTAGAAAGAAGGTAGAGCTAGTCGGAGTGTAGTGGGAACACGATCTCGGCACAAATTGATTGAGAACGACATTTGATATAAAATTGTGTTGTGATTGATGCGACCCGCCTCCCGCTCGCTAAGTGCTCTGTCGTGGTGCCTATACACATCATAATGTATGTACCGACATTACACGTGGAAACCAGATAATGTAGCTACATTTATTCTCGTGCTATTTTGTACACTTCAGAACATATTTCACACGTAACTTTTTAATCTCGCCGACGCTATGCTTGCGGAGCATCATCAATAAGTTTTACGAACAGATAAAGGTTTCCTTGCAGACTAGTGCTAAGAAAAGCGGACAGAATTTCCCCTCATTAATATTCTCCGTAGCAACTTCCTAGTATTTTTCATTCTTGATAATAACAAGGGACTAAATTAAAACGGATATAAAGAAGAAATATGATTGAGCCAACAAAATAGAAAGAGAAATGTTGAATATAGCCACGAATAAATAAACTCAAAGTAGTAATATAAAATAGGACTTACGAATATTCGAATCATTACCAAATATATTAAGTATTCATTCAAATCCAAAGTCAAGATCCGAATGCAAAGTAAATGAATGTGTTGCAACTTAAATTCACAGTAGAACAGACAAGAACTTGATACTGTAATTAATACCAATGGATGTTATAATCATGGCCGGCGTTTTTAGCTCCCAACATTAACTTGGGCGTTAAGCGGCAGCTTGTCCTCAAACTTTACTTTATTTCAGTCGCCAGGAGGGATAGAACAAATTTTTCTAGATCACTCGCCAGAAAAGGGCGAGGAGAATCGTTCAACAAATTGCTTCAGCTACGCTTAATTTACTTTACAAATGCTTTTAAAGTTTGCAGCTGAATATTCCTTAGTTGCCGAAATTACTCTTTCTCTATGCGTTGTGAATATTTTATTGAGCCTTCAGAAAATATCCAAACCCGCTGTGTAGGTAATAAATAAACTCTTTAATACTTTATTCATGTGTTTTCATATGATAACCATAGGTTTCATATCAAAATAATTTGAATATTAGGTGGTCCTTCGACTGGTATTTGGAATATCCATCACAGCAGCACGAATCGCGACGTATACACACGTACTATACTCGGAGCTGTGACCAATCCATCCATCACACTCCGGATTCATAACAGTCTTCTCTGCACATCCCGTAACACATGCGTCGGGCTATACGGACCTACATATCTGTATTGCAGCTAAGAGGATTACTACAACTGTCACATAATTTATGTACTGCGATCACTACTGAACAGTACATTTATTTGGAATATGTTCGTGTTTTTAAAAGCTCATCGCTTGTAACATGATGATTGATGAAGAGACCCGTTGATCCGATTTCTATAACATCGAAGTGGTGACGGCGGGCGTACTAAAGTAACTAAATTTTGTACTATAAAAGTACTTAGAACGTTTAAGAACGTTTTTTCATGATTAGCACTGTAAGTACTATAAACCCTAAATATGCCCTTGTTTTATCACTTATTTACCTATACTATAACCATTACATAAAAGCTCTCATGGTGATAAATCAACTCTTTAGTTGAAATGTAATAATCTTGAATGTTTATATCACAAATCGCACTATTAAGGTAACCAAAACATGTTTATAGTGCTATTTTGAACTTTAAACGCTTCCAGTAATCTTTTACATCACAATCGATTGCCATTTTATTGATGGTGTGGTCATATTAACTCTGCCGTCGTAACCAATTTATCCTTTTTGTCATTCTCTATTGTTGCTTAACGTAACATGTAATAAAAAGTACATACTACGAATCATTCACAGACTGTAACTCTGCCGTAACTTGTACATGCTAAAAAAAATTATCGATAAAAATTTTGTGTTGATTTCAAATTTGACACTACGCCCTAATAATTTTCGTGTTTAATAAAATTTTAATTAATAAAAAACAACTTGTACCGACCAGCTGCTATAGTACCAATTGGATCCAGGTGTGCTGCTAAGGTGCTATCACGGCAGAAATCGGCAGCCATATTTTCACCGAAAACGTATTAAGTCCATTCGTTATTAATTTTAGTGCTTTTACGTCACGATTTAGTCTCGTAACAGTAATACGAACTCACTTAGAGAGCTGTTACAATTTTAAGTTATTTAACAACTGCACCAGGAGCCGCTATGGTACAATATCTTAATATATATAAATCTCCTGTCACGATGTTTGTCCGCGATGGACTCCTAAACTACTTAACCGATTTTAAATTAAATTGGCACACCGTGAGCAGTCTGGTCTAACTTAAGAGATAGGATAGCTTTGATTCCAAAATTCCCACGGGAACGGGAACCACGCGGGTGAAACCGCGCCCGGCCTCTAGTAGTACTATAAAGAAGTGCACATGTCATAAAGAATTGGCCCTATAGCGGTGTTGAGGAAGCTGTTAAGAAGCTAAAACGTTACGTTATGATTGTGCACGGTACTTCTATAGTGCAGATTGATCCTGTAATATTGTTTTCGATACTGCTACAGTACGAGTACTGTAAAAGTTATTTTATCGCATTATTCGTACAAAATAGATACATAATAGTGTCAGTAAAGTAATCGCTTTTTTCATATCCATTACAGTGCAACAGTTGATGATTGTTTTGTTTATTTTTGTAAGCGTTCTAGGAGCAAAATAGAACTTACATACTCTGATAAAACGTTTATATAGCTGTACTTTACAAGCAGTCATTGTGTTTACCATTATAGGCCTACTGTTTGGTGATAAAAAGCTTTGATCATAGAACCTTTTGTTACTTCCATTACGTTTTAAGTTATTCGCTAATATCACCGCTAGGGCTGTCAACAGGCCGTATCTGCCGCGGGCATTATGCTCGCCACCCCATAAACTCATCCTTAAGGCGCGGGCCACGCCCGCGCCGGGTGAACGATGACGTGATTCGAACGCGATATATCCTCCTGCAGGGTAATATTGTGTCGCCCGACCGACTGATAGCTCCGGCCCTTTAGCAAAAAATAAGGTCGCCCGTTTACACGAGAGCAAAGGCTTTAAGTGACAGATACTAGATAAATGTTACTGCTCGTTAGATAAGGGCGAGCGCATAAAAAGTTCCAAGCGAAATCATGTAAAAATGCAAGGAGTCGCGCCCTCGCACGCTGCGGGCGTTGGGTATCAAAGTTTAGCGGTGTATGTGTATGTAATTATTGTCGATATCGGGTAACTTTGCGAATTCTGGGACGGTCCCGATTTCATTATGCAGGAGTGTAGCGGACAGCCAAGTGAGGCCAAACTTAGATTGAAGGCGGCGACGCGAGCGCGTGCTTAAACTGTATCTCTACTCACTTAAGCAAAATTTACAGCAACTTTGCACAAGTTTAGCGGCTTGTCACAACAGCTCCGTGCTATTGGCCTGCATTACGGGTGCACAAACTTTCCAAAGTTGCATCTTTATTTGAATGTGTTTCCGCATATCTATAGTTTTATTTCATATAACGCAGCAAATTCAAATTATTGACGACATTAAGAGATGTGAGTCAACTTGGTCAACAAAAAAGACTCAACAATTACAATTTAATAGATTATAGTAACTAATCAACAGCTGATAATACTATCATTGGGCCGGGAAGCCTTATCACCGCAAGCATCCGCGCAGGGGACGGAAGTCGCCCACGGGCTGCTTCCGGCGGCGCGTGCGCCGGTCGCGTCAGCCTGCCGATGCCGACACCCGACACTCGGTGTCAGCTTCCGATAACCGACATCGAAACCGACCGCTGACACTTAATCCACCGCAAAGCCTCAATGAAACTTTATATTTAGAACTCCTTAAGAAGTTTAAGTCAACTCGCAGGTAAAATTAGACGTTCGATTATTTTGTTTATTTGTCGCTTTTTTTATGAGATTCACTTATACTGATGTTAATTATAATATACCAATCTACCGAATGTAAATATATAATTGTTGACTTTTTCTTCATTAGTTTGTCGTGGGGCGGCGGTAATTGATATACGAATTTAAATTGACACTCGATAGTACTAAGTCTTCTATACAACAGTGAGAGGAAACATTAAGGCTAATTCCGCAAACATTCTAAGCAACCGCTCGCGTTAATAAACAGTTAAAAACAAATGGAGAAACCTCACAATTGCTCTAATTACCGCCTCTGTTACCAAATCACGAGAAAATTCACGCCCTCAACCCCACATTACAATGAGGGAATGGAAGAAGCCTGTGAAAAAGCAAATTAAATTAATTGTGATGTAAACGAGGGTAGGCCGGCGCAGTGCGCGCTTTAAATAATAGATGGCAGCACAGGCGAGCCGCACCCTTCCGACGTAGTTGTGTGGTCGGTGACAATTCCGATAAGTCAGACGTTAATTAATAAATAATTGTTTTATGTTTCATAACGTCGACAGCAGCCGCGCTCCTAGACGTTTTATTTCATTACACTGCAATATCAATTACGGTTCGTTAATACGTTTTCGTCAGCAAACGACCGGCCAAGTTATTCCCTTTTCAACAGTATTAAAATAAATAGTAGTAATAGTACTTAATATATGAAAGTATTAGTTCCGCTTGAGCCATAACAGCTTTACCACCCAATAAGTCCCTATCATGCTCAGTGCTGCAAGCATTTCAAAAAACATTGAATTTTGACGTAGAAGATTTAAACCACCTGTTTTCAAGTTAACGATATTATAATAAGCTATACTTTATGTCGATAAAGTTTCAATATTTTTCATGTTTGTAAAAAAACCAGAAAGACAAATATAAACAAATAAATATTAATGACTAAGGGAGGTTAAGAATCGAAGGTGAAAACTATATAAAAGTGTATTTGCTGTGAAAACAAAGTGCGCCGAAATAAGACGTTCGATCGGTTTACATCGGCCGTATACTGCGCTATTTCGATCACTCCATCACTCGGCCGACGTAGCAGGGCTGCCGATGGAATAATATATGTACAAGATTTAAAAGTAGATAGAGCAATGATGGACATAGTTTAAAATTGTAGGTATATCCGATATGTTGAAAAAGTTTTTTTTAGAATCATTTGACCTGTTTCATAAATGCAAGTCACACATTTGTGGTATTTCTCATTCGATTTTTAGTTTGCACAATAAAATTCTAACTATTACGACTGAATATACAGGTTATTAGAATAAAATTGTTGAGTACCCAATATTTTGTGCTTCTGTATTACTATGACAAATTAATAATTGTTAACTCCTCAAGGACTTTTAATAGTCTTGAACTTCATCAAACCTAGCATTATTCTATAATAAAGATATATTTTGATATTAATATTGTATGAATTTTGTTATAAGTTCAGCTTTAAGTATTAGTCCTAAACAGACAAGCTCTTATAAATAAGACAAACACTCCTTTCATTATGTGTAGAACGTTTTAGGTTCTAAGTATAATTACATAATCTGTATTGCTCTATATTCAAAGGAACTATTTTTGAACACTGACTATTGATTGCCCTTATTCCAACCGCTACGTCTCGAGTGCGCTGGATATTGTTACTTTTTCTCATTCAAAATTATTAATTCCTTAGAACAAATTGATTAGAATATGTGTTATCTAAGTTTTTAAACAATAGAATGTCTTATTAAATAACTTTTGTAAAAATAAATTGAACATCGAATTTGTGTTCTTATTTTTTTTTTACAACAATTTGTTTTTTTTTTAGCGAATGTGAACTTTTTAGTTTGCATGAGAATAATTGGGAGAACAATAAAAAAGAACTAGTTATACTGTTTTCAAAACTTCACAAAAGGTTTAACTTTTTGCGTTAAAACTTCGTTCGAAAGAGGTTTTTAATATTTTGTTGTTAGAAAACCTAATTAAGTATTAACTTTTAGTTGAATACATCTTAAGAAAAAAGAAGAAGAAGAGAGAAGATGACCCGTTCCCGGGGACTCACTCAACCTGGGTGTGATGTGTGCACTCGTTGCTCGGCCCATCACAACCTCCTTGAGTGAGCGACCGTGGGCGGGCGAGCGACGGACCCGAGAGAATACAACACAACTTCGCTGAAAACTTTTACTTATTGCAAGACTACAAACAAAATAATTCTGTATTAATTTAGTTTGTAAGAATACTCTTTGGTGTTGTAGTACTATATCGTGAGTTTGGTCACCACATTTTTTTAATAAAATATGAAGCTAGAAAGAAGGAAGGTACCTTCTTGCTAGTTTTATAACAGTTTTATCCGTACCCTTAGTTTTAAAAAGATACTAGTACAAAGATTCAACAAAATATGTGTAGTGACTTATTTTTGTACAACCATTATTTTAATACTATTACCATAATACGAGCCATAAATATATTTTTTTAAGTAATTAAATTTACAACCACTCCTATACTGGGAACTCTATACACTACTCGGAAGCTACGAAAAAACTGAATATCTGAAGCGGGCCAGCGAAAATAGCAACACTAACGTACAGAAACCAGGCGCGCACCTATCGAATGATTTATACGTTATTGGCCACCGATTCGGCGGTTTACGACATACACTAGCGGGATCATACGGATTCAGTCAGGCCAATTTGTCACAAATGGAAAATACAAAATGACAATACTATTCATATCTCTCTGAAATACGATGATTGAACATATAAAATACAAACAAAATCTCAACAAACAACAACATCAATGCTTTTAATGTTCCTACGAGTATTCAAACAGTCACTGATGAGACGTAATATTCAGGGTACTTGATGTAGAAATAATAAAGCAATGCTCACTTACACCGCAGTTTGCAACTGCAGGTGCAGTCCACTTTGTATTCACGTTACAAAAGCTTCACAACACAAACATGGTTACAGAGAATTTTTTTTCTGCAGTGTCGAGTGGACCCTAGATACAGACGTTAGTTTTTCAAGCTAGGATTGCAAGCTAGAATCTAGGTATACTTTCTTGCTTGCTGTCATGACCTGACCATAAAGCTACTTATGTTCACATGAAGTGAGAATGTCTAACTTCCTAGCTTACCGACACTAGCTTACTATCCTAGCTCCAAAAACTAGCCTCGTGTGTCTCGGGCACGGATAACAAACAATTTTCGTACAACAACGTCAATGCTTTTAAATGTAATATGAAATGAAACATTTAAAAATGCAAATTAAAATCGAATCAAGTATTCAAACAGTCACTGATGAGACGTAATATCCAGTGTACGTGACGTAGAAATAATAAAGCAGTGCTCACTTACAACGTAGGTTGCAACTGCAGGTGCAGTCCGCTTTTGTATTCACGTTGCAGTGGCTCCACAAACATCGTTACCGAGGATCTGCAGCGTCGAGTGGACACTGTTGTCTCTTTCAATCTTCTGCCGGACAATGGCATGTCAACCACGCGTTATTCTCATAGCAAGCTCATAGCCCTTTGTGCGATAAAGGAATCTTTTATTATATCACATAAGCGTGGAATTACAAAAACACAGTTAGGTACATTACATGCCTATTACGGCGAAAATTATTTTTTATTGTAAAAACACGCTAATTGTTTTGTCACACGCAAATAATTTATTCCTTTAATTTATGTTTAGTTCGATTTTTCCTATTCTTGTGGAAACACGTGTGGAATAAGGCTACAAATAAATTTATAAGAAGCATCGATTGCGCCGATTGTGAGAATTGGCAATGAATTATAGCTTTTAAACTGATTCGCTTTTGGTAAATTTTAAATAGAAAAATATTGGAAAAAATTAGCTCGGCCACAAGTGATTCGCTTTTGTATTAATATTTTGACGTAGAAAAAAATTTACTGATGAATACTAAATATATCATGAGCTAATCGATTTAATAGTAGAATCGATTCAATGCGATATTTGCTGTCAACAAAGTTTAGTTAATACAGTGTAATTAACGTCATTCCTATAAGCTGATTAATCATTTAAGCGTTTAATCATTACAAATCCATGTCTATTGATGCAACACGTCAAGTAAATGTGGTTAATCAAATAGCTACGTCTGTTATTGTTAAGTAGCTTATCTTCATCTCACACCTGGTTGCGCCGATACGCAGTGCACCTGATTAGCCATGCAGTTGCATTGCTTCTCATTGTACAGTTGACGTCACAAGTAGATAATTTATCGTAACAAATACAACTGACATTCCTTAAGCATTAATCGTTTAGACGTAGGCACCTTCCATGTTATCTTCGCTGAACCTCTGTCGGATGCAGCTAAGATGCTTTGTAACTTAGTTAATTATAATAGGTAGAAGAATGTAAATTATATAGAATCAGATTTATCATAGGACTGAGATGTCTATCTATACTAATAAAACAATACCGTGACTGAACAGACAACGCACAGCCCAAACGGCTGAACCGATTAAGCTGAAATGTTGCATACATTATCCTTTAACGATGTAGACAAGCACTAAGATAGAGTTTTTTGATATTCCCACGGGAACGAGAACCATGTGGGTGAAACCGCTAGTCTTCTATATATATATATACTAATAAACAATACCGTGACTGACTGACAGACAACGCACATGCCGAACGGCTAAACCGATTAAGCTGAAATGATTAAATAAAGAAAAACTGACTGTTGTTACTATATAACTATGGCTATACTGGCTATACTGAATAAGTGGCAAATTTACTTCTGTACATACATACACCTGTAATAAATATAACACTTCTTCATGTCGATCAAATGTCGATTCAATATTACTTTTAATAGACTAACAATGCACTTAACTATATTGCAGTGTATTCACCATTGTTAAGTGGCAATTAAAACAGAATGGAGCATACATAAACATACCATATAAGGTTAAAAGCAATTATGAAACAGGTGTGTTCGTCAGATATGCAATTGCGATAAAGAGGATGTAGATATTTAAAATACTTTATCAATAAAAGAAATATTATGTCTGTATTAATCAAAATAATAGCAAATATTCATTTGATGACAAGTTATTATAGACGTTAACCTTTCAAATAAGCGACGGTTATTTAAAGCTTTCATTATTATTAGTTTTGGGGTGTGATATGAATCTAAAATTTAATCAAATAGTTTAGTTTCTTAATTTTACTATCAAACTGCATAATATTTAAAATATTGTACTGATATATAAGTTTTATTCAATATCAAAATGTGTTTAAAGAATTATGGCATTAAACTTACTTAAATACTCAAGATGCAGTCTCGTTTTCCATCCAAATATCCCGTAGTCTAATCGAATTCATTATAATGTCCCGCACAACCCAACTATTTGCGATACATTTGAAATATAGACAACCGTACAAGTTACAACTTAAGGAACACACAACCCCATGTCCTACCATATGTCAGAGCCTAACGACGGCTTACGATACTGGCAACACACAACCAACAACCTTGCCAACAAGCTACGAACCTAAGCCGTAGCACTGCTACGCCGTAGACGACTACGAAATTATATAAAGAACGAAACAAATAAATTATAATGTTTTAAATATTTTACCAAATCTTCATTGGAAATGTATTTTTATTTCAATAAAAAAGGTAGAGAACGGTGGCCTAGCCTACTGCCATCTCCTAGCGCAGTATTGTTTCAATCTTATAATGCTATTTCGTACTCCGATCGTCTTATAGTAAGCTTATATTTCAGCTAGAAGTTTTGTATCGTTTTTTTTTTTAAAAAAAATACTATGAAGGTCTTAGTACTGAACAATTTTAGTATAATAATTAAAATTTATTAATTAAATTAATAATTTAAGTAAAGATGATGGTAGGCCCCTAGGTCTGAAAATTAAAGTGTAATCTACTTTTTAGAAAACTAGCTGACTAATTAATGTCTCTTATTTATTTTTCGAAAAAAAAATATTGTTAATAAATTCGGGTTGTCTCACAAGTGACTCAGACGGGATGGGGATGTTTCGATTTTTGAGACGACTAAATTTTTTCCTAGTATTTCTCTAATAAAAATGTATCCTGATTGTGCTCATATTTTTCAACTAGTATGTTGTGTAAACTAACAGCCGATAACATAAAACAATTTCTGCTACAATCCGTCCCGAAGCAAAATGGGGTTCGCAATAGTTGGTGCGAACGCTGCCAAATTACTGACCTCACCTCTGTGCTGTTGACAATCACTGCTATCGTGTTTCAATGGTGTCACTGAAGTCGCTTTGTACGGCTGCCTAATAGGCGGCTTCCTATCTTACTGTACTTTGGAATCAAACAGACAAAAGTAATTTATATATTTGAAAGCTATGTCAAATTACATTTAGAAAGACCTACAAGTACATTTTATTTTTTATCTTATAGGTATCCAATTTCAATTTCTTTAGCGTGGGTAAATATTGATAAAAAATAATATCGGCTATCGTAGCAAGTAAACAGATTATTTATAAATAACTATAACGTTTGAAAATTATTGTAAATACACAGCATCAAAAAAACAACTTTAACTACCCTCTAGAGGTGTAGTACTTTATTAATATAATACCGACATTACCGCCTAATATTAAATATACACAAAAGGTTACTTTATTTCATATTAAGTTAAAACTTCATCTGGCGAATCTAATAATTAATGAAGTTGTTTAGAAATAACACTGGACGAGGTACAAGCAGCCGCTAATTGTTAAACTTTGCCGACGTTCGTTAGGCGTCATGCACTCTATAGTAATTGCATTAAAATGTAGAAATAGCTTTCACTTTTGTTCCCTGGATGATACAATGCAAAAATAATTAATATAACATTTATTTTTACTTTAAAATAAGTTATTAATAAAGCTGTTTCGTTCGTTTCTTTAAACGCGCTAATGTCTGGCTGGACCTACCATTCGGAAAAAATCTTATTTTGATATCTCAAATTGAGAAACGTAAGATAACACATATAAAAATGCAAACGACTGGCCGCTTATTTCCCTCTAAAATCATACAAAATATCTTAGGAAAACAAAAGAATCGTCGAGAAAATTCACAGGCGAATCAGAGTGATATATTCGGTTTAATATAAGCATCTGCATAAAGCGAGTTGTTTACCGACTCCAGCCGGTCTCAAGACAATTTGTTTGAAAGGTGTCGCGGCGCAATCCACTCAGCGATCACCGGCGTGCCTAACCGCCTCGAAATACCCGGACACGAATCACTCCGAGGAAATAACCCGTTCGAAACCATTTACTGGACACGTCTAAACAACTTCTTGGAACAAACAAACGTGTTGTGAAAACCGAACTACCCTATCCTGTGACGATATGTGCCATTGCAAAATATGCTCTATAAAAATCCATTCCATATTGAAACCATCACACTCTTGACAAACTTTATTACTCGGTGATAAGCATACACATTGTAAGCAATATACAATCCTTCGCCGAGAGAGTTTAATACGCTGTCGTAAAAAACCTATTACGAATCGCATACAAACAATAATTAAGTGTAGCTACATAAATCTTAGAAATAAAATTTGTTCAATAACCTTAGTTATTAAACTCTCAGTACGTAATTCCACTCTCCGTAAATACGAATTATAGTGCAATGAACCGACACGAATCAGTAAAAGATTATTATAACTTTGCAAATTAAAGTTAGAGACGATCAATTGTCCCTCTGGAGTTCTCTTTGAAAGGGAACGGAACCATCGAATGATTTTGACAAAAGTGGTTCGGAGTCAAAATTCGTCCCAGGCGACATGATACGTCGAATTTCGTTACTCGCGACAAAATTCCTAATTACGAGAGATGGGAAAATAATGGAAAATTACATTAAATCGTGGGTTATCTAAGCTCTTACTCTCATTATTTCGGAGATGGCGCGAGACGACTTTGAAATTTACTTAATTATGTTATAAAGATACCGATCTGAAGAAAGTGGGCGCCGCCCGGGGGGCGGATCGACAGACAATTGCCGTCTCATCGTCGCGGTTTTAAAGTTTATCTTATTCGAATTTGTTCGCGTTTATACTATTATTGTTTCAAATTACTAACTGATCGAACACAAATTTAATGCAAATGTGGTCATAGTGCATTGTGGTGTGAAATGATTCCTATCATTCTCGTGGAAGTTATCATAGTTGAAACGCAACAGTGATTTATAGCGATACATTTAGTCGTGGAGTACCTCGAATTGAATAAATATAAGCTACTTACTCCAATAAAGATAAAATGAATATGCATAAAACAATTCTATTGTCAAACTAGAGAGGTAACAAACTTAAACCGAGTGCCTCGCTTACATTACTCCTCCCCATGCTCGATCTTACATTTGCTCCCAGCTCATTCGATTACGAGTGCGCTCACTCATTTCCCGCCGTAATCACTTTATGATCGTGTGTGATAAAAGCAAAATTGAGTGTCCTGTTATTACGGACACGCGGTGCAGTCTCAAACTCGTTACGGACTCGCTGCCGTGGGTGCTGTCGACGACTGAAATAGAAAACGCCTGGTGATTAATTGCCAATTACTCCGACTGCCGAGTAATTCCTGCGTCCACTTGTCGTCGTGTTTAATCTCTCATATTATTTTTCCATCTATTAAATGAATCAATCATCCGATATACTGCCATATACCTATTTTAATTTGTGAAACATTAATTGAGTAATTTAACTCACAAGTAATACTCGTACATATGACGTAGAAGCTGTAACTAGCAAAACCGTATTCCCAGATGAACCAACTAATGAGAAATAAACCCATCTTACTGGCTAGTGTTACATCCCCGATCCAAAATTGTAATTTGCGCTGATATAATTCAATATTTAGCGAGGTGTAATTGAATATTTTTCCAATTTGTCGCGGGTAATGGCCCAAGATTGAGTCGGGGCGGCCGCCGGCCCGTGGGGCAGCGTTCACGCATATTCTTAATGTTTCAATTAAATACACCATTTGTAAATGCGACGTTATCACATTTCTAACCTCATTTGTTACGCTTCATGTTTGTACAAAATCTTCTTGAAGTTTTTTTTACATAAATCCTGGTTAAGTTTCGAATAACTCTATTTCAAGAATATTAAAGAATCTCTATTTAAAACAATGTTTGCTTACAATATTTCCAATTCCTTCTTCAATTTTTATTTGCAAAACCTTTTTAACGTAACAAAATAATATTGGCTGCCACTCTGCATTTTACACTCAATATTTTTGCCCACATTTATGATGCAGGGATTGGGATGATGTATATCTTACAATTTTTTACGTCAACCGGTGTCACATGTAAAGCGATCTTAGACGTTGTAAAGTGATGCAAACCGTGTCTCAGCACCAATATTCGGGGATTATCGACACCCTTCACTCTCGCTGGGGGATACCAAGAGTAAAATTACCTTCGAAAGATGTTTTTTTTACATACGTAATCTCTTTTTTACGAAGAGATGAATCCCGGTTGTTGTACGCCGCCAAACATTTCTGATAAATTGATTTTTGCTGACGCTTTAGAATTGAAGTGATATTTAAATGTCTATTCTACGGGTACTTATGTTCTACTTATTTTTGTAATAACAAGTATTGAATACATGTAATTCCGAATCAGCTAGACAATTAATTACTGCCATATAATGCCATATCTTACCAAATACTAGATTAGCTTATTACTAAAATCAAATTACTAAAAAGAAGTTTAATATAATATTCGACATTATACATTCTATACTACTTATCTTTGAAATACACGTTTGGATTTGAAAAATGGCCGAATCCGGACAAAAACTTGGCCTCGGACATATCGAAGTAATCCGGACATCTGGAGTACCCTACTCACGCGCCCGCCCCATCACGTGTACGCGCGAGTCAACAAAAAGGCTCATCTTTCATAGGCCGATTTTCCTCCATACAATCAGAATACAATAGATTCTTTGAACCAGATCATATACTTGAATCAAAAATAGTTTTGATCCACATTATTATAGCATTTTAAGTAGAAGCCTGATTTACATTAGTTATCGCATAATCAAACGAGTAAATACCAAAGATACACCAGTAAGATAATAAAAATAAATTATAATAACGTTTTGTCAAGATAGATAAATCAGCAATTCTCAATTCACAACATTGGTTTTGCATTTTGAGGTGGCAAGGAGGAAGATAGAGGGTTGCACGTCGACTCATTCCGGCGCGGTCACACTGGCACTGGCATGCTAATTCCAGCCGCGTGATATCGAATCGGCCGGTTGGGCCAGACAGCATCTTGAATATGTTACATTAATACTAGATTGAATGCCAACATTATAACTCCCAAATCAAACCGGCGCTAACACAATAGCCTCTTACATCCCATTGTACTCACAGCACTTGGCACGATATCCGGATAGGAAAGATGCGAGAGGGAATTAGAAACAAAGCGAAAACACTGGTCATGAAAAGATCTAAAGTTTGGTCGTTAACGTGTATTATGGGCCGCGTTTCCATTAAGGCCGCAAACTGTGACAGAATAAGACGGCTACGTCCCAAATCGCAATGCATGTGATTCAGAGGCCGCGATTCGCCTCCGCCGGAAGCTCAACAAACTCTGCTTATCGCGTGGCATAAATTGGCAACACGTCGTTAAGGCGGGCCGCACGCTGCGATCCGTCGGCTTTATCAGCGGCCTCTCGTAAAACAGCGCTCTTTGTTATTGCGTTGCCGCGACTTTCCAGAGACTTTTTCATATCACAGCAGCGCAGCGCTGCGAATCGACATGTGCGACCCACACTAGCGCCCGACGTACGGTCTAAACGATTTGGCTACTATCGATAAATATGTCCATTTGGCAGGGAGAGGCTCGTATCACCTAAAAAAGCTCACAGCCTTGAGCGCCGCTGTAATTAGAGGCCAATCGTAAAACGAAAGGGTTGTGCGCGGAACGTCCCATCTGATAATGAGAGCACCACTGGCGCGGCTCCAGCCGCCGCTCATATAAGGCGGTTCTCTCGGTCGCGCTATCGTTACGACTTTTACACTTTTACGAGTTGTTTAGTTTACACAGCCGGCTGTGTATGGGTGTGCGCGCTGCCAAATGCTAGTTCGCGGCTCACCGCGCTTTCACCGCTCCCTAAATATCGCCGCTGTTACGTGTTAATGAGATGTACGCTTCAGGCTCGTTTGGCAATGCGCTAAGCCACTCGGCACATTTGGACTTATTACAGATAAAATCACAAACTCTAGCTACAATTCCAAGTTTTAATTTTCTATATCGAACTAATGACCCAACTGCCTTCGTTACAACACTTCGATTGTTCAATAAACTGATGGCGTCTTTTAACAATAACGGAATAAGCTTCATTCCGACGATATCTATTTCGTTCAGTGGCTCTTAATTAATATTTTCTTTTCTTTCCTTTCCAGGTGAGTGAGGAAGTGAATACAAAACCAGGCTTTGTGCGGCGCACGCGGTAGCCGCTCACCGCTCGGCTCCCGCTTCGAGACAAAAAAGAATATTACGCCGCTTTCAATTTGAACACACAGAAGAAAAAATATGATCTGCACTTTTGTAAACGCAAATGAGGTTCGCTTTGAAACGTGGGACTTAATTTAAATAACTCTGGGCACCTGAAAATTGAAACACTTCGTGAGAAAGTATATCACTATTGTAGGACAGAGTCAAAAGAAGTTGAATCACTCTTATCTAGTACACATACTAATTTTAAAAACAAAGAAAACAGACTATTAGTAAAACCATCTTCGTCTTCTAAAATCCTACTTCTATTCATAGTATATTTATATTTCAACGAATATATCGAGTCGATTTCCATATTTCACTACAGTTTCAAAAGATTTACGTAAAGTACATGAATTTTGATATCGTATGTGCCATTAGGATAGAAAATATATTTGTCTTGCAACGGTTATTCCAATCGAAAACATAAATAAAATACGCTTTGTGCACACGTTACAGTAGAATAGAAAATATTATGCAGAGATAATAAAACTAAATCATATTCTGTAACTCGGACTGCTCATAAAGAACATTTCAACATTTTCACAAACTAATTATATTTTTAGAATTTCCACAACCAGAAAATGACAGGTAAGTTACCTAGACGCTCTCTTAAATGTATGAATGCCATGAACTCTTTATTTAATTACATGGTATAAGATAAACTTCGACTACTATCGTATTTCCTCCTTTACAAAGGCCCAGAGCCAAAACGACCCTAACACAAATCCTTAACGATCTATAATTAAGTTACAAGTAAGTAAGTATATTCACAATCCAAACTATCGCGAGGTAGTATCTCATAGAATCTCGAGAACGATCACAAACATGTAAATCGTTATGCAACGGTGTTCGACCTCCGCACCCTGGGTGTTGAACCTCCCCAGTTTGTTAACTCCGCGGTCAACGACAGCGAACTTACATTATGCAACTATTGTGCAACGCACGTAAATTTTGTCGAAAGACTTCAGAGGACTTAACCAAAACAGACCTTATTTATCACTAAATGTTACTTTCCTGCTATTTGTAGCATGATCTTGGACTTTATGTGCAAACCAAAAGAGAAGTTCCTTGCATGTGAGAGCGAAATCCTCATTACCAATAGGAGTCGATTAATTCAGGGCGATATGCAATGGTATGATTAAGTCAGCTGCATTCGCCTTACTAACATAATTCAGTGCAAGAACCTGAGTTCAGTGTGGGGTGAAGTCACAAGACAAAGAGTGCTAGCGCGGGCAAGAACCTCGGGCGCCGCCCTCCGGGGCAAGCACCCTCGCCACCGCTCTATTTGAGATAATACTCTTTTACGTCATGCCATCCGAGCTTAGAACAGTCTGGGAAATTATAAAACAGGATTATCGGATATAGCGATAGTAAGACTATTCCATTCCTTTTGTATTTTTAAAACAAGCTTTGTGTCTTTATCCGAAATATAAATGCTTCGAGCACTTAATCAAAATGGATGTTTATAGTGTGGTCTTTTCGAGTTCTTTCACCCGTTTGTTGTTTCTTAGAAACAGTTTACAGTTAGTGGTAGAGTAATAATTTTCCAAAGCTATTTAAATTGAATACTTGTTTTTCTTTCGAATGTTTGTTTTAGTGTTGCATAAGGGCAACGCACGACGAACACCCGGGCATCGCCCACGTAGTACTGCATCTCTGCTTCCCGCGCGGTATAAGGAAACTATTTTCATATCATTTCCTCTAGCGCTTTATCATAGTGAACTTCCCGAACACTTGAATTACAGCACTGCTCTTTGAATTGCTTTAGATGTTTGAACACAAGAAGCAAATAGTGTCTGGTTTAAATTTATTCACAACTCATGACTTTTAGTAGTTCAGACGATAGTTTTGTGTTGGGTTTTTTTAAGATTGTTTTAAGACTGTTACGAGTGCTACCTATAAACTAACAGCAACAGCGGGTTTCCAATTCGAAAGTTATAAATTTGCTTAAACTTGTTTGAGTTTCGAATTTGCACGCTGTTTGCCCGGACGTGGGGTCCATTTAGGCTCTAACCCTCCACTAACTTCAGAACAAGCACCAATAACCGACGAAGATTTTGTGATAATATTATCAATGGTTGGCGTAACTCATAGTCGTAACTTGACGATTGTTGACATAAGGGTTTGAAAATAAAATAATTCAGATGTTACTTATTGAAGGTTTAAATAATACTAATTGAAGTTTTAAATATATTAAATTACTAATTGATTTAAGTTAAATATTGAATTTATAAAAAAAAAAATTATATTGCGATACTAAGATAGCTTTCATTTTATTTCTTTAAATAACTATTAACATGCACATACAGGATACAAAACAACTTCTTTAAACCGGAAATTTGACTGATTATAGTCTGAGCTAACTACTATAACTTTATAAAAAGTACATTTCCGATATTTGAAGTTTTAAATAAATTAAATTACTAATTGATTTAAGTTAAATATTGAATTTATAAAAAAATAATGTATATTGCGATACTAAGATAGCTTTCATTTTATTTCTTTAAATAACTATTAACATGCACATACAGGATACAAAAGAACTTCTTTAAACCGGAAATTTGACTGATTATAGTCTGAGCTAACTACTATAACTTAAAAAAAGTACATTTCCGATATTTGAAGTTTTAAATAAATTAAATTACTAATTGATTTAAGTTAAATATTGAATTTATAAAAAAATAATGTATATTGCGATACTAAGATAGCTTTCATTTTATTTCTTTAAATAACTATTAACATGCACATATAGGATACAAAACAACTTCTTTAAACCGGAAATTTGACTGATTATAGTCTGAGCTAACTACTATAACTTTATAAAAAGTACATTTCCGATATATTCTCATACCGGAAAATGATTTCCCACAGTAATTGAAGGGTAGTTCCCTCGCAGGGAACCCTTCTGGTGACTATGGTTGATTGCATTTCGATCTGATTGCATTGTCTACTAACATAAAGAATAAGTATACAGAAAAAAGTTCGAGCTATAGCCTGTTTTAATAATTAGAAAAAAAACCTCATGTCGTATTATAAAAACGGCTTATGAGTTGCTACTCATAAACCGTCAGAGCTTCTGAATAGCAAAAAAACGGGAACATTTTACAAACTTCTTATAGTTGATTTGATTTATTCTTCGTAAGAACGTCCCGATTTACTAATATCACCGGAGTGTTAATAATACTATTAAATTTTTGGTTTGTTGCATGAAGAATAATAAGCCAGATCCTTAAATCATTTACAATTTTAAAATATTATTATTATTATGCTTATACCAGCGTGCGCACAGGAAATCATCCAGATTAATACCTTGTATTACGTTTACTTTCCTTCAGAAAGAAGTAATAAAATTCAGCTTAAAAGTATCTATTACGTGCCAGCGATGGGTCTCTGCTTTTATATAAATGTTTCCTATTCGCTTCAGAGATGAAAAAGTGGAATTCAATATAAATTTCAAGCTCCCTAAAGGGAGGGGAGTTCGTAAAGCTCAAGTTGAAAATAAAGCTGTGACAATTGGAAGAAACGATGTAGTTAATCTCATAAATGATTAGCGGGGCGAGTTGACGGCGCGGCGGCTCATTTGAAATGTATCAAGAGTTGTCCGGTGCCGGGCGGCCGGGCGGCCGGCGCTGCAGCCGGACAGCCGCCGTTGGAAAACAATCCCAACTGCGTTAATCACTTATTTACGCCCGGGTCCACTGCCGCCCGAGTATTTCTAATGAATGCTGAGAATTCGAGGGAATCCTAATGAACCGTGGGAATTTCGATTCTAATGAAGCTGAGAACTTTAGACTTTTCGCTGTCCCGTCTTAAATTGTGCAGTTCGGTCGGACATTGTTGCGGTGCATCGCGCCGGGTGCAGGAAGTAATTTTGCTTCATTCCGCCGGATATATCCCAGGACGCGGGACTTGCAACTAATCGCTTTGTCATTTCCGCAATCGACCGCGACGCCGTTTTGAATACTTGACGTTTGCTCCAAGCATCATTAATGAAGCAATATGTATTTGAGAACAGTACAATATGTGGCATCAAAGATAAGTCAACACAAATAATTGTATTGATGTACAAACTAGCTTTAAGTGGTGAATTGGTGTCTCGAGTCAATCCTTTAGAAACGAACTATCAGAAAGTACTTTAACGGATGTGCTTCTTCAATTGGCACTTTAAAAATTCAAGACAAATACTTTTAGCGCTGCACAGGCAGCGAGCGCAAAAATAACTTGGAACACTTAGCACTCGAGGTGTAGCGGCTCCGCCAAACATGGCTGTTGACTCAACCGATGGGGTTACTGGATGGATCAGTTTAAGAGGCTTAGCACCCACTCACCAATTTATAATAATAAAGATAATAGAAATGGCAAAAACTGTCTTTAACATCATCTCTTTCGATATAGGTACTTTTTTTAATTTTATGAAAATAATAAGCCATTCCAACTTACTTATCTACTGGTAAAAGTAGTGACAGTAAGTTTTTGTGTTGATATTTAATTATTCGTTTTCTCCGGGTTTCATTAGCAAGGATGCTGTAAAACTGTCATGTTGTTTGCAAACTTTGATTTATTAGATTAGATATTATAGTCAAAATTTTGAATAGACCAACTAATTTATTCTCTAAGGAGATCAATAGGCTCGAGCTATAATAATTATTGAAAGCATATTAGGCTGCATCTTGGCAATAAGGTCCCCGAGGAAGATAACAGTGAGAGACATAATCAGACAGTTATCGAGACAAACTTGCTGCAATTATTATAGATCAATATCCTATTTTCATCCTACTTATATATTATAAATGTGAAAGTTTGTGAAGATGGATGGTTGGATGGACGTACTCAGTCACGCAAAAACCACACAACGGATTTGAATGAAAGGGGAATGCTAAAAATGAACCAAGCATCGATGAAAATTATTTATGTGTAGTATTTTAGAGCATAAATAAGTAGAAGGTATTATATATCTTGGTTTTATATATGAAATATTTGGGTATGGTTCTTGTGAAATCGAATATCATATTTGTATCTTACTATTTTTGCTCTATCTCCCCTTAAGTTAATTATATTAAGCGACTATGGGTGCTTATCCTATACATTCTCCTTTGGCACAGACAGTAGATAACCTGGATTAAGACATAAGATACTTTTTATTCCGATATTTCCACGGGAACGGGAAGCACGCGGTTGAAACAGCGGGCGGCCTCTAGTTGCTAATAATTTCCAAGGTATACAAAATTTCGGATAAATCACAAACAAATTAATTTGGTGCCAAACTAAACACAGTTACGTAATACTAATTTAGATGGCAGTTTAATTATTATACAGCTTTTGAATGTGACCAATCTACCACAATAATCAGATACATAGGTACATCTATATAAATATTATAATCTATACTAATATTATAAAGAGGAAAGATTTGATTGTTTGTTTGTTTGCAACGAATAAACTCAAAAACTACTGAACGGATTTGGATGAAATTTGATACACAGATAGTAGATAGCCTGGTTATGAACATAGAATACTATTTATCCCGATATTCCTACGAGAACGAGAACCACGCGGGTGAAATCGCGAGCGGCTGCTAGTAGCCAATATAATTGTAAATAATTTTTGAAAAAAGATTTTTGTAACGAATTTTTCTAATATAGGATGGAAAGTGGAAAAGACTTTACCGAAAAGAACACAGCTCTTAAGTAAAAGAAAAGAATCAAAAATAATTTCCTTCTCAGTGATATTATAAATTATAAGATATTTTTGTGTTTTATTGTTGTTTCTTATGTACACATTAACGGATGAACGGATTTTAATGAATTTTTGTATGCAGATAGACCATTAACCGAACCACGCTCGTAAAACTGCAAGGCTAGTATTTGATAAGATACCTTTTTATAAATAAACTAGCCTTCCGCCCGCGACTTCCTCCGCGAGGAAGTTGGTTGTCGCGCGGGCTTAGGATGTCGCGTGGTGGTGCCACTTATCAGAATAAAAAGTATTCTATGTCCATCTCCACAGTTAATGTTATGTCTATACTAAATTTAACTAAATCAATTCAGCGGTTTACGTGTGAAAAGGAGCAGCCAGACTCCACTTTCACATTTATAATATTATTTGCATGGATTACTGTAAATGGAAAAGTATTTCATGTCACGAAGTATTGTAAAAAAGATTTCAAAGCTATCGCGATCAAAATCGCTATGTCTACTTTACAAATGTTTCTATTCAAAATTTGAACACCTTTTTCAAACCAATAAGAGTGGATTCATGTCCACCGCATCCGACTTCAAAATCGATGCCATTTTAACAATCAACATCCCATAAAACCTTAATAACGACACCCATAGCGATTTTAACATTATTTACCCCTTCTTACCCTCTTAGGGGTTGATTTCCTTAAAATCACCCTAACACTTTTACTTTGAAAATAAAGGACTTATCTTATACAACTTTATCCCCTTTTTCACCCCTTTTAGGTGTAGAATTTTTGAAAACGCTCAGACAGATCAATGTTTATTTTTAACCCGTTTTAAATCGTTAACCCAAATACAAAATTTGAAGATCCTAACAACAAAACTGACGGACTTTCATACATACTTTCATACCCTATTTCACTCCTTTAGGGGTTGAATTTCGAAAAATCTTATGTTTTGGCGCGCACTGTTCATTGAAATAAAACAACGGGTCACGCGATGACTGATCATTACTGATCATCCCGTGACCACGACAGCTGAAAAGGTGCCAAAACGTCGAGAAAACCAAAAACCCCCTAAAAAATCGAAAAAATACGGACAATTACAACTTAGTTCGTGAAATATAGCACGTTTGATATCCGTAAAAGTTGATTTTATTTCGAAAAACTCTTTCTTATTGTACCCCTAGACCACATAAGAAACCTATGTGCCAAATTTGGTGTCTCTAGACCTAACGGTTTGGGCTGTGCGTTGATATATCAGTCAGTCATTAAGTCAGTCAGGACATTTAATTTTATTTAAATAGATAAATAATGGCGTACAAACTCACCTATTATCTACCCCAAGTTAAGTTTCATGAAGAATGTGTGTTATGGATACTAGATAACGAATAAAAATATATTTTTCCACCTCACACGCTCGGAATAGGAGGTTTTGTTATTCAGTTTCTGCGTAGAAAATCGCTTTTTGCGGCCTAGCGCGGCAAAGTACTTTTTTAATTTAATACCTAAAAATATGTCATAATGCGTTCCGAATCGCACTATTGACTTTTTTGTTATATTTGATT
Source organism: Chrysoteuchia culmella (assembly GCA_910589605.1). Taxonomy (NCBI): domain Eukaryota; kingdom Metazoa; phylum Arthropoda; class Insecta; order Lepidoptera; family Crambidae; genus Chrysoteuchia; species Chrysoteuchia culmella. Next base: position 15,940,374 of record OU342651.1, on the reverse strand, counting down.
CTTATTTTAAATAGCTTTAAATTAATTATAATACCCCGTTTTGGTTTAATTATATTATTTTAGTTAATTGAATCATAAAAACAATAACAATAAGGTTAAACTATTTGTTATAAGAATTTTATATTAGGCTGGGTGAGATTTCACAACCTATAATTGGATTTCGGACTGTGACATAAATCTTTATTTTTAAATTGTCTTTGTCTTGTACCTCATGTCAGTGTGAACATTTACGGAATTGTTTTTATTCTTATTATTAAGTAACAATATATTCCTACTTTAATTAACTTTGAATTAACTATAATACTCCCTTTTTTATTATTTTAGTTTTTTATATCATTAAAACAACAAGAATAAGGTATATTTAGATTAAACTTTATGTTTAAAGATTTTTTTACCGGAAGTTGAACGCGGAAACAACCAAAAAATGTTCCTCGCTGTTGTGAGGTGAAAACAGAAACGTTTTTAGCATCTTGTACCTTTGAAATCCTCGCTTGGCTCAGGATTCAATCTTCGAACCACTCGCTACGCTCGTGGTTCAATCCTAGAATCTTTCACTTGCTCAGGTTTCAATAGAGGTAACTCGCCAGGTAACCAACTTTCCAGCCTTGCATAACAAATAACTATTAATATGTATATTACACCCAGGCCAAGACAAATAGACATGTTCATGCACACAAATATTTGTCTTGTCCGGAGATCGAACCCGGGACCTCTGGCGCAGAAGGCAGGCTTAGTACCCTGCGCCAAGCAAGTTGTCAAAATATTTATTTTATAAATAAATAATAAATATTTCTTACACTCACAACAATTAACCTATCCCCAAAGTAAGCACTCTAAGGCTTGTGTTATGGGATACTAGGATATAAATACATATATACGTATTTATGTGTAGAAATATATATAAACGTCCATGACTTAGGTGCAAATGCTTGTATTCATCATAAAAACATTTGCCCCTACCGGGATTCGAACCCAGGACCTCAGAGTAGGCGACACCTTGAAACCGGTGTTTGTACCACTCTACCACGGAGGTCGTATTTAGTTTATAAACTTTATAAAAAGCAGTTATTTTTTCTCGTAACATGTATCGTATAGTTTGTTATGTACAGATTTACATAAGAAAATTTATACGAATGTCAGATACTCCCAGCCCTCAATGTATTCATCATTCATCATCATTATGAATGAGGGCGGCAATGAAAGAAACGAATGTGGAATTCATTTACAGTTATCTCATTGGTTTGAAAATATCAATACAATGTTGACATTATATTTTGTGATAAAGTTACTTGTGTAAATATTTTTGACATAATATTCATCTTACAGACAGTAAACACCAACAATAGAAACGATCAACCTTTTGAAAAAAGCTTAAAATAACGAACATCCTACTAATATTTTAAATATGAATGTTTGGATGTTTGTTCCTCAATTACCCGAAAACGTATTTAAAGGATGACCTGCATTAAAAGATAGGATGCCTACATTTTATCTCGATGTATTTCCACGGGAAGTAGTTGTATATAAAATAAAGTTATCTTTCTAGCGAGAAATTCTTACGTCACTAAAGTTTCTAAAAACACTGAATCAACACTATTTAGAAGAAAATCGAAGCTTTGAATTTTTTTTTTCTATTTCGCACTATTATAATCCAACTATTATTATAAAATGGATATTTTTTTAAACACGCAAAAACGACTTAACGGTTTTGGATGATTGTCAAACAGGCGGATGAAACCGCGGGGGCCATTAATCACAAAAAAAACTTAACTATTTAATTCTGTCAAGCGAAGGTGCCGTTGAATTTGTAATATTTGTCCAATGTATTTTAACTGAAAATAAAAATAAACTACATTATTTTCGTCTGAAATCATGTGAGCGTTAACAATATAACTTATTGGGTAAAATATTAACACTGCATCAGCTCAGGACGCTAATCTCGCGGGGAGTGCATAAACCGCGAGCGACTTCCGACTCGAGCGGTTATCGGGAACGACGGCGTAGAACGATGCGCCGATAGCACCCCCCGCGGCGGGAATAGTCTACCTCTACGTAATGACTACAACTTATCAAAATGTGAGATATAAATATTTCACATGGTGAAAATCTGGAGCAAAAACAAGATTCTCTTCGAAATTTCTTCTGCAGGAAAGTAATATTCTAATTTATAAGCAAAATTTAGATGAGAAAAGGTTCTCTTTCTCTCTGTCGATATCTCGCGTCTATTATGACTTTAAATAACAAGACACAATTTTTTTGCGTTAAAGATTAAAATCTTAAGTGTGTCGATTATTCCAGTAAAACTGTACTCTTATTACAAAATTAACGCCGTTAGTGCACCCACTACAGCAAAGTCTTGCCATTGCACAACCGTCTCGAGTTTCCAATTAAATCTTTCAGTTTAAGCAACTCATATAAAAGTTTCCATCAAGCGTGTCTGTAACTAGGTTTAAATTATACCCCTAAAACGTTAATAATTTTAACGCAAAGTATCACCGTAAAACTAAGTTTAATGGTGTTTTAAAGATGAGATTGCCATCAAAATTAATGACTTTCGTTATTAGATTGCGAGGTAGTTAACGAACCAGATATTAATTTATAAGCGGTATTACATAAACAAGTTCCTGAAATTCAGATAAGGAAAACTACTAGGTATACTTTATAAACCACCGACTGATATTCGGTTCGATTAATAACAAAAGTGCAAATGCTGAACGTCTATGCATCGCGTATCTGAAAAATCGTTTCAATTTTGTAACAGCGCTCGCGCGGAAAATGCCAGCACGTAGCGAGCGGTAATATGCTATTACCGTCATAACAACGTTACTCTCAACTTAATTCGGCCCCCGGCGTTCCACCGGCCAGATTCGCTAATTTCTCTTATGTGCACCGGCAAGCACGAAAACCCAATCTAAACGCGCCTTCTGATAGACAGCTAAATATGTAAATGAACATAGTGCCCATAGTGGCTCAGTTTCAAAGCTGATAGGGACCTAATGCAGACAATACACAGTAACTCCACTAGATTCGTAAACATCTTAGGCACCGCACATATTAAGTTTAGGTCGGCATACAGAGGAGCGTCGTCTGGAAATCCTCTTAAATCCCCGAGGAGCGCAATGCTCACTCCACAATGGTGCACGTGAGAGCCGACAGCCGACATTCAAAGGAGCCATTATTGAAAGAGCTCGCCGATAAAGGTCAATTAGGATACGCCCTGACGTAACCGCCACTGTAGCTGCCTGCCGGTCTATTGCACTAATGATTGCTCAATAAATTCCTCACACGACAAGATTGGATCTCCAATAGACGATAAAACGTTTACTGGGTCACTCGCGATCGCTACAATTCAGCTTAGTCGTATAAAGAAATCAAAATAAAGAGCATTGGAATTTCTGCGCGCAGAAAAGGCGCTTTAATCCTTTTATAGATCAAAGAATCAAGTAGGTAGACTGCTATTGAAATTCCCAGTGAGCATCAATGCCTATTGCCACGTCGCTTATCTCCAATGTACGGCGTGAGACGGAGAGACGCTCGACTCGGAAGGGGGTGGTATTTTAAAGGAGTGCATTATTGCAGTGGTCTGAACAATTACGGCAATCGTATGAACTGTTTACATTCCTGCAGTTTAACTCCGCTAATCCACTGGAAAGGAAAATGATTTATAATAGCATATTACATAATAGACAATGATTGACAAAAAAATATCATCAGAAATCTGTATTTTTAACGATGTCTGATAAAAGTGTCAGTTTTAACGATGATATTCGGGCGTAACGTGTAGTCGTGATTACTGGCGGCGAGATAACCGGACGTGTGAACGTGTGTGACAATCGTTTTGACAGCGCCCGCCAGCCGACCCGCCGCTAGGGACGCCCGCAACTGACACTTTATTATTTTTATGCTAATTTACCGAGATCCGAGTCCGATAGTCGAATAAAATAAAAATCTTTTTTTATTTTATTCGACTATTATTATCCTTTCTCAATGTAGAGATAAAAGATATTATGATATTTGAAGAAATTACGATAACGAAGAATTAGATTTCAACGAGTTTGCAGAAAAGACATAATAAATATCCTTTACTTTTACTTTACTAAAATCTTCATTCAATGCTACATCATGCACTTTTCCTAAGATATTATTAATTTGGTTAACTTCAAAACAATAATTATTTGAAAAATGTGAGCACCTTATTTTACAGATTGTGAACACTGTTAAGATTTTAAAGTATGATTGTGACAAACTTAACAAAGCTTATGTATGCCTAATACCATTCGAAACAACTCTCTTGAGTAACCCCAAGAACAGAAAAGCACTTACATAGGACCAGCATGGCTGAATAAGTTTGATGACTCGCTGACAGATTATTTCAGAAAATTAAATTTGAGCTCGTTGGACACAGGCCATAAAGTTCGTGCTCACAAATCTGTTTGTTACGACATCGTAACGAGATTATGTCCGCTCCGTTCTGAGACGTCGGCGTGTTGTCATGATATTGCATGTTTTATTTCATTATTAAACGCCATAAACGTGGCCCGACCATCCCTCTACTAAATTGTACAGAAACATATTTTGATGCGAATATCATAGATTCGATCATAACTTTATGACCCATAAATATACCTGTTAATACAAATATTTGTGGCAACAAATTATACAACTGTTACCATTGTTATGTTGTTAGATTGGAATTTAATCAACAGAATTATTATAAAAATAGATCATTACAACTACCGCACTTAAATGTCAGCCTAGTTACTCACGCGTGTTTTATCATCATTTACTTAAAGAATCATTAAAATGTCGATCATGTTCGAAAGGTACGAAACATACTTAGAAGACATTTTTTTATACCTAACCTACCCATACGGAAAGACACGTTTCCTTCCATCTGACTACCTTCACTGATTTTCGCATCGCCAATTATTTGTGTCGACTTTTCTATGTGAAAAAGGGGTTTCTATATGTCTATTAGCCGATCCGCAGCTGTAATGTTCAAAAACATGGCGTCGTTAGGCGAGAGGCGGCATTGTCGGCGCGGTCACGTGGCCACGAGGCGCCCCACGTGGCCGGCACCAACACTAGAGCCCAAGTAAAGGCTTCACTTTACCCGCAACTCCTTCGACCGCACACAACGTGCCCGGAACTCCTCTGAAACCACTACAAACTTAAGTTTACCCCAAGTCACATGTTTCAAAGTAACAGTGAATAGTGAAATAATAACGACATTTTTTAGGTTTCAACCAGAATTTCAATTGGGGGACGAAAAACACGATTCAAACTTGTATTAATTGCTTCCTCTAAGTCTTAATTTAAAAGAAGGAAAAGTCAACAACGACAACATGAAATAAAGTAAAGTTTTATGATTGACTTCAGCGGGTTTCCTTTATAAATTCGTAAAAACTTTTCACAGAGAATTTTGTATTTTATTACTTAATCATACGAAACAACAAATTAACTTTTATATGTCTGCAACTGAATACCCGACGAATGTCGGCTAAACGAAACATTTTGTCGGAGGGAAACTGTCGATATGTCCTTTCATGATCACGTGTCGGGTAGTTCGCATGAGCTTGATGAGCAGACAATCGTGTGCAGAGCGCGGAGTGCGGGCGCGAGAGACGCCACGTCTGCGCTTGATGGACACTGTCGGCAAGTGGACAGCCATTGTCCGCCATGTACCCGCTGCACCGCACCCACATTAATCAGATCCATCGCAAAAAGAAAACACAGTGCACCACTCCTAAATAGAATTTCCCCGCCCAATTCTACCACACTCATTATTCTGAGCTGACGTAACAACATTAACTTTGAAATGCGGTTGCGAATTTCATCCAAGGCTTGCAATTAACTAGTTGGCTGATATAGTGCGTGCACAACAGCGGGCCATGTTAATATGGCCATAATAAATTTCGAGCGGTTTCCATCCGCCGGCCGACTGTCCTGGGCCAGGCCCATTAAAAAGGCTCGATGAGTTATTTTGCACGTATCATTTTAGCGCACACAGCACTCCCCTCTATCTGCACGCAGCTACTCGCAGGCAATTCCGAAATTAATATTGCCGGTTTCGAAACAACATAGCCATTATCTGTTCACATTTCCCTTGCGCCTCCTAATAATTATATTAAATAAATAATTGTTAACAAAGCGTTGGCGGTCAGTAGCCACGTTGGTTAGTTTTAATTACCGCGGAAGCGATATTTTACTCGGTGTAATGTATCGCACGAACTGAACAAAACGCGACCACAACGCTGGCAGTTCGGTATGTTCGTTGTCACTCGCTTGGTGCATTAACGGCTTAAATATGAACGTGAGCAAATTTTTTTTATTATCCGCGTGGCAAGCGGCTTATCTGGATATCAGGCTGAACTAGGTCTCTAATTAATGCTACGTGCAGTACTAATGACGTCGCTCTGTGTACATGACAACGCATAAATCTCGTGTAATGAATGCAGCGAGCGTTAAATACGGTCGAGTCACTCAAATTGTCCACAATGCGATTATTCCATTAGTCGGAAGCTGCCGGCCGGGCACAAACGCTGAAACACAAGCTTATATAGGCACGTGTGTCGACTGCCGCGTCTCCGCACCTCTATCCTCCTACCGTCGCCGGACAATACTGCCCTTGTTAACTATTCAACCTTCCAAACGAACCCATCAGTCTAAATTCGTAAATGTATTCAAAAGCTCTCAATCGTATCCTTGAAAAGTACAGGCCTTTGTATTTAAAATCATTTTCTTACATCAACACAATTCAAACAGGCAGCACAATAGATTTTGATCGTTTCGGTTATTTTTGAATTATAAGTTAGAACCAGCCAACCAGGATATCAGTAAAGAAAAAATGGGAGTGGAAAATTTAATATACTATAAAATAGAATAATAAAAAAATATAAAGAAACCTCGTTTTTTGAAAACGTTACTGAAAAGCTAACATTTTTTTTTAACAAAGATAAATAGAAGCTAATTTTAAAAAAAAAACATAAGTATGTTATTTTGTTATCTATTATCTAGTAGCCATCAAATATTTCTAATGAAACTTACCTTGGGCATCGGGCCACATAATTGGCGTGCTTTAATTTATTTACTTATTAGGTAACTATTATACCTAATAATATTTTAAACTTTACAATTGATGCAATCTATGAAAGATCATTAAAAATACCTTTAGATTAAGATAAAATCAACAATACAATATCGATAAATTATAACTTATAACAAATTATAAATTATAACTTCCCAAGTCCCAACGAATCAGTTTGATCTGTTTTACTAACTCGCCACTTGATGTTTTAGGCCATCATTATGTAATGTAGATATTTCACTAAGCCATTTGGTTTAAATAACTCAACTGTAGCAATTAACAGCGCCAAGAGCGTAAACAGATGATTTGTAATTAGTAAACAAACTACTAATTTATTTGAATGTATAAATAAGGTATTAATCGTCATAAAAATCTCAAATTTATATACTCCTACAGTAATTTAAAAGTTTTCAGTTCGTGCGTTTAAATTCTAAAAAGAAAATTTTGTGTACCCTTCGTTCACCTCAGCATATAATTTAATAACAGCATATAATTGTTCACATTTTCATTAAATACTGTTACACATTCAACAGTTTGTTTAGAAAAACATATGCCTATAGAACATAAATATACACAACAAAAACATTTTATAAAAAATAATCAAACCGACTTCAAAAAGTAAAAAATAAAACTTTTATTTACTTTTATTTTAGTCGGTGCCAGCCAAAGCATTCTACATTACACTTCTATTAACAATTTTTTTTTTGGCCTTAGCTAATTAGCACCGACTCCAAAAGTTTTATTTTTTACTTTATGAAGTCGGTTTGATTTTTTTGTTGTTAAAAAATCTGAAATGTTTTTATTTCAGATTTTTTTGTTACATTATGTGCCGTTACTTACACTAAAACTCAGCCCATACACAACAATGATGTCATCTAGGTATACGACTACTTGCCAAAAGGTGATTGACATTTTTCGGGATTATGAAAAAACTACTAGCCAGATCTTCGTAAAAATTATATGGGACCACGCATAAACCATTTTCTTTCAAAAAAAAAAGAATTATAAAAATCTGTTAGCAACTGGCGAAGTTATGGTAGAACATACATAAAAAAATAAAATAAAAAATACAGTCGACTTGAGAACCTCCTCCTTTTTTTGAAGTCGGTTAACAATTAGATAAAAAAGGCAACTTATTGATAAATAGAACTTAAAAAGTCAATTAAGTGTGTAAAATTCTTAACGGTCTTTTCTACAATAAAAGTCTTTCAAATAAAAGTCCAACAGAAATATTAAACCGTATCTACAAAAAAAAGTAGGTGCAGACAAAACCCTTATCGCACAATTTATTGAATCGTTGTTTTGATGTAAATTTCAGTATTTTTACGTGCAATCAGTGTTCCTTTTGGAGTCGTTATTTTTATTATAAATTTTTAATTTTGCATTTTACTATGCTATTTTTGTGTGATAAATATTAAACAAGAAAATATACTAGAAAAAAAGCAATTAGTCGTTATTTTTAGTTTTTTAGTCGGAAGGTTTATTTTTTACTTTTTGAAGTTTATTCTTATTTTTCGTTATTATTGTAGCTCACGTTAAGTTACACTGTTAATCGGTTAGATGCTAGCTAAAATAAACTTTCGTATGCTTATTTTTGTCTTGTCTTGTTTATTAACATTTGTCTATTATCTTTTGTTGGCAGCATGTCATCGCACCTCGTGCCGTCGCAGCTGGACTTGTACGAGACGAGGCACGTGCTGGCGCGCGCGCTCGACGTGTGGCAGCAAGCGTCGCGCCTCACCTTCGCCGAAGTCAACTCTGACGAGGCAGACATCGTGGTGTCATTCGCTAGGTAAGTACCTGCCTTTTTAATGACACCGAAAAAAATAAGTCACTTCGTTTGTAACCGTCACGAGACAAGACCACAGTTTCTTCTTAGGTGACTGGTTACAAAAACACAGTTACCATACCATGGCAGTCGAGTAGCGCGTAAAAAGATTAAATTGATGATAGAAAACGAGCAATCCTATACACTTAACTAAAAGTAACAAAAATATGTAGGCAAATAAAATCCGACCGAAAATGGAGTCCAAGTTTCGTTTGGTTGATTTATTGCTTTGATAATAAATAATAATCAAGTAAGGATTTAGAGAAACGTCCTATCCATTTTAAGGGGATTTGCGAGCTCGTACGAGCGCTGCGTGCCTCGAAACGGAGGTCGGACACTGAAAAATCCGCGTTGAAATTCAGAAGATACTCCTTTATTCGTTTATATTTATGAAGTGCAATACATTATACATTACAACGGCTATAGTGAGCTTAACGACCACGTATCGTGTCATACGGACATCTTGCTTTTGTTATTTGCTGTGAGATTACGGTAGGCAACATTTCCCGATACTTTGAAACGGCTAGTTAAAACTATCACCAAATAAATAACGATAGAAATTGTAAATGCAGATAAAACCATAATATTATATCATTTATTTAAATAAGCGTACTTACTTATATTTTTTTTTGTTTGTTTTGCTATTAATTACTTTTGTAGAGACGTTTACTGAAATCACTGTTAAAAGACATATATATTTTTTTAAATTAGTGAGGAATTATTAATAAAAAAAACACAAAACCCAATTTATTTTTTCATACGTCTTTTAGAATTTAAAGCTCTTTTGCTCTGACGTCAAAGCTCAGAAAATCAATAAGTTTCACAATTTTGTAAAAAATAACATTTGATGCTCGTATGCCAAAACGTGATAGTAAATGCATTAGGTACGCAACTCACTGACAACCAATGTAATCGCTCCTCGTTCAGACTTATTTTCTAGAAATCGTACAAAGGTCGAAACAACAGTGGAGTTCGAAATTTTTGTGTGGGACGCTCCTCACTTTCATTCCGAGGACGTGACCGGCTAAATCCATTTATCTGACACCAGATACAGTACGGACTGTTGTCCCGCAGAACACGTTTCAACAACTAAAATTACCTGGAAAAAATTGCTCACACTTAAAACAGTTTCAATTTGCTCTTTTCTCTGCAATGGAATTTAAAGTTATTTGCTCTTAGTTTTACAAATACGGGGGTATTTCGAGAGCTTCTATAATAAAATAAACTTCTAGCCTAGCCTTTGGATCAATTGTATAATAGCATGACAATACCTACATCTCACAACTATATCAGTCTTTAAAACACTCATAAGTGTACTTACTGTTCTATTTTAACTCAAAATATACGCATACATAATATGTGAGTATAGCTTAAAGATGCTTGAGTCTTGAGTCCTAAATTCAAATTAGAAGGTAAATTAACTCTGTTCGGTTAATGTACTGCGGGGCAATTCGTTGTTTCGTATTCACTGCACGTCGTGCTCTATCGGTCGGGGAAAGCCACTCCATACAATTTCATGTTCAAAATGTCAATTAAGTATTTTTAAATGGAAACGGTGTAGCTAAAAATAATACTGTAACGTTGAGAATGGTAAAATGCAGCAAGAATATCGTTAATTTTATTTCTTTTATAAAAACAGCCCCCTAATTGTCTTATTTCAAAATCTATCACAATCCCTTTCAGAGGTATTGTGATTGTGATATTTTTGTCTGTCATATTGCTTAGACAGTTCAATTTCGTTTATTCAATACCTTTTAAAACGCGTCCCGATCACAATCCCTTTCAAATGTTAAATAGTGACGGCCTGAATAACTTTCAAATGACGAATTAAAAGGGATTGCGATAGATTTTAAAATTAGACAATTAGCCCCGAGGTCGCTGGTCATACCTATTATGTATTTTCCTTGGTACTTACTGATTTCAATGGTCTATTACTTTAATTTATCTAAACAAGTTATAATGAAAGTTGAAAATTAAATCTTTCTGTTTTTCGCAACATGATCAGTTTTTTTAATGACGGGTATACTCTTAGCCTACATCATACCTGTTGTTAAGAATTGATAATTGAATATGGAAGTAAACCTCTCCCGGAATCCTCAGCCACTGAGGAACTGGCTATCTTATCTCAAACTGCCGATGACACAACAATGCTGAAAATGTTATGGCTTCAGGCTTAGATGAGATGGTGGTAGCTATCCAGGCGGACTTGCAAGTCCTACCACCAACAAAACTGAATACAACCCGGGAACCCTGGGTCTGATACCGGTGGTTGTACCACTAGACCACAGAGGCGGTAAAAATCATTAAAAATTGTGTGACCATAATTTCACGTGCAAACACTTCCCAGGGCTAGATCCCAGATTTCTATTATTTACAAGGCGTAATCATAATAAACAGTCGCGGGGCGCGGGGGGCACATCCTAACAAATGATCCGAGTCGCCGACAAGAGCAGCATATTGAATGAGCCAAGGGCAAACTTTTGCTTATTAGATCACCGTAGACGACGATATGAGAAAGCAGCGGCGACAAAAACCCAAGTGCGGACATATTGCGACCGCCATATTGTGGACGGCCGCTGCAAACTTGCTGCAACTTCACTACGTTCTGCATAACATTTTCTTTTTTCACGAAAACGAGACGGTACTTCACAAGTTTGGTGTTAAATTTTCCGTTTAAGCTTACCAAAACTTGTTTGTTTTCCAACACAACAAAATCACACAGATATTTATATGCAACCCATTATATGTTATAAGTTAATACCATAATAATATGTAATATCATTCATATATGGATTGCGCAAATACGACCATATTTCTCATTACGTCAGCAACTCAAATGGCTTTCAATACGTGAGCGTAGGAACCTTACCTTAGAGTTTTGTGTACTCTTTTCAACCTTCTCTTCTAACCACTTACCCACAGAATACCTGAAATCTCGGTTTCAATTTCTGGGTGACTCACATCAACGTGATCTTGGGTCCAGCAGCAATCTTCTTTTAAAAATTCCGCCCCATACTTCTGGCTTCGTCTCCCACTCCTTCTCCCTTACAGCAGTACAACTATAGAACGCTTTACCCCTGAACATTCGTAGTGCCTCCAGTAAGTTTGTCTTTAAGAAACTGGTACGAAAGCATTACTTGAGTTTTTTACCCTAACTCGTCGTTTCTGACTCATGTACGCTATGTATCGTATTTTATGAGTTATATGTATGAATAGTTGTATTTATATATTATATTTATATATTTATTGATATTTATGTATTATTCGTTTATGTAGGTATGTATGCATTCATGTATCTATAATTTTGTTAGCTTTGTTTATCACTGTCTCTTTATTGTTTTTTTTTTATTGCCGCCATGATCTCTCCCTTAACATCCTTTCCGGTTGACTGGTAGAGAATCCCTAAGGGCATTAAGTCCGCCATTTACTGTATATGTGCAATAAAGAGTTAATAACTAAATAATAAAATACAGATTTCAGAATAAGTAAATCGAATATTTTCCGTCAAATAACTTTCAAGATACAAACTATATCATACCTAGATGGTAAATGGTAAGTAAATTAAATCCATGCAATAGAACATTAACTTTCCACTATCCTAGCGTTCTATCTAAGCAGTAAGTAGTAGGTAGTAGGTTAATATAACAAAGTATTTAGCTAAAATAATATCCAGGAAAATTTACTACCTAGCGAAGATCGTAACTCAAAGCCGAGCTACTCCATCAGCACCTCGTCCTGGCTCGCTTGGTGTGATAGCACGAGCAGCACAGTCTATGCGTCTCACAGATTTATAGCACTCATAAACTGTAATATTGCCCCAGTAATAAAGGACACGAACAACTTAACTGCGCGCTACAACTCCAATGATATAAGTGCAATTACCTATATACCCTGAAGGTATCACGGAGAAGCCTTAGACACAATAGGCTATTTGACAATGCGAAAAATAAAGTGTCAATTACTGTTATCAGTATAAATTATGAGTTTAAAAATGGTTTTTTATTAACGTAAGTTGAAAATAATTATAAATTTATTTAAAAATCCGTAAATAAAAATGCATTTTTTAAACGTTTTGTCACGTGACACAAATCGCTCCTGATTCGTCGAGTTTATAATGACGTCACCTGCTTGTAAACATCGTTTGACTACGTATGTGGATGATATGCAGAATACAGGCAAGTGACGTCACCGAACCCATTGCAGCGCCATATTGTCAAAGTAGCGTTTTGGCGCGCTATTTAAATATTGAATTTTTAGTATGATATTTTTCAGCAAATATGTACCAGAATTTAAAAAAACAACTTTTACTGGGTTCCTTTAACTCCACTACATAATATAAAATGGATTTTCAAAACCTGTCAAATAGCCTATTGTAACTATCGTTTGGAAACCCCTATCAAGACTTGGTGGAAATGTGATAGAAGTTAATATTGATTATTCTGTTAATAAGTACATTCCATAGGCGACTATGGCGTGGCTATGGTTAACACATACCGACCCGCATCGAACTTATATAACAATTATGTGGCCGTATTAATAACAGCTCTGTCACCGAGATAATGACTGCGACAAATTTATAACTCCGGACATAATATTGCACTATGAATCATAACAGTAATACTTTGGAGAAAATGAAAGGAACTTTGGTCAGTTCGGAAAATTTTAAAAACTTGCGAAAATCATCAACTAACTACATCAAAAGTACACAGAGTTTTTTGAAAGTACCAAATACAATTTTCGTAACAATCAAAAACTTATGAGTCTCTGTGAACACGCGGGCGTCCGACCGAAGGCGGTAGCGCGGATGTTTTACGTATTTGCGCACCCGCCCATATCAGCTAATGGCAGAACTTTCACATGAAACTCAATAACGCAGCGGTCGGCTAATATTGCAGTGAAATATGCATGGGTGAGGTCTTTCCTTTGTTTTGTTGGCGCGAAAAATGATTAGGTGGGTAGTGGCCGGCCGCGCCGGGGGACGCAAGTTTGATTGCTCTGCAGCCTCCGTCCACTCCATCAACTGTTGTTTGTTGCCAGATGAATATATTACTTTTGTACATCTATTTTTGAGAACTGTAAAAGCATTTCTGTGTTAACTGGATCAAGATCAGATTTTTTTTCGTATTAGTGCAGTATTCGTAGTCTACGAGTACTACGAGTCGTAGTCAGTAAACTTTCAGATTCGTATTGTTACAAGAAAATTGCTACAATTTCATGTATCGTCAATGTTGGCCAATGAAACTACTACTAATGTCACGCCCTATGTGTGTAATAAATGTTGACATAGGTATTTTCTGAAATCTTCCTGAAAACATTACGATTTTTCCATACTAAGATAGAGAACTGTGAGCTATTATGATGTTGTACCTCAGTCAAGGTTATTAAGGACGTGTCGAAAGAAGGAGTCTTTACACAGCATATTACTTACAGACGTAACCATGGCGACGCATACCCGTTCGACGGGCGCGGCAGCATCCTTGCGCACGCGTTCTTCCCGGGCTCCGGCCGCGGCGGCGACGCGCACTTCGACGACGACGAGCTGTGGCTGCTGCAGCCCAAGAACGATGATGAAGAAGGTTGGTTACTCACATCATCACAATCCTTAATTTTTAAGTACTCCAGGTACTGGCCAGTGCGGTTAACACGAGTTTTCTGTACTGCAACCATCTAATTTAATTCGAAACAAGAAAAAGAACTGCAACATACAAAAGATTCTTGAAAAGCTTGGTTTAAGTAATGATCTCATCCATAATTATTGAAAGGCGCCCACCTGCAACGACGTCCGCTTAGACTTTATCTCAGGTCCACATTGTCACGGTCGAATCGATTTTGATATCTGCTAAACCAGCATTAAACGCAATATTTTCAATGTAAGTCATATTAATTAATGGGAAAGTAAATTGCAGTCAGTAACTTTACTTTCGTATCGGATTCATATCTGGTAAAACATTCTTAGGTACTTAAATGTACTAAGTATGTAATGTCCATTACCGATTTCATTAGAACTTACGGTTTAATGTGACTATGCCTCTGCTTGAAAAGTTGACACAAACGGTCGGAAATGAGCATGTCGCGGTTAAGGTATGTTTTGACATGCAAATGGCAGGCAACGCTTTGCAGCCGAAGCTCACCTCAGTATTTTAACAGACTTCACCCGCTCGAACTCGATATGTTTATATTGAACTTCAGCAGTTAAAATTATCTGTGGACTTTTGTAAAAATGTGTCGATGTCGAAGTTGCTAGATGGGTTAAAATTGCATACACCCTGAACGAATTTTGTAGTGATATACTACTTGCACGATCATCAGTTTAGCATTAGGTTGAGTTAGGTAGTATCATGCAGTGTTCGTCGTGTTAACAGCGTGCAACTCTATAGTAGCCCAACCAAACCGCAGAGCACGACACGTTCACTACGATTGCCGCGCCCTCCTGCCGCGCACGTGATAATTTACACGAACAACGGCCGCTTACAACGCCGCTCAGATTGTATTCGGCAAGCCATGTGTAAATATCTACCTTTATTTGACATGAACCATACGCGAATATGAAACAACTAGCTACTGCTGCCAGCTGCCCGCATATCGATGCCATTTTTTTCCCAAGTTAAATATTCGTAGTGACTTTAAAGTAAAGCTAAAGGCTTTAAACTGTGATCAATAAAGAAAAAACTAAACATTACAAATAAATTAAAAATGTTTCGTTCAATTCAGGAACTTCATTGTTCGCGGTAGCTGCACACGAATTTGGACATTCTTTGGGACTCAGTCACAGCTCTTCGAAGGGTGCGCTCATGTTCCCCTGGTATCAAGGCATTCAACCAAACTTCGTGTTACCAGAAGACGATCGAAATGGTATCCAGCAGATGTATGGTAAATATTTCTCACTCTTAAAAAGCTAAGGAACTAATGCAAAGAAGTTTGTGTCCAAAAGTCCAATGTCAAAATACCCTTTGTATTTCAGGTCCTAAAGTGAAGCGGTTATGGGACAAGATTCCCAATTACCGACCCGCAGAAACTCCCCCACCAACAACAACCACGACGACCACCACGACGACCAAACGCCCTCACCACCGCAGACATCCAAGCCACCCCGAATACTACCCTCGCAACCCTTCGAAATACCCGATGTACCCCGACAGACCGAATTATCCGAACAGACCTAATTCGAGACCTAATCCAGACAGATCGAACTACCCAGACAAACCTCACAATCCCGACAGAACTAACTATTATCCCACATACAACCCAGACCACCGTCACCACAACTCGAGCGATGATTATCCAAAACGTCCACACCAATATCCTCGGATTACTCCGGAAACCACCACGAAAGCAGCGACTTACCGCCCTCCTCGTTACCCTACTACTCGTCCCGAGTATCCCACTTACCCCAAGTCGCCAAGCTATCACCCAAATCGTCATGTCCCTAAGCCGAGGCCGCATGTCCCAGAGAGAACTACCGTTCGCCCAACTCCGCCGTCTGATAAACCAGACACTTGCAACACAAGCTACGACGCCGTAGCTTTAATTCGAGGGGAACTTTTCATTTTTAAGAATAGAGTAAGTTGCCTTCCAGGAAAATTCCAAATTGTAGGTTATTTCTTAATTTACTGTATTTTATACTTACCGCTTAATTGTGATTTCAGTATCATTGGAGGATAGGAAAAGACGGAAGATATCCACAGTACCCATTAGAAATATCTAGGATGTGGCCAGATCTGCCCAGCAACCTAACTCACGTTGATGCAGTTTATGAAAGACCTGATAAAAAGATAGCTTTCTTTGTTGGTAAGTGTGTTAAAGTAAATTAATGCTATTTCCACACAATTTTTTAACTGAATATGTTAGGTAGGTACCTCAAAATAAATGTAATTAAAAAAAATATTTTTATTATTATTTCAGGTCGGAAATTATTCTTATTTGACTCGCAATACCTTCAGCCGGGATACCCTAAACCTTTGACACATTTTGGTCTACCTGAGTCCTTAGAGAAGATAGATGCTGCTATGGTTTGGGGTCACAACGAAAAAACCTACTTCTACAGCGGCACTATGTATTGGAAGTAAGTGTTACAGAAAATCGCAAGAAAAATAAAAAAAAAAGAAGTTAACAGATAGATTTATATTAGATTAGACAGATTTAATATTTTTTATTAATTTCCAGGTTTGATGAAGACGTTGGTCGTGTGGAGCCAGATTATCCTCGGGATATGTCAATGTGGAAAGGGGTCGGCTACAACATCGACAGTGTCTTCCAATGGAAGGATGGTACGAAAAATTAGCTTTATAATTTTAAAGTCAATTTTGTGGTAAAAAAAAATTAATAAAAGCTGGCACGGGATTGAAAACCACACATCACAGAGTCTTGCAATTGGATACATAGCTCATTAAATGGTGTTATTTTCAGGTAAAACCTACTTCTTCAAGGGCAGGGGTTTCTGGAAGTTCAATGACTTGCAAATGCGCGTGGAGCACGAGCGCCAGCTGCCTTCGGCGCCGTTCTGGATGAGCTGCCCCAACGAGCGGGCCGGGCGGCGCGCGCCCTTCCGCGCCCTGCCCGCGCCCGGCTCCACGCTCCGCTCGCCCAGCGCCGCACATTCCCTCTCATCGAACCATCTAGTAATCATCGCATCACTCCTCCTACTCATCAGCCACTTCAAAATAAATAATTAGTATAGCATTAAGTAAAAAAATGACTGCTTAAAATAAAGTATTTGCGCCACGATGTAAGTATAATCGATTAGCGAATGCCGTACCGCGTAATATTTTGAATCAACGAGTACATATCGGATTATGTCTGAGAGGATTTTAGCTTAGAATAAAATATTTGCGCAAAGTATGCACTGCCTGGTCTAGTATTAATTACTACAATATATCGCTCTATTAAAGTAATTCACTTTCGTAGTATAATTATGGTAAAGATGCGATTATTCTAATTTGTTTAAAATGTTTGTACATTTTGATCTCAATATGATCGAGTGCTTGATTTGTTAATGTCATGTAAGGTATATAACACCAGCCGTTTAGCTTCTGTACAGTTTGTATTGTCTATCGATGTCAGTATTTAAAGTAAATACTACTTATCCTTAATTTATTCCTAAAAGATATCTAAACTACTATTTCATTGTTTACCGACAGGACAATTATCTTTGTATTGTATGATTATAACATAAGTACACCTGTATAGATACTATGGGTCTTTTTATATTATATAAATACTGTACCCACGAGAATGCCTTAGTAAAGAATGTATAAATCATAGAATGTCTTATAAATTAAGCACCTGTCTAACTATTTTTAGTATTTATTGATATATCTACTTCATATGTAATACTAAATTAATTATACTACTCTTTGGTCAGTCAGGTTATTGTAAATAGGGTATCGCAAATACACTCCATCGGATGTTAGTCGAGGGAAAGGAGAGATAAGTTAATAATTAACAAAAACGCAAGGCTTCTTAACATTAGCAATTTTGGTCACTATTGTTTTTAACTTATAATTTAGTTAAAAATATGCTAGTGAATCACAACTCCCGTATGCTTGGAAGTCATAAAAAGACCTATTTTTTAATGATCTTTGATGCGACTTAGGTGCCAATCCGAAACTTTTTAGTTTACGTTATTCCAATACCAAAGTTTACAATTATCCTGATTGATGTAGTAGTTTTAACGTAACATCTCTTATGCTGGTTAAAAGAGGTACACATGTTTTGTAATCTGTATTATACTAAAATATAGAAAAAAAATAGAATAGGTAATCGTAGTTAGGAACATAGTTGCATTTAATAATATGGAGTGCGTATGTTAAAGGACAGAGAGTATATTATCGCTTCTAAGTTTAACTCACGAAACTCTATGTTTTCATAGTTTTGGATACAGAATGATCCCGAAGAATAGTTTAGTTTTTATATTAATAGTTACCGAAATTTTATTCAAATCAGGTACCTTTCTATTTTTTTAATCAGGTCGTAAGTAAAGGCAAGCAATTTGTAAGTTTTCTAAAATACTTTATTATAATATCATGTGAGATACAATAATATCTTGCTTTAATTTTTAAAGTCAAAAGTGAAAAAGTGAAGTATAATTTTGAGGTATTTTTTTAAGACTCTCTTTGTTTGCACTTCCTTCTTATCCAATAGATAGTTTACTGAAACATGCATTGGAAAGTCTTTTTATCCCTTTATTAATTAAAAAAAAAAAGTTCAAAAGTTTTTGATATATCTAAGTTCATCAAAAATTCAACTGTGCATAGCTTGTTTTGACGATCATAGTTGATTCATATGAGTGGACTCTGACAGAGTAGTCTCAATCAGAGTGTACCATGATAGGGGGTCACGTTCATAGTTGCTTTGATGTTTAATCGCTTCATTTTAGAAGAATTATGCATACATATTTTTTGGTCATATTTTTTTGTCATAAAACAAATGATATTAGATGATTTTATTTATTTAAAACAGTAATTATTATTCAATTAAAATAATCAAATAAATATTACATTATTTATCAACACAACAATTACAATATTAAATCTTTTTTTATTTTTTTTTATTATGAACTAATAATAATAAATAAATTTGTATACAATTATTTATCTATAACATGAAACTCTAAGGTGTTTACTCTAAAAACGTAAGCTATTATGACACTCTTATCAAAGTCCGCTATTAAAAGTTGTGCGCGGTCCTAGTCAAATATGATGGCAAATTTTTGTCAGAGTGCACTCGGATACATGGTTCACACGATCATAGTAAAGTCAGGGTAACACATCATAGTTAAATCTTACGAGTCAACTATGATCGTCAAAACGTGGCTTTACTGACGATTAAAGTCTTGGACTGAAAACTTACTATAGTTACTTGGAAGATTACTCTGGGATTCTAAATAAATGTATAACTTTTTTCACTTAAAGTTTAGATTAAGCGACACTAAAAAATAGAATAATGAAAAGCATACCTAAGAAGATTGCCTTATTACTGTATTTGAATGTAAAACTACATATTCGTTTTATTTTAAGACATTAAAATATTTTTGTTGCATGCCAGTTTGGCGCGTCAAAATTTGGGAATAAAATGGATATGTAGAATGAATATGGTGCTTAATATAGTTAGTCATTGTACAGAATAAATTGTCTGGGCGTATTTTTGTAAGTATGGTACTTTGTGTGTCAAATTGAAAAAGAAATACAATAGGCTAATTTTGTATAAATGATAAATACAAAACTCGGAACTTTCTTGATAATATGTATTTTTGCATTTGTTAGTGTAATTTCTGATGGTGATAAGACTCAGACTCTTTAGTTTTTGGGGAGTATCTTACTGTAGCTGCATCAATCGCACTGACCTTCAACTCTTAAAACCACACTGTTTGTTTCGTTTGCATCAACCGACAACTTACTGATAGGAAAAGACGTAGGAGTCCGAGCACTCTTATTTTGGAAAGATAAAACAAATTCGAGATATAGGTAAAATAACTTTTACGATTATAAAATTAATTGGAACAAGTAAAAGTTAATTTTTTTTGCTAGAATGTGGTGCGATTGGTTTAAGTTTTGACAAAAAAAAATAGGCTAATATATTTTTATAAACTTTAAACTTAAATAAAACGTCAAATTTGATTTCATAATTTTTGCGACGAATGATTCGAGAACTCTATTTAGATATAACCAGTACCTATTTATTTGAATACCCGGTGGTACACTTACCTAAACGGTTTTCAGATTTATCTTTTTGGTCCTTTTTTTAAGATAATATAAAAAATAAGTATCGTGAGTATGTACTAAATGTGATAGAGAGATTTATTCACTTCTAGAAATTACACTATGTTGAACCCCTCAATAACATTAGTGATAGCACACTTACTTTTATTTATGTTTAATTCTTTGTGCAATTCAGATGATAGTTATATTTAATTACCTACTTTTATAAATATCTACTTACCATCCATTCATATAAATTGTTGAGAAAGAAATAACAAAAAGAAAATGTTGAGCATGACGACTTGTATGTTATATTAATAAATGGTATACCTCCCAAGTCGCTCATTTTCTAGTGTAAGTTAGAAAAATACATTACCTAGCTTTTTTACAATTTCTTCGGTCACAAATAATTTAATAATAACTGTGATATTTACTTTTATAAAAATGCCATATTACGTGGCAATAAAAATAAAATAAAAAAATTATAAGTACTATTCTTAAATAATTACTCAATTTGTAGTTTCGAATAAACGATTGATTTAAGACGTAATCTACTGTTTTTAATAAGAAAATAAAGATTTATATGAAAGGCAACAGTGTTTTTATTTGCTGATTTTTTTTATAGCCGCGTACGATTTGTCATCAACATGGGTGAAGAAGTTGTAGGTTGAAAAATAGAGTACACTCGAGATTATCGGGGTCTCTGCGCCGGCGCCGCCGGCGAATTGGCAACCAGTTGGGTATTGTGGCATGAGGATGTTACATATGGATATAGGAATAGATTTGTGCTTCCAAGGTAATAAAATTACAAAATGAAAACAAAAAACTTGATCCACTCCATATGGGGCCAATGAAAGGGCCCCATATGGAGTGTTGAGGAGTAACGCTTACGCAAGTATGTAGGGCAGGAGCCCCGGTTGTGGCCAATGCCCCCTTTGTGGCCATTTTGTTCCATAAATAATTACTGAATAACTATTGAGTATTGGTTATCATGGCAAATAAAAGAATAGACTTTCAGTTAATAGTAGCAGCAGTCTTTCCGTATGTTTTCGTCTTCATCGATCACCAAAAGTTCATATTGAGTGTCCACCTTCTGCACTCTAATTCTGTTTATTCACTGAATGGAGACAGGTGATATTTCTTAAATAACTTTTACAAATGTTCTACTGAGTTGCCATTTATAGCAGTCGCAAAATTTTATCTAGATTTTGAGATATGAACTCCTGACCACTTAAATCGATTACATCCTTTAAGTCAGTGGCGTATTTGCCTAAGGGCCAAGGGGGCCATGACCCAGGGCGGCAGGATGCTAAGGCGGCGCGAGCCGCCCCCTCAGCTTTGCGCGTCTGCCCTTCATGATCGTTACTTATATTTTATTTCTTATTTTCCTCTAGTAATATAAAAAGCCTACCTAAATAACAACACACAGTATTATATATATACTCTTTCTTGCTATCATTTTTAATTAATGTATTGCACAGGGATTTTTTCCTGATCTAATGAAATTAAGTAAGGTAATACCTTTATTCAAATCGGGAAATAGAGAAGACCCAAGTAATTATAGACCAATAACTATAGTACCCGTGATAAATATTAAACAAGAAAATATACTAGAAAAAAGCAACTAGTCTCATGTCGCCCTGACGGGATGCGACATGAGACTAGTTGCTTTTTTCTAGTATATTTTCTTGTTTAATATTTATCACATAAAAATAGCATTGTAAAATGCAAAATTAAAAAGTTATAATATAGTACCCGTCTTAAGAAAAATTTTGAGAAAATCATGTTGGAACAGTTATCGGCACATTTTACCTTAAATAATCTCTTGCATAATAAACAGTTTGGTTTTACGAAGGGACGGTCTACAACTGATGCTGGGGTTGCTCTTTTAAAACATGTTTTTGAAGCCTGGGAGAAGTCGCAGAATGCACTTGGCGTATTCTGTGATTTATCCAAGGCTTTTGATTGTGTGGATCAACAGACGCTGCTTTTGAAAGTAAATCATTACGGTGTAAAAGGTGATGCCCAAAAGTTGATACTGTCGTATCTCAGTTCCAGAACTCAGACCGTTGATATTAATGGAATGAAATCTGCCGGCTCAAATATAAAACTAGGCGTGTCCCAAGGCTCTATTTTAGGCCCTTTTCTGTTTGTAGTATATATTAATGACTTGGCTTTCTTTGCCAAAAGCTTATGTGAGATTGTCATGTTTGTGGATGATACTTCTTTAGTATTTAACATTGATAGGAACAGAACTGATTTTGACGATGTAAACAAAACACTCTCTCAAGTAGGTACTGGCTTGGTTTAATTATAATAATCTACAGCTTAATGCAAAGAAAACTAAATGCGTTCTTTTTTCTTTACCGAAAGTGCAGAAAGTACCTATGGAAATTGTTATAACCAATGAAAAATTAGATTTAGTATTTAGTAGAATCAACAGTCTTTCTGGGTGAACTATGGACTGAAAACTTCAATGGAGTCCGCATATTGCAATACTAGCTGGCAAGCTTAGTTCTGCTGCCTATACGCTGTTAGAAAAGCCAGACAACTGACTGATATAGAAACTGCTAGGACTGTGTACTTCGGTTATATTTTCACAGCATCATGTCGTATGGTACCTATTATTTTGTGGGGAGTAGCAGCTTACCATAATACAATATTTATATTACAAAAACGAGCTATATGGGCCACTTATCAACTGGGTACCAGAACATCTCGAAGAATTTAAAGAAATTGGTATACTTACTGACAGCTGCTTCTCAATTTATTTTAAATTGTATTCTTTTTGTACGGCGTAAATCAACCTGTATATTAAAACATGGTGATTTGCACGATCCCAATACTAGAAATATAAATAAACTTGTTATGCCTCGGTACCGATTAAAGATGGTCCATGGATCTTTTATGGGTCTAGGTATACGTATCTATAATTAAATTCCAGATAATATTTTGGATTTGCCTTTCGAAAAGTTTAAGATGAATGTAAAAGATTGTCTTCTTAAAAAAGGATATTATACTATAAAAGATTACTTTGCACGACGAGACAGCTTGGTCATAATTGTTTAGTTTTATTTTTTCGAAATTGTAGTGTCATTCAATTAATGTTTAGTAAAGTATTAGATTCAACTTTTAACACAGGTAGCTTGGGTATGTCATGTTCTCTGTAAACATTTCTGTGGTGGTGTCGTGTGAGGCGAGTCGCTACGTTCCCTAAAATATGGTTGAGCGAAGCGATGGCTGGTTCATGCGTCATGCTCTCATGCTCATGTCTGCTTGTGTTAAAATATGTTGAGATATATATTTTTGTTTTGATTTTATGTTATTTATGTTGTTTTGAGTTAAGACGCGTGGCACTGCTTGATCAGAATAAATAAAAATAAATAATGTTTTCAAATTATTCCAATTAGATAAAAGTATTCTTTTTTGTTTACTTACTTTAACTATCCTTTGTGATTATGACCCAGCTGATGCGTCTTCTAGTAACATTGTAAGTTGTTTCTTACGTTAATGCACATTTATCTTTCTTTTTTTGCTGTTGCTATTGTATTTTTTTATATTTATACAGCTTAACATAAGTACCTGTAAGTAAGGAGGAATCGAACCCGCGACCTTTGGAAATCCAGAGCATTGGACCGGATTTCCAAAGGTCGCGGGTTCGATTCCCGTCTGAGAATTCACTTGTGACCGAGTTAATTTTTTCCAATATTTTCTATTTAAAATTTACCATAGATACGAGTAAGTAAAATTTACTTTCACTTCAATACATAGTATAAAAATAAGTCGCTTCCCGCTGTCTGTCCCTATGTCCCTTTGTATGCTTACATCTTTAAAACTACGCAATGGATTTTGATGCGGTTTTTTTTAATAGATATAATGATATATAATACATGGTGTCGAATACCACATTACACCGAAGCGAAGCGAGGTCGGGTCGCTAGTCTATTTATAAAATACAACTAATTAGTACAGAAGTGGGCGAGCGACTGTGTCGCTTCCCCCTCGGGTTTCTTCCGCACTAGGCGGGTGTTCGGGGTCGAGTGCTTCACTCCTTTCCCGGGCATCTTCTCAACGGGGCTACAGCCCCGCGGTGTTTGAGTGCCGCTTTACGCGGCCGTCCTGCGGACGAGTGGTGCTCCCACTGGAGGTTTGCGGCGCAGCCCTCAGCGCGGTCTGCACACCGGGTGAGACCCCCCTAGGGGGGAGGCCCAGCGAGCGCCTGCGAGCAGGCCACGGCTTACACAAACTAGGGTGGGGTATAACTTGGGTTGTGGGTGGGGGGTAGGGAATGAGGGAAGGGGTCGGGGAAGAAGTGGGAGCACGTGAAGTCGGCACCCTCTCTTCTTCCCGGGAAAGTGGCTCTGTGGTGGCCCGCGTCTCCATCTTCAGGCTTGGTGCGCTGGGGGAGCGAGGCTCATCAGGTGGAGCATGGCCTGGTTGATGGCAGGTAGGATGTCGTTGCCGGAAGTGACTTGCTGGAGGATGATTTGTATCGCCTCCAGTGCAAGTGTGGTGACCTCTGCAAACAGGAAAGGGGTTAGTGGCCGCCGTTGATGCTGGCGGGGCTGGGAACAGTGGGTTGTTTGGGGTTGCGGCGGGGCTCGAGTCTCCGTCGCCTGTGGAATAGGGACAGAGGGAGGGGGTGGGGGGGGGCTCGGTCGGCCTGGTCGGCCAAGCGGCTCTCCACGGCGGGGGCGTCGGAAAAACCGACGCCTGCGGTGTCGGTGATGAGGCGGCCGCCGGGTGGGCGGTAGCTTGGGCAGCGGCGCGGCGGCGGCGGCGGCGGCCGCCGCGGCCGCGCTGGCGCCGTCGGCAGTCAGGCGCGGTTGCGCCGCGCTCAGTGGGCGGGTTGGCGGGCGGCGCTAGCGTAGCGACAGCCTGCGCGTCACGCGTGTCGACGCTCGGCGGTGCTGGCGTCGCCTGCGGGCGGGGGCGGGCGGGGGCGCGCTCGGCCCCTCCCGGCATGGGAGGGGGAACGCTGGTCCCCATGCGCCTCGCCTCGCGCAGGAACGCTCTGCACCGCCTGTCGTTGGCAGTGTGGGCCTGCGCGCAGTTTGCACACGCGGGCGGCTCGGTGCGCGCTTGCGTGCACTGCGCGCCGGGGTGGTCCCCCGCACACCGCACGCATTTCTGCGGGCGGTGGCAGTTGACGCTCGAGTGGCCAAATGCCTGGCAGCGGTGGCACTGTGCCGGTCCCGGCCGAGGACGCCAGCCTTCTATAATCACGCCGGGCATGTACAGTAGCTCCGACGTGGCGTAGAGGCGGGTCAACTCGGCCTGGGGGAGGTGCTCGAGCTCCAGGTGGAACAAGCAGCCCGGGCGGCCTTGTCTTCCTAGGATAGGCCTGCAGTGGGTAGCGGGGAAGTGTAGGTCCCGCATTGCCTGCAGGATGTCTTCGGGGTCGGTAGAGGCGGGGAGGCCACGGATGGCCACCTTGGTTGGCCGGTCGGTGGGCGGCGAGTAGCAGAACCAGCTGAGACCTGGCTCCGTCTTCGCCGCCTCTGTCAGGTACGCTTGCACGCACCTGAACTCCTCCGGCGTCTTGGCTAGAAAGCGCACCCCTTTCCCAAAGGGGCGCGCATTGGGGATGTGACCCAGCTGGTCCTTCAAGCACTTAAAGTGCGAGGTCCAGTTGGGCAGTGAGTCGGCCACAATCGGTGGGTAGCCCCTGGCCTGCTGAGGCTGAGATTGGGCTGGGGTTGGAGACGCTCGGGGGGGCGACGCCGGGGTCTCTACGGCTTGGGCGTAGGACCGCACCGGTGATCGCTCACTCTCCTCGAGCGCGGCATACGACGTCGAGTCAGTTGCGTCGGGGGGAGGGAGAGGGCTGAGGTGCTCCTCGATCCCTCCGGCGGGTTCCGGGGTGAGAGTCCGGTGGCGATGTACCTCGGGGTCGCTCCACGTTCTCACGGGAACGTACTCTTCCGGCGTAGGAGTACGGGATGGGGGAGACGGCCCTGTACGGGGGCGCTTCTCGTCCCCTGCGGTGGGCGATGGCGAGCGGAGTCAAGGGTCCCACTCATACCACGCTGGTTTGGGTTTGGGCGTTGTAGTTTTCGCGGCGGTCAGCGCCAGCGATGGTCGCGGCGCTGGTACAGGCGGGGCCGATACGCGGGAGGTGTTGTCTCCGTCGTTGTCGGCCGGCCGATCGCGCTTGGTCCTTTTCTTGCCGGACTTCATTGTCGACACCAATGAAGCCGACAAGTACAACACAACACGAATAGTCACACGAAAATAA
Organism: Chrysoteuchia culmella; assembly: GCA_910589605.1. Taxonomy (NCBI): domain Eukaryota; kingdom Metazoa; phylum Arthropoda; class Insecta; order Lepidoptera; family Crambidae; genus Chrysoteuchia; species Chrysoteuchia culmella. The sequence goes on along the minus strand of OU342651.1, from coordinate 15,913,525 downwards.
AAAGTCACGTGTGGGTAGTGGGATAAAGAGTAAGGGAAATGGAAGAGATGTAGTGTTTGGAGGGGGAAAAGGGTGAGATTGGAAAGTGAGGGTACACAGAAATATTTTTCACAAAATATTCTGTGAAACCCTCGGAACTGGGTTTTGGAGACACAATTTGGGACAACACTAACACTGATGAGCGTCTATATCGCGGCAAAGTTCAAATTGGTCTTGGTTTACCCGTGGGGGCACGGCAGGCTGCTACTACGGAGAGGGGCTCGACGTAGTAGCACTGGGAGTTGCGATCACGCGGCACTCGGCGGAGCACGGGGGGGCTCAACGCGAACGGGTCAGCGGAGCACACACACGACCGGTCACGACGAGACGCGGAGCAACTACTGATAATTGTGTCGCTTCCTAAAGGGCTTACACTTATAAACACAGGATTGGGAGGACGGGGACCGGAGCTGCGTTATAGTACGTATAGGCAAACATTCTATGTGTCCCCACACCAGGGATGCTAGGTGTTGGATATTTCATAATGAATATTTTCAAACTGAATATGTAGGGTGCCTCTATTTAATTTTGCTGCAGTAAATATTACATGTTAGTAAGAATTACGGTTCTGATTAGACTGGGTACTATCGCTGAAGCAATAATAGGATTTTTTTGGTAAGGTAATAGTAGTCAATGACTTTATTATCATTAGTTTTTATAGTTTAAAAAAAACATTGGTCTTGTAAATCAAAAATAAGAATTTTCTTTAGAAACTTCAAAGAAAAAGAAATAATTTCTTAATCAATAATCTCCAAAATATTTTTGAAGTGAAAACTTCTTTAGCGGCGTTGAGCACTTTTTCTGTAATGGGTATAAAATCTTAAACTCGCGTCAGGACACGTGACCTGATCGAAAAAGCGTAGGACGGATGGAGAATGTTGAGGTGACAGGTTGACTATGGTCTCGGTTGCTTAGCGACAGACTGTTAATAATGTCTTTTACTTGTCTCTTGTTTTATTGTCAATATATATTTTTCGATTCTCTATAATAACTAATGTTTTCTTATATCTTATTACCTAACTTAACGTTCACTTTAATATGGTTTGTCATGTTTGTGTACGATAGCGCAATAAATGAATATTGTATTCTACCACATAAATGATAGTACTTTTATACTGATAAAGCAATTGGTGCAAAATTATTCCCTAACCATTCCAAAATATCAAACATGCTCAACGTTAATAATCAAGTTTTCACTTCTGCCGGCACTCCCGGAGTGCAACCCGTCTTTTTTTTTTTTACAATGTGTTTGTACGAGCCGAGTACTTGAACTATTGGTACTATCCAACCAAGACAATTAGGCGCATGACAGGATGACTTTTAAAATAAGAAAGTCTAAAAAAATATATGCTGTAGACCTAAAAACTTTCAATGAAAATTAGTTTTAACAAAATATATTTAGCAGTTTCAGAGCTATAGCACATTTTCCAAAACCGCAAATATAACTTTGTCATTCATACAGACACTATGAAAAAAGTTATTTTTGCAGACGAAAAATTATAGTGGCATTTTGGGTAGGTGTATTTATTATAATAATAATAATAGTAGAAACTTTATTGTACACGATACAAAAACAATCACATACAGAGAAAATCATAAAAAAGAGGAACACACAATAGGCAGCCTTATTGCTACATAGCAATCTCTTCCAGGCTACCTGGGGTGAGAGACGAAACCCTTCATGTGCGAGTTCGACTTGCACTTGGTTGATTTTTTCTATTATCTGATTAATTAGCACTACATCGATTAACTGATTCGTTGCCATTTCTTAAAATTTTGTTTTTTTTATGTTTTCCTAGATAGCTGTCATGCGCCTAATTGTTTTGGTTGGATAGTAAATATTAACACTCAATTTCAAAACTATTTTTATTAAAACAAGAACCTTAACTAAATCAATAAAACAAATATATATCATTCATGCTTTTCACTCATTTGAATATCTTCATTTTGCGTGAACCCCAATTTAGACCAGTCTTCTTTTGCCATTAGGTTATGTTCCATTCTACATGATAAGTATTCCTTTGCTTCTGCTCTACACAACGAGTTGTTACTATTATTGTCATATAAACACTTCATGTACTTTGTCATGGTTTTCTTGCACAAACCTTCGTGATCCAAAGGAAAACTTCCTTTATCAGGCGGTGTAGGAATAAATTGTTTTTGACCGAAAGTCATAGCCGACATTCTGTATATATAATTAGAACCACTAGTAGTAAAAGAAGTTAACTGTGACTATGTAATTTAAAAATATCCTGTATGTATTCAATAAACTATGAATTTCACGAATATCAACAAACAGACAGACCGACCAGCTGATATAATAAGCACAGATTAGGTATTAGTTACTACGTAAATAATAAGCAGGCAGCTGTTTATTGACACTGACTGACACTAACTAACCTGACATCCTGACACATAACATTACAGACTAAATTACTTCGTCTTCGTTCTTAATTAATGGCCTGCTCGCGATAAAAGTCACGAATTTTGACAATGTCAAGTAAATATATTTTGTAGTATAGATAAAGAAATTGTACGGTAAAATCTAAAAAACGCTATGACGCGCGGCCATTTTTTGAAGAGTCCGACTAAATTACTAGGAAGTTGGTATAATTATTATGACATGACAGACTTAGACATCGATTTCATACATTGGAGTAAAAAGTTAATCGAATAGAATAATGCAGTATCAGTATCACCCTTAGTTATACCCTGCACTGGCTAACAGACGTATTATAATTTATAACGTGTTTATAACAATAAAAAATCTCTAGTGTCTGGTTTATTGCTAGCGAAAAGTTTATGGAGTGGGATTTAGCTGCGAGACAGGTTCTGCATGTTGTGTCGTAGTGTGTGGCTGATCCGGCCTATAATTCACCATATGTTTTTCGAAAACATTGAACAAAAAGAACATAGGTACACAAAACTTTATTTCTCTACAGAATTTTGTTTTCATAAGCAATGTTTTTGCTTTCTCAAAATAAAACTCACTAAAAACAATCTTCAACATTGTAAGATTGATTGTCAGAGATCATTGAAACTAAAGTATTTTGACAGTAGTAGATATTTTACAAAAACTTTTTTCATTGAAGAAATTAATGTTTGATGAAAAATGTTGAATTCGAGAATTGCCCCCAGGGGCCCGATTCTCGCGCCTTCGACATCTCGAATCCGTCATTTTTTTTTTGGAGTCAAAAATCAGTGTTAAAAGCTCGGTGAAAGCAATCTTTGCCATTAAAGGATTATCAAAGATAATTGAAACTAAAGGATTTTTATTGACAGTAGTAGTGATTTTACTAACATTTTTACTAAAGAAATGAAGGATATAAAAATGTGAAATTCGACATATTTCAGCGCGAGAATCGCCCCCCAGCTATGTACAGTACAGTAGCTCTATTACGAGTTTTGTCAACGATACTCGCTAGCGTCTAACGTATAGGCATTTGTATGAAAAACTGTTCAGAGCCCCAAGCGCTGAGTAGCTGAAATAAAAATGGTATTATGAGTTGACAACGTTGACATTAGGTGACTTAACAGCTCCTGTTACGTAAGCTTCACGATTCGCGGTCACGTTTTTCATACAATTTGGTATTATGAGTTACTAATTTGGCAGATGCTCCTGTAATTTACGTTCACAGGAGCTGTTACGGCACTCACGGCATTTCTTTTAGTGAGAAGGTATATTATTCAATTAAAATTAATAAATACACGACATATTTTGAAACAAATTGATGACAAGGCCTTTTATAGATTAGAAAATAATTTACGCGGCTGAACGAAACAAAGAACACAATGAATTAACTAATTTGTATTGAAGCAAAATTTCGAAAACGGAAAACATTCCTAACATTGATTTGTCCTTGCAAAAGCGCATTTAGCTAAATTATGCCTACTATTACAACACACAACTTTAAAATCGACGTAAAGAATTAAACGACGTCGTAAAAAGTAAAAAATAAGAAAATATAGCTGTATTTATTTTGCAATGATTCCACGTAATAAATTATTATGGAACTTATTTAGTAAACGGCGCCTATGGGCTTATTAATTGAACCGTGGATAACTAAGGCCCTTTTCGGGTCTTAGGATGTCTCTTTTCTCTATAGAAAGTTTTCTATTTTAGCAATGACAATATTTTTTCAATATTTTAGATTGTCCATAATTTTATAGATTACTTTTAGGTAAGCGGTCTATTGTTTTAATGCAAAATATATCAATTTATCGTCGGCATAGTGATTTCATATTTTCAGCCGATAATGAGCAACTACATAAAGATCGGTTATTTATTTATAAACAAACATTTTAGTGTATATTAATACACTGTGTTCTTTTACTATTATTTTATTCTGTGTCTGTGATGACACTTGACACTTGACTGACTCTGATACTATGATAAAATGTAAAAGGTCATACATAGTCAGGCAGTGAAGCTTTACTTCACATTTCTTAATTTAGTAGGACTATACGCCGCCATGATAAATGTACTCGTTTAATTTCTCTATTTTTGCCTCTATGGTAAAGGTGTCTTTCTGTCCTTATCCTCATCATATAGACAGATAGAGATAGTGACAATTTGACGTTACGTATTCAAATTTATGCCTCGACGCTGCCTTCTCACGTATTTACGTACCAGCTAACGTAGCGTTTCCGAAAACTCATAATACCGATCCGATAGTCGGCGATTCGAGCACCGTATTTACGTTAACAGCAGCTGTCACGTCACATACGTTTACAGGAACAACTCATAATAGAGCTACAGTACAGTACAAGGCACAAGTGGTAGGTACAAGGAGGTGTACTCTTCTTGAAAATATAATTTAAACTCTAAAGAACTCGCTGCTGTTGAGCTACCTGAAATAAAATGATAAAAAAATAAACTGTCGGCTAGGCATCATCTGGCATTGACATATCTTGACTTTGACACTCTTGACAGCAGGTGCAATGACATTTATTTGGACAAGCAAAAAGCAAGCACGTGCAGAATGTGATTTTATTTGTTTTTATCTACAAAAGAAGTGCTATTTAGATTTGTGTCATAATTATAAGCTTATAAATGTCTCGCCTAATTATTAAAAATCTACCTAACAAGGTAATACACTATCAAATATGTAGTACGTACAAACATGAAAAATTCATATTCGTCGATTAACCAAATTAATTAATTATAGGTAACCGTAGAGAGTCTGAAAGATATATTTGGTGAAAAGGGAGAAGTTACTGATGTCCAACTGAAATTTACTAAAGATGGAAGGTTCAGAAATTTCGGTTTCGTTGGATATCGAACAGAAGAACAGGCTCAAGCGGCAAAAGAATACTTTGATGGTACTTGCATTCGTTCTATGAAGATTGACGTTCAGCTATGTGCTAACCTCGGTGATCAAAACAAGCCAAGAGCATGGAGCAAGTATGCACCTGATAGCACAGCATACAAAAAAATTCACCCGGATGAAACAGATTTAAAAAAAGAGAAGAAAGTTCAAAAAAAGAAAGAAAGAAATAAAACCAAAATAATTGAACTACTTAAAAAGGTATGTTAACTCTTACATGCTTAGGAAACTTTAAAAATAGTAAGACAATACCTACCAGTTATTTATGTATATAAATGATTTTGCATAAGAGTATCATTTAATAATTATTAAACAATTAAAATATTACATTTTCAGCATAAAGATGATCCTCTGTTTGCTGAGTTTATTGATGCACATGTCAATGATAAAACAACATGGATAAAAGAAGCATTTGAAAATGCTGCCAAAAGTGACAATGATGATGATAGTGGTTTAGAAGATGAGACAAAGAACTGTATTGAAGATACAAAAACGGAGGTTAAAGATTCTGCAGAAATTAATAAACAAACTGAAGTCAAAGTTGCCAACAAACAGATCAGCGACTTAGAGGTTAATAAATATTCATTACATTATAAAATATTTATACACTTTACATACCTATATTTCACAATACACATTATATTGAAATCTAAGTAATTCTGTACTTGTGAAATATTTTTATATTTCAGTATATGAAACTGTTGATGAAGAAAGTAGGAGATACAACCCAAGGTACCCTAGAAACAGAAATAGCAGAGCAGGTTCCAAAGAAAGTTAGAAACAGACCACTCTTCCATGTAAAAGTAAGTGTTAATATATTACTTTTTATTGTATGTGTGGTGTGATAGTGGGAAAATAAAGATATGTTATTATTCTTGAATTTTTGCATTTTTTTCAATGCTATTTTTTCAACTATATTAATATTTTCAACAATTTTTATTCATATCATCACATTTTAGTAAAATTATTACAAGTTAAAATCAATTTTAATACTAGAAAATTAAATAGAAAGAAAAATCAAGTATTCTCCATATTGCCAATACAAAATCTGGAGATCTGGATTTGCAGGAATCTATCTGAGCAAAATAGAGACTGTTTTTACTAGTATAAAAAAACATAAAACTTGCATTTCAAATGCAAATAAAAGCTAATTAAGGAAATCACAGTAATCCTTTCATGTTTTGCAGATAACAGGACTTCCATTCAAATGCAAGAAGAAAGATATAAAAGAGTTCTTTCGGCCTCTGGTTCCATACTCAATAAGATTGCCACTTGGCAAAGGGAAAAAACTAGCTGGTTTCTGTTATGTAGGCTTTAGGACAGAAAAAGAACTGAAAAAGGCTTTGAGTAAAGACAAGCTGTTTATTGGTACGTTATCTAGAAATAGTATTTGTCTATTATTCTCAGTTTAAAAGAAACTTGTAGGTCATTAAATTTTCTACTATATTTATTTCCAGATTATTGATTACTTACTAGTCTCCCACCCGCATTGAATTAGGTTATAAGGCGTACTGAGTTATGTTTGAATGTCCAATCATCCACCTCCTGGGTTTAAATTATCGCCATACTTACCAAATTTCATTAAAATCGGTTCAATGGTTTACACATGAAAAGGTTTCAAAGTTTTTATTATGCATTCATGATGTACACATACAGATATTACAGTTAATACAGAAACAATCATGATGGGTCATGCAAAGGCAACTTATTTAAATTGAAATAGTATTTTATCTATAATCATTAATCACAGATTATACTATATTAAATGTAATATTATATAGGTATATATAGGTATTTCTTAATTATTTAAATTTATTTAAGCTTTTTTGTTATTTATTGGGTAACCTATGGACAGAGTTTTCGTGTTTATATTATTTGTATGGATGAGCAAAAATTTTATAGAAATAAAGATATAATTATAAATTATAGAAAGCATAGTTTGGAATATTCAATGTTTTAATTCAATTCATGTTTAAAGCTAATCACCGTGTCCATATACACAAATACGAAGACCAAGCAAAAAAAGCAGCAGAAGAAGAAGAGCAAAATAACCAGAAGCGAAGAGAGGAGGTAATGTAACGTCATTTAAAATAATTAAGCAGATAACTTAATTATTTTTTTAAAATAAATTTCTTACTTGTTGTAGAAACAAAACTATGAAGAAACCATTGGGGAAAGTGGGAGTATATTTGTAAGAAATTTACCTTATGTAATAACAGAAAATGAAGTTACTAAGTTATTTGAAAAGTATGGTGAGTTATAAATAATGCAAGTCACTGACAGTAAAATTTTGTCAATCAGTATTTATATTACTCTAGTTCGCAATAAAGTTATATACTAGGGAAAAAAATATAGAGTTATGGCACATTCAGATGCGTTAATGTTTTCTTCTAGATGAAGTGGCTACTTTTACATTATGTTTCCTACTCTTGCCCTTATAGGAAAAACCGAGCGCAGAGAGCTGTTTCAAAGAGTTGATTGACAAAGTATTTTAGATCTTATTATTACGCATTATTTAATTTCATAAATATAAATAAGAAAATATACCAGAAAAAAACGGCCAAGTGCGAGTCGGACTCGCGCACAAAGGGTTCCTTATAGGGCCGGCTTTACCCGGGGGTTCAAGGGGTGCGGGGCACCCGGGCGCAGAGTCCTAGGGGGCGCACGCAAGCCGAGATATTTAGATAATAATTTATTTGCAGTACATGTACAAATATACAAACATTGCATTGCATAAAATCATCCATCAATCAATATCAACGTCATTGCACCGTTTCACCGTACACTTTGTTAGATCAAATGATGGGCACCAATATTAATTTTACTATTACACAGAGCTCATAACTATCGCTTTCGTTCGGCATGTGTTGTACCGATCACAATGTGCAAGTTAAAATAGCTCTTAATAATAATAAATAGGTGTGTAGCAAACAAACATATTTATTATTATTATTTGTAGGATATAGGAATTCTGCAGCTCCAATCGGGACTAACTAACTAACTAACTAACTGCGACCTAAAATATCTATTTTTTGTAACGCGTCACCTATAGTTAGAGTATCTCTTTTAGCCTGGCGGCCTCCAGGAAGTCTAAAGCTTTCTAAGCTGAGAGATTTTAGTTCATCTGGCCGAATTATGTTACACCCCAGGTGGATGTTTGGGATTCGGCAAACGTCAGTGTCACTCCACCTCATGTGAAATTGGTGCCTGTTTAGTTTGCAGTGTCCAGTTAAGGATCTGGCCATCGCACATAATGTTTGCCCTGCTAAACTCTAGCAGTTCCCTTTAGCGAGAAGCCTTTGAAAAGGAATTTGGCGTGCACTAATCCTGGTTGATTTTACCAGTATTACAGTACAGTATACAGTAAAGTGCCAGTTTACTTATCCATTGATGCTTGCTCTATATATGCAAGATTTCGCCTCCTTTGCAAAAAATGGGTGAAAAGGCGGTAGGTTCAGCAAAGCATTTAGTGCAGCTCCTGGGGTCGTAGAGATGGCACCTGTTGCCATAAGGCATGCCGCCAACCTTTGCAAGCTATTATGCTTGTTAATGACTGTCACTTGAGTTGCTTTTTTCCACCATGCTACGCAGACATACGTTATTGTGAGCCTGCCAATAGTGGTGTAAACAAGGCGATCTTGGGGCTTAGACCCCATCTCGTCCCTGCTAAGCGACAGCATGTTCCTAAGACTATTAAAGTTAAAGGCTTTTGAATCTCATTACTAATAAGACATTCCAAGTCAGTTTTTGGTCAAAAATATCGCCCAAGTATTTAAATTCTTTGGATCATGGAATTGGAATCCTTTTAATAGTAGGCGTAACAAGTTTCCGAAACCGCGAGCGGCCGCAAGTCAAACAATAAATTGATTCTTATTAACCAATTATAATAAAACAAGCTTTAAAATTGAAAATAATTTAGGTATTGTTTTATAATTATGTATAATTTAAGAATTTTAGAAATAAATAAATGAATCAATAAAAATTGCATTGCTTTTTTGTTGGAAAGTAGATTTGATGCTCCCCAGGAGGAGCGGGGGCGCAGGCTGACCACCTTGCACCCTGGCGCACAATTTGTTTAAGATGGTTCCATATCATTATCTATAAAAAAAATGGCAAAAAAATCACGTTTGTTGTATGGGAGTCCCTTTAAATATTTATTTTATTCTGTTGTTTAGTATTTTTTGTTATAGCACAGAAATAAATTTCAACTGTCTAACTATCACGGTTCATGAGATACAGCCTGGTGACACAGACCGTCAGCAGAGTCTTAGTAATAGGGTCCCGTTTTACCCTTTGGGTACTGCGGATCTGGGATCTGGTATATTTTGTTATTTAAATTTATTACATAAAAATAGCTTAGTAAAATGCAAAATTAAAAAATATGCATTATTTTTTTAGATACATTTTTATTACCTTTCAGGTCCTATTGCTGACATAAACATGCCTCTTGACCAAGTGCTAAGGCAGCCAAAAGGATTTGCGACTATGACATTTGTGATGCCTGAGCATGCTGTGAAAGCGTACGCCGAACTCGACGGGACTGTATTCTGTGGACGGATGCTCCATTTACTGCCTGCTAAGACTGAGAAGCTGGAAGATAGTGATGATGGTAAATTAATCCTACTATCTAACTAATAATATTATAAATATGAAAGTATGTCAGTTTGTTTGTTTGTTTCTCTTTCACGCAAAAACTACTGAAGGGATTTGGATGAAATTTGGCACACAGATATAAGATAACCGCGATTAAATTATAGGCTACTTTTTATCCTGATATTCCCATGGGAACGGGAACCTTGCTTGTAAAACCGCGGGCGGTCGCTAGTAATTAATATAATTATATCTTCTTTAGGCAGTAATGCGAGCAAGGCATTATGTCTTCTGCGTGGACATTTGGAAATATCCCTAGGGAACATTTTACCGGTATAAAAACTAACTTATGATTTATTTAAACCAAGCTATCTGTGTGCTAAACATCCAGTTTCGTTCAGCCATTATTGCGTGATTTAAAAATATCTAAATATACACCTTGTTGGACATGGTAATTTTAAAATAGAAAAAGACGAAATTAGTTTATACATAAATTAATAATATGTCTTATTTATAATAATTTATGACCCTATACCTGCCCTATACATTAACACGGCAGTTCTGTAAATCCAGCATTGGACTGGCTCGAGATATTTTCTTTTGTTCCATATATATAAGCAGTATGATAAGCGGATTCAACAAGGTCAATCGCAAATCAACATAACATAGCTATACGTTTTATGTATTTAACACATACCTACCTACTAGAACACCTGAATAAATAGATATATTTAAGTATAATTTACTTGCGACCTTATTACCTAATTTATATTTTCAGAAGGTCTTTCATTCAAAGAAAAAAAAGCGAAAAAAATAAAAGCACAAGCAAAATCGTCACACAACTGGAACACGTTGTTTTTGGGTGCTAATGCTATTGCCGACGTCGTAGCTTCAAATTATAACACTACAAAAGAACAGTTATTAACTGAAAATAGCAAAAGTAAGTAAATACCTTAATAGCTTGCCCGCTTTTTTAACTATATATATGTTAATGTGTGCGAGTGAATGAATTAGACATTGCAGTTAAATAATTTTTATATCTCCCTGCGGACAATAAGTAGATACAATATTATAGTCACAGTTAGTTCAGACAGTAGTATAGTCAAACGTTACAAAAGTAAACTGACTGTGACTGAAAGTGAATGTCTAATTCACGTTTTACCATCAACTTGGAAGAAGAAGTTGAATGACTGAAATGAAAACACGACATGTTGGGCAAAAGGACTAGTACGCTGATACGCGGAAAATAAACCGAAGGCAATACCTAAGTTAATTATTGTAATGTTAATATTTTTGTTAAATATAACAATTATACCAACCGAATTGAGAACCTCTTCCTTTTTTGAAGTTGGTTAAAAATCCTTTTCATAGATATGTGATAACTATTATACTTCGGTGTTATTCTATAATATTAGTATTATTCGCTTGTACGTGTTACCACTTAGCACATTAGTTTAGAAAAAAAAATCCCTTCCGGTAGCAGTAATTTCCCATTAAATAATTGAAATAAGATCTAATTCCGGTATCATTTTCCCGCCAATAGACCTCGTGCGTACGTACGTTTACGTTTGGCGCCATGTCATTCGCTTTTTGTGCTTCGCCACTAACGCACGTCTTTCGCTAAACTGAGCGTTACTATTCACAATGCCAAAGCGTAAAAGTGATGAAAATTCTTTAGACATTGTTAAAAAGTTAAAGTATTTGGAAGAAGAAATAAAGCGTAAACGTCATCAACCGCGCCATCGTCGACAGGTTTCTTCGTCGTCATCAAGTGATACATCATCAACTTCATGCGATTCAAGATCGTCGCAAAGAGATAATAACGGTTAGTACTGAGATTTTCTTTTTGAAATTAAGCTAAATGCGTTCCGAATAGTCGCCGCATTAGCTCGTTTTCTATTGCATTGTTTGTCTGAAGGGGAGATGATGAAAAGTTTAATGCATTTAGAATAGTCTGTAGGACTATGGCGCCACATAAACTTTTTTCTATTGCACTTGATAAAGTCTGTACGTCTGCGTCAGTGCATAGATGTTCTCTTACAATAAAAATGAATGCCGACTGAATAGTCTGTAGGACTAAGTATCTCACTATATATTAATTTTATTGAAATCCATAAATACTTTACATTTGATATAGTCAGAAGGACTATTTAATTGTAATTTTGTAATGGAGTAGGTTACCGTTTTCTCGACCGTAACATCGATTTTAATTCATTTAGAATAGTCGGTACGGTAGGACTTTGTCGCCACATTATCATTGATCATATCTTATGATCCTTACTATATTACCAGCAGGCTTATATATGCGTATAAAAGCTTTACGGTATTGTAATTACCTACATTATGGACTGAGCTCTGACCGAACATGAGGAAACTCCAAGACCAGGTTCAGCGACGGTTCCCGCGCTGCAAGAGGAAGTACCGCCGTCCCAACAACTACCGACATCACCACAACCTTCAACATCTTTGGCTCTTCCCGAGGCTGTACAGACGCATGCGGATCCAGGACGGCCTTCAACTCAAGATGAAGAGGTTAGTCAAAATGTCTCAGGTCTGAGTGCAGATATTATAAATATCTTAGGCATTGATCCTACTGCGATTGTAGAGTATGCTATAAGCTATATATAGCTATAAGTACCGATTTTGCGAACAGATTACAACATATTGTAACTTTCGGGCTTAAAATAGAGGAGCGTAAAGAATTTGAAAAACGGTAGGTATCGTTTTTCAAATTCTTTACGCTACATAAGGTACCTTATGCCTGAGAACTGTCAATTGATAGCAGTACCCATTATGATTGCTGAGGTAAAGACAACCTTGGCGGAAATTAATTTAAAACTTAAAGCATTAGAAAGTCGCCAAAAAAGTGTTGTAATAAATAGTTATGTCTTGTCCGAGTAAGGCTATCACTACTCAATTATGTTCAACAAATCGTCGATGCCACTCGTCTTTTGTGTGACATCCAGTATATTAACTCGTCTGCACGTAAAACCTTGGCTTTATCTTATGTTAAAAAAGAACTGAAGGAACAACTTTCTAACACAAAGATCGGCAAACACCTTTTCGGTGATAATTACGGCGAAACAATTAAGACTGTAAAAGCGGTTAGCAAATCCAGTGCTGAATTAAAGATCCAGTCGAAAAAGCCTGAATCTAGCTCAAAACATTTAAACTGGAAGTCGACGAGCGGAACACGCAGGCTGGCGCCCGCTTAGTCGGCGCCGCGTCGCCAGCCGCCGCCGCCATTGCCGCCGCCATTGCCGCCGCCTTTGGCGCCGAGCAGCTTCCAGCATCGGCAGCACTTGCCGCCGCCACCAGCGAGGCCGCCAAGGAACTATTGAACTCGCGGACGTAATTTGCTCTTTGTTTTTTAAATATTAATCCCAGGATACTAGAAAATTCGGGAATGCAAAACTAGTCGATAACATGGTGTGGAAACAACGACTTTAGTATTATGGTAGTTATTTTAAAATAATCGAGATAAGATACGAGATTGTCGCACGATATCTCTTTTCAAAAAACGTCTGAAAGAGTTTTATCTGTCCTCTTGTCCTTAGCACTGATCCCTTTCTGTCTTTCTCTTCGCATTATATGAATTATTTTATAGTATTATATGTATTTATAGGTTTATTTTGTATATATTATATCTAAGTATTGTGTATTTATTGATAATTTTGTTATATTATTTATACCTATAAATATTACACACTGTCTGTCCTTCTCAATGTCCTTTCCTTTCACGGGCCGGCTGGAAGAAATTTCAATGTGAAATAAGCCGTGCCCCTGTACAATAATTCTTTATAATTGTTTTTTCTGTAATGTTGTGTGTGTACAAAATATATAAATAAATAAATAAATAATCCGGGACTCTCAAAACGGGTTACATATTCATATTTTAGTACTTTTATAAAAAAAAAATCGTCTTTTGAGTTTCGCCGGCCACTGCCGCGGCACACTCGCTTCTCTCACTCGGTTCGCTCGTCTTTTTCTCACAGTTCTAACCTAATAGCACAAAAATAAGGTATTTTTCGACTCCCTACGTAACTCATAAAACCCCCTTTCATCATCAATTGACATAATAAAAAGTCCAAAAGAACAAGCTCAACATTTTTTCAAGTCCAGTTTCCATAGTAATTTCACTCTAAAATGTGGCTAAGTCGCTAGCCTATACAAAATCGATCGATATTATTTTTCGATACAAAAGTGCATTCCATAACAGCCAATAACTCAACTTAGGTAAATAAATATGCATTTTTATTTATTTATGTAAATAAATAAAAATGCTCCTTCTGCGCAATGTACATTTTGTTCTAAGGAAGTCTCTGATATTTGTCTCTGTTCCACAAACTGTAGGTAAATATACTCACCCTATTCCGATCACTGATGATCACCCAAGATCGAACGGTCTTATCGTGGGTGCAAAGCCATAAGATTATTTTTAACGATCCTGCAGTACAACAGCCTCCTAATATTACGATAGTTACTTCGGAAACTGAACAGAAACATTTTGATATAACTATACGCTTGTTGTCGATAGGTGCAATAGCCGAGTGTGATCCTTGTCCAGTAGCTCTATTACGAGTTTTGTCAACGATCCTCCCTAGCGTCTAACGTATAGACATTTGTATGAAAAACTGTTCAGAGCCACAAGCGCTGAGTAGCTGAACTAAAAATGGTATTATGAGTTGACAACGTTGACATTAGGTGACTTAACATTTCCTCTTACGTAAGCTTCACGATTCGCCGTCACGTTTTTCATACAATTTGGTATTATGAGTTACTAATTTGGCAGATGCTCCTGTAATTTACGTTCACAGGAGCTGTTACAGCACTCACGGCATTTCTTTTAGTGAGAAGGTATATTATTCAATTAAAATTAATAAATACACGAAATATTTTAAAATAAATTGATGACAAGGCATTTTTTATGTTAGAAAATAATTTACACGGCTGAACGAAACAAAGAACACAATGAATTAACTAATTTGTATAGAGGCAAAATTTCGAAAACGGAAAAAAAACCTAACGATTGATTTGTCCTTCCAAAAGCGCATTTAGCTAAATTATGCCTACTATTACACACAACTTTAAAATCGACGTAAAGAATTAAACGAAGTCATAAAAAGTAAAAAATAAGATAATATAGCTGTATTTATTTTGCAATGATTCCACGTAATAATTATTATGGAACTTTTTTAGTAAACGGCTCCTATGGGCTTATTAATTGAACTGTGGATAACCAAGGCCCTTTTCGGGTCTTGGGATGTCTCTTTTATCTATAGAAAGTTTTCTATTTTAGCAATTAAAATAATTTTTCAATATTTTAGATTGTCCATAATATCATGGATCATTTTTAGGTAAGCGGTTAACATAGATCCTTGTTATAAATATTTGAGATTTAGTATAGATTCCCGACACTCTCAGAAGATGTGTGAATTTAAAGTACCATTCGGGTTGTTAATTAATAAAGTGCCTGATTCAATAATTTATATTTTTCTTAGACCTACTTTTTTCTCTAAACATCTACAAGTGTGAATATTACTAATATTGAGGACGAACACCGAAGTATAATTGATGATCAAACGAACTTACCTGTACGTGAAGTTCGATCATAATTATATGAGGTGTTCGTCCGAAGATATTAGTACGTAGTCCCACCCACCCTAGTCTCATTGGTAACAATGGTCACCCATGCTAAAAATATAAATTATTATTTATTATTATCTCTGAACGAAATGACGACATGGCGGCAAACGTCACACGAGGCGCGTGGTCTATTGGGGGGAAAATGATACCGGAAATAGATCTTATTTAAATTCTTTAATGGGAATTATGACTGCTACCGGAAGGAATTAATTTTATTTAACCTTTTTTTCTAAACTTATGTGCTAAGTGGTAACAAGTACAAGCGATACTACAAGTGTAAATATTACTAATATCTTCGGACGAACGCCTCATATAATTATGATCGAACTTCACGTACAGGTAAGTTCGTGTGATCATCAAAAATGCGTTATTTTATCGTATTATTTTTCCATAGGGTTTAGCAATCGTTCCTTTATAGTATTTTGTGCACTTGAATGTACATTATATCATATACCAAAGGCAAGTTCTTTGCCCAACATGAAGTTTTTTCATTTCTACTAGTATGACGATTTTAAATTTTAGACGTTTTGCTAGTAGATCAATTTACTTTCATGTCATTTATCTTACAAGGAACTTTTCCAAAATTGTCATACTGATACGGAGTGAATAATTTGACAATTGTGTCATATTACAACTGTACTAAATTACAACTGAAAATAATATTGTAAATATTGTTAATAATTGTACTAAATAAAAACATCTACTTTATTCCGTAGCTACTAGTGCTGCAGTAAGACTAGCCCTAGGAGAAACTCAGCTGGTTGCAGAAACTAGAGCATTCCTTGAAAGTAATGGAGTTTATTTAGACGCTTTCAATAAGGTGAGACAATGCTTTTCTATACTTTTTTGCAATTTATTCTTTGGGTTATTAATATACCTATTTACCACTATCGAATTCCCTGCCTATTTTTACGCTTTGAATGTTAACTTTTTTATCAGCCAGCAGCAAGGCGGTCGAAAACGTGTATACTTGTAAAAAACTTACCAGCGGCTACCGAAAAAGATGAAATCAAACTATTATTTGAGAAACATGGACATTTAGCTAGATTTTTGATGCCTAAACATGGCATTACCGCCTTAGTAGATTTTGTCGAACCATTCGAAGCTAAAAAAGCTTTTAGTAAATTAGCCTACTCTCAATTTAAATCATCTCCCTTATATTTGGAATGGGCACCAGAGAACGTATTCCTCAAGTCGGCACAACCAACTAAACTAGAAGAGACAACAAATCTTACAGAGGATGTAATTAGTGATGACAAAAGTGTTGAGGAAAAAAATTCAGATTCATTCAAACAGCCGGAGATTAAAGGAGATAGTAAAAAAGCTACAGAGATAGAAGAAGAGGAGGACTTAGGTGAACCAGAAAATGATACAACACTTTTTATCAAAAATCTTAACTTTGTAACTACAGAAGAAGATTTAAAAAGGGTACGTATATTTTAAGACTAGCGGTCGCCCGCTTGGTTCCTGTTCCCGTCGGAATATCGGGATAAAAAGTATTCTATGTTTTATTCCAAGCTATCTACTATCTGAATGCCAAAGTTCAACCAAATCCGTTAGTAGTTTTTGCGTGAAAGATTAACAAACATCAATCCAAACATCGACATAAACTTTCGCATTTATAATATTAGTAGGATAAGTAGTAAGTAAGGCTATTTTATGAACATGAAAAGAACTTAACATACTTACATTATCATCGATTTGAAGTGCGGCAGCACTCCCGCTCTCTTTCTCGCTCTGGCTAATAATGGTTTTGAGCTACGGAAGAGGATGATTTGTATTCATATATAGTACTTAACTACTGTAAAAACGCTGCTGCCGCGTGCTATATCCTGATTGCGTCCTTCCAAACGTGACATAGCTATGCCCGCGAGTTAATGATTAAATTCATTTTATTAGCTGCTCCAATGCAATGAACATAAAATCTGCTAAAATAATGTTTAACAAAAATTTGATGTTTTTTTACAGCATTGCTCAGTAGCGGGTAAAATACATAGTGTGACAATAGGAAAAAAGAAAGATCCCAAAAAGCCTGGTCAGTTGCTCTCAATGGGATACGGATTCCTGCAGTTTTATAAGAAACAAGAACTAAATGCAGCATTAAAGCTTTTACAGAATTCAACTTTAGATGGTAAACAATTAGAATTGAAGAGATCTGAGAGAGGAAATTTGTAAGTAAACCATTTTCTCGCGATAAAATGACAGGGACATGTCAGTTTGTTGTTCATTAGTTGTTGCCCCACTTTCTATTATTGGAATTATTTGGGAAGTAATCACTAGTTATTTGTTAATTCACACAACAGCCTAAATAGTTGCCTTATACTGTACTTTTACACCTTAGTCTTTATATTTCCCTATTTATTTTTAAGAACCCGTCATATTGATGATAATAAACATCGTCTTTGCAGAAACGAGGTGAAAACATCTAAAAAAAACAGTAAGGAAATAAACCAAAATGGTACTAAAATTCTTGTACGAAATGTACCATTCCAGGCAAACAGAAACGAATTGCATGAAATATTCAGGTAATTATTCACATAAAATTTTGATTAATTTGTAATAACCGTGTGAATAGCGATAGCAATACGAATGCTTGATCGTTGTTCTTATCAAGTTTGAGTTTAACCATATAATAAATAATAATGTGTTTATTTTATCCACCACATGAGTTTGTACGTCGAAACAACTCCACTATCGCATGACGGAGACAGAGCTTTATATCGAATTTATCGCTAATGATAGGACATTAACGATAATTATGCTATAAATACCGAAATTAGATTCAACTATTGGCATTTGGTAACAAAAAATTAACCGAGTCTAGAGAGCCACAATTTTTGCACCACCAACGAAATAACACAGTTGCAGCATTTAAATACCAAGCTCTGTATCACATCACATGTGATTTTATAACAGGTTGTAGAATCGTAACCATACTAACTTAGTTTTTTTATGTGGATACCTACCTACTAGTACCATATAATATATTACAAAACAGTTACTACGTACAAATAAACTATTCGCTCTTTTGAGTCGCTAGTCGCTGCGAACGAAAATGCACCTTAAGCTTACGAGCGTAAAGTGGGTTTTGCTTTTGAGAAATCCCTCGCTAGTTATCCGGTGGCCGGGCCTATTACTTATTTACACTACTTACAATTAACAGTTTACTACTTTCAAGGTCGTGTCTATTTGTTATTATAAAATATGAAATTAAAGTTCTTTATTTATTTATATGAAGGGCCAATTTCCAAAGGTTCCGAAGTCCACTTAGGTCATCGTCAACTATCTTCGTTTTTAACATCTGAGGTGGTTCTTTTTATATATTTTTTTGTTGTGATATCAAAAATGAATAAAGGGGAGACACTGAATTCAAGTTTATTCATAAACTTAATAAAAGTGCCTAAGTCCTATGTTAGAACCTAAGTCCGTTACTTTCAATCAGTTTTTTACTTAAGGTTAATAAAGAGAATAACAATGTTTTTCACATAATAAACATGATTAATAGTAATACTTTGTGCTCAACTATATCTCATTGTGCTTTTTGTGACTTGGGGGCTTCTGGAAATTGGCCCTTCATATAAAGAAACAATCAAATTTCTGGGACTCAAATCTCGCCTCGTATGGCGTGTATCGACAGCGAGCCATCATAAAATCTCACGATATTACGAAATCCTTCGACAGCTTCCATATCACGAGTGCGCGAGGCAATAAGGATAGGGCGACGGAAAAAGGCGAAAGCGTGCTGATGAGGTGTGGTCCAACCATAAAATTCGTCACAAAGTGCCACCCTCGCAATGTCGACATAGGCCTTTACAGTTACTTCACTATATTAACACCTGACATTATTTGACTTTATAGGGCATTTGGTGAGATAAAGACGCTAAGATTGCCAAAGAAGTTGACTCCTGGATCAGATCAGCATCGTGGGTTCGCATTCGTTGACTATCATTCAAAGGCCGATGCAAAGGTAATACTACCCTGTGGGTCTACGCAGCCGAAAGCTTTTCTCCACGATAAGATCTCCTTTTTCTACGCAAACAATTTCAACTTTATTCCCTTAGTTATAAAGTACGGGCACGTACGGGCTTGAGCAGAAAGTCTACGTAGGGTCTAAAATTAACCGATCTATCCTTACGCTGCAGCCGTTATTGCTAATGACATACATGAATAACATTACAGGATGTATTAATCAAGGCGGAAATATGATTATAAATCCTCCGATAAGATTTCGCATTTCGATAGTAATTGAATACCTATCGACCTACTTAAAATACCTTGATAAAGAGGATGTCACTGGTTCCTAATTATATCCAACCAAATACTGTTTTTCGAACTTCTTTTTAACCTTAATCTTACTTTCTTGTAACTTTTTTGCAGAGCGCTTTTGAAGCATTATGTCAGTCGACTCATTTGTACGGAAGGCGCCTTGTTTTGGAGTGGGCCGATCAAACTGATGATAACGAAGACATTAACCAGTTGAGAAAAAGAACAGCGGAACAATTTAATGCTAAAACGCCTGGTGGCAAAAAATCGAGAAAAGCTGCAGTTGATGTTGAAAATTTTGTTGACGGGGATAAATAGCTAAAAAAAATTATGTACAATCGGCAACAAATATGTATATAGCATTAATTTAAAGCTAATTATAGCAAGCCTATAATTCGTGATAAAAAATTGCTAATAAAAAAAACAAAATCTGTTTCTTTTTCATCTTTATTTATCGATTACTTATACATTAAAGATTTAATTTATGTAGCATGGATGGCATAAAGAGATATCTATAAGTTTTTAAATATATTTATCTCATTACATTTCAATATTTATTTATTTACAAATTATGGATGAAAGATCTCAAAAAGACACCAGAAAGAAAGCATCTTGACGCAGGAGCATGCAATCGGTCACATAGTTCCAGGCACAGAACTATAGAAAAAATATTGATAAGTGTAGTCTAACCATCTGATAATTTCTCCCTAGTTTGTGTAGATATTTTAACAATTTTGTAGCTATTATACAGCTGTCACAAAATTATGGTTAACTAAACAATTCACCCAAAATATACAAATCACTCTTTGGGTGCATTTTCACTGAGAACTCCGCCAGTCGCAACTCATAATTAGGTTCATTGGAACTTAACTGTAAATTGTGAAACAGGGCCAAATAGATGTATTTTATGCAACATATAAATTATTTTAGTATGCTCCTCACCACGAAACCTAGAAAAATATTTACAAGCTTGAAACTGGTGTACAATATTAAAGAAAAAATATATTTTATAAGTGAAGGGACAATCAATTATTTATATTCATACAATTTATATAAATAACAATTATTTATCTAACAGGATTATAGCTACAAATTAATATTATTAAACTTACATCGTTTTTTATTAAAAGTACACGAATTCTTATAAAGATTCATTCACTAGAACAAAACTTTGAAAAAAAAAATACATTTTCAGTAGCTCTACAGGTTGCATCTTAACCTCTTGTCTACTTATTTCCTTAAAAAAAGTTACCATCTTTGAAATAAATTGTTTGTGCAAACATATTGACAAAATGGGCATTGTGTGGTTATTGCAAAATATTACTTATTATGAGATATAAATAAAAAATTTCAACTACAAAAATGTGTAGAGAACACCCCATAGTCACTGATAAAATCTATAATATAATTCATTCCATCTCTAAAAAGGTTGGCCAGCCTTATTTTTGTTAAATTCTTTTCCACTAATTATAGGAATGTTTATAATTATAGTTACATTTTGACTATCAATAACAGATAAATTATTTTTAATGATATCCTTATTCTCATATTATTTAAACATTATAAACAGAACTTAAAAGTCATCTGTGAAGTACTAAAAAGAAAAACAAAAATTATTTTTTTTACATATCTGAAAGTATGCAAGTACAATTTTATACCATAGAAATTGTTTGACTATTTCAATCAATCTTTACAGTAGAATAGATTTTTCTCACAAATATGCTTGTGCCTAAATATCCGACAGTGCCACATATTATGCCCAAAGCTAGACTGAAGAGAAACATATAGCCAAAGTAGAATGTAGTCTGGAATAAGCCATACATCTTGGTTTTAAATACGAAGTAATAGAAGGAATACAAGTACACATACAAAGCTGTACTGCCAGCAGACAAGAAACTTGTCCATTGCCAACGATAATCCTCTGCATTGAGTAAGAAGTAAGTACAAACAATAGTGACACATACTGTTACTATCATCAGAATAAGGAACACCAGCAGCATAAATCCATAAACATAATAAATCTTATAAGCCCAGAAGGAAGTGAAAATAAAGTACATTTCAATAAAGATTGAACCGAAGGGTAAAATACCTCCCATTATGATAATTACAAAAGGCTCCATAAACCATTTCTTTTCAGGAATAGGCCTTGGAACAGCATTAATTCTACAAGGATAATCTGGTTGCCCCGCTAAGTTTCGTCCTAACACTGTACCTACAAGGGTTAAAGGCAGAATCACAAAGGTACAGATGGACATAACAGCAACCATACTTCCAAATGGTATTGCTCTCGATGCATGATAATACATAGCAATGAAGTTAATGAAAAATGCCGTCCCACAGACCATCACAGGCAATAAAAAAGCAGAAGCTAACATTTGCTTAATCCATAACTTTCCACCCATTCGAGCATAAAGAGATCCACCAAAGTACCCATTTACTGGAGATGTAGCTGCATAGATGAATATAGCTGTAGATAGTAATGATCCTCTCTCAGTGTATAGCTCACCAAATATAGTGAAAATAATAACAGCAAGTGTTACCACAGTCAACTGGTATCCTGATCCAACTAGAGCAGAGAACAATCCTAAATGAGGAACAGGTCTGAAAACATCACCATGAACTTGTTTCCAGCCATATTCATCCCCTAAATCTTTTTCTAAATCATCAAGATCATCATCCTTTGAATACCTAGCATAATCTTTACGCAGAGTTCTCATAAGAATCATAGACACAAGACCTACTAAAAATATAACCATCATAAAACTATTAAAAATACTAAACCAATGTATTCTATGTTGGAAGAAGTTGGGATCCAAATATTTATCAAATCGATCTTCAAAACGTATGTTGCTTTTCTTCCAGTTTACTTCATAAGTAAAAGGTATTTTTGCATCAGGTGTCAGTCGTTCTTTATTTTCAGCAGTAAGGTTTACTTCCACAATTCTGTTCCCATTGTATCCAATGTCAAATTTCTTGTGGGTCCAAATATAATATTGATCACCATCTATCTCTCCAACTATACCCCAAATTGGGAGATCATCGATGTACATCTGGTACCAGTAATGATTTTTTACAGCGTAAACTAGTGCTTTGTAGGATTGTTCATTGAGTTCTATAGCACAAAATTGTTGCGCCGGTATATTATCCTTGAAAGTGATATCAAGGCCGCTAAATTCTAGCTCCACGCCTTGCAGTGCCTCTGATAATGTCTCATGGTAATGCCCAATAGTTACCTTGGTACCAACGCAGAACGGTAGCGAAAAATATGCATACGTCTCCTGGCGATTGTGATAGGGCCCAACAGTGTTCATCCAAAGCACTATTTGTTCTCCATCTTTATACGAATGGGTATGTTCGTCACATTTGCATATAGTCCATAAAGTAATTAAGAAACAAAGAAGCTTCATTTTGTAGCAGCTGTCCAGTAAAAGTGGTAACGTTTAAAATAAAATAAACATAACACGTATGTGAAACACCAAAGACGGAGGATCGGATCGGACATTAAAATTAAAATGTTGCCAACCAAGTTTAAATTTTTGTTTCAATTATTTTCTTTTTTAATTCTGGAGTGTCTAAGAGTTTACTTTTTATAACTTTTTAATTTTGCATTTTACAGTGCTATTTTTATGTGATAAATATTAAACAAGAAAATATACTAGAAAAAAGCAACTAGTCTCATGTCGCCCTCACGGGATTTTACTTTTCTTTACTAACCCCCTGTTTCCACTGCCAAAAAAACATTAACAAGAAATGTTGTTAACATAAAATGTGGCCACTGAGTACTGAGACGCCATTTTCTTCACACCACGTGCGAATCGCATGTTGCCTACGAACAGGGCTTGTTTTCCGGTTAATTTTCAAACCTGTACAGCAGCAAGTACATAGAAACCGTTTTATGAAGGTATTGGCTCTACCCAAACCTTAAAAAAACGGGAGTAAAATTAAAAGGGTTTTGAATCAATTAAGCGGTTTAAAGAGGTTTTTTCACCTCTATATAATTACCTAAATACAGCAGGACACCGCTAGCGCATGAGTGACAAAGTGAAAAATGACCATCCGCATGTAGACATAAGCTATTTGAATGAAATACTGCTCTCTCTACGCGAGCGAGCGAATGGAAAAATTTACTAGCGAACTTATGTCTACATAATCGCAGGAATATTACAAGGTCACTATTAGCCTGATCACCTAACCAATTAGTAGGTACATTTCGCAGTTTTGGATAAAACCGGTTTATTTAGGTTTTTGAAGCGCTCTCATTCCGATTATATATAATTATACATCCGATTATAGTTATATAAGTAGCTTCTACAAAGGTTTTATACTTTTTGTCATAAAACATAATAGAGAATAAAGGTGACAATGTCGAGTGACATCAATTAAAACAAATTACGTTATTGTGACATTTAAATACAAAAATTAAATAGCAAGAAATTACAAATAAACCAAAGAGTATGTAATCACTACGTTTTAAAATAAACAATGAATATTTACAGCTTCAATTAATAAAAAAAAGTGATAAGAAATGTTAGGAACAAGCATACGAATAGATTTGTTCAAAACTGCTATAAAGCAACAGCACGCTATAGCCTATATGCGAATCATTTCTAGTTTGCTCTAGTAATATATGAGTCAATGATTACGCTGGTAAAATAAAAGTCAATGATATAAGTCATTGAGTTTGCTATAAAATATGCTATCCATCAAAGCGTGCGGGTGGCCTGTGCGGCAGGCGCTTTAAAACTAATCACGCTAGATCTCGCAATACGTCACGTGCGTGTTAGCAATTTAGGCACAAGCACGTTAGACAATTAGCGTCAGTAGCTATATATGTTAACAAGAATATTATTAATATGTACAATCGAGAAACTTCCCGGTTGACTAGTAGAGTTTTTTTGGGAAACGTTTATTCGAAAAGTAATAAGGGTAAAGATTAAATATAATAAAAAGAGGTAAATAATTTATAATTTACCCAACAATGTTTTATTATTTGTGATAAAAAGGGTTTTTTTAAGTTAATAACTTTAAAAAATTAACGCTTCCTAAAAAACTCTACTGGTCCACCGGGTAGTTCTCCGACTGTACCTAAGTCGCATTTTAGCATAGGAAACCAATGAACTTTACTTCATACTTTTCGGGCTTAGGAATTTAACGTAAATATAACATTAGTGTAGGTTGCAATCTATTACTTAAAGGCGTTTTTAAAAGTTCATTGTTTCTCTTTTCATGTACAAAATCGGCTATTTACATTTTCAGTGTTTTTTTCTATTTTAGATAGTTTTATTATCTAAAAACTAATTTCAATGACACAGTCATGTGTCCTAAAAAACCCTAATTTAAATAACAAAACGTCTCAGATCACAGATTTGCAAACACAATATAATTGTGTTATAATGTTCGATCGCGCGCGATAAGCACATAGCATAGCGAGCTGCCTGCGAGAATAACGTGCATCGCTTTCGATAGCGCCAGCGCGTACGCGATGAGTGAGTGCGATGTGCGATGTAATGACTGACCATCCGCGGGCGCCCATCGTGCGGCCTCTCGGCTTTGCTTTGCCATTCACGGGCTCGCGTTATCCTGTTGTGTTTAGGTACTTATAAAGAGCAGAAAAAACCTCTATAAACAAAAAAAAAAACAATCCTTTTTGCACTTTCATGAAATCGTACTTTTAAGGTTTGGGTTTATACCGTCATACGAGTGAAAGACTAAGCAGTATGAGCTCCGACCATAGCCTTTTAAGAAACTAATCAAAAAAAGTCATCATTCACTGTCAAAGTCAAAACCATGCTTCTCTGGTGGAACTGTCAGTGTCATTGTCAAGGGTCTTTCGATGAGGAGTTATTTTGATCGAGTGCTTTTCTCTTGAAAGTACCTTATTTTGTGCTTTTGAATCCCTTATAATTGATTTTTTTGTGTTGGATTTGGACTTTCTTGTACTTTATAGCTGGTTCCTATTCATACTCATAGTGTACATTTGTACAATAGCTTACTTTTAACGCTATCTATTAGGCTAAGTTATCTTCAAAGACATAACCTAACGTTAAAGCAATGGATTTAGACTTGCCAAGTTGTGTTCAAGCCAAATTCAAATCAGACACAGGGGATGAAGTTGGTAATCCATTAGATTTGCCATTGAATGTAACAAAAGATCAACTGCAACTTATTTGTAATGCATTGTTGCAAGAGGTAAGTAACAAATAGTACATATTATGTGGTTAAACATTTTTATATAAAGTTAAGTTAAGTGTATAGGTGGCATAGCGACGAAAACGGATTTTTGTAAAAAAAATATTTAAACGCCTTGCAAGAGGTAAGTAACAAATAGTACATATTATGTGGTTAAACATTTTTATATAAAGTTAAGTCAAGTGTATAGGTGGCATAGCGACGGAAACGGATTTTTGTAAAAAAAATATTTAAACGCCCTTTTTTTATACTTGACTGTATAATATTTATACATAAAACCTAATTAATTAGTTAGCAAATTTTATTGTCTTTCTAAATCAGCCATTAGATCTTCTTCATTTATTGTAAATCTCGAGAAAAATGGAGAGTGGAGATAGGTATGCCGGGACAATAATCAATGTAACCTGATACACACAACGCTATTGTTGTTTTCTAAGTACACACTCGAGAGGATATAAACTCCTTATTGATGCGTTTTTTAAACATATTTGATGATTATTTCTATTTCAGGAGGACAAACCATTTCTTTTCTTTGTGAAAGATGTTGAAATTAGTTCTACCTTAAAGGATGCTCTAGATATAAGTAAATTGAACTCGGAAGAAGTTGTTGAAATCATATATCAACAACAGGCTATATTTAGAGTTAGGCCAGTTACTAGATGTACAAGGTATTATTTCCTAGATTACTATTATAAGTGTCCAGTTTTAGGTAACCAATAGCCAACAATAATAAACCTCGCATTACAGTTCTATCCCGGGCCATGCTGAAGCAGTAATATCCACAAGTTTTAGTCCGTCCGGAAAGGAATTAGCCAGTGGATCAGGCGATACCACTGTCAGATTTTGGGACCTACATACACAGACACCATTGCATGTATGTAAAGGTATGTAAAGGTAATGTAAAGGTAAAGGACACCTTTTATACATTTTATTCAAATAAATAATAATATAAGATTTTAAACTCTTGTGTTCCATAATACTTATAGTTTCAAGCAACGCGAAGGAGACTCAAACGCGACATTTATTATGAAGTACATATGTATTTACAGCCTGACGTTTCGCTGTGTTGCTACAGCCGCGGTCACAAGCAGACTGGTGGTGCGCGGCGTCGTCTTTTCGGGCAGGCTTGAAGATCTCGCCACCCTTTAGGGGCATTTAGTCCAATTGGCAGTTGGTCCAATGTTCAAAAAAATTTCCAATTCGCATTTGGTCAAATTCACAGTAAGTCCAATTCGCAGTTAGTCCAATTCGCAGTTTGTCCAATTCACAGTTGGACCAAAATTAATAATGTTGCCCAAGTTATAAAACGGAATCTATAACGTGGCTAAGGTCCCGCCCTACCGCCCTAGGTCGGTCTACGTAATATTATAGTGTGGAGACTGTTCTTCTTCATACAATACGGGCGGTTTCCGCAACTCGACGACTTTTTGCGCCTATTTTGCGTCCGGAAGGTGTCGGGCCGGATCACTCCAGCCATCCCAGCTCAACCAGGAATGCTCCCAGTGCCTTCACGTCAGAGACGGCTTCCCGGAGACTGCCTGGTGAGCCGAGGTACTTCGCCCGGTAAGGGGCTACTCCGTCACAATCCAACAGGACGTAAGCAGCTGTTTCTTCTTCCTCCATGCAGCCTCTGCATAGTGGGCTGTCAGTGACACCAAAATTGAAAAGGGGCTTGTTAAAGATGCCGTGGCCAGTGATGGCCCCTGTTATCAAACGTAACAGCGGTCTACTGAGTTTAAGGAGAGCTCTGGAGAGACGAGCGTCCACGCGCGGTAGTGCTAGTTTAGCTTGTCTGCACGTCTCCAGTGAGTCCCAGTAGTTTTGATGCAAGTTAGCTGTGTGCTCACGGATCTAAACTGCATCTTGCATCAAAACTGCAGGCTGTTGCAGGTGGAGACTGTTTCTAAAAATCATCTATGATTTCAAATGTCTAACTGGATTTTTTGTAATTACTCGCTTTTATTTTATAAAATACACTTCATACTGGTTTTAAGCAGTGTTGGCAAAATGTTAATCTGATATTTTATAAGTACTTATATAAATTTGCAACTATATACTTATGTACTTGTATGCTTATATACTTCCATACTTATAAACTTTATTCTTGTATACTTGTACACTTACATTCTTATATACTTATGTTTTTATATGCTTATATACCTATATTCTTGTATACTCATGATTATATACTTACTAATTTACTAACTTAAATATTCATATATTTTTGCAATTTATAAGAGTGCATTAATCGCTTGCGATACCCTATTAGTTAACGATTAAAAACTTACATAATTAGTCGCGATTAGGATTAATATTTTAGTCATGACTAACTTCAATCACGATTAAATCAATCAAACTAACTAATCGTTTGAAAAAGTAATCTATTAATGCCAACACCGGTTTTAAGTTAACACAATGTTTCACCGGTTTTTTTATGTCTGGTGCGAATTTATAGGTATGTACATATACTTTAATATAAATAATCTAATTCTAAAATGTTATTAATTACATGACGAACAGTCTTGTTAACGATAATGTATTATCGGTTACAATTAACTTACTTTAATATTTTGTTTCGTTTGATTGATTTATTGTGAAAGTTCAAAACCAATAATTATTTGTAGGAGCTTGAAACACAAGTTATTATTGTAAATTACAATAAATACAGTACAGTATGTGCATAGATATGTGTAATATGATTATGAATAAATCAGTACAATATGTACATAAAAATGTGTTATTTTGTTTAATTTTGGAAATACACTTTATATTGGACCAACTGCGAATTGGGCCAACTGGGAATTGGGCCAATTGCGAATTGGACCAACTGCGAATTGGACCAACCCGAATAACGTGATTTGGACCAATCGCGAATTGGGCTAAAATCCGCGAATTTACAAAAACAAAGCGGACAATCGCAGAACGGGTCAATGAACATATCGCAACTGTTGAAAAATCGACAGACGAGTAAATCTGCGGTAGCTGAACATCTTCTTGAAGCTGGAGTTAATCATTGGATGGAGTTACATGATCCTAAAATCAAACGGGAGTGGTGACACTTGTATTCTTAGGCCGTCACCACACGGCAGAAGTACATATACTTCATAATAAATGTCGCGTTTGAGTCCCGTTGCTCGAAACTATTAAATTAATTATATTTTAAATAAATAATGATGACAGATATTATTTTCGTTTTGTTCAATTCCTCAGTTGCTAGCAGGACACCGGTGGCCAGAGAACAATAGAATATCTATTCTGTCTAATAAGTTGGGGCCTGAGAGGTCTTCTTTAAATAAAATCTATTATTAATTGAATGTTCAACAGCAACAACAAAATGTTAAATTTCTCCAGACAAATCTTAACTTAATGGCATTTCTTTTAAAAGTCCAAAGTCAATTGGAGAAATTTGACAGATATGTAAAGCCATATCTGCTGTTAACTGTACGACACCTAATTTACTTTAAAATGTGGTGTAAAAGATGTTTTATCCACTTTTAGGACATTCTAATTGGGTGTTGTGTATCAGCTGGGCACCAGATGGGTCCAAGCTGGCTTCGGCTTGCAAGCAGGGCAGAGTCATGATGTGGGACCCTAACACAGGCAATCAACTTGGGAAAACCATGATGGGACACAAACAATGGATCACTGCGTTAGCCTGGGAACCATACCACAGGTAAAAGCAGAAATATTAGAATTAAATAATTCATAAAAATCAAAACAACAATGGAATATCTATTGTGCCTTATTTCTGGGACCTGACAGGGTAGAAAACCCTGCTTCCTACTTATATTAAAAATAGGAAACTTCCTAATAAAATAAAAAAACCGGCCAAGTGCGAGTCGGACTCGCGCACCGAGGGTTCCGTACAAACCTGTAGGTATATAAGTAAAAGTTCACCCATCACGACAATCGAGTCATAGTTATGGTATTTTTATTGCAAAATGAAATTTAAAATTTCCAAAAATATTTTTTATTATATGATGTAACTAAAAATTTACGGTTATCGCAATTTTTCCTTTATCTGTACTATAAGACGTTTCTTCGTACCAAATTTCAAGATTCTAAGTTCACGGGAAGTACCCTGTAGGTTTTGATTCCCGTGCGAGTTTCGAAAATTTGCGGCATAAACGGCTATATCTTTTGATTGCTTTGGCTTAGAAGTTTGATTTTTTCACAGCTCCAAGGGACAGAAGACCTGAGTATTAGATATAAATTTCAGTTTGATACCTCCACGCGTTCCTAAGAAAAACGGTCTTGACAGACGGACGGACGGACGGACAACGAAGTGATCCTATAAATAAGGGTTCCGTTTTTTCCTTTTGAGGTACGGAACCCTTAAAATGCGTAAACTAATAAAAGCTGTATTGTAAACCCTACCTAATGTATTTTCACTTACATATGTTTTGTTTTCAGTCCGAGTTTTAGTGATGTTATTTTTATATCTCAAAATTATTTCTATATTAAAAATGCCTATGTCCTCTATTCATGTACTTTAGTATTATCAAACCACAGAAATGCAGAATGCAGAAAATTAGCCAGTTCATCCAAGGATGGAGATGTACGAATATGGGACACAGTTACAGGCCTCACAATACTAAGTTTGACTGGTCATTCAAAAGCAGTCACTTCTGTTAAATGGGGAGGAACTGGACTTATTTATACCTCTTCACAAGACAGAACTATAAAAGTAAGTAAATAACGACAACTTCTATTTTATTGTATCAAATTTTAAAAACTAAAATTGTAGATTCAAGTGATAATTTATCTTTACTACTTGAGTGCAGTCTACTAAAGACAGTGCCTGTAATTGTATTATAGGTATGGAGAGCTGATGACGGTGTCCTCTGCAGAACACTAGAGGGTCATGCTCACTGGGTCAACACATTAGCTCTTAGTACAGACTATGTACTACGTACTGGCCCTTTTCATCCAGTTACAGATCAGCATGGATTTATCACTGACAGTAAGTTCCTGAATACAATAGGTAACTAGATTTAATACTACTACACTATTTTAGTAGCTGATTTTTTAACTTCGTCTTTGACAGAGACTGTTCTTCAACTAAGAGCTCGTGAGAGATATGAAGCTGTGTGTAAACAAGGCGATGAGCGACTTGTATCAGGTTCTGATGATTTCACACTTTTCCTCTGGGTTCCTGAAAAGGAGAAGCGACCTTTGGCGCGCATGACAGGCCACCAACAGCTTGTTAATGATGTCAAATTTTCACCAGACACTAGGTAAAAATATATCTTTTAAATCAATTTCTTTACTAGTTTTCTGAAATTATGTAGAGGATAATAATTTTTACTACTGGGAAATTACTATGTACCTACTGTCATTTATCTGCTTAATGTACGAATTACACCGACGACAGTGCGCTGCGCGCCGCCGGGTGTATATCGTACATATGTTTTTAATAAAACTGCTTTTTTATCTAATTATTTAATAAAATCAATCAGTGAGTAAAAGTGACACCCAATTACAGTTTCTTATTTCATAACTCTTTGTCAAAGGATCATTGCATCAGCGTCGTTCGATAAGTCGGTAAAGTTATGGGAAGCAGCATCTGGAAAATTCATCACCACCCTAAGGGGGCATGTGCAGGCTGTCTATATGGTCACCTGGTCTGCTGACTCCAGGTTGTTGCTCAGTTCAAGTGCAGACTCCACGTTAAAAGGTGAGAGAGTTTAATAATAATTACATGCAATCAGCAATCAAGTTTTATGTGAATAAGATTTAACATAATAGATATAATTATATTTAAAATGATTTTTGATTGTCAAGTTGAATAGCAAAAACTATAATCTATCCATCATTTATTTTAAATTTGCATTTACATAATTATTGGCAATTCTTTCAGTATGGAACATGAAGACAAAAAAATTGGAATTAGATTTGCCTGGTCACGCAGATGAAGTTTACGCAGTAGATTGGTCGCCAGATGGAGCGTATGTTGCATCAGGAGGGAAAGACAAAGTTCTGAAATTGTAAGACCTAAGCATATTTGTATTATAGAACAGAAAGGAGAATGGGCCATGGCCCACCAGCCACCACGCGGGCCCAATGCAGATTGGTGGGTTTTAACGACTGCAAATGCAGCCGGGACCAACGGCTTAACGTGCCTTGCGAAGCACAGAGGAGCTCGACATAGCAAATATATGGTCACCCACTCCGTGACCGACCATTGCGAAAGTTGCTTTAAGTCTCGGTGCATTAAGTCTACAAAATCAAATAGTATACTTAATTCACTGAATTAAATAATGTACTAAAGGAAAACGTTAAGGCGCTATACGGCTGAAGCGAGATAGCAATGAGAAAACGACGTGCGCAGAAGTGAAATCGATTTTGCAGATTAGGCGAAAAAACAACCAGAAAATCGCTTCACAGTAAATAACTATAGCGATTAAAGAGAAAAGGTTCTACACGATGCTTAATATTATTGGTGTCCACTAATTAAACCAATTTCCAATACATAGTAGGTATATTTGAAAATAATTTTGAATGTTCGTATGAATTACTAGCATATCATCAGAAACGCAAGTGGACAGATACGCATTTCGTCATAAAACGCATATTGACATTAAACTAATAATAGCTTTTCTGACTCGTTGTCCACCTGCGTGGTTCACCTGGGTGTTCCACAGGTACGCTTTTGTACCGCCGCCGTGGTCCACCCCGGTGTTCTATGGGTAATACGACATACCCGTGGAAAACCCTTACTTCAGACTCCCTCCCATCATCCTATTTAGATAATCTACGACTCTAAAAGCAAACAATAAGTACCTACTCGTAGTATACAAAATGTAAAAAAAATATATTGAACGAAAAGTACCAGGGCAGCATATCCAACCAGGAGTATAAGTACTTGAAAATTTACTGCCTTTATTAAAATAAAAAAAAAATGCCTAAATATAAAATTGTTTCAATTTTGTGAGAATCAGGACTTCTCAAAACGTCTAAAGTAACCCTGCTTAGTTATGCGACCCTGGTACTTCCAGCTAAAAATATTTTAATTTGTATTGCTTCGGTACAACAAAGACTGATATACTTGTTATTCTTATATTTGACCACAAACTTTCTTAGCAATCTGGGTCGATGGTTTAAAAAAAATCTGACAAAATGTGTATCTGTCGCATTGCGTGTCTGCCTAACTGCGTGTCTGTCGAGTCAAGTTACGCTCTGTCAAGTTGCAAGTCTATCTTGATAAATGACGAAATGCGTATCTATCCACTTGCGTTTCTGACGATATGCTAGTAATCCGTTCCTATTTTTAAGAAGTCATTTCGAAAATAGAAAGTGTCGAGGCAAAATCATAAAATCGCTTTTCGGGTTCTTTAAAAATCAAGATAAAGGTATGAAGAAATGTATATCTTATTACCCGATTTGTAACATCTCTACTGTCCTATAATTTAATATCAAATAATATATACATATTTTATCCGTATAGCATCTTAACCTGAGGAGCGATTAGCACTTGTTACGCTTTATGCCCCACAGCAAAAATATTGCTGAAGGAAAGCTCTCTCAACACTTATACACACAGGGTGGAAAAAATCTATGGGCCCTGGAGGGGAACTACCTTAAATCCTTTAGTTAGCTCATTTTACTGAAAGGAAACATTAATTTATTATGTAAAAGAAACACAACTGAATTTAAACATGAAAAATATACTTCTTATAAATCTGTAAAATATAAAATTCTGTACTTTTATACCATCAATCGATAGGGTCAAACAAATGGACCAACTCTCTCTAACAAACATAGTAAATTAAATTAAAGGAAACACATGAAAACTCAACTTATAAACTCGATGGGACACACAAAGCACTTTTATTCAAGGCTCTCGAAATTTTACAAAAATCTATGAATGCGGTTTTGTTTCTTTTAAAAAATAAAGGAATGTTTCCTTTCAGTAAAATAGGCTAACTAAAGGATTTAAGGTAGTTCCCCTCCAGGGCCCATAGATATTTTCCACCCTATATATAGCTAGATGTGAACTAACATTCAGGAATTATGATTTCATAATCCTTTTTTCACACATATGGGCTATTAGTTAACAAAATTTTCTTTGTTTCAGATGGCAACATTAATATACAGCGAAACACCAGCATAATGTTACATAATTACATTTATTACAGAAAAAATATAAATGGTACATGTTGTTAATGTTTCATGAATAAATACAAAAATGGTTACTTAATTTTAATGCTCTTTTTCACATTTGATTTTATACCTGATGCTTCCCCACCATATCTTGTCACCTCGGTCCGAGGTTCTCTTACTGCACCCTTCCTCCTAATCTTTGCCTTTCTATATTTTAGTTTATGTTTCACCCTAGGATTTCTTTGTTCCTTCTTTCTATGTGGTGTGAGGCCTTTGTTCTTTGCAATTTGGTATGTGATTTCCCTCTTATCTCCTACATCTTCAGCTACTAGATTTTGAGATGATGTGGATGGCTTATTTAAATCTACTTCATATGGTGAATTATCATTATCTGAAAATCCACTCTCTTCAGACTGATCATTAGTTCTCGATGTATTCTGGTTGTCTTCAGGTTTAAAGAAATCTGTTCCTTCATATTCATCTTCATCATCTGAAACTCCAGTGTCTTCCCCATCATCTTTTTCTAGAGTGTTTATTAGTTTAAGTTTTTTAGCAGTATGCTCAACCTTATCTGATTTTCTTTTACGTCCTTCTTTCAACTCATTTTTAAGTTCACTTATATGAAGTTCCAAGTTATTGTGAACTGCTGCTAATATTTTGTCAATTTGAGGTTTAATAACCTCTGTGAATATAGGTTCCATTTTATTCAACA
Organism: Chrysoteuchia culmella; assembly: GCA_910589605.1. Taxonomy (NCBI): domain Eukaryota; kingdom Metazoa; phylum Arthropoda; class Insecta; order Lepidoptera; family Crambidae; genus Chrysoteuchia; species Chrysoteuchia culmella. The sequence continues at coordinate 15,878,656 of OU342651.1, read as the reverse complement.
TTTGTCTGTACTGATACAATCTTTTGATAACGGGATGGTTTTGTATATTTATTTTCTGACTTTTAAGTAGTAAATAATAACTTATGTTGGTACAATAATTAAGGATAAGGTCATAATTTGTCTTAACAAAATTTGATGCTGGGCAGTTAGGAACTTTGCCATCTTTTACAAGTTTTAAAAGTGGATGTAAATTATCTTTAGCAACAGTCAGTTTAGTTTTAAAATCTTCTATCAGACCTGCAAATTCTGGACTTTCTTTTTCAAGTAATTGTAACTTTTGTCTTTTAGACATTTGACTGAGGTCACTTTTGATTATGGTTTCCTTTTCTTCAATATTTCCTAACTGCTTGTTGAAGAAATCCAATGTAAAATCTTCTTCTCCCAGTTGTTCTAGAAGCCTTCTTTGTATGTTTTTAGCTTCTTCCTCCTCCAGGAGGGCAGCTTCTTCATCTTCACCGAATCCTCCATAATCTTCATCAACATAATCAGTAGCATAATATGCACCTTTCTTCTTTCCCCAAGCTTTGGAATCTGGTAGATCATCATCAGATTTTTCTTGACCCTCGACATCACTATCCGCCATACCTAAATCTTCCTTCTTTCTTTCAAAGTCATCATCAGAGTCAGAAAAACCATAAATTTCTTCTTCGCTTTCATCTTTATCATGTTTTCTCTTACGCACTTTATCTAATAACTGCTTATCTGAATCTGAATATGCGTCTTCTGAATCAGAAGGTTCATAATTACCCTTCATATCAAATTTAGACTTGACTCTGTAAACAAAGTATTGGTGAATTATATAAAGCCAAGATAAAATCAATTTTTTAAAAGAATGAATGACTTTTAACAAATATTTGAATAAATTTTAATTCTGTATGGTTGGTCTATGTAAAGACAAGATTGGCAAAATCCTACAATCATTGAACATTCCAATATCCAAAGTGGTGTATGTCTTATTAAATAATTATATTATTGTTTCGCTTACCGTATTTTGTCAGCCATTATGATTGCTTCTTGTAAAATTCAATGAAACTCGCAAAGCATTGCTCTAAGAGGTAACAATTCAGTTTTCTAGGTTATCTTTCTATAATGACTGAAATAAATCTCCAGTGTTTGATTGGGCCAGAGCGTCACCTTATTTATTTTCAATAAGTAATAAGTTTTCCGAATTTAGTAAGAATAATCTGAAATTTAATACACCTTAACACTCAATGTGTGATTTGATAAAACCAAACCAAAAAATTTAGTAAATATTGTACAATATAGACCACATAAAGACCCTATATTTTACAAGCAAAGCACTAAAACACGACACGGAAATCGTGATTCGTGACCAGTGTTGCCAGCACATACATTTAAAAGAGTCGAAAATTTTGTTGTAAAAGTCAGCCTTTTTGGCAAGTAAGGGCCGAAATTGCAAAAAAAACCTTATAAAAAAACTTAAAAAAGCAGGGCTTTCTTAAGTTAAATGTCTATTTTATTTAATGTATGTTTTACCAAAGATTCGTCAGTTGACAACGATTTTGATTATTATTTTTTGATCTGAAAAAACATACTTTATCCATATTTTTTTACAAAGATCTGAAAAGTAGTTTTGTACATAATTCTGACAAATATCAATTACGTATTGGCAAATAAATAGGCAATACTTAGATGACATCCTTGTAAGTAAGTAAGTACAGGACATAATGTAAGGAAGGACAAATTGGAGTCGGTGCCAGGCAAAGCAAGAAAAATTAAAATATGGGTAATAGAAGTGCCATGTAGACTGCCATGGCTGGCACCGACTCCAAAAGCTTTATTTTTCACTTTATGAAGTTGATTTCTTATTATATAAAGTTTTTTTTTACACTAAATAATAATTAAAACAAGATTTAAGGCAAAGTAGTAAAAATTATACCCACACCTGTTCGTACACATCCATTCGAACTTTAATTTACCTTAAAAAACATGTCTTAAATAAAATGACTCATTAGCATCGTGTCTGTATTAAGACGTGCGCCTGTCTGTTTTTATTCCCTAAGTTTACTAAAAACTCGCTCTGTAACTCTATTAATTATGAGCTGTTAACGTAAATACGGTGCTCGAATCGCCGACTATCGTATCGTTATTACGAGTTTTTGTAAACGCTACGTTAATTGGTACGTACGTAAAAATACGTGAGAAATCATGTGTGTGTCTACAGCTTCCTCATAAGACATTGAGAAATTTTAAGCATGCCATATTTTAGAGCATAATAAGAGCAATCAAACGTGTCGTGTCAGTGATATTTTAGGTGCAACCATAACTTCGTTACTAGGAGTTTTTTTTTTGTGTGTTAGCTGGAGAAACGTGTCCCCGTGAGGTTAGGGCTTTAGACTATAGTCAGAAAAGAGCACAATAGGTACAATGAGAACCAAAAAACTAACCGTCACACTCAAATACTGTTACAAAGACGCAGCTAAAGCGCCGTTGCCGTTCCGTGCGCTACACTGTTGCAATCGACTTTTAATTGGCTGGTATTAATTCGAGTCACTTTAATTTGCGCTTACGATCGTTTTAATTTCAGTTTTGAGATATTTAGACCAGGAGCCGTCCGATATATCTACGCTGATTACAAACCATCTATGGTGGTTACTTATAATTGAACTATCTGATCCTCTTATGAAGTAGATTTTAAATGTTAGTGTTAGAAAATTCACAACATTTGTTGAGATAGGGTATGGATGATGGGCAATATTCTATGAAACCTGGGAGTTAAACCAACAGAAATGTAACTACTTTTTAGTACTTAGTACTAGAAAATATTTTCTTGTTTATTAACTATCATAAGCCCCCAGGTTTGCTTGAAAATAACCAGCCCCCCAATTGTCTAATTTAAAATCTATCACAATCCCTTTCAGAGGTATTGTGATTGTGATATTTTCGTCTGTCATACATATCGCTTAGACAGTTCAATTTCGTTTATTCCATACCTTTTAAAACGCGTCCCGATCACAATCCCTTTCAAATGTCAAATAGTGACGGCCTAAATATCTTTCAAATTACGAATTGAAAGGGATTGCGATATATTTTAAAATTAGACAATTAGCCCCCAGAGCGAAATACACTATTATAAATTCTGTAAATCTTTTTTTATTAATTCAGTGATCGAAATAGGCTGAGTATATATTTCATGGAACAAAGACAAAAATCGGAGACTTCCTTAATACTATTTTTTTACTGGTAAAACTAGGAATTTAATAAGGCGAATTTTAACATATTATTATTAATATTTAAATTATAAATGCTTTTCGTTTTGACACAACTGATCAAAAATAATTAGAATGTTTTCATGGTTCACGTGATTTTAATTTCCTAAAATTTCATTAATATTCATCATAACCAGTGATAAAGTAGGATAAAGTTAATTTTTGGCTGAAAAATTTTGGAAGCAGCTTCTTAAAACCTTTTGTTTTTTTTTTAATATTAATCCCAGGATTCTAGAAAATTCGGGAATGCAAATTTAGTCGATAACATAGTGCGGAAACAACGACTTTAGCATTATGGTACTTATTATAAAATAATCCGGGACTCGCAATCCAGGTGTTGCAAAAGGGGTTACATATTCATATTTTAGTAATTTTATAAAAAAAAACTGTCGTCTCTGGAATTTTGCCGGCCACTGCCGCGGCACACTCGCATTTCTGGCTCGATTCACGCGTCTTTTTGTCACAGTTCTAATCTAATCTAATCTAGAGGTACCTTAAGTACTGTGGAGATCGTACATGTTTCCCTACTACAAGGAGGCCGCTACACCGCCGTTGCTGGCTGGTTTTGTTTTTAATAAAATTAAGTAATAAACAAGAAAATATTTTCTAGTAAGTACTAAGTACTAAAAAGTAGTTACGTTTCTGTTGGTTTAACGCCCAGGTTTCATAGAATATTGCCCATCTTCCATGCCCTATCTCAACAAATGTTGTGAATTTTCTAACATTAACATTTAAAATCTACTTCATAAGAGAATCAGATAGTTCAATTATAAGTAACTACCATAGATGGTTTGTAATCAGCGTAGATATATCGGACGGCTCCTGGTCTAAAATTCTCAAAACAGAAATTAAAACGATCGAAAGCGCAAATTAAAGTGACTCGAATTAAACCAGCCAATTAAAAGTCGATTGCAACAGTGTAGCGCACGTAACGGCAACGGCGCTTTAGCTGCGTCCGAGCCATTTATTTTGCGGGAAAACAGTTTTTTGCCTATAATTTTGAAACTAAGAAGCCCAGTGATTTGAAATTTTGCATGCTGTGTGCTTCTTTTATAAGGTATCATTTGATTCTTAATACGAGACTCTAACTTATACAGTTACAGTGATTCAAAACGTGTTACGTGTCTCCAGCTTACACATGCTTATCGGTTCGTAGCTCAAAAACTATTCTAGCTAGAGATTTGAAAAATTTGGAGCTTGCTGCTCCAATTCGACTAAAAAATTTGAGGTATAAAACATAATCGTACCTTAAATAATTACGAAGATAAAGGTGTGTGTAAGCCAGAAACACGGGTCTCCAGCTCGAACACACTTTAATGATCGTAGTTTCAACAGTATTTGAGTGTGACGGTTAGTTTTTTGGTTCTCATTGCACATATTGTGCTCTAAATTTCTGACTATAGTCATAAGCCCTAACCTCACTGGTTTGCCTAATAACGGCATGTGTCAGCTGGGGACACGTTTCTCCAGCTAACACACAAAAAAAACTCCTAGTAACGAAGTTATGGTTGCACCTAAAATATCACTGACACGTTGGATTGCTCTTAATATGCTCTAAAATATGGCATGCTTAAAATTTATCTATGTCTTATGAGGAAGCTGTAGACACACATTGAGAAGGCAGCGTTGAGGCATAAAGTAACAATCGGAAGTTTATTTTCGTACTGTATAAAATAATAATAAATAACAGAATATAAATGTTATGGATATATTTTTTTGGAATAAGATGAAGATACATTGCTAAACTATTTATTATCAATTATGATGGCAAATGTTTGCGATAGTGTATAACCATTTTGACTTTTAAACCACAGTATAAGTCACAGAATTTTATTATATTTAACTCAATAACTTTAAATCTTATAATCTGACAGTAGTCAGAATCAGAATATGTTAGAAAAGTGCGTTCCAAAAAATAGTTCCTTTGCTGCTTAATTGGTACCCCTGTTTTCCGTGAAGACTGCTGGCAAGGACTCGCGTTTCGTATTAGGCAGAATTTAACAGTCTTAAAATAAAATTATTGAGAAGATGTAACAAAAAATCTGTTAAAAATACTGTCTGGTTAATTAAAACACTCACATTTATTTAATTCGTATTTTTACTCACTCAATCACTAATTACAAAATAGGTAACAAAAAATCACACACTGAAAAATCACAACTTTTTTCATAACGCGGGAAAAAGCCAAGAAGGTCGGTATACTCTCTTTTTATTTTTTATTGTAGCACTGGACATAACGCCGCCCAAGGACGATTACAGTCCTTCAAAATCATGTGTAAAATAAACTAACTTAAAGAAAACATACTCAACTATTAAAAGCTAAGATTAAAGTGAATTCGGAACAGATTCAGACTCAGCCAGAGGCAGACGACACAATTTTGAAATTGGTATTTTAAATACTCTATCCTTATATTGTAAGGAGACCACTCTTGTTACTCCATCTGCACCTGGGTGTTTCTGGATGATTCGCCCTAAAAGCCATTTCCCAGGAGGAAGCCTGTCATCTTTTACTAATACTATAGTGCCTATAGCAGGTTCTGGTTGATCTTTATTCCACTTATAACGGTGTTGCAGGGTTGTGAGGTATTCATGCTGCCATCGCTGCCATAAAGATTGCACCATACGTTGAATTAAGTGCCATCGATTTAAGGGGCTAAGATTAGCGTTAATTAACGACGGTTCTGGTACACCAATTATAGGCTCTCCTATGAGGAAATGAGCAGGTGTTAACGGAGGTTCATCAAGATTAGAATGTATTGGAGTAAGTGGACGTGAGTTAACACAAGCTTCAACTTGTGTTAAAAGCGTAGACAGCTCTTCATAGGTAAGCAATGTTTGTCCAATTACTCGTTTTAGGTGTCCCTTTACACTTTTAACTCCAGATTCCCAAAGGCCTCCGAAGTGAGGGGCACTAGGGGGAATAAAATTCCAGTGAGTTTGATCATTAGCCAGGAGTTCGGCAATTTCAAAAACAAATTGAGATTTACAATCATTGAAAGCAAGGTCTAGCTCACGTGACGCACCTACAAAGTTCGTTCCACGATCACTCCAAATTTCTTTGCAGTGACCACGGCGAGAAGTGAAGCGTTTATAAGCGGCAACAAACGCAGCTGAAGTGAGGTCCGTAACTAACTCCAGGTGAATGGCTTTTGTGACTGTGCATATAAATAAACAAACATAAACTTTACAGTACCTTTTACATCTACCAGGATACAATTTTATTGTAAGCGGGCCTGCGAAATCCACACCACTAGTTAGGAATGGACGACTTGGTGTAACACGAAATTTGGGAAGGTCGGCCATAAATGGCACAGATGGATTAGCCCTTTGGGTGAAACATGGTATACATTTGGTGATTATTGATTTAACAATATTTTTAGCTCTAATAATCCAAAATTTTTGTCTTATGACATTTAAAGTCAGTTGGTGTCCTTCATGCAGAGTTTTCAAATGTGCGTTTAAGACAATTAGCTTAGAAAAGCTACAGTCATTACTTAAGGCAATCGGGTTTCTCATTGCATCTGAAATCTCCGCATTAGCAAGTCGACCACCGACACGAACAATACCATTATTGTCAAGATATGGATTAAGTACATGTAATCTACTCGAACGTCGAACTCGATCACCTCGTGATAAATTACTGATTTCGTCTGTAAACGAAATGGATTGTGACATCTTAACACATCTGTTTAATGCATCATTAAGCTCAGACGATGTTAGGTAAACTGGCTCACTGATAGGTGTTTTAAGTAATTTTGTTTTGCATAGTTTGATAAATCTTAAACAATAAGCCGTCACTCGTATCAATTTTGAGAGTGTTGAGAATCGTTTCAAGTAAAAAATAGCATCGTCATTTTGCAAAATATTAACATTTGCTTGTATTTGAGTTTTAGTCTTCATTTCCAAATCTGTTACAGGGACAACATTATCAAAATTGATAATTGGGTCTGGATTTTGCAAAAACTGTGGGCCATTCCACCATAGTTCCGACTGCTGTAAGTCCGTTAGGTATACACCACGGGATGCTAGATCGGCTGGATTATTTACCGAACTAATGTGACGCCATTGAGTACTATTTGTGAGTGTCAATATCTCCGAAGTTCGGTTTGCGACAAATGTTGTCCAAGTACTTGGTGTTTTACGAAGCCATGCCAGAACTATGGTTGAATCTGTCCATGCGTGAACATTTTGATTCGGTACATTGAGTATAGTTTTAACATGAGAAAGCAATTTAGCTACGAGCACTGCACCACAGAGTTCGAGACGTGGAAGAGAAATTTGTTTTACCGGAGCCACTTTAGATTTGGCTATCACAAGATACACTTTAACATCGTCATCGTTCCAAACTCTGAGATATACCACTGCTCCGTAGGCAGCACAAGAAGCATCACTGAATCCATGCAGTTCCAGTTTAGTTGTGCTATCAGAAACTCCCAGCCATCGCGGGAACTGAATGGCTTCTGTGTGACTAAAATTATCAAGGTAAGTGAGCCATTCATTTCTCAAACCATCAGGTAGATCGTCGTCCCAGTCTAAGCCAACTAACCACAATTTTTGCATAAATATTTTGAGTAGTATAACTCCTGGTGTTAGCCAACCTAGAGGGTCAAAGGTCTTTGCAATACTGGACAATACATTTCGTTTAGTAAGATTATTACTATTAGAACAAATCAAATTCAAATTCAGCTCAAACTTATCGGTTTCTGAATTCCAAGTGATACCTAAAGTTTTAACTGTATCTTCAACTTTTATATTAACCACATTTTGAGAATCTTTATCATTATCAGGAATTTGTGACAATACTAATTTACTATTCGATGCCCATTTGTGTAAAAGAAAACCACCGCGACCTAACAGTTCCGTAAGTCTTTTTTGCAGGATCACAGCACCATCTTCGTTGGACGCACCAGTCATCAAATCATCCATATACATCCCATTCTTCAAGATATCTGATTCAGTGGGAAAGTCGTTCTTTTCATCATCAGCAAGTTGATGAAGTGTGCGAATAGCTAAAAATGGGGCACAAGATGTTCCATATGTAACGGTAAGTAGTTTATATTCTTGTATAGGTTGAGTTGGAGATTCTCGCCATAATATCCTCTGGTAATCAACATCCTCTTTAGACACTAAGATTTGTCGGTACATTTTTTGTATGTCGGCAACTAAACAAAACTTATGTTGTCTCCATCTGATAATTAAATCTCTGATGTCTTGTTGTAGAGGATAACCAATTAATAATTCATCATTTAGTGAATTTCCTTTTTCAGGAGCAGCACTTCAGTCGAAGACTACTCGTAACTTCGTGCTTAGACTCGTCGGCCTAAGGACTGCATGGTGAGGTAAGTAATGAAGTCTTTGTGTATTTCTTTCATTTTCAGGTACTAACATCATATGGTTTTGTGTCTCGTACTCTTTCATAAACTTGTGATATTCTTCTTTAAATTCAGGTTTACGTTCAAAACGTTTCTCCATTTGTTGTAAGCGACTAATGGCAAGCGGTTTGACGTCGCCGAGGCTTGAAGGAGGATCAATTTTGAACGGTAAACGCACAATGTAACGTCCGTTATCATCGCGTGTGTTTGTAGTTTTATAGTGTTCCTCACATTGTGATTCTAGATCCGTTATTGGTTTTTTGTGAGGTAAGTTCTCTTCAATTTCCCAGAATCGTCTGAGTAACTGATCTGCATCAACTTTAGTGTGAGTTACAACCATATTGTGTTCTTGGGCTGCAGTATCAGTTTGTGAAACTCTGCCCGAAATAAGCCAACCAAGGCGAGAGTTGAGTGCTATAAGAGAATTGTATTTGTGTACACCTTCTAATATTATGTAAGCATGCACGTCAGCACCAAGTAAAACGTCGATAGATCCTGGCTTGTGAAAGTTTGGATCAGCAAGATCCAACTGCATTGAAGAAGGCCAAGTATCTTGTGGAAAATCACGTGAAGGCAACAATGAGGTGAGTTTCTTAAGTACATATGCGTTTACTTCAAATTCTTCGCTGTTTGTGGACTGTATTTTTAGTGTAACCATCGATTTTGTAGTGACCACTGATGAGTTTGATATTCCAGAGATTTTGCCAACAACAGACGTCCGATCAAGTTTCAATAGTTGTGAGGCTGCTTCAGTTATAAAAGATCCTTGGGAGCCCTGGTCGACAAGAGCTCTCAATGTGTAAGTACCATTGTTTTTGGACGCAATTCTTATCTCAGCTGTAGCTAAAATAACTAAATCATCATTTATTTCTGCTTTCAGGTTCACGCTGAGGTTACAAGACGTATTGGGTACATGTTCATTTAACTGTGATGTGCTATTATCCTTTTCAGCTTCAACAGTAGTGTTGGTCTTCGCAAAGGTTGTAAAATGAAGTAACGTGTGATGTCGACGTCCACATTTTTTGCAGGTTGTACTTTGCCTACAATTCGATACGGAGTGACCTTTAACGAGGCAGTTAAAACATATGTTATTGTTTTTGATGAAGTTCTGTCGTTCAGTTACGCTTAGTGTAGCAAAATCTTTACAGTGGCAAATATAGTGATTTTGTGAGCAGTAAGTACAAGTGCAGTCAATTTTGGTTGCAAAACTTTTAACCGTAGTTGTTCTCGGTGGTTGTTGAACAGAATTTGGTGTGTCTTTTTTGTATACTTCTCGGGGTTGTGATAGATTAACCATTTCCATTGTTCGGAATCGTTTCTCAAGGAAGGAGCTAAGTTCATCGAAAGAAGGAATACTTGTCGAATTTTCTAATGACTGTTCCCAAAGTTTGTGGGATTCTATGTCTAACTTTGAAACCAGGATGTGAACAACTATTGCATTCCAAGTATCAACCTTCAAGTTTGTTAAAGACGTGAGACTTTGGCTTGTGGTGTCTAACAATTCCTTGATACCCTTTGCAGATTCCGTGGTGAGCTTTTTCTGAGATAAAAAACGATTTAGCAAGTTATTCACAATCACTCTCTTATTTTCATATCTCTCATTCAGTGTCTTCCAAGCGTCATCGTAATTGTCTTCCGTTAGGGAGTAATTTTTAAGCAATTGCTCAGCTTCTCCAGTTAAACTTGATTTTAAATAATGATGTTTTTCAATTTTGGACAAGTGTTTGTCAGAGTGTATTAAAGAAAGAAACAAATCTTTAAAGCTCATCCACTGATTGTAATCACCAGAAAATTGTGGTATTGTTATTGAAGGAAGTTTCGGTCTCAGTTTGGGAATCAAATCTAAGTTGGTTTCAGGTCTTAAAATTTCACTTTTGGTTTGTTTAATTTCATAAAATAAATCCTTAATCCAAGTTTTTAATTCCATGTAATTTTCCTCAGTACTTCCAAAATTATCTTCAATATCAAAATGGTATTCTGTTTTTAAAATTTTAATGTCAAATGACTCCATAAGAATATTGTAACTCTTTGTGTAACAATCCCAATAATCTTGTAATGCTTCCATACGTGTGTCTAAAAACCCTCTTGTTCGTTTATCTTTAGCACATTTTTTCGAATTTACAAGTAATTTTTCTATCTTAGATGAATTTTGAGTCATTATAGTAACATGTTGTTTCGCAATTTTATCCGCCATTATGTATGATAATTATAGCAAAGTATTCCACAACAGTTCAAACAACAATAAAAATGCAAGTCTTAAATCACTGATAAAATGTATAAGTTGAAACTATTAATTTAAACTATGTCCTTTTCACTGAAAAATAGCTAAGTCCTTTTTAACATTCGAAGTTTTATGTCTATGTAATTTTTTACCCGAAAATGCTAAAATGTTTTTCACATAAATTATTTGCACTTTTGTTTAATGCCTGCACTTTACATACAGTTTATCCGGCTCGTAAGGTCCAAATGGTTAATTAAAACACTCACATTTATTTAATTCGTATTTTTACTCACTCAATCACTAATTACAAAATAGGTAACGAAAAATCACACACTGAAAAATCACAACTTTTTTCATAACGCGGGAAAAAGCCAAGAAGGTCGGTATACTCTCTTTTTATTTTTTATTGTAGCACTGGACACTGTCCGTGATATTGTTTGAACATATTTCATAATATAATTATATTTGTAAATATAAAATAAAGTTTATAGCCCTTTAAGTTAATACTTTCATTTCTCGACTGCAATTCACTTAATCGATAAAAACGGAACGTGTAGTTATAGACATTTCAAAATCTTTCGACATGTCATCTCTACCGAATGCGAAAATACCATTTTAAGAAAAATAGAGATTTCAGTGACATTTTCGTTAGACATTGAATATTCGACATTATGTCGATTCGAGATTTTTATTTTATATTTGTAAGAAGAAACATAAAAAAAGATATATATACTAGAACAATGACCCTAAAACTAAAACCTGAAAAATATAATATAATAAATAAAATATATTATTAAAAGGAGTCGAGATTTATGTCGCACGTCATGAGAATTGGCCCCCTGGGGCCCAATTCTCGCGCCTTCGACATTTCGAATTCGACATTTTTCAAACCATAATTTCTTTATTGAGAATGTAAGTAAAATCTTAGCTTTGGTCAAAATACTTTAGTTTCAATAATTTTTGATAATCCTATAATGTTGACGATTGTTTTCAGTGAGTTTTAAATATAGATTTATGGCTTCAAAAAATGTCGAATTCGAGATGTCGAAGGCGCGAGAATTGCCCCCCTGGGGGGCAATGCTCGCGCTGAGATATGTCGAACTCGACATTTTTCAAACCATAATTTCTTTATTAAAAATGTAAGTAATATCTTTACTACGGTCATAATACTTTAGTTTCAATGATCTTTGACAATCCTATAATGTTGAATATTGTTTTCTGTGAGTTTTAAATATAGATTTATGGCTCCAAAAATGTCGAATTCGAGATGTCGAAGGCCTCGCGCCTTGGAACGACTCAACTCTATTATCTTTGTTGTGTGTCACTCACTGTACTGTCATGTGATGTGATGTCAGTGTCATGTCCACAGAGTACTTTTTAATTTAAGGTCATGTCATAATCAGTCAAACCACAGAACACAATTACTCCTAGCGGAAACTGTGCGGATGTGTGGTGTGGTGGAGTTTCGGGTTTTAGATTCCGAAAAATTTGATAAATATTACATAAAACTATTATTATAAATTAGTTTAATTAATTGTTGTTTAAACTTTCTATTATGGGTGGTTGATATGGCTGTTTTAAAAAAAGAAACTGTGTCGCTGTTTATGTTTACCATTATTATATCTATAAATGTTACTAGAACAGGAGGAAAAACTCGCTTAAAAGAATGCCAGCGTTGTAAAGTGTTCACGGACTCTTTTGGATTCTGGCTTGACAAAACCTCTAGAGGTAAATTTGACGGTGGAGACGCTGCTTGGGAAGAGACTAAACTTAAATCGTATTCACGTAGCGAGGTTCGACTGGTAGAAATTCAAGAAGGACTTTGTTCTGAATTGAAAAAGTTTCAAGACGAATGCTACAGTTTAGCGGAAGAAACAGAAACAGTTCTAGAAAAATGGTGGATTTTAAATGACCCTCAGTCAATGGATTTATACACTTGGTTATGTATTGATACTCTTCAATATTGTTGTCCTATAAGTCATTTTGGTGCTGCTTGCTCTGCTTGCCCCATGAAGGATAACTGTGTTTGCAGTGGACATGGGAAATGTGATGGTGATGGTACTCGTAAAGGCAATGGAACATGTGTATGTGAACGAGGCTATTCTGGTATTTATTGTGAGATGTGTGCTATAAACTTTTATAGTTTGGACACTATTTGCAAACCATGTCATATAGCATGCAATCAATGTTCAGGGCAAGGAGTTGATGCATGTAAGGAATGTAATGTTGGCTGGCAAATGGACTCTGGCACCTGTACTGATGTTAATGAATGCTCTGACCCATCTACATGTAGATATAATGAGTATTGTATTAACACTCAAGGCTCTTATAACTGTAGGTTGTGTGATAAATCATGTAAAACTTGTGATGGAGGTGGAATATTGAACTGTACATCATGTGAATCGGATTCAGTTCTTTGGAGTGGAAAATGTGTTAATGATGCTTTGAAAAGTGAACTCTTAAGAAATACTATTCAAAAGGCTGCTCTATATTCTGGTTTACTAATAATAGCATTTTTTGTGTTTCGACACTCTAGAACTCTTGCAACAATCACAATAGCAATAATTTCTATATATGTGTATTTGGCTGAACAAGCTTCAGATTTAAACATTATAAATGTACTATTAAACTTATATTTAAATTAGTTCAGCTAAAAGTTTTTGTGTAATTTTAATAGGCATTCGAAAAACATCCCATCTCTATTCTTTTCTTTACATTATTGACAACTTTTATAATAATTGTAGGAACTAAATAAAAATCACAAAAGAAAGGTGTATTAAAAATACTTTTATTGCGAAAGTTACATAACTACATTTTAGTGTCATTTATATACAAAAATTAAATACAATGCTTGGAAAGTATTGATACGGTGTAAATAGCCTATAATACATCAAGGTTATTTGTTACAACAAAATTAATATTTTTATATGGGTAAAAACTAAAGCTTACATACATTTTAATAAATTGCTGGCTCCTAAGGTAACATTGTAAACCATTTATAAATATATATATATTTATAAAAAAAAAAACAAAATTGTGTGCTTTCGGAAGATGTCTTCTAAAATATTGCATCACATTCTTGGATAACATTAAGGTACCTAATGAATTTCAATTGGCAATCATAAATTTGGCAGCAATAAGCATAGGTATAATTTCAGTCTGATTATAGGTTTACTTCCTAAGATATTACAAATTATGACTTGGTATACTTGTATAATTGTGCAATTAACTCTTACCATTTGTGATGCCACAAAAGTTATTACTACAGTCTCATGTAGGTATAATAAGCAAATATATTTGTGGATATCAGCCTCCCTGCTTGTGATTCTCACTTGTTATTAAAGTTTTTTTTACTTTTGTGATCATTAATGTATGACTTTCAAGTTATAAGTTATATATATAGTTATATACATCCATGATCGCAGAAGTAACAATTTTATTAATTAAAATCGAGAATTGTTAGCAACAGACTTATATAATCATGGATCAACAATGAATAATGGTATGGTATCCATTCACTGTAAATAAATTGTATTATGGGGCTATCCATAAATTAGCACATGATCGAAAGTGGTTATTAAACACGAAATAACATTATATTTCAATCTAAAACAAAATGGCATATTTATATGATTTGGAAGAGTAATTTTAGTTAAATATTTTCTGATGTCACTAGTTCACCACAATCATATTATATGACAAGGAGATGCCGCCTTACCCAACATCCACATACCATAACATAACAGACATATCTAACATCATTGAAAACATTTGTTTTACGAGTTTAAACCTATCTTGATATATTTAAACAAAAATATTTTCAAGTTTTTATTGTACCGTCGATTCTTGCTTGACACATTCGACGTCATAGCGCCGCCGGCCGGCGCTCGACTACCAGAATACAAGAAAGAACTTAGCTAGAGTTTCTATAGTATTTGGCAAGAAAGAGCATGTTATGCATTTAGTACTGAAAGAAGCCTCCTGCAGCCCGACCGCCTAACGGTATAGCTTGTGCTATCGCTATAGCTATCAAACTCTCATAGAACCCTTCAACGATATGGTTTTTGTCTAATTCCTACATATTTCTATTTATCTATTGGATTCACTATTGCATTTTTAGTACGAAACTGATAGCGTCAGCGAGAGCCCTTGTAGGGGATTTGAAAATTCGATAGCGATAGCACAAGCTATACCGTTAGGCGGTCGGGGTGCGGGTTTAGTTTGGAGCAGTAAAATATCATTATCAAAAGTCATAGAATAAACATTGTTTATGATCTTAGAAATCAAGTCCTGCCCTGCGAGATTGTTGATGTTTTATAAATAACCCTGTTTAATGGTTGTGGTGAAATACTGATTAATGTCGAATTATTTATGGAAAGCCCTTTTAAGTTATGTATGCGTTTAATCGATATCAATGTTTTCTATACATTTTAATCTTATTAAAGATACAGAATCATAGAAATATTTTTTTCGAATTTAATTCTTTCATCATCATCTTATTGGGTTTCAGAATATTGTTAGGTTCCAACATCCAAATATAATATGTGTAGATAATCTAAATAAAATAGAGAACTATTATGTAAATATTTTGCAAGATTTTTGGAAAGTTGCCACTTGAATTTATTAAACAAGCTTTATGATAAACAGTGTGATCTATATATATATAACTGAAGTGATATAAATAAAAAAAATTAGATACTTTATAATGGGCCATAAACCGTATTGTATTATGATAAAACTTATGGAGGCAACCTCATGATGCAGAAATCATATATTAGTATGTTTATCCTTTATCTAGTATCCATAACACAAGTTCTTCATAAAACTTAATGTGGGCTAGATAATTGGTGTGATTGTATCGAAATATAATATATAAGGGTCAGGTCACATCGGCGGAGTGGAGGCGAAGAGACTAACGCGTCCTCAATTGAAATTCAACATACGGTCCGTTTCAATAACCTATCCCCAGTAAGAGATAGGCTTACTAGAGCTTTCCCATCCTCGTCGCCACGTGATACGTATCGCGGGAGAGGGTGTACGCGGCAATCACACAAGCTAGCTGGTGTCATACCGATTTATTTATCTAGCCTTATGACTACCCACATACATACATATTGATATATATATTTTTGTTAATAAGTCCAAAATAACAGCGGTTGCTAAGTAACGTAACCAAGCTAGGGCTTTCTTTTACTAGGGATAGATTATTGAAACTGGCTGTTAAGATACTACATACTTATATCTTAGATTGCAATTGGTAAATTTAGAAAATACAATTCTCGCGGCGGCGCCGCGCCGCCAGCGCGCTGCTATTTGACGGCACTCTGCGCCAGTGTGCACTGACCCTTAGTAGCCAATACAGGAATTTTAAATTATATCTGTTTCAAACTAATCAAGAGGTCACCTTTTAAGTTCAGCATTAATGATTCAATAATTATGTGGTCTTTGGTGAAGAAGTCGGAATTGAATGATTAAATAAGTTACTAATATATTACTCAACAACATAAATGATAGAAAATAATTAATTAGTGTCTTTTTAACAAAATCAACACAATAGATATATGAGATTTACTTTGTTCTAAGATTTTTTTGGTAAAATTTCATATTTAAGTACTAATATAATTCCATAACCTATTTCTAATTGTGAAATAAAATACTTATGCTGGTTTAAAACACTAGCGCATCCTTAGATGAAGTAATAACTAAATATCCAATGAATTTTCCATACACTACGAACTCTATAATGTGTGCTAAGATAATACAATAACACAAAAGTAATATTAATACACGACTAGCATTTAAAATGCTACAATGTAAACCAACCTTACATAACATTTCTAAGCAAACAAATTTACAATTATACACCTGTTGATTTAAACATCCAATATGCCATGTCAGTAAGTTAAATTGCATAACTTAAAACCGTTTTGTAAACTATACAAAAGTCAGTTTGATCATTTTGAAATCCTATAAAAGAAATAAATATATTAATACTCAATTTATCAATATCAGTCTGCTCCAATTTATTCTAGTTATGATTATTAATTTCGGTCCCATTTCTTAATACTTTCAACTTCGATCATGTTAAAATTTTAGTTAATTTTTACACTATAAGCAAATATAACATCAAAATTTTTGAATGCACTTTTTCACATAGTAATTTTACCGAATTTTGTAAATGATATACTTTCTTAATTGATACTTCTATTATCAGTCTGATTATATAAATGGAATGTTTGTTTTTATAAAAAATCTACAATCTTGACCTGTGTATAAACAAGAAGAGAAAGCGTAAGAAAAACCTTATTTATTTGTATTGAAGTACTCCGATGAAAAGAATAATTAACTAGTAAGATGCTCTTTAGCTCATGTAGCTTATTATTCAAGTATTGGACAACAATAGCTCACCTAATATACTAAAGTAAACATTTCATGCTTAAAAATGGAACATCTAATTTTCGGGTGCAATTCATTGATTTATAGTTCGTTACGTTGGGTTACTACGACATGTAAATTATTGAACTTTAATTTCATTCCGTTAAATTAGAAATCAATTATAGAAACTAGGCAGTGCTGTTTTTGTCCGTAACATAACATCGTTCGCGCGCATCAACGGCATTTTACATCTGCATTCATTAAATAAAAAAAGGTGTTCCATTTTCTTTAGTCCATTTATCTACTGGAGAGACTAATTGAGGTGATCATACATACCTCTTTAACAATAAATAAACAAATTGCCACCATGTAACAGAAAAAAAATCAAGTGTACATTGCGTTGCAAGTTGAGGCAAAGCTTTCTTGCAGAATGCCCAAAAGTTCGATGTTCAAAAACAAGCTTAATTTAGGCATAAAAAGTTGAGGGTACTTTACTCGATATTGAAGAACTGACACGACCTGTCATGAACTCATTCTCTCAGCGGCGGTCGGACTCACATAAAATATGCAAAGGGCGTGTTGTCTAGATACATACATCGGATAGTAGTTACTGCGCGTGTAGTGTACTGACCGCCGATGGATGTAGCAGACTAGTCCATGAGCGCGGGCCCGCGGTGGTGCGAGGAGAGCTGCGCGGCGAGCTGCCGCTGCTGCAGCAGGCAGTAGAGGATGCCGGCCTGCGCCATGGCGTCCACGGTGCCGGCCGCCAGGAGATCTGTGCGTTGCTTTGATCCGGCCCCCGCGCTTGACGGCCGCAGCAATGTCGGACCAAATACTGTCGCTAGGTTGTGCAGCGACATTTTGTTTTCACTGTCGTGTTGGTTGACTCTGTAAGTTAACAACATATAACTGTAGAAACAGAAGCAAAGCAAAACTAACAGTTGTACTTCGAAAACAGCTACTTACGCAGTAAGGTCATAATGTAAATATTGGTATTATATGGTTGACAGATAGAAAACAATGTTAAGTACTGAAATTACGAAGTTGATGGCAAATGACAAGCAAATGGTGAAGGTTAGCTCTAGATCTCAATATAGAATAACTAACATTGGTTTGACGACCTGTCTGGCGCAGGGGTACTAATCCCGCCCTCTACGCCAGAGGTGCCGGGTTCGATCCCCGGACAAGACAAATATTTGTGTGCATGAACATGTCTATTTGTGTTGGTCTGGGTGTTTAATATGTATTTTACGGTGCACGTAACGCACGTCGTTGCACCATTGCTTTTTTTTATTTATATAAACGACCTTTCAAATGCCCTATCATGTAAAGCCGTACAGTTTGCGGATGTCACAACAATATTAATAAAGCGTAACAATAACGATTCTTTTCAAGATGATATAAATAGATCCTTAAAAGAAGTAATAGACTATCTCAAGACAAATAACCTCCAAATAAACTTAGTTAAGACAAATTTCATGACATTTAATTCATATAATACTATTAAAATTAATTTAAATATTCATTTTGATAACATTACCTTGAAGAAGTTGACGACATAAAATTTTTGGGCATTGTATTTGACAAGAATTTAAATTGGAAGAAAGAAGAAACATATAAACGATTTTTTTTTTGTAAATTAGATCGATTTTTCATGCGCTAAGGCGCTTAACGCAAACTGTCTGACTCGGGGCGGCGCTTGCGGCCACTCTTCCAGACAGCATTAAATCTATACCAGCTATAAACCAATTTAAAAGCAAATTGACTATGTGGCTACATGAAAGATGCTTTTACAGCGTGAAAGAGTACATGGAGTTCGAACACTAGTGCCGTAGAAAACTTGACTTTAGTTTTATAAATTTTGACATGATACCCTTATGTTAGTTATTTATTTGAAATTTGACATTATCTTTATCTTATTTTGTTTGTCGTTGTAATTCAATATTTTTGACATGTTAAATATGAAATTGAACTTAATATGCTTAGATTTAATTAGTTGTCATTTGAACTTGGTATCTACATTTTGCATATAATTTTAAGTTAAACTTGAATAGAATAGAATAGAATAGAATAGAATAGAATAGAATAGAATTTATTGATTTGTAGAAACATGTGTGGTACAGTTCTTAAAAATATAATTATGGTAATGGTATCAACATGTCTTACCATTGTAGGCGTACAAATTTAGAATGGCGAGTTTAATTAAATGTCATTTATAATTTTATTAGAAATGCATGCAACACAAAAATCTATATAGGGAAGTAGTCCATTATTTAATTGTAATCACTAATATAGAATACATTGTTGATGAAAAATTATAAAAAAACTAAATGTCAATAAATCTTAACTAAATAATAAATAACAATATCAGTAGCACATTAAAACATCATAAAATTTTATCATTCAGAAATTCTTTTACATTATAATAACATTTATTAATGAGAAATGCATTCAATTTACTTTTGAAAATATTAATATTATTACATTCTTTTAAAGATTTCGGGATTTTATTAAAAAGTTTAGAGCCCATACAATAAACACTATTTTGTAGAAGAGCAGTTTTAGAAGCTTGTGCTCGTAGTTTGTGTTTATCTCGTCTATTGCGGACAACCGTGTCAGAGAGTCTGGGAAACAAGTGTGGGTTACATTTCACAAACATGATAACTTCAAAAATATATAGGGACGGAAGTGAAAGAATGTTATATTTTACGAAATATGGTTTGCAACTGTCAGTAACTTCAAGTCTAAACATTGACCTGATGCATCTTTTTTGCATTTTGAAAGCAATGTCCCGATTAGTAGAGTTTCCCCAGAAGATTATGCCGAATCTCAATGTTGAAGCAGCTAAGCCGTGATATGCAGTCAACAACGCGTCAATATTCAACACTGCAGATAGTTTAAATAACGCATATGCAGTGCTGCCAAGTTTTTTGGAAATAACCTCAATATGGGCTTTCCAATTAAGGTTACTGTCTATCATGAGACCAAGAAATTTAGCCGTGTTTGTCATACAAATGGTGTTCTTTATGCTATTTAATTGTATATTCGACGACCTTTGACTGAATTGCATAATCTGTGTCTTACTCAAATTTATTTTAAGATTGTTGCTTTTTAACCACAATTTTATAGATGTTAAAGATTCGTGTATCTCTTTTTCATAACAACTTATATCATTGGCTCCTATTGTAACCGTGCAATCGTCGGCAAATAAGGTAACAGGGTGGTTAATACTTTTAGGCATATCGTTAATATAGATAATGAACAACAGAGGCCCTAGCACACTGCCTTGGGGAACTCCGTATTTAACCACTCGTTCACGGGAATTGAAAATTTCTTCTCTTTTAGTCGTCAAATTAATACGCGCTATGGATGTGTATTGTTTGCGGTTACTTAAATACGATAAAATTAATGATTGTATATTACCCCTGATACCATACTTATTTAGTTTATTTATTAATATATTATGGTCAACATAATCAAACGCCTGGGTCATGTCACAATAAATGGCACAAACTGGTTTTCTTATGTCAACATTAAACATAACATTTTTTAGAAAATCAAAGACTGCCATATTAATGGTCTTATTCTGACGGAAACCTTTTTGCTCATTACACAGAATGTTATGTTTTTCTAGAAAGTTATTGATTTGACCATAAAAGTATTTTTCGAATATTTTTGAGATCACCGGAGGTAGTGCAATAGGTCTGAAATTATTGACTAATCTTTTGTCACCTTTTTTAAATAAAGGCTTGACAATTGAGACTTTTAAAGATTCTGGATATGTACCTGTTTCAATGCTTAAGTTAATTATATGACATAAGTGGCAGCATATTTCTTCACTTACTGCTTTCAATATTTTGACGGAAATTTCGTCATATCCGACGCTATTAGTATTTCTAAGATTTTTTATAATTTTCAATATTTCAAGCGGCAAGCTTGGGGCCATAAACATTGAGTTATTAAGTGCAGGTATTTTAGATTGATCATTCTTACATCTTTCTGTTATAGCAAAGTCTTTTTCAATAAAAAAGTCATTAAAGTGATTCGCAATTTTTTTGGGATCGGTCAAAATAAAAGTGTCAGTTTGTATGTCATTAATATGATTAGATGGTAGATTAAATTGAGGTTTATTTATAATTTGCCATGTCGTTTTAGCCTTATTTTGGGATGTCTTTATTCTATGATTATTTTGTGATAGTTTTGTCAATGTTATTATTTTCTTTAACCTTTTTGAATAGTTTTTATAGTTTATTTTATTCGTAAGGTTTGGTTTATGACGCCAAATCCATAATAGTTGTCGTTTTTTATAAGTACACCGTTTAATACCCCGTGATAACCATTTAGGTTTACTTATAATAGGTATCTTAACAATTTTGAATGGGAAGCATAAGTCGTAAAATAATTTAAAATGTTCCATAAAATAATTAAAAGCATTATTGCAGTCAAGCATGTCATAGAGTTCTGAAAAAGAAAAGGATTTAAGGCATTCTCTAAATTTATTAATATTTTGATCACTATAATCACGTTGACGCTTTTTCCAGAATTTAAGAGTCGGCACAATACGTGCAGGGACCTGTACTATTTGAGCGGTATGATCAGATAGCGCGAACTCAATCACTTCTGCCCTACTGCCCTTTTTAAAATCATGTGCTATATTATCAATACAGGTTTTACTTTTAAGTCTTGTCGGTTGATTAATGGCCAATTTCAGATTATAATTGGATAGAAGACATTGAAATTCTAGTGTTAAGTTATTATTTACCAATATGTTAATATTATAGTCACCGGCAAGAATAATATTATTATAATTCTTTTTCGATACAAAAGATAACAATTGTTCTAATCTTAAGAAAAAAGTATTTACGTTGGTAGCTTTAGGTATTCTATAAATGCAAACAATTAATAATTTATAATTAGTCAATTCTACAGCACAACATTCAAATATATTTGTAAGCGACAACTTAGCTATTTCAGGCACATTTTTCCATAAATGGCCATGCTTTATTAAAATACATGCCCCTCCTCTATTACCATTTTCTCTACAAAAATATGAGGCTAGATTATAGTTATGTACAGTCAAATGCACTTCATTTCCTGCCTTCATAAAATGTTCAGTTAAGCAAATCACATCAATACACTTTCCACTGTCCGATAGATTGTCCAGGTTTGCTAATAAAAGATCCGCTTTATTAATAGCACCAGCTATATTTTGATGTAGAACATTAATAAACTTATTCACGAAAAAGATCGGTTTTCAGCGGTTCCTCGGATGTACGCCTTTCTTCGTTTATTCTTTTATGGTATTTTGCTATGTCATTTATAAGAGATAGCACATCATTAAAGATTATTTGCATGCCACACTTATTAACATTTCCTGTTTTATTATCAAACATGTCAAAATCATAGGACAAGTTCTTATTTGAATCTATCAAGTACGCGTGATCATGCGTCAATACATCTAGATTAAGAAGACTGTTAAAAGTTTCTATTCGAGAGTTAAACATGTTTGTATATTTTCCGCACTTAAATGTTGGCAGACATAATATCACGTTGGTATGCATATTTTTCAAAAGTATTTGCCTCAAATTAATGACTAATTCAAAATAATTATTGGTGAATTCGAAATCAGTTTGACCTATTACTACAACACAGTAGTCGTTCATATTGTAGTCTTTTATTTTCGATTCTAGAGAATGTACCATACGTTCAAGGCTGCAATTAGTTGTCAAGTAGTGACATATATTAAATCGTGGAAATAGCTTTTTTGCAGCTGCTAAAGTATCTGTGTTCTTGTTCGTGCTTAGTATAGCAATTTTAGGTAAATTACTTTTATGAGCACTCAATTCATTATTCATCCTTATTTGAGGGCTCCGAGTATCAGACACGTCAATTTTTGGGTCACGTGTATTACTACAATTATTTATTTCCGGCGATCCTTCGTTTGCAACTTTTTGTTTTTCTAATATAGGACACTTCTTAGAGTTGTCAGAGACTGCATTTATAGGTGTTATCGTTTTTTTTGGCGTTCCTCTATTAGGTGAATTCAACATGTTGTTACTTAAATTTTTTGTCACTTTTTTATACATTTCATGTTTTGATTCTAATGCTTGTATTGTTTTTTTGAGCTGTGTATTTTCTAAAGACAAGTTAACGATTTCATCATTAGCTGATTGTAGATCTGTTTTCAATTTATCAATTTGATTTTTTAGTTCATATACTTGTTCGTCGACACTGTCGCATGATATGTTTGGTAAGCTACCAGTAGTCGTATCATCAACGTCTATTGTAATACTTGTATTATTTAATATATCTTCGTCATGCTTTTCATTCAGAGATTGAGTACGAGGTCTCCTAAAGGTAATATTTTGAAGGAAACTCATTTTTTGACACTAAGGATGGTAACTAATCCAATAAAATAGTTAACCAAAAAGCTTCACACGATATCGAGAATCGATACTTCTTGCTGAAATATTTTTCCCTATAGTTGGGTAAATTTTTTTGTGCTGGCAATTTTTCCTCGGATGATTGAAAAAGTTAATACTAATTGAGGGTAGATTCGGTACCGTTTTCGATGAAGGTAGTAAAATCCAATGTTTCACTTGTTTATTTATCACCACACAGCTTGTCAAATCACTTTATAACGTTTGCACTGCTAAACTATAACTAGATTTTAACATCTAAAGTACTATAATTTAACTTAACTAAGATTGTTCAATAAAAAAGGTAAAAAATAATCGGAGCTTGAGTTTACTTGGCGAGTGTTGCCACACCTTCTGAAGTGTCCAATTTAATAATCGAATGTAACATGCTTATGCTTAAGGACAAAAAAATAAGATTTTGCACGCTTGCACACAGGCTGACTACATCCAATTATATATTAAGACCATTGTATATTGATGTTTTCATGCAAATAAATGATTGATTTGATTTGATTTGATTCGACTGCACAATATGACCCTTAACTTTAGGTAAACTTCTAATCGCCCCAGTTGGCAATATCCCCCTAGTTGATATTAGGTGCATTCCGCTAAATCCTAACTGATATAATAAATGCGAAACTGTGTTTGTCGTCCTTTACGCCCCAACTAAGCAACCAATCGAGTTGATTTTTGGCATACTTGAAAGGACGGAGTAACGCAGGCTACTTTTTATCCCGATATTCCCACGGGAACGGGAACCACGCGGGTGAAACCGCGGGCGGAAGCTAGTTTCTTATAAATATTCATTAGTTATTTGACATTATATGAACATATAAAATAAGAAAGCAAACTTACTTTACGAAATGATTGAGGAGGAAGTCAATGCAGTTTTTGTTGAGGTCGGGTAACTGGGCGTAACACTTCATCAATGCGTGGCGCCTTGTGTGGGCAGGACCAGAGTCGACAGAGGCACCCGCTCCCTAAATATAAAGAGTAAGGTTTTTAAACGAAACTGTTTCTGAAACCTCGCATACTATAGTCTTTTTATCGAAATGAGCTAGTTCTGAGAGAATTTGCTCGCTCGCGATTGGCTGAAGATAAAGTGCATAGGCGATCGGCCTGCTCGTGACTGGCTGGTGTTAAGGCGCATAGTCAATGCGGCTTATCTTCAGCCAATCACGAGCGAGGAAATTCTCTCAGTACTAACTACGTTTACGTAAACAGTTCAGGGTAGGCGAACATTTATGCATCAACGTGCAATTTTTTTCTAAAGAATTGTTTGATGAGGTTATAGACGTGCCGTCAAATAATTTTGACTTAGTGATTATTGGGATAATAATAATAATAAGTATTATCAACTCTTTACAAAAAAAAGGAGGTAACGTGCCCAAAATGTTTGTGTTGCGTACCATCAATCCCTGCTAAAGTGGCACGCGCATGGACGAATGCACCCATTCATACATTGAATTGAGAATTATAACGTATCTAATCCATGTGTATGCTGTTTCATTTTGCAGCTTAACATGTTGGCGATATTGCTTAAAATCCTTTGAAGATTTAAAGTATTGTGACAGTTCTCAGTGGAGGCCGCCAGTGTAAACAGCGCGTCAGGTAATTTGATCAGCTCGCGCAGCTTCAGGACGTTGATAAACCACAAAAAATTCCTACTATATTTTGAAGCCTAACATGTTGCTAGTAAGGTTTAAAATCATGTCGTCGTCGTCTCAGCCACATAACACCCACTGCTGGGTATAGGCCTCCCCCAAAAAGAAGGTGGGGGGTGGGGGGCGATCGCAGTATGGCCAAGTTTTGTAGGAGACGCTGCTGCCCGTCTTCTGAAGGCTAAGTCCCTTAGTCGCCTTTTACGACACCCACGGGATGAGAGGGGGTAGTGCTATTCTAAGCCGACACTACACAGCTATATACAGCAAAATCATGTGACAAATCATACAAATAGATTAAATATATTGCGATGATTCTCATTAGTACCTGCGTAGCGCCCCAGGCTCGCAGCAGTTCCGGGTAGAGAGCGTCGGTGAACAGCGCCTCGGGCAGCTCGCGCAGGTACAGCTTCAGGACGCCCGTTACCGAGTGGATGTCCACCTCCTTCAGCAGCTGCTCAGCCTCGTACGCGTCTGTAAACAATCTCTTTGTTAACAAACTTTAATATAATACTATTTTATGACAACAAAATGAATATAAGTATTTATAAGACAACAAAAGATTGAAAGATTTGTTTTAGTAGAAAAATACTAGAAGAAATTATTTAGTTAATTATAGCATATCACCTAATTCGCCACATCAAATCTTATTTTATCTAATTCTTGATTTTCAACAAATATAAAATATAAAAAAGAAGAAAAGTGAATTTTAAAGTTACTTTAGTGAAGATGTTAATAAAACAGTGAACACGAACACAATTTTCAATTTAAAACAATATAAATATTATAAAGAGTGACTAATTGGTATATGGACTAAGTGTATAATCAACACCCCAGAAGACGCTGAGAACAAACCAAACAAGAATCGACTTTGTATTTTAAGTACGAATAAAAGAAATGACATGATAAAAATAATTGAATGATTTGACATTGATAAAAAATATTATTATTATCACCATCGTATAACTAATGGTGAAATAATGGAACTATTTGACTAAAATAATAAGGGATTAATCACTATACTAAAAATGACTACTGTATTATTATTATTTAACGATCTAGGGGCTTTGCAACCCTGTTGAGGGCTGTAGTCACTGCGACCTAAGAAACCTATTGTATTATTATTATTATTATTTAGAAGGAGGGACGCCGGCAAAGCCAGACGGGCGATCAGTCACCATAGTCGGAACCATTTCGCCCAGTTCCCCAAAGTCCCCTGACAAGATCAGGGGAGGGCGGGTTATCATTTACCCCACCGGCGTCGGGACCTCGAACCTACCTGTGCGCTTGCAATACCTATTGAGCTGGCTTATCGTAAGCTGCTTTAAATCCTCTTCTTTCAGCCTGTCTACTTCAAAGAGTTCCCAGCGCAGCGATGCGTACATCGGGCATTCCGCCATGAAGTGATAGCTTGTTTCTTCTTTTTCTCTACATTGTGGACAGATAGGGTCCTCTGTTCTTTTAATCACTGACAGGTGTCTGTTTAGAGGGCAGTGTCCTGTCAGTACTCCTACGATGTTTCTTATGTCTCTCCTACCCAGTTTTAGTAGTTCTCTGGTTTTCTTTTTGTCCACTGATTTGATGAAGATCTTAGACTGTCTACAGTCCTTTCTGCTCATCCATCTTTGGTTGGTTTCTTTGATTGTCCTGATCTCAATGATATTTTTGGTAATTTTGTGTGAGATTGGCAGTCTTGGTTCCGGCCCGATGAACGGTTCGTCGGCCCCCTTCCTAGCCAGTGCATCGGCTTCCTCATTGCCAATGTTACCTTCGTGTCCGGGTACCCAGGCAATTTCTACCTCAACCAGGTTTGCGAGTTCCTGAATGGTTTGTTTGCACTCTTTTACCAGGGCTGAGGTAGTCTCCGTTTTGTCAAGGGCTTTGATAGCGGCCTGACTGTCGCTGTATATTACTATTCTTTCTACGTTGTGGTCGCTTATCACACTTCTAATCATTAGCGCACATTGCGTTATCGCAAATACTTCCGCTTGAAATACACTTGTGTATTTTCCCAGATTGAAGGTGGCTCTTCTTGTGTCCTATTGTAACTCGCCACCTATTTATAGTACCTCTTTTAGCCCGGTTGCTTCCAGAAAGTCAAGAATCTTCCTAGCTTTTATAGATTTAAGTTTTAATACTGCGTTTGTGCATAAATGGCCCGCAGTCACACAGAAGGTGCTTTGGTGTCTCCCTCTCCTTTTTACAGTAGCGGCAAATATCAGTATCACTCAACTTTATGTGAAATTGGTACCTGTTTAATTTGCAGTGTCCAGTTAAGGCTCTGCCAATCGCACAGATGTTCGTCCTGCTGAGCTCTAAAAATTCTGCAGTTCGTTTTAGCGAGTATCCTTCTATAAGGGACTTGGCGTGCAGTAATCCCGGTTGTTTAAGCCAGTATTTTTTTGCTTTGTCAAGAAGGTTGTCCTTAAGCAGTTCCATGGCCTGGTTCTTTGAGATGCTACAGAAGGCTCTGGGCCCATCTGTAGTCCCTGAGCCCCCTTCCTTGCAAGTTCATCAGCTTTTTCATTGCCAACGACTCCCGAATGACCTGGTACCCATTTCAGAATAACTTTATTCCTATGACCCAGTTCATTTAATTTATTGACGCAGTCTTTCACCAGTTTCGAAGTTATGGTATTCGAGTTTATGGCGTTAAGCGCTGCTTGACTATCTGACAAAATAACTGTATTGTTTTGATTGGCGAAAATCACTTCAATATGACTAAGGAGTATTTAGAACTAATTTACAAAATAAGAGAATTTGCTGAGTGAATGCGACATACAAACCTTATTATAGCTGTCCCAAAATACATAATGTGGTGCTATAATCTTCAACTGCAGAGTGGAAATTTTCAACAACCTACTAAACCTCGATGTGCAAACTCATAACTATGCTTATTTAATAGACTAATCGACATATTTCGATACGTTTTCTGCTTACACCGGTAAGCTAAAAGAAACAGGCATGAATCACATTTTTAGCGAAATTATTAACATTGTTCAATCGAAAGACAACATATCCATGACAAATAGTTCGAATGAATTAATTATCAAAAACAATGTGAAAATAAACTCAAACTTTTTCGTTCATAATAATTTTAGTGTTTTTCACCAGAACATTATGTAGTTTTCAAAGTAAGTTTAATATGTTAACTTTACATTTGGAAGAAATTCATTTGGATGGATGTGAGGTCAACGTAGTTTGTTTGACGGCATATTTTATGATCGACGAAGATAAAAGTAATTCATCACTATAAATAACTGGACCTAGTTCTGCAGAAAGCAGCCAAGTGGCACTTTTTCGAAAATCGAGTTATTATCGCAGCTCTACTAAATTCGACATGCCGGATTTTTTGCAAAGACAGCCATTTCGATATCTCTTGTTACGGCTGAGATATGAGCCGTCAAATGCAGCCATTCAACAAAAAATATTTTGTAAAAAACAGTCATCATGGTGTAAAATGCAGCCAATTTTGACGCAAACTGCCTAACCTATATTGCATAAGTCAGCCTACTACGTGGCTGTTTCGTACAAATTTCAAAATGTGAGGAGGTTTCGGGGATCGAGTTTCGTAAAAAACAGCCAGTGTACGTTGGCTGTTTTCTGTAAATTGTATATTTGTTACGAGTCCATACTTGGCTTTTTCCAACGTCATCCAGGCTGTTTTTATCAAATTTTAATGTTAATAAAATATACCATTTTATACGCGGTTAACCGCCGTACCCAGAAACAAACATCAAACTAAACGGTTACTTTAAAAAAAATGTGACACTTACTTACGTTTATGCGAATAAGGACGATTTTTAAACTTGTTTATTAATATTAGCTTATGACGTCTCTGAGCGTGGCCGTATAACTTTTACTTGTTTAAATTACATATCATCTACTTTGGTTTACTTACGTTACGTCTTTAGATTCCTGTATTTTATTACAACGGGGGCGCGGCGCGGTGGCAGTTCGCGGGAGGGGTTTGTTTTCATATTTAATTAATAAGTATTATTTCTTATTCGACCAGGGTAGCGTACCTGATACTCAGAATATCCGAACGGTATTCGCTGAAAGCTATACAGGTCTACGCTCCGTCTTCGACACACCAAGATGACGAAGTGGAAGCTATGTATGAGGACATTTGTAGAGCCATGCATAGCCACAAACCCACGAAACCGTTGTGATGGGGGACTTTAATGCTAAGTTGGGGCAACGTTGCGGTTACGAGTTGAGAGTGGGGGCAATTTGGAGTTGGGCAACGGAATGACAGAGTCCAGATGCTGGCCGACTTTATGGAGAAGGAGAACCTCGACATGATGAACTCCTTCTTCAAAAAGCCGGAAAGCCGAAAATAGACCTGGATCAGTCCAGACGGTAAAGTAAAAAATGAGATAGATTTTATCATGTCGACGAAAAAGCAAATATTCAATGATATCACTGTGATCAACACCGTAAAGACGGCGAGCGATCACCGCACGATGATTATCAACGTTAAGCTGGAAAGATCGCGGCTGATAAAGTCCACGCTTCGACCATAACCGGCCCATATCCAAAACCCTGAGAGCTTCAACTCGAGCTTCAACTCGAGCTCCAAAACCGCTTCGAAGCCCTGGAGAACAGCATAGATGTGGACGATCTACACAACACGATGGTGGATACTATCCGTACGGTAGGGTCTAAGTACTTTAAGACCCGCCGCCCCAAATTAAAGAATCTTTCCGACCACACACTCCACACTCATGGATCAGAGACGTGAAATGAGGCTTTAGAACTCAGCAGATGCTCATCGTTATCGGCAGCTAAATAGGCAGATCTCTAAGACTTTGACAAGCGACCTTCGCCAATTTAATACGAACCGTATTAAAGAGGCTATCGAGCGGAATAAAGGCTCCAAAGCGTTCGCGAGAGATCTGTCTATTAGGCAAAGCCAGATGACGAAGCTCAAAACTGACGAGGGTCGCATCATTTCTACGAAACCTGAAATCCTGAGGGAGATCGAGAGTTTCTATGGACAGTTATTTTCCACGCAGTCACCTGTTGAAAGCAAGGCTAAAGACCCCAGAGCCAAGCTTACCTGACACTTTAACGAAGATATCCCGGACGTCGGCCTGTACGAGATTAGAATGGCTCTCAAACAGCTCAAAAACAACAAAGCAGCAGGTGATCACGAAATCACTAAAGAACTTCTGAGAGCGGGCGGTAAGCCGTTACTAAAAGTCCTCCAGAAGCTTTTCGCTTCTAAGCCATGTCTATAAGTTGTTTTCGAGAGTCATTTCGAATCGTCTCGTTCGCAGGTTGGACGACTTCCAGCCTCCCGAACAACCCGGGTTCCGAAAAGACTTTAACACCATAGACCACATCCATACTCTGCAGCAGGTTATACAGAAGACCGAGGAGTATAATAATTTGCCACTTTGCTTGGCGTTTGTGGACTGTGAGAAAGCCTTCGATTCGATAGAGGCCTGGGCGGTGCTGCAGTCTCCGAGGTGTGAGACAGGGAGACGTTATTTTTCTCCGAAACTGTTCACAGATGCGTTAGAGGACATCTTAAAGGTATTGGACTGGAAAGGACTCGGGATCAACATTAATGGCCAGTATCTGACACACCTTCGTTTTGCCGATGATATAGTCCTTATGGCTGAGACCTTGGAGGACCTGAACACACATGATGAAAGTAGTGCTTGAGATGAAACCCAACCTTCAATCTATTACTTTTAAATATTTGATGCCAGGCCACAGTTACTTACCCAACGATAAGGACTTCGGTGACATTGAGAGAGCCTTAAAGTACGATCAAAGGATTTATACGCCTGACGACTATATTCAAATGATGGCTGTATGCAAAAAGAAAAACCCTTTAATAACTTGCCAAATGCAAGGTGACGATTTTTACTCCGTTGACACTCTCGAAAAATTAATAATAAATCGGAAGAAAACGACAAGTAATAACAAAGTTATTTGGCTGAAAACAAGAGAATTAAAAGTAACAAAGACAGACCAATATCATATTTATATGAAGTCTGACTTTGATCAAGCAGATTATGACTGTTTGGATATTGCTCGCAAAACATCTAAAAGACGTCAAGACTAATAATCCAGAAGAAGGTGATTTTAAGAGTAAGCTATCTAAATTATGGCCCAGTGGAAAGCGATCGCGGAGCCGAAATTACGTGATATAATAAAACACCTGATTCCGAAGGATGCTAGACACTTCTATGATAATTTGACGAGTAGAGCTGATGAAAATATAATTGATGATGATATTGACGGGTTTATCGCTGAGTTGGATTTAAATTTGGAAGAGGAACAGTGAGAGCGGAAAATTTGTATTGTATTGATTAGAATTTGTTTTATTTGTAATGTCAATAAATGAGTAGTGTTCAGTAAGAAGACAATAAACATTTTGTTACGTTTTTTTTTATAAAGACTTCTAACACGATTTTTTACTTTTCTTACCAAACACAAATATTATTTTACATGAAATCATAAAGGTATGTAAATACTTTAAAGGAGTAAACCAGTAATACAACATTTTGTTTATTTTCTTGTCTGTCTTTTATATACTGTTATTCCATTTTGAATTAATGCAGAACACAGCCAACTTATGTGGCTGGTTTACTCATTATTGTACTTCCGATGAAATAAGCTATTTTGCATAAAACAGCCACGTCAAAAACGCTATTATTGGTATTATGCTAAACGATACGAAATACTGGATAGGATATAAAAAACTGCTATACTTTTTCTAATAATTCTCAAATATAAAATAAACAAAAAAGTTATAAATAACTGAAGGGCAACATTCGCCAGAAAAATGCTCATAACTCCGTTCGTACTTTTCCTCATATGGCTGCTTTCTGCAGAACTAGGTCCAACTATAAACTTGCCGCTTCTTACTCTCGAGACAGCCGAAGAGGTGGTTCTTGTATTCTTGCACTTCAGGGTCATGAATTTAAAACTATTCATATATAAAAATATTGTGTGAAATGTGTGTTTGAGGCATGTGCTGTAGAAATTTCACTTCTTAACATTATTGTCATAATGTATATATAG
This sequence comes from Chrysoteuchia culmella, assembly GCA_910589605.1. NCBI lineage: Eukaryota > Metazoa > Arthropoda > Insecta > Lepidoptera > Crambidae > Chrysoteuchia > Chrysoteuchia culmella. The sequence continues at coordinate 15,846,337 of OU342651.1, read as the reverse complement.
GCCGCCTAAATCTGTGATTTGTTTTTAGAAAAATTGTCACAAATGTTGGATTATTACTTTAGTAAATGGAAAAATAAAACAATATTTTGTGTGGAGATTTTCATATAGACAGACTTAAAAAGAGCAGAATATCTATGGACTTTGAAAATTTACTTTAACCTTAAATTGCAAATTAATAAACATACAAGACTAGCTAGCAAAACATGTTTAGACAATTTCGCCACAAATATCTGTATGTCTGATGTACTAGATCGTAACCTATCAGATCACACGGCGCAGTTACTTAAATTACCAGTCAAAAATAAAAACAGATTAAGCTCATGGCGCATTAAGAAACGAGACATGAATAAAACTAATGTAAAAAAGGTTTCCGATGCCATAGGAACTTTAAGTTTTTCCGAATTATATAATCAAACCGAATTATATGTTAATGAAGCCTACAAGTCATTATATAACACAATGCGCTTGTTTTATGATCTATGCTTTCCTTATATAATTATTATTGTAAGAGCTAGAAAGAAACAGAAGTGGATTTCTCGTGGGATAAAACTTTGCAGTAGAAAGAAAAGAAACTTACTATGGAAATGTAGGAAGTTTCCTACAACGACTAATAAAATATCACTTAGGAATTATACTAAACATCTCAAAAAAAAAAATATTAACACATAAAATTCAAAATGACTTTACAATAAAAAAACCAATAATATGTCTTAAGCTACCTGGTCAGTTATTTTAATAAAAATAAAAATAATATTTCCCTGGAAACAATCAAAGCAATTTCCTCAAATGACACAATCTATAATATAAAAATCGCACATGAAGGGTTTCGTCTCTCACCCAAGGTTGCCTGGAAGAGGTTAGCAATAAGACCGCCTATTGTGTGTTCCTTTTTTGTCATTTTCTCTGTATGTGTTTGTTTTTGTATCGTGTGCAATAAAGTTTCTATTATTATATTAAATACACCTACCCAAAATATCACTATAATTTTTCGCCTGCAAAAATAACTTTGTTTTTCATAGTGTCTGTATGAATGACAAACTTATATTTGTGTTTTTGGCAAATGTGCTATAGCTCTGAAACTGCATAATATATTTCCCATATTTTCATTGTAACATTGGTGTTAGCCCAAAATATTAAGAACTTTTAGAACATTTAACTTTGAATGAACTTAACATCGTTAGTCTTTTTCACAAATGATACAGACTATTCATTTCTTCAAGGTTATTTTAATCAATATAACACTTAAAAGTATAAATGCTCAAGTATTATATGTTATTTACAGCATTATGCACATTATGCAGCAGAATAAACAAAATGTGATGGAGATAGCGGTAGAAAGGAAGGAGATTCGCAGAAATTCTGTCACCTACTGCTATTGATGGCACCACCTCAAGCAAGAATGTTTTTTTGCAGTACAAAAAAAGCCTTTTGAAGTAGGTAATTTAGTTAAACAAATCATTCGTCAAATTAATTACACATTAATTGTATAAAGCTTAATATATTTTATACACAAATACATTCTTTTAAATCTTTCAATGTAATAAGTTTAGTGTGTTAATTATGTTGAACGTATGAACTTACACAAGTCGCTTTGATGACCCTTGGAATGTAAAGAAAAACAATAAAATTGAATTTATAGTTTTGGAATTTTGTTTTTTCACAAACTCTGTTTACTTTCAAAGTTGACTTTTGGTTATTTACATGTGTTTTTAAGATGTGTAACTTATTTTTTTTTTTTAGGTTCTACTGCAAAACTTCATCGCCGGCCACATCGGTTTGCTATCAAGAAAGAAGTTTCATTCTGAATAGTTCTATTATTATTAAAGACTGAAATATCATAAATTTTGTCAATCAAAAAATAGCATTTGTTGAAGTTTGGTATGAAAATTATTGTTTAAATAATAGAAAGTAATAGTTGTATAGTGAGTTCTTATAATTATGCTTTGTAGTTTGATTACTACTGTTACCAGTTCCTATTATGGAATCTAATTATCTTTATAATGATTTATTTCATGTGATTAAACACGAATTTAGTAAAAAGTTTAAGCAAAAAGTGATCAATTGTAATTCGGATAAAGTAAAGTTTAGTGATTGGGCCACGCCGGGAATTTACACAAGTAGAAGAAAACTATATGACCTCTATGCGTCAAAGCATACTTTCTGTGACCCAATATTTATTGGATATGTCAGGAAGTATTCTCAAATGTTTAGAAATGTTTGTGTAGCTGCTAAGGCGATGTTCTTTTCAAATAAAATCTAATTAGCGAATAATAAAATAAAGGCTACTTGGAATATTATTAATCAAACAACTGGTAAAACTAAAAATAATGCCAACCACTTCTGTCTTAAAGTAGGTGATAAATTAATTGAATCTGACGTTGAGGTTGCCCGTGTTTTTGAAGATTTCTTCTCTCGGGTACCGTTAGAAACTACCAGTAAATTAAATTCCTGTCCAAACGTTGCTTGGAATCGTGTGTTGATAAGTGTAATAAAATTTTAAATTATAAGCATATTAATAGTGAAGACATTTTAAAAGCTTTCAAGTTTATAAATATTAAAAAGACTGAAGATCTATGGGGCATATCAACCAACATTATTAAATCAATTATTGATTCAATAGCTCCATATTTAGCTTTCATTTTTAATCAATGCATAGATGAAGGTACTTTTCCCGATTTAATGAAATGTAGTAAGCTTATTCCTCTTTTTAAATCGGGTGACAAAAGTGACCCCACAAATTTTAGGCCGATATCATTATTACCGGCACATAGTAAAATTTTTGAAAAAATTATATACTCGCAATTATTAGACTATTTAACAATAAATCAAATCCTTCATAACAATCAGTTCGGCTTTTCTAAAGGTAAAAATACTACTGATGCTGGCATTGCACTCCTTAAACATATTTTTGAGGCTTGGGAGGGCAAGCAAGACGTAATTGGTATATTCTGTGACCTGTCTAAAGCTTTCGATTGCGTTGATCACGTTACACTTTTAAAGAAGCTAGAACATTATGGTGTCTCCTAAAAAATCGGTTAGCCTTTTGCAGTCATACTTGTATAATAGAAATCAAAAAGTAATTGTCAATAATACTGCTTCTACTGGAGCCCCCATTATTATGGGCGTGCCCCAAGGTTCAATATTGGGCCCTTTGCTGTTTTTAATTTATATTAACGATCTCCCTTACTACACGAGTAAATTATGTGAGACAGTACTATTTTCAGATGATACATCTTTAATTTTTAAAATTGATAGAGGAAACAATTGTTCTGACGAAGTAAATAGTGCTCTCTCTCAAGCCGCACACTGGTTCTACATTAATAATTTGTCTCTTAACCCTACCAAAACCAAGTTTGTTAAATTCTCATTACCTAATGTAGTGCAGGTCGATATGCTTATCAATTTGAATGGGGATGTAGTAGAGTTAGTTGAGAGTACAAAATTTCTTGGTATTACATTGGATTCAAAACTACAATGGGATCAACATATTGAAGCCTTGTCGAGTAGACTTAGTTCTGCGGCTTTCGCAATAAGGAAAATAAGGCTCTTAACTGATATTGAAACGGCAAGTTACTTTAGTTATTTTCATAGTTTAATGTCCTATGGCGTGTTGTTGTGGGGCTCAGCAGCTAATATAGAAAATGATTTTATACTTCAAAAAGAGCTGTGCGCGCCATTTACAAACTTCGACGTAGAGATTCTCTTAAGGATTTGTTTAAAGAGATTAATATACTAACTTTGGCGGGACAATACATCTATGATAATTTAGTATATGTAAGGAAACATCATGATTTATTTATAAAGCATAGCGATGTTCATAATACTAGAAACAAGAATAAGCTTGCCGCTCCAAAATTTCGGCTTGAAAAATGTAGACGCTCGTTTTTGGGGAAAGGCATAGCCTTTTTTAATAAAGTTCCACAACAAGTGATTGAGCTGCCTTTGCATAAATTTAAAATATATGTTAAAAAAACGCTCTTAAGCAAAGGTTATTACAAGGTAGATGACTATTTAAAAGACCAAAATGCATGGATGTGATACCAACATTAAACATAACTATTGTAAATAGTGTAAGAGGAAAATATTCTAATATGAGTATGAGAAAATTTTCTTCTTTTATTAAATATATTTCAAGGTTGTAGATTTGTGTTTGGCAACAACATGTTCCATTGTAAATGTTGTTGTTTCTGCTAAGGCTGATAAGTTTCTTGCGGCCGTTCTTCTTATCAGTCAAAAGATGTCCTGAATGGCTGGTAGGGAAAAAATGTTGGACTATTCGAAAGTACTTATCTATAAGTCTATTTGAATAAAAATCTTTGACTTTGACTTTGACTGCAATATTTAAAAGTATTTGTTTTGAATTCGGAATGAAAATGATTGTTTTGTTTTATTATAAGACAGAAATAGTTTTTATGTGACTTTGGTATAAGTTATTATGCACTGAAGTTTAGTAGGAAAAAATAATGAAATAGTTTAAACTTTAAAGTATAATCATTCTGTTGTAGTTTTGTACGAAAAAATATTACCAACCTATTATTCCAAAAAAATGTGTTTATTACAATTGATTCCTATAAGAAATAGATCAGTTTTTTTTTAAAGTATGGTATTAAATAAAATTATTTACCTAAATATTAAGAAAAGTATTTTTACGGTATTATATGGCTTAAATCAAAGTATGTATAAGCCGAATAACTATTTAAACTATCGCAATCCTAACTTCCTATTCTATTATCTTTCAAATATTATAAATGTAGCGGCTGGAGGAACAAACAAGGGGCACTCACTGGTCTCGAAGCTGTTCTTGAGCCGGTTCAGGTCGGAGGCGCTGCCGGACACGCGGTAGACGCCCACCTCGAGAATGCCGCGCTTATTGTGACCGGGATGTGGCTCCACTTTCAGCGGCTGGACCAACAAACAAGGGGCACTCACTGGCCTCGAAGCTCTTCTTGAGCCGGTTCAGGTCGGAGGCGCTGCCGGACACGCGGTAGACGCCCACCTCGAGGATGCCGCGCTTATTGTGACCGGGATGTGGCTCCACTTTCAGCGGCTGGACCAACAAACAAGGGGCACTCACTGGTCTCGAAGCTCTTCTTGAGCCGGTTCAGGTCGGAGGCGCTGCCGGACACGCGGTAGACGCCCACCTCGAGGATGCCGCGCTTATTGTGACCGGGATGTTGCTCCACTTTCAGCGGCTGGACCAACAAACAAGGGGCACTCACTGGTCTCGAAGCTCTTCTTGAGCCGGTTCAGGTCGGAGGCGCTGCCGGACACGCGGTAGACGCCCACCTCGTGGATGCCACGCCGCTCCACTTCGCGCACGCACGCGCTTATTATGAAGGGAATGTTGCGCTTCTCTCGCCTGTTAATAATACACCGTTATATAGAGTCCGCTAAAGAAGTTTTACACTTTTTCTAATTGATTTTTATACTGAATTGGATTGAACTTCAGATGGATTATTACAGGTTTTGCAGTGTCATATGCCATTTTCTTTGACTGTAATTTTTTACATCGATCGACAAATCACTCAAAAGCCGGTTTCACCACCGATTGTTAAGTAGTGGTTAGCTTATCTGGCAGATAATTTGTCATATTTTTCATATTGCAACTGTCAAATTATCTTCTAGAAAAGTTATCCAGAATTTACCTGTCGGTGGTGAAACCGACTCTTAAAGATGTGATCCTGTGAACATGAGAGCATCTACTGGATATCTCGATATGTTTAGGACTGGTTCGAACCGTCAGTGAGGTATTGTGTAAAATTAAAAGATGATTCGTCTTGGAAAATTTAAATGAAGTCTCAAATCTATATTCTATGAGAATATTCGCTCGAGATCAAAGGGGTTTCGAACAGTTGAGATGTGTTATTATGAGTGTGCAGTGAATTGAAGGTAGCTTACTTGGCAACGTGCGTAATCTTGGCGCCGAACAACGCGCCGGGCTTAGCACTGGGCACGCGGCGCGCGGATCGTTCCGGTGGAAGCAGCCGCAATCGTAGCGGCAGCGATCCGCCGCCGAGCGCTACAGTGCGGGAAACACCGCCACTTGCGCTCTCCGCAACCCACTCCCGCGATAACTGGTTAACAATTTGACGAGATGTAATAACATTCTGTTAGCTGGGCGGTAGAAGGTAACCGCGGAGATACATAACCCCCACCGAGCACTACTCAGCGAGAAACACCGCCACTGGCGATGGCGCTAACAAAGCGACGAATTAGGTCAAAATCAGAAACAGGTCAATAGTCATTGACTTGTGGCCGAGTTGATTTTATCCAAAATGTTCTATTTAAAATTTAACATGAGTATAAAAAATAGCATAGGAAAATACAAAAATTCTAAATTATAAAGCCCTTGACGAGTTTCTTGCCGCCGGTTCTTTTTGTTATAAGGTGTCCCGCTTTAGGGTTTGCGAACCTTCGTAGCTTCTTTGACATTCACAAGTGCTTACAACAGCTTAGACTGAATAAAAGTTAGTGAGTTTGATTCGTAGTCGTAGATGCAATAACATCTGTTATACACTCCAGCGTGTACTCTCGCCACGTCTCGCCGAGAGCTCTCGACCGGGAGGCCTATCTTCGAGCGCTACCGTGTACACTTTCGTCTGTTCAGTTGCGGTTGCCCACGCCGAAAGGATAATACCCATTAGAAATTGCTTTCCCTAGTATGTCTCGCTGTACACCCTTACCCACGCCTATTCCGACAGTTTACAAGGTAGCTCTCGCCTTTCCCCGTGACGTTTCGGAGAGCCAAAATTTTCCGCCCAACTCAAAGGAACTGTTAATGCAGATAACATTGCTGTACACTCTCGTCTCTCATTCGCTTCAGTGAACAGCGAATGGATAAAGAAATGCAGAAGTCTTTCGTAACTATGATATTATTTCCAGTGATCAAAAAGGTTGAACATTAGCACCTAAAATAAGTTGTACAGCCCCTATCGCATATACCTTTAATGTACACTTTCCCCTAAGCACGGGCCTGGCGGCGTCTTCGTAGAGCAGCAGGCGCAGGTTCTGCGAGCCCTCCAGGTCGAGCGTGAATGTTTCGTTCCAGCGCGGCTGCGCGCTCCGGCAGATCAACTTGGACTTCGCTTTGCGGAAGTAGTGCCCGTACGAGTCTACTTCCACCACCACGTAATAATCTGTTGGCAAAATATTTGAATTAATTAATCCATGTTTAAATGGGTATGTATACTTATGTACGAATAAGTAGCTTGGTGGCGCAGTAGTCCATGCGCCTGGGCCGCGATTATAGCGGTTTAGCAATTTTCGCAATGGTCGGTCACTAAAACCTCAAAAACACATTATCATTTATTCTGTCTAGGCTGTTGTGAATGTTAAATAAGCTACGCCATCGGTTCACCAACCCTACAGCGGAAGACCTTGTAACAAAAAGAAACGGCAAGATGGGCACAGGATGGGTGACCAAATATTTATTATCTCGAGCTCCTTCGTGCTTTGAAAAGCACTTTCAGCCGTTGGTCCCGGCTGTATCTGCAGTCATTAAAACCCAAATCCAACCAATCCGCATTGGGTCCGCGTGGTGGTTCATGGCCCATTCTCCTTTTCTATTCGTAAGGAAGGCTAGTGCCCCAGCAGTGGGAACGTTAAAATTAACAATTTAACGAACTTATTTGTGAAGTTCGATTCCAATTATACGAGCATCGCGTAGAAGATGATTACCAATTTACATGCAGCAATACGTAGTACATATCCACGTATTTTTTATATACAGGGTACCAAACGGCTATAGCATACTGCAGCTGGGGTCGCCGCACAAAACCATACAGTCTTACAGTCTTATCCTTGGTTGCACTAATGTGGCGATCTAAATGTAATTTGGTATCCAGAAACACACCAAGATCCTTGATAATATCCACCGACTTCAGGTCTGTTTGAGACAAGTGGTATCTGCAGTCAATTCGTTGCTTTTTTTAGTGAAATTAATAGTTTGACATTTGTTAATACTAAGTTGCAGTTTGTTATCAGTGCAGTATTTAGAAAATCTGTCTAGGTCTTCCTGAAGCAAGTGGGCATCGGTAACAACCTTAACCGTAGAATAAATTTAGAGATCGTCGGCATACATAAGGCATTTCCTTTCCAGTTTCGAAAGCAGTCTTTGATGTCATTAACATATATGATAAATATCAGAGGACCAAGAATTGAGCCTTTGGGAACCCCTGAGGATATGTTAACAGTTTTAGATTTAAAGCCATTTATGACAACAGTCTGAAGCCTATCTGTGATGTATGAAGAAAACTAACGCAGTAAATCACCACAGACAACGTTGAAAGCAATTTTTCTCAAGAGTAACTCATGGTCCACCTTATCGAAATACTTACGAAAATCAAATCAAATCAGTATATATAGCATCGGTTTGCAGGCGACGATCCATGTTTTCAAAAAGATAATTAGTAAAAACCATAAGGTTCGTGGTAGTAGATCGACGTCTAACAAACCCGTGCTGCTGAGGTATAATAATATTGTGGATACTAGGTAAATAATATCATGCACTAAACTCGCAAATAGCTTCGACAAAGCGGACAATATGGAGATTGGACGGAAGTTTTGAATATCGTGCTTGTCCCCGGTTTTGTGTAAAGGTGTGAAATTGGCGAGTTTCCAGATAGATAGAAAGACTCCTTCCCTCAGACTTTTATTATATAAGATATAAAGGGGGTTTGCCAAAGAATCTGCAGTTGATCTAAGGAAATGAACAGACATCAGGACCCGGTCCTTTAGAAGGGTCTAATGCTTTTAAGGCTTCTTTTATTGAGCTTAACTCAATATGTATATTAGAAATGTTCACAGAATTATCCGCGCAGTGCTTACTAGGTTGCCAGTTCCTCAGTTTCAAAGTGGATGGCTCGAAAACAGAATGAGAAAGGTCGAGAATAAATCACAAATTTGTGATAGGTCACTTGATTTTTGGTGTTTGTAAAACACAGATGCAGGTATTATTAAAGTTTATAGTTGAATAAAATAAACTGTGGATTCAAGTTGTTTATTAAAGAGTGACGTTGGTTGCTATGGTGGAACACGTGAATGTTCTAATATATTTTTATTTATATCATACCACCATATTACCACCATATCATATTTTTATTTATATTCATATTTATACCATAAGATCAAATAACTAGTAACCATATCATTTGAGAATACTAATGTGTGTAATAACTAAAGTGTAGGGATAATGCTGATATTGCTATTTCTTCTAGCTCCTGATTCAAACTTTTGTGTAAAAAAAATAATTTAACTGTGACACATTAGCTTCATAAAAATCATAATTGTTAGTTTTGCAAAATTCCCACCATGACTTTAAGGACGAGTTAAAAATATGCCAATTAAAGGTAAATTCATCAATTATTTCAGATTGAGGATCAAGCTTCATGGAAGCATGTCTTTCACATTTGTTATTGTTGCAAAGAAGTCAAGTCTGGATTGCCAAATGTGTATACGATTTGTGTGAAAGCGTATCCGGCTAGCTCCCATTCAGTGTCAATATTCAACTGTCGGGATGCACGGTCTGCTTCAATATTGTCAGCCGATTTAATGTACGATGCAAACTAATAAATACTACGTTGTTCACACCACTGCCAAATTTTTCGAGTTAGGTCGTAAAGGTCTGTAAATCTTACACCACCCATTCGATTAATCAAATCATTTGAAAAATTTAAGTAAAACTTATTTAATGCAATTCAGTCAAAACAAAAAGGCACCAAACATAAATATTATCTATGAAGATGAAATCATAAAATAACGGATGTAACTAAATTTTTGGGACTCTATATTGATAGTAATATGTCTTGGGAATCACAATCAGTAGAAGTTTGCAAAAAAATTATACAAGTTCTCGTATGCACTTCATAAACTAGCACAAGTCTCAGATCAAAATACAGTACTAACGGCTTATCATGGCTTTGTTGCATCTACACTGCGCTATGGTGTGATTTTCTGGGGAAATTCGAGTTATAGGGAAATATTGTTAAGGGCTCAAAAGCAATGCATCCGAGCTATCTGTCGAATTAAACGTACTGATAGCTGTGTGCCACATTTTAAATCCCTAAAACTTTTAACATTACCATGTCTATACATTCTTGAGTCATGCATTTTTGTCAAATCAAATCCCGATCTCTTTACTAAAGTGGAACAGAAACGACTTGGTCTTCGCCCTAGAAAACAAAAAAATTACACTCATGTATGCAAAACTGCATTAATGAGAAAAAGTGTAATTGAGATGGCCCCAAAAATGTTTAATAGTTTACCAGGGTCACTAAAACAACTAAACATTAATCATTTCAAGTATACCTTAAAAAGTTGCTCATAGAAAAATTTTACTACCGTATAAATGATTTTTTCACTGACATGCATTCTAAAAGATAATGTGTTTATTCTAATGTAGTCAAGATATGTTTGTTCATCAATCAAATTATAATTTTGACGATCTTATTGTATTATTGATTTATTGTTTAACTTATTTTACGCCGTATGACTTTAAATTTATAATTGTTAAATGTTTTCAATTTATCGCTTTGTTAAATTTAATTTTACCTAATTATGTAATGAAAATGAGATGAAATTCAATTTAATGATATATGAAATTGCTAATAGATAATATTATGATTTATTTGACATTATTTGTAATAATATTTTAAAATTTTAAAGCTTTGTTAACATAAATATAAATGCTTTCCAACACATTCGTATGCCTAAATTGGTACATCATGGTGATACTTACTATAAATATCCTGTCAACTTAATGTGTACCTGTGATGACGAATAAATATATCTGTATTTGTATTTGTAATCTAGGCTAAGGCTGTGCTATTATCAACTCGGAGAAGAATATTGGACCCATGAAGTTGAGAAGCAAATATTTTAAGTGCGTAAAAAGCCGCTTTTAATTCAAGATAATTAATGTGGTTAGTTATTTCAGTTTCACTCCAATTTGCGCCGGCCGATATACCATCGCAGACAGCAGCCCATCCAGTGCTAGATGCATCACTGTATTTGATCACATCATATTCATCTTTAAGCATAGAAGAGAAACTATGTTGTACGTTACTTTTCCACTTCTTTAAGTCCTAATGCAAGTTCCTTTTGACTAACATTCGTTTATAGTAATTTTCAAAATCATCTAAAGCTAAACACTTTTCCCATTTAAATAATTTAGTGTTAACCCAGCCCTAACCGCCGGGCACGCTGAGGTCAAAAGTCCAAGAAATTCAGAGAAAGTATGACGTACCGGCGGGCGAATCTAGCGGCGCGGTCATGCCGCCAATGTGCAGCTGCAGATCGCCCAGCAGCAGCGAGTCATCGCGGCCGCTTCGCAGTAGGTACGAGCCCATGTCCGTCTGCAAGTAGCTGCGACACGCTGTCACCCACGCCTGCAGTTCCAGCATAGACACCGCGCTCGCGCCCGCCGGAGGTGCCGAAGATGCCTAGCACAACACAATTTTAGATCATCAGTCTAAATTCAAATCGCAAGATGTAGATCTGTGTAGATTTCCTAACAAATACCTGCAGCGCATGAATAGAATCTATCCACTGCGTGCGCTCGTACTCGGAGCTCAGGAAGAACACGTGTTGCCTCTGCAGTGCCGTGGAACCGGGCGCCTTCGCCCCCACCCTTAGCACCAGGTTGGGTGATGCTAACACTAACTGCCCTTCTAGCTCAGCGAGTTTCTTACGATTTTTCTCTGCGCCCCCACGTCCTCCTATGCGAATTTTCTGAAAAGATTAGTTGACATTTCAAGATACGAGTATTGAAACATTGAAATGACATTTATTGTTTATTCTGTCTTGTTATAAATTTCTTTCGTGATAGTTATGTGGTACCAACGCTATTTTTATGTTTTAAGTGCTTTCGTTACTTTTCTGTATATTTGATCAATCTGTTATTTATTACCTACATATTCAGGTTTCATAAAAATTACCAATTTGAATTTCTTTAAATAATTCAGGTATTTAGCAATAGAACATCAAGCAATAGATAGAGCTTCAAGGACTTCCACTTACCTTATCATCATGGGAAGCACGTTCTTCCGCCAATATTTGGTCGCGAACAGTGGATGCTTGCGACTTGAGCGCGACAATGTTCGCGGGCGAATTCTCGCGCGTGTCGTTTGCGTTCGCGATCGCCGATTCCTCTTCCACCACCACAATATCCGGCAGTGGGATGAACCATTTCAGCTCGAATGTGAACTTGTCGCGACCCGAAGCCTATTTATATTAATTGTATACCGAGATGTTTAATACATATAGGGGAAATATTAGAGCAACTAAAGTGAATCACTTTAACATCCTTAGTAAGAAGTTCCTGCCAGAACCTAGAATCTGTTGTTATTCAAAATAATACTGTTGCTTAGTATATTTTTTACTAGAGATAGAGGCTGTTAAACGTTAAAACATAGGTGTCATGTCATTAAGATAACAATAAAAGCAGAGAATGGATTAACTTTTAAAAGATAAGAAACTAAAAGTACTTGAGAAATCGGATTATAATCGACGAGAATCAGTTAAGTACAACATTCATTTCATAAATCATTTAACGAACACTTACCTTATATTTGGCACAAGCTATAACATCGTTAAAAAGAAATAGATGCCTTAATTTTCTGTGGCCATCTGATAGTTCTACTATAAAAGAGTTTTTAACAAGTCTTCTTTGCGCACGGTCCGCATTCTAAAAAAAGCAATAATTTTAGACAAAAAAATTATGGTTTCTAATTATTGCTCGTTTTTTCACAACTTACAGGGAACATAGATTTGGTTTGTATGATGTTAAATTCGTCAAGGAAATGCTGAGTCATATTTAACGCATCCGTTAACATAGCGTGGTCTGGATGACTCGCTGGTGTATATTTAATGAGATCCTGTAAATAAATAAAAAAAGTCATTATTAACGTCCTAGTAGGCATACAATTACGAGTCTGAGAAATATTAGGTTATGGAAAAAGTGTTTTCGCATAGTATGTATGAACTTGTAATAAAATCTCTTTGGTTATACTATTTGTATCTGGCTGGTTTTGGTATCATTAAACGTTTAAATTTTAAAGAAGATAATTCCAAATTCAAATTAGGAAAATGTGTGATTTTCATTTGTTTTTCTTACTATCAAGATGAGTGAATCTAATGAAGAAATTCGATACATTTTAAAATTTTACTACAAAAAAGGTAAAAATGCAACGCAAGCCGCGAAAAAAGTTTGCGATGTTTATGGACCTAGTGCAGTGTCTGTGAGAGTAGCACAAATTTGGTTTAAGCGTTTTCAATCCGGAAATTTTGATGTCAAAGATGCACGTCGCTCTGGTTGCCTTTTTACGGATAAAACGGATGCCATTTTTGAAAAAGTGGAGCAAGATCGGCATATCAGTAGTTACGACGTAGCTGAAGAACTGGGAATTGACCACAAAACCATTTTGGCGCATTTGAAAAAAAACAGGTACACAAAAAAAGCTCGATATTCGGGTACCTCACGAGCTCACTGAAAGAAACCTAATGAACCGTGTACTCATTTGTGATTCTCTATAATGACGAACCATTTTTAAAGAATCTGATAACTGGTGATGAAAAGTGGATCACGTACGACAAGAACGTGCGAAAAAGGTCATGGTCAAAAGCCGGTCAGGCTTCACAGACTGTGGCGAAACCCGGGTTAACTCGCAACAAGGTGATGCTGTGTGTGTGGTGGGATTAGAAGGGCATTATTCATTATGAACTGTTACCACCAGGCAGGATCATCGATTCTGAACTCTAATGCGAACAACTGATGAGATTAAAGCAAGAAGTTGAGAGAAAGCGGCCGGAATTAATCAACAGAAGGGGTGTGGTTTTTCATCATGATAACGCTAGACCTCACACATGTTTAGCCACTCAGCAAAAATTAAGGGAGTTTGGCTGGGAGGTGTTAATGCATCCGCCGTATAGTCCTAACCTTGCACCTTTCGTTTCGGTCTCTTCAGAAATCTTTAGGCAGTGTCAGGTTAACATCACGAGAGGACTGCCAAAACCACTTATCGCGGTATTTTGATCAGAAGCTCCAAAATTTCTATAGCAATGGGATCATGTCATTACCTACAAGATGGCAAAAAGTTATCGAACAACCACCTGATGGCACCTACATATTTTTGTTAAATGTAAATAAACTATATAAAGAAATGTTTTGAATTTTCTTTAAAAAAATGCGACGAAACTTTTTCTCTTACCTATTATGTTGTGTATATTGGAATGTCATTGTTGAGTCTGGGGGCTAATTGTCTAATTTTAAAATCTATCACAATCCCTATCAATTCGTCATTTGAAAGATATTCACATAATTCAGGCCGTCACCATTTGACATTTGATAGGGATTGTTATCGGGACGCGTTTTGAAAGGTATTGAATGAACGAATTTGAACTGTCTAAGAAAAGTGACAGACGGAAATATCTTTAAAATGTATGGAGAAATGTCAAATGAAGTCTCATTTAAAACATCATTCGTTCCAAAAGGGATTGCGACTATAAGTTACACAATTCCATAAATCACAATCACAATACATTTAAAAGGGATTGTGATAGATTTTGAAATTAGACAATTAGGGGGCTGTTTAGAGGGAGGTTTAATTGTTGAACTGTCGATATCAACAATATCTTCTTTGGGCGACAGAAGCAGGTTAAGAAATGTTAGTGATGATAAGGAAGCATCCTTTCACATGCCTTTGGAAGGTATATTATCTTATAATGACTCAACTCAATGAGCTATTCATTAACCATCAGTAAGGTTAACTCTAAAACGAAGTAACGTAGCTTGGGCGGCTGGGTTCCCCGATAACAACCTCACAAGAATTCAAGTACCAAAATAGATTCAGATATCGCAGATAATGGCGGATTGTGTGTTATGTTACTAAACCTAACTTACCTACGTATTAAATAATAAGCGAAAAAGAGCTAGATTTGATAATAATAGAAGATTAGAAGTTAAAAGCGTTATTTAATACTTACGTGTAATACTAATGCATTTTTCTGCACTCTAGCGACGGGCTTATGCAGCAAGTCGTCGAGAGACATCGGCTGGCCGTGACATGCGATTTGTCTCGTGAGATCTGCGAATCGCTGCGATGTTGAGCAGCGGCGACGTACCGCATCCGTCGCGCGACCGTAGTTGTGTAAAAATGCGCCATATACGTTTATATTTTCAGCCTAACATGAAAAATAATGAATACATTTAAATGAAAATATAAATTTCATATTGACATATGGCTTTGAATGAAAAATGTTTATTATTGTACCATTTTCTTGAAATGGCTGCCGACAGATAATGGTTCCTCCCAACTAGCGACCGCTGCTTTAAGTCCTTCTAGGAAGTTTTTGTGCAATTCGTGTAGCTCAGATATCTTGTAAAATATCGTGTTGAACTCATCTTCTGATATAACAGGCTGAGACGTTGATAATGTGGCCTTTATTGCGTTCATGTACTAAAATTAAAAATAATGTAAGCATCCAATAAACAGATTTTTTTTCAAAGTAAATGACAATATAACATATAAAATTTACACCTTTTCCATCACATATAGACATTCGACGTAAACTGTTTCGCTTTCAATAATACTTTTAACGATACATCTGTGCATAGTAAGTCGCTCTGCCTCTGCATTATTACTGATGTTAGATTCCTGTAATATAAAAAACGTTGAATAAAAACAAATTAATAATAAAACAAAACCTAGTTAATAGGTTTTAATATATAAGCAAGAAATTTCAGTTAGTGTAACAATTATTTGAAGTTTGTGTTACAATAAGATGAAGTTTGTACACTTTCAAACTGTACACAATAGCTCTTAAAACACATGTTTATGCAACAAACTCTTAAGTACCTATTTCCGAAATACGTGCTTAGAAGAAATTTGCAAACTCCTTCAGTTTTCAACGGTACATGACTTAAAACATGCAAGTTATCAGTTTTTTCGTCGCGTTTTGTGTAATAAGTTTCTCCAATAGTCATGAATCTAACAGTAAGTAATACCATTTAAATTTTCAGGAACATAGCAAAAAATATATTAGTTTGTATAATAATTACTTGTGCTTCCAACCTAAACTTTTCCTCTACAGGTGCTGAGGTCAACCGAATAGAAATTTCACCATTTTATGATACAATAATTTTTAGCGATGTAATCGATATTATTAATGAATTGAATAAAAATCTGGTACGTAATGGCGACAATAACTAGGTTAAAATTTATAAACAACAAATACATAATATGAAAAATCTTATGAGGATTTTATTTTCAGAATTTGCCATTTGACGATGACAGTGAGAGTGATAGTGATGAGAATATAGAAGATTTATTAACAGAATACCAGCTATATTTGGATAAGGCACATGAACAAAGGCGAATATTTTTGGAGAAAGCCAATAAAACTAAAAATAAAGTACCTCTTTTGCGACATGAAAATTTTGTGAAGCCCAGTGTACCAATTGATGAAAAGTATACTAATTACTACAGTCATAGCTACTACAACCCCAGCGTTATAAAATTCCCTCCAACATCATTCAACAACCCGTTGGACTTTTTCATACCCTTAAATCCAGCAATGCGTTATTTTAATAAGCCTGAGCGATTAAATACTCAACAAAGAAAAGATTTTAAGGGAGAATCATCTTTCATATTTGACAAAAATAGGCATGAGAAAAAAATTCCGTTACTTCAAACCGCTCCATTATTTCAAAAGCCTGTAAATGGACCCATAAAATCCTCTTGTTTCTGCAAACCAAATGAAATACCTTGTCAATGCAACTGCAAACAATGTTTGGTAGCTACGCACGAAAATGCAAAGGTTAGGAATCCGTTGGTAATTGAAGACGTGACCAATAACGCCAATACCTTAAATTTAAGAATTAAGGTAGACGTACAACTACCTAAAACACTGGATATAATGAACAAATACAGGCAATATAATCGTGATTCGGCTGAATTTGACGAAATGTCTAAAGAACTTTCATCTGCTGTTCGACTACCATCGACATACTTTAACTTCCCAATACCAATGGATTTATTTGGATACAAAAAGATATCAAAAGTAAACCGGCATGATTCCCCTATGCACAAGATCACTATACATAAGAAGAAAAAATCTAGATTCAGCACCAATAGCAACAAAAAACATCGTAAGAAGCTCATAACTTTCCACAATATTAAACTATCACCATCACATACCTTGAGACCTATTGTGGTTGGAAATACCAATTCAAGTAATGAAACAAATAAAACTGAAAATGTCGATATTGTTAGACAAGAAAATATAACAATTGATGCTACTACAATAAATATAAATTTAACGAATTCTACTGGTACTAATACAACTACCACAACCACAGAACTTCCTATGCAATTAAACACAACTCAGACAGAAGAAAGTATTTATTTCATGGTGAATATATCTAACAACAGTGACAGTGAAAAAGATGATGTACAAAAAACTGGAAATAGCATTGAGCTCGAATATAAAACAGTATCAAATACGACTACGGAGTTGCCACCGACCGTACGCAAGAAACGCGATACGACGTCACAAAATGCGTCTAATGTCTCCAATTCCAAATTTAACATTCTTTCGAAACTGCAAAATGTAGTTGTCAAGAACAAGGCAGACTTAAACATAATAAAGAAACCTAATAGGAGTAATTTACCAGATACAGAGCTTCTGTATTGGCCAAACAATATTCACAATCAGTCGCTAAGGCATCGGTCGCTCGCTCAAAATATTACCGACATTATTTTACAGCAAGAAAACAAAAAAGCTAAGTTAAATATGAGCAAGGAGGCCATACGTCATAACCGTACAATGGCACTGGAAAAAGCAATATTTGGGGATGTTGATTGGAACGATGTAGATACCGTAGCCCCTACATTTATTTCTTTCGTAGGTAAATATATAAATGGAATTTTAACTTTCTGTTCAGACAAAATATGCCATTCCATGAAATGCGGAAATAAAACATGTATTCATAGAACTTGTGCTCCTGAATTTAGATTCAATCATATTGGACATTGTGGTGGATGCAATAAAACAGGTAAATTATGAACATAACTTTTCATAGTCCTATTTTACCGACATAAATTATAAGAACTTATTATATTTAAATGACTTTAATTATTATTGTCTCATTTTGTTTTTCAGATAGTGTAGCTTCAATGGAATCTATAATGGACCTTCCGTCAAACGTTGCCTTTGAAATTGTAGATATATTGCAAGACAAAATGTTAGGAAAATTGTATGGTAAGGTCACACTATGCATTAACTCCAAATGTAGCAGTTTTGTCGCATCAAAGAAAACTTTTATAAAATTCAAGTGCTTTACCAAAGATCTCAATAGTACAGGACATTGTCCTAATATTAAAAAGTCTTAAAAGGCAGCGGACTGCATAATCAAATGTTTACAAAATAATGGGCACATTTATGGGTTACGTGTAGTATTTACAAATTTGAAATACTGATAAGCAAGGTGCCGACTCATTATAAGGGAAATCTCATTTGTTCTCGTGTACTATTGGGTAACGAAGTTACATAGACTTATAATGTATCTTAATAGTGTAGGTCACAAAATAAAAGGATTCAACATAACAGCGTTCATTGTTTATTTGGTTATTGTACAAACTCTGTCCAAAGAAGTAAGTATTTTACTATTATTATTTTAAAACATACATTGACTTCTAAGTAATACTTACTGAAATATTACTTATTCAAAATTCACATTTAATTTTTAATGACTAATTATTGAATTATAGACCGACTTCTATCTGAATCCATGGAAGAGTCTAAGGCAACCAGCTCCCAAGATAATTAAGTTCAGCGCAAGTGGAGAAGTCAAGCCAGAAATGATTAATAAAAAACAAATCATTAGTCTCAAAAAGTTTCTATCCATCAATAAATTCAAACGCAATGATGACTATGCAATTTTAAATTCGACTAATACAATAGATCAATTGAAAAATATAATTGCAGACATGTATGCAACTTTAAGGCCACCCCCTAAATTGAAGGTACTCACAAATTGCTCTGAACAAAAGCATTTCTGTAGATTTCTGGCATGTCCGAAAATTAAAGAATATTGCACCCTTTGTGAAGTCAAAACTAATGAAATAAATTCTACAACTTGCGAAAATATTTCCACGCGACTATTATTAGGCTATTAGTATTTTTTTTTCAATAAAGTATTAATTTAAGGAGTAGTACTAGTTTACGTCAATAACAACATTATACGAAAATAATATTTAAAAAAAAGCTTTACAAAAAAAAACGTTTTTGTTACTACCAGTGTTCAGAAAGCAAAATAAAGGACTTATCACGTTTACTTTAAAGATAGGAGAGATACGAAGAAAAATTAAAAGGTTTCCTAGATGGTCGTTTGTTGCTCGTTATGTAAACATTCCCGACTGTCTTATCTTAACGCAGATAGGAGGAAGACAATCCGAGGCAGGTATATATAGGACAGTGGGAACATTTCAAATATTTGTTTCTAACTAAAAGGCTCACTAACACAAGCCATGTTAGCTCCAAAGTGCACATTACCATTCCTGGTTTTAGTTTTAGTAAATGTCACGTTCAGCAAGCCAACCGATGACAGTGAGTATTTTAAATTTCTTTTTTTTGTGTTCTAATTAAGGTGAATTAACAAATACTAACAAGTGTAATCGCTTACAGCCTACGTAACTGAGGGCCGTGGTATTGGTTCTACGTTGTGGGATTGGATTACTTATCCATTTTCGTGGTGGAGCTCCGAAGAAACAGACCGTCCAGTTCAAGATCATCTCGTCGCAACCAGTACGTACGGGCCTTACGACAATATCGAGGTCGGGAGACACAACGTGACCGTGTGGTGTAACGATCATACTTGCACGACGATGAAGTGTGACAAACACGGCTGTAGGAACAATACGTGCAATATTTACGACACGAATTTGACAGGAGAATGTCGTGAATATCATACAGACGTAGATCCAGAAGAACCAGTATCAACCTCAACCTCAGCCTCGCCAAAACCAATAGATGACAACAAAATTACTGAAGATACTGATATTAACACATCATCAACAAAACCACTAAATGGAACTGCACCAACTCCAGCAGAATCTGACAAAAATCAAAACGAACCAGAGACTCCTTTGGAGCTTGAAGCTGTACTATCGTCAACGGTAACGGAGAATGAAACTAGCGCGGTTCACAGTAAAGATGAATACTCAAGCCAGCCTATCCAGGTCAGTATATGCAGTTGACACCTAAGACCCAGTCGTTATTCACTAGGTATTAGCTTTCCGCAATGTCTGTGAATATAATAATAAGTATATATTTTTTCCTAAACAAATATTTTTTTTACTTTTCCATACAAATTCATTCGGCAGAACTATATTTTTGTATGGAAATATAAAAAAGGCTTTTGATTTGTAAAGAAAATAAAAATATGTCATTCTATTTGGTTACATGGTCTGATTCAAACCCTAAACTTATGGGATACAAGAAAAAACCAGTTGTAGAATTATAAGTCATTTAATAAAAACGCGTAATAACTCGCGCGTGGAACGCGGCATCTGGATAAGCACTAAGCCCGAAATTAATAACCATCTACAGATAGGTTGGATAGGGCTGAGATTGTTGCTGGTCTCGTTGCCTAGCAATCGTCGTTATTTTCGTCATATTAAGAAAAATATCCTAGGCAACTATCTCAGATAGCACTATCGATATCTACAGATAGGTTATTCATTTCGGGGGTAAGTGTTGAGTTGTTGTGTTAAAGTAAACCTAAGAAAATACCATTTCGAGGAAATGGCAAGAAATACGAGTTTCGTACTTATGTTTGAATCATAACTTAACTTCTTTTTTTTTCATTTCAGGTTTAAGTTCTACTCCGCCCTCATTGCAAGATAATCTACAGCTGAAAACTTCTTTTCTACAAGATATCAAGCATCACATAGTGTCTGCACTTCAACATTTTACGACAACGCTCACTAACAACGTTATTAAAAATCTTAACATAAACTCAATTTGTGTCGATGGGTTTTGTTACTACACTTTGTGTGAACATGTTAACTGCAAAGTAAGATATTGCAAGTATAACTTATTGAGTGGTGTTGAGGAATGCACATACGATAAGCCTTCGAAAACCTCGGCATCCCTGAAGATGAGTATTCAAAATAATAGAATATATATTATGAAACAATATGATGATGTAGTTAGTAACAACAATGAAGATAATGAAATTAAAATAATTAATAGAGTTTTAAATTAATGTTATTTGCTCATAAATCATAAATCCATGATTCCTCCAAAGACCCTTTCCCGAGTTTTCTTGCCAATTCTTTCTCGGAAAGGCTGCGTAGTTTGTGAATTGGTGGTAAACTTACTAGCTTTTCTTTAAATATTAGTTGATTAAAGAGGAGAATCGTACTGAATAAAATAAGATGAATAGTTTTCAGAAACAGGCCTTCGGAAATATCCATTCACATCCAATGCACATTTTAATTTTTAACATTTGTTGTATCTTAACAGTTTTTGTATGCTAAGGAACTTAAATTATAAGAATAATTAAAAGATTAGTACTTTACAATGTATTTATTCTGCTCTATCTATGACTCCCAGATTGGTAAATGCTGTCAAAGCAATTTTAAAACTAAATAAAACAGGACAAGTGCGAATCGGGCTCGCCCACCGAGGGTTCCGCACAAATTTGTACCTAGTAGTGGCGACGGGTCCATACATACCGATTCCCATCGGCTTCCCTTTTAGAAATCCTATTTCACTGATCCGCCATACAGTTGAGAGAAGTTTTGGAGATATTTTAGGTTCGGCTTACCTTCGCCATATTTTGACCCCTCGCCACTGCGACCTAGGTACAATAATTTTATAAATAGTTCAGGAATTGAGTCTCGCAGTTTTTCTGAAGTTTTCTGAAATTCAGTTTCCAAACTTAAGACTAAATTTTTCAAGATTACTAATGTATTAATTACAAATGTCTAGTTTCTGACTTTTTCCTGTACTTGTAGTAAAAGACACTACTTGCCAAATTTCATAGTGCTAGGTCAACGAAAAGTATCCTATGAATTTTAATTCCCTTGATGGAGAGTGTCGAAGTATACGTTTTTGCGGCATAAATGCCCTTACCTTTTTTTAGAGTTTCGTAGCCTAAAGGCAAAAAACGAAACCCCTATAGATTCGGCCAAACCGATGTATGTCACACCCTTTTTATTCCAAAACTATGAGGATTACACAGTTGAAACTTGGTAGGTAGATGTATTCTGTAAACCGTTTTACGGTTTTTACACAAAAATAAAAAATATATGAATTAACGGGGGGCTCCCCATACATGGAACTGACACTGAACTTTTTTTTTTCATCAAACCTATACGTGTGGGGTATCTATAGATAGGTCTTTAAAAATTGCATTGAGGTTTCTAAAACGATTTTTTCTCAAAGTCAACCGTTTGAAAGATGTACACTTCCAAAGTGGTAAAATGTGTCCCCCCCCTATAACTTTTGAAATAAGAGTGAAAAATTAAAAAATATATATATGCTGTAGATCTTAATAAAAACTTTCAACGAAAATTGGTTTGAACGAAATATGGTTGTCAGTTTTAGAAATATAGCATTTTTCCCGAAAGAAATTTAAAAAAAAAATGTTTTTCATCTAACCTATACTTGAGGCGTATCTATAGATAGGTCTTTAAAAATTACATTGAAGTTTCTATTACAGTTTTTTCTCAAAATCAACCGTTTGAAAGATATACACTTCCAAAGTGGTAAGATGTCACAGCCACTTTATTCCAAAACTATAAGGATCACACAGTCGAAACTTGGTCGGTAGATGTATTCTGTTAAACCGCTTTACGGTTTTTACACAAAAATAATAAAAAAATGAATTAAAGGGGGGCTCCCCATACATGGAACTGTAACTGAATTTTTATTTCATCATACCTATACGTGTGGGATATCATTAGATAGATCTTTAAAAAATACATTGAGGCTTCTAAACAGTTTTTTCTCAAAGTCAACCGTTTGAAAGTTATACACCTGCAAAGTGGAAAAATGTGTGTCCCCCCATGATGCGCTGTTAAATGTACTTCAATATTGCAGACGGCGTCATTAAGCTAGCCTTTCCTGTTTAGGAGTAATTTGGTGCTATGTCACTGGAACTTCTTCATTGCTCGCGAGTGTACTTACATTTATTACCTATTATGTTCCCTCTTTCTAAAAAAAACCAGCTTCTAATTCGTTTCTAAAGTTTTTACCATCATCTGCCGTTTTTAAGGCAATTATTTAAAAAGTTTTGCTATTACTTTTTATAAGGGTTTTTATAAATTAAACTGTATCGTAATAGTATTGATTGGAGTTATATTTTTTATAAGTTATTTACTTTTAAAAATTAGGTCCTCGGCCTTGAGTACCTACACTTAAATGGCTCCAATCAGCCGTACTTTCATTTTATATACCTCAACCTTTTTGTAGAACACATGGCTCCGCGAAAGTAACTAAGGTCGGATTAATGAACTAAAAGCTATTCTTGCTTTTTCATTATTTAAAGAACATCCAAGCGGGCACTTATAATTGCAATCAATAACTTAAGCTGGGAGTACCTCTACGCGGTGAAGCGGTAACAGTTTAAACTGGCTAAAAAACTCCCATTAACTGCACACATGCCTTCGGGCTTATGTTGTTGAATCGTTGCGCTTAAAAGAGCACTTGGCACGGTAGCCTACCCGGTAACGCAGGGGAGCAGCCACAAAAGGCTTGCAGAGAAAAACTTCGTGCTTTTTCTTCGATCCAAGATGTCACTAGAGGACCAAAATCCTAACTATGAAGGTGTAGAAAGTTCTGGGGAGATATCTTTAAGAGACGACGATGAATCTGCTACACGTAGTTCTGAGATTGAAAGTACTTCTGCAGTTGCAAGTTCTTGTGCAGTTGCAAGTAATTCGCTAGTTACAAGTTCTTCTGCAGTTACAAATAGTTCCGCAGTTACAAATAGTTCTGCAGTTGCAAGCACTTCTGAACTCACTTGTGCAGAATCGCTGATATGTTTATCTCGTTTGGAAGCTTACAACGCTTTTGACGATAAAAGACGTTTATTGTACCAAAACGGAAGACCGTCTGATTTAAACAGCTACGAGAATGCTACGAAATGGATGTGTTATATAATTTGTTTGGCGAAAGAATAAAGTAGAGAGAATTGATTGATGAGCACAAAGATGCGATTATCAAATCAGTCAACAATTATTTCAAAGTGTGAAAATAAGTATGTGCAATCTGGCTCACTAAATCATTTCTTGAAGAAAGAAGGGGTAATTAAAGTTCTCAGTACTGCTTCGCTGACTAGTCCCAGGACTGCATAATACTTGTTTTTAAACCTTAGACATAGAAAACTGTTACAAGAAAAACAGAGCGACGAACCACCAGCAAAATTAGTAAAAGCCTTTACTGAAACGATTATTGCTTCACCTACCGCAGAAAGTAGGTCAAAAGGTAGCTAAGGTTTGGAGTTAATAATAAATACCTGTATTGATAGTCCCGAAAAAGCAATAAAAATGTCTAAGCAAATAAGTCCATTCCAATCTCAGAGAAACCCTGAAGATGCTTTGGCATTTATAATTGATTCCAAAATAAGTGTCAATAAGTACAAAATGATGCGCCAAGAGCTTAAAGACAGAGGATACCAACCATATCCACCTTATTATTTGGTATTACAGTCCAAGTAACTGAAAATGAGGCTTCAGTTGCTTTACAAGGACTTGTGGATCACACTTTTGAACGAATAATTCAGACCGTTGATAATGCTTTAACTCAATATTGTGAACAACAAGGGCTTTCACAATTGAAGTGTTTATTTGAGGCTTCCTGGGGGTTTGACGGGAGCACTGGACAGTCCCAGTCCCTGTACAAACAGAAACAATCGGAAGAATTTGATGAAAATTGTCTCTTTGCAACGACTTTTGTGCCTTTACGAAAGCCACACCTGCCCACAGTCTTATCGTTCTTGCCGACCGCTGCACATTCAATATAAAAAAGAAACGTCTAAATATTAAACAAGAAAATATACTAGAAAAAAGCAACTAGTCTCATGTCGCCCTGACGGGATTCGAACCCGCATCCTTGGGAGTCCGGCCCAATGCACTAACCAATTATGCTACAGAGACCTATGAGGAAACGTCGAATTTTTCTAATATATTAACCGTTCTACGGTGTTGGCCACCGTCGCTTCATCAATGAAAGAATATTCTCTCATTCGAAAGAAACATCTTTACAGATGTTTGACTATCGATTAAGATGAAACAGCCATCTAATTATAACTTTTTAATTTTGCATTTTACAATGCTATTTTTATGTGATAAATATTAAACAAGAAAATATACTAGAAAAAAGCAACTAGTCTCATGTCGCCCTGACGGGATTCGAACCCGCATCCTTGGGAGTCCGGCCCAATGCACTAACCAATTATGCTACAGAGACCTATGAGGACACGTCGAATTTTTCTAATATATTAACCGTTCTACGGTGTTGGCCACCGTCGCTTCATCAATGAGAGAATATCCTCGCATTATAGCCTCGCATTAGAAACGTCTAAGCTGATTAATTCTGAAAAAAGAAATATATAAATAGTCACAAATACAGAACCTAGGCCTTTCCTTCGCTTACACTTCCAAAAACGATTTGATTACCGCATCTACTCATTTAACGTTATGCTTGATCGATGGCAAAGTTTTAAATACTATCACAAACACAAAATAAAAAACACAAAAACGCACAAAAAAACACAAAAACGCAATTAAGATGTCCAATTTGTAAAGTAACAGCTTCAGAGTTTAACAATCTTGAGCTAGTTATCTCTAGTTAAGTATGGACTCTCACCTCTCCACTGTTGGATAAGAGTTGGAATTTTTATTGCATAAAGGCTAAGAGTCTCCTCGTTGTTAATAATAAAAAAATAAAAATACTTTCCTACAAGAAAGAAGTTCGAATTTGGAGAGTTCGGAAAAACTCACCAGAAGGACAACTCGTTCAAGCAAGGAAATGCACGATTCAAAGAGAAATTAGGCAACAATTAGGTTTACTAGTAGATATTGTGAAAGTGAACTCCTGTACAACTTATTATGGGAACACAGCACGTATCTACTCAGTGATAAAAATCGACAAAAATTTGCTCAAATTTTGGAAATAGAAGAATGGTTGGTGAATGAATTACGCCATTAGTTGTGAATTGAATATAGATAGTAACAAATTTGGTAATTATTGTAAACAAATCGCGGAAAAATATGTCGCATCATACGAATGGCTCCCAATGACAGTGACTATTCATAAAATTCTCATACATGCAAAAGATATAATTGACAATTCAGAGTTACCTATCGGGATGCTTTCAGAACAAGCCGCGGAATCAAGAAATAAGTTCTGGCGCAACGACAGAGAGCACCACACTAGAAAAATAGACCGTAAAAATACAATGAAAGATTTATTTAGTCGAGCTTTAGAATCTTCGGACCCCGTTTTAACTGATATCCGCCTAAAACGACGTCAAAATAACGCAAAACGCCGCAAGATATGCATACATACACTCCTTACATTATTCCAGTCCCAGATGAAAACGAAGACGATTACAATGAGCTAATAGAGGAAAATTCTTCGGAACCACAAAACGAAAACATTATCCTGACTCGGTAGCGAAATATTTTCGAAGAGGACACAACGTCAAACAACTTGAAGTTGGAGATACCAATGCACTCCACTAAATTCCTTGATAAGTCTTTTACGGTTCAATCTGCCCGTCTGTGGAACGCACTGCGCGATAAAATTAAAAGCCCAATCCTTACATAGCTTCAAATTACAAGTGAAGGAACACTATCTTTCCTTTAATACCTGAGACAGTATCATATATAATATGTATTTGTAGTATATTTATTTAAGTACATATATGTATGTATATTAATTTTATTATTGTGTAGGTATATATATATATATTTTTTTGTATTAATTATTTTTAATCCAAAAACACCAACTGCCCATTTCTTAATAATTTTTTTTCATTCTTATAAACACATGGTTGCCTGGAAGAAATTGCTCTTTAGCGATAAGGCCGCCATTTGTACCACTCTTGTGCTGTCCATTTCAATTAATGTATGTTTAATGTATTTTTGAGCGTACAATAAAGAATATTTCATTCATTAATTTATTCAACGTCTAGTATTTAATAAATAGATCATTAGACTATGATTAAATATAAATAACTAGTTTTCCGTTCGCGGCTTCGCCCGCGTGGACTACACGACGTTATCTCGCGGGAATGTGATATTTTTCCAGGATAAAAAGTTTCCAGATAAAGCCTATATTCCTGTCCAGGCTACAAAGTATCTGTGTCCCTAATTTCAGCCAAATCCGTTTAGCCGTTTTGGCGTGATTGAGTAACAAACATCCAAACATCTAAACTTTCACATTCATATTATTAGTAGGATATATCTATATAATACTATTTTATATTATACAATGGGTTATAGTTATGAAAAGTAAGAGCAAACCTTTTTAAATAATTGCCTTGAAAAAACGGCAGGTGATGGTAAAAACTTTAGAAACGATTATTTGTTATACTCCATGGAATTAGAATCTGGTTTTTTGTAGCAAGAGGGAACATAATAGGTTATAATTAATGTAAATAGTTTCTGTGTGCTTAACGCGACACAGTCGAGAAAAAAAATGATTACACTTTTTATGAAATGTTGAATTTTCTCGGATTACGTTTGTGTTTTAGTGATGTGAAAAAGTCTATTAAACGTGGGCTTATACGCGCAATAGACCTAAACCAAGAACCTAAGAACCATTAGAATTTATTAGAATTTTCTGAGAAACAGACATTTTTGTGATTTCGACATATAAAAAAATCCTATGACTTTGGACTTAAATATCTCGGTAACTATATAGAATTGCCACTCCGGAGTTTTACTTACGCGTTCATAACAACAAAATACATCGCTTGCTTAGCTTAAGTCAGAATGTAATGTACGGTCGGACTACATTTTTGAACATAGTGTAGCGGCCGCTCGCGGTTTCGCCCGCGTGGTTCCCGTTCCCGTGGGAATATTTAGATATAAAGTATCAGGCTATCTACTATCTGTGTACAAAATTCCATCCAAAGTTTCGGAGCCTATTCAATGCAAACAAACAAATAATCAAATCTTTCCTCTTTATAATATTAGTACAATAGATGATCAGAGTTATTAACCATTTGAGACGTGGCTATCCATTTCCGTGTGTGATGAGATGAGGACATTATGTATAAAAGACCCTAAAAAGTAATCAAAGCTATTTATAATGTAAATAACCTGATGCTGCAGTTTCCTGAGTGCCGGCGGGGTCGCACTAGCTTCCGTATCGGACGATATCGTTCGAAGCAACAGCGGCGTGTCCGATGAGTCCGCTAATTCCGAGCTTGTTTCGCTCGCCTCCGCACCCTCCCCCGCTTGCCTGCGAGTTGATACAATAGAATATGCCTGTTTGTCTGCATAAAATCATCCCTTGCAGAATAAGGAACAAGGAAATTCTTTGTAGGCATCATAAATCTGTCTACTTTACATCGAAGTGTCAAAAATTATATTTCGATTAGGCAGGTCATTTATTAACATCTGTCCCCTTAGAACGAGTTGACTTTGCGTACTCATGTCGATGTCGGTAAAACATATGGATATGAAAGAGACAAAGCGATAGTTTTCGAAAACGATTCTAGTTTGCCAAACTCGTACTAAGGGTACTGTCATTTTGATGGCACCTATTGTGCCAGGGGTCATGGTTTCAATCCCTAGGCTGGTCAAAATTTTGTTTAATGCACTTTCATATTTGTCCTGTATCTGTTTTATATACTTATACATAAATCTGTAATGTCTCCGTTGGTTTTGACATCTGTATTACAAGGTCTCCCGCCGTAGGGTTTGTGAACCGATGGCGTAGCTTCTTTGACGTTCATAAGTGCTTGTAACAGCCTAGACTGAATAAATGATATTGATTTTGATTTTGATTTTTGTAACAAAAGTACTTTAGCTACTTATTTCGGACTACGCTCCAACCTGCAGTGAAGATGGATCGGGATACTCAAAAATTAGTCTGACTTTGATTGGGCTTTATGAATGCTCCGCGGGAGCTTTGGCTTTTTATTAAAAAATATTTAATTAATATCCAAAACTATATCTAAACGAACTGAGCCGCAACATTGTATATTTGTATATGTCGGTGAAAATGCCCCGCAGATACAGCAAACGGCTGCAGCAACTACGCGGAGTACGTCAGGAAGCAGCGTACCCACCGCCGTATTCAATACCTAAATTATTCTATTCAGAGAGACAACATAGTAATCACTGTATGAAGAACCTAATGCATGTTGACATAATTAGGCACAAGGGGCGCTAAGGCCCCGCCTCTTTTAGCGGACTCGTTGTGAAACTCGATATCTAAATTATTCTATCCTGAAGGACCACATAGTACTTACTGTATGAAGTATGCTAAAGGCGGCCCAACTACGTTAACACATAAATTGGGCGCAACGGCACAGGGCGGGGAGTAGGGCGCTGAAGTCCCGCCTTTAACGTACTCGTTGCCGAACTCAATACCTAAAATTATTGTATTCAGGAGAACAGTATGAAGTGATGTATGTTCACGTGGTTGGGCCCGATGGCGCGATACGGGGAGTCAAGCACGCGGAGTGCTGAGGCCCCACACCTTTTGGCGTACTCGTCGCCAAACTCAATACCTAAATAATTTACATAGAACTCACTGTATGAAGTAATGTATGTTGACGTAGTTGGGCGCGACGGCGCAGGGCGGGGAGTCGGGCGCGCGGGGCGCTGACGGCGCGGCCGGTAAAGTACCCGTCGCTGAACTTTCATCGGTGCTCGACGTGGTGCCTGTGCCACCTGTACAAACCACATAGATTGTTATCTAATAGTACATAGGCTTATACAGTCTTTCAAAACTACCTAATAAAGTGAATTTCACTTTATAGTTCCATACCTGCATATAAAAAAATATTTTTCTTACCTTATTTTTGACGATTGTATTATATTTTTATGAGTTTCAACTTTGGCTGGAAATATTATACAGAAACACTACCAGTGAGTGATGCCCTACAGAGAAAAATCCACCTTTGGTTCCCCATAACGTTGGATATCTTCTTTAGATAAAAATACGTGGGTACACTGACAGACTAACCTGCTTGTATATAGACATATTCTCCATCATTGATGTCGACGGGAACCTGATCGTAGTAAGGCTCGTCTTCAGCCAGCGGCACGGCGGCGGGGATGCTCTCCAGAGAAACCGGCGCGGACTTGTCCACATCTGCTTCTGGATCCGGCGTGGTTGACGTCACCTCTTCGTCAATGGAGCGTGGAGTCGCTGCACCCCCTGAACGCTTCCGTTCCGAAGATAGAGAGTTGATTGATTCATAACTCTTTACCTAGAATAAATAGTACCAAAATTAATTTATAAAACTTCTCATGTTGAAGTGTATTAATTAGGTATAAAGATTTCAAAACCCCACTAGTACAACTAGCTGCATGGAGTATAGCTTACAGCAATGATGATAATTGAATACAAAATATTACGTCCCTTTCTATTTAATGTTAAACTCATATTTGCAAAGTCCTGAAATCTTGAGAAGCGATGAATGTCTACAGTGGACCCTAATAACAATAGGACTAACATATCATAATACAGTAAAATAATAAGTTCGAACTATTTTAATAAATTTATGTGTAGTAAAGCTGTAGTTTTTGTATCGAAGAAGCAAAAATACAAAACATAGTTTATAATATGTGGCCTTCAATCACTTACTCTTTCACTAATAGAGGGCGTTGAAGCTCGACTGGCGATGGACTCTCGTGATTCAGCATTACGAATTCTTCGAGTGAGTGAGGACGGTGGACTATCATCTACGAGGCCAGATTCCGGCAGTGAGGCGCCTCGTTTACTGAACACTTTCGGTGGAGGTCTGCAACAAAGATATTATTATGTAGAACCTACCTTTAACACATTCACTGCCACCACGATTTTCTTGTAGTTCATCGAAATGCCGCCGTATAAAACTGCAGACATGCTAGGCGTGTTCGCGGCATTGTAATTTAAAAAAACAGTAAACACCCAGCGCGTGTCCATGGCACTGATTAAAGGTAAATTCTTTAAACGGCTATTTTTCGGTTCTGATGGTGTTTGCCGGTTAGTATTTCCTTTTGTTACGCGAGAATAAACTGTTCACTGTTAGTGTCGTGAGTTTTGGTACGTGGAATTATGGCGAAGATTAGATTTTATGGTAAGTAAATGTATTATAATGTGATATTTTGTTCTCAAACTTGTTTTACTAAAATCCCCATGCATTAATGAATGAATTTTGCGGTAATAGTGAACTGTAACTGTAACATTGGAATTGTTAATTGTGCAAGTACATTTGTTTTAATACTTATTATATTGATTTCCCACTCAACCCGGTTAAAACCGATTCTCACTTCCCAGTAAGAATTGGTTTTAAACGTATTTTCTGTCTTAATTATTAAACCGATAAAAAGCATTGAACTGCGGAAAGTTTGTTTACGTTATTTATCTTGTATTATCCTATGTTGGTTGGTTGTCCTTACCTAACTACATAAGTCTGAATTAAATTGAAAATATTTAAATAAAATATAAATTTACTTTCTTCTTACTTTCAGAAAAAGTTAAATTTGTAAATACATTACAATAAAACGGAAGATATTGTTGATAACAAGAATGAAGCAGACTCCTCCCCTCCTCTAAAGTGCTCCAATATAGAAAGTAAGAGTCAAGTAATATTATCTTAAATCTAAAACATTTTACTATCAACATCATAACTAATATAGTTAGGTAACTAACAAAAAAATTGCTTCGAGAAAAAAAAACGAAGCTGTTAAAGGCAAAATTCCTTGGTCCAATGAGGTTTTAACATAAACTAACTTTTAATTGAATTTATTCTTTTATTTAAGATCGCAGTAGGTGTATAAAGTGTATAGAGTATGCTCCTCGGGGATAAAACTGTCTTAGTCTTAGGCAGACTTGAATCCTTCGCTTCATTCAGGATTCTTACCATAACTCTTATATTTTTTTAATTTTGACTGACTGACAGACAACGCACAGTCCAAAAAGCTGAACCGATTAAGCTGAAATTTTGCATACAGGATCCTTTAACAATGTAGGCTAGAACTAAGGATTTTATGATATTCCCACGGGGTAGGGAATAAAACGGGATTGTATTGTAATTTGTAACCTAATCCCTCGGGGACGAAGTCGCGAGCGGAAGGCTTAGTTAGGAATAAACGGCTTTGTAAACGCATCCTAGTAAGAAATGTGCTTACATTCATTTAAGCTCAGTCTCATTTAGCACTATATTAAATATAGTGCTAAATGAGTAAACAACAACAACCCCACAGGTCTAGCTAACGTCATAAACAAAAACGTTTGTTCTACAAGTTTCGATAATTCGTTACATTAGCTATAAACATTAATCAATTTGAATTTTATCTTTAATTTAATTTACCACTCCAATGTCATTAGCTCTTCGCACATCACCAAGATTACTTAAACAAACCCATGGAAATAGCGTTCGGCGCGCCACCGGCGAAGACAATTAAATGTGAAGACAGTACAATAAAGGCTTGAAAAACATTTTTTATTCAATAACTCGAAGTTATGTTAAAATTCGTAAGACAAATGTTGTTTAGGTCGTCGCAGGACTAGATACTCGTACGTACGTCAGTATCTAGTAGTTGGTATTTAAAAAATGACACTGTATATTGACTCGGTCACGGGATGGGTGACCAAATATTTACTATCTCGAGCTCCTCTGTGCTTCGGAAGGCACGTTAAGCCGTTGGTCCCGGCTGCATTTGTAGTCGTCAAAACCAATGGCTGATGACGATGATGATTGACCTAAGTATATGCTAACTAATAACCAAGATCAAGCTAACGTTGGTCTGATGATATTACGTCTGTAGCAGGCGGGAGCTGGTTGAAAGTAGGGAAGGACCGAGAAAGTAGAAGTCAATGGAGAAGGCTTGAGAATGAATGCATGTCTAAAGGAAATGATTCTAACAAATACTAATAATAATAAAAACCGGCTAAGAGCGAGTCGGGCTCGCGCACCGAGGGTTCCGTACCATCATAATATATTGTCCCCGGCCCATACATCGACATACAAAACCAAAAGCAAATAAGTATAAATTCACTTTTTTTAAGATTTCTAAAAAAGTATGCTATTTAGAGATATTGTTTTATTTTTCCTGTTATCTGTACATAAACTTCTATCACATAGAATAATTTCAGATTTTTACTCGTAAACTTCGAAGATAAGGGGGTTTTTACAATTTTCATCAAAAGTCGAAAACTGTGCGTCCTAAAAACAAAAGAAACAACGTTTAAGAATTTGCAAGCAGTGCTCTTTCATATGATACCCCACATGTCCTAGTAGCCATACTTTGAATGTTTAAGACACCCCTGTCAGTTGCTGTTGTAAAAAAAAATGTATATTTATTTCTCTCTTAATTGCAAAATAGTTGGGCAAACGTCATCTAAAATTATTCCAAATGTTAAGTTCATAACATTAGTAGTTCTTAAGATAACCAGCTGTAACAGACAGACAGACTGAGGCGCACCATATGGGTTCCTTTTTAGTAAAAAGGAACTTATTAGGATTCCGTTTCAAAATGGTAAAAAGTTTTTACCATTTTGAAACAGAATCCTAATAAGAAGTCTACTAATAAACTGAAACAAATATGTTCCAACATTTGGAGATTTGGATGATTGGTACTCAATCCAATCACGCAAAAGCGGCTGAACGGCTTTGGATGAAATTCGGCATACAGATAGTTTACAGCTTGAATTAAAACAAAGATCAATTTCATAGGTAAAAAGATCCCGATATTCTCATGGGAACGGGACCATGTGAGTGAAGCCACTGTTGGTCGCTAGTATGAAATATTTTTTATTTTTTTTTGTTTCTCACTACTTTCTTTAATAGTTATACATATTTGTGATTAGTGAAAGTATTGTTAGAGTAAGATAATAGCTACATTGTTATAGGAGTATAATATTTATAAGTATAATATCATTATTAATTAATTCCTTTGTTGTGTTTTTACACTGGTTGTGCACCCTACCTCATACTTGTCTCTACATCATCTTAAGGTTGACTGGTGGAGAATGCCTAAGGCATTAAGTCCGCCTTAGTACATTTTTTTTGCATAAAGAATTAAATAAATAAATTGCTAAATAGCCCATTTAATATAAAAAAAAAGTTGAACATTGAAGAATAACTTTATACTTTACTGCCAGTCAACACTTATTCATAACCATGAATCAGTGTTTGAATATGATTATAATTGTTGATTTACACTGTTTACTATTATAAGTCAGAGACAGAGTGGAGTGGATTGGAATAGTAATCACCCAGTTATAGAAAAATAAGGCGCTACTCGGAAAAAGTATGGACTTTTTGATATAAAACTATAGCATGGTTACAGTTGTTACAGATCTGGTAATAAAATATATATTTTTTCATACCTTTATCTAGATTCGTATAGTTTCAAAAATACGATTTTATGATTTTGCCTCGACACTTTTTCTTTTCGAAAAGACCTCTAAAAAATACGAAAATTCAAGATTATTCTTAAATGGGGTTACTTAACACTATTGGAAATTGGTTTAATAAATGGACACCATTAATAATTAAGGATCGTATAGAAGATTTTTTTTAAATTTTTTTAAGTAGTTTTTTAATATGAAGTGATTTTGTGTTTTTTTTTGTCTAATCTGCAAAATCGGTCCCGCTCCCGTGCGCGTCGTTTTCTCATTGCTATCTCGCTTCAGCATATTTTTTTCGATGTCGCCTTAAATAAGCCTTTTCGAATACAGTTTTCGTTTTATATACATCATAAGTGCCTCTGGATCAAGTACTTTTAAGTATAAAAAAATCCAAAGAATATTTCCCAAATGTAGTCTTTCAGACTGGCTTGTTACTTTAATTATTCCCTTATTCAATTTCTTATTCAATTCAATATTCAATAGTGTAATTTACAAGAAAAGAATCATTTATGACCCAATTTTTTTTTTAAATAATAATCCCCTATAGCGACAAAACTCTAAAATGTACTTGATCATTAGGTACTTTTGTATGTGTGTAGATTGCCAAGTATATTTTATGTTTTTGTAGTATAAAGTAATACTTACTTTGGTGGGACTTTTTTCTTAGCCACAGCTGCTGGGTCAACTGGACTACTCTCAGAAGACTGTGGTGATTCATCTGCTTTTTCTTTTTTTGCTGCATTCTCAGCTAACTTAAGACCATTAACTTCGATGACTGTTACAAAATCACCCGCTTGTGATGCTGGACGGTTTTTGGCTTGAGTTGGACTTGCTTTTTCTACTGCAAAAATATATTTAATAACCAAACAATACAAAACTAGGATTTTGTTTATTCTATAATAAACTTAGAACTTTGAACCTTAGAACTTTGTAATAAGGCTAATTAATTGAAAAATGAGTTTTTTCCAACTATCAATTCCTTATAAAAAAGAAACCCCAATTACTTACCACTAGTTTCCCTATTACTTTCACTTCTCTGCACCACTTCACTATTGCACCTCCTCCTAGCTGCTTCAGCTGCCAAATTGGAAGACAGTTCATTGATGCACTGGTTGACAGAGCTCCTCTCTCCAATATGAACTGGTTTATTCCTCAGCTGCACATCTTCACACTCAGCAGTTTCAGTTGTAGAGTCATCACTTTTATTACTGCTATCAAGACTGACTTCACTCTTTTTTGATAAAGAATCTGTGTTGGAGCCCTGAAAGAAAAGATTTAGTAAGCCATGGAAAACTCTTAAAAAATGACCAATATTCCAGAACATTGCATCCCTAGCACTATATGGAATGATTGAAAATAATTTATGAGACTAAAAGCAGTCTTAACTTTACTTAACTTAACATCTTCTATGACGAAAAAATAGAATTTTTGGACTAGCTATTCATAAAATTGTGCTTTTGTAAAACCTATCTACATTTATACTATTTTTTTTTTATTAATAATATGTCCCTTGACATATGTCCTATCACATTAACTGTAGTACCTACTAGAACAAAACTATGCAAAGCACATTTCAAATAATTTCTGACTAGCCTTGAAAATAATGGCTTCATTTTAGTCTAATTATAGTAAAATGTATTTTGACCAATTACCAGGATATTTGTTAATTACAGTGGCAATGACTCACACATATTTACAGCAAAATAAATGATGCAATGTGTGTAACCACAAAATTTATTAGTGGTCTGTTGGTGTTTTTTTTCTTCTTAATAAATATACAGTATGGCAAAGGCAAAGCATGCGTTCTTGTATTGTAAAAATAGTTCAATTACATTTTCTGCTCCAAACTAAAAAGACCTTCTAGTGAGTTAATAAGCACTTGATAGTAACTATTACAACCACAAATTTAAATTACAAATTACATCAAACTGTAT
The DNA here is from genome assembly GCA_910589605.1 of Chrysoteuchia culmella. Lineage (NCBI taxonomy): Eukaryota > Metazoa > Arthropoda > Insecta > Lepidoptera > Crambidae > Chrysoteuchia > Chrysoteuchia culmella. Next base: position 15,809,816 of record OU342651.1, on the reverse strand, counting down.
TTTTTTCCGCTTCACAGATGAACCGATAAGATACAGTTACGGATAAATATGTATTGTATAAGCTGCATAACATCATAATACTGCAAAACGAAGTCATTTATCCTATGTTAATAATGAAATGAAAGTAAAGATAGCACATAATTACAATCTAAATGACAAAAACTAATCACATTGTATTTATGAACCTTCAAAATATTATGATTTCAATTTATTAGATAAGGATAAGTTCATATAAAAAGACATTTAGCATTACAAAGCCAATTCATACTTATTTTAAAAGAAGGTTAGTACAACTGATAAGGCACGATTATTTTATTATTATATTCTGATAAAATTTAATTATCTACTCATTGCAAACCTGTCTAATACCAAAACAAAATTTAGAAGTAAACAAGCTAATAGAACATATAGGACGGCATAATAATTGTAACATACACAGTACTACTACCTGCTTACTATCTGAAGTCTTATCATCAGGATCAATCACGTCAGCTCCCGAGGGCGGCGCCCCCTTTGTACCTTGCGCCGCCGCTTTGTGTTTCTCGACATCAGACAGCAAAGTCTCCAAGTACTCTACATAGAACTCTTCCTTTTCCAATTCTTCCCTGAGTATAGCCACTTTCTGTTTGTGTTTAGCCAAATTGGCTCTGACATCTTCTTCCCAAGCGGCTGGTAAAGCACTGTCTGGAAAACGCTGCACCCACACACGCTGAAAATCTCCAAAGACGCTCATCTCTCACAAAACGATTTCATGACATATTTATGTTAGAAATTGGTTTATTTGATTATCTATTAAAAATTATTTACTGTAAAAAAAAGACGTATCAGTATCAGAATATTGTACCACCTGTCATTACAGATTTAAAAAATTAAAGTCAGTGTTGCTGTGTGAAAATTATGATTAAGTTCTTTGGGGCTTGCTTGGGGCCGTGTTTGTTTGGAAATTATTGTAAAGTAGTTTTAGGGGGCAGGGGCCTGTTTCATAAAAATATTAGTCTAGGGGGCAGGGGCCTGTTTCATAAAAAAATATTAGTCTATTATACTAATGTTAATAGTAATAATTATTTGAATCTTTCATTAAAGTACAAACTAATAATATTAGTTATTTGTAAACGCTAATATTATTAGCTAAAATTTTACGGTAATAATTTAGTTTTTTTTAATAGTAAATTGTTTAATAAAGAATTTATACTAATATTATCAGCCAATTCTACGAGTTACTTTTCATAAATCTTTCTAGCTAAATAACTCAATTTATTAGTGTTTCCAAAACAATTAGATTTCTCAATGTCAGTGATAATTAATTTTAGGTCATCCATCCAGTGCTAAACCACTGCGAAAGATGCTTAGCCGCTACTATCGCAGGCTGAGTGCGCGAGCCACTGTGCCACCGAGTTCTATTCGAATTTACAGGATGAAGCATGGTATTTTGAAGGAAAATTTTCCATGCTTAAACCATGTTCGACTTAGATATCTGAATTTTCACCTAATAAAAATAGTATAATAATAATAGTAAAGTCAAAGATCTCATATTATTAGGCGTCATCGAAAAGTTTATGAAACAAAAAAATACTGTTCTTTATAAGTATCTAAACCAGCGGGACAACGCAAGTGCATAAGTGGCAAAGCTAATACGACCTTCCATACGTAGACATAAGCTCGCTATTTGCCTGAAATACTGCTCTCCCAACGCGAGCGCGCCAGTGATAAATCGACTAGCGCGACTACCGAGCTTATGTCTACACACGGAAGGTACCTATTCTGATCGCCTCGCCAGTAGTAGGTACATTTTGCAGCTTTGTATTAAACCGTTTTTTTTTTGTTTTTGAAGCGCTCTCATTCCGAATACGTCAGAAGCGGTTTTAGTAAAAACCTTAATAAAAAACCTCAACTAATTGAACTCAACAACTTGAATTTCTGCAAAAACAGCTTTTATGTAACATCACGGGCACCGTCATGACTTAATTTAGTTAATTTAATAGTCTTGGAGTTGGCCCCGATTTCCACTTCTTAGATGCACCAACTCCACAAGTTTTATTTTTTGAAGTCGGGTTTTTTTTTTATAAAGTTTTATATTTCACATGTTTTAATTACATCATGTGACGTCACTTACACTAAGATTGAGCCCATACACAACAATGATGTCATTTAGGTAAATTACATGCCAAAGGGTAAATTATATTTTTCAGGAATAAGAAAGAAAGAAAGAAAAACAAGAAAAATTGTTTAATGGTTATTTTCCACAGTAGGAACATTACATAAGAAAACCACCCAGGCGCTATCGCGTAAAAAATATGGATATGGGCTTCATTTGACAGTTAAATGACCATATATGGTAATTTTATGAGCTTCCACTGTCAAATAAAGCCCATATCCATACCCAGATTTTTTACGCGGTAGGGCCACGTTCTTTTAGATGATAAAATAAATATTAAAATCGGTTGACAACTGACGACGTTATAATAAAAGGGTCCATATTCGGTTGCATAAATCAAAAAGGCATATTTTAGAGCTGCATAACGTTTTTTGGCATACTCATCATTTACTATGCTAAATACAGAATAAGTTGCATACAGAATAAATCATAACGCATGTTTTCATTCCTCATAACCTCTTTTGTAATAATGGTATTTCGGTATATATTTTTTTTGCATAAATGTTTTCAACATAACGAATATCATAATATTTATTGGCATAAAATTATATGGAAAATACTTAATGTTACCAAATATACAATGCATGCAAATGCAAAACAAGTATGCAAGCAAGCAAGCATGCAAGCACATTCAAGCATGCAAATCGGTAATACACGTCTCCGGCACTGCGGGAAGAGCAGCCCCTTCGCCCTTGCATACCAAAACACAGACACCGCGATCGGCTACGCAGCTTCCAGCCTCAGCAGCTCCGCCTCGCGCGGTGGCTGCGTTTTGCTACGGCGGGCGGGAGCTGCTCTCCCTCTGCGCCTCCGGGCTCTAAATTGCACTCTAGTATTGGACATACAAGTACACGGCAAGGTGACCACGGCAGGTTGGTTCTGGGGGCTAATTGTCTAATTTTAAAATCTATCGCAATCCCTTTCAATTCGTCATTTGAAAGATATTAACATACTTCAGGCCGTCACTATTTGACATTTGAAAGGGATTGTGATCGGGACGCGTTTTGAAAGGTATTGAATGAACGAAATTGAAATGTCTAAGCAAAGTGACAGATGAAAATATCTTTTAAATGTATGGAGAAATGTCAAATTAAGTGTCATTAAAACATCATTCATTCTGAAAGGGATCACGACTCTATGTAACACAATTTCATAAATCGCTATCACAATCACAATACCTTTGAAAGGGATTGTGATTGATTTGAAATTAGTCAATTAGGGGGCAGGACCTAATTGTCTACCAAACACGTTAACTTAAATATAAACTTTTACTCTTAATAGCTATGGATAAATCCATTATGCATTTCATATTTTATGATGAATTGCCTTTAGACGTATAACAATTACGTCCTTAAATTTTATGGTTATTAAAATTATGAGGAAATTAGAGTTAGTAAGAATTATGCCGATGAAACCATTCTGCGTTCATAAAACTCTGCTTATCATAAATTATGCGAAAAGACTTTATGACAAAACTGTTATGCTAAACGATATAACTAAAAACATTATTTTTTATACTTATTTGTTTCAGGCATCTAGGGCCGTACAATATATACCTTACAGACTAACATACATATTTAAAATTACATTTCTAAAACTATTTAACTTCCGCGTCCGGTATCGTCGGAAACCGTCGGAACGAACAAGACACCCTTCGGCCAAAAGTCTTCTTTCATGAAGGTCGACAGATGCTCGGTCTGTGCCCTCATCACGAATGAATTGAAGTTCACATTGTGGCGGGACTCCAACCACTCGACCCTCAGATTGTACTTGGTCTTCACTCTAATGTATTCCACGATATCATCAGATTTCGTGCTGTAGTGCAAGCGGGATACGTACAGCAGCGTTGTCGGGATGGCCACACGAAGCAGCTGGTTACGGCGGGTGGGCTTCCTCTTCCTTTCCACCTTCTTGAAGCCGTCCTTGTCACACTCTACGTCCAGTCTCCGTGGAGGTGGTTTTGAGACCGGTTGTCGTTGTTTTCTTCCTTCATTTGTTTCCCGCTGGAGTTGTTGAACAGCGGGTCCGTTAGCAGCGGTGACTGCAGCGTAAGCACGTTGAGGGGTCGACGTGCTCACGCGTGACGTCTCCGCCGGGGCGGAGGGGCAGGTGGCGGGGCGCGGTGCATCGCGGGCGGCGGCGGCCGGTGACGCATACGCCGACGCTGGCGCCGAGTCAATGCTGCTGACGGTAGCATTTTGCGCCCCACGACGAGTGTTGACGTAGTAGGCCTCGGGTGACCTACTTACCGAAGCAGCGGTAAGTAGGTATTTTTACGTTTTTTTATGCACCCTTATAAAAAGGCAAAAAAATATATATACAGTCAACTTGAGAACCTCCACTTTTTTTGAAGTCGGTTATAAATATTTTTATAAGTAATATGAAGACTAATTTTTTTTTTATGATTTTTTAATTTTTGCATTTTTCAATGCTATTTTTATACTTATGGTAAATTTTCTTAGACGGGAATCGATTCCTTTCTGAGAATTCACTTGTGGCCGAGTTAATTTTTTCCAATATTTTTCTATTTAAAATTTACCTTATTATGAAGACGCTAAAAGTTTGATAGTAGAGTAGATATTAGAAGTTGTGTGCCACACAACTTCCGGTTACATGTGTGGCCCATTACAATGTGTAGACATAAAGTGTAGTTGGTTGGTTAGTTAATTCAAGTACAGTACAAATACGCTTTCTACTCTTATTTAACTATTAACCGGATATACCAGCCCGTTAGGGGTACCAAATCTGTGATAAATATTAAACAAGAAAATATACGAGAAAAAAGCAACTAGTCTCATGTCGCCCTGACGGGATTCGAACCCGCATCCTTGGGAATCCGGCCCAATGCATTAACCAATTATGCTACAGAGACCTATGAGGACACGTCGATTTTTTCTAGTATATTCACCGTTCTACGGTGTTGGCCACCGTCGTTTCATCAATGAGAGAAATATCCTCGCATTCGAAAGAAACATCTTTACAGATGTTTGACTATCGATTAAGATGAAACAGCCATCTAATTATAACTTTTTAATTTTGCATTTTACAATGCTATTTTTATGTGATAAATATTAAGCAAGAAAATATACTAGAAAAAAACAACTAGTCTCATGTCGGGATTCGAACCCGCATCCTTGGGAATCCGGCCCAATGCACTAACCAATTATGCTACAGAGACCTATGAGGACACGTCGATTTGTCGCCGCCCGATTGGACGCCCAAGAATGCGGGTTAGAATCCCGTCAGGGCGACATGAGACTAGTTGCTTTTTTCTAGTTTATTTTCTTGTTTAATATTTATCACATAAAAATAGCGTTGTAAAATGCAAAATTAAAAGTTAGAAGTACCAAATCTGTCTTTAAAAATCAATATCTAGCAATCCGCATAAGGCCTGCGTCATGAGGAGTGAGACATTTCCCATGGTTCCATATCCATCCTAAGGATCACAGAATACTATTACTCCTAGTGGAGCTAAGGATTCTTATGAGGGCCGGTGCCCTAGCAGTGCGGGAGATTATAATTTTATAAAATAATTTTTTTATTATAAAATTTAAAACTAAGAATAAAAAAACTTTTATAATTTTTGTAATACTTATAACTATTATTAAGAAATAAAAAAAAAATACAAAATGGAGGGAGAACAGACAGAGCAGTATGATTCTCTAACCTTAGCCTTTTCCATTAAAGGACAAAAAAAAACATAGTTTTGTCTGTCATTTTTGACATTGATTGATTGTTATTTGACAATGATTAAAAAAATTAAAAAAATGTCGTACTTTGTTGTTGTTTCTAGATTGTAATTTTGTTTTGATAAAATGGACAAAAATTATATAAAATGCTCTTTAGAAGGCCTCAAATCGACGTCGTCTTCTCGCGTACAAGAAACTTTACTGAAAATACGTAGTAAAATTATAACTAACGATGAGGGAATAAAGTTATTCCGTGAATGTGGTGGCTTTAATTACTTGGTGCCACATTTACGCAAGCCAAACGAAAGAATTCTAGATGTTACGCTTAGTATACTTGGGAACTGTTGCCTTGAAGAGGAAAGCAGTTTGGTGGTGAGTTATTTGTATGTCAATTATTTTTAGAAACCTTATTTTGTGACTAGATACAGCCCATTGAAAATTAACATTGGCGATTTCAAAATGTTGTAGGTTGGAAAGTTAAATAGTTTTGGTCCTCTTGTATCCATTTTAAAAACTGTGTGCCGTGACAGTATAGTGGGTAGAGCCTGTCGTGTGATAGGAAATTTGGCCCAAAGGAACAGTAATGCAGAAGGTTTGCACAATCATGGAGCAGTTGCAGCTCTTATTGCTATCATAGAAAAAAGAGATAAAAATACTTCCTACCCCACACTGGCCATGGCAATTAGAGCTATAAGGTAAATGCAGCATATTCTATGATTTATTAACTCAAAGTATAAAACATTATATAAATATTTAGTAGCTTAAATGAAATGGCAGCTTTTTAAATGATATTGTATATTTAAATGAATAAATAAATAATACAATTTATAGTAAATTGACTTTCTGTCAATTATTAATGTCTATTGACTTTAAACACACAAGGTATGTAGATAAGCCTGGTGTGCAAAAATTAATAAAAGCATTAAGAATATTTTCAGATATTTTATGTCAATGTTTTATTGTTTGGTTTGGTCACTAAATAAATACAAATTTTATCAACCCAAATGCTAAGAATACTTTAATGCTTATAGACAACTATGGATGATAAATGATAAAAGAGATGAAATGCTTGCACAAAAGACTGTGTGTGCTGTAGCCATTTTACTTACAACTGAATGTGAAATGGCTGGAATCATAAAATCTTCATCAAATCCAACAGCGGAACAGAGTGATGGCCTCAGAAAGAGCCAAGAAGAGTTGATAACTGGGATCCTTAAATGTCTAGGATACTTTACAACTTACTCCTCTATACAATGTGCAGAACAGGTAAGTCAGTTGAGGGAAGTAGAATCTTATTGTGTAGTTCATGGGGACCTATAATGAAATCTATGTGAATGAAAGTACTAGAAACTTATGGATTTCAAACATAAAATATGGTCAAATGACCGCCGGCAGTTTCACTCGCGAGGTTCGCTTTCCCGTGGGAATAATCCAGTTTGTAAATTATGCGTTTTGTCATATTTCATCCAAATCATTTCAGCTATTTTTGCATGATTGAGTAACAAAGGTCCAAACCTCCAAACTTTCCGCATTTATAAAATTACTAACGGTTGTCTTGGTTTGGTTTCATCCAAATCGGTTCAGTAGTTTTTGCATGACAGAGTAACAAACATTCATCCAATCATCCTCATAAACTTTCGAATTGATAATATAAGTATGATTAGTCTGATAGGATAGTAGATGTACTACTGTAGTTATATCTAAATAACCAAATTAATTTTAATTTTAGATTCAGGGTGATGGTAGAGGCTATCAGTGTCTGGTGGCACTGACAAAGTCTTATGAATCCCTGGCATTGAAATGTATAATGAACCTTTGCTATCTCTCCACTTGTCGCCCCGTTTTGGGCATAGCAGGGGTTGTTGAATGCCTTGTGGGTGTTCTACAAAAGTGTAAAGGTAATACACATATTTAATAAAATTTTTAGACTGTTTAAAGGTTCCAAAATCTTCCTTTAATAAAATATAAGCAGGCATGATCTCTTTTGATGTGATTTGCGCATGCACAGACGCGCGCATCGACGCGATCTTTTTGCAGCTTACATATTTTATTATTATTTAACAGGCAATCAGTTGATAAATCTCTTAATTTGTTATAATTACATAGGTTTATTGTAAAGAGCTTTCTTTTACAGATGTATCATGGTGGCCGGAAGGTGGTGCGCGTGCCTTAGCTTTACTGAGCGGAGAATCGGTTAACAGATCTCGTTTACGTCATTGTGGAGGGCTACCATTGTTAGTGGCCGCTGCTCGAGTCAACCAGAGTGCTTTGCATGCACTACTGCAATATGTATTTGATGACTCAGGTAACATAAATGTGATAAGGATGATGTGCTCTTACCCCTTATCAGTGCTCTTAGAATAGTCCTCCACTTCTTCCTGTCTTGTGCGGCCAAATGAAGATCCCTCTAGCTGTGACCATAACATAAACATAACTTAAAAATATTCAGTTAACAACGATTATGAGAGACTGCTGCCTGATCTGAGCGTCAAGTATCTCAGACACCAGTACTTTCCCCCAAAGCAAACCCATTATGCCTAAAAATTAACAATCTCTTCTATAAACTGGAAGAGGTATAAAAATACAAAATAATACAATTCATTTAGATAAACAAAACTTAAAGAAGGACTAACAGGTTAATTGAACATATTCCAAAATTATATTCGATTAACCTGACTCTACTGTCCAAAACTTGAGTGCACTATGTACTTTACGCATGCACTACTAATTTTGTATGTGTTGGCGAAGACATTACCTAATAATTTATTTTCCATATTTTGCAGCTTTTCAAATATTAGTGAATGAAGGTCTGGTAAATTTACTTACTGAAGAACTCACGAAATACCTCAGTACAATGGAATTTGAACATAACAGCATAGAGGATAAAGATAAGCCGGCAAAAGTCACGAACACTAGTACAAATTCTGCCAAATCTAATATTATAAGCGCTCAAACAGAACTCAGAGGAAACTTGTTTACGCGGCGTAAAGCTCAATCAACACAAAATGAGGATGAACTTAAAGTAGTTATAGAGAGAGATAATATGATTGTCGGATTTATCGACGCTATTGATAGTGACGCTACTGAAGATAGCCAAAGTGATGAAGAAGACAGTTCTCAATCTAAACGTAAATGCCTAAAGAGAACCAGATCTCTAAGTCCCAAAGTGGCTAAAAAGGTACATAACATTTATTTATCTTAAAAAATTTGGGATTGCGATACCTACTATTAAAAATTATTATGGTTATTTTTAGAAATCGCAGCTCATCCAAATGGCAAATAAGGACTGGTCAGCTGGTGTTTACTGGGAACCGAAAAGTCCCGAATGGCCATCAAATAACAACCTAGCGCAACCCAGCTCATCGCGTGCGCAACTTAGTCCAGATAGGTGTGATCAAGGGCCCTTATCTCCATATTCAGACAGCTATGCATCTGGGTTTAGCCCAGAATATAGAAGTGATACTGGAAACAAAAGACCTAGATGGGACTGGAGTCCTGAATCAGGGATAAGCAGTGGAGAGGCAAGTCCGGCGTGGAGTAATTGTCGCTGGAGTCCTAGTAGTTCTGGACCTACGTCACCTTTCAGCAATAACGATGGTAAGTACTACTTAGCTTTACACATTTTTTTTCATTTATTTATGGACAACCAACAAGGCATACACAAAAAACTTAGCTTAAAAACACACACAGTTCATCTTAATCTAGACATAGTGTTGCCCTACTGAGAGGCTGCCACGGCATGCATTAAATAGAATAGTATACACAGTAATTAACTAAACTAAAATCTAATTATGACTAATTAATTTTTTTAAAATGTAAATAGGACGCATAACCAAAATATGTGACCAATCTAACCAATCTGTTTATCATTTTCAATCTTCACATGATGCGGTATTGGCTGATCTTGTTTTAAATAAAATTACAAAATGCTATTACAGTAATTTCTTTACTCTACCCGATGCCGACACCACCAGTCTCCCTAGCATTAATACCATATATCACGCGATATGATATGGCGCATGATGCTTTCTTGCTTACTTCACTAAGATGTGCGGGACAGTGACACGTTATCGAGCCAAGAGTGTTGATAACTGCCGCTCATGCTAGGACTACATCTGTTAAATTAACTCTTATTTGATTTCTTACAGACAGCTCTGACTCGGAGATATCAGGGCGCTACTCACCAGTGTGCAGCGAAACCGAGGGCGAGGTGGAGCCGGTCAATGCGGCCGCCGAGCTGGACGCAGCGCAAGTCGCCCATGACCTGGATGACCTCATCATGGAAGACGACGACAGCATCGATGGGGACGCACCGTTGGAAGGTAAAGTTGACAGTGCTTGACAGACAGCTTGACTTGGAGACACCGGGGTGGTACTCGCCAGTGTGCAGCGAGAGCGAGGTGAAGCTGGCCAGCGCGACAGCTGAGATGGGCGCAGTGCAAATCGCTCGCTCATGCTCAGTTCGCGCCGCGCGCCTAACCAGTAAGCACGCACAACATAACGCTCGTGAATTGGTCAATATATCCGCGGTGTGAATTATTGTTTTGCTTATTTATCATTATCATACATACAGAATGTTTTCATGCCCATTGTGTAATAATAATTACGGGGACGGTGTATCGAACACCACTCGAAGTGTCCTATACTTTACTGATTCTCGTGTGCAAATATCTCGGAAGTGAAATATATTAAACTCGGGGCGTCAAGACAGGCCGCTTTACAGTGTACTAGCTGCAAGACGAATCAACCTTATGTGTCTACGATGTCTCCTGTAATGCCTCCAACGTCGTCACCTGCTACTTAGACCTAGTTTTGCAGGAATTGCGTAACGGCATCAGTGGCATTAACACGCTTCTTGAGCAATTACCGACTATCGTATAAGAAATTAAAAACTTCAAGGAAAACTTGCAGAATCTTGAAATATGATAACTTGCAGAATCAGTAAGTGTCATGAAACATGACGTTATTGAAAACTCAAAAAAAATAATTGGAATAGAAGAAAGAATAAATAACCTCGGAAAATACGCGCTACCTTCAGTTGCAAGCAGAAATTAGTAAATTATGCATGGAAATTCTATTAAGGGATCAACTAATAAGAATGAATAACATTGAAATTAAAGGAATCCTAATGAAAAAGGATGAAAACCTATTTGATGTGGTATGCAAAATAGGTAGCTTGATTGCTCAACACATAAGTAAAAGTGATATAAATTTTATTACTCGTACGCGCCAAAACCAATCATTGGAGGATTCTTAGTCAGGTACAAAAAAGAAAATTTCGTTGCCGCTGCTAGGGCCCGAAAGCCGGGGCTGACCATTGTGGACATAAGAATCACAGGCGACTAGGCTAGGATTTACATTAACGATCACATAACTAAGGAAAATAAACAGCTACTTACTAAAACTAAGAAGATAGCCGAGGAAAAGAACTTCAGTCATGTTTGGGTTCAGTACTGTAAGATCTTGGTGAGAAAGTCTAATTTGTCGACAATAATAGCTATTCATAGTGAAAGTGATCTCTCCAGAATTAAGTGACTATTAACTTGTGTATCATTAACTACTTCCAAAGTTTACCTATTTTCTCTTATTTATAATAACTATTCTTCAGTGTGCAAGCCATATCAATATATAGAAATAATAACTAAATAAAATCTGTACTTATTATATTATGCCCTGAACAAGTATCTTTTTTTCTTACAAATGAACTACACAAACATAGGCAAGTTATTATTAAGTATTAATATTTTTTCACAACAGTCATACTATCATTTTTTCAAACAAATCTATAAGCAACACATCTCGTTTATTATTAACTAATTTATTATTCTACTTTACTAGACAGTGTGAATGTGTGAATTGAAACTGCAATGAAAACTGGTTGTGAACTTTCTACTTCTTATCACTCTAATTCTACTAAACATAAATAAAAGACAATACAAATTGATTTAAACTTACTCAACCTAGAATTTAAAAACATACAATCTGTATCCTGCCATTCAATAATTCCCTTAGAAACTTATATTTTAACCTGCATTTGTAATTTCGAAGCCTGTTTAGCACTTTATTACTAGCATTGCATCTTAGTATCAATATTGCAGTATTTTAATTCACTCACCAAGTATTGCCCTCGGTTTTTTCCGCAAATCTCTGACTCAATTGCAAAAATAATAACACTTTCAATCACCATGGGAAGTGGTCGGCCTGAGTACTCTCTCGGCTTGACCGTGTATCGTCATGGTTAACATTTATTATCAAAATGTCAGAGGTTTGCCAACAAAAAACAGTGCAATTCAAAAGAAATATTCAACTGCATAACTACGATATTGTATTGTTAACCGAGTCATGGTGACAAGACGGTGTATATGATGCGGAGTTATTCAGTGACATGTACACGGTGTGGCAACGGGATCGGGACTACTTAAATGTGGGCCAGCAGTCGCGTCGCGCGGAGGTGGGGTCCTTATCGCCGTCCGGCCCGGCATGAGCATGACCTTGCAGCGCACGCGCGCCCCGAATGGCACTCCACGGCGGAGGTTATATGGGTTTCTATTAAAATTAGCGCGCTTGGAAAAAAAAACGCAACTGTTCATATTGGTTGTTTGTATCTTTGTCAACAAAATCAAGCTTTATGCTTCTCATCGCAACTTTCTAATTTTACTGAAAAAGTTACTTGATTAAAAATTATCACATAAAAATAGCATTGTAAAATGCAAAATTAAAAAGTTATAAGTAGATGGCAGTTTCATCTTCATCGATAGTCAAATATCTGTAAAGATGTTTCTTTCGAATGCGAGGATATTTCTCATTGATGAAGCGACGGTGGCCAACACCGTAGAAAAAGGTGAATATACTAGAGAATTTCAACGTGTTCTCGTAGGTCTCTGTAGCATAATTGGTCAGTGCATTGGGCCGGATTCCCAAGGATGCGGGTTCGAGTCCCGTCAGGGCGACATGAAACAAGTTGCTTTTTTCTAGTATATTTACTTGATTAAAAATTATCACATAAAAATAGCATTGTAAAATGCAAAAATAAAAAGTTATAAGTAGATGGCAGTTTCATCTTCATCGATAGTCAAACATCTGTAAAGATGTTTCTTTCGAATGCGAGGATATTTCTCTCATTGATGAAACGACGGTGGCCAACACCGTAGAAAAAGGTGAATATACTAGAGAATTTCAACGTGTTCTCGTAGGTCTCTGTAGCATAATTGGTCAGTGCATTGGGCCGGATTCCCAAGGATGCGGGTTCGAGTCCCGTCAGGGCGACATGAGACAAGTTGCTTTTTTCTAGTATATTTACTTGATTAAAAAATATCACATAAAAATAGCATTGTAAAATGCAAAATTAAAAAGTTATAAGTAGACGGCAGTTTCATCTTCATCGATAGTCAAACATCTGTAAAGATGTTTCTTTCGAATGCGAGGATATTTCTCTCATTGATGAAACGACGGTGGCCAACACCGTAGAAAAAGGTGAATATACTAGAGAATTTCAACGTGTTCTCGTAGGTCTCTGTAGCATAATTGGTCAGTGCATTGGGCCGGATTCCCAAGGATGCGGGTTCGAGTCCCGTCAGGGCGACATGAGACAAGTTGCTTTTTTCTAGTATATTTACTTGATTAAAAATTATCACATAAAAATAGCATTGTAAAATGCAAAATTAAAAAGTTATAAAGTCTCGTCTATTTATGCCAGTAGCTTTTCTTTATAGCCGGCGATTTTAACTTAAGTGACATATCCTGGTCATCGAGGAACGAAGTCAACTACCTTACTCCGACTTTTCACAGTACGAATATTAATCATAATGAATTAAATTACTTAAGGAATATATGTGACTTCCACCAATACAACCATGTTAAGAATAATTTAAATGGTATACTGGACTTAATATTTTCCAGCGGCGACCTCACTGTTCAGCACTAAAGATCATTTAGTACCTGAAGATTCATACCATCCAGCATTAGTGTGTCAGCCGAACTTCATTGATATTCCAACTTTGAAATCTCAGTCAAGCAAGACCTAAATATTTTTACAGTTAGGAAGACTTTATATCACTATGCCATGAGCTTGATGATCTAGACTGGCAGGCACTATTGTCACGAGGCACGGTGGATGATGCAGTTGAACTATTTAATCATTTGTTAAGGTCATTGAGAGACAAATACGTGCCTTTTAAGTTACTACAACCGGGTCGTTATCCAGCGTGGTATTCATCAGCACTTATACGTACGTATACCTTACTACACAAGGGTCTTTACAGAAAAGAACAATTTTCACAGGAATTTTACATTACGTATTACAGGAACATTACGTATGGTAATAAAAGTCACAGCGCTTCATTTAATGTTTTTTGCCAGCGAGCAAATAGATTAGAGCAGGGGCTTTACCATCAACTGTAATGCCATTCATTGTAGGTTGTGAGAGTAGGATGCTGCCATATGGCGCGTCTAGCGGCGGCGTCCCGCTCTTACTACCTAAAAGTAATCTAAAATGTATCGCATTACAGTTGATGGTAGGCCCCCAGGAGTGCTTTATTAACTACACAAAAAATATAGAACTTTCTATTCGTGAAAATCCAAGGGCTTTTTGTCTTACATTCGTACTAATAAGCAACACAATTCATATCCGTCTGCAATGAACTATAAGGGTGCCGAACTTTCTTCGGGTGACGGCATATGTGACGTGACGCTTTACTTAGCGCGTTCAAACAAACAAACTCTTCAGCTTTATAATATTAGTATAGATTACTGACGTTTGACATTCATTCAATCTCGATCTCAATGCGATCGCGTCAAGAGTAAGTGGGTTGATGGGCTGCATCCACTACTTATCTCCAAATGCGCGAGTAGTTTGACTCTTCCTGTATGTCTATATAGGCGCTAACTTATGGAAGCCAACATTCCGAGGGTATGGAAAATGGCAATTGTAACTCCCATACACAAGAAGGGTCCTAATCATGCAGTGAGTAACTATAGACCAATTTCTAAACTGTGTGTATATCAAGGTTTTGGAAAAAATAATCCGCCAACAAATTTACAAAGCTCTCAAACATACTTTTTTACATGAGCAACATGGTTTCCTGAGTGGAACATCAACAGTAAGTAACCTGGTAGCATTTACTGAGGATGTCACTTCAAATATGCAGTCGGGAGGCCAAGTCGACGCTGTCTATACTGATTACACCAAGGCCTTTGATCAAATTGACCATATGATCCTTATTAAAAAGTTGCATTCTGCTGGTATTCATGGAGATCTCCTGAGATAGTTTGGTTCCTATGTTGATCAATGTTGTCAGACGGTCGTTCTAAATGGTTACTCATCCCATCCACGTTTTTCTGCTGTGCCCTATGGAGTATTACAAGGCTCAATACTAGGACCGCTCTTATTCGTACTATTTGTTAAAGATATTAATCAATGTTTTCATCACTCTAAATTCTTGTTATTTGCGGGTGATATGAAATCTATAAAAAAGTACAAGCACCGAATGACTGTCTTCTCTTGCAGCAAGATCTCTATAGACTGCGACACTACTGTCACATTAATAAGCTTGGCTTGAATGTGTTCAAGTGCAACTGTATTTCTTTCAGTAGATCCAAAAATATTTATTATACTTCTAATGCTATCGTTGTCTAAGGGGCCTAGTGTGAGTTTGCAAATGTCCAAAAAATGTTATTCACCTTGACTATCGCGTTTCCGTTAAGGGTTTTAATTCATGTTATTCCCATTACATTAAGTTTTATCTGTTAAATTTTCTTGCACGATAGTAACGTTTGGACATTTGGACAAACTCGCACTACCCGCCTGTACTAATATATTAATCAAAAAGGAAATGGAAAGTGGTAGGTAGGTAGTGATATTGGCATTGCAAAAGCATTCGACACAGACTGTATGCTTGAAGTTGTTAAACCTTTTGTAGATGGTTGTAAACTAAATGCGAGCACGATGACATCTCGCATAGCCTGCGTCCTGGTGCTCTTATTCCGGGTGTCTCACGGGGCCGCCTGCAACACGAGCGCGATCCGCGAAGAGCCCGTGCCCAATCACACGCTGGATCTACTCACGGGCCAAGAGTGCCTCAACGCGCTATTGGACTATGTGGAGCGATGTAAGAGGCCTCTGGGCAGAGCCGCTCGCATCCTCGCACGAGTTCTGAGGTATGTTAATGAGAGTAGTGTCACAATACGTAAAATTCGGTTTACTTTATTTTGGATCCAATGCTTACAGTGTCAAAGACCATAATCAATTAGAGTTTGGTATAAGTTTGAAATATCAAAGCAATGTTAATTATCTATTTTCGACATTAAATACATTAACTCTATTTCATTTTATTTACAGCAATGCACTTTGCTTAATGAGCATATTGAAGCATAGGCTAACATTACGACTGCACAATATGTCAGTCAACTCCAAACATCCACCTAGCAAATGTGTGCAGTGCAAACAGGTAAGGTAATTAGCAAACATATAACATATTATGCCATTACAAATGTCTTCACTGCTACAAGGGAAACAGCCCTTCATAAAAGCTTCCTTTCTATATAGATCTTCTTTATGTCATAATGATATCTATTCAATGGCAGGATGACGAAAAAAGTAATCCCGCTTGGTGGCGCTGCATTAGATGTAGCCTGTCAAATGTTGTTTACTTTCGTGCATGTGGGTTATTATTTATTTTTATCTAAAAATGCATTTCATTTGCGCCATTTCCATTTAAAACGCTCTAATTATAATTATGTCAAATTATCCTGTCATTGATTTAAAATATACATCTACATTTATTCAAACCTTTCTAAATATTTTTGATATATTTTCAGGTTATAAGGCTAAGTACTAAGCTTTTGACTCAGTTAACAATACTTGCCGAATCCAGCTACGGTATGGGTGAAATAAGTTACAACTTATTGAAAGGAAATGCTTCTGTCAAGCAAACTCTATCTCTAACACTGCCATACATAGTCAGGTAAATGCTTTGAATACTATACGTTTTTCATTTCGAAATAAGAAACTATTAAACTGCACAAAATGATGTTTTTTTTTATAGCAATAGCATTGATCAAGTTTAAAATAGCTAGCAATTACTATCCGGCCTTATTACCTATCTTTGCAAGAGCAATGCGATAGCCATAATTGCTCTACGTCACGATCAACAATAACAAAACAGTTTGGTTGCTATGGTTTTGTTAATGTTGAAATGTGACTTAGAGCAATTTTCGCGCAATTATCGCTATCGCATTGCTTGTGCAAATATTAGGTAATATCAGCGGGCTGAATTAACATTGTCAAAAGTGTGTTATGTTAATTATGAAGTATTAGAGAAATGTAAGTAATAAAATTCTTGAGATATTTGTTGTGTAAGAACTCGCGCATTTCCGTGATGCAAGGTGGCATCGCCGTTTCAATGTTTCGAGACAAACTGTGTGTGACAAAATATATAATGCTTCCTCTCTTTCAGGACTGAGAAACCACTGAAGAAATATTTCATTGATTGCAGTGCTCTAAATTATCTGTTTAATATAATCGCAGAGTCAAAAGAAGATATAAAAGACTGTGTCACTGCCCTAACAAAGCTTGCCACAAGTGTACATATAAAAGATCCAAAGACATTAGAGAAACGATTTAAAGACCATGTGTGCGTGAGTTATGATCCCATTCTAGACAATCTTTTAACTGAAGATATAGTTACGTTTAAATTAGACGACTTTTCTACTGTGAAAGCAAATAAAATATTTCTTTGTCAAAATTCAGAATATTTCAGTGCTATGTTGATGGGTTGTTTTAAGGAATCTGTTGAAAAATGTGTACGACTTACGGATGTTTCCAAACCCGCTCTAGAATATCTTCTTACATTATTGCATATTGGGTTGAACAATCCAAAATGCGAAGTTCAAGTTTTCCCATTGGCCGATTCTTTAGAGACTAACCTAGAAGTGCTTTTATTAGCTGATAGATATCTGTTTGAAAAGCTCAAAGAGCTGTTAAGCAGCGCTATTCTGCAATTCCAATTGACGCCAGAAACGGCTGATAAAATTTACATATGGTCATTGAGCAAAGGCATGGGATTTTTATGTGTAGAATCTGTGGCGTATTTACTGACTGGAAATATGTGTGAATCAATGCGTACACATTCATTTCAAACTATTTTGAACTTAGAATATAAAGATCAATGGTTGGATGACATCAAAGCCATGATCAAGCGCCAGTTGTTAAAATGATTTTCCCATTCCATTATAATAAAGCGTTATTTTATGTCAATCAATAAAATAGATACTATGCCATTCAAATAAGAATGAAACATGCGCCATTTTGTGACGTCATTCTGTCAAAGTAACTTCACATTAGTACGGTGTGAGCGGGACAGACAGTGCGCTTACGCGACTTATGCGTCGAGAAACTTTTGTCGCGGTGCTCATCTTAGGCCAACTGCTAGCAAATGTTGTTTACAACTTGAAGTGTCCAACAAATTTTCAACAAGTTTCACAATGCATGCAATAATTTCACGACACTAAAAAGTTTCGTGAATTTACTTTCATCATGCATGATAGTAGTTTCGTAATGTAAATTAGACTTTAACGAAGTCCTATCTGTAAAAAACATAGTTATACATCAAATAAATAATAAACTTTTTTTGCAAACGGTACTTTCGCGTCTGAAGTTAGCCAACGGCCCGTCCAATTCTTAATCGAACAGCATAGTATGTACAGTGCAGTAAAAACAATAAACTTTAAACGAAATTTGCATTCAGTTTAAACTTTATTTAAAATAAATTTTAATAAGTGTTTAAAATGAATTGTTGTATGCATTTTTGGTGTAGATAGTCTGTTTTAGTTTGAGTATAGTGTATGAATGAAAGACTGTATGAATTAAATAAATAACTGAGATTGTAAATGTTTATCTTGATAATGCATTTTTAGGTAATATTAATAAAAGGATTGCTGTATGTGTTAAGTTCATTTATATTAAAGAAAATTTCATAAACTTTAAAGTCATTTTATGACAAAATTATAAAATAACTTATTTGGCTTTTGTATATAAATCAAATTTTATACAATATGTTATTACTTATCTAGTGAGAATTATCAATCTAATTGTATGTATGCAAATTTTACTTCCATATTAAAATTATTAAAGACTTATCATAACCCTTGTGTACTAATTTAGTCCTTTCTTAAAGATAATTTCAACTTAATCTCTTGGTTTGGGACAAGAACTTGAGATGTAATGGCATTAACTTCATTACTATTAACACATGTAAATTCAAAATTACTCACAATCTGCAAAAAAAGAGCTACTTTTTAATTTAAACATTATACTACCAGTAAAGTATGTAAGGCAACATGATTTGCTATTTACGTGATAATAATTTTGGAAGCTATAAGGAACAATGGCATCTTTGTAATGATGTATTTTTCAAAATAGATATAGTTTGCAGTTTATGGTACTTCTCTTACCTGAGTTATGATCTGAGTTAGCTGTAACATTGCTATCTTTTTTCCTATGCAAGATCTTGCTCCTAAGGCAAAAGGCAATGACGCTGAAGCAACATGGTTCACCAAGCTAAGCTTTCTCAAATCATTTCTATTCCAACGCTGAGGTGCAAAATTTTCAGCTTGGCTAAAATAATTTTCATCATGTCCCATAGTATAAATTGATGCAATTACAGGTGTCTGAAAAGAAGACAATGAATCTGAATTTAAAACTTCTAATGGATACAGGTAATCATTTTTTTTTTGTTGGTAAAAGTCTGGTATATTTTTCTTTTATTTCTTCTTTTATGTGATTATAGGGATCTTCAATTTCGGATGGTGCTTCAGGTATTTTCAATTTTCTTCTCACAGTTGGGGAAACAAGTATCATATTCTGAATGAGACCAACTCCACTTGAAGTAATCCAATACAAGCACATGCATGATGGAACACTTGCTGCAACAGGTATCATTACAATTGAAAATCCTCTAACCACATTTGTGAATATATTATACAGCTTTGAAGGTTGTCTCAGTTTAGACATTCTTTGTAGTTGAATTATTGTCAAATTAGTTAATCCAAATGCAACAGGAAGTATCCAAGAGTGATCTGGCTCTGTCAAGTTGGGTATCCAACCTATTCCTCCTGTTGAAAGCTCCATAAATGTAACTATAGCAGATTGATCCCCTGCTTGCATGTAAACTAAATTTCTTAGTGCAAAAGACATGCAGACCCAAATTGGGATTTGAAACCATATCAACATACTAGCTTTAAAAGGATGACAATTATCTCTGACTATTAGGTTCTGCCACTGTTTCTTTATTGATCGTTTATATAAGATAGTAGCTTGTTTATCAGTTAAGTTGTAAACCTTCTTTGCCATAGCTGTTTCTCTTTTTAATTCATCAACCATATCTTTTAATTCTAGACTTATATTTTCTACTTTAGCCAGTATATAATTTTGGTACACTGTTAGGGGAAATGTCATTAGACAACGAATCAGAACCGTAGCAGTTACTATTGTAGCCCACCATGATAAACCAGTTACTTCATGATAGTGAAGAAGGCTATCTTGCATATACTGAACCACTTGGCTATTTGATATACTGTTGTACATTTCTTGCTGCCATTTCACGATACCTTCAGTAGAAAACTGATTATTTAAACCAAATATTGGTGGATATATCATGGCCTGAAAAAGTTTACTTCGTACTGGTATAAAATCATTTCTTCTAGGTTCAACTGCATAGCATAAACAAGTAAAGGATCTTTGGTTATAAATTGGCAATTTTTTATAAATAAACTTGCTAACTTTTAATGAATTCATAGCTGCGTACACAAATTATATAGTAATGTCCATGCGTATGCGTAAATTAAACATAACCTGCAAAGTGTCAAATGTGCTGTCAATGTCAATGTGTCAAACGAGTGTTTTGGTGTTGCCCGGCGGCATCGGCAGACAAATAAACAAAAATAGATCACAACTATGGCATGTAATATCGGAACGTTTTCAATTCCGATATTAGGTCTCAATACCAGGGGTGCAATTGCGTAAGGTAATCGTATTAATTTGACAGTTCATATCGTATTCAATCGGCTGCAATTTGTATGAAATGACATTTATTATGATACAATATGAACTGTCAAATGAATACGATATACTTTACGCAATTCCATAGCTGAATTCCGATAAATATCGGAATTGCACATTTTCGTTTTTTTTTTGTAAATTGCAGATTTCCTTTTGAAATTGCACTAATTAGATAGAAGTTTCATTAAAAATTAAACTACAAAATAATTTTATCTCAATATATTAAGAACACTTCGAATATGAATGGAAGGATCGGTGGGAGAGGTCGGCTTAGGCAAACATATCACGATCAGCCACCTTATACTTGACACGATCGCATTGATATCGAGATCGAATTAACGTCAAAAGCCAATTAAGACCTTTAATATGTAATTAACCTAAAAATAAATACCTGAAATTACTAAATGAAGAAATGGATTGTAACGCCAATCAAACTTGAATCAACAACGAAAATCCGTAATCATTATCGACATTCAATCTCGGTTTCAACGCGATCCCTTTAAGTGTATTGGATCACTCAATACCGGAACTGTAATATCGGAACTCGCGTTCCGAGATTCCGATATTACTAGATTCCGGTATTCATGCCCTAATCACAATAAAGCATCACCATCATCAGCCTGTGGACTTCCACTGCTGGACATAGGCCTCTCCTAGCTTACGCCTATTGTGGCGTTCATAGGAGGCATTAGCCTACTGCTACCACGCTGGCCAGACGGGTTGGTAGAGGGTTTGTTTCAAGTTTTCCTTCTCTCGCACAGGTTTTCAATGCGTCGAGCCTCTTAGTCGACACTTACGACATCCCAGACATGTAAGGGAGTGGTGACACTTGTACAGGGGCGTGCATTCCATATAGGCAATTAGGCAGTGCCTACCTCATTCAAAACCTAAATAAATATACAATAAGTGTTAAAGTTATTTTATTTTAGTCTATTCAACACTCACCCACTAAGATTTTCCTTACGCTAAATACTGAATACCTACCGGTAGGCGTCTCCAAATTGCCTGCTCGAAGCAAGCAGCGTTTCATACAAGAATACAACTTATTTAGAAAAAGTATTGCTTAAGTATAAACCGCCCACGGCAAGAAGGGCGCTATTTGTACGTGGAACGTTCTAGCTTAAACTTCCGGAATATACCAGTATAAATCTCTGTGGAGGCTTGTAAATGGCTCTTAGTAGTATAATTCATGTATCTACCTTGAAATGTTAGCTGTAAGCCCCCCAAATATTGTAAAATAAAATAAAAATAAAGTAAGCAAGCCTACCTGACGAATGAATTTGGTCGCGAATTATTTTTTGAGGAGTTATTTTAAAACTATCAAATTTCCTAAGATATTCATTAAAATTAAATGATGTAAAGGACAATTTCGTTCAAAATTAAATACTTATGATGATTAACGTATTTATTTAGATAAGGATTAATATCATGTTTATGAAAACAGCTTCTCAAATAATACATTAGTTTAGAACAAATTTTATTATCTTAAAAATGGTTATAGTGAGTTAACCATAAAATATAGACATATGCTGTCGCTGACTTTTTTTTAGAACTTTTGATGGGGATCAATTTCGTCATACATGATTTTTACGTAACTTTAACCGTTTACACACCGTCCGCAACGGAGGCTCCCAAAAGCAATATTGTTTTCCCGTTTTTGCAACGTTTTACATTAATGCTCTGCTCTTATTAATCGTAGCGTGATATTAAATATCTTATTACCTTCCGAGATAGATGGACTATCCAGCACAAAAATATTTTTTCAATTCGAACTAGTAGTTCCAGATATCAGCGTGCTCAAACAATTAAACTCGTCAGCATTTTAATATTCCTACTAAATATCGTCCCCTTAGTGGTAAAACCGATTATCTGCACTTTTTTTTTTTGCAAAATTTGTATATTACCTTGCCATCTTGACAATAATTTGAGAATTTATTATAACAAAATTAAACTATGTGTTAAGGTGTATATTACCTTGCCATCTTGACAATAATTTGAGAATTTATTATAACAAAATTTTATTTATTATGACAAAAAAAAAAGTGCAGATAATCGGTTTTACCACTAAGGGGACGATATTACAAACCTTATCATTTATGATTAGCGGCCGCTCTCAGTTTCACTCGCCGCGTGGTTGCCGTTACCGTGGGAATATCAGGATAATTATAAATATTTGCATACAATGTGGTTTTCTGATGTATAAGCTACATTGCTGTAAAGTTTCATCTTAATCAGTTCAGTAGTTTTTGAGTGAAAGAGTAACAAACATTCATCCATCCTAATATCCTCACTAAACTTTCAAACTTATAATATTCGGTAGCAGGATAGGATAATTGCAAAGTTACTAGTTAGATCTACAGTGCCTACTACGCTGGAAAACCAATGCACGCCCCTGCTTGTATTCTTAAGCCGTCACCACACGGCAACAAAGCATAAAAAACTAAAATTCTGAATAAAATGAACGATTGCCAATTCTTAAGTTCGAATACTTACGCCTTTGTTCAATAAGTATCCTCCCAACTTACTTTCCTTTGGAAGTATTCTGGTTAAGAATGGAGCTACGGGGTATAATCTCATTGCTTCTTTAATCACATGTTTCACATAAGCGGTGTCCCTTTCGCGTATGTGTGATTTTTCCAAATCATTTTTAGAAAGCAGAAGTAAAGTCCACAAAGTTGTATAGGTTGTCTGTAAAAAAATATTATGTAGCACAAGTGTGCGACCTACAATCATTTTAAAGTGTTATTTATAATAATTATTTTACCAATAACATGATTAAGAAATCATGTTATTGGTTAATTCTGCAATTATTTTCGTTTTTTAATAGGATGCAATATCAATATGTAACTTACTGTATCACCCGCCGCTATGACAAAATCCGCTACTATCCTCGTGATAGTCTCATCAGACATTTGTTCCATACATAGTTTCTTTATTAGACCTTGATTTGTTTCTCTCTGGTTTAACATCTCTTTCACAATTTTTTGAGCTGTTTTTAATAATTAGTAACAGTACAGTCAAAGCACAACAAGCTTAACAGCTGTGCTAAGGAAACAGATCGTACTACGTACACGAACATTACGAAAGGGTGCGGTCAAGGTCATATGAAAAGCTTTTTGTGCTGTCGACTGTACATAAACTTAAAAACTAGCAACATTCTTTTATTTCCATTAATTAATTATTTGTCTTTTTTTGGCCTTGTGGTAAATAAGAAACAGTATATAATTAGAAGTATCTAACATTTTTACTAAGTACTTGCCCTTTAATTACCTAACAGGATTGATGTGTCCACGCATTTCTTAAAGTCTCTCCATGCTTTCAAATCAAACCGTTGATACCACGATACGGGTAAAGCATAAAGTTTGGTGGTAGTTTCAAAAACTTTTTTCACTGATTCGGAAAATACGCACAATAACTCTTCGTAGTACGGACTTCTTGTCATGCATTGTGTTCCCAATAATACATTTATTATTACTGAAAATCAATTGAATAAAGCTTATTGAGATTTCCATACTTAGGTGAAACTATAGATAGGTACACGTACTCACCGTCTGTAGATAGCCTGTATAAATCCGACTCTAAATTAGGCACGAAATCGCCCTCTTCAGCTTTTATTTTCCACATTTTTACGAAATTAGTTATGGTTTCAGTAATGGGACAAGCTAACCATTTTTCTGAATCTTCTCTCAAGACGTGTTTATTTACTATTCTTCGATTCGTCAACCATTCATCATTATTCATGAAAAAGAGCCCCCTCTTAGCCCCGTATAATTGTTCGTATAATACCCACGGTTCTGGCAAAATATGTGCAGGATATTTTCCCTCCAAATTTAAAAATAAAGTCTTCATAAGCGTAGGGTCACTTATAAATACTAGTTTCGTGTCACCTCCTAATCTCTCGTAAAATGTGGATCCTAATTGTTTATGTCTATTATTTATATATTCGTGTAACCTGCAAGACATAAGCGGTATCGTAGTTCAAAAGTTAAACTTGATGCGTCGTCGTCTCGTCTAGTGTACTTAAAATATAGCGTTTATTAAAATCTTACTTGGATCCACTTCCGGCTGCCAGTAATGCTAGTTTTGTGCCGAGTATAGGCAGTTCATTGGGGTGAGGCATGTCGTCTATAGTTAATAAGGAATGCGTATCGGTAGTATTACATCGTTTGTAATATGATGCGTTATTGCGACGCACGAGTTGTCTAAGGCGATGCATTTTCTAAGAGAAAATTTAAATTGATTTAAAAATTACAGTAACGCATAATATAGTTTACTTCTTTAATATACTTTAATAAGAATATTAACTTACCTACCTGTTTTAGTCTCAAGAATTTAAATACTTAAAAAAATTAATAACTTGTGACACGAACCGCGACCACTGTTTCTCGAAAGATATTAAAATATTGTATGTGGTTACAGGCCCGCGCGCCCGAGAGCGATCCTGTTTATGGAACGTGAATTATGCATGTCTTTGACCGTTTCTGTCGAATAATAATATGCTAATTCCCGTTTTATTTTTTTGGATTGAGTTTCCAACAACCGAGTAGGTATATGTACGTACCTTTTTTAGGTGATATAAATAAGAGGTTTCAGTTGCAACTTGCAGGTTCGATTCCCGCACAATACAAATATTTGTTTATCTGAACGTGAGCATTTCTATTATAGTAAATAGTGGTCCTGCTGGGTGTTTTCTTAAGTTAATGCCTATACCCGCAAAGTGTATTCGGCCCACTGCTCTAACTGCTCACCATTGAGCTACCACGAGAGTTATGCAGTAGACCGAGCTTCTTGGCGTGGAGTTGTCTTCAGACCTCAACTTCAGCACCAGCATCGAGTCCAAGGCTCAAACTGCAGCAAAAAAGCTGGGCGTCTTAAATAAGGTCAAGCGATATTTCACACCGGGGCAGTTTTCAACTCTCTATAAAGCTAAAGTCCGCTCTTGCATGGAATATTGCAGTCACCTCTGGGATGGCTCAGCGAAATACCAACTAGCTGCACTGGACACGATCCAACGCAGAGCTGAGAGGCTAATTGGCGACAACAAAGAACTGGTGAAGAGCAAGTTTCACACCCTAGCTCACCGCCGCAAAGTTGCATGTGTGTCGGTCTTTTACAGACTATACTTTGGAGAGTGTGCTCAGGAGCTGCATGAGCTCATACCCCTTCTTCTATCGGACATCCAGACGCACCGCGGGCTACCATCCGTTCTTGGTTGATATCCCTAAATGCAGCACCAAGCGCTACTCAACATCTTTTAAATGGACAACATTTCAAAAATATATAATGCAAATATTCCTATGCATAATAAAACTAGATGTTAAAATACGAGACACGTATTTTTTATTTTTATTATTAGCATTATATTTGTGTATTAAATCCGTATTTCAAAACTTGCTCATTCTAAAAGAGCGTAAGTGCGTTCTCAGGAAGTTAAATTGGTAAGGCTGTTGCTTATTTCGGATTAAAAAAAAAACTGACGTAATGGTTTCTAGTAGTGATGTGACAGTGGCAGAACTTAAATATCGATAACTACATAAAAGTTGTAATTTTCGTTATTTAACCAAAACATGTTTTAAAGATTAACACTTTGGTTAAGATAAAAAAAATATAAATTTAAATTTATACGCACAAATTCGCGTTCATGAACACTAAAAACATTTTGGGTATTTAGAATTGAAATGTATATTAAACCATATTTAAATTTAAGGTCTGGTATTTCATTAGTGGAACAAAAAATAACCACTTCGTTAAACACACACAAATTTCTGACCCGTGGTCCACCTGCCTGGTGTCGCGTGGTGGTTTACCTAGCAAACATAAAAAGTAAATCTATTCAGCAATAATCATAAAAACAATGTATTCCAAAAAACTCAAAACAATCACAAACTGTTTTTTCATGAGGTTTTATTGGCATTATGTAAATTAGAAAATGTCGAATATCGATATCTTAGATTTTCCTTCGCTCTTTCACTACTTGATTTGACTGTCATTGTCAACTCAGCCAGAGACAACCATTTTTTTTTATATTAGACAGAAATGAAAAGGAATGACGGGATCAAATGCCTGACTTTCTCGATTTGGACTACATTTTAGTTTTTATTAAATATCTCACAAAATACCGATCAGAAAATTCTAAAATAAAAACTGTGAGCTTATGACACTAAAACCTCGAAATGGTTTTTTTATTTTAGTGCTTAATAGAAAATGAAATGTTGTCCATTGCGCACAGCAAAGAAGTGGAACACCCTCCTCCGTCTGTATTTCCGAGGACTATAACCCGACCGCCTTAAAAGCAAGAGTGAATAGGCACCTTTTGGGTTAGCTCGCTTTATCGTGGATCCTGTCTTAGCCCCTGGGCTTGATTGGGATCAAAAGGAAGGGCGGTATACCCAAAGGTTACGGGTTCGAGTCCCGTCCGAGCGATATGAGACAAGTTGTTTTTTTTTTTTTGTATATTTTATTTATTTATCACTTATCTAATACAATTACTTAAAAATTATGTTCCGCTGCAGTGGACAAGATGGGGATTTGCGGAGTAGATAGGTAGTGTAATTTTTTCCGCTAAGAAGCAGAAAAATAAGCTGCAGTGTGTTATCGCCGTGGGACCCGGGCACGACCCGGGGAAGTAGTCACAGATTACAGATTACTGGAAGGAATGGAACTAGTGCGGCGCGGCGCCCACTCACATGAGTTGTCGCGCGAACACAGAGTGGAAAAAAGACGGTCACTGGAGGGAAAGTACCCTAAATATTGATGTAATGTGCAAATTTTATCCAAAGGAGACATTCCTTCATTTTCAAAATTAAGTTAAAATGCATTCAAAGATTTTTAAAAAATTACATACCTGCACCGGGACTCGAACCGGCTAGTTTGAGGAAAAAAAAACATCGTGTACTTTTATGGTACTATTCGATAGTGTTAAGTAGCTTAATAAACTTAATGTCTTAAGTTAAAAACAAGGCCAGGAAATATAAAAGTTAAAGTGAACTTAATTTATATTTAAGTTAGTGTGAACTTAAATAAGAATTAAGTTCACTTTAACTTACTTGGTAGCTCGAAATATGAAACTTATGCAATACACTAATTTTAATCATTAGGTTATTGGCTTTTTTGACTAATATTCACCATAATTCCATATTAAAGGCGAGAAGACGCGAGTTCTATCGATGATTAATTTTTTTAAATAGGTTTTTAAGAGTAATTTTAATTTTAGATACTATTCTACTGATACTAAATAATAATTGATCTTTTTAATTAACACTATCGATTGGTACATAAAAGTACACGATGTTATTTTTTCATTTCGCCAGTTCGTTTCCCAGGTGCAGGTGAATGATTTTTCAAAAATTTGAATGCATTTTAGTTTATTTTTGAAAATGAAGGAATGTTATATGAGTAAAATTTGCTCACATGAATATTTAGAGCAGGGCTAACCGGTTTGAAAAAATCGGTTAATTAAGGTTTTTACAAAACCGTTTCCGACGTATTCGGAATGAGAGCGCTTCAAAAACCTAAATAAACCGGTTAAATCCAAAGCTACGAAATGTGACCTACTACTGTCGAGGCGATCAGGCTAAAAGCGACCTTCCGTGTGTAGACATAAGCTCGCTAGTCGATTTACCAATCGTGCGGTCACATTTATGTCTACGTCTCGCTTTTCGCTTTGCTACTCCTCGCGTTGTCTCGTTGTGTTTTAGGTACTTATAAAGAGCAGAAAAAATTATTGATTCAAAACCCTTTCAATTTTGCTCTTACATGAAACCGTTTTTAAAGGTTTGAGTCGAGTGAAAACTTATTAAAACTTTTTTTTTGCAGCAATAAACTATTCGATTTATTACTGGAATCAGAAAGCCTGTATATTTAGTTCCTTCATCATAAGGCACGGCAAAAATTTAATTTCTACATTTCATCGTGGATTAAGGATTTTATTTATAGGCATCGAAAAATTATAACATCAAAAACAAATTTTTGTTCTAACGCCTTTAATTGCTGTATTAAATAACTAGGTAGCCAAAACCATTTTTGACTCTATAGACTAAACGATTGATCAGACATAAGATTGACTACTAGTCGTCAAGCATCGCTTCTAGAAGATAACAACATAAAAAAGCTATGTCGAGCCGAAACCTTTTTATTTCACGTACGGGTTGGTCAAGCATTTCATTGCATCATTGGGGATGGGGCACAATATCGATATTCCATCCATGCCTAGCACAGACTAGTAAGTGAACAACTTATCAGAAGTCAGGTTTAGGAGGGGACGGGAAACAGGAACCACAGAAGAAACATAGTGTTGCCGGATAATCGATTGTGTTCACCCTGAAATAATCTAAATATCGATTGCACCGAGTAAGTCCATATTATAATAATTTAGCTAGTTATATCGATAATCATTGATTATAAGCGAACTTTAATCGAACAAGAATTAGATAAAACAGACATAATCGATGGTATTAATAGTTACTTTTCCAAAATCATATCGATTAAGATCTACAACATATAAGTTAGTACTTCTTAGATTTTTCACTCTTTTTGAAAGTTAGAAGGGGGGCTTCGGAAGTGTATATACTTCAACGGTTGGCTTTGAGAAAAAAATAATTAAAAACTTTTTAAAGACCTATCTATAGACACCGCACGTATAGGTTTGATGAAAAAATAAATTTTCAGTTCCATGTATAGGGAGGGCCCTTAATCTTAATTTTTTTTTTGGTAAAATGTGTAAAGCGGTTTACAAAATACATTTACCTACCAAGTTTCAAGTAGGTATGTAATCCGGAATGTGTGACAAGGTACACGGATAGACAGACAGAGATGACGAATCTATAAGGTTTCCGTTTTTGGCCATTAGGTTAGGGAACCCCAATAAAAACGTCAAAGTTAAAAGTAATAAAAACAAAATGTATGAAGAAAATTACTTATTACCTACTAGGTACTAAGTAGATACTTTATCTTACCTACTATAAAAATAATAAAATAAGGCACAAATGGACCCTATTTCAGCGTGTGAATTGCTGCGGCGAGCGACATTCAGATAATGTCACAAGAAGATTAAATTACGGTAATGAGCTGTGATTAAATATTTAAGTAAAAACTTTTCCACTCGAATGTACCAATTGTATGGCATATTGAATCAAAGTCTCATTTCTCGGAAAGTAGCTATGATATAGTCGTTATCATATTTTTTTTACCGTAAAATGTACCCCTAAATTACCGTATAATTACCGTACACGATGGTTGTATAAAAAGTCGCAAGTATTTTATTTTACACTGTTTGCTTACGAAACTTATTGCTATATACAAACTTAGATGCTCTAAGGCTACAAAGTATCTTTGTAAGAAAGTTATTGTTCTGAGCGAAACAACTAAAAACTTTTTGCACATGAGCCAAAATAAAAATGCTATTAAGATATTAGGAGAAGAGAACAAACAAATAACCACAGACAAATATTATACCATTCGGTCGATTCGGTATTAATTCAATCAATCAATCAATAGGATATTCGGATCGTTCGAATTCTGTGTCTTTGTCCTTATCTATTCTATAGTGAGTGACAGAGACAGCGCATACATTCCGCTGTCGGGAGCCTTACCGAGCCACAAGGGCAGTTTTTCTGTTCATTCATCCGTGATAAACAGAAAGGAAAGAGATGGCAAAATTAGGATATTATTAGTGCGATAGAGAGAAATTACGGTCCGAATGGCCGGTCCACTCACTTATCTATGGGTCAATTCAGAGTTAGGCGCCAACTTAAAATTACCGTACGTTTTGTCGAATTTTCGCGCAGTTCTTAAAATTACCGTATGGTTTTGGCACTACGATAGATTATCGTAAAATGCTTGAAAATACCGTACAAATACGGTAATTACTGTACGTCTGGCATCGCTGGTTTGTGATGTGAACAGATGGCGTAGCTTCTGTGGCGTTCAAGTGCGTGTGGCTGAAGTCCATAGAAGCCAGGGTCGGTAAAACATTTTACAAAATACTACAACGTTTTTAGTCTGTGGGAGTGACCTATGTAATTTTTTTTTCTATTCTGTCCGTGCGAATGGGTGACTTGTCAAAATTGAAATTGAGTTGAGTAAACTTGCTTTGCTTTTTTGATCGAATGAAATAAAATATTTAATAACTTGAGTTCATAATTAGCTTATTATAATCAAGAAATAATTCAAGATGACAGTGAAAAATAAAACCGAGGAGCCTAAAAAGGAAAAAACCGAGCCTGCGGCGGCCCAGAGCGATGATTTGGTAAATGGACATAAAAAGCTAGTCATTCATATTTTTATTGTTTCAGTTATTGATGATATGTATTTATTTTCAGTCGGAGGAAGATAAACGTCTTCAAGAGGAGCTCAATATGCTTGTTGAGAAATTAGTGGTCAGTAGCATTGCTAATACCTCGCCATTAGAGAGTGGTCTGATTGTAGACCTATATTCTAACCCTTTTCTTTTCAGGGAAACGACGTTGAACTGTATTTCCCGGCCTTACAAATGCTCAGTAATCTTATAAGAACATCTACTACTTCAATGACATCTGTTCCCAAACCATTGAAATTTCTACGGGAACACTACCCTGCTCTAAAAGAAGTTTATGAGAAGATTACAGATGCAAAAACTAAAAAGTTCTGTGCTGATGTAGTATCTGTACTTGCTATGGGAGTCAGTGGATCACAGGTAATTTAAAAATAAATCTGAGGTACCATTTTGTCAAGTTCCATTGATTAATGCAAATGCAACAATATTTTAGTCAATCATAGTCGGTATAATACAAGTAAATGTTCATTTTTGATTGACAAAATGTTTTAGTTTTTCAGTTTATTGCCCTATTTTGAAATGTTCTTGGTCTATTCATATCATTATGTTTCTTAAACTAAGCAAGTAATTATTTCCTTTTTTGTAGGAAGCAGCAGAGAAACGAGAATGTTTGAAGTACTGCTTATTGGGTACAATGTCAAACGTTGGGGATTGGGGCCATGAGTATGTAAGGTGAGTAGTTTCTGTACTGAAGGCTTTTTTTTTGTGTTTTTGTCTACAATCAGTCCTAGAACTTTGAGTAGGCTTGTTGAATGTGCCATTGGATTTTGAGGGTGCTCCCCAGCGGAAGATGCCCCCGTCAGTTAGAAACGCTTCTCTAGTACCTGGATGTCATGGCGCTTGAGGCGTTAGCGGTATGTCACATTTGATAAGCTGGTAGCCAGTTCATTCGGGTGGCACTCGAGACGAGTTTTGTAGCTTGAAGCCGATTGTTTTATCTCCTCCTTAACTGTTGTGATACTCAGTGTCTCATGTAGTTCAGTATTGGTAACGAACCAAGGAGCATTGGATATTGTACACAATATGCCGTTTTGTAGTCTTTGGATGACTGACAGGCTTGTGTTACAGGCACTTCCCCATAGTTGGATGCTGTGCATCCATACCAGCTTAAGTATTGCTTTATAGATGAGAAGCTTGTTGTCGACAGAGAGTTTTGAGTTTCGTGCCATTAGCCAGTACATATTCCTGAACCTCGTATTTATTTCATCTCGCTTTGTCTTGATGTGTTTCTTCCAAGTCAATTGTCTATCCAGATGTATTCTGAGATATCCAACTGTTTCATGATGAGGAAGGGTATTGTTTCATAAGGTCACTGGTGGGCAATTTCCTTTTCTAAGTGTAAAGGTAATATGCACAGATTTCGAAGCCTTGCCTTGATTCGCCATCTCTGGAGCCAGTCATCTATTTTCCAAAGGCTAACTTTCAAATGGTTGGAAGCTATTTGGGGATCTTTGTTGCTAGCCAATAGTGCAGTATCGTCAGCAAATGAGCTGTTATTACTCTGTGTGTTTCAGGAGGGTCAGTAGTATATATGGTATACAGTACAGGTCCAAGAACTGAGCCCTGCGGTACGCCAGCTAAGATTTTGTAGTTTGCAGACGTGTGTCCATCCTCTCGAACTTGGAAAATGCGGTCAGACAGATATGACTCCATCAATAACTAAAAGCTATGGGGCAGCAACCGTTTTATCTTGCACAGCAGGCCCTTGTGCCACACTTTATCGAAGGCCTGTTGGATATCCAGGAAAACTGCCGAGCAGTACTCCTTTGTTTCTAGAGACTTACGAATTCGGTCACACACGCGATGTACTTGCTCAATAGTCGAATGTTGTTGCCTAAATCCAAATTGGTGTTGGGGGACAATTTTATTTTCGATAAGTATTGGCGCTATTCTGGTAAGAAGCAACTTTTCGAACACCTTAGAGATAGTCGGTAGTAGGCTTATCGGTCTATATGAGGCAACTTCTTCTTTAGGTTTTCCTGCCTTGTGTATCATGTTGTAAATGATACTTTCCATATGCTTGGAAAGTGTTGCACCCGAAGTATACCATTGTACAGGGTCGTGAGAAAGACTAAGGCTTTCCTAGGAAGTTGAACAAGAATCTCCATAGTAATCAAATCAAATCCTGGCGCTTTTCTATTCTGGAGACTGTTGATAGTCCTTTTCAGCTCCTGTACTGTCACTGGTTTTGGTGGCAACGATAATTGGAAATCTTGCTGCAGGGTTTCGTCTATTTCTCTTTCGGCATCCGTGCGGTCGCTTTCGTTTGGCTTAAAGGCTTTTGCCAGGTGGTCTGTAAAGCTGCGGCTTTTTCTTGACTGGTTTTAGCCCATTGCCCATGTCCAGTTCTTAATGCTACTTTAAATTGCTGAGGTCTATTTAGCGGTTTTGTAGCTTTCCATAAAGAATATTTGGTCGATGCTGTTGCAGTCAAGTTTTCCAGCTTATTTTGGAGTGTAGCATTATTTACGTTTTCTAGCATTTGTTTCAGTTCTACAATGGCTTTGTTGAGCGCTGTCTTATCACTTTTATGCCTCGATTGGTGCCAGATCCTTCTTAGCCTTCTCTTTTCCAGTACCTTTTGCTTAATTTCGAGTGGTATATCTCGCCTTATGCATTTTTCACTCTCAGGTAGAGTATTAAGCCAGCATGTGTATTAGGTTGGTTATATAGGAAGTTGCATCTTCTATCTCCTCGTGCGTTTTCAGGGAAATGTGTAGTTCGATATTTTCCTCAAGTAGTCTCTGAAGCTGTTTATATTATATATTAAGTTTGTTGTATAAATATTCTGGTCTTTCGTAATGGATTACGGTTGCGCTCATAGTCATTATGACTGGCGAGTGATCAGAATCACTGTCAAAACATGATTTCGCCTTGAAGTAGTGCTTTGACAGACCTTTGGTGATAAAAAAAAGACTTTTGCTGAGGCCTGAGGCTGAGCCTGATCTCCTAGATAGGAGATCAGGCTTTTTATTCGGGTCTGTTGGCCAATACGTTGGTTCACCAGTTGAGATGTAGGATTGGTTTTGTGTATCAATGCTAAGTTTGAGCTGTCTTCCTCTAGTTGTTGTCAACCTTAACCCCAACAGGTGTGTTTGGCGTTCCAGTCGCCACCTGCGATAAATCTGCCTCCCAATGTCGAAACATAGTGGTTACATTTAGCGGAATCTATGTTAGGTTTTGGTGGACAGTAAACTGCTGATAGATTAAGACATCCGCTCTTGAATTCCACTGACACAGTGGTCCCCTGGATATGGTAACTTCCATAATCAGGTAGTACTTGGTGCTTAATAGAGTTTCTTATCACGATGGCTGTTCCAGCATGTCCGGTTCCATCAGGATGCGTAGTGACATAGGTATTGCAATCTTGGATCCTTACATCACTTCTTGACAATGCGCTTCTGATATAAGTACGACATCAAGTTGGTTATGGTTCATTAGTACTTCTAACTCCGCCATGTTCGAGGCTAGACCGTTTATGTTCCACGTGGCTATCCTGAGGTTTAGCTCCGTGGTAGTTTGTTGAGGAGTGTGGTTACGAGGCCTAAGAGGGTGGTACTCATCTATTGTAGGATGGTATCAAATTTTTCGGACTGTTTGATTAGCAGTTGTTCTAGACGATTATACGCATTGGTGACGGGTGGTGTCTCCTCTGGTTTTTGTTTTAATTTATCGGCGTATAGAGCGCGTATGTTTTTACTTTTTGAATCGCAGGGTATTGTGTTATCTACGTGCTTTTCCAGAAGGTCTTGTTTAATTCTTTTTATTTTGTTAAATTTGTTATTATTATATTAATTATTCCTTGTTGTTTTGTTTATCAACATTCGTCTTGAGATAATCTCTTTATATATTTCGCAGTCTTTGTAATTCGATGGGTGTGCGCCTTGACACAAGGCACGCATAGACGGCGATCTTTTTTTTGGCAGTCAGCCGTTTTGTGTCCTTGCGCACATTTTACGCAGCGGTATGGTCTCATACAGTAATTCTTAGAATGTCCCTTCCCCCCCCCAGCGTACGTGGGGCTGCCTGAGCTAGGCTCAGGGAGGGGTTCTCCAACGTAATCGCTGGTACCCTCCTGGGGTAATACCTCTTTTAGTTTTGCTTCCATGGTTCAATATTTTTGATTAGGGGATTTTTTTCCCCTAGCCAGTTATTCAGTTATAGCGCTGAAAGCTCGCTTTTGCCCTTCACATTAGCTATCTTGGTCTGGAGAAGTAGAATGTGGGAGCTCCATTCGGACTTTGACATTGCCCAGGGAGGACGACTCACTGTGAATGAGCCCATCACTAGATTGCGGCGGCATTCTAGTGACGGCGGGGACGTGATGTGAATAGGACTGGCCAGTGCGCGCCTGTAGCCTAGCTCCTTCTAGACGTCCGCAACGGCATTTCTCAGCTTTTTGTAGAAGAATGTTCCCTGGCATGTACACCGAGGCCAACACTGACTTCCCCCCCCTGTACTAAAGATGTGACACATAATTAATACTAAGTAAAAAAGATTGTTTAAAATTATGACTTTTCAGACAATTAGAAGGTGAAATTGCGGAGGAGTGGAATGTTGAGAACATGGAGACATTGTTGCCCTTAGTTCGAGATGTAGTATCGTTTGATATGCAACATTCTGCTGAAATACAGGCTTGTGATCTCCTTATGGAAATAGACAGATTGGATCTCCTCACTCAGCACATGGACCAGAGCAATTACCCACGTGTTTGCCTGTATCTTATTGGGTAAGTAACTTAGTAAAAAGTTATTTACATTTGTAGTTAAAAAGCTTGGAAAAAAGGATTTAATAAATATGTTTCTTAATTTAATGTCTGAAAACTTGAATCCATTATTTAACAATAAGAAAAAATAACTATTATTCACTATCATTTTGCAGCTGTGCTAGTTATGTCGTTGAACCAGAATCAACTCAGATATTGCAGGGTGTATTGGACACTTATCTGCGTTTTGGGGAATACCCACGAGCTCTCCTTGTAGCCATGCAGCTTCATGACAAAGCCAAATGTGAAGAGGTGTTTAATAAGTGCACAGACCCGTAAGTAATCTGAGAATTAATGACAGAAAGTCTATGTAAAATAATACTGTACATAAAATTCACTGTTCTTAAAATATATTACTCTAATTGTTACTTTAATTTAACATTTATATTTTGTACAGCCTCATAAAGAAGCAATTATGCTACATGCTTGCTCGTCAGTATGTACCCTTGGAATTAGAAGATGAAGATCTACGCACTATTCTTCTGAATGCACATATCAATGATCATTTCCTGAGTTTAGCTAGAGAGGTTTGTATTTTTGTCTTTTTGTTAGCATAGCCAATAAAATATTGTTTCATTTTTTAATAATGTTTTTTTTATTTCATAGCTTGATATCATGGAGCCTAAAACCCCTGAAGAAGTATACAAAACTTGGCTAGAGTCTGCTGGTTCAGCTCTCCGCCCATCCCTTCTGGCTGAACACCCCGTTGATTCAGCTCGTCAAAATCTTTCAGCCACATTTGTAAATGCTTTTGTGAATGCTGGTTTTGGACGTGACAAACTTGTCACTACCGATGATGGCAATAAATGGATGTATAAAAACAAAGACCATGGTAAGATGACATTAGCATTTAAGTAAATCTGATAGGCAATTGTGTAAGATCAATCATATTCCTTTGACAGTTCATATTGTATCATATTGTTTGTTTTTACATACATTATTGTAACCAATTGCAGCCGATCGGATTGTACACAATTCCACCCCTGATCTTTCACTTATTAGTTTTCTTATTGTTTACATCATTAGAACTATGTTTGATATTCCTTAGGCATGTTGTCAGCTGCTGCTTCACTAGGAATGATCCACTTGTGGGATGTAGACGGCGGTCTCACGCCGATTGACAAGTACCTGTACACTTCAGACGAGCACATCAAGGCTGGAGCCCTGCTCGCGTTAGGTCTCGTCAACTGTGGCGTGCGCAATGAGTGTGATCCCGCACTTGCCTTGCTATCAGATTATGTCTTACATTCCAGCTCTAACCTAAGGATTGGGAGTGTTTTAGGTAAGCTTGTTTAAAAATCTTTGTCGTTACTTATATCAAAATACAACTAGAATACCTACTCAAAAAGTGCTCAGTTATGTTTTCGCTTTTGATAAAATATTTTCTTTTTTAATGGACTGTTTGCCTTAATGCCTTATTCGTTGTGAATAATTTTTATACGATTGTCAGGTCTGGGTATCGCATACGCGGGTACACAGCGCGAAGATGTACTGTCACATCTACTACCAGTTCTGAGCGACACAGCCGCGCCTGCTGAGATCTGCGCATTGGCCGCCATCTCCTGCGGCCTTATCGCCGTCGGGTCATGTAACGGAGACGTACGTATTTTATTTAACACATATATTTTTCAGTTGAACTTTCTTTCTGTGCTGTATACGTATAAGAAATATTACCTTGTTTTCACAGGTAACCTGCGCAATTATTCAACGGCTTATTGATGACAATAAGGACCTTCATTCATCGACTTACGCCAGATTCTTGCATTTGGGCCTAGGATTATGTTTCTTAGGTAATCACAATTTCTTTTCGATTTATTTAGATTTTGTTGCCGTACTTACCATATTATTATGGATTAACGAATTATATTTTTAGGATGCAAGGAACGCACTGAGGCTACTATGGCAGCGTTGGAAGTCCTTCCCGAGCCACAACAGTCGCTTTGCCAGACAACCCTCTCTATGTGCGCATACGCCGGAACTGGTGACGTGCTCGTTGTCCAACAGATGTTGCATATCTGCTCAAAACATTATGAAACTGATGTCAGTACTACTTATATCTGTGGTCCTACCGCGTAACTGCCGTCGGCATCGCTGTCAACTTCACTTTGTCAGCCGACGGCGTTTTCATACAACGCAACTTCAAGGTTATCGTCCTAACAATAAGATCCCTTTTACATAGTCAGTTTATACTCGTCTCTATGTGCGACTGAGACAGCGCTCGCGTGAGAAGAGTCGCGCCTATATTCGACAAGTCGACGACACTTACGCGGTAGGGCTACTGATCACTTTGGTCCTACGAGCCGGATAAAAAACTTATTACTTTTGTATTTTTTCACCAGAATGAACAGTCATCCACCGAAGACACCGCATTTAAGAAGCAAGACAAGAAAGAGGCTAAAGAAGGAACTAGCTCAGGGTCCTCTAGCAGTAAGGACGATAAGAACAAAAGTAAATTCTTACCTAAAACAAAATGAACATTGCAGTCATCCAAATTATTCTTATTGCTAATGACTGTGATATATTTTTCTAGGCAAATCCTCAAAGGACGGCAAAAGCAAGGAGAAGGACAAGGAAAAGGAGGCTAACAAGGAGCTGTCGTCAGTGCAAGCGGTAGCTACGCTTGGTGTAGCGGTCATAGCGCTCGCCGAGGAAACTGGTGCTGAGATGTGCACGCGCATCTTCGGACAACTGGTGAGATGCGACTAACTTTTAATTATATACTTGAATATCAATATAAAAACCCGTATATTACTATATTTCTATTGATTAGGCACTTTTAATTATTAATAATTTAATATAATAGGTGTTTTGGCCAATTTTTGTTTTCATATTCTTCTTATTTTTATTCAATAGCGGTGCCCTCTCGTTTTTTTTTTATCAACGACAGGGAGACTTTGCCTTCATGATACCTGATTTTAAGTATTGATAAGGCTGAAGATGGTAGCGAGCCTCTCCCGGAATCCTCAGCAACTGGCTATCTTATCTCTAACTGCCGGAACACAACATTGCTGAAAACATTGTTGTTATGGTGTCAGACTTAGATAAGATGGTGGTAGCTAGACAGGCGGAATTACAACAAGTCCTACCACCAACCGAATTGTTGGCTCAGTTGATTGTTTCTAAAGACTCTCAATGCTTTTTTGGAAAACCTTAGTTATTAGTGAAAACAAAAAACTAACAATCAATTACAAATTTAGCATTCCACATATTTATGTAATGTTGTCTTCAATGTATTATAGGGTCGTTACGGCGAACCGGCCGTACGTCGCGCAGTGCCGCTGGCTATCGCCCTGTGCTCGATTTCAAACCCTCAGCTGGCGGTCATTGATGTTCTGAACAAATATTCACACGACTCTGATAACGACGTCGCTTACAACGCTATTTTTGCCATGGGTTTGGTTGGAGCCGGTACCAACAATGCCAGGTACGTTGACATTATTTCCTTTTTCACAAGTTCAATTCATTTGTACAGTCACAAGCAACGATATGTATTGTATACATACACTACACAACATTATCGCTTTGACACATACGGACACAAAGCTCTCTGTGTCCATAAATGTAATTTAATATTGTAATGTGATAAGGTTGCTTGGTGTTTCTATGTTATTGCACGTGACTGTACACACTCACGCACGCGCTACTCACGTGTTTCAAAAATAAGTTAACTTGTGAAAGTTAATATCATTAAAATTGGTTTAGGTTTCCTTTTAATATGCAGAGAGAGAGATTGAGGTCTTAGACGTTCTAGCTCGAGATTGGCAATTCAGAATCGAACTAATTATGTATGAATAAATTATGTGTTAAGGCTGGCAACGATGCTGCGCGCTCTAGCACTGTACCACGGCAAGTCTCCAGTGCACCTGTTCATGGTGCGGCTGGCGCAAGGACTGTGCCACGCCGGCAAGGGGACTGTCACGCTGTGCCCCGCCCACGCCGACCGCCGCCTGCTCAACCAGCCCGCGCTGGCCGGCCTGCTCGTGGTGCTCACCGCCTTCCTGGACTGCAAGAACAGTCAGTATACTCACTACACCCCTCGCCGCACGCGGCCGATGCGCGGTGAATGACGCTGTGCAATATGTTCAACTCTATAACGTTACATTCGTCAACGTCAGCATTGTCGGTTGTCGTCGTTACGTCAGCATTTTTCGAACAGTGCGATGCAAACTTTATATTGGCTTTAAAACTAGGTGCATGTTGAGTATAAGTGGATGGGAGAGGTGATGTGAGATGTATTTTCCATTTCCAACGTATAGCGGATATCTTCACAGCCGCCATAGTTTGTGTCGTACCACCATATTAAACACTTAATCAAAAGCTTTAGTATCTTGATCTAAGATTATTCCCCTAGTATCAGTAGTTCGCGTTAGATAATCTTTTTATAAAGGAATAATAAATATTTTCTATTTTCTAGTTATTTTGGGCAAGTCGCATTATCTGCTTTACGTGCTCGCCACGGCCATGCAACCCCGTTGGCTCGTCACTCTCGATGAAAACCTGCAGCCCCTCAATGTTAGCGTACGCGTTGGTCAGGTAATCAAAAAAATATATAGTTTATATTAATTAACTGTCGCAATCCTTTTTCGACTTAAAAAAAAATCATTTTACAGCATGCTAAGTTACGTTCATTGTGAGTATTTAGCGTTTTATGTTTTTCATATCAATTGGAAAATTATATTTAATAAGTCCCGACAACTTCTCATTGTATGTAGTTCCAAAACGCAAATTGCCGACGCGGAACGCTCGGATACGTGACCGTTTTTAGGTCTTATTGGACTGAGCTGTAACTTGAGAGGTGCAATTCGCCCACGTTAACTGACAAGTGTGGCGAGGCAGAAGATGCGATGAGTAGTTTGTAGTCACATAGCATATTTTGTCTAGTCGCGAGGTTAGATGGCGCGAACAATACCTCAAGTTATAGCTGGGTCTTATCAGACAAAAAACGGTCACACATTAGACGAGCGTTTCGTTATGTCAAGACAAGTGGGGCGGCCTTTAGGCTGGCTCTCCATTCAAATGTCATTATTGCAGGCTGTAGACGTAATCGGCAAGGCCGGCACTCCCAAGACCATAGCCGGGTCGCACACGCACACCACGCCGGTGCTTCTGTCGTTCGGGGAGCGCGCCGAACTCGCCACCGACGAGTATATTCCGCTTTCACCAGTCATGGAGGGCTTCGTAATACTCAAGAAGAACGAGGACAGCGTCATGGCTTCAGTTCAATAAATATTTAAGCTAGAGTGTTAATAACCTTAATTGTATTACTCTCGATTTTAATACATAATAAAACTACTTAAAGTTATTTCCTACTTTCTTTTTCCCTTTTTCCTTTGTTATGTATGTTGAGACATCGATTTTGATTTAAATTGTTTAAGCATTAAATGCTATTTTTTCTATATTTACTAAAAAGATGATTTTTACTACGTACCTACCTTTTTATTTAATTCACATCGAAAGAAAATTCTAATTTTAATAAACAGTTTGTTTTAAAAGGATCTCCTGTTCGAAATCGAATGCTTTTTGCTCGAAAACCTTTTCTAGAAGAATCATAAACTCGACAAAATATCATTACCTCGACAGTTCACTAAATCGATGCATCAAAGTAACGAACAGATTACTCATAAATCGAATAACGTGAGCTCGAAGTTCGCTAGATCAATGCATCATCAAAACCTTCGAATGAAGCTCGACGGATTGAATATAAAAATAACAAATAGTGCGGGACTGCAGGCGCTGTCGACCATTCCGCTAAATAGGTCGTCCTAATGATCTTTGAAAAAAAAATGCTTCGATGGAGATTACAGTCATGGGTCGTATCCTCCTCCTCACGCATTCGATCCGTCGAGCTTACGTCATTCGATTTTATAATTCTTCGAGGAAATGTTTTCGAACTTTGTTATTTGAGCATAATGCATTCTTTTTTTAGTAGGAGACCCTCTTTAATTCTATAAATAAGAAGTAATAATAATTTGAACATAAAATCAATAATTTAAACCCTGCTTTTTTGTAGGTACGTTTAACAATTTCACATTTGCACTACGAAAACCGCCGCCGCTATTACGACCGCTAGGGGTAAATTGTGTGTGTCCGTTTCGACTGCTCGGCCACAGTGTCCCAGAAAAAAAACGACTACGTCAACATTACGAAGTAATTTTTAGAAAACTAATAAAGAAAACCGCAAATTCGCAGAACCGATATTCAGAAAGTTATAAGGGCTTAACCATGGCCGCGCAGTCGAAACGTGGAGAACTGCGCGGCCACGGAGATCTCAGATACGGGAGCTACATAGACATCTCATTATTTTTGCTAATCACTGATATGATTTCGCAGAAATTGTAGAAAGTCTTAATAGAGCCTTAAAGTATGTACTTTACGAGTTATAGTTCTTTAAAGTCGTGGCCGCGCAGTTGAAACGGTGACAGCCGAGCGAACATAGGGATCTCAGAAACGGAGCTTCTCAGAGGTCCCATTCTTTTTGCTAATCAGAGATACGATTTCGCAGAATTTATAGAAAGTTAGAGTAAAGCCCTAAAGTTTGTAGTTCACGACCTGTAGACCTTAAAAGCCAATGGCCGCGCAGTCGAAACGGTTAGAACCGCGCGCCCACTCAGATCTTAGAAACGGAGCGTTGTAGAGGTTCCATTATTTTTGCTAATCACTGATACGAATGTTGATAGTATATAAATGGCTGGCATAAGGACCTGCATGATATTTAAATAAACCCCTGCGTGTTTCATGAAAACGCCTATAATTTTTGAATAGTTGTTTCATGATTCAGAGATTGCTAAGGAATAGAATAGAAAGCGTTTATTTGGTACAGGTAAAGGTAAAGGTACTGAGTACTTACTTTGCAACTACTATAGGTACGTGCCTCGTACCTAAGATCTTTAAATCTCAATTAAATTAGATATTGCGTCATGTAATTGATTAAATATTCCGACGAAAGCGTCGAAACGTTTTGTGAGAAAAATTACCTGTAAAGCTAGAAGTAGGGTGACCATGATTTGTATTGCCTCAAACAGACATTTCGAACGAATTAAGTATGCAACGACATAAGTTTGTATACTTTGTTCCTTTTTAGCATTGGTATCAGAGATGAAGTGAAAGGTGATTTTCAATAGCATAAATAAGTGCTTAGCCAGACTGAACACGCGGGCGCGGCGCGATGTACTCCTATATGAAACCTTATTCGAGTGTCCACAGTGGGCACGCGGATGGGCGCGGCTAGTAAAATTTCATACGTTTGAGACATCGCGCCGCGCCCGCGTGTTCAGTCTGGCCAAGCACTTAATCTGATTTCAGAATGCGTTCGCATCGATACTTTTTGTGGTTGCGGTGCTGTGTAGTGTAGGTAAGTACTATATCCTCATTTCTCACGTCAGCTCTGGTAAAAATACGTATACGTCCCTACTTAATACTTAGACTAAAAAAATTATAAAACCGAAGCATTTTTGCGCGGAACAAGCTTGTCCTCTGGTCGGAACATTTATTCATGTGCTCG
The DNA here is from genome assembly GCA_910589605.1 of Chrysoteuchia culmella. NCBI lineage: Eukaryota > Metazoa > Arthropoda > Insecta > Lepidoptera > Crambidae > Chrysoteuchia > Chrysoteuchia culmella. Next base: position 15,766,339 of record OU342651.1, on the reverse strand, counting down.
CGTGGTATTTTTATAACCCTTATAGCAGCGCGGCGGCTCCCACCCACGTGCACACGCAACATTGAAAAACTCATCAAGCTTTTTATATAGTTACATATATTTTTTATGGTGTCTAAACTTTAGAACGACGAAGGAGTGAAGCCACTCAAAGCAATCTGAAACAGCGAAGGAAATTCATTCGCGTTGCAGTGTCAATTCACCTTTCACTTCATCTCTGATACCGGTATTATAAAAAGATTGAAACATTCCCATGGGAACTAAAACCACGCGATATCGACTCGAGTTGCCCAAAGGTGACAGAATGTCATCATCCATTTTCTTGAAGCTTAACATGTCCCTTGTAAAATATTCAGAAGAATAAAAATGTTTATTCAACTTTTTTGGATTTTTGTTTTGGTTGCCCGTGCCAAACACGTAAAAGTATTAAGTAGGGACGTATACGTATTTTTACCAGAGCTGACGTGAGAAATGAGGATATAGTACTTACCTACACTACACAGCACCGCAACCACAAAAAGTATCGATGCGAACGCATTCTGAAATCAGATTAAGTGCTTGGCCAGACTGAACACGCGGGCGCGGCGCGATGTCTCAAACGTATGAAATTTTACTAGCCGCGCCCATCCGCGTGCCCACTGTGGACACTCGAATAAGGTTTCATATAGGAGTACATCGCGCCGCGCCCGCGTGTTCAGTCTGGCTAAGCACTTATTTATGCTATTGAAATTCACCTTTCACTTCATCTCTGATACCAATGCTAAAAAGGAACAAAGTATACAAACTTATGACGTTGCATACTTAATTCGTTCGAAATGTCTGTTTGAGGCAATACAAATCATGGTCACCCTACTTCTAGCTTTACAGGTAATTTTTCTCACAAAACGTTTCGACGCTTTCGTCGGAATATTTAATCAATTACATGACGCAATATTTAATTTAATTGAGATTTAAAGATCTTAGGTACGAGGCACGTACCTATAGTAGTTGCAAAAGTAAGTACTCAGTACCTTTGCAATCTCTGAATCATGAAATAACTATTCAAAAATTATAGGCGTTTTCATGAAACACGCAGGGGTTTATTTAAATATCATGCAGGTCCTTATGCCAGCCATTTATATACTATCGACATTCGTATCAGTGATTAGCAAAAAGAATGGAACCTCTACGACGCTCCGTTTCTAAGATCTGAGTGGGCGCGCGGTTCTAACCGTTTCGACTGCGCGGCCATGGCTTTTAAGATCTACAGGTCGTGAACTACAAACTTTAGGGCTTTACTCTAACTTTCTATAAATTCTGCGAAATCGTATCTCTGATTAGCAAAAAGAATGGGACCTCTGAGAAGCTCCGTTTCTGAGATCCCTATGTTCGCTCGGCTGTCACCGTTTCAACTGCGCGGCCACGACTTTAAAGAACTATAGCTTGTAAAGTACATACTTTTAGGCTCTATTAAGACTTTCTACAATTTCTGCGAAATCATATCAGTGATTAGCAAAAATAATGAGATGTCTATGTAGCTCCCGTATCGGAGATCTCCGTGGCCGCGCAGTTCTCCACGTTTCGACTGCGCGGCCATGGTTAAGCCCTTATAACTTTCTGAATATCGGTTCTGCAAATTTGCGGTTTTCTTTATTAGTTTTCTACAAATTACTTCGTAATGTTGACGTAGTCGTTTTTTTTCTGGGACACTGTGGCCGAGCAGTCGAAACGGACACAATTGTGTTCTGTGATTACGAGCGAGACGCGACGTAATGGCAATCTCAAGGTCAAAGTGCAAAGCCGTAGCTGCTGTTGACTGTACATACTACTTTAGTCCATTTGAAAATGTACAGACACACGGTGACATTAGCTCGTTTAAATGTGGGTAGTTTGACAACAATTAGTAACTACGTACGTACAGCGATTAATAAAACAAACGAAACTAATTTAAAGAAGACGGATTACGGCCCATAGAAAATTACCCCACGTCCTACAGCAAAGTGATGTACCTAAAAAAATAATAAAAAAGTAATATAAAAATATGGCATACTTCCGAACGCCATCCTTACTGTCCTTGGACGAATGGTTAATTCGTCCAAGTTACTGTCTGACCTGACATACGAAAAAAATGCTATGAATATTCTAATCCTTCTTCTTTGTTGAACTTAATTTAAACAAAATATAATATAAATGCTTGAACATTGGCAATGCATTGTAGTTTTGTTTGCACTGTTTACACTATTACTGACAGCGTCAAGTTATTATTATTAAAAACGGCGGAACACTTGTTAAATGATAATTCACTTGACATTCATAACACCACGTAGAGACCATATTCCAGTGTTCTAAAATTATTTATATTGAAGAAATATTTTATTATATAAGTACTCTTTCTTTACCATTTTTGGTCTGTTGCCATATGAAAGAAAACAAGACTACCAATACCAAAATCTCATCAAAAAGGTCATGGGAAAAAATGGAGGACAGACAATACAATTGCTTTAACTGCATCAACATCTTCATTGCCTGCATATTTGCCTAGTGAATGAATTACAATATGCATTCTTCATTACTCGGCATCTGTTTGATAAATATCTATATACTTAATTCAGGTTCGCAAAATTTGTGACGACTCGATAGGGACGCTTTGGCGCGTAGTACGCGGCCGAGCAAGGTAACAAATTAAAGGTACTCGAGTCTATTTGTTCCGAAAACTATAAAATTTACAAAATGTTAAACGTGATGATCACAAACTGCAATTAAAGATTTTCGCATAATTTGGAATTTTTCGTCGATCGACGAACCCGAGTATCGGGTTGTAACCGCCCTAGTAATTATTTGTATTAAGAACCTTGAGTATTCTGTGATTAAGATTATGAATTCTGTGAGATAAAAAAAGTGTATTTAATATTTATGGATATTTATTAGTTGTTAAAATAAATCTTATTCTATTTATTCAGTGTCTTGTGCAACATCCACATTCCCTTTTTCTTCTTCATTACTACTACTGTTATCAGACTGTGATGAAATTGCTTGTGTTTCTTTCCCAGAATCAGTAACCTTTTTGACTTTTGCATTCTTCTTTTTCATTAGTCTTTTGGCTCTCTTTTTAGCAGTTTTCTCTTCAGCAAGTTTTCTATTTTCTTCAACTTTCATATGATATTCTTCATCAAGTTTTTCCTAAAATTTAGATATTATTATTTGTTAATGTAAATATCATCAAAGAATATTCCACATTAAAATATGATGACTGATGAAATAATTAATTGATACTTGATACATAACCAGTGATTGGATAATCAGATGCATATTTACCTAAACTTAGTTTTTGGATAGGAAATTATGGAAGCAGCTTCTTAAAACCATATATTTTTGAATATAAATCCTGGGATTCCAGAAATATTCAATATATCTCCCAAATGGTACATCGTAGTAAATAAATAAGTAATTTTTGTCCTACGTTACCAAGAATCCCCCCTCTCAGAATCAATTGACATAATAAAAAGGTCAAAAATATAAAAAAAAATTGCTCAAGATTTTGCATTGCGTTTCCATAGTAATTTCACTCAAAAATTCAAGTCGCTGGCCCATACAAATCCAATCAAAATCTGGGATTTTTTTCGATACAAAAGTGCATTTCTTATCAGCCAACACCTCAACTTTAGGTAAATATGCATCCGATTATCCAATCATTGTACATAACCAATGGCAGTATTAAAATATAAACACTTTGAAAACTAATAATGCATGTAAAAATATAAACCTTTTCACTTTTTTCTTGTATGAATTTCTGTCGAGCATATTCTTTTCTTCTTAAATGGCGATACACATGAAACTCCCCAGATCCTGCACCAGCACTTGACCCCATAACATTTCGCACGAAATCCGGTGGTGGAGCCAATGACTTTTGTCGTGGAGGATCTGGTAAAACCACTGGTTTGTCCTGGAATATAAAATACATTTATTGAAACAAGAACTATCTTTAATTTAACATAATAATGTTTGCTAAAAAAATAACTTACTGGATTTTTCATCAGCTTTTCAAGTTTTAGTCTTTGTAAATCAGTAGCATTTTTTATGACGATAGGTTTTTTTTCTTCAGATTTGGTGTTTTTTTCACTCATTTTTAAATATAACCAGCTATCTTTTCAGTGCAGTGTAGTTATGTTTTGGCTTTTACTTCTAATCGGTACGCAAAAATTGTTTTTCTGTTTCACTTCAGGACACAATACACAAATTTTATGGATATTTATTATTTAACAATTTCATTGTTAATATTTTTTGTACAACATCTACATTCCCTTTTTCTTCTTCTTTTTCATCCACCTGTATGTAACACAGTTTTATGCAATAATTTTATTCTGATTCTGATACTTATACGAAGTGTAGTAGTTCAGTCAGGTACACTGTGTTTGGTTTATTTTGTAACAAAATATATAAAAAAAATATCGAATTTATTTACGATTACGAATCTTAGGTTGGGAAACGATAAAAATTGTACCTACGAAAACAACAAACTCGATATGTACATGTACGTCATACAAAAGTACTCTGTGATCATCTGTGATGTACGTACACAGAATCACAGAATACTATTTATTACTCATAACGGAGTACATGTACGTTTATCTAATGTTGACCAAAGAGCATATTTTATAATCACTCCGTTTTAAGTTGACAGCTAACCACAGACAGTTTATTTAGTGGGATTGATTATTTTTTAAAGGAAGCCAAAACAAAAAAAAAGTGTTTTGCTGAAAAAAAGTAGTAATAATTTTATTTTAATAAGTTATTTCTGTGGGATTAACATCACAAATTATATAGTAATGTACAAGTAATTAACATTATATCTTTAGAAAATATATTTTTGTTGTTTTAAAAGTTTCCGGTAGTTTTATCGATATTAACCGGTTCTACAATTCGTAACCCTATTTTCACCTTTGGAAGGTCAAAGAAACTTGCTGCCGATCTGCCAATTGGCGTCTGAAGTGCTTCTGAAAAGTGCAAGATTTGCAAGAAGTGGGTGTGTATAAAGGTATTTAATTAATTTTCTAAGCTAGCACGGTTGTGGAAAAACTCTGACCTCTAGCCCATATATATATTTTCTTAGCTTTATTGTTTCCAATTCCAAGTATATTATATTTATCGTTTTCGGAGGTTCAATTTTAACTATATAGTTTACAATATTTAACGTTTCACTTGCTTTTAGTTATAGACAGCTTAGATAATATCGTTGATTTGATATACACAGCACTACGTTTAGAAAAATATTGATTTACATAAGAAAATATCAACCTTACTTGACCTTGCCGTGCCGGCTACTATATTGAGGTAGGTTTCTTCAGATGTGTTCTGAAAACATATTTCAGCGAGAGTTCTAGATGTTGTAACAAAAATTGTAATTAAATTTTTTTTTAGTATTAGTCATAGTGGAAAATAACAAAACAGTACCAAGCAATAGATTTTCTGCAAGCAACTCTTATCATCTAAAAGCCAAAGCCAAAACCTAAGTATTGATTAGGTACCGATTAGTATGGTTATAATTACCGGCAGTGTTGGGCGTAATTAAATACTTTTGTAATTTAATTACTAATTCAATGGAAAGTAATTGAATTACTTACTGCAATTTGTACTCAAAGGACAATAAATACAACACAGATGGCCATTATGCATGGCCTTAGGGTCAATAAGGTCCCTGCCTCAGCATGTGTTGCCTGGACACAAGGTGTGTCACGACAACACTGGTATTCTGGTAAGGCCTATTAGTGCGCGACTCAAAAAGATACGTAAAATAAATAAAAAATAACAACTAAAAGAGATCAGCTTAAATGATACACTATCTTAGATTAGGTACAAAATTACAAACACAAAATATGTTATGTAATTGAAATATTTTGATTCAATTACAAATGTAATTGGTAATTCTTCTTAAAAACATTAGTTTAAAATTAAAATTATTACTAATACTTTTATAGCGGTTGTTCTCTTGCTGCCCGTAACTCAACTGTTTATGATTTTGTATACAATAATCCATTCTCGATCCGAACACAATAGAGTTTCTTCTTATGATTTTGTGTGATTTGGTTGTTATATATCATATAATATAGGATTTTTTTAGATTTAATCTTTCAGACCCCGGATTATGAGACACAATAGATATTCCATTATTCTCTGGACACCAGTTCGGTTCGGTTCAGGTTTGATGAATTAATAAATAATTACATAGCTGTGATCTATATTCCTTAATAATACATACACAATAATTATTCATTCCTAATTATTTTCTTTAAAAACAATTGAACATGTTATTAAGTAATTGAAATAGTAATGGCTATTACAAATTGTAATTGTTAATATAAATTACATTTCAAGTAATTTGTAGTTAAAGTCGCTAATTACATTTTGTAATTGTCATTGTTAATTTGCGCAAGACGGCTGGTAGGAGCTGGATGCGAGAAGCCGAAAACAGATCTCAGTGGCGTGCACTTGGAGAGGCCTATGTCCAGCAGTGGACTGCGACAGGCTGATGATGATGATGATGATGATGATTGTTAATTTGTAGGCATTAACATTATGCCCAACACTGTACCGGTATGATAATAATTATCTCATAATCTAGTTGAAGTGTCAATTATTAATATTCACCAGTATATATAATAAAGGACATCAGGCATTCTGGTCCAAAAAAAAAAAGTGAGCGGCCAGACCCAAGATTATTTCCAATAGGTAGTTAATACTAAGGCCTAAAAAATATATATGGACCTAACCCTGTCTCCGCATGATATGGACCTAACCCTGTTACCACATAAACTGAGTAGCTATTTCAATTTCAAATGGTCCAATGGTCTGGCCGCTCACTTTTTTTTGTCTAGATTTTTTAAATCGAAATAGCTACTCAGTTCATGCGGTGACAGGGTTGTCCATATAATTTTTTTTAGGCCTTAGTATGAACTACCTATTGGAAATAATCTTGGGTCTGGCCGCTCACTTTTATTTTGTCCAGATTTTTTAAATCGAAATAGCGACTCAGTTCATGCGGTGACAGGGTTAAGTCCATATAATTTTTCTTTGGCCTTTATTTAAACTACCTATTGAAAATAATCTTGGGTCGGTCCGCCTAATGTTATTTGTGTTTTTTGTCTACAATCAGTCCTAGAACTTTGAGTAGGCTTGTTGAATGTGCCATTGGAATTTGAGAGTGCTCCCCAGCGGAAGATGCCCTCGTCAGTTAAAAACGCTTCTCTAGACCCTGGATGTCATGGCGCTTGAGGCGTTTGCGGTATGTCACATTTGACAAGGCGGTAGCCAGTTCATTCGGGTGGTACTCGAGACGAATTTTGTAGCTTGAAGCCGATCGTTTTATCTCCTCCTTAACTGTTGTGATACTCAGTGTCTCATGTAGTTCCGTATTGGTAACGAACCAAGGAGCATTGGATATTGTACGCAATATGCCGTTTTGTAGTCCTTGGATGACTGACAGGCTTGTGTTACAGGCACTTCCTCACAGTTGGATGCCGTACATCCATACCGGCTTAAGTATTGCTTTATATATTAGAAGCTTGTTGTCGACAGAGAGTTTTGAGTTTCGTGCCATTAGCCAGTATATATTCCTGAACCTCGTATTTAATTCGTCTCGCTTTGTCTTGATGTGTTTCTTCCAAGTCAATCGTCTATCCAGATGTATTCCGAGATATCTGACTGTTTCATGATGAGGAAGGGTATTGTTTCCTAAGGTCACTGGTGGGCAATTTCCTTTTCTAAGTGTAAAGGTAATATGCACAGATTTGGATGCGCTTGCCTTGATTCGCCATCTCTGGAGCCAGTCATCTATTTGCCAAAGGCTAACTTGCAAATGGTTGGAAGCTATTTGGGGATCTTTGTTGCTAGCCATAGTGCAGTATCGTCAGCAAATGTAGCTGTTGTTACTCCATGTGTTTCGGGAAGGTCAGCAGTATATATGGTATACAGTACAGGTCCAAGAACTGAGCCCTGCGGTACACCAGCCAAGATGTTGTAGATTGCAGACGTGTCTCCATCCTCTCGAACTTGGAAAATGCGGTCAGACAGATATGACTCCATCAATAAGTAGAAGCTATGGGGCAGCGACCGTTTTATCTTGCACAGCAGGCCCTTGTGCCACACTTTATCGAAGGCCTGTTGGACATCCAGGAAAACTGCCGAGCAGTACTCCTTTGTTTCTAGAGACTTACGAATTCGGTCACACACGCGATGTACTTGCTCAATAGTCGAATGTTGTTGCCTAAATCAAAATTATATTTTCGATAAGTATTGGCGCTATTCTGGTAAGAAGCAACTTTTCGAACACCTTAGAGAGAGTCGGTAGTAGGTATCGTTGGTGGCAACGATAATTGGAAATCTTGCTGTAGGGTTTCGTCTATTTCTCTTTCGGCATCCGTGCGGTCGCTTTCGTTTGGCTTAAAGACTTTCGCCAGGTGGTAATTTTTTTATAAGGTCCTAATATGAACTACCTATTAGACCATCTTGGATCTATAGATAATCTTGGGTCTGGCTGCTCACTTTTTTTTTTTGGACCAACTTGTATAGAGATTGCCTGATGTCCTTTATCACTTTATCATGGTAATTATTATAATTTTCAATTAATGTCATTTACCGTAATATATATTTCATATAGAAATAGGTATTTGATGTAAGCGTTTTATACTCAGACCTATAAATAATTTTCTATTAACTTATGATAACAATTGATGAATAAAACTTATATAAATTGTTTACAGTGGTTACATAGCTTCTCAACCAAAATGCCAATCAAGTCTATCAAAGCCCGACAAATCTTCGACTCCCGTGGCAATCCTACGGTTGAAGTTGACCTTGTAAGTTTTTTCCTTAGCTCAAAAATACAATAGTATTTTATTTTGTTTGTGTTATAATGTTGTATTATTTTTTTAAGGTTACGGAATTAGGTCTATTTCGTGCAGCTGTTCCCTCAGGAGCATCAACTGGAGTTCATGAAGCTTTAGAACTAAGAGATAATGTGAAGGGTGAATACCATGGCAAAGGTGTTCTCACTGCTATCAAAAACATCAATGAAACCATTGCTCCTGAGCTTCTGAAGGCAAATATTGAAGTTACAGAACAGAGAGATGTTAGTACCTATTCAAAAATAAATCTAAGTAATTATGCACAAAAATGTTAATAATGTATTAATGTATGTTATTAATGTATTTAACACTTTTTTCTAGATTGACCAACTTATGATTAAACTTGATGGCACCGAAAATAAATCAAAATTCGGTGCTAATGCCATCCTGGGTGTTTCCCTTGCTGTGGCAAAAGCTGGTGCAGCTAAGAAGGGAGTGCCACTTTATAAACACTTGGCTGATTTAGCTGGTAACAATGATATTGTCCTGCCAGTCCCTGCCTTCAACGTTATCAATGGAGGCTCGCACGCTGGCAACAAATTAGCCATGCAAGAATTCATGATTTTTCCCACAGGTATGAATTTTTCCATCAAATATAAGATTATTAGGAACTTCATTTTATTTATAATGTGTATATTTTATTTGTTATGAAAAGGTGCTGCCTCGTTTAGTGAGGCCATGCGTATGGGATCTGAGGTGTACCATCACCTGAAAAAGATCATCAAAGAGAAGTTTGGCCTGGACTCGACAGCTGTTGGTGACGAGGGTGGCTTTGCTCCAAATATTCAGAATAACAAGGATGCTCTGTATCTCATCCAGGATGCTATTCAACAAGCAGGATATACTGGAAAGGTATAATTGAATTTATTACTTACTAGCGGTCGCCCACAGTGTCACCCGCGTGGTTCCTGTTCCCGCAGGAATGACGGGATAAAAAGTATCCATGTACTATCTGTGTGCCAAATTGCATCCAAATCCGCATTTTCGCATTTATAATATTAATAAAATGTCACAATATCCTACTCTGCTTTCAACAGTTTTAACGCATCTATGTCTAAAGTTATATCCCATGCGAATGCTAAATTGTATACCATATTCGATTTTTTTTCAGATTGAAATTGGAATGGATGTTGCTGCATCTGAATTCTTCAAAAATGGTACTTATGATCTGGACTTCAAATACCCGAAATCAAACCCAGCTGATTATTTGTCATCAGACAAGCTGGCTGATGTATACCTTGACTTTATCAAAGACTTCCCAATGGTATCTATTGAGGATCCCTTTGATCAGGATGACTGGGCGGCGTGGTCCAATCTCACTTCTCGCACGCCTATCCAAATTGTTGGAGATGACCTGACAGTAAGTTGATGTTTAAAATAATGTATTTATTAATTCTTCAGAAACGTACAGTTACAATTTAAAACACGTTGTTACTACAATTCTTACTTAAAGACTTATAGTTCCCTAGATTAGTTACAAATATTGAAAAGAAGTGCAAAGTACTAGTGCTAATACTAATAAGAAGTACTAGTACTAGTTTGACGTTCATAAGTGCTTGTAACAGCCTAGACTGAATAAATGACATTGAATTGAATAAGAAACGGGATATGAAGAACTTTGTGTCTTAATAATTCATTAAAATGGTTCATAATTTTTTCAGGTCACAAACCCAAAACGTATAACCACAGCTGTTGAGAAGAAGGCTTGCAACTGTCTGTTGTTGAAGGTGAATCAGATTGGAAGTGTAACAGAATCCATTGATGCTCATTTGTTGGCCAAGAAAAATGGCTGGGGCACCATGGTTTCGCACAGGTAACAAAGCTTGTTATTAGTGGTGTAAGGTAGTGAGAAATTCTATACCATTTTTTTACTTCTAAACAAAACTTACAAAAACGTTTTATTGTGAGCTTTAACAATCATGAAATTATTGTATTTTATTACATTGTAACATAATAATAAAATATACAGGTCTGGCGAAACCGAGGACACTTTCATCGCTGACTTGGTGGTGGGCTTGTCCACTGGTCAAATCAAGACTGGCGCTCCGTGTCGCTCCGAGCGTCTCGCCAAGTACAACCAAATCTTACGCATTGAAGAAGAGCTCGGCGCCGCTGCGAAGTACGCCGGCAAAAATTTCCGTCAACCTGTCTAAAACTCGCCCGAGTAGCATTTGCTAATTAATAAATGACATGAATGTATAATTTTGGTCGTAGTCTGTCAACGTTAGTGGTATGCTTGTAATGATCTAAATTCATTATTCAAATACCGCATTTTATAGTTTATGATGATTGGATAGTTTCACTGTCAAAGTGTTAATTTATTTAATGTATGTAAGCACAATAATATGAGTACCAGTGTAATGAATAAGTCATATATTATAAGAACAATAAGGTCTTGATAAAATTATATCATGTTGAACCATTTTAGCGATTGTATTATTTTCATATCTGGGGACACGGTAGCGTCGCCGCCAATGCGAGCCAATCGAAGCGCAAGGACACTACCTACATTTTCTAAAAGTGCGTCGTCGTTTTTTTGAAGTCTCATAATTTGGGTTTGTGTTATATAATAGACAAACAAAATACTTGGGATATAATGTCAATAGTGGTCTTATTAAACATCTTAAAGTTTCAATTTCATAACTCTTCTCTGAGTGTGTTTGTGTGCGAGTGTTAATTATATAATAAAGACTCTGTTTGGTCATAGTTAAGGGTAAGCAACCATTTTCTTATTTTAAATTTATCTTCGATAAGCGGCATGGGGTAAAAATCTTCTTTTTTATTAACTTTGTTGTAAAGATATTTAGAGAAATATACATGCTGCCGTTTTGCAAATGCCGTACGGAATTTTGGAACATTACAAACACCAACAATAGTACGTTTACTTCGATATTGTTTGTCATATTGAGTTAATTTGTGTTGTTTTAATAATTTTTGATGAATGTAGACTTGCCTTACAGTAAGAACTTCACATTTTTCATACAGCAACTTAGAGAACCTGAATGGGCTAAATGTCATAACTTTTAATAGGGATCTTTGAGCCCTTTCCAACTTAAGCATGAAAGTTTTGCAAGCACCACCCCAAACACAGGTGCAATAACTTAGAACGGACCGTACTAGTGCAAAGTATATGTTCCGTAGGAGATCAAAATCTATGACGTGTCTCAATCTCTTAAAAGCCCATATTAGTTTTCTCAATCGAGAAGCTGTGAGGTTAAAGTGACTGCCAGTTAATTTTTTCGTCAAGTAATACTCCAAGGTATTCATTTACTTTTTCAGTAATGGGACATGAACAGATAATATAATTTAAGAGTTTGCAAGAGTGAAGTTTTAATGTTTAATTAGGTAGATTAGTTTTGGACATGTGAAATTGTAAATATTTAGTTTTACAGGTGTTTAAAGTAAGTAAGTTGGATTTAAGCCATGATCCTACATTACGTAGTCCATCTTCAGCAAATTGTCTTACCTCGTCCCAAGTCTCTCCATGAGATATTAACGCCGTGTCGTCAGCGTAAGTAAACATCTTACAGTTTGCGAACGATTGTTGAAGTAGGTCATCAATATATATCAGGAAGAGACTCGGACCAAGGATACTACCCTGGGGCACCCCAAAGGTAACCAATACTTCAGAACTGAGATGATCCCCAATTTTGACTTGTTGAGATCTGACCAGTAGAAAGTACGAAAGTATTTTCAGGGCGTTATCTCTAATACCAACTCTTTCCAGCTTGTTCACAAGTATGGGGATCGACACCGTATTAAACGCCTTGGCCAAATCAAGGAAAACGCCTAGACATTTTTTATTTGCATCTACTTTAGTTATAACGAAGTCGACAAGTTGACTTACTGCATCCTCAGTGTTCATCCCTGACCTGAATCCGAACTGTTTGCTAGAAAGTATGCTATAATTTTCAAGGTAGTTAATGAGACGATTATTCAGAGCTTTTTCTAAAACTTTGGACAATGCAGTAAGTACTGAGATTGGCCGGTAGTTTGTCACTTTGTCGATCCCCACCCTTGTGAACAGGTGTAAGCAGGGATTTTTAAATACCTTTGGGAAAGAACCTTGATCGAAGCAAAGTGTTATAAGCTTAGTCAGATAAGGCACTAAAGTATGCTTAGCAACTTCTACAATTTAACAGGGATGGCGTCCCAGCCAGTAGCACTATTAGCCTTAAGGCCGTTTATGAGAAACTCAACCTCGGCTTCGTCTCTGGAGGCCGTAAAACAATGGAGTTACAATTATTAGACCTTAGAAATTTGTGTGGTATTGTGGTTTGGAGAGATATTGTTCGATCCAAGTATATTATCTGCAAGATCTTTACCGATATTTGCAAAATAATTATTAATCTTCTCCATATCATTATTGGCATTATCGATACTGAGAAGTGACTTCGATGTAGTTTTCTCCGAAGCGAACTAACGTTAGTGATAGATTTTATTACATTCCATTTTTCTTTATTATTTTTTTCAGAGTTCAGCAACGACTTCTCATAATTACGCTTTAACTTCCTAAGTAGGGAGTTACAAAAATTACGGTAACGTTTATAGGAAATCTCTAGTACACTATTGTCCGGATTCTTCTTGAATTTCTGGTTTAATTTGTCTCTGTGCCTAATGCAAAGAAGTAACCCGGGGCCGGGTGTAAGCCAAGGTTTGGTAGTTCTTTTCCTACACGGGATGATTCTGACACTACAGTGAAGTTCAATAGCACAAGAAAGAGCCGTTACAATTAATTTACCAGCCGCTACATTAGCGTCTGTGAAACAATGTATGCGTTAATTATATCCTACAAAAAATACGCGGACACTGGACCCGATTTTGCAACGGCACTTTGACACTTCATTTTTGTATGGAATGCTTAGAGCCGCAGTCCGCACCGTCACTGGTAAAAATTACAAAGTATTTAAATAAAATCACAACGGCTATAGCCTTCGCCTGTTCAACCCGTTCCATCACAGGTAGACAGTTTTAACTTTAATTATAGGACGCATCGGCTATAGCCTTCAACTGCGTCACTGGTGAAGAGTTATTATTACTATAGAAATGGGACGATTTTATTGATATAGGTATAGGTATTATATTAGTACATAAATAACTCTATAGCGCCATGCAAGAGGGCACAACGCCATCTAGTGGTGACAGATGGGAGCAAATGCGACATACCGCCCACCAAGGACATAGTCCTTAAAATCCGCCCACCATGAAAGTACATACAAGACTAGATGGTGGTTAACATCAATTTTAGTAACAACGATAATATCTAATTTCTATAATATAACTTACATATTAGGACATAGTGATATAATAATAATAATAGCTACACTTTTAAAAAGAAATGGCTAAACTGTTAAATAAACTTTGAATTAGATCACTTTAAAATTAATATTAGTTCATTACATTGCCTAAATGAAAAATTAAACAAATTACAAACAAAACAAGTCGATTCCTTTAGTCAATTGAAGATAATGAAACAAATATGACATTCTATTTAAATTAAAATCAAATAAAACAAATCACCATACAGCATCGTGTACAGGCAAAAAACATAACTTTGAAGTTGGACGTTTAATCAAAGAATCCTTGCAACGAACTGAGACAACACGTATAACATTGTCCTTACCAGGGTGCAATGTTTCAATGCGGCCATATAGCCATTTAGCTGGAGGTAAATTGTCCTCTTTGATGAGCACGACATCTCCAATCTTGAAGTCTGGAGTTCGAATAGACCATTTTCGTCTTTGGAAAAAGTTCGTCAGGTATTCTGAAGACCAACGTTGCCAAAAGCTTTGTACCATTCTTTGTGTCAATTGCCAACGCCGTAAAGTGCTAATATGAACGTGTTGTTCATAATTATAGTCCGGAGCTAGAACTAAAGTTTCACCAACAAGAAAATGTCCAGGGGTGAGAGGTGCAGTATCACTTGGATTTGAACTAGCTTGCGACAAAGGCCTCGAATTGAGGCAAGCCTCTATTTGTATAAGAACCGTAGAAAGCTCTTCATAGGTGAGTGTAGAGTTGCCAATCACACGCTTTAAATGGTGTTTAACACTCTTTACACCTGCCTCCCACAACCCGCCAAAATTAGGAGCGTGAGGGGGAATAAAATGCCATTCGGTTTGGTTACTGGCTAAGGTGCGTGCGATCTCGACAACGACTTGAGATCTTTCGTTAAGGAACGACCGTTGCAGATCCCGAGCTGCACCAACAAAGTTTGTGCCGTTATCACTCCAGATGTGACTGCAATTACCACGTCGGGCAACGAATCGTTTGAATGCAGCTAGAAAGCCTTCAGAAGTCAAATCTGAAACGGCCTCGATATGTACGGCTCGTGTCGACATGCATATAAATAAACAAATGTACCCTTTGTACGATTTGTGTCCACGACCCTTTGATACCCGTATGTTAATAGGGCCTGCGTAGTCCACACCAGAGTTTAAAAACGGCTTGCTGGGAGTAACTCTACAAAATGGCAAATCTCCCATTAATGGATTTCGTGTCACACCCGCATAACGAACACAATGGACGCAGTTGTGAATGTGAGATCTAATTAATGTTTTGGCTCTTATGATCCAATAACGCGTTTGTAAGGAACGCAGCATCAGTTGTTGTCCTCCATGGAAAGTTTTCTCATGAGCATCAGCTACTAATAACTTAGCCAATGTCGAATCGTGAGGTACAACGATTGGATGTTTGCTGTCGTATGATAGTTTCGAATGACGAATTCTGCCACCTACTCGTAGGATTCCATCATCGTCGAGAAAAGGTGATAAGGAAATAAGGGAGCTATTCTTATTAACCTGCTCCTTAGATCGTAGAGCTTTGATTTCATCACCAAACCAAGCATTTTGACATCTTTTAATGCATATTTTTAAGGAGTCCTTTAGTTCTGATACTGTTAGGTAAGGCAGTAGTGGGGTATTCAATTCACGAAATTTTCTCATTATAATAAATCTTCTACAAAATGCTATCACTCTTACTAATCTTCTTAAAGAAGAATATTTATCCCACAGCCATCTATCTTTATCTTCGCTAGATATTGCTGCGACATGCGACTTTATAGTCCTTTCTTCTTCGCGTCTTTGAATGGAACTTGGCTTAGTGTATACTATGACGTCGTTAGATAACCATGCTGGTCCTTGCAACCACAGATAACTCTGTAAAAACTCAGACGGCGTCACTCCCCGGGAAGCGATATCCGCGGGATTATCCTTCGATTGAACATGGGACCATTGAGTGCCGTCTAACAGAGTGAGGATTTCGGAAGTGCGGTTGGCCACGAACGTTTTCCACCGGCTTGGATGGTCACTTAGCCAAGACAACACGACAGTAGAGTCTGTCCACGCATGTAAGTTAGATTTTGGAATGTTTAACACTTCAGAAATTTCCCTCAATAGGTTGCTAAGAAGGACCGCGCCACACAGCTCGAGTCGGGGAATGGAAATTTGCTTTATAGGAGCCACTTTCGATTTAGCAGCTACAAGGTTTGTCCGTACATTACCCAGCGAATCGATAACGCGAATATAGACAACAGCGGCGTAAGCAACGTTGGAGGCGTCACTAAAACCGTGCAATTCCACTCTCATGTCATCTACAGTCGTGTTAAGCCACCTCGGAATTTGAAAATTATTTAATGTTTCCAATTCGTTACGATAACCTTTCCACTGTTTTAAGAGTTCCAGAGGCAGTTCCTCGTCCCATCCGATGCCAGCTATCCAGAGCCTTTGAATGAAGACCTTGAAGGTAATTATGCACGGTGTTATCCACCCTAGTGGGTCATAAAGCTTTGTTACTTCGGATATTACCGTTCTTTTTGTTTCAGGTGCAGAAGGCGACGACAGCGGCGGTGGCGGTGGAAGCTTAACCGAGTAGTTGAATTGATCCTTGGATCGGTTCCAGGTAAGTCCTAAAACTTTTGTTACTTCATCTACCTTTATTTCCACATCCCTTCCTGAATGTTCCTTAAATATTTCTAATAACATGTCCGAATTGCTTGTCCATTTTTGTAACTTAAAACCTGCTTTTTCTAGCAGCGTATTTAACTGCTTGTAGACTATAATTGCTTCATCTACCGTCTGACAACCCGTCATGCAATCATCTATATAAAAGTCATGTTTCACTATATTGGCAGCTAAAGGATATTCATGACCATCGTCGTCAGCTATTTGCTGTAAAGCTTTGACTGCCAAATAAGGAGCACTAGAGGTTCCAAAAGTTACTGTCGATAACTTAAAATCTTGAATTTCGTCACGAGGATTTTCCCTCCACACTATTCTTTGAAAATCCGCATGCTCTTCTGTTACTCTTATCTGTCTATACATCTTGACGATGTCAGCGCCTAAACAAATAGGATGTAAACGCCATTTTAAGACAACGTGCCGTAAATCTGCTTGCAATTTGGGTCCTATCATTAAGGTATCGTTTAATGAAACTCCGTTTTGTCCTTTGCACGATGCATCAAATACCACCCTCAATTTGGTAGTGGTTCTCTCCTCCCTAATCACCGCGTGGTGGGGCAGATATACGGCATGTGGATTTTCTTTTTCGTTTTTGTTGGATATCTTTTCCATATGTCCAAGGCTCAAGTATTCATTAATGACATCTGAGTACCTCTTTTTGATTTCAGGATTAGCAGAAAACTTCCTTTCAAGACCTTGAAGCCTCTTGATTGCAATGCCTTTTGAATTGCCATACTTACACGGAGGATCGTCATATCGAAATGGAAGACTCACGACATATCGACCAGTATCATCTCGACGAGTAGTAGCAGCAAAATATTCTTCACATGCTTGCTCTTCTTGAGTCAAGCGTTTCTTGAGCGAATACGGCTCAGGCTCAAGTTCCCATAATCTTTTAAGTAGGTCGTCTTCATCCACCCTTGCATGCATACTTATAAGTACGTTGTGACAGTTATGACTCTTAGCTTCAATTTCTCCAGAAAGGATCCACCCAAGGTACGTATCTTGAGCAATTGGGGTACCTTGTGGACCTTTCATGAGACCCTCTTTCACAATATGACAGTAAATGTCAGCTCCTAACAAAACGTCAATTTTGTTAGGGGAATTAAAATGAGGATCAGCTAAATTTAACGTACTTACGTCAGGCCAATCGACTAGTGTGAAATGCCTTTCAGGCAACACCGACGTCAATGTCCCAAGCACATGGGCTTTAACTTGAATGGAAAATGAGGGGTCGAAAAGTGACTGAATTTTAAGCGTTACCGTATATCTCGAGGTAATGCCACCTTTCCCCCCACCTAGGCCAGATATGGCGCTAGTGGTTGCTATTTTTTGAAGCCGCAGCAATTGAACAGCAGCCTCAGAGATAAACGAAGCTTGAGAGCCCTGATCGAGCAGCGCCCTCAATACTTGTTTCGACCCATCTTTCGACTCAGCCTTTATAAGGGCTGTGGCTAACAACACTTGGCGGCTAGCTGAACCTTTCGAAAAATGGGTGGCTATATTTGTGGTCTCGTCCACTGACACAGACTCAGTTTTGGTATCTGAAGTTGCAACTGTTGCGGCAACTACTGTGTCAGTTTGGGTCTTGGGATGCAATAAAGAATGGTGCTTTCGTTTACATACACGGCACTTTGAGAAAACGCGACAAACTTTGTTTGAATGGTTGTATCCGAGGCAGTTGAAACACAGTCCTAAAGTATGGACAATGCTACGACGCTGATCAACATCCTCTTGTGCAAACTTTTTGCAATTATACAACTTGTGTTCTTCCGAACAGTGTGGGCACGTAATAGGAGTAGTAGTATGCAAAACTTTAGGATTAGAAATATTAGGTTGCGAAAATCTAGGTTTATATTTGGGTTCGACAAATTCTAAAGCGTGGAAACGAGCAGTTAAAAAAATCTGGAATTGTTTAAAAGATGGTAAATCATCAGTACTATTACTGACCTGCAATTCCCACTGCTTCCGTGACTCAACGTCCAACTTCAAACTTACGACATATATTACAATGACGTCCCAGGAACTGACGTCGATGCCCAGATTCGACAATTCATGTAAACAATCAGTTGTAGTATCGAGCAGTTCCTTTAAAGCGCTAGAAGACTCCTGTAACATATTACGCAAACCGAATAAACGTTTGAAAATACAATTTGATATGAACTTCTTATTATTGTACCTAGTTGTTAACACATTCCAACACTTTTCATAATTATTTTTGGTTACAGGCAAATGCCTAATTAGTTGCTCTGCTTCGCCAGACAGTTGCGATTTTAGGTAATGGAGTTTTTGTACATCGTCCAGCGACCTATTGTCATGCACAAGCGAAACAAATAAGTCGCGGAATGAATTCCATTCAATATACTTTCCGCTAAAGGTCGGCAACTTAATTTTAGGTAGTTTTAAAATCGATTCCCTTTTAGAAGTATCGCTGTCGGGTGAGACATTGCAATCTGTACTAGTTGGTGGTAATGCATTCTGAAGTTCAACCTTATAACTTATAAACGTGTCGAACACTGCTTCAAATGACTCTGTTTTCATATAGTTTGTCTTATCCAAAACATCTGAAGTGTAGTCGCTCATTAACTTTTCATGTTTTTCCACAAAGTTGTTATATTGTTTTTCCAGAATTTCTAATCTTGCATTTAAATAATTGACAGTTAGCCGCTCTTTTGGTGATTTCTTAAAATTAATGAAACCTTTTTCGATTTGGTTTTTTATATCAACCAAAACTCGTAGACTTGCCTCCATGGTAACCACAAACAATCAGTCTTCCAGTCAAGTGTCAACTTCTTGTTGTTATGACGTCTGCTGTCTGAACGTCGTCAGTGTCAATGAAAATAGTGGATGAAAATTTTCCAAGTGTTTGAAGGGAAATGTCAGTCGATCCAAAATTTGGCATGGATTCCCCGTATCAACCAAATTCGAAGAACTATTCTAAGTCCTAAATTCTCTCTAATATTTTACAAGTCCACTTTTTCTTTTTTTTACTAGACACTGACTACTTATCAAGGATTGTACTTACAGTTTTTAGCCACTTTATACTTCACTGTACTGGAGAAACTGGATATTTTTTTGATGTCAATTCATTCTTCACAGAGACGAGTTGCGATCCGAGCAAACCAAACATTTTCTTCAATGTACACTGATTTTCACATATACTACTACTTGAGTTTATCTATATGCATTTTCCTCAAAAACCGCCCTTCGGCTCGTTAGGACCTCAATACTCAATACTCAATACTCAATAGTTTATCTTGTACAAGATTGGTACAAATTCCCAAAAACCCGTGAGAATGAAATTAAAGTCATATCTCATAGAACGGAGACAATTTTATTGATATAGGTATAGGTATTATATTAGTACATAAATAACTCTATAGCGCCATGCAAGAGGGCACAACGCCATCTAGTGGTGACAGATGGGAGCAAATGCGACACAACGGATGTAGCCTTCGCTTGCTGTAGCCGATGCGTCACTAGTGAATAATAGTTATTATGTACTATAGAAATGGGATGCAAACGGCTGAAGCCTTCGCCTGCTGCTAAGCCGTCCCGTCAATGGAGAAAAGTTGATTACTACTTGGATAGGATAGATACGCACCGACCGACTACACTACTACAGCATTCGCCTGCTTTAGCCGCCGTTCCGTCTCAGTAGGAAAAAGCCTATTTCTGTATACAATAGTATCGAAAAGGTATTGCTTAGAAGCTCTTACGGCAGCGATAAATAGTCTTACAGCTTACCGCGCCAGTCTTTGTTATTTTGACTTAAACCCTTAAATTGCAACCACCTCTATAAAAAATACCGTGAAATAGGCAATTGCCGGTGCAGGCCGAGCCGTAGGCGAGGGCTTCACTAATACGAGACAAGCAAGCAATTGCTATTTCCGCCGAAGCATATTATACAGGTAGAAAAAAACTTAAACTTGAATTAAACCATAGAATAAAGTTCAGTTAGCTGTGTGGTTAGATTATTTTGCTTATTTTGGAGTTTTACGAAAACAAAATTAGCGTATTCTGTGAAATCAGCTGTCAGTAGAGTCAGTGTCAAACGTCAAATATGTGAGAACAGAATAGGTTGGCTTGGCTATATTTTCTTTTACGCACCAAATTTTTAAATAGGTACCTGTTAAAAACTTAACCCCGTCTAAAATGGTTCGCGTAACAACAGTTCTCGCACGAGTTCCTATGATTAAATTTCGTAAAGGTGGTGCTGCTGCGCCAACTGGTGGATGTCGATTTTCAGCCCCCAAAGCAGCTGCTCAGTCGGCTACTCAAGTAGGTACATGTTATATAAATAACCGAAGTCCGAATGTATCGAAATTATCTAGTTCTTACGATTTAATAGTTCCTCTTTATTTAATGATGAAGATGGTAACTAATTACCTAATTTAAATGAATATGTTGATATGACTAGCATGTTTCTATAGATCAACATTTTGATATCATCACTGTCATCGGTCCATTATCGTCCACTGCTGGACGTGGGCTCCTTCAAGTGCTTTTATATTGTATATTACTAGCTTCTGCCTGCGGTTTCACCCGCGTGGCGACTTTTTATCCAGATATTCCCGTGGGAACGGGAGTTCCTGTTGAATATCTGTAAAACGTAGTCTTGCCAAAAAATAAGTCGATCGGTTGTTTACTTAGGGCGTGAAGGAAGGACAAACAATGACACTTTCAGATTTATAGTATTAGTTAGGATTAGTATTTTGATACGATGGCATTTTAATCTATGAAAAATAATATATCTTCTGAACTCCACAGCCACAACCACAGCAAGCCCAATCTGTAGCGGCGATGAGTACGGGTGCCATTCCAGACATTGACCTTCCAGCACGCTATCAGAGACAACCACTCTCACAGGAAGAAATTGACCACATCAATGGCGGTGGAATTGTTTAGTTTCTCATCCTGTTTTATAGTTTAACTTAACTTACAAAATGTAGATCTTTTACAAAACCCATCAGTATTTATTTAGTTTCAGTTTATATTAGCACTAAGTTTTTTGAAATTTAATTGTTGAAGGTTTAAGTACATGACTGAGGAGACATTGCACAGCTTCCTTGTTATTGTTTTAAATAATTGTTATGTAGATAATGAGATATTTTCATTAGGTAATCATGTATGGGAATACATAAAACAAGATGAAATACATTTGAGCTACAATGTTATCGTAACAAGTTTTAGCTAGTACTAGTCTCCTTGAGGAGTATGGGTTTTTTAAATTAAGCCTACATAAATTGATTTCATTAGCTGTGCCATTCTTTTTACAGTCTTTATACCTTGCTTATTAGTTAAAAATGTACCTAGTTCATATTATAAATATTGCAGAAAAATGCTTCAATAAAACCTGATTCCAAACCTCCTCAAGCATTGGCAGTGATCAGAGTACCGCGAGGAGTTCTTATAGAGACAGGAAAGAAGCGGAAACAAGTTATGTCCCTGAATATTGTCTTACAGAAAACAAACAAAGAATAGTAACATGATGGTTAATGTACCAAAATCAAAAAGAGAAATGAAACACATACACAAATGTTGCACATGTAATTTATTTTTATTATAAAAGTACAAAATCATCATATAATATTTTTAATTGCTCTATTAGAACATCATTTTGGCATATAATCAATTGTTAAAATGTACAACAAATATATAAGTGAGATCAGAAGAAGTGCTCTAATAATAACGAATATTGAGTTTTTCGCCCTGGATGGCCCACATCTGTGCAACCGGCCCGTCGTAAGCGCCATCACTATTACTCTCAAATTTTACAATTCCAAATTTTGCAAACCTCTTTTTCCATTCCGGTGATTGAGGAAGTGTTAGCAATGCTTTGGTTATTCCGTTTTTAACTTTATCTGCAAAATAATCCATAAATGTTATTTGTTCTGCTGGCCAAAATAATCAAGGGGTTGAGTATAGAGTTGAGTATTAGTATTAGATGGAGTATGGTAGAAGTATAACCGGCACTACCCAGGGTTCATCGGATGACTAGATCTTACGTGATCACCACTCCTCGAGAACGTTAACGTAATTGATGAGATTACGCAGCTAGAGAGATACGCGATAACACCATTCCATGACTAGAATAGTAGGTAGGTACTCGTGTCGTGACTAAAATAGGAAATTGAGGGATCCCGTAGGGTACGACTGGGAATAACCGGTTTGTTTAGTTACATACAAAATAATACAATAATACTCGCCTTCAAAATTAGAGCTTACTACAACGGGATAAGGCGGTAGTCTCCCTAGAGTTTCTAAAAGTATTATATCTTTTCCACGGTCTTGCATAAATTTCTTAGAATATAGTAATGTTGTTGAGTCTACCGCAGCCCAGTCGGCCTGTTTTGATAGAACCATTTGAGCAGACGCTAAATGAGAACCAGATCCTGTAACCAAATTATTTAACTTTGAAAAGTAAAACCTAACTTAGAACCCGTACAAAGTTCGTTTCACTACTGGCATTGTAAAAAAAAATTGGTACGTACGTAATTTGGATCCGAAGAATGATGCATTTTCACCCTTTTCCTTCAAAGTCTTTAAAACTATTTTACTTCCGCTTAGAGATTCTTCGTCGCTATAAGCAAATGTACATCCACGAAGATCAATTAAAGTGTTCACGTTGTGCGCTCTGTGAAACAAACAGTACATAACTCTAATAAATATGAATCTAATAGTCCCGATATAACAATATTAGTTATCGTTAAACAAATACAGCTTATTAGGAGCACTCTTATCAGCTGAAGCCAATGACACATTGCTGATAACATTGTTATCAATTTATTTATTTGGTAAGAAGTCAAGCTAAAACAGTTTAATACTTTTTGTTTTGTTTACATCGATAACGGTGTAGATAGGTGGGTATGCTAGTGTCAGTTATTTTCCATTGGGCAAAATTGAAAAAAATGGGATCCATCGTTTTGTAAAAAACACGTGGGTACGTCTGAATAAAAACTGAGTTGCCTACTTACTTTTTATCGCTGTGGATAATCACATCAGAAAAATATCCTGGTGTGTTCTCTACGTTCATTTGGTGAGCAAATACCGGCGTCACCGGTAGCAGCTCTATAGAGCTGACCTCCTGCCTGAGTCGCATGTATGCTGCCGCTGTCATGAAGCCTTTAGAAATCAGTAGAATGAGTATTAACTTATTCAATTACCCATTAACTTCATTACTCAATGCTTTATTGAGCTTTCGTCATTTTCCAAAAATATATTTAAATCCTACGCTAGTTTCTCTATAACGAAAGAATACTATCTACCCGCCGATTTCAAAAGTTTAAAAAGCGAGCTTTTTGAGCCAATGTGTTTCCCCAGATTATCGCTCGGCTTTCACCGAATGATAACTACTTATAGTTTTACCTCTCAGGTCCCAAATTATGCTATGAATGAGACACAATACCTAGATTATCTATTGTTCTCTGGACACCGGCGCGCGGCCCTACTAGCAAGTGACGAATTTAATAATAAAACTTGTTTCAAAACTACCCACCTATATCCACTTTGTTTGCTGTGAAAGGATCCTGGCGGTCCGGAAACGGACCTGGCGTTCGACTCTCGTACTGTAAACTCGTGAAGCAACCCAAGGATTCTTCTAATAATTCCATGATCAATTCGTACAGTTGCACTGGATGCGTTGGGCACATGTAGGTGATGATGCGAAGTTCCTGTTTTTCTTCCGACATTTTATATTTTGAATATAATATAATATTTTTATTTACTACTATTTATCGCGATGCATTCGGCAGCAGCAATAAGCACAATGAGACCGATTCTGTGTTAGTGTAAACAACAGCATTCGGTTCATTAGTATTATCAATCGAACACTATGAGTACACGCCCGCACGCCGCAGTCACGCTCTTTGGGAAATGAACTTGCTTACTACCTAGTGTGAGTGTGACGTAAACTTACAACAGCAGTCAGACGAGCACGAGTCGGCAGCGTGCACTCAGTCAGCCGTCATACTTTCTCCTATTTATTACCTTTTGTGTTATCTCAGTACGATTATATTATTAATGAAAACGCAAAGTTTTCATAGTCTCCTCATATTAGTTATTTTAGAAACTGATATACAAAATTAAATAACAATTAGGTACATTGAATAATTATCGCTTTTGAAGTGGCTTCCGTAACTATTATACTTTAGTCTTCTGTAGCACATCAACTACGAAAACCACTCGATATCTAACACTTTCACTCCATTCATCCTTCAAGGTCAATCTAAGCTTATTATTCTGTCGTCTGTATAGTCAGCAGCACGTCCGGTTTTACATTGTACCTACTTTTATGCTATTATACCAATGAACATCTCTGCAACTCGTTAAGTCAAAGGTAAAAGTCTGACGTGCTGCTGACGACTGTCGGAATATCGGAATAAAATCCCATGTTTTAATTTTGATTCAGGCTATAAAAAATCAGTCTGTGTGTCAAACATTTAAATCCATTCAGCTGTTTTTACGTTATCCAATGAAAAAACGTCCAAACTACCTATCACATAATGATTTTTTTAGGGATCCAGTTGAAAATCAGCGACAGCCTTATCGCTGACTATGCTGAACGGGGCCTTACCATCAACAATGTAATTCATTGTAGGTTGTGAGAGTAAGATGCTGCTCTTACTACCTGAAACCTGAAAGTAACCTAAAATGAATCGCATTACAGTTGATTGTAGGCCCCTTGCCCTTGGTTGGACACCCATTTGGTACTGACATGGGACACTATATTCCCAATTCCACAAACTCCTTGTACTTTTATTCCTTTCAATGATTAATCTTTTATAACGACACGGTAATTTCGCCGTATTATACGTCACGTCATGTTGGCCAGCATGTGACGAGCCGCCGAATTTAACTTTATCTGTCAGTAATAACGTAATATTTTGCTCAGAAGTTTTTCATTTATTTTTATAGCAATTTAATAATGTATTAAGTATTATAAAGATACATAATAGGTGGCAAGTTTTTGCGAATGTGTGAAATTTGTTGTCTGTAGCGTGAGAAGGTTGAACAAGGTAATATTTTTTTTGGCTAAACTCCCGCTTGAGCTGAACAGGAATCAATTGTTTTAATAAAACATTATATAAAGTCTAATTGAGCGAAAACAATGTTAATTCATCTATCAAATACTTCCTTTGTCTTTTTCTTAGCTTACATAAATCGAATATAAAAGGTAGGTAGGCTATAAAATAAAGTTTAGCGCAAAAGATCTAGCGCGGTAACCGGTTACGTTACCGCTCAGTATTTTATGGGTAGGTTACTAGGTTCTAATGATTTGTTGGTTTTACAAAAATAGAACAAATATTGAATAAAAATATGTCAAGAGCAAACTAACTAGTTTTCGTAGTATTATCAGTGTTGCTAGTTGTAGTCTAGTACGAGCACAGATCTATGTCTGTGAGTACGAGACTAGTGGTGCCCTGAATTTTTTCTACTCTTTTCTGTCGCACTGTATGTTTTTTCAGATAAATAAAGATTTATTGAAATCCGTTGTCAACGGACGAAGCTATGGTTAAACTTAGATAAAAAATACAGACATTGAACAAGAACCACCTTCTTTTTTAAGTCGGTTTATAACGTTTTTATTTTTTTTATTTTTACCTTTTCTGCTAAAAATCGGCCCGTTTCAATAAAATTTTCGGACCTTTTAAATTGATGTGCTGGCAACACGGATCCTACATTACATTACGTACATTACTATAAAATTTGTGAATTTGTGTCGACCAGCCGTAGGAATCACCCCTACAACAAGGTGGTTCCATGGAAGTATTACCTAAACAGGAATGAGTTCTCTTCAAAGTATTTACTGTTAGATTTATCAAAACTAGTCTTTATTACAATGACATAAGAATTATCCTATACGCAAAACCCGAAACGAGCCGAGCGAGAGGGCTGTAACTGTACAGTTTATCCTTGTCTAACGATGATTTTATATTGCCACCTCCAATTAATTTTCGAATTTAGAAGAAAATAATATTCACAGATTGCGTGCGTTTCACGATCTTCTGGTACACTGAAAATGAATTTTTTTTAAATAAAAATTCCATTGTTATAAATATTAATACTACCTATATTGAACTAGTACAATACTTTGAAGTCACAGCTAACCCATGAACATAATTATTTTGGATCTACATTTCCGTATCTATTCGTGTGTAGATATGTATGAATTTCCCTTTCTTACCCGTGGCACAATAAAGAAAATATTTCATTGTTATAAACCTTAGATTTTATGTAAACATTTTACAATTATATTGAAAGGTAGTATTATAACCTAAAATAAAACTTCTAAAATTTGAGGCTCTCTCTCTTTTTCAACTTTCGCTCAAGGTTCGTTTATTCGTATTAACCTCCAACAAATGCAATTGCAAACCCACAATTATCACTACATATTATAAAATAAAGTTTCTCGCCGCGTCAGTCAGTCTGTCTGTCTGTTCGCGATAACCTCAAAACTACTGAACGGATTTGCACGCGGTTTTCATCGATTGATAGAGTGATTCCTGAGAAGAAAGAGAAGCTGTATAATAAGTTGAGGTTTAATGTAAATTGTTAGAAATATGACGATAATAATTGTTGAAGATGTCGGCAAAAATTAAGCCGACTGGTAGCTTGCATGGAAAACGCTGCATAAATCTTTTACCTCACCGCTACGCATACCCAAAATACGCGTTCTGCGCAATCCGCACCCCATTTTAAGATGTTTGCCTCGTACTGTTTTAACATAAGCCGAGCGATAATCCACGCGTAGGTACTCTTAAAGACTGGAAGGTACTTATTAGTTTTCTTCTTGGGTGTTGCTGGAAGGTTGCAATTGGCAAAAGAAGGGAAGAAACCGACGCGAAACGAGGGTGGGTCACATGTTTCTAAAATTTTAAATTTATTATTATATAATAAGGATTTATTTATTTACTAAATTCAATGCTAAAATACAATTCACACATGTAAACATACTTAGCATAGCCTATATTTTTATTCATAACTTAAGCGTTCAACGTCAAAATAAAACAGTTGTGTTGGAGTTTACACGGCGTAAGGTATGTTCGCCTAATCAGGGCCGGTTCCTAATGAGGGCCACCATTTCAAAAACCCTGTTCCCGATACTAAGGCGCATAATATACTGAGACGGTTTCCGCTCCGGTGGACGGATTTGCAGCGTGAGATTGTTATACACTGCGGGTTTTGTATACACATCAAGATTCTACAGCCGTAGTTAACAAACACACTACCAACAACCGGAGCGGTGTGCGGTGCAGTGTGGGATCCGCCTAAATTGAAATCAAATCTGGCGCCGACGGTTTTTCGATACGGTCCGAGATATAGGCGATTTACATTTTTTTGTAATTTTTCGATTTTTTAAACCATGTTGTAACCCTCGTCGATACGCATTTTTTGAGATCAACCATTCACGTAGCCCTAACTCACGACACCACGACACGACCACGCGTCACGTAATACCTATAGTAGTAATTAAAATACTTATACTGGTAACACTCATCCTCGTCCGTGTTGTTACCATGAAGCTATAGAGAATACTGGAGGCCAAACTCAGTTCTTAAAGTTGAAGCCAAGTAGGTATAACCTCAATTGACCTTTCGTTGGACTCCAGTGTGGCTATCTCATAAATCTAAATTTGCCCGGAGCCTGTTTCATAATAGTTAATGATATTAATTGCTAATATTATTAGACTCATAATAATAAAATATTAGTAAGCATTTTTCTGTTTATAAACTTTTTGACATCACTGATAAATGATATCTTTTTGACGTCACTAATATCATTAGACCTGAAAGCTTATGGAATCGAAGCCAGTATGAAAAACTTAAACAAAGAGACTACTTTGCAACCGCTAAAATTAGTTATAACCTTTAGTAAAAAATTATACGCAAAAATTAATTATGCTATAGGCGTAGCAGCATACGTACTTAGCTGCAAATAAATAGAAATTCGTAACTTTTGACGCAGTCATTTCAATTTCATTATTCAATATTCCCGAGTTGTAATTCAATCTGTAATTTGTTAAATTATATTTCATTAAAATTAAGCTATTTCCATAAAATAAATTAAATCATTTCAATATTGTTTTCTGAATT
The DNA here is from genome assembly GCA_910589605.1 of Chrysoteuchia culmella. Classification (NCBI taxonomy): domain Eukaryota; kingdom Metazoa; phylum Arthropoda; class Insecta; order Lepidoptera; family Crambidae; genus Chrysoteuchia; species Chrysoteuchia culmella. The sequence goes on along the minus strand of OU342651.1, from coordinate 15,737,410 downwards.
TCCTCATTATTGTGGTATCCGGCATCCTCGTGCAATGGTAACACCGTATGTGTCTATGTCAATCAATCAATATGGTGGATGTCAATTTCTAATTTTGCGGACTCGAAAGTTGCGATTCATAATACGACGTTTCTTGCTATCAAAACGTTATTTTATTCTGCATTTAAAAATATTAGGTCTTAAAGTATGAAATTGCCGTATTGTAAGAAGAATTTTAGGCAAATTTGAATTTTCATACTAAGTACTAAGATTTTGAATGATTTGAAAATAGCTTGTATGTACTATTTTTTTTATTGCATTGAGCTAATTTAATTAAATTAGATTCTTAATTTAATGTTAAGAATCAAATGAATTTAATTTAAAAAAAGCAAAATTAATTCACATTTAGCCACCGCGATTTTTCCCTTAATACCTAATTCCGATAATACCATTCGTCTATTCTACCGTTACTTCTAGCATAAACTGGGTATATAGACATAAATTTGAACTGATAATTCTGAAACATAATGACAATTTCATATTGAGACCAAGATACGAGATAGACCTATTATTATCATCGTGTAAACTGTACACATGCATACCTACACAGATATTTAAATTATAAATTATAAATAAATAAATATTTCCATACAATCACACCAATTATCTAGCCCATGTAAAGTATCATGAAGAACTTGTGTTATGGATACTAGATAACGGATAAACATACTTATATAATTTTTTTTGGAAATACATACATAATATACATATTAAACACCCAGACCAAGACAAATAGACATGTTCGTGCACACAAATATTTGTCTTGTCCGGGGATCGAACCCGGGACCTCTGGCGCAGAAGGCGGGGTTAGTACCCCTGCGCCAAACAGGTCGTCAAATTGATACGTTTTTACCTATATTACTAGTTTTAATCTTTAAACTTGTCTCCTTTACTTTGTAGTTGTATGGACACCCTATTTAGAAAGAGAGGAGGGGGACCTATGGAGCGAGATAGAATGCAGTCAAGGTCATTTTTTTTTGCTTCAAGTAGGTATGAGGAGTTTGGCCTCCAGTATTCTCTATAGCTTCATGGTTGTTACGTGTTGATAATATTGACTGTGTTTATCGTTCGTACTTATTATTTTATTGCTTAAAAATGGTAAGAACTTGCATTATTGATATTTGCAAACGTGAATATTACCCGGATTGTGGATTGTCTTTTCATAGGTAAGTGTTACGTCGAGAATTCGAATGCCTAGAATATTGTAGGTAATAGGGTGACCATAAACATGGGTTTGTCTGTTCCAGATATTATATAGCATAGGTACAATCAAAGTGGCCCTCCGGCCTACCGCCTAACTCAAATTGCTATAGTTTTATGACGTTAATGCACTATTCGTCCGTCATTGTGTTATGACAAGGACGGACAGGCCATTGCTATCACTATCGATATCAGAGGTGCCAGAGGCTCTGGCCCTAAGGTCCAAGTCCAACAGGTGCAGGAATGTCGTACCTACACACACACATAGGTAATATCTGGCCGCGAGAACTAGATGCACGGCCATAGACAACACAGTCATGTTGCCGTTTTGCAAAGTAGTATGCGCGAATAGATAGCTGACAAAAATAAAGCTTACAACAAATACGTAATTAATATAATTTTTAATTTATGATTCAACAATAACAAAATATTTTATAGTTTTAATAATAAAGTGTCTAGATACATCTGAAATCGTTAGTTCCGTTTTCGTCTACAACGGTTATCTTTTGACACAGACTCTACCTGGTTTTACAAAATTTTAATTAGATTTCTTACAATTTGTTTTTTTTTAGTTTTCCTAAAAATGTCAAGATGAGGGAAAAATGGATAAGTGTCATACCACCTACATCAAGAAAAATTACTGATAATTCAGTGATATGCAGTAGACATTTCAAAGTGGAAGATTATGTACCTAATTTGTCACGACCAGTGCTAAAAGAAAATGCAATGCCTTCAGTTTTTCTATTTGTAAGTACCTACATAAAGAGTACCTACCTATCTAAATAAGTAGTAAGATATTCACATGTATCGGATGGTATGGTACCCACCTTACAACTCATAAAGGCCTACTCAAACTTGAGCGGTATCCGCTACCGCCTTGGGTAGCGGTAATACCCGAGCGATATCCCACTGGGTATTTGGTATGGCATTTTCTTAGCTGTCGCGAAACCGGAACCGCATACCAGATGGGTACGCAATACGTACCGTGTGTTTGGCGAATCTTTTACTCCCCCCGCGAAAGTGGTAGCGGTAAAATGCCGCTGTGGTTCGAACAGAGCGTTATCCGCATACCCATTGGGATATCGTTACCGGCACCGGTAGCGGATACCGCTCAGTTTTGAGTAAGCCTTAAAGGATGATGCCGTTGTCTTCATACAAGCTAGGCCGTGATAGGCTTTGATGACCATCTTTGATGACCATTACTACCGATAGGGGCGGCATTGTCATACAAAGTGCAAATTTCTATTTGGATTTTACAAATATAGCACTAGTCACTTACAACGTAAAGAAAACTATTGTATGGTTAAAGCAAAAACCGCACTTGTCATGTGACATGTGTTGTTCTTCTAAAAATGCCATAGATAAGTGCTGTATTTGCTTAATCCATACAATAGTTTTCTTTACGTTGCGAGTAACTAGTGCTATTTTTGTAAAATCTGAATAAACAGAAATGTGCACAATGCCGCCATCTATCGGACCCCGTTAAAATGTAATTTTCCGTAGAAACTGACAAGTGTCGTTTAATTGGAAAAATGTCTTCTAAAATCATATTTAAAAAAATTTACTTATTCATATTTTGTTAGTAAAAGGTACTTACTTTACCATTAGTAATGCCATGATCCAAGAAAACAAGGTCTGGCACTCCGGGTGTGACACATGCCTACGTCACTGTCGAGTTGCCACTATAAAGTAACAAAACAATAATGAAGGAAAGATTTTCTGTCGTCACTCATGCAAAAAATATTATTTATACATTACAATTGTTATTTGTTTGTTTTAACAAACATGATGGTCTTGGTTATACCTGAATGAACGTTATTAGTTAATTAAGCACTCACGGTTTTAGCGGATTCATACAGGTAATATATGGGAGTCGGGAAGTTTTATTACTCACTACTGGCAATAATACGGCGATGACGTAGGCTTGTGTTGTGTCACCCACGTGACCTGTTGTCACGGGAGTGCTTTAGCAGGCGCAGTATGTTATTATACCATGAGTAATGCAATCTATATTAATAAGTAGGTAATATTAGGAAAATTATAACAATCAACATAATTATATGTTTTATTTGCAGGCTGATACAAAAAAAATAACAGTATTAAGTAATATTCAAATAAATATTCCTTGTAAAAGCGTATCCGAACCGCCCTCAAAGTTATCTGATGAGCCACTTGCAAAGAAGCCTCGTACTGAAAACTTGTGTAATGATGTCAGTGTCCAAACAGAACAGAGAGGTGTAAGTAAAGAAAACTTGCAGCAAAAAGTTAAAGTTCTAACTCAGAAATTACGTAGACGCGCTAATAGAATACATGATTTAAAATCTCTCTTAAACATCTTAAAAAAGAGATGTAAAAATTTTAATGAAGTGGAAGGTATGATAAAAAATAATTTTATAGATATTCATAAATATTTATATAAGGACAAAAGTAATAAAGGAAACAGATACAGTGAAGAAATAAAGAAGTTTGCCCTCTCTTTATATTACTACTCACCAAGAGCATATATGTTTTTAAGGTCATATATTGCATTACCACATCCAGCTACTTTGAGAAAAATATTAGCTACCAATGATTGTAATGTTGGTTTCATGCAAGAAGTGCTCGAGTTCCTTAAAAGTTATGTTCAGAATGATGATTCTATTAAAAATGTTGCTCTTATGTTTGATGCCATGCACATTCGGTCCGAAGTAAAAGAAGATAAAAAAACTGGCAAATATTGGGGTTACACAGATTATGGAGGAATTGTGCCAGTAACCGCGGAAGAATGGGCTACAGAAGTCTTGGTTGTTGAAATAGTGTCTTTGAAAAGTAGATTTAAATGTCCCATAGGATATTTTTTTATAAATAAGATAAGTGCTAATGTGCAAGCACAGTTAGTTTTAACAGCAATTCGTTTATTAAGTGACATAAATATAATTGTAAGATCACTGACGTGTGATGGAACAACTTCAAATATTTCTACATACCAATCTTTGGGTTGTGACTTCAGTTTGTCTGAGATGCGAACGCATTTCAAGCATCCTACTCGTGGTTTGAAAATATATTGCATATTCGATCCTCCTCATATGTTAAAGCTGTGTAGAAATATTTTGGCAGAAACTAATTTGAGCTCTGATAAAGGAGAAATAAAATTTCGATATGTGCAAGATTTACATCAAATTCAAGAAGAAGAAGGTTTGCGTTTCGCGAATAAACTGTGTAATGCGCATGTAAACTTTTTTAATAAAAAAATGAACGTTAGGTTAGCCACTCAATTGATCAGTAGTTCAGTAGCAGATGCGATTGACTTTTTAAGACAGAGTGGTAATCCTAAATTTATAGGTAGTGAAGCCACTGTGCAGTATATTAGAATGCTTGACAGATTATTTGATTTAATGAATTGTAAACATCCTATGGGATCTGGATTCAAATCACCCATGCGACTTGAGAACAAGGAGTTTTGGATAAATGTATTTAATGAAACTAAAGATTACCTCTTAACTTTAAAAATTGATGAAAAAAATGTTTTAGGGCATAGACGTAAAACAGGAGTACTTGGATTAATTGTTAATACAATTAGTTTTCAAAATTTGGCTTTGGATTTATTGCAATCAAATGAGTGCAAATATTTCCTTACTTATAAATGTTGCCAAGACCACCTGGAAATGCTTTTTTCTTGCGTCAGAGCTCGTGGTGGAGGAAACGATAATCCTAATGCATTACAATTTCGTTACACATTACGTAGATTATTGTTCAAAAACAGTATAACACCAAGCATTAATGCAAATTGCACTGTTGACGATTATGAATCGACTCCAGTGCTTGAGTTCAGAAGTGAGAAAAGGACTATTGTGGAATCAAATAATGAAGATAATACAGAGAAATCCGTAGAAGTTTTACTAAATCTCATAGATAATTCGAATTTATCTAATTATAAATTAAACATTATTTATTATATAGGTGGCTGCATTGTAAACAAAATGATTGGTAAAATATCTTGTAAAGACTGTTGTTCAATTTTGTTAGTCAACAATATTACAGATCACAATTACTGCGTAGATATATCTCAATTTTCTGCATTTACCACTTTTGTTGATCGAGGACGTCTTAAATACGTATCTCATTTTGTGTTTGAAATTTTGAAGTACTGCGAGAAATTGTTTGTTACAATGTCAATAGAATCTTTAAAAAATATTCGCAAAAATAAAATTATAATGTACGTTGTTCAAGAATTCTATACCAAATTTAACAAAATGATGAGTCCTCCACACCCTCAGCTTTCTATTATGTCTGAAGTTCCACATGAAATCCAATTAGTAAAATCTTTAGCCAATTCTTACTTGAATTTACGCTTTCATCATTTTACGAAATTAAAGTCACTGAGTCTTTCCAAGGGTGCGGTGGGTTTACGACAAAAACTTCATAAGACTGTCTTATTTAATAATGTTTAAGTTTGTTTTATGCTACTATCTGTTTGATAGCTATAAGGGGGCTTCCATAAATCTCATACAATCTGTGTGATGTGTGGGAGAGATGATGTTTTTGCAAATATTACCACCAGAAACAGTGTAAAATTGCGATAAAGCTTAGTTAAATTAAGTAATACAATGTTTCTTTACTAAAATATAGCTAAATTCTACACAAAAATATGCTATAAAAAAATGTCACGTACGTAACATGGGGAGGGGGGGACGAAAAATCGCAAATATCGACTCACGTTATTTATGGACGCCTCCTAATGAATAAAAATGAGAATAATAATAATAGCTCAGCTGGACGGAATCCGCCTGGCCAATTCCTTCGGCCGACCAGCGAGACAGAAAGGAAGCTTTTTCTGAATTGACCTTTGATTTGAAATCTGTGATTGACGTATAATAAAATAAAACAATGTTTTGTAAGTTATTATCGTTTTATTGTTTTGTGTACCTACTTACATATCAGTGGGAAAAGAAAACCGTTGTGGGAATGGAAGGCGCTGGCACAAAATAAACAAGTATATTTTGTGGCGCTGGTGTGCTTAATTTACCTCATAAACTTATTATACCTACTCTATTTAGGTACCTCTTCTGTTTATCAAACAACACTATATCACATCTGTAGCATTGATAAGCTTCTGACCACTTTTTTAGTAACCGATAGTCTCAATTCAAGTAATGTTCTCAGGTCTGAGGGAATATCCGTAAATAGGCGACAGTATGGTCACTCGTCGTTGAAAGAGACAAAATGAACACTGAGTAATCTCTCGCTCGGCACAGTTTTTTCACAACAGCGCATTCCTGTTTAGGTAATACTTCCATGGGTGGTTCGTAGTTTTAAAAAAAAAAAATGCTTCACAAGTCAAAACTCCATGTTGAGGTAGCCATTTTCGAACCACAGATTACCGAGCCGCGCAATTTGACAGCTCTTACTAATACTCTTAAAATTATCATAGTTTCTCATTATTCTGTGAACGTTTTAACGAGTAACGAACGACTTTCACGAGAATAAATTATCCACAACAATTGATAGCATTTTATGTTTGTGAAGGAACTACCGCTGCTGCTACATTGAAAAACATTATAACAGTAAGTTTAAATTAGTAGCTTGATGATCTGCCAACTCTGCAAAGGATTTACGGAGTGTGAGTTTATGTTCAATAACCTATATAAAAAAACTTGTATTTTTGTTTTCAGGAAGTTGTGAAGGCTGTAAAACAAACAGGTCCCTCCTATGGCGATAATTTGTGACCAAGGATCTACATTCTGAACATGCTTGAAAAGATCTCAAGCAGACACCAAGCGTGAAAACTTGATTAATGAGATGCCTGAAGGTTAGTACTTAGAACTTCTGAAGAAATGGAAATCATTAACTTTAAAATTTATTTATATTTATATTATATTTTTTCACATAAACCTATGTCTTGTGAACATTGAGTTAATTCACCCATTTTGTAATACCAAGCTGCTATATTTTTTCAGGTCATTAAAATTTAAATCGCCATCAATGGACACAAATTCTGTATTATTTAAGATCCATCCTTATAAAGGGCATACATACTAAGCAAAGACCTGTCATTATGTGGCAAAACTGATATACGAATGCTGCATAAAACTACAGATGACCACTTTCAACCAACATCATCACAACAAATGAAGGTAAATTTATATCCTCACTGATGTCATAAATGTGAAAGTACCTAACTGTTTGTTACCTAACATTTTTAGATGACATGTTTTTCCATAAATTTAAATTATATGTTAAAAAGTCACTTAAGCGAAGGTAGATGATTATTTAAAAGAAAATGCATGGATGTGATACTTTTGTATGAAAAACAGAGTGTAAGAAAATTTTCCTCTTATTTAAATATATTTCAAGATTGTAGATTTGTGTTTGGCAACAACATTCCATTGTAAATGTTCTTGTTTCTGTTAAAGCTGATAAGTTTGTTGCGGCCGTTCGTCTTATCAGTTCAAAGATGTCCCAAATGTTTGGTAGGGAAATTTTTTTTTTCTATTTGAATAAAACTCTTTGTCTTTGCCCTTGACCCAATGCCTCTTTTGTCATGATTTTAAGAATCCTGATTGAAATAATTAATAAGTCATGAACAAATATCCACACCAACCAAACATACTGATCAACATCAGAAACAAGTTTTTTAAATCAGTTCACATTGATTGGTTTGGAGGTCTTCAGCATCATGCTGATGCTTTAAATTTTTTCATTGTTATTGTTTGTAGAGTCCAAATTCATAAGTTTTGTACAATAATAAATAAAAATATAAAAGGGTCTTTTTCAGAATCTAGTATTAATATTAATTTTGTTATGCATCAATTGGCACTTGAAAAGCGCAAAAGGTATACCTACTGAAAGAAAATATGTTACTTGTAGCTGCAATACAGCTATTATATACAATGTAACTATCTTTGTTCTCAGAATCCCGGAGAAGAGACCAGTGGCAGCATGGGTAGGACGGGCATTGTGCTCGGCGAGTCCCACATTACATTAAGTGTGCTAATGCGTAAATGCATTTTTCCCGTGCATAATAAGAAAAAAGCCAGAACTAGATTCCAATTTCGTTCTTTTTTTTGCAATCTTATTTTAATTCTAACATTAAGTATGTAATAACACTAAATTTGCTATTAAATGAAATCGGTACCTGGTTCCTACATGTCATCGCTTAGTAATAGTTAGTGTATTACTTGTCATCTCATAACACTTCTAAAAAATTTAAATAAAAGTTTCTTCTTTTTCATTAAACACATGGGTTGTATCACAAGTTGTTGAAATCACTGTTTATAATTGTTTAACTTCTTCCATCAATTATGTACTGATATAAGAAATGTTATATTTTAGTCATTCACACTTCTTATGTATTGAAAATTAGTATTTATACATTATTTTTTAGCTTATAGGTAATGATTATAAGTAATGACTTATTACTTCATTAAAAATGCAATTTTACAGTTTATTAATAATAACTTATTTTTTTTACTACGTTAGTCATATTGTTGTATTATTGTGATTTGAATTAAATAAAAAATTAATCTGATTTTGTTGTTTTATTCATTTGAGCATTTAAAAGTATAGGATTTAAAAAGTACACTAGGGCTGTAGTGCTGCTTGTATCGATATCGATAAATTTTAGTATATCGATATGTCGTTCGATAGACTTTGCCGCACTATCAACGTGAAGCTGACATTAGACTAAGAAACGGCCAATAGTAGGCTTGATTCCTATCTGTACTACTATATAATCTAATTTGTGGTGTCGACGATCATCGATTTCGAATCGAATTTGTACGTGGTTTTATAAGTTCAGCTAAAATAAATAAAGTAGGTTGAATAAAATTTCGTTTCTCAAGGTACATAGAAAAAAAATATAGTAAAATTGAAGATGGGCAAAGAAGACGTATCAGCGAAAAAACGGCGCAAAATTAACCCTACCTCATCCACAAGCGAAGTCGGCACCAAGCAAGGGCCGGTCGACTTGTATAAGGTATTCAAGTTTTTATTTGTTTGTTTACTTTATACTGTAACTCTGTTTTGTTTGCACTTATAGGTATGTATTTTCATAGTCAGGTAACCAAATACTGTTGTATTTGTTGTTCATTGTGGTATTCCACTACCAATAACTTGGTCCAATTTCTGTGTCCAATATTATAAATGACAGATACACAATAGAATCCCTATCAATATATTTGATGAGGACATCCAATATCTTTGGTCAAATCTACATGGGACTAAGATATTGGATAAGTGGAATTCCACCCTTAGAAACTAATGAGACCAGTACCAGACCAGACCAGATGTACCAGATACTTGGGTTTTTACAGCCATGTTTTAAATATAATCTGGACACCTTTTTTCAGCGAGTGGTCGAATTTGAAGAAACCGAAGCCCAGCTGCGTCCTGCTGAAAAAGATGCTGTTTTATTTAGAAAGATTTGCCAAGATGTTCGACACATTTTTGCTGATATAGCAGAACTAAAGTTGAAAGACTCTGATGAGGTAAATTATAAGATCTTTATTTTAAAGATATAGTTTTCTGATAGTTTTTTCTTATAACTCTTATTGTATTATTTTAGGCAAGAGACAAAATCAATTTTAAGCGAGTAGAAGCGTCATTGCATCTAGTTGCATTGAAAAAATTGAATCGTCTTGAGAAAGTCCGTACTAGAGCTGGCAGAGATGCTCTACATAAAGAAAAGCAACAAGTGGATTCCACACATTTACTCCTGCAGAACCTGCTTTATGAGGCAGATCATCTCAACAAGGAAGTTACTAAATGCCTCCAGTTCAAATCAAAGGATGAGGAGATAGAACTTGTTCCTCTTGAAGATTTTTATAAAGATGCCCCTGCAGAAATATCTCGTCCAGTAAGTAATGTAACTAATAATTATAATATTAGAGATAATTTCAAGTGCTTGCTTTTGTATTCTTTGTACTAACTTTGGCGGGACAATACATCTATTATAATATAGTATATGTAAGGAAACATCATGATTTATTTATTAAGAATTGTGATGTTCAAAATTTTAATACTAGAAATTAGAATAAGCTTGCCGTATCAAGATTTCGACATGAAAAATGTAGACTCGTTTTTGGGGAAAGGCATAGCTTTTTTAATAAAGTTCCACAACAAGTGGTTGAGCTGCCTTTGAATAAATTTAAAATGTAAGTATGTTAAAAAGACACTCTTAAGCAGAGATTATTACAAGGTGATTATTTAAAAGACCAAAATGCATGGATGTGATACTAACATAAAACATAAGTATTGTTATTGTATAAAAGGAAAATATCCTAATAACAGAGTATGAGAAAATTTTCCTCTAATAATAAATATATTTCAAGATTGTAGATTTGTGTTTGGCAACAACATGTTCCATTGTAAATGTTGTTTCTGTTAAAGCTGATAATTTCTTGCGGCCGTTCTTCTTATCAGTTAAAAGATGTCCTGAATAGCTTGTAGGGGAAAAAAATTTGGACTATTGAAAGCAATTATCTATAAGTCTATTTGAATAAAAAAAAATTACTTGACTTTGACTTTGTTACATTATCATCATAAATGTATGTGGAAAACAATTGCTCAAATTCCTTTTGTCTTTGATAGGAAATTACAAATCATGATGAACATCAATTACAACTAGCAAGACTTGAATGGGAATTGCGGCAACGTCGTGAACTGGCTGGTTCTTGCAATGAGTTAGTTGCCTCTAAAGAGCGAGTAGCAGCTGCCATAGCTGCAGCACGGTCAAGGCTAGACGCCCTGTCTCCACATCTACGGGATGTTCTTAAATCAACTAAACCCCTTCAAGAATGTTTAGCAATGAGGTTGGATGAAAAACGTGATGAAGCAAGAGCTGCTTCATTACTACCACCACCGCTTTTTTTACTGTATGCCAATTCTAGTGCATATAGTGATGTACTGGGTGAAAAAACAGTCACTGTTGGTGAGTACTATTATATTACAGTAGCGGCTGCCCGCGTGGTTCCCGTTCCCGTGAGAATTTGGGATAAAATATAGCCTATAACTTAATCCAGGCCAGTGTTACCCAAAGTTGTCAAGGGTATAACCCATCTAATTGGGGAAAGTCTGGTAATTTGGACCAATTTTTTTCAATCCCATTTTAGACCTAGCATGTTTGAGTTTTTACAAATGTTTATGGTATATAATGGAAGAAAAAATATTTAATTTAGCATGTATTAAGCATAAATCAATATCATTCTTATAAATTTATCACATATCAACAAATTATGAGCTCAGAGCTTGTTCCAATTTAGCCAACTAGTTTTGTAATTTGGACCACAGGGTTGCAATTGGACCTTAATAAGTTTCAAGCTAAAAAAATCTTTTGTCATACGGAATAAACTTGAAAATTATATGAAAACTAGTTTTTAATCAACACCTACACACAATCAACAACAAATGTCAGGATTGCTCAGTTTCGTGATTCCAATTATGGCAACTACTTTGGGGCATCCAAACATATTTAATTCTTAAACCATACATAATTATGTCGTTCTAACTTCAAAATATTATTTAGGTACTAGAATATTTTCAAAATCATTAATAATAAATAAGAAAGTAAAAATAAAAAGCATAATAATAATAATAAATCAATTATTTCGTAAATCATCCATAGTTGTTAATAACATTTTAACTTATATCACAGAATACTTAATAGTACAAGTACAGAATGTTCACTTCACAACTCCAATCAAACAAATAGCTAGTCTAGCTCACGACGCAATAACGTCCAATTCACGTCGCATTGCGCTAAATGCCTAGCATTTTATTCACATACAATTTGCGTCTCTTTTTATCGCGTAACTCGTATTCCTTCTGACGCAGATAGGGTTGCCTCTTTGTGATTAATTTAATTATATGTAGGCTTTGTGGAGGCATATGCATAGTATAATCAAAAGTTAATACCCATCAAAAGTAAAGAAAAAATATCAAACCTTCCTAAAGTACCTACCTACTTTTCTAACATAAATTGATAGCGATACGGCATACATTAGTCTGTACCCGATGATATACCTCTATGACTGAACTCAGTAGCAAAAGGGAACGACTGTAGGTACTTATATGGTAAGGTCAAAACTAATAAATAAATCTCAGCTCTTGGTTTATAATTTATATATATATTATAGGTAAGTATACTATCGTAAAAAATATTTTTTTTTTGTTGTCAAACTTTCATTTAAAGTTGGTAATAATAACGTAATTTATGCGTTAATTATATCCTACATAAAATTACGAACTAAGTATTCAGAAAGGTAGATAGCTCGATTCACAACACAAGGTTGAACAGAACCATGCATGGCGCGATTTAGACTAGTCTTCAAAAATAGGTATGCCCAATTCATAAAATATATATTTATACCTAACTTTAAGATGTACTTAGTACGTACCTATTTATCTAACCATGCCATGTTATGCTAGTGAACAGAAAAAAATGTAGATACCTAAGTAGGTGTGTACGTTTTACTTACTAATAACGACGAAACAGATCGTTAATCTCTCAAATTCGTGTAATTCTATCAAACTCGTGAAAGATTATTACACCAACCTAGTATACCTACTATTAGTATACTTATTTAAATATTAAGTGTACATGATAAACCTAACATGAATGAGAATTTCTAATAATAACCACTATAAAGTAGAACTTATTTTTCTACAAAGGTTAACTTTGGATCGCGATCCGTGTTTAAGCAATTAAACACTGCACATATTTACTAGCTTTTTATATGTGTTTCCATTTTAAATTTTACCGATTTTTAGCTTGTTAGCTACGGAAACTACGAAAAGTACGAACAAAACTCGCGCGTGCGTCACTGCTCGCTCGTGAGTCGTGAGTCCCTACTAGATTAGCAACGCCGGAGTTGCCGCCGCTCGTAGGTACATTTTCGAGCCTACACGGGGAGTGAAACAAGCCTGCTTATATCTAGTGCTAATGAATAATTTACCTCAGACATAAGGATTGCCAGTAACTCGCCAAAATTAAAAAAGTTGGTCTTCCCTCTAATATCTATGGACTTACTTGAAGAGATCGCTCTTAGCGATAAGACCGCTTTTGCCCACATATGTTTACATTTTTTGTACTTGTGCTCTGTATGTACTCTATTTTTGTGTATGCATTATAGCGTTTTATCTATCTATCTATCAAAGTGGCTATAGGTATTACTATGTAGTTTTGCACATTTAAGACCAATACCTTCATTTCTAAGATCATATAAAGCATTTATTTCAATGTTTAGTGTCCATATATAATATTTTATTAGTCATAAGGAGTACGGGTAACAACGTAAAAACGGGTGGGGTAAATTGGACCCAGTCCATTTTACCCAATTTGATATGGTCCGACATAACCAACACGACAAATGTACTTTAATCCGGCGAGGATTTGTAGTATTGAATTTACGCCGACCAATTTTGAATGTCTCTGTACACAGACATAGATCTAAATAGACGACGCAAGTACCGCGATTTGTATGAAAACCGAGCGTGCCACTTTTTATGTACTTATAATGACGTCTACGCTAATAGTGATGGGAAATCTCTTTCCGTGCTAATGTTAAGTCGATCGACTAAAGTATTCTTTAGTCGATCTGCGTTGCAACATTCATGTATTTTAGATGCAAGTCATTTTAGTTAATAATTAATAGGTAAAACCTTTCCAAATCACAAAATATTAACAAGGTTATGATTCAAATTATTTTTATCTGTACTTTTTTGCATTCATAATGAAATTTGTATTACCGAAAAATTTTAAATGAAGTTTTAGAAAAAGTCGACCCGTCTTGGTCCTTACTAGTTCCGATAGGACCTTTAAGTGTCCGGGAAAATGCTCTTTAAATACTTCATTTTTAATTTTTTTCAGTAAGGTTATATTTTGTATATTATTGAAGGTGATTATTTTTATTAGATAGCAGCACAAAATATATAGACCACTAAATTTTAATTAGTACAAAGATTTTAGGGGATGTTAGTGTCCATTTAATAAAAACAACTTTTACTAAGGGACCAATCACAGAATCGGGAAAAAAAATTAGCTGTTCCATAGAAAAGTACAACATCTACTCCACTTTAATGTATGGAACGCTGATTTTTTTCGCAATTCCGTGGTTGGCCAGTAAAAGTGGTAGTAAAAATTGTTCATATTGATGGACACTATCATCCCCTAAAATCTTTGTAATAATTAAAATTTGTAATAGGAAAACATAACGTGCGAGGAAAAATAAAACTACAAAAATAAAAACAGCAAACTTTTAATTCACAACTAGTATTCTTTATAATGTAATACTGAAGGTAAATTGTACATTTTGAACTGGATTAGTTATGATTTAAAACTAACAAGTACGCCCATGCATGTTATTGAGGATCAATTAAAAACAAAAAAAAGCGCAACATTTAAAAATTAAATTTGACAACTTTAAAACACATCATTATAGACTTCTCCATTGTTCATCAAACTATAGTCTTACACTTCACACTTAATCACGTCAATATATCAATAGTTGGATGTGCTGTTTTGGTCAATAGTCGACGCTTTTTCCCTTCAATAAAGCTGGCTTCATTAAAGTGTATTGAACAAATAGTACTATATTTGGTTGGGAACCAATCTTTATTTCCCGTCGCGACAATCCATTTTTCTTTTAAATTAGGATCATTCGGAAAACTAAAAAAAACGAAAGGTTAGTGTTATTTCAATTTTTTATTTTATTTTACTGCAAACAAAAACTCACTTCCCAAAAACACGTGAAAATTAAACCGTAAAAAAACTGTATAATGAGCAAGCGTAGCGCAATGTGCAATCACTAAAACTGTACCCCATATCTAAATAGAAAGTCAGGCAAGCACCACCCTCCAACTGTTGTGCAGTTTTACCTGCCATCAGCTTACCTAAATTACTTGAAAGAATAAACTAAAGGTCTATTCATGTGGTACTTAACAAACACGCTTTAACTCCTAAGCGTTAAGAAGTTTACCTTCCATCATCAGCTCTCCTAAACAACCTGAAAGAATACAAATCTAAATCTTTACGTTTCAACGTTATTTAGAAAATTATCCTCTAACCCCTAACCATTGAGGAGTTGTACCTTCCAGCATCAGCGTATCATCATGAGATGATAACTACCAGATGCAAATACTTGAAAATCTTTAGAAAATATATAAATAAATAAATAAATAATTGCATACAATTACAATTGGGTTTTTCTTCATTTCCCCTGAATTGGATCCCACCATCAGATCCTGACATGGTAACCTTGGTAACAATGGGATCATCTCAGGAGTAAACTCTATCGAATAAAAAATAATCATTGAAGTAGATCAATAGTTCGTGAAGATATTGACGCGTAAAGCAGGAACAATCAGTGGACAACAAAGTGTTTTTTCAGGATTCTAAAAAAACTTCCAAACCGTCTACTGTAAGTTTTTCATGAGACCAAATTGAAACTTTGATCTATCAGATGAAAAAAGAATGATCAAAATCGGTTCATAATTGGCGGAGTTATCGTGAAGCATACATAAAAACATTTACAGACGACTTGATAACCTCCTCCGTTTTTCGAAGTCGGTTAAAAAGTTTGATAAGTAAGGTGTGCATGTATTTTAAGTTTTTTTTTGTGCAACGAATTGTCAATCCAATCAGTCCTCTGTTTTAAATATCGATTATAATTTATAACTAGGGCGGTTACAACCCGATACTCGGGTTCGTCGATCGACGAAAAATTCCAAATTATGCGAAAATCTTTAATTGCAGTTTGTGATCATCACGTTTAACATTTTGTATATTTTATAGTTTTCGGAACAAATAGACTCGAGTACCTTTAATTTGATACCTTACTCGGCCGCGTACTACGCGCCAAAGTCCCTATCGAGTCGTCACAAATTTTGCGAACCTGAATTAAGTACCTAATTAAGTAAGTATCGAGAAATGTGTTTTAAAGAGTGGACTTCACTAATCGATTACAAATTTGAGAAGCTACGCGTAGCGCGGTATAAAATACTTACGCTGTTTCGATATTCATTGCCTATTAACGCATTACGTTAAATTTACCGCGCTAAGTAAAACCTGCAGTCTATTACGAAATTAAGCGGCATAGACGCGTTTGTACATTTTGTGGTTTCAATAACAAAATTTTTTAATTTTAATATAAATTAAGCTTAATTTTATTATAAAATTACTTACCGGTGGAAGGAAACTTCTCCGTTTATTCGGTTACTCACAGATGTGGTGTTTTTACAGTTTTTAATCGCACAATTAGGCGTTTTTTCAAATTTCAAATTTAAGATAGCGTTCCAGCTGTCTGTCACTGAGATAGGTCGGACGCGGACTGAGCCGTCATAAGTGTTTTTGGCTTATGCTGGGCACGCGAAGTAGATACAGTTGCGTCGTCTATTTAGATCTATGTCTGTGTCTCTGTAGCAGTTACTAAGGGACCCCAGCACGCATTGCACCGCTAAACAGGCAGCCACCGCCTGCGACGCGAATCACACGTGTGCGATGTCAAAAGAGGCAAAAAATGTGCTGCATTTAAGAGACGATTAAGTTGGTTAGTTTTTAAAACTGATGATTAAACTGTAAATGAAACTGATTCATTTCTATATGTATACCAAATAATCCTAATTGCAATGAAGTTTGCTTAATTTTTTGTTTTTTCATCTTCCCTCAGAGTCTTGCTAAAATTGATTATTTTTAGGCCGTTGCAAAAAAAAAAATGTTACTATGAAGTAATTTTTTTTAACAAAATCCATAAAATATAACCCAACTAATAAAATAATCTCAACAGGGTCGAATAAACCTTCCACAACCTGCACGTAACAATTTTCACCACATCCTCTCGCCGGGTTAAAAAACCGTTAATTAAACAAAAACCTATAAATACCGGGAAACGTTTGAAGTATTAATAAAACACTAATTTACGCTTCTAAATAATAAATTGGAAACATCTTATGCTTACCTTTAACAAAACTAAACTACACACTTAGCATGAATTGTGAAAAGTTATATAAAATACAAAAAAAAATATTCAAAACAAAACACAAACCTTCAATGTTACGGCAAAAGCAATATGGTCGAATTCCAATGAAGATAGTGTTGGGTATAGGTGAGTGTTGCCAGTCCGTAAATTTAAAAAATAATTTACGAAATATGAGGGTGGTCCAATGTAGTTGCCGGTCCAATATACCCTACTTTCCCCTACAAGTTAAAGTGAAGTATGGGGCCCAGAAAAAATGTGGTTTTTAAGATAAAAAAAAAGTTGGACACTGAAAAGTAATTGATTTTCAAATTGGGCGATAAACAAAATAAGTTTGAGAACCACTAGGATATTCATAATGTGTTGTTGTGCTTTTCAACCCAATATAGTAACAATCAGTTAATTGTTTTGAAATTAGCTATCTCTTGTTGTTTAAAATCAGAGAGGGTTGATTTTTTTATTTTGTTTTTATAATTTGCAGCTATATCAGGCGATGAAGATGAGGCCCGTAGACTGGAACAATTGAGTAATGTGGATACAGAATTGGTCGTATCAAATGACTCTGACTCAGATCAAGATAACAACGATGAAGATCAAAGAGAAAAGAAAAAGCGTCATCACAGAAGTTCTAAAGTTACTAAACAGGAAAAGGCAGAGGCTAAGAAAAAGGAAGTGTTCAGGAAACATCCTTTAAATGTGCAGGTTGCTATTAAGGTT
Organism: Chrysoteuchia culmella; assembly: GCA_910589605.1. Lineage (NCBI taxonomy): Eukaryota > Metazoa > Arthropoda > Insecta > Lepidoptera > Crambidae > Chrysoteuchia > Chrysoteuchia culmella. The sequence goes on along the minus strand of OU342651.1, from coordinate 15,719,507 downwards.
CCAGATGGTACAGCCTTGAACTTAATTTTTTCTTATTTACTGAATCTCAAGATTATAACTGTGAAATTTACAGTTCAATTACCAAAACCTGTAACTGGAGTATCTGCCGCAGACGTTTTAAGTGGGAATTGCATTTTGAATGAGCTTTATCCTGCTGACAGTGGCAATGATTCGCCTCATCCAGCTACAGCATACCTACTTAAAGCAGCAGGAATATCTGAGGAGTTTCCACATTTTATAACAGAAGTTGGCAGACCTTATATTTGGGCTCAAAGAATGTGTGGCTTAGATTTTATGGCAACAATTCTCGATGACCAGAAACATAACAGGGTAGTAAAACCTTGCCCAACACTGAGTGTAGCTACTGTGGAACATTTTATTTTAACTCTCAGAAAGAGACTCAGGTCTAGAGTAGAACTTATGGCAGAGTTACAAGACCTAGAAATTGGAAAGGTATTACCTCCTAAGGGAACTACTTGGCCTATAAGATTATCTGGATCACTCACCCAGTGGCAGTCAGTTGGGTGGCCAGAATATAATCAGTCCCCCTCTACTGCCTTCTTGATATCTGAGGGAATAGTATCACAAATTGATATGCTTTACAGAGCTATAATAACAAGGCAATCTGCTAAATTAGTTGCACTGGTAGCGCTTAAGAGTGACTATCCTAAGAAGGCTCCTATATTCTCATTGACTTTACACTGGAATGGAACACACCATTCGGGAACTAATGACGATATTCGAGATATTGAGAGAGTCATTAACACAGATTGGTGTCTTGAAGATTGTAAGCAACCTCCACTTGCTATGCAGATGACAAAACTTTTGACATATCTAGACATCCTATTGGAAACCTCTGGTTCTTCAGAGTTTCCACCCGACAAAGTGATGTTAAGCCCAGTTAGGGGACGCAACAGAATCAAACCCTATAAATTCTTGAAACAAGGCACTGGAGTATTTGTACAATTTTGAATATTCAATAAAAAGCATTCAAATTATTTATTTATCTTTTCACTATGGATGCCGTTAAAAAAAACTATTTAGTTTGCTTTATGCAGTCAAATTAGGGTTTTCACTTCGTGAGAGAAGGCAAGTTGTATATACCTTCATTTTGGTGTTCTAAAAGTAGTGTAAGTCTCATAAAATCTGTTACTTGCGTCGTCATTTATTCAAAGGTCATAAAAATCAGTTTTTCGCGATTATCTCGGTAACTATAGCTTCAGATGTTAACATTTATTATAATAATTGTAAAACACAAAAGCTATTTTCGTAAAAAAATATTCATGAGTTACAATAGAGTAGATTCTCAGATAGAGTAACAAAGAGCCCGCAGCACAAATTATATAGTAATGTACAAGTACCGCAGCCACAGAACAGAAAAACAGTAGAAGTAGCATGAGACGGGTCTCTCATAGAAAACCTGCGTACCCTGGGCGTAGCCAACTCACAAAAGTGTAAAATAGCATCTTCGTTGTGATTGGTTAAAAAAACGCATTCCGAGTTGAACTCATGCTATATAATTTTAGTTCATAATTAAATAACAGCGTGAAAGTGCCAAGTAGTACATCTATTCTGCGCAAGGCAGCGCTACAGACATGCTGCTAATAGCTTTGGTTTTGCCATGTTAATTACGCTATTCCACACTAGATGGCGCTTTAAAGAAACAAGCTTACTGATTGATTAGGGTTGGACACAATTATATTGTCTCACACATGCCGGATGTACAGGAACCCTAGGCCTAGGTTACTCTGCCGGCCGGCTAAGTTCCACACACTTTAGAACACTGAATCACTCATTACACAGTTTATAATTAATTAAAGCTGCGGTCAATGCATTTAATTTTAAATTATATCAGGAGTCGCACGCACAACGTGGCGACGCGGTTTTGTCGTCGAAAACGGACGGACGGAGGACTGACGCGACGAATCACGATGCACTTCACTTGCTTGATTAGTTCTCTCACTCTGCGCACGATGGTGTGAGTAGGAAAGGGATAGAAGTAAGGAACCACATCATGAAGCTCGCGAATTTAAAATAGGGAAGGCGGAAATGGCGTAAACATCCTCCCGGCCTTGATAATACGTCGTATTATCAAAAACCGGTTAACATCAAATGAAAGAAATATAATTGCGAAATATTTATACATAATTACCTACCTAAAATATGGGATGAAATATTCTAATTTATTGCGAAGGTAGCGGACAAAGTTTTACGATAGGTCCTTTAAACATGCCAGAAGCAGTTTTGAATAAGGCGACGCGGACTCGACCATCCTTACCCGGATATACCTCCTGTATGATGCCTAAAGGCCAGCGGAGCGGGGGAAAGTCATCCTGATGTATCATTACAATAGTACCCAGACTAACGTTATCAGCATTAGTAAGCCATTTTTGCCTCGCTTGTAATGAATTAAGATACTCTAAACGCCATCTCTTCCAGTAACTACGCACCATTTGGTCCAGTAGTTCTTTCCTATAGCGCAGAGTCTTAGTTTCCTCGGAAATAGGCGCGGCAGGTAGGTAGGTCAAAGGGGAAGCCATTATAAAATGCGCGGAAGTAAGAGGCTCGGGATGCGGGTCCTCTGATAGAATACAAAGCGGTATAGAATTTAAAACTTGAGTCAAAACTGTTAACAGTTCTTCATATGTAAGTAACTGAAAACCAATAACGCGATATAAATGAAGCTTCATTCTTTTAATATTAGACTCCCAGAGTCCTCCGAAATGAATGAGGCGCTCGGGGAGGGATCATATGCCATTCGATGCGATAGTCGGTAAGAAGATCGTTTATCTGAGACTTAGCGCCCACAAAATTTGTTCCATTATCGGAATACATATACGAAACAGGACCACGCCTAGAAATGAAGCGTTTAAACGCGGAAAGGAAAACTTCCGATGACAGATCCGAAGCTAGTTCGATGTGAACCGCTTTGGTCACTAAGCAGATAAACAAACAAATGTACGCCTTCTGACTTCTTTGTTCTCGGCGTCTACATAAGGTAATATTTATAGGACCGGCATAATCGACGCCCGTATGAACGAATGCTTTAGTTTCTTGAACGCGGTAAGCTGGCAAATCCGCCATTTTAGTATTGAGGTGCGATGGAGAATTTTCAAAACAAGAATTACAGGCATGAATACGTTGCCTAATTACATTTTTTGAAGATAGAATCCAATGTTTTTGGCGTAATAAAGAACTTAATACATTGACACCAGTGTGACAATGCAGGCGGTGGTAGCAGTCAATTAAAAGGTGAGTAACATGGTCGACGGACGGTATAATATATACGGATAAATTTAATATAGAAAAATATTGGAAAAAAACAACCCGGCCACAAGTGAATTCGCAGATGGAACTCTACCCACGACCTTTGGAAATCCGGTCCAATGCGCTAACCACTGAGCTACCGAGAGTTGCGAACCACCGTCGAAATTCTCCAATACTTAAAAATGGCAGTGGTGGCGACCCTGCCAATTTACAGTCACGCCCATTATTTGTAAGATAATGGAAAGTGTTCTGAACACCTTGTCGTAGGCTAGGTTTTACCCCGGTTCTAAAAGAAAACTACCTTCAAAATAGGTGAAATAATCGAGAGGTATGGTAAGGGTAAGCCGTCTTTCCTGATGTCTCGAAGGCTTTTTACATGGTTTGAAATTAACGCCTTATTGGCAAACTTTTATCATATCAACTTCCCAACTGGTTTGTGTGTCTGGATATCGAACTTCTTGAGGTTAGTCAATTTGAGTTCTCATTGCTATTAAGGTTCAGTACTCGTTGTTGACTATTTCTGCTACATACTCAAATTAACGATTTGCTAATTCATGGTATTTTCTACTAATACAGACATTTAGCTTGTAAGAATAAAAAAGCTTTGCATTACTGGCAAAGGTGAGAAAGTACTTCACGCTGGAACAGTTTGCTTAAAAGCAAGCTCGATTAAGCATGAAGTACTTTTCTCACTTTTGAGGTGGTTACCCAATACAACCTTTACACGCTTCAGTTCAAGAGGACGGTTCACATTTGCGATGCGAAGCGATGATGCGGTCTACGATGATCGCACTAGCCTGTGTGATCATCGTAGACCGCATCATCGCTTACCTACATGGTATCAGTGCAGTAACCGCTGTTTGCGTCATATTATACTAAACTGAGATCAGTAATGGCATCACTTAGCATGTGTTGCTAATAACAAATATTATTCTATTATATTCTTACCATCAGGCGAGGTAAAGGTCAAACGCTGACCTATCTATTACAAAATGATGGGACTTAGAACTTTGTAACGTGTAAAATCTAACTTTCTGATTCCTACTTATTTTTTTGATAATACTTGTTTTCCTAAAGTTTTCATATAACCTCTCATTCTAAATAGCTCAATATAACAAAAATATATGATTTTTCAAAGAGGTTTCTCAGTACCGAGTACCGGTTTTCCCGGGTCCATCACCCTTCAGTACCGTGTCCGTTTCGACTGCTCGGCCACAGTGTCCCAGAAAAAAAACGACTACGTCAACATTACGAAGTAATTTGTAGAAAACTAATAAAGAAAACCGCAAATTTGCAGAACCGATATTCAGAAAGTTATAAGGGCTTAACCATGGCCGCGCAGTCGAAACGTGGAGAACTGCGCGGCCACGGAGATCTCAGATACGGGAGCTACATAGACATCCCATTCTTTTTGCTAATCACTGATATGATTTCGCAGAAATTGTAGAAAGTCTTAATAGAGCCTTGAAGTATGTACTTTACGAGCTATAGTTCTTTAAAGTCGTGGCCGCGCAGTTGAAACGGTGACAGCCGAGCGAACATAGGGATCTCAGAAACGGAGCTTCTCAGAGGTACCATTCTTTTTGCTAATCAGAGATACGATTTCGCAGAATTTATAGAAAGTTAGAGTAAAGCCCTAAAGTTTTCATATAACCTCTCATTCTAAATAGCTCAATATAACAAAAATATATGATTTTTCAAAGAGGTTTCTCAGTACCGAGTACCGGTTTTCCCGGGTCCATCACCCTTCAGTACCGTGTCCGTTTCGACTGCTCGGCCACAGTGTCCCAGAAAAAAAACGACTACGTCAACATTACGAAGTAATTTGTAGAAAACTAATAAAGAAAACCGCAAATTTGCAGAACCGATATTCAGAAAGTTATAAGGGCTTAACCATGGCCGCGCAGTCGAAACGTGGAGAACTGCGCGGCCACGGAGATCTCAGATACGGGAGCTACATAGACATCCCATTCTTTTTGCTAATCACTGATATGATTTCGCAGAAATTGTAGAAAGTCTTAATAGAGCCTTGAAATATGTACTTTACGAGCTATAGTTCTTTAAAGTCGTGGCCGCGCAGTTGAAACGGTGACAGCCGAAGCGAACATAGGGATCTCAGAAACGGAGCTTCTCAGAGGTACCATTCTTTTTGCTAATCAGAGATACGATTTCGCAGAATTTATAGAAAGTTAGAGTAAAGCCCTAAAGTTTGTAGTTCACGTAGATCCTACCTAGATCACGTAGATCGTACCTGTAGATCTTAAAAGCCATGGCCGCGCAGACGAAACGGTTAGAACCGCGCGCCCACTCAGATCTTAGAAACGGAGCGTCGTAGAGGTTCCATTCTTTTTGCTAATCACTGATACGAATGTTGATAGTATATAAATGGCTGGCATAAGGACCTTCATGATATTTAAATAAACCCCTGCGTGTTTCATGAAAACGCCTATAATTTTTGAATAGTTATTTCATGATTCAGAGATTGCTAAGGTACTGAGTACTTACTTTTGCAACTACTATAGGTACGTGCCTCGTACCTAAGATCTTTAAATCTCAATTAAATTAGATATTGCGTGTAATAGATTAAATATTCCGACGAAGCGTCGAAACGTTTTGTGAGAAGAATTACCTGTAAAGCTAGAAGTAGGGTGACCATGATTTGTATTGCGTCAAACAGACATTTCCAAAGGCGTCGCCATTTTAATCACGTAGGTATTACTTATCATAATGAGGTATACGTATGGTTAGTTGGATGAGGAAAGTATAGGTACAGATACGAAAATATTTATACCGTTTTCGTATACATACTAACAATAACATATTGACAAAGAAAACACTATTTAATCGGACACTCATTTATATTTCCTTGAAAAAGGTAGGTATGTTTTATTTACGTTCTTGATCATAACGATATCGTAACTGTTTTGTATTCCCATCTGACAAAATACTTTTCTATTTTTGTGTCGGTATCAGAGTTGAATTGAAAGGTGAATTTCAATAGAGTTAATAAGGCTGATTTCAGAATGCGTTCGTATCGATGCCTACTTGTTGCAGTTACGGTACTGTGTTTAGATACTATAATCTTATCTCTCCCATCAGCTCTGGCACCAATACGGACTTAGACTAAAATGGCTGCTAGAAATAAAACAGTTCCATAATGAACATTGAAAGTCTTACGATACTACTACCAAGACACAGAAATACTTAAGTACACAAGAAATCACAGTTTAAATAAAAATAAATAAATGATAAATGATGCTTAATATCTTAATATAAAATATAACAATAGGCATTCGATTCGATATTATCATTATAGATACAATAAAATTCAACATTATTTTACAAAGTGACATTGACATCCTGTCAAATCAATCTACTAAGTAAAAATTCGACTTTAGGTAAATCATTGCGGTTAGACCCCATGCAGAACTGAAAGTGGCAATATTCTGATGTTTTGATTTCCAAAACTACTTTTATGATTCAATCAAAATAATTTCAAACTAATGTTTAAAAAGAAGTGTTAAAGAGACCCAACAGATGGCGTTGGTTTTGCAAAAGGAATGGATAACGTTCAGTTTGTTGAGGAGGTATTAGATTAAGTACCTAATTATATTCACAGAGGTTTACTAAGAATCTACGCGGCACGAAATGTTACTAACCAGCACTAAATTAAATACTTAAGTCGGTATGTTAAGTACTTTTTTGAGCCGATATCTGAAAAAACCGTACAAAAGTGTAAAATTTTACGTGTTTGGCACGGGCAACCAAAACAAAAATCCAAAAAAGTTGAATAAACATTTTTATTCTTCTGAATATTTTACAAGACATGTTAAGCTTCAAGAAAATGGGTGATGACATTCTGTCACCTTTGGGCAACTCGAGTCGATATCGCGTGGTTTTCGTTCCCATGGGAATGTTTCCATCTTTTTATAAAACCGGTATCAGAGATGAAGTGATAGGTGAATTGACACTGCAACGCGAATAAATTTCCTTCGCTGTTTCAGATTGCTTTGAGTGGCTTCACTCCTTCGTCGTTCTAAAGTTTAGACACCATAAAAAATATATGTAACTATATAAAAAGCTTGATGAGTTTTTCAATGTTGCGTGTGCACGTGGGTGGGAGCAGCCTCGCTGCTATAAGGGTTATAAAAATACCACGCGAGCACATGAATAAATGTTCCGACCAGAGGACAAGCTTGTTCCGCGCAAAAATGCCTCGGTTTTATATTTTTTTTAGTCTAAGTATTAAGTAGGGACGTATACGTATTTTTACCAGAGCTGACGTGAGAAATGAGGATATAGTACTTACCTACACTACACAGCACCGCAACGACAAAAAGTATCGATGCGAACGCGTTCTGAAATCAGAATAAGTGCTTGGCCAGACTGAACATGCGGGCGCGGCGCGATGTCTCAAACGTATGAAATTTGACTAGCCGCGCCCATCCGCGTGCCCACTGTGGACACTCGAATAAGGTTTCATATAGGAGTACATCGCGCCGCGCCCGCGTGTTCAGTCTGGCTAAGCACTTATTTATGCTATTGAAATTCACCTTTCACTTCATCTCTGATACCAATGCTAAAAAGAAACAAAGTATACAAACTTATGACGTTGCATACTTAATTCTTTGGAAATGTCTGTTTGAGGCAATACAAATCATGGTCACCCTACTTCTAGTAGTTTTTCTCACAAAACGTTTCGACGCCTTCGTCGGAAAATTTAATCAATTACATGACGCAATATCTAATCTAATTGAGATTTAAAGATCTTAGGTACGAGGCACGTACCTATAGTAGTTGCAAAAGTAAGTACTCAGTACCTTAGCATTAGCACTGAAACTTCTCTGAATCATGAAATAACTATTCAAAAATTATAGGCGTTTTCATGAAACACGCAGGGGTTTATTTAAATATCATGCAGGTCCTTATGCCAGCCATTTATATACTATCAACATTCGTATCAGTGATTAGCAAAAAGAATGGAACCTCTACGACGCTCCGTTTCTAAGATCTGAGTGGGCGCGCGGTTCTAACCGTTTCGACTGCGCGGCCATGGCTGTTAAGATCTACAGGTCGTGAACTACAAACTTTAGGGCTTTACTGTAACTTTTATAAATTCTGCGAAATCGTATCTCTGATTAGCAAAAAGAATGGTACCTCTGAGAAGCTCCGTTTCTGAGATCCCTATGTTCGCTCGGCTGTCACCGTTTCAACTGCGCGGCCACGACTTTAAAGAACTATAGCTCGTAAAGTACATACTTCAAGGCTCTATTAGGACTTTCTACAATTTCTGCGAAATCATATCAGTGATTAGCAAAAAGAATGGGATGTCTATGTAGCTCCCGTATCTGAGATCTCCGTGGCCGCGCAGTTCTCCACGTTTCGACTGCGCGGCCATGGTTAAGCCCTTATAACTTTCTGAATATCGGTTCTGCAAATTTGCGGTTTTCTTTATTAGTTTTCTACAAATTACTTCGTAATGTTGACGTAGTCGTTTTTTTTCTGGGACACTGTGGCCGAGCAGTCGAAACGGACACTCAGTACCGGTACCGAAAAAACTTGGAACCGACCGCCCCGGTTATGTATCAGCGATAAGGCGCATCACTAATTGAGTGGCGACCAAGTACGACGAAAAGCATGCTTTCAGTACTTCGGATTATGCTTAGAAACTTCTAGAAACGGTAAACTGTGGTAAACTAGATTGGATTCAGATTGTTTATTATTAAAAATATTACAATTTACCTTTTTTGTGAAAATAAGTGAAAATAACAGAAAATATGACTTACCGATGATATGTTATGCCTCCTTTAGACTAATTAGTCTCTCGGATATAATTTTTTCACATCAAAACTGCACAATATCGCATTTTTCTAATTTTTCTATATATTATTCCGCGTGGAGGTTACGATCGCGACTGCGTAAGCAAAACGACGATGTACTTGAACATAGGCAAACCTTTGCTCATATGGATAGGCAAACCTTTGCTCATATGGGGCTACGCGGGTACCGCCCACTTGCGACTTCTAATGTTTTTTCTGTTCTGCGACCGCAGCACCCAACCACAAACCTGGGATTCTAAATCATGCCCTACTTTACCTATTTGCTAGAGCGAGAAAGACGGACCGCTTCAGCATGCGGCAGCATCGGCGATGTGATAGCGTTCCGTCACTCTTTCTCGCTCAGACTAGTGACGATTCTGAGCGATAGAAATGGATAGGGCGATGGAAAAAGGTGAAAGCGTGCCGACAGATGTGGTCCAACCGTAAGCCTCGTCGCACTGTAGTTCTTTCTTTATAGTATTTGTCATATAACATAAGGAAATAATATGCCAATTCTATGATGTTAAAAATAAGTATTTATTAAAACAAAACAAAAATTTTATAATACAACAGTCTTTATTCTTATTTCAGTAAAGCATTGGACACTATGAGGTGGAAATACATATTAGAATCACAAATTGTCAAAATAAGAAAGTAATAATAACTTGAGAGGACATAAAAATAAAACAATCATTCAGTAATTTTAGGAAATACTAATAATTTGCAGCTTAACCTAAAAATGCCATAATTATTGTTATTGGTCGATAATGAGATCTCTATAGCATTACGTCTATGTGGAGATATACTTTATAATTTCATTTTACATAATACACTACAGTTGTTGGTAATATTATAGTTACATTACCTATGAGACTTATTTGGAAACTACTACATTTCTACATTTTTTTTTACGTTTTTAAGATGTGTAGGTAAGTTATTTCTATAACATGAGGACTGAAAAAATACGTTAGTTATCGAAAATTTTGTTGTTCAATAGCTTAAGACTCTCAGGATGAAACTTGTACTACAATAATTATTACAAACCTTATGAATACTTACAACCATTTACTTTATAAAGAATGCACACACATCTATATACAGGGTGGAAATTGAAACGGGGCACGAAGGGCAGGTACCTTAACCGTTGTAGTTACATGAAAACATTCTTAGGAAATCATCCTTAATTTATTTGAGAAATTTTGAACTGCATTCACCAATTGTGAAAAAAATATAATCAGCAGAAAATTTACGAGTTTTCAAAAATATGGTTTTTGTTATGGCAATCGGTCCTGTATCTCATGAGGATCAATACACACTATGATACTAACTGAGGTATGAGCACTAGAAAAGTCAGTAATCGCTAAAACTATTTCCATACATTCGCTAAGAAAAGGTGAAGTGGATGCGGCTGCGTGTGGCGCGAGTGCGGGGCGGGACGCGTGCAGTGCGCTACCAGAAAACGGAATGAGAATCTCCTAACAAATGCTTGAGATCAATATTTTCGTTTGAAAAGAGCCTAAAGTCACCCTGAAAGAAATATAACTAAGCTAAATGGTAACCAGCGCGCTGCGCTCCGCACGCCTGCCGGGGCGTGCCGCTGTGCCCTTCGTCTTTCTTTTTGCTCAAGTACAGTATAACTATGTATGGAAATAGTTTTTCGCGAATTCTGACTTTCCTAGCACTCATACCTCAGTTGGTGTGTTAGTGTTTTGATCCCCATGAGAATCAGGATCGATCGTCATAAAAAAATATTTTTGAAAACTCATAATTTTTCTGCTGACAAAATTTTTATCAAAATCGGTGAATGCAGTTCCAACATTTCTCAAAAAATTAAGGATTGTTTCCTAGAACGTTTTCATCTACATCGGTTAAGGTAACTGCCCTTCGTGTCCTGTTTTAAAATAACACCCTGTATAGTCAATATCGTTTTAATTTCGAAGCAGTTACTGTCTCATCCTTCCTGGTTGAACATTTCTTAAGCGACTAATATACTACAACATCATGATATTTTATATGCACTGTTACTGCAGTATAAAAAAATATAATTCGCTATTGCAATCTCAGGTAATCTTCATTCATTATTTTTAAACAATTGTATACAATGATTTGTTTATTGATTTAATCCACTTATTCCTTTTTACATTTTTTTATATATTATATTGTCCCTCACTGAGTCTGTTTTGTAGAACAAAATAAAATCACTTCCCATGTTGCATCGAGTGTGCTTACGCCTACGTATTAGATGCTTATTGCATTATGAGATCCCGGCCTCGAGTTTCACTTCCATTATTTTACGCGGCCCTTTGAGGCAGTTGAGCCGCCTTTGAACTGCATCCCGGTCTGTAAATTAAATAACAAAATTACAGGGAGCTATTATACATATGAGAAAGAAAAGTTTGTTTATGTTCCTACTGCTGAGACACCGGTCTGATAGAGGAGCATTTAGAGCCATGACCAACCACGCGGGCCCCTCGAGAAATATTTGGTCACCCACGCTTTCATCACCCAAGCTACCCAAGTGACCTTTTCACATGACACATATCACGACTGTCCTGTCAACGGAAGCTGCGCGGCGCCGTGGTTGCTGGTTACCCTTTCACATGTCCACGGTATGGCCACGGTCACCGGGCGGCGACGAGAATGTGTGACAATCGAGCGAACAAACGATGAAACTACAATGTGCATTCATTTAGTTCCTGTTATTGCTACCGAATTGTTTTTGGCGCTAGCGTTAAAGTTACACGCGGCGTTTCTCTCGCACCCAGGAGCGCGAGAGTGAGACGCCGCTATACGAACCATCAGCGAGTGAATAGCCTGCAATCACATACGTAATACCAATTTTGCCGTTCCGCAGCGATCGCCCGTAATCTGCACCAAATTTCCAATTTTTAGGTAATAGCCCTGCGGGGGGCAGGATTATTTTTTCAAAGTGACATTGGCACCTGTCAAATAACTCTACTGAATAAGAAATCCGAGTATGGAGTAGGTACGTACACTTGGAGAGCGTGGTGCGGTGCGCGGGGTGCAGCGGGTGGCGCTGCACCAGCGAGTGCAGCAGCACCTGCGCCGACATGTAGCGCCGCTCGCACTCCTTCACGTCGCCGAACAGCTCCTCGATCGCCGCCATTTGGCACTGCGCGCACGTTTCAAAACGTTACAATTGTTGTTATTGACCATAATCACTTAAACAATACAGAAAAGATACGGGATTTTCGGACACCCTTTACGAAAGTGAGTCCTCGCGGAAGTTCTCGGTCGATCTTTGCGTGCGCTCTATTTGAATAGACGTATAGGCTAACAACGTCAATTCATCAAGTAACGTTTATTAATTGATAAAATACTATCTGTCTTTTAACAAACGCTTTAATTATTGTAACACCACTAGTTAAAGTATTTAAGTGACACGTTTTTAATAATGGCAACACCACTATGTATGTATAAAAATGATATAGTGATAATGATAAAAAGGAGAATATAAATATGACAAAAACTTACCAATTCGATGGCATGTTCGTAAAGGATTTTATCGCAAACGGCGGGCGTGACGCCAGCTTCGTGGAGTCGCCTTGACTCGTTTACGATGCATTTATATTTGCCGTTCATCAGCGATACCACTGTAAAAAAAAAAAAGTTTTTGTTAATTTCTAGAACATTTTATCTGTTTACTAAAAATATAAGACCTACGCATAGTGAGGGGCTTAGAGCCCTTAAAGCTAGATGGGTGATAAGGATGCGGTCTACGAGAGATTGGGTGTCGTCACACGATAAAACAGGAACCCTAGTCGAGTCTCACATAAGTGCCATCCGCACACTATAAATGGACGGGATATTCATCTTTCTCCGCCCCATCCGCAGCCGCTACTACTAAAATACCAGATGGTAAATTAACATATTTTAATCCTAACTATAATATTATTAATGCGAAAGTGTGTTTGTTTGTCCTTCCTTGACGTTAGGTCGTCAAGGAAGGACAAACAAACTGAACAACCAATCGACTTGATTTTTGGCATAGAGTTAGTTGAAAGGACTGATTATGATTATGAAAACAGATCAGTTTTTTTTACAAATGGGTGTGTGTAGCAATTTGGATCTCCTTCATTGACTCCCTGGATGGCCATTATCAGTTACACCTCGATCAATCATTGGCAGAGAACCAAGGCTCCAAGGTTACCTCGATTGTATGAAAATCGGTTAGTGTCTTTAATCAAGTATGTTTATCCGTTATCTAGTATCCATAACACAAGTTCTTCATGAAATGAACGTGGGCTAGATGATACTCACCATTGCGCACTTGTGGAGTGGGCTGCAGCGTGCGGTTGCGGTAGTGCGCGGCGGCCAGCCTCAGCCCGGCCGCCAGCGCCTGCATCGCCTGCACCAGCAGCCCTAGCCGCACGCTCTCGTTGCAGCGGTCTGCATCGAGTGAACAACTATGTTTAGTCGATATCACATCAACCTTTTTTTTTTTAATAAAGGGTTTGTTCAACACTTAACATGTCACCCCTTTAGAATTAAATATAAATTCTGTGATGTAGGTCTGCATACACAACGGCGTAACGTTAGCATTATGAAAGCAATACCTAATAGTTCCAAATTAATATACATTATGAGGCTGCGCTAAAGGTCAACATGTAAAGTTTGATGCTCAGATAAGATAAAACATTTTTTATTACACATCAAAGTAAATTACATTGACACGTACAAAGAAGAATAATTGGCGGCCTTATCGCTAATAAGCAATTTCTCCCAGACAACCAACCATAAGTTGAGCTGGTTTAAAATACTTTATAGATATGGTAGTGCTATGGTAGTAGGTACTTTATAGGGGTAGTTTATCTTTCTTTTGAATAAGTTGGACACTGTAATAAAATCTGCACTAATCTAATACACTATTTGACTAAAAAACGGATGGTATACTGATGCCAAGCAGTAGCGCACATAAACTTATTTGATCGGTTAGCTGTGGCTATTCAATTAGATCTGAGGTAATGTTGGTATATGAGACTATACAGTTTACCGTCAGAGGCGTCCATGAGCGCGGCGATGGGCGCGCCGCAGGAGACGGCCAGCTCGGACAGCAACTCGGCCAGCATCAGCACGAAGTTTAGTTGCGAGAACACCTTGCTGTGCTCCTCCTGTGGTAAAACATAGGAGTTAAACACTTGTGCATGTGTACGATTAATTACTAGGTTGGGGATTTTGTAGAGGAATAAATATTTTGATCAGCTAAATATCAATTTGGTCAGCAGCTCTCTTTGGCTTACCTAGTACTTGCTGACCAAATAGGTTTTCTTGCTGAACAATCAATTATTGGTAAGGTTAGGTTAGAGTTATTTTGCTGATCGATTAAATAATACCCATTTTGTAGCATGTGAACAGTACACAGTTCATGCCACAAAATCTCAGAACAGGTCGCTAGAATCCGCTAGATTCAAGGTGAGTGTATGGTTCTGATTGCTATGTGTATGTCGTCAGAGGTACTTAGCACAGTATTGCTGCTAACCTTGCTGCATGCTACTATGCTAAGGTATGAAATGATTTCTGCTACTGGTTTCTTGTGTATCGAAACGTCGGGTGTATTTGTGATGCAGGTTGGGGATGTGCAGCGGCGGGTCGGGCTGGTGCAGCTTGAGGGGGTGTGTATGGGTGGATGTGGTACTGGCCGCTAGCATGGGTGTGTGCGGGCACAGTGCGGGACTGACCGCGAGTATGGTCTCCTCCTGCAGGTTGGGGATGTGCAGCGGCGGGTCGCGCTCGTGCATCTTGAGGGGGCGTGTATGGGTGGGTGTGGTACTGGCCGCTAGCATGGGTGTGTGCGGGCACAGTGCGGGACTGACCGCGAGTATGGTCTCCTCCTGCAGGTTGGGGATGTGCAGCGGCGGGTCGCGCTCGTGCATCTTGAGGGGGCGTGTATGGGTGGGTGTGGTACTGGCCGCTAGCATGGGTGTGTGCGGGCACAGTGCGGGACTGACCGCGAGTATGGTCTCCTCCTGCAGGTTGGGGATGTGCAGCGGCGGGTCGCGCTCGTGCAGCTTGAGGGGGCGTGTATGGGTGGGTGTGGTACTGGCCGCTAGCATGGGTGTGTGCGGGCACAGTGCGGGACTGACCGCGAGTATGGTCTCCTCCTGCAGGTTGGGGATGTGCAGCGGCGGGTCGCGCTCGTGCAGCTTGAGGGGGCGTGTATGGGTGGGTGTGGTACTGGCCGCTAGCATGGGTGTGTGCGGGCACAGTGCGGGACTGACCGCGAGTATGGTCTCCTCCTGCAGGTTGGGGATGTGCAGCGGCGGGTCGCGCTCGTGCATCTTGAGGGGGCGTGTATGGGTGGGTGTGGTACTGGCCGCTAGCATGGGTGTGTGCGGGCACAGTGCGGGACTGACCGCGAGTATGGTCTCCTCCTGCAGGTTGGGGATGTGCAGCGGCGGGTCGCGCTCGTGCAGCTTGAGGGGGCGTGTATGGGTGGGTGTGGTACTGGCCGCTAGCATGGGTGTGTGCGGGCACAGTGCGGGACTGACCGCGAGTATGGTCTCCTCCTGCAGGTTGGGGATGTGCAGCGGCGGGTCGCGCTCGTGCAGCTTGAGGCCGCGCAGCAATGTGTCGGGGAGCGCTACGCCGCGTTTGGGCGAGCCGCCGCCGCCGCCCGCCTCGCCAGACGCCTTCAGCGTTAGCGACACCGGCGGGGACGACCCTGATAAACATTTACCGTTGAATATCGAGTTAAAGACAAACGTATTGCTTACAAATCTGGCCTTCACTGTCACGGTAATTTAAAGTTATTTTCTTTAGAAACTTTTTATACTTCAGACTTTTGAACTTTAACAATTCCACTGATATTGGTGTATTTTTGCCGAATTTAGGTCCTCACAAATTTAAGAAACCAGAGAATTTACTTCGGAAATGATATACAATTTTATTTTATTTGCAATTATTTACCTATTAATCATTCCTTTTTATTTTATAGTGACATTTCACATGCCCTTTGTTTGGCAAAACGGAAGATCAACATTGTATACGACCATCTGTAACTTACTCTGTTTTATGTGAATAAAAATGATTTGATTTTGATTTAATTTGACTTTTTAATGTTGCTAAGTATAACTGGAGAGCCAGTAATAAATAACCGTGAGCGGCGCGTATTGCTGCTGCATACAGCAATGTTGGTAAACTGACCTGACCGGCGCAGAGGGCTCGCATTAGTTGGCGACACCTGCCACAGCGAAGGCGGCGGCGAGCTGCCGGAGTTGCTACTGCGCCGACGCAGTCGCGGCGTGCCCATTGTGAACGGTACCTGGCGACAAACACTCGGAACCTATAGCAAATACTATAGAAATTCTAGATTTCTAATGACATTACTATTTTGTTAGTTAGTTCTCGGGGGGTGGGGTGGGGGTGTGTTAAAGCAGGCGGCCTACGCGGAAGGCAAGCCGCACAAGGGACGAAATCCGTAGTGCTGACGTCGTCGGAAAAGATAAGAGCTGGGCGTTACGTCCCGTCTTACTTGAGAGCATGCATGCACAAACCGGTTTGCACAGGTAATACGTAGCGGATTGTCCCGGCTACACGCTCCATCTTGCCTGCGCAAACCGGTTTGCATGCTTTCAGGTAAGACGGAGTGTGTAGCCGGGACATTAGAGAGGCAAATTGATAAGTATAATGTTTGGGAAGTGACCGTTGTCCGGCCTGAACTGCACTTTATTGTGTTTGAGAAAGAGTCGCTATTTATTTAAAATAATTTACAGAGTGCAACTTCTGGAGGTCAATTTTGAATCGCTCGTATGACATTGTGTTGTCGCATGCGACTTAAGTCACGCGTTGCTGCTTTATTTCGCTGGACGGCAACTTGTGGGTGGGGGCACGCTTTGCGGTCGACAGATTAAAAATATGGAAATTCATGTGTCGAACAGAACTGATTACAGACTAAGCGCTCGATGCATGCAGTGAATAAAAAAAGAAGTCCCTGTTCGTAAAGTAGCCTTTTCTAAAGGTTTATCGTAACAATCATTACCGACAATACCCAGACATAAACAAAAATTAGACCAGTCGTTAACTGATATATCAATTATAAGCACTTTATCGTGTTCTTATTAGTTATCATATCAACTGGACATGATATGTTATTGACATAATTGATGTTGTATTATATAATATAGCAGTAAAAGAAACGGAATATTACCTATAACGAGTTAGATAATATCACAAATTGAAATGACAAAAGAGTTTAGACACTCGGCTAATGGTCTATACTCCATCCAATCATCTTGAGAGTGTTTGTAAACAAATCTTTATATTTTTTCGTAATTGTCAAGAACCGATATATAAAACTTGGACAACAACAGTAAGCTATTAATGAAATGCACATATTGATAAAACGTATAATAAAAAAGTACTTTTTTGTACAAGTGGGCAGGCATTTTACCACTTTCGTGCTTAGTAAACAGGATGTGGTCTACGGTGTAACATGCTTGCCCAGGAAATGCCTATTTAATCTCGCTTTGAAGAGACCCAACGTTGGAAGAATCGGGGAACACATGAGCAGGCAGCGCATTCTATTCTTTAGCGGTTCGCATTAGAAATGTGTCAGCAAAGCGCTTGATTCGGATCGCTGGAATGTTTAACGACGTACGGATGATAAGCTAACCTGCGTCTGGCACCCTAATGGTGGAAAGGGGCTGGAGGAACAAGGTCGTGCAGTTCTCTCGTACACTCTCAAAAGTGTATCCTATAAAAGCCCGATAAACATGCAACTTTGCGGCGGTGGCTGAGGTGATTTTTGAGGGTGGCTGGAGTATAGTACACACGCTTTGATGGCGATGTTAGTTAGGTAAACATTATTTTTTACAAATGAACGAGTGAAGCGTATCTCGCTGGCGATGGCGCCCGTGCAAAGAAATACGGTTCAAAATTCAAAATAATTTATTCAGTCTAGGCTGTTACATTACAAGCACTTATGAACGTCAAAGAAGCTACGCCATCGGTTCACAAAGCCTACGGCGGGAAACCTTATAGGTAACGAAAAGAACTCGCCAAGGGCTGTTTTTCTCCCGTTTTATTTCATACAGTCGACTAATTAAAAACAGACCTTAAACACATCAGTAAGGTCAATTTTCACCACAAAAAATACTTAAAAATACATTTTATGGTTATCCTACCCGTAAACAATTTTAAACTCGCAAATAAGGACTTAAGGATTTCTCGCGTTACAAGATTGCTGTACTGTAAGCCGTGACGTACATACAGGTCAGTATCAATTTATTTTAGACGAAAACATTTAAGCTCTGCGCACAACGTTAAGACAAGAAGACTGAAGTAGACCCATTGGACGTTCTAGCAGGCCGCGACGGACACTGGTGTTTGCCATTTGCCATCTCGGAAAATAATGCGTACGTCACTGTTTTCTTATGCCACCCATTACTTTTTTAAGTTATTTCCTGACAATATTTGCAAAAAAAAAACACCCTAACAATTTTTGGACGATACTTAATTTATTGGTATGGCCCAGGGGGAAACTATGCTGTCGAACACGTTGACTTGGTGTCCGTCATGGCGTTCAACGTGCAGAACAGTAAAACGAGCTTTATGAACTGTCATCAGCAGCTAAAGCTTTACAAATCTGTCAAATTTCTCCAATATACTTTGGACTTTAAGTTATATGCCGTAGCGTTGTTTTTTCTATAGAAATTTGTCATTTTGTATAAACTGTAGTGGCTTTTGACCGTAGATTAGTGTTATTATTTTAATGGTGGTGAACTCACAGTGGGCGGTGAGAGCGAGCCGATGTTATTGGTCCTCGTGCTCGCGCGACGCACGTCGATGGGCTGCGAGCGCGGCACGTTGGCGGACGCCGCCTCCACGGTCGTCTGCAAGGATTAGTCACGTGTGAACTGGCTTTAATCACAACAGGTATGCTAGACTGGCGTAATTAGTAGCGGTCAAGCCGATGATGAACACGATAATATTTACAGGTGTACAGATTATGATTTTCTAAAACAGTTTCTTAATTTTTCAGTCCACGGTCCCTAGAAAATCAAGCATAATTTCAAGGACCCCCTTAGTAAAAAAACAGGAATAGATTTCGGACCTACTGCAAAAAAAAATTGCTTGCTTCCGCACGCTCGCCGTGCTAAATAAGCGTAGCGATTACGAGACTTCATCATCATCTCAGTCACATGACATCCCCTAAGAGACTTGCTGGCATTTATTCATTAAATTAAATGTCCATAGATAAGACGGCGGTCCCCCATACTCATACTCGCGGACCCCCAGCGGTCCCCGGAACCCCCGACCACAGGCTAGATACACCAGAATCCTGGACCACAGGTTAAGATACTCTGTTCTAAAACACTAAGCATTGGTCTGGTGTGAGTAGCTGAATTGGATTGGATTTAAGTCGACAATTTGCGCAAGTCGATGAACTAGTCGTAGACAATATTGGCAATCAAGTAATCTCTGTGAAGGAGAAATATCAGTTCTTGGGTACTGTTCAGACTGCTGCATAGTCTCAGCATTCAAGCATTCAAAGATCTTTCAATCTATGTGTAGGTATTTTAACTATACTCGGACTAGTAATTAGATGCAGTAAAATGACAGATAGAACTCTCATTTCGTAAAATAATGTGGCCACCCTAAGTCTACTAGTAAAGGGACAAAAATCAATTGAACAAGTCATTCCGTGACCACGGCAGCTGTAAACGTTGGGAAAATCAAATTACAACTTAGTTCGTGGAAATATAGCGCGTTTGATATCCGTAAAAGTTGTTTTATTTCAATCAATTGAACAAATTTAATTGGTTTGTTTTAGTAATATTTTTGGCCACTTCTTAGTTAATATTATTAAATAGTTGTAGTTTAGTAAATTTAACTATCCAAGGAAAATAAAATATGTATCATGTGGTAGTTATGAATGAATTCAAATAACTAGTTGCCAAATATTGTTAATATAATAATAGGTATAAACATTTTATTTCAATTCGAATACCACCTCATTTATTGAAAATATATTAACAACGAGCAAGGATATAATAAATAAAAGTAAATTAATTAATTATTATTTGAGAATTAGGAGAAAAATTTATTTTGTTAATTTTAGTGCAACGTGGGGACCGGAAGGCGAGTCAAAGGTTCTAAAATAAAGATAGAATGTTGATTTCCTATATTTATCGACAAATTATAGCTTAAACATATATATGTCGTTAGTCATATTTGTGGTTTATTGTGATAGTAGCATATTGATATAAATTATACTCTGCTGTAGGTGAAATATGCCACGACGTTTGTGAAGAAAACACCACGCTGCTGGTAATGTAACTACCGCGCGCAGCTCTATCGCCATTTTATTAAACACTAGCGGATCCTCGCGTTTTTACCCGCGTGGTGCCCGTTCCTGTTGGAATCGGGATAAAAAATAGCCTATGTCACCCGAGAGAAATGTAGCTTTCTAATAGTCTAAGAATTGTCTAAATCGGTCCAGTAGTTCCTGAGATTAGCGCGTTCAAACAAACAAACTCTTCAGCTTTATAATAGTAATAAAGTATAGATGTTCGACCCGGGTGCCTTATGTCGATATTCTAGAACGCAATCGATCGTTATACACTGTATTGATCCTATCGACTCGATACGATTTTTTGGATTGATCTAGTATCGAATCGAGTTTTTTTTTAAGAAATAAAAGATTCATTACATAGAAATATAACTTAATAGTCAAATCAGGTACCTTTTTTAAATTTGTCAATCTTAATATTTAAAAGTAGGTACCCAAAAACATTATTTTTTATAACCGCTCCGGATCAAATTTATTATACGCTTTGTGCATTCTACTAAGTTAATATAGCCTGTTGGAGCGCGAGCCGCGCGGTCGTTATTCATCGAAGGCGGTCGGCTACCGGGCCCGAACCTGGGACCGGACGACAGGCGGCCCCACACAGCACGCGAACGGGCGACATATTAGGTTGGGGAAAAAGTCTTTTCGCATATAATATGTAGGTATGAACTTGTAATAAAATCTCTTTGGCTATACTATTTGTATCTGGCTGGTTTTGGTATCATTAAAAGTTAAAATTTTTAAGAAGATAATTCCAAATTCAAATTAGAAAATGTGTGATTTTCATTTGTTTTTCTTACTGTCAAGATAAGTGAATGTAATGAAGAAATTCGATACTTACATTTTAAAAAAAATCTACAAAAAAAGTAAAAATGCAACGCTAGCAGCGAAAAAAAATTGCGATGTTTATGGACTTAGTGAAGTGTCTGTGAGAATAACACAAATTTGGTTTAAGCGTTTTCAATCCGGAAATTTTGATGTCAAAGATGCACGTCGCTCTGATCGCCCTATTACGGATAAAAGGATGCAATTTTTGAAAAAAGTGGAGCATGATCGGAATATCAGTAGTTACGATGATGAACGATGAAGAACTGGGAATTGACCACAAAACAGTTTTGGCGCATTTGAGAAAAACTGGGTACACAAAAATGTTCGATATTTGGGTACCTCACGAGCTCACTGAATGGAATCTAATGAACCGTGTACTCATTTGTGATTCTTTATTACGACGTAATGAAAACGAACCATTTTTGAAGAAGCTGATAACTGGTGATGAAAAGTGGATCACGTACGACAAGAACGTGCGAAAAAAGTCGTGGTTAAAGGCCGGTCAGGCTTCACAGACTGTGGCGAAACCCGGGTTAACTCGCAACAAGGTGGTGCTGTGTGTGTGGTGGGATCGGAAGGGCATTGTTTTAAGGGTAAAAAGGGTCACTACCCGGACTAATCCATCACTGCCAGGGAGTAGTTCCACATAGCCCATAGACCATTTTCCTGCCGAAAGATTCTCCTCGTGTTTTAATTAGGGCCATCTCCTAATTATCCGCTCATTTTACTATTCAGATAATTCGGATACTCGGATCATATTATCCGGATAAATCCGGATAAAACGTATAATTTGGATAGGAATTTTAATAACTAAAATGTAACGTAAAATCATTAATAATCATAAATTTTCGATAATCAGTCTAATAAACAACATCAAAAACCATCTTGTGGCAATATTATCTTCAATGGTAGCAAGCAAGGTAAATAATTATCATAAATTCATAACAATAAACATGCACTGACATTTTTTTAAATATGTCATGCTGTATTTCTGTCGTCATCAGTATTATTATCTTCCACTGCTGGACATTGGCATCTTTAAGTACACGCCACAGAGCACGTTTCACTATGCGCATTATCATTGCTTTACCTAGTCTGAGGGTGTCCTACTCCTACACTACGTTTGCTGATGTGCGGTCTCCACTCTTTACCCCAAGAAGTTCAAGAACTTCTTTATCCCAGCGGTTATCGGTTCTGCGGCTCAATATACGGCAAGCCCACGAATAACCACTTCAGTTTGGTTCTCCGGTGGGCTATGACGATAACTTTGGTTCTCTGCCGGAACTGGTATCATTTCAGATCATTCAGAGAAACTTCAAGCATAGCCCTTTCTATAGCTCGCTGAACGATTTTAAACTTATGAACCAGCATTGTAGTGAGTTGCAACTTTTCCGCTTCGTATGTTTTCGTCGTTGATAATGCCACGTCTTTTCCAGTCCAGTATCTATGAACAATTAATATGACATCTGTTGTCTCTCACCTCCATAATACAGAACAGAGGCCGATTGTACTCTTGAGTTTTCTGTATAATCTGTCGCTCTGTGAACATGTATCTTTGTTGCAGTATCCTCCACGAAACCCGGCATGCTCTAGGGTTTGAAATCGGCGAGTCTTCGCTCAAGGCGGTTACTTTGATTGATTACTCTGGAAAACCGCTTGTAAACGTGTCTTAGGAGCGAAATAGAACAAGGACTTCAGTAAGGTCTTGTCTCTTTATTTGAAGAACAGCAGGGCACTCCTACTCCACCTCTAGAGTTCTCCGAACTTGAAAACGGTGTTGAAACTGGTTTAGATCTCCTTTAGTACAGATTTGCCGTAGCTTTGAGAAGCTCAGCTTACTCCTTATTTCTGAGGCCCTCAAAGTAGGTGTCGCAAGGAGCTTTTGCTTTATAAGAGTATTTATGTAATACCGCGCAAAGTACTTTTAACATATACAACCAACCAACCGCAGTGTGTATTATTACTTAATTAAAATATAATTGAATTTCCAGTATAATCATTTGCAAATAACCACATATTAACTTTAAAACAATACCTAACTTCCGAACATTGCACATAATAATATTATGTAGGTATTCAGTTTTTGAATGGGTATGTGTACCAATGGAAAAGAATTTAAAGTTATAACCGTGATACTATACCTAAGGAAAAAGTTTTCAAAGTTTTATCTACTACTGATACTTTTACGATAATTGTCATCTTTCTTGATATTTTCTAGAGTTTTATGCCATTTACTGCTCGCAGATAGTAGAGTCAGGGTAAGATACTCTGTTCCACCATTTTCAAAGATCGTTAAATAACTTAATGCCACTAAATGCCACCGTGTTCTAGCGTCCGTCGCTGTTTCTATGACTGTGACTTAAGGCTCACCCGGAAAGGAAGTGTGTTGGTGTTAAACACTTATATATCTTCAATATTTTCTGTTAAAGAACATGTCTAGAGTTGAGACATGCTTGCGTCAGGAGGTTGGTGTACTCTTCAATGTTAATTTTCGAAGACCAATGGCTTTAAATTGTTGATTATAGTTTCATGATGTGTAAAAGCGTTCTCATAATCATCATTATCTCCTACGTACATCTTATGTTTTGGCGCGCACTGTTCATTGAAATAAAACAACTGTTACGGATATCAAACGCGCTATATTTATTTGTGTATATTTATGCTATATTTTTATGTATTTTTAGGTTTTTTAGGGGTTTTTTGATTTTCCCATTTTCCCAAAATCAAAAAACCCCTAAAAAACCAAAAAATACGGACAATTACAACTTAGTTCGTGGAAGTATAGCGCGTTTGATATCCGTAAAAGTTGTTTTATTTCAATCATTATCTCCGTCTAAAATCCCGTCCATCTCCCAGCGACGAGTATCAATAACAGACCAACGTGAAGGTACCTGCTTTAATGCGTCCTCAAATTTGCACTTTTCCGCAATAGAGCTAACATCGATGCTATTTAGGTATTTCTCAAAATAATATCAACAAAATCTAGCCCTTGGTATTAAATCTTAAATACCCAGAAAATTCTGTCAATTTAAGAAAAACTAATGTAAGTTATCAATAGGTTAGAGTATCTATCAGATTAGCGTAAAAACTATTCTAAAAAGCAAATAAATTGGGTTCTGGAACAGTAAAGTACTTTTTATGGCTCCATACAAAAAAAAACATGTCCTCTTTAGTAAAATAATTTTTTTTAATACAAAATATACATGACAGCTATTAACTTAGATATTAAGCTACGTTTTGCTGTTTTTAAATCATATTTAGCTCATATAAATCTGTTGATAATCACAAAATACATTGTGTCTTTGATTTTTACATGCACGTAACAGTCAAGAAGAAACAACCTGTTTTGTACACTTAAATTAAAAACGTTCTGCCAACATAATTTTTTCACTTTATGACACGAAGTTCGCCGTATTGAAAACAGTGTCAAAAAAAATCGTAGCTAAAACTAGACTTAATTGCACCAGCGACCTCACTGTAATCGTAAGGTATCGGTGTTCTTGGTAATGACTGCGCAGCAGCAGCAGCTACTTAATTATGTAACTTTTAATCTTCTGATATAGCATTCCCGCTATTTCCTACTCCCTGGGAGCGAAATACGGACGCTGTTTATCCTCATACTGCAATAGTTATTTTATGATTGTTCTGACATTCGACCCAGTAGGACTCCAAAGATTCGCTTTTACGATCAAAATAATTATGTTGATGACCTTTTTCGCTCCGGCCCATAATTCTTCATGTTGACATATAACTTCTCCATAACAGAGAAAAGTTCTGTTTGTGCATTGTACATTTCTTCCATTTTGAAATATTAGGATGATAAAGCGACTGATATAAAATGAGAAAGATCTTACTCGGTGATCTCCGTCAGCTTCCAAATGCCCCTATTCCTTGCTGTTTTGATACCACTTGATAACTGATATAATGATAATGTTCGGCACCACTCACTTTGCACTGGTTTACTCCGAATCACATGAGTTAATTTCCGAAACGCGAGGTCCCACTATCCGGCTCGAAGGACCAAAAAATGTGCGAGGTAGTGCCGAGTGATAGTTAAATGATACGATTGAGTAATTTGATAAATGATTATAGTCATAATAGAATAACAGGGTTGATTGATTTAAATCATTTGATTTATAAATCATGATTTAAATCAAGTTATTTTTAAAAACAAATCAGTGATATAAATCAAATTTGTTTTTTTTTGTAACTTATTGATAAAATAACGCCATAAATATAAGTTAAATATAATTATAAATTCTAAAACAATTAAGCATGGAATTACTTAAGTGGTTTAACAATAAAATAAAAAAGCAGCTAAATTAGAATTTTTATAATTTATATATTATATCTATTTATATACAATACAAGAAAACAGTGACTGATTTAATTTGAAGGATGATTGATATGCGATGACAGTTTGCGAGCGCGAGACCATTTTGGGGAAATTCCTGTGCTTCGTTGCCTCGCGCGAGAGATTGCCAATTTAAAAAAAAAAATGTAGTTTTAGTAGAAAGTTGTCAGTTAGTAAGTCAATTCTGTCAGCTATGGTAAAATATACAACAAAAACGCAATACATCAAAAAAATAAAAAAATCATGATTTATTTATTTATTTTTTTAAATCAAAAAATCTGTCAGAAACAAAAAAAAAACATGTTTTTTACCAACCTACCCTGGAATAATATCTGATTCCGGAATACGGTATTCACGTCGTTTAGTACAAAAGTGCTTACTAAGACTACTAAAATATGTTCGAGTGCATTGCACCGAACAATGTGCAGTTCCGATATAACATGCCCTAACCATAACGCATGTATCCTCACCCGGAAGAGCAGCGCGTCGGGCTGCGCGGGCGGGTTGGCGGGCGGCGGCGCGGGCTGCAGCGGCAGCGAGCGCGGGCGCGGCGCCGCCTCCGAGCCGGACGAGGCCGAGCACGAGCCCGACCCGCCCTCCGCCTCCACCATCACGAACCCGTCGTCGTCCGCCCAAGTCGTGCCTGACGACTCGGCTGCGATCAACAAAACGGACTATATGAATAAATAAATCATAACTACACTAATAAATCACCAACTTCAATCGATTGACACCATCTGCTGCGCATTGGTCTCCCCAAAATAGGGGGGTTTTGCCATAATCGTCACATTTGGTAGACGATTTTAGTCCCATATTTGTTTACCTAGCAAGCAAGGTAATTTAGAATAAGTCAACCTTTGCATTCAAGTAAACTATACAGAGTGGAAAAAAAGGACGCTCACTGGAGGGAAAGTTACCTAAATATTGATGTAAGCAAATTTTACCCAAAGGAAACATTCCTTCAATAAGTTGAAAAATTACATACCTGCACCGGGAATAGAACCGGCTTGTTTGAGAAAGAAACATCGTGTATTTTTGTGGTACTATTCGATAGTGTTAAGTATACAGATCAATTAAACTTAAGTAACTTTAATGTCTTAAATTAAAGACAAAGCCTGGAAAGATAAAAGATTACATAGTTCAATACATTACTCTACCTACCTCTCTCACTAACTAAAATAAAAATGAAGTTCACTTTAACTTACTTAGTAGCTCGAAATATGAACAATATGCAGCTAAACGCTTATTTTAATTATTAGGCTATTGACTTTTTTACTAATATTCACGATAATTCCATACCAAAGGCGACAAGACGCGGCGAGTTCAATCGATGATTAAGTTTTTTAAATAGATTTTTTAAAAGATGTTTTAAATTTTAGATACTATTCTACTCACACTAAATTGATCTTCCTGATTAACACTATCGATTGGTTTCATAAAAGTACACGAGGTTATTTTTCTCATTCCGCCCCGGTTCGATTCCCGGTGCAGGTAAATGTTTTTTAAAATATCTTTGAATGCAGTTTAATTTATATTCGAAAATGAAGGAATGAGTTTCTGAGAGAAATTCCTGAGTTAAATTTGTCCACATCAATATTTAGGGTACTTCCCTCCAATGATCGTAATTTTTTCCATTCTGTATTTTATATTATAAATAGCAAATGGAATTATGTCATAATTAGATACATAACTATTTCTAATTTAATCTTTGGATTCTCTACAGGTAATAATTACAAGTTGACTATTCTGAAGTGCAGTAGTTATAATTTACGGTGTTAAATACTCAATGAAGCAGCTCATAGCATAGAGATTATGCTATTTATTGATGACGCATTACAAACAGTGAATCACTTGATTTTTCACATTATCTATAATCTAATTTTTGTTATCGGTTGCAATGCAACGATGTTATAAAAACAAAAAGTTTTTATTTCTTTCTATAATATCTTTATAGGAAATAAATTAACAAAAATAAGGACCACAGCAACCGGTTTATAATGAGATCATTAACTTTACAGGAACCGATAATGATTTGTTGCATTACTTATGTCGCAGCCAACTGGTTAAATCAGCCGTTCAATTGGAGGGCTAGCCCGTTAATTAAACCACGGCATTCAATGAAATGGCTAAGGGACAACTTGCCAAGTCGTTGAATGAAACGTTTAAACTACTTGGCTAAACGTCATATTTAGTCGTCTTATTAAATGAGTCATTATAGACTCAATTATTATTATTATAAAATAAAAATAATAAAATAATTATAGACTCAAACCATTCGTGGAAATTTGTAGCCGGCGGAGTAATATCATTTTATCACACATTTTTATTATATCAATATTGATATTAATAAAACACTGTAAGTAATGTTGAAAACAAAGCACATAAAATTGCCAGCTGATGCGAGCTATCTGACGCCATATTTGTTTTGTGACTAGCAGCGCCCCAGAGGCAAAATAAATTACATAAATTTGAATCACATGGCTGAATTAACGTCAGCCATCTTCAAAGGGCTAACTTACAATAAGCCAACTAATAGAACGTTAATGAACGTTAAGTGATGCTAGTTCAATCAACGATCGGCCTAGGCATTCAACTGAATGCCGGCTTTTAATTAACGGGCTAGCCTTCCAATCAAATGGCTGATTTAACTAGATGACTGCGTCACATAAATAAAGTTGATAGATTGTTCTAGGTTACAAGGATGGGTTAGGTGGGGTTATCATATTAATATGTTTTATTTGTTTTAGTGCAATTTGTTGATAACCCAATATTGAAATAATTTATTTAGCTTTAAATGTTTTTTTTTTGCTTTAATGCTTTAAAAAGTTATCTTTCAGTCTAATTATTTGCATATAATTGAATAACATATCGATAAGGCGATAAATAGTTACTCTGTTAGACTGACTCTCAGGCAGCATGTTCAAAATCCTAACATTATGTCAGTTTAACAAATCCATATTATGGATCCAAAAATACACTACCAACATGTTATCACATGTTTACTTGTACTACAGGCCAGTTAACTAAAGCTGGCACGTTCACAGTACTCACACTAATGCAATTTTAAAAAACGAATTGACGAATGCAAAATAGTTCACTGCTATAGAAGTAGCAAAAGCAAAACTGTCTCTTTCATTCTCATAAGTATGACCGCGCGCGAGAGAGACAGACAGACTATTCATGATACCCATGCAGTGCAACGTCACGACGAATGGCAGCTTTAGTTAACGGACCTATAAGTGGGTGTTTGATGACTTCACTAGTAACGCCATTGGTGACGATTCTAGCTTCTGCGCCAAAGTCATGTTCGAACCACAACCGAGATAAACATTTAAGTATGTTATGAATGGTGTTTTTTTTTCTCTGCGTATATGATTGTGGGTAGTGTAAGTAAATATTTGTGGTTTAATACACTTGCTTAAGTTAAGTATCTTGGAATATTATGTAATGTGATGATTTGCATTCCGTTTAGATTTGGCAAAATTTCTGCAAGACACAAAAAAGGAGAGTAATTGTATCCGTACCACATTTTAGGCCCAAGCAATATTAAATGTGATTGTTAAGGTGTGGTTAATAGAAGAGAGTGATGTCTATACATTTTTTACTCTTACGCTGCTCATTTGATGCTTTGCTGAGTGATATAGTGAGAAATAAATATTATTGCATTAAGATTTGCCACAACATGTTATGTATTTTGCATTACCAATGCTATTTTATAAGAAAAAAATAAAATAAAAAAATACGTCTGAGAACAACTTGTTAGTTGAAGAGAGTCGATGTTCGCCGATGTCGATTCAAATAGGTCTGCAAGTAATAAATAAATATTTTTTAATTGAATCCTCTTTTTAAAGTTGGCAAGCTTACCGGAAGAAGTAGGGTGTGGTTTTTTATTCCCCGCGGGCTGCGGTGGCAAGTTAGCAGGGGCGGGGGCGGGAGCGGGCGCGGAGGCAGGCGCGGAAACGCGGGGGGCGCTCGGAACACGCGTTATCGCGCCTGTCGCCGCCGCCGTCGTCGCACCGCAAGTCGCGCCCGCGCCGGCTGATGCACAATGCACATATTAGTTTATCAAGTACTGACGAACTTTGTGCAGGACGATGTACGGATAACGTATTTATAACATGTTTACTTTTTAATAAGATACCGAAGTATAAACACTTTTTTTTCAGTGAAACTGAACAACATTTTCCTTGAGAGGTAGAATAGAAACAGGCGAAAACAATTTAAATACTAAGTCATCGTGGGGTGACTGATACGTACGAAACTAGTGTTTCAACATCGAGGAGAAAGTTTTTCAGTTACATTGGAGTAATCGCCCTTAATATTTTGCTCGTCATTCTTATTCACCATGATTTGCAACTTCAACATAGCAAAAAGAAAGTTAAGGAGAAAATAGATTTTGTTGGAACTTTTGAAATAATTAGGTTATTAAGAAACGTTAACCAATATTTAACAACAAGTTTGTCTCTATGTCGCAACATTGGATTCCCGAGGTGATTTCCGACTTTATTAAACATATTTTGCAAAGATAAGGTGCTCAACCTAAGACGTATTAAGGAGTGATGTCAGTGATAAGAGAAGTACTTATGATAATTCTTTTGCCAAAGTGCCGTTAAAGCTGAATTTACAACTTGGCTATTGTAATCCCAGTGAATATCTTATAAATTTCAGGGACAGAAAAGACAAACAACGTTTAGCGAATTCTTACCTTGGACATTTTACATTTTACAACAACCACAAAACGTCAAGAAACGAACATTGATTAGTTAATGGATTTTGCAACACCAGGCCCTTTATGGCCTCATATTTCGAGGCCGTTTTCTGAACTGCTTAATGCTATCTCTTTCTCTCAGTATGTTACGTTATATTTCAGTAGATAAAATCGAGGGAACGTTTGCACCTCATTCAGAAATCGACATCAATCAAACTATTAGTGTTAGCTCAGCTAGTAATCATGCCGCATCATTACGAAATCTTGATAAAGAAACACCCGCTGCATGTTACATAAACACACAAAATTGCTTTGTCGTATTGCTCGGGATATAACCGTTTCTGGAACTCATAT
The DNA here is from genome assembly GCA_910589605.1 of Chrysoteuchia culmella. Taxonomy (NCBI): domain Eukaryota; kingdom Metazoa; phylum Arthropoda; class Insecta; order Lepidoptera; family Crambidae; genus Chrysoteuchia; species Chrysoteuchia culmella. Next base: position 15,688,866 of record OU342651.1, on the reverse strand, counting down.
CCTACCATTTGCAATAATGAGTTCGAAACGATTGAACAAACGAACTATCGGTCTTTTGAAAGCAATTTATGTAGTGGCCATATGGAACTGTGATGCATTTATTTTGTTCAAAACGTCATGCCGTGCAAGCTGAATTAGTATGAAGTGAAAGAAACATAATAGTCTGGTATCATAAATGAAATTGAGTATTTTTAACACCCCATGCGCAAACGGAGTAGGTATACTTGCTATATGTACCCTGATACTGCCACGACTCTTCTAGGAAACAGTTACTTTCAGCGTGGCCTTCGAGATCGCTCTCCATTATATCGGGTAGATCAGAATCCAAACCTGAACAATATTCGTGTAACTACATTATTTTTCTATGTATTCGCTTGAAAAAGTAATAACAAATAAAGTCATGATTCGAAACAAGATTTCTTTCTCTGAAAAAAATACATAATGCTTACTAACTAGTAGTACTCATTTCAATAAGAATGTCAATCAGTTATGTTTTTTCCGGCATATTTTTCATTGTTAAAACACATGTCTCCGATTGGTTGATGAGTTGTTTTTTTTATTAATGAAAAACATATCTATTGTGAAGGCAAACATCAAAAGTTTATTAATTTACGGCTTTACTTTTTAATTGTAGTTCCAGAAAATTCTTACAAATACCGGTACATATAGCTGTAGGTAGTTTATGTGTTTCTTACAACTATATTGAGGTCAAGGTGGATTCAACGAAACCATTTTCATACATAGGTATGTTATATGTACAGCTACGCACATATTCGTTATCTACTTTACTCATGTCCGTATTTCCTAAAGAATTTTATTTTCAATCTTTTATCAATGACTAAGCTTGCAGAAATATGTACTTCAATATTAATAACAATCGACATATTCGACCATTTAAACAAACTTTACCTACATTTAACACAAACAGTGATAAGTGGAACATAAACAATAGGTCTCGGTTCTCGGCAAATGTTATTATACTGATAAGAGTAAGTGAAGTGCATTAATAGACTTACTGGAGGTGTAGCGGGGTCGCTGTAGGAACGGATGGTTGAAGAACTCCTCGAAGGGCATGCGCTCGCGCGGATTCCGCCGCAGCAGCCCGATCAGCAGTTTGCACAGCTCTGGACTCGTTCCCGAAGGCATTCTGGATTTATTATTGAGACAATATAAACGTTATTGCGGACCTTGATGGCGCAGAGGTAAGCCCGTTAGGACAGTGATTGGAGTGGAAAAGCACAAATTTCGCATGATCGCACCCAAAATTTGTGCTCGAACTACTAAACATAGTACGGAATGGAAGACACGTTGATCATGGCGGCATTTGCAGTCGTTAATACCTCATCATCAATACTTCAGCCACATGACACCTACTGCTGGGTAAAGGCCTCCCCCAAGGATTTTCACGACAATCGGTCCTGCGCTGCCCGCATCTAGCGGATTCCCCGCGACCTTTACCAGATCGTCGGTCCACCTTGTCGCGAGCCCTATTTATGAAGCGTCGCCTGATGCGCGGTTGTAAATCTAGAACCATTCCGCCCCATCGGCCATCGATTCTTCTCGCTATATATCCCACCCACTGCCACATCAGATGAGTGATCCGTTAAAACCTACCAATATGTAAAAGGTCCCCGTGATGGACCTGTGCTGTGGTTCAGCAGCGGTGATATTAAAGTGACTGTTTGATTAAATCTCTTACAAATGCTAGAAGCCAAACACTATTTAATTAATAGCAGGTTAGTAGGAGCGAGCCAGCCAATCGGTTGGAGCGATTGAAGGGCCTTGAGGTAATAATATAACAGTCGCTACAAAAAGTGCAGAAACCAAATCTTGCACTTAATACTCCAATTTTTCGCTACTGTGTTGCCGTTCAGTTTTTTTATCATATTTAATTTACCTTCATCACAAAAAATGCTTCAATCTGCGCTGGCTAAGACCTTAAAGGGGTATTATTACTCACTTGGGCTGTAAATCTACGCTGTTTTCGTAGAATGCCTTCAGCTCATGTGGAGTTGTGGCTTGGAAAGGAGCTTTACCAGTTAAGCACTGATAGACAATGGTGCCTAAACTCCATAGATCAGCTTTAGCATCGTATTTGTGTGACATTATTACTTCTGGTGCCTGCAGAAAGGAAATAATAATAATTAGTACAGGATGTTTACATTTCAACAAATTACAAGAGTAACTATTATGTTTAAATATACTTTACCATGTACATGGGCGAGCCGCAGAGAGTGACGGCCATGTTTCCTTCCTCGAGGAACCTTGCGAACCCGAAGTCAGCTGCACGGAAAGGTGTAAGTTAAAATAGATTTTACTTTGATTGTACTATTTTACAATTTGACTTTTAATCAGAAAGGTATTTAAAAGTATAACACAATTTTGTATATAATCTTGCATAGTCAAATAATCTGTATGTATATCATGTTGGTGCTAAATTTCACGCTAAAAATTACTGTTATTATATTATGTTGCATGCTTGACGGTTCAAACGGCATCAAATAAGCTGTTGGAATGTTTGAAAATTCGTTGAAATTCTTTGAGTTGCTCATAACAACCGTATTATTCATTGATTACTTAGAATATCTGACTGAATAATAAACTTATCATTACGAGTATCGAGTAGGTAAAACACAGATACAATTATGAGCAGTTTATTTTTCTTGTAATTTAAAGTTTAACAAATTAATAAGATCAAACGATTTATTCAATTACTGATAATGATCATATACCATTTGAACTGAACGGTATTGAAGTGTTACCTATTTTGAGCGTCATTTCGGACGGATGCGGCGTGCGAGGCGGAGCTACGTTGTGTGTGAGCAGGATATTTTGCGGCTTGAGGTCGCGGTGCACGATGCCCTTGGCGTGGATGGCACGCATGGCCTCCGCCAGCTGCCGCAGGAACAGCCGGATAGTGCCCTCGCTGAGCAGCCGGTTCGCCTGCAGGTAGTCTGCCAGGTCGCCGCCATTACAGTACTGCAAACAACAACCGACCGATGCTAAACAGACTCGCATATTTCATCACTATCTGAGTAAAACATTGTACAGAAATAGGTACTCGTTACAAAAATAACGATGTGTAAACTGGATCAATGCAAAGTTTCTCGGATCATAAGATTTTTAAACCATGATTGAAGTAAACAAATATTTCTCAGAAGACAAAATGTTAACACGGTATACGATCAATTATCATATTATATTTTTTGAATTCATCGCCATACTGCTTTGCTACTGACGTTATTGAAGACAGTGTGAGTGTGCAGTATTTAGCAGACACTCTCGCCAGGTAGTTTGCAACGACACCCGAATACATTTGGTTTTGAAAAGATTTGCAGTGTGTAATAAAGTTAAGAGAATGTGAGTCACGGTTTCAAATATATGAACGTGATATCCTCAATTTTAAACGGTAATAGGTACGTTATTTTTATCAGAACTCCGTTGTAGTGTGAAATCTATAGTAGTTCACTAATCATCATCGTTAGATAGCCCGGGGTTAAGATAATAAAAATCGGTAGAATCGCTACTATGTGAATAACATAGACAGTTTACGTTTTTCAGCTCAGTGTTAGTGCAAATGATGGAGTCTCAACCGCAGTAAGTCGGCCAGTTTATTTGTTCATCTAAATTAGGTACCCTAAATATATTATAAATTATTATACACAGTGTTTTGTGACGTGGAGTGCATTTTTATATCCAAGTTGATATTGAAAAGCCCTCCAGAAGTAATATTCGTGTTCGTTCTTTATGCAGAGTTGTTATCAGAGTTGATTCGCGATAAGCTGTGCCATGCTGCTGGTAATCTTATCATTGAGTGATAATAGTTATAAGTGTCAGTGAGTTATGAGCTCTGCGTACCGTCGGTACTTGGGCCGCAACAGGTAACAGCTCCTGTGATCAGTTGGCACGTCTCACAATAGTTCTGCATTTGTGAGTGACCATGACGCCGAAACATTTCCACCTATTGTTGCTGGCTCTTGTTGCGTAAGTATTGTAACACCCTATTTTAAATTATGCCCATACTAATAACGATCCGTACACAACATTTCGTAGCATATACTTGTTACATATTTATGCCACTAGAGAACATAGTACATTCATTTGGGTTATCAAAACATATTTGGCTTCTTGACAAATTTTTCTTAAACTAGTAGTACACACTACAGTGCAACAGTCACAGAATGTTCAATATACCTACTTTACCTTAATGAAAGATAACCTTAACCTGTATATGTTTTAAGCAACGGATTTGCTAAATGTTAAGACTGGAATTACTTCGAGTTCCAAATAACGACTTTACATTCTGTTCCATCTTAAGATTATCATACCACATGTGCTCGCTGCGTAGACAAAAAAACAGACAAAACCGACAGTTCACTAATTACCTTTGTTAAGAAAATATTTTACCATATAAGATACAATAAGTTGCTCCCGTTACGCCCTTGCCTAGTTATCGCAAATTTTTATCTCTTATAAGTAACAAATTTACGTCACGTCATCACGATAAATACGTACAACCAATAAAAATCACGTGTTTTGATTGCTTCAAATTGGTTTTCAGGTTTCGGACTGTGCTAGCACAAAATGAGGATGATCTACAAATTCCGGTCGAGAATGACAACCAATTCCCACCGGACAATCCCTCGGATCTCATTGAAGGCAGTGGTGGAGGTGTGATCGAGGAACCAGCTGCTTCCAATGCTGAAATTACTGAGGCCCCGCCAATAGAACACATTGAAAGCAGAATACTATTGGAAGATGATGTGGATACATCCTCACAAGGTCAAGACAATGAGTGTCCCAAACCTTGCGTTTGTCGCATTGAAGGATCTACAAACGATTTTGTGATAGATTGTTCCGGATATGATTTGACAGAAATTCCATCACCCTTGAATGAAAAGGCCACAATCTTAAATATACAGAAGAACAAAATTACTGAGATTCCAAAATCTGTATCGACGCTGAAAAACTTGAAAGTTTTAAAGGCTAATGACAACTCTATTGCGACTTTAGTTCCTGGTGTAAGTTACCTGTTTTTTTATAAATGTTTAAAACGAAATATATTTGTCTAATTTTCAATTGTGTTGTTAACACTATACATTTTTGGTTATTATTCAAGTATAATTTAAAATAATTAATGTACGAATTTTGCCATTTGCAGTCAATCAGCGAACTTTCCGAATTGGTCACCCTTGAACTTAGAAACAATCGGCTGATTGAATATCCCAACGATCTCAAGAATGGATTTGGATTGTTGAAGCTACAAGAGATAGATTTAGGAGGCAACGACATGCGAACGGTAAGATGTCAAATCAATTGATAACATGAATAATGCTAAAGTGAAAGAGCGTATGAAGACTTTATTTACTTTTCTACTTATACCAGCATAACTGAGTGTAAGGTTTCCGCTAGTAAAAGGGTTTCAGTTTGATAAATTGTAACTTTTATAAAAAGCACGAAGCTTGTTAATATTTTCTTATGATCCTATTTTGAACCAATATTATAGTATGGGTTTTACGATTTACGATAAACGATAAATATAATATGTTATTGGATAGTTTTTAATGATTTGTAAACATAAGCTACCACTTATATATTCTCGTAATTTGATTGTTTTTTTTTATTTATGCTTTTATCTTTTCTTTCCAGCCATTAACTCCCGATACATTTGCCAAGTTCGAATCACTCCGCTCAATTGTTTTGCCTACTTCTACACTAGAATTACAACAAGATTTATGTGATGTAATGTCCAAAACATTAGAAAAAGTATGCACTGGATCATGTGATCAGGAATCATTAGATTGCCAAGAAGGAAACGATGCCGATGACTTACCAACGTGGCCTGGGATGATTGTACCACCTCTATCTTACGACGATGACGATAGTGATCCCGTTATTGAGACACAAGAAGAAAATAAAGATGCTGGCAAAAACAATTCTGAACAAGTGGCATCTAGCGCCGCTACATTTAAGGATGATTTCCCGAAGGTGTCCGGTGAAAGTACAACACAAGGCGAGTTCTCTTTCCGGCATGCCGTTAATAAGCAACCGAGTGATATAGCGTCATTTAATGCTGCGGTGGAAATCCCTAAAGAAGTACCAGAGACTACCGAGAGTGCAGTGAAAATTGGCGCGACTACAACAGATACGAAAACTGGCGGTGTAAATACAACTATAATAGGATTAGTTGTAGTTGGCATGGTAGTAATAGTGGCTGTTATAACGATAAAAAAGAATTGGAGTTCGATTAAAAATAGATTCGGTTCTAACTCAAACAGCAGAACACCGAACCAACACGCTGGAGGGAACACTAATGGAACTGCACCAGAAGAAGTACCTTTACAAGAAAAAGATAAGTCACCTGTCTAAATATAAAAATTGTGCCATGAGTGAATTGCTGATGAGTAAATTCGATCTGAAGAATTGTTATTTATTTAAATTAAAAAATCAATTCAGTAACCGGCCTTGTTAAAAATTCAGTGCAGATGTTAATTAGGTTTTCACTTTTATAGAATTTCGAGTTTGTTAAAAAATATACTAGATTTAAAATTTAATTATTTATCTACGTATATCGATTTTCTTATAAGCAATGTGTATATTTAGGATATTTCTCAATGAAAGTCTTTGAGAAACGGATGTATGTGGTGGTCTTTATATGATAATGGCCTGCGCAGACGACGGACATTGAAGGACTTTTTGTCCGCGACACGACCTTATTACTAAGAACATAAAGTTGAATAAATAACGAGGACTATCACGTACTTTTCATGGATATACGCGATCTAAGTTGAATCTTATTTGGTTAACAATAAAGACGTGGTGCGGACAAAAAGTCCTCCGTTGTCCGTCGTCTGCGCTAGCTCTAAGGGAAACGGCGTTTTTTTACTTAAAATGTAAATAATTTTCATTATTATTGTACGTGTCAGATAGATTTGCATATGTAGATAGTAAGTTTTCATTATGTTATGTCCAAATTTATCATTTAAGATAAATAACTTATTTAATTTTACTTGTGTCGTAGTGTAAGTTCTATTTTTATTATAAATACAATCAAACTGCGGTATCTAATTAAGATATTTATAAAATTGTTTTGTAACATTTGATTTATATGATTACAATTTTACAGTAACTCGACAGCATATAAAATTATAAGATAGTTTTGAAGAACTAGTGATTTTTGTTAAATGATAGACCAATAAAAATATATGATTTTGATGTTTGGGTTTCAATGTAGATTTATTTGTTTTTATTATAGGGAAGTCTTGTTTATGTATTTTCGGTTTACGGTCAGATAGGTTTTTGTTGCTTTTGCAAATTATTCTTTAGTATAGGACATGGTTTCCCAAACTATGTGAGGTGTATGTAGTGTGTCGTGAGCGAATATTGAGTGAGCCCTGTTGAATAACTTTCAACGAACTTCAAACAAACAAGACTGCATTAACACTTTCGCGGACAGTGAACGAGACACAATAGAATTTTTATTGTTATGACTGCTATAGGCGTTGAATGTCCGCGAAAGGGGAAGCGAGTCTCGGAACTCGTCACTAGGTCCTACTAACGAGGCCCTTGACTAAACTCTAGACTAGGGTATCAAGGAGTTACCAATTGTATGCCACCTGCGAACATATGTTCGCAGTATGATACCTTTTCCTTAAGATAGCCTAGAGGTGGGTCCGGAGTTTGGAAACTTGTATTAGATGGGTCGTAGCCGACACAACTTTGGGAACCATTGGTATAGGAAATGAAACCCCCTCACCTACAATCACGATAAACATAGGAAACGGTTTCTATACGGAAAACCAGTTCTTGCAACTCTAGATCGGACGATTTTAATTTAGAATAGACAAATCGTGAATACATAGGTTGATAATTAGTTAAATGCATTAAAATTTCTCATTAAAATTTTATGAAAATTGAGTATTATTATAATAACGTCATGGATGCTTAAGATTACGTGCTTCATTGTGTGTTTGCAATGTATGTTTTGTTAGTTCCTATTGCGTAAATTAGAAAATGAAAATACTGATAAAAAACAAGTTCTGAAGGCGGAAACCTTTTGTGATGTCTAGAGACAGCAAACAGAGGGCCTATTACAAAAAAAATATCATCGCGCTAGTCGGACGATGTTCTTAAGTATTTAGATTTATGTACATAATTTGAACCTTATTCTTGAGTAAATATTGTTAGGAAGCGAGCGGAGTGTTGTCCGATTAGCGATGGTTCGGTTTTCGGAGTGCCTACTCCGAAAACCGAACCATCGCTAAATCGAGAGCCTTCTCAGGTCACAGGCCACGGCACAATAAATACCGAGCAAGACGCAGAGCAGGCGGATCTACGGCATAGTGGGTCGGTGTATGACCGATACCCTGCGCGGGCGCCGACGACGACACCGCGCTGCCGCTGTGCCGTTAGGCCGGCCACTTGAAAAACAATCGCTGCGCACCGACTTTGCCATAAAGGCGATCTCCTTTTCTGCGGTACGCGATAAGCGCCACACAGTATTCTGCGTAAACAATAAATTTATCAAAAGTTTTAGGCAAGTTTTGTTTATAATATTTTATGTGTTGATCAATATTAAAATTGTCCCACAGATGTTTTCAGTTACCGAATTGCCCCAAACTCTAATTATCATCTGATGGGATGATTCTCATTTAAAAAATACTCATACTCATAAATAGTCGTATGGAATAGTATGGATGAGTTACTAGTTACTTTTTAAGCACAAGCTGGGGCTGTACCGCGCAAGTGACGTCGGCATCGAAGTCGGCTTCATTTGACAGATGGATGTGAGTTCCTCGTGGGCTCAATTAAATACCTTATTTTCTGGATAAATGGCGAAACTTCTACTAGGATAGGACAGTGCAGTTTTTCATGACTGAATGGACAACGAATTCAATTGTATTTTTAACTAATTACATATTTTATAAATCTCACTGTATATCGACAGAAGTCGAGTTAGCTAGCGTGACGAACATGAATTGTAAGTACCTAACTACGCATGAAAATTATACAAATACGTTTCCCTTTGTGCGATACGCATTTACAATACATAGGGTAACCTGTACTAATCTTGGCACCCCCCCAGTGATTGGTGTCCCCCCCAGGGATTTTTTGTTGTATATTTTACCATAGCTGACAGGATTGACTTACTAACTGACAACTTTTTACTAAAACTACCATCTTTTAAATTGGCAATCTCTCGCGCGAGACAACGAAGCACGGGAATTTCCCCAAAATGGTCTGGCGCTCGCAAACTGTCATCGCGTGTCAATCATCCTTCAAATTAAATCAGTCGTTATTAGTTCATGTTTTCGTCATTAGTGGTGTTGTTCATTCGGAAAGTGGGATTTGTGTTGTTTTTGTGTCACTAGAATGACTGGACGAAAAAGGACCCGTATGGAAGCATTATAACGAAATTCATAGGTAGGTAATGTAAATAAAAAGGGTTGTAGAGCACTAAATTAATATGGAGTTGCAGGGAATACCACAGCGATTAAAAGACCATTTTAAGTCATTATTTTATTTTAAGGCGTTATTTTATTAATAAGTAAAAAAAAACAAATTTGATTTAAATGACTGATTAAAAAAAATCACTTGATTTAAATCAATGATTTAAATCATGATTTAAATCATTTGATTTGAATCAACACAGTATTAAAAAATAGAGCGCACGGAATTCATCAAAACAAAAATAATTGTAATTATACTTTTTACTATTATAAAGAGTAATATTTATTTTTATATGTTTATATGTGATATTACACTTTTTGCTTATATTTGTATTTAATTTGTGATGATAACATTAATAATTAGTGTGCCAATTAGTAAAAAGCTTATAAGGAAGTGCAATGATTGGCACCTATGCCAACCATAGTATTTTGAAAAGGATTATTGTGGCAAGTCTTATTATTGTATATCTTTATATTGCCTTATGGCCCAATTGTGGTCAATTGTGGCCGCTGAACCGATTTTGGCTGTTGATAAGCATGTCGCCAGTCGCCACTCGCCTGATAATGATAAATTTTGACCACTGATCTGTTTTAATTGTGGCCACTGATCCAAATGTCGTCACTTACCCAAATGTGGCCATTGAATCAAATGTGGCCAGTGATCCAAATGTGGCCACAGAGCCAAATGTTTTCATTGATCCAAATGTTGATTTAACCCAAATGTGGCTACTAATAAAAAAGGCAACTGATCCAGATGTGGACATGGACCAAAATGTGGCCACTGATCCAAATGTGGCAACTTATCCAGATGTGGCCATTAATCCAAATGTGGCCCTTACCTAAACATGGCCACGAATTTAAAATATGGCAACTGATCCAAATATGACGTTAACTCTTTAAAGAAAACTACAATAACAAAAAAAAAACAACAAAAAAAGATAGTGTGGTTAGGTGCCAATCATTGTAACTTATGGCTGCCAATGATTGTACTGCGTGCTACTGTGCTACTGACTGTACTTTTCTCTTCTATTGTTAAAAAAATGAGACATTTTCTCTTTTATTGTAAAAAAAAAATGAGATACGTACTTAAATGTTTTGTGAATTTAAGATATAGGTATACATCTAAAAAAAAATTGTTAAAATAGTAAATCTTGTCTGAGTATGTTATAGAAATAATAATTAACAATTATAGGTCAGGTTTTTCTTAAAGTGACAATCATTATATATATAGTTTACCCTACATAGGTATATATATCTATTTGCGTTTGTTCGCCTTTTGATCAACGACACGTGAGATATGACTCAAGTGCAGCGACCCCGATTCAGATTTAATTTTAGTGTTCTGGCAATGCAATGACATCTTTCACGAGGTTTTCGACTTTTTTAATATTTCCTTTAATATTAATTCACAACAGACTGAACTCGATATTCACTATTGATAAAGCGAATGAACCGAAATGAGATTAAGGTCTCCAAATCAAGTGTTTAACTGAACAGCCGTGAAGGTTAGTCCTCGTTTTGGACGTTTACTCCGTTAACTTTTCAATCCCGTTTTGTAAGATTTTGTTTCAACACGAATTGAGTATTAGCTCTGCAACCTTTCACCTTTAGTTTCATTGTATTTTCTAGCCTTTCAATTGCACGATGGCGAAACGCGAAAGCACATTGTTGTACGAAAGTAAACAGCTTGGTTGGTTAAAATTACTAAGATAATATTGCTGCATTATAGTTTTAAAGAATAAGGTGGTTTAGGTTACATTAGCTGCGAACGTTTCCGTTCAATTACTCGTATCATCGTTGATTGCAAAGATTTTAAAAGAAGATAAGTAGTCCTAATAACTCTTAAATTCTATATTTACACATGACTTAATAAACAACAGTAAATTTGTCGACGTGATCTTAAGTTTCGTTGACCCACCACGCCTTCCATAATAAGCTAAGATAAACGTCACATTAAACGTTGAAAAACATAATCGGGTGCGCTGCTTGTAAACAACACGCAATCTTAACTACGCTACATTATATATAGAAAAACAATGTCACCATCAGATAGAAATTACCAACAACAATACAGCAGTGCTTGTGAAAGTTAATATGATGGATGGCGAAAATCTATTCATGTCAATAGAATATTGTTTCAGTGTGTGTTTATCTATCCTACTCATGTTCATTATACCTACGCTTCCCGATGAGTATCATTTGGTTTTTTACCATACTGACGACAGTTGTACTCATTTGACCGGATTTTTGTTCTCGAATTAGTCATTTTCATCTCGTGTTGATAAATGTTTTATAACTTCTGTCTCAAGGGAGGAAAGCAAGTTACCTAATTAACAACTAAAAGTTGAACAGATAAATGACAGCAGCTTTCTCCAAAATTTCGAAGATATTTAATTATTGTCGCCAAACATTGCATTAATTAATAGTCATAACATGTGGATATCTAAGTACTTTTTGATGTGTTGACGCATTAGGTGTAGCGGGTGTAGTGTAGTTAGGTGGGAAAGTTTCTCGAAATCTTTGTCTTTGTATCTTAAACAGTTAAATTTTGTTGCTGATGACAAACAAACACATTAATAACTCTTATTTACATAGTTTTTATAATTATATTATAGTAAATAATGTTTTATCATTATAAATATCATAGTAGTATACTGATTGTTGATAGAGGAAAGCAAAGTTTTGCAAATGCTAGGAAATGTATAATTTAATTTATAATGTTATCATTATCATATAAAACAGTGTACAAACGAAACTGAAAACAACGTCACATGTCCGATCCCGTTTATAACAAAGACATGGGTTACTGATCCTTTATCAATTGTTTAAACACCGTATGATTGATTTGTCATTATGGCAGTGTGTGAGGTACATAAATTATTTAGAAAACGCTATTGAAAACTTTCTACTTATAGTTTACTAGCGGCCGTGCGCGGTTTCACCCGCGTGGTTCCCGTTCCCGCGGGAATTTTGGGATCATTTATAGTCTATGTTACTACTTGGGGTCTAAGGATTCTCTATACCAAATTTCGTCAAAATCGGTCCAGTAGTTTTTGAGTTTATTCGTTACATACAAAAATACAAATCTTTCCTCTTTATAATATTATAGTATAAATAACCTTTAGTAATATAAATAAAGTAAAGCATTCAATTAAAAATAAAGAGGGTTATACGTAATGCGTATTATACTCAACTGGCAACATTTTCATAACCGAGAAGAGAACAAAGAAAACCGACCACGAACACCGAAAGGTAGCTAGTTCATGTCATTCTGAGTATCAGTAGCTTTGTCTACACGACGTTGACGTCATCAGAATAGAACAGAATTAATTAAATACGTATTTATTGTTAAGTCAAATAATTATTCATCTCCATATAGGTACTTGATACAATAATCTACCTAAGTACATTGACTCGTCAGTTTTTCAGCAGATATGTTCGTATCAATTTTTATTATTTGCGTCAATTTCCGTAGCATCGTAACACCTACGACGTAGATAAATAATCGTCAAAATAGGTAGGTACTACAGTGTTTTCATGTTTGATTGCGAAATGAGTCATAGATTGGATTTTTAAATGTGTGTTGTAGTTGTGTTGTGATGATGCAGTGTTTGCCACTTAATTTATGATTAAACAAACCCGAATATTGTCCCTAATTTGCCAAATGCCAAGTAAAATACATTTTATGGCGTGAAAAAACACGTTAATAGAATTTAGAAAAGACAGCAATAAAACTGGTTATATTCTTTGTTTACCAATAAACTGTAGAAGTGTGAGAGATTGGTACTCGTTCTATTCTTTAACCGGTTGAAATAATTGTTGTGGTGACTGGTGACCCACAATCACGCAAACAAAATAGAAAGTAGACAATAAAGTGTAACCACAAGAATTGGTATATAACATCGAAGCTTAGCTATGGCTATTACTGTTGAAAATAAGAGTACGCCATAACACGACTTGTAATCGCCCTGATACGCGTATAATTTGAAAAGCATTAACTATCCGATAGAAAGCTGCGTTTTCCGCCACCTCACTTTCCAGAGGTAGAACGGTGGAATCAGTGTGACGGGAGCAGGGAGAAACCAGCCTGACGCAATCACGCACGCCGATTAGTCTAGCTAGCCAGACCGGTGCGCCGCCGGTGGCGGTGACTCGTATGCCCATAAAACGTGCCGATAGTTCCAAAACACGACACAGTTTATTATTAACATTGGGGGCAACTGGGCAACCTGTCACGTACAAAACGACTAAACGATTTGGTTCATCTAAAATTCTAAATCCTTAGTAATCCAAAGGTAATCCGATTTTGATGATTTTGTCATAAAAACGTTTTTAAATATATTTCTATAATATGATTAAAGCCTGTCAAAGAGTCAAGTCGTCCTAGGATAGTTTCATCAAATAACTTTGGAATGTGCATCATCGTTTAGTTTATGATACTGCAACACCGCTATAGTGACTATGGCAGAAAACTGATCTAACGGCTGCAGAAGCAACCGTTAACATCATCAATTAGGCACGTTATTGTAAATGAATCTCACATAAAAACTATCACCATCGTCTAGAAACTGTTCTTTATTATTTGCATAATAGGTGCATTCACATGCAGGTTTAGCTAACAGGATCGCTGCTGATCTTTGTACGATAGGAATTCCTCTTGCTTTTTCTTAGCAGAATAGTATTATGGTATGAATTATTGATAAACGTATGTACCGCTATTATAGGAAGCCCTGTTCAATTTAAATCCCAGTAGAGCGGAGCGGCCGACACGTGCGAGATAGGGCCCCGAGAACGATTGTATACTAACTAATGCGCCCACGAGGTCACAAGCTGACTGGTTTAGCTATCTTGGATGTGCTCGTGTATTTGGAACCGGCCGACTAACGTCATCCGTTCGATTTAATAGAAAACTTGTTTCAGATCAGGCCTATATTTTCTTTTCACTGTTGTAAATCTTCTTATTTATGGCACTCAATAAATTAAATATCTATACTTAATTAGCGTGCAAACTGGAACTTTACTATACTTAAAAGGTTGTTAGTCATAAATAGGTAAAGATTTAAAGGACTTTCCGTACGTGATTTTTAAAATATTGCACAACCTTAAGTTCGGAGGTGGCCAAATTGACTACGAACTAGAGGTGCTTGACAAATGATCGAACAGACTTTTTTTTTTAAATTTCCGACCACAATTTTCGGTTTTGAATTTTAATAATCTTCAATACGTGGTACTAAGAGAGAAGCAGTTGAACGTTGTTCCCAATATTTTGAAATTAGTAAAGGGAAAGGCATGTTTTGTAATCATTGCCTTGGTAATTTTCTAGTATAAAATCTATCATATAATTGCATTGGTAATAAACAGGGAGTAGTTAGATTATGGATAAGTACAATCTGAAATGTTTATTTATATGTATGCCGTCTCAAGCAAAAGGAGCAATATTTTGTAAAGACCTATATTTGCGTCGCACACAAATGTGAAGCCAATGATAACACGTACGCAATATTCGGAAGAGGCGGCTCAGTGATTACCAATTTAGCTTCTTGCTACGAAACGACTCTACCACGCCATCTTTGTACAAGGATACATAAAAGAGTTTGTCGATTTCTGTATATCAACCTTTCTATATTTCCTTTACAACAAGAATTTACTATAAACAAAAGTTTCTGAAAAATTAGGTACAACACACACTTTGGTTTAGTGTGTTGTGGTAGAATGAATGGAAGCGACGATAATGAGTTGATTAAATATATAAATAGTCGGAAGGCTATTGCTCGTTTCGCTGGGAAAATATAATGACGAAAAGACTGAAAGTTTCCAAAGAAACTGAATGCTGGCTGCAGCCGCACACGTGCACATACAATAACTGCGCGTCGGCCGAGCGAGGTGAGACGGGCCATAATACGCGCCCTCTTGCATCACACGCGGCACACCTTGAATTTAAATTTTATAAATAGCTTTACAGTTTTATACAACATCATTACTTCTATCAAGATGTGATAATTTGCTATGTTCGCATCAAACATTTCTTTGAAAAATCATTTTTTTTTATAAAATTGTTAGAGTTATGTTTATAAAGTAATTTATTTTATACAAATGAAACTAGTTTGTACTAATATTTATTCACATTCTATTGTCAGTATTCATTATTACAATTTCATTCCTAATATTGCGTAAGCGACAACTTCAGGCATTATAAAAGAAGAATGTACGTCACCAAATTGACATGTAAATTAAGATTATTCAAACAACGACTCTTTTATGAAATATATGGAAACACACCACCTACTGTTGTGGTTCCACAAGTGAAATATGTCATAGCCAAAATTGGCCAAGCCATAGCAACAACGCAGATCTGTAAGTAGGTGTCTATTTAACTAAATGATCCGTCCCCAGCAATGAACATAAAAACGACGACGCAATACCCAACTCTTCCGCCTCATTTTTTTGTTCTGGCCGTTTTGAACTACACGAGATAAGTTGGTGATTTCATTCTGCACGTGGAGATAAGCTGTTGTCTGTCTGTATAATGTGACTGAAATGGCGTAGGTATGGCCTGGCCTAATCTTTGAAATAATAATTATATCATTAATTTTTTTTTATCATCAGCACCGAGCGTAGTTGAAATATATTTATTTATTGGGTTGGTTCCACGTGGCTGGGCTTTAACATAAGCTAGGTTATGGTTTCCATTATCCATACCAGCTTATAATATTATATTGGATAAAATATAAAATATATTTTATAGCGGATATGGATAAAACTATTATAAGAATTCCACTTACGGGAAGGGCGTTTGGAGGTAAAATTAAAGAAAATACAGTGTTTTTTTAAATTTTACCTCCAATACGTTAAGCTTCAGTTAATAAATACCATATTCTTACAGACAAAGTAAGCTATTAATGACGTGCGCTTATTTATTAAACGTGTTATAAAAACATTGAGGTTAAGTATTGGCGGATTATTCACCAACTTCTCTCCATAATATGGCTGAATTAGAGTTAACTTATTTCACCTTAATTGCCGTTTGCTTTTATCCATCCCTTTCAGACCCGCCCAAATCGATTGTGCGTGTCATAAGATTATTTTCAAAAGTTAATTATTTGAATTATCAGAAACTTATCAATCAATATTACGTAGGAAACATCGCCTTTGAAAGTCATAATTTTTCCGATGTCAATCAAGCTATATCGAAGCTAGCTACGGCGTAGCTCGCTACTAGCACCTACCTACTTAGCAAAAGCTAAGCTGACTAAAATTAGTTTTAGTTTAAGCACATCTAAAGTTTCTTCGTACACTGTTCCTTGAAATAAAACACTTTTACGGGTTTAAGTAAGTTTTGTTGTGTTATTTTTGGGGTTTATGGGGCTTTCCGCCGCTGCCCGGCCAGCAGTCGTTCTCGCGGTTTTCGATCATTAGTAGTCTAAAAGTTAAAGTTCCTGTCTCAAAATCTTAAATTAATGTTGTACAGTACTTTTATGTTAATAGCTTTATAAATACTTGGTGAAGTCATGGTCGACAGCGGGCGGCCCATGGCGGGCGGCCACGTTACGTGGAGTCGACGAGATGAAACGTGCCAATGAACTTCACTTGGCTTCAAACAGCGTCGAGGGCATTGCTGTTTTAAATTTTAAATCTCTACCTCTAATAAGCTGCGCAATAATTTTAGCTTGTTTTGCCATTCGTTTGACTTTCAGTTTTTGTTTGGGGTCAAGATAATCAAATCAATCATCAACTGGTATCGCGCAGATTTCCTATGATAAAAAGAAAAACAATGACAAAGACAGGTATAATAGTGGATTGTAATAGTGTGGTTAGTCACGTACAAAGCTTAGGTAGTTACAGAATAACACAAAGAAGCTGTATGTCTCTTTGTGCGTTTAGATCTTGTGGACTTGATGATCTAAAGATTCTAAAGAATTTCTTCCGGACTTTAATATTCTATTTTTTATCCTTGATAAGTACTGCCATATTCGTCAGATTCACATTCTTCAGGGTTATGATTATTTACTGCACTTTATTGCCAACTTCATGATGAAAAAATAAACTTCATTATTCCTCGAAACATCACAAAGTATCATTAAACGAACACTGTACCTAGTTATTATGACGACATAAAGTTAATTAAGCGCTTAGCTGCTGCAGTGACTATGCAAGGAGTCTGATGTTATTATGGTTTTCCCAATAAATTATCGCTTGCATTTCGATTTTCTTTTGTTAAAATCGCAATTACAAGCGATCATGACAAGGTGACTTGTACTAAAGAATTTTCGGATACTTATTCTATTTAATAAACATTTGTATCAGAATAACCTTTTTGTATCAGAATTATAGATATTGGTCGAAAAATATTAGAAAATATCGATTTGCTTCACAAATTGTTTTCAAGCGGCACTTGAAACCTTTGCATACTTTGAATCAATTAATATTATTTTTATTATTTTCCTCTAGTGTTTGTTCGATAAAAATCTGTCATAATACTAACTTTTGAACATAAAATACATAAAAGTTTTTAATTTGTATATCAAAGTCGAAGATTAATAACGTACCTAAGTATCGTGTTTTGCATCTTGCGACCGCGAAGTATTTCAAATTTGTTATTTTAGTTAAGTTCTCAAGGTTTAAATTCTTAAACCTTATTCAATTCTACTTTTCAGGGATATTGACCGACAACGTAAATAAACAATGAAGTGCAAATAAAAATATGAAAAATCGAAATCATTGTCTTATCTAAGTATTAAGTGACGAATGCTTGAACCAATTTAGTGGATGATAGATAACGAAATCTAATGCGCGTCTGATCATCTGTTTTGTGCATGCAAAATGTGAAGTATGTGTGAGGAAACGTGGAAGTGATTTGTGATCTGCATATATATTTAAAGGATAAGACTGAAAAATCTAATTTCTTTCCAATCACATATAAGACGAAACAATAGTTCATAGTTTTATTCTCTCTCAAATACGTGGAATAGTTTGTAAACTCGCCGACCGACACGCACGGTTAGCTTATATTATCGGTAACTCACGTTTCCGACAGCATGTGAAGGGCCTCACTCAGTTTATGTAACTGATGTTATCAGTATCACACTATTTTCCCGTGTGACTTAAATTATTACCCATCTTTTAAGGACTCCTTTCGAATTGTAAAATATTTATATTGTCGATTTTTTAAATCAATTTGTAATGCAAGTGTTTTTGAAGTATTTTTAAAGCTATTATTGAAGTTAACAATTATTTTGTAGGTAAACATTGTGAAGCAGCGAAACATGAGAGTACGGAGATAGGAGACGGATATTATTTTGACCCTGACTCGGTGTTACTTACTTACATAAATCGTTATTGTATAATTAATAATAACATAATTGAAGATGAGTAATCTTGTCTCGTGATTTATGGGTTAGTGCTAGACTGAAACACGTGTCGCGCTTTTATTTACTAATAAAATTTCTAATAGGAACGTTTGCATTTTATTTGTGAAATTTCTTATGACTTTTGTATCTAAGAGAGGCTACGTTAGATAGGGATCTAACGTAGCCTCTCTTAGATACAAGAGATGGTAGTCATCTTAGTTACTGTACTATGTATTTTGTAGGTAGCTACACTGTATATATATTTAAATGTTACTTAATGACAATAGTAAACTCGAGTTATTTTATACTTAAATTGCGGAATTGAATAAAATCGACATTACGACATGTGTACACATGTCGTCATGTCGTTTAATTTAATTCATGTGTGTTTGTTTATATCGCGCTCCTACACTTTCTTTTCATGGCTTGTGCAGTATCTGCGCAATATTGTATATCTAAAGCGGATAGAGGAGTTGGAGCCGCGACACGAGGCAGACTTGCCTCGCGCCCCGCCGCCACTGCCGCCCGCGCGCTGCGTCACGGCAGCAATCACACGCGCTCACCTCACCACACAGACATGGTGGCGACTTACTTGCTCGCGGACAAAACATCCCATAGAAAATACCAACCAAACTAGTATGCTTCATAATAAGAACCAACTTTAATATATTATTAAGTAACGATATCGAAAACTAATAAAATATTGATACTAAAGGTTACTGGAACAGAGTAGTAGCATCGAGTCGATCTTGTGTCAACATATGTTTCCAGTTCACTGTGCTAGTGTGAAGTTTTAGCGAGATAAGAATTCACACACATTGTCTGTATTTTATCTGCCAGACTAATCTCTTCATTGATGTCTCCTTGACCTATTACGGCACTTGGCTGCGCAATTAAAATTTGAATTTCGTATGTTTGGTGTGAATTTACTAATTGTCTACGTTATCGGTGACAACGACCGGCGCCGGCGGCGTGCACTCGCAGTTGGCGTGCCAGTAGTGGCCTGCCGAGTGTCGACCATCATAGTTATTCGCAGTATCTACAGCGATGACCTTGCTTTAAATTCGTGAGCGTAACGCATATGCGGAAGATATCTGTGGGTTTGATGAGTGCTATTATTCGATCATAACTCCGAATAATAAAATGTGCGTTAATGTTTTCTCTGTATGTAATTTTTTACTCCTAATACATTGTATATTTTTCTTAACATTTATTGTATACTTTTGACGGAACATAGCGAAGTGCGACTTCGATATACTATGCTTATCAGCAGGGGTAGATTAGGGACAAGGTTATTAGGTTATGGACAACACTTAATGGGCTAACGCTTACTAATAACATGTTTAGAATAGAAGTTCCTGGTTATTGTCCACGCGCAAGCTAGGTAACTAAACACAAATGAAGCAAATTAGCATTGTATGTTAATTTACGATTCCGGGTCATTTGTGTTTTTCAATTTCAACTATGAGTAATTAGGCACATGGCACTTAGCAATTTATTCTAAGTATATGTTGTTAGAATTTATTTTATGAATGAGAACGAAACGAATTAGACAACATCACCCTCCTTCCTTACCCCAATTGTTGCAATCAACTTTCCTACTTCCCTTTATGTCAGATATAATTATTTGCTGAATTTATAGCTATTGCAAATTATAGCTACTGGAATGTTGCTGCCTCAAATAGTATTTGCAATAAGCCTTCATTACTGGTATTGATTTTTTTGCAATCAGTTTCACTGTATTATTTATTCGATTACGGATTACCTACATGGATGTTAATTAAATACATGTCTGTCTGTATAAACATGAGCATAAGAAACTGTTATAAAGAAGCAGAAGTAAAAAGTATTTGTTTACGTTATATTAAAAGCGTTGCTTAAAAAAGCTTCTTCAATGTCATAATTATATTAAAGTATTGCATTCGAAATGACTCACCTCCATGACAACGTAAACATAGGAAGGACTGTCCATGCAATCGTGCATGGCCACGAGGTTTGTGTGGTGAAGCGCCGTCAACTCGCGTAAGATCTTGATCTCCTTCACCAAGATCTCGGACGCCTTCTGGATACCTTTCTTGGTTACAACTTTGACGGCGACGGACTGCGACGGATTCTATAAAAAACAAGTTAAAATTAACGAAATGTAGGTATGATTCATTTTACACAAAAAAATTACGAGAACAAAGGAATGTTTTTTCGCAGAATTAAACACATCGATAATTCATATCCTGTGGGTGTTTTTTTATAAAAAGCTTTAATGAATTTTAATGAATATATCGACAGTTGAAAGGCTAATTGATGTAAGCGACATATTGTGAAATTTGCAGGGGGATGGATTTAGGTTTTATTTTTCGAAAAAAAAAAATCTTATTTAGACTTTTTTTTTAGTACAATTTATTCCTTATCAAGTATGGCCAGAGTGAAGTTGTATGTTGCAAAAGCCCATTAGAGGGACTGCAGGATGAAACAAAACGAACCCTTACTAGGGTTTTTTTTAATAAACAAGCCTGTGTTTTAGTGGCATTGATACTGACAATATTGGCGTTGCCCCAATCGGAGATGGCTTGAAGTGCCAGATTCATATGCCCGACAAGGGTCTCTCGATAAGACTGGATATCGCTGGTAGCCTTTGTAGTTGAGAAATATCTACTGGTTAAAGTGGTGTCATCTGCATACCCAATGGTATCGACACTAGCAGGTCGTTAATATGCAAGAAACAGTGTCGCAGATAGGACAGATCCTTGGGGGACACCTGCATCAATTTCTTTTAGGTCGGATGATTGACCATCTACTACAACTCGGGTGGACCGATTGCGAAGGAAGTCAGCAATCCAAATGCAAAGGCTACCGTATGAGGGAAGCTTAGCAATAAGGCTATCATGCCAGACCCTGTCAACCGACCCTGGCTTTGGAGATGTCGAGCAAACGGCAATGGCTTCGCCGTGTTTCTCGATCGCTTCACTCCATAGATGGATGGCATACACAAGATCTCCAGTCAAAGGAACTAGGCGAAAACTAAACTGGCGATCACTGAGGTCGTTGTCTTCAAGGTATGCCAAGAGACAGGTGTTCAGTACACGCTCCATAATCTTACAGAGTATGGACGTGACTGAAATAGGTCTATTGTTGGAAGGGTCGGCACGGCTGCCCTCTTTGGATACAGGCTGCACATTTGCAAGCTTCCACGATTGAGGTACTCCAGTATTAAGTGCACCGCTGCTTAGGAAAGTTGCAGGGGTTCCATCGGGACCACTAGCTTTGTTTACGTCTAGATTACGGAGAGCTTTTAGAACCACTTTGTTGTGAATCTTGAGCAGTGGTGGAACTGAAGGGCGACAGAAATTTTGTTCGGCTGCTTTGATTTTACTTCCAGATGGGTGGGAAGCAAGTTTGGCTCCAATGCGGCCGATGTGGGCAAAACGTGCCCTGCGCAACGTGCGCTTGCTAGAGTTGGCGGCTCGGTTGTAGGCTTTCTTCAGGGTTTGCGAACACCCGCAGATTTGTGCGCTCGAGCATCGGCCCAGGCTAAGAAAACTGTTTTTTTCTGCGCTTCGGCGTTCTGACAGTCAGCATTGAACCAGGGGCAAGCTTTACTGTCCGACGGAACATCGGAGTAAGGACGTAATATTCCATACCCCGCAGTATGATTTCGGCCACAGATGATGGCCATTAAAGTCCCCCAGAATGACCAACTGGGCCGTGGGATAACGAGCCAGAGTTAGATCAGCCGACTGACTAAGATGGTTAATGAACCAGGGGGCTTATTGTCTAATTTAAAATCTATCGCAATCCCTTTCAATTCGTAATTTGAAAGATATTCAGGCCGTCACTATTTGACATTTGAAAGGGATTGTGATCGGGACGCGTTTTAAAAGGTATGGAATAAACGAAATTTAACTGTCTAAGCAATATGACAGACGAAAATATCACCTCTGAAAGGGATTGTGATAGATTTTAAATTAGACAATTAGGGGGCAGGTTATCTCCTGGTCACTGCTGTGCGAGCGGTAGACAGCGGCGTAGAGAGTAACCTCCACTCCGGTGTCCACCAAAGACCACAAAATTTGACTGAAAATTTGGGCCCCTAATAGGTCTTGAGACGATTGAAACAAATGTCATCGCGAACGTACACACAGCCGCCGCCTTACTTACAGGGTTATAGTAAATATTGATACTTAGGTCATCAATTAATCAGCAATGTCCATCGTAACGGACACTACACAGAGTACGCAATAGATTGAACTTAGTTCCTAAGCGACTAAGGCGTAGCTAACCATATTCATCTACTGGGCGGCCTAGATTTAATAAAAAGATGGAAATGCCAATTTTACAAATACTGACTTTAATCAAAATGTTTCAACAGCCATAACACTAATGAGATTGTTAGGTCAAAACAGTCGAAGTGACAATGCTCATTATCCTAAGTAGAGGCTAAATGGGTCAAGCGACATAGTCAATTAATAAAATGTTATGCAAAATGGTTCAAGCGACACGGTTTTGTAATGTAGTTGAATGCGAGATGGGCCAAACGACAAAACCACCAAGGCGAAATAGCCAAATGCTTAAATCGACACACGTTATAAAAAATCGAAAAATCAAAACAGCTTAAGTCATCGAGTCCTCAAATTGGTCAAATTTTGTGTCGTATAGATCAATGAGCTTAGAAATGAGGCCGGTTTTGTTGTGAATTTGAAACCTAGCTCAAACGACGGAGAAAAATTTGCTGATTCCGGATATGTATACAGGGTGACCTATTCCTTAAAAGGAGTTATACTAGAGGTCGAGCAACGAATTAAGTCCAGTCAACCAGGGGTCAAAACTGGATAGTTACCGAGATGTAGTTCATTGATTTTTTTTAAATTTTCTTAATTGTTACCAAAAACTTTTAATTGAAAATAAACTACTCCACTCTGAATATTGAATTGATACTTTTCTGAAAGATGAAAAGTAAGTAATCATTAAGAAAAAAGCACTTGCCCAAAACTTGCATAATCTCTGAAATAAAAGGTCTTTAGTAAGAATAATTTATTTATGGTATTTTTCTCGAATTTCACCGTCAATTATTGGAAAAAAACTGTGTGGAAGTTGGCGTACAAATTAGCAAAATAACTAGCTAGTTTCATAAGCTTTCCAAAAAGGTACAAAAGTTATTATTTAATTATTATTTAAAAATTATTATTAACTTTCTTATCTGTTTTTTTTTTTAAAACAGCAAAAAGGCGCTGTAGTGTGATCTCTTCATTTTGATATGTAAATTGAATTTAGCTCAAAGAGTCAACAGTAACGTAGTAAAACATTTTCGTTTTAGTATTATTAAGTATTCTGTGGTTTTAGGTATATTTGAAATACTGTGATATTGACTGTGTTACAACTTAATAAAGACAGTGCCTACTACAATTTGAAATTTAAAACTTTTGGGCATTGAGGTATAATGTACTTTCGGGTTGCATTTTATTAAATTAATTACAGGTATGAAGTGCGATGTTAGTGATAGACATTTACACTGCAAATACAGCCGGGACCAACGGCTTAACGTGCCTTTCGATGCACGGGGGAGTTCTAGTCTAGATAATGCATTTTTACAATGCAACTAATCGAAATTTAATTTATTAAGAATGCACATATTTGCTTACATTAGGTACATAAATTATTGTTACACTATATGCAATACTGATAATAATGATCATGCACGCATAAACAGTATGACTGACCCCAAAGGCAGATGAAACGCTAGGTTTGTACGAGTCTCAGTAGGGTTCCGTCCGACAACTAGTTATTATTTGTAATTACAAGTCAACTTGTAAAATAATAACGTAAGTGCATAGAGCGTTGCATAAGGTCGTCGCAGGTGGGCGACTAGTGTGTCCAAGGTCTCGCGACTGCTTTTTAAACATCTGCCCATGCTTGGCACAAGGAATACTATCAGTCCCTAAATATTAATCGATGTAGGAATGTAACAATTGTTTTTTATACTTTACATTTAAATAATTGGCAATAAATACGCCTATAACAACCAGAGTCTTCTAGTCTTCTCTGAGAAGGCGGACTTTAGTTGCAACATAAGGGAGTAAAGTTCTGCATCTACGTCGTGCTAACATTAGACCAGCCAACATTCCTTCGGCTCGTGTAGAGATTACAGTTTAACATGATTTCGTCATAAGCCTCGAGCGTGTTGGACTATTTCTTGAGATAGATTTATCATTATTACCTTTATATGTTATGAATTTACATTCTACTAATAAATGCAAATTGCATGCATCAATTATTTCTGCGAAAGTTTTACTTTACTTTTACTATAGAGTATGCATACTTGTATTGTATAATAATGTTGCATTAACAGCAGCAGGAGAGACGTAATCGGATTTTATATTTCCATTGCTCGCCCCGCACGTGTCTAGTGTCCTTGGAACCCACGATGCGTGTCATATTGTTTTACTAAACATTGTCCAGAGGGGAACAAAGATACGTAACTCAAACCGCACTGGTAGCCTGTTCGGGGCATGACCACACTGACCATACTTAACCAACAGGATTTGCTGCTAACATTTGCTATTCATCGTAGTCGGGATAAACTTACATAAAATGCTAGTTACTTTATTGTTTGTGAAAGCATCTTCCTCAACAGTGATTCCATTTTCAAGGGGGATCGTGGCTTTATTATTCACCTAAACTATTATTCTCAACGAAGTAGTAATAAAAAGTCATAAATGCCGAAACAACAGGAGTACCTGTGGTTAAGGAGCTACTCGGAAAAAGTATGGACTTTTTGATATAAAACTATAGCATGGTTACAGTTGTTACAAATCTGGTAATAACATATATATTTCTTCATACCTTTGTCTAGATTCGTATAGTTTCAAAAACACGATTTTATGATTTTTCCTCGACACTTTTTCTTTTCGAAAAGACCTCTAAATTTTGTGTTTTTTTTTGCCTAATCCGCAAAATCGGTCTCGCTCCCGTGCGCGTCGTTTACTCATTGCTATCTCGCTTCAGCATATTTTTTTCGAGTATCGCCTTAAGACAAGACACTTAGGCACTTTGCACATGGAGCGACTTAAGTTGAGGAAACAACATTTTAAAAGTTTCTTGTAAAAAGTTGATAGTTGCTATAACGTTTACGGTTGCCGTAATTTTATTGCAATCTGTGAGCAACTTTCATAGCCGAGTTGCTAAATCTACGCGATCAGCGTTCAGTTTGACGATGGATATCGAAGAAGCAGCACTTGCTATCATTTTATTACGTCGTCGCCGTCGACGGCGCCAACAAAGACAAATTATTCGCAGCAATCGTCGGTTTTGGATTCATCCCTTTTTTTTAGATCGATCCCAATTTATTAACATAAAAGAGAGAGAGAGCACAGGGAGAGGGAGGGAGGGTGTGAAATCGCCTGACGCGTTGCGATTGACGGTTGAGGAAACCGGCAACTTTAAAAACCGGTATAATATTTATCAGTTGCTAGTTGCGGCAATTAGGAACTAACTTAGTCATCGATTACCGCAACTGAAAACTGTTAACGATTACCGGAACTCGAAACTCGAGTTGCTTAGTGTGCGCGGTTCAATTGAAATATATGTAACAGCTAGTTGCCAGTTGCTGCAATAGTTGCTCCATGTGCAATGCGCCTTAATACAATTACAGTCCATTTACATTAATTTGTATTTGTGTCGATACGAATTTTCCAAAGCACGAACAAAAACTCACTATGAGGTTTGGATAGTTCTCGCTAAAGTCATGACAGCAAAGGTTACTCTCGGTCATTTTTTTCTAGCTAAATTGAATGGTCAATCATCATAAAAGACGGTGCAAAACAGCTCTTCTTTTTGCCAAGTTTCTAGCTCTGTCTGTTTCTAGTCTGTTCAATGAGAAGTCCAAACTAGAAAAAGACATCTCTTCTAACCAATTGTAATGCCTTGTTCATTGCAATTCGAAAAGAAATCAGGGATCAAATCGACTATAACGGTCATGTGATCGTCGTTATGAATGTTGTATTCAGTTTTCAATTGAATGAGAGATAGAAAAAATTACTAGTCATGGTTTGTTGTTGAGGTCATTCGCTCTTGACCACATAATAAGATTCTTCCACGAGATTAAACTTCAAGTGGATGGATGGAAGTGACATCAACGTACGACTATCGTAATTGAAGTCGACTGGTATTCCTTTGCTCTGTCGAATTAAAAAAAAACCGGAAAAGTGCGAGTTGGACTCGCCCACAATATTATGTACATAATATTATAAATAGTTCAGGAATTGAGTCTCGCATAGAGTTGAACACTTCCAGGAAACATTCCACTTCTAAGGAAGTATTCCTGAAAACTTCCAAAACTTCCGGCAACTTTGGAAGTATTAAAAAATATTTTTCTAATTACAATTATGTATAATAATTTCGTTACATTGAGATACAAAATGAGATACTTATATGGTATACTAGCTTCTGCCCGCGGTTCCACTCGCGGTAAGTTGGATTTTTTAAATTTACGCGGGAACCCTAAATATTTCCAGGATATAAAGTAACCTATGTGTTAATCCAGAACCTCATCTACCTGCCAAATTTCTACAAAATCCGTCTAGAAGTTTTTACGTGAAAGAGTATTAAACATCCATACCAACTTTCGCATTTATAATATTAATTTGATATGATAGGTACTCGAAAACACGACAATTTAGCCAATTTTAAAAAGAGTATCCAATTTTTTTTGTTCGATCCAGAATAGAAACATGGGTCGAAATATGACAAAAAAAATTTGACTCTTCATACAAATTTTACTGATCACGGATCGATTGTATTTCGACCCATGTTTCTAGCAGAAAGTTGGTCACTTACCGATTCTGAGACGAACTTAAAAATTTGGATGTTTTTAAAATGACCCTGTATGAAGATAAGTAAAATAAAAGAAGAACGAAGCGGCTTTGTGATCAAACACTGTTTATTTGTGATATTCAGTAACACAGTACCTAAGGTTCAAAGTATCCCCAGTTTTTCAAAGTCAATAAATCTATTTTGCAAAACTACCAAAGTTGCTGGTAATTTTGGAAGTGATTAAGAATATTTCCGGAAGTATACCTGAAATATTCCAAAGTTTCGCAAATATTCCGAAGTTTTCACCACTAGTCTCGCAGTTTTTTCCGAAGTTTTTCCGAAATACTGAAGTCCAGTTTCAGATTTTCTCCTGTATTTGTAGTAAAAGACGAAATACTTGCCAAATTTCATAGTTCTAGGTCAATGGAAAGTACCCTATGAATTTTGATTCCCTTAGAGTGTCGAAGTATACTTTTTTGTGGCATATATGGCATAACATTTTTAACGTTAATTTTGAAGTTAATTTTTTTCACAGCTTCAAGAGATTGCTAACGTGAATTATATATATATGGTTTTAATTTCAACTCGTACCTTCACGCATTCCCGAAATTCAGTTTCCAAAACTAAAGACTATATTCTTATAATTTAATTACAAATGTATAGTTTTTAGGTTTTTCCGGTATTCGTAGTAAAAGACGATATTACTTGCCAAATTTCATAGTACTAAGTCTACGAGTACCCTATGAATTTTGGTTTCCTTGCGAGCGTCGAAATATAGGTTTTTTAGGTATAGACGGAAATTGACGTATATTTAGAAGTTTGGTTTTTTTACATCTCCAACAGACTGTTGACCTGAATATATGGTTTTAATTTCAACACGATACCTCCATGCGTTCTCGAGATAAACTCACTCGGACGGACGGACGGACAACAAAGTGATATTATTAAGATTCCTTTTTTTTCTTTAGACGTTCGGAACCCTAAAAACGAGTAATGATAGTCTAAAAAGTTCTCAAAGAAGCGAATTTCAAAGTATTGCAAAAAAACCGATATGATGATAGTTCTATTAAGTACCAACGTAAAAGACTTATACTGAAGTAAAAATTTATAGTTGGCTCTGATACAAATTACGTTTACATTTTTAACAAATTTAAAAACGTAGATTTCTCTCAGAATAGATTTGGCATAGTAGCTAATTTAGGTGATGTGTGTTTTGTGAAAATGCGTCATATTTCTTGCATAATAATATCGTTCTAATAGGATACAGGGCTATTAAATATTTCTATCATTGGTAATACGAAGTAAATCATAAAGGTCATGTGTCACTCAATAAATAAAATAGCTCAGGGATGCTGTCTATTGGGAATTTAGGAATATAACGTTTATATCGTTTTCGATTACCTACTTTGGCTCGATAGTGGGATTGACTCTTACGAAAATTTAATATGACATCAGCATAAAAGTGGCAAAATTAACTAGGAATAAACGAATGAGATTCTACAATTTGTATCACTCTTAGAGTTTTCTTGACCTACAAGCACTGCGATTTATCTAGTTAGAGCTATCTTTAATCTCAATTTAAAGCTATCCACTGTAGTAGGTTTATGATCTCGGGCATTTACTCAATTAACGTGCAAAATAACCTAGTTAAAAACCAGCTCATGCTTAAACCGGACTAGGAGCAGCTGATCACAAACCAGCTTACTTTACTGTCGTCTCCTGTCTGCCTATTACTCAGTCTGTTTACATTCACTAGAGCTTATATATGTCGTCGAATTTAGATACATAGTAACTAAATAGATTTTTTTACATTCGTAGATCCGTCTGACGTATACCGTTAGCGATGATAGTAACTATCATCGCTGACAGATTGATAATATAAAGAACTGTTGTATTATCTATCTTTTCGCGCATCGCACTGATGGACTTCCGTCATTCAGCGCCAAGACATGTTCATTTGTATGCCATGGAAGACATAGATAGCGAAAGTTCCAAGTATCCATTTCTACTAACAACTAAACTTAATTGGGGGCGACAGATATTGGTATCTTGTATTGTAACTGAAGGATATGGCTAACTTATCAATAGCTATTTGGTGTTACTACCCCTATAGAATGACATTGGTCGTCCCCTTCAGCTAGAAGGGGCTAAATTCCTCATGATGCACTGCGGCGCAATAAGAGTTCGGTCGCGCACTGGTTCTAAGAGATTGTTGTCGCAATGGTTCGCGCGCTGGGCCTGCGATTGTGCCAGTTAACCAACTTTCGTAGTGGATGGTCACGGGATGGGTGGCCAAAAGTTTATTATCTCGCTCTCCCTTTATTTTCAATCGTTAACCCAATCCGTATTGGGTCCGCTTGGAGCATCATGGCCCAAACTTCCATTCCATCCATATAGGCGCGATTTCATTAGGCAAGTCTTGCATGCAAGTATGACATCTCATTTACAAATTGCATGCAACTTAAACATACCTCTGCATACAAGCTACAAGTGAATGCAGGTAGTACAACTTGAATGTAGTAGTTTGTAGTAGAAGTAGTTAAAAAATTTTTTCAATGCAAGTATCTTGTACGCAAATGACCCAGCAGTGGGGTAATAAAATAGATGGCTGATGATGATGCACTGTGAGTTTTAACAGAATATTAAAGTTCTGTTTACAGTACCTTAACAAGACTTAACTTGATCATTAAACAAGAAAATATACCAGAAAAAAGCAACTAGTCTCATGTCGCCCTGACGGGATCCCGTCAGGGCGACATGATACTAGTTGCTTTTTTAATATTTATCACATAAAAATAGCATTGTAAAATGCAAAATTAAAAAGTTATAATTAATTTGATCAATCAATTGATCGTCAAAAGGTCTCACTTTGTTATGACCTTTTGAACAAGAAAATGTTAGTCAACTACTTTGAAATAAAAAAGAAAAAGAATTAAATTATTATTAAAATCTGATTGACATTAGTTTAGTTATTTGCAAAATATTAACCATACAATTGTTACTTATTATGAGTTCAGGGGCGTGCATTGGTTTTTCAGGGTAGTAGGCACTGTAGATCTAACTAGTAACTTTGCAATTATCCTGTCCTGCTACCGATTATTATAAGTTTGAATGTTTGTGAGGATATTTGGATGGATGAATGTTTGTTACTCTTTTACTCAAAAACTACTGAACTGATTAAGATGAAACTTTACAGCAATGTAGCTTATACATCAGAAAACCACATTGTATGCAAATATTTATAATTATCCTAATATTCCCACGGTAACGGCAACCACGCGGCGAGTGAAACCGAGAGCGGCCGCTAGTCATAAATAATAAGGTTCGTAATATTTAGTAGAAATATTAAAATGCTGACGAGTTTGATTGTTTGAGCACACTAATCTCCGGAACTACTAGTTCGAATTGAAAAAAAATTTTTGTGCTGGATAGTCCATTTATCTCGGAAGGTAATAAGATATTTAATAACACGCTACGATTAATAAGAGCAAAGCATTAATGTAAAACGTTGCAAAAACGGGGAAAAAATATTACTTTTGGGAGCTTCCGTTGCGGACGGTGTGTAAACGGTTAAAGTTACGTAAAAATCATGTATGACGAAATTGTTCCCCATCAAAAGTTCTAAAAAAAACTCCGCGACAGCATATGTCTATGTTTTATGGTTAACTCACTATAACCATTTTTAAGATAATATTTTTTTTTTCTAAACTAATGTACTATTTGAGAAGCTGATTTCATAAACATTATATTAATCCTTATCTAAACAAATACGTTAATCATCAGAAGTATTTAATTTTGAACAAAATTGTCCTTTACATCATTTAATTTTAATGAATATCTTAGGAAATATGATAGTTTTAAAATAACTCCTCAACAAAATAATTCACAACTAAATTCATTAGTCAGGTAGGCTTGCTTACTTTATACTGATATATTCCGGAAGTTTAAGCTAGAACGTTGCACATACAAATAGCGCCCTTCTTGCCGTGGGCGGTTTATACTTGAGCAATACTTTTTCTAAATAAGTTGTATTCTTGTTTGAAACGCTGCTTGTTTCGAGTAGGCAATATGGAGACTGCCTACCAGTAGGTATTCAGTATTTAGCGTAAGGAAAATCTTAGTGGGTGACTGTTAAATAGAAGTTTAAACTAAAATTAAATAACTTTAACACTTATTGTATATTTAAGGTTTTGAATTAGGTAGGCACTGCCTAATTGCCTATATGGAATGCACGCCCCTGTATGAGTTGGAGTGAGTTGTTTTCTATATTTTATTAGCTAGCATCATTCATAATAATTATGTTGGACACGGTACTGTAGGTTTAGTTACCTATAGAGTTCATTGATAAGAACTAAATGATGGAATGGTCTATGCTGAACACCAATTCTAATCCTACTTATATTATAAATGGAAAAGTGTGTTTGTTTGTCCTTTCTTCACACCCTAACTAAGCTACCAATCAACTTGTTTTTCACATAGAGTTAGCTGAAAGGACGCAGTGTAGCATAGGCTACTGTTTACATTGATATTCCCACAGGAACGGGAACCATGCGGGTGGAACCCCGGGCAGATTCAATAATAGGTTTAAAATAAGTATAGAAAATAATCAAACAAAATTTTTGAATAGACAAAATGTTTTTATACCTTTCTGACCACCATGGTTGAATTTTACAGATTTTACGGATCTTTAAAGTAAAAGTTTTAGTGATAAGCATGTTGTATGCAATGAAATGTAAATATTATGAACATTTTTAGATGTTAAAAAATATAGAAATGGAATTGTAGAAAAGAAAAATAAAGTTAAATTACCTTTTGTAATGAATTTGTCAACTACTATAGTTTTATTATCTTAAATACATATAAAACAGGAATTCAAGTAACAATAATCAGATGACTATCCTAGCCCAGAACAAATATAAACTAACAACTAAAGACTTCCCTTTGGCATTGACTCTGTTGTGTACTTCTATTTATAAACAAAGCAGTATACAAAATCAGCAGATTTTTGTACAATACAAATAAACATTGTCTTGAATTATTTTAAGGATAACTGTTATTTAAAGTATTTATTATTATTATTTAGAAGAAAAAAAATGCCATTTTAACTAATTTGAAACGGTAAGTAGTGACGATGACGTACTGCCGCCACCCACGATGGAAAAGATCAATAATGCGGAAAAGAAGTCAAACTAAGACTAATAGCTAGAGGTGTACGAAAATGTTTAAAGAAATCAATAATATATAAATTTGGAGCAAGAACAATGAAAACTTCTAATCGTTACCTTTCTCTTCTTTCCTTTGTACACCATTGCAAAGGCTCCATGTCCAATAATGTCTTGTTTGGTGAATTCATATTCACCAACTTGAATTACTTCCATTTTCACCAGTTTTCCTTTAACCACAGACATTTTCACAGTTTCTATTTATTTACAGTCAAGTGCAACGAAAGATCAATATATTAACTAAGATTGGAGATTTGGGAACTTGACTAAGCGCTACATTCTGATCACAGTGAGCTCCTAATCACTTCCTGGTTTCCAGGTATTCTTTTCTATTCACTTGAACACTACTTAGCTCAACATTGTTACAGTTTTATCATAACACAACACGCGACGATTGCAAAATGTGTAAAGTGATTTTATTTTGTGTTGATTTTTGCGGAGTAGAAGACAGTGCTGCCATTACATAAAAATATTGAAATGGTAGTAATGTTTAGTAGAAATAGTGGTAGGTAGTAGATGTACCCTGCTACGCAAACTTTCATTTTATTTTTATGCACATATTTTTTGTAAGCTTGAGATTATTTGCGATCTTTTAAAATAATCAGTAAACTTGATCATAACTTTTTAAAATATAATTACATTATATAAGATACCTTCACATTTTTAACACACGTTCGCCGAGCGGCGTGGTGTATAGAGACCATTACAAGTTGTATGCACGCAAATAATTGTGTTCTGTGGACGAGCTAAGGCAACCGAGGGTCTATCGCGTAAAAAATATGGATATGGACATGCGCTTCATTTGACAGTTAAATGACCATATATGGTAATTTTATATGCTTCAACTGTCAAATGAAGCCCATATCCATACCCAGATTTTTACCCGATAGCCCCTGGGGGGCTATCGCGTAAAAAATATGGATATGGACATGGGCTTAATTTGACAGTTAAATGACCATATATGGTAATTTTATGAGCTTCAACTGTCAAATTAAGCCCATATCCATACCCAGATTTTTTACGCGATAGCCCCGCTGTTGACTTGACCCTGTTGCCTTAGCTCGTCCACAGAACACAATTACTCCTAGCTCGTCTCTCTCGAGCAGTCACTTTATAAATTTTGGCATATACGGCTTATAGGACTTTGTATCCAAGCTGAAAACCATACAAGAAAAAAACTTTTTGTCAATTGACAAATTGACATTGACAAGAAAGAATTAGAAGTCTGGCTTTTTTGCAGCAAATCGTAAAATCATTTTTGTGAGTTTAAGTTTTCTTGTCAATTGTATTTTTATCAAATAGTATAGTATGCGACTGTTATAATTTCGCTTATTTATTAATAAAACTTAAAATGGCTGATAGAGATCTATCTATGGGCCCTCGTGATGGTGTTACCTATCCAATAAAAGTCCAGTATTGCGGCAATTGCTCGATGCCGATAGAATATTGCGAGTATTATCCTGAATACGATAAATGCAAACAATGGCTCGAAAAGAATCTGCCCACAGAATTCGAAAAAGTCAAAATTGGTACGTAATTTCTTCATTCCTATATTTTTTAAGGTGTAAAGGTTATCCTCTAATAACCACTAAATTCTTATTTTATAGACGAAGAAGAAAGCGGTGGTGGAGAAGAAGAAAAGAAACGCCAAAAACGAGGTGGAAAAGGCATGCTCAAGTCAAAGAAGAAAGAGGATGTGCCTAAGCTAGTACAAGTTTCCCGTGCTCCTCGTGGAAAGAAAAAATCAGTCACTGTAGTTTCAGGGCTAAGCACTTTTGGTAAATATCTTAAGAATTAGATATAAAAGTTAATTGACTTTCTATATGAGGTGGAATATGATACTTTGTTGTTGGTTTGGCCATCAACCATAAATATTTTTTTACATTGAGCATATTATACAGCCGTGTGATTAATTTATATTTTTGTTATCAGATATTGATTTGAAAGTGGCAGCAAAGTTTTTTGGCACAAAGTTTGCTTGTGGATCATCTGTTACTGGAGATGATGAGATTGTTATTCAAGGTGATGTGAAAGATGATCTCTTTGATATTATACCAGAAAAATGGCCAGAGGTAAGACAGAATTTTTGTTTAATATTAAGTCTGAACAATAATATCATGCTGTTTCTGCATGATATTTTTGTTTAGTTGTATTAAAATGTGTTCTTATGTGGGAACCATATTGATTAACCCTAGATAACCATATTTCACTGTACACTAAAGATAACCTTATGTTGATTTGACATCAAAATATTTGAGTGAGCAAATTTTGGATTATATTTATACTAGGTTTATGAATGTTATATTATGTCTTAATGTATGTAATTGTGTTCTGAGTAAATGAAAAACATTAGAGTTAATTCATATTCAGCTACAAAACTACTCTAAGTAATTTTTCATATTCATATAATATGTTTATTACTTTCTAGTGATTCCTTACTTACAGCAATAACATTTTTTATTTTATGTTTAAATTGTTTGTTACAGATTGATGAAGACAGCATCGAAGATTTGGGGGATCAGAAGAGATAGTTACCTATTGGTTTACTATATAATGTTGAGATGGATCTTTATTTCTGTATTATTAACTATTCACAACAGTGAATGTGAATGAAATACATTTCATAAAAGGTTTCCTATTTCAAAGGTTAATAATATTACTTTAAATACCCAAATATTGTTTCCTATGAAAAGTTTTATGCCTAAATAGTCACACTATTTTTTATTTTATCATATAATATGTATTAAGCAATAAAACAGAAATAAAGCATTATTCAAAGTATAGGTTTCATTTGATTGGGCTGCCAATTTTTCAACTTGTTCAATTGTTCCTGTGGTTTAAGAAATATCATTCACTAGCTTCCGTCCGCGGTTTCACCCGCATGGTTCCCGTTCCC
This sequence comes from Chrysoteuchia culmella, assembly GCA_910589605.1. NCBI lineage: Eukaryota > Metazoa > Arthropoda > Insecta > Lepidoptera > Crambidae > Chrysoteuchia > Chrysoteuchia culmella. Next base: position 15,653,150 of record OU342651.1, on the reverse strand, counting down.
GTGGGAATATCGAAATAAAAGTTTATTCCCGTTCGTCCTACCAAGCTTTGTCCTACCAGTGGGACGAACAAGAATAGAAATAAAAAGTAGCCTATGTTGCTTTCGGTCCTTTCAACTAACTATGCCACAAACCAAGTAGATTGGTTGCTTATGTTATTTTTAGCTTATTATTAGACGTGAAGGAAGTACAAACAAACACACTTTCGCATTTATAATATTAGTTAGGATAGGATTCATGACATTTGAAATAAGTCATGATACTTTTATTTGCATTTGACTGAGGTACATTACAGTTGTTATTCTATAATAAGGCGCCTCTCATTCAGCCAACAACTGTGGCATGCAAATTATAATAAAATAAAAAATATAAAATAAATTTAAAAGGTGACTATATAAATTCTAAATGTGCCGTGTGGTGACGGCCTAAGAATACAAGTGTCACCACTCCCTTACATGCCTGGGATGTCGTAAGAGTCGACTAAGAGGCTCGACGCATTGAACACCTGTGCGAGAGAAGGAACACTTGAAACAAACCCTCTACCAACCCGTCTGGCCAGCGTGGTAGCAGTAGGCTAATAGCCTCCTATGAATGCCACAATAAGCGTGAACTAGGAGAGGCTTATGTCCAGCAGTGGACGTCCACAGGCTGATGATGGATATAAATTCTTAACATATGAAATTGATGTGTGTGTCTACAGCTTCCTCATAAGACAGAGAAATTCTAAGCATGCCATATTTTAATGCATATTAGGAGCAATCAAACGTGTCAGTGATATTTTAGGTGCAACCATAACTTCCTTACTAGGAGATATTTTTTTGTGTGTTAGCTGGAGAAACGTGTCCCCAGCTGACACATGCCGTTTTAAGGCAAACCAGTGAGGTTAGGGCTTTAGACTATAGTCAGAAATTTAGTGCACAATAGGTGCAATGACAACCAAAAAAACTAACCGTCACACTCAAATACTGTTGTAACTACGATCGTTAAAGTGTGTGCGAGCTGTGTGTGGAGACCCGTGTCTCTGGCTTACACAACACACCTGTATCTTCGTAATTATTTGATGTAGGGTTATGTTTTATACCTCAAATTTTTGAGTCGAATTAGAGCATTAAGCTCCAATTTTTTCTAATCTCTAGCTCGAATAGTTTTTGAGCTACGAACCGATAAGCATGTGTAAGCTGGAGACAAGTTACACGTTTTGAATCACTGTAACTGTATAAGTTAGTCTCGTATTAAGAATCAAATGTTTTTCTTATAATTGGTGCACAGCATGCAAAATTTCAAATCACTGGGCTAAAGGCTTCTTAGTTTCAAAATTATAGGCAAAAAACTGTTTTCCCGCCAAAAAAATCAAATAAATGGCTCGGACGCAGCTAACCGTTCCGTGCGCTACACTGTTGCAATCGACTTTGAACCTAACGGCTGGTATTAATTCAAGTCACTTTAATTTGCGCTTTCGATCGTTTTAATTTCTGTTTTGAAAATTTATATATATATATATATATATATATATATATATATATATATATATATATATATATATATATATATATATATATATATCTACGCTGATTACAAACCATCTATGGTAGTTACTTATAATTGAACTATCTGATTCTCTTATGAAGTAGTTTTTAAATGTTATTGTTAGAAAATTCACAACATTTGTTGATGTAGGGCATGGGTGATGGGCAATATTTTCTATGAAACCTGGGTGTTAAACCAACAGAAATGTAACTACTATTTAGTACTTAGTACTAGAAAATAGTTCTTGATTATTAACTATCATAAGCCCCCAGGTTTGCTTGAAAATAACCAGAGCGAAATACACTATTATAAATTCTGTACCTAACTATACTTTTTTATCTCTTATTAATTCAGTGATCGGAATAGGCTGAGTATTTTTACCTATAGTTTATAGAACAAAGACAAAAATCGGAGACTTCCTTAATACAATTTTTTTCCGGTAAAACTGGGGATTTAATTAGGCGAATTTTAATACCTTATTATTAATACTTAAATTATAAATGCTTTTCGTTTTGACACAACTGCTCAAAAATAATTAGAATGTTTTCATGGTTCACGTGATTTTAATTTCCCTAAAATTTCATTAATATTCACCATAACTAGTGATCGAATAAAGTTAATTTTTGGCTGAAAAATTGTGGAAGCAGATTCTTAAAACATTTTGTTTTTTTAATATTATCCCAGGATTTCAGAAAATTCGGGAATGCAAAAGTCGTCGATAACATAGTGTGGAAACAACGACTTTAGCATTATGGTACTTATCTATATACTTAATTCAGGTTCGCAAAATTTGTGACGACTCGATAGGGACTTTGGCGCGTAGTACGCGGCCGAGTAAGGTATCAAATTAAAGGTACTCGAGTCTTTTTGTTCCGACAACTATAAAATATACAAAATGTTAAACGTGATGATCACAAACTGCAATTAAAAAGTGTCATTATTTTCGCATAATTTGGAATTTTTCGAGGATCGACGAACCCGAGTATCGGGTTGTAAAAGTTAGAAAATAATCCGGGACTCGCAATCCAGGTGTTGCAAAAGGGGTTACAAATTCAAATAAATATTTATGATAAATTAAAAATATTGGAATTTTATTTTTATAACTAAATAAAAATAATGGTGATGCAGGAAGTCACTGTCGCTTTTTATATTATTTAACTTTTAACCCTTAATAAAATAAAGGTAACTATTTTACCACTTTGAGTTTTTTTTTAAAACCTGATATATTTATCGTTATATAATCCTGGAAGAACTAGTTTTACCAAATTATAATTCCTTAATAGTTACTTTATCTTGTTCATGGCTGTACGTATTAAATATAGTTACCATAGATCACGCTAGATGGCGTTGTTCATTTCTGTCTCTCGCTATTGGGTTGCTTCTTAGAAAACATGTGTGTCGGAATATTTTAAGTACTGTAATTATCCAATATACCTGTCGTGTACTAAGTGGTTTTTTATTTATTTAAAAGTACACCCTCGAATCGATCTAGATAACCTAGGTTATTCATGGTCCATCGAGCCGGATCTAGGAACCCTGAGCTCAGACCTAGACTAGGAAAAGTCGTCCCGACGGTGGCGCATTTTTTGGAGGATTATAAGGGGAAACTACTGGTCCCTGGAGCAAGGAGTGGGACAGCTCCAAGAGTTGGAGCTGATGCTGAAGAGGTTCGAGCTTGGTGGAGAATCCGGCTTTGGGACCTCAAGGAGGTGCTGATGAGGAGATGCCTTCAGGATCCTGGCTCAGGTGACTGGACAAGGACGACAACATATGGACGTAACCAGTGAGTGAAAGAGACAGCTACAGTGAGTTTTTTAATTTTATTATTTTCATGCTAAAGGAAAATGAACTCTATTTCGTTAAGAAGTTTAAGTTGGTGAAATTACGAAGAAATTGGGACTTAGAAAAATTCAAGAAGTTTTGGACCTAGAATAATTTTAGTAAATATTAACTTAGAAATTTTTTGCATGCAATTTGTACGTAATTTTAACTTAGCGTATTTTTAAGTTTAAGAATATTGGTTGAGACGGGGAACCTATGCCCGATTTTTTACTGAGTCTTAAACACTTAGAAAAATTTGCTTATCAAAGATAGGGACTTGTAAAATTTTATGGAATTTGACTTTGTAAAATATTTGATATTTATTTAATTCAAGTTGGTTTTTGACAATTTTGGTCTTTCACCTTAATCATGGATTCTGAAATCAACTTGCAAGTTGATAATTATGAAAAAATTGTGAAAGCTAGAAAAAATTATAAGAAATCACCAAAGGAGCGTATTAGTGAAGCATATTGTCAAACCAGATTGGAATCTTTGGAATTGTTATGGTCTGAATTTTGTAACACTCATAGAACGCTGGTAAAAAGCTATGGTACCGCTCTAAAAGAACATGATTATTATAAGAAAGATATTTATGAAGTAACGGAAGAAGTGTATACTGACTATAAAACTGAACTTAAATCTGTATTAAATTTATTTATGAAATCTAAAGGTAACAAGGTTGAATCTAGTGAAAAATCAAATGTTTCAAAATCAGAACCGTTTAAATTACCTAAAATCGTTATTCCTTCATTTAGTGGAAAGTATACGGAATGGATTACTTTTAGGGATTTGTTTTTATCCTTCGAGCCGGATTAGTATAGGGATTTGTTTTTATCTTTGATCCATAATAACTCGAATTTAGATAATGTACAAAAAATGCATTATTTAAAGAGCTCCTTAGCAGGTGAAGCCGAGCAATTACTTAGGCAAATACCAATCTCAGAGGCGAATTATGAAAGGTGCTGGTCACAACTTAAAAATAGATATGACAATAAACGTTTTCTTTCACATTTTATTTTGAAAAGATTACTAAGTCAGAAAAATATCACAATTGAATCAGCAAATGGCCTTAAGGAATTACTGGATACTACCAATGATTGCTTAAGTGGATTAATGAATTTAGGGATTGACACTAGTAAATGGGACATAATTGTAATTCATATCCTTTGTCTAAAACTTGATGCAGAGTCGAGAAAACAGTGGGAGTTCACTATAACTAATAGTACATCTTCCGAAGAGCTTCCTACTTTCAAGCAATTCCAAGATTTCTTGTCTAACCGATATAGGGCACTTGAATTTTTGGATACAAAAGTAGCTAATAAATCAAATTTTAATAATTCTTCGAATTACAATCAAAACAGCACAGTAAAGTTTAAAACTCTGCATGTTACTAAGATAGAATGTGCGTTTTGTTCGGAGAATCATAAAATAAGTATTTGTCGGAAATTTGCAAATCAAACGGTTGATCAACGACGTGATTTCGTCCAAACCAACGGTTTATGTTTTATATGTTTGGGATCCAATCATGGGGCGAAGACATGTCAAATAAATTTTAAATGCAAGTTTTGTCATCGTCGTCATCACACCCTCTTACATCCAGTGAGAAATGAAAATGCGCAGGCTAATGTGGTTAAGGTCGATTCAGACAAGGTGGATAATTCATTAAAGGCATCGGGGCCCAAAATTGAGGCAGGCTTAGTTGATAATCAATCAGCTTTTGTGGCTTGCAGTTTCGCGTTGGGAAATGTGAAATCAGTTTTGCTAGCGACGGCGTTAGTCCGAACTGAATCGCGAAATGGCAGTAGTCATATGCTGAGAGCCTTGCTTGACCAGGGTTCTCAGGGAAACTTTGTAACGGAATCTACGGTAAATGATTTAAAATTAAAGAAACCTATACGGGGTAAAATATCGGGAGTGGGTGGAGATAAAAGTTTAGTCTCCAAGGCGGTTGTAAAATTAACACTAAAATCGAAAATAAACTCCAACTTTTGTGTTACAATACAGGCGTATGTTCTGAAATCTATTACTTCTTTTCTACCTAATAGAAAATTGGAGCTAGTAGATTTTACAGAACTAAAGGAGATTGAGTTAGCTGATCCAGAGTACAACCGACCTAATAAAATTGATTTGTTATTGGGTGCGGAAGTATACAGTCAGGTGATCCAAGAAGGTATTCGGAAAACATCCAATGGTTCACTCGTAGCTCAATCTACCAGTTTAGGTTGGATATTGTCGGGCACTGTAGACTCACCAGTTAACAAAACTGAAGGTGTTTTGGCATTACACTGCCAATTACAAGAAAATGACGAGATGCTGAGAAAGTTTTGGGAAATAGAAAATGGGACAAGTTTAACTAAGGAACAAAGCTTTACTGATGAAGAACGGAAATGTGAAGAATATTATAAAAAGACAACCACTAGAGATGAAGAAGGAAGGTATATAGTTAGATTACCTTTTAAAACTGACGATCCAGACAGTATAAAGGGTAACACCAGATTCATAGCAGAGAAAAGATTAAAGGGACTGGAAAGAAAATTTACAAAAGACAAGGAATTCTATGAAAGCTATAAAGTGGTAATGGGAAATTATTTACAAATGAACCATATGACTGAAGTAGTGAAAGACGATAGTGAAAAACCTGAATCTGTTTATTTGCCTCACCATGCAGTCATAAGAGAGGACAAAGATACAACGAAATTTAGAATTGTATTTAATGCCTCACAAATCGGCATGAATGGTAAATCACTAAATGATGATCTTATGGTAGGGCCAAATTTACAACCGGATTTGAGACAACTTGTTATGCAGTGGAGACTGTCGTGTATATGCTTGACCGCAGACATATCCAAGATGTACCTGCAAATTAAGGTGTTTGAAAAGGATACAGATTTCCAAATGTTGCTTTGGAGGACAGACCCAACAGAGGAAGTTAAAGATTATAAACTCTTAAGAGTTACATTTGGGACAGCCTCAGCTCCATTCCTGGCCGTAAGGACTCTTCACCAGGTTGCACAGGATGAAAAGGACAGATATCCTCTTGCTGCTAAAATAGTACCGAAAAGTTATTATATGGACGATTTAATGTGCTGTTGCGAATCTGTAACAGAAGGTTTAAAAATTTATACTGAGATGAAAGGTTTACTTAAAAGTGGTGGGTTTGAACTTCAAAAATGGTCAACAAATAATGAAGAATTATTGGAAAGTATAGACTTGATGGAAAGGCAGGATAAAGAGAAGAAAGGAAGTCTAGTACATAAAGAAGGGCTTAATATAAAAATAGACGAAATAATAAAAATTCTAGGACTTACCTGGGAACGACACGCAGACCAGTTCAAGTACAAAGTTGAACTCCCCGACCTGCAGCCACCTGTAACCAAAAGAAAAATAATTGCAGATATATCACGTCTCTTTGACCCATTAGGTTGGATTACGCCATGCATAATTGTAGCCAAAGTAATTATACAAAAATTATGGATAGCGGGTGTAACTTGGGATGAGGAAGCACCTAAAACATTAATAAGTGAATGGTGTACTTACCGCGAACAATTATATAATTTGACTGAAGTAACAATACCAAGATGGGTTGGTGCGAAGACAAGTGATATCAGACGAGAGCTGCATGGGTATTGTGATGCCTCGAAGACGGCGTACGCTGCGGTTGTCTATCTTAGAGTCATCGATTCTGAAGGAAAAATTCATGTGTCGCTGATTACAGCAAGATCAAAAGTGGCTCCCATCAAACAAATCTCAATCCCTAAATTGGAATTGTGTGGCGCCGTTCAGTTGAGTAGAGTGTTAATGGATGTGGCCAAGGTGTATGAAGTAGAAAACGCTAACATACATGCATGGACGGACTCGACGATAGTTCTGGCTTGGTTGAATAGTTTGCCTAGTAGATGGAAGGTATTTGTAGCGAACCGAGTGTCGGAGATCCTTACTGTCATGAATCCGCAACAATGGTCACACGTCAGCACCAAAGACAATCCTGCCGACTGTGCATCTAGAGGTGTATCACCTGCTGATCTGAAAAGTAATCAGTTATGGTTTAGTGGTCCAAAAGCTCTCTGGGAAAAAGATATTAATTACCAAAAGCCTATAGGTTTAGATACGGAAGTAGAAGCTATAAAAGTACATATAGTGACGAAAGAAGAAGAAAAAGAAAACATATGGGACAGATTCTCTACTTTAACAAGATTAATAAGAGTTATTGCATATTGCAGGAGGTTCTTACAAATGAAAAATTCAAAAGACGGTAAGAAATATAAAGGATATTTGAAAACTGAAGAGTTACGAGAAGCTTTAGAGTGTTGCATAAAGATAAATCAAGAAATACATTTTATAGAAGAAAAAGAAACAATAGGTAAGAAAAATGTAATTAAAAATAATAGTCCATTAAAATCACTTAATCCGATATTAGATAATAAAGGCATTTTGAGAGTAGGAGGAAGGTTAGAACAATCTAATTTAAATAACGACAGAAAGCATCCAATTATTATGCCAAAGAAATCAAAGCTTACCAGTTTGATAATTGCAGATGCCCACAATAAAACCCTACACGGAGGTCCGCAATTAACCTTGAATTACCTAAGGAACAAATATTATATTCTAGGTGTCAAACAATTAATTAAAGTTTTCGTTCGAAAATGTGTTCACTGTGTGAAAAATAGTGGTCGTACTTACCAGCAGTTAATGGGACAACTTCCTCCAGTAAGAGTTACTCCAGCACGTCCTTTCCAAAGTAGTGGAGTAGACTTTGCGGGGCCCATACAGTTGCGAACAACAAAAGGACGCGGTCACAAGTCATACAAGGGCTATATTTGCCTATTTGTATGCATGTCTACAAAGGCGGTACACATCGAGGCAGTTAGCGATCTAACAGCGCAAGGCTTTCTTCAAGCGTTTAAGAGATTTGTAGCTAGAAGAGGTCATTGTGACAACATTTGGAGCGACAATGGCACTAATTTTGTTGGAGCCGCAGGAGAAATAAGAAAACTATTTGTCGACGAGAAAAATAGTATTTGGCCGGAAATTGCTGAAGTTCTAGCAAATAATAACACAGAATGGCATTTCATACCACCACATGCCCCCAATTTTGGTGGCCTTTGGGAGGCCGGGATCAAATCCGTCAAGTTTCACCTAAAGAGAATTGTAGGGTCTTCCACTTTAACGTACGAGGAGATGTCGACCATGCTAGCTCAAGTCGAAGCTTGTCTAAACTCTCGACCTTTGTCGAGGCTTGATGAAAGTGCCGAAAAGGAAAATGCAGAAGTTTTGACTCCGGGACATTTTTTAATTGGAGAAGCTTTAATATCTGCTCCAGATCATAATTATGAGAATTGCAACATAGGTTCGCTTAAAAGATGGCAGTTAACTCAACGCATGGCACAGGCATTCTGGCGTAAGTGGTCAAAAGAATATTTAAATCAGTTCTTCCACCGGTATCGCTGGTCTACACAGACGCCAGAACCTAAAATAGGAGATATCGTTCTAATTAAAGAAGACGGTCTTCCCCCATGTCGTTGGCTTTATGGTAAAATTATTGAGCAACATCCCGGTAAAGATGGAATCACGCGGGTGGTAACATTGAAATGCAAAAACTCAACAATAAAACGTCCCACTAATAAATTATGCATTTTACCTGTAACTAAATGAGTTCGACGTTAGATAAAAAAAAAAAAAAAAAAAAGTATTCTATTCCTTATACAAAAATTTATTAAATTTTTAGAAACGTTTACGAGTATTGTATTAATTTTAAGGTTTCAAATCAAAACTTAACTTTTAACCTCTATACAATTTTACATTAATTTTAAAGGGCACGGGTAACAAATAAGTTTTTTCAATCAACTTTTATTAATAGAATTTAGTTTTACGAAGATTTATTTACAAGTTTTAGTTGTTAAAAGATAAATTTAAGTTTTATTGGTGTTTACAACAATCTGATTAGTAATAAGACCATGTATTTTGCTGTAAGGACAAACGTCAATTTGTCCTTAGTGGGCGGTAAATGTACGTATTAAATATAGTTACCATAGATCACGCTAGATGGCGTTGTTCATTTCTGTCTCTCGCTATTGGGTTGCTTCTTAGAAAACATGTGTGTCGGAATATTTTAAGTACTGTAATTATCCAATATACCTGTCGTGTACTAAGTGGTTTTTTATTTATTTAAAAGTACACCCTCGAATCGATCTAGATAACCTAGGTTATTCAATGGCAACACACAACATAGAAATGTCAACTGTCAGTGTATTGTTACGTCAAAACTGACAAACCGTTAGTAAGGTGAAAAAATTCGAATATTTTATTGTGCTCTGTAGTTTTTTGAAAAGTTTCTTCAACAAAAAATCTGGTAAGTTATTTTGCGGTTCTAATTCATAAAGTACGCTATATTTATGTCTTATTCAACTCATTCACGGCGTCAGAAAGTAAATATTTGTATATTTTTGGATGTTTCAAAGAAGTGGTAAATAATTTACCCTTGTCTGTTCCGAATTTGTAAAAAAAATTATATACATAAAAATACTTTGTATACAACAAGGACTTTTGTAACAAGGAATCAGATAGTTATAATAATATATTTTTTGTAGATTCATCATGGCCGGGTGAAAAAAATTATCAAAGGAAAAACTTCAAGATTTCGTGGATAATCTTGAAGAAATTTCCGACTTGTTTGAATGCGATGAAAACGATGACCCATGTTGGGGGGATTTCGTTAGTAGTCCTTCGGATTCATGTTTAAGCTTACCAGCAGAAAAAAATATTGAAAAACGGCTAGAGGACATGTTTGAATGTCGGAGTACACATGCCCGAGGAAATGCACACCTACAAAAGATGTAGGTTTTGCAGTACCAAAAGAGAACAAAAACGCTCAAAAATTTGTTGTTCTATGTGCGGAGTTGCTCTATGCGCCAAGTCATGTTTTAAAATGTTTCACACTGCTCTAGAAGAAAATTAATGTGGTCAATGTCAAAAAATCTCTATTTTAGTTCATAAGTATAATTACTAAAGCAATGTGCAATTTCTCCTCAGTATTCATGGTTAAGTTTTTTAATGTACGGACGCCTGCACATCGACCTATCCAAAACTGTAAAATTTCTTCAATACATTTTCAACCATATGCCTTAGGTATAAAGTTCAAAGTTTATTGAGGAAATTTAACAGTTTGTGGTTTGTGGTGTGGTAGGTTGATGTGCAGGCGTGTGTACAATATTTTAATGTATGGTGTTGGTTGTCTTAAATAAAATAATTAATAATTACAAATTGTTTCGTAAAATTAAAAATGTGCAATATGATGCCAATATTTGATTTTTAATAAATAGCTTTATGTGATTTTGAATAAATAAAAAGATTTAAAAAAACTGTTTTATTTGTAAAAAAAAAAATAACAAGCAAATCAAGGAGAAACAATTAGTGTAAAAATAAAAATAAACTGTAACGGACAAGGGTAATAATTTTACCACTTACATCTAAAATGTTGAAGTTCTAAATGGACAATGGTAAATTATTTACCACCAAAACAAACCCCCCATCCCCTAATTTTTTAATATTTTCATTGCCAAAAATGAAATGTGGGACCATCATTTACCCGGAACCCATTGTCATTTTCTTAATATCTTATCCAGGGACTCGCGTTTGTTTAAGGGTTAAACCCCAAACTGTTTTTTTTTATTAATTAAGAAATTTGAAACCATAATTAAAAAGATTTTAATGCATATTTGCTTATTGGCTTTGCGCATCTTAGGCGATATTCTTAAGTAAATCTGGCATACTTGCCCACACAAAATCGATCGATATTATTATTTTCGATACAAAAGTGCATTCCATAGTCTTCAATACCTCAACTACAGGTAAATTAATATGCATCCAATAATCCGATCATTTTGCATTCAGCAAAATTATATTATTATTATTTCGAGATATTTTAAAATATTTATTTGACAAGGCAACCGTCCATATCTACGCACGACGGGCACGTCTTGCTTAATTTTATTTCATTTTTGTTTTATTAATTTTATTTTATTTTATTCAGCCACTTTGACAGCCTTGACGGATGCTGTCATGAGATCCTCCTGCGTGCAGGTGTCAGGACACGCAGGGCACGATGTTAGGTGGTCCATCGTTTGGACTGCACCGTCTGCACCGCAAAGGCATTCCGCGGAACCAGCCGAAAAGCCCCACCTGACCATGTTTTCTTTGCTGCGGCGGGTCTGAGTCCAAAGCCTATTTAAAGACTTCCAGATCAGCCATGGTAGATCATGGCCAAGGCGGAGGCTTTCAGTAATGGGGACGTAAGGAGTAGGTAAGGTCACTTTTTCACGCCATAGGTTGCGCCTCGCATGTTTGGGTTCGATGGACAACGGTACGACGCACATTACTAAGCTGCGCCGGCTTTTCAGCCTCGGGCGCGCCGCAATGTGACCGTGCAAAGGTCGTCGTGAATCGCTGTCCATCTTAGCTCTTTTAGAGGAGCTAGCTACAGCCCTGCGGACATCTGGAGGCGCCATACCAGCTAGTGGGTACAGCAAACTTACCGGGGTCGGCTTAAGGCAGCCCGTAATGATCCGGCAGGTCTCATTTAGCGCTGTATCCACCAGCTTAGCATGGGCAGAGCGACTCCACACGGGACACGCGTATTCGCCTGCCGAAAAGGAAGCCAATCCATATGTCCGCAGAACATGCGGTGAAGCTCCCGAATTTGTTGTAGTGAGACGCTGGAGCAGGTTGTTGCGAGTGTGCCTCTTCTTTTTAAATATTTGGCAGTTTTTATTGAATGTGAGTGACCTGTCCAAAATTACGCCAAGGTACCTCGGTGAGCTAAGAATGCTAAGGCTAAGGTATGCTAAGGAGGTGCTAAGAATCCCCGGGCTACGGAAGGCTATCAACAATGACGACCTCTGCACCTGGCAACGTACCAACTGCCACCAACGTTCCAACTGCGCGTGGTTGGAAGAAGTTATCAGCAGGGTACACTGGGACATTATTGGGTTGTCTGAAGTCCGAAGAGAGGGTGAGGACTCGATAATTCTTGACTCCGGTAATCTGCTGTACCATAGGTGGTGTCGGTTTCATCGTCTACAAGTCCCTTGTCAACAACGTGATCACCATCGGAAGTGTGTCGACCAGGGTAGCGTATCTGATACTCAGAATATCCAAACGGTATTCGCTGAATGTCATACAGGTCTACGCTCCGACCTCGACGCACCAAGATGACGAAGTGGAGGCTATGTATGAGGACATCTGTAGAGCCATGCATAGCTACAAAACTCCAATGCCTTCAATGCGAAGTTGGGGAAACGTTGCTGTGATGAGTTGAGAGTGGGGCAATATGGAGTTGGAGAACGGAATCCCAGAGGCCAGATGCTGGCCGACTTTATGGAGAGGGAGGAGCTCTTTATGATGAACTCCTTCTTCAAAAAGCCGGAAAGCCGAAAATGGACCTGGATCAGTTCGGACGGTACAATAAAAAATGAGATAGATTTTATCATGTCGACGAGGAAGCAGATATTCAATGATGTCACCGTGATCAACACCGTCAAGACGGGGAGCGATCACCGATTAGTACGTGGCACATTGAATATCAACGTAAAGCTAAAAAGATCGAGACTGATAAAATCTACGCTCCGACCATTTTTCAACTCGAACTCCAAAACCGCTTCGAAGCCCTTGAGAACAGCATAGATGTGGACCGTGCGGTAGGGTCTAGGTTCTTTAAGACCCGCCGTACCAAGTTTAAGAAACTCTCCGACCACACACTCCTACTTATGGATCAGAGACGTGAAATGAGGCTCCAGAAATCAGCGGATGCTCATCGTTATCGGCAGCTAAATAGGCAGATCTCTAAGTCTTTGACAAGCGACCTTCGCCAATTTAATACGAACTGTATTAAAGAGGCCACCGAGCGTAACAAAGGCTCCAAAGTGTTCGCGAGAGATCTGTCTATTGGGCAAAGCCAGATGACGAAGTTGAAAACTGACGACGTTCGCATCATTTCTACGAAATCTGAAATCCTGAGGGAGATCGAGAGCTTCTATGGGCAGTTATATTCCACGCAGCCTCCTGTTGAAAGTAAGGCTAAAGACCCCAGAGCCAAGCTTACCCGACACTTCACCGAAGATATCCCGGACGTCAGCCTGTACGAGATTAGTATGGCTCTCAAGCAACTTTCTCAACAACATTTCGGCTTGAAAAATTCAGTCGCTCGTTTTTGGGAAAAGGCATAGCCTTTTTTAATAAAGTTCCACAACCAGTGATTGAGCTGCCTTTGCATAAATTTAAAATATATGTTAAAAAACGCTCTTAAGCAAAGGTTATTACAAGGTAGATGATTATTTGAAAGACCAAAATGCATGGAAGTGATACTAACATAAAACATGACTATTGTAATTGTATAAAAGGAAAATATTCTAATAACTGAGTATAAGAAAAATTTCCTCTTATATTAAATATGTTTCAAGATTGTAGTTTGTGTTTGGCAACGACATGTTCCTTTGTAAATGTTGTTGCTTCTGTTAAAGCTGATAAGTTTCTTGCGGCCGTTCTTCTTATCAGTTAAAAGATGTCCTGAATGGCTGGTAGGAAAAAAAATTGGACGATTCGAAAGCACTTATCTATAAGTCTATTTGAATAAAAATCTTTGACTTTGACTTTGACTGAAAAACAACAAGGCGGCGGGCGATGATGGAATTACTGCGGAACTTCTGAGAGCGGGCGGTAAGCCGATACTCAAAGTCCTCCAGAAGCTATTCAATTCCGTTATCGTCGAGGGCAAAACGCCAAGAGCATGGAATATAAATGAGGTGATTTTATTCTTTAAAAAGGGTGACTAGACCCGGTTAAAGAACTTCAGACCCATCTCACTTTTAAGCCATGTTTATAAGTTGTTTTCGAGAGTCATCACGAATCGTCTTGCTCGCAGGCTCGACGACTTCCAACCTCCCGAACAAGCCGGGTTCCGAAAAGGCTTCAGTACCATAGACCACATCCAATACGCTGCGGCAGGTTATACAGAAGACCGAAGAGTATATAATCTGCCACTTTGCTTGGCGTTCGTGGGCTATGAGAAAGCCTTTGATTCGATTGAAACCTGGGCGGTGCTGCAGTCTCTCCAGAGGTGCCAAGTGGACTTTAAGTATAACGAGGTGTTAAGGAACTTTTACGAACATGCCACCATGTCGGTCCGATTACAGAACCAGAGCACAAATTCCATCCAACTGCAGCGAGGTGTGAGACAGGGAGAAGTCATTTCTCCGAAACTGTTTACGGCTGCGTTGGAGGACATCTTCAAGCTTTTGGACTGGAAGGACGCGGCATCAACATAAATGGCCAGTATCTGACACACATTTGTTTTGCCGATGATATAGTCCTTATGGCTGAGACCCTGGAGGACCTGAACACAATGCTTCCCAAAAAGTGGGTCTTAGGATGAACATGGATAAGACGAAAATTATGTCGAATTCCCATGTCATACCCACTACAGTTCACGTTGGGAACACTACACTCGAAGTTGTTGACCATTACGTTTACCTTGGACAGACAATCCAGTTAGGTAAGTCCAACTTTGAGAAAGAGATCTCTCGTCGAATCTAACTCGGATGGGCAGCGTTCGGGAAGCTCCGTAAAATCTTCGCGTCCAACTTACCTCAGTGTCTCAAGATGAAAGTCTACGACCAGTGTGTGTTGCCAGTGATGACTTACAGCAGTGAAACGTGGTCGCTAACTATGGATCTGATAAGGAGGCTCAAGGTAACTCAGCGTGCAATGGAGAGAGCTATGCTCGGCGTTTCCCTGCGTGATCGAATCAGAAATGAGGAGATCCGCAGGAGAACTAAAGTTACTGACATCGCTCGAAGGATTGCTCAGCTGAAGTGGCAGTGGGCGGGACACATAGCGAGAAGAACCGATGGCCGTTGGGGCGGAAAGGTGGAAAAAAGGAACTGGAATGGCGACCGCGTACCGGACGACGCTCCGTGGGTAGGCCCACCACAAGGTGGACCGACGATCTGGTGAAGGTCGCGGGAAGCCGCTGGATGCGGGCAGCACAGGACCGATCGTCGTGGAAATCCTTGGGGGAGGCCTATACCCAGCAGAGGGTGTCATGTGGCTGAGACGACGACGACGACCTCGGTGAGCTATTGTGAGCTACAGCCACACCTTGCCACTCAATATACAGCTTGCGAGTTGCTTAGCTATTGCGCAGGTGGAAAGCGCAAGCTTCTGTTTTAGATGGGTTGGGCTTGAGCGAATGTTCCTCATAGTAGGCACTAAGGTTATTTAGTGACTCTGATAAAATCGCCTCAACCTCTTCAAAACTAGTCAGCGCAAGATAAGCTGATGATCCCGCAAATTAATTAAAGTTATCTGTACCATATCTTGTTTGTTTAAAACACCTGCAATATTTTGGTGTAATAATCTTAAATACAGTAGAACTCCAATTATCCGAATTAATGGGGACCGGGACCCATTCGGATAATCAAATATTCGGATAATCGGAGTTTTTTTTAAAAAATTGCCATTGGAGAGAAAAAAAGTTACGTTTTGATATTGCGCTATTTTTTTATTGAATTAAATGAAAGAAACATGATATTTTCACATGTTTTAAATATAAATAAATTGTACTTATGTACAAGTTTAGAAATAAAAATCATTGTTTTTTTATTTCTAAACTAAATAATAGCGCACTTAGACTTTTTTTGGACAATTTTTTTTCTGAAAGTGATTCGGATAATCGGCGATTCGGATAGTCGGAGTTCGGATAATTGGAGTTCTACTGTAGTATGTTTGCTTGTTATAGAAAAAACCTATTATTATTATTTTGTGATTTGTTTACTATGGGGAAATAATCCAAAAGCGTTTTTTTAGATACCTCTTTCATTTTGGTGGCGGTAGTAATAGAGCTGGATGTGGGACCTCTTTCATGCAAGCCTTTACTTGTATTTGTGTTACAATTGTTATAAAATTAGGTTAACACCGAAACGCTGAAGCCAAAACATTACCTTTGTTTTTATCTGACCACGACACTGCGCAATTACTTAGTTTCAATGTTAAACAGTAGCCACTATTACCAGGGAAACACTTTGTGTTCAGAAAAGACTATTCACCTGAAAACTTATCTGAGTTAGATCTGGTGTATCTGAGTAGTCTTACATGGCACGACGTCTATGAGCAAGCTGATTTAAATACTGCCTTTTCAAAATTTTACGAGATGTTGCGTCTACTCTATAATTTGTGTTTTCCCGTAATTAAGGTTAAGCCCAAAAATAATAATACTAATAGATGGATAAGCAAAGGTCTAAGAACAAGCTGCAAAAACAAAAGATTTCTGCGTTATCGCTATAACACACACAAAACAAAAAGTAATAAAAATAATTATCTGACATATTCTAATTTATTGAAAAAAGTTATACACAAATCAAAACAAAACTCGAATATTAAATTTATAAATAACAGTGACAATAAATGTAAAGCGACATGGTCTGTAATAAAGAATGAAGTGGGTAATAATTTAAATAATAGTAATAATAATAATGTATCTGAATTAAAAATTAATAATAAAATATTAACTAATCCTACAGACATAGCAAATGCACTTAATAATCATTTTATCGATAACCAATCTTGTTTTCCAAATCTAAAAAAAATACGATCACCTCCCACAACAATATCCAATACTCTATTTCTAATACCGATGACGGAGGACGAAGTGAAAAGAGAAGTGTCAAAACTAAACAATACAAGTGCTGTAAGCTATGATGGTATGAATACTAAAATAATAAAAAGCTGTATTAACGAAATACTAACAGTTCTCACCTATCTTATAAACAAATCGTTTGAGACAGGAACTTTTCCTAAGGTCTTAAAGCTATCTGTCGTTAGGCCACTTTATAAGAAAGGTGAAAAAGATAACGTTACCAATTATCGACCGATCACTCTGGTCCCCATTTTATCAAAAATATTCGAAAAATGTATGTACAAGAGACTGATCGATTTTTGTACCAAATATAATATAATAAATAATAGCCAATATGGTTTTCAGAATGATAAATCCACAACATTGGCTAAATTTGACATGATGAATACAATTTTGACTAATGTTAATAACAATATTTGGACGACAGGACTCTTTTTTGACTTATCTCAAGCATTTGACCATGTTTCACATGTTTTACTTTAAAAAAAGTTAGATAATTTAGGCATGAGATGCAATACTCTTCAGTGGTTATCATCATACCTCTCTAACCGTAAACAATACGTTACAGTGGATAAGTTAATGAATAATGAAATTAGATCATTCTCATCCAGTCGTCGTGAAAATAAAACTGGTGTCCCACAGGGAAGTATTTTAGGACCTCTTTTATTTATATTATATATTAATAACATTTTTGAAATTACGAATCATAAATGCATTTTATACGCAGATGACATTTCCATAATTGTGACGACTGAGAATAGAAAAAAATCATTAACTATTCATGAAATTGACATTAATAAAACTATTGACATTTTAATTGACTGGCTCGATGCACACAATCTCAACATTAATTTAAATAAATCAGTATTTATTCAATTTAATCAATCCAAACATAAGCAATATAATTTTAAATTAAATATCACTAAAATCAATGAAGTAACAAACGTAAAATTTCTTGGAGTAACAATAGACCAGTTTATTAACTATTTGTAACTATTTTATTAACTATTTTTATTTGTATAACTATTTGTATTTGTAACTATTTGTAACAAAATAAATAAATTCGTGTATGCATTAAGACAAGTTACAAAAGTTACAATTAAGAAAACAGCAATTTTATGTTATCGTGCATATGTAGAATCCGTGTTGAGATACGGTTTGATGATATGGGGTAATGGCACGGATTGGAATAAAGCATTTGTGGTACAAAAAAAAATGCATCAGAGCCATTTGTGGTATTATGCCTGATGAATCGTGCAAACTTAAAAGCCTAGGTCTCCTGTCCCTTCCTTCGCTTTACTTGTATGAAGTAAGTAATTTTGTACATCAACATAGGGGTCTATTTACTAAAGCATGTGACGCCCAGAATACCAGAGTGCGCAGAGACAAACATAAACTTGTCGTAAGAAATGTTCCCAAAACATGTAAATATAATAATAGTTGTCTTGCGATGTGTGTCAGAATATATAATAAGATTCCTAGTGAATTAAAATTGCTGAATATTTTTTTGTTTAAAAAAAGGTTAACGGAATGGCTTAATGACAAAAACTTCTATAGTGTTAAGGAATTTATTGACAAATAGATAGATTTAGCTGACCTACTTGATACTTTTGAGACTTCTTGACATTTAATAATCTTGTATTAATTATTCTAGAATTATTGACATTTGCTCTTTTTTATTTATTTTTATTTATTCAAAACAATGTAATTAAATTAGACCAATGATGATGATGATGATGACATTTGTAAATGATTTGCATGCTATTGTATTAGCGAAACATGAGTACTTTAATAGTTTTTTGTGATCATTTTATACCATGTTTTGTGCAAATAAACGATTTTATTATTTATTTTTTATTATTACTTTTTGATAAATTTACAATAAATTCTTAAGTTAGCTTAGAATGTGGTTCAGTCCAGATTCCAGAATAATTTATTTTTCCACTTCGTTCTGACAACATTGAAGATTCAAAATCATGTTACTGTCATATAATAGAGTATGCCGTAATTATGACTTTCCATATATCCAAATATAACAAGTTGTTGAAATTCTCAAAATGATGTAGTGTGGTACCACAAATATACCACAAATTATGATGTTTGTCGACAAAGATGCTTTTTGTCATACATCACGAATGTAACATACTAAGGATATATAGTTTTGTGATTCATTGAAGTCTGATTCGCCTAAGCAGATAATACAATAATTAGTCTCTGTGAAGTTCTTGAGTTTTATATCAATGTTATTCAATAATTCTTTAATCCTTGCTTGAATCCTTCCTTGCATGACAAAAGGTGCAATAAAGGAATACTAGTCGGCTACGAAAGAAATGGCTACAAAATTTGGGTGGATGGCGAGAAAACTATTATAAGAGCGAGGAATGTAAAGATAAATGAAGGAGAACAAGGAATTTATATTGATAGAGAAGAAGATGTTGTTAGAATTAATGGGTTCTGGCCAACGGAGGAAAACGAAAAGATAGTATGAACAAATGAATTAACGGACAACTCAACAGGTGGTAATGAGGTGCAGTGGAAGAGGGGGCGTTTGTGCTTGCTCCTGAAGGAGGGCCGCCAGCTAGATTCTCCGTCTGCCTACCGCCCGGTAGTTTTGTTGCCTGAGCCCAGGAAACTGCTGGAGCGAGTCATCGCAGATCGCATTGTCCAGCACCTGGAGACGGTTGGTCTAAACCTAGCGGACAACCAGTATGGGTTTCGCAAGCGGCGGTCCACAGTGGACGCCATTCTCGCACTCCGTGAGATTGTAGAGAAGGCGGGGGGTAGAAGGGGGGTGGTTGTCGCGGTCTCCCTAGACATCAGGAACGCGTTCAACTCTCTTCCCTTCGCAGTGATCCGGAACGGCCTCCGTTTTCATGGTCTACCTCCTTACTTAATAAGGATTGTGGAGGACTACCTGGAGGGTAGGGACTACCTGGTGGAGGATGGACGGATTGCCACTAAAGACATGATATACGGTGTTCCACAGAGATCTGAACTGGGTCCGCTCCTGTGAAATATCGGGTACGATTGGATACTGCGGCGGGTTCTCTTGTCCCGGATGGCAATCATTAGCTACGATGACACTTTAGTCGTCGCCCTGGGCAAGACATATGCAGATGTAATGAGAAAGGGCGGGGGTCGGGACCTCCCTCGTGATTGAACGTATCGGAATGCTGGGTCTGAGCGTGGCCGTCGAGAAAACGGAGGCCGTATACTTCCATCGCCATTCTCGGCTTCCTAGGCTAACCGCATATAAACCGTTTGTGGAAAAAAATACTTATTCGCGTCACGGTCGGTTCTCTCCACTGAATAGAGTAGTACGTACTTACAACAGCTTGCACAGTAGCCTTACGCGGTTTGGAAATGCGGTGCGGGTAAATAAGGCTCCTAAGTTCAGCCAACCATCCTCTTACCCTGACGTTTTCAGACTCATTAGTAAAATTTAAGAAAAACGTTATATTGTGTCTTGTGTCTTTTTTACTTCGCTTTCTCTCTTTTTTATTTTTATTATTTTCACCTAAGTATAGGTAATTGTTTTCAAATAATTTAATGTACGTAATTTAATGGTAAACTTATTTCGCTTTTATTATTATTATTGTAACTTTTTTATATGTAATCCATAAATCTGACAACGTAATTTAGACATTGAGATTTTGATGTTTTTATATTATTATTACATAATTGACATTGTTATTTTTTTTTTACATTGACTATTTGATATATATATATTATATATATTTTTAATCCTTTTGACATTCATTTTTGTTTTTCTAATTTTCAATAATAAAATTTATGTACCTACTACCTACTGTAAAATCATAATCTTACATTACACTTTTATCATAGGTATTAAATAAATAGCGGCTACTCTCATTATGCATTTGTGTAGTACCTGTAACTGAGACAGCATGTAGCTCTGTAACTTTGCATTTTAGTTATATTATTGTATTTACTGATGTATATCTTGTTGGTGCTAAATAAATAAATAAATGGCCCACGAAAGCTGTTCCTCCGGCAGGGGCGAACATAAGGGTAGACGGTACATTGATTCCTCTCCGCCCCTGGATATATACTTAGGACTGGTGCTTGACGGATGGTGGAATTTCCACGAACACTTCCGTCAGTAGGCCCCGAAAGTGATGAAGGCGGCCGGTGCGTTGGGCCGACTATTGCCCAACCTGAATGGGCCAGGGGACGCTTGCCGAAAACTTTTTGCTGGGGTATTGAGGAGCATGGCCCTGTACGGGGCGCCGATCTGGGCCGACAAGCTCGACGACGAAAATCGTAGATGCCTTCGGCGGCCGCAGAGAGCGATCGCTACTAGAATCGCGAGAGGGTACAGGACCGTGGCCTTCAATGCAGCCTGCGCCTTGGAAAGTACGCCACCTTGGCAGCTAGTTGCCCAGGTCTTAAAGGAGGCGTACCGTGAAAGGAGAGTGGTGCTGGAGAAGGGGGGTGATATGGTCTTAGACGAGATCGCGGCAAGACGCCGCGCCGAGAAAGCGCCGATGAGCGATTGGGAATGTTAATGAGACGGATTCGGCAGGAAGACGAACGGCCAACGCAATCCGTCCAGTACTCCGGGAGTGGTGCGATAGGAGGTTCGGGTCGTTAACTTTTAGACTGGCGCAGGTGTTTTCCGGGCATGGCTGCTTCGGAAAATACCTGGTTCGGATTAAAAGGGAAGCGACTCCGCAGTGCCATGAGTGCGGCGCTGCGGAAGGCAATACGGAGCACACCAATTCGGTGTGCGCTGCCTGGGCTCCGCAGCGCAGTGCTCTGGTCGCTGCAACAGGGTGGGGTTGGAAGCCGCTGGATGCGGGCAGCGCAGGACCGATCATCGTGGCGATCCTTGGGGGAGGCCTATACCCAGCAGTGGGTGTCATGTGGCTGAGACGACGACGATAGTCGACTATGATGTGTGTGCTACCTCCACCTGAATGCAGATCTTCTTAATAAGCTTGACCGTCTTCTAAGTAACTGCATTCGATTTGTTTATAATCTCCGCAGGTATGATCATGTGTCCGCACACCGATCTCTGCTTAAATGGTTGCCCATTCGGCAGCGTAGAAGTATGCGGGCCTTGACCACCCAATTTAAGTACTATACTAAACTCCCCTAATGACTAGACTGAATAAATGATATTGAATTTGAATTTAAATTTGAATTGAATTTGAATGCCCCTACTTATCTTACTTCGCGTTTCCAGTACTTATGTACCTCACGATAAAAATCTCCGTTCTTCTTCTAACCGTTTACTTATTTGTCCTTCTCATCACTCCAATGGTATTCATTCTTCATTCTTCGTTTATCCTATTCTTCTGTGGAACACCCTTCCTTAGACATCAGAATGTCCACCAGTCGGTATGCGTTTAAAACCAAGTTGCGTAAATTCCTAACAGAGAAGCAGCTAATCATTAAATTGTGACAAATCGTCTATAAGAGTAACTATCGTTTATATGTATTTAATATGTATATAATATTATATATTTATACACACATCAACACTGTCTAGGGATATTATATTACATTCTTCATAACTCAAAAACAATCTACAGTACAGAAAAAGTTTGTATGGGAAAAAACCCTCCTGGATTCCGTCTTTAGAAATAAAAAAAAAACTATAATAAAAAAGAAAAAAAAAGAATGCATGATAGTTTGAATATAATAAATAAAATCTTTATTTCTCGTCACAAACAATGAACTTGGTAGTGCCTTAAGACGATCTAAACCTAGTTTGTGTGAGACTGATGCCTGAAGTAGGTAAATTAATACCTGTAAGTACAGGTCATCAGGCTCCCACCACCTCGGATAGATGTGGCAATCAACTGTACTTAGTTACAAAGCTGTGATACTGTAATTTATAACAAAGGGATACAGATCTAGCTTTACGGATAAGGTAATTATTTAAACTAGATAAACATCTGCAGATTACAGGTGTGCGTGCGTAAATGTGAGCGTACGTGAGTGCGTGAGTGTATGTGTGTATTAATGAGTTAATAAGTGATTACGAGGGTCGGTGTATGAGTGTGGGTGATTATGGTGGAAGTAAGCTTGTATGATGAGAAGCTGAGGAAGAAAAAAAAAAGGGATACGAAACTTAAGACAAGAATATTCCAATGCCGCTTCTAAATACGGAAGCTCAGCGGGCTAGTTAGACCCTGGGAATCAGGAAGTCCTCAGTTGCGTCTTAGTCAAGTGTTTTTAATAATTTCACTACTGCTGCCTTACATTTGTACTTGGTAAGTGGATAGATATTAATGATCTCGTTTATATTATTGTAGAGATAGCTGCCAAGGAAACAGAAGAAATTGTGCGATGCTGAAGTACGAAAGCCAGTAATAGGACACACCTTGCCCTTTCTTCTTTTATATTGATTAAGAAGCGGGTCATACTGAAGTTGGGAGTGTTTTCTCAATATATATTGTTTGGAGAATAAAAGACTGTCTGACTGTAAGCACATCCCAGCCCCTTTACAAATCCACAGTAGGGAAACGAAAAGGCAGACCCAAAGCAACTTTCAGGATAGCACGCTGCGCCCTTTCTACTTCAAGTAAGTGAGTTTTGGCGGCACCTCCCCAAGAAGAGACACAGTAGTCCATCTTTATCACTTGACGGTCGGCTACATGTCTAAGAGTCTTAAAGATAAAGATGAGTTTACGAAGTCTGGGCACAAGGCTTTCAATGTGAGGTTTGAATATTAAAGTTTGGTCGAGAACCACCCCAAGGAATACAATGGAGCTAGTCCTGATGAGGTTAGGAAAGGAGCACGACGTGTCGTTAGAGCTACAGGTGTAACCTGTGCTAAGATGCGTAGAGACTCCAGAGGCAGTTGATCTAAACGAAGAGCAAATGTTATATATTTTGTTTTGGTGACGTTTAGGGTCAGCACATTAGCCTTGAGCCTCTCACAGACTTCATTGAAACCCCGCTGAGCAGAAGCAAACACCTCCTCCCAAGAGTCGCCAGTAAAAAATAAGGCAGTATCGTCAGCGAAGGTAAATATTTTACCATTTGGCAGATTGAGCTGACATAAGTGTTGTTAATATAGACCAGCCAGCGTAGCATGCGCACTGCGACTCGTTGTCGACCCTTATCTCGCGATGTCTGTCCCGCTCATGTCAGTACCGTGTAAGCGGGACAGACAATGCGCTCGCGCGAGAAAACAGTCGAGAGAGCTTTGTCGAGGTGCGCATGCTACGCATGCAGGAACAATGTTGGTCAATAATACTGCCTTGAGGCACGCCAAAAGTGACAGGAGCTTCTTCGCTTACCCAGTTGTTGATTTTAACTCTTTGGTACCTGTTGTCGAGATAGTCCTCAAAGAGTTTTAGGGATAAGCCTCGTACACCTAAGGCATTCTAATCTGGTTAAAAGATGGGGAGTGGAAACTGTATCAAACGCCTTGGCGAGATCGAGTAAAATTGTGATGCATTTCCTGTTTTTGTCGAGGGCGTTAATGATGGAGTCAACAAGATCATGAACAGCGTCATTGCATTGGTTGATTTTCTGCGTCTAAATCATATTGGGAGTCTGATAAAAAGTGATTGGACTCAAGATAACTGATTAACTGTTCATTCATAATACGTTCGAGTTCGTAGAGAGCGTAGGTAAGATCGATATTGGTCGGAAGTTCGTGACACGATCCTTTGGGCCACTTTTATGGACGGGTTTGATAAGAGCAACCTTAAACGCAGCCGGAAAGACTCCTGTAGTAATTGAGAGATTAATTATATGTGTTATTGACGAGACCAGAATATAACTTTCGAAAAAGTTAGATTTTCTTATAAACAACCGGCGCTATTTTTGAAAATTATAGGTGTTTCAACATTTTTTTTTATTTTGATTGAAAGTTTGTTTTGTTTTTTATTATGCCACGTCGACATTTAACCAATTTAGAACAAATTAGAGCTGCAGGCATGTTGAAAGCTGGCGCTATCTAACACATGGTTGTTGGCTGACTTGAGTTGACCCTTCGAACCCATCTAAACGAGATCTCCTGATTATGGTCACGTTATCGTGTCAGGAGAGA
Organism: Chrysoteuchia culmella; assembly: GCA_910589605.1. Lineage (NCBI taxonomy): Eukaryota > Metazoa > Arthropoda > Insecta > Lepidoptera > Crambidae > Chrysoteuchia > Chrysoteuchia culmella. The sequence goes on along the minus strand of OU342651.1, from coordinate 15,628,085 downwards.
TGTTGCGGAACAGCATTCTGGCAGAAAACGCGTTACCACTCTTAGACATACCTAACCGTTTTCTACGAATTACCGCCATGAGACAACCCAATATAATGGCTATGGAAATGGTTCAAAGACTCATCTGACCACCAATTATTGTTAGTGAGCAATGATTTCAAAAGGAAGGATGCGCCCATATAAACATCTGACATAAAACTGTTTCATACCAGTAAAATCAGAGCCATCTGTGAACAACTCACTCGAACTTCTTCCATCGCATAGGTGTATTAGAGGTGGGCAAAAAAGATTACAGAAGTGAACGATTTCGTTCAATTGGAGCTATTTTATCTATCACTCATCCAGTTTAATTAATTTAAAATAAAACAAACTTGTTTCAAATTAAAATTACATTTTTTGTCCAATCTGTCATCACTGCATTTTATTTTATATAGAAATAAACGAAAAATATTTTTATAAAGAATATAATCATCTTATAGACGGGCTTTTGGGTAACTTCCCAATATTTTCCATTTAAGTGCTTTTTAATGAATAACAACATTTATTTATTTATTTTATTTATTTATTTTATTTATTGTGATAAAAACGACATAATATCAATAACATTTACCACACAAATACAATTAAAAATATATATATAAAATTATAAATTATTACATAATGTCAATAACACAAAAAGAATAAAAAAAAATAATTAACAATAAAATCAATACATGAATCACTATTTTCATCGTCAGAGTTACATGCATTAGTCCATTGGTCCCGCAAACTTTCACAATAAATCAGTAATGCCCGTCTGATAGTTGACCAGTTGTCAAAGGGGAAATCAAAATCAGCGTTGGCGTCACGGAGTGCATTGAGGTGGCGCAGAGGTCGAACCAACGGAGAATTCGCTCGCGATACAGTGTGGCCCTGGTTGACTTGAAAAATATTATATTGCTGAGGAGGACCGCGTCGGCGTGCCGGGGGTGGCTCAGGGCTGTCAGGGACGAATAGGACGCACAATAAGTTGTGTAAGAGGTTACAATCAATTGATCCTTTTAACGATTTGAGGCAGGTGGTAAGCTGGTCGACAATTCTTCTTACTTCCAAAGAGTTGAAGCCAAGGTGCCCTAGTAAAAATTTGGTCGGGTATCGGAAAGGGTAATAACCATAGACTTTTTTGTAAAGAGCTCTGAGGAAAGCCTTTTGTACTTTCTCCAGCATACGTGCGTAGGTTATATGGTATGGATTCCAGACACACGCGCTTGATTCCAGTTTGCTTCTTACTAAAGAGTTGTATAAGGCTTTAAGGACTTGTGGATTTTGAAAATCTTTGGAATTGCGCAAAACGAAGCCTAGACGACGATAACACTCTTTGGCAAGACATGTTATGTGATCGTGAAAAGTCAAATTGCGATCGAACGTTATACCTAAATCTTTTATAGAACTGACTCTGTTGATTGACACATTATTCATATTATAGCTATAATTAATTGGGTTTCTTTTACGATCAAAAGTCATAACGTTACATTTACTATGATTAAATTGCATTTTATTTGTCAAACTCCATTCATATACTTTGTCAATGTCATTTTGTAAACTAAGGCAATCACTGTTAGATTTTATTTTAAAGAAGAGCTTAAAATCGTCAGCATATAATAAACACTTAGCGCTAACCAATACCTCAGGTAAGTCATGAATCATGATAAGAAAGAGGAGAGGACCGAGCACTGAGCCCTGACTGACGCCAGATTTAGTGTGATATTCGCCGGATACATAAGAACCGTGTTTCACAAACTGGCGTCGGTCCCTCAAATAGTCCGAAAAGAAATTTATGAATTTAGGACATAAACCGATGACAGAAAGTTTGCGCAATAGTATGTCGTTATCGACCCTATCGAAAGCTTTCTGAAAGTCAAAGTAAATTACATCGACTTGAAACCCGCGATCCATGGCATCAGAGACATAGTCTACCAGGCATAGCAAGTTTGTATTAACGGAGCGCCCAGGTCTGAAACCATGTTGGTCGTCGCCTAACTGCTGCTTAACCTGTCTATATATCTCCTCGTGCAAAGTGTATTCGAAGACCTTTGCAGGTGCGCACAAGATAGCAATTGGCCGGTGCTCCTCGACAACGGTCCTGTTTTGTGTTTTCGGTATGGGTGTTACTCTAGAAAGCTTCCATTGTTCGGGATAGTTACCGTTTTGAAGAGAGATGTTCATGATGCAACATACATACATTAATGCAATATTAGACGTAGTTAATAGCACCGTAACCCGTGCAATTATCTTGCTATTGATACGCGGCGTTCGTAGCCTACCTTTATTTTCGCTTCACTATCGTTTTTTGAGTTAATTAACTATGGAACTAAAGGCGACTATCCAGCCAGCTGTCCATAAAAAGACTTCACTAAAATGCAGCTATTAAAATGTGAATATTTCTACAAATACTACCGCCACTAGCGGTAAGCGACAGAGTTTTCATACTTTAGTTACATTTTGGTCTTAGTTTCTTAGTTTTAGTTCCATTGACAGCCTACAAGTTTTTGCACTGGCGTTATGTCAATAATACGATTGTTTCATAGTAAAATATTATTTTAAAAATTAATATAAAATATTGGCTAGCATTACAAATTCTATAATTATGCGAGAACATTTGGATTTTTAAGCTTTACTGATTACATCTCTCATTATGCCAGCTGCTTGTCAGGGGAATTCTGAACCGACTCCTTTCATACTAGACTAAAATGATTCATTCATTCAGTTCTTTTGCATCGTTTATAATAATGGCCCATCTCTAGTGCCTTCATCTACTGCCATTAACCCTGCCAGTGGTCGCATGGATTACACATTTGCTCATCTCCGTAGAATAACATCACAATATCACAATTTTCGCATTTTTGCTCACTATACGGGAAAATAGATTAACTTCTTGAAAATGCTTTATCTACAATAGCTTCAAATAATATCAATCAAAAACATTTTATGGTGCTACTCTATGATGTTTATAATATTCTAAAGATATTTATTCCTCGAAGTCAATCTACACTGACGTATATAATGCGCGCGACCCCTTCAATACTCCTTCAAATTAGTGCGTGATTGACACGATGCCAGAGACTGAACTTAGTTTTTCGGAATTTCGGACCTAGTGGTTACTGGGTCCGAAATTCAATCCACTGCCCAATCTTGTCTACACATACCCGGTTGGGTATGTGTAGACAAGATTGGGCAGTAAGTCAGACCGCCCGCATAAATTATATTGACTGCCCGAAAATAGACAGCAAGTCAGTGCTGGACTGGACTGGGTTGTATGAAGTGTCAACACGAGCCCAGTAGCGAGAACAAGAAAACATGAAAAATAAAATGCGGCTGCTAATGGAATAACCAAGCAATGGCTCTCGATAGGAGCTGTCAAATAATGCATTCTCTCAGTGGCCGCTTTATATGTTCACATCATGTTTTCTTGAAAATGTTTCGCCAGTGGAAACGGGGGTCACGTTATTCAAACTTTAATACTTTCTGAATTCAGTACATAGATATTTTGAACTTAGGTTTTTAGTATGACAGTCAATATTATGACAATATTAACTTCGGAAGAATAAGATATTTTTCTCTATTTTCAATTATATTTGGCATATTTATTTACACCTGTATTCCACGCGACCAATCAGGTAGTTTTGTACTCGACCACTCTAGGGTTAAGACTGTCGTCGAACAATTCATAAGCCAGATAATATCGTTTAAATAAAATTGTTAGACATGCAATAAAAATAATGTAAAGCTATTTACGGATGATACGATATTCCACGGACCTTTTTAACTATTGGGTCATAATTTTTGCACCATTTTACTACACAAATTCGTAATTTTTATGAAATGACAGCCAACGTCTTTCAACTTCAGTCTCCCGTAGACAACTGAATCATCGTTGGCCCTAAACTGATATTTTAGGGCCAACGATTTGGCACGCTTTTTAGCACCGTTGGCCGGGTCCTTACGCTAGTAATATATAAGTCAATGTTAGTGAGTGACCAAACTGAGATCGGTCATGAAGACTCTGAACATGAAGTCGGTCTTCGCTCTCGCACACCACTTCGAGTTCCAGCATTGCAGCGTGGCAATCGTGGAAGAAGACTTTTATGGATTCGTGAACTTTTGGCGTGGAGTGACGAGCAGTTGTCATGTCAGCACGTGCATTCGATTGAGGGGGTGTGTTGAAATAAGGTTCTATATGGAATACGTCCATAGAGAACCAGTGTTCTACAACCAAATGCACAGACGCCAATTGTCAAAGTATGTTTACAAACAATGGCGTGGACTTCAGTTTCGAGCTTCAAACCTTTCAAGCTGTAAATTGTGTTTTTATAGAGTATTATATTTTGTGAAATCTCCTTATTGACAATAAATCAGTTTGCCAGAGCACTCCTAGTCTTTCAATAGACAGTTTTCCATAAAGAACCTCCTTTCAACAATAGCGGGCTAGCGCATATACCGCGTGGGGCCTATAACCGGTGAAAATATTGAAAATAGAGACTCACTAGTCTAGAGTATGAGTATTTGTTCTAAAAAGATTCCAGTTAATCAAAAGCCTTGCATTACTCACAATAAGAATTTAAAGTTACCATTCTTAATCAGTGTATTATTGCATAACGATATTATCGCTAACGTTGCGAACTTATCGTGGTACAGAGGACAATAAAAAACTTACCGCAAAACATCATGATATCACTATCCATTAGAAAACTTACCTTTAACTCCCTGAATACTTAGCAAGAGCCCCCGCCACTTACTACAGCTTAAAATCTCTGTTTCAAATTACTTAAAATCTTTAGTTTATTAAATATCGCAGTGACAGTAATCTAGGTCTAAGCCATACTGCAAGTTCTTGAGTCTTGTTTCTTAATCTAGTTTATCTGGTAACAATTTTATTACTCATGCATGACCATGTCATGTCAATCAGTACATATATACTCTTTGTACCAAGTAGATTCAGCCATGGAATTATTAAGTACTAGTACGTAGTACTATTAATTCCATGGATTCTACTCTTTTTACATTATGATCTTTTTATAAAGAAGATCATAGTGTAAATTCAAAAGAATATTGTATATTGTCATGGGCATTTCTTTGCTTTGGTTTCAGTTTAAATTAATTTTAATTTATGTAATTTTCAATGATATCAAAAGGAAGGATGCGCTCATCTGAACATTTGACATAAAACTGTGTAATACCAGTAAAGTCAGAGCCATCTGTGAGCAACTCACTCGTACTTCTTGCATCGCATAGGTGTTTCAGAGGTGGGCAAAAAAGATTACAGAAGTGAACGATTTCGTTCAATTGGAGCTATCCTATCTATCATTTATCTAGTTTATTTTTTATATAGAAATAAACGAAAAATATTTTTATTTTATAAAGAATATTATGATCTCATAGAGGGACTATTGAGTAACTTCTCAATATTTTCCAAATAAGTGCATTTTAACGAATAACAACAAACTTTGATGCATATTAGATGTAGGTAATAACACCGTATCCCGTGCAATTGTCTCGCTTCTATATACGCGGCGTTCGTAACCTACCTTTATCTTCGCTTTACTGCCATTCTTTGAGTTAATTAACTATGGAACTAAAGGAGACGGTTCAGCTTTCCATAGAAATACTTCAAATTCAAAATGCAGCTGGTACAAAGTGAGTGAAAAAAATGAATGTAAAAAAAAAGACGGGTTGCACTCCGGGAGTGCCGGCAGAAGTGAAAACTTGATTATTAACGTTGAGCATGTTTGATATTTTGGAATGGTTAGGGAATAATTTTGCACCAATTGCTTTATCAGTATAAAAGTACTATCATTTATGTGGTAGAATACAATATTCATTTATTGCGCTATCGTACACAAACATGACAAACCATATTAAAGTGAACGTTAAGTTAGGTAATAAGATATAAGAAAACATTAGTTATTATAGAGAATCGAAAAATATATATTGACAATAAAACAAGAGACAAGTAAAAGACATTATCAACAGTCTGTCGCTAAGCAACCGAGACCATAGTCAACCTGTCACCTCAACATTCTCCATCCGTCCTACGCTTTTTCGATCAGGTCACGTGTCCTGACGCGAGTTTAAGATTTTATACCCATTACAGAAAAAGTGCTCAACGCCGCTAAAGAAGTTTTCACTTCAAAAAATTAACTCGTATGAGTTGAAAAACTTAACTAAAATGCAGCTGGTACAAAGTGAATGAAAAAAATGAATGTAAAAAAAAATAACTCGTATGAGTTGAAAAAATCCTCTAACTCTAGCCGATTTTTCACAATATGTTTATCGTAGCATCACAAAACATACATTACATCTCTCATGTTCGGTAAGTAGGTTCTTATTACCTCCAAATGGGGCTTGTAGATGACTAATTAGCGCTCTAGGGTAATAATGTAATGTAGCTAGAAAAGCCCTAGGGCGGTAAGTAATTAAAAAAAACACTTCTTTCTTTCAAAAAATCTAACCATCATACTGGCAATAGACATCATGCATTCAGCCCAATGACCAAAGAGGTCGCTTTGCTATCAGTCATCCATTTTAAATATCGAACGGCGAAGCTTAAAAAAAATTAAAAACTTCTTTACTTGATTATTTTTAATGAAAAAAGGCGGGAATAGAAAACTTTTACTTTAAATATTGTTGTTTTTTGGGATTGTTCTCATTTCACTATAAATTTCAACAAATGAAATGTTTTATTCTTGTAATGCCGGTTTTTTTCTACTTACCTCACAATCGAGATGTAAAGCAGAATAGTTAGCTCGGGTGTAAGCATCAATTGCACCCTCGAACTATAGGCGCCCTCGCTGCGCTCGTGCGCCTAAATATCTCGGGCTGCAATTGATGCCTACAGCCCTTGGCTACATATCTACTATTAAGTTTTACTCTATTGGCTCTTTGGATATGAAAATATTTCCATAGAAACTAGCGCCATTGGTACAACGGTGGGAGCGACTGAAAAAAAGTTACTCTTTGACGTTATGCAAGTATTCCTATAAAAACTAGCGGCACCTGGTAATCGGTGAAAGCGACTGAGTTTTCATAGTTTCGTTACATTTTGGTCTTAGTTCCCTTGGTTTTTTAGTTCCTTTGACAATGACAGCCAGAATACGTTCGTTTCGTGACAACCGGTACATACACTTGGTTTCAAGGTGTCGCCTACCTGTGAGGTCCTGAGTTCGAATCCCGGTAGGGGCAAATATTTGTATGGTGAATACGAGCATTTGTACCTGAGTCATGGAGGACACAAATATTTATAAATATATTTATAATTATATGAATTTATATCCGTTATCCTTAGTATCCCATAACACAAGCCTTACCGTACTTACTTTGGGGCTAGGTTAATTGGTGTGAGTGTAATTAATACTTATTTATTTATAATAAAACATTAATATTATAAAAAAATCTATAAAAAGTTGGCTAGCTTTAGAGTTTTCATAATTACGTGAGGACATTCGGATTTTGAATCTTCACCTTGGATTACTCTTATTATTATGCCAGCTGCTTGTCAAGGGTATTTTGAACCGTCTCATTTCATACTAGGCTAATGATTCATTCATTCAGTTTTTATGAATCGTTCATAATAATGTCCCATCTCTAGTGCTTTGATCTTCTGCCATTAACCCTGCCAGTGGTGGCATGGATTACATATTTGCTGATTCCGGGAAAATAACATCACAATATTTATATTTTTTTGCATTACTGTTCATACGGGAAAAGGGATTAAGTTCTTGAAATTGTTTCATCTACAATAACTTCAATTACTATCAATCGAAAACATTTTATAGTGCTAATCTGTGATGTTTATAATATTCTAAAGATGTTTATTCCTCGAAGTCAACCTAATTGTGGATATAAAGCGCGCGACTCCTTAAATACTCTTTCAAGTTAATGCGTGATTTACACGATGGCAGTGACTGGACTTAGTTTTACAGAATTTCGGACCCAGTAACTGGGTACGTGTAGACAAGATTGGGCAGTAGTCTCATCTGGACAGCAAGTCACCGCTAGACTGGACTGGGATGTATGTAATGTCTACGCGAGCCCAGTAGCGAGAACATTTAGAAGAAAACATGTTGTAAAATAAATTGCGGCTGCTAATAGGATAACCAAGCAATAGCTCTCGATAAGAGCTGTCAAATATTGCATTCTCTCAGTTGCCGCACTAAACGTTTAAATCATATTCTTGAAAGGATTCTTGAAAATGTTTCGGCAGTGGAAACGGCGGATCACGTTACTCAAACTTTTATACTTTCTGAATTCAGTACTTCGATATTTTTAACTTCGTATTTTAGTATGACAGTCAATATTATGACATTATTATCGTCCGGTAGAATAACATATTTTTTTCTATTATCATTTATATTTGGCAGACAACTATATTCCTCGCGACAAATCCGGCATTTTTATGAATTGACAGCTAACGTCTTTCAACTTCAGTCTCCCGTAGACAACTGAATCGCCGTTGGCCCTAAACTGATATTTTAGGGCCAACGATTTGGCACGCTTTTTAGCACCGTTGGCCGGGTCCTTACGCTAGTAATATATAAGTCAATGGTAATTTTATTGGATTTATTTACACAATTTGTAATTAAATGTGAAAATGGCTTTGAGTGCAAAAAAACACTCCAGAAAGAAAACAATAACTACGTGGATTCATGAAGAACGATAGTAAGTAAGACAGTATTATTTTTCTTGCCTAATTGCCAAAAAGACGTTCCGAGTAGCTGCGAAAAAGTTGAGCGTACTCAGAATCAGAATAATTTATTTGTAAAATGTAGGTTAGTTTTACAATAATGGAAGAACTTGTGTTTGTTAGTATCACTACATTTCCACCTTATTCTAGGTATACAAATATAAGCACAAGATGACGCAAGCCATGTCACTTAGAAACTAAGTCTAAATTATTTGCTAATTAAAATATCAATTTAATAATTAGTAATTCACAATGTCAAAAATATCTATCACCTACATAATAAAAAATTAAATGCATTAATAATAGTATAGGTAATTCACAATGTCAAAAATATGTAATACTAAAATTTAAATGTCATAAATAATTATAAGTCAAATAATAATCAACAATAGAATTAATAATCAAAATAAACATAAAATTATTTATTATCTAAATCATTGCAAGTATTTGTCATTTAGAAATTCCTGCACCGAATAATAGGCTTTGTCAACAAGTAGTGCCATAAGACGATTTTTAAGCACCTTTATCGGCGACGTTCTAAGAGCGACGGGTAATTTATTAAAAATTTTGTGGGCCATTCCAAAGAAACTACTGTTTACATGTTCAGTTCGAAATTTAGATGCACATATCCTACTCCCATCACGATGACTTTTATTTGGATTCCTTTCTTCAAAGGTAGTGAAAGAAGACTGGTTATGCGTTATGAACATAGCAACTTCGTATATATATAGTGATGGTAGAGTTAAGATTTTCAGTTGCCGGAAAAACGGTTTACAGCTCTCTGTTGGCTTAAGGCCAGTAATTGCTCTTATACATCTTTTTTGGTACTTAAATACCAGTCTTTTACCCACAGAATTTCCCCAAAAAATTAGTCCATATCGCAATATAGACTCAACGTATCCGCGGTAGGCCATCAAGACACTGTCTCTATTTGTTATCTTGGAGAGTTTGTATAGAGCATAGACTGAGCTATTAATCCTCTTGCAAAGAGTCTCAGTGTGAGATTTCCAATTAGTTTGGTAATCTATTTGCAGGCCTAGAAATTTAGTTTCGGAGACAGACTCAATTTCAGTCCCATTACACAGTAAAGTCACAGTAGGCATGTCAGTCATTTGTCGAAAATGCATTATTTTAGTTTTATTGCTGTTAAGGCATAGATTATTTTTGTCCAACCAACTACAAAGGTTTTTCATAATACAATTTATTTCATTTTCATAAGTCAAGTTATTATCACATTTAATAACAGCAGTGCTGTCGTCGGCAAACAATATTACAGGGCGGTCAATGCATTTTGGGAAATCATTTATATAAAGAATAAACAACAATGGTCCCAGAATGCTACCTTGTGGAACCCCCGTCTCTACAGCTCTACATAGAGACACATATTTATTTTTAATTCTTGTTTTTTTGCAAAGCTGGGTAACAATAGTATATTGCTGCCTTTTACTTAAATATGATTCAATTAACTTAAGCGGTATGCCTCTTATTCCATATGCATAGAGTTTTGTCAATAGCAGCTTGTGATCAACGTGATCAAAAGCGCTCGTCATGTCCATAAAAATAGCACAAATTTGTTGTCTCTTGTCGGTAGAGTTCTTAATCAGGTCAAGTAGTTTATAAATTGCTTTTTGAGTGTTTCTGTTCTTACGAAAACCAAACTGTTCTGTTGCAAAGATGTTATATTTTTCACAAAAGTTATAAATTATTTCATAGTAAATTTTCTCGAAGATTTTAGAAAATACAGTTTGCTGAGCAATGGGTCTATAGTTTTTCACATCTGTTTTTTCTCCCTTCTTATGGACCGGTTTAATTATTGAGGTCTTAAAGTCGTTAGGAAATACTCCAGTTTTTATCGTTAAATTTATAATATATGTCAAAGGTTGAGTAATGGACTCTACATTGTCTTTAATTAATTTTGTAGGAATACCATCTATGCCTACACAAGGTGTGTTTTTTAACGATTTTATAATTCTGATGACCTTTTCAGTTGTGACTTCAGACATGAAAAGCGAATTGGTAAGATTATCAGGCATGAGATAAGAAGACTTATCATTTTTGTTTGTCTTTATAGAGTCAATAAAGTGATTATTAAATTCATTGGCCATTAACGACGGATTGCAAATTTGTTTTCCATTTTTACAGATAAATTGAACTGTTTCATGAGGATATTGATTTTTGTTATTATCAATTACTTGCCAAGTGGCCTTAGTTTTATTCAAAGATTTTTTTATAAAGTGACCGTTCTGTGCTCGTTGTGTCAAGTAAATGATTTTTTTAAAACGTTGGCAGTAATTTTGTAGTATCTGTTTATTTTTGTCAGATGGAGAAGACCTATACTTCCATAACAGCTCCCGTTTCTTTTTACTGCAAGCTCTAACCCCTCGTGAAACCCATTTCAGTTTTTTTCTACTTTTTATCATTACTAATTTATAGGGAAAACATAAATTATGAAACATTTTGATATTCTCAATAAAAGCACTATAGGCAGAGTTGACATCCTCGGTTTCATATACGGCAGAAAAACTTAATGCTTTAAGAGCTTCCCTGAACTTGGTCATGTTTTCCTCACTATAATCTCGTTTTCTTATGCGCCATGAATTAATCCGACAAGTTTTTTTTACGGGACATTGTAATAACTGTGCTGTGTGATCGGACAAGGCAAACTCTAACACTTCGCTCTTACAACCTTTTATATTAATAGCATAATTATCTAGGCAGGTTTTGCTACTGAGTCTGGTAGGCTGTCTAATTTGTAATTCTAAATAAGAACTTTGTAATAAGTTTTCAAAATATTCAGTACATTTATTCTTTTTTAAAATGTCTATATTAAAGTCGCCACAAACAACATACTTATAATTCTTATTTGAACGTAATGAATTCAGTAAAAGTTCCAATTTATTAAAAAATAATTCTATGTCAGATTTAGGTGGTCTATATACACAAACAATAATAAGATTTTCCTTTGTCAATTTTACAGCACAACACTCAATTACACACTTAATACTAAATTTTGAGACATCAAAGATTTCATATTCAAACCCTTGGCGAACCAGTATGCACGAGCCACCCCTACGGGTATTTCTGAAATAACTAGTGGCAAATTTATAATTATTTAAATGAAAATTACATGTATCTTCCTCGATCATAAAATGTTCCGTGAGACATATAATGTCAACCTCTTTCTTCTGTAATAATAATTCATGAATAATAACAGTCAAAAAATCCAATTTACTTAGCAAACTACAGATATTTTGATGAATCATTGTAAGATAATTAGACACGAAAAAGATCAGTTTCATCAATGACCTGGCAATTTTCTTTCGGCTGGTTATTATTTAAGTGTAAACTGCTGTCCATTTCTAAATTGTATTGATTAATTTCTGTAATGAAAGTACTTAATTGTTTAACAATATTTAAGAAACCAAAGTTACTTATTTTTCCAGTACTGGGATAGAAATGTTTTTTGTTATATTCAAGTTTGAGATTGGAGTCTAATAAATAAACAAATCCGTGTTGTTGATTATTTAAATACAAGAGATTATTAAATGTTTCAATCCTGTAGTTATATAAAGAGGCATTTGACTTTATTTTGAAAGTGGGTACAGCAATTATAATGTTAGTGTGACACATCATTGAAAGTTTTTCCTTAACATTTTGTACAAGATTGAAATAATTTTTTGTCACAAGAAAATCAGCTTCATCCACCAAAACAACACAAAAATCGTTAAAAGTAAAGTCTTGCAACTTATTTTCTATTCCATCAAGAAGCCGCTCGATTCCTGCACCGGGTGTTAAGTAGTGACATACATTGTATTTATCACTGAAAACTTTCAGGATAGTCTTCAGGACATTGTTTTTGTTGTTGCTGCTGATAACACAGAGTTTACTGGCTTTTACTTGTTTATTATATATTAGAGATGGTCGTTTTGCTGCCGAGTTACCATTATTTTGTACCTGTTGCTGAAGAGGTTTTGATGACTCACAGTTAATATTGCATTTGGATGAATAATCCAATCGATTTGGTGTGGATTTACCAACCTTCTGTGTATTCTTCGGTGGTAAAGGTAAGACGATTTTATTAGTTTCTATGACATTTTTATAAGTGCATAATTGTTTTTCGCATTCATTAACTTTTGCCTTTAACTGGCTATTTTCTAATTTAATTTTCGTCATACTTTCCTGTAAGTTTTTGAGTTCCAGTTTAAGTTTTTGAATTTCATCTTTGAATATAGACATATCAATAGTATCACTAGATAAGTCAACCATGCTGTTAGTACTTCCATCCAAGGCCTCCTCTATGCTACGATTACTTTGATTTGCCTCATCAAATTCATCATCATTTTCGTTCCTAACTGAAGAAGTGGTATTCGGACGACGAAAAGTAATGTTTTCAAAGAAATTCATCTTAGCGCCATCTACTTTCTGTTCTGGAGACAAAGTAAGCGTTTCGCTGTACACCACAAGAGGGCGCTAGTGCCAAAGTGTGTGGAGGTGCCAGTTTCACTGCTCGCCACAGGAGGGCGCTAGTGTCCGTATTGATTGCCGGAAGATCGCCTATGTGTGTGGCGTCATCTGGCGATTACGAGATAGATAACAGGGTATTTGTTGCTTTGTATTCCTTTCGTTAGTGCTATAATGTCAATATGCTGAATCCGCTACTCTCCGCATAAAGCGCTGTTAGTCAGGGTTCAAAGTCTATTTATAGATTCAAATTCAAATAACGACAGCAAAAATGAAATAAATCTTCAATCATTATCTACAGTTCTTATGATGACACTTTTATGCACTTAGTTTATTTATTTACTCACTGTCTTTGTCTTCGATTTAGAAATCCATTTATACTTGTATCACTTTTTATATAAACGGCGATTTACTACAGATTCACTGTCAAACAACATTGAATTTACGATTAAGTTTGTTAGAAAAAATAAAAAAGGAAAGATATGGTTTTCATTAGTTGGGACCATTATCATTCAATCACTAGTGACCTATAGAGCCTTCGTTTTTAATATTATCCCCGGTATAACAAAGTATATATTATACTTTTAGTTGAACAACTATTTGGTTGTGAATCATAATATGTTTATAGGAATATATTGAAGCATGCATACTATCAACTTGATAGTTGTTCGACAAAAAAGATTTGTTGTTTTGAAAAAAAGAGATCTGTTGTTCAGATCAGTTAGGTATGTATAGCAATTTGGATCTCCTCCATTCACTCCTTGGATGGCCATTATCAGATCACAGCTCGGTCAATCCTTAGCAGAGAACCAAGGCTCCAAAGTTAGCTCCGTCGATTGTATGAAAATCGTCTAGTGTTGTTAATTATGTAACCACCACTGTAGGTACTATATCGCATTCATAATATTAGTAGGATTTAAATCCCTTGCGGGGTTGGCAGAGCATCAAAGGTGCAGCTTAATTGAGAGTATAAGAAGTGTGAATTATGTAAAAAAAATGATTTTTTACTTCTTCATTTAAAATGTTATTTTTCTATACTAATATTATAAATAGGAAAGATTTTATTGTTTGTTTGCATTGAATAGATCCGAAACTACTAAACGCATTTGGATGAAATTTGGTACACAGCCCAAGTAGCAAAATGTAGTCATATAAGTATCGTAGGACCACAACGTCCTATAGAAATCCTATTAACGTTTATAGGGCATTTGGGCGCACTTTATAGAATATTTAAAGTAAAGTAAATTTATATTTAAAGTATTTATTATTATTTCGTTTTGTAATGGTGTCAAGTTTGAATATGGATGAAAATATTTTAATTTTGAAAATTGTAGTCATTTTTAACACTAAGTATTTATTATCATAAAATAAGTAAGTAGATAACTTTTGTGTTTTCACGGTTAAATAAAGAAATGAACTTGCGAAATAAATTTTATTGATAAAGTTATCGATGATGAAAAACATATTGAGCGCCTTCAAAATTCAATTTAATTAATATTTGTTTATTCATAAATAATAAATAAATACAAGCCATCATCAGATCGAATCGGGCTCCATATTGAATTGCATTTATCAGGAGCTTTAGAATGCATTTAAGTCATTAGTTATGTTATTATAGGAGCCTAGTCGTGGACACCATATTGTTTATTGTTTTGAGTTTTCCTAAGAGAGAATATCAGAACAGAACGTATGCTAAAAATGTACAGAACCTATTTTATTGATTATTTCGACAATGTCTTAATTACTTTGAAACATTAGCGGAATTTAATTTGTGATAAAACTTATGATTTATCGATAAAAAAAAACTGATAGATTAACAACTGAAGTTAGGTAAAATTAAGTTTCGCGAAGCCGACCAAATTGAAAATCAGTACTACTAATGATCTATTACATTTGTGACTATTCAATTTGGTCGCATTCGCGATATCATCATTTTTGATTTATCAATCTAAAAAAAACTGATAGATTAACAACTGCCGTTAGCTAAAATTAAGTTTCGCGAAGCCGACCAAATTGAAAATCAGTACTGTTAATGTTCTATTACATTTTGTGACTATTCAATTTGGTCGCGTACGCGATATTATCACTTTTGTTGCGTTTCGGAATGCGACAATTAGATCTTCCAACGCGCACGCGAAGACTATTTTGATAGATATGATTGAATTTGAACTTTGTGCAGCGGTAATAAATTGCAAATTGGCTCTTTGAGGTTAGGAACACACCTACATTGCTTAGACAACAGTGAGTGATTATGATTTAATATGAACTTTATCGAATAGCAATAAAGTTCAAATTGACTCTAAATTTTATTTAGAAAACGTTTGTATGGGAAAAAGAAAAGGGCTGTTTTTCGGGTTTTCCCGGCAATTAATTTATTAGAATTTTTCTCACCTTTTAAACCATCCCTAGACCTCCACGAACATTTCAAAACCAAGATAAGATAAATTCATTCAGCTGTTCTCGAGTTTTAGCGAGACTAACTAATCAATTTCTGTATGCAGTGGCAATCATCAATTAACCAATAAATGTGGTGTCGAGTGGCTATATATGCATTTAGGTTACCTACTATTGAATGAAACTATCTACTTAAAATATTATATATATATATATATATATATATATATATATATAAGATATAAGATAATATTATTTTAAGATGATTTCGATATTCGATTATGGTGTATATCAATAATGATCACTCTAGTAACAGCTAATTAAGGACACATATAAGTGGTATCCTACAATAGCAGCAGGACGTGCAAGTTTGGTACTAGTGATCCATTAGTAGTCACGACAAAGACAAATCAATCTTATAATAGCTTTGCCGTATAGAAGCTATACACAAACGTTCAAAGGAGAACTTTTCTTATAGAAATATAAAACAAAACGTTAACAAGAGTAATAAGTCTTACTTAATGCATTTAGAGGAGTTGTGCTAACAATTCTTAACACATGCACTTATAAGACGGCTAGGTGCTATAAGAATCATATAATGATAACCTATAAACGTTTATAAGACTACGTAAAAGGATTGAAAGTACTTATAGCGAAATAGTATTATACGATGTTCTTGTAAACGTTTATAAGACTACGTAATTGGATCAAAATTGCTAGTAGCGCAAATCGTCCCTTAAGCTGTTTTAATAATATCAGTCATCTCAATCAAAGCGTCTATTAGTATGCTATAAGATGTTTAGTTTTATAAGTCAACAGTTATAGGAAAATTTTGCTACTTGGGAGATAGCCTGGTAATGAACATAGGATACTTTTATCACGATATTCCCACGGGAACGGAAACCACGCGGGTGAAATCGCGAGCGGCCGCTAGTATGTTATAAATAAACAACATTCCTGTCATTAAGGAAACGTCAAAAAAAAATACTACACATCTTGCTTTATGATTCTAGCCATATTCGTGTGGATTTCTACTGGCCTAACGCCCGAATACTTACACTTTTCTTAACTTTGATGCCCTTTTCACACTACCGCTGCGGAATGCGATACCGGGAGGGCTTCTTAAACATCAACCTATCGCTTTACAATGTCAAAGGTATGAAAAAGTTTCGGCCATTAGACAGACAGCCGAAAGCACGTGAAGGAATAAATAAATGAGTTTCAATATTTTGAATCGTTTTGTAATAAAGATGTTTGATTACACACTTTTGTTTCGAATAATACAAAAGAATTTGTCAAAATTATACAAAAGACATCAACGCGTAAAAAATGTGTAGAAAGAAGTAGCATGTTTACGGTGTAGTTGGTTTTAAAATACAGGTGTTAAAAGACACATACCGATGCCGTGATATATGCGTAGTGTACATCAAACTAAATAAGAATTTGTAAAAATAATTGCTGCTAAAGGACTGTTATTTGTCATCGTCAAAATAAAATCTTATTTTCACACGCAAAAAAACGCGTGCAGCAACGAGTGCGTGTGTCTAGAGGCTATGAGTAGGCTCCCGAGATACAGTTTTATTGGTTGGTTTTGATATTCATTGCGATTTTGTAAGAAATGTGTAAATGATCTAGGATTTTTAAATTTTTACAAAATTTACTCAATATTCAACAGCGTAGAAAGGTGAACCTATCGATTTTCCGACGAAAAGTCTCTGTAGCTCAGTGGTAGAAGTAGTGGGCCGGATACCCAATGGTTGCGGGTTGAATCCCGTCTGAGCGATATGAGACAAATATTTAACAAGATTTTTTTTCTAGTTTAAAACGTATCGATCGATCGATGTATACATACTTCTCTACATACTTCTATCATCTATTGGATTCACAAGTCATAGCATTAGCGAGCGAGACCCCTTTTTGGCGGTACGAAATTTCATAAACGATAGCTATAGCAATCTAGTTGCGGTCGAGGAGTTGGAATATTTTTCGGATGATTAATAAAAAAACCTGTTTGTAACAAACATCTTACTAGCGTTTGTCCCGCCATTTTGTCCGTGGAATTAGGTTATCGCGGGTAGTTATATAGGTTATCGCGTGATGGCGCCTTTTTTCGGAATAAAAGGTACCCAAATCCATCTCCAAGGTTCTCAAGTTGTTTAAGTATGTGCCAACCATTAAAATCGATTCAGCGGTTTACACGTGATAAAGGTACCTATCAGACAGAGTTACTTTTGCGTTTATAATAGGTACGCATCTCTAACGTACCGGTTGGTGCTCTGCATACTGGAAGGGTTTTCACTCATATACGCGGTATAGCACGGCAGGAGGCCGAAGAAAGAATTCGCTACTTAGCTTGTAAGATTATATTTTTTGCCTCAAAAACAGTCGTCTTTATCGACCTCGTTCATGATAATGCATGATGCTGGCCGATATTTATCCCATTTTTTTAGAATTTTTTGTAATTTAACTTGATTTATATGAAGGTAACTCCAAAATTGTAGGCGTACATCATAACAAAGAAAATGAGGAATAATGAGATTTTTGAGGTTACCGTTGATCAATGTTAGGCAAAGTTCTTTCATAATGAATATATTAATAAAATAATACTCCAATAAGTAGATAAAGTATCAATTTACTGAATACAATAATATCGATACAAAAGTTTTCTTTAGTGGACTTTGGTTTTTATAAGGTACATTATTTTAGACTTTGTCTTGCTTAGTGCAGATAATGAAGATCTTAAAACATAATAATATAGACGATGACGTAAGAAATGACAATAATTGGAATTTTAAACGAAAACTGATAAATTATCATTCTGGATCTGGATAGATACAAGTGCGCATAGAGTAGACAATAAATAACATATTAAAGGAGCAAACAGTCTTCGGTATGGTTATTCAACCCAAAAATAAGGTCCTTTAACTTTAAACTGAGGTTTGTTAAAATTGACAATATTTATGCAAGAAAATCTAAAAAAATATAAAATATTTGTAATGGAACTCTTTGATTTAAGTATTGAGGTTTTGCTTTATCATTACGTTTAGGTCCGTCTGTGTGGTAAATATTGATTGATCGAAATATTAATGTACAGTCAATTATGTTTTAATGTGATACTTAGATAGTAATATGCACTGCAGACATTAATATTATATTTTTATAATTTCTTAAAGCTGACTACAAAATGTGCTGATTACCGCACTGTAAGTAGAAACTTTCAGTCTGTTTTATCGGTAGTTGCTTGGTGTTAGGAGCTTATTTTTATTCTACATATATTATTGAAATAAAAATACCAAATTAATAACATGAATACAGCTGGGATTTATCACTGCCTTTTAAGCAGTTGTTCTGTGGTGACATTGGTGATCCAGTGCTCATGAATTTTAACAGGCACGTACTTACCTACGAGATATAACCTCTTTTAGGATATTTTACTCATGGTTACCAGCTTTGGAAACATTGCCTAGGGTAACTCACGGATAGTCGCACTTTTTGAAATTGCCTCACAGCTTACAAATCTTGAACGAAATCTACAAACTGATTATGCATAGGTACATCACGTGTGATCCTTCATCTTTAAGCTCATGTAACAATTGTTTGATTATTGTAGTAAGCGTATGAGCTTCAATGATTTTCGCAGACCTCTAATATTTGACGGATATTTGCCGCACCCCGGATTGTCGCCTCACCTGTCAAATACGGGCGGAGGGATAGTTGCCACTCTGGGAAAAACATTCAAATTTGAGTTTACCACTACATAAACGTGATTTGAAAAGGAAATGATATACATTGAAAACAATTCTTCGTTTAGAAATAGATAATTGATTTATATTCTGCGTTAGAGGATAGACGCCGTGGTACGAAAAGCTATGATTTTAGTGATATTCGTGTCATTTTTGTACAATTAAAACAATATCTAACATTGTTTAAATTTACTTAAACTTTAAACTTTGGTTGCGCCAAAAAAATCCCAATGAATATCGAAAGATCCCACGATTCAAAATAATTCCATGAAGCGTCTATCCTCAAAAAAAATGTTGTATGAACGAATATCTGAAGGATAAGATGCCTCTTTGAATTTTTATTCAATATTTTCGGACAGTATTTAAAACTTTCGGTACAACTTCGGAACTTACTTTTATGTTTTCGAGGCATTATGATACTGAAACGAAAGAAAAATATTCGTATTATTAGTATGCGTTAGTAAGGGGTACATGTCTCGGGCAAGGGATAGACGCCTTTAAGGGTATCTATCCCGATAAAAATCGAGGTAACTATCTGTTTCGTAGAGGATAGATGCCTTGTGTTATAAATAAAAAACTACTTAATAATAATAATAATAAATAAAAATCGTTTAAACTATCATTATATACCTTACGTAGCTATCGACAAGTAACAAAAACAATCCGCTTACGATAACAAAACGGTGGGGGTCTCCAAACTTATTTTATTCTCTTTTTTGCGCCCTAATATTTTAAATTGCTGATTGAGACGCAATTCGGACTTGAGGTCATTACCCTTATAGTTTTTGAAATTGCGGCATGTATCCGACTGTGGCAACTATCCGTGACTTACCCTACCTAAGTATTAGTTTAGTATAGTATTCGATTAGGTAAGTTTTATGTCTTGATATAAACTACTATTCGCACGCACAAAGTAAAACTCCTTTACTTTTTTTGTGGCTTAAACTAACCAGCACATTTGTGTATCTACTTATTTGAAACTATTTTAACATTATCTAGAGTCATATATATTAATTATTTATTTTAACAAATATTTATAACATAAGTATCAAAAATCTAAATTCATCAAATTTTTCTAAAGAGGTTTTATTATTTGTTCATGTAATACTATTGCGTGTTTTGTGAATTTCTACTCTATACAATGCCAGTCTATTCTATACGTCTATAATACTGTCGTGTTTTTTATCGGAAGCTTTGAGTTTTTCTTGCATTTGCGTCAACATGTCCTGCATGCGCCGTATCTGAAAGAAAAAAATAAATAAATGAAAATTCGAAGATCAGCGAGTATGTTGGCAGTGTCAGATGAAGGTAAATGTAGGTAATAGATTTTAATCTGATACTATATAACTTAAGAGAAGTAACATTCACTTGCAGCAAAAAAAACAATTTTTTATTTAACCTAGCAGCACAGCAAATCTAGATTAAGAAATTTAAGCGGTTTTGTTGGGCTTTTAGGTTTCATAAAATTCAGATTTTGCCAATTTTACTGCAAGTAGACCTAAATGGCACCTCTGGAGAGACTGCAGCACCGTCCAGGTCTCAATCGAATCAAAGGCTTTCTCATAGTCCACGAACGCCAAGCAAAGTGGCAGATTATACTCTTCGGTACTCTTCGGAAAATACTTTTCGGAATTAAGGTACTTATACGAACATGCCACCATGTCGGTCCGATTACAGAACCAGAGCACAAATTCCATCCAACTGCAGCGAGGTGCGAGACAGGGAGACGTCATTTCTCCGAAACTGTTTACGGCTGCGTTGGAGGACATCTTTAAGGATTTGGACTGGAAAGGACGCGGCATCGTAAAATTTTACTACCATCGTCGCTAGATTCGACGACGGTAGATACTACAACTTGAAGTATTAAGCATTTAAGTAGTAAGATCGTATTGTTACCTCTTCATCTTTCTGTAATAGCAGGCGGTCTGTGTCTGTGATGACTACTTCGTTATTGTTGCCCATTGAATCTCTTTTCAGTTTTCTGAAAAAAGTAACTATTTGTTTATTTATTTTCCCGTCATGTTTGCCAACAACGCAGATGTTATTTAACATGTTTTTGTTGGTAAGTTTTACAAATGTTATCATTAACATTTTTGCAATTGTTACAAATGTTCTCAATAACATTCAAACGCACTTTTTTTTATGAACGACGTGGACATCATACCTGATGTTAAGTATGGATAAGGCAGAAAATGGAAACGAGCCTCTCTCGAACCACATAACGTTCAAATATAACATTACCATAATATCTTGAATTCTACGTCACGTTAATTTTAATTTTTGACTTAGATGGTCATTTCAAGCGGGGCGTTGTAAGTAAGCTTTGCCATAGGACATCAGTCTGAAATATTATTATTAAAAACAAACAACGGTATTTGTACGTACCCCCGTTCCCTCATCGCATGCTGCGATATCTGCGAGATGCACTGCGCGCGGAAGTTTTCATAGTGTACGTCCTGGGTGACGTCCTTTAGGTCCTGCATGTGCGTGGATATTAGCATCGTCCGCAGCTTCGTGAAGTCTGAGTGACGAGGGTTCTCCACTATTAGGAACAAGAAAAAAATATGTTAAGAAAGATGTTGCTTAATCATGTTCTAGCTAGCCGGATGTAATCCACACTCTGAACAGCATGGTTTTAATTCGCATCTTCCGTCTGATGGATATATGGCAACAAGCAAAGTCATCTCTGTTGGGGTTGCATCCGCCTGGAACATGCTTTATTCCGGTCATTCTCAGCGGACCTGATTTTTGAGCGTCCGTACAAATATTAGTCTTTAATTTTTCGGTGGGATTAAGCTATGTAAGGATTGGGCGCTTTTGGAAGAAGAAGAGGGATTGATAAGAAATGGAATTATATACTTAGTCTTAATTTGGGATAACAATCCAAACACTTTTTTTCAAAGTAGTTCTCCTAATTTCTAGATCATTCGCTGTCGAGAACCCAGAATCACACGTTCTACATTTAATAGGTGCAAAACAGCTATGATTTTTACATGACCGTGTATTTATTTTGAAAGTAAATTAATACATTGTGTTATTAAAAAATATCATCAGTAACACATTGTGTTATTTAAAGTAAATGATTTTTAAAAGGCCTCAGGTTGATGCTTTAAGAAAGAAAGTCTTTGCTGCGTACAGTTCTATCAATCGCCTGCGTAACTTTTTACCGACCTCTATTTTTGAATCATTCGTCGCGCGAGTGGCGAGGTGAACGACGAGGCGAATCAATAATGGTCAGATGAAATATTGCTAAAGACCACTTTGCTTACCGGATCACATTCTGAAAAAACATTCATACATCGAAGCAAGTAGCAGAGTGGTTTGTCACCCTAGTGGGTTCAAAAAACTGATTGGTTAAATTAAAAGAATTAAACAATGCCAGTAAACGAGTAGTCAAGAGAGAGCTTACTAGAATATCAACATTCAAATCTCCGCATACCATCACTGGCTTATTTTTTAATTTTTACTTATTAAGTACATCTTCCATTACCGATTCAAAGGCTTCAAAGTTACCCTTAGGGGGTCGATATACACATACTATAATTAAACTACTTAATTATATACATGATAGCTCGACATGGCTTTCTGACGTACGTTTCACAATATCCTTTCTTTCCTTAAACTGAATATTATTATTTACTAAGATGAAAGATCCGCCATGAATCGCTGATTTTCTACCAAACACACTAGATAGTTGAAAATTGTTTAAGTTAAATGACGTATTACAATGCTCCAGCCAGTGTTCAGTAACACAAATGATTTGAATATTGTTACTTTCAACAAAAAGTTCTAATTCTAAATCTTTGCCAGACAGACCCTGAATATTTTATTGAATAACTAGCTGTGCCCCGGGGCTTCGCTCCCGTGGAATTTCGGGATAAAAAATAGATAGTAGCCGATTTTCAGACCTACTCAATACGCTCACAAAATTTCATGAGAATCGGTCAAGCCGTTTCGGAGGAGTATGGGAACAAAAACTGTGACACGAGAATTTTATATATTAGATATTAATACTAGCAGGTCTGGCTGTTGTCTTGTGCCTCAGTTTAAATCTGAGTTGGTCACAGTCCTAACATTAAGTCTACTATTAGTAGAACTCTAATAAATAATAGGTATGTTCGACTTAGTTACACAATTTGTAACAGAGTCTTGTAAATTATAAGCTAATAAATTAGCTAACTTTATCCTAAGATTTTAGACAGATACATGGTGTCTGGAGTCAAGATAAAATTGTTAATAAATTTATTAACGTCACAATATAATACAACGTCACTATGACAACAAATCAAGTTATACATATACATATTCAAATTATAATATCGTTTGTTCTCATCCCAATTTAGATTACTGGCATATGGCAAAGCACTTATTATTATTCTGCATCTTGTCTTAGATTGCAATGACATTAAATTATTTACATTATTTAGTATATAATTTTTTTATTAATTTAGAACTATCACCACAAAATATTACTAAAGTTGTAGTTTCATTTATTTGGGATTCATCTATTATATAGACTTGATTACCTCGACTTTTGTCTCCTAATTCTAAACACTTTCTTGATCAATTTCTTATGTACTTTCATATATATTTTCTCAAACATGCTTAGAAATATGAGCATTATTTTGACAACCTTCTTCAAGATAAATCGATATTGCTGTACTGGCCACATACATGCCGAGCAGCAGCCGGCAAAAGTTGTATGAAAATCCATATGTGTCGTGTTTAGCGGCCAAATATATTCCATAGTAAAATCATATCTGTCGTGTAATAAAAAAATGGAACGATCTTTTACTCCGTAATATGGCAAAGAGGTATATAACTTATCAAAGGTTTTATTAAAATTTTGAACAGGCTTGCAAATAGAAAGCTATTTTAGAAAGAAAAAACCAACAAATCAACACTTTAACGCGGGAAAAAATATAGTGGTTTGTCTGATTTCTAAAAGTAGTTTTAATTTCCGCGCATTATTTGAGAAAAGTAAGTACTATACAAGCCTTGTCCACAACTAGGCATTGATGGACTTACGTATGTTGTATTTACACGTTCATCCATCAATGCCTCTTTTGCTGGCCACTGCAGTACTATTTCTTGATCATGGTGAGTCTAATGTGAAATTAATAGTAATTTTAACCGCCTCAGTGGTCTAGTGGTACAACCACCGGTATCAGACCCAGGGGTCCCGGGTTCGATTCCCAGAGGGGTTCATATTGTACTCGGTTTGGTTGGTGGTAGGACTTGTTGTAAGTCCGCCTGGCTAGCTACCACCATCTTATCAAAGTCTGACGCCATAACAACAATGTTTTCAGCATTGTTGTGTTCCGGCAGTTAAAGATAAGATAGCCAGTTCCTCAGTGATTGGGGATTCCGGGAGAGGCTCGCTTCCATCTTCAGCCTTATCAATACTTAACATCAGGTATGATGAAGGCTAAGAGTCTACCCGTATTTCATAAAAAAAAACATCGGCGATACGCCCATTATATAACCTAACCTAACCTAACCTTGTAACCTACTTGGTGCTTTGTGTAATCGTGTGTTAGCATAATATTATACATAAATAAAATAAAAATAGTTAATTCACAACTTCAATATGAGTTTGCCAAATAATGTTATTATTTATTTCAAAAAGTTTATATCCATAGGTAACTGAGAAAATGGAAATATTCTATTTCCGGATTTTCAAGGACAAATAATTCCCAATTAGGTCACACCGAGCAGCGTTGGCTTACCGTCGACGATGCCCCAGGGGTACTGGCGGCCGCGCACACGCTTGCCGCCCACCTCGAGCACCGTGTCTGCGGCCACCACCGCGAACGGCGCCGCTGCCTTCAGCTCGCGGTCCTGCTGCTTGAACTCCTCGTCTTCGTCGCTGTCGCACTCCGGGAACTGATACACCTGGTTTGGAAAGCCATGAAACGTGTGAACGTCTAGACATAAGTAAGTAGTTGGATTCTGCCAAAAATAAAGCGAAAACGTTTGACGTCCTCGTCGTACATACAATGGATTCTTCTGGCAATCTTTATAGTTTTATATCTATTCATATACTTAACTGTATTTCTTTTACTGAATACAAAACTTTTGTCATCTTGTTTCTATTTACTATACACTGTATAAAAATATATGTGTTTTGTAATGGTCGTCTCATACTCTATAGAGCAGTAGTAGGTACAACGTGTACCTGAATTTGGTGTTCCTCTAAGTCTGCGAGGATCCTTGCCTTGAGCCGCTTGACTTCGGCGGCCGTGAGCGAGTCCGCTTTAGCAATCACCACCACGATGTTGACCTTGCGGTGGAGCCGTTTCATCATCTCGAGATCCACTTGCCGTAAACTGCAACAAAACATGTCAAAGTTTAAAAATATTTTTCTTTATTAATGTTCTTACATCACTTCTAATTTATTAATAGGTATTAGGTATGCTTCAATCCTACCATTTTGATAAAACCTTAGAAAATAAGTACGAGGCAATATAAATAATGGTACCTAACATAACTGAAGGATTAATATATCTCTGGGTATGCACTTCATATACCTACTCGTAATAATGATTATCAATCATATATAGCAATAAACTATCGCGTAGTCACCATTAGCCAGGTACTATACCTTAGTACCCACTTGAGTTTTTATTGACCATTGACGGCCGCCGAGACGTTAAATAAACAGGCCTATTAAAATTTGTAACCCATTAAATCAATTCGAAACGGTTCAGTGTGTGTGTCTAGAGATCGCAGCAGTCCTCAGGGCTCAGATCATAGAAATAGTCTTTGGTAGAGATGTTAAATACCTACTTAGTTTTATGATTTTCAAGTTTTTGCATTTTCAATGCTATTTTTATGCTTTTACCTGCGACCTTTGGTTATCCGAACCACTGCTATATACGCAAAGATATCCAAAGGTCGCAGGTTCGAGTCCTGTCTGTGAATAACTTGTGGCCGAGTCGATTTTTTCCAATATTTTTCTATCAAAATTTTATCATAAGCACTAAGTAGTAAATAAACTTTCATCGTTTTTTAATGACTGATATAAAAACGTCAAAGTCTGACTTTATGGGATAGATTATTTTGCAATAGTTATTATTATGAAAGTTGTACTACGGACGACTGATTATCTAACGAAAACTCGGTTCAGTTTCAGATTCGTCGCTATTTTGGTTGTCATACAGTATGAAAATGTGACACTAATGACAGCGAGAAACTGGTTGCTATAATAGTAGATTATTAACCAAGGGGATAAAGCAGTGTCTTCTGTCGCGGGTGACGATTTAAATCGCGAGCGTAACGAAAGACTCGAGGTTAACTCCCGAGCGTAGCGAGGGTGTTAAAAACTTAAATCACGAGCGAAGCGGGGGATTTAATACGAGTCCTGAGGGTAGCGAGGGATTTAAGTTCACCCAAGACTAAGACAGCTTTATCACCTAGGAAAATACTCTACTTTTCGTACCATTTGCGAAAACATTAACACAATAATAATATGAGATGTATTTGAAGAAAACAAAAACGCGGCAAATTCCTAGACTAATATTTTTTTGTCGGAAAAGCAAAGGCATCAAGCTCATACGGCCTCGTCGGTTTTCGTTATTTTATTTAATAATCATAACTGCATAATAAATGCGTATTCCTTTTTCAAAAAGATGTGTAATGCTTTATATACTAACTCAATCGGTGTAAACACAGATGTAGTTCAGTATAAATTTCGGTAAGTACTTATTCCAAATTTAAATCACATTCTCCCCCTAGAGAATGAATGAAATTCAGTACAATTTTCTTTCCCTGTTTTTAACAGATTAAAAATGACTATTGTTATGTTCGCTTTTTGTGGCATAGAATGTCACTTTTTTGAGCAAGTGGTACGAAAAGGTGATTTTTGTTAGGTATTCAGCCTGCGGGCCCCTCTAGCCACTAAAATCAGTTGATGTTTTTTTATTTACCAAACTACCAATTATTTTTTTGATATATTTTATTGAATATTGTCTCGGTCGTAAATATTAAGTTTAAATGACTTACTTTTTGCTCTATTTATGTTATTTAAAGTAACAGATTTTTTGTTATTGTTTTATAACAGTTTGCCAGAGTTTTGTACCTTATCCAAGTCACGTTGCACGTACAATTTCAACACAACACGCTTCTTCGATACATTCTGTGATATTTAGAGACTCGCCATAACCCTGACCTTAGTTAACCTAAGTAACTACACATCATTTTACTTATTGGGCACCTGAAAAATAATGTATTGCTTCCTATTTTGTTTTTTTTTTAGTTTGCATTTTCAAGGCTATCTTTCATAATCATAATAATTTATTTGATAGAATCTGGCGTTACTTGGCGGAAATCCATATCACCGAGTGACTCGGTGCTGGACTATTGCACGGTCTAACAACTCCTGAGGATGCTCCGTGTGTGGGCGAAACACGTGTAGAGTAGTCAGTGAAGGTGCAAGGTGTGTCAGTGTTGCATCTGCATTTATTTACGGGCGAGCGGGCGGTGCATCTTGCATGTAAGTTTTTCTTGTGGAATTAAGCTACATATGTTTAGTTTTCTTCTAACATAATAATTCATAGGTTACATGTTGCATTGCTATGAATTAGATCGCTATGTCCCGCCAATTGGCATACTGAATATAGTGTAGGTATAAAATTATAAATTGAGTAATTCGATCAATATTAATAATTGAACAATTCATTAATAATAAGATATTTAAAAAATAATGAACTCGGCTCACAAAAAGGTCCCGCCCCGCCTGAGAATAACTATCTACTAACTACTTTTTCTATAATTTTTCAATTAAATGTCTATCATAATGTATGTATACTTTTCTGTCAAAGTTCTTTCTATGTGTGTAACAAACCAAGCAGGTTACATCCACCAGCTATTAAGATAAGTACCCATTTCCGAAGTGAAAATTTTTAAGAAAGTGTTCAATGAACCGAGCAAATGAAAGGGTGGAACGGCATAATTTGCTCTGTTTAATTTAATCCTATTGTTTGGGTACACAATGATGTTATTCGATTACATTTCGTTTATGTAATATTGAAATTGCAATGCAATTATTTTCAAATTACAAGGAAATTATTCGATGGATTAAGAAACAAATGATTCATAAAGTTGTCTTGTCTCGGTAGAAATGACCATTTGTTGGTACTTATAAATAAAGGATAAGTTTTTAGAACATTTATTTCCAAGCTGAAAATGTAATAAGTAGTAGGCAAAAAAGTAACAAAAAAAATTGTGATATGTATAAATAATTCATGTGGACCCTATTGTTCTGCATGTGCCTCCTGTTGAGGCCGCTCTCGTCGGTGATGTTCTGGCGAAACTGTTCGTCGATGTAGGAGAAGGACCAGCGTCACAAGTCCTCGCAGGTGAAAAAAAAGGAGATCATTATTTTTGGGGCGTTTTCTATAAGTGCCGGCTAACAAAAAAAAAATGATACGTAATGGTCGTTTGGAGCAATAGTTGATATGGCACAAAAGTTGTAGGATTTCTCTAAGTGAAAGTACCTATACAAGTTCAAAGATTAGCCACTTTCATACATTCCTTCATTTATAAAAATGCAAAAAATGAAAAATGCATACATATTACTAAAACAAATGATCCGAAGTCATCGCGAGACGAAACGATTTAGTAGCCCATCGTTTTTATAGCTAAGTGGTACTGATTAGCAAGAAAAAAAGGTTTTTTTACGTACGTAATTTTTATATTTGTTGCAGTGATATTGTTACACGTGTTATTAGAACATATTATAATTACCTCACTGCATAATAAAAACGCTTCAGATCAAGTTTTTTTACACTTTAAAAAATTCATAAATGTATGAAATTTGTATACCTACCTCGACTTTGATTAATCCTACAACTTTTGTGCCATATCCACTATTGCTCCAAACGACCATACCATACGTACCATATTTTTTTTGGCCGCAGTTTTAGAAAACGGCCCAAAAATGTATGGAGCCTGAATGATCTCCTTCATTCATTTGTTTTTATTATACCTGTGCGCCCAAGGAGGAACGAAGTAAAGGCAGCAGTGGACCCTATTGTCCTGCATGTGCCTCCTGTTTAGGCCGCTTTCGTCGGTGAAGTACTGGCGGAACTGCTCGTCGATGTATGCGGAGCAAACGCGCCACGAGTCCTCACAGTTGATCGCATCGCCGAAGCCCGGCGTGTCCACGATCGTGAGCCGTAGCTTCACACCGCGCTCCTCTATTTCCATCGTCTTCTTTTCTATCGATGTCGTCTTTTCTATTCTGTCTGGAATTGTAAAGTGAGTGAAGAGTTTAAAATATCCACCAATAATACCAAAACTGTTTTCTTTGGGGCCAACGACATTGTTAAAAATGAAGTATGATGATGCCGTTTTATAGAGTAATTCTTGCATTGGGCAAGTACCATGTAGAGAACAACAAATTTTTTTTGGAGTTGACGTAACTGCTCCCAACTCTGAAAGTTAAGTATTTTGTATCGATTGGTTGTTTCACCCCCTAAAATTTTCAGGTAATAAAAATATCAGGGTTATAAATTGGTCTAATATAGGTATAAATAATTTAAAAGAAATTCCATAACCGCCCCACACATAGTTTTGACAGCTACTGCTAGCGTAGCTACGGCTATAACCACAAGGGGTGTGAATTTATAATTTTTTATTCACCCATATGTACCCACTTAGTTTTTTAAGTTAAAGTATCCTGTGTCACACAAAATTATTTACATTAAAGTACCTTGGGCGTCGAGTATTTTTCTATTTTTGTAGAGATCCCCCAGGAAGAGACTGTTGATAAGCGTGGACTTGCCGAGGCCCGACTCGCCGACGACCATCAGCGTGAAGTCGAAGCCCCGCTTGACTGACTTGCGGTGCACCTGCTCCGGCAGGGTCGCGAACCCGATGTAGTCCCGCTCGCCTCGGTCACGTTCTGATAAAAGAAAAAACACATTTTTCACATCTTGCTGGTACTGGTAATATTTTTTTATTTATTATATTAGTTTTTGGACTAATGAAAGAGGTCACTTGTTATAATTTAGTATCATTGTAGTACAGATGAACCAGCTAGGGTTTCAGTTCATAGATTCAGGAACATAGGAAAAAGGTTTTTGATTCAATATATGACAAAAAATTATTGATAAATAATCAATTATTTTTATTTGTGTTGTATGTCATAGTGTAATAGCCAAACAGTTGTGCAAACATAAAGATAGATGCGTATAAAACCGTTAAAATTGTTATAATTCTTCTACGTTCGACATCACGATTCCTAGAAGTTTCTGTTATTTTTTGCTGCATTAATGACATAAAGAAAACAATCGGATCAAATGAAAACAAACAATCAAGAATGATCATATCATTACTCCATACGCTGCGCTGAGGAGAATCAGGTTTTATTTAATTTTATTGTTGTTCCAAATGTTTTCTAGTAGCGTCAATATTTATTTATTTCACCATATTATAACATAAAACGTTACATTTGGCATGTCATAGCGTTACAATAGAAGAATTAAATTTAATCTTAAGTACGACATACTAGGATTCAGTCACATATTTGATTGGGAATTAAGCATATACTGGCAGTGCAAGTCATGTAACAATGTAATCGGAAATAAACACTTCCTTTTAGCTATTCGGCAATATCCTGCAGTTGTAGGATTCTGCAATATTTTCCGTTATCAAGGTGACCAAGGTAGGATCTCCATATTCGAGGACAGCCTGTTTAGAGGAAGCAGGGCATTGCAGCGCGCGCGGCGGCGTGGAACGCGACAGGTTCCCTGCTCGCTGCGCCCGCGCCTGCCAGGGACGCCCATCGGGGTCACCTAGCGGAAGCGCCGGACGTGCC
The DNA here is from genome assembly GCA_910589605.1 of Chrysoteuchia culmella. Taxonomy (NCBI): domain Eukaryota; kingdom Metazoa; phylum Arthropoda; class Insecta; order Lepidoptera; family Crambidae; genus Chrysoteuchia; species Chrysoteuchia culmella. The sequence continues at coordinate 15,596,947 of OU342651.1, read as the reverse complement.
TATCACTTGACCACAATAAGCAATTCGATGCTCACTGATACCACGGTGATTGGTAAACAAATCAACCCAGGTATTGGTATAATTTCATATTGCTGTATGCACTTGAGCCACGATATATGTAGATACAGATGATGAGACACGAGAGAAATTGGTTTTAGGTTAATAATATTGTGTCACTAGTAACATTAAACAGGGCTGATTATATCTAGCGAAAACTCGGTTCAGTTTGTTTCGTCGCTATTTGGCTGTCATAAAGTATGAAAATATGACACTAATGACAGCGCATAACTGGTTGCTAGGTGACTTTTTGTTAGATAATCAGCCTGAGTTAAATTGCAATAACATACATAGAACTATAAGATTGAATGAGAATAATAGATATCAATATACAACGTTATTTTACGTTTACCCAAAACCTCAAATTCATTTAGAACTCATCATTACGAATAACTTTTTGTATGGAATGGAAGCAACCAAACCTATTGGTTTGGTTGCTTCCATTCCATACAAAAAATTGACTTATATATTATTATATATAAGTCAATGGGAAGCAACCCTGAAATCACGACAAAATATCAGTTGTTTCATAGAAGAAAATATTTATTATTATAATAACGTTGTAGATAATGTTGTACAAAAAACTTTATTTCATCTCAGAACTCGAACTCACAAACTTCCGAGCAAGTTGGTAGTTTTTATTGCCTAGTATAAATTAAATCATAACCAATAAGCAATAAGTTTGTTCAATTAGACCTAAAATAGAATATCTGGTGAATAAGAAATGCAATTATTTCCCTCGTCAAAAATTCAGTAACTATTATTAGTTATCTTGGGAAAATTATAGAGCAGTACACAGCTGATGAGTAAAAAATTCATGGATCATATAATTGCGAGTTTGCCAGGCTCTCACGATCATATACAATAGCACATGGCATTTTAAAAGGCATCTTTCTTTAAACGAAATTCATAACTGACTGCAGAAAGCAAACACCATTGTTTTTATTGACTGCTTGAAGAAAATATCTATTGTTTAACGAGGTGACATTGTTTGAGATATGTGCGTGAGAAGAAATGTATTTTACTGAAGTAATGATGTATCTACACAACTCATTCATACATTTAAAAAAACAAACAAACATAACTAACTAGGTACTCGTAGTTCTAAGCACTAGTGGAACTCGCCAAATCAAGAGTTTAAAAGGTTACACGAAAAAAATGTTTTTTTTTTGTTTTCAGTTTTCTGCATTATGTCTGCCTAGCCTTCTTCTGACATACACGATTTAGATTCATCTAAAATTTTCTATGGATCCCATAAAAATGTATTTTATGGGTTTCACGCAAAGTATATGCCAAAATATATTCTGAAGAAATAAAAATATTTCTGAACGGAATAGAGAAGAATTAAAATATACGAGATACCTTTGTTTTATGAAAAATCAAAGGTTTTGTTTACTTTCATATTATGTACACACATATAAGATACCTAATTGTTTGTAATAATTGTTTTTTTATTATGAACGACGGCGAGAATCTTAGCCTTCATCATACCTGATGTTAAGTATTGATAAGGCTGAAGATGGAAGCGAGCCTCTCCCGGAATCCTCAATCACTGAGGAACTGGCTATCTTAGCTCTAACTGCCGGAACAGAACAATGCTGAAAATATTATTATTATGGCGTCAGACTTAGATAAGATGGTGGTAGCTAGCCAGGAGGACTTACTACAAGTCCTACCACCAACCAAACCGAATACAATATGTACTCCCGCTGGGAATCAAATCCGGGGACCCCGGAGGGTACCCGTGGTTGTACCACTTGACCACAGAGGCGGGTCAATTCGTCATACTGGTTTACTTTCTAAGCGTTAATTAATTAATGCAAGCGGTAACCCGATTATGAAAATTAGATAAATCCTCAGGGAACAGTGAGTAGGCCGTCCATTACTTTCTTGTTACTTTATTGGATATTTCTTTTGAGTCCGATGAAAAACGTATAAATGTTAATAAATAACTAGTAGGAAGTTTGCGTGTGATTAATTTTTTTAGTACCTTACCTTTAAATATATTAAATATTGTTACTTGGAATCTCAAAGTAAAGGAAGAATAATAGTTAACACAAAGTTTTACTTGATAAATAACGTAGAGCAGTTTAACATAGTAACTATTCTAAGTTACCAAAATCATCTCTGTATTTTTGGTACTGGAGTAATTGTCGTTAATTTACTGAATTATAGTTGATGAGTCGTTGTCCAGCTCTAAAAAGTTATATTGCGACTTCCTGGTGTTAGTTGTTGTTAAGTGCTACGATGTTACAAAAACTGTTTTATACTTACGGATCTTTATGACAGTCAATCTTGCATTTTTGTTTAGGTCTTCACTCGTGTCTTTCAAGTCTTTGATTTTATTTATGTCTTTATCGGACTTATCACTCAAGTTGACATCCACAATAGTAAATGAATCACTCTTTTCCATTATCGATATCGGTTGTGGGAAACGTTGTACAATATTTGAACGCTGATGCAGGTATTGAGTAATCTGTTTCAGTTTAATTAATGAATCCATAAAAACGCGGGAATTCTGTGCTTAAAGATCTTTTGTTACGTGGAAAATGGGATGAGTAAGGTAGGTTTTGTAGACATACACCGGATGGCCGATATTGTCGCTGGTGGAGCGCGGCGCGAGTCGGGATACGTTTTGTCGCGTGCGCTGCGATCGCGCGCTCATCCGGCCGCGTACGCGATACTACTGCGCGTGCTTCTACCAGCCAGCGCTCGTCAAGTAAACGTTAAACGTGACTTAATAACGTCATTAATTTTTAATAAAAACTTTATCGTATTATCTTATTTGTTGTCACCCCGGTCTTAATAGCAAAAAACATGAGTTCAAAAATACGATCGCCTTCTAGAGTTCTAGACTATTTCTATAAAGAGCCTTCTCTATCAGGATGACCTTATCGCTGAAAGACAATTCACGATGGATGACATGAAAGCAAGAAACCTGGATATCTGAAACACAATTCAGCTATATGACATAAAAGCAGAGTATCCAGTCAGCAGAGAGTCAATTCAGCCGGACGATATAAAAGGAGATTGAGCTAGTTGCAAAATGTCTGCAATTGCGTAAAGTCCGCAACTGATGGCCAATCGACAATGGGTTGTCACTGCAATTTAGAATTGCATTTTATCTTTAACTCTAAGTATCTACATCTATAGTGATAGCATTTCTTTCCTTTGTGCCAGTAATAAGTGGACGATAATGTCAATTTGCTTGCTCAATTGAGATGCTGCGAGTCAGCGGGATTCATCCGGTGACGCAACCGCGCTTCGAGAGAATGTGCCGCGTATATGGGTATGGGCGAGGATTACACACTCGTGTGATCATTAAACAAATTAACAATTAGGTTAGACATACTTTGTTCTCTGACCTGCAACGTCGTAACTAGTGGCCCTTTTTAACGGTAATAGAATGCAGCTACCGCTTGATTAACTAGCCTTTATTGTAGTTGTGAACTAAAATTAATTTATTAGATGCATATAGCCTTTAAATCATATACCTAACTACGAAAATGTAATGAAAAAATTAAAGCGTACTTTCATGTAATTATTTCGAAAAAAAGTCGACAGCTGATTCTGTTATGAAAATATAGTTAATTCCAATTAGAATAAATCACGAATATGTATATAGGTACACGAAATGGTTCCTTGAAGTTCAAGTAAAAAAGCCATGGACTCTACAAGCATAAAATCGATTCAAAATCAAAAGAAAGCGATTAGGTGTACTGATCGAAGTTCAGCCAAAGATTTGATAATGATTAGTGAAGCAGCCTTTGTTTTTAATTTTGGCACTAACATATATAACAAGAACCACTTGCTTTGTTTCACTACTAAGAAACAACTCCTACATAAGGCGTTATCTTAATTCGAGGGCCGGGCGCGCCGCTTCTTTATAATGAAGACGTAGGTGTAACCTACTTTGAAAAATTTAGATGAACGGTCAAGAATGTCGTTGATTATGCTACAAAACGAGTAGTCATTTTAATAAAAACATAGTTATAGCATATGGAACAATAACACTTTTTATTTATTTATTAATGAAACTTTAACTAACGCATTTTTAATACGCAACTACTTTACACGCTTTTTATGATAAGTAGGTAAGTATAGAGTTTTTAAAGTAAAAATAAAATATAATAACGTAGGTATGCTGACTTAAAGAAAGCTATTGCAGATCTTAAATATTTGTTGATACTTACCCATCGTCATTTTCAGTGCTGTGAATCTTGCAGCTCAGTCAAAATAATGAATGGTGAAAATTTGTATCAAATTTTCGTATTGCTTTTATTAACATTTAGAATTTAATTTCATCTTAATAGTAAAGTCATCTTTAATACCCGTGTTTGAGCAGACTAAGAATACAACACCGATCGATCGATACAATTACAGCGAATAAAGGGTTCACTACAAAACTTCAGAAGTTCCAAAACTTTCTCACTGAATTTTCCAAAATCACTGAGTCCAAGACAACTTACGATCAATATGCAATAGAAAAACCATCTTATGATGATGCACTATAATATCACTGCAGTTTCGGATAGTCGTCGACATTATTTACTACACTACACATCTAAATGAGAGCGAAATAATAAATCGCGCGACACCTAAAATAATATCACGATGCTAATCCTAAAATTTGTATAATCAAAAACAGTAGAAAAAATCGAAGAAAAATAAAATCACATTGTTTGTGCGCCGTCCTGTGCGTGTTGCGTTACGTAATGTGAGGGTTCCCGGGCCGCGCGCGCCCTCAGCCCTCAGCCGCGCCCTCCCCGCTGCGCGGGCCCCCGCCCCGGCGCGTGTTCTGCGCGGGAAAACTGCGAGTCCCGAGGGCGCCGCGACGCGCGCACCCCCGCCCGGTCGATATAGCGCGCCTGCGCACTCGCGCCGACAATGTTTGTGTTCCTCGACTTCTTCTGCCCTAGATGTCGATTGGCACGCGCCCTACTGAGATTCAAGGTCGACAACGGGGTGGAGGTATCGGTTACTTGCATTATGCAATGTCAGTTAAAATAGGGGATGATACGTGTTTCGGTTGCACTATAGAAATGTGTTACTATTATTTTTATAAGCTAAAGTATTCAGTAAGGTTTCCGTATTTTTTTTCTCAAGCAAAGCGCCTGTTAGTGTAACTTTACACCGCATTTAATAAAGATTTTACTATGAATCACGCTTTAGTCAATAGGTACTTAAACCATAAAAAATCGAAAAGTTTAGTTATGTTACTTTTTAAAGTACCAAGCCCCTTGTTTTCGACCGATAAAACCGCTGAGCTATGGATATTAAAAAGTATGCTCTTTAAAAAAAAATACTTATTTTTAATAGTTAGTTGTGTTATCTTTTTTTTCCTGAATTAATCCAATCCAAATACTCACTTACATAGTACCTAACTTTCGAGTTAAATCTAGTAACGTAGCGGCTTCTATCGGTTTATTCGAAGAGAATTGCCAGTGCAGAGCGGAGCGCCCTCTGATGATACAACTAACCTACTACACAGATCGAGGTGATCTGTGACCTACTATTACCCAATCTGACAATAGAAAAAATCTCAACAAAGTTAAAGGGAAGCTACCATTGTCTTCAGTATTTCATTTGTAGTATTACATTGCCATCAACGAAAGAAAACAATAATAAATTGCTACCAATTATGAACAGGATAATTGCCCCCGCAATAGTAAAAAGTCTAGTCTCCTTATCCATCCATAAGGCCAGTGCCCAGCAGTGGGGACATTAAAAATGGCTGATGACGAATAGTAAATACTCAACCTGTTAGTATCATAGAGGACAGTCAGCCTACGAGAAGTAAGATGAAGTTGTAGTCTTTCATTACCATTGGAAAATGCAAAATATTTTGACTACCATAAAAAACATGATGCAATTCCATTCAGACTAATAAGAATAAAAAAAAAAACCTGTAGGTATTTAAGTAAAAGTTCACCCATCACGACAATCGAGTCATAGTTATGGTATTTTTATTGCAAAATTAAATTTATTAAAAATTTTCAAAAATTATTTTTTTTACCTCACACGCTCTGAAAAGGAGGTTTTGTCAATCAGTTTAGGCGTAGAAAATAGCTTTTTGCGGCCTAGCGCGGCAAAGTACTTTTTTAATTTAATACCTACAAATATTTCATAGCGCGATTCGAATCGCATTATACTATTGTTGTATTATTGACTTTTTTGTTACATTTTATTCTTATTACAATAGCTTTAAATTAATTATAATACTCCGTTTTGGTTTATTATATTATTTTAATTCATTGAATCATAAAAACAATAATAATAAGATTAAACTATTTGTTATAAAAAAATATATTAGTCTGGGTGAGATTTCACAACCTATGATTGGATTTCGGAACGTGATCTAGATCTTTATTTTTAAATTTTCTTTGTCGTATACCTCATGTCAGTGTCAACATTTACGGATCGTTTTAATTGTTATTTATAAGTAACAATATATTCCTACTTTAAATAACTTTTAATTAACTATAATACGTACTCCCTTTTTTATTATTTTAGTTTATTATATAATTAAAACAACGAGAATAAGGTATATTTAGATTAAACTTTATGTTTAAAGAATTTTTTACCGGAAGTTGACCGTGGAAACAACTATAAAATGTTCCTCGCTGTTGTGAGGTGAAATATTGTGTGTTGCGCTCGGCAGAAAAATGTTAAGTGTCTTGTACCTTTGAAATCCTCGCTTCGCTCAGGATTCAATCTTTCTTCTCATCCTAGGTTCCTTCACTTACTCAGCTTTCAATAGAGGTAACTCGCCGCTGAATAACCAACTTTCCTGCCTTGCATAACAAACAACTATTATTATATGATGTAACTAAAAATTTACGGTTTTCGCAATTTTTCCTTTATCTGTACTATAAGACTTTACTTCGTACCAAATTTCAAGATTCTAAGTTCACGGGACTACCCTATAGGTTTTGATGCCCGTGCGAGTTTCGAAAATTTGCGGAAATTTTTATCTTTTATCTGTTTTTTGGCTGTATCTTTTGATTGCTTTGGCTTAGAAGTTTGATTTTTTCACAGCTCCAAGGGATTTTGACAGTCGGACGGACGGACGGACAACGAAGTGATCCTATAAGGGTTCCGTTTTTTCCTTTTGAGATAAGGAACCCTAAAAAAAAACAAATTCATTTATTTAGTCTGTTACAAGCACTTGTGAATGACAAAGAAGCTACGCCATCGGTTCACAAACCCTACAGCGGGAGACTTTGTAACGAGAATAACCGGCAAGAAACTCGTCAAGGGCTGTTTTTTGCTCCCTCTCTAGACTAAGAAGCTAATTTATTTATAATAATTATAAAAAATAAAATAGGAGGAGCTCGCGGGTGACCCAGTGGTTTGTCTGTGTTCTGCGGTTCGTGCGCTGCAATGGTCGGTCACGGGATGGTTGACCAAAAATTTACTATCTCGAACTCCTTCGTGCTACAGAAGGCACGTTAAGCCATTGGTCCCGGCTGCATTGGCAGTCGTTAAAACCTACCAATCTGCAGTGGGCACGCGTGGTAGAGGTTGGTCATTGCAAATTCTCTTTATCCATGCTTAACATCCTCGCCGCTAAGCTATAAATGCCAATACCACCAAAATATTACAAAAAATTTACAGAAATGTGTATCGAAAAAGATACACAAGTGATGTGACAAGTGTCTATCGTAAATGATACACATGGCGCTGAAGGTGTTATGGAAGGTCAGTGCCCCAGCGGTGGGGACATTAAAATAGCTGATGACGAAATAAAAAAAGGTTTATTTTTAAGAAAACTTTGTAAGCAAGTTTCTTTTCTCGACTGTTATTTATACTTACAATCACACCATTTACCTATCTAGCCCAAAGTAAGTTTCATTTTTCATTAAACTTTGTAACTATTATGGATATTCTTCTACTTTCATTCTTTTCACGCGCACAATAGTTATTTTCACATCACACGCTCGGAAAACGAGGTCTTGTCGTTCAACTTCTGGGTGGAAAATCGCATTTTGCGGGCTAGCGTGGCCTAGCGTACTTTTTTTAATTTGAAACCTAAAAATACGTCATACATAATTTGTTCCGAATCGCACTATTGACTTTTATGTTACATTTTATTGTTGTTCTAAATAACTTCGAATTAATTATAATACTCCGTTCTAGAATAGAATAGAATTATTCTTTCCATACCACCGTTAGTAGTGCTGGGATTTGATGGAAAAATAGAAAAATAAATAGGTACCTAACAAACAAATACAAATATTTATTTTATTAAATGTCATAAGAAGCAAGCTGAATGAGATAAAACGTTTTATAAATAACTATGATAAATCATCCGCAAAGAGAGTGCATGGATATTTTGTCACTTTTGGCAAATCATTTATATATAACAGAAATACCAAAGGTCCCAAAGTTGGTTTTATTATATTATTTTATATCCTTGAATCATAAAAACAATAATATTAGGATTAAACTATTTGTTGTAAGAATGTTTAATTTACAGTGGGTGAGATTTCACAACCTATGATTGGATTTCGGAACGTGACTTAAACCTCTATTTTTAAATTGTCTGTGTCTTGTACCTCATGTCAAAGTCAACATTTACCGAATCGTTTTTGTAACAATTTATTCCTATTTCAAATAACTTTGAATTTACGATAATAGTCCCTTATTTATTATATCATAAAAACAACAAGAATAAGGTAAAGGTAAGTATATTAGATTAAACTTTTTGTTAAAAGATTTCTTACCGGAAGTTGACAGCGGAAATAACCTATAATAGAAGGAAATGTGAGGTGAAAAATTGTGTGTTGTGCTCGGCAGAAAAGTTTTTAGCGTCTCGTACCCTTGAAACCCTCGCTACGCACAGGTCAGGATTCAATCTTTGAAGGATCTTTGAAGGATCTAGGGTTTCGAAGATTAAATCCTGAGCTTAGCGAGGGTTTCAAAAGTACGAGACGCTAAAAACTTTTCTGCCGAGCGCAACACACCATTTTTCACCTCACAACAGCGATGATTTTTTTTTAGTTTTTCCCGCTGTCAGCATGCGGTAAAAAATTATTTTATCAAATCGTTTAATTTAAATATAACTTATTCTTGTTGTTTTTATGATATAAATTTCTAAAATAATAAAAATCGGCCAAGTGTGAGTCGAACTCACACATGAAAGGTTCCGTCTCTCACCCAATGCTGCCTGGAAGAGTGCTATGTAGCAATATGGCCGCCTATTGTGTGTTCCTCTTTTTTGTCATTTTCTTTGTATGTGTTTGTTTTTGTATCGTGTGCAATAAAGTTTCTATTATTATTATTATTATAAAATTAAATACACCTACCCAAAATGCCACTATAATTTTTCATCTGTAAAAATAACTTTGTTTTTCATAGTGTTTGTATAAATGACAAAGTTATATTTGCGGTTTGAGAATATGTGCTATAGAAACTGCTAAATATATTTCGTTCAAACCAATTTTCGTTGAAAGTTTTTATAAAGATCTAAAGCATATATTTTTTTAGATTTTTCTTATTTTAAAAGTTAGAGGGGGCACACATTTTACCACTTTGAAAGTGTATGTCATTCAAACGGTTGACTTAGAGAAAAAACAGTTTTAGGAACCTCAATGTAATTTTTAAAGTTGTATCTATAGACTTGAGGTTTGATGAAAAAAAATATTTTCAGTTTCCGTTCCATGTATGGAGAGCCACCTTAATATATATTTTATTTATTTTTGTGTAAAAGCGGTTTACAGAATACATCTACCTAGGATTATGTAGGTAATCCTCATAGTTTTGGAATAAAGTGACTGTGACATTTTACCCCTTTGGAAGTGTATATCTTTCAAACGGTTGACTTTGAAAAAAAAAAACTGACTCAGAAACCTCAATGTAATTTTTAAAGACCTATATATAGATACCTCACACGTATAGGTTTGATAAAAAAAATGTTTCAGTTCCCACGGGAAATGTGCTATATTTCTAAAACAGCCAACTATATTTCGTTCAAAACAATTTTCGTTGAAAGTTTTTATTATGATCTACAGCATATATATTTCTAAGTTTTTCTCGCTCTTATTTCAAAAGTTAAAGTTAGGGGGGGGGGGGGGGGACACACATTTTGCACATTTGGAAGTGTACATCTTTCAAACGGTTGACTTTGAGAATTAGAAACCTCAATGTAATTTTTAAAGATACATAGCTATGATGAAAATAAAATCAGTTTCAGTTCCATGTATGGGGAGCCCCCCCTTAATGTATATATTTTTTATTTTTGTGCAAAAGCCGTTAAGCGGTTTACAGAATACATCTTTCAACTGTGTAATCCTCATAGTTTTGGAATAAAGTGGCTGTGAAATACATCGGACAGACAGACATGACGAATCTATAAGGGTTCCGTTTTTTGCCATTAGGCTACGGAATCCTAAAAAAGGGGTATTCATTCTAAGTTATTTAAAATGGGAATAAAATTTTACTTATAATAAAAATAAAAACGATTCCGAAAATGTTTAGGGGCAACAAGACAATTTAAAATAAAGGTTTTTGTCACGTTCCGAAATCCAACCATAGGTTGTGAAATCTCACCCACCGTAAATTGAACATTCTTATAACAAATAGTTTAATCCTATTGTTATTGTTTTTATGATGGAAGGTAATAAAATTTGTAAAAGCAAACGGAGTATTATAATTAACTAAATATTTTATTATAACAATAAAATGTGACATAAAAAGTCAGTAACGTAAGAAGTTAATTTTTTTATAAAAAAAAAACTTTACCACGCTAGGTCGCAAAATGTGATTTTCCACGCAGAAATTGAATGACAACCTCCCTTTTCCGAGCGTCTGAGGTGAAATTATTAATTTTGCCCGGGAATCAAGCCTAGCACCTCTGCGGAAAGAGCAGGTATGCCTACACCTGCTCCATACAGGTCGTCTGGCGCAACATGTTCCCAATGAAGATTAATCAGAGCTTGTATCAGAATCTTTTACTTGGCCTGATTGCAAACAACTTCCGGTGATAACCCGTCTGGCTGGTGAAACTATTTTGTTATTTATAGAAGGGCACTAATAGCAAGCTCTGGTAACAGTGCATAAAAGCAGCAGCAACTTGTATGTACTTCAACAAAATATATTTTTACAACTTAAGAATAATAATTAAAACGATCGAGAGTAAACAAGAACATCAAAAATTAACGGAAAAAAACTAATATTATAAAGAGGAAAGATTTGATTGTTTGTTTCTTTGTTTACATTGAATAGGCACTGAAACTAAGTACTAAACGGATTTGGATGAAAGTTGGTACTCAGATAGATAGCCTGGTTTTATAACCAGGCTATCTATGTGTCCTATGTTCATACATAGGATACTTTTTATCCCCATGGGACCGGGAACCACGCGGGTGAAACCGCGAGCGGCCGCTAGTTTTTCAATAAACAGCGAAAACACAGCACTTAGGCCATAACATTATAAACTACTTTTCATACCGAAATAACACGAACGAAGTAGCACGCAAAAGCTAGTGTATGATAAAAGTCGTAAAGCAGATAGGTACTGGATTTTCGTATTTACGAAAAAGATTAGAATTTAAAAGCGAAAATTTTGATAGAAATGCGACAAATACAAATATAGAAATCTGAAGTATTTATAATTAACAATAGAAGATGATTTTTATATTTTATTACCTATTTTGCTCGCTGCACAATGCTTGAAGTGGCCTACGTGAAAAACTCAGGGTAACTGGAGTCGAGACCAAATACCAACAGGGTAGGTACTGAGCGGACGGAGGCAAATAGAAACAACAGATTTTCACTTGAAATGAATTAAGAGAGCTCCCCATACTAACGTAATTCCAAAATCATTTGAAATTAGATCATTATTTTCTGTACTTTATAATGTTATTCAGATTAAGACGGTATTTATCTATCTTTCATAAAAAAAATGAATAGTCGTTTTTAAGACCTGGGAAAAAAGCAGCAGTCAGTCGGCCTTCTCATTTTATATAAATACTCGTAGATAGATATTTCTCGAATAACTAAGGCTCGTTGGTATAAATCTATTAATATAAAGAAATAGGATACTGATAGACTAAATATGAGAAATCTAGAGGGAATATTGATTTCACTAAATTTGACGCCGCTGACGATCAGATCTAAAACTGAAGATATTTTCCCCTTGAGATCGTTATAGGTTAGGATTGCAAAAATAATATAATTTCTAGGATTCATGATTAAAGGGCCTGCGGCTAACACCTCATAAATTATAGGAACCTACAGAGTTTCACAAATAAAATATTATTTTATCTTACACGATTTTATCGACAGAATTTAGTGTTTGACATCCGATCTGATCTTAAACTATTTTCAGGGTACGATTACGATTATTATGGAAGTTAATTTTCAGAATGAAAGTCCCCATTGGAGAATTACAGGTTATAAATAATTAGACTAGTAGGCTATGACTCGTATTTTTGTGCTGCTACCATGGAACGGCACAGTGTGACGTGTGGTGATGGCCTAAGTATACAAGTGTCACCACTCCCTTACATGCTTGGGATGTCGTAAGAGTCGACTAAAGAGGCTCGACACATTGAACACCTGTGCGAGAGAAGGATAACTTGAAACAAACCCTCTACCAACCCGTCTGGCCAGCGTGGTAGCAGTAGGCAATATCCTCATATGAACGCCACAATAGGCGTGAGCTAGGAGCAACCTATGTCCAGCAGTGGACGTCAACAGGCTGATGATGATGATAATGATAATGATGGCTTTGAAAATAACGTCTTTCGCGTAACCGATTACTATATAAAAGAGATATTACCAATATTATTCGTTACTAGCTGTGCCCGCAACTTCGTTCGCGTGAGAACCGGAACATCGTTTGCATCCTCCGGACTAAATATTTGGTATGGCGTCTTTTTAACCAACTTCAAAAAAGGAAAAGGCTATTAAGTCGCCTATATCACAAACTAAACTGTGCGAAATGTATTTTTGGACAAACTGTCGCAACCCAGGAAACCAAAAATGTTTCAGTATAAGTTCAAGTGTTTTGTCGGCATTAATATGCTCGTGTTCGTCATGAAACACTCGTAACAAACTTAACCTATGGCCTTTTGGTATATAGCACAAGAGTCTACTTTCCTCTCCAATTGGTGTAAACTTATAGTAAAGGATGTCGTTTTGACATATGTAACGTGACGAATCTATTTGACCATCCCTCAACTGTTGCAACAAGATTTGTGTTTCATCATCAGCGGATTGTGCTATCTGTGCCCAGTTTTTGGGTCTAGTAACTTGGCTTGCAGCAACAGCCGAAGGGTTACGACTCAAATAGTCTGCGTGTGACATCATTACCCCCTTACGATATTCTATGGAAAAATTAAAATCCTGGAGGTAAATCCACCAACGCGCTACCCGTGGTAGTAAATCTTTTTTTCGTTCGGTGGCCTTCAGGGCATTGCAGTCCGTGACGACTTTAAACTGCAGTCCTACGGGGTAGTGACGAAATTGTTGTAAGGCTTTTACGACGGCAAGTGTCTCTATCTCGTAGGAATGATATTTACTTTCTGCGCCCTGTGTCACTTTGCTAAAGTAAGACACTACGCCCTTTTTCCCTTCCGCGTTGGTTTGTAACAAAATAGCCCCGTAACCCGCACTGCTCGCATCAGTATGCACTTCCGTGGGAAGTTTGGGGTCGAAAATGGTTAGAACAGGTTCACTAGTAAGACACTCAATAAGTTCCTGTCTGACTCTATCCTGAACTGGTCCCCAGTGGAATGTGACACCCTTTTTCGTTAGGTGACTAATGCAGGCAGTTCGGGTGGCGTAATCCTTAATGTATCGTCTAAAACACCCGGCGAGACCTAAAAGTTGTCGAACCTGCCTTACATTCTCGGGAACCGGTGCTTTAATTAGAGCTTCTACCTTTCGAGGGCTCGGTCTAACCTGACCCTGACTCACCAGTCGTCCAAGGTATTCCACTTCCGTTACCATGAACGAACATTTCTTTAAATTAATTGAAAAAACTAGCTGCAGTGAGTGTTTGTAACACTTTTTGAAGTAGTGACATACCTTCGGCGACTGTGGTACTCATAATGAGTACATCATCGACATATACCAAGACCTGACCAGATTCTATAAGGCTACGCAGTGTCAAGTTGATGATGCGTTGGTAAACTATTGGAGAATTGGAAAGTCCATACGGCATTTTTAAATATTCGTTGTGGCCTTCTGGTGTTACAAACCCCGTTAAAGGGATGCACTGATCCTTGATAGGGATCTGGTGAAAGCCAGTAGCCATGTCCAGGCTTGAAAAGTACTTAAAGTTTCCTAGGCGATCAATGTGGTCGTCAATCAGTGGGAGCGGGTAGCGATCCTTAACTGTGACGCGGTTTAATGCTCTGAAGTCTACACACAAGCGGTCCGTTCCGTCTTTCTTTTTAACAAGAATTATCGGACTTGCGTATTCGGATTTTGACTCTCTGATGATGCCTTTGTCCATTAAATCTGAAATGATTTTACGAACGCGGAGCTTTTCGTCGTAAGAAAGCTTATACGGACGGTAAACAATTGGAGTAGAACTGGTTAACTGGATTTCCATTTCTCCGGTATTGACGGTTGTCGTGGCCAGCACTCACATTGAAATCAGCAAACTGGTTCACTACTTGCATTAGAAAATCTCGCTCCTTATCTTGTAATGGTGTATTAATGTTGGCTATTTCTTTGCTCTACACGGAATTGATTTGGACAGAGAGATCATCAGAACGTGTTAATTATTGTTTGTTTTTAGTACGAATGTCAACGATACCATCGCGATTAAGTATATCAGTGCCTACAATGATGGGTGCATTCATACAGGATGACGGTATTACGACTAGATCGGCTTCGATCGAAATTCGATCGAACTCAATCGTCACAGTCACGTAGGAAGAAGCCACTATCTCGCTCTCACTGATGCCTTTCAGAACACAATGAGTGGACTTAGGTTGGCATGACAGGTACTTTAAGACATCCGCGGAGATAAGGGAAATGTTCAAAGCTCCACTATCTATGAGAACATCCATTGGAATACCATCAACCACGCTGACGACAATGTCGTGTTTATCCCCATCGCGAGAGGTGCGATCGGTGCAAAGATTGAACTTGCGCTCGTTTCGTGGCTGAGAGCGTTCCTTGGCAAAGCACTGATCTTCAATATGTCCTGGTTTTTTGCAGAACGTACAAACAATATTTCTTTTATCCGCGTTGGACTTCGTATCTAAAGTAGGGTTTGGTTTCTTTGAACAATTCCGACTTACGTGACCACATATAAAGCATTTAAAATCAGTTCGGTTATTAGCCGGAGGAAGTGCGCGGCCCCTTGGATGCGACGTGCGGGTACTTAACTTCTTAATATTCGATTTAACATAAATAGATAAGAATGAGACAAAATTTTCGGGGGTTAAACTAGCATTAGCTGCGGTCGCTCTGATTTGGGGGTCGTAGATTCCGCGTATCACTATAAGTGTCATGAGGTCGTTACTAAGTCCCTTAACAATTCTCAACCGCAATAAGGTCCAGCGTACAGCGTACGTAGTATATTTATCAGACGTTGTGTTCATTGCCTCAAATAAGATATTCGCGTAATCTAACTTGCGAGGGCATAAGGGTTTAAACTCAAGTTTAAAGTTGGACCATGTACGATCGCTCGTGAGCCATTCACCTAACCAAACTCTAGCATCACCCCTTAGGCATGAATCTACCCGTGAGAGACACTCACTATCGCTCCAACCATTGGCCGCCTTTGCCCGGTCAACCTCATCGCACCAAGAGTCTATGTCATTTATAGCCGGATCAAAATTTGACACAAAATAGTTAGTGCTGGGTGTGCTTGGTTGCAGCGAACGTAAAGCATCTATGAGGGCACCCATTGGATCGAGTGAAGTTTGAGTCTGAGTATTTGCGGACGCGTCGGTATGAGAACGTGGTGGGACACCGCGGTCTAAAGTCGTGTTGGGTTCAGTTCCTATCGCGCATGAATTACTCGCCATTTGCGAATGAGTAGTATTGAGATCGCTCTCGCTACCGCCTACAGAAACATCCACTGGTCCATATTGTACCAAAGTATTGTGACGTGTCGTTAAAGTACTAGGTTCCGTAACCTGTCTCTTTTCAATTTCACTTAACCTTGTCATTATAGAAGTTAATGTTTTTCGCATTGAAACATTCGGGCTAACATTAGTACTACGCGATTTCCACCTATCCCTTGGACGAATCGTCCAAGACCTATCCTCATAATGGTTCCGTCGACGTGAGCGGTCACGTGTCTCTAAATTACCGACTACGTGAGCTATCGCGCTCACGGCGTCGCGAACGTTTATTTGACGCGGGTGTACGCGATTTACTTCGTGAAGAACGGGTCACATCACGAAACGAAGTTCGAGACCGACGACGACGGCGTGATCCCTCAGAAAAACGCAACTTACTGCGCGAGCGACGACGCTCTGAATTGTTTGGCATTGTTAATTCGAGCTAAAAATAGAAATATTTCACAAAACACTGTTCTGATTTGAATTAATTAAAAAAAAGAACTGTTAACACAACAACTTATATAATTTCACAATATTTCATAAAATTAGACGAAGGAACAGTATTCGTAACACAAAATCCTAACCAAATCAAAATAACAGTTTCAACGATAATTCACAACAAAACTTTAACCTAAACTCAATCAGACTGAAAAATAACTCGGTATAATTACGCACACGGTTTGAAAACAATCGACTTCAAAGAGAAATAGAAAATACGTGACAAATATGGGTAACACACAACTTAAAGATAAAAAGATATAAATTATACGTATCGGAGTACCTTGTTGATGTTGACACGACGAGCGCTCGAGCAAAAGTGTCCGCGCGACTACTTTCTTCTTCGTCTCGCGCGCCGCCAGGCGCGCGGGTGGCCTGTTCTTGGCTTTTCGCCATTTCAGGCGTTGCAATTCGCGGCCCGCTTACGAGCGGGCTGGTCATTTGGCTTTCCCCCCTCCCTAAGTTTCTTCACACACCGCCCTCAGCGCGGTCAAGCCCTGCCGGGTGAGACCCATAAGGGAGGGCCAGCGAGTGACCTGCGAGCGGGCAGTGGACTTATCGTGAGGGGGGAGTACCTTAGTGTGGGTAGATGCGAATTTTTTATTTGCGGATTGTATTCTGAGGTTGTTGTTGAGTCAGAGTGGGGTGGCCCCTCCACGTTGGTGGAGGGGGGGCCGGTGTCAGTCCGGGGTTACGTCGCTCGACCGCGCGCGGCGTGCGCTTGCGGGAGCGGACGTAGGATGTGTCGATGCGGGGGCGGCGGTGGCAGGCGTGGGCGGCAGTAGCTCTCGCGGTAGGGGTCTGCCGCGCTGTGGGCGCTCGTAGGTCGGGGCTATGTTTGTGAGGTGCTCGTATTGCGAATTGTCGCTACGAGCGAACATTTCCTTAGCGAGCTTTCCAACGAAGTCGTCCAGGTTGTCAATTTTGAGATCGCGGTGAATTACGGTGTTTCTCACATAGCGGCCGGCGTTGGTGACGATCCGTAGTGACTGGTTCTGTTGTGCGCGGAGGCGGCGCCTGTGGGTCTCCGCGACAAGCGCGTACCAAGCCGGCGCTGCATATGTGAGAATGGGGCGGATGTAAGTCTTGTAGATGTTAACTTTCACTTTGACTGGTTCTCCCTGGATGGTAAGGGGTGGAGGCGGGCGGTGACGTCTTCCAGTGGTGATCGCCTGGGTTTTGGAAATATTGATAGATAGACGCCACTTACGCAGCCATTCCGGCAACGCGTCCAGCGTCGGTTGTAGTTTCGCGGCGACGTGCTGAGGATTGAGGCCGCGATGTACGCCGTGTCGTCGGCGTATAACGCCAACTTTGCCTGGCCTACACAGGGGATGTCATTTGTGTAGGCGAGGTACAGCGCAGGCGAGAGGCAGCTCCCTTGAGGTACTCCGGCGTTGACGGGGCGCGGCATTGAGAGGCAGTTTTCTACTGCCACCTGCACGGTGCGGCCCTGAAGGAATGATGTTATGATGCGGACTAGGCGTGGAAGGACGTTCGACTGCAGGAGCTTAAAAAGTAGGCCCGCGTGCCAGACCCGGTCGAACGCCTTCTCCATGTCCAGCATCACGATGGCGCAGTACTCGCGTTTGTTGGCGCAGGTGGCGAGGTAGTGCAGCACTCTGGACAGCTGCAGCGTGGTGGAGTGTCCAGGTCGGAACCCGAACTGTTCGGGGCGCGGCTCGATGTGTGGGGTGATGAACTGTAGTAGTAGGCGCTCAAATACCTTGGACACACAAGGAAGGAGAGTGATGGCTCGATGGCTGCTGGGGCGGGCGGGGTTTTTTCCCGGTTTGGGGATCATCACCACTTTGCCCCGCTTCCAGTCCTCTGGGTAGTGACCGGTCCTCAAGATGCCGTTGAAATGGCGTGTTAAGGAGGCATGTATTGTCCGCGCGGCGGTAGGCTTCCGTTTATAAAGGCAGCGAACAAAATGGCCGCTAGTAAAGCGGGGGAACTGCTTATAATACCTTATTCTCGTTGTTTCTAAGTTAAGTTCAAGTCTAAGTTATTTAAAGTAGGAATATATGGTTACTTATAAATAAGAATATAAAAGATTCCGTAAATGTTGACACTGACGTGAGGTACAAGACAAAGACAATTTAAAAATAAAGATTTATGTCACGTTCCGAAATCCAATCATAGGTTGTGAAATCACATCCAGCCTAATATAAAATTCTTATAACAAATAGTTTAATCTTATTGTTATTGTTTTTATGATTCAATGAGCTTAAATAATATAATAAAACCAAAACGGAGTATTATAATGAATTCAAAGCTATTTAAAATAAGAATAAAATGTAACAAAAAAGTCAATAGTGCGATTCGGAACACATTATGACACATTTTTAAGCATTAAATTAAAAAAGTACTTTACGTCGTTAAATTATGTGACCACCACTGTATATATTATACTCTATCGATTGAACAAGGCTTGAATGGTGTGCAAGGATTTTCGAAAAGGCGCCAACGCTCCATACATTTGTGGCATAACTACCTAATAAATCTGAGTTATGTTGAGACAGAATCACTCTTTACCACTCTTTGTTAAATTCTTTTAACCACTCAAACAATACCACACACAACAGTTATATACAGCCCCGCATCCCTACAATACGCACTCACACACCCACCCACACACACACAGGCGCACACACACGCGAGCGCGCGCGCGCACACACACACACACACACACACACCCACACACACACACACCCACACACACACACACACCCACACACACACACTCGTTTACTGTATTTTATTTTAGTTTTTTTCTTTCCTTATAAATATTTCAGTTCTGTATCCTTTCCACTACATAACTGCCCTTATATAGTTTAAACATATATACAGTTCCGCTCCGTTCCTAATTCCCTTCTTGTTTCTCACTATGGGTGAGAGACCTGGAGTCCTGAAATACAGGAATATCCTAGCTTAGGCTCCAGTCCATCCAAGTACTTAATACAAATTGTTTTCGTGTCAAATATTGTACTTTCTTTGTATTTTGGTGGAAATATTTTTTTTTCTTTTTATTTTTTTTTTATTGTCCTTTGAAGGTACTGTGGAGATCGTATTGTAACGATGCCATTTCGTTCTAGCCTTATGGATGGATCAAACCTCTATAATGGCTGGAAACTCCGTAGTCTCACTCTATGGTAATTAAGTTGTATTTTTATCTGTTCTGTCTAAATTAAAATTTTCTCCGTTCTCGCTACTGCAAGGAATATTAGCTCTAATACCTTATTTACCCACATTTACGATATACTTTCGGGAATAGCTTTAGATTGGTTTAGAGCCAACAAAGATTTTTAAAGAGATTGGGAAACTTTTAAACCTCTTTCTTTAAATATTTTGAAATTACTGATTACGATTACAAGCTCAAAAAATTTATAGATTCACGTAAACAAAAACATAACGAAAGAGTTATTATTTATTTTACCACAATGGAATCTTTATTCCATAAACTTCATGAACCATTGACAGAAAAACAAAAAATTTAAATTTTAAGACGGAATTTGAGACCAGAGTTCGGTCACAGATTACTACCTAATGATAAATCATTCAGTAAATACATTATTTGAATCTTGTAAAAAGGTTTGAAAACTGTTTAGAAATTTCAAATTCTAACTCTAATGATTTTTCCAAATTAAGTTAAGTGCAGAAACGACACCGTTTACATTGCCATATTGTTTCTTTTACAAAAAAATCCTTAAAGATTTTTTTGCGCCGGCCGCCCCGGTATTGTAACGATGCCATTTCGTTCTAGCCTTATGGATGGATGAAACCTCTATAATGGCTGGAAACTCCGTAGTCTCACTCTATGGTAATCAAGTTGTATTTTTATCTGTTCTGTCTAAATTAAAATTTTCTCCGTTCCACGATTCCTGTTCGGCTCATTTTGACGTAATCTTACAGAAGCCAGCAGGCTAGACACTACTATTTAATCATACTTTTATAAACCAACCATATTTTTCATATACATCAGGAACCCGATACACGGGTTCCTTTTTTTCCATTATTATAAATAAAAGACAAGTCTCCTGGAACGATTCTTTTATTCCGTTCCTAATTATTAAATGAGGGCGGCTGTTCCGACGTTCCGGCGACTGTAGTGCCGCCGGACTAGGAGCCCCGTCACAGTATATATGTTACCGCACTACAAGCAGGCTGGTACAAGGCAGTTGCTGGTTTTGCTTTTATAAAAATTAAGAAAAGAGAGGCCCGTCGTGCGTAGGGTATAGGTATGGACGGTTGCCTTGTCAGATAAAATATTTATAAAATCTGTAATAGTTAGTTAAAACGACATATAAAAGAACAGTATCAAGATAAAGTTTTTTTTACCGACTTCAAAAAAGGAGGAGGTTATCAATTCGTGCGTATGTTTATTATGTTTGTTACCTCAATACTCAATCATTTATAAACCGATCTGAATAATTATTTTTTTGTTTGAAGGGGTGTACTTTCAAGTTGGTCCCATTAAAGTCAAGACAGGATCTGATGATGGGATCTTGGTGAAATCGAGGGAACTCTTCAGATATTATAGGCACACCTATATCGATTTCGATGTTTTCTTAAGTACCTCGTGCATTTGCTTCCGTTAAGTACCATTTGATGAAGACCACAAATGATCATCGGAACTATTAAATACTTAGCATTTCATGGAAGCGATACGATGACTTTGTGGTTCATAAGCAATTTATGCTCGTCTCAATGCATGCAATGAAGTGGAGCTGATGATGAAGTACCAGGAGAACATCATCAATAATTAACGCCCTTGCACCGGGAAAAGCAGCATTTTGTAAAAGGTGGTGAGTAGTTGACATAAAGTTATTAGTGTAGGTTCGGGACTTCTACCTTTAAAAATTGCGAAATAAAACACTTTTTATAAAAAAAATCAAACCGACTTCATAAAATCGGTGGCAGCCTAGACATTCTACATTGCGGTCCCACTCTTTTATTTTTCTTGCCTTAGCTGCCACCGACTCCAAAAGGCTTATTTTTTGTTTTTTAGTTTTTTGAAATCGGTTTTAATTTTTATTGTTATTAAATAAAAAGTTTTTATTGTAAAAGTAACGCTCACGCGTTACAGTACCTACCTTAGTACATAATATTAATACATAAGAATTGAGACTCGCAGTTTTTTCCGAGTTTTTCCCAAATTTCAGTTTCCGAAACTAAAATCTATATTTTTATGATTTTATTACAAATAGTTTTTAGACTTATTTTTTTTCCTATACTTGTAGTAAAAGATGATATTACTTGCCACATTGTATAGTTCTAGGTTAACGAAACTATCCTATGAATTTTATTCCTTTGAGAGTGTCGAGATATAAGTTTTTGCGGCAAATGGCCTTACTTTTTTATGTTAACTTTGAAGTTTGATTTTTTGTTGACATGAATTAATTTTAACTCGATATCTTCACGCGTTCCCGAGTTTTTCCCGAAATTCAGTTTCTTAGTTTTTAGTTTCGCTAAAGACTATATTCTATGACTTAATACATAATAATAGGATTTAATTACAAATTGATTGAAGCGCTCATGGCCGCGCTTGACAGACTGATTGTATTCGATCACGTTTGTTAAGCAAAGTTCGGCAGGGTCACCTGTCGGATGGGTGACCGTAAAGTGGCATTATAACTGAGCGCTTCCGTGCTTTGGAGGGCACGTTAAACCGTCGGTCCCGGCTGTTGTCATTTGATTACAGTCGTTAAGCCAAGTCAGAGGCCTTATAGGCGGCTTGATAAACTCTGACACCAGAGGTGGCCACTAATCCTCACTCGATAAGAAGAAGAAGATTACAAATGTATAGTATTTACATTTATTCCTGTATTCGTAATAAAAAGCGATATTCCTTGCCAAATATCATAGTTCTAGTTCACCGGGAAGTATCCTATAATAATGATAATATTGTAATCGTAAAAATACCCTATAATAATAATAATAATAATAATAATAATAAATTCATTTACTTGGCGTTGTCCTGTAAATGACATAAAATACCAGCGTATGCTGAGAAAAAAAAAGTAAGAGAAATAATAATAATTTGTTTATTGTCCAATACTAGCATAAACAACAAAAAATTCTTAATAATAATTTACAATACCTCCATGCTAATCTAAACAATTATACTCTGCCTCCTAGTTTAGGTCAACCTGTATTCTAGGAGACAGATCCTTCCCACTTTGTATTCATTAGCACTTAACAAAACAAACGAGATATACTATGTATAAACTGTGAATGGACGAAATTTGAGCATGTATCTATGTGTGTGTGTGTGTGTGTGTGTGTGTGTGTGTGTGTGTGTGTTTGTGTGTGTGTGTATGCATGTGTGTGCGTGTGTGCGCGTGTGTGTGTGCATGTGTGTGTGTGTATCAGTCTGTATATTTTAGACTATAGAAATTATGTGGTTGATTGATTTATTTAGGTATTAGTTATTACTTTTAAAGTAGGTTGTAATTATTATCTAGCTATTAAGTTTTAAAAGTATAAGAAAATTATTTATCAAACTTTTAAAATTTTGATTTAAAAAAAATTGTTTACGTTAAAAGTTGTTCAGTTTTGTCATAGTCAAGTTGTTGTAGCCAATCTCTTACTTTAATTTTACATGCGGTTTTTGGTAAGTTATAGATTTCTATGGTTTCATTTATCTTATTATACATATAATAATATAACATTAAACGGTCCTATCTTTTTCCTATCTAAATTCATTGATCGATACCTCCATACCTCCATGCATTCCCGAGATAAACGAATACAAACGGACGGACGGACAGACCGATAACAAAGTGATCCTATAAGGGTTCGTTTTTTCTTTTGAGGTTCGGAACCCTAAAAAACACCTACAAAATCGCGAGTCGAGACACTGAGATGACTTCGACACCGACATCGGATGTCGGCTGTCGGCCGCGATACCGATATCGGATCGGATAAGTGAGAAAATGCTGCCTGTGTTCCCATCCATTAACGCAATAATTAATTCCCTTATAAGAAAAATATATATTCAAAGAAAAGAGTTGATGAATTGCTGTCGCCGTGTTGGATGCCAACAGAAGAAAAATGGTACCTAAGTATTATGAAGAACGGTACTATCAACAACCACAATAATACTAATTGTCGGTGGTCGGTCACAGCACAGTAGAAAGCGTCGTCGTCTTTTTTCTTTCCTGCACTATTTGATAAAACCCGAAATTAGCATTATACTACATTATGAAACTGCTATAGGGTAATCGCCCTGTGCTCTAACTTTGTTATTATCGCTATTAAGTTTCACTTTGAGTTTTCTCTGTTTACACTACTCGGATACGTTAATATTGAATATCGGGTAGTCGCCAAAGAAATTCTATACCCGGGAAAAGCGCACCAGATGAGACGAAGGCGGGAATACTACGTCATAACTCGGGACCCTGACCCGTCGTTATCGGAAAAGCGATCGTAGCACCGGGAAATAAGACGATAAATGAGGATTTCCTTGCTGGGCTCTGATGTTGGGCCGCTTTGAGTTTTACTGCTTCGATATAAGGATAGTTTTAAAGTTTGTTAGTTGAGAGAAAGCACTTTCCGTCGGTGTCGGGCCGTATGACGCAGATGACGGCGGCGGCGTGTTGGGCGAGCGGAGCTAGTCGGCTGCAGTCCGCGAGACTGCGAGGACTGTCCGTACGCGTCATTTTCCGAAATCATCGCGATCGAATCGTTCTCTTAATGATATCGGAAAGTTCTGTATTCACTTAGCAAGGGATTTTTTAGTAGTAGTCAAGGTGAGTTTGGTTATAAAGTTTATGTGATTTAGTTATTACTTTTAAACTATTACGTTGACATTTTCTACGAGTATACATTATGCGATTAATGATAAATTGATAATAATTAATTAGGTAACAGTAATTAATTTGGACATTATTAATTGACTGAAATGTTTTTCCACAATTAGCAGCATCCAATTATAGTTTTTCACATTTAAGTTAATTAAATTAAAATTTAAAAAAATATTAGTAAAATATATGCACAATTGCAAAAATATTAGGGTATCCTGACATGGTATTTATAAAATAAATTATTATTCTTTAAACTTCTTAGTACTACTTTGTACTGATATAGAATATTCAAATCACACCGTTACCAACTTTCACGGAGCTAAATGTTCGGAATGCAGCGTTGTTTGTAGCTGAAGAACCGCTGCACAAGTTTATACATTAACTCTGACATGATATGTTCATGTTATTTGAAGTTTAAAACATTAACTAGTAGCTGTGTACTTTTTAGTTATACGAGTATGCGCGTTCAGTACCGTGTAGTTTATAGTATTGACATGAAACACGTTGAATAATTTCTTGCAAATGTTTTAAAATTTTATTATTAGAAGTGATAAGGCATTTGATTTCATTTGATTAAATTAGAAGTGAAGAGGAATTTATCACAAATCCAACTTTAATGCAATAAGCATTTTGTTCTATCTTTCAAAAATCAGGTATCGAAGGGATAGGACCTGGGCTTGTTGTAAAAATATAATTTTAATTGGGAAAGCTACGTACGGAAATTCCTATTGTTTCTGAAGTTATACTGAACTCCTAAATGGAATCCATATTCCTTTAAGGAAAATTATATTAACACATTTACAAGGACATAAATAGTGTAGGTATAGCGTATACCATGTAAGTCGCACCTAAGTAAACTACAATAAAATCCCACGGGAACGGATTCCCCGCCAGCGAATTCGCGGGAGTTGGCAGTATTTTTTTGTGTCGAAGTCGCGAAAATATAAAAAAAATATTCATAGCTCTTGCAAAGAATAAAATAAATATAGATTCTTCAAATGATTGGTGGTATCAAAATTTTATAGTCCTGTTATTTTAAATAAAGCTCGCGTTATGAAAACGAAAGTGGCCACCGTTTAGCGGGACTGGGCCAATAAGGTCAATGTGCCAAAGTCAAACAGCGGAAGGAAAGCTTTTAACCGTCGTCACCATTCCACCAGTTCTCATCACTTCATTTTTGTAACGAACTAGTCATTAACAACGTTTTTTAAATGATGCACAATTTTACTCAGAAGGTTTAAAGCTGCCTTGCTTGTGAATCACTTTAATTTGTTTAATGTACGCCATGTTTCCTAATGTTATGGAAACTGAGTATTCGATTGCTAAAGTACGACCAGTCTAAAATTTATCAAATTTGTTTTCGCTTCATATCGTGTAAAGCTACGAAATCTAAAATTCTTGACGTAATAATTGTCTACCACGGGTATTTTTTGCAGTTATTTATCTGGTTAAAAGTGTAATAATTTACTTAAAAATACGTTTTTTCTGATTTTTGAAACCATTTAATTACATTGGTTTACGTCAACCAAATTAAAAACTAATGTTTAAACAAATTAAGGTCTCTCATTGATATTTTTTTTTCAAACTTCTGCTTTGAACCGTTTTCGAGATCTGCGAAATCCCAAAACGCTACCGCAGCAAAATCTTAAATAACTCAAGAACACACAAATTTTGCTATTTGCTAACAATACTACGCAATAATAGCTATCTATTCATGTATTTGGTTCCGGGCTGAAACGACTTTTTTTGCCAGGGTAACGTTTCAAACGTTACTCCAGCAAAATCTGTTTTTCTCAAATATCTTAAAAACTATAATTCACTCAAATTTTGCTATTAGTAAACAAATTTCTCCTCATGACACACTAATTATCTGTTATAGTCTCATCTCTCTAAAACACAACATTTTGCGGGGGTAACGCACTCTAATAAAAATATGGCCTGTATAATGTCACTCCGGAGCTTTCTTTTGATGACAGAATTTTCAAAATCGGTCCAGTAATAGTTTAAATAGAAAAATATTGAAAAAAATCAGCTCGGCCACAAGTGAATTCTCTGATGGAACTCGAACCCACGATATTTGGAAATCCGGTCCACTTCTCTAACCACTGAGCAACCGAGACTTGCATTTCGACCCTGACCCACCGTCGAAATTCTTCAATATTTTTATATATTTAATACGGTGTAGGCCAGCGTAGTCACATCAATGCTAGGAATATCCTTGCATTTGAAAGAAACATATTAACATATACATAACGATCGATTAAAATGCAACAGCCAATAACTTATGATTTTTTTATATTTGCTTTTTTAATGCTATTTTTATACTTATGATAAATTTAAAATGTAAAAATATTTTTTCTATTTAAAACTAAAAAAAAAATTATAATTTTTAAATTTAAATATATATACCTAAATAAAAATATTTAAATATTTTTATATTTAAAATTTATCATAAGTGTAAAAATAGCATTGAGAAATGCAAAAATAAAAATATATTTATTCCACAAATATTTACTGTAGGTACTTAGCCTACAAACACATTTTTATTATTTGATACTCGGAGGGATACACATTCAAACAATCCTTAACCTGTTTAGTTAGAGAACGAAGCTTTTCATTTGCTTCATAATCTTATTCGCATCGGGTACAGTATTTACAGTGAAAGTAATGTAACGATGCAACAGTTACAATGTTTAGTTTCATAGATAGTACAAGGTAAAACTTAGGTAGTAAGTCTATCTCTTTCCGCAAGTTACTAAATGAATCATGGAATTAAAATAACGACAAATGTTTTTCCGTATTTAAATAATGTATGGAATTTCCTCAATCCAAAGCGCAATACTCGTAATAGGTACAATTGACACTTTGTTATTATTATGATAACAATTATGAATTATGAAATCTTCAATATTACCCTCGAAACAATTTTAATTCGAAAAGAATTCCCAGTATTACA
Source organism: Chrysoteuchia culmella (assembly GCA_910589605.1). Classification (NCBI taxonomy): domain Eukaryota; kingdom Metazoa; phylum Arthropoda; class Insecta; order Lepidoptera; family Crambidae; genus Chrysoteuchia; species Chrysoteuchia culmella. The sequence continues at coordinate 15,569,597 of OU342651.1, read as the reverse complement.
CTACGAACAATTCATTGTTTTGAGATCTGTATAAACCCAAATATCATCATTACGCAGCATCATTAATAACGTTTGTGAATTGTCTCAAACAAAAGAAAAGTAAGTATTTACTAATACAGATGTGGCGAAAAGGCTGCATACATAGCGGCAGCTATAAAAGTAAATGTTGGATGGAGTTTTCCTTATCCTATTAGTAGGTATTTATAAAACAGAAAATTAACAGTACATACGTATATTGACATTGAGAAGAGGAGGTTGAGAAAACTCAAAATTTTATCGAAATCCTCGCTTCTTATTTAAGACTGAGAAGAAGCTACTAAATAGGTAGTATTTATTGCATCAATAATTGTTGTCTTTATAAATGTAATATACGAGTAGTTTGAACTTTTCTTAGGATTCGAAATCAAGACAAAAGAGTTAAAAGAAAAACGAACAATTGACCATCAACGTGAACCGAATTAACATTCGACCTTTCTACTCAGAGTTGATAGTATTGTTTTTTTTTTCAAATTTCTAAACATTGTTTTGCCTTTCATTTAACTATTCACAATTCTTATCTTAATATTTCCTTTGTTATTCCTGTTAAGTTATTGTTTTTAAACTTCTTGATTTTAACATTATTTGTATCATGATTACAAAGTAGTGTCGTTATAGGTATGCAACTAGGTGTATATATATATTATACATATACATGATAAATCGACCAAGATGTGTACTATATTGGTACACATCTTGATCGATTTATCTACCTAATGATCATATTCTCTGAATGAATTCACAAAGACAGCTTTGTTTGTAATATGTTATCGTTGTGGTGTATATTGTCATTAATTAATTTATATTATAATTTATATAGCTTAATCTATTGCATTAGGTTTCTACCTGTAAAAATAGATTTAAGTGTATGGAAATAAATAAATAAAATAAAATAAAATATTCATTTTCTTTCATTGCATTCCCCGCGATTAGCTTTAATTTCGCTTTTCCAAAGGTATGTAGAATTTACTTTTTCTAAATAACAGTATTAAGGTCTTTTCAGAGAGTCCCGTGGGGTTAACATCTCGCCTCTTGCGAACAACGCCGATCAATTTTATTTGTCGGGCAAACACATCTATATTGTATTATGAATTCCAACTCGGAGTAGAAATTTATAAAAATAAATTCATCGCTACTTCATTTTTTGTGATATAGGTACTAAGCAAAGTCACATAACCTTTGTATACAGATTTCCGCATTAAAAAAGGCTAGACGTAGCCATTCGTTCAAGGAAGTTCATTCCGTCACAATGCGTAAGAAATGTTTTGCTTTGGTTCATTGACGTTAGACGTAACCCCTGAATGGTAAGCGCATGTGTTTAGCACTGAAGAACGTAACATCTAAACCAACGGATAATTTAATCATTACCACATTACAAAGAACGATGCGGCATCAAGGCGGTCCACTGACCCAGTGACCTTGGCGACCGGTTGCCCACGCGCAACTGGAGCGCTACGCCTGCCTCGCCTGCGACTGCGCCCGTCCTGGCGTCTCCGCCCAAACACTGTTTATCATTCTAAAAGAAAGCCGCAAACAGCACGCACTCGCGTATGTGGTGAATAACGAAAGCGAAACACTGACGTGCAGGGTCAAGTGTGACCACCATTTGTGTGCAGCAACGTGAACGCCAATTATATTTTTGGCAGTTACTAATTACTTACTTCGGTAACGGATCTTTTAGGCGAAAGTAACTCTGTCCGTCTTTATCTTTTTACGCCTTATCGACTGAGCAAATTTCAAAGTTTGTCTGTGAAATTTCCACGCGGATTAGTAACACCCGGTTACTGTGAATAATAAGTTACGATAAAATTAATTCGAATTATATACTTGATAATGCCAAAATCACAGCCACCCATATCCAGCATTAATTACCTAACCCAGAACTAAATCTAATATTAAGAAATGGCTACCTATATAAGAACATGTTGACGGCACAAGTCAAAAACGGATGCTTCTTAGTCCAATATCTATTAATTGAATAATGTTTTTTAATCATCATTTTTATTTTCCAAGCTAGTCAACAACATTGCTAAACTAGTCACATGATTTAATGGATAACAGGCTAGGTCAGTGAGATACTAAATCTAATGGTTGTAATCGGTTATTTGCCAGATTATTTCAGATAACCTTGAGCAATTCAAAATTCTGTATTCATAATGATTAAGCGTAGCAAGCAAAATATAATCAACTGCAGAGAATAATATGAAAAATTGTATCCACTCTTTTAATCCAGTAGGTAGACTATAAGATAAACTGAATAAAAAAATATGTTAACATCGAAAATGAAAATAAAACAGATTTTAAGCTAGTTTCTCCGTACAGACAACAACATTTTCGTACAATCACTCAAAAAATACACAAATTCTCGAATAAGTAAAGGCATAAACAAAGACACATTAAATTGTAAAAAAAAAAGACCTATAATACATCTATTATTTTTTTTTGTTTTTTTGCATTTTTTAATGCGATTTTTGTACCTATGATAAATTTTAAATATAAAAATATTGGAAAAAATTAACTCGGCCACAAGAGAATTTCTCAGATAAGTACATCTATTATACTAATAGCTCTTAATAAACGACTGAATTTCAATTCATGGCAAACGCATGATATTCAAAATATAAAATTACTAGCTTCCGCCCGCGGTGTAACCCGCGTGATTCCCGTTCCCGTGTTAATCGGGATAAAAAGTAGCCTATGTCCTCTTCGTCCTTTAAACTAACTTCATGTCAAAATCAAGTCAATTGGTTGCTTAGATAGGGCGTGAAGTAAGGTCAAACAAACACACTTTCGCATACGTACATCTTATGTTTTGGCGCGCACTGTTCATTGAAATAAAACAACTTTTACGGATATCAAACGCGCTATATTTCCACGAACTAAGTTGTAATTGTCCGTATTTTTAGGTTTTTTAGGGGTTTTTTTGATTTTCCCGACGTTTCGGCACCTTTACAGCTGCCGTGGTCACGGGATGACTAGTACTAGTGACTAGGCTAGATGATGGGTAGAGTCATCCCGTTATTTCAACACTTTCGTATTTATAATATTAGTTAGAATAAAGATCTCGAGTTCAAAAAATTATTTCAAGTAACTATATAGTAATCTAAGTAACTAAACTAAGTGTCGAGTCGTTCAGGAAATCAAGTCAAGCTCTTAAATAGAAAGAAGAAGAAGAACTATATATAATCTAAACTGTCGTCACATTTCGTTCTACTGCCCAAACCTCTCCAATACTTGCAACCAGCAAGACGTCCTCGATGCCAGTCCGAGCGCGGTTGATGTTGATCATTACTAGCGAAACTTAATTTAGACAAATCTATCGTAGATAAACGAAAAAAATAAGACTTCGATTGTTATTGCCATGCCACGTATGCATGCACCTAATTTAATTAATTACTCTTATTACTCTGATTAATTTACTCAAAACATAAACAAAATAAATGTCCACAAAGAGTACTTATCACATCATGCGTATTTTTGCAAACGGGATAATAACAATGTAGGTAAGTATATTAGTAAGATGGGTTTTCACAGCAGAGATTGAACTTTATTTACAGATGAGCATATCGTCGATAACCGGCTTGGCGGGGATACTTGTATTAACATACATATTGGGGACAGCGTTTGGCCAATCTTTTCCTGATGGGACATATCCAGCGAGTAAGTAAACAAACCTATACCTTTGGTACTTAGGTACACGAAACTAACTTTTAGTTAGCATAACAAAATTTTTCTTCCCTTTTATGACTCATATAATAACTTAAAATACTCACTCATATAAAAGCCTAATAATATTTATTTTAATTATAATTATAATATTATGTTAAGCATCGTTTATAAATTACGATCATAAAAGTAAAATCCCATATTTTTTTTTGTAAGATTTTATATAATAGGGCATAATGCGAGTTTGGAAATAAATAAATCTTTTTATGCTATTGCATAGCTTTTATCGCGGGCTTTGAGCGCGGCGACCGAATCAAGAAATTCCGTAACGAGAAAAACCTAACACCCCCACTCCATGTCATAGATTTTCTTAGTTACGATTGCGAATAACAAAATGGTCAATGATGGAAAAAAGTGTATGAGTGTGAAAATATAATTTCTTTTTAAAATTTGGTACCGCATTTTTCTTTATTTTCTCTAACATAGAGTGACTTACAAGGAAAAGAGCAAATCTTAACTAAAATACTATCAGTATTATAACTTTTTACTTTTGCATTTTACAATGCTATTTTTATGTGATTAATATTAAACAAGAAAATATACCAGAAAAAAAAGCAACTAGTCTCATGTCGCCATCCCGTCAGGGCGACATGAGACTAGTTGCTTTTTTTTCTGGTATATTTTCTTGTTTAATATTAATTACTATCAGTATCTATATGAGAGACTGGTGTCTGTACTAGGAGACCTGTATGACAGATTACCAGCCTCTCGACATCCGAACCGGCTGGAAATGGAAACACATATTATAGCGTTTGCTTACAATACAAATAAAGATCAGTTTTCGAGTCCTGGAGCAGAGAAGGTCTAGATGAAGGTTGAATCTGAGAGATTTATCAATTACTACACCAAGATATTTAATGTTATCAATGATTTTGATTTCATCACAATTACACAGTTGACTATTATTGCATGTATACGCCTTTAGAGAAAAATTGCCCATGCTACAGGTTTTTATAGAGAAGGGTATGAGTTTAGTTTTTTCAACATTGAGGGTAAGAGCATTATTTCTAAGACATGTGGTTACTAGGTCGAAACTACGTCGTGCTAGGCTATGAGCTTCTCTCCAACTATCGCCATGAAAGATAAGGGCAGTATCATCAGCGAACGTTACAACTTTACCATTCAGCAATTGGAGATCACATAGTTCATTGATAAAAGTAAGAAACAGAGTAGGCCCCAATACACTACCCTGTGGTACACCGTAATTTATCGGCAAGTAATTACTAATAAACTCGCCCACTTTCACCCTTTGGTGTCTATTACTTAAGTAGTTTTTGAAAAGGGTGAGTTGGACACCTCGGATTCCCGATGTCTCTAGCTTGTCAAGCAGGAGAGGGATAGACGCTGTGTCAAATGCTTTTGCAATGTCCAAAAATATTGTTACCACTTTCCTCATCTGTTTAAGCTTGCCAACTATACGATCAGTGAGTTCATGTACTGCATCATTTGTCGAGGTACAAGATCTGAAACCAAACTGAACAGGAGAGGAGGTTATTGGTTTCAAGGTTTTCAAAGCGTTTGTTTATTAGCTTCTCGAGGGTTTTCGATAAGGTAGAAAGTTTAGAAATTAGCCTAACATTGTTGACACAGCGTCTATCACCACTTTTGTACACTGGGATTACATCAGCGACAAATCAGGAAATATTCCTGTTTAAAATAATAGGTTAAATATATAAGTCAGAAATGTTCAAACGTTACTATCGCGTGAGAGTAAAATTTTGACAGAAAGCATAACTCTATTCGCAAACTGCGGTGAAAGCCAGTAAGGTGAGAAAACTCACACTAAGCTCTCTGTTTATACCAACCTACCACAGAAATGGGTGTAAATGTTTTTTAGATAGGAGCACAAAACATATTAGGTACGATATTTACGACTATTTACAAAGGCACAAATGCTAAGACCATAAAGCATTAAGAACCATTTTTATATTTTAACACTAATTCGTCTAGTGCAGTTAGCAGGCTCACAAACATTGCACCATAACATAACCATTCAGCGTCAGTCTCCTTTCGGACTGTAAGTTCCACTGTAGCGTCGATATAATTATAATTTAATTACTTAATTAATAAAATCATTTATTCAAAAATTACAGTAACCTACATACGGTGTAAATATGTACAGTATTGTGGCCGGGTTCTTTCTTAGTACATACATAAACAATAATAGAAAACAAGATTTCCTATAAAAACAGCAGATTCATAATTATAATTTCCTTTACCAGCTGATCTGTCAACAAACATCGGCGAGGCGGAGTCACGTGACGTTGGAGCCGAGCTCGAGTTCCAATACCATGATCACGACCTGATGACGCGCTACCTGCGTGCCGTCTCCGCCAAGTACCCCGCCCTCACTGCGCTCTACTCCATTGGGAAATCTGTCCAAGGTATGAACTATCACAAAGACAAGAAAAGCAACCTGGTATTGTATTAATTCCAATCGAATGAAAAATAACCCTCTCAAAGAGTTGGTGTAATTCCGATTTTCAATAGGGGTTGAACTAGAATCACGACCATGAGCGGATGATAAAGTACCCAGCCCTCACTGCGATTTTTCCATCGGGAAATGTGTCCAAGGTATTATATCACCAAAACTAGAAACCTCTAAAATAGTTTTTGTTGTTTGAATATCCTGCAGTTTCAGACTGAATTCCGCTATTACGACCATGAACAGATGACGCGCACCTTACGTTAGGCAATCTGTCCAAGGTATATCACAAAGATTGGAAACTCGTTTGAATATCCAGTAGAAGCTGAAATAGATTCCGCTGCCGATCACGACGACGACGCGACTCTCCGACCAATTACGTATACCCCGAAGTCTTATTTTTACAAGAACCCTCTAAAAGAGGTGTTGTGATTTGAATTTTCATGCATTTTATTAAATATACGAGAATATACGCCGATTATATTTTTGGCGTTGAAACTAGTAAGAACACTTAAATGTTGTGCGTTAGTAAAATTGACAAAAGTTATTAACTGTTAAAATAACACCACAGAAAGAAATTATGACGTAAATCTCAAAAATATGTTTATTTTCATAAAAAAAGACATCAACGCGCTACAAATCGATTAGTATTGAGATTATTTATTTTATTAATTTATTAGCAATACACTCGTAAAAGAAATATGTATTTGAGGTACATAGATAAATAAAACAAATAAGTACTGTAGCGCATAGATTGAACGGAAGTTTAAGTTGGCATGGAAACTTGGTTCTTTCGAAATTTTTAATCAGCATTCACAGCTATGCGTGACCTTTTAAGTATATACAATTAAAGTTAGATAGTTATATTCAATTTAAAGGAATGACAGGGCATGATGAATATTTTGTAACTATTGTTTGTTAGACGGAAAATCGTTTTCTATGTCTAATACTTTTTGAAATAACTTTCTTCAAAAAAACTCAACTGATCAACCGGGAACTTCCCCGATTGTACCAACCATGACAATATAAACACGCGTCGTATGCATGCGTTGATGTATCACTTTTATTTTTTATTTTTAATGGTTTGTGTTTTGTTTAATCTTGATTACTTACTTTTACCAGGATAACCTAACACTATCCAGTACTTAAGAATATTAATCCTAAACGCAAAAATGTTTACTTGTGCATCGTGCAGTATGATCCTATTAATATATCAGAAATAATTATTTTTTCTTTTAGTATTCAATAAACATGAAGGATGTCTAATGATTTATTTCCTTCAGGCCGTGATCTATGGGTGATGGTGGTATCGGCGTCTCCTTACGAGCACATGATCGGCAAGCCGGACGTCAAGTACGTCGCCAACATACACGGGAACGAGGCCGTCGGTAGAGAACTACTGTTGCACCTAATACAGGTAACAATTTAACATTTCGACTTTTTTGTGAAAAGAAGTAATCTTTGGCTGCCTGCGGGATAAAGGCGTTATTATAGTAAATTATTTACTTACCTGTTTTAATAATAGTACTGATACGTTAAATGAAATGTATGTGTTTCAGCATTTGGTGACGTCATATGAGACAGATTCGTACGTGAAGTGGCTGCTGGACAATACTAGGATCCACTTGATGCCTTCCATGAACCCCGATGGTTTCGCCATTTCGAAAGAGGGGCAGTGTGACACCATACATGGCAGGTATTTGTGAACCAATTTTGTAATTTCACGCATGGTAACAGTGACATATAGTGTGTTGTTGAATGAACGTGACCTATTACATATTTTACATTTATGAAATATTGCAAAACACATAATCAATGTGTCAAAGTTGATGCCACATTAACTGTTACGATAGGATATTACTCACAATTTTACATATTGACATTGAGAAAGTTGTGAATTTCTACTTCTAATTTAAAAATTAACTACTTACGTACTCTCTATTTATTTATGTTACGTCTATACTTAACAGAGGAAACTTACAAAAGTCGTATGAAAGAATATCTATGCATATGAAAATCGTATAAGAACAGCTATGTGTAAATTATTATTTAAATGAAAGGCAAGTTCTCCTAATCTCTTTCAACCAAGAGAGACCTATCTGTAGCTCATGAAACTTACATGTTAGTGTACCCTAAATGATACTTTACATTGTGTATTTATATCGTATTACTAAACACAATAGAGTCTATAGCATAGACAATCTAGCGAGCTGTATTACACATCTGTAGGGTTAGCCCGAAAACTATCTAAATAGACCGGTATGAACGTTGCTCAATATCTCATATTTTTTTTACTTTACTTTCTCGAAAGTTATTCGTGCTGGCCTACAGAGCACATAGTTGAATATTGTCTATAATTTTTATTTCTAACGCCATGTGTCTATATTTGTAGGCACAACGCCCGGCGGTACGATCTGAACCGCAACTTCCCCGACTACTTCAAGGCAAACACGAAGCAGCCGCAACCGGAGACGGACGCGGTCAAGGAGTGGATCAGCAAGATCCAGTTCGTGGTGTCGGGCTCGCTGCACGGCGGCGCTCTCGTCGCCTCCTACCCCTTCGACAACACGCCCAGTGCTAGTAGGTCCCAATGTTAATAACGATAAACAATTATATAAAATGTAATAGAATTAAAGGCGAACACGAACCAGCCACAACCTGAGACGGATGCGATGAAAGTGTGGATCAGCAAGATCCAGTTCGTGGTGTCGGGCTCGCTACACGGCGGCGCACTCGTCACCTCTTTCCCCTTCGACAACACGCCTAGTTCTAGTAGGTCCCGAAGTTGATTGAGAATAAGAATATGTAATAGAATTAAAAGAATACGCAGCCGCAGCCGGAGCATAATGCTTTAATCATGTTATTTTGTGTAAGTATTGATTAACTACAGACGACTTGTTTTTCTTACACGCTGGCACACAGGGATATGCAGATCATCTGTTCTTTGTTCGGGTGAAGTATTTGTTTTTAATCTAATTAATATATTAGTGATATTTTATATTACCTATTACCTACTTATGATGATAAATATTAAACAAGAAAATATACTACAAAAAAGCAACTTGTCTCATGTCGCCCTGACGGGATGAGACAAGTTGCTTTTTTCTAGTATATTTTCTTGTTTAATATTTATTACATAAAAATAACATTGTAAAATGCAACATTAAAAAGTTATAAATACTTAAGACGAGTTTGGTGTAATGGTTCAAGTGAGGGAATGATGATCATGTCATCGTGGGTTCAAATCCCACAATCATGTTGTCTAGTACCATAGTACAAACTCTGCTTAGTTTGTGACTAAAATGGTGTTGTAGGTATTAAATGCCTTGAATATTTATTAAATTATATTGTTTGTTACTGTATTGTTTCATGCTTTAATTTAACTAACAACAAATTTTCCCCTACATATCCCCTAAACGCAGTGTTCCAAAGCTACGCGCACACGCCGTCGATCGCGCCGGACGACGACGTGTTCCGGCACCTGTCGCTGGTGTACTCGCGCAACCACGCCAAGATGGCGCGCGGCGTGTCCTGCAAGTCTGGCTCGCCTCGGTTCGAGAACGGCATCACCAACGGTGCTGCCTGGTACCCGCTCACCGGTAAGGGCATTTCCCTTATTATATGTACCTATTGTTCTTTCAATTCAGATAACGTTTCGTGCCGTGGGTAGGCCCCGAAAAGGCTGATGAGGCGAGATGATCTGATGGAGATCGCGGCAAGCGCAGGATCGATCATCGTGGAGATCTCTAGAGGAGGCATATACGTACACACAGCAGCTAGTGTCGTGCGGCGATATAATCATGATGATAAATAAAATAAAAGTTGATTTTATTTCCCAAACAAACAAAGTAGTAATGTTGAGACAGCCCTAGAAAGTAATAGTCCCAGCGGTATACCCCGAAAAAAAAATTTGTTCAGAAACCTATCATAGGTTTTATTTTATTTCCCATACAAAAAATGATGACGTCATAATTCCCTCCAATCAATTTTCTTTTTGGTGCTACGGGTCAAATCGATAAAAATGGCCCAAAGAAGTGTTAAAAGCATGAAAATCGGTACGATTGGTACTGATTTTCATGCTTTTAATACCATTTGCAGGATGTTTCGGTGTACCGCTAGCACTATAATGCAATACTTGTGTAAGAGCGCGCTTCGCTCTCAACCTTGTGCTTTCTAACAAATTTGGAATGTATCCAAAATAACTTATGAACTGTGATGATGATTGCCATTTACTTGCCCAACCACGCCAAGAAGGCAAGTGGCGTCTCCTGCAAGTCTTGCTTGCCCTGTTTCGAGAACGGCATCACAAACGGCGCTACCTAGTACTTACATACTTTTTTTATGAACAACGGGGATACTCTTAGCATTCATCATACCTGATGTTTATAAATTAATTTAATCTGTAAGTATCTTTTCTTTTGACTGACTCCAAATAATCTTAGTGACTAAGGTTGTTTATTTCGTGATAGGATTAAAGATTTTTTTTTGTATACTTCCCAGGCGGTATGCAAGACTACAATTACCTCTGGCATGGGTGCATGGAGATCACGCTGGAGATTTCTTGCTGCAAGTTCCCGCCCGCGCATGAACTGCCTAAGTACTGGCTTGATAACAAAGAGGTTTGTAGTCCCAATTGTCATAACATATTGACCATATTGATTAGGTACATTCATAAACTTAGTTCGATCTCTCATCATGATGAGACAGAGTTTTTATAACTATTTTTAAGGTGGTAAAGCTGTGGTCACCGCTACTTTTCATATTATAAATATTACAATAGGGCTTACACGTTTGTACATATAGATTAGATACAAGACAAGTGTAAGTCGTAGTTGTTACTAATACAACGTCGTATGAATGAAAAGGAGTAGGTACTTTATTTTGAAAGTTTATAATGGAATTCACTTTTGTATGTTAAAAGTACGACAACAGGATCAACTTGCAAACAGAAATTAGTTCCCTGCCAATCCTGCCATAGATTCTAAGAATGGCTAAACTATAGGATCTCCGTAGCGATGACAGCGCACACAGCAACACCAGCATTATCCCATGGAATAGAAACCCTGGGTCCTCCCAACCCCACATCGTGGCCATAGTCCTGTGGGTGTAGGACTAAGCCGCATCTCAGGATTGTTGTTGCCCTTGAGTGAGATGACGGTATCCAGAATATTTAAGTCACTGATACCCGTCGGACCCAAGGTGACAATCAGAGCGTTACCGAGGTCACCCATGCGTTGCACGCCGTAGACCACACCAGGAGGTTTGAAATGAACACACTGTTACAGTGAACTGCGTCGCTTAATTCGTGCACATAGAAATCGTAGATACCAGCCGGTAGGCTTCTCACGGTACCTGTTACTTGCACTCCTTGGTCTGTCTCCGTTAAACTAATCTCGCCTGTTATGTTACCCGACGCCAAATGTGCAACTCCAACATGATGGCTATTCCCAATATCCATAAAGTAAGTTAAGGCAAAGAAAACCACCGAACACACATGCTTTTAATCACACGTCTATATAGGTAGAGTAAGATTCACTAAAACTGCATAAATCCAAATTACTCTGGCTAGTTACATCAAGCTGCCTATTCGAACGTGCTTTCCTTGTTCTTAGATTACATAGAATCAATAACACATCATCATCATCATGACTCGTAGCACTACATCGATTAATACCGATTAAGTATATGAATATGTCGCAGCCATATCGTATAACACGCCGTTTTACAAAAAGGCGCGCCGAATTGAAAAAAGTAGCTGTTATGTAATGCGGCTAGACGGATTACAATTCGGCTGAAATACAGAACGCCGTTTTGAATGAGCACTTCGCGATCGTCAAAGCGGCTAATAAGTGAAAACCCTTATACAAAACGGCGCATCGTCGATACGCCGCTTTGAATTTTACTTTAGAATGCCACAGAGCTCCTCATTACACCAAATGGAATAGTTGTCATAATTTATAAATAAAAACATGACATTTTAATGTGCAAAACATGGCAAAGCCTGAAGAAAAATAAATTAGGTTCTTATAATATCGCATTATTCAATTAGTTAGATCCTTGATAAATCTTATAAAATCCTGAGAAAACACAAAATTCATCTTTATCAAAGAAGCTTGTCAAAGATGCTATCCATCATATGATAGATAAAAAGTCGATTCAAGACAGATAACATTCTCACATGATTAAAAATATTAAAAGATTAATCTAATTAATCTTTCTTTATTTTAAGTCTTTTCAGTAAATTTCTTTGCAATAAGTAATAACTATAAAAACAATATTATTACTTTTCGTATTTCTGTTGCCTGACACTATCATGGAATAAGTAAGGAATCCGGTTTTTCTAAGGACACAACACCGTTCTAGTAAACAATTTTGTAGAAACGATTTGCTGTATTATTATAAGGGTGGATTTTCAACAGGCGATTTTTAGGCGTCTTTTAAAAATACGTTCAATGTATTTTTCACATAATTAATCGATCCATAACAGGTAGAGCCAACGAAAAGAAAAGCCTTTCTTACGTAAAGTTACGAGAAAAAATTTAAGTTACGAAAAACACGGTAAACTCTGGTCGTGTCACACTCATAGATGCGCGCAATCAAATACGTTTAATGGTCACATCAAAACCATACTTGTAACAACCTCCAAATAGCTGTTGGTAAATATATTAAATATATCGCAATAATATATTTGTCATTACGTTTTCATTACATACTATTAAGATAATGCAAATAAAAACACAGTTCCTTAAGTTACTATGATCAAGTTGTTTTTTTTTTTTTTACTAAAACAAAGACTTAGTTAAATAAAAAAACTATATATGCTGGTGTTTTATTTCTATTTTAATATAAATAAGTTAATTATTACAGGCTTAAATAATGAAGTTTGATACAAGAATACTAATGTTTAAATTAAAAAAGCTATACCGTAATTTCGGTGCTAAGGAAGTCATTTCGGTGTCGAGTGATTTCGAAAACTATTTTTAATTCTTAAACTATTGTTTTTTTATTATATGCCTCCAAAAGCGTTCGACTTATAAAATTTAAACCTTTAATTTTATGAGCTAAGATGTAACACACCTAAAATAAAAAATGACACCGAAATAACGAAAATTGCCCATCTTCAAAATTCCACACATAAATGAACTAAAAGATGATGAAATAAAAGATGATGAAATAAAAGAGGTGAAAAGTAAGGACAATTTTCCTTCTCGTCTTTTTTTCTTTGATTGGAAATTAATCCCAGACACTGACTATAATATTACAAAATGTGGTGGCAAATTGGCAATGGGTTCATTGAAGTAATGGTTAAGTTTTCATTTATTTTTTAATCTGGGATAAATTATACATAAAAAATATAAGATCACTTTACATAAAAATTAGGTTTGAGTGTATGTGTATATGTAGGTATAGCTACAATAAAACGTTTGTACCAAATTGAGTAGCAAGTTAATGAAACTACAAAATTCTTGCATTATAAATAAGTATTAAATTTAAACAAAGCAGCGCTAATGACAATCATGAAAGCAGACGGTATTGCTTTGTTTGATGAATTCCATGCCTCAACAGGGGCATGCATGCCGATGACAGCGCAGGCAACGCGCGGGCCTGCATTACCCGTGGCAAGGGAGGTCGCGTCTCCTCCCAAGCCGAGGTCGTCCTCCTGCTCATGCAACACTAAGCCACGTCCCAGGATGTTGTTGGCACCGCGCAGGGCGAGGACACTATCTACAAAATCTAAATTGCTGATTGTCGTCGAACCATTGCTGATGAATTCAACATTGCCGAGATCACCGACATGTCGTTCTGAATGGGCAGGACCACCGTGGTTCACACCTACGGGGTCGAAGTGTGCGCCGGTATTGAGGCAATCAATCGTGTCGCCTAATTCGTGGACGTGGAAGCCATAGAGGCCAGGCGGCATGCCCGTGATGATCCCCACCACGCGCACTCCCTCCTCAATCTCCGTAAAAAGAACAGAACCAGTTATATTCCCAGATGCCAAATGTGCTACAGCAACACGTTGGCCACTCGCGATTTCAATGGCGACACTTAAGGCAAAAAAGACCGTCCACCGAACACACATTTTGTCTTAGCTCGCACGACTGTATTGTAAGCACAGTTAAAGCTAAGTGTAACGAATCTCCTGCTATCGGATGTTATCTTATCCAGATATTGCAATCAAACCGACTTTTATCTCAACTATGTAGTACCTACCTTCTTATCTTACGACGTAGTACAAGTCAAAAATGGATTGAAGAGTGAAAAAAAAAATGAAAAGCACATTAATTTTTAATAACCAAATCACTTACGACGATATGGTAGTTACACAAGATTATTATTATTTTTAAGATGACGTTCTCACCCCAACAAGTTTTTGAGCAAATCATATGACCGATTGTTAGAAATCTTGTCAGTTTGTGTAGGTTTGAGCAATTTTATCAAGTCGTGTTTTAATGCAAGGCATGTAAACGAACGTGAAAGAAATGAGAAAGAGAGTAGGGTAGGAGAAGTAAAAAAGTATGCAAGTGAAAAGATCAGTGATCTCCGCCTACTCCTGTGATATTTAAGCGTTGACTATATACTTATATTATTAACTATGTAGGTACAATTGAAGAACCTTCCGGTCGAATAATAGAATCACAAATCTACTATTATATTTGATTTATAAACTTTTTCTATACATTAGTGTTCACCTAACATTTTGAAATACCTTACTCCCTAAAAATCTCTACAGGACAGGAGTCGTATTTTTGAAACAATATTTTCGCAACGCAAGATTCGCATGCGAATGCGGTGTGTATCGTCCACAGCAGTGCTGTTGACTGTACAAAAGCATTAGCATGCGAATGCGTTAAATATGACAGGGGCTCTTTTTTTGATTCGCTCGTCTCGCGTCGAGCGCTTATAGATTATATTACTGATTTTATTCGACATACGAAAATTCATATTTTAGAATCGCTCGACCGCAATGAGTGCCGACACCCCATGCCCCACTCGTTGCAGGCGAGCGAAATAAAGGTAGAGACGCGTGACTCAAGTCGCATGCGTCAACGCTATGTCATACAAGTGATTCAAAAATAGAACCCTGATCTACTTCCCCCAACTACATGTAAACATTCAAATTGTTTTTCCAGTCGCTGATCAAGTTCCTGGCAGAAGCGCACCGCGGCGCGCACGGGTTCGTGATGGACGAGAACGGCAACCCGGTAGAGCGCGCCGCCGTGCGCGTGCGCGGCCGCGACGTCGCCTACCACACCACCAAGTACGGCGAGTTCTGGCGCATCCTGCTCCCCGGCACTTACCGCCTCGATGTAAGTACCTATGAAAATTAAAATTATTTATACAATTTAGACTGTGACAGTACTTATGAGCGAATGATTGTGCTATGCAATGAAGCTACGCCATCGTTTCGCAATATCCCTAAGCTGCGGGAGACCCTGTAAGTAGAAGATTCCTCCTTACTATCAGATGTTGGGATAATGTAAAAACTGATTTTGTAAAAACGTATTTAAATTAACAATTAAAAATATTCGGGACAATATTGGAGGATTAATGCAACACCCAATATAGCCCCAAACTAAGCAGCTCTTGTTATTTGGGTAGTTACTAGAAAGATATGGAAAAAAACTCCCAATAAAAAATGATAACAAAGCCAATATGAGATTGCAACACTTCAAATACGGTCGGTTTCAATAACCTACGCCCAGTAAAAAAAGCCCTTCTAAAACTTAGTTGTCTAATTATGCTGAAATGAGGCTGAAAATGAAACTGATTAACGGTCACTTAGATAAACCATAATAATTTGACAGTTTTAATTACACACAATGTTACGTGACAGGTCTCAGCAGACGGCTACTTACCCCAGGAGGTCGAGTTCATCGTGGTGGACAGACATCCGACTCTATTAAATGTTACACTACATTCCGCCAAGGTACATCATACACCTTAATTATAATTTAACATTGTAAATTATTACTGTAAATATCTTTTAACGTAGTTTACAAACTCTGTCAATATGGTGTGTTTTATTTAATGCTGCAGATTTGTCAAATTACAAATAAATAGGAAATATTGTACTTCTAATTATTTTGGTGATGGTTTTTTTAGTTTCCACTATCACGATTTTTAACAAAAGACAACGCACTGTAATAAATAATATGGAACATACTTACCCAAAAATTATAGTACTTATCTATCTAAGTACGCAGCGGCGGCCTTAGGGGGTGGCGAACAGGGCAATCGCCCGGGGCCTCGCTCTTGCAGGGGCCTCGCGCAATAACCTAAGCAAATTTTTAAAAAATATATAGATTTTTAACTATTTTTTTTATTTAAAACTTTTGATTTTGATCCTTAATTATTTATTATGGTTATAACATAACGGTAAATTAAAATAAAGTTAGTTAACTCATGCATTCATTCAAAACATAATTGAAAAATTAATTATATAGTAATTGTAGTAAGTACTTGAATATCGCGCCTCGAACCACTTGAAGATCGGTTTTTTAATCGCATAGCATTCGGGTCAGCTTGGGATTCGGGACATAATGTTCTGCTCCTCTATCGCTCGGGGAATCCCTGTGTTTCAATTTCGTTCGTCAACTCTTGTCACAATGTTGCCAGATCGGCCCTTCAGTATCTATGTCGGCCTTTAGCAGCCATTTCTATAATTATATAAAGTAAGATAACAATATTGATTCAGTTTTTCGATAGAAAACTGTAACGGGAAGTCCCAAATATCTTAATTTGCATAAACAGCCCCCTAATTGTCTAATTTCAAAATCTATCACAATCTCTTTCAAAGGTAAGGTATTGTGATTGTGATAGTGATTTCTGGAATTGTGTAACTTATAATCGCAATACCTTCCAGAACGAATGATGTTTTAAATGACACTTCATTTGACACTTGTATGGATGTATACAATGTATGGATACATTTGAAAGATATTTTTGTCTGTCACTTTAGTTAGACAGTTCAATTTCGTTCATTCAATACCTTTCAGAATGCGTCCCGATCACAATGCATTTCAAATGTCAAATAGTGACGGCCTGAATTATTTTTAATATAAAGATTTAGATTTTAAAATTAGACAATTATCCCCCTGATTGTCTTACTATTGGTGGTTCTCTTTTTCAAGCACGAGTAGAGCGCTAGAGAGAGTTTTTAGTAAACTTAGAGAACAAAACAGGCAGGCGCACTTATCTTAATACAGACACTACCACGGCTAATGATTTCTCATGATTTTTTATTTTTTTTATTGTTTGAGGTAAATTAACTTTGAATGAACAACGTAGACAACGTTCATGTGTATCTATTTTTCATTACTCCGCCTTATCTTGTTTTAATTATTAATAATGTAAAAATACTTTAAAAAAAGAATTAAATCAACTTCAAAAAGTAAAAAACAAAACTTTTGAAGTCGGTTTCAGCCAAGTCATTCTACATTGCATTGCACTTCTATTATCTATATTTTCAATGTAAAATATTTTAAAACTCCAATTTTATTTATCTGTATAACTTTAGCATTTCTCGCCAAACATAACAAAAACCTAAACCAAACAACCGGACCTACTTTCGCATCACATAGTTTTCACGAAGGACAAAGGGCCTCGCATAGACCTGCCGCCCGGAGCCTCACAATGGGTAAGGCCGCCTCTGTAAGTACGAATACGTCTACGATTCTTAGAGAATCGATTTGTTTTGTTGGCTCATGTGAAATACTTTTTTAATCAAGAGAATGTACTAGCAATTGAAGTGTAAGTAAATGAAAATTAGAGTAAAATATGTAAGCCCTGCCGCATTCAAAGTGCTTGTCTTTGGTTAATTGAATCATGGGTACCTAATGCACTGAATAAAATAACGCTGCATGTGTGGTGGTTGAGTTGAGTGCCGGTCCGTAGGGGCACGTGCCGAGCCGCGCGACCACTCTGCGCCCCTACCGCGGCACCAGCATGCCGGCCAGCCCGCCGCGCCCGAGACCCGCCGCCAACCTCACAAACGGACGGATCCACTTCCCACAACATTGAATAAGGAAAAAGACAAATTTACCTCCAATAGACTCTCCTTATGTAATAGTATTTTAGATTGCAAATTTTCACTGCTCTCTTAAATAATCTTTCTTCCTGTGCATCCATCTGTGACGACTCGCAACTCTTTATATTTAATAAAGTATCAATGTATATCAGGCGAGTGAATTTTTGCAATTCGATTCGACTCGGTTCGGCGCGCCTGAACAAATTATGTACTTATACAGACAGCATATTTGTGTAAATGTATAGTTTCCCTTACTCAGATTTGAAAGGACCAGCAATCAGCACTATTTAGGGCCGTTTTCAATAATCTATCCATAACAAGAAGTAGGCCTATCTTGGTTACGTTACTTAGCAAATGCTGTTATTTTGGGTTACTTTAGGTTGATTAACAAAAATATCTAGGCAACAAAGCTCTAGTAAGCCTGTCTCTTACTGAGGATAGGTTATTGAAACCCACCGCTAGTGATTCCTTCATAGACATTCAGAGTGCTTACTTAGTGCAAGTTTTACTACTCAAAGTCGCTCGTGAACGCGTCGATTTTTGTATGAAATCAGCGGCCCGCCATCTAGCGGATTACGCCACGGACTACATCAACGTCATACAATAACCTAACCAGCTTACTTTCGCCCGTGAGTAGAAAAAAACTCACACTTAGCACACTGTTCCACTTTTAAACTACACTAGAAGCCTGTAGGTCGGACTAGACTCATGAATAGTAAATCCTCTAAAATCAATCATGTAAAAATGGATCATGGTTATTTATTCATGTAACCAAACAAAAGATCAATTAATGATGCTATTACTGTTTTAGTAATATTTAGGCTTCTTTATGGATACTTTTACCGTTTGTGTGGCATTTGCTTTAAGTAGAATTTAATAGAAATAACCATCCATATGCCATCTCCCAATAAACCTGTTGATAATTATTATATGGTTCCTATACACAACAAAACATTGTTGAACCAGTTATAAAAATAACTGTTGTTATTTGTTAGTATCAGTGCCAGTTAGTATAACTAAGAAACTTATGTTAATAAGGATATAGATATACCTAAATTTGTAAATGCGTTATTGTCATTTGATGTACGATAAATCTAAGATTAAAATATGTGTCATTTTAATAACAAGTAGGTATGGACAACAACATGACCGTGGATGCAAGTAAATAACATCATCGTAGAATAACTAGATAAAAGTCTCAGATAAATAACTGCCATCTTGGGGAGGGTGCAAGTAGTGTAGGATGCTTGAAAGCCCCCGTTGTGGCCACTTTCAATTCACATAGCGTTAAATTTCCCAGTGGCCACAGCTTGGTCAGTGGGTACTACCGTTAACTCCGCCCGACTTCTTCCCTACGTACACAATGTAAATAAAGACATAATAAAGATTACCTATGAACTAGGGGAGTCATTCGCTAGATTGTGTTCAAACATTATCCCAGTGAGTACAAAACGTATTTGTAGTAAATAAATTCTAAGACTAATAAATTGATAATAGAATTTTATTTGACGTATTTAATTGGCATGTATAAAGAATAATTAACAAAACATTCAATTTTTATTTTTATTACTGGAAAATCTTCGTCCACAACAATTAAATATGGTAAGTTGTTTTTTTTATGTAAAGTATTTTGTAGTTACGTTGTATATAGTTTTTTCCGAGTAGAATTAATGTAAAAAATGGTCTTGAAAATTATATGATCTGAGAGATCAATCAAGGTAGGTATTTAGAAAATAATGTAATAATAAGCTTGTAATAATAATGGCGCTCCTTCAGTAAGCTTGTAATATAATATTTTAGCTCGTACCTGTAGTTATCTAAAACCACTAGATTATACCTACTTCTTAGAGACAGTCTAATAATTTCTATTTCGTGATGTTCAGCTGAAGATATGGATATGTCTTTGCACTCATAAATACTATCTTTATTACAAAAATATACAAACTATACAAAAATGCGATAAAAGTTTTTCACTAAAGTGTTTGTATCTTCTTACACTCGTAGGTACTTTATAGGGGTTAAAAACGTAGTGATTACTTGCTCAGTGATAGGGGAGGTCAGTTCAGAGCGGCCACCTTTTTTTTCTTTTTTACTTTGACTTAAAAATAATCACATTTTAGAATTGATTTTTAAAAAGTATTTTATGTCAATGAATAGGGAATTTTATAAACTATTTAATGTAATCGCATTGCTCAAAAAACTTAAAAAGCTTACTACTATTTGCGAATTACGAAAACTTATCAAAAAACCGCTTTGCCCGAGTAGGGTAAATCACGGATAGGCGCCGCACTTTTTGACATTGCCTCGCAGTCTTAGAATAATAACGCTTTTATTCTAAGCTCACAGCTTACAAATTATGTGCAAAATCAACTAACTGTTTATGCGATATTAAGTATGATCCTTCATCTTTAAGTTCATGTAACACAATTTTGATTATTGTAGTTAGCGTATGAGCTATAATTATTTTCGCAGACCTTTAATATTTGGGGGATATTTGCCGCACCCCGGATTATCGCCTCACCAGTCAAATTGGGCGGAAGGATAGTTTGTCTCTCAGAGAAATACATAAAAGTAATTTTAAAAGTAAATGAAAAACATTAAAAACATTATTCTATTAATAATTAGTCGTTGACTCATGTACTCTCCATAGAGGACAGATGCAAGAAAAGCAATGTTTTTACTGATATTCGTGTCATTTTGTACAAATTTAAAGATAATCTAACATTTTTAAAACCAACTTATACTTAAACTTTGGCTGCGCTGTAAAAATCATCAAGAATATCCAAACATCCCAGGATTAAACATGAACCATGAAGCGTTTATCCTTCGAATTTTGGTACCATTTACGAATATCGTGAGGATATTATGCCTCTTTAAATTTGTGTTCAGATTATTAAAAACTTTCCACACAAACGCCACTTCAGACTCGTTATTCCACCAACTTATATCCTCTCCAGGACTCCACTGTCTTTGTTATTTTTGAGTCATTTTGGTACTGAAACGAAAGAAAGATATTCGTATTATTAGTATGCGTTAGTAAGGTATAGACGCCTCTAAGAGCATCTATCTTGATAAAAAAACGAGGCAACTATCCGTTTCGTAGAGGATAGATGCCTTTTGTTATAATTATACAACATAATTAAAAAAAAACAAAAACAAACATGTTTTAAACATTAAATTCAAATTCAATATCATTTATTCAGTCTAGGCTATTATTAAGCACTTATGAACGTCAAAAAAGCCAAGCCACCGGTTCACAAACCCTACGGCGAGAGACCTTGTAACGAGAAGAACCGGCAAGAAACTCGTCAAGGGCTGTTTTATTTCTCCCTGTTTTATTTCATACAGAGTCGTCAAATTGAAAAGTAACCTTAACATATCAGTAAGGTCAATTTCCATTACATAAAGAAAATACTAATTATAATATTACATTTTATGGTTATTGTAACCGTAAACAATTTTCAACTGGCAAAGAAAGACTTATCTACCATACATTACAACATTTCTCGCATTACAAGATTACCTACTCTACTGCAAGTTGTGAGGAACATACAGGTCAATAGGTATAAATTTTTTTTTAGATAGAAATATTTTAGCTATAAGCACAACATTAAGATAAGCAGACTGAAATATACCCATTTCCACTGGCGGCACCCGTTCACGAGCATGACGCATGAACCAGCCATCGCTTCGCTCAACCATATTTTAGGGAACGTAACGACCCGCCTCACACGACACCGCCGAAGAAACGTTTGAGTAAGCACGACGTACTTCAGGTACTTATGTTAAACTGTATAAATTAAAAAAATACAATGGCAACAGCAAAAAAATAAAGATAAAAGTGCATTAATGTAAGACACAACTTACAATGTTACTAGAAGACGCATCAGCTGGGTCATAATCACAAAGCGTAATCAAAGTAAGTTAACAAAAAATAATACTTTTATAAAATTGGAATAATTGAAAAACATTATTTATTTTTATTTATTCTGATCAAGCAGAACGCATTTCACCCCAAAACAACATACATAACATAAAATCAATACGATAACTATATATGTATATCTCAACACATTTTAATACAAGCAGACATGAGCAGACCCATCCCACTGGCAGCTTTAATAATTAGCTTACCTAACGCCACAAGTATCCGACTGCGGCACCTACCCGTGACTTACCCTAAGCGCCTAAAGCGGCCATGGAGGTAATGGCAAAGTGGTCATGCCAAAATATTACTTGAAATGCAATTTTAATTAACAAAAATACCAACAAGAAATCATATTACACTTTATTTACGATAAAAAAAGGATAAAGTTTCAAATTAAACAATAATTTCAGTTTGCAAATTGGTCATAAAAGTACGTCATAACTTACATCTAAGTTCCAAAAATTCTTCTACATAAAATAACATAATATGAAAGAAATCTGGGGGGTTAAAAAAGACGCAAACGCAATATTGCTAGTGAATTCATTGACAATTAATTTTTTTGTTTATTTCCTATGGAATTTGCTTTAAGGTAGAACGATTTTCATACAAAAAACAGTCGAGATCATCTTGGTAGATTAACAGAATTAATACTTAAATATATGTGCAACTATTTATTCTCGGGTATTCATTTGCGCTAAATTAATAAACAAACATTGTTTCATTCAGAAATCACCTATAAATGAACACTAAATTTTTGCAAATATTACGACTGTGTATGTGACAAATGTCGTGTACGTATACAAAAATCGCGACGTGCCATTCCATGCGGCTAAGACGCGCAACGCGCGAAGTTGCCGCTCTTACGTTTGTCTCGATTTAATAATTGTTTAAATTTCTCTTTACTAGATTTTTCAGCTGTGTTGCCGTTGCGTCCCAAAAGAGATGAGTTTCGTCAGTAATAATTTACTTTGGGATTATGATATAAAGTTGTGATTTGTAGGATTTATCTTGACTCCGATTTAAAAAAATGCTAAACATGACTTTACATTTTGTTTTTTATGCGTAAATCTTTTTTTCTCCCATCACTGTAAAAAAATAGAAAATAAAATTTTATAAAGGAAAAAAAAGAAACGAAAATTAATATTTAAATTATTTTTTTTATTAAGACAAATGTTATGTGGTCACTTTTCAAATATTAAATTGTCCGCAATCACATCTACGTACTGACAACACCGTTCCGTATTTGTCATTAATTGTTTGTAGTGTTTTTTCATTGTGACTAGGGAATGGGTCCAGTCGAAATTTCACTGAAATGAAAATTAAATATAAACGAAATTTATGAAATCTTTCAAAACGGGTGGAAATATTTCAGTTTTGAGTGAAATTTATTTTCTGACTAGAAATGATTTATTTTACGTAAATCTTAATGATTTAACTATCTTAATGATTTATTTTATTTTTAATTTTACAATTTGTATACTAATGTTCACTTAGCTATTCAAAACATCATAAGAATGATGATAGCATAGAGATAAACATAGACTAAGCCAAATACAAAACATGAATTTGACGTCACATATCACTTGACTATTGTTGTTTCGACTATGAATCAGGACATTTGCGCGAAAAGCTAATAACGCGAAAGACTCTTACACGAAAAGCCGTTTGCTCGAATAAACATTTGCGCGAATAGTGCAGAAATGTAATTAAATTTGCCTCAATTATTGGTCAGTTAGCCTTCAAAAACATTTTCACCGTACAGCGCATGAATGAATGTTAGCGCTATCTCAGCACTTTTTTTTTCTAGATTGTACTTAACATTACATAATACATATTTAAGATACACAAGAGGTTAGCACTTTTTATTTTATAACCTCTCAGGCATCGGAAAACGAAACACAATAGATATTTAATTGTTTCCAACCCCGGTGTTCGCTGCGCTGCTTTACGAATTAAGTATTTGTTGAATAATACAATTTCATTTTGAGGTAAGTACTTAATAGTAATTTTTTTTGGGGCATTTTTGCTTACTTACATGTTTTATGTATTAATATTTTATAATATCAGTATCTTTATAAATTAAAACACGAAATTAGTTATATGCACATAAGTGCCTTTAAAGAATCAATCCTCAGAAACACGTGAAGTATCAAATTGATATTAATAAAGATTAAAGTCTATGGTTCCCCCGAACTGTAAAAATCAAGCTTCTAAGTTTTTACATCACCATAATAAATTATCGCAGTAAATTAAAGCTTTAAAGGTAGAATTTAACAAGATTTACAAGATGTAAAATTTCACCACATAAGTAAACAAAAAGAGTAAGTATAAAAATGGCGTCTCGAGCTTGATTCCAAAACTATTATAATATAAAATGGAGATTGTAACTAACAAACAAGTAGACAAAATATGATCATTTGCGCAAATTTATATACGCGCCAATATACCGAAAGGAGCTAAATGTATTGATTTTAAATAAAACTAATATAATAGTATTGTAGTATTGTACTAGCGGATCCTCGCGGTTACCTGTGGTGTGTGTACGCGTGGTACCTGTTCCCGTGGGAATATCGGGATAAAATATAGCCTATGTTAATCAGGGACAGTGTAGCATCCTAAAAGAATTTTTGAAATCAGTCCAGTAGTTTTTGAGTTTATTCATTACATACATACATACACATCTTTCCTCTTTATCACTACATAGTATAAAGCAAAGTCGCTTCCCGCTGTCTTATGCTTAGATCTTTAAAACTACGCAACAGATTTTGATGCGGTTTTTTTTAATAGATAGAGTGATTCGAGAGGAAGGTAAAATAACCTTTAATATATAGTAGAGAAATACTGTAATTTTTAAGGTTTCTAATGTGATGTCGTAAATGATTACATTTTTTCCGCTTACATTGCAAACGCAGGCTGAACCCTACGAGATTTATCAATATAAGGTAATAAGTATTTGTACACCTTGAAAATGTCTACAGAAAACTCCGCGGTGGTTTATGTTTATCTCTTATGGATAACCCACAATAGCATAAGTCGTGTAGTCCACGCGGGCGAAGCCGCGGGCGGGAAGCTAGTAATATTATATAGTATAGAAGTATAGAAAACGGTAACATGATGATTCAACAACCACCACCACTTTTTTTTTGATTGAGGAAACACTGCAATTTTAATCAAAATCTGTTCAGCAGTGGTTTAAAAAAAAGATATTATAACACACTAAGAAATCTTAAAATTTAGAGTATCAATTACATTCTTGTCACTTGTGCAATTTAAAAAAGTTGCAATTGCATTTGTTGCAATTTATACATCAAAATTCATATTGTGATGTTATTTAAATAAACAATATTATAAAATAAATAATAAAAAAATAACAAAAAAAATCTACCATCAGAAGTCTCGAACCCTAACTCTTTGATATCTAAGCCGAGTACGTAGACCGCTGGGCTACTTTATCATTTTCAGCTGGGTCGAAATATTCTACTACAAGAAACTCAGAAATAAGGTATGCATGTGTGAGTGATTAGTAAAATTGGGAGACAGAAACACTCTCTCGAGATATTTGGATGATTTATGTACTACAAAAAGATAAATGTTGGTTTCGAAAATTCAATATTTATTTATAGAATGCGCTAATAGTATTTTGAGTTAAAAAGATACAAAGAACAATTAACAAAGAAATAAAAACTACTAAATAGCGAAAGTAGCGCCATCTAACGACCGTTCAGCTTTTTGTAACTTAATCGTTCCACCTTAAGTAAGTTTTCTTGCCTTCAAGAAATTTAAAGCAAATTCTTCCACACTGGCACTGGACATAGTTTTAAACTCCATAGAAGATAAACAATTAATGAATTGTTAGGGAATTCACTTAGCAATATTGCGTTTGCGTCCTTTTTAGACCCTCTGTTCTTATTACATTAGTGTACAATTCTGCTAATGCTTAGTCACAATGGATTTCCAGTGGTGTTTCAATGGTAGTGCTGTTTTACACAGTTCTTGTTACAACAGTCTAAATAAACACTACTATTGAAACACCACTGAGAGACGGTTATGACAAAAATTTTGCAGAATTGACCCCCAGATTTCTTCACTAATGTGAATACGGCATAGCGCGCTCACTTCACTTGGCCACTTAGCCCGGACCGCTTTGCCCTTACACCATTTTGTTTTAAAAATCAAATCAACTCATATTGATTATCCCATGTCAAAACAAATATTATACAAACAAAGCCTAACAGATGAGTAACAATAAAACGGGTTGAACTTACAATGGATTTTTTTACATAAAACTCAAAAACCTTGCACATGCCGGCGTCGGTCGCCGCGGCCACAGGTTTGCTCCGATCACCACCGAATGACTGCTCGGTGCAGGGCGGGAGGTTGGTCATAGGGCAGAATGGCAAACGTGGACGCTATCGTTTTTGGTTACCATAAAAACATGGAGTGACCGCTTTGCCTCCTATGGCCGCATTGAGCTAACTTCCCCTACTCAAATCGATCTCAAAAAATTAATTTGCTAGACAAAAAGAATGACCTATCAAGGTTGAGATATTTAATTTAAGACTGGTATGAATTAATATAACTACGTGTTAGTTGGATGAGTTGAAAAATCGAATAGGTCCATTCATCGGTCTAGACTTGGAAAACAAGGGTACCTAACCCTAGAGGTCACCATCAAACATTAGTCAGTAAACTATCACGTTATGGAAAAAGACACGCGCGGTTTGCCGTTCCCGCCGTGGTAAAGTCGGGATTAAATGTGTGTGCCTCATCAAAGTCTCGCGTGATTTATATATAACATCCAAACTTTTCGCATTTATAGTATTTGGATAGTGGTTTTTTTTGGCAATATGTAACTTCCCGGTTGACTAGTAGAGTTTTTTTAGGAAACGTTTTCTCGGAAAGTAAAAGGTTAAAGAAATAATTATTTGATAAATGTTAAATAATTATTTATTCAAATTAAATACCTATTAATGTTTGCTATTATTTATGATATACTTAAACGTTTTCTGTATATCTGTTACTTTTATAAAATAAAGCTCGATAAAAAAAGTCTAATCGGGAAGTTCCTCGCCTGTACCAGACTTGGTTAGATAAATTATACTCTACTCTACTATTGCCACTTTCACCTTTTGCTCGAAGTCCCTCACAAGTTCGTCCGTATGTTTGCAGCGCATCGACGGCGGGCCGTACTACCGGCCGGTGGTGCCTCCGCCGCAGCGGCCGCCAGCGTCCTCCGGGGGCATCCTCGCCTCTCTCACCAACTCCTTCAACAGCTTCGTCTCCAACATCTTCGGTTAAATAAAACCTACACCTCGTGACCTTCCGAACCACCAATCTAACAGTGGGCTAATGCCCGCCGTACAGAGGGTAGACCCGTTTCTAGCCATTCTAAGCATTAGGGATGGCCACTTTATATCCTCATTCTGAAAAGATCAATCAAAGTGGCCACAAAACTCACGCAAAAGTTTTAAAAGTGAATGGTCAATTTTAATCGCCTAACAACCAGCTTTTTCTACATCACTAGCGTTGTTTCGGTACCTTATGTCTTATATAACTAAATTATTTTTAACATTTGATTCATTAATTGTCGAAATTAAACTTATATCAAAATCCATAGAAATTAAATCCAACGAGTTCACGTTTTCTTTTTAAATTTCATAAACAAAATTAATTGTAGAAAGATGTTTCATGCCCGCTTGATTTTTCTATTCGACAATGTTCTTATATTATTAAGTGTTTGATGAAACGTCGAATATTAAAATTAGAATCTTGAAGTGTAATATAAAAGATCTCGTAACTACTTTCCAATTATTGTAAGTACTCGTACGTAAATCAACTAACCCGTGTTTTACGTTATAGAAACATTGTAAATACTATTATTATACCTGATTAAGTATTAATTATTTATTCATATAGTTAGATTTAGAAATAAATGCAAGAAAAAATTAATACGTTTTCTCTTTCATAATGTCCTACCCGTCCTATATCATCTAGGTTCATGAGTTTTGCATGACTGTCATCTTTAAAACAGGTAATACCCTCGAAAAATAATGGTTCTTTTACATTTGTATAAAATATAAAAAAGTCAAAGTATTTGTATAAGCAGCTGATTAAACAACCTATCTATTTGAAACCATTATCTCTACGTAACAAGGTCATAGCTGTAATAGTGTTGTGATGTACCAAATGTCTTTACTTCTCTGCTTGTCGTGAAACAGGAGAGATGTTTTTGTTCATAATTGTTATAAGTTTTGGTTTGTGGGCGCCGGTGACGACGTCAGTGATGGAGACCAGCACCGGGCCGGTATTGGGCAAGCTGATTGAGGATGACGTCGTCGGTGTGTCTTACTATGCGTATCAGGGCATTCCTTATGCAGAGAGTCCTAAAGGTGAACGTCGTTTTAAGGTAACACGAAAATTCTAACTTTCATACCGAATATTGACTTTCCTTTTTTATTAATACGAAAGTGGGTATAGTTGCACGTATATGTAAGTATAAAACTAAATTTTATTCTAGCCTCCCCTACCAAAGCAACCCTGGACGAACATATTAGACGCAACTGAAAAAGGCAAAATTTGTCCACAAGCAGAGGGTTCATATACAAGAGATGAAATGAGCGAAGACTGTTTGACAATCAGTATTTGCGTGCCCGCAACAAAGGAATTTAAATGGCGACCAGTATATTTCTATATTCACGGAGGTAGTTTTAAATCAAATACGGGTAATATCGATGTTTATGGACCGCAATTTTTCCTTAAGAGAGATGTGATATATGTCTCGGTCAACTACAGGTAATTTTCAAAAATATTGTGTGATAGATAACCTCTGAACAAATGCAAATGTAATCCAAATGCAATAATTGACTGCATATCAATTATATTATAAGTATGTTACTTATCTATAAATTATAACTTTATCATATCTCCTCTAAAGAGTCCATACAACCAGCTGCTATCAAAATAAGTATATAATATAAACAAATTGAACAATGTTTACAGTCCAACGATACAATCTTGTTTTATGTTTAATAATGTTGAATTAAGAACGAACGTATTATAATATACTATACTGCCTATAATAGCGGCATCTCGTAGCAGTGAACATTGGCATTGTGATGATAATGCTGAAATTTTTTCAGGCTCGGGGCGTTAGGATATCTGTCACTAGAAACAGAAGATGTACCTGGTAACGCAGGCATCAAAGATGTCATTCTAGCCTTAAATTGGGTTAAAGAAAACATTGGAAAATTCGGAGGAACTACAGTAACCATTGGAGGTCAAAGTTCTGGTGCAGCTCTAGTTCATTATTTATTATTGACTGAAAAGTCCTCGGGACTTTTTGACCGAGCTATAATAGAAAGCGGCAGTGCTTTAAATTTCAGATTTTTCTCAGAATATCCTACAGTGCACGCTTTTGCACTAGCCGATCAACTTGGTTTTGCAACAGACAATATTCAGAACTTAACAAAGAGTTTAACCAACGCTAATGCCTTCGATATCGTGAAAGCTCAAGAGAACGTATATAAAAACAACCGAAACATTATGCGACCTTTTGCACCTTTTCTGCCATGTATTGAAAAGAAAACATCACATGCAGTGTTGACTAGACATCCTAAGGATATTATACAATCGGGTATACCACAGAATGTTCCAGTGCTAACGGGTATTAATTCAAGAGAGGGAATCTACATGTGGCCCTCTTTAATTAAAAAACCAGTTCAAATACTTCAGCAAAACTTTACACTTTGCATTCCATACAATATAGAATATCCTATAGACTCGAATGAAAACAAAGAACTAGTGAAATCTTTAAGTGATTTGTACTTTGGAGGAACTAATTTGAGTAACTGGACTTTCACCAATTTCTTCGATTTATTATCTGATACGCAATACGCGCTTAGCATTGATCTATGGTTAAGAATACATACTCGTAGAATACTAAGTAAACCTGTATATTACTATGAATTTAACTTTGATGGAGATCTCAATTATGCTAAAATAGCTAACAACATAACGTTTCCTGGAGCCGCTCACGCAGACGAATTAGGATATTTGTTTACAACTAAGTCTACTGAACCTTATCTCCATAATATTGACAGTAAAACTCAAAGGACACTAGCGAATGTGTTAAAATATATAACAAACTTCATAAAATACGGGTAAGTACTAACAAAAAGTTTGATATTGCTAAGGTAAAGTGAAATTATCGAGAGCACCCGCATCCGTTCGTTATACTTGGCAAAAGAGACTCGGTTTAACGTATAGTAAAAGGAATTTGTTTTTATTCCTAAAGCAAAAATACGAAAACTTTTATTGGGAGTAAGGCCTCAACAGTGAAATATGCTTAACACTTACTTAAAACTTATTGACACTATGTTGCCGTATTCGTGACTCGTGTAGGTACAGTCACCATCAGATAAATCGTAGCAGATAATGTGGCCAACTACTTTCTGCACAGTCAAACTGCCAATAAGTTCCTTACATTCTAAACTATCATTTATATCTGAACATTCATAATGTCAATAATATCTGAACAGCAGCTTGTCAATAATTTCTATACAGACATAAAACCTAAAATATCTAAACAAATTCATTATAAAGTGTATATAAGCTTATAACTGCCTTTCCGTCAGAGATGTGCTACGCAGCTAACATTTATTTGTATCAGAGATGTTCTATGTAATCTTTTCCATTGATGCTAAGCTATGTAGCGGAGCGAGTAAGACGTGCTATGTACTGATGAAACTGAACTGCGACAAACATTACTGCTACGACACTACGCTAGTGGGGCACGACTTCACTACGCTCGCAATGAAGTCATGTTGGCCTAATGTATTGTTGCAGTAGTGTAGTGTAATGTTCCAGTCATTTCGGTTGCAGTGTAGTCGTGAAACAGTGAAGTCGTTTCAAGTCAAAGTCAAATATATTTATTCAAATAGACTTATAGATAAGTGCTTTCGATAGATAAATTGTCCCGCCAAAGTTAGTATATAAATCTCTTTAAACAAATATTTTAGAGAATCTCTCCGTCGAAGGTTGTAAATGGCGCGCACAGCTTTTTTTTTTTGAAGTAGAACAACAACTATATTATAACGGCTGCTGAGCCCCACAACAGGCCATAGGACATTACACTATAAAAATAACTAAAGTAAACTAGTCTAGCCGTTTCAATATCAGTCAGGAGCCTTATTATCCTTATTGCGAAAGCCGCAGAACTAAGTCTACTCGACAAGGCTTCAATATGTAAATCTCATTGTACTTTTGAATCTAATGTAATGTCAAGAAATTTTGTACTCTCAACTAACTCTACCAGATCCCTATTCAAATTAAAATGCATATCGACCTGCCCTACATTAGGTAATGAGAATTTAACCAACTTCGTTTTGGTAGGGTTAAAAGACAAATTATTACTGTTGAACTAGTGCGCGACTTGAGAGAGAGCACTATTTAGTTAGCCAGAACAATTGTTTCCTCTATCAATTTTAAAAATTAATAATGTATCATTTGCAAATAGTACTGTCTTACATAAATTACTCGCGTAGTTAGGGAGATCTTTAATATATATTAAAAACAGCAGAGGGCCCAATATTGAACTTTGGGGCACGGGCTCCAGTAGAAGCACTATTATTTACAATCAATTTTTGATTTCTATTGTGCAAGTATGACTGCAAAAGGCTAACTGATTTCCTAGAGACACCATAATGTTCTAGCTTCTTTAAAAGTGTAACGTGATTAACGCAATAGAAAGCTTTAGATAGGTCACAGATTATACCAATTACGTCTTACTTGCCCTCCCAAACCTCAAAAATATGTTTGAGGAGTACAATTCCAGCATCAGTAGTATTTTTACCTTAAGAAAAGCAGAACTGATTATTATGAAGGATTTGATTTTTAACCAACTTCAAAAAAGGAGGAGGTTCTCAATTCGGTAGGTATATTTTTTTTATGTATGTACACCCTCCGAGGTTTCTGAACCGATTTCCGTTATTTTTTGTTCAATGCAGAATAGTTGCCAATTGGTCCCATAAAAATGTGATTTAGTTTGACCCAGTACTTTTTATGTTATGAACATTTTTATATATTTCATTTCATTGTTAACTTGGACGATGTATTTTGTTTATAATGTACATGAAACCTTATCTAATCTAGAAAAACACTGCTGTAGTTTACAAAACAACCTATTACAGACACTAAAAAGTGAAAAAAAACTGCGTTATAAAAACCTAATACAAAAACTAAAAAGCAAAAAATAAGACATTTGGAGTCGGTGCCAGCACAGGCAAGAAAAATAAAATAATAGGAGCTCAAAGTAGAATGTCTTGGCTGCCACTGAATCCAAGTCTTATTTTTTTGCTTTTTAGTTTTTGAAGTCGGTTTTTTTCTGTTATATAGTCTAAAAATTGACAGTATAATTTTTTCAAAAAATTTTACTAAGTGCCGGTAAGACTGATATCGGTCTAAATTTGTAGGGTCACTTTTGTCATCCAATTTAAAAAGAGGAATAAGCTCACTATATTTCATTAATTCGGTAAAAGTACCTTTATCTATGCATTGATTAAAAATGAAAGCTAAATATGGAACTATTATTTCAATTATTAATTTAATAACGCTGGTTGATACGCCCCATAAATCTTCAGTCTTTTTAATATTTATAGACTTGAAAGCTTTTGAAATGTCGTCACTATTATTACACTTATCAACACATAACTCTAAGAGGGCAGCAGCAACGTTTAGACAGGAATTTAATTTACTGGTAGTTTCTAAGGGTACCCAAAAGAAGAAATCTTCAAAAACACGGGTTACCTCAACGTCAGATTCAATTAATCTACTTTAAGAGAGAAGGAGTTTACATTATTTTTATGTTTTCCCAGTTGTTTGGTTAATAATATTCCAAATAGCCTTTATTTTATTATCCGATAATTTATTTTATTTTATTTGAATAGAACATCGCTTTAGCAGCTACACATACATTTCTAAACTTTTGAGAATACTTCCTGACATATTCAATAAAATTTGAGTCACAGGAAGTATGCTTTTACGCATAGAGGTCATATAGTTTCCTTCTACTTGTGTAAATTCCTGGCGTGGCCCAATCACTAAACTTCACTTTATCCGAATTTCAATTGATCACTTTTTGTTTAAACGTTTTACTAAATTCACCTTCAACCACATGAAATAAATCATTATAAAGATAATTAGACTCCATAATAGAAACTGGTAAAGTCTCAATTTTATTAATCACATTGTTTTTAGTTATTGGCCTGCATACAATTTTCCGCTTAGGACAGACATGATGGTGCTCTATAGAGGCTTGATGTCCACTATGGTCCGATTTAATAACATTTAAGGTAAATGCAGGTATTAAGCAACATTTCAAATTGGCAGTAAAAAAATATGCATAAGTAAAAGTGCTAAGTTCATACAAATATTTTTTCTCTGAAGTTTATTTAACTCTCTATTTAATTAATACTAAAATTTGCTTAATATACTTATCTTTTGAACTGAAAAATATTTTTTTAAATCAGAAAGTCAACTGCAGCTAATACCAAGGGTCCCCACATGCCGATCAGCTAATACCGAGGGACTTACCGAGGGTAGGAACTCGCATATACTCGGTGATAGTTTCCCATAGGAAGCGAATACCGAGTGACGAAGAAATTTTATTCACTCGGTGATAAAGCAATGCATTAACTATGAGCATGTTTTATCGACCCATATCACTCGGTAATTAGGTTCTCATACTTGCTATTAACGAGGGTTGTTAATTTTTTCGGTCGGTAATAGCTTCGGTAACAGGATTTGCTTTCATCATACTACTTCTTCTTCTTTCTTAATTAATTCACAATAAAATTCGCTAATTTTGCCAATGTCAAGTAAATATATTTTGTAATATGTAGAAATTGTACGGTAGATTGAGTTAAAAATGGAGTCTCACAACACGTGTTATTATGAAAAGAACTCGGGTGAAACTCCGCTTTCATCATAAACCGACCCACAAATGAATGTCAGTTGTGTTATATAAAAAACAAAAATGTCTATTCTACAATCTGAGATTAATGTCGCAGTAAAAATAACTATTAATTTTTGCAATGCAAAAAGTCCTTTTTGCTTAAGAACTTTGAAGAAATGATATTTTTATGCTTGATGTTTCTTGCCAAAAATTAAGATTTCTAGCTGATAAACTGTACCACGGAAATGGCTCAAAACTTCTTTTAAATATTTAAAAGTAACATGGCAATGTATTTATTGATATTATTTCGTCGTCTCAGCCACATGACACCCACTGCTGGGTATAGGCCTCCCCCAAATAGATTTTATTTAAAGCAAACATATTAAAATACAAGAAACGTGCTTCTTTTGTATTTGGAAGATAGTATGCAACGACTTTGTCAAATAGGCGTTGGCATAAATATCATAAAATGATCAAAAAACTCTTAAGAAAAAATTGTGTGTGCTAACGTTCGCAATTTGTTGTCTAAACTTTGAGTCTAAAATGCCAATATTAAAATCCCCACATATGACAACCTTTTTATTACTTTTACTAGTTATTCTTAAAACTTCCTCCATAGTGGACTCAAACTCTCGGTAATTAGGTACTCTGTGGGGGTGTGTTTATAACACATATTACAATAATTTGGTCTAGTTCCACACAAGACAATTCAATTATTCGTTAAGTATTGGGATTCAAAAGAATCAAATAACTTGGAAAAGATTCCAAAGTTGTATTATTAGAAATGTCTGAATTTAACTGCTCAATAAAAGCAGATGTTTTTATAGCCAGATTATTCGCTAATTGTTTAAAATAAAAAGATAGCGAAAGCGCTATTTGTCGCATAAATAAATAGGCAGATAATATTTATCCTTGGTCAAGTTTAAATCCTTAAACAATGTATTTATGTCAATCAAATGTAGTTGATTACTATTATGCTAAGCTATACGTTTTTAAATTGTATCTTACTTTATTTTCTAATTGAGAGAAGCCTATCGTAGAGAAATATAAACATAACTACTTTCCTAACATTTAATGAGCATATTGAGTTATAGTATGTTATTAATGGATTTTTATTAATATTACCTCTATCCCCCAATCAAAATTACCAAATTTGTGTTGTCATCATAAGACTTCTTAACAATTGATTTCATTATACTATTTATAGTACAGCCAGGTATACAATAGTAATTAATAACATTTTGAACCGACTTCAAAAAAAGGAGAGGATTTTTTTTTATGTATGTTACTCGATTACTCTAAGAAGGCAGGACCGATTTGAGTAATTATTTTTTTATTCGAAAGGGTTTACTTCCCATGTGGTCCCATTGTCATCATGTCAGGATCTGATGATGGGATCCTGGAGAAATCCAGGGAACTCTTCAAATATTATAGGCACTCCTACAGCGATTTCGGTGTTTTCTATAGTAACTTATGCTTATGCTTCCGGAAAGCACCATTTGGTGAAGTGGAACTGATGATGAAGACCACAAATGGTCATCGGAACTATTAAATACTTAGCATTTTACGGAAGCGATACTATTACTTTAATGTGGTTCATAAGCAATTTATGGTCGACTCAATGCATGTAATGAAGTGGAGCTGGTGATGAAGTATCGGGAGAACTCCTTAATAAGTAACGTGCCTGCACCGGGAAAAGCAGCATTTTGTAAAAGGTGATGAGGAGTTGTCATGAGGTTATTAGCGTAGGCACGGGACCTCTTCTAACTTGAAACATTGTGAAATAAAAAACGGTTTTAATTTTTTTATAAAAAGTTTTTTCCTTAGATTGTTTCTGGATCAATTGGCCTAAGTTTTTTCATCTCATCACAGAAAATAATAGCTTTAGTGACACTATTTTTAGAAGGGGATGCATTTACATTATTGAGTGATACACAATCAGAAATATTACAGACTTCAGGGCTGGTAGGTATACAAACCTCCCGAGCATCCTGGCTTATTGATTACGGCTTAAATGATTCCTGTCAATCAAACAACTACATCTGCATTTCTTACCTAGGGACTCAAATCGGTCTGTATTAAAATTACAAAGGTCGATCATGTCATTTGCAGCCACTTTTTGATAATTAGCTGCTTGCGGGAGAATTAAAAAAAAATATATAAAAAAAACATAAAAAAAGTCAATATCACTTATTCAGTCTAGGCTGTTACAAGCACTTATGAACTATATATTAACTATATATTATTCACTCAAGTTAGTGTACATTTCCCTAAGTGAAAGTTCCAAATTATCAATTTTGCCACTTAATTCAATACTTACAATTTAACTTTCTTTATTCTTATTCATGTTTCTTTGGTAATCACTTTTAATGAGCTAACAATAGTGTACGTTCTTTCTGTAAGTTACAATTGTTTTTATAATAATTTTGTCTTTTGATTAATTTCTGTGTTTTCCTTATGTGTGTATTAATTATTTTTTTTCCCGCTACTAAACTGACAAATACTATTGTTATAGATGTTGTAAGTCCGCCTGGCACCATCTTATCTAAGTCTGACGCACAATGTTCTGACAACAATGTTTTCAGCATTGTTGTATTCCGGCAGTTAAAGATTAGATAGCCAATTCCTCAGTGATTGAGGATTCCGAGAGGCTCGCTTCCATCTTCAGCCTTATTAATACTTAAAATCAGGTATGATGAAGGCTAAGAGTTTCCCCGTCGCTCATAAAAAAAAGAAGACAAACTTATTTTTAGGTCCTTTACGCGACTCAATGCCTGTTCATGAGTGTCAAAACAAGCCCTAAATGAAAGAATAAAGTCTTCCATTTGGTTACACTTGTCTACCACTTCCGCATATTTAACATGAAACTCAGCAAGTTCATTCTTAAGTTCGGAGTTACGGGTAATGGTCTTGAGAATCTCATGTCCTCTCTTTCCTGCAGTAACGTATCATTCAGTTCTTTTGCTGCCTTGAGTCCTCCAGTGTGTCGCAGTGAAGTCTTGTCGCAGTGAAGTCGTGTCGCAGTGAAGTCGTGTCGCAGTAAAGTCGTGTCGCAGTTAAGTTGTGTCGCAGTGAAGTCGTGTCGCAGTAAAGTCGTGTCGCAGAGAAATCGTGTTGCATTGAAGTCGTGTCGCAGTTGAAGTCGTGTCGCAGTAAAATCGTATCGCAGTGAAGTCGTATCGCAAAGAAGTCGTGTCGCAGTAGCGTAGTGTCGAAGTGAAGCCGTGTTGCAGTAGCGTAGTGTCGTAGTCGTCATAAAGTCATACTTAACCCAGCGAAGTCATATCATAACGCAGTGAATTCGTGTCCGCGTACGTGTTGTCGCAGTAGCGTAGTGTAGTGTAGTGTCGCAGTGAACTCTGTCGCAGTAGCGTAGTATCTCAGTGAAACCTGCAACGTATTGTCGCAGTAATCATTATAATAATTTAATTCTTTATTTAGATAACAGAGATCCATAGTGCATAGCAGTGATAGCAGTGACGTTATACAACGTTATTTTATGTTTACCCAAAACCTCAAAACCATTTGTAGAACTCGTCATATAACAAACAACATTTTGTATGGAAACAACCCTGAAATCGCGAAAAAAATCAGCTGCCTCATAGAAAATTTTATTTGAACACTGCTAAAATGTATGAAACATCTGTTTTTTTCACGATTTCAGGGTCCCATGTTCCATACAAGAAGTTATTCTTTATGTTTTGTGTTAACATAAAATAACATTGTATTTGTTGACATATTTATAAGTCTGTATAGAAATTATTGACAAGTTGCTGTTCAGATATTTATGACTTATACTTACTGAATGTTGCGATATTAATAATGTTTAGAGTATAAGGAACTTATTGGCATTTTAAATATTCAGATGTATTTGGTCACCTTGTCTGCTACGATAGTTCCTATTTTAGACATAATTAGAATTCTAATCGCGGGCAAAAATATATGAAAATGTTGCTGCTATGTAGACACCCCGGTTGTGGTCACTATCCGGTTGTGGCCCCATTGAACATTAAACTTATCCTAATCCTAACAACAACAACAAGGACAAACAAACACACTTTCGCATTTATAATATTATAAATGCGAAAGTGTGTTTGTTTGTCCTTCCTTCACGACTTAGCTAAGCAACCACTAGGCACCTACTTGACTTTTTGCAAAGAGTTAAAAGGACGGAGAGTAACATAGGCTACTTTTTATCCCGATATTTCCACGGGAACGAAAAGCGGAAGCTAGTAAGTATGTAAATAAGGATTAAATAAAAGTAGCTACCACTTCGGCTTAGAGTCGTCAGAACTGGTCGTCTACCTACTTTTGAAAACTAGATAGTTTCCTGAATTTCAAATAAACAATACTCAGTAGGTACTTATCGTACTTATATACCTACTTTAATATCCTTGTTGTATTGCAGAAACCCGACTCCGGCAGGTATTCTTGGTCCAGTATATTGGCCCGTAGCTGGCAGTGGTCGTTATCACCTGTTACTCAATGATGACCCGAAGACTATGTTTGGGCCACCTTTAAAAACCAGATTTGACTTTTGGAATAATGTCTACGAACAATATTATAATTACCTGAAAAACGGTGGTGTACGCGAGCCTAGAATTGCACCAGATTTTCCTGTTTAAAGTGTTTTTTTAATCATAAACATTATGTATACTATGTATGTGTTTAATATATATTTTAAATACTTATGACATTAACGGCATAAAATAAGTAAATTCCTAAGCTTGTGTGAGAAATTAACACAACATTATTCACTAGATTATTCCACAATGTGGAGTGAGGACCCTCTTGGTTGTACCACAGACCCAGGTGTTTAAGCCTTATAGCAGCCATGGAGGCTTCCTGTTGTATAAACAGGTCCAGGGGTGTTAGATCCAGAGCTACTTCAAGGGCGACTGTGGGGGTAGTTCGCATGCAGCCTGTTATCGCAGAGCATGCCAATCTTTGGAATTTCTGCAGCTTGTTGATTACGGTTCTTTGCTCTGTTTTGGACCACCAGGCAACGGCTCCGTATGTGATTATGGGACGTATAACAGTTTTATACAGCCACATCGTTATTTTCGGTGATAGCCCCCAGCTTTTGCCAAGCAGTCTTTTACATTGGCAAAATATGATGGTGGCTTTGTTTAGTTTACCTTCGAATTGTCTATTCCAGAGGAGTTTGTTGTCTAGTATCACCCCTAGATACTTCACTTCCTTGCTAAGGGACAGACTGGTATTGAAAAGTTTAGGAAGTTTAAGGTTGCCTAGACTCCGTTTGTTTGTGAACAGGATTAGTTCCGTCTTTGTTGGGTTCACTGTTAGATTGTGTTTGATGCACCACTGTTCGACGACCTTTAATGCGGACCTCATTCGGTCACATATCACACTCTCAACTCGTCCGCTGATGAGTATGGTCAGGTCGTCTGCATAGCCTACTGTGAGGAAGTTGCGGTCGTTGAGCCAGCTAATCAGCTCATTGACCACAATGTTCCATAAAAGAGGTGAGAGGACACCCCCTTGGGGACATCCTTTTGCTACTACCCCTCTGGTGGTATCATTCACAGTAAATTGTATAGCTCTGTCTCTTAACATGCTGTCAATCCACCCGGCAATAGTGGATCGACACCATGTTTGGAGAGGGCCTGGCTTATGCTGGTAAAGTTGGTTTTGTCAAAGGCTCCTTCGATGTCGATGAAGGTGCCTAGTGTTGATATTTTGTGTATGAGATTGCCTTCTATATAAGAAACCACCTTATGTAGGGCAGACTCTGTTGATTTGCCTGCAGAATAGGCATGTTGGTTTGGATTTAAACGGTTCCTGACCAATGCAGTGCTCCTTATTTCCCTGTCTACTAGTCTCTCTAACGCCTTTAAAAGGAATGATGTGAGGCTAATTGGTCTGAATGATTTAGGTTGAGTGTAGTCTCCTTTGCCGGGTTTAGGGATAAAGACTATTTTGACTTCCCTCCATTTCATAGGAATGTAGCGGTGTGCTAGGCAGCTTCTGTAGATGGCTACGAGGTGATCAATAAGACCTCCGTCGCTCCACCTCATCAGCCCTGGAAAAATTCCATCTAGGCCCGCTGATTTGAATGGGAGGAAGCTGTTGATTGCCCATCTTACTTTTTCAGGGTTGACAACCTTGTGGGCGGTGATCCAATCGGTTTCAGCAGGTTGATTCTCATCTATTTCTCATCAATATTAGGGGAGCCGGGAGCCCAAGCGGTGATTTCGGGATTTACTAAAGCGCGGCACATTAATATACAGAGTGATACCTTGTACCCGGTTAAGAACCTCCAACCAGGGACCGGAAAACCCCTTTTTCAGAGTTACCCTATTTAAAAGGTAAGCCTATTAAAATGTAACCCAGACGATAGGGTTACCCTATTGATTTGGTTAGCTTATTAGTTTGGTAACTTTTTGAATAAGGTTTAACCACTTACCAATAAATAGGGTTACCCTTAGGATCGCCCATCTCTTGTCTACGCATTCGAGATACTTCTATACAGCTGGAGTTCTAGATGATGTTATTGAAGTTTAGTTCGCACTACGGAAAGTCGTTGTTCTTCTTTTCCGAGAATTATTTGTGAAACCGATTTTTCGTGATTGAATACTATTTTGGTGTCTTACTATGGAATCGATCCAATCCATAGATGATACAGAACTAAAAAAATGTATTAAGCAAGCTTTTTTCAAACGTAAGTACAATACCTACCTATTGATGATTCATTTTCTGTTTCACTTGTCGGGTATAGAAAGCTACATTAAATAAAACAAAAATATATGTCAATTCTCTTATGAAATACCAATTTTTAATTATGTAATATTAGTTTTATTATCAACCAAATTGTGAATGCTAAATTAATGTTGAAAAACATTATTTTTTTATTCATCATGTCTTAATGTAAATAATCTAGGAATAATGTTATTTAATTACATTATTTAATTTAATATTAAATTAATATGTAGATAAAAGTTTAATAGAGTTATAAATATCATTCAATTAATGAATTTTATGTTATGTTAATAAAGTACGCAATGGCGTAGGTACTTTATTAACATAAATAATTAGTTACTAAAAAATAATGTGGAAGATTCAATATTTATTAGGAAAATATTATTCATTATAATAAGAATATGTACTTAAATCATATTTAAAACAAATTGTATGTAATAAACATATATTTAAATATTTATTTATTTTCAAAGAGATTATTTTAATTATTTTTACAGGAAAAAAATCTGACACTGGATCGAAAATTTCGGACACAAATAAGGTGATTCGTGTTATGAATTCATCTATTTTTAAAATAGAAGAGATGTCCTCAGAAAAATCAGCTTTAGTGGACAATTCTACACAAAGCTGTATTGAAGAAAATGTAATGAGTCGCTGCAATTGTGAAAGAAACTTAATCGCTGTAACTATAAGAAAGAATTTAGAAAATGTTCCTGATGAATTCTTGAAAAACTGCTTTTATGACATTAAAACGGTTATGGACAAATATCAGACAAAATGAAACCAGTACAGATTTTATTTGAAGATTTATTCATCAAAACGACTTATGCAAATTATATAAATCACAGAAACAGTGTTATTGAATAATCAGCCTTATGTTGAATAAATAAATAATATTAATACAAACTATGTTTTAATTGCGATACAATTAAATACTAAATAATCAACTTTTCAAACTTGGAATATAATAATATCACAACAATAGTCTTATAAATAGGTAACCTACACTAACAAAACTTACCTATTTCAATAGATAGCAATCTTGTAAACAAACTTGTATTGACTGACATTGACATAAGCTTGTCTAAATGTCAATAATAAATTGGTTTCTTTACAACATCTAATCTTAATCTATTGAAATAGACTATACGCATCACAGCATCAATTTGTATAATAGCGAATCATGCTAATGCTGTGAAACAGTATCATTAAAAAAATATATATTAGTAAAAATATACGCAGTGGGACAACCTGTAGGTAATCAACTTTACAAGCTCTGCAAATCAATAACAGTCTTGAAATACTCAGTAATCACAGTCCTATTAAAAGTTTTCATAATGCTAAATGATGCTTATGTTATTGAACAGTATCATTATAATATCAGCCTTTTATAAAGTACTTAGATTTATATCTCTATCTATTTATCTCTTGGTAAAAATTTTTTTAACAAACTTTAACATGTTTGCAACACAATACTAAACAAATCAAAAAATTATAAATCAAGTTTCATACAACAAATAATTAGTATAATTTATAGCACAAAATAACACGTTAAATTATAGCAAATCTTTGTTTTCTCTTACAATCATCAAATCCTTTAAAAAACGAGGACTAAGGTTGCTTCTTAATGGATGAAGCACAAATTTCAATGAGGAAAAAAGTCTTTCTACTGACACTTGAGTTGCTGGTGCACCTAGAACAGTGTTGGCTATATCAGCTACTTCTGACGAGGTAGTGGCCACATTTTGCCAGTGCCTTAGTATGTCCTCCTCTAAATTGATCCGTTAATTGAGGCAAAGGTCGTGTAAACACACATCAATGGACCTACTTTTCACTACATTTCCTCGCGCTCTATCTTTACTCTGAAGCATAGCTTCAATAGCAGAATAGTTAGTGCTACTAGTGCTAGGCATTGGATTATCTATATCCAATTCAGTATCAACCAGTTCAGGATTGGAAGACAATGAGTCCCTTTCTTTCAGACTTTTGATTTGCATATACACCTGTTTCAAAAGTGTCCTTGCCTTTTGGCACTGATCTGGAGACAAAATAACGTTCAGACGGCTATCCAAATACAAAGCCTCTAAAACCACGTCATTTTTCATTAGGTTTGTTTCTCTTTTCGTCATAGCAGTATACAGAGCAACTGCAAAACTGTGATCTATTATGGCGATTTTATTTTTGCAATTCAGCCACGTGATATAAAAATCACCCATAGTTAGTTGTTCTTTTTGAAGTCTCAAAGTGGCTTCATTTGCTGGCTCAAAACATTTAATTGAATCTTCGACTTCGCTCCAAAAAATATCTGATACTAACATTAATATTTCTGGGGTATCTTCACAAAATGTTCGAAGACTTATTAATCGAACCAACATATTATATGTTGAGGTCCACCTAGTAGCGCAGTCTTTAATCGGCTTCCTTAAACTTGCATGTCTTAAACGGTTCAAATTATTCGGCTTGCGTAAAATGTTAACCACATTTTTTGCCATTGCTATCGTTGATTGTATAGCAACGTCAGCGTTAATCGCATCTTTAACAGCCAATTGTAGTGTGTGTGCCGCACATAACATCCCTCGCACTTGGAATGTCCCTTCATTATTAATGAAATTATGAACATCAACATCGATAGAGTGGAAAATATCATTTACCTGCTCCTCTTCTATGCTTTCTTCTTCGCCTTCTTCATTTTCGTCCATTAATTCAAATTCTTCTTGGTCGGGTGTGCAGTTATCATACTCAGAAATGTATGCTCCTCCCATCAATTTTACCATCTTCACCATATTACTACCATTATCAGTACAGATACAATATATTTGATCGACCCCAATTCTAAAATCTGTCAATAATTCTTCAATCGTATTTTTTAAGAAAGTCGATGTTTGTCTATCGCACACTTCCAGAACTCCTAGATTTCTTACGACAATCCTTCCATTTACAATATATTGCACATTCACGCCGATAAACTTGCGTTCAAGGCAAGTTGCGGCATCCAATTTTAAACTTATCATTTTGTTTTGTACTTCACTCGATATGCTTTTTCTAATAGCATTAGCTTCTTCTTGTATTTTTGTTTTTATTGCTTTAACGTTAATTGTTTTACTTGCAACATCACTTGTAGCGGCAATATTAATAATTTCATGAAAGGCCTCATCTTCCATCATGGCCAATGGTCTTCCGTGAATGGTTACAAGTCGGACACAGAGTTTTTTCAATTGATCAATCCTT
This sequence comes from Chrysoteuchia culmella, assembly GCA_910589605.1. Classification (NCBI taxonomy): domain Eukaryota; kingdom Metazoa; phylum Arthropoda; class Insecta; order Lepidoptera; family Crambidae; genus Chrysoteuchia; species Chrysoteuchia culmella. Next base: position 15,525,553 of record OU342651.1, on the reverse strand, counting down.
GCTATTGCGATGTTATCGGATGAACTAGATATATTTTTGCGTATGATTTTGGTATTTAAATCTTCAACAACTTGATACTCATTGGAATGTTTGGTGGCAATATGATTTTTTAAATTTGTTGTATGTTTACCCTGAAATAGAATTAAAAACTATTCATGTTATCAAGAACTTCAATAAAACATAAAATGAAACAAAACAGTGAGAATATTTTTATTTTAAGTACTTCCAACATTCATCACAATAGATAAGCATAGCTTGTAGATTAGCTAACGGATCAACATACATATACATATACAAATATAAACTTCCATGTCTTAGGTAAAAATGTTTTGCTTCTTATCATACCTCCTCACTCGCCTACCCCGCGGGATTCGAACCCGCTACCCTTGGCATCATGTTATGATAATAAAATTAAATAACTAAAGGAATAACAAATGCGAAAAAAAACACACGGTGTAAATCATTACCTACATAATTAAACTTCATTATGGAGTTTTATTAATTACTAGCTGTGCCCGCGACTCCGTCCGCGTGGAATGTAATAAAAAAAATAGTTTATTTAGTTTTTGACATTTTTATTTTAATTATCATTTATTTACAGTTTTTTTATTAGCTTTATTGAAAAAATTCTCTATATACCATATTTGGTATACGATTTTCTTGGGATAAAACAACAACATGATATAAGCACTGGAAATCAATTTCTAAATGAAGTCGTCGAGACACAACTGTCAGCAATAGCCCGCTCTCGCGTCAGAGTTGGCATGCGCGTGAGCTGCCAGTGAAAGTCCCGTCCAAATCGGTCCAGCCGTTCCAGAGATTAGCCGGAACAAACAGACAGACAGACAAAAAATTTAAAAATCTGTATTTTGGTATGTGTAACGTACTTATATACATTCATATGCATGTAGTAGAAAGCGGTTATTTTAATATTACAAACAGACACTCCAATTTTATTTATTTGTATAGATTAAAATTGTCTTTTGTAGGAACATAATTTAATATACTCTAAATAAACTTGGTCTCATGTTCGTACTAAATAAGTCAATGTCTTTTCTTTCCAATAGCTATAAAAGCAAAGCAAATTTTACTAAAAACAAACCAGAGAAACTCAGACTTAGACCTACCTACTATACTTGAGCGGTAGGTATTTACTCATGGTGATTTTGTTATTTTTTGTATAAATATTCAACTTTTTGTTACAACAAATAACAATTTTGTTATTCTTATATTCAACATTCATACAAAATATAAAACGTGTGAGTGACCGAGTTACATACAAACTCATTTTTCAATATTTTTAGTTAAAACACTAATTTATTTTAAAACAACACTTTATCTCGCCCCACTAAACATGCTTTGACCATATTATGATGATGATAGTGATTATAATTATAATAATAACTCACCTTTAATTTAGTTTTGCATATTTCACATGTGCTCGTATTTGACTCTTTATCGTACTGAAAATAACGATGAACTGCGTCTTTTCTCGTTGGAGCCATTCTTCACAAGGCAATTTAATTAATTTAATAATTTTCAATAATTCACGTTCGAAAAGACGATTATTCGGCGTGCAGATTCCAAAGAAAGTGACAAGTAATAGAGCACGTAAACAAAATTTCGCACGTGAGTGACGGCGCCGACAGGTTACAACCTGCTGAACTGTCGAAGTCAAAAGACTATCGTCTTGATAGGATGCGCAATAATAAGTCTTATGCGCTGCACGTAGAAATTAAAATAGGCATGGCATCATTCTAAAACACTTGATAGGGTAAGCCTATTAAGGGGTTTTTAGTATTGGTAAGCGCTTACCTGATGTAACTGTATAGTTAGTCTTAGCATTTCGTCGGGGTTAGTCCGATGATAAGGTTACCTATTTATGGGGTTTTTGAAAACAAGCCAATTAAAAACCCAATCGAAAACCCACTTATGGGTAAGTGGTTCCGGTCCCTGCCTCCAACAAGGATAATGGATCAGATTAGTAAAAAAAATTGATCATCAGAAATTCTCGAGATTTATGTTAAGGTATCTCAGATTAAGGTAGGGTGAGTTAATTACATGCTAAAAAGTGTATATTCCACCTGACAATTGAGAGTGACGTAAAGAAAGGGCTACAAAGTTGTATAAAAAAAAGTCATCTCGAGCGTTGCATTTTTTTAAAATGAAACAATTCAAGGAGAACGAAACATATCTAATCTGACGATTTCCACGAGCCGAAGTAACAAAAATTCGTCGTTAAAGTTTAATGCGTGCAGCTGCGTGATGCCTATATTCCCCTCTCCGTTCTATTCCTCTCTCATTCTTTCTCTATCTATTACTCTCTCACTCCGTCCCCATTCTGGTTTCTGTTGCCATGACACTACAGAGACTCGTTCGTGGCATTTACAACGTGTTTCCAACGTTTTGACCTTTTTTGTTATTTTAATGTTTAAATGTTGTTTTGTTTAATAATAAAAAAAAATAGCCTGTTTTTTCTTATAAATGAGTCATATAGAATCAAAAGCGGTTATCTGTTCTCTTTGACGTTTTTTTGGTAAACAGTAAAAACGTTTTTTTATGCGGTAAAATGGCATTAAACTATTGTTTTTTCGTGATAACTTTATTTTTTTAATTTTAAATGAGAATACACACAAAATGTTTGGAATATGACAGCATTGAAAATAACTATAACTGCTTAATTTATGTAGATATCCGTATTTGATATTGAAAGTTAACCATAGCCATATTTGATCCCAAGCTTATTACAGATGGCCATATTTGAAACTGAGAAATTGACAGATAGCCGTATTTGATGCTAATTGACAATAGGGTTGTCAAAATCAAAACTAGTATAATATATTAAATGGGGACGTTTGACATAATTTTGCGATGTAGGCATATCTTTCTTTTTTAAGTTAATCGATTGATTGATGTTTATTATATCTTAGATGGGAACATACCACATTCTCAATCGCAAGATTCTACCGGATGTTCTCCACATTTCTTTCCAGCCAGCGGGATCCTTTTTACGTTTTCTTGAAAAATTATTATTTACTCGTGTTGGGTTGATATCCATTTTGATTATTTCTACGAAATAATTACCTTTTCTGTGCCAAAAACTTAAATAAACCACTAAAAACGACACACGTAACACGAGCAAATTACTAAGAGACGCCATTAAAATAATAAAATAAAAAATAAAAATATTTATTACTCGGACAACAAAGATCCATAATTGGTTAGTAGGTGATACAAAACGAAAGCTTAATTTCTATGTTAGTACTTAATAACTAAAACGGAGCGAGTGATACAGCACATGTGCGCGATCAATAGACAGTCCCCATAATCGGCAAAGCTTCATAAAATACTGTTCGGGCTGCCACGGATTCGACGCAACAGGGATCCCGCTTTTTTGCGCAAAATAGCCGGGAAACTGTCGACATGCGCATCCGCAAACATCCCCGATGCACTACAGAAACGTGGCAGCCGCAAAAGTACTCTAAAAGCATTATTATATTGTACGCGCAGGGCGTCGTACGACTTTTTGGTATATTTGACCCATAAGCTACTTGAATAGAACGAAGAACAGTATGCTTTGAATAGCGTGATTTTAACTGTGTCAGAACTACGATAAAACCTACGTGCCAACATATTCGCTCTAATTGACAACGCCCTGCGCTCCCTTTCCATGTCTAAGTCATCTTTTAAATCATCCGTAACAATGTGGCCAAGATATTTAAACTGGTTGACTCTGCAAAGTGGTGAGCCATACAACCGGATAGGAGGTACTGTACTAGGACATTTGCTACCTGCCCTAAACACCATAAACTCACTCTTTTTAGTATTGTACAGCAATCCATGAGTTTTAGCATACGCTTCACAGACACTTAGTAGTTTTCTCAACGCACCGACCGAAGGGGCCAGCAACACCATGTCGTCCGCGTAGCTTAAATTATTAACGCATATATTTCCAATATGACAACCAACATTAGTGCCGCTTAGCTCCCTGATCAGTGCGTCTATATACAAATTAAAAAGCTTCGGCGACGTTAACCCGCCCTGTCTGACACCACATTCCATTTGGTATGGCTCAGAGTACGTATTCGCCCACCTAACACAATTACTTTGGTTCGCATACCAAAATTTGAAAAGGCTTACTATGTCCGGCGGCAACCCCACATGCCGAACCTTTTCCCATAAAACATCATATGCGACTAAGTCGAAGGCTTTGGAAAGATCGAGGAAACAGGCATACACAGGTGTATGCCTGTCCGTATAGTGTTTGACAGTGTGCTTTAGGCACATTATAGCACTTTCGGTTGATAGTTCTCGTTTGAAACCAAACTGAAGATCGTGAATTTCTAAGTGTCTATCCAGCTGTGAATTCAGCACACTATCAAACACTTTAGCTACTATAGTTGCCAACGAGATAGGCATATAATTTGACATAGCCGACACGTTACCCGTTTTATTTTTGGCAACGGGTACGACTACCGTTCTCATGAGCTCTTGAGGAAAATATGAATGCACCAAACATATATTAAAGAGCATACATAGAACTCTGGGAAGATGCAAACCAGCATTCTGAAGATGCTCAATGCTAAGACTGTCGTGACCCAGCGATTTTCCTCTGGTCATGGAGCTAATAATATCAGAGATAGTTTTAACTGGTATTACAGTTATGTTTGTAAAAGGATCACGACATGCCTCAGCATTGGCCATCCTTGAAGGTCCCAGCGGAGATTTTACCGTGAAGTGATCCCTGAAATGCTCAGCTATCATTCGAGGGTCACTTGCACCATCGACACTCGCAGGTAGGCCAGATACAGGGTTCATTAACCATAGATTGAAATAAACGCCTGTGATTGGCTGATGTCAAAATGTTTAGATTCAAACCTGGCAGGTTTGAATCTAAACATTTGCAGATGGCCGGATTTGATTCTAAATTGCATTTTCAAATTAACATTTAAGGCAAAATAACCGTCTTTGAAACAAACAAGCTAAACTATTTTATTTTATTCAAAACTTCCAGTGTTGCTCCATTCATAGTTCAAAATTACCAAAAATAACAGATAGCCGCCTTTGATTCTATACGACTCAAATACAAGTATTCTACTTAAAAAACATACACTCTTTTATTTGCATGCTATTTCCTGAGCTTTTCAATTAATTAAGTTCAATGATTGAAAAAAATATGTTTTTTTTGTCAGATTAGGCGAATCTCTCTAAATAATCGTCAGATTATGAGACATCAGATGAACCGTATATATCTTAATGACGCGCTTGAGTTTTTCACAATGGCGAATTTTTTTGCACTTTATAATATACTAGAGGCCGGGCGCGGTTTCACCCGCGTGGTTCCCGTTCCCGTGGGAATTTTGGGATCATTTATAGCCTATGTTACTACTTGGGGTATAAGGATTCTCTATACCAAATTTCGTCAAAATCGGTCCAGTAGTTTTTGAGTTTATTCGTTACATACAAAAATACAAATCTTTCCTCTTTATAAGTTTGCGTCACATCGAAATCGTCAGATTATTGAATAGGAGCTTTTTTTAGGTTCACTTAACCATTTTCATCTCACACGCTCGGAAAAGGAGGTTTTGTCAATCAGCTTCTGTGTAGAAAATCGTTTTTTGCGGCCTAGCGCGGTAAAGTACTTTTTCATGTCTCATATTCTGAAAGTAACTCATAACTTGCCTAAAATGCGGGTTGAAAGTGATATGTGGCGGCCCTAGGGCTGTAATAAATTTGAAAAAAGAATAGGGGGTGTCATGTCAAATTGATATCTGTAATCTCTTTGGACTTTTATTTACCAAAGGTATGTAGGCAAAGGCACAGAAGCCTATACAGCTAATTTTGCACATTATAAAATAATTAAAATCGTAGAAACCTTACAAAATTGTTTTTTAGAATATTCTGTTTGTTTATACTTTCCTCATATTCAAAATGAAAAGTAGAGTGTTTACTTCGGGTGTATGGACCCATAACAGTCTCGAACTATCGGCGCCCTCACTTCGTTCGGGCGCCAAAACACTCGACTGTTATGGGTGTCATACAGCCCTTGGTAAACAATCTACTATTATAATTTAATTCACAAAAATATGTCATAATGCGTTCCGAATCGCACTATTGACTTTTTGTTCCATTTTATTCTTATTTTAAATAGTTTTGAATTGATTATAATACTCCGTTTTGGTTTTATTATATTATTTTAGTTCATTGAATCATAAAAACAATAACAATAAGATTAAACTGTTTGTTATAATAATTTTATATTAGGCTGGGTGAGATTTCACAACCTATGATTGGATTTCGGAACGTGCCATCCATATCTTTATATTTCTTCTTCTTTCTTAATGAATGGCGTGCTCGCGTTAAATACGCGAATTTTGCCAATGTCAAGTAAATATATTTTGTAATATATAGAAATTGTACGGTAGATTGAGTTAAAAATGGAGCCTCACAACACGTGTTATTACGAAAAGAACACGGGTGAAACTCCATCTTTATATTTTTATTTCTTATTAATAACAATATATTCTTACTTTAAATAACTTTGAATTAACTATAATACTTTTTTTTTATTTTATTTTAGTTTTTTATATCATTAAAACAACGAGAATAAGGTTTAATATTTATGTTTGTAGTTTTTTTTACCGGAAGTTGACAGCGAAAACAACCATAAAATGTTCCTCGCTGTTGTGAGGTGAAAAATTGTCTGTTGCGCTCGGCAGAAATGTTTTTAGCGTCTTGTTCCTTTGAAATCCTCGCTTCGCTCAGGATTCAATCAAATCACTTTTATTTAGTATTAACAAAAGGCAAATAAGTCCTTATGTTTTCATATGTTTTTTATAAAACCTGGTTTATAAGAAATTCTCCCTGCCTATTTAATGCAAATTCAAAAAACATTAACAATAAATAAAAGTTACTATTTTCATTGTAAAAAAAATATCGAAATACTGCGACGTTCGTCAGCGCAGCCACAGATTACCTAATAGTTGGCGCAGCGCACGGGAAGGCAAAAAGAGCTGAAAATCATGTACCTTCTACTGGTACTACTAACAAAAATACGATATCCATAGCTTTCATAATATCTATGAATAAGTGTCCTTTGTATTCTTTTATTTATTAAGTGAAACGAACTGCTTATTTTTATGTGATAATTTATAATCAAGTAAATATACTAGAAAAAAGCAACTCGTCTCATGTCGCCCTGACGGGACCCCACTTTTTTTTTTCTAGTATATTTACTTGATTATAAATTATCACATAAATATAGCATTGTAAAATGCAAAATTAAAAAGTTATAAGATGCTTATTTTTAATTATTTTCTCTTTACCTATTACTTTTATTAATGTTATATTTTTAATAATCTTCAATTTATTAACGAAGTTTTAGTAGATAAAACATTGTTAAAAATAAAGACAATAGTAATAGTACGTTTCTCAGTACATTTGAGCTGGCATTTGAAACAATTGCATTTGGAACTGCAAGATTTCACGCACCAACTTCTTATTAATTCTAGGATTTTTAGGCATGCTTGAGCAGCCATAGGACTTTGGGTTCACAGTGCTGCCGTTCTTACGAAAAGTGCAATAACTCGGGTTTTTAGGCAAACTGACTTAAGTACATATCCGTCATCAGGAAAAATAGCTCTATATTTTCTCTTTAGATGCTTTTTTTGTATTTACAATAGTTTCGGTTCTTTTGTTAATTATAACTGCAATAACTAATATTACCATTTGTAAGTTGCATATCATAAACGAAATAACTTAAGATATGGCATGGTTAGCTATAATATTTTGGGTTATTACTAAAGAAAACCGCAATAATTCTAGTTATTGCACTTAGTACCACGACATTTACACAATTTAGGGTAAATTTACTAGTCATTAACGCAACAAGTATGACTTTTTGCAGATATGTTAGAAGCCTTTATTATTTAAAATTGTATGCTTACAAAGTATAATAAAACAAATGAAGTTAGTGCAATTATTTGAAGGAAAAACGGACATAGTTTGAATGGCTAAACAAACTAAATCGCAATTTGTCTTCGAGTTATTGCGGTTATGAGTAGTGAAGAAGGCGCGAGAGGGTGTGAAGGGTAGTGATATTTTGCCTCTCACACGTAGCCAACTGGACCGATTTTGATGCGGTTTTTTGTATTTGAAAGCTGGCGTGATCGAGATTGTTCTTAGCTATAGTTTATGAAGATCCGTTCAGTTGTTTGAAGATTGTCAGCTCATTTCCTACTTTAATTTTCATTTTAATTGCCTAAATGAACTTATGGACTGATGGCATTCAAACGGCCTAGCAGATCTTTATAAATTTTAAGCTAAGAATATCTTGATTATATCCGCTTTCAAATAAAAAGAACTGCATCAAAATTTGACCATTCGTTTAGGAGCTACGTTGTCTCAAACCGTCATAGATTTATCAACTTTCACAGGACATCGATATTTGCTGATTGAGTTGAAATTTGAAAAATCAAGCAAATCCGGTGCCGTAATTAAAATATGGTGGGCTTGCCCTGATGAAGCGACCCGGACGGTCTGCAGAATACCTAACTCCTCGATGATTTACAGCACACATATCATGTTGAGACGACCATGGCAAGGGGATAGCTATACAGTTAGTGAGTTTGACCTGAGTTTGGGCATCGGGCAATTTGATCTTAATAATAACACAGAAAGATAGTTTCATACATTTTGACAGCAAAATACTGAAGCAAAAGAACGCGTTTATATGTGTGTAGGTAATTGACTCAGAGTAATTGTAGGTACCACAGAAACACAGAAAGTCTCTTCTTGTGTTCTGTGGTAGGTACTATTTATTTATTATAATTCTACTCAAAAGTATGTGACACCTAGGCAGACTAATGACTGTTTTGGTGACACATAGTAGCTCGGTCTTAAATAAAGCTGTGTTTAAGAGTCGGGTTCGATCCCCGGGCCGGGCCATGTATTCCCTGGTTTTCTGTAATTAGATTTCAATTATTATTTTTGTGTATTAAAGTGAAGGTTTGCATGATTCGTTACTCAAACACGCAAAAACGGCTAAACGGATTTTGATGTTTGTTTTGGATTAAAACAAACGCATTTGGATGAAATTTTTTTCGTAATAAAATGGACAAATAATTTTGTTGATTTTAAACAATGTGACTTACCTAGCTATATACCTAATTGTGCAATTCCAAAGTGATTTTTATTTTGAAGAAGATAAAGTGACTTTTTGTAACATATTTCACAGCAGTTAATTTTATAAATAAACTCACCGGTGCATAGTGATTGATTAAAATATTTTGCTAATGAAAACCGCAATAACTAAGACATTTATTGCACTTATGGTTAGAAGAAAACTAAAGAATATACAGTTTATGCTACTCAAAAGAACAATTTGTTGGTTTACTAACGATAACTGCAATAAGTAGTGTACTTATTGCGGTTATGATTAGTCACGCTCTATCCAAACAGTTAATATTCCTAAAGATAAATACATTATAGTATTTTTTATGCTTTTATAAATATAATGTACAAATATAATATACCACATAAAATTCTGCATCATTTTATCTATCGGTCAGTAAAAGTTTCAAGTTAATACCTATCATAGTAACGAAGATACACACAAAACAAAAAGTAAATCTTTAATTGCGATTTGCGCGAAAGTAGCCAAAACCTAGTTATTGCACTCTTCATAAGAAGGGCAGAGTGGCACCCAAGTTTTTTCTACTTTCCGCCAACGCTTCTTAAATGGGCCTGGAATATTTTGCTAAAACTAAACATAAACAGCCTGTAAAACTGCCCTAATGGTACTATGTTGTTTGAAGGCTGCTTCTACAGGAGGCAAATTTTCGATTTGCCTGTCCTTTTTTTGTAAACAAATGCTTGCGACACTCAGTTATTAATATATCACAGAGGGACATACATGATCTGAAAATGATTACAATAATCGGTTCATGAAAACCAGTAGGTACCTACTGAGAAAAAATTGGTCGCTTGTTCGTCTGAAAGTAAGGCGCATTGCATACGCGCGGTATCTTTAGCCAATATGTACTGGAGGGGCCTGCAAATAAAATTAAGAAACGATTTATTAATATTGGTTTTTATTTACTAATGTTACTTACGACTTTGTTTATAAATTGAAGTTGATTATGATTAAACATATAACATTAATAAAAAGACCAAGGTAAAGAAAGCAAAATAATAGTTCGTTTTACCTAATAAATAATATATTACAAATCTTATAATTATTGTAAGGACATTAATGATGTAATTTATAGATATTATGTAAGCTATGAATATTTAATTTTTGTTAGTGTTTCACGTTTTTCAGCTCTTTTTGCCTTCCGCTGCGCTGCGCTGACGACTGTCACGTATATTCGATATTTTTTTGCAACTAAAATAGTAAAATGTATGTAATAATTCTTAACGTTTTTTTTATAATATGCATTAAATAGGCTTTCAGGGAGTATTTTTTATAAACCAAGTTTTTTTAGAATTACAAAATAAAGGATTTGTTTGCATTTTGTTCTAAGTCTAAAAGTAACAAATTTTATGTATTGTGTCATATTTTGCTACGGAATCCTAAAAACTGGTATGGGGCATTATCTAGGTACCTGAAAACGACACCAAACTTGATTGAAGGGACCAAAGGAATCCGCCAAATTATTTTTTCAGAACGCCGGAAATTTTGTTCTTTGACTACGGGGTTGGAAGTTCCTACCGGGCGTTTTGGGCTTAAGTTAACGTGTTTATCACGCTTACCAAATGGCATTGCTTTATTCAAAAGTACACTGACTTTTTTCCCAATAGTTTTAGCGGTACACCCCGAAAAATGAAATCCTGCATATGGTGTTAAAAGCATGAAAATCGGCACGATTAGAGATGGGTCGAGGGCAAAAACAAATATGGACAAAATGGGCATAAACTTGGCATATTGGGCATAACGAAGTTGCGGATACGTACGCGAAAAATGCCTTTTCGTACGGAGCAGAATACCGCAATCAATGTTATGCTCGAGACCTACGCTGTAGCGCTGCATCCAAAATGAAGGAAAAATGGAAAAATATATACAGAAGGTCCCTGGAGGTGAAAGGAAGACATTACGGAGCTCTTCAACCCGACATCCCAACAAAACCCTGGTTTTTCCGTCATTAAAGCATCCCAAAGAATATCGCATCCACAATCGTCCGCCTAAGACTAGGCCACGTTTGCACCCCAGTGTTTCTATCTAAAATCAGAGTTAAGGATAATTCCCTCTGTGAGTGTGGACTAGATGAAGGAACTCTCGAACATATCTTCTTTGACTGCCCGAAAATTACCACCCCACTCTACAACTTACAAATAAAAATGTTTGCCGTCCTGTCAATATAAATTATATATCATCCCAAGTCCATTCATCCGTTGTTTACATACTGTGCAAGTTCCTTATAAGAAATAAAATAAAACTGTAGTGTAAACAAATCCCCCCACCCCCCTCACTCCCCCCTGCTTTATAATATTGTGAATGTGTTGTGGAGTCCTGTGCTGTCTTTGTTTGTATGTACCTAAATCGTTTTTTGTTTGTTCCGTTTCAGACTCAAAGATATTTTTTTTTAGTAGTAGACAAAACCGTTCAGTCTCTTTAAAAAAATCGGCCAAGTGCGAGTCGAACTCGCACATGAAGGGTTTCGCCTCTCACCCAAGGTTGCCTAGAAGAGACTGCTACGTAGCTATAAGGCCGCATATTGTGTGTTCCTCTTTTTTGACATTTCTCTGTATGTGTTTGTTTTTGTATCGTGTGCAATAAAGTTTCTATTATTATTATTATTGCCAAAATGCCATCATAATTTGTCGTCTGCAAAAAAAAGTTTGTTTTTCATAGTGTTTGTATGAATGACAAAGTTATATTTGCGGTTTTGGAAAAAGTGCTATAGCTCTGAAACTACTTAATAAATTTCGTTCAAATAATAATAATATATTAATGATCTGCCCTTAGCGATTAATCATCAGTGTGTTCTTTTTGCGGACGATATCTCGGTTATTGTTGCGAATCAGAATAAAGAGACAAAAACACACGAGGATCTTATGAAGTCTGCGATAGTAGAAGTGTTGGACTGGTTAAAATGTAATAATCTGAGTGCTAATATTTCTAAGACTAAATACATGACATTTACAAATTATAATAATAACAATTTAAAAATGAATCTGACGTGCCTCGGCGAAACTTTAGAGAAAGTTGACATGATTAGATTTCTAGGTATAATGATTGATAAAAATTTTAATTGGAAGGCACATGTAGAGTACGTATGCAAAAAGTTGGAACCTGGTCAAGAACTACCTCCTCGCGGTCCACCCTGGGCAACGGCAAAGCTATCCAAGCTAACCCGGCTAAATGCTCTTGACCCCTACTGGCTCACTGAACCGTTCTTCGAGAAATGTGCTTCTTCTACTGCTGTAACATCATGCATCCTAAACCCAACGGCTCTTCTCAGGGCCCCCGGACAAGAGATATTGGACCTTCAGTCCGTATTTTGCAACTGAACATAGCAGGATCTTCTCGTAACAAATGTGATTACCTGGCTAAACTGGCGCACGAATATGATGCCGATATTATCTGTATTCAAGAACACCATATAGACAAGGAAACTGACTTATCACGCAGAGGTGCCATTGACGGATATAAAATCATGGGCTACACACTCTCTCCTATACATGGCTCTGCTATCTACCAAAAATCTTCCTTGAACGACTGCAGTGTGTCTATGGCAGCCTCAGAAAACAGCTCAGAGATTATCGTCGCGCACGTTGGCAATTTTTACAAACCACCACCGGTAGACCTCCTGACCCACTCTCTGCCAAGCCACCCCCACCCCTCCGTATTTCTGGGTGACTTTAACTGCCACCACACGGCCTGGGGCTATAAGAAAAACGACCGCAGCGGGGAACAGTTGCATGCATGGGCCGAGACAAACAACTTGCACCTCATTTTTGACCCAAAAGATAAAAGCTCTTTTAAATCCGCCAGATGGGGAACCAGCACAAACCCTGACCTATGCTTCGCTTCAGAGGTCAACACGGGTAATAAACTTCCAATAACAAGGCGTATCCTGAACAGTTTACCCATAGCCAGCACAGACCAGCTCTAATACCATCGGTATCCAAGTACCCCTAATTAGGTCTATTCCCCGTCCCCGTTGGAATTTCAACAAGGCAGATTGGAAAACTTTCTCCGAAAGCCTGGATGCTACTACGCGCTTCATTAAACCAGAGGCCAAAAACTACGCCCGTTTCACCAAGGCCGTTATAACAGCTGCGAAACGCTCCGTACCCCGTGGATTCCGAAAAAACTATACTCCAGGGTGGTCGATTGAGACCGAGGAAGCCTACGAAGAATATCTGGCTAATAATAACCCCGAAGCAGCACATAAACTATTGACGTCACTCGATGCATCAAGAAGGGCTAAATGGCAGTCTAGCGTCGAGACGATGAACTTTACTCACTCTAGCAAGAAAAGCTGGACTCTTTTACGCAAACTTGGAGCTGCCCCTCAGCACGAACAAAAAACTCCATCTATCGAGCCTGGTGTCATCGCCAAACGTTTGCAATCCCTCACCAAAGCAAATACCAGTGATAAAGTGCTGAAAAAGGAGCTACGTCAGAGCTGGATTCACAAACAAAAAACTCTCGGGGAAATCGAAGCCTATTGCCAACCATTCACAATGACTGAACTGCTCGTTTCGCTGAAAAGCATAAGACCCAACAAAGCCGCAGGACCGGATGGTGTTTATCCTGAGTTTCTTTTACACTTAGGAAAGGTTGCGAAACGTTGGTTGCTTGGCTTTTTCAATCACATCCTTGAAACTTGCACACTGCCTGAAATAATGAGGAAAGCAAAGGTCATTGCGCTACTGAAACCTGGTAAAGCACCAGACGTTGCATCAAGTTACAGACCGATATCCCTGCTATCTGTTACATACAAGCTCTTGGAACGTTTGGTGTACAACCGAATTTACAAGGATGCCAATGATACCATCCCACCAGAGCAAGCTGGTTTCAGAGAGGGCAGGAGTTGTGCAGACCAAGTACTTGCATTGACGTCATTTATAGAGGCGGGATTTCGACGTGGCCTAAAGACCTTTGTGGCCTTTGTAGACCTTAGCGCCGCGTACGATACTGTATGGGTGGATGGACTTGTACACAAACTGGGCCTCGCGATCCCATGTAAGAGAACACTCACACTAGTGAAGACACTTCTGGGACCCCGAAACATCCAAGTACACTTAGGGGAGAAAATAAGCAGCCAAAAACTACTCAAAAACGGCCTCCCACAAGGTTCGGTGCTAGCGCCACTACTTTCAACATTTATACTAGCGACATGCCCGAAACGAAAAGCCGCAAATTTGTATATGCAGACGACCTGGCACTGGCTTTCCAGGCGAGGACGTTTGAGGAGGGAGAAGCAGCACTAACCGCTGACCTTGAAACGATGGGCGAGTACTACAACAAGTGGCGCCTCTGTCCGAATCCTGCGAAAACAGAGGTAGCAGCTTTCCATTTAACTAATTGCCTCGCGCACAGAGAGCTCGATGTTACTTTTTGTGGAGTATCGGTTAAATTCAACCAAACCCCAAAATACCTTGGCGTAATACTGGACAGGTCCCTAACCTACAAACACCACTTCGAGAACCTAGCACTAAAACTGAAAACCAGAGTAAATATTATCAGAAGTCTAGCTGGTACAACCTGGGGAGCATCGGCCTCGGTCCTACGGTCGTCAGCACTCGCGCTTGTCTACTCCGTTGCCGAATATTGTGCACCCGTATGGTACCAAAGTGCGCATACCTGCAAGGTCGACAACCAGCTCAATGAAACCATGCGGATAATAACCGGACTCATTAAAACTACCCCTCTTCCCTGGCTCTCAGCACTAGCGCACATACCACCACCTGAACTACGTAGGCTCAACGCAGCTGTTGCTGAGTGGGGAAAGAGTCAGAGGCCAAACATACCAATCCGGGAGACATTAGAACATCTCCCAATCCAACGGCTTCAGTCCAGATCTCCTATCTGGGCCGACGAACGAGTTTACGCACCTTTCAGCCTGAAGGAAGCGTGGTTTTCTTCCTGGGACCACTATGACCATTTGAACAAGTTCCTCGTTCCTGACCCAACAGAAAAACCCGCAGGAAGCGATAGCCAACGCGCAACTTGGGTGAAACTAAATCGGTTCAGAACTGGACGTGGGCGTTCGAACCACCACCTCTACAAATGGGGACTTAAAGACTCGCCAGCGTGTGAATGCGGAGCCCCAGACCAAACCCTGCACCACGTTGCAGAAGACTGCCCACTATACTGTTTCCCTGGTGGCCTGAGAGAACTTCACCACCTGACGCCCGCAGCCGAAGAATGGCTGCTGAACTTGAAAATTAAGGTTTAGGACGCCGCAGTTCCGCCATTCGAAATGATGATGATGCAAAAAGTTAAATAAATTTGTATTTGCGTTAAAAAAACTACGGGTCAACTCCAGTGAGGATACTGCGGGGCTATCGCGTAAAAAATCTGGGTATGGATATGGGCTTCATTTGACAGTTGAAGCTCATAAAATTACCATATATGGTCATTTAACTGTCAAATGAAGCCCATGTCCATGTCCATATTTTTTACGCGATAGCCCCTCTGCTCTCACAGCATACCATGGTTTCGTAGCATCTGTACTGAGATATGGACTTGTGCTTTGGGGAAATTCCGTAGATATAAATAAGGCTTTTATTGTGCAAAAAAAAATGCGTTCGAGCAATATGTGGAATAGCCCCTTTTGACATCCTGTAGACAATTGTTTAAAAATCTTAAACTGCTTACTTTAACTGATTTATATATTTTTCATATCTGTATATTTGTAAGAGAAAACGCATTTTTTTTTAATAAGTATGAAGATAAACTCTCTTCTGTAATCAGAAAAAGAGATCCGACAAGACTCATTATACCCTTTATGAAAAAAAAATTGAGCCATAAAAACTGTAACATAATGGCAATTAAAATATTTAATCATATTCCGCAAAATTTATGAGAATTGCCTTTAAGGCAATTTAAAGTCGAACTTCATACATGGCTCACGTCAAAATGTCATTATAGTTTAAAAGATTTTTTTAGTAGATAATCATTTGTGTTTACTTTGATGATTGAATTGTTATTTTATTAATTTATGCCGCTAGCAATATATAAGTCAATGATTTATGCATTATATTAATTACATTTTATGGATAATTGACATTATTATACAAACATTTGACATTATTGCATAATGATTATTATTATTGTACTGTAAAGAAATGGAATGGTTTTAATATTTTATTATTATTTATGTGAACTGTTTAAAAATTTGCATGTCGGTCATCTGGCGAAATATGTGTACCTTCTCAAATATCTTGACATCTTAAAATAACCATGTTTCACGCAATAAATATCTTTATCTTTATCTTAATCTTAAGGGATTGGGACTATATGTTACACAGTTTCATAAATCACTATCACAATCACAATACCTTTGAAAATGATTGTGATAGATTTTGAAATTGGACAATTAGGGGGCGGATTCTAACGAAAGAAATCGGATCTTTTCATTTGAAAAATCGGGATAAATCACAACATGCTGCCGGCAACACTGGTTCATTCAATTTCAGTTTTCGCCACAGAACACGTTCGTTCGTTTTCGCGCCAGCTAGACCGGCCGGCAGCTGATTGTTTTGTTGTCGTTTTATTTTTCTGTTTTCTGTAATTTCAGTTTCTGTCTGCCTTCGAAATTTCTTTTACAACGAAAAACCTATACCAAAGTTTGTTTGATTGGCTGTTCATAAGTTTTATTTGTAATATTTTATGGTATTCAAAATGACTCTTGGTGAAACTCAAAAGAATCTTCCATGGTAATTTAAATTTTAATTTGTAAGGATTCAAGTTACTTACCTTAGTCTGACTTACCCCATTTCTTTCTTTGGTTACTTATATTTTTAAGTATAATTATGAAAACATATGTTCACACTGTTAAACAAATAATTCATCATTCACATGTTTATTACAGGGTGGAAAAATATCGCCCTTCTAAATTGGAAGACTTAGTATCACATGATGATATTATAAAAACAAGTAAGTTTGTAACTCATATCATTGTGTGGTTCTTCCAAATTCTTTTGTGAAACAGTACTTTAACATTTTGGTTCTTCATCAAGAAAATAGTCTGCAGTTGTACACACAAATCCTCACTCCGTACAAAAGTATTTTTCTGACCTAGGATCAAAATGAAGAATATGGTCATAATTCAATTTCTTATTCCAGTAAATCAATTTATGAAAGAAAATCAACTGCCACACCTTCTCTTCTATGGTCCCCCGGGAACTGGTAAAACATCTACAATATTGGCATGTGCAAGGCAAATGTATACACCTCAACAGTTTAACTCTATGGTTTGTAAAATGATACACATATATCCATACTTTCAACATTCTTTGGCTTAAGCTCTGAATAACCTCAATATTCCAATTTTCTTAGGTCTTGGAACTAAATGCATCAGATGATAGAGGAATAGGAATAGTAAGAGGTCAAATTCTTAGTTTTGCATCTACAAGAACTATTTTTAAAGCAGGACCAAAATTGATAATTTTGGATGAAGCTGATGCCATGACGAAGGATGCTCAAAATGCATTGAGGAGAAGTAAGTCCATTATTGCTGTTTTCATTTTACAATTTTAGATATATATTATAAAATAAGTTTACTGTAACTTTGTGGGCTAATCATATTTAGTAAACAAGAAACTCACACCTCAGGACTTTTAACATCCATTCCAACATACCCAATCGTGACTATCCAACCTCAAATCACTATAATAAACTAAACACTGAAAAGTTGACAATCATCAGTTAGTCACCATGACAACCCAAATCAAAACAAAAGCTGTTAAACCCATAATTACAGAGTATATATATATATTTTAATACAAATCTATTTCTTAATTATAGTTTATAACTAAAAAACGGAAAGTAGAGGTGCCTAATTAATAATGAAAATTATATGTATAGATGATACTTTTGACTTTGCAACATATTAAAGTGTTGATGTCTGATTCTGATGAAGAGGAAGTTCAAAGCAGAACTGTTAAAATTAGTGTTGTTGGAGAAACTTCTACTGGAAAAGTAAGTTTAATTATATATTAAGTGTGAGAATATTTTATTATGTTGAAAACTTAAGTATGTACCTAAAACTATTTAGTAACTTAACTGACAGGAACTAATGAGCAATTTAATTGAAACAGCAAAAATTAGAAAATTTGACAATATTTATAAATTTGGTACCTAGGGCGCTTAGATGCTCGAGGGGCAGTCTTTTTATTTTAAGCACTATTTTATTTAATGCGCAAGTTAGGGCGAAATATTGGCCGACCTAATAAAATAAATATCCCAATACAGACGAGCCTGTGCACCCGTTACCTGGGCGGGGGTGGGGGCGCGGGCGGCACGCAGGGCGCGGAGGTGCTCGCGGGACAGTGCCTGGGACTGCGCCCGCCCGTGCCGCTGCAGCTGTGCGACGTCGCCGGGAACGCGCTCGCCACGCAAATGCTTGACAACTATTTATATGACTCTGATGTGAGTATGATCATACTTTTTTAAGCTTATGATTTATTTTATTCAATGTTATTATAAAAATCAACTAAGTATCACTCAGACGGGACTAGAACCCGCAACCTTTGGTAATCTGGTCCAATGCTTTAAACAATAAACAACTGAAACAAGAGATGAAAGTTTCTGGTATATTCACCATTTTTTTAAGCTTTATCAACCTACCTTACCTTTTTAGCTTATAAAAATGTACTCTTTAAAACTAGGCTATTAGGTACTAATTTTGAATTCTGGTGCCTGGGTAGAACACAAAGAGGACGCCACATGTTGTGCTCTGTGTTGTACTTTCCTGTTATGATAGGCATTGCCGTTTCAGTGTTAACTATGAAAAAGTAAAAATCGGTAAGCGGTTATCAAAAAGTTTACACCGTACGCCTTTGTCCTTGCCCCTACTATATTTTTTAAATTATTGGCCAGCGACTGTTTTGTCAGTGTGGTTCTCATAAAAATAAGTAATTTGCTTTATCAAAAAGTTTGATAAAAGGCAAGCTGTTGTAAGAACAACTTCTAAGTTCCCTAGATAACAGCTAATCTAGGGAACTATACAAACTATATGTTGTAACTACAGTTCTGTTCTAATTTTAGGTAGTCCTCTTTGTTTACGACTTGACCAATCTTCAAAGTTTCGAGAAACTGACAACATGGCTTGAAATTGTGAAACGCATGTTTGTGACTGAAACTAAGAAACCACTGATGGCACTGTTTGGGAACAAATCTGACTTGGAACATCAGAGAGCTGTCCGACTATCATGTGTACAAAAATTCGCATCTGAACACCTTTTGGAAAACTTCAAAGGTTCAGCTCGAACAGGAGAAATGGTGAGTCTGTAATTGTATGAATAAACTACAATTAATGGAATTAACGTACCATGTTAATTTTTAACCTAAACACCGCCATGTCAGTGATATCTAAAACATAAGTTGGTGAGCTTAATTTCTATCATTCCCTCCTGTTTAGGAATAAAAAGAAAAAGCATAGTAGGCACAGTCACGAGCAATGACATGTATACACTTTACAACCTTATCGCATTGACGCACACGGAAACAAAGCTGTCTGTCCACAAATGTCTTTCAATATTGTAATGTGACAAGGTTGCTTTGTTTCTAATTCTATGACACGTGACTGTACAAGCAGTTCGTCAGCTCAAAAGAGATGCATTACACCCGCAGTATGTCTAAGTGAACATGAAATAGTACAGTATGATATAAGTGCGGTAAGTTGAAAAATATAGCCGAGGCGATATTGCTAGCCCGAGCCGTAGGCGAGGGCTACAAGAAAGCAGAGGCTGTAATTATGAAAGCGCACGTATGTCATACGACGTTAAATTATTTTTGCGAGGAAATAAATAAAACTCGTACTTTCTTAAACAAATAAATTTTTCTTGTCACTTGTTAAAGCAGTTATAAAAATTTAAACAATTTGTAAAATTGATTATTACGTTGCCAGGTGGCATTTTTAATATTGTCAAGTTATTATTATTATCTCCCAAAGTATATTATTCATAAAATGTTGACGTCTTTTCTGGCATAAAAACTCTTTGCTAAGATTTAAAAAAGTACCGTTCGTTTTAGACGGAGCATTTTGATAAACCGTGCGTTTTACATTACAATAACGCACAAGCACGTAATGAGATACAATAAATACTGAAATTGGTGTAATAAGAGACCCTTTACGAGCAAATATGTTATAAATTACATTACTTACATTCATGTCAAATTTGGCCCGGTCGACCGCCCTAAATAGTGTTGCCTAACTATTTCTTTAGACTAACTATCGATATTGTTTTAATATATAGGTATACAGCGAAAGTTTGTTTGTTTGAATCTCAGGTGCAAATTAAAAAAAAAATGTTTTTGTTTTTTTAGTTTGTATTTTTTAATACTATTTTTATACTTTTTAAATAGAAAAATATTTGCATAACTCAATAGCAACGCATCTATGTTATATTACATAATTGTATCACAGTCTAATATAACTTCTCTTTCATACAGTCGTCCGACGGATACGTTTTGATAGAGCAATCGTGCGGGGCAAGGGGGGTGCTAGTGTCCCCCAATTGCTAAATAAATATACCTACCCTCATAGGGGCATCTTCCCCCACCATCACAAGGGCCAAGAAGAAGACGAAGGCGCTGCCCCGTCATATTGTGCCCCCGCCATCTCCCCAGCCCACCCCACCCAATCCTGTCGCCCCCTACCACCCTCTAATTATAGCCCTACCCCGTTTGCGTAAGCCGTGGCCCGTTCGCAGGCGCTCGCTGGGCCTCCCCCATTATGGGGGTCTCACCCGGTGCGGCTGACGGCGCAGAGGGCCGCGCAGCTAACTCCGGCGGGGCCACAACACTCGTCCTAGGACGGCCGCTTAGGCGGCACCAAACACCGTGGGGCAGCAGCCTCACGAGATGAAGCCCGGGGAAGGAGCAGAAGCTCGAAACCGCACCCTCCTATAGAGGCGGAAGAACCCTACGACGACGGGGCATCTCACAAATAATAAGAATGTCTTTCCAAAAGCGGCATTCCGCGATATTTTAAGGGCGTTGTCCCACTGTTAGTTCCTTAGTTACACATACACATACGTGATTGGAATCACTACTTACTGTACTGGATCTCGATATAAGCACAACATTACTGAAAACATTAAAAGACAACTTTACTACTTTTTGTCAGATTAGTTACACTGTTTTCCATTTAGCTTTTTAAAAAAGTAGGTAAATAGAACTAATTTGCATTAAATGTACAGAACAAACACTATTTTATTTAATAATGTCTTATTTATATAGTTAATTTAGTCTTGTTCTCACTTAATTATCTTTTATTATTTATTTTTATCTTTGTTATTTGATATCCATATAATACTTCAAAAAAGTACATGAGAAAAAGGTTTGTGATGATTAGGATGCCAAAAAATAACATTGTCGGAATTCCGACGAATTAAAAATCAGAGTTTACTACTGCCAATACATAAAAATAAGAAGAATATGAATATAGTACGTTATACCATTGGTCCCAGCTCTGTTTGCAGTAGTTATCACCCACCAATACGCATTGGGCCCGCGCCGTGGTAGGTCATGGCCCATTCTCGTTATCCATCAAGAAAGTAGGCCAGAGTAGTCATGATGATACACGAAGCTAGATTTACTATTCGTAACTTATTCATGCTATTCTATCTTGGATAACAAGCCTCGTCTATTCCTGGAAATTTTCAAAGTGAAGTCTATCAATACCTACCCCAACCTTGTTTTAGGTGAACAACGCATTCACGAGCCTAGTGGCGCGCGTGCTCGGCGCGAAAGTTCGCCGTGCGTTTGCCAATGGGCGGTCACCGCCACCGGCACCGGTGCGGGAACCGGTCGAGCCTTCCGGTGCATCACTCATCATGACCAGGAAGGCGGTGCGGCGGGCACAGCGAACCGCCTCCTCGTCCGTCTGCTGCGTTATATGACGCGTTACAATAAATACTGTGATTCAATAACTATCTTTCAATCCACAACCCAGTCTATTAACCCTCACCGTTTGTTCCCAACGAGTCAAAACAAAAGGTTACTCGTCGGGAGAACAATTTATAAAAATAATTCCTAATGAGTCAAACCCTCAAAGTATGGAATATTTGTAGGTGAATGTACCAGGGTCGCCTTAGTTAACCAGGAGTTATTTTAGATGTTTTGAAAAGTTACTAACTGTCCTTGTTCAGAATGTAACAGGTCAGGTTGAGAAGATTTTTTCCCTAACTCCTAATATCCTACCTGCGGGGTGTGACTCGTTGGGAATTATTTTTGTAAATTGTTCTGCCAACGAGTAACACTGTGACTCAATGGGTTTTTTTTACCAACGAGTAACAGTGTGACACGTTGTGGTGTGACTCGATGGGAATAAACGACCCTCACCCTTTACTCCCGCCGCGGCGTTGCACTCGTCATGGCCAGAAAGGCGGTGCACCCGCGCAGCGGACCGCCTCCTTTACTCTAATTACGTACATCATAAACGCTCGCCTGTTTCGGGTACTTATTTTAAATGTAACCTATCATTTTTATTCTATTTCACTACTAGTCACACTTTCACACACACAACTGCCACCAAACTGCACTAGGCAGCTAGGCTGCGGCAGCCAAAATATTTTAGCAGTCACTAGAAAGGCTGCCGCAGGCAGAAGTTCGTGGCTGCCTAGTGCGCGAGCTCCCATACACCGTCATATGTTCGACTGGCTGCCGCAGCCAGGCTGCCTAGTCCGCTATAACTCTAAAAATTACATTGCCATCAGAGACAAAATAGATATTATCACAAGGTGACTAATTATGTACCTACCACTACACGACCCCACCAATTTTTCTTAAATCATTGCATGGTTTCTTAATTAATTCTAAAGAAAATAACTATGAATGCTAATGTTTCAGTAATAGAGAAGTACACGGAGAACGTGAGATTCTGCATAATATGCAACTACTTGGGCAAGATAATCCCGGCACTGCAGTCGCGTTGCACGCGGTTCCGCTTCGCGCCGCTACAGCAGAGCCAGATAGTGCCGCGACTGAAGGAGATCGCCGCTGCAGAAGGGTACGTACCTCTTAAACTTTATAATAGGGAAAAGTACGTACTTTTGCCCTATTATAAACATCAAGAAGGAAGGCTATTAATACATTATCAAAAAATACTTGTTAAAGTGCGGCCGCTGGCTGATAGAAAGCGTTTCTAAGAGTCCGATTTCATTAGGACACCGTGGTTGCGCAACCAGAAGAAGTGAGGAGTAACAGGTACTAAATAACTATCATTTTTTATTATCCGAAAACGGGACATAAGAATATTATAGAAGACTGAGACGACCTAACTGTAAACGCATCACTCTCAGTGGCCGAACTTTAGAGAATCAATTGTGAATAGATGAACGCTCATGCCACCACACTTTGTTTAGTTTGTTTCCTTAGTTCCTACAAAATGTGCTATGTAGATAGATAATATATTTTTGATAGTGTAATAACTAAAGTTGGGTAATTATGTAGTTAATTATATAAATGATTTTTTTCTGTAATTTAATTCTATTGTATTGTGTATATTTAACTATTTATAAAATTTTATTACGTAAATAATCATTCAATATAATAATAGTTCGTATTTATTATTATTATCAATTGTAATGCTAAATCAAATGTAATTTCAAAATAATATTAAATTAATGTAATGAAATTTTATATACTATGAATTTAATTAATAGTAAGTAAAACGGCAATAGCTGTCCCTCATGGTTGCTGTGCCCTTGCAGGGCGTCACTTGTACATATTTATATTTTTCATCTCACGCTCTGAAAAGGTGGTTTTGTCAATCAGTTTAGGCGTAGAAAATCGCTTTTTGCGGCCTAGCGCGGTAAAGTACTTTTTAAATGTAATACCTAAAAATATGTCATAATGCGTTCCGAATCGCACTATTGACTCTATTGTTATATTTGATTCTTATTTTAAATAGCTTTAAATTAATTATAATACTCCGTTTTGGTTTTATTATATTATTTTAGTTCATTGAATCATAAAAACAATAACAATAAGATTAAACTATTTGTTATAAGAATTTTATATAAGGCTGGGTGAGATTTTACAACCTATAATTGGATTTCGGACTGTGACATAAATCTTTATTTTTAAATTGTCTTTGTCTTGTACCTCATGTCAGTGTCAACATTTACGGAATCGTTTTTATTCTTATTAATAAGTAACAATATATTCCTACTTTAAATAACTTTGAATTAACTATAATACTCCCTTTTTTATTATTTTGGGTTTTTATATCATTAAAACAACGAGAATAAGGTATATTTAGATTAAACTTTATGTTTAAAGAATTTTTTACCGGAAGTTGACCGCGGAAACAACCATAAAATGTTCCTCGCTGTTGTGAAATGAAAAATTGTGTGTTACGCTCGGCAGAAAAGTTTTTAGCGTCTTGTACCTTTGAAATCCTCGCTTCGCTCAGGATTCAATCTTTGAACCACTCGCTACGTTCGTGGTTCAATCCTAGAATCCTTCACTTGCTCAGATTTCAATAGAGGTAACTCGCCGCTAAATAACCAACTTTCCAGCCTTGCATAACAAATAACTATTGTTACACCTTGTTATACCTGTAACTTGCAATAAACATTTGAATCTGAATCTGAATCACATCTGTAATCCTTCAAATAAATAGTTTAGATGATAAAGAAGTTGTATAAAGCTCAAACAAAAAGAATGCAGTGGGCAGTCGGGCGAGACTTGATTCCTAGTGCCGAATAAAGATTGGCGGGGAACAAAACTATAACCTTTATTTTAAAGTCGACATATGAAGTTGAAATTGGTTTGCACGTGGTTCCACTGCCAATAGACGCCGTCCTCGTGTTGCTCGCTAAAGCAGTTGGAATGCAGCTTTAAGATATAAAGATTGGTTTCTCGCGTGACCCTGGTCTTTGTTTCCAGCGTTAAAATGTCAGAAGACGGTGTAAAAGCGCTACTAACGCTCTCTGGCGGGGACATGCGCAAAGTGCTGAACACGTTACAAAGCACGTGGCTGGCGTACCGCGACGTGACGGAGGACCGCGTGTACACGTGCGTGGGCCACCCGCTGCGCGCCGACATCAACTCTATACTCAACTGGCTGCTTAATGAGAACGACTTCGCTACTTGCTTCAAAAGTATCCTTTTAAATAGTACAACCCATTTCATTATGATATATATTTAATTATTTACATAAGGCCAGGGGTGTATTACAAACAATGTCAAGATAGCCATTAAAACAACTCACAGACATATATCGAGATAGAAAGTAAAAGTTTACCTACCTTGCGTGTCAAAAGTTTGATCCACGGTCAAAGTTTTCCGACCTAAGTCAGTCCGCTCGAGACCATTGCCATTGCCATGAAAACGCGTCACTCAGAAACATAAATGGTTAATTGTGCAGTGCTTTTTTGAAAGAGTTGGTTAATAACATTTCCATACATCTCGCTCGTGACGTCAACATAGGTTCGAAAACTTCGACACGCTAGATTCTCATACAGTTTTCGTCTGTCTCGATATAGGTCTGTGTGACAAGACGATGGTCTGTCACAAGGCTTGGTAGCTCAGTGGTAGGTTGCAGGTTCGAGTCCTGTCTGAGGATAAGTTGTGGCCGAGACGATTTTTTTCCCATATTTTTTATGAACTGACAAGTTTTATATAATACCCTCCTGACCTGCTAACCTGTTCACCGTTACATCATTCAATGCATATTTAGATAAAGATATTTTATTTGCTTGAAATGCGGTCTCCTAGAATCGTAAGCTCCTAAAAATATTTTCGTTCGGTCGTTCGATCATCATTCATAAAAAAAGCTTGGATAAGTTTCGATCAAACTAAATGATGATTAAATTTCGTCGCAACAAAATTAGATGAACATGTAAGCCTTGTTATTTCAATTACGGAGAGAAAATAAGATTATTTAATGGTTACCTTAATCAACCTACAGACATTCAAGACATGAAGCTCGCTAAAGGTTTAGCTCTCAGCGATATCTTGACAGAGGTTCACACGATCATTCAACGGTGTAAGTATTCCCGACTATTAGGTTTCTTCTTATGTAACTAAGATATTAATTCTAGTCAATGTTCGACAAATAGACAGACCCTACCGCGTAATAAATATGGATATGGATATTGACAGTTAAATGATCATATGATAAGGTAATTTTAGTTATGGTTGGTGGTGGTGGATGGTTAGTTTATGAGTTTCAACTCTTGGACAACCTATCACAAGATACTTTTAGAGTGGATCCCCACCCATTTTGCCGATGGTGCTCTCGTCTGGTAACCATAAGTTTGGCGGTTTCTTGGATAAATAATAATAAAAAATGACCGACTGAGATCATAAATATTTTTGAGTATTGGTACAGCCATCAAGTTGCCATGTGGTGTGAGCTTGGACGAATTAACCACTGGACACGAAACACGAAAACACGATCAACCAATTCTTGCGGGGGTGAGGGGCGATTACTAATGTCAAATAATGACAGTAGTGCTTGAAGTAATCGATAATTTTTGTATCGATAAGTAAGGAGTGAATGAAGGAACCTATTGAGTCATCAATCATGTGTGTTTTAAAAAAAATAGTAAGTTAATTGTTTATTTCGTGGAAAAATAAATAGCACGATAAGTAAGGAGTGAATGAATGAACCTATTGAGTTTAATAAATCATGTGTGATTTAAAGAAATTAGTAAGTTAATTGTTTATTTCGTGGAAAAATAAAAAGCACCTCTTAATATGAAAATCTCATTAAAAAAATCCCTCAAATTCATAAAAACTATACAATATGGTTTCCAAAGCGTTTGTGTTTGGGTTTTTTTTTGTGAAAAATGGGTAGATAGGTACATGCAACCTGATACTAGTACTGTACTGATAAGGCTTAAGATGGAAGCGCGCCTCTCCCGGTATCCTCAATCACTGAGGAACTAGCTATCTTACCTCCAACTGCCGGAACGGACTTGGATAAGATGGTAGTCGCTAGCCAGGCGGACTTACAATTTACTTACTAACACTTTTTAAGTGACTAAAAAATATTAATATTTGGTTTATATAATAATATAATTCATTATTTACATTAACTTCTTCAATCACTCGAGCTTTTTTATATAAAATTAGTTCATTACAGAACCATTGTATAGGACATACACAATAGCAACCCCTCCATAAGTGTTTAATTTTATAATCGATTGCAATCCCTTTCAAAGGTCAAATAGTTGTGGCGCGATGCTATGTGATGCGATGTAAATAATATGTACCTTTTAAATAAAAATTTAAAGGGATTGTGATAGACTTAAAATTAGACAATAAGCCCCCTGTGTGCTTCTCGAGCTGTGATATCTCGTATTCGACATTTTTTTTTGAGCCAAAAATCTAAGTATACTAAAACTTATTGAAAATAATCATCGACATTAGAAGATCGTTGAGACTAAAACATTTTAATTTCAACTCTAGTATCCATTTTACATTTAAATATGCATATTTGTAAGAAAAAATATAAACTTGTTTTCACTTTATTAAAGATCTCAAAATTTACGCCACCGTACAAAATTAGCACAACCTAAACCCAAATTAGAAATAGTAGACTAGCGTTTGGATAGCGTATGGTCTAGCATACGCTATGACAGTTTTAAACAACAAACTCCCAGAAGTTATCAACAAAACATCGCATATAAATTACCTATATTTAAGAAAAAGCCAAGGCAGTATCTTTCTAGCAACTACTAGCTGAAATACTAATTGCAAGAATATTTCAACCAATAGTTTATTGTAGTTTTAAGATTGTTTTACTTAATTAAAATTAAAATATTATAAGATAAAAAAATAGTATAATATAGCTTACGTACATACATAAATATAATTAATTTTATTCTTGCTGTGACCTAACAAGGTCTATGTTAGAAACAAATAATAAATGTAACCACCATTTATGATAAATTTTAACAATAAAAATATTGGAACAAATGAACTCGGCCACAAGTGAATTTTCAGATGTGACTTGAACCCACGACCTTTGGAAATCCGGCCCACTGCTCTAACCAATGAGCTACCGAGTTTTGCGGACCACTTTCGAAATTCTCCGATACTTTTATATTTTTAATACGCTGTAAGAATATCCTTCCTTGCATTCGAAAGAGAAAAAAAAAACAAATGTTTAACGATCAATATTATGATGCAACAGCTTATAAGTTATGATTTTTTTATTTTTGCGTTGTCAATGCTATTTTTATACTTATGATACATTTTAAATGTTAATGTACAACACACCATGATAATGTACAACATAAGTCTAATACTAAAAACCAATACCGTGACTGACTTACAGGCAAGGCAACACACAGCCCAAACGGCTAAACCAATTAAACTGAAATTTTGCATACAGGTTCTTTTAACGATGTTGGCGAGCACTAAGAAAGGATTTTTGATATTACCACGGTAACGGGAACCATGCGGGTGAAATAAGCAACATTTTTTTTTAAGTTTGAAGCTATATTTCAAATATAAAAAGCTCAAAATTCGTAGGGTTGCGTCGTTTAAGTACAGAGTTCCTATAGCCATCTTCTGGCTCCATCATCAGACCTTAGATGTTATCTAAGACCTGAGTACTCGTCCATGTTATCTCCCTGCGTACCGCTTCCACCCAATTCTTCTTGTTAGGGGTTCAACTGTAAATCTGAAATTAATTTAAATAGTTCCTACATTAAAATTGGATTCGTTCGTTCATTTACATACATCGATATGTTCAAGCCCTATACGACATAAAAATGACAATTGAATGAATGAGTGATACATATAACCCAACCAAATTACTTATGCAATGCAATATCTTTGAAGAATTTACATGTACAATGATTACTTTTTGAAATGACGTATTACATTTTGTTTACATACCAAATTTTATTTATTTTTCGAAAAATTGCTGCTCTAATAGATTAAAATTGTACTTACGCGTGAAAAGAAACATTTTTTGATTGTCCGGTATGATTTTTACAAATTAAAACAGCGCATTTACCCATTTTTGAGATAATGTTCCACTTCGAAATCTCGCGTCATACTGACAACGCCATATTGCTTACTGTGTCTAAAAGGCTCAGTAAGTGACAGAGGGGTAAAGGCGAACGCGGTCCTCGTTACGCGTCCAGTGGTTAATTCGTCCAAGGGTGTGAGACAACCCTGTCTCAAGACCTCCCGATCTTACATCCCCAAAATTATTCAACCTGTGCATAAATAAGCTTATTGACGGTCTCAGTAGCACCGGAGCGTTTGCTCTATTGATGGTAGCATAATCAATAACATCAGCTTTTTTTTATTAACGATGGGGAGACTCTTAGCCTTCATCATACCTGATGTTAAGTATTGATAAGGCTGAAGATGGAAGCGAGCCTCTCCCGGAATCCTCAATCACTATGCAGATCAACTTGAAAAAAGTGAACTCCTTATATTTTAGTCACGAACGTAAAGTGACAGACGTGCCGCCGGCACTACTTGGTGGTAAGCCGTTAACCAAAATTTCGTCTTTTTAAGTATCAGAGGATGTCTCGTATGACGTCGACATTGAGAGGGAACGAAGGGCGTTGGCCGTTAGAGGAAAAATGATGGCTCGTAGGTTTGCACGTTGAACAAGAGAGATTAGTCTCTCTATTCCAAGCATTTTGCCAATCGTTTTACACGTGCAGCCTTTGGATTAATTGTAGCCAGAAAGCGGTCAACGCTCTTCGCGTGCAGTATAATAACATCTTTAGGATGTTGTTGGGATTACCTAGGCACTGTAGTGCATCAGGTATGTTCGCGAAAACACGTGTTGATGGATTTCATGCCATCATAAGAAAAAGAGCCGCCTCCATGATTAACCGTGTCCGAACAAATTCCCACACCATTTTAAGAGTGTTATCAAACAGATTTTGCGTCTGTCCTTTTAAGAGACATTGGGTAAAAACCCACATCTTATGAATAATTGATTTTAATTGATTTGTTTGTGTATATTCTATTCGTTCTTGTGAAAATATCGACCTTCCGTACGTAGATATAAGCTCACTACTTGCCTAAAATTACGCTGTAACGCGAGCGCGCGAGTGGTAAATTGACTAGCGAGCTTATGTCTACACACGGAAGGTCGCTATTAGCCTGATCGCCTCGCCAGTAGTAGGTACATATCGTAGCTTTGGATTAAACTGGTTTGTTCATGTTTTTGAAGCGTTCTCGTTCCGAATAAGTCGGAAGAGGTTTTTGTAACCTTAACCAAAAACCACCATTAACCGCTCTTCTTCAAACCGGTTTAAGCCCTGACTTTATGTACATTTGTTTGTTGTTTCAGTGAAACTCCCTCCCGAAGTGTTGATCGACGTGTTAATCAAAATGTCGGAAGCGGAGTCGCGACTCTCCACCGGCTGCAGCGAGCGCGTGGAGCTCGCCGCGCTCATCGCCGCCTTCCACGCCGCGCGACAACAAGTCAATATACAAATATAGCTCCTATGTTTCTCAACATAAGGCTCGCATTAAGCCAACGCCAAACCAACGTCCCTACGTGCTAACAACTTATATATACGATTACATGGGATCTATCGTCTATTCGGCTTGGGCATAACAACTTATTGATATGTAACATGTGAATCATGTGATACGTACAAAATATTCTTGGCACGTGATTTGTATAATAATGTTTTAGTTATTTCATTAATAACAAAGTACCTAATGGTTACATTTTGCTTTTTATTTTAGTTTTCAAAAAGAACGGCAAAGAATAGAAACTAGAAATAATAACGCAGATTTGCATTTATCACAAAATATTGTATTCTTGTAACAAAACATAGTAATCTCACAAATTAATTCTTATTTCATCAAGAAAATTTTACAAGCTTATTAAGTCCATAAAATATCATTCGCCATCGATTTATAATAAACCATACTAAAAAACAACACAGTTTAGGTTGGGCTTATTAGACACAATTGATTATTTATCTCACCTAACGTTACTGTTCCGTCCCTTGGTCAGCCAATTATCTTTTGTACCAATATTTTATTTAACAGAATATGCAACCTTTGAAATTCAGGACGGTCAAAAGTAATTAACTGTCAAGTTTCTCCAAAATAATTCTAAACCTTAACATTGAGCGGATGTTAAGCTCAAAGAAGAATGATGATGAAAAACCCGAAGTATTTTTAATATAGTTAATGTTATAAGAACCTTTTTCTGAAATAAGACAAAGGTGCAAGCGAATGTCTATTTCGTTTTCCATTTATCTCATAGCGTTCGAGTGAATAAACTCTTCCATAGTAGCCCTAGAAATGGCCGAGTGGACCTTGTTCTCGAGGATGGCGGCGCCGGCGTCGGCCCAGGGCCACTGCACGCGCGCCGCCAGCGCGCTCGCCGCGTCCACGCGCGCCTCCTCCGTTATGAAGTACTCGCTCTGTCCGTCTGTCGTGTTGTAGTAATACTTGTGCTTAGTCTTTTTAGATATTTGCGATACCCAAGGCTCTGAAAAGAAATTAAAAAAAAAAAATTAAATCTACTACCTCCTGCGTTTTAAGGATCAAGAAACAAATGTAAAATAATAATTTATGCTATTCAATTCACCTTTAATCTCTTTTAGGAACAAAATCGATCCAACCATATAGTACATGCCGTCTCTATTGATTCTATTGGGAGTATCGATGGTCACAGCCCTTTTAATTCTTTTCATAGAACGAATTTCCAAATTATTCATTGCTGTAGAAAAATTCTCCATATTGAATAATCTTTTACATCTTATTGGTAAGGCGTGATTGTCGTAAGGTTTATTGAGAGCAGTGCAGAACAGATCGCACTGACTTATCCTACAAAATAATAGATAATAACACACAGTTTCAGATTAAAGTGTGCGAGTCTATTCATGCGTAATTCATGATGGCATACCTGTCGGTCAAAGATAAATATGAAATATCAATTCCACCTAACATCATAGCGTCGATGATGTGCAGTGCTTTGCTGTACATTTGTGTCATGCCCTCACCTTTGTATTCCTTTATTACCTGAATATAAAAATAAAACTTGAATACCAGTACTAACACCTTTAATAAGGTAATCGCGTGAAAAATCGTTGAGCGTTTCATTATTGTTTTATTTTCAGAAACAAATAATTATTGCAATTAATTTTGGTCAAGATAGAGATGCTTATATTTGGGATATAGTTTGGCTTTAAGTTATATACTATTAACATGCATTGACTTTATCCTGTTTTGTGCCTTATAAAATAAAAATATTCACCACGATCGAATCTTTGCAGATCCCAGAAATGTTGATAACCTATATTTTTTATGCGCGTGTGTAAAATGCTCGGTTTGAATAAATAATAATCACGAATAAATTTACCTCCGCATATATCAATGTTTTAGCAGGTAAAGTTAACTGTAAATCTGCTGCATTTTTCCATGTACTGCCTTCTAATTGGAACACGTGTTTTCCGCCGCAACCTAAACCAAACGAAGGTTAAAATAAAAATCATAATTTACTTACATCAAAATATTGAAGTTATAATAAATAGATTTAAATATTTTACCTATAAATATTTTTAAATCTGGACTATTTTTACCGCTACTCAAGAACATAAAATGCCAGTCACAGACATGCTTGAAGGTACTTAGATCAGGAGGTTTCTCGATGTATGTGGGCTGTTTATTCAGAATGTTTGTTTTGAAGCCGTGTGTACTACTAGTTTGAGCCTTCATTTCCAATGATGATAAAATCTTTTGTAAGGTGTCATCTGGACCCAGACGTTCAGGTTGTTTCCGGACTTCGTCTGGAAGCTAAAACCAATGCAAACTAAATTGATTATCTAAACTAGGTAACACTGGTCTCTATTCAGAAATCATATAACCATAGGAGATGAGATATTTTGACTCGAGCATCTTAAATGGGACTACATGGAAGTATTTTAATTTTGCAGTCCCTATAATAGTGCAATACATGTACGACACAACCATTTCAAAACTAAAAAATAAGTATTTCAAATATCTTTATAGTTTTATAAAGCAATGTATTGTAGGTGTACTTACATGCCACAACTTTAAGCATTGTGCCTTCATGCTCGCCTGGGTAGATTCTTTCAAACTTTTGTCCTTACTAAATGCAGCTATTTTAAGCAAATGTTTTATTTGTCTCTCACCTAAACTGGTAAAAAATAAACATATAGCACGTAAAACAAACGAATTTAACACATTTTACGTGATAAATTTTTATGAAGCTATACATACACACAGTTGCTGGCGAAAATGTATTCAAAAAATTTGCTATCCTCCTGTAAAACACTCAAGGGGACCAGCTCAATGACATCGTCGTCGTCTTCGTGACGGTCATACAGAATTGAATTCACATTGTAAAGATGTTGCTCAGCGGATTCAGTGCCCAATTTCTTCCACTTGCATATCAAATACCTCTCAGAATTGGCAGGTCTAGATGTTACAGGCTTATGAATAGACACTAAAAGCACAGATTAGTAAATAGTCACTTCATACTAAAATTTAAAGTGCCACACTTTTGGATCAACAAAACTTGTAATCAAATTATACAACTGCTTATTTCAATCACAGATTATATTAGGTATTTACCTATGGAATTGTCAATTTGTATGAAGATTTTCAAAGACAGTTCGTTTTTCATACTAGCAATTTTTGATATAGTTACTACCGCAACCCGGCGCAAACGACGGCGGGCGAGCCGGGATCGCCCTAGTAGCCTTTACAGAGACGATTATGGTATTTTAGACATTATAATTGAAAATTAATATTTTTTAAATATGTTTACCTTGATCGAAACATTTGTACATAATGTATATCAGACCCACGCTGAAGAGCGTAAACACGTCAAACAACTTGACAACAAAGTGGCCTCCAGTTCTAACAAGCATCAGTGCAGCCAAGCATTGACAAAGATACAACTGTTTCGAAAGTATTTCCTGAATATTTTCTTGACCTTCGACAGAAAATCCCTGTTGGAAAAAAAGTATTACCATACTGATGAATATATGATAGAAAAGTACTCTAATTTGCTTAAACAGTAGATTCCAACTAACACTTACACCGTCAGCCATAAGAAAATGGACTCCCTTGTCATTAGTTTGTTTCAATACATAATCCTTTAGTGATGTCAAATTTTCTGGATCAAATATGTCACCGTCTCCTTTCACACCATAGTATGCATCAAAAGTTTCCGGCGGTCCAGCATAAAAATTGGATATCTTAAAATCGCATGGGCCTCTTAAAGTAAATCCAAACCCTGAAATAATGTAATAAAAATCACGCCTTCCATATTAATAAATCAGCCTTTCTACAATCAGTGTTTCTTTTTGTGGAGGGGCTGATTACGGAGTTAACGAATGACTTTTATTGTGGGAATCTGTTTTGATTATACACTTGTATTATAATCAAAACAGCTTCACACAATAAATAAACATCATCTCTTCTGTACCTTTGGCCCGCCAGCCTTTCTTATATAAAACATACTCGGAGAAACCGCCGGGGCCGGCGCAAACGTCAGCAAAATATAGTATTTCTCTGTCATTTAAGGCAGGCTCTCCTTCTTGAGTTTTAGGGCTAGTGAACATAAAGTCAAATACAGCATCAATATTAGCCATTTTGACTGCCGCTCTATTAAGAAATATAACGGATCCAATGGTCTCATAAGGGTTGCTACGAAAACGGGCATGCCGTAGGTCCTCGTCATCTAAGGTATCAAAAATAGTCTGGAAATTAAAATTTTTATTGGTAAAGGCGATGATTGAACTATTAGTAATCAAAATACTAAAGTAATCAAATGCTATTCTTCCGTAGTAGCCTGGGTTAATTTTTTAAAACATCTTGCCAACATATAAAACTAATGCGAAATTGCAGATGGTGGGACAGCGAGGAATAAGGAGATTTTACCACCAATAATAACTTTAGAACATTACCTCCAGGTCTAAAAAACTGTATAAAATTTTATTCGGCTATTTTATCACTTTCATTAAAATTAGTATAAAAAACTTTTAAAGAAAAAGAAATAAACAAACGAAGTCAAGTAGCATGCTTGCATAGAGCGCGTTCAGACTAGCTTATTAGCTACCCCCTCTCACACGCGCCCACACCGCGTGCTAATAAGCACGACAAAATAGACCGGGCGGCGGGCGGGGCCAGCAAAAACCTATAAATTGCTGGCTAATCGCGCGCTGATGGTTCGTATAGCGAGGCGTCTCACTCTCTCGCGCTCCTACCTAGGTGCGAGAGATAGACTCCGCGTGTTGCTATGATGATAGCGCCAAAAACATTTGGTAGCAATAACAGGAACTAAATGAATGCACATGTAGTTCATCGTTTTATCGTAGAGGCCGCACTTTTGATACGTGACGTAAAGCAATTATCGCGCAATTTCTGCTGTCGTGTTGCTGTTGCAAAGATAGGTAATCGCTCCTCCGCGGCTTGCGTTTAGGTGCATGCTTATTAATTAACATGCTCTTTTCGTATACTAGCACGTATATTGCTTGCTGAGTAGCACCTGCTCGAAACTAGCATGCTTATGTGCTACTACGTAGCATGTGTATTCCGCGCTTATAGATGAATTGTATCGATTTTCAGGATTTCAGCAAATTTCGGAGTGTACTGCCAGCACTTGCGCGTTCCGACTTACGCGTTTTCGACGGGGGCGTCCTCTGATAGGTTATTACAATTTGTTTTAACCCGGGGTCTTCGCTTCCACCGGGTAGAAATAAAAGCAGTCATATTATTTTTTCTATGCAATCTTGTGAATTGTCGCTTGGTTGCTGTCGACATGTAAAGTGAAAATGGGTAAAAAGAACCCGGTAGCGACCGTTAGTGTAACTAGATTTTTGTTATATTTTAAGTATTTATTTTTATTTTAGCACTTTGTTGTCTGACACACCTTCGTTTTGCTGATGATATAGTCCTTATGGCTGAGACCCTGGAGGACCTGAACACAATGCTCGAAGATCTCCGAAATGCTTCCCAAAGAGTGGGTCTTAGGATGAACATGGATAAGACGAAAATCATGTCGAATTCCCATGTCATACCCACTACAGTTCACGTTGGGAACACTACATTCGAAGTTGTTGACCATTACGTTTACCTTGGACAGACAATCCAGTTAGGTAAGTCCAACTTCGAGAAAGAGATCTCTCGTCGAATCCCACTCGGATGGGCAGCGTTCGGGAAGCTCCGTAAAATCTTCGCGTCCAAGTTACCTCAGTGTCTTAAGACGAAAGTCTATGACCAGTGTGTGTTGCCAGTGATGACTTACGGTAGTGAAATGTGGTCGCTATGGGTCTAATAAGAAAGCTCAAGGTCACCCAACGTGCAATGGAGAGGACTATGCTCGGCGTTTCCCTACGTGATCGAATCAGTAATGAGGAGATCCGTAGGAGAACTAAAGTAACTGACATCGCTCGAAGGATTGCTCAGCTGAAGTGGCAGTGGGCGGGACACATAGCAAGAAGAACCGATGGCCGTTGGGGCGGAAAGGTTCTGGAATGGCGACCGCGCACAGGACGACGCTCCGTGGGTAGGCCCCCGACCAGGTGGACCGACGATCTGGTGAAGGTCGCGAGAAGCCGCTGGATGCGGACTGCGCAGGACCGATCGTTGTGGAGATCCTTGGGGGAGGCCTATACCCAGCAGTGGGTGTCATGTGGTTGAGACGACGACGACGACAACGACTTTGTTACCATGGATTTATTATTTAGAGGCATCACTATAAAAGTAATATTACTACAAGAAGATAGCGAGGAAGAAATTGTATCAGAAACGGAGGATCATGAGGACCACAGGAGCCATAACAGTACTGAACAAGAAACGGATTTTGGAGATGTTTCTGAACTTCTGTTACGGTATGAAAACAAAGAGCCTACATTATTATTACATTACTATAAAAGTGAAGAAAAATAAATAAATTTAGTTGAAACATAAAAACTGCAACTTTTTGGTTGTGATTTTTTTGTGGTTTTTGATGGCGATTAAAAAAAAATTGAGTAAAAGCACACTTTATTTTTGTTAACTGATAAAAAAAACTATCAAGTTTTAATGTCTGATCTTATTTTGCATGATTCCAAAGACGTAGATGTAAAAATTGCTGAGTTATTAAGATGACTAACAAAATAATTAAAATAAAACAACTTTTACAGTTACGTTAAAAACGTCGGGAAAATCAAAAAACCCCTAAAAACCTAAAAATACGGACAATTACAACTTAGTTCGTGGAAATATAGCGCGTTTGATATCCGTAAAAGTTGTTTTATTTCAATGAACAGTGCGCGCCAAAACATAGATGTAGGTACGTAAAATTATTAAAATTTTCGTTCCGTTTAATGTATGTGTATTAAGTACATACTTAAAAATACATTGTTTATTTTATTATAATATTAATTAATACTTTTTATTTATGGCTAATAGTGTAAACAAACTAAATAAAATAACAAACTTTAATATAAAGCATCATTTGACGACCTCCGTGGTAGTGGTACGTACACCGGTTTCAAGGTATCGTTTACTCTGAGGTCCCGGGTTCGAATCCCAGTAAGGGCAAATGTTTGTATGATGAATACGAGAATTTGTACCCGAGTCATGGACGTTTATATATATTTCTGCACATAAATACTTATATATGTATAATTATATGTATTTACATCCGTTACCCTAGCATCACACAACACAGCCACACAAGTGCTTACTTTGGGGCTAGGTTAATTGGTGTGAGTGTAAGAAATATATATTAATATTACTTTTTAATTTTGCAATCTACAATGCTATTTTTATGTGGTGAATATTAAATAAGAAAATATGCTAGAAAAAAATATTTGTTTCCCGTCAGGGCGACATGAGATAAGTTGCTTTTCTCTAGTATATTTTCTTATTTAATGTTTATCATTTATTTATTTAATGAAATGCGCTTCTATAAATAATGTGGTACCGTCCGTTTCTGTTCGTTTTTGCCTAGCGACGAACGCCGGGATAAGCTACCTAATTACATGAAACTTACAAACCCCGCGCACACACAAACGCGGGGCTATTACCTATTTCTACGACAACGCGACAGCGATAAGTCACGTATCACCTAGCAACCGTACTATTATTTATTACAGTGCGGCCTCTACCGTACAATCGAAGAACTACAATGTGTATTCATTTAGTTCCTGTTAATCCTTCTAAATTGTTTTTAACGCCAGCGCCGCGTGGCAGCGCGGCGTCCCACTCTCGCACTCTAGGTAAGAGTGTGACGCCGCTGCTATACGAACCATCAGCGAGCGATTAGCTAGCGATCACATACATAATACCATTTTTATTCGCGTGATATCTGCGCGATTATTGCAAATTTTTTGGCAATAGCCCTGCCGGACGCCCGGTTTTACGTTGTTAGCAGATAGCTCAAACTGCAATCACTTGTGGGAGGACACGCGCGGTGAAAACGCGTACGTCAGATCGCGCCTTTACTGGACATGCGTTATGGATATAAATAACGATAGGTACATACTCTTTTGTTAATACATACAAAATATACAAATTTGTATCAGACCGAGAGAAACAGACATTTTCATTTCATGCACCGAAATATTTGCCTTGTCCAGGAGTCGAACCCGGTACCCTTTTGCGTAGAAGCCTGATATAAATACTCCTACGCCAAACAAGTCGTAAAAAGTCGTAAGTTCCATTTCTTGGCAATCATTTTATTTTTGTTGAAGAGTCCAATTACGTACTTGCATTATATTTTATCTTATCAATATACTCATATCAGACGCGTTTTGCATGACTATTAATCTACAAGTTTACTAAAAATACTGCAGAAGAAAAATATGGCAAAAAATATTTGTATCTTTTACATGACTCATTAAAAAAACAACCTTAGATTCTAATACTCCTTTCAATATATGTGGATTTACAAATATAGTTTCATCATCAATAGTTAATTTCTTTGGTCCTTTTTTAAGCCATTTATCCAATAAATCTCCACACAATGGTTCATCTATAGAAGAAGCCAACCAAACCTGTAACATAACATTATTACAGAGTCAAAGAGCCAAAAATTAAAAAATCAAAAAAATAAAAAACTTAAATAAAAGGAAAAATAAATTAACAACTTACGGTTTCTTCTGTTGCTTCAGGCTTAATTTCATCAGGAGACCATGTTAAATCTTTAGGAAGTACTCCCAGAATCGACGGCTTTGAGCCCAAACCTCTTCTACCTTTTTGATTTGAAGCTTCTACAGGCTCAACTCGTCCATGTTCAAATTTACCTAAACCTTTGCCTGGTTTGTATCCCATGTTACTCATGATACGCTTAGACTTTTCTGAATAATCTTTGCTAAAGGCTTCATCCATTTCATTATGTTTTGACTCATTATTATTGTAGAATGAGTCATGATTTGTCTCTTGATGAAAACTTGGTCGCATTGAGCCTTCATCTTCATCCGAATCATCAGATGACGATTCAGATTCTTGAGCTTGAGAATAGATAATTATAAAAATATAGTTTTATTTAATATACAACATTTCTTTCTGTATTTTCTTCTACTACTTAAGTCGATTTTGAAAAGCCAATTCTCACAGAAATGCAAATATAAAATTAACCCAGCGTGAATGAGGTGAGAAATTGATAAACCAGCTATGAACCAGCTATGGTGGGTACTTTTTCCCGCATAAAATGTAACAAAATTCCAACTTCTTGGGCAAATCAACATAACAATCAAAAAAATTAAATTATGTTATAGACGTAAGTAGATATTAATAATTGAATTCAGTCATGTTATTATCAAATATTTCAGTGGGTATAAATTGGAGCTATAGGAACGATCTACAAGTAACACCGCGAAAAAACCTTGAACCGCGAAAATTTATAAAACTTACTTCTACAATTCTGAATAAAGCCACCACCACCCCTTGGAGTGTAACTTTTATCCATTAAAGAAAATAATTTGTAAAATCTTTTCATAAATGTCGTAAAACACAATTGAATTGAGAACCTCCTCTTTTTGAAGTCGGTTAAAATCTAAAATAGTAAAAAAGTGTAAGAAGCGAGAGGCTGGCATAAACAAATGACATGTCAATGATGTCACGACCAAAATTAAAGAGACAAATTAATGTATTATTATTAAGTATTCTGTGGTATTATGTACTTTTTTCGATGATTGTCATCAGTCTTAATTCGAAAATTGGTCCGGTTATGATCTTACAAATCACTTTTAGGCGATACTACGGCCAGCAACTTTTGGAAGTTTACTATACAGCCACTTTTGGAAATATACTGTCCAGCAGCTTTTGGAAGTTTACTGTCCAGCCAATTTTGGAAGTCTACTGTCCAGCCACTTGAAAATATAATGTCCGGTCACTTTTGGAAATATACTGTATAGCTACTTTTGGAAATTTAAAATGTAAATGGAATTTTGTTTGTAACTATGTTCAGTAACTTATGTACAATTCATGTGTCTAGTGTCTTTTGTAACGTTATTTTGTTCGGCAAGTTTCGTTGCTGACTGTACTATATTGAAACTTTTCAAATACTTACCTAACCTATTATTATAATATTTTTTTTTACAGAGGAATCTCTTTCTGTCGCAAGAAGTCATGCTTTTGTTAAATTAAGTCTTTTAATAATTACTTTGCGGATAATGTAGTTGGTTACATAATTAGTTAAGATTTTGATATATTTTGTATAAGTAAGCTTTATTATGTAATTGTTTGTTGTTCCAAATAAAATAAAATAAAAAATAAAAAAATACCCAACCTCACTCACACCGGGTTAAATAAGAAATTTTAAAAGCTTCAATCTTATTTAGTAAACTATAGAGTGTTTGTTTTTAATGTGCAAATGTTTTTGTCTGCTGGTACTGCCATTAAATTTTTAATAAAGAAAGACTAGACTTTAGGGACTGAGTATAGCATTCTAATCTCGGTCTCGACAAACAACATCACCACGACAATTAGGCGCATGACAGAAATGCGGTTTTGCCCTTATGACACCTGCAACCCACTTTTGTCACCGCACTTCTGTTATTATGTGATTAATTAGCACTACAGTGATTAAATGTATGATTACCGCTTCTTGAAATGTTGGTTTTTTACTTAGTTTTTTTAAGCTTTTCTCAGCTGTGATACAGGCGTATCACAGCTGAGAAAAGCTTAAAAAACTATTAGGCAATTGTCTTGGTCAGATAGTACTTAGTAATTTTATACATCTTTTCTAAATAGAACTTCAAGCTGCCATCAAAGCCCTTGACAAAGTGTTAGACTACCTCAGCGCTAGTAAAGGAATGCAAACAAAGCATTCAGGAACTCGCCAACTTGGCTGAGGTAGAAATTGCCTGGGTACCCGGACACGAAGGTAACAGTGGCAATGAGGAAGCTGACAAATTGGCTAGAAGGGGGGCTGATGAACCCTTTATTGGCCCTGAACCAAGACTGCCAATATCACATAGAATCTCTAAGAACATCATTGAGATTAGAATAATCAAAGAAACTAACCAAAGATGGATGAAAAGAAAGGACTGCAGACAGTCAAAGATCTTCATCAAATCAGTTGATAACAAGAAAACTAGAGAGCTGCTGAAACTAAGCAGAAGAAGCAGAAGAAACATAAGGAACATGGTAGGAGTACTGACAGGACATTGTCTACTGAACAGGCACCTTTCAATTATCAAAAGGACAGAGGATCCCACCTGTCCACAGTGTAAAGAAAAGGAAGAAACAAGCTACCACCTCATGGCAGAATGCCCAATGTATGCATCACTGCGCTGGGATAAGTGAACTCAACAGGTATTGTAAGCGCACAGGAAGGTTCGAGGGTCCAACGCCGGTGGGGTGAACGATAACCCGCCTGTTCTTCAAGGGACTTCTTCTCCGGGGAACTGGATGAAATGGTTCCAACTAGGGAGACTGATCACCCGTCCAGCTTTACTGGAGTCCCCTCTCCAAAAATAATAAATAATAATAAAAATAGAACTTCATCACAATAGAATTTATTAACGTCAAACACTTGATAATTCATAGCAAATAAAAGACGACACTCTGACCAAAGGTTCCTCTTCCTAAGAAATTGTGCTATGTAATACCATATAAATTTATATTCTAATTCACAGAAACAAAATTCCAAGCATACCTGAGCCTTGAGAGGTTGTGTATGAAGATGCATGGGTATCTGCCCTAGATCTCTTAGCTGGTATGTGACACTCATTAGGATAGTCTTCATCTCCAGATGCATCTAAATGAAAGTACACAATAGACTGTTGAGGATTAGTTGAGAGGTTAACTGACAGGACATACATATTATTATCTACTTAATACTATATTCATATCAGTGATTCTTGTCATCATCAAAACATTATCATATTTGGAAATCTTGAAAGGAACTGAACAAAGCAATGACAATTTATCGGAATTTACTTTCTTCATATTACTTGAGTAATATTCGTATTTCATATCAACACAACATCTATTCTAGCTATCTTAATAACCAATAAACTTGTTGCAAAAATCATTTGTTATTCATGATCATGAAAAGTCTGTATTTAGGTTACTAAATGCCGCAAGCATAACTCAATTTGCAGCAAGCTCTAAATATGAAAGTATTTTTGTAGTGAATATCAAGTGGGGATTACCCTTTTTCATTATGAAACTTTTGGACTTATATTTGTAGGTATCATCAATTAAAATCAATCAGCACGAAGTATATAAGTGAATTAATCTTCGTTAAGATTATGGCCAAAACTGAACAGATTATGATATTTACGTAAATATTTTGATTGGATTACGTAGGTACTAAAAAGTTGATTCACGAAATATAATATAAACTTACCTGATCGATTCATTATTTCGCTTTGTCAGAACAGATTGTCGATATATTTATTCACATTAAATTCTTCACCTAAAAACAAGCAATATTCCTGTTTCTCCGGATAAATAGTAAGTACCTAGTAGGACATAGGACAGGTATAAATTTTCTTCTTCGTTCTCCTCAGCACAAATTTTATAGTAACTCAGTCAGTACAGATCACTATATATGTAGCAATAAATAGCAAGCTGTCAGTGTCAGTTCTCGGTTCTCTTCATAGAGATACACGGCCATTCCCAATAATCTACCCTCAGTAAGAGATAGGCCTACTGTTGTTCAGTTGCTACTTGCTAGGCAATCTTTGTTATTTCCTGTAATGTAACAGAAATAACTAAGCAACCAAACTATAGTAACCCTATCTGTTACTAATGATAGGTTATTGGGAACGGCTGACAACAGATACATTTACAAGTCAATGGTTCTCTTCTTTCTTTCGGTTTTCA
Organism: Chrysoteuchia culmella; assembly: GCA_910589605.1. Taxonomy (NCBI): domain Eukaryota; kingdom Metazoa; phylum Arthropoda; class Insecta; order Lepidoptera; family Crambidae; genus Chrysoteuchia; species Chrysoteuchia culmella. Next base: position 15,482,124 of record OU342651.1, on the reverse strand, counting down.
AAATGCTAGATGAATATTATGTACTGGATTTCCATTCTCGCGAACGCAATCGACGAAACGTTCGTCGAAGCGTTCACAAATTATGAAACGTTCGACAAGAAACTAAACTAGTAATTAAGTATTCTGTGTCATTCGATCGACCTCGCCACAGTTCGCTTACAGTTTTTATTTTAGAATTTTCTGAACGGTAATTTGTCACAAATTATATTTTGTGAGATATTAAATAAAAACTAAAATGTAGGCCAAATCGAGAAAGTCAGGCATTTGATCCTGCCATTCCTTTGCATTTCTGTCTAATAGATATATATAAAAAAAATGGTTCTCTCTGGCTGGGTCATAGAGATACAACAGAACTATGGAGGCGCCCTATAGATCTATATAAAATTTGCTTATACAAATATATATTAAATCGATACATTCTTATCAAATCGATGTTTGTCTCTTTCTAACTCACCTATGTTTGCGTATGGGTAAAGAGACGGATAGTGTTTGCACAGTACACATTTTGGCAACATTTTCATGTGACGTCATGAGCGTTTTGACGCGTGCCGGCATCGCCATCTTTAGTTCCAAGTTCGTGGTAGATCTGCTGTCAAATTTTTATTAACTCTCAACAGTTTTGTTTATTTTTTGATAAATACGCACAAAAACCTGGTTCTGTTCCATTCAGAGCCTTGCTAGAGTTGGGAACATCATGCCTTCGTGTTGTGTTAAGCAGTACGGTGCAAGGAAAAACATTAATCAACCTTCATTGACTCTCCATAGGTTAGTATTAAATTTTCACAATTACTGTTGAATCTAAAACGATATTGTGTAATGAAATATAAGAAAAAGTTGTTTTGAAAGATTATAAGGACATATATTGTTTTAAGTTGTGGTATTTCGAAGTTTTTTTCATATTAAAGTTCGAGTTGTATTGCATTTGTAAAATTAGTGATGTCATGGGTTGTGTTGAAATATCGATACATTTGTCATTTTATTCATCAATGGTGTTTTGTCAAATAGATTTCCTTCGAACAAAATTTCGAAGCAGAAATGGATAGAGGCTATTGGTCAAGAAAATATAAACACACGACATAAAATTTGGTATGTTTGCACTGATGCATTTTGATGAAAACTTTCGATGTAACAAGATTGCGTGACTCTTTTGGTAAGTGATTTTTACATTGTAAATAATTTTATAAAGCAGAATAGTGTATTCTTCTAACTTATTCTGAATCCTATTATAGTTTGTAGAAGTTGTATCAAAGCTATTTATATATTTTCAGCCTAATCAAATCTGTTTGAAGAATCAAAAGAGTCGAGAAATGACTAGTTCACTAGAAGGTGCGTCAACATCTACTACGGTGAGGATATGTTTTATAATTGTCTTAGTAAAAGTAAGAGAATTAAATTGATTGTTTTTTACTGTTTCACTTACTGTACATAAGCTATGTGTGATATTACTTTACGTAGCTATAAAATTGCTATTAAACATAGCTTTAGTACAGTATAATAGTAATAAAATTTTTTACACTCATGACCTTATCATTAACTAAATTAAATTGAAAGTAATTAATGATTCTTTTGTTCATTTTCAGCCTATCAAATATTTTTCAACCAACCAGGCAAAAACAAATACTAACAAGTCAATCTCACAATAATCAATGCGATGGTCAGTATAAATAAACTGTATAATATTTGACTTAATGTAATATAGGCTAGGTTAATTATTATTAGTTTTATAAGTAGTCTTTTAAACCTGATCATTCCTTTTATTTTCAGATTAAAAAAAAATATATTTAAGTCTTGCAGAAAAGTGTTCTTTTAAAGAAGAAAGTAAAAAAATTAAATGAAAGGGTATGAAGACGTGATAAAAAGATTGCTATATTCGTTAATGTAATAGAAGATCTTCATAGAAGAAAATCAATTAATATTGATGAAACTGTTATTTTGGAAGAATGTACAGGATCAAAAGATTTTTTGAAGAGGCAAATTGCCAAAGCCAAATCTCTATACCTTTGAAAAGGATGGCGAAGAAAACAGGAAATTCGCCCTTGCTCTCCATTTATAATTATCAAAAACTTAAAATTTTATGAGGAAAACCTAAAACACTTGTTTATCACACCCTCGGACACTAAGTAAATGGTACCAACATGTAAATGTTGAAACTGGCTTTACTAAAGAATCTTTGGATCTTTGGAGATGGATGGATGGACTGCTTATTAAATCGATTATCAAGGTTATCTCGATCTTAGGTTCCGATACCATGCTAAAAAATTTGTGATACAGTATTGTTTAGAAATTATTTTATTAAATTGGTATTATTTAGAAATGAATAAAAAAGTAATACTATATTTTAAACAATCAAACGTAACTTATTTTTCCTCCTCTCACTCCTGTATACCATACGTGTTTATAGTCAAGTGTAATGTAAGTAATACGTCAATAAAGGTAATTAAGTAACTATTTTGTATGAAAAAAATGCATAAGTATAATTTACTTTTAATTAACTAGGTAGGTAGTTACTTACACTTGACTATAATAAATAGAAGTGTGAACTCTCGTATTTATAATAGAAGGCAACTAACTTCTTGAGTAAAAGTAATTCAAACTTATACAATTATTTTCATACAAAATAATTGCTTAAGTAATAATTACTTTTAATGTAGCTTAAAATAGGCATACATAGACAATGAGCTGTTTTCTTTAAAAAAAAATGCTTTTACCTTTCAAACGGATTCCATAAGAATGAGTTTGATTATTAAATTTAGCCCCTTTTTATGCTATGGCCGTACCTACGTGTATCGCCCCGAAGCTTCGGACAATGCCACGATACACGCAAGTGCGGCCACATGCTTTAGCGCGCTAACACTTTTGGTGCTTACTTCGGAACGATACTCGCAAGTGGGAAAATTTTTAACGTCTATCGTACGAACTGTCGGCCCGAAAGATCTGAAATACTATAATAATTATTTATCTATATATTAAACTTAATTAAACGCGCTAAACCCAATTACATAATCACGTAAGACTATTGGAGATGGACTTCGCACTACATTATGTAACCTCCCACCCCAATTGCCAAATAAATGCTTAAAAAAGCAAGTGAAGTAGTTGGTTTTAAATCCATTTCTGGGTCTAAGCCGGCCTTTTTTTGTTCTGAGGAGTATAAATTAATATTTAAAACGTATATTTATCATAAGTTTTAATTGTAACTATTTCGATATCAGCTATTCAATATGGTACAACACTAGGGTGAGCGGCCATATTATGCGCCAAACATAATATAGGTATGCACGCTAATTTTGTAGGTATGGCTGGTCCATATATTTACAAGTCAATGGGCTGGGTTGACAATGACAGTCAACTCAAGTAGTGAAAGCGCGATCAAAATCTAAGATATCGATATTCGATATTTTCTAATTTAAATAATGCCAATAAAAACCACAAAAAATAACAGTTTGTGTTTGTTTTGAGTTTTTTGGAATACATTGTTTTTATGATTATTGCTGAAGAGATTTACTTTTTATGTTTGCTAGGTAAACCACCACGCGACGCAAGGCAGGTGGACCACGGGTCAGAAATTTGTGTGTGTTTAACGAAGTGGTTCTTTTTTGTTTCACTAATGAAATACCAGACCTTAAATTTGAATATGGTTTGATAAACATTTCAATTCTAAATACCCAAAATGTTTATATTGTTCATGAACGCAAAATGCGTACAAATTTTAATTAATATTTTTTTGTTTAGTTTTTTTTTATTACAACCAAAGTGGTAATCTTTAAAATATGCTTTGGCTTAATAACGAAAATTACAAGTTTTACGTATTATCGATATATTTAAGTTCTGACACTGTCACATCACTACTAGAAACCATTACGTCATTTTTTTTTTAAATCCGAAATAAGCAACAGCCTTACCAATTTAACTTCCTGAGAACGCACTTACGCTCTTTTAAAATGAGCAAGTTTTGAAATAGTGATTTAATACACAAATATTATGCTAAAAATAAAAAAAAATATACGTGTCTCGTATTTTAACATCTTGTTTTATTATGCGTAGGAAAAGCATAATATATTTTTGAAATGTTGTCCATTGTGGCAGATTATGGCGACGATTTCGAAAAGGGGCAAAATTGAAAGAAATCTTTAAAATACTTAAAAATAATAAAGATTTCCTTCAAGTTTGCCAAATTCTTTCACTGTATGTTTACAATTTAAGACTATTTATGGTAATTTATCTGTAATTAATAAGGTTTTAATTTGTTATTAATGTAACTGATTATTAGTTTCATAATATGTAAATTGTAGAAGAACTTCATTAAATTCCTTGAAGTAGTTTTTTTGGTAGTTTGAAGTGGAATATTGGTTTTCTGGTAATTTGGCAGATTCGCCGTTTCTGAGATGGTCACACTGCCCTTGTCGGCACCGATGGACGAACGAAGTTAATTAATGTTTTACGAATTCGTATAAAGTAACTGTAATTTGCTTGTCAAATCGCATACATTTTTAAACGATTAACCCTGTAAAGTAAAAAAAATCTTGGTGCAACCGGCGGTATTGGTCATTCAACTGTCAAATGAAGTCCATGTCCATATCCTTTTTTTACGAGGTGGCCTCCCTGTTCTACGCGCGGTGGTGGAAGTAAGTCACAATACATCCTGAATCTCGCTTCCACGTCCACCACCACGTACCTACTAGTAACAAATTTACACATTTATGTTTAAAGGAGGCCACGATGATTGCTAATCTTCTTCTTATTTGTCTGCGATGATGATGGTCTATCTTGTCTGTAGTCTGCGGCCTAGTGATGTGCCGAGACCTCAGTCAGAGTACTGGTGAGGCGGCTTATTTTGGTTATCGTTATAAAAAGAATTAAACTAGGATTCGAGTTAGAAGACTGACATGTATTTGAGTACTGGCACGAGTATTCCAATACTTCAGTGGACTCGAGTACTCTTCGTCTTTCGAACTTTATAGTTTGCTTTTCACAACAAATCCTAATATTTCATCTCAAATCAGAAATCCTGTACGCACGCTAAGAAAGTAAATAATAACAGAATATTGTATAATCATCATCATCATCAGCCTTTGGACGTCCATACTACATCCTTACATAGGCCTCTCCTAGCTCACGCCTATTGTGGCGTTCATAGGAGGTTATTAGCCTGCTGCTCGGCGACCTGTTTGGCGCAGGGGTACTAAACCCGCCTTCTGCGCCTGAGGTCCAGGGTTCGATCCCCGGACAATACAAATATTTGTGAGCATGAACATGTCTATTTGTCTTGGTCTGGGTGTTTAGTATGAATATTATGTATGTATTTACAAAAAAAAGATATAGTATGTTTATCCGTTATCTAGTATCCATACCACAAGTTCTTCATGAAACTTAACGTGGGCTAGATAATTGGTGTGATTGTATGCAATTATATATTTATTTATTATTTACTACTACCGCACGCTGGCCAGACAGGTTGGTAGAGGGTGTATATCAAGTTTTCCTTCTCTCGCACAGGTGTTCAATGCGTCGATTCTCTATATAATCATTTTCGGTATTTTATAAGCTCTATACTTCGGATTTTTCTTTCGAGCCATCCTATCCTATCACAAAATCGATGTTGTATTTAGTTTAGATAACAATAAATTATACAAACCGATAGTTCGACAGATTAAAATGAGAACTTTCAAGAAACATATTATTACTTAAATCTTTAACATCTCATTAAAAGTCCGGGTAGGAAGGAAACATAAAAACGTTCGAACCTGCAAGAGCTATCAACATTTAGTAACAACTCCACTTATTTAGTAAAATGTCCTATCACCAATGTTTAGGGTAATGTCCGGATCCCAGGCTGTGTAGATTTTAGAACACTTAGTTATAGTCTGTTTTTCAGCACATCGTTAATAGTTATTGTACATATTGTGATTAAACTGTGATATCTTTATTAAAACACTTGCGGACCCGGCGAACTGCGTACCGCCCCAGAATTATTAAATGTTGTCTATATTCGTATCTCTTATACCTTAGAAGTGCTGCTAGGTGTAGGCTCCACATCAGGTGTAGGGACCAGGACCAGGTATCGCGTAAAAAATATGGATATGGAATAATAAATTTTATGAGCTTCAACTGTCAAATGAAGCCCATATCCATATCCAGATTTTTTACGCGATAGCCCCCCAGATCGTTAATTTTTGTTATCATCAGCCGCTCGACGCCCACTGCATCCTGGGTATAGCCCCCACCAAAGAACTCAAAAATGATCGGTTCTGCGCTGCTGGCATCTAGCGAGTACCTTCACCAGATCGTCGGTCCACCTTGACGGGGGCTTACCCATAGAGCATCGCCCGGTGCGCGTTCACCATTCCGAAACCATTCTGCCCCATCAATTCTTATACCTAAACAGAAAGTGCTCATTCGCTGAAGAACCTTGCCCAAGGCGCTATATTCGTATCTAATACTTAAGCTGGGCTGCCGGATTCTACATCAGGTGTGCCAGACCTTCGATTTATATACGTAAATTGAAAATACTCATCACGCTAAACAACTTATCCCAAGGTGCTATGTACGTATTTTTATAGTTTAGCTTAGCTGCTTGGTGTACCAAACCAAACCACATCAGGTGTACCAAACCTTCGATATTTGTACGTCAATAGAAAATGCTCATTACGCTCAACAACTATTCCTCAGTGGCTATTTCCATATCTCTCATAGTTTGGTTGGACTGCTATGGTTCCACATCAGGTATTTCGATTTTCAATTTTTTCTTTCATAAGAACCTTCTCCTGACAATAGTACCTAAGCACAATAAATAAAGAATTAGCGAAATCGGTTCAGCTGCTCTCGAGATTTGTGCTTAGCCACACATTCAGCGATTCGTTTTTATAACATAGATTATTTATGTTATCAAACAAAATATTTACTTTGATCTTCAGTGTAATAATTATCAATACCTACCTACTTGGAAATAAAGATATATACACCGAATCACTGACCGATACAGTTTCCCATTTTGATGAGGAATAATAGAATATCATCATCTAGCCAACGTTCTTTTCTTACACAATTCTTTCACGCCCATTTGCACCCTATCTTCATGACATTATTATTGTTAACAAAGTAACTTTTTTAGTACATTGTATATATTAAAATAATAGCATATTTCTACGTACGGTAGGTCGCTTTTCGCTTTGCCACTCGCGCGCTCGCGTTGTCCCATTGTTCAAGTTGTGTCAAGTATGATTAATCTAACAGTTCCTGTCAATGTCATCATTGCTATGACACACGTATGCAGCCGTTATCGATAAAGAAACGTGACCATAACAATAGCAACTCTGCTATAATATCTCTACTATCTTCCACGTAATTATGAACTCGTCTCCCAGATGAACCAGTAGCTGAAGGTGCTTCCAAATGGTCTTCAGATATAGTTGGTAGATCCGGCATGATGGAGTTTGCCATTCTGCTAGCTGCCGAGTTGGGTAAAGAAGCTAACCAACTAGGGCCAGCTAGGTTGCTGGGACCAACAACCGGTTCTTCCAACGCGGACGACGAGAGCACAAGTGGCTCATTAGAGTCCAACACTTGTACACTACGGGGCACCGAAGAAGTAGCCACAAGCGGCTCACTAGAGTCTATCACTTGGGCACTGAAGAAGTGTCCACAAGTGGCTCACTAGAGTCTATCACTTGGGCACTGGGGGGCACTGAAGAAGAGGCCGTAACAAGCGGCTCATTCGAGTCCAAAACTTGCACTTCACTCCACAAATTATACACTCAATTCTTCAGGCAGAATTGCGGAATCCGAGCATGGCATTTTTGCGTTTCGTTTCTCGAAATGGAAAAATAGTATGAAATATTCTTGAGAATTCCTTTACTTGATTATTTTTAATTTAGTTTTAAATATTATAGTATGTTTATATAAGAATAATTTTATTATTTTTCTTCAATAATTATAACTGTTAATCAATATTGTGCGTTATTCATAACAACAGTTCAGTATTGTCTGTGGCTGTATGACAAAATTCCTGTGTCCAGACTTCAATCAAGAAAAAAAACAGAAATCTGTCAAAATAATGTCAGATCCTTGAGATATTACGAAAAAAATATAAAACTAAGATTTTTTTTCTCAAAAACTATAATTTTGCTAATGTTGCGCCTTTGCTGAATTACTTCTTATTAATAAACCTTTACAACGAAAAATTGTGAACCTCCCAACTCGTGGGTCCGTAATGTACAGTTTAGCCTTTTGGTTGCTTAGTTACGATTGTGATTAACAAAATAATTGTCAATGATGAAAAAAAAACATGAAAATTTATGTGAAAATATAATTTCTTTTTAAAATCCGGTACCGCATTTTTCCAGTTGTCGCGGAAAAAATGCGGTACCAGGATATTCATCATTGACCCTTTTTTTTTTTATTCACAAATCGTAACTAAGCAACCAAAATCTATGATAAAAATGCTATGCAATAGCTTTACCGCGGCAGTCCCAGAGTGCCACACGTATTTTTTTTTTAATAAATAAAAAGTCGTATTCAACATGAATTCAGCGCGAGAATCAGCCCCTGTTTGAACTTAGTGGCTGTTGTTTATACGAGGCTACTATGGTAACCATGTATCCAAAGCACTGACCTCCATATTACAAGTACGCGTACTTGTAAATATGGAGGTCAGTGATCCAAAGAGTAGTACAATGTATGTATGTATCTCCGCTAGGAGTAATTGTGTTCTGTGGTATCTGTTCTTCTTCTTTCTTAATTTAATGGCCTACTTGCGATGAAATTCACGGTCATGTAGTGAAATGACAATAATTATGACAGTGTCATACTCGGTCGGAGCAAGCAAGCAAAAAAGATAGTGGTCACCCTTGTTTAAAGCTGCAAATTAGATTTGAAAATCGGTGATGCGGAAAGTGCACTTCGCAAAATGAGATCTGAAGAACTCGACTCAAAAAGTACATTTCGCAGAAGATGCATTTCACAACAAGGGGCACTGTCCAGGGCTTGTTTAACCTGTTAATTTTCAATGGTTTGACGTAGAATGTGCACTTCGCAAAAAGAGAACTCGATTCAAAATGTACATTTTCCAAAAGGTGCATATATCTAACAAGGGGCACTTCTCAAAATGTGAATTTCGTAAAATGCGCACTTTTCTAGGATGGCTAAAATGTGCTGTGTAACAAATCCGTTAAAAATGTATGTAAAAAGACAATAAATTGTTAATTGGTAAAAGGGGACAGAATAATTCCCATACAGAATAATTCTTTTAAATATTGGGACTAACATTTGTTACAGCACATCTAGCCATCCTAGAAAAGTGCGCGCACATTTTGCGAAATCCTCATTTTTTGGAATGCACATTTTGAGAAATGCCCCTTGTGAGAAATACACTTTTTGCAAAATGTATGTTTTGAGTACCTAGTTCTGACACGACAAATGCACATTCTGCGTCAAACCCTACGCACCTACGCAATTTTATAACAAGTGAATAAATATAAAATGAAATTAAGATGACCTTACAAGAAACTATTTATTAAAAAAAAATCATCCACAACTGCACTTTGAACAATATACACTGATGTCAATGTTAAATTGAAATAATATAAACCAAACTATCGGTTTCATTTATGTTAATTTTTTTTTTAGTTACAAATCTAAGTTATTATTATAACTATCAGTCCAAACACTGTACAGTGACAAAAGAAACTTCACTTTATTTCTTTGACATATGCATCAAGTTCGGCATCGAGTTGTTCTGCAGTAGGCACTGGGCGTTTGCCCCTGCCCGCACCGCCGCGCCCTCGTCTCACGCCGCCGCCGCCGCCGCCGCCGCGTCCACCACCACCACTTTGATTTCTAGGTGGCGCATTACCTATAACACAATAAAAAGGGTGTGACATACATCGGTTTGACCAAATCTATAAGGGTTTCGTTTTGTGCCTTTAGGCTACGAAACCCTAAGAAAGATACTTAACAATGTTGCAACCTTTCTGGTTAAACTGTAGTTGGTGTTCCCATGCTTTAGAAGACGGGAAATTTGCGCGGCGGGCAATGCGCCTAAAACGATGTTTTTTTTATTAAAAACTAATATGATTTTAATAAAATTTTGACAAAAATGGAAAAAAGGACAATTACTCTTGAAAAAAACGAAACTAGATTTTTTTTTCTCTTATACTACAAGTATCTTAAAACTGAAAATTTGCAGAAATACTTCTTATATCTCTCATTTTACTATCCTCCAAAGCATGGGACTACCAACAAAATTTCTCGACTGTCCAGTTCACCAGACATTTGAACCATACCACAGAAAAAAAGAAATAGTTCTGTTCTGTTCAATTTATCTAATTCTAAACTATTCTTATCTTAACTCACTTCTATTTGAATTCCTTCTGTTTGGTCCACCACCTCCTGCACCACCAATACTCCCCAAACGTCCACCTCTCTCTTGAGTTCTGAATGTACTGATTTCTGATGTAGCCAATTGTATATTCATTGCACGGCCATCTAAGGGAACTCCATTGTATTGTTTCATAGCTTTTAAAGCATCAGCCCTCCTCTCAAACACAACATCCGCAGTCCCTGAAATTGAAGGTAAATCTTGTCTCAAAATGGTTCCACGTTTTAAGGAGACCTTGTAACTAGACAAAATAAAATCTGTATTGATAAAGTAAATGCTCACCTAAAGATCTACCAGATCTATCATAATGTACTGCAGCACTTTTCAGAATACCAAATTCTGAAAATAATTCTTGAATATCAGAGTCTGAGACTCCAAAATCCAAATTGGAGACTAATAATTTAGTGGGTCCTGTAGATAACGACCCTGCTCCTCCTCTTTGAATCTTGCGGTCCGAGAATTCATTGAACATGTCATGTTTCCAAGTGCTGTTAACATCACCCTGAAATAGGTCGTCCTTCATAGAGCTTGCCGGTGAGCCACTTACAGCCTCATAGAGTATAAGTACACTCAAAATGCACGGCAAACACCACTTGTACAAATAGAATACATTTCACATCATAGATAGGTTGAATACAAAACTAAATGCTAGTAGGCTAAATTTTAGAGTGAAAACATTTTTTAATATACTGAAAACCTATAATGATTTGGTTCACACAACACAGCACTGACATTATCTGATTCAACACATGTATATAGGTAGTCTGTTGTCACACTATTTAACGATGTGTCACTCGTTTCACAATCCCAACAGTCGTTCTCCCCCGAGTAATATTCCACGCAATCGCAAATAAATAGTCTTCAGGATCATCTTGAAAACATTATAGTATAGGCGAAAGTTTGGATTTATGCATCCTCGCTACCTAAGTGTAGCAGTAAGTAATATAATTACTACTTCGACCTCAGAAGCCAAAAGCCAGTGTAACGTGGAAAACGATCGAGATTTAATGAGAGCCAAACATAAAATAATGCATGACAAAGTTTGGGTACGGGCTTAAACGATATGTAGTACCAGGAGTTCAAGCTCTCTTAGATGGAAACGGTCCTTTGATTTGATTGTTTACAGTGGGAGTTATGCGTCATTTGACCACGTTCGTCAGCCGCCATTTGCATTGCAATCGTAATGTAACATTCGATTTACCCTTGTGTAAGAAGTTGGTTTAGAAACACCGCCACGATTTCTTCCTCGTAATATGCCACCAGTACGACCATTCCGAAAACCACCACCTCCACCACCACCTCTGCCTGGTTTTCTAGTTTCAAACTTTCGCCCAGCTCCGCCGCCTCTTCCTTTTTTACTCGCTCTAATGATATCGTCCAACGCCATGTCAATCCGATCAACCATTTTATGTCTCTTTTTTAAACTATTATATGTATAATTTGAAAGATGTAACACACGCAAAAACAGAGAGCGAAGCAAAATAAAATAAAATCAATTATTATCCCACGTGAAGTGAACTAAGATGTAAATAAAATGGCGGTCGGTGTCGGTCACCATCAGTGTGACCATCTCAGAAACGGCGAATCTGCCAAACTACGAGCAAAAAATCTGCCAAATCTGCCAAATCACCAGAAAATATTCCACCTATAACGACCAAAAAAAAAACTACTTCATAAGGAATTTGAATTGAAGAAGTTCTACTAAAATTTACTTATTAAGAAACTAATGATCAGTTACATTAATAACAAAATAAACCTAATTACAGATTAATTGCCATTCATAGTCATAAATTTAAATCATACAGTGAAAAATAAGTATTTTAAAGATTTCTTTCAAATCTGCCAAATTCTGCCACTTTTCGAAATCGTCGGCAGAATCTGCCACCTGTCTGCCACACTTAAAATTCAGGTGCCAAATCTGCCCAAATGGCAGAAATCTGCCACATTTGTTCACGCTGTCACCATCACCAGTCACCACTGTCACCAGTCACCAGCACAAAATAAATAGATAATCGGTGTTGCCAGATATACCAACTTTTTGGTAGATCTACCTATTTTGCCTGCTATCTCCACTCTAAGCCTTAAATCTACCTACTTCCCAAAATTTTCGACAGTACTATATTTTTCTGAGTCTGACGGAACGCAGAGACATAAGATTAGGCTATGGAGCCTTAAAGCTTTAACCTGCCTGCTCGCTTGTGTAAATCAAAAATAAAAACTGTCAATTAGACTGACACTATCGCGCTATATTATCGTGTACATTTGCCATTTTTACGACAAATCTGGCCAAGCAATATTTACATTTCAGAACACGGTCAGAAAGGTGACTAGGTTTGGTTGGCCAGACTTGTCATGGATAGCAGCAAATGTTGCCGTGCCATTAACCCGATAGTTCGGCGAGTGTTGCTGCCAAAGAAATTGAATTTGCTTTGCACAGACACTTTTGGCTTGTTGTTTATTTATATTATTTTTAGCAAAGAACAACGGGTTGCTTCAGCTGCCTGGTTCAGAACATTTAAACCTTTTTGATAAAAAAAAAACAGTTAAATAAGAACAACTAATAATTTTGGAACATTTTTGATGTATTTTTAATCATCAAAAATCTGCTAAATTGGGCTGGTAGATCTACCGATTTTTCATTTTCGATTCTACCAATTTCTACCGATTTTTAGAACTCAATCAAAATGGCAACACTGTAGATAATGTTGTATTATGTGTCGTTCTCATGAAGCTATAGAGAATACTGGAGGCCAAACTCCTCATACCTACTTGAAGCAAAAAAAAATGACCTTGACTGCATTCTATCTCGCTCCATAGGTCCCCCTCCTCTCTTTCTAAATAGGGTGTCCATACAACTACAAAGTAAAGGAGACAAGTTTAAAGATTAAAACTAGTAATATAGGTAAAAACGTATCAATATCTGTGTAGGTATGCATGTGTACAGTTTACACGATGATAATAATAGGTCTATCTCGTATCTTGGTCTCAATATGAAATTGTCATTATGTTTCAGAATTATCAGTTCAAATTTATGTCTATATACCCAGTTTATGCTAGAAGTAACGGTAGAATAGACGAATGGTATTATCGGAATTAGGTATTAAGGGAAAAATCGCGGTGGCTAAATGTGAATTAATTTTGCTTTTTTTAAATTAAATTCATTTGATTCTTAACATTAAATTAAGAATCTAATTTAATTAAATTAGCTCAATGCAATAAAAAAAATAGTACATACAAGCTATTTTCAAATCATTCAAAATCTTAGTACTTAGTATGAAAATTCAAATTTGCCTAAAATTCTTCTTACAATACGGCAATTTCATACTTTAAGACCTAATATTTTTAAATTCAGAATAGAATAACGTTTTGATAGCAAGAAACGTCGTATTATGAATCGCAACTTTCGAGTCCGCAAAATTAGAAATTGACATCCACCATATTGATTGATTGACATAGACACATACGGTGTTACCATTGCACGAGGATGCCGGATACCACAATAATGAGGAAATTCAGAAAACAATATTGAAATGATTTAATTTATTTTATGGAAATAGCTTAATTTTAATGAAATATAATTTAACAAATTACAGATTGAATTACAACTCGGGAATATTGAATAATGAAATTGAAATGACTGCGTCAAAAGTTACGAATTTCTATTTATTTGCAGCTAAGTACGTATGCTGCTACGCCTATAGCATAATTAATTTTTGCGTATAATTTTTTACTAAAGGTTATAACTAATTTTAGCGGTTGCAAAGTAGTCTCTTTGTTTAAGTTTTTCATATTGGCTTCGATTCCATAAGCTTTCAGGTCTAATGATATTAGTGACGTCAAAAAGATATCATTTATCAGTGATGTCAAAAAGTTTATAAACAGAAAAATGCTTACTAATATTATTATTATTATGAGTCTAATAATATTAGCAATTAATATCATTAACTATTATGAAACAGGCTCCGGGCAAATTTAGATTTATGAGATAGCCACACTGGAGTCCAACGAAAGGTCAATTGAGGTTATACCTACTTGGCTTCAACTTTAAGAACTGAGTTTGGCCTCCAGTATTCTCTATAGCTTCATGGTCGTTCTACACCATTTCTACACAGTGTTGTTTGAAGAAGCTGTTTATAGAATATTTGCCTTTTATGTCTATGGTAGTGAAAAACAGCTTTTATGAAGTTTACCTTGCATTGACACCAGCTGGCACCACTCGTTGTGTCAAAACCTTTGACATTTTATAACGTTTTAAGATTTTTGCCGGCAACAACGGGCATTTTCATAAAAGTTTTGAAAAAGTGATAAAAAACAGTTATTTTCAGAGAAAAGCAAATGAGTGGTGTGAGTAAAAATGGTGATGACATTAAGAGGTCGGGTTCTGTCGCCCCGGACGGGGGACGAGCCCGAGACCGAGTTTATTCTTCGGAATCGGACTCGTCATCCTCAGAGGATGAACGATTTGCATCTCCACCACCAAATAAGAGACGTAAGTACACAAAACAAAGACACAAAACTTGCGAATCATTAGATCCACGACTTGACAACTTAATGGCCCAAGTCAATTATATTACTAGCCTTATAGCTCAGAATATACCTACTCCGTCACAGGAGACTATTGATAAAGAACCGGGTAATTTTTTAGTTATTCCAAAGTCGCATACAACTAGTGCAACCTTGTCGTTAGGCGAAGTTCACATAGATCATAAAGAAAATAAGATTTTACCACCAGCTGATCCTGCGTGGAAAGGTATCAGGTACAAAAAAGCAATGCAGTCTTGTTTAGCTTCCCCTGGATTTACTGGTTTAAAATTAAATTAAGAGTTTTGTTATTTAATTAAAAGTAAATACTACTTAGCTTCAACTGAAATGTTAATGGCTAGTTTATCTAACGTTGTGCTCAACCAGAGACACCTTATTCAAAAATCATTACAAAACATTCTAGATTGGGCGTCTACAGACCCCGCTAATTTAAATATAAATAATTTATTTGAAAAGT
The DNA here is from genome assembly GCA_910589605.1 of Chrysoteuchia culmella. Lineage (NCBI taxonomy): Eukaryota > Metazoa > Arthropoda > Insecta > Lepidoptera > Crambidae > Chrysoteuchia > Chrysoteuchia culmella. Next base: position 15,466,750 of record OU342651.1, on the reverse strand, counting down.
TTTCAATATTGATCTGGTTCTGAGGTCACTAAAAACTCTGAGCTTACAATGCAGGTGATTTGCGGTAAGAGAGCTGACTGCATAGTAGCACTACGGGGTTCCATCCTTAAAGAGATAGAAAATACTAACCTTAAAGCTACCTTACTTAATATTCCCCCAAGCTCAGAACATTTGTTCAGTCGCGAAGCTCTCCAACCTTTAATTCATTCCTTAGGCGGTCCTCAAACCTGGTTAAATACTCCAACCTATTTAAATAGAAAGAGACCTCTTAATTCTGTAGAACAATATACATACAAAAAATCTCAGTTCAATAGACCTACACAGGGCAAAAGTACCAACTTCAAAGATACTCATAAAAATAAATTTGAAACAAAGAAGCCCTTTCGGCGCAACAAAAACATCAAACACGACCACCCTTATACCAAACCAAAGCAAAATTGACGTCGAAAAAGAGAACTTCAAAGGGGGTTGTCTAAAAAGCAATATAGATATCTGGGCGCAGCTAGGTGCAGACCATTTTATTTTAAAAGTAATCTCGAAATACAGAATCCCTTTCAAGATAAAACCTCCATTGCAGTTTCCTTACAAAAATCTCCAGAAAAAAATCGAAACCAAAGTATCACCAGACATGAAAGACATGATCAAAGATCTCAAACTGAAAAATATATTGGAACCACCTCCATCAGTGTAAGCGGGGTTCTTTTCCAAAATGTTTTTAGTAAAAAAACCAGACGGTGGGGTGAGACCCATATTCGACCTCCGCCGTATCAATGCTTATGTAGCAACAAAGCACTTTCATCTTGTTTCTCAGTCTGATGTAGTGGACTTTCTACAGTTCAACGATAGTAAAAATATACCTTCAGAATGCCTATTTTCATTTACCAATAGCAGAGGCACACAGGCGCTTCCTGAGAATAGCATACAAAAGAGATCCTTCAGTTAGGGGCACTACCCTTTGGCCTTTCTTCGGCACCGCAGATTTTCTCAGCAGTGTCAAGTTGGGTTGCGGAAACCCTTCGTGCCAAGGGCATCCAGGTGTTAATATACCTGGACGACTATCATCTTGCTCACCAGGATCGCTCTGTTTTAGACACTCAGGTTGCGGAAACACTGATATTGCTAGAGACTCTGGGATGGCACATCAATTACCCAAAGTCCAGTTTAATTCCCTCTCAGGAGTTGGAATATTTAGAGATAACCTGGAATACTCTCAGAAACACTATGACATTACCATACAAAAAAAGTCCAGAAAATAAAAACATTAATATCGCTCATAGAAAAAAGAAATCTAACTTGCACCTTAAAAGAGGCCCAGAGTTTTCTAGGCCTTCTAAACTTTGCAACATTAACAACCCCAGGAGGTCGTCTTCATTGTCGCAGAATGCAACTGTTTCTGAGAGGATTCCAGAAAGGAAGGTCGAGGGAGAGGCGAGCATTATCACTCCTTTGTCACCTCAATCTGCAGCCCTATCGCGTAAAAATATGGATATGGGCTTCATTTGACAGTTGAAGCTCATAAAATTACCTTATATGGTCATTTAACTGTCAAATGAAGGCCATGTCCATATCCATATTTTTTACGCGATAGGGCCCCGGATCTGGTGGCGAGAGGCAGTAAACTGCAGCTCCAAACCGTTGCGCCGCAAAGAAGTCGTACACTTCCTAACCACCGACGCAGCGGATGTGGGGTGGGGCGCTCAGTTGAACGGGCAGTATTTCTCAGGAAAGTGGAGCAACCCACAAAAGCGGTGGCACTCCAACCTAAATGAGTTGTATGCTGTGTACGGAGCAATTCTAGACCAACAAAGAATGTTGAAAGGAGCCCACATTCTGGTACAATCCGACAACCGAACTCTGGTAGCGTCCATCAGAAACGCGCTCACTGGCTCTTCTAAATCTAACAACCAAACTCATGCAGTTGACCGAACAGCTCGAGATAACGCTTTCGGCATGTTACCTACCAGGCAATCTCAACGGGATTGCAGACTGCCTGTCAAGGGGTCGAGCAGTTCCCGAGTGGCATCTGTTGCCCCAGGCCACGGAGGCCATATTCAGCGTATGGGGCGTTCCAGAGATGGACATTTTCGCTGCCAGGGCCACAGCAGTCGTCCCAGACTATGTCACACTAGATTTGACAGATGGGTGCGCAATTTTTTGCGACGCCTTCAGTCGTCCCTGGAACTGTCAGTTAGGATGGGTGTTCCCACCTCCCAACCTGATCCCACAGGTACTGGCTCACCTGAATCTCTCGAGGGGCACGTTCATCTTAATAGCTACTCAATGGTCCCACCCAATGCTTTTGGCTCCCAGACCTGAAGGCAAGATCTCTGGAGGAACCACTTCCCATAAAGGATCTACGGCAGACCTTAGTAGATCAGACAACAGGCCGTTGCCCTCCTCAGGTAGATCATTTATCTCTCATGGCATGGAAAGCTGGGGGTGGGTAGAACAGGTATCCCACTGGGCCCCAGGTGAGAGAGAGCTGTTGAAGCGCAGCTGGCGTGAACAAACCTTGTCTACTTATAAGGCTCCCATTAACAGATGGATTACTTGGTGTAACCGTCAAAGCATAAATCCTAGATTACCAACAGGCAATGATGTTGCAAGATTTTTAGCTAATCTTTTTTTAGAAGATAAGCTTGCCTATAGCACAATACTTTTACATAAGTCAGCTGTGTCTACATTCAGTGCCACATCAACAGAAGATATTTCTAAGAATTTATTTGTGCACCAAATACATAAAGCCATTTCCCTTGCCAAGCCAGATGTGCAGAAACTCCCTGTTTTTGATATTAAGTTACTATTTGATTGGCTCCAGTCCACTCCTAGCACTGGCTCATTTTTTTATATTTCTCGACGAACTGCCCTGATTCTTTTGCTTGCTTCAGGCCGTAGAATACACGACCCTACCTTATTAGACATGTCTCAGGAACATCTAATAGAAGAATCAGATAAGATAACCCTGTGGCCAAAATTTGGGTCTAAAACAGACACTAGTACCCACAGACAATCTGGTTGGGCTCTTATTACTCACTCTGACAAAAATATATGTCCAGTATATCATATTAAAGAACTAATTCGTCTTTCAAGTCAAAGAACGTCCCAGAGTGACATTACAAGTTTGTTTATTTCTGTTAATAGCAAGGTTAAACCAGCTTCCAGAACAAATATTGCAAATTGGTTGAGAACAGTTTTCAGAGAAGTGAATATTGATGCTCCACCAGGAAACATTCGGTCAGCTGTAGCATCCCGAGGTTGGCTAGAGAACAAACCTGTGGATGAGATCCTTAAGAGAGGTAATTGGAAAAGTGCCCTAACATTTAAAAAGTACTACTGCCGCCAAGTTCAGAATAGTGATCAACATAATTCTTGTGGTGATTTGTTATTCGATAACTTTGCAAGTGTCCAGGCTTAAATTTAAATAAGCTCTTATTAATTAAGTCAGTAGACTAAGGATTATAAAACATTTTTTAATAACTTTTACAATCTATGACTAGAAAGAAATATTATGTTGATTAAAATGTTCATTTTTTTTTATTTTAAAATTATTAACTTGTGGCCGAGTTAATATTTTCCAATATTTTTCTATTTAAAATTTACCATAAGTTTAAAATTATTAGTTAAACAATAAAGGAAAGAACATTTACTTGATATAAATAGTCAAAGAAGAAATATTATTGTTGATTCAGTTTTATTTGGTTCTAATCTAAGTGATTTACATTTACAGATTGTAGTAAGTAATACAATTATTGATCTCAGAGAAGGTATCTATTTAAGGATTTATTTTATTAATTATGCGAAATTGTAAGTAGATTTTGTTATTCATTAAATTAAACTTTAAAATAAAGTTTTTGTTTTCAGTAACTAATTATATTTATCATAGCGTTTATGCCCGACACCAGCAGATAACAAACAGATCTTCAAACAACACTGTGTTTTATGGCTGGTATACACTTTGATTAGTGATTAGTGCGAGTGGCATGTTTAGTGTTAAGTGTTTAGCAAAAAACACGTTCGGACAGTTTCTGTTTAGTGTTAAGTGTATAGTGCTTAGCGAAGTACAGTATTTACAGCGCGTTCTATTTTTTCTGCGAGTAGCACCTCACTTGCTCTAAACACGAACTAAACACGTCTGGACGTGACTGTTAAGTGTTTAGTTTAAATCAACAAAGTCTCGTGTTCGTTTCTCCTGCTGTTGTGATTGATAAAAATATTTAAAAAAATGTCTACTAGGTGGTTCGAATCCGTAACCCACAAATTTGTGGAGTTGTATGTTCAACATGCGTGTTTATATAATGTAAAATGTCCTGAAAACAAACATTTATTACTAATCAAAGTATACAGGCAAAATGTCGTCATTTTTTTTTTTTAATGAACTAAACACCGCCTACTAAACAGTATAGGACATCACTAATCACTTAACACTAATCACTCTACACACTAAACACTTGGCACTTGACTAATCAAAGTGTATACCAGCCATTAGAACGAAACATAATATAACTGTTTTGCATTACAACAAAACAATTATTATGTGTTGGATAAAACACAGTTTTGCAGCAAGGCCCACTGAGCAAGTAATCACTACGTTTTTTAAGAGACGGCACTTCCATACAAGCCACTAAACTGATTTATGAACGTAGTTTCTACCAACCTGAGCTTTTTTAAGAGGTACCAACATAACAGTGTCAGTTGTCAAAATGACAATGACACAGCACTATGACAAGTATAAACTACAATATTGTAATTTTCATAAAATTATTACTTAAATCCATAATATTTACTGATAATACTATTATTATTAACATGTTTTTACTCAAATAGACTTTAAACAATGTTTTTATTAAAACAATTGATAAAATTACCTGTTCAGCTCAAGCGGGAATTTGGCCATAATATTACCTTTTTCAACCTTCTCACTCTACGGACACAACAAATTTCGCACATTCGCAAAGATTTGCCACCTTATGTATCTTTGTAATTAATAACATTATTCAAATTATGTAAAAATAAATTAAAAACTTCTGAGCAAAATATTACGTTATCACTGACATATCAAGTTAAATTCGGCGGCGCGTCACATGCTGGCCAACATGACGTGACGTATAATACTGCTAAATTACGGTGTCGTTATAATACGATGGGACAAATCTATTAAACTTCCTTTTTCATTAGTCGGGTTTTTTCGTAATTTGATGTTGGTACAAACTACGTTCATAAATCCATATATTTTACATTTTTGTAAGAAGTGTCGACCCCCTGGCAAGGCCTTGCTGGTGATGGAAGCACAAATGGAAGACTATGAAATGTCAAAGGTTTTGACACACCGAGTGGTGCCAGCTGGTGTCAATGCAAGGTAAACTTCATAAAAGCAGAGACAAATTGGTAAGTTTTTCACATAAAATATATAGACATAAAAGGCAAATATTCTATAAACAGCTTCTTCAAACAACACTGTGTTTTATCCAACACTTGTTTTCCAATTGTTTTGTTGTAATGCAAAACAGTTATACTACAAACAAGTAGTTACCAGTGTTGCCAACAACGCAAGGCCTGATGAATGACGCAATTTTTTCCCAGCCGAGGCAGGTAGTAGCCTAAATTAGTTACGCAAAAATATTGTAAAAATAAAACAAAAATAGGTACTTGTAGTTTTTATCAATTTATTTATAAATAACTATTAGGACAGTCTTTATCGACTTTAAAAAGGCAAACATCGCAAATGTAATTGTAATATTTCAATGTATCTACGATTTTTTATGTTATTGCCGATGATACCCAAACTTGCAACCCTAAAAACCTTGTGTTGTGTTGTGCTGGGCTGGGGCCCTATTCTCACGCCTTCGACATTTTTGGAGCCAAAAATCTGTAATAAAAGCTCTGAAAGCAATTTCGCCAAAACAGAGCTTAGATGAACTATGCAACAATAATCAAGCAATATATTAATATTTTTTTATTAATAGATGTTACAAAATTTTATATATATTTTTAGTTGTTAAAATTTTGTTATTTTTAGAAATATTGACCTGCGTAAAAAATATGGATATGGACATGAGCTTAATTTGACAGTTAAATGACCATATATGGTAATTTTATGAGCTTCAACTGTCAAATAAAGCCCATATCCATACCCAGATTTTTTACGCGATAGCCCCTCTGTTCGTAAATAAAAAGAATATATCGCCATCTGGAACATAAAACAAAATCTACGTTATAAATATTTTTTGACGAAAGTAACTGGAACTAATTTGATCCAGTAATACCGTCGTTGTTTCCGGTTTCCGAGACACAAGTTTAGTTAGACCAATGTTTACGTTTTTTTTGATATGACAAAAATATTTTATTTTATTTCTTGGAAAAGAAATAGGTATCATTTTTTTTAAGATATATATATATGCACATTTATTATGTAACATCTAATTTAACACTTAAGGTAACACTTAGTTTTACAAAAAACAGTTTGAAGTTTGACATTTCTTCAAAAGGATAAACAAAAAAGGTTATATTAATTTAACAAATCAATAATCCCTAACTCAGGGACATTCCATAAAGGCAATTAGGCAATGCCTACCTCATTAAAAACCTAAATAAATATACCACTACTTTTAAAGTTAATTTAGTTTTATTTTATTTTGAATATTGTATAAAGATACATCTATTCAAGTCAAGTAGGCAGTGTCCAAATTGCCTACTCGAAGCATGCAGCGTTACAGCTTAAATACAATCCGGCCACGGCAAGAAGGGCTCTATTTGTTCGTGTAACGTTCTAGCTTAAACGTCCAGAATATATCAGTATAAAGTAAGCAAGTCTACCTGTTGTTGCGGAGTTATTTAAAAACTATGTTATTTCCTAAGATATTCGTTTGAATGAAATATGTAAACAGCAATTTTGTTAAAAATTAAATACTTGTGACGAATAACGTATTTATTTAGTTATGGATTAGTATCACGTTTAAGAAAACAGCTACACAAATTATGCATTAGTTTAGAACGTTTTTTTTTTCTTTATAAAAATGGTCATAGTGAGTCTCAACCTTAAAACATAGATATATGCTGTCAGGCGGACTTTTTTTTAGAACTTTTAATGGGGAACAATTTCATTTTACACAGCGTACGCAATGGGAACTCCCAAAAATATAATTTTTTCTCCGTTTTTGCAACATGCTAAGTCTAGCTGTCTCAAAGAGTGAAGTAATTATAGCTGTCTTATTCGAGAAGGCGGCGGCATCGTAATCGTATTAAATTTGACAGTTCATATCGTATTCAATCGGCTGCAATTTGTATGAAATGACATACGATATGATATAATATGAACAGTCAAATGAATACGATTGACTTTACGCAATCGCCTAGCAGACTTGCGAGAATCATTTGTGCTATTCCTGCACCATTTAACAATACATGACGGCATTTTTTATAATTTTTCGTGACCCGTTTGACATGCGTTCAATGACGTTGCTTCAACCAGGGCTTGTTTATCCAGTTAATTTTCAAACCGGTACAGCAACTAGTACATAAAAAACCGTGTCATTAAGGTTTGACTCTACCAAAACAAAAAAAACGGTTTCATGAAAAAACAATATTTAAAGGGTTTTGAAGCATTTAAGCGGTTTGTAGAGGTTTATCTACTCTTTATAAGTACCTAAGCACAACGGGACAACGCGAGCGCGTAAGTGGCAAAGCGAAAAGCGACCTTCGTCTCGTAGACATAAGCTCGCTACTTGCCTGAAATACCGCTCTCCCAACGCGATCACGCGAGTGGTAAATCGACTAGCAACCTTATGTCTACATACGGAAGGTCGCTATTAGTCTGATCGCCCCGCCAGTAATAGGTCCATTTCGCAGAGTTTGGATTGAACCGGTTTATTTAGGTTTTGGTAACGCTCTCGTCGTCAAAATAAAATAATAATTAGTAAATTGATTACTGGCTTGGTACAATCTAAAAAATCTGTAATGAAACCAATAAAACAATTGATGGATCTACTAGATCCATATTCAGCCTGTGGACGTCCACTGCTGGACATAAGCCTCTCCTAACTCACGCCTATTGTGGCGTTCATAGGAGTCTATTAGCCTACTGCTACCACGCTGGTCAGTCGGGTTGGTAGAGGGTTTGTTTCAAGTTTTCCTACTCTCGCACAGGTGTTCAATGCGTCGAGCCTCTTCATAAAATAAAATTAAAAAAAACAAACATATCACGGCACTAGATTTAAAAACCTAAAATTACTTAAGATTTGGCTTAACAATGCAAAAAGAACATACCCAAGAAGTGGTAATGACCAGCCAGACTAATAAACTACTTAGCACACCGCCACTCATGCACTCGCGTTGCCCCGTTGTATTTAGCAGGGCTTGTTTATCCGGTTAATTGTCAAACCAAACAAAAGGTTGCTTTTCGCTTTGCTACTCACGCGCTTGTTAGAAATTAAGACCATAAGTACATGTATCAATGGATATGTAATTAAAATTCTACTGGAAATGTTAAAGAGCTTCAATTGTAGTTAAATTAAAGTATTGTTATACGAGGAATAAAGAAATAAAACCTTAGAAATCTTTCAACAATTACTGGAATTTATTAAATAAAAACGACAATTTAAAAATGTTCTTTCAATTATAAAGATTATTTAAAACACAACTTTAAACACATAACACATTTAATTAACATAATCTTCACCCTTAAGGAGAACATCAAGTATAACCTCAAATAAAATTAATCGAGAATAACACAGTATTAGAAAAGAATAAAACAGTGACTATTACGGGAGAATAAAACAGTAATAATTAGGGTAGAATAAAACAGTATGGAAACACTTAGCTAGACCTCTAAATAAAAGTGAATCAAGTTCAAACAGTATTGAATTAAAATAAAACAATATTTAAGTAGAATTAGACAGTATTAAAGTACTTAGCTTTTAGACCGCTCTGCTCGACTCACCACACAAGACTGTCCACAAAATGTGTCCTCCATGCTCAGAGGGAGCCAAAAGAGGAGGGGGATTCTCCCGCCATTTTAACAACTCATCCGTGAAAATAATAAATTTGCTACAGTGGCGCCAACAAGTCAAATTAATTATATGAAAATAACATACTTTAATTAAACTATTTGTACTAACTATAATATAAATATTATTAACATTATTTATAACTTAATTTAACAAGATACAATACATGTTCAATATTTGTATTACAAAAATGATTAAGGAAAATAACAGGAAGTAAACGGAAACCTGACCATTTGTCAATCGTCTGGCCAAAACATCTTTTTAGTAATTTACTGTTATTTTTTGTGGATTTTAATATTTTGATAAACAAATATCGATAAGCTTCAATAATATAATGAATTTAATGTTAAATTTACATAATAACTATTAATTTATTATCTGCTAAACAATAAATAACTAACTTAAGAATAGTCGTCTTTGTCAGATAATCAAATCACATTTTTAACAGAATTTGGTTAAATGAAGGAGAAATGTGAAGAAGAATGTTAATGAGTATGTATTCTAATATTAATTTAATGACTTTATAAGCAGTAATTGACAAATAAATTTAAATTCAAAATTGAATATTCTTACACGCTCGCGTTGTCCCGTTGTGCTTAGGTTCTTATAAAGAGCAGATAAAACCTCTATAAACCGCTTAACTGATTCAAACCCTTTTAACTTATTTTGCTCTTTCATAAAACCGTTTTTTTTTCGTTTTTTTTTTAGGCAAACCATAATGAAGCGGTTTCTATGTACTCGCTGCTGTACCGGTTTGAAAATTAACCAATAAACAAGCCCTGGCCTGATCGATCACGCAAGTGGTTAATTGACTAGCGAGCTTACATCTACACACGAAAACTCGCTATTAGCCTCACCGCCTCGCTAGTAGTTAGGTACATTTCGCAGACTTGGATTAAACCGGTTTATTTATATTTTTTAAGCGCTCTCATTCCGAATACGGCGGAAGCGGTTTTTGTAAAAACCTTAACCAAAAACCTCAATTAAATGTGTGAACTAGTTCAATTGAACGACTCATTCGCGGCGAACTACACAACTCTACAAAGTGACCGTCGGTCACTTTGTAGAGTGTTGCCAACGTAGGCGATTTGTCGCCATTTTGGCTACTCGGAACATAAATCGTATACGAGAAAATCGGTATGGAGACTGGTCGTCTTTTAGGCTACTACACTTCAAGGACAGGCTACTTAAAATTGAATAACTAATCAGCTTACTGCTTAAGTTAACCAAAAAATCAACGCTCACGCAAATGTCTAAACCAAAGCGAGGCTAGTTTTCTTTGCGGTTGGAGAATATTTTAATTTAATACCTATTATATTAGATTACATTATATTAAAATACCTTTGTCGTAGCAAAGCTATAACATAACCAAATTAAGGATGTAATACACTATTAATTATACACTTTGCTGTACCGCTTAAAGTTATGCGAATATATCAAATGATTGCAATAATCGACTAATGCAGTTTTATTTTTTATAGTATTACTCATAATCGCGTACCGCTTTTCTTCTTTCTTAATTAATGGCCAGCTCGCGATAAAATTCCCGAATTTTGCCAAAGTCGGTAAAATCTAAAAAACGCTATGACCTGCGGCCATTTTTCCACCGCTTTTCTCTTCACCATTACTTCGTCCCAATCAATTGATTTTGTAGTATAATTAATGTGTGTGTCTACAGCTTCCTCATAAGACATAGAGAAATTCTAAGCATGCTATATTATAGTGCATATTATGAGCAGTCAAACGTGTCAGTGATATTTTAGGTGCAACTATAACTTCGTTACTAGGGGTTTTATTTTGTGTGTTAGCTGGAGAAACGTGTCCCCAGCTGACACATGCCGTTTTAAGGCAAACCGGTGAGGTTAAGGCTTTAGACTTTAGTCAGAAATTTAGTGCACAATAGGAGCAATGAGAACCAAAAAAACTAACCGTCACACTCAAATACTGTTGAAACTACGATCATTAAAGTGTGTGTTAGCTGGAGACCCTTGTCTCTGGCTTACACACACCTGTATCTTCGTAATTATTTGAGGTAGGATTATGTTTTATACCTCAAAATTTTGAGTCGAATTGGAGCAGTAAGCTCCAAATTTTTCTAAGTATTAACTGCCTATTGGAAATAATCTTGGGTCTGCCCGCTCACTTTTTTTTGTTCAGATTTTTTAACTTGAAATAGCTACTTAGTTCATGCGGTGACAGGGTTAAGTCCATATAATTTTTTTAGGCCTTAGTATTAACTACCTATTGAAAATAATATCGAGTCTGGCCGCTCATTTGAAAATAATCTTTGGTCTGGCCGCTCACTTTTTTTGTGTAGATTTTATTGACTTTTAATAGCTACTCAGTTCATGGGGTATCAGGGTTAAGTCCATATAATTTTTTTAGACCTTAGTGTGAACTACCTATTAGAAATAATCTTGGGTCTGGCCGCTCACTTATTTTTTTGTCCAGATTGTTTTACTCGAAATAGCTGCTCAGTTCATGCGGTGACGGGTTTAAATCCTTTTAAGTTTTTTAGGCCTTACTATGAACTACCTATTGCAAATAATCTTGGGTCTGGCCGCTGATTTTTTTTTTGTCCAGATTTTTTGAATCGAAATAGTTAGCTACTCAGTTCATGCGGTGACAGGGTTAAGTCCGTATATTTTTTTTTAGGCCTTAGTATGAACTACCTATTAGAAATAATCTTGGGTGTGGCCGCTCAGTTTTACTTTGTCCAGATTTTTTTTTATCGAAATAGCGACTCAGTTCATGCGGTGACAGGGTTAAGTCCGTATAATTTTTCTTAGGCCTTTATTTGAACTACCTATTGAAAATAATCTTGGGTCTAGCCGCTCACTTTTTTTGTCCAGATTTTTTTGACTTGAAATAGCAACTCTCTTCATGCGGTGACAGGGTTAAGTTTATATAATTTTTTTTAGGCCTTGGTATGAACTACCTATTAGAAATAATCTTTGGTCTGGCCGTTCACTTTTTTTTGTCCTGATTTGTTTAACTCGAAATAGCAACTTAGTTCATGCGGTGACAGGGTCAAGTCCATATGTATTTTTTTAGGTCTTTATAGGAACTACCTATTAAAAATAATTCCGGGTCTGTCCGCCTAATGTTATTTATGTTTTTGCCCAGAATGCCTTATCTTAAATAGCTTCTCAGTTCACGCGGTTACAGGGTTAAGTCCATATATTTTTTTTTAGGTCCTAATATGAACTACCTATTAGAAATAATTTTGGGTCTGGCCGCTCACTTTTGTTTTTGGACCAACTTTGTATAGAGATTGCCTGATGTCCTTTGCTCTCGATTGCTTGGTGTTGCCTCACGCTAATACTGATTGTGAGAGAGGGTAATCAGCAAAGTGAACTAGACAAAACAAAAACTCGTAATAGACTAGCAACTCACTCCATTGATGCTGTTAAAGCACGTATATCCAACAACTGTATCGAATTTATGCCGTCTGACTGACGACATGATTCGTCGTGTAAATGCTAAGGACGAAGTTCCAGTTGACGAATTGGCTGATATAGATGTCCAGTAGCCTCAATTTGATTTTTTTCTTTAATAAAACTAAATTTTTACTAACAAATGCTATTTTTATTTCAATAAAAACCAGGTGGTCCACACTTCATACAAAAAAGTAAAATATATGGATTTATGAACGTAGTTTGTACCAACATCAAATCACGAAAAAACCCGACTAATGAAAATTGAAGTTTAATAGATTTGTACCATCGTATTATAACGACACCGTAATTTAGCAGTATTACGTACGTCACGTCATGTTGGCCTGCATGTGACGCGCCGCCGAATTTAACTTTATCTGTCAGTGACATTGACTTGTAAATATATGGACCAGCCATACCTACAAAATTAGCGTGCATACCTATATTGTGTTTGGAACATAATATGGCCGCTCACCCTAGTGTTGTATCATATTGAATAGCTGATATCGAAATAGGTACAATTAAAACTTATAATAAATATACGTTTTAAATATTAATTTATACTAAAAAAGGCCGGCTTAGGCCCAGAAATGGATTTGAAACCAACTACTTCAGTTGCTTTTTTAAGCATTTATTTGGCAATTGGGGTGGGAGGTTACATAATGTAGTGCGAAGTCCATCTCCAATAGTCTTACGTGATTATGTAATTGGGTTTAGCGCGTTTAATTAAGTTTAATATATAGATAAATAATTATTATAGTATTTCAGATCTTTCGGGCCGACGGTTCGTACGATAGACGTTAAAAATTTTCCCACTTGCGAGTATCGTTCCGAAGTAAGCACCAAAAGTGTTAGCGCGCTAAAGCATGTGGCCGCACTTGCGTTTATCGTGGCATTGTCCGTAGCATAAAAAGGGGCTAAATTTAATAATCAAACTCATTCTTATGGAATCCGTTTGAAAGGTAAAAGCATTTTTTTTTTAAGAAAACAGCTCATTGTCTATGTATGCCTATTTTAAGCTACATTAAAAGTAATTATTACTTAAGCAATTATTTTGTATGAAAGTAATTGTCTAAGTTTGAATTACTTTTACTCAAGAAGTTAGTTGCCTTCTATTATAAATACGAGAGTTCACACTTGTATTTATTATAGTCAAGTGTAAGTGTATACAGGAGTGAGAGGAAGAAAAATAAGTTACGTTTGATTGTTTAAAATATAGTATTATTTTTTTATTCATTTCTAAATAATACTGATTTAATAAAATAATTTCTAAACAATACTGTATCACAAATTTTTTAGCATGGTATCGGAACCTAAGATCGAGATAACCTTGATAATCGATTTAATAAGCAGTCCATCCATCCATCTCCAAAGATCCAAAGATTCTTTAGTAAAGCCAGTTTCAACATTTACATGTTGGTACCATTTACTTGGTAAACAAGTGTTTTAGGTTTCTCTCATAAAATTTTTAGTTTTTGATAATTATAAATGGAGAGTAAGGGCGAATTTCCTGTTTTGTTCGCCATACTTTTCAAAGGTATAGAGATTTGACTTTGGCAATTTGCCTCTTCAAAAAATCTTTTGATCCTGTACATTCTTCCAAAATAACAGTTTCATCAATATTTATTGATTTTCTTCTTTGAAGATCTTCTATTACATTAACGAATATAGCAAATTTTTTACTTTCTTCTTTAATTAAGAACACTTTTCTGAAAGACTTAAATATATATTTTTTTTGAATCTGAAAATAAAAGGAATGATCAGGTTTAAAAGACTACTTATAAAACTAATAATAATTAACCTAGCCTATATTACATTAAGTCAAATATTATACAGTTTATTTATACTGACCATCGCATTGATTATTGTGAGATTGACTTGTTAGTATTTGTTTTTGCCTGGTTGGTTGAAAAATATTTGATAGGCTGAAAATGAACAAAAGAATCATTAATTACTTTCAATTTAATTTAGTTAATGATAAAGTCATGTGTGTAATTTTTTTTATCACTATTATACTGTACTAAAGCTATGTTTAATAGCAATTTTATAGCTACGTAAAGTAATATCACACATAGCTTATGTACAGTAAGTCAAATAGTAAAAAACAATCAATTTAATTCTCTTACTTTTACTAAGACAATTATAAAACATATCCTCACCGTAGTAGATGTTGACGCACCTTCTAGTGAACTAGTCATTTCTCGACTCTTTTGATTCTTCAAACAGATTTGATTAGGCTGAAAATATATTAATAGCTTTGATACAACTTCTACAAACTATAATAGGATTCAGAATAAGATAGAAAAATACACTATTCTGCTTTATAAAATTATTTACAATGTAAAAATCACTTACCAAAAGAGTCACGCAATCTTGTTACATCGAAAGTTCTGTAGAAGCATTTTTCATCAAAATTCATCAGAGCAAACATACCAAATTTTATGTCGTGTGTTTTTATTTTCTTGACCAATAGCCTCTATCAAATTCTGCTTCGAAATTTTGTTCGAAGGAAATCTATTTGACAAAACACCATTGATGAATAAAATAACAAATGTATCGATATTTCAACACAACCCATGACATCACTAATTTTACAAATGCAATACAACTCGAACTTTAATATGAAAAAACTTCGAAATACCACAACTTAAAACAATATATGTCCTTATAATCTTTCAAAACAACTTTTTCTTATATTTCATTACACAATATCGTTTTAGATTCAACAGTAATTGTGAAAATTTAATACTAACCTATGGAGAGTCAATGAAGGTTGATTAATGTTTTTCCTTGCACCGTACTGCTTAACACAACACGAAGGCATAATGTTCCCAACTCTAGCAAGGCTCTGAATCACAAATTATATAGTGTACAGATAGGAATCAAGCCTGCTATTGGCCGTTTCTTAGTCTAATGTCAGCTTCACATTGATAGTGCGGCAAAGTCTATCGAACGACATATCGATATACTAAAAATTATCGATATCGATACAAGCAGCACTACAGCCCTAGTGTACTTTTTAAATCCTATACTTTTAAATGTTCAAATGAATAAAACAACAAAATAAGATTAAATTTTTATTTAATTCAAATCACAATAATACAACAATATGACTAACCTAGTAAAAAAAATAAGTTATTATTAATAAACTGTAAAATTGCATTTTCAATGAAGTAATAAGTTACTTTACTTATAATCATTACCTATAAGCTAAAAAATAATGTATAAATACTAATTTTCAATAACTAAGAAGTGTGAATGACTAAAATATAACATTTCTTTTATCAGTACATAATTGATGGAAGAAGTTAAATTATAAACAGTGATTTCAACAACTTGTGATACAACCATGTGTTTAATGAAAAAGAAGAAACATTTATTTAAATTTTTTAGAAGCGTTATGAGATGACAAGTAATACACTAACTATTACTAAGCGATGACATGTAGGAACCAGGTACCGATTTCATTTAATAGCAAATTTAGTGTTATTACATACTTAATATTAGAATTAAAATAAGATTGCAAAAAAAAGAACGAAATTGGAATCTAGTTCTGGCTTTTTCTTATTATGCACGGGAAAAATGCATTTACGCATTAGCGCATTACACTAAGTCGGTCACTTAATGTAATGTGGGACTCGCCGAGCACAATGCCCGTCCTACCCATGCTGCCACTGGTCTCTCCTCCGGGATTCTGAGAACAAAGATAGGTACATTGTTTATAATAGCTGTATTGCAGCTACAAGTAACATATTTAAATGAAACTAAACCTGTAAAAAATCATTGCCTGCCAATCATCATCACATATAAAAAAATACAATTATTTTATTGGTTGTAATTTTCTTTCAGTAGGTATATCTTTTGCGCTTTTCAAGTGCCAATTGATGCATAACAAAATTAATATTAAAACTAGATTCTGAAAAAGAACCTTTTATATTTTTATTTATTATTGTACAAAACTTATGAATTTGGACTCTACAAACAATAACAATTAAAAAATTTAAAGCATCAGCATGATGCTGAAGACCTCCAAACCAATCAATGTGAACTGATTTAAAAAACTTGTTTCTGATGTTGATCAGTATGTTTGGTTGGTGTGGATATTTGTTCATGACTTATTAATTATTTCAATCAGGGTTCTTAAAATCATGACAAAAGAGGCATTGGGTCAAGGGCAAAGTCAAAGAGTTTTATTCAAATAGACCATTTTTTTCCCTACCAAACATTCGGGACATCTTTGAACTGATGAGACGAACGGCCACAACAAACTTATCAACTTTAACAGAAACAAGAACATTTACAATGGAATGTTGTTGCCAAACACAAATCTACAATCTTGAAATATATTTAAATAAGAGGAAAATTTTCATATACTCAGTTTTTCATACAAAAGTATCACATCCATGCATATTCTTTTAAATAATCATCTACCTTCGCTTAAGTGTCTTTATAACATATAATTTAAATTTATGGAAAAACATGTCAACTAAAAATGTAAGGTAACAAACAGTTAGGTACTTTCACATTTATGACATCAGTGAGGATATAAATTTACCTTCATTCGTTGTGATGATGTTGGTTGAATGTGGTCATCTGTAGTTTTATGCAGCATTCGTATATCAGTTTTGGCACATAATGACGGGTCTTTGCTTAGTATGTATGCCCTTTATAAGGATGGATCTTAAATAATACAGAATTTGTGTAAATTAATGGCGATTTAAATTTTAATGACCTGAAAAAATATAGCAGCTTGATATTACAAAATGTGTGAATTAACTCAATGTTCACAAGACATAGGTTTATGTGAAAAAATATAATATAAATATAAATAAATTTTAAAGTTAATGATTTCCATTTCTTCAGAAGTTCTAAGTAATAACCTAGGCATCTCATTAATCAAGTTTTCACGCTTGTTGTCTGCTTGAAATCTTTTCAAGCATGTTCAGAATGTATCCTTGGTCACAAATTATCGCCGTAAGAGGGACCTGTTTGTTTTAAAGCCTTCACAACTTCCTGAAAACACAGATACAAGTTATTTTATATAGGTTATTGAACATAAACTCTCACTCCGTAAATCCTTTGCAGAGTTGGCAGATCATCAAGCTACTAATTTAAACTTACTGTTATAATGTTTTTCAATGTAGCAGCAGCGGTAGTTCCTTCACAAACATAAAATGATACCAATTGTTGTGGATAATTTATTCTCGTGAAAGTCGTTACTTGTTAAAACGTTCACAGAATAATGAGAAAATATGATAATTTTAAGAGTATTAGTAAGAGCTGTCAAATTGCGCGGCTCGGTAATCTGTGGTTCGAAAATGGCTACCTCAACATGGAGAGTTTGACTTGTGAAGCATTTTTTTTAAAAACTACGAACCACCTTGTTGTGGGGGTGATTCCTACGGCTGCTCTGAATGGAACAGAACCAGGTTTTTGCATTGACTTGTAAATATATGGACCAGCCATACCTACAAAATTAGCGTGCATACCTATATTATGTTTGGCGCATAATATGGCCGCTCACCCTAGTGTTGTACCATATTGAATAGCTGATATCGAAATAGTTACAATTAAAACTTATAATAAATATACGTTTTAAATATTAATTTATACTCCTCAGAACAAAAAAAGGCCGGCTTAGGCCCAGAAATGGATTTGAAACCAACTACTTCACTTGCTTTTTTAAGCATTTATTTGGCAATTGGGGTGGGAGGTTACATAATGTAGTGCGAAGTCCATCTCCAATAGTCTTACGTGATTATGTAATTGGGTTTAGCGCGTTTAATTAAGTTTAATATATAGATAAATAATTATTATAGTATTTCAGATCTTTCGGGCCGACAGTTCGTACGATAGACGTTAAAAATTTTCCCACTTGCGAGTATCGTTCCGAAGTAAGCACCAAAAGTGTTAGCGCGCTAAAGCATGTGGCCTCACTTGCGTGTATCGTGGCATTGTCCGAAGCTTCGGGGCGATACACGTAGGTACGGCCATAGCATAAAAAGGGGCTACATTTAATAATCAAACTCATTCTTATGGAATCCGTTTGAAAGGTAAAAGCATTTTTTTTTTTAAGAAAACAGCTCATTGTCTATGTATGCCTATTTTAAGCTACATTAAAAGTAATTATTACTTAAGCAATTATTTTGTATGAAAGTAATTGTATAAGTTTGAATTACTTTTACTCAAGAAGTTAGTTGCCTTCTAAAATACGAGAGTTCACACTTGTATTTATTATAGTCAAGTGTAAGTAACTACCTACCTAGTTAATTAAAAGTAAATTATACTTATGCATTTTTTTCATACAAAATAGTTACTTAAATAATTACCTTTATTGACGTATTACTTACATTACACTTGACTATAAACACGTATGGTATACAGGAGTGAGAGGAGGAAAAATAAGTTACGTTTGATTGTTTAAAATATAGTATTATTTTTTTATTCATTTCTAAATAATACTGATTTAATAAAATAATTTCTAAACAATACTGTATCACAAATTTTTTAGCATGGTATCGGAACCTAAGATCGAGATAACCTTGATAATCGATTTAATAAGCAGTCCATCCATCCATCTCCAAAGATCCAAAGATTCTTTAGTAAAGCCAGTTTCAACATTTACATGTTGGTACCATTTACTTAGTGTCCGAGGGTGTGGTAAACAAGTGTTTTAGGTTTTCCTCATAAAATTTTAAGTTTTTGATAATTATAAATGGAGAGTAAGGGCGAATTTCCTGTTTTCTTAGCCATACTTTTCAAAGGTATAGAGATTTGGCTTTGGCAATTTGCCTCTTCAAAAAATCTTTTGATCCTGTACATTCTTCCAAAATAACAGTTTCATCAATATTAATTGATTTTCTTCTTTGAAGATCTTCTATTACATTAACGAATATAGCAATCTTTTTATCACGTCTTCATACCCTTTCGTTTAAATTTTTTACTTTCTTCTTTAATTAAGAACACTTTTCTGCAAGACTTAAATATTTTTTTTTAATCTGAAAATAAAAGGAATGATCAGGTTTAAAAGACTTCTTATAAAACTAATAATAATTAACCTAGCCTATATTACATTAAGTCAAATATTATACAGTTTATTTATACTGACCATCGCATTGATTATTGTGAGATTGACTTGTTAGTATTTGTTTTTGCCTGGTTGGTTGAAAAATATTTGATAGGCTGAAAATGAACAAAAGAATCATTAATTACTTTCAATTTAATTTAGTTAATGATAAGGTCATGTGTGTAAAATTTTTTATCACTATTATACTGTACTAAAGCTATGTTTAATAGCAATTTTATAGCTACGTAAAGTAATATCACACATAGCTTATGTACAGTAAGTCAAACAGTAAAAAACAATCAATTTAATTCTCTTACTTTTACTAAGACAATTATAAAACATATCCTCACCGTAGTAGATGTTGACGCACCTTCTAGTGAACTAGTCATTTCTCGACTCTTTTGATTCTTCAAACAGATTTGATTAGGCTGAAAATATATAAATAGCTTTGATACAACTTCTACAAACTATAATAGGATTCAGAATAAGATAGAAGAATACACTATTCTGCTTTATAAAATTATTTACAATGTAAAAATCACTTACCAAAAGAGTCACGCAATCTTGTTACATCGAAAGTTCTGTAGAAGCATTTTTCATCAAAATGCATCAGTGCAAACATACCAAATTTTATGTCGTGTGTTTATATTTTCTTGACCAATAGCCTCTATCCATTTCTGCTTCGAAATTTTGTTCGAAGGAAATCTATTTGACAAAACACCATTGATGAATAAAATGACAAATGTATCGATATTTCAACACAACCCATGACATCACTAATTTTACAAATGCAATACAACTCGAACATTAATATGAAAAAAACTTCGAAATACCACAACTTAAAACAATATATGTCCTTATAATCTTTCAAAACAACTTTTTCTTATATTTCATTACACAATATCGTTTTAGATTCAACAGTAATTGTGAAAATTTAATACTAACCTATGGAGAGTCAATGAAGGTTGATTAATGTTTTTCCTTGCACCGTACTGCTTAACACAACACGAAGGCATGATGTTCCCAACTCTAGCAAGGCTCTGAATGGAACAGAACCAGGTTTTTGTGCGTATTTATCAAAAAATAAACAAAACTGTTGAGAGTTAATAAAAATTTGACAGCAGATCTACCACAGAACTTGGAACTAAAGATGGCGATGCCGGCACGCGTCAAAACGCTCATGACGTCACATGAAAATGTTGCCAAAATGTGTACTGTGCAAACACTATCCGTCTCTTTACCCATACGCAAACATATGTGAGTTAGAAAGAGACAAACATCGATTTGATAAGAATGTATCGATTTAATATATATTTGTATAAGCAAATTTTATATAGATCTATAGGGCGCCTCCATAGTTCTGTTGTATCTCTATGGGTTTTTGTGCGTATTTATCAAAAAATAAACAAAACTTCTTCTTCTTCTTTTTGTGTAGTGGCGGTGCCCTTTTGGATTTCGCCAATATCCAGTTTTTGGCTCAGTGGGTTGTTTCCACAGACTCTGCGCTTCTGCTAGGTGACGTGTGAGAGTACAGCTATGTACGAGGTACAAGTGGTAGGTACAAAGAGGTGTACTCTTAAATATAATTAAAACCCGCTGTTGAGCTACCTGAAATAGGGACAAACACAATACATGTATATAATAATAATGTTAGTTGCCGACGAACACAATACATCACAATCTTATATTGTTAGTTGTTATATAATCACATAGAACATCAATACACGGAGAATTTACAAAGGTGAGGACAGTTTTAAAATTGGTAGGTTTGGGGACACAGGGCGGGAGAAGGTCATACAAGGAAGTTGGATACTTGGGACAGTTGAAGAAGATATGGTCCGGTGTTCCTTCCTTCAAACCGCATTCACAAAGGGACGAGTCCCTGACCCTAATTTTGGCAAGGTGAACGGGAGTGCACGCGTGACCCAGCCGCAGACGACATACGGTGGAAGTACAGGCTTTCGACGCTTTCTTGTATTTAAAAAACCAAGGCTTGACAGGGAGGGAGTGCTGAACATCAGCGAAATGTCTACCTACTGTTTTGCTGTTTTCACGCCACTGGTTCTCCCAAGAGGTTCTCATGACCTTAGTAGCCAAGGAGTGTAGATCATGGGAAAACACTTTGTCATGCACGGTGCATGCATTGGTAGTCGACTCCTTCGCTATAAGGTCAGCTGTCTCATTGCCAACAATACCAGTGTGGCTCGGTATCAAAGCCAGTATGATCCGAGTTCCGCGCGTGGTGCACCTAAATAGGGTTTCTCTAATTTTGAGGATATGAGGAAAATTGGATTTGCTACGGAAAGGATTAGATATGATTGACTGGAGGCAACTTTTGGAGTCTGTAAGGATGACTGTTTTGTCCAAGTTATGCGACTCCGTATAGAGGACAGCCTCAAGGAGTGCGGTAGCCTCTCCAGTAAAAACTGATGTAAGGGGGGGACATTGGAAATTCAGGATTATTTTATATCTGGGAATCCATACCGCAGCGCCAACACATCCTTCATCCGAGAGTTTTGAGGCGTCCGTGTACATCACCAGCCAGTCTTTCCAATTTTTGTCGATTACTACTTGTAATTCAGCTTCAGGATCTGGTGAGTCCTTGGTTATTCCTAAATCAAGCTGTATGTTGGGTTCGAATGTTAATGATGGGTATGGATTCTCAAATATGGGTTTAAGAGAACATTGGTAGACGGGGCAAGGAAGGCGAATATATTTAACAAAACTGCGAAACAGACAAGGGGTATCTTTAAATTTCCAAAGCTTGTCAGAGGAGATGTATTCCGACAGTTGGTGCAATTTAGCGAGGAGAGGATGGGATGAATTCTGGATGATTTTAAAAAGAAAGTTATCTGCAAGGTACTGCCTTCTAATAGACAACGGGGGATCTACACACTCGACTTGCAAGCCATTGGTTGGGGAGGATTTCATCGCTCCGGCTACGATTCGAAGGCATTTGGATTGTATCTTGTCGAGCGAGTATAAAGCAGATTTCAAGCATGGCTCCAGAAGGAAAGATCCGTAATCCAAATGCGCTCGAATCAGAGCGTTATAAAGGAGCTTTTGACAAAAGGGATGGGCACCCCACCAGGTACCAGAAACAGAGCGAAGGATGTGGGCGTTTTTTTCGCACTTTTGGGACACATGGGACGCATGTTGGGAACCGTTCATTTTGGGGTCCAAAACCATACCAAGGAACTTCACCATGTTACTTTAAGGGATCTCTTGGTTATCATACTTGACTCGCATAACGGGAGTTCGCCTAGCACGACTGAAGATAACCATCTTGCTTTTGTCAACGGAAAGTGAAAGGCCATGTTCTATTAACCAATCATGCAGGTATTCCAAAGCAGTGTTAAGAAGAGCAGTAGCTTGTTCGGGGTCGCTGTTGGATACGTACAAGGCTAGGTGATCGGCATACTGTAGCACATTACAGAACGGGTTCAAGGACAGCTCAAGGTCGTAGGTATACAGGCTGTAAAGTAAAGTACTCAGAACTGATCCCTGGGGGAGGCCCCTCCAAACGGTTCTTGCGGGGTATAGGGAGTTGTTAAAGCATACCTGTATGGATCGAGACGAGAAGAGATTAAAAACTATGTTCACGAGCCTCACTGGGATACTCAGATTGAGCAATTTCTGCCTGAGTACCGGAAGCAAAACATTGTCATATGCAGATGACACATCCAAAAAGATTCCCGTCACGTTCTCGCGCTTGGATAGGCCTATCCAGACATCAGTTAGGAAGACATAAACAAAACTGTTGAGAGTTAATAAAAATTTGACAGCAGATCTACCACAGAACTTGGAACTAAAGATGGCGATGCCGGCACGCGTCAAAACGCTCATGACGTCACATGAAATTGTTGCCAAAATGTGTACTGTGCAAACACTATCCGTCTCTTTACTCATACGCAAACATAGGTGAGTTAGAAAGAGACAAACACCGATTTGATAAGGATGTATCGATTTAATATATATTTGTATAAGCAAATTTTATATAGATCTATAGGGCGCCTCCATAGTTCTGTTGTATCTCTATGGTCAGTGATAACGTAATATTTACCTTTTACCAACCTACGTTTTTCTAAGAGGTACCATCATAACAGTGTTAGTTGTCAAGATGACAAGGGATTAGGGATGCACCCCTAAACATATACGTATCGATATCGATAAAAAAATACTAATACATACTTACACCGTTATAATTTTTCACATTCCACTCGGAAGTTATTAGTTACCTATTAGTATAGTATTGCACGAATAAAACAAGGTTTCATATGATTTATGTAATTCTGATAAATCTGTAGGAATGTTGGAAGGCGGTATCAGAAGAATGAAGAGCCACTGATAGAAAAGACAACACCGGTGAGCTCTTCTTCCAGACTATGTTATTCGCCCGGGAACCGGGATCCAACCGATGGAAGTCTTCGTCCCATGACGGACATCTAAAATATAAAAATATCTATAACTAATAACATGACAATGACACATCACTATGACAATATAGTACAAACACTACGATATTGCAATTTTCATAAAATTATTATTTAAATCCATAATATTTACTGATAATACTTTGATTAATAACACTGTTTTTACTCAAATGGACTTTATACAATGTTTTTATTAAAACAATTGATTATACCTGTTCAGCTCAAGCGGAAATTTAGCCAAAAATATTACCTGGTTCAACCTTCTCACTCTACGGACGCAATAAATTTCGCACATTCGCAAAGATTTGCCACCCATTATGTCTATTATTTAAAATTCCGAGCAAAATATTACGTTATCACTGACAGATAAAGTTAAATTTGGCGGCGCGTCACATGCTGGCCAACATGACGTGATGTATAATGTGGCTAAATTACCGTGTCGTTATAATACGGTAGTACAAAGTGATTTAACTTTCTTTTTTATTAGTCGGACTTTTTCGTAATTTAATGTTGGCACAAAGTACGTTCATAAATCCATATATTTTGAATGAAGTGTCGACCCCCTGGGTCTGAATCCAACCCTGGTCCCAATATGACAGTGACAGATTGATGAACAGAAACAAGAAACAAATTGAAAAAAAAAGCGCGGCAAACTCAACAGGGCGGACCTTCTTTTTATTTCAGAAATTTTAATTTCAATAATTGTTATTAATCCTGATCAGTTGAGTTGTTGTGAGGTGTAAATATTTAATTAGTTTGTTTTTGTATTATATTAGTGTATATTCTTCTATCCCTGGTAAGTTTTTATTATAGTTTTTTATATATGGATATTACATGACCGAGCCCCCCGATCTGGATGTTGCGTCGGGGGACTTGGGCACCGTCCTGAGTCCCCCGGTGGGTTTTAATGTTATTGTATCCGATAAAGGAGATGAAATGGACACTGATGCATCAGTGGGCAGCAGTGTAGGTTCAGGATCTCGGAAAAGATTAAAAGTAAAAAAAATATGCAAACATTGTAACAGGAAAAGGAAACGAAATTCTCATGAGGGAAACAATGATCTTGATTGTCAATGTTGTGGTCACGATTTAACTTTGAAGAAAGGCTCTGACAATGTATTTAAAAAACCTGACATTTCTACTTATGCAAGTACAAATGTCAGTTTTAAGACTAATGGTGACTCCAACTCAGTTCCACTTCCCACACAGGCAGCTGAATTAGGCCGTAGGCAATACGTTTCTACAGATTTATCTCCTTATTTAATCCATGTCCAGAGAACTGAGACTTCTCCAAATGATGGGACTTATCTGCACCCTATAACTTTTGGCAATTTCCTTAAAAAAAATAGCTTCAAAAATATAATTCCGGGAAGTGTTAAACGTATTGGCAGAAATAGATGCACTGTGTCTTTTTCTACCATTCAAGATGCTAATGGTTTTGTTAATGATAATAAGTTGAAAGATTTTAAAATGCGAGCTTTCATTCCCACATTTAATGTTACCAGATTAGGCATAGTTCGAGGGGTTCCAGCTGAATGGACTCCTGAAGAAATTAAAGAAAATGTTACAGTTCCAATTGGGTGTGGCCAGATCATTAAAATTAGACGTCTTAATTATAAGGTATATATTGATGGATCAGTGATTTGGAAACCATCCCAGTCAGTTGTATTTACATTTGATGGGCAAGTTCTCCCTAAAAGAGTTTATATATGTTACAATGCACTACCAGTTGAACTGTACACATATCCAACAATTCAATGTTATAATTGTTGCCGCTATGGACATACCAAGTTAAATTGTCGGTCCCGTCCTAGATGTTTTAAATGTTCTCAGGAACATAAAGGTGAAACATGTAATATAGATGAAAGCTGTGCTGTATGTTTAATGTGCTCAGGGCATCATTATGCCACTAATAAAATATGTCCAGAATTTAACAGACAAAGGGAAATTAAACTTAGTATGTCCCATAGCTGCATATCTTATAACGAGGCAAGTAAACTCCACCCAGCTATATCCAAATCTTATGCTGATGTTCTTCGTACAAAGCAGGATTTTGGAGAAAATAACATTAATAATAGACTCGATACACCATACCCACAGAGTACATCTTATAAAAAAACTGTTTTTATCAAACCCCGTCCACCTTCATCTAATAATACTATAGGTTATGATCAAAGAGCTCACAGCAAGTTAATTAATGATTACAATATGCCTCATTCATCCACAAATGGTACTGCTTTTAAACAAAATAAAGATGATAATTCACAAAATACTACAGTTATTGATTTAATAATTTCTTTTCTTAATTCACTATTAACCAATCATACACAGAAACCGACCAACGTTGCCATAATTGTTGAAATGATCACTAATTTAATAAATAATAATAATGGATCTAAAGGTCCTACAATGGAATTGCAGGAGTGTAGTGCCTAAAAAGAGTGATTTAATTTATATGATTAATAAACATAAAATAAGTATAGTAGCACTCTCTGAAACATGGCTGAAATCTGGTTTCCTGTTTGGGATTCCTGGCTTCACATGTCTTAGAGAAGACCGAACAGATGATTATGCAGGAGTTGCGATTCTTGTTAAAAATACAATTTCTTTTCAAAGATTGTCACTTCCTTCACATAACTTAAATGATATTAATGTTATAGGTATTAAATTATCAAGCGGTATTTCTATTATTTCTACTTATATTCCTCATCCATCTTCTGACATTTTTGATAATGAAATTGTTCCGTTGATAACAGCCATCAAAAGTCCTTTCCTACTTCTTGGTGATTTTAACTCTCACCACCGTTCCTGGGGCTGTAGTATTACCGATAATAATGGTGATAATTTTTTAGACATTATTGACCAGCATAACCTCTGTATTTTAAATACTGGCGAAAAGGCAAGTGCGGTAGACTTATCTATTTGTAATCCTGGGTTAGCTTCAGCAATTACTTGGTTTCGCCTTAATTTAACTTTTGGTAGTGATCATTTCCCCCTTATTATGTGTACCCCTATGAAAACTCCCGGCGCCAATTACAATCCTCGCCTCAAACACAGATTAACTCAATCTGAAACAGATTGGGTAAAATTTAAAAATATTGTCCATAACAAAACTAAAGATTTTCCCAACATTAGTCAGTCAGGAGTAACAAACTGTTCTGAAGCATTAGCCAAGTGTCTTATAGAAGCAGCAGATGAAACATTTCCTAGAAAAAGGGCTTCCTCAGGATTAATTCCTTCTCCACCTTGGTGGGACCATGAGTGTACCGCGGTTATCAAAACACGAAAAGAGGCTGAGGAAATTTATAAACAGGATATGTCAAATGATAATTATGATCAACTTTGTAAGGTAATTGATAATACCAAAAAAAATCTTAAACAAAAAAAAAGAAATGGGTGGATATATTTTGTACATCACTTTCACCTACTACATGCCCGTCTGAAGTGTGGCGTAATATCAAACGCTTCAGATCAGCTTATAGCTCCTCATCATTCATAACTCTTGATCCTTCTTTGGCAAATTCTTTTATGGATCAATTAGCACCACCAACTGTAGCAGAATCGTACGATTATATTCCATTTAACTCTCCCTTATCAGAATCTTCTCTTAATGATCTATTCTCACTTACTGAATTAAAAGGAGTTTTAGATAGTGTAAAAGATAGCTCACCCGGTGAAGATGGGATACCCTATTCGTTTTTTGTGAATTTAAATGATGAATCCCTGTCTTATTATTTAAAATTAGAAAATGTGGTAATTGCTACAGGGGAGGTTCCTCTTTCCTGGAGAACACAAGTTGTGACTCCAATATTAAAACCAACCAAGCCGTCCTGTGAACCTAAGTCATTTCGTCCGATAGCTTTGAGTTCTATTTTATGCAAATTAGCAGAGCATTTAGTTAAAAATAGGTTGGAGTGGTTTATTGAGAGTAATCAATTACTATCCAACAGTCAGTTTGGCTTTCGTAAAGGAAAAAGCACAATAGACAGTATTAGTATTTTAACTTCTGATATACATATAGCCTTTACTAAAAATAAAATAGTATTAGCAGCATTTTTAGACATTCATTCCGCTTATGATAATGTTAATGTTAGTAACTTAATAAAAAAAAATGAAAGATCTTAATGTTCCTGAAATCCTTACGAAATTTGTTAAATTTATGCTTTCAGAAAGACATATTCACTTAGATCTCCCTGATGGCACGAGATTAACTAGGGTACTTGGTAAGGGTCTTCCACAAGGATCAGTCTTAAGCCCTTTATTATATAACATATATGCGAGTGACTTAGAGAGTTCGTTAAATAATGTCCACATACTTCAGTATGCTGATGACCTCCTTTTATACTATGTTTGTCAATCTCCTGTAGATGCTTGTAGAGTTTTGAATTTTTCTTTGGCTTTGCTAAAGCAATGGCTGGATAAAAATGGATTAGAGTTGTCCACTGAAAAAAGCAGTGTAGTGTTATTTACAAGAAAACGATTTGTACCTGATGTTAGAATTTTATACGATAGAACTTTAATTGAGAGGAAAGATTATGTTAAGTTCTTAGGGGTAATGTTGGATTCAAGGCTTACTGGAATCCAGCATTGCGAATATGTTGTTAACAAGTGTGAAAGAGTCTTGAATATGATGAAGTGTCTATCAGGTGTGTGGTGGGGTGCCCATCCAACTTCACTTAAGCTTATTTACAACGCGTTAATAAGGAGTATTCTCGAATATGGAACGTTTTTGCTTCAAGGGGGCAACAAAGGTGCTTTTAAAAAATTAGATGCAATTCAACACAAAGCATTGAGATTAATCTTAGGTACTATGAAATCTTCGCCTATCAATGCCATGCAAGTTGAATGTGTTGAACCTCCTCTTAGCCTAAGAAGACAATTACTTAGTGATAAATTCGTATTTAAAGCTTACCAGAATTCAAACCACCCTCTGTTTCCAAAATTACAAATTTTAGAAGAATTAATGCCTCTCAATTACTGGAAACACAAACCCCCTATAAGTCTCTCTATTAGCTATAAAAAGCTTCTAGCCCTAGAGGCTCCCATTTATCGTTCTGAAGTCCTACCACTATTTAAAATTAATTTAGACTCTCTATCCTTAAAACCTAACATTTGTTATAATGTAGGTGTTAATAAAAATGACATAGAAGCAAATATTGTTTTCAATTATAATACAGATGAACATTTTAGGGAAGCAAATTTCATCTTCACAGATGCTTCAAAATCGTCGGTCTCTGAAAATGTAGGAGTAGGTGTTTTCCATGACCAGTATAATATAGTCCAAAAAATTAAGTTACCTCCTGAAGCTTCTGTATTTACAGGGGAATGTTTCGGTATTGACAAAGCCTTGGAATACATTCTCTTAATGAAACTTAATAGTACAGTGATATTTACTGACTCTAAAAGCGCTTTACAGGCTATAGAAAAATTTCCCTTCAAAATGAAACCATGCTATCCAATTATATGCGATATAAGGGAAAAACTTTGGAAATGTAAATTTTTAATTATTCTGTTACTTTGGCATGGATTCCAAGTCATCAAGGAATTAGTGGGAACGAAAGAGCAGATCAATTGGCCAAAGAAGCGGTTGAGTGTGGGGACTTACACCCCTTTATTAACTACTGTCATGATTTGTCTTGCTTAGGTACCTAAATCCTATTTATTTGATTCCTGGCGACATCTCGTAGCTAAAACTTCTCTGGCTAAAGGCAAAGTATATTTTAGCATTCAACCTGACATACCTAAAAAACCCTGGTTTCACCAATTTGAATGTAACAAAACCATTGTCAGCATCATTACACGGATGCGCCTTGGCCATGTATGCACCCCTGCTCATCTGGCTAGGTTGCACATTGTGCCCAGTGACCTGTGTGATTGTGGAACTGATGTTGGTGACCTCGATCACATATTCTTTTCTTGCCCTCGCTATGATCATTCCCTTTTCCTGAACTCTTTGGCAGCACTTAATGTTCCATTTCCTACCCGCATGTCCTGCCTATTAATGGATCCATGTAAATATTATTATGTTTTAGCATCTTTTATGAATGTCAATAATATCAAAATTTAATTTTTATAAGTATTTACTATATATATATTTATTACCTGTATTTTAATACCATTTCAAATTCCTACCAACTCTCCTGATCCTTTTTTCCAAATTCCGTATACTTTTTTCATATTCCCTGTTTCCCTACCTTTCTACTTGACATTGGCAAAATAGTCAAAGTCTATAGCCACAATAAAAAAAAAAAAAAAAACAAATTGAACAAAAAAAAAATTTAGATTTTACCGGTACAAACGTGGTACAAACACTATATAATTTGTGCCGTACAATAATTTCTATAAACTACAAAATATATTTACATGACATTGGCAGAATTCGCGAATATTATCGCGAGCAAGCCATTAATTAAGAAAGAAAAAAAAACACCCAACAAGAAACTGAGAAAAAACGAAAAATAGTAATTACTTGTGAAGGAAAATAAAACAGGACACATTTACTTACTATGTACATATTTGTGAACAAGATTTCTTTTCTTTTTTTTTCTAGGAAGCACCTAATTAATATTGAGTATCTATTATTCTGTGTTTATATTGGGAAAGAGAATCACGACATAACTCGATTATGGCATTAAATAACTTTATGCATCCCCGAAATATTTACAAAAGCCCACCAGATTTTGAAAAATTAGCAAGGACTTATCCCGAATTCAACAATATTTCTAAAAAGGTTAGTAGGTAGTTAAATTTAGCGACACCAACTTTATCAAAAAAGATTTATGGTACTACACAACCAAGACAATTGGGCACATGACAGGAATGCGGTTTTGCACTTTTGGCACCTGCAGCCCACTTCTATCACCGTACTTCTCTTATTATCTGATTTATTAGCTTTACAATGATTAACTGACTGATTACTGCTTCTTCTGAAATTTTAGTTTTTAGTTAGATTCTTTAAGTTTTTCTCAGCTGCCATGCGCCTAATTGTGTTGGTCAGATAGTATTCATCATTATCTCAAATGTGTTATGTACTTTCAGGTTGTGTCTGGTAAAGTCACAATAGACTTTAAAGATCCTAAATCATTGAGGGTCTTAACCAAATGCTTATTAAAGTCTGACTTCAATGTAGACATTGACATTCCTGAAGATAAATTGGTGCCAACTCTTCCCTTACGACTGAATTATATACTATGGATCGAAGATATTATGGCAGCAATTGGGAGAAGCAGTAATATTCAAGGAATAGATATAGGTAAAAAATAATATCATACTAGTTGCAATTTTAATATTTAAGTCAAGCTGTTATAAGTACTTATAAACATAAAAGAAGTTTCACTGTAAAACAAACATGAAACAAAAAGAACTGGCAAGAAACTTTTCAAGGGCTGCCTTTTCTCCCTGTTTTATTTCATAATATTTATGGGTGTGTGTTGGAATGACTCCAAATAAAAATGTCTCGACTTAAAGTGGTATATTTTCCAAGCACACACAAGCACATATGAAAGTCAGAAGGAAGAACAGAAGAATTATAGATAGGAAATAAGCAAAGCGTTCAATTTACACAGCACAGAAGATAACAATGATAATAACTAAGATTATGGTGCGAAAGCGTAAACAATAGCGTGAGAAAAACATAAGCGGCGGAGCGCTGACAACGGTGTATGGATCTCGACTGGCGGCCTCGCTCCTGTGCCTGCGTCGATTGCGAAACCGTTTGGAATGTGTGAATGTCCCTACTATCACGACTATTGAGCGTGCCACATCGTCCACTCCATGTATATGTGAATATTGTCTGTAATAATTTGTTTGTAAAAGATAGATAATTTTTAGATGTGTTATTTATATATAAGTAAGTAATATAATTTTGTATATAGTAAATATAAATAATTTAAGTTAGTTTATAAATAAATTAGGTGTAAGTAGTTTGATACAATTTATGTTTTAGTTTTACAATTTATCTTAAGTAAATATAGTTACCTACATATTTATGTGGGTATTGGAAATAACTACAAATAAAAAAGTAATTAATGATGATAAATTTTAAATAGAAGAATATTGGAAAAAATCAACTCTGCCACAAGTGAATTCTCAGATGGGACACGAACCCACGACCTTTGGAAACCCGGTCCGATGCTCCAACCACTGAGCCACCGAGACTTACGGACTACTGTCGAAATTCTCCAATACTTTTATATTTTTATGCAATGTAGGCCAGCATTGTTACATCAATGCTAGGAAAATCGTTGCATTCGAAAGAAACTTCTTTTCAGGTGTTTAACGATCGATGAAGATGCAATAGCCAATAATTAAATTCACTTAGGCCGAGTTGTTTTCTTCCAATATTTTTCTATTTAAAATTTATCATAAGTATAGAAATATAGCATTAAAAAATTCAAAAAATAAAAAATCCTAATAAAAAAAAGGGCTACAACAAACATTTTATACAATACTAGCTTCCGTCCGCAATTTATTCTGAGCGGGAAACCTGTGGAAACTTAAGAAACATTTGTCTGCAATAAAAATATTTATGTATCTTATAATGCATTCTATAACCCGTGTTTTAAAATCCATCAAGATAATTTCATTTGAAGTTTCAAAATTTATGTAAATATTTACACCATGCTTTTTAATTTATAGGCACTGGAGCTTGTGCTATTTACCCCATATTGGCTGCAGTAAAAAACAATTGGTATATGGTAGGAACAGAAGCAGATCCTGAAAGTTTTCAAAATGCTTTGAATAATATTAAAAGTAATAAATTAGAAACATTTGTTAAATGTGAGTATTACAGTAATTTAATTGTAATGTTCAGTTTAGTTAGCCTGGTTATAATTCTTTGGTTCTTAATTTCTATGGCAGATTTTTCAAGCTTTGGATAAAAGATATCAGTCAAAGTAATCAAATAAAATTCCACATAATCACAAATTTAAAAGTCAATACATAATGAATGACAATCTTTAATTTGGCCGTACATGATATGATATAGGATAGAGCTTTTTACCTGAGCATTGAAAAATCAACCATATTATTGTTATAATATTTCAGTAACCAAAACTACTTTTTCAAGTATCATAACTCATGTACTGGATGAAGAAAAGGACCAATCATTTGACTTTTGTATGTGCAATCCCCCATTCTACAGCAATCTTCAGGATATTTGTGAATCCCGCAGCCCTGCCAGGTAGGACGCTTATTATATAAAAATAAAGTGCTTCATGATTTAAAGGACCGGTATCTAAGACTACTTTTAATTTATTAATTAAATATTATATTAGAGAATCTAAAAAAAAACTAAAATTATTTCAAACTAATTTAATGAGAGATAAAAATTACAATTAAAATTACTAAAACTAGAATGTGTTGCCTAAGTTCGATGCTAGAACAAGTGAACGAATAATTTGTACAAAACGTGGATTTGAAGAATTGTTGACTGCAAGTCATGTAGTCCACCGGACGTTTTGGGCTGACGCTGCAACTGAGGCCGTTGTCGTGTTGATCGATGAAACTGGGTCGCGTATATTGCATACTAGTCATATGATTTGGGCTATTAGTCACCATAGTCGGAAACATTTTGCCCAGTTCCCCAAAGTCCCCTGAAACGGGAGAAGGCGGGTTATCGTTTACCCGTCGGTACCTCGAACCTACCTGTGCGCTTACAATACCTATTAAGATGGCATAACGTAAGCTGCTTTAAATCCTCTTCTTTCAGCTTGTCATCTTCAAAGAGTCCCCAGCGCAGCGATGCGTACATCGGGCATTCTGCCATGAATTGATAGCTGGTTTCTTCTTTTTCTCTACATTGTGGACAAATAGGGTCCTCTGCTCTATTGATCACTGACAGGTGTCTGTTTAGAGGACAGTGTCCTGTCAATACTCCTACAATGTTTCTTATGTCTCTCCTACCCAGTTTTAGTAGCTCTCTGGTTTTCTTCTTGTCCACTGATTTGATGAAGATCTTGGGACTGTCTGCAGTCCTTTCTGTTCATCCATCTTTGGTTAGTTTCTTTGATTGTCCTGATCTCGATAATGTTTTTGGTAATTCTGTGTGAGATTGGCAGTTTTGGTTCCGGCCCGATGAACGGTTCATCGGCTCCCTTCCTAGCCAATGCAACGGCGTCCTCTCCTCATTGCCAATGTTACCTTTGTGTCCGGGTACCCAGGCAATTCTACCTCAACCAGGTTTGCAAGTTCCTCAATGGTTTGTTTACACTCCTTTATCAGGTCGAGGTAGTCTCCGTTTTGTCAAGCGCTTTGATGGTGGCCTGACTGTCACTGTATATTACTATTCTTTCTACGTTGTGGTTGCTTATCAAACTTCTAATCATTAGCGCGCATTGCATTATCGCAAATACTTCCGCTTGAAATACACTTGTGTATTTTCCCAGATTGAAAGTGGCTCTTCTTGTGTCGGGTTTAGCAATGTAGGTACTCTCCAGCTCCCGATAGCATAGTTGACTCTTTTCTAGACCCATCTGTGTAACATATTGCAGTGCAATCCAGATCGTCTTGTTCTTTTATCAGTCTTCTCTGGATCTGATGCTTACCCTGTATTTTTTGTCGAAGATCCTTTCCTTATTTCGTTGTTACCTAATATCATAGAAAGGTTTTCTTCGTAGTTTTTGTCTATTTCTGCGTGACCTTTGTCATTGTTTCTTCCTTTCCATAGATTTTTGCTTTTCAGCTTGACTTCGCCTCCTGATATGTGGCTTTCCCTGGTTTCGGTATGAAGACAGCCCTGACTTTTCTCCATCCGCTTGGAATGTAATTCGTTGCTAGACTGCTTCGGTATAGAGCTAGGAGATCTTCCATTATGAACCTGAGAGCAGTTTGTAGCATTTTTGGAAAGATGCCGTCTGGACCCGCTGCTTTGTATAGTTGAAATGAGGTGATATTCCACCTTAGCCTGTCTTCCGTGATAACTAGCCTGTCTTCCGTGATAACTAGCCTGTCTTCCGTGATAACTAGTTCGGCCTCTGCCTCACCGACTGATAGGTGTTCTGTGGATAGAGTGCTCATCTCCTCTTCTGTGTGCTCTATGCAGTCCGGGAAGTGAGTTGCCATCATTTCGGTCAATATTTCTTTGGGATCCACTATTATAGTGTCATCTTTTTTGAGACTGCCTAGTTTGCAGGTGTTGTCTTTTGCTAACATTCTTATTAGCCTGGCTGACTCAGGTTGTCCAGAGATGTTTTCGCAAAAGGCTCTCCGTCCGATTCTTCTTTCTTTTCGGCTTTTGTACTTAAAATTATTTCGTTCTTCTCTGTACTTGTTCCAGCTCTCGTCATCGTCCTTTTCTTGGGCAATTCTGAGTGCCTTTCTGGTTCTTTTTCTTAGTTTATTGAGTTCTTTGTTCCACCAGGGTTGTCCCTTCCCTGACTTGACTTTTTTCAACGGGCAGGCCGATAGATGGGATTCCACGAGGGCCCTTTCTAGTCTGTCTGCTTCCCTTTCCATATCCGTTATGTTATTTATTATCCTAGCATTACCGGGTTTCCATTCTTTAATGTGTTTTTCGAATATTTCCCAGTTGGTCCTCCTATTGTTCCTATAGCTTATAGTTTCAAGTTGATAGTGCAAGCTATAGGTGATTCTGCGATGGTCTGAGAAAGAATCGGAGGT
This sequence comes from Chrysoteuchia culmella, assembly GCA_910589605.1. NCBI lineage: Eukaryota > Metazoa > Arthropoda > Insecta > Lepidoptera > Crambidae > Chrysoteuchia > Chrysoteuchia culmella. The sequence continues at coordinate 15,431,193 of OU342651.1, read as the reverse complement.
GTCAACTCTCCATTCTTTCATCCGATGGCTTTCTTCCTTTGACATAAGTGTTATGTCTAATACTTCTTTCCTCGTTCTTGTTACGAATATCGGTGTGTTACCTATATTCATTATTTCTAGGTTAGTACTTAGGGTATATTCAAATAAATTACCCTTGTTGTTGCAGTCTGTGCTGCCCCACACGGTGTGGTGAGAGTTTGCGTCACAGCCTGCCACAATGGGGATGTTCATACCTGTATATCTCGATATTGTTTCTTCTAGGCGTGTCCCTGGAGGCTCGTAATCCGTCTCACTCGGTATGTAGACAGACATGAAGACCATCCTTTTCTTGCGCCCATCTTCATCGCCTAGTGTAACTATCGCTGCTGTAAGATCTCTGTAACATTCAACTTCTATTAGTTCTAGTGCCCGTGCCTTGTTGCTGAGGTAAATGCATGTCCTCGGAGTGGACTTACCATCACGACAATAGATGGTCGTCCCTCCCAGGCATCCAATACCAGCCACTCGGCCCTCAGTGTTAACATACGGCTCTTGTAGCAGGGCAATATCTATGACATTTGAAACCACGAATCTGCAGAGCTCGGTCATGGCTTCGCGGCAGTGGTGCAAACTTAACTGAAGTATCATGTTTTTTTTTTGTTATGGTGTTTGCGTTTTGTGTGTGTTATCGTGCGTGTTGAATGTTACTATGTCTCGCCTGTACCCTAGTTAGCTGGTACTGAAGCCAGGCATGGTCATTGCATTCGTCAAAACTCCGTTCGGCACGCCCAGTACCAGCCGAATTCCCGTTGCCAGCTCCTCCTTGAAAATGAGGGTCCACTCCATCACCCTCAAATCGTTTTGGATCCTCTTGCCGAGTTGGAGGTACTTGAGGGCATCGGTGTGATCCTCCTCTCTGCCTGGCAACCACACTGATACTCGGCTTCGGTCCAGGGGCTTGACTTTAAGCGTGGTGCCCTTATACTCACCCAGGTTGCGAAAGAGAATCCACTCCCTAGCCTCAGTCGTGAATGGTGTCACAAGGAAGAATCCTTCCGACACCAAACCAGACGTAGCAAAGGCAGTGAATTGTCCGTCGTCCCCCTCCAGCTGCTCCCTAATAAGGCCCACAAGCCTCGTCCTGATGTGGGCCGCCGCAGCGTCGTCCAACCTAACGCCGTCCCCTCGGTGCACATAGACGGCGAGATCGCTCTGCTCCTTAGCGGAGCCTCGCGGTCCCTCCACCTCGCTGCCTCGGTTTTGTCGCTTGGGCGGACGCTGCTGCGACGGTCCCTCCTCAGGGTCTGTCCCCTGTCTTTTGATTTTTGGTGGCTTCTTCTGTTGTTTATGCTCCTTGGTCCCAGAGCCCGACGGGTTTGCTGTCAGGACCTGGGATCCAGGAGCCTTTTAGGCCTACTGCAACTTCTTAAAGAGCTTCCGCATCCCCCTTTTCCATTTGCTCTTCGTTATGGCCACGTTTCATTCTCTACCGTCTTTGCCGGAACCATTTCCCTCATCCTTTTTAAGGGATGTGGTTTGCGACTCCAGCTTACCGGAACCATTAACCTCGTCCTTTTTAGGGGACGTGGCTTGCGGTTCCGATTTGCTTTTGCTTTTCCGGGTTGGCGATTCCATCAAGACCTCCTCGTCAATTATGTCCTCATTGCTGAGCTTAAGAGACGCGTTGAAAGCTGTGGGGAGTGACTCCTCACTTTCAGCGCGTCTGGGTGTTTTAGAATCTGATGATTCCACATTGGTCCCACGAGTAGCTAGGGAAGTACACGGGTCAACCCGAGCAGCGCCCCGCATGCCCGGGTAAGGCATGATTTGGGCTATGCAATTAGTGCCCAACATAATATTTATATTTACCATGTTACAATAATTATTATTATGATAATCTAATACAGCCAAATAAATTATTAAAATTTTAGGCCTCCTCCAAAAAATGCTTTTACCGGATCACCACAAGAACTAATCACAGAAGGTGGAGAATTAAATTTCTGTCGAAAATTAATTAGTGAAAGTAATGTCTACAAGGATAGAATCAGGTAATTAAGTACCAACATGAAGATACATTATTCTGTTGTGTAGTGGTATTTTTTAAGGAATCAAACTTATTATTTATTACAATTACAACCAAACTTTTCAGAATGTTTACGACTATGATTGGCCACAAGTATAATTTAAAAGAATTATTACAAGATCTAACTGCTGAAGGAATAAAATTCACTCATACAGAGTTTTGTCAGGGTCGTGTTACTCGTTGGGGTCTTGCATGGACTTATCACGATTATGACATTTTTAAGTTGAGTGAGTACCTACACCATTATTATACTTTCATTGTATGCTGCGGCCGCACTTGCGCCTATCGTCTCATTAGTGGAATGGAAGGCGCGGAGGCGAGAGTGGAACCGCATTAAAGAGGCTATCGAGCGTAATAAAGGCTCCAAAGTGTTCGCGAGAGATCTGTCTGTTGGGCAAAGCCAGATGACGAAGCAGACAACTGAAGACGGTCGCATCATCTCACCAAAGCCTGAAATCCTGAGGGAGATCGATAGTTTCTATGATCAGTTATACTCCACAGAGACACCTGTTAAAAGCAAGACTCCAGAGCCAAGCTTACCCGACACTTCACCGAAGATATCCCGGACGTCAACATGTAAGAGATTAGATGGCTCTCAAGCAACTGAAAAACAACAAGGCGGCGGGTGATGATGGAATTATTGCGGAACTTTTGAGAGCGGGCGGTAAGCCGATACTCAAAGTCCTCCAGAAACTTTTCAATTCCATCGTCGAGGGCAAAACGCCGAGAGCATGGAATATAAAAAAAAAATATAAGCGAAGTGATTTTATTCAATTAAAAGGGTAACAAGCCCTCTTAAAGACCTTTAGACCCATCTCGCTTCATGTTTACAAGTTGTTTTCGAGAGTCATCTCGAATTGTCTCTCTCGCAGGCTCGACGACTTCCAACCTCCCGAACAAGCCGGGATCCTAAAAGGCCATAGACCACATCCATACGCTGCGGCAGGTTATACAGAAGATCGAGCCGAAAATCTGCCACTTTGCTTGGCGTTTGTGGACTATGAAAAAGCCTTTGATTCGATTGAGACCTGGGCGTTGCTGCAGTCTCTCCAGAGGTGCCAGAGGACTATAGGTATATCGAGGTGCTGAAATACTTATACGAACATGCCACCATGTTGGTCCGATTACAGAACCAGAGCACAAATTCCATCCAACTGCAGCGAGGTGTGAGACAGGGAGACGTCATTTCTCCGATACTGTTCACAGCTGCGTTGGAGGACATCTTTAAGCTCTTGGAAAAGAACTCGGCATCCACATTAATGGCCAGTATCTAACACACCTTCGTTTTGTCGATGATATAGTCCTTATGGCTGAGACCCTGGAGAACCTGAACACAATGTTCGAAGATTTCCGTATTGCTTCCCAAAGAGTGGGTCTTAGGATGTACATGGATAAGACGAAAATACCCTAAAAAAAAACCCTCGAACTTGTTGACCATTACGTTTACCTTGGACAGACAACCCAGTTAGGTAAGTCCAATTTCGAGAAAGATCTCTCGTCGAATCAAACTCGGATGGGCAGCATTCGGGAAGCTCCGTAAAATCTTCGCGGCCAACTTACCTCAGTGTCTCAAGATGAGATTTTATGTGCTCTTCAACATTTCCCTTATAATTGATTCTGAATGAAGTTTGAATTAGTGTAAAACAGATTTTTTTAAAGTGTAATTTTTTAATACATTCGTTACTTAATATGTGCAAATTATATTTTTACAGTAAGTCCGAGAGATCAAACGAGGAAGAAAAACACTCCAACTACATATTTACTGCCCGAATTATCAGACTGTGCCTACAATCTGAACACATGTACAGAAAAAATTAAATATCTATTTAATAAGCTTGAAATTGATTACAAAGTGCTTAATAAAATTGGAAATAAAATTATCCTGCAATTTACTGCTACTAAAAATACATGGTCACATCAAAGGCGAAAACGAAGATTATTGATGAGAATTGAAGAAACTGAAGCTAAAAAACATAAGTTAGTAACTAGTGAAGCAAGTAATAACAACCAAGAAACATGTAATACCACTATCACTAGTACAAACCCTAATGATAAGGAAAGTATTAAAAATGGATCAATGTGTGAAGTGAAAAGTGTTTTCGATCAAAGTCCTATATTACAAGCATTCTTGAAATTGTTTAAAAAAGATAGCAGTATGCTTTTTGAAGTAGAATATTTAAATGGTAGTGCTGGAAAAGAGGGCTTGCATCAAATAGTTCAATACATAAAGAACAATTGGAAATAACTCTGATGTTTTATTCATCTTGTATTGATTCCAGACGAAGAAAAACCGCGTGTCTGACTCGAGGGTCTTAGCAATAAAAAATGATTTTGATTTAAACTCCATGCGTTTATTGTTCTGTGGATATATAGGTAGCTTTTAGAAAGAATCAAATAATAAATATATACAATATCAAATATACATAACCGACATAAATGTCCTTATAATTTTGTACAGCCTAATTTACAGTAAGTATTAATTTTCATAATTACAACGTTAATAACATTGTCAATTTATTGACAATTACTATAACATGAAAAAGCAAACAGAATAGTCATGCTAAAGCTAGTGACTAAATAAAGTAAGTTCAAATTCCCGTGGCACTCACTGTCGCCGTCTCCCTCTTAGGCTGATCTCGTCCGTACTCCAGAACAGAAGGTACCCTCATCAGCACCTTTTGAAGTCCCAAGCAGAATCCACCACCAAACTTGGACTTCTGCTGCAGCAGCTCGCTCCTTAGAACTGCTCCAAATTTCCTGATGTCAGGACTTGACCCCAACTGTTCTAGACCGTCTCCGGGTTAGGCCTGAGCGGCACCTAATTCGGCTTGAAGGACCATGTAAGCCGGTTGCTTAAGGTGAGAGAACGGGTGATAGAAAGAGACAGACATATAAAGGCAAGGGCGGGAAACGTAGTGCCTATCTTTAAACTAAGCTTTTATTAAGGGTCAAGTCAAATTAATATCGGAGTAAAAAGTATCCTATGATTTAATCCATTCTATTTACTGTGTGCCAAATGTCATCCAAATCCGTTTAGTAGTTTTTACGTGAAACAAACACACAAACTGACATACTTTATGATGACCCCATGGTTTTAATATCCTCCATCAGTACATCAAATACTTTATAGATTTAATCCAATCTTGTTTTTATCATTTCCATGCGACATTACTGAAGGTGTTACTTTATTCGCTGCTGACGCACAAGATGACGCGAGACTGACTCCACTGACCAAAAAGGCATCATATATTCTATTGCGACTAACTATACATAGGCGGGTACTACCATAGATTTAGAATTTTTTCGCTCCGCAAAAAGATCCACGAAGCGTGGGAGCGAGAAATCCTTATCAAGTACTAACCGCCCGAGAGAGAAAGTGACGGCGAATAAAGTACAGCTATGTCAATATTTTCACGAGCAAGAGGCCATAGCGTCCCGGTCTGATAAACGTCGCGGTGGAATGTGTGCATTTCTGTAGTAATCCTTCGAATATAATATTATTGTAATCCGGATAAATACACTTTTCACAGGTACCTAAATACGATTTTGTAATTGGAAGTTTTCAAACTATATTATGCCAAATTTCTGCCAGTTATCGGCTCAGAAAAAGATGTTTACGATAGTATATTAATTTACATTGTTCTGTGTACATGTATATTGTGATTATAAACAATATTTGCGAAGAAATTATAAAAAATAGTAAATTGATACGTTATGCTAGTGCTTGACAAAGCAGTAAGGTCACGAGTATCGATAAAAAATTAATTGATTTTAGTGACATCGTGACATGAATACAAAGTTATTTAGCCAAGTACACAGCGGATCTCGTGAATGTAATCAAAGAATGTAGGTACGTACCATTGCTATGCTGACGATGTACAACTTTATATCTCAACGAGTCCCGTCGCTACTCAAGAGGCTTGTCAGAAACTAAATTCAGACTTGAACCGAATCGTCAATTGGTCAAGGGATAATGGATTACTACTAAACCCAGTTAAGTCCAAGTTCATGGTGCTCGGCACAGATTCACAGATTGTAAAAATGTTGAACTTTAATCCGATTGTGAATATTGGTGGACAGCTTATAGAAAGAGTCTATGAGGCCCGCAACTTAGGGGTGACTTTTGATAGCAGGCTACGATTTGAAACTCATGTGCTGAATGTGGTCAGGAGTTGTATGTACCGCCTGAAAATTTTATATAGGGTCCGTAAGTTTCTAAGTGAAGAAGTTCGCATTAAATTGTGTGAGTCATTGATTCTTTCCCGACTAAATTATGCCGACTTCGTTATAGGCCCTTGCTTATTATCCAGGACCAAACGCTTGATCCAGCGCGTACAGAACGCTTGCTGCAGGTTCTGTTTTATATACCTCCCAGGACTCACGTTTCGCCTTACTTAAACTCGGCAGGCATGCTTCGAACAGAGTTGCATTTTGCATGCCTTATTTTTAAGATAATCAAAAACAGACAATCTGAATACCTGTTCAAGAAGTTTAAGTTCTCTTCGGCTTATGATAGGTATGGCGGCATAAGATCTACCCGTATACCTCCTGCCAACCACTCACACCGCACTGCGGCTTTTAGGGGCAGCTTTCGCTTTCAAGCTACTAAATTTTGGAACGATCTACCACTTAGAGCTCTAACTAGAGTATTTACGTTCAAAAATAAATTACGTTTCGATTTGCTAGAGCTCCAAAAGATTCATTCATAGCGACGTCGAACCCCTTCCACAGCTAGATATTTGTTTTATTACTTTTTATTTATTTATTTGCATTAACTTGTTACTAAACTATTTATATTTTATTTAATCTTGTAAGTCATTCATAATCCTACTGGTTTATAAGTCTTTCGCGCATTCCTTTCCCTCCCAATATATATTTTTTAAGACTTTATATAAGTATTTTTTTTTAAGTGCGTCATTTTCACCATTTCCCGCCCACCCATCAATAGGGAGAGGGCTGAAAATCGATGTTTCGCTCATCCCACGAGCGAAATTACCACATCGAGCCTAGACCCTGTTTTGCTGCTGCACATAGAGGCATCTGCACTAGGTCTGACGAAGTGATTATAGAAATATGTTACCTATTTATAAGATGTCTAAAATACCAGATGTATCTATGTGTGTTGCAAACAAAATAAACAATTTTCTATTCTATTCTATATAATATCGTAGATAAGTAGTAGAAAATATAGATTGCTGATGTCACACATTGTTAATCTATTCTTGAATTAAAATTGAATTACTATACAAATTTGGAGCTCATTTTTACGAAAAAGATTTCAAAACTTAGTAATAAAGTACCTAATCAATTAGTATATTTTGTAGATTTCCAACTTGGACGAATTAACCAATTCGTCCAAGATTTCCAAGCAATCCAACATTGCGTGTTACATTAATGCTGCTTTAGATTTTGATTCTAGTGTAAATAATATTTATTTATAATTTCTTTTTTATTTATTCATTATCAAAGAAATAATACAATCGACATGGCATAATCATCTTACTTACTCAGTCAGGGGTGCGGTGCGATTGCGTAAAGTAATGAGATCTTTTCAAAATGATATTTGTGACAGCAAAAGAAAGATTTTCTTTTTGCCGATTGATGGCTAAATAAAATAGCAACTGTCAATGCAACATTTCCCTGTTTCCCTCACAATCACAATTTTGACATTAACTGGAGCTATCTGTGATAGCTATTGAAACCATTTTATTTTTTAATTGTGACTTTAAAAGAGCTCTCTGTATTAATTTGCAAGTTCATATCGTATACAATTGGCTGCAATTTGCATGGAATGGAATAACATAGAATATGAAACAATATAACTCACTGTCAAAGGAATATGATAGTTTTTTTCCGCAATCACCTATCTGGGCCCTTATTCTCTATGACCACTTTGCAATTCCTTGCTTCAAAACCCCGCCAATATCGTACATGGTTACGACATTTTCAAAATTCGTATTCTCTATGACACTTAAATGAAACCGTGTGATATGAACGTGACTTGCGCGTGGTTTGAACTGTCAAAAATTCCACGTTTTAGAAACGCGTGGAATCTGCAAGGAATCGTTGTGACTGTGAAGAAATTTATTGTTTTTGTGCTAAAAACTATTTAAATAAATCTATAACGTACCTAAGGCCAAAGACCTTCTAAACACCATCTCTTTCTTTAAGTATTTCAGTGAAATTTAGTGTCAGCTATTTATATTATAATCTACTATTACTAAGATTTTGTAAATTTTGTATCGAATTAAACCACATGTAACTATAAAACTATTTTATTATGAACTTTTATGTAAGTATTTTGCACGCAACTACCGAAGACCATTCTTGATCTACACTTATGAATGAACTTGTGAATCACATTTTTAAACAAATTGATTTCAATGAAGTAAGATGTTTTAGTTTTACATCGCTTTTAAATCTGGAACAAATGCAAAAGACATAATGTTAGGGGTTATGTAAGTAAATTAGATATTATAAGGCAAGTAACTTGTAACATTTTAGGGAGTAACAAACGATTAGGTACTTACAATAACAAATCGCTTCAAATAAAATACCGCCAAGTACTTCAAAATTCTTCAAACAAAATATACTCGTAGGTACAATATTAATGTTTTGAAGTGTATGTATATATTTCCATTGAAATACTAAGTATTATTATTTCTTTCTTGTAATAAACATATAATAAACAGACAAAATTAAATCAATTAATTTTCATTGTAAAAATCGATAACCAGTCGCGTGCCGCACTTTTTTTTGCCGCAATTTTCCGCCGCGCAGCCTTATAACTGCGATTTCTCTAGAAACTTGTATGGAAACTATACTATGTATTATACATTTTTGGAATCCTTAGACCCTTTGCGATTTTTCTATGTTTCATTTTTCGATATTTAATTAATAATTGAGTTGTAATTCATAGTCAAAGTTGAGTTCGCGCGTTTTTCCGCGCGTACTGGTACAAAAAGTGTTATTATTGTGAAATAAAGCCTAGAATTGTACATATTTTTATTTTATTTACAAAAGGATATTATATCTCACAATAATCAATAAAAAAGCTCACCCTCCCCCATATATTTTATTTATACCATAGCTAAACGAAGGTGCACCTAAATTACGCCTAAGCTGACGCGTAAAAAAACGCTAGCGTTCTGAAGCGCCGTATATGTTTAAAATCTTATTTCTTAGCTTCTACTGAACCAAATGCTTAGAAATTAGATTTATTTTGTAGCTTAGATCTTCTTCTTTAAATGTACAAATTTTCAAGTATTAAAAACATTTAGTTTACGAGAAATATGGGTAAAACCACGCTTAACTAAAAAAATAATACTGAAAAATCGGTGACTCAAACTTTGGATTGTACAAAGAAAACTTTTAGGTTTATCCAAAATCTAATTATTGATCCAAAAAATTCGGGAAATGTGCTATAGGTGTCAATAAAAAAAAATACCCCCTTTGACACAAAATATTTTATTAATTAATCATCAAATATATATTTTTTTTTTGCCCAACTTCCCCTTGTTACAAATAATGTTAAATAAGGAAAATAGTCGAAGGTACGAATAAAATAAATATATTTCACATAAAACTAATACTTTAATAAAATTATTAAAACAATAATATTTTAGAAATAATGAAAAATAACGTGGTAATAAATTAATAACCATGCGCACGCGCAAAATTGTCGCGTAATTTTGCGCGTAAAGACGATTTTTCGTATTTTTTTTTAATTATCACTTAAATATACTATTTATCGTTTTAAAACGGTTAATAACATTTAATTATATAATATTATCTCTTTTTTTATCTCATTTTATCATTTAAAACATAAACTAACACTGTTTAAACATTTGTGAAAATACGCTATTTATTTATTTATTTACTGAATAGGTATTTATTTTTAATTATTTTTTTATTCACTTTTTTAAAAATCTGTTTCTGTACGTCTTTAGTTTTATGCCTTCTAGATACTCAGTAAAAATTTAAAATCTTAAAAGTTTTAAGTTTAGTTTTCGAACGCAGTCGTGACTTCATAACGTACCAAAGACAATTTGTCTTGGAGGTGTCTTGGAGCGCGGTGGGACTTACAGAATAGAGTTGACCAGATTCCTTACCGTGACAAGATACGATATTGACGGGGTTTATGCGTGGTAAGGTTTAAGTGTGGAATCTAAGTGGTCATAGTGAATAAGGGCCCTGGTGGATTATGCTGCCCTGGTACTTTTTGTTCAATTCAACATCACTCTTTATGTATAAGCGTGTACATTTAAGTCACATTAGTAATAAGCATAAATATTTTAATGATATGTTATAATGTTTATAATAATCTTAGGTAAACTGTTTTTTTTATAAAAAAATGTATTGTTATTCATTAAACCTGTTTTTTTCTTTGTTTGTACTTTTCTGACATAGGAAATAAAGATAGCAACTGTGTTTGTACTGTAACAGTGGTCCCAAAATACTATAAAAATAATTACTTAATAAGGTGGCGTTTGGGATCATGGTGAGTTGTTGGTGAAAAGCCGCATCAAAATAAGAATTAATTCCAGAAATAAGAATCTCAAAATAAGAATTTTAATAGTCGAGTCTGAATAAAACCTCAATTTTATTCAGACTCGACTATTAAAATCTATACGGAAAAATCCTGGGATAAATATTAAGGCCATGGTCACCCTACACTAACTCTGTCCATAGTAAACATTTTTTAAAATTTTCTACGAAACTAATGAAGAAGTCGCGGAAATAGAATTTCGAGCTTTTTACCGTGACTAAAAGGCTTAGGATTCACGTTTTATATTTATTATGATGCCAATTTCACTATGATTTTCGACTTTAACTAATGAGCCAGACAGGCACATGCTTCTTGAGAAGTAAATGCTTATTTTGTTATGTATTGAATGCATCAGTAGCCGTCACATATGCTGTCACATTTCTTTGAATTGTACATCCCGTCGGTACATACCGTAATGCTCTTGGAATTCGTCAATTTATGTTAAACCTAACCTCAAAAACATGTGATGTGCTCCTCTGGCTCATCAATTTTGATCAATCATTCTGCCGTGAAGCCGGTACATTGAAAATGAGTACCGAAATAAGAAGTCATATCATCGTCACATTCCTCCCAGGTGGTTTTCTTTACAAAATAGCCAGAGGAGCACATGGTCACGAAATATCAGTTTTTTTATAGTTTGTTTTTTTTTAAGTACCTATTATTCCTTTTATCTATACTAATAATGTTTATAAAGCTGAAGAGTTTGTTTGTTTGAACACGCTAATCTCAGGAACTACTGGACCGATTTAGAAAATTCTTAGTCCATTAGAAAGCTACATTTCTCCCGAGTGACATAGGCTATATTTTATCCCGATATTCCCACGGGAACGGGCACCACGCGAGTAATACCGCGAGGATCCGCTAGTGAAAAGATAAGAGTTTAATAAATCAAAAAGTTTTGTGTTGCGTATATTTTATTTTAAGATATCAATAGTTCGCAACTCAAAGTTAAGTTCCGTTCCCATGCATTTGCTTGACAACGCCATCTTTATGAAGCTATATACTACGATACGACCACAAATTATATAGTAATACAAGTAATACGAACAATACAATTAGGTGCATGACAGGAATGCGGTTTTGCACTTTTGGCACCAGACAGACGACTTGAGACGACAGACAGAGTACTTATATATAAACAGTACTCTGTGGCAGACACCTGTCAAAACGGATCGGATTTTGGGATTGTCGGATTTTGTGTTTGTGTGATTGTGAATTATTTTTTGCGGTCGTATTGTTACTACTACATATACATAGTACTCTTTGGTATCGTGGCTCTCAAGTAACTTATTTATAAATAATTTGTGTGCCTACTACCTATATAATTTGTGCCCCTGGTGGCTCGTGCGTGCATCACAAATTAATGAATGCACAAGCACTAACTATTAGGTGTCGTGTTAACTTTTGAGAACAATAGTAATTCTTTCTTTTCTTTTAACATGGAGTCCGAAACTCAGCAAACAGAGCAATCCCAACAACCCGAGGAACAAACTGAAGTCAATACGAAAACTAATGCTATGAAACAAGACACTGTAACAGTTCCACCGGCAAAGGTAATTACACCTATCTCCGAGCCTCCTGTACCTACTCCTCCAACGAAAGACTTACAGAAGTCTTCTCCAAAAAAACCAAAGAAACGGAAACCTAAAGTGCCCCGTGACAATACTGCCCCTCGACAACCACTCACTGGTAAGATAAACTTAAAGATCGTGGTTGTATGATCTAAATTGCAGTCAAATCAATAATGGGTCAAACAACTTATTTGTTTGTAGGCTATGTGAGATTCTTGAATGAACGTCGTGATCAACTTCGTGCTGAACAGCCAGACTTGGGCTTTGCAGAACTTACTCGTCAGTTGGCTAGTGAGTGGAGTAAATTACCTGCTGAAGAGAAACAACTTTATTTGGATGCTGCCGATCAAGATAAAGAAAGGTAATTTTTTTATTTATTAAGCCTTTATTTACTTGAAGGTACTACATTAAAATTTTATTAGTTTTATAAAGTTCAGCTAATTTGGGTTTTGATCTTTTGATTTTGCAGCAGCATCCTTTGCAAGTCTGCCCCTTCCGGACACAAAGGCCTCCTCCAGTCTGTCCCAATTCACCCTATACCTAGTCAGTGTTGGCCAGAGTGGGTCTATCAGGTTACGATATTCATCTGACCATCTTCGTATTGGCCTTCCTTTTTTTCTTTTTGTTTTTTCTCAAGGGGTCCATTCGACAAGCTTCTTAGTCCATTTGTTTCTTGGATCTCTCATTATTTTTCCAGTCCATCTCCATTTTAGTGATCGGACTTTGATTTCCACGTCTTTCCATTTTGTAATTTTCCACTCATCGAAACGCCCTTCGTATTTTGCATACTTTCTTAGCATAAATAAATTCGACTCAAACAATAACAATAGAGTCTAAAATCACGTAGCGCGTAATTCGAGCGCGGTCCCCGGGGACCGCTTAGTGTTAAAGGTGATATCTCCTCTAATACTGATGTAAATATTTTTGGTGATAATGGATCTCCTTGTCGGACACCTCTTTTAATTGGGAAAGTGTCTCCTTTGGATTCTAATTGGACTTGAGCTGAGCTGTTTAGAAAAATGTTTCTTATAATCCTTATATATTTGTTTTCGATGCCTTGTTTCTTTAGTGCTTGCCATATATATCCATGATCGAGGCAATCGCATGCTTTGTTGTAATCTACGGGGTCCAAGTACAAGGGGTAACCATATTCTTGACATTTCTCTATTATTTGTTTCAGTGTGAGCATGTGGTCGAGGGTTGAGAAACCCGATCTGAATCCAGCTTGTTCTTTAGGTTGTTGTTTGTCTTGCCTTGATGATATGCGATGTAGAATAATTTTAGCAAATATTTTGTACACATTGGACATGAGACTAATAGATCTGTAGTTGGCTATATCGTCTTTGTTTCCTATTTTATGGATCAGTACTATGTTGCTATTTGTCCATTGTGTTGGAATGTATTCTGATTCTAGGATCTTGTTAAATAGCCTTGTTAGTTCTGTTAAGGTTGCAGGTAGTAAAAGTTTTAGTGTCTCATTTGTTATGTGGTCAGGGCCAGGGGTATTCGGAATTGGGTCTTCATCTTCCCCATCTAAGTTAGTTGTTATGTATGTGCCCCTATTATTATTTATTATTTTTGGAGAGGGGACGCCAGCAGCCTCTTCTTCTAGCTTGTCCGCTCCAAAGAGCTCCCAGCGCAGTGATGCATACATTGGGCATTCTGCCATGAAGTGGTAGCTTGTTTCTTCCTTTTCATTACATTGTGGACAGGTCCTTTGTCCTTTTGATTATTGAAAGGTGCCTATTCAGTGGACAATGTCCTGTCAGTACTCCTACTATGTTCCTTATGTTTCTTCTGCTTAGTTTCAGCAGCTCTCTAGTTTTCTTCTTATCAACTGATTTGATGAAGATCTTTGACTGTCTGCAGTCCTTTCTTTTCATCCATCTTTGGTTAGTTTCTTTGATTATTCTAATCTCAATGATGTTCTTAGAGATTCTATGTGATATTGGCAGTCTTGGTTCAGGGCCAATAAAGGGTTCATCAGCCTAGCCAAGTTATCAGCTTCCTCATTGCCACTGTTACCTTCGTGTCCGGGTACCCAGGCAATTTCTACCTCAGCCAAGTTGGCGAGTTCCTGAATGCTTTGTTTGCATTCCTTTACTAGGGCTGAGGTAGTCTCCACTTTGTCAAGGGCTTTGATGGCAGCTTGACTGTCGCTATATATTATTATTTTACCTACATTATGGGTACCTTTATCACTTTTAATCATGTGCGCACACTGCATTATCGCAAATACTTCCGCTTGGAATACGCTGGTGTACTTGCCCAGATTGAAAGTTGCCCTTTTTGTGTCAGGTTTAGCTATGAAAACGCCAGCTCCCGATAGCTGAGTTGATTATTTTCTTGACCCATCAGTGTAGCATACTGCAGTGCTATCCAGATTGCCTTGCTCTATTTCCCAGTCTTCTCTAGATCTGATGCTGATCATGTATTTTTTGTGGAACATCCTTTCCTTATTGATTAGGTCATTGTTGACCAGTATCATTGAAAAGTTTTCTTCATACATGTTACCTATTATAGCGTGGCCTTTGTCATTGTGTTTACCTTTACATAGATTAGTACTTTTAAGCTTGAACCATTGCTCTGTAGCTCTCTTTTTTATTTCAAGATCTATTGGATTGAAGCCCAGTATCAGTTCTAAGGCGGCCGTCGGAGTTGTTCTCATTGCATGAGGGCTGTCATCGCCTTTTTGCTGGTTTCTATTATGTGTTTTCTATAGCTAAGGGCGCTGTCTAAACTCACCCCAAGGTATTTGAACTCTTTTACTATTTCAAGTTCTTCGTTCTCAATGTTTATTGGGATCATTCTGTCAAGCTTTCTTTTGTTGGTGAACAGCATCAGTTTAGTTTTTGAATGGTTCAGGTTGAGTCCTTTGTCCCTACACCATCTCAATGTTGTCATTATTCCTCTTTTCATTATGTCTCTGACCACGCTTAATACTTTGCCTCTTACAAGTAGGAGACCATCATCCGAATACGATCTTAGTTACTAGTGATCAGTGACTCAGTTACTACTTCATCTATTAGAATGCACCTTAGCAGTGGAGACAGACACCCCCCTTGGGGAAAGCCTCTTTTTGCTTTAATAGTGTATTTATTGTCTGCTAGTTCTGCTTGTATTGATCTATGCTGTAGCATGTTGGTCCCCCAACCTGATATTTGCTCTGTTACACCCTCTCTGTTTAGGGCCTCTACTATGGCTTGTGCTGACGCTTTGTCAAAAGCACCTTCAACATCGAAGAAGCACGCTAGGGCATATTCCTTGTTCGTGGTTGATCTTTCTACTCTGACTGCCATGTTGTGGAGAGCTGTCTCAATGGATTTCCCTTCCATATAAGCATGCTGATTGTCATGTAGTGGTGTTTTACTTTTTCTTAGGGTTTCTCTTATGTGTCTGTCTAATATCTTTTCCAGTGTCTTCAGTAGGAACGAGGAGAGGCTAATGCATCTAAAGGACTTCGCCTCTTGATATGTAGCCTTTCCTGGCTTTGGTATAAAGACAGCTCTGACTTTTCTCCAGCCACTGGGTATATAATTGGTTGCTAGGCTACTACGGTATAGAGCTAGGAGATCCTCCTTTATGAACCTAAAAGCAGCTTGTAGCATTTTTGGGAAAATGCCGTCTGGTCCCGCTGCCTTGTCCACGCTAGTCTGTCTTCTGTGATAACTTTGTTGGCCTCTGCCTCACTGACTGGAAGGTATTCTGCCGACAGAGTTTTCATCTCCTCCTCTGTGTGCTCTGTACAGTCTGGGAAGTGAGTGTCTATCATTACTGTGAGTATTTCCTTTGGGTCCACTATGATAGTGTCTTCTTTTTTGAGACTTCCTAGTCTGCATGTGTTGTCTTTTGCTAGCATCCTCATTAGCCTGGCCGACTCAGGCTGTCCAGAGATGCCTTCGCAAAAGGCTCCCCATCCATTTCTGCTTTCTCTTCGGCTATTGTACTTGAAGTTATTTCGCTCTTCTCTGTACTTGTTCCAGCTCTCGTCGTCGTCCTTTTCTAGGGCAATTCTGA
The DNA here is from genome assembly GCA_910589605.1 of Chrysoteuchia culmella. Classification (NCBI taxonomy): domain Eukaryota; kingdom Metazoa; phylum Arthropoda; class Insecta; order Lepidoptera; family Crambidae; genus Chrysoteuchia; species Chrysoteuchia culmella. The sequence goes on along the minus strand of OU342651.1, from coordinate 15,414,995 downwards.
GTGCCTTTCTGGTTCTCTTCCTTAATTTGTTGAGTTCTTTGTTCCACCAGGGTTGTCCCTTCCCTGATTTGACTTTTTTCAACGGGCAGGCCGAAAGATAAGCTTTGGTGAGGGCTTTTTCCAGTCTCTCTGCTTCCTTTTCTATTTCTGTTGTGTTACTAATTAGCCTATTGTTACCGGGCTTCCATTCTTTCATTTCTTGTTCGAATTTTTCCCAGTCAGTCTTCCTATTGTTCCTATAGCTTTGTGTCCCTGCTTGAGTATAGTTCCTTGTAGAAGTCTGTTGCGACTTTGATAATTGCTTTTCTCTGCATAGATATCTTGTTATGTTTATTCTTCATAGTCGGTATCCATGGCTTAGACTCCTGAAGTTCCTTTAAGGCTTTTTGTATTCCTCCTGTCTTTGCAATATGGCGGTTGATGCAGTCGAATTCTCTCTTAGTTTTGTCTTTTTTTATAGTGGCGTTTATTTTCTGGCTTATTTTTGCTATTCTTTTTAGGATGTCTTTATCTTTTTTACTCTTAAATAGTGATTTTTTCGTGTCTAGTAATTGCCTTGTTTTAAAGTTTATATAATCTTTTTTATTGGGTGATTTTGGTTTCTTGCATTTATATATTTTCTCTATTTCCATGTTGTATATCCTCTCTGTATTTCGTTTGTTGTGTTTGTGTTTGAAAGGTAATCAACTAAATAAAATAAATATAAGATAGAATCATTGCAAAAAATATAGTTATTCAATAAATTGTTTCATGTTTTAATATTTTTCTTTATTTGTTTCTTTATAGGTATATTAAAGAATGGGAAGAGTACAAAAAAACAGATGCATATAAAGAATTTAGACGACAACAGGTGGAGCAAAAGGAATCCAGTGTCCCTGCAAAAAAGATAAAGCATAACACACCTGTGGAATCTGCTCCTCTAATTAATCCAAGTAATATTTTCAAAAGTTTTTATAACTTGTCAGCACTGTCTCTCAGATTTGTTTAAAAAATATCTAGGAGCCGCCTGTGTTGTGAGAAGATTGGGATATAATTTATTTAAATTTTAATCCAGGTCTTAACCCTAGATGGCGAATGTTCGTAAAATTTTGACGAATGTCCAAAAGATAGGAAAGTGGAAGAATTAGGAAGTGGACGAGATAGGATAGTGGATTAGTTAGGAAGTGGATGAAGTCGTCCTGAAGGCTTTATTCCACTTTTGTTGTTTTGTCTACTCACCTGTTTTTTTATTTTTGAGTTAAAAGCGGTTTAAAATACATCAACCTACCAAGTTTTAACGGTGTAATCCTAATACTTCCGAATAAAATGGCTGTGACATACAGACATGACGTATCTATAAGGGTTCTGTATTTTGCCATGAGGCTACGGAAGGCTTTATTCCACTTTTGTTGTTTTGTCTACTCACCTGTTTTTTTTATTTTTGAGTTAAAATCTTAAAGCGGTTTAAAATACATCAACCTACCAAGTTTTAACGGTGTAATCCTAATACTTCCGAATAAAATGGCTGTGACATACAACCATGACGTATCTGTAAGGGTTCCGTATTTTGCCATGAGGCTACGGAATCCTAAAAAACCAAGAAAAATAATGAATATTTGATTATTAAACGACTATTGGATAGATACCCTGGGGTAGCCTTTAATTTGTATCAGGTAATTTTTTATTTTTCAAAAAGATCTAAACCGAATTTTATTTAGAATTAGTTTCATGAGCATCTATATAATTATGGCATTATGCTTATTTGACATTTTGAATGTCTGACATTCAGCGTATCTGTCTTATTCGTAAATACCCACCGTGTTGGGTCCAGCCCCCTTACTCATGACGCAATTGCATTAAGATCGAGATTTAATTAATGTATCCCAGAGGAACTAAAATCTCTAAAAGCTAGGAAGATTCAATAGGTGGCGAGTTACAATAGATCTCTTAGGTCGCAGTGACTACAGCCCTCAACAGGGTTGCAAAGCCCCCAAAATCCTCAAATAATAATAATAAATTAATGTCAAACAATGCACTATCGTGTGCCATCTATGCCTTGCTGGCAGCGCTGGCACCGACTCCAAAATACATTTTTTTACCACTTGAAGTTGGTTTTTATTTTATTAAAAAAAAATAAAAATGTCAGATATACATAGTAAAAAAAAGCTTTTTCTTTATTTTCATATTATACAAATACACTTCAGCTCCGTCTCAAACAACTGGTGAACAAAATACTACTCCAGTTAATGGACCTGCTACCGTCCCAGCAATCACAACTCCACGGCAGCACACTCCACCAAGGCCGAAACCTTGCATTACTCCAGCTTTAGTAAGATTGTCTTTTTGCAAATAATTGTGTAACTTCTTCTCTATCAATGGCTTGCTTTATGTTCTATTCATAATTCTGCAATTTCAACAATTTGCATTTATTACAATTATTTCTAATAGGGTGAAGATATGCACAATGGAGACACAGACATACCCATATTTACAGACCAATTTCTTCAGCATAATAAATTGAGAGAATCAGAACTTAGGCAACTCAGAAAAGCTAATTCTGATTATGAACAACAGGTAAGATAAAATAATATCTATATGAAATATACAAAAAAAGATGGTAGCTGGAGGCATAGAGCAACGCGGCTTCCGTACCGGAAGAAGTAGCCTTAGATACCAATTCTCTAAACAAAATAGTTGTGGCGTTTTTGATGAGCACACATTTACAGAAAATGTGCACACAATTGCAGTTCTGTCAGTCCCGTGACACTCCCCTGTACGTGTGAATTTGAGCTCCACTAGCGCCGGATGGCGCCAGTGGCGAGTAGCCGAAGCTTGTCAACGCTAGGGTTGACACTGAAATGGAATTTAGACTTGCGCCAAAGAATGTCATATTATAATAAATACATACATAGTATGATTGATATCAAATGTAATTTTTTGTACACACATAATTTATTTTGAAACACGAAGCATTGAACACCTGTGCGAGAGAAGGAAAACTTGAAATAAACCCTCTACCAACCCGTCTGACCAGCGTGGTAGCAGTAGGCTAATAGCCTCCTATGAACGCCACAATAGGCGTGAGCTAGGAGAGGCCTATGTCCAGCAGTGGACGTCCACAGGCTGATGATGTGATGTGTGTAATTTTTTGTAAGGACATATAAGTTGGCAATGAAATATAGGTTTGTTTTTTAGAAATGTTTAATAATATTTTATAATAATAATAAAAAACTTATTTTTTTTTATAGCAAACGGGTGACTCTTTATTCAAATAGATTTAATAATGATTATTCGTGCGGACTTAAGAAACTTGTCAGCTTTAATAGAAACAGTAAGTAGTAACGAAAAATAATGGGGTATTTATTAATAACCAGCGGCTGCCCGCGGTTCTACCCGCGTGGTTCCCGTTCCCGTGGAAATATATAAAAAAACCTTTCTTAGTGCACTCAATTAAAGGACCATGTCAAACAAAAATAAGGGTGCCATCCTAAAACCTAACCACCAACAAATATAAAAGTTGTGTTGGTGTGTTAGTTACAACGCACTATTTATAAAAAAGAACTAAAACTTTTAGAAATAACGACAAAATATTCATACAACGCCATCTTTCATGCACGCCATACCGATAAAGTATAAAAAGCAGCAAAAACCTGAACGACACGCGTAAACTCCAAATCTGCCTTCTGCATACGCTCGTCACAATGCATGAAAATTTCTCCGTCCTCCGTCCTCTCTTTAAAATGTAATTACTTTTTTATGATTTTTGAATTTTTGCATTTTTCAGTACTACTTATGTCTATAATTTTCCATTTTATTCCTTTCATCTGTTTTGAACACAGGTTTGATAATTGATAGTTTCAGTAATTTCGAAAAAGATCCCTCAGTGATAGAAAGATTGATTAAATAACGTAATAAACTCATTTGCAAAAAAAACGGGCACCTAAGCAATGAACCATTTCAAATGTTAATATTGCTTTGTTTGATAATTATTGGTAGTTTTATCCTCACAATTTGGTAAATTAATAGGAAAATAATCATTTTCATCAGTATTTCTTAAAATTTAGATACAATTTATGGGAAATAATGCTAAACCTCGCTAGTAGTGTATGTTCGCTAGTAGTGCATATACTCATGAAGTAAAAATAAAAAAGTTTTTTTGTTTGTTTTTCTTTAATAAAGTAAAAGCAGATAAATGTTTAGTATCGAGTGTGACCCCCTCTAGCTAAAATCACAGCTTGAATTTGTCTGGGCATGCTAGCGAGTATATCCCGGATACTTGCTTGCGGAATACGTTCCCACTCCGCAGTAATCACATTCTTCAGCTCTCTGATGGTCTGCGGAGCCGGGTGTACTGATCTCACACGCCGTTTCAGAACGTCCAGACATGCTCTATGGGATTGAGGTCGGGACTTCGAGCTGGCCAATCCAAACGACGAATGCCGACCTCTTGCACATACGCATTAACATCGCGGGATCGGTGGGCGCGAGCATTGTCGTCCATAAAAATCGAGTCTTCAGCTAGAGCGGCCAATGCGGGTTGTGCATGAGGAATTAGAACTTCCGTTATGTATCGATGCCCAGTCAGTGAGCCGTTTTCAATGAAGACTAACTCTGTACGATCCATTGAATTTATTCCTGCCCAAAACATAACAGAGCCCCCACCATAAGGTGTGATTTCTTCGAAACATGCCTCTGCAAAGCGTTCTCCTTGTCTTCTTAGCACTCGCCGACGTCGATCTTCACCGAACAGAGATATCCTGGCTTCATCAGAGAACAAAACCCTATTCCAATCTTCTTGAGTCCATGATTCACAATTTCTAGCGAACCTAAGCCTGTGAACTCTGTGCTCACGGAGTAATTTGGGGCCGCGGGCTGGGCGGTGACTGCGTATATTGGCAGCGAGAAGCCTCCTCCTGACCGTCCATAGACTAATATGCACATTTCTTACTTCTTGGAGGTTGTTCTTAAGATCCACATACGAAGATTTGCGATTTCTCAATGCGCGACTCACAAGAAAACGATCATCCCGTGGTTGGGTACATGGTTTTCTTCCAGAACCAGGCCTTCTCTCGACGGAACCAGTCTCCTGATATCGCTGCCAGGTCCTTTGGACTGTCGAGCGACTAACATTTAGCCTCCTAGCCACGAAACATTGGCTACAACCCTCTTCAAGCAGCGCGATAATTTTGGTAGCTTTTACCACTTTATCTACCATTTTTGATACAGCCAAACAGCAATAAATAAAGCTTTGACAGTGAAGGATATGAAATTAATCGATAAAAATTGAATAAAAGTTATGAAAGTCGATGTTAACTTCTGGAACTTCGCGCCATAAATGTAGGATAAAAAGGGGTTTTCTGTAAAAATGAGCATCAAATGAAAATTTGAATTTAGAACGTACTTTTTTAAATACCACAGCATTTTTAAAACCGGCCAGTAACGTGTACAAACGATTGAAACCTTTTTGGTATTGTATCTTTTTAAAGATGAATGAAAATCAAAACCGCCCGTTTTTTTTTGCAAATGAGTGTATTTCAGATAGAATAATAATGCAATATTTAAATATATTAGAAGGGAATTCGTCAAAACATACGATAGTGTGTTGTTTAGGCGCTGGTTTCTCTGGCCGCCCGCCACCGGCGGCGGACGACGGACGCGTGTCCGCGGCCGACAACGTCCGAATGCTATGTTCGGTAATGCTCGGCGCTGGGTTCTCTGAAACGTCGCCCGCGGCGGGCGGCGCAAGCGGGCGACGTCGCACGCCACACGCGTCGGTCGGTATCATTTTGTAGAATAGCGACGGGCGCACGCCGCGGCGTCCTGGTTTTTACAATGAAATTTAATAAGAAAAATGTCGAGTTTTCAATAAATTTAATAAGATGTAACACTTTTAAGAATCAAATTATAAAATGCACCTTCATCTTGATGATTTCTGAACATTTCATTAGTTTTTTTTCTTTTCTTTGATAATATTACAAGTGCATCATCCTCTTCTTCTTCTCAACAGTAACAAAGTTAACAAATTTTCGTTCATTTCAACTCTGAGTACAAACACAATCGTGTCTACCAGACTCCTGCGGCCGACGGCGTGCAGACGCGTCTCCGCCAGACAACCCATGCGCCCGCGGCCGACGGCGTGTAGACGCGTCTCCAGACTTCGTCGGTCGCGTGCGGCGGGCCAGAGAAACCAGCGCCTTAGCGATCTAATTATCTGAAATATCTCGTCTGGTGTAGTAGGGTAAAGAAAAATACTCCAACAGATTAAATATTTATTATAAGATTTTTTTTCTTTATTAGCCAAATTATTAAAAAGTTAGATCTAATTATCTGAAATATCTCGTCTGGTGTAGTAGGGTAAAGAAAAATACTCCAACAGATTAAATATTTATTATAAGATATTTTTTTCTTTATTAGCCAAATTATTAAAAAGTTATTGAAGTCATTGGCAATGAGGCGCTACTCGGAAAAAGTATAGACTTTTTAATATAAAACTATAGCATGGTTACAGTTGTTACAAATCTGGTAATAAGATATATATTTCTTTGTACCTTTATCTAGATTCGTATAGTTTCGAAAACACGATTTTATGATTTTGCCTCGACACTTTTTCTTTTCGAAAAGACCTCTAAAAAATACGAAAATTCAAGATTATTCTTAAATGCGGTTATTTACACTATTGGAAATTGGTTTAATAAGTGGACACCAATAATATTTAGGATCGTATAGAAGCATTTTTTTTAAATCGCTGTAGTTTTCTAATACGAAGTGATTTTGTGTTTTTTTGCCTAATCTGCAAAATCGGTCTCGCTCCCGTGCGCGTCGTTTTCTCATTGCTATCTCGCTTCAGCATATTTTTTTCGAGTATCGCCTTAACGGGGTCAGAAATAGAAGTATCATTATGGGTTATTGTATCAACCGACTTCAAAATAGGAGGAGGTTCTCATGTCGACTGTATTTGTTTATGTATGTTTTAATATAACGTCGTCAGTTGTCAACCGATTTTAATAATTATCTTTTTATCTGAAAGAACATAGTTCAAGTGTGGTCCCATATATTTTTTACGAAGATCTGGCTAGTGGTTTTTTCATAATCCTGAAAAATACAATTTACGTTTTGGCAAGTAGTCGTTTACCTAGATCATTGTTGTTGTGTATGGGCATATTTTTAGTGTAAGTAACGGCACATGATGTTACTAGAATGCATTGGCTGCACCGACACAAAAGTTTAATTTTGTACTTTTTGAAGTCAGATGTTTGTCAGTGAATTATTGCCATGTCCAGATTGTGGAAAGTATATTCCATGTTGCCTTAGAAATATTTTTGCTTCTACTAAGGTATGTTTCATTATTTATCTGTCTTGATTTATTAATACAGTTTTGTAGGACACGGGAGTGCTTACGATAAGTAGCTTTGCTAGATTTACAAGGCTTTTGTAGTACTGAAATCGTGTTTCCTCTTAGTTATACAAAATGTTTTTAGACATCAGTAGTCCATTTGCAAGCTTTTAGTTTGTTATTTTATTTTACGCAAAGGAAAGCATAATTAAAAAAATAAACTTATAGTTTCATAGAAAATATTAAATGCCGTATTCAGATTGGTCGCTTCATATACGTCAGAACATGAAAGAACTCTTTATCCTCTGAACACTTTTTCTTTTTTTCAAACTAAAGTCTTTTTTATATCTGTAATGGGCATTAATTTCATTTTGTGCATTTTGTATATTCATAATAAGTGTCTGTCAAGTTTCATGATCGGAAAATCCTAGAAGATGTTACCAATGGCAGTAGGATCATGGTCTAAATTATCTATTATGTAATAGATATCGATTCAAATAGATTATTTTATCTATGACTTTTAAATTCAATTTTAGACTTATCCTGCTAGCTACAGTTATAATTTTTACGCAAAATAATGCTGACATTACGCGTAATATAATATGAAAAATCTGGAATTGTAAAGTTCAGTACTAAATTGGCTGATCTGAATTGACTGGGCTGGTTCGATTCCCGGTACAGGAGAGTGATTTCTCAAAAAACTTTGAATGCACTTTAACTTATTTTTGTAAATAAAGGAATGTTTCCTGTAAGTAAAATTTGTTGAGGTACATCAATATTTAGGGTACTTGCCCTCCAGCTACCGTCTTTTGTTCCACCCTGTATATTTTATTATAATTATATAGTATGTTAATAAATAATTTAATAAATTGTAAAACTTTCATTCAGAATGCTATATTGCAAAGACATGCTGAAGAAGTTAGTGGCGCCACATCGCGACTGCGCGCCGAAACTGCTGCTGCTGCTGAAAGAACAGCAGCACTGTTGGCTCACCGACGTGCGCTCGTTGCTGCATTGGTTCAAGCCCTGAAAAGTATAGCTTTGCCAGGTATTTTTTTGGGGACATGATAGATCAATGGTTCCCAACCAGTGGTCCGTGGACTACCCTACTACTTCTGCTAACGCCGAGCACGGGTGGCCGCCCAAGGGCGCCGGATATAATGGGCGAAGGCGCCCCTTTACGTCTTGTGCCCATGATTATAAAAATATTATCAATATATCGATACTGGCAAGACGAAAGGAAGCTGATTAATCACGCAACGCAACTTCTTTTTTTGACGCGGCAACATACGCGCGCATACCTAATGAGCGCAATGTTGATTTATCTATCGACGGTCCTGAAGAACAACGTCATATGTGATTTTAACACGAAAATTTTCTTTTATTGTTTTCATAGGAATGTACAGCTCTATATAGTATATATATTTATGTCTTATAGTTTCTGAGATTTTTAAGCTAACAACGTTCTAAGTGTGCATGATTCCGCGGTAAAACGAACGAACCGCATGACTATCCGTGCCCGTGCGGGGCGGGGGCAGCGACCGTTGTCGGACCAAACGTCAGCTGGTAATAATAGGTTTCAAAGTCCTTTCGGCAAAATATCAAAGCGCCAGGTTTACGCGTTTCTGAAATATGTTAACTCAGAACAGCTTCCCTGCGAAACAACTGTCAAGCAGATATGACGTTATTCTCCGGCACCATCGCTATCTTGAAAAGAAATAAGTCGCTATCTTCTGACGGGAGGCTCATTTTAACAGCGAAAGAGTTGGCTGAAGAACATTTTGTTATATTAAATGGGCTCACTCTTGATCTTATTCTGGCCGAAGGTCGCAGATGATGACTAAAATGGAGCGAGTTCGCCCAGAAAAAGCTTGTTTACCTTGAAGAAGTTTGGGTCGTATTTGTTCAGGAAAACAGACGCTGGCAGGGCAGTCCACTTTTTGGCTATTCGCATCATTAAGAGGACTTAAAGCGCTCTGTGCGTAAGTTTGGAATGGCAACCAAGTATGGATGGTAGCTTACAGTACGTCTGGAATGGAATAAAGGACAAGGCGGAATGAGGTTATACAACTCAGATCCACACTTCCCAAAGAAAAATCTGTAGAAAACCGACAAACAAACGAATTGACGGCGGGGTGGTGACTCAAACTATGTTGGTTTATAACCAACTCGTGGGCGCCTATAAGGTATATCCCAAAGGTGACTACTATACTCCATGCACGATCGGACTTGAGCTTTATAAAGATTGAGAAGCAGTCAAGGCGTGAAGTATAGTTTGGCCCTGTTCAAAATGCCCAGATTTTTCGCCGCAATTTGTTCCTTTGTCTCGATGGTAGCGTCGAAGTTGAGGTTGGCAATCATCTTATGTCAAGAAGGTCGAGGTTGTCGGTCATGTCTACGGACGAGGCTCTGAAAGTCGAAGTCAGGGTGAAAGAACTCCTTTTCGTGGAGAAGAGACACGCCTGTGTTTTGGCGGCGTTGACATATTATCGTCGCCCCATTGAGAGACAACACTCAAAGTTGCATTTATCCGCTCCACCATGGCCTCTCTTAAAGACTGTATGACAGTCCTGTCGTTGCTGCGCTGGGCAAGTATCTCTTTTTGACTGTACTGTCGTCTACGTACGCAACAATGCCTGGCTGAAGAAGGTCATTGATGTGCAGCAAGAAAAGAGTCGCAGATAGAACGGATTTCTGAGGAACTCCGGCATTAATAGCCGTTAGGTTGGGCTGAAGAGCTGCTGCCATCGACGACCACGCTGATGACCCGTTCCCTCAGGAAATCAGAGATCCAGTTGCAAAATCCAGTAGGGATGCCGTAAACTTGAAGCTTGTTCAGTCAGCAGACTAGCGTGCCGAACCCTGTCAAAGGCCTATGAGATGTCCAGTGACACCGCTAAGGCTTCACTATGTCTCGGTGGCCTCGCTACAGTACCTAATGCGTGGCATATGCGAGCAGGCCACGACGGTGGATCAAACTTTACAAAAACCGTATTGATGATCGCTCAGGAGGTCGTTATGCTCGAGATACGCGATGAGAACTTCTTGAGAGAGCGTCGAACAAAAATTCGACGCGTTAAACGCCATGCCTGTTCTGCGGTCGACAATATCACAATCTCAATTGACAAACTTAGCAACTTTATCCATACAGAATAAAATTGGAGAAACCATACGTTTTACTGCATTAATAAAAGAGTTTGCCAATCCATTAGGCCAGAAAAGTATATTAGTATTTACTAAAATAGATTTTTTTCGTTAATCTTTTTTTCCTAGGAAAGGGTTCGAATCCGCCGGGTCTTAGAGGTGATTGCGAACCCTACCCCCCGTGACCAATAGCGGCCTGGAGGGCAAGTTCTAGGAGTTTTAGTAGGTAGTACCCGCCCGCCTCCCATCGATTGCGGGTGCGGGTGTCCCCCGTCGCACGCTTGTTTCGCTCGACTGCAACGATTAGGTGGGGCACTCGTTGCGGTCGAGCGATTCAAAAATATGGAAATTCACATGTCGAACGAAAATCAGTAGAATCGAAACGCTCGACGCGCGACGAGTGAATCAAAAATAGAGCGCCAGGCGTTTTGCGACCTTGCATGTGTAGACAAGCTTGCTTTTCGTTTTGCCCTTCTCGCGCTCGCGTTTGGAGGCGGTATTACAGGCGAAAAGCGAAGCTATCAGGGGCGTGCATTCCATATAGGCAATTAGGCAGTGCCTACCTCATTCAAAACCTAAATAAATATACAATAAGTGTTAAAGTTATTTTATTTTAGTTTAAACTTCTATTCAACACTCACCCACTAAAATGCTCCTTACGCTAAATACTGAATACCTACCGATAGGCAGTCTCGAAATTGCCTACTCGAAACAAGCAGCGTTTCATACAAGAATACAACATATTTAGAAAAAGTATTGCTCAAGTATAAACCGCCCATGGCAAGAAGGGCGCTATTTGTACGTGTAACGTTCTAGCTTAAACTTCCGGGATATATCAGTATAAAGTAAGCATGCCTACCTGACGAATGAATTTGGTCGCGAATTATTTTGTTGAGGAGTTATTTTAAAACTATCATATTTCCTAAGATATTCATTAAAATTTAATGATGTAAAGGACAATTTTGTTCAAAATTAAATACTTGTGATGATTAACGTATTTATTTAGATAAGGATTAATATCATGTTTATGAAAACAGCTTCTCAAATAATACATTAGTTTAGAACAAATTTTATTATCTGAAAAATAGTTATAGTGAGTTAACCATAAAACATAGACATATGCTGTCGCGGACTTTTTTTTAGAACTTTTGATGGGGAACAATTTCGTCATACATGATTTTTACATAACTTTAACCGTATACACACCGTCTGCGACGGAAGCTCCCAAAACTAATATTTTTTTCCTGTTTCTGTAACGTTTTACATTAATGCTCTGCTCTTATTAATCGTAACGTGCTATTAAATATCTTATTACCTTCCGAGATAAGTGGACTATCCAGCACAAAAATATTTTTTCAATTCGAACATTAGCGTGCTCAAACAATCAAACTCTTTAGCATTTTAATATTCCTACTAAACATTACGAACCTTATCATTTATGACTAGCGGCCGCTCTCGGTTTCACTCGCCGCGTGGTTGCCGATACCGTGGGAATATCAGGATAATTATAAATATTTGCATACAATGTGGTTTTCTGATATATAAGCTACATTGCTGTAAAGTTTCATCTTAATCAGTTCAGTAGTTTTTGAGTTAAAGAGTAACAAACATTCCTTCATCCAAATATCCTCACAAACTTTCAAACTTATAATATTCGGTAGCAGGATAGGATAAGTGCAAAGATACTAGTTAGATCTACAGTGCCTACTACGCTGGAAAACCAATGCACGCCCCTGGAAGCTATGTATATGTCACGGTAAATGTTAATAGTGTTAAAATTTATTATAATAATAATAATTGCATTCAATCACACCTATTATCCAGCCCACGTTAATTTTCATGAAGAACTTGTGTTATGGACCGGTAATTATTAATGCTGATCACGTAATTTGATCAATGTGATTTAAACTATGAAATTTATCACAAAGGTTAGGTTAGGTTAGAACTGTGACCAAAAGGCACGCGAGCCGAGCTAGCGAAGCGCCAGAGTCGACTTTCTTTAAAAAGTACTAAAATTGTTATACCAAGCTCCTCGTACTTCTATTGACGTTTTGCTATGTTAAAAGGCTGTAAATATCGATATTTTTGACCGACTTCATTGAACATTAATTACATTCATCAAAAGTAAGGTGCAATTTATTAGGTATAAAGAAATAAGACGGAGAGTACTTAATAACTTTTACCTTTAATCATGTACTTATTAATCAAACTTAATGGAGCATCGCTGAACACAGTCTCTCGTTTTAGGAACGGTCACTGACTTACTGAAGACCTTTCAGATGACACATACATGGAGAGGGAACGCAGGGCATTGGCAGTAAAATGCAATATGTTGGCCCGCCGCGCCGGTTTGCACGATGCACTAAAGAATTAAAAGTTACCTTATTTACAGCATGACATTTTACTCGTGCAGCCTATGGGTTAAACATACACAAAAGTCATACAATGCTCTGCGTATCCAGTATAATAATGCGCTCAGGATACTGTTAGGGCTGCCGCGGTACTGTAGTGCATCAAGTATGTTTGCCGACGCTCGCATACAAGACTTCTATGCCATAATGCGCAACAGAATTGCCTCACTGATGCACAAAGTCCGCTGCAGCGCCAACAGCCTTCTGTCTGTGATTGCTGACCGCTGCGACGGTCCTATACCAAAATACTGGGTCACCGTACACATGCCCCTGATAGTGACTCAGAAATAATAATATTAAGAAAATGATTTATTTATCTTTATTACTAACATAGTTTTTAAGTTTTCTTTTTGATACTACCTTACCAAGTTATGATTTTTTTTCTGAATTAAATAAATAATAATTGTTGGTTATTATTAATAATTGAAAATTATTAACATTTTCGTAATATATATACGTGCAAGGTCGCTATTACGGATGTACGGAAAATACGGAAACTCAAACGTCGCACGAAAATCAGTAGAAACCTCAAGACGGGTGAATCAAAAATAGAGCTCCAAATCTTTAGCATTTCAATGATCACTCAGGCCGCGCTTTCAGGATTGCACGGGCCACGGGATACTGTTATCCCGGCCACTCGCTCCGTCTTACTTGCGCAAACCGGTTTGTGCAGGCATGCTTTCAGGTAAGACGTGTGCATCTGCAATAGTTAACACCCTCCAATCCGCTTTGGGCCCGCGTGGAGGGTTAATAGTCCATCCTCATATATTAGTTTGGCCCATGCTCCTGAAGAACATACATAAATAATGTATTTCAGAACTAATACAGTGCATTACCTTATGGAGATAAGGGTGAATTTGCTAAGTTTAGATTGATAGATTATGAATAAAGATACATCGTACTTTACCGCGTTAATTTTGTGATCTTTAAAACTTTTTTTATCATATTACAGGTGGACCTGGTGGTCCCACGGAAACTAACATCGAGGAGTATATGGAAAAGCTACAAAGTCTTGCAACAGAAGCTAAACCAAATGCTGTTGTGAAGCAAGTTCGTGACATTTTGAATAGAGTAGAAATACCTTTGAACTAAAAAAAGTAAAATTCGTTCCTACTCATTATTATTATGACTATACTACTACCCAGTTTTACTACTACCCGAGCACAAAAGTAAATAAAATATAATAATTGATTAATTTGTAAAAAGAGATTATTTTATTTTAAATACCCAAACAGAACAATTTATTTTTAATTTTGGGACTAACCTTTGTTTTACGCAGCACATTTAGCCATATCCTAGAAAGTGCGCATTTTGCGAAGTGCACGTTTTACGATATGCACATTATGAGAAATGCACCTTCTGCGAAATGTACATTTTGAGTCGAGTTCTCATTTTGCGAAGTGCACATTCTGGGTCAAACCCGATGTCGTGCGACCGATATGATGATCTGTTCTGTCTCTATTTAAATGAAAATAAATTGCTGAGCGTTATGTATGATACACACCGAACGGACGGAATCGGCGCGCAGCGCAGCGCATCTACAATAAGGAAATTTCCAATTATTAAACAAGTAAATATACTAGAAAAAAGCAACTTGTCGCCCTGACGGGATGAGACAAGTTGCTTTTTTCTAGTATATTTTCTTGTTAAATATTTATCACATGAAAGTAGCATTGTAAAATGCAAAATTAAAAAGTTTATATTAAAAAAATAGCGCTAAACTTGCAATGGGGATTAACAACAGGTTCATTAAATCGAAACTTTTTTACAGTATAGCACAAACGTATAAAAACTAAACTGTATTTGTTTTATGCAAATACGATAAGTAGTTTCGGATTTACAAGTTTCTACACTTCAAGATTCGCGCGCTCTTTGCGTGACGTCATTGTATACCGTTTCATACAAAGAAGGCGACTTTCTGACCAAATCGGTCAACCGGTAGCAGCATACAGTGACGTCACGAAATAAAAACGCCGAAGCGAAGTAAAAAAATATCTCTAGAAAATACCACTTAAGAAAAAATATAAAAACACTGTAGGTAATAAAATTGACATATTTTTCATGTACTACATAACTACATGATGGCATATATATCTTAAAATGCTGTTAATCCCCATTAAGCTCAGTGATTTTATTTCTCAATTATCTTCAAAATGAGGAACCTATGATACTTTTCCCGTTATTACGCGCGGTCGGTCAATGACGTCATGACTCCGGCTCGCGGGCGCGGGCGCGAGTAGTCGCCGAGCTCTGTGCTACATCACTGCAAGGACCACTTTGAAAACTATACAATCCTTATAGTTGCTTAATTGTCTGCTTTTTTCCATATACGGGTAATTGTTTACGCCATTTCCGGCTTCCCTATTTTAAATTCGCGAGCTTCATGATGTGGTTCCTTACTTCCTACCCCTTTCCTGCTCACACCATCGTGCGCAGAGTGAGAGAGCTAATCAAGCAAGTGCAGAGTGCATCGTGATTCGTCGCGTCAGTACTTCCGTTTTCGACGACCGAGCCGCGCCGCCGCAATGTGCGTGCGGCTCCTGATATAATTTAAAATAAAATGCATTAACCGCAGCTTGAATTAACTATAAACTGTGTAATGAGTGATTCAGTGTTCTAAAGTGTGTGGAACTTAGCCGGTCGGCAGAGTGACCTAGGCCTAGGGTTCCTGTCCGTCCGGCATGTGTGAGACAGTGAGTGGCGTTTCCTGAAGGCAAGATACTCCAGAAGCTGAATCGAATCGCGCTCGGTGAGTCCCCTTCCCTCTTCATAATATTTAAGGACCACATCATTTTTTTCTGAACCACAAATCACAAACAGCCCCGCTATGCCGCTATACAGTCCACTTATATTACCGCCATACCAGGTTATATTATGACAAACAACAAGAAAGTTAAACTTATTGCGGCAAAGCAAAGGCTCTTAAAATCCGTAGGCTCTTATAGCCATTTGTTTATGATTCTATTATAAGTCTTTTTGTCAGTGATTAACATTTTCGCAACAGTTTGGCGAAGAAAGAGAAACATCAACCATTTTACGGAAATGTATTCTTTTATGTAGTTTATTTCCCTGATTTATGTGCTCGTTTATAATGAAAAGTGTATGGTAATTCAAATTCATGATGAAATGTGGTACGCTGCGTGTTGTAGTATCAACCCCCCCTTGAATTTAAGCTGTTTTTATGCTACAAACGTTATTTATTATTTAGTCATGTTATAAACGGTGCTATTATGAGAGCAAAACGATTCACATATCGTCAACAAGGAGTCTATGAGAGTGAAGACGTTATAATGGCAACAATTGTTGCATATGCTATCGCCATTTTACAAATCGTAAGGGTTCCTTTCACACGAACAAAATCGTACCTGACCTGGCTAGTCTTGTTCCCAATATATATAAAAATATTTTTCACTGATTTGGGTTGGCGGGAAGAGATCTCTTTAATGGGATACTTACTTAAGTTCGCTTTTGTGCACTTATTATAAGTTTGAAATCCATACTTCCATATTATATACTTACTATACTTATATATACTTATTATATCCATTCAATCCAATATTATAAATGCAAAAGTGTGTTTGTTTGTCCTTTCTTGACGCTGTAGCTAAGCAACCAATCGGTTCGATTTTTGGCATAGACTAAGTTGAAAGGACGGAGAGTTACATAGGTTACTTTTTACCCCGATATTCCCACGGTAACCACGCGGGTGAAACCGCGAGTGGAAGCTAGTACAATTATAAAAGTTTTTTGTTTGTTTGTTTTTGAGAAAATTGACATACTTTCGCATTTATAATATTAGTATGACTAGCGGCCGTCCACGGTTTCAGCTGCGTGGTTCCCGTTCCTGTAGGGATATCGGGAAAAAAGTAGCTTAAATGTTGGTCCACCACTTGAAGGCGCTACATACCAAATTTCATCTAAATCTGTTTAGTAGTTTTTACGTGAAAGAGGAACAAACAAACAAACTGACATACTTTCTTATAATATTGGTAAATAAGTATTATTTTTGTCCGCAGATATTGCAATGGTAGTAACATAATGGCAGATGTTGACATTTTTTTACAAAGAAAAGATCTTAGTTTACATAATATGCGATGGCCATGGTAGTGGACACATTTTATTCTGAGAAAGGAATGTTTTAATTGTACATATCCGGCCCTTTCTAGTTTACCTTTACACTTTGTGATAGGTCGTCAAAACATAAAGGTTTTGCAACAATTTACTATAATTTTCTGCCGAAATTGTAAAGAGTATTTGATTTACGACCATTTTATTGAAGATTGCGAATACTGTAATCCTTAATTAATTGGTAATAATACAATAAATCGATCGCCAACCCGCCTGCCAAGCGTGGCGATTATGGCAAAACCCCCCTTTTGGGGGAGGCCTATACTCAGCAGTGGGTGTTATGTGGCTGAGACGACGAATACAATAAAAATATGTCTATATCACTATCGCTACAATTGTATTCTTCGTCACTAGTTTCCTTTCTATTCTCATTTTCAAAAAATAATGCTCTACGGATCTACTGGCTGATTCGTTGGTATGGGCTTGGTAATTTTGTAGCATCATAGGAGTAGAGGTGGTGGATGTAATCATCACAACCATATTTTCGTAGACCTTTTTTACTTTTCTTCTGTAACCACCGCTTCTTTTCAACTTCTTTCAGTGTTTTGAATCCATTCTTTAAATGTAAATTCCGCGCCGTAACAAATTCACACAATCTGCTGTACTTTCTAAATGGCGAATCTAATTATGAAAAGCATTTTAACCATAAAGAGAATAATATATTTATAATCACTGTTTATAGGAATATAGATTGCTTTCATCCTTGTTAAGATCATATAAAACGTAAGAATTCGTTTGTTGGATATACGTCTTATCAAATGCTCCTATAAGTTAAAAAGCATCATAGCTACCTTGTGCAATACTTTTCTAAGAATAATTGACTATATTAAAATCCTATATATGACTTTGTATATTATACGGCTAAAAAGCAATGTAACTAGCCTCTATAAGGAACACATTTTAAAGCCTTATTGTAGCCGTATAAATTGGATTATTAAAAACAGATTTCATTTTAATATTCAATAAGCAAAATAAGTACTACCCCCATACAAAAACCCCATTCAAGAAGATAAGAATAGGTCTATCCAAAAGCTCCAAAAGCTGTTAAAACGCGTGTATTGTTAGAATAGCATTCTTTATTTCACAAGACTGTGGTACATAACAGTATAATAATTTCATTAAAAGTGCTAGGCTCATTCACCCTGTTTAGGTATGCAAAATTGTATTTAAATCGATCAAATAATAATTATCACAATCAATTCAAATTTGCACTAAATACACAAATTATAAATCAGCCGTAAATTACTAAGTTTTGTGTATAAAGTAGGTAAGTATGTAGGTAAGAAGTTTTTGGTTTTTTAATTTTTAATATCGTCGCCAACGCCGCAAAGAGGCGAACCTCATACAAATAGTCAAAAATGAGTTAAGTATACAAAAATGCTCCACTCTTCACGCACTTAGTTGTCACAAAAGGATGCAGCTCTAACACTAATAAAAGAGAAAATAAATTCATGGCGTATCTCAAAACCACTTCTGGCAAAGTTACACGAAAAGACGAAACTCGAAGTTCGCCTTTAGCGGCGACTTCTCGCGAGTAGTGCAGAAGCCGTAAGTCAATTTTCGCCCTTTCGTGCCGGCCCGCTTATGACATTTATGACAAAGCCATGTAAGTATAATGTGTAGTCTTTTAACAAAGAATCATAAAAAACAACAGAAATCTCAACTTGCTTAACTAATCCGATCATTTTTAAGATAGACAATTTTAAGACTTTGGATTCAGTTATTTATTGATAAAATAAATGGTTTATATAAGTACCAGAATCGAGACTAAATACTAAAGTTATTTTGTTTTGGAATGCTAGAGTCGGAAAGTGAAGATAATGTGTGTAATATATGAATACCTAATTTGAAAAAGTTTGTGATACACTAGATACTGAAACTGAACAACACATAGAGAGTGGTTTTGAGCTGAAGAAAATAACTGGTGTTGTATTCGTGGATCTGTCCGCAGCCCACGATACAGTGAACCTCAGGCGAATGTTGCTGAAAGTGGTGACTACAAATTTGTCACAATTCTCCGGGAACTTCTCCACGACCGTCGCTTTCAGGTTCATCTTCCTCAAGACAAAAGACGTTGGAGGTCACAAATAAACAGGGCAGCGTCCTAGCTTCGCTGCTTTTTAATATCTACATCAACGACCCACCCAGCCCAAACACTAGCCGCTTTCTATATGCAGATGATCTTGCGCTGTCCACTCAGGTGACTAGTTTTGAAAAGATTGAGGCGATTTTATCAGAAGCACTAAATAACCTGAGTGCCTACTATGAGGAAAATAAGCTCCAGCTCAACCCTTCTAAAACAGAAGCTTGCGCTTTCCACCTGCGCAATAGCCAAGCGACTCGCAAGCTGAATATTGAGTGGCAGGGTGTGGCTGTAGCTCAGTCAGCTCACCGAGCGTGGCGTAATTTCAGACAGGTCACACTCGCAACAACCTTCTGCAGCGTCTCACTACAAAAAGTTGGGGAGCCTCACCGAATGTTCTGCTGACATCTGGATTGGCGCTTTCCTTTCGGCAGGCGAATAAGCGTGTCCCGTGTGGATTCGCTCTGCCCATGCTAGGCAGGTGGATACAACGCTAAATGAGACCTGTCGGATCATTAGGGGCTGCCTTAAGCCGGCCCCAGTAAGTTTGCTGTACCCACTAGCTGGTTTGGCGCCTCCAGATGTCCGCAGGGCTGTAGCTAGCTCCTCTGAAAGAGCTAAGATGGACAGCGATTCATGACACCCTTTGTACGTCACATTGCGGGGCGCCTGAGGCTGAAAAGCTGAAAAGCTTCGTAAGGTGCGTCGAACCGTTGTCCATCGAACCCAAAAATGCGACCTATGCCGTGAAAAAGTGACCCTACCTACTACTTACGTCCTAATTACTAAAAGCCGTCCCCCTGGCCATGATCCACCATGACCGATCTGGAAGTCTTCATTATAGGCTTCGAACTCAGACCGGCCGGAGCAAAGAAAGCATGATCAGGTGGGGCTTTTCGGTTGGTTTCGCGGAATGCCATTGCGGTGTAGTCCAAAAGATGGTTCATCTTACATCGTTACATCTTACAGCAATAACTTCATCGAAAAAAGCCGGCTTTGTAGGTCGATAACAAAAACAAAACACGTCGTAAAAGTGTCAAATAGCTTTTAATTTATGGCCTCCTTCATTAGCTTCTCAGAAATGTAACTAGAATCGCTGTTAGTGTAAACATCTGGCCGCACGAACAACAACTAAACTCTTAAGGCGGTACCCTGACCGAAAGTGGCGCCGCGTTGAATTTTATTTAATATCGTAATTCTAATTCACAATTTTAATAAAACTAAACGTGGAATTTTTAGAGCCCATAGTCTAGTATTTTTAGACTGTATCATTACATTCCCTCGTAGTCACTGCTAGAAGTAGTTAGCAAAACTGCTAAAAGTGGCCGTTTTTGACACATTTGCTATCTACTTCTACGAATGACTATGACGAGATGTAGCGATGCCTTCTAAAAATACAAGACAATGGGCTCTAAAAATTCAACGTTTAGTTTTATTAAAATTGTGAATTAGAATTACGATATTAAATAAAATTCAACGCGGCGCCACTTTCGGTCAGGGTACCGCCTTAAGTGCTTAGATTAGAGAGGCAAAAAAGGGTGTCGGGTTTCAAGGGCCTTGGGTTGCACTCTTACTTTCTCCGCGGGTGGTCCGGGCGCCTCAAAGGTAAACAATTCACGCCAACCAAACATAACACACTTCCTTCACGAAACAAATGAGAAATGTTGCAACTGAACTGAGACGTCAAAGATCGCGAGTATGGGACGGGGAATCCCCCACGACAGCGTCAGGCTCTTTTGCGGGAATCCCGAATTATACATTGAGCTGAGCTAGTGCTAGTGGAGGAATCCCCGAAAAAGTTTTTTTTTGTGCTAGAGGTTTATTTATTTTTTGTTTGTACATTGTTCTTAAAGTTGAGAGACCGGGTGGGTGTCACCCCAAAAAAGGTGACACCCGGTGCGGCCCGCCCCCGCCGCCCCCCTTATGCTACGCCACTGCCTCGCTGAAATAATTGGTAAAAATCATCGAAAAAAATAAATTGGTCCTTCACGTTAAAATTACCGACTGCACCGCTTTTATGACGTCATTTTTTTCAGGCACCAGGGGCAAAGAATATATACACTTACGCGAAAAGAAGCGATGGTATTGTGATTGTGATAGTGATTTATCGAATTGTGTAACAAAGTCGCAATCCCTTTCAGAACGAATGATGTTTTAAATGACACTTGTCCATACATTTGAAATATATTATTGTCTGTCACTTTGCTTAGATAGTTCAATTTCGTTCATTCAATACCTTTCAAAACGCGTCCCGATCACAATACCTTTGAAATGTCAAATAGTGACGGCCTGAAGTAAGTAAATATCTTTCAAATGACGAATTGAAAGGGATTGCGATAGAACCTAACTCTACCATCCCCCATTACCGGTAACTTTTTGATCGTCCTTCGTAGTTATGAACCAACCTGTGAATGTGACGACCTGTTTGGCGCAGAGGTACTAACCCCGCCTTCTGCGCCAGAGGTCCCGGGTTCGATCCCCGGACAAGACAAATATTTGTGTGCATGAACATGTCTATTTGTCTTGGTCTGGGTGTTTAATATGTATATTAAGTATGTATCTACAAAAAAAAAGTATATATATATGTTTATCCGTTATCTAGTATCCATAACACAAGTTCTTCATGAAACTTAACGTGGGACTAGACAATTGGTGTAAAAAAAAAAAAAAAAAAATTATGAAATACCAAAGGGATGCTTTAAAGAACGCATTTGAAGACAAGGGGCTAAACAATAGATGCAGATTGCTATCGAGCTGGTGAGCTTCAAGCTGAAACATTTTTCCACGGTTCGAGAATATGTCACAAGTGTGATGGCGACGGCTCAGGAGCTTGCAGACCTAGGGAAAGAAGTTGATGATGAACTTTTGGCTGCTCTTCTACTGCAAGGCCTGACCTTAGAGACTTAGAGCAATATGTCACATCCACCTGTCAAATGAAGTCGATGTCGATGCCGACGACACTTGCGCGGTTGGGGCCGTGATCTTCTTTGAAAATGACACTTACACAACTGAAGACAAGCCACAACGGAGCTCAGGGGTGCTTTTGCCATCTTCGGAGGAAAAAGCTGAGCTTTCAGATCCTGTTGTTATAAGGGTTACAGAACCTGCGGTTAAGGTCCTACTACCACCATCCTACGAAAGTGTGGGTCCTAGAGAGGAACCAAGGATGGAAGTTCCTAGAGAACAAAGAGAGGCAGTGGAGACAGATGTACCTCATCCTGACGAGGTTGATCAGTTTAAAGACTGTGAACCTGAGCCAGTTCCAGTAGTCGAAAGTGTCATGAGAATAAACGAAGATACCCACTGAGAGATATAAAACCAAGAGAATTTCCGAGGCATATCCTATATCAAGCTGTCCAATCTGAGGGAGATCCAGCAACGATAAAGGAGGCGTTATCGAGAGCTGATAGTGAACAATGGTCCAAAGCTATTCAAGAAGAGTTGGATGATTTGAAGAAAAACGAAACGGGGATAATATTGAAACCTCCGCCAGCCGGAGGGATTCGAGGAGAAGGGGAGGATTATGTTTGTCTACTCAAGAAGTCATTATATGGACTTAAGCAAGCCCCCAAGACATGGAACCAGAAACTGAATACTGCACTTTTACAACTTGGATTTAAACGGTCAAAAAATGAACCACGTGTCTACACTAGATCCAAAGGAAAGAAAAACATATTCTAGCAGTGTATGTGGATAACATGCTGATTTTCTGGAATAATTCAGAGGAACTCCAGAAAGTTAAAAAGGACTTAATGTCAAAATTTGACATGAAGAATTTGGGAAATGCAAACACCATACTTGGAATGCATATTACTCAGGATGATACAGGAATCAAAGTCGATCAAGAGAAATATATCGGACAAGATATTGAAGGTTTTTGGGATGATGGTGTTGACGCTACCTTGCAGTCAGCAAGGTAGCGTCAACACCATTAGTTTCCGGGGAAAAACTGGAAAAGCCAGGATTGGAACACAAACCTGATCCAAAGATTCCTTATGAAAACCTGATTGGGCCTTTAATGTACCTGTGTGAGCGCACGCAGTAACGAACTTGACCCAGTTTAACAGCTGCTACACCGAACAACATTGGATCGCTGCTAAGAGGGTACTTCGTTATCTGAGGCTACTAAAAGCCTTGGCCTGAAGTACAATAGTCAAAATCAAAGATTTTTATTCAAAAAGACTTACTTATAGATAAAGCTTTTGAACCGTCCAATTTTTTTCCTACCAGCCATTGACATCTTTTAACTGATAAGAAAAACGGCCGCAAGAAACTTATCAGCTTTAGCAGAAGCAACAACATTTACAAAGGAACATGTCGTTGCCAAACACAAATCTACAATCTTGAAACATATTTTATGAACAATGGAGGTTCAAGGCTTTGCAGATGCAAGCCACGCTTCCCCTTACGCTAGGAAGTCCTACACAGGTGTGGTGTGGTGTTCCTATGGAAAGGAGGAGCTATAAGTTGGGAGTGTAGGAAACAGAGGACTGTTGCACTTTCAACTGAAGAGGCAGAGTACGTAGCGATGTCTGAAGCTGCAAGAGAGGCAATTTTTCTAAGGCGGTTTATTGCAGAAGTCACTGACACTGTTGAGAATCCAGTGAGAATCTACAGCGACAGTCAGTCTGCTACGGCTATAGCACAGAACCCTGTGCACCATCAACGCACAAAACATATTGATGTTCGCCACCATTTTGTGAGAGACGCAGTTGAGGATGGGCTCACTGAAGAGTCTTTAGAGACGGCTCGTATGATAGCTGATGCTTTAACTAAGCCTCTAGCGAAAGGAAAGTTTAGATGGTGTGTGACAGATATAGGTGTTGTGTGACCAATGATGGTTGGATGGATGACCGAGTGAGAGATGAAATTAAGGAGTGTTGAAGAAAAACCTTTACAGTGTTTTATTCTTTTTAAATTGTAATTTCTTCTTTATTTTGTCTCAGTTTTTTTTTACTTTTGTTTTTTATAATGTCATGCGTCATTCTCTGTGTGTATTTAATGGAATAAATTCCATTGTGCTCATTCGTCATTGTTTTTCTCTGCGTTGTTTCGTAACACTCTGCAAAAATTATACAATTATCGAGTAAATGCGATATGAATTCCTCGAGTCCACATTAATTAAACATATTTAAAGAACCAAAAGATTCGAATGCTAAAAAACCAAGAGAGCTGCTTTCATACAGCTTACTCAAATAATAGGATCCTTCATACAAGTGTTTGTCGATCTACAGTCGTAAGAGTAATTATTGTTGATGATACGATCATTTTGCTAGTTGGGGTTACTAGACAAGTCACAAAAGATAAAGGACAATGGAAAGAGTGGGAGGAGACCTATGCCAAACAGCTCATAGAAATAAGAGAGGCCGGTTTTACCCTTACTGATAAGTTCTGAATAGCTAATTTGGCAGATGATTTGACAGTTGTAATATGATAAATGACAAATTATCTGCACAATAGCTATCCAGCGGCCTTATTCACAAACAGTCGGAAACAATTCCGACAGCAGTATGTATGCATTGTCACTGTCAATCACTTCAGAGTAGACAAAGACATAGAATTTGAATACAATTCCATGTCCGATGGTTTGTGAATCAGCCCGCAGAACTTATATCAGTAAGTGCTGAAACTGGCCCTTAATTTAAATGCAATATGTTCTAAATGAAAACAAGTAGGTATGGTTACAGGATAAAACATTAATTATTATGTAAATGTTAATAATTGAAAATTAAAAAGTTAAAGTGATAAATTAATCACATATCCTTTATTGTTAATAATTGCAACTTGCTTCTGGTCACATATTGGTACATATTGTATAATGACTCTATGATATAGACAAAAAGCCTTCCTCAGCAATGAAGCCTTTTCGAACTTGTTTATTTTTACAATTAAATTTAATAAATGTTGCATTCCGCGCTACAAATGAAGATCAAACCTTCTCAAATCATCTAAAATAACTTGGTTGGTTAATTATTTGTAATAGCAACAAATTAATAACCTTTCCTTTTTTGAAGTCGTTTAAAATTTCGACATTGGTAAAATCTAAAGGGGCACTGCCATTGTATAAAAAGAAGAAGAATAGAATTTAACTAAAGAAGGGCAAAAGGCATAAAAAATAGAATTGCTTGGTCAGAGCTATTAGGATCATTTCCAATCCTATTAGGAACATACATATACAGTTCCAAAGAAAAATATTTGGACTCTGTAACTGTGTTTTCTAAGTAGTTATTATTTAAAGTAATAATAATAATTTAATGGATTTAACCCGGTATCTGCATTTTCTGAGATGTTATTTTGAGTAAGACATTTATAAATAAAAGGATTTAATAGTTTTGCTTTACATACATTATTTTCTCAACTAAATAACTACTCATAAAATGCATACATTGCAGGTTTCAGTATATATATTTTTCTTTAGATCTTAAATAAACTACCTATTGGAAATAATCCTGGGTCTTATTTTTGCATGGAATGCGCCTGATGTCCTTTTCAGTTATTATAACTTGTAAAGTTATTGATATTGTTGATGGTGACTGTACTACCTGATCAGTAGGACCAATGCCCTTTAATTTATCAGGGATCACAAAACGAAAATTAGGGGGTTTACAGTCAAGGTCAAAGATATGTATACGTTACGGGTAATGCTAGAAGATGACCTTAACGTTTTGGGTAAAGTTCGAATAATAAGTCAAATAAATTTGAATTCGGAATTTACCCGTACTCACCTAGGTCTATCCAACTTTAGCTGGGTAAAGTTAGTTGTTGTGTCATTTTCGAACACGTGGCGCGGCGTCTGTCCACGTTGCCCCGCGCCTCTGCCCGCTCGTTCGTTTGTTCAGTGACAAAAAGGCGACCGAACATAGTACACGCACTACTTTTCGAGAGCGTTTTGATACAAAATTTCAAGAGCTATTGTCTACAAAAGCGTTGAATTCTTTTTACTTTAGTAACGAACAGTAGGTATTTGGAAATAATTAATTCGGTTAGAAGTGCAATAAAGCTAAATCGAAAACTACTTTACAATACCGGCGTTTAAAGCGATTTGATTTGTGTTCGGTAAGTGGCGTCGAGAAACTGATTGCTCCTCTATCTTCAAGTGAGACGACAATTAAATATTATTGTGACTAACGATGA
Organism: Chrysoteuchia culmella; assembly: GCA_910589605.1. Lineage (NCBI taxonomy): Eukaryota > Metazoa > Arthropoda > Insecta > Lepidoptera > Crambidae > Chrysoteuchia > Chrysoteuchia culmella. The sequence continues at coordinate 15,388,783 of OU342651.1, read as the reverse complement.
GATGTTCGATATTTTACATGAAACTCACGTGGCTGTTGGTCATGGAGGAAAACATCGAATGGAAAAAGAGTAGAAAAAAAATTAAAAATGATACTCAAGAAGTAATAAAGTTATATTTACGACTATGTGAACCTTCCCAACCTTCCCCGTGCCGTGTGGTGACGGCCTAAGAATACAAGTGTCACCACTCCCTTACATGCCTGGGATGTCGTAAGAGTCGACTAAGAGGATCGACGCATTGAACACCTGTGCGAGAGAAGGAAAACTTGAAACAAACCCTCTACCAACCCGTCTGGCCAGCGTGGCAGCAGTAGGCTAATAACCTCCTATGAACGCCACAATAGGCGTGAGCTAGGAGAGGCTAATGTCCAGCAGTGGACGTCCACAGGCTGATGATGATGATGATGATGATGAACCTTCCCAAAAAAAATTAAGTCTCCCAAAAAGGGAATTGTTGTCAAACCATTGCTGTCTACAGAAATGAATAGTCGCTTTCAAGTAGATTTACGGTCGGTTTCAATAACCTATCCTCAGTAAGAGATAGGCTTACTAGAGCTTTGTTGCCTAGATATTTTGGTTAATCAGCCTAAAATAACCCAAAATAACAGCGGTTGCTAAGTAACGTAACCAAGGTAGGCGTAACTATTGTTATGGATAGATTATTGAAACCGGCCCTTAATCGATATGCAGTCAAACCCTCTTCGGTGACGGTGACTTCAAATGTATAATGGTCTACCAAGACCATTTGACAAAGTTTTTACAGCTACGTGCGCTAACATCTAAACGAGCTGTCGAAGTAGATCATAAGCTTTTGGATATATTTTGTATTTTTGGCGCTCCGTCAATTCTTCAATCAGACAATGGGCGCGAGTTTGCAAATTACATAATTGAAGAGTTGTGTTCGATATGGAGTGGCATAAAATTGTTCATAGTAAACCTCGCCATAATCAGTCTCAAGGTAGTGTAGAAAGAGCTAATCAAGGCGTACAAAAAATGCTTATGACGTGGATGAACGACGAAAACTGTAAGCGTTGGTTAGGTTCGTTCAGTTAATGAAAAATAGGGCTTTTCACGATGGAATAAAACGAGCCCCTTGTACGGCCATGTTCGGCAGTGATGTCAAGGTTGGTTTATCGTCGTCTTCTCTTCCAAAAGAAGTTATTGCCAGTCTTCATACTGAGGAAGAGCTCGAAAAAATGTTGACTGGATTTACTACCGGAGCGGAATGTAGTTCAGAACCCCAAGAAGAGGACCCGGAGTCTAGCCAAGAACCCCACGATGATTTTCTTAATGAAGATCTGGGATCACAGAATGACCGCATACAAAATAGGGAGATGATACATGAAAATGAAACAGAAGTCTTAAATACAAAAGGTGATAGAGAAATTTTCCTGAAAAGTAGTACAGAAGAAATGGCTAAAAAGAAAGATGAAACAGTGTTGTAGATGTATAAAGCCAGGGATATATACACAAAAAACGTGTGACATTTGTACTACTCAACGAAATATAAATGAAAATAGACTAACTGCACGATTGAGCTTAGAAAATCAAGCTAAAAAAATAAAAACATTATCTAATTCAAAATTTCCTCCATGTTCTGTTGGAGATACCGTTAGAGTCCAAATACCAGATGTTGATAGACGAAGAGGTGAGTTTCGGAACGTGCTTATGATGGCAGCTGTAGAAAAGATAGACGATCTTTATAGGCTAGGAAACGAACGTGGCACTATCGAGGAAATGTTCTCAAGGAATCAGTTTTCTGTGTGTCAGGATAAACTGATTGATATTGAAAAATATCACTCGAAAAAAACTTACGAGAACTTGCACATGAACAGTCACTTTCAGGCGGTCAGGGCTATAAAAGGTGCAATTGCAAAACTAAATGTGCCACAACGAAGTGTTCATGCAAGGCTGCTGGAAAATTTTGCAATTCAAAATTTCACAGCAGTTTGTCTTGCACAAACAAATCATATCTATTTTGGTCACAATGATAAGTATTTTTGTAAACTATTGACAATGCAAAATTTATTATATTGTGCTATTAAAGTTATTATGTTTATGCTCTTAGAGCTATCATGTTCTTTTCTTATGTTTTTAATAATAAAAGCTTTCTATGACCTTAGTTTTTAATTTTAGCAATTAATCTAACATTACCCAGTAAGCATTGGATACACCTAGGTGAATGAGTTAGTAAATGAGTGGGTAAACCCCGAATTAAAACTTATTTTCATTATTATTTGGACATTACCCAAATACCTTGGGTAATACTAAGTAAACCCAGGTAAAGCTAAGTTTATTCCAACTTCCAACCTTACCCGTAACATATACACCACAAGTTGCCACAAAATGTAAGCATCTAAATTACTATAGATATGGAAACAGCCAAAACTACAAAAATAAGTATACAACAATTTGAACATTGCTTGGTAAACAGACAAGTGCAATAATATGTATCTCTTAGTTAATGAGGTACCTGTACCTCATTAACTAAGAGACAACAACGTAATAATAAATATATACCCACATGATAATAAGTATAGCTTTTTTCAATTTAAATATCAAGTACAGTCAGCTTCATAAAGGTCGTATTGTGACGACTGATCAAAATAATCTAAGGGACACAAATTCCATTTTCATGTATGCTGGCAGATTATCTTATTGTTGTACCGTCCAGAGTGACCAATATTCTCTAAAACACACAATTCCTATGTTATGTAATGTGACAAGATGACCAATTATAATCGTGAATAACTATGGTATCTAGGTACTCAGAGTTATCAAAAATATGTTGGTAGTTCAGTATTACGGTTCTTTTAGCTATTTTCTATTGCTTATTTTCTCTACCCATCTTTTTCATTTCGTGCATGACGTAATTGTGTCATGTCTTTTGTTTGGAACTTAGTATTTTGAAATAAGTAGATTTTCTAAGGGCAACAATGCATGCTACTATTACCATCGGCAATCGGCGCTTCTCGGAAGCTAGATAGGTATAGCGAGCGACTGAAGGCTAGGTACGATCCGTACACATTCGGTTGCCGGTTGCATCGATTTGACATCTGCGGAACAGGCACAGGCCTGATTCTCGGGTCACTCAAAATAATGTCGTATTGGAAATGAGAAGCTAACTTAAAAAAAACGATTATTAAATGATTGAGCCTGAGATACTTTGAGATGTCACTCAAAATACAAAAATATTGGAAAAAAATTAACTCAGTCACAAGTGAATTCTCAGATGGGAGTACCGTTGTGTTTTAGATTGCTTACATATTAATGCCCATTGTCTACATATTTATTTTTCCTATATTGTATACATATTTATTTGATATTAGAAGAATTCAATTTTATGGGACTTTAGATGAATACTTATATACTGTCAAGATGCTTGTATTTATATTTTTGACCTTGACTGTACCACTGGTGTCAAGACAAGTGTGATGGTACTATAATGAACAAAATTTCCCAGTAGTACAGTTTGGTGGAGCTTGCAGGATCAAAGGCTTCAAATTGACATATTTGGCCTAGTTTAGAGTATGTTTAGGCACTTTGTTAGTGCATATAATCCAATGTCTACTTATTAGTTTGGTTCTAATTGACTACCATTTGTACAATTCATCAAACTTTACTTAGTGCAACTGTCATCAGAATCTAACTCTTGGTCAATGTCGGCAGTGTTGTCCACATGGTTTATATCATATTCATGTAATTTCTTTCTCCACATTTTGATTAATGTGTCCCACGATCTTCTACTATATTTTGCATATTTGTCTGGTGTTCTTGGATGATCTTTGGAACGCATGTCACTAAAATGATTTTTAATGGTTGTTTTATTTATTGTCAATATGCCAAATTAATTATATAAGTTATATTAAATAGAATATATTGCTAACTTACATAGACACTTGCTGCATGTAATTGTAGTAGCCAACAGTATTTTTCCCATAATCTATTTGTTTCTGACGTCTTTGAAGCACAGCAGCATCAGTTTCGATTTCCAGTGGCTGCCTTGGAGGTTGACTGGAAAAGCCCACAATATGATTAAACCTATAAATATCAAGTTTATAGCTTAAAAGTACTAATCTATGGAAAGGTAAACACAATGACAAAGGCCATGCTATCATAGGTAACATGTATGAAGAAAACTTTTCAATGATACTGGTCAACAATGACCTAATCAATAAGGAAAGGACGTTCGACAAAAAGTACAGGATCAGCATCAGATCTAGAGAAGACTGGGAAATAGAGCAAGGCAATCTAGATAGCACTGCAGTATGCTACACTGATGGGTCAAGAAAAGAATCAACTCAGCTATCGGGAGCTGGCATTTACATAGCTAAACCTGACACAAAAAGGGCAACTTTCAATCTGGGCAAGTACACCAGTGTATTCCAAGCGGAGGTATTTGCGATAATGCAGTGTGCGCACATGATTAAAAGTGATATAGGTACCCATAATGTAGGTAAAATAATAATATATAGCGACAGTCAAGCTGCCATCAAAGCTCTTGACAAAGTGGAGACTACCTCAGCCCTAGTGAAGGAATGCAAACAAAGCATTCAGGAACTCGCCAACCTGGCTGAAGTAGAAATTGCCTGGGTACCTGGACACGAAGGTAACAGTGGCAATGAGGAAGCTGATAACTTGGCTAGGAGGGGGGCTGATGAACCCTTTATTGGCCCTGAACCAAGACTACCAATATCACATAGAATCTCTAAGAACATCATTGAGATTAGAATAATCAAAGAAACTAACCAAAGATGGATGAAAAGAAAGGACTGCAGACAGTCAAAGATCTTCATCAAATCAGTTGATAAGAAGAAAACTAGAGAGCTGTTGAAACTAAGCAGAAGAAACATAAGGAACATAGTAGGAGTACTGACAGGACATTGTCCACTGAATAGGCACCTTTCAATAATCAAAAGGACAGAGGACCCCACCTGTCCACAATGTAATGAAAAGGAAGAAACAAGCTACCACTTCATGGCAGAATGCCCAATGTATGCATCATTGCGCTGGGAGCTCTTTGAAGCGGATAAGCTAGAAGAAGAGGATTTAAAGCAGTTGACGATAAGTGAACTCAACAGGTATTGTAAGCGCACAGGAAGGTTCGAGGGTCCGACGCTGGTGGGGTGAACGATAACCCGCCCCCCCCTGTCCGTCAGGGGATTTCTTCACCGGGGAATTGGGTGAAATGGTTCCAACTAGGGAGACTGATCACCCGTCCGGCCTTGCTGGCGTCCCCTCTCCAAAAATAATAAATAATAATAATAAGTTTATAGCAAATTAATTGAATTAACTACACACTTAGATTTAACAGAATCAGAATCACTATTGCTATGGTATTTCACTCTTTTTCTACTTCTAGAATTGTCTCTGCTCTCTGGTTTGAATTTTCCTTTATTTCCTTTTGTTGTTATTTTCTCACCAGAGGAGGCTTGGAGGGTTTTACCTAAAAGAAAAGAAAATCATAGTGACATAATATGGTATGCTACTTTGAATCAAGCCAGACTTAATAGATCGTAAGCCCTTGCCATAAGGACAAGCATATCAAGGAAATGTTTCGATGAAATCGTAGGTTTCTATTCAGTAGAAGGAAAATCACATACCAGTTTCATTTTCAGAATCATCATCAATCTCAGCCCAACTTTTAATCGTTGAATTGTTCATTTTTATCAGTTGTTATTTACACTCCAATGGTTCTGTGTAATTGATAGACAGTCACGTTTGGAGCATTAAACAGCACAAAATTTAAGTTTTTTTGAGCAAGCCATTCATATACAAATTTTGGTCATTATGTCAGACAGGCAGGACATGACTTATTGCAAATCATAAATTGAGGTGTCAATCTTTCTTACCAATTAACGTTGAATAATAACAATTCTTTCTACGTTTACGTCCCTGTACTGTAAGCAAAACAAAATAAATACAGAGCACAACGCGCGCGAAAACAATGCGTGCAACTGGTGCGTTGTTTGTGCGTGCCGTGTCCTACTGTCAATGTCAATTTTTTTTTTTTTTTTTTTTGTATGGTTTTTGGCTTGGATTCAAAGTCCTTTAAGCCATGTCTTCATTTTCTTCGGATTCTTTATAACTTTGTTATTGTATTTTTTATATAGTTATATAGAGGAATAAAATTCCTGCGATTTTTTAAGTAGTCTTCTAAGCGGCGGGCTTCATCAGTAACAATTTCACTTGCATCACTTTCACCACTTTCTGTCAGTTCACTGGCTAGTAAAAGTCGTTGAATATTAAATTGACAACACTTAAATAACAGATGTTGAATGTCACCAATTTCATTATTGTTGCAGTCATATAATTTGTGGTTGCAGTGTGGGCATAAATTCGATGTAATTAGATTGAGCCGTCCCAAATGTGCAGGAGTTTTGTGGTGGCCAAAACGTAGTCGATTAATAGTGGTTATAAAGTCTCTGCTGGCTACTTTCAACTTGGTGTACCAAGGCTCTGCAGGTATTACGTCTTGTATACCTCCGTACCATTTGCCTTTAGTTTCTCTGTCTTTCTTCCAGACATCATCCCATAGCAATAACACATCTTTTCTTATTTCATTATAGGTATCAGTAAACGGAATATCAGTCATATGTCTTACATCTAATGAGTTCAATCCTTCACTTGCAGCCTTGTCCGCTACTTCGTTACCGGTAATGCCTTTATGTGAAGGAATCCACAGAAAGGCGACTTCAAAATTTTTTTTACTTAAGGCAAGTAATATTTCTTTAATTTTATATACAATATAATTCGTTTTAAAATGTACATTGTAATTTCCTAGACATTTAATCACACTGAGAGAGTCGGTCAATATAAGGAAGTATTTATTACAACTAGTTATAGAGTAAATACGTTTAAGCGCTTCAAGGACTGCATATGCCTCTGCTGTAAATATACTACAAGTAGTATCCAGACTAAAGCTTTGACAAAACTTTATCTGGGGATCATAAATGGCACTTCGAACATGTGAATTAGTTTTACTTCTGTCTGTATATAAAGTGTAGTATTTGTTTTCATCTAAAAACTGTTGTAAATCTAGATTATTATTTACTTCTACTTTAATAATGTTAATTTCATTTATCAATGTATAAAATTGTTTAGCATAAAAAGGCCATAACCTTGTTTTCTGTAATTTCTGATGTTTATTTTCCAGGTCTACTAGAATTTGGGATAATCTTGGAAATTTGTGGCTTAGAATATCAGCAGCTGAAGTCAATGGAGTCGGTATTGGTATTGGATAAGGTATGATCTTTTTAATGACGTATTGATTGTTGGTAGCTAAGAGCTTTACACAAAATCTTTTTGCAAGTAACAATCGTCTAAGAGACAGTGGCATTATAACAGTTTCAACCTCCATGGCTCTAATAGGAGTAGAGCACATGGCCCCAGAAATTGTTCTTAAAGCTTAAAGTCTAATTTATTTACATGTTTACTATCTAAATAGGCTATACAACTATAATCAAAATGACTCCTTATAATAGCTTTGTACAAAATGGAGAGAGTCAAAGGATCTGCTCCCCATGATACCCCAGTTAAACATTTGATGATGTTCAAGCCTTTCATAGCTCTTTGTGCAATATAGTTAATATGTGGCTTAAAGGATAAATCTTTGTCAATTATTACACCCAAAAATGTATGCTGGTCAACTACAGGAATAGCTTGATCATTATACAAGAGTGCAGTAGAAGGAAAATCTTTGCTAAATATCATGGTGCTACTTTTGAGTGGATTAATTTTAAGTTGCAACTTATCATAATACCCTTTTAAATTAACAAGTGTTAAATTTACATTATCAATAGCCATGTCAATATTATTATTTACACTGTAAATCACTAAGTCATCAGCAAATTGGAGAATATTTACATTTTCAGTATTTACATTTTTACAAATTTCAGACGTATATAGATTATATAGAAGTGGGGACAATGTGGCCCCTTGCATGGTGCCTTTAGAGATAGTTCTAGGGCCATGTAAGATGTTGTTATATCTAACATATAGAATTCTATTGGTTAAAAATTCGTAAATCCACTTGCAGAGTAGGCCAGGTATGCCTAACCCTGATAACACCTGAATTAGAATTTCCGGTTGAACATTGTCAAATGCCCCTTGAATATCAAGAAAAGCACATGCTACACTTTTATTATTTTGTTTTGCATATTTCAGGTCTGCAACAAGACAAGTGAAGCTGTCAGCACAACTTCGGCCTCTTCTGAAGCCATGTTGGATATTTGGTAGAAGACTATTAGATTCAGCAAAATGATCCAGACGAAGTTTAACCATATTTTCAAATATTTTACCTAAGCAGGAAGATAATGAAATAGGCCTATCAGTTATCTGGAGTCTTGTCGGGTTTTAGAACTGGAATAACACATTGTGTTTTCCATGACGATGGTATTATTTGTTTATGCCAAAGATTATTTAGGATAACTAAAAATAATTTCTGAGCTTTAATATTCAATTTGCTAATCAAGATATAGGGAAAATCGTCCATTCTGGGAGTAGTATTTTTTCTAGATTCAAGACTAATCAAGAACTCGCACCATGTAAATGGATCTAACAAATATTTTGATTCAATGTCATTGTTATGTAAATTAAAAAAACTATTTAAATCAGTTGTGTTTTCTTTATCGTCATCTGATAATTTGTTTAAAAATTGTGGAATAAATTCATCACAGTAAGATTTGTTAACTTTAAGTCCCTTAAATTTCTTAATATTATTCCAAATTGTTGAAATAGGTGTAGTTCTGTTAAAACTGTCACACAATGATCTCCAACTATTCTTTTTCTCCTCGGCAATAGTTCGTTTTTTTCAAAGCATCTGCTTTTTTGTAAGATATATAATTTACAATAGTAGGTAGTCTCCTGTATAATTTTAAAGCTTCTTTAGATTTAATGACGCTATTTTTACATCTCTCGTTCCACCAGGGTACAGGTGGCCTACTTTTGTATTCTGTGGATTTGGTAAATTTTGGTATGCATTCTGATTTCAGGGTAGAAAGTGTATCACAAAATGAATTAAAGGAGCTAAGAGGATCACAACTGTTAGGAATAATATTGTCAAAACATGTGTTCGAAAGTTCATTGTACTTGTTCCAATCAGCTTTATTATATAGAAATTTATCCATAGGAGGATTAACACTGTATTGATCAGTTAAAATAGTTATTTCTGTTATTGTTGGGAAATGATAACTGCACATGTTATCATCATGGACTGACCATTTACAAAGCGGGGTAATTGATGGGCTAGCCAAAGACACATCAATAGCGGATGGATTACGATTTGGATACTGCATAGTAGTAACGTCACCTTCATTTAGTATACATAAATCTAACTCGTCTATAACTGTATATAATTGCTCTCCTTTACGTTTATTTGATAAGCATCCAAAAGCGATGTGATGAGCGTTAAAGTCTCCAGCCACAAAAATAGGCTTAGGAAGATTGTGAATAAGGGTATGCAAGTTGTTAGTTCTTAGCGGGCCAGTAGGGGGGCAATAAACACACAGAATAGTAATATCTCCTCTAGATGTAGATATGGATATTGCCGCAGTTTGCAGTTCATCATAAAATACTGTGGAAAGTGTTTTATATTTAAAATGTGGTTTAATTAGTATGGCTACACCACCATGTTCATTCGAAGCATTTTTATAATACATGTTATATCCAGGTATTCGACAAGGTCTATTGTCTCTTAACCAAGTTTCATTTAATAAACATATATCAATATCATTTTCTCGTAGAAAATTTAACAAAAGAGGGACCTTATTATAAATACTTTGAATATTAAATTGAGCTATTCTTAAATACGACTTATGTGAGGTACTATTATCCATAAATTAAGAAAGGTTTTTGAGTAATAAGTCTTTAATGGCAATAGAAGTAATTGGAGTGTTGTCTCCTTTGTTAGCTATAGAAATTAAAGTTCGAACTATGGCATTGGTTATTTCAGCATTATTAATTAATTGACTTTTAAGTTCATCTATAGATAGGGATCTTTGTGTAACAGATTTCACAGAAGAAACTTTATTTACAGTTTTTTGTACAGGGACAACAGGGTCATTGTTTGATTTATTTACAATATTTTTTTTATTATATACAAGAGCTGGAAATTCAGCATCATTTATCTTTTCATTTGTAACGGCAACAGTGCTTGCATAAGTAATTTTGTTTTTCTTTTCTAGATTTTTCTTTATTTTAACAGGACATAAATTGGAAATTGCTAGATGTGGTCCACTACAATTGATACAACTAAGTTCATTAGGTTTATCACAGTCTTTGTAATAGTGTTCACCCGAGCAGACACTGCAGCGCTGTTTGCCGTTACAGACCTTTGCGGAGTGATTGAATTTAAAACATCTATAACACTGTTGCAGAGGAGGGATGTACTCAAATACGCGGTATGAAAACAAGTCATACTGTACAGAATCAGGTAACATATTGGCTAGGAAAGTAATACTGACAGTTTGTAAAGGCACTTTTTCATTGTTAACTTTTCTAAAAAACACGCACAGCGATAATTTCATAAGTAGAAGATAATTTGTAATATAGTTCTTTATTAGAAATGTTAGTTGGAACATAACGGATGATTCCAGTCTTTTCAATTTGAGCTGCTGGGATGAATGCCTTCAACTTATATTTGTCCAGAAAAACATTGTTCGTCAAAAAATTGTTAGCAGTATTATATTGTTTAAATATAACCGCTATTTTACTTGCATTCACTCTGTGAATGGCCACCACTCCTTTAATTTCTGCCGTGAATATGTGATTCAGGTAAATGGGACTTTTGTTGCCCAATCGGTCATTGTTACTACTTTCAACAAACACTTTGAATTCATATTTTGTTGAATTTTCAGGATAAAGTCTTTTATAATTAGGTTTGAAAAACGGTAAAAAGTTCAAACTTTCCTCACCACCACCGCTAACACCATTATTTTCTTCATTGTCTTTCATTTTTCTGGCTCGCTTGCCCGAAGGCCCCGGGCCTTTGGTGGCCGGGGGAATTTCGCCCCCGGCCTCACTAGTTAACATTATATTTATTTACAAAACTATTATTTACAAATTATTAAGTCAATTGTAACTAAATATATACAAAAAGATCTATTTTTGCAAAATAATTCAAATTAGCAAAAGTTTTTTTTTTTTTTTTTTTTTTTTTTTTTTTTTTTGTGGCAATAGAGTTTGACTATTTTGCCAATGTCAAGTAGAAAGGTAGGGAAACAGGGAATATGAAAAAAGTATACGGAATTTGGAAAAAAGGATCAGGAGAGTTGGTAGGAATTTGGAATGGTATTAAAATACAGGTAATAAATATATATATATATATAGTAAATACTTATAAAAATTAAATTTTAATATTATTGACATTAATAAAAGATGCTAAAACATAATAATATTTACATGGATCCATTAATAGGCAGGACATGCGGGTAGGAAATGGAACATTAAGTGCTGCCAAAGAGTTCAGGAAAAGGGAATGATCATAGCGAGGGCAAGAAAAGAATATGTGATCGAGGTCACCAACATCAGTTCCACAATCACACAGGTCACTGGGCACAATGTGCAACCTAGCCAGATGAGCAGGGGTGCATACATGGCCAAGGCGCATCCGTGTAATGATGCTGACAATGGTTTTGTTACATTCAAATTGGTGAAACCAGGGTTTTTTAGGTATGTCAGATTGAATGCTAAAATATACTTTGCCTTTAGCCAGAGAAGTTTTAGCTACGAGATGTCGCCAGGAATCAAATAAATAGGATTTAGGTAAGCAAGTCAAATCATGACAGTAGTTAATAAAGGGGTGTAAGTCCCCACACTCAACCGCTTCTTTGGCCAATTGATCTGCTCTTTCGTTCCCACTAATTCCTTGATGACTTGGAATCCATGCCAAAGTAACAGAATAATTTAAAAATTTACATTTCCAAAGTTTTTCCCTTATATCGCATATAATTGGATAGCATGGTTTCATTTTGAAGGGAAATTTTTCTATAGCCTGTAAAGCGCTTTTAGAGTCAGTAAATATCACTGTACTATTAAGTTTCATTAAGAGAATGTATTCCAAGGCTTTGTCAATACCGAAACATTCCCCTGTAAATACAGAAGCTTCAGGAGGTAACTTAATTTTTTGGACTATATTATACTGGTCATGGAAAACACCTACTCCTACATTTTCAGAGACCGACGATTTTGAAGCATCTGTGAAGATGAAATTTGCTTCCCTAAAATGTTCATCTGTATTATAATTGAAAACAATATTTGCTTCTATGTCATTTTTATTAACACCTACATTATAACAAATGTTAGGTTTTAAGGATAGAGAGTCTAAATTAATTTTAAATAGTGGTAGGACTTCAGAACGGTAAATGGGAGCCTCTAGGGCTAGAAGCTTTTTATAGCTAATAGAGAGACTTATAGGGGGTTTGTGTTTCCAGTAATTGTGAGACATTAATTCTTCTAAAATTTGTAATTTTGGAAACAGAGGGTGGTTTGAATTCTGGTAGGCTTTAAATACGAATTTATCACTGAGTAATTGTCTTCTTAGGCTAAGAGGAGGTTCAACACATTCAACTTGCATGGCATTGATAGGCGAAGATTTCATAGTACCTAAGATTAATCTCAATGCTTTGTGTTGAATTGCATCTAATTTTTTAAAAGCACCTTTGTTGCCCCCTTGAAGCAAAAACGTTCCATATTCGAGAATACTCCTTATTAACGCGTTGTAAATAAGTTTAAGTGAAGTTGGATGGGCACCCCACCACACCCCTGATAGACACTTCATCATATTCAAGACTCTTTCACACTTGTTAACAACATATTCGCAATGCTGGATTCCAGTAAGCCTTGAATCCAACATTACCCCTAAGAACTTAACATAATCTTTCCTCTCAATTAAAGTTCTATCGTATAAAATTCTAACATCAGGTACAAATCGTTTTCTTGTAAATAACACTACACTGCTTTTTTCAGTGGACAACTCTAATCCATTTTTATCCAGCCATTGCTTTAGCAAAGCCAAAGAAAAATTCAAAACTCTACAAGCATCTACAGGAGATTGACAAACATAGTATAAAAGGAGGTCATCAGCATACTGAAGTATGTGGATATTATTTAACGAACTCTCTAAGTCACTCGCATATATGTTATATAATAAAGGGCTTAAGACTGATCCTTGTGGAAGACCCTTACCAAGTACCCTAGTTAATCTCGTGCCATCAGGGAGATCTAAGTGAATATGTCTTTCTGAAAGCATAAAATTAACAAATTTCGTAAGGATTTCAGGAACATTAAGATCTTTCATTTTTTTTATTAAGTTACTAACATTAACATTATCATAAGCGGAATGAATGTCTAAATATGCTGCTAATACTATTTTATTTTTAGAAAAGGCTATATGTATATCAGAAGTTAAAATACTAATACTGTCTATTGTGCTTTTTCCTTTACGAAAGCCAAACTGACTGTTGGATAGTAATTGATTACTCTCAATAAACCATTCCAACCTATTTTTAACTAAATGCTCTGCTAATTTGCATAAAATAGGACTCAAAGCTATCGGACGAAATGACTTAGGGTCACAGGACGGCTTGGTTGGTTTTAATATTGGAATCACAACTTGTGTTCTCCAGGAAAGGGGAACCTCCCCTGTAGCAATTACCTCATTTACTAATTTTAAATAATAAGACAGGGATTCATCATTTAAATTCACAAAAAACGAATAGGGTATCCCATCTTCACCGGGTGAGCTATCTTTTACACTATCTAAGACTCCTTTTAATTCAGCAAGAGAGAATAGATCATTAAGAGAAGATTCTGATAAGGGAGAGTTAAATGGAATATAATCGTACGATTCTGCTACAGTTGGTGGTGCTAATTGATCCATAAAAGAATTTGCCAAAGAAGGATCAAGAGTTATGAATGATGAGGAGCTATAAGCTGATCTGAAGCGTTTGATATTACGCCACACTTCAGACGGGCATGTAATAGGTGAAAGTGATGTACAAAAAGATATCCACCCATTTCTTTTTTTTTGTTTAAGAATTTTTTTGGTATTATCAATTACCTTACAAAGTTGATCATAATTATCATTTGACATATCCTGTTTATAAATTTCCTCAGCCTCTTTTCGTGTTTTGATAACCGCGGTACACTCATGGTCCCACCAAGGTGGAGAAGGAATTAATCCTGAGGAAGCCCTTTTTCTAGGAAATGTTTCATCTGCTGCTTCTATAAGACACTTGGCTAATGCTTCAGAACAGGTTGTTACTCCTGACTGACTAATGTTGGGAAAATCTTTAGTTTTGTTATGGACAATATTTTTAAATTTTACCCAATCTGTTTCAGATTGAGTTAATCTGTGTTTGAGGCGAGGATTGTAATTGGCGCCGGGAGTTTTCATAGGGGTACACATAATAAGGGGGAAATGATCACTACCAAAAGTTGAATTAAGGCGAAACCAAGTAATTGCTGAAGCTAACCCAGGATTACAAATAGATAAGTCTACCGCACTTGCCTTTTCGCCAGGTTTAGTGCGGCGAGTCGGTATGCCAGTATTTAAAATACAGAGGTTATGCTGGTCAATAATGTCTAAAAAATTATTACCATTATTATCGGTAACACCACAGCCCCAGGAACGGTGGTGAGAGTTAAAATCACCAAGAAGTAGGAAAGGACTTTTGATGGCTGTTATCAACGGAACAATTTCATTATCAAAAATGTCAGAAGATGGATGAGGAATATAAGTAGAAATAATAGAAATACCGCTTGATAATTTAATACCTATAACATTAATATCATCTAAGTTATGTGAAGGAAGTGACAATCTTTGAAAAGAAATTGTATTTTTAACAAGAATCGCAACTCCTGCATAATCATCTGTTCGGTCTTCTCTAAGACATGTGAAGCCAGGAATCCCAAACAGGAAACCAGATTTCAGCCATGTTTCAGAGAGTGCTACTATACTTATTTTATGTTTATTAATCATATAAATTAAATCACTCTTTTTAGGCACTACACTCCTGCAATTCCATTGTAGGACCTTTAGATCCATTATTATTATTTATTAAATTAGTGATCATTTCAACAATTATGGCAACGTTGGTCGGTTTCAGTGTATGATTGGTTAATAGTGAATTAAGAAAAGAAATTATTAAATCAATAACTGTAGTATTTTGTGAATTATCATCTTTATTTTGTTTAAAAGCAGTACCATTTGTGGATGAATGAGGCATATTGTAATCATTAATTAACTTGTTGTGAGCTCTTTGATCATAACCTATAGTATTATTAGGTGAAGGTGGACGGGGTTTGATAAAAACAGTTTTTTTATAGGATGTACTCTGTGGGTATGGTTTATCGAGTCTATTATTAATGTTATTTTCTCCAAAATCCTGCTTTGTACGAAGAACATCAGCATAAGATTTGGATATAGCTGGGTGGAGTTTACTTGCCTCGTTATAAGATATGCAGCTATGGGACATACTAAGTTTAATTTCCCTTTGTCTGTTAAATTCTGGACATATTTTATTAGTGGCATAATGATGCCCTGAGCACATTAAACATACAGCACAGCTTTCATCTATATTACATGTTTCACCTTTATGTTCCTGAGAACATTTAAAACATCTAGGACGGGACCGACAATTTAACTTGGTATGTCCATAGCGGCAACAATTATAACATTGAATTGTTGGATATGTGTACAGTTCAACTGGTAGTGCATTGTAACATATATAAACTCTTTTAGGGAGAACTTGCCCATCAAATGTAAATACAACTGACTGGGATGGTTTCCAAATCACTGATCCATCAATATATACCTTATAATTAAGACGTCTAATTTTAATGATCTGGCCACACCCAATTGGAACTGTAACATTTTCTTTAATTTCTTCAGGAGTCCATTCAGCTGGAACCCCTCGAACTATGCCTAATCTGGTAACATTAAATGTGGGAATGAAAGCTCGCATTTTAAAATCTTTCAACTTATTATCATTAACAAAACCATTAGCATCCTGAATGGTAGAAAAAGACACAGTGCATCTATTTCTGCCAATACGTTTAACACTTCCCGGAATTATATTTTTGAAGCTATTTTTTTTAAGGAAATTGCCAAAAGTTATAGGGTGCAGATAAGTCCCATCATTTGGAGAAGTCTCAGTTCTCTGGACATGGATTAAATAAGGAGATAAATCTGTAGAAACGTATTGCCTACGGCCTAATTCAGCTGCCTGTGTGGGAAGTGGAACTGAGTTGGAGTCACCATTAGTTTTAAAACTGACATTTGTACTTGCAATAGTAGAAATGTCAGGTTTTTTAAATACATTGTCAGAGCCTTTCTTCAAAGTTAAATCGTGACCACAACATTGACAATCGAGATCATTGTTTCCCTCATGAGAATTTCGTTTCCTTTTCCTGTTACATTGTTTGCATATTTTTTTTACTTTTAATCTTTTCCGAGATCCTGAGCCTACACTGCTGCCCACTGATGCATCAGTGTCCATTTCATCTCCTTTATCGGATACAATAACATTAAAACCCACCGGGGGACTCAGGACGGTGCCCAAGTCCCCCGACGCAACATCTAGATCGGGGGGCTCGGTCATGTAATATCCATATATAAAAAACTATAATAAAAACTTACCAGGGATAGAAGAATATACACTAATATAATACAAAAACAAACTAATTAAATATTTACACCTCACAACAACTCAACTGATCAGGATTAATAACAATTATTAAAATTAAAATTTCTGAAATAAAAAGAAGGTCCGCCCTGTTATGAGTTTCCCGCGCTTCTCTAGCAAAAGTTTAGCGCCCTTTCAGTTCAAATTCCCGCCAAAGAATCTCATTTATTATTTATTTAATGTTAGTACCGGCCTTGGCTTTTATGGCCTTCAGCCAAATTAATCCAGTGAATTTTACTACGCATTACTACTAGCATTTTACCACGAAGTAGGGTTTGAAACCGGTTTGAACAAATGCGGTTAATTGAGGTTTTTGATTAAGGTTATTTATAAAAACCGCTTACGATGTATTCGGAATGAAAGCGCATCAAAAACCCGAATAAACCGGTTTAATCCAAAGCTGCGAGCCATATGTACCTACTAATGGCGAGGCGTTTTGAATCTTTCAATTCAAAGTTTTTAGTAAATTAAAATCCAAATTAACATTATTATTAGGTTGTAATAAAGATTAAAAAACGTAGTGATTACTTGCTCAGTGATAAAGATGTGAAACAAAAGAATATCGAAATAAAAATAATGTAGAAAGAAAATTTTTACCTAGCCTTAAAACTGGATACTGGCGAAATCCAAAAGGGCACCGCCATTATTTAAAAAGAAGAAGGATAAGAAAAGAAAAAGGGTTTGGACGATGACAGAAAGTCTGAAAGTCTGAAATCGACAAAAAAAATAGAAATACGATTTCATAAAATTAATTGACCTATTATTGTGTTAAAGTTTTAAATAAACATATCTTTATCTTTAATGTGAAACATTTTAATCATCATAAATGCAAATTTATTTTAAATAATCGGGCAAGATGGTATCAACTTAGTATTTAGATTTTTTTTTGTCAGAATTTATATTTATTTATCGAATTATTTATTACTATAATTCACGTTACTTCTGTTACAGACGGACATGGAAATACAGGAAGCATTAGCTTCTTTGGACATGCTGATGTCCGAATTTTTTGCACCTACCACGAGTAATTTTAGAAAAAGAGAGATTGAAAATATGCTCGAAAACTTTTCCAATCGCCAAGATTCATGGAAACATTGTTTAATGTTCCTACAAAAATCACAGAATCAGTATGTGCTTATGTTTACATTGACTACTTTGGAGGTAAGTTTGAAGATCAATTTTGATTGGGAGAAAAGTTAAACCTCTTCCGACATGAGTTAATAACTAAGACATAGTAATAAATATTTCTTAGTATCGCACCAATTAGCTGATTTTCAAAGTATAAGCCTTGTGATATGGAATACTGGGTAAAGAATAGAAAAGATGAAACGGCTATGTATGATTTGTGTAGAAATATATAAAGCCTCCATGACTTGGGTACAAATGCTTGTATTTATCATATAAACACTTGCCTCTACACCCAGGACTTTAGAGATTTTCTTTACAATTTTAGTTTGTCATTTTATTTGTATTGCAAAGTAAATCATACTGTACCATATGTACATGCACCTTTAAACATTGTTCATTCTCTACAGAACATAATTAATCGCCAATGGATTCGTTTATCTGACAATGAAAAGACGGAAATAAGGCTGACTTTGTGGAATGAGTTAATGTCGAAACATGAGGTGATGCTATACTTTATAAGAAACAAAGTGGCTGCTTTGATGGTATCTATTGCACGCTATGACTGGCCACATCTTTACCCTGATTTTTTCAGTAACATTGTAGAGGTAAGAAATATTTAACTAATCTGGCAAATTAAAAACATTTTAAACCTTTTCATATATCGTATTTGATGATGACTAAATTCAAATTACAGTTAATTAAATGTGAAGGACGTCGTTGTCTCCTCGGTCTGGTACTAGCACAAGCTGCTAGTGAAGAGTTAGGAGCGGCAAGAGACACTGGTATCTTGCTCCCTTCAGCTAGGCGCAATCAGTTAGAGCGTCTGATGCTTAAAGGCATGCCACAAATGCTAGCAGCCCTTAGTAGTAAGTTACACATTAATGATATATGTAATGTGTTAAAGGAAGTAATATAATTCCTAATATTAATGAAATATTATCTACCTACTCAGGTCAAAGTAATGGACTGCCATCTTCCTCTAAGGTGGTTTTCCACTTGTGCAATATCTTGGTCCAATGTGCATTTGATCAAAGAAATTGGATGACCTTATCCAATGTGCTAGTAACAATGATATTTGAGCCAAGTTCATGTGAAAGGAGATCATTCTGTTACTTTCACATTATAAGCATGGATATGTGCGAATGGAGAGGTATTTGGTGTCACAAAGTATTTAAAAAAATATTCCAACTCGTAAAAAGTCGCTATGTCTATTTTGCATAATTTTTCAAGTCAAACCTTTAAGGGTTGAATTATGCCCACCGCGTCGAACTTCAAAATCGATGCCATTTTCGTAATCAACATCCCATAAACCTCAATAACGACACCCATATCGATTTTAACATTATTTACCCCCTTTTACCCCCTTAGGGGTTGTTTTTTTTTTTTTTTTAACCATAAGTCTTATAAAAAATGAGTGACTTTTACTTTGAAAATAAAGGACTTTTCTTTCTCAACTTCATCCCCCTTTCCACCTTTGGGGGTAGAATTTTGAAAACTTCGAGACAGGTAAATGTTTATTTTTAATTTCAACCTAAATACAAATTTGAAGATCCTAACACTCTAAAATAATGGACTTTTCTTACACAACTTCATTCCCCTTTTCACACTTTTGGGGGTGAAATTTTCAAAAACGCCGAGACAGGTAATATTTATTTTCAAATGTCAACCATAATACCAAATCTGAAGATCATAACTTCAAAACTGACAGACTTTCATACAAACTTTCATCCCCTATTTCACACCTTTAGGGGTAGAATTTAAAAAAATCCTTTCTAAGTGGATGCCTACGTCAACATGCCAAATTTCAGCCCGATCCGTCCAGTGGTTTGGGCTGTGAGTTATATATATTTAGATTGGAACTGTCATTTCATCTAAGTTTATTTCACATTTAACTATGTGAAATCTTAGACTAAGGTCCGGTTGCTCGTAGCTCGGTTACGCTAACTTTAGGGTTAAATTATGGTTAAAGTAAAATTAACCGGCGGACAAATTTAAAATTGTTGTTGAAACAGCAGTTACTTTAACGAGCAGTCAAATTACAGATTAAACGGCAGTCACAATAACCGACAGGGTGGGGGTGGTTTAAACTTTTGACAGTAGAATTTGTAGTTATCGCTTGACTACCGTTTTTAGGTTATTTATTTTAAATACACTTTCAACCCTTTTTTTAATTTCACCGCTGCGTAAAATATTTTTGGACAACTGAATGCGAAGATAACCGACTTTTTTTTTACCGAAGTCAAAATTGACAACAGTTAAATTTTAACTTTAACTATAATAATATACGAGCAACCGGAGCTTAGTCATTCATTGGACAAGTGGAACGGGCATATGTCAAAGTAATTTTATCATATATTGGACAAAGAACTTCGACCAAGATTTTGGATAAATGGAATTTAACCACCCTTGGGTGTATTTTCATATGATATGAAACTAATATATTATATATTGCAGCTATTTTGGAAAGAAATGCTCAGAAAGAAGGACAGTCCAATCCTCCGCCATCACCGACAAGTGGTATACCGCAGACTTCTGCACTTCCAGACTTGTTAGCTAATGCTCATGATGTTCACAATGTAGATAAGTGAGTTATCTCTACATATTATTATTATGTTATAGCCCTTTTATATTTCTACAAGCTTCCGCCCGAGACTTCGGCCGCGTGGAAATGGCTACCGGCGCGGCGCCCCGGCCAGTACCCCCCATGACCGCCAGCGCGCATGTTACTTAATCAGTATTTTGTTGGGGAGTTATTTTAAAACTACGATATTTCCTAGGATTTTCATTTAAATGAAATGATGTTGATGAATAACGTATTTATTTCGCTAAGATATATCATGTTTATAAAAAAAAATTTGCAAATAATGCATTAATTGAGAACATATTTGATTACCATAAAATTGGTTATAGTATGCCGCGAACTTTTTTTTAAAAGGGGGACAATTCCGTCGTCCATAATTTTTGCGTAACTTTAACGGTTCAGATAGTCCACACAACAGAAGCTCTGAAATTATATTATTTTCCCGTTTTAGCAACATTTTTCATCGATGCTCCGCTTCTATATAACCTTCCTTGATAAATTGACTAACCCAAAAATATTAGTTCCGGCGATTATCGCGTACAAACAACTTCAGCGTTATAATATTAAATTATTATATTATTATATAGTAGTTTATGGATGGGTGATGTTAAGATAATATAGTTGAATACCATTTATTTTTATAAATTTAAAAGAAATAATGTTAATCTTTACAGGGCATTGAATATGGAGATAGTAGTCAAGTGTCTAACTACACTTCAGCATTTGTTTTCGTGGCTACCTTTGTCCTCACATGTGCCACCATCACTTGTTACTACAGTGTTTTATTGGGGCAGTATAGCTACACAATCACAGGTATATTATGTAAATACTTTTTTGTTATAATTTCAATTTTTACATAGATTAAAGAGTTAATAAAATAAATTAAGTCAGCAATGTGCCGCCATGATCAGTCATGCCAGGCAAGTGATGGGTTTTAACGACTGCAAATACAGCCTCGACGAATGGCTTACGTGCCTTGCGAAATATAGAGGAGCTTGAGATTTAAAATCCGTATTTATTATCTAGCTTCTCCAGTTTTGGTGATTTACCTGTGCAAAAGTTGTTTATCGGCTACAATCGCAAGCCCAGTGCGCGGTCCACTGCGCTGCGCTTCTCTAGTTCGTTCAGTATAGTATGGAGAATAACAGTGTTTCATTTAATATCACAAGCCCATTTAATATCACATTATTATTATTAATTGGAAATTAAAGACTATTTGATACAGCAATTTATTGTCGGCCAAAAATATGGCCCGTTCAGAAGCACTATAATGTGTGAGCGCGGTCGTCGGTAGAGCTCTATTTATTGTATGGTAGAGCATGGAGGCGGCGCTGGCGGGGCTGGGCGGCGTGTGCGAGCTGCTGTACCGGCGGTACGCGCCGCCGTCGTCGGCCGCCACGGCGCTGCGCCTGCACCACTGCGCGCTGCGCCTGCTGCGCCACCTCACGCACGCGCCGCACTACATGATGCACGCGCACCACGAGTCAGTTCATAATAATCAATATTTGTTTGTTTGTCTTCTATGCGTTCCAATCCATTTACCTACCAGATTGTGATTGAATTTTGTTACGGTGGTCTGAGGACTTCCGCTAAAGTTCTTGGCCCAAAACACCTACATACTTTTTCATTATGCCCACATGCACAGCTAGTATTTAAATAAAATAAAGACAGCTTAGTTACATCAAGTAAAACTCAAGAACAGCTGGACCGATTTGGATGAAATTTGGTACTTTTTAGTTTATAGCCTGGATTGAAACGAAAACTAGTAAATAAATAAAATTGATGATTGATGATTTTTACAAGCACAAAGTCGGTTTAAGCCTTGCCTTGGAGAAGCTACGCCATCGGCTCGCATTTGATATTCTTTCAAAATACAAAAAACGAAGCGAAGTCTTGTTATTGTAAATATTATCGACATGTGTAGCACATCATGTTACGCTGACTAAACTGAACACTATATTGGCTTATGATCTTTGTACTTTATTCGTGTGAAAATAATTTATAATCTGAACTTTGTCATTTAAATTAATGAATTAGATTTTCCGGGTTTATGAAATTTGAGATTTGCCCAGTTCGGTGATAACTACTTACAGCTTTCTTCTTTCTATTTACAATCAATTTTCAATTTTCGATTTTATATAAAAAGAAATGATATTAAATATATAAACCCTTTTATTACTATATGTTGTATTTTGAGACATTGCATTAAGTCACGATTCCAAAACGACGCCAATACAAAAAAAAAGTCTAGGTAAGTATATAAATTTTCCTGATAACAATTACTTTATATATAATTTTAGAATTCACCTACCTGTGAGTCAAACACATGGAAAAATAATTTCTTAATACATAAAAACAGACAAAATACCGCAAATAAATTATTCAAAAGTGAAAATAAAATATTTTCCTCGATGCTTTTACTCTCGCCTAGTGCTCTTGCTAGTACTGCCCACAGGCAGCACTGGCAGGGTCGCCATGTCATGTGGGACCCAGGAGACGTGAAATGATAGTACGTATGACTTTGAAGAAAGAAGGTTTAAAATTGAATCTTACTTAGGCATTACATATCATATATATAATTATAACGTGGTGGAGGTGAGTCACACACTACATATGGCTGGTTTATGCGTTATGCAGTGCCACCAGTGGAAGTGGGTCTACTTCTGTCTGCTTGTCTAAACATTGCGTGATTACGGAAAACAAATGTTTATTTAATTAGATTAGTAATTTTCGTTTTCGCTAGCTTATGTAATAATTAATTAGCAATTTGATAAAACCCTTTTTTCCTTTTCAGTTACCTGAACAAGTTAGCAGAATTCCTTAAATTATTCGTATCATTGCATTTTAAACGACTAGAAGCAGAGCCGGAATTTAATGCCATAGAGTTTTTGTCATATTTATTCCAATATACATTCCAGGTGTGTATAATATTAAGCTTTGCTCTTTGATTTAAACTTTAGCAACTATTTTGGGAAAAAACTTTACATTTTGTGAAAAGTATTAATACAAATTGTTATATTTCAGGTGCCCACATGTGCTATTTTTGTAAATTGTCTAGACATATGGATCCAATTCATCGACATTCTTAAGCCAGAAGATACTGCAAAGTATGTATACCTACGTTTGTACCTAATAAGTGTATTATTTATGCGACTCTTTTCTAAAGGCATTATAATTTTAGGTACTGGGAGGCTTTGCAGGCGATTGTCGATAGAGTGTTAAATAAAATACAGTTCCAACATAATAAAACTCAGCTTCAACACCTCGATAACGACGTGTGTGATGATGATGTAAGTGGAAAACCAGAAAAAGGATTTTATAAATGTTTTATTTTTATTTTTGAATTTTTCAATGCTATATTGGGAAAAATCAACTCGTCCCATCTGAGATTTTTCAATTCAACATTTATCATAAGGATTATATCAACATAAAATGTTCTGTGTCAAAGTTAATTATTCTAAGTGGTCGCATGGATTTGTGTTCCGTGTAATATAATTTCTGATCTGCTATATTACAGGGTGAGACTGAATGGCAAACATTCCTGAAACACTGTATAGAATGTATAGCACGAGTGGCAGAACTAGCACCATTAGACATTTTCACTAATGTGGTAAGTTTTTCAGAATTTATTTGAATTGTTATAAAATTGCCCCTATAATTTGTTGATAATTTTTGTCTCTATCTGAAGGAAGGTAGAAGCTGATATCTGTATCTTACACCGTATAACTAGCTACAGCAGTCAGTCATAAGAGTTTTCTAAAATTGACAAACATAAAATTACACAAAAACACGGACTTGTTCTTGTTTAAAAAAGCTTAATAGAAAATTTGTTGCTAAAGTCTGTTCACCGAAACGAGCTAGTACTGAGAAAACTCGGTCGCTCATGATTGGCTGAAAATAATTCGATCGACGGAGCGACGAGCGAGCGGATTGCCTATGGGCCTTATCTTCAGCCAATTGCAAGCGAGCGGATTCTCTCAGTACAAGCTCGGGAGAAAATAGCTCGTTTAGGATATTTTAGCCTCTTGTATAACAATGTACTATGTACACCCAGCTGGAGCGGTGGCAGTGCCTGGTGGGCGTGCACGCGCGCGCGGCGGGCCGCGCCGGGCCCGCGCCGGACGCCGAGCGCCTGCTGGCCGCGCTGCTCGACCTCGCCACGCTCACCCGCGTGCTGGGCCGCCTGGCGCCCGCCCTCGCCACAGGTTCTTTCTTAGAGTTCCATACCCAAAGTAAAACGGGACCATATTACTAAGTATTACTTACTAATAATCTTCTGTCCGTCTGTCTGCCTGTCTGTCTGTCCGTCTGTCACCAGACTGTATCTCGTGAAGCGTGATAGTTAGACAGTTGAAATTTTCACTGATGATGTATTTCTGTAACAACATAATAAAAACAAAACAAAAACAGAATTAAAAAAATATTTAAGGGGCTCTCATACAACAAACATGGTTTTTTTGCCGTTTCTATAGATATGGCACGGAACCCTTCATGCGCGAGTCCGACTCGCACTTGGCCGGTTTTTATTTTATTTGTTTATGAATGACGGGGAGACTCTTAGCCTTCATCTTACCTGATGTTAATTTTTTTGGAGGACAGAAGCAGTGTATACAATTGTAGACCAATATCGGTGTTATTATTATTTATTATTATTAATAATAATAATATCGGTGTTACCCTGCATATCGAAGATTTTACAAAAATAAGTTTTTGTCTAAAAATAAAATACTATCCGATACACAGTACGGATTCCGAAAGGGTATATCAACTCAAGATGCTATAAATGACTTAACACAACATATTGTTGATAAAGTAGACAAAGGAGAAAATGTCTTACCGTATTTTTAGACCTGGAAAAAGCCTTCGACATAATTTCTGTCCCCATCCTTGTGCGCAGACTTGAGGGTATTGGAATAAGAGACACCTCTTGCAATTTTATAAAACTACCTTGTTGACAGGAAACGAATGGTAAAAATAGAACATGTATACAGTGACGAAGAATCTATCTGCTATGGCGTTCCCCAGGGTTCTGTTCTCGGCCCGACACTGTTTTTGGTTTATATAAATCAATTATGTAGTCTTCAGGATAGTGGAGGCCAAACTTTTGTTGTGCCGATGATAGAGCGGTAACGTTCTCTGGAAACCAAAATTGCTGGTCGGTTAAATAATTTTTTTTTTACCCTCAGTACCGAAAAAACCAAATTTATATGTTTCTCTCCAGATAATAGGTCTCAGCCTATATTTTGATCTCCGTATTCATGGATGTTCCGTTCAGTCTGACTGTCTCTGTCCTCTTGTTAAAATTAGAAAACTCATCTGGATTTTTTAAAAATTACGTTATATTATGCCTACTAAACTCTTAAACAAAATATAAGTTGCTCTGGCCCTGTCATCACGTATTGCATCCCTATATGGTGTGGTGCGTCTAAAATTAAATTTCTTCACCTTGAGAGGAGTCAAAGGGCACTTATCAAGATTATGTATGCTAAGCCCTACCGGTTCCCGAATACCGAACTATATTGTGACGGGGCTCCTAGTCCGGCAGCACTAGAGTCGCCGGAACGTCGGAAACGCCGCACTCGTTTAATAAAATAAAAGAATCATACAGAAACCAGCTACCTGAACGGTACTATTTTTAAGTTTGGTAAATAATAAGGCTAGAACGAAATGGCATCGTTACAATATAAGCTCTGTGGCCTCTAGAAACGACATAAAATTCTCAACAAGAAAACTATGTTTTGTTGATATGTAATAGTCACTTCATATGAGATAGGTCACCGTCATCTTTCACTGCGATGATAGATGAAGTATTGGTTTTTCTAGTTAGAATATTGAAATTTTGAACCCAAACGTGACTATAGTTCTTCTCGGCAGCTGCTTTTTTGGTTCTTGTAAGCAATTGTTTATTTTCTTTGACATAGTTACTGCTCGTGTTCTCCTTGATACTTAGATCCTCAGCGTCTATATACTTATTTTTGCACATACATACACAAACACACACAAAACACACGCGCGCACACACATACACACCCACACACACACACACACATTACACAGGCTTTGGAATCTGTTGTCTTGTTTTTTTGTTCCTAATAAGTTACGTACCTACTCAATATTTTGTATTGTCTTGGGAAGAGCGAGTCAACCCCAACATAAGTATTACATTAATTTCTGGGGTGTCTCAACACTTTGTAATAAGTATATTGAGTAATAATAGTAGATTGTTTACCAAGGGCTGTATGACACCCATAACAGTCGAGTGTTTTGGCGCCCGAACGAAGTGAGGGCGCCGATAGTTCGAGACTGTTATGGGTCCATTCCATACACCCGAAGTAAACACTCTACTTTTCATTTTGAATTGAAGAAAAATGTTACAAAAATAAAAACACCTAAAAATTTACTTAAAATTAATGGTTTGAATCGTACAATTACTAAATGATAATGAAATGTTTTTCCCAGAGATATTCACATTAGATATTGCGATATTTGAGTATCATTAAAAAATATTATAATGAAGCAAAATAAGCTGTATAAGCTTCTGTGCCTTTGCCTACATACCTTTGGTAAATAAAAGTCCAAAGAGATTACAGATATCGATTTGACATGACACCCCCTATTCTTTTTTCAAATTTATTACAGCCCTAGGGCCGCCACATATCACTTTCAACCCGCATTTTAGGCAAGTTATGAGTTACTTTCAGAATATGAGACATGAAAAGATATTTTTATTTATATATTTATTATTATTTTATTGTTAAGGCTGGAAACGAGCCTCTCCCGAAATCCTCAATCACTGAGGAACTGGCTATCTTATCTCTAACTGCCGGAACACAACAATGCTGAAAACATAGTTGTTATGTCGTCGGACTTAGATAAGATGGTGGCAGTTAGCCAGGCGGACTTACACCCAAATCGAATACAATATGTACCCCCGCTGGAAATCGAACCTTGGGAGGGTCTGGTTCTGATATCGGTGGTTGTATCACTAGACCACAGAGAAGGCAAGTAAAAAAAAATTAAAAAAAATCGCGGTAACTCGTCTGGCGCTATGTCTTGCAAGGTCGCTAATCGCTTGATCGCCTTGTTAGCCTCGACACTCGCGCGACGAGTGATTAAAAAAGAGGTCTTGGTTGCAGACACGGAGAGCGGGCACCGCGCGGCGGGGCTGGCGCTGGTGGAGCGGTCGTGCGCGGCGCTGGCGGGCGCCGCCCTCACGCGCCCGCACCGCGCGCACCACGCGCCGCCGCACCACCACGCGCACGTGCAAGTGTCAGTATCTCGTCGTCTCACACATCAATATACAGAGCGGGCACCGCGCGGCGGGGCTGGCGCTGGTGGAGCGGTCGTGCGCGGCGCTGGCGGGCGCCGCCCTCACGCGCCCGCACCGCGCGCACCACGCGCCGCCGCACCACCACGCGCACGTGCAAGTGTCAGTATCTCGTCGTCTCACACATCAATATACAGAGCGGGCACCGCGCGGCGGGGCTGGCGCTGGTGGAGCGGTCGTGCGCGGCGCTGGCGGGCGCCGCCCTCACGCGCCCGCACCGCGCGCACCACGCGCCGCCGCACCACCACGCGCACGTGCAAGTGTCAGTATCTCGTCGTCTCACACATCAATATACAGAGCGGGCACCGCGCGGCGGGGCTGGCGCTGGTGGAGCGGTCGTGCGCGGCGCTGGCGGGCGCCGCCCTCACGCGCCCGCACCGCGCGCACCACGCGCCGCCGCACCACCACGCGCACGTGCAAGTGTCAGTATCTCGTCGTCTCACACATCAATATACAGAGCGGGCACCGCGCGGCGGGGCTGGCGCTGGTGGAGCGGTCGTGCGCGGCGCTGGCGGGCGCCGCCCTCACGCGCCCGCACCGCGCGCACCACGCGCCGCCGCACCACCACGCGCACGTGCAAGTGTCAGTATCTCGTCGTCTCACACATCAATATACAGAGCGGGCACCGCGCGGCGGGGCTGGCGCTGGTGGAGCGGTCGTGCGCGGCGCTGGCGGGCGCCGCCCTCACGCGCCCGCACCGCGCGCACCACGCGCCGCCGCACCACCACGCGCACGTGCAAGTGTCAGTATCTCGTCGTCTCACACATCAATATACAGAGCGGGCACCGCGCGGCGGGGCATGCACCAATATACAGATACATGTATTAAATAACAGTGATGAACAGGTGCATTTATCTCAGAATTCAGAATGGATACGGTTTAGAGAGGTGCTGTCTCATCTCAATAACTAAGGAGTGCATAGAGGAGATTAAGATTGCTTTACAGTCTGGATATCCTCCATTTACTCCCTGGATGATCAGATCACAGCTCGATCAATCCTTGGCAGAGAACCAAGGCTCAAAAGTTCTCGTTTGTACTGAAATAGACTAGTGTTTCTAATTATCTGACCACCACTGTATATACTCTATCGATTGAACAAGGCTTTAATGGTGTGCAGGAATTTTCGAAAAGGCGCCAACCCTCCATACATTTGTGGCATTGTCCTTTATTGAAGAAGTTATAAGTCCATTGTTGTTGAAAGCTGAATTAAATTTTATACCATTTTATACATTCCACAGCCATGCTGAAATGTTTGCGTGCATGGGAGCATGGTGCTGTTACGCTAACGAGTGTGGTGTGCCAGGTCATACGATGGAAAGTTTATTCGCTTCCGCTGTTCCTTTCCTAATGCCACATGAAATATCAGTAAGTAAAGACGAGATTTGAGTTAAATTGTACAGATAAAAAATTATAAAAATCTAATTTGTTTCTTTACTTTCAGGAACCACCCCTCTTATGCCACGCTGCAGCACACTTACTGCTTAGCTTATCAAAAAATGTCAAAGTCACAAACGATCCTGTGGCGTTAGTTGGAGATCTGTACAATCATGCACAAAGATCGCTACATTACTTAGAGCCAAAGGTGAGCAATGTAATTCTGATTTCATTAATTTTACATGCTGACCTACAGCGCTGTTTGTGTATTTTCTACAACGGGAAACGAGACGAAACCTTAGTCTTACCTGATGCTAAGTAATGATAAGTCTTAAGGAAGAGTCGCGCTTTTCCAAGAATCCGAAACCATTGATAAACTGCCTATCTTATCGTTTATCGGAGAAGCCAGTGTGATGTGTTAGGCATACATTAGACGGACATTTAACCGTCACTCACTTCCACCCAACTGATGGTTGCATCATCAGTCATTACTAATGACTAATTTAATTTAATCTAAATTCATTTATTCAAGCTACCAAGGCTCACATTATGTTAGTAAAAACTTATCCTATGTTAGTATCAATTAATTTAAAACAATCTTTGAAATGGAGGCACCGGTTCATGCAATGACAGCCAATGCCTCATAAAGGGGCCGTCCATGCGGCCCGCTACCACGTTCAGGAGGCTGTTGCTGCTGTCGCGCGTCCGTCCCACCATTGAAGCTGCCCTTTTTCGCATAATGGCAAAAAATCCATCAACACTCGCTTCGGCGAATATCCCCGATGCGCTACAGAAGCGAGGCAGGCGCAACAGCGTCCTAAACGCGTTGTTATATTGAAAGCGAAGGGTTTCTACTAACTAAGTATCCCGCAACTTCATGCAACCATCAGTCAACGCATTCATTATACGGTGGGGCTGCGAACATATAAAACATGGATGCATTTCTAACGCTCAAAAATTACACCACGAAAAGTGCATTAGTTGGGCGTCACCTTTAAAAACTGTCGTATTTTCCGGATCACTATGGTCTGTCTCATGGTTGAAGCAACGTCATTGAACGCTTGTCAAACGGGTCACAAAAAATTATAAAAAATGCCGTCATGTATTGTAAAATGGTGCAGAAATAGCACAAATGATTCTCGCAAGTCTGATGGGATTATTTTTCACATGTAAGTACTGCGATTTCTACAATAAACGTTAATAAAAATAATTTTGAATCTCGTACAGGGATGTGATTATGCCAAATGAAGTAAGTAATTTAAAAATAACTAAAGTATGTTTTTCAATCTCTGATAAAAAAATTACAGGTTTTGTTAATATTCATATTTGTTTGTTTTTATTACGAATATTGCTATTTTTATAATTCTGATTCAAACAAAATTCAATTTTAGTACTACTGTCAGGTTTAAGATGCGAGATTTCACGCACAAGGAATATGCTGCCGCCTCGCCTTCTCGAATAAGACAACTAGAATTAGCATGTTGCAAAAACGGGGAAAAAATGATATTTTTGGGAGTTTCCATTGCGTACGCTGTGTAAACGGTTAAAGATATGTAAAAATCATGTAAAATTAAATTGTTCCCCATTAAAAGTTCTAAGGTTGACTCACTATAACCATTTTTATAAAGACATAAAACGTTCTAAACTGATGCATAATTTGTGTAGCTGTTCATAAACATGTCACATATATTTACAAAATTGCACTTTACATCATTTCATCCTAATGAATATCTTAGGAAATATCATAGTTTTTAAACAACTCCGCAACAACAGGTAAGCTTCCTTACTTTATACTGATATATTCCAGACGTTTAAGCTGGAACGTTACACGAACAAATAGCGCCCTTGCCGTGGCCGGATTGTATTTGAGCAGAGACTGCCTACTTGAGTATTTAGCGTTAGGAAAAACTTAGTGGATGAGTGTTGATGTCAAACTACAAACAGTTTTTTTTTTCAAAACTAAGTGTATTAGGTGTTACATTAGATGTTACATAAATGTGCTTATAACTTAGTCACCTTGAAAAGATATCTATATCTTGAAAAGTGATACCTAATAATATTTCTTTTCCAAGAAATAAAATAAAATATTATTGTCATAACAAAAAAAAACGTAAACATTAGTCTAACTTGTGTCTCGGAAACCGGAAACCACGACGGTATCACTGGAACAAATTAGTTCCAGTTACTTTCGTCAAAAAATATTTATAACGTAGATTTTGTTTTGCATTCCAGATGGCGATATATTCTTTTCTTTTACGAACAGGTCAATATTTAAAAAAATTACAAATACTTAAAACAAGTCAAAATATATATAAATTTTCTAACATCTATTAATATTGCTTGCTTATTGTTGCATAGTTCATCTAAGCTCTGGTTGTCAAAATTTTGTGACGCATCGCATTCTATTTGTTATCAGCACCAGTGCTGAATGAAAAATGAATGGCCAATCACAGAGCATGCGCCATGTCATTTTCAAAATGACGTAAATTGTGAAAAGCTGCCTATTACCGACCTAAACTCACCACTTATAAGGATGTTTTTTTACGTGTAGATAATTTTCGTGTATTATCACTTGTCTATTGTGTGCGTATCTCTCGTGTGAAACGGGTGTCAATAATTATTGGAGGCTTGTATGAAGGGACTGCTTCCATGTTTTATATGTTCGCAGACGGTGGGGTTTTTCGCCTGTCACAGCGGGAACTGTGCTAAAACTGACAGAAAAACCTACCGCCTAAAGGACGCGTTTGTTTGTCCGTTCATGTATATTGATGAGCACGTGTTGTGTTAAACGACAGCAGCAGTAGACCGCATGGTGTTAGACTAAACTACCAGCGGGGACTGCGGGCGCGAGGTCGGGCGGGCAGGCGGAGCGGGTGCCTCTCGGTCAACTGTAGTTTTTTGTTTGTATCTGCTAGCTAACCGCGGCGCTTTATGTCGATGTATACCAATGAATATATATTACGTTATGTGTACAGACAGCAGCAGTAGTCCGCGAGGCGTTGCTCTCGCTGCTGCTAGCGCGGAGTGCGGGCGCAGGGTTGGGGCGGGAAACCGCGGCGCTTTAAGTCGATGTATATCAATGAATATGTATTATGTTATGTGTACAGACAGCGGAAGTCGTCCGCGAGGCCTTGCTCTCGCTGCTGCTAGCGCGGAGTACGATCGCGGGGTTGGGACGGGGCGCTTTATGTCGGCGCTTTATGTCGATGTATACCAATGTATATTTGTGTCAAAACAGACAGCGGCAGTAGTCCGCGAGGCGATGCTCTCGCTGCTGCTAGCGCGGAGTGTCGGCACGGGGGTGGGGGCGGCGGGAGTGGGGGTGGGCGGAGAAGCGGCACGAGCCTTACTCGGCGCGTGGACGGCGCCGCTGCCGGCCGCCGGTCCGGCTGTCACATTACCGCCGCTCACCGCGCTGCTGCACGCGTTCGCGCATGCACCCACTAATGCCAAAAAGGTAAGTCCGGCTGCTAAAAGACTGGATTTATAACAGGTCGTTTCTTTATAAAGTGATAAAGCTTATTTTTCTATATCTTATTTTGCAGGGCAATCATAAATGAACTTTGTTAGATAGCTCACTTTAGCGGTGCTTGTTTTGTCGTAACGTAACCACTTTTCCATTCACTGCTACACTTTTAATGTCTTTTGTTTTACACACTCATGCACCCAAGAATTCAATATTGTCTACTTAAAACTCGATTCTTAAGTAATTTGGTAATAGCAAACTACTGCCCACCTTTATATTTTACCCAATTTACATAAAAGCAGAATATAAAAGCGCGGCAGAGACGGCACTACGCATATTTGTGCGACCCACAGAACAGAAAAAACAGTAGAAGTCGCAAGTGGGCGGTACCCGCGTAGCCCCACATGAGCAAAGGTTTGCCTATGTTCAAGTACATCGTCGTTTTGCTTACTCAGTCGCGATCGTAACCTCCACGCGGAATAATATAGACAAAAATTAGAAAAATGCCATACTGTGCAGTTTTGAAGTGAAAAAATTATAGCCGAGAGACTAATTAGTCTAAAGGAGGCATAACATATCATCGGTAAATCATATTTTCTGTTATTTTCACTTATTTTCACAAAAAAGATAAATTGTAATATTTTTTAAAATAAACAATCTGAATCCAATCTTCCGTCTACGTTCTTAAGGTGTATATTTCAATGTACAGTTTACCGTTTCTAGAAGTTTCTAAGCATAATCCGAAGTACTGAAAGCATGCTTTTCGTCGTACTTGGTCGCCACTCAATTAGTGATGCGCCTTATCGCTGATACATAACCGGGGTCGGTCGGTTCCAAGTTTTTTTCGGTACCGGTACTGTAGGGTGATGGACTCGGGAAAACCGGTACTCGGTACTGAGAAACCTCTATTGAAAAATAATCTACTTTTGTTATATTAAGCTATTTAAAATGAGTGGTTATATGAAAACAAGTATTATCAAGAAATAAGTAGGAATCACAAAGTTAGATTTTACATGTTACAAAGTTCAAAGTCGCATCATTTTGTCATAGATAGGTCAGCGTTTGACCTTTACCTCGCCTGATGGTAAGATTATAATAGAATAATATTTAATTTTGTTATTAGCAACACATGCTATGTGATGCCATTACTGATCTCAGTTCAGTATAATATGACGCAAACAGCGGTTACTGCACTGATACCATGTAGATAAGCGGTGATGCGATCTACGATGATCGCACTAGCCTGGATATACCAAAACACAGACTCCGATAAACAAGTTTCACTCAAGCTAATAAATGCTGAGCGCGTGTCTTTGAGATATCCATAACTTTTTGAGAGTAGGTGATGGGGATGAGATTAACTATTTCAGCTGCACACTGACCGAAATGTGAACCGTCCTCTTTAACTGAAGCGTGTAAAGGTTGTATTGGGAAACCACCTCAAAAGTGAGACTCAATGCTTAATAAACACAAGCTCGATTAAGCATGTAATCGAGCTTGTGTTTGAGCAAATATTCAAGCGTGAAGTACTTTCTCACCTTTGCCAGTAATGCAAAGCTTTTTAATCTTACAAGCTAAATGTCTGTATTAGAAGAAAATACCATGAATTAGCAGATCGTTAATTTGAGTATGTAGCACAAATAGTCAACAAAGAGTACTGAACCTGAATAGCAATGAGAACTCAAATTGACTAACCTCAAGAAATTCGATATCCAGACACACAAACCAGTCGGGAAGTTGATATGATGAAAGTTTGCCAATAAGGCGTTAATTTCAAACCATGTTAAAATTATCCATTATCTTACAAATAATGGGCGTGACTGTAAATAAAATTGGCAGGGTCGCCACCACTGCCATTTTTAATTATTGGAGAATTTCGATGGTGGTTCGCAAGTCTCGGTAGCTCAGTGGTTAGAGCATTGGACCGGATTTCCAAAGTTCGTGGGTAGAGTCCCATCTGCGAATTCACTTGTGGCCGAGTTGTTTTTTTCCAATATTTTATAAAAACAGCATTGAAAAATGCATCAATTAAAGAATCATAAATTTAACACATTAATTTGAATGGTTTTTTACTATTATTGAGAACCGAGAGTATATACCAATTCTCCGATACGATGATACCGGTACCAGTTAATTCCCGGGGATTCTCGTTGTATGCTCAGGTGCATCACTAAATTGATTGGCGATTTGCTATTCAATTAGTGATGCGCCTTATTATCGTATAGACTACAGATATCGATAAGTATAGATGCAGATAATTTGCGACCGATTTCTAATAGGCATTTCCATTTTGCAAATTGTGAATTAACATTGATACAAATAATACAAAAATAACGTTTCATTTTAATATGGACATGGATTTCAAATTCTTTGATTTATGAAAGGGTTTTGATTTATGAAAACCGTTTGCCATAAGGTAAAATTGCATTTGTTGCTTTTTAAAAAGCATAGCGACATTTGGTTGTACTTTAATATCTTTTACCAAACTCGGCCGTCCGTCCGCTAAAGTACCAGAATTACAGGTGATCTCGTAACGTAATCGGGTACATGACCGATATTTTTTTGTTTTACTAATGATTAATATAATTTGATGGTTATTAGTACTAATATAATATCAAACATTATAATATTTTTAAAACGTTTTCCACGTTTCATTTTTCTAAATATGCTTTGAAGATAAAAATATAAAATAAATAACTAATTAAATTGTATTATTGTTTAATATATATTGTTTTGCCGTGTGGTAACGGCCTAAGAATACAAGTGTCACCGCTCTCTTACATGCCTGGGATGTCGTAAAAGTCGACTAAGAGGCACGACACATTGAGCACCTGTGGGAGAGAAGGAAAACTTGAAACAAACCCTCTACCAACCCGTCTGGCCAGCGTGGTAGCAGTAGGCTAATAGCCTTCTATGAACGCCACAGTAGGTGTAAGCTAGGAGAGGCCTTTGTCCAGCAGTGGACGTCCACAGGCTGATGATGTGATGTGTGATTGTTTAATATGTATTTTAAGTATGTTTATCCGTTATCTAGTATCCAAAACACAAGTTCTTCATGAAACTTAACGTGGGCTAGATAATCAGTGTGATTGTATGCAAATATATATTATTATATTATATTATTATTACACAAAAATCAAGATTACAAAATGTAGCTGCTATATTTATTGTATATTGTAATCTTGCGTTACAGCGTTATGCATGATTTGTGTGTGTAACGTGTAACGGTGTATTGAGTTTAGGTATATCACCCTGTTAGTAAAATATAACGTTACAAAAATCATTTTAATTTCTTGTTTTCAAATCTTAATACCGATACCGGCAATTATTAAAACCCACGTGCGGAAAGACAGAAGATGAGCAATCACTAGTTTTTGTAGTTACAGCGAATCTAATGCCTCGCTGGCCACGCTAGTGCCAATTTATTTGCCGAAACTCGTGCTTAGGTTTTGATCGACGTATCGATATACTTAATTGTGTTCAACCCTAATAATCAGTAAGCTTGTTTCTTTAAAGCGCCATCTAGTGTGGAATAGCGTAATTAACATGGCAAAAGCAAAGCTATTAGCAGCATGTCTGTAGCGCTACCTTGCGCAGAATAGATGCACTACTTGGCACATTCACGCTGTTATTTAATTATGAACTATAATTGTATAGCATAAGAGTTCAACTCGGAATGCGTTTTTTTAACCAATCACAACGAAGATGCTATTTTACACTTGTGTGAGTTGGCTACGCCCAGGGTACGCAGGTTTTCTATGAGAGACCCGTCTCATGCTACTTCTACTGTTTTTTCTGTTCTGTGGTGCGACCCGTCGTACGCGAGCGCTGAGAGTGAGATCACGGAGTTTTTCTTCACGAATTATTAGTTTTTGAGACTCTAGGATAATTCTGTCTTCGAATAAATGCATTAAATCTTGTATTGGAAAATCTTTATAATTTTTCCACGCAGATAATAGCCGAAAGCATGCAATGCGCGGCGGAAACGGCACTGCGCATGTTGTGCGAGCCGTCGTACGCGAGCGCCGAGACTGAGATCACGGAGTTCTTCTTCGCGCTGTTTACAGCGCTTTTGCCGCAGCTGGGCAATTTCGCCTTCACTGCCATAGATGTATTCTTAGAAGTTGCGCAAAGGTATGTTGTGGTGCTACATAATAGATAATAGAGATGCAGTATACGATAACGTCTTCAACATGCAAATGTGAAATAATTTTTTAGATACAGCAATCAAATAAAGCTAGTAAATGCAAACAGGTTAAGGGTTTTTTATTTCATGATTTTTATTTTTATTTTCATGAAATAAAAATATAAATTAAAATATATACATAGTTATTAAAATATAAAAAATTACAACACATATGATTTTAATAATTGTGCTGATGTAAGCCCTGCGCTACATTTTGCGCAAAAACAAACTTGGTATACGGTTCGAAGAAAAATGGGATGCCATGCTTGCGTAGTCATTAATTTTTTGACGGGAGACATGAGACCAGTTACTTTTTTCTAGTAAATTTTCTTGTTTAATAATTATCAAATAAAAATAGCATTGTAAAATGCAAAATTAAAAATAGTTATAAATAAAGCACGTTTTCTTATATCAAACTTTTCCGGTCAGTCGAAAATGAACTTTGTGGACTTGACGAACTGTCAGAAACTCATTCACTCAGGGGCGTCAGCGTGACTGTAGTGTAAATGTGGTGAATAGGGGCGGCGGCGACAGCAGCCTGGAGCGGCTGGTGGAGTGCGTGCGGCTGGGCGTGGAGGCGGGCGGCGGCGGCGTGCGCGTGCGCGCCGTGCTGGCGCTGCTGCACGCGCACGCGCTGCCCCGCGCGCACGCGCACGCGCCCGACCTCGCGCGCGCCGCGCACCGCCTGCTCGCCAGGTAACCGATGCCCTTTTTGTACAGGGTGGAAAAAATACGGTCACAGGAGGACAAGTAACCGCCTTTGTGGTCTAGTGGGACAACCACCGATATCAGACCCAGGGGTCCCGGGTTCGATTCCCAGCGGGGGTACATAAAGATAAAGATAAGATAGCCAGTTTCTCAATGATTGAGGATTCCGGGAGATTCGCTTTCATCTTCAGCCTTGTCAATACTTAACAGCTGGTATAATGAGGGCTAAGAGTCTCCCCGTCGTTCATAAAAAAAATACTAATATTGATGTAAGCAATGATGATGTTGATGAGATGTAACACTATCGATTGGTACCATAAAAGTACACAATGTTATGTTTCTCAATCCGCCGGTTCGATTGCAGGTTCCGGTGCAGGTAAATGATTTTACAAAAATCTTTAAATGCAGTTTAATTTATTTAAAAAAATAAGGAATGTTTCCTTTGAGTAAAATTTTGCTCACATCAATATTTAGGGTATTTTCCCTCCAATGATCGTCTTTTTTTCCCACCCTGTATATTGGTCTATTATTTGTGATATAAACGTTTTCTATATATCTATTACTCTTTAAAAAAAGCTCCCTAAAAAAACTACTGGTCAACCGGGAAGTACCCCGACTGTACTTGCCCTCCTTTTTTATTTGAGTGTAAAGGGATGCATATGCTGAACCCGTAGGACTGTAACAAAAACATACTGGCCATCTTGGGCGCCAAGTTGATCACGGGCTCACGGGGGATTGGGGTAGCAGTCGCCCCTAAAGGCGAATGATCTTTTGGCCTCACTTAATGCGAGACCGTTTGCTTCGGATCCTGCAAGACTGGAGTAGCATCAACATTTCTCATTCCATCTTTAAAACTATTATTGGCAGATTTTTAACATAGACATCAAATGACAGTATATCCCATGCATGATTTCAGAGTTTCATTTTAACATTCACAGTTATTTTAATCTAAAATCAGCCCTATTATTCATAGCTAATCACTCGGCACAGAAACTTCTATTATGTAGCGTCCTGATCCACCGGTGGCGGTACTTCTTTACGGCCAAGTGCGAGGGCGAGGAGAGCACCCGCCGCCTCAACGAGCTCCGCGAGGCGCTCTCGCTCGGCCCTGGGTCGCTCGCAGCTGCAGCCGGACATAGAGTTGCTGCATCAAAATTATGATGATAATATTTTTAACATAGGCTGTATATACGAGCTCTATACGATACGAACTCCGTCATCTTGACGTTCATCATTATTTTAGTGTAAGGATGGTCTAGTAATAAAAAAATCAGCACTAGTAATGTGGATTTACAAACCTCTATCGTGTAGCGTGCTGATCCACCGGTGGCGGTACTTCTTCACGGCCAAGTGCGAGGGCGAGGAGAGTGCCCGCCGCCTCAACGAGCTGCGCGAGGCTCTCTCGGCCCTGGGCCGGTCGTTATTGCAGCCGGACATAGAGTTACTACGCATCAACATCGAGACTCTGGACGCGCTGAACACTAAATGGAAGCTTTATCATAAGGTGAGACGTTGGGCACATCATATTTGTAGTTTGAATCGACTTAAATCTAGTTTAGTAAAATGGTTTAAATTGTCTTTTTTATACTACAATTTATATCTAAACATAGTAAAAGTAACGTACATCTTGTGTTTTGGCGCGCACTGTTCATTGAAATAAAACAACTTTTACGGATATCAAACTCGCTATATTTCACGAACTAAGTTGTAATTGTCCGTATTATTTGGTTTTTAGGGGTTTTTGATTTTCCCGACGTTTCGGCACCTTTTCAGCTGCCGTGCTACTAAAAACCTAAAAAATACGGACAATTACAAGTTAGTTCGTGAAATATAGCGCGTATGATATCCGTAAAAGTTGTTTTATTTTAATAGTAAAAGTAATTTTCGCGGAATTTTTATATTTGTTTGTTCAGTCAAACGCGTTCCCTTATGTTTTGGATGTCAATCAACATTTCATTCTTTATAGCAGGGATGCACAAACCTGTATGTGTACTCTGCAAGGGCGCCCCCCCCCCCCCCGCCCCCCCCCCGTGCAGGGTCCATGACTTAGGTGATCCACTCATTAAAATTGTTAAACATTGTTTTTATATATTTTTTGTCACAATAATATAGATTTTATTTAAGTACTTTCAATATTTTATAATTTAATATAATACTTTGTTTGACGGCAAATGCATTATTAGGAAACGAACGCAACGAAAAATTTAATTTTACCGCGCCACCACCACGGCCGCCACCTTTCATATGTCACATAATGTGTGACACTTGCGCGCAGGGGCGTGCATTGGTTTTCCTGCGTAGTAGGCACTGTAGATCTAACTAGTAACATCCTATCCTGCTACCGAATATTATAAGTTTGAAAGTTTATTAAGTAATAAGATATTTAATATCACGCTACGATTAATGAGAGCAGAGCATTAATGTAAAACGTTGCAAAAACGGGGAAAAATATTACTTTTGGGAGCTTCCGTTGCGGACGGTGTGTAAACGGTTAAAGTTACTAAAAATCATGTATGACGAAATTGTTCCCCATCAAAAGTTCTAAAAAAAAGTCCGCGACAGCATATGTCTATGTTTTATGGTTAACTCATTATAACCATTTTTAAGATAATAAAATTTGTTCTAATTATGGGCTGATTTTTTAATACCCGGATTAAAGTTCTCAATTAGTTTAATTCATATCATACTAAAACGAATGACAATCACATACACTGAAAGCGTTGAAAGTTCGTATAATACAATATCAGAGAAGTTATTTTATCTGTGTTTTGAAAAATCGACCCCAAGTTAACTACCCAAATCAAAACTCCCAATTTTGAATACTATCCAGACGATATTCCGCAACGAGTTTCTCTCGGAATTCCTGTCGGTGCTTCTGGCGAGTTTGGGCGAAGGGGGAGCACGCGCGCTTCTTCGCGACGAAGTGGTTGGCGCGGTTCACAGTATGGCGGCAGTCGACTTCGCCGCCTTCCGCGCTGCATTTTTACCGCATTTCCTCGCCGCGCTGCCCGGGTTAGCTCCGCAGCACGCGCACTTGCTCGCCGACTTCCCGCCGGACACGGTAAGACATTATGGTCACATTATTATTCTCTCTTCTCTTATCGTATGAGAATTAGTGGCTACATCTGTTGTCAGAGTTTACCAAGCCGCCTCTCTCACTTGGCTTAACGACTTTTATGGCAACAGCCGGGACCGACGGTTTTACGTGCCCTCCGAAGCACGGAAGCGCTCAGTTGTAGTGCCACTTTACGATCACCCATCCGACAACTGGCCGGACCGAGTTTTGCTTAATAAGTGATCGAATTCGATTAGTCGATCAAGCGCCGCCACGAGCGCTTCGACATTATTGTTTATTCAAATATTACACACACGACAAGGTGATGGGCTCGTTTTTAGCATGACGGCTATCGATTTGGCCGCCATCGCATAGGCACGAATTTTACAAAACTTAGAAAGTACGAATGTGTCATAAACAAGATGCTATGTTATTATTTTCAGGATTTACCAACATTCACCCAAAATATCCAAAGGCTGATGAATGACGTGAACTGTTACCGCGCATACAACGCGCTCGCGCCCCCCGGCATGACCGGGTAGCACACCGCGAGCTGAGACGCGATGGACTATTGACCACACTTTAGGGCTGTGATACGAATTTTCACTTAGGCAGTTCGCCACGAGTGACGATCGCTGAGCGATTAACTGAACATTCACAGTTCAATACGGAAATTCCTATGTGCAACAAAAATGCGCTGCGATTACGGGAGATACGAAAAGTAGTACGTGGACGAGCTGCCTTAATGCAGAGGACCCTTTTGTTAAGTTTTGTAATTATAGTAATGTTTCTCATCGTGATAATGTCAGGTTTATCTTATATTTAAGCTAAGACTTGTAGACTACGGAATTAACATTCTATTGGTGGGTGCAATTTATTATTTTGAGTTTCATTGGCGCGGAAGGTTTGTTTTTTACTTTTAATGGGTTTGCTCTAGATTCCAATCAAGCCCAGGGGGCTAAGACAGGATCCACGGTGGAGCGAGCAGACCCAGAAGGTGCCTTTTGCCCACCCTTGCTTTGAAGATGGACGGGTCATAAGTACTCGGAAATACAGACGCAGGGAGGGAGTTCCACTCCTTTGCTGTGCACAATTTAAAATATGTTGAGTAACGCTTGGGGACCATCTTTACGCGCGACATCTTTGATATTTCTAAAAGCGACATTTAGAAATATCAACCAAGAAGGGGTGGCCCGCAGTGCGTCTGGATGTCCGATGGAAGAAGGGAGATGGCGGTATGAGCACATGCAGCTCCTGAGAACAATCTCCGAAGTATAGTCTGTAAAAGACCGACAGACAGGCAACTTCACCAGTTCTTTGTATGGTGAAGACTAAGTTTCACACCCTACACGACAGTGCTGTCATCTGCATACCCAACCATTCCCGGTATTAACAGGTCAATGATGTGTCCTAATAATAAGGTGGTTATTGGTTTACTGACTGCACTGCATGTTTTTTTTTAAATTGGTAATGCTAGTAAAATAATACAATAATACAAAGCAATCTTTGTATTTAATATAATTGTAGCCAAAAATATTAACAATCGTGAGTGCGATGTGGTTTATGCGATGGCTTGACCAAGTTATTCATTAGTTTTAGTTTATATAAATAACTAGATTTTTAATGAAGTTTGGTTATGATTGGGGTAGGTGATTTGAATTTTGAATAGTCAATGGTACTTCATAATCTTTAAGTATTTAAAAGCGGACTTATCAATATATTTAAATATTATTATATTTTATGTTAAGGTGATTCCATTTAAAATTCCAATTTTTCCGTCACTTTACAATTTACGCATTTACCGGCCTCGTAAGAGGCATATCGTTTTATTTAGTACCTTTGCAACAATTACAATTACAATTATTTTAACTCTTCTCAAATCTGTTGTATTCTCTGTTTGGCTCGAATTTAAAATGAGTTTACTCTTGCAGCCTTCTATATTCTAAATTATTCAGCTCAAAACGACGGCTACTAATTCGGTATTAGGTAAAATTAGACTAAGTATAGCCTATTATGGTTAAATTGATTTTCAATCGGGGTCCTAGAATTAGTTACGTTTATAATTTGTAAAACTAATTTTAGGCTAAATCAGCAACTTATCTCCAAGTTGTTCAAAAAGGGATTAAAGTTGAAGACATGTTTTGTTCTACTATCAATCAAGATCATGTAAGAAAAATAGCAATATGAAGCCAAAAAAAAAACCTTTACTACGAAATGAATATGAATCTTTATTGAACACATTGGTAATAAGCTAAAAGACACCCAATAATATTTTAACACAGCACAGACTCCTCCAGACATGGAATATATTAAAATTAGTAGTTGAAACCATATAACTATGCATAGATCCTATCATGCATGACCATGAATATAACAAACATACTGAGAATATTTTATTTTAAGTATCAACTATTTCTCAAAAATGTTGATTTTATATGCTAGTCAAATAAAAGAAATGTCATCATTGTAAATTAAAAAAGAATATTTTGTCGATATGAAGCATATCATTTAGCAGTATATTTATGTTATACTAAATGAATTTAGGTGAATCGCTCAACATAAATGAAATAGGCTGCCATTGTTATTGTGATTTTACTAAGTTAAGATGCTATGTTTATGAAGTACATGTGGATAATTTTTTTTTATTAAGTATGTAACTTAACTACTTTTTTGTAACTAGAATTGCATTGTCTAGTTAGAAACTAACGCATTTATGTGCTTTTTATTTTAAAATAAATCGAATTATTAGTTTATAACCTGAATTTGAACTATATTTATTACTCTGAGGTTATAGATATATTTTGCATAAATTACATAATATGTATTGGTGGAGCGCATGTGGATTTGTCTTTGGACACGTTGGTATACAGTATGAAAAATTAAGACGGGACATGACGGGCAGGTACCTTAACCGTTCTTACTACATAAAAACGTTCTTAAGAATCATCCTTATTTTTTTGAGAAACTTTGAACTGCACTCAGATTCTGAAAATAAAAAAAATCTGCAGAAACTTGATGCCAATCGATCCTGTTTCTTATAAGGATCAAAACAGTCTTAGGGCCGGTTTCAATAATCTATCTCTAACTAGAGGTAGGCTTATCTTGGTTACGTTACTTAGCAACCGCTGTTATTTTGGTCTGAATAACAAAAATATCTAGGCAACAAAGCTCTAGTAAG
Organism: Chrysoteuchia culmella; assembly: GCA_910589605.1. Classification (NCBI taxonomy): domain Eukaryota; kingdom Metazoa; phylum Arthropoda; class Insecta; order Lepidoptera; family Crambidae; genus Chrysoteuchia; species Chrysoteuchia culmella. The sequence goes on along the minus strand of OU342651.1, from coordinate 15,345,095 downwards.
ACTAACTCTTACTGTAGATAAGTTATTCAAACCGACCGTAAGACACCAACTGAGTTACGAGTGCTAAAAAAGTCAGAAATCGCTAAAAAGTATTTCCACACATTCGCTAAGAAAATAAGTTCCGTCAACAAATGTACTCATAGTGAAGCAAAGCGGCAGCGCATAGCGTGAGCGCAAGAAGTGTGTTTTTTTGCGTTTTTCGCGATTTCTGAGTTTTCTAGCTTAGTACTCATACCTTAGTTGGTGTCTTAAAGTGTTTTGATCCTCATGGGAAACAGGATCAATTGCATAAAAAAGTATTTTCAATACTGATCATTTTCCTGCTGACTGTACATTTTTTTCCAAATCTGTGAAAACAGTTCGAAATTTCTCAAAAAATTAAGGATGGTTTCCTAAGATCGTTTTCATGCGTATACCGTACCTGCCCTTACTGCCCCGTATTAAATTTCCACCCTGTATATGTTCCGATAAACGTTAATAATTTTCGATTATTAATAATTACAGAGAGTTATTAATAATTAGCATGATTAAAGGTAAAAGTGATTAATAAATTACTGTTATCGCACATTATTAATAATTGAACCTTGCTTTTTGATTAATGTAATTAATGTTCAATGAAGTCAGTTAAAAATATCGATATTTACAGCCTTTTAACCTTGACATTTTCAATAGAAGCAGGTGGAGCTTAGTATCATGTTTTAGTAGGTACTTTTTAAAGATCGCCGTCTCTGGTGCTTCGCCGGCCGTCTCGCGCGTCTTTTGGTCACAGTTCTAACCTAACCTATAAGAAGAGGTACCTTTCGTAATGTAAAGTTCAGGGTGCAATATGTTTCTCAACTCACAAATGTACATTGTATTGACTATGTATGACAAAATTTATATACATGAGCATGTACAACAGTGACGGCCAAGTCTCCTGGAGTAAATAATAAATTATGATTAATTGTTTTAGTAAATTGTTTAATTTTATGATTTTTGAATTTTTGCCTTTTTCAATGATTGTTCATAATAATGATAAATTTTAAATAGAAAAATAAGTAAATTCTCACTTGGGACTCGAACCTTTGGAAATCCGGTCCAATGCTCGAAAACCGAGCTATCGAGAGTTTGGTTTATTTTATTAAGTTCATACATTTAGAATAACAGATATTTTCTTACTGTTTATGGAATGGTGGATTTAAAAATAATACAAAATTATTGTCATAAAAATATTGAAAGCCTTTAATCTGCTTTTAAGTGTAAAAGGCGCCTTTTCAATACTTCTTTTACAATTTCTTTGTGACTTCCATATAGTTCCATGTCTGGTGCTACATCCACCCAGCGGACCCCTACAGCATCATCTCCAGCATTAAGGTTGATAGCTCCAGCAGTGGCACCAGTTTCATCATGAAAATTGTATGCCACTGTTTCCATCCATGCATTGTCTGTATTACGCCGATCATCAACATAGCCTTTGAATACTATTTCACCACCATTGAAGAAATTTTTTAACCTACCTACACTATCTTCTTTTGCATCTGAAAATAAAACAGAAGGGTTACTATAAATTTAAAAAACTTGATTGATCAATCTTTTAAATAAATGACAAATTGATACCATATTCCTGCATGATGTGAAAATTCAGTTCATCACAGAAGGGATGGTAAAATAATGAAATTACCTGGAGACATTATAAGGGAGTTCATTGCTTCTTCTTGGAATTCTCTGATTGCGGTTGCAGATACTTTTTCTCCAGGATCCACCATACCTCCAGGCAGAGCCCATTCTCCAGTGTCACCTCTTTTTATGGCAACAAATTGTAAAATTGGTCTGAAAGATTCATAACAAAGTATTGTTGCATTTTTTTATAACAAATATAGTAAGTATTACTAATAAAATAAAAAAAATATGATATATATTTGGATTCCTAACCCTTTCAGAACTGACCGTACTAAGCGTGCATTCATATAAAAAAAAAAATTTGGCGCGATATTCCATTTTACAGCACCGACACGGTGTTGATCATTTGTGCATTCGTCAAGGTACATAGTGCAAGGGCAGTTGTGGGGCAGCAGGGCGTTAAGAGGCCAGTCGAAAGTGTTCCAAAATGGAGGTTATATTTGTGGACGGCACCGGTAGGCGTAAGTATTTATTTTTTAGTTAAAACTTAATATACTTGTACTTTTTTTAGTTTCAATAGTTATTTGAAATATCAAACTACAGTAATATGATATTATTTTCTTTTAAATAATGATATTTGAAATAACAATGAGTCCACGAAGTATGAATGCACAATCATATGTTGTCGTTTGACATTGATCAGGTATGATGAAGGCTAAGTGTCCCCGTCATTCATAAAAAACAATAATTTTTGAATTCCCAACTCACTCATTACTAGAATTTTTCTCAATCACATTTCCGTCAAGGCGTTTCCATCTAGTGACAACTGGGTCTGCTGCATGGTTTGGTCCCCAACGACCTAAGATTCCTCTGCCACTCACACCACTACGTCCAATGGGATTTTGGGGTCTACCATTTACTATTTGATAAGGTCCATGGTGACTAGCTCTATTTACATTCCCATCTAATATATTCCAGTTTGGAGTAAAATTGGAATTCCCTGCAAAATAAGTATAGTTAAGCTCAATAGTGAATAATTTTTTTTTACCAATAATTATGTGGAGTATTACCATCATATGCCCATAATGTCTTACCGATATCTGGATCTGCCCAAGGCTTCCTATTAATTGCTGGGGAGGTATATTCGACAGGTTGGTATTGTTTGTATTCTGTAGACCAATTAACCATGTCATCTGGTACTGGGAATCTTTCTATTGAAGACCGTGGATATATACCACCACGACATTTAAAGTGAGATGTTATCATTGCAAAGCTTTGTTTTAGCATTAAGATAGTAACAACTAATACATAATAGTTACAGTTTCCACTTCTCAAAACTTTGTTTACAATTTGTATGGACATGACGCAATATAGAAATTGACTTGACAGTATTTTTTTTTTACCGGCTACCGGCCAGGGTTGCCAGATGGCCAGTGTCCAGTTCGGCATGTCGTAGAAAAAAATCGACCCTTAGGCACAGAATACTTACCTAATAGTACAAGTACAGAATGTTCACTCCTTTGTGATTTATTTATTTATAGGTAGACTGTGTAGGCATATGCATAGTATAATCAAAAGGTTAATAGGTACCTATCAAAAGTAAAGAAAAAATAACAAACCTACCTAAAGTAGCTATCTACTTTTCTAACATAAATTGATAGCGATACGGCATACATTAGTGTGTACTCGATGATATACCTCTATGACTGAACTCAGTAGCAAAAGGGAACAGACTGTAGGTACTATAACATGGTAATAAGGTCAAAACTAAAATAAAAATATCTCAGCTCTTGGTTCATAATTTATATAGGTAAGTAAAATTTTTGTTGTCAAACTTTCATTTGCAGTTGGTAATAATAACGTAATTTATGCGTTAATTATATCCTACAAAAATTACGAACTAAGTATTCAGAAAGGTAGGTAGCTAGATTCACAACACAAGGTTGAACAGAACCATGGCGCGAGCTAGACTAGTCTTCAAAAATAGGTAAGCCCAATTCATAAAATATATATTTTTACCTAACTTTAAGATGTACTTAGTATGTACCTATTTTATTTATCTAAATATTCCATGTTATGCTAGTGAACAGAAAAAAATATAAATACCTAACGAAGTAGGTGGGTAGGTAGTTACTTACTAATAACGACGAAACAGATCGTTAATTTCAAACATCAGAAATTCGTGTAATTCTATCAAACTCGTGAAATATTATTACACCAACCTAGTATACCTACGATCGTACTTATTTTCGTAAACTAAGTAGGTAGGTACCTTAATTCTAAGGTAGGTACCTATTTAAATATTAAACTTACATAATAAACCTAACATGAATGAGAATTTCATAACAATAATAACCACTTTAAAGTAGAACTTATTTTTCATCAAAAGTTAACTTTGGATCGCGATCCGTGTTTAGGCAATTAAACACTGCACAATGTTTACTAGCTTATGTGTTTCCATTTTAAATTTTACCGATTATAAATAAATAAATAAATATTTCCATACATCACACCAATTATCTAGCCCACATTAAGTATCGTGAAGAACTTGTGTTATGGATACTAGATTAGATAACGGAAAACATACTTGTATACTTTTTTTTTTGTAAATACATACATAATATACATATTAAACACCCAGACCAAGAAAAATAGACATATTCATGCACACAAATATTTGTCTTGTCCGGGGATCGAACCCGGGACCCCTGGCGCAGAAGGCGGCGTTAGTACCTCTGCGCCAAACAGGTCGTCAAGCTAGTTAGCTACGGAAACTACGGAAAGTAGGTGACGAACAAAACTCGCGCGTGCGCCACTGCTCGCTCGTGAGTCCCTACTAGTAGATTAGCAACGCCGGAGTTGCCGCCGCGCTTAGGTACATTTTCGAGCCTACACGGGGAGTAAAACAGGCCTAAGGTAGCCCAAAATCGCGCAAAAACAATGATCACAAACTTCCCTTCAAAATAGTTTTTCAACCGACATCAAAAAAGGAAGGAGGTTATCAATTCGTCGCGAAAATATTTTTTTATGTTTGTTCACCGATTACTCGAAAACGGCTGAACCGATTTCAATTATTTAAACTATTTCACACGTTAAACCATCAGGTTTGATCTCAAGCAGGTCACATTTTTTAAAATTTTGTAATCTTTTAGGTAGTTTTCAGGAAATCCGGAAAATAATGTTGTATTAGATTACGTAGTTCCTAATATGCCACTAGATGGCGCTTTTTACTGTTCCTGTTCCTACGCTGCAGGCCAGCATACTTCATCAATGCGCGGAATATGTACCTAACAGTAGTAACCATAGGGGACTATATTTCTTGTCACCAAAATTTATATTTGTCATCAAGTTGTATCACCTAATAAATAGATATATCGCCACGAAATAATTTCGTTCTCAGATAAACTAAAAGTGTTCTTAGGTATGAATTATCAAATCAATGTTAATTTATGTGTAAAATAAGAGATAGATTACCAATAAAATTGTAGTGCATTAGATGAATATAAACTTAGTTCATAAAATAATAGTTTTATTACTTAAATAATAGCTTTGTGCTCAGAATGGTAGATCTGTCACCAAATAAATCGATTATCTATCCGTGACAGCGACTCCTTTTTGTTTGTTATTTTGTCACTAATACAGTAGTTACATTTTATTTCGTTCAGTTATTAAAATAATAGTATTTGTTACCAATTTAATACATCAATTTATAATTTTAATGAAAATATGTTCAAAGAGGCGAAGACAAATCGGCGCGCTTTTAATAATTGACCAATCCGGCCCCAAAGATGGGTCGTAGGTAACTAGGCACGATCATACGATGCGCGTCGCGGGCAGCGAGATGCAAGTTTACTTCATTCGTGTCGGCTTTTAAACACTACGAAGTACCGGCTGGTAAGGCAGACAAAATACAAAACTTGAAAAGTCCAATGGTTCAGCAAATGGAGAATGGGTCTACCGCACAATATTAATTGGATGCATGGGAAATGCAACTGCCCTGCGTTTTACAAAAAATATATATGCAAACATATAATCGGATTAGCCATACGCTTAAAGCTGGCCATCCCCCCACCAAAAGAAAAAAATGTGCTTATCGGCCAGAAAAGAAAAAGGGGGCGTCCTTAAAAAAAAACCTGCGCTGATTATCCAGTGATTATTATTTGTAACTATAAATATTGATTATTTTGACTTTAATTGTTTTTTTACTATTCTGCTAGAAAATTTATTTAAATATATTTATACTACCTGTGGAAATGAAGATCCTTGGGGGAGGCATATGTCCAGTTAAGTAGTAGACTCTTTTGGTTGAAACGATGACGACGATAACACTAAATTTTTTTTGGAACTTTATGACATTTTCTAGTGACATATTATATGATTTATTGGTGATCTCTTAAAATTAGTTTGCTTAAATACTTATTAGGACAAACCTATTATAATACATACAAAAACATTTATTTGGTAATAGACCCTATATCTCCATGATTTTAGGTGATTTATTGTGGAATTGATTTTATATTGTTTGGTGACTACATTTTGGTGACAAATCTACTATTTTGCGGGCAAACCCTATTATTTAATAACACAAAACGAATTAAATTGGCGATAGCTTAAAAAATGATACCCGTAACCATATATGGCGCGATGTCAGATACTGAACCTGCTAGGCGATTGCGTAAAGTCAATCGTATTGATTTGACAGTTCATATTGTATCATATTCAATCGGCTGCGATTTGTATGAGATGACATAAATGTCATCCCATGCAAATCGCAGCCGATTGAATACGATATGAACTGTCAAATGAATACGATTACCTTACGCAATAATTTCCTATCATAATTTGCTATCATCAGGTTTAAGGGTACTTTCCCTCCGACGACCGTCTTTCTTTTCCAACCGTTTGTATTTTCTCTTTCTCGTCCTTTTTTAAGGCTACTTTTAGATTCTTGAGTAATTTGCTAATATAGTTGCACCATCGGGAATCAGGAACAATACGGGTGAAACCGCGGACGGCCACAAGTGTAATATAAAAAGATTATTTTACAACAAATACGTTTTTATTACTTTTACTTATTATTATTACTCTTACAAAAAAAATTTTTTTTATTTTCTTTTACGCGTCGTTTTACGAGCTGGTGGCTTTTTGAAGACGTCCTCATCATTGTTGTGCGGCTCCTCCTCATCTATAATGACACAAAATATGATTTTAGCAACTTCCTTGTGTATTTTCAAATATATTTGGGCATAACGACAATACATACCTGATTCATCAGAATCATTGACGGGAGCTTTATTAACTCTCGTGGCTTTACGACTCGACTTCCTAACGGATTGTGGTGTGTCCACGGTGTTGGGTGGCTCGTTCTAGAAACAATAAATTAGAATACGTTGTGGTAACAAACTATAATCAAATAATAGTAAATGGTGTCTGATTATTCACTTTTGGTTTTATAAATGTGTTATTGTAGATGCCGTAGACCGTGCCGACCCTACCAACTACCGACCAATTGCAATTACCTCCATACCACATACCACAGTGTAACTAAGGAAATAACAGTGGGACAACGCCCTTGAATCCACGCGGCCATGCCGCTTTTCACAAGACTTTCATCTTTGACAGGACATATGTCATTGTACCGAGAGAGCGTGTGGCAGCTTGGTCTCTCTAGCACCCCCTCTCGCCCGCGAACCCCGCACGATTGCTCTGGCATAACGTGTCCGTTAAAAATATTGGATTCTAATTTAATCACAAATCAAGTTATCCAAGAATGTTATTTTATGTGATAAATATTAAATAAGAAAATATACTAGAAAAAATATGCGTGACCTAGGAGAGGCTTATGTCCAGCAGTGGACGTCCACAGGCTGATGATGGATGGATGACTAGAAAAAAACAACTAGTCTCATGTCGCCCTGACGGGATGAGACTAGTTGCTTTTTTCTAGTATATTTTCTTATTTAATATTTATCACATAAAAATAGCATTGTAAAATGCAAAATTAAAAAGTTATAATGTTATTTAATTTAATTAACAACAATGCGCATTGTAATAATCACCTAATACTAATAAAATCAACAAATTACTACAAAAAACAGATAATATTTAATGCAATATTCCCAAGAAGTGGATAAGATAATAATTAATCAAAAAGACGATAAAGTACAAGTACTTCCAAATCAAATCGAGACCTTACCTACCTTGGGGTCATTGTAGCAATATATTTTAAAATAATTGTAAATAATATTTGATAAACCTATTTCTATATTTTTTATTGTATGTAAGCGCCACCTACCTATAGAATGTTTGTGTTGGTAATAAATAAATGGTATTTATTTATTTTTCTTGTTTCTTTAAAAAATACCTAATGTGCTATATAAGTACTCATCAGCTTTAAATAGTTCATAATTCAAAATGTAGTTCATACAGCAACCCGACACTTAAGAAGTTGATAATATTAAACTGGAAAAGATATCGCAAATTGTAAAACATAGTGACTTTTACCCAACACAATCTGATGTTTAATGTGTGGTCCATCTAACTGCGGGAAAACTAATGTTATGCTGAATTTGTTGTTGCACAAAAATGGAGTGACATTCAAGCATATTTATTGGTACTCAAAAACAGCGTTACAACCAAAGTATGATTTCTTACGCAAAGTTATGAGTGAAATACCAGAGGCAAAGCTTTTTATTTATAATGATGGTAGAGACAGGTATGGTACACAGACGGCATTTATTTGTCTCAAACCTACTCGAAAATACCCAAACAGCTTGTGCGAGATAATGTTAATCTACTAATTATTTTTAAACAAGATAATTCTAATTAAAGACATATTTATAATGAACATGTATATGGAATGGCACGCATTTAAACAACTCTGTTCTACTATATGGAACAATCGATTCAGTTTTGTATTAATTAATAAAGATTGTGCATTAGATATAGAAAAAGATTTGATATATTTAAACAGCTATGAGAAAAAAGAACAAATAAATATTATTCGTTGCCTAAAATATCGCGCTTAAAATGAAGTAACTGTCAACACTACTTGCATACATACTATACTTAAATAGTTTATAAACAATAAAAAAAATATGTCGACATTAAAGAGCAATTAATAAATTCAGTCAATAACATAAAAAGCAAAATAAGGATGATAAAAAATTAAGAAGACGAAGCAAATCTGAAGTACAAAAAAGTCTTTAAGCCTATAACTGATCCTCTTGCAGTATTAATCAAAGAAAAAGATCTTACAGCTATAAACATTTCCAGTGTGAAAGATTAATGATAGTTCTAAAGATTTGGATTCTTCTATAGAATATGAAGATTTTCAAGATTTTGCAGCAAAGCGGTCACCAAGATACGATTTCTCAAAATATTTTGACTCGGCTGAAGAGGACAGTCCTCTCAAAGAAAGAAAAAATTGTGCACTCAAGTCACTCAAAAAAGATGATGTAATGGATATTTATGATAACTATTTGATAGAATCAGGCGTTACTTGGCGGAAATCCATATCTTAGTAGAAAAAGAAAAATATGTCGCGTAATTCCGCAAGAAAAAATGCAGATGCAGCCCAGTGACACACCTTGCACCTTCACCGACTACTCTACACGTGTTTCGCCCACACACGGAGCATCCTCAGGAGTTGTTAGACCGTGCCAATCTCAGCACCGAGAGAGCCAATCTCAGCATCTCTCGGTGCTGAGATTGGCACGGTCTAATTTATGATAACATAAAAGTTCCCTTTGGAATTCGAAATAAAAATAATAAGTTAATGATGGGTAATACAACAGCGTATCTTTCTACAGGAAATAATGCTAATAAAGCAGAAAAAATATATATTGTTACTATTATGGATAACAAATATACTTCAACACCTGGATTAAGAGCTTTTAATATGTAGTAAACCTGATTTGAATGTGATAACTGAAATTGATAAAAATGTTTATAAAGATATACTTAATATAATAAATGCTCACAAACGAGACTTTAATCTAAGTGGTGGACAAATAAAAGGAGACAAAGGAATAAAATATAGGCATATAATAAAACCCTTGTTTAGTCAGCAAGCCAAAAAACTTTACCGCAAGCTAATAGATAGTAAAAAAAATTGTGGTTACTTACCTCAATTTAAGAACTACAAAAGAAATACAGATTATGTGTATTGGGAGGATGATTCCATTGAACAAGTTGAAAGGTTAAAGCTATCGATTGCCTCAAAAAGGGCTGGTAATAATATTCATGATAACGAAATTATATCAATAATTGAAGAGTTAAAAGAAGCAGTCATAAAAACTTTAAATATTTCAATTTACTGTTAGTAATGAAAAACATACTGTCGTGGACGAGCGCTTAGTCACACAACTGACACTTAGTAAATGCTGGCTGGAAAATGCCACTACGTCCAATTTATTTAATCGTATGATAACATGAAATAGGCAAAGGAGTAATTAATATATAAAAGTCAAAATTGCTTAATACTAAATCTTATAAAAATCGAATTCTTAATTATAAGTCAATGTCCAGGTCTCGGAGCCAATTAATGAAGTCGGGTGTTAGCTCGTTCATATTACTACTAGGTCCTGCATACGCGCGAATAGGGCATCGCTCCACGATGTGTTCCATAGTCTGAGCCTCCTCACCACAGTCGCAAATTGGGCTATCTGACCATCCCCATTTATGTCGACAGGCGTTGCAACGACCGTGCCCTGTTTTTAACCGGTTGAGACGGCACCACAGTTTACGCGGCAGATTAAATCCCTTTGGTATAGATGTGGGGTCAATAGTTTGGGCATAAGTGCCATCTGTCATCGCCTCGTTCCACTCTCTTTTCCAGAGGTCATTAGTTAAGAAGTGTCTGAGCGATTTGGCAGATGCATATGGAGGATGCCTTGATTTTAGTCTATGCGGCGGTGGGTACACGAATTCCTTATGGACAGGTAGTGCAGCCTGGGATTCAATCTTATCGAACTCTCTCTTTAGAGCATGCGTTCGTCGCAAATGCGGTGGAGCTATGTGGCTGAGGGCTGGGAGCCAATGTAGCGGTGTAGATTTTACGGTTCCAGAAACACAACGCATCGTCTCGTTCAACTTCGTGTCCACTTTATTTGTGTGCGCGCTTTCAAGCCAGACTGGACAGCAGTACTCCGCAGCCGAGTACACCAGAGCCAAGCCGGTCGTACGGAGGCAGTCGGCGGAGGCTCCCCAAGTAGTGCCGCATAGTTTGTGGAGTATGTTGTTGCGAGTTGAAAGTTTTTGACCCAGCTTTGTAAGGTGTTCCTTGTATGTGAGTGATCTATCCAAAGTTACACCGAGATACTTAGGAAATGGGTTGCACTGGAGTTTTTTACCGTTGAAATGTATTTCGGGTTGGTAACTAGCGAGGCCGTTATTAAGGTGAAAGCATGATACCTCGGTCTTGCTGGTACTGGGAATTAGACGCCAGGAATCGAAGTACTCAGAGAGCTTAGCAAGGTCAGCGTCCAATGATACGCTGAAGAACCGTTGATCAGTACAAATAAACAATTATTTATTATTTAACTCAGTATATTTTATTATTAAATAAATGCACTGAATCAAAGTCACTTTAATACAGATTATAAATCGGCTAAATCCGCGACCACTAAATTATCTGCACTTTGAATAATTTAAAATCTATTATTCCTTAAAAACAGTTCACGCTTTACACTTCTAATTCGCTGCACTTGTTTGAACACTTCTTATTACTCTTCAGAACTCTTATTGAACACTTATTTTCAAACTCTTCTTTGAACACTTCCGGATACGCTTACTCAATACACTTTTTAAGTCACTATATCGTACGCTGCGCTGCGTGCCGCTTTTATACCGCCCGCGGAAAGTCCAGAATCGCATGGAATATTCGCGACGTGTGCGTTTCGAACGTTCCCGACAATCCACGAGCGGCCGAGAGAGCGAGACATTATTTCTGTCTCACTCACTCGCTTCCGCGGGAGAAATTTCTCGCAATCTTCGTCCTTATTTAATGCAGCGCGACTCTTTTACTAACTTTAATTTTGTCTCTCAATGTTCACTATTTCATTGTTCGTCGTCGCTCACAATCTCCCCCGCGGTGCATAGCACCGCTCTTCTTGGATGCGACGACGTCCAGCTCTGAAACACGGCGGGGGGCACTTATCATCACTTCGGTGGTCTGTTGTCATTGGTGGCTCTTCCTTTGCTATAGCTGATTGTGGCTCTTCATTTACCTTAGCTGGAGGTATATCGGAGTGCAGCGCTGTGTGATGCCATCTTCCACACTTCTCACAAGTGGCAGCTCGGCAGTTGATGCGTGAGTGCCTAAACCTCAAGCACTTAAAACATAGATGTTCCTTCTTTGCCATGTCCCATTTCGCACTTATGCTGGCACCTCTAAATATTTTGCACTGCAGCAGGGAATGGTTTTCTTGACACGCCGGACAAATATTCGCGTCTTCCCTGGAACCTTCGTAAGTGACGCGAACGTGGTACATCTTATGGGGCCCGCTGTCTTTCTGTTCCTGAGACTCTTCGGGTGGAGCCAAGTGGGGGCGCCTCCAGTTTTCTTTCATTATCACTTCATTCTTCCATGGTCCACAATGCTTATGCTCCCAAAACTCTTCATGAGGAGCTCTATGCGGGCGTCTGGACTTCGCTTCCGGGAACTCTTCAAGTGGAGCGAAGTCTGCACATACAGCTGCTTCTTCTTTCAGGAAATTGCTGATGAGTATCAACTCTGGGAACACTTCATCTTGATGTTTCTTGTAAAAGTCAAACCAGCGAAATTTCACAACTGATGGCATCTTGTCAATAACAGTTTTCACAGTTTCCGGAGAAGATAAATAATTTTCTTTCCCAAGCGCTTTAATAGTTGCGACGGCGTTCTTCACTTGGCTGGCGAATATGCATATGTCGCTTGGGTCCGCTGCCACTCTTGGAAGCCTCTTTAGCTTTTCCAGTTCTGCCAATGCTAATGCCGCAGGTCTGCCGAAACGCGCTTCTAGTCCCTTCAAAACTTCGTTCGGATGTTCGGCAGTGAACAGAAGACTCTTCACAGCTTCTCTGGTGCTTCCTCGTAAAGCTCTTCGTAGTCGCGCTAAGTTCTGCGTGGCGCTGAAGTCTTTGGCAGTATCTACATAAGACCTTTTAAATGCCAGCCATTCTTCGCTGGCACCGTTAAAGTGTGGCAGTTCAACACTTTCACAACTCTTTGACCTTTCGCTGAGCTTGGCAATCGCCTCAGCTAATTCTTGCACGAGGCTCGTCTCTTTGACTGGTTCCTCTATAATCATTTCCTGCGTGACTCGTCGGTCGTAGTCACGGAGACACTCTTCGGCGTGAACACTCACAACTTCAGATTCAAGTTCAAGTAGTTCCAACTCTATAGCTTCTAATTTTGTTCGCGCCAACTTAAGTTTTGCTTCAGCGGCTTCCATTTCCCTTCTGGCCACTAAAATCCTTGCGTTGATCTCTGCTCTTTTCTTGGAGATGGCATCGGAACGTATGCCGACACTACTCCCCCGCAACGACCCTTCGTCATTTAGAAGTTGCGGTATGAGTTTACCCTCAACTTTTGATAATTGAGCAGTGCCTTCAATGCATCGCACTTCGTCACTTTTAAGTTGGAGGTCGATCTTCTCTTCAGGTGTTGATGATGAAGTATCCTCTTCACGATGCTGTATAACTTCGTGATACGGTGCGGCGCGAGTTGACTCTTTAGCTCTTCTTTTACTTCTTGAACGCTTCGTAATGGACGTAGACTTCGGCATGCTCTTCGTCTCCAGATCCGGCTCGAAGGACCAAAAATATGTCGTGGACGAGCGCTTAGTCACACAACTGACACTTAGTAAATGCTGGCTGGAAAATGCCACTACGTCCAATTATACGCTGAAGAACCGTTGATCAGTACAAATAAACAATTATTTATTATTTAACTCAGTATATTTTATTATTAAATAAATGCACTGAATCAAAGTCACTTTAATACAGATTATAAATCGGCTAAATCCGCGACCACTAAATTATCTGCACTTTGAATAATTTAAAATCTATTATTCCTTAAAAACAGTTCACGCTTTACACTTCTAATTCGCTGCACTTGTTTGAACACTTCTTATTACTCTTCAGAACTCTTATTGAACACTTATTTTCAAACTCTTCTTTGAACACTTCCGGATACGCTTACTCAATACACTTTTTAGGTCACTATATCGTACGCTGCGCTGCGTGCCGCTTTTATACCGCCCGCGGAAAGTCCAGAATCGCATGGAATATTCGCGACGTGTGCGTTTCGAACGTTCCCGACAATCCACGAGCGGCCGAGAGAGCGAGACATTATTTCTGTCTCACTCACTCGCTTCCGCGGGAGAAATTTCTCGCAATCTTCGTCCTTATTTAATGCAGCGCGACTCTTTTACTAACTTTAATTTTGTCTCTCAATGTTCACTATTTCATTGTTCGTCGTCGCTCACACATACTAAGCATGAATGACGCCAAGTTATTAAGTGTGGAACATTTAAAAGAAGAAGACAAAGAAGGAAGTGGATTAGGAGAAGATCTAAGTTTATCAAACTATAACTATACATGAACAAACTGAAATCACTAGTAAGGATTATGTAGATAAAATTGCAACAGATTTGTCGATTCAAATTATTATTCTTAAAAATCAAATAATATATCTTAAAGAAAAAATCGACAGCGTTCAGAAAAACATTTTTATTAAGGAAATCGCTGGACAGTTAAATATACACTATGAGCAAAGCAGACATCGTAAATGAAATCAAAAATGTAAGGATTAATTTTCCTCAAAGACAGATAATCTTAAAAGATATAGATGACCTTTGGCAAGCGGATTTAATAGATATGTAGCAATAATGTCAAGCGTTAACGCTGGTTATAAATATATTCTAGTTGTAATAGATTGTTTTTCAAAATTTGTTCGGTGGTGTTGTTAGTTGTGCTATGTTTCAGAGACATTCCATATTTTATAAAAAAATGGACGAGTTCCCAAAAATTTACAAACAGATTTAGGGAAATAATTTTATAACAATCTGTTTAAAATATTACAGAAAGTTATAATATCAATAATTATTCCACATACTCTACAAAGAAGGCGTTTATTGTGTAACGATTTATAAGAACATTGAAAAGTAAATTGTATAAAGATTTTAGTTTAAGCACTTGAGAGAAAGCTTAATGAATACAACCATACTTTTCATAGAACTATTGGACGAGCAGCCGCATCAATTCAACATATGAATAAAGATACATAGTTAATTCACAGTTTAAAAAGAAAATGCGATTCGAAAGATTTCAAACCAACGATTTTGTTCGAATAAGTAAATACACGGGATTGTTTGAAAAGGGATTTACTCCTAATTGGTCAACCGGAATATTTAATATTAGAAAGGCACTAACCCTACAACATATTTATTGGAAGATAGCAAAGGACAACCTATTTTAGGAACACATAATGCTCAAGAAATAAGTAAGACTATGCATCCAGATTTATATATAGTAGTTTTAAAAAGAAAGGGAAATAAATTATACGTCGAATGGTTAGGTCTACCTAAAAGTGCAAATAGTTGGATAGATAAAACGAATATTTTGTAAAATATTAAGTAAAGAAATTGCTTTCTATCATTCATTCACGTTCAGTTCTTGGCACTGTAAAGACTACAGTACACAATAATTTAAACTGTGAATAAAAAATCTACTGAAATGAAAAAAAGGCTACATAGTTTATCTAGTTTAAAAAAAATTAAGATAATAATTATTTGATCAAAAGAAAAACAAACAAAAGTGGACAAGCAATAAAAAAAACCATTCAATGGTATAGTTTCGCATTTCGAAAATATACATAAATTGAAGCCGCAATGCAAGAAAAACATAAACTGGCTTATGAGACAGCCCAAGAATTAGCCCCTGATTTGCCTATAAAATTACCGCGAGTTATACCAATACCAAAAACTGGAGGATTTCTTCCTTTGATACCGATATTCGCTGGACTATCTGCTACAGGCAGTATAGCTGGTGGGGTTGCGGGAATAACAAAAGTTATCAATGAATACAAGGCTGCAAAGAAACAACTAGAAGAATTAAAAAGACATAATCAACAAATGGAAGCATATTGTATTGGAAAAGGACTACAACTAAAACCTTACAAAGATGGTTTAGGAATTTATATTGCAAAGAAAAAAACTAAATACTAGGCTACCCAGAAAAGCTTTAACGAAGCTTGATATTATATTAAAGTATTCGAAAAATATTCCCTTTTTTCGTGGAGTATTTATGAGGAATGAACTACCAGAGAAACCATTACTGATGGAAAGTGGAATCATTAATCTGGGTTCTTCAAAAAATTCTGGTACTCACTGGGTAGCCTTTGGAAAAATAAACGATTATATTTAATATTTTGATAGTTACGCAAATCTGAAATCACCTAAATAATTTCTAAGATACGTTGGTCAAAATATACGACACAGTTATGATAATCTTCAAGGAAGGAACTCATATGATTGTGGTTATTTGTACTCAAAATTTCTTTGATTATTTTGGTTACTTCACGGTTCATTTGTTAATAAAAATAATAGGCTCCTAAAATATTTAGTTCCTATCTTGTTTTTATTTCAAGACATCAAATACCAACTAAATGGAATTGAAATAGATCGTATAAAAAATGCTGGTGTAACAACGAACGAACGAACATAAAATTTTACATATCAATGAATAATGAAAGTAAAGTTGCTGCGGTATGGGGTTGGAATATTAATGGCACCAAACAAAAAATAATCTAATCTCTAATTACAATCTATCGACTTAAATCAAATATTAAGAATGCTGCAATAAGATTTGAAATATTCATATTATATTAATAGCAATAAAACAGTAGGTACTTATATACCTATATTCATATAGATTCAAACTCTCTATGCTTGATATTAGGTAGGTAACTCATTTATAATTGTCAAAAAGGCTCTCATTTTTATGAATTATGTATTTGAATAAATTGATGAAAAGAAGTTGTAATTGGGGGGTCAGCTAGCGTAGCACGCGCACCGCGACTCGCTGTCGACGCTTATCTTGCGATGTCTGTCCCGCTCATATCAGTACGGTGTGAGCGGGGCAGACAATACACTCGCACGAGAAAAGTGTCGAGAAAGCTTTGTCGAGGTGCTCATGCTACGCATGCTGGTTTATCTGAGCCAGAAAGCCCCAATTACAACCTACTAAGATCAATAAGATCGGCTTAAAATTACCTCGTCGGGGCTAGAATCAGAGTTGCGACGACGGTTTCGTCGCGGCGCGGGCTTGCGGCGCGGAGTGGGCGGCGCGGGCGGTCGGCCCGCCGGCGGTTGGGACGCGCGCGTTTCATCGTTGCCGTCTTGCTCTTCACCATCGCGAACTGCGAAGCACTCCTCTATCTTGTCGCCTAGCTCGGTAACTAATGTCTGCGATAAACAAAAAAAATCGTTCAAATTGTTACAATGTAAAAATTTTTACTTTAAGGGCCGGTTTCACCACCGAGAGATAATTTCTGAGAGTAAAAACAAATAAATAAGTAGTCCATTTCTACCCACTAAAATATAAGTCTGTTTGCAAATCATTTCAATGACATTATTATGCTTACTTTTATCTCATTCTTTGCCATCTTAGAAGTATTATTCATAAGCGTAGTAAACGACTCCATGACGCCAGCGCAATGCAGTTTATCCTTATAGCAGTCCAAGTTCTCAATGAGTTTACGAAGCGATCGCTCGTTGTAGCTAAACAGAGACAGGCAATAGGCCAGGTCGCGCCACTGTCGCTCTTCGGTCGATAGCTTGAAGCGTTGGCATAACTTTTCGATGAGAGCTTCCATTTGACGGTCTTTTTGGATTAACGATGTTATGTACCTGAAAATATTATATCAGAGTTATGAATGTAATAAACAGTATGGGAGAGTGAAGTTTGCTGCCGTGCTTAGCAAGACCCTGAATTAATTCATTTATATTTTTCTCAAAGCATAACTATTAGTTCTAAAACGTTATAATGTACGTCGATTGCGTATGGTCTGTTGCTTACGATTCTGGATTGCAATAAATGATATTGTTACTTTGCGATCATGCATATACACGACTTGACAATTATAGTTGTTAACAGATTGCTATAATATATCAATGATACTGACTAATCATTGATCTATGGTCACAAAAGTACATCACGTAATCAGGGGCTGATATGATGTTATGACACACTTACTTCATTATAACCCTATACTGCTCCTCCGGCACATTCAACTCAGGGTCGCTAAGTCGCGATATGATATCAGGCATCACGTTGTACAAAGCGTTGCCCTTCTGCGACAGTTGTTTGAAGAACAGCTTAGTCATAGTAGCAACGCGTGGGTCTTTGTCCGCGCAACACAGCGCCATGTCGGCTATCTGGCCTTTGACGCGAACCATCTCGTGGAGTACCAGGAACGAGAGCATCTTTACTGCGCATTGACGGACTTCTAACTCTTCATCGCTTAAGCTAAAATAAGACAAGATATTATAAGTGTTTTACAAATATCTTGAGAATGATTGAGGCCTGGGGCAAAGTAGGCACAAAAAGGCATGATGATACAAAATTACTCGCTGTTTATTTGGTTTCTAGACTGGAAGATGAATTAAAGACACAGCAGTGTAATGGTGCAGTAGTACTTTGCTCTGAGAGCTAAGATTGTATGTATTGTTTTTTCAATAATAATGTGTAGGTAATAAAACCTATAAAAACTTCAATGAAATAAAAACATGTTTAATTAAACTATTCCAATGTTACTTACATGTGATAGATATGATGTGTCCATGGCTGAGTCAGATTAGGGAATCGCAGCGTTAAGTCCGCGAAAGCTATGGTGAGGTTGGTCCGCAGGGACACATTCTTAGACCGTTTCAGCACAGTCACCATCAACTGCAAGCCCTCATCGCACACTGAGCTTGACACCAGCATGAACCTGCATAAATAATTACAAGTAAGTAATCTTGTCTTTGACAATGTCATCTCTATTCGCCGCTTGATTAAAATCTTCCATGTTCAAGAGAGTTATTAGGCCAGCCGGAGAGGCCAGCATCTTATGTATGTGTTGTTTCTACATAAATTCGCAAGTCGGCGAGAGTAAATTTTTCTGTGAAATTGCAAAGCTGTCGTGTCGTGTCGGTCCGGTGAAGAATGTAGGCGTCGGTTTCTTGTTGTTAAGTTCTGTCGGTGTCAACGCCAGGAAGGGGTCGGCCGGTGCAGACGCATTAATTCGACTGATAAACATTTTATGACGCGAGCATACAGGGGGCTAATTGTCTCATTTTAAAATCTATCGCAATCCCTTTCAATCCGTCATTTGAAAGATATTACATACCTCACGCGGTCACTATTTGACATGTGAAAGGGATTGTTATTGTTTTATATTAAGTGACACTCGCAAATATCTTTCAAATGTATGGAGAAATATCAAATGAAGTGTCTTTCAAAACATCATTCGTTCCAAAAGGGATTGCGACTTTAGGTTACACAATTCCATAAATCACTATCACAATCACAACACCTTTGAAACGGATTGTGATAGATATTGAAATTAGACAATTAGGAGGCTGGTGTTTGGGATCGCGGCGCGTAGCGGGCTTAAGCAGTGCTCTCTCCCACGATGTCCCGCGGGGCTATTACCTATATTTGCAACAGTCAACGCGACAGCAGAAATTGCGCGGTAATTGCTTTGACGTCACGTATCAACAGTGCAGCCTCTACCAAACAAACGATGAACTACATTGTAAATTCATTTATTTCCTGTAAAATTTTTTTTGGCGCTAGCGTCATAGCAACATGCGGTGTCTCAATCTCGCACCTAGGTAGGAGCGCGGGACAGTGAGACGCCACGATACGAACCATCAGCGAGCGATTAGCCAGCAATCACATACTTATACAAATTTTGTTTTGACGTTCCGCAGCGATAGCGCGATAATTGCAAATTTTTAAGTAACAGCCCCGCCGCTCGCACTCGTACCTGGTGTACGTGAGCGCGGCGGCGGCCTGCAGCGGCGGCGGGCAGCGCGCGGGGTTGGCCAGCAGCGGCGAGTACCGAGTGAGAACAGTGCCCTCGCCCGCGATGTTCCGTTCGAACTCGTACATCTCTAGCGCGAGTACCTGGTGTACGTGAGCGCGGCGGCGGCCTGCAGCGGCGGCGGGCAGCGCGCGGGGTTGGCCAGCAGCGGCGAGTACCGAGTGAGAACAGTGCCCTCGCCCGCGATGTTCCGTTCGAACTCGTACATCTCTAGCGCGAGTACCTGGTGTACGTGAGAGCGGCGGCGGCCTGCAGCGGCGGCGGGCAGCGCGCGGGGTTGGCCAGCAGCCAGCGTAGCAGCGGCGAGTACCGAGCGAGAGCAGCGCCCTCGCCCACGATGTCCCGTTCGAACTCGTACATCTCTAGCGCGAGTACCTGGTGTACGTGAGCGCGGCGGCGGCCTGCAGCGGCGGCGGGCAGCGCGCGGGGTTGGCCAGCAGCCAGCGTAGCAGCGGCGAGTACCGAGCGAGAGCAGCGCCCTCGCCCACGATGTCCCGTTCGAACTCGTACATCTCTAGCGCGAGTACCTGGTGTACGTGAGAGCGGCGGCGGCCTGCAGCGGCGGCGGGCAGCGCGCGGGGTTGGCCAGCAGCCAGCGTAGCAGCGGCGAGTACCGAGCGAGAGCAGCGCCCTCGCCCACGATGTCCCGTTCGAACTCGTACATCTCTAGCGCGAGTACCTGGTGTACGTGAGAGCGGCGGCGGCCTGCAGCGGCGGCGGGCAGCGCGCGGGGTTGGCCAGCAGCCAGCGTAGCAGCGGCGAGTACCGAGCGAGAGCAGCGCCCTCGCCCACGATGTCCCGTTCGAACTCGTACATCTCTAGCGCGAGTACCTGGTGTACGTGAGAGCGGCGGCGGCCTGCAGCGGCGGCGGGCAGCGCGCGGGGTTGGCCAGCAGCCAGCGTAGCAGCGGCGAGTACCGAGCGAGAGCAGCGCCCTCGCCCACGATGTCCCGTTCGAACTCGTACATCTCTAGCGCGAGTACCTGGTGTACGTGAGAGCGGCGGCGGCCTGCAGCGGCGGCGGGCAGCGCGCGGGGTTGGCCAGCAGCCAGCGTAGCAGCGGCGAGTACCGAGCGAGAGCAGTGCCCTCGCCCACGATGTCTCGCTCGCATACGCCGCGTACGTATTCCGCGTCCGCGTCGTCCGCCACCGCCCCTTCTAAGCCCGCCTCTTCTTCCGTCATCGTTGTGTTTGTCTATTATCATTGAATATATGGTAAGACTTTTATTAGAAATATACTTTAATTATACAATTTGTCAGAAAATACAATCTGCGAGAGTGTTACGCTGGCAGAAAATTAGCTTCCAGAATGAAATGAGATGGGGGCCAAATTTTGTTATGTGCTGAAAACTTGCGAAAAATTACAAAAAATCTGCAGTCATTGTTTCGTAATATAAATAATAATCGAATGTAAAATTTTTTGAGCTTACAGTTCTACATTTCTTGCTGCAGTTATATTTTGCAGTGTTTTATTTTAGAAACTATTGATTGTGTGATTATAGAGTAAGACCTTAGTTAGTTATAACTTTTTTAATTTTGCATTTTACTATGCTATTTTTATGTGATAAATATTAAACAAGAAAATATACTAGAAAAAAGCAACTTGTCTCATGTCATGAGACAAGTTGCTTTAATATTTGCCTTAGTTAGTGCTAAATGTGTGGTGTTAAAAAATAATAAATAACTAAAAAGTAACTCGGATCATCTCACCGAAGGACCCTTAGTAGATACACTGTTGGCGCGCTGTGCCCGCGAGGAGGCGCTGGTGTTGCTGACGTTCATGAGCGTCTGACGCCGGAGGTCGTCCACGCGGCCGCGTCGCCCGGGAGTCGCAAAGGCACCCGTTTTTTTCTTACGTTTCTCCTCTATCTTCCTCTCTTCGCGGACCTATTGCCAAGTGACAGACCAGTCAATCTCTAAAGTGCGACAAGGCTTATATATAATGAACGTGGCAAAAAAGGAACTAACATGAAACGTCATTTTTGACAGCTGTGCAGCGGGGTCCGCCTGCGTTAATTGTAAGCCTTGTTGCACGTGAGATAAGACCTTTAATGAACGTGGCAAACGAGGGACTAACACCGCCATCTTGTTTACGTCAATTTTGTCAGTTACACGTTCATTATAAAAGCCTTGTCGGACTATAGTAAGGTCGCACATCATTCATGAAGTAAGTAATATATTTGTACTAAATTTGCGTATTTTTAAAAAGAAAACAACTGCTGACAAAACGAATCCAGTACACCATACCATCGTAAAGGTACTCTTATCGCGCAGAATGAGATTTGAAACATGCAGTACTCTTTTCATTTTCATCTGTGAATAATGGGATGTTTTGAATAACTAAAAACAAACATTATATTAAGGTCGTGAATTTGCTATTAGAGCTCAAAAACCCAAAACAAGACGAATTAGCCGCGTTCGCTTACCTGGTTTCTCCGCCTGAGCTCACTATAAACACTGATATCAAGGTATATTAGTTGCTGTAGCGCTACTTGACCAAGAACGAAGACAAAACGCGTCAGCAGTTCCGTGGGTAGACTCGTTTCTTCCTCGTTTTCTTTGTCTTTGACCATTGTCTCCTCTATTCTTTTGTACATTTCAGCCATCAACTTTGCGCATACTGTCTCTGGTGCGTCGCAAAGGGCATAGATTAGGTCGATGGAATTAGCAGCGAAGGAAACAAATTGATTTAATTTGGAGAATGTTTCTAGTAGGCTTTCGAAAATTGCCGTGAACATTGGATGGTCGGCAGGATACCGTTGATTTTTCTTTGCGAGTGATAGTAATAGCTGAACACTTAAATTCCGTGAATTATAGTCCCCGGTAAGGCCATGCGTCTGGATCACTTCGAGGTTAGCCAGTGCTACCGAAGGTTTCGCTTTGGCAACCATCACGAGTAGTGACAAGGCGGCGTAGCTATCCATATCCGTTGTTCCGTCAATTTTCTTAAGGAACATTTCCCAGAACACCTAAAGACAATTAAAATAAAAACATTGAACATAAATTATTTACAAGCTCGAAGATATTAAAATTGAAGTCTAATTCAATCAAGGGTACATTTGAAAAAAAAAAATGATTCTTTGTCTTCAAACGTCAATGTTTTGTAGACCCATTGTGGCGTTCAGTTTCATTGAGGCAGGTTGTTTAAAAAACTCTTGTCTGCATGCGACACCAGCCGTTGACCATATTAAACGATGCCTCTATTGATACCTATTGAGGGCGTGGTTTCGATCCCCACTAAAATATCTAATGTTATTGTTATGTGGTATTTGTTCGGTGTCTGGGTGTTAAGTGTAAGCGACCTGTATGACGGCGGGCGAGATGTCCCCGCGCTCCACCCACTGCCCCACAAGGTGGTCAAGTGCGAGCGCACTGCCGCGGTCCACGTGCGACACTAGCGCCACCAGTCGCTTGCCGATGCTGAACGCACGCGCTCGCTCAGCCTTGGTCTCACATTCTAGGTACATCTCGCGGTACGCACGTTCTACAGCTTCGCGTTTGTCCTAGGGAAAAGGATAATTTTAAAGCGACTAGATAGACAGATAAGAATTATAAGCAAAAATGTTTCCTTTCACTAGGTAGCTAAAATAGTCTTGTTTAGGTATTTTATGGTGTTACTGACTGTGGTCTACTGTTAGACGACGGTTTTTTTTTTTCAAACTGATGCTGTCTCTGTTTTTCTAGTAGCGAGTGAAAGTAACAGCTCCAGTTTGAAACCAAATCTAACTATAGACCGCGTTATGTAGCAACACTATTATGGTTGCAGGTTTCAAACCTGCCACACAAACAGTAAAAACCAACATAACAAAATATTAAAAATACTGTTTCATGTATTGTATTATACCTGATCTGGAGACCAGACAAGTAGCAGCATGTTGGCGACACCAACTTTAGCCGAGTCTATATTGAAGTGGTGAGCAGTCGT
Source organism: Chrysoteuchia culmella (assembly GCA_910589605.1). Classification (NCBI taxonomy): domain Eukaryota; kingdom Metazoa; phylum Arthropoda; class Insecta; order Lepidoptera; family Crambidae; genus Chrysoteuchia; species Chrysoteuchia culmella. The sequence goes on along the minus strand of OU342651.1, from coordinate 15,321,498 downwards.
AAAGAAGTCGATCGCCTCGCTAACATCACCCGCTTGCTTCGACATCAAGAGCGCATTTATCAGGGGCACAGCTTCAGAAATCATGCGGCAGAAGTGCACCGACTCTTGTAGAAAAGCTACTATATTCTCCTTCTCTTCAAACCTCTTGTATAAAGCTAGTTCATTTTCACATTGTTGTGTCATTGAAATTGATTGTCTTCTATCGGGTATGATGAAAATATTACGCATTAGAGCGACGAAATAATCGATCTGTAAGTTCATTTTTTTGTGAATATCACAGATATTGAAAATGAAAATAACTTTAAACTTTTGATAATGCGATATAATAATACTAAACTTTACCTGATCACTTTTTTCCATGTCACACCTTAATAATTTTGCATCTGGATATTGACGCTCAGTATGTTTCACTATTAAATATGCTTTGTAGTAATCTTTTTCTCGCATATGTTTACGAATAGCGTCATACAAATTGTCCAATGATGCCTGAGACAGTTCGGGCTCGTCTTGAGTAAGAATATCCATCTTTTCTTTTATTGTTTTAATAACATCTTTCTCAATTTTCTCCCACTTTTTAATCAACTCTGGGTCCGGCCCAGGGTTCAATTTCTTTTGTAAATCATCTAGTATTTTCTGTTCAGACTCTAGTTGCTCTTCAAGCATTTCTAACTTCAATTGTGCGGAAAATGGATTACATTCTAAGAATACCTATAAAATTAGAAATTAATGTTAAGTGTAAATAGTATACGATATCGTATCCTTAATGGGCGTTTTGTTACATGCCGGCACGGCACCGTCATGCACTGCGCGCGGCGACGGCAAGTGGAAAAACGCCTATTAGTCGATGAAAGTAGACTAATGACAGGATCTTGAGCCTAACATTGAGAAAGCATTGTTAACTGTTGTCAAATCAATTACCTTTAATAATTGTATGGCGGCCTTTCTAACCAACGCCGCCTTATCCCGCAGACGGCCGATAGCTCTCTCCAGCACAACTTTTTGCCTGTTCACTGGTACGCAATTTTCACGCTGTAACCTACTCCAGAATTGAAGAACCTGTCATGAAATTTAAGAGTTCCTTAAAGATGTTATGGTCTAAATTGATCATATGGTCTATATGCTCTAGATTACCTAAGTCTAAAGAGTATGTGGTTCGAAAGATTGTAATGAAAGCCATAAAGAATGTATAGGTAATAGGTCTCGGCAAATAACTAGAACAATATGCGGCGAGATAAAAAATTGCGGAGTAACAATATTAAAAGATTGTATGTTTGTTAGTTTGCAACGAAATAACTCAAAAACTACCGTTTGTACTGGAGTTTTATGTACCAGGTACTCTTCTGTTATAAGTACCTACAAATGGTCTCTTGAATGTTAATAAATTGGTGTTGCCCATCTAGTGCATCCCGAGACTTTTAAAATGATATATGATACATGTTGATAACATAAGTGGGTTGCAAGTAATTGAGAAATAAAATCATTTTTACTGAGCGTACATTCATTCTCGATAACGATTTATAGGTAAGTAGGAAATAGTATAAGTTTTACCATTGTCATTGTAACTTAGCTCATTAGAAATTACTTTTGGTATGCGATATGTAATGTTCTAACTGATAAGATAATGTTTGTGATGAGAAATGTCGTAGTAAAAATAATATAAAATAAAGTAGAAAACTAGTGAGCTCGCGCGCGGTCGTCCTTACGATACTGCCTTGAAGTTGAACGTCGAGAGTGCGTTTCTATGGCTACGGCTCATTACTTGTCTCACTCTCGGCACTACAAATAGAAGACAGCAAGCAAGCTCTCCTCCTCCGCTAAAGCTCACTAGTTCCTGATTGCAAGCTAGCTCTGTGTTTCATTCTCAACCCCAGCATCCCGTCCTACGACGAGAACATCGAGTACCGTACGTCTCGCACTCCGCTACGTACCTACAAACGCATACAATCCACTCATTCGAAGCGGGGCGTGCGTTACAATATGCATCTTTTGACTGATAAATGGTATGTAGGGCTATTTGTATAGTTTATATTGCAGTAATCACCTTATGCCGCACATAGGCTGACAAATCGTGCATATGTTCATAGAGCTCGTCAAGGAAGTCATCTCGCTGCGTTCGCTGTTCGTCTGTGAGGCCTTCCCCGCGGAGCTCCACGCTCAGAACTTCGCACATCATACCCAACACGCTGATACGGAGAGTGTATGACTATAAATAAACATGAAGAAACTTATTTGGTAATGGATGTATTGTCTATATGAAACTCGAAAGAAAACTCAAAAAGACTACAAAAACCTCGAAAGAAACTCGACTGTTTCTTAAATTTTAAAGAAAACAAAATATAATATTTTCTGAAAAAGGCTTATCAAATGAAAAACAATGGGTTTCAATAAGGCAAGGCAACTACTCTTGCTGCATTTTCACTTGTAGACAAAGTTGTTGAACATAAAGATAAACGAACCCCAATAACATCAGTCTTTTTCGATATGAGTAAGCTTTCGATTTGGTTTCGCATGATTTGCTCCTTCTCAAAAGTGAAACAAACAAACAAACAAACAAAGATATGACAAAAAATCTTTTCAGTCAGACACAAAAAAATAAACAGCTTTGGTGTGCTTCAGGGAAGTATTGCGGGGCCTTTACTTTTCCTGCTTTATATCAACGATTATGACGACACATCACAAATCAGCCATGTGTTCTTTTTGCGGATGATGTGGTACTATGTAATAATGTAGAACAATCAAGAACTAAATAGAACAGTAGAACTCGTAGTAAATGGGTTCGAACATAACAATTAAAAGAGTAATCTTAGACAAAACAAGAAAGAACTATCCCATTTACTAACAAAACTGGAATTAACAAAGAGCTAAACATAACTTAAGGCAGTAAAAAAAGGTAAGTACTTATAAAGGTTGTTCATGATGAATAATCTAAATATGGTTTTGAGGTTTTAAGAAAAAATTTGATTGTATAAAGCTAGGCACTTACTTCGTCACTCTCTAAATACGGCTGTATAGTAGCAATGGCGCCTGTCATCTCCTTGGGCAGCTCCTTGGTGAGTTCCACCAGGAAAGTGCCGCAGTTGCGAGCGGCACCTTGCTCCGTCGTTGCTCCCGCATTCTCTTCTTCAGACGACGCTAGCGCCTCTGCTATCTCTCGGACCTACAGTAAGGTATAATAGACTAAATTGTAAGTAGTTCATTTAATTAATTGGATACAACATATTAATTGGGGGATATAAAAATGTTGCTATTTGAATACTTATTACAACCTGTCTGGCTTTTAAGCCTGACAGTTTAAGTCAATAATTATAGATAAATTAGTTTTAAAACCATCAATAACATCTTTAGAAGAGGAAGGAAAGGTACCATTTGTGGACCAAAAGTGCCCAATCCAAATTCTTTGTGCAACTGTACAACTCCAGCACATATAGGTAAAACTGCATGCTCAATTATTTGTAGAACCTGAAATTAAACATGTGGTTTTTAATAGTGTCAATAAAATAATTTGAATAATCAAATCATAGCTAATAAACACATTTCAGTTTATATACAAATAAGTTTGTTTTAAAATAAGCTTAAGAAATCAGAATTTGACTATGAGTAAGTAAGCCTGTTTGGTATAACAGTTTTTAATAATAGTCGAGAATGTCAACAATAGTCATTATTTACCTGGACTAACTTAATAAGGCAAGATGTGCCATGATTATATTTTTTTATTAAAACACCCAGTACTTGGAAAACTGTTTCCCTCACTGCTTTATTTTTAATTATCTGTTCTTCCAATGCTTTGTAGCAAGGCTCTGCAACCATTCTGGAAAGAGAAAAGGTGATATCACAATCAGCTGAATTTGTAGATTAAAATAATCTCAACCTTGATTTATCAATTAGCCTGAAAAAAGTTTCTGACTGCCTGTGGTGTGGGGGTCACACACTGGTATCAGATCCAGTGTTTAAATGGGGTAGAAATTGTATCTGGTTTCGTTGGTAGTAGAAGTTTTTCTAAGTTCCCTTAGTTACTACCACCTCATATACTTTGGTGGTTACATAATTAACGATACTAGCCGATTTTCATACAGGTAACTTGGGAGCCTTGGTTTTCTGCCAAAAATTTACCGAATTGCGATCAGGTAATGGCCATCCAGGGAGTGAATGGAGGAGATCCAGATTGCTATACACACCCAACTGATCTGATCTACATTCTAAAAGATGTAAAGGTCAGAGTTCTCAGTTTGAAGAATTCCATACATATTTATGCATTTTTGCAGTTTTTTTAAAACATATCCTAATATATTTTAGAATGTTGATAAGATTAATTGGGTGTGTAAAGCAATCTGGATCTGCTCAATTTACTCACTGGATGGCCATTATCAGATTGCAGTTCAGTCAATTCTGGGCAGTGAACCTAGGTTCCAAAATAACTTTGTTTGTATGAAAATCAACTAGTGTCGTTATTTGTGTCCACCACTGTAAGTTATGCCAAAACAACAATATTTTCAGTACTGATGCTTGGCAAAACTACATTAAATTTTAAACTGATACCAAATAGGATACTAACGATACAAAATTATCCTCTGCTAATGGTGGATCCCACAATCGTGACAGGGGCTGTTGAAGTATAAGGTGAAGAGTGACCAGGGCAGCTTGCTTATCAGACTCAGTCCATCCACAGAACTCCTCATTGTCTTCAGATGCTTTCTTGCCTTTCTTTCCCAGGGTTAACTTCGTAGAATTCTATGGAAAAGAAAAACAAACATAGCTCAGAATTATAAATAATAGATAACAAGTCACTGCGCAAAGCTAAAACTTGATTTTAAATCCATTTATAAGCAACTTAAAATTAATATAAGTAGATTTTGTATTGCATAAATAAACTTGAGAAAACATCAGATAAGAAGAAAAAATTGGTCAGAATAAAAAATAGTTTAATTAAATAAAAACTTACATCTGCTGCTAATTTGGTATCCTTTGTTTTCATAACTTGGGCAAATAAATACATAACCATTTTCACAATATTTAGGTTCTTTGACCGCACATCACTATCAATTTCTTGGTCTTGAAATATTATTTCAAGATGGTTGCAAAGGTTTTTTACTGCCCGTATGATGTGATCAAAGCCTGAAAACAATTTTTAAAAGAAATGTGAAAGCTGGCTGAAAGTTACTATAATTATAAATAGTAATGATTAGTTTTTTAGGAATTTGGACCTCGGTTTATAATGTTCCATTCCAGTTTGTTACCATGTACTATTATGGCAAAATAAGTATCAAAATGTTCTAATATGTACTCCACTCCTTCACTGTTGTAAGCTCTTGCTGCATCTGGAATGCATCGTACACAGGCTTAGATCAGTTTTTTTTTAATATATTCAATATATGTCTACAATTTACAATAACAATAAATAAATACCCTGGAGTTTAGACAGTAACAACCTAGGTTGAACCACATCTTCAACATGGTACTGTCCTGCATGAGCCTCCAACAACTCATCTTTTTGCAATGGGATAGCAAACTCAAAGTGGCTCATTTTAAAATACAAAAATTATCACTTATGTAATAGAAGTACTTTTTAATTGGTTTTCTTGAAATCAATAAGCATATTTATTCACCAAAACCAAACTATGCTGAATAAATAAGGCCCATCCGAAGGAATATCAGAACACAACGCAAACGAAACGACTAATTTTTCAAATTTTCAAAACATGCCAATTTGGCACTGACAGTGACAGCGATATGACAGAATGACACTGAGTTGAGAATCAATCAATTGATCATAGACAACGATATCTAAGGACAGCCACTGACGGAACGACCATTTTGAAGATGAATGACAACGTTGCGACAAGAAACAAAGAATACACATTTCAACCTACTGGCAACATTATAATCGAAATTTTGACACGTTGCGTACATGTCATTTGACGTTTCGCATTTCTCTTGCCAGCGCAGTGGTTTTTTTACTAGTTCGCTACCACTTTGATTTACATTTGATAAAATTGTAAGGTGATAAGTTCATTAGTTCATAAATAACTTGCTAAACAATGTCTGGAAAAGTCAACAAAGCGTTCACTAAAGAAGAGGAACTGTTGTTGCAAGATTTTAGTAGAAATGTATCTACCAAGTCTTCAGCACTCTTCTACGGGAATGCTTTCATCGTCTCGGCCATTCCCATATGTAAGTACTCTAGGTATTGTCCTTGTAGTCCTCTCTGCAGTTCCAATAAGCGATGAGATAATGTTTTTCATTCATGATTTTACTTCATATACAGCGACAGTCAAAATGTTACAAATTTTCTTATAATGTTCATTTAGGGTTGTTCTGGAGGGTTCATGCCCTGGAAGTGAGCTCCTCGTTGGCTTGGTTCGCTCTGGTTACCACCGCCAGCACCTGGTTCCTGGCCCTGGCATACCGCAACACTAAGTTCCAGCTAAAGCACCGCGTAGCTGTCAGGCGGGAGGACGCAGTGGCGCGTGAAATGACCAGGAAGCTAGCTGACGACAAGAAGATGAGCAAGAAAGAAAAGGATGAGAGGTTTGTTACTATTTTGTATTAATAATTCTGACTGGGTTTCTGACTGACACAGCTGGTCTATTTGTGAAAGTGACACAGAAGTGCCTACTTATAGTACAGATTTTTGTGTAAACTAATTTGAAGGAAACTCTACATCTTGTTAAACTTTATTGTTTCCATAAATTCCTTGCATTTATTTGCAACTTTCTTTTTTATCTTAAGCATTTTATGTAGGTCACTGTTGTATGAGGTTGTAAATAATTGATACTATTCTACAAGGAAATATTATTAACCTCTTAACTCAACTAACCAGGCTATGAGTCACAATTGATAAACTATTCTTCTCTGGACACCAGTGTCCTGTTAGTTAATAATGACAAATGTTGTTCTAATTATATTGTTGCAAATTTTAAACATCCATTTCATTGGTCCAATATCAATTTATAAATGAAATTTCTTATAACTTTACAGAATTCTATGGAAGAAGAATGAGGTAGCAGATTACGAGGCAACCACCTACTCCATCTTCTACAACAACGCCCTGTTTCTCACCATTGTGATACTCAGCAGCTTCTACTTGCTGCGCACATTCACACCTACTGTGTATCCTTTTGTAAAGTGTGTAAGTAAGTAAAAGTATTTATAGTTTCGATAATTTGCAACACTTAGGTAACACGAATAAAAAATAGTTATGGAAAGTATTCACCATTTCCTTATAATTTTTTTTTGTCAATGATATTGTATATAACAAATATCAAGTAAAGAAAGGAAGGTAAGTAGAGTAAGTTTTTTAATTTCTGTACAACAAGTTTACTACCTATAAAAAATAACTTAGTCTCTGAATTATCTATCTATCTAATAAAGTAATTAGAAGCATGAAGTATTTAATAATTAAATTCTCAAATTAATTATTTTAAGTCTTGTGAGTTTACCACTTTTAGGTGAAATAAATGAAGATATTCTTATTAACAGTAAGAGAGTAATTTTCAATTACTAAGATTTTTTTGCTAAGTATATTATGAATTTCCTTAACAAAGTATGTCCAGTAACTACATTGTGTCCATCACCACTGCATCGGGGCTGCTGGCTCTCCTCTCCACTGGTACCAAGTGAAAAATGCTGCAAATGAGTGTGTACATGTGATGCCTATGAACTACTGAAGTGTGTCAACAACTCCATGTTAAGGATAAAATAATGTAATATGTTGTTAGAGTAATTTTATAAAAAAGTAATTTAAATAAAATAAAACATTTTTTTTATAATCTTAATTTTATTTACAATCTTGCAGTAAGAGACTTACAAATTATATGGTCCTTTACTTATATCTAGTAAGGTCACAATCATGACAGCTGTTTTGCATATTCTTAGGGTGGGTTACGGTCGACATTTAATCACAAACAGCTTTATTCACTTCACAATGTGCTAGTCAGTTTTTATCCAACTCAATATTGGTAATTTTCTGTTGCTGCATTGCATAATAAAGTTTCTGGGTTACTAAAGGCGTCACTTTTCAAATCATAAGTAAATGTAGATGACTAACGCCCGAAATTAAGAACCAATCTGTAGATATGGATTGGGCTATCTGAGATAGTTGCCTAGGATATTTTTGTTAATATGACCAAAATAACGACGGTTGCTAGGCAACGAAGCCAGATAGCCCTATCCATATCTACAGATTGGTTATTAATTTCGGGCGTTAGAAAAGAGAAATCATAGTAATGGTGACAGGTTCATTTCGGTAATGGACTACTTTCCGTCTGTGTTAAATCAATTCATTATGCAACAACAGAATAATGTAATTCGATGTTTCATTTTCGTAATAATATTGTCTATGTCACGTTGTGTTGGCGAGAGCGGCGCTCCGTGGTTGCGCTGCCAAATCCCACTGTTCGCTAAGGAACGCTGGTTTGTCAGGGGCTCAGTACATCATGCCGACGTGCAAGGGCTCCGTGCGCTGGAAGTACACGTTGGGGTTGCTGCTGAAGGTGGGCTCCACGCTCGTGTACACGTTTCCCTCCTCCGGCCGCACCATCACGCCTGCACAGTGCAATCTACTATGAGTATCTTGAAAGTTGCAAAATACGCTTCAAGTAAGTAGGTAAGTAGTAGTAAGTATAACTGATTAAATTTGCGGATAAGGTGATGTGCAAACAATTACCTGGGGGCAATAGATATTGGAAGGGTGAGTAATTGTAGTGGTAGTGCATTAAAGGGTGCAGTGGGTAGTGCGGCGGAGAGCATAGAGGGCGTGAGTGCAGGTGAGGAGAACTCGCGTACATCGCTCTATACAGATCTGCGAACAGAACGTGGGTTAAAACGGTGGTGCTTCAAGCGCTATTCCTCACTATTAGCGCATTTTAGATACTTAACTAACCGGCTGGCTGAGCGGGCGGGTCCTTGCGATCGAGCGCAGGGGGCGGGGCGGGCGCGGGCGCCGCGGCGGACACCATGCCGTACTTGACGGGCTTGAAGTGGAAGAAGGAGGGCGAGTAGCCCGAGCCGCCGGCGCCCAGCGAGCTGAGGCCCTCGTCGCGGTCGGCTTCCCAGCGGCCCTCGCGCCCCAGCGCGGCCAGGCGCCGCCCCTTCGGCGCGAACATGAGCGCGAACACGACGGCGCAGGTGGCCAGCAGCCCCGCGGCCACGCACGCGTCGCGGTGGCGCTCGGGCGCGCCCAGCGCCGCCGCCACCCAGCACACCCACACGGCGGCCGCCGCGCCGCCCGCGCCCGCTATGTGAGTCGCCTCGCGGTAGTTGTCGCGAATTCCGCGCGACCGCAGCGCTACTCCGCACACCACTGCGATCAGGAACGCCGCGTAACACAGTGACAGCAACATGTCCGACAGTTGAGAGTCACAGCGAGCACCGCCCCCTAACACTCTAGGTGGCGAACCGCCGAGCCATTGTGCGCCTATCGCCACCTGAATCATCACTGCGAAAAATAGGAGCAATCCCTGGTACGCTGCCGGTAAATACACCCCACCGTTTAAACTTAACAGAAATACACATTTGACGAGCAAAGATGCGAACACTATGACGTATGCCACCCCAGTCCCGAAGCGTACCGCTCCACAAGTAAATACAGTCGGAGTTGTAGAGTAGAGGGCCGCTGTGGCGGCGCAAGTGAACAAGCCGAACAGAAGGCACTGGCCGAGTAGGAGGTGGCGATGGCTAGGAGCTTTCCGACTCGCGCCCCATATTACGAATGCTTCGAATGCTCCAAGTGTAACCATGGTGACGCAGGCGAGGGCGAGGATCGGGACAGCCCATGATTCGTGGCGCAAATTGCCTGAATAAGTCGGAGTCGCGGCAACCAAAGTGCTATTTGGTTTTTCAGGCTGCGCGGAAGAAGTAAAAGGTTTCGAGGAGGTCGGTGGGGGCGCAGATGACGAAATGTGATCCGGTATCACAAAATATTCGGTGCTCATCTCGAGGCGATGGGCTTCAGTCCGCGCCGGCCGGCGCGGTGGGGGCTCCGTTTCAGGCGAAGCTTCTTCTTCGACGGAGTGGTTATGGTCCTCGTACTCTTGTTCGTACGTTTCATCATATTCTTCGGCGTAGTGATGCGCAGCGGGGGCGTTGCGCGGCGCGTAGGCGGCGGGCACCCTGGGCGCGAGGCGGTCGCCAAAGCGCGCGGCGTGGGCGCCGGCAGCGGCCAGCGCGGTCAGCAGCGCTGTCAGCAGGAAGGCGCGCGCCGGTACCGCCGCCATCGGGCGGCGCCTCAGCTCACTGGGACTTGTTGCGGGCACATCCGTGCTTGACTGCTTAACTCTGAAAAATAAAAGATGCAACATTATAGGTAAGTAGTCTGTAACTTTTCGAGTTTGCCGTAAAGTATTCCGTTACTAAACAAATTTTTTTTTCTGCCAAACCGGTTCGAGGTTTGCTTGCACCTCTTAGGACTATGTTGACTTTTGTTTCTTTTATTTAAACGCGGGTCCGAGCGGAGATACTGACGAGGACGAAATAGTTTTTCTATGCTATCTGAACTGCGTTTCAACCACTAAGTAGTTTAGTGACAGGAGTCGTCGGTACCTATTTATTTTTATATAAAATAAATAAACATAATCACACCAATGGGGATTAACAACAGGTTCATTAAATCGCTTGAAATTTTTTACAGTATAGATTAAACGTATAAAAACTGAACTGTATTTGTTTTATTTAAATACTTTTCCAAACTTCAAGATACGCGCGCTCTTTGCGTGACGTCATTGTATACCGTTTCATACAAAGAAGGCGACTCTCTTCTCGGACCAAATCGGTCAAGCGTAAGGCGCAAGCTGCATACAACACAAAGTGTTATACAGTGAAGTCACAAGATAAAACGCCGCCGACCCAAATTAAATATCTATTTATATATATATATATATATATATATATATATATATATATATCTCTCTCTCTCTCTAGAAATATACCACATATGGAAAAAATTAACTCTTTATTTTTTTTATGTACTAAATGATGGCATATATTATCTAACCGACATACCCAGCGCTAGGGTGCATGGATACTACTGATAAAATATTTATATATTTTGAGGTGCTTACTTTTTTTTGTAAATACATAGGTACATGATATACATAATAAACACCCAGATTAGGACAAATACTTAGACATAGTTCATGCACACACATATTTTTCTTGTGCGGGAATCAACGACGTCGACTCGGCACAGAAGCGGACCCCTCGTCGTTTCAACTCTGGTAATAAGCTTTAAATATATAAATAGTTCGCATGTTTAAGTATTATAAAAATTATGCTCGTTTTCCTTATTAATATTTTATTAGGTTACACATTCCATTTACAATTCGCACGGACAACATACCTGTTCTTATGCAGGATTTCCGTTAACGCAGGATATCGCCAGCATTAAAATGACTATAGTAGCGGGATGTCTCCACTTCGTGGCATACCGATATATCGATATTCCCTAAGATATAATTGTATATAAGGATATAAAACATTATTAGGTATTTATTTTAAATCATAAATTATAATTATTAACGTTTTCCCAAATAAACTCTACTGGTTAACCGGGAAGTTCCCCGATTGTACATACCTATAGTACTCGTTTAAATCTTGATAGAATATATGTGAGTAAGTATTATGTCATAGAGCGCTATGAACTTTTTAATACAGTCGCCGACATTTCCATTACTTATAGATACCTACGAATTTCAGAAAGGTATACCACTTGATTAGTATGACAGAAGTCTCTAATCTAAGAGAAGAGCTAGCCGTACTTTTGATGTCATGAAAGTACAGTTTGTAAATTTTGCGTATCATGTTTTATTTTTTATTTTTATGAAGTTGTTCTTAGCCTTCACCATACCTGATGTTAAATATTGATAAGGCTGAAGATGGAAGCGAGTCTCTTTGATTTTGACCGGTTTGATGCTCGGGTGTGTACTGGGTATTTAAAAAATCGTTGAATGCAGTTTTTCTTATCTTTTAAACGACTTCAAAAAAGGAGGAGGTTCTTAATTCAGTTGGTTTTTTTTATGTATGTACACCGATTACGCCGAGATTTTTGAACCGATTTCCGTGATTCTTTTTTTGTTCGATGCAGAATAGTTGCCAATTGGTCCCATAAAAATTTGGTTTAGTTTGACCCAGTACTTTTTATGTTGTGAGCATTTTTATATATTTCATTTCATATTTGTTACTTGGATGACATGATATTATCTTCCTTTAAAAATTTTGAAATAAAAACTTTTTATAAAAAAAATGAAAACCCACTTCAAAACACTAAAAAGCAAAAAATAAACCTTTTGGAGTCGGTGCTATTTTATTTTTCTTGCCTTGGCTTGCACCGACTCCAAAAGGTTTATTTTTTGCTTTTTAGTGTTTTGAAGTCGGTTTTTTACATAAACGATCGTTACGATGGGATCAATACAAACTGCAAATAAACCACTGGCTACTTTAGCTTCACGTTTTAGTTGAAAGGTTGGCCTGAATTTTACTTGTGAGTAAAATTAGCATTCTTCAGTATTTGAATACTTTTCCTAGAAGGTGAGGTTCAAAATAACATCTCAAATTGGCTGTAGCTGAACCGCTCACGAATATTGTCAATTTTTGTACTGTTCACGTAGATGATGCGCATACTTAAAGACCTTCCTAGTTATTGTTCAGTTTTTGGTAACAATTACTCGTCTTTAAGCGATGGTAAATGCATACGGGCAGACTGACACCATTTATCAGTAAGGGCCCTACGCCCACTGAATTATCCTTCCTAACGACAGTTACCAAATGTACGGCTACCTCTTAGACTTTATAGTAGGTACTTAGGTGAATTAGCGATGAGTCGAGATGAGATGATTCGGAAGGCAGTTATGGGTAACAAACGAACGTAACAGTAGGAAGATTGTGCATTATATACCTTACATCTACAACTAAGCCTAAAAGCTATGCTCCCTCTTATCTTAATTTTCGTTTCCAGTTCTTATGTAATTCTCACTTGGACGAATAACCACTCGTCCAAGAATTCTTACGAGAGAAATCTGGGCTCCACTTCTTTACTTATTTATCCTCATCATCACTCTGATGTCATTCATTCTTCCTTCTTCATATATCCTATTCGTCTGTGGAATGCCCTTCCTTAAGACATAAGAATGTCAACCAGTCGGTATGCCTTTAAGGTGGTACGACTTCCATACAAACAAACATTGCACATTATTTGGTTCATCATACATTAATAATTCATAAATACATGTGCAACTAACTCGTTTCAGTTGTTTGTTTGCGCGAATTTATTAAAAAAATATACCTTCATACATGAGCTATATAAATGCGATGGGTCACACCACACACACATACGTAGAATTATTGAAATTAAAAGATATTAATTTACTCGTGTTTTATGTATGAATGTACATTTTTTTTATTATTTCGCGCAAACAAATAAGTAAAACGAGTTAGTTGCGCATGTATTTATGTATTATTAAGGTATGATGAACCAATAATTGTGTAGTTTGTTTGTATAGAAGTCGTACCACCTTAAAACTAAGTTGCGCAGATTTATTATATACGTATTTATTTACGTTAATTTAACATACATACATATGTATAATTATAATTTGTAAATTCCCTCTTTTGTTGTTTTTATACTGGTTGTGCACCCTCCCTACCTCTTACTAGTCTCCACATCACCCTGAGGTAGACTGGTAGAGAATGCCTAAGGCATTAAGTCTGCCGTTGTATTATTGTGCATAAAGAATAAAATAAATAAAAGCTCGGGCTACGTCAAATTTTAATGAGATTTCCGTTAAAACCGCGAGTCACCTAAAGTTTCATTCGTTCAGTAGTAAAATGTTCTTATCGTTTCTTTAACATCGATATCAAACTTGTATTAAAATTCACTCAAGTTCGGAATGATAGCTTATCCAAAACTAAGGACTTCCGAAAAAAAATTGTTGGATATTTCTGTTGATCATTCAAAATATTAGCTTTTAAGTTACCTTTTATATTCAAAGGACATAGGAAAAAAACAAAGTAAATAAACTTGAAAGAGCCGTAAAGATTTGGAAGAGATTTGAGATTAGGTGTACCGTTTGTCGAGATCGTTCGCCTTCGCGATCGCTGCTGGGCCCTGGAGCGTCCACCGTTAGCTTAGCGCCAAATCTGCTTACAATACTTCACTGTGCTGTGATTCGGATAATAAGTCTGAAGTCACGATTCGGTCCCGTGAACCTGTAATCTTCCGGTTGAATTAGAGGCCCCTTATACGGTGCAATGCATATTTATATTGGCCGTATCGCCATAGATATTGGCAATATGGATTGAGCTTCATGGAGATTTATTCCGCGGCGATGAAGGTGTGATAGCGCAATAATTCAGCCAGGTACAATTGCTGAAGTGTGTGCATGCTTGGCATAATAATATTTTTATCTTGAGAATTATCACGTTAGCATTTTTGATGAGAAGATAATGAAGTTGTGAATACGCTGTTGCATTTTACTACGGCTAGTTACGATGATTGTTGCACCCACCTGGTTCCCGTTCCTGTAGGCATATCGGGTTTAAAAGTATCCTGTTTTAATCCAGGCTATCTTCTGTCTCTGTGCCAAACATCCAAAGACGTTCAGTAGTTTTAGCGTGGAAGAGTAACAAACAAACAAACGGACATACTATTATGAATATCATGTAAATGCGAAATTTACAATATTATTTGGATTTTGAAAAGACTTTATTACTTGATTAGATATTACATTTTATCTAATTAAATAAAGCATATCATCTCATCCTCCATTTCCAGATACCTCTTCTTCGGTCTTGAACCGCAGAAAGCACTTTTCTTGTAAAAAAAATAAGAATCGATAAAAATCGAGATAATCGAGTAATATTCGAGCACGTAAGAAAATGCCATTCTCAGTTTTTTTCAAACGTAGGTAAAAAACAAGTGAATTTAATTTCGTATAACGTTGTGTGGTGCATTGCAACACTGTTATTTTTTTTTGGGAAAGTTGGATAAATATGATTGAATATTAATTAAATAAAGTTCAATTAATAATTTTATAATAGGATTCAAATCTAAAGCCTCTACGTTTTCGATTGCAGATAACGATACCTCACGGAAAGTGACACGACTTGAGGATCTGTCCCCTTCAAGCAGACTTCACACTTAATAGGCCCTTATTCAAATTCAGGAGTGGTTCCTGCGCCGTGTTTGCGATCGGATCTCATGCGCACCTCTGACAGTTGCGAGGAAAGCAGCGAGCATTTACTTATACTTAAAAATAAAAACTGAATTGTTGAGGCTCATGAGCCGTAATGCTGCGCATTAGGATAAGTGTACACACTCTCGACACTGAGAGGTGACAAAGAATGGAAAGTCAAAGCTTTTCCTCCGACTACGTATCATAGACAATTATTATTGTGACTTAGGGAAACAGCGTTGTTCATGTGCGGCCGCGCGCGTAAAAGTAACAGCTCGAATACTCCGGGTGAAACTCGGCTGAACTGATTGCGAGTCTCGTCTGCATCAGACTGCCACGTCACATTCCATCGCCTGTTCCCTCCACCACTCACTTCTCAAACATAAACAATAGCTAGAGATTGTTACAAAAGCTTATTGTAAGTAATTGACAATGCTAAAACAGTAAATTCGATAAACTATTGATGATTGTATATAGTAGAGACGAAACTTCGCTCTGCATTTTCTCATAAGCAAAAGACAAAATCACACACGCAACTTGCGACGTATGATCACATGCATATTCATTTAATTCACATGTCCCAATCATGACTCGCAAATAATTTTTAGGCAATGCTCTACTTCCTTAAACCACAATTTAAATTAATTGTGAAGCAGGTCTTTTTTAATAATAAAATGCAATGTTACAGTGTTCAAGCACCAACCCGCGAAGCCCCAAACGAGTGGTGGGTCATGGCCCATTCTCCTTGTGGGTCATGGCCCCTTCTCCTAATCCACCCTCAGGGAAGGCCAGTGCCCCAACGGTGGGGGCATTAAGAAAGAGCTGATGATGATGAATTAAAATGAACCTGGCAAATAAACAATGTTTGACGTGTAAATGTCAGATAATTGATAGTTTTCGATCATTGGCAGCAGTAAACAGATAATTGACATCATACCTACATGCGACTCGAATAGAAAATTGTGCAGCGAAAGCTGTTTACTGATTAATAATTGTTGATTAATAAATGTAACTGAACTGAATTCATAACAGTATTGATTTGGTCGCTGTTTACTTGTTTCGTGATTGCAAACTGTTTGAATGAAATACCTAAATATTTTTGTGAATGTTGACGTACTCGGATTGTATTTACCAGTAGTTACATAACAATTTAGCTATTGGTATGGTTTGATTTTTATTTTTATGCTTTTTTTTCAGTTTCCAAAACTATAAAGACAAAATTTTTCCTGATTTCATTACAAATGTATAGTTTTTAGATTTTTTTCCTGAATTTATGATAAAAGACACAGAACATTAAAAGAGGTAAAAGACGATATTACTTGCCAATTTTCATAGTTCTAGGTCAACGAGAAGCACCCTATGAATTTTGTTTTTTTTATCTATATATGGTTTTAATTTTAACTCGATACCTCCTTGCGTTCTTGAGATAATTGAGGACAGACGGACACCAATGAACAAAGTGATCCTCTAATGGTTCCTTTTTTTCTTTAGAGGTTCGGATCAAGTAGGTTAGCATAATTTTTTTTTCTGAATGCTTGTAATGTATAAGTAGGTTTACGATCAAGATGATAGAACCCAAAGCTCGCGGGTTTGAGTCAAGTTAGAAAAAATTTTTTTTTATTAAAATGTATCATATACTTACTTAATCGCAACGACTATGCAAAAATTTAAAAATAATAAAAAAACGATGATTTGGTATTGAGAACATAACAAAAATGAAATAAAACTACTCCTTGGCTTCTTTAATAAAGGATAAAAAAATATAGTTTTGACGATATCATACTTAAATAGGTCAAACTATAATATATGACGGTTTTATGGAATTTATACGTATTTTGCAAATTCCGCGAATAAATGAATTTTGCTTCTTTAGAGAAAACAGTTTATTTTGAATTAAAAATATTATAACTTAAGTAGGAAAAGAGCTAATTTTACGAGCGTATGATTTAAATGCAGTTGATTAGAATTTCTAGCTTTTACTACCAAAGAGCTTTGAAACTTTTACTTTTAAATAAATATAAATGAAAGTTTTATTGGATATCTTCAGAAGCATAAACGTTTTCAATGATAGAGTAGCCTGACTGAGGAAGTGCAGAGTTTTTAGTACCTATATACTTTTATAATGACGTAATTTCTTCTTTGGTTACCTCTGTCATACAGATTTTTGAAAATGTAGCACGGAGGTCAGAGGCCATAAGTGAGATAATTTCGGTCTTTCTGTTGTAATTTCATCACCAAATTGTAATTGTGTTTTATGTTCTAATAAATTTTTATTATTATTTATTTATTGCCTTTTGTTGCAAAACTTGGTGGATAAACCTCTACAATGTGCATAATATTTGAAAATTTATATTTTTGCACTTTTTTACCGACTTCCAAAAAGGAGGAGGTTCTCAATTTTTTTTATGTATGTACACCAATTACGCCGAGATTTCGGGACCGATTTACGCGATTCTTTTTTGTTCGATGTGGAATAGTTGCCATTTGGTCCCATAAAATTTGATTCAGTTTGGTCCAGTAGCTTTTATTTTATGAATCAGTATCAGATGTGAGCATAGTTGTTGACCTGGACGATGTAATAACACGTTAAAATGTACATTAAACTTTATCTAATCTAGATAAATCCTACTGTAGTTTACAAAACCACATAGGTATTACAGACACTAACAAGCAAAAGACAAAGTTAAGCAAATGACACGTAACTGCGAAAAAGCAAACCGATAAAATTAATGACAAAGAATTAGTTTCGGCTATATTGACATGATACAATACTTATTTTTAGAAACTTTAAAAAAACCTGGTTTCTACCTAAAGTTTTTAATTGGAGTTATATCGTAAACCTAAGTTTTTTTTATTTACCAATAAAATTGGATCCTGTTCTACAATACAATATATTTTTCTCTACCTATCTAAACTGATTAAACTGATTCTTGATATTACGATGATATCGTCCCATCGAGAATTAACTTCGTAACTATACAATAAAAAGTTAAACTTATTTTACAACTAAGGAAATCAAATCCCTGACACACAAACATGAAGCCAATCGAATAGAGACGGTTAAAGTACTGCTAATACATAATGATGAATGATCATTATCCTGGCTCGATAAATAAGTATTATCATCGGTTTAAAACTCGCTTCAATTGCATAAAGTAGAGGTAATATGCTTTAAATTACAATGATTTATTGGAAGGGTGCTATTTTTGCTATTATGGCAAGTGCACGGCACAAGCTCAGGCGCAGGCGAGCCGGTTCGCGTCCCGTAAAATCGAGGCATCTCGTCGTAAAAGACTGATTTATTCGTGGCCATTCTCAGGTGCCACTTCGTCGCGTCGCAGGGTTCATTGTCAGGCGAGGCTGTCTCGGGAATATACGAGATTCTCGAACCTGCAATTCTGAGAATACCACTTCGAAATAACTTGCACGCTCATGGCTAGAAATAGATTATTTTAAGTCCTCATTTTAAGTGCGAACCGACTTTACTGATCGGGTTTCAATAAAGGATTTTTTATGAATTCGGTCACGTAATGTATACGTCGAACTATAATTGTTTTATTGCAAACAATAATAATTACAGATACCTACGTATGAGAAGGAAATAGTTATTTGTAATGCAAGGCTGGAAAGTTGGTTATTAGGAGCAAACGAAGTATTCTAGGATTGAATCCTGAGCGAAGCAAGGATTTCAAAGGTACAAGACGCTAAAAACTGCCGAGCGCAACACACAAATTTTCACCTCACAACAGCGAGGAACATTTTATGGATGTTTCCGCGGTCAACTTCCGGTAAAAAAAAATCGGTAAACATTAAGTTTAATCTAAATATATCTTATTCTTGTTGTTTTAATGATATAAAAAAACTAAAATAATAAAAAGGGAGTATTATAGTTAATTCAAAGTTATTTGAAGTAGAAATATATATGTTACTAAGACATAACATTAAAAACGATTCGGTAAATGTTTACATTGACATGAGGTACAAGACAAAGACAATTTAAAAATAAAGGTTCATGCCACGTTCCGAAATCCAATCATAGGTTGTGAAATCTCACCCAGCCTAATATAAAATTCTTATAACAAATAGTTAAATCTTATTGTTTTTATTATTCAATGAACTAAAACAACATAATAAAACCAAAACGGAGTATTATACTTAATTCATTCAAAGCTATTTAAAATCAGTATAAAATGTAACAAAAATATAAATAGTGCGATTCAGAACGAATTATGACATATTTTAGGTATTAAATTAAAAAAAGTACTTTACCCCGCAAAATGCGATTTTCTACGCGGAAACTGAATGACAAATCCTCCTTTTCCGAGCGTGTGAGGTAAAATTAGATTTTTTGGAATGGTCACATCAACTTCATTCATTGGCCTCCGCGTTGCTACAACTACATACTGTTCTTCATACAAACAACGGATCAAAAACTGTGGCCACAAATTTTGACGTTCTTTTCAACCAACTGACTCGGTTGCTAGGTATGATTGTTGATGCTGTATGCCCTTGTCGCAGTAGACTGTGTCGTTTGTGGCTGAGTAAAACGGTCAAGAGCTAAATGTATGAGGACGGTATCCAGTTGTAGCAACGTGGAGACCAATAATAAATATATGAAGTTTGTTTAGTTTCTTTGTTAAATCACTCAAATATCCAATGTGGTTGAAATTATAAACAGACTTCAAAAAGTTACAAAAAAAAGACTTGGAATCGGTGTCAGCCAAAGACATCGATGGTGCATGTAGAATGTGCAGTGTAGAATTTAACATTCTTCAAATTCTACATTGCACTTCTACTTGTATTTTTCTTGACGACAGTATTTTCAAGACTTAAAAAAACGGGACATACTTGGGATTAGTAACAAACCTACTAGGCGATTGCGTAAATTCAATTGTATTGATTTGATCATAACGTAACCATACAATACAAATTGCAGCCGATCGAATACGATATGAACTGTCAAATTAATACGAATTAACTACTTTACACAATCGCACCCTTGATGTTATAACGTTTTTTAATCATTTCAATCGGTTCAGCCGTCAGTGTAATCGGTGAACATACCCACATAAAAATATATGTACCTAAGCGACGAATTGAAAACCCCTTTTTTGAAGTCGGTTAAAAATACATAATTACGATTTTCAGCCTATGTTTGTAAGTAACTTATTATTAAAGCAATGCAACTCTATTACATTAGTTCATTATGCAACTAGCTGTTAACAACAACTCATCTAATTAACGAATACTAAAAATAATTCAAATGGAGCAATGCAAATAACTCTTGAAATTATAATGTGCATTCCATATCAAACTTTGAGAGCGACCTGCATATTTGGTTTATACTAAAATTACTTTGTTAATAGAATTCCTATAGAAATGCGTAATATGGTGTCAGAAGACAGGGAAGTTGGACAATAGGTTGTTAAGTAGGTTTATTGTTTTTGAATTCACACTGCTATCTAACTTATTTAAACTTTATTGCTAGAAAAATGTTCTCGTTTTTAACCTGAAGTAGGCATATAGTAGAATAGAAGTAGGTGCTTTCCTGCTGTCGGGACGAGACGGAACTTCTTTCTGGTTGAATTGAACTCCAAATTTCACCACACTGGTTCAATGGATACAAAGTGAAAAAGTGTCAGATCTCATAGGCAGCGAAAAAATTTTTTACCTATAAAAACCTTTTCGAAATCGAAAATGAAATTCATCTATAATCATTTACAAAAACGTTTTAGTTTCTGGAATCATTTCCATGAACTACCTCGCTGGCTTGCAGCGAAACAAAAGAAGTAAAAAATTTGTCAAATACCTAATAAAGTACCTACACGGATAAATCTAAAGTAAGTTTACACTTGTAAAAATTATTAGCATAAATTATTAGAGTAAAATTTTCTTATCGGGAATTAATATTAGTATTCTGTGTCCATCCAGGCTATATACTATATGTGTGCAAAATTTTACCCAAACCCGTTCTGTAGTTTTTGCGTGAAAGAGTGGCAAACGTCCATCCATCCATACTCACTTTTGTACTAATAATAGGTATTAGTATGACGGTATGATATGAAGTATGAAGTAGGAGAATGATTTGAAAATCAAATAAGATTTTCAATGTAAAAACTGGAAGATATTGTTTTTATCCCAGCTAGTTTTGTTGCCTTTGTCAATTACTTATGTAAAGGGACTATATCATTTTAAATGGAAGAAGTTAGAAGTCAATAATCTTTAAGCTATGGCACGTAAGTAAGGAAATGTAACTAATATACTAGTAAACTAATAATTTCGGAAACAAGCCCCTGAAAAGTACACATGCATGTTGTAATAACATTGAGATTCCATGGAAATAGCAAATGGGCCCCATCGTTAATATTTAAGAAATGGAATCTAAAACTGGGATCCAACGAAAATAAAGGCTACTTCGACCTATGGTCATATTTGAAACAGAAAACAAAATGTTTGTGTAATTCAATTTTATTAAACAATTGAACGTTTTGTTTTGACGAAATCGTTGATGTCTTTTGTATGAAGATTGAATAATCTTGTTGCTAAATGTATCATACATAAGTAATATTAATAAAATGAGTGCGTGATGTATAACTGCCACATCTCATTAATTTTTAAGAATTAGTAGAGTGAAAAAATCTTGTAAGCAGCGAGTAGAGTTGTTTCTTTTAATCTGTTTACATTGTTGCTGAATAATTGATGTATTTCATGATAGTTACATCTATAAATGGTTCGTATCGTTGAATAAATTAAGATTCGAAGGTATCTAATTGCTTCTTTCTTATAAAAATGATAGCGTATTGTTCTCTATACTTTTGATGTAAATTTCTGCCGTTAAGTTACCGCTCTCCGAATAATAATCGATTTGGTTCCAACTGGATGGCCATATAAAGCCTTTATAATGAAGGGTGAGATGTGCGTCTGTCTACTAGTACGTATAATTTTGTAATTATTTTTTGTTCTTGTTGCTACTAGTAGATGAGCGTGTAGAGGCATTATGTAAATGAAAGCTGAGCTACCTGCGGCCTGCAACTCAGGCCCACCGGTTCTGAATGTCGATTATTTTTCTGCGCTAATGGTACTTCTGCCTTCGTCCTCTTGTCTTGAATATTTTAATGCTCATTATATTTCTCAAAAGGGACTTTAAAACCACTAAGAATATAAGCGTCTACGAAGTTTAATGGGATACAAGGTTTCATGAATTATTATTACTGGAGTTCTTTTAAGTTTTTTTCTAAAATGCTTATAATAAAGTACCACAACTTTTTGTAGAAGTATTTGTTTTGTTAGATGTATTTATGAGTAAATGAAATATTTTAAGCGAGGAATCTACTTGTATGCTGGTCATACGGGACATGAAATGGTTTTATTACTCATTCAATTAAAATATTATGCCGGTAAACAGAATAATATGAGAATGTATGGGTTAGTGGCCTCAGAACTACTTAGTCATAAACTTTTTGTTTCTTGCTTTTGCTGTAATTCCTCGAATTCGAAGATGTCATGGTAAGTAAATAAGTAAGAGATAGCGTATATAACGAACGATTTCGGAAATATTATGATATTGTGTGACTTTGGAAAGTTCAGTAGATGTTCAGTTTATCAAGATGCATTTATATCAAACAAAATGTATATGAGAATGTTCCGAAAAGGTTCATTGATCTTTCATACATACTGAACTGCATGACAGCGGGGTGGGCTACTCATATTTAGCCTGAAGGAGAGCTGCCGATGTGGCGGCCAAAGCCCTAACTAAAATAATTACAGGTAGGTAGATAGATACTCACGAAACGATTAATTCAGAGTCACAGACCGTACTGCTTTCGAACGCACTGATGCTAGACCCAGTACATGTATATCACCAGCTTGATTTTTCATAGTCACGAACGCGGGAAAATTCAAGGTTTCCGTGCGTGCGAGTGTCACGGAGTCTAGGGGCAAACTGAGCGAATATCTCGGCGGCTGCGGTGCGTGACGGGTGCACGTGCGATGCGCCCGCGCAGCCAGCGACGCATCGTCGCAGACGCTGATCTCTTCGTCGCCAATTTCGCTGTTCACTGTTTGGCGAACTTGTTTTGATAAGCTCCTATGTTGCGTCACACGTAAAGTAATCGAGAACACCAAGAATAACTCGTAGTGCGTTTCATAAGTGTATTCCACATAACGTTAAAACTTTATGAGTGAATTAGGAATGTAGTGTTTCTACCAAGAGCTTCAATACGTTATAACTCTAGTCTAGTATTATGCCTGTGTTTGAAATATTATTTGAACCACTAATTTAAATTTTATGAATCTATTGTGGGTAACATTCAGTGTTTTACGTATTTTTGCAGCCCTTGCTTGTATGGGTTTAAAATTAATCGGTAGGTAGTCATAATGGTATCGGTTTTTCTTGAATGACTACGTAATTTATAATTCAAGCATAAGAGTCCCACTCAGTTGATGATGCTGTTATTTTATATTATAGGTTGGTTTTTTTTACGCGAGCCTCTATTAACCTTTATTTGAGGCTAGTAATGAGACCATCATTAATATAATACAATTACATTTCCTTTTATGCACCCATTCCCCTTTTACCCTATCTGTTTATTTTTCTTTTACCAAAGCTGCGAACACACCCGAGTTTGTCTGGAAGAGATGTAGCAATAAGCCTGGCATTTGTTGGTTTTCTATTTGTAAATTGTCCTATGTAGGTAAAAAAGTTTTATACTATTTTTTTAAGTGGTAGATAACGTGTTGTCGATGCCCAAAGCTATTAGTGTTAAGTAGTTTTCAGGCATTTAAGGAAGTTTTCCGACAATGCCGCTTACTAGTCGTTGCCGTCATCGACGGCTGGCTGTAACGACGACGCGACTTTCAGTTCTGCCTCGCTGCACTCGATGAAAAGTTTTCTTCGACGCGTGTGGACGCCCGATTACTCTCATATGTAGTAGGAGTAGTGACCTCATTCATTCGACCATGATAATAATTTTGCACTGGAAAACGTATTTTCTATTTTGTAAACAAGAGTTTTATAAGATACTTTATACGTAGTCATGTGATTATGCTTAGGTAGGTAAAATACAGCGATCGCAGTCATAGCACAGACACCTTCAGGACGACTTCGTCCACTTTCCTATCTCGTCAACTTCCTAACTGGTACACTATCCTATCTCGTCCACTTCCTAGTTCGTCCACTTTCCTATCTCGTCCACTTCCTAGCTCGTCCACTTTCCTATCTCGTCCACTTCCTAATTCGTAAAATTTCCAGTCTCGTCCACTTTCCTGAGTCGTTCACTAGAAACTAACTACTACAGTCGCTGTCATCTACCTTTATCAGATAAAGGTAGATTGAAAGATATCAAATATTATGAACGAAGTCAATCGAGTTGAGGTTTTCATTTCAATCTTTACCATTAAAAGCGGCTCGCTGACATAGACGTTTCACGTTATATTAACGGTTGTGTGATCCGAAAGAGCCTCACGGGGCCCCCACCTGATTTTTGTGTAGACTCCCTATACAACAAAACCAAAAGTAACTACTATTAGTTAAGTTTGCCTGGCCTGCTATGGTTCCAAGTCAGGTATTTCAATATTAATTTTTTTCTTTCTTAAGAACCTTCTCCTGACAATAATAAACACAACAAATAAAGAATTGGCAAATTGTTCCATACTTTCACGCGTGATACGATGACCAAGGCGAATAGTGGTTCTTCTTCTTCTTTCTTAATTAATGGCCGTGCTCGCGTTAAATACGCGAATTTTGCAAATGTCAAGTAAATATATTTTGTAATATACAGAAATTGTACGGTAGATTGAGTTAAAAATGGAGCCTCACAACTCGTGTTATTACGAAAAGAACTCGCGTGAAACTCCGAATAGTGGTTCATTTTTATATATATAGATGTCACTGACAGTGACATTTGCCAAACCACAGCAACACATTTTTATCCTCTCAAATCGTCCTGAAGGCTATTTTTATGGCAATTAGGTAAGTATTTAAAAATAATAAAAAATGTCTCAATTTGAATCTGAAATATATTTTTCACAAAATTCAAGAGGCAATGATTTATTAAATAAAACTATTATAACTTAGGGATTATTTCTTTCAATTGTTAGTGTTCCGTACCTCAAATAGAAAACCGAAACCAATATAGAATCACATTGTTGTCCGTTTTTTCGTCTGTCTGTATGACGAAAACTGAAACTGCGACTGAAACGGGTAAAGGACAGTCGAAGTATAAAAACATGTTTTTACTAAGGTATATTTTTTTCTAATTATGTGTTTAAGAATTTTATCTTTTGAGAAGTCGACGTAATAAGTAAAACTACGATCAGATTTAAAAGTTAGACGTAGCTAGGTAATGTATAAACAATTACCTATCAAAGTAAAAGGTTTTCGTTTTATCGTCTATCTTGAGTTATATTTATTAAAATTAATGTGTTTAGTGCGAACTAGCGCACATCTTCTGAAAAACTGTCATATCACAATAAAACGAGTTTTGAGAAAAACGCGTTTCTATTTTTTTTTCTGTTTATGTTATTGCCAAAATAAAAAGTATATGACATAGTTTATGACTCTCTTCACGAGCACTGCTAATCATTCACCCGTCATAAGCAGTAATGCGTCACTATCGCTGAGCGGTAGGCGCCTGTTTTCGCTCCGTGAAAAACTGTCATTTGCGACATCTCCTGACAACTATTCAAATGTACATTCGAGGACTGTTTTATTGATCTGTAGAGAAGAAAAAACCGAATCAAACTTAATATTTATCTCAAACTGAGCTTTTTTGGTGTTATGACAGTTTTTCAGAGGAAGTGCAAGTTTTTAAAGCACCAGCGATAGAGCGTTTATGGCTCGAACTAAAGTACAAATCTCGGTCAATTACCCGTCTATTCTAATGTATTCATTGACTGCAAAATTATAGTATTTAGAGCGTGTTATAAAATGCTTAATATCACCTACTGCCCCGTAATAATAGGACCACAAATGCAAACCTTCTAGATTTGTGTCTATGGCGACAGTGTTTTTAAATTTGATTCAAGTGTTTATTTTAGTACTTGTAATTTTATTATCTATTTTATAGCCATTCACTGGTAACTAGACACGATTACGATTATTATTTATTTATAGTCATGTCGCGGAAATGTAGTGACCGCCCACGTCGTCTTTTACTGTTCCGCGTATGTACTTTGCTAACCTATTTCACCCCCTCGATTTATTTTTTATGTATAATCGGGGAACTTACCGGATGACCAGTAGAGTTTTTTCGGGAAACGTTTATTCGAGAAGTAATAAGGATGAAGAAATAATTTATTATTCAAATGAAATACCTAATAATGTTCTACTATTTGTGCTGTAAACGGTTTCTATAAGTCTATAACTTTTTTAAATAACGCTTTCTAAAAAGCTCTACTGGTAAAACCGGGAAGTTCCTCGACTGTACATGGTCCGTAACAAGTGGGTTAACTTGCACTGTTAGAATGTACCTACCTACCTACCTATGTACCTCACTACCTTCCCTCCCCCAGGGGTGGCCAGTGGCACAACTTTTAAAATAAGTCCCGTTTCTCCTAGCATAACCTATAACTGTTTTATTGTACTTAGGAAAGTCCTACCTATGTTTCAGTAATTCCGAGGTCTGAATGTGGCATGGCATTAAGCTCAAAAAAATATCGAATTTTTATTTATTAATATGAGGAAAAGTTTTCTTGTTTTTATAACTCTTTGCCTATTATCTAAAAAGAATTAACAAAATTCAGTACAAAAACTAGATTAAGCTAGTTCATTCCACAGACCTATATCGAGATAGACGGTAAAAGTGTAAGAACCTACCTTGCGTGCCAAAAGTTTGACCAAAGTCAAAGTTTTACGACCTGACTTAGGTCGTAAAACTTTGACAGTGGGTCAAACTTTCGTCAAACGTCCGTTTAAGACCACTCAGAAACGAAAATGGTTAATTGTGTAATTGTGCAGTTTGACAACTACACAATTAACTGTAGCAGTAATTAACTGTGCAGTTTGACAACTACACAATTAAGTCACGAGAGATAGACGAAAGCGCTCTTTTCGTCTATCTCGATATAGGTCTGGTTCATTCACATTACCTTACACATACATCAAAAGAACTACGAGATCCTTTATAATATACTTAGTTAAAACACCATAGATCAATTTTTTCCACTTTAATATCTATTCATCTTAGTCATTGTTGATTGAAAAAATAGAACATCAAGAATTCAAGATACCTTCAGCTTCAAGATACATTGAAAAGATTGTCAAATTCACGGTGACACTTTCTATTTTTATATAAAAGGAAACATTTGCAGATGTTTGTATTATTTAATTTAAAATCATTAATGTACCATATATTATGTAGTTAACGACAAATTATTAAGCACATAATAGAAAACAATCGGTCAATACCTGAGGTCAATACTTATTCGATTCCTTATTAAACACCTCAAGATTTTTCACTCGTTTATGTTATTCTACGTACCTAGCTAGTTTGACTTTCAGAGGCACTTTTTTTTACGAATTTTCTTTCAAAATTTTTTGTCATTAAGTACATTATTTAGTAAAACGACTAAAAGATAAAAATTTATAAACATTTTGCTGTAAGCGAAATAGCCATGTCCACACATAATTTAACGTACCTACTAAACTTCTCCTTCTTCTTCTTAATAAATTATCATTTAAGATAGTGAGATTTTCAGAGTTTATGAATTACTATAAATTAATATATTTGGACAAAAGATCACATTCTACTTAATCTACTTCTGGCTAGTCTACAGTCTTAGTTTCATGTTTGGTTTCTGGTATTATTAGATTTATATTCTGATGTCTTGATTTCACGATCAACAGTATCGCCACGATGCGCAATGGCAGATAATATTAAATTTATTAAAGGCATTTATTTAGAGATTATTTCTCTCATCGATAACACTAAAGCGGTAATGGAAAAACCAATAATTATATGCAGTTTGAGGGTAATATTACCTCCTAATGATGGTGGAAGTGAGTCTAATTTGACGAGCGTGCAGCACAGAGGATAATAGCGCATATTTCTCTAAATTGCGAGAGGGATCAACGGGGTTCCTAACGAGAATCTTAACGGTAACTGAATTCGTATAGACCAACGCAAAGCAAACTACTTATCGAATCATCTATTAGATTACATTACAACAGTTATTTACATCATCTTACTATCTACAACGTGGATGTTTTATTACAAATCTTTCTCAGCCTTTCATAAGAATAGTAATGATCTTGACTCTCAGATTTTCAAATAGTTACTCTTTGTAGTAATACAGTTATTATATCTTTCTCGAAATAAATCAACAATAATAATCATTATCATTTTTATCTAACAAACCCAGTCTTATCCAAAACCTTGTTAAACCTTCTACTCATAAGGCCTTCATCCCTTCACTGCATAGTTCCAACAAATACGATCACATTTTTTGTGGTATTTGTCACTTTTAATATAACAGAATTAAGTATTAGTTACACATTTAAATGTTTAATTGAAGTCAGTCTAACTATCCCGTGGAAGTGGAAGTTGCACTACAGCGCAGCAGACAGTAGTCAAATCAATACACATTGAAACTTATCTTTTTAACAACGAGCACTGAGTTAACAGCTAGATAAATTATGATTGATGCAACTATAAAATACTTCTGCTTCACACCACGATCGAGTTGCTTGAGATTCTCACCAACAGAATACATACCTAGTGTTTTTGAAAACTCGATGCATAATGACATAGAGTAATATGATAAATCGGATTTTCGCGAAAATTCTGTTTATCAAATCATCCTGCAACACAAAAAATCAAAACACGCTGCAGCATCGATGATAAGTTAAAACAATGTATGAAACGTTAATCGTTGATGGCAACAGTGTATGTCTAGTATTAGGTACTGGCAAGCTATAAAAATAAATATATTTTTATAGTTTGCCAGCTTATTTCAAAATAGACACACTAAATTACTGAAGTTTCTGCTGACAGTATAGGCGTGAAGCACATTTTTCCAGTACCACGAAACCAGTACCCGCTATTGCTAAAAGTTTGCTTTATGATGATGAGCTTTTTATATCACCACTAGTTGCCACTAGTAATATCTTGAACATGCCAAATTCACAATTTCCTCTAAAAAGTTCGTATATCACAATCACATTCGTCCTTTGCGCCTCCAAAACAACTGCAACATTTTCTTTCAAAAAGTTTCGAAGTCCGAAACCCACGTGATATCGAAATTAGACCTTCTTGACGTTTTGCGGTCGGTCTTCGTCATCAGAATGTTCTTCTTGGAGTAAAAGGCTGTCGGGAGGTACGCGAGGCGAGGCCCGCGGCTGGGTGTTGCGTCGGAGCCCGCCTCGTCCAAACAACCGCGTCAGTTGGGCGAATTTCTTCCGAGACACTGGAATTGTTTAAGTAATGTTAATCTCTTAGAGGCCAAAGCTTCACCTCATTATAATAGAATATCTATTATCTTTTATGCGGTTAAAAGATAATAACTGCAAAGTCCGTACAAATCACGCTGAGCATTATTGTTAAACCGTAAGTAAGAACCATGGAATCGGACGTTCAATATACAAACGCCCGCCGGCGGCCGATCGATTGCCTTATGCTAGATCATATAATAAAAAGATGACCCTGACAAGGGGTAAAAACACCGTTTAAACAATAAGAAATCTAGAATTTTTTTTAAGTAAATCTAACGGTATTTTGCCTTTTCCATGTTTCAAAATGTTACGAAAAACTTTGAGGCATTTATGTAAACGTCTACTAAAAAGACAATGTATAACTAAATTACTGCAGAAATAGTTTGCAACAAGTCACGAATTCAAGTAAGTGGCTAATAAAAATTCTGAGTTAATAGCATTTACATTTTCCCATATTCTTGAGTCGCTCCTTAAACACAGCTTCATCGTCATGACCTTTAGCCTTGCCTTGCTCGCTGTCCAGGGCCGCCATAAACTCCTGGTTCCACCGCAGCTCAGCCATGAACTCCTCATTCTGCAGGAAGGTTGCTATCCGATCGTCATCCATTTCGAGACTCAGATCGATGCGCGCATCAGTGCAAGGGGGGATCCTAAGAAACATTGGCGGTAAGGGACCTAGCATTCTAGGCACCCATTTTTTTCGAACTTGCAATGGCACTGACTCCTCATCGATATCTCTGGAATTTGAACACAAAAACTACGAATAATATAGTTATTAAATTTATCATTCGTTTTGTGATATGGTAGGTATTCAACAATACATATTTTGCAAAGCAGACAAATTAGGTACCTATATATTAATTAGGCTTAAAGCGTGTGTAAGTTTGTGTAAAGTTGTAGAAGTCTCGGCTTTGCCCATTTACCGGATTTTGGTCATAACGAGCTTCAGTTGCATGTGTAACTACCTTTAGAAGCTTATTTCACAGACATTACTACAACAGAATAAATGCATAGGGAAAATGAGCTGAGATTAAGGATTATTAACATTGCAAAAAAAACAATTTTGTTAGTTGAACAGTGCTTAGTGTGAGTTTTCTCACCTTACTCGCTTACGCCGAAGTTTTGAATAGAGTGTAATTTTCAACCTTATTCTCATTGCATTTAGTCTATCTGTCAAAATTTAACTCTTATGCGATGGTAACGTTTGGACATTATCAAACTCACTCACACTAGGTCCTCTGGTTACACTAGAAATGTTTAATCCGATTAGGTACTGTTTGTTTGTTGTGTATGGAGCTACAGACATACCATGGATACTTTGACATGAATAAGTAGGTACTTACTACTTACTTCCACCTAATACTTCATTCGCGTATAGGCCATAAGAGTCAAACAATGCACTTTATATTGCAGAAAGAATTTTACAAAGAGAGCAAGTAGTTTTTGACCCTAATTATTTGCCTCGGTTACATGCACAGAATACAGAAAGTCTTTTTCTTGTGTTCTGTGGTCTCATGCCTAAGCCTGAGACCGAAAAAATACATGTGAGAAATGAATACGTAGCGTTAAAAGATAACATTTCGAAAATGCGATTAGAAAATTCACATTTCCGAAAATGTTATCGTTAATTTAAATGAAAGATACCTACGTGACTCTGATTGCCTATACATTAGTAGATATAGTTGTTTTTTTTTGGCAAGAAAAAACTATTTTATGATTTTGTAATTTTTGCATTTTTAAATGCTATACTTATGGTAAATTTTAAATAAAAAATGTTGGAAAAAATTAACTCGGCCACAAGTGAATTCTCAAAACAACTTCTACTAAATCATAAATTATTGGCAGTTGCATCTTAATCGATCGTTAAACACCTGAAAAGATGTTTCTTTCGAATGCAAGGATATTCCTAGCATTGATTTAACAACGCTGGCCTACAGCACAGCGTATTAAAAATAAAAGTATTGGAGAATTTCGACGGTGTTTCGCAAGTCTCGGTAGCTCAGCGGTTAGAGCATTGGACCGGATTTCCAAAGGTCGCGGGTCGATTCCCGTTTGAGAATTCACTTGTGGCCGAGTTAATTTTTGTCAATATTTTTCTATTTAAAATTTACCATAAGAACTATTTGTTCAGCTATTTACGTGATATTGGATAAACCGCAAAGAAAACAAAAAAAACACATTTTTCCTTGTTCCGTCGTTGTTGTGCAGTGCCCAACAGTGCCCAGCCCTATATTATATAAGATGCATCGCATCGGCGCATATTAGTTCCACTAATCCTAATTCCTACTAATATTATAAATGCGAAAGTTTGTAAGGCTGTTTTGAATGTTTGTAACTCTTTCACGCAAAAACTTCTAAACGGATTTGGTTGAAATGACAGTCACACAGTTAGAAGATAGCCTGGATTAAAACAAAGGCTACTTTTGATCCAGATATTCACACAGGAACGGGAACCACGCGGGTGAAACTGCGGGCAGCCGCTAGTCCTACTAATATTATACCTAAATGTGAAAGTTTGTATGTTTGTTACTCAATCACGCAAAAACGGCTGAATGGATTTTGATGAATTTAATGATACTTGAAAGCCTGGAGAGGAACATAAGATACGTTTTATCCCGATATTACCGCGGGAACGGGATCCACGCGGGTAAAACCGCGGGCCGCAGCTAATCCTAATCCTAACTAATATTATAAATGAGAAATTGTGTTTGTTTGTCCTTTCTTCACGCCCTAGCTGAGCAACCTATCGACTTGATTATTGGCTTAGAATTAGTTGAAAGGACGGAGAGTAACATAGTCCACTTTTATCCCGATATTCCCACGGGAACGGGACCGACGCGGGTGAAACTGCGGGTGGAAGCTAGTAATCTATAAAACAAAGTCGTCGTCGTCGTTAATTAAGTACACCATTTATAACTCATTAACGACTGGACCGATTTGGAGTTAGACCGACTTAGATATAGTTTGTAGCCTGGATTGAAACATAGACGATAGTTTATTCCGGTATTCCCACGGGAAGGGAATCGACGCGGGTGAAACGGTGGCTTGATTGATATTCATGCTAATTATTACAACACGAGTTGTTATTATCCAGTGTATGGAATCATTATCGTCAGGCATCAAAAATAATTGTAAATACATTTAAACACGTTATAGGTACTCAGTGCAGCAATTCGCTAAATGCTTACACGCAATTAACCGCTCATGTTATTAAGTACCGTCCAATAACCGTTAGTTAACGTTTTCCAATAAAAAAACACTCTTGTACATTTTCTTAGGGCTGATATTTAATTCCTAGGATAAGAATCATCAGCCTGTTAAAAAACCACAACCCTAAATTAACCTTAAATTAAGTAAATTTACAATCGAGGAAGTCGCCGGTAGTGTGATTTTTGAACGATTTCCCCGGGCTTGGATCGAACCCGCGACCAATGGCGCAGTAGTTAGCTTCAATTATACAGCTACTTTCCCAAAAAACTGATTTAAGAGTAAGAAAAGTTTCTTAGTTCTGTTTATTATTTGATACTCGATCATGATTGGTCTCCGCTTTTTCCACAAGCGATCTTAATTTTAATGCTCACCGAAACATGATTTAATTTCATTATAAAATCATTTACGTACGTCTAGATGAAATCAAATAAAAACAGATGTTAAAATGCTACTAAGTATATTTAGATGGAAAAAGAAATTCTCGATAGTTAAATATCAGAATGTACCTACATACATAAGTATACGCAACAGACTGCATTCGATGTGCAAAGGTTAATGTGCATGTATCATCTAAAGACAAAAACGCGAAGAGTTTCATTGTATTGTACAGACGTCTTTGTTGAAGATAGGCCTGTCACCTTACCTGTTGCTCTTGTCTAGGTTTGAATAATGGAATTTCTGGACTATTTGTTTCCGCTTTTAAGGACCCTACTTAAACACCATCTATTAATTCATCAAAACCTAGCACCGATGGGTCTCCAGAGAAAAATAGAATACCTAAGATTCTATTGTGTCTCCTTAGAATTCTGTGCCTCATAATCCGAGGCCTGAGAAATTAATGGACCTAGTACGCATTTTTTTTTAACACTAGAGTAAAACATACGTGCCAGTGATTTACCACACGGATAATAATGTTATATAGTAGTATAAATATCAGTAATAAATATTTTATGCCATTGACAGTTAAACTTACACAAGTGCGGTAGTGTCGTTGTCATCACCGTTTTCAGCAGGTTTGGTTCCGGTTCGGCGGTCCTTGCGGCGCGAAGGGGTGCTGTTTTCCACGCGCTCCATTTCGAGTCGGAGGCGCTCGTTCTGATTGTCTGTGCTCATCGCCAACAGCTGATCAATCGTCGCGTCTACCGCTCCTTGGTTCGCGCGGAGGACCGCCTCTATTACGTCGTCGTCCATATCCGGGAACATCGTCTTAAAATCCGTCATCGCCTGCGTGAACTCCAGCTGCATCGTGGACGCCATCGCAACGCCGGTTCCAGTCGGCACGCGATCCGCGAGAAACGTCACGAGCGCGCGCCGCCCCTCGCCGGCAACTCAGCTGATACGATACGCAGGACTGCCGCAGTGAAGTCGGTGAAGTCAGAAGTCGCCGGGCGGACATCGGCCATCCTGCGACGCCGGCCGTCGAGCTGATTAGCGCTTCACTTGCACTGATCCTATACGTTGTGCACTGTACGACACCATGATGTGAAATTTTCACTTTCCTCGTTTTCCTAGTATGCGCATGCGTGAGGTGCGGAGGGGTGTGTACTGTCGATATAAATAGAGAATACACGTTGGTCTGCGGGGCGCCGCTCTCTGGCGGGCGCTGGGCGCCGACGAAACGCATCGCGACGCTCAGTGCACTGCAGGACTCACGGCCGCGCTTGCGCCAAGGATTGTTTGTAAATGCGGCCATTCGATAAGACCTTTCAAAGCATTCCAGTCACGGAAAAGTGATGTCATTACATGGGCATCCCTCTCAGCTCACAGCAACTAAATTGCATACCTATATATATCTATATATATGAAAACTACCTATAAAAATGTAGGTGATAATAAAATTAGATATACAGGGGCAAACCAACAGGGGCGCAATTCTGATATTTCTCAAACAAAGCAATAAAAAGTTAACATTCGCAAAAAAAATCCCCTAATTTGAACTTTCCTTAAAAAAAAACAAAAATCCGTTTGCAAAAACCGACTTCAAAAACTAAGACAAAAAATAAAAAACAAAAAACCTTAAATCTACGAAAGAAACACTCTTTACCTTAAAAAAAAAAAACAGAATTTATCAAGCGCTTTTCAGACTACGCTATACTATAATTGCATATAGCCTATAGCTCATAGCACAACGATATCGCCCACCATACATTTACTTAGAACACGTTCACACTTAGCTATAATATATATTATTGGCTATCTAAGTAAATGTATGGTGGGCGATGACGTTGTGCTATGAGCTATAAGCTAGCTATTATATTATAGCGTAGTCTGAAAATTGCTTGATAAATTCTGTATTTTTTTTTGTTTTTAAGGTAAAGAGTGTTTCTTTCGTAGATTTAAGGTTTTTGTATTTTTATTTTTGTCTTTTAGTTTTGAAGTCAGTTTTTTCAAACGTAGTTTTGATTTTTTTATTATTTTTAACTTTTTAGTGATTTTTATAGATTAGATCTGTAGGGCAAGCACGAATTACTATCGAAATGGTATCGAGTAGATAAGTTATGTAAAAAATGTATAGGAAAATGTAGTTCCGTTTACGTCCGGTAGGAACGCTGCTCAATATGCAATACATTTTTTACTTTACTTCCTCGAAAGTCATTCGTGCTAACCCTACAGGTAACTAAATTATTACACAGACCACATGATGCCAAAGCACTACAGGAAATGCAAAGATTTAGAGACTTAAATCAGTATTAACTGTTTTTATGTGTTTTTAATTTAATAGAGCATTCTTTCCAGCTCCGATATCGCTCCTATAATTATTAACTTGTATAGAACTTTACTTACTACGTTTAACGCATCTTTAGTAGGGGAATACCAACGACGAAAATTTTTTTACTTTTTTTAGTGTCTGTAATAGGTTGTTTCGTAAACTACAGAAAGTTTTTCTAGATTAGTTTCATGTACGTACATCGGTCAAATAGGTTATGATGATATCATCCAAGTTACAAATATGAAATGAAATGTATAAAAATGCTCATAACATAAAAAAGTACTACGTCAAACTGAACCAAATTTTTATGGGACCAATTGGCAACTATTTTGCATCGAGCAAAAAAAGAATCACGGAAATCGGTTCAGAAATCTCGGCGTAATCGGTGTAAATACATAAAAAAATACAAACCAAATTGAGAACCTCCTCCTTTTTTGACGTCGGTTAAAAATAAAATTAAACTTATTCGATTGGGGATGATGATTAAAACTCTATTCCTTGTTCTGTGGAGTAAGTCAAAAATGTATAAATATAATAAATGAAAACGTAGTTCCGTTTACGTCCGGTAGGAACGCTGCTCCATATCTCATACATTTTTTTACTTTACTTTCTCGATATTTATTCGTGCTAGGCCGTTAGGCGGTCGGGGTGCAGGCCTAGCCTAGCCTAGGCTAGGCCTGCACCCCGACCGCCTAACGGTATAGCTTGTGCTACCGCTATAGCTATCAAACTTCAAACTCTCATAAAACCCTTCAACGATAGGGTTTTGTCTAATTCCTACATATTTCTATTCATCTAGTGGATTCACTATAACATTTTTAGTATGAAAGTGATAGCGTCAGCGAGAGCCCTTGAAGGGGGTTTGAAAAATCTATATCTATAGCGATAGCACAAGCGTATATTATGTATAAGTATTCTATGGCACAAGCTATACCGATAGGCGGTCGGGGTGCTGGCCTACTGTTAATTTATCGTTTACCAGCTCTGGCCCACGATTTAGACATAAAACTTTGGCTTTTAAAATATTGATGATATTCTGAAAATGTTAGAAAATGTGATAAATATTAAACAAGAAAATAAGTATATACTAGGGAAAGCAACTATAAGTCTCATGTCGCCCTGACGAGATGATATGAAAATAGCATTGTAAAACAAAAAATTAAAAAGTTTAAATGTTAGAAAATGGTTTCTCGTGCTTAAAGGTCGGTTCTGTGCTTTCTCCAAGATATTTATTTTTTCTGAAAGGCCGTAATTGTTTTATTTTTTGACTTAGCGACCGCTCGCGGTTTCACCCGCATGGTTCCAGTGCCCATGGGAATATCGGGATAAAAAGTAGTGTATGTTACTCTCTCTCTCCGTCCTTTCAACTAACTTTATGCCAAAACATCAAGTAGATTGGTTGCTTAGTTATAAAATAGGGCGTGAAGGAAGGACAAACAAATACATTTTCGCATTAATAATATTAGTTATGATTGTTTTATTAGTACGATTTACACGTAGGTACAACTCAAAATAAAATGCACACAAAGTTGTTCACCAGCATTAAATTCCATACAAAATTAAGGCTGTGTTTACAAATGGGAGAAATGACCTTCACATTTCGTTTTTCAACTACGGCCAAATGAGGGAGAATGTTGGCAAAGTGCCCACTGTGTACCAAAGAGCCTACTTCGGTGAAATGGGAAACTGTATTTCATACTTTTGGCAAATCGGCCTAATTTTCTTTGTTAATGCCGGTCGGACGAATCTAGTGCGATGCGAGGAAACAAATGAAAGCTGGAATTTTATACAGGGTGTTAAAAGACCCATACCGAAGCCGCAATATATGCGTAGTGTTGCATCACACTAAATAAGAATATGTAAACATTATTGTTGGGGAACGACTTTTATTTTTACTTACTTACTCAGCGACCCAAAGTGTGTCTTGGCCTCCGATATTAGAGCTCGCCATCTATCTCGATCTTTTGCTGTTTCGCGCCAGTCCTCAGCATCGAGCTCACGTAGATCGGCCTCCACCACGTCTCTCCATCGATAGCGGGTGCGTTTTTTTAGATGACTTTTATTTTTCGATTTAAAAAAATGGGTAGGTATTATATTTACACGCTAAAATTGCGTGTGTCTAGAGAGTACGGGTAGGCGGCCGGGACCCAGTTTCATTGATTGGTTTTGATATTCATTGCGGGTTTTGTAACTCCAAAAGATAATCTTTAAAAACAAATAATGACTTTGATACTCAATAACTCCTTAACTATCAGGTTCCCAGATTTGGCCCCATACAAGCAAATTATAGTAACGATGGGGACAATACGTGGTTTCCGTTTTCGTTATGGGTCTTATAACACCTTGTAGTTATATCGCCGATACCTGCCGGTACTACTAGTTATTTAATTTTATTCTCAGCAAGATGTTTTAGTCGCTTAGGGCCAATTTAGAGGAATCAATACAAACAAATAAAAATACAGAACTTTTGATACTATGATTTATTTTTGGAATATCTTAACATAGTCAATAATTTATAAGTAGGTATCTAGATCTTAAAATTACACACCGATTTAAGGATATCTAGTGCACTTATCATATATAGGTACTTTAATTTATTTAGAACATTGTAGATACAATCTGATCAACTTCCGAGACCAGTATTTTAGTTAGCGTTTTGGCAAAGGTAAAAATAAATAGATGATAAAGCCCACAACTCCAAAATCAGTTTAGCACTTACTAAAAAATTAGCAATCAAAGTTACATCTAGCCGAATATGAAACATAGACTTAAAAAGAAAAATGAGGACATGTTTTAATGTAACTTTGATAAGAAGAATTTGGTACACTTTTTAAAGATGTTACTCTCTATCGCAGTGTATTGTCACTCAGTATTATATAGTAAAAACAGCATGAATATTTAACCCGTTATCATGCCTACAGCTACACACATATATCTATAATGACGAAATCTATTAAATGAAGGGCTTAAAAAAATATCAATTCCGTTAATCGTATGGCGATTCTTCTAATATATCAACTATGTGTAATCAAAAAAAGGCAGAGGCCGTCGCGTCTTTCCATTCTATACAAGGCCAGAATGCAGCCATAGGAAACTGCGCGCGTATATATTGTAACGCTGTTTTTAAATCTCGTGATTACAATGCATACACGATTTCTGCGTACTGATCTACCTATAGTTTGTAGATGCTTGCCTCTTCGTTCCCGACTATACTACACCATTTACTTAAGTAAGTGGTAGTCTAAGTAACGAAAAATTAAACGTCTCGCATAATATTAATAATGCTCGTTGAAAAGTAGATTTTTAACACTTTTAACAGTGAAGTGAAGAGTTTTATATTGATTCAGTGAAATATGGAATTATATTTAAACTTTATAAGGTAGGATTAAATTATTCATAACAATAGCTTATAATCGTAATATCAAATTTTATAAAAAAAAAAGTACTTTTCAACGAGCATTATGGTTTGTATATTGCGCGACAGCATATTTTTTTAGTTGTTGAAAATAAAATTTTGGCTCTGTTTTTCCTGTAATGTCATGTTTTAGAGAATAACTGAAAGTAGAAATAGCTTTTAAATGTGATGGCGATGGATGTATTTTCAAAATAGATGTGAACTTGTTGAAACTTTCTTTAATTTCAGCCAGTACTTTGTGATGGGAAAAGCGGGATCACCATCATTAATAATAAATCTTTATTTTTTCTCTTACATAGACAATACATATAAAAATTCAGTCAACTTAGTCAAACTAACTGTGGAAAGATTAGTTTAAGTGAGAGACTGGCCATTAGTGCATAATAAATGGCGAGCGAGCGTGCAAGTGCTCGCGTATAAATTGTAATCTGGAGTTTAGCGCACTTACTCTGATACATACACTATCAGACCCTTATGGGTACTAGCGCTGTATATTATATATCTACGTCGTGTATATATATATATTATCTAGTCATTACGAAGTATACACGAGTGTGTGGGTACTGCTCTTGTATGGATTGGAAGACCTTAGTAAAAAAAGTTATTTCCAATCTATACGTGATTAGTTTTACACCCTTGCGTTCTGGCCTTGTATAGAATGGAAAGACGCAGAGCCGTCCAAATATTTTGACCTTTTTATTGTTCTCGAAAATAAGTTTTTATGTATCGGCTCAAGTCATAACAAGGCGATCGCGATAAAACTGTAGTAAAATCGTCAATCTACTATCGATTTTGAACAGTATTATGATTATATGGTTTTGCGTTATTTTAATTACACATAAAGAAGATAATTTCGAAGTTTATACCAGAAATAGTTAATTGGTACATAATGGACTCATATTTCTCTAACGATTTAAAAAATAACTTTCGCTGTTGTTTCTAAAGAGGTCTAAATGAAACTGCGTTAGTAGTACATAGTAAATTAGTTTTACAAAAATAATTTTTATGTT
Organism: Chrysoteuchia culmella; assembly: GCA_910589605.1. Taxonomy (NCBI): domain Eukaryota; kingdom Metazoa; phylum Arthropoda; class Insecta; order Lepidoptera; family Crambidae; genus Chrysoteuchia; species Chrysoteuchia culmella. The sequence continues at coordinate 15,281,564 of OU342651.1, read as the reverse complement.
AGGTATACACGGTAATTTAGGCCATTTTGAAACTACTTACGGAATCTTATATCTCTATATATTACGAGCAAAGCAGACATCAAGCTATTTTCTAAAATGATCAATGCCTGGTTGGACTTGATCGTTCCTATTTTACCATCAAGATTATGATAATTCGACTAGTATTATTAAAACACTGTATTTAATTGAAATCTGCGCAGTAACCACAAACCACTTTGGAGTATTTGGTGTTTGCAGAAAGAATTAAGTAATCCGCCTATTCGCGACCATATTATATTGTTTAACTAGAATGTGTGGAATGAATGAAAATATTTAAGGCCACTTCATACCAGTGGCTAAAGGCACCGTAAATTGGTACTACAATTTCAGAAAACACGTTTGACACACCAGTAGCTGACAATATTATGAGAATAGACTGACACTCACAAACAAACTAGGTAACTACTGCTTCATAAAAACGAAGAAACATTACAGCATAATCGTTTTTACTTTTGTCAATTACGTCAAAATGGACGGTATGATGTCACGTCACATTAATTAAACATCGTGCATTTCTGAGAAAATATTAACTTTGTACCACAATGATACTAACATTTTCATTCAAGTTGTATGGAATGTAGTGACACATGAAGCTAAAACATTTTGATTTGACTGCGTACTTTTAAGATCCCGAGATAATGATAGTCTAAAATAATAGTAAGTAGATGCAATAACTAGAGTAAAAAATAAGAAAATATCCTAGTTTTATTCCTGCTTCGTAATTTATACACACACTGAAAGCGTAGGATAGCGTACACGTAAAATGATATAACAATATTCCGAAAAAGGATACATTCTTAATTTAAAAGAAAAGTAAGTAAGTACAATTAATAAAAGAGAAATTACATATCTAGTGTTTATATAACATATGAAAATAAAATTTTCAAACATAACGCAATGGCACTACAGATGCAATAGTCAAAATGGTCACATTTAAGAAAACGCTGGGTGCCATTACCTTTTGGTTTACATTAAATAGGTATCCCGATACCCAAAAATTTACTACTAAAGTAGGCACACCACTTATGCAATCATTATACAAAAAGCTATTTAAAGAATTTAATACAAAAATATGCCTTGATGTTGTACAGTAAAAGTTCATAATATTATAATTGATTGACAAATTGTATGTAAAGCTGAGTTCTTTATGGAAGCGAAGCGAAACTTAGTTCTTTTCTTTGCGCTGTAATTATCAAGTTTGTTATTATCGCATAGCTGAAATAGTTTAAATCTATGTCACGGTGTGAATCGAACTGTGAAAAGACGTAGCAATGAGCGAAAAAATAAATTCTTTCGCTTAGCTTCCAGGGATTTCAGATTATGATTGCGAAATTTTAATCAGGAAAATCCAAAATATATTCCCCAGTGCTGTTTGCTTATTATTTGAGATTTAGAAATACAACCATTAAACAGAATAATCCACATATCAATTCGTTAACTTTTCTGTTAAGAACTTGTACAAGTATGATGGATGGATAACGACGCAAATATTATGTTACGCGCGTTACTAACTTTATTTTAAAATACACGTTTCTCATAAAATATTTTTGGTAATCTGTACTTGGAGTACACGTATTATATGCAGTGGCTTCTGTATCCTCTGGAGAGAACACGGAAGCGTAGCAATCTTTAGCACTATTGGCGAAAGATCCACAGGTACATTGCTTGCTTTATTTAATAATAATTCCCTGTAGTAGTGGCAATTGAAAGCATATACTAAGCTTTCTTGTGAAATTACAATATGAAGTCAATAATCCGTGACGAAAGTGTAACAAAATAAAAATGCTACTAATAGCTTTTAGATCGAATTGATTAATATTTTTTATTTATTTTTATATAAATTAAGGAACCAAATCAAATCCATCTTTAGCTTGTTTATTCTTAAACAATATTTTATCAACAAAAATATATATTATTTAAACAAATACACCGCAATATCAATTGTCTAGGATTCAGTTAATAAAAACGAAAATTAGGACGAAAAGCATAATAAAATGTCTTACAAAATACCAAACAAGACAATTAAAACTAAGTATTTAGAAAAAGAAAGCTTGATTCCTCGACATCTATAATGTATAATTTTGACGCCAACACATATAGGTCCAGCTGTTAAAATAGTTATAAGAGTGTGTTAGGTTTACAATTGAATTGCAAAGGTTATTGGCCAATGCAGTTTACGCTAGACTTTGTGGCCAATATAAATGCTTTGAAAAGTAATTTCTAAAACAAATGAAACGTATGATCAATCATACAGTTTAAAATAGTTACACTGAATTACTACCACGTTCGATGGTCTGCGTGACATTTCAGTGGCATAAGTATGACAATGTATACAATCTATCTTGGTCACAAAGTTTAAAGCGAGCTTTGACTTGCGTGCTAATTTATGGCGATGGTGTAGTATATTAGAGATTCAGACGCGAGCGTGCGCACCCGCCTGCGGTAGCATCACGACTGTCGCGGTCGCGGGGGGAGGGGAGTCTCCGGCCCCCACCACTGCTGCCGTCCCCACTCCTGGTGGCTGTACCGATAACGATTACTTTAGTAATGTGATTAGGTACGGTCAACAGCAACTAGGGTTTATAAAAAAAAAAACTTTTCTCCAGACAAAACTGAACTCAACGGCATACGTCTTTAAGTCCGAAGTCAATTGGAGAAATTTGACAGATATGTAAAGCCGTAGCTGCTGTTGACTGTACAATAAAATGTACAAACACAGTGGAAGCGGGGCGATGCGGATCCGCTCTATTTTTCTCTCCGTTTCTTAGCTTAGAAATAGATATAAAGAGTGGATCCCCTCCGCCACGCTCCCACTATGTTTGTACACTAAGATGGCACCATCGATTAATTTATATACAATTTAGGTATGAAATTTAAAAATGCTTACTACATTCGTATTGTTGCACTGGTACACAAAACACTCTTAATACTCTGCGATGCAATGCACTCACAGCGGTCCGGCTGAAGGCCATAGAAGCCAGGGCCGGTAAAACATTTTACATAACTAAAATTCACAGCGGCGGCGGGCGCGTCAGTCGTGGCCATGAGAGTAGCGGCGCGGTATGAAGAACGTGAGGTTTGTTTTAAGCCAGTTGGACAAGAGATTGGCCTAGTTGGGAAACCTACGAATAATACAACGCACTTACAGCGCCGGCGGGTACGTCAGTGATGGCCATGAGAGCAGCGACGCGGTACGAGGGCGGCAGGTATTGGTGACGGTCTCCTCGTAGTCCGGCAGCAGGCTGGAGTAGTCAGCACTGACCCCTAATGAACACTCACAGCGACAGCTGGCGCGTCAGTAATGGCCATGAGGGTAGCAGCAGTGTATGAAGGAGGCGGAGTTTGTTTCACGACTCTTCGTAGTCGGACAAGAGATTGACCTAGTCGGGAATCCGTATAATGCAAAGCACTTACAGCAACAGCTGGCGCGTGAGTGGTGGCCATAAGAGTACGGTGAGGCACGTTACAAGGGCGGCGGGGTTTGTATCACGGCTTCCTCATAACCAGGCAGCAGGCTGGATTAGTCAGCTGAGCCCTACGACTAATGCAATGCAATGAAAACAGCGGTCCGGCTGAAGGCTACAGAAGCCAGGACAAGTAAAACATTTAACTCACAGCGGCGGTGGGCGCGTCAGTGGTGGCCATGAGAGTATGCACGGTACGAAGGATTCGGATTCTGTTTCACGGCTTCCTCATAATCGGGCAGGAGGCTGAAGTAGTAAGCACTGATCCTATGCTTTACGACTAACGCAATGCACTTACAGCGACAGCTGGCACGTCAGTGGTGGCCATGAGAGTAGCAGCACGGTACCAAGGAGGCGGAGTTTGCTTGACAGCTTCTTCATAATCAGGCAGCAGGCTGGAGTAGTCAGCACTGATCCTATGCTTTACGACTAATGCAATGCACTTACAGCGACAGCTGGCGCGTCAGTGGTGGTCATGAGAGTAGCAGCACGGTACGAAGAAGTCAGAGTTTGCTTGACAGCTTCTTCATAATCAGGCAGCAGGCTGGAGTAGTCAGCACTGATCCTATGCTTTACGACTAATGCAATGCACTTACAGCGACAGCTGGTGCGTCAGTGGTGGCCATGAGAGTAGCAGCACGGTACGAAGGAGGCGGAGTTTGCTTGACAGCTTCTTCATAATCAGGCAGCAGGCTGGAGTAGTCAGCACTGATCCTATGCTTTAGGACTAATGCAATGCACTTACAGCGACAGCTGGCGCGTCAGTGGTGGCCATGAGAGTAGCAGCACGGTACGAAGGAGGCGGAGTTTGCTTGACAGCTTCTTCATAATCAGGCAGCAGGCTGGAGTAGTCAGCACTGATCCTATGCTTTACGACTAATGCAATGCACTTACAGCGACAGCTGGCGCGTCAGTGGTGGCCATGAGAGTAGCAGCACGGTACGAGGGAGGCGGAGTTTGCTTGACAACTTCTTCATAATCAGGCAGCAGGCTGGAGTAGTCAGCACTGATCCTATGCTTTAGGACTAATGCAATGCACTTACAGCGACAGCTGGCGCGTCAGTGGTGGCCATGAGAGTAGCAGCACGGTACGAAGGAGGCGGAGTTTGCTTGACAGCTTATTCATAATCAGGCAGCAGGCTGGAGTAGTCAGCACTGATCCTATGCTTTAGGACTAATGCAATGCACTTACAGCGACAGCTGGCGCGTCAGTGGTGGCCATGAGAGTAGCAGCACGGTACGAAGGAGGCGGAGTTTGCTTGACAGCTTCTTCATAATCAGGCAGCAGGCTGGAGTAGTCAGCACTGATCCTATGCTTTACGACTAATGCAATGCACTTACAGCGACAGCTGGCGCGTCAGTGATGGCCATGAGAGTAGCAGCACGGTACGAAGGAGGCGGAGTTTGCTTGACAGCTTCTTCATAATCAGGCAGCAGGCTGGAGTAGTCAGCACTGATCCTATGCTTTAGGACTAATGCAATGCACTTACAGCGACAGCTGGCGCGTCAGTGGTGGCCATGAGAGTAGCAGCACGGTACGAAGGAGGCGGAGTTTGCTTGACAGCTTCTTCATAATCAGGCAGCAGGCTGGAGTAGTCAGCACTGATCCTATGCTTTACGACTAATGCAATGCACTTACAGCGACAGCTGGCGCGTCAGTGGTGGCCATGAGAGTAGCAGCACGGTACGAAGGAGGCGGAGTTTGCTTGACAGCTTCTTCATAATCAGGCAGCAGGCTGGAGTAGTCAGCACTGATCCTATGCTTTACGACTAATGCAATGCACTTACAGCGACAGCTGGCGCGTCAGTGGTGGCCATGAGAGTAGCAGCACGGTACGAAGGAGGCGGAGTTTGCTTGACAGCTTCTTCATAATCAGGCAGCAGGCTGGAGTAGTCGGGCGCGGGAGCAGGCGCTGCATATGGCGGCGGGGCGGTGCCCGAAGTGACCACGCCCTCGCTCGAGATCACGAACGGAGTCAGGCTTTGGAGCGCGTGAGTGCGCATTGTCAGATACTTGTAGCAGCGCCATACTATGTTGATGCAGTAGGCCTGTGGCACAATAGATAAATAATAAATTAGTAATTAATAAATCTTGGCACCCCCCCAGTCATTGGCACTCTGACATTTAAACGCAAATATTTAGGAATTTTCATGGAAATACAATGCGTCTTTTGATATATTTCAAATGTTACATAACAACACTCAAAAAATTTTATATACAATTTTTCTAACAGATTAATATGGCAACACAGTACTGAAAAAAAGAGAGCGCGGAATTTTTGTCGTCTTTTTATGAAAATTTTAACTCATAAGAAAGAGGTATTAAAAAAATATTGTTATTATAGTACTTTTTACTATTATAAATAGTAATATATATTTTTAGTTGATATGTTTATAAGTGATATTACACATTTTTATAGTTATATATTTATTTTGTCACCATAACATTAATTAATTAGTGTGCCAACTATTAGTTATATATGGAACAACAACAAATAGCTTATATGGAAGTGCAATTGTTAGCACCTATGCCTATGCCAATACAAGTGTCACCACTCCCTTATATGCCTGGGATGTCGTAAGAGTCGACTAAGAGGCTCGACGCATTGTACACCTATGCGAGAGAAGGAAAACTTGAAACAAAACCTCTACCAACCCGTCTGGCCAGCGTGGTAGCAGTAGGCTAGACTCCTATGAACACCACAATAGGCGTGAGCTAGGAGAAGCTTATGTCCAGCAGTGGACGTCCACAGGCTGACGATGGAATGCCTACCAAAGTATTTTGAATGGATTATTGTGGCAAGTTTTATTATTGTGTATCTTTATATTGCCTTGTGGCCCAATTATGGTCAATTGTGGCCGCTGAACCAGTTGTGGCCGCTGATAACCATATCGCCACACTCTCCTGATAATGATTAATTTTGACCTCTGAACTGATCTAATTGTGGCCACTGATCCAAATGTGGTCACTAACCCTTATGTGGCCATTGACCCAAATGTGGTCACTGATCCTAATGTGGCCACAGATCTTAAAATGGATTTAACCCAAATGTGGCCACTGACCCAAATGCGGCAACTTTTCCAAATGTGGCTAATGAATCAAATGTGGCTACTAATCCAAAAAGGGCAACTGATCTAAATGTGGCCATTGACCAAAATGGGGCACATCAAAAATGGTCACTGATCCAAATGTGGCAACTGTTCCAGATGTGGCCATTGAACCAAATGTGGCCCTTAACCAAATATGGCCACTGATCCAACCAATTTGGCCATTGATCCAAATGTATCCCTACTAGAGTTGCAGCCGGGAAAAAATCATTCTCTTGGAATACTTCCGAAATATTATGAAGTATTTCGAAACATTCGGAATACTTCGATATTGCAAAAATACCCAAGGAAGTAATCGGTCAAAACAGCAGCAGAAAGCAGTTGACACTTATTTTTAAATACCTACCTAGCAAGAAAAAAAATAAATCATTCTCTGATCATAGTAAAAGTACCTATGGATAGATATACCTACCTTATTATCTAGGTACCTCTTAAACACAATAAAATGTCTGTGGAAGTTTTAAGTGTTGAAGTATGTACACACGGGCGGCGGCACATCAGACTATACATGACCTTGAGACCGCCTTTATGCATTACGTAATAAAAGCTGTTATCGCAGTTCAACTGTTTAACTTGATGTGCTGTCGAGTGTACCTACCTACTTAAAGAGCTTATTACACCTTACTGAATTGAAATTCAGTCAAATGTAATAATAGCATTTAGCAAGTTAGAATTCTAAAAAGTAAGCTAATTAGAAGGAAGTACGGTAACTGACTGCTGAATGCTAGTTAGCAACCTAATTAGTCTTAGGAGTACCTAAGACTAATTAGGTAATTATTTGTATGTAATTATTTTATAAAATAAGTATATTTTATAAAATAATTACATCCAAATTGAGTAAGTAGGTACCTATTTGGGTAAAATTCATTCGAGCAAATAGGTATCTAGTCTCAAATAAACTCCATATTTTGTGATGAAGCCGTCAAAAAAACGATTTTTGGAGCGCTTACATTGCCAATGCTGGCTGAACCTAGGTACATAGCTTATTATTATTATTATTTTTGGAGAGGGGACGCCAGCTAGGCCGGACGGGCGATCAGTCCCCCCAGTTGGAACCATTTCACCCAATTCCCCGGTTAGGTACCTAGCTTAGGTAGGTACATAAAAATAATGTAGTACGGAAATGTTACCTATCATAAAAAGGCCTACAAAAAGTCCGCGACTTCTTATTATATCTATCTCCTAAGGTTGACTAACAGTAACCATTTTTATCTTTAAGTACTTAATTAATTTATAAATATTTCTTTACTTGCAAAGCTAATTTCACCTTATCAGTATTAATCCGTATCCAAATAACTATACCTTGGCCATTTAATGTAGATCAAATTTGTCCTCTACCTTACCTAATAAAGTAATAACTAGTATAAAAAATAATATTAAAGTTATGCTAACAGTACCTACTTCCCTACTTTTGTTGTTAATTTGGCTTACAGGTAAGTAATAAAATAAACATTCAAATACTTACGCTAAATAACACAATTCACCATCAGTCCATCACTGAGCACATAAGAAGCACTTCCACGTTTCCACTATTTGAATCGAACTACCTAATCCCTCAATTTTCCGAAACATTATGAATCTTTCTCGGCGGGGACGGAGAGGGGGCGAAAACTTCTCCGGGGGGACCCCCGCCACTCCCCGCAGCCGCGCCGCGCCGCCCCGCCCGCTACTAGCTAGAATAGAATGTTGTTCTGTGGCGTCGCCGCCGGCGCGCCGCGCACGTGTTTTTCGTTCGTTCGTCCATCTCGTATCGGGCGGGCGGCACTCGGGCATACGATATTTGCTAGCAACATTATAGATAAAAAAATGCCAATATTTCTGATTAAATTTATTTTGAAAAATTCTAATTGAAAGAAACTTTCTGAGAATTATTCCATAAGTATTCCGAATATTTCAGAAGTTTTGCAACTCTAATCCCTACCCAAATGTTAGTAGAAAACGATAATGACGAAATATGTAGCTTAATTCCGCAAGAAAACTTAAATGCAAGATGCATCGCCCGCATGCCCGCAAATAAATGCAGATGCAACACAGTGACACACCTTGCACCTTCACCAACTACTCTACACGTGTTTCGCCCACCACTACATCCTCAGGAGTTGTTAGACCGTGCAATACCAGCATAGCTACATATTTTACGTTTTCTACTAAGATATGGATATACCCAAATGTGATCACGAATTCAAATATGGCAACTGATCCAAATATGGCATTAACCCTTTACAGAAAATCACAAAAGAAACAACAAAAACAACAAAAAAAGATAGTGTGGTTGAATGCCAATGATTGTACTAAGATCGCCAATGACTGTACTTTTGGCGGATTATAGACATTTTCTCTTTTGTTGTTAAAAAAAAGACTTTTACGTACCTACTAATAAATAAACTTTATGAATTTAAGAAATATGCATCAAAGAATAATTTTAAAATAGTAAATCCTGTCTAAGTATGTTATAGAAATAATAATTAACAAATGTAGGTCAGGTTTTTCTTAAAGTGCCAATCATTAGACAGTTTACCCAACATATTAACAGAAAACATCACACATACATATTGATATGATTCTGAAATAAGTAGTATAAGCTCAAGGCTTGCGGGTTGGCAGTTACAGACGCGAGCTATTTCTAACACACAACCTGGTAGGCTCTTTGCAATCGTTTACTAGATAATGTGTCACTGTCCTGCTTACATCTTTGAGGAGTAAGCAAGACAGCATCATTCGCCATATCATTTCGCGTGCAATAGCAGCGTTCCGGCTAGGGTGCACGGTACACTGGCGTCACTGCCATTACCTTGAGCAGCACGGCGGCGAGGAAAGCCGACACGACGACAAGCGCCAGCGCCGGCGCTGGTAGTTGCAACAGCTGAGCGCGCCACGGTACGCGCCGCGTCTCCGCAACTAGGCGGTGGATGGAGCGCAAGTAGCACAGGTATCCAGTCGCAGTCACGCTGGTGAGGGTGACAACAAACGAAATATTAATAAGCAAGTATCTATAAAAACTTTAAAGGCAAATCTGCGAAATCATGGATTTGGATAGACCAATAATTAGTCAACAAAATATTTATAAATATCTCTGAATTTTTTTTTCATTCACTAATCAATTACATGTCTAATAATAACTGTTATTATTAAAATTTATAGGTTAATTAAATAACGGTTTTAGTTTTACGTAAAAATACTAATCACCTGATTTGTAGATTAAAATACAATCATGATAACAGATCTGAATTTAAAGAGGGAACATTCAAAATAAATAATATTTATTCAACTTAAAAAAGGCACTCACAGATTTTATCATGTTTGTCAAGATAAATACATGTGATTTGGAAACAACCAGCTTTACTTACACAGTGATTGCAAAGTCAAATATTTGCAGGCAGAAGAAAGGCAGGAGGTGAGCTGGCTTGCCTCGCGCAGCCCCGTATATCAGCATAAGTGTGATCGCCAGAGTGCACACTGTAACCAGTGCACCCACATCGACATCATCTATAGTGTGGACACACTTCATCAATTAAAATCTACAATATTCAAACAACTTTGCCTGTTAGTTTATCATCTACTTTTATTGGCTTGTAATCCTGCATCACATTAAAAAAAAAACTGTAATTTTGTAATAATTACTATTTCTTTCAAGTTGTTTGTTGTGACATAATTGAGCAAACTTACGGTAAATCAAGCTATGATCTCTTGGCTGCGTGGTATGTTGAAGGTTGCTGGGTTGTGGTTCAACATTCGAAAGAGGTGTGGGCATCTCATAACGCCGACCTGCATCACTCCAATCAGGTACAGTTGCGGAATCCCGCTCAAGATCATCTAAAAGCCTAGGATCCCGCACCACAGCAGCCAGAAAGCCAAGTGCTATTAAATGTAACATCTGTTAAAAAGAAAAAAACATCATAAAGTATTACCCCGAAAGCCTTGAAGAATAAACCATACGAGGAAAGACTGAAACTCACAACTTTAAAGGAACGCAGAGAAAGAGGAGACTTAACCTTCAAGCGGGCGCGCGTAGTCGATTCGACCGCGCTTAGTACTTTTTCGTTAATAATATTAGTATTACCCATCACATGTACGTCAAAGGCGCATCAAAACGGCCAGGAAAAACACTTCACAGACGGGGTGCTCTGTCTCAAACACAGATACACGGACGGAGCATGTGTGTGCATCCCTCGTGGAATCCTATCTAACGGCCTGTCCGTTGAAAAAAGTCAAGTCAGGGAAGGGACAACCCTGGTGGAACAAGGAACTCAATAAACTAAGAAAGAGAACCAGAAAGGCATTCAGAATTGCTCAAGAAAAGGACGATGACGAGAGCTGGAACAAGTACAGAGAAGAACGAAATAATTTCAAGTACAAAAGCCGAAAAGAAAGAAGAAGCGGATGGGGAGCCTTATGCGAAAACATCTCTGGACAACCTGAGTCAGCCAGGCTAATGAGAATGTTAGCAAAAGAGAACACCTGCAAACTAGGCAGTCTCAAAAAAGATGACACTATAATAGTGGATCCCAAAGAAATATTGACCGAAATGATGGCAACTCACTTCCCGGACTGTATAGAGCACACAGAGGAGGAGATGAATACTCTATCCATAGAACACCTATCAGTCGGTGTAGCAGAGGCCGAACTAGTTATCACGGAAGAGAGGCTAAGGTGGAGTATCACCTCATTTCTGCCATACAAAGCAGCAGGACCAGACGGCATCTTTCCAAAAATGCTACAAACTGCTCTCAGGTTCATAATGAAAGATCTATGTCCTATCTATATCTAGATCCTAGCTCTATACCGGAGCAGTCTAGCAACAAATTACCAAGCGGATGGAGAAAAGTCAGGGCTGTCTTCATACCGAAACCAGGGAAGGCCACATATCAGGAGGCGAAGTCCTTCAGGTGCATCAGCCTTTCCTCGTTCCTACTGAAGACGCTGGAAAAGATAATAGACAGACATATAAGAGAAACCATAAGTAAAAGTGTAAGCCCACTACATGACAATCAACATGCTTACATGGAAGGGAAATCCATTGAGACAGCCCTCCACAACATGGCAGTCAGAGTAGAGAGATCAACCAAAGACAAAGAATACGCTAGCATGCTTCTTCGATGTAGAGGGCGCTTTTGACAAAGCGTTTGCACATGTCATTGTGGAGGCCTTAAACAGAGAAGGCGTAACAGAGCAAATATCAGGCTGGATCACCAACATGCTACAACACAGATCCATACAAGCAGAACTAGCAGGCAGTAAATACACCATCAGAGCTAAAAGAGGCTTTCCTCAAGGGGAATGTCTATCTCCTCTGTTATGGTGCATTCTAATAGATGAGTGAGTAAAAAGGATCACCGCTATGAACATATATATCCAAGCGTATTTGGATGAAGGCCTCTTACTTGTGAGAGGGAAAGTACTAAGCGTGGTCAGAGACATAATGAGAAGAGGAATTATGACAACATTGAGATGGTGTAGGAACAAGGGAATGAACCTCAACCCTACAAAAACCAAACTGATGCTGTTCACGAATAAGAGAAAGGTTGATAGAATGACACCAATATAGAGGACGAGGAGCTGGAAACCGTAAAGGTATTCAAATACCTAGGGGTGTTCCTAGACAGCACCCTCAGTTTTAGAAACCACATTAAAGAAACAAGCAAGAAGGCGATGACAGCGCTCATGTAATGCAGAAGAGCCGTTGGCAGAAACTGGGGCATGAAACCCATTACATGTATATCCATTGGACCACTCCAATGGATATACAGGGCAATCATACTACCGAGAATTCTCCACGGAGCCCCTAGTATGGTGGCATAAGGCACAATTAGAATACAACAGAAAAGAACTCACAAAGGTACAAAGATTAGTCAGTATCATGATATCAGGAGCCATGAGAACAACTCCGACGGCCGCCTTAGAAATGATACTGGGTTTCAATCCAATAGATCTTGAAATAAAAAAGAGAGCTACAGAGCAATGGTTCAAGCTTAAAAGTACTAATCTATGGAAAGGAAGAAACAATGACAAAGGTCACGCAGAAATAGGCAAAAACTACGAAGAAAACCTTTCTATGATATTAGTTAACAACGACCTAATAAATAAGGAAAGGATCTTCGACAAAAAATACAGGGTAAGCATTAGATCCAGAGAAGACTGGAAAACAGAACAAGACGATTTGGATTGCACTGCAATATGTTACACAGTTGGGTCTAGAAAAGAGTCAACTATGCTATCGGGAGCTGGAGTGTACATAGCTAAACCCGAAACAAGAAGAGCCACCTTCAATCTGGGAAAATACACAAGTGTATTACAAGCGGAAGTATTTGCGATAATGCAATGTGCGCTAATGATTAGAAGTGTGATAAGCGACCACAACGTAGAAAGAATAGTAATATACAGCGACAGTCAGGCCGCTATCAAAGCCCTTGACAAAACGGAGACTACCTCATCCCTGGTAAAAGAGTGTAAACAAACCATTCAGGAACAAACCTGGTTGAGGTAGTAATTGCCTCGGTACCCGGACACGAAGGTAACATTGGCAATGAGGAAGCCGATGCATTGGCTAGGAAGAGGGCCGATGAACCGTTCATCAAGCCGGAACCAAGACTGCCAATCTCACACAGAATTACCAAAAACATCATTGAGATCAGGACAATCAAAGAAACTAACCAAAGACGGATGAACAGAAAGGACTGCAGACAGTCCAAGATCTTCATCAAATCAGTGGATAAAAAGAAAACCAGACAGCTACTAAAACTGGGTAGGAGAGACATAAGAAACATTGTAGGAGTACTGACAGGACACTGCCCCCTAAACAGACACCTGTCAGTGATTAAAAGAGCAGAGGACCCTATTTGTCCACAATGCAGAGAAAAAGAAGAAACAAGCTATCACTTCATGGCAGAATGCCCGATGTACACATCGCTGCGCTGGGAACTCTTTGAAGTAGACAAGCTGAAAGAAGAGGATTTAAAGCAGCTTACGATAAGCCAACTCAATAGGAATTGCAAGCGTACAGGTAGGTTCGAGGTCCCGACGCCGGTGGGGTAAATGATAACCCGCCCTCCCCCCTGTTTTCAGGGGACTTTGGGGAACTGGGCGAAATGGTTCCGACTATGGTGACTGATCGCCCGTCCGTCTTTGCCGGCGTCCCTCCTTCCAAATAAATAATAAAAATAAAATAATAAATCACATTTACTTCTCATTTCTAGTAGCCTGTCGCTATGTCTTTGGAAGTAAAATAAAGAGTTTACCGTCACTCACGGGGCTCCACCCCACCGCACAGATCGCGATTACTTTAATCGCGGCACAGTCGTCGAAAAGACTACACGCGCCTGTCGTCGAAAAGGTTACGCGCGACGCTCAACGCGACATAATATTTCTTCAGCTATCACTCAATATTATCGAAGTAAGCTAGGAATATTGTTATTTATATATAAAATGAGTTGTAGACGCCACAAAGTGCACAACTCGAAAAATTACCAAGACGAAGCAGAGAGTGAATCAGAGCTCAGCGACCAAGGCTCTGTAACTTCCGACCACACCGTTTTAGAGAAACCTCAATCTGCTGAGGAATCAAACTGCTCGGAATCAGATGAGGATGACTTGCCTCTTTCAGAAATTAATAGCAGATTTTTCCTAAATTGTTTTTTTGAATCAAAGAATATTTGAGTAATGTTAATAAATTTAATAATTGTTTCTTTTTAATAATTGTATTTACTTGTTTTGTCAAATTAGACTTTAAAGACAACGATAATATATCTGTGTACGAGACAACAACTGATTATTTGATAATTAGTGTTTTATTTCTCTGATTCATCGCATAGGTCTTTTCGGTTACGCGCGCCCGCTCCCGTTACAAATGACCGCGCGCCCACTTGAAGGTTAATAGAAACATATAAAATCTTGCATGGACACTATGAAATCGAAAATTTGGATAATCAACTGTTCCAGTACTCACGAAACACAAACCTAAAAGGCCATCATCTAAAGTTATTGCAGGCGCTATCACGAAACAATCCACACAAACAATTTCTAAGTAATAGAGTAGTGAAAGCTTGGAACAAGTTGTCAGAAGAAGTAATATCTGCACAGAATGTAAATCAGTTTAAGAATATATTGGATAAATATTTAAAAACTCAAGAAAGATAAAAAAATAATATATATTTAGGGATTCAGGCCTTTATCAGTTGTCTCAACTGCTTGCCTGTCAACTAATAATAATAATATATCTGAATGTAAACAAAACTACTTGATAATTCAACAACTCTGTCAAAAACTACAAAAGTGTGTTGCAAAAGGGATCAAGCAAAAAACACTGTTTTTTTATAGAGATATTCTGGCAATTGCTTGCTGCTGCCCACACACTTGGTTAGGTCACTCGGCTCACACTTTGTTTGTCTCAGTTCTTACCTAACCATAGTTGACGGGGTATAGGTCTTATATTTTTCTTAATCCTGCACCCTTTTGCTTACACCCAACCAAGTACATGTAAGTTTACTTACCAAGTGCCATGTTCCAAGGAGAATAGTACCAGTCCGTACATGTAGACAAAAGCAGCATCTCCACTCACTGCTGCGTTCACTACCCAGTTTGGGACGAAACCTCAACATTGTCCTATAAATATTATTATAAGGTATAGATCATTACGCTTGGAATATCTATAACAACACCATTAATTTAGATAGAAGACATTATGTTTTGATACACTTAAAATTTTCTCACTTTAAATCTTACAATAATAAAGGTTTGATAGAATTAAATTTTAGATTTCACACATTATTTATTGATTACAATGGATTTAGACAATGTTTATGACTCATGTGGAAACAAAATGATTCAGCCCCTACTAGAGTATATTGTTTTTTTTTATATTGTGGAGATACATTAATTAATTCAATACATAAATTTCAAATAATTAGTGAAAATTTTCTGTGAATCATCACTCCAAACAATTGTTAAAAACAAGGAAAGGGAATTATGAACTTGTAAAGGTACAATAATTACTCTGGCTGTTACCAAATAGACAATATGGAAGAATAATATTATTGATCATTGATTTTGATAAAAAAATAGTATTGGTTGCTGGATTTTTTCGATTGGATGATAATTTGTTTAGGTTTATTTGTTTTTCGCTCAGAGTTGAATATAGTTACTCGTTTTAACAACCGTTGTGGAATATTCTATTGATGAGAAATGTATTTATTGAGTTGTGAACCACATACACATTGAACACATGTTATCTACAAAAGCCACAATATCTTTATAAAATACTTAGATATAATTGTTACACGGCTCATACCTTTTCTTATATTAGCGCTATTGATATCTTATGGCTTCTCAACATAAAAAAACAATTAGCAAACAATTTTATTTGATGATTGCGAAATCCAATCCAAACCAAAACGTCACAAATGTCACAAATCACAATTCACACACAGAATAGACAGACCTAAAGAAAAGTTAACTATCAAAGAGTACAGTAAACAACTAAAACTTAAAAGGGTGGCAACAAATACTCTAGAACTAGTACGCACAGTGACGATTCTCATTCATTGATTGACTTGGTGTCAGCAGAAGTAGCGACATCTAGTGAATGGAGATATCCTTTGATAGATCGTCCTGTAGGGTAAAACCACCTTGTATCGGCTACCTCCTGATATCAGCCTACTACTTGATCGCGAACTAATAAATTAAAAACGAACTAACTAATTATAATAATTGATCAATATAAAAAACGGAACCCTTATAGGATCACTTCGTTGTCCGTCCGTCCGTCTGTCAAGACCATTTTTCTCAGGAACGCGTGGAGGTATCAAACTGAAATTTATATCTAATACTCAGGTTCAGCAGGGCTATCGTGTAAAAAATATGGATATGGACTTCATTATACAGTTAAATGACCATATGTATATGGTAATTTTATGAGCTTTAACTGTCAAATAAAGCCCATATCCATACCCAGATTTTTTACGCGGTAGGGCTGGCCAGGTCTACTGTGAAAAAATTAAACTTCTAAGCCAAAGCAATCAAAAGATACAGCCGTTGGGCTTCATTTGACAGTTAAATGACTATATAAGGTAATTTTATGAGCTTCTACTGTCAAATGAAGCCCATATCCATACCCAGATTTTTTACGCGGTAGGGCCCCAGGTCTACTGTGAAAAAATCAAACTTCTAAGCCAAAGCAATCAAAAGATACAGCCATTTATGCCGCAAATTTTCGAAACGCGCACGGGAACTGGAAAAACCTACAGGGTACTTCCCGTGAATTTAGAATCTTGAAATTTGTTACGAAGTAACGTCTTATAGTACAAATAAAGGAAAAATTGCGAAAACCGTAAATTTTTAGTTACATCATATAATATTTTGTCGTGATGGGTGAACTTTTACTTATATACCTAGAGGTTTGTACGGAACCCTTGGTGCGCGAGCCCGACTCGCACTTGGCCGGTTTTTACTCTAAAATATAACCCTGTAGGAGTAGCGACCGCGACCGAGCACTGGACGATGCGGATGCGGGTAGCGCAGGACAGATTCGTGGAAATCCTTGGGGGAGGCTTATATCCAGCAATGGGTGTCATGTAGCTGAAATTATGACTTCGTTTAACTTCGCCTTTCCTCGGTCAAGTTCCGATTGTTGATGGTTTTTTGCTTATGAATCAAAGAGTCCGATCCGATGTTTGAACACGAAGTGTTGACACTACACTACTCGACTTCAGATTGATCATAGTTGTTCTCGTGTAGAAGTCCCAGCACAGATCAATCGAGTATTAAATTTTTTTCTAGCTCGATGGGTTTTTCGGATGCAGGAAGAAACGATATTGTTTCTGGAACACTACCAGGAGGAAATAGTTACGAGGGAGGCCAAAAATGTGGGTTATTAAAATAAGATTCAACGTCATCCATATCTAAATTAATCCTCGTATTCGGCTGGCTAAAATATTCGGTTAACCTCGTAAGTAGGGTAGTGGAGGCTTTAAAGTTGAAATCGCTGCATTTCAAAGCTGTGACTGAGTATGTATAATCATCAAAAATAAAACTGAAAGCAACATTTTAGAACGCGTCCACCAAAGTGGCACTTTAAACAGTCGTCATAATGGATCTACAGGTCACTGACATGACATGACAAATGATTGTGTAACCATTGACATAGCATAATAACATTAAACGGTTTTTGAAAATATCGTATTCGATAGAAATCATTAGTTTTCTTGTTTTAATTGAAAAATTTGTCCATTTACTGCTGGACTGTGCTGACCTCACTACTGACTGACATGACAAGTGAATAAGTGACAAAGGAGAAATCCGATGTCTATTTCGTCTCAGGGGTTGTTTCCTAAAAGTTACTAATATTATTAGCTAATTTTATTAGACTATTAAAATAATTTCCTTAGTTATTTTCATAAACTTTGACGTTACGTTACGTTACGTTCTTTGACGTTATTAGTATTATTATATTAGACTTTCATAGACATTTATAATTTTTAATACTTAGGTGAAAATTCCAAATATAAATTAATAGTATCAGTAGTCGAACATGGTCCAAGCATGGAAATTTTTCCTTCAATATACAATGCTTAATTCTGTAGAATCGAATAGAACTCGGTGGCACAGTGGCTCGCGCGCTCGGCCTGCGATTGTAGCGGTTAAGCTAAGCAACTTTCGCAGTGGTTTAGCACGGGATGGATGACGTTAAATTTATGATTACTGTATTTGCAGTCGTTCAAAAATAAAATTTATTATTGCTGTAATTGTAGTCGTTACAACCTACCAATCCGCATTGGGAGCGTGTGGTGGGGTGGGGCCCCTTTCTTATTACTCATCCATAAGGAAGGCCTGTTAGTAACTAGACCAATTGAGTATAGGCTGGTGGGGAACTGGGGACTTTAAAATGCTAATGTTGCTAATCATGATTTCGTATAATCGGTGGAAAATACACAATTTCAGTCGGTAAATAAATATATTCTTCTAACAAAACACATCGCCATCCGATCCATTTGAGTAAGTAAGTAGGTATAATAAGGATATAATAGTTCGTTGAATTTGTATGTAAACTCCATGCCAGTAAAGAAAGAGTTCTCCTTCTAAAATATCTTCGGGCACCTCATAATAATATTCTCTTCTTTATTTGACCCTGAATCACTTATTTAAAAGTATTTTAGAAACACTAATAAATTGATTTATTAAACAAGAAAGACTTATGAAACGTAACTCTTATGTTATTAGCTGTATAAGAGTATAAATTGTTTATGAAATAGTTTACTGTTAAAACAAATAGTATTAGCTAATTATATTATAAATAATTACACTAATAACTAATTTTATTAGTTGGTACTTTTATGAAACAGACTCTAATAATATTAGCGTATGACTAATAATATTTGACTAATATTTTTTATGAAACAGGCCAATTTACAGAAGTATGCAATGCAGACAGCGCACAGAATACAACAGAATTTACATCTTCTTTAGTCAGGACAATCAAATCG
Source organism: Chrysoteuchia culmella (assembly GCA_910589605.1). Classification (NCBI taxonomy): domain Eukaryota; kingdom Metazoa; phylum Arthropoda; class Insecta; order Lepidoptera; family Crambidae; genus Chrysoteuchia; species Chrysoteuchia culmella. The sequence continues at coordinate 15,262,480 of OU342651.1, read as the reverse complement.
TAAACGCGTAGCATTGTTTCCGACTCAGACGTCCGATCCGACTATTGGATGTATTGTGTAATATGTGTATTCAAACAAATGTATGGCATGAGCGATTATGATTAGACTATCGAAGAGCAAATGATGAGTATTTCCTACCTTCAGGTCGCCTCACTATCGCCGTCATGCACTCGTCAGATCAGTCAGCTGTTCTTGTCCTGTCTGTCACTGTCAGTCAAATGTCATGATCACGAAATTAGGTATTGTTTTTGGTGCATCGATTGTAAAGGTATGCGTATTTATTTGCTTTTCTGCTATAAAATAAGCAATTAAATTGTGGCAAATTTGCAGTTATAATGGACAAAATTCCAGACCAAATTGGTTATTTGGTGCTAACCGAGGACGGAGCTGTCCTTGAATCTGGCGGAGAACTCGAAAACGACGAACGTGTCGCAGCTATAGTGACGGATCTCATCTCCTTATCTAGCAAGTGAGTAATGATATATTAAAGCCATGCCACTGGTACTTTCAATGCGTATTACAGCTAATGTAACTAGCACTTATTTTGTTGTAATTTTTACATAACACATTTGATTTTACAGGGTAGATCCTGTTGCATTCACTTCAAATGAACCATTCAAGAAGATCTCTATAACATATGATGACCACTGGTTTGTGATATGCCTATCAAATAAAAAGATTTATATAGTTAAGAGGAGCATATCATCTTTAACCACTGAGGGAAATACTGTGAATGCCTGAAAGTTCATAACATTAAAATGGGGCGGAATTTGTTAATGAGTAGTTTGGAAAATGCATCATTTAATATTATATTTCAAATTTTATTCAGATGCATTACATTTATCATCAATGCATGGGTGATAAGAAATGTTGGCCACGAGGTATTGGGAATTATGAATGTTAGATTATTACTATTGGAGAGTACCATTTTATTTTTAAGCAGGGAACCCTTTAGCAGAGCCTGTATTGGTCAAAAGGATGAATTAAGTTGGAGTCACATCATCAACCAAATTTGGTTATCTGTACCCCTCAGTTGTGTGTTATCACTATTGTTTGTGTACATCTGGTTACATGTTTTGCCACTAGGTCAACCAGAACATGCATTCCAATATACTTTTGGTTGCTGGAGTGTGGCTCTGTCTTGTATCCTTGAACTTGCCTCGGCCAACATGGTACTTGTTGCCCAACTGTTCTGTTTTGTCAAACTCAAAGTTGCCCTTGATACTTTACACATTTTAGTTAGGACACTTCTGTTTTTATCTATAATAATGTTTGATAGATCTTTAGCACTAATTGCATTTTCTGTAGCCCAAATTGGTAGTATTGGTACTATTGTTATAAGTTATTACATTTTTTTCTACTGGTACATTAAAAATAAACCTCTTTATGCCAAAGGAGCATTAAAATCTAGATTTGTAGCAGATTCAATTTTACACAGATTGTATGACAATATGGATGATTTTCAGTTTACTTCTATAAAAGATTTCTTGCCTAAGTATTTAGGGTCAATTAATGCCACATTTAACAAAAAATTAAGCACACTTACTGTAAGTTTTGCAAAACAGGGAGTTGTAAAGCAATTATTGACAGAAGGAGAAAAATATGTTATGTCAGCGAGTCCAGTCATGACATTCTCTGAGCAAGCTACGTATGATGTGGTGAATAACTTGGGTAGTTTGGCTGCCAGGTTTATTTTTAGACCAATTGAGGATAGTAGTTATTTTTATTTTACTCAAATGGTAAGCAGAGAGTTACCTTTACATAAGCAGGACCAGCAAAAAGTTCAGGAATCATGTGTAGTTCTCTCTCAGGTGTGCAAGACAGTGAGCTCTATTGGTCTGATTGTATTAGTTTTTGGTCAGAGCTATTCAAAAACTCTGTTATTACTTTATGGCGGCGAAGCTTTTGTTGCAAGTGGGCTTCCAGTACAGCTGCTTCGCAGTCATTGCTTGGCCATAGTTTTACTAGCTATCAATGGAGTTACTGAATGCTATACTTTCGCAACCATGACAAGTGCACAATTAAATAGCTATAATTACTTGATGGTCTTCTTTTCGATAAGTTTTTTATTGTTGTCATATGTTTTGACATATATTTTTGGGCCAGTTGGTTTTATAATATCTAATTGTATAAATATGTTTGCTAGAATAATGCACAGCATTCATTTTATTAATAACAAATATAAAGACACTGGTTATAAACCTCTTGAAGGACTTTATGTAGGTAAAATATTCTTATTGACTTTGTTTGCTGCTGGATGCGTTTGTAAAATATCTGAAAATAAATTATCAAGCAATTCTATTGTTACCCATATATTTGTTGGTGCAGTCTGTTTATTTTTTACTCTCATATCTTGGGGTTATGAAAACAAACAACTTGTTATTAAGATTTATAAGAAGATATTTAGTAAAGGAGATGTAAAAATTTCAAAAGACTAGCATTCGGTTATCATTAAGCTACTGTAAGATGTAATATAAAAATGTTTTATACTTACATTAAGGGTGTGTTATAAATATAATTAATATAAACATTATGTTGAAAACATGTTTTATTTAAATAACAATAACTATGTATTATTTTATATATATATTTCATTTAACATTATAACATCACTTGTTTTAGTATAATTTTTACATCGGGTAAAAAAATATACCCTTCATTTGCGCTTCACATATGCGTTTTACCTCATCTGTAAATAGAAAAAATGTACTTTAATAAATCTGCTGCCACATAATTAGTAGGCAAGTATGTTATAGTAGTAGTTTCATTATAATTTGTCAATCATACCTGCGATTTCTTTCAAGTTTGCATTTTTCTCTTGAATTATAACATAGAATTCTCTTTCATTTGATGACTTGCCAGTGATCCAATATTCATCGGGCGTTTTGATGATAACTTCACCATAATTTCCTAAGCTAAAAGAAGGTAAAACAAATTTTAACTAAATATCAGTAAAGCGCGCATACTACACCCGCATCTTAACCAGGGCATGTAATATCGGAAGGTTTTCAATTCCGATATTGATTTCCGATATTAGGTCTCAATACCGGAATTTCGATATTAATATCGGAATTGCACATTTTCGTCAAAAAATTATTATTTTCTTTGTAAATTGCAGATTTCCTTTTTAAATTGCACTAAGTAGGTAGGAGGTTTCATTGAATAAATTAAAAGGTCGGCTTAGGCAAACATACCACGATCAGCCCCCTTATACTTGACGCGATCGCATTGAGATCGGGATTGAATTAACGTCAAAAGCCAGTAATTATGACCTAAGGTTATAATTATGACCTAAAGGTAATATAAGTTATTAACCTAAAAATGAATACCTGAAATTACTAAATGCAGAAATCGATTGTAACGCCAATCAAAATTGAATCAACAACGAAAATCAGTCATTCAATCTCGATCTCAACGCGATCCCGTCAAGTGTAACCGCCATGATCAAGGACGAAGTACCGAGAATAAACGAGCATGTATGGAAAGATTGATGATGTTAGGGAAGCACAAGAAGTATATCAGGAACGTGCCACGTGGAGGTAATCTCCACCGTGGCTCCGTAATCTAACATAACTAATTTAAAGTGTGCATGCGAAATAAGTCTGTCTGTCCACCTTAGCTAACGGTTAAGCAATAACCGCCGGTCTTGGTATGAACATTGATAAGACAAAAATTATGTATTATTATTTATTATTAAGCATAATTAAACGGGTATAAACCTAATTTCATAATTATCTTAATAAATTACATTTATAAAAACCAAAAAAAGGTACAATACGATAGTTAAATTCTATTACTAATACTTTTAGAATTATCAAAAAAATATATCAATTTCTGGAAAAGTTACCAGGAGCGTGTTTAGCGCTTCATGCATACGACACAATGGTGATCGCGCGCGCGCCACCGTACGACACGGCGGAGACGCGAACAACTGATGTCTACGACTCGAACGTATTCTTAATCAGTTTTCCGGAACATAAAAGCGACACAACTGTTCAACTCATTCAGGTGAATCAATAGCACCCCGTAAGATCGCCACAGCCGTTGCAATGTCCCCACGAGCTCTCCTGCATTCCATCCCCAACATTCCTAGTAAAAACTTAGTAGGATACATAATGGGATAGTATCCATACATCCGCTTATAATAGAAGCGAAGAAAACGTTGGGGCAAACGAGTTCTTGAGCGGAGACCGCGTTAGGGTGCTCTGCAACTAGGTGGCGCGACGACTTTCGAAAGATGGCAGGCAGGAGCTGGATGCGAAGAGCTCAGAACCGGGCTCAATGGCGTTATTTAGGAGAGACTTATGTCCAGCAGTGGACGTCTACGGGCTGACGATGATGCCAGTAAACAGTAAAGTTTCTTGACTTTACTGTTACAATTAAAACAACAATTGTTTTCTTAATTTTTTTTTTATAAAATGCCCAACTAACTTATTTAAAACAATAATGAACACTATCGCGCTCGGCGTTATACTATACAACACACAGGTATAATATATAATTTATATTGGTTTAAGGTATCCGGAGCTATTTAAGAACTCAAATATAAATATTTGTCTTATTCCGATATTGGATCACTCAATACCGGAATTGTAATATCGGACTCGCGTTCCGAGATTCCGATATTACGATATTCCGAGATTCCGAAATTCTTGCCCTAACCATATATACGCCTATCCTATAGTCTGTCAACAGAACGAAACGAGCTATATAGTACCTGCTGAGAGAATTCGCTCGCTCGTGATTGGCTGAAGATAAGGCGTATAAGCAATGTGTCTATTTTCAGCTAATCACAAATGAGTGGATTGTCTATGTGTCTTACTTTACTAACCTCGTATCAGTTAACAGACTATAGGAAGCGATCAGCCCCAGTGCGCGCGTTACGTTCGAAAGTTATGTAGGAAGATTTTTGTTAGGTGCGTGATCGACTAACATACCGCGGTTAAAGAACGTCGGTTTTACTCGCGGCTTGTTGGTGCTGATCAAAGTGTCGTGAACAGTAGTCGTATCGTAGTCGCATTGAGGTCTTGAGGTTAAGGTTACACGTCAGATTTTTCTCTCCGATAATCAGATCAGACTATCGAACGTCACTCGTATACATCGCGCCGAACTTCTAGTCCGCTCTGAACATTGCACGATTCGCGTCGCAGTAGCAAAATAGACTTAAGTATAGTAGACTTAAGTATTATGTGCCTGTCTGTATGCCTGCGCGAACCAACTTCAGTGCGGGCTAGAAGTTTGGCGTGTTCTTTATCATAAATTAGTTTGAACACTCAATACACATCCGATCCGATCGATCGACTATCGGACGTCCGAGTCGGAGAGGATACGAAGGACGCGTTTACGATTTTATTGTCTTATCCAATTGTCTGAAGGCGCTGTATGCATAATTCTGTACAGAGGCAAAATAGACGTCCGATTTTCCTTCCGATTTGCCAGTTGACTCTCTAGCGTATATTATTTTACTCTTTGGACTGAGTTTGGAAAAAGTCGGACGCAAAAATCAGACGTGTATTGAGTGAGGCCGTTCAGATTGTCTGATTAGACAATTGCCAGCTTAAAATGTCTTGTTCGGAGCCTACCACAAACCTTTTCTTAATTTCTTGCGGTGGTAAGCTCCCAAAGACTGATTTTTTTTCTTAACACCGGCTACCTTCGATTTCGGTTCATATTTTTTTGCAATCTCCACGTGTTTATTATACGCTGCAAGACGATTTCCTTTGTTTTTTATTTTTATTTTAGCAAAAATGACGAGGCTCGTCATCTCACAAAACCGCGGTATTGCAATGATACACCGGCGAGCTTTACCGACGAGCCATAAGACCGCGGTTTTACTCGCTCGTCGATAAGGAGCTCTATTTTTGAATCGCTCGTATGACTTACGTCACACGCATGCGACTTAAGTCACGCATCGCACGCTTGTTTCATTCGACTGCAACGAGTGGGTGAGGACATTCGTTGCGGTGGAGCGATTCAAAAATACGGAAATTCGTATGTCGAATGAAAATCAGTAGAAACGAGTGAATAAAAAATAGAGCGCCAGGACCTCTATTTTTGTACTCGTCGCGTGAGTGGCGAGGCGAACGAGGAGCCGATCAGGCGATTAGCGACCCTGCTAGCGTAGACATAGCACGCTTTCCGCTTTGCCCCTTGCGCGCTCGTAATTAAGTATATTCATGCAAGGTCTCTTTTACGGAATACGGAAACTCACATGTCGCACGAAAATCAGTAGAATCCTCGAGACGAGTGAATCAAAAATAGAGCTGCGGGCCTTTACGCGAACGGGGTGCGGTGCGGCCCACCCTATAGACACGATGCATGCTGTTCGAACATAAAACGTGTTTGTGCGCTTCACGAACGCTAGTTTTCTCGTTAGAGTAGGCGGCATGCTCTTCATGCGTGAAACCTCGCATTGTGCCAACCAAGCATTATATGGAGCAACCGGAGTATCTTGATATTCTTGCTACTAAAAAACTACTCACCTCTTTCGGTCTGAATGTATCTCTGCTATTATACTTAAGACTTCTGGTTTGATGGTTGTTGATGGAATTAGTTTGCTTAAAGATGCCTGGAATGGAAGTTATTATTATTATTTGCCAATTCAATTCAATCATTTTATTGCTTTCCATAAGTAGGTACAGGTGTTACAAAATGTGTAAGGATCTTATGGGCCCTGAGCGGCATAACAATTTTGGTAAGAAGGAGACTTATATATTTTACAATTTACTTAAATTATTTATATATCATAATAACATGCCTTGCTATTTTATCTATAACAAAAATAACTATTGCACTTTCTTTAAAGGTACTTACTTAATAATAATAAAAATACTTGCATGTATAACATTTCTAGTTATTTTTTGTTTGTACTAGCTTTGACTAATAGTTTTTTTTTAAACAGGAAGAAAAAAAAAACAGCCCTTGACGAGTTTTTTGACGGTTCTTCTCATTACAAGGTCTCCCGCCGTAGGGTTTGTGAACCGATGGCGTAGCTTCTTTGACGTTCATAAGTGCTTGTAACCAGAGATGTGCAAAATAGTTTTGAAAATGTATTTGAATAGAAAATGCAAATACTTTTTGATTTTTCCATTTCAAATGCAAAATACGAAATAGTTTTTCTTTTAGTATTTGAAATACTAAATTGCTTTTTGAAAATAAAATACTTTTATCAACTCTCATTCTCCTAACGTACATTTCGAATTATTTAAACGAGTTTACATGCTTTATGAACTAGTGATTTGCCATTTTAATGTCCCCACTGCTGGGGCACTGGCATTCATTATAGATGGATAAGGAGAATGGGTCATAATTATGATGACCCACCACACGGGCCTAATGCGAATTGGTGGGTTTTTAACGACTGCAAATTCAGCCTGGACCAGCGGCTTAACGTGTTACGTGCCTTCCGAAGCACGGAGGAGCTCGAGATAATGAATTGCTGGTTACCCATCCCGTGACCGACCATTGCGAAAGTTGATTAACCTCAACAATCGCAGGCCGAGCGCGCAAAATACTGCACCACGGCTCCTTATCAACTCAATAGCGAAATTTTGAAATAGATAACGAGTTTTTTAACCTCTGTGATCTAGTTGTAGCTGTTACAAGCAGAGATGTAACATTTTGAAAATACTTCTATTTAAAATGCAAAATACTAAATACAAAATACCTTGAAATAAAACAACTTTTACGGATATCAAACGCGCTATATTTCCACGCACTAAGTTGTAATTGTCCGTATTTTTAGATTTTTTAGGGGTTTTTTGATTTTCCCTACGTTTCGGCACCTTTACAGCTGCCGTGGTCACGGGATGACTGATGATCATCCCGTGACCACGGCAGCTGTAAATATAGCGTTTGATATCCGTAAAAGTTGTTTTATTTCAATGAACAGTGCGCGCCAAAACATAAGATGTACGTATACAAAATACCTATTTCCATTTTCATCCATAAGAAATAAAAAACACCCTATAACACTGCCTTGCGAAATTGATGCGATTACATTTTTTTCATCGGAGCGACTTTGGTGGTGTGGTTATAATGTTGAATTTCTACAAATTGTTGTCTGTTTCGCAGATACGATTCGAACCATTAATGAGCCGCCCCACGAATACCTATTCCATATAGTTTTCCAAATAATTTGTCAAAGGACATCAGGCATTCTGGTCCAAAAACAAAAAAGTGAGCGGCCAGATCATGGGATTATTTTCAATAGGTAGTTCCTATTAAGACCTAAAAAAAAATATATGGACTTAACCCTGTCACCGCATGAACTGAGTAGCTATTTCGAGTTGAACAATCTCCAAAAAAAAGTGAGCGGCCAGACCCAAGATTATTTCCAATAGGTAGTTCATACTAAGGCATAAAAAAAATATATGGACTTAACCCTGTCACCGCATGAACTGAGTAGCTCTTTCTAGTTAAAAAATCTGGACATAAAAAAAAGTGAGCGGCCAGACCCAAGACTATTTCCAATAGGTAGATCATACTAAGGCATAAAAAAAATTATACGGACTTAACCCTGTCACCGCATGAACTGAGTAGCTATTTCGAGTTAAAAAATCTCGAGAAAAAACAATTTAGCGGTCAGACCCAAGATTATTTCCAATAGGTAGTTCATACTAAGGCCTAAAAAAATTATACGGACTTAACCCTGTCACCGCATGAACTGAGGAGCTTTCTCGAGTTAAAAAATCTCGACAAAAAAAAAACTGAGCGGCCAGACGCAAGACTATTTCCAATAGGTAGATCATACTAAGGCCTAAACAAATTTATACGGACTTAATCCTGTCACCGCATGAACTGAGTAGCTATTTCGAGTTTAAAAATCTCGACAAAAAAAAGTGAGCGGCTAGACCCAAAATTATTTCCAATAGGTAGTTCATACTAAGGCCTTAAAAAAATTATACGGACTTAACCCTGTCACCGCATGAACTGAGTAGCTATTTCGCAGGGGCGTGCATCCCATATAGGCAATTAGGCAGTGCCTACCTCATTCAAAACCTAAATAAATATACAATAAGTGTCCTACTACGCTGGAAAACCAATGCACGTCCCTGCTATTTCGAGTTAAACAATCTCTAAAAAAAACGTGACCAGACCCAAGATTATTTCCAATAGGTAGTTCATACTAAGCACAGATCACCTCCAATAGATACCGCATTAAGAGAATCGACGCGCACCATGCATCTATGATTTTGCACTGATATGTAGTTGCACATATACGCGCAACGGCAGTGCCGACCAAGAGTCAGACCTGTGCGCGAGCCTTTCCCGAGACACTTTTATTTACATTTTAATAGTTATTTATGCATAAATAAACGTTAACTAGTCGTCTTGTTGCGTGAAATGGTGTGGAAAGAATTCCAGGACATCAAACTTTAAAAAAGATGGCATAACTTTTCATCGGTAAGTAAAAATAAAACTACTTTATTCGTGACGGAGCTCAAGTTACGGTGGATATTAAGATGGAAGACATCAGCACGCGTTTATGTCTTTTGTCATTATCCCTTTCTGTCATTACCCATTTCACTATATTTATCCCGTTCTGGCATAGGCACGTGTAACAATAGTGTTGCACCTGTATACGTTTCAGTGTGTCGATAATGCAAAACGTATGAAAAAAAAAATTATTGTTATTGCTGTAGATTTCCAGTGTCCTGATAGAAAATCAAAATGGATCAATGCCACATATCGCGGTGATGGATGGTTCCCAAGCAATAACAGTGTTATTTGTTCAAGACATTTCACGGAGGATAGTTTTCACTATATTAAGGATAGAAGACGAGTAATGGAAACAGCTGTGCCTACTTTACATTTGCCTATTTTGGTATGTACTACCCGCGCAGATAAAGAATGGGATTGAAAATGGCATCACGTTTATTTACAGAATCCGGTGTTAAAATTATGAGTTATGGTGTAAAAAAAAAAATTATGAGTGCGCCGGAGGCCGGAATACGGTCGCAAGGTTTGCGTTTTTTTTCTCATTCGGCGTGCGCTCCAAACGTGGCGCGCGGCACAACGCTCGAACAAAGGGCACAAGCGGTAGCCTTTACGGTAGCGATTTCAGTCGCTACACCATTATTAGATACTGTTTCGTTATTATTGTTACCTACCTACTTAAAGAAGACGTATTAAGCTGAAATTATGCATACAGGATCCTTTTAACGATGTAGGCGAGCACTAAGAAGAAAGGATTTTTTGATATTTCCACGGGAACGGGACTGCGTGGACGACAAATACCATTTGACAAAATGAAGTCATTCACGTCATTTTATCGAAGAGTATTTGTTGTTTGTAAATATCTTCTCATAAATAATAATAATAATAATAACTTTAGGTATGCCAATAAGTTTCGATGATTTTATATCGTAACCTGATAGAAAATGATCAATGTATTGGTGTAATTCGGTATGATTCGGTGTAATGATATCCATACATATCATTACACCGAATCAGTCAAGATCATATTGAACTGTTTTTTTGTAATGTAAGATCTCGAGGAGGAGCAAATGACAATCCAACAGCAAAACAGTTTCATGGAATTTATATCGAAATGTTGGTACATATAGAACTAAAAGACATTAACACTGTGTAGCCCTTGAAAAAATGTCTGTACTGCATTGCACATCGGCAGTTAAACGTATTAATTTAACCACGGAAAGAGCTGATACGATGGATACTGAAGAACCTACTCCAGATTATTTTATTAAAGCTTTACAACACATCACACTTTCGCAGTTTTCAGAAAGCATTATAGAATATATTTCTGGAGCCGTTGTAAACTATTTAATAAAATCTATGTAACGTTGTAAACGTACATATTACTTTAAATAAACATTATTAACCTGTTTTTAGAACTTTCTAATAAAACAAATGATTAAATAATTAAAATAAAGTAAAAACTGCAAATACAATAAAAAGAACATTTAAACTTAACTAAGCCCTAAAATTACAAACAAATAACTAAAATAAAATATAAACTTATAACTAATGTAACAATACAATCTAAACCTTAATACTAAACCCAACACTTAAAAATTATAACTACATTTAAAATTCCGTTTCTCTAATTGCGAACTACGAATCCGTCAACACATTTTAGCACTCATTCTCCGGCTGTATTGTTTTCAATAGACGTCACGAATCAAGTAGGTGACATTCGTTCGGAGCGGGACTCCCGATTACGCAGCCGAGCTAACTTGTTGTGCGTCATAACTTTGCCGTTCTTTGAACTTGCATATTTTTATTCGATTTTGAAACAGTTGCTCATTTTCTTAATTTTACTAAGAAATTAGAACATTCGCTCACTAATAGCGATCCCTTATAAAATATTGTGCGTGAAGTGTTAAACCCCAGACTGGGGTCCGAGGTCACCGCAAGGGCGTTGACCATTATAGCAGAACTGCTGGGTTCCGAAGCCACACTCTCCGCCCACTCCTGCTGCGCATCCTGTACACGGCCCGGGACCACATCACGGGAAGTACCGGAACGGAACAGAGCCAGGCCAAGACCCTTTTAATTCTTTGGGCTTCACCCATTCGACCCGCGAAAATAGGGTGTAGGGGGTAGAACGCGACATTGGCGCCCAAAGTGGGGCCCGACATTGAAACTGCTCTTATATTAGGTGTAGATTTCTGGCGCATTTTCAAATTATGTCCTAAATATTTAGGTAGTATCACATTGTCTGATGTACAAATAGCGGAGGTAAAAAATAATTGCAATATCTGCGTTAAAGCTTTAGTGTCACTGGATCAGAAACAAACAAGTTTAATTTATGCAAAGGATACAGGTGGACTTATATACCCTTCTAATACAGTAAGTAAAATTTGTAGAAGGTGCGAACAAGTTATACGAATAATAAATAACAAGTTGCTTTTTTCTAGTATATTTACTTGATTAAAAATTATCACATAAGTTATACGAAGTTCAATGAAAAAAGATTCGCTTTCAAAAATCTATTATAAGGATGAGTTACGACTTGTAACCCAAACATTGATAACTTTTGTTAATGAAGAAATGTTTCCTGAAATATCTTTACATCAATATAATCACGAGAGCTGCAACCATTTGATCGATCTAGCTAAAAGTATAATGGAAAAATATATAGACATTAGATTACTTTATCTCACCAGGAAAACTGATCCTAAAGCTGCGGTGAGGAGAGTATATAATATACCAAGCTTGAGCATTTTAAAAACCAATAAAAATATAGTTAGATGACGGTTTTTTTATTCTTGTGTTTTCCTGTTGTGGGCTATAGGCATGGCGGGAGTCTTGAGACAAAATTTACCCTAATAAAAAGTATCCTTTGTTTAAATCTAGGCTATCTACTGTCTGTGCAGCTGTGTGCCAAATTTCAACCAAATCCGTCAGTAGTTTTTGCGTGAATAAGTAAGAAACATCCATGCATCCATCCAAACATCCTCACAAACTAACTATCGCATTTAAAGAGATAAGATTTCCAAACAGCTTGTAGAAATAACAAGTATGTAAATAAATTATTTCCATTTTAACATTTGTAATAGAAAAAATTATAAACATGCATATGTACTAATAATACTGATATAACTTATAATTTGAATTTAATTAAATTAGTTCTAATTGTCCGTAACATAATTATTGATTTATCGATAAACTATCGACATTGCCTAATACATTGTACATCACTAGATGAATGAATGACCTTGAAATAGCCAATAGCATCGCTGCCGTAAAGTCCCCCGCAACCCGTTCCTACCTCCTAAAATTGTGACTTACTAGAACAAAATGGTCAACATGCGGTATCTATTGGAGGTGATCTGTGATACTAAGGCATAAGAAATATATATGAACTTAACACTGTCACCGCATGAACTGAGTAGTTATTTTGAGTTAAAAAATCTCGACAAAAAAAAATTAGCGGCCAGACCCAAAATTAATTCCAATAGGAAGTTCATAGTAACGCCTAAAAAAATTTATACGGACTTAACCCTGTCACCGCATGAGCTGAGTAGCTATTTCGAGTTAAAAAATCTGGACATAAAAAAAAAGTGAGCGGCCAGACTCATGATTATTTCCAATAGGTAATCCATATAATTTTTTTAGGCCTTAGTATGAACTACCTATTGGAAATAGTCATGGGTCTGGCCGCTCACTTTTTTTATGTCCAGATTTTTTAACTCGAAATAGCTACTCAGTTCATGCGTTGACAGGGTTAAATCAATATATATTTTTTTAGGCCTTAGTATGAACTACCTATTAGAAATAATCTTGGGTCTGGCCGCCCAATTTTATTTGTGTTTTTGACCAGAATGCTTTATTTTAAATAACTTCTCAGTTCACGCGGTTACAGGGTTAAGTCCATATAATTTTTTTTAGGACTTAATATGAACTACCTATTAGAAATAATCTTGGGTTTGGCCGCAAACTTTTTTTTTGGGCAAACTTTGTATGGAGATAGCCTGATGTCCTTTTTGTAATTTTTTTACATTAACACTTACCGAACTTTTATAAGCCAAGTTGAGCCTATTGAAATAAACAAATTTTTGATCCGAGTTAATAAGCTGTGCCGTTTGTAGGGCGTGGATAGCACATTGTTCGCTGATAGTAGATGCTATTGTAGACAAATGTGGTCCAATGAATGCGTCTAGAGACCTAAATGTATCGATTTCCAAGGGAGTGTTAACTGTAATGTAAGGAACATTATTTTATACACTAAAGAAATTCAGAGTATCAAACATGCAATAGAAATTTCATTACATACTGTCAATAGTAAAGCACATGGTAGCGCTTAAGGTTCTGTATATGACTAGATAGTACTGTCTTGGCTCTGTGTCGTCTTCTCGAAGCAAATATACTTTAATCAACTTCTTGAGGTCATCACCGGTCCTTATGCCATCAGGTGGGCTGATAAAACGTCCGTGTCTTTGAGCTGCGGCTACTGCGCCACCTTGAATTTCCATCTCCACTTGCTTAGGTAATAAGGTTTGTACCAAGTATTGGTACAGGGTGAGCATATCATCGGTAGCAAGTCCATTCCTGAAATTATTAAGAATATTATATTAGAGTTTAATTATGAAACATGTCATAGTTATTACCAAAGCTTTCAGTACCCTTAGTACAAGTTAGGGAAACTAGAATCTTTTTCAAAAACTATCGCTTCGTATCTTTCATATCCAGCATAGACTGCGTTATCGGCATGAGTGGAGCATCCGATAGTTGTCGTAGACGTGGACAGTAAATGTCAAGTTGTACATCATACATCATTTGAAATGTGGCTATCGTATAAACCGAATATCTTTAAGCAAGCCTTGAACGACTTACGTCCAAGAAAGAAGCCCTAGCTAACTTTTCAATCCTTAAATTTTCATTCATTTATAACATATTTGCTCGTAAAGGGTCTCTTATTACACCAATTTCAATATCGTTATTTATCTCATTACGTACTTTTGCTTTATTGTAATGTAAACGCACGGTTTATCAAGATGACCCGTCTAAAACGAACGGTATCTTTTTAAATCTTAGCAAAGAGTTTTTATGTCAGAAAAGAGGTCAACATTTTATGAATAAAATTAACTTTGGGAGATAATAATAAATTGACAATATTAAAAATGCCAACTGGCAACGTAATAATCAATCAAAATTAAACCCGTCTATTCCGATTTTTCTTCCACAATTATATACATTCTTCCGGTAATCAGTGTATCTTTCATTACGGGACGTTGGCGGAATTTCTGTGAGGAACAGAAGAAAGCCATTATATAAAATATTTTTTTTTGCAAATTGTTCAAATTTTTATAACTGCTTTAACAAGTGATTAAAAATTTATTCGTTTAAGAAAGTCCGAGTTTTATTTATTTCCTCGCAAATATGTTACAAAACTCGTATGACAAACGTGCGCTTTGATAATTACAACCTCTGCTTTCTTGTAGCCCTCACCTACGGCTCGGGCTAGAAATATCGCCTCGGCTGTAATTTTCAAGTTACCGCACTTATATTATGATGTACTATTATAGGTTCCTGATTGGAATGTTTGATGATGTAAAGTCATTACTTTTCAGTTATTTCGTAAGACCTAGTTATAAAGTGATGATGCTTGTATATAAGTATGTAGCCAATAAATACATAGTAAATAAACATAATCATTCAATACTCACCAAATCAGTTGATCATTATAAACAAAAGCAACACATTTCAAGTCAGGATAAGTCACTTCCAGCAAGTCTATGAAGCATACCACTTTGAAGAAACAGTTCTTGTCCAGAGGTAAATAACTGACTCCTTCAATTACATCTGATACATCATTTGTCAGATTCTTGGACATTATATACTAAAATAAAAGAGGATATAGGTGTTCATTCAGAGCAAATAGAGTTTTAACTACCAATAAAACTTATCTACTTATTATTTTTCCGGAGATATCTGAAATTCATATAGAGTCAAGCCTCTCGTTTTTCGTGCGTTTCCGCCAACTTTGCCTCTCTTCGGCTAGGGGCGCCACCTGTTACGCTCTGAAGTTGTCCGTATTTCGGGTAAAGATATGCCATGTTGGCGCGCTTTTATTTCGTCATTATGCCGTGTCTGCCGTGTGGTGACGGCCTAAGAATACAAGTGTCATCACTCGCTTACAGGCCTGGATTGTCGTAAGAGTCGACTAAGAGGCTCGAAGCATTGAACACCTGTGCGAGAGAAGGAAAACTTGAAACAAACCCTCTGCCAACCCATCTGGCCAGCGTCGTCGCAGTAGGCTAATAGCCTCCTATGAACGCCACAATAGGCGTGAGCTAGGAGAGGCCAATGTCCAGCAGTGGACGTCCACAGGCTGATGATGGATACGACATGTCAGGTAGGAATTATTTGGATTCCGGATATCTCAGGAAAAATAATAGGTAAGTTTTATTGGTAGTGAAAACTCTCTATTATTTGCTTCGTCTTCTATATCCGGAATCCGGAATCAATATTGAGATGTTATGTTATGAGGTTATAATGTGTTTTTTTAGGAAATAGATAGATAATTAATGTATGTGTATATTGTCTCAAACAGACAACTTCAAAACAATCCTATAAAGAAGCATTACTCACAGATTTTTGCAAAATAACTTTCAAGAAACCTGCAGCCAAATTCCAGTACCTAAAATATGCCATTAGACAAGATTTGTAATTCAAGAAAAATACTGCAGACCGCACAGACCCAGATGTCGCCTCAACTCCAGCTCCTCGCAACATACCCTTTGTCTATTTTCCTTTCTGTCAAATTATTTCGTCCAACACTTATAGAATGGAAAACAGCAGCGTAGCGTCATGTTGTCCAGCTAAATAGCATACAAACGTAGATAAAACTGCATCACATTTGGAACAGAACTCTGTTCTGGCCGAAGATATAAGCATCATGACTATTTTTACCACAGAACAGAAAAAACAGTAGAAGTCGCAAGTGGGCGGTACCCGCGTAGCCCCACATGAGCAAAGGTTTGCCTATGTTCAAGTACATCGTCGTTTTGCTTACTCAGTCGCGATCGTAACCTCCACGCGGAATAATATAGAGAAAAATTAGAAAAATGCCATACTGTGCAGTTTTGAAGTGAAAAAATTTTAGCCGAGAGACTAATTAGTCTAAAGGAGGCATAACATATCATCGTTAAGTCATATTTTCTCTTATTTTCACTTATTTTCACAAAAAAGTTAAATTGTAATATTTTTAATAATAAACAATCTGAATCCAATCTTCCGTCTACGTTCTTAAGGTGTATATTTCAATGTACAGTTTACCGTTTCTAGAAGTTTCTAAGCATAATCCGAAGTACTGAAAGCATGCTTTTCGTCGTACTTGGTCGCCACTCAATTAGTGATGCGCCTTATCGCTGATACATAACCGGTCGGTCGGTTCCAAGTTTTTTTCGGTACCGGTACTGAAGGGTGATGGACCCGGGAAAACCGGTACTCGGTACTGAGAAAACTCTATTGAAAAATAATCTATTTTTGTTATATTAAGCTATTTAGAATTAGTGGTTATATGAAAAGTTTAGGAAAACAAGTATTATCAAGAAATAAGTAGGAATCACAAAGTTAGATTTTACATGTTACAAAGTTCAAAGTCGCATCATTTTGTAATAGATAGGTCAGCGTTTGACCTTTACCTCGCCTGATGGTAAGATAGAATAATATTTAATTTAGTTATTAGCAACACATGCTATGTGATGCCATTACTGATCTCAGTTCAGTATAATATGACGCAAATAGCGGTTACTGCACTGATACCAAGTAGGTAAGCGGTGATGCGATATACGATGATCGCACTAGCTTGGATATACCAAAACACAGACTCCGATAAATAAGTTTCACTCAAGCTAATAAATGCTGAGCGCGTGTCTTTGAGATATCCATAACTTTTTGAGAGTAGGTGATGGGGATGAGATTAACCATTTCAGCAGCACACTGACCGAAATGTGAACCGTCCTCTTTAACTGAAGCGTGTAAAGGTTGTATTGGGAAACCACATCAAAAGTGAGACTCCAGTCCAGTCGGGAAGTTGATATGATGAAAGTTTGCCAATATGGTGTTAATTTCAAACCATGTTAAAATTATCCATTATCTTACAAATAATGGGCGTGACTGTAAATAAAATTGGCAGGGTCGCCACCACTGCCATTTTTAAGTATTGGAGAATTTCGATGGTGATTCGCAAGTCTCGGTAGCTCAGTGGTTAGAGCATTGGACCGGATTTCCAAAGGTCGTGGGTAGAGTCCCATCTGCGAATCACTTGTGGCCGAGTTGTTTTTTTCCAATATTTTTCTATATGAAATTTATCAAAAGTATAAAAATAGCATTGAAAAATGCATCAATTAAAGAATCATAAATTTAACACATTAATTTGAATGGTTTTTTACTATTATTGAGAACCGAGAGTATATACCAATTCTCCGATACGATGATACCGGTACCAGTTAATTCCCGGGGATTCTCGTTGTATGCTCAGGTGCATCACTAAATTGATTGGCGATTTGCTATTCAATTAGTGATGCGCCTTATTATCGTATAGACTACAGATATCGATAAGTATAGATGCAGATAATTTGCGACCGATTTCTAATAGGCATTTCCATTTTGCAAATTGTGAATTGACATTGATACAAATAATACAAAAACAACGTTTAATTTTAATATGGACATGGATTTCAAATTCTTTGATTTATGAAAGGGTTTTTGAATGTTTACCAAGATTCTTCAACCTTTTATCTACTATTACGTCAATGGCGACTACAGTCCTTGAACTGTTAAAATCTTGAAATGCCCATGGGGAGTATGGTCCTCAAAGCGATTTCAGTACGGCGGCCGGCGTTCAGATTAATAGCAAAGCACAGAGAGGTCGAAGTTCCATCAAAAAAATGTTTCTATCGGTGTTTCTGATTGGTGGTTCTGAGTTATAAAGATAAGTAGATATTGATTGAATGTCGGTAGTATGATAAGAGACTTAGTCGGTTAACCAACCAGTCCCCTTATTCTGTAACTCGACACCTCGACAGATTCACTGGAAAACCGCGTTTGCCTTATGGTAAAATTGCATTTGTTGCTTTTTAAAAAGCATAGCGACATTTGGTTTTACTTTAATATCTTGTACCAAACTCGGCTGTCCGTCCGCTAAGGTACCAGAATTACAGGTGATCTCGTAACGTAATCGGGTACATGACCGATATTTTTTTGTTTTACCAATGATTAATATAATTTGATGGTTATTATTACTAATATAATATCAAACATCGTAATATTTTTAAAACGTTTTCCACGTTTCATTTTCCTAAATATGCTTTGAAGATAAAAATATAAAATAAATAACTAATTAAATTGTATTATTGTTTAATATATATTGTTTTGCCGTGTGGTGACGGCCTAAGAATACAAGTGTCACCGCTCCCTTACATGCCTGGGATGTCGTAAAAGTCGAATAAGAGGCTCGACACATTGAGCACCTGTGGGAGATAAGGAAAACTTGAAACAAACCCTCTACCAACCCGTCTGGCCAGCGTGGTAGCAGTAGGCTAATAGCCTTCTATGAACGCCACAGTAGGTGTAAGCTAGGAGAGGCCTTTGTCCAGCAGTGGACGTCCACAGGCTGATGATGTGATGTGTGATTGTTTAATATGTATTTTAAGTATGTTTATCCGTTATCTAGTATCCAAAACACAAGTTCTTCATGAAACTTAATGTGGGCTAGATAATCAGTGTGATTGTATGCAAATATATATTATTATATATTATTATTACACATAAATCAAGATTACAGAATGTAGCTGCTATATTTATTGTATATGGTAATCTTGCGTTACAGCGTTATGCATGATTTGTGTGTGTAACGTGTAACGGTGTATTGAGTTTAGGTATATCACCCTGTTAGTAAAAAATAACGTTACAAAAATCATTTTAATTTTTTGTTTTCAAATCTTAATAACGATACCGGCAATTATTAAGAACCACGTGCGGAAAGACAGAAGATGAGCAATCACTAGTTTTTGTAGTTACAGCCAATCTAATGCCTCGCTGGCCACGCTAGTGCCAATTTATTTGCCGAAACTCGTGCTTAGGTTTTGATCGACGTATCGATATACTTAATTGTGTCCAACCCTAATCAATCAGTAAGCTTGTTTCTTTAAAGCGCCATCTAGTGTGGAATAGCGTAATTAACATGGCAAAAGCAAAGCTATTAGCAGCATGTCTGTAGCGCTACCTTGCGCAGAATAGATGTACTACTTGGCACTTTCACGCTGTTATTTAATTATGAACTATAATCGTATAGTATAAGAGTTCAACTCGGAATGCGTTTTTTTAACCAATCACAACGAAGATGCTATTTTACACTTGTGTGAGTTGGCTACGCCCAGGGTACGCAGGTTTTCTATGAGAGACCCGTCTCATGCTACTTCTACTGTTTTTTCTGTTCTGTGATTTTTACTTAAGTATTGATAAGGCCGAAGATGGAAGCGAGCCTCTTCCGGAATCCTCATTACTGAGGATGGCTTGATTGGTGGATGGTTCTTGTTACCTTGAGATTTGCTAGCATTGCCTCTTCTGGGAGCCATGAAGTTTCAATGGTCATGGTACAATATTAAATGTTTATTGAAGATTAATTTTATTAAGTAGGCATATAACTACGTTGCTGAGGGAGGCTCGCTTTTGAAACCAAAGTTATAGCATTCATGTGACGCTGATAACAATCAATAAGCCAACTTTCTTATTGCACAATTTTTACGCAACAGTTTTGCAATTTTAGAAGTCGAAAAATAAATAGTTTACTTTTTGTGATAAAAACTATTTTCAAATCATATAAAAAAATTCAAATCACTCACGTGACGTGTCCACTCCCTACGTCCACCATTCGGACTTACCAGACACGTGGTCTCGATGATGGATTCGATAACGCATTGTTTTCACTTAATTTTCGTTAATGCCATGATTGCACTTCACCACTTTTGTTATGTCCCGAAAGTGAAAACTACCTAATTAACTGCCAATAGTTGCCAACATGGCGTATCTTTACCGGATATACGGCCAACTTCAGAGCGTAACAGGTGGCGCCCCTAGCGGAAGAGAGGCAAAGTTAGGCAGAACGCACGAAAAACGGAAGGCTTGACTTAATATAGATTCCGGAAATATCGAAGACGGTACAAATAATAAGTTCTTTTTATTAGGTATTTTCTTTATAAATATTATTATATTTATATATATATTTTTTAAGTTCTTTTTAAAATCATTTGGAAATTGGAATTGATAACATTGTGCAATTTATAAATAATTTTCTAGTTTGATTTAATAAAAAAAATATAAATTAGCTTTTATACTCACAGGTGTGAAGAATTCTTCGCAAGTTGAATAAATGTCTTCAATAGAAATATCTTTAAAGGGACCCATGAATAATTTAAATGTTTTATATGCTGAGACCAGTAAATCTGACATGACTGATGGATTCAACTAGAATAGAGCAATTTTAATTTCATTAATTGTGATAAAAAAATTGTCTTTTAATTTGTTACATAGTGTTGAGTTAAATCAATATAAGCCTGGTGTGTTGTTCATGGTAGCCTAGCAGGCTTTTGAATCATATTTATTTAGGCCTACTAAAACCTGGGCATCGCAATCGGCTTCATTTGACAGATGGATGAGACATTTTTTTTTTTTTTTTTTATATAATGGCTTTCTTCTGTTCCTCACAGAAATTCCGCCAACGTCCCGTAATGAAAGATACACTGATTAATTTTGATTTTTACTTATAATTATTCTGCCTTAAGCGTTCTCTATCTTTAGAAGGACAAATAAATATAAGAAGATACACTACAATTTGATGTTATGATGTTTTAAGTATTTCAGTAAACGAAAAAAAGCCGGTTTGTCAGAGAGAGTTAAAAGGGTATTAAGGTTAGTGGGGCGGGGAGTAGAGGCAGGGAGTTGATCGTATAGCGAAGGAAATTTCTGACAGTTGAAGATAATATGATCGGAAGTACCTTCTTCAAGACCGCATTCACATATGGAGTTGTCCAATATGTGGATTTTGTGGAGAAACACCGGGGTGCAAACATGACCGAGACGAAGGCGGCTAATGGTTGAAATAACATATCTGGGCAAGTCACGGAATTTGTACTTCCAGAACCAAGGTCTACGCGGAATAACAGTTTGTAAGCTACGGTAATGGCGGCCTATAGCCCTAGAATTACTCTGCCATCTCCTTTCCCACTCGGATTCAAGGATTGGTTTAGCTATTTGGAGGGCATCCGACGAATAGTTTTGCAACCTGCATGGACTACCAGTCAGTGTAGCCTCTTTGGCCCATCCGTCTACTACTTCGTTATCGCGAATACCACTGTGACCGGGTATCCAGGCCAAAACTATTTCGGTGTTTTGGAGGAAGCCTTTGTGGAGAAGGCTTTTAATTTGAAGGACTACAGGAGCGGGGGATTTGGATCTAAATTGGTTTGCTAGAAGAGCGTCTAAGCAACTTTTAGAGTCGGTAAAAATAATGCACCTATTTAATTGGTGGGACAGTATGAAGGAAATCGCTTCTAGAATGGCTACTGCCTCGCCTGTGAAGACCGATGCTTCTTTTGGACAAGAAAACTGCTGCACCAACTTTTCCCTGTGGATCAGCCCTAGAGGCATCGGTAAAGACCGGCAACCATTGCTGCCAATCTTCACCGAAACGTTCTAGGAACTTGATATTAGCTGCAGGATCGTTCTTTCCAATACCAAAATTCAGAATTACATTAGGGCTAAAGGTAAGAGCTTCATAGTTAGTTTCAAAAAGGGGGTAAGAATCAAATTGTACTATAGAATGGGAGAGGGACGACAATTTCCTAAAGCTACTGATAATTCTAGGGGGAATTTTATGGGACCAATAAGAAGACTGTGGAATCAGGTTGGACAATTTTTGAAGGAGCAAACAAAGAGGGTGGGACTTATATTGAGCCATTCTAAAAACAAATCTGTCCGAAAGATATTGACGCCTAAGGTCTAAAGGAGGGTCATCGCATTCGACTTGGAGAGCGATCCCAGGCGAAGAACGCATGGCACCTAAAATTACTCTTAGACATTTTAGCTGAATTTTATCTAATTTATTTAAACCCTCTTTGTTACACGGTTCCAGTAAGAAGGAGCCGTAGTCCATAAGGCTGCGGATAAGGACGTTATAAAGGAGTTTCTGGGTGTATTGATGAGAACCCCACCACACACCCGATAGAGATTTAAGGATATTTACTCCCTTTTCACAGCGCTGCGCTATATCATTGCAGTGATGTGCTCCTGTAAGTTTAGAGTCCAGGGTTAGACCCAGAAATTTGACACTATCTGATACTGGGATTGCCTGGTCATCAATTTTAAGCTCAATAGTTGGAACCTACCTTTTCCTGGTGAATACCACTGTGTTGCATTTGGGAGCTGAAAGAGTTAGGCCATGGTCGTCTAGCCACTGCAACAGATAACGTAATGCCGAGTTAAGCCTATCAGCGATAACGTCAAGGTCTTTCCCGTGTACATATATACACAAGTCATCCGCATATTGAAGGATCTTGGCAAAGCTAGTCACACTTTCGTCTAAATCATATGTATATAGACTGTACAGCAAAGGGCTGAGGACAGAGCCTTGTGGCAGACCCTGCCAAACGGTCCTAGGAGCAAGACAGTGGCTGCGGAACCGAATTTTTACCAACCTATCCATATAAAGATTATGGATCAACTGAACAAGTCTCTCAGGAAAACTCAATCGAAGGAGCTTCTGTCTGAGCATCGGAAGCTGAACGTTGTCGTAGGCGGCAGAAATATCTAAGAAGGAACCCACTAAGTACTCTCCTCTTGTGAAAGCGAGTCTGATTTCCGTAGTGAGAACAGAGAGGCTGTCTAGCGTACCCTTGCCTTTGCGGAATCCAAACTGGCTTTTAGCTAAAATGCCCCGAGATTCTGCCAACCATTCAAGCCTATTCTTAACTAGGTATTCCAGAATCTTGCATGTGGTAGGCGATAAAGCTATAGGCCTGTAAGAAGCAGCAAGTTTCGGATTTTTGCCTGGTTTCAGTATGGGGATTACGATTTGGGATTTCCAAGATTGTGGAATGTCTCCGGATTCAACCACATTGTTGAATAGGTTACAGAGGTAGGAGAGGGCAATGGAGCCAAGGTGAGAAATAAAAGAATATGGTATACCGTCTTCCCCAAGAGACGAGTCTCTCAGGTTCCGAATTGCACATTTGAGTTCATCTAAGGAAAATGGGGAGTCGAAATTGGTAGAGGAAGAGTTGAAGGGTTGAAGTGGAGGAGTTTGAGTATTTTCGGGAGGAACGGAGGGGGGGGCTAATTTATTAGCAAAAGAATCTAGCCAAGGGGATGGATCATTTGAGGAAGGAGAGGGCCCGACAAGTGAGCCTCGGAAACGTCTAATATTCTGCCATACTATAGAAGGGGGACAGCGAGGGGATAAACTTTCACAAAATGCACTCCATCCATTTCTTTTCTTCCGTTTGAAGAGGCGCTTCGTTTTGGCGGCTATCTGTTGGTATGCTAAAAAGATGAGACATTTGGAAATTGCTGCTTCTTTTTGACACAAATAAAATCTTATTAAAGACTAAGAGCAATATGTCACAGCCATCTGTCAAATGAAGCCGATGTTGATGCCAACGACAATTGCGTGGTTTTTTTTATGTTAAAAAAGAAAACTTTTTTTAAATCAATAAATAGATTGGCCAAAAAATTAAGCCACAACATTCTGTTGTTCTAAAATATTAGTGGAAGGGAGGACTCAAGCATGTTCATATAAATTATAAAAGATACAACACCAGTCGAGATCAAAGCATAACTGATTTATTATTTAAGTACCCACATAACTTGACATTTTAATTAACAATCAAAATACACAATATACCTTTCCTCTACAATTGAAGTAAAATCAAAGTATGGATTTAACAGTCTATACTTAATCAACAGAATTTGGTATGCCGATTATTCCTGGCCACTGTTCTGGTGGCGGAATGATAATAGGAGGATCTGGAGAAGATGACCCAGATCTGGGTGCTCTTGGAGTAGCAATTTGTGGCGGAGGTGGTGAGTTAAATCTGTGTGGCTGCTGGCTCACTGCTCGAGCTACCAGCTGATCAACATGCCGACGATGTAGCTCGCCATCTTCCGTTCTCACCATGTAAGAGCTAGGACCGTCGACTAACTCAACTTGTGCCTTCTGCCATTTCTCGCCAGGTCCGTACATACGAACTAAAACCGGCTGATCCTGAACAAACGAACGTGTTGGCGGATGCTGAGCTGCTTCTTCCAGTTGCTTATCGGCCTGGCTCGGAACCGAATCTGGGTGTAGCGCAGACACTGCAGTCTTATATCGGCGTCCATTTAGCATTTCAGCCGGGGTCTTATTAGTGCAACTGTTGGGGACAGTTCGCATAGCGTATAGGGTTTTAGGCAATTTCTCATTCCAAGGTACATTTAAATTCGAAATTTTCCTTAATTTGTTTTTAAATGTTTGAATAGCTCTCTCTATTTGGCCATTCGAAGCTGGATGATACGGTGGAGAATACAAATGTTTAATGCCATTGTTTTTCAAAAAGGTATTAAATTCTCTGGATGTAAAATTTCTGCCATTGTCAGTGACTAAAATGTCAGGCAACCCTTGTGATGAAAATATTTCGCGCAGAATGGCAATAACTGCTTCACTAGACATCGATGGTACTATTTTCGCATCAAACCATTTACTGTAACTATCTATTAAAACTAGAAAGGTTTTACCTTGAAATGGGCCTGCAAAATCTAAATGTAGGCGGCTCCATGGTCTCTCCGATGCAATCCAAGTTTGCGGATCTCTTGGCGGATTATTCCTTACCGCTTGGCACTGCTCACACTCGGAAACACAGCGCTCGATCTGCTGATCCATCCCGGCCCACCAGACATATCCCCGAGCAAAAGCCTTTGTTTGAACGATACCAGCATGCGGGGCGTGCAACAACTTCATCACTTCACTTTGAAGTGACTTTGGCACGATGACTCTGTTACACCACAGTAAACAACTTTTACTCTGTGAAAGAGCCTCTCTCCTTAACCAAAATGGTCGTAGAACCGGGTCATTATTAGAACGCGGCCAACCGTGAAGCACATGAAACAGCACCTTCTGTAGTAAAACATCTTTCTTAGTTTCTTTAGCAATTCTTAAAGCATCGATATTCCAGCCTTCTGGCTGTTCTTCCAGCAATAGAACTTCTTTTACGGGTTTCTCAGTTGCCATAGCCGAATGAGTCATTGTCCACCTACTCAGAGCATCAGCATTACCTAATGATTTACCTGGTCTATATTTAATATCATACTCATAACAACTGAGTTTCAAAGCCCATCGTAACATCCTTGGTGAAATCTGGTCTGGAATTGGTTTGGTAGGGTTAAACAATCCAACTAGGGGCTTGTGATCCGTAATAATACAAAATCTTCGACCAGCCAAAAATTCATGGAATTTGGTTAATCCAAAAATAATAGCAAGGGCCTCTTTATCTATTTGCCCATACTTTCTTTCATGTGGCTGTAAGGTTCTCGAGGCCATCATTATGGGTTTTTCTGATCCATCATTCATAACATGAGCAATAATAGCACCAACACCATAGCTTGAAGAGTCACAAATCAACAACAATTCTCGGTCAACTTCATAATTAACCAGTGTCAACTCAGACGACAAAAGCTCTTTAGCCCGCTCAAATGCAGTATTTTCTGCTTCACCCCAAATCCAAGGTCTTTTTGCTTCTAACAAACGATACAGAGGCTCCAGCAGAGTAGCCTTGTCTTGAATAAATTTTTCATAAAAATTGTATAAGCCCAAAAATGCTCTTAAGGTCTCCTTGTTTGTTGGAGCAGGCTTGTCTTTTATTTCTTTTACTTTTAAAGGTGATGGGTGGAGCCCCTTCGCATCTATCATGTGACCCAAAAATTGAATGCTATTAGTCGCAAAAACGCATTTCTTTATATTAAGATGAAAACCCACGTCGTTCAGCTTCTGGAGAACGGCATGAAGCCGCTGATCATGCTCTGCTGCATTTCTCCCAGCCACGGCTACGTCATCAAGCATACATGCTACGCCTTCGAGGCCAGCCAGTGCATTTGCCATGACACGCTGGAAGATAGCTGGTGCCGCATTGATACCAAAAGCTAGGCGGTTCATCTTCATCAGTCCCAGCGGGGTGTTGAGGGTTAACAGTGAGGCAGTAGCATCGTCAACTTTTAATTGTAGGTACGCCAATTTAAGATCTATTTTGCTAAATACCCGACCACCACTAAGCTGAACAAACGACTGAATCGCTGCCGGAAGTGGGTATGTATCAACTTCAATCGCCGGGTTTACGGTTGAACGGTAGTCTCCACATATACGAAGAGACCCGTCGTCCTTCTTGACCAGTCTTAATGGCGTAGCCCAATTTGAATATCTGACAGGCGTCAGAATACCAGCTTCCACCATACGAGTCAGCTCTTCCTCCACTTGACGCCTTAGAGGAAATGGCACGGGACGTGCTTTCATAAAACGCGGCGTTGCGTTAGCGCGCACGTGCAGAGATACCTCAGGGCCTTTATATTCACCAAGTCTGTCGCTGAACAAACTAGGAAACTGACGTACTAAGGAATCTATTTCACAGTCCTTCCAGCAGATTCCTAACACTTCAACACCTAATGCTTCAAACCAGTTTCGACCCAATAGGCTAGGGCCATTGCCCGACACAATTAAAAGTTCGCACTGAGCTTCCTTATTCCCAAGAGATGCACGAACAGGTGTTGCCCCTAACACTTTGAGCGGGTCCCGAGTCCACGTCACTAATTTTATATTGGTAGATCTCAACGCCGGCGGCGTATGCCACAACTGCTGAAACGTTACTTCTGACATGATTGTTCTCGACGCCCCGGAGTCCACCTCCATAGTCACTTGAGCGCCATCGAGATATATGTCTGCTGTAATCGGAGGGCTATATTTCTCAGAGCACACGTACACCCCCATCATCTTTTCAGACTCGGCAGACGGGGCCTCTTTACTCTCATTCTGAGTATGATGTATCTTTGTTCGCCTTTTTCCACAAGCAGATGTAATATGTCCATATTTCTTACAATAAAAACATCTGGCTTTTATAAACGGACATTGTTCACCAGCTTTATGGCTACGTGCACAATGACGACACTCGTCCGTCTTGATTCTACCAATTTCCATAGGTTCATTAACCGTGGACGGAGTTAGCTTTGTTTCACAACTACTATCAGGGTACATGTCGTTAAAAGTCGTCTGGTAATTAAGACACTGCATTACAGCCATCTCATAGGTTAGGTCTTTAGCCTTCAACAACTCTCGGCGCAGACGCTCATCACGCACACCCAACACTAGCCTATCTCGTAACTGGCGCTTTAAGTCCGTAAAATTGCATTTTGCGCCTAATGAACTTATGGCCGCTATATATTCTTGCACGCTCTCCCCTTGAGATTGTTGGCGTTTATGGAACTTCCCGGCTTGACATATTTCATTCACTTCAGGTTCATAAAATTTGTCCAAAATCCCTAAAATGTCTTTAAACGGTACGTCCGTAGGTCGCCTAGGTACCAACAGTGACACAATAAGTGAATAAGTTTCTTTGCCGCTCTGAGAAAGGAATAATGAATGCGCTTTGAGCCAGTCACTTTCCGCCACTCCCGCGGCGTCTAATGCACAAAGTAGTCTTTCTTTGTATTCACTCCACTTATCAGTTTTAGGGTCAAATTGTCCGGGAAACACAATATTTGCAATATTTGACGCCATTATTACACTCAAAACACAATATTTTCCGAAGTCGCCATTAAAAGATACAACACCAGTCGAGATCAAAGCATAACTGATTTATTATTTAAGTACCCACATAACTTGACATTTTAATTAACAATCAAAATACACAATAAATTACAAAGTGTGTAACAACAATTTGTGTTTGTTATAAAATTTTCTTACCACTTCTCCTCTGTTTTCACCAATTGCTGACATTGCTTTTGTGGCATAGGGTATTGTGACAACCTGAAAAGAGGAGAAAGAGACCCTTTTTGTTACCCCGATGTTACAAATCTAAAATGCTCAATAACGTATACTTCCTTCTAATATATATGTTTCGACTATTGAAAAGCCTATTATCAATGACATTTTATACATATAGATAGTAAATGTTACCTTCATAGTAATTTGCTTTCAAATCTGTGACCAAGACAACTGTCATGTTTTACAAGTGGGACAAAAGACACGAAAAAGCAGGAAATGAAAGAGATAGCAGTTTGATTTGGATTTGGACCCCATATAGGATCTTCCCAATTTTCACAAAGCAAGCTTGTTTGACATATCTGCTTCAAGTATGTCCATATCATTGCCTATTACCTATATAGTAAATTAGCCAGCTATACAAGACAACATAATTAAGTAAGAGTTTTACTAAGCAAATTTTTCAGTATACTTACTAAAACCATCCAATAGCCTTTTTCAGGTTGATAAAATATATATCTCTTAGTTTGCGTCTGAAGAGCGTCACATGGTTCTGATGAAAAAGTTCTGGAACAGAAAATATTTTATTTTGCAACTTATAAAACCAAATTTCACTTGGCTCATATTTACTTTAGTTGAGTCTGAATTTAGAGGAATGGGTGTAAGAGGAATGGAGGGGGGGTGTCCCCCCATGCCCCCCACCAAAGCAATACACACCAAAGGAGACACACCCCAATCTATGGGAATATTGGGATAAATTGTAGTAGTCCAAGTGTTATTCTGTTGTATAAGCTATATTATTGCAAAGTTTTATCTTAACCCGTTCAGTAGTTTTTACGTGATAAAGTAACAAACATCTATCCATCCAAACTTTTGCATAATTATAATATTAGTAGGATAGGATTGAAGTATCTGGAAGAAATAAATACTTACGACATAAACTTTACAACAGCTTCGCATAGTCCAACTTGGTTTTTTCGTGCGTCAGGAGTAATTTGATTTGGGTGAAAGAATAGCACTCTTTTTAACTCCTGAAAAGCATGAGCTTAAGTTTAAACTAAGGCACTAACAAAGGAGCTAAAATATAATTATTTTAAACTTACTTCTCCTTCTTTAGGTCCAAAAGAGGAGTTAAAAATAAAAAAGGAATTGATTTTTGTTTTCATATCAATCATTTTATATAGTAAGTCTATACTATGAGACGGGTCCACTATTTTAACTTAATTGACGTGTAATATGTTCACATATTATATATAAATATCTTATTAATTATCGAGTTAAATGGATTTATTGAGACTGGAAAAGTGGAAACATCACACAAATTCTAAAAAACAAAATACAATTAAAAAATCAATCTGACAGCTGCTGTCACTGTCAGGTCTCCTATTTTTTAATGATTTTTTATTATTCGTTCCTAGGAACAGGCTAGGGTCATTGACCATACTGCCTCGTTGTCAGCGTTTGTGCTTCTAAAACTAACAGTGACAAGACACAAGAAATAACGCCACTTCGTAGGGATTTTCTTTTTTTCTCACTACGGAACGTTAGCGGAGTTTCTGTGAAAAAAAGGAAAAAGCCATAAAAATATGAATTTTAATCTACAGGGTACAAAAAAAGTCATTCGAGGGAAAGTAGAATATTGATGTGAGCAAATTTTATTCAAAGGATCCATACCTTCATTTAAAAAAATAAATTTAACTGCATTCAAAGCTTTTTCAAAGGGAATCGAACCGGCAGAATGAGAAAAATAACATCGTGTACTTTAAGTACCAATCGATAGCGTTATTAAAATGATCAATTGAGTGTGAGTAGAATAGTATTTAAAATTAAAAACAACTCTTAAAAACAACTCGCGTCTTGTCGCCTTTAGTATGTAATTATAAATCAGTGCATATTGCTGCGTTTGGTTATTATTTCGAGTTATTATATATGTTAAAGTGAACTTCATTTTTATTTTAGTTAGTGCACAGAATATATTTTATTTTTCACTTCACATGTTGTTTTTTTATTATTTTGATATACCCAGTGTCAGTCTTAAGGCGCGTCTCCTGCGACTGTTTTTTAAAACATTACACAAAAACATCGAAACATTGGGGCGTGGCTATACACATTTTTGTATTCATACACAATGTTTTTGTTTTCCGCGACCGACGGAAAACATTCCCCCGCGCGGGGTGGAGAGGGGAAGGGTTTGTTTTATTTCTTGACAACTACCGAACGACGCGCATGTATAATTTTTTCTAACCTAGTGGTATATTTATTGCAAGCTTGTAGTAGTCATACGAAAAAAAATATTAATTCCGAAGCGGTCTTCTATTTTAAGCTCCTGATAAATATTAAAATTACGAGCTCTTTGTGTAAGCTGGAGACACGTTACACGTTTTGAATCACTGTAACCGTATAAGTTAGAGTCTCGTATTAAGAATCAAATGATACCTTATAATAGGTGCACACGGCATGCAAAATTTCAAATCACTGGGCTTCTTAGTTTCAAAATTATAGGCAAAAAACTGGTTTCCCGCCAAAAAATTCAAAATAAATGGCTCGGACGCAGCTAAAGCGCGGTTGCCTTTCCGTGCGCTACACTGTTGCAATCGACTTTGAACCTAACGGCTGGTATTAATTCGAGTCACTTTAGTTTGCGCTTTCGATCGTTTTAATTTCTGTTTTGAGAATTTCAGACCAGGAGCCGTCCGATATATCTACGCTGATTGCAAACCATCTATGGTAGTTACTTATAATTGAACTATCTGATTCTCTTATGAAGTAGTTTTTAAATGTTAGTGTTAGAAAATTCACAACATTTGTTGATATAGGGCATGGATGATGGGCAATTTTCTATGAAACCTGGGCGTTAAACCAACAGAAATGGAACTACTATTTAGTACTTAGTACTAGAAAATATTTTCTTGTTTATTAACTAGCATAAGCCCCCAGGTTTGCTTGAAAATAACCAGAGCGAAATACACTATTATAAATTCTGTACCTAACTATACTTTTTTCTCTCTTATTAATTCAGTGATCGTTGAATAGGCTGAGTATATTTACCTATAGTTCATAGAAGAAAGACAAAAAAAGAGCAAACTAAAGTGACTCGAATTAATACCAGCCGTTAGGTTCAAAGTCGATTGCAGCAGTGTAGCGCACGGAACGGCAACCGCGCTTTAGCTGCGTCCGAGCCATTTATTTTGATTTTTTTGGCGGGAAACCAGTTTTTTGCCTATAATTTTGAAACTAAGAAGCCCAGTGATTTGAAATTTTGCATGCCGTGTGCACCTATTATAAGGTATCATTTGATTCTTAATACGAGACTCTAACTTATACGGTTACAGTGATTCAAAACGTGTAACGTGTCTCCAGCTTACACATGCTTATCGGTTCGTAGCTTAAAAACTATTCGAGCTAGAGATTAGAAAAATTTGGAGCTTACTGCTCCAATTCGACTCAAAAATTTGAAGTATAAAACATAATCCTACCTCAAATAATTACGAAGATACAGGTGCGTGTAAGCCAGAGACACGGGTCTCCAGCTAACACACACTTTAATGATCGTAGTTTCAACAGTATTTGAGTGTGACGGTTAGTTTTTTGGTTCTCATTGCTCCTATTGTGCACTAAATTTTCTGACTATAGTCTAAAGCTCTAACCTCACTGGTTTGCCCTAAAACGGCATGTGTCAGCTAGGGACACGTTTCTCCAGCTAACACACAAAAAAAAACTCCTAGTAACGAAGTTATGGTTGCACCTAAAATATCACTGACACGCTTTGATTGCTCCTAATATGCACTAAAATATGGCATGCTTAGAATTTCTCTATGTCTTATGAGGAAGCTGTAGACACACACATTATAAAAAATACTTATTAAAACCTGTACTTTCGTATAATACAACGCTTTTAGGTTGCGTGTATGCGAGAAAGATAATTTAGTTGTAAGAAAGAGAGGAAAATGTGGTTACTTTACAAAAAAAAAAAAAACTTAATTTGAACAATACTAATAAAAGCCCAGCTCTTTAGATATACATATATAAATAATTAAGCTTAAATATAAATTACCTAAGCTTAATTAAGCTTAGGTAAAAAATAGCTCATGTGGAAAAAAAATAGCAGTTGCTTCGACCGTACAGCGGTATCTATCGAGTTCTGGCACAATTTTTTTTATGGGGAAAATCCTTGGAAAATCCCAAGGAAAATCCCTCATTGAATAAACAAGATCCGTTGCCAGATTGCCGTTGCAATCCGTTGCCGTTGCAAGATGGTAAACCTACTAAACCATGGCAACGGATTTTGTTTATAACCTTCACTGTCGTTGAGGTGTATTTTAGGAATTAACTTTGATTACTGTTTGTTTTATATATCATATTTTTGAGTTAAAGTAGCTATCATGGCAATCCGTAATCCTAGATTACCACTTTTACCTGGATATGGGTCTAATCCACTCGTAAGTTCCATCTAAAATTTATTAATACTACTATTATATATTCTGTGCTACAGCAAAACGTTGGGTAGGTAGGTACATACCTTGTACAGTCAACAGCACGTTCAGCTTAACACTTTGACCTTGAGACTTAAGAGAGCTCTTCGTAGTGCAATTGTAAAGCCTGACCTGCTGCCGACTACGCTTGTATGTACCACAGACATATATCGAGATAGGCGAAAAGAGCGCTTCAAACTGTATGAGAACCTAACGTGTCGAATTTTTCGTACCTACGATGACGTCACGACCGAGATTTAGTGATGTGTAAATCTTATTGTCGAGCTCTGCACAATTAACCATTTTCGAATCTGAGTGACGTGTGTTTTCATGGCAATGGTCTCAAGCGGACTGACTTAGGTCGTGAAACTTTGACCGCGAATCAAACTTTTGACACGCAAGGTAGGGACACTTTTACCGTCTATCTCGATATAGGTGTGTGGTATGTCCGATCATTGAAGGATTGTAAGTCTTCGGCGTTCCGCGAACAATTTTTTTGCCGTGAGATTTATAATAAACCTACTTATGTGACTTTGTGTACTTAGACTGTACAATTCATAGTACCTACTATATTTTCCTTCAAACTTCTTTCAGATCGGTAAGAAGAGTTTTGGTGTTCGCCCAGTTTTTACGTCTATAGACAAAGTGAACATGCTGGTCGATAAGACAGAATCGGGAAATCGGGTGCCTTCATTGTACTGTCGTAAGCAAGCACCCGACTTGCCTACTTGGATTATGTACGATAAACATGTACGTATTTTGCAGCCTTAAAAAAACCTATCTAAGGCCCACTTGTAGACCAAGAATAATATATTTATTTACGATACTAAAAGTTGGTGCTGGTATCACATAGTGAACTATTTAGGCCTTTTTGAAGCTAAGTGAAAGGACTATACCTATTGTAACTTATGAGCTCTACACATAACAGGCTGGCACACACTAGCTGATGATAGGGCAAGACAAAGGAGATGGCCCAAAAAACCCAGTCCCGGCGCAAAAGTTTTGTATCTCAGATTTTAGAATAATACTTATTTTCAACTCACACGCTCGGAAGAGGTTTTTCATTAAGTTTCATCGTAGAAAATCGCTTTTTGCGGCCTAGCGCGGTAAAGTACTTTTTTTTTAATACTTAAAAATATGTCATAATGCTTTCCGAATCGCACTATTGACTTTTTTGTTACATTTTATTCTTATTTTAAATAGCTTTGATTTAATTATAATACTCTGTTTTGGTTTTATTATATTATTTTAGTTCATTGAATCATAAAAAACAATAACAATAAGATTAAACTATTTGTTATAAGAATTTTATATTAGGCTGGGTGAGATTTCACAACTTATGATTGGATTTCTTTATTTTTAAATTGTCTTTGTCTTGTATCTCATGTCAGTGTCAACATTTACGGAATCATTTATATTGTTGGAGTTTCACACATTACTATATAATTTGTGGTTTCACCCGAGTTCTTTCCGTAATAACACGTGTTGTGAGGCTCCATTTTTAACTCAATCTACCGTACAATTTCTTTTCATTACAAAATATATTTACTTGACATTGGCAAAATTCGCGTATTTAACGCGAACACGCCATTAATTAAGAAAGAAGAAGAAGAAGGAGATTTATATTGTTATTTATTAGTAACAATATATTCATACTTTAAATAACTTTGAATTAACTATAGTACTCCCTTTTTTATTATTTTAGTTTTTTTTATATCATTGAAACAAAGAGAATAAGATATATTTAGATTAAACTTTATGTTCAAAGATTTTTTTACCGGAAGTTGACCGCGGAAACAACCATAAAATGTTCCTCGCTGTTGTTAGGTGAAAAATTGTGTTGCGCTCGGCAGAAAAGTTTTTAGCGTCTTGTACCTTTGAAATCCTCGCTTCGCTCAGGATTCAATCTATCCTAGAATCCTTCACTTGCTCTGCTTTCAACAGAGGAAACTCGCCGCTAAATAACCAGCTTTTCAGCCTTGCATAACAAATAACTATTTGAACTATCACTGTCTCTGTATCGGGTAGCTAACATTTTTTTTTGGACCAAGAAGTTTTGTAGGCGTACTTTAAAAAAAAAAATATCGACCAAAATAAACTTTTTCTTTTATTCGTTAATTAATACAAAGAAGCCATCTCATAAAAGAAACCTTTAATAAGCATCTATCTATCTAGCCGACATCGCATTGGCCCCGTTATTAGTCCCTCAAAAACACACTCGTTATCGTTTCCTTGCGCAGTCGTTCGCTTGCGTTTGCTGCATTTTGTGCTATGTATTATTAAATATCGGAGACAATTAGTCTCCGATATTTTATACTAGATTTTTGTTTTGCTTTGTTATAATGGTTGACGTTTGGTTTGTATTATATGTGCACATTGACTACGACACGACCGACGGCGAAGACATGTAGAACTTACGATGCCAGCTGTAGCATTTTAAGAGGTAAACAAGTAATGAAAGTACCTATACATTTTTAAATAGACAAAAGCTTTAACTAGGTAAACCTTTGTTTGGCTTGTGTCTTGTATGTAAGTTTATTGCAACAAGTATCCAAGTATTACAAATACGTTAAAGCCCTGACTTCTAAGGTAAGTAAATTTGTGTTTTAGATGTCAGTACCTTCCCAAGTTGACACAGTAAGTAAGTAAGTAAGTTAGATATTGTTGAAATATACAAGTTCTAATATGGAAAAAGAAAATGAGTTAGAATTACATGAAAAAAATATATATTTTTTTAAATAAAACACTTACGTACGTATTACATACTTACGTATCACTCTGTGGATAATTTAAGTATGTGTATGTGCGTGTGTGTGTTGTGTGTGGCGTGCGTGTGTGTGTGTGTGTGTGTGTGTGTGTATGAATGCGTGAAACTGAGGATGTAATGTAACAAGCAAGTTTCTTAATCATATTTAATTATAGATACACATATAAATGTTTACCTAGTTAAAATCAGACAGTAAAAGTTTTTCAGTACCTGAAGCCACTCTTTTATGATAGTAGGTATATATATTGTTAATTTTAAATGGGATGGATTTCAAGTGGAATCCACTTGTTTGCCTCCACAAAAACACCACGCCAGAAAAAAATACCACTCCTTTTGCTATAACCTAATGACCGCCTCAAGTGCAATTCTGTGCATTTGTTTGTAAATATAAGATCAAATAAATACTTTTTGTTTACGTTATTTGCGTTTATTATTTAAATGCTTACTCCTGTAGCTTTCAGTTATTCTTGAATGCGATTGAGATCGCAAATAATAATAAATATTTTGGGCGATAAATAAACTTTTTAAAAGTATGCGTACATAACTTCTTGAGCAAAAAATAAAGTTAGCCATACGATAGAGAGACAGTAATTGTTCAAAATATTTCTCTAAAATCTGAGATACAAAACTTTTTCGCCGGTACTGGGTTTTTTTGTGTGGGATTTGGGCTAGTAGCCAGATGTCTAGTTGCCTGAATATTTACCTCTATCCCATACTTAAATCCTGTTGCAAAAATTGGATACTATCAAGGCCTCCACGGCTGTAACGTAAATGTTTACATTTACGTTACAGCCGTGGAGGCCTTGATAGGCCTGACCCAAGTAATTATTTTGAAATGATATTAATAACAGCGTTATTCCTGAAATAAAAACGCATTTAAATACCCAACAAGCAAAGTAATCCTATAAAGAAAGGTTATAAGCGCTACGGGTTATAAGGTTATAGGTTACTTATAACGTTCTTTTAAAGGCATGGTTGTAGACTTTTCTACTTATAATAGCATTCTACAAGCGGTAACATGCTCAAGAGCATTAGTTTTCATATATCAGTCTTACAGTTTTCTACAAAACTAACAAACAGAACAGTTATAGGATACTTTTACTCATAGTAACATTTCACAAGCTTATATACTCTCACGAGCATTTGTATTTATTCCACAGTCTTCTAGTTAGCTACAATATTATATTAAAAGATAATTATAA
Organism: Chrysoteuchia culmella; assembly: GCA_910589605.1. Lineage (NCBI taxonomy): Eukaryota > Metazoa > Arthropoda > Insecta > Lepidoptera > Crambidae > Chrysoteuchia > Chrysoteuchia culmella. The sequence continues at coordinate 15,225,568 of OU342651.1, read as the reverse complement.
GTATAAATATCCTATAATTGTTAACAGAAAGATTAAATAGTCTTGAATAATCTTTTGATCCTATAATAGTATTTTGTAAGAGAACAAGGTATTATAATACACTAACCTGAGATTATTATAAGTTTGCATAGGATTAGTCTTGTTTAAGATTCTTATAAATGCAATTCTACTTAATAAGAGCGATATTAGATCAAACAACCGTATAAGCTACTAGATCAATCACTTTATTAGTATGTTAATCTCAGCCATTTTTTTCTGATTCAATTGGCCTAATTCGACGTGAGAAAATTGTTTAATATGAGTTTTCTTGATCATAGATGTTAGGAAGAAGTTGTAAGCTAGTCATTTATCAATTTCGTCATTAAATCATATCGAAGCTAGTTTATAGGTTAGAAGACATTTATAAACATGTTCCTTAGAATTGTCGAACCTTTTGTCTAATCATAAATATACCATGCGCTATTTTTGAAAGGGCGTTGTGAAATTAACCAACTTTTGGTAGACATTTACAATAAAAATAACTTGCCCGGCGATTTCACACACTACTTTCACAATATTTTGTCATACTAATGTTCTACAAATACCAAATTATTATAATGTTTATTTAATAGGAATCATGCTAGCCTTTTTTTATTTATTTTTTTATTACAAAACGACTGCATCAACCCGCCGAAGCATCAAAAACGTACTTATAACTTATAACTAAGTTCATTACAAGTGCGTTATAAACATTATTGCTTTAGTAGGATACTTATGTTAGTTACTAATAAGAGTGTCAGTGTTTAAAAATGTGTAGTCCAAGAACATTATAGAAGCAATTGTAGTTCTCCAAGTATGTTATAGGGATTAGTAACATTCTTTATGTTGGTTATAAGATAATTACAGAAATAATAACTCCTATATCTGCGCCCAAATCCAGGGTTAACATGCTATAAGTATCTTTAAAGAGAGTATAGAACTAGTCTTGAAGATAGTTATAAGAACTGATTTTGCTAGTTGGGTACTTACCTTATTTGAAACTTTATGGTTTAAGACGTGTTTGTTATCGCCTGGTGGAAAGGAACGACGCCAATGTGAGGAAGAGTGGATGCTAGACCCGGAAGGCATAAGAACGTCAAAGTCTTTTAAAAACAAAAGTTATACAGGATGCGGTTTTGACCGAGTAGTAAAAAAAATTTTGTATTGCCGTAATAATTAGATTTTTTTAAATTACATCAATATAAGCTAGTTACAAATTATGAACTAATCATGCTATTTTGATTACTTTATTAAATATATGACTTAAGTGTCTTTGTTCACTAATTTTTGAGACTTAAATTAACCATTACAAAATACATATTGAATACTATCAATAAAACTGTCACTAACTATGAGATGTGGGGATCTGATGTGTAATAATTTAGTTTTGTCCACATTCAGGACCAGACCCGAATCATGACACCATTTCGAAAGCATACTAAAATCATGTTGCAGGAGTTCACCAGCCTTTTGTGGGTCCTTATCCGCTACGATAAAACAGGTGTCATCGGCGAACTGTAAACATCGCAGCCACGTGGGTGTTTCTGTTTTGTCCGCCGCATGTGTCTGAATACAAAATTACTCTAGAAATATCTTCAGGTAATTTATTTTAATATAAAAACAATCAAGATGCTATTTCATTAGCACCAGACCCGAAATACCCTCGTGCCACATGTGGTGCGTTGACTCTCCAGTTGCGTTATCATGGACTGTGAGATTGAAAGTCCAAAGTTGCCTTTTGTAAAATACCTCAGATGAATCTAAAGCAGCGTTGGGAGGCATTGTTATAGATCAAAGGTATGACACTTATTTTTTTTATTTGAACAGGCAGTGGACTGTTTTCATTGTAAGCCACATCAGCAGCGAGTAAGTGTAATTCTCGTTCTGTTTCAAGAGATGTTTTCGTCAGTAGTAATGTTCAACTTCATTTTCAAAAGATCACAGGTATGACAAGTGTCTACTTTTGGTAACTTTTGGTAACTAAAATTTAATTTATGAAAGTCTCTGCGGTTAATTTTGCCACTAACAAGGTTTTCTTGTGACGACGAATAAAGGGAATGCATTTTTGAAATTGTTAAATGCGATGGTAAGTATATTCGACTACTTTTACGTCGAGTATAGTGGCTTTCGTTCAACGGAAACGAAGTTATATGATTTATCACCTCATGAATTTTTTGTTCGGAGCATTTATTTGGTAGAGTTTTTTTCCACGTTCGTCTCTTTGGATTATTCCACTTGAGCTACAACGTTTTTTCATGCCAATAAGTTTAATGAAATTATCGGTTATTGTTAGCGTTTTTCGAAACCATCCTTGACAGACAACAATTTTGTCACTGTTTATATTAAAATGATATTTGTAAGTACACTGTCTAAATTGTTGTTTTTCAGGATCCTCAACTCTGGTTCTCATTGTTTTTTATCATGGATGGTTATTATTAAAAAAACCAATGCTGCTCTTAAGTCATACGATCCAAGATTCCAAAATTCTTTGTGTATTATGGCTCGCTGTGCATGGCTTATTTTCTGACGGCATTTATTTCTACAGTTTGGTAATTCTGTCATTTTGCGTTCTTCGATGGTTTTCCCAGTAGCAGTTATATACGATTGGCCAAGATTTCTTTTTAATTTATTCTCTCGCTTTCTTTTATTGCTGGGAAGTGACGGTATTTGTTGTTGCAACGGTATATCTTCAGCATGTTCAGAGCTTTCAGTTTGTGGTGACAACTGCATCTGTTGTGATAATATATTATGCTCTTCATTTTGTAAAAGTAAGCTAGGACTCGTCGGAGAGTAGGTGGGATCAGCGACAGAATCATCACTAGAAAAGTCACTTTCAAACTATCATTGTAACAAATTAAATTTTGGGTTCCGGACGTACTGGGCTGGGGATTGGCATATGGATCTTCCTCGTCTGCGAATACAAAGAAATAGTACCCAAGAAACAAATATCCCAATAAGATGAATTGTTAAAAACTTAAAAAACACATTTATGCTAATTAAATTTGCATTCATAATGATATTTATCACATTTACAAATATTTGAATAGGTACTAGAAAAAATACATAACTATTAACATCAGATTAACAACAAAAAAAAAAACAATGCGGTATTATTGCTGTTTGTACTCATATGTCTGAAATAAATAAATTCATACTAAAAATTAATCATAAAATACAAGTATAACTTACCGATAATTTCTTTGCATAATTTCGGTGCAGCCGTCTTTTTGTCGCTCTGCCGAAGAAGAGTGCAATGACGCAAGGACTGAAACTGATCTTGTAAGAGTTATTGAGAAAGACAAATGCTCTTTCTGTTTGGAATGTAAATATATATATTGTTCGTGGTGAAGTTATTGACCCGATTTGATTGTCTAATTGTGTCTGCTCAAGCTCTGTCCCACGTGTCTGTCGTGAGACAATGTGATGAATGTGATGGTTGCGAGATCACCAATCCTTTAGTAACCATATTAAAAGATTGACATGACATTGAAAGAGAGACAGTATGACATTGGACATCTTTAAAAAGTACTTAGTTAAGGACATTTAGGAGACCTCGAGTGCAATATGCCTTAAGGAATTACAAAACACTTAACATGATTGAGCAGACCGGTACGGCTCTGCAACTCTTTCAGTATTAAGTATTAACTTGGTTTCTGAGCAGTTGACGAAACCTTCTGTATGATATTTTTAACGACAGTTAAAAGTTTGCCTTTGAGATAAATCTATCTTGTACATCCAATCGTATGGATGAAAAAGTCAGTTAGGTACACACTGTAGAATTGTACATTTATAAAATAGAATTTGTCGGTTATGAAAAAATCATTTGACCTACGAAGGACGACGGAGATAGCAATCTTGCAAGAGCTGACAATTTGTTGTGGAGATGAAAGCTTGTTTGCGGGGCCACATACTAACTAGTAACAACCTGCCCCTGCGAAGAGCGATTGTAAGGTTTACTGGAGCCAGGAAGCGTAGCTTAAGCCTTAGTTCCAGATTTATGTAACAGCACTGCTCCATAATATGTATTTGAAGAGGTGGCACAAAAATGTTGTGCTTGTAGTTCTTTATCCCTACGAAGGGTGAACATAAATAGAGAAAGCAACTAGTAAATAAAAATGTTGTTCTACTGTAAAGAGAGAATATACCTAGTATCGATAATTTTTATAATTTAGTTTAATATGAGAATTATTTAACTTACTGGATACTAGTTGATTACCGAAGCACGTCCGTGCGCTGCAGGAAACAAGACGCCAATGAGCTATATAATTTGTGCCAATGAGGCAAGCGCGCATTGCTCTCGAAATGCCTGCCCGGTGGAAGGGGGAGCGGATGTGACTTCAGATGTTCGAGCGAGAAGGCTAGATATCACAGTAAAGAGAGAGAAATTGACAGGAAACATTTAGGTGCCGCTCTCAAACCATAAAGTTTCAAATAACGATCAAGTTTTTATTAAACTTGGTAAATGTACGCTTAAAATGAGGTGTGGGCGTTAAGTTTTATATTAACGGTTTTTCATTAGATACTGCGGTTCCAAGCGTTCTTCCAACAAACACTTCAAGAGATGAGGAGCGGGTCTCATGTGTTAAGGAAAGTTGACTTATTTTTCTTCTTGGAAGATGGTACTATCAAAGTAATGGAGCCGAAGACAGAAAATAGTGGTTTATTACAAGGTAAAGGAAGTGTAGTAATCGCTAAAGATGCCTTCGGCAAATCAAGTAAAGAAGATGTCCAAACTTTTGGGCTCAAAGTTGAACTTTTGTCTTTTGAACGATTTTCCCACTGCCGTGCGATCGCATTGTAAATTGTATAAGTACACAATGATTTTTCTTTTTCGCAGGAACAATGATCAGACGGCAACGGATTCGTCTACCGTACAGCTATGATTTATATTACGATGTACTCGATCTTAATATTGGTCGAGAGGTCACTTTTTTTGGTAAAGTTTTCAAGGTAATTCAATCTCTTAACAACTAGGTTCATTACTTACACTTTGACGCCATTGGAGTTTGTTTGGATTGTAGGTAGGGTAGGTGCACCAATGAATGAACCCCAATCTTGAACTTTGAAAATTAACAGCATCTACATCAGATCGCTTTACTATAACATTGTCACTATTTGTGTTTAACATCTATCGAAGATTAAAATAAAATGAGCAATTTGTAATTTATAGACATAATTATTAAGATAATCAACATTTTATGCAAAATCCCCCAAAACCAACAACCCTAAATGAACACCTAAATCCAGTAAATGAACGTTTAGCGGTAACTAATCTAAGAGCTAGAAATCGCAATTATTGCAGTCTAAAACTTTATTTGTATTATTGCAGCTACTAGAAAAGGTTGGTATTGGTTATTACCAATACCTAGAAATATCACAAAACGTATATACAGTATGTATGTTCATTTATTGGTTTCAAATAACCAGTAAATGAAAATAGCATATAGTATGAACTATACCACAGTTCATTCATTGAGTTCCTAAAAAAAAACTGATCGAACAAGTGAATGAACATCCGTTCATTTACTCAAATGTGTTAACTTTCATGGTCCAATCGAACACCCTTTATTTTTATAAAACACATGAAATTATAAGCAAACTGAGTTCTATTGATTATAATACATAATTATTGTTCTATAATTATTATGCACAATTCTTTTTAAAAGCACACGAGTAACTTGACGCTGACTTAACTAAGACGCTGAATTATAAATGCACTGTCTTACCCGAGTCCATAATTCTGGCTCATACGAATAAAGAACACAAGGAACGCGTACACTTCAAACAGTCATCGTAGTGTAACTACAGGTCACTGACAAAAGATTGTTTTTGACCAATTTACAATAAAATGTTACCATATAAACCGTTCGGTAGAAATCTTTCCTTTTCTTATTTCATTGAAAAACCTCACCTCTGGTGAAAAACCACACCCTGCAATGAAGAATCATTGCAGGGTATTCATTCACTGGTGCACTTACCTTACTACTTAGTTGTTCTATGTTTATGTATTACGTTTATGTTTGTTTGTTTACTTTTGATTTGAGTACTGTGTAGATCGAGATCTTTTTAATGTGTAGGTATACCTTTAAATGTTAGAGCTTTTAGTTAAACTTGTATCATTTACCTAAACTACTGCATCTGAAAACCAGCGCCGCAGTCTAAGCTGTGGCATTAGGTGACATGAGGTCGTTTCATAAAAAATAAAAAAACATTTTGTTTGTTTTTGCTGAATAACGGTTTTTCTTTCTTTCTTTCTATGTAACATTTTCAGATCGTGAACTGTGATAATTTCACGCGGGTGTTCCTTAATCGTCTCGGGATCAACGTGCCAGACCCAATACCCTGGCCTGATGCGATAGAAGTGAGTCCACACTTTAGACTATTGTTAGTTATTTCATGTCACTGGTTTTAAAATAATTTGTTTAATACCCACAATGTTTCAGAGAACTATTCACTCGGACAAACCACCGAAACATCGACCTTTCAAGCAGTTTTTAGATTTTGATAGACAAGTATTGAGGTGAAATGTTGTTTGAATGTTAGTTAATTGTATTTTTTCTACACTATGTACTCTACTACTCTCGAATGATTTATTCTTTTAGGTTTTACGGTTATTGGGATGATCGTGATTCAGAGTTTGGAGTAATGCATTTTTTGGAAATTCATTACTTCTTGGCAGATGACACTATAGAAATCAAGGAAACCATGCCTCCAAATTCAGGCATGGAAGCAGGACCTATGTTTTTGAAGAGAATGCGTTTGCCCCGGGTAATTATTATCTTTATAACTTTGTTCGGTTTACTATAATAATAATAAAGGAACTACCCACTTTTTTAAATTTTAATAAAGGTTTTAGATTTCTGTTTCTATCGTCAAACTCTTTTACTAAAGATAACATGGTATACCAATTTTAGAAAATACCATCTCGTGTCGAAATGACGGGAGGTCCCAAGGTATCGTCGTATAGTCCTGCTGATTTGAGTATCGGGGCTGTTCTCAACGTGTTCGGTCGTAATGTGGTGTTGACAGACTGCGACCCTTTCACCAAGGAGTACTACCGAATCACTTATGGATTTGGTATGATTTGTGGTTTTATAATAATGTGTGTCTTTACTTCTCCATAATCTTGATGGCACCGGCACAGCATCACACTGATCATAGCTAGCTCGCTTCTTTCACTCTTATTTCTTGCTTGCTTTGAATGTAAGCAGACAGACCTTGCTTAAGTAGTCTTGTCAACTAGATAGAGTTGTGCTTAGCGAAGTTAGAATGATGATATTAGCTGTTGATGGATTTTATCCTTCGCAAACCACTCCGCTTCCTCGCACATTTGGATGGCTCGAACAATCTAAGGTAATTTAATTCGTTTTCAGATGCATTTACACCTTTGGCTATTCCATCGGAAGGAAAGGAATGCGTCAGTGCAAGTTTGGCAGATAGACAGTTGCCTCCTTGGAATGGTTACGGCTCCTATGATGACTCAGCTGAAAATTGTAGGACAGTAGAACCGAAAGCGCCACACAAGGACTTTCTTAAATTTCTTCATAAAGATCGGTTGGTTACTTTTTACGCGACTGCAAAGGAAGGTTATGTTTTTCACGCGTATCTTGTATGTTTGTAGGTTTATATGTAATATTTTTTATTACCTCATATCTCAAACATCTGAACGGATTTTTATAATTAATATATCGTTAGATTTGTCTTGACAGCCTAAGTGTTCTTAGGTAAGTGATGTTAAAAAAAAAACAACATAGCGGCTATTATTTGAAGCGTAAAATAAATATTTAAAAATACTTCAATATGGGTATCAAATTAAAGGCCTGATATTACGGATTTCAAAAATGTATATCATGACCGATAAATAACTAAAACGATATAAATAAAAAATGTAATGTATTTAATGTAATGTAATAAAAAAAAAAAAACAAATTTATTATTGAAGTAGTGTTGGATCAGTCATGGTTTATTCATTTTCAGAGTGGGGTTTGACTCTCATATACTTCGATTTGCTGCGCGTCTTATTAACGATGAACCTGTTGATAAGAGGCGATATTTTATTATCAAATACTTCCTTTGCGACGATACTATTGGCGTTTTTGAGTTAGGTGATCGGAACTCTGGTTTTAAGGTTCGTATGACAATTACTGATGAAAGTATGAAAATTAAAGGTTTCTTAATTAAAATTGTATTTATCATTAAGGGAGGCAAGTTCTTCCGCCGTGACAAGATGTATTTGCCGGATGTAGAGTTTTTCGTGCCCAAAGAGCCACCATCGTATACTGACAAAGACATGTGGGTTGGCAATGAGCTGGTCATCAACAAGCATCGGTTCCAACTTGTAGCCGCCGATGAATACGCTCTCCGGTATATGGAGCTGAATGCTGAACAGGTATAGAGTTCCCTTTTACTTTTCCTTGAATTGAAATTCTGAGCCGTGGTGAAGATAGTGTATTTTGATATTTGTATTATACCGGCACCCAGCAATCACATCTTGATCTTAATAATTTTCTTGTCTTTTTTGTTATTAAGTATCCAAAGGCCAATATAGCTTTGATTATGGATAAAATACGGCGAACGCTAGCGACCCAAGAGAATGGCTACAAAAACTTCGTAGCCAAATACATGGAAGCTGTCCTGCCAGATAAAAAGGAGCTTATGCCTGTGAGATGTTTTAAGTGAGTTTACTTAATGATGTAAATATCAAAGAATGTTAATAAACCGAATATGAATCTACTTATTATTATTTTTTATTGATCTTATGTCGGTTGAAACGATGCCATTTTATTTTTTAGGCAAGCTCTAAAAGAAATTATGTGCGAGAAAATGACTGAACACGAATTTCTCACTTTGATTCGATATTTCCGAGGTGACCCTGGTAAAGAGAAAAGTCCGAGGCGTGAAATGATACGGTAATGTTATTATTATAAATGCTATGTCAATGTGAAACCGTATCTACAAAGTTTAGGGTTCAGCTTAAAATTATTACTTACATATTTAAAAAAAAATACTTGTTTAATAGAACGGAGTTGAAAATATCGGGAAATTAAAAAATAATTATTGGGGTTGAACGCTTTTTTTTACCCCAAATATTGATTTGATCTAAAAACCCATTCCGCCAAGTTTCAGTTTGACGCAATTCGCAAGTATAAACTGAAACAAAATGTGGATTCTGACTTCAGCCGATTAATCATCATTTGCGATAGACGACGCTACCGGGAATGAGGGATTTTCTTTATTTTCTTAAATTTATTTCTTATAGCTTCATATAGATGGCTTCGTACAATGGAAGCAAATGCAAGGGAACGGAACGTATCTTAACTTCGAATTGGAAACTATTGAGATCTTAAAATGAAATATACACATACACAACTTTTTAAGAATGATTATACTCTTTATGTATATATTAATAAGGAAAAATACTTATCTAAAAATCCAATCCATTAAAAAATAAAAATCCCTCATTAGAGAAACGTTCGATTCCAAAATTTACATAATTTGAACGAACGAAACACACGAGATTTGTTCCATTTGCTATCTTCTTTATACTTTGAAGATTAAAACCAATGTTTTTTTCCTCAAGTTCTCTGGTATTCACGGAGTTGACCCGCGGTCTTTGGGACGACCGCGACCGTCTGCGCGAGGGTCTCCTGCATGCAGACGAGACAGGCACCGGCACTCTATCCATCGACAGGATGAGGCAGCTACTCCGTGCTCATCGCCTACCTATCAACACCGACCTGCTCGACTGTATGCTGCAAGTGTAAGTGATGGCTTCAACACTCCAGGTCGAGTTTTATGTTGACTGTTAACAGTATCGGAAATTAATTGGGTGTGGTAATGTGGAGATCGTATATGTCTCCGCACTACAAGGTGGCCGTCTACACCGTCGTTGCTGGCTGGTTTTGCTTTTATAACAATTAAGAAAGGAGAGGCCCGTCGTGCGTAGACATATACGATCTCCACAGTACCTACTACGCAGGGGCGTGCATTGGTTTTCCAGCGCGGCAGGCACTATAGATCCAACTAGTAGCTTTGCACTTATCCTATCCTACTACCTAATATTATAAGTGCGAGAGTTTGTGCGGAAGTTTTATACTCTTTCTTGCAAACACTACTAAACCGAACAAGATGAAATTTTACAGCAATGTAGCTTATACATAGGAATAACACATAAGCTACAAATTATCCTTATTTCCACGGTAATGGGAACCATTCGGCTAGTGAAACCGCGAGCAGTCGTGAGTCTATACTAATATTGTAAACGGGGAAAGATTTGATTGTTTGTTTGTTTAAATTGAATAGGCTCCGAAACTACTGGATCGATTTGGAAAATTCTTTTAATGTTGGGAAGTTGCACTATGCCCAAGTTACATAGGATACTGGAACCACGCGGGTGAAACCGCGAGCGGCCGCTAGTCATCAATAAAATTCGTAATATTAAGTAGTATTTAATATTTATAAAGCTGATGAGTTCGTTTGTTCGAGCACGATATTCTCAGGAGCTAGTTCGAATTTAAAAAATCTTTTTGTGTTGGATTGTTTATTTATCGAGAAAGGTTTTAAGGTAAGTATATAATATCACGCTATGATCAATAGCAGCAGTAATGAAAAGTGTTGCAAAAACGGGGAAAAAATTGTACTTTTGGGAGCTTCCGTACGCTGTGTAAACTGTTAAAGTTACGTAAAAATCATGTATAACAAATATCTTCCCCATAAAAAGTTCTCAAAAAAAAGCCCGCGATAGCATTTGTCTACCTTTTAAGGTTGACTCATTAACCATTTCTATGATAATAAAATTTGTTCTAAACAAACACATTATTTCCGAAGCTGTTTTCATAAATATGATATAATCCTTATCAAAATAAATACGTATCACAACTATTTCATTTTGAACAAAATTGCCCTTGACTTAATTTAATTTCAATGAATATCTTTGGAAATATCATAGTTTAACTCCGTAACAAAATGATTTGCGACAAAATTCGTTCGCAGTAAGGCTTGCTTACATTATGCTGATATATTACGGACGTTTAAACTAGAACGTATCACGTACAATTTTTCTAATAATTTAAATATTAAAATTTATAAATATTTCTAATTATTTGAGCAATGCTTTTCTAATTATGTTGTATTTTTGTATAAAATGCTGCTTGCTTCGAGTAGGCAATTTGGAGACTGCCTACCGTGCGTAGGTAGCGTAAGTGAGTAAGTGTTGATTAGAAGTTTGGTTAAGTATAGATAGAATAACAGAAACAAATAAAACTAAATAAACTTTAACACTAGTGGTATATTTATTTAGGTTTCTAATGAGGTAGGCACTGCCTAATTGCTTATATGAAATGCACGCCCCTGCTACTACGGTAGTACTAGGGTCTACGGCACTGTGGTAATAGATCTACAAAGTTAAGGGTTGTGGGTTGATTGATACTATCAGGGACAAATTTTGGTGCGATGAACATAATTATGTATTTGTCCTGTTTGTATATTATATACCTGCTATTTTATTATTATTAATCATGTAAGTAAATACTTACTAGTTATTTTCCTATTCTGATATTCGTAGCACCAGTGTAACTCAAGTACCTAATTATCTCGGAATCAGATCAATGATAGTGTCATAGTGTTGTCTAACTAAGTATTAACATTTTATATCCGACTGCTGATGTTGGTAGAACAATCGATGTAAGTAAAAGAGCTAGTTGAATAGCTAACGAAAGTTTTCTAACTAACGGGCTGTAACCATCCTTTTAGCAGGCTGCTAAATATAAACTACTGATTTATTTAAGCCTAAATGGCATAAAAGACCTATTAAACGAAGTGTTTGCTAACAGGCTGCAGAAGGACGAGCACTGCAACATTCGTTACGACGACCTGATGTCGTTCCTGGACTTCCAGACGCGTCCCGTGTACAATCTTAGTGAGGTCGACTACGAGAAAGTAGTCAGGCACGCGCCGCCTCTCAAGGATACTGAGGTTGGTTTGGTACTCACCCACTTTACATCCTCCTATAGGTACCCACTTTTATATTACTCGAGAAAAAAAGAAGCTGAATTAGGTCCTTCATGACCCTATGAAAAATATATGAAAGCAGAAAATCGCATATACTTTAGATTACACTATGCAACATATGGACACGAAGAAAAGCCCTTTTCTAATTAGATATCCCTACAGTTGGTTTTCTTCTTTGACTAAATTTATAACGTCTCCCACAGTGCAAGCTATGGGCTGAAGCAGAAACCTTAATTGAAGAAGGATACGTAAACTGGAACGCGTTCCTATGCCAACTAAACTTAGAGCATCTCGTCAAGGAACAGACATAAAAGGTTTAATGAATCTACTTATAAATTAATGAACCTTCTTATCCTCTTAAGGTCAGTTTTCGTTTACAGCCGGAAAAATTATTGTGTTCTTTTTCATGTCTTCATGTAGTTTGTACTAGTATTTTTCATGTAGTCCTATAGTGAAAGTGTAATTTTCTAAGTGTGAATTTGGCAGTAGGTATCTTTATTCCGACGTCACTTAAACCTCATGAGACATCATGCATTACATTGGGAATTCTGTAATTAAATAGTTGTAATCTCATCATTCAAGTGACGCGGATTAAATATTGTTCAACAACTAAAAGAATGCAAAACAAGAGTTTTGCTTGTTTACGGAAAGTTTCGGAGTTTTCAATTGATTCTTCATTCGTTTGAATAACAAAGCTTCATTTCCCACTTGAAATTTAATAATAATTAATGACATTAGTTAAAATGCCTAAAGTAAATTGACTTGGCAAAACACGTAAGACATTCCATTCAATTAAAATTAGCTCTAACTATATTGAACAAATATAATACGAATGTCTTAAAATATCGCTAAGATTGTGGGTGTGTCTCTGCTTCCATAATGTATTTTTATCTCGTCTAGACATGATATACCCATTTATATTGAATATTTGTACCAAGCTATATAAACTTATTGTAAAGGATTTCGTAAATTAAATATAATGTTTTAGATTTGAATTCTGTATTTTTTCATCACAATAAATACAATTGACAACACATTTTTCTTACTACTCTCACTTATATATTGGTTTAACTCACATTCACTGTTGCAAATGTATTTTCACAACATTGAAAATGAACTGTGATGTTATTTATACCTTAAACAACAATGATATTGTGATAATTACGTATTAATTATTAGTCAAGTTTTAATATCACAATAAAATTCACCGTACGTCATATGTTTTTTTTTTACAAAATAAATAACTTAGGACTATTAATACAACTAATTGACTTCATTCTAGTAGTATTTCGGGCTCGATAAAACAGCATTTTCAACTTAAATTTGGTTTCGATCTAGTAGAAAATCGGACCTACTAGTTAGCTACTTGTAATACTACATTACATATTCACTTTGTTAATGAGACACTTCGAGCAAACAAAGATACAAGTTATGCGATTGTTTTGTGACTGAGGAGAAAATCGTACATAGGTTAATAATAATGCCCGAAAATTTTAAAAGTATTTTCAATTTGGTCACAATCAAAACCGATAATAATTAACTACTATTGAAGAAATGTGAATTATAAAATATATGATTGTGTCTCTCGGTGACATACATGGCACAAAGTATATCTTGTTGAGTCTTCAAGCCTTTATGTACCTTATGATATATACGGTCAATACTCTTCGGCCAGATATAATTTATAATACAATATTATGATAAAAGAGGTACATATACTATTTTCAAAACACATTTTAAAGTAAGTAGGAATTACATTTTATGACACTGGACGGATTTATTATAGTAATATCAAATTCCTATCTAACCATTTACATATTTACAATTTGAAATATTAAATTACCTATCTAAATATCGCGACAAAATACGTGATTATTTATTATGTATTGTTTTTGTCCTAGTATTAGTGGATTCACCAGCACTCAAGTGTCCGTATGGAGATCAGGAGACAGGCACTTCGCCAAGGCACACAGTCGTAGCACTAAACTTATTTATTTCACCACATATCTTTCACTCTTTCTGCGGCTGGTATTTGTGGTCGAAATCTGTAATGAAGTAAAAAGACACTTAAATCTTTATGTATAGGTACGTTAAATATTTTAAATAAAATATCGCTTATAGAGTCCGCGCCACGAAAGAAGTCCCGCGAAATATTAAGGAACTAAAATTATCTCTATAGTAAAAGAGCATATTTCCGTATGTTGAACGGGTCAAGCCGTAGACTGCAGCGCTGCTCTCAAGGGACTTCTTACGTGGCGCGGACCAGAAAAAGATAAGATTCGTACTACCAATTTTTTATGTAGTTATATTAACCTGTATGGAGGGATGGCGGGCGTGGAGGCGGGCGGCGCGTCGGCGGCCAGCGGCGACATGCGGATGGCGCCGCCGCCGGCCACGCTCGACCCCATGCTCGACGCGGAATCCGCCCTGAAACACAAATTGAACTAAACGAGGACCCGGAGTAAGGGTTTAAGTGTAGTGTAGGTACCGTTGATAAAACGTCAACGTTCGCGGCGTACAATAAATGCTCGGTAACATAATGGATTCCGATGAAGAAAATCTGCTGTTTAGCTTTATTACTTCGTCGTCCGTTGTGTTAATTAGCATTACGTTGTGAATTCTCTAGGCGTCGGCGAAGTCTTCGCTGGCACTTCGCTCCGCCCGAAAATCGCTCGAAAATAGCTAGTGTGATAAGGCTCTAATTTGCGTCACTGGTATTCAAGTTTTATACTTTCACCTGCCGATGAGAAATATTTAAGTTTCTTTACAAAATTACTCTAGTTATAATACTTATATAATGTTACCTGTCAATCTGTCGCCTGAACAGAGGGTACCTCTACGACGAATTGTATTTTCTCTGCTCGTGCTGGAAGGCGGGGTTGTCCCGCCCGCGTTCGTTCTCATTCACTTCTAACATCGATACCTATCTCCCAGTGTGCCAAATCACATAGTATAATGTTACCTGTCAATCTGTCGCCTGAAGAGAGGGTACCTCCACGGCGAGTTGGGCTTCCTCTGCTCATGCTGGAAGGCGGGGTTGTCTCGCCCGCGTTCGTTCTCGCTTACTACTGACATCGATACCTGGCCCTCGGTATCTTTAGTTTTCGACGACAGCCTCCTGAAACGATAGGTTGGTATTCAGACGAGAAAATGAGTAGTTAGCTTCTTCTCAGCGCGCGATAACGAGATAATTTTCCGTGTTTTAACAAGTTTCTCGTAGTTATGTTATAAAAATAATTGCAAAAACACCAGGTTATTTTCTCGGTGGAGGAGGAGCAGCTCTGTGGCGTAGAGGTAGAGGTGTTCGTCCTTTTGCAATGGTCGCACGAATTGGTGATTAGCAATAGCAATATAAATTTATAGTCTTGAACTCTTATGTGCTTTGAAAGGCACGTTTAGCCCTTGGTCCTGGCTGCGTTTGACGTCGTTATGTCCCGCTATCATGCAATTGACCCGTGAGTCCATTGCGTTTATCCATCTTTAGGGAAAGCCTGTGACCTAGTAATGGGGCATTTTATTATTTATTTATTAAAGACAGCATCAGGCAGAAGCTTATTTTAAACTGACGATGTTATCTTTTCACCTGAGTATTCTAGATGGGAGCGAGCTCTGTGTCTGCGGCCGCGCCCTCTGCCGGCTGTCGACGATGAGCACGTGTCTGTCGTACGGCGTGTCGTAGTCCACCTCCAGCACCGTGGAGAACCGGTGCGGCCACGCCAGGTCCAGCGCGGCTATGAGCAGGCCCACTACTACGCATATGCAACCTGTAATAAAACCAAAAGAAACTAAATTGCTAATGGTATCAGGGAAGCAAAGAACTTTAATGGAACTGATGTTATAGGTAGAATAGATAGCTTTAAAAATATCATAGTAGACAATTGCACACACGCGTTACATATTCACTCACTGTTCCGTGGCACTCGCTTTAATTTATTACTCTGTAATAGAATTCCATAACTTTAAAATATTGTCAGTTAGCCAAACAACTTTGAACTTTACCATCCTTACACTCACACTTTGTGATAAGGATTATGAAAACATGAACAAACAAGTAAGTTAAGTATCTCATCTCATACCTACAGTTCAGATCAGAAGTTACTTTATAACTTTTCTCGACTAGAGCTAACAATAATCATTAGAGGAAAATTAATCATGAGTGCGCGCTGTCTCTACGACTAGCCAAAAGCACCAGGAGCGTGAAGAACAATATCGCTCCATCTAGCCTGACCACGAAAGGCGCGTGCGGCAGCGAGACCCAGTAACCGCCGCCGCCCCGCCTGCCGCGCACAGTAGTGCCACGCCCACCGTCGCCATTGCGTACGCCCCGTAGCTTGAGACCACAAAACTAACTAGCTGGCAAATTAAAATTACATTTGGAAATGCTTAAAGTGTACACACCTGAGATAAGGACTAGCCAAAAGCACCATCCGAGTGAGAAGAACAGCATCGCTCCGTCTAGCCTGACTACGAGAGGTGCGTGCGGCAGCGAGGCCCAGTAGCCGCCGGCCGACGCGCACAGTGTCACGCCCACCGTCGCCATTGCGTACGCGCCGTACCGGGGGACCACCACAAGCAGTAGGTTCATCAGGAGCCATAACGCTAAGGCCGTCCTGAAAAGTGTACATTTCATGGGTAATTAATTATTTAGGAAAATAAATGAAATTAAGTTTACAACTAGAAATAGGTACTTACTAAATTAGTCAAACTTCACTATCTCATAGCTTTAGGATCAGATGATTAAGTTTAATCTAAGTTAATTTAATGTTGAATGTCTACAATAATCTGCTTCCTAGCTTTAAAGTGTACGTTGTGGTTAAGGAACAGGGAATAGTCAGAGTACACGCGAAACAATATAGCTGGTGTTAAGTTTCTCGCGATGGATCATAAAAAACGCACCATAAAAGGGTAGAGGTAGTATATCCCGCGGCTCGGTATTTAGCGCCCCACTCGAACCCTTCGTGTTGGGCGGCGAAGTGCTCCGCGACCGACAGTACTGGGTACGGTAGACCCCGCGCCAGGCCCGCCCGGTACCACTCCTGCATCGCCCCGGCCTCCTCCCAGCGGAACTGCTCGTTGTAGTCCACGCCGGGGTCACCTATCGTCGTGTTGCCCCAGGATAAAGCTGGAAAGGATGTTTTGATTTGGTAAATTAGTTGAATCATACAAAACTGTAAAGTATTTATTCTTAGGCAAAATCAGAACGCAAAATAAAGTTTTTGTGACGTTCATTCATACTGCTTGAACTATGAGAGATCATGATCTAGTTAGCATTGGTTTCATGTGGAACCCCCGGTTACCGTTAGCTAACTGCCATGGTGTGTACATCTGAAGATCAGGGGTATATTGCACCTGTGAATAACACGTACATTGGTGTGCCTTAGACACGTACTAACTCTCAGAGTTCTCTTTCTGTCTCTTCAGCCTATCACGACCCTTCGAGTGTGACCTACACTCTAAGGGTCGTTCTTTAATCTGCGCCACTTGTCGCGGTTTTGTACAACGAGACTCTCAGAGAATCTTAGAGTCAGCAATCAGCGGTCCCATAGCTCATGTAAGCCAAAACGACAACGATAGCTTAGGAGCCGATTTAACCTCACCGGTGAGCGTGACGTTGACGTGGTCGACTCCCAAACCGCCAGACAGCAGTCCAGGCATTCCGCCGAGAAGGCCCGCTACTCCAATCACGACACTTCACACTAACAAAACCATCTGAAGATCAGTGTTCACCGTACCTACATTGGCGTGGCTCAGACTTACATGTGCCAAAAGTCAGTAGTCCAAAAGATCATAGCTAAAGAGCAGCATTAACCTCACCGGTGAGCGTGACGTTAACGTGGCCCAGGCCGACGTGTACCGCCAGCCAGCAGTCCAGGCGCTCCGCCGAGAAGGCCCGGTATGCCGCCCGGGACACGCGCGAGCCCGCAACGTGCCACGATGACCCGTGCTTACATACTGAAATTGACAGTAATAATACAATAAGTAATGTTAGGTACTATACTTACAAGCAAATATATGGAATCACTTTCCTTGCAACTTGGAAGAAAAGTGATTCCATATTTTTGCTTGTGAGTGTACATAGTATAGTAAGCTGAAGTTAGAAGAGCGTTGCAAACCTTGTAATTAATTATCGTGGATCTTTGTCAGTTTAACTTCATACTATAAAAAACTTATTTGATAAAAAAGAGAACAAATCAAAATATCATCCTATACTTTTTCAAATTCTCGCATTAGTATAAAATCAACGTAACTAATTGGTACAAAGTGCCTTCAATGATGTAGTTTTATATTGTCAGTAATCGTTTCAATGTTTTTATCATGTCATAAATTCTATAACCTCTATAAAATCGTAAAAACAATAAGCAGGTTCTCTCTCAGTCTGTTCCGTGACCGTAAACCGGATGAAAGTAATGTTATAAAAGATGATGTCGTTTTATAGCTGCTGTAATTTGTCCCATCTACACTGATTGAGACATCTCGGGAAAACGTGCTTTAACATAACCACAGAATACTTAATAGTACAAGTACATAACTCGAAATAAATTGTGAGTATCGATCGATATTAATCGACATATTTGATGATTTACGAAACACATACCTATTTCAAATAATAACAATATGACTTAAAATCGAAAAGCTTAAGTCAAAAGCATTTCCAACAAAAAAAAAAAAAAATTAGACAATAGTTATTTGTTATGAAAGGCTGGAAAGTTAGTCATTTAGCGGTGAGTTACCTCTATTGAAAGCTGAGCAAGTCAGGGACTAGTCTAGGATTCCTGAGCGAAGCGAGGATTTCCAAGGTACAAGACACTAAAAACTTTTCTGCCGAGCGCAACACAATTTTTCACCTCACAACAGCGAAGAACATTTTATGGTTGTTTCCGCGGTCAACTTCCGGTAAAAAATTCTAAATATAAGGTAATTCTCGTTGTTTTAATGATATAAAAAACTAAAATAATAATAAAGGTAGTATTATAGTTATTTAAAGTAGGAATATATTGTTACTTAAAAATATCAATAAAACGATTCGGTAAATGTTGACATTGACATGAGGCAAGACAAAGACAATTTAAAAATAAAGGTTTGTGTCGGAGTTTCACCCGAGTTCTTTTCGTAATAACACGTGTTGTGAGACTCCATTTTTAACTCAATCTACCGTACAATTTCTATATGTTACAAAATATATTTACTCGACATTGGCAAAATTCGCGTATTTAACGCGAGCACGCCATTAATTAAGAAAGAAGAAGAAGAAGACGAAGGTTTATGTCACGTTCCGAAATCCAATTATAGGTTGTGAAATCTCACCCACCCTAATATAAAATTATTATAACAAATAGTTTAATCTTATTGTTATCGTTTTTATGATTCAATGAACTAAAATAATATAATAAATCCAAACCGGAGTATTCTACTTAATTCAAAGCTATTTAAAATAAGAATAAAATGTAACAAAAAAGTCAATACTGCGATTCGGAACGCATTATGACATATTTTTAGGTATTAAAGCGATTTTCTACGCAGAAACTTAATGACAAATCCTCCTTTTCCGAGCGTGTGAGGTGAAGAAGAAATTGATGAACTGACAATCGCGATGTAAAAAGCAGCATTTAGAAATGTGCAAGTCATATAAAACAACATATTAAATTTAGTTTCCATAAAACTCTATTCACATCAATTAGTTTTTTAATGATACACTGTCTAATTATCTTCGGCACTATAAAAAAGTTACTATGTTATTAAGATCACTAATTTATTTCGAGGCCTTGTATGCTTTTGACCCCTTTTAAAAATAATATTGACGCTAACTTATTAGGCTTGATCGATATAGAATATGAATCAAAATTCGGTTCATTTCATTCTTTGTATTGAAAGCAAATTGAGAATTATAAATAGATATTGTTTAAAATAATTACTTGAAAGAAACAAGGTAGGTACCGAAAATGAATTGAGTGAAACCTAACCCTATATATAATACGCGAAGTAACAAATACTTCCAATGAGTTTATATGTTACAATAAGTTTTATCGCTCAGTAATCGCTCAGAGAGGTACTTGTAGCTATCGGTAAACCTTGGCAGAACAATTAGATTTTATCGTACGTTCATCCTTTACCTCGGACATATAACTTTTAGAACGGTTTATTTTGTTGTTATTATGTAATACGAGTACTAAGAGCTAAAAGCGACTTCATAAAAGAGTGAACTAAGTTCAGTTTTTTATAAAAAACTGAATTTCATATTATCCCACTTTCGAAACCCCAATCAATCTCTTTACGAAAACAAAAATTAAAATGTATTTACTGTTTAAAGTTACTGAGCTATTAAGTACAATAATATAATACCTCAATGTTTCTAATAAATTCATTAACTGACAGTGTTATTATCATTTGCAATCTCGTATATGGAATACTTCTGTAATTGGATTAATAATTTTTCACATTTAATCAATAAAGGTAAAATCAGAAAAAGACCCTCTCTACTAAGTCATGTACTAAAAGAAAATTAAGCAAATACATTAATTATTTAATTTTGTGGAGAGTAATAGTTATTTGTTATGCAAGGCTGGAAAGTTGGTTATTTAACGGCGAGTTACCTCTATTGAAATCTGAGCAAGTGAATGATTCTAGGATTCGCTCGCTTCGCTCAGGATTCAATCTTTGAACAAAGGTACAAGACGCTAAAAACTTTTCTGCCGAGCGCAACATACAATTTTACACCTCACAACAGCGAGGAACATTATGGTTGTTTCCGCGGTCAACTTCCGGTAAAAAATTCTTTAAACATAAAGTTTAATCTAAATATACCATATTCTTGTTGTTTTTATGATATAAAAAACTAAAATAATAAAAAAGGGAGTATTATAGTTAATTCAAAGTTATTTAAAGTAGGAATATATTGTTACTTATTAATAAGAATAAAAACGATTCCGTAAATGTTGACACTGACATGAGGTACAAGACAAAGACAATTTAAAAATAAAGATTTATGTCACAGTCCGAAATCCAATCATAGGTTGTGAAATCTCACCCAGCCAGCCTAATATAAAATTCTTATAACAAATGGTTTAATCTTATTGTTTAACTTTTATATTATAGTATTAAATAAAATAATATAATAAAACCAAAACGGAGTATTATAATCAAAGAATCAAATATAACAAAAAAGTCAATAGTTCGATTCGGAACGCATTATGACATATTTTTAGGTATTAATTTAAAAAAGTACTTTGCCGCGCTAGGCCGCAAAAAGCGCCTAAACTGATTGACAAAACCTCCTTTTCAGAGCTTGTGAGGTGAAAAGAATGGTTTTATACTTATTATGTACTATTTACTTTGGGTCAATGTCAAAAGTTCACAATTTCAGCAATTAAACTAGTGGACTAGAATACATAATAGAATTTATCTAACATGACCATGATTTTAACAATCTAATGTACTTATGTAACATATTTCTACTAATGTTCCGCTCTCGATTTTGTCTACTCGGAATTCAGTTCTCATATTATCGTGCTCTTTATGGATCACTTTATGTTATCGCGACAATAAAGTACCCTATCACCTTCTTCAAGATTTATCAAAGTCAAAGTCAACGAGTTTTATTCAAATAGTTAATACTTATACATACTTATGTGTTTTCGAAGCGTCCATTTTTTCCTACCAGCCATTCAGGACATCTTTTAACTGATAAAAAGAACGGCCGCCAGAAACTTATCAGCTTTAACAAAAACAACGACATGTACAAAGGAACATGTCGTTTCCAAACACAAATCTACAATCTTGAAATGGGGAACATCTTCTCATACTCATATCATATCGCTATGCTAAAATTCAATAAAATAGGCTTAGGCGTAAAAAGGTAACAGACAAAATTACTTTCGCATTTAAGGTTTTAAGAATGTCACTACAATTTTCCTACTTTTTTTCAGGTAGGAAAATTGACGATTGCCTGATTATGTAACACAATAATTTGAGAGGTTTTCTATACCCATCACTGGCTTTGAAACAAAGTTTTCAACACTGATTTGAATGGCAAACTGAAAGTGATCCTCAGTTTTATGATCCTAGTCTAATCAAACTAAAGTTTTGTTTGTTATTGTTACATAATCTAATGGCATTGTCATCTTATCTTTTTGTCTTATCAATGTTTATTCGTTTGTTCATTAAGTTCAAAGTTGAACAAATGACGTTTCGTTTTATAAAATCACGAAGTTGAGAAAGAGCACGGATTCCAAAATAGTAAGTTATTTCGGTCAATTGTAATCTGATCGATCGGAACGTGTCGTACAAATCACGAATTGTCGATGATGCCTCGTCCTGAATTTGGTTTACACAAATTTCGTTAGACGACTTTGCGACACTCAAGTACGTGATCGAGATTTTAGTAGATTATGAATAAGGAGGAAAATATGTTATGAGGTTCTCAACGGTGCACTGGTTTAGTGCCTAGGACTGACTGAACAGTCACAGATGGGTTGCCAAAAAGATATTCCGAAAAATTATATCGGCACATATATACCACAGTCATAACTTCCCTTCCCTACTGTGCCTTTTCGCTTTATGCTCGCGTGTTCGTCCTGAATAAGCAGGACAGATACGCCAGCGCAAGTGGACTTGTTTTTGAGGAGAAACAAATAAATAATAATTATTATCTTTGGAAAACTAATCAATAAGAAAAGCTTGCGCCCAGTAGTGGAGAAGTTATAAATGGCTGATGGTGAAACAAATATTAACTTACCTAATATTACGGTCCCGACGAAAAGGCTGAGTGTGACTATAGTGAACGTCGTGAATCTCTGAAACAAAAATTATAATTAATGTAAGGGGGAAATAACAAAGTACCGGAAGTCGCTATCGTTTAAAACATCCTAAAAACGTAGTAAAAGGCATTTCGAGCAACATTCACCATCTTGCTACGGGCCTATTATCCAGCAGTAAAAAAGGCCTCTCTAGCAGTGGGATATTAAAATGCATAACCCATCGAACAACCCTTTTATCGCCCATTAAATACTCTGAACTTTTACAATTTTTCGGACGCCACAGACGATGGTGAAGATGGCACGTCCACGGTCACCACCGTTCGATTGTAGCACGCCTTCCTTGCCGGAAGAAATTACCCCTACCTCACTTATGAAATTGACATATCGCTATCTTACATGTAATATTTCGTACCTCTCTCTAACAATCAAGGGAATTTCCGATCGATCATTAAACAATATGCAATTCCTCATATATCTACTTGGGAATATTTCACACCTCTTTCCGGATGCCAGGGAATATGTCGAGGAAGGCGACACAGAATGTGAGCGCGGCGAGCACGAGCGCGAGCGCCGGCACGTCCGCGGCCACCCGTCCGGTTGTGGTACACGTACAGGGTCGGCCCGCCTCCCTCGGTAAACGAGTCAAGCCATCCATTCCTCCTTCAAGAAATTTTACACATAGCTGTCTTCCTTGATACATTTCGTACCTCTTTCCGGATGCCAGGGAAGATGGCGAGGAAGGCGAGGTAGAGCGTGAGTGCGGCAAGCACCAGCGCGAGCGCCGGCACGTCCGCGGCCACCGCCGTCCGGTTGTGGTACGCGTACAGGGTCGGCCCGCCTCCCTCGCGGAACGCGTCGAACCACCCCTTCATCGCTCACCCAGCCTGGAAACAAATGAGAGCTTTGTTAAATATATACTTAACTGTGTGTTTATGTAAAATTCTGTCACTTATACAAACTCAATGTGTAAATGTTTAATTAGTAATCGGTAAGTTAAGTAGTCCAACATTAATCTTCTTTCTTATAATCTTTTTATAAGTACATATATCTATATGTGAATTAAATTACGTACTCACAGCACACCGGACAAATCCTAGCGATTTTTGGTGCGCTTGTCAACAATGTAAAAGCTTTATTAAGTTAAAAAAACAAAACTATATGATATTGACATACTCCGGCCGTGTTAAGCACGACCTGTGTGCAGAGAAGAAGATAAATGATAACTCACTATGCGGTTAATAAGTTTATAAGTTTATTAAAAAAGGAGCTTGGGTCGTGAGTATACAGGTCTTGCTTAAAAATTGTCGCAGGAGTTAGAAGGGGACTTCGCTTGAGCTTTGCCTAGAGGAGGCAGAAGCGAAAGTCCGACGTCACGGACTACGTTCGCTTGGGCTGCAGGATGTTCAGCCTCTGTAGCACGGAGGGTGGGCTCGGAGTCGAAGTACGCACGTAGTCACCTAGTTGGAGTTGCTCCGAGGTAGGAACAGGCAAGCGCTTGGCAGGTAGGTGCCGAGGTAGATGAGCCAGGAGAATAATGCTCGTAGATACGACATAAGGTAAGATAAGGGATCGCGAATTCACACAACAAGTAAAACTGGATGACTTTATGCAGCAAGTAGAGAGAAAAAGAGGGCAATTATATCCCGGAGACTGTATTTATAGTAATAACATTCTCGCAAGTTCCGAGGTAAAAAATACTGCGAACTAAAGTAGGAGATCATTGGCATAGACAAAATGATTATTTTATGACCAGTGTACACCAATTTTTGTCTAGGGCCAAAGAAGTACGGATATATGAAAATTATAAAAATATAATAAGTAGTTATACATAGAAAAATATGTAGATTATTTCTATATACAAATAGTTCAATAAAATGAAATAATTCGCAGTTTAGTTGAATAGGCCAAAATGTATCGAACTGATATGTTTTATGAATTACTACCAGCGTTAATTTTTATAGAGCAAAATAAAGTAAACAAGCAAGTGAGAATGGTGAAGTGAATGGTTTTTTATGACTTTTTAATTTTGCATTTTACAATGCTATTTTTATGTGATAAATATTAAACAAGAAAATATACTAGAAAAAATAACTAGTTTCATGTCGCCCTGACGAGATTCGAACCCGCATCCTTGGGAATCTGGCCCAATGTACTAACCAAAATTAAATGGTTTTTGATTAAATTTAATTAAAAGTAATTATATGATTTTTAATTTTTTTTTCAATGCTATTTTTATACTTATGATAATTTTTTAACAGAAAAATATTGGAAGAAATTAACTCTGCCACAAGTGAATTCTCAGATGGGACTCGAACCCACGACCTTTGGAAATCCGGTCCAATGCTCTTACCATTGAGGTACCGAGACTTATGTCTCGGTAGCTCAGTGGTTAGAGTAAGAGAACTTCAGTTTTTGTTTATCGAAAGAAGGATAGACACCTCTTTGGCTTGATTTTTTTTACGAAGTACATTGTTTGTACGATATAATTTTTCCTTCACGTCGTAACTTCTAACATTACCTGTAGATGGCGTAATGTGTTCGAAGAGCATTGGAATAATTACATTGTGACTTTTAAGTTATCGTCATAAAAACAAAAGGATATTACCGAGTTAAGTAACTTTTAGAACTAAAATTGAAATTATCAACTTTTGTTAGTTGTTTCTAATATACAAAAACATGTTTGCATACAAATGTTTATATAATGTTCCTTTTTTTGACTAAATTCGTGTTTCATTATCTATGATTTATTAGGTACAGTCAAGGTCAAAGACATGTATACACCACAAGTTGCCACAAAATGTAACCATGTAAATTACTATAGATATGGAAACAGGCAAAACTACAAAAATAAGTATACAACAATTTGAACATTACTTGATAAACAGCTAACTGCAATAATATGTATCCACAGGTACCTTATTAACTTAGAGACAACAACGTAATCATAAATATATACCCACATGATAATAAGTATAGACTTTTCAATTTAAATATCAAGTACTAAGGCTAAGTGTGCACTACGAATTTTAATTGTTGCGAATAATAATTGTTCGCCTGTGAAAGTGTGAACTATACTTACCTATACTATACTACTAGAGTCTAAGCATGGAACATTTCATGAATAGCATGTAAAAAATCATATGATATGATTTTCATGCTCCTTCCCTTCACATCATAAACTGCTACAATTTCACACTAAAAATTGCAGAATGCTCCTTCTCTTCACAAGTTCACATCGACTGCTAAAATCGCAAATAATTTTTTTTATGTGATATGTCACGTTCACTAACATGACTGTATTATTAAAATAACATTTGGTAAATGTCAATAAGGTCGAAAATCCCTTGCACCATTTTTTTTATTGTCTAGTAATCTATAGTTTACAAAAGCAGGTGCAAGCAATTTTCGATCTTATTGACGTTTACCAAATTTTATACATATTTATTTGAAATTAGAAGAATACAATTTTATGGGACTTAAGATGAGTACTTATATACTGTGAAGATGCTTGTATCTATATTTTTGACCTTGACTGTACCTACTAACTTTTTATATGAAATTACTTGTCAAGTAAACATTTGAACTTAATCGGACTTGGTATAACAAGCCCGAAATGTAATAGGTACTTGTACACTTTGCGACTCTATACATAAAAATATTAACATATTTCTGCAAATATATGTATGAAATACGTAATAAAATTACGGATTTAAGTTTATGATTTTGTAATTTTTGCATTTTTCAATGCTATTTTTATACTTATGGTAAATTTTTTAAATAGAAAAATATTGGAAAAAATTAACTCGGCCACAAGTGAATTCTCAGGCTGGAATCGAACCAGCGACCTTTGGAAATCCGGTCCAATGCTCTAACCGCTGAGCTACCGAGACTCGTCTCGGTAGCTCAGTTTATATTTTTTTTATATTTTTTATTTTTATTTTATATAATATTTTTCTATTTAAAAAATTTACCATAAGGATTTAAGTTTACTATATAATGCACCTAAATTCATGAATGTTTTTTTTTATTTCAATGAATATTTCATCAGATTCTATGCATTGTGATATGGCCATAAAGTAATGCATTGCTTACACCAGGCTTGGGATCAGGAAGAGATTTTTAAATCTCTTTAAAGTGCTCATTGGACAGTCAAATGCCTAAACTACATTAGAATACAGGTCTTTGCTGAAATATGCTCACATTTTTATGCATAGAGTGGCAAAGTTAGCTTGTTTGTATGAAAATAAGGAGGTGGGCCAATTAATGTGCCGGTGAGTTGTATTTGAGACAAGCAATGATCAACATAGTGGGCTCATAGATGCGTAAGCATCTATTACTTGAAACCACTTTCGAAGATGGTATCTTCTAATATGGCCAAAATGCCAAGATTAAATATTGTGTAACATTATTGTATGCATTATAATGGTTGTACTATTATTGTTGATATTATTATGTACTAAATTCCAATCGTAATTGATGTTACAAAATGTTAGGTTTAATACTTGATTTTGCATACATTCATGGTAATTTAACAACATGTGTCCAAGTAAAATAATTTGGTTATCTGCTGACTTAATGTTACCAACATGCCAATTTCCAATATCCGTACAACAAACTGTTATTATAGAAGGAAAACCTTACAATCCTATATTCGAACTTTGGTGTTTGAAAATATATATCATAAAAAATGCGTATAGGCCACATAACATCGACCTAGGCTTCGTAATTACTAAACGACAATGATTATAGTAAGTAAAGAGGTTTGTTCCTGTTATTAAAACCAACGGTGCGTGCGTTGTTAGCTCGCGACCGTAATTATAACTATTATCAGGTACGCGACGACAAGATGACACCGAAATAAGTGCAAATTATACACCAAGCAGTTGGTTAGCGTCTTAAATAGTAATCAGTGGTTCGTACTTGACATGAATTGAGTAGGTACTGTACGGATATATTTGTGATAAGTAATCTCATGGTATAGTAACTATTATATTAATGTACTAATAACATCATTAATGCACTGAATATGGGCAATACTAAATTATTAGCTCAGGAAGTTTTGCAATAACGCAGTGACAAACATACAAATGAAAAATCGTTGTTGTGTAGATTTCAGGAATTTTAAAACAAAAGGATTTTGCTGACTGCTAAGATACACATTCAAAATGTAAAACACGTTTGGCGTATTGCAAAAAGCTGGTCGAATGACGTAGGCAGGTGCGCACGCGGATTGCGAAATTACCTTCGGGAAACGGATATAGTTGCACCTTTGTGGTAATTATATTAAATTAAATTAAAACGGCTTGTGATGCTGAGATTGTGCGCTTGCACAATTGAGTAACTGGCATATTAACCGCACACACAGTGATTTTAGGCTTTATGTAGTGTAAAGACTAGGTCATGTATGATTTTAAACTTTTGCATATATGCAATGCTATTTGATATGATAACTAGAAAAAGTCAACCTGTCTCACAAGTTCTCAAGTCATAGGTACAAGTCACGTCGTCTAGGCATTTTGCAAAACGGGTCGATTTTGTCTAGTATTTTCTAGTAAATATCAAAGACTAGGTTAGATTTAATACGAGTAAATTAGTGTCTAGTAGTATGCACGAAATCTCTTGTTACCATTATTTTAAAACAGGAAAATAGTTTATAAAACACTATTTCGTGATAACGCATAAGTTACTGCAGCATTTCAAACTCTTTTCAAAGCATAAGGATTACACTATGAAAGTATAGTGAAAATCCTCAATAATTTTTCCTTGTTCCTCGCCGTTTCACCAACTTGTTGCCCTGGCGAGGAATATTACTTCTAAATTGTAGCTTGTAAAATTATATACTCCGCTGGAATTAAATATATCTCTTATCGTATACGTTAAGCAACTTACTATCAGTTACCTACTTTGATGATTTACTTGACTAAAACACAATCTCTTCCAACTGCTAAAACGTCGTAGTCATATTTTAATTTCACTTAAATTTGCGCATTTAATTATGTTAAACTCCGTATCAATTTATGCACCTGTACTAAGTATTGTTTTGTTTTTAAATCAGAAAATATTTTACATTCTAACACGAGTGACTAATAATTCTTCACAATAGATGCACTTGAGCACTTAGGTCACGACGCTATGTAGTGACATCCGTATCGAGACTGATCGTAAATCATATTTAAGCAAACGATCTTTATGAATTATTTTGTAATAAATATTATTGACCTCTAAGTAGCCACGGTCAGTTCTTGACACATATTATCCAGTCGGAAGTATCATGGTGTTCGGTCCGGTCCGATAATTAGCCGGGCTTACCGGAAGTCTGATTCAAGTAGAGAATTTAAATTGAGGTTATTTATCTCAAGACTGCACTTATTTGCAGTTCCTTATTATGCTTGTTGATATCGAAATTTCAACTTTATCCCAACGCAGTAAGAGTCGATATATTATTCTGCAATCTGGACCCTTCAGAACCCTTGTAAAGGTAAACCAGTTGTAATGAAATTCATTATCTGAGGTAGGTACGGTAGCTATACTGCACTAAGGTCGTAATATTATTGTTTTATAATTAATTCAATGCGATAATAATAAAATTCAGTTGTTTGTTGACCCATTAATTAACATAATATATTATATTATATTATAATAATTCAATTTAAATGATTATTAAATTCTTATTGTCTGTTTTTCTATTTAAGCAAAATTCAAATCTAATTTAAATTTCTTAATGACTAACGCTGAGTCGTTGATGTCTAATGTAGGTAAAATTTAATGACGCGCTATTAAAATTGGTGTATTATTTATGTCTCAATTCTCGTCGATTAGCTGTGTTTATAAAAATATTAATTATGTTTAATGCATTATTCCCGTTCCAGAATAAATGAATGTATCTGTATAATAAATCTACGTACTCGCCAATAACTCTTTGTGCCTATATTTTCAAGTAGGTTATACCCAACTCTAAGTGAACTATTATAGTCTATTTGTCAGTTTGTGGAAAATAACAATGTTCGCCTTTAGCGGAGGTGCGGCCAGCTTCGAGCTCACTTGTCGTCACTTGACGCTGACATCTGAAGGCCGGACATCAACCAACTCTGATTTCCGTATTTCCTTTTTACTTGTGAGATTTAAAAATGATTTATACACAAGTAACGAAAGTATAAAAATAACGTGTTAAATTTTAATAGACAAAATAAATGCTCATTACGAACAAAAACAATATTGTTAATAAATTCACTTAATGAAAATGCAAAATTGAAACATCTACATAAAACCATAAATAGAATCAGATACGGCATTTAAATATTATGGCAATTTGCGGAATGTCATGGTTATTTGTCCAGAAATAGAATATACGGTATATGTATATCTAATATTTTACAAAATCTAATATAATGTAGTGTGATATAAAAAACTTAACAATTTTGAAGCGAGCAGTTATGACGCTTGATTCTGACCAAACCTAACTAAAACACATTGTTAAAAATAATCAAAATGGTTGGTTTCATAAGCATGATTAAGAAGCAGTTACAAAACAGAACTGTCCGAAAATCGAAGTTGTTTATATTACTATAGTCGATTTGT
Source organism: Chrysoteuchia culmella (assembly GCA_910589605.1). Taxonomy (NCBI): domain Eukaryota; kingdom Metazoa; phylum Arthropoda; class Insecta; order Lepidoptera; family Crambidae; genus Chrysoteuchia; species Chrysoteuchia culmella. Next base: position 15,195,209 of record OU342651.1, on the reverse strand, counting down.
ATCGAAAACGGTGTTAATTTTAGATCCGGAAACGGACGGCTGTGCTCGCTCACGGCTGGCCGATCGGCGCGCGACCTTGGCTCGGTGGAAAGGCGATAAGCAGGTACGATGCACTTTAATTAAGCTTTTTGGCTACGTGAAAAGCATTGGCTAGATTATATACCTTTCTGTAAAAAAAAAAGTTTTTACAATACAATACGCCTTTAAACAATGAGGGTATCTGTAACAAAGTATTGCAAATCCTGATTCTATGGAATATAATAAATGGAGTAACAAAAGTATACTCAATTATGATGACACTTTAAAAACGTAGGTAATTGGGTAGTTGGATAAACAGTTGGAAACCCGTTTGTTATTTATTTTAAAGCTATTTTTGAAATGATTCACATAGGAGGTACTAGAAATAATATAAAAACAATCTTACACTCTCACCAATTAACCTAGCCCCAAAGTAAGCACTGTAAGGCTTGTGTTATAGGATACTAGGCTAACGGATATAAATACGTATTATTATACATGTACAAGTATTTATGTGCAGAAATATATATAAACGTCCATGACTCAGGTACAAATGCTCGTATTCATCATAGAAATATTTGCCCTACCGGGATTCAAACCTGGGGACCTCAGAGTAAGCGACACCTTAAAATCAGTGTACGTACAACTCTACCACGGAGGTCGTCGTAAATATATTATTTATTAAAATAAATAAATTACTAAAAATAATGTTTTCGGTACAGAAATACTTAACAAAAATAAATTACCCAAAATCTGCTAAAAATACGTAAAAAAGTTATTTTTAACAATAACAACAGTCATTGACAAAACGCAAGATAGAATATTTCATTTTACCTATTGCAATCGACCCTTTACAAAATCTAGTTTATGACCGGTACTGGGTTTCGGGTCAAGTTTTGTTACAAATTCCTTAACTATTAGGTGTGTTATAGGAAGTGATTGTATTCTACCTAACTTCAAAGAGGTTTGACTATGCAAGAATTGATCTCGGTAAAGGTTTGCAAAGAAGGTCAAAGGTTCCAACCTCTGTCAATAACTCGATAAGGAATTCAAGATTGCTGATATAACAGGGTCAATTACCTTATGATGCGAGTGCAGTGACCTTGGGCATCCGCTGTGTTATAGAAAAGGTGTGGGTGTGCATTGGTTTCGGTGTCCGTGGCCCATAGCAAGTGGAATAGAATAGTCAAGTGGAATATACGAAATGGTCTACCATTGACAATATAAAGAAATGTTAAGTTACTTAGTAGTGTGTTTACTAAAAATGTAGAAATTTAAAGAGAGGTAGCAAACAATGTTTAAAGGAATTGATAAAAATATGTAATAGATACTCGTATGTAACTTTTAATTCATTTTTACAAAGACGAATTTGTATACCTACTCACCGGCACATTTATCGCCCACCCAGTTATTTTCATACAAACAGGCTCACTTTGCGACTCCATACTTAAAAATGTCAACATATTTCTGGATAGTCGAACGCTTAGTTGGCATTCAGATCTTTGCAAAAAGATTATGACATTTTTATGTATAGAGTAGCAAAAGGAGCATGTTTGTATGGAAATAACGGGGTGGGCCATAAAATGTGCCGGCGATTGTATATTCATTAACTATTTTATTAAATAATTTAAAAAGTTCAACTGAAGTTAAAGCTTTTGTCGCTTATTTAGAATTCGGATTAAATTGGGTAAATTTAAATTCTATAATCTCTTCCTACTTAAATATATTTAACCCTAGTGATTCATCTGCGAAAGAAATGAAACCAACTATCATTTAATATGCAGTTAACAGTACAGGATAAAAATACAGCAGCAGTTTCCTGTGGCTAGTGAAGTGTCACGGGCGTTCGATGTCGAGGCCGTTTGTCGTTACAAAGGGCAACCCGCCTTATTGGGAACTTATAATAGCTGTCTTATACATTTTAATACTCGTATATCTGGGATATACGTGATATTAATGCAAAGCATTACTCAAAAAGAAGTGAACAACATTTCGGATACTTGTAAACGCGCTCCAAAATTCTGCAACACCAATATTTATGATAAGAATTTGGTTAGAGCTAGGTACGAAATTTATTGAACAACTGGGACACACTGAGGTGGCTTAATTTATCGTGTATCTCGGAGACAAGATATTTTTTGTTTCGCGTCGAGGCACTGTGTACTTTTAAGGCATCGTCTACGTCTCGTAGACGATTACTTGCTTGCCGAGATCTTTATAACGGATATTTTCGCCACATTTCTAAAAACATAGGTTCTTCCTGTATGTAGAACACTCATGAAGCCAGAATGTTATTAGATTACCGGTGATTATTAGTCTTAATTTTATGTAATAAATAAAGCACTGCACAGTACCTATAAACAATTTTATTCGGAACGTTTGCAGTAGGTAAAGGCAGATGTGTTCGTAAGTAAATTAACAATTTTTTATTTATTTTTTCTTCACAAGCATGAAATTCTTTCTGTTATGTGTGTATCTTTCGATTGACATTTATAAGAAGGATAAATTGGTTATTTTTTCCATTATCGGCATAGAATGAACGTGGCAAGGCAATATTTACATTTAATAATATTATATTACTTCTTGGATGCTAATAGGTATTTCTGTAGGACAAAGAATATAAATTCCATTAATATTTTAAATGCGAAAGTATGTCAGTTTGATTATTTGTTGGATTAAAACTTAGGCTACTTTTTATCCCGATATTCCCATGGGAACGGGAACCACGCGTGTGAAACCGTGCGTGGCCGCTAGTAATTATTCTATTTTCGAAAAAGTATATGTACAAGCCACGGTCAGCCGGGACCAAAAATTGGGTACAATATTATAGGTGTCGATGCTGTAATAAAACCACGTCAATGTTTGCCCATATCTCCGTAAAATATGTATTTATTTATTGTTACATTACGACAATAATTTTCACCAGACAAAATATATACGTCAGCAAAGAAAACTACAATATTTTTGTACGGCAGCAAATTTTCAACAGAACAAAGAAGACAATTATTTAATTACATGCCAAAATGGCTTAAACAGTATTTTGTCGTTTACAGTGAAATATTTTTAAGGAAACTAATCGTGGTCATGGTCATTTTAAGTCGACAGTAGAGAAAAATAAGGAAGGTATAATTACTTACGCTTCTTGAATATAATACACCTTATTTTCCATACAAATTCAAGATTTTTTTTGTTGTGCTAGAGCCTTGAATTCTATACGCTGTCAACTATTCCGAAAAATTTCCCATAAACCAGTTGTTAATGAACATATTTAATTTTGTATTACGAAAAACCGTTTAGGGTCTATGTCAAAACATTTGGGTTTACTAAACAACGAGTACGATTTGTTTTGTTATGGTTACACAAGAATCGTTTATGAAACAATGTGCCTTGCGCTTCAACGTGAACTTGTATTATAACGAATTTATGGTTCACAATAGTGGCTCAGCCTTCTGAAAAGTGAGCCTTACACGTAATCGTGAGATTATCTCAAACTTGTCCTTGTGAAAAAATACCAAGGGGCAGAAGTCTGCGGTTAATCGTCTTGTTTCTTGTGGCTGGCCTTTGTTTTGTCGAGGGCAAAACGAATTAATACCTTTACACCCGATGGTTGCCTCGGGTGAATGCTAACTGCCTAGTCATTTGTGATGAGGTCCGCAATTGTCGGATAGACACTATTGTACGTACAAAGAATATATTCTCTTAATGGTAGACCACATTCATTCTTCGAGACTGTAACTAAGTTTGTCAAGGTGCATGCGCCTTTCTAATGCATCAACGTTTTATCAATAAATATTAAGCTGCATTGAATTAGACATTGACTAGCATCATAGTCTTATTATTGCTAAAATATTAAACCGGTCAGCGATACATTTCTGTGATTTAATATATCTTTATAACCAATCAGGATATTCGGTCGTAATTTTTTGTAAAAAACTCACAGCTTGTTGGCACAAATAAACTGAAAAAGATTTCTAAAATACATCATAATACGATATACATTTTTTCCCTACAAGTTAAAACATCAAGAAAATGTTAGTAATCTTCCATTACGATCATTAGTTTTTTTTTAAATAATAACTGGGCAGGCAATTGACCATCATCGTGCTTAATAAACAGGATGTGGTCTAAGGTGTTGCATGCTTGCCCAGGAAAAGGTGGTGGTATTATGATGGTATACTAAACATTATCTCCACGTATTTTGTAATTAAGTCTTAATGAAGGATAAAATTCGCCTACGTTTTAGTAATAAGTAATTATTCATGAAGCGGTCAGATCTGAGTTAAAGTAATTGCAAGCTACATTATTGTAACAACCCGTGGGCGATACAAAACGTTCCGCCGACTCTGTCTGCTTAAAGGTCACAACAATCTATTGCGGAAGCCATAATCTAATGGATTAACATGTTTATCAGCTAAAATAAATATTCTTAGCAAATTGATTGCTTCTCAAACGAAGTTTATACAAATTAAAGACCTTCATTTTCATAATGCGCTGGTGCATCTGAAGATAATATATTCAGCAGACATCAGCAGTGTTATTATTTAGTTTGATTAGCATAAAGAATTGTGTTACGATCGCTTGTTACGCGAGAAATGTAAGTTAATTTCTTCGAACTACGTGCGCGAGAGTGACGGACGGCGGCTGTTATATAACATGCGTGCTCTATTCGTCTTTCGATATGACCTTGACAGTGCATACATTGGTCTCATTCCGAAGTGGAAGAAAAAGCAATCAAAACAATACTGTATGGGCGTAGATTTATGATTAATCGATATCTCAATGCAATTTATGTGGTTGGTTAAATTCAGAGGTAATAAGACGTGATTACATAGAGGCGTACAAATTAGAAACGAATTATTTCCGCCATTCCTCATCTGGTGAATGTAAACAGGGGTTAAGGAGATGAGATAACTGCGGTCTTATGGTTTTCTGTATTGGCTTTTAAATGAGTGAAGTTTGAATAAACGTCAACTACCTAAATAATGCTTATGTAACTGAAAGAGAACAAAGTTAATAATAGATGACAGTATTTCAGATAATAGTTTTTGATAATCTGCTCTACTTATTTTGATACCACATTTTTCATATTTCGTCATAAATATTTATACTTTTTATGAATCATTAATCACAAAAGCAATATATCTTTTTAACGTGTAAAAGGACAGAAATGGATCATCGCAGTTGCAACGCGATCATTTTTCAAGTGGCCGGGCGGGGGCGCCAACGACGCGCGCGGACGACGACGGCGCAAACGCAACACGTTTACATTGAGTTGCAGGTTCAACCTTCTCAAATGACAGAACGGCATAAAAAACAACGGACAGTCGGTATTCGAGCCAAGGTCCTGTAATGAGATATGTAAGGTAGATTACTGCTAAGAGAATTAAGAGAACTCCGTCTGCCTAAGCAGATAACGTCTTGCAGACTTAATTATATCACGTCCAGTCAGTATTAGTTGGACCGTGCCGGAATGCGTCTGTGTGGGTTTTCTTTGTGTGGGAGGAAACGTTCTGTGCTAAGCCTGATTTGTTATCACATTTATACAAGATGTTTTCTATTTCAGGAAGATCCCATATACAGCGTTATGACTAGTTAGTTAGGTAAAATGTAGTACGACAAGCACTATGTTGATTTCACATTTGTTACAGTGGAATGCGCCACTGACAAGCAAATATACTCAAATGATGTTATGCAAGCGATTGAGCACAAAGAAATATTGTTTCCTTAGTGTCGAAGAAAAGCGAGTCGCGCTTCATTGACAACAGATTGACAAGCGATGTGTAAGTAATATGCAAAGTCATATTGTATTCAATATTATCATATTGTATTCTTATATTTTTTATGTTTTCTAACAATTTATTAACATTTTAAATTTGTTGTATTTGCTGAACTCCTCCGCCACAGTTAAAGCCGAAACGGCTTTTGTAGCGGTGTGTAAATTAAATATCATGTATTTTGTAATACTTTTGGTAAATAAATGAAAAAAAAAAAAAAAAATTTACAACACTTACTCTGACAAGCACTTTTCTCTTAGGTTTTTACCATGACATCTTAAAATTTTATTAAGTTAAATTAAATTAAATTTAAATTATATTATTATTTTAATTGTGAATACGAGACACTGCTGAAAGTGAGTTTAACTGTCTTTAATAGTGGATACTATGACAGTTGATAAGGCCCTTAGTTTTTGTTGTAGCTTTTTCCACAAACGAACTTTCCTTCTTGTGGGGCTTCAAGTGGGGCTTTAAAACACCTAGCGTATAAATGTCCATCGCGCACGTATTACCAATCTCTCATAAAAGGTACTTCATATCTGTTTCGACTTAAAACAATAACAGTTACGCAGTAAACGTGGTTACATCCAAATTAACGTGAGAAAATACAATCTCTTCGACGATCTCTGCATAGGTGTTTTTATAAAATTATGAATGGCTCTTGTATGATTGCTTCTTTTGTTAATAAGTATCAGATATAAAGAATTACAATAACAATTATTATAAGTCATGTACAATCAAGGAAGTTCCCGGTAGATTCGTAGAGTTTTTTAGGGAGAGTTGTTTGAAAAAATAATAGATATATAGAAAAGTTTACATCACAATTAATAATTGTTTTACTTGAACAATAAATTATTGCTTACTAACCTTATTACTTTTCGAAAACAAGTTTCCCGAACAATACTCTACCGCTCGACCGGTAACTGCTCGATTATACCTACCTAAGTCAAGTACTTGCAGACTTCGAGAATTTCTAAACAAAGAGTAAATTATAAATAGTATTAATATTTTACACTGTATGAAATATTTAAAAGAAACTATCAAATAACGATGTATTTGGAGCATATCATCTTTTCTCACGAAGACGCGAATGCGGTGGCTGCGGTGACCTGTTGTGGCTTGATAACTGTCATATTATATTAATCTAACTTAAAACGTGGATAAAGTTTTGCAGTTACGACTTTATTTTATTAAGTAAGAATTAACAATATCATGAATATCAAATTGCAAAAAATAAAGAATAAAAAATTTACAGTAAATAATATTCTAACGTTTCGATTTCAGAACTGGATTCAAAGGATATGGATTTGATTGCCGCATTGTTTGGAAATTAGTAACTTCGACATCTATGCGATAAGCCAATGATGGCCACAACTAGTTTGCTTTTACATAGCAAAGACGCAAGTACCAATAAACATAGTCATTTGAAAAGACAGCAGAGGCATAAGTAATGGGCAAGCAATTAGGCGATGCGTGCTCGGGCTTCAGGGCACACACTTTGACGCAACTGCGATATTCACAGGGGTGTCGTCAGTACAAAGTAAACCTATTCACTATTTTTAACGATCCTTCAATGATCTTTGAAAGTAGTTTTCACTTTTTCTTATGATGTATTAAAAAAGTTCCCTTACACTTAAATGGTAAGTACGTAACTCAATACAATTTAACAACATAATTTAAACCTGGCAACCCTACGCCCATTACAAACAGTTCTAACGTTAGTTTACCATCATGGTAAACGTGAAATATATTACAATATGTGTATTGTTTGTGCTCAGAGGTGCCTTCAATATTTAATTAGTCATAACCGTGACTTTGAAGGTTATTGTAGATAATCAAGGGCCGCGTTTTCCACATCTTTGGATTCGGCATGCCTAATCTATGTTATCTACGCAACGTTCTAATGAATTTCATAGATCACATTTATTAAAATTATAAGTTCACCGTTTTCTTTCCAACTCAAATTAAAAGTATAGCAATCGAATATATAAAATAGGTATGTAATGGCCCACTTTATAAAATATGTCAAAACGGTTTTCCTAATTTTGTGAACAACCAATAAAAAAATTGAGAACTATTTCTACTCATTTTTCTAGAAAGGTAAAAGTGGGCGTGTCAGTCATTAAAAGCAAGCTTGCTTTACAATAAGCCCGTGTATTGCCCATACATACAGAAATGTAAGTAGGCACAGCTAACTTCCTTAAAAGAAACCAGCAGTTAGCTCCTAACAAGACTGTGGAAGAAACAAAACAAGTTGTGCTAAAGAATAAAATCTTAAGAAAAAGTGGAGTATGTGGAGTTATGTCTGTTAAGTGCTTTTTCTGTTCACGTGTTGCTCATTTCTGTACAAATAGCAGTATTATGCAAAGTGAACTAGCCGAGGTGTTGCTCTTCCTCCATCCGTGTGTTCGCGCCGCTCGAGGCCGCGCTAAGGCCGCGCTGGCGCAGCCTGTTAGTGTTTGTCATGCCGAACATCGGCATAATTATATTATGAGCTTTTTGTGAAACATCATTAACACTAACATTTTAAAGACTTCCTAATTGCACTTAACTATTACTAAGCACTTAAACTTGTAGGTATGAACACATGAAACACAACTCAAAAATATTAAGCAATAGATATATTCATAAACAAAGAATAAATAAAATACTCATCAAATAAATAGTTGAACTTCTTTGTTGATTTCTATCATTATAGAAAATAAAGATGTTGAAAACAAAGATAAACATATTTTTTTTACATACCTATTGTTTATTTAGTATTGGTACGACATGTGAGAACATTGTATATGTTGGTACGCAAAAGAGTTATTAAAAAAATTAAGGAATGATAAATATTTAACAAGATAATATACTAGAAAAAAGCAACTAGTCTCATGTCGCCCTGACGGGATTCGAACCCGCATCCTTGGGAGTCCGGCCCAATGCACTAACCAATTATGCTACAGAGACCTATGAGGACACGTCGAATTTTTTCTAGTATATTCACCGTTCTACGGTTCCACCGTCTCTTCATCAATGAGAGAAATATCCTCGCATTCGAAAGAAACATCTTTACAGATGTTTGACTATCGATTAAGATGAAACAGCCATTTAAATATAACTATAAATATTTATCACATAAAAATAGCATTGTAAAATGCAAAATTAAAAAGTTATAGATTAAGGAATGTTTTCTTTCAGTAAAATAGGCTAACTAAATTTATTTAGGCTAACTAAATGGATTTGACGTTTTGGTAAACAGTTTTGATACGACAGCTCAGAATGTCTAAATAACGTTAAAAAGTTTAATCTTCTTGGTAAATTAGATATTTTATGATACTTTTGCTTACAACTTCATGAATGGAAATCGTTAAACGAATGTCGCAAAAAATTTACTTATATACCTACGTGAGGTTAACAAACTTTATAAACATTGCCATTGTCACAGAGGATGTTAACCCAACGGGGTTCTAGAACATCATAAGGTCTCGAGGACAAAAGTAAAAAACAATTAATCTTTTGGGACATTTGATATATTGTCGGTTTTTTGTTTTCGTAAATTAAATTTTGTTCCAAAGTCATTAATTTATCATTACTTCGCTTAGTAAACGTAGGTACTTATATAAATTGTTGGGCTTGATTACGAAGTTAATGGATTCGAAAATCGCACTAAATGTTAGTGTTCAATAGCCCTCCAAACTACCTTTAGACTAATGTAGTTTGACAGTACTATTATAATCATTTATGATTTTTTAATATGTGTATTTTTCAATGCTATTTTTATACTTATAATAAATTTTAAATAGAAAAATAAATCGGACACAAGTGAATTCTCAGATGGGACTCGAACCCGGTCCAATAACTAACCACTGAGCTACCGAGACTTAAAAAAGTTAGTACTTAAAAATGTCTCGGTATCTCAGTGGTTAGAGCATTAGATCGAATTTCCAAACGTCGTGAGTCGACTCCCATCTGAGAATTCACTTGTGGCCGAGTTGATTTTTTCCAATATTTTTGTATTTAAAATGTATCTACTAATTATATTTACACGTATCTGCAGTTCTACAATATAAATGAAAATGATTTATGTTTTGACAAAAAAGGGTACATTTTGGCTTAGTTATGTCAAATAGTTGAACAAAGTACAGAGAAAAAACATGTACTTGGTTGGCCCTGAATTCCACACTACAACTACAACGACATAATAAATTATAAAAACTAGTTATGTGTTTTTGATTTTAGACTCTCGGAGATCATTCCCTAGCACCGGGAAACTTCCCAGTTATTTTAAAAAGTAATAGATTCATAATAGGAAACTTTGAATAACAAATAATAGAACATTAAAAGGTTTTTCAAAACAAGTCTTTATCTACTTTACGAAATAAATGTTTTAAAAAATAAAAATTCTACTGGTCGACCGGGAAGTTCCCAGACTGTGTACGTCATATATTCCAGACAGGGTTGGCAGAAGATCAAAGTGTCAGTTTGTTTGAGTTTACAAAAAATTGCCATTGGTTGAATTTTTGCATTTTTCAGTGCTATTTTTATACCCACGACCTTTCCGAAGGCCGTGGGTTCGAGTCCCATCTGAGAATTCACTTGTGGTCGAATTGATTTTTACCAATATTTTTCTATTTAAAAATTATCATAGATTTTTATTATCTGAACTGGATTCACTGTGTGTTTTTTTAGCTCCTAGCATGGGAGGACGTGGAAAAGTACGCTACATAATAAGTATTTAAATACTCACGATAGGAGTTTTTCTTTTATTTACCAGTGCCAGAAATAGATCTTTACAAAAGGTTTAAGCAAAAACAAGTCACCCACAGTAAGTTAATTGTATGACGACGGAAGGTTTCGTAGGCGTGCACAAGTCATCTCTGACTGATGGAGTCATCCCATCATTCACGTCCCGTCACATCCGCCTGTCAAAACTGACTCCAGTTCACTGACTCTAATTAAATAATGGCAGTCATTAATCCAACTTGTTATCTACACGCAAAGTTTTTGTCACATTAAAAAAACAATAATGTTATGATTTCACGGACTATAAGTCAAAATTTTAGATTGTTGTGACATATCACATTAATTAATGTCTACAAACTTTATGTTAGTCGTTTTAACTCGTCACGTACCCGAGACACAATAGATATGTTATTGTTGTGAGGACACCGGTGTCCGGTTTGGATTTTATGAATAAGTTTCTTATGATTGTTCCATGATATTGACCATTTAAAATTAATGTTCAATGATTTATATGGACTTTCATTTTAGTTATCATAGAGACCACCTTATATGAAAGCGAAAATCACTACGAAACATCTTTTTAACAAATCTTTATAATGATATTCTACTTTGGTGGCAATTATAATAATATTTCTTTCTTTACTTTTAAACAGTTGGCAGTTATATGTTTATTTATCCACAAAGGACATATTGCTTGAAGTTGCTTTGACAAATTAATATCTTAATAAAAGACACATAGTTCTTCGAAGTTAATACTCAAACTCAACTAATGGGAATGATAACATAAAGCTTTCACAGTACAGTTACGAGCATACGTCTTCATCACATTATGATCATCATCATTAGGTTCATACATAAGTATAAATAACTATGAGGGTAATAATGATGAGAAAGTCGCTGGGAACAGGGAAAACATCAACTACTTTTGATACATTCAGGGTTTTGATAAATTACGTGAAACATAATGTACTACAAAATAATGATTCGCTTTAAATACTAGAATGTAAAGCAGTATTTTGTATGGATATCATTTAAGATAAATAATATAGTAATTATCTTAATGATATTACTTAACTAGTTTTTAAAAGTTTATCGGGTTCTAATCATTGTTATCTAAAATAATCTTCTCGTGAATGCTTATTCGTATTCGTGCTACTAACTCTGAGTTTTTACGTTAAAAATCAGATCGCAAGCTTGTAATAGTACATTACTGCAGCGGCCAGCAAAAGAGGCATTGACGGATGAACGTGTAGAGATCGTTCCATTTTTAACCGACTTCAAAAAAAGGTTCTCAATTCGATGGAATCTTTTTTTAAATTTTTTTTATGTATGTTTCTCGATTACTCAAAGACGGCTGGACCGATTTGAGTATTCTTTTTTGTTCGAAAGGGTATACTTCCCATGTGGTCCCATTGTCATCATGTCAGGCTCTGATGATGTGATCCGGGAGAAATTCAGGGAACTCTTCAAATATTATAGGCACTCCTATAGCGATTTCGGTGTTTTCTGTAGTAACTTATGCATATGCTTCCGGAAAGCATCATTTGGTGAAATGGAACTGATGATGAAGACCACAAATGGTCATCGGAACTATTAAATACTTAGCATTTCACGAAAGCGATACGATTACTTTAATGTGGTTCATAAGCAATTTATGCTCGACTCAATGCATGTGATTTATTTATTTATTTGGGACAAAAAACAGCGTTCACAATATATGTTAAAATTAAGGATAGTACATAAGTATTGCTTATAGTGAAGCCCACAACATTATCCTCGAGTTAATAATGTAATGAAGTGGAGCTGGTGATGAAGTATCGGGAGAACTTTTTAATAAGTAACCTTTTGTAATATGTGATGAGGAGTTGATATAAGGTTATTAGCGTAGGCACGGGACCTCTTCTACCTTTAAAAATTGTGAAATAAAAATCTTTTTATAAAAAAATTAAAACGTACAAAGTAGAATGCCTTGGCTGGGACCGACTCCAAAATGTTTATTTTTGCTTTTTAGTTTTTGAAGTCGGTTTTAATTTTTTTATAAAATGTATCTTTTTAATTACACGACAGATATGAGTTTTCATACAACTTTTGCCGGCCGCTGCTCGCATGTGGGTGTGTAATGTATGACATTAATTTACATGAACTAACGATCAGTTGATATGATAACATTTCATATAATTTCATTTGACATACCGATCACATTACATAACATATGAATGATATAATTTCATTTACCGTAATTCCATTTGATATAAAAACCGATTGGCCTAATAATTATTTGACCTAATCATTCAATGATATAATGCTCATTTTACATAACATTCATATAGTCTTATCAACATTTCACATAATTTTGTTTTATCTATACTTAAAATGTCATAAAACTCAAGCCAAGCACTTAAAAAATATTTTACAGTATTATGGTGATTTCAATACATATAATTCATTAGGTATAAGTAACTACATATATTGGAACGCAGATTTTTTTTGTCCTAACGCCCAACGCAAGCAAGCGTGCAAGCCAGCATGCATGCAAGCATTCAAGCAAGCATGCAAGCAAGTATGCAAGCAAGCATGCAAGCAAGTATCCAAGCAAGTATGCAGCAGGCAAGTGTTCTGTCACGGCTCCGGCGGTCCCACGCGTGCATATCAACGCATATGGTTTTAGCTCACCACCGCAGCTTCGGCTTGTCCCACCGACCCCCCTTCCACTGGCTCTTCTGTTTTATGAACAATATTGACCGATTAGGTAGATATTTCAATTTTATAACAAGAGTTTATTATTACATATAAAATTAGGTCAAATGATACGTATATAAAATGATAGATATGTAAAGAAAACATTATATCAAATGACACTTATGGGTTATAAACGTTAGAGTAATTGAAAATATGGAAAATAATAATTATAAGAAATGAACAATACGTTAAATAAAAATTATGTCATATATTTTTAGGTCAAATAAAAATTATATCAAGTGAACGTTAGTGACATTGAAATTAGATCAACAGTTTTTATGCCAACCGAATCGCACCCATTCTTGACGTCTAGGGCGATCTGCATCAGTTTTATCTTGCCACCTGATGAGGTAATTGATCCCATATTTGGGGCTTATAAAACATAGATGATCTTGAATCCTGCCAGGGTTTGGGCTGGCAACCTATGCGGGTTGTGGTCTCCAAATGTGTATCTTTCAATGGGTAAAAATTTCGATCTGCCACCTTGTGATGTAATTTTCGATCAGAATAACGATGCGATGACGAAAAAAATAGATGTTCTTCCAGGTTATGCGATGGCAACCTACTAAAATCCAGTGTTCCTAAGTAGTATCTATTACTATATTGCATTTCTGATCTGCCACCTTGTAAGGTAGGGTATCGTGCAATGCAACGGGAGCTTAGTCTATATTACTGCGCTTTCTCTTTGTCAAGCGCGAGTGTCAAGGGTTATTTGATGGCACTTTTGCGCCGTGAATTTCGGAGAACTTAAATTGTTTTAATAATTTCATAGAAGCTAGATTATTATTATTTGTTAAGTGTTTAAGCATGAATCAATCTTCATATATGTGTAATTTTATTTCTTAACTCTGTGGTATGCGCTCGAAATCCGGTGCCGTATTTGCTCATAATTTCTTAAAAGTACAGCCTTTTGAACTTAGTTTTTCTTTGAATTTCTGAATAAAAGTCCTAAAAACTTCTCCGCTCCGCTATTGTATTGTACAATGTCTTTATTGCGGTATAATTTATAAACAACTTTATCTTTTGCATTCCGAGTAAACAACAAGATCGAACGTAGAGCACCGAAAAAATTGAAACACGTCTCAGGTTATATGGAATTGAACCAACTATTACAAAGAAAAAGAATAATTTAACTAGGCATTTTTTTAATATTGAAAAAAAAACTTCAATTTAACATATCTTAACACATTGTAACCTGCTCCCAAACAGCTCAAAACGAACGTATGAAACAGTCAAAATCACTCAAAACCAGGAATGGCCTTTTAACTCTTTATAAATGGCGCGCCCATATAACTGTATCTTAATGATACAAAATATCTTATAATATTATTTTCTTAGGTTCACTTGCGCCACGCTAGGTTAACGCATTTAACCCAGAGTTAGTGCTACTTTTGTATTCACTAACTCTGGGTAAAATTTTAACGTAGCTTCGCGCAAGTGGGCCTTATAGAAATAGTGCTATACATGATTATTTTTTTAATTTCGGAATTGTGTGCATAATTATGTATAATTATAAATTCGTTTTGAAGTTTGATTCGTACTTTACTATATGAGAGTAGATAAAAATATTTTGTGTGTTTCATTTGAATATTTAATTAATAAGATTTGTTTGTTTTGTTTGTTGACTCGTCAAAAATCTATGTAAAATTAACGTATTGATTAATTGATAGATTGTATTGACCTTACTAATATCTCATGTGTATGTACTCAGCAATGATTCATATATAAAAAAATACATATTTTAAGACATGGAGATGAAAAGATGATTTATACGCGACAAATTAATGACACGTCTATTATTAATACCTACGTTACATAATTTGCATAAAATAACATTAATAGAATATGATTGGTATCTGAATTTTTGTTCGTTTCGTTTAGTTTATTACATACCTAATTACATGTCATAAATTTATGACACCTTCCTTTTGAAGAGTTTTGTTATCTTCCGGACTTTAATAACACCGATATTTAATAAGATATTGATTGTAAGAAAGTCTTTCAAACAAACACCACTGTGATGAAGAATATATCAAATACCAACACACGATGAAGAGAGTTTTAACCTCACTGTGAGCGTTATAACAGATTGTTTTGTTTATGACGTTGTCAAAAACTTTTAGACGTAATCAAAATTTGTACGAATAATGTAATTATAATTATTATGTGTAATCCTAGACCAAACTCTAAAATTTTCCAAGATAATGACATTGCATAGTTTGGTGACCACTGTACTGTATGTTCTAAAAATCTACTTATGCACAATTGTAACGTTTTTTAAATGTTATTTTTATACTCGTAGGTAGGTTTACTTCTAGACATATTCTTACTTTTGCTTTATGTTTCGTGTGGGTACGTCAGCGTGTAACGTGACTGGATCATTTGCGTTAAAATACTTTTCAAAACTAAGTTAAAACTTCAGTTTGTTGCAATGAGGTGTAATTGACCTTCACCGTGGCTTAATCACCCAAAAGTCATGATTCACTCTGCAGAAAACTTATTGCTCGCCACATCGACATGCATCAGTAAAGGTCGATGTTAAAGTACGCAAATATATATTTATGTAAAACTCACTCCGGCTACGGTTTTACCCTCGTAGTTCCTGTTCCAGTGGAAATATCGGCATATGAAGTATCCAATCTCCTTGCAAGTCCGGGGTCATGGTCTATTTGTTTGCAAATCCACTCAATGGTTCATGCTTATCTGAGTAATAAACTTTCCCAATTATTATATTAGTAGGATGGACACTATTAGTTTTTGGAGTTGCAATTTACGATGTCTCATTTCTTTCAGTAGTTATAAAAGCTTCTTGTTGTACGCTTCTTACATCGTTGTGGCTAATTGACCTACTGCCAATTCCTAGATTTTATTTTGTATTTTTGCAACGACTGCTGGTTAGTTTAAATTCCACTTCCTTTTTAGTACTTTTTGCATTCATAACTAATACGAATTTCCATAATGAAACAAAATGTAGGTACCCGTATTCATATAACAAAGTAAACGGTGGACAATATTACTATTCATAACATAGTGTAGGTATACCATGAGCTTAGGTCAAATGTTGATTAAACAGAATCGCATTAAATGTGATTAGTCTTATTTTGATTGAATGAATACAACTTTTAACTTTATAGGTGTAATTGCTCTTAACAATCAAAATAGTTTCGTAAGGCTTCAATTATATGTCTTTGACTGCAAAACACTTGGGCAACTGATTGAAATTGGACCTGCTTACTTAGATCACGGACGTCATTAATCAGGCTTAGAGCAAATTGTATGCTCTTTCTTCGTTAGTGATCCGTGCTAATTTCTGACTACAGACAATTAATATGCTTAAATAATTATAGTATGGTGCTTGCGCAAATATTTAAAAAGTTTGTGAAAGTTTGTGAATGTTGTTATTCCGTTGATGTCTTTTTAGGGTCCTGTAGCCTAATGGCAAAAAAGAAACGCTTATATATTCTTTATGTCTGTCTGTCCGTCCGTATGTCACAGCCACTTTATTCCAAAACTATGAGGATTACACAGTTGAAACTTGGTAGGTAGATGTATTCTGTGGGCTCCCCATACATGGAACTGAAACTGTTTTTTTTTTCATCAAACCTATACGTGTGTGTATCTATAGATAAGTCTTTAAAAATTATATTGAGGTTCCTAAAACTGTTTTTTGTCAAGGTCAACCGTTTGAAAGATATACTCTAACCTTATAATAAGAAAGTGAAAAATCGAAAAACAATATATGCTGTAGGTTTTTATAAACATTTTCAACGAAAAGTGGTTTGAACGAAATATATTTAGCAGTTTCAGAGCTATATATACATTTTCCAAAACCGCAAATATAACTTTGTCATTCATACAAATAGAATGAGAAACAAAGTTATTTTTGGAGACGAAAAAATATATTGGTAAAATTATAATTATTCTGGGTAGGTGTAGGTAATCGGTAGTCAAGTGTCTATCGGTACCTAATTTAATATAATAATAATAATAGGAACTTTATTGCAAACGATACAAAAACAAACACATATAGAGAAAATGACAAAAAAGAGGAACACACAATAGGCGGCCTTATTGCTACATAGCAATCTTTTCCAGGCAACCTTGGGTGAAAAACGGAACCCTTCATGTGCGAGTTCAACTCGCACTTAGCCGATTTTTATGAATTTTGTGTGCTTGCTAAATGCTCAATGCTTTTTTTGGTTAGACTCAAATGTGTTCTTTTCGACGGAGATTTATTAGTGATTATATTGATTGTCATTCGTAGTGGATCAATCATTTTTTGCCATTTTTCAGTGTGTTTGACTATGTTATGCCGAAAGAAATTAAAAATTAGATTTGAATTTTGATCCATAGGACCAACGTTATTTCTCACAAGGAAATTATCACGCACGGTTCAAATATTCATATGTCAGTCAGCATATTGTATCTATATTTGCCCAATAGGTTGTACGTAATTATTTCATTTATGTCGTCTCTTTACATGTAGTTTGTGGTGAACACCAAAAGGTGATTTCAAAATGCGTTTGACAATAGTTCGCAATTTATTTGTGTCACAGCGATGCCGCAACGCCGCGGAATCGGTCGGCACACGCCGCCTGCCCACATGTGCCGCATCTTATCGAATCGCAATTTGATGACATTTGAAACACTCCGATGATTATGTAAATTGCATTGTTGTAACCTTGACTAACTATGTTTCGGGCAAAATTAGTTCAACTGATTAGATGAACACATCATCTATATCAGGGGTTCTCAGCCCTTTACCCTATTCCGCCTCACCCAACGTTTTGCTACTACACCCGCTAGGGTCAGAATATGAACAATTTAAATAAAAAGTTACATTTATTTTAATAATAAAAAATACAGCTGAAGGCGTCGTGCCAACTCTTGAATCATTCTTCGCCCCACTAGCTGGAAATCCTTGATCTATATTAAAGATTTAACAATTTTTAATCTAATATAGATCAGGGATTTTAATATAGATGTTTTAGAATTTTTAATCTTGATATAGATGATTTTCAAAATTAACAATGACAATTTATTTTTTGTCACAGCGATACCACAACGCCGCGAAATCGATCGGCACACGCCGCCTGCCCAAATGTGCCACATCTGATTGAATCACAATTTGATGACATTTCAAATACCCCGATGATTGTGTGAATCGTAACCTTTAGTATCTTAGCTGCTTGAAAGCTGATACTATTGCAAAGTATGCTCTCTATTTTTTGTGATAAGATCGTTTTTACTTCGCTGTCTTTCTACAGGTAAAATGCATACTAAAATCGGGCCTTGAGGTAACGAGACGATGGCGGACACGGAAAAAATACGATGCACTAATCTTATGTAGATTTGACTTATCTATTTAGTATCATTAATTAATAAAGGGGATTTTTCTGTACCCAAGCAATTTATACTACATGTACTTTTAAAAAACTTATTATAATATTTGATCCTGGCAAAATCTTTACCATGACGAAATCTTTAACAATGTTATAGATTAAGCGATATTTTATTGATGTTCAATATTAGACTTTCAACTTCCTAAAAATATTGTAACTGCTGTACGTAACTATTATATTTTTTACCTTTAACGATAATGAAATAATTTGATAAGGCATCACAAAAACTTAGCTATGAGTAATGTATACCGGGAACCATTTAGTAAAAGGTCAAGTAGTACATCCTGTTGGCACAGCGAGTGATCGAGTCGCGGCGATGTTTACTCGCCGAGTGTAAACTGTCACAGTACTGCCGCGTGGGGGCGGTCTAGACTGGTCGGCATTGTGTTACTTTTTAAACAAACCTTTTTTATTTTTCAATTGATTCGGAACTGTTACTTTTAAGACAGCGAGTGACCTTATCTGCATCGATTTTGTTACAGTAAAGTTGGTGGAAACTCATGCCGATTAAATTGATAATGCTGATTTTTCTGTTCGTTCAATGTCATTATGGGATTTTATATAAAGTTAGTAAGTGAGTACAGGGAGTGTAACCGTGATTAAGTGGGTAATCTCAGGATACAACTATCATCAGCAATAAAAATTAAAATTTGTTGGACGAGGTACTTTAGGACGTTTTGATTTTAAGTTCTAGGACGATGGAGACTGAACATATAAATCGAAAAGAGTCAAGCAAATCAAGTTTTGTCTTATACAGCTGCTACATAGTTACGCTGACAATATGCTTATTTAAAGGTTAATCATACCCTTTATAACATTCTATAACGATCATATTAACGACAGTAGACAAGCATATTAAATAAACTACTGACAAAGCGATGTTGCGGCATATAATGGATGTGTGAAGTTCTATTATAGTTTTCAAATTAAGTCTAGTGCGGTTTGTATCACTTCGAACATAATTTAGCAAATCGTCTTGCTGCAACGCATTTCTGCTGCATATGTACCATACTGTATTTAATTCAAGCCACATGACGTGAAATAATATATTGGTATTAAGTATAAAAACATAATTTTACATAATATGAAAAGCATCTCTTTTAGAGATAGTCCACTTTCGTACACAAGTGTCAAATAAATTGTTACTGTTTTTGTTACTTCATTATAGAGTTTAATATAGCAAGTAACAAAAATACGCCTCTTTTTTGGAAATTAATATAAATATAGATAGTAACTCTGTTGATATGAGGTTTTTATGTTTCCGTTGTTTCGGATAATTTCAAAATTCGGTATTGTTAATACCCTAAAAACTTTACATAAATAAGAAACATTATATAGCACTTTGCAATGGCCACATTGATCACATGAACGACATGAACTTGTATACATTTTTTGGTCACGGTCACTAAATATGAGATAGACCGGTCATAAAGCTATATTTCGATGAAAACACGAATACAAATTAACGAAAATAAAATTTCAAAAACCTTCTTTCTCAACAAAATCTTGATGTTTTATTATTGTAAATAACATTAGTAGTGCTTAATTGTGCATGAAATAGCTATTAAATGAGCAGACATTATGTACTGATGCAAATATGGTGCAAAAATTTGGCAATGAAAACATTGCGCCAATGAGGGTAGCCGCATGGTAAACATCGATTCACTTTTATAGTCAAACTTCTCAAACAAACTGCAATTATGTATGTGTAAATGTGGACTTTGAGTCTTTTCAAGATATTTGCTTGATCAATAGCTATATAGCATAATTGGAATAATTGATATGGTAGAAAATATAAGAAAAGTATTCTATACTCACTCAGTTGTTTACTCTCAACAAGTGAAATAAGAACAAAACTAATAAAGTTTACAAAAATACTAATTTTTTTCCGATCACATACCTTTTGTTATTGCTCTGGAAAAATGAAAAATTTCCTGTTAATTATGGCACTGGGAGGGTTGGCACAAAACATCACAATATACACTAACAAGTATACGGGGTTTTGTCACTCGGTTTGTTTGTTCGAGGGTTGTCGCGGAGTCATGCCGGTTCGTTGCGCAACGGCGGTCGTGGTATGTCGCCGCGGGTTGGCAGCAGACTGCCGTTTATTATTGTGCGGGAAGGAGCGCCCGCGCAACTCAAGGTTCCGTCGGCCGGCACGTAGCGCGCTCGAAGCCTTATCTTAAGGTTGAACCGACCGATGTGCACGCTTCGTACTTACTACAATCAATGTAGTGTTTAAACAACTATAAAAAAAATATCTTTGGTTTTCTCTTAATGAAAAAATGTTTCGTTAACTCAACAATCTTAATTTAATTAATAATTTTCCGTCAAAAAGGTTTTATTCTTCTAAACATTTTGCTATGAGGACAACCCTAGCTTATCTTTTCGCCTTCGTTGTTCACGATCCGCCCGAGAACGACTCTCATTACGCGTGTCGTTTGGAAATCATCACGAATGCACACACATTTAGGAAATCTGCAGCGTCGTGACTGTGCGATCGACTACTAAAATTAATGTCATCGTCGCAAATTGAAACATAAATAATGAAGTATCTTTGTTGTGAACAAATTCTTAAACGCATGTTATTTAATCAATTACTACTTGAATTACTAATCTTTATTAGTACAAATAATTTAACATTATGTCGAAAAACTACAATAATAGTATTTTAATAAAAAAAATGTTTCGGGTAAGTTCACGTTTTGTTAGTGAAAATCTCTAAGCAATCAAATAATTATCCTGCTGCTACGAGCTACGGACTACGGGACTAGTTTATACTACGAGAAAATGAGTCGGTTACGGTTTTTTTTTGTAGCCGCCTTGCGAACGTTATACTCGTATAAATTAATAGGTCTGTACCAAAGTTATTGATGACCCTAAGGCTATTACTTCAGCTATTAATGAAGTAAAACGATTGGAGAATTTAACCAAGCGTTTTTTCTACGACAATGCCATCATCAACCACGTGACGCCAACTGCCGCTTGGCAGGCGGGTTGGGTCGAAGATTCTAGTATGACCTAGTTGTTTGATCGAGATGTTGCCGCCCGTCTCCTGATTGCAGTTTTCCCTTAGTCACATTCTACAATACCCAAGGAGCTCCGGATCTTGTAAGTGGGGAAGTGCTATTTTAAGGCGGAACTGAGACGGCGACTACGGTGCTACAAAAGAAACGAAGACAGAAACTAGTTAATTAATTTAATCATTTCTTGATCTACATTTTTTTTCTCCAGGAATTAGCAGATAAAAAGAATAAATATGTCTTCAGCACAGAAATAAAATATCACTGTTAATTTGAGAGTAATGCGCCGGCTACACGCGCATTACTCTCAAATTAACAGTGATATTTTTACCTGAGCGCACGCCTGGATAATTTGCGCAGGCAATATGGAGCGTGTAGCCGGGACAATCCGCTACGTCTTACCTGCGCAAACCGGTTTGTGCAGGTATGCTTTCAGGTAAGACGGTGCGTGTAGCCGGGACATTAGATTCGTCGTGTTCAATCTTTTACCATAATTTACCTTATACATTTTCAAACATTCACCGATGTACTTTGTGTGATATACAACTACGTCGTCACGACCCTCTTCATTCACGCGCGTCGTCGCAACACCCGCGCATAGGCCGCGCACCGCCGCTCTGATAGAATAATGAATCATAGTCGTGCACACGTGTCTCAATATTGCTTATTCGCAATAATGATGATTATTACGGGAACCAACGTAAATACATTAATTTATACTAGTCATTACTCGTGACTCCCATGGTATAACTTATCCATAAACGTTATTTTAGACAACTTGCCAATATACATTTCATACTGTGTACCAGTGGCGAGGAGTCGAAATATGGCAAAGGTAAGCCGGGGCCTAAAAGGGAACCGATGGGTTATCATCTTGTATTGACTATTTTACCATTTTAGCATGGTACACTAGCCCGCACGTGTGACATCACGTAGTAATACCACGCACCTATGAACAAGTGCTGACTTACGACAACGCACGTGATCGGAAGCAGGACGACATTTCATTGCGAGTATGTACTTGGTCAATTACTATGGCAAGAATTTATTTATACCTATGTGTGTTCTGTAGTCTCTAAGTCCATGCTTTGGTTGTGTATTTATTCGTATATTGAAATTAATTACAGTAATTGAAATCCTTACAGAGACGAGATAGATAATAGTCAATCTATCAAGCGTTCCGCCCACGACTTCGACCGCGTGAAATTGGGTTATATCCCGCTCCAGGTTATAATGCGGATTACGTTTTGACTTTATCTCTATAGATAAAGTCAAAACGTAATTCCTATGGTTCCTATGAACCACTTTAAATTTTTGCGACCAAAAACTGGCCTAGGCCCCTTGTCTAAGGTCTACTCTATGTATATACCAAAAAAACGGGTTTTTGTTAACTCGCCACATAATGTTAACTCGTCACGTTTTGAAAAACTCCAACTCAATACAGATTGAAAGTAAATTCGCCACTACTATGGAATTTTAAATTCGTCGCAGGTCACAAAGCAAATTTATTTTTAAAATAGTACCTGTGGAGTAATTATTTTTTGCCGTTTTTCTGATGACGAATTTACTTTAATGGCGAGTTTACAATAACCCAATAAAATATACAAATTGGATTAGTGATTGGTGCTAGAAAAGGTTACAGACAGATAGTGTGGATTAAAACATGTAATATTTATAATGCACACAGTAAGCCCTCTCAGTAAATAGCAGCTGTGAAGAAATACAGACATACGGTACTCGTATTTACAACGCGTGCCATGGTTCACGTAGGACATCAGCTGGACGTAGCACGTGATTCAAGCCACATGTTCATTACCTTACCTATTGACGATAATATAAAGGCCTAATATACGACAACGATTATCTTTGATCTGCATGTAACTGACAGTATTTGGTACATGTTGATAGTAAACATAGGAATCTTTTAAAGCTAGGAGCTTCTCGAAGGATCAAATTTGAAATGTAACACAGATTTGTTTTTATTACCACTATAAGTATGGATAAAATCCAAATAAACTATCGCGATAACGCTTTTATTAGAGTACAAAACGGTGTGTTTGTGTTTTAAATAACATATAAATTATGCGGTTGCTACTCGACTTAACGATCATTTATTATTATGTTGAGTATTTTACGAGATGTGGTTCATTCAAAGGTCGTATAAGAGTGTGTGATTATGTGTTTTAAATATCTGTTTCAATAAATTATTACTATTATTTTTGAATTTTGGGCACTAAGAAGTCGACTAATGGCATAAAATATGTGATTGAATAGTAATTTATTTCATACCCAGGTGTGAGTTTAGTATTAGACTGACGGTGATATGATAACAAAACCAATTCATATGTTGTTGTTACAATACCTATTATCCACAACTTTCGTAACCTTTCTGATACAATCGAGTTAGCGTACGACTCAAATTATGTTTATTGTTGAATGCATTAAGTTCAATCAACTGATAAAATCTTACATAGGTGGATGACAAGATATTTTTAACAAGCGCATTCCACATCATCTATATTAAGATTAAAAAAACGTCGGAAGTTATTCATTCGTGACCTTTCCGCTAGTAGAATGTTTAATAGCAAAAAATCAAGATGTAAACGTAATTATGTATCTTTATATTTCCTAGTACACAAGGTCAGTTATTATTTCCTTTATATGCATTAATTTGTGTCAATAATAATTATAGATTATGATAAATATTTGTTCAATGCCATGTAACGAATAGATTTACAATTAAATTAATTGTAAATTGTGCATTTTGCTTTGGTTAGAGATTGTAAATAATTCTCTTGAGTTTTTTTAACATCACATAGGTACCTATAATCTTTTAAATTGCTTGTGTTTGATTACTAGTAACATATTGATTACTTATTTATCCTATGATCTCAAAGGTTATTCAATATTTGACGCTCAGCAGGATGTAATCTGTATCTTGTACTACATAAAATGAAATGGATATCAGGTTTGTGCCGAACAGTTCACCATGGGTCAGCATCGTGGGCGTGTTGGTCGATTTCTCCAATTTAACAAGATTGGTTGGTTAAAGTAAAGTAATTATCCTATAAGAAATTATACAAGCACGTGTTGGGTCATTTAGATTGACTGGTTATATAGTCTTACATATACGTTTTAAACATGTTTTCGGAAAGGATTTACTTAAATAAACTTTTTGCTAGTTATTTCGTCATTTGCTAGAAGGACTCCGGTGTCCAGAGAACAATGGAATATCTATTGTGTCTCATAACTCGGGGCCTGAGAGGTAAACCGTAATTGGGCAATTCTCTTATGCTTTACATAGGACTTACCGCCACCAACCGAAACAGGCTCTTTTAGAAAGACGGGAGACGGGAATGAACTTTTCTTACCAAAAGGTTGCTATATAATGGAATGCGCTGCCTGCTCATGTGTTCCCCGATTCCACAACCTTGGTCTCTTCAAGGCGAGAGTGAATAAGCATTTCCTGACCAAGCATGTTACACTTTAGACCACATCCTGTTTACACGATCGTGGTCAAACGCCTGCCCAGTTACTTGTAAATATACATATTTAGATAATATCTTCTTTGGAGATGCATATTTCGTTTCCTTTAATATTGATTCTTTCACAACAGTTAGACCACCAAACGTAATTCATGCTCTTTTCTAAAATTCCTAGTACACTATTACTTTTGTACGCCTAAAAGTAATGGCAAGTCAAAGTAATATGTACAGGCATACAATGGTCATACGTAGTATTATTGTATGACTGCTACTCGTACTTTTGCAACGTCTGCCATGCCATTTATTTGTACAATATATTTTATTTTGAGATTTAGAAGCTTTGGATTTGTATTGTATTGTCAAACACTTTGTCCGCCTTTCGAATTTCTCTTTTTTAGGGTTTCGTAGCCTAAAGACAAAAAACGAAACCCTTATAGATTAGGCCAAACTGATGTATGTCACAGCCACTTTATTCCAAAACTATAAGGATCACACAGTTGAAACTTGGTCGGTAGATGTATTCTGTAAACCGCTTTACGGTTTTTACACAAAAATATTAAAAAAAAATTAAAGGGCGGCTCCCCATAGTTGGAACTGTTACTGAAAAATTTTTTTTTTTATCAAACCTATACGTGTGGGATTTCATTAGATAGATCTTAAAATTACATTGAGGCTTCTAAAACAGTTTTTTCTCAAAGTCAACCGTTTGAAAGTTATACACTTCCAAAGTGGAAAAATGTGTGTCTCCCCCCTTAACTTCTGAAATAAGAGAGTGAAAAAAAATGATGTAGATCTTTATAAAAACTTTTAAGGAAAATTGGTATGAACGAAATTTATTTAGTAGTTTCAGAGCTATAGCAAATTTTCCAAAACTGCAAATATAACTTTGTCATTCATACAAACACTATGAAAAACTAACTTATTTTTGCAGACGAAAAATTATAATGGCATTTTGGCAATAATAATAATAGAAACTTTATTGCACACGATACACAAACAAACACATACAGAGAAAACGTCTAAAAAGAGAAACACACAATAGGCGGCCTTATAGCTACGTAGCAGTCTCTTCCAGGCAACCTTGGGTGAGAGACGAAACCCTTCATATGCGAGTTTGACTCGCACTTGGCCGATTTTTTACTGATATATTTATGTCAAAACTGAATGTAACTATAAATAGACGGCTAAACTGAAATGTTTCCGCGCTATGCTTGAATGAAGACTTTTGAGTAAAGTGCCTTTCTAAGGCAATTGTATCAGTTGGTACAAATATTTCAGTTTGGTCTGAATTAGTGTGAAATCCTAAGATTAGCAAACACAATTTAATTAATTGAAGCACGGTTGGCTAAGTCTGGCTGTCTAAGGAAGAATAACAATATAAATAATTAAAAAAGAAATAAGAAGACTTATGAAATTGGAATCGGTATGTACCTATTATTGCTTATTATATACGAATCCGCAGCAAAGAAAACATGGTCAGGTGGGGATTTTCGTCTGGTTCCGCGGAATGCCTTTGCGGTGCAGTCCAAACGATGGACCACCTAATATCGTACGCCGCGTGTCCTGACACCTGCACGCAGGAGGATCTCATGACAGCATCCGACAAGGCTGTCAAAGTGGCTGAATTCTGGGCCTCGATACTTTAGTGTCTGCCATCGACACGCTAAGAAGAAGATATACGAATTTGATCATCATAATTATAGTTACATTACACGTCATGTTTAACAGGCGTTTTTCTTGAAACACTAATAATTTACGGAATAGCACTTCCAATGTTTTTGACTCTTTCTTTCCGTTTCAAAACAATTTCAAAAAAAGGAGGAGGTTCTCAATTCGATGGAATCTTTATTTTTATTTGTTATATGTATGTTACTCGATTACTCGAAGACGGCTGGACCGATTTGAGTAATTCGTTATTGTCCCATTGTCATCATGTCAGAAATCCAGGGAACTCTTTAAATATTATAGGTATTCCTATAGCGATTTTGGTGTTTTCTAAAGAAACTCATGCATATGTTTCCGGAAAGCACCATTTGGTGAAGTGGAACTGATGATGAAGACCATAAATGGTCATCGGAACTATTCATACATAGCATTTCACGAAAGCGATACGATTACTTTAATGTGGTTCATAAGCAATTTATGCTCGACTCAATGCGTGTGATAAAGTGGAGCTGATGATAAAGTACCGGGAACTCCTCTGTAAATAACGTCCCTGCACCGGGAAAAGCAGCATTTTGTAAAAGGTGATGAGCAGTTGACATGAGGTTATTAGCGTAGGCACGGGACCTCTTCTACCTTGAAAATTGGTGAAGTAAAAAACTGATAAAAAATTAAAACATTAAAAGAGTAGGACCGCAAAGTAGAATGCCTTGGCTGCCACCGACTCCAAAAGGCTTATTTTGTGCTTTTTAGTTTTTGAAGTCGGTATTTTTATAAACGGCCATAATGTTGACCGCGTGCACCATTTCTAGATTCTCGAAAACAAATTCATACCAAATTTCACCCACCTATTATTCACCTTATTGTCGTGACTAAACCTGTCTATCTTTATCAATTTGGTCTAACAAAATAAAGTCATCAGTTTTTGAATAGACGAATTAATATGGTAAATTATCTACATTAAACAAATGGATTTACATTTCGCTTATATATACTAGTCTCATCATAACATAAACGAGAATGATACATCAGCAAAACTTAAGTTTATGCAATGTCAAACAGATACCGTAGGTACTTTATGTGTATTGACCACATCTAATTCAATAATCGGCTCTAGATTTAGTGGACATATTGAATAGATGTATGGACCCGGTTCAGTTGAGGGCATGACAAATTGTACTTTGAATAATTTAGTGGTCATTCGGTATCAATTACTGTTTGTACTGTTGTAGAGTGATTTCTAATATGAATGAAACCTTTTGCATTTCTAGTTTGTAAGATCAGTCTATTAAATAAAAACTGGACAAGTGCCAGTCGAACTAGCCCACCGAGGGTTCCGCACAAATTTGTAGGTACCTAG
The DNA here is from genome assembly GCA_910589605.1 of Chrysoteuchia culmella. Classification (NCBI taxonomy): domain Eukaryota; kingdom Metazoa; phylum Arthropoda; class Insecta; order Lepidoptera; family Crambidae; genus Chrysoteuchia; species Chrysoteuchia culmella. Next base: position 15,167,018 of record OU342651.1, on the reverse strand, counting down.
GTACCTACATAATATTATAAATAGTTCAGGAACCGAGTCTCGCAGTTTTCGATTTTTTCCCAAAATTCAGTTTCCAAAACTAAAGACTATATTTTTTTAATATGTAGTCCTGTACTTGTGTCAAAAGAAGATATTGCTTGCAAAATTTCATACTTCTAGGTCAACGGGAAGTACTCTATGAGTTTTTATTCTCTTGAGAGTGTCGAAATATACTTTTTTGCGGCAAAATTGGCCCTACCTTTTTAAGTTAATTTACAAGTTTGATTTTTTCACAGCTTAAATAGATTGTTGACCTGGATATATGGTTTTAATTTCAACTCCATACGTCCACGCTTTCACAAGTTTTTTCCGAAATTCAGTTTCCAAAACTAAAGACTATATTTTTATGAGTTAATTTCAAATGTATAGCTTTCAGTTTTTTTCCTGTATTTGTAGTAAGAGACGATATTACTTGTCAAATTTCATAGTTCTAAGTCAACGGGAAGTACCCTATGAATGAGTTTTGTTACCCTCGAGAGTGTCGAAATAACCCTTTTTTTTGCGATTTAAACGGTCCTATTTTTTTATACGTTAATTTACAAGTTTAATACGTATTTTAGCAACTCCAACAGACAGTTGAATAGTAGTTTTAATTTCAACTCGATACCTCCACGCGTTCCCAAGATAAATGGAGACGGACGAACGGACGGTCAGACGGACAACAAAGTGATTCTATAAGAGTTCGGTTTTTTCTTTTGAGGTACGAAACCCTAAAAATGCAAAGAATCTTTTCTATAGGGACTCTTACTTACATATGTTTTTCTAGCGGGAATCTTGGCAATAAAAAACAATGAAATGAAATTAAGTTGCTGGTTTGAAATTAGCTGAAAAAATACTTATATTTCTATACAGGAAGTTAGTTTATTTTTGTATGTACTATATTTGTGTGGATATTTAATGTTTTATTCAATTTGATACATAGATTATTTGATGCTAAGTTCTTTGTATTTGTATTGAATCGTTCTTTGTCTCCACAAGTGGCATTCATCTGAAACGATCTGCATGCTGTTTAAAAACCATTGGAAGGCCAAAACAAGTATTAAATGATTAAGAATTTCCCAGAGGACTGTGTACAACGTGTTTTTGTGCGCGCGGCCTTACCGGACCGATGATCACGCGGCCCAGTGGCAGCACAATTGATGGTAACCGTGAAAAGTTTTGTTGGTTGTTATTCTTGGTTGAATGCTCTGTTAAAAAGTCATTAGTTTCCTCAAAGTCATGCAAGACGCCGACGTTCTTGTTTTTTAAGTACCATTCACTCACATCTTGCATGCATCGCATTAAGGTAAAGTACGTTAGGTATTTATATCTTCCCTTCGAAATAGAGAAAATACAATATGGTCTCTGGAAGCTGAAGTCTGTATAATAAATAAAATAATTATATCTTAATGAATACATGAATGAATGAATTAATTAATAAAAGTTTATTTGGATACATACATGAGACAATTACAAGTCAATAGCAAAAATAGACAAACTAAAAAACTAACTTAAACCAATAGGTATACGATTTCACTGTCTGAAGTGGATGTCTCACGGCTGCAGCCAAAAAGGAAGTCAATTCAGCATTGTGCCAGGCCCAAAGAGCCTGGCGCTGATTTTCAATGTACCCCTGGACATCCTTGTTGACAAAAGAATGCCAAATATGCCGATGCCAACCATCAATTAGTTAATTTAGCAATGCTCATATGACAAGTCCCGCATACAAGATAAAAGAACAAATTTTCACGAGGCTATTAAAATGAAATGCCATAAATATATGCAACACAAATATTAATCAATACAAATCTAGACTTACATAAACTTAAAACTTATCTGATGAAGATATATAAAGATTAAATCGGTTTTTATTCCATTAGTTTAGTTTTATTAATTTAAGAAACAGTTATTTGATCAATGCTGTTTTTTTATTTTCTTACACTTGATTGTGGTATGGAATTTCAATGTTTCAATATTTCGATAGGTATAATTCGGCTAAGTTCAAGTAAATGGTTCTCGTAAAAGCACTGAGAGTTGAAAAGCTGTTTCCAAGGCACAACTTTAAGTAACTAGACTAGCTTAACCATGCTTTTGTGAAATATTTCCATTTTTGCATAGATTTATATCATTAGTGAAATAAATTCACTTTTAAACATATCTGTAGTTCATTGTATCACAAAAATAGGTACTATAATAATTTTATGTTTAAGGAGCTGGAAAATTTATTAGGTTTTTATAGCTACATCTTGTATGTTTCTTTAATTAAATAACAGACACACACAATTGATTTCACGGGTGAATATAACTTTTTTATATGAATGACTAAGGTGATTTGTCATAAGTAAACGGATATTGAAATGACCGACGGCAAGTAAAAAAATACCGGATGCTTTGAATCTGTAAAGCACCTTCGAAATAATGATAGCATTGTTATAAATGATGCTCAAGTACCAAACAGGCTTGATCATGATCCGGGTTCAGGTAGAGGCTGTTATTTAGGACTCTAATTACGAGGTATATGATAATGATAAGTTGATAAATGATGGGTTTAACCCTTAGTTACATCAAGCTATTGAAATAATAATGATACTGGCATCAACTAAATTACTCATAGCTTTTGGAGACTGTTAACACTTTTGATTACATACCAACATATAATGTCATACATACATATAATGTCAAACCTTGTTCAAGTTTTATTTACTGTACCGACCTATACAAAATGTTTAGCTTTTGCGAACTTTTAAACATCACACATTGCACTTTTCCTAAGATTATAAATGTAGCGAACATTTTGGGGCAGTTAATGCTGTTACTTAATGTCCAATGTTTCTCTGGTCTGTTTAAAGCTTCTTTTTTAAACTATATAAAGTTTCAAAATTTAAGTATATTTTACTATAACAGAGGCTTTACCATCAACTATATGCGTTTCTTTTTAGGTTGCGAAAGTGGGATGCTGCCATACGGCGCGTATAGCGGCGTCTTACTGTTACTACCTGAAAATAACCTAAAATTTGTCGCATTACTGTTGATGGTAGGCCCCCAGGCTAACTTTGTAAGATCTTACATAAGCCGGTTTCACCACCGACATATAAGTTCTGGATGACTTATAGACATATCATTTGGCATTTGTAATATGAAAAATATGTCAATTATCTGACATATACAAACGTATTGATTATGTCTTCATATAACGACTCCTAACTTATCTATATCGTTTGAAACACTTTTACGATTGTCTTAGTTTATCATTCGACATATCGTACCATTGAGATTATGATTTATGAGTTGCATGACGGAACTGTAATGAGCATTAGTTTCCTAGAAGCAGCCTTCGGCGCGACCTCAGCTAAAGAATGCGACCACGTCGAGGAAAATCACCGCTCGTATGCGCACGCGCAAGTCCGATAATGAGATGACATTTGCTAGAAAATGGGATCTTCCTGCTGCGTCATCATGGCCACTGGTTTGTTATCTTGTAGTTGAGAATCATCATCTTACTTTTTAGTTAAATAGTTTTTTAATTAATTTTGTAAAAATATAAGATATCGATTTAATAACAAATATGATATGAATATTTATTTAACCGACTTCAAAAAAGAAGGAGGTTATCAATTCGTGCGTATGTTTTTTTTAAATTTTGTTACTTCAGTACTCGCTCATTGTTTCTCATTTATAAACTGATTTGAATAATTATTTTTTTGTTTAAAAGGGTGTACTTTCAAGTTGGTCCCATTAAAGTCAGTCAGGATTTCATGATGGGATATTGGTGAAATCGAGGGAACTCTTCAAATATTATAGGCACACCTATATCGATTTTGATGTTTTCTTAAGTAACTCGTGCATTTGCTTCCGTTAAACACCATTTGGTGGAGTGGAACTGATGATGAAGACCAAAAATGGTCATCGGAACTATTAAATACTTAGAATTTCACGGAAGCGATACGATGACTTTAATGTGGTTCATAAGCAATTTATGCTCGTCTCAATGCATGTGATGAAGTGGAGCTGATGATGTAGTACCAGGAGAACTCCTCAATAATTAACGTCCCTACACCGGGAAAAGCAGCATTTTGTAACAGGTGATGAGCAGTTGACTTATAGTTATTAGTGTAGGTTCGGGGCTTCTACATTTAAATATTGTGAATTAAATAACTTTTTATAGAAAAAAACTAAAAAGCAAAAAATAAGCCTTTTGGAGTCGGTTGCAGCTAAGGCATTCTACATTGCGGTCCCACTCTTTTATTTTTCCTGCCTTGGCTGGCACCGACTCCAAAAGGCTTATTTTTTGCTTATTAGTTTTTTTAAGTCAGTTTTAATTATTTTATAAAGTTTTTTCTTTCTTTGTTGTTTAATAATGCTGCTATATAGTAGTGTATAAAATTATAATAAATATAAAATGTTTCATCGCTATTGCCACATATATTATTTGGTAATGTCACACTTAACCCATTACGCAGTGGGCTATCAGCATATTTATATGCATTCAGTGGCAAGCATGCCTGTGAACTATCGAGTTCCACAAAGCAATATCTATTGTGTACTCAAGTAATTTACAAGTCGTAGTGTTGTGACGTTTTCATCGATATCAATAAATAAGTAAAAAGATATCTAATGTATATTATTCATTCAAAGTTTATATATTATAATACTTACTCCAATTAAATATTTACAAATTAGTAGAAAAACAAGAAACCGTTAAATATAAAATCTATAATCTATAACTATACTATAACAAAAATATCTAAAAAAGATATCTAATTATTGTTTTTGATAAAAGTAAATCTTAAGTTATGATGCGCACTGTTCATTGAAATAAAACAACTTTTACGGATCACTAGCGAACAGATTACTTACACGAGTTTATATATAATGTTTTTGTAATGTTATTATTTATTATTTATTTTTAATGTTTTTGATTCATCCTACTAATATTATAAATGCGAAAGTATGTCAGTTTGTTACACATTCACGCAAAAACTACTGAGCCGATTTGGATGAAATTTGGCACACACAGAAAGCCTGGATTAAAACATAGGCCACTTCTTATCCCGATATTTCCACCGGAACGGGAACCACGTCAAAAAGCTTTTTGGCACACACAGAAAGCCTGGATTAAAACATAGGCCACTTCTTATCCCGATATTTCCACCGGAACGGGAACCACGTCAAAAGCTTTTGACTTCTTTTTAAAATAAACTATTTCTACTTATTTAATTGCACATGTTTGTAATAAATATAACAGGTAGCGTATTTTGACCATCGTAGCGACTCTAGCGCACTCGATTCTATATGTCATTGACACGTTAAATAAAACCAGATAAGGTCTGTGCCAGGTGCTATACACTGAGGTTTACTGCGACCGGTTTAGCAAAAACTGGTACTCGTTAAATTCTCGGAGAATATCGATTGGTTCCTGGCAGCACTAGCGAGTCACGCGTGCTGACGTCACGGCGACACGGCTTGTTACTTAGGAGTATTTAAACAGGCAGTTCCCATACATTTTTATTGATTCATTATAGAGTCTAATATTTTAATGAACACGACGAAACTTTATTTAGTATAAATATGAAGTCCATTATAAAAATATTAAAGTTTAAAATTAGTTTGCATAATAATTTTCACGTTTTGAAAAAACCACATTACTCGAGGGGAAAAAAATATACACAATTATTTGATGTTATTTCTTAGCTATTCAGTTAAGTGTTACGGATTGCGGTCATTTATAGACAAACATTTATTAAACATTTCATTATTGCATTAAGCATTGTGAAATGTTTTCTATGATTAGTTATGGTACAGCGTTTGAATGTCATGTAGGCTTTTAAAATTCGATGCCGTCGTAAAATAGCTTCAGCAATAAAGAAGTATTATTCTTCACGATTAATCATTTTGGATGTGTTGTGCTGTACATGGCACTCCGGTGAAGGTCACCAAGTTTTATGATTTTGTATTATAAAATCGTAACTAACTGTATCAAAGAAAAAAAACAACTAAAAATAAAAATAAAAATAACAAACTTTGATTTTCTGCGTACCTAAATTATTCCTCCTTATGAAAGGAATATCGAGGAATAATTTAGGTACACTTGAAAATAGGTGCGCTTCGAGGAATACCTCCCCCTGGTATTACCTACATCAATGAAAGTAATGGGAATAGATATATTAATCGCTAACTGTAATTTCTTCGCCTGCAACACTTCGTCTTCGCAAAGAAAGTGCAAGTGACAATCGCATGTGTCGACTGCGCGGAATGCATTGCGCAAGAGAGTTTCTCCCACGACGCATCCACACGGAGTTTTGAGCTAGACTGTCACTTCACTTCTTATTAGTTTTGGAGCTCGTAGCTACCACATATTTATGAACATATTATTATGAACATACAGCTTTTACTACGCCTGCCATCGGGATGGGTTTTTAAAAAGTTAGTCATATAATTTATCGATTTGGCAGGTGCTTCAGGCTGTTCAGGCAGCCAATATTCAATTAAAACTTAATCACTAGTACATCTTAGGTTTTGGCGCGCACTGTTCATTGAAATAAAAGAAGTTTTACGGATTTTAAGCGCACTGTATATGTATAACACGAGTTAAGATCTTATTTTCCGTGTTTTTTAAAGTTTTTTAGTTTTCTCGACGATTCAGCACTTTCTCAGCTGCCGTGGTCACGGGATGATGACGGGATTAGTCATCCTGTGACCACGCAGATGAAAAGGTGCCGAAACGTCGGGAAAACTTAATCCCTATTTTTACTTTTTAACCAATTTAAAAGTAAGTTACCGCCTAGTCAGTAGCGCATCGGGCATAAAAACTGTTTTTTATCCGCATTAATAAATAAAATAAAAAATACTAAAACAAATCCATTTCATAAACTTGTCACGTAGCATCTATAACAATAAACCCCAATAGAAATCCCCGTTTCATACAAGCTGGGGTCATGTTTGATGACCATCACTTCTGTAATAACCTTTGACAAGGGAAACTTGGATAATATTATACTATAAGTACAGAGATGAGGCTGATGCCAAATGCCACTGGGACAACGCTCGATTAATCGAACTCTAGCGGCTTTTATGTTTATTTTCAGATTCGTACTTCGATTTGAAATAAGCGTTGTACATATGTAAATGCTTGATACATATGTACAACGCTTATACAGTCGGAGAACTTCCGGGTTGACCAGTAGAGTTTTTTTTAAGGAGTTTTATTCAAAAAAGTAACAGATATACAAAAAACTTAATAACAACAAACAAACTTAATAACAAAATAATTAATAATCTCTTTAACATTAGTACTTTCCGAGAAAACTTTGCCCAAAGAAACTTTACTGGTCAGCCGAGAAGTTCCATGATTGTACCTTTAGCTAAGTTGGAATCAAAGAGGCTTTTACCACACAGATTTTATTACCAATATGTTATGTTACAGGTATTTTGGGTTCAACAATAGTTCTTGCATTCAATCTGGGATCGTGGTCAAAATTATTTTACCATGTGATGCATGTGATACAAAAACTTCTAAATTTCGGACATACGAAATATGTACCTACCTATTATGGCGGATGAGCAGTTTTAAAGCAGTTTTACATTTAAAGGAAATGGCCGCTAAAATACCTAATGCTGTTTACGCTTCGTAAAAGTAATATTTGCTAACACGGGTCATTTCTGGGCCGCGTTCCACGCTTTTTCTTACGTAGTTACCCGGGCACAGTGGTCTATAATTATCAGCTGGTTGCCGTACCGGTAACCACCAGTAGGTAACCGGCATGCACGCTCGCGCTTTCTTCGCGAATTATACCTGTTACATAAGTATTGCGCGCGCATGCGGCTGCGCAGCTCTGTGGCGATACATTATCACGTGGCATTGTACTACTGCCTGGGAACATTACTAGCCTACTTACTTTCATTGAATACTAACGCTCATAACGAAGTATGCGCTATTGCCAAAAAGTTTTGTTAACGCAGGCTGGAATAGGGTTAGGCGGTCGCTGTATGAGAAATTGTAGTAGAACAAGAGTTTATTAGAATGTTACATATTATTATAACAGCTGTTGTTATTTTATGTAACTAATGTTAGTATTATGGAAGGATTAATGGTTGAACTCGTTTATCATGAGTAGGTACGATATGACCCAAAATAAGAGTGAGATTGTAATAATAATTCTATACCAACCAAATGAAATAAAAAAATCATCAAAGAATTCAAGCTACAAGTTCATGTAGGTAATAAATTGAATTCCTCAACTTAAATTCCGCGATATAAGTGATTCAATATTTTAAAGTGAAATTCAATTATCAATAAAGGACTTATTTTACAAATGCAGCCACAGCCACTAACATTATTGACTTATTACTTTAACCGCAGCCTACCATAAGTCAAAGAGCAGCGTTTTACATAATAAACGTTGATAATCTGTATTTGCTTTGCACTGGGTTTTCTAGAAGGGATGTCAGTTATAGCATTAGCTACGTGCGTGAGCTGCTTACGATGGCTCGTGAGTGCTTCCTAGGGTCACAGACCCATATCGAGATAGACGAAAAGAGCGCTTCAAACTGTATGAGAACCTAGCGTGTCAAATTTTTCGTATGTACAGTCGGTGAATCGTCGGTGATTAGTAAAGTTTTTTTGAGAAACGATATTTCGGAAAGTAGTATAAGGTTAAAGAAATAGTTTATTTATAAAATGAAATACCTATTAAAGACGACGACCTGTTTGGCGCAGGGGTACTAAGCCCGCCTTCTGCGCCAGAGGTCCCGGCTTCGATCACCGGACAAGACAAATATTTGTGTGCATGAACATGTCTATGTGTCTTGGTCTGGGTGTTAATATGTATATTATGTATGTATTTACAAAAAAAGTTTATAAGTGTGTTTATCCGTTATCTAGTATACACAACAAAAGTTCTTGATGAAACTTAACGTGGGCTAGATAATTGGTGATTGTATGCAATTTTTTATTTATTATTTATTTCTATTAAAGCTCTATTATTGGTGATATAAACGTTTTCTATAAGCGTATTACTTTTTGAGATAACTTTCTTCAAACAACTCTACTGATCTACCGGGAAGTTCCCCGATTGTACCATGACGTCACGAGCGAGTTTTAGTGATGTGGAAAGTTATTGACTTTTGTTGGAAGTACTGCACAATTTAACCATTTTCGTTTCTGAGTTTTCATGGCAATGGTTTCAAGCGGACTGACTTAGGTCGAAAAACGGACCGTGGATCAAACTCTTTACACGCAAGGTAGGTAGTTACACTTTTACCGACCCTCTCAATATAGGTCTGTGCTGGGGATCAATTCTGCTAATGTTTAGCCATAATCATATCTCAATCGTGTTTCAAATGAAGTGTTTTTTGAGTTAGTGACGTTTGGGCCAGAAAAGTTCTCTCACTTTGGCAAAGAACAAAAAATAAAAGTCAGTTCGCACTTTTATTTATTTTGTTTTTTTATCAGTTCAGCCAAATTGGGGGAACTTTTCTGGCCCATACGTCACTAATACTGTTTTTTTAAACTTTGCAAAAGAGTATTACAATTGAAACATGATTGTTATACGCTTCCGACCAAACAATAGCGGATTGGGCTCCTGGGCTCATTTTTGGGGCACAAGTTACTTTGCTTTAGACTCAAGACTAATTAAATAACCTGGGGGGTTACTCTTGACGGGATTGCGTTGAAATCGAGCTTGAATGTCAATAATTATTACTGGCTTTCGACGTTTATTCGATTTTAATTGCTGCTAAAATCGATTACTAGACTACAAAAATACTTTATTTACCTAATTTCAAGTATTCATTTATAATTTTTATTACCGACGTTTGACATTAATTCAATCTCGATCTCAATGCGACCGCGTCAAGAGTAAAGGGGCTGTACTGTTGTAGAGTTATAAAGAAATGCAACCATTTCTAGAAGGGATGTCTGTTATGGTAATAGCTACGTGCGTGCACTGCTTACGAGACGGGTGGTGAGCGCTTCCTGGGCTCGTGTCTAGCACCTCGAGGTGAGCGCTCAAGGTTTCGAAGTGTTATTGTTTACTAGATGAGCGGGATCAACCAACATTAACTTAAACTCAAGGCTAATTAACCTACCTGCTTTGTTCTAGAACTATAAAGAAAACTAACATGTAAGTTAGTTTTCTAAATGCGATGTCAGTTATGGTATTAGCTACGTGCGTGCGCTGCGACGGGTCGTGAGCGCTTCCTGGGCTCGTGAGCACCTCGAGGTGAGCTCTCAAGGTCTCGATGTGTTATTGTTTAACAGATGAGCGGGATCAACCAACATTAAAGTTTAGTTTTGCCTTAGACTCAAGGCTAATTAAACAACCTGCTATTGTCATAGAGTTGAAAACAAAAGGCTGGGTATAGTTTGGTTTTCCATTAAAAATTTTCTTACATTTTATATGAGCTAAAGCGATACCGTAAAACGACAACGGAAATATTGGTTTAGTTAGCATGTTTTACTTATAGTAAGTCATAGATCATAGCATGTTTGTATTATTTGTTTGTTATAGTAAGTTTTATTAGTATCATACATTGACAAATTAAAATAATAACTCAGGCAGTTATTACGGTCTTGACCTATTGAGAGATGGCAACCCTGTCTGAAGTCACGAACACGTCCGAAGCGCCCTTTTCCGGCTGAATTTCTCGAACATTCGCCTACCGCCGCTCCCCCACCAAGCAAAATAATCTAATCTGTGGCAAAATTCTGCAGCCGTGCGCGGAGGCGCAGCTAGCCTCATTGAATCTCACATTTTTTATTGCCTCTTACTGTTTTGGAAAACCGAGTAAGGATAGCCTGATGCCTGACCACAGTATGGTATGTACTGGTGGTGGCATTAGCGTAGTATATAACTGCTAAGCAAGGAATTGACCAGTTATAATACCAATCAGCCTGGTGGGAGTAGCAGCAAGAAGAACCTAATAACCTGTTTGGGGCATGGGTTCTAACCCCACCTTCTGCACCAGAGGTCCCGGGTTCGATCCCCGGACAAGACAAATATTTGTGTGCATGAACATGTCTATTTGTCTTGGTCTGGGTGTTTAATATGTATATTATGTATGTATTTACAAAAAAAAAGTATATAAGTATGTATATCCGTTATCTAGTATCCATAACACAAGTTCTTCATGATACTTAACGTGGGCTAGATAATTGGTGTGATTGTATGGAAATATTTATTTATTTTATTATTTTATTTAACCGACTTTAAAAAAGGAGGAGGTTATCAATTAAGTTGTATGTTTTTTTAAATTTTAAGTACTTTAAATAACTATTATTCTGTTTTATTGGGAAAGAAATATAAAAAGAAAAACATAAATAAAGCATACTCCAGCCAGATCTAACCAGCTGCTATCGCCCCCCCTGCATAGTCAAATTACCGACAGAATGCATATTTATGGCGTGCGAGTAATAGTTTTAATTTAGCATCGCGACAAGCAGACTTAGATCTATTTGCAATGAATGAGGCCTCGATCAAGCGAATCATGAGCAAAGATTTTTTCAACGAGACATAATTATGAACTGTTATAGTATTAATCTAGACTTAAGATTGTGCTTTTTGTAAACTTTGTTGTAATCTGTGATGACCTATAATTGGCTTTCTGTTAAGATAAGTTATCTTTTTTGTTAAACATAGCTGTTGGTCGTCCGAATATAAATAAATAAATAAATACAATATAAATAACATATCAACCAAAAAATTGTTAATGCCCACAGTTTTACGTTTTAATTTCTTGAGTATCTTCTTTTTGTTGAATACCTAACCAAATAATTTACGTTCTTCCATTATATTATAACAGCGGTCTCCATTAACAATTATTATAAGTGTGAGTAAGTGGCGGCAACCTAACATTAGGCCGCGTGCGCACTGTGGGCGTCGGCGGCACGCACCCGGACTTATTCATTACACACTATTTAGTTACGGAGATTGGCTTCTTTAAGTAGCTATGCCTATTATAACATCCTTGGTTGCTCACGTAACTCTGAAATGGATGAGTAATGCCTAGCATCATACAGTTAGTTAAGTAATTAATTTATGATTACACGGAATATACAGCCTCGGTGATGGTAGGGCTGTAAGTTTATTAAAAGTGTCAGTTTAACTTTTTTTTGCAAATATGTTACAGTATTTAACCATCATAATTTTATACAGTCTCCTACAGGTGGATCCTAGGTTTTTGGAAGAAAATAAAATATCCACGCGTACATGAAAACCGGTATTGGCGTATGAATACTGCCTTACGGTATTATATAATCAGATTCATCAGTCATTAAAATGCAATCTACGAGTAGCTTCTATTGATGATTAGGTATATTGTTTGAAACAGTAAGTACTGTCTTTTCTGCGCAGTTGAGGAAACTCTATAATGTTCATCAAATTAAGATGACATAAACTTGCAGTCATGTTATGACTAATTAAAAAACTGCAATACAAAACCTACCAATTCACCCAAAACTAAAATTTATTTAGAAAGCAGGTTTTTAAATCATCTTTTTTATCGTACTACCAATTTCTAGACCTGACAAGAAGAATATCCAAAACGAACTCTAAAAACTATACAACTTTCAAACCAAACTTTACAGGCCCCTGTCCTTCATTTTAGACTTTTTAAGTTCTTTCGTTCGTTTATTCCAAGGAATACAAAACTCTCCTTAGCCGAAGGAAGGCTGGTCAAATAACTTCAATAGAGATACAGTAAAAGAAGAGTAATTTTGTTTGAAAGATAACTATAGAATCTCATACAAAATGTCTCGCGTTTACTGTACAGTAAACGGAAAGAAAACTCATGGTAGGCCCACTGGTGCGTGGCTCGCGCATGAATCTCGTGATTATTCGTCAATGCCTGCCGTAGTCGAATCAATGCTATTGTCTCCTTAAAGTTGCGAGGTTTATTTTGAATTACAATAGTGATAATTTAATAATACCTTCAATGCTTTCAGACTCTATAAGGGTTGTAAGTATTTAACTGGTCAGATAACTTCAATATGATGTACACACCCACACAACACTCACACTTACATACACACACACACACACACACACACACACACACACACACATACACACACACACACACACGCGCGCACACATATTTACCAAAATTATATGTACAATAGACTGCGACAGTTTGTTTTTGAGAATATTATGTTTTGCATTTGTAGGAATCACCAGCTCCTAAGATACAGGATTAGTCCTAGTTTAGGAGTTGGGGACCTGAATTGTTAAAGTTGTAATTGTGACTTTTCTCAATAATGAGTACCTATTATTTTAGTTCTACAATGTTATTATTTGTTGTTAAATAAAGTTTTATTATTTATTATTGTTATTATTATTGTTGTTAATAGCGATAAATGCGTTACGCTCATCACCAGACCTGACATAACCAATGGTTCGGCGTGGCATTGAGCGGGAAGCGGTTCCGGTGTGTGGCCAACACGGTCAGCCTTTGCATCTGGTGCGTGGCTTACTCGTCAATGCCTGCCGCAGCCAAATCAATGTTGTTGTCTCCTTGGATGTTGCGAGGTTTGTTTTGAAGATACATTATTGGTTTTAAGATTAGCTTGAGTGCTATTTAGCTCAATTTTTATAAATCTGATCACCAAAGACCAAACTTACCTAACTTACAAACATCTAGGTACCTATTTTATGACGTTTACATTTTGCGATTAGTATGCTATACACGTAAGTATTTTATATTATTTACTAGAAAAATTCTAGAAAAAAATTGGCTCTTCTCACAAGTTGCTCAGACTTACTCTTGTGAGACGAACTGTTTTTTTGTTTCTAGTACCTATTAGGCATATAAAAATGCCGTAATGCATATCATAACAGTAGTTAAATTTGTAATCAGTGGTTAAGTTGCCCAGATGGGAACTTGTGGGAGAGTCGTTTTTATAGCATTTTTCTAATACTTAGTAGTATAAAAAAATACTGAAATGCATCGGTACCATTTTTGTGGGTCAATTTTTATAAACGAATTCAGATTTCTAATACATGAATTTTATATAGCACCTACCACTTTTGGTTAGTGTAGTTAAGAATCTATTTCGACAAAAATATCAGCTCATGCATATTTTTTCTCACCACTTGAAAAAAGGTGTAAGTAAAACAAAAGCTAAATATGAACAGCAGTGACCTTGTCCCACCCACAGCAGTCTGTTTTGCAACATGGGTGGAAAGCCAGCTTTCTTCAAAAGCCATCGGAAGGACCCCAATTACGAAACAGATATTGAGGCCGCCTGCAAAGGCAATACCGCGCCGGATTGTCGAAGTTTCACTGACATGTATGTGTTATTTCCGTTTATGATAATAGTTATTTGTGGCTAAAGTGACCGAGTTGTGGTATATACTGTCACTAGTATTTATAAAGCTATCAATTACAACAAAATTGGACTTTTATAATTATGTGATAGATGATTTATCATATCCGGTAATTTATGATTTTATTTATGAAGTACGAGTGTACAGGAAAGAGAATCAAATAACGTTTAAGTCTTCGTAAATCTTTCACCGTTGATGAGATTAAAACGATATTGTTATCACAAGTTTTTAATATGTAACAGCTTTGAATTTATTAAAGAGCGCGATATCGCCAAATCCTATGCGGACGAAGAGGCGGATTAATTTATGGTTTGATAAAGTTTTGTGATTTTTATTTAAGCACATTCTGAAAATTAAGAATCTGTTAATGATTTGCTGTTTTATATTTGTGTCTATAAACATTAATCTTATATTATTGTATTATTAATTAAATATGTATACTTAATTAAAAAATTAAATTTATTTTAATTAACATTATTAATATTAATAAATAAATATAAACCACAATAATCAGACGATTAAAAGACCCAAAACAAATAAAACTATGAACGTCGTGCGAACGTTGCCATTACTTTTAGCACTACACCGATACAATTCAGGCTGTATACCTACCTACTACTACCACTTTGTTTTACATGTTACACTAACACCGTCTAGACAACATACTGTAGCGAATTTTCGAGGCTTATTTAGTAGTTTTCTGTCAAGTGTACAAAGGCCGTCTGAGCCGCGTGCCGGTGTCAGGGTTCCGCGCTTGTTGACACTTTCACTGCGGCTTACTGGCTGCGGCTGCTTACGTCACCAGTGTACCGCGCAATTATATCATCACTAATTCAGCTGATGGCTGACGATGGCACACTGGCCCGAAATCTCGCGTTTGTCACTGTTCGATCCGTTGTTGAATGACGCGCTGAAGATTTGACTGAAGGGCACGCGATTTTAGAAGTTATCATGAAACATTTCTTTGTATGGTAATTTGGGTAAGCAGAATAAAAAACGAAAGAAAGTTTGCGTAGTTTATTTACGGCGTCTAGTATAGTAGTTTAATGTGACATTTTATAAAAACCAATAAGCAGTTTTGAAATTTAAAGTACTGTATCTCGCAATTATAACATCACTAAGGCAGCTGGTGGCTGACGATGGCACACTAGCCCGACATCTCGCGTTTGACTCTGTTCGATCCATTGTTAAATGACGCTCTGAAGATTTGATTGATGGGCACGGGGTTTTGGAAATTATCATGAAAAATTTCTTTGCAGTAATAGTAATTCAGGTCAGCAAAAGAAAAAAAGAAAGAAAGTTTGCGTAGTTTATTTACGGCGCGTATCGTATAGTTTAATATGTATATGAATACGTAATGAAAGTCAATAGGCAGTACTAAAATTTATCCTTTTTTAACTTAAGTAATAGTAGTAGTAGTCAGCTGTACCGCACAATTTCATCATCACTGGTGGCTGACGATGGTACACTGGCCCGAAATCTCGCCGATACGGTTGTTGAATGGCACGCTGAAGAATTGATTGAAAGGGTGTTGGAAATTATCACGAAATATTTATTGGGTTTATTAAGGCGATTCGGGGATGGCATTGGATTTCGGAAATGGCATGCTGACGAATTGATTGAAAGCATGTTGGAAATTATCCCGAAATATTTATTGAGTTTATTAAGGCGATTCGGGGACGGCATTGGATTTCGGTAATGGCATGCTGAAGAATTGATTGAAAGCATGTTGGAAATTATCCCGAAATATTTATTGAGTTTATTAAGGCGATTCGGGGATGGCATTGGATTTCGGGAATGGCATGCTGAAGAATTGATTGAAAGCATGTTGGAAATTATACCGAAATATTTATTGAGTTTATTAAGGCGATTTGTGGATGGCCTAGGATTTCGAGAATGGCATGCTGAGGAATTGATTGAAAGCTTGTTGGAAATTATCCCGAAATATTTATTGAATTTATAAAACAGATTCGGGGAAGCATTTTTGTGTCGGTATGAGACGCGGCGGCCGAATAAATTGTGAAAACAACAATAAATAATAGTAAGTAATACATCCTTATATGAGTAATAAGTTACACTTACTTAAAATACAGTAAACAGCACGTTAGGCTTTACGGTACTACAAAAACCGAAAAGCGACATAAAGGGGGCTTGCTGTAAAGTCTACGCGACCTTCTCTTGTGTGTAGCTTTTTTATAACCCCAAGAAGTGTACTGAACTATTAAAACTTTACCTGAACAAGAAAAGTAACGAATCAAGTTCATTTAAACCTACGAATAACATTTTCATTATAACATTTTATTACTAAAATATTTGAAAGATCAACAGGGGATGAAACCGGTTGATTTTTACAAACAAAATGATTTTGAGCTTTCTAAAATTTAATGAACCGAATACAAAAAAAATTGTTAAATATAAGAATGAAATAAAAAGCGATTGTAATCTTTTATATCGTTACAAAGATATCAAAGGCGAAACTTTATTTATATGTACTTAGTTGATGTTAGCCTGTCCAATGTATATTATATTGCATTGTCAGTAGAACAAAACAATTTTTGATTGCTTTCGGTCTTATTTGGTAGCGGGATTGTTCTTATTCAATGTCGCAATTAGCTTCTTGGTAATTTATATTCTTCACGGCGTGTCTATCACTGTCACCGGATTACAAAAGTCCCAGAGGTCACGACTGTACCAAAACTAAATATTAGTATTTTTGCACAAAAATTTGTCTATAACATTGCCTTGTTCTAATTTCATTTTTCTTATTTACAGAACTTTGTTGTCACGAGATATCGTTGTCGTCATCAGCCATTTTAATATCCCCACTGCTGGGGCACTGGCCTCCCTTATGGATGGATAAGGATACTGGGCCAAGACCCTCCACGGTTCCAATGCGGATTGGTGGGTTTTAACGACTGCAAATGCAGCCGGGACTAAAGACTTATCGTGCCTTCCGAAGCACGGATGAGCTCGAGATAGTAAATTTTTGATCACCCATCACGTGACAGACCATTGTGAAAATTGCTTAACTTCAACAATCGCAGGCCGAGCGCTATTGATTATGTAGAAAAACATCCTGGCTTTCTAAAAGCAAAAGAAAAACACATAATGTCAGCAACTAATCATGAGAGCCATTCTCAAAGGTCGCGATTTGGTATTCTAATTGTAGGAGGCATGTTGGCAATATGTTGCTATTTAATTCATTTAAAGGTATTCAAACTTTGATGTTCATATTTAAAAAATTGTACTTTCCCAGTTAAAATACTAATATTAGTATTATTATAGCCCAAATTATTATTTGTAGTTGATATCATAATACAATCATTAGAAGGGCACTCAAAAGGGAAAAGTTAATGGGATCATACATAACCTCGGTTGTAAATTTTACAACATCGTCGACTGAGAGTATGTAAACTGCCCGTAAGTTTCGGTTCACCGTGCATTGGGAACAGCCACTAAAGTCAATTGTTTCGAGGTACCTACATTCGGAATCTAATTGCACTCCAGTGCACAAAACCTACTAAGATGATATCGGTTAAAGGGATTGGCTTGAATAAGTAATTTGAATTGAAATTTTATTTGCAAGCTTTTGTTAGTTAATATGAATCTCCAGGCTCAAAGAGACTCTAAAAATAATGGTCATAATAATACTTTTTTGCTGTTTTGTCATGCGTAATCGTAAGGCTCAGAGGCTCAGAATCTAGAGGCTCAGATCCTAGAGGCTCATAAAATAGTGTGGTCTATCAATATCCATTTGAATTTTTGATAGGTACTGATCGTGTAGTCTAGTGTATTGACGACTGTCAGTATTTATTGCGGTTTTCTAGAATTCCGTATTTGCAGACTGTGATAAATACTGACAGGTCTATATTAATTCGCATAAAGTAATACTCCTAATTCAAATTGGAAAAACGTTAAAACGCATAATTTTTTAATCGCATAACATTATTCTGCAGAATACGCAAAATTTTAATGCGCATAACGTTACTTTGCACAAGTATTAAATAATTTAAGTTAAAGTACTTCTGTAGTCTGAAAAAAATTCACGAAATTTAAGTAATTTATTTAACACTTAAATTTCTTACTTATTACGTGACCTACAAGAATAAGATAAACTAGGCGTTTTAATTTTAGATATTCAAATACGTAGGTACCCTCTCAGTGAGAAGTTAATTAGGATGTAAAAATATCTATTATCGGGCTTGAACAAAAATACCTAACATCAAAGGCTAAGGTGGGAGCTTCGCTTCTTTTATTTTATGACAATTAAAGTTATAGTTAATAATGTTATGCATATTTAAATTATGCGAATTTATGTTATGTATGTTAAGTTCACATAATTTAAAAATGCATGACACAAAGTTATGTTTTTTATTATTATGTCTAAATCTTTTACGAATTCATATTATGGCAATTAATGTTAGGCGTAATAATGAATGTGTAGGCTTTGTTGTTCACTCCGATAATTAAATGAAATTTATCAGTATTTACGAAAAACTTGTTTGCGTATCAACTCATCTGGAAGATCTCTCTGCGTATGTAATAGCAGGCTTTTTGCCTCAGTCACTGCACTTACCCAAGTTCCGAGGAGTTCTTGTACTTTTCTCTTTTCATTTCCACGCCCGTAGCTCAATGTCGCCACCGCATTTCACTCATCACCGCCATCGCGCTCACGCGCACGCAAAATACTTTCATTAACTACTACACTGATGTCTGTGCCACAATAACAATCACCACCTATAACAATATAGAAACAACAAATTATCGACGGATATCATAAACGAAACTTATGACTAAACTACAAAAAAATCTTGCAAATACCACGATTTGTGAGGTAATACTGATGAAATTTAAAAACGCTGTCAGAATTGGCATTGTGTCATGAACGCTTCTGACTTAATATTAGTAGAAATATTTGACTTACAAGCGTGAAACATTCCTGTTTACTTTGTATTACATGTGTGAGTGCTCATAAACGTTAAGGAAATGAAGACTCATCGTCAGTTCCATATATGTATCGGGAGGTTTTATAATGACTGTGATTATTTTTTCTAATTTGGATCTGTGCAGGAAATCCGGAATCGTAAATAAAATATGAAAGACAATATGAACATATGTAGTTATCTGTTATGCAAGCTAAAAAGTTGGATTTAGCGGCGAGTTACCTCGATTGGAAACTGAGCGTAGCGAAGGTTTCAAAGGTACGAGACGCCAAGAACGTTTCTGCCGAGCGCAACACACAATTTTTCACTTCATCACACATTGATTATTTTTCTAATTTCGAACTGTGCAGGAAATCCGCAATTGTGAATAAAATATGAAAGATGATATGAAAATAATTATTCTCACGTCACACGCTCTGAAAAGGAGGTTCTGTCAATCAGTTTAGGCGTAGAAAATCGCTTTTTGCGGCCTAGCGCGGCAAAGTACTTTTTTTAATTTAATACCTAAAATATGTCTTAATAATGCGTTCCGAATCGCACTATTGACTTTTTTATTATATTTGATTCTTATTTTTATTAGCTTTAAATTAATTATAATACTCCGTTTTGGTTTAATTATATTATTTTAGTTAATTGAATCATAAAAACAATAACAATAAGATTAAACTATTTGTTATAAGAATTTTATATTAGCCTGGGTGAGATTTCACAACCTATAATTGGGTTTCGGACTGTGACATAAATCTTTATTTTTAAATTGTCTTTGTCTTGAACCTCATGTCAGTGTCAACATTTACGGAATCGTTTTTATTCTTTTTAATAAGTAACAATTATTCCTACTTTAAATAACTTTGAATTAACTATAATACGCCCTTTTTTATAATTTTAGTTTTTTATATCATTAAAACAACGAGAATAAGGTATATTTAGATTAAACTTTATGTTTAAAGATTTTTTTTACCGGAAGTTGACCGCGGAAACAACCATAAAATGTTCCTCGCTGTTGTGAGGTGAAAAATTGTGTGTTGCGCTCGGCAGAAAAGTTTTTAGCGTCTTGTACCTTTGAAATCCTCGCTTCGCTCAGTATTCAATCCTAGAATCCTTCACTTGCTCAGACTACAATAGAGGTAACTCGCCGCTAAATAACCAACTTTCCAGCCTTGCACAACAAATAACTATTGTTATGCAAGGCTGGAAAGGTGGATTTAGCGGCAGGCTACCTCGATTGAATCCTGAGCGTACCGAGGGTTTCAAAGGTATTAAAATTTTTCATTTCACAACAGCGAGGAATTTTAACATTGAAAATGTTTTATCGTTCGCTCCATTAGGCCCCCATTTTCGCTGATAGTGCGACTCGCCCGTGATACCCTGATGTTTAGGGCCACGAGGACGTATGAGGGCTCACAAGACGCGGAATTTGAAGGGCTTTAAGATTATGTAAAAAATATTTTGGAAAAGTCAAAAACTTTTTTGGAAATTGAAAAAAACAGTTTTTTGATATCTCGAGAACGGGGCCGAATTTCAAAAATATGAAAAAAAGCTCCTCGGCATATATACCAAGGAATATTTTAGGTCATTACACTTTTTTCGATATTTTTGACGGTTCAGGCTGTAGAAGTGCCAGTTTTGCGCGGCGCGAGGTGCGATATCACGCGGCGGGCGGATCGCGTGCGGCCACGAGGAGTATGAGAGCTCAAAAGACGCGAAATTCGAAGGGCTTTAAGATGATGTAAAATAATTTGGAAAAGTTTGTTTTGAAAAAAAAAAAATGGTTTTGAAAAAAGTTTGGTTGCGTATTTGTGCTAAATTGTACGGTGATGGGAAATAAAAATATATTATAAACATGTTTTTTTTAATATTCTATAATAGGTAGATTAATTTTCAATGCCCTTTCAAGTTGTGTAGAGCACGAGATCTGTGAAAGGTTCTTTCCGCGGTCAACTTCCGGTACAAACATTTTTTAACAAATAGTTTTTTAACAAACAACAAGAATTAGGTATATATAAATATACCGTTAATTCAAAGTTATTTAAAATATGTTTTTTTTTACCTCTATTAACATTAAAACGATTCTGTAAATGTTGGTATAAGTAAGTATAAGACAAAGACAATTTAAAAATAAAGGTTTATGTCACGTTCCGAAATCCAATCATAGATTGTGAAATCTCACTCAGCCTAAATATAAAATTCTTATAACAAATAGTTTAATCTTTTCGTTATTTTTTTATGATTCAAGTACCTAACTAAAATAACATAATATTTTAGTTACTTAAATTTAATTTAAAATTAATTAAAATTAAATTTTAAAGAAAAATCAATATAATACTAATATTAAAATGATTTTTCTTTAAAATAAGAATAAAATGTAACATAAAAAGTCAATAGTGCGATTCGGTACGCATTATGACGTATTTTTCTTTCTAAATCAAATTATATAAAATAATTGTTCTAAATCAAAAAAATAGTTTACCACTCTATTCCGTTAATATGCGATTTCCGGCGCAGAAATTGAATGACAAAACCTACTTTTCCGAACGTCAAGGTGAAAAAGTTGTTTTGATTATGCGCGCTAAACATATGGAAAATGATATAAAGGTCTATATTTCATAGGAGTCTAGTTTTAATTTAGATTTGAAGTTGGGATATTTTATTATTAAAATTTTGTCGTTTTCGAAGGCGTTGGTCGTCTTAACAAAAAAATGTACATTATAATTGACCACGAGCTACGTTACAATTAATTTATGGGTTTTGTATCCAAAACTGTATTAGCGATAGAAACTTGTAAGATTTTAGTTTCAGAGTTATTTGTCGTCGCAGATTATAATCGCTTTAAAAAACATACAATAATAAAAAATATAAAAGACTCATCTAATAATAATAATTAATAGAACATTCTAGATGGAACTGAGTGCAAGTCGTAGATCTTATTATTAAACGTATCTGTCTGGGAACTTACGTGATCTCGACAAAGCCTCTCGTTGCCTAGCTATACAACGAATTAAGAAGTTGCGATTTCCATAAAAGTTCAGCATCAAATTAGTGTTAATGTATTTACTCGTAAATTATTGTAAAGAACAGGTAGGACTCGACAGAGTGCCTTTTTTAAACATGCAAAGTCACATCCGTTATGATGACTAGGAAACAACTTTGTATGATGACCTCGTTAGCGCAACGCTCACCAAAACATTTTAATATCTTTCCAAAACTTTAAAGATTTGAGATGATAAGTTCTGACTTCAACTATTAGACAAATTGTTTTGTGTTACGTCAGTAGCCATTTATGGTTTGTGTTATAATATCAGTCTGCAACTTTGTCTGTGTGGACTGGTACATACAAGGAGATTTAATATATTTAGATGAATTTTAAATTGCAATACTTTTTTTTTGCTAGAGCTTAATTGTCTCTGACTTCCGAAATTATGAAAACTAAATTATCAATCATGAAATAAACAATAAATCCCATAGGTACTGGCTGGGGCAATTACATTAAAAATAAAAAATACAGTAAATAAAGGTACGGAACTGCAATAATTTTACATTATACACTGACCGCTGCGCCGTAGAAAACTTTTGGTTGTCAGCGTCATCATTATTTTTCCGACTTCAACAAATTCGTTTTTTATCACTTCCAACATGCAGCTCACATGAAAAATTTGGCACTATGATATTTGAAAGTATACATCGACGTTTCAGAAGAAAATTACGTCTTTGTTATTTTAAAATAAAATTAAAATTAGTGCATTTACCTCAGGAATCTACTTGTAATTCTTAGAAATTATAAATTCTAGAGACTATTATGACGCTCTATCTATTTTTAGACAATTTCTATTGACACACATTTCTAAAATAAAACCTCTGCACATTTTGGACTTACAATGTAGGTACAGCTGTTTTCTAACGGGACATCAGATTCGACTTATCATCATAATTTTATCGCATTGCACGTTCTAATTTCGCACGTCGCGCCTGTCAAACCGGTTTCCGCTTCTTCATTGCATTTGTACAAAATTGGTGGCATCTTGTCATTAGCAAAAGTTCGGCCCATGATTTAAATTTGTTGTTAGAGCCTACGACATTTTTATTTAGCAATAACCCATAAGAATCTGCAGTTTTGTCATACGCGTCAGGGATAAAGAGTGTTGAAACAACACATTTGGATTGTGCTTATTGTTGTCTACGATTTATGTTCATTATTTAATTATTAATGTTTTTAAAGGTTTCTCATTATAAGCTATTCGAAGATTTTATATTTATTATTATTTGAAACCTTGAAAAGATTTGTCAATTTTAAGTTAAACAAAGGAAAACTAAACCTTTGGATTGCAAAACTTTTCATAGTTATCTACTCGATTAATGAATGGCCATAACAATTCGTTTTTTTAATGTCTCTGAAGTCTTATTGATTTTGAGTCAAATACAAATAATATCACCATGGTTAGGTACGTAAATATTTGTTACAAAAGCCTATCCTATATTGCTAACCTAAGTATTTTTGATCAGACCAGATGAAGTTGTTTTCTTCTCTGGCTTAATTCCTGACCCAGCTACAACTATTTTCGTAATAACACAAAATATCAATCACAGATTGATTTTTATATAAAATCACGAATAATTAGCTAGCCTCAGACTGTAAAAAAGACACTTTATTCACTGTAAGTATTTAATGTATCTTAGCAATCTCAATTTTTTCATGAGTGTGTTAATGGAAAATCCCAGTGACAATGGACTTAAAAAGGGACATTACAGATTTACTTTTAGTGTCGACTCAATTGCAAAACTTGGCCTTCATATTTAGCTGTTCAGGAGCGGCACAATCGCCGCGCAGCCGCCTATAATTACTCATTAAACTAATGGATCTTCGATCGGGGCCACTGCATTATTTGCCTTGTCACGATCCCAAGGAGCACGTCAACTATACGCTGCGCTGCTGCACCGGCACTGCATCTGTAGGTACAGATTTTGCGAAATGTGGTACAATCTGGTTCATTGTTGTGAGTGACCTCCATTTACAGATTGCATCTGATAATGTTTGTAAATCTGTATTACGCTTCAATTCATTACGATCGATTCTTTTAATCTGAGATTATCAATGCATTTTAAATTCCTTTTGACGCAGGAAAAGCTTGTTCTCTTTTGACACTGATGGATTAAATTAATGATATATAGTTAGTTCTTATCCAAGTTTTTTGTCGGAGGATTTTCTGAAACCTGTTTGTAATTTTGTACAGAACTAATATTCACGAGAAAGAAGGTTAAATCAATATCTATTTTTAGGTATTCTTGAAATTATTTGTTATTATAGAAATACAAGGAGACATTGATATCAAAACAAAAACTTAATTAAATATATAAACATCATCATTGGCAGTCCATTAAAATGTAAATAGTAAGGATGTAACATCACTCTGTTTTACATAAACATAAATTAATATATAATTTAGGAGAGCAATATAGTCAAATGTATAATATTATCCTTCTAAAACACGGAGCAAGGTATGAAAATTTCATTACATTTGTTTTAATGAATTTGCACAGAGGGTTATCGCCTGAGGTGGCTTAACTCTAGCATAGAAGGTCGCCGTATATGTTAATGTATAAAAAGTAAACAGAGATAAGCTGTGACGTCGACTCTTGCGCAACCGGTCACAAGCATCGATCACACGTGGCCTTGCCCGAAATTCTTCTTCGACTGTACAGCGAAACCCGAGCCTTACACTGAACACAAAACCAAACAGATATCCTATCAATCATCATGAACATTTCGCACATGCGGGTTTTACTTGATGATAAATGGAACTATGTAAAAGGAACTGACTATTATTATATTATAAAGAGAGGAAAGTGTGATTCGGAAACTTGTGTTGAGAATTCTAAACCTGGTCCACTCATTTATTGTTACATTAGTTACTATGAAACAGGTGAATTGAGAAATACACACATCAACACTGTCTAGGGATATTATATTACATTCTTCATAACTCAAAAACTATCTACAGTACAGTAAAAGTTTTTATGGGGGAAAAAACCCTCAGGGCTAGCATGGGCTGGGGATAAAACTTTTGTCCACCGGTTATATCCACTGACAAGGGATAAAATTATTTTATCCACCTGCCAAAGCACGGCAACAGGGGGAAAGAGAATTAAATCACTTTTTGACATTAGACGTGGATACTCACCCCCCGCCTATAGCGCGGCGACTAGTGGAAGAGAAAAATTACAGATATTTTGACATAACAAAGGCAGAAATTTGTCCTCATCTTTAGATGGTGGGTTTAAGTATATCTCTTGGAAAAAATTTGTTGTAATATAAAAATGTCTCGTGCATACTGGAGCTTAGTGCTGTAGTCGGGAATGGAAAAAAACAGTAGTAAAAACACAAAAATAAATAAGTACTTACTTTTTAGCACTCATTATAATATTATGTATGTGTATAAGATTTTGGTAATAAATTATTATTTGGTTTGAGGTTATATACTCAGAGACATTGACAACAAAACAAAATAAATATCCAGCCAGATGTAATAAAACGAAAAAAGTACTTTTGTTTACCACGACATTCTCGACTATTTTGTAATTGAATAAATTTTTTCTTATAATAGCAATAATTTCGGGGACAAGCGTTTCCCCTGTTTTCTCTACCGTGAATAGTTTATCCACCCATGTCGCCATGCTCGGAGGGTGGACAAAAGTGACAGAGGGGAATAGTATTTTGTCCTCTCCCTGTGGATAAAATGTCTCCGGCCATGCTAGCCCAGGATCAGGGCTAATATGGGCTGGGGATAAAACTTTTGTCCACCGGTTATTTCCACTGACAAGGGATAAAATTATTTTATCCACCTGCCAAAGCACGGCAACAGGGGGAAAGAGAATTATATCACTTTTTGACATTAGACGTGGATACTCACCCCCCGCCTATAGCATGGTGACAAGTGGAAGAGAAAAATTACAGATAATTTGACATAACCAAGGCAGAAATTTGTCCTCATCTTTAGATGGTAGGTTTAAGTATATCTCTTGGAAAAAATATAATTAGTTGTAATATAAAAATGTCTTGTGCTTACTGGAGCTTAGTGTTGTCGTCGGAAAGGGAAAAATAGTAGTAAAAACACAAAAATAAATAAGTACTTACTTTTAGCACTCATTATAATATTATGTATGTGTATTAAGGTAATAAATTATTATTTGGTTTGAGGTTATATACTCAGAGACATTATTTATTTATTTGTTTATTGGGCAGTCAACAAAAACATGTACTAACAATATGTAATACATTAAATATAGAATCTTAGTCTAAGTACAGTTTCTAATTATAGACAGCCACGGCAAGCAATTACGAATTTCAAAAAATAAAAAAATAAAGACAATGTAAAAATCTAAAACATTGACAACAAAACAAAATAAATATCCAGCCAGATGTAATAAAACGAAAAAAGTACTTTGGTTTACGACGATATTCTTGACTATTTTGTAATTGAATAAAAGTTTTCTTATAATGGCAATAATTTCGGGGACAAGCGTTTCCCCTGTTTTCTCCACCGTGAATAGTTGCTGGGTTCCATCTTTAGAAATAAAAAAATTGTAAAACAAAAGAATGCATGATCATTTGAATATAACTTTCGCAAAAGTTAGTTTTTCTTATAAACAAACCGGCGTTATTTTTGAAAATTAAAGACGATATAACATTTTTTTTTAATTTTAATCGAAATTTTGTTTTGTTTTTTTTCATGCCACGTCTACATTTAACCAGTTTAGAACAAATTAGAGCTGCAGGAAAGTTAAAAGCTGGTGCTATCCAACGCATGTTTGTTGTTGACTGACTTGAGTAGACCCTTTGAACCCACCAAAACGTGATTTCCTGATTATGGCCACGTCATCGTTTCACGAGAGATGTTGCGGTACGGCATTCTGGCAGAAAACGCGTTACAACTCTTAGACATGACCGTTTTCTACGAAATATCGCCAAGGGACAACCCAATATAATGGATATGGAAATGGTTCAAAGACTCAATACGACCACATTGTGTAATAAGAAAAACAATATTTTTAAAATTGAAAAGGTTTTTTCGTTCGCTCCAGTGTAGGCCCCCATTTTCGCTGTAAGTCCGACTCGCCCGTGACACCCTGAGGTTTAGGGCCACGAGGACGTATGAGGACTCAAAAGACGCGGAATTTTAAGGGCTTTATGAAGATGTAAAAACTTTTTTGGAAATCGAAAAAAAAAAACGACTTTTTCGACCGAGAAATCGTGTTTTCACAGAAAATTTCCGATATCTCGAGAACGGGGCCGAATTTAAAAAAATATGAAAAAAAAAAACACTTCGGTATTGAACCAAGGAACATGTTTTGTGTTTGGAAAAGTTGGCAAAAAAAAAATTAAAGGTTTTGAAAAAAAAATCTAAAATTTCGACAGAAAAAGTACGCGTTCTTACTGAAAATTGAATTCGACGGGTTTCAAGATAATGTAAAAAAAATGTTAAAATAATTATTTGGAAAAGTGAAAAATAATTAAAATTTTCGACAGAAAAATGACGCGTTCATTTCAATCAAGGAAATGTCAGAACTGTGAGCGTTGACACTCTGTTAGATTTCTTTCACTAACAATAATAAGTAGATTTATTTTCAATGCCCTTTCAAGTCGTGAAGAGCACGAGATCTGTGATTTTTTTTCATATACATATGGCGTTTTAGATTATTATTAGTACCAGTAATATCGTACAAAAATTAATGCTTAAATTGGAATAATTCCGATACACCTGCATTTTTGGTATGGTTTTTAAATATGTCTAGATAGTATTTATTTTCCCCGGAGATTCCATTATACCTGATATTTTGGTCGAAATTTTCTATTTGCCAAAAGTCAGCGCGCTTAAATTTAAGAAAGCTACAAATCTGGATAAATACTATCTAGGACCTAGATTCTAGGTGAACCCAAACAACATACCAAAAGTGCAGGTGTATTGGAATTATTCCGATTTCGAATGTAACAGACTGGTCTATACCTATTAAAGTATGTTTTTTATTTCAAAATTAGTTGATTATGTTAAAATTTAAGCTAAGACAGTGAGCGCACGAAAAATTTTTGGCTTCACAACTAATTTGTCTCTGACGAGTTTGTATGAAAAGAGTGTCGCTTCACAACATGCGCGTACTTTCATACAAGTCCATAGACTTGATGCTAGAGACAAATAAGTTGAAGAGAAAAAAATTGCTCGAGCGCGCTGTCGCTGGCAGTACACACGAATATAGGTTAAAACATTGATTACCTATCTATCAAAGTTTAATTATATACTCGTATACGGGTTGCTATTGCAATCGGAATGCAATGACTTTGAATTATATTTCAATTAAGTATATAATAGTTCGAACCTTGAAAGTGATATTTAAAGAGACCTTAAGAGTTGTTTTAGATCGCTAACGTACACAATAACACTTAGTAATTATTCTTTAAGCGTTTGCTTTATAACTAGTTTATCTGATCTATTCAGATAATAGGTCTAAACTTAGGTTTCTTATTTAGAGTCAAAGATTGCAGATAATACTACTACTTAAAAAGAATGCCAATAGATAAATAGTAATGTAAACGGTCGATTCAACACATGGACGAATTAAGATTCCACACAATAGTTTAGTTAGTTTAAAATTAGGCAGTGTTTCTACAGTTAGCGTCAAATGGAAGCAGAATAAAATTTAGTTTAAGAGATAGGAAAGAATTTACTTGAACCAAATTTTTCCATTTTCTAGCAAACTTATGAAAAATTATGAAAATTAAATGAATTTATTCTATTTAGGCTATTATAACCACAATCGATCGTCAAAATGGCTAGGTAACGAGATCAACCGGCAAGAAATCGTCAAGGATTGACTCTGTTTTTTCCACCTCATTTCATTTTGTACAGAATCGTGAAATTGTAAAAACAAATGAAATTATCATATTTAAAAATTGTGGTGAACTGGTATTTATATTGCCTACTACTTGAGAGCTTGATTGTCTCGAAGAGAACTTGGCAACGTTCAACATCCAAATGAAACATATTTTGCAAACATTTGCACTGGACACTTGGTTTGCTGGCGGAAGAATCGGTCGTCGATTGTACAACAATTTAAAAGAGGCTTGATTTTATTGTTTCACAACACTACCTAATTAAATATTATAATAGTTTTGTGATATCAGCATTTTATTAATGCAAATTAAGGCGAGTATTTTCAAATATCACTCTTAGTAGGTAGCTTATCTTATATACCTACTTAGCTACCTAGAAATTTACATTAAGATAATTTTCTGTATGGAGAATCGAACACATGACTTCGCTATGGTATCAGTAGAACCAGCTAAGGAGGTCGTCAAAGTTTTAGCTGTCGCTTTGATGTAGCAACCAACATTTGTCAAGATACTTAGATACGGTTGCTATATCTGCTCGAAACACATGCATCCATGTATGATGAATTTGCAACCTTGTAATACTGACACAGTCACCATTTCCGATAGACTGCGCATAGCAAACCTTATTCTTCATAGTTTATTATCTCGGTGACATAAGAATGCTCCTTACGCAATTTGTGACGAGAAAGTAGTTTTGTCTTTACATTAAATTTCACAAAAACAAAGTTTATGAAATTGATATCGTTGTCGGCTCACGCGTTGCGAAAGGGCATAGACGACATGTGGCATGTGGCTCGGTAAAACAATCGGGCTCACGTCACGGCCATGTAAATAGTTCTTAGAAACAACGGCTCTATGGAAATCGTTGCACTCAATAATTTAATTAAACTACATTACAATACAACAAATGGTACAAAAGGGCAAACTCTCACATTCGCAACCTACCATTAACCAAAAAGTGAATAAGTATAGGTTCTCTTTGGACAAACATGCTTCATATTAGGCCACATTTCGATTTCCATGCTTGCGCATACAAATTATAAAAGTTTAATAAAAGTGTTTTTATAGTTTAGTTTAGGAAATAACTATTTTTGTGCACTTATACTTATCAATAATACAAACATTTGCGATAATATTTTCTTAATCAAGTTGATGAAAAATTTTGATCTCACATTCAAGTTGAAGTGGAACCAATAATTCAATACATTATAAATTTTCAATGTATTGAACTATTGGTTAGTTAAGGTGCAATTGAGTCACACAACCGCTGTCTAATGTGAGAAACTATATCACACTGCGGCTCACTGTGTGTGGGAAAGTATCAGAGCTAAGCCAGCACAATAGTTAAAGCCCAGCACGCACATCTGTATTAAACCCGAAAACAATTGTTTTAACGAACCAAATCAGCTGTTATAATTAATATCTTCATTCATTCCCACGTCAGTCATTTCAAAATTTCAAGACAGACACCTCTGACGTAGTCTTTCTTTGCAGCTTGCGTTAAGGTCGTGTTTTGTTTATTATATACCTGATTAGCAAATTATTCTTAATTATGAGAGATTTCCCATTGTATTCTTCGTCATTCACGATTTTCTGTACTGAACAACAGGCTGCTAGCTGTTTCTTTATAATATGCCTAAAAAGAGAGAATATACGCGAATTTAAAGTTGTGATTTGAATTGCAATCGCTTTAATTTCCCTTTAGACATAGAAGTGAAAATAAATAAAATGCTTCGACCCGTCGTCGTTTTTAATCATAATACCTATTAGTAGTTCTAAAGTAAAAGAACTTATAGTTGAAATATTCATTTTGTTTCAATAAGATAGTTAATGAATTCGATTGTAATTTATTATAGTTTATTATTATGAGCTACATGCCTTTGTTATAAAGTTATAATATCTGTTAAACAAAAGGCCATTACTTGAGCTGATAATTCATAAAGCTTAACCATAACCAGCTTGACATAAATTAGAAAGAGATTAAAGGCTTTATAGATAGTGTGGACAGTTAAATAACTTTAAATAATTGTTGAGTAATATTAATGTTGGAGGTAGGGCTATTATCTCAAACTGTTCAATTTTAATAGAACTATATCACGCACTCCCAGCATTTAATGTGAGATAGACGAAGAGGTAACAGATAAAGATTAATGTCAAGTCAACGCAATGTTAATGTTCTCACTCAACGGGAGAGATAATAATTAAACAAGAAAATATACTAGAAAAAAGCAACTTGTGTCATGTCGCTCTGAGGCGGTATTTATTACATAAAAAATATCATTGTAAAATACTGAATTAAAAAGTTATAAAGGGAGAGATAATCAAGAAAAGGACATAAATTCTTATATTACATCATAGTAATAGGTATTCCATCAAAGTAAGTAAAATATAAGGGTTTTCCCTACTTCAGAAGTCGTGTGAAAGTCCAGCTTGCGATATGATTGGTTAATCGTAATCGGTTGTGAAAAAATATTATTCAAATACGAAATGAGTTTAGAAACCCAAACGAATCGTTGTACCGAGCCGCTCAATTGTTCTCTGTAATCTACCGCTATGGTCAGGCTGAAGGCAGTTGTTTCTAATTAAATGAAACATTTAAATAGATACTACTAACATAACACATATGTCACTGACATCAAAATTAGCGAAGTGTTTGTAAGAGATTGAAAAATGATAATGATTGTCCTCATAATTGATCTTTTGTAACTCAACTTTTATGCAATCTACGAATTAACCTGCTCGATGTTATGCTTTATGTGCTTCATAATTATATTATCCCTTAAGGCTTTTAAGTAACACCGACGTACACCATACATCGTACTACCTCGCAATTAAGCCAGATACCTTTGTTGCCACACAGTTATATAAGGAGATACTGTCAAGTCATGATTTATGGAATTTAAAGAACTTTTTAATTTGGTTATGTCATTGTTTTAGAGTCTTTTGTCACTCGATTAATTCTTAATTTTTAGTCGTGCATCTATTGTGATCTTTGCGGATGTCCTACTTAGTTTACCCCACCTTGTTGTATAAAATTATAGCGTGTTCAAATCTTATTTACGTGTTTGTCCATGAACTTACTATTTTGTAAAATCAAATTTAAAATTGTGCAATTTCAAAGTTTCCTTTGATGGACAACGCAAGTTGGGCCTCAGAACAATGTTATCAATCTAAATGTAATTACGAAAAGCAACCAAGGGAATTTAGTAGTGTGGGAATCACTTCTTTAATTTTATAGTAATTAGCACAGCTTCTGTTGCTAAAAGTATTTTTAACATTACTTAGTTAATATGTACTAAATATTTAAAAAATAGCATTGTAAAATGCAAAATTAAAATGTTATAGTATGTACTACTTCAGTAGTCGTAATATTTTTTATTGTCTGTCGAAGCATCTTTCTCTTTATAATATTCCTTCCTTTTCCTTTCTTTAAGACATCTTTCCTCTTAATAATATTATTAAAGATGACATTCACTTTTAGTAAATTTTTTTGCATTCAAAAATGAAAAGCAAATTCTGCTTTACTGAAGTCTGACGCTGACACAGTTCTAAACTCCATAAAAAATAAACAATTAAATGAATTGATATGGGATTCACTTAGCAATATTGCGTTAGCGTCCTCTGGAATATAAACACGAGTTGTAAAAAGTCAATGTTACTGCAGTAATTAAATCAGAGACATTATAATGTTACGTATATAGTACATACTTTGGCCAACATGCAAATGAGTGCCTGGTATTTATCACACAGTTACTCCAATCTGACATTTTGCAAAGGTCAACATGTGAACCTAACTAAATCGACGCGAGGCAGGCATGTCCAAATTATAGCGTGTCCTTATTAAATGGCTTAACAATTATTTGGGAAGCTAGCAATTACTTGTGGCAAGAACTTAGGACAATGGGCGCATTGTTTTAGAAATAAGGTCGAAAATGTGTGTACGCTTGACACCGTCTCCTTAAAAAAGACATCAACGCGCTAACATGAGTCAGGACGGGACTCGAGAGTTGGTTTAAAGGTGCGGGAATCCATAATATAAATTGTTTGCACTTAACGCCAATTTGGTAAGGGACTACAAAATGTTTAATTCAAATAAGAGTTGTCGTAAATTGTTTTAATTGAGGACAAGGATGTCGGCCTTAGCCGCGTGCGACTTTGCTCGCAGATAGCGGCGGGCGTTTAATCGATCTATTCACCTGCTGCCGACGCCGAATTATCCTTGTCCAGTCACATTTAGACGTGCACGTAATGAGCGAGGTACTTCCGCCGGACAAAGCGATTTGTTCACACCACTAACACTAGGAAACGAGTCGCGTTACGAAACTTGTCAAGTCGCCGACAGAGTGCGCCGCCGTCGCGCGACCACTGAAAACTAAGCGCGCGCTCACTCTTGCGCCGAGAACCGCGCGACGACGAAAGTCAGAGAAGGACGGCAGCTCATTTCTTTCTTTCACTCACGAGGCGAAATGTCAGCTTTCTTATCGATCAGTCAATAGTTCAATGGGCGAGCAAAGTTCGGCGGCTGATCGTATCGTAAAATGTGACATTGTATTTTGGAACCTATTTTGAATAGTTTATTAGGTTGTCCATATTAAAGTGTAGGCATTTCCTTACAAGATTTAACTTAAATACTCAGACAGTAATAATTACTAGATAATATCAGAAAATTGGGAGTATTTAATATATTCTCCGATTTACTGAACAATATAAGTTAGTTATAAACATTCAAAATTAAGTAACATCCGTACTCAAATGACAATAGGTCTGTAAAACTAACACCGACTTATATATTGTTATGGTTAGATGCGTTACTGAAGTTATATTGTCTGTTTTCCACTGTTTCTATCGTTTAGTACAAACAAAAGATTTGCGAGGCACTGTTGCGCCGATCATTTACGGAAGATATTATGCCGACACGATTGCAGAGGTATAATATAAAGTCGCTTCTTTCAACTTTCTCAACGTTTTACTTGACTACCGGGTATAAAGTAAAGTAGCTTTAAAAATCCATTCGAATATTCTTACGATGTCAATAATCATAACATTTATATTGAAATTAATAAGAATTGAAAATGTCATCTAATGTTTATTACTGTAAATGTTTAGTATAAGTATAATGACAGTAATATTAAATCCCATAATGTCAGCTTCCAAATAAGCGTAGTTGCTTTACTATTTATTAGTTTGGGAGTTGTAAACGGCTTCTATTTTAAATAATTTCATTTCTACAGCTTATTTATAGGTATATGTTGTTATTCGAAGAATAAACGGAGATAGAGTATTTTTGTTTTTCTCTTCCATATAACATGAGACTAGTTTTCCATACTAGGATAGCAAGCTAGCGCTAGCAAACTAATATGCTTATCATTTTGGTTTCCTGTGACCAGTGAACATAATTAACTTAATTTCTAGTACATATTTGTTTTTGTGTTCTACACACTAGGCTTTGATGCTAGGACAGCAAGCTGGTGCTAGTAAGCTAGCAAGCTTATCATACTGGCTTCGTGTGAATATAACTAACGTCAGTTCCAGTGTGTGACAGGTCAGGACAGCAAAATATATCTGCGTGATATATCTACTTGCTATTATAACATAGCATGGAAAAACTAGCCTCCTGCATCTCCAGCACGGCATGTGATAGATTATTGTATCTGGACTTACACACATTATTTAGTTTACGACGCTTTGCAAATTAAATAAATGTGTTCCTCTGAAAAAGATCGGATAAACACAAATTAATGTAAGCTTGTTATAAGAAAATATTATAATCTTAAGATTATTTTACATTAAAGTTTTTGTAAAGAGTGATTCAAAATTATTGAAAATTTATGCTCGTGTGCAGCGTAATAACCATCAAAATAAAATGCTTATATAATTAGAAATATATATCTTCTGACCCTTTTAGCGTTTTATAAGATTTGTACAAAGTAATGAGTGTGACTCAGCCGTAAGTACCGTGGGCTTTAATGCTTCACTTGCACAACGGTTATTATGCCATATAATGGCATTCTCATATCTGTCTGGGCTTTCCCTCTTTATCGAGTTCAGGAAAAAACGAATTAAGCACGTTAATTCAAAGACAATCTATTATAGACCAAGTTATACCCAAGGAATAAGTAAATTGCTATTACGAAACAATTGACTAAGAGTTTTTCTCTCGAATCTTTCATGACTTTCATTATACTATTTTTTTAATCTACAAATACTACAACAAAACATATTCAAAATATATTGTATTTACTCGTTTCTCTGCCACTCTTGGTGCGATGAATGTAGACCACGTTCATGAAACTTTGAAGTAAAGCAAGGTCATCGTACGAATACAAGTTATAAAAAAAACAAGTCTTAATCGGACAGCTGGGTGGCACAGGGTTCCGCATCATAAACATTTCTTACGAAATTACCGAAACAAGTTAATTATCAGATAAATAATGATTTTCACCTACCGCTAAATTGAATTTTATGGTCACGACTTGCGGATTAGTAGAAAAATAAATTTGGATTATAGTTTTATTACAAATATTCAAATTATTTTAACGTCTATATCCAAGGGATATTAAGTAAGTAGGAGAAACAATACTCAAAGCCGTGATTTTTAAAGATGCCTGCTCATGATTATGAAAGCATTTTTCCGTTCAAGATTTTAAATTTAAACCGATTCTAAAGAACATTTTCTGAGACAAAGTTACAGTATGTTTCAAAAATAATAGCTAGTAACTTAGATAATTTTAGTATCAAAATGCACAACTTTAAACACAATACTAATTGATACTTACCTCTAGTAGTTAAGTAATTATAGCTATAGCATTACAATCGCAGCATTGTATGTCGGTTATTTTTTTAGATTTTTTCCTCAAAAACAATATAACCATTATGACTTTTTGACTTTTAAGAGTCAAAAAGTCATCAATTTTGTAATGCTTTGAACGCTAATGCCAATTTAAATTAAAAAAATAAGCCATTACTACATGCACAATTTAAAATTACATGATGTGAGCTTATTTAACCCCTTTACTCAAAAAGTTGGTGGAACGCGAAACGTGAAAACAGAAATCAAGTAAAACAAACATACAGTCAGGAATAGATTAATAGACAACAGAAATAAAGAGACGTGTCGTCCTGCCAAGAATAAATCGTAACTTGTTATGCAAGGCTGGAAAGTTAGTTATTTAGCGGCGAGTTACCTCTATTGAAATCTGAGCAAGTGAAGGGTTCTAGGATTAAACCACGAGCGTAGCGAGTGGCTCAAAGATTGAATCCTGAGCGAAGCGAGGATTTCAAAGGTACAAGACCCTAAAAACTTTTCTGCCGAGCGCAACACACAATTTTTCACCTCACAACAACGACGAACATTTTATGGTTGTTTCCGCGGTCAACTTCCGGTAAAAAAATCTTTAAACAGAGTTTAATCTACATATGCCTTATTCTCGTTGTTTTAATGATATAAAAAACTAAAATAATAAAAAAAGGGAGTATTATAGTTAATTCAAAGTTATCTAAGGTAGGAGTATATTGTTACTTATTAGTAAGAATAAAAACGATTCCGTAAATGTTGACACTGACATGAGGTACAAGAGAAAGACAATTTAAAAATAAATATTCATGTCACAGTCCGAAATCCAATTATAGGTTGTGAAATCTTACCCAGCCTAATATAAAATTCTTATAACAAATAGTTTAATCTTATTATTATTGTTTTATGATTCAATGAACTAAAATAATATAATAAAACCAAATCGGAGTATTATAATTAATTTAAAGCTATTTAAAATAAGAATCAAATATAACAAAAAAGTATATAGTGCAATAGTGCGATTCGGAACGCATTATGACATATGTTTAGGTATTAAATTAAAAAAGTACTTTGCCGCGATAGGCCGCAAAAAGCGGCTATTTTCTACGCCTAAACTTATTGACAAAACCTCCGTTTCAGAGCGTGAGGTGAAAAACGTATTTCCTATACACCTCTTTACATTCACCGATAATGACATTATTGTTGTGCCAGATAAGTAGTTTGTAAAGACATCCTATTATTATTTCCTAATACCGTAAGATGACTCTATTACGTGCAAATTATATTTAAAGTTTATTATTTACTTAGCCCAGTTTCGGCTCCATTAGATTTCAATGGACTGCCATTATTGTATTGAAGTCTGCAGCCCACTTACGGCAATTGTGATTTCGGATTTCGTACCGGAGACAAATTATTTCCTTTTTGAGTAATGCCGGTACCGCGAGAAATGAAGTAAGTGTCTACGGGCATTATCCACTGTTTCAATAGTTATTGTGTAGAGACGAAAAAAGCCAAGTATTTCAGGCTAGTGTTTAATAAAAAACGAAACCTACATATAATGGCATACATAAATATAAGTTTATAACGCAAGTGTTTAACGTCATAAACTTCGAGCTAGTATGCAATGGAATCAAACATTTCCATTGCATCGAAATTTTTCATCATGTACCTATTTGTCGCAGCCATTTGCTTAAATAAGCTATTTAATTAAAAGGCTAGCCCGTTAATTTAACGTCGTGGGTCGGCATTTAATTATAATAACCAGAGTACCTGTATACTTCGTCCGCGGGGAATTAAGTTATAATACAACCCCGACTTATTCCCTATCCCGTGGGAATATCAAAAAATCCATTCTTAGTGCTCGCCTACATCGTCAAAAATTTCAGCTTATGTAATCGGTACAGCCGTTTGATCTGTGCGGTGTCTATCAGTTAGTTAGGTATTGTTATATTAGTATAGATTCATTTTTGCATTTAGTATGTTTAAAATAGATTGATGGATGGATTTATTTCTTATATGTACTGAGTTAAAAGTATTTCGTAATGCTACTGATATTATATACAACCTCAATGCCTATTGTTCTCAAAATCATGTAATAAAATGAAATAAAATGACGGCAGTCGAATGAAGGTAAGCTGAAGGTTGCGGGTTGCATTGCAACTGCACGTATAATAATTGTGTTGCAACCTGCACCAATTTGCAGTAAAACGCTAGAAGCAATTGGTACAATATAATGCACTGGGCCAGGGTTGACGAACGAACAATATGTAAGTAAAAAGTCGTTAATTATTACATTAATGTATTACTGCACAATAAAATGCATTTGCTTAATTTTGAAGAAGCGTGGGATGAAGAACTTGTTTGAAGTATTTGGTAAAGCATATACTGATAACCATGAATATAAATCTCAGACTTTTAAATGCAGTCAGCTGCAGTCCTAACCTTGAAACTAAAACGTTGCCAATAATGTTATTATGTTTTCTTCTCTATTAATTATTTGATAAAAAATATTGATATGATGACTTAGCATACTCCATACAACATGTCTTCATGACTCAGTATTTTTTTTTCATTTATTGGTAACCAAAACCCTTGAGAGCTGAGCGACCGGCCGGCCGTGTGTAGCGAGGTAGCAAGGCTGTTTGACTCTACCTTTTACTTCGGCTTGACTTCGCGCAAATTACTGCCCATAAACAATCCAAGAACGGATCTTTAAGGTCTGACACCAATTATTTCCCAGATGCAATGCCATTGTTACTAATGCTATGTTATTTATTGTTCAACCAGTGAGGAAATTACTGCTAAGGGCATAAAGTAGAACAACATATAATTGGAACAATTTTATTAAATACCTATTTACACTAAAAGTAATAATAAGAAAACTTGTTCGTAATTAACTAGCCAATTGTCTACATTTTTACATTATTTACAAAATACGCTCTCTTATTAGATGTAAACTGAATAAATACAACGATTTTTAATAATTTTAGATCGCAATGAGTATTTTGTTAATTTTCACTAAATATACGATTTTGAAAGAATTTACATATTTTGTACATTCAAATGCTTAGTTGTGATGTTTTGTACTAAAAATTTGCAATGCGTTTAAGTAACGATGTCGCAATTATGTATAACATTAAAGTAAAATAAATTAAATAAAAATATAACTAGTGAAAAACAAGTTACACAAATATGATCGATGATAAGTATTATTTTGCTTTCAAGATGTAGTGAATGTGGAAAGATTATTTTGTCTAAGTTTTATTATATTTAAACAGAGTAGGCACTGAAAACTGCATATGGTAAAATAATTTGAGAAGTATTGGTTGCATTTGTAAATTAATTAAATGACTATTTGTTACAAAAAAGAAAAAAAAGCGATACATGAAACTCTTACGTCTTACTTTAATAAGTAACTGGTTTTCCACGAATTATTGATATTTCTCTAGCTTATATTCATTAGTTTTGCAAGATGAATTTTGAAATAATAACCGATAACAATGAAGCGAAGCACAAAAACACAATAACAGTAAAATTTATATAGTTAGAAAACAATAGATTAAAAAAGTCATATCATTTAAACTATTGGGTGAGCATGGCAATGGTAACACGACTTGAGTCGGTAACGGAGCTTTTGGTAACACAGATGGCAGGTAACGTAATGAATGAAGAGGATGATCGTTGGTTTCTATCCGAAGTTCTCGAAGTGATGTATGAAGTAGGGCAGCCGGCGCGTCCTGTTGACTTGCTCGCACGCTGACATTATGGATTTGGTGAGCGGCCGCGGACCGCACGAGAACACGCCGATCTTTGATACCTTTAAAACAACAGAAAAATAATTTGAAAATAATAAATATTATACATCGTAGTGCTTACGGCCTTGATTGATCTAACGGAAGATTGAACCATATCGGACCTGTACCCCTATTACGGGTTTGCTTAACATGACATTTACAGGACTCGTGAGCGTAGACTATCGGATACACTGCTCATGTCGGTAAAACAGTCGCTAAATATGAAAGAGACAGAGCTACATTTTACATTAACGTTTACTGTAACGTCGAGTTTGCCAAACTCGTAATAAGCCTACTGTTAGAATTGCTTAAATGTCAAAACGTCATTAATCGTAACTGTATTGAGCTGCAACAACTTAGGTTTTTCAAACAAACGGGATGTTGAAAGAAAATATTTTTGATCAATAACTTACTGACATTAACAATATTGATAATATTTACAATTATGTTAATTCCTATATCGTCTTATTAAACCCACAATGAATATTTAGAATAAGAACTAATTAAAACAACTTTTAAGGGTCATTGGTAATTTACACCTATAACTAATGGACAATCAGTAGCAGTAAAACCATTAAAAGCATGATTTTACATAATTAAAGTTAAATATGTAAATTTATTCAGAACGCAATTTTTTCTACTTTGAACTTCTTTAATTGAATTCCTTCGAAGTTATTTAAGATACTATATTAATTGCTGCCATAAATAATTTATTGGAAAACATCGACGGTTTTTTAGTCTGGAAATCGTATGATTATTCTTAGCACGTAGGTAGGTATAACATTGCAACCAAATCTATTGAGACACTTTTAGTTCAATATTATTTTGATCCTTTTTTAATAATAAAGAGCACGAAATATTGCAAGCACACCTTAAGAACTCCGAAAAAATAATAGATATCTCGTAATTCTTTAGGAAAAATATAAGTTTATTTCCAACTTAATAGAATTAGACAACAATTTAGAAATTAATGTTACAAAAAAAAATATCTCCATTTATTATTAAACTGTAACGCTGAACATGTTTTTTAACATTTAAAATATGAACAGATAAAACAATGTATGTACGCTAAAGGCTATAGGCCTCAGACTCCGGCATCTGATTAACATTATTTCGATATCGCGATAACAGTTGACCATAAGGCAGTAGATGTTATATTTTTTCATACAACCTCAAAGAGGTGTATTTCCATTAGATTTCTTTTCTAGTAAAAATGAATGCCTTAAAACAACATTGTACATGCAAAAAAATAAAAAATTAAAAGGTATTATTAGGTTATTGTACTTACGTAGCTATGCTTCTTCTGCACAAACTTGAGGAAAGACGACATGTCGGGCCGGCCGAAGTGGTTGACGGCTTTCAGGCCCGTGAACATGGACGTGCGGGACAACCGCTGGAAGTGGTTCTCGCAGATGTACTATGGAGATAACACTTATCAATATCGAAATATAGAAGACTAGGAAGTAATAAAACTCAAAATCTGACAGTACTTAATTAATTGAGTACCGTAATTGTGGGTCACTTCACCCCTCGAGGGCACTATGACCCAAATAAAAAAAAAAGATTGAATCCTGATTGATCCTGCCTCTTTGCAGAAATGATTAAGTGTAAAACAGGATTGTTTTTGGCCTTACTGGCGCCCTAGTTTTGGTTGGATAAACGAATTTCTTCGCGGTTAAAGTTTAAAGCATTCCGGACTTCTGTCCCTGTTTTATTTGCGTTTGCAAACTTTCTAGTGAAACTGCGTTTTTAAGGTAAGTTTCGTTTAATATTACACTTGATCGGGTCAGAATTATTTTGGAGAAGAATGCTGATAAAAACAATTAATTTGTCACAAGGTTAAATTCCGAAATTTAAGATACTAAGTGTGGGGATACTTTGCTTCATATTTTTTTTTTAGTAATAACCACCATCGTGCTTAACAAACAGGATGTGGTCTAAGGTGTTGCATGCTTGCCCATGAACATTGGCACTTGAGCCGAATTATCAAAGAATGTGGGTATTGCTATAGACCAAGGTGTAGTTGAACTCAGCAATATTCAGACTAAAAGTATTGAAAGCAGACTACGTTCTGATCATGTGGAACACACAAAAATACCCTGGCCATTTAAAAAAATATACGAAAAAAGTAGCTAAAGCAAAATCACACATCGCGCAAATACGGTACTGTGGAGATCGTATATGTATCCGCACTACAAGGAAGCCGCTAAACAGCCGTTGCTGGCTGGTTTTGTTTATAATAAAATTAAGAAAGGGAAGCCCGTCGTGCGTAGATATGAATATTCGCCTAAAATATTGATAAAATTGTAAAAATGCTAATATAATTACTGAATATAAAAACAGTATCGAGTTAAACATAGTTTTAATTCTATAAGAGCACGCCCCCGTTACAGTACTGAGAATGGTATAGTCATTATTTATAGAAATGTTTGACTTAGTTGATGTCAAAATGCGGTATAAAATTGTTTAAGAGTATTCAAACGATTCAAAATGCTTTTGAAATGATTTTCTTATTTTGTAATAAGGTATAAGCTTAAATAATTGGTGTTACATTAAACTAATATATTTATAACACTACTCTTTTCGGGCAAAGTAGCATAGTAAAACAACAGTTTTGTTTACTAAGAAACATAGACAAATAATATAAAAATGTAGTTTCTTTATTTATGTTATTTACCAGCATAGTCGTCCTGAGGTCGAACTTGTGGAAGAACTGAGTGATGAAGATGTGTATCTCGAGGACGTTGGTGACATCCTTGCGCTCGACGTCGCGCAGCACATCGATGAACCACTCAAAGTGCTTGTGCGATGGACATATCCATAGGAAATATACCTGCCAATGGGATTTCATTTACATTTTCGATTTTGAGGGATTATGAGTAGTTGAAAGAAATGAAATAAGTGAGTGAAATATGTAGTGTATGTGGCAAGTTGAAAATCGATCTGTGCCTAGTTGCCTACCACTATATGGAAGAAGGACGTGATGTAGGTAGGTGCGAATACATTTATAATGTGGCGACTTGTTTTTTAAACATTCAATAGAAAAACGTTAGCTATCAAGTTTATTATTCCCAATTAAAATAAGAAGCGTCAAAAAAGTGCCAAGCATACCAAAGCTACTAAGGTCAAAACTAGGAAACTTGAAGTAATCTGAGGGATTTCGTTGAATGGACTCGTAGGGCGTGTTGCCGTT
The DNA here is from genome assembly GCA_910589605.1 of Chrysoteuchia culmella. Lineage (NCBI taxonomy): Eukaryota > Metazoa > Arthropoda > Insecta > Lepidoptera > Crambidae > Chrysoteuchia > Chrysoteuchia culmella. The sequence continues at coordinate 15,124,076 of OU342651.1, read as the reverse complement.
GCCGACGCCCACCATTACCCCACCTCGAACTTGTATCAATCCTAGCCCCCTAGCACAAACACGCTATATCACACGATATGATATGACGTATGATGCTGTCTTGCTTACCCTGCTAAGATGTGGTGGTACAGAGACACGTTATCGAGCTTCGAGTGTCGAGTCAAAGTCAATATCATTTATTCAGTCTAGGCTGTTTCAAGCACTTATGAACGTCAAAAAAGCTACGCCATCGGTTCACAAACTCTACGGCGGGAGACCTTGTAACGAGAAGAACCGGCAAGAAACTCGTCAAGGGCTGTTTTTTTTCTCCCTGTTTTATACAGAGTCGTCAAATTAAAAAGTGACCTTAAAATATCAGTGAGGTCAATATTCACGACAAAAAAAAATACTAATTATAATATTACATTTTATGGTTATTGTAAGCGAAACAATTTTCAACTGGCAAAGAAAGTTGATAAAGCCACTCACGCTAGGGCTTCTGGTTACCACACCGCCGCCTGAACCGGCCTGGGATTCTATCAGAAAAAGTTAATCTTTCTATTAAAGTACCTTTTTGCAGGCCACACCAGAGTATCTGTTGGTGGAGGTGCCGAAGACGAGGTCGTTGAGGATGGACGCGTAGGGCGTCACGCCGATGCCGCCGCCCACCATCACCGCCACCTCGAACTTGTACCAGTCCTGGTTGCCGCCGCCGAACGGGCCTTGGATTCTATCGGAAAAGTGAACTTAACATGAATCTACTAGTAGTGCACTATGAAAAAAAACTCAGAATAACACGACGGAAAATTTCATAGATTTAAAAAACGCAAGCTGGATGTTATTGGTTAACAGATTTTACAGTACCTACTCCGGCTCCGGCACATATTCTCAGATTGAGTTCAAATTAGTTATTATTACACAAGTCCTAGCCGCAGGCTACTAAAAGCCTTATGTGTATGGGGTGGTGAATTAGCTGCATAAAACCGCTATTATTCATATATTCTATTACCTATGTTTTTAAATGTACAACAAGCGAGGCATTTTTAAATTTTGGACAAATGCAAATGTACCTCTAATTTAACTAACTATTATGAAAATGTTTCAATAATTTTAATTTAATTTGAAGAGCTAGTTTACGATCGCAACAAATAAAAAAACAAGCGTGACACCTTTATATCTCTAAGTTACACAATAAATCAATTCAAAGTCAATAAATCGTTTAACACCTAATTAATTAGCAAACATCCGAGTTCAAATTAGTGACCGGTGATATACCTACATGAGCCATCAATTTAGTTGAGCAATGCACATCGAACGGTCAAATGTACGGGCAAATATATAAAATATGTGTAAGGGTTACCTATTGCTAAGGTCAGCGATGTGAAATTATTCAGAACGTGACTATGACATGTACGACGATTATGATATAATGTTTGATGCAACTTTCTGCTGTGTATGGACTGTGAAGAAATCATTTAGGCTTAATGGAAACTTTTATTATAAGTCATTTCTGTAGACTGGTTTCACTTTTAGATACTTATTTCTAGTGATTTCGTGTAATTAAATTACTAACGCTATATTGATTTTACATGGGAGCAGCTCTAATCGTGTTACTGAAAAGTGACTTCATATAAGATACTCTTATAATATTTGAAGTATTAAAATCAGCATTACCCTAAAATTATAAACTGGCATTCTTTGATTATTTTAAAGTAATGTTATTTCAAATACCAATTGACGATCTCCAGTTGTTAGTTTGGAGTTAAATATTCACAATCCCCATCTCACCTTATTTGTGGCTGATCTTCAGGGTTGTAATTGCACGGGTCGAAATAGTTCCTGAGCTTCCACGTCCAAGGTCCTTGCGCCTTAATATGGCAAGAGAGGAAATTCTCGTGAGGCGCTGACGTCAGAGTAAATGAATGGAATTCCTCTTTTTTGAAGGCTGTGCACGCTAGACGTACCCATTGACCTGATCGGAAAGAAGATTACCCAATACTCAATACTATGTATAATGCTTTTCCACAATGTTAGTAAGTTCTTAAAATATTATATGTAGTATTACACACATTATGGACCCTGTAGGGCACAGCAAATTACAAGAGAGGTCACATTTCTTTCGTTGTTGACTTTTATGTAAGTAAAAAACAAACATTTTATTTGCTTTATTATTTTTAAATTATGTATAGGTACTCTTTTAGTCATTTAATTTAAAATATTATTCTAACTATACAAATTAATTACAAAAAATAATAATGTCTTTCCAAAGTACCTTTTATTTATTACAATTGATTTTTATTTTTAAAATTACATGTATTTTTTATAAATTTAATTTTATAAATATATTTATATTTGTAAAATAACGATATTAAAATGAGGCTGTAAAAGAAGCAACAATTTTCTGACACTTGGTCAATATAACAAAAAAGAGAAAAAGTGACTCCACCAAGATTAAATAAAAAAATAAATTGTAAATCCGTAAAAGTGCTTATTTCATTAACAGGTGCGTAATAATTACCTTACCTGATAGATATTTTAGATTGGGTGGCCTGTAGAACTTAATTTTGATAACATCTGACGGCAGCATTTCCGTTTCTAGTACATCTAACGCTAAGTATTTTGTCCTGAGTGACACAACCTGGTGGTAAAATAGTAACTTAATAGACACTAAGACACAGAAGCAATACCACAATAATTCCACTGTAAAGAAAGATTTATGAAGCGAAGAATCTTTCCAGAAAGTTATTACGTGTGAAATTATTATATAATTGTATTTTGGCATTTTTTGTTCTTTCACTAATAATAATATAATTATTTACTATAGCGTAGAAAATTTTAGAATTGTAAGTTTAAATGGACATCGTGGTGATAATAAGTAGTAAGGCAACCTCTGGAATGATAATAAAATTACCTTGTCTAAGGTATAAATAATAGCAGGTCCAAGAAAGAAAATCCAGAAACGAGGCGCTCCAGTAAGTCTCGCCAATCCATGCACCAAGCACAGTGCGTACAGCGCAACGTGTAAAGAATGCGCGCGCCAAAACCACGAGTACGCGCGCTTGCGGATCGTAGGATGCGCAAACACAAAGATTATGCACATTATTATGAAGAGGAGGACCCCGCTTACACCTGAAATTGAATTATTTTCTGAGATTTGAATAACTTTAGACTTCAAATTTCTTAGAATTTTGAATTAAGTTGATATCTTTTTAAAACTTTTTAATTTTGCATTTTACGATGCTATTTTTATATGATAAATATTAAACAAGAAAATTTACTACAAAAAAGCAACTAGTCTCATGTCGCCCGGACGAGATTTTTCTAATATATTTTCTTGTATTTATCACATAAGTTGATATCATTGGGTGCTTCTAGAGACACCACAATATCTTTTTCACCTCACACGCTCTGAAAAGGAGGTTTTGTCAATCAGATTAGGCGTAGAAAATCGCTTTTTGCGGCCTAGCGCGGCAAAGTACTTTTTTAATTTAATACCTAAAAATATGTCATAATGCGTTCCGAATCGCACTATTGACTTTTTTGTTACATTTTATTCTTATTTTAAATAGCTTTGAATTTATTATAATACTCCGTTTTGGTTTTATTATATTATTTTAGTTCATTGAATCATAAAAACAATAACAATAAGATTAAACTATTTGTTATAAGAATTTTATATTAGGCTGGGTGCGATTTCACAACCTATGATTGGATTTCGTAACGTGACATAAACCTTTATTTTTAAATTGTCTTTGTCCTGTACCTCATGTCAATGTCAACATTTACCGAATCCTTTTCATTGTTATTTTTAGGTAACAATATATTCCTACTTTAAATAACTTTGAATTAACTATAATACTCCCTTTTTTATTATTTAAGTTTGTCATATCATTAAAACAACGAGAATAAGGTATATTTAGATTAAACTTTTTGTTTAAAGAATTTTTTACCGGAAGTTGACCGCGGAAACAACCATAAAATGTTCCTCGCTGTTGTGAGGTGAAAAATGTGTGTTGCGCTCGGCAGAAAAGTTTTTCAATAGAGGTAACTCGCCGCTAATAACTTCCGCGAATTGTTTCCGCGGTCAACTTCCGGGTAAAAATTATTTAAATATAAAGTTTAATCTAAATATACCTTATTCGTGTTGTTTTAATGATATAAAAGACTAAAATAATAAAAAAGGATTATTATAGTTAATTCAGAGTTATTTAAGGTAGGAATATATTGTTACTTATAAATAACAATAAAAACGATTCCGTAAATGTTGACACAGACATGAGGTACAAGACAAAGACCATTTAAAAATAAAGATTTATGTCACGTTCCGAAATCCAATCATACGTTGTGAAATCTCACCCAGCCTAATATAATTGTTTAATAACAAATAGTTTAAACTTATTTTTATTGTTTTTATGATTCAATGAACTAAAATAATATAATAAAACCAAAACGGAGTATTATAATAAATTCAAAGCTATTTAAAATAAGAATAAAATGTAACAAAAAAGTCAATAGTGCGATTCGGAACGCATTATGACATATTTTTAGGTATTAAATTAAAAAAAGTACTTTGCCGCGCTAAGCCGCAAAAAAGCGATTTTCTACGCCTAAACTGATTGACAAAACCTCCTTTTCAGAGCGTGTGAGGTGAAAATGACTATTAATTCACCATTAAGTACCGAACGTTTGGAGGTTAAAAAAGGTAAACAATAGTAGGTTAGTAATAGTTAGTATTCTTTGATATCAGTCTAAATTAGGTGTGAGATGCAAAGAAAACAATTATTGGTAGAAAGAAGAAAACTAATCCTAATTTGCTGAATACGTTAAGCCACGCAAAAAACTTATATGTCTTAATGAATCGTACGCATATAGTATATTAATGCAAATGAAGTTGAAAAGAAAAATATTATTCATATGGAAATTTTACCTGTGACTGTCTGGAACACCCAGTAAGTAATGCCAGGACGGAAGTCAGAGGTGAAGTGCACTTCCTTGGTGAGGCAGCGAAGGTTCTCTACAGGCTGCGTGGAGACGTGGTAGAAGTTCACCATGTGCCCCGCCGTGTGCAGCAGCGAGAAGAACAACGCTGTGCAAGCCACGATCTTGTGGAATTGGATGCTTGAATCCAGTGGGATGTATTGTTGGATGCTGAATTCCTGTGAAAGTAGGTTTTGATGGTAGTCTATTCTGAAGTTACTATTAAATTATCTGGTAAAAGAATTGTCGCGCAAATTATCTGCAGGATAATCTTATAAACAATAAGACTAAGGTACCGTTTAAAACAGCACATTTTCAAGTCATTACCGTAAGTGGTTTAGCTGCAGCCTAATTTACAGTACGTTACGCATTCAGAGGTAACAGTTATGTTTATCTCAAATGATAATCATTACCTCCACAACCGTTACTACTGTTACGTACTGTACGTGAGGGGTGACGAGATGTATAATGATAGTGGAATATTCATAAACTTGTTTTTTCTTGTTAATTTAGAAATTAAGATATTTTAATAATATTTAATATGTTGGCTGCACTGCACATACAACACTATATATTTGATTTTACTATGACAAGACGAAATAAAATAGCTGATGCAAGCAAGCAACTATTCTTAAACTTAATGTCGACAGGTTCATATAATCGGTAATAAAACCCAGCAAGTGGCCTTACCTTTAGTTTAGTTAATAAGTTCCTCGACATCGTCAGTAGAAGAAGGCTGTAGCAGAAGGATAGCGAAGCTGCCGATCCTCTTGTGATGGCGATGCCTACTCCCATAATATGCCTCAAGTCTAAGTGCTCGGACATGAAGGAGTAGTGAGCGAACCTCTCCACGAACAAGCCGATAGTCACGACGTAGAAAACGAATAAGTAGAATATGTTCTGTCTGTTTTCTTCGAGGAAGGTAGTAAGGTAATCCCATTTGAGAAGGAGCCAGTGTCTAAAATAAAATTTGAAGGGAGTTATCAAACTTTAGCGTATAAGCAGCTTTAAAACTGTAAAAATCTTTCATCTTGTTTCGTTTGTTCAAATTCCTTTGTTTCGTTAAATAGTGGAAATAGTTTATCTACACTGATGACCTACCTGGATGACTCCATGGATGGTTCAATGTGGAAACTGGTCATTCTTGCCACGTTGGTTGACGTATCCAAAAAGTTTTGTTTTGCTCCTTTGCAGTCTAATCCAATGGCTACAAATTCCCCTTTGTATTCCTTCATCATAACTTTAAAGTCAGAATATGTAAGGTGATCTTTATGTTGCAGCCCAGCATCCTGAAATGTAGAGTACCTATTTATAGAATTACTGAAACAACTGTAAAGTAATAAAAAAAGGTTTTAAAGAATATTAGGGATTCAGTGAGCTCGCCCTTTTCGATGACGCCGTTGCGCTCGTTGTCGTACATGTCAAATATAATGCGCAGCTTGTTGTCTGTAGCTCTGCGGAAGAACCATACTAGGGTAACTCACGGATAGATGCCGCACTTTTTGAAAGTGCCTCCCAGCTTACAAATCACGTGCTAAATCAACAAACTGTTTGTGCATATCAAGTGTGATCCTTCATCTTTAAGTTAATGTAACACATTCTTGATTATTGTAGTTAGCATAATATAAGCTATAATGATTTTCGCAAACCACAAAAATTTGGGGGATATTTGCCGCACACCAGATTGTCGCCTCACCAATCACATTGGGCGGAGGGATAGTTGCCGCTCAGAGTGCTCAGTGTGTGTTTTCTCACCTTACTCGCTTACGCCGCAATTTGCGAATTGAGTTTAATTCTCGACCTTATGCCTTGCCTTATCTATCTGCTATCTAATCTGTCTCTTTGTCAAAATTTTACTCTCATGTGCATGACGTTACCATCGTAACGTTTGGACATTTGCAAACTCACACTAAGCCCATTAAAAATATATTTTACCGTTACATAAAAGTAATTTTAAAGGGAAATGAAATACATTATAAACATTATTCCATTAAGAATAAGTTGTTAACTTATATTCTCTGCGTAGAGGATAGACGCCACGGTACGAAAAGCTATGATTTTACTGATATTCGTATAATTTTATACAAACTTAAAGAAAATCTTACATATTTAAAAACAACTTATACTTTAACTTTGGCTGCACCATAAAAAATATGATTAATATCAAAACATCATAGGACTAAAAATAATTCTATGATGCGTCTATCCTTCAAGTTATTGTTGTAATAAGGAATATCGTGAGGATAGATGCCTCTTTGAATTTGTGTTCGGAGTATTAAAAACTTTCCACTCAAACGCACTTCAAACTCGTTTTTTCACCAACTTAAAATTGGACCCTAGACTTTCTTTTATATTATCAACTCGTTTTGGTACTGAAACGAATGAAAGATATCGTATTATTAGTATGCGTTGGTAAGGGATAGACGCCTCTGAGTGCATCTATCTGGATCAAAAACGAGGCCAAATATCCGTTTCGTAGAGACTTGTGTTATAAATACATAATTAAATAATAAAACAAACCATGTTTTAAACAACAATTAGATACCTTACCTAACGACCAACAAGAAACAAAAACAATTCATATACGATTAGAAAAGTTTGGGGCCTTTAAAGTAGCACTAAAATAATTTTAGTCCATTTTTTCGCGTGCCAAAATTTGTAATTGCTGATCGCGAAGCACACAAGTACTTCACAGCGTTTCTCACGGCCGACATTTGGGATATGCGGAGCTGGCTATCTCATACAAGGCAATTCAGACTTTACGTCATTACCCGTAAAGGAGTTTTTCAAATCGCGGCATGTATCCGACTGCGGCACATATCCGTGACTTACCCTACGGTAGTGAAGAAAGGAACGTATGTGTGACTTACAGAGAAAATCTTCACGAGGAATCGCAGCATCTCGCTGAACTCACCCATTTCGATGACGTATTTAAGTAAGTAATGTGGCTTACAGAGAACATTCCGTTGATGAGCTCCGTGACATGTTCGTCCCGCAGTGAAGTGGTTCGGGCGATCTCCACGAGGGAGCGCAGCATCTCACTCAGCTCGCCCTTATCAATGACGCCGTTGCGATCGTTGTCGCACATGTCGAATATAATCCGCAGCTTGTCGTCGGTAGCTCCACGGGAGAAGAGTACTACGGTATCTAAAAATTCCTGGGAATGGAGGAAAAAAATATATTTAAGCAAAGAAGCATCAAAATGAGATAGGATCTAGATCATGACACGTATCAAACATTTCGTCTGTGGTTAGGAAGTCTAGGAGAAGAGCGATTTCACCATCAACCTTATTCAGGTACAGTAAGGCTAAGAGTGTCCCCTTTGGGACAAAAATAATTCATAGTTGCTGGTCATCTTAACCTGATTTCCATGAATATTTACTCACCTGGAACGAAATTCTACCATCTCCATCTTTATCAACAATATTAAACATTTTCTTGACGAACACGGCATCGGCTTTCATTCCTAGAGCACTCGCAAACTCGCTTTTTGATAACGAAGTCCTCATTACTATTGACTGAAAAAAAGGAAAATGTTTATATGGTTATGTATTCTTACTAAGTAATCGGTAAAATTAATATTGGATTTTATATAATTTATATACATTTTTTAGCACCTCTGGGTCAGCATCCTCAGATCGTCTCCGTTTCTCTCCAGGCGCTAAACCAAATGTAATTGCATAAGCTTCTCTGAAGAAGTGTTCTAGTTTACGTTGCCTCCTTTCTCTTGTCTCAGCTGTGGCTAATATCTGTTCACGATGACCCTGGTGAACAAAATTAGATGAATATGAGTTTTTAAAAAGCTCACACTACATCAACAATGATTTAATTCTCCGTTACCGAGGACATGACAGAATAAGGGAGAAGAAGACAGTATGGAACATGCATATTGTATACGTTTCGATTTCATCCCCAGGTTCAAAATATTCAAACTAGTTCTTAGTTAACTTTTTAATATACTTGTCAAAGAAGTTGGTTAAAGAACAATTTAAGAACCAAAAATGCAAAATATTTTATAGGGGACAGTTTCTACTTCTTCAGCAATTTTTGAGTGGTTTGTCTTATCTCAAAAAAATTGAGAATTGGCAGCCATGAACAGTAAAAAGCGAGTTTTAAGTATTTACTTTAAATATTTAACTAATTTTACCATAGGATAAGTCTTTGTATTTGTTTTTTGTTACAACTTGTGCAGATATTCAACGTTGAAGTACGTACCTGCGAAAGGTTCAGTCCCTTCTTGTGTTGCGCAAGGAAAGCGTCCAGTTTGTGCAGGAACTTGCGCCGCGCCGCGGTCGACTCCATCTCCAGAACAAGGTCGTGCTCGCGCGCCGCGCGGATCAGCACCAGTGGACGCTTGTTGGTGCGCCCCTCCTGGTGCAACACAATTTGACAAAGTTATATTAAGTTAACTAATCTGTGATAAGAGCAAGGCAGCAGCGTAAGAAGTATGGGCAAAAAACAAATGGAGTGAACATTTTATAGCTCTCTGCATGTATTGGAATGGAATTTGGAGTTTCTTTTTGCCTGTAGCAGGTATTAGTATTCCAAGAGGCTCAAATATGCTTTGCGCGTGTGGATGAGACAATAATAATGGAGAACGGGATGAGTAAGCAACAGACTGTTAGCATCTTTGAGTTAGTACCATTGTAATAAGTCTTTTACTTAAATGTTTTTAGCTCTATTTGAATATGAAATTTGGAATGTGTATGTATGTTGCTGGTGAAATATGTTTTCGCTTAGTGTAGAAATTGTCTAAGTGCTAGCATCGAGCTGGTCGTGCCGTGTGTTAGAGCAAAAGAGCCGCGGCTTCACGAGGCACTTTAGCAAGCGTGTTCTCATTCATAGCATACCATCTGTACCTTTGATCGTTAGCATTCAGCTCTCCTGACTTTCTAAAACAGTGAGCTGCTCGGTATGGTCAAGCGGCATAGTGTGTAGCTTGTCCGCCTTGCGGTCCATAATGTGTTGCGCGAGCACGGCCCGAATGCGTGCAATGGATGCCATCATATCTACTGTACCTTCAATAATAATCCTATTTTTTGGCATCCTGCTTAACTTACCTGGCTTTCTAGAACAGTGAGTTGTTTGGTGTGGTCGAGTGGCACAGTGCGCAGCTTGTTCTTCTTGCAATCCATGACCTGCAGCGTGGGCTCGGGTCCGAGCCGCTTCAGGGAAGCGTGCTTCCATTAACGGCACATCTTCATAATTACTGTATCTTCATTAGTAATAATTAATCGGTAGCATCCAACTCACCTGACTCTCTAAAACAGTGAGCTGTTCAGTGTGGTCGAGTGGCACGGTGCGTAATTTGTCTCCTTTGCGGTCCATGACGTGCAGCGCGGGCTCGGGCCCAAGCCGTAATTTCACAAGCCGCTTCAGGGATGCGTGTACCCATTCACGGCATACCATTTTATCCACCGAACCTTCAATATTGAAAACATTAGAAATTAATATATCGCTCTTTAAAAGTTTTGGGTACCTACTACTCTAATTATTTGGCAAAATAGTCGAGAGGCAAGAAACAACAAGTGATAAATTTTAAATAGAAAAATATTGGAAAAAGTCAACTCGGCCACAAGTGAATTCTCAGATGGGACTCAAACCCACGACCTTTGGAAATCCGGTCCAATGCTCTAACCACTGAGCTACCGAGACTTGCGAACCACCGTCGAAATTCTCCAATACCTTTATATATTTTTTAATACGCTGTAGGCCAGCGTTGTCACATCAATGCTAGGAATATCCTTGCATTCGAAAGAAACATCTTTTCAGGTGTTTTAACGATCGATTAAGATGCAACAGCCAATAGTTAGAGCATTGGACCGGATTTTCAAAGGTCGTGGGTTCGAGTCCCATCTGAGAATTCACTTGTGGCCGAGTTGACTTTTTCCAATATTTTTCTATTTAAAATTTATCATAAGTAGAAAAATAGCATTGAAAAATGCAAAAATTTAAAAATCATAAATTATTGGCTGTTGCATCTTAATCGATCGTTAAAACACCTGAAAAGATGTTTCTTTCGAATGCAAGGATATTCCTAGCATTGATGTGACAACGCTGGCCTACAGCGTATTAAAAAATATATATAGGTATTGGAGAATTTCGACGGTGGTTCGCAAGTCTCGGTAGCTCAGTGGTTAGAGCATTGGACCGGATTTCCAAAGGTCGTGGGTTCGAGTCCCATCTGAGAATTCACTTGTGGCCGAGTTGACTTTTTCCAATATTTTTCTATTTAAAATTTATCATAAGTAGAAAAATAGCATTGACAAATGCAAAAATTTAAAAATCATAAAAAACAACAAGTGTCCAGTTATTCAATAGTTATGAAAGAAAGAAGAAGAAGAAAGAAAAAATTTTAAAGATTATGCAATTTAAAATTTAAAACAGTTTATTTTTACATTAATAATTTATGCATAAAATTCACTTGTAAGCATTAAGACAGCTATCAAATAAATACTTCTATTTATTTCACTTTGGTGTCTTTTTAGGGTTCCGTTCCTCAAAATAAAAAAACGGGACCCTAATAGGAGGATCACTTTGTTGTTCGTCTGTCTGTCCGTTTCCGTCCGTCTGTCTTCGATCATCTCAGAACGCGTGGAGAGATTGAGTTGAAATTATAACCAAATATTCAGATCAACAGTCTGTTCAAGATGTAAAAAAACAAACTTGTAAATTAACGTAAAAAAAAGATATGTAACGTTTATAACGAAAAAAAACGTAGATTTCATTAACATAGAGTCAATGGAATCAAAATTTATAGGGTACTTCCTGTTGACCTAGAACTATAAAATTTGGCAAGTAATATCATCTTTTACTACAAATATAGAAAAAAAACACTGAAAACTAAAATTTGTAATTAAAAGATAAAAATATAGTCTTCAGTTTTGGAAACAGAATTTCGAGAAAAACTCGGGAAAGCTATCGAGAGCTATCGAACTAAAATTAAAACCATATATTCAAATCAACAGTCTATTGAAGCTGTGAAAAAATCAAACTTGTAAATTAACGTAAAAAAATGTAGGACCGTTTATGCCGCTAAAACTTATATTTCGACTTTCTCAAGGGAATCAAAATTCATAGAATACTTCCCGTTGACCTAGAACTATGCAATTTGGCATGTAATATCGTCTTTTACTACAAGTACACGAAAAGATCTAAAAACTAAACATTTGTAATTAAATCCTATAAATATAGTCATCAGTTTTGGAAATTTCGAGAAAAACTCAGGAACGCATAGAGCTATCGAGATAAATTCTACATGGCGGTGTTAAGAATTTTGTAAATAGCTATGAGATGTGAAGATTAGTTCTTACTATCGTTACTAGATGATGTGTTTTGTTATTGTTAATTCTCCGTCCGTTCATGCCGATTAAAAACCGCATCGCATATTGTTTCGACACTCGAGCAAAGAATAGTACATTACTGCAGCGGCCAGCAAGAGAGTCATCGATGGACGAACGTGTAAATGTAGGCGGAGGCGAAGCCGAAACACACATACGTAAGTCCATCAATGCCTAGTTGTGGCAAAGGCTTGTATAGTACTAAAACACCTTTCTATTGCAAGCCAGTCCGAAATTTAAATAAAACCTTCGATAAGTTACCTCTTTGGTTGCCATATTTCGGAGTAAAAGATCGTTCCATTTTTAAATTACACGACAGATATGAGTTTAGTATGTAATTTATTTGGCCGCTAAACACGACAGTTTTGCAAGGTTAAGAGGCTGTCAGAGTCAGAACTTATTATTTAACCTACCTATAAAAATCTTTTTAATTACTTTACCAAAGGCAGTTGATAATTATTAATAATGCCCAAAAAAAGTGATAAATTTCATAGTTTTAATCATATTGACTAAATCATGAGGTCAGTATTAATAATGACCGGTTATTAATAATAATTTCCACAATATTAACATTAACCGTAACATATACACTTACGCGAAACTCAAGGGAATCAAAATGTATAGGGTACTTTCCGTTGACCTAGGATTATGTTTGGCAAGTAATATCTTCTTTTACTACAAATACAAGGAAAATTCTGAAAACTATAAATTTTATTAAATCATAAAATATATATATATATATGTTAGTTTTGGAAACTGAATTTCGGGAATAATTCGGAACAAACTGCAGGACTCGGAATCGAGTCTGAACCAGGTCAGTAGGCAGGCAGGTAGCATGAACGGCTTTTATCGACTCGATAACTCCGTACTTGCATAACTCGCTCATAACTCGCACTTGTCCGGCTCTTTGACTATTTGTTGAATTCAATTAAAAGAAACCTGATGAATATAACAAGCTTACCCTTATACTGTGCATTCTTGAGATGCTCTTGCTGTATCTTGAGGCGACGACGCCGGCTGTTCTGCAATTTGACGACGCCGTAGCCGGCCCCAGCGCACAGGATCGGCACAAAAGCGAGGATCAAACATGTGTAGATGTAAGCAAATTCATTGCCCTAGAAGAGAGATGGATAATACGAATTAAAACAAATATTATTAAAATTACATTCAAGTCGCAACAAGAATTGTGGAGCATAATCCAGATGACTCTAAATACGTTTATTTTTTTCTTAAAAGGTAGGTCATCAAAGCACGTTTCGTAAAAACTTATTTATTTTATTATTATTTAAAACATTTTGATATTTTGCACGATTTGCTAGGTCATTTGATTACGCTGCGAACGTAATCTAGTAATTTGAGCTAAATATTCACCAGTCTTTAATATCCGTTAAACAAGTAGCGATTTGAAAACGCATGTTTGGAAAATGGTTGAAGTACATACCTCGAAATAGTCGTATCCTTTTAGATATTTGCAGGGTGGCAGCTTCGAGGCGTTCAGCTGGTACGGCTGTGGGCAAGGATCATTGGCACTCCAGTGGAACACGTCTCTCTGGATATCCCTCGGACCTACTGCTGTGCTGTTCACTATTATATCCCACATTGTTATCCGGCGTAGCTGCTCAATTTCTTCTGGAGTGAAGATTCTGAAATATATTTCTTTTGTTTTAATACTTGAGAAAGTAGGGTACATCTGTCTGACACTAACACCCATATTCTAAGTCGTTCCTCCAAAACTTACTCGTCCTTGAGTTAACGAAACCGCATTGAAAACCTCTTCAAAATACTCCTCGAAATCGGTATTCTAAGTCGTAACTCTGTCTCCACGTAAGGACCTGGAGGAACCAAAGAGTACGTAGCCGCTCCGTGATAGACCTAGCGCACACTATTTTTAGCCACGACGAGACGGTACGGAGATGGTTTTATGCGTTTGGGGTCAGAGGATGTTTGTTGTTTGTTTGTGCAAACCAATGTTGACAATTATCTCCAAAACTACTTGTCAGATTTTGATGCGGTTTTGAGTGATGGGTTCGGATTTGATTAGTGCTATGTGCTCACCAGGGGGCGCTGCAGCAAACATTTGATTGTGCAAAACCAAGACTACTTGTCTGAATTTGATGTTGTTTTCAGTAATGGCGTTTATTAGTACAGAGTACGTAATACCGTTGCTCACTAAAAAGCTTGAAAAAATAAAAAACATTTTTTTTTGGTAAAAAAATTCACTTCGGTAAAACATAAATAAAAAAGGTTAAATAATTAAAAACCCCCAACTTAATTATCCGTCGGAGGCTGCCATCACTATTTTAAAGTTCAACAAATATAAATAAGTATTACAATAAAATATTTCCAGATATTCACGTCACTTTAAAACTGCAAAACTAGTTCATTTAATGGTAGCCTCGGACGGATAATTAAGTCGGGGGTTTTTAAATTATGGAAACATTTCGAATGGAGGAGATGAGTATAGATAACACCATAAATTTTATATTTTTTTCGCTATGGTCACTTAAAAGTTGACAAATAGAAAAAATGGCGTAAATATTCTCGAGGTCTCAAAGGCACTGTCTGTCGCAAATTTTGTTGTTGTTTGTTGTTGTTTCCTGGACTCTAGCAAAGAGTTCTAATTATTACACTCAAGTGAGGAAAAATTTTAGTGGAGGAGATATTTTGCAACTATGAATACCAAATTTCTCGAATGAGGTTGAGTGGAGTGTAAAAAGTTTTGGAGAAACGACTAAGAATATGGGGGGTAAGATTGCATAATAACTAAGGTAGTAGGGGCTAGCTATTGCTTAGCTTAGATTGTATACATCGATGATATTGTAATCATTCATCCAAAGTGTAAGAATCTACTCACCCATTCTTATCGTTTTCGAACCAAAATCTATCAGCATCTCTTATTCGCGTAAACTGGTCCATGATGATGGCTCTGAATAATTCTCCCGGATGACCTGTTGATTCTAACATACCACCTAGAACACAATCAATTATATCCATTAAAACTTGCACAATTCCAAGATTATTATAGTAGTTAATTGTTCTTCGTGTAACTTACCAATATAAACGTCAATATTATCGAGCCGTCCATCATAAGCTTGGATAAGTTTTTGCAGTAGATCTGGATTATTCTCAAATAGCTGTGTATTGATTTCGTTGAAGGTCTTTATTTTACGGAGCCCAAAATATTCTCTGGAAAATAATATTGAATGTTCAAATAGGGAATTGACAACAACTTTGAATTTATCGATATTGCTATCTTTTAATAGACTTAGGTATTTTACCTGGCAGTGTTATAATCAGGCAGCCCGTTATCTCTTCCTCTCATTATGTTGAGAGCTCCGAGGTCCCTTCTCGAAAATTCCATCGGTCCGAACAAGTTATCCCTTACATCGGAGCACAGTAGGGCATCTTCTCTTTCAGATAGTTGGGAGGCCATACCCATCAGTATTTCTTCTATTGGCACTTGAGATACCACATCCTAGAACAAAAAAATAATAATAAACAAGTTAGGCAAGATTTTTTACTTTTGAGAAACTATGGCTAATTCATATGGCTAGCAGATTTGGTTTAGAAAGTGGTTTATAATCGAATACCTAATACAAGCCAGAAGAAACCTTTTGATAAAAGAATTCAAGCTAAATGAACTTTCGAGAACAACATCCTTTCGCGAATCAAATATTCCACATCAGAATATTCTATTAAATTATTTAACGTTATGTTTTGATGGTGCCATGCTGTACTTTTATGTGTTCGACTTGAGTTTATGGGACACAATGATTTTAAGTAACCGTACTTTTTAAAGAGGAGTCTTGAAACTATTAAAAAAACATATCTGTGTAAAGATTTGGACTTACGTTTCCATCCCACCACGTTTGGCAAAGTCTGATGGCGTCATGTCCTCCCGGCGCTCTGTCGTACCTACAGTTCCTGTCTCTTAGTAGGATGGCAGGTGGAACCAGCGTATGGCCGAAGCGGAACGCGGCCACTGCGAACTCGTGCGTCACTCCTGGCGCCACTTCCGCTTTGTACCCCTCGTAAGGGGGAATTGGCACGCCGAGGAAGGCCGGCACGTATTCGTATAGAATTATGTTCTGAAATTAAGGAAATAATAATGATTGAACATATATTTGTGGAAGGCTGACCATATTAATATTAACCATGCAGGAACCAAAGCTAATTTAACTTGTGTTTATTAAAACGACCTCTTCTATACATTGGAAGGCGCGTTAAACCGATTGTGCCAGCTGCCAGTTCCAGATTCCAGCCTATTACAGTCGATAATACCTATGCAGTCGGCATAGAGTCCGTGTGCTGAATAATGACGCAACCTCGTTATCCATCATCTTATGGAATGCCTAATGCTAGGCGTGGCGACACGTTATAAACATGTCTGATGATGATTCCCAAAGTGTTCTTGATTTAACAGACAGACTTCGAATCATTGTCTTTGATTTTTTCCAAGAAAATTAAGTCGTTTATGCGCTAACGTTGCCTGTGCGTCTACGGTAAAGTGCAGCTGACACGATACGATAAAGTAGTAATATCAGCACCTGCAAGCTCGCGATGACGATTCTCCTGGCGCGCTGGAACAGCTGCTCGTCGCTCCAATCGGGGTGCTGGCGTTGCACGCGCGCGGCGACTACGTTGTGCCAGCGCATCAACAGCACGCCAAACGTCACCATAGCTGGGTTCTGGTTTGTGCGAGGATCTCCTAGTACTGAAAGAGATATTTTTTATTAAATTTATTCTTACTTGTTATTTCTTAATTCCAGATTTTTCCTCTTTTTTTTTGTTTTTAATCTATCTATTCAATTCCAATGTGCCGTATAATTTGCCGGTATCATGTATCGAATTCTAGCATTGATTGGTTTTGGAATAACTAGTGGGTTAACTTCCACAGGTCTTAATATGTGTAGAAAATTAGGAAATGTTTAGGGGAAGGTAGTATACTATCGGACAGCGTATGTATCACAAATTTATTACCTCTTAAATGAATGTATTAAAACAAATAATAATAGGCAGGTTTTAATTTTTTTTTATGCTAGCCGTGTAGTAACGGACAGCGAAGTTTTGTATAGTATAGGACACGTCCACACGTCCCATACTACACGAAATAATAATAGAAAAATAATACCTATAATAATAATATTTTATTATTATTATATATATATAAGGTGTCGCCAACTCTGAGGTCCTGGGTTCAAATCCCGGTAGAGGCAAATGTTTGAATGATGAATACGAGCATTTGTACCTGAATCATGGACGTTTATATATTTCTACGCATAAATACTTATATGTGTATAATTGTATATATTTATATCCGTTACCCTAGTATCCCATAACACAAGCCTTACAGTGCTTACTTTGGTTAATTGGTGTGAGTGTAAGAAATATTTATTTATTTATTATTTAATTCTTAACAATAAAATTTTATTTGACTTATTTTACCAAAATACATAGTATTCTAACCTACCTTGTATTCGTTTGTATTTAACTTATCAATAAATAATAACATTAAATTAATAATATGTCCCATACTAAACAAAACTGTCCGATACTTAACGAAACCTGTACCTACCTACTGCATTTTATGTATTACGCTCTTTTAAAATATTATTTAACTTAACACTTTTGCAAGGTACTCAGTGCAGGTATTGAATCATTCTCATTCCTATTAATACATTTTTAGAAGCCTTTCAAGTATGCTGTCCCATACTACTATACGATGTTCGATAGTAAACGAACTTTAATAATATATATATAATTGATATAACTAAGTAATTGGTAAAGTTATTTAACTTTTAAACTTGTACAAATAATAAATGACGTCAAAACTTCATAATTATGAAATTAAATGACTTTCACGACTTCAAATTAGAGACTTATTTAATAAAAATTAAATGTGTCCGATACCCTTCCCCTATTAGTTTCAACATGACTTACAAAACAATCTCTCAGGACTGAGCATCCTCATGTAGTGTGGTACCGGGTTATTAAATAGAGGTACCCGTTTCGTATTTTTGAGCGGCAAACCGCCTTCACTAGCGAGGCTTCCATTCTGTAATGCAAAATTTACCTTCAATGATGAAGTCAACATAATTCACACTAAGCTATCGGTGTATTTCAATGGGGTTTTATTGAACTGACGGTTAATAATGAAAAGAGCAATCATGATTGTTAAAAAACAAAGAATTATCAAGATTACTTTCGTATTATAAGCGGAGATGAGTGCAATTGAATTATCGTATTATGATTTCAGGTTACTTTAGTTTTAGGTATACGAAAGTTGAGAGAAAGATTCTTGACTGATTGATGAAGATCAGGTTTTTAAAAGAAGTCTTTGCATCTTCTACTTGAGACATCGTTTACACGAAGGTTAAAAGTATTTGTGAGTTAAAGTTAGGTGAAATCACAATGCGTGTGTGATATGTTAAGATATTCGCATAGAAATGTACGTAAAGATGCAGGCGTGGCTGCTGGGTGGCACCTGAAATGACCTCATTGCATTCACCCACGCCTCACTCGTGCTGTACACGAAGCTGCCGTCTATCCACGACGTCATTTGATTTATCTGGAAGAAAGCATGAAAAAGAATAATTGTTTTGGTAATGCTGAAGACTTTTCGAGCTTTTAGGAATCCAAATAATAAACGTAGATAGCATCCATTACAAAATCAGAAAAATCGTAATATAGCTACGAATAACTTAGGGCGTATTTTTTCTTTGCTTCACTAATGTTAATACTAACATCCTCTCATAAAAATAAATGGCAAAGAATGTGTAGTACGCAGCAAGGTCTCGATGTTTACACAAAAATTAGCATACCGTCGAGTTAATCACACAGAACTATCGTTTGCGAAGTTATCTAACGATCGGAATCTTCGTTATACAAAGACGAGTAGGGCTTTCAACTGTCTGACATAGTAATAAAATTGTAAATTATTTACTTATATAAAATTAAATTACAAGATTTTTTTTTGTAAACGATTCTAATTGTGTTTTTCTTACCAATTTATATTGTAGTACAACTATTTTCTTATGGATATTTTCGAAATCCGGCATCCCTAGTCTTGTGAATCTGGGTTACGTGATTCCATTACGTTATTGTTCAAAGGCATTCGGCCATCTTACGCACACTATTTTAAAATCAAAACTATTGACTAATAATTTGCTCTAGATTACTTGAAGACCTATGTCTTCAAGTATGAATCCTATTCATAGGTTTTTATTAGAATTTATGTTATTTATTTAAAACCTATTTAGATGCCATTAAATTTGTTAAAAGCCATTTATTTTTGAGTAGGTCAAAATATTATATAATAATACACCTTAATTTACTCTTTAATGTATTAGGCTTTGACACAACACATATCCTGACTTAAAAAGTTCTCGGCCTCTAACCATTCAGCGTAAAATGATTGTGCAATTAACTTTTATCTTCAGCAAAAATTAAACGGCTGTTGCTTACAACATAAAAACAAAAGAATACAAGATAATGCAGGATGCACTCAAGGCCCCTCTCATTTCCCTAAACGAACGAAAATAGAAGGCTTCGATGTGCACTGCGGAGTCACGTTTTAATTTGGAACATGCACAACTGCAGATAAGATAGCAATGATTTATGGAGAACGTGAATCATTTCGTCGACAGTTGTTGAATATTTAATATTCTTTACAGAAGTACAAATTTTTGGTTCAATCAAGGAACTTCCCGTTTGACCAGTAGATTTTTTTTGGGATATGTTTATACGAAAGGTAATTAGTAATGAAATGAAATACCTATTACGTAATGGTCTATTACTTGTAATATAAACGTTTTATATCTATACAAAAATCTATTACTTTTTCAAATAAAGCTTCCAAAACAAACTCTACTGGACTACCGGGAAGTTCCTTGGCGGTTCCTAATGGTGTTTTTTTTATTGATAGTTTTTCTATTCCAACTATTCAGACGAGGCAAGTTTATTTTCTTATTATAATTTTACTTGACAAATATAATTCTATACGTACATCTTATGTTTGTTCATCATACTGTTCATTGAAATAAAACAACTTTTCCGGATAAAAAAACCCCTAAAAACCTAAAAAATACCGACAATTAGATCTTAGTTCGTGAAATATAGCGCATTTAATATCCTGAAAAGTGGTTTTATTTCAAATATAATTATGTTAACAAAAACTGTTTTAGTAATAATAAAGCTAAGTTAATTCGTAGTAAAATTTAAGTCGTTTTCTCTATCCAAATTTTGTTGAGTTATAAGTTCTCATCAATGAACGTTTGAGTGTTTGCATATACAGTATTCCGAGTTAAAAAAAATCATATTTAAGCATACGATCAAAGGTTTCGGGAAGGATTGAATGCAATACTGAATAAATGTTGAAGCAAAATTGATGGTATCAATGCATACCGGTGCAGGCAAACCGCCAACAAACGATACAGCGATAACTTTAAATGCTAATGGGCGTAACTGACGGTTCTGCTTCTGATGTTGCTTCTGCTGTTCGGATTTAAATTATTATGATGGGAATTGAATGCTTTTAAAGATTATTCCATTAAGTTACACAACACTTTGTGAAAGTATACTAAAGTTTTGGTTACAATAGAATATTAGAGCTTAATTGTAAGTTTAACGTTATCTAAAATGTGTATAATAGTGTTTTTCTGTAAGTACTTCAAAATACTTATGGTAAATTTTAAATAGCTAATAGTTAATTTTATAACTCGGTTACAAGTGAATTCTCAAACTTGAATTCACTTGTGGCCGAGTTAATTTTTTCCAATATTTTTCTATTTAACATTTACCATAAGTATAAAAATAGCATTGAAAAATGCAAAAATTACAAAATCATAAAAATATAACTTTTTAATTTTGCATTTGACAATGCTATTTTTATGTGATAATTTTTAATCAAGTAAATATACTAGAAAAAAGCAACTTGTCTCATGTCGCCCTGACGGGACTCGAACCCGCATCCTTGGGAATCCGGCCCAATGCACTGACCAATTATGCTACAGAGACCTACGAGAACACGTTGAAATTCTCTAGTATATTCACCTTTTTCTACGGTGTTGGCCACCGTCGTTTCATCAATGAGAGAAATATCCTCGCATTCGAAAGAAACATCTTTACAGATGTTTGACTATCGATTAAGATGAAACTGCCATCTACTTATAACTTTTTAATTTTGCATTTGACAATGCTATTTTTATGCTATTTTTATCATCATAAAAATACTTCAAAATACCTATTTTTATTATTAGACGCGATTATAAGTTCTTTTCTCCTGCAATATTATAAAATATCTGACACCCTAAACTGTATAGTTAGCATAAAGGGACTTTTAAAAGGGAAATTAAGAGCAAAACAACACTGCGTTGCGACCCCGCTGTGTTGTGGCCTCGATATAAAACCTATGCCAAGATTCAATTTAGATATTTGGTATATATATTTGGGATTTTGGTTTCTACATTTTTCTCAGTGGCATTCATACTGACCTGTTCCCTAGGGCTGTTCGGACTTTGCCCCGTGTTCCTGTCATAGGCCGCCCTGAGAAAGGGCATATACTTGGCGCCCTGGCACTCCGCGTCGTACATGTGGTCGCACTTGTCCACCGGAATGCGGTGGTGCTCGATAGGGCAACCTGATTCCGAGGCCATCACTATCTCGCCGGTTACTATTTGCCCTAAAAAAAGGAGGAATTGGTTAAATGGTGCAATTTTCATACTAGTTTAATTTATCAACTAGTAATTGTTGCGTGTAGCAGAATTGGTAGTGCATTGGGCCCGATTTTTAAGGGTGCGGGTTCGAATTCCGTCTGAGTTCTTTTTGTAGTATATTTTCTTATTTATATCTTATAAAGGACACAATTAACAATAAACCAAATTATCTTCAGTAGCGGTTCACAAAATTTTACAGGCGGTGTTGGGTTCGATCCCAACTAACAAGCATACTACTTTTTGTGATGAACAACGAACATTTGTGTTGTTCCTACCTGAAAATACACTTGTCTCGGAAATGTGATTTTGTCTGATATTTATTCGAACTGAAAAACGCCAAAAGTGCGGTCCTGTTGGCCATGGAGGGTAGATCGTCGTGCCTCCTTATGAACAGCTTGGACAGCGCCCTGACCCCAGTCGGTCGGTGTATCCCATAACTTCGTTGGTGATATTGTCAAATATATTATTCATTCTTACCAAAAAACGCTAACAGTGCAGTCCTATTGGCCATCGAGGGCAGACCATCCTGCCCCCTCATGAACAGCTTGGAGAGCGCCCTGGCCCCCGGCCGGTCGGCGCCAGCCATCATGTACACCCCATCCGCGTATGACGCCGGCGACTTGCGCGTGAGCCGGCTACCTGTGAACAAAATATAGTTTACTTTTTATTTTTTGTTTTAACCGAGTGCATAGGATTCGCTGATCTCAGAGCAGACGGTGACAGTCTAGCTATTATTTTGTTAATACCTACTAGAAATAATAGCATTGTTACTAAAAACTGTAAACCATTATAGTTAGTATAGTTGCAGTTGCAATATCGGTAACCTAACCATCTGACAAATTTCAATTAAAAATTCACGGTTGTAAAGATGCCATAGCTAACTTAAATTGCAACTGCTCCTCTATTCAAAAAATGACTAATACTTAATACCTGGGGATAGTGATAGATCAGCGACTATCATGGCACTTACAGATTGATTTAGTTAGTGAAAGAATTCGAAAGCTCAAATGGATATTCAAATCGCTACGTTATGTTATGACTAGCGAGTTCTTAATCAAGATATACATATCCTTAGTACAAAGCGTTTCGACACATTGTATCCCGTTGTGGGGAGGAGCAACAAAAAGTAAATTATTTGAACTTGAACGAGTTCAAAGATCTCTCATTAAAATTATGTACTTTAAACCATATCGTTACCCCACCTTAGATCTTTACAGGCTCTGTGGACTGATAACAGTGAGAAAATTATACCTGTTAAACACAGCACTTTCATTACACAAAACATTACGTTTCGACCCCACAAAACTAGTCAGAAGAAGAAACCACATTGTGGCTCATCCACCCTCAACTCAATACGGACAAAGGTTGCCAGACGTCAATATCCCAGTCAAAGCATTCATATTTATAACACTATTAATCGTAGAATGGAAAATAACATTATCCAATGTTGACATACAAGTGCAAAAAAGATATAACAGAATGGTTGAAGACCCTTAATTATGAAGAAACAGAAATTATCGCAAACACAATGAGTTAAAAGTTGTAATACTCGTATCAACAACAATAAATATTAGGTGTTTAACTATGCAATTGCCGATTTGTATGAAGATTTTCAAAGAAAGTTCGTTTTCCATACTAACAATTTTTGTTATAGTTACTACCGCAAGTGCTAATGCCACAATTTTTTTATGTACAAACATTGAAGACTAAGCAAGAAGCTACGCCATCGGTTCACAAACCCTACGGCGGAAGACCTTGTAACGAGAAGAACCGGCAAGAAACTCGTCAAGGGCTATTTTTTTCTCCCTGTTTTATTTCATACAGAGTCGTCAAATTGAAAAGTGAGCTTGACATATCAGTAAGGTCAATTTCCATCACAAAAGAAAATACTAATTATAATATTACATTTTATGGTTATCCTAACCGTAAACAATTTTCAACTCGTAAGGAAGGACTTACATTTAACATTTCTCGCATTACAAGGTTACTGTACTGCAAGTTGTGACGTACATCATACAGGTCGATAGTAATTTATTTTAGATGAAAATATTTAATCTCTAAGCACAACGTTAAGACAAGCAGACTGAAGTAGACCCATTTCCGCTGGCGGCACCCGTTCACGAGCATGACGCATGAACCAGCCATCGCTTCGCTCAACCATATTTTAGGGAACGTAACGACCCGCCTCACACGACACCGCCGAAGAAACGTTTGAGTGAGCATGAAGTACTTCAGGTACTTATGTTAAAGTGTATAAATATAAAAAATACAATGGCAAAAACAAAAAAAAAATAAAGATAAAAGTGCATTAATATAAGACGCAACTTACAATGTTACTGGAAGACGCATCAGCTGGGTCATAATCATAAAGCGTATTTAAAGTAAATTAAAAAAATTAATAATAATGGCTTTCATATACTTAATTACAATAATTGGAGAACATTACTTATTTTTATTTATTCTGATCAAGCAGTGCCACGTTCTCAATTCAAAACATCATAAATAACATAGAATTTATAAAATTGAAACAAAAATATAAATATCTCAACACATTTTAACACAATCAGACAAGAGCAGACCCATCCCAACCCCAATCCCAATAATATACCTTTATATATACCTTTTAATCACAGAAGTAGTGAGGTTCTCTAGAAGTGTAAGAAAAAATCGGCAATTTCATACTTTAACCCCTATTATATACAAAATAAAAACATCATACTATAAAATCCATCATTCAACCCAAATATAAAATCGTTATTCACACACACACACACACGCGCGCAACATAACACATTAACATTATTTAGTTCATAAATTTTTTAGATACATCCCAAAGTTTGAGTCCCACTAGATTTCTTAATCTAGAGAGAGCGAGGTGCGCCCTAACACAAGTATTGTATTACTTTCTGGGGTTGTCTCAATACAACTACTTTGTTTGACTGGGAAATAAAATCATAAAATTTTTATTTATTTATTATTTATTATTATTACTACTATATTGCTAACTAAGGTGGTAAAATTAACCCATTGAAAAACATATGGTAAAGCTGTTTTAGTACGAACCTTGAGCTTTTTCGTATACTTTTATTAGTACAGAGGACCTCGTAACTCATAATCATTAATATTATTTTTCATTATATATAGCCAGGCTACCTTATACAGGCAATCGTTGACATACGTAATTTATAAATGAAGATATAATCTTATTTGCTGCGAAGACTTATATGGAGTAAATATGATTATACGCACCTGATACTTGTCAATTTGCGAGAGGAAATTGTGTGAAATCAGAGCAAAATTACACGACATGAGAAGCGAAGGGAATATCGCAATATATGGACGGCTGAAACGTGACAGGCAGGAGAATGTTACTCGACAAGAATAACAATTATTACCTTAAAAATTAAAATCAGACTTACACAATGAAGATGTAGTAATTAGCTTAATGGTGGGAACGTAAAAGGTATCAAATTATACCTTCAACTTTTGAAATGCTTTTAAGACATTAAAGGTAGGGTAGGATGGTAAGCATAAGTACATATATTTACAAAAAAATGTCTAGCTACTTTGCAACGATGGGGTTTTAATTAAGTATTGTAAAGATTTGTTATTGCCTAATGCAAACGTAATTGCCATGTTAAATAACCCAAAGTCAATTAATATACCTATACTTAAGTTGACAAATCCTAATTGTGCTGGCTAAATGTATAAAAAATGATGAAACAATATTTTTTCTGGTCAGTTTGCAATTAGTGCAACTTTCGGTATATCCGCATCGTGACCGACCGTACCTCATTAAATGTTCTTATCTCTGCTCCAGTTTGTATCTGTCACTTTGTCGGCTCCTGCGCACTGCGGCTTGCAGCCCTCTCACTGCCTTTTACGTCAAGACGCTATCGAGATAATACTCATCTGTCATTTCGAAAAAACAAAATCAAAAAGCAATCGCCGTTAAATTACCGAAGTAAAAAATGTTTAATTATAGCTGTTGATTTTGAGATAGTGTTGATCTAAAACTTGTTTTTTTGGTATCGAAATATTGGAACAAAGAACCATCTTCAACACAAAACTTAATGATGTGAAAAGATAAGGATATTGATCAACGATTTATAGATAAATGAACTCCAATGCTAGTAGAGTTGATGAAATTTTGCTTCGATATTACGAAAATATTATTTCTCCTTGAAAATAAAAAAAATACTACACTTAACTTTTATAATATAACTATGTAATAATTTTTGCTTCATTTCAATATGTGAGATGTGTTGAGATACACTACTTATTTATTACATATGAAATAGAAATCAATGTTGGTTTTATGCCCCGTGTCGTTAAATAATGCAGTAAATTGGACGATTGTGCAATTTAAGGACTTGTGATGGATTCATCGGAGAAATCAGCATTGCTTTAATTTATACGGTAATTTCAAAATAAAAGAATTGCGAAATAAGCTGTTGCCATTGACAGAACCATAAAATGCTCTTTTGTCACAAACAGAATATACCTTAATATTTGGCAATCCTTGTTGTTCTGAGGGCCTAGTGTGAGTTTGCAAATGTCTAAAAATACAAAAAAAATATTACTCTCATAGCGTGAGAGTAAAATTTTGACACATAGCCTTAATGGAATGAGAATAAGGTTGAGAATTATACTTTATTCGCAAACTTCAGCGTAAGCGCGTAAGGTGATAAAACTCGCACTAAGCACTCTGTTACGCTAAAACGTTGTTTTACCTACATATAGAAACGCTCGCTTTATTGTTTTAGTGTATGTGTAGTACCTTTCAAATTGTAAAGCTTTTACCTACCTAACTTATTTTAACGCTTTCCCATTTAATATTTTTATAAACCACTGCTATAAGCAATCCTCTTAGTGGTTCCAATTCTGGATTAAGTACAAGTATATGTCATAGTAGAGTTATTTTGAATAAATAAAAGTATGTACTGAATTAGGTACAAAAGAAATGTCGAAAAAGTGAAAATGCTGCTAGCTTTTGCTTGTTATAAATAAATGGTAATGGCCTTTTTAATGTTACTACTTCGCGAACGTGATTTGAAAGCAACGTATCGTTTTATTTAAAGAGCTATTTTGGTTGGTTACATGTAAAACTGTGTTTTCTATTGAAATTTATAATTTAAGTCTTATTGTAGTCAATTTTTTCCTGTATTTAAAGGAGTATTTTTTAAACCACTCCTTAAAAAAACTACCTGTACCGGGAAATTCTTCGATTGTACCTACCTACAGCTTTTAGATTGTTATATGTCTAATTTTGAATAGAAGATAACTTAGAAGGAACATTTAATTCGTTTCATGTATTCACGAAGTTGCTATAATCGTGTTGCGGGTTCGCTTCATGTATCTGGTGATTCGTGATTGATTGCAAGCATCACAGAGACGGCGAACAATTTAACATGCTCTCGTGACGCGGCTCTTGCGCAATCTACACTTGATATACCTCCATGAATAACGAATTAGGAACAAGGAGATTTTGGTCCGACAACGGTACCTCCGTAATTTATGTTCATAATTGTTATTATCGCTCGAACGCCGATTATCGATCCCAAATAATATAAATTGCTCACGTTGCAACAACGAACGATAAATATTTTTCTTGACATTCATAAATCATTGCTCTATTATCTCAATGCTGTTTGATATTTGTCTAATTTGATTTTGATTGTTATCCAACTGTTGTGTTGTAATTTAGATACCCTTCTTTTTTTACAAACCACTCTAATTAATCATATTAGTAATATTATTGTGTGATAATGTAGGTATTGTATGATAAAACATATTGAGAATAAATTGTAATTCAAGTTAATTATTCTTGATAAGAATGTAGGTTTATCTATGGCATATACCTATCTATTGAAAGCCTAACTTTTCTGCTATTGTAGTGTTAGCTAATATCTAGAGTAAAAAAAAAAAAAAAATAAGCTTAAGTAAACGCCCCCGCCGTGCAGCGCTATTGAGCGTATACCTATAGGTACTTAGCCAAGAATTTGCTTATTTTGAAAATATGATGCCTAGGGGCTAACAAGTATTGTAAAGAGGTGTATAACTCGAACGTGCGTAATTGACAAGTGTAAGACTCATAAATCTCGCCTCTTATTGGAACGTCGCCGTCGTTTGGTTAAAATTAATTACCTGTTAAAGTGAAAGATATATTGGAAATCATATTTTTTGTGACATAAAGTGCTTACAGTAATTAATGAGTCAGTTTTTTATATAAAGCCGGGTTTTTTACAATCTTCATCAAGATGTATATGTAGGATAAGGTATGTTCACTTACTGAGAATCATGCAACATTAAAAACTTTTTCATTACACAAATGGAGGTTCGGGACTCAAAATAATTGTTTTATTCTAGACTTTCGCCCGCGGCTTCGCCCGCGAGAAATAAGGTTACTATACAGTCCCGTTTTATTCCATATCCCGTGGAAATATCAAAAAATACATTCTTAGTGCTCGCCTACATCGCCTACATACCTTAAAGGATCCTGTATGGAAAATTTCTGCTTAATCGGTTCAGCCGTTTGGGCTGTGCGTTGTCTGTCAGTCAGTCACGGTATTGTTTTATTAGTGTAGATAGACATTCAAATGCATAAAAACTGTTAGTCTTAAAAAATATAGCAAAAAAAATGCGTTTGAACTTTCCGATTTCTAATCAGAATCTGATAAAATATAATAAATTGTCCCAAATTACAAGTGGCATGCCTGAAAATGCCGTTCCACGTGCATTAGCGGCTGTAAGTAGATTATCGCAATCTGTCAACAAGTGACTTGCACAACGTAACAAATTAATAAGGCTCTATCTAAGCACGTAATCTCGTGAGCTGGCTACTTGACGCAACGATTCAGATTTGTAACTGATACAGCCTTCCGATATACCGTGACATATGAAAGTGACTTGGTCCACCAACTAGTACATCAAATCATACAACTTGATAGATATACTTGAATTTGATAAACCGGAACAAATAAATATATGACATTTTAACAAAAAGACACACATTACATAGGAATGTGACAATAAGTAGAATGATACAACTTGTTTTAGATATTGAATAATAACAATGAAAACAGAAGTTGCGACAAGACTAGTTATAGGTAGTATTAGTAGTAGTAGTAGTAGATAAGATAATCACCTGTAACCACGGCCAATGTAAAAAACGCGCCGAGATTGTAATCCAACTCCATCCATGAACCATACCTTTTAGTAGACATAGACATCAGAATTAATTATTTAGATTGAGAAATTAACAGTTTGCTTCATTTCAATTTCAACGCGCTAAGAATGCATCTACTTAGTGAAAATTTCAGTAAAAAAACATTTGTTAGTTATTGCAAGGTTAATTTAAACAAAAATAAAAACTACCTGCATTTTGAAGTGAAATGCCTTTGTGGTCTAATGGTAACAACCACTGGTATCAGACCCAGGGGTCCCGAGTTTGATTCCCAGCGGGAGGTACATATTATATTCGGTTTGGTTGGTGGTAGGACTTGTTGTGAATCCGCCTGGCTAGCAACCACCATCTTATCTAAGTCTGACGCCATAACAACAATGTTTTCAGCATTTTTGTGTTCCGGCAGTTAGAGAATTCAGTCTTATTAATTCTTAACATCATGTTAATAAGGTTAAGGGTCTCTCCGTCGTGAATAAATAAAAAAATCATTTGTCATTAACCAGACGTTATTGGTAATTAAATTATTTATTACTCATGCTCCATTTATCTTAGACCCATATTTCAAAAGCAGCACTCGAGAATGGATTAAAATAGAGCAATAATTTCAATTAGAGTCATCATTAACTGGTTACAATGACTTTACCTTGTTAATAAACTAAACTAGAATTGCAGTGAACTTTATCAGCACGCGTTGATATCTTTTGTTAAGGAATTTACGTCTGTGATTACTGGTATCACAGTTTACCTTTGGTGTGTTGTATAACAGTTAAATAAGCTATTCGCCATTCGGTTTTTTAACATCATGGTGCAACGAAAAGTATTACTATTTGACATTCACTATTTTCTAATTGTGAGGTGATCAATAACACTACTTAATTAATTACTATTTTTGAATGCGTTTAGTAACTTTTCTTTTTATATTAAATTATTTATTTTCTGTTAAAATACAAAATTACTATCAATATGTAGTGTTATTTTACTGTCAACCTTGCGTTCCATTAGTAGCAGACACTTTCGCAATCGGAGTGGCATCTTGTATCGACGATCCGGTAGGTCAACAATGCTTGCCATATTTTTAGATTTTTCTGTCAACTATAAACGAATACAATTTTTATTTAATATTTAAAATCGACTATGACATTTGAAATAAAGTAATTGGTTTCAATAACACTTATTCCTATATGTAAAATTATATTTATTAATGTATTTTGAAATTGACTTGGAAATCTAAATTATTATTTATTGCGTACCTAATTTCATGATGAAACTAAATTACCAACGTATTTTTGATGGACTACAGTTACCACCCACTGAGCGCTCATTAATATAGTAGGTACATTCTTGTTAAATATATTTTCAACATCGTAACTAGTCAATTAATTAAGAGATTCTACTCGTACTTAAGTCTTATATCATATCTTGCTCCTTAAAAGGGTAGGAGTTATGTTAAAAATGGGCTAAGGCTTTTGAAGAAAAAAAGATACCTTTAATTTTGTGCCACATTTTTGACATTGATGACTATTATGAAGTTATAATTTCACTTTTACAATGCTATTTGGTAAAGCCGCCTGCTTATAGTGCGGAGACATATACGATCTCCACAGTACCAAAACCTTCAGCGTGCTTATGAGTTGTAGAATGTATCTGACATGTAATTATGTAACAGCAATAACTTCAAAGAATCAACAAGTAATTTATTGGTCGGACTGTATCTGGATCTTGCCTTTTTAGTGATATCTGCTCCGATTATTGACATGAAATCACGGAGAGTAATTTTTCTTAGTGGAATTGACGCGGTTAAGTTTCCTTAAATTGACTCAGAATGGTTGTCAAGACCACCTAGTCATATTACAATATAATGCAATAAGATCAATTTATTCATCAAATGAATTGGTAAGACAAAAAATGAATAATATAACTAAATGATTATGGAATTCTCTACCTAGGTAGAGGTACCTAGGTAGGAATTTTAAAATATTGCGTGCTTTGTGTAATTTGTGAATGTTGAGAGTAGCAGGTTATGTACACCAAAACGCCTATTATTATAATTATAGGTTTTGCCGAAGGGCGTGTATGGTTTTTCCAATGTATGATAATGATCGTCAATAACTTAAATTAAGTAAAATACTCTTAAATTCCCTTTTCAACAATCACAATTACTCATGCAGTGACACGCAATCACGTACAAATTGCGAGCAATCGAGTGCAAATAAATTAAACTGATTTGTTTGCTGTTGAAATGTTAAGACTATAAAGACTTTAGATACAAAAGGTTTCCAGCACAGCTTAACTCACAGTAATATCTGTCTGTAATCTTTTCACGTTTGAACCACTAAACTAATCCCATCCAAACTAATATTATAAACGCGAAAGTATGTTTGTTTGTCCTTTCTTGACGCCCTAACTAAGCTACCAATCAACTTGATTTTTGGAATAGATTTAGTTGAAAGGGCTACAACAGGCTACTTTTTATCCCAATATTCCCACGGGAACGGGAACCACACCGCCGGTGAACCGCGAACGGCAGCTAGTTTTTATTTATTTTGCTGGAGATATAGACATGTTCTTCTAGGTAGAAGAACGACATATTGAAAAAAATAGATACAGTATTGATTGTATTAAACAGTGGGTTAATATTTGTATAGGACTTATCATCGTGTCATTTTATAAATTTAAATTAAAGTTTATTAAATAGGATTATGAAGCTCTATGAACTACAAGGAGTATTGCGAGTGCCATGAGGCATTCTCTACCAGTCAACCAGTAAAAGGTGTTAGACCTACCGTATCGGCAATAAAGAAGCACAATAAAACATAATTCAGAATATTGAAACAAAAGTGGGAATAGCTATTTACGGGTATTGAATTAATAAAAAATACATAATCATACTACATAATATAAATATTTAATATTCATTAGGATTCATTATGTCTGAGATGAAAGGGATCAGCGTAAGGATTTCAGACCAGTTTCTTAAACACAAAATTGTTGGGGGCTTTTCGAATGTCCAAGGGGAGGGCATTCCAGAGTCGAATTGCAGTAAGGGAGAAAGAGTAGGAGACAAAGTCAGAAGAGTAAGAGAGAATTTCTAAAATGAGACTGCTGCTAGAGCGAAGGTCGCGTGGATGAGAAGAACCCAGAAACTGAAATCTAGACTTTAAGTATTCTGGGGTAAGTGGATCGAACAAAACGTTGAAAAGAACGAATAGGAAGCCATTTGAGCTGCTGGCGGTAATGAGAGATATGGTCGTATTTACGTAAACAATAGATGAACCGAATGCAATTATTGAGAAGTCGATCCAGTTTAACTACAAACATTTCATTGAGATCTGTGCAGCACACGTCAGCATAGTCGATAAGGGGTAGAACGAGAGTTTGTATCAGTGCAAACTTGGTGCAAAGATGGAAGAAAGTGCTTAACCTGTATAGAGACCTAAGTGCATTTGTTACTCTAAGTGCATCAAGTCTTTGACCTGCTGTGAAAATGCTATTACCTCACCATTACAGCACAGTGGAGTAATTTTATTAAGTTTTACGTGCAACAATTGACGAGATACCGATAGTAATTGTTTGGCGTTTTTGTGCATTCACCGATATGCCGTAGTTGCTGGGCCATTCCAATATCCTCGCCAGATCACGGTTGAGAGACTCAATAGAATTGTTCAAATTCTCTGCTTTACTTTGGACGTAGAGTTGGAGATCATCTGCATATAGATGGTAAGAAGAATATTGGTTGGTGGTAGGACTTGTTGTAAGTCCGTCTGGCTAGCTACCACCATCTTATCTAAGCCTGACGCCATAACAACAATGCTTTCAGCATTGTTGTGTTCCGGCAGTTAGAGATCAGATAGCCAGTTCCTCAGTGATGAGGATTTCGAGAGAGACTCGCTTCCATCTTCGGCCTTATCAATACTTAACATCAGGTATGATGAAGGCTAAGAGTCTTACCGTTGTTCATAAAAAAAGACGAAAGGATAACAGTGAGGGAATTAATAAACAATGAGAAGAGAAGAGGAGAGAGAATACCGCCTTGCGGAACACCAGCTTCAAGGTCGTACCAATCGGGCAATACCCGGTCGACGCGTACGGCCTGCTGGCCATCGCGAAGATAAGAGGAGAACCACAGTTGCGCTGTTGAAGAAAAACCTAAACGAGAGAGCATGGCTAGCAGGATGTCATGATCAAATATTCTTATTATTATAAATAAAATAAAATAGAGAAAATGCAAGATATCTTATAAAAGTTACTGTGTTTAAAGTTTACGATTAGTATACTACTTAATGCACCTAGGTGTGTTAACCCAGGTGAATTAAGTATACGAAGGGATTTTTTTACCTAACACGGCATAAACCTTGAATTTGAAAATCATCAGTGAAATAGGTAACGTTATTTGTAACAACATAAGAAAGCCATATAACAGAAATGTTAACACAAAATAATGTGATTCTATACTAAGCTGAGAAATAATGTATTTTCTTATGACTCTTTAACTTTGGAGTGATTATTATGTATTTCATCAACAGGATCGTTAAAGAGGCATTGTTTTATATTCGCAATAAAGGTTTACTCTTATTTTATGACCAATAATGATAAAGCAAAGTTGGACATTTTATTTAATAGATCTGAATGTTTTACGTTCGTATTTAAAACCAAGTCGTTAATGAATTATGATGTTGACCGACTTTAGACTTTATTGTGGGATAAATTATTATTAAACTGCATTTTAGTTCCCTTATACTTTTTAAAGTGTGTTTATTTTCATGAAAAATATATTTTGGTTGAAAACCATTGATTACTTAGTTTCTGTATCGATCGATTTTTGTTTGGTTACTTTTATGACTATATTAGTGAAATCTAGTTATTGATGAACATTAAAAACAGAGTTGTAACTATAAATGTTCATTATTTAAATTAATAGATCAGAGATAGATCATCATCACCATCATTATTATTTATGGTATATTTATTATAATGATATAATTCCTAATATATTTTTATAACAACTTATAAGTTTGATAGCTTACCGACAGATCCCCAATCAGGATACGCTCTGTTGTTGTACCAGCCATCATAGCGCTGTTTCTCATAATAGATATCTGTAACAAAAGAAAAAAAAACGATAAAATGCAAACTTACAGAAAATGTCGTAACGTCTAAGACTTAATCCTCAGATGTGTGTACTTTCGTCATCTACTAAAAGTTCAACTCAACAAATTATTTTTTAATTCTAATGCGTTGAAAAATAACAGGCAACGAATAAAAGTCCTCGGATAAAAATCTCGCAATCGTATTCTCTTAGTATTTTTATTCATATCTGCAATAGGTAAGGAGGTCGTATATTTTTTGCTTCCAACCTGTCTCGGTACTCGGTACTCGGATCGTGCGTAATGAGGAGCTCATTACTGATGCACTGGCTGGGCTGTGCACGTTTCAGACAAGGTTGAGTATAGGCTCTATCGGCCTCTCAGTATCTGGAACATCATTCCGCGAAAACATGATTCGCTCGTACTCGCTAAAGTACTTGTATGTGTAAATTGGATTAATTGAGATTTTATCGGCGGGAGGGCGAGCAACGATGTAGTATTGCTACCTAATATTCGAATAAAAACTTAACATGTTTTTTATGCATGCATGGAATCGCCTAAATGAAAAGATTAACTTGTAACATTTTGTTGTCATTTAGATGTTAGCACATACTGCCCCCTAAC
The DNA here is from genome assembly GCA_910589605.1 of Chrysoteuchia culmella. Taxonomy (NCBI): domain Eukaryota; kingdom Metazoa; phylum Arthropoda; class Insecta; order Lepidoptera; family Crambidae; genus Chrysoteuchia; species Chrysoteuchia culmella. Next base: position 15,089,173 of record OU342651.1, on the reverse strand, counting down.
CCCTAATTGTCTAATTTAAAATCTATCACAATCCCTTTCAGAGGTATTGTGATTGTGATATTTCCGTCTGTCATATTGCTTAAGCAGTTCAATTTCGTTTATTCCATACATTTTAAAACGCGTCCCGATCACAATCCCTTTCAAATGTCAAATAGTGACGGCCTGAATAGCTTTCAAATTACGAATTGAAAGGATTGCGATAGATTTAAAATTAGACAATTAGCCTCCTGGTTATAATATAATTAGGTATGCTCTTGACTTTCTTTGGTTTGCCGTACCTATGTGATATGCGTTACCTTTGTATCATATATTACATAACAGTGAAATATAACTAGATGCAATCCCTTAAGACAAACTTTAAAATTGTTCTTATGTAAAATAGTAAACATAATTTACTTAATTAATTTGTGCATTTTTATTGTTTAATCTATACAATATTTAATTGCTACATAAATACTTAATAGCTCGATTATCTTCCTACATACTATGCGTGGTTCTTTATCACAGTAGTTTATAATTTTAGCGGTCACCATTATGTATCAATCAATGTCAATTAAATAGACGACCTAAATATTCAATGAGAAAAATGTGGTGATATGATCACATCGCTTGATATACGAGTTTGCTTGAAATATTATTAATATGCCACCTTATTCTCTGAAGCATACAAGCTATCATTTAATAGGAATATTAAATCAACAGCTAATGAAATTGAATACATTATAACAATCTATAATGTTATTCAGTACACTTGTCATCTACTGTCTACTGAATAAGATTTTATCAGAAGGACCTGCTAACAGTCGTACAATGCCTTTCTCTTTAGTACGATTATCAATTTATCATATTTACTCTTTACTAGTAACTTTAACAGGTTTCCTGTACCATGAATCACATATGATACACGTGACACTCTTTGTACCAAGACTGGCAAGTTTATGAACAAATTTTAATATCAAATATATGAATAACAAAGAAAACAAGAATTATTTATTATGGACTTTTTTACGACAAAAATACCTCGGACGTGCTTTCAAAAAAATACCATCTACATTTTAAATAACTAGCAGAAGCGAAATTTAAGAAAAAATGTGCTGGCCATTTACGCAATGAAAAATCTATGTTGTATGACAGTGAACCTGCTAAGATCATTATTTGTGAAATTAAAAGTAGTTAATGAAAAACTGTTAATAGAAATGTAAAGTTGTTGTTTTTTCTGTTTTTCTTTAAAAATATTGACATTTGATTGGATATTTTCAAATAAGTTGTATTATCATGTACGTACTAATAACAGCGTAAGCTAATTTCATAATAATTAAAATATACCAGTAATTAAATGGCACATAAAGTGTGTCAATAAGGTCTGAAACGTAACTCACAGTTTAATTGGTCTTCATTTCAGTGTAAATACATTAAGGTACAAATACAAAAAATATGTGCAAAAGATGTTTAAAATAAAAGTAGCACTTTGCAGTTAAGCCTTAATCAAATCACTACATATGTTAAGTAAAGTAATGCAGATGACATTTACCCCGATATGTAAGGCCATTTTTTCTTACAAGTTATTTAATGATATCTAGATAATTAATGCGTAACATTTTATTGGCATAGAAGGTATTTATTTCATTGATTTATCACGACCTTAGTAATTAAAACGGATACAGTATACCACCTGCACTGGCGGTGCAGCACAGATTCTTGTCATGTATCTTTCATGAGGTATTCATTGCACCTAGGTCCTGCGATTACTATAAATCCTTATAAAAATACGCGAGTAATTGTTTTATTATTGTGTGACATAATTTTTTACCTTACCAAGTCACAGACGCATTCCCAGGCTCTAATCAATTATTTATTACTTACTTTATAATTTTGAACTGTATAGGTCAAACAAATATCTGTTTTTTTTAATATTTACAATGCGAGTGTTGTGTTTTGTGGTTGTATTCTTTATCATGAAAACGAACACTATTGAAGAGCTCCAAGAAAATATTGGAGTATAGAGAATTGTATGAAGTTTTGACGTAGATGAGCCCGTGGCGCAGTGGCGTGCGATTGTTGAGGTAAAGCAACTTTCGCAATGGTCGGTCACGGGATGGGTGACCAAAACTATCTGGAGCTCCTCTCCATGCTTCGAAAGATACGTTAACCCTTGTTCCCGGCTGCATTTGCAGTTGTTAAAACCCACCAATCCGCATTAGGCCCGTGTGGTGGGTCATGGCCCATTCTCCTTGTCCATTACTAAGAAAGGCCCCTAAAACAGTGCCCCTGCAGTGGAGACATTAAAAAAGACTGATGACGTATGATGTTTCACAAATTGAATTTGCTGCTACCAAATTAAATGTCTAATAAGTGTCTTATCTTCCACTACGTCAATAAATACGACAGATGCACTTAATAAGCGTGGCTTAAAAACCAGAAATGAATGTGCTTTTATGTCAATTATAGTGGAGATTAACGTCTACTTGATCACATTCTCTAAATCTAAGGGATCGTGAGTGCGTTTGGTATTAAAAAGATTGTGACATTAGCTTCAATATCTTTAAACGCTAGTGAGATTATTTCTATTACAATATAATAATTTTCATAATAAGGGTTGTCAGTAATCAAGTTTGTAACAAGCTGCTTGTAACGTTGTGACATTTGTCAAAATTAAGAGCAAATGTATTCGTGATGGCTGCGGTTTTGGTATAAAATATCTAACTAAAGAATACGGTGTTTTAGTGTTGCAGTATAGAAACGATGTTAACTGATAAACACGATTATTTGTATTTTTTTTTATTGAACAGTCTTTGGATTTTGTATAATCGGTACCTTCTTCTATGGATAAATATTTCCTTAAACAAAATATTTATTTATACTAATTAGCTGCGACAACAGTAAATATTTAACCTTATAACGAAATGCCTATTGAATCAATGTTTATCATGTTTTTTTTTATTATATTTATTTAACAACTGCTCTAAATTGCACGATGTAAATTTAATTACAACAAAGCTAAGGCGGGCTGGCTATAAAATTTTGGACTCACTCTTCATCATGGTGGTGCTTTATAAAAAAGGTTCCGTTTCCAAGCAAAAACCAGATCCGGTATCGTCATCTCGATTATTTTAATACAAATATGTTTTTGTAGTAATAATATAGTTTTTAAGATGGAATGAGATCACGGCACGTCAAGCAATCAACCGAAAAAAACTAAATTTACTACAGGGTAATTATTAACCGACTTGAGAAAAAGAAGGAGGTTATCAATTCGTCGCGTAAATATTTTTTTTAGACACATCGTTACGAAATCCTTTATTATTAAAGAACAATGTTTTTAGTAGTTATATTAATATGTGTGTCATAAGTCAATTAGTAGGTACAAAGTATTTAGTTTTAGGGCTAAATATAGGTTTTAAATTGTTGGTTACCTATTCCGTATGAGTCTCTTTTTTAATTTTCTTGATATGTTGTGATGGTACTCAAAAGGAGATGAGCCAAGTCCCATACAAAATAACCCAATTCCCGGCGCTTTGTATCTCAGATTTTAGAGGATATTTAAAAATAATATTCTGAACTTTCATTGTCCCTATCGGGTGGCTAACATTATTTTTTTCCCGTCAGGGCGACATGAGACAAGTTGCTTTTTTCTAGTATATATTCTTGTTAACACATAAAAATAGCATTGTAAAATGCAAAATTAAAAAGTTATAATTATTTTTTTTTGCTCAATAAGTTTGGTAAAAAAACTAAATAATCGACCAAAATAAACAATTTTTATTCTTTTTTTTACTTTGAATGGGTTCGCTCTTGATCCCAATCAAGCCCGGGGGCTAAGACAGAATCTACGATGGAGCGAGCCAACCCAGAAGGTGCCTATTCACCCTTGCTTTGAAGGTGGTCGTGTTATAAGTACTCGGAAATACAGACGCAGGGAGAGAGTTCCACTCGTTTACTGTGCGCAATATAAAAGATGAGATGAGAAGATATTCGTTAATTGATTTAGGGTTATCAAAAAAGGTAAAGGTAACAAATTAATATCAATAAAAATAGTTTATTTTGGGTCGATTAATAAGTTTTTTTAAAGTACGCCTACTAAACTTCTAGATAAAAATAATACTGTTAGCCACCCGATAGAGAGACAATGATAGTTCAAAATATTATTTTTAAATATCCTCTAAAATCTGAGATACAAAACTATTGCGCCGGGAACTGGGCCATCTTCTTTAAGTCTGTAAAATACGATCAATCGCTAATGTATGATTTAGAAATTTATATCATTAAAAGTAAGTATATTACAAATATTAAAGTACAACCTGAACTCTTAAAGACGATTATTGGCGTCTAGTCTCATCTGTCATGTTTACCTAAGACTTGACTAACTACATTGAAAGGTAAAAAGGCAACAAGGAAGTGTTTAGCGGTTGTTAACATCAGCCCATTAATAACTTCGCATATTATTAAGTAACTTGCTGCAATAAAGTTTATGTTATTACGAGTACGCCTATTCAAGATCGAGATGTAAATGCTGCTTGTTTTATGATGATCCGGAATGCATTATCGTCTTTCCCAATAAGTTTAATGTCAGTTCGGGGGAATCACAAACATTTACTTAAAGTCCTGTCGCCAAAAAAAACCCAATAGGATTAAGTTTTTTTTACTTCTGAATATATACAAGGACATGTTAAGCCTCAAGAAAATGGATGATGTAATTCTGTCACGTTTAGGCTACTCGAGATATTCAATACCAGCGGCTGCCCGCTGTTTCACCTCCGTGGTTCCCGTTTCCGTGGGATATAAAGAATTCTATGTTTTAATCAAGACTATAAAGTATCTGTGTGCCTATCCAAATAGGCTGGTAAATTATATAAAAAAAAAAATACGCGCTTCACACTATTTTTTAATATAAAAAGATAGGTAAAAAAATATTTAACGATTATCATTAAAAAAAAACTATTGTATGTAGATGAAAATGTAAGAATAAGCGCATAATTTTATTTTGGCCTTTTGGTAAAACACTAATAAAACATGCAAGCAACACTTACAACAAATATTTGTTGTGTCCACCTTGTAATGGAGTATAACCCTCAACTTAATGAATTAAGTCAAGAAAGTCTTAGTTATTTGAACTTGCCAAGGCTTCGTTTCAAGCAAGCAACTCTATTGCGACAGTCAGCATCTAAATTGAGGTGAAAGATGGAAGTATTCGATTCGAACGGAGATAAATTATGTTCGTGTACAGACAGCAGCACACAAAGTATAATTTGACCAAAAGTATCATCCTTATTTAAAATTCACTGACCTTATAAAGCCAAGTCTCGTAACCTTCGGATTCTTTTAATAGAAATGGTTTTCAAATGTTAAAATTAACTTTTGTTAACATGACACAAAAAATATTGCAATATTTGATCTTATTTTGTTTCACTCGACGACAAAAACTATTTAGTTTTAATTCCATATAAAACCGAAAGAGGTTTAAATTCAATTAGAATATTATAACTCCTTGGTTTCAAAGTCGGACTCTTTGTTTATGCGAAACTTAGATTTAGTTTTCAAATGTTTATAAATCATACCCTTCTTGTTATTTAATATGCTTTTAGACAAAAAGTCGTGATATTCAAAATAGTCCTTAATTATATTCCTCTGTTTTATCAAACTTGCTTTGGTGTTGGTCAGTTGATGTGCGGTTATCTAAATAAGTCCACGGGGCATCGTTGCGAAGGCCTCACGCTTTCACTACCGCCGCGTGCCGTATGACGCGTCGCATTCTCGGTGCGTGAGCAAAGCGAGCGCAACAGATACATTTTAATGAAACCGCTTTTGATGACATCCTATTTTGAATGCATACTCTTGAACTGAATGAAGAAAACGGACCAATGAAGGTACAAACTTAACTGCATTATAGGGGTTGTTAAATGCCTCGGCGCCTATTCGCCATTTAGATTTTTTTTCATAATCGCGCCCCACGATAATACCTATATTAATGGATAGGGAACATAAAGATAAACAAAAAACATTAAACAACATATTACCCTAAAGTGTCAGGTTAGTGAGATAATTGGTTAAAGAAACATAAGTAGGTGATACTTTGGGTCGGCATTATTCATTTTTAACTCTAATTATCTGGCTAACATGACACTCTAGGGCATTATATATGTCTAGTTAACCCTGTTATAATCCCGAAAAAATATGGGTTCTTTTATACATTTATGTAGTGCTCAAATTATAATATATTTTAGCGATTTCTTAAGGTTCTTATCGATTTCTTTTATTGAAGGTAAAATAACGTTGTACTTACGGTCACCCAACAGCATACCTACGGATTTGCACTACGAAAACCGCCCGCTATTACGAACGACGTAGGGGCGCTCTCAAGGTCAAAGTGTAAAGCTGTAGCTACTGTTGATGGTACCTACAGTCTTTTTCAACTACGATGAAGACGTTTCAAGTTTGACAGTTCTAGAGATGTACCGTATTGAAATCCTATCGTCTTATCTATCGATTTTTTCAAAGAGTTTTTTCCTACTTTTGGAGAAATTGCAACATATTTTACTACTATTCCTGCCACGTAGAATTCAGTTACAGAGCGTAACTAATATCATCCATATTAAACATAATAAAGAATAAAAGTATTGTATGTGCTTATGAGGTACTATAAAACATTAAGCTGTCAATGTTAATGTCAGCAGAAACATTTAATGTTTTGTTTCAAATTAGTATCTACTTTGTCACTGTTATCGACAAATGAACAGCGGCTGTTGACGATTCTGTTGTGTCTCATCTCTACTCTGTTCCGAATCACACATTACACTACTTTAAAAATGAAATATTTTTCTATTCAATTAAAATTTAATTAATAGACATAGATTTTACTATTATTTCCAGAGGTGTAGTTTAATATTTTTTTTGTTTATATTGCTACAGTAAATAAATGACTTTTAAAAAATATTTATCTGCCATAGTATACGCGATTCGGACAAACATTGAAGTGCCACAGGAATTATCCTAGTTGAAAAAGATTATAGTAAGCATTTAATTTGAAACATAAAAAATATTCGACTATATAAGGTTTTTTTTTTATTCGAGATAAACGAATAGTATATAAACAAATAAGCGGTAAGCCGCTGTATATTAAACATTTTGAACAGTTGTCATTGACATTTGATTAATTGATTGCACGCACATCCTATTCGGATTCACACGTTAAAAAAAGCTATTAATTCCAGTTCATAATTGAGTTGTCATCCAAGCTAATTTCAATGGCAAATTAAGCCACTGAACAAATACGATGTCCACAATGAAGCAATCCATTCATTCATCTACCTACAATAACGAATTCATTAAATTCAGTCATTCATTGTCTATGTTTATACAAGGAGAAAATGAGAATAGATAATAAATTATTATCTTGCACCATTTATGTTGTTGTATTAGAATGTTTTTAACCGACTTCAAAAAAAAGGAGCAGTATCTCGATTCGACGGAATCTTATTTTTTATGCATGTTACTCGATTACTCGAAAACGGCTGGACCGATTTGGGTGATTATTTTTTTGTACGAAAGCATATACTTCCCAAGTGGTCCCATTGTCACCATGTTAGGATCTGATGATGGTATCCTGGAGAAACCCAGGGAACTCTTCAAATATTATATGCACTCTTATAGCGATTTAGGTGTTTTCGTTAGTAACTCATGCATATGCTTACCATTTGCTGAAGTGGAACTGATGATGAAGACCAGAAATGGTCATCGGAACTATGCATTTCACGAAATACTTAGCATTTAATGGAAGCGATACGATTACTTTAATGTGGTTCATAAGCAATTTATGCCCGTCTCATTGCTTGTGATGAAGTGGAGCTAATGATGAAGTACCACTAGAACCCCTCGATAGTAAACTTCCCTGCACCGGGAAAAGCAGCATTTTGTAAAATGTTGTGAAATAAAAATCTTTTTATAAAAACGTAAAAACTGACTTCGAGTCGGTGCCAACCAAGGCAAGAAAAATAAAAAAGTAGGACCGTAAAGTAGATACCTTGGCTGGTACCGTCTCCAAAAACCTTATTGTTTGCTTTTTTAGTTTTTTGATGTCGGTTTTCACTCTTTTATAAAAAGTTGTATTTGAAAAATGCCACTAAATGCTATTTTAACTCGCGTGGTGGGGTTATTTATTTTTCTTTAATACCATAAAATTAATATGGAGATGTTCGGAAATCCTCCTCGTGCGATTTTTTAAATATAAAATTCCAAATTTTTCTTATATTTGGCAATTGGATTTTCGGTCGTATTCCCAGAAGCATAGGCAGGCAGTTAGTTGAATAAGTAGTTTCAACTTAATAGGTTCTATTTATATCTAGTTCTTATAGGCCTAGATAATATCGGTCGCGTTATAATAATATCGATATCAAAAAAAAGATTTTTACCGTTAGAATGAAAAAGATCTTACAAGTTGTCTCAGGAAATTCATTGTTTCATGAGCTTTTTAAGTCAGTTTACAATCGTAACTGTATATAAATTCGAGAATCATATTCGAAGGACTCAGTGCAAAGTAGGTAAAAAGCACTGTAGGTGGGTTGATGGTACATTTGTTTTATATGGAATAAACTATACTCATGTACTTGAAGTTCGCGATCATGATTGTATTTTGTTGAAGCGTTTAAATAACAAGGCTGCGACTAAAGCATCCCAAACATGCATTGATACAGGAAGTCTGCAATCAATCGATGGTCGAGCTATACGACATTTAAATGTCAAAAAGTATATTATATAGGTATATCTATTACGGATATGTCAATTCAATGGTGCGTGCAACGACCGCACAAAACAACTAATTACTGCCATAGTTCTTCTGGACAGAACATTAGCCATTTGCGTTCATTAATCAAGTCTGTATTTATGAGATCATTTTTAGTGTGCAAAGTTGCTTAGTTAATTTGTTATACACAGTCTAATGATTATACTACTAGCACTATGTCAAATTTAATGATTATTTTGTTGTATTTATTTTTAACGGTTTGTGGTTTAAAATCTGTTGAAGAAATTCAGTCCTGTTAAGGTTAGGGGCCCGCTTCTCCCGCCTTCGACATCTCGAATTCGACATTTTTTGGAGTCAAAAATCTGTATTACAAGTCCACTGAAAAAAATCTTCGACATTATAGGATTATTAAAGATAATTGAAACTAAAGGATTTTGATAGTAGTAGAGATTTTATTTATATTTTTAATAAAGAAATTAGGATATAAAATGTCGAATTCGACGAGAGAATCACCCCCAAGGAAGCTGATGGTTTTATAGAAATTCCTGATACAGAAACAGCGAAACATATATATACTCATATCTATACTCATATCCATGAATTGGTTGATTCATAATACTGCTGAACTAGTTGAGTACACATTAATTTTCTTTTAAAAGTTTTATGAGGTGCAATTTAAGGTTTTATTTATAAGGTATTGGTGATACTTTCGAGTTCAGACAGAGTCAAGGACGTCATATTTGCCTCCAACTAAACTGAACTTTATAATGTCAGGTAGCATGAAACCAGAGAGAGGGCTCAGTTTCACTGATTTGGCTGACATACAGTATGAAAATGTGACAGTAATGACAGGACGGAACTGAAACTGAACCGAATTTCTGTATGATAATCAGCCTGCGGTGACTCACTCTGCCAAAAACAAAAACAAAGTCTAAGGCGAAATTCCAACCTTATTTTGTAATAAAGTATATACAAGCAAAGAAATGAAAAAAATAAAAAATATTGTCTATATTAATTAGGTATCGATAAGGAACAACGCGGAGCCCGTGGTGCAGTGGTCCGCCCGCTCGGCCAGCGATTGTTGAGGTTATGCAACTTTCGCAATGGTCGGTCATGAAATGGGTGACCAAAAATTTACAATCTCAAGTTCCTCCATGCTTCGGAAGCCACGTTAAGCCGTTGGTCCCGCCAGCATTTGCAGTCGTTTAACCCCATTGATTCGCATTGGGCCATGGGTCATAGCCCATTCTCCTCATCCATTCATTAGGAAGGCCAGTGTCCCAATATTAAAAATGGCTGATAACGAAGGAACAACGAAAGGACTTGCTGATGGACAATGTGTTCAGACATAGGCCAGTGTTTTTTTTTTCTATTCTTGCAACCTTGACCTGACGGAAGCGGAACCGATCCGAAGGCCGCGGGGAAATGCTCCGGAGTGTCGTGACTGCGGTGCGCACGCGTCTAAAATGTCAAGATCTTGACGTCACATCTGCCGGTTCAACGCTCGACATTTCATGATTCACTTTTTTTAATAAGCATTTTGATCCTTACTCTCGTTGGCAACAACGAATTTATAATATAAAGCACGGGCGCATTGAATTTTAAAATTTTGATTGCTAAGTTATGGCGACTTATTTTTTTATTGGACCAGTTGTTTATCCATATTTATTAATCTACGAGTCAGAATAATCTAGATCATTATTCTTCAAGGCCTCGAAAAATTTTAAATATGCATACTAAAATTACCTACCTAATGCCTAAGTTTGTTTGATTGTAACTTCCTCAATCCAGAGCCTAATAATTCATTTTGTAACTTGATATAGTAAAGTATACCTTGGAATGAGCACAGCTTAACTTTTCTTAAGATTAAAACTTTTTATTAAAAGTTTATTTTTTTATAAAATGATTTTATTTCTCTAGTTTATAGTTACATCATGTTCATGTACCGATAGTTAAAAAAAAATCAGCCCATACACAACAATGATGTCATCTAGGTAACGACTACTTCGTCGTCGTCGTCTCAATCGCCGAGCAGAGCCCTCTCCATTGCGCGCTGGGTGACCTTGAGCTTTCTTATCAGACCCATAGTTAGCGACCACGTTTCACTACCGTAAGTCATCACTGGCAACACACACTGGTCATAGACTTTCGTCTTGAGACACTGCGGTAAGTTGGACGCGAAGATTTTACGGAGCTTCCCGAATGCTGCCCAACTGAGTTGGATTCGACGGGAGATCTCTTTCTCGAAGTTGGACTTACCTAACTGGATTGTCTGTCCAAGGTAAACGTAGTGCTCAACAACTTCGAGTGTAGTGTTCCCAACGTGAACTGGAGTGGGTACAACATGGGAATTGGACATAATTTTCGTCTTATCCATGTTCATTCTAAGACCCACTCTTTGGGAAGCACTACGGAGATCTTCGAGCATTGTGTTCAGGTCCTCCAAGGTCTCAGCCATAAGGACTATATCGGCAAAACGAAGGTGTGTCAGATACTGGCCATTAATGTTGATGCCGAGTCCTTTCCAGTCCAAAAGCTTAAAGATGTCCTCCAACGCAGCTGTGAACAGTTTCGGAGAAATGACGTCTCCCTGTCTCACACCTCGCTGCAGTTGGATGGGACTTGTGCTCTGGTTCTGTAATCGGACCGACATGGTGGCATGTTCGTATAAGTACCTTAACACCTCGATATACCTATAGTCCACTTGGCACTACTTGGCAAAACGTAATTGGTATTTTTCAGCATTATGGAAAAACTTCTAGCCAGATTTTCGTACAAATTTTATGGGTCTACACTTGAACTATGTTCTTTCTGATAAAAAAGAATTATTAAAATCTTTTGACAACTGACGACGTTATATTAAAACATAGTTTTCATCCTATTTTTGTAGTCGGTTAATAATCTTGAAGAGATTAAATATACGATGTCCGCGCAACTGTCCGTAAAAAGCTGGCTTTTATAGCTCGCAAGTAGCTGTACCTAACAGTTTTTCCTGGCTACGTATCGTCCTAAATTTATTGTATTTTTTTTTACTTTTAAGTAAAATATTACCCCCAATCGTTTTCCCCAGTAAAAAAGGCACCTGACCGATATACCTATATCATCATCATTCAAATTGCTGGATGATTTGTACTGGTGATTTTTCATACTTATCCAATTATTATTTTAAAACGGACGAACGACGACGTAGTGAAAAGGGACGAACTTGTGCCATATGTATTGAAAATTTGATCATTTACCGACGAAGGCGCGGGTGTATGTTCATATTATCTCAACTTCAAAAAAATCATAAGCGTCATTAATACTTTACAAATGCATGTACGGCGTGTACCACCATCAATATTAACCCTGTTTGAAAGCCCATTATTAGTAGATTATGCACTAAGGGGATAAAGCAGTGTCTTATATCACGGGCAGTATATTAAATTCTGAGCGAAATGATGGATTCTGTAGTGAATTCCCGAACACAGTGAGGAAATTAAAATGTTAATTCCCGAGCGAAGCGAGGAAATTACCTATGGTAAGAATCCTCAATGAAGCGAAGGATTAAAGTCTGCCCAAGGCTAAGACTCTTTTATCCCCGAAGAGCATACTCTACTTAATACACCTACTGTACCTACTGTAACGTTAAATGAAAAAGATATTATAAATTATAAAACTAATAATTTTTTATTTTTAAATTTTTCAGTAGGTACCTTTATCTGTGACCAAGAGTCAAGACAACACACATTCACAATTTAATGATTTGCCATGTTTTACTGATATGTAAGACAAAACACACGAAAAAGCTTGAAAATGAAAGAGATAACTATTACATTATTTATACAACATTAGCTCCCTCCGGGCATTAATAGCTTAGTTTTAAGTTGAGAATATTTGATATTTAATACGTGCTACAGATGCAGGTGGTGTATAAATAAACTTAATTAAAAACATTACTTTGCATTAAAAAAATCATAATAACACATATGTGACATTTAAAAAAATTGCAATTTTGTTCCATAAAAGGGCCGCTGGTTGAGCAATTGCGCAAAAATTTGTGGGTATTAAAGGTTCAATACAGGATCAATAGGGGGTGATTCGTTATCTAATCGTAAAAAAGTATATAGTTTTAAAACAATAAGCATAATTAAGTATTGTTATTGTTTTGTAAACTTTATCCTTTTTATAACACATCTTATGTTTCTTCGCGCACTCATAATTGAAATAAAACAGCTTTTGCGGAATATTTAGTGCGATTTATCCTTTTTTTGTTAAATTATAACCAGGAGAAAAATAAAAAACTGTTTGGGGTAAGTACTCCCTCATAAATTGATTCCAAATAGAAATCCCGTCAGGGCGACATGAGACAAGTTGCTTTTTTCTAATATATTTTCTTGTTTAATATTTATCACAAGGTTTAACTAAGTTTAAAAGCGGGTTTTTTAAAAGGTGCGATTTTGATGGTGAGTGTAGTTCAAGTTAAAGAAAATATATTTCAAGTATGTAGGCACAGTTCATTGAAATAAGTGTGGTGAATCAGTTCTGTTTCACCAAATATTCTAATGCGACTCGTCGGGTCAGGGGCACATGAATGGATAAGACAAACGACATTGAAACGTATTCGATTCCTCACTGCAACACAAAGGCTAGATTATCGGTTTCAAATTATATAACAAAAAAACTATTTAATTTAACTGTTTAGTTTTGCTAAGCCATTATTATCATTCACGGCTATGTAATGATTTCCGAATGATCAATTGTGTTATTGAAATTATATAGGTAGGTGCAAAATTATTGGGCGATATTTGATTTCCATACTTGCAAACTTTTACCAGTTTTTATATTGATATATGTCTTATCTTCTTCTTCTTCTTTTCGTATCAACAGTAGATAAACGCCTAAATTATGTTTTGCCAGTAGGTAGTGTGCTACAACAATGTTATAGAATTGATTAATTAGTGTCTTAGTAAAATCTTAACTATAGTTTTCTTATTATTGCAGCTACGCTATTCTATAAGCGACACATCGATGCTGTGATTATGACTAATGTCACATCAGCTGTCAAATTGTATTGAAAATTCGGCGATCACTGATACTCCATCGATATCTACGATGTTTAGAATTACCCCCCACCCAGTAATCTAAAATTTTAGAGGATGAAGAAAGTAACGAATTACACATTTCGCCTATTTTCTCGTTCACAAATTGATTCAAGCTCTTCTTGATTTAAGGCTCTAAATGACTGAAGCGAGATAGTAATGAGAAAAATATGCGCGTAGCGAGACCGAGTTTTAACTTATGGCGAAAAACCACGAATTCGCTTCGTAATAATAAAACCATTGTTGTGTTCCGGCAGTTAGAGATAAGATAGCCAGTTCCTCAGTAATGAGGATTCCGGGAGAGGCTCGTTACCATCTTCAGCTTTATGAATACTTAACATCAGGTATGTTGAAGGCTAAGAGTCATCCCGTTGTTCATAAAAAAAAACTACAGCGATTAAAGAGAAATAAAACTACACGATGCTAAATACCTCAATAAGAGGTTCACAAAAAAAAAGGGTCGAGGCAATAGTGTGTACTATAGTTTTATATCAAGAAGTAAGTTCTTTTTCCGCATAGCGTCTTAATGAGCGTTAAAGAATGTAATATTTTTTTCTAACAGCAATAATTAAAGTAAAATATACCATGAATTTACGCTGAACATAAAAATTAACATATAATTTAATGCGATCATTAAATATCAATAAATGGATACTAAGTCACGATAATAGGCTGAGAAAAATATTATGTTAGCTTTAATTATTACTTACTTATTCATTATTTTAATAATTTAAAATTCAAGTTTCTTAAATTTTAATTGTAATAATTACAAGTTGTAGTAATTTCAGTAAAAAAAAAATTATATCTATCATCACGTTCGTACTTAGTTACATTATTTATGATATAAGAAAGAATAAGTACTAAGTTGTTTTAAGTGTTGACTGATGATTAATCAATTATTACTTACAATGAAATACTATATTAATACGGATACTAAATATCACATATGCCTACCTACTAATTAGGAAATATCGCAAAAAATATGATGCTGTGACTACTCCCACTTATTCATTGCTTTCTCGCTTTAGTCGCATAGCGCCTTAATTCCATGGTTGTCGTAAGTTAATTGTCAAACGACACTTACTAATTAGTTTTCTCTGTACAGCCAATTATATTATCTTAAGTGACACAATCAAGGAGTATTATATTCATTCTTCCTCTCCTTGCACACGAGGAAAAAGAAACCATAGATCCACCGGTGGATTTATCAGCAAAAATAATAACCATAGATCCACCGGTGGATTGATCAGCAAAAATAATAACCATAGATCCACCGGTAGATTTAAGAGGAAAAAATTTGGCCAAGTGCGAGTCGAACTGGCACATGAAAGATGCCGTCTCTCACCCAAGGTTGCCTGGAAGAGATTGCTATGTAGCAGTAAGGCTGCCTATTGTGTGTTCCTCTTTTTTGTCATTTTCTATGTATGTGTTGGTTTTTGTATCGTGTGCAATAAAGTTTCTATTATTATTATATTAAATTAGATTTTCACTTGACTACCGATTTATCTACACCTATAATTTTTCGCCTGCAAAAATTACTTTGATTTCATAGTGTTCTTAGGAATGACAAAGTTATATTTGCGGTTTTGGAAAATGTGCTCTGAAACTGCTAAATATAATAAGGGAGGGTGACACACATTTTACCACTTTGGAAGTGTATATCTTTCATACGGTTGACTTTGAAAATAAACTGTTTTAGGAACCTCAATGTAATTTTTAAAAACCTATCTATAGATACCCCACACATATAGGTATGATACAGACAGTTCCCTTAATAATAGGTATGATAAAAAAAATATTTTTGTTTCAGTTCCCTTTGGGAAATGTGCTATATTTCTAAAACTGCCAATTATATTTCGTTCAAACAATTTTCGTTGAAATTTTTTATTAAGATCTACAGCATATTTATTTTTTAGATTTTTTACCCTCTTTTTTCAAAAGTTAGATGATGTTTGATGATAGATTTAAACACACACATTTTACCACCTTGGAAGTGTAGATTTCTCAAACACTTGTCTTTAAAAAAAAATTGTTTTAGAAACCTCAATGTAATTTTTCAAGACCTATCTTAAGATACCCCACAAGTTTATGTTTGATGAAAAAAAATTGTTTCAGTTCCATGTATGGGGAACCCCCCTTAATAAATATACATAGCAGACTGAATAGACTCATTTCTTATTTTTTGCCATTAGGCTTGGCGGAACCTTAAACTAATAACCATAGATCCACTGACGGATCCTCGTTAGTGGATCCTAGTGAAAAAGGGTTAAAAACTGAAGAATAAGTTATTTGTATTATTTCATCAGCTACCTTTCTATGTGTTATAGTTTTATTGGAGTTATATGTAGTTATTGCAAGACGGTACTTTACACTGCGTATAGTGTCATTTCACTTACAATATTAACTTAAAATATATTCTGTGAACTTTGATATTGCTCTTAGAGCTTATGGTAAGGCCTCCGTTCCGTTAAGTATGAACACTGCTTTTTTTAACAATTCAAAGTAACTATACCTATGCCTGGAATAATATATGGTCATGTCATGATCCGCACGAGTCACGACTGATTCTCACGCTGTGCCGTACCGATGACAATAAAAAGTGTTCACATCCTTGTTGATGCGTTGTTACACGAATAAGCTTCGCACTGTTTAGACTCTGTGTTATCGTAGCTTAAAGCTTAATGTACTATTAAACTACTTTTAGATTTGTTTACAATTAATCAACGCAAAGAACCAGTTATCACCGATTACTTGCTCAATGCATGTAATAAATCACATAATGTGATTTTTAACATGTCCTTTTCTTACGTCCGGGATTGACGTTGACTATTATGTTAGTTAAATGAATAATAGTTTTTGGAAGGTAGTTTTATAATTCCTGTAATATGTCGCATCCAAAGCTTGCGGGGTCAAGTGAGGCGAGTTTTTTCTAGTATTTCCCTATTAAAATTTTGCTTATCTAAAAAAAGGACTTATAAAAGTAATACTATTTAAAAATATCTAAGGCTTTCTATCTTAGTGTCGGAGGCCAAGATCCACTTTGGGTCACTGTGCCAACGAACTAAGTAAGTAAGCAAAAGGAATAATTATTCAAACCTGAATCCCCAATACTTGGAGACAAAGCAGCTGCAAGCAGCGCGAACGCCAGCCAGCAGCGCGCGCCGCAACCCACACCCATATTCTGTGATACACTCTGCGAACAAGATTTAACAAAATATAACAAAGCTGGAAGTAAAGAGGGTTTAAAGTAAGATCTTTAATTAAGCGCACCGATACCTATCATGTTCATTTGTTAATTGTAACTGCTTGTAGAGTAAAAAAATTATATGAACTGATCTAATTTCAGTGTGATTTTTTCTTTTTATTAATAGTTTGGCAGGCATTTGACCACCATCGTGCTTAATAAACAAGATGTGGTCAAAGGTGTTGCATGCTTGCCCAAAAATTGCCTATTCACTCTCGCCTTGAAGAGGCCATGGTTGTATGAATCGGGGAACACATGAGCAGGCAGCACATTCCATTCTTTAGCAGTTTAGCTTTAGCAGCTTGGTACGGATCGTTGGATTGTCATCGACGTAAGGGTGATAAGCTAACCTGCGTCTGGTACCCCGATGGTGGAAAGGGGTTGGAGGCACAACGTCGTGCAGTTCTCTCGCACACTTCCAACGTGTAAAAATTATAAAAGTGAGACTTTAGTTTTCCTTTTTCCACATTTTCCGGAAATAGAAAAATCGCAAAATGTTATAAAACCTATGTCTAATATCTCCCATAGTCCGTGATACACTCTTCGAACAAGATTGAACAAAATATATTAAAGCTGGGAGTAAAGAGGGTTTATTGACATAACTATCGCATTCTATTTTGTTAAGGGTCACTGCTGGTGGAGCTTAAGTTTTCTATGCTTGTACAACAAAATCATAAAACAAATCATGTCTTATTTCATTAAATTATAAAAGTGAAACTTAAGTTTTCCTTTTCCTCATTTTCCGGAAATGGAAAAATCGGAACTAACCTAACTAAAGGTGCGTCCAGATATGTTCTTTTGTCCGTACCGTAAGTACATCCGATTATCGCGCGTTCATTTGTTCAAACACGATTGATCGAAGTGTGCCTGTATCAGTATCGAGACATCGTCGTCGTACAACCGTGCCGTACCGAACGGGCGTCCAAACTAGCGTTTTTTATCGCGACCCTGAAACGAAACGGTGGTACTATACGAGCAAAAGAACATAATTTGGATGCACTTATACGACATAATATAACGCTTATATTGCCGAGATCAAAGTACTGATAAAATATTGCTAGACTACTGATAGTGTAGCGAAGTTTAAAGGAGAGTACAAAAACATGTATTAGCATTAAATAAGTAATCATAAGATTAAACCTCACCACGCTATTAAGTCCCACATCTCACTATATCATTGTTCGGATTTGCCTGTAATCTTTGATTGGCCACGGTCACGATGTCTTCACAGCATTATAATAGCAAATATTTGCTCGCTAATGGCTTAATCGGAGATGTCTGTATAAACCAAACCAAGTTTGACGTAATGCTTAATTGCATTGATCAAAAATCATTAAAAAATTTAAGTCTCAATGACTAAAAATATTTTTTTTCGACGAAGATAAATTAAATCAAAACAAAGAATTACTACAACAATTTGTCCTGACTGTTGAAAAAGTCTTATTCTATTTATACACCTACGTAAAATTAAGACAATGTGGTTGATGGATTGTAGGTAGCTTATATTTTACTGTGATTAATATTAACACATACAATCGCGAATAACATATAATAAATAAGATCTCGTTTAGACGTTTGAATGAAAGGAACACGCTACGCACGTTGAAATATTATGCTTAAAATAGAGATTATTAGTTATGCAATGCTAAAGGAATTTAACTATACTTTGATGAGAGATAAATTGAACATATGTTATTTTTAGCGTTTAAACCACAATTAAATCAACACCATTTCGTGTACAATTACTTATTGAAGATTATTTACTTCAATATAGAGAATATCGCTGAAACTTAGACATCGAGCGAGAACTCTGGATGCCAAACACCAAATTATATTAAAAAAACATAGGTTACTAGCGGCCGCCCGCGGTTTCACCCGCGTAGTTCCGTTCCCTTGGGAATAATACAAACAAACAAACAAACAAAGTGACATACTTTCGTATTTATAATATTAGTAGGATTATTTCTTGTACAATGTTAAGCCATTGCGTCCCCGGTGATCTTGGTTGGCGGTCAATATTTTAAAAGGCTATCGATCCAGATACTGATAGACGACTCTTTAGAAAATGGTACCAACTAGTAATGGTACTTATCGTTTTTATTTACGAGAGCAGGACTTACTTACTTACTTAGGAAAGTTAAAGCCTAACTTTCTGTTAACGGTATCTACCTATTTAGGATGACCTAAAATGCAATGCTTTAGTATCTATGAAACTGATCGTTTGCAATTGCCTGATTTGAGATCCGCAAGTCTTATGCAAATGTGCTAACTCGTAAATTTATGTACCTACCTATGTAGTATGGTATGATTACAGGGTTGTCATCATGATGATAAAATGTACGACTGTTTTTCATCTTTTAACTTTGTTAATGACACTTTTAAGATGTCGTCTTTACAGAAATTTAAGCAAGTTTTCATTTAGTTCAAATAAGCGATCATCTCGTCAGCTTCATCCGCGTCGATAAGTATAGTTCTTCAAGATCCTTATACAAAAGTTTGTACTTTAGTTTCTAGCCAAAATCATGTCCATTACTATGGTTCTTCTTCCAAAATTTATCGCAATGTGACTGGTATATCTATAACTTTTTTCATTAAACCAACTTTTAACTTTAATAAAATTCGACTAAAGATTTATTTAAATGCTATAAAATAATATTTATGATAGAAAATTAAAAAGGAATAAAAATTTGATATTAGATAAGTATGAAGAACCACTTCCGTCTTCATACCGAACCTAAGGACTGGATTATATCAGTCCTACCTTGTTGGCGATATTAACTTTCTTCAAAGTGAAGCGTTTTGTTTTAATCAGCCCTACTATGAATTTATTGTGCAACACACTTGAAAACCAAACACGCTAACAATTTATGGTCCCAAGTTACTCTAGATTAAGTTATGGTGCATTCTGAAACAGCTAGCTAATTAAAATGAACCAATCGAATCGTTAGACTAGTGTACCAACTCCAAACAGTCCATTTTGTTTTTAAATTTAATACAGATTACATAAAATTGATTTTGAAAGTCAACTTCTAAATGAAAACAAAATATACTGGACCGCAAAGAAAACTGGTCGATTATAAAATCTTCAATATCTTCAAACTTTAGTACATAACTGCAGCTGCCAGCAAATGAGGCATTGATGGACAAACGTGTAAGTCCATCAATGGCTAGTTGTGGCCAAGGCTTGTATGGTACTTTTCTCAACAACGAACAACAATTCCCGCGTTAAAGTGTTCATTTTTTTTATAACATTTTAATTTTGCATTTTATAATGCAATTTTTATGTGAAAATTGATAAACAAGAAAATATACCAGAAAAAAGCATTTTGTCTCATGTCTCCCTGACGGGACTCGAACCCGCATCTTTGGAAACCCGGCCCAGTGCACTGACCAATTATGCTATAGAGACCTATGAGGACACGTCGAAATTTTCTAGTATATTCATTTTTCTACGGTGTTGGCCACCGTCGTCGTTTCATCAATGAGAGAAATATTTTCGCATTCGAAAGAAACATTTTTACAAATGTTTGACTATCGATTGAGATGAAACAGCTATCTACTTATAACATTTTAATTTTGCGTTTTACAATGTTATTTTTATGTGAAAATAGCGCCCCTTTTTCTTTACAGTCCAGTGTATATTATTGGGTGGATTGCACCATCTAACTTTAACAATGGTAAAATGTATATGTCTTGACAGTTTAGACAACCATTATATCGGTTACAGTTATATTCACCTCACAAGCTCGGAAGAGGAGGTTTTGTCATTCAGTTTCTGCGTAGAAAATCGCTTTTTGCGGCATAGCGCGGTAAAGTACTTTTTTATTTAATACCTTAAAACAAAATTATAATGCGTTTGAATCGCACTATTGACTTTTTTGTTAAATTTTATTCTTATTTTAAATAGCTTTGAATTAATTATAATACTCCGTTTTGGTTTAATTATATTATTTTAGTTCGTTGAATCATAAAAACAATAACAATAAGATTAAACTATTTGTTATAAGAATTTTAATTTAGGCTGGGTGAGATTTCACAACCTATAATTGGATTTCGGAACCTGATATAAATCTTTATTTTTAAATTGTCCTTGTCTTGTACCTCATGTCAGTGTCAACATTTACGGAATCGTTTTATTGTTATTTATTAGTAACAATATATTCCTACTTAAAATAACTTTAAATTAACTATAATACTCCCTTTTTTATTATTTTACTTTTTTATATCATTCAAACAACGGGAATAAGATATATTTAGATTAAACTTTATGTTTAAAGATTTTTTTACCGGAAATTGACCGCGGAAACAACCATAAAATGTTCCTCGCTGTTGTGAGGTGAAAAATTGTGTGTTGCGCTCGGCAGAAAAGTTTTTAGCGTCTTGTACCTTTAAAATCCTCGCTTCGCTCAGGATTCAATCCTAGAATCATTCACTTGCTCAGCTTTCAATATAGATTACGCGCCGCTAAATAACTAACTTTCCAGCCTTGCATAACAAATAACTATTTGTGCAACTCCGCCTAACCGCCAGCCGGTTGCACCTAAAAATATTTTATGAATTCGTAAAAAGTAATTCGTAAAAACTGTAATTGCTTGTCATAACTGTCAAATCCCATACATTTTAAAACCATAAACCCTGTAAAAGTAAAAGTTTAACGTAAAAAAACTTGGTGAAAAAAACAGTAAGACTGAAAACAAATTGGGAATCCATCACATACCTACTCAAATTTTTTGTGATACATTTTTATTAAAATAAGTATAAATAAATTATATTCATTTAAAATAAAACACTGCTTAGTTTATAATAATACGATTTTGCGGCACGAAATGATGGTTTCATTACCTTTAATAATACACGTCTCAGTTTATTCAATTTAACAACTCTATAAAAATTGCCTTAGTTTACAACATAATGTTAGCGTTAGTTAATTAAAGTTAATGTATGATTAAGTAATTACTGTAAAAAAACTTTACAGTAATTACTTAATCATACATTAACTTTACACAAAGCCAAATCTTGACAAGATAATTAATTGAAAACAAAAAATGCAGCATACTTTGATAAATTAAATTATTGAATTTGAAATGAATAGGAAGTGAGATGAAATAGTGCAGGTGGTTCCGAAATGTCAAGTTCACTGGTAATTTATGGTTTCAGACTTTTTTGTGCCAAATTGTTCATAAATTATGATGAACAATGTTCTTGTGTAGCTATAGATACCTACTAAATATTTACATTGCATATTGCTAAAAAAACTGAAGTTTGTACTTAACTGTGATTTTTAAATTTTTATTTACTCAAAAATCACAGTTAAGTACATACTTTGCTACCGTGACTTAGCTCGAGAAGTATCGGTTACTCAGGGTTAAAGCAGTGGGCCGAATTCCCAATTTCGGGGGTCGAGTCCCATCTGAGAATTCACTTGTGGCAGAGTTGATTTTATTTCAATATTTTTCTATCTAAAATTTATCATTCAAAAGCAAAATTAGAGATCGACTAAAGGCCAATTATGTAAAGGTATTTTTACGCACAGTTGCACTCTGCTTTCTACTGGCTATGCAAACATCCAAAAATGTAGAATGTATAAAATTCCTGTACCATCAGTACGTATTTCCTTTGCAAAGCGTCCAGCATTTTTCTTGTACCTTATAATTATAACACCATTGCTCGTAAATTAGAAATAAAACAATTGACAACACTACGTGTCAAATTAAACACGGAAAGTTTTCTAGTAGGACTAGAGTATGAAGAAACCTAAAGCCTCCTACGGTTGTATATAATCAACTGTAAGGCAGCATGTATTTTAACATCGTCATCAGCCATTTTTAATGTCCCTACTGCTGGGGATTATGGATGGTTAAGGAGAACGGCCATGAACAACCACGCGGACCCAATGCGGATTGGTAGGTTTTAACAACTGCAAACGCAGCCAAGAGCAACGGCTTAACGTGCCTTCCGAAGCACGGAGGAGCTCGAGATAGTACATTATTAGTCACCCATCCCATAATCGACCGTTGCCAAATTGGCTTAACCTCAACAATCACAGGCCGAGCGCGCGAACATGCGCCACGGGCTCTTCGATTAAATTACTTGTATGTATTACTGAACTAGTAACTCTAATTTTGTTTTTCGATTTGGTACGTCAAACGCGTCAATAGTTAATCACACCGGTTCATATTGTTTCTGGTCACTGAGATACAAGCAATAGCTTAGTGTAGAGGCCGTTAGAAATAACTTTTCAATGTACCCACTTTTAGAAATAAAGTTTATTATTAATATTTTAAAAATATTTTAAACTCTTTCGTGCCGGATCGATCCAACGATCTTGTACACAGATACGTTTTTTAGTTACTCTTGCTCGGACTGGTACTTTCATTTTATTGTACTTCAATAATATGAGTCTAAAATATAACACCGGTGCGACTAAGTGGACCCAACGTCGTAGATGAGTTTTAAATTTTATAATAATAAAAATATGGGACGGGTTGTGTTGGAAATAGCATTTATTTTGATTTTTCACAACTTGGTCCAAGTGAGCCGTAGGCTCGTGGGAAGAGTTGAGGAATAACCATTTTTTTGTATTATAAATTATTAAGTATAAAAATTCAAATATAACAAAAATGCAAATTTGCAAATGCGGAAAGCGATCACGTTATCTAATACTACAAACGGTTGACGTCAAGGTTTTATTATGCAATATTTTGGATAATAATCAAAGTATTTCATCATACCCACATCGTTGAGGACGAAAATGAATATGTGAAAACTAATTACAGCTAGTAAATTCCTGATTAGGTAGCTTGGGAGAGCTTCATTCAAAGTCAAGAAGATATAAATTATATACAAAAATAAAGTTGCCTAGCACGAACCAGTTTCATAGTTAATAAGAGGAAAAAGAAATTTTGCATTGAAAATTTTAATACGATTTTTATTTTTATTATTAACTAGGTATTTTTCATGATAACTTGTAAAAAGTAAAATAAGATGAAGTTTCAACGTAAGCTTTTCGGAAAAGACAAAATGTTCTTTTAAGGTTCTTTTATCTGGAGCTTCTCATTTTCTTTCGGAAATTAACAATCTCAGTTACTAAAAGTGCGAGCATTTCAATTTACTGGTGGTACGTAAAGCAAGCTCCTATTTCAATATACAAAATACATTTTAAACAAAACTATAGAAGAAACATTACAGATAAAAAGGTTGTCTTTTATTCACTATTCATGGTGATTGAACTTCCTAAAAATCTATTTGCACCAATATTGGTAATACTTGTCGATATTGATAAAAATCATGATTGACCACAACAAGGACGAGAATCAGTAGCTGGCCCACATTAGTATTGGGCAATAAAACTCCAGGTGCGTGCACGCAGGCTGTCACGCCGAGTGGGCTGTGACACGTTGTGACGCGGGCTAATCAGCGGTTGGCGAAGTTATTTGAGTAGAAGTTCATGCTTCAATGGACTTTGAAACTTGTTTCAACTTTTATAAATAAACTAATACCTTTTGTTTTAACGAAGAGACGACAATCAGTAGCTAGCCCACATTAGTAATGAGCAATGAAAACTTCAGGTACGTGCGTGCAGGCTTTGTGACACGCTGTGTGGGCTACGTGAGACGTTGTGACGAGTGGTTGACGAAGTTATTTGAGTAGAAGTTCATGTTTTAGTGGACTTTGAAACTTGTATCAACTTTGAGAGCCCTCTTAAAATAGCTGTTTTTAATGTTAGTGATACTTTTTGCTATAATGAAGATACGAAAATAAGTAACTGCTTATATTAGTATGCCGTGTGGTGACGGCCTAAGAATACAAGTGTCACCACTCCCTTACATGCCTGGGATGTCGTAAGAGTCGACTAAGAGGCTCGAGCATTGAACATCTGTGCGAGAGAAGGAAAACTTGGAACAAACCCTCTACCAACCCGTCTGGCCAGCGTGGTAGCAGTAAGCTAATAGCCTCCTATGAACGCCACAATAGGCGTGAGCTAGGAGAGGCCTATGTCCAGCAGTGGACGTCCACAGGCCGATGATGTTATATTAGTATTGGACAATGAAAGTCCAAGTGCTTGCGCGCAGGCTCGCTGTCACGCCGATTGGGCTGTGTGACCCGTGACTTTGAAACTTGTTTCACCATTTACAGTTAGCCCTAATGACCCTTAATAACCGATCTATACGTCTCACAGACGGCGCAATTTTATTTTTTATAATATTTTACTTCGGAAAAAAACTGCGATACTCAATTCCTGAACTACTTATAATATTAAATACCTAAGTTGGTACCTAGTAATTTGTGCGGAGCCCTCGGTGGGCGAGTCCGACACTCACTTGGCCGGTTTTTTTTAATATGAGGACACAATTTATATCCTAGTTTTTATGAATACGCTTAAATAAAAGAAAATCAATACAATTAAAATTTTTTTTTGGATAATTTAAATCATTATAAAAAAATATAAAAAAACTATAAGGTACATTTTCAGCTATTGGCAACATGATAGGACTAAAATGAAATAATATTATAAAAAAGTACATCAAATAAAATCTTTTTGTTTTCCTAAAATATAAATTCTAAAAAGTAAAATAAACAAACAAGTTCTTACACAGTGAAATAAAAATTTTGGCAACACATAAACTATAGGTACTTAAAGCCTACTTATGAGTTTTGGCCCACGGTTCCAAGCCCGTGGCGTGGTTCCCGTGGGAATATTGGGATAAAATGTATCCTTCAATCCAGACTATGAACTAAATACTTATGTGCCAATTTAATTTAAATCCGTTCAGCGGTTATATCGTTATTGAGTAACAAAACATCCATACTTCCAAACTTTCACATTGTAGGATTCTTTGGGTAACATCAGAAATCTTTTTTCCAATTGAAGGGTCTACTGAGCTCAATACTTTCCTATTTTTAGACAGTGTGCGTGGTCGTTTTAATCTTAACATACTTGGCTAAATTATACTTGTCAATTTTTATCAAAAATATAAACAAATTTTAAATAATTTTGTATAGAAAACATGGACGTGTAGTCTCAGAGGCTCCGACCCAGTTAATCAAGCACATTACTCAAGTATTTTGAGGCTTACTCACAATTACTCCCATCTACATTAGTTTTGCCACTAATATGGTAGGTATTGAGCAGCTCAGTGCCCGGGAGCGCAAGGAAGTGACTGAGTTGTGAGATTCATATATAAGGCATTTGACTACACTTCAATACTTAAAGATTAAGTTTAGTGCAAATGGGTGTTAGCCCTTTATGATAGATGTTTTTAATTTCAAAGATACCTTTTGATTTGATTATGTTTTAGTTTATAATAATATCAGTGAGTTTCAGAATCTGTAGCTAGGGGATAACATGTGGTTTTTTAAATATTGTCTGGGAATTGAACTTTAAAATTTGTCTGTCCTCCTAAACGCGTTTTTTCTTATCTCATCATAACTATATTTTCTCTTACACTCAGTTAAAAAAAAAAATATATGTAAAAAGATGAAATGAAGTTTTCTTGTTATAGTTAGAATAAGGTAACGTATATGTTTATTATTTCATATTAATTTATTTGTTCAAATTATTATTTTTCTTCATCTTTCTTAATTAACGGCTTGCTCGCGATAAAATTCGTGAATTACATTAAATTAGGACAAAAAATACATGAAGATCATATCATGCATAAATAATATCACACTGATGAATTTGCTAATCAACTATTTTTTTGAGACATAATTTACTTAACATAACAAACAAAACCATAAATAACAGCAAAACATTAGGGCTACTTTATTTTTATCTCCATTAATACACCTCATAAAACAAAAAGACCGGTTAAAAAATCTCATTTAGTACGTGGAAAAAATAATAAAGTGTAAAATATATACAACGATTTACTATAAATTGCCTTATAAATACTTTAAAACACACTTGTGCCATCACTTTATGCCCAATTTTGTAAGATGGTGCTCATTCTTCAACCCATAAAAGCTAAAGCCTTACCATTTCGAAACCAGTTGCGTTTAACCAGGAGAGCGGCGAAAGTAAAAGGTGTCATTTATTAATACGTTTCGGGTTCCAGATGCCGTATTTATTTATTTTTTTAAATTATGTGTTACCACCTGATCCTCCAAAAAACTTAAGCCTGCTTCCCTAGTATGGCTACCGTGACATGATATATTATGAATATTATGATACTGAAATTGACGATTTTTTCGGTCATTTACGAATTTGTGTTGTGTAATAACGTAGTATTAAATATACATATATATAATATACGTATTTTTTTATGTTTACTCAAAACCATTTGTAGAACTCAATACGAACAACTTTTTGTATGGAAGCAACACTGAAATCGCAAAAAAGTCGGCGGTTTCATACATTTTAGCAGAGTTCAAATAAAATGTTCTATGAAACAGCTGATTTTTTTTTTGCGATTTCTGGATAGCTTCCATACAAAAAGTTGTTCGTATTCATGAATTCTAGAAATGGTTTTGAGGTTTTGGGTAAACATAAAATAACGTTGTATATTATATATATATTCAGAAATAGGGGTTTTGATTTGATCTACGCGGCACCGCATTCGGTACTCATGCTGGGGAGCTAGATATGTTTTATAGTGATGAAAGTGATGGATAACAATATACCAAGAATACTTAGAATTTATAGCCCTTATACATTCGCAGCTATTAACAAGATGTAAAATCAGTACCCGAATTCAAATTGCTTTTTATCACAAGGAAAATCTAAGAAAAGATAAATTGTTTAAGTTATTGCGTTAAATCATTAGAAATGTAAGTGTTTAATATAAGAAAAGGTATATCTCAATATTTTATACTGCTGTTTTTTTATGCTATACTTATCTTATATATATACTTACGGCGAAACATTTTTTTTTAATTACTGTTGTAATTTAAGTTGCACTCACAGAAAATGAAGAGCGTTTATTTGCATAATCGACATGTAATGCAATAATATAACCTTCACATCGCGCTCCTGTAAGTTCTTCAGTAATCCCAAGGCGTCTAAACAATTTGCCAATCCTAATGTATTTTCTATGCAACGCTCCGAAACTGGTTTGTATTCGCCTATTTCTCATGATGGCGCCGATAAGCGGCTGAATTATTAAATAAAATAATGGTCGGTCATGTATAATTGTGGTTGGGCAACTCGCGTGGATTCGGCCCATTTGCAAGCAAGGTCGCTGTACCGACACTGAGCTTGTCTGTCTATCATCTTCATCGGCATCCGAAAAACTGCAAATCACGAAACAATGGAAAAGGAGCAGTCGCAGGCGGTAGTTTTAGAGAGGAGAATTACCAACTCAGTGATGATGGAGCTACGCCGAAATATCGGTAGCAAATACAATCATGATAAAAGATCCTTTTTAAACGACTTCAAAAAAAGAAGGGGGTTATTTTGTAATTATTATAGTTTTCGTAATGAAAAAGTTTTACTATTTTACTTAGTTAAATTTAGACTCGGAAAATGTGATGGATGCGATGATCAAGCGTGTCATATTCACCACATTTGTTGCCGTTTACCAGCTAATAACATAAATCGTACCTAGATAAAAGTCTAAGCTCATTATTTTTGATGCTTCTCCAGCGAAGCTCGAAGATAACTGCAAATATTTATGCAGCCTTCAAACCTTATCCGCTCCGACGATGATTGTGAAGTCGCACAATGATAAAATTTATTGCACAGGATCTATTAAGGTTCGAGATAACTATTGCACTCCGCCGTTGCTCACTACAATTTTACGGTGTCGCAATTTTAAAAGTAAGTTCGCATTATCTTCAAGTTAACCAGTTAATGGTCGCAGAAATAGCTTTGACAATTTGACATCTTTGTCGCTAGAGGCAAAATCAGAAAAGATAGTTATATTGAATATATGTTCGTAAATTGACGACCTGTTTGGCGCAGGGGTACTAACCGCACCTTCTGCGCCAGAGGTCCCGGGTTCGATCCCCGGACAAGACAAATATTTGTGTGCATGAACATGTCTATTTGTCTTGGTCTGGATGTTTAATATGTATATTATGTACATACATAATATACATATTTACAAAAAAAAAAGGATATAGGTAAGTATGTTTATCCGTTATCTAGTATCCATAACACAAGTTCTTCATGATACTTAACGTGGGCTAGATAATTAGTGTGATTGTATGGAAATATTTATTATTTATTATTATTATTATAAATGTTATCTATACTTATGTTCGTTATCTGATTTTTTTTTATTGTTTTGGTTTGTATCATAACTTAAAATATACTTCATATTTAACGTCAGTTATAGTTGCGCTTGACTGGCTGTCGCCTTTTCACTTCGAACCGATTTTGATGTATTTTCATAAAAATTGATATATAGAACCTTTACATATAATATAACCTTTTAGAAAAACATAGACTTTTGTACAGAAAAAGCTTTTGTCAGGCAGTCTCTTGTAAATGAATTCTTTGACACGGTTGTTGTAATAACTTGCGATCATTTAAGTAGTCGAACAAAACACCGACCTTCGTCTCCTTGTATGCAATGCATCTTTGTTTGGTCAACTTCCATTCTGCCTACGCGCAGGAGTGTCGGTGACAATTTGCGAGCCTTGAGATGTTGATGAGTTGACTACGGATGTATCTTGTTCAATACCCATACCGCTTGTGTGGAAAACCCACATTGACAGTAAATGTACATGAGCTAATTCAGTATTTTTTGTTTGAACTATGGAACTAAAATGACTCATTCCAAAAGGATTATTTTTAACTAACTTTAACAGATAAATAAACAAAGAAGTTCCGGATAGCCCACCCTTATGATTAAATGCCAAAGTAAGCGAAGATGTACAAATTTTAAGTATGCGCCATAAGAATGACTGGATACCCACCTGTTTGGTAATACATTCCAATCCATAACCTATTCTACAGATGACTTTTAGGCAACTTGTTTTCGATATCTAGGCCACGAATATTTTCTAGGTTTGTCTTTGCTGGCTAGTTAAGGTGGTACGACTTCTATACAAACAAACATTACACAATTATTGGTTCATCATACCTTAATAATACATAAATACATGTGCAACTAACTCGTTTCAGTGATTTGTTTGCGCGAAATTATTAAAAAAATTTACTTTCATACATGAGCTATATAAATGCGATGGGTCACACACACATGCGTAGAATTATTGAAATTATAAGATATTAGTATGTTCGTGTTTTATGTATGAATGTACATTTTTTACATTCATACATAAGACAAAGTGCAAACAAATAACTGAAACGAGTTAGTTGCGCATGTATTTATGTATTATTAAGGTATGATGAACCAATAATTGTGTAATGTTTGTTTGTATAGAAGTCGTACCACCACATCGAATCTCACCTCTCATTACTTAAACTTTTTTTTATTATCACCCTTATCTTACAAGCGTTATGAATGCTATATTACACACGTAAATAAATAAAAATAACAAGTTTCTGGTAGAAAAATAAGTTCGTCATTAGTAAGATTTTCAGGAACGCATATCTATAGCAGATTAGAAAATCAGCTGCAATGAAATGAACCTGTGACTGTGAAGTAAATAAGTGTTCGATAACAACGAAGTTATTAAAGTATTCACTTTGTATATTATTAACAACAGCTCGCGAGTTTTACCCACGTGCTCACTAATAGGTCATTGGCAGGATGTCAATCTTGAATAACCTCTGTGAATCATAATTGTTATTCTGTAGACGTAGTTTGTATACTTTGAGCGGTGTATCTGCTGGAGGAATTGCATGTGACATTATGTAACGGGTTTTTCAATTACGGTAGGACCTTTAAATTTGTTCAAATCAGGATCTAAAAGTTGATTATATTGATCTATTATTCAACTTTAAGAGATTAGTCTACGAAACAGTTTCTTACCCTTTTTTTTTATGATTTTGTATTTTTTGCATTTTTCAATGCTATTTTTATATTTATTGTAAATTTTAAATAGAAAAAAATTTGAAAAAATTGAGCATTGGACCGGATTTCCAAAGGTCGCGGGTTCGATTCCCGTCTGAGAATTCACTTGTGGCCGAGTTAGTTTCTAACCCTATTCGATTTAATTTCAGCCCGTTTAGGAGGCATAAGTAAGTTCCATTACTTTTACCTTTTCATGCTTGAACAACTGAATAAATCAATTTTGAATAATTTCAGTAAAAGTTTAGACCATGACTTATTGTAAAAATTAACCTTCGAAAAAAAATAAGACACATTAAATAGTTCGTTGTTGTGATACGCGAGGCCACGTGTGATTTTAAAGTTTAAAGGGTTGAAAGCTCCTTTAGATAATTTATAAACTCATTTTTCTTGACGAGTGAAATTATCAGTTTGGCCATTATCAGGCGAGCCCGTCTAGCACACGTGACTTCTGGCCCTTTGCTATTATTTCGGCATAAACATTCTCGCCAGAGTGATCGCATATTTCACAATAACCTCACGTCATCACGTAATGGTGTTTCATCACGGATCTTCAATAGGAAACTGCATGCTTGCTTGACGAACGTCATTATCGTCTAATTTCCGACCATAACAGTTATATGCCTCTTCATTCACACGCTGTAATTACAAACACTTTTGTCGTAACTGTCTTTTGTAAGGTTTGTATTTAGGCACATATTTTGGGTAAAACAATAACGTGTAAGGTATTTGACGTAATCTTAGCACTTTTGATTTCACATTATTATTTCGTCACTTTTTTTGAAGAATTATGTAAATTTAAATACATATAATATTCACACACATCTCATATAACTTCGAATAAAGTGACTCATTTAATACTGATCGAACCTCACTTGGAAGCTCGTTTGATAATGTATTCTACGTGTAACGAGATTTTTTTAAATATTGACTAATTCTGTTTATGTTAGTTTATCGACTTGTTCGATTTTTATTATTTTAAACACAGAATTTGTAGTGTACGCTCCACAATGTACTTATATTTATATTAAATTACTTTCCAGTAAATTCATACAACTTAAAATAAACATTTCATATTATTATAAACTAAGCATTTGTATTCAGTTAAAAAAGAGAGATAGTAGCAATAATTTATGAATGGAATCAGCTGTACTGTATCGCGGGGCAAAGTTAACTGGTCTTCTAACTGTTCACAAGAAGTACCGAAATGTCAAGACAAAAAACCCATTGAGTATGTAAGAATTTTGTTGTAAATAAAAATTAATATTGTTTTGGTAGATTGAATTTTGGTAAGGCTGGACATTTTAGGAATGACTTTTGTGTTATTCGGCTTTGAGCACAAATACGGAATCAAGGATATCTTCTGTTATGTGTTTGACGATGTTGTGAACAAATTAGCACCAGTGGTCTGTGGCCAGCGGGTAGCCAGCGTGTGCCCGCGTCCTTGCGTTCACTGTGAGACACCGCGGCTATCTTATCATAGAATGTCATCGTCTAACAAAACTACGGATAGTAGAAAGGCAGCAACTCACCTTTAATTATGATCAGGCATCACGGCAGCGTTTTGCAAACGCTTAATCGCCTCAGAAACTGCAGCCATACACCGATCTATTGCAATTGTCTATGTCGAAATTTGTTTGAAAACACGAATCGTTCGCGAGAACTGTTTACGGAGCGAAAGCGGTAATTCGAACGCGGAAGTTCGTTGATAATAAGCGATCGGTCGCGCGTGCGTCTGAGACGGCCGACTCTCGCGCGGTTCGTGTGCGACTCGTTGCGGGTCGTTTGCTTGGTGTCGCGAGGAGAAAGTCTCGGCCGTGGCGCGCGCCCGCGCCGGTTGGACGCCGCCGTGGAGGGGGCGTGACGTCGCTAAACCAACAGACACCTGAGCACCATGAGCATCACTCTTGTGATTGCTTCATCGATTGAATCGCGACTTCCAAATTTAATTTGTTTGCCAAAATCAACTTCCTCGAAGAGATTAACGAGTTTCTTGGGTGACATAAAAAATGCCATAAACTAACAATTTTCTATTAATAATACGAAAAAACGGACCAGACTTCGATTTATTAATTTTGGTCAGCTTTCGGAAAGGACCGTGAGCAAAAATGTATGGAGCCTGGTCCAATACACCAACAGTGCTACAACCTATGCCAAATGAAAGCATTTTGATAGCATTTGATAGTAGATATTAGTGTTTGATATTTCATACTATAAGCACCAAGCCGAAATCGAACGCGAACATGGAGTTTAAACATACGCTATCACTTTCATTTTCATACTAATGGTCAAGTATTTTTGATCACAGTGGTAAGTGACGATGTTTTCGAGATATATTACATTATTTTTAGGGTTCCGTGTTTCCAGTAAAGACAATGGGTATTTCTTTTTATATAAAAAAAATATATATTGTACATTTATTATTTATTAACAGTTTTGTATATCAGTGTCATCGGTGATCGGGGTAAGAGAGAGGGGAAAATGTGTACATAGCGACGCGGGTGACGAAGGCGGCGGCTTATGCGCAGTACCTCCACAAAAAATAGACAAAAAAAACATTTGTTTACAACAGTAAAACATATATTGCACTATATATTGACTTAGCCGCCATATTAAATAAAGAGTATCCTATAACCGTTCATTTGGTACCACTTTCAATGTTGTTGAGCGATTGGACCAAAACGCCCATGGTCCTTTAATTCAAGTCAACAAAATGAAATAGTATTACTAAGTTGGCAAACATCATATTTGGAATAAACTTCTTCATCCTCTTCTTTGTGTCGATGGCAGACACTAAAACATTATGGCCTAGGATTTAGCCACTTTGACAGCCTTATCAGATGCTGCCATGAGCTCATGAGATCCTCCTGCGTGGGGTGTCAGGACACGCAGGGCACAATGAGCAGATTAGTTTAAAAACATACTTAACAGTTTCAAATACATTTCTTTCAGTCATTATTCGTTATAACAGAAATTCCCTTTTTTCTTTAATTGTATTATTAAGAAGCAAGATATTTAGTAAAACTTATAATCAAATTATTTTTCGACGTTCTTGCATTTAGCATTGCATAACTCACAGAGATAGCCCTGCATCTACGCGGAGTATTCGTCACACGGTCACGCAGTTCTTTGTTTTTGTAAGTGAATTGTGTGAACTTCTTTACTAAATGCGGCGCGGGCGCAGCGGCCGACGACTCGTAAATTAACCAATTAGTGCAAGTTCCCACGGACGCAAGCATCCCTTGAGACGGGAATTAGGGAAAGACACGCTGAAAGAATTATAATCGAAATAATGACGTGTCATCGTAAATATTTGCTTCTTAATTACGATCAATTTGAAATACTGTACTGATTTTCCATTTATACTTCTAATGACGCAATTTTTTCTTGTTGTAGTTTTCCTAAACTTTTCTTTGACGCAAATTACAAAAGAAATGACGCAAATTAAAAAAGCTGTATGCTGGTAATGATTAAATTATTAACATTAGATTCAAGGAGTCTAGCTGTGCAATTAAGGTTTTTTAACGACAACTTTGTAACATTGTATTCAGATTTCAAGTGATGAGTTTTCAGTAGGGGGAAATCATCGGTGTCATTAAACATATTTATTGCGGTAGTTAGCCTAAACTAACAACGCGACAAGGGGAGCCTGCTGAGTTTTACATTCCCGATGACAAGTATACCATTCGCCGTTACAGGGACGGACTACAAAAAATTGTTGGTCTAATATTTTTTTTGTAAGACTAGTAGCTGCCCGCGGTCTCACTCGCGTGGTTACCGTTCTCGTGGGAATATCGGGATAAAAAGTAGCTTAAGTTTTAATCCAGACTATCTTTTATGTGTGTGCCAAAAACTTAATCGGTTCAGTGGTTTTTGTATGAAAGAGTAACAAAGATACAAATAAGCAAACTGACATACTTTCATGACATTTAGATATACTATTAGTAGAAAGTAGGACAGGATTTTGGGGTTTTGAGAAATTTTTGTACATGAATACAACGAATTTTATATATAGGTTGGGGAAAACGTCTTTTCGTATATAGTATGGTATGAACTTGTAATAAAATTTCTTTGTCTATACTATTTTGTATCTGGATGGTTTTGGTATCATTAAAAGTTTAAATTTTAAAGAAGATAATTCCAATTACCAAATTTAAATTATCAAACTGTGTGATTTTCATTTGTTTTTCTAACTTAAGGTGAGTGAATCTAATGAAGAAATTCGATTCATTTTAAATTTTCACTACAAAAAAGGTAAAAATGTAACGCAAGCCGCGAAAAAAATTTACGATGTTTATGGGCATAGTGCAGTATCTGTGAGAATAGCACAAATTTGGTTTAAGCGTTTTCTTTCCGGAAATTTTGATTTCAAAGATCCACGTCGCTCTGGTCGCCCTATTACGGATAAAATGGATGGCATTTTTTAAAAAGTGGAGCAAGATCGGCATATTACGTTAGTTACGACGTAGCTAAAGAACTGGGAATTGACCACAAAACAGATTTGGCGCATTTGAAAAAAACTGGGTACACAACAAAGCTCGATATTTGGGTACCTCACTGAAAGAAACCTAATGGACCGTGTACTCATTTGTGATTCTTTATTACGACGTAATAAAACCAAACCATTTTGAAGAAGCTGATAACTGGTGATGGGAAGTGGATCACGTACGACAAGAACGTGTGAAAAAAGTCGTTTTCAGAAGCCGGACAGGCTTCACAGACACCACCTGTTTCGGTCTCTTCAGAATTAATTTTGGCAGTGTCAGGTTAACATCATGAGAGGACTGCCAAAACCACTTATCGCGGTCTTTGATCAGAAACCCCAAAATTTTTATTGCAATGGGATCATGTCCCTACCTACAAGATGGCAAAAACTTATCGACCAAAATAGCACGTACTTTAGTTTAATGTAAATAAACTATATTGAAAAATGATTTGAATTGTCTTAAAAAATGCGAAGAATTTTTTTCCCAAACCTATTATGTTATGGTTTTGGTAAGAAACCTCCCATGATTTGCAATACTACAATGATGCTCACATGCTAGGTTAGATTATTTACAGTGGCCCGATGTTTACTATTCAAATTTAAAGAAAATACTTCAGGTTCACCAGATTCCCATCGAAGAAATTACTTTCATGTAAATTTTCAATCGCATGAGTTAATCTAAAGGTAGGTAAGGTAGTACTTATGACAAAAGTTTTATATGTGTACGTTGTAAGGGCTCGCTCACAGACGGCAATTGCTGATCGGTTTATTTTGTATGAACCTTTCAGAGTTCATAAATTCCATGTGTTACAAAAAGTCGCTCCAATATTCGCTGAAAAAAAAACACTGCGATTATTCAGGCTACAAGACAATAGTGCGTCATTGTAATTTGAGTTTAAATCTGTGACGAAGACTGCATGCATTGACAATTGACAAGTAAGACAAAAGACACGAAAAAGCACGAAAATGAAAGAGTCAGCTAATTAAATTAGAGCCCTTATAGGGACTTCCCAATTTTTACAATGGGACCTCGTATGACATCTGTTTCAATTACATTATATATAATATTATTGGGGTATTGGGGTACAATTGAATCCCATACAAAAATAATACGGCCCTGTGTGCTCGGAAGCCATCTGTTTATACAATTATCGGCTAAGAGCCGCGTCAGTGGCTCGCGCTGTTCTTCCTAAATGATTCCTTCATGAGCAATATCCATCGGGATACATATTACAGTCCCACATACGCCATGTCTCAGTAAGCGGACAGCATTCGAATGTAACGTTTCACTGACACTAAACTTTTTTTTTTTTAATTTAAACGCAAAGCGTTTTTGTCGAGAACGAAAAAGTGTTGTTACAAAAACTTTTTTTTTCTATGTTGTTATGGATAACATTTTGAACTACCAGTGCAATGAAAGTTGGGTTCAACCAATGCTAAGCTCGTATAGTAACGGAGTTGGATCGGTACCGGTTGCGAAACAGAGGTGTCAAGCAAACGCGCGCGAGAGGGACCGTACGCAAAAGTTAGTGTAAATGGTTTAAATTAATATTTTGAATATAGTTTACTATGAGAATGCATTATTTTTTAGTTTACAACAGTGAAAAGTCTAGCATAAACTTAGCAACAAGAATTTTCACAATCAAAAAGAAATATCCATAGCCTTAATTTACAGTTGAGAAATATTTAAGTGATTGTGGTAAGTGATTGGATCTACCAATAAATAGTGCTAATTAGTAGGGTTTCGTATTTATAAAAATGTAACATCAAATCATTACACACTCAACTGCTGTTTATTAAGAGAAATCTTATCAAAATACCATCATCTTCAAGCAGTGTGAACATGGCGTTCAACGCGCTGCGCCTGCTCATCCCGACCGAGCCGCCCGACCGTAAGCTCAGTAAGATTGAGATCCTGCGCCTGGCTGGCAGCTACATCACGCACCTTGACAACCAACTTTACTCAGGTATGAACAGTCCGCGAGGTCTAAGCTGAGCTTTGCATTTGTGCGAGTGTAGTGAGTTAGTGTGTAGTGAGTTTGTAGGTATCGTGTAAAAAAACAAAAAGCAACAGGTGTTGCTACTAGAACATCTATGTGCACTCATACAAATGCAAAGCTCAGCTTAGACCTCGCGGACTGTACCTAGTTATTTAAAGGCTGGGTTCATTTTCCTGAAAGACTAGGTCAAGAGTACAAAGATCCAATCCCGACCGCAAGCTCAGCAAGATCGAGATCCTGCGGCTGGCTGGCAGCTACAGCACGCACCTAAACTATCAACTTTACTCAGGTTATTTTCAGTCTCTATATAAGGCGAAATGGAATTTAATAATAAAATTTTAAGGGGTGGTCAGGTCAAGTGTTTGCAATCTAAGAAAAATAATAAAAAAATCTAAAAAAATCTTTTTCACCTAATAAAAAAATAAATTACGAGTTCGTAATTTACCTACTAGTTAATATTTTAAGTGTATTTTATTCATTATCAAACTTAATTAAACCTTGAATAATGAAAAAAAAACCATTAAATAAACTATTTAAAAACAGCTGATATTAAGCTACACTGCGCTGCGCGGCGCGGCGCGGCCCGCCGCGGCGCCCGGCCGTCAACCCGGCCAGTCAGCTGAGAGCCATAAGTACCTACCTACTATGCAGCAAAGCTACCGCCTGGGCTGAGACCTAATTATGTTCTTTTCACAACTAATTTGAACGATTCGTTTCTAAGGTACAGTTAAGGCAAACAATCAATTGCAAGATCCAGACAAGGCCACATTGTAGTGACAAACAATACATGTTATGAGCATTGAGGTGAGTATTATGCTGTGATGAGTCTTATTTAAGCTGTGACGTGACTTTATTATTCAAACTTCCCTATTAAAACAAAATCAAGTTTCAAATAAGTTTTGGTTAATAAATAGGTGTAGGTAAGTAGTACTTACATGGCGTCGAACAGCAATCCAGTTTACTTAATAATAATATGCGTACAGCAAAAGGCGATAAGCTTTCCATCACACTTAACAGGCTTTGGACTGACAATGTAATGTAATAATAATTATGTATACGGACAGTTGTTAATTGGTTAAAGGACCTAGATACTAGAATACTTTTATGTTTAACAACGCTCCTGACGAAGCCACCGACAAAACTCTACTCGAGCCGAGTAATCAGGAGTCATCAATTCCTGAACTCGCGTGTAGTGGTAGGGATGGAAAGTGTCCTCGTCGTGAGAGTTCGCCACGCGTAGTACTGGCTTACTCCGAAAATTCTGGCAGCATCTCGAGTACTGGCGGTTTCGTGCTCTTCGAAGAATTCCACGATCCGTTCTTCCACTTCAGCTGACACCACTCTTGGTCTACCAGCATCAACTGGCGGTGGTGGATCCAAACGGCCATGTTCTCGGAAACGGTACACGGCATTCAGTATGGTGCGGTGACTGAGGCGCACTCCGAACCTCTCCTCGTAAAGCCGCGCAGCACTGCTTAACACTTCGCTACTTTCACGGTAACAAAATACCATTTCAAGGTACTCTCGACTAGTATACCTCCTAGGCATTTTTACTAAAGCGCGTCGCGACCTGATAGCACAGAATGCACAAGGAGACTAACTAAAGAAAATATCAAATCAAAGTAAAGCGCGAAATTTCACGTGATTATTAGGGGTGGGACACGAGAAAAAAAGAAAAAAATATTAATTTGTGTCCGAGTTAATATTTTCCAATATTTTTCTATTTAAAATTTACCATAAGTATAAAAATAGCATTGAAAAATGCAAAATCATAAAACATTAATTATTTTTTCAGGCACATATTATGTTGGTTTGCATTGCTTCGCAACTTTTTGTTTAGTCTGATCACATCAATATCTGGGCAACATCTTGCTCTAGTAGGCCTTATCTCTTACTGGGGATATAGCTAACTTATTGATAATATTGATATGACATATCACACATAGAGGCTTTCGTCGTGCGTGATACGTTAAAACTTGTATAAGTAATTAAGTTTATTACAAATTCTTTCACAATTACAAAGTGATTTTATGCAAGCCTTTAATTATCTTAGCCATCGTCTACTTCCAAATTAAGACATAAGCAGGCCATACACGCAAGTATGGCCTGCTTTAGGAAAAATATTTTTTTTTTTTTTATGAATCTTTCTACAGAATAATGAAACTAGGATTACAGAATTTACACACCCAAATTGACTACCGTAATAATTTACAATAGATAGATAAGAAGTTTACTTGCTACATAAAAATTAAAATCAATAGGCAAAGAGGCAGCTCTAAAATAGCGGCTTTTCTATTGATTATTCATATTGCATGCGGTTTCATTGATCTACCGCCACTGTCATCGCCGACAAACGATGCCGCCACGACGGCCAAACGCTGCCTATCGCTTTTCGGCACCGTCCGCGTCGCTCGGCGGTCAATCAAAAAAGTTAGTGACTCGAAGATGATTGTGGTGTGCAGACGTGCAGTTGCGCGCCGCGTGCGGGCTGCATTTTCGTTTACGATATCGATCGGCAAAATGTGTACTAATAAACAAGCAAACGTGAGAAAAGTACTAACCAGACAGTGTCACAGTGAGTGTAACAACAAATTAGTGTGTAACCCATCAATCAGTGCAATAAGGTTAATTAAGGAGTGTTGTGATGTATGAGTGAATGTGGTCGACAGCGACACAGGATATTGTATCCCTTTTTTGTATGCAGAATATGCAGATGATATCATCTGAATGGAACTAACTATTAAGTAAGTGAATGTAACTATTAAGTAAACTGGATTGCTGTTCGACGCCATGTAAGTACTACTTACCTACTTATACTTACCTACACCTATTTATTAACCAAAACTTATTTGAAACTTGATTTTGTTTTAATAGGGAAGTTTGAATAATAAAGTCACGTCACAGCTTAAATAAGACTCATCACAGCATAATACTCACCTCAATGCTCATAACATGTGTTGTTTGTCACTACAATGTGGCCTTGTCTGGATCTTGCAATTGATTGTTTGCCTTAACTGTACCTAAGAAACGAATCGTTCAAATTAGTTGTGAAAAGAACATAATTAGGTCTCAGCCCAGGCGGTAGCTTTGCTGCATAGTAGGTAGGTACTTATGGCTCTCAGCTGACTGGCCGGGTTGACGGCCGGGCGCCGCGGCGGGCCGCGCCGCGCCGCGCAGCGCAGTGTAGCTTAATATCAGCTGTTTTTAAATAGTTTATTTAATGGGTTTTTTTTCATTATTCAAGGTTTAATTAAGTTTGATAATGAATAAAATACACTTAAAATATTACTTATAGGTAAATTACGAACTCGTAATTTATTTTTTTATTAGGTGAAAAAGATTTTTTTAGATTTTTTATTATTTTTCTTAGATTGCAAACACTTGACCTGACCACCCCTTAAAATTTTATTATTAAATTCCATTTCGCCTTATATATTATACTGATAGGCGGTCGAGAGTTTAATCATCCAAGATCAACTCCCGAGTCACGACCACGCTGCCCGACCGCAAGTTCAGTAAGATCGAAATCCTGCGCTTATTTTGGTGTTTTTTAACCGACTTAAAAAAGGAGGAGGTTGTACACCGATTACGCCGAGATTTTTGATCCGATTTCCGTGATTCTTTTTTGTTCGATGCAGAATAGTTGCCAATTGGTCCCATAAAAATTTGGTTTAGTTTTACCCAGTACTTTTAATGTTTTGAGCATTTTTATATATTTCATTTCATATTTGTTACTTGGATGACATGATATTATCTTCCTTTAAAAACTGTGAAATAAAAACGGTTTATTTTTTGCTTTTTAGTGTTTTGAAGTCGGTTTCAAGTTTTTTGAATATAAAATCCATCTTCAGCCTTATCAATACTTAACATCAGGTATGATGAAGGCTAAGAGTCTCCCCGTCATTCATAAAAAGAAAAAAAAAAGAAAAAGAAATTATTTTCTCTCAGTAAAGTGTCTGGCTTATTTTATATTATATTCCAGGTGAAATGGAACGACCATGCCTGCAAAAGATCGATATGGACCACAAGAACCAGTCTTTATGCACATTTTGTTGGTCTACTGTAAAAAAAGACGTAAGTAAAAAGATATAAGTACGACATAACGGTGGAACAGTAGTCTTCAATATACCTGCCCAGGAACACAGCTATAGTCGAAATTATTATTATTTAGTAGAGTAATTTGAAAGGTGCCAATGTCAAAATAATCCTGCTTTAACTGTTTTTCTTAATGATTTGGGCAGTTCCAGTTCCAATTCAGTAAGTATTATTCCATTCAAGTACATAAATTCAATATTATCATCATAGCTACAGTTTAAGGCAGCATTATTTTTACAAAGTGACATTGACAAGCTGTCAAATTACTCTACTGAATAAAAAAATCCGACTAGGTAGTCGAGATCGAATACATACATATATACATAGCCTCATACCCGTTACCTTGAGGTGTGGACATTTGAATCACTATTTGTAATAGCGAAACCTGTTTTTATCCACTGATCAAATCATATTCTTCCCTAATAGGTTTTTTAGACAAAGTCAGTTCTACAAGTCATAAAATACGTTGAATTGATGTCTGCAGTTAAGAACTAAGTACGTATATTCTTTATTTCTTAACATTCCGATTTTTGTTTCAGATGACTCCCGTTGCTAATCATAATTTCTACGATACTTCCTACTAAAACTTTGATAAGTCCATCATGTAACCATTTTCTAGTCTTATTTTAATAGTTAAGGATAAAAATACTCATTTATTAACATTAATAGTTAAGTTAAGGGATAATAAAAGATTAAATTAAAATGGCACGATTTTATTTCTATAAAAATGTACTACTTATTTTCATAAAATAATAAGCACTCTCCAAGAAAAGGAAACAAAAGCATCACAACCGGTTCTTTAAATGGTAAGGGTTAATTTAACTTTAATAATGAAAGGAATTATTTATTGTAAGCTAGGTAGTTTAGTGATACTCATAAATATTGGCTATAGATTTATCTTGTAACTTAGTACATTATTGCAAAGGCCGTGAAATAAGCAATTGTATCGCAGGTCGAGTATGAATACGAGACAGGCAATTGCCATTTCAGCCGACGCATATATAGTGCTTTTCTCAAAAGAATGTAGGGAAATAAAACATACTTTTTATATTATACATTTAATTTAATTAATATTCAAAGTTACATTAGTCATATTGGGGCAATTACTAAAAGAAAATGTTATTGATTTCCTCCGTACATTTATGTTTGTTTGTTGAACCTCTGATGAGGTTTGCAGGTGGGCATTGGATGTAGTGGTAGATGGCTGAAATGGCTGTATGAAACGGTGTGCTGGGGTTATTGAATACTCTTTAATAACCCCAGCACGTCGTTTCATACAAACATTGCTGGAGCGTTGTAAGGTTCCAAATTAAAAAAAACGCTCCTGCAATGGATTTGATTTTCTTTGTCCGTAAATTCGATACTTCGCGTGTTCTTTTTTTTTAAATAATGACAATATTTCCATGCATGTTTTAGAAAAATATTTTTTTACAAATTTTATGGAAATAAAAGTCTCAAAGTACATTTGTTTTTCATTTAATGTTTTTTCATCCATTCAAGACTTAATAGAAGTCTTTCAAGGTTTCAAGTTTGTCGCCATATTCAAAATTTATAATTATTGTAAAAAACATCAAAAAGCTACTTTATTATTTCATAATGATTAGTTTTCTGGCAGTGCTAAAGTGATTATTTTAATAATTTACTGACATAAGTAGTAAAACGTGAGAAATTAAGTAAAAAACCTATATGTACATGTACAACATTTACATCTCTTAAGAATAATAAGTGTTTTACTTCACAGTTTTCAAAGCTAAGTAAGTACTTCTGTTTAAATATCTTAATCACATGTCAATATTACATAATTATAGTATTTAAATACATTGTTTGCTATTGATATTGAAGACAAGAAACAATTTTAATGTTTCCTCGTTAACTTTTGTGCGATAATCTTTTTAAAATTACGTGAAAGTCTACTAAATAGCAAAATGGATATAATAAAAAAAACATGAATAACACCTCTTTTATTCATCAACACATATTTGTGACCAATATTTACAGCGACAATGCAATAAACATTACCGACTTTAATAAAATGTATTATTAAACTACAACATAATTATTGTGACTAGAAATCTAGTCGATTAATTAGACTCTAAAACTATTCTTATATAAAGGAATAGTGTTCTGAGCCATGTGGCAAGCGGCATCG
This sequence comes from Chrysoteuchia culmella, assembly GCA_910589605.1. Classification (NCBI taxonomy): domain Eukaryota; kingdom Metazoa; phylum Arthropoda; class Insecta; order Lepidoptera; family Crambidae; genus Chrysoteuchia; species Chrysoteuchia culmella. Next base: position 15,045,462 of record OU342651.1, on the reverse strand, counting down.
GCTGATACTTGGTCTACTTGGTACTATAGATAACTTGGTCATCAAGTCGTTAAAGTTTCCTATTCACCTTTCAAAATGATGTGATGCAGTACAATTTTTAATTACAGCAGTAGGTTTAGCAAGCATTTCTTTATTCATGAAATCAAATTCATGAAAAATCGTAGGGAAGTTACAAAAGAGTTTTTTCCTGTAAATCATACCGACGAAAGCCACATAGATCAAAAGCCTCCCTTTGGGCAAGTAATTTACAAAATATCCGTTCGATTATATGAAGGAATGAACGGCCTCATAGCAAACGCTCAGTATTAGGATTCCGTTTGAACCCTTTGGGTGCAGAACCCTAAAACAATTGTTACATAACAGCTCCAACCTATCTCAATAGAAATGCAAATAGAAAAATTATAATAAATTTCTTAATACAAGGACTCGCGCAAATTCAACAAAACTTAAACATGTTACTGTTTAAAACATCACATAAGCACACATTTCCTCTATGAAGACATCACAGTCAAAATATATTTATAATTTAATTAATAAACTCATCTCCTCAGACATTGAGACACACTTGTATTCATTGGGTTTACTTAACCATAAATATTGTACATACATAACTGTAGAAAAGTAATTTAAACATAGAAATCTAACTTTAACAATAGGACGTCCTTCGTTGTTATCACGGAAAAGTGAACCGTTTCTTTCTTGTTTTATCCACTATTTTTGTTTCACCAAACGGGCGATATGAATCGAAAAATTTCGTGTCTCCACTCACGTCAAAATCTTTCACACTGTGTTCCAGCATTGGCACTTCGCACCATAAAATACTCTAGCTATCGAATATTGCTCCTATCCCGCACTATGAACGGACTTAATTCGTGGTTGTTCTTCTCCAGGTTACCCGATAAGGTCGGGTCTGGTCTACTGCGCTTGAAGAAGCCGAGCTTCCACAGCGCTATTATAAGTAGAATTAGAACTATTAGTCCTATGATCACTGAAAGGATGATCACCCACAAGGGCACCTCTATCGGCTCGCTTATCTTGAGATCTGGATAAGCAACAGTCTCCACCTGAAAACAAGTTTATATCTTTAATAATCCCATAGTTAATAGGGAACATTACTAACAGGCCCTCCAAAGGTAAAGTACCTATAAGTCGTTGACAAAATCATAAATCCACTGTCTTTGTCGTTATTTTCTAACTCATTAAATAACGGCGGGTAATTCTTTCAGATACTCTCGATATAAGACAAAAATTCGTAGTCTCTAAATGATTTATATATTGTGTATGAAATACCCTTGCAACTCTGTGACTTCATCACTTGTAAGATGATGGGAATATGTTTAGAGCTCGATATTATGAGGTATCCAGTCGATCAGAGAAATCTAAAGCTGGAATTTCTACTGATAATGTAGTTCCTAAATGGGCAATGTTTACTCAAATATGTGGCCGGCAACTATATCGTGCTCTAATCTAGCGGACACAGTCAGCATGAGACAGCAATAGTGGCTGGTCAGAAATTGCGGTAATAGAAGCCGCATTATGATAAGGAATATCAAACTGACCGTAGCGTTGTCATCATGGTGCTTGTTCTGGTGGAGGTTGTAGTGCTCTGGTATGTGTATGTAGGCTGAAGAAGCGATGTTGACGTGGCTGACCCGCGGGTAATCCTCCACGAGCGTCGCGTTCCACAGGCGCGCCTTCACGGTAATCGTGGTCGCCTGCATCCGCCCCAACCGGTAGATCACGCATTGAAACTGTATGCACTTCGCTGTCTTCTTCTGACAATTCTGTGAAGAAGCGATAATATTTCATCATCATCATTATCATATCTAGCAAGCAACTCTTGGGGAACCAAAGATTTCCACGATCGGTTCATATATTCTTATCTATATACCTACTTATAATAAGAATCAAAGTTCAGCGAGACTGTACATTGCTTGGATTTGCAAAAAAAAATGGGGTGGGTGACCAAAAATAACAATCTTGAGCTACTCTGTTAATTTCGAAGGCGTGTTACAAAGCCATATTGAAACATGACTGATGGTAAATCACAGGCATCGGCTATTAAATTATTATTTATTTATTTATTTTATTTATTTAATACTTCATGCACAAATTGGATGTACATAGGCGGACTTAATGCTATAAGCATTTTCTACCAGTCAACCTTAGGGTGATGTGGAGACTAGTAAGAGGTAGGGTGCACGCACAACCAGTGTAAAAACTAACTGAAAATAATAATATATACATAAATACTAACAAAAACTAAAATTGTATTTATACATACTTATATATTTTTATATTGATATATACATACATATAAATATAATGTAAAATAGGTAGAAACAAACAAAGTTATTGACGATTATCAAGCTTGATTTGCTTGGTCTGTGAGATATTTGCGCAACTTAGTTTTGAACGCGTACCGACTGGTGGACATTCTGATATCCAAAGGAAGGGAATTCCAGAGAAGAACAGGATGTACGAGAAATGATGAATGAATAATATCAGAGTGATGAACGGGACAGATTAGAAGACGGTTAGAAGAGGAACGGAGATTTCTATCATGAGAATTATGAAGGTACTGGAAGCGCGAAGTAAGATAAGGGGGGGCATTAGGGGAGCTTAATAAAGAAAATAGGGTGGTCAAGGCCCGCATACTTCTGCGTTGCCGAATGGGCAACCATTTCAGCGTAGCTCGGTGTGCGGAGACATGATCATACTTACGAAGATTACAGACGAATCGAATGCAGTTATTCAGAAGGCGGTCGAGCTTATTAAGTAGATCTGCATTCAGGTCGAGATAGCACACATCACCATAGTCGATTATAGGGAAAATTAAGGTCTGCACAAGCAATGGCTTGATATTGTCTGGTAGAAAGTTTTTGAGGCGGTAAAGATATTTTAAAATTCCATTGACCTTCTGACAAATACTTGAAACTTGGGTCTGCCAGTTCAACCTTGAGTCAACGTGTAGACCCAGATCTTTCACACTCGGGCTGAGTGGAATAGGAGTGCCATCGAAGATAATGGGACGCAGATAAGTTGAGTCGACTCTGATTATCATCACAACTAAAGAAAGACTTCAAAAATATGCTACTTTGCATTTTAATAGGTACGTACTTTTAGTTCTTTTATAAAATATACCTAGGTAAGTACCTAGGTACTGACGAATGAATTAGCTTCTCTATTAAAGGCGACAAGATGATAAGAATGTATATAAATAAGTGGTATCATATGTTAAGTATTCTCTTCAGAGAATAAGGGCAGCTCAATACCCACTTCCTTTTTTGAAGTTGGTTAAAATGACCGCCTTACCAACAATTTAGCCGGGAAGGATTGCAAACGATGTTTCTGAGTTTGATGATTGAAAACGACGACGAAACGATGATTTATGAGTAATACACTCATTTATGAGTGTATTACTTATGACATAATCTACAAGTTTTCAAGCATCTACCAGCAATCAGTTTTATTGTTAACTACATGTGCCCGCAACTTCGTTCGCGTGAGAACCGATTGCAAAAAAAACGGGCGGTTTTGATTTTCATTCATCTTTAAAAAGATACAATACCAAAAAGGTTTCAATCGTTTGTACACGTTACTGGCCGGTTTTAAAAATGCTGTGGTATTTAAAAAAGTACGTTCTAAATTGAAATTTTCATTTGATGCTCATTTTTACAGAAAACCCCTTTTTATCCTACATTTTTGGCGCGAAGTTCCAGAAGTTAACATCGACTTTCATAACTTTTATTCAATTTTTATCGATTAATTTCATATCCTTGACTGTCAAAGCTTTATTTATTGCTGTTTGGCTGTATCAAAAATGGTAGATAAAGTGGTAAAAGCTACCAAAATTATCGCGCTGCTTGAAGAGGGTTGCAGCCAATGTTTCGTGGCTAGGAGGCTAAATGTTAGTCGCTCGACAGTCCAAAGGACCTGGCAGCGATATCAGGAGCTGGTTCCGTCGAGAGAAGGCCTGGTTCTGGAAGAAAACCATGTACCCAACCACGGGATGATCGTTTTCTTGTGAGTCGCGCATTGAGAAATCGCAAATCTTCGTATGTGGATCTTAAGAACAACCTCCAAGAAGTAAAAAATGTGCATATTAGTCTATGGACGGTCAGGAGGAGGCTTCTCGCTGCCAATATACGCAGTCACCGCCCGGCCCGCGGCCCCAAATTACTCCGTGAGCACAGAGTTCACAGGCTTAGGTTCGCTAGAAATTGTGAATCATGGACTCAAGAAGATTGGAATAGGGTTTTGTTCTCTGATGAAGTCAGGATATCTGTTTGGTGAAGATCGACGTCGGCGAGTGCTAAGAAGACTAGGAGAACGCTTTGCAGAGGCATGTTTCGAAGAAATCACACCTTATGGTGTGGGCTCTGTTATGTTTTGGGCAGGAATAAATTCAATGGATCGTACAGAGTTAGTCTTCATTGAAAACGGCTCACTGACTGGGCATCGATACATAACGGAAGTTCTAATTCCTCATGCACAACCCGCATTGGCCGCTCTAGGTGAAGACTCGATTTTTATGGACGACAATGCTCGCGCCCACCGATCGCGCGATGTTAATGCGTATGTGCAAGAGGTCGGCATTCGTCGTTTGGATTGGCCAGCTCGAAGTCCCGACCTCAATCCCATAGAGCATGTCTGGGACGTTCTGAAACGGCGTGTGAGATCAGTACACCCGGCTCCGCAGACCATCAGAGAGCTGAAGAACGTATGTGGACGTATGAACGTAAGTGGGAACGTATTCCGCAAGCAAGTATCCGGGATATACTCGCTAGCATGCCCAGACGAATTCAAGCTGTGATTTTAGCTAGAGGGGGTCACACTCGATACTAAACATTTATCTGCTTTTACTTTATTAAAGAAAAACAAACAAAAAAACTTTTTTATTTTTACTTCATGAGTATATGCACTACTAGCGAACATACACTACTAGCGAGGTTTAGCATTATTTCCCATAAATTGTATCTAAATTTTATGAAATACTGATGAAAACGATTATTTTCTTATTAATTTACCAAATTGTGAGGATAAAACTACCTTTAATTATCAAACAAAGCAATATTAACATTTGAAATGGTTCATTTCTTAGGTGCCCGTTTTTTTTGCAAATGAGTTTATCTCATTTTCAAAAAATCGGCCAAGTGCAAGTCCAACTCTCACATGAAGGGTTTCATCTCTCACCCAAGGTTGCCTGGAAGAGATTGCTATGTAGCAATAAGACCGCCGTATTTTTGCTCTGTATGTGTTTGTTTTTGTATCGTGTGCAATAAAGTTTCTATTATTATATTAAATAACTAACCTACCCAAAATGCCACTATAATTTTTTGCCTGCAAAAATAACTTTGTTTTTTAATAGTGTCTGTATGAATGACAAAGTTATATTTGCGGTTTTGGTAAATGTGCTATAGCTCTGAAACTGCATAATATATTTCGTTCAAACTAATTTTCGTTGAAAGTTTTATAAAGGTCTACAGCATATATATTTTTTAGATTGTTTCACTTTCTTATTTTAAAAGTTAGAGGGGGGAGACACACATTTTTTCACTTTGAAAGTGTATATCATTCAAATGGTTAGCTTTGAGAAAAAACTGTTTTAGGTACCTCAAATTTTTATAGATAACCCACAAGTATAGGTTTGATGAAAAAAAAAATTTTCAGTAACAGTTCCATGTATGGGGAGCCCCCCTTAATTCATATTTTTTTTTTTTTTTTAAAAACCGTAAAGCGGTTTACAGAATACATCTACCGACCAAGTTTCAACTGTGTAATCCTCATAGTTTTGGAATAAAGTGGCTGTGACATTTTACCACTTTGGAAGTGTATATCTTTTAAACGGTTGATTTTGAGAAAAAAACTGTACTAAGAACTTCAATGTAATTTTTAAAGACCTATCTATAGATATGCCTCAAGTATAGGTTTGATAAAAAAAAATGTTTCAATTCCCTTCGGGAAAAATGCTATATTTCTAAAACTGATAACCATATTTCGTTCAAACCAATTTTCGTTGAAAGTTTTTATTAAGATCTACAGCATATATATTTTTTTATTGTTCACTCTCTTATTTCAAAAGTTAGAGGGGGGGGGGGGGAGACACATTTTACCACTTTGGAAGTGTACATCTTTCAAACGGTTGGTTTTGAGCAAAAACATTTTAGAAACCTCAATGCAATTTTTAAAGACCTATCTATAGGTAGAAAGTGGCTGTGACATACATCGATTTGGGCGAATCTATAAGGGTTTCGTTTTTTGCCTTTAGGCTACGAAACCCAAAAAAATACAACAAGCCAAAGTAACGGATGCTTCTATTACACACAATATAATCATTGAGAGAACAGGATCTTTCATTTTTTGTATTGCTTTATTTATAGTAAATTAGTAAAGATGATTTGAAAGAGTTTACCATATTGACAACTTGTTTGCGTTGACCATCCTTATCTGTATATGCTTCTGCTTTGATGATGCCGTTTTCTCGTTTCCTTCTAACTTTGTTCTCGATTGCGCTCGAATATTCAAAAGATTTCTTCGTTTCGTTAAGCTGCTTTTCGCTAGAGCTGACGCTGAGCTTGCCAGTTCTCAGGAATGGATCCATTTCGAGATTTTCCAAGTACGGTTCAGGAGCTCCAGGTCTTGGAGTCAAATTTAACGAATTTATCTGGTTTTCTGAGATGAAACACTCGCCATTACTTTGCTCTGAAACAATTGAAAGAAAGATTAATCATTACATAATGAGAATTAGTATGAGTATGACTGATTTTATGAAAAGGATCTAGTCCTGAAATCTGCTTCTTTTACCTGCTTCTCCGTCCACAGTAGGTACATCCTCTGGATACAGAAGCCACTTTCCTTGGGAATTATCGGAAGCCACTTGATGTGGCCATGATATTACAACCTGAACCGATGATACTCTCCATGGACCCTCGTTGAACACCTTTAATTAAAAAGTATCAAATATTAATTATAACTTTTTAATTTTGCATTTTACAATGCTATTTTTATGTGATAAATATTAAACAAGAAAATATACTAGAAAAAGCAACTAGTCTCATGTCCCAAGGATGTGGGTTCGTATCCCGTCAGGGCGACATGAGACTACTCAGTTGCTTTTTTCTAGTATATTTTCTTGTTTAATATTTATTACATATAAAATATTAAGTAAAAAATAACAGTATTAGTATTATTATATCGGTAAACAAAGCAACGCCCATCACCCCGGACCGCTTGCGGCTGTCGCAAACAATGAAATATGTATTGTGGCTTGTTTTCCGATGCCTGAGAGGTAAAACTTTCTTCCGAGCTTAGCAACACCTAATATGATTCCTGTGTAATAATGTATAACAGTGATGATCCGATGATCATTGACAATGTGCATGGTAATGCATCATTCCCTCGGTTCAGCATTTTATTTTTCAAGTTAACAATATGTACCTGGTATGTATGTACAACTCTAGTGCCGATATCATCAAAATAAGTCATTGCGGATTCTCCTTTTATTTCTCCACCGTAAAACACTTGCTCCGGTCTTGCGGCACTAGAACAAATTATAATAATTTTATTTTATTGTTGTTATTTTAGTTTCTGGATTGAAGTTAGTTTACATAATAGAGAGTACTACAAATCTCACCAAAAACTAATACAAATTCTTAAATCGTAGAATCGATCTTACCCTTTTATTAGAAGCTCAGCGTTCTTAATCACAAGTGCCTCTACTTTAGCGGGTGTCTTTCCAGGATAAAGCTCTTTAGAAGTAGAATTGACCCACACATTAAACACTACTGAGGGTTCGTTGTCTTCTAGAGCTCTTGCGTCGAATCTCATGGTGATAGGCGATGTGCCATCTGGTTGTTTTCTGAACGGATTCTCTAGGAAGCACGAGACAATTGTTTTATTTAAACTGGTGCAAAGCACGTGTTTCTCCTGAAATAAATTTCATAAGTGCTCAATTTAGTATGCTTGGTAGAGAAAAATCACGTCAGTAAAAAAATGTGTGCAAACCTAGGTAATGAATTCATTTCTTTGAATGTTTATGAAATGACAGCAATATTTATTTTTGGGAAAACTTACGCTTGTATGAACGGCTATGTAATGTAGACTAACATGATGCTGCACAAATAATAGCGTCTCATAAGCGGATTCACCATAGTTATCGACTGCTATCGATAATCTGATCTCTTCTTCTTGACCTAAGGTTAGGGCATACGCATCACTGCCTTCAGCTGAAAAGACAAATCAAATTACTTAAAACATTTACTACCTAAATCAACTCTCTTAAAGCCACAAAATAAAACTCGTGCTACTCATATTCACATGCCTTCAGGAAATAAAGGAATTGTACCACTCGATTTTACAACATTGCCCTCGTGCTTTTAACAGGCGCTTTCCAGTTGACACATTTTATTAAAGGATTCGCGATTCATAAGCTAAAGTTATGAAGATGGAATAATAGTTATTTAATTATTATGAACAGTGGACATAGCAAAATATGACTGTAATTTCTCAAAAAAATTTGAACACCTCTCAAAGACATGATAACAGCTCAATAGAACGTCAAGTCGTCCAAAGCATAGTATACAGGACCTCGCGAATGATTGCCGATGCGTTAGATTGATAAAATAAAAAATTTGGTGGGTTGGCAGAAAAGCATGAAGATAGCTCTACATTACTACTTTTTGAGAACGACTGAGATTATGAGGCAATACAAAATTCTTACCCTTAGGTAGCTGCAACACAGGGTTGACTACCAAGTCACTGACGCAGACGCCGTCGCTACCACAGTCGTTCAAGAAGTTTGCGCTAAAAGTAGTCGTGGCCGTGGAGTTGAGCACTGGGTAGTCGTCAATGTTGGGCAGTTGCCCAATTGTGGAATACCGGGGCCTTTCGTGCTCCAGGGTGTATGTTACCTGGAACTGAATTATCAGATTTAAAAACTTTATCGTTGGCGAAAATTCAGATTTAACTTGACGTACAAAATGTACAAAAAATACCTTTATAGGCGTCTGTATATCTCGAGTGCTGTTTTTCAAATATACGATGTGTTCTCTGCAGTCTTCTACATCTTTGCCCAAACGGATTGTATTGTTAATAATATTTGCCTTTTCTGCATCAAAAAACACCCTTGAATACTTCCTGCCACCAGGGAAAGTTTCCGCTTCAATGACGTAATTTAACGTATGGATGTTGGTCTTTGCAGATCTAACAAGAGATTTGATGATACAGCAGGCTTGAAAGTGGAAGCAAGTGTAATTTGCCAGTGGGTCTTTCTCACAGCCAAACACTGTAGGATCTACGTTCAAGATCGTGTTCGATGGTCGTATCGACGTTTTGATATCAATTATCGGTCTTGTACGGATAAGCGCGACGCTACTCTGTAATTTGAAAGACAATTTATCATTTTATGCAGTAACAATAAAATTATAATTATGATGCTGTATGTTCAGACTGCAACTTACATTTTCATAAGCACCAACAAGTAGATCTGGATAGCCATTACCATCCAAGTCAACCCCACCGGATAACGAGTAACCGAACGTCCTCAAAGTCATCGGTAAAGACTCAGCTCTTATCACTTGATCAGGTTTCGTTTTCAGACCAGTTTTCCTGTCTCCCATATGAATGTAAACAACGCCGTTTCCTTCATAAGGGCTTCCAATGGCAATGTCTTCACAACCATCCCTATTTAAGTCACCAGCATTTGCGATTGTAATTCCGAACTGTGACTCTGGTTCGCCAGTCAATTTGATGTCATAAGACGATGTGAAGTTGAAGTTATTATTAAGATACAAATAAACAGCACCACCGGCATCGCGAGAGAAGTAAAACGGTGCTCCAACAAGAAGATCCGGCAATCTGAAAAGCAGAATGGTAAGATGCTTAGGTACAAGGAAATTTAATTTTCAAACATAAATCTGCGATTTATAATCAGTATCACCCACATGACTTACAGTATCATTTCTCAATCGGTTTCCTACTCAATGTTCAAAGTTCTCAATTGATTGGTGAAAGAACGTTTGATTAAGTTTGAACCGTACTACGGCCAACAGTAAGACACCATCAAACTTATCGACATGGGAAATGTTCCTCTATTATACAACTTATTGGACATACTACATCAGTGAATTTATGCCGTTAAAAATTATTGAGGTTCTAATATGCTCACCCATCCCCATTCACATCGGCAGCAGCGACTTCGTATCCAAAACTGGAGCCAAACTGTTCCCCCTTGAAGATCTGCGCCACTTTGAGGATATCGATATCGTAGCGAGTCCAGTCCTTGATGATGGGCTTGCTGAAGATGACGACCTGGCCGGTGCCAGATGCTCGGGGCGCGCCGGCCGCGTACGAAGGCTTGTCGCCGAGGAAACTAGCTCCTGTTATTGACATACCTGGAATAGTAAAAGTAAATAGTTGAAGGGCGGTGTTTAAAAAGAACTTCTTATTTTTATTTCTAGTAATATGTTATCAGTAAGCTGTTGTTGAAATATGGTGTTTAAAAATAACTAATTATATTCAAATAAAAAATATATTAATATTTTGAACGGGTAATATTTGTCTTCATCTCATGATATGAGTTCATTATTATCACAATTGATGATTCATTACTAATCATCGGGTATAATAGATATGGCTGAAGGTGTCGTAATATAGCAAAGCCGTAAACGTTGTTGTTAAAGCTACAGGCTTACAGAAGATAGTATTAATCAGGCTGACTCAGTAGATATTTTACCACCAATGAAGCCGAGTATATTTTGAGAGTACCCCCATTGGGATTCGAACCCTGTAGCTTTGGAACAGATACCGGTTAAAAGATGGCAGATTTCAAATAATTACCTAGATAACTGTACTTCTCAACAGGGCTGGCACCATCTGCAACCGGTGCCATGTAGACGGTGTTGTCCCGGCCGAGCACGTCGTCATTGGCATCCTGGGCGAACACCGTGCCTCTCCAGGTGTAGGGACCGGGACTGCCCATCAGTATCGTGTCGTCTTCGAGAAAGGCGCTGCTCGTGCCTACTTGACAGAATCCAAAGTCTTCGTGTTCCCTGGAGTATAAAAAAATGTATTAGACAATTTCGATATTTACAAGACGTAAGTCTTAGAAAAAACGACGCTACCTAAATTACAGTACCTACACATTAATTTGTAATTGACTGTTAAATTCTTCTTAAAGGTATTGTACCCCGTCAAGTTAGCAGACTTTTTTCTTTTAGGTAGGTATTTCTACTCTAATATTATCACTACTATTACCTACTAATTACTCGCAATATGAAAATTAATATTGCTATGTAAATCTAATTGAATAGATATCGAATATCTCAATTCGTAGCTGGTCTAGTGAAACGTCAATTTGCCGTGATTATTTGATGTTTTAATGGATAAACAAATATTGGCCAAGTATTACTCTGAATTGTCTGAATACAGTAGGTAATAATCTTAGAACACTTGGAACACGTATCACTTGCGCGAACCACTCCACTTCATGGTAATTTCAATTTCACTTCATGGTAATTTTCAATTGAATTATAATTTTCTACTCAAAGTTAATGAACAGTAAGTAATAGTTAAGTGAAATAGTGTACACTTACCATGTAGCTAACACAACTATTTATATAACTTGATGAAATATATTATCATTTCATTCAGTAAAAGGAGATTACAAATTTTCTTTTTTATTTTTGACATCACTAAATATTTAATAATGCTAAAGTTAATCACCTCACGACTGATCTTCCCTTGCACGGCTCCCATATGTCCGCTAGTCGTAGTTGGTTGTTCAACATGTAACACAATCCTTGACCCAGCTGGGACTCACCAACCTTGCGGATGTATCTGGAAATCATTAATATCAAATCAAGTTATTTATTATTTAAGATGTGTTAAATATTAAAATTGGATAAATACTTTATATCGAATATCGTATTATCATGGAAGTTATCCAGTATATTAAATCGCAACACCGACTTACTTTCATAAAAATAAGATTATTGGAAAGCTAGTACAATATTTTGCGTAGCGTTTCTATTATTCCCTCATTGCCTCTCCTTTACGTAGAACACACAAGCCCAAAATAGTCAAACTAATATGTTGATGAAAAAAAACCACTGAATATATTATTTTTAACTAAAGATTTTTTTACGGTTTATTCCTAACATCTTTTACGTTGGCTTTGTCAGCTAGACGAATGTAAAAGTTATAATGAATTACTGACCTATGAGCGCAAACTACAGCTTTTTTCCCTGGCCCTTGGCTCCTCACTGAGACGCCGAGCCACTGGCCTTCCTTGATCTCATCGGGGTAGGGAATGGTCAGGCTTACGTTCATCGATTCCAAACCTATACCTATGGAAAATGTTCATTCAGTATGGTCAACACAACAGTTTATCCAAATTAAAGTATTAAGTAAGCATCAAAGTAAGTTGCCAAATTGTAAAATAAGAATAGCCAAATGACTTAAAAATACACAAGATATTAAAAATGTTAAAACATAATTGTGAAAACTTTATATCAAAAATTCAAAAGCTTTAATTAGACACAATTACTTTGTAAATGGCATAGGGATTGTCCCTATTCATACCGTACCGTGTTATTTAAGTTCACCCAAAAACACAAAATTAAATGGGATTTAGGGGAACATTCGTTTAGTTTTGATAATCTGATAAACAAAAGCAATATGAACTGGTAATAAGTAGTTAATTGCTTTTGTCTAAACAATAGCAATTAAGTTGATTCCCAAAATTTTACTCGTTGTAAACTTGGCAAATGCAAAGCTTTGCAACCAGGCGTGTATGATACTTCATCGTTACAACTAGTAGCAAAAATACAAAAGATGACTTAAATAAATCGGTTGTACAACTCCGTGCTAATGACAAAACTGACTATAAGGAAAATAAAATCATGCATATTGATGGTCTATAAAATAATAACACTATTTTCCTAACGATTGGTGACATTGTTGCATTAGGTGACGAAGATAGAAACAAACTCCTGCGAACCTGTAATAAACTTTTAGAAGTTACGGCTTAAACATGTGGTCTCAGGTTAATAACGTTATCGAGGACTACGTGATGTTAATTTGGAGCTGATACTGACTTCATTAATGATGGCCGATTCGTTAGAACACCAGATAGGACACCAATTATGTTTTGTGTAAGTATTGCTTTTAATATTTGTTAAATCTATGAAGTTAATCGGCCCAGTGTTATTTGTATATTTGATAACTATATTAATGATAACTATTTTTGAATGTCCAAAACCATTACCATGGTTTCGGCTGCATTTAATTCTTACTCAAGAGTAAGCTTTTGCGCTACATTAAATTTTATGTTATTTTATAATAATAAAACCAGTCACCTTCAACACTTTTATGTATTGTATAAATATTTCTCTCATTCCCAATAGGATTCAGATAGGGATAATTATTGTCCTCAGTATTTTTCCTCACTTTATTTATTATAAAAGCTTCTACTTTTTCTATATTAAGAAATTAAGCTCTACATCTACCTTTACTTCGCTGCTACTGAGTTTCTGTTAAAATATAAATAATATGTGTGATTTTTATATAATTCGTAGTGCTTTTAGCGCAAGCTTGTGAACGGGTGCTTTAGCAAGCAGTTAGTGCTTCGGTTTTGCATGTAGGATCTCTATGAGTGCGTTTTATTATATTTAGCAGGCCAGATTCAAGATCCGACATACAAAATATAAATATATGGCTATGCAAAATAAACATTTCAATCGCTATTAGTGTACATCATGCGCTGTATTATGAAAGTGTCGGTTTTAGATTAATGACATCGATATAATACGAAATCAGAACCAGCCATATCTAATAATTCAAAAGCAAACTTCAGTTATGTTAAAAATACAACAAGACCGGCAAAATCTGATTTTATAAGATATCGAGATTTGATAAAGACAGGCCGTTTAGTAGACAAAAATAAAAATACTGCGATTAGTTTTATTAGTCGAGAGCAAATGATTAATAAAGAAGGTTGAGACCACAGCTCACTTACTGGTCCTTATTTTGCCGTACTTCGCTGTTTGGGGCACCACCGACAAAAGACAACATTTTAGTTAAAACTCATAATTGATAATCTTCTAACGACTTTTCGTAGCTTAATTTTTTTAGAGTTTAATTATGTTTTTTTATGTATCTGTTTGTTTTATAGAATTCCGTTGGTCTACTGCATATTTATCTACTGCGTGAGCTATCAAGTTCTAAATTTTTTGTTTATACTTTATACATAATCCTTGAGTGCTTGATCTAAATCTATGGTGGTCTAGACAAAAAACGTGTTGGTACTTCAACTTCTGTGAACTCTAAGACGTTTAAGTAACTTTGAATAATTTACTTATATACACTTTATCAAATTAAATTCTACACATTCTAATTCTATTGTGTGATACTACTTATCGTTTTGTATCAATAAAACAATAAACTTCATTTATTTTTTGTATAAAATGCGAACTTGAAACTCGCACCTATTTAGAATATGAAACACATTCCGATGAAGTGATCAGAAAAAAATAAAGACGAAGGAATAATGAAGATAATGGCGATACTGAAGCCATTTTAGAAGTAATTTGGAATACCAGAATGATGGTTTAAATGAAGTTTATGTAGTCAAACGTGCTAAGGTTGATAAAGCATAATGAAATGAGCTACTCACTTCGCATTCCATCGGTGATGATTTGCTCGCAGTCCCTTACAGCGGGTGTGAGGCCGCATTTCCAAAGGGCCCCTGATCTTTTTGTGTTGGGCTGAAGATTTTGACCTAACGGTGCTCCTACCAGTAACCTGTAAAGAAATATAAAACGATATGAATTATATTGTTCAACAGATAATTGTTAACAATAACAAGATGATGAGATAAAGACACCTAAAGCTTTTGTATCTTTACTTAAATATTATACTAGAAGGCCACAATTATTGTACGCAAGATTAGGTCAGCAGTACAATCATAGCGTGACGAGAATTGACTGAATATATTATGTAGTAGACCAACTTATAATATTCCTAACAAACTTTTAAGACATAAGCAAAAATAAATAAAAAAGAAATTACAGGATACAGATAATTTCATAAATAATAGCAAATAGCTACACACACCCAGTCCCTAATATTAGGCAAGAAAGTGAGTAATTGAATAAATTACATGGTTAGTAAGTCTTCCAAGCGACGTCAAACATTCATCTCGTTAGTGATACGCGTATGATTACGGTGCACCGAGACTCTTTTATTACCTCATTATAATATACTGAACCAAGATTGATTTGGGATGAAAAAAAAGAACTAGTGTTATCATAACTCGACCGAAAAACAATTGATGCAATAGAAACAACACTATGGTTAAAATCGAAGTTTACGAAACTGTTTCGCTTTCGTTGTTGTGTCCACATTTTGGCCATAATGAAATACCAAAAAGTTTGGATGGTATTTCGAATATTATCCGCCTCCTACGAAAACTTAATCGAAATTTTGATGCTGTGTTGTTCTTCTTAGAGCCATAACTCACAATTCTTTTCAATTGTTTTTATTATTTAGGGTCTTTCAAACGCAGTTTCTATGAATGCCTCGTATGAAGCTTGATAGCGACAAGACTTCATTTTGTCATTACGGATTACAATAATAGGAAACATGGTTACATTGTTTTCTTGATTGACTCGGTATAAAAAATGTCTTATGAAATTCAGTTTTGATATTGTAAATCATCAGTAATGAATACAAGCCGAGCTAAAACTTTCTTTGACGAGACAGAATGAAATTACAAAAAGATTAAAAGTACAATGTGTTATATTTAGAGGGTATTTTTGGTTTATTATTGGAGTGAAAGTAACATTCCTAATTGTTATTAACATAACCTGCACATGCATTTGATTATATCTCTGATCTCCCCCAACGGCTATAATATAACTTAATTAGTGGTGCTATTGGCATCCCCGTATTTCTATCCAATACAATTATTGTTTTCCATATAAGTACGCCTACATGCATAGCTCCATGCAGACAAGCTAAGGAAAGCATAAAATATATGACGATACTGCGCTTTTATTATTAAGAACCGAACTGTTAATTGTATACAAATGTGATGGTATTAAAACTAAGCAATGTAATCGTAGGTATATTTTTATTAGAGATATTGGACGTGCATGAAGAATGTACCTACACTACACTCTTAAATTATAATGTTACCTCTAAAATTATACCAGAAAATTTAAATTTTAATCTTGCCTCATCAGTTCTCTCTCATTTCATAACTGATATTAGTACCTACTGTCGATTGATCATCAAACTGTAATAAATCGATTAGCACACGCGCATGTTCGATCGCCCTGCAAATAACCAACGCATATTCAATTTAACATCGGTCACGTCACGGCGCACAACTTATTATTACCGAAGGCCTAGGGCCTCAACGCATTTAAATTAACATAAATCAAAGCTAACGTCCCGTTCACCAACGCGTATCCATTGTAATGCTTTATTGACTAGTTTAATTTAGTCACTAAAGTACTTAATTTTGATTTAAAATATTAGATAAAACCCGCAACATCATAACTTCACTAACATGTACACTTCAACTAAGCTATTATTTTTGTAACCGTATTGTTACTATCATAAAATTTAAACGCCATGTGTTGCTTTCGAAACTCGAATCATAAACCCACCACCCACATAAAGGCCAACGTACTTTCACAGTGAAATGTGTAACTAAAACAGTATTCACAATTAAGACTTCATTGTTTCGCTTTGCGTTACGACATTTTCTTATCTTAACTTTTTGTTCCCGTGAAAGCGCGCCCTAATTTTAGGGAACTACTCAAACTGTCCCGCGTGGGACGAAGAAGGCGCTTAAATTTTATAACTGCAAAAGGCAATCGGTCAAGCCCTCATGATCAATTGTGGTACAAAGGGTTCATTTGCGGTGCAGCGGTGCGCCGAGCCCACATAGCGATCGATCGTGCCCCCATAGGAGTCAACCGCACTTTGCGCCCACGCTCGTCATTTATCATCGCATAGAAAACGTCTCCAACACTGTAAGCCAATATCTACGCGAACTCCATCCTGCCATTAGTCGAAAGTAAACACATCTATTCGTCTATCAAAGACCGCGCCCCGCAGACGTCTCGTGTGTCGTATCCTTGGCCGCGCCCGAGCCCGTGAAGGGCAATAAATTGCCATCAAAATGCTTTACATCCTTGGCATCGACCGATAGCGACGCCATACTGCACGAACGTTTAGATAAGCAACAATGGAAATGCATTTCGTGGGTGGTAATCTTTATTTGGGCTAATCTTTGCTGTTTAAAATGCCATTGTGTTTTAACTTATAGACCTTTTTCGGAGATCTGCTGATGGCCAATAAGTGGGCGTAGCAGTATCATAGATAAATACAGACATAGGGTGTGAAAATTGGCATAAACATAAAACGCTTCAGCTAAATGTACATTTATGTTGTGCTTAAGACTGGTAATTGGCATTTTTACCGGCCCCTCTGACTTTGGCAAGGAAGATGATCTTAGTTAGCATCCATACTTCTATAGTAGGTACCTGCTTATATATAAATGCGCAAGTAACTCTGACTGTATGCCTATGCCTTATCTGTTATCTTTTCGCGTTTCAAACTATTTATTCCATTTTGTTATATACGAGTATTTAAGCATAGATAAAGATTTGCTTGAAAAGGACATAAATTACTTCGTAAATTTTAAGTTATCCTTACTGAGCGCGTTAAATTTCGGATCCCGATATAATCGAATTCCAAGCGAGTGAAGTTGCGGGCGGATCTCTATATAGGCATCTACTATAATATAATATGATAGACCTTGATTGTTAATATAATAACGCTGAACGTGATGAACTACAAATTAAGAAGCCCAAGCTATCAAGGCGTTGATACAATCTGGATCATCTTAATTTCAACACAAGAAAAAATTCATGGGCACCGTCGTCTATCTAATCATAATTTCAATCAACTCGGTCCATTCACAATGTCTTCATCGGTAGCGGGAATGGGTAGTGATATATCGTAAGGACTATTCGATTAAGTCAATTATTGTGGTGAGATCAAAGAGCAGAGACCGCGGACCGATGATGCGATAGCACTATTGAATTGAATGTCTACACGCACACTGCTTGAATGAAACCAGTGATGTAACGCGCAGATACGGAGCAAGCAATGAATAGAAAATATTACCCTCTTTTCAGCTTTGCCGCAATCAGGTATAACAACGAAACTTATTCAAAATGAGACTTAAAAAACTCAAAATATTAATATCGTCCAGATATCAAAGATTAAAAAAGGTAAAAAAGTAATTTCATAGTTCTATTTTTTTAACTACATGATACCTAATTACTTTTTCTTTTAATGATATTAAGTAGCATAGATTTCAAACCACACCGAATCTTCACAAGTGCGGATGCGGTTGACGCCTTATGAAATGCGATATGGACTTATTATAACGAGTCTGATGTCACATAACGTATAAAGTCGGCGACGCCAGCGACGCGACACCGAATTAAACTTGAAGCAAAATGCAATTCAAATACTATGCATTTCAACAACAAATTCCGAATACTATGGAAAAAAGTTAATTCGCACAGCTCTTGAAGTTCTTTATACAAGCTTTGAATAGGCTACAATAATTATTATTGATGATTATACATACTTTTTTTTTCATATTGCATATTTATTAGTGGAAAATACTTCTTGTTTTCTGAAATTCATTGCACAACCCTAGTTATTCGTTTAATAAAACATAAGTAACGCTGTCCAAGTTATTTAAACAACATTAATTCGCATTAAATTATAATGTAATGATTACCAAACAACACTTACACACTGTTTATTAGTATATCCGTTAACCATAAGCGAAGAAAAGTGGTTAATTGGATAATCAATCCTTTTATGGAAATCGAAGTTCCCTGAAACTTCAAGTCTTCGAAAACTGATCATCAACTGCAGAAGCGCTCACCGCTGGTGGTCCCACCGCAAATACCACGAACATTGTCCAAACTTTATTGTCATAGTATCCATTGTCAAACAAAACGGAACCTTAACATAATGACAATAAAATCTAAATAACAGGTTCACCCCTTTCGAAGAACGACGGTTATGAGCTTTGACAGTAGGCCTAAAGTAACACTGAGGTTTTTATAGGACCGAGTATGGTTTCGAAGTAATTTATTTTTTACGAGTTCAATACCTGAATAGCCGTTAGAATTAAAAATCGTTTTTAAGAGACTTACTAGAGTATGCTAGAGTCAAAGTCTGGCAACAAATATAATATTGTAAGACATTTAAACGCGTTATTTATGAATCATAAAGTACTAGTTTTCAGTGCTATTATTTCGATTTATTGCGATGGTCTGGGTTACATCTTTTAAATTGATTGAAATAATTTCGACATCAAATGTTGAAACACTTAAAAATAACAATATTCATTACCCTTTCCAGCTTGAAATGACTGTATTTATGGGAAATTTCATCCATATTTGGGCAGCCGTTCGATCCGTTTACGTTTTACATTTTTAAGAATAATATTCAATACCAACGCGAAAGCAGAGTATGACGTCTTCGCTAATGGATCCTCGAATTTTACGAAAAAAAAAACAGAAAGCACGCACGATCAACGTGTGTGGCTCAAATTGTATGGAAATAAGGGCGACTACATACTAAATGCAAATATGTTGGGTGTCCAACAATGTCACAAGATAACAAAATGCAAACAACTCGGCATACTAAATTGAAAGGAAAACTCTTTGAGTTGTTAATGTTGCAACGAAATTCATCATAAAGATATTTTAAGATGGGAGTTCACTAGCTATAGAACTACCGACTAATTAACTTTACACTTCATTTAAATATCTTTGCATTTCAGTCTTTTTTTGAAGACGTATGTTTTGAAACAAGATTAGCTAACCGACAGTCAGTGCGCTCGGCTCTTAAAAACTTAACTAGGTGTTAAGTGAAGTAGCTAAAGTTAAAACAGAATTTAATTTAAATGGTTAGATTTATGATAATTCTTGTGGTCGTTACTAAAGGAAACACAAATAATTCTCTAAAATATGTTTACAAATTAAACATCTCCCTCGGAATAGTGCGAGGAGGAAAATTAGTAGCCCTTATTAGCAATATGTTTAATAAACACCTTTATTAGTAGTATACATGTAACAAAATCTAATAAAATAAATAAATAACTGCAATGTAATTTATAAAATTTATTAAGTGTTACATTAAAAGTGCAATAAATTAAGTACCTATGCTCCTCGCAACAGCCCTGTTGTACTCCATGTAAGTACAGTCACGTGCAATAATATAGAAACACTAAGCAACCTTGTCACATTAAAATGTTAAATTACATTTGTGGACACGAAACAAATCGTGAGTTTTAATGTGATAAGGTTGTATAGTGTATACTTATCATTGTTCGTGACTGTACTTACTTACCTACCTATATATATAATTACGATCACGATCAAATCGTGACTACGGGGTTGTTATTAACGTTTCGATTGTATGCATGTCACAAAATGTTGATGGTTAATTGCACAGTTCGTAGTCAATAATGATGATAAATCAATGTTAAATTCGAAAGGAGATTAACCGATAATTACTAAAGAGTAAAAATGAAGATCTTAACGTCAATAAAACAAGTTACATCATCACACAATAGTGACACGGCTACTTCTAGCTAGATTGAATTAAAAGAGAGATTAGATAAAAACGAGGTTTCAGATTTTGTCGATAGAAAATTTAAAAAAAATATTAATGAAGTTATCATATTTTCGATAAGAGAGAGAGGTTTTTAATACATAACGCTTACTTTTCTACATAAAAAAAACATAAAATCCACGAGCAACACTCACAACCCTGAATTCGTGACCAAACCCACATGTCACTATGCGGTTTTGTTCTTAAAACGACTGATTACATCAGACAAAAAGGCGCTCTAAGCCCCAAAGTTAAAGTTCATCAAATCAGCTTGCCGCTAAGATGACACCTCGCGGCATCGGATCCATTATGCATCATCTTCTGTGACATTTAGAATTTATTACCGTTGTCTAAATGATGGAGGAGGTGTAGCAATGCAGAACTGTGACGAAACATGAGAAAGTGCCCTTTGTGATACCGATATCACGAAGCCATCAAATTCTAACGACCGCCTTGTAAAGCCTTTAGTTTTCAACACTTTCCAAGGCAATGTGCAAGAAATAACATATTGCCTTTGTAGTCAAGCCGATAAAAGTTATGGTCAGTAAATGATAGTTAGAATTATTGAGTGATATATCATCGTCTCTTAATTTTAACTTAGTTAATATCTCAAAAAATCAAAAATAATGACAGAAAAGTGACAAAGCGATATTTTAAATATGTTTATCGCTAAATTTATTTCCTTTCAGTTGGTGAATGTCCGCCTCAAAGTCTAAGTATACACAAACACTGCATATGAAATGAAACTTCTTATAATACTATATTAACGTAATCGTTGATGCAGAACCTTTTAAGTTTTTCAGTATTTTGATTTGACGCAAACTAAGTTAGGTACGCTTTGAACTACAAATGTTTTTATACTTTCTAAAACGTTCTACCACATCAAATGATTAAAAAGAGCAACATACATAAACAGGACCAAATGTCAACGTCAGCCTGCAACTTCACCCCATAAGTTGACACTATCTCTCGTGTATCATATCCGACACAAAAAGGGCAATGTTTCAACCGTGTACTGTCGTGTATCGCCGGTATCGGACGCCATCTCTCATTAGCGACATTCGTGACTGGCCCAGTCTGCCCCTGTGCTACTGGTAGATCTCTAATTAAAACCTTTCGATGTAACGAGTCGTCGTAGGTACCTACAAAGAAAGTATTTTGAACAAAAAGAATTAATTGGGTGCGGTACAGAGTGTGTTTGCCAGCTAAATTAAACACGTAGAATTCGACAAAAAATTTACTTACCTACATTAAATTTTTTGGTATGCAAATATCACAGCGTGTATACAAGAATAAGCCATTTAGGATGCCAGAATACTTAATTGAACCACGACATATTTTAAATAAACGATAAGTATACCATTTCAACGATTTTTAAAATTTAATTACAGCTTTGAGAGAGTCAAGTCAGCATTGAAGCGAGTGGAATAACGATTCTAATTGTCATTTTGTTACAGTTTACATCTCTTGTCAAAACTCACAGCTACTTTTATCAAATACTATACACACTAGCGCCAAAGCTTATCGAAGATTGTTTTAAAGTGCCGCCGCAGAAAACTGAAATACCAAAAAAATCGAAAAAGGTATCGTATGAAGGGTAAAATCTTTATTAAAGGTTGCACCATAATGAAGCAGTAGACCCATATCGGGATATCTACACGACACATAACATATTGACGTGCCCCGGCGCCGTACACGAAGCCTCGCAGTTAAAACCTTATTGCGCGATTGTATTTCGATTAAGTAGTACATTTACTTCTTAAATGGAGAAAAGAGGCAGAGAATTATCAACTTTACGTGCTTACTAAAACTTAATTCGTTGTATAATCTACCAGTAGCTGTGTCTAACTACTGAATTTAAACCCACACTAGCAGCCGCCCACGGTTTCATCCCCGTGGTTCGCGTTCCCGTGGAAATATTGGGATAAAAGAGTATCCTAGTTTTAATCCAAGCCAATCCAATCATATCTACTATCTTGCCGTGCCAAATTTCATCTAAATCCATTCAGTAGTTTTACCTGAAAGAGTAAAAAATCGCATTTATAATATTATCAAAATTAAAAAACAGATAACCGGTACCTACCCCTAGCATGAAAAACTATCGAGGATATTGAGCAGCGTTCCTACCGGACGTAAATGGTACTACATTTTCCTATATATTTTTTTGACATTACGTGCTCGATACTTACTCGATACTATTTCGATAGTTTTTCGTGCTAACCTTACTGTTCTTGACAGTACGTGCTCGATTCGAAGACGCAAGTTGTTAGTGCTAGAAGTACAGTGTGTGACTTATAATTTATTAGACTTAAGTTGGCCGTCTTAGTTAACCTCAAAAGGAAGTCAATAACACAATTATGAATTGAATATTTCAGTAAAGCTTGCGCAAAATTTTATAACATTCCTTATGAAAAATAAAACACAAACAAACCACACTAGCAGACTTTATCAAGAACAAAGACCAATAACGCTAACTCGTCATTTTCCAAAAGAAACAAAATTTACAGTCAGTCTTAGAGAAAATAAACATGGAAGAGACGGCCAGTGGCCGTTTATGGCAGCTTTCAAACGAACGAGCGCTAACATTTGCTGTTTTGTTGTTCCAACGTTTAGCTACTACCGACTATCTTTACAATGCAAATAGAATAAACCTTGCTGAGAGCTTAGCTTTCGTCACACTTACTTTTGAGCTATAAACTGTGAAGCTTTGGATTACGAAATTGCTAAACTGTCGAGTTTTATAGATAACAAAAGCGTTCTTTAGCGTTAATCTGAATTAACTAAATCCAGTAACCGGTGTTTTAACTTACTGTAACACGTGTATAATCCCTTAATGTACTCATGGTAATGAACAAATTTCAAAACGTTGAAACCATAAAATAATACTAACTTTTATCTGGCATTTACTAAATGCAGCAAGCGTTTAATAAATTCTATCAATAAATATTTTATCTAGAGCTTCTGACAAATTCTTTTATAGATATCGACTTCTGCAAAATCGAGTTTGTAGTAAATCAAAGTGAGGTGGCGTGAGTGCACGGGACTCCGATTCCGTGCGGATAATCGGAAACCTGTTCGAGCTGGTAAATAATGGTGTGCAGTGTGCATTAGTCAGATACAGGCTGTGTGGGCGGCGGTCGCAGTTACGTCCTAGAGCGATTGTAGGGTTAAATAAATCATTTTAAAATGCATCGGCGCGCGTCGAAACAAGTGAAAAGCGTCAAAGCGACGTTTTCATGTGAATCGTTTTCAGTGGAATTTTCCGTCTTAGTTTTTATTTAGGTGCTTAATAATCGTGAATCTCTAGGCACGCATTGCATCACTGGGTAATAAACATTAAATAATGTGGTGGCAAACATCAAAACATTTCAATTTGAAACAAATTAAATTCATATAATGAATATATCAATAATATTTTTTTTATGTTGTACAGGTTCATTTTAAAGACATCAACGTGTATCGCAAATTTCTAAAATTTAGGTTTCATGACTTTGTGGTTTGTTGTTACTATCTTTTCGAGGATCTTTTTGTTGTCACACAGGATTACCGTCACACTTGTTATTTATTGTTCTCTTACATTAAGTAGTACACATACGAGAAATTAGGATATAATTTCCTCCATAAACATATTTACAGTAACAAGATATCTATTAAATAATTGCTACTCGACCTCAATAATATTGAACCAACATCTACTGAAACTTCATAGTCCGGTCCGTGTGCTCTATTTATTTCTTCAAAGCATTTTTCCTAATCGATCCATCGTAGTAATCCTTCAGCGACGTTTTTTAAAACTTGAACTCCAAGTCATCATCACATGCTTAAGTGAAATTGCTACAATAAACATAGTTTGTTGACTTACCGATCGGCGTGCCGTGAGAATGGTTGGACCTGCGTAAATATTAGTCGCCGGCGCATACAGAACTAGCTCCCAGCGGTAATGTAATTACTTCGTTCTTTAAGGTTACATACCGCATACTGATTGCGTACAGGGAAAGAATGTTGTTGAACCAATAATGTGATAGCTGTAAATTTAAAAGAAAACTGTTCATCGATCTGTGAGAAACGATTTGAATCGTTTTAGGTTGAACTACGGTCGTTTTGGTTTTTTTTTACACCGCATAGTTCATAGTTCATTCATAACCACACAACAATAATTATGGATGGACTACGTTGCTGGCTTGCAAAACATTCTCATTTCTCATTGCTATCAGTAATTATTTAGCATCAGTTGCTATGATTTGCAATTGTTTTGTTTTCTTACAGAGAAACTGTCTATAAATACCTAAATAATTATCTGCACTTAGTAACTTATCCACATCCATGATTGCTGTATCAGATATGAAATGGTTCCCTTAAAACGGCGTCATGCGCACGCGTTTATTTTAGAATCGTAGCGGGATCAGTCTCGCGATTCGGGTCAACGAATGAACATGCACATGCGATGCAACTCACGGCTAAATTAAGCCGCGTCTGTCGTGCCGGCTCAAAACTCAAATGACTCATGGCTAAGCACCGCACCATCATCGACACTTATGACAAAACTGTTTGATGAGAGAATTTAAGATCTTCTGGAGATCTCCAAAAACTGTCACTAGAACCACAACACGGATAACGATGTCTTGTCCTTGTCCGAAAACTTGTGAAAACTAATAAAATATAACTAAGGTAGGCAGTCTTTGGGACGGGTCTGACGCAGAATGTGCACTTCTTAAAATGAGAACTCGACTCCTAATATACATTAGTCATTCTCAGCTGACCTGATTTTTGAGCGTCGTTCAAATATCTATAACTTTTTTATTTTCCGGGGCTGTTTCTTTTTGTATTATTTTTAGCAATAATTTGATAAGAAATGTAATTATAAACTCTTCATTTGGTAAAACATCATCCATTTTTTTTTTCAAAATTGTTCTTCTAATTCGCTGCCCAGAACTCAGAATCACACGTTCTACCTTAATAGTAGCAAAACAGCTATAATTTTTACATTACTGTCTATATATTTTTAAAATAAATTAATACATTGTGTTATTCTAAAAATATCATCAGTTTAACAAGTGCATTTATTTAGATAGAACGAAAAATATCTTTGCCCGTTCATTTTACCTAATTTTTGTCGCGGTTATGGAATGGGAAATACCCCATCTTCGGAATACGTTAGTCAGTAGTGCCGCGGCAGTCAACCGAAGCTGTCGAGGTCGTACCTACGTGTTACATTGTCACTGTTTTCGATTTCTCTAATTTCCGTTTGCTTTTATTCTGTATTGCCTGAAATTTTTATCAGTTAAATTATTTTATATATTATATTCAATATTTTTTACCAATTCTTTTCAACATAAAAAATACCCTTGTGTTCCTAATTTCCGTTACCCTATTCCGTCACACTAAAACGTGAAGACTTATAACTTTAGTTTTTTACTATTTTATTGTTTTACTTTATTTGTATTGTTTTTTTTTATAGAACTACTTATTGATAACCACTGACTGAGCTGATTGTATGATCAAAGTACATAGGATGTTTATATGTATGTAGTATGTATTCCATAAGTCTCGATAGCTCAGCGGTTAGAGCATTGGACCGGATTTCCCAAGGTCATGGGTTCGATTCCCATCTGAGAATTCACTTGTGGCCAAGTTAATTTTTTCCAATATTTTTCTATTTAAAATTTATCATAAGTATAAAAGTATTGAAAAATGCAAAAAATCAAAACTCATAAAAAAAATACATAGGATATATTTCTTTTTCTTAATTCACACAACCAGTCGTTTTTCTTTTGGCCATTTACATCTGAAAAATGACTTGTATGCTGATTATATCAATATAGATATACAAAAAAGGAAATTCATAAATTTTCGCCATCATGATACTAATTTTCGTCACGCCCAAAAATTGATCGCTTCATAAATTGACGGTTTTCACGCAATTCTTCGAAAGCGTTGCGCATCTATGCTAGCGCGCGTACGAGCCAGTCGCCACACTATCCTGGGCACAATCGCTGACAGGTGGGACTGTCCCATTCTACAGCACTGGATTAGCCTGCATGTTGCCCAGTAGCCCCTGTTTTAAGTATTTTTTTTTTTTTTATCTTTCTTGTCTTTCATTGTGTCAATTACCTGCCTAATTATTTATTAATATATTTTTTTTTTTAATAATTAAATTTTTGTTGATCTTATTTTGTTTATTTAATTTTTGTTGATTTAATTAAATTTTTATTGATTTAATTTTATTATTGATGATGCTAATATAAATTTGTATTTTTATTTTAATAATTTTATTGTAATGAATATTTATTTTAATCATTTTAACTCTTGAAGCTGTGATAATTTTAATTAAGTAAGTAATTGATTGTAATAACCTGATTCCATCAAATTTTAATTAAAATAACATATTTATAAGTGCTACTAACAATAATGGATCTTTGTCGTCTGAAAATAAATAAATAATAATAATAAATAAATCCAAAACTTAATGGTTTTTTGAAGTGCCATACACATTTATAAAGTTTAACGTGTTTATACATTTTTAATTTTGCATTTTACAATGCTATTTTTGTGTGATAAATATTAAACAAGAAAATATACTAGAAATATCCCGTCAGGGCGACATGAGACTAGTTGTTTTTTTCTAGTATATTTTCTTGTTTAATATTTAACGTGTTTTTCAAGTTTATGATAAATTTTAAATAGAAAAATATTGGAAAAAAACTACCTCGGCCACAAGTGAATTCTCAGATTCAAGATTTTCAAGTTTTATTGTATCGACAATAAAACTGAACGAAACAAAGAACTCAATGAAAAATAAAAATCGTGACGGAAATTGTACGAAGAACACCTTGTCGTGAGAATGACCGACATTTCGCAGAAGGTGCATTTATCATAAGGCACTTCTCATAATGTGTAAGTCGCAAAATGAGCATTTCGCAAAATTTGCACTTCACGTGCACTTAGCAAAGCTTTTCTAGGATGTCTAAAACAAGGTGCAGTGTAACAAAGGTTAGTTCCAAAATTTAATTTTGGGACTAACCTTAAAACTGGGATTTTCGTAAAAAATATTTTTCTTTTCAAAAGACTTAACTAATTTCAACAGTCATGTTCTTTTTTTATTTTTTTTAAATGACGTTTTTACATCCGGCGTGGGAATTTAAAAATATAAAAATTTTCTTTTCTTTTTCTTTTTGGAAATAGTTATATTATGACGCTTTTACATCCGGAGTGGGTCTTTAATTTTTTTTTTTTTGTGGCAACTATTCAAATACCCACTTATCTGGTTGCTGCTGCGCCCCCTGGCGGTCTACCACCATGAAACATGTTTAAGAACCTGCTCTGAAATGAAATTAAACCGTTGGAATGCAAAAAACTGCAACGTTATCGGTTTAGTAGTTTTTGAGAACTCTTAAAATGCCAACTTATCTGGTTGCTGCTGCTACCCCTGGCGGTCTACCACCATGAAACATGTTTAAGAACCAGCTTAGAATGAAATTAAACTGTTTGAATGCAAAAAACTGCAACGTTATCGGTTTAGTAGTTTTTGAGAACGCGTAAAATGCCAACTTATCTGGTTGCTGCTGCGCCCCCTGGAGGTCTACCACCATAAAACATGTCTAAGAACCTGCTCTGAAATGAAATCTTGTGAATGCCGCATCGAAATAGGCCCGGTCGTTTCCGAGGAAAATAGTAACAGACATATATACAAACAAACAAACAACCTCTAACCCCAAACGCATATACCGCCTCCGTTCCGTTCCGTCCGTCGTGGGTAAAAAGAAAATAAATGATGAATTTGTCAAAGCGGTTTATTTTATTTTCAGAACAATTTATTTTTAATTTTGGAACTAACATTTGTAACGCAGCACATTAAGCCATATCCTATAAAAGTGCGCATTTTGCGAAGTGCATATCTCGCAAAGTGCACATTTAGAGAAATGCACATTATGAGAAGTGACCCTTGTAAGAAATGCACCTTTTGCGAAATGTACATTTTGAGTCGAGTTCTATTTTGCTAAGTGTACATTCTGCGTCAGACCCTCTTGGGGGTTCCTGTCTCAACTCTATGTAATCAAAGAACAAACTTATCTACTAACCACCATGGTTGGACTTTAGATTCTACAAAAGACCTGTAAACCGAAATGAAACTATTTACCTTTGAATTTGGCAGAAAACAATCATAATATTACACGTAGTTAAAAATGAAAAATGTGTAATTATTTTTTATTACACATAACGGAAGGCATATAACAGTGAAATTATAGCGATAAAAACTTGCAATGGATTAATATCGCTATGTAAATTAGGCCCTGCTGCTAATGGACATAAATTAGTTAATTATTCGAAAACTCGGTCAGCAGGCTGCGTGGCGTAGTCATAGAAATACCTTGAACTAGTTGTCATTAGCTAGAAAGATCATGTAATTAAACAGAAACGGTTATGATACATAATAAGGAAAATTAATCTCGCATGTGTGCACCTACATCGTAAATACTAAGGCTCGAATGCTTAATTACATTAATCAATTTGTTAACATATGTATTTAAGCTAGACACATCACGACTTTATTCTTGAGATAGCACTAACTTCAGAAAATAGGTTTTCTACTTACAACTACCTACACTTTCTAGTCCACAATTTTTTTCTTGTTTTCTGCATTTTTTAAGAAAATATTTATTACCAATTCATATAACGAAAAGTATAAAAATTAGGCCTTTCAAAAGTGTGCCAGTGGGTCCTATGATGGTGGCCTTGAATGTAAACATTGTCACGAGCAGGAAGGGCCAATTGAGCTTATGACGCGCGGATCCATAGCCTGACCGCGTGTGAACTGGGTCGCTCGCTCAGCTAGGAGTCACATTTAAGGATTGTTGCTATAGTCGTTTTTAAGTTCTTTGTGTAGATTATTAGGCCACTAAACAACCGATAGAGAACCTGCATCTTTTCAGAGTACTAAAGGTATTAATAAGAATACCTTTACGCCATAAAAGTCTTGTAGGCTTGATTTTATTTGATCTTTCCAAGTCTTATTTAAATCCCCATCATCGTGAATGTAGTGAATTGAAGATTACTAACTAACAAGATAATACCTTCGATATCGATTTCTCTGGCAGTTATCACTTCAGCAAATTAAATTTCTTGTTAGAAAATTAATAGGATGGAAAATAGAATTAGCATACTTCAGAAAGCATGTTTTGCTGCAACATCATAGCACTTCTCATTCATCTTCCTATTACATGAAAAAGCGCCACCAGTTTAAATGGAGTTATTACTTTAGTAACACGCCACCTATCTCTTGGCACATCTCACCACGTTATACCAACAAGAACATTTGTAAAAAAACCGCTATCGCAAGCGCCGTCTCCGAAGATGGTGCGATCACCGATACCATCAATCATCTCCAATATAATATGACATTTCTGCCAATTAGCGGATGTTTTGTGCGCGGTGCGTACGCATTGCCTGCTTCCATAAATGGCAACTCCTTACCGGGTGAAATTTAAACCGATCGCCTTACCGAACAATACCGAGCGATGCTGAATTAGCTACCAACCATTTTCTGTCGCTAATTGGCACCTAATTTGGATTCTTGGTATCTCTGTGGCATTTACGCTTCTTCATGAATCCGAAATAATATGCGTTGTATTGTTACATACATCTCTTTTGCCAATTAAAATGTTTGTTGATCAAAATGATGAAATAAGTTCTTTTCATATAAGAGAAAGATTTTAAATGTGACGGTTGAATAACGTATAAGACGTAAGAAAAGGTAGCTATATAACTCAAAAAAAGCTTTGTCTCACCGAAAAAATTCAATAATCCCTATAAAGATTTAATATCTCAAAACTATTTGTCGGCGTTAACCGAATCCCCCGCGTGGGGTATCCGTCACGTTTTCTGTTTACCATAACAATGGCAGGTACAAAGTTTTACTTTACCACAACCTATACATCGAAATTATCATTCAAAAATACACCTTAAAGCTTACAACATAGAGCTTTCTAGGAGTATGCTTGATAATAGCTGTCTTTAAGTTACAAGGTAGTGCCATCCCCTATAATTTATGGAAATGACCGCGAACAAAAACACATGACAAAGGTGTCTACTCAAAATTAAGTAGATGGGTCGGTATCGTGTCCGTATTGTCTAACCATTGTTCCCGCGGCAAAGACATCGTAAATATACCTTGACTTGCGTGTTAGATTTACAGTTTAATAGTTTTGACCAAATACTTTTCAAAAGAGTATCTGACATGTTTTAACGTTCTAGATGATAATTATTCAAAAACGCACTTCAATAAAGCTCGAGTAAACGATTATTTACGTATGATGTTGCTCAATTAGTTAATAATTTCTTAAACAAACTTAGGTACAATTTCAGCACCTTTGTTTTACCTTATCAAACTTTTGTGGGATAACACGAAAAACTTTTGATAAATTACACGTAAAAAAATGTATAACGAAAATTTCCGTTTAGTCCGGTGTTCAATACCCATAAATATTTTTTTGACATTACGATATGAATACTTCATCGTGCTAGCCCTACTGACTTCTTGTGCGCTATTCGCCACTGTCCACCTTAATCTAGTCTGTATTTTTCATTCGTATATCGGAGCAGCCTTGTTAGGCCAGCCCTATAAGTGGCCAGCGGCTTTGTCGCCAGATATCGCCGCTAATTGGACACGATTTATTGCGCGCGCGCAACGGCTGTGCTTTTCGTACCGCGCCTCTTTTGTTTATGGACATTTGCTTATCTAATTAGTGCCCGAAACGGTACTGTTACGAAGTGGAGCGTTTAAAGTTTCTATCTTTATTTATTATGTCTTCGAACAGCTGTTTTGAAACTGTAAAATAAATAAATATTCGTAAAAGGCAAAGTTGACAAATGTCATTAAAAAACTTTTCTGAGTACTAATTAATAGATCCCTCAGTTACACAATCGTTACGTGTAGTATACGGGTCAAAGTTTCTCTAACAAAATTATCTGGGCGTAACATTATAGTGTTGTAAAAATAAATGCCTTGTCGTTAGTGCTTTTTTCTTGTAAACCAAGTTAACGTCTGATAAAACGACTTAAAGGGTCTATCACACACTATCCCATCGCCACAAATTCGACTCTCGCCACTTTAGTTACGAAACGCGTCCGCCCACGGCCGAATTTTGAATCGAGTTCGCTATCGAAAAATAGAAAGCCATCAATTACTAAGGGCCACTTTCACAACGAACCCAGACGTTACCTGGATAACGTTGACGGTCACTTTTGCAATCGTATTATTTATTGTTCTGAAATAGGCATACATTTTCACATCATATTGTTAAGATAGAAATGTAATAATAATATTATCGTATGCTTCATTCACTCCTTGTCTGATTGCAGGTTAAGAAGTCAAACAGCCACGTGCGTCCTAAAACGCAGCGTTATGCAAAAGTAGTTTGCGTAAATAAAGTAAACAAAACATCGATGAGCGCGTGGGTTCTAAAAAAGTTTAATTCTGTTGTAACGTCTCGTGTCGAAAGTTCTGAGGCAACCAACGATTAAATGAACATGGTACACGAAATAGTTACGTGTGATGCTGCGAAAGCAGACGAGTTAGTTAAAGCAAAGAATATCTCAATATGAAACCGCTCAAACTAGAATGTATTTATATATTCGCTAAAGTAGTGAGGAAAAATTTAAAAAGTACGAGTAGGAGGCATGATATTATTATGAATGTTTTGACTTAATATTAGATTCTATGCCTCCGACAGCATGTTATTATATTGAACAAAATATTTTTATATTTGCCTTTTGATCACCATATTTGATCTTGTTTTTAATCTTTTAGCTGGCTTGTCTTTTGATGAAGGTGGGTTTTAAAATGTACATATTTTTTATTTATATCTTTGAAGTTATTTATCTGCCATGATATCGTCCCCTTAGTGGTAAAACCGATTATCTGCACTTTTTTTTTGCAAAATTTTGTTATAATAAATTCTTAAATTATTGTCAAGATGGCAAGGTAATATACCAAGGTAATATACACCTTAACACATAGTTAAGGTGTATATTACCTTACCTTAAGATCAGCCCTTTAATTTGTAACCATATTGAAGCATTCAAAAAAAAATTTTTTTTTCACTTCAAATAATAGCACCTCAAAGCCACTATGTTGTTTTTTTTTACATCTTTTACCTAAGAACACTTGGGCCATCAAGAGAAATCTAACGATATCTTAATTATCGAAATCCGTTCAGCCGTTTGAGAGATAAGAGGTAATAAAGAATATTACATATACTCGAAAAACATAACCCTTCCTTTGCAGTCGGATAAAAAGGTCAAATGCAGCCAATCTAAGTCATGGTAAAAATAACAAGTGCCGATTGCAGTCGGTACTAAAAATAAATTGTAGTTCATTCATTTTGTGTACGTCTCACACAAATAAAACTTTATAGAATTGCACTTATCTGGCTTATTCCGAACTTCGTAAAGTGCTTCCTCTACAATAATTGTACGCATTAAATCAAACTATTTTCCGAATGATGACTATATTGTTTTATTAAAGAAATTGAAGGTTGCAACTCATTGATTAAATTAATGAATGAATAGAAACACAATACTAATAAAGCACAATCAAAATCAGAAACTCAAACACTCGTGTGGCGATTAGCATACAATGGTTTATAAGTTATGATGCAGGGCAGAAACACAATTGTAGTGAATGATGATAAGTTATTTATGTAATGTGCATGAAATTGTTTCATTAGCATTATTATTTATTACATCTGCAAATAGATGAGTTCAATTATTAAGGGATAAATATTTACATTCGAGGTAACCTCTCTCTAAGCAATAGCACTTAAAATAAATCCGTAAATTTAAAACGGCATTATAATCTTATTAGTCTTTCGCAAATGCGTTGTATATAGTATATTGTAGAGCTATACAGCTCTTGTTCAAAGGGCCATAAATCATTTTTCCGCATAACCTTTAACTGCAAATGCCAGGATGCTATTTCGGGACAATGCAACTAAATGCCTTGTGCGTTTCAGTCAAACATTAAAAGGGCCTAAAATAAATGTGTCGACATTACAACCAGTCACGACTTTTTCGTTAGCTCCATGCTTATCTGCGGAGCTTACAGTCTCAATAAGCACTTGAAGTCTTAATAAAATTAGCGCCATGCGACTCAATATAAGGAAATTCTTCAAGTCAGAGAGATGTAAGAGGCAATTTGTTCGGTCGTGATAATGTCTCACACTTCATGAAAGGCCATAAATCGTGCGCGCTGGGAATCCTGTCTCTCGATCTCATCAACCAGGACATGAGATTTGTACGCCATCCCTTAATAGGTACCTATACCTTATTAACGAGCTTTAGTTTATAAAAAAAAATTATGCAAATATTATTGTTAGAAACTATGTTATATAAAAATCTAATATTTAAGTTTCTTTTTCATATAAACGCGCCAATAATAGGACATGCCATTTGGTCTACTACCAAATTCCTGTTAAAATTGAAATATTTTGACTTTGTCTTACTTTGCACGAAGAATACATTTAACTTAAGAATCTATAATATCATAAGTAATGTAACCTACGGCTTTCAAAAGAAGCTAATAACAACCAAAACCGTCATTCTCCTTAAACTGTGTCGGTGGACTGACGCCCTTTGCTCTACCTCATGTGGTACGGCATCAAGCAGCATTACGAAACAATACTTTAAGCTTTATGATTAGCAGTTTAAAATTCAATTTGGCTTAGAATCGAATGGAGAACAGATGGTAATCAGTAACTCTCTTTATTAGTGCGGCAACCGTTAAGCTTTGTTTTGATGTCATGTAAATAGCTGATTATGACTTCCATTGCCCGTATCTCTCATGAAGTTATGGGGAAAATCTGTGTCATTTCCGCGTCGGAAACGGTTCAGCTTTCGTATACCCATCCGTTCTACTTACAGACGTTGTGTAATAGTGATATTTGTACTTTTGTAGAAGTAATCAACCAAAGACAACAATCTCTGAGACTTATTGGAAATCATAAAGCTTTTTAGCGTATGTGTAAGAACAGCACAACTGCAGCACGTGTTTGCTTATCTTAGTGAGATACCTAGGTACCATTTTTTTTTACATTATTTAGGCTTACACTTGGCCTCATTCTGAATCATTAGACTTAAGAAGAGGCCAAAGATGGAGCGAGCTTGCCTAAAACCTAGAAAGTTCCCTGAAATTCCTGTTGATTATTAAAAAGCTTATTTGTGTTTCCTAGTAACCCAGTTACAATTATCATGTTAAGCTTTAGAATACTTATAACAAAACAGTTAGTGAATACGTAAGTGCTACGTAAAATATGTAAACTTTACGAGGACATTGTTTCTCTGCAACTTGTTTAAATACTACTGTACCTTGTAATACTGCTTCAGTACGGTATAGTACCTACTTTGTAAACGACAAGTGGGTTCTTTGTCTGGGAAATCGTCCTTGTAAATGACCGGACTCATGGCTGCTCATCGTTGACGAGCAGTGTTTAACCAGTTATTTACCTACATTACACTCGTTTGAAAACTACTGAGGTCAAATGTACAGACCGTAAGACATGGAAGTTTTACAAATGTTCTTTTGTTTCATTGGTTTTTTTTAATAAACTAAACCATCTAAATAATAAAGCAATAACTCTTGTAGACATACATAATCGTATCCCACACGCCCAAGATGTTTTTCAAATAAATCCTCAAATTGTACTCCCATTAATCAATCATGCACGGCTGAGGATTTAGTTGACTCACAGTTCAATTAAAAAGAGGGTAACAAACAAACTGAAGTGCCGACTCCTTCCATAATGAATCACGATGTGAAAAAAGTAGCAATTACTCTCATTATTGGTGCACATGGAGCTTTAACAAAGTTTCTGACTCAAGAGGAAGCAGGGAATCATAGCGAGGGAGTTGAAACATATGGCGGACATTCTTGTGAATTGGTGGAGATGATCGAGGGCAGATATGAAGATGACGTAATCATTAAAAGCTTAATGATAAACATATGTAAGTTAAACTAAAGAAAAGAAATGTAAGACTCATAAAGCGTATATACTTTTGGAGGAAAAGATTTCAACCCACATCTATTCTAATCAAACCGCAAAGATCACAACGAGATTACTATTAGAAGCCATTGATATTTTCAACGGAAATGTATCGGAGATGTTGTTTCAAGTAATTGTACAATGTTGCCTGGGGATAAGTACCATTATTTCATTCAACAAGTTTTTTTTCTAATTAACGTTCCTGTTCTACTACCGTGCATTCGTAATATAGGGTTGGCATTAATCGTTATAAGTTTCAGCTCACTAAATATAAGAAAGCATTCATAAAGGTGTATATGACTGGCTTTTCTTAGTATTATTTACACCTCTTACTTTCAACTAAGATGATATGAGTATGTGCGATGCGTCTCAGTTGTTTTGTGTGAACCTTTAACAAAAATAAAGGATAAGTAACATGGCGCCATCAGCAAGACACATCATACGAATGCGATTAACTTTTGACGTCAGCGTTGACGTCATTATTTTTCTTGGTATAAATGTATTAAAATTGTACTGACGTCAAGAATGACATATCAACATAAAATTTATTTAACTGTTCTGTATCATATCAGTCCCTCAACTGATTACATTTTTATGTGTGTATAAATATAAAATAAATATAAGTAAGCACTGTAAGGCTTGTGTTATGGGATACTAGTGTATAGGTATCTAAATATAGAAATATATATAAACGTCCATGACTCAGGTACAAATGCTCGTATTCATCATACAAACATTTGCCCCTACCGGGATTCGAGCCCGGGACCCCAGAGTAGACGATACCTTGAAACCGCTGTACGAACCACTCGACCACGGACCAGTCCAGTCCAGGATAAATAGAACCATAAGATTTACTTCCAACCAACAATCCACTATGTGGCAGTATATTAATGACCCAATATCTATAAGCATCCGGAAAGCTTGTACAGTGGAGTTTAACTTAAACTTTACCTCGCCCACAGAAACGCGATTTGTGTTAATGAAACCGTTGATATTTTAGTCTTTTGATAGCCCTATAAAAACTGACAAAGCATTCGATCGTGGGGCGGATATGAATAGCGATGGACACACAAACAGACGGTAATCACAACAGTATACAATGCATTTGTTTGTTTCAACGGATGGACACGGAAACTGTGTCGATCGAAGTGGGTGGCCGGCCACGGAACGGGTTCAAATTTTGGTCGAAAATTAATTAGGTTTATATAAAAAATACAAAAAACAATAAAAAGATGGAACCCTAACTTATAATTATAAAAAAAAACTACCTGAAGTCGCGTAATTCTACATGAAGCACAGTTAAAATATTTTAGCAGATTAGAAGATTATATTGAAAATATAAAGTTGATCGTCAAATATTTTGCTTCTTTCTTTCTTTTATTTGCGGCTTGTCATACCAGCCAGTAACTACCCGAGTGCCAATCGGAACTCTCTTTGTTTCAGATGATAAAAAAAAAATGTTTTTTTTTTTGCGAACAAGAGTCATCTTTAAGATGATATAATGATGATATAATAATGAGATAATATAATGATGTTTTTCACCAAGTTTTACTCCTGCCTGATTCAGATTTCGGTTGAATCACGCCTACAAACATACTAAATATAAACATTATTCACTTTTCTACGGACTACATAAATAATACTCTCGGATTAAATGACTCATTGCCAAAAAGGAAGTTCTGCATTCACTGTATTATGTTTAAGTTTACAAGAAGGCTACAGTCTCAGTCTCGATTTTTTTAAATAACAATAAGATTACTTGCACTGGGCCGGAAGCACTTGAACTAGTACCAACCCAAAATACAGTGGTGCTTGAGATTACTAACACTCCAAATAGACGTCGATCTCGGTCGCTTTCAAGTTATTTGATCTTGCCACTTCAGGCATAGTGTCTGGACGCTCTTTTACTATTGTACAGAAGCCATAATTTTCCTATTAAAGATAATACAACAAGATTTCTAATAATAAAACAAGTAAGTGGGCATGAAATTTACTAAGAGGTTTTAATTATACACTTCAAAGAAAACTTGCTCGGCAGTGCAACGGCAGTCAAATCTAAGTAGCGAGCTTAACATTAAACTGATTATTATATACCTACGTACAGGGGCGTGCATTCCATGTAGGTAATTAGGCAGTGCCTACCTCATTCAAAACCTAAATAAATATACAACTAGTGTTAAAGTTAATTTAGTTTCATTTGTGTCTGTTATTCTTATTAAACTTCTATTCAACACTCACCCACTAAGTTTTTCCTTATGCTAAATACTCAATACCTACGGTAGGCAGTTACCAAATTGCCTACTCGACGCAAGCAGCGTTTCATACAAGAATACAACATAATTAGAAAAAGTATTGCTCAAATATAATCCTGCCACGGCAAGAAGAACGCTATTTGTACGTGTAACGTTCTAGCTTAAACGTTCGGAATATATCAGTATAAATAAAGTAAGCAAGCCAACCTGACGAATGAATTTTGCCGCGAATTATTTTGTTGCTGAGTTGTTTTTATGATATTTCCTAAGATATTCATTAAAATTAAATGACGTACAGAGCAATTTTATTCAAAATTAAATACTTGTGATGATTAACGTATTTATTTAGTTAAGGATTAATATCATGTTTATGAAAACAGCTTCACAAATAATACATTAGTTTAGAACAAATTTTGTTATCTTAAAAATGGTGAGTCAAACTTAAAATAAAGACATATGCTGCCACAGACATTTTCTTAGAACTTTTGATGGGGAACAATTTCGTCATGCATGATGTTTACCTATTATTATTATTGCAGGATATAGGGGCTATGCAGCTCCAGTTGGAACTGTAGTCACTGCGACCTATAAGATCTATTGTAACTCGCCACCTTGTTATAGTATCTCTTTTAGCCTGGCGGCCTCCAGGAAGTTTAAAATCTTCCTAGCTCTAAGAGATTTTAGTTCCTCTGGCCGAATTATATGCCGGCCCAGGTGGATACTGCGTTTGTGAATTAGGGGTCCGCAGTCACATAGGAGATGTTTGGGTGTTTCTCTCTCTAATCCGCAGTAACGGCAAACGTCAGTGTCACTTAATTTCATGTGAAATTGGTGTCTTTTTAGTTTGCAGTGTCCAGTTAAGGCTCTTGCTATCGCACTTATATTTGCTCTGCTGAGTTCTAGGAGTTCAGCAGTTTGCTTTTGCGAATAGCCTTCGATAAGAGATTTGGCGTGTACTAATCCTGGTTGATTTAGCCAGTATTTTTTTGACTCACCAAGTAGGTTGCCCTTGAGAAGTTGCATGGCCTGTTCCTTTGAGATACCACAGAAAGGCTCTGGACCTAGCTGGTGGCCCTGAGCTCCAGACCTTGCAAGTTCATCAGCTTTTTCGTTGCCAATGATTCCTGAATGACCTGGATGATGTTTACCTAACTTTAACCGTTTACACAGCGTACGCAACCAAAGCTCCAAAAAGTAATATTTTTTCCCCGTTTTTGCAACGTTTTTCATTAATGCTCTGCTCCTGTTAATTGTAGCGTGATATTAAATATTTTATAACTTTCCTAGATAAATGGACTATTCAACACGTAAAGAATTTTTCAATTCGAACTTTAGTTCCTGAGATTATCGTGCTCAAACAATCAAACTCTTCAGCTTTATAATATTCCTACCAAATATAACGAATTTTATATTTAATGTCTAGCTAAAGAGACGTGAATTATTTTTGACAAACATAACAATTTCAAATATATAAAGGCAGGGTAGCGGTAGAATCCTTAATTCCTTTAATAGTGGCTTGCAATGGTCAAGGAAGTCAGCTCCGCAGGTTGCCCTTATACATTTTTTTAAACTAATACAAATTATCGCCATCTCGAATGGCCACTGTAAGAACCCAACACAAGAGAGCTTGCTCGCGAGATGCTTATGAGTTTGCGAATTATTTGCTCCGATACGCCATAAATCCGGCTCGCGGGAGGCTTGTACAGGCACCGGCTTGTCCGCTGTAACTTGTACTAATTCTGTGCTGTAACAGGAGCTCGTAAACAAGCCGATGTTTACGACTTAGTTCTCACACGGTCCGGTGTCGTTATTCGCAAGAAATTTCTATGCGATATCTCTTTGACATCCATTTATTCCTTAAAGATATTTAGAAGGCATCAAATAGCGTGTACAGCAAATATTTCAGTCTTATAAAACCTTGTATTTTTGTGAATACTCTCCGTACATTTTCAGATAAATATACTTTTAACCTGTGTGGCGTGTTTAGATCTTGAGGCAAAACTGAAGCTTTCTTTTATGTTAATACTAATTATAATCTTTAGATTTAAATCAATATTATGTTCAGGTAAGCCGAGCTTTTCGGCTTCTTAAAATGAACCGCATCTGTCTTTATAAATAGTAAATTCAACTAGAGAACCACCACTACATAGTCTTCAAATTTTAGCGAAGGACGGGACGGGTCTTGTAGCTATTATGAAATTTATCTTTTAAAGTATACAGCATTGAAATCATAAGATTTATCGTCTTTATCGTCAATCAATAAAGCTAATATCCACATTTATATGCTCATTTTACGCAAGCAACGTCATCTCCATAAATTGTAATCCTGAGCTCAGCAGATGCGCTACATACCGCTAATATCGCATTGTTCGCAGCGGGCAGCTCATTTGTATGTATCTCATTACTTTTGTGCTTCGTATCACCGACTCCCTGGAATCAGACATCTTCATGATGCGCCAGTTTTACTTGACCTATTTTACCTTGACACTCTAAGAGTTTTAAGTTCTTATGAAGCTGGATGTTTTTAATGACATATTGAAGCATTATTTTGTTTGTCTCGTTTGTCATAGGATTTGGTTTGTTACTAAAGCAAATTATATTTATCTGTGGCAATATTACGATGCTCCTAGTAAAAAAAAAACAATCAAAACCATGTGGATGAACGTATTCTTACAAAATATTTTACAGTTGTGAATGTTTAGAAAATGGCTGAGTGGATTTACATAAATAAAATTTGGCACGACAACGTAAAAAGGGATAAACGTATTTAGATGAAATTTACCACACGTAGAGTTTAAAGCCTGGATTAAAACATGTGATGGTTTTCATCACGGTGATCGCTGGAGATTTCCCGAATCTCCACGAAGACGAAGTCGCAGACAGAAGCTAGTACCTATGTGAACAAATGGCCTTTCCATAGTGGTACAAATACTATGAACTAGTTCTTAAGCTACTTACATACTTGTACAGAATAAAGCCCACGCGCATTCCAAAGCCGAATGTGAAAGCACCACATTTGACGGTATCCCAACTTACCTGAAACAAAAAAAAATTTTTACCAAAATATCCATTCGTAATCAAAATAACGATACAAAGAAACCGCCTGTTTGAACCACTTAGGCCAACAACGTTAAAAATATCTGACATTCCGTTTATTAAAATAAAATGCGTGGTAGGCCATTCTAGTTGTTTTACAGTCTTTTACTAGGTACAGTCAACACCACACCCGTTGACCAAAACCGTTATTATAACGTACCTAATTCCATTGTTAAGACGCTATATCGAAAAAGTACTCACTTTTTGGTATAAAACTATAGGACGGTTATAGATGTTATAAATCTGGTAATAAGATATATATATTTCATCATACCTTTACCTAGATTTAAATAGTTTCAGAAACACGATTTTATGATTTTGCGTTGACACTTTTTTGTATTCGAAATGACCCCTTAAAAATATGAATATTCAAGATTATTCTTAAATGGGGTTTCATAGGTATACTATTGGAAATTGGTATAATTAGTGAACACCAATAATATTTAGGATCCTGTAGTTTCATTTTCTCTTTAATCGCTATAGTTATTTACTACGAAATGATTTCGTGGTTTTTTCGCCTAATCTGCAAAATCGGTATCGCTCTCGCGCGCGTACTTTTCTAATTATTATCACGCTTCAGTCGAGTAGTCCTTTAACATCAAGAACTATGTTCGATTGCACATACATTTTCAAATAGTCATTCATTTATCTATTAATGAGCAACATTCACGTTACGGTTTCAAACGTAGTACAACAATTTGACCCAAATTATTCACTAAATATCAATAGTCGATTTTCAACCAATTAAAGTGATTGGTTACCTATTCACTAACTAGCATTTACTTAGTATCACCTAGCTAATTGGTTCACCTCGATGTGAGAAATCGAAGAAATAGTTCACATAATAGTTCACACTCAGTATAGAAAACTTTTATAACACGCAGAAAAAGACTAGAAGACCTGAAGCGCATGGCAAAGATAGTATTGGTATTGAAGCTAACCAAACACTTCATATTTATGATATACTGATCATGAGGCA
Source organism: Chrysoteuchia culmella (assembly GCA_910589605.1). Taxonomy (NCBI): domain Eukaryota; kingdom Metazoa; phylum Arthropoda; class Insecta; order Lepidoptera; family Crambidae; genus Chrysoteuchia; species Chrysoteuchia culmella. The sequence goes on along the minus strand of OU342651.1, from coordinate 15,003,382 downwards.
CCTTTTAGTACTTTTTACTTTACTCCCAATTTTGAGGATTTTATGCAGTCCGCAGTGCATGTATTCCTAAAACGCATAAACGGACTTAGTTTTTTCTTTTACTTTGTCTACAGATAACAAAATCTATCTTACATATTAATTTGACGGAGCCAACTGCATTGTATAAGTATACATTTCATAGCTCATCATAAAAACATAAAGATTCAAGTAAAGCGTAGGCGCAACATTTCACAATGGCCGCATATACAGCACGTCTGCCCTTCTATTTTAATCTTAAATGTTCAGCTTATCACCGTACTATTAATTTTAACTGAGCCGAGACGCCCACTAAACTGACCTCAACAAATATAATTATAGCAATTGATTTAAATGTAATAATGGTGGGGCGATCGTATCGGTAAATACGTTATGTATAAACAACGCTATCGAACACGGCACGTCAGTATTACTATTTTACAAGTAAGTTTGTAAAGTTTATAATATTGATTATTTAAGGACGATAAATATTCTGTAGTAAATTACCTACCTATAATTATATTAGAAACAACATCAAACACTTAGTATTTTAAGGTGCTAATTGAAAAGCTTAAGCTATGCATAAACAGTAATACATTTTAAACTAATTAATTTAACGTTGTAGATATTGTATGAAATGATGTATGAACAACATTGATTCTTAAAGAATTCTTAAAAAATATAAAAAAGTACTAATTGGAATAAATAATAAATAAAGCGTACCTACCTAACTATAGACACACAGCGTGTATAGTAAATGAGCGAAACATAGTTGATAGTAACAAAAACAAAACACAGGATGTTTCCCCCAAACATTTTTAAAGTACCAGTCACGCCAGTTTTACACGGTACAGAGATAAAAACTTCGTAGACACGCGCTGGCCCCGGGCGCCGCACAATGTTGATCCTTATCTTCACTTTTATTGTTATTTTTATTATCCTCTCCTCTTTTATCGATAACTTCAACTAATCTTAGGAGGTACCAACATTGAAACAGAACTGTCTTAATGTTCTTAAAATACTGTAATATACTCACTCTTTAATGGCTTCCATAGTTAAAAAATAACCATTGAATATTTCTTTATAACTCTCTTTGGAATGTATTCTATCCCCAGTTACAATGGCTTTATTGTGGAGTTTCTGGTTCTGATTATTAAAACAGAATCGAAGTGCAGTATCGGATTTCAGTAGCTTATTAGAGTTATGGGTGTCCCAACCAGAGTGTGTCTTTACATCCTGTTTTAGACGTCTTTTAGAGATCCCTCGAAATATGAATCCGCTGATTAATGAAATATTACCCAAATTCAAAATGTTTCAATGGCACTTTTAAAAAAATAAATGAGAACGGACCCTTTAAAATATTGTAATGGAATTGTAAGTTTTCTCCACTGAACATTCAGCCAATTCAGCTCACATCATCCCGAACCCCTTAAAAACTTGCTTATAACAAACAAGAAACATCAAACTTGAATTAGGTACCTTTTAATCGCTCAAACAAATGACAACTGCAGTCATTTCGTAATTTTATAGACAGTTTCTGAAGCACCGCATCACTCTTGGCGTATTATTTATTTTTTCATGGCTGTTATAGACCGTAATGAGCCAGGTTGGATGAAAGACACCGTTCACGACCAGTATAGGGTTACAGACACGCCCGTCAGTTTTTGTTGTAGCCATTTTAAATATTTATCCGGCCTGTTTGAGGCAAACAAGGTATAATCTATATTAAAATGATCGTGAGAATATGTTACGTTAGGATGATGGATGACAAATAAATAGATCGATGGCAAATATTTGTTGACGATAAAAATATATTGCAACGTGATAACATTATCATTGCTTGCTTTGCAGACGACCTGTTTGGCGCATGGGTACTAAACCCGCCTTCTCCGCCAGAGGTCCCGGGTGCGATCCCCGGACAAGACAAATATTTGTGTGCATGAACATGTCTATTTGTCTTGGTCTGGGTGTTTAATATGTATATTATGGATGTATTTACAAAAAAAAAGGATATAAAACGTATGTTTATCCGTTATCTAGTATCCATAACACAATTTCTTCATGAAACTTAACGTGGGCTAGATAATTGGTGTGATTGTATGAAATTTATTTATTTATTTGGGTTTTTATTTTTATTTTTGCATTTTTACAATGCTATAATCACGTCTCCATATCGCTCAGACGACGGGGCTCGGATCTGCAAATTTAACTCTAACTCCAACAGTGTTTGTTTATAGCATAAGGTTAATAAGGGTAATTGTTCATACAGATGAACAATTCATGATTACTTCCGGAGTGTCAAAACTTTCAGTAGTAGCGTGTAAACGAAAAAACGAAAGGCAGTTTTTTTATGTCTGCCTCTATTTTTATTCGTTACCTATTTATTAAATAATATTATCTATTATGTGATTATGTAATAGAGACTCGAGAGAGTTTAGTTATGTCGTTGCCATGAAAAATGTATTTCATACGCATTTTCTTTTCATACATGAATTCCTCATACGCGTGTCCATACAAAATCACCACCTGAAAGAAGAGAATCGCTTGCAGAATGACGTCATCCGGACAACGACCCCATCCTCTCTGAAACTTACAACCATTGAATTTGCAATCAAAACAACATTGCCGTGTTGTGATACAGCCGCACATAAAAAGGATCTTTGTTGCTGTTAGTTAAAGCATATTTTATCCTGCAGTATTTTATTTACCTTTAAGACATGAACTTTTTCCTGGTTGTGGGAGCTTTAAGAGCTTATTATTTACAACTCGTGGTATTTTCAGAAAACATGACTCATCATATTTTTCTTGTTAGTGTAAAGCTTACTTTTTGCATGACTGTGCGATTTAAATCTAACACGCGGATTTGCCATCGTCAAATAATCTCTAAAAGTCGTAAAGGACTGGAGTTCGTTACCTAACATATTATTTTATCTTTAAAACAAGGAATAACGCTAAACAGTTAAAAATATATCTCGTGCAGCACAAGCGTAACGGTTTTAAAATAGCTTACTTTGTACTTTAAATATTCTATTTTAGTACTTACATGCAACATAGTTATTAGAATTTTTACTTTATATCTTTTAGTTGAAGTTTAAGACATTGAGCAATTTGCATTTTAATATCTCTTAGCAAGTTATAAGTTAGAGCAATTTGATAGGTTTTTAGTTTGATATAAATATGTTTTTAAATAGCTCCCTTGAAACCAGACTTATTCCTTGACTTCTGACTCCATAATTATCTGATGTAAGCATTGACTCACAAATCGAATATCAAAGTACATGCCTATTGTTATTCAAAGAATATGATCGCACAAAACGTGAGATCGATATCTTATTTTATGGTCTTCATATAGCTTCGTTTAAGTTTTATGCTTTACACATATGGAATACAATCCTAGCAGACACCTTATTCGATAACTTACGACTTCGACGAGTTGATTTATTACGAGGCGATATGTTAATTCGTGCAAAGGCGCTATGAACCGGTTTCCTATGGATCGATCATTTCTTGACTTTGAACGTTATTCATAAACGCTATACGGAAAAAAAACTGCGTTAAAAAACGACTTCAAAAACTAAAAAGCAAAAAATAAGCCTTTTGGAGTCGGTGGCAGCCAAGACATTCTAGTTTAAGCTCCTATTCTTTTATTTTTCTTGCCTTGGCTGGCACCGACTCCAAAAAGCTTAATTTTTGCTTTTTAGTTTTTGAAGTCGTTTTTTAACGCAGTTTTTTTTTACTTTTTAATGTCTGTAATAGGCTGTTTTGTAAACTACAGCAGGGTATTTCTACATTAGATAAGGTTTGATGTACATTATAAACAAAATTATCGTAAATACTACATCGTCCAAGTCAACAATGAAATGAAATATATAAAAATGCTCATAACATAAAATGTACTGGGTCAAACGAAACCAAATTTTTATGGGACCAATTGGCAACTATTCTGCATCGAACAAAAAAAGAATCATGGAAATCGGTTCAGAAATCTCGGCGTAATCGGGGTACATAAAAAAAAAAAACAATATACTAACCGAATTGAGAACCTCCTCCTTTTTTGAAGTCGGTTAAAAAATACGTACTTTTTAAAATACTTATATAAGACGGTTAGATTAAGATGTTACAAATCTGGTAATAAGATATATACGTGAATTACTTAATACCTTTATCTAGATTTGTGAAGTTTCAGAAACACGATTTTATGATTTTCTCTCGACACTTTTTCTTTTCGAAAAGATCCCTAAATAATACAAAATTCAAGATTGTTCTCAAATATACAATTGGAAATTGGTTTAGTTAGCGGTCCAGTAAAAAGTGGGCGCCGTCGCCGGCAGACTCAAGTAAACGTAAGTAAATTTTGAATTTTGCTTTTGTCATTATTTTAAGTATTCTGATTTTAAAAGCAGGTTGAAATAGCCACTTCCAGGAAATGCGCGATTCCACCTTCAGCTTTATCATCAATTTACATCAGGCATTAGAAAGGCTAGGCGTTTCCCCGTTACAGATTAAAAAAGCTCTTTACTAACTCAAACTTCCAATTTCTACTTGCTCATCACTTGAAATCTTCTTTTTTTTATATTCTAGAGAAAACTCAATTAGATTTTGATATAAGCTCAAATCTAACTGAAACAAACTCGTTTATACTTTCACTCATATGAAAAACTTATGACATACGTAAGCTGTATAAGCTGGCGGAATAGTTTTTTTTTTATGAATCACGGGGAGACTCTTTGCCGGCATCATACCTGATGTTAAGTATTGATAAGGCTGAAACATGGAGCGAGCCTCTCCCGGAATCCTCAGCCACTGAGGAACTGGCTATCTTATCTCGAACTGCTGACACACAACAATGCTTAAAACATTGTTGTTATGGTGTCAGGCTTAGATAAGATGGTGGTAGCTAGCCAGGCGGGCTTGCAAAAAGTCCTACCACCAACCAAACCGAATACTATATGTGCCCCCGCTGGGAATCGAACTTGGGACCCCTGGGTCTGATACCGATAGTTGTACCATTAGACCACAGAAGCGGTTAAAGAGTAGGTAATAGTGAGAGTAGATAGATTTATTGTTTCATGAGAAAATCGCTTACTCAATTGTGAGTTCACTGTTGATTTCATACTGAGTCATCATTTGGTTTTAGTCTTAAATAAAGGTTTAGCTTCATCTTAGATGCATGCAAGCATTTTAGAGAGAAAACAAGACAAAAATAATGATTTAATTGCAATAAAATATATTTAAACACTAGCTGTGCCCGCAACTTCGTTTTTTTGTTGTTATGATAATAATAAGATAGCCGTTGCCTGTGATTTAGTTTTATCAGTCATGTTTCAATGTGGCTTTGTATCACGCCTAATTTTTAGGGTTTCGTAGCCTAAAGGCAAAAAACGAAACCCTTATAGATTCGGCCAAACCGATGTTTGTCACACCATTTTTATTCCAAAACTATAAGGATTACACGGTTGAAACTTGGTAGGTAGATGTATTCTGTAAACCGCTTTACGGTTTTTACACAAAAATAAAAAAAATATGAATTAAGGGGGGGCTCCCCATACAAGAAACTGACACTGATTTTTTTTTTTTATCAAACCTATACGTGTGGGGTATCTATAGATAGGTGTTTAAAAATTGCATTGAGGTTTCTAAAACGATTTTTTCTCAAAGTCAACCGTTTGAAAGATGTACACTTCCAAAGTGGTAAAAGGTGCCCCCCCCCCCCCTCTAACTTTTGAAATAAGAGAGCGAAACATAAAAAATAAATATATATGCTGTAGATCTTAATAAAAACTTTCAACTAAAATTGGTTTGAACGAAATATGGTTGTCAGTTTTAGAAATATAGCATTTTCCCGAAAGGGATTTGAATTTTTTTTATTTTTTTATTTATAAACCTATACTTGAGGCGTATTTATAGATAGGTCTTTAAAAATTACATTGAAGTTTCTATAAAGGTGCGTATGGATAGCGCGTACACTAGTACGCGTAGTCAGTTTACGCGTGTCCGGAACGTCATGTCCATACTTGCAGCTACGCGTACACTCTTGGGGAACGCGTACCGTGCGAGCTAGCTTGCAATTGCAACGCGAGCCGCCGCCAGTCGGTTTTTGGTCGCGCGTCAAAGAGGACGCACACGACCGGGTACGCTATATTTGGACGAAATGAATAGACACGCGTGTTCTTCGAGTTTCAATAATGAAAATATTATAAGATTGATTCAACTTTATTTATTTCACCGGGTCTTGTGGGATAGCAAACTAACTGATTATCGAAATAACGATTTATGCCAAGATGCATAATTTATATCTTCCATAAGCCTATTTCCACACCCTAATCTTTCACGATACAATTTTTTCATCCACCATCTAGGTTTCCGTTTATTTCTCTTTTTTTTATTTAAAATGTGTTGAATAATGAGTAATGCCGCAGCAGTGGTGGTGCACGCAACCGCTAAGTTTGGCCGAGGCATGGCGAATGGCTGGGGCTCGCGTAGCGCTCTGGATCGATTGGCCTCGCGTACAAGTTCGCGGCGGTCCGTACAGGAGCTGTACGCGTATCCAATGTACGCGTGGACAGTGTTTCCCAACTACGCGTAATACAGGAACGCGCTATCCGTACGCACCTTAACAGTTTTTTCTCAAAATCAACCGTTTGAAAGATATACGCTTCCAAAGTGGTAAGATGTCACAGCCACTTTATTCCAAAACTATAAGGATCACACAAATGAAACTTGGTCGGTAAATGTATTCTGTAAACCGCTTTACGGTTTTTACACAAAAAAAATGAATTAAAGGGGGGCTCCCCAAACATGAAACTGTTACTGAATTTTTTTTTCATCATACCTATACGTGTGGGATATCATTAGATAGATCTTTAAAAATTACATTGAGGCTTCTAAAACAGTTTTTTCTCAAAGTCAACCGTTTAAAAGTTATACACTTCCAAAATGGAAAAATGTGTGTGTCCCTCCCGTCTAACTTTTAAAATAAGAAAGTGAAAAATCAAAAAAAAGATATGATGTAGATCTTTATTAAAACTTTTAACGAAATTTGGTTTGAACGAAATTTATTTAGTAGTTTCAGAGCTGTAGAAATTTTTCCAAAACCGCAAATATAATTTCATTTCATTCATACAAAAAAAATTGTAATGGCATTTTGGCAATAATAATAATAGAAACTTTATTGCACACTATACAAAAACAAACACATACAGATAAAATGTCAAAAAAGAGGAACACACAATAGGCGGCCTTATAGCTACGTAGCAGTCCTTTCCAGGCAACCTTGGGTGAGAGACGAAACCCTTCATGTGCGAGTTCGACTCGCACTTGGCCGATTTTTTGGTGACTCGCCCCGCGACTGACCTTAGCGAAAGTTACTTAACCACTGTAATTCACATAATTTCCCTTAGGTTGTATACAGCTGGTAAAATAGTATACATGTATAGAGAAATAGTTAACATCCATAAGAAAGTCTACTGGTCAACTGGGAAGTTTCCTGACTGTATCTAAGTAATACTTAATAACTGCGCCTGTATTTACTGAAGAGCATCTTTGAGTCATACCATCATAACAATCATGATTGGACAACATGAACCCATTCTTACCCTGTACCATTTGCTCTATCCACAGAACAAAATAACTTTACTGGCAGCGAATCATTTTAAAGGCAGCGAAATCGACAGCGTTTTCAAGATTTTCTGAAAACTACTTTAGGTACGGTATGAGGAGGCGCTGTGGTTCGCGCGCTCGGCCTACGATTTAGTTTCGCAATGGGCGGTCACGGGATAGGTGACCAATAATTTCCTACCTAGTCCGTGCCTCGGAAGGCACGTTAAACCGTTGGTCCCGGCTAAATTTATGGTCATGAAAACCCAATAATCCGCATTGGGCCCGCGTCGCGGATCATGGCCCATTCTCCTTATCTTATACTTATCCTTATGATTTATCTTATAAGGTAGGCCAGTGCCTCGGCATTGGGGACAAAATGGTTAGTGACGACTGTTCAATGTGTTCATAGGTACTGAACGTTAGAACTTGTATTAAACTAAAACCGCATCTAAAATGAACGACATAGGTAACGGGCAATCTCAAGCACAAAGTTTAAGACCTGAACTGCTGTTGACTACATAAAAATAGAATAGAATAGAAACCATTTATCAATAACACACACAAAAAACAGTAATACAATGAGAGAAGTAGGTACTTAAGACAAAAAAACAAGAATTATAGTACCACTTGTATTCGCGACACATTGATAAACTCCTCCTTTTTTTAAGTCGCTTAAAAATGTATAAAAGAACTAAAACTTTTAGAAATAACGACAAAATATACATACAACGCCATCGTTCATGCACGCCATAACGCTAAAGTAATAAAAAGCAGCAAAAAGGATGTAGGTAGTTAGTTACCTAAGTCAAAATATATTTTTCATAAATTAAAATTAACAACTGTTGCTAAGCAACCAAAACTGAACGACGCGTAAACTCCAACTCTGCCTTTCTGCATACGCGCGTCACAATATAAATTTCTCCGTCCGTCCTCTCTTTAAAATGTAATTATGTACTTTTGATAAAATTGACCGATTTTGATGAAATAAAGCCTATACGGTAAGTTGAGATATGGACTTCTAACATATAAACTGTAAAATATAATAATAATAATAATGTAAATCTATAAAATTCTGTGGACTTAGATCAGTAGTTTTGGTGTGATGCTCATTCAAACACACAGACATACAGACAGACGGACAGACATTAATTCTAAAAATGATGGAAATTGGTTCTACTGCTTATTTTAAGTTTAAATTTCTTTAATTGAAATTTTTTTTTTTTTTTAAATTCAAGAAATATACAGACACGCTGAACTTTGATTCTTATTATAAGTATAGATAAGATAAAGTTAAAGAACACACGGTCAGTTCCTCCTTTCACACAGTAAATACTTATGTTGTGTGTTTTACTGTTCGTAAACTTTCGAAATCAAATTAAGGAAAAACGTGACTTAATTTATTTAAAAGTTGTTGGAGTTTAATTACAGTATTTTACCGCTGCACTTGCTTATTCAATGTTGATGTAAACATGAAGCTAATTATGGTCGGCCACACAAGTAAGTATCTTAATAGTCTAGGGCAGGGTTTCCCAAACTATGGGTCTCGAGCGAATAGAGTGAGCCCTGCAGAACGACACACCAACCGATCGAACTGACGGCGGCCTTTTCATTAAAAGCTTTTGTTATGGAAGAGTTGTATTGAGGTGAGGATGGCCCTAGTGACGAGGCCCAAGACTAGGGTATCTGAGAATTACCAATTTTATGCCTCCTTTTCACTAAGACAACATAGAGGTGAACAGGTGGGACAGCATTAGATGAGTCGTATCCCAAACAACTTTGGGAACCACTAGTCTAGGGCGTGATTGTGCATCCAATACTTTCGCCTCTGGCCACTGCAGTAATACTCGTAAGTACTGCCTTGGTTCCTAGTGCATTAATAAGCGCTTGCAGGTTCAATTACGTTTGAATAAAACTGTTCATTGAATTCAAACTTCAACGCGATAATAAATAAGGAAGTTATGATTTAAAGTTTTATCTCTTATTTTGTATTTCTATTGAAAGTTTATAAATGTTACTATTGCGTTAAGGCGCTACTCGGAAAAGTATGGACTTGGAAATTGGTTTAATAAGTATCGGTCTCGCTCCCGTGCGCGTCGTTTTCTCATTGCTATCTCGCTTCAGCATATTTTTTTCGAGTATCGCCTTAAAAAAAATTACCGTTCTATTGCGACTATTAATCTGCAAAATTGACTCAAAACGCGATCGATCCTTTGCAGGGATACAAACTCACTCAGCGTGTTATAATCGTATTTTTATTCAATTTTTAAATAATTTTCACAAGGAAATCGACAACAAGAAAATATCGATTTAGACGTAGGTATAATATTGTCCATTTTATCGGTCCGCTTAGATGTAACAATAGTTAATCAAAACGCATTCACAACAGTCGAGGTGTGAAGGTACCCGAAACATATAAACAACAATAATAGCCGACCTCACTTCCTATCCTTACAGTTTTTGTGAAAACTTCAACCGTGCGTATCGAGAAGTTAGGCGGGAGACACACTTTATTTGGCAAAGCTAGTGCTACAAACCGAGCTTATGAAGAATTTTGATGACAGCTCTATGTATTTATTACTACGTTCTACGTTATTCGTATTTAAAATACATAATTAATCATCGTTATTAGCGAACCTTTATTTAGAGAGATTAGAATGCACTAGTGGACTAAAAATATAAGCAAAAATTGACACGCTTTTTATCTCTTAATTTTAAAGTCGTCAACACAAAAAGCACAGCATTTCAGAAATATTGTTACGATTGATTTAAGCTTATTTGGTGTAATAGTGTGTATGAGCGTTTACTTATACCGGTGGCTTGCACACAGGCCATTTCGCGGCTCAATGCCCCCGGTAATTGCTATGCGCCTTCCATACAGACTCATACACCTTCATTCATGCGCACCCGCCTGATAACCTGTTGATTTGATGAGTCCACAATGCATCCATTTGGGCACCCATTATTTATGGTCTGTGGACCCTTTGTGTGTTATGAAGAGAAGTGTTTCAAGCTGAGGTAGCGTGAAATCGAAAGGAATGTTTTGGAGTGTTGAATGATTATATTAATTAAAGTAGCTATCGAAAGCAGTTTTTCAACTTTCGTATCAATTAAATTTAAACTTATTTGACAGATATTTCGTAGAAATTCTATTTTATTTTAAATTATTTAAGAAGGTAACGGTAGACCATGACACATAATTTTATTAAGTACCTATAACTTAGTTACCTTTAGGTAGCTTTACATGTTTTTTTTAAATATCGTAATTCAAAAATAACCTTTTATATAAAATGGGTATTAATAAGTATTAATGTTATTTTAATATTATAAACACCGTAAGATTTTAAAATTAACCAACCAGTTTTAAGATAACGGTCGCTTAAAAACTCGTCCTTAAAACCGGTTTCACATGATTTCCGTTTCTTTCCACATATTTCATTCTATTAGAAATAAAAAAACATCCAATAATTCTTTCCGTACGTCACCACGCCACTTAAATTATACCATGATACAAATCAAAGACCATAAAATGTTCCTTTTAACTATGGTCACAGGACTATTAACTTGTAACCAATACTAGTAAGATTAAGGGGAAGATGCAATTAATTAAAAGGTTTAAATCTTAGATTAATATTTTAGTATGACACAAAACTAAAAAAATGTGATTTAAATTATTTTTAAATATAATTTCGGAATACTGTGACAGCAATTTGCTTATTTGATAATATGAGAAAATTTTGGTATATTTAAAATATCTCGACTAGTTGTCATGTTTACACGATTTTATTATATTTAATCATCTTTATATAATGTTATCTACGAGTACTAACTAATTAGTACGGGAAAATTCATCAACATTTACTATGAATTCGAATCACATTTTTTAAAGCAAATTTAACTCTATTTATTTGTAGCTAATTTGGATATTGTGGATCACTTTTCGACAATATTCACACTGTTATAATTTACTGTTGTTTTGATTTTTTGTTATCCCATAATATCAGAAGAACCAAACATATTATTATGTTCAGTCATCGCCTTAACCTAATAACGACGTAAACTAGCATTAATTACTTATCGGCCGGGGAAACGTATGGGAATACGCGTTTATCTGTGTCCGAAGTTAATTTCATTACCATCCATTGTTCTGAGACAATGGTATGTTAGTCAATGCAGGCTAACGCATTTGTACGAACACCTGTGTCCACTTAGGGATAGTATGTGCATCTTTCACACTATAGTATCATACTATAGTGTGAAAGATCTACAGATAAGCAGACTGTTTATCATAGTATATTGTGTCACACCTATGGTTCTATTAGATTTTCCGATGTTCAAGAAACTCTACAGGTATTAAGATCTCTTATTCTTATTACACAGTTTTCTAAATTGCTACAATGCAATCCCTTTCTCTATGAAAAATGTGTAAAAAAGATGCACTAAAATCAATTCAGAAAACTACCTGGAATTCAGAGGTAATAATACCCCCCAGGAGCCGGGGTCAATGTATGTACTATATATATACTTAACTCCGATGTCTTTAAATTAAAAGTTTATACGGCAACAACACAGTAGTTCAATTGGTTAGAACTTCATTAACATCTTTTCTATAATAGATAATATTTGTCATTCCTTTTTTATCAAACCATAATTTAATTAATATTTAAAAGCTGAAAATAAAAATTATTAAATGAACAACCTAGTACCAGTCCAAAATTATTGTATTGCAAGTAATACAATGTAGACGTACTCAGGGCACAAAAGTTTCGATTGATAAAAATTTAAGTTTCATAATATACATACAAAACTTTTATAGCACTTAACACTTGAAAGTAGTTTTTAATCCAATGCAATACAGTGCTTTTTAAGTACAAATTGTCAATATTTTTGTTGTCTACAGTAAACTTGAGTCACGTAACACCCAAGTGCGAAATGTTTATTTATCAGAGACAGTTTTTTTAAGAGCACGACAGCTGTATCCTGTGGAAGTATCATATCTAATGTGTTTAATACTTACCTATATCATTTTGTTGTTGAAATTGTATAAATCTCGACATTATTACCTATTAAAGGATTTAAGATTTTGGTTCGATGCAGTTAAACTAATTCTGTAAAAATAAATTTTATAAAAAAGCTTTTAATTTAGGACAAACTCTCCCACGTTCCAAATACGATCTATTATGATTGCTTAACTGTGCTATTATCCATTCTGTACTCAATATATCATTATGTTAAAAAATATCTTCTTATTTGGCACTTTTATCTTATCGGCACGGAAGTAAAAGTCAAAAGGATAATATAATAAGCATAAGAGTTATCGCTGCTAAACATTTGGAAGCGAGTATTCGGATTACCACATCCTAAAACCATTTCTGATGGAACATAAATCAAAAGTATAATAAAAATAAAGCTCGTCATTTTTAACTCTATGCGAAGAGCTTAAAGGTGTTGTACTGAAAATGGTTGTCATAAGCAGGACATCGCGTGCAGGGATCAGCCAAGCCTTCCTGACGCTCCTAACAGCTACCGTAAAGGCATTAATGAAATTTGTAAATATAAGAACAGCCTTACATGCAAAATTGTTTTGAAATATTTATTTGACACTTTAACATCAGATCGGTATTTTGCAAGTCCTATTTTAATTGGTGATACGACTGACTTTTGTAAAGAAAAACGGTGGAGAAATTTCACCTCCAAAGTACATATTATATCTCGATTGTGATTTTCGCGTAAAATAGCAAGTTTTGGGCATTCTTGATCTCGGAAACAAAATACGTTAACAATGTTGCCTTATTGAATAGTGCAGAATAGCTATTGGCATAGTTCGTGGCGGCCTCGCTTTTTGTAAATTTTAGTTGACTTTTTATTTAAATCCAAAATTGCAAAGAAAGATTTTTATAAAATGCGCGAAGGCACTTCTTTGAGCACCTGGATCGAACTATTGTTCTTAACAAATAAAAAAAAACTATAAAAAAAATTCTTATGTAGTCGTATAGTTCGTAGAGCCCTGGGAATTTTTAAACATCATTGATTTAATATAGAAAATCTTACTCTAAACTAAAAAACTTCGAAAATCGCTATAAGTTAACTGTGAATTTCTCCTGTCTACGATAATATTATTGAGCAAAATTTGTACCAGAATAATTGTTACATCATGAGGAATAAAGATTTAGTAATTTTAAGCATGAATTTTTTATCCTATTTCAATAAAAACGATAAATATAATTGCAAAATTACTACAAAATGCGACGCACCGGCTGTCTGTACTCAGTACTGATACGCAGAGTGCAGATTTGTAATAGGGCTCTTAAATACAAATCGAAACCGCACCAGTAGGGTTAGCACGAAATTCTAACGAAATAGTATCGAGAACGTAATGTCAAGTCAAAAAATGTATATGAAAATTAGTTCCGTTGACGTCCGGTACGAACGCTGCTCAATATTTCATACATTGTTTTACTTTATTTCTTTGATACTTACTCGAAGTTATTCGTGTTAGGCTGAAAGCAGTTTTTACACCAGTCACGATGATTTCACATAACATGATCTGTAGTATGAATTAAATAAAAATCTTTTCCTGCTACTACTTAGTCTTATAAACCCTTACACAAATAAAACCGTAGTCGTCCAGACCCAAGCTGGTAATTTTATTACTACTAACTAAATCACTTACTTTATTAGACACACATTAACATAAAACTTTCTAATACGATCCGTCATGAAACGAATATTCATTACGGACCTATTTAAATTATTTTCGGTTCAAAGTTATCTTTATTGTAAGTAGTTTTATGATCTCGACGTTCGGTCGAGCTTTTACATCGAACGCATTTGATGTTTTCGTTTGAAATCTTTTTAGCTCACTTTTTAAAATCTTACTTTGTAAATATTAAATTGTTCCAATCCAAAGTAAAAGTTATATTTTCGTATACATTAATAAGGCAATGGATAAACATATAGCTACACTGAAAATTCATTTACATTCACTGTTCAGTTATAACATTATTTTACAAAAAAAACGTTATACGTTCGTAATGTGTGGATGTCTGATACTCAATTGCACAAAAACGGCTGTACGTTCGTAATCGTAATACTTAGGATGTGATAAAATAAAAAGTTTGAATGTTTCTAGTTTTCAAAGTAAAAGCAAAACGTTAATTGCTTTTACTTAAAATCGCAGTTGTCATTAAATATTTCCTTTATACTAAGTATTAGTAAAAGCTGTTATTCAACAGTTAAACTTTCTAGCAAACATAACAAATTTTAACGTCAGTCGTTAATCGAAAACTGTATAAGAAATATTTTACTTACAATTACGGAAACAGGATTGATTTAAACGAACTTATTTTGTATTTCATAGTTTTGCTCGATTTGAATATTGATTGACATTAGTAAAAGGAAACCAATTACGCCTTCCGCAGTTCCGCCCGGTCCAGTAATTTACACAAAATTAAGTTTTTTTTTGCCTTTATATTTAAGTACATTACGTAACTAATACGATGACGTTAATTAGTTAGACTATGTCCCTACAATAAAAAAAATGTGAAAGTTTATATGTTGGATACATAGATGGATGGATGGTGGCACATAGATATTTTGCGTGTGGTTTTTTTTTACATCTGAACGGTCTATGGGTGTAATTATCAAAAGGAATACGTACAGACTTTTCAATGGTTGATTTAACTATCAAAACCTTATCTATCATGGACCACGATTCTTGAAACAGTCGACACCACATTAATGATTACAGTGGCAGTACAAAAATCAACCTTTATTAGGTATAAACTTATATCAAAGGTGTAAAGCTTGGTGAACTATTGACTGTACTACTAACAGCACGTCAAAATTTACCCTTGCACTTCGAACATCAATTTTAACGAGTGACATAAGTATGTTCGCAATGTCAAATTGTAAAGCCTGACAAGCTGTTGCCTATACATATTAATATAATATTGGTTACTCATCCTCACAGCTTAGAAACCAAGACGGCCATCGGTAGCGACACACAGGGGCGTCCGGTCACGCGTCGTGAAATATTGACCGACTGCCCGTATCGCGAATATCAATAGGGCATCAATCAAACACTATGTTAATATGCTAGGCGTTAAAGTGACTTAGTGAAACGTTAAAAAGAATTTTGTCCATAGGTTTGCTAACGTTCTCAATAAGAGGTTTGGTAAGAGCTTAAGTCGTAGTCAAAACCTAAAAAAGCAGATTTAAAAAAGATAATCTCATATTACAGGTGGCGTTATCACGAAAAGCTTGTGAAATATATTCGAATCATAATAAATATCAAAAATGTATAGGGAAATTTCAGTACCGCTCAAGGCCGATGGAGACGCTGCTCTCTACCGTCTCCATCATCCCCGTTTCCACTGGCAAAAAGTTTACACAAAAGAAGTTGTAAACGTATAATGCGGCCACTGAGAGAATGCATTCATGACAGCTCTTATCGAGACCCGTTGGTCATTCTCACTTCATCCTCTTAGCGTCCGCACATTTTTTTTTACAAGTAACTGGGCAGGCATTTGACCACCATTGTGCTTAGTAAACTATTTGCAACATGCTTAGGAAAAATAGGAATATTATTTTGCAGTTTTTCGTGCTAGCCGTCTAAAATTACAGGAGTAGGCAAAACACCAGCAGGTTCGAAAACTATGTTTGTATATGAAACAAGTCTTGTTCTATTGAACAAAGCTAGCCATTACCCTGTGTTTCAAGGTTAACATTTTTTTTGGTATAATAATTATTTGGTACACTGTGAAATAACTTTAAAATTACTATGAACTCACAAAAATAATAACTACCTTAGCATAATATTCCTCCAACTACTAGACATAAAAAAGTTAAGAGTTGAATCGTAAAGTAAATAGTTCACCGTCAAATAGAACCTGCATTGTTTCGTTTATGTCCCCGCACCTAAATATCGAGCGAGGAGTGAGAAGTAATGCTGTCGTAAAATTGCACTAATTCAAGTAACGTTGTACAGTCAACAGCAGCGTAATAGCGGCGGTTTTGGTAGTGCAAATGTAAAGCCGTAGCTTATGTTGACTCTACCATGGTCACTGAGTTACTGGTGACCTTCTCCTTGAAGAAATCAAATGAATCATTTAAAACATGACAAAACCCGCCGGTTCACTTGCACCAAATTCTCTCGCTGGTCCAACTTACAAACTTCCAAAAAGAGAATAAAAGAAACCCAGTGTAACTGCATAATCAAATCCGTTCATCCAGTGAAGCTATATAGTAACAAAAGAGTGTAAAACAATGAAGGGACAAGCATTCAAAATTCTAAATTGAACCAGGAACAATTACGCCGCATTCACGCCCCGTCAGTTGTATTCAAATTTCGAACGCGCACCGCGACATAACGTCGAGTGTTTTTTTTCTAACGCCTTTTGTTTTAAACTCCTTTCATCGTGTATTGGCCAGCAATTAAATGTGATAAAAATAAATCCTTCTTTTGAAACGTACACATAAGACTTTGACGACCTGTTTGGCGCAGGGGTACTAACCCCGCCTTCTGCGCCAGTGGTCCCGGGTTCGATCCCCGGACAAGACAAATATTTGTGTGTATGAACATGTCTGGTTGTCTTGATCTGGGTGTTTAATATGTACGCATTTACAAAAAAAAAACGTATATAAGTATGTTTATCCGTTATCTAGTATCCATAACACAAGTTCTTCATGAAACTTCACGTGGGCTAGATAGAAAAATAACAAAATAATGCGTGGCAAGCGCTTCAAAATGGCAAGAAGAAGGCCAGGTAACTGACTGACGGCCGAAATTAATAACCTATCTGTAGATTTGGATTGGGCTATCTGATATTGTTGCCAAAGATAATGGGTGTATTGTCTAGCAACCTTCGTTATTTTGGTCATATTAACAAAAATATCCTAGTCAACTATCTCAGATAGCCCTATCCATATCTACAGATAGGTTATTAATTTCGGCACATTAGCTACATACCTATCTACGCAGCTATCGTACCTTTTCGCTGTTTTAAATCGGCACAATGTTAGCATGACCTATCTATTACCAATTGTAATGTACATTTGACATCGTACATCCAACAAAACGTTTTAAAGATGTTTTGATGCGTTACTTGAGTAAATATAATTTCCTAGATATATGACAGGGGACATTCTCCGTCGTTGAGTGCACACTTGTCAATCAATAATCACGCGGGAAGAGTTATGGGACGTGCGCTGGCGCAGATAGCCTCGTATGGAGTCCGGTAGACTCTTGTGGACAAAGCCAAGAACACACCACTGATAAACATTGACATTGTATTTTAATGATTAAGTTTATTCTTACTATTGTAGTTATCGATGTTTAGTTGTAATATTAAGATGACAAAATTAACTATATCTATCCGAAAGGAAAACGTAATAGGCATGTCTTGATTTACTAATGGAAAAACTTGAGCACTATGGCATCAGACATAATGCAATGACTTCACGCACAATAGACAACAGTATGTGGAGATGAAATCCATACAATTCAGTCAGGAAATAGTGACTAAATCCATAATAAGGACAGTAAAACGTGGTGTTGCGCAGGGATCGATATTAGGGCCATTGCTTTTTGTAATATTCACAAATGATCTGTTGAATGTTATGTCTGATAGTGATATAGCACTTGTGGTTTATGCCGATGATACAAACGCTGTAGTTTGCGCCATCAATAGAAACCCTCTGCGCTAAGGTTGATAACGCTCTGGTCAATTTCAATAATTCTCTCGTCTCTCCAGCAATAAGCATGAGCTTAACGAAAAAAAAACGTATGCTATGCTGTTCAAAACAACTGCTAAAAAACAGCATGAGATAGTAGTTAAATATGATGGACAAATAGTGTAATTCAAGAATAGTGTCAAGTTTCTGGGAAAACATATTAATGAGTGTCTTAATTGGAAACAAGAAATTAAATCTATCAAAGATTATGTTAGTTCTGCCTGCTACGCCATTAGAAGTTTGAGAGATGAGCTGGAGACAAAAGACTATTACTAACAGTATACTACTCTTTTGTTTAGTCTAAGCTTAGATATTGTATTAAATTCTGGGGAAACAGCTATGACAACAATCTGAAGAGGGCATTTGCCTTATGGTTCTAATAGCTCTTTTCTGGAGCACCCAGAAAAGAGCTATTAGAACCATGGTCCGAATACTACCTAGGAAATCCTGTAAGGAACATTTTAAGAGACTTAACGTGCTGACTCTACCTAGCCTGTACATACTGGTTGTAGTTTTAGATGTAGTAAAACATAGCTATAAATATGAAACCGAAGCCACTAAGGAAGAAAGATTAAGCACTAGAAGAAAAGACATAAAAACTAAACTCCAATCACACCTCAATTTTGTGAAGCACTGTATCAGGCATTAAAACTTTTTAACGCACTGCCTCTAGAGTTAAAAGTCATTGAAGATTTATATATATTTAAATCAAAACTTATAAAATTCTTATTAAGTGGCTGTTTTTACTCACTTGACGACTTTATCGGTAATCCGTGCATTTTTACTCAATAATGATTTTGTATTGTAATGTTATGATTTTTATTTTACTTTACTTTGACATGGAATTATTAATGATGGGTTTGACATTTATATATACTTATACATACTATTATAATTATTTACGTTTTTCACACTTTTAATGTTATTAATATTTTATTTTATTGATTATTTTTATTTTCTATTTTTAATGTGCAACATTCAGACACGATTGTAAAATATTTGAAAAAAAAAAAAAATTGATTCTGTACAGACAAGATAACGTTACTAATTTTTGTCGGAAGCCGCCGCTTCTAAGTAAAAATTATATCAATCAATTTTGAATATTTCATATTATATTTAATAAATTACGAAAAATCTTTACCATTTCATTACAAGCGTAGAAGTGGAAAATTTACGCACAACTGTGAACTGACATACTGCTATAGGTACCTGAATATTATCAAGCCATGTTGATCATCCACAGTATTTCAAGAATTATCTGTTTATTAAAACAACCGAGTTATATTGCGAAAGACAAGTAACGGTACTCGCGACAAGGTCTGTCAAAGATAGCCAACTATGTTGAGGGTATCTCTTGAGTCGCAGTAAGACAACTCGATTATGTAGCGACGATTTATTTGAAACAATGTCATATATCTGTTATCTCCGGGTATATTTCAACGCGTATCTGTTTATTAAACACGCTCGTGTCAGCTCGCGAAGAACGAGACAAGTTATGGGAGGTAAGATTCAATAGCTCTGATAGCTTCGTATGGTATCCGACACAGTCAAGCACAACATAATAAGCACGTACGGCGGTTATTGACAAAAATAATGGTAGATAAAAATAATTCTATTACTCTGAAAATATTACGTATTTGAGTTACATAGTTTACTTTGCTACTCATTCCTATTTTACTGCTATTAAGTCTAAAGATTTTTGTGTACCTTTACTACTACTACTACTACTACATTTTCAGCGCCTTTTTCCACAAATGAAGAGGAAAAAATACAATATAACAAATCTGCGATTCAGATGCTATCTCACCGTGCATTGTATTATGAAACAGTGACCCAGCTTCCAAACACACCTTCCATTCAGCAGCAGCACAATGCAGGCCGATTAATACTTGTTATGCCGCGTGAGGGACACAGATCGACGCGGGCGCAACGGAGCGTCGTCATCGTCGTGTCGGGCCCAGCCGATGTGTCGGCCTGTCTTACAGCCACTTTCCTCTGTCGTGATAACGACGGCGAAATTAAACTTATTCCTGTACACGGTAATCGTATCCGGCGATGCGGGACAATATGGAATATCTTTCTTTTTGTCGTCAATGAAATATGGAATGAAATGGAATATTAAATATGTATAAAACACTACAGCCTTACTTATAAACAGAATAAAAAAATTATAACAGGTATAAATTCGACATAAGCAATATCTCAACTCATAAACTCGGCATAACTTAAACCTAGCACAACCATTCAAACAAAAGTTATATCACCGCTTTGTCGTGGTCGACCACGACCCTAGTTTACGTCCAGCATAACTAATGAATAACGCTTCTCAATAATCTAAAAATAAATAAACACACGTTAATATCCTACTAGTAAATCCTACTAGTTCTACTAATCCTATCCTATCCTACTAATATCGATAACTTAATAAGTTTATAATACGGATAATATGGTTATTGCACCCTAACCCTTAAAAAATACTTAGAGATGTACAAGAGGCTGAAGAAATAAACATTCTAACAATGATTTAGTAATATATGATCAATGCATTCTAATCAGTCAAGCAACCTTAAAAACCAAAAATATTTAAGGAAGTCAAACCTATTCATTAATTAATAGTTAGGTGTTCCAAAGACTTTTAAAATAAATTCCAAACAATTTATTACTATCACAAAATCTACAGCACATAACATTAACAATAGGTAACAATCATACAAAGATAGCATAATGTCAATAACAGATTTACATTTTGTTGCATTGCATCACAAAATTACGTAACTAGTGCAGATATATTATTTATTCATTTAAGAAACACCAAAAGCATAGGTAGGCATTATAAATACGAAATTTTATCGGTTTGATTAATAAAATACCCACAAACAAATGACAGTAATCACAACAAAAAAAAATGTTTTCTTCTTTTTTTTGCTTATTTCGTCTTTTATCACAACGTGGCCATTTCGTAAATCTGACATAACGGTACAATAGTTACAACGACGTTATACCGATTTTATAAGTAAGAAAATATTCTGTCTTTATCATTAGCTTAAATCGAATTTAACTGTACCTTCGAATATCCTCAGCATAGATAGTTTTTATAAGTAAGCCTGTTAGGTAGTGCTAGAATAAACAACTTAAACAATTGAACCAAATATTAACAAAAATGACAGCTTAAAGTTATTTGTTATGCAAGGCTGGAAAATTGGGTTACGCGGCGAGATACCTCTATTGAAACATGAGAATTGCGAAGGATTCTAGGATTGAACCACGAGCGTAGCGAGGGTTTCAAAGGTACTGTCAAGACTATTTCCCGGCCCGGCTAAGGAACGGGGAACAGAGTGAGCAGATTACAAATGAAGATAAAATAAAACTGAGTTTAAGAACAAGCGTATAATAAAAAAAATAGAAAAACATGTACAGGAAGATGTATGTAATTAAATATAAACCTAAAATTTGATAAAAACAATTATACACCTGGGGGTGGTTACCTTAATCTTTTGCTCTCTTAAAATGAAAATTACGGATAGATTATTACTTCAAATCGTTCAAACTATTTATACTAAATCGTAGTTTATGGAATGATAGTTTATGAATGATCGCTGCCCGAAGTCGCGTCGGTCGTAGGGAACGGTAGAAAATAGAGATAGCCGCCCGAAGTCGCGTCTCCTCGCTACATAAGGTATAAAAACAGGAACGCCCTTACTTGTTTAAAGTCAGGTCAAAATGATCAGGACCGGTACTTAGAACTTCGCAGACTGTTTTCATACATATTATAAATGAAAATATATATGGATCTCGATAAACAGTTTATGGGTTTGTGGGTCTCTTCAATCCTGAAAAGTACGGGAAAAAAGAAGGGGTTAGTTAAAGTAACTACTTAGGTTAAAAAATCTTGAATATATATAGGTAACTACCTATGAGTTTAATTAGAAGAAAGAAAATAATACGTACCCTTTAATTTATCAATATTCTTTTAATTAAAATGAAAGTTCCTCCAAGATATCTCCAAGTCCAAGTAACTTAACGTGTATGAAGATGAAGCTGAAAGATATCAAACCTATGTAAATTTTGTGAAAACTTTAATAAAAATAGTATTTATACTTTTCAAATACTTACCAATAAAATGTGTTAGATATTCAAATAGGATAGGCAAAATTATAAATTTATTATAAATTGCAAAGCAAAATCAGGCTTCGTTCCCGTGAAAAAGTGAAAATCCTTTCAAAGCGCGGCACGAAAACGCGGGAAAACGACGAAAAAAGGCCATCGTCAGAAACAAAGAAATGAGTAAAAAGTATGAATGAAAATAAGAGTGTGTGTGAAATGAAAAGGATAGGTAGAATACTTGAATATTTTTAAATGAGGTCGAACATGATTTAAAACTTATTTTAAATATTACATAGATACCAAGGAGTTTTATACAATGAGGTTGATAGTTTGAAAAAAGAGTATGGATGAAATGAGGTCGCATGTACGAAATAAATATAAATTAAGGAAAATTTATGATTTTGTATTTTTTGCATTTTTCAATGCTATTTTTATACTTATAGTAAATTTTAAATAGAAAAATACTGGAAAAAATTAACTCGGCCACAAGTGAATTCTCAGACGAGAATCGAACCCGCGACCTTTGGAAATCCGGTCCAATGCTCTATCCGCTGAGCTACCGAGTCTTGCGAACCACCGTAGAAATTCTCCAATACTTTTATATTTTTAATACGCTGTAGGCCAGCGTTGTTACATCAATGCTAGGAATATCCTTGCATTCGAAAGAAACATCTTTTCAGGTGTTTAACGATCGATTAAGATGCAACTGCCAATAATTTATGATTTTGTATTTTTTGCATTTTTCAATGCTATTTTTATACTTATAGTAAATTTTAAATAGAAAAATACTGGAAAAAATTAACTCGGCCACAAGTGAATTCTCAGACGGGAATCGAACCCGCGATCTTTGGAAATCCGGTCCAATGCTCTATCCGCTGAGCTACCGAGACTTGCGAACCACCGTCGAAATTCTCCAATACTTTTATATTTTTAATACGCTGTAGGCCAGCGTTGTTACATCAATGCTAGGAATATCCTTGCATTCGATTCCCGTCTGAGAATTCACTTGTGGCCGAGTTAATTTTTTCCAGTATTTTTCTATTTAAAATTTACTATAAGGAAAATTATTAAAATATCATAACAAATGATTGTGATTAAATAAATAAGATGCAATATAAATAAAAATTAAAATGAAACGTTGTTTTGAAAAAACACAACGTTACAGTACGCATAAAACCTATCTGCCGAGCGCAACACAAAATTTTTCACCTGCGAGGAAATTTTTTAGATTGTTTCCGCGATCGACTTTCAACAATATATACAAAATATTTTAATAAAAAGTTTAATCTAAATATACCTTAATCTTGTTGTTTTAGTGATATAAAAAACTAAAATAATAACAAAGGGAGTATTATAGTTAATTTAAAATTATTTAAAATATGAATAAATCGATACTTTTAATAACAATAAAAACGATTCGGCTGACATTGAAATGAGGTACAAGACAAAGACAAGTTAAAAATAAAGGTTTATGTAACGTTCTGAAATCCAATCATAGGTTGTGAAATCTTCTCCAACCTAAATATTAAAAAAATATAACGAATAGTTTAATCTTATTGTTATTGTTTTTACGATTCAAGGAACTTAAATAATAATAATAAAACCAAAACAGAGTATTATAATTATTTCAAAGTTATTTTAAATACGAATAAAATGTAACATATAAAGTCAATAGTGCGATTCAGAACGCATTTCTTTGTGGCTTAAACGGCCCTACCTCATTTTACGTTTGATCTTTTCACAGCTTCACGAGACTGTGGACCTGAATATATGGTTTTAATTTTAGATCGATCCCTCCACGCGTTCCCAAGTTTTTCCCGAAATTCAAGTTCCAAAACTAAAGACTATATGATTTAATTACAAATGTTTAGTTTTTAGATTTTTTCCTGTATTTGTAGTAAAATACGATATGCCAATTTCATAGTTCTAGGTCAACGGGAAGTACCCTATGAATTTTGATTCCCTTGAGAGTGTACAAATCTAAGTTTTTTGCGACGTAAACGGTCCTATCTTTATTTTACGTTAATTTACAAGTTTGATTTTTTTACACCTTAAACAGACAGTTAACATGAATATATGGTTTTAATTTCAACTCGATACCTGCCGCGTTCCCGAGAAAACGGACGAGCTAACGGACAACAAAGTGATCCTATAAGGATTCCGTTTTTATATTTTGAGGTACGGAACCCTAAAAAGTACTTTATCACGCTAGTCCGCAAAATGCGTTTTTCCACGCAGAAATTAAATGACAAAACCTCCTTTTCCGAGCGTGTGAGGTGAAAAAGTAATTTTACTTTCTCTTATCGGTGTGTGTCATTGCCATTGACAAGTACCGCCAAAAAGAGGAAGAATAAAAGACAAAATGCATAAACTTCAATTAGCAAAGTAACGACACTTTCAACATAATTCGCGCTCAGCTCATAGTAAACAAAACTTATACCACAAAATGTATATAGACAGACATGGTTATTGAGTTGGAAGACTTCAATAGTGTTCTTACCAACTGAACGAGTGTGATGGATCGGCCAAGAAAAACACTCCGCAGATGCCAAATACTCTTGCGAAATTTGGGCCGGCCGATGACCGACATTACGAATACTTCGCATTGGTGGGATAACATACTAAATCTCTCTACAAACTTATCACATCAATACCCACTCTTTGTTGAGCTTGTAAATAAATGTAACAAGAAAAGACGTCGGAAAAAAGGCCGTGACATTTGTCATAAAAGCCTTGCTGAGCAGAAATCACCAACGAAAATTTAATCAAAACGAGCATTCAAATACCTGAACCAAAAATAAAGAATATTCCATCCTTAGCTGAGATTTTTCTTGGTAGAGTAGCAACTATTTTATCTTTTTGCACTCGTCTAGCCATTAGGTATAGTTTTAAGTCATAGTTTTAGTAAGTTTAATATTTTTTTTTCTTAGTTATTTATATGCTAAATTATAAAAATAATAAAGAGCATGATAAAGGATACGAAGATATGTCGATGAAAATAAATAAGTAATGTATCCTTTTTGTGGGAGGGTCTGGGTTATTTCATTCTTTTTCTCTAGCTATTAATGTTTGTGAAGTGCTTCCTTCCTGTCCTTAACACAAAAGATTATTTTTTATTATTTACAGTAATTTTCTGTGATTCAGTCTGCGTAACTACTGACACCCAAACACCCAATGTTAATTGGCAAATGTTTCTAAGAATGGGTGAGATGATTTCTTAGAATAAAACGGCGGGACAGTACCGAGAAGTCTATGGGGCTCACATATAACCGTTACTTACGAGTATAGGTACGTAGCAAACTGTGAAATTAACAATTAGATAAAATATTACAGTATCTTTTTATGAGAAACCTTTGACAAATAATTAAGTCGGTTTTTTTTATCTTTGATATGAAAATCAGTTCTATTAAATGCAAAACGAAATATAGTTACTTACACGAAACGTAGTTCTAAACAAAGGCTTTTGTGGGTTGTCAATGATGTTAGGTACAGATTAAATAAATATATAATAAACAAAAACACTTTATTGCACATAAAGACAAACAATAAAGAAATAACAAAAACAGACAGAATGCATACAAAAGGCGGCCTTATTGCTAAATAGCAATCTCTTCCAGGCAACCTTGGTTAGAAAAAATTATAACGAAAAGGAAAAAGGGGAGTGGGTGCAGTTATGGTAAGGATAGTTGATATAGATGTACATAATATAAACGAAAGAAATAATGTATAATATAATGGAATTGAAAAGGAAAATGTACTTGCCATTGAACATGTGCTGTGCTGCCATGTGCTGTCGGCCACGCTACGTGCCACGTCACATACCTACATACAATAGCACGTGTGCATCAAGTCTCAAACTATGTCAATTGTCGGGAATCATTTATTATAAGTATAAATTTTACTTTTGGACATTTTTAATAGGCTCAATAATTTCCGATTGCAGATTAATTTCCATTTGCAATTTTGACATATCACTTTTCTTTCACTTTATTTTTTTTTTATCTATATCACAATTATATTGACAAAGGTTTCGAGACTTTCAAATGCACAAAATGTATTTGTATTGACATTGTTGTAATTGTAGACTGACATGAGAATTTAATTGTATATTGAAATTAATTTATTTTATTTCTTATTTGACATTTATTATCATACATTTTTTTTTATTAATTTATTTCTCGATTTTATTTTATGACATTTCGATCAGTTTCTTAATGTTAATCTAATTTAAATCATTGTATTGTATATTTGCATGCTATGTAAAATGGCTAAATAGGTTAAGCTCCATTTTGTTTTCACAATTGTACTAAACAACATTACTGTAACCCTATTTAGAGCAAATAAAAATATTTGTATTTGTATTTGTACATATCTATACTAATATTATAAAGCTGAAGAGTCAATTGTTTGAACGCGCTAATATCAGGAACTACTGAACCGATTTAGAAAATTCTTAGACCATTAGAAAGCTACATTTCTCCCGAGTGATATAGGCTATATTTTATCCCGATATTCCCACAGGAACGGACACCAAGCGGGTAAATCCGCGAGGTCCGCTAGTACATAATAAGTAAATATTAGGAAAAATAAAAGGCAATGCTTGTTTTAAATTGACCGCGAAATGATGCCAAAATACGAGCTATCTAAAACCGTCTGGGAGAGAATTCCATAAACTAACAGCGTGCACAGAGAAGGAGTAGGAGAAGAAATCTGTTGAGTGACAGGGAGTAGCGAGAGAAATATTACAGGAAGAACGCAAAGTGCGTAGTGAAGTTGAGGATAGAAAGATGAATAATACTTTAAGATAAGAAGGGGTAGTTGGGAACAGGATGGAGAAAAGAAGAGAAATAGTGTGTTAAGTCCCTGCGCCGGCGAATAGGAAGCCAATTAAGATTGGAGCTGTAGTGAGATACGTGATAAAATTTACGTAACTTGAAAATGAACCTTACTATACGATACTCTTAAGATTACTAATAATTTTATACAGTAAAGTATAAACATAAACATTTTTGGAAACCGCATATAATAATCACTTTTTTTTGTGATAAATATTTCAGAAATTTCTTTCGTTCCATCATCAATATGATCAAATACTATAGACACTCTAGTAGTTTTTTATTATATAGTATGTCACTCTAAAACTTTCAAACGGTTGTGTATTTTATAAACAAAAGCATTATAAAATGAAAAGTACGTTTACACCTCTGTGTTGTGAAACTAAACGATCGGAAGGAAATCTTCGAGATACACCCACACCTAGATTACAAATCGTAAACGCGCTTCAAGTATAAACAAAGGTGAACGATTATACGAGTTAATAAAATAGTTAAGACAGTAGGTTAAAATTACAAACTCACTACTCCCCTTTAAAATTACAACATTTAAACAGAAAGTTTGAAGTTTATGTTTGAATAATAAACTATTTACGACGCTACTCGTTGAAAAACATCACGTTTAGCACTGATTTTTAAAAACACTAATTTGAATTAAGTTAGAAAATGACCAAAGCTCCTTAAAGTTTAATACCTAGGTACATTACCAATAACAGCACATCAAATTTGATGAATCAATACAATAATTGATATAGATAGGGGGCGTCCGCATTTGATTAAATTGACGGAGATTGAATCGAATTCTATTCGATTCTGAATGAAAATAAGGATGATTTCGGTAATGGTTTACCCTCGATAGATTCTGAGAAGCACGCGCACAGAGTGATGGCACGTGACGGTATAGTTGTGTACCAGAGCGGAAAGTGGATCGTTCTCTGTAATAATAATACTTATTTATAGCTTATGAGAAAGCATGTTAGAGCTTATCCAATACAATACATATTACAGAACATATCGTATGGTGTTTTGAATTAAAGATTACTCATCCTAATCCTAACCTAACTAATTTTATAAGTGCGAAAGTGTGTTTGTTTGTCCTTCCTTCACGCCCTATCTAAGGATTTGATTTTCGGCAAAGAGTTAGTTGAAGGGATGGAGAGTAAGAGCAAGAACGGAGAGAAAAATATAGGCTACTTTCTATCCCAATACTTCTACGGGAACGGGAACCACGCAGGTGAAACCGCGGGCAGCCGCTAGTATTTTAATATTTAGAAGAAGTTATATGGGAAATACTATCTAGGTATGCCATAAAAACTCATAATGTGAATACACCAAGCAGACCGTTCAACTTATTCATAAAATTGAGACCACTCAGGGAAAGTTAATAGTTTGATAGTCGTAGGGTCAGCGAGAATTCTGAATTACGTATATCGAAGGTTCTTCGAAATAAATGTGCATACGCCCACATTTATAACGCCTTCAAGTCACCGCTTGAAACATCTTTGATGATAAGTAGGTATAATAAGCACCGAATTATAATATCATAAATAATTCGCCATGTTATTATAAAACCACTTCTAGATATAACTTTTCTTTGACATTTTGAATAACATTAAGCTCGATGTTAAAAGGTATATTAATTTGTAAGTGGTGAATCGTGACGTGACTAATTTTGTTTTATAAAGCCTTGACCAAAAAACTTCTTATGGCAGTTTCCGTTTACAAGCAGCCTCTTCATGGCCCTTTTGTTGTTGTCCACACACGATTCTTTCACACAATAGATCAACAATAATCAAGGGCATTTCAGCAAAAACACCTTTATGGTGTATTTGCGAATCTTTTGTGTAATCCCCTTTGGTGTGATTCAAAGCCAGACCTTAAATCGGAAATATTATGTTACCATGAAAGACTGTTATTTGTAAACCGGCGTAGAACCACTAAAATAAATCTTATTGCGGAGGCATAGGAGCTAAATAGTTATTTATGTTTGCTGCATTACGGTACTCTGATCAGCAATCCGATACTTCCACACAATACTGTTTATGCTGAAGAGAAATGTGAATTAGTGAAATCACTTTGTGTATCTGTGGGATCTCATATTTCAACAGAGTTATCGTGCGCGTTGTTTATAGATAACTGTTAAATGTATTTGTTTAACTAAAAACTTCCTATGCACTTTGTAAACAGTCAGAGATATTATTAGTAAGTTTACTCAACTATTTGTGAAATATTTTCATATCTGAATAAAGTTACCTAACCTCTACGTATTCGTAGTTCAAACAAACCATTTTTGCCTTCATTTATCATTTGTCAAGCAGGAGTATGATGTAGTTCTTATTGACAGATTTATTGTGCTTCTCTGTGTTCTATTCTTACTAAAATTATATGTCTGTCACTAGCCTTTTTCCACCTGAGTCACTGATGAAAATTTATGAATTGTGGCATTTGTGATAAGACCTTGATGGAGGTTACATAAAAAAGTATTTTCTGAAAAGAAGACTATTTGGCCAAAGTAGCTGATACCCACTTAACATTAAATTAAAGTTATTAAGTATTAAACTGCGAATAACATAACGTGCAATATAAATTCCCTCTAAGCATTTTGAATGTTCCACTTACCTAGGGTCTTTGCACTAGACATTTTGACCTCCGAGCCCACAGAGGCCAGGTGTAACTGCCTACTCGTAAACACGAACAAAGGATTGTTCAGGAAATTAAAATACCTACGGGGAACAAAACCCTGATTGTTCTATTTCAAATATTCGAGTCGGAAACTTGGAATGACTTTCGTGTTTATATTTACCACGTTGTGCGTTTTAAACAGCTTTAAAAATACGAAAACGTCATACGAATTCGAACATAATATTTTCTCTACCGAAATAAACTTGTTTAAGGTAGGTAGGTACTACCGTAGTTGTTTAAACTTATGATATAGCTAGATTCACTTTACAAATAAATCAAAACACTTCCAAAATGATAAGGTACCTACCAGAAAGCATAGCTTGCAGTATAGTTAGGTTCGACGAAAATAATTTATATTCTAAGTATGTCGTATGAATATTAATGGAGGTGCCACGTGGGTTGACTCCAGGGATATAGCTGCGGCTCACTCAGCCCTTGACTCCACTTACCTGAAACAAAGAGCAATTCAATGAGTTAGTTTCAATGGTTTTTTTTTCAACAATAGAGAGTGTTAAAATGTAATGTTTTAAACAAAAGGCGGGAGAGGGTCGAGTGCAGTGGGCTTACTATTATTTATTTGAAACCATCATGTCATAAGAACGCTTTGTTTTTATTGAAGTTGACACATTTTGACACACTTCACACTTTGGAGGCAATGATCGAACGAAGACGTCACAAAACTTCCGTCAAAAAACAAGTTAATTTTAAGAGATTCGTAATACGAAATAGCTTGGTAAGATTGAAACAATACTGCGCTAAGTGATGGCGGTATTTTGTAAATATTTTTTATGCAATTTTATGCTTTTTTCATTACACCTGAATAAGTTATTTAAAAAAATAAAATTATTATAATATGGATAAAGTTATTTAATTATTTTGTTTATATTTGTTTAAGGGGCGCTAAGTCCGCCAACTCAGAGGAATCGCCATTACGAGAGTAATCTATACTAATATAATATTAAATTAAAATTTGAAGTGTACTCGTTTTCCTTGTGAGCAATGTCAGACATTATTCTTTTAAATGTGTACTAAGCTTATTGTTTCCAATGAGAGATTACTGTGATCCACTGAGTGATTGGCCTTAAATGTAGTCACTTAAAAATAAAAATATTACTAACACCTTAAGCTCATCTATATTATTTTACAAAATTATCTGTAACAAAAAGCCTTTCATTTCCTTTCCTAGCCTAAAATATACTAGTAAATTGCATGATTCATAGATATGGTAACAAAACCATGACGAAATGGAGAAAAACGTAACTCAGCAGATTGAAAGATATGAAAATAATGTGAAGTCTTTATATTTAACTCAGAGGAATGTCCAGAAGCTCCCTGTACTGACAAAGAAGTGATGTTATGCATTAATTTGCTTGATTTGAACATAAACTTTACAAGAAACACAGAGTTTAATAAATAGGGAACCCGAATAAAACAGAAAAAGAACGTTTCGAAGCAAAAAATATTTTTGTCAATTTGATGAGGGTACAAAAAAAAGCGCCCATCACCAAGTACAAATTTATGTTAAATATTAAATAACCAGTTTGGTTCAGAACAAATATTGATTTTATCTATTACAAT
The DNA here is from genome assembly GCA_910589605.1 of Chrysoteuchia culmella. Classification (NCBI taxonomy): domain Eukaryota; kingdom Metazoa; phylum Arthropoda; class Insecta; order Lepidoptera; family Crambidae; genus Chrysoteuchia; species Chrysoteuchia culmella. The sequence continues at coordinate 14,971,841 of OU342651.1, read as the reverse complement.
AGTTTTGTTCCTGATTGCTCACAAGTAAGTTAACAGTTTTACTAATTTAACAAAATTTTCTTTATACGGCTTTTGAAGAAGTAATATATTTTTCTTGCCATCACCATAAACAGATTGTTTATGTGTAACCAAACCTCAGGGGCGTAGGCGATGCGGGAAAAGGCAAAGCAAAGGAGTTCATTCCTGAGCTGGTTTTATTCGAGTGCCGGACGGACATATACTATAAGCTGTTTATCATTTTTATTTAATTTTACGGCCAAGTGGATGGTGTTCGTAATAACAACATAGTTCACCACGTTGGTTAAATTACAAATATGGATGAATTGGCGGCGGCTGAGCCGGTCGAAGTGGACGCCGGCAAAAATTAAATGACTTGAGGACTATCAATAATACCTCTCGGAGTCTTTGTATTTTTTATACATGCATCGAAAAGTTTTAAGGTATGTACTTGATCTATCCTTACTTTATCTTCATATACCTTACCAACTACCTAACCTATGTTTTATCTGATTCCAGAACATAGTGAGGACTTACTTCAAATTTTGTCAGCAGAAGACCTAAAAGCATTGGTGCCAGTAATTGGTCACAAAGCTTAGCTGACCAGTCAAATTTCAATGATGAGCATTCCGCGTTGAACAGATCCTTAATTTCGACATTATAACTGCATGCTTACACTTAAAAGGTACCTACTTAAAAGGCACCAGTCGAGAAGCACCCTGTGTGGTGTGGTTAGTGCAAGTCTCATTTCATCTCATTTTACATCATAAGTACTTTATTTAACAACGCCACATTTTTTTTCTTTTAAGGAACTGTATAAATTATATGCTCGTGCAATGAAGGTAAAGGCCTTCTTCTTCAGTACCAAGAAAGTAACCTATTGGACAATGCAGCCAGGAGACTCCCCAAGAGTGTTCTCCCAACTCCGAAGCTACGTGGCAGGTACCCCCAGATAAGAAATTGCGGTTCTAATTATTTAATCTTAGTCCACTAATTATTAAACTTTTTAATTGCCTTTATAAAACCCTAATAAAAACCGTAATACATATTTCCCCACGTTCTTTATTATTTCACCTTTCTGTTGCACCGTGTCATCCATCCATCATCCGCCTGTGGACGTCCACTGCTGGGCATAGGCCTCTCCTAGCTCACGCCTATTGTGGCGTTCATAGGAGGCTATTAGCCTACTGCTACCACGCTGGCCAGACGGGTTGGTAGAGGGTTTGTTTCAAATTTTCCTTCTCTTGCCTAGAAAAAGCCTATTCAGTCGAGCTTTAAATATACCATGGGTTGTAGGCACCCGGGAATACAGACGCAGGCAGGGAATTCCACTCTCTGGCTGTGCGCATAATAAAAGATGATGAAAAGCGCTTTGTACGCAGATGAGGTATATCAACCAGGTAGGGATGATAGTATACAGTACGTCTGGATTCCCGGTGGTAAAAAGGAGCTGGCGGTATGAGCTCATGCAGCTCAATAGCACTCTCCGAAGTACAATCTGTAGAATACCAATAATGAAGCAACTCTTCGTCGATGAGGGAGACTGTGGAGCTTGTTATTCACCAGACTATCATCCCCATTGAGTTTTCCGGCTCTGCGTTGCACCGAATCGAGTGCGGCCAGCTGGTATATTGCTGAACCATCCCAAATGAGATTGGCTACTAATAACATAATGTTTTTGTTATTTATTGACAAACCGAACCTGTTGCCTGTAAGCAAACAGTAAAGTTAAATTAAATTAAAAGTTTGGCTACCAGCAAGCAAATAGTACAGATATCGATAACTTTGATTAATTACACCAAAATAATTTGTCGACTTTTTTATAAATAGCATTGTAATTTTTAGGCAAATATGTACCTAATTCGATTAAAAAAAATCAAATTGTTTGATTAATTTAAACAAAAAAAGGGGGCTGCAGGGCACTTATCAAAATTAAACAAACCTATGTTTGTTACTGATAACCAGTAGTTCGCAAATCCCTACATTAGGGCCTGCTGTAACCATATTTTGGTTAGTGTTAGCCAATATTTTTTTTCAGTGTAACAGATGCACTTTGAAGACGGACAGTTTAAAATAGTTTGAAATATTTTGACAATAATTTAAAATAGTTCATACTCAAGTGTACCTATGTATTCTTTGACAATGGTGAAAACTGAATATGAAAGCAATACTCCAAACATCATAGGTTTATGTACCTACCTAGTTCGATGCATAGCTATAACGTAGAAATCGATCGAAAAGAATCAACTTAATTTACGAAATTTTCGGAAAAAGAGGGTGGATTCTAGTAATTAAAACCGTATTCATTTGGCAGCCGTCACTCTTATAAACAATTTATGTGATATGGCCACCCCAACGGCTATTGTGTCCCACTTCATGCCAGTCATTTCCACAGACTTGACTGAGGGGATCCAACAATTTATTGTCCATAAGCATTAATACATTCTTTGTTCAGCACTTTCGTTCGTATTCTTATAAATCACTGCTGACATTTCCAAAATAAAAGAACTTTCTGCAAAAAAAAAACATTACTGCCTTAGAAAGGGAAATATTAAAATGCATCCATTAGTAAGAAGTAACACGCAATTTCCCAATCCAAATGAAACAATATCTAATCTAAACAGAATTAAATACCACAATTAGTAGCTTTCATTATTAATTGCTTTATTAATGCTTTCAAACTAATTAACCGTTTTCAATTCGACCCGTCTCGAGATAGCTGGGTCATTGTAAACCAGAAATAGTTCGGTAGGTACTGAGACGTAACCGTCGTAAATTAGAAGACATTCCCTCGAACAATGAAGTCATGTTCGAACACCGGCCGTACTTCAAAAATAACGTGAACAGACAGAGAAAGACGAAAACAACGAGTTCCCGAGAATGCAACTCGTTAAGTTTACCTCAAAAGGATTAAGCGTTCTGTTAAGAAGAGAAATTATTTTGTACCCGGAATTCTTTGTTAACGTGCCTCGTGTGGCGCGTTTCGTAAAGACACTATACATCACTTCAGTGGTGCTTTCATTACCGCCTGCCTCCTCCTTATATAGAAACAATGAATTACAGAACTCATCGCCTCCAACATCCCCGCGGCGTTAATTTTGTGAAAAAAACGTCAATTAACTTTCATGATCGAGACTTTCTACGGTTAAATAGGTACTTATTAGTAAAGATTACTAACGTATGTTGGTAGTGTTCTTGTCCATTACCAATCGGTCTAATTAGAGAGGCAGGAAGACCATGAGTTTGCAGAAATTTTCAAACAACAAGACTTGCACAAGGTTGTGCTTGTGCAAGTCTTGTTGTGCTTAAAGAATATGCAGTAATAAAAATAAATATATATGGATATTTATACAAACGTCAATATTTAGGTCGTAAGTCATAAAACTGGTAATAAAATACTGATGAATTGCACTCGCAGATTGCTATGTCAAAGCATTTCTTGGTCTCAAAATATGGGTGAAAGATGCAATAAAATAACCCAAAACAATAAAAAGTCGTCGTAAAAGTAATGCTTTCCACTAATGGCCGACTTGTCTAAACAAGTGAAATACGAGGGGAAGCAATCCATTGGGAAATAGTGTAAACTATAATACCTAATACTTATACACAATAATTTCTGATATCAGCTATTCCGTACTTAATTACGTATTTAACAAAAAAATACCGGCCAAGTGCGATTCGGACTCGCGCACCGAGGGTTCTGTACAAACCTGTAGGTCGAAAGTAGTAACTTTAAAATTTTCAAAAATATTTTTTATATGATGTAACAAAAAATTTAAGGTTTTCGCAATTTTTCCTTTATCTGCAATATAAGACGTTACTTCGTACCAAATTTCAAGATTTTAAGTTCACGGGAAGTACCCTGTAGGTTTTTAATACCGTGCGAGTTTAGAAAATTTGCGGAAATTTGCGGCATAAACGGCTGTATCTTTTGATTACTTTGGCTTAGAAGTTTGATTTTTTCACAGCTCCAAGGGACAGTAGACCTGAGTCGTCGTCGTCGTCTCAGCCATATAACACCTACTGGGTATAGGCCTCCCCCAAAAGGGGGGGGGTTTGCCATAATCGCCACGCTTCGCAGGCGGGTTGGCTATCGCATTATGGCCAAGTTTGTGGGAGACGCTGCTGCCCGTCTCTTGAAGGCTGAGTCCCTTAGTCGCCTTTTACGACACCCACGGGATGAGAGGGGGTAGTGCTATTCTAAGCCGACACTACACAGCTATTATATACAAATTTCAGTTTGATACTTCTACGCGTTCCTGAGAAAAAAGGTCTTGACAGACGGACGGACGGACAACGAAGTGATCCTATAAGGGTTCCGTTTTTTCCTTTTGAGGTACGGAACCCTAAAAACTGATTCCAACTAATAAAATAAAAAAGAAATATATATCATTCGTCTTACAATTCTACTTGCGAATATTAAATAAGCTAGGGTTATTGTATTTATTTTTTTATTATTAACTGTGCAGGCATTTGATAATTAAATTACGTTTTATATTTACCTTTAGTCATTAGACACAAGACTTACTTTAACGACGGAATGGCTGTGCAGTTAAGCGATTCATGATTCAAAAGAAAAAAATATAGAAACAGTCTTAAAAGATGTCACCTCATAAAAGAAAAGCTTTGAATTGCAACACCAATGCTAACGGTATGTACCTACTGTGATGTGCGGCGTCGGGAGACGAAATAACACAAGGAAATTCGAGTTTTAACTAAAATATTTATTAAGATAAAAAAAAGGGTTTTTATAGTATTTTTAAGTAGGTCAATACGTTAATGTCTTACAATGACATTTAGCTTGCTTAGAAAAGTATCCGATTACATGTTGCATGTTTACCTTAAAGAAAATAGAATATTAATTTATAATAAAACAATAGTCATTTCTATACGTCATAGACATGACGTGTGCACCACACTACACTACATACTAAGATAACATACGTACTTTAAAAACATAAAATGTATAATGAACCATGAACACAAAACAATCCTTATTGTGTAAAAATAACGATATTTTCATCAATTTCTGCAATCACATGAATAACAAATGTAAAAATTTAATATCATGAATTTTGACTAGTATCATCAACGCTTACGTGACGCGCGGCGCGACGCAATATTCGAAAGACGCCAATAATAATTTTTAACGTGCGATCTTCACAAAGATCTCTTTTTAACGCGTAAAAGATTCGTACGTTTCGTGAATTTTAACATAATAACTTATAAATCATCGCGATAAATCGCTTCCAGTAGAACGCTGACGTTAATTTCATACTTCAACGTAATATGGCAATGATTAATTAATATCGCATCTTACATTTTACCTTCTTGAAAATGGTTTCTTGAAAGAATTTCGTCAGAATAAATTTTACTTTATGCAGGTTTCCATTTGTTAAAATGCTTAGTTTTTTGTTATTTCCACAATATAGCTCTGCGAATTTACAATCAAGCAGATTCTAAAATCATTTAGCAGTTTCAACCGCATGGTTTCCGTTCCCGTGGGAATATCGGGATAAAAAGTAGTCTATGTGTTTGTCCACTACTTAAAGTCCCTACATACCAAATTTCATCCATATCCGTTCAGTAGATTTGACGTCAAAGAGTAACAAAAAAATATAATATTAGTAGGATTTTCTAACTATCCTTAAAGTCCCGCGGGGTTATTACCTATCTTTGCAACAGCAACGCAACAACAACGCAACAGCAACGCGACAGCCTATAATGCACGTGACTTATCGCTGTCGCGTTGCTGTTGCAAACATAGGTAATAACTCTGCCGGAAATCTTTTTAAGAAAGGAGTTTGAACTTTTTTGTATGGAGGCTGGCCTCGTCCAAATCCATAGATAATTAGAGTAAAAAAATCAAAAAGTTAAATAAAAATAAGCCTTTTGGAGTCGGAGCCAGCCAAGAAATTCTGTATTGCACCTCTATTACTTTTATTTTTCTTAGGAGTAAGGATTAAGTAGTGAGGATGACTAAGACGCAGTTATCTGTTATTAAATGTTATTTTATTTTTCAATATAGTCGCCTTTTAGGAGTATACACTTAGCATATCTTTTTTCTAAACGTAAAATTCCTTTTTGAAAAAAGTACGTACAGCAGCGATCACTGCGTTATCATCATTAAATTTCTGACCTCTAAGGTCCTTTCATCAGGGAAACAAATAAAAATCACTAGGAGCGAGGGCCGGTCAATACGACGACAGGTGCTCCATCAACTCATACACAGCATCTTTAATGGCAGTCATCGCAACTTTGGACTTGTGCACGGGGGCGTTATCCTGGTGAAACAAAACAACTTTTGCGAGTTAACCACGAAACGAAACAAATGGCATCCAAAAAAAAAGAGTATCGAAAACTTTTTTCTTTCTTAATATTATTAATAAATGAGCTATGCCTGCCAGTATTTCTTTCTTACCTACTATACCAACTGTTTTCTAAAACTTTTTTAAAGTAAGTATTCGTTTGTCATCATTACTACCTCAAACTGTATTATCTCATTTCAAACTAGCACCCCATCTGTATAAAGGAAACACGAAATGGGAATACTGCGCAGACGCACTGCAGCAGGAATAGTAATGCACCTATTTCAGTATTGCGGTGCAGTTTAAGGCTATACGTAGCTATACATTTCATGCATTATAACATCAGAAGTTAGACGAAACGATTTCACGCTTGCTTGGAACCGCATTTTAAATGTCTATTTAACTCGTTATGGTAGTAAAATGTATTGACGGATTTATTCAGCCAGCACAAACTAAAAAGATTATGAACATACATAGAACACTACTCTGTTCTTTGATTTTGTTACCATATTTTTTTTATGTACAGTCAACAGCAGCTACGCCTGTACACTTTGACCTTGAGAGCGCCCTTACGTCGCTCGTAATAGCGGCGGTTTTCGTAGAGCAGATGTAAAGCCGTACGTGCTGTTGACCGTACAAGCCTTAGAATGAATGAATGAAAGAAAAACAAAAGAAAGTTATAAAAATCTGCACTAGTTTTCTTTAAATATTAAAGTATTCTTACTTTAATATACTTATTCCTTATCCACCTTGTTTTAGAACAAGTAGGCACTTTGGAACACATACTAGAACAATTCAAAGATCATAACCCGAGATGCAGATAACAACCCTGGCAGGCGAGAAAACTGAAACCACATACCGTTAATAATCGTACTTATCTATAATAGACACTGCAGATGTCCTAAACTTCTATATAAACAGGCATCCTCCACAGATAATCGACGAACTCGCAGTCTGTGGGACGTGATGAGTTGATGATGCAGGTAATGTAGAAAATTAGATGTTGCAGTCCCAACGTACTGGCAACATTGCCAGTGCGTACAGTTGCGGGCAAATAAAGCGGGTCACAGCGTTATTTTCATACAAATATGTTCACTTTACAGTCTTATTATTCAAAAGTAGTTATCAACAGTTTATGTAAAAATGTAATGTTGATGTATGAGTCGAATGCTCGACTTACGAATAAAACTCCCAAAATTCAATATAGGTATACCTTCAGTTTTTTGCAAAATAATAAAAACAAATTCACTAATCCGTTTTCATACAACTTTATAATGAAAGCAAAATTAAACATTCGTTTCACTGACAGCTTAGGAAATAAAAAATAAAATATCAAATTGTTTTACATGCTGATTGAAAGATTTTTGCTATCGACACAAAAATCTTACCAGAAATACACAAACTTTTAATATACTTATTAGATCACAAAGTAAGCATGTTTGTATGAAAATAACACAATAACCCGCTTTATTTGTCCTCGAGTGTATTTAAATAATAATAAATGAATATTTCTTACACTCACACCAATTAACCTAGCCCCAAAGTAAGCACTATAAGGCAAGCCTTTGTCTAGAATCCTAGGTTATAGATACTAGGATAACGGATATAAATACATATAATTATTTTTATATAAGTATTTATGTGTAGTAATATAATAAACGTCCATGACTCAGGTACAAATGCTCATCTTCATCATACACGCATTTGCAACTACCGGGATTCGAACCCATTTCCTCAGAGTAGGCGACACCTTGAAACCTGTGTACATACCACTCTGCCACGGAGGTCGTCAAACGATTTATATCGAATAATTACTAGTAATGCTTTATTAATACTTAAAGGATCTCATTACCTTTCACGGTTGTGTCTATCGAGCGATTGGTAGATGTGAACATAAAATTACTACTGGTGACTGTTTTGTCAAATATCACTTATCAATACATAACATCAGTTATGATGAAGGCTAAGTGTCTCACCGTCATTCATAAAATAAAATAAAAAAGCTGACTCTGCTAAAACTTTATAATACCTACAAAATTTACAAAATGCGAGAAGCTCTGACTTTCTTTATTTCCGAACTTGAAAATAAACAAATTGAGACTTGTTTATTACAATACGGAACTATACGGTGATCGTAAAAGAAAATAGAAGGTACCTACTCGAAACTGTTGTTCATCTATTGACAAATAAATTAAAGAACGTAACGTATTTAACGCAATCGCATGTGTGTGTTCGTCTTGGAATGTCACAAACTGTTACCTAGAACTTAAGTTCATAAAACAGTATTTATAGCATTCCAAGGCGTAATAGTAAAGATATTATTACGATGTAGCCATTTCGCACTCTCGGCGAATGGTGAAAGCCAGCGGTTCCCAGGTCCTCCTACGCAAATTCCTTTAAGGATAGGATGAGCTGTGAGCATGCCTTTAAATCCCTTTAAGTTCACTGCGCTAACTGGTTACTTGGTGAAAATGTAAAGGTTCCCAGAAGGTACTGTGGAGATTGTATATGTCTCCGCACTACAAGGACGCCGCTACACCGCCGTTGCTGGTTTTGTTTATAATAAAATTAAGAAAGAGAGGCCCGTCGTGCGTAGATATGGACGGTCGCTTTGTCAAATATTGTTAAAATTGTAAAAATACTAAATTGATTCAATATAAAAACAGTATCGAGTTAAACATCGTTTTTAATATGAAAAGAGCTCGCCCCCGTCACAGTACTGTGGCAATCGAAGGCTTTTATAAAGAAGACACACTGACTGTTTTTCTGAATTTATTTAGCTACTAAAATTATGTGTGCAAGCGGGTCAACCGCTGCTACGCGCTTATCTTTTTTTTTTACTAGAGCAAGAGCCATAGAATTCTTAATTCAAAGCTGATCTACTTCTATTCCAACGAAAGCGTCAGATGAAGCAAAGAGTTTGCATAGCAATGCCAAAGCATCACATTCCCCGGGTACTAATAATATGTTTTTATTCGCGAGAAGAAATAAATTTTCTATTGGCTCCCCTCTTCACAAAAAGATATAAAAGCCTAAGCTGATCCGTACCTAATGGGGAATATACAATAAGGGTGCTGGCCTTTACTACAGGCTAATCGAAACAAAGGTTAGCAAACACTAAGTAAAAACCATGGACGTAATATACTAACGGGACTGAGTACCTACTGCCAAAATTTTAAGCTACAAAAACACACCTTAATGAATTGTCAAGCAACATTTGCTGAGGCAAAACAAGCCGAGTGAGATATCTACAACAGAGGCCGTTTGTCCCTTTCTAAACCTTGCCATACGGTAGAAAGGTAAACGATAGTTTGTAAAAAATGGTAGAAATTATACCAGACAATTATTGAACTATTATACAATCTCTAAGGATAACTAATTAGTAAGAACCAAGTCCTTATTTACAAAGATAGTTATTTTGTAACTTACCTCTTAATATTTTAATTCTGTTTTTCTTCACACACTTGGAAGTATTTTTTTTACTACTTACAATGTCAACATTTTGTTTGATGTGTCTTTTGTTTGATGTGTCATGCGTATCTTGGTGTGGTATATTAGATGTATAACAAATAGGGTAACCATGCGATGCGGGATTAGTGGATAATAGTGTATTCATCTGCAAAAGACCGGCCAAGTACGAGTCGGACTCGCGCACCGAGGGTTCCGTACAAACCTGTAGGTATATAAGTAAAAGTTCACCCATCACGACAATCTAGCCATAGTTATGGTATTTTTATTGCAAAATCAAATTTTAAAGTTTCAAAAATATTTTTTATTGTATGATGCAACAAAAAATTTACGGTTTTCGCAATTTTTCCTTTATCTGTACTATAAGACGTTACTTCGTACCAAATTTCAAGATTCTAAGTTCACGGGAAGTACCCTGTATGTTTTGAATCCCGTGTGAGTTTCGAAAACTTGCGGAAATTTGCGGCATAAACGGCTGTATCTTTTGATTGCTTTGGCTTAGAAGTTTGATTTTTTCACAGCTCCAAGGGACAGTAAACCTGAGTATTAGATAAAAAGAATCACGTAAATCGGTTCAGAAATCTCGGTGAAATCGGTGTACATACATAAAAAAATAAATATATATATATATATATATATATATATACTAACCTTTTTGGAAGTCTGTTAAAAAAACAATTATTTCTCTGTCGCGTGGCATTGTTATACAAAAAAATCAACAAGTCCCTGAGCAACATTGATATGATTATTAAAAAAAAAACAGTTTTTTGAAGAATCTTCTCAATCGCAAAGCTAAATGACAACCCGAACCCCCATGAAACCGAAACTCAAAAACCTTCTAAATTAATAAACACTAATCGTAATCACAATGTAGAAGTCTACACATACATATGCAATTAAATTAAATTAGCATCGCCTTATGTCAAATGAAATCAACTCGTAGATGATAATGTCATTGAACCCTGCAAAAGTGCAGAGTCATTACAGAACTGAATAATATCAGATACAACTACATTTATGATATTATGCATTTAGGCTTATGTGGTGTGTTTCAGAATTCCTTTTTGTTCTATTCTCTATTTAAAAAAATAATAAAGGAATATCCATATGTAACTTATATTTATTATTAATTTCCGCGTTGCTACAACATGCGGAGACCAATAATAAATCTCGGAATATTATGATTAGTCAAAATCATTATGATATTACAAATTCGAGTACCTACTGTTAAATTTAGCTCAACTTGAATAATGACAAACTATTGCATTACTCACAAGTAATGGTTTAAAAACATAAACTTAAGCAAAACAGGAAATATTTATGTGTCAAGCAAATTGAATAGTGATGATCTCAGAATAATATTTTGGACGTTTATATTAGATATAATGAATAATGTTAATGTCTAATAATGACACATATACATCAATAACGTTATAATTAATAACAAAAACAATTTATTATTAGCAATGCCGTGCACCTATGAATACTGTGATGTATTCAATTATATTAAATAAAATAAAATGAAAAAATAAGATTAAAATAAATAATATTCACATTACCTAATTTTTGATAGAATTATTTTCGATGACTTGCCTCTCAACTGTATTTTTTGCAATTTAATTAAACTCTCAGGCCTCGGGATATGAGACATTCCATTTATTACATTGATATTCCATTGTTCTCTGAACACCGGTGTCCTGCTAGCAAATAACGAATTATTATGACAGTCACTATTTATCACGTTTTTTACAACTATGTTTAAAGCCTTAGTAAGTTTGTTGCAGTTAACTAAGGGCCGATTTCACCGTTCTCAATAAAAACCGAGTTTAATTGAACTTGGTTCTGCGTAAGCAGATCAGAAATTAGTTTTGATGGCTGTTACGTCGCACTGGTTTTACCGCCTCGATCCGGCGCTCGGATACCGTTCACTATAACTTAGTTTTTGAAAAGAATGAAAATAAGGGTTCGAATGGTTGCAATTAAAGAAATTGTTCCTTCATAAATGGGAAAATAAAATAAAATAAATTTATGCAGAACACGATATTTTTCAATCAAAATGGTCAGAATGTAATAGGTATTAGAAATTTAAAAAAATTTGGTACCTATTTTGTTAAAAAAAACAATACAAATATCACGTGTAGGTAATATACTTAGGTAAATTGTCAAAACAAATTATGGGGATTTTTTAATATTGTAGAAATAAGGCTCTATTCATTTTTTTTATGCAAACACAAGAAGACCATTTCTTTCCATTATTTCTTCCTATAAAAATAAACAAACATTTCTCCCATATATATAATCTTCGGAAGTAACTCTATTATTCTCCTACTAGTATTATGTGAAAGTTCAGTTTGGATGTTCTGCAGATGTTCAGATATTTGATACGCAATTACACAAAAATTGTTACTTAGACTGAAATTCTGCACATAGATAGTTTAAAAAAGGAAGGAGGAAAAGAAAGGAGGTATAAATTAAAACCACGCACGTGAAACCGTGGACAGCCACTAGATATCAATGATCAAAGTGCAGCAGCCTCGTTTTGAGTCCAGTTTCTATTATACTCGACACCCACAGGCAGAGCAGTGGCCCGTTCGCTATTCCAACTGACATGCTTTCAAAATGGAATAAGTAAACAAAACTACGAATATCACACTTGGTATTAGACACCACATGATCAATTTTCTCTGATTTCCAATAAAATTTGGTAGATAAATAATGTTTTGGTCAGTCAATTATTGAGTTTCTGTTCAGTGGTAATCTAAAAAAAAAAATATTATGTCTTTAGAACATTAATTAAAGTATTAGAATTTTGTGACCGGAAACCTCGAGGAGAAAAGAGATAAAGGTATAAAAATATGTAACGTATTTTTATACCAAAAGATGTAAAACTACGTAGTTAGTTATTATTTATAGTTATTTGTTATAGTTTATTTCATTGTTATCAGGCAGGACACAGATATCCGGTTCGGATTTTATTTTTTAGAGTTATTAGTTAGCGTCTAATCCATTGTTATCAAGCAGGACACAGGTATCCGGTTCGGATTTTATTTTTTTATAGTTATTAGTTATACTTTATTCCATTGTTATCAAGCAGGACAGGTAACCCGTTCGGATTTTATGAACTAAAATCTCGCTATTATTCTTAATATATATAATCGTCCCAAAATGTATAACAAGTATTGTTTTTCGTAAATGCACATGTTAAACCCAAGGTGGTAATAACCTCCCTCTTATAAACCCACTGAGTCGGTGTAGGAGCAGGTTCCGCCGGCCGGGCGACATTCCTGCTCGTTGACACTAAATTCGCAAAGTATTATATCATTGAGAGATATCCTAGTAAAACCTACACTTGACTAGAACATAATTTGTATCACTTGTGGCTTCAGGCATTATACGAATCAATACACTCCAGAAATTTAATAAAGATGAAATGTCATTAGCAATTTTTTTTACTTATAAAACTCATTTTTAGTAAATGATTAACCGACTAATTAACACTAAATATAATTTAAATATTATGGCTTCCTTTAAATTTCGAAGGGACAGACGTTTGACAGAAAATTGACTCTTGTATTTGTTCAAATTTTTAAGCCAAGGTGTATTAAATAGAGTTGTGTCCATATTCTTTCAACACATACATGCATTAAAGCATGGTGCCTATATTATACTCGAAATAATCTCTAAAAAGTTCGAAACCAAAACATTCAGTTTTTGTAATCATAATAAATTGTGCCCGTCCAGAACATGCGATTCTAAGTCAAACATGCTATTATCACTTTAATAAGGCAAAATTACTTCGTGGAAATTTATCATTAGAGTTAAGCTCGCATGCTATTAAATACTAAACACGCAATCCTACACATAAACACATAAGCCTCATAACCTTGACCACACTATCGTACAGATTACATTTTCTCAAAAAAATATGACCGCATTAATACCCAGTGGAATGCGTTAATATTTTACTGCTCTCCATCACGTCATTGCTAGAATCACATTGCTTTTTTCATGCTATTTATGAAGTAGATTTTTCTAATTACTTTTGCGAAATTTCCTATTGTGCCATACTTATTGACTTAATGGATCGAGAAGATTAAACACACTGTGTATGGGATAAGAACTGCTTTGACTTGCGTCGTTAAACTCTCTGTATTTAATACACTAAATGCATCCATGACATCTACAATTAAGTAACAGAACAATGCGTTAGTAGTTTATAAATATAGGTACTATACGTAATGTATTGGACATAATTATAAAATGAAAAACAACTCTTTTAAATATTTTCTTACACGAACAACCCAAAATAATTATTCCTTTTTTTACTCCTTTTTTTCTGAGAAATAGTCTTAAGTAATGTCATTTATAAAGCAAATGCGGACCATCAGAATGATATTGGCCCAGTGCTAACGGTCCTCGACCGGCTTGTCGGGCCACATTAATTATAGATGTACTGTACTACTAGGAAAAACTAAGCTCCATTAGAAGCACAGTTACGTAAAACGAATAGCCTACATGTTACAAGAACTGGCCCCTGCCTAAGTTGTTTCCTGCAATACGACTAGAATATAAAAATGTATGGAATTGACATGGAACGTCACTAATGATGGAATAGTTTTAATTTTCACCCATTTAAGATGTAATTTTACGCCACTTATTAAATCCAGAGTTTTCCTTCTGAATTGTCTTATTCAGACGTTGTAGCACGAAGAAAATTCTCCTAAGAATTGTAGAGCTGTGATTATTATTATACCTATAACTATTGTAAAGATTGTAAAAAATACTGAGAGGATAGGCTTCGATGAAAACAATTTAGCTAGAGTAAACAGTACTTAGTTACATTGAAAACAAATGAATGATAACAGAAACAAATCAGTAAAAATAAAAAGGTAAACTAAATCTAAAGATTTTCGCAACATAAAGTTTTTTAACTAAAAGAACCATTACAGTACCGTACAGTTACCTTAAAAAGCCGAAATGACTATTACTAGAACAAACTCTTGCTTCCATTCACCAGACTAAAACTATTCTCCGATTTCCCACGCTGCATGCTTATTAAAATATCATATCATATCCCCAATTCTATCAAAAGTTTGGATAAAAATAAATAAATATTTCTTACACTGACAGCAATTAATCTAGCCCCAAAGTAAGCAATGTAAGGCTAACTTGTGTTATTATGGGATACTAGGGTAACGGATATAAATACATATAACTATACATATATAAGTATGTATGTGTAGAAATGCTCGTATTCATCATACAAACATTTGCCCCTACCGGGATTCAAACCCGGGACCTCAGAGTAAGCGATACCTTGAAACCGGTGTACGTACCACTCTACCACGAAGGTCGTCAATAATAAGGATAAAGATACTAACTTCGAAAATCATAAAAAAAAATCTTATTGAAAAAAGTTACTATAACGTCCAAGAATTTTTTTGAGACAATGTTTGTGATTGGGAATACTATCGGTAATGATTATACAGATTGTAATAACATACCTTACTTAATAATAATGGCTAACTTTAGAATGTAAATATTTTAACTACCATCTGAAAACATTCAATACAAAAAGTTTATAAATTGTATAATTTTTTATACTGTACAATGTCAATTAGGCTCTAAAATATGTGTTGATATTTATTAATTTAGGTAAGATTTAGTATAAATTACTACACTGCAGGGCGTTACATGCAACTCTACATCTAAGTACTCTTTTATAAACCTGTACTACACATATGGCATGAAATAAAGAATATGAATATGGAACATTTATATGAAATATTCAGATTAACAAAGTTAATCGTTTTGTCGGTAGTTGTTTTTTACATTTCAGCGTCAACTTCGATCGTAGATTCCAATGATATTATAAGTGTGTACTTGAAACAGATATGTCATAAGAGCTCGCATTGTGAAACATTAGGAAGACCCTATATGGGGTCTGATTTAATTTGCTATCTCTTTCATTTCCGTACTTTTTCGTGTCTTTTGTCCTACTTGTCAATTTTCAATGTGTGCAGTCTGCGTCACAGATTTCAACGCAAATTACTATGAGGATAAATAATCTATTATAAAACCTAATTGGTAGAATCGAATAGTTTTAAAATCTTACCTAGGCGACGAAATACGGTCTTAATGTGAGCAATACGTGATTTTCCGGTAAATAGAAGTATTTACAATTCAGCAGTGCGATATTTATTTCGGCTATTGCTGTATCTTTAAAATTCAGCATTTGCCTATCATTAAAGCAATATTGCGAAAGTGAAAGTAATTAAGAAAATAAAAATAATTGTTATGTATCTTTGTATTATTTAAAGTACTGTGTACATTCGACATATTTACATGTACTCATCAAGATTTGAACGTGTACCTTGATCACGCCCGCCCTTATCAGAGGGCTTATACGTCAACTGTTCCGATGTAATTTTTTTTGTCGTCGTAGTAGTTGACGAATAAGTCATCAAATGCGTTTCTCGGTGTGCAACTATAAAAGTTTATGTACTGTTGACATAACTTAAAACAGTAATATTTTTTTTATGAACATCGGGGAGACTCATATCCTTCATCATACCTGATGTTAAGTATTGATAACGCTGAAGATGGAAGCGAGCCTCTCACGGAATCCTCAACACTGAAGAACTGGCTATCTTATCTCTAACTGCCGGAACACAACAATGCTAAAAACGTTGTTGTTATGGCGTCAGCAGATTATATAATAGTAACAGAAGTTGCACTCCTTTGAACTCCAAGTAAGCCGACATAAGATGGTGGTAGCGAGCCAGCCCCCCTAGCATGAACACCACTATATCCCGCGATATGAGATAGCGCATCATGCTGTCTTGCTTACTCAGCTAAGATGTGAGCGGGACAGCGGCACGTTATCGAGTTATCGAGTCGATAAAAGCCGCTCATACTAGGCCTACTACCCCCCTAGCATGAACACCGCTATATCATGCGATATGATATAGCTCATCATGCTGTCCTGCTTACTCCGCTACGATGTGAGCGGGACAGTGACACGTTATCGAGTTATCGAGTCGATAAAAGCCGCTCATGCTAGGCGTACTTGTGGACTTACAACATGTCCTTCCACCAACTAATACCGAATAGAATGTTTACCCCCGCTGGGAATCGAACCCGGGGTTCTGAGTCAGATACCGTTGGTTGTTACCGCTAAACCACAGAGGCGGCTAAATATTAATTGTTGATACTCGTACATTTAAACTATCAAAATTTTTTCCACTTTTTATCGTTACTTAACGCGAATTTAACCTGTGAAGAGCTAATCTGTCCGGGATAGCAGCGGCGGCGACGGCGACCGTTACGCCGCTAACTGTACATAATGAGATCCACAATGCCACTCGATACACTACCACCTCTAACGATAACTGTGCACGTTCCACTTTTAAATATTCAATCGAATCTTTATTGCTTTTCTTTTATTTTTCTTTCTTTAAAATAAGGCTGTTAAAGTTATGGATAAATGATTTGGAATTCATGATTTTCAAATCTTTCTTTAATTTTTTAATTTGTTACGAACGTACAATACTTATTAAATATTCTCTTAAGTAACGCATGAATAGCACACCTATCATGTTAAAATTTATTCGTCCACTATTATGCTAAAATACTCTCTCATACTCATACATAATCATCTTCAGAAAAGCTCCAGAAAAGCTCCAACAAAACTTATTGAATTTAGTTCACACACTAGCGGATAGTAAAAATATAACGTCTTTACTACGTGACTTACAAATTAAATAGTATAGGAAGTGACTAACACCCACATTCTAAGTCGTTCCTCCAAAACTTACTTGTCCTCGACTTAACGAAACCTCATTGAAAACCTCTTTAAAATACTCCTCGAAATCGGTATTCTAAGTCATAACTCCGTAAGGACCTGGAGGAGCCAAAGAGTACGTAGCCACTCCGTGTTAGGTCTAGCGCACACTACCATTTTTACCCACGACGAGGTTGAGTGGAGTGTAAAAAGTTTTGGAGGATCGACTTAGAATATGGGGGTTAATCTGTCTCCACTTCCTACTGCAGAACTAAAAGGAGAAACGTAAAACAAATCCGCTTTGCGTAACGAAAACTTGACGAGTAAACAGAAGGGACGTATGAAAGTTTTAATATTTAGTACCCAAATCAAAGTTATGCTGATAAAGGTACCATCATCTGCCTACTTTATTACTTTTATCATTGTCAACGGTGGAGTATCGAAATCAAAAACTGACGCAAAAGGTCATCAAAATAACAAAACAAAAATACCGATTACTCTCCGATTGAGCTATTTTTGAGCATATTTTATTGTTAGTTAATAGTATTTATCAGTAGATCAGTAACACTAGCCTTTTCTTGGAAAAACTCAATAAAAATAAGTATCAAGTCAAAGTTAAAGAAGTTTTAACCCCGCGCCGCTGTGGTCCAGTGGTAACAACCACCGGTATCAGACCTAGGGGTCCCGGTTTCGATTCCCAGCGAGGGTACATATTGTATTCGGTGTGGTTGGTGGTAGGACTTGTTGTTTTCAGCATTGTTGTGTTCCGGCAGTTAGAGATAAGATAGCCAGTTTCTCAGTGATGAGGATTCCGGGAGAGGCTCGCTTCAATATTCGGCCTTATCAGTAGTTGCATCAGGTATGGTGAATAAGAGTCTCCCCGTTGATCATAAAATTAGTAAATTAGACCCAGTGGACGTAATAATGATGCAAATGCAAATTTGAACATAAAAATCAACCACATATCTACCTTGTTTATATGGACAATATCTAAGTTATTGTTCATAATTTTCTTGACAAACCTTGGCGTATGTTTTTTGATCAAGTGGAAATCGAGAAAGTCTGCTCATTAACCACTAACCTGTTCTACCGCTTAGGTCTTTATTTAGCTTGGAAACTCGTATGGGTAACGGGCGTACGCGCTAAAAGCATGCATACTCTCGATCATCACCACTTGCCGCTGCTTGTGTATTGATAAAAAGAATACTTGTCGTTATATGACAAACTAGCGGTCGCCCATGGTTTCACCCGCGTGATTCCCGTTCCCGTGGTAATATCGGGATAAAAAGTCTATGTTTAAATCTGGGCCATCTACTATCTCTATGCTAAATTTCATCCAAATCCGTTCTGAAGTTTTAGCGTGAAAAAGTAACAAACAATCAAATTGACATGCGAGTACTTTTGCATTTATAATATTAGTAGGATTTTAGTAGAAAAATACTAAAAAACCAATCCACTCGTCTCACAAGTTGGTCTCAGGCGGGACCTGTGAGACAAATAGATGTTTCACCTCACACGCTCTGAAAAGGAAGTTTTGTCAATCAGTTTAGTTTTATCGCTTTTTGCAGCCTAGCGCGACAAAGTACTTTTTTAATTTAATACCTACAAATATGTCATAATGCGTTCCGAATCGGACTATTGACTTTTTTGTTATATTTGATTCTTATTTTAAATAGCTTTAAAATATTTATAATACTCCGTTTTGGTTTTATTATATTATTTTAGTTCATTGAATCATAAAAACAATAACAATAAGATTAAACTATTTGTTATAAGAATTTTATATTAAGCTGGGTGAGATTTCACAACCTATAATTGGATTTCGGACTGTGACATAAATATTTATTTTTAAATTGTCTTTGTCTTGTACCTCATGTCAGTGTCAACATTTACGGAATCATTTTTATTCTTATTAATAAGTAACAATATAGTCCTACTTTAAATAACTTTGAATTAACTATAATACTCCCGTTTTTATTATTTTAGTTTTTTATATTATTAAAACAACGAATATAAGGTTTAGATTAAACTTTATGTTTAAAGATTTTTTTACCGGAAGTTGACCGCGGAAACAACCATAAAATGTTCCTCGCTGTTGTGAGGTGAAAAATTGTGTGTTGCGCTCTGCAGAAAAGTTTTTAGCGTCTCGTACCTTTGAAATCCTCGCTTCGCTTAGGATTCAATAGAGGTAACTCGCCGTTAAATAATCAACTTTCCAGCTTTGCATAACAAATACCTATTTTCTAGTATTTTTCTTTTACAATCATATAAGAAAGCAAAATGCATAATTTAAAAATCATTAATGCTTGTCGTTGTTTTTTGATAAACCAGACGAAACCAGAATAATAATGAACTATGCCTATAGTATTGTTCAAGGTAACTTGGCACAACTACTATTGAAGTACAGCAACTTTTAAGCATTAAAACGAGCTTTTTCAAGCTTTTATTTAACTTGCACTGCGAACAGTGACAACTTATATTATCATACGAATATAATAATATAAGTTGTCCGCATCAAAATATGGTAACCATTTTTCGTTCCAGCAGTTAAAAGTTAAGTATTCTGGGAGACGAGCTAATCCACCTTTAGCTATGTCACTACTTAAAACAGCTGGGGATCAATTCTGATAATGTGTGGCATAATCATAATTATATTATTGTAATCAAGTAATAATATTAATAAATATTTCTTACACTCACACCGATAAACCTAGCCCTAAGTAAGCACTGTAAAGCTTGTATTATGGCATACTAGGGTAACGGATATAAATACATATAACTATACATATATAAGTATTTATATGTAGAAATATATAAAAACGCCCATGACTCAGGTACAAATGCTTGTATCCATCATACAAACATTTGCCCCAACCGGGATTCGAACCCAGGACCTCAGAGTAGGCGACACCTTGAAACCGGTGTACGTACCACTCTACCACGGAGGTCGTCAAGTGTTGCAAATATAGTGCTCTTTTACACTGTTCTTGGTACCTACTATATACTATACATAGGTTGATACATTGTAAAAAAGTCAAAACTTTTTTCGTAATTTTATGTCACTCGATAAAATTTACCCGATATAAACGTTATGGAAAGTGCCGACTGGCCCAATAAAACATCTTTGAGTGCTTCCTTTTTCATATACATCCGAAAATAATCCGGTTTCGATATAAAAACTGAATACGTGACTTCCAAAAAATATAAAACAATTGGCGACATCGGGACGCAATGGAATTTGTAGCCTCAGGCCATGATTTACAAAACGATTACTTTCAATTTATTACGAGACATCTCAATAAAACTTTTTATTTTCCACTTAATTTTTTTATTAAAAATACAAATTTAACTATAGTAAAATTCTGAGGTTTACATACTTATATACTGCTAGCTACTAGATGCTGTGAAACGTGACAACTGCATCAGTGAGTTTATCTAGATCCCAAGCTGTCTGCATCGCAGGGCTGTGCAGTTGCCACAAGTTGTCACGGTTCATTTCATTTAATTTATTTCCACAGTGTTTATGTTTTAATTAGGATTTTTCAACAAGTAAATTTACTAATATTTACTAAAATATATATTATTTTGTTTTAATTTTATATTCTAATTTAGCTTTCTTGAAATGTGTGTCATAAATGATGTATTTGCCTGATAAATAAATAAATATCATAAAATATAATTAAAGAAGGATTTTTACACGTGATTATCTAATACAATGCTGTTGTTTTAGTTTATAACTAGCCTTCTGCTCGCGACTTCGTCTGCGAGGAATTAGCTTACAATCCCGTTTTATTCCCTATCCCGTGGGAATATCACAAAATTATTTCTTAGTGCTCGCCTACATCGTTAATAGATCCTGTATGCAAAACTTCAGCTTAATAGGTTCAGCCGTTTCGGTTGTGCTTTGTCTGTCAGTCAGTCACGGTATTGTTTTATTAGTATAGATAGATAGAAAAAGATTTGCAAAGCCTGAAAAATCGTTGTTAAGAAGTATACTTTACATACCCATTATAGATACATCAATTCAGAATTACATAACGTACCTGTAACAGAATAAAAGTAACATTAATATAAATATAGTAAAAAATCTACGGGCCCTGGATGAACTACCTTAAACCCTTTAGTTAGCCCATTTTACTGAAAGGAAACATTCCATTCTTTAATTTTTAAAGAAACAAAACTGCATTTAAAGATTTCTGATTTTTTTTCAAAAAAGCCTTGAATAAATGTGCTTTATCCATGCAGTTATTTATAAGTTGAGTTTTCATGTGTTCCCTTTAATTTAATTTACTATGTTTGATAAAGATAGTTGATCCTTTTGATTGACTCTATCGATAGATGGTATAAAAGTACAGAGTGTCATTTTTTACATATTTTAGCTGGTTCGATTCCTGGGTGTGGGAAGTATTTTTGAAAATGGTCCAATGCAGTTGTGTTTCTTTTAAAAAATAAGGAATGTTTCCTTTCAGTAAAATGGACTAACTAAAGGATTTGAGGTAGTTCCCCTCTGTGGCCCAGGCTGTATAGTATGTATGAACTTGTAATAAAATCTCTTTGGCTATACTATTTATTTCTGGCTGGTTTTGGTATCATTAAAAGTTAAAATTTTAAAGAAGATAATTCCAAATTCAAATTAGGAAAATGTATGATTTTCATTAGTTTTTCTTACTGTCAAGATGAGTGAATCTAATACAGAAATTCGATACATTTAAAAAAATTACTATAAAAAAGGTAAAAATGCAACGCAAGCCGAAAAAAAATTTGCGATGTTTATGGACCTAGTGCAGTATCTGTGAGAATAACACAAAATCCGGAAATTTTGATGTCAAAGATGCACGTCGCTGGTCGCCCTATTACGGATAAAATGGATGCCATTTTTGAAAAAGTGGAGCATAATCAGCATATCAGTAGTTACGACGTAGCTAAACAACTGGGATTTGACCACAAAACAGTTTTGGCACTTTTGAAAAAACTGGGTACACAAGAAAGCTCGATATTTGGGTTTGTCACGAGCTCACTGAAAGAACCCTAATGAACAGTGTACTCATTTGTGATTCTTTATTACGACGTAATGAAACCTAACCATTTTTGAAGAAGCTGATAACTGGTGATGAAAAGTGGATCATGTACGACAAGAACGTGCAAAAAAGGTCGTAGTCAAAGGTCGGTCAGGCTTCACAGACTGTGGTGAAACCCGGGTTAACTCGCAACAAAGTGATGCTGTGTGTGTGGTGGGATTGTATGGGCATTATTCAATATGAGCTGTTACCACCAGGCAGGATCATCGATTGAACTCTACTGCGAACAACTGATGAGATGAAGGCAAGAAGTTGAGAGAAAGCGACCGGAATTAATCAACAGAAGGGGTGTGGTTTTTCATCATGATAACGCTAGACCTCACACGTCTTTAGCCACTCAGCAAAAATTAAGAGAATTTGGCTAGGAGGTGTTAATGCATCCGCCGTATAGCCCTGACCTTGCAACTTCAGATTTCCAACTGTTTCGGTCTCTTCAGAATTCTTTAGGCAGTATCAGGTTAACAGCACGACAGGACTGCCAAAACCACTTGTCGGGTTATTTTTATCAGAAACCTGAAAATTTCTATAGCAATGGGATCATGTCCCTTTCTACAAGATGGCAAGAAGTTATCGAACAAAATGGCACCTACATACTTTAGTTAAATGTAAATAAACTATATAAAAAAATTATTTGAATTTTCTTAAAAAAATAAAAAAGAAACTTTTTCATCTACCTATTATTTAAATATTCATCTAACTTATATAACATACAAATAATTAAAACTTCTTTTTCAAACTTTTACTTTACTTCATAAAATATTACCACCACTGCAGTCCTTGACAATCTATAGTATATTTAATAAGTCACTTCAGGTGTTATCTGATAAGAGTCCTTGATATCTCCTTCATATTTATTCGTGATGTTTGCTTTTGACTAGATGACGCCATCAAGCAACTTCATATAAGACCCTACGGACAGGAAACGGGATAGACATACTAATATATGTACCTATATTATTTGTCCAACGCGAGATATTACTGTTAATTAATCTTCGTTTTGACACAACTGCGATAACCTTGTGTTGAAGAGTTTTATTTATAGAATTTCTCACAATATATTTGATAGCTAGGAAAGTGGTTTTTTGTTTTCCTTGCATACATAGGTGGCATTTCTTTTGTTTTCAATTACGATACTTTGTCTATATTACTCGTAATATTGAATTCTTATATAAAACTCAAACAATATTTAATTTTTGGCCTTCAGTATAGAATTACGGATATTATAACCAACGAAGGTAATTACACGTGGATGGAGCGGATTGTGGATTGTCGAGCATATGAATCTGGCACTTCAGGCCGTCTCAGATTGGGGCAACGCCAATCTTGTCAGTTTCAATGCCACTAAAACACAGGCTTCTTTATTCACTGCAAAACGGAGTCCCTTCTAACTGACTCCGACTTTCCAGGGTGTATCCTTGCCGATAGCCGAAAATCTGTAACTTCTTAGTCTGAATCAGTCTGTCGTCCTGGCGTCAATTTCTAAGGCTAGGCGATACTTCTCCCGAATCAGCTACTCCATTTATACAAAGCGTAGATTCGGCCGTCACTGGAGTACTGCTGTGGGATCAGCTAGAGCTTCTGGAATCGATTAAAAACCGTGCCAGGAAACTCATCGGAAACTCAGCTTCCGTGCCAGGAAACTTGACCACGGCGGAACTTCAGAGCCTCAGTCACCGCCGCAAAGTTTCATATCTACCGGTCTTTTATAGGATACACTTTGGAATTTGTACAAGAGAACTGCACAACCTTGTTCCTCCAGCCCCTTTCCACCATCGGAGTACCAAACGCAGGTTAGCTTATCACCCGTACGTCGTTGACATTCTAACGGTCCGCACCAAGTGCTTTACTGACACATTTCTTATGCGACCGCTAAAGAATGCAATGCGCTGCCTGCTCATGTGTTCCCGGATTCCAACAACCGTGTCCTCTGCAAGGCGAGAGTGAATAGACATTTCCTGGGCAAGCATGCAACACCTTAGACCATATCCTGTTTTTAAGCACGATGGTGGTCAAATGACTGCCCAGTTATTATTTTTAAAAAATTACACCTACCAAACAAATAAATTTGTACAAAAATAAAACAAAAAGCTATGTATTCTGACAGCTAAATATCGATGAATCTCGTATCATATCACATTCCTCTGGTCAACAGTACTACTTGTACAATCGTGTAACATTGTACTGTACGATCTGTAAGATAGCTATTTCTGCTCGCAAAAAGCATTTGAAATCTTGTTAGTGGTTGATGGACGGTCCATCTCGCCGGGGACAGATCGTTATACCGACGACTGTGGCACAGAGTACGTAAGGCGGTGGGGAACATCCAAGAGAGAAAACTTTCCGTACGCCTAGCACGCCTAGCACGAAAAAACTTCGAGTTACTGTGGAAAAAGTATCGTCAGCAAATGTATGACTTATTGACTATCGTTCCTACCGGGCGTAAACGCAACTTCATATTTTTCCTATTAATTTTTTGACATGTCGATTAGAATAATTACTTTAAGTTTTTCGTGCTAGCCCCACTGAAGTATTCGCAGTCGCGATTGTCAAAAGGAATAAGCGGTGCTATTAATATTTCATGAAAAGGCAACTATAGTCGAATATTTAACTCAGTAGAGTAATTTTACAGGTGCCAATGTCGTTTTGTTAAAATAATGCTGCCTTAAAATGTAACTATAATGTCAATATTAATTTTGTATACAGTCATATGCAATTACATAGAAACACTAAGCAACCTTGTCACATTACAATATTGAATGACATTTGTGGACAGAGAGAGCTTTATTTCCGTGTGCGTTAATGCGATAAGTTTGTAAAGTGTATATATCGCAGCCATCTGGTTACTTCAGCCATTTGATTGAAAGGCTAGTACATTTATTAAACGTTGAATGCCTAGGCCGATCGTTGATTGAACTAGCATCACTTAACGTTCAACTAGTTGGCATTATGTAAGTTAGCCCTTTGAAGAGGCTGACGTTAATTCAGCCACACGATTCAAATTTATTTTATTATTTTGCCACTGGGGCGCTGGTCATCTCAAAATAAATATGGCGTCAGATAGCTCGCATCACCTGGCAATTCTATGTGCTTTGTTTTCGTTTCAACTTAACTACATTGTTTTATTAATATTAATATTGATTGAATAAAAATGTGTGATAAAAATATGCCTGATATTACTCCGCCGGCTCCAAGTATTCACGAATAGTTTTTAGTTATTTATTTGTTTAATGCTTTTGTAAACTAAATATTAATTGTACTAATGTTTGTAGGTAATGGTAAATAAAAATATAAAAAAATATAAATTAACGGGCTAGCCCTTCAATTGAACGGCTGATTTAACCAGTTGGCTGCGACATATACATGTCATTGCTGGTAACTGTACGTGAATGGAATCAGTACTGGATCTGAGCAAATCATTACATAAGACATTTTAAAGCAGGATAATTAAAAAAAAAATGGCATCTGTCAAATAATCTACTGAATTAAAAATCGGAGTATAGTAAAGAATTTTCATCAGGATCTAAACAATTTTTATTTTTACGAATAAAACTACAGTTGCAACCCTAGAATCAGGCAAGTTTTTTGTATAAGTATGGTGGGAGAGTTACTTCTGGTTTTTTTTTAATAGACTTCAAAAAGAAGGGGGTTATCAATTCGTCGCGTATATTTTTTTTACATTTACAATGTGTGGCATTGCATCTGATGCGACATATGAATCTAAGTTAATGATTACTATATCGATTTTCCGATTTCTATATATAAAATTTATAAAATTATCCTTCTGGTAACTTCTTATCCTGTGGTGGACCGACTGGCCCGTGGCACCCAGAATATTGTCTGTCTGTCGGCGTGACCTTTTACGGCCCTCTCGGAGACATTTACCATGTCGATCGTCGTATGTTTATCTCGATCCATTGTCATTGTTGTTCGGAAATCTGTAGTTAACGATGCGTTTGTGGATATAATGACTTGCAAGTTACGTTAAACCCTTTGTTTATTAGCATGCGGTTCAGTTAATTAAATACGTATAGAGGAAAAGGTACACGGCAACGGCTTGTCTTCTTAACTTGGCAGTGGACACTTTCGTGTCTGTTATATATTCCGCTAAAAGCTACATTGCGTATTTTAAAATCATTGCCCTAGGTAATATATATATTATTATTTTAGTTTATTATAATGGTGTTAAAAATAATACAATTTAATTAGTCATTTTTGCTGTAGAACCGTTAGTTTCATGAACATTAAGACGCTATACGGAAAAAATATGTACTTTTTGATGTATAACTATAGGATGGTTAAAAATGTTACAAATCTAATAAGATATAATTTTCTTCATACCTTTATCTGAAACACGATACCAGATTCACGATTTTATGATTTTGCCTCGACAGTTTTTCTTTTCGAAATGACACCCTAAAAATACGCAACTTAAAAACAATTCTCAAATGGGGTTACTTACATATACTATCGGAAATTGGTTTAATTAGTGGACACCAATAATATTTAGCATCTTAGCGATATAGCGAATCAATTCATAACTTTTGATTAGGAAACCTTCTTCCTTCAGTTCGGATAGCAAAAGTTCTCAACCCTAAAATAATCCATTTCAGTTCAAACGTTTTACTTCTTTCAATAGCATAGGTACTCAAAGGTATAATGGTTTACTTGCTCTACTTGCATACATCAATCAACCAGTTTTGTTTAACAAATTCCGAGAAGTCACGTTCGAGTCTCGTTTCGTTAGTACTACTTGCTTATTGTTCGATTGTAGTTGCTACCGACCCACGGCCTAAATGTGTCAGGTAGGTAAAATCTTGACAATAATGTTTACAAAAGTCAAGTCCAAAAGTAAAAAGTCGATATAGATCTTCATCAGCGGTTAAGGATTCCGAGAGAGGCGCGCTTCCACCTTCTTATCAGTACTTTACATCAGAGGGCCTAGTGTGAGTTTGCAAATGTCTTACTAGTATATACTATATACGAAAATAAAATTGATTTTTTGCTACATTTTACAAATATGTAAACTTGTAATTACAATTTTGCGTTTAATAAAGCAGTTTTCCTTATAAATAAGTAAAGTGTTTATTAAACAGATATATGTAGAATTGTAGCTACAATTCTACCATTTTTTAGACTCCACCATGGTCATAAATTGTATTTTTTATTGAACACAAAAATTTCAAATTGTAAATTGTAATCTACAACGACAATTTACAATTTGTAACTTTTATTAAATAGGGCCCGAGCGTAACTATCAAAGTGACACGTTATTAAAAATTACATTGCCCTTCTAGAATTATAATTCATTATCTATAACTAGAAAAAAATCAGTTTTGAGTTTTATAAAACGAAAATAAACTGTCTAGGAAATATATAGCCATGAAACATCGGCTGATGTCATTCCAAAAAGCGGCACATAAACTCTACGGCTTATTACCCGCGTTCTCAAAATATCTGGGAATAGCACAAGTTCTCCTAACGAACAACAATAATCCTATTGAAACACACTGCGGGCAATGCGAATAGGATTACTTCCCTATTCATATTATGTCGGATTTGTATGGGATTCAAATGTCTGACTGTTTGGTATTTCTATTATTTAGATTTTAGATATTTCTACATCTACAATTTTGAATATTTTTGAGATTCTTTTAAGTTTGCGGTCTATTGATAATTGTTATAATAGAAATTTCTTCCCTAATAGAATGTACTTACTTAGTCAATTAGAACAGGTCAACGTTAAAACCAAACATGAAGATCTACAGCAAAACTGTACTGTGTAGTGTAGTGGTCCGCTAAAGATTTGTAAAGCAGACCACTGTGATGATTCCTATTTTCATAATTTTTCTACAGCATTTAATCCCAAATCCATTATCACTATTGTAAGTTAGATTCTAGCCTAGAATAATGTAGACAAATATCCCGAAAAGTTAAAAAAATTTGGCCCACCTACTGAACTTAGCTCCCAGCGTAGCCAGAGGGCAGCTATTTACCATAACGAGCACAATGGCAGGCCGCGCGCCTAACTAGGTGTAAAACGAGCTACATGCTTTGTACTAAAGTGAATCTGCAAGCTAATGGTCTAGCTAGGTGATAGGGCGAGCTCTTGTTATAAAGATCTTGTACAAGTTCATTTCTATTCGTTATCAACCATTCCAATTATCTACCCCCAAGAGTAGGCTGTTATTTAAGAAATGGTAAAATTATGAGAAGAAGTTGGTATTCCCGGATCCACCGGTTGAGGAGGGAAAATATCTAGGCAAATTTTACCTCTTGACACCGACTGTAAGTCAACAATATTTTCTTGGGTCAAAACTTCTAATAGTTGAAATAAAACAACTTTGCCGAATATTAAACGCGCTATATTTCACGAGCTAAGATCTAATTCTCAGTATTTTTTTGTTTCTTTAGGGGTTTTTTTGATTTTCCCGACTTTTCAGCACCTTTTCAGCTGCCGTCGTCACGGGATGACTGGCGACTTATAAGTCTACCCTCGAAAAGTTAATTTATTTTTTCGATCGAATACGGATACGGTTTATTTCAATGAACAGTGCGCGCCAAAACTTAAGATGTACCTACTTCAAATTGTTATTAGGTTAGAACCAAATAACAAAGTAATATTTTAGTAGAAAACGAAAAATATGTCGCGTAATTCCGCAAGAAAAAATGCAGATGCAGCCTAGTGACACACCTTGCACCTTCACCGACTTCTCTACACGTGTTTCGCCCACACACGGAGCATCCTCAGGAGTTGTTAGACCGTGCCAATCTCAGCACCGAGTCGAGTGACTCGGTGCTGAGATTGGCACGGTATGGATTTCCGCCAAGTAACGCCTGATTCTATCAAATACAAAGTAATATGATAATACATACATTATTACCTATAATAGTTGTTGATTCATATAAAGACCGTAGTAGACTTACCCCCATTATTCTAAGTCGTTCCTCCAATTTTTTTTACACTCCACTCAAACTCATTCGACAAACCAAAACATCGCTCACTGAATATTTTCAGAACCACAATTTACGAAAGTTATGAAAGTGCTCCTTTTTTCAAATGCAACAATTATAAATGAAAAAGCAAACAGCAAAGGAACAGAAATTGATACAGGCAAAACAAAGATACAAAATCTTTCCTCAGCCACTTACACTGAAGAGTTTTGTGTTTTCGTTAAAACTAATTAATAAGTTGACACCCCAATAAAAATGAAATTGATTTGCATTTTTATTGTTTTATACGGCTTATTTTTTTAGGTCGTGAGTGAAAAGACGTGAATTACTTATAATTTTATTTTACTACCTGTAGATAACGGATCAGCTTTTTAATTGCCTGTAAAGTAAACTGGGTAGTTATAAAAATACACTCGTATAAAATGCTTGTTTTATTAGCTTTTTTAAAACCTAAATATTTTTTCGACATACTATAAAAACCTATAATATTAACTGATACTTTTAAAAAATCATAACAGCTTTAACTATTGACGAAAAAAATGCATTAGGTAACAATCGGTATTTCTATAATTAAATACGACGCAGTCCGATTTATTCATAACTTGAGTTCAATTAACAACTTTTAAATAGACAGCCATTAAACACACAAAGCTCTAACGAATGTTTTTAACCTCTCAGGCCCCGGGTTATGAGACACAATAGATATTCCATGGTTCTTTGGACACCGGTGTCCTGCTAGCAAATGATGAACACACAAAACAAAAACTTTATGTTTGTAAAGAAAAACATAATTTTCTTTAATTTAAATTTTCCCGCGCAACAAACGTCATCGCGCCGGACCGTTGATTGACCGTTGAATATTTTAATCTATGGAGATGACAGAACCTAAAAAGCGTCTCGTCATTGTTGTGAGAGAAAACAATAATTTATTTCATTACATACCTAAAAGGATAATATTTTAATTGTGATTTAGGAACTGACATTGTGATTGATAACATTAAATGTCGTTTCTTTTCTTACAGGCATGTAAGGCTTTGTTACTAAACTGTTATTTCACGTGAATCATAAAACTTGTAAAATTAAAACAAAATAAATCTTTTCTTACAGAGAAACTCAATTGTGTTTGATTGACTGTGTCTGCTAAATCACAGTATTTTGGAAAATATCTTATATGTTTATAAAATTTTCCCTCTAACCTGGCGATTTCATAGCCATCATAAGTAATTTTGCATGAGTAACAAAAGACGCTGCTGATAATATTCTCTTATTATTCTTTAGAATTATCCAGTGTCGAGATGCCGTTTTACGTCACTCGATTGGTATAAATAAATACCTTAATAAAAAAAACGTTCACTTTTCGCCATAAGTGAAAGTGGACTGGTCGATGCTACCAAAATAGGCTTGTTCGGCCAATTAGAGGGAATGCAACCCTGAAAAACGGGAATGGATATGTAGGTATCTACAACTTTCTTTTTCTTTTAAAACTTTAGGCATTAATCATTATTTGTGTTTAGTCAATTCAGAGGTCTATAGAATCTTTGTAAAAAATAGAAGTTATTTGTCCAATAATTGAGGTATTCCTCGAATAAATGGAATTGAAAACAAACAATGGGTTTTATTTCATTGAACTCAAAATTAATCTAACTTAACCTAACCTAGAAACAAAAATACTATGTTGCCATTTTAAAAATATTCATATGCCATCAAACCAAAATATCGATCGAGCCTAGTAGGTATTCTTAGTACTATCTCAGTATTTATGTTGCCCAATTTACTATACTACAAACACAATTGCTAAGCCTAACAAAAATATAACCAATGAACGAGCATTTGAAGAAAAAACCGCAAATTTAGAATATGCCAAAATCGGTCGACCCATACCAAAAGCGGCGCGCGCGGCCAATTAGATAGAATTCTGCGCCCGCGCCGCTTCACAGGGAGTTACTATTTATTTCAGTAGATTCACCAATCATATTATTAAGAGAAAAGATTTGAATGTTTGTTTGTTTGCATTAAATAGGCTCCGAAACTACTTAACGTATTTGGATGAAATTTGGTACACAGATAGTAGATAGCCTAGTTGTGAACATAAGATACTTATTATCCCGATATTCCCACGGTAACGGGAACCACGCGGATGAAACCGCGAGCGCTGCTAGTCACAGTATAAATAAGTAAGTCTAGAAAGATTTAAGTATAAGTACCTATCCTTGAGTTCACTTAAATTAAGCGAAAATGTACTGCAATAAAAAAAAGTGCTAAAAGCTGATATCAGATGCTTTTACGAAAACCATTTTATTATTTAGCCGTTTTTAGCATGCGCTATCAAATGCTAACGCGAGGCGCGTGCTTTAAATAAATATTTATAAGAAATTCATTGAACTAAGCAGGTTTATTAACTTATAAAACGCCGTTTTTTAGGGTACCGTAGCCTAGTGGAAAAAACGGAACCCTTATAGATTCATCATGTCTGTCTGTTTTGGAACTTGTACGTAGATGTGTAGATGTATTCTGTAAACCGCTATACGGTTTTTACACAAAAATAAAATATATATTATATTCATGGAACTGGTTTTTTTAACATCAAACCTATACGTCTGGCTATAGATTAGATAGGTCTTGGACTTGGTAAAATGTGTGTCCCTCTAACTTTTAAAATAAGAGAGTAAAAATTATAGCACATTTCCCAAAGCCAACAGAAACAATTTTTTTTATCATACCTATACGTGTGGGTTATCTATAGATAGGTATTTAAAATTTACATTGAGGTTTCTAAAACAGCCCACCCTCTAACTTTTAAAATAAGAAAGTGAAAAATCAAAAAAAAATATTAATGCTTTAGATCTTTATAAAAACTTTTAACGACAATTGGTTTGAACGAAATATATTTAGCAGTTTTAGAGCTATAGCACATGTTCCAAAACCGCAAATATAACTTTGTCATTCACACAAACACTATGAAAAATAAAGTAATTTTTGTAAAAAAAAATATAGTGCCATTTTGGGTAGGTGTAGGTAATCAGTAGTCAAATGAATACCTAATTTATTATAATAATAACAATAATAGAAACTTTATTGCACACGATAAAAAAACAAACACATAAAGAGAAAATGACAAAAAAGAGGAACACACAATAGACGTCCTTATTGCTACATAGCAATCTCTTCCAGGCAACCTTTGGTGAGAGACGAAACCCTTCATGTGCGAGTTCGCCTCGCACTTAGCCAATTTTATTAAATAGGTTATTTGTGAATCTAACGAAACCATCTTAAATACGTGATACTTCAAAGTAAATTCCTTTAAAGAAACATTTTCTTTGAATCCCTATAGAATTCCCTTTGTCACAAACGTAGAAATACCGCACCTTGTAGTGGGAATAAGTGTGTAATAAAGGTATTACCCAACTGGCAGGATCAAAAGAATCTGGTTTTAGATCCGCCTGTATGCGTGCTCGCCTTAAAAGGAGGCCCGTCGACAATGGCCTGGGAACCCAGCTCATTTGAGGAGAAAATATTATGTCGTGTTGTTTCTGACTCGCTAAATCGCTTTTTAAAGACGTGGTCCCACTGTGGAAATCGCATGCCTCGCTATCATGCTCGACTTGATTACAACTTAGTTATTTGCATACCAAAGGAACGTGTTTTACTTGCAGGTTGCGCTGATAAAACCGCATATCGGTCCCTGTTTAAGAGATGACTTTAAACCTTGAGAGGAGGAAAATTTTTCAAACTGTTATCGAAATATTATATTAAAGCGCTCATGGCCGCGCTTGACAGACTGATCGTATTGGATCACGTTTGTTAAGCAATGTTCGGTCCGGTCAGGTGTTGGATGGGTGACCCTAAAGTGGCATTACAACTGAGCGCTTCCGTGCTTCGGAGGGCACGTTAAACCGTCGGTCCCGGCTGTTGTCATCTGATAACAGTCGTTATGCCAAGTCAGAGGCCTTAAAGGCGAGCTGATAAACTCTGACACTAGAGGTGGCCACTGATCCTCATACGATAAGAAGAAGACTTAATTCTCATGAGTTATGTGCAGCAGCAAAATACTGACAATTAGCTGATGCTAATTGTCATTATTTTTCTTTAGTTTGCTTATAATAATGACATATTGTCGTTTATTCAGCACAAATATCCTTGGCCGTGACTATCGAGATAAGCGACCTTTTGTTTATTATGACATCGACATTTATTTCGCATCCTTTTTCCTTTCGCTTTTAACAGTGTATATTCGGCTTTAGATCACAATCACTTATGAACAATCATAAAAATGATGATCGCCGAATAATATATTTAAATACACACTTATACACACACATTACAAGAAACACGTTACACACTTATTATGGAAAAAGCAATTTACACCGTCCAAAGGCTTTCTTGCACGATTATGGTTGCAAAAATAATGAAACCTGTCGGAATGCCATAAATTTTAAAGATTCTCATTTATATCGACGTCGGTGCACCCATATGAACAATTAACTAAAGTGCTTTATGAGAAAGAATTCACCCTTATAAAGAGTAGTCATTACAATTAAAGCTGTGCAAAAGATTTATCTTTTGAATCTTTTGGATCGAACAAGTATGTAATCTTCCTTATTTATCACACCAATTTTTCGAATCGTGTCATTAAAAATATTGTCGAAGTTATTGACAAAAATAATCCAAGTGAAATAGTTTCATACTATTTTTTTTATCATTTTATCGATCGTACTTATTTGTGATAACTTATAGTACGGAGAAATGTAGGGGACGTTCCATATCATATCATTTGTAAGCGTCACTTCACACCTTGAAATTAAACAGCATGTTAAACAGCAACTTTTTAAAGCAATAAAGATAAGTAATTACAAACTAAATAAGCATGTGGCCAAATAATGTGTGTGTGACTAAATCAGAACGTACAGATAATTATATAGTTTTGTATCTAAGAAGACAGCAAATGGTAAAACTGGGTAAGTTACTTGTGCAAAAATCCATATAGAAGTTCTTGCGCGAAAAATCAGTAAAAAATACGAAAACCTAATTTTGTAATATGTAATAACTACTTAATCACGCAGTTTTTTCCCCGACTAGTATATTTAACAACATAGGAATATCAAAAACTCTATAAAGTTCCACAAATGAACAGTTAGATCATTTCTTGGATTAACCATATCAGTGTTTATCTTTACGCGACAGCGGGCAAATCGTACCGGGCGCCATGATATCATTATCAGACATTACGTAGCCAAGCGAAAATAACACCTATGGGACAAAAATAAGATTGCAACACGGAAACTAAAAAAATACAGTATGATTAACGCGATAAAACTGGCTGTACAACAGTATTGATTTATTCCGTAGATTACGCTGGAAGTATAATATTTTTTATTAGAATCTTCGTTACTAATTGTATAGTTGCATAATGCATTTATAATTAAAGTGTTACTGCTTCTAAAAACTCTATAAAACGTATCATTAATAAGAAAATACATAAAAAAGATGCAACGTAGAACGTATCTCTATTAACCTCATAATTATGATCGCTAACGTTCTATGAAAGAATAGTATCTATTAAACAATTTGTGTCAACATATCTACCTATAATAAAACACAAGTGTCTCATGAAAAGAGTACTAACTGGAATAGGCAGGGTTACCAGGTGTAAATAAAGATTAAGCCAAGCCAATGGCCTTGCTAACGAAGGCTGCGCGAGCGCTGGCCGGCGAGAATAAAACGAGTGTAAAGACCTGCCACAAAAAAAAAACACCAACGGGGCCAATGTTAGGAGCCGAGCGAAGGAACTTAGTCATTTTATTTCTGAAGAATGCCTATTTATTGGAATGTTTAGTTTTTGATTGCGTGTTTGATTTGTTGGGTTAACGTAAAATAATGTTGTGTATACTGCCAGGTTAAAGTTTACTATCAGTGGGTACAAAATTAATTTACAAAAACAAATTTTAGCTATATCCTTCCCCCGGATAAGATAATAACATTATTAAAACAGTGTTTCGAAATTTCTGGTATCTGCACAATAGATGCGGTGCGAATTAGGTTACTACGATAACACTATCGACAACATTATAATATGAATTACGACTAATATTATATGTTTATATCGAGAAAAAATATGAAAACGTATCCTCGAAATAAAAAAATATATAAGTCATCCTCATCCTGCAACATCGTCAAAACAACACAAGATCTCAAAATAAACGCAAGGTATTATATGTAATTTCCGCGGATTATATTCACGAAAATTTCATGTTAATAATACTATAGAATTATCCGAAATTTTGTAACATTTTCGACTTTTTAATCAAGTTATGAGTTGTTAGATCTATAAAATATTAAGTTTAACTTAAATGCAACTTTTAGCTTGATATGCTATACAGTTGCGAAGGTTCCATACATACCGATTCCCATCGGCTTCCCTTTTAGAAATCCACTATGCAGATCATAATAGGTGTATTCTTAATTATTATCACCAATTTTATACTGTATGATAGACAGTTGCAATATAAACGCATTGTTTTATTTTCCATGTTTATTATTGTCTGATTTGTGGATTTTTATTGGTCTGGCTTACCTTCGCCATATAATCTTACCTATACACAAGAACAAATAAAATATTTAAACTATATAAGATACATAGTTTTACAGTTCATTTATTTCAGTAACTATATAAATGAATTGTATTTTTTATTAAATTGCATTAGCAATAGTAAAATGTTCTGTGCAATTAACTACGTTGTTGAACGCGGCAAAACATCATTATGCAAACAGTTCAATATTAATACAGTGATTGATTTATTCAATATAAGTCGAGCTCAATAGTGATGTGTCGTATTACTTCTTCACTCAGAATTGGCTCCTTAAGAACTATTTGCGACGATTTATCAAGAAACATTGTATTTATTGTCAGTAAGTGTGTTTCACTTTGTCAAATCTTTGTAGTCAACCCATGTTATAAATTAGGCTCAGGAAGGCTTTTCAAATATCAAGGGTTTAACACCCATTGACTGTAGTCAACCCGTGACCACGGCAACTGAAAAGGTGCCAAAACGTCGGGAAACCAAAAAAACATAAAATACCCCAAAAATATAGTACCGAATAATACTTATATGTTTCGGGGAAGTAGGTCCTTAACCGCCTCCGTGGTCTAGTGGTACAACCACCGGTATCAGACCCAGTGGTCCCGGGTTCGATTCCCAGCGGGGGTACATATTGTATTCGGTTTGGTTGGTGGTAGGACTTGTTCTAAGGCCGTCTGGCTAGCTACCATCATCTTATCTAAGTCTGACAACAATGTTTTCAGCATTGTTGTGTTCCGGCAGTTAAAGATAAGATAGCCAGTTCCTCAATGATTGAGGATTCCGGGAGAGCCTCGCTTCCATCTTCAGCCTTATTAATACTTAACAGCAGGTATGATGAAGGCTAAGAGTATTCCCGTCGTTCATAAAAAAAGCACAGTGTACTAAAAAAAATTTTTTATTTCAATTATAAGTCCGAGAAGAAACTTTAGATGTGATTATCAAACATGGTACTTAATTTAGGTGATTGCTGTTCTTCTTAACTGCACTTTAATCCTTTAATCCCATTTCCTTACGTAAGTACCCGAACACTTCATCTATCATGAATTTCGGTGTTAAATTACAGATTATCGGTACAATTCACAATCGAGTTAAGATTCTTCAACAATAACGACTCGATTTTACCTAAATAGAGGGCAGGAATAGATTCTGGATACATCACTATCGATCAAGCGCCGTTCTGCATTTCAATCACGCTGATAATGGCGGGTCTCGAGTCGGCCCTTTGTGCCATGTACTTAATTTAATTCTAGCACCATAACTTGTGT
The DNA here is from genome assembly GCA_910589605.1 of Chrysoteuchia culmella. Lineage (NCBI taxonomy): Eukaryota > Metazoa > Arthropoda > Insecta > Lepidoptera > Crambidae > Chrysoteuchia > Chrysoteuchia culmella. The sequence goes on along the minus strand of OU342651.1, from coordinate 14,934,413 downwards.
GTCGTTCTCAGTACTTGGTGACTCAATCCTATTAAAATTATGCAGTTATGCTGGGTCTACCGACAGGGAAGGCTTAAAGATTATCTGGTTTTGATAACGTTTGACTTTTCGGAATGTAATAAGGGTCGTGAAATTTTATATTTTATAGCAAAATTGCATAAGAAAATTTACAGAGTCACTAACAATATCAAAAATAAGCTAAAGTACATTTAGTTTGTGATTTTAAAGTAAGTATAAATACAGTACCTACTTTTAACGGCTAAAAATGTACATCAAGTGTTATACATTCTATTATAGCTATTGTCGTCAGTAGCAATTACTGCGACTATAATTACGCACTTGCTCGCCTAGTCACATAAGTACCTAACTATGTACTTCTTTACAATATAAATCAATTTATATTCAGGTGATTATACGCCTACTCTATCAGCGTATCCTATTAGTTACTTCGATGAGAATATATATTTGTTCGAGCTAACTATTCGTATACCTATCGTTCAATCATCATCAGTCATCGATAGATGCGTATCTCTAGTCAAAAAAGTTAATAAAAGTTAATAAAAAAAGTTAATAAAATTTTGCAAAATGTTTTAATAACACCTAAAGTTGCAGTAGACATGCAAAGTGTTCTTAAATTTCAAGTGCCTTAGTAATCATTGGTTTCACACTGACGAAAAACTGTTTAAGTAAACTTTGAAAGACTCGAAAGGTCCTAAAAGTAGTTTATGTTGTGATTTATTCTTCACTAGGGCGGTTACAACCCGATACTCGGGTTCGTCGATCGACGAAAAATTCCAAATTATGCGAAAATAATGACACTTTTTAATTGCAGTTTGTGATCATCACGTTTAACATTTTGTATATTTTATAGTTTTCGGAACAAATAGACTCGAGTACCTTTAATTGTCCCTATCGAGTCGTCACAAATTTTGCGAACCTGAATTAAGTATATAGATTCCTCCATACACAGTAAAAAAAAATAGGAATACTTGATACACGAGACAAACATGGAACTTGCCTATTTTTTTTATATTCTTTATAGAACGTTATGGCAAACAAACTCTTTTTATTGTCATATAAGTACTACAATAGGCCCCTTTACAAGTTCACCATGTAGTTATTCAGTATAAACGGGACGAGTTGCAGAGCAAGACTATTGTACAGCAGAATAGGGCTGCCACAACCCGATATTTTTTTAATAAAAAATGCAAATTCAATCAGTTTTAAAGAATAATCTAGTCTATAGACCTTAAAATTTTAAATAGGCCTTAAAATAGTACGAAAAGTAGCTTAAATAGTTTTATTACATGATTGTTTTCCACAAAATATACATTGTTAAACCTTCTAAGGTATGATTTGATTAAACATAGAAAACGTTTAATTACCTTGGACTATTTTGTACAGTAGTTTCGGATCATTTGTAAAGAAAATACAAAACTGTATTAAAAAACATAACAATATAAGTTTTTCAAAATATAATATCATTGGATACAAAACGCAAATAAACTCATATCATGAAAACTATCAATATTGTTCAACAATCCAAAACAAATATTTGCGTTCAAACTAACTCCTTTGTACCAACCCTGCAAAGAGCCGAAGCCAGTTGCTGCGCCTACGCAGCGCAGCGTGGGTGAAGCCTGGTCTTGAACCGTCCACCAGCAGATTAAGTGCGCCGTTATGTGCCTGACTGATATTTCGCCATGCCACAGATATCATAATACTACACTTGTCCCATAAAGAGGTTTGATCATCAGGATTAGTATTGTCTGTTGGACCCATTAATACTGTGCTATATTTATGCCACAACCGAAGTTCGTTTCATAGATGAGTAAAGATATAAGAAGATATAAGAAGTATTGTGTTTAGTACAACTTGTATAGAGAACATCTGATCGAGAGAAAAATTGAATTTAGCAAACCTTTCTGTACCTGAACTACCTATTGATTACTATAAATTTACTTCGACAATAATATGATATTCCTACAAAATAACTCTTTGATTGAGATTAGAGGGTCTAAAAAGGGCGCTAAAACAATATTGCTAAGTGAACTCCTTGACAATTAATTTATTTGTTTAATTCCTATGGAATTTGTTCTAGGTAAGTTGTCTGGCCTTAAAAAAAATTAGAGTAAATTTTTATAGACTGACACTGACGCAGTTCTAAACTCCATAGAATATAAACAATTAAATTAGCGCCCTTTTTACAGCTCTGTTTAGTGGGCGTTGCACATTAAATAACCATCACAGTTACTAAATAAACATGATGTAGATCGATAATGTAACATTAGCATAGAAATCTGCAAATTAGTCTATCTAATAACAGGATCATTGAATAGGATAAATATTTTTATTTTTATTTATTTATTTATTTAAGGACAACCAACATAACAAACGATATTCACATTTACAATAATGCACATTCTATAAGCATTTCAAATCGTTGTCATACTTAAAGGCTGCCACAACATGCGCCAATTTTTACTATTAGAAAGCAGACAAAAAACTCGTTAAATATCGTTAAATATCGTTATTATGGTTATAGAACGTAATCTTGTTCACACAAACCTACGCAGTGATATAAAATTTATTCCTATTAAATTTCAAGTAACAAAGCTTTGAGTAGTTTGTGCTAAAAAGGTTTTTGGCATTTCAACATTTTGTAAACATATATTTTACGAGTACAATCATGTTGTAGAGAAATAAATCTGTATGTCTATTTTATAATAAGATTGCATTAATAAACTTATTGTTTTCATGAAAAGATTTTTGAAACATAAAAAATATAAACTAACAAAACCCCTTTAAAACTGTGTCAAAATTTAAATGTGCGAAACCAAAGTAGGACACGCAATAAGTCGATATTGGGCACGTAAATTAATAATAGCCTTACTGGATTTTAAGAACGTCATATGGTTAGTGCAAGGCAATTTTTTTATAAAGATATGTTTTTTTTTTTTATTTAATATGATAATGATATGAAAGATAAGAAGAGCCTTTAGGCATTTTTAAGTTGAGTGCAAATGGGTATAAGGGTTGATGATAAAAAATAAGCAAAAACAACATTATTAAAAGTTATTAGAATTTAACATACAACCTAGACAGTAGTATATTAATAGAAACATTATGGTATGTAGGTAGTTAATCACATTGAAAATTGATGAGGTGGATAACTTAACTTAAAAAGGTCCAAAAGTCTGTTTCGTGCGAAGCGCTCATTTCAAGTTTCACGCAAACTCAAAAATAAGGAATAAGTAAAACCCCGTCAAATCCGTCTTCAAAATAAACTTTTTGGAGTGTATGCCAGCCAGGAGATTATTTAACCGCCTCTGTGGTCTAGTGGTAACAACCACCGGTATCAGACCCAGGGGGCCCGGGTTCGATTCCCAGCGGGGGTACCATTTGTATTCAGTTTGGTTGATGGTAGGACTTGTTGTGAGTCCACCTGGCTAGCTACCACCATCTTATCTAAGTCTGACGCCATAATAACAATGTTTTCAGCATTGTTGTGTTCCGGCAGTTAGAGATAAGATAGCCAGTTCCTCAGTGGTTGAGGATTCCGGGAGAGGCTCGCTTCCATCTTCAGCCTTATCAATACTTAACATCGGGTATGATGAAGCTAAGAGTCTCCCCGTCGTTAATAAATAAATAAGAGATAAAAAAACTAAACGTGTAGAAGTGCTATGTGGAATGCCTTTGCAGGAATGGTATAGCACTGACTCCAAAAAGTATATTTTAAAGACGGTTTTGCGGTACGGGATTTTATTTACTTGCTATTTTTTGGTTTTCGTTAGATTTTAATTGTTTGAAGTCAATTTTAAGGGTCTGAAATTTTTAATAAGGAGGTCGCCCTCGTCTCGTCCCCATGTCAGTACTACACGACCAAGACAATTAGGCGCATGACAGGAATGCGGTTTTGCACTTTTGACACCTGCAGCCCATCACAGCACTTCTGTTATTATGTGAATAAGCGCTACATTGATTAACTTTTTGAAAATTTTGGTTTTTTGCTTAGTTTTTTTTAGTTTTTCTCAGCTGTCATGCGCTTAATTGTCTTGGTCAGATAGTAGGTATTATCGATCTCACGATAATACATACCTATATCGGTTTTTTTCTTTTTCAAAATCTCGGACCGGGTCATTGTCCCAAAGAGTCAAACCACTTTGTATTTTTTTGTGTTAAGTATATAAATGTTTAGGGCATATTATTTGAAATAATCGTACAGAGGAGCTTGGTGGCGCAATGGTTCGCGCACTTGGCATGTGATTGTTGAGGTTAAGCAACTTTCGCAATGGTCGGTTACGGGATGGGTGACCAAAAGTTTACCATATCGAAATCTTCCGTGCTTCGGAAGGCAAGTTGAGCCGTTGGACCGGGCTGCATTTGCAGTCGTTTAACCCCACAATCCGCATTGGGCCCGCGTGGTGGGTTATGTTATGGGCCCATTCTCCTTATTTATGAATAAGGAAGGCTCATGCCTCATCAGTGGGGACATTAAAAATGGCTGACGAGACGAGACGAATCGTATCGCATTTGATAGAATCAGGCGTTACTTGGCGGAAATCCATATCTTAGTAGAAAACGAAAAATATGTCGCGTAATTCCGCAAGAAAAAATGCAGATGCAGCCCAGTGACACACCTTGCACCTTCACCGACTACTCTACACGTGTTTCGCCCACACACGGAGCATCCTCAGGAGTTGTTAGACCGTGCCAATCTCAGCACCGAGTGAGTAAAATGGCCCCAAACAGCCGTATTTAATGCTTCCCACTCCCCCCCTCCCCGCCCCCAGTGTGACGCATCGCGACTATAAGAGTGAGACAGAGTTATAATTAATGGAAATTGTTATAATAAATGTAAATTAAATGTAAAAGATATAAATATGTGATATCGATGGAAGTTTTTTTTTTTTTTTTTTTTTTTTTTTTTTTTTTTTTTTTTTTTTATATTATTTATGAATCCCTATCACTGTTTGTTTGTCTACAAATACGCAGAAGTGGGGAGGAAGAAACATTTATCTGATCGTTAAGTATGGCTCCATCAACATTATGTTTGATAATTTCTAATTGTTCCAACACGTTCAGTCGTAAACTTTTATTACAAGTGTGTAAAACCTCGTAGGAATGCCCATCAGATAATTGGTGACCGGTATCTAATAAATGTTCCGCGAAATGAGATCGTTCTGGTCGGGCATTCCTATAGGCAGAAATATGTTCTTTATAACGTGTTTCAAAACAGCGCCCAGTTTGTCCCACGTATACGGAATTACACTCGTCACAAGTTAACCTATATACACCTGACTTCCTGCCAACCTCTGTTTTTTCCTTACCATTGCAAATGGCCCGTCGAACGGTGTTAGTGGTTCGAAATGCCACGTGAACGTCGTTGTTTCTTAAGATTTTTGATATTTTCTCTGAAATTTTCCCTACATAAATCATACTTGACCGATAAGTATGAACAACACGTTCACGCGGCACCGCATATAAAAGTTTAGCCATCTGTTTGTTAATTTTAGTCTTAACCATTTTATCTATCATCCGTCGATCATAACCATTTGCAACGGCAATATTATAAATGGTATTTAATTCTTTCATATAAGATTCATTTGACAAAGGCACCGTCAATAGACGATTGATATAAGAATGAAAAGCAGCTAGTTTGTGTTGCCAAGGGTGACAGGAAGCCGCGGGTATTACTACATCAGTATGTGTAGGCTTTCTATATATTTGGAACTTATGACGACAATGTTCCCGTGTAATGGTTAAATCTAAGAAATTTATAGAATTATCGACTTCAACTTCTAGTTTAAATTTAATCTTTGGATGTAAATTATTTACAAATGAATAGAGAGACTCTAATTCTTGTCTAGTACCGGTCCAGCATATGAGTATATCATCAACATAACGATAATAATAAAGAATGTTATTATTACCTGTGAAATACCTATTCTCAAAATTGTCCATGAAGATCTCCGCCATCAGAGGTGATAACGGAGAACCCATGGCCAACCCCTCCTTCTGTTTGTAATACCCACCATTGAATTTGAAATAGTTTTGTTGCATGCAAATATTGGTTAAATGCACAATTTCGTTTGCCTCCCCTGGATGAATACGCCTTCTCTCTAGAATATTTGAGAGTATTTTGAGAGTCTCTTGATAGGGAACGTTAGTAAACAAACTGTCAACATCCAGAGAAAGAAAAATAGAATTAGGAGGTAAAATAACATCCCTTATTTTGACAATTAAATCTGTTGTATTTTGAATACTATATTTAGGATAAAATGATGACTTTTCTTTAATAATATCATTTAACTTTTTTGCTAGCTCATATGCTGGACATCCTATATATGAAACCACAGGGCGCACGGGAACATTGTCTTTGTGTATTTTAGGTAAACCGTACAACACAGGGGCCTGTGGATTCATCGGGGTGATTAGCCGAGATGAATAATCGTTTGGAAAAAGAAATTTACAATGATTAATATTATTTTTGACCTCCGTGTTGTACCGTGTCGTCGGGTCCGAGCGCAAAGGAATGAAGTCGTCGCTATGAATTATGTCCTGAACTTTATTTATGTATTCATCTTTATTTAATATAACAATACTATTGCCCTTATCAGCCTTTGTCACTATTAAATCATTATTATCTATTTTTTGTTGCAACGACCTCACTGTTCGCAACTCGGGCCCCCCACAGTTAGTAGGTTGAATTTTATTTAATTCGTTGGTAACCACACCCTTCACCATATTATCCTTTTTATTAATAACAATAGCCACCTCTGAGTCTACAGCTAATCCCTCCACCAAAGATGAAGTCAATTTTGGGGTTATGTTATATTTGAGACCTTTTTCCAAAAGCGACACCTCGCTTTGGGAAAATTGCACATTTGTTAAGTTTTCTACGCGGGGATAGAAGGAATGTCCATCACCAATCCTACCATTGTTATTTCTACTATGTCTACCCACATTACTTCCACCGTGTTGTGTTACCCTTAACCTTTGTAATTTGTGAGATTGATTAATAAACTTATAATGAATAGTCTGTGATGCGAGATCTCTAGCCTTTTGGTCTAAAAGGTCGAACTCAACGCTATGTAAATTGTGTGATAATTCTGTATGTAAAATTTTAATATGTAATTTAAGATTGTCTCTAATCGCGAACCAACGGCGAGATTCCGCATCTAACCAGACTTTTTGAGCTTTACGTATGGCCAAACCGGCCGCAGGACTGGTCGTGTTGGAATGGATATTAATATAATTTGGAATGACATTGAATCGCTTGCATTGTTGATTGAACCATACATTTTGAGACGCCACCCGATGGAGTTTAGTTAATTTGATGTAAAAACGTGCCTGTACAGCTACGCTTGCTGATTGTAAGTATTTGATAGAATCAGGCGTTACTTGGCGGAAATCCATATCTTAGTAGAAAACGAAAAATATGTCGCGTAATTCCGCAAGAAAAAATGCAGATGCAGCCCAGTGACACACCTTGCACCTTCACCGACTACTCTACACGTGTTTCGCCCACACACGGAGCATCCTCAGGAGTTGTTAGACCGTGCCAATCTCAGCACCGAGTGAGTAAAATGGCCCCAAACAGCCGTATTTAATGCTTCCCACTCCCCCCCTCCCCGCCCCCAGTGTGACGCATCGCGACTATAAGAGTGAGACAGAGTTATAATTAATGGAAATTGTTATAATAAATGTAAATTAAATGTAAAAGATATAAATATGTGATATCGATGGAAGTTTTTTTTTTTTTTTTTTTTTTTTTTTTTTTTTTTTTTTTTTTTTTTTTTTTTATATTATTTATGAATCCCTATCACTGTTTGTTTGTCTACAAATACGCAGAAGTGGGGAGGAAGAAACATTTATCTGATCGTTAAGTATGGCTCCATCAACATTATGTTTGATAAAACGAAATGAGATCGTTCTGGTCGGGCATTCCCGACCAGAACGATCTCATTTCGCGGAACATTTATTAGATACCGGTCACCAATTATCTGATGGGCATTCCTACGAGGTTTTACACACTTGTAATAAAAGTTTACGACTGAACGTGTTGGAACAATTAGAAATTATCAAACATAATGTTGATGGAGCCATACTTAACGATCAGATAAATGTTTCTTCCTCCCCACTTCTGCGTATTTGTAGACAAACAAACAGTGATAGGGATTCATAAATAATATAAAAAAAAAAAAAAAAAAAAAAAAAAAAAAAAAAAACTTCCATCGATATCACATATTTATATCTTTTACATTTAATTTACATTTATTATAACAATTTCCATTAATTATAACTCTGTCTCACTCTTATAGTCGCGATGCGTCACACTGGGGTCGGGGAGGGGGGGAGTGGGAAGCATTAAATACGGCTGTTTGGGGCCATTTTACTCACTCGGTGCTGAGATTGGCACGGTCTAACAACTCCTGAGGATGCTCCGTGTGTGGGCGAAACACGTGTAGAGTAGTCGGTGAAGGTGCAAGGTGTGTCACTGGGCTGCATCTGCATTTTTTCTTGCGGAATTACGCGACATATTTTTCGTTTTCTACTAAGATATGGATTTCCGCCAAGTAACGCCTGATTCTATCAAATACTTACAATCAGCAAGCGTAGCTGTACAGGCACGTTTTTACATCAAATTAACTAAACTCCATCGGGTGGCGTCTCAAAATGTATGGTTCAATCAACAATGCAAGCGATTCAATGTCATTCCAAATTATATTAATATCCATTCCAACACGACCAGTCCTGCGGCCGGTTTGGCCATACGTAAAGCTCAAAAAGTCTGGTTAGATGCGGAATCTCGCCGTTGGTTCGCGATTAGAGACAATCTTAAATTACATATTAAAATTTTACATACAGAATTATCACACAATTTACATAGCGTTGAGTTCGACCTTTTAGACCAAAAGGCTAGAGATCTCGCATCACAGACTATTCATTATAAGTTTATTAATCAATCTCACAAATTACAAAGGTTAAGGGTAACACAACACGGTGGAAGTAATGTGGGTAGACATAGTAGAAATAACAATGGTAGGATTGGTGATGGACATTCCTTCTATCCCCGCGTAGAAAACTTAACAAATGTGCAATTTTCCCAAAGCGAGGTGTCGCTTTTGGAAAAAGGTCTCAAATATAACATAACCCCAAAATTGACTTCATCTTTGGTGGAGGGATTAGCTGTAGACTCAGAGGTGGCTATTGTTATTAATAAAAAGGATAATATGGTGAAGGGTGTGGTTACCAACGAATTAAATAAAATTCAACCTACTAACTGTGGGGGGCCCGAGTTGCGAACAGTGAGGTCGTTGCAACAAAAAATAGATAATAATGATTTAATAGTGACAAAGGCTGATAAGGGCAATAGTATTGTTATATTAAATAAAGATGAATACATAAATAAAGTTCAGGACATAATTCATAGCGACGACTTCATTCCTTTGCGCTCGGACCCGACGACACGGTACAACACGGAGGTCAAAAATAATATTAATCATTGTAAATTTCTTTTTCCAAACGATTATTCATCTCGGCTAATCACCCCGATGAATCCACAGGCCCCTGTGTTGTACGGTTTACCTAAAATACACAAAGACAATGTTCCCGTGCGCCCTGTGGTTTCATATATAGGATGTCCAGCATATGAGCTAGCAAAAAAGTTAAATGATATTATTAAAGAAAAGTCATCATTTTATCCTAAATATAGTATTCAAAATACAACAGATTTAATTGTCAAAATAAGGGATGTTATTTTACCTCCTAATTCTATTTTTCTTTCTCTGGATGTTGACAGTTTGTTTACTAACGTTCCCTATCAAGAGACTCTCAAAATACTCTCAAATATTCTAGAGAGAAGGCGTATTCATCCAGGGGAGGCAAACGAAATTGTGCATTTAACCAATATTTGCATGCAACAAAACTATTTCAAATTCAATGGTGGGTATTACAAACAGAAGGAGGGGTTGGCCATGGGTTCTCCGTTATCACCTCTGATGGCGGAGATCTTCATGGACAATTTTGAGAATAGGTATTTCACAGGTAATAATAACATTCTTTATTATTATCGTTATGTTGATGATATACTCATATGCTGGACCGGTACTAGACAAGAATTAGAGTCTCTCTATTCATTTGTAAATAATTTACATCCAAAGATTAAATTTAAACTAGAAGTTGAAGTCGATAATTCTATAAATTTCTTAGATTTAACCATTACACGGGAACATTGTCGTCATAAGTTCCAAATATATAGAAAGCCTACACATACTGATGTAGTAATACCCGCGGCTTCCTGTCACCCTTGGCAACACAAACTAGCTGCTTTTCATTCTTATATCAATCGTCTATTGACGGTGCCTTTGTCAAATGAATCTTATATGAAAGAATTAAATACCATTTATAATATTGCCGTTGCAAATGGTTATGATCGACGGATGATAGATAAAATGGTTAAGACTAAAATTAACAAACAGATGGCTAAACTTTTATATGCGGTGCCGCGTGAACGTGTTGTTCATACTTATCGGTCAAGTATGATTTATGTAGGGAAAATTTCAGAGAAAATATCAAAAATCTTAAGAAACAACGACGTTCACGTGGCATTTCGAACCACTAACACCGTTCGACGGGCCATTTGCAATGGTAAGGAAAAAACAGAGGTTGGCAGGAAGTCAGGTGTATATAGGTTAACTTGTGACGAGTGTAATTCCGTATACGTGGGACAAACTGGGCGCTGTTTTGAAACACGTTATAAAGAACATATTTCTGCCTATAGGAATGCCCGACCAGAACGATCTCATTTCGCGGAACATTTATTAGATACCGGTCACCAATTATCTGATGGGCATTCCTACGAGGTTTTACACACTTGTAATAAAAGTTTACGACTGAACGTGTTGGAACAATTAGAAATTATCAAACATAATGTTGATGGAGCCATACTTAACGATCAGATAAATGTTTCTTCCTCCCCACTTCTGCGTATTTGTAGACAAACAAACAGTGATAGGGATTCATAAATAATATAAAAAAAAAAAAAAAAAAAAAAAAAAAAAAAAAAAAACTTCCATCGATATCACATATTTATATCTTTTACATTTAATTTACATTTATTATAACAATTTCCATTAATTATAACTCTGTCTCACTCTTATAGTCGCGATGCGTCACACTGGGGGCGGGGAGGGGGGGAGTGGGAAGCATTAAATACGGCTGTTTGGGGCCATTTTACTCACTCGGTGCTGAGATTGGCACGGTCTAACAACTCCTGAGGATGCTCCGTGTGTGGGCGAAACACGTGTAGAGTAGTCGGTGAAGGTGCAAGGTGTGTCACTGGGCTGCATCTGCATTTTTTCTTGCGGAATTACGCGACATATTTTTCGTTTTCTACTAAGAATCGTATCGCCTCACCCGTCAAATAAGTGTCTTCATCGTCCGTTCCACTTCATAAAATGGTGATTTTCAGTATCAAATGCACGAGTTACTTAAGTAAACACCAATATCGATATTTGGTGTGCCTATAATATTTGAAGAGTTCTCTTGATTTCTCCTAGATCCCATTATCAGATGCTGTCTTGATGTCAATTATACCAGACCAATACTAATATGCTACCAAATAAAAAAAGATTTTCTTGAAGTCGGTTAAAATCATGACCCAATCCAATGTATCAACAAAAAAGAAATTGACCACATAAAATGTATGATCAAATAATTACCACACTACCAAGTTGAGTTTTAAAAAGTTTGTTTATGGGGGCCTAGGATAAAAAACCCTGACAAACCTCCCGGATTCTAATTAAAAACTCCCGGTCTCCGGTTTCTAATCCCGACATTTTGCTAATGCGACGTAGGTACTAGGTAGTGATTGCGATAAGATATTGTAGGTATGTACAAATAAATTTTCTTGGTTCTGAACCTAAGTGGGCAATGGCGACACTGGCTGGGCTAGGAGCAAAGCGACACGTCCGTACTCTCGAAAACAGCCTCGCGCACTGATTTGATTTGAATGAATTCTGAAACCGTGTATATTTTGATGTTTTTACTGATTTTGAAAAATTTATTATTTGTTACTCTGAGAATATTTATTTATTAAACTTGTCTTAAAATAATAAGCAAGACTTGTTTATTCAGTAAATAAATATTGAAACGAAAGATCTCATCTATTTATCGAGAAATACTTATATAGTCAAATAAAACAAATTTCCGTGATTTTTCGTACGTTTTTTAGCTCTATACTTTTTCATGAAGATGTCTTGTTATAAAACCGGTCATTAATTAATTTGATGTCCAAAATTATTCATAAGCATGTTAACGACAGTACACCATACATTCTGTCGAATCACCTTTTAAAACTTGTTCTTCGAATGAATAGCCACATAGTAGACTTTAATAAGGTCCTATAATAAGGTCATCCGATCAGAAGATTGTATGACTATATTATCGTGAATATAATCTACTGACACACGTAAAACATCAATGGACCGGTAACTTATTTAAGTATTGTTCGTGGTAACATTAGATTTCGCATTAGATAGTGGGCGATTCACGCGCACAAAAGACAGAGTTTATGCCCTATTACGTCTAGGGTTCGCAATCCCGCAGCATTGATTATCTCGCGGGATCATTAAAGGCTTTGTAATGTAAGTTATCTACTTTATTACTGATGAAGAAATTAATGCGAAATTAGTAGTAGTAGGTTCTAACAGGCATACCTAATAGAAAAAAATCATTTAAAATGTAAAGTTTTAAATATGTAGGTTCACTAATGGAACAATATCTACTTAAAAATATTACATACAAAATAGCATTGTAAGCGAAAAAAATCTACATAATATTTTAGAACACTCAGAAAACAAAGTTTTTTTTTAAATTAGGTAGTAAAATGAAAAGGTCAGATCAGCAAAAAAATAAAAAGCAGAGTCCTTTTAATAATAACATTGTTTTGCGTGAAAAACATAATGATATTTTTGCTATAACTTAATTTTTCATCTAAATATCCTCTTTGCGTCCATCGAACGGAGTGCGACTATATTCGCGGGATTACAATCCCACTTACGTTGGTCAATAGAATATACCAGCACCATTCATATTGCAATAATAAATTTGATATGTCAAACAGATAGTAATCACTGCCATTCTGAATCTAATAATAATTGCTGCCCATAAACGCCTTGAGCTGAAATAGACAACAAAGGCTGTCAATTTCACATTATACGAGAGCTTAAATCGGTTTGCAAATAACATATAACTCATAAGCAGCATATCCTAGACCTTAGTGTAACTTAAAAAATGTGCCAGCATCACGTATCACGTTTGATTGAAATTTTAACAGATCATAATGCCAAAGTAAAATAACGTAAAGTAACTTTTGCACATTTACAAACTTACGCTTGGTATACCTGTCTCATGTTTAACTTAACATGACACCACACATCAAATGATGTTGCTTATTTTGATGTGATAAACATGGGAAAACTTGTAAACTAGACTACAAAGCGCATTTTATAAATAACCCTAATAAATAAAACTAGCTACTGCCGTAAGATTATCTACACAGCCGGCCTGTCAAGCAGAGTTACGGGCCTATTAAGAGGCGTCAGGCAGAGAATTACCCGAAGACACCACATAGGAACATGACGTTTATCTCGATGGATTGATAAATTAAGTTCCAAGATCAAATTATTGTGTCCATTCGTCAAGTGGTAGTAAAATTTCAGCCGATTATGGGCAATGCGCGGCCAAATCATTCTGCTTATCTTTGCTTAAATACAACGTAAGAATTTGATCTATTAATCCGTTGGCTGTACCTATAATCTTGTAATTCAATAGCTATTAATCTAATTCACTTTCATGTTTTACAATAAACGCCTCGGGCAAATTCATAAATGATTTTGCTATTTACGACACCATAGCCGTCTTTGAAGAGTTAATTAATTAACCTCTAATAATTTGACTTAATAGAGTACACTATGTACATAAGGTTTAAAATTTATATGAAAGTGGCCGAGAAGTGGCCACAATCGGGTCGCCTTCCACATTTTTTAAATATTTATTTTACAAATACGAATTTATATTATGATTACGATACAGCGATAAAACAATTTAAAGTACATATTTGAATAAAAATAACAAGTCTTCTTCTCGATCAAGTTATCCTGAGATAGGATATCTCCGCTTTTTACTAATATTCACATACCACTCAACATGCTCATTGAATCCTATAATACGATAGTTATTTCACTCTGACGCGCATACGCACCCCGCTGAGCGCGATGTGTGAACACTTTAATTGGGCACACACAAATCCCTAGGGGACACCCTACTTACAAATAGTAGGATTATTGAAAAGAGTCTACGACCACAATATTTACATAAAAACTTTTTAAATGAAGTGTCACGGTAAATTTACGTGACCGTACCATTTACGGTTCTCTAATGTTTTATCGAGCAAACGCTATAAAAGTTCTACCTTAACGGTTTTTACTGCGACAAAAATGGTGAAGAAACTATTCGTAAACAAACAAGTTACGAAATCATGTCAGACTGTGAGAATACGTCTCTATTTGTGGGCAAACTGCTAAAGTTACGCGCTGCGCCCACACTATTTTTGTTGTCGTACGGGGCTGGGACCACGTGCGACTTGTATCCAACAATGCGTTATTATACAGTACTTTATTATTTTAAACAAAACATTTTTTTAAATAAATAAGTTCCAAATATGTTAGTAAGACTTTGGGTGCTAATACAGAATGATATTTTAAAATAAACAGATCCTCATAAAGGAAACATTGTCGTTATTTATATTGTATTCGTAAAAGACCCTAAAATGATTTGGTATATAATGCCTAAAGCACAAAGTTTACTTATGTACTGTTTGTGAATAAAGCATAAATAAATAAAAAAACAAGAGGTTTTTTTTTAATTGAAACTAGAATTGTATGTATACCAAATACTATTGTACCTGTATCCTTTGTCGTACTCGCGTTCTGGAACATAAGTACTTCAGTTTATTCGTGTGCTGTATTTTTAGAAGAGCTCGTTGCAAAGAACAGTGACAAATAGACACAGATATTCAGGTCACCCTTTGCAGTATTTGCAATGTAGAATTAAAGCAAAATCTATACGATACTTGTTTTACTAGAAGAATATTAGTAAAATCAACTATTCTTTTTATCCAGATTAAGAGGAATAAAAAGACATTAAAACAAACTTTTTACAAAGAACTATAAGAACCTTCACATAAAAGTATGTTTGATATTTATAATTATGTCATGGATAGTTATCCAAAGAAAGAACATCTAATACTTGATTTTGAATTTAAGAAAGCGACTATCACGTCTTTGTATTGTCGCACTTATTTTTTGCTAGATTCATCCCAAAAATAGCTCTCTTTTGTGAACTATATTTGGACCAATTTCTCACCCTCCCAGCGTGAAATTACGGTACATCATGATCGACATAGACTCATGACATAACTTTTTCATAAAGGAGGATTCATGACTCTGTTGTTAACATCAGAGGGTCTAAAAAGGCGCTTCTTTAGCAATATTGCTAAGTGAATTCCCTAACATTTAATTAAATTGTTTAATTTCTATGGAGTTTAGAACTGTGTCAGGGTCAGTGTAGCAGAATTTGCTTTTAATTTTTTTGAAGGCAAGAAAACTTACTAAGAAGAAATTCAATAGGAAATAAACAAATAAATGAATTGTTAGGGAATTCAGTTAGCAATTTTGCTAAAGTGCCTTTTTGGTCTCTGAAAGTCGAGAGCTTTGTAAGTGGGATAGTGCAATGGCCTGCCGACTAGGTCAAAGCTGAGTGGCGCCATCAGCTGTATTGCGCTCATCCCGCAATGTATATTCCCTTAGCATCTCAGGAAGTACGTCAATAATGCACACTGAAGTCTGCCAAAGTTCATTCACAGCGCCAAACGCGCCGGAAACGTTACGTAATTATGTAAATTAACGTTTAAACAAAAACTTACGTACATACGTGAAAAACTTCATAATGTTGACATCGCAGTAAAAATAAGATTGGTAAACAATTTGTTTTGAACTTTCGTTAGTCACTTATTCTTTTATATGATTAATAATATCAATAAGATGTTTTAAGTTTTTTTTGCATTTTCAATGCTATTTTTATACTTCTGAGAATAACTTACTGTCCGATTTTTTCTAATTTTTAAATCGGACACAAGTTATTTTCAGACAGAACTAATATTTTTCTATTAAAAAAATATCACAAGTATAAAAATAGCATTGATAATGCGAAAATTTAAAAAATCATAAACTCATTTACTTCGAGTGTGATTTGCAAAATAAGATAAAGTAAAGCTGAGACGTAGGTAGCTCAGTCTCGGTAGCTCAGTGGTTAGAGCATTGGACCGGATTTTTTAAAGGTCGTGGGTTCGAGTCCCATCTGAGAATTCACTTGTGGCCGAGTTGACTTTTTCCAATATTTTTCTATTTAAAATTTATCATAAGTAAAATGAGTGTCAATATGCTAACACTCGAAAAACTAATACTTTGTTGGTGCAATATTATCTCTATCGCGATGTTTAATATCAGGCATTACTTACCAAAATCACCAAAGAGATTTATGTGATATCTATGCTAATGTACTCTACATTTGCCATACCAAACATGATATTGTAATATGACTACGACAATTTATTACCTTGACCTGAGTTTTTAATTCATGTTATCTAAAAATAAGTTTAATATTTTCTCAATGGAACGATAAAATGTATCTACTTCACTTTAATAATAGCACCAATTTGCAAATTAATATTTGAATCCAATCACTCCGCAAAAATCGCAGTATATCACTAATATATAAAAAGATTAATTTATCAATATTTTTTAAAGAAACTTCAAGTGGGCTTTGCACTGTAGTATGTAGTTACACGATAAAACTTTCCTACTAATCGGACAAGGTGAAATTCCTATCGCATCATTTCTAATACATGTCTGCTTTTTGTACGATCTTTTTGGAGGCAGTTGCAAACAAAACCAAACAGGTAATGGGGTAGGCTCTGCGGCGAGACTTTTTTGTTGCCTCTTCATCTCCAGGCCCGACTTTGGGTCCATTGTCCATTTTAAAACCTTCTGCAACATTGAAAGTACATATTGTTTAGAAACAACAAATACTTGTTCTTAAGTGACTTTTAGTCACTTACAAAGAGTGATTTGCAAGCACTTACTGCAGATTTTACGTTTTGAGATAAAATACAAATAAGTTTGAACGGGGATTATTTCTAGGTACGGACTGACCTATTTATACAATAAAAGTATAATAATGTTGCTAGATAAACGGTATTACACCTACTCATTTCATTCTGCCTTCTAATTAATAAACATTTCGATACATTGAATTGAGTCTCAACTCAAGCGAATACCTACTTAACAAAACATCGACTCTACATTTTACAGCGCACAAAACAAGCAGAAATTGCCGAGTTAACACAATGACTCCGTGGTACTGATAAGAACTACACTTCTGATAAATGTGATATCACACTACGATACAATATTCTTGAAACTTGTAACACAACATTCATAGAGATCAACACTCCGATACAAAACAGATGGAAGTCGACCTTCACATATGACATCATTCCGTATTACTTTAGGATTAGACCGATTAATTACTTACCAGCTTGTCGTTTTCCCGCCATCCTCGATCGTCAGATGTTCGGCGACGGAAAATCCAAAGTACGAACCAGTTTCTCCGAACTTTATTACAGGGATCCTCGGTTCTAGATTGAAATTAGCGGCACTATGTAAAATGCACAATATTATAACACAACTGCACAAAACTCGTAGAGCCATTTTCATATAAGTTCGTTAATCCTTCGTGTGTTTAAATCGTGTCGTTACACTAATTCACTGTCTCCTATTTTTTATTGGACACATCGCGATATTCGCACGTGTTTCGGGACGGCGAGTGAGTATAGACCCCCAGCGCGCTCGCCGTTCACCGGTCGAGTATTCCCGCTATCGTACTTGGCAACTTAGAGACCGTAGACCCCGTAGAGAGTGCCACCAACCGCCGGCAAACGAGCGCCGCTTCAACTAGCGCCATCTACCTTTATAGATCTGTACCGCTTTAGAACACTACGGCAACGCCATCTATGACAATCAACAAGATTGTTTGTAGTGAGAAGAAAGTGCATGTCGCCTTCAGCAGGTGGCGTAAGATAGACTTGTATAATAAATCAGTATTTCATTTGTCAGTATCAGTATGTTGAGTAGAGCTTTTTAAGAATTGAGCGATTTTCTTTCAGAATTGCCTTATTTTTGTAACTAAATTTTATACCTATGTAAAAGATCATCAGGACCTCTATTTTTGAATCACTCGTCGCGCGAGTGGCGAGGCAAACGAGGAGGCGATCAGGCGATTAGCGACCTTGCGGCCTTGCAATCATAGACATAGCACGCTTTTCGATTTGCCCCTCGCGCGCTCGCGTTACTACAGGCGAAAAGTTAAGCTATGTATATACGTGCAAGGTAGCTTTTACGGAATACGGAAATCAGTAGAATCCTCGAGACGAGTGAATTAAAAATAGAGCTCCAGTACAGACAATACAGTCGGTGGCGTATTTACCTAAGGGCCAAGGGGGCCAGGATGCTAGGGACGGCGGAAGCTCCCTGCCGCCTGCTCAGATACCTATGCCTCGCCTTTCATGATCGTTACATTCGCTTTAATTCTTATTTGTCTGGGAAATTAACAAAAAACTTGTTTAATTGACAGCGTCTAACTCATAAATCTCATAATCATCACTGTTTAGATGATAGGAGGGAGCGAGGGGCGATCATTTTGCCGGACGGGGCGCGGGCTGCGGCGCCGCGGTTTGTTGTGCCCGAGTCCCGATTTAAAAATAAACGAGATATCTGTTCTTCAAGGAAAAGACTTCAAAAGAAGTTTTTCCATATACTGAAATAGCATTACGCATTATTATGTTCCTGTTACTGCAGTGCGCAGAACGTACATTTTCCGTTCTCAAAACGGAATGGTGTTGTTAGGACCAGAATTTAATTCGAAAAACTTGTGTTTGCTGCGCTGCGCAGCACGCAACACACTGCGTAAGTTTGTGTGGGAACTATTTTCACTTTTTTTTATCAAAATGTGAAAAAAGTTTAAAAAATGTAGGGCTTTTCGGGAAAAATTAACCATTTCTAAGTTCCATAGCTGTTTGAATTAAAATTGTTGAAAAATTTATCATATTTATAATTTAAACTCTCCGACCCCGGACTATGAGACACAGTAGATATTCCATTGTTCTCTGGACACAGGTAGCTACGCTAGCAAATGATGATTAAATGCTCAAAGTATATATTTTAGGGTAAAAAGTAAAAAAAAATACAAAAAACCTTTTCTCGCAACAAGTACAAAACAAGACGACGAAAATCATATCAATATTTTTCTTTGCGCATCCTTGCGAGAATAAAAAAATACTTAACCTTTAGAAGCCTCTTTTTTGATTATTTAATAAAACAAACGTGAAATTGAAATTTTTTGGTTTTAACCCTGTAAGTACGAAGCTCATAATTTACTTATAACTTACAATACCTTCTTCGAATGCAATACGTAAACTAACTATGTGATACTTATAGTAAATTTTAAATAGAAAAATATTGGAAAAAATTAACTCGGCCACAAGTGAATATGTGTAAAATAGATGTAAGTCAGTTCAATACAGTACTCCGTGGTGAATAGATCTATTTTTAAACTACCTCTCAGGGTGGTTTCACCACTGTCAGATAAGTTCTGGCTTATCTGGCAGATAATTTGACAGTTGTAGTATGAAAAATATGTCAAATTATCCGCCATGTAAGCTATCTAGAACTTGATTGTCGAAAACGAAAACGACCTAAGCTAAAACTTCTTTGAACAAACATTTCTTTCTTTAAGAAATCTTGCTATAATCCTTATATATGGAAACCTAAAACTGAAAACATGAAAGGTAAAAGATACTTATATGAAAATATTTTGCCCATGCTTTAGATACTTCTTTGTGTAAATAAAACCTGACAAGTGCTTCTTCAAATTTAACGTTAAAAAAGCCTTACCTTTTTAACGTTAACTTTGAAGTTTGATTTTTGCACAGCTTCAAGAGAGTGTTAACGTGAATATATGGTTTTAATTACAACGTGATACCTCCACGCGTTCCCGAGTTATTCCCGAAATTCAATATCCGAAACCATAGACTATATTTTTATGATTTATTAACAAATGTAATAATAGTTTTTTTTATTTTTTCCTGTATTTGTAGTAAATGATGATACTACTTGCCAAATTTCATAGTTATAGGTCAATGGGAAGTACCATATGAATTTTGATTCCCTTGAGAGAGTCGAAATTTAACTCCTTTTTTGCGAAATTAAAGGTCCTCCCTTGAGAGAGTCGAAATTTAACTTCTTTTTTTGCGACATTAAAGGTCCTATCTTTTTTTTACGTTAATTTACAAGTTTGATTTTTTACCCCTTCGATAGACTGTTGACCTGATTATATGGTTTTAATTTCAACTCGATACCTCTACGCGTTCTCGAGATAAACGAGGACAGATGGACGGACGGACTGACGGACAACAAAGTGATCCTATAAGGGTTCCTTTTTTTCTTTAGAGGTTCGGAAGTTCCAAACGGATCGGAACCCTAAAAACCAGATTACTTCAGCGGTCATGATACCTATGCTATGTACCTATGTATTGAAGAAACATTACAAAATAGTGGGATGAGCTTATTTCTCCTTTCAGACCTACCTGATAAAGACAATTATATAAGTTTTCAACTTGAATTTGAAACAGAATAGGAAAAGGAAAAAACAAAACCACATGTTTTTCTAAATTTATTGATTTAAATCAGTTTACAATATTCGAGATATTAAATAGGAAACATCAAGATCAATAAAATAATTAAGAAATAAAATGATAATATCATAAATAATTTATTTATAAGATAAGCATTGTAGTCTTTTCACTATTCTCTCCAGTAATAATAAAATTTATTTAATGATAATAACTTTCATCCAGACTTTTCTAGATCCCATATCAATTTAACAACTTAAATATCAGAATATTTATTAAGAATACTGATGAACTCATACCAATAAAGGAGAACGTAAATGACGTACATACGTTAGGAGCCTACCAAATTACCAATATTAATAGGTGCTGCTTTGACTATTATTCATTCCTGATAAGCAACCCTCAACGAGATGACGAATTGAGATTGACCGACCCCGGAGTGGAATAGCTCGAAATTATCATTCGATACTTAGCCGATGTGAGTCTACAACTTAAAGTGCTTATCGCATAGGCTGATCGATCTTCGGCCATCCCTCTCTCTGTCTCAGTTGCAAACTCGTGACCAAAACGATTGGCATTTGACGGAGCCACTGTAGCGCCAAGTTGAGTTTTGTGACGCTGCAACATCTTAATGGACATTGTATTTTGTCATAGACGCTGCAGCATCATTCAGACCGCCGAAACTGTTTAGGGCAGGGGATGGAATGTGAGTTCGGTCTGTGAGTGTGCGAATAGCAGGTTCAACTGCGAGTCCAAACCGACGTTGAATACTTTCACAAGCTTGGCTGATGATTGTCCGGGTTCCTTTCGCACCAGCGCCACGCCAGAGACTTTCATGAGGTGAACTTCAGAGTCAACTGATCCGCCACCAGTCGTGGCTAATTTTACGTGGCAAGTGACGTCAACGTGGATATATTTCTCAACAGCCTTTCCGCGTTTTCCCGGAACGTCAACATATTCAGTCTTCTCCTCCACCTGTGGCAAGTCTGCTCTGAACACGCTAGCCTCGCCCAAAAGTCCCTGCAAAAAATACAACGCCATCATGAATAAGCATTTGGAATTCCAAACTGACTGCCAAGGTACGTTCTAATTTTAGCTTGGCCAAGAGCCAACGAGAAATGCAATTAGAAATTGACTATGCCAAAAAAGAAAATTGTTATAATTATCAGTCAGTAAATTACAATATAAATCATCTTAAATATTTCGTATACAATATATTAACAACTACTAAATATATTTACCCCATTTCCAGAAATAGTGAATTTCATTCCTGGTTGTATGGCGCGAGGTTCCATGCCAATGCCCTCTGGGTGTGAGTCAGACCAGAAATAGTTTTCGGGAGCATTCAGTGTGTCAGGCTTGAAAGTAATGCGTTTCCCGTAGCCCATGCCAATCGACTGCAGCAGGAGACTGCGGCCATTGAACAAGTGCCTTCTGCTTCCAGCAGGACGAACGCGGTAGTGGAAACCAGGGATGATGCGTGAGTCGACATAAGTTCCTGCAGAAGATAAAGGATTCATGTTTTACTACTCCCAAATCATTTTGATAATATGATAAATTTTAAATAAAAAATATTGGAAACAATCAACTCGGCCACAAATAACTTCTCAGATGGCACTTGAACTTACGACCTTTGAGAATCCGGCCCACTTCTCTTACCACTGAACTACCGAGACTTAGAAAGTCTACATTTTTCAATGCTATTTTTAATCTAGTTAGCAGAATTTAACTAGACTAAAAATAGCATTGAAAAATGCAAAAAATCGAAAATAATAAATATTTATAACGTGTAATACCTACATTAATTATTGTAATGTGAAAAATAATTACCAATAACAGGGAGCTCGTATTTCTCCAGTCCGACCAAACTGTATTGACAAGGGATATCATTGATTTCTCCACCGTTGACAGTGATTCTTCTGGCGGATGAGACAATGCCAGGTTTGAGCTCATATCCCTTCTTGAGTTGCTTGATACCGATGCCAACGTTGATAACTCTGGTCACGGCTGCATTGCCTCTTCCCTTCTTAAGAATGGCTGTGCCGGTTACTGGCACCAATTTAATGGCACCATCGTTTTCGTACCATTCAACCTTGCATAATGTGCTGATTTTCACCTTCTTCTCAATTGAACCATCTTCAAAAATCTTTTGGTCAAGTTCTACTTGATTCTTCTGCAATAAACATTAAATATATCTAAATATGCGTTTACCACAAACAAATAAAGAGACTTATGATTTTTTTATTTTCGCATTTTTCAGTGCTATTTTTATACTTATGTTAAATTTTAAATAGAAAAATATTAGAAAAAATCATCTCGGTTACAAGTGAAACACCGAGACTTAAGTCTCGAAAGCTCAGTGGTTAGAGCATTGGACTGAAATTCCAAAGGTC
Organism: Chrysoteuchia culmella; assembly: GCA_910589605.1. Lineage (NCBI taxonomy): Eukaryota > Metazoa > Arthropoda > Insecta > Lepidoptera > Crambidae > Chrysoteuchia > Chrysoteuchia culmella. Next base: position 14,911,205 of record OU342651.1, on the reverse strand, counting down.
GTGGGTTCAAGTCCCATCTGAGAATTCACTTGTAGCCGATTTGATTTTTTCCAATATTTTTCTATTTAAAATTTATCATAAATAAGAGAGTTGTATACAGCTATTATTAACTTTATTTACCTGCTGTTGGACGACTTCTAGAGTTCCTTGAGGTTCATGATTGGCGTCGTAAATGGTGAATTTGTCTCCAATAGATACTGCTTCAATTTCAAAAACAAATCCTTCTGGTCTCGAGTCGGTCCAGAAATAATTGGTATTGTCATTGAGGCTTGAGTCGATTGGCTCAAAGGTGAGACGCCGGGCGAAGCCACGGCCAATGGACTGCAGAGTGAGAGCCTTCCCTCCGAACAAGTATCTTGGCTTCACGGACAGGGGCTGAGCATCCAAACTCTGAAAACATACGATATATTGACAAAGCTGTCCTGAAAAGCTAAACAAATCATTCATTTCATACTGATTCTGCTTTTCCAATATTATTTATATAAATCTTATTGTTATTTATATATTTTTTATTCAGATTTCTGATAAATTTTACGAAATCTTTTTCTTTACTGAGAAAGCAATTTTTCTTTTGAATTACAAAAGTGTTTTGTGCCCCATGCAATGACTGTCTTTTCAGTCGCCTGATTAACATAGCAATCACAAAAATTATAAGACCCCCATTCAGGTATTATGTACTAAAACGTTATTATAATCAAATGGGTGAAAGGAAAGATATGTGCCTCGGTTATTTCAATCGACGAAGATACAACCATTACATGATCACAAATGAAAAGTAGAACACAAATGTGTGGCGTGTAGCCCTTATGAATGATACTTATGGTTTACCTATTTTGGACAGAACATGCTGCCATCCGTGTCTCATTCGACCTGTTGAGTCCGCAAGCTTCGTGGTTTGTTTTCAACGCCGCTCTGGGCGAGGTTCTGAAAAACTGGACGATCCACATACCATCGCCTACACGACAAGCAACAACTATTGTCGCAAACGCAAGTGAACAGTGTTTTTCGTTGTTGACATTTTCACTCTGGAAATTTCAACCACGGACACCGCTACTCACTGATCTAACCCGAAATCAATATTTGACCGAATGGACCTGGACCGCTGAAATCGGCTAGCATATATGACAGAATTGAATTTGGACTCCCTAAAATATTAATAGGTTTTACTTAGAAATGTATTTTATACTCTTTAACAGAAAATATTTTGTAAGGTTGCCATTACAATAGTAGCTGAAATTATCAAACCAACTTACAAAAAGTATAAAGTAAGTTTTATGTTTAATATGTAGGTACATTGGGAATGTTTGGAAATAAACCTTTGAAACTTAAATAGTACAGAAAGAAAAAAAGCGATATGACAACCTTACATTCGAATTAACTTCATGTTATAATATTATCGAATGTAATATTAACATGCAGTTAAATATAAACATGAGTCGGTTGTAGTTACAAAATAGGAAACTTCGCGAATATTCTTCGAACGTGTTTCCAAAAATGTTTGTTTTTTCGTCCGTATAAACGGTTGTAAAACAATTGAACTATGAGAATGTTCGCGAAGTTTGTGAACATATTTGCAAGATATAAAATAACTCACCATCCAATAGATTCTGAAAATTAAACCTTGCATAAATGTCCGAAAAGTAACCACAACCGATTATCAGTAATAACGCGGGTTTAATAATTCAAAAGTTACAAAAAATTGAGCTTTGGCTCATAATTTTGATAAAAGCAAAATTTTTAAGAATAAGTTGAAACTTAGCTATAACATTAAAAAATTAGGAAATAACAAACAGCTATCCTAGTAGCTATTAAATTCGTAACTACCTCATCATTATGTCCAAACTCATTTCTTAACTGATTTAAGTATTGCCAAGCACAGCCGTTTCTTTTGCGGTTCAGTTGAATGAATTTTGACCGAGTCTGATATGGATCTTCGTAGTTTTTCCCGTTTGTTCCAAATGGATACATCACATTGATGATACAAAAGCGGTTTATGATAGATACTTCATATCGATGGTAAAGCGACATTCAATTAAAGGCGTGATGAATCGTCGTATTCTAATTTTTCTTTACAGTTACACAACTTATTTCGAAATGTGGAAGATTGCATGTACTTTGTTATTTTTACACTGCAATCATCAACACTTCTACAATGTTCGGTAGCGATAGCGACGATTCAACACCGCCGTGCGTCGTGATAGGTTTGCGACAACTATAGGGTATTTATAAAATTACTCATCTCACCTGCATCGGTCTAACTTTGTATCTGAAACCGGTTCTGACGCAGGGGTCGATGTACACCCCGATCACTGGCATTTGGTGGGGTGCGGGCTGGGGCACGCGGTACACTGCGGGCACATCGCCGAGGGCGCTGGCGTCCAGTAACACGTGCCTTTCGTATGCGCTCTCCGCCCAATATCCCTTAGTTGGGACCTCGGGTAGTTCCTGAAAACCGATCTTCTTGAACCATCTCTTCATAGAAACGTTTCAACAAAAAATATAAAATCCCCACTTCGAAAATTTCTAAGCAGATGCTCCCCGAATCCTCGCTAAACTCGCATAACAAAATTTCGGCAATCATTTTATTGATTTTATCTGATAACACGGGGTGCAATGACCAAACGTCTGGTCTCCACTACATACAATAAGGAAATGTTTCCTATTCTAAATACCTAGTTGGCAATGTTGGACCAAAACGTCACGCTGTTGTGTATTTTCTTGCCAAGTAAAAGTTATATCACATGCTAACTGCATTATAATTAAAAGTCTATTATTAAGTTTTTCAGCAACAATAAGTTTTCAAGAAATACAAAATAAACAATTGTCAATTTTTACCCTTTGAAGGATAGTTGTTTTATAACCAATCAGTCTAAAATTGGAAAGTACAAGAAGAACCTGCATAAAATGGGTTCTTTCATCTTTAAATTGTAAAATGAGACGCATTTCGTACTTTTATGAAGTAACTCTCCGTAATAATGCCGAAGGCAGAAATGAATAATGAAACATAAACGATACACAATATACCTTGATTGGTCATGACATGAGACATGATATCTACTGCGTCAATTTCAAATTGAACTGATACGCAGAGAGCAATCAAAGAAAATTGGTTTGTTGTTGAGCCAAATGAAAACGGAGCAAAGTCCGCTGTGAGATCGATCTCAGTTATTTCCAATCTAATTCAGTAACTCGTCCAAGAATTCAGTACGTGTGCACATCATCGCCCAGCTTATGGTTTGCCGGCTAAAATATAAACAGACACCACCGCCGCTAGTCTAAAAACGTTGAAAATTACAACCGTTTTAAAAAAAATGGTTGGCGGTTGTGTAGGATTCAAAAAGCTGTTTTAATTGTTTGTTATATAACTAATTATGAATATCACTGAGCAATCAGCCGAAAAGCATTTTTATTGTAATTAAACTAAATTGATGAAAAAAGTATTCTGCTTCATTTCATCAGCAATTTAACGCGTGCTGCTTTAATGGAATTGATCAGACAAGGTTAATATCCGAAAAAACAATAAAATTCTATTAGAAGAAGTCTTATAGATTAATGTTGACGACCTTCTTCTCATGAATGAGCGGACAAGAGAAGCAATACAAGTATTCAATTACACCAGACTGTATAGTAGAGACGGTATTTTATTCATCTTATCACAGTAGCTATTGATACTTGGATCGTTGTTTATAAAACGTTTGTTCGTTGGGGGGATGACGTAAATGGCATCAATATCACGGATGTGCCCGATGACTGTCTGTTTGTTCGACTGACATCCGAGAGACATTTGACTTATCCGAGGGTCGAGCGATATCAAGAGTGTTTTTCTGAAACACAGCTACTCCTACTATTATTTTATACACACGAGATTCTGTTTGTACTACTTTTAAGTGCTTTGATAATAAATCATCATCAATCACCTACAATATTGCGGCGGTACGATACTTAGTTTATTTAACGACTAGCGGCCGCTCGCGATTTTCCCGTTTTTCAGATTCCCGTGGGAACCAAATATCTGTGTACCAAATTTCATCAAAATCGTTCGATTGGTGTAATTCGTTGCAAACAAACAAACAATCGAATCTTTCCTCTTTGTAATATTAGTATTAACCAGGCTTTCCATTATCTGTGTACCAAATTTCATCAAAAATCATTCAGTTGTTTTTGAGTTTATTCGTTACAAACAAACAAACAATCAAATTTTTTCCGCTTTATAATATTAGTATAGATAAAATCATTTAGAGATTTAAAAGCATTGCATATTTTTTTGTAGTTCTGTAATGTTCAGTTAAAAAGTATATTTATATTATGTTACCTCTGTAATAACAAGATGCTGCAGGTATTGATAATCTATTATAAGACAGATGTATTTTTTTTTATTCATTTACTTTAAAAGCTAGGTATAAAAAAAAAAGTTACTTACAGGTATTTCCAATTCGAGGAATGCTTCTTCTGCATCGCTCTCATAGTCACTTGGAACAGGAATGTAGGTTTTTGGGGTTCCTTCGGGTTCCTGAACAATAAAAAAAAAGATATTGAAAATTAAAGATCATATACATCAAATCTGAAAGACAAAAAAGTGTCAGGTATGTGTACATACATTCTGCGTAGTCGAACAATAACAGTTTTATCGTACTTCCAAAAAAAAAAGTATTGATAATATCGTATCGTGGTGAGATACAGTCAGTCATATAAATCTGATTTTTATCAGCAAAGAAATAAGCCGTAATGATAAATTCTTCTTAATACAGTGGTTATCGTGTAATATAAACAAGAGATAGAAAACTAGGCCGGTCCTTGACACATCAATGCATTATCTTGACATTCATTTATTACTGACATAAGGTCTTGTTCTCTTCACGTTTAGTAGAGTGCGATAGTTATAAAGACTATATCTAACTAATGTAATAATAACAAAATATAAATTATTAAGTTTTCAATTTAAATTAAGCTAAGATTGCTCTATGAATAATTTTTTTCATAAAGTTCACAAGAATCTTGCTGGATTCGAACACTCGATCTGACACGTCCATCAATCGGATATGAATGTCGTGAAGCTTCCTGCTCATGTAGTTTAAAATATTTAACGTATCAATGTCGTTTTTTACGCCCACCACAACCTTGGGTGTGTACGAGTATTTTGTATTCTTTATTTTGTGCTGGAATCGTGTATTTCCGTGTCGACGAGAGGGTCTTTTTTAACAACGGGACAGATTTTCAGATAGTGAACGGGGTGGCGAGCTAGCAAGGCAAGGCAACGCTAGCTAAATCTGATCTAATGGGATTTATTACACATAGATCCGCAAAATTCATCCAAATTATTTTTCTTCCCCACTCGTCCCTGTTTGTATGCCCTAATCATCCGTGAATTAATAATTAACTATTCATAAAAAAAATATTCTCTATTCATAGGACACGATAATTGCGTTAAAATGCAACAAAAAAGATATATATGTTTATGATTTTGTAATTTTTGCATTTTTCAATGCTATTTTTATACTTATAGTAAATTTTAAATAGAATAATATTGGAAAAAATTAACTCGACCACAAGTGAATTCTCAGACGGGAATCGAACCCGCGACCTTTGGAAATCCGGTCCAATGCTCTAACCGCTGAGCTACCGAGACTTGTCTCGGTAAGTCTCGGTAAGCCCAAAAATACTGTCAAGTTATGTTTTTTGTGTTACATTGAAAAAGGAGATGTTTCATGAAACTATGACTTACACCAGTTTAAAATACATTAAGTAATATATTTTTCGTTTACAATTCCATGTAAAAAAAATAAGTTCAATAGGGAATAAATCATTTAATGATCATTTTTAACCGATAAAAAGAAGGATATTTTTTTTTTACTCGAACATGACTGAACCGATTGAAATAATTCAAACCGACGATTTTTTTTTTCTTAACTTTTCTGGATCACCTTTAAAAAATCCTCGGCATTTCTCTTATTTGTCCTGGATTAGACCACGGAAAAGGACATTTCCGTGGTCTAATCCAACTTATTTCAATGGTTTAGACGTTGAAAGGAAAGACAGTCAGAGGAACTATACCTATTTCATACCTTATTTCGACTAGAATTTGCTTATGTCGCGCCTCACGGCCTTCGCGATGTCATCCCACCCCGTCCGCTAGTTGATCATAGCCCGAAAATACTGCTTCGAATATCAGCTTCTAAATTTTACTACTGCTTTACCATTCCTTTAGGAGTTCTTGTAAGACACTAGACCTCTCTTGTTCTATAAAAAATTATGCTTACCTGAGCAATCGGTAAAGATTCCACCAGTTCAGGCTCGTCTCCCAAGGCGGTGGAGGTTCCAGCCAAACGGGCACGGGTGAGGTTCCACAGCCTTTGCAGGGCCAGTGGGGTCTCCTCGGTCTGGAGGTCCATCGCTGGGCTGGCGAGCATTTGGTAGGTTGGTTTTCTAGTTTTTGTCTATGGACAAGAGAAACTAAGATTTAATATTTTTTTACCTACAATCTAAAACTAACAACAATGAAATATTAATTGTGTCTCAGTTTCCTGTACCTGACGACTTTGATTGAAATTTGTCCATATTAATCGCTCATCCCAAGAATTTTACTACATAAACCTTACACTATACAGTAGCTAGAATAATAAAGATGTCATACAAAAAAAACAATACCGTGAAGGTCGAACTTAAAAATAACTTAGCTTACTGTAAGATAAATAACTCGATTCTTAAACGTAGTCTAAACAATCACGCATCGCACGCGTGAACACATTGCCTTTTGGCATTTTGGCTTACCAATAGAGTTACTAATTGTTTCACAATAGTTAACATTTTAGGGTCACTTTTAAAGAAGAAAAAATTAACTCTATTATATCTGTGAATTTTTCTCTATTTGTCGATACTCTTTTCACCGACTTCAAAACAGGTGGAGGTTCTCCGTTTGTCGGAATATTTTTGTTTTGCTATGGAAGTGGTAACTAATATCAAATACTATGTTCGGTCTCTTAGAGAAATCATTTGAATCTTTCAAAAGTAAAAGCAACTGATTCTGAATAGATCAAAAGAATACGAATATATTTGTATTTGAGAAATATGAAATAGCCGGCGAAATACTATTATAAAAAAATTACGGAACCCTCAGTGCACGTCTAAAACTTGCAATTGACATTTTTTTCTCATATTAAAATAGTAGGTACTTAAATTAAATCGTTAATTTTACTCGTAGTTAATAACAGTCAATACGTTCTTTTCAGTTTTTCAAAATACGTATTTCACAATAATGAAATTTCATAATCACTTGAAAAACACGTTCATTAACTAGCAATGGCGAAGGGTCGAAATATGGCGAAGGAAAGCCGAATCAAGAAAAATCCCAAGTCAGGCAAGAATAAACATGGAAACTAAATTCTAGTGTAGTTAAAAGTTTTTTAATTCTTTTTTTTGCCTAAAGTTCCGCCTATATCTGTTAATATTTGCTTTTATGATCCATGGAAAATTTTGCTTAATTTCATCCGATTGTGTGAGTCCACGTAAGTACAAATTGTATCAACAGAAGACGTCATCGTCACATTAAAAGCAAATTCTATTTTGTAATTGAGCAATAATTGTTTTGTTTGTTGTATTTACCACTTAATATTTTCCTTTTCTATATATTAAAACTTGGAAACTTGCAGAACAAGAGTAAACTTTGAATTAATTGGTAAATGTTGAACATACAAAAATTTGAGCCGTTTTCATTCATGAACAGTTTTTGTTGGTCCTAGTGCCAATTACTTCGGAAGTAATATTAGAATATGATCTAGTCTCCTTTCTAATATTAGAAATGTAGCTAATATTATTTAACCCTGAAAATTCTTTTAAACCTATTTTTTTTATTATTATTTGATAATACATTAACATATACAATTTTAGTAACTTTTCTATATTTAAATAGACCAAGATTCGAGGTCATTCACTAAAATTCTATTTCTTAGAACATCCTTTATTTTTCCCACAAAAGATTTTTTGTTGAATTCCCAACAACAAAGGTTGAAGACGATCTCAATTTTTTGTCACTCTTTTATATTAACATCCCTTCCCACGGTATGGTACCTTAGAATTCTGGTTTTGGAATTGGTTCCAGTAGTTATGATGGACTTTCGTGTTGGTGACTTTAATATTAAGTTAAACTCTAATAAAAGTAGAAGAATTGACTTTAGCTAGGTATTCATCCACCCGCTAATGCTTTGTCACGATCACGATCTGATTATTTCAGAACCAACCAAAGTATGTTATTCATTTTTTTTCGTGTATTAAGTAAGTATATTAATAAATAATCAAACAATGTCTAACTGGAATCAAGGAAAAATTGTTTGAAAACTACCAGTTCATTTATTGATGAAATATGACTATTCAACAAATTAACTAAAATGTGGGTATTGAAATATTTTCCTCAATTCAAAACCCAATAACTTAGTAGATATTATGTTATTCTAAATCTAAAATCAATTAAGCGAAAGTGATAGTCAACATTCAAACAGCTAGATGCAAGAGAAAGCGGACGGGCTAACGATGCATGGAAAATGTCGGCCATTTGCTGCGCTCCATCGATGGCTGGATCTAACCAGAATTTTCTATGATATTCTACATTGATTGCTTTGATTCTAATTCTCAACTTTCATCTTATCTTTAAACTAGGTACCTTAAAAATAGTTTTATAATTATTTCGCAACTTATTTTAAACAGAACCATATGGAAAGTAATTAGGTATTCATCGTATTCATGCTGTCTAAATGAGTGTTAAGTTTGTCTTTTTGCTTTATAACTTCAGTTCTTCAGGTGGTACTGTAATTTTTTACCGTTATACTTTCAGTAAGTCAGTAACTGTATTTTTTACCATGCATGCCATTAAGTTTTAGTAAACTTACCAATAAAAATAATTAAAAATGAGGTTAACTGTTGTTTCAAACAGGCGATCAGCTTGCAAAATGTGAAGACTTCCACAAAATCTACAATACAATAAAATTCACAGTGGTTACAGCGAACGTGTCACAGGCTTAGGATGAGTACCGTACTGAGGGGCAGCTTGAACACGACTGAGGGTTAGTGCAGCAGCGAAGGTATTTTAAACTTGAATCACTGGCGCTGAGTGGCGCTCCCCAGTCGAAGCGCAACGATCGGGCCCAAGAAAAAGATAACGATATGGGACCTGACAGGGACGGAGGTATGAACACGCGCGGACCGCGTGCTCCGCCAGACACAACCGCACACAGACGAAAGATTACGCATGCGCCCCGGCTATCAATACGTACGTACAGCTACGTTGGTGTCGCGTCGAGACTCGAGGACAACGTCATTGGCCTCTTTTCGGACCAAAGTTCAGATGGCTGTATTATGTCCAATGAGGAAAGTTTGGGTAACTTCGAAGAGAAACACGTGACCGCAGGCGAAAATGTAGCTAATGTAAACAACGCTCCTTTAACTTTCCATTACTTCAAAGATAAGACTCCCGAAATCAAAGAACAAAACCGTGGAAGAAACTTACATAATTAAAAATGTACAACAAAGCTCAATCATATATGCTGGTATTCAATTCAGTTACAGCCAATACATATCACACGTGATTCAATATTGGAAGCGGAGAGACCCAGATATTAAATTTTTCTTGCACAGAAATAGCAAATTGGAGTAAAAATATATTGTTACTAATACCAACACAATTCCGAGACGTCGTCATACTTTCTCATTGGAGTCATATCAACAATTGATAACGGTTTGATACACAAATATTCTGAGAATATGGAGTATATGTTATCGTAGAACTAACAAATGACACAAATAAATAATTTACCGATTAGTGAAACGGTATTTGTAATCTGTACTTTTCCCCGTTTTATGCCTTGTTGTTGTCCAAGCCTTGGGTCACCCCCTTTTTACCAATTTACGCAAATGCTTCGTTTGTTCGTTCTAAGTTTAATTTTTCATGGTTTCCAAAACTTTTTCCCAGTTTTAAACTTGCAAAACCCTTCGCATACTTTACACCCACAATCGTACACCGAAATCTTCATGATCCAAAGCTACATGAACTTTTCTTACACAACAACAACCCTTAAATTCCATAAATGGTTTTTACGTTTCAATTTGTTAGGGGATGAACTTATGAATTTAAAAAAGTAGGAAATCAAGTTGTAACACTAAAACCTAAATATATAAAAGAAGAAATTGACTGACGGATATTATCAACGCATCGCCGAAACTATTGAGGTTAATATTTTGAATTTTTGCACACGACTTCTTAGGCGAGCACTCAGAAATTATCATGTACTTAATGTAAATTCATACAAAAAGTGTTTTAAGGTGGTACTACTTCCATACAAACAAATATTGCACATTAATTGGTTCATCATACATTAATAATTCATAAATACATGTGCAACTAACTCGTTTCAGTTATTTGTTTGCGCGAAATTATAAAAAAAATGTACTTTCATACATGAGCTATATAAATGCGATGGGTCACACACACATACGTAGAATTATTGAAATTATAAGATATTAGTATATTCATGTTTTATGTATGAATGTACAATTTTTTTATAATTTCGCGCAAACAAATAACTGAAACGAGTTAGTTGCGCATGTATTTATGTATTATTAAGGTATGATGAACCAATAATTGTGTAATGTTTGTTTGTATAGAAGTCGTACCACCTTAAAACACTTTTTGTATGAATTTACATTAAGTACATGATAATTTCTGAGTGCTCGCCTAAGAAGTCGTGTGCAAAAATTCAAAATATTAACCTCAATAGTTTCGGCGATGCGTTGATAATATCCGTCAGTCAATTTCTCCTTTTATATATTTAGGTTTTAGTGTTACAACTTGATTTCCTACTTTTTTAAATTCATAAGTTCATCCCCTAACAAATTGAAACGTAAAAACCCTTTATGGAATTTAAGGGTTGTTGTTGTGTAAGAAAAGTTTATGAAATTTGTATTATTAATCAAAATATTAAGAAAAAGTCGTATGTGTTTATAAACTTCTCCGCTATACACTCTAAACAGCCTTGGCGTATACTAACCTCGTTACCTGCAGAAAAGTATGCAGAATTTTCTAGCTATTTCTGAAGTCAGTTTGAAAAATAATTATAATTTGATACTGCTTAAAATAATTTGTAGTGAGAGTCAAACCTAAACCAGAATTATTAATTATTACAGAGCAATGTCAATGTCTTATGTCAACCACAATGCAACAATTGTCCTCAAATTACTTTAGAACATTAGAACAACCCTACCGCGCAAGTGTTGTCGGCATCGGCATCGACATCGACTTCATTTGACAGATGGATGTGACATTGCTCTTAGTCTTTGGTAAGTTTTCATTTGTGTCAAAAAGAAGTACCAATATGTCACATCTATCTCTATAAATGAAGCCGATTTCGATGCCGACACCACTTGAGCGGTACGGCCCCTGATCTATGCAAAGACTCGTTTGAAATACAAAAATATCTACTTCTGTAGTTAGTCTACGTTATCACGTTTGTGTTACATAACTCTCTCATATTACACCATTTGGTACTGCAAAATTCTAACTATTGAGGAAGATGGTTTACTTAACATTTCTTTAAGTTAGATTTTACTAAATTATGTCAGGAGACCTTTCTGAAATTCTAGTATTTTCAAAAGTCTAAACGTACCTTCTGAAATGTCTTTTAAATAAGTATTTACTTTTCGTTAACATTGTACACAATCTTAAATATCATTCAACATTAATCAGTAGACAAGCTTGTTTAAGTCCAGATTAATTCAAGACATTAGTTTAAGATCTTGTTTCCGCGTTTATCTATGGGTTTTACGATAAGATAATATGTTATCAACAAAACTTTACTCATTTAAAGATGTTCTGAATTTTATCAAAAACAAAACATTGATGATAAGCGCAAACATTGTCAAAGATAAACTGTCTCGGAAAAGTCTACACCTGTTAAAGTTTATGGGAAAGAATTATTTGTTTTATTGCTATTATAAAACAACGATAACGTTGTTACTAGCTTATGTAATGCACAAAATATCATATTGCACGAATGTTTCGATTTGCACGAGTTATTTTGAAACATGTGAGCATGTTATGATTTATTGCGAAATATTTCCATTTGCCATAAAACTCGCCTCCTTTTCAATATAATCGGAAGTGATATTTGTGCGAAATTAAAAAGAATGACATAAGAAACTGATCAAATACTTTTTAAAAAGAGATTTGGAAAAATAATTAAGGTAATAGATTCTGTCGTGGTTGTTGGGATTTTGTCTATCAATTTTGGCCAAAGCTTGGAGAAAACATTAGTACACTACTAGGTATTATTAACAGACTGTCGAAAAGTTTGTCATGGCTAACTTCATAACCTGCTAAGCTTAGCAAAAGGGCCAAAAAAAGATGAAAACCTTTAACAACTTAGCGAATCAGAAGTTCTTCGATCCGATATCCGGAGAGGGTGTTGAGTTACAGAATATTATTGCAAATATATCGTCAGTGTACATAATGCATCTGACACTAATGCTGTTCTCGGAACCTGATGTTTATTAAACATGCAAACCTGACTGCTGTGGGATATTTGAACGTTGAGCCAACGAATTTAAGTTCAATAGTAGTTCATCATAGGGCCAATTGATAATCTCTAATTGTGGCAGTATTTTAAGTAGATCGTACTTCTATGAACCATATTCCGCGTTTGTGTATGCCTTAAATAGAACAATCATCTCGCTCCGTTGGTGTTGTAAAAGGTGACCACGAGAAAAGAAAAAAGTTGCTCAAAGTCCTGTCTAAGAGCAAATTGTGAGAACAAAAAGAAGTTTAAACTGCAAAAAAATTAAAATCAGTCGATGTTGATTACGAACTTGAAACATACGAAGCTGGACTTGGGCCTCAAACACCTTTATTAGTTTGTTGCACTCACTTTTCCAAAAATCTTTGTGTTCATCTCAACAAGTTTTTATCCACAGTGATACAATAGAACGATGCGGCGGTGATATTTTATTTATTTAATACTTTATGCACATTGTACAAAGGCGGACTTAATGCCTTAGGCATTTTCTACCAGTCAACCTTAGGGTGATGTGGAGACAACAAGAAGTAGGATGCACAACTATTGTAATAGTACAACATAGGGAATAAATGATTAATTGTAATTAAATAAAATATACTATTAAGAACATAAATATGTACATACTTAACTAAATAAATACAATATTTAAGTATATAATATTATATACATATTAAATACATACAAACGATAGTTACTGTTATAGACGATTTGTCACAATTTAACGATTAGCTGCTTCGCTTGCTCTGTTACGAATTTACGCAACTTGGTTTTTAACGCATACCGACTGGTGGACATTCTGATGTCAAAAGGAAATCAATAGGTCATATTTTGTTAAACAAATCCAGACAATTATTATTGTAAAAAGTTTAAGTTCTAAAAAACCTTGATTGCCAATATAAATAATGAGTACGAGTACTTTGGTTTGTTTGTTTACATGTCGGGTTATTTATTAAATAGAAAAATTAAATAAAAAACAGCGCTCTTATAGTTTTTTGAAGTGAAAACTTCTTTAGCGGCGTTGTGCACATCAGAGTTTCAAATTTTTGGGATGGGTAAAAAATGTTAAAGTCGCGTCCACCGCCGAGAGTACACCGCCGGCGCGGCGTAGGAGACGAAGTAATATCCCCCTTTCTTTCTACCGCGCGTCGAAAATGTATGCCTGCTCCTGCTGTTTCGTTTAAACGGTTTTCACTTCTGCCGGCACTCCCGTCCCGAGTGCAACCCGTTAGTTTTTTTTGCAGTGGCTGACACCGAATACAGAAGGATTATGTGTATTATTCTTTTAGTTTTTATTTTTATTCTTTTTAATTTTCTAATTTTTAGTGTTCGTTCGAAAGATCTGTACTTACACCAAGAATCATCTAAAAAACTACTCCTTTTCTGAAGTCTGTTTAAAATAAAACAGATTACTTATCCTAAATTTTAAATTGAAAATTATTGAGAAATATCATCTCGGCCACAAGTGAATTCTCAAATGGGACTCGAACCCACGACCTTTGGAAATCCGGTCCACTGCTCTAACCACTGAACTACCGAGACTTCTAGAAGTTTCGGTCGTTATCATAAGTATAAAAATAGCATTGGAAAATGCAAGAAATTTAAAAATCATAAAGAACAGATTAGTTATGTACGCGGACGAAGGGGATTAGACACTAAAATCTTAGATACCTAAGTAGAAGCAGAGTAGAAGTGATTTTCCGGACACCAAACGTTTTTCATAATCATGCTACGTCGCATGCCATGCCCATATTTTGAGATGTCAATAAAAAATATGAAAAGTAGGTTGTACTTGTAACCTTTTGTTTTACGGCCTAATTTTAAAAGTCTAACACCCATATTCTAAGTCGTTCCTACAAAACTTACTCGTCCTCGACTTAACGAAACCTCATTGAAAACCTCTTCGAAATACTACTCGAAATTGGTATTCTAAGACATAACTCCGTAAGGACCTGGAGCAGCCAAAGAGTACGTAGCCACTCCGTGTTAGGCCTAGCGCACACTACCATTTTTACCCACGACGTGGTTGAGTGGAGTGTAAAAAGTTTTGGAGGAACGACTTAGAATATGGGGGTAAAAGTTTTTTAAAAGTTTTGCCGTTTGCCTTTTTGAAACAGTATTTTTTTAAATGTAATGTGACTTCACTGGTAATGTTATCTGCCCTGGGTGTTTGTTAAGAATTCGTTGTTACAGCCAACGTGGTATGCGGATTTTGGTAATGCCTGACTGTGAAAGACGGTAAGACCCAACTGATTTAGTAATTCTTTCATTAGCTTCATATTCCAACCTACGTTTATCACAGTTGTCCATAAACGTTGCATGAAAATCTTTGCTGTTATTATGGTAGAAGATATCCATCTTATTTATATATATTTATTATTTTTTTTTACAGGTCCGGTAACTGGAGGGAGATTTACCGAGTGCTGGTAGAAATCATCGTCCTTAACCGGGGTAAGTTCTATATTTTTAATCATTTGATCTATTTTAATATTCATTAATAATTCTTTGTTGATCTGTGTACTATCTCGCTTTTCTTTTCCATTTTAATTCTTTGTCCTTGATTGTTCTATTTCGTCCTCGATCTCTTGAAACTCTTTCAGAATGTCGTCTTTTTTAATCGTAGTATGCAAGACAGTAACATTATTTGCGGCATATGAATTATCTTGACTGTACTCATTTTTTGTCTCTATCACACCCATCCCAATGCAGTATTCTGAGCGATCATAATTTAATATTATTTTTTCTAAACAGTTACCAATCTCTCTCTAAATTCTCCAATTTTATCTCTATATTTTCGGGACTAATTCGTTCTGTTGTACTTTTTTTATATTAATAAATCCTCTTTATTTGAACGTTAATTATGCTATCCATTGTAATGAAAAACAAAACAACAAATGTGAAATGAATGAAAACAATTTGTAATTTTGTAATCTCTACTTTGTACTGACAATCCGTAAAATGTTAACTTATCTTTAGAAATTATGCATGTATGTATCTTCGCTTTTACTACTTCGCTTTAAATCTAAACAACAATAAACACAAAAAAATATTTATTTGTAAATACTAAAGAGAAAGTTCAAAATGCCTTGGCTGTCTTAATCTTGTTTGTAACAGTAAACTTCAGTTTTTAATCTTCAACGGATATAATGGTTGAAAAGTGGTTGGACTCACTGTTTGAACTTCACTCATTCACATACTCTGATTGTACTGTAGTATTCGCCACGATAACGTAGTTGTAGCCTCGATGACGTCAATACAGCTCCATTTCGACTCAATATTGACTTCTACTCCAAATACTCTTTGGGTCGTCGGAGGAACTGCAAGTGCTCCTCGCTGATGGCGTAGTGCTGTTGAAATCACTGCTGCGTACTGTATGCTTCGTGCAAATAATATCCACTTCGAGTACGTAAAGACGAAGGTGGTCTTAGACTAGACCCAACTTGTTATCAAAAATATTCGGACTCAGTGGACCAATGTTTAATAGCCTAATTAATCAAATGTACTTTTACAACTCTCATGTTCGGCAAGTAGGTTCTTATTACCTCCAAATGGGGCTTGTAGACTAATTAGCGCTCTAGGGTAATAATGTAGCTAGAAAAGCTATAGGGTGGTAAGTAATTAAAAAAAAACACTTCTTTCTTTCAAAAAGTTCGCGTACATCTAACCATCATACTGGCAATAGACATCATGCATTCAGCCCAATGACCAAAGAGGTCGCTTTGCTATCTGTGATTAATTTGAAATATCGAACGAAATCAATTTCGATCTTGAAAAAAAATTTAAAAAGTTCCTTACTTGATTCTTTTTAATGAAAAAAGGCGGGAATAGAAAACTGTTACTTTAAATATTGTTTGTTTTTGGGATTGTTCTCATTTCACTATAAATTTCAACAAATAAAATATTTTATTCTTGTAATGCCGGTTTTTTTCTACTTACCTCACAATCGAGCAGAATAGTTAGCTCGGGTGTAAGCATCAATTGCACCCTCGAACTATAGGCGCTCTCGCTGCCCTTGGCTACTAATCTACTATTAAACACCACCTGCATCTGTAGCACGTATTAAATATCAAGTATTCTCAATTTGAAAGTAAGCTATTAATGCCCGGAGGGAGCTAATGTTGTATGGGACTTCCCTTGGGTAATAATGATAACATTTAAATTTGGAACGCCAAAATGTCAACAAAAACTTCTATCAAAAATAATTTCGAAAAAAACAAGGTTGTTCAAGGCATAACTTCCTGGTCCAAGGTGTTTTTAACTATAAAATTGACAAAGAGACTTTACTCCAATAAAAAAATATAAACATGGCTGTATGTATCGGGGTCCCTAGCACAAATGAACATTTGAAATTGGAATTATGTGATATTGTGTACCATGTGTACTCATTCAAATATAATGTAATAGCTATCTCTATCATTTCCGTACTTTTTCGTGTCTTTTGTCTTACTTATCAGTAAAACATGGCAAATCATCAAATTGTGAATGTGTGTAGTCTTGACTCTTAGTCATAGGTATTATTATTATTATCATTGCATTGCCTATGCCTATATGTGTGATGTTCGATCCTCTCGATATTTTTTTCCGCGAATTGTTAAATTGTTGTCTTTATTAGTTTTAAGTATAATTTATTTTTAATTTAACGTCACAGTAGGCACAGTAGGTGTATAAAGTAGAGTATGCTCCTTAGGGCTAAAATTGTCTTAGCCTTGGCCAGACTTGAATCCTTCGCTTCATTCAAGTTTCTTACCATATTTACCTCTCTATGTTCGGCAATTAACTACAGAATCCTTCATATTCATTACGCTCAGTATTCAATATGCTGCTCGTGACGTAAGACACAGCTTTATCCCCTTAGTCCATAATCTACTGGTATCAGCAAAGGGGAATAATAAAAACCAATTTGTGATAATGATCTGAGTAATATTGTATTTCGTTGTTCTTATAGGTTGCTCTATTTTTTACATGCTAAACAAAAGAAGGTAGAAAAACGGTTACATACTTACAAATAATGGCCTACAATCAGCCTACAATACAAAGTATTTTAGGTTTGAAACTCTTTGTTTCAGCCAAAGAGGTTTAGCTTTGAACACCTTTTAAGTGCAATAGTTTTATTATTATTAATATACAAGTTTTTCATTCTTATACAATATTCTCCGCGACATCAACAGCTCTCTCTGCCAATGTCAATATTTAAATAACACATGTTTTATTTATATTTTTTTTATTTTATATTTCCCAAAGCTTTATTGAACCTCGTGCCGTGACACGTGTTGAATGTGTAACATTATACAAACTGACTGGATCTCATTTACATGTAAATAAATATGTGATAGGTATTGCATATCTCTGTCCCCTCACCACCAACTTTATTCGCAAGAAATGTTAGTTGAAGGTGGAGCTATACTACCTATCACTTACAATATTACTTTGTATTTCGTAAGGAATCCGAATTTGGTGAAATTAACAAAAATGCTTTTTGCACAAATGTCATACATAATTACAAAGCAAGAAAGTGTAAAAAATGCGGTCAATAGAGTTTGCGAGGCCAATCGCCTTCATTATGATTTGAATACTTATACCCTGTCAATTGAAATGCTTTTACTTACTGCACTCAAAAGCAGTTTTCCTAGTCTTCATTTATATGTATTTTTTATCCGCTATTTTATCTTCTTAGAGTTCTAAGAGCTTTGTGATAAGGCAATGCTATAATGCTTACAACGGAGCTGGTTCAGATATACCAAATATCATTTCCTCTTTCCTTTCTTTTTCTCTTTCATATTCAATAAAAGTGACACTGCCTCAAAAATCATAATGAAAGAAAAATAGAATATTCTAGAAAAGCATGTTTCATTTTAACAACTAAGTATAGTTCATTTTAAGATAAACTTATAATATAATATCTAAGAGCACGTGTCAAACTTGGCTATGTCCGTTTACCGATATCTTATCTCAGAACATGTGGCAAGAGCATTTAATACTAAACTGTTGTAACAGAATAATGTAAATGAGGATTTAATTGGTATAGATTAAGGTTTCTTGTGTTGCATGTCTTCAAATAACAAATATCTTTCAATAGTAGAAGCGCATTTTCCTATTGCAACACGTTGTTTGTATTCAAAATTACTTTTAATTTCAGCGACTGTTTTTTCGTTAACCTTTCCTTGTTTATTTTGGTACTTTTGCTACACGGGACCGCTTGTTGAGTGCGCATCGTTTGCGTCAATAAAAAATACCTATATCACAAATGCATAAAGTATTTATAAATAAAATGTGATTGATATAATTACAGAAACGCTCCTTCAAACACAATTTTCAGTTTATGCTTTTGTAATTATGCATTTTTCAATGCTTTTTTTTTATACTCATGGTAAATTTTAAATAGAAAAATATTGGAAAAAATTAACTCGGCCACAAGTGAATTCTCAGACGGGAATCGAACCCGCGACCTTTGGAAATCCGGTCCAATGCTCTCTTGCTTCACTTGTGGCCGAGTTAATTTTTTCCAATATTTTTCTATTTAAAATTTACCATGAGTACACTTTTCAGTCTTTTTTACGTACAGATATGTATCTAGATGTCTCACCCAGTATAACGTCGATGATGATGAAACAAAGTATAAGTACCTACCTGCAAATAAAGTCAACATAACATTAGTATCAACAAAAATAAGGCATTTTGATACCATTTATGCCACTGTGTCACGACAATTGACACTTGTCTTACTAAATTTCATCAGAGAGACAAAACTATCATTACATCACAATTGGTAATACATAAAAGAATTACCGAATGACGTCAATGCTCATTTCTCGGTAGATTTCCTCTGAAACATATTACAATTGACTGTTGAACGTGCCAAAATTGTCTGACCCGTATGATAACCTTACTCACAAGTTAAATTAAAAATATTCCACGCCAGTTTGTAGGAAGCAATTTCTAAGTAATTAAGTAATAAACAAATTAAGCACAAGTTTATGTAAAAATAATTAATTAAGTAATATAGTTAATTGATACTTTCTCGAATTTAGTACGATATCAATTAATTAGTTAACGATGTTTTAATCATTATTTGATTATGTCAAATTCATTGACTGGGCCTAAGTCAAAGTTCACAACATCAGCTAGAATATTAATATTTCAATATTTAACAAAGTCATTGTTTTCTATATATTACTTTTATGACATTTGTCATCCGTTTTTCATGTCTTTTTTTTCAAAAGTGGACCATTGTTTTTATTGTTACGGACGATTATTAGATTTATCTGTAGTGATGATGACACACTGTCAGTGGTGTTTTTACCTAAGGGCCAAGGGGGCCATAGCCCAGGCTGGCAGGATGCTAGGGGCGCCAGCCATTCATGTTCTTACCTAAAATACCTATATTTTATTTCTTACTCGCCTGAAGAAATTTGAAAAGCCTACCTAATGGACAACAATATACTTAGTAGTTACTGTATAAAGTTCTCATACGGAATCATCTCTGTTTAGTTTATAGGTACTAGGGCGATCGCTTTGCCGGACAGGGCGCGGGCGGTGCTGGCGGCGCGGCGTCGCGGGCGTATTGAGTCCGAGGCCCGACTCAGAAATAATCGGGATGTCATTAAGTAAAAGGATTTCAAAGAATCTTTCCATATAAGCACGTACACAGTATGAGGGGCGCGATTGGGCGACTCGACCGCCCAAGGGCGCCTTATACACGGGGTGTTGTCCGTGTTGCTACAGGCCGCCTAAGGCGCCCCTAAATATCTTTTACATCTCTCATGTTCGGTAAGTAGGTTCTCATTACCACCAAATGGGGCTTGTAGGTGACTAATTAGCGCTCTAGGGTAATAATGTAGCTAGAAAAGCCCTAGGGCGGTAAAAAACACTTCTTTCTTTCAAAAAGTTCGCGTACATCTAACCATCATACTGGCAATAGACATCATGCATTCAGCCCAATGACCAAAGAGGTCGCTTTGCTATCAGTCATCAATTTTAAATATCGAACGGCGAAGCTCAATTTCGATCTTGAAAAAAAAAATAAAGTTCTTTACTTGATACTTTTTAATGAAAAAAGGCGGGAATAGTAAACTTTTACTTTAAATATTGTTTGTTTTCGGGATTGTTCTCATTTCACTATAAATTTCAACAATTTTTTTTTTATTCTTGTAATGCCGGTTTTTAGGGTTTCGTAGCCTAGAGGCAAAAAACGAAACCCTTATAAATATAGGCCCCGGCCAAACTGATGTAGGTATGTCACACTCTTTTTATTCCAAAACTATGAGGATTTCACAGTTGAAACTTGGTAGGTAGATGTATTCTGTAAACCGCTTTACGGTTTTTTACACACAAAAAAATAAAATTAAGAAATTTTCAGTTACAGTTTTATGTATGGGGAGCTACATGGAACTGTAACTGTTTTTTTTTTCATCATACCTATACGTGTGGGATATCATTAGATAGATCTTTAAACAGTTTTTTCTCAAAGTCAACCGTTTGAAAGTTATACACTTCCAAAGTGGAAAAATGTGTGTGTGTCCCCCCCCCCCCTCTAAATTTAACTTAAAAAATATTATGATGTGGATCTTTATAAAAACTTTTAACGAAATTTGGTTTGAACGAAATTTATTTAGTAGTTTCAGAGCTAGAAGACGAAAAAATATAATGGCATTTTGGCAATAATAATAATAATATAAACTTTATTGCACACGATACAAAAACAAACACATACAGAGAAAATATCAAAAAAGAGGAACACACAATAGGCGGCCTTATAGCTACGTAGCAGTCTCTTCCAGGCAACCTTGGGTGAGAGGCGCATCCATTCATGTGCGAGTTCGACTCGCACTTGGCCGATTTTTTCTACTTACCTCTCAAAAGCAGAATAGTTAGCCAAGGGCTGTAAGGCATCAATTGCACCCTCGAACTATAGGCGCCCTCGCTGCGCTCATGCGCCTAAATATCTACGGGCTGCAATTGATGCCTTATTACAGCCCTTGGCTACTAATCTACTATTAAACAGTTTTAGATTTTTAAGCGAAATTTGTGTTTCTTTTCGAATTTCTGTTTCGAATGGTAGGCAAAAAATTAAATCTACTCTTGCTTTTAGCCAATTCTAAATATTGAAGCATAAACAAAAGTTGTGACCGTTTGAAAACCGCCGCTATTTATTACGAGCGAGTGAGCGACGTAAGGGCGCTCTCAGGGCCAAAGTGTAAAGCCGTAGCTGCAGCTGACTGTACAAATAAAAAAAATACATAATGTAAAAAAAACAGTTTCGTTTTTTTTTACATTTACTGAAATATCTATGTTTACTTTTTCGTGAATGTAAGGGGCGGCTTACCTAACTGGCCCAGGGCGCCAGATATCCAAACACGCCACTGCACACTGTACCACCTCGTGCTACAGAAATCAAGCACAACAACAAAATATGGAATATTTACATATCCTTTTAGGTAACAATAAACCTTTTAGGTAAAAAATTTCAAATAAAATCAAATTAGCGGATAATAAAATAAAGGCTACTTGGAATATTATTAATCAAACAACTGGTAAAACTAAAAATAATGTCAACCACTTCTGTCTTAAAGTAGGTGATAAATTAATTGAATCTGACGTTGAGGTTGCCCGTGTTTTTGAAGATTTCTTCTCTCGGGTACCCTTAGAAACTACCAGTAAATTAAATTCCTGTCCAAACGTTGCTGCTGCCTTCTTGGAGTCGTGTGTTGATAAGTGTAATAAAGTTTTCAATTTTAAGCATATTAATAGTGAAGACATTTTAAAAGCTTTCAAGTCTATAAATATTAAAAAGACTGAACATCTATGGGGCATATCAACCAACATTATTAAATCAATTATTGATACAATAGCTCCATATTTAGCTTTCATTTTTAATCAATGCATAGATGAAGGTACTTTTCCCGATTTAATGAAATCTAGTAAGCTTATTCCTCTTTTTAAATCGGGTGACAAAAGTGACCCCACAAATTTTAGGCCGATATCTATACTACCGGCACTTAGTAAAATTTTTGAAAAAAATATATATTCGCAATTATTAGACTATTTACAAAAAATCAAATCCTTCATAACAATCAGTTCGGCTTTTCTAAAGGTAAAAATACTACTGATGCTGGCATTGCACTCCTTAAACATATTTTTGAGGCTTGGGAGGGCAAGCAAGACGTAATTGGTATATTCTGTGACCTGTCTAAAGCTTTCGATTGCGTTGATCACTTTACACTTTTAAAGAAGCTAGAACATTATGGTGTCTCTAAAAAATCGGTTAGCCTTTTGCAGTCATACTTGCATAATAGAAATCAAAAAGTAATTGTCAATAATACTGCTTCTACTGGAGCCCCCATTATTATGGGCGTGCCCCAAGGTTCAATATTGGGCCCTTTGCTGTTTTTAATTTATATTAACGATCTCCCTTACTACACGAGTAAATTATGTGAGACAGTACTATTTGCAGATGATACATCTTTAATTTTTAAAATTAATAGAGGAAACAATTGTTCTGACGAAGTAAATAGTGCTCTCTCTCAAGCCGCACACTGGTTCAACATTAATAATTTGTCTCTTAACCCTACTAAAACCAAGTTTGTTAAATTCTCATTACCTAATGTAGTGCAGGTCGATATGCTTATCAATTTGAATGGGGATGTAGTAGAGTTAGTTGAGAGTACAAAATTTCTTGGTATTACATTGGATTCAAAACTGCAATGGGATCCACATATTGAAGCCTTGTCGAGTAGACTTAGTTCTGCGGCTTTCGCAATAAGGAAAATAAGGCTCTTAACTGATATTGAAACGGCAAGACTGGTTTACTTTAGTTATTTTCATAGTGTAATGTCCTATGGCGTGTTATTGTGGGGCTCAGCAGCTAATATAGAAAATGTTTTTATACTTCAAAAAAGAGCTGTGCGCGCCATTTACAAACTCCGACGTAGAGATTCTCTTAAGGATTTGTTTAAAGAGATTAATATACTTACTTTGGCGGGACAATACATCTATGATAATTTAGTATATGTAAGGAAACATCATGATTTATTTATAAAGCATAGCGATGTTCATAATTTTAATACTAGAAACAAGAATAAGCTTGCCGTTCCAAAATTTCGGCTTGAAAAACGTAGACGCTCGTTTTTGGGGAAAGGTATAGCCTTTTTTAATAAAGTTCCACAACAAGTTATTGAGCTGCCTTTGCATAAATTTAAAATATATGTTAAAAAAACGCTCTTAAGCAAAGGTTATTACAAGGTAGATGACTATTTAAAAGACCAAAATGCATGGATGTGATACCAACATTAAACATACTATTGTAAATAGTGTAAGAGGAAAATATTCTAATATGAGTATGAGAAAATTTTCTTCTTTTATTAAATATATTTCAAGATTGTAGATTTGTGTTTGGCAACAACATGTTCCATTGTAAATGTTGTTGTTTCTGCAAAGGCTGATAAGTTTCTTGCGGCCGTTCTTCTTATCAGTTAAAAGATGTCCTGAATGGCTGGTAGGGAAAAAAAATGTTGGACTATTCGAAAGTACTTATCTATAAGTCTATTTGAATAAAAATCTTTGACTTTGACTTTGACTTAACTGTAACGCTTAATTTAATTTTATATGCGTGAATATTTGTGCGTCAGTTATTTCTATGTTTTCTACAATTAGAGATTTTATCTCAATAAGAAGTTTCCTCGCACTGATGTCATCTCTAGATACACAAACAAAACTAATTAAAGAAATATTGTACATTGCACTTCGATAGTACACTTTTATTTTTCTTGTCTTGGCTGGCACCGACTCCATTATTCATATCCATATGCTTATTTTTTTCTTTTTGAAGTCGATTTTTTTATAAAAAGTTTTAATGACACTTTAAGGCTTAGACTATGTCCCGTACTTACTTACACTAAAAATCGCTGACGAAATCATGGTACAACATACCTACTTAAATTAAAATAATAAAAAAATTAAATACCGTCGTCTTGAGAACCTCCTTCTTTTTTGAAGTTGGTTAAAAATAAAACAATCCGTATTTTATATGTTTCTTGTAGGATTATAGGTAGTTAATTTACAAAACAGATTTGCCTTCGTGACTATTTTATTTTATGGTAGGATATATAGGTAGTATAGTGGGATAGTACCTAGGTACCTATACTATCCTAGAAGGGGTTATTGAAGTCCAACCTGAGATTCGGTTAATTTGTTACTAATTTACTATACCTATTGGTGAACCTCTCGCTTAAATCAGGAATATGGATTAATTATTGTTTTAAACAATTACCCCTTACTTATTAACGTAGAGTAAAGATACCTCGATGTAAAACTAATGTTGTCACTTTTTTCGCGAAAAGGAGATGAGACTACCTCAGTTTTACACCTATAATGAGTAGGTTTAACTTTACGCCACGTTTTGTAAGAAAGGGTTAATGTAATGCCCGATTTACACGGGTCAAGTACAGGGACGAGTGGACAGTGAAACAAAAGACAGCGCCCTATCTTATATGGCTCCACTGTCAAGTGTTAAGTTACACAACTGTACTTACCAACTTCGCTAAAGACTTAACCCATCTAAAAGGCATAAGGGAAAGAAAAGCTAAAAGTGATAGGAAAAAATACACTCCGACGGATCAAGTTTCCAATCCATTTTCACCTATATCATCATGTTCAAAAGAATCAATTAGAAATATCGGAGAGACTCAAATTAATAAGGCAATTTAATTATAGTAGTAGTGATAATATTAACTGGTTTGTGGCCACCGAATTCTCCTTGAATTTCATTATACTTAGCGGAGTATTAAAAGTCGTGCTGAACTCAATAAATTAGCAGTGGCACACTGAAAAGTCAATAACTTCAGTTATCAACTAGATGTAAAAAGAAATCACGTCTTAAGCGTGTGATCGCTCGTGGAAGAGTACCCGGATACATATAAAATTTAGGACAATCACTGGAATTTTGACATATGTAAGCAACTGTAAGTACATACAATCGAAGAACTTTGGGACCGTAGATATTTTTCGGGAAACGTTTTTCGAAAAGTAGTAAGGTTAAAGAAATAATTTAAGTATTATTTAAATGAAATACCTGTTACTTATTGATCTATTATTTGTGATATTAACGTTATCTGTAAATATGTTACTTTTAGTGATCCGAACCTCTATAATTATATATATTGTTTGTATATTTGCATGCTATGTAAAATGGCTAAATAGGTTAAGCTCCATTTTGTTTGCACAATTGTACTTAACAACATTACTGTACCCTATTTAGAGCAAATAAAAATATTTGTATTTGTATAAAGAAAAAAAGGAACTCTTATAGGATCACTTTTTTGTCCGTCTGTCCGTCCGTCCGTCCACGTTTATCTCGAGAACGCGCGGGGGTATCGAGTTGAAATTAAAAACCATATATTAAGGACAGTCTGTTGGAGCTGTAAAAAATCAAACTTGTTAATTAACGTCAAAAAAATATAGGGCCGTATATGCCCCAAAAACGATATTTCGACACTCTCAAGAGAATCAAAATTCATTCATATACTTCCCGTTGACCTATACCTATGAAATTTGGCAAGTAATATCGCCTTTAACTACGAATACAGGAAAAAAAAACAAAATTTGTTATATTTGTAATTAAATTATAAAAATATAGTCTTTAGTTTCGGAAACTGAATTTCGGGAATACTCGGGAACGCTTGGAGGTATCAAGTTGAAATTAAAAGCATACATTCACGTTAACAATCTCTTGACGCTGTGAAAAAATCAAACTTTAAAATTAACGTTAAAAAGTGATGGCCATTTATTATATTATACTTCGATACTCTCAAGCGAATCAAAATTCATAGGGTACTTTCCGTTAACCTAAAACTATACAATTTGCCAAGTAATATCGTCTTTTACTACAAGTACAGGATAAAATCTGAAAAATAGACATTTGTAATGAAATCATAAAAAAAAGTTGTTACATATAAGTTTTTCAAACTGAATTTCAGGAAAACTTCTGCAAAAACTGCGAGACAATTTCTGAACTATTTATAATATTATGAACCAAGGTAGGTGAACAAATTTGTGCGGAACCCTTGGTGGGCGAGTCCGACTCGCACTTGTCCGGTTTTTTTAATTAAGCTCCCTAAAAAACTACATACCTACTTATGGTTTGGGATGTTCCTCGTTGTACATAGGTAATCCAGGTATTGACGTAACATTTTTGCTACAGATGTTCAAAAGACAGAGGCCAAATAGAACCATTAATTAAATAAATTAAATATTTCTTACACTTACTCCAATTTCCCTAGACCCAAAGTAAGCACTGCAATGTAAGGCTTGCAGTGGCGAAGGATCCATACATACCGATTCCTATCGGCTTCTCTTTTAGAAATCCCGCTCCACCGAACCACCATCCAGTAAGAATATTACAAGAAATCTTCGATCCGGCTTACCTTTGCCACATTTCCACCCCTCGCCACTGAAGGATTGTGTTATGTGGGATACTAGGGTAACGGATATAAATACATATAATTATACCTACTTAAATACGTATTAATGTGTGGAAATATATAGAAACGTCCATGACTCAGGTACAAATGCTCCTATTCATCATACAAACATTTGCCCCTACCGGGTTCGAACCCAGGACCTCAAAGTAGGCAACACATTGAAACCGGTGTACGTACCACTCTACCACGGAGGTCGTCTAAATTAATACCTATATCCAGGATCAAATTACTTAATCAATACATATATTGAAAGCCATACAATACGCAGGGTAAACTTAACAACATTATAAACATGGTATTTGGTATCAGAGCGAGAATAAGTAAGTACTTTGTTTATGTACCCAAAACGCCAATGTTAAATTTTCGACATCAATTATTTCACCAGTCTCTTGTAATTGAGTTAAGACATTTAAGGTATTTAAAAAAAAATGTTATTTTTTTTCTTACTTGTAGAAAGAGGTGTAAGTGGGAGACCACAGAACACAGAAAGAGGTAGAGAAGACCCTTACACTTTCAACCATATACCCGTAAACGACGTATTACTTACATTTAACTTCAATACGCTATGTGATAATGTGACCAAAGAATACTACTTAACTATCGCCAAAACTTAGCTGGGAAGATATAATTAAATGTTTTACTATAAGAATATTTATAGAAGGCGCTTAACTTAATCTATTGACAGAAATTTATAATTGGATCACCTACAATACCATTAATAAGTATGTCACCGGCCCCTCACCTATAAGAGCATTTGCGTCAATGGCCTCTGGCTGAAACTTTAACCTTTAATTAACCGGATACTATCGGTCATAGTAAAGACTGAAAGTAACTCTCTTATCTCTTTCTTTCGTGAGTATTGTAGTGAGTTAAAAGATATGCTACTACACTAGTCTGGAGTGAACCAGATTGTAGAAATACGGCGTAAATGTTTTATCTAACTCCAATGTCATGGTGTTGGTCTCGCATGTTACCAAAGAGATCGTTACTTACTTGTTATAGGCCGAGCTTTCTATAACTTTATATTTTTCAGATAGATATAAAAAAGAATAGTCGAATTTTCCCACACCTGCGGCCTTATTCATAAAAATTCGGAAACGTTCTCGACAGCGGAATGTATGTATTGTGACTATCAATCACTTCCGAATAGACAAAGACATTGCATAGAATTCCAATCCGATTCCGATTCCGTATCCGATGGTTTGTGAATCGGCCCGCCAAAGCCCCGGGTTTATATTCCGGTAGAAACTTCTGTCACTCAAAAATGCAGAAACATTTGCTCCCGGTACCGGAGTCGTGGATGTTTATTGGTCATTTACTTAGATCATCATACAATACAACAAACTTTGCTTAGTTTAGAACTAAGATGCTGTGGAGTGTTGTGATTTCATCTTGGGCTAATTAATTCGTCCAAAGATTTCATTAGAAGCACCTACCTACTTTAGTGGAAGTAATAAATATTATTTTAGCGTTTCTTCTGTGTTTAATGTAATACTACGAGTAATTTATCATACAATATCGAAGCTTTTCGGTCACTAGAAATCAGTCTTACAAAGTAAATGTTAAGTATGCAATTCAAGAATATACCACTTACTAACTTCATACTACTCATAATATATGCAAATCTTACGCAAAGCGATAATAAACAAAAGCTACAAATGAAAAAGGACTGCAGCCTTAAAGATCGAAATACATGAAATAACAGACAATATCTAGGGACATTTTGGGCACAATGGAACGAAGAAGTATTTTCTTAATTTAAAAAAAAACCGTGTTTTATATAATTATCTTTTTTTGTTATAAACAATCAGGAACGGTTTTTTGGCTATTAATTGACTTCAATAACGAGATCAAAAATTAATAAACAGTTCATCTGTTCCATTGTGCCCCAGATCTGGGGTACATTGAATCGATACTAATTTATCGTAAAATATTTATGATTAAGAAAGTTTGTACTCGTTTAACAACCTTTTCAGGAAAATAATTAATATTAAATTGGCGACAGCAATAGCTGTTTATCCTGAATTGACATCACTGCCAGATCTGGTTCCAATTAGTACTCCGGTGCATATAATTAATATCATATTCGTTATTTTTATAAATATCGTTGATAATAATAATAATAATACGATAGTTGAATAACTAAATATTTAATTTGCTTTTGGGGAATTTTACCAAGTCCCCAAGTAGTACCCCGTCCCATTGTGCCCCATAGTGTCTCGGAAATTACAAACGCGAAAATGAACTAAATGATAAAGATTAATATAAAAAAATGCTATTTACCTACTATTAGTACTTTTCTGCTAAAACGAAAGTTCGCTAGTGCAAAATTCCAACTTTCTACTGATAAAATGTGTGTTTTTCGTCTCAGAATTATGTTATCACTGACCGGCCATATTTGACTGCATCATCACGTGGCGCATTGGATGCTTTAATTGCCATAGCGAAAGCTCGCGGATTCTATTACAAATTGAAATAAAATTGACCTTGTTCCATTGTGCTCCATGTACCACTATCCCCCCACTGTCTGTGTCGGCAAGAAACTCGTCAAGGGCTGTTTTTTCTCCCTGTTTTATTTCATACAGAGTCGTCAAATTGAAAAGTGACCTTAACATATCAGTAAGGTCAATTTCCATCACAAAAAAGAAATACTAATTAGGTATGATATGAATTTTTGTGGTTATTGTAGCCGTAAATAATTTTCAACTGGCAAAGAAAGACTTATCTATGATACAATACAACATTTCTCGCATTACAAGATTACTGTACTACAAGTTGTGAGGTACATACAGGTCAGTATCAATTTATTTTAAATAAAAATATTTAAGCTTTATGCACAACATTAAGATAAGCAGACTGAAGTAGACCCATTTCCGCTGGCGGTTCCCGTTTACGAGCATGACGCATGAACCAGCCATCGCTTCGCTCAGCCATATTTTAGGGAACGTAACGTGATGTTTGGTGAGCATGACATACTTCAGGTACTTAGCTGTATAAATATAAAAAATACAATGGCAAGAGCAAAATAGTAGTTTGTTACACAAGGGACGTAAGGGAGCTATTACAGAACAAGATCCAATTTGGCGCCTGTGAGAGCGCAGCTCGCAAAGATCACCCGAGATATTTAGACGCCCGAGCGAGCGAAGCGAGCGTGGGCGAATATAGTTCGAGGTTGTAAAAGCTACTTACAACCGAGGTAGGCATTCTACTTTACATCATTCATGCGAGGTAAATCAAACATTTGTACGATATCTTCGGCTTCAAGATGACAGAAATCAGGCGTCCCGACCGGCTCTTCATCGGATGAAGTACTTGACATGATGAACTAACACTTTTAACTAGCAAAAACTTATAATTATATACTTATTTTAAATTTTAATACAGTCGTCGCAAGTGAACAAGCATTTAATTCAAATGAATTGCCGCCATTTTCATTGTTTGGTTACAGTAAAAAGTTTTCTTATCATTTTATAAAAAAAAAAATGATTTAAGAGTTTAATAGCATAGCTTTTTTTTTTTTTTTTTTTTTTTTTAATGGCTTGTACGGTTTGTACACTTGCCAACGTCAAGTAAAAAAATTGGGAAACGGAATTTATTTTTAGAAAGTAGGAACATAACGGAATTTGGATGGGATCAGGAAGGCTTTTTATAATAGGTAAATATATATATATATATAGATATAGGAAATGATTTACAGTTTTATATTATTAGACATAAGGAAGGATAAAATACATTTATATATGCTGCTATCTATAACAGATAACAGAGTTACAATATTGGTTGGCAATGGAACTCGGAGCGATTTTAATTCATTAAAAAAATCATCTCTTTTGAATTTCGGACATGCAAAAATAATATGGTTCAAATTTCCCTCGTCCAACCCGCACTCACACCGGGGGTCGTCCACAATACGGAGCTTGGCAAGATGGGATGGAGTACATGTGTGACCTAATCTCATGCGTATAATGATAGAGGTTTCCATCTTGCTAAACTTTAAAACAGAAAACCATGGTTTAGTAGGAATATTATTTTGAACTTGAGAATAAAATCTGCCTTTACTTTGTTGACTGTAATCCCATACACTTTTCCAATTGTCTTGTAAAGTTAACTTGGGAAGGGCTAATAAGTCCTGGCAATAATTTTTATAAGGGAAGATATCTCCGCATGTGACTGCGTCATGAGCAAGTTTATCAGCAATAACATTGCCATCTATGTCTGTATGTCCAGGGATCCAAACAAACTCTATGTGTAATCCCTGATTAACACATTCTTTAGCAATTTGTCTAATATTGAAGATTAGGGGAGAATAAAGTTTTAATGTAAATGGATTCTTTTCCAGTGCCTGAAGAGAACTTTTTGAGTCACAAAAAATTACAGTTTTATTCAGTTTCATGGTTTTGACATATTCAATAGCTTTTAAAATTCCAAGACATTCACCCGAATAGACAGATGACTCTGGGGGTATCTTCACTTTTTGCACAATATTATATTGTGAATGGTATACTCCTATACCAACACACTCTGATGAGGTAGATTGCTTAGAAGCGTCACTAAATATAAAATGGAAATCTTTGAACTTTGATTGAATAAGCTGTTCGAATTCAATTTTAGCGTTTTTATTTTTATCAATTAAATTAAAATGAATAATGAGCGGATAAATAAGCGACTCATAGCTTACAGTGAACAATGGAAGCAAGTCAGATCGATATGTAGGTGAGTTTATAGATATATATTTTTGGTAACTAACCAAAAGGCATGGAGGTGATTTGTGCGTCCAGTAACTTAAAGTTTGATATAATTCAAATAAGTACTGTAATTTAGGAAAAAGTGGATGATTAGAAAACTGTAAAGTACGAAAAAAGAAATTGTCGCACAAAAATTGTCGTCTGAGATGTAACGGGGGATCGCAGCATTCGACTTGCAATGCATTGGTAGGACTAGACTTCATGGCTCCAGTTATTATTCGTAAGGCTTTATATTGTATAAGATCTAATTTCCTAAACGCTGCAATATTTCCTGGTTCCAATAAAAATGTACCGTAGTCTAACACGCTACGTATAAGGGCGTTATAAACTAATTTCATCGAGTCAGGATGAGCTCCCCACCAAACGCCCGTTAAACATCTTAACATATTTAATAAACGCTCACATTTATTAATAATATATTCACAGTGTTGTACACCCGTAAGTTAAGAATCTAAGATTATTCCTAAGAACTTTATATGAGCCAATACCGGTATGACTGTATTATCATAATTCAATTTTATGTCTGGAGGTTTATTCATGCGTGAAAAAAGAACAACAGCACTTTTAGATGGAGATAGTAAAAGACCATTTACGTCCAACCAACTCTTTAAATTCGCTAATGCAGCTGACAAGGTGCAGGTTAAAGTATTTATTGATGAATTAACACTATATATTAAAAGATCATCTGCATATTGTAACATTTTTATGTTCTCATTAACACAAATATGAGACTGTAGATCATAAGTGTATATATTATACAAGAGGGGACTAAGTACTGATCCCTGTGGAAGGCCTTTGGAAACAGTTCTAGTGAAAGTGACATCATTTATATATAAATTTATTTTTCTTTCCGAGAGCATATTCATAATGAAATTTATAAAAATTGGGGGAATTTCTAATGATTCTAATTTATTTCTAAGTAAGTTAAGAAGTACACTATCGTAGGCAGAGCATAGATCAACAAATACGGCTAAAAGTGAATGGTTAATAGAAAAAGCAATACGAATATCAGTGGTGAGAATAGCTACGCTATCAATTGTACTCTTGCCCTTTCTGAACCCATATTGGGTATTTGCTAAGAGACCTTTACTTTCCAAATACCACTCTAATCGATTTTTAATAAGATGCTCAGCTAACTTTAATAATACTGACGATAGTGCTATAGGTCGCAATGCAGCCACATCGGTTGGTTGTTTGTTAGGCTTTAAGAATGGCAACACTGTTTGTTCTTTCCAAGATGGAGGAATATTCCCTGTTTGCATCACAATATTTATTAAAATTAAGTAATAATTCAGTGTATCATCACAAATATTATGAAGAAATGTGTATGGTATGCCATCATTACCTGGAGCAGAGTTTTTCGAGTAATGGATGGTACCTTTTAACTCGTGCAGAGTGAAAGGGGCGCTGAGACCTGTTTGGGTATATTGTGTTATTGAAGAAGTGGGCATACTGTTATCAAGAACCCAGGGAGGGGCCAATTTATCAAGAAAAGCGTCGGCTAAACCAGGCGGAATGGTTGCAGAAGATTTATTATTAGTGGCAGATTTGAATCTATTAATTTGTTGCCATACTAAACTTGGAGGAGTATTGGGGGAAATCGAGGAACAGAAAGAGCGCCAGCCTTCAAACTTCTTTTTTTTGAAGATCTTTTTTGTTTCAGCAAGAGCTTTAGACAATAATTCGTAATTGTCATCCAACATGTTATCCCTATACCTAAGCTCAGCTTGTTTTCTGTGTTCTATTGCACTGGTGCATTCACTGTCCCACCAAGGGGGAGAAGGAATCTTATTACAACTACTTTTTTGGGGAAATAATTCGTTGGCAGCCTCAATAAGAACTTTACTAAAAGCCTCAGCACTTTCTATCTCGGACCCATGTTGAACAACCGGGAGTAAAGAAAGTTTAGATTGAACAAGAGATTTATATTTTACCCATTCTTTGTTATCCTTGTCAGGAAGCTTGTGTTTTAAATGAGAGGTCCTTCTGATGTTTATAGGTTTATCAAATGGAAAGGTAATCAAAATGGGATAATGATCACTACCATGTGTGGATGAAAGAGTATCCCATGATAAAGAACTTGCAAGTGATGGAGTGCATATGGACAGGTCTACTGCACTATCAATTTCATTTGATTTTGTTAATCGTGTAACTTTACCTGTGTTCAAAAT
Source organism: Chrysoteuchia culmella (assembly GCA_910589605.1). Lineage (NCBI taxonomy): Eukaryota > Metazoa > Arthropoda > Insecta > Lepidoptera > Crambidae > Chrysoteuchia > Chrysoteuchia culmella. The sequence continues at coordinate 14,877,264 of OU342651.1, read as the reverse complement.
ACACAAATTATGATAATCCATTATATCTATTATTTCTTCTCCATAATTATTTGTTTTAGAGCTACCCCAACATTGATGATGACAATTAAAATCACCTAACACCAAAAAGGGCTTAGGCAAGTTAGCAAGTATTTGTTTAACTTCATTAAGTATTGGAAAGGATGGATGAGAAATATATATTGATACAATACACATACTATAGGTAGGTAGGTTCATGACCATAATAGAAATTTCATCATGATGTACTGTTATGGGGAAAAGAGAATATGTTATTGAATCCTTAATAAGTATGGCTACACCACCCCAGCCATCCTGTCTATCCTGGCGGAGTGTTGTGTATCCCTTGACTTTAAACCTTTGATGTGGTTTAAGCCATGTTTCAGATAGAACAAAAAATAAAGGTTCAAATTTATTGAGAAGATGAATAATTTCACTTTTTTTACTAAGAATGCTTTGACAATTCCACTGTAATATTTTAGCTCGACATTTTGACTTTGTAGGGATTGAATTATGGTTGTGATAATAGAAGCTACGTTGGTCGGTGTATTAATATTAGTACTATTAGTATTAAAGCAATTGAACAAGTTTAGAATCAATTTGATAAGTTCAGACACTGAAATAACTTGTGACTCGGGTTCTTTGTCAGTTTTACTAAAACCACACCCATTAGCTGGGGATGGCATATTGTAGTCCTTAATTAAGTCATTGTGAGATTCTACATCATATCCAGGACCTAACCTTGGTGGCGAACGAGGCTTGAGGAAAACAGTTTTTTTGTATGACATTGATTCTGGTAAATTCTGAGCAGATTGTTTAGAAAATGTGGGCTTATTTGATGAGGAACTATTAGCAGCAACATAAGAATATAATTTTGACACACTCGGGAAGCATTTAGATGCCTCAGCATATGAGGTGCAATTATGAGCCATATAATTTTTTATCTCCTGCTGTATTTTGTATTCTGGACATGATTTATTAGTTGCAAAATGAGAGCCTTCGCAAGAGCAACAAATTGCATTTACATTCTCTTCTTTATTGCAGGATTCACCAGTATGATTTTCTCCACATTTAAAACAACGCGGCTTAGATCTACATTGAGTCTTTGTGTGACCAAAGCGGCAACAATTGTAACACTGTATGGTAGGATAAATGTACAAGTCCACTGGTAATGCATTAAAGCATACAAAAATCCTTTTTGGTAATACCTGTCCATCAAATGTAACCACTACTGCTTGCGAAGGCTTCCATAGTACTGATCCATCTTGAAAAACTTTGTAATTGGTACGTCTTACTTTAATGATTTTGCCACATCCAATTGGAACAGAAATATTGTCCAGAATATCTTCTGGGGACCACTCGGAAGGGATTCCTCGAATAAGCCCCATTCTAGTCACATTAAAAGTTGGTAAAAATGCTTTCATCTTTTGACTTTCCAGATTTTTATTTTGAATAAAAGAATTTGCAGATGTGTATGTAGAAAAAGAAATAGTAATTTTATTGCGGCCAATACGTTTTATACTACCATTCACAATATTTTCAACTCTGGTGTTTTTAGGAACCTGCCAAATGTCACAGGGTGTAGAAAGGAGCCATCATTTGGGGCAGATTCAATTCTCTGAACATGGATTACAAAGGGAGCAATATCTGTTTCATTGTAGAGCAAACGACCTATAGGTGAGGGTGCGGGCGGCATGGGGGGAAAAGATAAAGATGAAGAGGCAGGAGTGGAAACTGATGTATTGGGTTCCGTAACAGATTTTTCCTTAACATTGTCAATCCTTGGAGATATATTACAATGACAATCATTATGATCTACTTTAACATCGGAACCATGAAGATGGCGCCGTTTTTTGTTACAATGTTTGCAAATGTGTAAACGACTACGTTTACGCGACCTGTTTGAGATGGAGTTGTCAGTTTCCATTCCTGACTCATTGGACAAGACCGTAACAAATAATCCAGCCGGGGGAACTTCGTCCCCCGGGTCCGGAGGATCTTTCATAGTAAAGGTTTAGACTTACCAATTTTCAGCTACTATACACAACACATAAAATATACAACTAACTATAAAATTTACACGAAATATACAATAATTATTATACAGATGCAGTAAATTAAGCAATTCTGATCACCAGTATCACGTTAATTAATTAAATAAAAATTCAAACCAAAATTCGCGTCCGAACAGTTGAACGTTTCCCGCCTTTTTATAGCATAGCTTGAACTGAAATGAAATGCCACCATTTTCATTGTTTTTTTTTTCAGTAAAAAGTTTCGTCATTTGATAAGAAAAGATATTGGTTCACCAAGGAGTTTTACATGCTTAAATGGTAAAGTGTACTTTACAATTCAAGCATTCACCCTATGCTTGATTTGTAAAGTGATTTGAAAATGGAACGTTCTATCTAAACAATGCACTGTTGCACATGCCAACTTACACAGCCTCTTACCATATCTAGTAAATCCTAGTTACCGAGCAGTATGATGTAAAAATATATAATAGTATGTTTCATTGCATTTATTTTTATTTCTGGATTTTCTGGCTTTCATCCTAGTTTCGTAGTGAACACACCTCTTTTCTGGATCGTATTTGGCTACGTTCCACATTTGACGAATCACATGTCTTAGTTTTTATTTGTTTACCTAACTGCCTACCTACGCTTTACCCACCCACTGATAAAACCAACATTAATAGATGTCTGTTTCGATCTTTAACACTGCAGTTTTTCTTTATAATTATGTAGCTGTTGTTTTGTAGCGGTCCTGACGGAAATGGGTGGCCCAAATCATTTTGTATTCCTCATCAGACGTCTGTACGAAGATGGCACGGCTGCTGTCCTGACGGTATTGACTCCCAAAACTTCAAAACGTAAGCTGGCGTTAGACAGGGCTGTATTCTGTCTCCCTTGTTATTAAACATATGCACAGAATACATAATGCGAAGAGTTCTCAAAGATTGGCATAAGGGAATATCAGTTGGAGGTCAGAAAATATCAAATATGACATACGCCGATGATATCAGTCTCTAGCGTCAACCAGGAACGAAATCGAAGTGCTTCTTCGACAACTCGAGGGTCGAGACTACAGCGTTGGAATTTGGCCTTGCAATCAATCGCGACAAAACGAAAATGATAATTGTGGTTGTGGATCATCCCGAAAACAAACAACCGGACGTCCAAAACATAGCTGGATCCGAGACGGTTCAGAGCTACATTTACCTAGGCTCCACTATTACCAACACTGCGAAGTAGTTTGTTAGATGCGAAGATGTGATTGATATAAAGACGTTACGCGGTGACTAAATCCGCAGTCGGAAAACTCACAAAGATTTGGAAGGACCAAAAACACAAAGGTTCGCCTAATGACATACCTGGTCTTTCCGATCTTCCTATACGGAGCTGAGACATGAACGCTGCGGATACAGGCCCGCCCCAAGATTGATGCGCTGGAAATGTGGTGTTGAAGACGCATGCTCAGAAACCCAGTGGACCGCGCACCGCACCAACCTTTCGATCCTCAAAGAACTAACTGTGGAAATACGAATCGTCAAGTTCTTCGGTCGGGCACATTACCCGTAATAATGAACTCAATGGAGCGACTGGTGGTGCAAGGAATGTCGAGGGCAGTAGATCACGCGGACGCTCTGCAACACGGTGGACAGGCCAGATTAAAACCGTAACACGCTTCAGTATAAGCGAATGCTCTCACTGCGCCAAACATCAAAATACTTACATGGCGACCCATCACGAGAGCAGCTGTGGGGCAAGGAACCAATCGACTGAGACATGACCACGAACACTCGAGTAGTACGAAGTTAGTAAGAGGTATATTTTTGAATTGGAATAATATAAAATTAATTTGAAGATGACTGATTTCTATAGATGTAAAACCTCGATACTTCATGTCATGGTTCGGTTCCAACAGCGACGCCATTTATGCTAACGTCTTACTTACCTTATGTTTCTTACTCATTGCTTCGCTCTTCGGGTTATGTAGGTTCATAACCCGAAGAGCGAAGCACTTGAATCGTCGTACAATCGGTTGCGAATTGCGAGTATGAAAAAACTTTGTTTTGATAGCTAGAAAATTTATAACCACAGAATAAATGCAACCTCTTCTTTCATGAAACAATTTTGAATTGACGGCTAATTTCAACACAAACCTCCTTTGTAAAAATCACAGGCCACCTATATGTAGTTTATTTTGTTTTTTTTATGTTTAAAGATTATCTGTCACTCTTCATTTTTTGCAACAATGAAGCTTCGCGGGAAGCTTTTCGTGCTATGATTTTCTATTTTTATAAACGAGGGTTAGCCTTCAAGGAATCTCAAGAAAACTTACAAGCTGCTTTTGGGGAGTCTGCTCCTGCGTTAGCAACAATTACTTATTGGTTTCGTGAATTTAAACGTGGTCGAGAGAACGCTAACGATGACCTATGATTTTTTAATTTTTGCATTTTTCAATGCTATTTCTATAGGTACTTATGATAAATTTATTAAATGGTAAAATATTGGAAAAAGCAACTCGGCCACAAGGGAATTCTCAGATGGGACTCGAACCCACGACCTTTGGAATTGCGGTCTAAAGCTCTAACCACTGAGCTACCGAGACTTTATGGGATATGTTTTGGTCGTTTTTAATTCACACCCATTAGAAAATAATATATCTATGTACAAACCAAAGATAGGTATTGTACTAAGTTAATATCTTTGGTACAAACTGTATTTAATATTTTTCAAGTTTAAGGAAATAAAGTAAGTATTATTTTATAAAATATGTTTTTTGTCCTATCCGACCACATACAAATTGCAAGGGGGGTGGATGGGCTTGAAATTATTTTGAAGTTTCATCGGACCACACGTGGGATCATGGTTCGTTTCCATCGTTCCGTTGGTAAAAAATCCTCGTAATTATAAAAAAAAATCTTACAAACTAGGAATTTATAAAACAAACAGACATTTATTGTAGGTAGGTATGTATGAGAATAAAGCTTGAGCTAATTTGAAATGTAGGTATTTTGTTTTGTACACATGCGGTTATGACTTACAAAGGAGTCTTCCACTACGACAGTATAATTATGTCGATACGGTTTCTCCTTTGAAAAACAAATGTTCGACTAATCATTGCTTCGACAGATCATTATCCAACTAGCAATAGTCTGACAGAACATACTTCCACCAACACAACTACAAAGAACAAATACTTCGACGGAATATACAATACTACTTAGTCAGAAATGTGTCGATTCACATGATGGTTGTTGGTTCCGAATAAAAACATACATTAAAAATAATTAACTATGTTTCTTCATATAATCAATATCAAATCTTTGTACGGTTTAAAAAATTCTCCAGATAAGCAGAATATCAATAACTCGCTTTCAAAATTACTTTAGATAAATTGCATATCGAATAAGGATTCTGTCGAAGTACCTAGTGTTCTTCGAAGTTATGTTGTGTGTTGTCAAAATATGTTCTGTCGGACGAATGCTAGTCAAATTTTTATACTTACTATGTACATAAACATATTTTCTGCCAAAGAAACGAGTGGTCGAACTTTTGTATTTAATTGAGAGTGAGACAACATCGAAATATTTTACTGTTAAAATTTAGTGGGACACTTCTTTTAATAGCTTAAAAGTAAATTTATCAGATAATTAGTAAAATTGCTCTTTTTAGTTTTGCAACATTTTTGTTGACCTTGTTTTCATCTCGGCTGCAGTGAAACATAGTATCATCGTTCAAATATTTTGAAAAGCTGTAAATAAACTTTTTTTTATATTCTAACTATTTTTCATTTCACTAAACATTTTTGGAACAGCCCACGTAATGTTATTTTCTCCTAGCGCAGTTACTGTTACTATAAAAGTGGGTGTGGTGTTGCAATAACGTTCAGCTTGAAAGTGTTTAAGACATCAATTTGCGCCTCGTCAGCAATATTCCAACCGCTCGTGTCATTCTGTTATTTCTGTACGCACGGCGACCAAATAGACTCTGCCAACGAGGGAACATGCCAAATGTATCGAGTGCGCCTTAAAGTGTTATGAAAGGGAAAATAATTTTTGTAACCTCTGTCAGAATACTAAACAAAGTACGACTTATTTAAATCCATTAACGAGTATAGTACTATTTTTTTAGGCTTTCTTAAAATAAGTTTGTAGAAAATCCGCATGCGAAGACATTCTGTGTTTTAGCTTTAAATTTATTAAAAACGGACCTGGACCAAGTTCTTAAAATTGCTTTCAATACACCTTATCAAGGAAAATTATTACATAATAAAAAACGTTTTAAGTGTTAAATCTTTTATTTTATAAAATACTAGCTGTGCCCCGGGGCTTCGCTCCCGTGGAATTTCGGGATAAAAAATAGATAGTAGCCGATTCTCAGACCTACTCAATACGCTCACAAAATTTCATGAGAATCGGTCAAGCCGTTTCGGAGGAGTATGGGAACGAAAACTGTGACACGAGAATTTTATATATTAGATGTTATCATAATGTACAACAAATAAATAAACAACATAAATAAAAATGTATCCTATTACTTATCAGAATCACAGGTCTTATATTTTTTGTCAAAATTATTGTCAGTTATAAAAGTCTTGAATGGGGTAAACAAATGTTGACAAAAGGGCCTGAGTATTAAGTCTATTTGAATAAAAAAACTTTATTATTCTTTTAACTTTTACAAAGAAAATTCATGTACTTTCTCTTATTTCATTAAGGCATTTTAATATTTACAGAATACGAGTTATCATTTAAACTCATCTAGATCTTTTCAAAGCGTAGTCTAATGTCAAAACTAAAAACTAATGTTGTCACTTGAACATAAATTAAACTCCTTTGTATCTATGTACTTTGTAAATGAACAGAGTAAAACAAAATATCTAACAATTTTCAGTAGACTAATTTCCTCAATCGATTTCGAACCCAAGGTCTTCTTCTTTTGGCAATTTTTATGTTTTCATAAAAGTATACTTCCTAGCGATTTTACATTTGAATAACATATGAACAAGTTAAAAGTTACATATCCCATATAAATATATATTGTAACATAGCTAAAGATCGTGAATGGGTATCGTTGGCAGCTGTCAGATCAACTGTGACGTATTTCGCCGCTTGTAATATCTTAAGGCAAGAAGAATTTTCTGGAGGTAACTTATCACACAGCTGTGCGAAGAGATACTTTGCGCAGTCGTGGTGGAATTCCAAGGGATCCAGAATGTCCGCCAGATCGGTGGTGGTCAGTAAGCAACACATATGCGCAAGAGTGACACATAGCTGAAACAAAAGAAAGATTAAATTATTAATTATTTTTTCCGTTTGCAAAAAAAACAATCAGTATGAGAATCTCTACTGCGTCTCTTTTCGGCAGTGGCAGAACACACATTCCCATACAAAATTACTTATGGTAGGAGAGCAGGTGCTTGCGACTCTCAGGTTTAAAATAGTATCAACAATAAAACGGAGCTTTATTGACAGTATCTTATTTTTTTCCTTAACTTAATTCCGCTTACCTGTTCAATAAGATTGTCCTTATGTCTGTATTCAGTGAAGTCATCAACATTGGCAGCGTTTTCCATAGCCGCCATAACGCTCCTCCATATCGAGGGGAAATGTTCGGCGTAGTGGGCGCGCGCGACGGGCGCTCGCAGCGCCACCGCGGCGTTGATGCGAACTTTTAGGTTCTTGCAATCGATGCTGAGAGTGCAGAGACTTGGAAACACTTGCCTCTGTTAAGGAAAAAGTAAGTTTAGCAATAAAATTATAATATGAAAGCAAGTTCGGTTCGGTGGGTGTGTATGAGTTTATAAAATGACCGTTTTAATAACCGTAAGTAATTTTTATAAACTTACTACCGACTTAATTGGAATTTAAAATTAAGGGTAATTACGTGATTCGAGCATTTATAGTAAAATTTCATCCTATCTCTTAATGAAATTCTAGAAACAGTAACAACAGCAAAAAAGCTGTACTTCATTAAAGAATACACTGAGTAAAAACATACAAGATACGCGCGAAAAACATAACCCTTTCATTGCAGTCGGGTAATTTAATAACTCATAGCATGTTATCTATCATTAAAAAAATGGAAACTAAAGAGGAAATCTTAATTTACACTATCACTTTGCTATCCATCCAACCAGAAGTATTAAAAGGCATCACCTTGACTCATATCAATATTATGTTCTTATATGATAACTGCCGAAAACTGGTTCAGATATTACCAAATCGTGAAGCAGACTGATAACGTAATCTAAAAATAAACAGCGCCGCGCGCCGTACCTCAACAAGGAAGGAAAAATGAGTACCCATACAGACCAATCTTTAATAATTACCAATGTAAATGACTTTCTGATTTTGATCTTTATTAATAAGGAAATATGTAATGGCACGAAGGCTGATCTGACCGTAACTGATTTGTTAGTTCTATGAGTAACAGTTTACATATAGTAGGAAATTCTATCAAGTAAAGATGTAAATTAAATTGTATGAAAAAAATCATGATTACAACAAAATACAGTCGACAGTAGCATTTTAAGTCTTGATAGAGAAATAACTAAAACAGGGCCATTTTCGTAGATCCCAAAAATGTGTCTTATTACCGTGTAATAGAAGTTGTCAGTGAACTATTACAATGGCTCTAGCTTATATTTTTGCAGTTGATAGTGCTCCTGGCTGTAGAAACAAGTGATCTGGGTATATTTGTTATGCAGATTTAACGTTGATATGATGAATATTTGACTTTATTTGCATTTAGGTGTCGTTATTTCCGTAATAGAATTTAAACAAATGAATTGCGTTCACTTTCTAAAGACTTCATAGATAGGTAAGTACTTAATTTGGTATAGCCAATGAATGTAGTGATTTTCTCTATATTGCAAACGTTCTACATGAACACAGTTGTTGGAACGACCCTACCCCAGCAAAAAAAAAGATATTGTGACGAATTTCACAAAAGGTTTTTTTAACACCTACCTGCCACCCATTGAAGCATGTGAACAGGTGTTCATTCTTCATAGCATTGCCCATGGCGTAGCAAGCGTTCCACCGAACCTTCATATTGGCCACTTTGCACGCGCAATCCAAAAGTTTCCCTATAGCAGTCTCGCATAAGGTCTTCATTTGCGGATCACGTTGAAGGTTGTCGTTCTTTATCAAACGGAGAAAATTCCCGAGTCCTCTTGTGATGCTCATTTTGACCTGTAAGTTTTTTAAGTGATAAAAGGTAGCATATTCCACGGTAAGCCGATACCTAACTACCGAAGCTTATTTATAGGTGCAGCCTATATGTTTATACGGGTCTATGTACGAAATATCTAAATTATTCAATTCTAGCTTGCTTTCGCTCTCTCATAGTGATCGCGGTTGTCACAAACAAGTATTATGGTATTATGTGTATCTGCCAGCAAGCACATTGAATGGATAACTTTTTTTCACATAGAACGACGCAATTTTTAATATTATTGTTACGAACTGGCCCCATCAGGCCGGTGACATATATGGTCATCTTTTTAACCGACTTCAAAGGAGAAGAAGAGACCGACTTCAAAAGAGAGAAGGAGGTTATCAATGCGTCGCGTATTTTTTTTTTATGTACGAGTATGTTCACCAATTACTCGAGCACACCTGAACCGATCGAAATGATTCAAACGTTATAACAACGGGGTTGTTTCCAAATTGGTGCCATTTTTTAAATTTTGAAATTGGTCTAGTAGTTTTCAAAAAATCTTGAAAAAACTGTCGTTTTTTCGGTCAAGCAGTTTGACAAAATCCGTTTGACTCAAACTAGTAGTTGCCTACACTACTGGTTTAAGTCAAACCGAAGTGCGGGACTTATTGTCACTAAAAAATGTGAAAAAAAAACTTTTTATAAAAAAATTAAAACCGACTTCAAAAGTAAAAAAAAGTCAAAAATAACCCTTTTGGAGTCGGTGCCACCCAAGGCAACGAAGGTGCATTCTTTTAATTCTACATTGCACTTCTATACTTCTTGCCTTTTGTCGGGATTTCAGGGTTATTTCCATGCAAAAAGTTGTTCGTAATGATGAGTTCTACTAATGGTTTTGTTCCGAGGTTTTGCGCAATTTCATTAACACGTTATATTTTTATTAAAATATGACAAACGTCACCGGCCTGATGGGCAGTTCGTAACAACGATCGAAAACTGTTTTTTGAAACTGATTGATATCGTCAGTAGTTTGTAGGTAAGTCGTACCTATAAGAAAGAAAGAAGGTTAAAGGAAAATGTATACCAAGATTTTGGTATCGGGGAATCACACTGCTTCTAATGAATACTGAGTCATAATCATAAACACCAATGTTCATATAATACACTTTCTAGTGTATTTACAATTGATAACATTAGTTACATTATGGCTACTCGAGCTACTAAGAAAATCCAATATCTACTTTACTATCAGATCTAGCCTATTGCTATGTGTTTACACAAGATTAAACAAGGATGTAGTTAAGTACCACATTTTGCATAGTTATTATTTTCCAATATCATGCTCGTGGATGCCATTATAACTAAGTTTGTTTTGATTAGCATTCTTTAAAAAATAAAAATTAATTAAATTAAATGTAGGATATAGGGGGCTATGCAGCTCCAGTTGGAACTGTAGTCACTGCGACCTACATATAAGATCTATTGTAACTCGCCACCTTGTTATAGTATCTCTTTTAGCCTGGCGGTTTCGAATAATAACAAACTTTGTTACGCACTCATAAAAACAAATTGTATTCAATTGAATGAGCGACTTAGTCAAGCGGCTATTATAAAAATATAAATATCTTTGTAGCTTTTTTTTACTTAGCTATAAGGCAAAGATATAGGGGAATTCAAGGGTTCTTAATCATGTTTTTTTATATATTTGATATCTACCAAACCTAAAGTTAAATCTTGGAGACACAACCAAACCAATGTCGAAAGTGGCGTCGTTGGGGCGTAGCTATAAAAGTTTTTATCACAAGCTGTCCCTTTTGATGCTCTGCCAACTCCTCAAGGGATATATGGTGCGAAGACATGTATGTATGTCATTCTATAAGCATGTAATCCAAGTCCAAGACCAGTGACCGCATTGGACCAAACCCGTTAGAACCTGCTGCTGAACTTGAACTACTAAAGGAGATTCCAAATGCCGGGTGGTTTCCAAATGGTGAAAGAATTTGCCGTCCACTATGCTCCAATGTAGAGTAACAAAATCATCCCCATAGCGTGCGCGCCTTGCGCGCGCGAACTGTGCACGCTACGAGCATTTCAAGTCGTACGCGATCCGTATTTTGTCCATTTTTGGAACGAACACAAAGAGTCGCGCAGAGGCATGTGGGTGGTCCGTAGTGAGTGCGCGGTTTGAGCGCGCGGTGCATCCACGTTGCATCGAACATGCAATGAAAGGCTCGCGACTTTTTCGCGCGAGGATGGCACGCCGTTACTGCAACTGTTAGGTGCGCAACTCATAAGAGGCGCGTATAAGAGCGCAAGCGGTGCATTCGCCTAGTATTCGCCAGATGTGGACGCTCCTTAACATTGCATGTTACATTTTACCAATATGTACCCGGCATAAGAATACACTAGGACTAGAACATAACACACATGTATCACCTAAAACTAAAATAAAAAAATATCAAATTCATGCCTAATTACCTTATCGTTGTCGCCTGCGCACTGTATGCTGACCTCCAGCAACCGGCGCAAGAGGTCGTCGTCGATACAGTCCAAATCCGGCTCCTCCCTGTTTTTACGGGCTTTGGTTAAAGCCAAATAAACATTGCGCACGCTTCTTATCACACTTTTACGAAGTTAATAAGTTTAAAGTACATGCAGTTTTTGTTATCTTATTTGTTGCGTAAGTTTGTGTAACACTTGTTTTGAATTGTAGTGCTTTTACATTTATGTAAGCAACTTTGTTAGAACTAATTTCCGAAGCTGTCGCTCAGTCACGGTCAGAAAGGGCAAGGTCAAAGACCCAAAACGTCTTTGTTTCTAGACTAGGCGAGCTCAATTTAAGCTACTACTTTAATGAAAATCTATGTTTAAAGTACAGATTCGTACCTACGACATAGTTATCGTCAAAGAATTGCAATTATCATGTCTGTCTGGGATTGTGGTAGTAAAGCAACTTTATCAATGGTCAGTCACGGGATGCGTCACCAGAAATTCACAATATCGAGTTTCTTTGTGCTTCGGACGGAAGGCACGTCGAGCCGTTAGCACCCGATCACATACAATTTCTCACATATTATTTCTCTTGTTTTACATTTATTCCCACAATTTTCGTGGAACGTCACACTTACATATTTAATACAAGGGCGTCGCTGAGATTGCCCAAAGCCCACGCCGCTTTGGCCCGCACCATCAAAGTCGGTTCAGCCAAAGCTCTTAACACATTCTCACCACAATCGCTTACGAAATAAATGTCCTGTAACAAAGCAAATGCAATAAATAAGAAAAATTACATAGTCTCAACATCGAACACGATTATTATCAAATTGATAATTACAATAGATCAGTCGCTGGCTCGTGTAATAGTAGTAGGAACTATGATTTGTAAAGACGTGGTACAACCGCAGCTAAGGATCTTAAGGTGGAACGATTTTCATACAAAAAACAGTCGAGATAATCTTGGTAGATTAACAGAATTAATACTTAAATATATGTGCAACTATTTATTCTCGGGTATTCATTTGCGCTTAATTAATAAACAAACATTGTTTCATTCAGAAATCACCTATAAATGAACACTAAATTATTGCAAAAATTACGACTGTGTATGTGACAAATGTCGTGTACGTATACAAAAATCGCGACGTTGCCATTCCATGCGGCTAAGACGCGCAACGCGCGAAGTTGCCGCTCTTACGTTTGTCTCTTAATAATTGTTTAAATTTCTCTTTACTAGATTTTTCAGCTGTGTTGCCGTTGCGTCCCAAAAGAGATGAGTTTCGTCAGTAATAATTTACTTTGGGATTATGATATAAAGTTGTGATTTGTAGGATTTATCTTGACTCCGATTTTAAAAAATGCTAAACACGACTTATATTTTGTTTTTTATGCGTAAATCTTTTTTTCTCTCATCACTGTAAAAAAATAGAAAATAAGATTTTATAAAGGAAAAAAAAGAAACGAAAATTGTATCTGCTTCGTGCAAATAAAATTTACTTGTATTATGTAACGTACTTACTTAATATTTATATTTTTTTTTATTTAGACAAATGTCATGTGGTCGCTTTTCAAATATTAAATTGTCCGCAATCACATCTACGTATTTGTCATTTGTTTGTAGTGTTTTTTCATTGTGACTAGGGAATGGGTCCAGTAAAAATTTCACTGAAATGAAAATTAAATATAAACGAAATTTATGAAATCTTTCAAAACGGGTGGAAATATTTCAGTTTTGAGTGAAATTTATTTTCTGACTAGAAATGATTTATTTTAGGTAAATCTTAATGATTTAACGATCTTAATGATTTATTTTATTTTTAATTTTACAATTTTAACGTATTAAATGTTCACTTAGCTATTCAAAACATCATAAGAATGATGATAGCATAGAGATAAACATAGACTTAGCCAAATACAAAACATGAATTTGACGTCACATATCACTTGACTATTGTTGTTTCGACTATGAATCAGGACATTTGCGCGAAAAGCTAATAACGCAAAAGACTCTTACACGAAAAGCCGTTTGCTCGAATAAACATTTGCGCGAATAGTGCACAAATGTAATTAAATTTGCCTCAATTATTGGTCAGTTAGCCTTCAAAAACATTTTCACCGTATAGCGCATGAATGAATGTTAGCGCTATCTCAGCACTTTTTTTTCTAGATTGTACTTAACATTACATAATACATATTTAAGATACACAAGAGGTTAGCACTTTTTATTTTATAACCTCTCAGGCATCGGAAAACGAAACACAATAGATATTTAATTGTTTCCAACCCCGGTGTTCGCTGCGCTGCTTTACGAATTAAGTATTTGTTGAATAATACAATTTCATTTTGAGGTAAGTACTTAATAGTAATTTTTTTTGGGGCATTTTTGCTTACTTACATGTTTTATGTATAAATATTTTATAATATCAGTATCTTTATAAATTAAAACACGAAATTAGTTATATGCACATAAGTGCCTTTAAAGACTCAATGCTCAGAAACACGTGAAGTATCAAATTGATATTAATAAAGATTAAAGTCTATGGTTCCCCCGAACTGTAAAAATCAAGCTTCTAAGTTTTTACATCACCATAATAAATTATCGCAGTAAATTAAAGCTTTAAAGGTAGAATTTAACAAGATTTACAAGATGTAAAATTTCACCACATAAGTAAACAAAAAGAGTAAGTATAAAAATGGCGTCTCGAGCTTGATTCCAAAACTATTATAATATAAAATGGAGATTGTAACTAACAAACAAGTAGTCAAAATATGATCATTTGCGCAAATTTATATACGCGCCAATATACCGAAAGGAGCTAAATGTATTGATTTTAAATAAAACTAATATAATAGTATTGTAGTATTGTACTAGCGGATCCTCGCGGTTTTACACGCGTGGTACCTGTTCCCGTGGGAATATCGGGATAAAATATAGCCTATGTTAATCAGGGATAGTGTAGCATCCTAAAAGAATTTTTGAAATCAGTCCAGTAGTTTTTGAGTTTATTCATTACATACATACATACACATCTTTCCTCTTTATCACTACTTAGTATAAAGCAAAGTCGCTTCCCGCTGTCTGTCCCTATGTATGCTTAGATCTTTAAAACTACGCAACGGATTTTGATGCGGTTTTTTTAATAGATAGAGTGATTAAAGAGAAAGGTAAAATAACCTTCAATATATAGTAGAGAAATACTGTAATTTTTAAGGTTTCTAATGTGATGTCGTAAATGATTACATTTTTTCCGCTTGCATTGCAAACGCAGGCTGAACCCTACGAGATTTATTAATATAAGGTAATAAGTATTTGTACACCTTGAAAATGTCTACAGAAAACTTAACTTAAGGTGGAACGATTAAGTTACAAAAAGCTGAACGGTCGTTAGATGGCGCTACTTTCGCTATTTAGTAGTTTTTATTTTTTTGTTACTTTTTCTTTGTATCTTTTTAACTGAAAATACTTTAAGCGCATTCTATAAATAAATATTGAATTTTCGAAACCAACATTTATCTTTTTGTAGTACATTAATCATCCAAATATCTCGAGAGAGTGTGTCTGTCTTCAAATTTTACTAATCACTCACACATGCATACTTTATTTCTGAGTTTCTTGTAGTAGAATATTTCGACCTAGCTAAAAAAGATCACGTAGCCCAGCGGTCTACGTACTCGACTTAGATATCAAAGAGTCATGGTTCGAAACTTCTGATGATAGTTTTTTTTTTTATTTATTATTATTGTTTATTTAAATAACATTACAATATTAATTTTGATGTATAAATTGCAACAAATGCAATTACAACTTTTTTAAATTGCACAAGTGACAAGAATGTAATTGATACTCTAAATTTTAAGATTTCTTAGTGAGTTTGCCCAATAAAATATCTATATTTTTTTAAACTACTGCTGAACAGATTTTGATTAAAATTGCAGTGTTTCCTCAATAAAAAAAGTGGTGGTGGTTATTGGATCATCATGTTACCGTTTTCTATACTTCTATACTATATAATATTATAAAGAGGAAAGATTTGTATGTATGTATGTAATTAATAAACTCAAAAACTACTGGACCGATTTCAAAAATTCTTTTAGAATGCTACACTATCCCTGATTAACATAAGCTATATTTTATCCCGATATTCCCACGGGAACGGGAACCACGCGAGTGAAATCGCGAGCGGCCGCTAGTATTTTTAACCGACTTCAAAAAAGGAGAAGGTTCTCAATTGGGTTGGTATATATATATTTTTTTTTTATGTATGTACACCGATTACGCCGAGATTTCTAAACCGATTTTCATGATTCTTTTTTTGTTCGATGCAGAATAGATGCCAATTGGTCCCATAAAAATTTGGTTTCGTTTGACCCAGTACTTTTTATGTTATGAGCATTTTTATATATTTCATTTCATTGTTGACTTGGTTATAATATAAACGATAATTTTGTTTATTATGTACATGAAACCTTATCTAATCTAGAAAAACCCTGCCTATTACCTAATAGCCTATTACAGACACCAGGCTATCTACTATCTGTGTACCATACTTCATCCAAATCCGTTCAGTAGTTTCGGAGCCTATTCAATGCAAACAAACAAATTTTTCCTCTTTATAATATTAGTATAGATTAATACATAAAACATGTAAGTAAGCAAAAATGTCCCAAAAAAATATTACTATTAAGTACTTACCTCATAATGAAATTGTATTATTCAACAAATACTTAATTCGTAAAGCAGCGCAGCGAACACCGGGGTTGCAAATGATAAAATATCTATTGTGTTTCGTTTTCCGATGCCTGAGAGGTTATAAAATAAAAAATGCTAACCTCTTGTGTATCTTAAATATGTACTATGTAATGTTAAGTACAATCTAGATAAAAAGTACTGTGATCGCTCACATTCATTCATGCGCTGTACGGTGAAAATGGTTTTTGAAGGCTAACTGACCAATAATTGAGGCAAATTTAATTACCTTTGTTCATTCGAGCAAACGGCTTTTCGTGTAAGAGTCTTTCACGTTATTAGCTTTTCGCGCAAATGTCCTGATTCATAGTCGAAACATCAATAGTCAAGTGATATGTGACGTCAAATTCATGTTTTGTATTTGGTTTAGTCTATGTTTATCTCTATCCTATCATCATACTTATGATGTTTTAAAAGGCTAAGTAAAAATATCATAAGAATTAGTACTTGAATACTTAGATTGCTTTCTTAACTTTCTTAACGGTAAAATCAAATTTAAGTCTGTTATTATCATTTAATACGTTAAAATTGTAATATTAATAATAAAATAAATCATTAAGATCGTTAAATCATTAAGATGTACGTAAAATAAATCATTTCTAGTCAGAAAATAAATTTCACTCAAAACTGAAATATTTCAACCCGTTTTGAAAGATTTCATAAGTTTCGTTTATATTTCATTTTCATTTCACTGAAATTTTAGTCAGTAGTATTGACCATCCCTAGTCACAACAACACAACGAAAAAACACTTTATACAAATGACAAATACGGATCGGTCGGTGTTGTCAGTACGTAGATGTGATTCCGGACAATTTAATACCTATTTGAAAAAATAAAATATTTAAAGATTAAGTACGTTACATAATACAAGTAAATTTTATTTGCACAAAGCAGATAAAATTTCCTTTCCTTTTTTTTTGTTTATAAAATCTTATTTTCCATTTTTTGACAGTGATGGGAGAAAAAAGTTTTACGCATAAAAAACAAAATGTAAAGTCGTGTTTAGCATTTTTTCAAAATCGGAGTCAGGATAAATCCTACAAATCACAACTTTATATCATAATCCCAAAGTAAATTATTACTGACGAAACTCATCTCTTTTGGGACGCAACGGCAACACAGCTGAAAAATCTAGTAAAGAGAAATTTAAACAATTATTAAATCGAGACAAACGTAAGAGCGGCAACGTCGCGCGTTGCGTCTTAGCCGCATGGAATGGCAACGTCGCGATTTTTGTATACGTACACGACATTTGTCACATACACACACGTAATATTTGCAAAAATTTTGTGTTCATTTATAGGTGATTTCTGAATGAAACAATGTTTGTTTATTAATTAAGCGCAAATGAATACCCGAAAAGAAATAGTTGCACATATATTTAAGTATTAATTCTGTTAATCTACCAAGATTATCTCGACTGTTTTTTGTATGAAAATCGTTCCACCTTAACGTTTATGTTTATCTCTTATGGATAACCCACAATAGCATAAGTCGTGTAGTCCACGCGGGCGAAGCCGCGGGCGAGAAGCTAGTAATATTATATAGTATAGAAGTATAGAAAACGGTAACATAATGATCCAACAACCACCACCACTTTTTTTTTGATTGAGAAAACACTGCAATTTTAATCAAAATCTGTTCAGCAGTGGTTTAAAAAAAAGATATTATAATGGGCAAACACACTAAGAAATCTTAAAATTTAGAGTATCAATTACATTCTTGTCACTTGTGCAATTTAAAAAAGTTGCAATTGCATTTGTTGCAATTTATACATCAAAATTAATATTGTGATGTTATTTAAATAAACAATAATATAAAATAAATAATAAAAAAAAATCTACCATCAGAAGTCTCGAACCTTAACTCTTTGATATCTAAGCCGAGTACGTAGACCGCTGGGCTACTTTATCATTTTCAGCTGGGTCGAAATATTCTACTACAAGAAACTCAGAAATAAGGTATGCATGTGTGAGTGATTAGTAAAATTGGGAGACAGAAACACTCTCTCGAGATATTTGGATGATTTATGTACTACAAAAAGATAAATGTTGGTTTCGAAAATTCAATATTTATTTATAGAATGCGCTAATAGTATTTTGAGTTAAAAAGATACAAAGAACAATTAACAAATAAATAAAAACTACTAAATAGCGAAAGTAGCGCCATCTAACGACCGTTCAGCTTTTTGTAACTTAATCGTTCCATCTTAAGTGAATGTTAACTGCAAGCGAGTGCAAAAAGGTATTCGAAATATAATCGATTTCTAAATTGCGGCTGCTGAAAAATGCGTTTATGGCAGGTTCCTGTCAGTTCGTTAAGTCTTATAATTAAAGTTCATTTCGATTATCGGGAAATACTCGAACCATCGCGGCGCGCACCATAGCTTCTTCGTCACTACACAAGCCCACCAACAAAGTACAGTACAATCCCGTTACCATCTTTTCAAGATTTGACAAGTTTCGAATGTCATTAGCAACAAGGTCACAGTTTCTAAAGGCACAGCGCAGGGCTCAGTACTTGGACCGCTTCACTACATCACCTATGTGAATGATGCAGTTAATCTGATAGATAAGTGTGAAATTTATCAGTTTGCTGATGACACATGTCTCGTTGCTAGTAATGAAGACCTAGATGAAGCCTTAAAATACTTGCAAGCTGAGTTCACAAGTCCCATGATGCTGGTCTCGTGATTAACGTAGAAAAAACCAAGCTCATGTACATCAGTAGTAGCCATAATAGAAAACACAAGGATCTCAAACTGATAGCACACAGTCATAAATGCCTACATAATAATATCCAGAATTGTAAATGTAGTCCCATCGAAGTCGTGAATAAGCAAAAGTATCTAGGGCTAATACTTGACGACCGATTATAATGGGTCGAACATATTCACTATGTCTGTGACAAGTTACGAGCGATCCTATCCAAATTTGTGTTGGTCAAAAACAAAATTCCGTATTATATCGTCTGCAATTATATAAGGCACTGGGAGAATCTATAATAAACTATGGTATTAGTAGTTACGGAAGAACATCTAAGTCTCACTTGGACGCAATATACAAGCTACAAATAAGAATCTTAAAAGCTATAGTACCAGATAAAATTAAAATGCAATTTAGAGACAACACTGACGAACTCTTTTATCACTGTAACATACTACCAGTACATGAACAAGTAAAACTGAATCTTCTCACAGAAAACTATTTTAATGATATTTACCGTAAAACAAAACATTACAATAAAGAAACACGTAGTGCATCGGATCCAAAACTAATCATCCCGCAGTACAATAATCTATATGGAAGGCAATTATTACAATTCCAGATCCCCAAATTAATCAACGAATTACCATCAT
Organism: Chrysoteuchia culmella; assembly: GCA_910589605.1. Taxonomy (NCBI): domain Eukaryota; kingdom Metazoa; phylum Arthropoda; class Insecta; order Lepidoptera; family Crambidae; genus Chrysoteuchia; species Chrysoteuchia culmella. Next base: position 14,857,491 of record OU342651.1, on the reverse strand, counting down.
CATGTAAAAAAGAAATTAATACAATCAATATAAAAAAAATTGTAAAAAAACATTATTTATCAATATTAAACATAAATACTTCAAAATAAAAATAGTTTAGTCCTTTTTAATTTTTCTTTCCTGTTTTTTTTTTAATAATTCTAAGTAGTTACATCAAATAATAATTAAAAAAAAAAAAAACAATAGTTTAAAATTAAAAAACATACTCTTGTAATATAATATATTATATGGCAGAGGATCCGCCCGTGTGTACCCACTTGTAGTTCGTAACTAACATATTCGTGATCGAGCCAATATGAGAGGTAGTAGAATAAAAAAGTATAGTAGGTATTTCAAAATGTGTTAGACACATATTCATAAGTTAAACAAGTTTATACCTTTTTTCTTTTTTATATCTCGAGCTAACTTGGATGGATACCGGTGCTTGGTAAAACCTAAAAAGGTTTATATAGCACTGTAGAGGTAAGAAAACCAATAAATTGTCCTAATTCAAGTGTTTGTAATAATAAATAAAATCTCCGCTCATGACTACTAGAGCCACTAATCTCTATCAGCGTCCGGAACATAACGGCCATAGAAAATGCTCGAACCGCGGCGGCGCGCACCATAAGCTTCTTCATCGCTACATAAACCCACCAAAAAAGTACAGTTCAACACTTGTAATCGTCTACATTACTACTAGAGCCACTGATCTCTCTCAGCGTCCGGAACGTAACGGCCATAGGCAATGCTCAAACCATGGCGGCGCGCACCATAGCTTCTTCATCACACCCACCAACAAAGAGTAACACAACACTTTGTAGTCATCTCCGTACATTACTACTAGAGTCACCGACCTCTGTCAGCGTCCGGAACATAACGGCCATAGCCAGCGCACATAGCTTCTTCATCGCTACAGGAACCCACCAACAAAGTATAGTACAACACTTGCGGTCGTCTACATTACTACTAGAGTCACCGACCTCTCTCAGCGTCCGGAACATAACGGAAATAGCTGGCAGTATAGCTTCTACGTCACTACAGGAACCCACCAACAAAGTACAGTACAACACTTTTGGTCGCCTACATTACTACTAGACTAGATCACTGACCTCTCTCAGCGTCCGGAACATAACAGCCATAGCCAATGCTCGAACCGCGGCGGCACGCACCATAGCTTCTTCATCACTACACGAGCCCACCAACAAAGTGCAGCACAGAACTTGAAGTCTTCTCTGTACAATGAAAGATTTTTTATTAAGAGGCGTTGCATTTAAATAAAGCCGTAAGTAATTCGTCGTCGTCGTCGTCGTCTCAGCCACATGACACCCACTGCTGGGTATAGGACTCCCCCAAAGATCTCCATAACGATCGGTCCTGCGCAGTCCGCATCCAGCGGCTTCCCGCGACCTTCACCTGATCGTCGGTCCACCTTGTCGGGGGCCTGTGCGCGGTCGCCATTCCAGAACCTTTCCGCCCCAACGGCCATCGGTTCTTCTCGCTATGTGTCCCGCCCACTGCCACTTTAGCTGAGCAATCCTTCGAGCGATGTCAGTTACTTTAGTTCTCCTACGGATCTCCTCATTTCTGATTCGATCACGTAGGGAAACGCCGAGCATAGCTCTCTCCATTGCACGCTGGGTGAGCTTGAGCTTTCTTATCAGACCCATAGCGACTACGTTTCACTACCGTAAGTCATCACTGGCAACACACACTGGTCATAGACTTTCGTCTTGAGACATTGCTGTAAGCTGGAAGCGAAGATTTTACGGAGCTTCCCGAATGCTGCCCAACCGAGTTGTATTCGACGGGAGATCTCTTTCTCGAAGTTGGACTTACCTAATTGGATTGTCTGTCCAACCAAGGTAAACGTAGTGGTCAACAACTTCGAGTGTAGTGTTCCCAACGTGAACTGTAGTGGGTATGACATGGGAATTCGACATGATTTTCGTATTATCCATGTTCATCCTAAGACCCACTCTTTGGGAAGCACTACGGAGATCTTCGAGCATTGTGTTCAGGTCCTCCAGGGTCTCAGCCATAAGGACTATATCATCGGCAATACTGGCCATTAATGTTGATGCCGAGTCCTTTCCAGTCCAAAAGCTTAAAGATGTCCTCCAACGCAGCTGTGAACAGTTTCGGAGAAATGATGTCTCCCTGTCTCACACCTCGCTGCAGTTGGATGGGACTTGTGCTCTGGTTCTGTAATCGGACCGACATGGTGGCATGTTCATATAAGTACCTTAACACCTCGATATACCTATAGTCCACTTGGCACCTCTGGAGAGACTGCAGCACCCCCAGGTCTCTACCGAATCGAAGGCTTTCTCATAGTCCAGAAACGCCAAGCAAAGTGGCAGATTATACTCCTCGGTCTTCTGTATAACCTGCCGCAGCGTATGGATGTGGTCTATGGTGCTAAAGCCTTTTCGGAACCCGGCTTGTTCGGGAGACTGGAAGTCGTCGAACCTGTGAGCGAGACGAATCGTAATGACTCTCGGAAACAACTTATAGACATGGCTTAGAAGTGAGATGGGTCTAAAGTTCTTCAAACGGGTGTTATCTCCCTTTTTGAAGAACAAAATCACCTCACTTATATTCCATGCCCGCGGCGTTTTGCCCTCGACGATGACGGAATTGAAAAGTTTCTGGAGGACTTTGAGTATCGGCTTACCGCCCGCTCTCAGAAGTTCTGTAGTGATTCCGTCATCACCCGCCGCCTTGTTGTTTTTGAGCTGTTTGAGAGCCATACTAATCTCGTACAGGCTGACGCCCGGGATATCTTCGGTGAAGTGTCGGGTAAGCTTCGCTCTAGGGTCTTTAGCCTTGCTTTCAACAGGTGTCTGTGTGGAATATAACTGTCCATAGAAACTCTCGATCTCCCTCAGGATTTCAGTTTTCGTAGAAATGATGCGTCAGTTTTCAGCCTCGTCATCTGGCTTTGCCCAATAGACAGATCTCTCGCGAACACTTTGGAGCCTTTATTCCGCTCGATAGCCTCTTTAATACGGTTCGTATTAAATTGGCGAAGGTCGCTTGTCAAAGACTTGGAGATCTGTCTATTTAGCTGCCGATAACGATAAGCATACGCTGGGTTCTAAAGCCTCACTTCACGTCTCTGATCCATGAGTAGGAGTGTGTGGTCGGAGAGTTTCTTTAATTTGGGACGGCGGGTCTTAAAGTACTTGGACCCTACCGTACGGACAGTATCCACCACCATGTTGTGTAAATCGTCCACATCTATGCTGTTCTCAAGGGCTTCGAAGCGGTTTTGGACCTCGAGTTGAAAGCTCTCGGGGTTTTGGATATAGGCCGGTAATGGTCGGAGCGCAGACTTTTCAGCCAAGATCTTTCCAGCTTAACGTTGATATTCAACGTGCCACGTACCATTCGGTGATCGCTCCTCGTCTTGATGGTGTTGATCACAGTGACATCATTGAATATTTGCTTTTTCGTCGACATGATAAAATCTATCTCATTTTTTATTTCACCGTCTGGACTGATCCAGATCCACTTTCGACTTTCCGGCTTTTTGAAGAAGGAGTTCATCATGAAGAGATTCTCCTTCTCCATAAAGTCGGCCAGCATCCAAATTCCAAATTGCCCCACTCTCAACTCGTCACCGCAACTTTTCCTCAACTTAGCATTAAAGTCCCCCATCACAACGGTGTAGTGGGTTTTGTGACTATGCATGGCTCTACAAATGTCCTCATACATAGCCTCCACTTCGTCATTTTGGTGTGTCGAGGTCGGAGCGTATACCTGTATAACATTTAGCGGATACCGTTCGGATATTCTGAGTATCAGGTACGCTACCCTGGTCGATACACTTCCGATGGAAATCACGTTGTTGACAAGGGACCTGTGGACGATGAAACCGACACCACCTACGGACTGTTGGTCGCCCTCCCGGTAGTAAGTAATTACATTTTCACAAAATGTATGTAATATGCAGACGGAAATTGTCATGCGTACATGCACATAGCCTTCGACACAGAAAGCGCCTCCTCATTATCCTGATCACTCATAGCATTCCCCGTAGGACCAGGTACAGTCGACAGCAACTACAGTTTATACAAAATGTCATAATTCTTCAGACGATTCCGAGCTGAACGGTTTACGTAAAAAAAAAACATTTTGGCAAGGGTTTATGCGGGGTTTGGCGTCCCACCCGGTCCCGCCTCGTTTTCTATCTAATCGCGTCTAAAGAAATACAACGTACTCACAGGTAATTCCTTAAACGACTTCTCGCCTATATTAGCGATACAGTCGCAGGCGACCGCTTTTGCAGATGCATTGTCTGGGCTCTGCAGTACGGCGGACAGGGGCGATAGGAGTTTCTCCCACATGGAGACGCATTGGAGCAGCGGCGCGGATTGATCGGATTGTTCTAGAATGTAGATGATAAATTAAACAGCGTGTCGGATTTACGCTTTTGATGCGAATACCGCCGGCGTCGCATTTCCGAGCGACTTGGTGCCCTCAAGATCAAAATCTGACGTACTGTAGTGTGTGCTATAATTCTCTTTTCGTAGCTTGTCACGCTCTCGTGTGTTTAGATATTCTGACAGGTGATAAAAACTACTAAAGCCGGCACATTCGCGCGAATCACGGCTGCTATTCGCGCGAATCACGGCTGCTATTCGCGCGTGAACTCTGCGCGAACGGGAACGTCTCGAGGAACGCCGCGAGACGCGCGAAATCGAAGTCCCTAATCCATATAAACTCGCGTTTTACGGCCTTCGCGGGCCTTCACGCAGCGCATGCTCAGCCGGCCTAACAATATATATTAATGAAATTACTAATAATTAATAATTTACAATATGAGTATAGGGTGGTTTTAAAATGGCAAGCAGTAACCCCCATCATGTAATGAGGAAAAGAAGATTTCTCTTATTTCTCATGATCGTCAGGTTGCTAGCAAAAAGTAAAGGCAGGTTCGCACTTATGTCTTGCTTAAAGTTATAGCTGTTTATTACAAAAATTTAACGAGATTTACCAACCAGTCATAAAAAACGGTGATACTATGATACTTACTCAAATATTTAAAAGTATTTTCTTACCTTGTTTCTGTAAAGCATCCCCAATGATGCTGACCGTCCTAGCAGACTGTAGGACTACATCTTGGTGCTCGTGTTGAAGCGTTTCACTCAGAATGTCTGCTAGCAATGTAATGTGACCCCGGAGTAGCTCGGAAAAGTGGTGGAAAGCGATCGCGGACAGCACTTGAAGTGACTCCAGAATCAAAGGTATGGCTGATGGCTTGCATCTCTGAAACAGCAAAAATAGTTATCAGTTCTGCCTTGAAAATAATAGAAGGAAAAAAAATGAGGATAAGCCTGCTGCTTGCCATTTTAAACCACCCTATACTCATATTTGGTTAATTACTAGTAATTTCATTAATTTATATTACTATTTATAAAACTCGATTGAATAGGCTTTTTCTAGGCAAGCTCGCTGCATCATCGGCCTCTTCTAAAATCTAACGCTTCAGAACAAGCCATTTTAATGTAAAAAAATATGTCGATATGTACAGTCGCGGAAGTTCCTGATCGACCATTTTATGCAATATTCGCGTGCGCTCGGTTCAATCATATAAGTTTACTGGTCACCTACTAATATCCAGATTTTGGGCGGTAAATGGACCACCGGAAATTTCCGCTATTGTCCATTCATAGCGTTTTGAAATGTCCTTCGTAAGTAGTCAAATTCGTAAGAAATCGACATTGAAACAGAAAATTTAATTAAAATTAATACGACAGCCTTTATAAAAATCAATAAAATAAATAAAGAAATTATTATTAATGCAAAAAACACTACATTGGCTAGTTAAGCACTGGCTCCCACACTAGGACTCCCCGTGTTGTGGGATCCAGTCTCTTCCGTGCGACAATGGACAACATTTCATTTTCTATAAAACACTAAAATAAAAAAACCATTTCGAGGTTTTAGTGTCATAAGCTCACAGTTTTTATTTTAGAATTTTCTGATCGGTAATTTGTGAGATATTAAATAAAAACTAAAATTGCAGTCCAAATCGAGAAAGTCAGACATTTGATCCTGCCATTCCTTTGCATTTCTGTCTAATATAAAAAAAAAATGGTTCTCTCTGGGTGGGTTGACAATGACAGTCAACTCAAGTATTGCAAGAGCAATCAAAATCTAAGATATCGATATTCGATATTTTCTAATTTACATAATGCTATTAAAAACCTCATGAAAAAAGAATTTGTGATTGTTTAGAGTTTTTTTTTTGGAAAACATTGTTTTTATGATTATTACTGAATAGATTTACTTTTATGTTTGCTAGGTAAACCACCGAGCGACGCCAGGCATGTGGACCATGGGTCAGAAATTTGTGTGCGTTTAACAAAGTGCTTCTTTTTTGTTACACTACTGAAATACCAAACCTTAAATTTGAATGTGGTTTGATAAAAATTTTAATTCTAAATACCCAAAATGTTTATACTGTTCATGAACGCAAATTTATGCGTATACATTTAAATTTACTATTTTTTTTGTTTAGTTATTTTTTTATCATAACCAAAGTGGTAATCTTTAATTAAAACATGCTTTGGTTTAATAACGAAAATTAAAAAATTACGTAGTTATCGATATTTAAGTTCTGCTACTGTCACATCACTACTAGAAACCATCACGTCAGTTTTTTTTAATCTGAAATAAGCAACAGCCTTACCAATTTAACTTACTGAGAACGCACTTACGCTCTTTTAGAATGAGCAAGTTTTAAAATAGTGATTTAATACACAAATATAATGCTAAAAATAAAAATAAAAAATACGTGTCTTGTATTTTAACATCTAGTTTTATTATGCATAGTAAAATTTGCATAATATATTTTTGAAATGTTGTCCATTGTAATTAAATATTAAGATAATTCATTACAGGCTGTTTTTTGGGAAAGCTAAAGGTAAGTAAAATTAAATGCTATCTTAATAGATTGATTGATTGGTTGAAATAATGTATTGTGTGGATATGTGTGTGTATGTGTGCGTGTGAGTGCATGTGTGCGTGTGAGTGCATGTGTGCGCTCGCGGGTGTGTGTTGTGATTAGTTATCTTACCATCGGAACCTTACATTATCACGAAATAAAGGATCCTGTGTGTGAATAGTCTAGGGTCTAGTCTATAACCATTTAATCAGTACTTCTTTACACTTGCGTCTCGTTAGCTGAACCACATCCAAAAAGTCATTAATCTTACAGTAAATGGTAGGACCCATGTACAGAGGGGACTTCTTTCCAAAGGTAAGTTGCAGGTATCCTTTCTTCACTTCCATCTTTCTGCGTGACCGCTGACTTTTTTCCATATTTAAAACAGCACTTTTATGGAATTTTAGTGTGATAGCGATTATATAGAGCTGTCTTACTCGCAGCATGCCAGTTTATCTGTAAAGTGTGTCAGTGCAGATGCGGATTGGGTTTTGATATAGCACTTTTAAAATGGCACGTTGCACGCGTTCGGCTTTTATCAGGAAAGTCTTAGACACCACTCCCCGTGTTACCACACAATAGTTCAACACTGATTGGCACAAAGTAAGATAAAGCGTTTTCAATAAGTTGCGTTTTCAGTAAATCTACAAGACAACGAATCTTCTTGAAGATATGCATTAGTTTTCGTACTCGGGAATATAAGTAGTCAATTTGTTTTGTCCAAGTTAGGCGTTGGTCTATATATACACCCAGGTACTCGATATATTCTGTCTTTTAGCAGGACAGTCGCAAAGTCTGGTTTGGATATGTCTGCATGTATGCAACTTAATTGGATTATCGTATGTAGCGGATGTACGTTTACTTACAGAAAAATTTAGCACCTTCGTTTTATCCAAATTAAGTGTAAGCCGGTTACAGTCTAGCCACTGAGCTACTTTTTGCATACCTGACTGCAGTGGCATGAGCTTCTTTCCAGGATTTGCCATGGAAAACTATAGCAGTGTCATCTGCGTAGGCGAATATTTCGGTATTATTCAGCTCAAGGGAGCAGAGACCATCGATGTACAAGATGAATAAGGTCGGGCTAAGTACACTGCCTTGTGGAATTCCGTATTTGGTGCTAGCATAGTCACTTCGATGAACATACACACCCTTTGTCTACGATCGGTAAGATACGAGTTAAACCATTCCAGCCACGAATACCGATACGTTACATCTTATTTAGTAATATGGGCCTTGAGACGGTGTCAAAGGCTTTTGCCATGTCGAGAAAGACACCTACACACTTGTGACCCCTGTCTAGTTTATTAAAGACCGAGTCAACCAGATTTGCAACGGCATCCTCTGTCGATTTATTACAACGAAGTTTGCACTCAGGATGTTTCTATCTTCAAGGTATTTCAAGAGTCTTGAGTTCATCAGTTTCTCTAGTATTTTTGACACCGAAGTAAGAAAAGATATTGGGTTGTAGTTCCTTGCTAAGTGCTTTTCTCCAGTTTTCTATATTGGACATACATTAGCCACTTTCATCTCCGAAGGGCAAAGTGCCCGTGTTTAGACTTAGATTACATAAAAAAGCTATGGGGGTCGCAAGACAGTGCCTAGCGCTTTTAAGAATCCTGTTACTGATGCCATCCCATCCCTGTGGAGACACTTTTGAGGTGAGTTAATATTTTACTAATTTCTATTTCATCTGTTGGCTAGATAAAAAGGGAATCGTAGTTGCATGCTTTAATGGCATCCAATGTATGATTCATAGTAACAAGTTCAGTCTCTGACTTTCCAAGGCGTTTCATAGTGTTTTCTGCAAGGTTATCCCGAACTGTAGTGAAGTAATCATTTACTAGGTTCTTGCTTAACACACAGTAATTCGGTATTTGACGAGTCTTTTCTTTTCAAGTTACATATATTTTTAACAGCTGCCCAGATTTTCTTAGTGTCCCCTTGAGCACGTTCCAATTGTTCTTTTTCATATGCATTTTGTAAGTTTTGTATAGTGTTGTTGCCGTAGTTTCTATAGTTTTTGTATGTGTATTGAGTATTTAGGTTATTTTTGTTCTCTTTTTTGTTTGCTTCCTGGTGTAACAGATCTCTTTTACGTATGCACTTGAGTAAGTCTGTTATCCAGGGCTTTCTTATACCTTTTGAGTTGCGATATTTTACTTTAGTCGTGTGTAGTTCAATTGCTGAATTCAGGATATTAGTGAACTTCTCCAGAGCCTCCGAGACATCCGTTGCATAATAAACAGAACTCCAGTTATTTTTTTCAATGTCCTTTATGAGATTAGGGTAGTCGATTTTTATACAGTATTTTATTTCATGCAGATCAATAGCAATACTCGTGATCTTTTTATTTAGTGCAATAATCAGGGTGTCATGATCAGTTATTGCCGTATCACACACAATTACTCGAGCCAGATCTTTTGTTTTCAGCATTACGTGATCTAAGCAGTTTAAATCGTGGGTCGGGTAAGTGTATGTAGGATAGAAATCATAGTGTCCCATTATTTATAGATAGTCATTATATTTTTTTGCGCAAGTCAGAAATTTTTTGCTATTAAAAATGGTGGTAAATTATAATACTACACTCGTTATAGTTGCAGTCTGTCGCGAAATATCTTTGATGTCTTTTGTTGAAATATCTAGTTCAATATTTTTCATGAGTGTGGTAATCATTTTAAGAAGATTGAAGGTTATGTCTGCTCATTACAGACATTAAATAGTAACAATACTACTTTATTGAATCTATCAACTATTATGTGTTACATACCACAACTTCGCTTCCTTTAAACGTCCAACCCATATTCTTGAAGCAAATATCTAAAATCCACGATTTAAAATCGGAACCTGCTACATCTTTTTCGATCTCTGGTGCAGGTTCTTTAGCTATAAACAATTCATCGTCAGAATAGCCTTCTTCGAAATCATCACATTCTTCATCAGTGACTCTTGAACTGTTTGCTGGACTCGGTACTTTTGAACTTAGCATGTCTTTTTCTATAGCTTTTAGAACTTCATCGACTTTTGGGTCAATGGATAAAACACACCCCATTGTGATTAAGGCCCCAACTTGTAAAGTGACGTCTGAAATAAACAATAAAAAAGTATTACCAAAACTTTAACCACGGCTTTTCAGATGTTTCAATGCTATCTGAAAACTCAGATAACATTTTGAAATGGGGTGTTAAAGTAAAAAAACTACTGTTAAGTTACTTTAATCGATTTTAAGCCCAATAGTTATATATGTAGATTTCTAATCGATATGATCGCGTGTCTTTGTGAGTGTCATTTCGGAAGTTTGAATAGAGTGCAAAGACTGTTTAAGGTGAGTCCAGATACGAAACGGAGGTACGGTACGGATATCTGGAACCACCTATAGACTGTGCCTATACCCAGTAGTGGGTGTAGTGCAGCTGATATGATGATGAAATAACACACACCTCTATGCACTAAGAACTTCCTGGTAGCCTTGACCAGTTGGCTGATGAGGCCGTCCTGCATCCTATGGTAGGGCGTGGACTGCACGAGCGCTGCGCAACATTTCAGTGCCACTATGACGACAGCGTGGCTACGATCGTTTTCCAGGATGCTTACAAGGACTTTGTGCATGCATGTGATCCCGTAACCGAGGGATACTGAGAACGGTATGAATGATGTGACGTTTTTTTTGCTGTAAGAGGAATAGAAAAAGGTTGTAAATTAGTTTTAGTCATATCTAAAGAGAAAATTTAATTAATAAATAAAACTAAATGATAATTTCGACATGAGCATTGCGCAGGGCCTATCGTCGTGGAGATCCTTGGGGGAGGCCTATACCCAGCAGTGGATGTCATGTGACTGAGACGACGACGACGACGAGCATGCCAAATCAACTTTTAATCAACTCTGTTTTATCATTATTGAAAGCTTTTTTATATTTCTTTATTGTTGGATTAACTGATATAAATAAAAAAAATATTTACCTGCTTTCAGCTTGAGATAAGTACATTCTGTAGCCTGATAGCAGCGCTAAAATGACGCTTAACACGCTAGCCCTACTGCTAGCAATGGTGTCGGTAACCGCACAGTACGCCAACGACTTTTTAGCGCCCTCATCCATAAACCAATTGTTTACGTTGGGCGAATCTGGTAGAAGAGCCCACCAGTAGCCAAATATATGTTTTTTCTCAGTCACCTAAATTTTCAAAAGCATTTAGAATAATATTCAGGGATTCAGGCCTTTATGGGTGGCCTTTATGGATGGGTTCTTGCTTTGCTGTTTAAACTGTCACTGTCACACGGCCACTTACCTAGAGATCTAATGCGTACATTGGTCGTTCCTATTATAAAAAATAAAACAGGTGACGTTTCATACCTGTCAAATTACAGACCTATTTCTTTGGCAACGATTATCGCAAAGGTACTGGATAGCCTGCTTGATAAACAGCTGGAGAAACATATACAACTACACGACGCTCAGTTCGGCTTTAGGTCGGATTTATCTACGGAGAGTGCTTTCCTGTCTCAAGCAGACTGTCCACTACTATACGGCCAGAAATACGCCAGTTTACGCATGCTTCTTGGATCTCTCCAGGGCATTCAATCTGGTCAATTACGATGTTCTGTGTAGAAAACTTGGGTCCATTTCGGGGTTCCCCTCTGAAATGATTGGGCTGCTGAAGTACTGGTACAGTAATCAGCTGAACAGCGTTAGATGGGCTGGCACTCAGTCGCAGGTGTATATGGGTTGCAGTGCGGGGTGAGGCAAGGGGGGGGTCGACCTCGCCGCGTCTCTTCAACCTATACATTAACGGCTTGATTGAGGGGTTGAATGGTGCCGGCATCGGTTGTTCCATTGACGGCATATGTATGAACAATATACGCCGATGATATGGTGCTGCTGAGCCCTTCAATTGGTGCGTTGAGACGCCTAATCCAGATATGTGAGGAATATGCAGTGACACGTGGGCTCATATATAATGCCAAAAAAAGTGAACTTATCGTTTTCAAGGCAGGCAAAAAACAATATTCACCTCCTGCAATCACTCTTGGCGGTACCCTGATAAAACAGGTGAAACATTTTAAATATCTGGGCCACTGGGTCACTGAGGACTTACGCGATGATATGGATATAGAGGGAGCGGAGGGCGCTGTCTGTGCGGTGTAACATGCTCGCTCGTAGATTCGCACGTTGTGCAGTAGATGTAAAAGTGACATTATTCAAGTCATACTGTCAATCGATGTACACTTGCAGTCTATGGGTGGGATATTCGCGGCGGGCATACAGCGCCCTTCGCGTGCAATACAACAACGCGTTTAGGGCGATGATGGGGTTGCCGCGCTGGTGCAGTGCGTCCGCAATGTTCGCGGAGGCGGGGGTACCAGATTTTTATGCAATGATGCGCTTACGCAGCGCTTCGTTATTAAGACGCGTGCGTTGCAGCTCCAATATCCTCCTGGCGACGCTGTCTGAAAGGTGGGATTCACCCATGCTGCGAATCTGGGTGGGCTATCACTCTCTCGCTAACGACGGGAGGGCCAGGCCCTAATATTAATGTCTTTTGTTTTTAGATATGGGATACTAACATTAGCGTATAAGTTTCATATATACCTACTAACAAAAATGGAACCAGTTTTCTGAAATAAATGTTTTTATTATTATTTTTATTATTTATCAGTTGTCTCAACTGCTTGTCTGTCAACTAATAATAATAATAATAATATTTAATAACATAGAATTATTAGTACCTATATACATATTTACATATAAGTTCAAATGAAATATATTATTATATACCTTAATCAAAACAAGTAATAGATTGGATGCACTCTGTCTAACTCTGGACTTTAAAGCAATGAGTTTAGCCTCTCTATTGCTCTCAACATCAGACATATCTGAGTCACTAGTAAGTGCCCAGCAGTTCTTAGTTTTTTGTGGCTCAAGGTAGTTCTTACTAGCAGGCTTATAAGCAGAGCTATTCTCAAAATGATCGACATCCTTCAGCAAACTGCGGTCAGATACTGGTATCTCTTTCTTCAAACTCTCTATGGCATTATTTCTCTGTTTCCTTAGTTTTTGTTTCTGTAAATAATTTTGATTGAATTTAAGAATAAATAAGATGTTCATTATTTATGATTTAAAGCAAAAATGATTATTTTGAATAGTATTATTTAATCAATAATAAATTATTTTATTATTGATGTAAGTGTAAGAAATAGTGCAAGTTTTACATAACAATAAAACTTGTATTATTGAGCAGAGACGATGCACAGCATCTGTGAGAGTGCGTCAACACTTTTCTAGCAACTTCCGGTCCGTTGGCTTCCGCCATAGTGTTTACTCGGCGTAAAATAGTAACTCAACTGACTTACTTCCGTTTGGCGCCATTTTCTAGTCACCTTAGGAGATTCTGGCGAGAAGCGTCCTCATAGAAGTCTCACCAGGAGGCCTAAAATGTATTTTCCCTTCGCCAGTTACCTCTACTAAGGATATCTTCTATTGAAAAATTTTCGTACCAGTTTAAGGAAGCCACAGCCGAGCGTACAGAGCCCGCAGAAGCGGATATACCTGCGTCTTTTAATACTGTTTTAACCCAATTGCCGATCACAGTTCGCGAGCCGGCCTGTGAGGGGCCCCTTATTGTGGTAAATAGAGCGCTATTACACTCGGCTGTGCGTCGCTGTGCACCAAGATCTATTACTTTCCTTAACCAGAATACGGGGCAGATATTAGCATTCGTATGTTTCAACAATTTCCAACCTGATTGTCTATACGAAGCGGTGTCAGTCTTCGAACCAAAAGCTGGAGTCAGGATGATGTAATCGCCGGCGTCAGTGCAATGATTCGCAGAGACCTTCAACAACGTGAGGTCATGTACGCGTCGGCTCGAAGCTAGAAGCAGCAGACACGCTAGCCTGCGTGAAGCTTCGAATAAGGTATCATTATTTGGAGGATTATCCTGAAGCCAGATAACCAAATCACCCGGATCCCAGATAGGTGGTTTCTCTGCTCTCGGCTTTTGAAGGGAGATTGCTTTTAAAATATGCTTTACTAAGAAATGTGAATTTAAGTTTTCTACTGTTTTTCCAAAAGTTAATACGACTGATTTGTGTAACATAATAGTTGGATAAGCTAATCTCTCTTCAAGATACAGGTATGCCAAAAATCTAAATAAACCTACACCTTCAGGGTTTTTATAGTCCAAATTATTGTCCTCTCACCACTTAACCCACCTAACCCAGGCGGGCTTATAAGTCTTTAGTGTAGAATTTCTCCAGCTCGACTCGAGCAAGGTCCGTTCTGCTTCAGTCCAGGTTCCTGTGATGTCACTCCACAATTTTCCAGACATAGAGCTCCATGTCCCGAACCTGAGGCGGCGGGCGGCCGGTGCTGTGGTCTACTAGAACACATTCCAAATTTCGGATCTTGAGCGGCTCGCACATCGCTCGTCGTCGAAGGTCCGGCAGCCAGAACGCATTCTCCTACATCGGCGCCACCACCAGATACACTCCCCGCGCCGAGTTCAGGTGGTGCAGCACCCGGGGCAGGAGACTCGGTGGGGGGAACACCCACGCCAGGTTGAACTGCCACTGTCTGCTGAAGGCATTGCAAAACTGCGCTGAGCAATCCCGACAATCTTTTGTTACATACTTTTTCACAACTCTCGTTTGTTTGGTTGCAAACAAATCGATCTTTGGAACTCCGAATCTGCGAAATGCTGTTCCCACTGCTGGAGTCAACAGATGCCACTCGGCCGCTTGTCGACCCCGGGACAACCTGTCCGCTACCTCGTTGTACTTGCCTGGGAGGTATTCTGCCGTCAACGTTATTCTCCACCGGTCTAAGATATGCAGCAGTTTGTACGTCATACTGAGCAGAGGCGTCGATCGTGTTCCGCCTTCTTTGCGGATGTATGCTACGACTGTTCGATTGTCGGACCGTAAAACCACATGACGTCTCTGAAGATAAGATCTGAAGTGGCTTACCGCAGCTATGATGGCGAACATCTCCTTGCGGTTGCAATGCCATTGCCTCTGCCTGGGGGTTCATCCGCCCGATACTGTCTGATCGTCCATCTGTGCCCCCCCACCCGTGATCTGCTGCATCTGTTGCAAGGAAATGTTGTATTAGCGTTGGATGTAAATCGCTCTCTACCCGATGACCTTCCAAAGTAGTAATCCACAACTCAAAGTCGCGTACTGTTTGAGCCGGTATGTTTTGTTGGCTGTTCGGAGACGCTCCAAGTAACAGCCGAGAGTGACGCTGCAGTTGGCGACAGTGTAGCCTTCCCCTGGGTATCATCAAGTTGGCGAAATTGAGAGTGCCTAAAACTACTTGTATCTCTTTTAGAGACATAGTCCTTTTGCGGATGGCTTTTTTCGACATATTCTTTATTGTATTTACTTTTCTCTCTGGGAGACCTTTCAGACCTCTGTTCGCGTCCCAGATCAGTCCCAGATACTCTAACCTCTGACAAGGCTCGACCTCCGATTTTTCGAAATTGATGGTCCATCCTAGACTCTCCACGACTTCTACAGCCGTCTTCACTTGAGCCTGCATGAGAGTGCGAGACCGGTTCACCAATAAAAAGTCGTCCAAGTAGACCATAATTCGCATACCTCTGTTTCGAAGATGCTGAGCTACCCAGTTGGTCAGTGCGGCGAAATCCTTCGGCGCGCACGAGAGCCCGAAGGGTAGGCATGTCATTTGAAGGACCTGACGGTCGTACACAAGCCGGAGAAACCTTCTGTGGGCCTCGGCTATTGGCACGTGAAAGTACGCCGACGACAGATCCAGCTTTACCATCCAGTCGCCGCTCTGTAGGAACTGAGGTATCTGGAACTGAGAGATCAGTTTGAAGGGTTTCGGAATTATCGACAGGTTTAACCGTTGTAAATTGAAAATTGGGCGCAACAATCCGTCGCTATTCTTTGTCAGGAACATAGTCGAGAAGAAGCTGAACCCGATCTGTCGCTGGTCCAGTACCTCCAGGACACCCTGTTCCACTAGTTTGTTTATCTGCTGGGACATATCTGGTGACTGAGATGTCTCGAAGCAGAGTCCTGGTCGTCGGCCGCACGAGCACAGGTCTGGAGGTGAATGGCAGGCGCATTCCCGTGATCATGTCGAGAAGGGCCTGCGGAGCCCGAAGCGCCTGCCACTGCCTCCGATACGCTCGAAGGCAGCCCCCGTAGAACTTGGATTGGCGTGGGCGATAGTCACTTATCAAAATGTCTCTTACCGGGGTGGCCGCCTTTCTTAAATGGCTTCTTCGCCTTCTTCGAATTCTGCTGCTATTGTGGCCCTGCGACTGCTTTATTACGCCTGCTTTCATCA
Organism: Chrysoteuchia culmella; assembly: GCA_910589605.1. Taxonomy (NCBI): domain Eukaryota; kingdom Metazoa; phylum Arthropoda; class Insecta; order Lepidoptera; family Crambidae; genus Chrysoteuchia; species Chrysoteuchia culmella. The sequence continues at coordinate 14,841,241 of OU342651.1, read as the reverse complement.
TCTCTGGAACGAAAGGGCTGGTTAGAGAAATCACGTGACGAACCCGGTTTACTTTGTTTGCTACCAAGCCTCGGCTTACTGGTATCCTTGTCTGCTGTAAACCACGGTCGTACCCATTTGTCCAATCCACCTGTACTTTGTATGTAAGTACGCAACAGGCCCTCATCGAACAGGTGCTTAGAACTCGGAGGTATCTTACGCAGACCCTCACGAAGGTTTTTGTTAGGTAACTCGCTCAGGATGCGGTCCCGGTGATTTTCAATATATTCGGCCCTTTTTCCACAAACCATCTGCATAATTTCCTCACTTGTCTTGTGAAACTTAGAGGTTGGTGGAAATAATTCAGATATTTTGTCAAAAATATTAACAGGCGACAACACAGATTGAGAACCAGTCCAGTTAATAAACTGTTGTAAAGTATCGTTAAGAAGTTCGCGCTGAGTAATTAGGCCATTACATATAGCCGCCAATATACGTTCCGAGCTTGCAATGAAATCCTTGCCCTTAAGAAACTGTCTGAGCTCGTCATTAACCTCAAGATCTACGAAACCAGGTTAGGCGCAATGGGCTTTTAATGAATCGGTGCAACGAACGTCTTTCCAACATGGATCACCAAACTTTTGCAATTGTTCTAGACGTTTTTAATTCTCCGGGTGAGCAGGCGGTATCTTAGGGTCTTTCAGGCATGTATTTACAAAGCCAAGATTTAAGAGACGGGGCTCGACCGCACTAGTCTCAGCAACAACTGTAGGGCGTTGCAATCGAGAATCTAAAGTTGTTAAGCCGCTAGGTCCCGCAACTGGCTCAGGTGCCACCGGACCTGGAGCAGTCGTCGGTAGCGATGGATTGTGCGTACCGTCATACGGCGCCGTAGGCAATGCGTTAGAACTAGCCGTATTTTCAATAAAATGTTCATTAAAAACTGACTGAGAAGGCAGAACAACATTTTGTAACTTTGTTAATAAGCTCATTAAAATCAGTGTGAGTCGCACCGAGTCTCCTTCGTTTTACCTCGCTGCAAGAGGAATCGCTACACGAATCCGAGCCGCTGCTTTGTGAACGGCGCTTATAAACACGCTTACTACCGCTAGGCTGGCGCGGCAGCGACGACCTTCCGTCGTCCTCACGCTCCGCATGTCCCGATCGCTCGGTAGATGCATTCGTTTCACTATCACTCATATTCACTATCACGATAACACAAGTAAAAACTTTTATTTTTAACTAAATCCACTTTTTAAATGCACTGAAAAACTTTTAACGTTAACAACTGCGAAAATTTTCTTGAGTGTTTCGAAATAGATGTTGCTTCAACGAAAAGTAACGACGCTATGAGGACGCTTTGCGCCAGAATCTCTTAAGGTGACTAGAAAATGGCGCCAAACGGAAGTAAGTCAGTTGAGTTACTATTTTACGCCGAGTAAACACTATGGCGGAAGCCAACGGACTGGAAGTTGCTAGAAAAGTATTGACGCACTCTCACAATGCTGTGCATCGTCACATGCCGATAATATTTATATATTGTATTATACCTTTCCTCCTTTAGGAGCTACTTTAACCGGAGCACCAGCTACGGTCTGTTGAGCTGGCATCAACTTCTCTGGCTTTTGTCCTTGATTCACTAGGCCATACAAGATAAAATATCTGCATATACCCATTACTTCTGGCAAAGGCACAGTCAAATCATTAAAGTACAGCTGAGTCAGCACTCTTAATGCTGAAATTACTACCTAAAATATGACAACCGCAATTAAGAAATCTGAATATTCAGATATCTGAATATGTTCAAATTAATATTATAAAACCGAAAGTAATTCTCCGTCTGTCTGTTGCTATTTGATGCATATACCCAATGCGAACCAATTGTTGTATTAAAATAACCTCTCAAGCAACGGGTTATGAGACACAATTAATAATCCATTGCTCTCGGGACACCAGTGTCCTGCTAGCAAATGACTATTGCCAGAAAAAACATTGAATAAAATAGCATTGTAAATTAAACCTTACCTTACAGTATAAAAATTCATCGTGTAATTTAATTGACCCTTTCAATAATAGTCTTAAAACTGCATTTGAGATCCTTTCTTTGAATTCAGTTGATACAACTTCTGCCCCTATTTTACTATCATCCACATTTACAGAACAACTTATACACTTGAGCGCAATCAAGCAGATCTGTAGTGGATTATGTGTGCTTAGCATATTACTCTTATCAAGATCAATGAAGTCCATAAGAATGCCATTTGGTCCCACTAATTCTTCAGAGTACTAAAAAAGGAAAATATTATTAACCTTAATAATTTATATCACTTATATTGTATGGTTTACATTGGTCAAACACAGTGGCATGTGAGGTGAGGTACAGTGGCAAATGGCGAGCGTCTGGACAGTGGCTGTTTGTACAGTGAGGGAACTTCCCTGTTGACAAGTAGTTTTTTTTTAACACACTTGTTACTGGCGTTTGATATACGGATCATCATAAAAATTAAAATATTGTAAACAATATGTGTATTTTCTGATTAAAGGATTTTATTAAACTTTTGCTAAATGGTCACTTTGTCTGCAAGAAGTCTCGAGACCAAAATTTTATTATTTATTTTTCCTGTTGCATAGATGCATTTATTAGCCTATTTATAAAAAATCGCAAGGTATTGTACAAAAACTGTAAATCCGTAACAACTGGGTTAACCCTTTCCCGGACACTGAACGGCTATAGCAGTCATAACAATAAAAAATCTATTGTGTCTTGTTCACTGTCCGCGAAAGTGTTAAGGAGCTTTATTTAAATACGTAATTGATAAATAGAAAACGTTTTTATCACAACTAATAGAACATCAATAGGTTTTTTATTTGAATGCTAAATTATTTCTTTAACCTTAGCACTGTCTGAGAAAGTGTTTCCCAAAGAAACTCTACTGGTAACTGGAAAGTTCCCCGACTGTACTCTATGAGTCAAGTGTCACAAATAAAAGTGATTCTATTTGGTCCACTTGCAAGGTAGCTTGCAAGCTAAGTTGCAGCTTGCAAGCCAAGTTCTCACTATTGTGGTTTACACCACTGTATATTTACTAACTGTACTTACCAACTTCGCTAAAGACTTGACCAGTGTAATCCGGCATTACATAGGTAATAATATGATACTGCTCATTTAAGAATAAAATAAAATGTAGTTACCTTATAACCCAAGAGTGGATTTGTTTGCAATATACATTGCAAATTATGTAGTATATCAGGCAAAATTACATCAGAACACTTCTGCAGCCACGAAATATACCAAGTAACTACTTTTCCCAAATAATCTAAATCAAATTGCAAATTCTGTTTTGTTAGGACACTGTTAATCAAATGGGAAGCTTTAGCAGCTAAGAACTCATCTGTAGGTTTCACATTTATACACAAGGCTGTAACTAATGTAGAAGCATCCTAAAATAAAATAAAAAAATATATTTTAAATAGGAACAACACAACGACAGTGCATAGTTAAAGTTTAACATAACCTTAGATACTTACATGTTTTCTTACAAATAACTCTCCTTTATAAGGTTTGGCATTTAGTTCATCTATTAGAGAATTGATTATGGGTTTATTATAATCTATCAAATTAAGCTGATTACAAAGCTCACCACAAATATTGGAGAAACTTTTATATTCCATTTTTTAAATCGTACTAGAACGTAGTGATTACATACTCTTTGCGTACTCCCTCCTGCTCCCTCCTAAGGTAAGGATTGCTACTACTATGATCCAGGAGGTCGACACTTCATACAAAAATGTAAAATATATGGATTTATGAGCGTACTTTGTGCCAACATTAAATTACGAAAAAGTCCGACTAATGAAAAAGAAAGTTAAATCGCTTTGTACTATTACTGTATTATAACGACACGGTAATTTAGCCACATTATACATCACGTCATGTTGGCCAGCATGTGAGGCGCCGCCAAATTTAACTTTATCTGTCAGTGATAACGTAATATTTTGCTCGGAAGTTTTTAGTTTAATTTTAAATAATTTTATTAATGTTATTAATTACAAAGAGACATAATGGGTGGCAAATCTTTGCGAATGTGCGAAATTTATTGTGTCCGTAGAGTGAGAAGGTTGAACAAGGTAATATTTTTGGCTAAATTTCCGCTTGAGCTGAACAGGTATAATCAATTGTTTTAATAAAAACATTGTATAAAGTCCATTTGAGTAAAAACAGTGTTATTAATCAAAGTATTATTTTATGAAAATTGCAATATCGTAGTGTTTGTACTATATTGTCATAGTGATGTGTCATTGTCATGTTATTAGTTATCGATATTTTTATATTTTAGATGTCCGTCATGAGACGAAGACTTCCATCGGTTGGATCCCGGTTCCCGGGCGAATAACATAGTCTGGAAGAAGAGCTCACTGGTGTTGTCTTTTCTATCAGTGGCTGCTTCATTCTTCTGATACCGCCTTCCAACATTCCTACAGATTTATCAGAATTACATAAATCATATGAACCCTTGTTTTATTCGTGCAAGACTATACTAATAGGTAACTAATAACTTCCGAGTGGAATGTGAAAAATTATAACGGTGTAAGTATGTATTAGTATTTTTTATCGATATCGATACGTATATGTTTAGGGGTACATCCCTAATCCGTTGTCATCTTGACAACTAACACTGTTATGATGGTACCTCTTAGAAAAACGTAGGTTGGTAGAAACCATGATACAAAAAAACTACGTTCATAAGTCAGTTTAGTTGCTTGTATGGAAGTGCCGTCTCTTAAAAACGTAGTGATTACTTGCTCAGTGCTATGACCAATGATTTCAAAAGGAAGGATACGCCCATCAGAACATTTGACATAAAACTAAAAACTATATAGTAATGTACAAGTACATAAAACTGTCTCATACCAGTAAAATCAGAGCCATCTGTGAACAACTCTCTCGAACTTTTCGCATCGCATAGGTGTATTAGAGGTGTACAAAAAAGATTATAGAAGTGAACGATTTCGTTCAATTAGAGCTATCTTATCTATCACTCATCTAGTTTATTCGGGGAGCTAATACTATTTATAAATGTTTTAATATTGTTTAACTAATTCAAAATAAAAACGCATGTTTCAAATTAAAATTATCTTTTCTCCTCAATCTGACAACACTGCAATTATTGTATATAGAAATAAACGAAAAATATTTTTATTTAAAAAGAATATTATCATCTTATAGAGGGACTATTGAGTAACTTCTCAATATTTTCCGAAAAACTTTGATGCCATATTTGACGTAGGTAATAACACCGTAACCTGTGCAATTGTCTCGTTTCTATACGCGGCGTTCGTAACCTACCTTTATTTTCGATTTACTGTCATTCTTTGAGTTAATTAACTATGGAACTAAAGGTCCAGCTTTCCATAGAAAGACTTCACTAAAATGCAGCTGATACAAAGTGAATGAAAAAAAACTGTATGAGTTGAAAAAATCCTCTAAGTCTAGCCGATTCTTCACAATATGTTTAAAATAGCATCACAAAACATACATTAAGTTTTACTCTATTGGCTCTTGGCTATGAAAATATTTCCATAGAAACTAGCGCCATTGGTAGAACGGTGGGAGCAACTGAAAAAGTAACTCTTTGTCGCTATGAAGGTATTTCTATAAAAACCGGCACCTGGTAATCGGTGATAGCGACTGAGTTTTCATAGTTTCGTTACATTTTGGTCTTACTTCATTGGTTTTAGTTCCTTTGATAATGACAGCCTGCAAGTGTTTCCACTGTCTTATGTCAAGAGTACGTTCGTTTCATAGTTCGTTTCATGACGACCGGTACGTACGTATACCGGTTTTAAGGTGTCGCCTACCTGTGAGGTCCTATGTATAATTAATTACATGTATTTATATCCGTTACTTTAGTATCCCATAACACAAGCCTTACAGTTCCTACTTTGGGGTAATAGGTAAATAGGTGAGAGTGTAATCTAAAAGTATATATTTATATTTAAAAAAAAATACAAAAAATTGGCTACTTTAGAATTTTAATAATTACGTGAGGACATTCGGATTTTTAAGCTTCGCCGATTAATCTCATTATGCCAGCTGCTTATCAAGGGAATTTTGAACCGTCTCCTTTCATACTGACTAATGATTCATTCATTCAGTTTTTATGAATCGTTCATAATAAAGTCCCATCTCTAGTGCTTTGATCTTCTGCCATTAACCCTGCTAGTGGTCGCACGGATTACATATTTGCTCATTCCGGTAGAATAACAGCACAATATCACATTTTTTGCATTACTGCTCAATATACGGGAAAGTGATAAAGTTCTTGAAATTGTTTCATCTACAATAGCTTCAAATCCTATCAATCGAAAACATTGTATAGTGCTAATCTGTGATGTTTATAATATTCTGTAGGGCTATCGCGTAAAAAATCTGGGTATGGATATGGGCTTCATTTGACAGTTGAACCTCATAAAATTACCATATATGGTCATTTAACTGTCAAATGAAGCCCATGTCCATATCCATATTTTTTACGCGATAGCCCCCCTGAAGATGTTTATTCCTCGAAGTCAACTTATACTTATGGAAATAATGTGCGCGACCCCTTAAATACTTTTTCAAATTAATGCATTATTTACACGAGTGACTGGACTTAGTTTTTCAGAATTACGGACCCAGCAATTGGGTACGAAGAGACAAGATTGGGCAGTAGTCTCAGCTGGACAGCACGTCAATGCTGTCGCGCTCCTGTCCTGTCTCGATAGGAGCTATCAAATATTGCATTATCTCAGTCGTCGCATTATACGTTTAAATCATATTTTCTTGAAATTGTTTCGGCAGTGGAAACGGCGGGTCCCGTTATTCAAACTTTTATACTTTTTGAATTCAGAACATCGATATTTGAACTTCGTACTTTAGTATGACAGTCAATATTATGACATAATTATCCTCCGGTAGAATAACATATTTTTTCTATTATCATATATATTTGGCAGACACCTGTATTCCTCGCGACGACGACGACGACGTCGCGACCAATCAGGTAATTTTAGTACGCGACCACTCTAGGGTTAAGACTGTCTTCGACCAATTCTTGTAACAGTTAATATCGTTTAAATAAAATTGTTAGACATGCAATAAAAATCATGTAAAGCTATTTACGGATGATACGATATTCCATGGATCTTGTTAACTATTGGGTCATAATTTTTGCACCATTTTACTACGCAAATTCGGCATTTTTATGAAATGACAGCTAACGTCTTTCAACTTCAGTCTCCCGTAGACAATTAATGAATCGCCGTTCGCCGTTGGCCCTAAACTGATATTTTCGTCGTCTCAGCCACATGACACCCACTGCTGGGTATAGGCCTCCCCCAAGAATCTCCACAACGATCGGTCCTGCGCAGTCCGCATCCAGCGGCTTCCCGCGACCTTCACCAGATCGTCGGTCCACCTTGTCGGGGGCCTACCCACGGAGCGTCGTCCTGTGCGCGGTCGCCATTCCAGAACCTTTCCGCCCCAACGGCCATCGGTTCTTCTCGCTATGTGTCCCGCCCACTGCCACTTCAGCTGAGCAATCCTTCGAGCGATGTCAGCTACTTTAGTTCTCCTACGGATCTCCTCATTTCTGATTCGATCACTTAGGGAAACGCTGAGCATAGCCCTCTCCATTGCACGCTGGGTGACCTTGAGCTTTCTTATCAGACCCATAGTTAGCGACAACGTTTCACTACCATAAGTCATCACTGGCAACACACACTGGTCATAGACTTTCGTCTTGAGACACTGCGGTAAGTTGGACGCGAAGATTTTACGGAGCTTCCCGAATGCTGCCCAACCGAGTTGGATTCGACGGGAGATCTTTTCTCGAAGTTGGACTTACCTAACTGGATTGTCTGTCCAAGGTAAACGTAGTGGTCAACAACTTCGAGTGTAGTGTTCCCAACGTGAACTGGAGTGAGTACAACATGGGAATTCGACATAATTTTCGTCTTATGCATGTTCATCCTAAGACCCACTCTTTGGGAAGCACTACGGAGATCTTCGAGCATTGTGTTCAGGTCCTCCAAGGTCTCAGCCATAAGGACTATATCATCGGCAAAACGAAGGTGTGTCAGATACTGGCCATTAATGTTGATGCCGAGTCCTTTCCAGTCCAAAAGCTTAAAGATGTCCTCCAACGCAGCTGTGAACAGTTTCGGAGACTGATATTTTAGGGCCAACGATTTGGCACGCTTTTTAGCACCGTTGGCCGGGTCCCTAATTACCCCTAAAGTCTTGTATGCCCTAGCATACAAGACTGCGTGGAGTCGGTTTTTAGGCGATTCGTTTCTGTCACTGACTAGTATGCAAATAAAGTAAAAAAGTGTTTTTTTTTTTGTAAATAAAAACTATTTTTTCTGGCGCTTCGCCGGCTGCTGCCGCGGCACGCTCGCTTCGCTCGCTCGGCTCGCGCGGCGTTTTGGTCACAGTTCTAACCTAACCTAACCTGAAACGTCTGTTACAGTTTGTTGCTGCAGCCCCCCGTCCCCCCTTTTCTGTTTTTTTCCAAAATTTTTGAGAGAAAAAAAAATATATGTCCGTCGGATTCCTCCTTAGTATCTCCGGGGGTGTCAAAGGGGGGGATCGAAAATTTTGTTAGATTTTAGCTACGACCTTGGACGAATTAACCACTGGACGCGTAAGGAGGACCGCGTTCGCCTTTACCCCTCTGTCACTTACTGAGCCTTTTAGACACAGTAAGCAATATGGCGTTGTCAGTATGACGCGAGATCTCGAAGTGGAACATTATCTCAAAAATGGGTAAATGCGCTGTGTTACTCAAAAAATGTTTCTTTTCACGCGTAAGTTCAATTTTAATCTATTAGAGCAGCAATTTTTCGAAAAATAAATAAATTTTGGTATGTAAACAAAATGTAATACGGCATTTCAAAAAGTAATCTTTGTACATGTCAATTCTGCAAAGATATTGCATAAGTAATTTGGTTGGGTTATATGTATCACTCATTCATTAAATTGTCATTTTTATGTCGTATAGGGCTTGAACATATCGATAAACATATCGATGTATGTAAATGAACGAAAGAATCCAATTTTAATGTAGGAACTATTTAAATTAATTTCAGATTTACAGTTGAACCCCTAACAAGAAGAATTGGGTGGAAGCGGTACGCAGGGGAGATAACATGGACGAGTACTCAGGTCTTAGATAACATCTAAGGTCTGATGATGGAGCCAGAAGATGACTATAGGAACTCTGTAATTAAAGGACGCAACCCTACGAACTTTGAGCTCGTTATTTTTTTTTATTTGAAATATAGCTTCAAACTTAAAAAAAATGTTGCTTATTTCACCCGCATGGTTGAACGGGAACCATGGTAATATAAAAAATCCATTCTTAGTGCTCGCGAACATCGTTAAAAGAACCTGTATGCAAAATTTCAGTTTAATTGGTTCAGCCGTTTGGGCTGTGCGTTGCCTTGCCTGTAAGTCAGTCACGGTATTGTTTTTTTAGTATTAGACTTATGTTGTACATTATCATGGTGTGTTGTACATTAACATTTAAAATGTATCATAAGTATAAAAATAGCATTGACAACGCAAAAATTAAAAAATCATACCTTACTAGCTGTTGCATCATACTATTGATTGATAAAACATTTGTTTTTTTTCTCTTTCGAATGCAAGGAAGGATATTCTTACAGCGTATTAAAAATATAAAAGTATATAGTTTTAGTCTCAACGATCTTCTAATGTCGATGATTATTTTCAATAAGTTTAAGTATACTTAGATTTTTGACTCCAAAAAAAATGTCGAATACGAGATATCACAGCTCGAGAAGCACACAGGGGGCTAATTGTCTAATTTTAAGTCTTTAAATTTTTCATTCTAAAGGTATATATTATTCACATCGCATCACATAGCATCGGGCTACAACTATTTGACCTTTGAAAGGGATTGCAATCGATTATAAAATTAACCACTTATGGAGGGGTTGCTATTGTGTATGTCCTATACAATGGTTCTGTAATGAACTAATTACCCATATTTTGTTTTATATAAAAAAGCTCGAGTGATTGAAGAAGTTAATGTAAATAATGAATTATATTATTATATAAACTATTAATGTTTATTACTCACTTAAAAAGTGTTAGTAAGTAAATTGTAAGTCCATTGAAATAAAACAACTTTTACGGATATCAAACGCGATATAAATCGCCAAATACCCAAACTTCAATAGAGATGATGGGTGGAAGATTCCACCAGCATGGGACCCTATTATCCATAAATTAAAGTCTCAACCTAAATCACGCACTGCAAGACCCAAAGATACGGTTAGCTCTTTTTGTAGATAAATAAATATAAAAAAGTAAAAGTGGAGACAACATATCTTAATTTCTTTATAAAGGTGGAGGTCGGCCCGCTTTCGAAGTTTTCTTGGCAGCTTCTTTCTTCGAAGGTCCTCTCAATTTGTGAACTGCCAGTAGAGTCTTTAGTTTTCTCTTTTCTTAATAATAACGAATTAAAATAACAATTAAATCAAAATATCAAATTATAGTAAGACGACCATCCACAGTAAGGACATCTCGCGGCCGTTTGCCTTTGCGTTACCGCTCTCCATAGTGTGTCCCGTGCCCACTACGCGCATGCGCGGTATATCGTGCATCTTGTTGCCATGCACTATCAACCAATAACAGCTCTGCATCACCCGCGCCCGCGCCTCTGCGCATGCGCGGAAGCTCGTCGCCGCACACGCGCCGGTTCAGTAGTCCGGAATCACAGCGCCCATTGACCGCACGTTTGCGTAGTTTTAGTTTCCCGCGCTCCGCGACTCCATATTTGTTGAAACAGTGTCCGCCTGCTACCGTGGTGTTTTCCAACCGATTTTGTGTTCTGTACAAGTGACGCTATTTTATTTATACATTCCCTATATTCCCTTGGGAGCCACGTCTCCCATACTGGCAACCCAACGTGGTTTTCGCGATCATAATTTGTGTTATTTGTGTACCTACCTAATCTCGTCGCGGACGAAAGATGCCTAATACGCGGAATTATAATTATGACTCTGAAGAAACCAACAACCCACGCACCCAAGATGCGAATTCTACTGCCGCCGCCGCCGCTCCAGAAGCCGTCGGCGCCGCCACGGGAAACGTGACCATGTCACAAGAAACCCTGGCAGCCCTATTTTCATCGCTGCAACAAACCCAAAATGAGTTCTGCAGTCAGCTGATACGGGAGTTACATAGATCGTCAACGCCGAATATGACGGAAACAGCCGCCGCCGCCACGTGGACTGGTAATTTCGCAAAATGTACGGCGCGTTATGGCGGCCGGCCAGATGAATCGATTGACCATTTCGTCGATTCAATTGTTACATACAAAGATTGCTTGAACATATCAAACGAAAATGCATTGAGGGGCCTTCCAATGTTATTTACCGGCCACGCCGCGATTTGGTGGCAAGGTATTAAAGGCACGACAACAACATGGCAGGAAGCCATTTTTAAATTAAAGTCCGCGTTTGGCGAAAGAAGGCCACCGCATCAAATTTATAGAGAAGTATTCTCCCTTTCGCAACAGGATAATGAAAAAACTGATTTTTTTGTGGCAAGGGTAAGGGCCCTGTTTTCTAAACTTCCGTACGGAGACATAAGCGAGAAAGTGGAATTAGATATGACCTATGGTGTCTTAAGCAGACATATCCGCAAAAGAATAGACAGAGAGAGTGTCGATACATTCGAGGAGCTTCTGAAAAAAGCTCGAGCCGTAGAAGATTCATTCGAAGAGGTGGAGAGGATTCACCGCCCACTCGCCACGACGTCGCCATGGCCCCCGTCCGTCGTACGCCGCCCGCCCACGAGTTCGTACCGCCCGCCCGCGAGTTCGCCGCCGTCGTCGCCGGCCGTCTTTGATACGAGTGCCCCCCCGCCGGCCGCGTTCAATACGAATACGAGTGCGCGATCATTCACCGGGCCATCGGCCCCACGCGCCGGTCGCGCGTACGCTTTCGGCGCCACCACCGGAGCCCGAGCGCAAACCACTCAGAGTGTTCCCGCCGGACCCGGTTCCGCCTCCGCCGAACGAACTGCCCTGCCGCAGCCCAAGCCGCAGCGCCCCGTATGCTCTTATTGCCGTAGATACGGGCATTCGCGAGACCAGTGCCGTAAGTACGAGAACCGAGGTGAGTCGCAACAGTTTTATAACTTTTCCGCAGAAGCGAATAGTGCGAGTGAAAGTGATAATAAATACGACTATAACGATAACAATAAATTTGACTATTGCGCGGACAGTTTTTATAGTGTTGATAACAACAATTCTTTAAGTTATGTTTCTGTCTGTAACAAACGAAATTTTTTAAATGTCTGTGAACCTAATAATTTAAGTGATTGTATGTCTAGTAGAAATTTTAATATATGTGCAAGTCACATAAACGATGGTATGTCTCAAACTTCGGTCAGAGAAGTTTTGAATGTTTGTCTTTGTAATAATAATAATAGTTTTTCTGAAATGTCGAATGCTTATGTATATAATAATTTAAACTGTGCTCCTGTTTCTGATCAAGTTTGTGCCCACAATAATAAGTTAAATAATTGTGTTTCTGAAAATGTAAATGTTCCATGTGTCGGTTTAAATAAATGCGAAGATGTGTTGGCACCCGGTAGCGCGCGCGTTTTAAACGATTTGCGTCCAATTTTTAACATAAATATTTTGAACATAAACGGTACGGCTTTAATAGATACTGCTGCAAAACATTGTATTGCCGGGCATACACTATACGCTCTCCTTCTAAAGAAAGGTCACCCTCTTAGCACTTCGACTAGACAAGTGAAATTAGCTGATGGTTTTATCAGGCAGATGAACGTACTTACTACATCACTGCCAGTGAAGCTAGGTGATAGGGAGATCACTATTCCATTTATTATTTTTCCGGATTCCGATAATAATGAAACATTATTAGGTATCGATTTCATCACTGCTGCCGGAGTAGTTATTGATTTTAAAAGTAAAATATGGTATTTTAGTGACAATCATAATAAAGGATACCCATTGCTATTCGAGCCCGCCGCGCGTGTTGTCACCTGTGTTTCAGCTGTTGTTCTTAGAGAAGATGAAGGTACTCACCTCAAGCCAGCTGAGCGACAGGCACTCGCCGAGGTAGTTGTGAGGCATGCACACATCTTCGAGCCAGGTGGTGATCCTACTCCCTATGCTGAACACCACATCGATACTGGTGAGTGCTCCCCTATAGCCGTTCCTCCTTATCGTCTCAATCCTGCTAAGAAAGAATTAATGAAGAAAGAAATTGAAAAGATGCTCCAAGATGACATCATAGAAGAATGCGAGTCTGCTTGGTGTTCCCCAGCTCTGCTGGTGCCAAAACAAAACGGTAGTATACGCTTCTGCGTCGATTATCGACGTCTGAATGCAGTCACCAAATCTGACACGTACCCTATGCCGCGCATTGATGAGCTACTGCAGGGTACCAAAAGGAACTGTTTCATGAGTTCCTTAGATCTCCGATCTTCTTACTGGCAGGTCAGGGTAAGAGAGGCTGATAAAGACAAAACTGCCTTCATATCACCTCTAGGCACTTACCGATTTAAGCGCATGCCGTTTGGTCTAAAAAACGCGCCGGCAACCTTCCAGCGCCTTATAGATAGGTTTCGTTCCTGCGCAGCATTACAAAACGTTACTATTCTGGCATATTTAGATGACCTTCTGGTGGTATCTGAAGGTTTTTCCCAGCATCTTCAGGACCTTGAAACTGTTTTCAAGCGGTTGGCCGAGTTTAACCTCCACGTGAATCGGGAGAAGTGCTCATTTGCAAGGGAAAATGTTAGATATCTAGGCCACGTTATAACACAAGAAGGTGTGTCCACAGACCCTCAAAAGGTGAGTGCTGTCCTCGAAATGAAAGAACCATCTAATTTAAAACATTTAAGAACCTTCCTTCAGACGTGCTCGTGGTTTCGAAAGTTCATACCAAATTTTTCAAAAATAGCCGAACCGTTGACTCGTTTGACACGTAAAAACCAACTTTGGTTATGGGGTTCCGAGCAGTCCGAAGCATTTAAAAATCTAAAATTGTTATTAACATCAGCTCCAGTTCTGGTGCAGGCCGATTTCACCCAACCCTTTATTCTGCGCACAGACGCAAGTAACTACGCTTTAGGGGGAGTTTTATTACAGGGGGAGGGCAAAGAGGAAAGACCTATCGAATACGCAAGCCGTCTTCTTAGTGCTGCAGAAAGGAACTACTCAACCACTGAGCGTGAAGCTCTTGCCGTGGTTTGGGCAGTCGAACGATTCAGATCTTACCTTGATGGCCAACCAGTTATCGTCGGAAGCGATCATCAACCGCTGCGTTGGCTGCTATCACTTAAATCGCCAACAGGCAGGTTAGTTCGATGGGCATTAAAGCTCCAATCGTTTGATATTAAATTTCAGTATACTCCAGGCAAAGCAAATGTAGTGGCAGATACTTTGAGTCGTCCTATCTGCACAGACGATACTCGAGAAAATTGTGGAATATGCTCGGTTATCATCGACTTACCTACAAAGTCACCTGCCGAATTGCGAAAAGACCAACTCGCTGACCCTGAGGTTGAGAAAATTATTAAAGACATAGAAGGTGACGACGAACTAGGAGCTCAACGATGGACAGGTCGTGGTTACATCATGGACCAAGGAGTATTGTACCGGTTCAATCCGGATTCCGAAAGTGAGTCTCCACAACTTGTCATTCCCGTAAACTTAAGGACATCGATTTTGCAGGAATGCCACAATTCGCCACTAGCGGGTCACCCTGGCATTGATCGCACCTACATCAAAGTAGCGCATTTATATTACTTTCCAGGTATGCGTAGAATAATTACCGACTATGTAAAAGCCTGTGTTGATTGCCAGAGGTATAAGGCTACCAATATGAAGCCTCCTGGCCTGCTCCAGACTCCTGTGTTAAACCAGCGAAATGAAGTGCTGGCCATTGACCTGTTCGGACCGTTACCTGAAGGTGAAAATGGTGAACGATGGATCCTGCTAGTGGAAGAGACAGCAACGCGTTGGGTGGAACTCTACGCGCTTCAAGAGGCGACATCAGAAGCTTGTGCTCGCATGCTAGTAGAAGAATACTTCCTGAGGTACGGCCTTCCGCGTCGAATCGTGTCTGACAACGGCGTACAATTTGTCGGAGCAGTTATGAAACAATGTATGCATATCTTGGGTATCAAACAAAATTTTATACCGCTATATCACCCGGAAGCGAACCCAGCTGAGCGAAAGAATCGCGATTTAAAGGTATTGCTCGGGCAACTCGTCGGAAACGATCATTCTTCATGGCCGAAGACACTTCCAGTTATTCGCTACGCAATGAATAGTGCTACCTGCCGTACAACAGGAGCAACTCCAGCTTATCTCATGTTTGCCAGAGAAATGAGATCTCCAACGGAAACACATTTTGATCTCCGTGCCATTCTTGATAAGGAAAATTTTCTTCCGCAGATAACTCCTTATTTAAAAGCATTTGAACGTACTTTAGCAACGATACGCGAACGCGTTGAAAATCAACAGGACAAAGCTAAAGAATACGCAGACCAGTCCAGACGTCCAGCATGTGACTTTAAGGTTGGTGATTTAGTTTTACTCAAGTCTCACGTGCTCAGTAGCAGTTCCAAGGACGTCACTGCAAAGTTCGTTCCAAAGAGAGATGGTCCCTACCGTATTATGAGGAAGGTAAGTCCAACAACATATACTATCTCTGCAGTTGACAAACCACTCGAAACTTTGGGCAAATTTCATGTTAATGACCTTACTCCGTATTATGGCAATCCGGATTGCCCGCCGATTCCGGTAATACCAAAGAGGAACCGTGGACGGCCTCCTAATACAGATAGGATGCTAGTCCAGGAACGAGGGCGTTCTCCTGAACTAGAGGGGGAGCATATAGTAAGACGACCATCCACAGTAAGGACATCTCGCGGCCGTTTGCCTTTGCGTTACCGCTCTCCATAGTGTGTCCCGTGCCCACTACGCGCATGCGCGGTATATCGTGCATCTTGTTGCCATGCACTATCAACCAATAACAGCTCTGCATCACCCGCGCCCGCGCCTCTGCGCATGCGCGGAAGCTCGTCGCCGCACACGCGGCCCGTTGACTCGCGCCGGTTCAGTAGTCCGGAATCACAGCGCCCATTGACCGCACGTTTGCGTAGTTTTAGTTTCCCGCGCTCCGCGACTCCATATTTGTTGAAACAGTGTCCGCCTGCTACCGTGGTGTTTTCCAACCGATTTTGTGTTCTGTACAAGTGACGCTATTTTATTTATACATTCCCTATATTCCCTTGGGAGCCACGTCTCCCATAAAATCAATAATAATTTGTGCCATAGTAAATGTCTAACCGAAAATAAATTAACTTTTCGAGGGTAGACTTATAAGTAGCCAGTCATCCCGTGACCACGGCAGCTGTAAAGGTGCCGAAACGTCGGGAAAATCAAAAAAACCCCTAAAAACCTATAAATACGGACAATTACAACTTAGTCCGTGGAAATATAGCGCATTTGATATCCGTAAAAGTTGTTTTATTTCAATGAACAGTGCGCGCCAAAACATAAGATGTACGTATATTGTAAGTCCGCCTGGCTAGCGACTACCATCTTATCCAAGTCCGTTCCGGCAGTTAGAGTTAATATAGCTAGTTCCTCAGTGATTGAGGATACCGGGAGAGGCGCGCTTCCATCTTAAGCCTTATCAGTACAGTACTAGTATCAGGTTGCACGTATCTACCCTTTCACGAAAAAAAACCCAAACACAAACGCTTTGGAAACCATATTGTATAGTTTTTATGAATTTGAGGGATTTTTTTAATGAGATTTTCATATTATTAGCTGCTTTTTATTTTTCCTAGAAATAAACAATTAACTTACTAATTTCTTTAAAACACACATGATTTATTAAACTCAATAGGTTCATTCATTCACTCCTTACTTATCGTGGTATTTATTTTTCCACGAAATAAACAATTAACTTACTGTTTTTTTTAAAACACACATGATTTATTAAACTCAATAGGTTCATTCATTCACTCCTTACTTATCGATAAAAAAATATCGATTACTTCAAGCACTACTGTCATTATTTAACATTAGTAATCGCCCCTCACCCCCGCAAGAATTGGTTGATCGTGTTTTCATACATTCTTCTCGGGTTTCGTGTCCAGTGCACTGAGCAAGTAATCACTACGTTTTTAAGAGACGGCACTTTCATACAAGCATCTAAACTGATTTATGAACGTAGTTTCTACAAACCTAAGTTTTTCTAACAGGTACCAACATAATAGTGTCAGTTGTCAAAATGACAAGGGATTAGGGATGAACCCTTAAAAATATTTGTATCGATATCGATAAAAAAAATACTAATACTTATACCGTTATAATTTTTCACATTCCACTCGGAAGTTATTAGTTACCTATTAGTATAGTGTTGCACAAATAAAACAAGGTTTCATATGATTTATGTAATTCTGATAAATCTGTAGGAATGTTGGAAGGCAGTATCAGGAGGATGAAGCAGCCGCTGATAGAAAGAACAGTAGCGGTGAGATCTTCTTCCGGACTGGATGTTATTCGCCCGGGATCCGGGATCCAACCGATGGATGGAAGTCTTCGTCCCATGACGTGAAGTAACAAAGAAAAGAGAATGTAATCACTACGTTTTTGTGGTGAAGTAACACATGCGCTTGCCACATTTACGCCACGTCATCAACCATCGAGAAGAATTCCACACCTTGATCCTTGATCGCATTACTTTTCTTTTGTTGTGAAACTTTTTAAAAAATAATTGGTGAATGCCATATAAAATTAAATGTCATGTAATAAGTCATGTTGTATCAGTCAATCAAATACAATGTCAAGTCAGTCAAAGGTCAAGCAATCAAACTACTGTTTCCTTTTTTTCTTTTTTTTTTGTGTATTCGGTTTCGGCAAAGGAGACGCGTAATCTTTAGTGCCTAACAACTTTATTTTAATTTTTTATTTTTTTTATAATGTCCCGTTTTAGTTTTTTTTATATTTGTTTATTTTTTTATTTGCATGTTATTGTTTTTATTGTTGTTTAATTTATGTATCGTTTAGTGTTTTATTTTTGTGCTTTTGTTGTGTTGTGTCCACTCACTCATTTGGCCCTGTCAGAATATCAGTGCTTCTGGGTTATTCTGACCATCAATGAATGACCCAGAAGTTAATTTTGCTGAGACAGGGCCTATTAGCAGCACACTTATTGTTCTTTTTCGTCATTTTGTTTTTCTGTCTAGTAACAATTCTTCATTTTGTCTTAATTAAGTACCTACTTGTCCCATTGTATAACTGTTTTTTGTGTGTGTAGTTAATAAATGGTTTTCTTCTTCTTCTTCTTCATGACGGACATCTAAAATATAACAATATCGATAACTATTAACATGACAATGACACATCACTATGACAATATAGTACAGACACTACGATATTGAAATTTTCATAAAATTATTACTTAAATCCATAATATTTACTAATCATACTATTATTATTAACACTGGTTTTACTCAAATGGACTTTATACAATGTTTTTATTAAAACAATTGATAATATTACCTGTTCAGCTCAAGCGAGAATTTAGCCAAAAATATTACCTTGTTTAACATTCTCACTCTACGGACAACAAATTTCGGAGATTCCCAAAGATTTGCCACCCATTATGTCTCTTTGTAATTAATAACATTATGTAAAATTAAATGAAAAACTTCTGAGCAAAATATTACGTTATCACTGACAGATAAAATTAAATTGGGGGCGCGTCACATGCTGGCCAACTTGTCGTGATGTATAATGCGGCTAAATTACCTTGTCGTTATAATACGATATGACAAAGCGATTAAACTTCCTTTTTTCATTAGTCGGGTTTTTTCGTAATTTAATGTTGGCACAAACTACGTTCATAAATCCATATATTTTACATTTTTGTATGAAGTGTCGACCCCCTGGTCCAGTGGTTAATTCGTCCAAGGCTACGACGCACCGTTTTCGAGATATTCGCATTTTTATAAAATTCATTAAAAAAAAATTAAGTCCTGCACCCCATTTGCGACACCCTAACCCAAAAGTATAATAGAAATTGTTATGTATAATTTTTTTACCATAAAACAATTTTAGTATACAATTTGAGACAGTTTTGAGATTTATTTGATTATATCTCTTTTAATTTTTAATATGATACTATCAAAGTATAACATAAATTTGAGTCTATGGTTCAGGATGAAGAAGCACATCACACTCGTGGAAAAAACAGTCTGCCAGGTTTTATTTTTTAATTTTTTGTCGTTGTCTCAATTTACCTTCAGTTGTTGCAAACATAAGACAGCACAAGAAAATCATAGTATCTCACGTTACACTTAACTGCTTTTAACATGAGACATTAAAAAAAAACGAAATATTGAATTTCCCCTCATATTTTTGTAAATATGTTGCATACAACTCGAGAAATTAAAAAAAACAAATTTTCATACTTAAAACATGGTTTATAATATTAAATGGTTAGAATATATCAAATAAAAGCAAAATAACAAAAAAAAGACGGGTTGCACTCCGGGAGTGCCGGCAGAAGTGAAAACTTGATTATTAACGTTGAGCATGTTTGATATTTTGGAATGGTTAGGGAATAATTTTGCACCAATTGCTTTATCAGTATAAAAGTACTATCATTTATGTGGTAGAATACAATATTCATTTATTGCGCTATCGTACACAAACATGACAAACCATATTAAAGTGAACGTTAAGTTAGGTAATAAGATATAAGAAAACATTAGTTATTATAGAGAATCGAAAAATATATATTGACAATAAAACAAGAGACAAGTAAAAGACATTATCAACAGTCTGTCGCTAAGCAACCGAGACCATAATCAACCTGTCACCTCAACATTCTCCATCCGTCCTACGCTTTTTCGAACAGGTCACGTGTCCTGACGCGAGTTTAAGATTTTATACCCATTACAGAAAAAGTGCTCAACGCCGCTAAAGAAGTTTTCACTTCAAAAACAAATATATAATCTTCAAAAAATTTACAGAAAAACAAAAAACAATTTAACATCAAATAGAGAATGCGGGTAATTTGAGACATGTCTCAAATTAACCACATTTTTTTGTGCCCTCATTCTCAGTTTTATTGACAACTTATTTTTGAGATAGCTACCACTGTACACCACTGTTAATTGCTGCCAAGTAAAAAAGTAATTAAAGTATCTTTACTGTAATTTATATAAGGTTTCGCTCCAGGGGCTCTTCGTCTACCTGTTCGCGTTGCCATAATACTGTAATCCTTGAACAAAAAACAAACCTTGCTTAAATAAACGGGAAAACGATCCACAGCCATCATATCATATGACGACGACCTCCGTGGTAGAGGGGCATATACACCGGTTTCAAGGTGTCGCCTTCTCTGAGGTCCCGGGTTTGAATCCCGGTAAGGGCAAATGTTTGAATAAAGAATACCGCATTGTACCTGAGTCACAGACGTTTATATATATTTCTAAACATAATATGTATTATATATACATATTATGTTTATATAATATGTATTTATTTCCGTTACCTTAGTATCCCATAACACAAGCCTTACAGTGCTTACTTTGGGGCTAGGTTAATTGGTGTGAGTGTAAGATCAGACCTGGTATCTACAGGGGTCACTAAATGTTTGAGACGGCAATCGTAATTCTACAATAATCTATTGTCTCATAAATTATTACACAACTACCAGTAAAATATTTGAAGGTAATTTGAGACTTGCTGTTTAATCGAGACTGTGCAGCTAATTTGAGACACAGTCTCAAGTTACCTTCCAAAGAAAAAAAAACTTCTACCATTGAGAAAATTTTATTTCTATCAAGTAACACTTTGGCAAAAGTGTCAAACATTCCATCAAATTATCTATGGAAAAGGGTCTCACAAGATCGGAGTTTTAAATCTATATGAATAATTGTAGTTTTTTTCCAAAAACCAGAGTTTTGAGGCGTATGTGATTCAGAAATATATTGGACTATAAATTCAGCGTCAATTTCTCAACAAATGCCACTTATTTTGTCTAATTTCCTTCTCGACAGCAAAATTACGTTCACACACAACAACATTGGAAAGAAACTGTCGGTGTTGCTATAGCAGTAATGATACCACATGCAATAATATATGCCGCGGAAGTTTGGTCTCAAATTATATTCAAGTCTCATGTTGTATGCATTGACGGTACCTATAATATGCCAAATATAATTAGGTTTTTCTATAGTTATGGCAAATAAAATTATGCTAAGGGATTTTAGGACTGCGTAATATTAGGCCAAATGAAATTAGGGATTTCATTTATTATGCTTCATAATAAATGAACTTTAGACAGTTATGCTACTTAAAATTTATGCGAAGGAAAAAATACGTGACATTAATGTTATGCTATTTGATGATTATGCCAATTGATGTATGACAAACGACTTTAGGACAATCGACATTACGCGAAAAGTTCCGCCCCTCCGAAAATCACTATTCCACGCGGACGAAGTCGCGGGCAAAGCTAGTAGTTATTTTTATATTTGTATTGTTTTTACAAAATGAACATGTATAATTTGTTTGTTCGTTAACAGTTTGTAGAAAGTAATATTTTTTTTACTTTTTGGTCTAATTATGACTAACACAGCTAGCACAGCATACTCGACAATCAAAGCGACACTGGGGGTAAACGTGTTTCTTTTGTTTTAAACTAGAGGAAAGGGGAGGGGGCGGCGCGGCGGGACCCTCCCCTCGCGGCTCAAGCAAGCGCATGCACATACTTGTTGTTGCGTAACCGTGGGATTAAGAAGAAAATATAAATAGCACAGAATTTTTAACATACTTGAAAATATATTATTTTGGAAACTTTGGGAAAGTTTCCGGGAATATTGGGAAAATTCCCGTAAGTTTACGAGTAAATTACTTGGAAATGGGAATATTCCCAGCGGCACATCGCTAAGTAAGCCTATCTCTTACTGTAGATAAGTTATTGAAACCAACCGATAATGATGGTCATGCAAGGCAGGCAGAAAGGGATATGTTATCTTTATAATATTTTACTCTTTATTTCAAAAAAAAAATTTCTTTCTATTTGACAGCGGCACATTTCAAAACTTCAAACCTTCAAAAGTGGTGCAAAACATTGAGATCTAAATAAATAATACATGATGTCGACTTTATTTAATTTGAGACCCCCGGTTAAAGAAAAACCAATAATCAGTCACCCTTGGGATAAAACAGTCAAGGATGTGTACACCAATGTAAAAAAATATGTACACAATTCAATAAACAACCCTCATTATCCAGAGCAAAAAAGGAAAAAAAAGCCAGCTGCTGACATTGTGAAATTCACTGTTATTGGTGATAGGCTTACAAAGGAGTTTATTTACTGTGTAAATCTAGTATGCGGATTGCATAAGTACAGATGGAAGAAATTTGATGTTCCCGCAATAAAAGGTAAATAAAATATTCTCCATTCTGACACGGTCCACTCCCATGGAGTACCTACCTAGGGACCGTGCGTGACTATGACCAACCACACAGGCCAATGGCTTTCAAAGACTGCAAATGCAGTCAGGACCAAGGCTTAAATTAAAGTCTTATACTGCCTTCCGAAGCACGGAGGAGCTCGAGATTGGTCGCCCATCTCGTGACCCACTGTTACGAAAGTTGGGTTAGGTTAGGTTGGGTTAAGTTAGTTTTTTTATACTTAATCAATCTTTCAAAATTCATAGTAAAATGTACTGGAGCCGTATTTTTGAATTTGCGCATTACGTCGCGAATTTTGTATGAGAAAAGCTCTGAGTGAAAACGCAGCCTTGCAATTAGCTGAATAGGAACGTGGAATATCTAATCCAACTCGCATCGTTAGGCTAAACTTGAAATTTTCTTTTTAGGTGTAAGCTCCGTAGATTGGCCAGAGCTCTGGCGCAATCTTAAAGCCAAATATGGTGGAATATCCCACTGTATTCAATCACGAGTAGCTATTCTCATGAATGACAACTTTCTTGGTGGTGAAAACGAATTGAAGGACTTAATAGAAGCCAAATACATATACCATCTTCAGTTGGATTACTGCAGTGAAGCCATATCAAATTTTGCTACTTACATACGCTGTTCTGGTGTAAGTCACACACGTGACCCGGGAGCCACACGAGTTTCAAAATATGTATATATATTATCAGAGTGCTTAGTGTGAGTTTTCTCACCTTACTCGCTTACGCCGCAGTTTGCGAATTGAGTTTAATACTCAGCCTTATTCCCATGCATTAAGGCCATCTATCAAAATTTTACTCTCACGCGATGGTAACGTTTGGACATTTGCAAACTTACACTAAGCCCTCAAGAAAAATTCTGATAAAAAAAATACTTGGGCTAAAATAATTTGAATATTTAGGGTAGGCGACTCTCTTCTGCCCACTTTTAACCATAAAGAAATGAAAGTGGCCACAAACACAGTGCTACAGCCGGGTCGTCTACCCTATATAAACTCACATCCTTGATCTAAGTAGGTATTAATAATAGGTAGCTTAAGCGGAAAAGTTGTTAAATTTCAAGTAGATTTAGCGCTTGATATTCGTATCGTAATACAATAGGTAATACTCGTACATGTTATTGTGATTATTTTAGAGGCCTTGCGCTTACATGCACATATCAATAAATGAAGAACCTATTGGAACTTTAATATTTATGGTAAGTGGTATGAATAATCAGACCCCACTCAATAACATTATTAAATTTTGCTCATGTGAAACTGCGCCAGAATTCTCTGATCAGAGGGTCTAGTAAATTTTTGACAGATAGACACCTTAATACAATGTAGATAAGGTTAAGAATTAAACTGGTAACGTAACTCTCAACTTCGGCGTAAGCGAGTAAAGCGAGAGTTTCGAAAGATTTTTGAATCAGCGGAAATCTTGGTACCAAAAATCTGTAAAATGTACAATTTTTTTTGCAGTTGTACTCTGATCTGTTGCCATATACGAGCGATAACTTCTTGCGCCTCTGCAACGTAAGAAAGGGTGGCTACAGCGGCACTCCTATCCACCGCATTGTGAAAGATGGGTGGATCCAAGGCGGAGGCTTTGGTCTTAAAAGTACCGACCTGGATTGTGAAAATTTTATGGTTCCACATGACAGACGAGGAGTGCTGTGCATGGCCAATGACGGCAGGTTGTAGCTAAGACTCAAATACATTGCATAAAATTCAATCGTAACCCAATAATTAACTATATACACTGCGACATCTTCCAGCATTAATGTGTTCGTCGTCTCTTTCATTTCTCTCTGTCGCCAGTCATCTTCTTATTCACTCTCTTCAGATAGATTCATATCTTTCCGCTCCAAGAATAGATCCGTCTTCTTAAATTTTCATCCTACATTCAGACATCATATAGAATTTCATTATAAAACATTTTAGAATTTCATTATGTAATAATCTTTTGAATATGAATACGCTCTTGTTAAAACCCGAAAGTCAAGACTAATGCAGAACAAAATTTAAAATTGAGCTTTTCTTGATTGAGCTGTTCTTTCTAACATATACTTAATATTTTGTAGGCACGTTGACTGTTCCACGCAGTTTTTTGTTTTGCTACAACCAGCTTCTTGGATGGCCCATAAATATGTAGCATTCGGCCAACTCATCGAAGGTGAAAAAACACTAAATAAAATTGAAGAACAACCCACGTGGTACGAGTCTCCAACAACCAACATCGCGATTTACAGAGCTGGGATACTGAATTTGGATTGTGATGACATAACAGTTAATAAAGGAGTTAATGAATATATTCATGGGCATAGAGAAGACTTGTTTGCTTTAGGCGAACTGCTAATGGAGGTATGAAGTGCACGCACACCATCTATAGAACCCAAAGATTCTAATCAATCGCGTATGTTCCCGCTAGTCCACTTCCCATGCAAAATCCCTTGATCAGTGGGTGATGTATGTGTCTATACTTACGGACGAGTGTCCATATGGAATGGTACCTAAACTTCCGCGACTGTAGGTACATAATTATACGCTTTTCGAAACAATACCGCAACCTCTATTTTTTAGTAGATATGTAGTCAGAAACCTAGTAGGTACGAGAAAATACCGATCATACTTATGTTTGCTTGGCTTCGCTCTTAAAAATATAGTTACTCCTTCTCTCTGAAACAGGTTTACTTTCATACAAATAAGTTGTAAAATTTTTAGGCTTTAATCCAAAGAGTATTTTTGGACGCAGAATTGAGACTTGTTGAACGTTTACGAAAAGAAATATTGGTAGAAGAAGAAGAGACTGTAGAAAAAGTAGAAGGAGACCTACACCGCACGCGAAGGTTAAAATATAATCATATTATGATTGAACCTGGAAAAAGTATAAAAATATAGGAGTATCTAAATGTTTTATACAAAAGTAAAAGTGGTGTACTATTGCTAGTTGATTGCAGCTTGCAGCGTATAACATCTATGTCAATTTAATCGCTTGCTTTATTATTTGGCTAAAATTTACAAACGAGGAATAATCATAAATCGTTATAAAAGATTATATTTTGACATGGCATATAGGTTTAGACGCAAACGGGAGACGCAGGAAGGTGAAAAATTAAAAATCGCTCAGCAAAGGGAAAGCCAAGCACGCAGTCAATCCATCAAAAGTGCGGCGACACCCAAAATTGAGCCCGTTCCAGTTCCTAGCAAAAATAGTGACCACGAAAACAATGATTTCGACGTAGAAGAATACGAATTGGAGGAGAGCTACCAACACATGTCTATTATGACAGAAAGCCTGATTGTTAAGCCAGAAAAGCATTATTACATACCTCTTACAGACGTTCCGTACCCAGGAGAAAAGGATTCTACTTATGATTTAAAAAAGTAAGTTTCGTTTGAACCTTTTGCCGCTAACCACTTCCTACCCAATGCTAGATTAAGCCAACAAAAAACGGCAAAACCTAAAGAATTTCAATGTGTAAAAGTTGTACCTATTATCTCAATTATTTATAAACTACTTATGTTATCAACACGTTTCATATATCATTTTGAAGGTCTCGGTATGCACTAGTTGGGCAACAACAATTTACAACAATTTAAGAGACCACTTGCAGGACTTATCACAGATGTACCTACCTAGTACATAAAACTCCAGTACAAACTAGTACAACACGAACAAAAGGCAAAACACTAAATGCGAATATTATCAAAACTATCTTACGAAACATAAAGAAACTTACAACTAACTTAAAAATCACAATACATATCAAATTCAATACTCCTTACGCTTATAGCTAACACTTCACAAGTTCACAATATCACAACACAATACACGACGCAATAGCACTTTTATAACCACATTAAATCACTGTCCTTGTTCATTTTATCACACTATTTACAACACTGTTTTTGCTGGCCGTCCCTAACAGAAGTGATCGAAATGTTCATATCACAAGTAAACATAAAGCTGTTTGTGCAGATAAGCAAGGACGGTAAAATTGACAGACGAATCCTTTTTTTAATGGCGATTGATCAATTCGAAGTCGACTGGTACCTATCATGCTTCGAATAGTCGCCGTGAGAACAACAAACTTATCGTTATGATTCAGCACATCGACGACTAACCCCGGATTTTTATAACTTACGGAGTGCTTTGGCTACGGACAGTTATTTTGTCATATTTTCTATACAAGAAATGTCTAAATTTAACTGTCCGTAGCCAAAATAATCCGTTAGTAAGTTATTGAAAAAAGAAGGTGCCGTGTGGTGACGGCCTAAGAATACAAGTGTCACCACTCCCTTACACGCCTGGGATGTCGTAAGAGTCGACTAAGAGGCTCGACGCATTGAACACCTGTGCGAGAGAAGGAAAACTCGAAACAAACCCTCTACCAACCGGTCTGGCCAGCGTGGTAGCAGTAGGCTAATAGCCTCCTATGAACGCTACAATAGGCGTGAGCTACGAGAGGCTTATGTCCAGCAGTGGACGTCCACAGGCTGATGATGATGATGAAGTTATAGAAACCCGGGGTAAGTAAATTATGTTATGTACAGCTAATCGTTGCAACAAGTGGCCATTGGCCAAACAAACGCATTCGTGCTTACGCCATGTATAGATCGTACAAGCATTGCTAGATTATTCCTAGTTAAAGCTGATTTTATATTTGTATTTCATGTATGATAGGTTCCTGACTGGCGAGTACTGTCTCGAAAGCGATATAGATCCAAAGGCCCCGAAAAAACCGCAGTCGAACAAAATTATATATCCATCAGAAATAATGAAAATTGAAAAAGTTGAATCGCAATCACCTTCTTGTAAGTATCATTTCTATTATTTGTCAATTAAAATAATACAAGTATTCATTTAGTTTTTTTTTCACAGATGAGTCAATTAATTCTGATGAGGAAAAAGAGATTGAAGAGTATTTAAGGTTCAAACCTCACTTAATTAAAATAAACAATCGATTACAAGTAGAAATGTAACCCAAAGTAAAGTTCTGTTGGTAAAACATTTTTACATTTATAGAACAAATGCAGAATGTGTGAGCTTCGCTGGTGGAGCAGTAAGAAGAATAGCACGAGGAATGGAAATACCAAACTTGCTTGAAGCAGCAAAGTGAGTTAGTCTAACTAAGGGTTTGCGATATCTTCCGACATAATTGAGGCGGAGCGTAGCGGAGCCTCTCTTATGTTGACTCTTTTGAAAATCTGTCCGCCCGGTCATAGCGCCCAGACCGTTTAACCGATTCTAATGAAACTTGGCACATACTTAGACATCAACCATACCTAAGAGGTGACAAAAATTCGATGTCCTACCATCACCATAACCTTAGCTTTTGGCGCCAAAGAAGAGCTAAATTCGGTTTTTAGGGTTTTGCTCGAAAATTATAGACTTTTGTGCATCGCGATACATTACAAACAGTATGTAATTCTGCGTTTAATGCAACAAACCGCGTCTAAATCCGTCATGTCCTCACAGAGTTATGCCGACATAAAGTTGTAAAAGCTCGCGGCGCTCCGCCTCTCTTGGGCTCCAAAGCGCCACCGAAGGTGGTGCAGTTTGGAGCCGTTCCTAGTTACGACAGGGCTTAGATTATTATACACTCGCGAGCAAAAGTATGGAATTGACTCCGCGCGATCTTGAGTACTTAATAACTAGTTAAGAATAATAAAAATGGTACCATTTTAAAGGTTAAACTGTTAACTTTAAATTGATACCACATTTATTTAAATTACATCAGTATTTATGGAGCTATCCCGGATTAAGTGAAAGAGTAAGGAAAAATATATGTTTCAATTGTTTGATACGTCGCGAGTTGCGGCCTATTGACCCCCTATATCATCGGATATTCTTTATCACACACACATCACATGTGATTTGGTACACATATCCGCTATTTTGACCCTTGACTTGGACGACAATGGATACTACACCTACAGAAGCAGCGCAAATCGTCGCCCTATTGCAAGAAGGGCTCAGCCAGCGGGTTGTCGCACGTCGGC
Organism: Chrysoteuchia culmella; assembly: GCA_910589605.1. Lineage (NCBI taxonomy): Eukaryota > Metazoa > Arthropoda > Insecta > Lepidoptera > Crambidae > Chrysoteuchia > Chrysoteuchia culmella. The sequence continues at coordinate 14,812,708 of OU342651.1, read as the reverse complement.
TCCACATAAGCCAGTCCTGTGTTTCGAAAGTTTATAAACGCTTTCGGGAGACTGGTGGCTTTATCCTGAGACCAAGATCTGGAGGGCGCCGGTGCACATCGGAGAGGGATGACCGTTTTATCGTGTCAATCTCTCTCCGAAATCGGCATTTGACTGGTGTCGACGTCCAACAGGAGCTCCCAAATATTCGTGGGGTAGCTGCCAGCGAGTGGACAGTTCGTCGAAGACTTAAGCAAGCTAATTTGACTCCAAAAAGGCCTGCCACAGGCCCGAAACTGACGGCAGGTCACCGACAAGTCCGCCTTCAATTTGCTCGCTCCCATCTTGATTGGGAGGTTGGAGAGCAATGGAGGCGAGTCCTGTTCTCCGACGAGTGCAGAATGTGTTTGCACGGCAGCGACCGAAGGGGTCGGGTCTATAGGCGGCCTGGGGAGCGATTTGCGCAGTGTTGTTTCGCTGAGACGGTGGCTTATGGGGGCGGTTCTTGTATGATGTGAGCCGGCATTTCCTTCGACGGTAAAACGGAGCTTGTTTTCGTTCCTGGCGGGGTACGAGGAGGCGGTCTAACTTTAGACCGCTACATTTCCGATATTCTGCTGGAACATGTCGTTCCCTATGCGGGATATATGGGGATGACTTCCTCCTTATGCACGATAACGCTCGTTGTCACACTTCCCGTGCCACAACTGAATACCTCGAAGAAGTCGGTATCGTCACATTGGACTGGCCAGCGCTCAGCCCGGACTTGAATCCCATTGAGCACGTGTGGGATGAACTGAAGAGGAGGGTTCGTTCCAGAAATCCTGCTCCTTTAAGTGTGAATGAGCTGAAATCGGCTTTGATAGAGGAGTGGGAAGGTATCCCGCAAGAATCGATACAGAAGCTGATTAGGTCAATGAAGAACCGTCTTCGAGCAGTTATTAGGGCGAGAGGAGGGAACACTAAATATTGATAAGGAAATGTTAGTGATAAGAAACGTCGTATGTGCATAGATAAAATGAGATGGCTCTCTATATGGTATTGCCTTTATGTGGCTTAGTGAGAGTCGGGTTTCTATGGCTACGGATCATCACTTGTCCCACTCTCGCCTCAAGGCTCTGAAAGAGACAGCAAGCAAGCTCTCCTAGTTCCGGGTACAACAAGCTCTTCTGCGTTTTACTTCGCAACCCAGCACCCAGTTCAAGATACCGTACGTCTCGCCCTCCGCAACGATACAGTCCACTGCCAAATCCGAGCGGGGCGTGCGGCACAGTACTCAAGATCGCGCAGAGTCAATTTTAAGTAAGTGATTCCATACTTTTGCTCGCGAGTGTATTTTAATAACGAACAACGGTATGATACTACTTATCGAAAACGTACGAACAAATTTTTCCAGACGAAAAATATATGCCTCAATAATAGTGGTGTACCTATCTAGAACCAAACAAAAACACTAGTTAGCCTATCTTGATTTCTTGGTTTCAACTTTAACTTCGACTTTTCTGACTTTAGGCGTCGATACACTGAAAAAGGCATTGCATTATATTTGTAGTTGTTAATTTTTCTTCACAATTTTAAGCTGAGCCGCTTTCTGAAACCAAAATTGTTTCTTATATCTTTCTATGATTGCGACTATTTTCACTTGGAATTACGAATTTGTAGTTTAATAGTTTAAAACGTGAAATAACGTATTGATAATATTTTATTCTCCCAGGACTGATCAAATTACCGAAGAGCAGCTGAGAAGGGTCAGGTAAGTAAGAACGGATGTACGGATAACGTAATTATTGCAAACAACTTATACCTCTATATTTAACAAATTGCAGATTGGCGTCAGTTGACTACAAGGCAGCTGTTGCGCAAGAACAAGAACATGATACGTAAGTTTATAAGATCAGACAAACATTTATAAGGTTATAACTGCAAAGTCATGACTTTCAACTTAATTCCCAACAATATTTGACTGGAAAACAGTGCTTCCAGACCGATTTACCTATTACTTATAAGTTAATATTTTTCTGTGTATTTTTTCTTAAGGAAAGTAAAATTAGACATCCCAGACGATCATTCGGAATTCGGAAATAGGATTAAAAGACGCCAAACGGGATATGTTAAGCGTAAAACATTTGGCAAAACTGAATCAGAGTTAGCCATGGAAGAAGAAGAGGAAGAAGATATGGCAAGGCCAGTTACTTGTACTTTTATTTTTTTAAACCTATATCAAATCTTTAGCTCTTTATCCAGTTTCCAAATAGAAGTAGGTTTTACATCTATGAAATTATTTCTATATTAGGTTCCCAAAAATGCGTGGATATAAAATATGTGTCTTGAATTTAGTATAATATTTTATAGGAAAGTGCGCATATCAGTATCGGCCACAGCTCCAGTGGTGCAAGAACCTCGCGCCTTTAACCCTCGCCGCCCCACCGGATTTGTACGAATGACGGAGACCGCAGTTTTAGACTCGGACTCTGACGAGGAACAGGACAAGGACCGCAGAGAACCTCGCCGACCTTCGGCCATGCAGCGACTGTATGAAGAGTCTCGCTTGGACTACGAACCTACATTGAAGAATTATAAGTATGGCAATTTAATGGAAACCCTGCTTTAAGCTACCTAATTAATGCATCTTAAATTCTAATGCACGTCAGGCCCACTAGCATAAACACCGCTATATGACGCGGTATGATATTGCGCATGAACCGTCTTGCTCACCCTGCTAACATGTGAGCGTGTCAGTAGCACGTTATCGAGTTACGAGTGTATAGGTAAAAGCCGCTCATGCTAGAGCTACAGACTTTACACTTTCACTAGGAAAACTACTTCTATTATCAACAACATAAGGACGCTCTCAAAGTCAAACTGTAACGCCTGACTGTACATAGGTGAAAATGAAAATGAACATATTCTTAACCTATTCAACTGAACATATTACACGCATTTTGAAATTGTCAGTTTTGCCCTACCAGAGCTAGGTATAACCTAAGTATAGGTCGGTTACCGAAAGCTGGCGCGTTATCAGTACTCACACTAATGCAATTTCAAAAAACGAATAGACAAATACAAAAAAAATCACTCTTTAGTGGCAATAGCGAAACAATAACTGTCTCCTTCATACTCGTAAGTTGGACCGCGCGCGAGAGAGACCGACAGACGACCGACCATGCAGTGCAAAGTCACGCCGCGCGCTTATGCACAGACATTACGTGTAAAATTGTAAATGTGTTGAACGTGCCAGCTTTAGTTAACCGAGCTGTAAATGCGTTTCAGAACTCGCACCGGCTTGATCAAGCCCATGCTGCTCACTTACTCCCCTCACTATATGAAGAGTGAAGAAAGTGAGCTAAACAAATTAGTTCTACGAAAACCTCAAAACACAAATAGCCAATTGTACGACAACGCAATGGAACTTCAGCACAATAAAACACTTGTGAGGAAAATTTCTTCAGATTACGTCAAGTCGTTCCACCTAGCGGAAAATAAATTTGATAATTCTATCAGAAGCATTGAATATGCTAAAACGAGGCCGGCTATGACGGTGACCGCGTATCAAATGAAAAATCAAATGTACCAAGAGGAATTGAAGAATCAAGATCAAAAGAAGGCAGCAAATGCTAACGAACCTCAGCCAGGTAATTGTTTTTCTAATAATGATATTTAGTAGTAAAAATTTTACCTGCAAAAAAATGCTTAAAAACTTATATGAAATATGTATTACTATACCTTTAGAACGAATGACACTAACGCGATCTGGAGTATTGATGAAACATACTTACCTTATTTTCTGTCACAACCACAAGACACTGGATGCACTGTGGATGTGGAACCATGTCACATTAAATTTCGTCAATCACCCAGCCACCTTTCGGCCACCATGGTAACTGTGTATTGTAGCCAGTTGATAACAAATTTGTTAGTTACGGTTTCAGTATCAATTATGGTGCTGGAACTGGTAGCTATTTTAGAAGCACTTTATTATACTAAAACACAGACGTATAAAAAAAATTGTCATCCTGACTGACAGTAAGAGCGTATTACAACATATCGCAGGGTGTGCCTGGCCACAGAGGCACTCCGCTAGCGTATGTTATACTTCAGGAGATTGAGAACCAGGGAAGCAGGGAGCTGATATGCAGTGGATAACGTCGCACATCGGACTTTCTAGAAATGACAAAGCAGATAGATTGACCAAACTTGGTGCTGCCCAAGGAGAACCGCTACATGTTTCACCAAGTTATGAAGAGTTTCTTTCCAAATATAAAAAAGTGTGCCATTCTCAATGGAAAACGGATTTTGATGAAAGATCTAAGTCCACGGGCATCTGGTACAAAGTAGTGCAATCTGAGCCTCCACATATTCCTTGGTTCAGCTATGTTCAGTTAAGTAGGACTTTAATTGTAACTGCACATAGACTTCGATCCGGTCCGGACACATTCCACTGAACAAATTTGGACACCTAATGAAAAAAGTTAGCTCACCTAATTGCTCACAGTGTGATAAAATTGAAGATGTTCAACATTTGTTGGTGGAGTGTGACAGGAATCGAGCATTACGTGAGGTGTTAATTATTTAGCATTATATAATTTTGGTAGTAGATATATGTGTATAGGCTACTAAAATTTATAATTAATTTTTTGTTACGTAGCTTTTATTTTCAATCACAGCTCTACAACGACCTGGCATTGATTCCAGCAATTTCATATTTTCTTCTAGTGGGATTGAATTCCATGCTTCGACAAAAGCTTCGTAGAGTTCATTGTGACTGGAGTTACGTTTGTTTGAGACTTTTTTTACGACATGACACAGATTTTCTATGGAATTTCAGTCAGGGCTATTTGCAGGCTAGTCTAAGACGGAAATACGCTGTTCCCTAAGAAAATACTTTTTACTGTTGGCGGTATATTTAGGGTCATTATCATGCTGAAAGACCCAGGTTACAGGCAAATTGACGTCAAAGTAGGGAATCATTGTCTCTTCTAAGATGATTTTATACTCCTCGTATGATGACTTACAATATCTAATTAATGAACAATGGTATATGATTAACCGAGATGTAGGAGAAACTCCGGAGAAATACAAAATCACACTGAAAAAAAACATAAAAAATACATTTATTTACTCGTGGTAAAATATGTTATACCATAAGCATACAGGTTTTCAATTGCAATTCAGCTTTATTGTATAACCTTAAAGTTGAAATAAGTGAGCACGCGGCCGACTTCACAAGATCGCTCTACTTGAATCGCCAACCTTGCCCTTACTTATCAATTATCATAAAGCTAATAAAACTATTTTTTTATTTTCCCAGTGAAGACGGGCATACGGCTACCCGGAGACTCGCCCTGTTACTCGCGCGTCTTTTCACCAGTACCATCACCATCGCTGGCAACCTCAGCGGCTTCGGTAGGTGTAATATAGTACGGCCGCTGAGAGAATGCGTTCCCGACAGGTTGTGACACAATTCTCGATGTCAAGTAGATAAAGCTTATTTTCGAATATATTACAATAACAGTGAAGAAGTCTTTACAAACTGTTAATACCTTGCTGAAACTTATTATCTCAGCGGCGTTTTTACACTTTAGCAAAAATTCGTTAATTCCGTCGGGAAGTAACAATTTCTGAGAGAAGCAGTGGTGAGCGCGTTTGGTCTGTAATTGCGGCCTATAAGCGACTTTCGATATAGTCGGATACAGGATTGGTGACCGACACTATATTTATACAAAACAAAGTTTTGTACGGTTAAAGTTACGGAAGCCGAGAGGCCAGGGATCTGCTCGATCGAACATAGTCCTAGAATGCATTTTTTTTGACGTAAACTGCCAGCGTAGCATGCGCACCACGACTCGCTGTCGACGCTTATCTCGCGATGTCTGTCTCGCTCATATCAGTACGGTGTGAACGGGACACGCTCGCGCGAGAAAAGTGTCGAGAAAGCTTTGTCGAGGTGCTCATGCTACGCGTACAGGTCGTAGATGGCTGACTTCGCAGATCCGGGGCCGGGACAGGAACCACGTGGATGAAACCGCGCGCGGCCACTCAGTCTCGTGTAAGGACTCGGTTCCGGAAAGTCAGTCACCGTTTTTATAAATGCTTGTATACTATACTTACATGTAATAAAAGTTTCAGCTGTATGTTCGATAGATTAGGTGTAATGAAAAAGGCACCTATTGAACCCTGTTAGTTTCGCCACAGACCCAGACATGTGTAGTCACGTCTACCTAAGGGCCTTTGCACACCGCGTTTTTTTGGCGCTCCATCGACGCGGCGCGCTTTTTTCCTGCAGAGCTGTTTGAAGTCGTTTGTATTGATACACATGCACATCATCGCGTTTGCATAGATTCAAACGCGCGACACCGGCGCGTCTGTATCGCTTTGCGATTTTTTTTTATTGTCTCATTAGTTTTTGAAACGTTGTTGTGTAATGTCCACACAACCGCCTCTGGCTCGTAAATGGGTGTGCCCACATACGTCGGTTATTTTTCTTCTTCCTATTTCTAAGTTAAAAACGCACTGTTTTTATTTTGTATATTTCAGTTTGCATCAAATATTGAAGGGTAATTTACATGCACCATCCAAGATTTTGAGGTTAGTATTATTTTGTAAAAACTTTTGCTTTTTGTACAATAAAATCTTACAAAATTCTGTCTTTTGTTTCATTTAGGGCCAACCCACACGTACCACAACCACACCACATCGCAGCCACAAAATGTGGTCACGTGTGAATAGTGTCGCTGCAGCTTGCGTTGTGGTTGTGCGACAATGCGTGAAAATGTCGATGTGGTTGCGTTGTTGCTAGGAGTTGCGATGTGGTTAAGTCATATAAAGACACAGTTCGACTCCGGCTCTCATAAGAGGAAACACGCGTACTGAACGAACTCATGGAATTCGAACAGGAAACATTGTTGTTAATTGTTGGCCGGCCGCTAGTTCGCAGCGCCGCTGACGGTTGCGTTGTGGGCGGTATCACTCACGCGGTCGATAATGACGGCAAAATGTGCCCGCCTACTTGTTGTGGTTGTGGTTGTGGCACGTGTGAGTTGGCCCTTAAATAAAAATAAGATTTCATATAAAACGCTTTATTAACATTGAGTTAACACAAACAATTTCCCATCGTGTTTTATTTAGGTACTAAGTGTATCGATAGTATCTCGATACACGATCACTGGGTCTCGGGAAAAATGTGAAGAAACTGTAATAAATTAGTTTTAAACGCTATAATCTCATTTTGTCTGAGAACCAGTGAAAGTGCTATATAGCTATCACAATTTTTATACATTCACCGTACACTAACTGAGCTTACTCTCACTATCTCGTCACAGTCAATAATACAAGTCTCGTCGAATTATTTGTCAGCCATATTTAATGGCGCTGGAAATCGACTCGACAGGTCCTCTCGTGGCGAGACCTTCCCGTCGACTAGCACCGTTACCCATTTCCCTATGATACGTCCTAGAAGTGGCCATGACCGTGACCGAACGCATTCATTACATTCGGTTGACTGGACTGGTTCTGATTGTTATTTCCTTCGGTGCTATTGTCAAGAGCGTTGCTATTTCTGCTTTCTAGTTGCTGTTGCCACATGGACGCGTAGAAGCCGCCTTGTGCTAAGAGCGCTTCATGACTGGAAAAAAAATAAAATGTTAATTACAACGACGACTGATAAGTATCTAATAAATATGAATGGAAATAATGAAACCTGTTGGTCTACCTTCCAAAGTAGAGTAGGATTGAGGAGGAGGCGCGCGGGTTGAAGAAAAAAGTAGCTAACTTCACTCACACACTAAAAACCCAATGTACCAGTTATATCATCGTTCACAACGACCGCTTATTCTTCAATCGCGCAGTCAGTGAGAGGAATAATGGTATTACTACTAGTATGCGACAAAACTACTTCATATCGCGCCGTCACTAAATTGTATGACTTTTACGACACTTGCATTTCACGACATCTTTTTCTAGTATTGCTCGATATGCATTCCTTTTCTTAGCACCGAGTACAGTAACTATCATGACTCGAACACAATGGCGACAGAGGGTGAACGTGGGTAGGCTCATTATCCACATATATTTTTATTAAAATCCCAGTCTCACTGGCCTAGACTATACCACCGTGTAGGAGGACTAAGAGACAAATCGGAATAACTAACAACAGAACGATATTTGCTGGAAGATCCCACGTTCCATTCTACGCAGTAAATAATTCATTTCATGATTTTAATCGGTGGCTGAGCTTTGTTTCTCATAAATATAAAATTCGATACGCTAAAATTAAGAAGAATGTCAATTACTCACTTTCCCCTCTCAATAATTTCACCGTCTTTCAGGACTAGAATCTCATCCGCATGGATGATTGTAGATAATCTATGCGCTATTATCAATGTTGTTCTGCCTGCGCATACTCGAGCTAACGCCGCCTGTAACAACGTAAAATGAACCTTATGTAATAGTATTAAATCAAAAAAACAATTTTTAGCAAGTTTTCTTCTTTATGAATATAGTTTTAAAGTTTACTGTTACCTGAATATTTCTCTCCGTGTTGGTATCTAAAGCGGAAGTGGCTTCGTCCAATAATACTATAGCAGGGTCCTTGAGTATGGTCCTCGCGATGGCTATTCGTTGTTTCTCGCCTCCACTGAGTTTCAAACCTCTTTCTCCAACCTATTACGAACATCGTCAAATTCAAATAAACACATAATTAATAGTCTTCTTTTTTGTCGTATAACAAAGTCGAAAGACACGATATTGATAGGTATGTTTTGAACGAACACAATGCTTATATTCTCTATTCGATCCATGTTCTCTCGGAAGTTTACAGGCAATCAGTAGCACGACTCCCACTGCTGGGTATAGGCCTCCCTCAATCACTGGCAATATAACTTAATAATCACCGTTTAATTTTTTTTAAGAACATTTTATTTAAATTAAATTCTATATACCTGTGTATCATAAGCGTCGGGGAAAGTCAATATTCTATCGTGAATATCGGCGTTCTTCGCAGCCGAGATTACGTCTGCAGATTCTGCGCCGAGGCGGCCGTATTGAATGTTATATCTGTAAAAGGCAATAAATAGTACCTACTTAAATATTATCCTGCCCTCAACTGTTCTTAAAAAATACGGTCAGAATCGATGAGCTACACAAAGCAATTCTCTATAATCTAGTGGTCTCATCATCAGGGATTTTAACTCCATCGTCATTTTTACGTACTGCTAGGACACGGTGCCGAGCGTCCCACCTGTCCTCGAGCACCACGCCTTCCTTTACGTTGTAGAACCGGAACAGGAGACGCATTATCCATGACCTCCTACATTGACTAGCCTAGATTACTACCACATATAATGCGCTTTCAATCTCCTCATACATACCTGACAGTGTTGTTAAACAGCACAGTATCCTGCGGCACCCCTCCAAGGTTGGCGCGCAGCGACGCTAGCGTATATAGTATATAGAGGCACAAGTGTCTGGATAACTTACATACACTACGTTTGCAATCTTCTCATAATCTCTTTATCTGAGAGTCTTGTTGAATAGCAGTGTCCTGCGATACCCGGCAGGAAATTCTTGTCTCACATACTCTGTGCCTCCAATCTCCTCATACATACCTGACAGTGTTGTTAAACAGCACAGTATCCTGCGGCACCACGCCAATGTTGGCGCGCAGCGACGCCTGCGTGACCGTCCGCACGTCCTGCCCGTCCACGAGCACCGCGCCTTCGTTCACGTCGTAGAATCGGAATAGGAGACGCATTATTGTGGATTTGCCGGCACCACTTGGACCCACCTGAATTATAATAATAATTATACTGTGAGTAAGACACACGCTGTTGGGTGGCGGTGCTTAAAGGGAGCTCAGGGAACACATGTGTATTGCCACACGCGCTTACAACATGGAAGACAAAGCAGAACTTGGTATTTCAGACGTGTAGTGTACTGAAGCCGGCCCGCAAGCAGCCTCGCGATGTGGATACACGTCATTAGAAAATTTATTTTTCAGAACACAAAAGCTAGAAAATATTAATTTAGACCAAATTTTTTAAAATACTCTTGTATAACGGAAATATAAAAAATGGACTCATGTAAAACATCCATTCCATTTAAGTTACCCAAAGATATAGTTTCGAAAGCGACACGTTCACGAACCTTTTTAAGGAAGTTTCTCAAACTTCGCTTCCATCACAGAGTCAAAATATTTTTATTCAAATAGACTTATAGATATGTGTTTTTTGCCTACCAGCCATTCAGGACATCTTTTAACTGACAAGAAGAACGGCCGCAAGAAACTTATCAGCTACAGAAACAACAACATTTATAAAGAAACATGTTGTTCCCAAACACAAATCTACAGTCTTGAAATATAAATATAAGAGGAAAAATTTCGAATTAGAATATTATCCTTTTATACATTTACAATAGTTGTTTTTATGTTGGTATCACATCACCTTGCTTAAGAGCGTCTTTTTATTTAATTTATGCAAAGGCAATTCAACCACATGTAGAGGAACTTTGTTAAAGAAGACTATGCCTTTCCACAAAAACGCGCGTCTACTTTTTTCAAGTCGAAATCTTGAAACGGCAAGCTTATTCTTATTTCTAGTATTAAAATGATGAACATCGCTATGATAAGTAAATAAATCCAGATGTTTCCTTACATATACTTTATTGTCATAGATGTATTGTCCCGCCAAAGTTAGTATATTAATTTCTTTAAACAAATCTTTTAAAGAATCTCTCCTACGTAGATTGTATATGGCTCGCACAGTTTTTTTAGAAGTAAAAACATATAATTGTATGCGGTTTGGTTGGTGTTAGGACTTGTTGTAAGTCCGCCTGGCTAGCTACCACCATCTTATATAAGTCTGTCGCCATAACAACAATGTTTTCAGCATTGTTGTGTTCCAGCAGTTAAAGATAAGATAGCCAGTTCCTCAATGATTGTGGATTCCGGGAGAGGCTCGCTTCCATCTTCAGCCTTATCAATACTTAACAGCAGGTATGATGAAGGCTAAGAGTAGTCCCAACGTTCATAAAAAAAAGACAAATGCTCGAAGCCAACCAAAATGTTCGATTCGAACAAGAACGAAACGTCCATAATTCTTGCTCGATGTTCGAAGTAAACATGTAGCCGCGACGCCGAGCATGTTAGTCGTGATTGATATTTTTGAGAAGAGGGTGTGAGTGCGCAGCTAAAATACCGGACTTTCGTTCATTGTCTCGAGATTTTGAGGAACAATTTATAAATATGTATCGGGAGGAAGAGTGCCTGTGGAAAACACGTTAAAAGAACAGAAATAGTTACGAAACTCTTCAGGTTCTAACTCTTTTATCAAATTAACATGACTGTGACGGTCTCTTTTTTGCAACATTGGCCTCAACCAACGACGACGACATCTTCTTAGCATAGATTTTCCCCGACAGTATATATAGCAGGCGATGCCCACCAAACACAACAACGAATCGTTTCAACGCACACTAAACATGTTCTTCGAGCAAGTACTTTACGTGTAGACGCAGGGTCGAGCATGTTTCTAAATAGCCATGCTCGGATGAAACATGTTTATCGAGCATGTAGCTGCGTGGAGACCCACCATAAGAGGGCAGCAGCAACGTTTGGATAGGAATTTAAATTAGTGGTGGTTTCTAAGGGTCACATGCTCTCATCTCTAACAGTTAGTCCTTTGCTTAAATATTTTTTTCTAAAATAAATTGATACTGACCTGTATGTTCCTCACAACTTGCAATACAGTAATCTTGTAATGCGAGAAATGTTGTAATGTATGATAGATAAGACTTTCTTTGCCAGTTGAAAATTGTTTACGGTTACAATAACCATAAAATGTAATATTATAATTAGTATTTTCTTTTTGTGATGGAAATTGACCTTACTGATATGTTAAGGTCACTTTTCACTTTGACGGCTCTGTATGAAATAAAACAGGGAGAAAAAAACAGCCCTTGACGAGTTTCTTGCCGGTTCTTCTCGTTACAAGGTCTCCCACCGTAGGGTTTGTGAAACGATGGCGTAGCTTCTTTGACGTTCATAAGTGCTTGTAACAGCCTAGACTGAATAAATGATATTGACTATGACTTTGAGCAGGATATATTGACCAAGTCTCATGGATAACTTTCGAAAACTCAAGGTTATCTGCATCGCTACTAACACAATAACGCCCGAAAATAATATCTATCTTTATACAAGGATTAGGCTATCCGAGATATTGCCTAGGATATTTTTGTTAATATGACCAAAATAACAACGGTTACTAGGCAACGTTGTTAACCAGTATCCTAGGCAACTATCTCAGATAGCCCTACCCATATCTACAGATAGGTTATTAATTTCTGGCGTAAGTGGATAGAAAAATTGGCCCTTCAAGCCTGACTTACCAAAGCGACGGTGCTTCCGGGCGGTACTTTGAAGCTGATATTATTCAACACCAGCCTCTCAGGGCCGTATCCAAAGGAAACATCCTTGAACTCAATGCCACCACGACGCACGAATAATTGGGGCGCGTCAGGAGCGTCTTTAACATCAGAATCAACACGCATCAGGTCAAACATGTTCTCCATGTCTACGAAGTTCTTTTGGATAGCTCTGTAATGAAAATTGTATGTAATGCCGATTGCAATGACTATTTATCGATGAAAATTTGTTAACAAAGTTGAGGCCCAGCTGCTAGATTTTTTCTTTCATTCCAGTACAGATAGTGAAAGCCAATCAACGGACCAGTTTGAATACTATTGCAGGCAACGGGCAAGCAACCTGTTACTAGTGTTTCCGGAAATGTTCAACCAGTGTCAAATGTAACGATGTGTTTGGCTATGAGGGTTATGTTTATACATTTTTTCTACTGTCAAGCTGCAACTTTGATGGCGTGAAGGTATGTATTTCTGACCTGTAATAAGTACCGAACCAATTCAACGGTACGTAGAGCTGCACGATGTATGAAGCGAATAGCACATAGTCGCCGACTGTCAACTCATTCGTTTTCACCACCATGTGTACGCATAGCAACGAACCCGCCAATAAACCTAGTAGTAAAAATTAATCATCTTAAAACCGTCGACGCTCTTAAGACCAAGCAATAAAGTTGAAAATCGAAATATGAGGTGCCATTATTCCTCAGTGCTCAAATTTTTTATGCAGCTAATATACAATGGAAATCAATAGCTAAATTCATTGAATACATATTAAAAGTCATAAATTATCAAGTTTAAATAAAATATATAATTAAGGCATTATTTAACTTACCGCTGCAAATAATGATGTTTTGCATCGTGTTCAACATATTTAACGTAATCAACGATTTGAACTCTTCTTTCTGAAATAAAACATGTAAATTTTATATCAATAGACTTTCTATACAATGAGAAAGACTATGTTTTAATAATATTTAATACGAGAAGAAAATTGGCGAACGCGAGGAGAGTTCAGAGGGCTTAGTGTGAGTTTGCAAATGTCCAATCGTTACCATCGCGTGAGAGTAAAATTTTGATAGATAGCCTTAATGCAATGGAAATAAGGTTGAGAATTGGATTCAATTTCGCAAGCTGCGGCGTATGCGATTAAAGTGGGAAAACACTAAGCACTCTGCTACTTTTAATTTCTCATTCAATACCACGTCAAACTTGACAATCATTATATAAGGAATGCAAAGAGGTCAGCTCTTAGCAGTGAAACTGCCTAACCTTGGCGAATGCATATCCCTGGGGTTTCGTTGTATAGTCCATGCTTATACATATTCTAAAACCGAGTTCATAACTCCATACAAAACTGTCGAAATTCTCAATTAATCTTGAACCTTATCTTGCTGTTAATAAGTTCAAAAACTTATATAACTTATATATCACTTTACCTGAAAATGGAGAATAGCGTCTTTATAGTTTAGTACTTCGTAATCTTCCGCGCCGTAGTATTTGACAGTTTCGAAGTTGAGCAGCGAATCTACGGAGCGCGCCTTTTGCTCGTTGTCTGCGAGATTCATGCGGCGCTGGTACTTCGTCCGCCATTCTGTTACCACTATTGTCGCGACTGGGTTGAAGACAGATTCAATTAAAACAACAATTATTTTCGTCATGGAAAGGGAGAGTTTAAAATTGAAATTGTACTGCCGTCCTCAAGCCGTCAACAAGCTTTCGGCATTTACTAAATAAATATTAAACATATGACAGTGACATTATGAGATATAAGTAGACCAGACGAAAGGAAATATCTCAATGACAAACTACAATCAATACAAATACTGCTTGACTTTTATCAAACAAAACTACGACATCAAACTTGCTGAACTTCTGCACTTTTATTGTGGAAATAAGCTAGATATTTTTGTATTCATATTAAAGTACTTAAAAATTTCCGCCAGTACCGCCTGATTCTATCAAATAGAGAAGACATATATTTGCTGCAATTATATTCGGGTATAAACTTGTACTCACTTATATACAGTATCATAGTAGAGAACACGATGAGACCGAACCACACATTGAACTGTAGTATGAAGTATACGACGGCAACGAGAATATCTACTACAGTCGGGGTAATAGAGAACAGGATGTAGGACAGCAGGTTGTCTATGGAATCTGTCCCTCTGTCCATTACGCGAAGAACTTCACCAGTTTTCCGGGACAGATGCCACCGAAGAGGCAACTCGTGGAGGTGTTCAAATAACTTCAACTGTTAAAAGAAATAATGGTCAAAAGAAGTACATTATGTAAGCAGCACTATGAAAACCGCCGCTATTACGAGCGATTTATGGGCGCTCTCAAAGTTAAAGTGTGCCTGACGGGCTATTGTCCGTACTCAAACAAGTTTTATTCAGTCATAGTCGATTACAAGCATTATTTTTTTTACTCCAAAAGCAACATCGGCGGACGACCTTGCGCTATGAAGTTCCAGAATGGAAATATTCTCTGCAGATTCCTACCTATCTGATAAGTAAAAATATAAAACCGAATTCAGTTACGATAAACTACTTGTATAACGTCCACGTACACGTACACATACGCAAAAAAAGAAATACTGTATCTCATCTGGCGATCAGTCAAATTGGACTAAAAAGCAAAAAATGTTGGCAACGAAATAAATTGCACATTATTATTGCATACAGTGTAACAATCATGTGGCCAAGCATTTATTCAAGTTTGAAAATCTCATTATTTTTGGTATGAATACGACTACAAAACAGATTGATCACGTAATAATCTAATCGTTTAATAGAATATCGTTTCTCACATTAAGATTATAAGCGAGTTTTATAAGCTACGTCGTATTTATAACAAAATAATGACATTTTCAAACTTGAATAAAGAGAGTCACACACTAAGCAGAGACTAAAATATTTTATCTGCGTATAAAAACTTATTTATCTGAAAGCATCACACAGTAAACACATACGATAATATACGAGATGATACATTCACTCGGAATCCTTCAGACTGAGTAGACTTGTTTTTTTGGTAAAGATTGTTTATACAGTGTGTTTAAAAATGAGTTCGCGTTTTACGGAAAAAAACGCGTTTATTGCTTCTCGATTTATTAGACAGCACGTCAGATGATTCCGATTTTGAATTAGAAGTCTTGCTTCACTTTCTAAAACGCGAAGAATTTGGATAGAACGCCATATAAAGCGTAAACAGGACCGAGGCAAAACCTTCCACATCAGCCTACTCACTAAAATTAATCCTTAGTATCAAAAATATTTAAAAAAATATCGTCTTACTTCTAACCGTTGAGGACTTGTACCTATCATCAACAGTTCATCATCATGAGATGATCTTTGTTGTGAATTTTGTGAATTTTCCTTTGAAAACATAATTTAAATATAAGTTGAATAGGCAAGTTTGGGCACGTACTGATAGTCTAGTATTGTAGTATATTGATGCTCAAAAATGCCACAAGAGCTCATGAAATGTATCGTTCCATAAAAAAAACAAAAAAATAATCCAACCTTACTATTGATTTTAAAGAAATACCTTAAGATGATTGGTCACTAGGATCAAGTGATCTATCGATAAATATATAAAAGATGTACGAATTGAAGAAAAAGTCCCAGACCCTGAATTCGCACTTTCGACCCACTGTGAGCCGGACCGGGTGGTTCCCTCCCCTCTGTCTCACCGCAGGCAGTCCCTGCCCCTGCGCATAAATCCTGTATTTACATGCAGATAAAATATGATGCTATATTTGTATCTGCAGATATATTTGTATACGCATATAATAATCTCACCATCTGTCGATATATGTCGGTGCCCACAGATACTTTACGATGAAATATAAATTATGCGCTGCGTGTGTTAGTTCATATGAATTATATAGAGAGCTATATTGAAAGATATACGCTCAGATACATACAGCTAGCTTATCGTATCTGCGTAGTGTGTGCTCGCTTAATTGCTTGGCCACTAATCGTACACTGTTGACGTCATAATAAAAAAACGATCGACTGTTACCAATAATAATGTTCAATTTGTTTTTGTTGACCGACACTTTTACTGTTTTGGTCCAACAAGGTATGAAAAGTGACTGATCTCCTTTTGTCGCAATTATTATAAAGTGGTCAAACTAGTTCAAGTAGCAAAAGCAACAAACAGAAACATAGCGCCAACAAACCTGTAACTCCCGAGTAGTGTACTGCTGCACTCTGATCCATAGAAACGACCTGAGGTTATTCAAGAAGCCCATGCCGCCGGTGCCACCTCCTTGAAGAAACTTGAACATCACGTATATCACCACTAGGTCCCAGCGGTAAGATACAGGCGGAATGGACAAGCTATCCACTGGAAAACAAAGGAAATAAAACAATTATTTCTGCACTTACAGCTCGGTTAACTAAAGCTGGCAAGTTCTACACATTTACACATAGTGTCTGAGAATAAGCGAGGGGCGCGATGCATGGTCATCAAAAAAGGTATGTTTGTCTTTATTGTAATTGTGTATTATTTTTATTTATTTCATCTGATAACGCGCCAGCTTTCGGTAACCAACCTATACTTTCAGTACGAGTTGACGTTAACTATGCTAGCTACAATGTTAGCGACAACTATTGGATGCACTTCATGTCGGTAAAGCAGTCGATAGATATGAAAGGGACAGACCTATAGTTATCGAATATAGTTTGACGAACTCGTACTAAGAGTACTGAATCCTCTTTGTTTTTCTAAGACACTAGAAGCGAAAGGTAAGATATTAAGGATGTGGCATTAATAAGCTCGGTGGCACAGTAGTTATAGCGCGCTCGGCTCGGCCACTTTCGCAATGTTCGGTCTCAGCCTGGATGACTAAACAATTTTAACCAAGCTCCTCCCTGCTTCGGAAGGCACGTAAAGCCGTTGGTCCCAACTGTATTTGCAGTCGTTAAAACCTACCAATCCACATTGGGCCCGCGTAGTGGGGGTCTTGGCTCATTCTCCTTATCTTAACATGCAGTATTAATATCTATAGAATGTGCATACTTGGACTCGAACCACGTACCTACTAACGATAATTTCAAAATTCAAAATATTTGTTGCAGCCCTGAAAAACATTTACCTAATAATACCTAAATGTTCACTATAGAAAAATAATTCCCAGACGCACCCACTTGTGAGATGGATCGTGTTATTCCATATAATACAGAATAGCATTCAAAATACAAAATTCATAAACTTACCAATTAATTTATTATAAATAGGCACATATAGATTAATGACACGGCCGGCCAGCAGAGCCAGTATACAGATGAGAACATAGATCTGTAACCAGGTGCTTTTCCGAGGCCACAAAAATGGCAGGAGCGTGCGAAGCTTGCTAAACACATTGCGGAAGGTCGACCGGTTGTCATCCTGGAAGAAGTTTCTACATGTAGACTTTGTTTGTGAATAAAAAAACACAATAAGGATGGGTAGGTATAATGTAAAATAAATAGAAGCTACATATTTATTTACCTACCCGTGGATTCAGGTTCCCTTGGAGATATGTTTTAATCCAGACTTTAAATTATCTGTGCCAAAATTCATGCAAATCTGTTTAGCCGTTTTTGCGTGATTAAATACAAAACATAGTATTAATATCCAAACTTTGGCATGTATAATATCAGTAGGATAATGATGCAAGAAAATCTTTATTAACTCCCGAATCCGATTAAAAAGTCGAGATGTTATATATGGGTTATATTATTATATGTTGTATATTAATATGTAATGTATATTATTTATATTTTTTTAATTTTGTGTATGTATATGTAGTTATTTATCATATTTTTTTTTTTCTCTCTATTTTTATACGTCAGTCGTAGCATCCTGGCAGAATAACAGCGCTTCTGTGTTCGAACGAATAGTATACGATCAACTTTATAATAGCATTAAGGCATCTTTCATGGAACAACAACATGGGTTTTTAAGGGGTAGGTCAACCGTCACAAATCTTGCGATCTTCAATGACTTTATTTCCCATCACATGGATGTAGGTAATCAAGTCGACGCCGTCTACACTGATTATAGCAAGGCATTTGATCGAATTGACCATATTATCCTGCTAGCTAAGCTTCAGTCACTTGGCATTCGCGGCAACCTGTTCCGATGGTTCACTTCTTATGTTAGGAATCGGACCCAGGCAGTGGTTTTAAATGGTTTTTCCTCTTCATGGGTTGGGATTCCGTCTGGCGTTCCTCAGGGTTCGCTCTTAGGACCTCTCCTTTTTGTGATATTTGTCAATGATATTCATTCATGCTTTAAAAACTCTAATTATCTCCTTTTGCGCTGACGATATGAAAATTTTTAGAGTAGTTAATAACTCAAGTGATGCGTTGCTATTGCAAGAAGATCTTTTTAGACTTGACAGTTATTGCCAGAAGAACAAATTAGACCTTAATGTTTCTAAGTGTTTTACTGTAAATTTTACTCGAAAACGTAATAAATTCTATTTTGCCTATGAATTAAAACATCAGGTTATTTCTAGTAATGTTAGCGTCAGGGACCTAGGAGTTATCCATGATAATAAATTACTATTTGACAGACATATTGAACACATCGTTGACAAATCTTATAAGGCACTTGGCTTTTTGATTAGATCATCCAAATCATTTAGAAATATGAAAACTATTAAAATTATATACTGTGCATTTGTTAGAAGTCACCTTGAATATGCCTCACAAATTTGGAACCCAGTTTATGATATCTACATTAATAATATTGAAAAAATTCAAAGGAAATTTACACGTTTTCTGTGTGCTAAATTTAATCTGCCCTCTTGGGACTATGATCAACGCTGCTGTCGATTACATCTTTTACCACTTTGTTTGCGTCGGAAAATTGCCGACATTAGCTTCCTTATGAACTTGGCTCAAGGTAAGATAGATAGTCCGGAACTCCTTAGTAAAATTAATCTGAAAATTCCAGCCCCAAATCTTCGTCAGAGATATGTTCTGCTTCGCATTCCCTTCACACGAACTAATTACAGAGCAAACAGTTATTTGGTTAGATCATGCAAGCTGTTCAACACTTTCAATTGTGAGTTTATGAATGATAGCCGATTGGATCTGTTTTGTAGCTCAATAAGGCACGTGCGTAAATTGATGATGGATAACGACACTGCTTTTCAACAGCTAAGTAATGCTTAAATTGTTTTATATATTTTTTTTTCTATCTTCAAATGCTTATTTATCTGTTAATTTCACTTACCATTATGTAACTACATAGCTTTTATCTGTGGAAGTTTGTAATTAGCTTTTAAGTGCTTGCTTATTTACCTAATTTGTAAATAGTGCTGTAAACTTCCCAAAGAAAATAAAATAAAATAAATAAAATAATAAAATAATTTCTGGCGCTTCGCCGGCCGCTGCCGCGGCACGCTCGCTGCGCTCGCTCGGCTCGCGCGTTTTATATAATATAACTAGTCATATGTATATCATACTAGTTTTTAGACAAAGACATCGTTTAATGGGCTTCACTCGGCTCTCACATTATATATTTATGAAAGTTTAAAAAAAATGTCGTTTCTGGCGCTTCGCCGACCGCTTATGTAGTTTTATTTACGGCCTTGGTGTGATTGTTTTAGTGACAGCAGAAATTTCAGCTTCTTTTTGCGTTTTGTTTCACGGCATTGCATAGACGATTTTTTTTTATCTTTACGACAAGTCAAACAATGATAATGCGAGGTGAATTAGCGTTTCGTTTCAGGTTTTAACCGTTTTGAGGTTAAAATTTTTTTTTTGATTTTCTCATAAACGATACATTACCTTGTAATAAGAGTAGTGTTCGGGGGATGGGTGGACCCCCCCCCTAAACAACCCTTCCACTTTCAACACTTAAATCGTGCCGCACGATTCTAAATCCAACCCGTAACTTGATTAATAGCAACGTCTGTAACTGGAAAGACTTCCTAACAATCGTCATCAAATAAACAATTCATAAATATTAAATTGATACATAAAATCGAGTGCGTTACCCCCGCAAAATGTTGTGCTTTAGAGAGATGAGACTATAACAGATAATTAGTGTGTCACGAGGAGAAATTTGTTTACTAATAGCAAAATTTGTGTGAATTATAGTTTTTAAGATATTTGAGAAAATCCGATTTTGCTGGGGTAACGTTTGAAACGTTACCCTGGCAAAAAAAGTCGCATCAGCCCGGAACCAAATACATGAATAGATAGCTTTTATTGCGTAGTAAATGTTAGCAAATAGCAAAATTTGTGTGTGCTATAGTTCTCGAGTAATTTAAGATTTTGCTCGGTAACGTTTTGGGATTTCCTAGATCTCGAAAACGGTTCAAAGCAGAGGTCTGAAAAAAATACCAATCAGAGACCTTAATTTGTTTAAATTTGTTTAAACAAAAGTTTTTGATTCGGTTGACGCAAACCAATGTAATTAAATGGTTTCGAAAATCAGAAAAACGGATTTGCACGTAAACTAGTACACTTTTAACCAAATAAATAGCTGCAAAAAATACCCGTGGTAGACACTTATTACGTCAAGAGTTTTAGATTTTGTAGCTTTACACGTTAGGAAGCTAAAAACAAATTTGTTCAATTTTAGACTGGTCGTTTTTTAGCCATCGAATACGCAGTTTCTTTAACATTTAGAAACATGGCTTACTTTAAACAAATTAAAGTGTTTGACGAACATTCGTTCCTGTTAATTTCAGCTTTCAATTACGGTTATCATGAAAGTTAAAACTAAAACAAGAATCGTACAGCAATTCTCTGAAAAGCCGACCAAATTGTAGAGGTCACAAAAAAGCGACCGCAGCATACGTAAGCGTTAACACCTTAAATGAATGGGATAACATGGATGTTTTGTTAGTACAGTTGCGTACAAAAGTTTATGCTGGTCACAATATCTATTTATTAAAATCTAGTCTCGCTATAACTCTAGAACTGCCTAGTCGATTTAGCTGATTTTGGTTTTAAAATGTTTGTCTTACTTCATAAAAGGTTTAAACGGTGAGAAAATATGATAAAGTTGCGAGAAAAATAAGAAAAAATAAAAAAATCATTTCCCTATAAAAACTGTACTGTCAAACATAGTGTTACTGGATTGACATATTTGATCATACAAAATACTACACTATAACTTGTTTATATAGTATTTGGTGATACGAAATTACGAAGCTCACGAGGTGATAGTTGGTAGTTAAAAATAATAAAATGATCATGATTAATTATTTTTATTTGAAAACACCAGTCTTATAGAAATTATATGCATTGCTTTGCCTTAGCAACATTTAATCATTTTAGGGAAAAATCACAGATAAGTTTAGTAATTTATTTTAACATTTGGATACTTATATATCTTTTTCTGTTTGTACCAAATACCAATACTTAAAACTTATAACACAATGTTGATTCATAGTTTGGTGAGATATGGCGTGGCCACACAATCTTCTATAAATATATAAAAGAATAAACTGACTGAGCTAGAGACTCCAAATTTGGCACAAGGGTTCCTTATGAGGTCTAAGGGCACTAAGAAAGGATTTTTCGAAACATTACCCCTAATGAAGTGAAGTAGATGAAAGTTTGTATGAAAGTTGAAGTTTTGAAGTTATGATCTTCAAATTTGTATTTAGGTTGACCTTTGAGTATTCAAAACTACTCAAAGAGGTTGACGATTGAATAATGATATAAATTTATCTGTCTCGGCGTTATGAAAATTTCATCCTCAAAAGTGTGAAAAGAGAGATGAAATTGTGTAAGATTTTTTTTATTATGAATTGAAATTAATAAACATACCAAAATTTTGTGATTTATGGAAATCAACCCCTAAAAGGGGTTAATAATGTTAAAATCGATATGGGTGTCGTTGTTGAGGTTTTATGGGATGTTGATTACGAAAATGGCATCGATTTTGAAGTGCGACTCGGTGGACATAATTCAACCCTTAAAGTTATGATAGAGGACTTGCTTTTTTTTAATATGCAAAATAGACGGCGACTTTTAATGCTTAGAAATATTTTTTACAATACCTCGTGACATCAATTACTTCTCCATTCACACTTATCCATGCTAATATTATAAATGTGAAAGTGATTTGTTTTCTGTCTGGCTGTTCCCTTATATATGGCGCCACATAATCTTAGATAACTTACTATCCTACTTCCTACTCATATGATAAAAATGTAAAAGTTTAGATGTTTGGATGTTTGTTACTTAATCACGCAAAAGTGGCTGAACAGGTTTGGATGAAATTTAGGACACAGATACTTTATAGCCTAGAGAGGAACATAGCCTACTTTTTGTCGCGTAAAAATCCCTATTTTCCACGGGAAAATACACAACATCGCCATAGGTGGCGTAAGTAGTATTTTTTAAAGATGAATTATGAATTTACGATTTTGGAATTTTTGCATTTTTCAATGCTATTTTTATAGTTATGATAAATTTTAAATAGAAAAATATTGGAAAAAGTCAACTCGGCCACAAGTAAATTCTCAGGTGGGACTCGGACATCTGAGAATTCACTTGTGGCCGAGTAAACTGAATGAATGAATGTTATTAATTATGAAATCAGGTTCTAGTCACGAATATTTGCTGCCACTGCCATGACAGGCCTGGCCAAGTACTGGCACTTTCTGACCACGTTTTGAAATGTGCCTCTCGCTTGTCTAGACGTTATTACAATAGGATATACATCCTTTCTTTTTTTTCTATTATATTTTTCTTTTTTAAAAACACCAATTAACCCAGCCCCTAAGTAATGCCTTGATCACACGTACCGAGCAAATGGGCGAGACAGTGCTTTCGGCCGAGTAATCGGTGCGTATAAACAAAGTGCCGAGTGCTCGGCCGAGCGAAGCGGCTGCGGCGAGACAGTAGCTCGGCTCACGTTCTACGTACTAGTCTGTGTGTCCACCCTCCCGCTTCCCAGCACTGTTTTCTCGCTCACTCGGCAGGTCTGAACGTGCACTGTTTCGCCACTCTGCCACATGATTGTCGTCACGTCGCGTCGTCGCGCGACGGCAGCACTGGAAGGCTTGTGTTACTAGGGTAACGGATATAAATACATATAATTATATATTTATATACATATTTATGTGTAGAAATATATTTAAACGTCCATGACTCAAGTACAAATGCTCGTATTCATCATACAAACATTTGCCCCTACCGGTAATCGAACCCGGGACCTCAGAGTAGGCGACACCATGAAACCGGCGTACGTATCACTCTACCACGTAGGTCGTCATTATTGCATGTTATCTATACCTACGGCAAATGTTCGCGATAGCACTATAGTGAACAGTGATGCTACGGCCAGACTTATTTTTGGCACGTTCATTAAATACCTTATTGCAAGTGTGACAAGGCTTACAATTAAAGCGGGCAGAGGCGCAGCACAATGACGTTTGAATCACGTTCATTATAAGCCTTGTCGCACTGTGACTACCTTTTAGAAGACAAGACACTAATGGTTTGACAGCAGAACTGCTGTCTTGATAATCGTAAAGTAACCATGAAGTTATAGGTATAGGTGAAGCTAACACTTCAAATACCTACTTGATGCAAAATTGTATGTACAGTACTACACCAAAAGAGAAGAAAACTGATTTTTGAGTAACTAATTATCAACTTCAATGTAAGGCAAAATGACGACTGCTAAGATGGTAATTCTGCTGTCAAACCTTTAGCGTCTTCATAATAAATAGTTATTTTCATATTAAGAAGTGGAAAAAGTGAAATATTTGCTTATTATTGACTAATAGTGGCACCCCATTTTTATTTCGACTCATTTTTGTCAGACTGTAGCGTTATCTCACTCTCTAGAGAATTTGATAATTAATTCATTGATTTCACAACAACCCTAACTTCTTAAAAACACAAACATAATCGCATATTTATGTTGTAAAAATCAATACAAACAGTGCATTTATTTGATCTATGTGGTGGTGAAAGTAACTAGAATCCAAGATACTAACTTTTCCTTTCACTTAATTTCTTTTAACAGAATTAATTAGAAAGAGAGAGAGAGAGAGATTTCTCTAGAGAGCGGGATAACGCTACACAAAATTTTGCTTCAACTAGGTATTCGGATTGTTAGCTCCACCTATAACTAAATTATCGTAATACTTGTACATAACGGACTAAAATAAAATCCTACTATGGTAGAATCAATGTATGAATAACACTTTTCTGCATAATTGTACAAAACATCGTATATTATGTTGCTAATTTGCGTAGATAGCTCGCACGTATAGTGCGGTCGCTTTTTTGTAACCTCTACAATTTGGTCGGCTTTTCAGAGAATTGCTGTACTATTCTTGTTTTAGTTTAAACTTTCATGATAGCCGTAATTGAAAGCTGAAATTAACAGGAACGAATGTTCGTCAATCACTTTAATTTGTTTAATGTAAGCCATGATTCTTAATGTTATAGAAACTGCGTATTCGATTGCTAAAGTACGACCAGTCTAAAATTTAACAAATTTGTTTTTAGCTTCCTAACGTGTAAAGCTACAAAATCTAAAACTCTTGACGTAATAAGTGTCTACGACGGTTATTTTATGCAATTATTTATTTGGTTAAATGTGTACCATTTAAACCATTTAATTACATTGGTTTGCGTCAACCAAATCAAAAACTAATGTTTAAACAAATTAAACAAATTAAGGTCTCTTATTGGTATTTTTTTCAAACTTCCGCTTTGAACCGTTTTCGAAATCTGGGAAATCCCAAAACGTTACCGCAGCAAAATCTTAAATTACTCAAGAACTATAACACACACAAATTTTGCTATTTGCTAACATTTACTACGCAATAAAAGCTATCTATTCATGTATTTGGTTCCGGGCTGAAGCGACTTTTTTTGCCAGGGTAACGTTTCAAACGTTACCCCAGCAAAATCTGTTTTTCTCAAAATATCTTAAAAACTATAATTCACACAAATTTTGCTATCAGTAAACAAATTTCTCCTCATGACACACTAATTATCTGTTATAGTCTCATCTCTTTAAATTACAACATTTTGCGGGGGTAACGCACTCCATAAAATCCCAAAGCAAACCCCCAAACCACCGCTATTATCAACTTATAGCAACCATAATCTAAATCCAGTTACTTAATAGAATTTTATTATACCTACATTTAAATGAATGGTATATGATCCAATACAATGCGGTACAGTACCAGTTCATAATTACCGTACCTAGCGATTATTTGTAACAATGACAATATGATTATGAACCAGCCAATGAGGGGGTCTGCATTATGACAATGCTAACGTATCCATGTAATATGGATCATATTTAGAACTACTGTTCACCATATTTAGAAGCTAGGATCAAAAACATTGTGAAAAAATATTAAAAGGCTCACAGGATTATAGAAAGTAATAAACTCCATTTGAAGTTTGAATGAGGCCAAGACACTGATAAACTCCTTTTTTTAAGGCGGTTAAAAAGTAAATCTTCTTTAGTAAACGGTAAACACAAGAGAAGTAAGAATAAGTACTCTCTTCCCATAGAAAAGTTTAGTAGCGGTTATGAACTCATGGAGTGAGTGAACCATAATATATTGTTGCGAAATTCACCTTTTCTTTGAATACGTTTTTTTCGCCAGGAACACTAAAATGATTTTGATAGGGACATGACATTTTGCATATAAAAATAAATGGAAAAAAAACAATAATTTTATGTCGTGACAACTATCATGATTATGACCAAAAGACGTCAGAAAGACTATGGAGACTAGAGAGTAAGCTCTATGGGGCATAAATAAAAAAATCAATCTACCTATCACAGGATAAAAAATCGAATAAAAGTAGTCTGTAGCTCTATTACGAGTTTTGTCAACGATCCTCGCTAGCGTCTAACGTATATAATATAATAGACATTTGTATGAAAAACTGTTCAGCGCCCCAAGCGCTGAGTAGCTGAACTAAAAATTGCTATTATGAGTTGACAACGTTGACATTAGGTGACTTAACAGCTCCTGTTACGTAAGCTTCACGATTCACGGTCACATTTTTCATACAATTTGGTATTATAAGTTACTAATTTGGCAGGTGCTACTGTAATTTACGTTCACAGGAGCTGTTACGGCACTCACGGCATTTCTTTTAGTGAGAAGGTATATTATTAAATTAAAATTAATAAATACACGACATATTTGAATTTTGAAACAAATTGATGACAAGGCATTTTTTAGGTAAGAAAATAATTTACGCGGCAGAACGAAACAAAGAACACTATGAATTAACTAATTTGTATAGAGGCAAAATTCGAAAACGGAAAAGATCCTAACATTGATTTGTTCTTCCAAAAGCGCAATTAGCTAAAATTATGCCTACTATTACAACACACAACTTTAAAACCGACGTAAAGAATTAGACGAAGTCGTAAAAAGTAAAAAATAAAATAATATAGCTGTATTTATTTTGCAATGATTCCACGTTATAATTATTATGGAACTTATTTAGTAAACGGCGCCTATGGGCTTATTAATTGAACTGTGGATAACCAAGGCCCTTTTCGGGTCTTGGGATGTCTCTTTTCTCTATAGAAAGTTTTATATTTTTGCAATGAATTTTTTTTTCTATATTTTAGATTGTCCATATTTCATGGATTGTTTTTAGGTAAGCGGTCTATTGTTTTATATAAAATATTTATTTTATTTTATTTAAAATATATCAATTTATCGTCGGCATAGTAATTTAATATTTTCAGCCGATAATGAGCAACTACATAAAAATCGATTATTTATTTATAAACAAACATTTTAGTGTGTATTAATACACTGTGTCCTTGTACTATTATTTTATTCTGTGTCTGAGATGACACTTGACACTTGACTGACTCGGATACTATGATAAATTGTAAAAGGTCATACATAGTCAGGCAGTGAAGCTTTACTTCACATTTCTTAATTTAATAGGGCTATACGTCGCCATTAAAATTGTACTCTTTTAATTTCTCTATTTTTGGCTCGATGGTAAAGGTGTCTTTCTGTCCTTATCCTCATCATATGGACAGAAAGAGATAGTGACAATTTTACGTTACGTATTCAAATTTATGCCTCGACGCTGCCTTCTCACGTATTTACGTACCAGCTAATGTAGCGTTTACAAAAACTCATGATACCGATACGATAGTCGGCGCTTCGAGCACCGTATTTACGTTAACAGCAGCTGTCACGTCACTTACGTTTACAGGAACAACTCGTAATAGAGCTACTGATGTCGTGACGGCTAAATATCTTTATGTATAAAGTTGAGTGATTTTAAGTGATAATTGTTCAAAAATGTTTATCGTAAAGCAATAAATTCAATCATTTAGTTTAAATTAACCAAATACACTAGTTTGAAATATTTCATTTTAAATAATAAAATATTTCAATTTTATCTTTATAAATATAATAAAGAGGGGAATGTTTGTAACGAATAAACTCAAAAACTACTGAACGGATACGCCGGTTAAACCAAGGACGGCCGCTAGTTAAGTAAATATTATATTGTATGTATTCGTCGAGTCGAGGTAAATAAAAATGTCGACGCAAATTAAGCTTGACGGCGCTTCCGTTTCGATGTCACAGATTATAATTCCTAGTAAAGCGAATGACGTTGATAAGCGACTGACACTGACATTGACAATGACAAGTCAGTGACAGCTCGCTTGACGTAACTCAGATCGCTGGCGGCATGACGTTGGTTTGCACGTTGCAAATTAAAAAGTGAAGATCATAATCCGTTTGCATCTGGCGCATGTGCCACGCGTTCTGTGGAACGTCTTGATTTTCCCTTCCTATCGTGTGTGAACTTTCTAATTGAATATAGATTTTGTTAATTGAATAACTTCTTTAGTTTAAATCGTAATTGTGAAATAGAACGTTGATTTGATTGTACTGCGGCTTTTATTATTTCTCCTCGCCCGCTAACCTACGCCACTCCCGACTAAAGATGGAAGGAATCGACGAGTCTGATATGGGCCAGGTGCCTATATCAGAAGTGGGATCCGCAGGGCATTCACATGAGGAGAATAGTGCTCGAGTACCCACATCTAATTTATTACAAAATATGGAGACTCTTTTAACGAAATTGCTGACGACTTCCCAACAAACTTCGGCAACACAGTTAATCCAATTCGATCCTGACAGCACGGATGCAGACATTGAAGGTTGGTGCAAAGTAACTGAAATAATAGTGAATAGTAAAAGGCTTCAAGGAGCTGAACTATTATTAGTTTTAACACATGCTTTAAAGGGAAGAGCCGCTTCCAGCCTTACTAAATTAGACATTACTCAACTAGAATGGCCACAAATTAAAGAAATGCTACTGGCAAAATTCTCGAGGCCAATGCTACCTCAGGATTACTTTGATAATGTCTTACGTTTTCAAATTAATGCAAAAGAGACAGCATGTGAAGCGGCGATGCGTCTTTGGGGCATAATTGAGCGAATTCCACGAGTAGAAATGTCCGAAGATATGATAACGGGTTTTGTTACTTCTATTTTATGCCTTAAAGATAACTTTTTACGACGTGAATTAAACTCGCACGTGATATCGACTAGATCGCAATTGTTTCGGATCTTAAGCGGCGTTTCTTTGAAAAGACGCTTCGACGCAACTGAGGGCTGTGACTTGGAAGTAAAGAGACTCCGACACTCCGAACCTAGATTTACAGGCGCATGTCATCATTGTGGCATTTTGGGTCACAAGGCCGTAGACTGTCGCAGAAGAAGACAGGAAATTCCTGCCACGCCAAGATCGAGTGACAAACCGCGAGCGAATGCCGGCGACAAGATACAGTCAATAACATGCTACGTCTGCGGACAACCGGGACATCTAGCTTCATCGTGTGCTGATCGAAAAAATGGCAGCAGCTCATCCTCGACGGCGACTGTGAAAGAAGTGTTCCTGTGTGATCAAAGGCCTGTCCGAAGCGAATTGAAAACATCATCTGGTGAGATAGTTTCCTTTCTTTTCGACAGTGGGTCCGCCTGCTCGCTTGTTACTGACCAATTCAAATAAGTTTCTGGGTACTCTGCATAATGACATAGTTCTCCTTAAAGGAATAGGAAAGTCGGAGACTTATAGTGTCAAACAGGTTTTAAGCCAAGTGACCATACAACATATTTCTGTGCATCTCTTGTTTCACATTGTTCCTGATAGCTTAGTTTCCGAACCCGTGATCATTGGCAGGGACCTTTTGGATCAGGGTGTCAGAGTGGAGATAAATAGTGACCTAATTCGATTTTCAAAGCCTAAAAGTGCCCAAGTACTGTCAGAAGATACATGTAGTCATGATTTTTCTTGTATAGATACTGACTTAGAAGGTGACGACAAGAAAGCCCTTATTGCCATACTACACAAGTTTAGTGAATTTTTCATTGACGGCATCCCTACCCGTAGAGTAAAGACAGGGATGTTGCGTATAGACCCTATAGACCCTAACAAAATTGTACAAAGGAGGCCCTATAGGCTATCCCCTGTTGAAAAAGATATTGTTCGTGAAAAGATAAAGTCTCTAATTGAAGCAGGTGTTATTAGAGAAAGCAACTCACCTTTTGCTAGCCCCATCCTATTAGTAAAAAAAAAGGACAACACAGACAGGATGTGTGTTGACTATAGGGAGCTTAATGCTAATACAAAACCCGAACATTATCCTTTGCCAATTATTGACGAACAGATTGACAGACTGAATGGA
Source organism: Chrysoteuchia culmella (assembly GCA_910589605.1). Lineage (NCBI taxonomy): Eukaryota > Metazoa > Arthropoda > Insecta > Lepidoptera > Crambidae > Chrysoteuchia > Chrysoteuchia culmella. The sequence goes on along the minus strand of OU342651.1, from coordinate 14,782,621 downwards.
GCCCATACATTTTCCTCATTAGACATGGCATCTGGGTATCATCAAATCCCTATTGACCCTGAAGGTGACAGCATCGCGCGAACGGCCTTTGTCACACCAGAGGGCCAATACGAATACTTGACCATGCCCTTTGGTTTGAGAAATGCCGCGTCCGTTTATCAACGTTGTATCAATAAAGCTCTTGGTTCCCTTAAGGATGAAATGGCTCTAGCATACATGGACGATGTTCTCTGTTTCGCAAAAGATATTACAGAGGGTTTACATCGTCTCGAGTTAACACTTAAGGCACTTTCTGCAGCCGGCTTCTCTTTTAATATACGAAAGTGCAAATTTATGAAAAATGAAGTCGACTATCTCGGGTATGTAATTAGAGCTGGAGAAATTACTCCTAATCCCCGAAAAGTTCAAGCTCTTGCTGATGCCCCCCCACCAAAAACGGCTTCCCATGTACGCCAATTTCTAGGATTAGCGTCCTACTTTAGGAGGTTTATCCCTAACTACACCCGCCTAGTAGGACCACTATATCCGCTTACAAAATTAAAAGGCCCCATTAAATGGTCAGAAACACATGACAACATTCATAAGCGAATAATAAAAATTCTTACAACAGAGCCTGTTCTAACCATATTTGATCGTGAACTCCCTATAGAACTGCATACGGATGCGAGTGCTGATGGTTATGGTGCCATTCTTATTCAAAGAAAGAACGGCGTTCCCCATGTTATCTCTTACTATAGTCGCCGAACGACGGGCACAGAGTCGAGGTATCATTCATATGAACTCGAGACTCTTGCAGTCGTTCGCGCAGTGGAAAACTTCAGGCATTATTTATACGGTCAGCACTTTACAGTCTTCACGGATTGCAATTCATTGAAAGCCTCCAAGTCGAAAACTGATTTAACACCTAGGGTTCATCGGTGGTGGGCTTTTCTGCAAGCCTATAACTTTGATATTGTTCACAAACAAGGCAGCAGCATGGAACATGCTGACTACCTATCGCGCAATCCTCTTCCAGACCCTGTACCCACCAGCAGTTCCAATGTTGTCGAGCCTTTAGCTCAAACGTCAAGCAAACCCGTTCAGTTCGTGGAGCTACACCAAGGGTGGTTAGCTGTTGAGCAAAAACGGGACGCTTACATTCAAGACCTTGTTACGAAGTACCTTAATAACGAACTCCCTGATTCTATCAGTCACACCTACGACGTTAGAAATGACGTTCTTTACCGAAAGGTAGAACGCAATAAAATCAGTCGCTGGTTACCCATCGTACCTAATTCACTCGTTTGGACATTAATTAATCATGTCCATACTGAGATTAAACATCTAGGTGCTGAAAAGACACTCGACAAGCTATACGAACAATACTGGTTCCCTCAAATGTCCAAACAGGTACGTTTATTCGTTGATGCCTGCATCGTATGCAAAACATCCAAGGGTCCTTCCGGGGCCCAACAAGTGCGACTACACCCAATACCTAAAGTAGCAACCCCCTGGCATACCATCCACATAGACATAACCGGCAAGTTAAGCGGTAAAAGCGATAGAAAAGAATACGCATCGGTTATTATAGATTCTTTTACTAAATATGTCCTCTTAGAACATACTCCTTCACTTGATGCCGCTTGCGCAGTTAAAGCACTAAGAAAAGCAGTTTGTCTTTTTGGCGCTCCTAAGCGAATAGTATCGGACCAGGGAAGATGTTACATCAGCTCAGACTTTAGAGAATTTTGTAGCAGTCATGGTATAGAACTCCACCTTATTGCAACCGGTGCCAGCAGAGCCAACGGACAAGTAGAGAGAGTCATGCGAACTTTAAAGTGCCTTCTAACTATTATAGAAAATGATCCTCATAAGACATGGCGCGATGAACTCCCTGAAGTCCAATTAGCCCTTAACACCACTCGCTGTAGAGTAACGGGATTCACTCCCACTGAATTAATGTTCGGCATACGTGCGCAATCATTAGGTCTAGCGGCAATATCTCCAAACAACAATGACCCAAGATTAGACTTGGAAACTATCAGGGAAGAGGCTTCTTCGAATATCGAAAAAGCGGCACAGAATGAAGTAGCTAGATTTAACAAAGGCAAGGCACATGTCAAACCTTTCTCTCAAGGAGACTACGTTTTTGTTAAATGTAGCGAGCGTAGTCAAACGAAACTCCAAAGAAAATTTAGAGGACCTTTTATTATCATTAGTGTACTAGATAACGATAGGTATGAGCTCAAGCACATCGATGGTTCTAACCGCATTCTAAAATACTCCCATGAGAACTTACGTGCAGTACCCAGAGGCTTTGAGGGATTGGTTGATATAGCCACTATATTAAATGATGATGAGGCCGAGACGGCGGCTCATGGTCGGGAAGATGAGAACGTAATTTCATCAGATGATGAAAGTGACACGCTTTCGGTAGCAAGTTCCCGCACCATGACTGCCAGCTCAATAACGATGACTGCCTCCGAGGCTGAGGAAGCTTAAACGTGTAAGTAAGACTTGGCTGCTTGTGTGTGTGCGTATGTGTGCGATTTATCCTGCTGTGTATGTTGGTTGACGAAAAGGACTGGCTTCGCGGTCGACGTCCTTGAGCGACAAGTAGTAAATGTATGACGTGAAGGGGCTGGCTCGTAGGAGTCCACGTCCGGGCCACGTCTAGACAAAGTAACGAAGATGAAGGGACTAGCTCGTAGGAGTCTACGTCCGGGCCATCACATATGTGTCAGTAATCTGCGTCGAAATCTTTCTAATTATAAATCTTAGAAAGTACGTTAAACGAGAATTTCCTTGAACAGCATAATCGTGCTGACTGTTTAGTCAGTGATGGACGAGCTCTGTATTTCTCAGATGAATTTTCATTTAATTTCAGATATGCTTCAAGAACAAAGGCGTCACCCTTAATGCGCACAGGGACGTGCGAATGTCAGTATGGCCGTGACGGCGCTTCCGTTTCGATGTCACAGATTATAATTCCTAGTAAAGCGAATGACGTTGATAAGCGACTGACACTGACATTGACAATGACAAGTCAGTGACAGCTCGCTTGACGTAACTCAGATCGCTGGCGGCATGACGTTGGTTTGCACGTTGCAAATTAAAAAGTGAAGATCATAATCCGTTTGCATCTGGCGCATGTGCCACGCGTTCTGTGGAACGTCTTGATTTTCCCTTCCTATCGTGTGTGAACTTTCTAATTGAATATAGATTTTGTTAATTGAATAACTTCTTTAGTTTAAATCGTAATTGTGAAATAGAACGTTGATTTGATTGTACTGCGGCTTTTATTATTTCTCCTCGCCCGCTAACCTACGCCACTCCCGACTAAAGATGGAAGGAATCGACGAGTCTGATATGGGCCAGGTGCCTATAAGCTTTTAGCTAACATATATAAATAACTGTGAGTTAATAACTTCCTTGTTAAATTACAAATACAGATTTTACTCAATTTTTAGGACACGTTTTTGTCTTATAGCTTACTAAGTTACAATAATAAACAGTCATTCAAATTTTAATTGTTGTTATGTAAGCTGGACTGGTTGATAATGTTCTTAATATAGTTAAACATACTAAACTAAAACAATACACATTGCACTTACTGAATAATTAAGCGTGCATCATAATATTTTTTAATTCGTTTAATGCTTTGCATTAGATTTCGATTCACTCTATCAAAAAATATGCTTTATATGGTGGCGTTTTTATTCACTACATGACAATTACTCTAAACCAAGGAATTTAGTTTATCGTAGCAGCTAAGACTATCCAGTGCTACGCTTCACAGACCTATATCGAGATAGACGAAAAGAGCACTTCGAACTGTATGAGAACCTAGCGTGTCGAGTTTTTCGTACGTACGATGACGTCATGACCGAGATTTTCTCCTCAAACTGTTTTTGACGAGCTCTTGCAAGAAAGCAATGCACTATTAACCATTTTCGTTGCTGCGTGACGCATGTTTTTCCGGCAATGGTCTCAAGCACAGTCTGCTTGAGACTTAGGTTAGGTCGGATAAAACTTTGACCGTGGATCAAACTTTTTACACGCAAAGTAGGCAAACTTTTACCGGCTATCTCGATATTATATCTGCTACGCTTACATTTCTTTCGATCTCCTCAAAGGAAGGCGTTTGGGATGTCAGGGCTAAGTCATCGGCATTCGGTATAGATAGGTGAACAATGGCGATGGCAATGAAATAGTACACGCTCCGCTCGACGTGCCTAGTGGACGCGGGGCTTAAAACTACAATACTCCAGCCATCTTACGGAAAGATTGTAAACAAATATTTGTACATCTTTCGTAATTATTCCACAAAAACAATAAATTTCAGTAAATTGATGCCATTTATCAAATTTTGACAACGAAAGTAAGCTATTATAAAGTGCTCATATTTTTAAAACGTGTAATTATAAACGTGTAGTTTGTTTACAAACATCATATTCGTAAAAGAGCTGGAGTATAGAGTAAAACGTAAACTTACCCTCGGTGGAATCTGTTGCCGGCTATCATCGTCCAGATACGTGTATGACCAATGTATACCAGGAGCCTTCATGCCGAGCACAAACATGATCATGCAGGACACATAGCGCCCAACGAACAACGCCATCTCGAGACGATCTTGAAGACTGCAATCAATAGTTCATATAAAAATAATGTAAATAAAACAACTTGTATTTTTTAAAGGTTCGCATTTATGGAAAGGTTTAGCTATCTTTAGTACGTCTTATTCTACAAACGCTTAGCGAAGTTTTCAGCTCCAAAAACAATCACAAACTATGTTAAAATTTCATTAAAAAAAATTAAGAAGGCTTTTCTTCATTTAACAATAAATTAACTCCGAAATAGCTTTGCCTTTTACCTATTTGAGACAGAAAACTTTAATTATAAATAAACCACACAGCACAGATGTAAATAAAATAAGAAAACATCAAAAACCAAGCTTACTCTTTCAATCTCCACCACCATCCATCCTTATTGAGGTTCAAGAAGGATAAATTCTCTGATATGAATATTAACGCCCAAAATACGAGTAGCACAAATCCATGACCATTGGGTGGCACTGAGGGTAAGAGGAACCGCCTTTCAATCACCGCTAAATATGCGGATAGCGGAAATGCTACAAGCGTTATTATTAGCGCTACAATCTGTAATACAAATGAGAAATATGGATAAAAACAGTATTGAATAGCTATATTTTATATCTTGAGCATAACATAGCAATGTTGCTCTTAACTTTGTTGAAAATAAAGTAGGAATTTGACATGAGTATAATGTTATAGAATAGAAGATTTGATTGAGTTTAATCTTCATCGACTAAGGACTCGCGCCAAGCTGGTTAACACATTTAACTCAAGAGGTAATGCTACTTTACCGTGCATCTTACTCTAAGTTAACCTAGCATGGCGCAAGTGGGCCTAAAAAACAAAAGGTCCTCCTTTCTAAAGTTGGCGAAAATTCGTTGTCGAAGTTGTAGTTCTCAATTCGTTGTGTTCTTATTCTAAAGAAAATTGAATGAGTTTCCTAATATTTAATTTTGATTACAATCTTTCGTTTCTCCCTGTGCGCTTTTACTTACTTTAACTAGCTTCCGCCCGCGACTTCTTTCGCGTTGAAATTCGAAAAAATCCTTAGGGAACCTCTAATCAGCTAGGTCATTGCGTAAAGTCAGTCGTATTCATTTGACAGTTCAATTGTATCATATTGTATGTCATTCCATACAAATTGCAGCCGTTCGAATACGACATGAACTGTCAAATGAAAACGACTACTTTACGCAATATCAACCAAGCGGTGAATAGCTGAACTAAAATGGTATTATGAGTTTGATAACGTTGTCATAAGGTGACTTAACAGCTCATGTTACTTCGCGGTCACGTTTTTCATACAATTTGGTATTATGAGTTAAGCTAGGTATACATTATTGTGTCGGGGTGTGTTGTGGTGCCGTCTGTTGTGTCGCAGAGTATTCATACTAATGTGGTGTGTTGTGTTACAATATGACGCATTTTTAGATCATTCGTATTTCAAGAGTTGTGGATTGAACACGTGTATAAAATGGAATCGTCTGACAGCGATTTCGATGAAGATATTCAGTTTCTTCTAATGATGAATCTTCTAAAGAAAAAGAAAAGGAGATATTGGGTTCATCCTTTAAATAGAACCAGGGAGACTAGAGGTGCATTTCATTGTCTTGTTCAAGAATTAAAAAGTGATGATGAAAGATTCCAGCGATATTTCAGATTTACTAAAATACAGTTTGAGCAATTACACAATTTTATTGAAAAGGTCTTGCCTCGCTCGCAAAAGGCGTCGTAATGACAGAATTGATCACGTTCACACTAGTGTGGCGCGACAGATCCCGCACCACCTCTCTGGCGCAACCGAGCGTCGAGCGATTTGGCTGCGACACAACGCGCCACAACACAACACAATCTACTAATGTGAATCTAGTCATAGTAAATGTACGTAAGCGATTGCCTTCTGGCTCGCCACGACACACCCCGACACAATAATGTGAACCTAGCTTTACTAATTTGGCAGATGCTCCTGTAATTTACGTTCACAGGGGCGGTTACGACACTCACGGCATTTCTTTCAGTGAGAAGGTATATTATTCAATTAAAATTAATTCATACACGACATATTTTGAAACAAATTGATGACAAGGCATTTTTTTGGATAGAAAATAATTTACGCGGTTGAACGAAACAAAGCACGATGAATTAACTAATTTGTATAGAGGCAAAATTGCGAAAACAGAAAAAACCTAACATTGGTTTGTCCCTCCAAAAGCGCATTTACTTAATTGTGCCTGCTATTACAACACACAACTTTAAAATCGACGTAAAGAATTAAAGAAAGTCGTAAAAAAGATAATAATATAGCTCTATTTATTTTGCAATGATTCCACGTAATCAATAATATGGAACTTCATTAGTAAACGGCGCCTATGGGCTCATTAATTGAACTGTGGACAACCAAGGCCCTTTTCGGGTCTTGGGATGTCGCTTGTCTTTAAAAAAGTTTCCTATTTTAGCAATACAAATATTATACAATATTTTAGATTGTGCAGAATTTCTTAGATTATTCTTAGGTAAGCGGTCTATTGTTTTAATGCAAAAGAAATCAATGTATCGTCGGCGAAGTAATTTCATATTCTCAGCCGACAATGAGCAAATACATAAAGATCAACTGTTTATTTATTAACAATGAATATTTTCGTGTATATTATATATTATACACTGAGTACTTGTAGCTTGTACTATAATTTCATTATGTATCTTTGATGATGATAGATGTCGTAACGTCAAATAAATACTTTTTTAATTTCTCTATTTGTGGCTCGATCTTTCTGTCCTTATCCTCATCATATCGACAGAAAGAGATATTGTCAATTTTACGTTACGTATTCAAATTCATGGCTCGATGCTGCCTTCTCACGTATTTACGTACCAGTTATCGTAGCGTTGCAAAAACTCATAATACCGATACGGTTGTCGGCGATTCGAGCACCGTATTTACGTTAACAGATGCTGTCACGTCACTTACGTTTACAGGAACAACTCATAATAGAGCTACAGGTTAGTAAGTAATTATTAAAAAACGGTAATATTTTTACTGTTGTAAGGAAATTGTAATATTTTTATTTAACCGCTTCTGTAGTCTAGTGGTAGCACCCTTCGGTATAAGGTACAGAAGTCCCGATTTTGATTCCGGGTGTAACATATTGTATTCGGTTTGGTTCGTGGTAGGACTTGTTAGTCCGCCTGGCTTGCTCCCATCATCTTATCTAAGCAACAATGCTTTCAACGTTGTGTGGACAGCGGACACCAAAAATATTTAGCATTGTATAGTTTCATTTCTCTTTAATCGCTAATAGTTATTTACTACGAAGTGATTTCGTCGTTTTTTCGCCGAATCTGCAAAATCGGTCTCGCTCCCGCGCGCGTCTTTTTCTCATTGCTATCTCACTACAGCCGTAAAGCGCCTTAAAAGATAAGATAGCCGGTTCCTCAGTGTTTGAGAATCCCGGAAAAAGCGCAATCACCTCCTTAAGCCTACAGAGAGCTGTAAACCGTTTTTCCGGCAACTGAAAATCTTAACTCTACCATCACTATATATATACGAAGTTGCTATGTTCATAACGCATAACCAGTCTTCTTTCACTACCTTTGAAGAAAGGAATCCAAATAAAAGTCATAGTGATGGGAGTAGGATATGTGCATCTAAATTTCGAACTGAACATGTAAACAGTAGTTTCTTTGGAATGGCCCACAAAATTTTTAATAATATACCTGTCGCTCTTAGAACGTCGCCGATAAAGGTGCTTAAAAATCGTCTTATGGCACTACTTGTTGACAAAGCCTATTATTCGGTGCAGGAATTTCTAAATGACAAATACTTGCAATGATTTAGGTAACATTTTATGTTTATTGTGATTATTAATTCTATTGTTGACTATTATTTGACTTATAATTATTATGACATTTAAATTTTTATTATTGCAGGTATTACATATTTTTGACATTGTGAATTACCTATACTATTATTCATGCACTTATTTTTTTATTATGTAGGTGATAGATATTTTTGCCATTGTGAATTACTAATTATTAAATTGATATTTTAATTAACAAATAATTTAGACTTAGTTTATAAGTGACATGGCTTGCGTCATCTTGTGATTATATTTGTATACCTAGATTAAGGTGGAAATGTAGTGATACTAACAAACACAAGTTCTTCCATTATTGTAAAACTAACCTACATTTCACAAATAAATTATTCTGATTCTGATTCAGCTTTATCATTATTTATTAACATCAGGACGTATGAGGACGGTTAAGTGTTTCCCCGTTGTAAATAAAAAACTTAAGAGATGTATCTATCTTGAATATAGAAAGGCGTGGTACCTAGTTAAACTAAGCAGTGATGCATGCAGTTTTTATTTTCATTTCTTTATGTCATTTCACCAGCTGCCCTTTTCATGTACACGCGTTATAGAACTTATATGCCTAGCCGAAATAAATATAATACGCAAAGGACAGTTAGTCGATTACTGTAACTGTAGCGGTTAAGAAACTTTTACTATGCTCGGTATGGGTACCAAAAAAAACTATCTTCAGGTCCTCTGCAATTCTCAAGGCACGATAATACGTCAATATCGGCTGAATCCATCAACACAAACTGGGCCCGTATGGCCCCTCTGTCCGTCTACCTTATCCATCAATGAGCAAGTTCTAGTAGTAGGGAAATAAAATCATGAATGATGAAAGGAAATGAAACAGGGGCCCAAGTCTGCTATTTGACAATTAGCGACCAAATATTTCCATTCTATCGACATCCTATTGGCATTACAATTCCATTGTGCCAAATTTAGTATTCTGCTAAAAGTTTTTAAAATCTCGATGTAATGTCGATGGAGTGTCAGTTCAATGGAAATAGAATGGAAATGGTCTGTGAATGGATTGTGAATTAAATACGTTTTAAGTACTTTTTTGTGAATTTTATGTATTAATATCGACAAATTATATTTTTTGACGATATAAATATCAACATCTATTAAAAATGCATGTTTATTGTTAAAAAAAAGATAGAAAACATTGGTAGAGTATGGCTGTTATTGTATTGCAATTGCCCTTACCAAAATATGTGTTCTTCAATGACATCAATGTCTTCATGAAGTTTTGAACACAAGTTTGAAAACTTTGAAGATAAGTGTGTAAACAAAAATTGTATTTTAACAATGCAAGTGTTGAGGAACCCGTATCGCAGTGGTTCATGCGCTCGGCCTGCGATTGTTGAGGTTAAGCAACTTTCGCAATGGTCGGTCACGGGATGGGTGACCAAAAATTTACTATCTCGAGATTCTCCGTGGTTCGGAAGGCACATTAAGCTGTTGGTCCCGGCTGCATTTAAAACCCACCAATCCGCATTAGACCCCCGTGGTGGGTCATGGCCGGTTCTCGTCATCCATCTATAAGAAAGGCCAGTGTCCCAGCAGTTGGGACATAAAAATAACTGATGACGAGTGTTGAGCAATTAACTGCTCTTAGCTTGACCAGTACTATAATTTCTGTAAACATGCCATTTACTAAAAGTTAATAGTTTTCGATTTTAATCAACAAATCCGGAAAAAAATAGTTTTGTTATTTTTTTTGCGCTTTCTCAATGTTCCGTCACGATTTTTTTAGCAAATCTCAGATTCGATTTCGGTACCCCAAAAGAAATATAGAATCGAAGAAATCAGAACTACCCCAAAACTTGACTCAATTACAGGTTAGTTTAACCAATTTCAAAAGAAAGGTTTATAAGGAATAGACATATTATTTTTACAAACTTGCCTTGTGAAATTAATATGATATAAAGTAAAATTTAGTAAAATATAGATAAATTTTGTCAAATAAAGCTCTAAAAAAGGTGTCGTTGTTCAATGGCAGTTCAATGACCAAATGACAACTGAAAGTCCATTGATAGAAACGTTAAATAGTGAAGAGAATACCGTTTGCACCAACAATTACAATTCCATTCAAATAAAATCAATAGCAGACTACCGAAAAGATTAATAGCAGTTTGTGTCGGTGGAGTGTCGATAGAATGGCTTCGGACTTAAACAGTAAGAGAATACCAAATTCCAAAAACCATTAAACTGAGACACTATCGAAACTCTATTGAGACTCCATTGGTGTATTTTTATTAAGCAGACTTGGGCCCCTGATATTTATTTAAAATAAAACAACTTTTCCGGATATGAAACGCGCTAAATTTTACGAACTAAGATCAAATTGTCCGTGCCGTGTAAGACATAAAGATACGGTTAGATTTTTGTAGATAAATATCAAATATAAACGTGGTTATATAAACACATCTTAATTTTCTTTATAAAGGTGGAGATCGGCTCGCTTTCCAAGTTTTCTTGGCAGCTTCTTTCTTCAAAGGTGCTCCCAATTTGTGTAACCGTATCCGAACAAAAAAATAAATTAACTTTTCGAGGGTAGACTTATAAGTAGCCAGTCATCCCGTGACCACGGCAGCTGAAAAGGTGCCGAAACGTCGGGAAAATCAAAAAACCTAAAAAATACGGACAATTTGATTTTAGTTCGTGAAACAAAGCGCGTTTCATATCCGGAAAAGTTGTTTTATTTCAATGAACAGTGCGCGGCAAAATTTAAGATGTACGGATATTTATTTATTCAAAGACAAACATACAATTTATTCTCTTATTAATATGAATGGAATGATGTATATCATAATCATAGCATAAATAATGTATATCGTGAAGTTTATAATGTTCCAAAGCTATCGCGAACGAAATCGGAATGCCTTTAATTATTTTCTATCCAAAATTTTCTATCAAAAAAGGACCTTTCTATAAAAAAAAGTCATGTTCACAGCGATGGACTTCAAAATTAATACCATTTTTGGAATCAACATACTATCCTCTAAACCTTGATAACGATATACATTTGGATTTTTAGATAATTTACCCTTATTTATATTTAATTTCCAACCAAAAGCCAAATAAGATCAATAAGTGACTTTTACTTTGAAAATAAAAGACTTTTCTTACACAAATTCATCCCCCTTGTCACCCCTTTGATGGTGGAATTATCAAAACACACGGACAGGTAAATGTTATTTTCAATCGTTAACCTAAATACAAAGTTTGGAGTTCCTAACACTTTTACTTTGAAATTAAAGGGCTTTTCTTAGACAACTTCATCCCCCTTTGGGGGTGGAAATTTCAAAAACGCTGAGACAGGTAAATGTTTATTTTCAATCGACAACCTAAATACAAAATTTGAACATCCTAACTTCAAAATTGACTGACTTTCATACAAACGTTCATCCCTTGTTTTACCCCTTCAGGGGTGGAATTTCCAAAGATCCTTCCTTAGTGGATGCCTACACTGTTTAAGGTATATTTGTGCAATATTTCAAGTTTCTAGGTTCAGCCGTTTGGACTGTGCGTTTATAGATCAGTCAGTCACCTTTGAATTTTGTATATATAGATTATTATACGCACAGGAATGCTGGCTATCATCCACTCAACTTATCTAAGTAATTAATTCGAAATAATTATATAAGACGAATAACAATCTCATTGATAAGATATTCCGCTCCGCGCGGCGAGTTATTTTTATGATAGCGGTTCTGCCAAAATCTAAGATCTGTTCTTTACGTTAAGTAATATTGGATATGTTTTACGTAAGTGCGCCTGCGCCACTTATACCTCATCTAACCTTTTTTCAATGTTTAGTTTTATAATACTGTGAGAACCAAGTCATTGTCGAACGTTTGACGACCTCCGTGGTAGAGTGGTACGTACACCGGTTCAAGGTGGAGCCTACTCCGAGGTGGGTTCGAATCCAGGTAGGGGCAAATATTTGTATGACGAATACGAGCATTTGTCCATGACTCATGGACGTTTATATATATTTCTACACATAAATTGTTCGGGACGGCCGGCAGAATAGTGCAATAAAGTGAACAATAGACAGTGACTAATAATTGTGGCAATAAAGTTGTATTGTGATGTGAAATTTCGTGACTAGTTATAAGTGTAAAATCTATTGAATTCGTTGTCTATTGGTGTTTAATAGTATAATAATAAGTTTCTTTGTGTTTGGAATGTACTTAGTCGATAATATTTGCAGTTAGTGTTTTTCGTGTATTGTAAAGTTTGTTCGTGTTGTACTAGTTTGTATGAAAGTTTTATGCAGTAGGTATTTATAGAGTAGGTATTTAAAAATAAATTATCCCATGTTGATAAATTGATGTTACGCACATAGCGGCTAATTAAAACTTCACGATAAGGTATGATACATACGAGTTAAGTAAATAGCTGATAAGATATTAAGAAATAAAGTATATGTTTTCGTGTGTTTTCTAATTTCCCAAAACGATTTATAGATAGATTAGAAATAGTATTGAACTTAGTATTGTAAATGTAACTTAACTTGATAGCAATAATTTTTAGAATATTTTAATATGTAACATGTAATATTGTGACTGATAAGGAAATGTTAGTGATAAGAAACGTCGTATGTGCATAGATAAAATGAGATAAATAAAGTTGAAAACTAGTGAGCTTGCGCGCGGCTCTCTATATGGTAATGCCTTTAAGTGGCTTAGTGAGAGTCGGGTTTCTATGGCTACGGATCATCACTTGTCCCACTCTCGCCTCAAGACTCTGAAAGAGACAGCAAGCAAGCTCTCCTAGTTCCTGGTACAACAAGCTCTTCTGCGTTTTACTTCGCAACCCAGCACCCAGTTCAAGATACCGTACGTCTCGCCCTCCGCAACGATACAGTCCACTGCCAAATCCGAGCGGGGCGTGCGGCACATAAATACTTATGTATTTTTATCCGTTACCCTATTATCCCTTAACACAAGCCTTACAGTGCTTACCTACTTTGGGGCTAGGTTAATTGGTGAGTGTAATAAATATTTATTTATTTGTGTTATTATTTATCGTTTTATAGAACACCAAATATTTACCTACATTTTTACAAATATAAACATGTATATAGAAATGTATGACACATTGAGCAGCGTTCTTACCGGACGAAATGGCGAAAGTGCTATTTCCTATACATTTTTTGACTTAACGTCCTCGATAGTTATTCGACACTATTTCCATATTTTTTCTTGCTAGCCCTTCAGATCATTTTCGGCGAATAGTTAGGTATATAATATAGGTATTGCGCGTAGTATTAAATAAGTATATAAATAAGTTAGCTTACCATATAGCCATATATATGTCCTCCTTTAAACACATAGACCTGTAGCAGAAACCTGATCATAGCCAGAACGGGTATAAACAGAGTGAAGAATATTTGCACATTGAACAAACGGGATGACCTGACATCAACTACTTCAATAGCATATCTGAAACAATTAATTACATCATCATCATCATAGTTTCTGCGGAACTTTGATGGTCCCAGCATTTCTCAATTGTCGCATTCATCTGGAGAATTACAGTTCAGATAAATGCGACAATTCCTCAGGAAAAGCTGACCTCAACTATTAGCCCTAGTTCCAAGGGCGCTATAAAAAGCGTTCGGCTTCGGAGTAGGGAGCTTTTTATGTATGGGAAATCTGCGCGCAAAAAACGCCTGCGTGTGATTGATCACACAGTCGAAAAGTCTTAGGATCTATTCGTAACGGTAGAAGTATGCGCCCCTGTCTTCTCATACGACTGAAAGACCAGATTTTTTTTTAATTCTATATATGCGCACTTACTTAAGTGACGCTTGCGCCGTTTACGGCCGCTTTCGATGAAGGCTGCTGTCCATAGTTAGTACGAGTCTGACATAACTCTCTCAATCTCTCTCGCGAATAAAAAAAGGCGTTTAAAAAGCGTTCGTGCGAATAAATAATAATAAACTTACAATTTCTCAAGTCATTTACAATTTAGTGTTTAGAGATTCTGTGGTTACGACTTACAGTTGGTTTCGAATGATTATAGATTAACAACAGAATAAATCAAAAGAAGAGCAAAGGATAAACCGAAGTTTTATTGCCTAGATATTTTATTATTTAGTCTAATATAATAGCTTAATGGTTCCAATCCATGGGTAGGTTACCAAGACAGAATTATTTTTTTTAAACATTCATGAGACAACACAACAGAGATGTGATCAACCCAACATTAATATACTTAGCTCCACATTCAATTTCAATGATGGCTGGAATTATAAACTAAGTTCAACTAACCAGCCATACTGAGCACAACCAAACCCCTTTCAAAGACCAATACCCGTTCTTCCGGGAGTCCACGTAAAAAACATTGCAAAGATTTTTCTGTACACTTGTAGTCTGTTACCATGTGATAAAAATTAAATGGGCAGATTATACACAATGATAACAAAGAATGCGGTAAGTTAAAGCGAATCAAATACGAGATAAGATAGCTAAGCATCGGCAGATATGCGATTTTTGTATAATCCGAGAGAAAAAAGATCACTGTTAATAACGAACTATGCTCGATTCATACAGCGACGTCACAACACTGTTTATGTTGTGGTCATAGTTATCTCTACGTGACTTAGTTCAGTCACGCACCGCGTCAATACATATACTTAACTATATTGCGTATACATACAATTTGTAAGATGAAGATAATTACTTATTGAAACGCGCTATTTGGTAGGTACACTATGCTATAATCGCCGCCCAAACGGCGGCGAAGTACTAATTTGTCGTATCGTTCGTAAACACAAATTAATACTTCGCCTAAGGTACTGTAGAATAGTGTTTAAATTGGTTGGTCTCTTTGACCCTATTTATGAACCAGTCTACTAAAAATACAATATCTGAAAAATTATTTAGTCAGAAATAATGACTCCTATAGAAATAACTAGCTTCCGCCCTAGGTATTACCCGCGTGGTTCCCGTTCCCGTGGGCATATCGGGAGATAAAAATTAGCCTTTGTTACTCTCCGTCCTTTTAACTTACTCTATGCCAAAAATCAAGTCGATTGGGTGTTAAGTTAGAGCGCGAAGGAAGAACAGAGGAACAAACAAACACATTTTCGCATATATAGGTAATATTTGTTAGGAATAGACTCGAGAACAGGCCATCAATGAGGATAAAGTCTATTGTACATTTGTTTGGGTACCTTACCCAGTTAAAATAATAAAATATGATTACAGGATTAATTTGTCATAATTTTGTTATAAAGAGTAACAAGTAAAAAAAAACTTTGACAAAATGAACAAATAGATTAAGGGGTCATTGCAGACATTAATAATCTCTTACAGTACAATACAACTTACTTTACACGAATACAAACCTAACCTGATAACCCAATTTAAGGAAAAATTATATAAGTAATATTAGTGGCCGCCTACATAGCATGTTACGTCTTTTGTCGCGAAGGAGAGATGATTCATATTTATTTTCTGAATGCTTTCTTAGTATGGTATTCAAAATGAATAGCTGTCGTACAGATAAGACTTTGCAGTGCTGGTAAAGATCCGTGGTGGGAAAACGTTATGGAAGAGAGAAAGCAACTTTGAGTACAGCACGTTGTGCCCGCTCTAGTTTGAGTAGTGTTGTTTTTGGACAGCCACCCCACGCACCAATGCAATAAGTTATTGTTGATTGACACAGACAAAGGTATATCATTTTGATAATACTTGGCGATGTGACACGATGTGTGGTGACGGCCTGTGCCGTGTGGTGACGGCCTAAGAATACAAGGGTCACCACTCCCTTACATGCCTGGGATGTCGTAAGAGTCGACTAAGAGGCTCGACGCATTGAAAACCTGTGCGAGAGAAGGAAAACTTGAAACAAACCCTCTACCAACCCGTCTGGCCAGCGTGGTATCAGTAGGCTAATAGCCTCCTATGAACGCCACAATAGGCGTGAGCTAGGAGAGGCTTATATCCAGCAGTGGACGTCCACAGGCTGATGATGTGATGATGTGTGTGACACAGACTCTTAAATATATACATCAATTTCCTAATTCTCGTCGATATAAGATCTATATGCTGACTGCAGTTATGGGTCTTGTCAATTGTCACAGTGGACAAGAACACTGGAGAATTTCGGGGTCAGTACAATGAGCAATTATAGAACAGTCAGTGGCCACAGTAGCGTCTTTTAGGGAGAACGAAATAAATTTACATTTATTCACATTAAGAGAGAGTATATTTTCTCTAAACCATGAAGATACTATATTGAGACCCAGCTGAGAAGATCGATGAACGTCGGCCCATGTATTTCCACTGAACAGAAGTGCTGTATCATCTGCAAAAGTGATAACTCTGCCTTGTGGTATATCCAGATTGCACAGATCATTTATGTAGCTTAAAAATTGGGGTGGTCCCAAGATACTACCCTGAGGAACTCCATGCGTGATTTGTAAATCGTTACTGTAGAACTCGCCAATTTTCACTCTTTGCAACCGATTAGTGAGGTAGCTTTTAAAAAGCTGTAGTTGAATCTGGCGTACACCGAAACGCTCCAGCTTTGATAACAAAAGTAGGATGGACACAGTATCAAATGCTTTGGCCAAATCCAAGAAAATTACTACAACTTTTTGTTCAAGCCTTCGATTCGATAGAGACCTGGGCGGTGCTGCAGTCTCTCTAGAGATGCCAAGTGGACTATAAGTATATCGAGATGTTAAGGTACTTATACGAACATGCTACCATGTCGGTCCGATTACAGAACCAGAGCACAAGTCACATCCAACTGCAGCGAGGTGTGAGACAGGGAGACGTCATTTCTCCGAGACTGTTCACAGATGCGTTGGAGGACATGTTTAAGCTCTTGGACTGGAAAGGACTCGGCATCAACATTAATGGCCAGTATCTGACACACCTTCGTTTTGCCGATAAAATAGTTCTTATGGCTTAGACCTTGGAGGACCTGAACACAACGCTCGAAGATCTCCGTAGTGCTTCCTAAACAGTGGGTCTTAGGATGAACATGGATAAGACGAAAATCATGTCAAATTCCCATGTTGTACCCAATTCAGTTCACGTTGGGAACACTACACTCGAAGTTGTTGACCACTACGTTTACCTTGGACAGACAATCCAGTTAGGTAAGACCAACTTCCAGAAAGAGATCTCCCATCGAATCCAACTCTCGTTGGGCAGCATTCGAGAAGCTCCGTAAAATCTTCGCGTCCAACTTACCGCAGTGTCTCAAGACGAAAGTCTATGACCAGTGTGTGTTGCCATGCCAGTGATGACTTACGGTAGTGAAACGTGGTCGCTAACTATGGGTCTGATAAGAAAGCTCAAGGTCACCCAGCATGCAATGGAGAGGGCTATGCTCGGCGTTTCCTTACGTGATCGAATCAGAAAAGAGGAGATCCGTAGGAGAACTAAAGTAACTGACATCGCTCGAAGGATTGCTCAGCTGGTGGCAGTTGGCGGGACACATAGCGAGAAGAACCGATGGCCGTTGGGGCGGAAAGGTTCTGGAATGACGACCGCGCACAGGACGACGATCCAAGGTGGACCGAAGATCTGGTGAAGGTCGCGGGAAGCCGCTCGATGCGGACTGCGCAGGAACAATCGTTATGGAGATCCTTGGGGAAGGCCTATACCCAGCAGTGGGTGTCATATGGCTGAGACGACGATACATTACACAATCAACATATTTTTGTTTTCGCCAAACTGCAATGCAGTTTGTTGGCAAGATTTTTTTATTTATTTTTTTACAACTAACTGGAGTGGCATTATCAATAACTAGAGGCCGGGCGCGGTTTTACCCGCGTGGTTCCCGTTCCCGTGGGAATTTTAGGATCATTTATAGCCTATGTTACTACTTGGGGTCTAAGGATTCTCTATACCAAATTTCGTCAAAATCGGTCCAGTACTTTTTGAGTTTATTCGTTACATACTTTTTTTTTTATTTTTTTATGTAATTGTTTGTCCTGCGATCTGTCTCTGCGACATTGAGCTGGATTTGTAATAAAAAGTTTTATAACGGGCATGTATGGCACAGTATCCAATGATATGTCCCAATTGGTGTTAACTCCTCACGTAATCAGATCTTGAGGAGCACGTCTTTTCAACCTTTTGAAGGTGGAGTTTGGCTCTATGCTCATCAGCTCCCTTGCCAGAATGTTTGGATGGCGATTTAATCTTTCTGAGTATTTCAGTAGGGAGTTTCTCAATACATCCTTGACAGTTTCAACTTTTAGGTCTTTGTGGAGGCGCGTGTTTGTTAGGTACCAGGGTGCACCTGTTATCATCCGCAGGGTTTTTTACTGGAACCGTTGCAGGATCTCTATGTTTGATGTGGATGCTGTTCCCCACAGCTGAATGCCATAAGTCCAGATAGGCTTTAGGATACTTTTATAGAGTAGTAGCTTGTTTTCTAGACTAAGATGTGACTTACGACCCATTAACCAATGCATCTTACGGACTTGCAGATCTAGTGCTTTTTTTTTTGTTTGGATGTGTTTTCTCCACGTTAGTCTACGATCCAGGTATATGCCCAAGTATCGTACGTCGTCAGATTGAGGTATTTTAATTCTATTCAGCTCGACTTCGGGACATGAGTCTCGTCGCAAACTAAATGTTACGTGGACTGATTTAGTTTCGTTGGCTTTTATTCTCCTTCTCCAGTCCTTCAACCAGCGAGACAGCTCGTCCAGGTTTCTTTGTAGCTTGGCTGATGCTCCTGGTTTTTTTTTTCTTTTTTTTTTTGTCGTTACATACAAAAATACAAATCTTTCCTCTTTATAATATTAGTATAGATGTATAGTTACATTAAAACCTTAAAAAAACTATATCAAGCGAAAAGCATGTATACACATTATTGTTTTCCAAATTTTCAATCAAAAAAAGCTTGGAGTTTCTTTTTTAAAGTAAGTTTACAGATATTTATATTCTTTCTTAAAAAGTGTATCCTATTATAAATTTTTGGTAACAAATATTTATTAGTTCTTGCGCCGCAATAATGTTTAATCTTAGAACAAACATATTTATTTTCCCTTATTCTTCTGGTATTGTATTTATTAATAACTCTGTTTTTAAATTTATTATTATGATAGTATTGTATTGTTATTAAATATTTTAACTCGGCCTGAACAGATAGAATTTTATAGTAGGTAAATAGTTTTTCCTAGTCACCGTTACATTTCGTTTTTGTTTAAGTTATCTGTGTGACAAATATCTGCCAAATTGGTTCAATCGTTTTTGTGTGATTATGTAACAAACATTGAATCTGTTACATAAGTATATTTATTTATTTAATACTTTATGCACATTGTACAAAGGCGAACTTAATGCCTAAGGCATTTTCTACCAGTCAACCTAAGGATTATGTGGAGACAACAAGAAGTAGGGTGCACAACCATTGTAAAAAAAATAACATAGGAAATGATTAATTGTAATTAAATTAAATATACTATTAAGAATATAAATACATATACAATAGTAAAAAAATACTATATATAAATATATAATATTATATACATATTAAATATGTGTATATGGGAACCATTTAAGCAGAGATTGATGCAGAAATTGACGATTTTTTTCTTACACTTTTAGAGATCCTTACTACTTCTGTGATTAAAAGGTACATCGATTGCTTGATTTTATATTAAATTGAGAACATAATGATCAAGGATAATTAATCTTATGAATATTATTTTCGTTTCATATATGATAAAAATACCTCGAAAAGTACTCCTATTTTGTTAGCAAAATTGACTACTTTATTTAATATAATTTATAAAATTATTTATAATTTTAAAAATAAATATACAGCATTAGATTGCGTAGTCTTCAAACAATGCTTGTACATAAGTAACTATAACAAAAATTGTTAGTAAGGAAAACAAACTTTCTTTTAAAATCTTACAAATCGGAAATTTCATAGGTAAAGACCTAATATTTAACTTCAACAATTTTATTTAATTCAACTGATTATTTAAAATAAATGCTATTTGCATTTTATTCTAGCACTGTTATTAGTAGGAAGCTGGATGAGAATTTTCCCATCAAGTGGACCAATTCTTGTAATGCTGCACTAACAAACAAGATTAACAAATACTTACACACACTATGTCAAATGTATAATTATTGTAGTTGCTCACTTGCAACTTTGTTCATGTGGATATCCATCAAATTGGGAACATTTGACCAGGATGAAATAGTTTTCATCCTGGTCAACCTAACTACCCTGTTTTGATGCAGTTGTGAAGTATCATGTAAGGCACTCTACGCACTATCCATCATGATGTCCGTTCAGAGAGGGATAGAGCTATACGAGGGAATAGGAAGTTGTATTTGCAAATCTTATCATTGTATAGCTTCATCCTTCTCGTGCTGGACAGCAAGATATGATATGCTATATATGGATAGTGCATAGAATGCTTAACTGAATTAGTAAAATATTTTGAAATATGTCTAACAGAAAAACTTATGTGTAATAATTAAATATTTCAAATATTTAATTATTACACATTATTTCATGCTATTTTTTTAACATACCTTGCAATACTTATGGTAAATTTTAAATAGAAAAATTTGCAATGCCGATTGGATTGCATAACACTTATGCAAACATGGACTGTAATAGAACTCCTTACCTATATTTTTAAGTTTATTATGAAGTATTGATTAGCTACCTATATCAATATTTTATTGATCACATTATTAATAATGCTCCAATAAAAAAACAATTGAAATACTATACCTTTTATACATAACAATTTGCATCGCACCGAAAACTAGCAAAAATCCTCCAATGAGGGCAGCAGATATTGTTTCCATGAAACATTGTGATATTCCATGGTCAACCCACACTTCCATCAAAGTAACATTTGGTGGACAATAACCCATCATTTCTGAAAAGTAACAATATTTTATTTTCACATTTATACAATATTTTTTCTTAATTAAAAAATCAATTTCATTTATAAATCAATCAAATTGGTACTTTATGATATTTCAATGTAGTACAGTCAACAGCAGCTATGGCTCTACACTTTGACCTTGAGAGCGCCCTTACGTCGGTCGTAACAGGGGCGATTTTCATAGTGCAAGCCGTAGCTGCTGTTGACTTTAGATTAAAGTTACACATTTACACTGGTAGTCAGGTACACAAGCTGTAAACTTGAACTGACACGAAATAAGTTCATTGCTATGCTAGCTCTCTTTATGTAGATTATGTAGGTTCTGCGCGGTTATTACAGCATTTCCTCACTTTCAAAACATATCGACTTATTACTATGCATTGTATTGAAGTGGAATCGAATCATAATTATCAACGTATTGGAAAAATCTATTACTTACTGGTTATTTAGTCTGGTTATTACCGCACGTGGTCTTAAGTTCTATTTCCTTGAGGTGCTTCAATAAAACCGGCTTATTTAAATTATAAATCAAAATCCCACTATCATTTGTGTAGATAATCAAAGACGTCCCACAAATCAATGACAGTCGGACAGGCCAGACTGTCATTTGTGTGACGTCTTTGACTGTCACAGTCACAGTCACAGAACACAAATTACTGTCACAGTCCTTCCGATTTCCGATTGTTAGTTTGACAGGCAGCGAGGCAGATGAAGCAGAAATTTGCTCTGCTCTGTTCACAGATTGTGTTTTAGTCTGCAACAAAAATTACTAACGTAAGAATCTGGCAGTGTTGGCATAATAAAATACAAATTTTCCCTCTCATCGCCAAAAAAACCTGCATGGTGTTAAAAGCATGAAAAATGGTTTGATTGATCTTGCCACTAATCGGTTTGACATTTTGACCCATTTGTACATTACTATATAATTTGTGCATAGCACAACAAAATAAGTAATAGGAGGGAAGTAATAACTACAATGACTGACGTCATAATTTTTTTGTATGTGAATAAAACTGAAACCTATCGTGTGTTGGGTGAATCCGCCGTTTTGATTATTTCTGAGTTTTTTTTAACTTGTCGGAAATGCGTGCTAAACGCTATAAATTAAAAGGTTTTTGGATGAACTTTACAATACTACAAAAACCACTAAAATCCAATAAGAGAGTTAAAAGTTATCGTTGTTCAAAGTTACATAATAGGTTATTTGACAATGCGAAAAATAAAGTGTCAATTACTGTTATAAGTTTAAAAATGGTTTTTTATTAACGTAAGTTGAAAATAATTATAATTTTTTTTAAAAATCCGTAAATAAAAATGCATTTTTTAAACGTTTTGTCATGTGACACAAAACGCTCCTGATTCGTCGAGTTTATAATGACGTCACCTGCTTGTAAACATCGTTTGACTACGTATGTGGATGAAAAGCAGAATACAGGCAAGTGACGTCACCGAATCCATTGCAGCGCCATATTGTCCAAGTAGCTTTTTGACTCGCTATTTAAATATTGAATTTTTAATTTGATATTTTTCAGCAAATATGTACCAGAATTAAAAAAAAACAACTTTTACTGGGTTCCTTAAACTCCACTACATAATATAAAATAGATTTTCAAAACCTGTCAAATAGCCTATTAAAATGGTAATTATGTATATAGTATGGTAATGATTTTTCTTTATCGGTAATGACAACAAGTTAATTGTAATGATGAAAAAGAGTAAATAAACCTGTTTCTGGTATGAATCAGCGAGTGATATACAAAATTACAATACAATTAGATGTTCTAAAACAATGACAATCAAATGATATAAGGGTAAAATCTTAAATATATTAATTCTTCACCGATGAAATGATTTTTGGATTATTCTTTGGAAATTAAGTACTTCGTATAACTAGTTTAATTAGTAGGTCACGAATTTGCGGCACTTGATGTCGAGACAATGGGCCTTTAGTTGTCCGACATAAAATAATAATAAAAAGAACCAACGCATTAAAGCGTAGATAAATATATTTACACTGAAAATACACATAACGGATGTCATGCTCCCACTGTGTAACTTCACCACGGCTGACGGCTCCAAAATGGGTGAAAATGTAGGATGCGGAATATACGGCGACAGCCCTCGATTCAGCAAGAGTGTGAATCTAGGCAAACACGCCACCATATTCCAAGCAGAGGTATACGCCATCATAGAATGCGCGGAGGCCAACCGCCAACGAAACTACATAAATCAAACCATTTTTATCTTCTCAGATAGTCAGGCAGCCCTCAACACTATCAATTCGAGTGTCATATATTCGAAATTGGTGAAGACTGCGTCGATAAGCTGAATGCGCTGGGACAACGGAATAAAATTATTCTGAAATGGGTACCAGGTCACTCAGGAATCATTGGCAAAGAAAAAGCTGATGAACTAGCAAGGGCTGGAGCTCAGGGCCAACAGCTAGGTCCAGAGCCTTTCTGTGGTATCTCAAAGGAACAGGCCATGCAACTTCTTAAGGGCGAGTCAAAAAAATACTGGTTAAATCAACCAGGATTAGTACACGCCAAATCTCATATCGAAGGCTATTCGCAAAAGCAAACTGCTGAACTTCTAGAACTCAGCAGAGCAAACATAAGTGCGATAGCAAGAGCATTAACTGGACACTGCAAACTAAAAAGGCACCAATTTCAAATGAAATTAATTAATCTACCTGGGCCGGCATATAATTCGACCAGAGGAACTATAATCTCTCAGAGCTAGGAAGATTTTAGACTTCCTGGAAGCCGCCAGGCTAAAAGAGATACTATAACAAGGTGGCGAGTTACAATAGATCTTATAGGTCGCAGTGAATACAGTTCCAACTGGAGCTGAATAGCCCCTATATCCTACAAATTAATCTAATTAATTAAACTTTCCCCTCATTTCAGCATTTTGTATATAATGAAGTCCCTAGTGTGCCTCTAAATTTAGATTGAAATCCGTCGATAAATAACAATACTATTATTTATAGCAGAGGGTCCGGAAGCTTTAATGATGGCGTGGTCCAGGAAATAAAAGTAGGGCGTTGCAGAAACAAATTGTTCACAATTTATTATAATACTAAAAAGTGTTAACAGCAGTTAATAACAATAGATAAAAACGGATAATTCAGAATTGTCAATACAACCGTACTCACAGACCGGGCATTAAAGAAAAAGAGACACAGGGCAGAGAGAATAGAATCGTCCGTAGACAATTGACGTTTAGTTGATGCAAAGACATTATTGCATACAGCCTAATAAGGGGTGTAATACACTATTCTTAACAAATACTACAAACTTTTCCCTTTTCCCCCTATTTAACCACCAATAAAAAATCACGTTCGATAAAAAAAAACAAATTCGATAAAGCGTGTGTCAAATTTCATCAACATCGGTTGAAAAATGCGGCCTGTAGGCGAGAAGAGACAGACTGACAGACAGACAAAAGCATTTTTGGCCAATCTTGAAACTAAGACGCTTCGCTCAATCGGTCAATTATTCATATAGAGAATACGAAATTTTGTAAAGATGATTCTTGAATGTGATATTAAATTTGAAGGGTAGTTCATAATTGCCAGTGTGCCACTTCTTATTTTTAGAATATAATTTTCAGAATTAATCGTTACTTATTGATCATTTTTTGTTCGCCGTCTAAGACTCATATATTAAACTCGCAATGTGAATATTTTTTAAAAGCTAAAAGCAAACATCGCATATTATCAGTATATTTATAAGAGATAAACTCCCAGTATGTCATTACCGTCTACATATAATCATTACCATTGACACATACCATAGGATATTGATGACCACGGAAATGACTTACATGACTTCTTTTACGATTTTATTTACTAAATATCACGCTGCAAAAAACCCTCCAGCTATTTCTATGGTGTTGTCCATAAAACACACAACCCTAGATATTTGAAAAACATGCAGTATTGGTGCTTAAGATCGGCAAAAATATAAAAATTGCGTACATAAAAAAACTTTTTTTTTTACTAATCAGTAGGTACCACTACTGTAGCTATATAAATTATGGGCTACTAAATCGTATCGTCTCGCAATGATTTGGATCATTAGTTTTAGCAATATGTATGAATATTTTCATTTTCAGCATTTTTAGAAATGAAGTATGAAAATCTATGAACTTGTACACCTTCACTTAGTTAGAGAAATCCTTCAACTTGTGTGTAGGATTGTGTAGGATTTTATACCTGAAAATGAAATGTTACAAAATAGTATTTTCTAGCATGTCAGAGATTTACTATTTGTTCTCATTCATTTAGCAAATACTTCCTTTGTCTTTTTCTTAGCCTAAAGAAATCGACTAAGACTTTGCTATAATATAGAGTTTAGCGCGAAAGGTCTAGTCCGGTAACCGGTTACACCGCTCAGTGGTAAATGAATAGGTTACTAAGTTCTAGTGATTTAGTGGTTTTACAAAAATAGAACAATTTTTTTTTAATTAACGACGGAGACTTTCTTAGCCTTCTTCATACCTGATGTTAAGTATTGATAAGGCTGAAGATGGAAGCGAGCCTCTCCCGGAATCCTCAACCACTGAGGAACTGGCTATCTTATCTCTAACTGCCGGAACACAACAATGCTGAAAACATTGTTATTATGGCGTCAGACTTAGATAAGATGGTGGTAGCTAGCCAGGCGGACTCACAACAAGTCCTACCATCAACCAAACCGAATACAAATTGTACAACCGCTGGGAATCGAACCCGGGACCTCTGGGTCTGATACCGGTGGTTGTTACCACTAGACCACAGAGGCGGTAAATTATCTAAACAATTAATTATCCTAAGACATATGCACCATTTGTATTGATTTATTAACATAAATTTCTTAAAAACACAATCAAAATCGTAAATCGACAGTTTCCTCCACGTTTACTTGACTTGCGATTTCGTTTATGTTTTTTAGAAATTTGGGTTGATTGGGAAATCAACGATTTTTTTTAAAGTCAAAGTCAAAGATTTTTATTCAAATAGACTTATAGATAAGCTTTCGAATCGTCAAATTTTTTTTCCTACCAGCCATTCACGACATCTCTTAACTGATAAGAAGAACGGCCGCAAGAAACTTATCAGCTTTAACAGAAGCAACAACCTTTACAAAGGAACATAGTCGTTGCCAAACACAAATCTACAATCTTGAAACATATTTAATATAAGAGGAAATTTTTCTTATACTCAGTTATTAGAATGTTTTCCTTTTATACAATTACAATAGTAATGTTTTATGTTCACTTCCATACATTTTGGTCTTTCAAATAATCATCTATCTTGTAATAACCTTTGCTTAAGAGCGTTTTTTTAACATATATTTTTAATTTATGCATAGGCAGCTCAATCACTTGTTGTGGAACTTTATTAAAAAAGGCTTTGCCTTTCCCCAAAAACATGCGACTGCATTTTTCAAGCCAAAATCTTGGAACGGCAAGCTTATTCTTGTTTCTAGTATTAAAATTATGAACATCGCTATGCTTAATAAATAAATCGTGATGTTTCCTTACATATACTATATTATCATAAATCTATTGTCCCGCCAAAGTTAGTATATTAATCTCTTTAAACAAATCTTTAAGAGAATCTCTCCATCGAAGGTTGTAAATGGCGCGCACAGCTCTTTTTTGAAGTATTAAAACATTTTCTATATTGGCTGCTGAGCCCCACAACAACAGGCCATAGGACATTGCACTATGAAAATAACTAGTAAACTAGTCTTGCTGCTTCAATATCAGTAAGGAGCCTTATTTTCCTTATTGCGAAAGTCGCAGAACTAAGTCTACTCGACAAGGTTTCAATATGTGGATTGTAGTTTTGAATCTAATGTAATGGCAAGAAATTTAGTACTTTCAACTAACTCTACTACATCCCCATTCAAATTGATATGCATGTCGACCTGCACTACATTAGGTAATGTAAATTTAACAAATTTCGTTTTGGTAGTATTAAGAGACAAATTATTACTGTTGAACCAGTGTGCGACTTGAGAGAGAGCACTATTTACTTCGTCAGAACAATTGTTTCCTCTATCAATTTAAAAAATTAAAGATGTATCATCTGCAAATAGTACTGTCTCACATAAATTACTCGCGTAGTTAGGGAGATCGTTAATATATATTAAGAACAGCAGAGGGCCCTATATTGAACCTTGGGGCACGCCCATAATAATGGGGGCTCCAGTAGAAGCAGTATTATTTACACTCACTTTTTGATTTCTATTGTGCAAGTATGACTGCAAAAGACTAACTGATTTTTTAGAGACAACATAATGTTCTAGCTTCTTTAAAAGTGTAACGTGATCGACGCAATCGAAAGCTTTAGACAGGTCACAGAATATACCAATTACGTCTTGCTTGCCCTCCAAAGCCTCAAAAATATGTTTGAGCAGTGCTATTCCAGCATCTGTATCATAATTGTTCTACATGGTGGTGGAAGTAATTGGAGACTAAGATGGTAACCACAAATTATATAGTAATGTACAAGTAAGTAATTTATATAGTAAGTTATATAGTAAGTTATCCTTTCACGAGTAGTGTTAAAAAAGGAAAATAAAATTAATTAGAATGAGAGAGAATTCTCTAGAGAGTGAGATAACGCTACATAAAATTTTTCTTCAAGACAAGACTCAATCAATCATGTAGGTGTTCGTAATGTTAGCTCCAGATGTACCTATACCTTCATAGTAGGTAGAAAGACACTGACTAATGACTGACACCCATTTGCACTAAACTTAAGAATCGCATACGGCAATTCTTATATTTAATTTTATCAAATATCCATAATAAGAGTACCTTAGCCTAGGTGCTCGATAACGGGCCCGTAAGTTAAGAATTAATTCGCTTTAGTCGATTAAAGCACGTCTTCAAATTAGTGAAAAGAAACTTAAAATTAAATACATAAGCTTCTTGGTTAGTGCAAAGTAATTTTTAAGAAAAGTACATATGAATGAAAGATAAGAATAGTCTTACGCTATTCTTAAGTTTAGTGCAAATGGGTGTGATGATATGAGAGAGAGAGAGAGAGAGAGAGAAATATTTTATTAACACAAAAGACCATAATACAAAGTACACACAAAAACATGAAAACGATACAGATTAAAAAGCAACACAAAAACACATTACAAATAACACAAAATACAATAATATGGCCTTCAGGTCAATAGGGTCCCCGCCTCAGCATGTGTTGCCATGACACTAGATGTGTCACGGCAACGCCGGTATTCTGGCAGGGCACGTAATGATACCTATTTGCACTAAACTCAAGATTCTTTCTTTATTTTGAATCTTTGTGCTAATATTAGTGAGAACTTACATACGATTTATAGTAAAATGATCAATCGAAAAGGAACACAGCCACTCTTGAATGTTTGAGTGAATATGTCAAATATTTTCATTGTGGTGTTGTGTGTGAGTGTGAGTGGAAATGAAACACTATTTTGTTCCGTGTGTGCCATATTATTACTTTATTCTTTGGTGTGTGTGTAGTGCAAGTGACGGACGGGTGGTCAGAAACGGTTTCCGATTATCACAAAACGAATTTCTCTTAGATATGTCCTCAAATCTTTTATAAGACTGCCCGTGAGTGACTAATAGAGTCCTAACACTAATTATCTTTTGTCAGAGGCAATGTAAATACGTGTTTAGTTTAGGATATTCGCGTAAAATGTAAATGTTCAGCATGTGTCACCATTCATCAACAATTTTATAGTGGAACAGTGAACAGTCGTCATGTGAGGAAAGGTTATGACTATCAGCTGGAATTCAAGTTAATTTAATTGGTGTTTGTGTTGTGAACCAGTGTTATTTATTTTTTGTCTGGTGGGAGTTATAAATTCAGTCTCAAAATGGCGGACCTCGAGGCTGTGCTGGCAGATGTCAGCTACTTGATGGCAATGGAAAAATCAAAATGCACTCCAGCAGCAAGAGCTAGCAAAAAAATAGTTTTACCAGATCCAAGGTAATGCACTATTTATGAATCTATGAATTTCCAATAGGGTTAGCAGTCCTTACCTTGATTTTATGCTTATTGTTTACAAATTTGGAGTAGCTCAGGGGTTATTATTTCTTCAAAAGTTCTAAAATACAAGGAACTTCATATAATTTTCTTTACTTAGCGAAAAATTATGATATGGTAATTATTCACATCAAATTCAAAATTAAAGTTTGCAGTTAAAATTCCCAAGCCATATATTACCTACTATGTATCTCATATTATTAATATGTATTTATAAAATTATACTGTGATCAAAGACAACACTCTGACCCAACTAAAGACTGATAATAAGAAAACTAGTAACAAATTTCATACAATCACACAAATTTACTAGCCTAAGGTAAGCTTCATAAGATTTTGTGTTGTTATGCATACTAGATAAAAGATAAATATTTTAGGTACTTTTTTTCGTAAATATATACCTACATAATACCCTAGTACCCAGACCTAGACAAATGGACATATTCATGCACTCAAATATTTGTCTTGTCTGGGGATTTGGCCGAAGGAACCCTCTGCGTATAACCCTTCCTTTGCAGTTCCGTAAAAAGGCAGCTATACTTACCCCTGCACCAGACAGGTTGTCACACTGATTTATATTTATGTATAATATAAAAAAAGAAAGTACATAAGATGTCACTATTAGTGAGTAAGCGGGTCATTCTCTCTTATTAGGGGTCATTGACCTAGGTATGTCTTTCAAATAAAACATTTGAAATTAAAACTTAAAAACATGTTTTTGATATTAAATGGGGATGAAAAAGTCTAGAAGCTGTTTCAATCGAATTTTTAATGAATAAAATAGCATGGATTTATTTTATTATGAATTAATAAATGAATGTAAATTGGAATAAATATTTTTGCATTTGTTTTAGAACAATTCATAAGTTTCATGTTCATGAACAGTGATAAAAGTATTTTTGACATTCAAATAAAAAAAATGGAACTATAATTGTTTCTGATGTGTTTTTAAAATTAATAAAATTAGGTCTTTAAAATGTATATTATTTATGTATTTAAAAAAGTATATAAGTATGTTTATCTGTTATCTAGTATCCATAATACAAGTTTGTAAAAACCATTATATTTATTCTTGACCTTTACTTAATTCATAAAATACCAACCAGAAACCACTTTTCAGGACACTGATATCCAGTATGGATTTTATGTATTAAAAATAAACTCTCACTTTAATATCAAAATAATGAGGACCAAACAGTCTATACTAATATTATAAAGAGGAAAGATTTGTATTTTTGTATGTAACAAATAAACTCAAAAACTACTGAACCGATTTTGACGAAATTTGGTATAGAGAATCCTTAGACCCCAAGTAGTAACATAGGCTATAAATGATCCCAAAATTCCCACGGGAACGGGAACCACGCGGGTGAAACCGCGCCCGGCCTCTAGTTTTCAATATTGTGAAAGATTTCTCTTTACATTACATTTGAGAAATTACCTTTATATAAAATCGGAACATTTAAAAATTAAATACTTTATTATATAATTAGGACCAAACAGTTGATTAATTGATTAGTACTAGTTAACAAGCCGTGTAAGCTATCAAGCTTACTATAAATTAGCAATCCACAAATTGGCATAGTTTTGGGCCATTACATTTTATTTACAGACATATTGATCTACCTTCCTGTTAGAAGCAGGATATTTTTTTATAGTTAAATGTCACATCTTTAGGTGAAAATAACTTCATAACTGTAGGCCACAAATATAAACAGAAGCTTCTTTTACAACACAGCATTAAACTGCAGTTGTTGTACAGTACTTTGCCCACAGACCCATATCAAGATAGATAGTAAAAGTTTACCTACCTTGTGTGTCAAAGTTTGATCCACAGTCAAAGTTTTCTGAGCTAAGTCAGCCTGCTTAAGACTGCCTGTCACTCAGAAAACGAAAATAGTTAGTTGTGCAGTGCTTTTTTGCAAGAGCTCTTCAATAACATTTCCACATCACTAAATCTCGCTCGTGAAGTCATCGTAGGTACGAAAAATAGGTAGGTCGACACACTAGGTTCTCCTACAGTTTGAAGCGCTTTTTTCGTCTATCTCAATATAGGTCTGTCACTTTACCTATTATCTTTAATCTAAAAGTCTACAAAGCATTTTTTTTATTGTGTAATTCTACCTCACCTGATGCAACATATGCTCCTGAAGGATTGCTTTTTATCAATACCATCCAATATCAGCCTTGCATCAGATCCCAAATCTATTAACATATTATGGTAAAACGAATAGTCTCATGATGACCGCTCAGAAAATGCCTATCCCAACAATTATGCATCCATATGGCAACTCTGTAGAGCTCAGAATAATTTTAGATGTTTTAAAGCTTCATAAAGCCTGAGGTGTTGTTGGTTGTTTATTGTTAAAAGGGGATTGGTTGGCAGAGCATCACATGTGCAGCTTGATAGTAAAAATGTATAAACATCACCCCCATAGCCGCATCTCTACAATATTGTTACTATAGCATAACTAGAGGCCGGGCGCGGTCTCACCCGCGTGGTTCCCGTTCCCGTGGGAATTTTGGGATCATTTATAGCCTATGTTACTACTTGGGGTCTAAGGATTCTCTATACCAAATTTCGTCAAAATCGGTCCAATAGTTTATTCGTTACATACAAAAATACAAATCTTTCCTCTTTATAATATTATAAAGTATAGATAATCACAAGGAATAATAAAATTATGAATATTTTTTTAAAAGCATAATAGCTGTAACTATTATTACTATTACTACTATTTCAGTCTGTGATATTTTTTCATTCGGCTTTCAACCCTGCCAAGGCTTGTTTTTGTAGCAAAATTGCGAAGATTACTACTCCAATGTCTAACCTATCCCTATCCTCGTCTCAGCCATATAACACCCACTGCTGGGTATAGGCCTCCCCCAAAAAGGGGGGGGGGGGGGCGAGGGGTTGCCATAATCGCCACGCTTGGCAGGCGGGTTGGCGATCGCAGTTGGCCAAGTATGTAGGAGACGCTGCTGCCCATCTCCTGAAGGCCGAGTCCCTTAGTCGCCTTTTACGACACCCACGGGATGAGATGAGGTAGTGCTATTCTAAGCCGACACTACACAGCTATCCCTATCCTACTACCTACTAATCCTATCCTACTAAAAAGTATTATAAATGTGAATGTTTGTTACCCAATCACGGAAAAAGGCTGCCGGTTTTGGATAAAATACTCTAACACATAGTAAGTAGCTTAGACTAAATCTTAGGATACATTTTATAGCGATGTTTCCACGGGAAACATTTCGGGTCTGGTACACTTACGCGAAACTCATTATTTCTATACTTACTTTTTTGTTTACTTATATGGTGAAATTATTCCACTTTTAAAGCTTTAATTTACTGCGATAATTAATTATTGTGGTGTAAAAACTTATAACCATACCTTAATGTTTATTAATATCAATTTGATACTTCGCGTGTTTCTGAGGATTGAGTCTTTAAACGCAGATAAATACCTACAGACTGACAACAGATCCTGTAAGGGTTCCTTTTTCACGTTTGAGATATAGAATCATATATATTTTTTATCATTGATTATGGTAAAGATATGTTTTATGACTTTAAACTTTCGCGTTCCATTATAATTATAAATTAAAACAACGGGACTAAAACGCGACATTTGTCATGTAAGCAGTACAACTGTGTACCTACTTACGGCTTGACGATTCCGCTATGTTGCTATAGCCGTGGTCACAAACAGAATAAAACGTCAAGCTCTAAGTACATAGTTGTACTACATAACAAATTTCGCGTTTAAATTTAAAAAGATACTGATACAATAAAATATAAATACATAAAACAGGTAAGTAAGCCAAAATGCCCCAAAAAATTTACTATTAGCTCATATTGAAATTGTACTATTCAACAAATACTTCGTAAAGCAGCGCAGCGACCACCGGGGTCGCAAACAATTAAATATCTATTGTGTCGTTTTCCGATGCCTGAGAGGTTATAAAATAAAAAGTGCCAACCACTTGTATCTTAAATATGTAATATGTAATGTTAAGTAGAATCTAGAAAAAAGAGTGCTGATATAGCGCTCACCTTCATTCATGCGCTGTACGGTGAAAATGTTTTTGAACGCTAACTGACCAATAATTAAGCCGAATTTAATTACATTTGTGCACTGTTCGCTCAAATCTTCATTCGTGCAAGTGTCTTTCGAGCAAACGGCTTTTCGTGTGAGAATCTTTCGCATTATTAGCTTTTCGCGCTGATGGTTTTATTTTAAACAGTACGCGCTCGCGACTTCGCATATTCTCTATACAGCCAGAGAGGCGAGAAAGGATAATGGGCATTTTGGTACCCGGTCCCAAATCCTTGTCAGAAAACCACGGGAAGCTCCCGAAGTCCTAGTTTTAAGTCCATTTAAATGCAAATAAGATAATTATACATACGTACATTACAAAAACATACCTATCATAATTAATTATGATATGTTACTGTAAAGTTTCATCTAAATCCGTTCAGTAGTTTTTGCGTGAAAGAGTGATAAACATACATCCTACCAATATTTAACTCGAAGTAACTCCGTTCCGACAGCGAATGGAGACAGGCTTATATTAATCCTTGTTTAAACACTTTTCTAATGATATTATAATTTATGGCTATTGGGGCGGGGGTACCAGGCTCCATATATTTTTGCCCGTTGTCCTTTGACTTCAATTTTTTTATTTAATTCGTTTACCGTATCTGTACTTTACCGAGTTCAGGTAATTAAATGAGAGCTTCCTCACTGAGTCCTTTCGGTACAGATTTACAAATTAGGTACAGAAACAAAAAGTGCCGATCCGGTGAGCAAGGCGCCTAAGTTTTATTCTTTAATTATTTATTTATTGTATAGTCAACTAAATCAATTAAATTTTAATAATACCGAATGAATGTATAATCGAATGAGTGTTGAATTTTGTAAATATCGCGCTTCTTAGAGATGCCTTAAGTTTTCACGACGAAATGTATTCTAAATTCTCCCAAATTGGTTCAATGGCTCAGATGGGAAAAGAACATACAGGTCATTCCGCATTTATAATTTAATAAATTAAATATTTATAAGGTAAACTGTATAATGATTGGCTCTTTCAGAAAAACCTGACATACATTTGTTAGTTATTATTTCTATTACATACTTAGGCAAGATTTTCTATTTTAAAATGATTCTTTGATCAATATTTAATAAATTCACTAAACTTTGAATACGTAAAAATATCATTTTTTTACAGTAAAAGAGATAATTTCTCAAGACGGCCAAAAGTACAGTCATTGGCACTCTAGTACAATCATTGGCAGCCTTAAGGTACAATGATTCGCACTTAAGCACACTATCTTATTTGTAGCTTTATTTTGTTTTTGTTGTTTTCTTTATAGTGTTAATGCCATATTTGAAACAGTTGTCATATTTAAATTCCTGGCCACATTTGGGTAAGGGCTACATTTTGATCAATGGTTAAATTTGGTTGGATCAGTGGCCATATTTGGGTAAGTGCTACATTTGGTTCCATGGTTAAATTTGGATCGATGGCCACATTTGGATCAATGGCCATGGCCACGTCTGTTTTTTTATTAGTAGCCACATTTGGATCAATGGCCATGGCCACGTCTGTTTTTTTATTAGTAGCCACATTTGGATCAGTTGCTACGTTTGGGTGTGTTGATTGGGTCAATGGCCATATGTGGATAAGTTACCACATTTAGGTCAGTGGCTACAATTGGGTGAAAGCCACATTTGGATCAGTGGCAACATCTGGATCAGTGTCCACATTTGGATCAATGACCACATATGAATCAGTGGCCACATTTGGGTAAATGGCCACATTTGGGTTAGTGACCATATTTGGATCAGTGGCCGCAATTAGATAAGCCCCCTAATTGTCTAATTTAAAATCTATCACAATCCCTTTCAGAGGTATTGTGATTGTGATATTTTCGTCTGTCGTATTGCTTAAACAGTTCAATTTCGTTTATTCCATACCTTTTAAAACGCGTCTCGATCACAATCCCTTTCAAATGCCAAATAGTGACGGCCATAATATCTTTCAAATTACGAATTGAAAGGGATTGCGATAGCTTTAAAATTAGACAATTAACCCCCAGATCAGTGTTCACAATTGATCACTATCAGGTGAGTGGCGACATGGCTATCAGGTTCCGCAACCGGTTCAGCGGCCACAATTGGGTCAGAGATCACAATTGGGCCACAAGGCAACATAAAGATACACAATAATAAGACTTGCTACAATAATATTTTTCAAAATACTTTAGTTGGCATAGGTGCCAGTCATTGCACTTCCATATAAGCTTTTTACTAATAGTTGGCACACTAATTAATTAATGTTATGATCACAAAATAAATATAAATAAAAAGTGCAATGTCACTTGTGAACATATCAACTTAAAATAAATATTACACTTTATATAGTAAAAAGTACAATAGTAAAAAGTATCATAACAATAATTTTTGTATACCTCTTTCTTAGCAAATCTGTTAAAATTTGCATAAAAAGACAACATATTTTTCAAAATACTTTAGTTGGCATAGGTGCCAGTCATTGCACTTCCATATAAGCTTTTTACTAATAGTTGGCACACTAATTAATTAATGTTATGATCACAAAATAAATATAAATAAAAAGTGCAATGTCACTTGTGAACATATCAACTTAAAATAAATATTACACTTTATATAGTAAAAAGTACAATAGTAAAAAGTATCATAACAATAATTTTTGTATACCTCTTTCTTAGCAAATCTGTTAAAATTTGCATAAAAAGACAACAAAAAATTCCGCGCTCTCTCTTTTTCAATACTGTGTTATATTAATCTGGTATAAAAATCTAATATGAAATTTTTAGAGTGTCGCAATGTAAGATTAATTTAATTTTATCATATGACGCATTGTATTTTCATGAAAATTCCTTAATAATTGTGTTTAAATGACAGAGTGCCAATGACTGGGGGGGTGACAAGATTAGTACAGGTTACCCTAGTTGTAAATAAATAGTATTGTACCTACGTTACAGCGCGTACGCCTGTAGGGATCCTATAAATATTGCTAATTAAAAAGCTAAACCCACACTTATTTTGCATACATAATTTTTATCAGCATTGCCCTCGTGTGTTCTTTTACGCAGTAGGAAAAGAGCTACAGCTCTTTTCTTACTCTCGTGCTTTAACAAAGAGTGAGACAGATCTGCTATAGTTGCTATTGATAATATTAGAAGCACGTGGTAAAAACAGTCATTTCTTTTTCACAATTAAACAAATAAGATCTGAATCTGCATATTCAATACCGCAAAATACACCACGTGTGAGGAACTCGGTGGCGTAGTTTAGCGGCTCGCGCGCTTTGCCTACAATTGTAGCGGTTAAGGAGCTAATGCAATGGTCTGTTACGGGATGGGTTACCAAAAAACTAGGTAAAACTGTACTTTACGGGCCCATGACAATCCGCATGGCCCGCGCGGTGGGTAACGGCCCATTCTCCTTGTCCATCCATAAGGAAGGCCAGTGCCCCAGAAGCAAGGAAACCAAAGTTAAAAAACCAGGCGTTGGCCCCCGCCATCGCCAACTGGCGACCGTATGTCGACATGCCGTAGGTCGGTAAGAGACAGTGGTTACACTGTATAAGAGCCGATTCCTCCCCTCATTGATGATGACTGTCCATTTTAAGCCGATTAAAATAAGCCGTAGCCGACACAAGACTCCTCCCCGGAGCCCGTCAAATCACTTTTAGCGACTTTGTCTTTGTATTGATGTTCAATGAAGCATGATCTAGTAGGTTAATGGTATTGTCTGTTTTTATTAAAGCACCACTTATTCAACACAAAATAACTACCGCATCAGTACGCAGCATTCTCGTAGTGAAGTCGTGTCAGCTACCAATCGGTCCCTTGACATGCTAAGAGAAAATTTAGGTTAATCTTATTTGTGCTCATAGAACAAATAGAATTAAGGATAACCTTTTGTGGCTGCGTATGTGTTGCATATTATTATGATTACATACTACCGATAAGATATATCACTGGTTGTTTACACACATTTTGTCGTCATTAAGGTCAAGTGCGAGTGTTTTATACACTGCCAATCACAATGTTATGATTGCGATGATTTGCAGCATAACGTGACGCTGTTTTTTCTTTTATAGTTTTAAAAAATGTCTAATCAATAGCTATGACTAATCACTAATCAGTAATCGCCATGGTAGTCTATACTATAATATTATAAAGAGGACCGATTTGATTGTTGTTTGTAACGAATGAATTGAAAAACTACTTAATGGATTTAGATGAAATTTGGTACACAGATAGAAGATAGTGTGGTTACGGACATAGGATACTTTTATCTCGATATTCCCACGGGAACGCGAACCACGCGTGTGAAACCGCGAGCGACCGCTAGTATTTTATACCTCTAGAAGTTCTATGGGCATCCTAAAGACGCTGCCGCCAGCGGCTTTTTCCGGTGACTAGTTGATTGACCAGAGCGGTGATGACTCATTTTGGGAACCTAGATAGAAGGGACACGCACGCTACATAATTTAAAATGATATCATTCAGAATGAAGAATCTAAATTATGTTCAACAAGCTTTACTATCCATCCAACCCATGAAACCGAATAAGACAAAGTCTAGCTACCACAAGCTAATGCAAAGACTGATTAACAAGTGCGGCGACTCTATCAAACATTGCTTTGCTAAGATATCTACCATTTTTTATTTATGTAGTAAAATATGTAAGGCCCAGTTACTTTTCGGGCTTACCTGGAGAATTTAAATATTTCTGAAAGAAGTGGAAAGACAAAGGCAAATATGGGTTTAGTTTTGAAATTGGTCAGTGATTCTTTGTTGTTGAGTTGGTTGCCGTGGGTTTTCCTATATGCAAAATCGTGTAATAAATGAAAAGCACGGAACCAAATTTTGACCTTTGTTTGTGACACTTGGATAAAATGTGACATGGTTGCTTGTGCGTGCGACCTTACCATCTCACCTGTCATCACGCAATTTTGAATTTTAGACGGAGACGGACACTCGTATTTCTGAAACTTCCATAGGCACAAGGGTATAGTTCGCAATTTCATATCTATTTAATTCTTTATGCTTAGGCCGAGGCTGCAAACTACTGAGAGGTACACTGCTGTGCTCTACTACTCCTCTCGTCGTCTCAGCCACATGACACTTACTGCTGGGTATAGGCCTCCCCCAAGGATCTCCACGACGATCGGTCCTGCGCTGCCCGCATCCAGCGGCTTCCCGCGACCTTCACCAGATCGTCGGTCCACCTTGTGGGGGGCCTACCCACGGTACGCGGTCGCCATTCCAGAACTTTTCCGCCCCAACGGCCATCGGTTCTTCTCGCTATGTGTCCCGCCCACTGCCACTTCAACTGAGCAATCCTTCGAGCGATGTCAGTAACTTAAGTTCTCCTGCGGATCTCCTCATTTCTAACGCCGAGCATAGCTCTCTCCATTGCACGCTGAGTTATCTTGAGCCTCCTTATCAGACCCATAGTTAGCGACCACGTTTCACTGCCGTAAGTCATCACTGGCTACATACACTGGTCGTAGACTTTCGTCTTGAGACACTGCGGTAAGTTGGACGCGAAGATTTTACGGTGCTTCCCGAATGCTGCCCATCCGAGTTGGATTCGACGAGAGATCTCTTTCTCAAAGTTGGACTTACCTAACTGGATTGTCTGTCCAAGGTAAACGTAATGGTCAACAACTTCGAGTGTAGTGTTCCCAACGTGAACTATAGTGGGAATGACATGGGAATTCGACATGATTTTCGTCTTATCCATGTTCATCCTAAGACCACTCTTTGGGAAGGTCTCAGCCATAAGGACTATATCATCGGCAAAACGAAGGTGTGTCAGATACTGGCCATTTATGTTGATGCCGCGTCCTTTCCAGGCCAAAAGCTTAAAGATGTCCTCCAACGCAGCTGTGAACAGTTTCGGAGAAATGACGTCTCCCTGTCTCACACCTCGCTGCAGTTGGATGGAATTTGTGCTCTGGTTCTGTAATCGGACCAACATAGTGGCATGTTCGTATAAATACCTTAACACCTCAAAATACCTATAGTCCACTTGGCACCTCTGGAGAGACTGCAGCACCACCCAGGTCTCAATCGAATCAAAGGCTTTCTCATAGTCCACGAACGCCAAGCAAAGTGGCAGATTATACTCTTCGGTCTTCTGTATAACCTGCCGCAGCGTATGGATGTGGTCTATGGTACTGAAGCCTTTTCGGAACCCAGCTTGTTCGGGAGGTTGGAAGTCGTCGAGCCTGCGAGCAAGACGGTTCGTGATGACTCTCTTTCTATTTAAAATTTACCATAAGTCTCGAAAACAACTTATTAACATGGCTTAAAAGTGAGATGGGTCTGAAGTTCTTTAACCGGGTCTTGTCACCCTTTTAAAGAATAAAATTACCTCACTTATATTCCATGCTCTTGGCGTTTTGCCCTCGACGATAACGGAATTGAATAGATTCTGGAAGACTTTGAGTATCGGCTTACCGCCCGCTCGCAGAAGTTCCGCAGTAATTACATCATCGCCCGCCGCCTTGTTGTTTTTCAGTTGCTTGAGAGCCATACTAATCTCGTACAGGCTGACGTCCGGGATATCTTCGGTGAAGTGTCGGGTAAGCTTGGCTCTGGGGTCTTTAGCCTTGCTTTCAAGTTCAAGTTCAAGTTGTCTGCGTGGAATATAACTGCCCATAGAAACTCTCTTCAGAGAGATCTTTCCAGCTTTACGTTGATATTCAATGTGCCACGTACTAGTCGGTGATCGCTCCCCGTCTTGACGGTGTTGATCACGGTGACATCATTAAAGGTTTTTTGAAAAAGGAGTTCATCATAAAGAGCTCCTCCCTCTCCATAAAGTCGGCCAGCATCTGGCCTCTGGCATTCCGTTCTCCACCTCCATATTGCCCCACTCTCAACTCATCACGGCATCGTTTCCCCAACTTCGCATTTAAGTCCCCCATCACAACGGTGTAGTGGGTTTTGTAGCTATGCATAGCTCTACAGATGTCCTCATACATAGCCTCCACTTCGTCATCTTGGTGGTCGAGGTCGGAGCGTAGACCTGTATGACATTCAACGAATACCGTTTGGATATTCTGAGTATCAGGTACGCTACCCTGGTCGACACACTTCCGATGGTGATCACGTTGTTGACAAAGGACTTGTGGACGATGAAACCGACACTACCTATGGACTGTTGGTCGCCCTCCCGGTAGTACAGCAGGTTACCGGAGTCAAGAATTATAGAGTCCTCACCCTCTCTTCGGACTTCAGACAACCCTATAATGTCCCAGTGTAGCCTGCTGATAACTTCTTCCTTCGCGACAGTCCTCAGTGTGCGCGTGTTGTACGTTGCCAGGTGCAGAGGTCGTCGTTGTTGATAGCCTTCCGTAGCTCGGGAATTCTTAGCACCCCCTGCCCTGCCGTTACCATAGCCGCTATCGTAGCTAGGGATAGCAGGGCTGCCGGGAACTGGGGGCCGATGTTTTTTGTGTCTGTCCATTTTAATTGGGGGGTTTGCCATAATCGCCACGCTTGACAGGCGGGTTGGCGATCGCAGTATGGCCAAGTTTGTAGGTGACGCTGCTGCCCATCTCCTGAAGGCTGAGTCCCTTAGTCGCCTTTTACGACACCCACGGGATGAGAGGGGGTAGTGCTATTCTAGGCCGACACTACACGGCCTCCTACTCTCCTACTACTCCTCTATTACATTCTATTTTATGTTCTGTTCCGCCCTTTCTTTGCCAAATGAGGTTTTTCATTCATTGCATTTTTGTCCAACATACATAGCGTCCTTTAAGTTAACAGGGTCACGCACGGGGTGTTTGCGTCTGTAATCAAAGCGGCCTTTTAAAACTAAACATCCTGTCTCAATGACGCCGCCCGCGACGATACCTTGTGTCATCCTTGTGTAAACCTTTGTGTATTTGGATAAATTAAGTGTTTTTGACGATGTTGGATACATTATTCCAGTGGCATTCCAATCCAGCTATCCGAATCGAAACTTACCGTATACAATAGGTAACATTATTATTATCATAAGTCATATTTAATGTTAATGTGACATAGTTCAGTCAGTACTAGCATGTTTGGTGGTGGGTGGTATCTGTACTAGTTCCATTCAAGTACCTAACGGTTTTTAGACTTTTATTATTTTTCTGTGCAGATAGTAAGACTGGCCACGTATACACGGACTGCTAGAGCAGTTAGTCAGTTCAGTAATCAAAATACACGAACCGCTCTTACAGTCATAGTCAACAGCTTGAGCTGCCATTGATAACTACTGGAACAGTTGGTGTTAACTGTTCAACAAGTTACAATTTCAATTTCATTTAAATCAATAATTAAAATTAAAATTAAAATTAAAAATTCTTTATTTCTGAAATCTTACTTACAATAATTACGCCGAGACATCCCTTTAAGTTTTATAGAAACCTGTATTGGGACGTCTCGCAACTTCCCATTCGGATACAAATGATTTCAAGGAAAAACTAAAAACACTAATAAATCTAATAAAACTAGAAATAAATAAATCAATAGCAACCAAGTAGCGACTTGGATGTTGAGAAAGAAGCACTACTGCTACTTTTGCTCATACGACGACGACGGGGGCGGTGTAGAAATAGACAATTGTGGGTTTATCAGTCGACAGTTCGAGCAGTCAGTGTATGCCTGGCGATTGCTTGACCGCAACTGCTCGAGCGGTTTCGTCTATGTGTCTACGTAGAAGACTAGACACTATGCAGTCGCAGCTGGAAGCAGTCCATCCTGACTACGTCAAGCAGTCCATCCTGACTGCTTAAAGCAGTCCGTGTATTTAGCCCCTAAGGGATCGCGCATATATACAACTTTCCATCGATTAAACTGTTTTGCCGAGTTGTGTACTTCTCGCGATTTCCACACATCTAAACAGTTTAGTTGGTGAAAAAGTAGATCATCGACTTTTTGTCGAACAACTATCGAGTTGATAGTATGCGCGCTTCCATCTATTCCTATAGAAATAAGTTGCACAACTAAATAGTTTTTCAACTAAAAGTTGTATAATGCACTAGCCCTGAGAGCCTATCAATGGACACGGTATAATTCGTAAACTAGTATATACAATAGGCGATAGGCTGGTAACCTGTCCTGCCTGTCACTATTGTTTCCGGATAATATCTTAGACCCAGCCTATGAAAGTGATGATTGTTTATATATTTCACTCTAACGGCTCACTCCGCGCGAAAGGGATATTATGGTGTGTGTTGGAGAGAAGTTGAAGAGTTTTGTTTATTGGTGATGGTGAGAGATAGATTGGGCCATGAGGATCTAGAAAACATTTTCACGCGGACGTACGTAACCATAACCTATTACGAATTTTTTACCCATTTGAATTTTATGCTGGAATACAGTCTGAAAAAGCGCGGCAGTTCCGTACTTTAAAAACAATGCCGTACTTATGAAATTAATAGCTTCCGCGCGCGATTTCACCCGCGTGGTTCCCGTTCCCGTTCCCGTGGGAATATCGGGATAAAAAGTATCCTATATTCATATCTACTATCCGTGTACCAAATTTCACCCAAACCCGTAACAAACAATCAAATCTTTCCTCTTTATAATATTAGTATAGATTAGTTAGGATTAGGATTTTCGGCCAAAATGTATATTACTCCGGGTCGCGAGCTTCCGAGTTCAAGACATCTTGCGTTTGCGTATGGTAAAGTCGTTGTAAAGGTAATAATTAATAGTTTTGTTGATTTTGATACAAAATTCAAGTACCTAAAGCTAAAAGCTATATCTATGCACACAAAATGTAAAGAGTGAGTAGCTTTACCTAAACTGTTTGACGTAAGTAATAGTCGTCCTTCGCTTCGCAAATACGCAATAAACTTTAAATGTTTGATAACATTGCACCTTTGCGACCGACGACGAACGAAAATTTAAACACAAATATCAAACAAGCGCCCTACTAAGAGCCAACCTCGTATTTAGACCGAGTTTCTTTTGATTTACGCTATAGCATTGTTACCGAGTTCTTCATTTTCATTCTGTACCAGATTTCTAGCGTTTGTCTTTGTGCTTTAATCTTGATATCGGACTGCGATCTAGTTCGAAGAATCGTCTTCGTTAACCCTAATCAAATCTCTAGCTTGGCCTTAGATCAGTCTCTTAGCTACCTTATAACAAACATTGCTCATATCAACCCATAGATAGCAAGTCCTAAATGCGATGTACTCGGTACCTTCCTATTATAGCAATTTGATAACCAAATGAATCTCAAATTCTTACTTATTCCGCAGATTATGGAAAGTATAGAGATACATGGAGCTTGGAGTCGTAGGCTGCAGTTAGCCCGGCCAACGATTCTATTTTGCTGGGTAGAACAATCAGGAATAGAATAGACGAATAGAATCCGGGTTCATCATCATACACAGCCCGGTTACATACAACCCGTCACCGGCAATTTTATCTCAGGCCTGCACTTTTGCGATGTTGGCCGTTTGCTTGCTGAGACCGAGCGTTGTGACGCATGGTATATTTTGTTTTCGCTCCAGCTTCCCGATTTCAATTCTGTTCTGGTCTAGGCAGGACAGAATAGAATTGGCAAGTCGGTGGTCGCGCTTATTCCAACATTCCTGTAAGAAATGTAGTGCACGCAAGCAATATTTTTGCAATTTGTCCTGTCACAAAAGGCAAAATGACACTATTTTGTGCACACTGTACAGACGTGTAGTTAGTTGAGTAAGATAACGTTACAAATAGCGCTTTTTCAGTGACATTCTTATAGTAATCGCATAGAAGACAAACGACTAGTGTTGCATAACTTCGGGTTACAGATGTCGTAAAACGTCCAGAGCTAAGTTCACATCAAAAATCTCTCATGCGAAACAGTCACAGTAAACAAAACGATAAAATAACGCTTCGACTGGGGAAGTCATATTCTTATGCTTGTCTTGTCACTGACATGACAGCAGCTAGAAAATAATAAAAAAATCTCTACCTTACTTTATTAGCAACTGATGTGTATTTTTTTTC
Organism: Chrysoteuchia culmella; assembly: GCA_910589605.1. Taxonomy (NCBI): domain Eukaryota; kingdom Metazoa; phylum Arthropoda; class Insecta; order Lepidoptera; family Crambidae; genus Chrysoteuchia; species Chrysoteuchia culmella. The sequence continues at coordinate 14,738,202 of OU342651.1, read as the reverse complement.
AGAACTATGATTGATATTAATTTTTTTTTTGTTTCAGTGTTCGGAGTGTTATGCACAAATATATGGAAAAGAAGAACGAAGTTAATTTTGACAAAATATTCAATCAAGTCTTAGGTAAGACATATAAACTATAAAATCCTCTGCATATTTTATAAAAGTTTAATAATGCAAGTTCGATCTGCGATCTGTTGATCAACAGTGTCCCTAGTACTAAAACTTATTTTCGTCCCTTCTATTCGAAAAGCGTAATTGTTTCCTCGATAAGCGGGTGCAAAGTAGATATTTTCTGTATGAGAGTTTTTAGCGGCAGAAATTTTGGAATTTGGAAAAAGAATCGTTAATAGAAATCGGACGCAAGTTGTATGAATTATAGGCTGTACGCGCATCGGAATTAGGAACGGATTTTATTTATACTATTTTGCAAAAAAAAATGTTGTATTTTTCGTTAAGTTAATTTGACATTATGATTATTCACTCCTTAAACAGTAAAAATAGCTACTAATAATGATTACTTTAAAGTGTCTCTTATTTATTTTCTCATAGAAGGAGATGAAAAGTTGAGTGTATCACGTGAGACCAAACTTTTCCCTTAGGCGATGTACTTTGAATCTGCGCTGCAGGATTCTACTCTAGAATCCTTCGCTTCGTTTTGGATGAAAAATAGCCCTCGCAGTAAAAATATTATTTTGCTATAGCCGGGGAGATAATTAGACGGAAAAAATGTAATCAGAGAACTGTCAATGTCACAAGTTGATAACAGGGTTTATTAACATTTTTTAAACGCCAAGAAGAATCTTGCTGCGGTGTCTTACTTTTCAAGTTCTAGTATTACTTTAGTAAGTATTACTAAAACTTGAAGGACATTTTAGGGAAAATCCAGTAAATAAAGGGGCTAATGGAATCGAAAAAACGGAATGAATAAAACTAGCGGCCGCTACCTGCGTGGTGCCCGTTCCCATGGAAATGTCGATATAAATTTTAGCATATGCGTTATTCTTATTTATAAGTTATATATTCTAAATTTCATCTAAATCCGTCAGTAGTTGAAAAAGTAACAAATATCCATCCAAACATTCGCATTTATAATACTAGTGGCCGGCCGCGTGGATCATGTTCCCGTGGGAATATCGAGATAATTTATATGTCGGCGATTCCCCGTGCCGATCCTCAGATTCGTGGTTATCTTCTATCGTTAAGATGCCGTGGATGTTAAAATAATAATGCAACATGATAGTTGGCACGCTTCTTTGCTTGTTTCGACCAAGAACTAAACAGAATAACAATTATTGTCGCGATGCTATTGGATATAAAACGCAATAATCCCCTAAATGACGTGACTGCCGTTCCACTCGCTACTCCTTTATCAAAGTTACTTCACGGGCGCGTTCGTGCTGCGACTCTTCATCAATATCATAACCTCTTGTCATCTGTCAACCGCCTGTATTGTCATTTGACAATCTAATCACACCAACAAGAGCAGAAAGAAGAAGAACACGATATTTTACGCTAGTTGCGCCATTTAAGATACCTTCCAGGTACTAAACTAACGTTTTCCCATAAAAAATTTGGTATTAGCTCCGACATATAAGGCTATGTGTTATTCCGATGTATAAACTAGAACCGTGAAAGAGTGACAATCAAACAAACATCCTCACAATCTTTTGTATTTATAATAATAGTGATAACATTACTTTATCATTATTTAGTTATTTTGGCATGGAGCCTACTCCTAAAAACAACAGTTACAATAACGATATTTCAGTCATTTCACATTACAAATATAATCCAACCACAATAAAAAATTAAAAAGGTTCGTGACCTACGATAATTTGCCTCAGTGTGGACAGTACGTAAAAAAAAATATGTCCAATTTTTTTAAATTAATACCTTAGTCACTTATTAAAGCTTTTTAAAATCTAAAAGAGTCATGTAAAAGAATTAAACGTTCACGTTTTATTTTTTAAAGCAAATCTTAATAAAGTTGGTTTTATTGATTTGTGTTTGTATATGGTATCATTTCATAAATTTAAGAAAAATAAATTGACAGCTGTTTGTTTACATTTTTTCCGCCTAATTATCTCCCCGACTTTTTTTTACCTTGTGATACAATCTACTATTTTGATAACGAAAACTATTGCTTTGTCTCTTTATATCATAGACTGCCGAAATCAGCAGTGTGCATCCGATAGTTTTCAATAACGTTGATAGTTTTCAACTGAGCTATTGTTAATCATCTCAAACTTACGATTACCAGTTGAAAGACCGATAACCTCGGGCTACAAGAATTCTTGTTATACCCCTTAGCAAGCCCAGCCAACGCGCAACGGAGGAGTTTAGGGCTCTGTTCTAGTCTATGTTTGATGTTTCTATGAGTTTTATTCCAGTTGTGGGAAAAAAGGCGGGCAATAATAATGCGGATGTCTATTTCTTATACTTCTCGTACATATTATTCACTGTCAACACAGTAAATAGTGCTTGCGTGGTGTCTGTGATACCTTGATTGTTTCTAAGTTATAAGTCAATTTACCTGGTCCAGTACAGTCACCATTAGATATATCGTAGCAGACAAAGTGACCAGATACATCTGAACAATTGAGATGCCAATAAGTTCGTTACACTCTAAACATCATTAATATATAATTATTCAATATACGTCATTAATGTCTGAACAATAGCTTGTCAATAATTTCTATACACACAAAAACCCAAAATATCTGAACAAATACCTATAACGTCAAGTGCATCTATGCCTGAAACACTGGGCTTAGTAGTCCTAGCGGTACACCCGAAATTTAATGAAATCCTGCAAATGGTGTTAAAAGCATGAAAATCGATATGATGGATCTTTAGGCCATTTTAATCGATTTGACCCGTAGCACCATAAAAAAAGTATAAGAGAGAAATTATGACTATTATGTCATAATTTTTTGTATGGGAAAAAAAATTGATCTGACACCTATCGTGTGTGGTATCAAGTGAAAGCTCTTTTTGTGCTGATTCCAAAAACACATAATTAAATTTCAGTCATACATTTTTAATTAAATTATTGTAATATGTATAATTACAATGTAATTATGTGATATATTTTGGAATCAGCACAAAAAGAGCTTTTATTTGATACCACACGAGTTAGGTTTCATAACATTAAAAAAGTGCTTCGATATAATAGGTAGTCCACACGGAAAAAAATGATCTGAAACCTAACATGTGTGGTATCAAATGAGGTAATTTTGTGCTGATTCCAAAAATATATCACCTAGTTACATTTTAACTATATTTTTTTTATTAAAGTTCAAATAAGTTTCAAAACATACCATGTTTGGGCTCCTCCAGATACCTACTATAATTACGAATTTTTTTTTGGAAAATATACTTAAAAAAATACGTAATATCCACATTTCTAACCCCAAAAAGCAATTTTGAATATTCTTTCATTTAGTATTTTTTTTGGACAAAGAAAAATAAAAAAATATACTTACCGTAAATATTTTCAAAATTGATTGATGGCTGAGACGACGACTTAACGTGCCTTCTGAGGCACGGAGGAACTCGAGATAACTAATTTTTGGTCACCCATCCTGTGACCGACCATTGCCAAAGTTGCTTAACGGCTACAATCGAAGTCCGAGCACGCGAACCACTTCGCCACGAGCTCCTTGGGTTCGTAATTAAAAACCTCTCAGAATTATTTAGACTTCACATACTTCATGAAAACCCTCTCTGCGTGGATGCACTTGACTTATATTTGTTCAGATATTTATGGTTTTTTGTGTCATTGTGTGTATAGAAGTTATTGACAAGCTACTGTTCAGATATTAATGACGTATTGAATGTTGCGATATTAACGACACATTAAATGTTGAGATATTAATGATGTAAAGAGTGTAAGGAACTTATTGGCATTTCAACTGTTCAGGTGTATTTGGTCACCTTGTCTGCTGGCGACTGTACCAAAGTCAGCTAATTAATTTCAAGATTCATCATTTAAAAGTCTTGTTTTAATCGATTTAAATAGATAGTTATTTTACCTCATCTAATGGATTTTTTCCAGTCACCTTAATAGGTTTCAAGCATAAATGTAGGGCGGCGGTTTTTCTAGTTTCTATTACATTTTAATCACTTAAACGCCAAAGAAACAATAATAAGGGAGGAATATAACTAGTTAGTATTGTACGCTGATCTAATTGTTTGTTGAGAGCGCGATTTGCTAATTCTTCTTTCGACGTTTGTTGTCGTCTTTTTTCCCATAGCAATAAAGAAATTTTAGATTTTAGTCACTTAAACGTCAAAGAAACAATAATAAGGGGGAATATAACTAGTTAGTATTGTACGTTGATCAACGGGAGTAATCGCTAAAACTTTTACCCTATATTTTGCGCAAAAGTCCACATCACCTACTGTTCTCGCAGAACCACTAATGATATTCATTAATATGTTTTTCTTAAACTGATTTTATTCAAAAATTGCGTCACGTACATAGCTTTTTATTTTAAAATATTACACAGATGCAACCTACGTACTCACTATCGTCAACTATCGTCTTGTTTATCTTTTTAGGGTTCCGAACCTCTAAAGAAAAAAAAAGGAACCCTTATACGATCACTTTGTTGCCCGTCTGTCCTCGTTTATCTCGAGAACGCGTGGACGTATCGAGTAGAAATTAAACCATATATTCAGTTCAACGGTCTGTTGAAGGGGTAACAAAATCAAACTTGTAAATTAACGTAAAAAAAATAGGACCGTTTATGTCGCAAAAAACATAGATTTCTACATTCACAAGAGAATCAAAATTCATTCCGTACTTCCCGTTGACCTATAACTATGAAATTTGCTAAGTAATATCGTCTTTTACTACGAATATAGTAAAAATGTAAAAACTGTACATTTGTAATTAAATCATAAAAATATCGTCTTTAGTTTTGGGAACTGAATTTCGGGATAAACTCGAAAACTCGCGGAGGTATTGAGTTGAAATTAAACCATATATTGACGTTTACAATTTCTTGAAGCTGTAAAAAAATCAAACTTCATAATTAACGTAAAAAAGTAAGGTCATTTATGCCGCAAAAACGTATACTTCGACACTCTCAAGGGAATCAAAATTCATAGGGTACTAACCTAGAACCCGCTAACCTAGAACTATGAAATTTGGCATTTAATATCGTCTTCTACTACGAATACATACAAAAAATCTAAAACGTATACATGTGTTATTTAATCAAATGAAATATAGTCGTTAGTTTTGAAAACTGTATTTCGGGAAAAACTCGGGAGCGCGGGAAAAACATATACTTCGACATTCTCAAGGAAATCAAAATTAATAGATCTTTTGCTACAAGTATAGGAAAAAATCTGAAAACAAGACATTTGTAATTAAATCATGAAAAATTTAATCTTAAGTTTTGGTAACTGAATTTCGGGAAACTTGGAAAAAACTGCGAGACTCAATTCCTGAACTATTTATAATATTATGTACCTAGGTAGCAGTGGCGAGGGGTAAAAATATGGCGAAAGTAAGCCGGACCCAAATTTTTACCATTACTCTCTCAACTGTATGACGGATCAGTAGGATAGGATTTCTAAAAGAGAAGCCGATGGGAATCGGTATGTAGGTGCCTACAAATTTGTGCGGAACCTTCGGTGGGCGAGTCCGACTCGCCCTTGTCCGGTTTTTTTTAATTCTACTGGTTCGTAACGCGTATGTCGGACTACCTAAGTCGTTGTACATCCCGATAGATTGTTTTAGTTTATAACGAAACATCATAAAATATTTTAAAGAAAATAATGATAAAACTCTGGTATAAATTTACTCGTGTATTTGGTATGCAAAACTCATTGTTATTTCCGAAGCACCTCCAGTCTCAGAGCAGTCGATTTGCCAAAGAAGCATCGTGTAAACAGGCAGGGGTGCCCTTTGACGTTCCTCTCATCCGGACCGATTGCGTCTGGCCTTTTACAACCGAAATCGGAGTAGCTCAGACTTGGCAAATACGTTTTTATTAGCTTGCACACTACTTACGTTTCGGTACGTATACTGTTTCATCAACGTTACTGTTTTGTAGGTCATTTGGGATGTTGATTTCAGTTCAGTACGTTTCGAGTTACTCAAACAGGAATATCGTGATTAATGTTTGATTAAAGTTGCAGTCTCCATTGAACCTTTGCCTTTGGGATTAAAGTTTGAACCCTGATTTGCGACTGGATAAACTTAACGTTCATAATTTGGTACCTGCATTAGATTATCCTACCTATGAAATGGCTTATATGTATAAATGAATTGAATTCCCGGCTACCCGTGATTCCCGACCAGTTTCCCGGGTAGAGGAAACTGGATTTTCCCGGGAATTCGCGGTCAGGCTCGAAAAAATCCCTAGTGGGAACTGTAAAGGCCAGCTGTGGGACAATTTGGTCTAATTATAATGACAATAACGTCTGTCGACGATGGTTCAGACATTTTATTTCATGTATCTACTGATTGACTTAACCATAACGTTTGTGTTCCACCACTATGCTGCTGAACGTTGTACATTTGCGTGAATCCGCTATTTATAAAGGAGCTTGTCATAGTGCTCGTACAAAACTGATCTAGATAAGTTTAACTAGGGCTCACTTTCGCAACAACTTTCTCGTCGGGATTCGTATCGTAAACAAGATTAAGTGTAAGCACGGCCCGAAAGTCAGGCTTGAGCACGCATTGCTAGTGTTGTATTGGTGACATGTTTAAAAAAATAATCTGTCTCTCTCTAATCAGACAGGGATAGTTCTTGCTCTTCACAGAATACATTTTCATTAATTTTATAAAACAATATTGTGGTAGGTTAGGTACTTCATTATGTTACTTTTAGATCCGCAATGAATTAACTCTCAGCTTGTCTCATAGGTAGGTACTCCTTTTAAATATTAAAAAATATAAATGAGTCTTTAAGTAATATTGAGTAGGTACATTGAAGGCATACTTTTCTAGAAAATAGAGTTTTGTACCATTTTTATACGTAGAAAAACTAAACATTTATGAAGCCAAAATAAACTTCAGCTCAGCGTTGACTGTAACGAAAAACGCAGCACCCATGTTCTATCTATTATGTAATTAATATTCATAATTATTCAATAATGTTCTGTAACAAAATGTTTGAAACGAGATTCAATGGGATTTGCTACCCAATGATTAGCGTTGGGCGCTGGCTTATGATTAACGCTGATATGATAATATCCTCTAAGTCGTGATCATATATGAATATGATAACTAAGGCCGGGCTAAACTGACGGACGCAAAATCCTTAAAAATATTGTAAAGTGTAACAGCAGGAAGACGGGATATAAAATAAAGAATATGTCGAGTAACCAAATCTCATCTTTTAAGATTCTTTGATAGAAAACAAATCTAAAAATGTTGGAAAATCTTCCAGACTCTAATTGCATTATCGAGTTCAATATCCTACAACACTACGTACTGGATTACACCGCCTGCCTACAATTGCTCGGGCTGTAATGAAGTTACCTCATGTCGCTGGATAATTCTCTCCCCCATCCAATTCGATTTTTTCCCCTACGTGTTAGGACTGCGGACCGGCTATGACTATAACTGCTGCAAAAACTCGGAAATTATGCAATCCATACTACCTACTATCTATCCAGCTATTCACATCACATCAAATCACTTTGTGAATCTTAAGAAGTGGTTGGCTTTCAGACTCAGTTCACATTTTCTGCAGAAAGCAAATACCAACATTGAAGACGATTGTCTTACATAACCGATGTGAAATTTGAATTGATTTTACTACAACTGTCTTACATAAACGATTTGAAATTTGAATTGATTATACTACAACTTTGTTTTATCACAAAGTCATACTGCTGGGCGGGCTGATAGACGAGTAAGCATGGCTTACATCAAGATTTCTGAATAAGAATATACTTGTTAAAGTGTTCTATACACCGCGGTGCCGCATAGATGCCGGTGTGCGCCCTGACATCGCTTGGTTTACGTAGTAACATTTAGGAATCTGTGGCTTGGTCCACACTTACAAATCTTCTTTCTCCGATATTGTCATTTTTGCACACAATATTCAAAAATTTAAACGATTATTAATAGAATGCTTAAAAACATTTAAAATCATAAATTGTAAAACAATTACATTATGAGTAGGTGTGTAGGAGTGCGTATCTCAGATTGTTTCTCAGCTCGCTCAAGTTGTCTTTTTTCTAGTTATTATTTTATTGTAGTGTAGTTTCTATTAAAATTATTCAGGGATGGGATTTGAAAATATAAAGTTTAAAATAAGTAAATATTTTTTTCTTTTTTTGTATGTTTACACAATTGAGTTTTTTTTGTTGTTTTCTCTTATTATTGAGTAACATGGTTTAACTGAATACGTGGATAACGGTGTGGGATTCACAATTATTAAACCAAGCTGTATTAACAAATTTATGTAATACTATATTGTGTAAACTGCTTGTTGTCCTCAATAAAATAAAATAAAAAAATGTGCTTCTTTAGTTGCCTCTTACTACTTACTACACCCCTGCACGAGAAGAACAGTTCTGTATTATGGTGCATATTATTATAAACTAGTACTAAAGAATTAGACGAGTAATCCTAATACATTTTTTAAGCTGTGAGAATCTGCCTAATTAAATGATTGAACGCACTGTTTCCACGAACTTGACGAACAATACGTAATGGATATTATTAAAACTGTATCAGATTGGCAGGTAGGTTCAAACACCGTATTTGTTTACTTGTTGCAATTAAAATTACTCATCGTTATCTAAATTATTATCACTCTAGATAGCACCGATAAAACTGTTAAGATCGTTGCGGTGTTTTTATTATGTGCTTGTTTAATCATTTTTATGTTAAAAAAATAAGAAGTTATTTATCATAGATCGCGTATGTCTTGATTAAAATGTTCAGCTTAGGGCTATTTGGATGAATTATCGTCTTACCGATAAATGGAGAAGCTGTTAGCCCTGATTTACCTCGGTTATTACTCTTGGAATTAACGCAATACAGTGTCTCCAACAACGCCGTAATTAATTACGATAAACCTATCGTAATTTTAACATTTCTACCACCTACCATAGACATGTTCAAATCTACCGTGATTTCGTCTTTATGAGTGGCGCCCAGCGGCGTGCATTGGTTTTCCAGCTTGGTAGGCACTGTAGATCTAACTAGTAACTTTGCACATATCCTATCGTGCTACCTAATATTATAAGTTCGAAAGTTTGAAAGATGAATGTTTGTTACTCTTTCACGTAAAACTACTGAACTGATTAAGATGAAACTTTACAGCAATGTAGCTTATACATCAGAAAACGACATCGGCTGCAAATTATCCTGATATTCCCACGGTAACGGAAACCGAGAGCGGCCGCTAGTCATAAATGATAAAATTTGAAATTTTTAGTAGGAATATCAAAATGCATTGGTTTTCCAGCTTGGTAGGCACTGTAGATCTAACTAGTAACTTTGCACATATCCTATCGTGCTACCTAATATTATAAGTTCGAAAGTTTGAAAGATGAATGTTTGTTACTCTTTCACGTAAAACTACTGAACTGATTAAGATGAAACTTTACAGCAATGTAGCTTATACATCAGAAAACGACATCGGCTGCAAATTATCCTGATATTCCCACGGTAACGGAAACCGAGAGCGGCCGCTAGTCATAAATGATAAAATTTGAAATTTTTAGTAGGAATATCAAAATGCTGAAGAGTTTGATTGTTTGAGCACGCTAATCTCCGGAACTACTAGTTCGAATTGAAAAAAATTTTTTTGTTGAATAGCCCATTTATCAAGAAAGGGTAACATATTAAATATTACGCTACGATTAATGGAGCAGAGCATTAATGTAAAATGTTGCCAAAACGGGGAAAAAAATAATACTCTTGGGAGCTTCCGTTGCGGACGGTGTGTAAATGGTTAAAGTTACGTAAAAATCATGTATGACGAAAAGTCCGCGACTGCATATGTCTATGTTTTAAGGTTAACTCACTATAACCATTTTTAAGATAATAAAATTTGTTCTAAACTAATGTATTATTTGAGCTGTTTTCATAATCATAATATTAATCCTTATCTAAATAAGTACGTTAATCATCACAAGTACTTAATTTTGAATACTATAGAATTTTATTTTGTCAGGTAGGCTTGCTTACTTTATACTGATATATTCCGGATTTTTAAGCTAGAACGTTACACGTACAAATAGCGCCCTTCTTGCCGTGGGCGGATTATACTTAAGCAATACTTTTTGAGACTGTCTACCGGTAGGTATTCAGTACGTAGGTACATCTTATGTTTTGGCGCGCACTGTTCATTGAAATAAAACAACTTTTACGGATATCAAACGCGCTATATTTCCACAAACTAAGTTGTAATTGTCCGTATTTTTAGGTTTTTTAGGGGTTTTTTGATTTTCCCGACGTTTCGGCACCTTTACAGCTGCCGTGGTCACGGGATGACTGGCTACTTATAAGTCTACCCTCGAAAAGTTAATTTATTTTCGTTCGGATACGGTTAGACATTTACTATGGCATAAATTATTATTGATTTGATATTTTGATTTAATTGTTATTTTAATTCTTTATTATTAAGAATAGAAAAATAAAACTAAAGAATCTACTGGCAGTTCACAAATTGGGAGGACCTTCGATGAAAGAAGCTGCCAAGAAAACTTTGAAAGCGGGCCGACCTCCACCTTTATAAAGAAATTAAGATATGTTGTCTTGTCTCCACCTTTACTTTTTTATATTTATCTACAAAAAGAGCTAACCGTATCTTTGGGTCTTGCAGTGCGTGATTTGGGTTGAGACTTTAATTTATGGATAATAGGGTCCCAAGCTGGTGGAATCTTCCACCCATCATCTCTATTGAAGTTTGGATATTTGGTGATTTCAATAGCCTCACGCAGCATTCTGAAGACAAATTTTTGTTCCCTGGCGAGGATCTGTGGCTTATCAAACCTGATGTAGTGGGTGGGTCCCTCAAAAGCATGTTCACACACTGCAGACTTGTTATCGCGCCTATTTTTCACGTCAGCTACATGTTCTCTAACGCGGGTCCCTATGCTTCTCTTTGTCTGCCCGATGTAGGAGAGCCCACAGTCACAATCCAGTTTGTAGACACCTGCAACTTGAAAGGGTATGTTGCACTTGACTGGTGGGAGGAATTGGTTGATCTTCTTGGGCGGCTTCAAGTAAGCTGTAAAGGTGCCAAAACGTCGGGAAAATCAAAAACCCCTAAAAAACCTAAAAATACGGACAATTACAACTTGTTCGTGGAAATATAGCGCGTTTGATATCCGTAAAAGTTGTTTTATTTCAAGGTATTCAGTATTTAGCGTAATGAAAATCTTAGTGGGTGAGTGTTGAATAGAAGTTTAAACTAAAATAAAATAACTTTAACACTAATTGTATATTTATTTCGGTTTTGAATGAGGTAGGCACTGCCTAATTGCCTATATGGAATTCACGCCCCTGGTGGCGCCTTAAATATTATGTACCCAACCTTACATATAGGTAAGTTACTTACCGTAAAATCACTGTATTTTTAATTTTTGATCTCCCGTAGTTCTCCGCCATATATCGTATTTTTAGGCTAGCAACACCATAATTTTGACAAATAGAGTTGTAGATACTGACCAGAGATGTGCAAAATACTCTCTAAAATGTATTTGAATAGAAAATGCAAATGCTTTTTGATTTTTCTATTTCAATGCAAAATACAAAATAGTTTCTCATTTTGTATTTGAAATATTAAATGCAAAATACGTACCTATTTTCAAATTATTTTTTTCAAATGAAATACTTTTACTACCGAATCTCATGTCGTAAAAAGTTCGAGTTAATTAAACGAGTTTATAATGACTTGCTTTATGAACTCGTCATTAGGCATTTTTAATGTCCCCACTGGCCCACTGGGGCACTGGCCTTCCTTATGGATGGATATGGAGAATAGGTCATGACCCACCACGCTGCTGGCCCAATGCGGATTGGTGGGTTTTTAACGACTGCAAATGCAGTCGGGACCAACGGCTTAACGTGCCTTCCGAAGCACGACGGGCCTCGACATAGTTTTTTTTACTATTAACTGTTCTTCACTAGTAATTTTTTTTTTTTTTTTTTTACTAGTTCTGGTCACCCATCCCGTGACCGACCATTGCGAAAATTGCTTAACCTCAACAATTGCAGGCCGTGCGCGCGAACAACTGCGCAACGGGCTCCTCATGAACTCACTACCGAAATTTTTAACCGCCTCTGTGATCAAGTGGTAACACCACCCAGAGGTCATATTGCATTCGGTTTAGTTGGTGGTAGGGCTTGTTGTAAGTCCGCCTGGCTAGCTACCAGCATCTTATCTAAATCTGACACCATAATAACATGATAACAGCATTAGGCAATTCTTCAGTGGTTTAGGATTCCGGGAAAGGCGCACTTTCACCTTCAGCCTTATCATTACTTCAACACCTAAGTATGGTGAAATAAGTGTCTTCCCGGTGTTCATAAATTTGTTCAAAGGCACTGTCGGTCATGTTCCTTCAAGGGCCCAAAGGTTCAGTACCTACGAACTTAGTTAGAGCACACACAGCAACGACACAATAACGACTTAAGTATCACATTATTTTTTTATTTTCACAAAACTTGTCGAAAAGTATTTTGCATTTTGCAAATACAAAATATGTCCTAAAAAGTATTTTAAATAAAATACAAAATGCTTTTCTAAAAAAAGCATTTAAATACAAAATGGAAATAGGTATTTTGTATTTAGTATTTTGCATTATAAATAGTAGGTAGTCTTTTCAAAATGTCACATCTCTGATACTGACGCAATAGTAAACGTGGAACCGATGTGTCGAAAGCTGACAATAGAGTAGTTAGATCCCCGTGGCTACATAACTGGCTCCCCCTCGCGGTCGGAAGTTCGATATCGCAGATTTCTCGAGAGACGTTCTGCGCCCCCTGTAGTTTTATCTCAGATAACTGCACCGAAGCGGCAGCCAGCAAACTTTGTTAGTTTGTACTTGTTGTTTTGTTAATGCTAGTAATAAAGCTGAAACTGAACTGAACCATTCGGTGTTAGGGTGGGACAGGGGTCGCCGTCCGTTTATTGTAGGAAAGGTTACTATCTGACCAAGACAATTAGGCGCATGACAGCTGAGAAAAGCTTAAAAAATCTAAGTAAAAAAACAAAATTTCAAGAAGCGGTAATCAATCAGATAATCACTGTAGCGCTAATTAATCACATAATAACAGAAGTGCGGTGATAAAAGTAGGCTGCAGGTGCCAAAAGTGCAAAACCGCATTCCTGTCATGCGCCTAATTGTCTTGGTCGTGTAGTACTGTATTTTTTAAACATTACATAATCGTAGATGGAAATGTAAATTGTAACACAATAAAATCCAATCAAGCCTACTAAATTATAAATGTGAAAGTATGTCAGTTTGTTTATTTGTTACTCTTTAACGCAAAAACTACTGAAAGGATTTGGATGAAAATTGGTACAGAGATAGTAGATAACCTCGTTTAAAACATAGGATACTTTTTATACCGATATGGGAATGGAAACCACGCGGGTGAAACCGCGGACGGCCGCTACTTATAAATAACCGTAAGCTGGTGCATGTCCCCTTTTCTCAAATTGGTTGTTTATTTACCAATTCAAACGATTTTACATCTCCAAAGAAAATAGAGCAGTAAACTATCGCCATATAGACATGTCTGCTCCAAATTCTTCAAAAGCGTCAATGAAGCTCCTGCCCCACCCCCTGAGATCCGTTATGATTTATGAACTTCTGACTCATGACCGGAATTAATGTTATGATGCTCACATATCAGCGGTCAACGCAGACTGTCACACTTATAAGTTGATCCGGTCATATCACATTTTGTCGCTATTTAGTTATTGAATGTTTGCCGAAAATTGTCAATGTTTCTTTATAGATATGTACTTATTTTAGATTTTTAAATAATTTACACATATATTGATCACAAAATATAATCATACTGCGAAAACACATATTTAAACCCCTTACCAGTGCCATTGCATTCAAATTCTTACTTCGTCATCATTTTAAAGACTAGAGTGAAACATGATTATTTATCTATTTTATTTATTTACAAAGATTTAACAATACGAAACCAAAGGCAAAACCACAGACCTATACCGAGATAGACAGTAAAAGTTTACCTACCTTGTGTGTCAAAAGTTTGATCCACGGACAAAGTTTTCGAACTTAAGTCAGTCCGCTTGAGACCATGAAAACACCAGTGTTGCCATGAAAACACGCGACACTCTTAAACAAAAATGGTTAATTGGGCAGTACTTTCTTGCAAGAGCTCGTCAATATCATTTCCACTTCATTGAATCTCGCTCGTGACGTCATCGTGGGTACGAAAAATTCGACACGCTAAGTTCTCATACAGTTTGAGGCGTTCTTTTCGCCTATCTCGGTATAGGTCTGTGGGCAAAACCAATTGAAGTTGACTTGTGACTAGGGAACATCCGGTAATAGAAGTATTTTTTATTTAGGAAACGGTTAAATCCCATTGTATACCAGAATTACCTATTTTTGTTAAAGCTTGACTTGCAAATCACAAGTCACAACCTCGAGGACAACAGTGTATAGTTTAGCGAAGTTGTAAAACAATATCTGTGATCTTAAGTTTTCACATAAGATCACAGGATATTGTTTCACTTAAGATCACTAAAGAAATTGAAAACTTTTACTAGCTAATCTACAAAAAAGACGGACGGTGAAACAGATAAATATTCGCGTTGCATTTTGATAAAAGTCAAATTGACCCCTTCCCCTTTAGGATTTATCCCTTCTAACTAACTTATCTCCTGTCCTGTCCTGTCCCATCATATAAATCCTAGACTTTAGTACGAAAACAAAGTGGCAAGCGTCTGCATGCAACGTATGAATATCGTTAAGCTTCCCTTGTTTGTTGACAATCACAACCTTAAGCTGTCTCTCTTACTTGCCCCTAATCATAATGCATGTGTAATAAGTCTGCGATCGTATTCGCGGAGTATGAAGCTCCCTTGATGAGTTAAATGCAATTTGCGCCGGCCTCACTACCACTTGCAGCAAATAACTTTATCGGCTATTGTCCCAGCCCATGTAGGAGAATCTAGAACGAAGCCTGGCCTACTGGGGTTATTGGACCCAGTTATTTGTACAGAGCCATTCTCTCAGGGCCTGTTTAATTTTCATAATTACATAGAGATGCTGTTTTATTCTTAAATTGAACTGTAGAACGTTGAACATTCAGAGTATTTGCCCGGTAGAGCCATAAGAAGAGCTCCAGTCCCAGCACCATCATCCTACGTGATGTTGAATTATTTTTGATTAGATCTCAATTAAATATTTCATATGATGGATACAGGACGAGACGCGTTATCATCAAATCCTGTTACATTTCTTAAAATAAATGATTTGAGAGATTCGGAGAAACATATATTTTTCCTATTATTGTTATAATAATTTAATAATCCTTTTATCACTCGTCGTACACTGTTGACCTAAAATTATACGAAACTATATGAAAAATATATTTAAACTCTTAACCCCTATCATCGTCTATGTTTTAGTCTAGAAAATTAAGAAATGTTATTACGGCTTATTACGGCTTTCAAATATGAAGTAGACGTATATTTCTGTACAGCAACTATAAATAATTTATTTCATTAAGACCTCTCAAAGCCTTTGCGTTTAAATAACTCTTCAACCTATTTTAAGAATCCCACTGACACATCTTCATCACATTCATATATTTTCAATATTTAGTTAGTTGACGTTATGTGAACTCATCTAATATTGTATGTATCTTATTTATATATTTGTTTAGATGATGTTGGAAGTGTTTAATCTTAGCTACAGATAAGAAGGTTCGCTAAGACACAGTAGCAACCTCAAGTAAATAGTTGTGAAGGCACCCCTAATCCGTCCTTATCTGAAACCGTCACGATAAGCATTATTGCTGTATTAATAAGCAACGAGAAAAGCCAATAAGAATTTCTCGACCGTTTACTATGATTTATTGCATTATGTTGATGTGATAGCAACCACTAACGATTAATTTTTTTGATGATACTTTTCCGGCATACCAGTTTACTTACTATCTTTATTCTATGTTCCATCCGTATTATTCATTTGGAACAAAATGTCTTGAATGTGATTTTCGATAGCTCTTTCAGAAATGAGGAAAGTAATAACCATTAAATACCAACTGATGTCAGTGAGTATCAACCATTTATGTAAAAGAATATTTGTCACTTATTTGAGTCACGTCTTTAGCTTTAAATAAAATGTTATATGCTTATATTTTTTTATGAACAACATGGACGTTCTTAGCCTTCTCATACCTAATTTTATTAAGTATTGAAAAGGCTGAAGGTGGAAGCGAGCCTTTCCCGGAATCCTCAACAACGGAAGATTAGGAACTGGCTACATATATATAATATATGTATCCTTTATCCGGTTATCTATACTATATCCGGTTGAGATCATAAAAATAATTTTGTATTTGAAACCCCAATACTCGAAGAAGTCGATATAACACGCTGACGCGCTATGACGTGACGACCCGTGGTGTTCCACTCTACGCTTTCCAAGTTTCGGTAGCCGCTATCATTTTACAAAAGATGATGGACGTTAGGACGATGAAAGCATTTTTAATTTTATGGTACGAGTATATAAATATAACTTTTTAAATTACTATTTATACATTTATTTTAGCTGTAGCTGTTTCAATATCGCTACCATATCGAAGATCGCGATGATGGCTTGATGTTTTGCCTAAATAATTTGAAACAATATTCTAACTGTCCACTACACAACCTTAGTCAGGGATAGTGCCAACATTATCTCGTGGAGATATTAGTGAAATTAAGTAGTTTGCTGAAATTACGAGTATAGTTAAAGAAAGTTAAAGCCGCTTACTTAGTAGGAAATTGCCCTTTTATTGCGACCATTTGCGTTTTTATTATTACAAAATAGCTCTCGTTGACCGTTTGCATCAAACAGCTTCCTGCGTCTGCCATTTCATCGGTCTACCTGCACTCGTAACATGACTAGCCCTAGTAATATCGATATAAGAAACTGTTACAAATCTTGTCGTTATAAGAATAACATTTTTGAGCTTCCAATATTGTCAAAATCTCAGTTTCGTCGTCTAGTGAGGAATGTTCCAATGATGAAGTTGCTTAAGCCCATTTTTTTTGTCATTTCGTCGTTCTGTGTTTTGGCAAGTTCTGCCAACTCACGTCACCTCACCTCAGTGATTCGAAGAACTTTGTCAGTGACGTTGGTTCTTTTCTTTTGCGAATATCCTCATAACGAATCTTATCACGTAAATGAAACGCTGAGTCACTGAGCATGGGTCGCGCACCTTTAGCTCTTTAGTTTACAAATGGAGGAAAGAACAATCTGAGTTGGGTCTCATGTGTTTTTACTTATTTAAGTGTACAGTCGATAGCAAGTCAAGCTGAACATTTATACTGACTGCCTATATATTTTCGCCTTTGTTATTTCACTGATATTAAAGGTGGGATTTTAGAAATTATAGTGCTGTATAGGCTGGGCTTTCTTCTTCTTATCATATCTTTAATATAGGATAGGTGTTACCTAAAGTTAAAAGGAAATAAAATGATGGCTCAAATTTGCAATTGACTGGGTTTCAGACTTTCATGCTTCACATGTTACGTCGACCCGGATTATGCCGTAAGATAGTCTGCTGCTAATGGTCCATGTAATTAGGAACGCATTGTGTGTGTGTGTGTTTTGGTGATTGTTGCATAATATATGATTTCTTTTGTTTCAGGTTATTTATTATTTAAGGAATTCTGCGAACAAACGTCAGATGAACCAGTGCCACAATTAAAATTTTATGAAGAGGTAAAGTGCTTCACAAATATATTTATTCTAATTAGCTACTTAATTCAATATTACAATTAAATTTTTGTACAAACTTCGCATGCACTTTATAATATCTTGTTGACATAATTTGTTTTTCAACAGATAAAATTATATGAAAAACAAGAATGTATAGAAGAGAGGCGGCGGATCGCGAGGGACATTTATGACAATTTTATTATGAAGGAATTATTAGCACATTCACACGTAAGTATATTCGCAAGTTTTGAGACCTTGGACCACGTATGAAAAATGGTTAGATATGCTCATAACAATAAAAAACAATTAAGTGGTTGTAGCTTAAACGTCAGTTCATGGTCACGTCCCGAGTCTTGTAGGACCGCAGGCGACGATTGTTTGTATAATGAGGGTCGTTAGCGCACACTTGGCGCGGTGCCTGCTAGCCGGCCGTCGATAGCGGACGGAGGCTCTCGTTTAATGTCTGTAGTTTCCATCATTTTCCTGACACTAATGAAACGGACAATCCCTAACATCGCCGTTACAGATAAAGTGCTCCACTCACAGTCGGCGACTGTGACGTTAGTTTGCATTGTGAGTCATTAGGGCACATTCGAAGCGAACGTCGCCGCTTTGCTTTCCGCTGGCTGTCACTACCGATAGACAAGCTCTCGGTATAATCACCACACCTATGTGTAATACTATTGCAATTCGTTTAATGTGAATGAGTCAGTCAATCAGATTTGATCAGACAAAAATAGATAATATTCCTTTAATTTTGGAGTTTCTCAAAATTATAAGAAGATTATCTATTTGTTGTTTGTTGTATTAGTATATTGTCTGTCAACTTTAAGTAGGGAGGTACCAAACTTTAGTTTGAAAGTTTTTAAAGTTTTGCAAGTGGTTTAATAATAATAATTTGTAAAATCAAAGCTTGTATACTTAGAGAGAGTGCCATTCTTGAAAGCGACTAATTAAATTTTAGTCTTAATGACATGCTCTACCTACTATATTTAATGTTTCTAAGACAAAACGGCTAACTGGCTACAGTTATTCTGTGCAAAGAGTTCAGTCAATTAAAATCAAGTGAGCCTTATTACTATTAGATACGGTTAAATTGCGTTGCGCTCTTAAGAGCAATCGTTATGGGTGTTTTCTTTGTAGAAATGGGAATGTTCCCACAATTGTATTGTTGCTTTTTATAAATGCAGTATCATGTTATAATATTACAGTAATTGGTTGTTTATCAAGTATTTTAAACCCTTCATCAGAGAAAAGAATGATTGTCTGTAAGTAGTTGTTTTTCCCAAGACTCTTCCTATGTCTTAAAAGATATCCTCTCGTATTCTTTTATCACAAGAAGGATGTGAATTTATCGAATTTCAACTTTTGAGCTGATGATTGCGGAGTCTTCACGTCTTCACCTCACGGAGACTACAATAGTTTATTTGAACGTGTAGGTGTTTTCGATTTACATGTTTTCAAGTCAAAATGTAAAATTAAGTTCCATAGAACGTTAAATTGAATGACTATCATTTCTGTTAGTAGTTGTGGATAGTGTAGTAGGTCTGGTAGAAAGTTGATGTCTGTCTCAGTCATCAAGTGTACTCGCGCAGCGCCCTAATTGTGGCCATGCCCCAGTTAAAAGTTTAAGCTCTCTGTTAAATAAATTGAAGATATGAAGCCGGTTTTTAAATCCGACCGGTATTGTTTCCAGTCCGGGGGATTGAGGGAGAACTTTTTTCGCCCTTCCATTTTAATTGTGGACGCTATTTGTATGGTAATATGGTTAGCTTCGTAATTAACACACTCTCTTGTCAGTTACTAACTAGTGCTTGGTATGTTTTGGTATATTTAAAGATTTTGTGTGTTTCAGGATTATTCTAAAGAATGCGTAGCGCATGTACAGAAATATTTAATGAAGCACGAAGTGCCACCGAATTTGTTTGAGGTAAGTTAATTATTTAAAACGTTCGTACCCTAACGGCACGTATAGCCTAAACTTTAACAGAGCTTAAAAAGTTGAAATTTACCCTTTTCTTTTTTGTCCATAGCCGTATATCGAAGAGATCTTTCAACATCTCCGAGGGGAACCATTCAAAAACTTCTTAGAAAGGTAACTTATGATTTTAAAAATTTAATAGAAAATTATGTAGTTAACTAACTAACTTACTGGCACTGTATGAATAATAACCATATTTTATTTTTACAGTGATAAATACACAAGATTTTGTCAATGGAAAAACTTAGAACTAAACATTCAATTAACTATGAACGACTTCAGTGTTCATCGTATAATCGGTCGGGGAGGTTTTGGTGAGGTAAGAAATATTTCAAAAGGTATTACTCAAGTATACTCCGCCGTGAAAAAAGTCTCTTCAATCCACTCCAGCATTTCAGTCGGGATTAGTAAGTTAGATTTTTCGATAGAATATATTTTGTATTTTAGAATAAGGTAGGGCTGCATCCTATTTTTGTGCTCTGTAAGTGTTGGCCCGACTTATCGTGATAAAAGTTGCAATAGGCACGAGAAAACCCATTTTGTCCTTCTCCCGCCTACGGTAGCACAACTATCAGAAGAACGACAGCAGAGTATTAATGCAGACTGCGACCACTAAACTGCCCGCTCAAGCATGGCGCTTAAGGCATAGGTAGTAGACCCCAGCCACACCTCAGCGACGCCACATTTGGCATTGGTTGGATCTACTAACACGTTGTCCCGAAACACCGCCTCTGTGGTCTAGTGGTACAACGACCGGTATCAGACCCAGGGGTCCTGGGTTCGATTCCCAGCGGGGGTGCATATTGTATTCGGTTTGGTTGGTGGTAGGACTTTTCTAAGTCCGTCTGGCTAGCAAACACCATCTTAAGTCTTACGCCATAACAACAATGTTTTCAGCATTGTTGTGTTCCGGCAGTTAGAGATAAGATAGATAAGTGATTGATTATTCTGGACGAGGCTTGCTTTCATCTTCAGCCTTATCAATACTTAACATCAGGTATGATGAAGGCTAAGAATCTCCCCGTCGTTCATAATAATAAAAAAATAAAATAACAAACAAGCAGTTGTAATGACAGATTGCCAGCCCGTAACCTACAATAAATTTTGAATATGTCCTGTCTGTTAATTGGCCTTTTCCAGTCCACTGTATGTACTGGAAAAGTGGTAGCTGGCGCATTCTACGTTTTTCTTTCGCTTCCAGTCCAGCAGAGTATTTTTTGTTCTATGCGAATTAGAATTTCTCACCTACGGTTATTTTCAAACTGCCTAACGCTCGCTAGTTACTTGAAAATTCTTACTTGTTACTCCATTCAACATCCAACAACGTTTACTCCCCAGGTGTACGGATGTCGGAAAGCTGATACAGGCAAGATGTACGCAATGAAGTGCCTCGATAAGAAACGTATCAAAATGAAGCAGGGCGAGACGCTCGCTCTGAACGAGCGGATCATGCTCTCTCTAGTCAGTACCGGGGTAAGTGCATATTGATACTTTGTACGTATGTATACGCCGCGGAATATCGATACAATATATTTTAAGGGCTGATTCTATCCTCGGATAAAAGATATCAGGCTTAACCAACTAAAAATACTTGACAATCGCAAAATAAAGAGATATGAATGACAACTAATTTTCAATTTGTCCATATAATACGATATCAGCGGAATATTTTTTTTATGTGAGCATTGAAATTTGACCTAAATTATAGAATTTTTTATTAAAAAATACCATTGATACAGAGTCATATTATAGCTGGGAGTGGGAGGAGTATGTATTGTAGTCATGTTGTAGGTTGCCCTCTTCTATTGGAACGAACAGCTTTACCTCCTATAGCGAGTTTTAAAATTTAGGTCGCGGTTTGTAGAGAACAGAATGAGAAACTCACACAGATGAGAAACGAATTTAACCACAGACTAAATCGGTGCGTTGCATTGTAAAAAGCAAAAGCTTTCACATGTAGCACGCCAAATTATAGCGTTATTCCATTTATTATCTTCATGCTATTATACCAATACAGCATAGACGAGCGAGAATCTAGTGTGGCCACGCAAATTAAATAGATAGTCTCTATGAGACAATTGCTTTAAAATGCTATCTAGCAAGGTATAGTTACTATTTCAGTCACTCAATTCATATATTTTTGATACACCCGCGATTGAGGTAACGCGCAATGATACTGTAAAATGTGGCCGTTATCAATCCTCACCACATGCCATGATTAACATGTCCATGCATGATTATAATGCATTGATTATTAAATAAAATACCTCGTAATTATGCGCCCGCCCCCCGGAAATTATGTCATGCCGTTGTAATATAACGTTTCACGACTCTGGCTCTGTGTCATTTTACCTTATCTGTATCATTGTAATAAATATCGGGGAACATCAAATGACTATTATGATTACTGGACAGGACGTTTCGTTGTTTCATAGGCCCACCAAAACTGACAAAGTGGCGTTATCTAATGTAATGTTTGTTTACCATAATATAAATGAATAAGTACTATCTGTTTTGTACAAAATATGTGCATTAGTATAAGGATCCTAATTAGGTTGCGATATCAAATGATTTCTCCTATACTAAAATATTTTTATTCATTTTAGTCGTTTCATAAGTATCTTCGCAATCATTGGAGCCTAGCCTAATGGACCTACGTTAACTAAGTACTTCTTCAAGTAAATTTCTTACTTAATAAGCATTGTACTTAACTCTAGAATCTAGACGCCCAAAAAAATCAAGAAGGTTTAGGCTTTAAAAAAATAAAAAATTTAGAATTTAAAATAATTTTAAAGTCTCATATAACTTCATAACTTCCCAGTCGAAAATCTTGAAGGTGTTCCGAGAAAAGATAGTCCGATTTTAGCTATGACGACATGAGAAAATTTTATTTATATGTTGAAATGAAGTCGCTCTCTTTTTATTTCACCCAGGATCATACCTCGATAAAATGAAAGAGAAAAATATTATGGAAAGCTGAGACAATGAATAAGATTTATGAAATTTTAAATATAAAAATATTGGAAAAAAATAACAACTCGGCAACAAATGAATTCCTCCATCTGAGAATTCACTTGTGGCCGAGTTGTTTTTTTCCGATATTTTTCTATTTAAAATTTATCATAACCATAAGATGTATTTATTTAGATACACATCATTAGTAACACATCAACAACGTAACTAAATTCGTTAGACATGTAAGTGGATAAAACTTTTCACGAGTCAATATAAAAGCAATCAAAACTCCATGCATTTTGTTCCTGTATAATTGCCGTATCTCGTTTACGCTTGCTATAGAGGCTGGAGGAAATGCGATTGTGCCCGACGCAACGCGCTGAAACTTCGGAAAATAACAGATTTAGCGTGGGCTATGTCTTTTTATTTGCTTCTTGGAAATAAAAGGAGAAAGCACGAGGAGTTATAAACTTGTTCTCTATCACACAGCATTAAAAAGCGAGACAATGGAATATGTGGTCAACTCCAATTTACGAATGTAGTAGGTTTTTCTTCTAAAGGTTCTATCTCAAAATATTCTGTTTGTTCAGAAAACAGTGGCAAATTGTGTTAACTTTTCATTTTATTTTTTACTTTTTCATAGTTGGAACTAAAGGAACTTCATGCATTATCCTCAAATGATGGACGTATCTACGAACGGAGCGGAGGAAATGCGATTTCCGAACGCAACAACAGTTTATGCTTGTTACCTATATCATATTATATTCCATATCCGCTTAGTAAACGCTGATAATAATTCTATCTCATATTGAACTTTTCTTTAATTGAATTTGGTTACTATAAACTTCATGCACTTTGCATGGTATCAGCCTGCTGCTGCAAGTAATTCTGATGGATAAAGTTGAGGGTAAAAACTCGGAAGTAGACAAATGTAATTATCAAGTTTTACCATACAGTTCTGAGCAGACTATTGGTAGTAGAGATAGCCATAACTAGGAGAAAGTCGTCATAGTATTATCATAGTATTCCTCACTGAGAGAGGGTGAATATGGCATACCTAACTCAGCTGAATTAATGCAATTGTTCCATCCTTGCATCCATATGAAAGATTTTATATGCCCTGACAGCCCGACAATGGAGCTTTTTAGTATACTAGAGCTACTGAAATAAGACTGGTAGGTTCAGTTAACCTAAAAGATTTTGCAGTATGTGGTTTATGGATATAGTTATTTAAGTTTTACATACAGTAGCAGTAAATTTAAATTTAGAAATCTGAACGCCTGGCCATGCGGCAAAAAAATTGTTGACTTTCGAGTCCAGGTTAGATCCTCACCTACTTCTTATCATGCGTCTGTTGCCCACATTTCGAAAGCTTCATTGATAGTAAAAAAAGCCCCACACATCAGTATAATAGTATAGGCGAGATGTAACACTAAAGAAAACACCCCCGAAGTTGAATTGTAGGGTTTCTATTGCACCTTTCTCATTTTTCCAAATGCACTTTATCACACACTCATCTAGTTTTTTGGTTCTTTGTTATATTAATGTAAGTAAGACAATGTCGTATAATTTTATTTCAATATCTTTGTGCTGTGACGATCCGCTCATGGTTTACATTCGTACCATTTTCTTTGCTACTTTGCTATTTGCAGGAATCATGTCACGAAAAATAACAGCTATGCGACACATGCGAGATGATAAAACTTGATATGTTTGTCTGGTATTTTATGAATGTTACAAGGTAACTCAGTTAGTTCTACCACAGTCTATCAATACATACAGTCGTCCGACGGATTGCCAGAGCAATCGTGCGGGGTTGGCGGTGCGAGAGGGGGTGCTAGCGAGACCGAGCTGCCATACGCTCACTCGGGACAATGACATATGTCCTGTCAAATGCTATGAAAGCTTATCAAAAGCTGTTGTCCCACTGTTAGTTCCTTAGTTACAATGTGGCTCTATGTTGTAGGTAGGTAGGTAGGTACTCGTTATATTATATAGTTCCCAAAAATAAACTGAAACTTACCCCCAATTATGAAGTTCTTAGAAAGCTGGATGTGCCTAAGTTGATATTTTGCTTTAAATATATTTAAAAATATCTATTTTGTGCGAATGGTAGTAGGTTGAAACATCAGCGAATGATTCGATAATGTATCTGCTCAAATGAGAAAAACAGCGATCTGGCCACTGAAATAGAAGCCCATTGATGATTATGATATCATCAACGGCGCAACGGTCCGTTTAAAAATACTTGACCCAGGTGAAACCACGTTGTTTACTTTAGTAAATCGGAAACATCTGCTGTTACCATTAAAACAGCCAGAGAGTATCCAAGAAACATGAATGTGTTTGTTTTCCTGTGTTAATTTAAAATTTTGATTGTATTGATCACACGGAATTTCATCTGCGATTGTTTGTTTAGGAATAACAATAATTTTCATGACGAGATTTCTGAGGTCGTCGTTGACCTTATTTTTTGAGGACGCTTGATATTCCTTAATATGTCAAGTAGTCAAGGAAATAAAAAAACAATTAAGACAAGTGTGGCTGCGATACTTTGCCTTTATTAAAAGAGCAGGCTTTTTTTTATAGAACGGACCTTGTCAGTACACGAGGGTCGCCACGTTTTACAAAGAATAACCAGTAATTGAATGTGTGCACGAGGCAACGACGCGGACGTAAATGATTTTTTTCTCCAGCGAGCAGCAGTCGTAAAGCTGAGAGCCAACAACGGCCTGCAGTAAATTGTACTCATCTCCAAGAGTCGATATGTTTCAGTCTTGAACAGAGTCCCGAATTGTGCCTCACAAAATAGGTTAAGGAAGAATCACTAGTGCGCAAACTCCGACGTTAAAGGGCTGTGTCGTAACTGTGACGTCTATCTATATGCTTATGATGAGAGTTACTTCACATTTTGCTTTAGGTACTTAGTATGCTCTCTCATGAGGCTTGACTTTATATTTTACGCAACGCTCCGTCCACGATTCCCTATTTATATTGCTAGGAATATGTTTAAAATAGCAGCATTTATTTCCCCTTCTTGATGGTATACCTCTCATAAGAAAATAAATATCGCACGTATTTTAGGCTGTCGCCTACGTAACAGCAACGTGTACTTCGAAGAATTTACTGAAATCAATTAGCATGCTTGTTTTCAAGAATTTAGGCTTATTCACTACCCCTTACCTTATATTATTTTGTTGGCTTTCAGCCATCGCAACTAAGTTTTCTAACCGTATTCTAAGTACGAGGGGAGGTCATAAAGTTCGCGGAATGGGGGGAAGTCGGTTGCAGTTAAGCACCAAATATTTGTTGCCTTCAAGTATATGTCTTTACTACCCTAAATACATTTCTGAAATTGCTCATATAAATTGATTACTAATTCGAATAAAAATATTAAATTAATATAATTAATAATTTGAGTAGAAATTACAGACCACCTAAGTCGCCGTATATTTTTTTACATGCACTTTTTTTTTATTGCATTAAATTTTAATTTGTTGCTTGGGACCAGGTCTGGAATATAAAAAGGTTGATGAAGTTTTTCGAAGCTTCATCGGTGAATAAATACCGTTGCTACGTGACTCTTGGGCGCAGGTGCATTTTCATGCCAAAAGACCAAACTTTTTCTCCTTATTTTTCTTTTATGGGCCCCTTCAAATGTAGCTTGAAGCTTAGCATTCTACATAGTCGATGAGTAAAATACACAAAAAAATAAAAAAAAATCCGCCTTATTTTCCAACAACATATGGTGAACATAGCTTTCATCAGTATTATTTCGGACTGTAACTTCATTCATTATCTCGCTACAGAGCTCCAAAGGGCGACAAAAAAAATATCTTGGTTTGTTTTTGTCTTCCCTACCGACTGGCTTGCACGCTAAATTACTAAAATATTAATGACCCGATTACGTTCAAATTTGGAATATATACTCGTGATGAGGTGCTCAATCAATACCTAGCTGGACAAATGAACCTACTCTTCCATCCCTCCCATTCCGCGGATTTTTAGACCCCTCGTATATCCTAATTTTATTATTTTTTTTAAATATTTTAGGATCGAGCTTATTTATTTAACCCTTGATAAAACTGTTTTATTTTCATTTTAATATAAAATATAATTGGTATATAATCTGTTCTATTATGCAAATCTTCCTGTGGCGGACTGACGGCAAATATAACATCCCAAAGTCCAAAGTCTGATCGAAAACTAGGTTTATGCAGACATAATTTAGTGATCACATTTGTTCGGATTACGAGTGGAGCCGAGATGTATGTAAAACTTTTATGGTTGGAATGTCTCTACAAAGTTCAGGGTTCACTGGTATTCTTTTTAAAAGTACTATGTTGATTTAAGGAAGAAAATGAAGGTACGTTTTCGAATCCTAAAGAAAAAAATCCGAAGTTTATACTTACATACGTTATATACGTGAAATCACATTGGCTACATTACTTTGTAGATCCTATAACGGCATGGCGTTGAATTGCCTTGTTGCTTCTACAAAAACAAATCGTTTACACGAGTTTATTGGGGCCGTATAAATGAACATTTAATTGCATTAAGTATTTTATAAACGGACGACAATGAAATCTGATTGGTTATCGATTGCAATATGCTTTGATTCAGCACAACAGGGACTATTGTCGTATACATATAACTAGTATGCGATATGGTATCGGCGACATAAACGATATCCAACCAATTGGACTGTAACGAATTGGATCGCCCTCGATTTGTCGTAGTTCAATCCGCTTCCGCTGCTCTTTATTTCACAATATCTATATGAGCGGCGTTTTTCATTTTCACACTGTAATATATAAGCATTAGTTAGTAAGGATATAAAAAAATTACAGCTATATTGACAGATTGATCTTGACAAGATCTTCCGGAAATTATTAAAGTTTGATCACTTTAATAATTTCCGGAAGATCTTTCACTCAAAAGATAGAGAGACTACTAACTTGGCTATATAATCGACTTATTTAAAATGCGTTTTGTTCATAGACTAGTTACAACAATATTTTGCCATGTATACCGATTGTTTTTCCCTCCAAAACCTTCAAACAACATCATTTTTACATTCTGAGGTGTAATAATACTTAATAGACGGCTATTGACGATCTAGATCCTGGAATAACTCTCATTTTATGCTCCGTGACCTAAAAGGCTTCACCTAAAGTAACAAGGCCAACGGTTTCCGAGTCAAAGTTTATAAAACAAGAAACTGTCTACCGTTCCGTTACCACATTTATACATAGTCAAGTTTTGGCATGAATTTTCTTTTACTGGTGGCCTTGTTCGGAACTTTATGCTGTGTGGTACCTAATAAACGTTTCTATTTTATGTTTACGGCTAAGCAAACTCGGATTTATAGCGTTAGCCCGATGTGGATGACAATTTTTATCGATATTGGATTATGTGTGTCCGGCGTATAGCAGATCCCAATTTATGGACAAACATAGCTGGCTTAGCCACTGATACGACGATATTAGCAACGAGTAGATTAAATTGCAGTTGAATGTAGGCACGAATAACATCAACATCGAGTATTTTTCTAATTTATCCGGCATTTATCTAATGGAAAATATCTCCGATATGCCAATCAATGAGAACATTTGTGCCAATCATAATGTTGCCATTATCATTATTTGATTCGGGCTCCACCAAGTCTTTATTTTTACTGTTCCGTTTAGACGTCTGCAATCGAGCGATATATCTCTGATGTTTGTCTTTTAGCTGAATCGTAGAAGAATTTTACTGGCGCAAGTCTCTTAGGATTCTACTAAGTCAGTCGTTTATTGTTCATTCGCATAAATTGCAAAGCTAATAGGTGTCTTAGGATCGGCGATGAAGTGGAAGAACGACGCATCGAATGGCGCTTTGTCGAGCGCTCACGCAGATAATCGGCGATCTAAGCTGGAACCTTCTTACGACTCAATGCAGTTTACTTCATTTCATTTTACAAGTGAAGCTTATCTTTACGAGCGGTCTAGGCGCCGCAACGTCTGTATCGAATGAATAACACCATCGGGACTAATAGTTATCTTCGCCTTGACACACCTCCTTACTCTCGGCGTCGAATGTCGTCTGAAGGCGCTGTGTCTATCCTTCGTATTAAATTTTGTTATCGGAATCAGTTTCATAGTCAAAATAATGTTGTGTTTTATTTTCAAGACTGCTATTTTATAGCTTTTATTACTTTCTAGTTTGTACTTTTCCATTCCTGTCCTTTGGTAGAGCTATCATTTATTTATTTCTACGACCATAAATCTCGGTTTAAGCATTTGTTTTTGCAAGAAGCTCTTTCTTAGTACGTTTTTCTACTTTCTCTGTAGCTGTAGGTATACGATTCTATTCGTCAATCCTCATTTAACACGACAGTGCGGTTTCTACACACTACCTATCACATTTTAAAAGCATGTATATACCACTTTTAAACTTTTCTTGATTAGATAAAAGTCTTACTTTTAAACACAGACTTTGTTAAGTTAGTTATGTGATGTAGTCTTTTTTGTTGAGTACTGTATTGGTACATACTATACTAGGTGCGTCATCAGTAACTCTTGGTATTTCGCGTTTATTGCTTTAAAAGCTATTTTGCGAATCGTTTTAACAACTGTTAAACTGAATTGCTAGCTTTATTGCGTCTGAGTTCCGATTAATGTTAAATTTAAGTACACTTGTCTATAAATGGAATCATTATTGGCAAATGTTTTGGTAATAGTACAAGAATAATCTATATTCATTTCTTAAATCTCTTCTTCATACTTTATTTCATTCAAAATGTTACTTAATTCCTAGAAGTAGAATAAATAAATTATATTATCATAATTAGTAATTTATTATCTTAGAAAAACTGGCCTCAATTTTCCATCCTCTTGTTATGCATGCAGATAATTTGTTAATTGTTAATTCTCGCACACATGTACTATATAAAAAAATAGCTTTGTTGATATAATTATGTATAACAAAAAAAAACAAGGTCAGAACAAAATAATGACCTTACTTATGTGTGATGAAAAAAATATCTGGTTTTGCGGTTTACGCATATGCATTATTATGTTTTTTTTTAAGATTGGTGACAAAATTAATTGTCTAAATTGTTGAACAAGTTTTTATTACATACGTAAACGAGTTTTATATTTCACGCCGTGTGTTGCGTACACGTGTTATGATATTTGGTTAACAAATATCACTAACCAAAGCATGAAACTCGACGTCATACTAAAATTGTAAAAGGCGACGACGACGACGTAATAAGAAAATTCAACAACAAGGATTCGAGGCAAACAATGTGAACAATGTCATATCCTTGGAGTGTAGTGTAACGATATTGTTATGCCGACAATTCTCCTGCTCTTCCCCTTGCTGAAGCTCATTGGCGATTCTGAGCCACTAAAGTTCCAACGAGGCCCCATAACACTGGAGAGAATAATGTAGTTCCACATTTGAACTATAAAATTTGCTCAAGGTTTGCTATTTCTTTGAAGAAAATTCCTTTTATAAACAACCTTGATATTCAAATTTTGATGCACATAATCATTAGAAAAATCGACTCAACATTTGAAGTATCTAGGTTTACCTCACATAGAGACTTATATTCCTTAGGTATAGCTACTCTATTAAAGGGTCAAAGACAAAGCCTTGGATTTCTGAAGATATCGCTAAGATTCCTAAATTTGGTGTTTTTGAGGGACAAAGAGACAAAAAAATCTATCAATGTACCTATAAAGTTTGTGTCATGTTTTTGTTATTTTATTGGGATTGTGTATTTATTTCGTACCTACCTTACCTATACATACTGTGTGTGACTGGTTACTCATACCGTTTGTGGTCTGTCATGTAATTGCTCCTGTTATTATACAACCTGCTGTTTATTTATAATAACGTCATCGTTGCGCCTATTAATCATATTTTTTGTAATTATAAGGTAGTTAAAAATTAATTATAGTTATAAAACATCAAAATAATGTTCATGGATGACGAATATTAATCTTCCAAAAAACAACAAGTGTTAAGGCCATGATGTATCGCCACCGAAACTTTTAAAACAATTAAAAACAACTTTAAACAAACATGTTTTTAACACTATTTCGTATAAATTAGATTTTATCTAATTGCGTACTTTGTTTGGTCTTTTACAGGTGGATTGCCCGTTCATCGTCTGCATGACGTACGCGTTCCATACGCCGGATAAACTCTGCTTCATCCTGGATCTGATGAACGGCGGCGACCTTCACTACCACTTGTCGCAACATGGTGTCTTCAACGAGGCTGAAATGAAGTTCTATGCAGCTGAAGTAATCTTAGGTAAGCAGAACTGAGAGGGTACAATTTGTACTCTTAGTACGGGTTTGGCAAATCATAGGTATTCGTTTTCGAAAATTATCGCTTTGTCGTCTTCATCCATTAACTGCTTTACCGACATGTGCAGTCTGATAGTAACTCGTACTAGAAATTGTAGGGAAGACGCACATCAGTTTTTTATTCCAATGTAACAAATAGTGTTTCCTTCTGTATGCCATGATGTAGAGCAGAATTATTTTCCTAATTCTGCCAGTTGGGATATGCCCACCTGTCTTATCATACAATATCCTAAGAGGCTGAAATGAAATGAGGATTTACACTTTGTGACCCGTACCTGGTGAAAGTATATTTGATTCTTGACATAATTAAGTGTGGAATAATCATAATCATAATAATAATCATAATCTTTATTTCCCAGAATATGGTATACAATTAAGCTGATAAATAATATAAGTTCGGCATATTCTGCCTTAGTTCGGCGTGGAAATCAGTAAATATTTAACATTAAAATAAAATTAAACATTATAAAATTAAATATTAAAAACCAACTTAATATTATATAAAGTCTTGATTTACTTGGACTTGATAAACGATTTGAAAAATATCATGTAATAAATACTCGAAAGGACCTTTTATATGCTTTTACATAGTTTTATATACGCAATCATTTGAAAAACTTTTCTCAATACAAGTAATTTCAAGCTTGCGCCAATGCGGAGCGCGTGACAAATGTTTTGGTGAATTATGTGTTTACTCTGTTCTAGTTGTTTACGGTATCTGCGTTTCGTTGCTTTTCATAGCACCACCGGTCCTAGGCTATTCAAGTTTTGTTGATGATTGAATTGTACCTATTATAATCATCTCTGGGGTAGTTCCTCGGAATATTGCATGGGTACTATTGGCAGACAGACGTATATTCTTATATCATAAAGCTATATCTACAGTAAAAATAAGTTTTGGGTGCAATTGTCGACCAGCTTACCACCTGCTTCAAATCGTTAAAAGGATCATTTGATTGTATCCTCTTACACAAACTTATTGTGCGTCCTATTCGTCCCTGACAGCCCTGAGCCACCCCCGGCACGCCGACGCGGTCCTCCTCAGCAATATAATATTTTTCAAGTCAACCAGGGCCACACTGTATCGCGAGCGAATTCTCCGTTGGTTCGACCTCTGCGCCACCTCAATGCACTCCGTGACGCCAACGCTGATTTTGATTTCCCCTTTGACAACTGGTCAACTATCAGACGGGCATTACTGATTTATTGTGAAAGTTTGCGGGACCAATGGACTAATGCATGTAACTCTGACGATGAAAATAGTGATTAATGTATTGATTTTATTGTAATTTTTTTTTTTTTTTATTCTTTTTGTGTTATTGACATTATGTAATAATTTATAATTTTATATATATATTTTTAATTGTATTTGTGTGGTAAATGTTATTGATATTATGTCGTTTTTATCACAATAAATAAATAAATAAATAATTAGGTCCCTGTTTCCACTGAAACGAAGAGGAGCTAAGCTGTGTTTATAAACCATAGTGTAAGGGTGTTATTCCACTTATCCAATATCTTGGTCCAATGTACATTTGATCAAAGAAATATAATGACTTCACCAAATGTATTGAATGGGATTCTGTTGTTATCGTTATGTCATTTATAATATTAGACAAAGAAGTCAAATAGAGTCAACTGCGCCTTTCACGTCCAACGTACGAAAACAGCTTCGTTCCGCTTCTCCGTCTTAGTGGAAACGCACCTTTAAATAGGTAAAAATGTGTAATTTTAAAGTATGTTGTTTTTACTTTAGTGCACCCGCTGGAGTATAGAATAACGAAATATAATATTTTGTCTACAGGCCTAGAGCACATGCACAAACGTCACATAGTGTACCGAGATCTCAAACCGGCGAATATCTTGTTGGACGAGCATGGCCACGTGCGAATATCTGACCTAGGGCTCGCCTGCGACTTCTCCAAGAAGAAACCACATGCTAGCGTGTAAGTTTCTTGTCTTATGTGATCTATTGTGACCCTCCTTCAATTTACCAGTGTTTTATAAAATCTCAAAGCCACTGGACAGTTGGTATGCGCCACGATAATATTTTATTGACTCTTGTAACTTCCTCTCAAACTATGTAGCAATGAACTTAACACAACAGTTACAATGTCCTACATAAATCTACGGAATAAATAATTAATATATATTTCTTACACTCACACCAATGAACCTTGCCCCAAAGTAAGCACTGTAAGGCTTGTGTTCTGGGATACTAGGGGTTCTGGGTAACGGATATAAATATATATTATTATACATACAGGGTGTTAAAAGACACACACCTAAGCCGAAATATATGCGTAATGTACATCAAATTAAATAAGAATATGTAAAAATAATTGCGATTTCAAATAATAAGTGTTATTTTTACACGCAATGAAACGCGTGCAACAACGTGATGTGTGTCTAGACTCGAGACTATTCGTACCCTCTAGACTCTAGACTAGAGGGTACGAATAGGCGGGACCCAGTTTCATTTATTGGTTTTCATATTCATTGCGGTTTTGTAACTTTAAACGTTAATCTTAAATATAAATATCATCTTTGACCCTCAATAAATCCTAAACTATCAGGTTCCTAGATTTGGCCCCATACAAGAAAATGATGATAACTATGGGGAGAATATGTGGTTTTCATTTTTGTTATGGGTCTTTTAACAGCCTGCATATATAAGTATTTATGTGTAGAAATATATATAAACGTCCATGACTCAGGTACAAATGCTCGTATTCATCACACTAACACTAACATTTTCCCCTACAGGGATTCGAACCCAAGTCCTCAGAGTAGGCGACACCTTAAAACCGGTATACGTACCACTCAACCACAGAGGTCGTCGAATGATGAAAGCAAATAATTGAATTGACACTCTTGTGATAGAAGTAGAGTTTATTAGCCAATGACGTAGTTATTTTATTATGTAATATTATAAATGTTTAGATGATAGGCACACCTCCGAGACAAATCTGTACATACCTATAGCATAGCAACAACAAACTATAAAAACTCATTTTTGTACATTAATACGCATTTAATTAAAGTAAAAAAAAATGTTTTTATTATTTTCTGTTATATAGCTTTTATTATTAATATTAATTAATTCACCGTTGTGTCCAGCCCCCTAATTGTCTAATTTCAAAATCTATCATAATCCCTTTGAAAGGTATTGTGATTGTGATAACGATTTATCGAATTGTGTAACTTAAAGTCGCAACCCCTTTCGGAACGAATGAGGTTTTAAATTACACTGCATTTAATAAATAAATAATAAATAAATATTTCCATACAATCACACCAATTATCTAGCCCACGTTAAGTATCATGAAGAACTTGTGTTATGGATACTAGATAACGGATAAACATACTTATATACTTTTTTTTTGTAAATACATACATAATATACATATTAAACATCCTAAACATCCAGACCAAGACAAATAGACATGTTCATGCACACAAATATTTGTCTTGTCCGGGGATCGAACCCGGGACCTCTAGCGCAGGAGGTGGGGTTGGTACCCCTGCGCCAAACAGGTCGTCAAATGTCAATTTGACACTTCTTTTTACATTTGAAAGATATTTCCGGCTGTCACTTTCCTTAGACAGTTCAATTTCGTTCATTTTGAAAACGCGTCCCGATCAAATGTCAAATAGTGACGGCCTGAAGTATGTGAATATCTTTCAAATGACGAATTGAAAGGGATTGCGATAGATTTTAAAATTAGACAATTAGCCCCCGAGTCCCATGGGATTATCGAGATGAAGTGTTTCCTAATGTCACATTTATAATATTAGTAGGATTGTTAGGATAATTGAAAAATTCTAATCCTTAAGGTGGAACGATTAAGTTACAAAAAGCTGAACGGTCGTTAGATGGCGCTACTTTCGCTATTTAGTAGTTTTTATTTTTTTGTTAATTTTTCTTTGTATCTTTTTAACTCAAAATACTTTTAGCGCATTCTATAAATAAATATTGAATTTTCGAAACCAACACTTATCTTTTTTGTAGTACATAATCATCCAAATATCTCGAGAGAGTGTGTCTGTCTCCAAATTTTACTAATCACTCACACATGCATACTTTATTTTTGAGTTTCTTGTAGTAGAATATTTCGACCTAGCTAAAAATGATCACGTAGCCCAGCGGTCTACGTACTCGACTTAGATATCTTAGAGTCAGGGTTCGAAACTTCTGATGATAGTTTTTTTTTTAATTTATTATTATTGTTTATTTAAATAACATTACAATATTAATTTTGATGTATAAATTGCAACAAATGCAATTGCAACTTTTTTAAATTGCACAAGTGACAAGAATGTAATTGATACTCTAAATTTTGAGATTTCTTAGTGAGTTTGCCCAATAAAATATCTATATTTTTTTAAACTACTGCTGAACAGATTTTGATTAAAATTGCAGTGTTTTCTCAATAAAAAAAAGTGGTGGTGGTTATTGGATCATCATGTTACCGTTTTCTATACTTCTATACTATATAATATTATAAAGAGGAAAGATTTGTATGTATGTATGTAATTAATAAACTCAAAAACTACTGGACCGATTTCAAAAATTCTTTTAGAATGCTAAACTATCCCTGATTAACATAAGTTATATTTTATCCCGGTATTCCCACGGGAACGGGAACCACGCGAGTGAAATCGCGAGCGGCCGCTAGTATTTTTAACCGACTTCAAAAAAGGAGGAGGTTCTCAATTCGGTTGGTATATATATATATATATATATATTATGTATGTACACCGATTACGCCGAGATTTCTGAACCGATTTCCATGATTCTTCTTTTGTTCGATGCAGAATAGATGCCAATTGGTCCCATAAAAATTTGGTTTCGTTTGACCCAGTACTTTTTATGTTATGAGCATTTTTATATAATTCATTTCATTGTTGACTTGGACGATGTAGGATTTACGATAATTTTGTTTATAATGTACATGAAACCTTATCTAATCTAGAAAAACCCTGCCTATTACCTAATAGCCTATTACAGACACCAGGCTATCTACTATCTGTGTACCATACTTCATCCAAATCCGTTCAGTAGTTTCGGAGCCTATTCAATGCAAACAAACAAACAAACAAATTTTGCCTCTTTATAATATTAGTATAGATTAATACATAAAACATGTAAGTAAGCAAAAATGTCCCAAAAAAATATTACTATTAAGGACTTACCTCATAATGAAATTGTATTATTCAACAAATACTTCATTCGTAAAGCAGCGCAGCGAACACCGGGGTTGCAAATAATAAAATATCTATTGTGTTTCGTTTTCCGATGCCTGAGAGGTTATAAAATAAAAAGTGCTAACCTCTTGTGTATCTTAAATATGTACTATGTAATGTTAAGTACAATCTAGATAAAAAGTGCTGAGATAGCGCTCACATTCATTCATGCGCTGTATGGTGAAAATGGTTTTTGAAGGCTAACTGACCAATAATTAAGGCAAATTTAATTACATTTATTCATTCGAGCAAACGGCTTTTCGTGTAAGAGTCTTTCACGTTATTAGCTTTTCGCGCAAATGTCCTGATTCATAGTCGAAACATCAATAGTCAAGTGATATGTAACGTCAAATTCATGTTTTGTATTTGGTTTAGTCTATGTTTATCTCTATCCTATCATCATACTTATGATGTTTTGAAAGGCTAAGTAAAAACATCAAGAATTAGTACTTGAATACTTAGATTGTTTTCTTAACTTTCTTAACGGTAAATTCAAAATTAAGTCTGTTATTATCATTTAATACGTTAAAATTGTAATATTTATAATAAAATAAATCATTTAGATCGTTAAATCATTAGGATGTACGTAAAATAAGTCATTTCTAGTCAGAAAATAAATTTCACTCAAAACTGAAATATTTCAATTCAACCCGTTTTGAAAGATTTCATAAGTTTCGTTTATATTTCATTTTCATTTCACTGAAATTTTAGTCAGTAGTATTGACCATCCCTAGTCACAACAACACAACGAAAAAACACTATAAACAAATGACAAATACGGAACGGTCGGTGTTGTCAGTACGTAGATGTGATTCCGGACAATTTAATACCTATTTGAAAAAATAAAATATTTAAATATTAAGTACGTTACATAATACAAGTAAATTTTATTTGCACAAAGCAGATAAAATTTTCTTTTCTTTTTTTTTTGTTTATAAATTCTTATTTTTCATTTTTTGACAGTGATGGGAGAAAAAAGTTTTACGCATAAAAAACAAAATGTAAAGTCGTGTTTAGCATTTTTTCAAAATCGGAGTCAGGATAAATCCTACAAATCACAACTTTATATCATAATCCCAAAGTAAATTATTACTGACGAAACTCATCTCTTTTGGGACGCAACGGCAACACAGCTGAAAAATCTAGTAAAGAGAAATTTAAACAATTATTAAATCGAGACAAACGTAAGAGCGGCGTCTTAGCCGCATGGAATGGCAACGTCGCGATTTTTGTATACGTACACGACATTTGTCACATACACACACGTAATATTTGCAAAAATTTTGTGTTCATTTATAGGTGATTTCTGAATGAAACAATGTTTGTTTATTAATTTAGCGCAAATGAATACCCGAAAAGAAATAGTTGCACATATATTTAAGTATTAATTCTGTTAATCTACCAAGATTATCTCGACTGTTTTTTGTATGAAAATCGTTTCACCTTAAGTTACATAATTATTGAACACTCGGTTTACATGGGTCAAGTCTTTAGCGAAGTTGGTAAGTACAATAAGTACGATCGAGCAGTGGCGAGTCAATTTGACACTTGACAGTGGATCCAAATAAAATCGGGCGCTAGCTTTTGTTTCACTGTCCAGGCGCTCGATAGACGCTCGCCACTCGCCACTGTACTTGACCCGTGTAAATCAGGCATTACAACTACTTATGGCTGCCTTCATTCCAGTGGTACCCACGGCTACATGGCCCCCGAGGTGCTTTCCAAAGGTACCG
Organism: Chrysoteuchia culmella; assembly: GCA_910589605.1. Lineage (NCBI taxonomy): Eukaryota > Metazoa > Arthropoda > Insecta > Lepidoptera > Crambidae > Chrysoteuchia > Chrysoteuchia culmella. The sequence goes on along the minus strand of OU342651.1, from coordinate 14,700,019 downwards.
GCTACGACTCGTCCGCCGACTGGTTCAGCTTCGGCTGCATGCTGTACAAGCTGCTCAAAGGTCACTCGCCCTTCCGCCAACACAAGACCAAGGATAAACACGAGATCGACCGCATGACCCTTACTATGGTAAATATGCTTTTTTGTTCATTTTCTTTTTGCATTTTGTACAGGTCATTGTTTTTATTATTTGGCAAAACGGTTATAATCTAATATAAATAAATCTTGTAGCCTAAACATTCACCAATTTAGCAGTCCCTTCCAATATTTTATCTCGTCTGTTCCTTTATTATTTTGATGAGTACCAATGATTACAAAAACATTTTTAAAATGTATGTCAATGATTACCCTAACAGAGTGGACTGAAAAGTAAATTTTGTATAATGCACGCCTCTAAAGTAAATTTTGTATAAAGCACGCCTCTCTTTAAGTTTGTCAAATTTAAAATGTGTTCATATGTTTTTCTGTAAATAAATCAAATGCCGGTGATACAGACGAGACTTGTAAAGTATGAATCAGCAAGTATAAAAACACAGCTTCACTAAGCACACCCACTACATTCAATTATTCATACGGCATGACGGCGAATGCTATGCAATTTATTTTTTACACAATTTTATAACAAGCTTAATTGTTCTTAATGCCTTGAATGTTGTGATCAAAGATGGAGTCATGTCTGCAATAGAATTACAACGTGTTTCAGAACGTGGAACTGCCGGAGTCGTTCAGTCCGAGCCTGAAGAGTCTGCTCGAGGGGTTGCTGCAGAGGGACATCAACAAGCGGCTGGGGTGCAAGGGTCGAGGGTAAATTGATTGAAATTATACCATTTTGATATGTAAATAAGTGCTAAAACATTTAGTGAGTCATTGTTATATTACTTTCAGCTAGTTAAATAAATATTGGACATCACCTAGGTACCACTGATTTGATTCCTAGAGTACGTAGTAACGTATGTACTGTGTAACTGATGTCAGATTAATGTATAAATCCAGACACAGAACAAATGCAATCTATTCAGTAGGCAGTCAAGCCAGTCATGTGTTGTATTTAGAACTCATAGCTACTAAAGTTCGTCCGTCATCGTCGTGAGACAATGCCTGTCTGGCAGGTTTCCGTCAGTTCGTTAAGTCTAAAATAAACTTCATTTTCGTTTATCTGGAAATATAAGCTATTCAAAAATAAGGTTTATTTACTTGATATAGAGAACGTATTCTCTCAGCGGCCTGAGTTTAAAATGAAATGATTGCAGCGCGGACGAGGTGAAAGAGCACGTGTTTTTCGCGGGCATCGACTGGCAGCAAGTGTACCACCAGAAATACACGCCGCCCTTGATCCCTCCACGTGGCGAGGTCAACGCCGCCGACGCCTTCGACATCGGTAGTTTCGACGAGGAGGACACGAAGGGCATCAAGGTTTGTATAATAACGCCCGAAATTAATAACCTATCTGATATAGTTGCCTGAGATATTTTTGTTAATATGACCAAAATAACGACTGTTGTTAAGCAACGAATCCAGTATCCTAGGCAACAATCTCAGATAGCCCAATCCATATCTAGAGATAAGTTATTAATTTCGGGCGTAAGGGAATTTACATGGAAAGCGTCCCCAGCCACCCTGTAACCCTAGAATGAGCGGCTTTTATCGACACTCGTCATCGATAACGTATCACCACTGCGTAAATAAGGAACTAACAGTGGGACAACGCCCTTAAACCTTTTTTAATATTTGACATTTGTCATTGTCCCGAGCGAGCGTATGGCTCGGTCTCGCTGGCACTCCCTCTTGCCCCCGCGAACCCCGCACGATTGCTCTGTCAAAACGTGTCCGTCAGACTTTAAGGAAGAAAAGAAAGCCTGGTATCACTGTCCCGTTCAGCTCGGCGGTGTAAGCAAGACAATCCTCAATGATTGCGGATTCCGGGAAAGGCTCGCTTCCATCTTTAGCCTTATCAATACTTAACATCAGGTATGATGAAGGCTAAGAGTCTCCCCGTTGTTCATAAAAAAATACAGTATCATACGCCATATATTGCGTGATATAGCGGTGTTCATGCTAGGGCTTGTTTGGCTGGCATGGTTAGCAAAAAAACGCGTCTTAATCCATTAAAGTGGTTTTAATCAATGAGCAGTACACGCGAAAATTTAAAATGTGCTTTAATCAACCCTTTTTTTGTTGATACAGCTGACGGAAGCGGACCAAATGCAGTACAAAGATTTCCCATTGGTGATATCCGAGCGCTGGCAGTCGGAGGTCGCGGAGACGGTGTTCGAAACCATCAACCAAGAGGCTGACAAAATGGAGCAGAAGAAAAAGGCCAAACAGAAGCAGAAGTTTGATGCTGACGAAAAAGGTAGGATATTTGATAAGTAGTCTGTAACAACTTTTTGTAGTACCATAAGAAAAATAAAACATACTTTTTAGGGTTTTTCATATTGTCTAAAAGCGATTTCTTCGTAATCCGTGATTTTGGAAATGTTTTTTTTAAATCTTGTGTCTGGTTCAATTACCCACTTGGTATAAGGATTCAAAGCCATAAGCATACATTATTTCGTTAGTCATCATTGTTAACATTGTTAAATTCCGTATTTAGAAAACGAATACCTACTCAAATAAGAATACTTGATGCCCTAATAATTTGTCCCCCATTGACCTAAAATATAAATGTCTTTCTTTTCAGAATCCGATTGTATATTGCACGGCTACATAAAGAAGCTGGGCGGCCCGTTCGCTAGCGCGTGGCAGACTCGCTACGCCAAATTGTATCCGAATCGTTTGGAGCTCCACTTAGAAAACAGTGCCAAGCCCGAGATGATCTTGCTCGATACAGTCGAAGAAGTATCCTCTGATCTTGTATCTGTCAAAGGCGAGCAGTGCATCGTGCTGCGTACGAGGAATGACACCAAAATCGTGCTCACTAATACGGTAATTTATTTGAATATCCGGTTCGAAGGACCATTCCTTTCAGATGTGTATAGTTAATAATATCTTTATTCTAAAGTGTGTTGCATTTGAAAATGACAAACGGAACGATAAGCATTTTGAATAGCATTAAAAAACTAAAATGTTTATAAAACAAATCTCGGTTAAATGATAATATTGTGCTAAACAGTGGTGGATTGGATGGATGGATCTTGCACATGAAGCTATAGAGAATACTGGAGGCCAAACTCCTCATACCTACTTGAAGCAAAAAAAAATGACCTTGACTGCATTCTATCTCGCTCCATAGGTCCCCCTCCTCTCTTTCTAAATAGGGTGTCCATACAACTACAATGTAAAGGAGACAAGTTTAAAGATTAAAACTAGTAATATAGGTAAAAACGTATCAATAGTAGTGTAGGTATGCATGTGTACAGTTTACACGATGATAATAATAGGTCTATCTCGTATCTTGGTCTAAATATGAAATTGTCATTATGTTTCAGAATTATCAGTTCAAATTTATGTCTATATACCCAGTTTATGCTAGAAGTAACGGTAGAATAGACGAATGGTATTATCGGAATTAGGTATTAAGGGAAAAATCGCGGTGGCTAAATGTGAATTAATTTTGCTTTTTTTAAATTAAATTCATTTGATTCTTAACATTAAATTAAGAATCTAATTACATTAAATTAGCTCAATGCAATAAAAAAAATAGTACATACAAGCTATTTTCAAATCATTCAAAATCTTAGTACTTAGTATGAAAATTCAAATTTGCCTAAAATTCTTCTTACAATACGGCAATTTCATACTTTAAGACCTAATATTTTTAAATGCAGAATAGAATAACGTTTTGATAGCAAGAAACGTCGTATTATAAAAATAAAATAAATAAAATAAAATCATTTTATTTCAGACAGTGTCCATATAATATACTTAATGTTAATTAATTAAATTCATATTAAAATAAAAACTTCATCAAAATAATTATAAAAATAAAATCATAAAATTAAAATTAAATAATTACATCAAAATAGTCCTCCTAATAAAATCAAAATTCAAATCAAAATAAAATCAAGATGGAATCAATATTAAATAAAAAATTACAAATCAAAATAAAATTTAAATATGAATCGCAACTTTCGAGTCGCCAAAATTAGAAATTGATATCCACCATATTGATTGATTGACATAGACACATACGGTGTTACCATTGCACGAGGATGCCGGATACCACAATAATGAGGAAATTCAGAAAACAATATTGAGATGATTTAATTTATTTTATGGAAATAGCTTAATTTTAATGAAATATAATTTAACAAATTACAGATTGAATTACAACTCGGGAATATTGAATAATGAAATTGAAATGACTGCGTCAAAAGTTACGAATTTCTATTTATTTGCAGCTAAGTACGTATGCTGCTACGCCTATAGCATAATTAATTTTTGCGTATAATTTTTTACTAAAGGTTATAACTAATTTTAGCGGTTGCAAAGTAGTCTCTTTGTTTAAGTTTTTCATATTGGCTTCGATTCCATAAGCTTTCAGGTCTAATGATATTAGTGACGTCAAAGAGATATCATTTATCAGTGATGTCAAAAAGTTTATAAACAGAAAAATGCTTACTAATATTATTATTATTATGAGTCTAATAATATTAGCAATTAATATCATTAACTATTATGAAACAGGCTCCGGGCAAATTTAGATTTATGAGATAGCCACACTGGAGTCCAACGAAAGGTCAATTGAGGTTATACCTACTTGGCTTCAACTTTAAGAACTGAGTTTGGCCTCCAGTATTCTCTATAGCTTCATGATCTTGCATCTATTTTATTTATTTCTTTATTCGGGAAAACAACAGCTTTTTAAATTACTTAAATCAAACAAAATATATGTTATCGCAATAGCCTAAAAGATTCCACTAATTTAATTTAAAGATTATTAAGAATCTCATTAAAATATAATATTATTTCCTCTTTTATAGGACGAGATCGGCCTCAAAGAGTGGGCGTTATCCCTCCGCTCGGCACACAAGTGTTCTCAAGAGCTACTCGCATCGATGGCCAAGAAGGCGGGCAAGATCTACGGCACGGACGGCGCCAAGGAGGCCGGGCTCGGGCGGCCGCCGCCCGCCGCCTCGCCGGCGCCCGCGCGCGCCCCCAACGGGGCCAACTAGCAAGAGCTTCCCGCGCCCAACAAGGGCGCGAAGATGTTCCGCCGCTCCAAGAGCGCTGCCCAGCTCATCAAGTGAGCGCCGCCGGAACATGAGACACTCGACCAGTGAAGTGAAGTGATGGATATTCAGTGCCCGTGTGCCCGTGTGCCCGTGCACGCGACTGCGACTGCGACCGCCGCCCGCGAACGGTGAGTGAACACAGACTTGTGGATTTTGTAATCGTTCGCACCGATTGAATTTTGTAATTATTAATGTAACGTTCTGGATGTCGTATTTAACTTCGTAGTAGGTATTGTAAATTAATAACTTATAAATCGAGTAGATAAGAATAGCGTTTACCTTTATGTGTTTGTGCAATAGATCAAAAAAATATAAATTAATAATGATAAAAAATTGTAAACGACGTCGTGCCCGGTCGACGAAAATATTAGGATGTCTCGATGATTTTGACGATTGAACTGTTCGTTGTGCGTATTATTATAGAAGCTTCAATTTAATCGATTTATATAAAATTTAGAAATTCTAGCACTTTGGTTACACCTCCGACTATTGCACGTGAAATATAATATTGTATCACATTTGTTTTGTGTTGTCTCTGGTGGCTCTCTTGTGCGATTATATGTTTCATGATGAAAAACATAGTTCCTTTTGTGTTTTCAAATGAGTGGCGCAGGCGAAACATGTATGTATAATATTCCATGGTACTTAAATTAATACATCCACACGTTTTGTGTTCCAATCTACTACAATAATACTTTGATTATTATTTATAAATAAAATAGAAACCAATGTAAGTAGATCTATTAAAAATCTCTTTTCATATGATACTTAGAGGCAATACTTTTCTAACAACATTTAGGTGTGGTGATTAATATAACAATAGATGTAAAGGCAATATTTAGATGAATTTTAAAAGCATATTCAATGTCCAAAACCCCCATGGGATTTTGTTTAAATATTTATTCCATAGGCGACTTATTATGGCATGGCCAGAATGACTTTTTGTATGTTGTGTACATTTATATGTAAATCAATGCAAATTTATTTGAGAATGAACTCTTAATGTCTGATGCAGATTTAGTTAAATGTTTATATTATTATAGATCCCTTTGTTGCCATAATTTTAAATATCCTTTATTTATATTTTATCAATGGTTATAACTCATCTGAGATGGATCATATAATGATGTATGAAATGGGGCGTGAATGACGCTAAGCAATATAAAATCTTTCAAAGAAGGTAACAGGGTGAGCCGTGGCGTTGTTTATTTGTATATATAGTCTCTTGTGAAAAGAATGCCTAGAGCAGTGTTACGAAAATACGCAGTATACCCAACTCACTGCATAATTTGTAGAGTAAGTGATGGGTATAGATATTTATGACAATGAGCGGGTCTCTTTACAAGCAACTGTATTTCCTATAGATTAATTTGGAAACCTTTGAGCGTAGGTATAGTTGATTGCAATAGCTTAGACGTAATGTATTATATATTTACGGATATTGAATGATGTGTTAACATCGTTAGCAGAACTTATGATGCCTAAATTAGATAATAATGGTGTTAGTTTGCTGCTCTATCAAGTATATTATTACGAATTTAAGTTACAGTTTCGTTTTAGAATATGTTCATAATACTAGTTGAAGCAGTATAATAGGTATACATACAGTACCTTGTAATATTGGTATATTGTCACGATAACTATTAGATGCTAGTCAATTGAATTTTACTGCACTAAAGTCATTGATTTAATGAAATTAATTAAAATTGTAATGTAATAGTTTGAGCAGTATTATAGGTTAGTTGTTTGTTTCTTGATGAAATGATTCTATCTATTGTGATATACCTTTGTAATGCGTAGTTGCATCGGGTTAGTTATACTCTATTAAGGGAGTTTTATTGTGATTGTGTACTAGAGTTATTCAATCACGATTTGACAGTTAATTTGTTTAAATAAATTACAAGGTCTACACTGGAATAAGCTTAAGTACTGTAGTTTGCAGAGAAACAAGCCAAAAGTCGCTTAAAACTAGCATTTCTATTTCATTTTATATTAAAGATCATGTGGTTGGATGTATTCGACATTCCGGAATGCCAAATTAGCATATGATAGTGGTAATAAATGCATTTAAAGAGAGAAAAATATTTATTTATGTTTATCAAATGATCACAATGTAATATGAATTTTATTGTTTAATTTAAGATGGCTTGAATCGGAGTCACTTTAGGACTGGCGTGGCTAGGTCTGCATCAGACAATGTGACATTACCTCCGTTAGAGAATATTTTTATTGTGAACCTACATTATGTGTAGTAAATTGTTTATTTAATCAATTTTTTGTTTTACTGAATAGTCTTTTAACTCAGTGGTGGTGGTAAGTGAGCCATAATAATAATACAAACACGTTTTATTAATATTTAATTAAGGTTAAAAAGATAAAACTGAGAAACAGATGTCAGTCTTACTTAGCAAAACCTGCAATATTATCATTATCCGATTAAATTACCTATTTCTATAATCCTTTCAGACCCGAAGTTTGATCTGAAGAGATACGAATGTAGACCTTATCGACAATCTACACTCTGGCCACCCAACAGGTTGGGCAGCTGGCCACTCTTCTTGAACGTTCTTCTTGTCTCGGTCGACATTGAAATGCCTCTTTCCATCCGTGAGCGTAACGAGCGAATCTTGATTTGGCGTGAGTCACTACGGCATTCATCAGTGCAGTCTCGTATTGTTTTGCCGCAGCGTAGATGATAAACGATCGTTGACTACCATTGTGGAATGCTTGGTTTCTTCTGATCGATTGAAAAAATATTCGTCTTACGTTTCTGTTTTTTTACCTTGAAGATGATAAAAGAATTTGAGAACGTTAGGTGCTGAAGGCCAAACCACGTTCTCTTCTCCATGTTGACGTCTGTCGTTCAAAAGCCTCGCGTGAAAGTAAATGGATGCTTCCACACACAATGCTGAAATTTCCCGAACGTCTCGTTTAATTGTTCCAATCACAGTGATATCCTTGCAGTTTGAGTAGGTAGTCCTTTTTAGGGTTTCGTAGCCTAAAGGCAAAAAACGAAACCCTTATAGATTCGGCCAAACCGATGTATGTCACACCCTTTTATTCCAAAACTATGAGGATTACACAGTTGAAACTTGGTAGGTAGATGTATTCTGTAAACCGCTTTACGGTTTTTACACAAAAATAAAAAATATATTAATTAAGGGGGGGCTCCCCATACATGGAACTGACACTGATTTTTTTTTTCATCATACCTATACGTGTGGGATATCATTAGATAGATCTTTAAAAATTACATTGAGGCTTCTAAAACAGTTTTTTCTCAAAGTCAACCGTTTGAAAGTAATACACTTCCAAAGTGGAAAAATGTGTGCCCCCCCCTATAACTTTTAAAATAAGAAAGTGAAAAATCAAAAAAATATATATGATGTAGATCTTTATAAAAACTTTTAACGAAATTTGGTTTGAACGAAATTTTCAGAACTATAGCACATTTTCCAAAACCGCAAATATAACTTTGTCATTCATACAAACTATGAAAAACAAACTTATTTTTGCAGACGAAAAATTATAATGGCATTTTGGCAATAATAATAATAGAAACTTTATTGCACACGATACAAAAACAAACACATACAGAGAAAATGTCAAAAAAGAGGAACACACAATAGGCGGCCTTATAGCTACGTAGCAGTCTCTTCCAGGCAACCTTGGGTGAGCGGCGAAACCCTTCATGTGCGAGTTCGACTCGCACTTGGCCGTTTTGAATAGTAAACTCTTCGTTTTTTCCTTCATACTTGTCATCTTCTTCGAGGAATCTCCTTTTTTGCCTCGGAATATGATTTGGACACTTGGGTGAACTTCTTCTCACGTGATCGGTTCCACCGCAAGAATTACACTTTAGTACTTTAGTTCTTTTGCTTGTTAAACCTGAACCCATAATGTAGAAGAACCGAATGAGCCAGATAGAAAGCGAATGTGAATATAATGTGACATAGTCCAAAGATATGTCACAATAACTTCAAAAATGACGGTTAAGTCTGAGAAATGATTAGTTCCAACAAAAATAAATTTTGAATGTATTTATTAACAAAAAGTGGATATGATAGACGACTTCATATACTACACATCGATTCTGATGTGCATTTCTCTCGGTACGTGCTACAAGAAAATCGACGATCCGATAATGAAACGCAACTATGGTGCTGGTCTGGGTGTTCTGGTGGCCTGCCTTATATGCGGAAGTCATATTTACCATTCAATAGTTATGGTGTGGGGCAATGTGATCATTATCAAGTGCTGTTCTAAACTGTGAGTTTTCTCATTCTGTCTTATTTGCTAAATAGATGACTATTCGATTTTTCATACGAGAGCGGCAAACACACCCGTTAGAGATGCGTGTCATGCCTGCTCGTATTTTTGAGCCAATGATAGCGCTTTAAACATAAGTACATTGGATTTTCATTCCTCTACAAGTCGACAGACGTTTTATATCTTCGCTATGGGGCTAAGGAGTTAACAACTGCATACCTATGTAGGGCCAAAGACTTGTCATCCTTACCCAACGATCTTGAGATAATAAACTAAATAAAGTTTATTAAAACAGATTACCGTTGCGCTATCGATCCCTAATCTTCCTAACTTTGTATATTCGCAATATGTTTACCGAATGAAGCAGTTTTTTTTCAGATATGTCCATCAAGTAAGCATGATTTACACATGGACCTATTTGCTATATTTACATGGCAACATGCTTTCTGTTTACATCATGTGGCTACACCAGACAATGGCCTTACGTCTCGTAGGTCTAGCATTTGAAGTGCACTCGACAGCTAAAAGCAACAAGCCTCTTGATGCAACATCATCGACCATGGTGAAGTTTTCTACTGATAATTATTACCTCGGTAAAGTGCCGAGCGCGATTGATATAATTGCTTATTCATATTACTTCATTGGCTTACATAGAGGTATGTATCTAATCTAATAGTATAATTCCTTCTTACCTTATTGTCTAATCTCAATTGAGATAGGTACTTAATCGAAGAAAGAAATGGAAGCACTTTCTTACCTATACAAAAATACTCGTGAATACGCCTCGGTAAAAAGCGCGGCCTGCGCTGATCTTACTGTGCTGATAAAAAGCATTATGATTTATCAATTGCGCTGAAGAAATTCGTTACCGCGGTAATGTGAAATGAGGTTTATCACGGGAAACGATAACATATTATGCCTCGACGTCCTAAGGGCGTGAACTTTATTTTTTTACACAAATGTGTTTTATTATTGTGGGCCCTAAATTGCTTAATAAATAAATAAATAAATAAATAAATAAATATTTCCATACAATCACACCAATTATCTAGCCCACGTTAAGTATCATGAAGAACTTGTGTTATGGATACTAGATAACGGATAAACATACTTATATACTTTTTTTTTTGTAAATACATACATAATATACATATTAAACACCCAGACCAAGACAAATAGACATGTTCATGCACACAAATATTTGTCTTGTCCGGGGATCGAACCCGGGACCTCTGGCGCAGAAGGTGGGGTTAGTACCCCTGCGCCAAACAATACAAGCGAGAGAGCTTTTGAATATTTATTTTTTAATGTATCGGAGACAAACTTAGTATTTAAAAATAACTGACAATACAAACTGACCAGTTGATCATATTTGGTATTAATATTTTTTTATTAAACAGGTCCATATTACAGATGGTTCGCCTACTACGATCATCTTTCGTCTTCGGTGGGTACTTTAGGAGATTGCAGGATCATTACCGAGCACAAAATTATGAAGGCTGCACTGTACGGCGTTATGTACTGTCTGCTAAAATTAAAATTTCCTCTACAGGTTTGATTAATTGATTAATATCATCAATCATCATCAGCTATTTTCACTGTCTACACTGCTGGGTCATAGATGGACCCATGGCGCAGTGGTACTCATCCTACAGACTAGAGCACAGACTGTTAGGCCTTCAAGTGGCTCCAATGCGGGCTGGTGCGATTTTTAACGACTGCAATTACAAAGTCTCTGAATCACGGAGGTTCTTCTGAAAAAGAATTTCTGTCATGTTCATGAGAACTACTAAGCGAATATCGAATGTTATTTACTTAATCGTCACAATCGTAGGCCCGATGCACTAACCTAGGCCACAGATTACTTATAGTGCTAACATAGATACATCGTTTTTGACAATCTATTCATTTTACCGCAGCTATATTACGAAGACTCTTTCTACACTGAATACGGCTCCGATTTTCGCTACTTGTACAACGTGCCGCAGCTCCTGATCTACTTCCTGCACTACCAGATGTTGATGCTGTTGTGCACTAGCGTATGTACGGAGGCTGGTTTCGGCGTGTACCCGGCTAAGTGCGAACCTTTACCGGGGCACGGGCCTTCGACAAAGCTCAGCTTTTTAAATATGACGTGAGTGACAACGATATTTTCCCTCAATAAAAACTTTGCATGTTACTATTTCCAGTTCATTCTGCGATGTCTAAACTTACGCACAAATTATGATAGTTATTTATACTTTGCCCAGACTATGTCGCCGATATGTCCGTAACACAGCTTAGCTACATTATACAATACACCATCAGCAAAATATAACATTGTTGCAGCCAAAAGCTTAAAAAAGAGGCGCTTGAACTAGAATACAACTTCGGAATGCTGAAATGCTTTGATAACTGCAAACTGATCAGGGGCCCTAAAATGGTGGACACCCTGAGGGCTTGGGACATGCCGACAAGATATTGGTTTTGGTCGAACATATCTAAGAACCTTGTAAAAATCAATAAAGAACTTAGGTAAGAGTTCTTTTTATTTATACAAAGAAGATGAAAGAGAAGAGAAATTGTGGTTAGATTAATATGCTGTAGGTTTGAAGAGATTAGCAACATTCGACATTTTCAGACATATACACTCCAAATACACTTGCGGACGGGCCCTTAGCCAAAGTAAGAATTAAAAAACGATAACGAAGTTCGAAAAGAATTAAATGTATGGGATTGGCGGATTGGCATTGGTCGCGCTAAATCACGTGGTCTTACCGCAAGGTAATTGGCGAATATAGACAATAACGAATCGAATCATCGTTTCGCTACATAACGATGTTACTTTGTCTACGGGCCCTGGGTCGCCGACCGATGCCGCGGGCGGCGATGGAGAAGCAGGAGTTGTATTTTTGAAACAATTCCTTATAGCATACGTAATCGCAAGATTTGCATGCGAAAGCGGTGTGATTAAAAAGCATTTATTCGATGCTTCAATAATACGACTTTCTCTGACATATTGATAGATAAAAAAATGCACTAAGTAATAGTTCGGTAGGTAACGTTAAATATTTATTTTATTTTATTAGGAGTGCTTGCTCTTTCTTCGCATGGTCGATGTGGTGCGGACCAACTCTCCGGAGGCTGATCTCTTCAGCAACCGTTTGGGTATACATGAATCTCGAGAATGAATATAGCAAGTTATACGACACTAGAGGTCAGGTGAGTCGTCAATAAGCTAATTTTACAGTACATGTGATATAAAATTACGGGATTCTTATTACCTAAGTATATTTATTTTTACCATGTATGTAGGTATGGTCCTGTATTTTTCTTATTAACATATAGGACACTGTCAAAATGATAATTAGGAAAACGGGACGTCCTGTAAAATACAAGACAGTTGGTCAGCCTAGTCGTCAAGGACTTCTTAAAGAGTTATATTCAGATTTATTGGATATCATTTATTTAGTTTAGCTAGGTCAGTAGTACCTATAGCTTTCGTGAAAGACATAAGCTACGTTATCGGTTCGCAAATACCTATAGCGCAGGAGAGAACCGGCACGAAACTCACGAAGAACTGTAATATTTATATAAAATCAAAAAGTACGGTGAACAGCAGGCTTTACAAAACTCAAATTTCTCCAATCGTCTTCGAACTTTAAGACGTAGTTCACGTTGACTGCACAAGGTATACTAATTTCCAATATAGGTACATTTATTATCCCTGTATCACAGAATACATAATAGTACTACGTACCTGTATCCAGTCGATATACTTATTGCTAGGGATGATGAACAATTTATAACCGATTTCTGTTTTCTCTCATTCAGATGAAAACTGCTTGGGATATTGGGTTTTCAATAATGCGAATGTTCTGCCTCATCTACCTTACTCCTTGCTTCATCATCAGTGACACGGAAATCGTCCTCAAGTATTACAATTCTATGTTTTGGATGTTCCACTTTTTACTTTTAATACTGATCGTAGGCGCGGTAGTGGCGCAAAAAAGTAAGAACTCGACACCGGTTCTAATATATCGATAATCGTATTTGTATTTTTATAGGCAGTAGAATACAATGGTTCAAAATGATAAAGTTTTTTGTAAGTGATGAAACCTCCGTAACCAATGGTAACACTGGCTTCTGAGATTTCATAAGTACCTACAGCGAGTTACGACAACTGAGCGTTTCTGAGGGACTACTCTCTACGCCGTTTGCGAATTTCGGGCTACTTTCGGATTATTCTCAACCTCAAGGCTTACAGTTGGACCACATCTGTCAGCTCGCTATTGTCTTTTTCCGTCGCCGTATCCTGTTCTGTCGGTGTGCAAAAAGTATCACTTTTTCAAGATTTGGATGATGCAGATAATTAGTGCCTTATATCGTGTAAATGTGCCCGAAATTTTATATTTGTGCGTCCAACAGCTTCAGAGTTATTTAAGAAAAACGGATTCTGCTGCACGAAATTTTGATGTATCGTGCGGCCGCTTTTTAATGTTCACTCGAATTTGGTCGGATATCTACCAAAAATATTTCGAATGGTTTTTTATCGTTATTGTCTAAAGTAATGGGTATACATACATGATTGTTTGCATATGTATTCTTAAAACAGCGCTCTTATTATTGTAGAAGCATGTAATAAGCCAGCTCACAGAAAACTAGTGTTTTTGTATTCGTTAAGAACTCGGCAATGATATGTAGTAGGCTGGCGAAACTTTACAAGATCATGTGAATATATAATGGGTACCAGTCAGCACTAACGCGAAGTCCTTGGTCTTGTTCGATCGAGAGCCAGACCATTTTTCAATATTTTAGGAAATAAAAGAATAGCTCCTGAACCATGCTAGTCATGTTAATGAAAATTCCGGCACAAGTATGCACAAATCTACTGTATCTGTATAAAAAAAATCATGAGTGTGCGTTCAACCGTTTCCGATATATAGCAATCACCAAAACGTTCGCCCAGTATAAAACCAAATAACTCTGCAATCTTAAGAGGCACAAATTTGGCTTATACGGCACATTTATGCTCGTATTTAAGCTATCTTTTTGCATATTTAATATACAGCTAGACCCATCAATTAAAAAAAATGTTGCTGGGCGAACGTTCGTGCAGCAGAATCCGTTTTTCTTAAATAACTTTGAAGCTGTTGGACGCACAAATATAAAATTTCGGGCACATTTACAAGATATAAGGCACTAATTATCTGCATCATCCAATTCTTGAAAAAGCGATACTTTTTGCTGAGCAAAAGCACACGTTCTGTCGCGCAGAACCGCTATTTGCTAGAACGAGAAAGACTGATGGAACGCTTCAGCATGCGGCAGCATGAGCAGTGCGATTCCGTTAGTCTTTCTCGCTCTGACAAGTGACGGATATCTGCGCGACAGAAAAGGATAGGGCGACGGAAAAAGCGATAGGGTGCTGACAGATGTAGTCCAACCCTTAATGTTATAATCGTTAACTTAGATTCTTATGTCGCAGCAGATGCAATGCCTTACACATGTAAAGCTTAAGTAATTTTAAAATTCTTGAGACGATCCGACTCTACCCGGATCTTCGCAAACGGCTTACAGAGAAGGCCCTCTGCTCAGTAAGGCCTGCAAAGTGGGTCGGTGGCCTTTCCCTATAACCTACTCTTCGCTCATTGGCATCTCGTCAACATTATATCGTCTCTCGAATCCACGCGCAAAGATTTTGCGCTAAGCACTACTCGCACACTAATTCAATGCTCTCTAGATTCCTTTGCGCACGACAACCCTTTTTTGTCGATTAAATACAAAGGGGTTTGATTTTTTTTGTATGGGGGCTGCATGGCCTCGGCCAAATCCGTAGTATGAGACGCCATTTTTTTTTTCAAAATTACGTCGTACGATAGTACCTACCTTCATAAATGAACAAGGGGCAGACAGATAAACAAAAAATGATATAATATATATGGCCCTAAAGTGTCATAATAGCCAAATAATTAGAGTTAAAGCTGAATAATGCCGACCCAAAGTATCACCTTTGTATCTTTAAGGTGATTCGTCACGGTCAGCTAGGCAGTGCCGCGCCAACAGATGGCGTTAATGTCCTGATAGAGCGTATTTATTTATTTTTACAACGAAATAGTTCAAATTTTTAGGATGTAAAGAAATTACCGGTAAAAGCGTAATATTTGTAATGCACCTAACATTACTTATATGGTATTTTAAGTATTAAAGTCACTTTATTTGTGCATCGAAGTGGCGCGCGAATGATTCGCACACACATACATAGATTTTGCTGTCAACTGAAGCGTTAGTAAATTTCGGCGACTATTCAAAGGTAAACTTTGACTATGCGCGTAAGCGTCTCAATTTGATCACGTAAGATACCGGGTTCAAATCTCTGAGCGCTCTACTTTTTTTAACTTTTAATTTGTTTTATTTTTGTAAATTTATGCAAAGGAGATCATTCAGGGTCCATACATTTTTGGGCCCATTCAGAAAGTGCCGGCCAAGAAAAAAAATCTAATCTTTGAACTTGTATACCTTATCTTACAACTTTTATGCTCCAAATGACCAGTTCTTTACGTAAATTTTTTGTTTCTTTGTTGGGCGATACAATAGAGACGGGCCCAAAAAAAAAATTATCTCCTTTTATGAAATTATTTTAGTTGTGAAATATATTTTGTCATTTTGCGCGAGTTCAAAATTAAAATCAGGTGTTAACTATTGCACAGTTTTTTATTTATTTTTTGTAAAACTAAAAGACAAACATTTATGATAGAAAGACAATTATTGATATAATGGTATTTCAATGAAGTAAGTATAATGCTACCACAATGAAATATCTAAACAGTTTTGATTATTTCGGACTCTTCGAAGTACCACCTTCGAAACCAGAATTTTTGTAAAACCAACAGACAGACATTTATGATAGAAAGACAATTATTGATATAATGGTAATTCATGGTATTTGTGCTACCACAATGAAATATCTATACAGTTTTGATTATTTTGAACTCTTCGAAGTACCACCTCCGGCAAAACGGATTTTTTATAAAATGATACCAATTTGTGTAACATGTTCGAAATAAAAATTTCGTCACGCTCGATTTCCAGTACAGTAATTTCATGAGCTGGAGAAATATAGCCCACAAAGCATTCATTTTGGAAACCCGTAGGATCTGTAACAAGAATAGATAAGTGTGAAAATGTATCCAATGAAGCACACTGTTCGTTTACTGCATGTAACAACAGCATGTAATTGGTACTAACCTGATAGTAATAGTTGTGTTTTTTATTGATTTGTAAACTCCCATTGCTATCAATATAGAGCGGGAAGTTTTTTCTGTCTTTGGCAGCAGAATTCATATCTTGATTGTTGCGAGCCAATTAGGGGAAACATTTGATTTCCAAAAGAGATCTTCTTCTATAACTCCTGAAATTCATTGATTGCAATAAATAATAATGTTTTCATAAGTAATTTGGACAGAACAACAATGATTTGTAATCAATTACTGCCACATACCATCTGGACTAACACCTAAAAATCCGAACTCTTTGTTAATGAAGAGCCCTGCTGGTCGCACATTTTTATAATTTTTTTCAGAGAACAATGTCCTTGCCACCGACTCGTTGCATTGACCATATGACATATCTTTGGTAAGAACATTGTTTTTATATAAAATTGTTTTTACTTGGTTGTGGCAGGGTGTTGTCGATTTTCGTTTACATAGATATGTATATGTAACAGAGGCAAAATTGAGCATGCTACTTTGCGGTATATCACAAAAATGGGGTATACCTAATTGAATCAACCCTTTGAAAGACTTTACCATTCCAAACTGACTTGCAGTTAGCCTCTGTGTGTCTTATACACATCATTTTCGTGTTGTCCTATGGTTAGGTGTTCAATGTCTTGAATTTTCCTGACCAATTTTTTGAAACTCTCTTAGTTTTAAGAGACATGCTTTTTTCAGGTCTGTTTCTACAATTGGCTCATTTGCCTCTTGTGCCTTTGGGCCATAATTCCGGTCAGGTTTACATTTGGGGACGAAAAGCCGTGTACTTGTGTAGTTTTTTCGTCTTTCTTGAGATTTTCCTTTTTGAGCAATATATTTTTTTACTGTTTGCCCTGGGCTTTGTGCTGTGTGGTTTTTCCATGCACTTGCATGCTAGTTTTCACCACTATTCTTGAACCAGAATATTGGTAATTTTTATAGTCTTTTCGCGAAGTTCTTGGCTCCATATTTATTGTCTGTTCACTAACACGAACGGATAACCTCTAAATTATAATATTTCTAATATTGCAATTTTAATTACTATTATAATCATATAAAAATGTATCGAACGAAAGAAAAACACTTGTATAATGTGACGCCTCATGTAATGTCATAACGTCAAGACATGAACCATTGCAAACCGAGATCTAGAATGCAAGAAGCACAAGTTTTCAAAAATAGGGCAAAATACTCTGTAGGAAATAAAATCATAATATTATTTAAGTATCGGACTTATTTAAAAAACATCTCTGTATTCGTTGACAGTGCATAAATAGCTATGTTTAGTATAATTTGATAGATGGATAAATTAGTTACATTATGAAAAAAAGGTATTTTTTAATAACTAAAATAAAAATCTACTCTTTTTGGATGGTTTTTCTTTAATCTTAAATCTTTTCTACAGCAAAATAAATAAATATAATACCAAACTAAAATATCTTAAGGTTTTGTATTTCGTCATCTTTCGCGACATTTTACATGCTCATATTGCTCATTGGAGATAGTTCTCCTACAAAAAAATCTATAACTTTATAACGCTAGACATAGTGCTAAGTTGTAATATAAATAATTTGAATGGAATAAAATAATGGGAAGAGCGGCAACAGTGTACGGATCGAGGGATAATCGAGCTGGCAACGCAGCCACGCACACGCCAACTAAAGTCTCAACTTTAGCGTACGATACTGTCGGTGTGCACTCACACATTAACAAAATTGAACAAAATTTTCGACTGATTTATGCGATTATTATACTGTTTTTATCTGGTAAATATAATTTACCGCAAATAAACATCATAATAAATACCAAAGGATATCATTTAAGTTTATGATTATGCTTCATTCGCCCGTGAATGGAAAAATGCTTTACTATGGAAAACGAACCACCTTAATTCCAATTATCTCACTAACCTGACACTTTAGGGCATTATCTTGCATATTTTTTGTTCATCTCTACGTTCCCTATCCATTTATATAGGTATTATCGTGCGGAGCGATTGTGCAAAATTTTCAAAACGGCGGACCGGTAACGAGACCAAAAGGTTCCAACCCTTTTTATTTCAACCCCTGTACTGGCAAGCAGACATATTATAATTTATAACAATAAAAATTCTATTGTCTCGTTCATTACCAGAGAAAGGTTTATACAAGTGTCAAGAATGCATAAGTTTTTATACCTAACTTTTAGTCTGAAGGACTGTGCTATTAAGTAATATTATTCAGATTGTGTGAAATAAATTATTTATTACTTACATAATTATGCCTTTTTTGCTGTTACAAGCTATCATTATTATCTAAACCAAAACACACAGGTAATAAGTACAGTGTACGTGCCTCTGTGGTCTAGTGGTACAACCACCGGTATCAGACCCAGGGGTCCCAGGTTCGATTCCCACCGGGGTTACATATTGTATTCGGTTTGGTTGGTGGGAGGACTTGTTGTAAGTCCGCCTGGCTAGCTACCACCATCTTATCTAAGTCTGACGCCATAACAACAATGTTTTCAGCATTGTTTCAAAAATTAGATAGCCAGTTCCTCAGTGATTGAGGATTCAGGGAGAGGCTAACTTCCATCTTCAGCCTTATCAATACTTAACCACAGGTGTGATGAAGGCTAAGAGTTTCCCCGTCGTCGCTCATAAAAAAAAAGAAACTTGAGTTAGGGCATACGCAGAGGACGGACTTTCGACAGATTTTTTGTCCGTGCAATGATCTTTATTACATTGCGAATAAGGTTGAACTGTTTTTAATATACGAACAATTTTAACACTATCTTGGTTATAAAGATCAGGTGCGGACTTAAGCGGACATAAAGTCCGTCGGCTGCGTTGCGTTAGTTAGACGGTGCAATCCACCAAGTGTGGATAGATTAATACGTTCACGGACAATAGACGGCTATAGGAGTTATAACAATAAAACATCTATAGTGTCTAGGTCACTGTCAGCGAAAGTGTTAATTATAATTACCTATGGCAAGTAGCTATTTGAAAATATCAAATGAAATGAAAAGCATTTGTAACTCAATAACATTTAATAAAATTCTATTAACAAAATAATTCACAACAAAATATTACCAACATTATTATATTACAAGCAATTTGTTAAAAACGGTATTTTCAAACTGTTTAATATTAAGGTTTTTCTCCTCTTGATCATTTTCATAAAAAGCCAATGAAGGAAAGTGCCCTTGTCAAAGTAAATTAACTTATGTATAATTATACTGAATAATAAATTGTACAAGCTATTATTCAACTTTCTGTATTCATATCACAGACAAATTTATGATAGTTTTAGGAAGACATTTTTTTGGTCTCGTCTGATATGATTACGACTTATTTATCTATCACGAAAATAAAATCTAAATATAGTTATTTTGTCTTCTTGATCTTACAAAAAAACTAAAATGATATGTTTACCTTATATTTAAACTTTACTCTTCGATGTGCGAACGTAATTAGTGTAATAAATGATATTCATTTTGAATGATTATTTCATATTGGATTATTTACTAGTTACATGATGCATGACATTTTGAATAATATTTCACTACCTTTAAAAGTATCTGGAATGTAATAATAAAATCGATCGTATATTTACTTAGAGAAGCGTTTAAATTAAATTATAGATATCTCATTGAACCTGATACATTTAACCATACATTCATTACTATTATGAATTGTTATTTTGTTAAAATCATATTTCAAGTTTAACATGACAGTAAATCAATCAACACATATTTTGACAGGTCAAAATTAGTAATTATTATGTAAACTTTGTATAGAAAAATCTATAAATAGTAACTTAAAAGTTTGCTTCTTCGGAACTTCGCAAACGGCTTAGACTCTAAGGGCCGACTCTCTAAGCCTTAGAGAGTCGGCCCTCAAAGTGCAAAAAAGTGCCTGCAAAGTGGGTCGGTGACCCTTCCCTAGCCAATAAGACTAGGTAACCTACTCTTCGCTCATTGGCATCTCGTCAACATTGTATCGTCTCTCGAGTCCACGCGCATAGAGTTCGCGCTAAACACTACTCGCGCATTGATTCAACGCTCTCTAGATTCCTTTGACGACAACCTAGTTAGAAGAAGTATAACCTTTTTTCGTTTTCGAACTGCAAAGGGGTTTGAACTTTTCTGTATGGAGTCTGGCCTCAGCCAAATCCGTAGTATGAGACACCAGTTATTTTTTTAAATGACGCCGCACGCACGATAACAAAAAACTAAAATCATATGTTTACTTTATATTTAAACTTTACTCTTCGATGCGAACATAATTAGTCAATACCGTCTAATAAATTACATCATGATTTGAATTATATTTCACTACCTATAAAAGTATCTAGAATGTAATAATAAAAACGATCGTATATTTACTTATAGAAGCGTTTACATTAAATTATAAATATCTCGAGGTATGCATATACATTGAACCTGATACATTTAACCATAAATTCATTACTCTCATGAGTTGTTATTTTGTTAAAATCATATTTTAAGTTCAATATGTCAGTAACTTATCAATAAAGACATATTTTGCCTGGTCAAAATTAGTGACAAATTATTATGTAAAACTTTGTATAGCAATAATTTATAAATAGTAACATAAAAGTTCGCTCAAGACAAGCAATTCAAAGATTGCTTTCGTCGCGCCTTTCAAACGTAATCTTAATTTAATAATCGTTCATTCAATTGTTTTCGTAAATGCTAACTCCGATACTCCGAAAACAAGTTGCATACACAACCAACATGCATTTTAATAGATCATTTACCTCAGGTATAGTTACGTAATAGATTGGACTGAGAGAAAAAAGGAGAAAACTCGGCCATTTATTTCAGTAATTATGTTTTCAAATATAAATATATTATTGTCAAAATATTATTATCTTCTTTCAAGTTATTACTTATTATTCTTATAGTTACATCTATATATTTTACCACTATTATTAAAATACATTACATAATATACTTAAAAGGTAAATAGGTAATTAATCAGTCACCATCAGATAAATCGTAGCAGACAAGGTGACCAAATACATCTGAACATTTAAAATGCCAATAAGTTCCTTACACTCGCTCTAAACATTCAATACGTCATTAATATCTAAACAGTAACTTGTCTATAATTTATATACAGACTTAAAATCATAAATATCTCAACAAATATATCGTCAATCAAAATCAATGCGACAATACGTTGTCGGTTTCACTGCGATACTACGCTACTGCGAAACGACTTCACTTGCGACACTAGGCTACGCTACTGGGATAACCCACACGTACGCCGACACGACTTCACTGCGACATGCATGACTTTACTACGGTACTACGCTACTGGGACACGACTTTACTGCGACACTATCTACGCTGCTGCGACACGACTTCGCTGCGACAAGACTTCACTGCGACACAACTTCACTGCGACACGACTTCACTACGACAGGACTTCACTGCTTCACGACTCCACTGCGACACGACTTTACTGCGACACTACGCTACTGCGACACGACTTTACTGCGAAACAACTTAACTGCGACAGGAATTCGCTGCCACACGACTCCACTGCGACGACACGACTTCGCTGGAACATTACACTATGCTACTGCAACAATAGATTGTGCCAACACAACTTCACTGCGAGCGTAGTAATAATCTTTGTCGCAGTTCAGATTCATCAGTTCATATAATAGCACAGCTTACTCGCTCCGCTACATAGCTTAGCATCTATCGAAAAGATTACATAGGCGAAGGACATAGAAGTGATATTAACTTAATACAATAAAAAGCAGACTTAACAAAAAAATTTTAAGTAACAGTATTGAGTAAATTGTCCCACGGCTGCACTAAAAGGGACCTAGTTCAGCATTATATCAGTATTACACTGACGCTGGTTTTCAACTAGACCGCTTTCAGTTTATTACCTACATCTCTGATAAAAATAAATGTTAGCTGCATGCATAGCACATCTCTGATGGAACAGCAGCCTTAGGCATATATACACTTTATGTTATATTGGTTTGGTTTTATGTCTGTATAAAAATTATTGACAAGCTGCTGTTCAGAAATTATTGACGTTATGAATGTTCAGATATAAATAATAGTTTAGAGAGTAAGGAACTTATTGGCATTTTGTCTGTGCAGAAAATTTTTGCCACCTTATCTGCTACGATATATCTTTTTTTTCGTTATTGTTGGATAGGTAATGCGCTTGACTGCTATCTTGCCTGATGGAAAGCAAAGATGCGATCTAGGATGTAACGCGTTTGCCTAGAAGATACCTATTCACTCGTGACTTGAAGAATTCCACTCTTTGGCGGTTCGGATGATAAATGTCAAGTCAAAACGCTTAGTGCTACTTTTGAGTATAATGGTGCCTGTACCTATTAAATAACATTTTTATTACCCTAGGAAACTAAATATATGATTGCAAAGGGTTTGCAATCATTTATTAGTTAGGGTTTTTTTATTTCTAGTTTGAACTATCATTAATTCATTATTAATATAATAGTGAGGCAAGTTGAGGAGTTTGTGAGTAGGACTGCTCAACAGTATCTGTCATTTGTGACCACAAATATTACACAATGACACGGTTCTATTTGTTTCTGACCAAATATACCTACTACTTTGCTTATTAAATATCGAGAACGATTTTTTAACTCAAATGCCTTTTAATACGGGCACCGGGATCTGCGCCCGTGTCGTGTTGAACGTGAAAGCTAAAAGTTTTTGCTAACAACAGCTAGAAAGTCTATAGAGCTCAAATATTTCTGCTTTACACTGCACGAGTGCCGCGCCGTTTATAAGGTGGCCGTATTGCATGTGAAAAGGCACTAAGTATGTAGTTACTTAATCTTAATAAAACTTGACTTCGTTTCGATCAAGAATGATTAAGCTAATTTTTCTTTATAATTGAAAGCAAAATACTTAGTTTACCTTTGATGCGGTGATTTCGACAACAGGGTCTTCTATTATCCTCTTGTTTTGAACTAGTCGAAGCTCAATAAGTGCTGGTGGTACTTTTCCGGTCGGACGAAGTTCTGTGGAGGAAAGAGATATTTCTCAATTTTCAATGTTTTGGCTTAGGGACAGGATAAAAAGTGAGAACTCTCTTTGGCAACGGCTAGATGTATATTTTCAATCAACCTGTTTTTTTCCCCAGTTTATCCTAGTCCTAGATGCAACAAAGACGCGTAAGCTTTTCTTTTGAAAGAAATAAACCGTTTGCTACCCTTAGCGGACCGCTGCGGTGCCGAAGCAGCGCGTGCACAACGTAACAGCACAACGCTGCGGTACCGACGCCGCGTCGGTACCGCTACAAAAAATAGATAGATACCGACACCGCACCGCGCGCTTTGTATGAAAACATACGACCGTCCGTGCGCAATGCGACAAACGCACCGCTTCGGCACCGCAGCGGTCCGACACCAAACGTCTAAATTGAAAGCGCCCTTAGGCCTCATCTAAGCAGAGGCGGGGCGTCGCGCGTGGCGTCACGCGGCTCGTCGTCTCGTGCAGTCAATTGACAGAGTATGTACCACGAGCAGTACTTTTAATTAAATATTAATGTGACATAACTGCATGGTAAATATCCATTTTATCAAACATGCTTGGAAATATGAGCATTATTTTGACAACCTTTTTCGAGATTAATCGATATTGCTGTACGGCCACATACATGCGAGCAGCGGCCGGCAAAAATTGTATGAAAATCCATATCTGGGGGGTTACTCTTGACAGAATCGCGTTGAAATCGAGATTGAATGTCAATAATTATTACTGATTTACGACGTTGATTCGACTTTAATTGCCGCTAAAATCGATTACTAGCGTACAAAATTGCTTCATTTACTAATTTCAAGTATTCATTTTTAGTTTAATTACTTATTTTAAGTTATTATTACTGTCGTTTGACATTAATGGAATCTCGATCTCAATGCGATCGCGTCCAGAGTAAGGGGGCTGTCGTGTTTAGCGGCCAAATAAATCACATAGTAAACTCATATCGGTCGTGTAATTTAAAAATGGAACAATCTTTTACTCTGAAATATGGTAACCAAGGAGGTAACTTATCAAAGGTTTTATTTAAATTTCGAACTGGCTTGCAAATATAAAGCTATTTAAAAAAAAACAGTAAAGTAGTTTTAATTTCCGCGCAATATTTGAGAAAAGTACTACACAAGCCTTGGCCACTGACTAGGCATTGATGAATTTACGTTATGTGTGCCTCGGCCCACATTTACACGTTCGTCGTCAATGCCTCTTTTGCTGGCCGCTGCAGTAATGTACTATTAAATGCAATGTTTGTCTAGATCAGGGATGCACAGACTTATTAAGACTAGGGGCCACTCGGGCAAATCATGAACTGATGGCGGGCCGCCAGAAGTATAGGTAATTAAAGATAATAAAGAATTCAATATTTTTCGAATGTACGAGAGTATTATTTTTGCTGTCGGCGGGCCACCAGTATTTCCAGCCGCGGTCTGTGCTTCCTTGGTCTAGATGCTCGGCCGCAAGCAACGCTCCATTTCAAGCTAACGCGTGAAAAATCGCTTCTCCGTAAACGCACTCATTTAATTTAGTGTATGTTTGAATTTTTACACGCCGCCTTTACACGCCTAGAGACAGTAAGTCTTTCCTTCGGACTCGCGTTCAACAGAGACAAAACCAAGATGATGATCATGGACCGAGCTGAATAAAATCAACCTGATATACTCATGATTGGCAACTTCGAGGTTGTCCAAAGTTACGTGTACCTCGGCTCCAAGATCACGAACACTGGGGGTGCGAGGGCGAGATTCGAAGGAGATGTGCTATTACGAGATCTGCTGTTGACAAGCTGAAGAGAGTCTGAATCAACCGCAACATCGCTAAATCCACGAAAGTTCGCCCGATGAGAAGCCTAGTCTTCCCAATATTTCTAATAGGTCGGAAACGTGGACGGTCCGCCTGAAAGACAGACGCAAAATTTATGTGGTGCTGGTGACGACTGCTGCGTATCCCTTTGACAGCATTCAGGACTAAAAATTAAGGAAAGATTATCGTCGACTGTGCAATTACGAAATCTTCAAATACTTCGGACATATTGTTCGCAATGAACACTCTAGGGAACGACTTGCTGTCCAAGAACAAGTGGAAGGCAAGCGGTCGAATGGTCGATCGCCAAAGCGATGAACGGTCTCTATTAAAGCTGCAACAAAAACCTCTAATGTTCCCGCAACGCAGAATTAACAGAAAATGCACCATCAGAGACCACGACCACTCTGTCAAGAGTGAACAACTGAGGAGGTGGATGTTTGAATTTAGTGCCGGCGGCCCAACACCCTGCGTCTTCGTAAATAATGCCTTAGTCAAGCTAACTTACACAACAATTTAACAGTAAAGGTTGTCAAGGTTGTGGAGACGACAAAACAACGAATGAAGAGGACGAATGTCACGCGTTGACTAGTTGAACGTGAATAAATAGCTGCGTAATAAGTGTTCTCCCAATTAAAGTTGATAAAATTTTATTGTCTTAACTATTTTAACAGGAATCTTGTACAAACATTGAAATACAAACCTCTGGCTCGTTTGTATGTGTCCAAGACAATGCTTTGCATTGTAGCTATGGTTTTTTCCAGCGTTAATTTGACGTCATTTTCTGTCTTATAGGACCACGCAAGGAAAAGGGCCGCAAACAAGTCTCCAGTGCCAGTGAATGTCGCATCGTGTTTATTCATTTCAATCTTGTAACATGATCCACCTATAAGAAAGAATGACAGATAAATTTAAGAACAAGCAGTCCAAATTAGTAACTAGCAACTAGATAACATTCAACTTTATAGATCATCATAACAGATAACAGCCTAAGAAGAGTCTTATCTTAAAATCAACTCTATTTGTCACAGATAAGATTGGTTAGTATCTACAAGAGAACTTTAAATTCTAAAATAAAATAATGATCACCTTTTGTACTAGCTATAGCAATAATAGCATCTTCTTTTTCAAAATCTGTGCTTGAAAGGACCACTATTTTAACTCCTTTATCATGCAGGACATTCACAGCCTTCAAAGCTTCATTCAGATTTGTTATTTTTAAACCAGTTAATAACTCGGCCTCATACTGATTGGGTGTTAGAATATCTGCCAGTGGGACTACCGTGTCTCTATAAACTGGTAATATCTCTTCTGGCACATACATTTCACCATTGTCACCCATCACTGGATCACACACTGAAATCAATTATTATAGATATTCCTGATCAATATTTAGATAGTGGTTTACCAACATTTGTGTTGTATTTGCTAAGATGCCGAGTAATTAACAACTTCACTGTCCCCATGCAATACAATTTACAACTACCACTCGTCCATTACTTTTTCGTTTCTAATAAGCTTAATAGCATTGATACTGTAATAAATCAATATATTTCATAAAAATACTTAGTTATTCCTTATATTATTACTTTATTTATTCTATTTTATTTTTTGACTCAGTTATGGTTCATTTGCGTGGGATTTTTTTTCTAACTTCACTGAGTCAAGTCACATGTAACTTCTGAACTTATCCTAAAAGTTATGTGTGACTCATTGTTCGACATCAACAGTTAAGTTGTTAAGATTGTAAAAAGATTTTAAAGGACTATGTATGTATATATAAATGTATTTGTATGGATTTATTATGAAGATTGTTGTAATTGTCACATTCAATTTACTTTAGCTGTTTTAAACTTATGCCAGGTATTATGTATTTTGATTATTGTTTTAAAACAATAATAACATTTTATAATATAAAGCCTTTCATTCAAAGAAATATAAATTTTGCATTGCACAGACTGACAGAATTAAATCTTAAACCAATAGCAATACACAATACTCCTTCAAACAAACTTATCAAAGTTATTATCAATGTTAATAGGCATGTTAATAATTTTTATCTTAGCTAATATAGGGAACTTCTTACATCAAGTTTAAAATTAAATGTTTCTTATGGTGTAATCTTTCATGATAGGTTTAATTTCCTCTTATTAGATAAGTGAGTACTTATTATATAAATGTTTGATAGAAATAGTAAACAACTTTACATGTACTATAACATTTTTAGAGTTTTATATATCAAATTTCTAATTGTTGTGTGACCTATTTAGAGTTCAGTAAATTCTTATTACATTTAATAAGCAGACTTGATCAAGAGTAACTTACCATAAACAAGGTTTGGATTCTTTTCCCTTAATTTCTTTATAATTCCTGCGATCTGTTTAAGTGAGTCAGGAGATCTTGAGTAACCAGTCAGAAAATGGGTATAGTAATCCACTTCATTCAGTATCAGACCCTGCACCAGCTCCTCAAGTTCTTCGTTTTGTAGTACATTGCCCTTAATATGTTTATACGCTGTGTGAGTTGAGAACTGAACAGTATTTATGGAATCAACTTCAAACCCAAGGACCTTAAATAAGGTAAATACAAATTTGTGTGTTAATGTAAATTGTAGAATACTATAAAATACTTGTTTTTTTTGGTAACTAGGTAAAGATACTTACTCAAAATAATTGTCAAAAAATATTCAAATATTTAATATAATAAATAAAATACATATTCTTGAAAAGACCAATGATTTTCCATGGACTTACTTGTAAAGGAAAGACTGCACTTTTATTACCAACATATCCATGTACCACATGACTTTGAATAGAAAGAACTCTCGGATCTTCAGACATTTTACTCAGTATTAAAATAACTTCAGTTAATTAAAATGATTCACTGGCAACTAAAAATCACGAAGGTAATTTACTTGATCATCTATCGCTCGGTACTCGCAATGAAATGAACTGGTTGACGAACGGAACAATGTGATGACGCTCGCACAGATTGAAAGGATTGTATGCGTAAAGTGCGTTAAGATCGTCTTTATTTCATTACATAGTTTTCATGATAAGAAATTAGGAATTAAGGTCGATTTTGACGTTTATGACAACACAAATGTTTAGACAAGACAGTGGCTGGAGTCTTCCCTCAATAACTCGCAAGTAAATCCAGATTTTATTCCCTTCCCATAAGGTCTATATTTGGTCGCAGTTGACAATCAATAAATTGATAACTGACAGTTTACTTTTTAAACCTAGATTTCTCACGCATACTAAGCAAATCATGAGGTCTTAAAAATATTTTTATCAGCTATTCCATTTTAGAGATGCGCAAAATAGTTCACTAAAGTGTAAAGAATTATATAGTCCAACTGTACTAGATGAATGATTTCACTACCGTAAGCAACACACACTGGTCAAAGATTTTCATCTTGAGACACTGCGGTAAGTTGGACCCGAAGATTTTACGGAGCTTCTTGAATGCTGCCCAACCGGCGGCGGGGCTATCGCGTAAAAAATATGGATATCGACATGGGCTTCATTTGACAGTTAAATGACCATATATGGTAATTTTATGAGCTTCAACTGTCAAATGAAGCCCATATCCATAACCAGATTTTTTATTGGATTCGACGGGAGATCTCTTTCTCGAAGTTGGACTTACCTAACTGGATTGTCTGTCCAATGTAAGCGTAATGGTCAACAAATTCGAGTGTAGTGTTCCCAATGTGAGATTTTAATTGCACAATCGTAGAATCAGTAAAATAATTTAGATTACTCGGTATAGATATAGACACTCACTTAAATTGGAAAGCTCATGTCCATAGAATGATATCTAAACTGTCTGGCTTCTCATATGCACTGCGCGAAATTAAAAAGACTACAAACTTAGAAACTGCAATAACAACTTACTATGCGTACGCGCGCGCCTGGCTGAGCTACGGTATCATTTTATGGGGCAACAGCACAGATGCAGGATCTCTTTTCATTCTTCAAAAAAAACTTGTCCGTATAATAGCTAATATAGAACAGACTGAAAGTTGCAGACCATACTTTATAAAATATAAAATATTAACCCTACCCAGCTTATATATCTTGGAGATATGCAAAGTTAGAAAATATAAACAATTTTATACAAAACTCGAAGATATACCCTGCAAGTACGCGTTACGACATAAAAATAAATTAATATTACCAAATTTCCGATTAAAACTAACATCTTCAAGTACCTTTAGTTCCTCTATAAAAATATATAATAAATTACCCGATATAATAAAAAATGAAAACAGTGATGCTATATTTATACGAAAATTAAGAGAGCTACTAACTAGTAAATGTTACTATAGTGTTAATGAATATTTTATTGATCATACATATATTGGTTCTGCAAAATGATAATTATAATTCTAATTATCATCATCCTAATTTCTCAGATGAAATACGGCCCCTCTCTCTTCTAGCCCTAATTGCGTGCCCAACCGGGTCCATAACAATGGTCTTACATTATTTTATAACATCTACATGTACATTATGGTTTTGCAATAAACTATTGAGTATTGAGCATGTTCATCCTAAGACCCACTCTTTGGGAAGTACTACGGAGATCTTCTAGCATTGTGTTCAGGTCCTCCAGGGTCTCAGCCATAAGGACTATATCATCGGCAAAACGATGGTGTTTCAGACACTGGCCATTTATGTTGATGCCGCGTCCTTTCCAGTCCAAAAGCTTAAAATTATCCTCCAACGCAGCTGTGAACAGTTTCGGAGAAATGACTTCTCCCTGTCTCACACCTCGCTGCAGTTGGATGGGGCTTGTGCTCTGGTTCTGTAATCGGACCGACATGGTGGCATGTTCGTATAAGTACCTTAACACCTCGATATACCTATAGTCCACTTGGCACCTCTGGAGAGGCTGCAGCACCGCCCAGGTCTCTATCGAATCGAAGGCTTTCTCATAGTCCATAAACGCAATGCAAAGTGGCAGATTATATTCCTTGGTCTTCTGTATAACCTGCCGCAGTGTATGGATGTGGTCTATGGTGCTAAAGCCTTTTTCGGGCTTGTTCGGGAGGCTCGAAGTTGTCGAACCTGCGAGCGGGACGATTCGTAATGACTCTCGAAAACAACTTATAGACATGGCTTAGAAGTGAGATTGGTCTGAAGTTCTTCAAATGGGTGTTATCTCCCTTTTTGAAGAACAAAATCACCTCACTTATATTCCATGCCCTCGGCGTTTTGCTCTCGACGATGACGGAATTAAAAAGCTTCTGGAGGGAGTATCGGCTTACCGCCCGCTCTCAGAAGTTCTGTAGTGATTCCGTCATCACTCGCCGCCTTGTTGTTTTTGAGCTGTTTGAGAGCCATACTAATCTCGTACAGGCTGACGTCCGGGATATCTTCGGTGAAGTGTCGGGTAAGCTTGGCTCTAGGGTCTTTAGCCTTGCTTTCAACAGGTGTCTGTGTGGAATATAACTGTCCATAGAAACTCTCGATCTCCCTCAGGATTTCAGGTTTCGTAGAAATGATGCCACCGTCGTCAGTTTTATGCTTCGTCATCTGGCTTTGCCCAATAAACAGATTTCTTGCGAACACTTTGGAGCCTTTATTCCGCTTGATAGCCTCTTTAATATGGTTCGTATTAATTGGCGAAGGTTGCTTGTCAAAGACTTAGAGATCTGCCTATTTAGCTGCCGATAACGATAAGCATCCGCTGAGTTATGAAGCCTCATTTCACGTCTCTGATCCATGTTGAAAGCTCTCGGGTTTTCGGATATGGACTGGTAATGGTTGGAGCGTAGATTTTATCAGCCGCGATCTTTCCAGCTTTACGTTGATATTCAACGTGCCACGTACCATTCGGTGATCGCTCCCCGTCTTGACGGTGGTGATCACAGTGACATCATTGAATGTGATTGAATCCAATATCGACGTTTTTTCTTCTTTCGAACACGAGCAAATACGCAATAAGTAACAGTAATTCGTCCTCCAACTTTCCTTTCTTTGCATACCCTGTACCTACGCAAGCACTTCACTCGCGGTAAATGCTCAAGAACGACTAAGCTTAGAAAAAGTCAGACGCAAAAATCGGACGTGTATGGAGTGAATCCGATCCGATTGCCGATCAGACAATCGGAAGCAAAATCGGACGTCTTTTTGCCAGTGTGTTTTAGAGGTACCTAGATAGTAAGGTAGGTATATCTATCCATAGGTACTTTACTATGATCAGAGAATGATTTACTTTTTTTCTTGCTAGGTAGGTATTTAAAAATAAGTGTCAACTGCTTTCTGCTGCTGTTTTGACCGATTGCTGCTTTTTTATCGTTACTCTCATGGTATAATACTTCAGAATATTTCGAAAGTATTCCACGGGAATGATTCGTATTTTTTCCCAACAGCAACTCTACTACATACCAGGGCTTGTAACCGGTTTGAAAAAGAGCGGTTAATTGCGGTTAATTGATTAAGGTTTTTTCAAAAACCGCTTCCGTCGTATTCGGAATGAGAGCGCTTCCAAAACCTAAATAAACCGGTTCAATCCAAACTGCGAAATGGACCACTACTGGCGGGGCGATCATAAGCTCGCTAGTCGATTTACCACTCGCGCGATCGCGTTCGGAGAGCAGTATTTCAGGCAAGTAGCGAGCTTATGTCTACGTAACGAAGGTCGCTTTTCGCTTTGCCACTCACGCGCTCGCGTTGTCCTGTTGTGCTGAGGTACTTATAAAGAGCGGAAAATACCTCTATAAACAGCTTAATTGATTTAAAACCCTTTTAATATTGCTCTTTCATGAAACCTTTTTTTAAGGTTTCGGTAGAGTCAAACCTTAATGAAACGGTTTCTATGTACTCGTTGCTGTACCGGTTTGAAAATTAACCGGATAAACAAGCCCTGTTACATACATGTAGCCAGTTACTGGGTCAGAAATACCGAGTCACTGGGTCCAGCCAGTCACTGAACCCGTGTAAACCATGCATGTTTTATGCAAGTACAGGTAAAATTGCCCGCGTTTTAATTGTCAATTTGTGAGTTTAATATTCACTATGAAATTTTTCTGTGCAATCAAGTCAAAACTTCATTTGCCGCTCAAAAATTTCGTTTAGGGTACCATATTCATACGATGCATAGGTTCAAAAACGTGAAAAAGTCGGGCAAAGTTATAACGTTTCACGGTAGGTTTTCTACCTTACGCCAACTACTTGCATTTTGCTTGTCTTTGTAGGTTTTCAGTTTGTTGTAATGTAACTCGTTTCAGATGCCCGCCCCTTAAAAAATCTGCTCTAATGAAAAGGAAATGTTGGTAGATGATGACGTAGACGGAGCGTCACCCACTGTAGGCCTGAGCCACACAACTCGGAGGCACTCGGAGGCCCGCAGGCGAAGCAGCATTTGCTTAGCCTGTGGTAAAACGGAGTGATTATATACTTTTTGGCCTGTGGGAGGAGCTAGCCTCGGAGCTGAACGCAGTGGGTGACTGAGTTACCAAAATCCCTAAAGAGTGTAGACTAGTGAGTGATTATTTATTTGATATGATGTTTATAAGCTTCTATGATCTCTTGCATGCACCTAACCCGCTTTTTTATTCATGCCTATGTATTCTCATGTCATGCCTTGTTGTTATGTAACTGTAGTGTGTCTGGTTTGTTTATCTTTATAAGCATACCTACATAAACCTCTTGATATGATCTCCTTGTTTAGGTCTACCTTGGTTTATGTTGTTTACGTTATGACATTGTCATCTGTGTTATTCTATTAATTCGGAAACTAATATGTAATATTTTTATGTTGAATAAAGCCAATGTTCTGTTTGGTTCTGTCTTTCTTTACTCGTATCACCTCTGTCATTATGTCTGCCTGATATGGATGGAATATCAGCACTCCTGTCTATGGGCAAAACAATATGCTTGGTCTGAACCTAATTGCTGCTGTATGAAATTAAATGAAGCAACAATTAGGTTGTCTGTTGTTATGCTAGGAGGCATGTGATCCAAGTATAGAATGTTCGTGTGTGTGGTATGGTGAGGGTGAAATCTTAACTAACATTTTTTATGGTTTGCGCTTTATAATAGTACTGGAGCGACCAAAAGTCGAAGGTGAACAGGCAGCATGGCAGTGGCACAGGTGGTGACCCGGCGTTGGCTGACATTTTGACCCCCATGGAACAGAGGATAGGTACTCTCTCATGTACAAAATGTGTTGGGCAATCAAAATGTCCGCATCGAGGTTGATGTATGTTTTTGCTCCACAATATGCAGTATAGCTGGTAACATAATAACTTATTTTCACATCTTTTTCAGATGGGCTTGGATATATCTCCCGACATAGTCATCCCACCACCAGCTGCGTCACCATCTGCTTTCACCACCACTACCACTACCTTCACCAGCAGTGCCGAAGTCTCCCTCTTCCCATTCGTGGCCTACTCTGCTTCCTTGTATGTGATGTGATGGCTATTGACTACTATTGAGATTTCAAGTGTCGAAAGTAGCTATCTAAATTAAAGTTCTAATATATAATAATTCACCTTCCGTAGGACTATATTTTCCCGAGATAAATCTATTTGTATATCAAAATAGACTTGAAAGTATTTTGTATTCATTATTTAATTCTATACGTTTTCATATTCAGCCGATGACGCTGCAGCCGTAGGGCCGTCATGTTGTAATATAGCAGTGCGCAGACGATGTAGAAGCTATTTAGCACGATGAAATAAACACTTATTATTGATATATAAAACAGACTTTTATTTCCAACACTGAAAAAAACACAATTCGTGTACAGATTTTTCTTTAGAGTGACATTTGACATATAACAATATCAAATACAAAACCCATGTAGGTTTCCAAGTAGGTTGCACTCGCTTGCTTTGCGATCTCCTTCAACACGCCCTCTAAAACAATGCTAGTGCAGACCTAATCTTCACAAAGGTGGGCTTCGGCAGTCCTTTGGTCATAATGTCTGCGATCTGATCTCTTGTCCCAATCCTTTTAACAAGGATTGCTCCTTCAGACACAAATTCTCGGACATAGTGTCGGACGCGAATATGCTTCGTCCGTTTGTGGAAATCAGGGTTGTGTGCCAATCGTATCGATGCTTCGTTGTCAACATGAAGATCACACTCTTTATCTTTGTCAGATCTTCAAAGACTCGTCAGCCAAACTAATTCTCTGGCTCCTTCACTTGCAGCCACTAATTCAGCTTCAGTAGTGGACAGTGCTACTGAGGTTTGCCTTCTGCTTGTCCATGATACTGGACCTCCGGCATATAGGCATACTATTCCAGTAGTGGATCGTCCGGTAGTAGCATCACCACCATAATCGGCGTCCAGTTTTGGCTTGGTCAGGGTCTTCGGCTTGAACTGGATCCCAAGAGACGTAGTTCCCTTTAGGTAACTGTGTATACGTTTTACTCTGTTTCAGTCACTTCTGGTTGGCTTTTCCAAGTTGCGTGATACTACGCCAACGGCATAGGCGATATCAGGACGGGTTGAGACCATGAGGTATGCTATTGCACCAACAGCTTCGCGATAAGGGAAATTAATCTCCTCGGTGTTTCCTTTCTCCGCTTCTAATTTTGTTGCAGACGATTTTTCTGCGGCGTAAATAGGCTGCGCTAGTGCTGGCTCCAAACGTCGCCCGTCCACGTAAGTATTTCTAAGCACAAAACCAAAAAACCTTATTTGCAAATTGAGAAAATTAAAGTGCGTTAGACTGTGATTTCGTAAAAGGGTTTGCATAACAAAAAATGAATTCATTCCTGTCAAGTACTTATCTAAAGTATTATACAATTAATTATTAAAATATCTGATTTCTTCAAATAATTACTGAATAACAACAATATACTTAACGCTTTCCCGGACACTGAACGGCTATAGCAGTCATAACAATAAAAATTCTATTGTGTCTCGTTCACTGTCTGCGAAAGTGTTAAGTAAGTCAAATGTTTGATGAGTGGGTATTTTGTTTCAGGCAAGAGAAAGCACATCAAAAGGACGGAGGCTGACGATTCTCCTTTGATGAGACTAAATATTTAAGTAAAATTTACCTTTTTGTTTGCGCAGGTAGGGGTTGTTTTTTGCTTGAACACTTTCAAATCGCAGGACATCAAATTGAGTGCGAGACGTGCAACTATCTTGCTTCTGCACATGGTGTTCGTAATCTATCCGTCCGCTTTACTCTCCTTCAGTGCCGAATGAACAAATGAAGGACATATACTTGCTAAGTGGACTAGTTCAATTAAAGGATTCATTTACGAATGACTCAACTGTATTTCATTTACCCTGACTAGAAAGATAGTATATTGTAGGTCTTTAATTAGTATATCTTGTAAGTTTTGCATTTAGGTACCTCTGTGTTGTCAAGAAATAAATACTATTCTCTCTCAGACCTCCATTCTAAACAGGTAAAATAAAAGAGGCTGTATTCAAGGCATTTGGAAACTATAGTTGGATAATCTAGTCAGTAAATATATTATTTTATTGGTTGCTTGCACTTTTTTATCCAAAATCTGATGCACATCATTATGCATCAGCATCACTAAAACGATAACAAAACAAATACATACATGTAATTAATTTATTGACTACTAGTAGGTTGCTCTTGAGTCATTTCATAAGCTCTTTCTAAAGTGTCTGTAACAATCTTCATATCATTTTCTATACTCCGTGCCCAATTTTCAACATCACCAATTTCTTTCAAAGCACTGCTGAAGTTTTCAACAAGTGCAAGCCATTGTTGGGTTTGTTTTGCAAAGTTTATAGCACCCTGATGTAGTAGCTTTGCTTCGGCATCAAGTTTCTTTTGATTTAAGTAGGCTTGAGCCACTCTGAAAACAAATACAATCCATTGCTTTAACCTAAGGGTTTGATGATAGGGTAAATTAAACATCGCAAATATTGAAAACATACCCAACATTCAGATGGTCAACCAAAGCTTGTGTTAAGTCATTAGCAGCAGCGATACATTCTTTTCGTTTTTGTTCTACAAGCAAAAAATAGATAACAATTTACTGTCAATACTTAACACACAAAACTAGCTGTGACTGCTGTCCCAAACAAAATTTATATAGTTACCTTGCACCACTCTTTTAGCGGCTTGTTTTGTTTGATGGTCTTTTATTAGCGATGATAACATTTTTATTATTTACGTTAAGTCATAAAGTTTACTACTGAAAAATAGAAGTTATTCTATGAATTATTTAGAATATTTGGAGAAAGGTAAAAATTTGCAACAGCAAAACACCACACAGCAACACAACAAACCCAACACAATAAACTGTC
Organism: Chrysoteuchia culmella; assembly: GCA_910589605.1. Lineage (NCBI taxonomy): Eukaryota > Metazoa > Arthropoda > Insecta > Lepidoptera > Crambidae > Chrysoteuchia > Chrysoteuchia culmella. The sequence continues at coordinate 14,663,238 of OU342651.1, read as the reverse complement.
AGTCAGTGTCAGTGTCAGTCAGACTGTAATGTAATTTTCAAATTATCATTGTCAATCGAATCTTAATTTGTCATCACGACCACGACCAGTTTTAAGTACTCTGTGCCATGACGGTATAGGTATAACTGGAGCTAACATTTCGAACACATATTTAAAGCAAAATTTTGTGTAGCGTTATCTTTATCTCACTTTCTAGAGAATTCTGTCTCTTTCTAATTCATTTAGTTTCCTTTTTTTAACACTATGAGTGAAAGATTATGTTTGCATCTTGGATTTCAATTACTTCCACCACCACGTAGAGCATAATAATATTTATGGTTATGCACTATTTTTACTGATTTAACAACATATATTTTTTAAAACAATCAAAAAACTCGAGTCAAATCGACAGTGTCCGCCATGTTTACTCGACTCGTGATTTCGTTTGTATTCTTAAGATATTTTGTTTGTGAAATCGAAAAAAAATTATTACAGTCAACCCGTGTGTACCTTACACCTCTCACCTTGGGTGCTATAAAAACCTTTAGTGCCGGATAAATAATGTCTTATTTCCGTATTCAAAACATTCGTAACGCAAGCGTTTAAGAATTATTGGCATTTAAAGATGGGCCTCACGGAATGACGCTTAAGATTATGGATGCTGGAAATATCAAAAACGAAAGTCAAGTTTCAGTCCCTAAATCCTCAGTGACGCAAAAATAAATAAGATGTAACACTCAAACATAGTACAAAATAGAACAGATCTTATAAAATCGACGTTTAAACATGGTACATACAGAACCGTGTGGACGGATTTTTGTTTGCCAAAATATCAATAATCATACCGTTTAGAGCCAAACGAAGCATTCTATCAGCGTTACGTTTGATATGTGACAGTATTTAACACTAGAAACCCGTCTAAATGACAAGGCATCAACATCAAAAAGCGAAAACTATATTTCGTACCGTCACACTGTGAAACCATATTTGAAACCGTTACGTTACGTGAATGTTGCGTTACGAATGTTGAAAAGCAATTCACAGTAAAGAGAATTTCCGTCACTGAGGATCTAGCTTTACCTGGAACCAATAAGTGCAGTACTTACGGTACTATTCAAGATTGAAATTTGTATGAAAATCTCAAATTATGGTGACAACCATTTACGTACGTTGATGGACAAAAAGGCTAAAGTAACCTGATTAAAAGTAAGCTAGTTTTACGGCTTTGATTCTAGTAACATAATTGAGATGTAATGTAGGTACCTAATTCGTGGTTTAATTTAAAAAAAATCAATTTCACAGCCCGAACCGCTAGGTCTAAAGACGCCAAATTTAGCCCATAGCACAAAGCATAGCATTTAAGAAAGGATTTTTTGAAATTCTACTCCTAAAGGGGTGAAATAGGGATGAAAGTTTGTATGAAAGTCCGTCAGTTTTGAAGTTATGATCATGTGTGTGTGTTGTGTGTGACAACAAATCGTTTAAATTATTGTAGTGTTGCGAGATGGAACTGTAATACTTTGACATTTTATTATTGATAGGTAAACAATTAATTTGTAGCAAAATATTTTTCTTGTTTTGAGTTAATAAAACACAAATTGTGGAATCATACTTTTTTTGTACTTTTATTTGGCCTGTTTCACAATCATATAAAGTAAGTTCTGATTTCTAAAAGCTGCTTATTTGACAAATCATTTTACATTTTTAATAACATTACTGTCAAATATCACGTCTTTTTGTATCTAATACTATAATAATACTACATTGACAGTCCAGGGGCTTCCCTGACCGACCCCTTGGGGCCTACCGAGTAAAAAATATGGATATCTCCCACCAAATTGCCAAGACATTGCTTGTTATCTTAAGTTCCAAATCTAATAGGTAGTTCTAAACTTCTTATACAAGTTTATTTTCACATTAAAATATAATGTTTCCACCACAATACAGAATTTAATGTCAAAGTATATTGTGGTGACTTCGTTATAATGCCGATCCTTTAAAAGCAAATTGAGACCTATTTGTCTGCGCAAATCGGAATACCTTGGCCATTTTACCGTATTACGAAGGCACCTCATTTAATTTGAACTTAATTTAACCTTATTTTCTATGTAAGTTTTTGTTTATAAAGCTAGTTATTAATAATGCATGTAGTTGTCATCTGTAAATTAAGGTTTCAAGTTGTTATAAATGGTAATATGTCTGTTTTTGTTGATATTTTAGTGTTAATCGCGTTGTTGACAAAATTCCAAATAAATAAATTTAATAAATATGATGTCCGCAAAAAATACTAGTTACTACCCTAACTCATTTTTCATACTAATTTCAATCTCGAATTGTATCGTAAGTACTGCACTGATTGGTTCCAGGTAAAGCTAGATCCTCAGTGACGGAAATTCTCTTTACTGTGAATTGCTTTTCAACGGCGGGTGAATGAAACCGTGAGCAGCCGCTAGTCATTAATTATTAATTTCGTAATAATTCTTGCCGTGTTCGGTTTATACTAGAGCAATACTTTTTCTAAATAAGTTGTATTCTTGTATGAAACGCTGCTTGCTTCGAGTAGGCAATTTGGAGACTGCCTACCGGTCGGTATTCAGTATTTAGCGTAAGGAAAATCTTAGTAGGTGAGTGTTGAATAGAAGTTTTAACTAAAATAAAATAACTTTAACACTAATAATTGTATATTTATTTAGGTTTTGATTGAGGTAGGCACTGCCTAATTGCCTATATGGAATGCACGCCCCTGCATATACCTACCTAAGTAACTGAAACAGTTACGAAAACGACACTTTTGCAAAATTTCCCGAAACTACTGAACAGTTCGAAATTACAAACAATGGGCCCGACTTAGGAACAAAACTGTGGATAGTGCGACTAGAACGTTTCTCCACGCGCATCACGATACTAAATGCGTTACAGTCGCACATATTGTTTTTATTAATATTAAAAGTTATTGCCAATTGTTTCAAAATAAACTTAATTTCTAAAACATGACAAGTTATCTAATATCTAACACATGTTGGACAAAGGCCTCTCCAAGTGCACGCCACAGAGCAGTCCGAGCAAGTTCCACTTTGCGCATATCGTCGCTCCACCTAGTCTGAAGCCGTCCTACTCAGTGTGACCAATTGTGGCAGATTTCTGCCATTTGGGCAGATTTGGCACCTGATTTTTAAGTGTGACAGAATATGCCGACGATTTCGAAAAGTAGCAGAATTTGGCAGATTTGAAAGAAATCTTTAAAATAATTAAAAATAATAAAGATTTCTTTTAAATTTGCCAAATTCTTTCACTGTATGATTTAAATTTATGACTATGAAAGGCAATTAATCTGTAATTAGGTTTATATTACTATTAATGTAACTGATCATTAGTTTCTTAATAAGTAAACCAATTGTAGTAGAACTTCTTCAAATTCCTTATGAAGTATTTTTTTTTGGTCGTTTGAGGTGGAATATTGGTTTTCTGGTGATTTGACAGATCCTCCATGAAATCCGGGCAGCTCCGGAGTTGGAAATCAGAGAGTCTTCGCGCAAAGCGGTTTGTGATGACTCTGGAAAACCGCTTGTAGACGTGTCTTAGGAGCGAAATAGGTCGAGTTCTTCAGTAAGGTCTTATCTCTTTTTTGCAGAACAGCAGGACGACACGCCTTCTTCACGCCTCTGGAGTTCTACCATCGAGAACGGTGTTGAAACTGGTTCGGAGCTCTTTTAGTACAGGTTTGCAGTACAGTCTGCTTTCAGGAGCTCAGCTTGCTCCTTATTTCTGAGCTCCTCAATGCAGGAGGCACAAGGAGCTTTTGCTTTTTAAGAGTATTTATGTAATACCGCGCAAAGTACTTTCAACTTAGGTTGTATACCTAACACAGTGCAGCTTATTAATGCAAATATAATTAAATTTCCAGCACCTGTTATACTTAAATAACCACTTATTAATTTTAAAACAATGACTTCCGAACATTGCACATAATATTTAGTTTTCAGTTATTGACTGCGTACCAATGCAAAAAGTATTCAAAGTCATAACAGTGATACTTTTATGATAAATAACCATGTCTTTTCCAAGATCCAGCAAAATTGCCGACTACAAACACGACACGATACACAGCTAATGATGGAGAGAGCGTCCACAACGAAGTGGATGAGTGTTGACTTTGCAAAACATACCTCGACAATAATTATTCTTACGTTTTTGCGCACAAAAAAAATGTTTAAATACGATAAAATAACAAACCAAAAAAATATACATTTACATTATACATCTTATGTTTTGGCGCGCACTGTTCATTGAAATAAAACAACTTTTACGGATATCAAACGCGCTATATTTCCACGAACCAAGTTGTAACTAAAAAACCTAAAAAACCCCTAAAAAACCTAAAAATACGGACAGTTACAACTTGGTTCGTGGAAATATAGCGCGTTTGATATCCGTAAAAGTTGTTTTATTTCAAAAAAATATACGTTTTATTAGAATTATCCGAATAAAATGCAATTGGTATTCGGATATTTAATATGGCAGATATCCGGATATTTCGGATATCCCCATAACATAACTTACAATACAACTCAATATGCTACAACATTACCTAAACGAAAACTCATTTATACGTCCAAACTTTTTTTTAGTAATTACTACTAATTAAGTCCTATTTTTTACAATTTGTAAGTATAGGTTTTAATTAATATTTTATTTTATAGAACAAAGATAAAATAGATTCCGGTAGTCTCGCAATAACCTAAATACTTAGGTAAGTACTTAAGTAAAGTTGGTATGTATGTACTGCGTTAATTCGTATACATCTTAACTTTAACCAATGGTAAATGGTGGTGCCCGATAAATGCTAGCTAGGGGCGCAACTTCTCGAATCCAAACTTCTTAGGATTAGAGCTCCAGTGATGGAAAAATGTTGATAATTACAGAATCCTTAAAATAAAACCTAAAATAATGTCTTAATCATAGGCAGTTCTTATTCAAGTTTCTTTTCGGGATTAGAGATGACACCGTATTGTGCTTTCAGTTTCTCGGTAAATTCTGGATCGTCCCAGCCCCAGAGGTTATGAGTGCCGTCGCCTGTACGTTGTGCACGTTTCTTTATGATGTCTGGTGATACACTCTTCAGGTCGTACGCTTGCCCGATCTGAAAGACAAAGCTTATGAACAGTCGACAGCAAAACAAGCTTTTACGTTTGTCCTGATCCCATACGAAATAAGTGCTGTTTCCATAATGACTGTATAGTGCATTGATGGGCTGCGGGCTAGAGGCCTACCTGATGCTACCATGAGGATGCTACCCCCTGGACATCAATTTAATCTGCAATCTGAAAAGAACCTAAATATGCCATTCATTTAGGTTCTTTTCAGATTGTGAGAATGGGACGCTGCCTTACTTCCTGGAAAGAACCTTAAAAGAATCGCATAAGAGTTGATGGTAGGCCGAGTTATGGGCACTTTCAGGCAGCAATACAAACAATATAGTGATTTTTTTAAGGCGTTCTTTTGGCGGTTCTTTGGTAATGGGGATGTACTACTTTAAGTTTGATAAATATTAACATTAATTAAATTTAAAAAAAACCTTTTTTCCATTAAACAGCCTGGCAAGTACCAAGCTACATAGGTACTGAGATTTTGCAGTTTCGGTATTCAAATCAGTTTACAAGGTTTCTGTCTCGAAGTCTAGACCCAATAAAAGATTGCCTTGAACAATCGAATTTTGATATAAAGTAATTATGTGATTTGCTACCTTCGCCATCAAGTCGACAAACACTACGGTGGGTGTAAGCATGTTGTATATCCAATGTTCCGTCGCCCGGTAGTCCCAGGGGAACGTGTGATGGTAGTTGTGGAAGCCTTCTAGGCAGTACAGCCAAATGGCGACGTTGTCTCGTGGATTCAGAGACCTGTTAAAAAAATCGAAGGGTCAAAAACACCCCTGTACCGTTTGCACCACAGTAGGTAACACATGCATCATCAAATCCATAGGTACCGAAGGTTATCTCGAAAAGATAGCTTTGAGATTGAGAGATACTGCCTTTCATCTGTTTTAAGAGTTTTAACGAATTGTGTTGTCTTTCTAAGGGTGTTTTGTACAAAATTCGGAAAATTACGTACTTTTAAGTCACTAGTTAGTACCTACCTACTATGTGAATTAATTAACTACATTCTAACCTTAGCCACAGGGTCGCCGCCTTGTTGAATTTTCAAAGATATACATAAAAAATAAGAATAAAAACAGAAGCAGTAGATACATAAAGGTAAAACCACTTAAAGTCTTTTTTATGTAAATTTCACGCAAGCATGAAACAATAATTCTGACAAGAAAATGTTTGTTACGAAAGTGCTTCCTTCCCTTTTTAAAATTCTATGTAAAAAATATTAACCGCCTGCCGGTTGCACCAACAATTATTTTAAGAATTTGTGAATTTAATTTAAATACTAAAATTTGCCTGTCAAAACTGTCAAATACGATAAATTTTTAAACCATAAACTCAGTAAAAGTAAAAGTGTAACGTAAAAAAATCGGTTAACATACATATATAAACATAAAAAGATCGGTGACATAAATTCGTATTAATGTGGCTTGGCCATAAGAAGGCATTTTCAGCTGGTTTAACGAAGGTATTAACAACGGTAAGGATCCAAATGTTCCATACATTACCAACAACCGGGCCCGTAAAATTCTGTAAGTGCATATTTCTCTATGTTGTTGGAATAAAAGCTAACATTTACCAATCTATGCCTACAATTAAAAAAAATGATACCATACGTAGGTAGTTAGTTACCTACATACACTGTAGTTATATAACAACGTAGTTTAATTAGAATTACCATTGCAAATTAGCGATGACGATCAAATTGTTATTTTGTGAATAATTAACATACTAATTCATTATTTCAAGTTAATCTGACAATGGTTTTAATGGATGCAGTACGTTAAATTATGCAAATGATCAATTAAAGCTTAAAATTGTCCAATAAAAATAACGTGATAACTAAGCTATTTAAAAGTGTAGGTTTTCCGTATGCCTAGTTACTGTTTTTTTAATTAGCTTTGGTGTAATTTTGATTTTCGGGCGTGTCGGCATCTTATAGAAGTTGCAAAGTTACAACATGACTGACCATATACTCATCAGGCAGTGGGCGTCATGCGGCTGATATGATGTTGATAACAAGATTTAAAGATCTGGTACTTACACCTGATGTGGAACTCTAGCAGCCCTTCTAAGGCTTAAGAGATACGAATATAGACAACATTTAATAATTCAGAGGCGGTACGAAGTTCGCCGGGTCTGCTAGTATTCTGTAATAACTAAACTATACAAGAAAACCAAAGAAGTAACCAGCATCTTGACCTTATTCCGATTCTATTTCAGCGCAGTAGCTTTTACGTCCTTTTCCTCCACTCCACTCTATCATCATCTCCTTTTTTCGTCACCTGTTATCTCCCACTCCATTCTCCAGATTCATTACGCATACAATCTATCCATCTTTTTGTGGTTTCTTGGTCTCGTAATCTTCCTTTCCATCCATCAACGTTGGTCATCGGCTTTCTAATGGGTATGCACTTTGATGGATGGATAGGAACAGGAAATCCAAAGAATTTCGTCACTAATTTAAATAAGTTAGGTAATTGATAAAAGTTAGGTTACATTATTTGACGGTTGCGGTTAGTTTGTTAATTTGATGGTTCGAAAAAGCTTACTTGTCATAAGGTCTGTATCCATAATGATGGGCGAAGCTGTTGATGGACCACACCACGTTGATGCCGAGGGTGTACCGTAGGATGGTAGGGATGCAGAACGCGTTCATCCAGGTCTCTCCCCAGCAGTACACGGGGATCATAGTTGGAATCACGAAGCACAATATAGGCATCAGCTTCAGGTAGTGTCTGAAAGTAGAGTTAGAATCGTTATAGCACCTTACCCATAATGTTAATCAAATCAAATTCTGAGACCAATTCTGAGGGCTATTCCCAATATCCAATCAGTAAGATTGATACCTATGTCTTATGTAGCTAATCGCAACAGATTTATTGCAAGCACTTAATACTTTAGCTAATGTAGGTATGTTGTTAAGTTTTTGCTTACTTCTTCTGGAACATGACGACAGGATCTTCCAAGAGATCGGTGACATCAATCCTCTTGCCTCCTTCAACGACCTCTGGACTCTTCTTGCAGCAAAGCCAGCCCATGTGCGAAAAGAAGAGACCTCTCACGGAGTTGTGAGGGTCTGCGTCGGTGTCTGCGTACTTGTGGTGGGTGCGGTGATCGCGAGCCCATTCGAAAATGCAATCCTGTGTTGTGTGGTAAAAAGTATTGAATACCTTAAGCAAATAGGTTATAAGTCGATGATAATAGGTAATGTAGGTGTCGTCTCTTGCACGCAAGTACGCATTTGAAGATTTTTTGTTAACATACTACCTAATTATGAAACCTTTCTTACTCCTCTGACTAGTATTCTCTTATAGGATACAAATGACGGTGCATTGGCTCAGACTGAGAAATATAATAGGAATTTATATGATTCACTAGGTACTGAATCAGCTTTAAATATTGAACACTGGTAAAAAAATATTTGATCAACCAAGGCGGAGGCTACAGACAAACTTTTGTCGCGAAAACATTAAGGAAGATGAACTAGATAGGGGATGAAAGAGGATACTATTACTAACGTAGAACTACGTTAGTAATAGTATTCTCTTTCATCCCCTAGCTATTTAATTTGTTTAACTTTAAACAATGGGAAGAGAAAACAAAGGGAAGAAGGCGTGAGAGGCCGTTTAGTAATATAAAAAAAAATACAAAACTTTACCTGAAACCCAATTGTCTGCCAGATCATGAGCAGGATTCTAAGAGGAGTGCGAGCTTTGTAGGACCTGTGAGTCCAAAGGCGGTGGGACCCAGCACCGATGCCGATGGCAGCTATCAAGTGCACAAAAAGTGCTGTGGAAAGAACTTGATAAATATTGTATAAAGTACACAATGATGTGATTAGAAGTAGTTTGTTTATCTAATACTAGCCGCTTCGTTTACATGGACTTTTGGCTTTAAGGAGAGTAGTTTTAAAGTGTTTAGCTAAGAAGGAAATTTTCTCGCGACACGTGTTGCTTCAGATATTAGGCGCCCGTACTGATGATGTCTGCCCTTTATCCATTAGGTAACTACTTTCGATGAGATAATTAAACAGCAACATAGACTTTTTCCCCTGCTTTGTTAAATGACGTAGCTTTAGATCACACGGCATCTTTTACGACCCGTGTTTATTATTGAATTTATTTATATAGAAAAATACCACGTTATTGAATACGAGGCTTTAAATTTGAATCTTTTGATAAATTGTATAGACATAGGTATATAAGTATGAAATATACATACAGTTAAATAAGAAAGTTTTCAAACTCACCAAAAACATTAGTTTGCCATTTTGCCGACGTAAACACCAAATATAATCCATACAACGAGACTGCATGCAGAAATATGAACCAGAATATGTTGAAGTATACATATTCGTATTTCCTTGTGGAGGATGCGTTCTTCAACTTTGAGACGTCTTCTATAAGCCCCAGGTCAGCTGTCTGGGTTTCTGTCTCGAACAAGACCCCAGTGGGGATCGGATCTACTTGCGGTGGCATGGCTAGAAGAAATATAACAAATAAAAATTTCTAAGCAACATTATAATCTTCTTTCTCTGTTATAAACAAAAAATGTGGGCAGGCAAAGTATTCTTGGTATTTGGTTAAGAATTTACTGTAATCTTCTTCGAATTCAATGACAAATAAATTCATCTCGGTACTGTAATTTTTTTTCTATTTATTAATAATTAAAAGGTGTACTAATAATGAATTGAGGTATTCTCATAGAATACTACGTTACTCACCTGCCGAGTAGATACAATTTCTAACTAACATAAATTTACATTTCGATTTTATATACCAGGCATTAAAGGTTACAGGTTAAGTAAAATCAGTGAATGAATTATCCATTTCCCAATTGTTTACCGACAACATTTATGAAAATGCTAATGATCGATATTGGACAACGTATAATCATTATTTTATTGTTCAAACCGATATATCAATGAGCGTATTAAAATGTTGCGTTTCGTAATTAAGTGTCCCTATTGATTGTATTGAATAAAACACGTCTTTAGTAATTCAGTAGGTCACCGCAAGTAGTTAATAATAAAAAGACCTACATTAACAACTTAGAAAATTATCAATGTGTGAGATATTGATATACTTAGACAGGCCCTAAAACGAATAGTTCTTAAAATTTTTGATAACTTAATATCTATGTGTCTGTTAGCGAGTAATTAATACTGAGTGGATTTTAACGAATCATCAACTACATCTGTGTAGAGATGTTTTGTTCTTTTTCTTGCGGAAAACAAAAAAACGAAGGAGGTAATGTCATCCTCTAACACCACCGGGTGACCTGCGGGCCTGGCAAAGGTGCCGAAAAGCAGAGAAAAAGAAAAAAAACCACAAAATAGAAATCCCAAAATTAATCAAATTTGGGTGTTATAAAACAGGGTGCGTTTTTATCAATAAAAGTTTATTTAATTTGCATAAAGATCTCCGAGTTTTCATGAATATACGTACTTATATAATAGCACAGATAATAATAAGTATTGAAAAATTATAAATTATTGGCTGTTGCATCTTAATCGATCGTTAAACATCTGAAAAGATGTTTCTTTCGAATGCAAGGATATTCCTCGGAAGAATTCGTCCAAAGGATATTCCTAGCATTGATGTGACAACGCTGGCCTACAGCGTTTAAAAATATAAAAGTATTGGAGAATTTCGGTGGTTCGCAAGTCTCAGTGGTTAGACCATTGGACCGGATTTCCAAAGGTCGTGGGTTCGAGTCCCATCTGAGAATTCACTTGTGGCCGCGTTGATTTTTTCCAATAATTTTCTATTTAAAATTTATCATAAATATAAAAATAGCATTGAAAAATGCAAAAATTCAAAAACTATAAAGTATTGAGTTGTACTCAAATTTAATAGGTATTATCATTATCATAGCTACATTTTAAGGCAGCATTATTTTTACAAAATGACATTAGGACCTCTCAAATTACTCTACTGAATTAAAAGCCGACGGTAGGAAGATCATCATAGGAATTGATTAGGGGTGCTCTAAAACTCAATCCGGGTACCTATTGCGAGTATTCCACCCATCATAGTTTATATCGCATAATATGGATATAATAATATAGCTCGAAGCTTCGTACTATGAGATTTAGGTGCGAGATAATTTTTGAATGAAATCCGCAATGTAACAGTAATACCTACATAAGTAATGCGAGCTGTCGTTACCAAACGCTCGAAGTGAGCGTATGATTGCGCTGCATTAATTATAGCCAGCTAATGGAAGAGGCTATCGATTTTCGCTTATCGTTTACGACGGTGCCGGCTGCGTTCAGCATCGGAAAAAGATTTCCTTTACGGAGGTTTTTCAATTTACTCTTTCGCTTTTTTTTCTCTTATGTAAGGCTGACCGCGATTGTACAGCCACCTTTGATCTGATACAGCGCTTATTGATGCTTATCCATTGAAATACAATAAATATTTTAACATTTTGGTCTAGAAATATAGTCATCTTTTATGGATTTTAGTTTGAAATCATATTTCCTAAGTTTTCGGAACTATTGAGTAGAGTTAATATATATAGGAAGAGATGAAGGAGTTTAATATATGTGAAATTGTTGCTTCACATATTATAATGTTGAGTTTATGTATTTAAACTTAAAAAAATAACAAGTGACACGATTCATTAGACAGACTAAGTATTTCATATCCAACACAATGAGATTATTTTCGTATTGAAAAAATAACAGACACTCACATTGTAACTTATCCTAAAGCGTTGGTTTGCACATGTTCTGTGGTTTGCACAATTTACAATAAGGACCTTTCACATGGAAATGCAAATGGAAATTTCATAAGCGTCAAGATCGAATATTTTTGCCGTCAGTGAAACGGTATGATAGTTATAAAGTTTGCATAATTTATTTTCTGTTGATTGGATTTGTTCGCGCGGAAATTACGGACTCAATGGTTCCGGCGAACGCAATCTGCGCTACTTGGAAAGTTGTGCTCTGTGGTAGCGGGCTTCATACCCGGCTCGTTTAAATAATTTGTACAACTTGGCATTATGTTCAATATTCAATTTAATAAACTATCATTGGTTCTAATAATATTAGTTTTTGATAAGATGTGATTTTACTAAATAAAGAGATTTGCTGTTTCGTAGAGGTACATTTGCGTTGTATTTCATTATATTTATTTCGTTGAAATTTGTGTAGACATGGACAATGTTGTAGTTTAATTTTACTTAACATATAAAAGTCATCAAACCCTAAACGGACACCGGTGTTTTTTATTATTTTTATTTCATAATGTCCCAAATTATAAAATAAAAATAATAAAAAACAAATACCACAGATTATATAATACTAGCACACACGCACAGTGCATAGCGGCCTTTGTTAGTTTTTACAATTTTTTTTGGCTTTTTTAGGGTTCCGTAGCCTAATGGCAAAAAACCGAACCCTTACAGATTCGTTCTGTCTGTCTGTCTGACGTCCATATGTTACAGCCACTTTATTCCGAAACTATTTAGATTACACAGTTGAAACTTGGTAGATAGATGTATTCTGTAAACCGCATTACGATTTTTACACTTTTACACAAAATAAAAAATAATGTTTTCCATAAAACCTCGGGTTCGCATATGACGAAAATTTTTGCAGGATGTCTATAGATAGTCTTTAAAAATGACACTGAGGTTCTTAAAAGTTTTCTCAAAATCAACCATTTGAAAAATGTACACACTTCCAAAGTGGTAAAATGTGTGGGCCCTCCCCCCTCTAACTTTTAAAATAAGAAGGTGAAAATTTTAAATGAAAAGCACATGCTTTAGCACATTTTCCGTAACCACAAATATAGCTTTGTCATTTATACAAACACTATGAAAAAAAAAGTTATTTTTGCAGACGAAAAATGTTCAAAAAGCCCGCCTTCGGCGCCAGAGATCAAGGACAAGATAAATATCTATTTATTTTGATTACGGAACCCTATACGGCGCGTGGCTCGACACGCACTTGGCCAATTTTTATTTTAATGAGCTGATGCGCTACAAAAAATAGTCCTGAGATATGTAATTTTGAGTGCGGTACGCACCAAATGCAATCGAGTTTTACCGAACGCTTCACGAATTTATTTTCTTCTGTTTTTGTCAGCTGTAAATTGTAGCCCCAAGAAATCTTTCTTTTCTAGAACCGTATTTCGAACGTACAATACGCAAGGAGCTTGTAAAGCTGCGCCGATGAAGCGGCAAACTTTATGTTGTGGGTACCTGCCCAGCATGTGCTACGTTGTACTATTGCACCGTAATCTTGCATTACATGCATGTTGAAGAACCGCGCGCCTTTAATATTGGGTGTAACCAATTATATTTCATACTAGATTTACGTTACCTTCAAAGTTATTTGCGTTGAAATCTGTGACCCGGACAACTATCATGTTTTACTGACAAGTTGGACAAAAGACACGGAAATAGAAAAAAAAGAGATAGCAATTTGATTCGGACGCCATAGGTTCTTCCCTAAATGGAGCTACTCAATGCGAGCTTGTATGACATATCTCCTTCAAGTACACACTTTAATATCATTGGGTGTAACTTAATGAAAGAGCAGCCAGCGAAAGCAACTGTGTAAAGAATGACATTGTGGGTAAGACGAGGTATCCTTAGTTTCTGTGCAGCATAGTTGACGGGAAGATAGCGAAACGAATACTTATGAAATATAATAACTACATAAATAACGATAAATTTAAAACCAAGTTAATTAAGTTTAAATTATGAATGGAGACCCCATCATAAAAAGTAAAATAAACTTATCGTTTCTTAGCTTTGCTAATTTTTTTAATGAATTTGTGATATTTTAATCGCAAAACAGAAGCTTTAAATAGCAAAAACAGCACGTCACGACATAAAACAGGATCTAATTACTTAAAAAAAACTATACAAAAAACTGCATAGATAAACCACGAATAAACCTGACCAATGCATTTTTAAGAAAGGTGGGAGTAGTTAGGTTGCCAGTAGATTATCAATACAAACAAAATCACCTTTTCTAGATAATCCCTTCCAATTAAATCATAAAGTAGCGATTCTATTTTTTGGAAAAAAACTAGCAACCGCTTGCGGTTTCACCCGCGTAGTTCCCGTTCCCGTGGGAATATCGGGATTAAAAGTAACCTATGTTTTAATCCAGGCTATATTCTGTCTGCCAAAGGAGACCAACCAATTTGGTACCGAACTGTACTGAACTGTACAGTTCCAGATTTTTGATATTATATTACGCGTAATCTCAGCATTATTTTACGTAAAAATTATTACTGTAGCTAGCAGGATAAGTCTCAAATTGAATTTAAAAGTCATAGGTAAAATAATAGATCTGAATCAATATCTATTACATAAAATAAATAAACAGTATTTTTATTTTCAATAATAACACCGTATTAAAATATCTACTTATAAACGTGTTTTCAATCGTTTGAGTGTTTGCTGTCATTCTGACGCCAAATGTCAAACGTGTTGATTGGTCAATTACTTGTCAAAATGACAAATATGACAAGTTTTGGTTTGACATAAACCAATCAACATATTTTGGGAACAGCAGACGCGGAGGTGGTGCCATTAGTTTTCACTGTTTGTAAATGTTTAAAATCAGTGTCGTAAGTTAATTTATTGTTTCTTCTCTTCAGGTGGTTCGAAGGTAAAGACAGCTTATGTAGTTTTTGTTTTTATTGTTTTCCAAGAGTGTTAAAAGTGTTTTAGATAATAAATTACAAAAAAACACCACGTTTCACTGAAATTATTTTTACATTTTAACATTAGTTATCTCAATAAGTCCACTAGTTATCAAATCCAGTTAAAACAATAAAAATGCTTATTTAATAACGATTAAAATGACATAAGCTACGCTACATAAGCTATGTTGTTGTACAAAGAACTTGGTATCTGTACCAAAGTTCCATAGAAAGTGGTTGTTCTCCTTTTATCCAAATCCGTTCAGTAGTTTTAGCGTGAAGGAGTAACAAACAAGAAAACAAACTGACATACTTTCGCATTTATAATATTAGTAGGATAAGCAATTGTGGCACAGTTATGTGCGAAATGTAGGGGATTAGTGGGGCAAGCGAACCGCGCGCCCGCTACTGGGGCGAGAATTCTGAGGAGAGGAGCCTCTCGCGACCACTCAGATTTTTCCGCTTCGCCGGGAATCCATGAATGTTCGGATCCACCAACGGCCACACTTCACTTTTGAAACATTTTATTTATTTTGTACTATTATTACCTATTTGTAAAATATCTTTGTCAACTTGCAAGTCTTTTGAAGATTTGCAACTTCCAAAACATTCCATTCGTCGGATGTAAAATTAGTAATTCAAAGTAATTCATGATTATTGGATTCCGTACTTATTTTATTGTTTATTTTAGTTTTTTTTATATACTGCGTATCATTGTGTGTGATAGAATGTATTTAAGTAGTTACTTAGGTATGTCAATTCGTTGACTCTGTATAAGTTTGGTACGAAGCATAGTATGGAGAAGGATATGATCGTTCAATAGCCTAGTTAGGTACATCGCGTCGTAAGAGTAATACTGTATGAAAATAAATCATTTTTTTTTATGAGTAACTAAAAGACGATTAAAATTGTCATGTTACGCGACATCGTTTTTTTTATAATTCAGTCTGTTACAAGCACTTGTGATTGTCGAAGAAACCGGCAAGAAACTCATTTTTTGTCCCTGTTTTATTACAAGGAGAAAAAACAGCTCTAAATTTTGATTTATTCTCATACAGAATTACTCTCACGACGTACCTAACTAGGCTATTGAACGATCATATCCTTCTCCATACTATGCTTCATTTGATCTGATCCGATTAAATTTTTATAATAGACGTTCATCCCTTAGACTATTTAGCAGCTCTACCGAGGGAGGGCGAAGCGTCCTATCGCGTGAATGAGCATGAGCAAGTTTGACACTTTCAAAAGAAATTATTTCAGCTTCGTGCTTAATTCGGACAAATACCCGAAATGACGGGCACTCATGTTTCGGTGGAATTAAAACTGAACATTGCGAGCTTAAAATCTTTGCAGAGTTCGGGAATAGAACAGCGTTTTGTGGAAATGGTTTGGGCACTCGATGTTTCTCAATATTTGTAGGTTTGTAATTTACTGTGTACAGTGATAATGGGAACGCCAAAGCGAAAAGGGATAGTCTTTATTAATATTCATTCGATTTTTCTATGTCAATCTAGCTTATATAAAGTTGTTGACGTTCGTTTAAATAATATACTTTAAAAGATTACGAGTAGGTAATTCGCCTGCGCGAATGGGGCTTAAGAGGTTCACTAAATCGCTCGAAACTTCGTTACGGTACATACATATAGCTTAAATGTATAAAAACTGAACACTTTTTGTTTTATTCAAATACTTACTGTATATAGTTTCGGATTTAAAAGTGTTCAAACTTCAAGCTTAGTGCGCCCCTCGCGTGACGTCACTTTATACCAGTTTCACACAAATTTGTCAAAATCGGTCAAGTGTGAGCCGCAAGCATACAAAGTGTTATAAAGTGACGTACAAAATAAAACGCCGAACCGTAAAAAATAAAAACACAGTATTTTTTTCAATGTTACTACTTGACAGCATTTAAATCTAAAAGTGCTGTTAATCCCCATTCTAATTCTATTAATGTTAAAGGCAACGTCAATATCATTTATTCAGTCTAGGCTGATACAAGCACTTAGGAACGTCAAAGAAGCTACGCCATCGGTTCACAAACCCTACGGCGGGAGATCTTGTAACGAGAAGGACAGGCAAAAAACAGACCCTTAACATATCAGTAAGGTCAATTTCCATCACAAAGAGAAAATACTAACTATAATATTACATTTTATGATTATTTTAAATGTAATAAAATTTCAACTGGCAAAGGAAGACATTTCTCCCATTACAAGATTACTGTACAGCAAGTTGTGAGGTACATACAGGTCAGTATCAATTTATTTTAGATGAAAATATTTAAGCTTTAAGCACAACATTAAGATAAGTAAACTGAAGTAGACCCATTGCCGCTGGCGGCACCCGTTCACGAGCATGACGCATGAATCAGCCACCGCTTCGCTCAACCATATTTTAGGGAACGTAATGACCCGCCTCACCCGACGTTTAAATGAGCATCAGGTACTTATGTTAAGGTGTATAATTATAAAAAACACAATGGCAACAGCAAAAAAAGAAAGATAAAAGTGCATTAATGTAAGACACAACTTACAATGTTACTAGTAGACGCATCAGCTGGATCATAATCACAAAGCGTAATTAAAGTAGGTAAGTTAACAAAAAAAAAATATATAATTTAAATAATTGGAGAACATTATTTATTTTTATTTATTCTGATCAAGCAGTGCCACGCATCTCAACTCAAAACATCATAAATAACATTAAATCAAAACAAAAATATACATCTCAACACATTTTAACACAAGCAGACATGATCAGACCCATCCCGCTGGCAGCACCCGTTCACGAGCATGATGCATGAACCAGCCATCGCTTTACTCAACCATATTTTAGGGAACCCACCTCACACGACACCACCGCAGAAATGTTTAAAGAGAGCATGGCATATTCAAGCTACCGTGTTAAAAGTTGAATCTAATATTTTACTAAACACTAATTGGATGACACAGCTACAATTTCGAAAAAATAAAACGAAATATTTATGACCAAGCTGTTTTGTCATTCAAGTAATCTTTTATAGTCAGTTTATAGTAAATTTTTTGAGAAGACGATCTTTTACTATAATCTTAAACTTTTCGAAAGGCAAATCCAAAATACTATCTGGAATTTTATTATAGATACGATACCTAGATCCATAAAATAACCATGGACCTTCTCTAATCGGTACGGGGGCATAATAAGTTGATTTCTATTTCTAGTATTACGATCGTGCAAATCACAATGTTTGGTATACAGGTATGAGTTTATCTGTGAAACAACGGATCTAGAAAACTCGGACAGAATTTGGATATCGCTTACGCACTGCGAACCGAATCCGATACGTAACTTCCTATTTTAACACTATCAGTGAAAGAATAAGACTTAGGATCTTGGCCTTCACTTACTTTCACCACCACGTAGAACAAATTTATTCGAGCATGAATTTGTTCTACGTGGTGGTGAAAGTAAGTGGAGGCCAAGATCCTAATTGTATTCTGAACACAAATTTCTTAATTCTGTTTAAAAAAAATGTTTTGTTCAATCAATAATAATGATGTTCTCCGTGGGGGTGGAAGTAAGTGGAATCCAGGATTCTCCTTTCACGTTTGAAACCGGTGTACGTACCACTCTACCAAGGAGGTCGTTACATAAAATTCTAATTGTTACTTAAGTTATTGAGTAGCGAAGTTTTGAAATGAGGCCAATCAAAGCTTCAATTTTCAGCTTAGTTATTCTAATCATTTGTTAATTATGGCTACGTGTTCGTACATTTCCAGCCTCTCGCTTTTGGGCATGTTTATGATAATGACAGGGTTCAATCCGCTCATTCGATTACCCGGTTTTGTGGTTGAATCGGCGGACTATCTTGAAAAACGATTCGTTTCCGCGGTCACCGATTGGATCCACAGTTCGCCGAGCAACCGACGCGAAATTGAGAATTGATTTAATGATTTCAGTATTTTCTGTTTTATGGGATTTTTGTAGGAATAATATTGAAAGAAAGAAAAACATACATTTTTACATACAAAAAAAATTACCGTAAACATAAAAATAATAATTTGTGGGTAATGTGGGGCCAATAAATATCCTGGCTCAGCATTTTGCTTCTGTGTCATTCTCAGATGGGCAGAATTAACGTAGAGGCAAACATTTATATATTTCTGACCAGACCATAACCATTTCATGTATTAATAGTAATTTTGATAAATACACACTATACTTTGAGTTTTTGGGAAAAATAAGAAATTATTTTAACAGCAAAAACAAAAAAGAAATATTCATGTCACATTTTGTAAATAAAGTCGGTAGATAAATTTCACTAAAGTAATCACTTGAGTTCCCCCCCCCCCCTCCCGTCCCCCTCCCGTCCCATTACTAGAAACTAGAAAACATAACCTTAATTAAAAAATAAGACAGGACTTCATTGATTGGTCTCCATTGTTAAAAATGAGGTCATCAACAAAAGCTCAGTGGTTCATTGTAAGAATAAACAATTGGTTTCTTTCAGTAATAGCATCCGCTCTATTTGATGAGATGAAGATAAATTGGGGCGATGATTGTGAAATCCAGTAGACCCGGTCGATTTTATCACAAAAGCTTTTTTGACATCCCTAGGCAGCAATGGCTGATCCTTCGGATCTCGCGGATTGGCTTTATAACTTTTTAAAAAACAAATTTACATATTTTCCGTGGCGTTATTTATCACTCGAACGTTAAGTACGCACTTGGGCTTTGGTTAAGAGGCAGCTTTTTGCCTATCTTGCTTCTGTTGAAGAGACAGGTTCAAAAGTTTCGATCGGTGTCGTATAGATGAACCTTTATGGCATAACTTGTTAAAAACACAACTTTTGTCTCCAACTGCATCTAATCGAGACATTTTATTTTACCTAATCCACGGGCTGCTTAAGCTGACGAGGCCAAATACTGTCATGTAATTAAAATTGCAAAGTACAAAAAAAATTCCTACAAATCAAGGTATTAAAATTTATCATTAATATATTCTTCAATTGAATAATATGCTTTTTCAATCAGGAAATTATTTAGCTGTTTCTTAAAACTAAGTATTTTTATGCCTTTTACTATGCATTACTTTGAAGTTATCAATGTTTTTTTTAACAAGTAAAGCTAACTCAGAGATATATATCGAAGGGAGTGTTAGAATCTTAAGTTCTTTAAAGTAAGGTTTGCATGAATCAGTTTGTTTCAAGTGGCACATAGAGCGTATACACTTTTTTTGCGCTTTAAATGCTTTCTCCTTATCTACGGAATTCCCCCAAAATATGATTCCGAATCTGATCGTGGAGCCAACATATGCAAGATATGCACTTAAGAGCGCGTCTATAATTGCAACTTTTCGTAGCAAGTACAGATCATAAGATGTTTAATGTTATTTAATCTCGTTTCAAACCGAATAACTACGCTACTTAAACGCAACGGTATAGATTAAATAGATTAACACTTGAATAATTAAACCATTTTTCGAGACAACAGCGGTAACTGTCGGTATGGACCAATAGCGATTCCAACCGACGAGGACTCTGTAACCGCTGTGATTCTGCTAAATTAGCATAATTGGATAAAAGTCGACAATGACCGGAGATGCGGGCAATAACAATTTAATTCTCTGTTATATTTCATTTACTCCGTGGTTGAGGATTCCGCTAGAGCCGCGCTTCCACCTTCAGCCTTATCCTTAGCATCAGGTACGACAAAAACGACTCCCCGTTTTTCTTTAAAAAAATCACTAGTCAAACGAGACCGACAAACAACTACTTTATTGTTTTTAAATCAGTTGTAATAGAGTGCTATCGTAATTCAAATACTAGGTAATGTTATTTAATCTCATTTCAAACCGAGTAACTACGCTACTAAATAAAACGCAACGGTATAAATTAAATAGATTAACGCTTGAATAACTAACCCATTTTCGATAGTGACCAATAGTGATTTCGAAGAGGACTCTGTAACAGCCGTGATTCTGCTAAGTCGCATAATTGGATAATAAGCCGGCAATGGACGGAAATGCGTTCAATAACAATTTTATTTTCACCTCACACGCTCTGAAAAGGAAGTTTTGTCAATCAGTTTAGGCGTAGAAAATCGCTTTTTGTGGCCTAGCGCGGCAAAGTATTTTTTAAATTAATACCTAAAAATATGTCATAATGCGTTCTGAATCGCCCTATTGACTTTTTGTTATATTTGATTCTTATTTTAAATAGCTTTAAATTAATTATAATAAGTACTCCATTTTGGTTTTATTATATTATTTTAGTTCATTGAATCATAAAAACAATAACAATAACATTAAACTATTTTATATATTTTTTTTTATATTAGGCTGGGTGAGATTTCACAACATAATTGGATTTCGGACTGTGACATAAATCTTTATTTTAAAATTGTCTTTGTCTTGTACCTCATGTCAGTGTCAACATTTACGGAATCGTTTTTATTCTTATTAATAAGTAACAATATATTCATACTTTAAATAACTTTGAATTAACAATAATACTCCATATTTTATTATTTTAGTTTTTTATAACATAAAAATAACGAGAATATGGTATATTTAGATTAAACTTTATGTTTAAAGAATTTTTTACCGGAAGTTGACCGCGAAAACAACCATAGTGTTCTTCGCTGGTTGTGAGGTGAAAAATTGTATGTTGCGCTCGGCAGAAAAGTTTTTAGCGTCTTGTACCTTTGAAATCCTCGCTTCGCTCAGGATTCAATAGAGGCAACTCGCCGCTAAATAACCAACTTTCCAGCCTTGCATAACAAATAACTATTTCGGTTATTTCTGGAGTCGGATTTACCACAAGAGTATTTATATTTCCTGTTTAAGACGGTGCAAACTTCAGTCACCGTACGTCATAGAAATGCATGAACACAAGAGTATTTTTTTAATATTTTTAACTCTGTCTAGGAGAAGCAACTAAACATGCAGATGACTGTATTTATCCATGTTTTGTTTATTTTTAGTGTATCATTCATCACATCATATATATCATCATATCAGCCGATTGACCAAATTGGTTCTCCACGGGATCTCTTCGACGATAGGTCTACCGCCAACTTTTAGCGCAGTATTGTATCAAATTTACTATGCTATTTCGTACAACGAACTTCTTAAATTAAGCTTGTTTTTTGACGGAAGTTTTGTGATCATCGCCCCCAAAGTGTAAAATTTGTCAAAATGTGAATAGTTCAATAAAAACAAAACGCAAACAAAATGTTTTTAAGACATGATGGTTTCTAATAGATGATGGTAGGCCGGCAAGTCGCATTTATGTTTTGTCTTTATTTTACCAAAGGTTGCCTGGAAGAGACTGTTATGTAGCAAATAGGCCGCCTTTTGTTTGTTTTCTTCATGTCAATTGTCCTATACTTGATTCCTTCTGTAGTGTGCAATAAAGCTTTTTAATTATTTTTTAAAAACCTACATCCCACCATTATTTTATAACATTTATAATAAGAGATTTGCGCTTCGTAAAGATAAATGCAGTTAAAATTTCACTTTTTTACTTGTTAAACAACGTTATATCTACGGAAATTTTTTACTTGTTAAACAACGTTATATATACGAAAATATTTTTTAAAAATAAAATTTAGGCACGATGTCATTAAAATGCGTTTTTAACCAAACGGGTTCTAGTTGGAAAATTGTTCTTAATGTAGGTGTTGTAAAAAGGTTTTTCGAGAGTCCCTCCATATCCATTGTATCGGCCCGTACCATACGCCGTGGGTCTCTCAGATTTCTATTTGTCAGAGGATCCCTGCCCCGCTCCGGGTGTCTCATCCGATAACAATTTGCTTCGGCACTTGATTTATGGAGCCAATACCGTGGTTACTTAGCCGAACGTCACGATATTGGCCGAGCTGTATCGATGCCGTATCGATATACTTACTCGAATTCGGATATACGAACATACGAAAGTGTAAGAGATGAAATATTTATGGTTTGTGTTCGTGACGGCAGATCTTTTTCGCATCCTTCTTTTGCTGGTGGTTATGTATTCTTTATTTTAAAATGCCAATTTAAGTACATGGTAAACAAGATGCAGGTACAACCGTCTATCATATAGAATTGAATAGCTTGAAATTCAATAGCGAGTGTGTCAAAGTGTGTTATTTTGTAAGTTGGTTCATGTTATATATTTAAGTTTATTTTACATTTTACTCTGATTTTGGCATTTAATCAAAACAGGTTATGGGCCCAGCCAGTCTAGAAAGAGAGTTAAGTACCAGATTGGAGAAAAATGAGTGAAGCTCGTGAGGTGAGTGCTGAAACCTCGTCGACTTTTTCGGTAGCTTTTAAGAAGCTGAGTGGGTGGAAATTTTACATGAAGAATCTCCTTCTACACGATGGACCGAACTTGAGAAATCCAAGTTACTTCAAGGAAAAAGTGGAATAACCAAGATATTGACTGTTTGACTGTCAAAAATAAAAAACCCATAGCTGACCGTCGAGAAAAACAGAGGTATCTGCGATGCTGGAGCTGTGGTCAAGGTGGGCAGAAGCAGAAGACGACGGGACAGACAATTGAGAATAATGTACTATGGTAGCATCGGAGCTGTTACATTCGTCATGGCACTTAGAAAGTGGAGCTTCTTATCACATGACAGGACGGTGCCTATTAGTACAATCGGGCCGTGAACAATAAAATGTGGGCAGAAGCAGCCATGACAGCAGCATACCTCATAAACCACTCCATCGTGGAGATTATCAGGAAAAAATCCTGAGGAGGTATGGTCTGCGCAAAAGTTAAGCTATCTTAGAGTTTTTATGGGTGTAAGGCGTACGCACATATTATTCCGTCTGTTAATCGAAAATACGTTAGACGCTAAGATCAAAAGATATATGTTCATTGGTTATGAAGACAATAATAAGGTCTACAAACTTTTTGGTTCTGATACACGACGTATCATACGAAGTCGTGATGTGATGTTTAATGAACATGTGTTTCCTGGAAAGGAGTCTAGGGTGAATAGTGACAATAGTGTGACTTTGTCTTTCCCGAAATTTCAGGAGGAAGAGGTTGTGCCTCCTAGTATGTCCGATGGATATAAGCTTCAAATCAGGTTGATGTTGAAACAATGGAACCGTCTACTTCTTCTACGACTGAAGGGAAGGCTATGTTGGATTCAGTCGTAAGTAAGCAGCTATCGGTTTCACAATACAATCTTCGTCCTAGAAGATGTCTTTGTGCGTGTCCGGGAGAGCCTGAGGATGTATCTGAGTCTTTGGGCTCAGATCTCTGGCGCAGTGCAATGCAGGATGAGATGAACTCGTTTGTTGAACATAATGTGCGGGAGCTTGTAGATCCCCCTTTTGGTAAAAATATTGTAAAAAAGGGTTGATATTCAAACTGAAGTGTGATTCCGAAGGGAAAGTAAAACGGTACAAGGCTAGATTAGTAGCGAAAGGGTACTCACAGGAGTATGGGGAGGATTACTTTGAAACTTTTTCTCCGGTGATTAGGTACATCTAGTACACTTAGATTTTTGCTTTCACTCGCTGTTGAAATTGATCTGTATGTAGATCACCTCGGTGTACAATCAGCGTTTTTAAACGGAGAGTTAGATGAGGAAATCTATATGTATCAACCTGAAGGTTTTATTGAGCCAGGTAATGAGCAAAAAGTGTATAGGTTGAAAAAGACTGTGTATGGCCTTAAGCAAGCCCGAAGTTCGTTGAACTTAAAAGTTAGAGAGTCACTTGTTTCTGTAGGATATAAGCAGTATATGTTGGAACCATGTATACATATGAAAAAAGTTAGCAAGTCAGTTATATACATTGCTTTGTATGTGGACAACTTTATCCTTCTTTACAATGACAAAGTGCTAGCTGATACGCTAAATGCAGACTTGTCAAGACTATTTATGACCAAGGATCTTGGACCAGTGCGTCATGTGGCAGATGTGATCAGTGTGAGTCGTGATAGACAGAACGCTGTTATGAAATTTGGTCAGTCGCTGCAATTTGATAAGATATTAGAAAGGCTCAATATTGAAGTCTGTAAACCTGCTAGGATACCACTTGATCCTAATGTCAAATTCACGGATAATATGGTTTTACCGCCAGGGTCTGTACCTTATCAGGAACTTATTGGGTGCTAGATTTCTTTGAGTGTGTTCACTTGGCCTGACATTATTAAAAACCTTGTTTTATTAAGGGGAAGTGTTGTGTTTTCATATTTAGAATGTGTCTGTGTGTCAAGGGTTAAAATACTTGACACTTCTTTGTCGGCTTTTTGATATGTTTTGTGAAAAACTGTGATGAGAAAATATTAAAATAACATTTTACTCTGATTTCTCTCGGGCATTAAACCAAAAGGCTAACCACAACATTATATACCGGAAGATATATTTGCTCTAAAAGCGGTCATCATTTTCAGACTTCTAGTAAATTATTCACTCCCTCCGACAATTTTTTATAAAGATTTTGAACCTGTTCCACTCTTTGAATAATAATTCTGGAAAAAACTGTTATTAGCTTCAGAATTCAAGGTTGTTTCGCCGGATGGCGATTACAATTCGAGCGGAAAATCTGCTGTCCCTACTTTTCTTCGCAACACAAAAGCATATAGTGCCTCTAAAAGTGTTTTCTAGAGAATGAACTCAACCAAAAAGAGACCAAGATTTGGTATATCCATAAGAATATTAATTCTAATGCTTTTCTATCTGTTACCTGATAACGACCACTGATTCAAATTTAATTCATTTTTTACATATTTTCTTCGATATTTCAAAAGGTTTTCAGAAATGTAAAGTGTTTATTTTGAAATCAAGTATTTTATGGAACTAATGTTTTTTTTATGAGCAACGGGGAGACTCTTCCATCATACCTGAAGTATTGATAAGGCTGCAGATGGAAGCGAGCCTCTCCCTGAATCTTCAATCACTGAGTGGATGGAGTTATATTTAACTGCCGGAACACATTTGCCATTTTAACAACAATGCTGAAAACATTGTTGTTAAAATGGCGTCAGACTTAGATAAGATGGTGGTAGCTAGCCAGGCGTACTAACAACAAGTCCTACCACCAACCAGACTACTAATGGAATAGTAATTAGAATAGGTAGAATAACGTTTTTCGGATAAAGATAGGAGGGACGTTAGTCATTATATAGGAAAATCATTCGTCGATTCTCCAGACATAATACTTTCTGATTTGATGAAAAAATGTATTGTAACGTAAGTCAACAAAATACATAATAACAAGATTTTGTTGCGATTTACTACGAAAAAGACTAGGCCTAGAAGTTGGCCATTAAACAATGTATAAGGCGTGTATCTTAGAATTATTCAAAGTCAAAAGTCAAAGATTTTTATTCAAATAGACTTTTAGATAAGTGCTTTCGAATCGTCCAATTTTTTTTCCTACCAGCCATTCAGGACATCTTTTAACTATAAGAAGAACGGCCGCAAGAAACTTATCAGCTTTAACAAAAGCAACAACATTTACTAAGGAACATGTCGTTGCCAAACACAAATCTACAATCTTGAAACATATTTAATATAAGAAGAAAATACTTTATTATGTAAGGTATATTATATTATACCTTAAACCCTAAACTGTAGTAACTTGCTAAGATTTTCATGTAGGCCAAGCCATAAATCATTTCCAGAAATCCTTTGTATGCCTACCCAGTTTCATTACGTAAAGGTCGTTCTAAGCATTATCCAGCTACTTAAAAGTAATGTGTAAACTTAAGCAGATAGGTAATGTGAAGATCGTATATATTTTTCGCACTACAAACAGACCGGTACCCGTTGCTGGCTCGTTTTGCTTTTATAGAAATTAAAGAAAGGAGGGAGAGGCCCGTTATGCGTAAATATAGACGGTTGCCTTGTCAGAAAAAACATTTTAAAATAAATTGTAAAATTAATATTATTTCATTACTGAATATAAGAACGTATAGAGTAAACCATCGTTTTTATTATTAAAGTAGCGCACACGCGTTACATTTATTAAATCCTTATTTAAGATACTCATAAAGTCTTCAAATGTCTTGCTATAGACAATAACATTATCTACATACACCATGACTCCTTTAAATTTAAAATATCTAAAACCCTATCAATCATACGTTTCAACGTATGATTGATAGGGTACGGCTTGGCTTGACTTGACTTGACCCAAAAGGAACAACGTTGAACTCATACAACCCTGTGGATGTAACAAATGCAGACTTAAGCCTTCCTTCTGTAATCTCTCCGTCTGCCAATAGCCAGAATTGAGATCTAACTCTGCGAAATACTGTGCCCCCGCTAAACTACAGATTAATATTACAGTTATTTCGTTTTAAGTAATTATTACAGCTTTTGTGAATATTTTATCTGACAAGGCGACCGTCCATATCAACGCACGACGGGCCTCTCTTATGAGCTTCTTCGGACCAGCCGGCAACGGCGGTGTAGGCGGAAACATATAGGTACGATCTCCACATTGGATAGTATTAAGTTTAGATTATGGATGGTAACAGTTTAGTAAAAAAAGGAAAATATAAAAATGAAAACAAAAAAATATCAAATAATCAAAGCCTAAAATTACAACAGAAATATACTTTTTGGAGGCGGTGCCAGCTAGAACCTATAAGAGGAATTGTGCAATGCAGAATCCATGCACCGAAACCAAAAAGTATATTTTGAAGACAGTTTCTGTTGTAATTATGGGGATTTATTATTTGGTATTTTTTTTATTTTATTTTTATAATATTTCCTTTTTGAAGTCGGTTTTTAAATTTTTATTTTTTTTTATTTTTTTTTGTGTTAGATAAGCTCAGTACTTTTTGACATGTTCATCGTGTGGAGCATAATTGCTTAAGAAACGTATCGCACCCGTGACATACTGAGTATTTAATAGTTCCGATGAACATGTGTGGTCTTCATCATCCGTTCCACTCCACCAAATGTTGCTTTATGGAAGCAACTGCACGAGTTACTTAAGAAAACACCAAAATCGATGTAGGTGTGCCTATAACATATGAAGAGTTCCCTGGATTTCTCCAGGATCCCATCATCAGATCCTGTCTTTACGACAATGGGACCAACTTGAAAGTATACCCTTTCGAAAAAAAAAGAATCTTCACATCGGTTTATAAATAACCGAGTACTGAGGTAACAAACATAACAAAAAAACATACGCACGAATTGATAACCTCCTCCTTTTTTTGAAGTCGGTTAAAACTAGGATTTGTTGGTCTAATCGAATAGTACTATTTATGGGTGTAACATGATAAGGCAATAAGCTATTTGTCATGGAGTCCTAATTTGGGTCCCACACACTTAAATAGTAGAACTTAGGCGGTAAAATATCTGGGTTGTAAATGATTTGTTATTATTATTAGAGTTGGTTAACGGATCGAGTAAAATGTAGTTGACGACCTGTTTGGCGCAGGGGTACTAACTCCGCCTTCTGCGCCAGAGGTCTCGGGTTCGATGCCTGAACAAGACAAATATTTGTGTGCATGAACATGTCTATTTGTCTTGGTCTAGGTGTTTAATATGTATATTACGTATGTATTTACAAAAAAAGTATATAAGTATGTTTATCCGTTATCTAGTATCCCTAACACAATTTCTTCATGAAACTTATCGTGAGCTAGATAATTGGTGTGATTGTATGCAAATATTATTTATTTAATTGTTTGTTTAATTTTAATGGTAGGTTAATAAATTTCTCTCACGGTAAGCGATTTCTAATGTGAAATAGATCGGATATTCTCATAAAAATTCGGAAGTACTTAGTAGAAATTCTACTTACCTGAATAATTGAATAGGGTTTTGGGAATTTTCTTATTTTAAAAAAAAATATTGATAATTCCTGATTCTATAGGTTATGCGGGGATATTCTATCTTTGGTATCAATCATAAAGTCGACTAGTTGACATATTTTTTGGATTATATTTCTGGCTTTGTACTTAAGCCTCTTGAATTCTCGAGAGTTTTGATTATATTATGGTTTAGGGTATTACTCCTATTTATAAAGTTAATAATATCTTCATTGAGCCTAGTTGTATTAGTTTTAAAAACCGGCCAAGTGCGAGTCGGACTCGCGCACCGAGGGTTCCGTTTAAAATATTCAAAAATATTTTTTATTATATGATGTACTTAACTAAAAATTTACGGTTTTTTGCAATTTTTCCATTATCTGTACTAGTGTATAAGACGTTACTTCGTGCCAAGTTTCAAGATTTTAAGTTTGTGCTATATTACTATTAGTTATAAAATAACTTAGGCTGTATGGTTGAATGCAGTTTCATGTATTGTGTCATGTTGTGTAAGTTTTTTTGAAATGGCTTCCATCCAGCTATGTGCATTTTTATTTATCTAATTTATCTTGGTGATGTAACATGGTGTCAGGTGTAAAACTAATAAAAAAGCTAAATGCAGAATAAAATGGAAGGAATAAAACCACCAACAGGGCTACAACTATCCGGCGATGGCGCAAATTTCGCACGATTTGTCCAAAACTTCACGTTTTATCTATAAGCCGTGGACCTTGAAACAGCTACTGAAACAAGAAAAATAGCATTGTTTTTGAATTGTGCCGGAGAAGACGCAATAGAAGTATATAATGCATTTAAGAAAACAGATAAAGTAACAACTTTACAAAGAGTGATTGAAAAATTCAAAGAATACACGGAGCCACGCAAAAGCCTAATATGGCTGACATACAGTCTTCTTACATTGAAACAAGAAGAAGGTGAAGTGTTCGAGCATTTTCATACAAGTGCCCTAACACTTGCAAAGAAGTGTGAACTGGGTGAACTAGAAGACAGATTACTGACAATGGTAATTGTGATAGGGGTTAGGGACTTGTCCATCAAAGAGAGGTTACTCAGAGAGTCAGACTTAAAATTAAAGACCGCAATAGATATATGCAGAGCGGCAGAGTCAGGAAAAGAACAGATTGAAAAACTTAAGTATGGGAGAGCTGAAGAGCAAGTGAACGCTATTAAAAAGAAAACTGAGTGTAAAGGAGATAGTAGAAGGTTAAAAGTAATAGATTGTCGAAGATGTGGTAAACGACATGAGATCAAGAACTGTCCTGCCTTTGGTAGAAAATGTGTGATTTGTGGTGTATACGGCCACTTTGCCAATGTTTGCAGAAACAAAAATGAAAATAGAGATAAGAATAACAGAAAAGTTAATTACAAGAAGAAGATAAATACTATAGAAGAAGAAAGTTCTGACAGTGAAGATTTAATGGTGAGCAGCATTTATAGTATGAACAGCATTTAAGAACAGTGGCAAGAAACGGTAACAATTAATAATCAAGAAATACAGTTTAAGTTAGATACTGGAGCAGACTGCAATACTTTTACGTTGAAGCTGTTTATGACAATAAAGAAGAAATAAACTTTAGTAAAAAATAATACAATTCTGTTAGTACACAACGGACAAAAAGTGAAAACAGTAGGTACAGTTTAAATGGAATGTGAAATTAAAGACAAGAGGGAAAAACTGAAGTTCACAATTATAGATTTACCAGTACAACCTGTGTTAGGATTACCCGATTGCAGCAGTTTGGGATTAGTCAAGAGGATAAGCATGGCACAAGCGACTACAGAAAAAGACGATTTCATTAAGAAGAATAAAGAAGTGTTTACAGGACTAGGAAGTATAGGAAAATACAAGATTAAAGTCAAACAAGATGCAGAGCCAGTAATAAAGCCAATAAGAAGAGTTCCACAAGCATTGAAAAATAGATTGAAAGAAATTTAAATAGCTATGAGAAGAGGAATATAATTGAGAAGGTAACGTCTCCTACAGAGTGGTGTAATAACTTAGTGATTGTAGAAAAACCAGATCGTTCTCTGAGACTTTGTTTAGGATCTAAACAAAGTCTCAGAGAACGAACTTAATAAAAGTATACTTCGTGAAAATTATCAAATAGCTAGTCCAGAAGAAATCTACAATAGCTTATCAGGTAAAGATGTTTTTACTGTTCTTGACATGAAAGATGGTTTTTTTTTAATTGAGCTTGACGATCCTCAGAAATTGTGTACATTTGGTACTCCATTTGGGAGGTATGTCCTTAAAAGAATGCCGTTCGGCATTTCCTCTGCGCCTGAAGTGATGCAAAGAATAAATTGTACAATATTTGGGGACATACAAGGTGTTTATGTGTATTACGATGATATTATAATAGGTGCTAAAGATCATGAGGAACGTGACAAAATACTGAATATTGTCATGAAAAGAAAATAATGTAAAATTAAACGCTAAAAAGTTACAGTATAAATGTAATCATGTGAAATATGTAGGACTTATAATCTCTAAAAATGGAATAAAAGTAGATCTAGAACATGTGTCGGCAATATTAGAGTTGGAACCGCCAAAAACTATAAAACAGTTACAAAAGTTTAGGGTATGTGTAATTATCTCAGTAAGTTTATACCACATTATACTGATACAACTATGCCCTTAAGACAGTTATTTAAAAAAACATACTGTGTGGGAATAGGGGTTTTCACAATAGAAAGCATTTTTAGAACTTAAAAGAAAATTAAGTTGCACTCCTACTTTGGCAATTTTGAGTGATAAAGGCACTGTTGTGTTGCAAACTGATAGTTCTAAGTCTGGAATGGGCCATGCCTACTACAAGAGGGAAAACCGATATCTTTTTACTCTAGAGTGTATACAGAATGCCAGAATAGGTGGGCACCAATAGAGAAGGAATTGTTTGCTATCTGTGCTGCTATGGAAAAGTATCATCAGTTTGTTTATGGGCGTAGAATTATAGTTGAAACAGATCACAAGCCTTTAGTGGCTATTATGTCAAAAGATATAAATAAAATATCAGCTAAATTACAAAGAATGGTGTTAAAATTACTTAAATATGATTTTAAAATTTACTATGTGCCAGGGCCTAAAATGTTTATTGCAGACTATTTATCTAGAAATTACTTAAAAAATAATGAACAAAATGATCCAACTTTGCAAGAATTAATACACTGTTTTGATACTGAAATTGTATATGGTTTTGAGACTGAGTTACCAATAACTGATGAAAAACTGAAAAAATTATAATTAGAAACTGGATGTGACAAAAATTTAAATCAAATTAAGACTTGGTACTTTACAGAGTGGCCACCTAATGATAAAACAATTTGCAATAAAGAGTTAAAAGTTTTTTATAAACTAAGAGAACTTTTACATTTTAAAGATGATATAGTATACTATAAAAATAGAATTGTCATACCTTATACCTTAAGAAAAGAAATACTTACCATTTTACATACTGCTCATACAGGTGTTGTCAAATAATAATAATAATAATAAATTTCATACAATCACACCAATTATCCAGCCCACGTTAAGTTTCATGAAGAACTTGTGTTATGGATACTAGATAAATGTAAAAAGAGAGCTCGTCGATCTCTGTTTTGGCTAGGAATGTCTAAAGATATTGAAAATTTTGTTTTGTCATGTAATAACTGCGAAAAGTATAGACCTTGCAATCCCAAAGAAGCTCTTATGAGTCATGATGTACCTAATGTTCCTTTTTATAAAGTCGGTGTGGATATTTGTCATTTTGCCAACAAAGATTATTTAGTAGTTGTTGACTATTATTCTAAGTGGATAGAGTTAAAAACATTAGAACAAAAAACAGCAAAAAATTTAATATTAAAGTTGAGAATGATATTTGCTACGCATGGCAAACCTAAATATGTAGTTTGTGACAATAATCCATTTAATAGATTTGAGTTTTAAAAGTTTGC
Source organism: Chrysoteuchia culmella (assembly GCA_910589605.1). Taxonomy (NCBI): domain Eukaryota; kingdom Metazoa; phylum Arthropoda; class Insecta; order Lepidoptera; family Crambidae; genus Chrysoteuchia; species Chrysoteuchia culmella. The sequence goes on along the minus strand of OU342651.1, from coordinate 14,630,721 downwards.
CAAAGAAGTTAATTTTCAGTTATTGTTTTCAAGTCCGCATCATCATCAATCAAATGAGTTGGCAGAGAAGGCAGTTGGCATTGTAAAAAAATATTCTTAAAAAAAGTCTAGCTAACAAAGAAAATATAAATATGGCATTATTGCATTATAGAACCACTCCTTTAACTGGATCAGATTATTCTCCTTCTGAACTCATGGTGTGTAGTAAAATAAAATGTAAAAATAAATTTAATTTAAGAAAAGATATAGGTTGTAATGTACCTAATACTAGTAGTAAAAATAACTTAAGTGTGGGGGTAAATAATAGAATGGATAACAATGTTAACAGGGATAGTTATTATGTTACTCGCAGTGGTCGGACTGTGAAAACTCCATCCTATTTGGTTGATTATAAATGTTGAAAAGGGGGGATGTGCTATATTACTATTAGTTATAAAATAACTTAGGCTGTATGGTTGAATGCAGTTTCATGTATTGTGTCATGTTGTGTATTCCGATTTAAAAATATTTTTTTTTTTAGAAATGGCTTCCATCCAGCTATGTGCATTTTAATTTATCTAATTCATCTTGGTGATGTAAAAAAGTTCACGGGAAGTACCCTGTAGGTTTTGATTCCCGTGCGAGTTTCGAAATTTGCGGCATAAACGGCTGTATCTTTTAATTGCTTTGGCTAAGAAGTTTGATTTTTTCACAGCTCCAAGGGACAGTAGACCTGAGTATTAAATACAAATTTCAGTTTGATTACTCCATGCGTTCCTGAAAAAAAACGGTCTTGTCAGACGGACGGACGGACAACGAAGTGATCCTGATAAGGATAAGGGTGCCGTTTTTTCCTTTTGAGGTACGGAACCCTAAAAATGACTTTAACGCCCTTATAAAGATTGAATTTATTTCTATATTAAATTGATTATTTTGCAATGGATGGTTTCATAAATTTAATTATAAGTAATGACATTTACAAGTCATTGATTAATGTTTGTTCGAACGGCCAAGTTAGGTAGTTGCTTTTTGGTTGATTTTGACCTGCCAAGTTTTTCGAATAATCATACTTGTTTCGAAAAGCTATACCCTAGCTAGTGATTGTACATAAATTGCCCAACCTGAGGTAATTTGATTTAAATTGCTTTAATTTTTTCCCCTAGGAGGAGGAGAATGTAGAGGTCTGGAGATCATATGTTTCCTTACTACAAGCAGGCCGGTACACCGCCGTTGCTGGCTGGTATTGCTTTTATAAAAGTTAAAGAAATGAGAGAGGTCGACGGTCGCCTTGTCAGAAAAAAACATTTTAAAATAAATTGTAAAATTGTGAATCGAGTTAAACATAATTTTTATTATTAAAGTAGCGCAAATGCGTTACAGTACATAGGCCTAGGTAACAGTGAAATATAAAAAACTGAACTACTTTAAAAATTGCGTTTGATTCCATCATGCATTCTTACAAACTCTTAGCAATGCATGCATTTTGATTTTATTCAAAATATTGTTTCGATTTAGATATTTAACTACCATTACTCAATTCGTATCGGGAGGCCTATACCCAGCAGTGGATGCCATGTGGCTGAGACGACGACGACGACGACTCAATTCGTGAAGTTTTTCGTTTAGTAGTTGATATGAAAACGCTACTGTCTATAACTGACCAAAAGTCGTTATAATAAAACATCGAAGGTAATTCAAAAAGATTGGTTCTACACTAGTATATTAATAGTATTATATGATCTGTGGTTCTACTGTACCCTCCAGATGCATCAAAAGCAGCCCATCCTTTCACTATAACCACAGAATCTAATAATTAATGCTCATTTTTATAGATTCTGTTAAACCCAAACGTTCTTCGTGGTTTGTCCCATAAAATACTACGACCACGGAATCTATTAACTATAGTACATTACTGCAGCGGCCAGCAAAAGAGCCAAATGTGGGCCGAGGCGAAGCCGAGGCACACGCACACATGCGTAAGTCCATCAATGCCTAGTTGTGGCCAAGGCTTGTATAGTACTTTTCTCAAATAACAATATATTTCCTCCAGGACGACTTCGTCCACTTTCCTATCTCGTCCACTTCCTAACTGGTCCACTATCCTATTATTTCCCGCGTTAAAGTGTTCATTTGTTTTTTTTTTTTTTTCAATAAACAGCTTTCTATTTGCAAGCCAGTTTTAAATTTAAATAATAATAATAAATATTTCCATACAATCACACCGATTATTTAGCCTAAATAAAACCTTTGATAAGTTACCTCCTTGATTGCCATGTTTCGGAGTAAAAGATCATTCGATTTTAAATTACACGACAGACATGAGTTTACTATGTAATTTATTTGACCGCTAAACCGAGATTTTCATACAACTTTGCCGGCCGCACCTTGCATGTATTTGGACAGTACAGCAATTTAGATTTATCTCGAAGAAGGTTGTCAAAATAATGCTTATATTTCCAAGCATGTTCGTTGTTCTTTCTACTCAAGCAAATTTTAATTTCGCGACTAGAGAATGGATTCAGCGAATAATAATAGTCGCATTTTCTTTAAAAAAAAACATCATGGCGCAGCAACAATTAAAACAAACTATTCAACTGGTTTGATAGAATTTTAGGGTTCCGTACCCAAAGGGTAAAACGGGACCTTATTACTATTGCTGTCCGTCCGTCTGTCACCAGGCTGTATCTCATGTAACGTGATAGTCAGACAGTTAAAATTTTAAAGGATGGTGTATTACTGTTGCCGCTATAACAACAAAAACTAAAAAACAATAAAATAAATATTTGAAGGGGCTCCCATACAAAACGTGATTTTTCGTTTTTTTTATAGATAATGGTACGGAACCCTTCGGGCGCGAGTCCGACTCGCACTTGGTCGGGTTTTTAAATACTTAAATTACAATGTAAAACTAAAAATATCTCATAGGTTTATCTTAGCAAAGATGGTAAATAATTATCTTATTAACCTGCTTTGTAATATGTTATTACCTACCTACCAGCTACCAGAGGTGCCGGCCGGTAATTCCAGTGGCAAAATGGCCGATATATCTTCATTACACGGCGAATCGATATGGGACTTGCAGCAGTAGTACTGACCTCGATACTAGCCGGAATGAGGAACATTAGGAAAGTTTATTATTATGTACGTTATATTGTGAGAAATGGTTGGACAGAGTGTTGTTATATTTTTAACCATTTAGGTAAATCAGCAAGTTAATGTTAGAGGTCTAAGAAAATAGTAAAAGTACTTAAAGATTTTTCAATAGATATAAGAATATTGGAAATTGTATAATGTTTAAGTAATTAAATAATAGTCTTAAGAAAGAATGTAATATAAGATTAAATAAAAAAGAAACCCAAATACAAGCATTTAATAGTATTTTAATAATATTTATAATAAAATGGAAACTGTTAGTAGAAAATGTACTGCAAAAAGTATATTGTCACTAGCTAAGTATATTATGTTGTGGAAAACCTTTTGTGAAAAGGTTATAATACATTAAATACTGTAAAGAATAGGCAGGCAGGCTATGGGTCTGATAAGAAAGCTCAAGGTCACCCAGCGTGCAATGGAAGGGCTATGCTCGGTTTTTCCCTACCCTGATCGACTCAGAAATGAGGAGATCTGTAGGAGAACTAAAGTAACTAACATCGCTCGAAGGAATGCTCAGCTGAAGTGGCAGTGGGCGGGGCACATAGCGAGAAGAAGAAAGCGGAAAGTTTCTGAATGGCGACTCCGTGGGTAGGCCCTCTACAAGGTGGACCGACGATCTATAGTGGAGGTCGTGGGAAGAGCTGGATGCGGGCAGCGGAGGACCGATCGTTGTGGAGATCCTTAGGGAAGGCCTATACCCAGCAGTAGGTGTTATGTGGCTGAGACGACGAGGCAGGCACACCCACATGTATGTGGAATAAAAGTGCGAGAGGCATAGAAAATAGAACTGGAGCAAATGAGAAAAAAATAGATAAAAAAGGTCCTGGCGAACTACGGCCGGGGAACAGCGAAATAAAAAAAAAACCATTTAGGTATATCTCCATACACAGGCACTCTTCATTATTATCTACAACGGACTTAGAATCATTTTTTTTTTGTATTCAGTTAACGCTCATTCGTTTAGGTTTTACCGGAGAAAAATAAAATGAGTTGAAACACTCCTCCACGCGGGTATAATGACGATTAGAGAGTAAGAATTAGTTGGACAAACTAACTTTCTTAATTGATACACTATCTCAATTAGCTGTAATACTTCTCTACTACAAATATCTGAAAGTGTAGCATTACTTTACTATACATACACATACAATATATAAGTAAAATTTTCCATCAGAAAAGCGGTGCGGAGTTAACATTGGTTCACTGATTGTCCCAAATATGCAAATTTTATTCCAGTTCATTATTATTTTTTACTTTCATCCCACTTTTCAAATATTTCCCCCAGATAGTTAAAATACATTTCATATATTATACTCGTATTGTATGTTGCCTAACTGTTACAAATCAAACCTCTTTTAAAACTATATTTAGGTTTTTTTTAGCCTTTTTAGGGTTTCGTAGCCTAAAGGCAAAAACGAAACCCTTATAGATTCGGCCAAACCGATGTATGTCACACCCTTTTTATTCCAAAACTATGAGGATTACACAGTTGAAACTTGGTAGGTAGATGTATTCTGTAAACCGCTTTACGGTTTTTACACAAAAATAATAAAAAAAAATGAATTAAGGGAGGCTCGGAGGCTCCCCATACATGGAACTGACACTGAACATTTTTTTTTCATCATACCTATACGTGTGGGGTATCTATAGATAGGTCTTTAAAAATTGCATTGAGGTTTCTAACACGATTTTTTCTTAAAGTCAACCGTTTGAAAGATTTACACTTCCAAAGTGTTAAAATGTGCCCCCCCCCTCTAACTTTTGAAATAAAAGTAAAAAATTAAAAAAAAAAAATGCTGTAGATCTTATTAAAAACTTTCAACGAAAATTGGTTTGAACGAAATATATTTAGTAGTTTCAGAGCTACAGCACATTTTCCATAACCGCAAATATAACTTTGTCATTTATACAAACACTATGAAAAACAAACTTATTTTAGCAGACGAAAAATTATAATGGCATTTTGGCAATAATAATAATATAAACTTTATTGCACACGATACAAAAACAAACACATACAGAGAAAATGTCGAAAAAGAGGAACACACAATAGGCGGCCTTATAGCTACGTAGCAGTCTCTTCCAGGCAACCTTGGGTGAGAGACGAAACCCTTCATGTGCGAGTTCGACTCGCACTTGGCCGATTTTTTAGGGTTTCGTACCATAAAAGGCAAAAAACGAAACCCATATAGATTCGGCCAAACCGATGTATGTCACACCCTTTTTATTCCAAAACTATGAGGATTACACAGTTGAAACTTGGTAGGTAGATGTATTCTGTAAACCGCTTTACGGTTTTTACACAAAAATAAAAAAAAATATGAATTAAGGGGGGGCTCCCCATACATGGAACTGACACTGGATTTTTTTTTATCATACCTATACGTGTTGGGTATCTATAGATAGGTCTTTAAAAATTGCATTGAGGTTTCTAAAACGATTTTTTCTCAAAGTCAACCGTTTGATAGATGTACACTTCCAAAGTGGTAAAATGTGTGTCCCCCCCCTCTAACTTTTGAAATAAGAGAGTGAAAAATTTTAAAAAAAATATATGCTGTAGATCTTATTAAAAACTTTCAACGAAAATTGGTTTGAACGAAATATGGTTGTCAGTTTTAGAAATATAGCATTTTTCCCAAATGGATTTGATTATTTTTTTTTCTATTGCCAAACCTATACTTGAGGCGTATCTATGGATAGGTCTTTAAAAATTACATTGAAGTTTCTATTACAGTATTTTCTCAAAATCAACCGTTTGATAGATATACACTTCCAAAGTGATATGTCACAGCAACTTTATTCCAAAACTATAAGGATCACACAGTTGAAACTTGGTCAGTAGATGTATTTTGTAAACCGCTTTACGGTTTTTTCACAAAAAAAAAAAAAAAGATTTAAAGGGCTCCCCATACATAGAAATGTTACTGAAACATTTTTTTGTCATTAAACCTATACGTGTGGGATATCATTAGATAGATCTTTAAAAATTACATTGAGGCTTCTAAAACAGTTTTTTCTCAAAGTCAAGCATTTGAAAGTTATACACTTCTAAAGTGGAAAAAAGTGTCCCCCCCCCCTCTAACTTTTAAAATAAGATTTTTTTTCCAAAACCGCAAATATAACTTTGTCATTTATACAAACACTATGAAAAACAAACTTATTTTAGCAGACGAAAAATTATAATGGCATTTTGGCAATAATAATAATAGAAACTTTATTGCACACGATACAAAAACAAAAACATACAGAGAAAATGTCAGAAAAGAGGAACTCACAATAGGCGGCCTTATAGCTACGTAGCAGTCTCTTCCAGGCAACCTTGGGTGCGAGACGAAACCCTTCATGTGCGAGTTCGACTCGCACTTGGCCGATTTTTTTAATTGTATTTTGACGTCATATTTTCTGTATTCTCCTTTATTAATTACACGATTTATGAAAGCGACCTTTAATTACTTAAAATACAGTACTTACCTTACAATCCAACTTGCATCTACCAGCCCACGCATCGTAAACAACTACTGCTATTCTTAGAAGTGGAAAGAATGAATAAAAAAAAATAAACCTGTAAGTTATATTTTACATTTTATTTTAATATTGCAAAAATGGGTTTGGATTTGTTTGGTTTATTTTTTCTTTCACAATGTCCTGTCTTTAACAATTTGTCTTGGATGTATCTGGAAAATTTATGGCCTTTAATCATGTTCATTAGGAACTATTGTGGAACTTTGTCCAAGTTCGACTAGTTGTGGTAATAGTGTGAGTGACAAGCGTCCGTTGACGAGGCTGCGTCGAGGGGAGTTAGGTGCTATCTTCAGATCAGCACCGTATTTTTGTTAATAGTTCCTTTGGAATCGGCTGTCTATGCCACAAGAAAAGGCGGAAACGAAAGCGATATGTCATTTTATTTAACCAACGGAATGTTAGGAATACTATATTGGGTACCTACTAAGAAGGCGATAGAACGAACGACGATGGATAAAAAGCAAGATGAAGATCATAAAAAAGATGTATGGATGGCGATAGCTAATATAAGGGGAAGGGGAATTGATGAGGAGATACGGGTGACAGAGTGGATTAGAGGAGAAGGACGTACTGTGCCGGCCGAGTAAGGGAAGCTTTTTTGTATTCACAATAAAATTAGAATTAGAATGGATAATTGGTTGGTCAAACTGTTCAACTCAATGCGATTGTCTTTTTAATTATTTGGGTACTTATAAAAACACTACCATAAAAACATAAAAACATTAACATCTTTATTATTTTCTATCCTCATAACTTGCGCCACCCCAGGGGGTCAGTGTACCACCGGGGGCCGATGACAACCCCAAATAAAGGGTCTCGCAGAAGTTCGCCCCTCCGAACACCATTGAATACGGCTTAGCTACGCTGCCTCTATTGCGATTCGGTGACACCATGTTATTTTAGTTTGCCGATAGTTTTTATTGTTTCTGAATTTTTATTTTTGTTTTTTGTTGGAGTTTCTTAAAACAACATTTTATTTTTATTTTATGGGTTGGCTATGTTGCGATTGGTTGTGTGATGAATATTTATATTGAAATTAAAATTAGTAATTTTTCTAAAAAAATATACTGAGGTTTGGTTACAGCATGTTATATTAGTTTCCCGATAGTTTTTATTGTTTACGAATTTTATATCATTCATTATTTATTGGATTAAGTTTACAACTTAGTTTTTTATGATTTGGCTATGTTGGTTTGGTTGTTCGATGAATATTTAAATTAAAACGAAAATTATGTTGTTTAAAATTATGGCTAAAAGTTCGTCATCAGCCATTTTTAATGTCCCAAGCGGGGCACTGGCCTTCTTCATGGATGGATAAGGAGAAGATAAAGTTCTTAATGATATGTAAATAAATCATCATCATATTGAATGGCAAAACTGCGGCCTCCTATACATTAATTTTCAAGTTTAACAGCCATTCTTGGCTGCAGGCGTCAGTTGGTGGAGTTCTCTCCGGTCACCAGGGAGGCAGTACAGTGGGCAGTATATGTAAATAAATAAAGCAACAGAAATGAGAATTGCTCAAAAAGTATTTTTGGTGCCATCTTATTTAGCATTTTTCTTTATTGACAACAAAATTAAATAAGTAATCAATCAATCAATCAAATCAATCAATTTAATAAATAATGCATTTATCTCGGAATGGATACGGTTAAGAAATGTGCTGTCTCTGTACTGAACTATTGTTCGTACATAAATACTCTATCATTTAATAAGATCTGAATGGTGTGCAGGCATTTTCGAAAAGGCTCCAAAACTAAGCATCGCCCTTTACTCGCTACTCAATTACTTTTATGGAGGTATTTGGATATTCGAATTGAAGTTGTGTCAATTTAAATCGAATTGTTTGATACTTATTATTAAGCCTTATAATTAATGATTCTTCATATTTTTAACCAACTTCAAAAAAGGAGAGGTTATCAATTCGGTCGTATATTTATAACTTTTTAATTTAGCATTTTACAATGCAATTTTTATGTGATAATTTTTAAACAAGTAAATATACTAGAAAAAAAAACTAATTATAACTTTATGGTCATCTTAATCGATAGTAAAACATCTGTAAAGATGTTTCTTCCGAATGCGAGGACATTTCTCTCATTGATGAAACGACGGTGGCCAACACCGTAGAAAAAGGTGAAAATACTAGAGAATTTCAACGTGTTCTCATAAGTCTCTGTAGCATAATTGGTCAGTGCATTGAGCCGGATTCAGAAGGATGCGGGTTTGAGTCCAGTCAGGGCGACATGGGACAAGTTGCTTTTTTCTAGTATATTTACTTGTTTAAAAATTATCGGTCGTAATTTTTTTGTGTTTGTTACCTCCAGTACACGACCATTTAAGGGTATACAAGTTGGTCTTATTGTTGTCAAGATAGGATCTGATGATTTCTTGTTTTCATTTTTATGTTTTCCTTTTTGAAGTCGTTTTTAAATTTTCAATTTATTTTTTATTTTTTTGTGTTAGATAAGCTGAGTACTTTTTGACATGTTCATCTTGTGGAGTTTTGTGTTTCATAAAACTAAAGAGCAATAAATAAGCCTTTTGGAATCGGTGCCAGCCAAGGTAAGAAAAATAAAAAAGTGGGACTGAAAAGTAGACTGCATTGGCTGGCGCCGACTCCAAAAGGTTTATATTTTGCTTACTTTTTTGAAGTCGGATTTGTTGACAGAAAAATTGACAACCGACTAGAAAAAAAAAAATGAAAAACAAAAGAATGCATTTTATGATTTTTGCCTTTTTGAATGCTATTTTTATACTTATGATAAATTTGAATAGAAAAATATTGGAAGCTCAATGGTTAGAGCATTGGGCCGGATTTCCAAAGGTCGTGGGTTCGAGTCCCATCTGAGAATTCACTTGTGGCCGAGTTCATTTTTTCTATTTAAATTTATTATAAGTAAAAGAAATCATGATTATTTGAATACAACTTTGGCAAATTTTGGTTTTTCTTATAAGCAAAACAACGCAATTCTTTTTTAATTAAAGGCGTTTCAAATATTTTTTTCCTTTTCATTGAAAGTTTGTTTTGTTTTTTATCATGCCACATCGACATTTAACCAGTTAAGAAACAATTAGGGCTGCAGGCATGTTAAAAGCTGGCGCTATCCAACGCATGGTTGTTGACTGACTTGAGTTGACCCTTCGAGCCCACCAAAACGTGATCTCCTGATTATGGTCACGTTATCGTGTCACGAGAGATGTTGCGGAACGGTATTCTGGCAGAAAACCACTCTTAGATATGACCGAAAATATCAACTCGTCCTCATATCGCTATCGACGCAATGCTCTAATCATTGAGCTACCGAGACTTATGAGGACACTTCGACATTTTCTTGTGTATTTACTTTTCTTGCAAAATTTTCTACTTGTTCATATTTACAAATTGCAGTCAGCAGGAAAATAGTCAGTTTTCTGTCTGTCTCAAACCTCATTCGCTACGAAAATAAGCTTATTCAACAAAGGTACTCGTAGGTGAAACGGATGCGGCTGCGTGAGGCGCGAGCGCGGACTTTTTACGTTGTTCGCGATTTCTGAGTCTTTTCTAGACTCAAACCTCAGTTGGTGTCTTAGAGTGTTTTGATCCTCATGCGAAACAGGATTAATATGCATAAAATAATATTTTTGAGAACTGACCGTTGTCAGATGTCATTGTCAGTTTAAAATTTCTCAAAAATTAAGGATGGTTTGCTCAAAACGTTTTCACGTACCTACAACAACAGTTAAAGTACGTCCCCTTCATGCCCCATCTTAACTTTCCATATAAAATACCGTTATTGTGTTCTTAGACCTGCCCGTAGCACATGTCCCTTTTGCCTGCGCCTCCGATTTCAGTTCCGATTCCGGTCCGGATTCCGATAAAGCAAATCTAAACACTCCGATTATGAATCCGGTTCCGATATAACCACATCCGTAATATCCCTACTAGGCAGTGTTGATGTGAATATTATATGATAATAATGTATAAAATAAAATAATAATGATAAATATCATATTTTACATTTTAGGGGGACGGCAGCATTTCGCTACAGTCCTAGAAGCTAATGAGGTGATTATTAAATATGTTGTTAATATTATTTAATATAGTATTATTGTTTAAAACATTGTATAAATAATAATATTTCATTCATTCATTCATAAGTTGATAAAATCTCAAAAATTTAGTTGTTTTCAGCTTAAATATATGAAATAATAGTTATGAACAGGTCAATTATCCCAGAATGGATACGGTTTAGAAATGTGCTGTCTCAATAACTATTGTTCGTACATATATACCTACTCTATCGATTGAACAAAGTTTGAATGGTGTGCTTTTTGCTTGCTTTTTTCTAGTCTAAGTATTTACTTGTTTATCACATAAAAAATAACTTTTAACCAAATAAATGTCAATTAGTTTTATAGTTTTCAAAAGTGCGTTTAGAATACAAGGGGAAATAAATTTATAGACCAACAATAATAAAACTGAACCGTCATTTTACCATTGATTGGTACGAGTTTTAAAATATAACTAATGTAAACTTAATATTAGTAACTATTCATGTCTCTGCTAATGTTATAAAAAATACTATCACCTGTGTTTGTTTAACTATAAGTAGGTGTACTTCAGTAAGTACCTACTAAAAAATGTAACACAAAAGCTAACTTGGCGTTGCGTTACAGTAAGAGTACATAATTACACATAATTTATAGTAACTCCGAAACGCATACTAAAAAAGTACAATGCTTAATATTTTCTCTTATTAAAACGCACAATAAGTGAGTATTCAAGCTCCCCTTTAAAATGTTTACTAACGAGAGTTGGTCGGTTGTGACAAGGAGCGGATGGTGAGACGGACGGCGGACGCCCGAACGGCGGACGGATGGCCGGACGGGGGAGGGGGCGCTGACGTCACGGGCGCATGCGCTCCTTCGGGCTCCTTGGTGCATAGAGTAAGGTAAAGAAACAGAGTGTTATTTAAAGGTCTACTACTGTCAGTTGGGCGGTTATGACAAGGAGCGGATGGGGAGACGGACTATTACGTATTCAAAAACAATTTGCATTAAAATTGCATCAGTAAAAATTGTTGAATAAGAAAATATACTAGAAAAGAGTAACTTTTCTCATGTCGCTCTGACGGGACTCGAACCCGCATCTTTAGGAATCCGGCTCAACTAACTGACCATTATGCTACAGAGACCTATGAGAACACATCGATTTTCAGACTGACATGAGACAAGTTCCTTTTTTTTAGTATATTTTCTTATTTAACAATTTTTACATAAAAATAGCATTGTCAAATGCAAAATTAAAATGTTATAATTGCATCATTAATTTTCTCTGTCCGTTCTAGGTTATTCTATGCATTGCAATCCGTGTACGCGTCTACCGCGGGGCGAGCAGTCGTCTCGACCGCGCGACCCGCTACGACCGCGTCCGCTACGCCGCGCTACGGCTGTAGTCACCCGCGCCGCGACTACGACACCTACTACGAACACAATCATCCAATACAACACCTGTGACTGTGACTGTGAAAAAATATCAAGTGATCCGTGGATGTAACTATTTGTACTCAAGTGAATAATCGCGAGCCGTGAATAAGGTGGGTGAATATTGAATAATGAGATATGAATAGTTATTGAGTCCGGATGACAGTATGTTCTAATGTCAAGGACACGGCTATTGATCAAGTGGATACTAGGATCAAACTAGTGTTTTATGTTTGTTTTTGTCACTTCCACTCGCGAACAACTGTCTTAGTATTTATGTGACAATAGAATATCGACCTTTTGTTTGTCGGGAGTACGGAGTTGCGTAAAATAAGGTTCTTTGTACGGAGTAATGCGACATAGGGTTGGTTTGAAGTGGGGTAAGGAATAATTTATTAGATAAGGTGCCACCTTGCGTTACAAGCCTCATGAATTCGAAATACGTCCGGAATTTTACTAAAAGCCATTCAAGTTTAACGTGGCGTAACAGGTGTAGTAACATATTGAGATATCATTTGATTTCTCGGAGCTTAGGAATAAGAATTTTTCTTTGTTTCTTCTTTCTTTTTTTTTACTCATTTTAGAGGAAAACCGTATATTTAAGAAACTAAAAAGCAATGAAGGCGTATGCGAATCTTTTGTAGGAAATCTTTTCTAGTTAAGACGAATACTGTACCTTGTAAAATGTAAGTATATCTGCAAGATTACAATGACCCTTCAATATGAAATGTTCAGTGCGTAATGTTGGATTGTGCTCAGTGGAGGATGTCCTAAAGTTTTCAAAACCGTCGAATGGAGGTCTACTGTCATCAACTGTTAATGTGTTGCAGTTGGCGCGTCGCCAGGGGTTAATTGAACTGCCTTCTGGCATGAGTTAGGAAGAAAAAGGAGCAAAATTGTTTTGCAATGGACATGTTTTTTGTTATACGGAGCTATTTTGTTTTATTTTCAATGACTTGATTATTATACATACTTTCAAATTGCTGTATTAAGGTTTGATGTAGAAATTAAGAGATCATGTATCATTCTTGTTTGAATTATATATTATATATTATGATTTTACTGCTGTAGGCCTAGCGTGACGAATTCGTGAAGCATTATCTACCTGCACTGTCTCGTAATACAACTATTTACGACGGAATAAAACTCTTGTCTACGAAGATTTGCATTAAAATTTAAACCATACAATATCTTGGTTGGCATGTGGTAATTTATACTAATTATACTAACACATAATATTATTATTAGCCATAAAAGAAATTGCATAATTATTTTAAGCATAAATAGAATCAGCATAAATACAATTTAACCATAAGATCCTACCCATAATTTAAAAAAGGCATAATGGTAACAAACCATAATTAATATAAGCATAATCATCTTTCACAGAATGAATAACTCTTAAAAATTAGACATAAATAAATGTTTACAGAAACATTGCTCTAATTATGCAGCCGTATTATATTGTAGATAGAACATTTTTATTTATTTTACAGAAGGTGAATCAATAACTTTTCTGTCACTGTATCTATTAAAGAATTTTTGAACTTACGTAAAATAACTAAAAGGTGGTTTGACACTATATAATAAAGGAAATACTTTTAAAGCACCTTATTTATTTTTCAGATTCAAACAACTAACATTTTTATATATAGGTATTAACCATTATAACAAAATACTGTTATGCGACTATACACTATGCCCTAAACATTATGCAAATTATCATTATGCATAAATATACTAGTCTAAATTATAACTATGCCATAATACATATGCTGCAAAAAATCAATTATAACAGTAATATTATGCAAAACAACGTATGCCAAATACGTTATGCCAAACTATTTTAGGAATAAATACATTATGTCAACGAAAGGGATACCATTTTTGATACCTCAAGTAGGCAAAAACTGTTTCGAGCCTGGCTGATTTAAATTTAAATACTTGTACTATTATCGGCATGTGGTTATAGCTTGCTATAAAATGCAACGACTGAAATGGAAAAAATCCTGTCGCATATATCATTTGACAACTATATTGATGATTTTAACACGCACTTTAAATAAAATCGCCCAAAATTATTCGAGTAACATTTTGCATTCGATTTGCAAAATCAATGGTGCGATATTTTGATTTTGCACGATTACGTCTCACTCGTTACACCAAAATTGCTCGAACTCGTTATTCGCCGATATTCGTTCAACAATGTAAAGTTGAATTCACTCCGGCGAGTTGACAAACAATTGTTGGTGATTTTTTTACCGCAATGTTTTGTCGTTCATTGTGTCTGTGACTTTTGTAAATGACGTTTGATAACGCCTACATGGTTAGAATGAAAAGAAACAAGTTTGTTTTCTTTGCTGGTGTTTTTTAGTTACTTTTCTCGTTAGCTGTGATTGCCACATCAATTGGTTGACATTAGATACAATAATTTTCTTTCATTCCTCAACAGAAACTGTTTTTGATATGATATTTAAACAGAGCTGTACCTTCAGGTAACAAATGAGGATTTGAGGCTCGATTGAACGTTTGAATCTCGGAGTGTGTTTTGTGTATGGATATTTTTTATTCCATCTAAAAATGAAAATGATATATACTTTCATCCTCATTTCACTAATTTGACGTATCTTTTGCTACAAAAGTAGCATTTGTTCAGTTTAATAAAGTTTATTAAAATCAGATCAGTAATTCAAGCGTGAAAAAGAAAAATAGACAAACAGATAGAGTCACTTTCGTATTTTTATTACTTTTGTGGATTAGAATACAACTATTTTGATTATGGTAACTCATGAAGGAAAAAGAGGGATCTATGCTAAATTATGTATTTTGCAATTACGTGCAGAATTGCATTACGTTATATTTTATCAATGTCAACGCAGCGTTATCTCAATTTCACGATTAGTTTTTGAAAACATGAATGTTCAGCCATTTTATAGAATTTCTTTTGAAACATTACTCGTAAAAAAGAATTGTCTTCTTAGATTATCGGTTTCGCAGAACTAACTAGCTATATAACTAGCTATATATATTAAACTTTGATGTGATGATTATTTAAAAGTTTGGATTGATCTCTCTTTATTTTATTCCCTTTGAGCTAAGATATTGTGAATAATCGCTCAATACATGTTTACATTGTATGAATATAAGTACCTCGTATTTTCGTATGAAAAGTTATTTTAAATGAAGCCATTCCTTCTAGAATTTTACTTAGTTTTCAACAGCATAAACTCCCAACTTTTCTCATATAGAACTCACACAAAATGGCGTCTGGTCGCGTTTCTAAAATTTTTATGGTGCCGAGTCTCAACAAAATTGGCAATTTTAAAAATAGAAACGACGTTACTTTTACAACTTTCTACGTTAGTACTGAATTTCAAAAAGAGCTATTTGTTTCAATAATTAAAAGAAGAACGTTATTCTCAACGCCAATGTTCTTGTAGTCTTAAATTTTATTAGTGTTCCTAATAGCATCATGTATTATTAGTTTTTGTGCCTATTATTTTTACACTAGTATCCGCCCGCGGTTTAACCCGCGTGGTTCCCGTTCCCGTTAAAATGTTGGGATTAAAAGTAGCCTATGTTACTCTTCGTCTTTTAAACTAATTCTATGCCAAAAAGCAAATCGATTGGTAGCTGAGTTAGGGCGTGAAGAAGGGACAAACAAACACACTTTCGCATTTTATATTAGTTAGGATTAGGAAGGGTAAAAAAGGTTCACATAAATATTATTGACTTTTGATCCTTTCATAAAAAATGCAACTATTTATTCCTCTAGTAAAATAAGCGATTAAAGACGATCTAACTCACGATACTCAAAACAAAATAAGGGCCACCATTTGTTTTAAGTATTCTAGGCTAACTAAAGGGTTTAGAAATTTGCAAGTGATAAATTTAGATAAACTGATTATTTTCCTATGAAAAGACCTAAAAAAATGAGGGAAATCAATTTAAATTAAAAGTCATGAGCTTTAAAAAAAATGAAATGTTTGGCTTAAAAAAGATCCCTTTGAGTTATATCAAAGAAAATGGTAAATCACTTATTCTTTTTACACTTTTTTAGTACCGTGTGTGCTCCACGTTTTTGAAAACATTCTTGGACCCTTGGAATTAGTACACTTTGAGTCACAAAAAGTGCAACAACTGTGCACTTGGTTGACTTCTGTAGATTTATGAGTTGTCTGTCGTTATGAAGAGGTTAAATTGTACTTTGGACGCTTCGTTTTATTAGATTCGATCTGTTCGGTCTGGATAGCATGCGGGCTACGGTAAAACCCCTATTTCAGTATTTTCTAGCGCTTCTATAGTAGGCCTTAGCTGTTTGGGCGCGTGAATCAACTGATTCTTGCACCAATTCATTGTGCAAATGGACCCACTAGAGGCCTAATAAACTCCTCAATGAAAAACCGGACAAGTGCTGTGATGTGGTTTTCCAATTTTCAATAATAATAGGAACTTACTTAATAGACTTACCTTTTTCGGCTAGGACAACAACGGGGAAATGAGACAAAACATTATCCAGTGACAAGTAAATTGATCTTTATTATTATCCTGACTCTATACAAACCAAAACTAAAAAGGTGTCCTGTAATTAACACATAAAAACATAAAAAATAGGTACACTGTTAAAACAATTAATTTAAAGTTACTGTTTTAGTGATATCTTAAATAAAATTGAAGGTTCATGAATGCCTGCCCAAGGATATCAGAAATGGAACTTAATTGAATGTGATGAGAAATTGATGATGATGCTACACTATGGGTGAACTCCTAAGCTTGCTGATGTGAATGAATGGTGGTTGTTGATATGGATATATTTAATTATAAAACTAAATGTTAGTTTTTTGGGTTAATTTAATAGAGGAATGGGGTCACCGCTCTATGTGTGATCCTCTGATTATATTTTCACTGCTTGATACTAGCAGGGTAGTAAAACAGCCGGAGGTGACTCCCGGGCTTCCCTGATCTGTCCTCTAACGCCGAGCGTACTGAATTTTCTGCTTCGCGGGCGGAGTGGTGTTTCGGAGGGGCGCCGTATGCGTCTCGTCACCTGCGAGAGTGGATTATGATCGGGGGTGATTTCAGATATTATTGTAACCGGTGAATTCTCACAAAGGGGGCCTTGCAGTAATGTCTTTACCAACGAAGCCTGAAGGGCCCTATTTCATCTAAAAAGCATCAGAGCAAGGGGAAGGTTGATACCCCAGACTTGACCTCTAAAGTGGCCACTTGCATACCGATTATGATACTGTGACTTATTTTTAATATTTCTTATTTGTAAGTAAATGTTTAATTTGTTAATAAATTATGTTCCACAGTATGATGCCTTTCTGTTTATATTACAGGGAAGCTCTGGCTACAGAGATTAGCCCAAATAATGTTTACATGAGGGCTTCCATGCCACATGGTGTGCACTCATGAAAGCATTCCTGAAGTGACTTATTTATGAAAGTTTACTAATAAAAAGAGAAAGTTACACCCTTAGGGGGTCCCTTTGTATCAATTACAAGGCTTAACTTGATAATTTAGGTGGATTAGGCAAGTATAATGGTAAGATCAAGTAGGGACACTGATTATGAAATTCTGATGTGAAGTGCACTGACACTAACCTGCGGCTTCAGCTATTCGTTCATTAATTTTTATATATTATGATATAGTTTATGATTTTATTGTGTATCAATAAAATTCTATAATTAAAGTAACCTTAAAAAGCAAGGACCTTCTGTCATATATCAATCGCAGACCATCTGACAATCTCCTGTCAGTGTCATACCTGTCACTGTCGATCTGACAGATGGGGCGTTACGTGCGTTCGCACTGAATTAAAAACGTAAATCAGTGAAGATAATATTCCTTGTGTACTATGGCCAAAATTAAAAGCCAAGGCTGATGCTACCTCTGAACAATGAAAACCTGTAAAGTTAACAAGGTTCGAAGAGCCGTTTCGGCCACCACAATAAAACATTTAAATACAGTCTTTCACCGAATTAAGCATCTCTTTTCCTTTACATTTTTTTTTCTACTAGCTCTCACCCATCGTACCTACCCATCCACCTCACCTACTATATATTCATATCTCTCTATATATATATATATATATATATATATCTTAATGAAAGGAAATTTTAAAATGACCGAAGTCTGCAGACATACTGCCTTATACAAGAACCGACATTACAGTGCGAGTTGAACTTGCCCACCGAGGGTTCCGCACAAATTTGTAGGTACTGTGACGGGGGCCTGCTCTTATAGAATTAAAACGATGTTTAACTCGATATTGTTGTTATATTCAGTAATTTTTTTTTTTTCAAATTTCATAGATATAGGTCAACGGGAAGTACCCTATGAGTTTTGATTGCCTTGAGAGTGTTGAACTATAGGTTTTTGCGGCATAATTAGATTTTTTTCAAAGCTTGAAAGAGATTGTTAACGTGAATATTAATTCCAACTCGATACCTAAACGCGTCCCCGAGTTTTTCCCGAAATTCAGTTTCCAAAACTAACGACTATATTTTTATGATTTAATTGCAAATGTATAGTTTTTAGATTTTTTCCTGTATTCATAGTAAAAGACGATATTACTTGGCAAATTTCATAGTTATAGATTTATTTGAAGTACCCTATATTTGATTCAATTGAGGGTGTCGAAATCTACGTTTTTTGCGAAATAAACGGTCCTAGCCTTTTTTTACGTTAATTTACAAATTTATTTTTTTTACCCCTTCAACAGACTTTTGACCTGAATATATGGTTTTAATTTCAACTCGATATCTCCACGCGTTCTCGAGATAAACGAGGACAGATTGACGGACAGACGGCCAGACGGACAAAAAAGTTCCTTTTTTTTAGATGTTCCGAACCCTAAACAGTGCAAAAAAGAATAATTGCACTACTTACTGGTTTAACATTTTCTTTGATATAACTCAAAGGGACATAAATATTAAACAAGAAAATATACTAGAAAAAAGCAACTAGTCTCAAGTCGCCCTGACGGGATTCGAACCCACATCCTTGGGAGTCCGGCCCGATGCACTAACCAATTATGCTACAGAGACCTATGAGGACACGTCGAATCTTTCTAGTATATTCACCGTTCTACACCGTTCACCTCACATTAAAATAGCATTGTAAAATGCAAAATTAAAAAGTTATAATTAGATGGCTGTTTCATCTTAATCGATAGTCAAACATCTGTAAAGATGTTTCTTTCAAATGCGAGGATATTTCTCTCATTGATGAAGCGACGGTGTTGGGCCCGGCATTGGGCCGGACCCCCAAGGATGCGGGTTCGAATCCCGTCAGGGCGACATGAGACTAGTTGCTTTTTAGGGTTTCGTAGCCTAAAGGCAAAAAATGAAACCCTTATAGATTCGGCCAAACCGATGTATGTCACACCCTTTTTATTCCAAAACTATGAGGATTACACAGTTGAAACCTGGTAGGTAGATGTATTCTAACCGCTTTACGGTTTTTACACAAAAAAATTATTAAGGGGGGCTCCCCATACATGGAACTGACACTGAATTTTTTTTGTCTTTAAAAATTACATGGAGGCTTCTAAAACAGTTTTTTCTCAAAGTCAACCGTTTGAAAGTTATACACTTCCAAAGTGGAAAAATGTGTGTCCCACCCCCTCTAACTTTAAAAATAAGAATGTGAAAAATAAAAAAGAAATATATGATGTAGATCTTTATATAAACTTTTAACAAAAATTGGTTTGAACGAAATTTATGTAGTAGTTTCAGAGCTATAGCACATTTTCCAAATATAACTTTGTCATTCATACAAACATTATGAAAAACAAACTTATTTTTGCACACGATACAAAAACAAACACATACAGAGAAAATGACAAAAAAGAGGAACACACAATAGGCGGCCTTATAGCTACTTAGCAGTCTCTTCCAGGCAACCTTGGCAGAGAGACGAAACCCTTCATGTGCGATTTCTACTCGCACTTGGCCGATTTTATTTCTAGTATAATATTTATATCACATAAAAATAGCATTGTAAAATGCAAAATTAAAAAGTTATAATCAAAGGGACATTTTTAGAAAATTTTCTTTTTCAAAAATGCTCATGACTTTAAATTTGCTATAATTCTTAAAAAAATATTTTGGGTCTTAGGAAAATGCAAACCTCTAAACCCTTTAGTTAGCCCAGAATGTTTAAAATTCATGGTGGCCCTTATTTTGTTTTGTGTAGTAGGATATTTGTAATGTTTTTAAACTTTTTTCTCGCTCAAAAATATTATCAATCAGGCAAACGTACCTAAAAATAATATACGAGTACTTTTGCGAATTTTAGGTTCAATACCTACCGCACAAATACAAAGTTAACGGTAGCCACTTTTACACAGTTTCGTTGTAATAAAGTGATTTGTCTTTATCAACCAGTCCATTTATTAAAGACCCGATATTAAATTCAATTCAGGCTAAGTTATATTTAAGGTAGAAGGTAAAATAAACTAAGCTAATCAATCAAACCCACTCAAGACATGCGTATAATAATGCCTTTTAAAACGAAAATGCAAACATTAATCTTGTTCAAAGAAAAGGTTGGCCTAGAAAACTTGTGGCTGATATTAAATTTAATCTAAATAATATTTGCTGGCAAACAGGCCTGCCCAAGTTTGCGTACCTGCGCAAACATTGTGTGTCTTACGAGCCTCGGTTGCTACCTTCATATTCGTGCATAGATGTCATTTCCCTAGAGGCTTTAGTGGATGTAATCAGATCAACATACAGTGTCTGGGATCCTGAATATTCTAGACACACCTACGTTGTTCGTGCGTACTTTTTCTAAAATTGTGTTTCTAAATTTAAAGAAAAACGAAATTGAATACATGACGTTAGATGGGATAGATGTGCTTTTAGTAAGATCTACAAAAAAGTTAATATTATGTATATCAATATTTAAGAAGGGCATTAACTAATACATGTAATATATGAAATGTAAATTTGAATAATTTAATTAACGTATTAAATTGTAATGGAAAAAATATTCTACACTAGCGGCCGCCCGCGGTTTCACCCGCATGGCACCCGTTCCCGTAAGAATATCGGGATAAAAAGTAGCCTATGTTTTAATTCAGGTTATCTTCTATCTGCGTGCAAAATGTCATCCAAATCGGTTCAGTAGTTTTTGCGTGAAAGAGTAACAAACATCCAAACATCCTCACAAACTTTCGCATTTATAATGTTCGCATTTATAATAATAATAAGATAAGATACAAATAAATAATAAATAAATAAATAATTGCATACAACACACCAATTATCTAGCCCACGTTAAGTTTCATGAAGAACTTGTGATATGGATACTAGATAACGAATAAACATAATTATATACTTTTTTTTTGTAAATACATACTTATTATACATATTAAACACCCAAACCAAGACAAATAGACATGTTCATGCACACAAATATTTGTCTTGTCCGGGGATCGAACCCGGGACCTCTGGCGCAGAAGGCGGGCTTAGTACCCCTGCGCCAAACAGGTCGTCAAATACAAATAGTAGGTACTTTTTATGACTTAATTACTTATTTAGGTTGGAGGACTCGAAAAACTCCTGCATAGTGTAGACACAGTTTTCTAACAAATGCTCCTTATTTTTTTTTATAAATAAATTTGTATTGGTTTCGTCTTGAATTTTTTTGGGAAGTTTATTATAGATTTTTATGATGTTCACGTGTGTTCCTGAACTATGTAGTTAGAGGGTGGATTGTGGTAGGGCTAAGCGGTTTTTATGTCGTAGATTCATGTCTAGAAGTCTTTTATTTGTGGAAATAAGTGAGTATTATTTCTGACGAATTTGCAGATTTCTAATATATACAACGTTATTTTAAGTTTACCTAAAACCTCAAAACAAGATTAATAGATTTTTTTTTAACTCTGCTAAAATGTATGAAACAGCTGATTTTTTTGCGTGATTTCAGGGTATCTTCCGTACAAAAAGTTCGTAATGATGAGTTCTATAAATAGTTTTAACGTTTTGGGAAAACATAAAATAACGGTGTATAGTGAGATTAAGGTAAAAAAAACAGATTTTTTAAATGAGGTCTTCAACTTACTGTTACATCTAAATTTGCCCGGATTCGTATACATTTATTTTGAGTAAGTAATATCTTAAAGGCCTCTGTGCTGTTCTCTCACAAAACAATGAAATATGATAGATAAGAAAATAAGATATCATATGCGCCAATATTTATTTGTCTGATTGGAAATTTTAGTATAGATACAGAGGGGATTATTGTTAGTCCAGAAAATACACCTGAAAATTGCAATTGCGAGTTAAAGTTTATATGGGTATCAGCAAAAACTCAAATTTTACTCAGCCGTGGGTAGCTAGTGAACTATAAAAACGCTGCAGTGCCTCTAAAAAAATGTATTTCATAAAACACAAGCCTTCGATAGCGGAAGCCAAGCCATATTTCAAATTCTCAGCCAAGAACGTGATTCAATGCGCCGTAGATATCTAAATCGTGAGTGATTGCATAGTAGGGAGCGAGCAGTAGTACTTTTGACGTAAGAGCAAACCCGTGACGTCATTAAACTCATCAGTTTGAACGATGCAATACTTATGAGTAACATTTCATATTGAGAAAACATTTCAGCCATCATTGCAATAACTTTATGAATGTATATGATAATGACTTCACCAATATTTATTAGTAATTAGCTTCCGACCGCAGTTTAATCCGCTTGTTTCCCTCGGGATAAAAAGTCTTACCCCCATATTCTAAGTCGTTGCTCCAAAACTTTTTACACTCCACTCAACCTCGTCGTGGGTAAAAATGGTAGTGTGCGCTAGGCCTAACACGGATTGGCTACGTACTCTTTGGCTCCTTCAGGTCCTTACGGAGTTATGACTTATTAATAGTATTTTGAAGAGGATTTCAATGAGGTTTCGTTAAGTCGAGGACGAGTAAGTTTTGGAGGAACAACTTAGAATATGGGTGTTACTTTCCGTGCTTTCAACTAACTCTATGCCAAAAATCAAGTGGATTGGTTGCTTAGTTAGGGCGTGAAGAAAGAACATGCATATTTATAATATTATTTAGGTTATGGATTAGTTTTAGTTAGTTATTTATAATAACATTTTTAAGGTTATTCAATAGCAACTTTGGTTACAACAATCTCAACAATCGCAATCGATTATACATTTTGATACTTACTTAGGTTCCTTTGGCGCATCAACCCTATGGCCTCCAACATAAGAAAATGAATGAACACTCTTGTAACATTGTTGTGATGGTTTTTCTGTATCCAATCTATCTTTGTTCCATTGAACTATTAATATAGCGAATATAGCAGCTTTCTATATTCAAATAAGTTTTAATTTTTTTAATTTTTAAATTATGCGAATTGGTCACTTTAGTGACTAATAAATACTCAACTTATGGAAACTGCACATCCAAAGCAGTGCGGAAAGCTACTAACCATTTTCTTTATTTAGATGCACATATCGAAAAAGTAGGTTTGTGGGGTCAAGCAATAAACGGCACAAATTATTGGTAAACATAAAAGAAACGCTTTTTTGCCTAATGGGTTATTTTCGGTATGAGCACTATAAAAATATTAAATAAATTTATTATGACACTTGAGAATTTGATGAGGGTCGCACGAGTGATTGTACCTAATACTACTTCCCAACGATATTTTATATGCTCATATTTTATACCATTCGAAAATATTTACGGTCATGTTAATAGATTCCGCCCGTAAAAGCTTTATAAAATAACTGTATTTATTTTACGATGTATCGTGCTTTGGAATTGTTCCATATAATGTTGCGGCCCGTGAGATTTTTCGTATTCCACTAAAGTAATATTCCCTTTGTATTTTTTGTGTGTTTCATAAAAGTAATATTTAGTAATCCTTCCATGAAATGCAATAAAGAATATTATTTGAAATAAAACAAATTTAAAAAAATTACATAGGAAGTTGACAAACAAGTTAACACAATTTTGTTAGCTTTTTGTTGTTTAAATGTCATGTGTTACAATGAATATAAAATGTTTAACGTCAACTATGGCAAGCGAAGTTGGGGGTTTTGACGTAGTCGATTTCAAGTGCAAATATTATAGTAGTAAATAATAAAAATAGCTAAAACTCTACTTCCTACTAATATTATAAATGTGAATGTATGGATGTTTGTTTCTCAGTCACGAAAAAAATGTTGAACGGATCTGAGTTTGGCACACAGCTAATTTAAAGCTTGGATTAAATTCTCTAAGATTGTTTTTATCCCCGTCAAACATATTCCTAGGAATTTTCCCGTATGTTCACGCGGACAAAAATCACAGCGGGAAGGTTAATAAAAAATGTTTTTTTGGCCAAAATGCCATTATGTCACTTGCAGAATATTATAATGGTACTGAAAAAGAGCAAGTACCTATGTATCTTATCTTATCTTATCTTATCTTATCTTATCTTATCCTATCCTATCCTATCCTATCCTTTTTTCACTGCTTGCCTTCTCACTGCCACAGGCCACGGGGGACCAGGGTAGTATGCACCCCTTAGACCGGCAGTCCGCCCGGCTGTCCGGGCCTCGTCGCGGCTAGAGATGGCCGGGCAAGCGTGGCCATCTCTCAGACTGGTGAGGGGGGACCGTGCGATCCGGGAGACGACCGAAAGGTCGCCTCCCGCACCGCACCGCCCCGCTAAAGGGGGACAAGATGCGCGTAGCGCCGTCTCCTCCGCCCCACCCGTCTTCGTCGGAGACGGTCCGCATGAGCGTCCTCCTCGCGTACCCGTTCCGATGCCTCCTTTTGCGAGACGACGTCCTCGCAAAAGGAAACCGCCGCCTGCCAGGATCTGTCGCTGGCCAGCATGGCTCTTGCCACGCTGGGCAGCGAGAGATCCCTTCCTACTGCAGCCACCAGAGTGCCGCGCTGCGGAGCCCAGGCGGGACACACAGCAAGAGTGTGCTCCGCACTGTCCTCCGAAGCGCCGCACTCGTGGCACTGCGGGGTCGCTTCCCTCCTGATCAGGCGCAAGTATTTTCCAAAGCATCCGTGCCCGGAAAACACCTGCGCCAACCTGAAGGTTAGCGACCCAAACTTCCTCCCGCACCACTCCCGCAGGATAGGACGGATGGCCTCCACCGTTCGCCTGCCAGCTGGATCCGCGTCCAGCAGGGCCTCCCACCTGATCATTAGATCCTCGTCTGCTCGGCGTCTAGCCGCCAAACTTTCCGCCGGGGCCAATGAGATCCCGCTCCTCAGCGCCTCTCTTCTCTGGAGATACGCCTCCCTCATCACCTGGGCGTCCAACTCCCAGGGAGGAGTTCCTGCCAGCGCGCACGCCGCGTCGAAGGACATGGTCCTGTACCCCCTGACGATGCGCTGAGCGATCGCTCTCTGCGGCCGACGTAAGCATCTCCGATTTTCATCGTTGAGCTTGTCGGCCCAGACCGGCGCCCCGTACAGGGCCATGCTCCTCAGCACCCCGGCGAAAAGCCTCCGACAAGTGTCCCCCGGACCACTTGTGTTAGGGAGGAGGCGCCCCAGTGCCCCCGCCGCCTTCGTTACCTTCGGGGCCAGCTGCCGGAAGTGCTCTTCGAACTTCCAGCGTCCGTCGAGCACCAGCCCCAGGTATCTGATCCACGGGCGCAAAGGGATACGCGCTCCGTCGACCCGGATGTTCGCGTCCGCCGGAGGGCCTCTCCGCGGACCATGGAAAAAGACAGCCTCCGTCTTCTCAATGGCCACGTTGAGCCCGAGCATGCGGATCCTCTCCGTCACCAGGGACGCACCGACCCCCGCCAACCTTCTGACATCATCGTACGTCTTGCCCCGGGCGACAACCAATGTGTCGTCGGCATAGCAGATGACTGCCATCCGGGGCAAGAGGACTCCTCTCAGCACCCAGTCGTATCCGATGTTCCACAGGAGCGGACCCAGAACCGATCCCTGTGGAACACCGCACACCATCTCCTTGGCGACAATTCCTCCATCCTCCGCTGGGTACAGGACCTCTCTGTCCTCCAGGTAATTTTCCACCACCCTGACTAGGTACGGGGGCAGTCCGTGGAATCGGAGCGCCTCCCGGATGACCGAGAAGGGGAGGGAGTTGAAGGCGTTCCTAATATCTAGGGACACCGCAACCACCACCTCCCCTTTCTCAACCGCCTTCTCCACCAGATCCCGCAGGGCCAGGAGGGCATCCACAGTGGACCGCCTCTTGCGGAATCCGTACTGGTTATCGGCCAGATCGGGCCCCACCGTTTCAAGGTGCCGGACGATGCGCTCCGCGATAATACGCTCGAAGAGCTTCGCGGGCTCGTCCAGCAGCACCACCGGGCGATAGGCAGATGGGGAATCCAGCGGCCGTCCCTCCTTTACCAAAAGGCACAGGCGCCCCCTCTTCCACCGCCTAGGGAACACACCCGACTCGAGACAGTCGCTATACAGTTCCCTAAGCGGCTCCCCAAGATGTTTAAGCGCCGATGGTAAGATGCGCGCGGGGATTCCGTCCGGGCCAGGGGACTTCTTCTTCCCCTTCAGCCTATACACCACTACCTCCATCTCGGACTCGGTGACCGGCGTGAAGCCCGATTCCACCTCGGCAGGATGTTGAGGGGCCATTAGCGGGGCCACTAGAGGGGCATCGCGGGGAAAGAGGCTTGCCACTACCCTCTCTCTGAGCTCCGGCTCCATGGACTCCATGGGGGGGGCTTGATGGCGGAGCCTGTTTCGCACCATCATGAACGGTCGTCCCCACGGGTCCAGATCCAGTCCCGCCAGGAACTCGTCCCATGCCAACGTCTTGGCCCGGACAATCGCCACCTCAAGGTCCTTCTTGACGGCCAGGTAGGCCTCGCGGAGCGCCAACTCTTCGGGCGTCGTGACGTCGCGGCGCCGACGCCTTCGACGCCGCCTGCACCTTTGGAGGGCTCGACGCGCCCGGGTACATGAGGCTCGTAGGGAGCTCACCTCCTCCGACCACCAGTATACTTGGGACTTCTCTGGTGGACCGTAGACCCGGGGCATAGCCGCGTCGCATACCGCCGTGAGGGACTGTGTTAGCCGGCCTGCTCTCTCCTCGATGTCGCCGCCCCAACCGTTTCCGTCGTTGCACCAGGCTTGGACAACCGCCTCCTCCTCCGCCCTCTGTTCGTTAAGCCGGGTTATCGCCCACCTCGGGAAGTGCAAGGCTACCGGCCTAGACCTAGCTGAGGACCCCCCTGACCGGGGCGCGACCTCGAACCGGATGTATCGGTGGTCTGACAGGGAGTCCGGCTCCGCCATGACCCTCCAACCGCTGACGCTGCGTGCAAAAGCGGGGGTCGCAAAGGTGAGGTCCACCCTGGAGCCCCCATTCCACCGAATGCACGTGTAGGTCGTGCCCCGATTCAGACACTCGAGGCCGACGGACGTCATCCACTCCAGCACTGCCGTGCCTTTGGAATTAGTCACGTCAGACCCCCAGGCCGGGTGCTTGGCATTAAAATCGCCCGCCACCAACACCTGCAGAGGGGCGAGCCGCCGAATCACACCACCGATGACATCCAGCCAGCTCTCCAGCTCATCCACGGACCGATTCGGGGAGAAATAGGTTCCGAGAATGGCAAACTCTCCCCAGGTCGCGGCCACAAATCCCGGACCTCTTTCTCTGACCGAGAGAGGAGGGGAGTGGGCGGCCCTTATCGGCGCCAGGATAGCGACGGTCTCATCGTCGTCCCCCACCCAGTTACGACGATCTGGTATGCAGTAGGGCTCCGACACGATTACCAGATCGGACCGCCACACCACTGCCTGCTGCATTAGCAGATCTTGTGCAGTAGCGGAGTGATTGCTGTTCGTCTGGAGGATATTGAGAGGCCTTAAGGCCATTAAGGCGTCTCAATAACCTCCATGGCAGCTGGTGCCCCATCAGTGGCTCCCCTTACTTTGGGGAGAGGTTTCGGCTTGACAGCAGGGGGGCGGCAGTTCTTCCCCCCCATTGTATGCTCGGCCGGCAGCTTGGCTGCCAGACAAACCGAGCATTTGGGCTCCGCCGTGCAAGTCGCTGCCTTGTGTCCGTCCTGCCCGCACCTGTAACAAGCGGCGGACCGATCGATGGTTTGCGGGCACATTCGCCGCATGTGCCCCAGCGCCATGCACTTCCAGCACCGTAGCGGCAGAGCCTCCATGGCTTTAATCTGGGCACAGCTCCACCCCACCATCAGCCTGGAACGATTTGACTCGACCACCACCTTGGCCGCCGCCGTCGGGCACTTGACCATGGTGGTGAATAGCCCACCCGGCCCGGTTCTGAAAGGACCCACCTTGATATGGCCCTGCGAGCACCCCCCCTTTGCAGCTATAGCAGCCTGGACGTCCTCTGCTGTCACCGATTCATCCAGCCCGGAAACGCGCAGATCCACGCACTTAACGGGCCTGGTGACATCAGCGATGCCCTCCAACGCCTCCTTTAGTTTGGACGCCATATCGTCCGCCTGCTGCGCACCCGTGGGGCCGGGGATCTCAATAATGCGTGACCCAGACTGTGTATGCTTCACAGTAAACATGTCCAGCCCCAGCTCCTGCAGTGAGACTGCCGCTCTTGCCTTCGCAAGGGCATCCGCATATGTGACCCCCTTGGCTTGCACCTCCTCAGGGATCGTGAGCACTACGGCCGCCGTACGGGGGGGGCTCAATCTTGGGCCTTTGGGGGCCTTAGCTGCCGGCTTCTGTTTGGGCGGATTCTGTTGGGGCTTCGCCTGCGCTTTGCCCTTACCCTTGCCCTTGCCTTTGCCCTCCTTCACAGGCTTTCCCTGTTTACCCACAACTTGCCAGGGCTCCTCCGTTGCTGGAGTAGGAGTCGACGTCACCTGTGAGTATGTCGGACGGGAGGGTCCGGCTACCGCTGTATCAGGCTGAACCTGTGCCCCAGGACGAGGGGCATTTGCCGCAGCCCTTGCCGCATTTTTTCTATCCGCCTCCAATGGTGGGCGGAGATTTGGGGCCGGGAGGAGTCTGCTCTCCAAGCCGTCGAGCCTCGCCTGCAGCATAACGCCGACCGACTCCTGAACCGACCTACGAACCAGCTCCAAAAAACTCCGCCGGACTCGAGTATTCCATGGGCTCCGGTTCTGGGCTCCTTTCCATCACGTGGATCTGCGGCCTTCCTTCGGAGCGCTTCAGCTGGGCGGCCTCATTGCTCTTCTCTTGGTAGGCCTTGCGGAAAGCCTCCATTTCCTTCCTCATTATTGCCATTTCGTCCCTAAGACGAGAATTTTCGGCCGCTAGGCGCCTCACCTCGGATGATAAGTTCGACTCGCAGAGACCTCCTATCAACTTCACGAGCCTCTCTGACGACTTCTGCACGACCGCCTTCTTGCCGACGGTAAGGTGCTTAGAGCCGCCGACCGCCTTCCAAACCGCGTCGATCTCCTCACGCGCCCTCTTATGGATCTCCGCCGGGGACATGTTCGGTGGTGGAGAGCTTTCCGCCGCCTCACGGCGAAATTGAGACGACCCCCCTGAGTCGGCGTCGTCATCCTCAAAGGGAAGGTACTCATCTGAGCTCTGCCGTCCCTTGTACCTCTTCTTGGCCGTAGACAGCCCGACAGAGGTATGCGCCGCAGGACCCTTGCCCTTGGCTGGCACCTTCACAGGTACCTTCGACTTTAGCTTTTGCGGGGGTAACGGGGAAGGAAACCTCAGTCTTACCCCGGACGCCGCCGCAGCAGCTCTCGTCAACGAGCCCCTTTGGCTCCCGACACTACCACGCTCACTCAGAGCGTCCTCGATTTCGAGGTCAACAACTTCGTTGTCGGTCAGGTTGTTCACACCCGACATCTCCTCCTGGGCACTGTTTATGATCGGACCCTGTGCGCTGTCCATTTGGCAGTTGGTGCCCCCCCCAGAATACGAGGGGCAGCCCGTAGCCGAAGCTACGGGGAGGGATTCTCCGACTGCGTTGCAGCCGGTACCCTCCTGGGGTAATATCTGTTTACCACTTGCCATTATCATGTTGTTGGCCCTTTACGAGGGGAAAAGGGCCAGAAAATCCCACAGAGTTCGGTTTTTTAGAGTGGTGTCCTTCCACGCAGCCCCAGCCAGCCAGCCCAAGTGGCGGCCCCCAGCCCCTGCACCACGTGCAAGGGTCCGGTATACACCACACAAAACGACACGCTCGCACCGCCGCTACCCGGACTATCCAGGACGCCGGCCGAGCCCGAACCGCGCCGCCGCTACCCAGAATGAGTCTGGGACGCCGACGCAGAACCAACAAAACCGCATGAGCAGTTGACATCCAACCACAAAGCGGTCAGAACCGCGAGGTTCTCCTCCTCCCCGACGGCATCGGGACAGAACCGACACCGTCACCGTCTGCCAGATTATTCGCCGTCACTGCAAACGATAAAAGCTCGTTTACAGTGACGCCCAGGGTGCACCACGTGGAGGTTATCTGGCGCGCACCCCATCCTATCCTATCCTATCCTATCCTATCCTATCCTATCCCATCCCATCCCATCCCATCCCATCCCATCCCATCCCATCCCATCCCATCCTATCCTATCCTATCCTATCCTATCCTATCCTATCCTATCCTATCCTATCCTATCCTATCCTATCCTATCCTATCCTATCCTATCCTATCCTATCCTATCCTATCCTATCCTATCCTATCCTATCCTATCCTATCCTATCCTATCCTATCCTATCCTATCCTATCCTATCCTATCCTATCCTATCCTATCCTATCCTATCCTATCCTATCCTATCCTATCCTATCCTATCCTATCCTATCCTATCCTATCCTATCCTATCCTATCCTATCCTATCCTATCCTATCCTATCCTATCCTATCCTATCCTATCCTATCCTATCCTATCCTATCCTATCCTATCCTATCCTATCCTATCCTATCCTATCCTATCCTATCCTATCCTATCCTATCCTATCCTATCCTATCCTATCCTATCCTATCCTATCCTATCCTATCCTATCCTATCCTATCCTATCCTATCCTATCCTATCCTATCCTATCCTATCCTATCCTATCCTATCCTATCCTATCCTATCCTATCCTATCCTATCCTATCTTATCTTATCTTATCTTATCTTATCTTATCTTATCTTATCTTATCTTATCTTATCTTATCTTATCTTATCTTATCTTATCTTATCTTATCTTATCTTATCTTATCTTATCTTATCTTATCTTATCTTATCTTATCTTATCTTATCTTATCTTATCTTATCTTATCTTATCTTATCTTATCTTATCTTATCTTATCTTATCTTATCTTATCTTATCTTATCTTATCTTATCTTATCTTATCTTATCTTATCTTATCTTATCTTATCTTATCTTATCTTATCTTATCTTATCTTATCTTATCTTATCTTATCTTATCTTATCTTATCTTATCTTATCTTATCTTATCTTATCTTATCTTATCTTATCTTATCTTATCTTATCTTATCTTATCTTATCTTATCTTATCTTATCTTATCTTATCTTATCTTATCTTATCTTATCTTATCTTATCTTATCTTATCTTATCTTATCTTATCTTATCTTATCTTATCTTATCTTATCTTATCTTATCTTATCTTATCTTATCTTATCTTATCTTATCTTATCTTATCTTATCTTATCTTATCTTATCTTATCTTATCTTATCTTATCTTATCTTATCTTATCTTATCTTATCTTATCTTATCTTATCTTATCTTATCTTATCTTATCTTATCTTATCTAATCTTATCTTATCTTATCTTATCTTATCTTATCTTATCTTATCTTATCTTATCTTATCTTATCTTATCTTATCTTATCTTATCTTATCTTATCTTATTATTGTATTGTACCTTGTACCTATGTGGTATATCACAAAATGTGACCTAATTTCACTGTTCCCTTTACACTATGTTTTGTTTTCACCGCGATGAATGTGAGTCGTTACTCGGAGGGAGAGGCCGGCCCGTTACCTCCGACAGATATTTTAGAGAAGCAGCGGCCAAATTATGGCATTATTTAGTTTATTAATGATTATGAAATAAAGATAAGATATAATTCATAAGGAAGAAAGTATACGAGAATTACTCGTTGGTGTTGAGGAGGTAAACCAATTTTCCCATCCTGCAACACATTAGTTCTGTTCTGGTTTAAAATTTAGATAGTATATAAATGTTATATAACTTAGGTATTTTCTTAATTGTAACCGTAATAAATGTAGGGAATATTGATGTAGTGTAGGTACAGTCAAAGTCAAAAATATAGATACAAGCATCTTGACAGTATATATGTACTCATCTGAAGTCCCATAAAAGTGTGTTCTTCTAATTTCAAATAAATATGTATACAATATTGGAAACATAAATATATAGACCATGGGCATTAATATGTAACCAATCGAAATTACAAATTTATGTATTCACTTAAGGGTACATTAACATGTATACAATCAACATAACTAAATCTTTTCATTTGACGTCAACAGTCGAGCAAAAAAAAATCTTTAATGAGTTACTGTTTTTTTTTAGTAAGGATAAGCGCGCTCTACCTTTTTTTACAACAAATAACGAATCTCTGCACTTGTATACCTTGACTTTGAGTAATTCTACAAATTCTATGTCATATCAATTATAGCTCCAAATGACTAGGTCTAACCGCACATAGCAATTTCAGTAAAGGCCCAAAAATGAATAGAGCCTGAATCTCCTTTCAAAAACGTCAATAAGGTCGAATTTGCTTGCACCTGCTTTTTCAAACTATAGATCACTAGACAATAAAAAACGGGTGCAAGGGATTTTAGACCTTATTGACATTTACCAAACTTATTTTTTAAATAAAAACAGACATGTTAGTGAAACAGATTATGAAAAAAGCCACCAATATTAAAAAATTACAATAAGGTCGAAAATTGCTTGCATCTGTTTTTATTGACTATAGATCACTAGACAATGTTTTCCTACCTGTGTAACCACATGATTGCAATAAACTCTTTGAATTGAATACCTTCACTTATTTTCCGGCCATAATTTTTATTTCCCGAAATCGTATACTGATCGGACGTAGCTCTAAACACACAAATCATAGTCGCTCGCTTGCACTCAAGGATTTCACCATTCGATACATCACATAAACAAAATGATCTGCGATTTTAGCAGTCGATGTGAACTTGTGAAGGAAGGAGCAATCTGCGATTTTCACACTGTGAAATTGTAGCAGTCGAATGATGTGAAAGAAAGGCATATGATTTTTAACCGACTGCAAAAAAAGGAGGAGGTTCTCAATTCGACGGAATCTTTTTTTTTTTTTTATGTATGTTACTCGATTGTCAGCTGGACCGATTTGAGTAATTCTTTTTTTGTTCGAAAGGGTATACTTCCCATGTGGTCCCATTGTCCTAATGTCAGGATCTGATGATGGGATCCTGGAGAAATCTAGGGAACTCTTCAAATATTATAGGCACTCCTATAGCGATTTCGGTGTTTTCTATAGTAACTTATGCATAATTATGCTTCCGGAAAGCACCATTTGGTGAAGTGGAACTGATGATGAAGACCACAAATGGTCATCGTAACTATTAAATACTTAGCATTTCACGGAAGCGATACGATTACTTTGTGGTTCATAAACAATTTATGCTCGACTCAATGAATGTGATGAAGTGGAGCTGGTGATGAAGTAGGTATCGGGAGAACTCCTTAATAAGTAACGTCCCTGCACCAGGAAAAGCAGCATTTTGTAATAGGTGATGAGGAGTTGACATAAGGTTATTAGCGTAGGCACGGGACCTACCTTTAAAAATTGTGAAATAAAAAGCCTTTTATAAAAAAATTAAAACCGACTTCAAAAACCTAAAAAGCATAAAATAAACCTTTTGGAGTCGAAGCCAGCCAAGGCAAGAAAAATAAAATAGTAGGACCGCAAAGTAGAATGCCTTTACTGGGACCGACTCCAAAAGGTTTATTTTTTGCTTTTTAGTTTTTTGAAGTCGGTTTAATTTTTTTTATAAAAGGCTTTTTTACATGCTATTCATGTAATGTTCCATACCTAGACTCTAGTAGTATAGTATAGTTAAGTATAGTTCACACTTTTACAGGCGAACAATGATTATTCGCAACAATTAAAATTCGCAGTGCGCGCTAAGCCTTAGGACTTGATATTTAAATTGAAAAAACTATACTTATAATCTAGGGGGTATATATTAATGATTTCGTTGTTGTCTCTAAGTTAATGAGGTACCCGTTGATACAT
Source organism: Chrysoteuchia culmella (assembly GCA_910589605.1). Taxonomy (NCBI): domain Eukaryota; kingdom Metazoa; phylum Arthropoda; class Insecta; order Lepidoptera; family Crambidae; genus Chrysoteuchia; species Chrysoteuchia culmella. The sequence continues at coordinate 14,596,391 of OU342651.1, read as the reverse complement.
ATTATTGCACTTATCTGTTTACCAAGTAATGTTCAAATTGTTGTATACTTATTTTTGTAGTTTTGGCTGTTTCCATATCTATAGTAATTGAGATGGTACATTTTGTGGCAACTTGTGGTGTATACCTATCTTTGACCTTGACTGTACAATCGGGGAACTTCCTGGTTGACCAGTAGAGTTTTTCGAAAAACGTTTTCTCGGAAAGTACTAAGGTTAAAGAAATAATGTATTATTCAAATTAGTTGTTCACCTGCTAATGTTCTATTAATTGTGATATAAACATTTTCTTTATATCTACTACTTTTTTAAATATAGCTCCCTAAAGAACTCTACTGGTCAACCGGGAAGGTCCCCGACTGTACATGATTTATTTCGTTAGTCTAACTAAAGTTCTCTAAAATATCCTTATTATTGTGACACAAATGTTGTTTCTGTTGAAGTTTAAGCGTGATTTGGAAGGTTGTTTATCGTATATCGGGAAGTTGTTACTCTGAGTGCATCCCACCGTCCTAGGAAATCGCTCCGCATTCTATTGTCACATTTTTATGCTAAGTAATTTGTTGTTATGGTTTTTTTTGAACATGTTATGCCAGGTTCATAACTTATTAGGGGCATAAGTTGTTGACGTTCTATTTTAACTTGTGAAATTGACATTCAGGATTTCTTTTCTTAAAAAGTTATAATACGTATTTTTGTGTAGTACTTATTTCTTAGTATAGGTTCCTACACAAAAAATACGTACATCCACGTTATCATATGTTAGCTCGACTTTTGCGGGATTTCACAGCTTTTCACACAGTTTTTGTCACAGTTTCTAGCTGGTCGTTTATTCCGGAAAATGGTGAGCAACGTCAAGTAGAAAAAAATTCGTGTGACGGGTCGCGCAGAGAGCAATCTAGCCAAATTTTTTTGGCAGGAAAATATTTCACAGCATTTTTGGGCAATCTAGGAAGGTGATGTGATTTTTATGATCAGAGAACAAAATCTTCGCCAGCTCTGATGTGCCTCACTGTTTTAAACTGAACATGAATGACATAATGATAACATTGTTAATGCAACAAGTTTTTACTGTTCTACAAATAAACATTTTATACGGATTAAAACACACACTGAGTTATTTTTCGTGTTTTCATTATGTGATTTGATATTTTGTCAGCTATTTGTGGCAGTTTCTCGAGGAGAAAATTCTCGAGGAGAAAATCTAATTTTATGACATCGAGAGGTATGAAAAATGTATTACGTAATGTACCACGGTGGCCAACACCGTAGAAAGGTGAATATACTGGAAAAATTCAAAGTGTCCTCATAGGTCTCTGTAGCATAATTGGTTAGTGCATTGGGCCGGATCCCTAATGATGTGGGTTCGAATCCCGTCAGGGCGACATGAGACAAGTTGCTTTTATCTAGTACATTTTCTTTTAATTTAGAAAGTTATAATCGAGAGAAATCTTAATAAAATTATTTTTATTCGTATTTAAAAACAAGCAATATAAATACAAGTCTGTTGTGATAAACGTTGAAAGTTGTTTTATTCAGCTTGGTTAATTAAAGTCAGCCCCAAAAAAATAGCATTGATCAAAACGAGAATTGTGTTTTTCAATTGTTATTTGAATATTCTAAACGTCGGCCATACATAAAATGACGATGTTATGAACACCCACGCGTTTGTTTACAAAATATCTATCTTCCCGGGGCGTGGACTTGAATATGAATGAATTGAATCGATCGTTCATTTGTTATTTTTGCGCGTCCGTACTTTTGAATTTTTACGGAGTTTGTAAAGGTCGAATAGACGTTGAATATTAAACGGGATCAAATTCATGTGTAGGTTGGACAGCGCGAATACGATTCCAGAATATTTCAATCTCATTATCATGTAAGCGGATAATGATTTGTTAGACCGTAATTCTGCCTTACTGTAATCTGAATCACATTAATAATCTGGAGTGTGAACGCATTGATTATTATTATCAAGATATTTGAGTGCTTTAGGTATCTAGAATTATACGTCAATATACTTATACATTTTTAACCGACTTAAAAAAAGGAGGAGGTTCTCAATTCGGTTGGTATATATATATTTTTTTATGTATCTACACCGATTACGCCAATATTTTTGAACCGATTTCCGTGATTCTTTTTTGTTCGATGCAGAATAGTTGCCAATTGGTCCCATAAAAATTTGGTTTAGTTTGACCCAGTACTTTTTTTTTTTTGAGCATTTTTATATATTTCATTTCATATTTGTTACTTGGATGACATGATATTATCTACCTTTAAAAACTGTAAAATAAAAACTTTTTATATAAAAAAATGAACCGACTTCAAAACACTAAAAAGCAAAAAATATACCTTTTGGAGTCGGTGCCAGCCAAGGCATTCTACTTTGCGGTCCTACTATTTTATTTTTCTTGCCTTTTTTGAAGTCGGTTTCCATTTTTTATATAAAAAGTTTTATTATTTTTTTATTTTATTTATTATAAACACTTAAATTAACACAATTTGTTTTCTTACATCTACAGTGCTATATAAAGTCCTCTAATAGTTATGAATCACTGTCTACTTCATGCTGGTCATACGTAATCGGTTTTAGTTATTTAGTTACAATTTATAAGAATTATTGGGTTGATAGTTAAATTCGTTATCGATGCACCAATAGATCCTTAACCATTATAAATGAAAATTAAGAGATTTTATGCCCCTTTGTTTGAATCTTTGGGATTAGTCCGATTGAAAAGTGCCTTTGGCATTTAATAGCCCGATACTTATACAAGCTTAGGTATACACTTAACATACCATGCGTCTTTTAGTCCTCATGCGAATGCTTAGAAGTCGTAGGCGGCTACAAAAAAAAAAGAAGATCGTACGCAAATTGTAAATCATATGAATTGTATCAGATCAAAAGCAGATCAAAAGCCTTCTGTGCAACTAATGCCAACTCTTTTGGGGTAGGATCAGACTCTAATCATGTACCGACATGAAAGTATGAAATGTAATGAATGTAAACAAGGTTAGCAGGAAATATTACCTTTACGCATGTACAGTCGACGCCACATTTGGCTTTACATGTTAATTTTGATTGCGCCCGTATGTAGCACGTAAGCAGAGCGATTTTCCAGTGCAACCGTCACGATTTTTGTGCTATCTATTGTACTACGCACTCCACATCAAACGGAAACGTGAGGAATCAGACACATCTGATTGAATTTTACTTTATTACATTTGTTCAGAGGGAAATTATACTTCTGAGTTTTATCGGTCTTTTTCATATATGATTACTGGTTATGTAGGTACGAAAATGGCAGTAATGAGGTGTGATTTTATTTAAGTAATCGGATTCTGTAAAATATTGTGTCATGTTCCAAAATGACAAATTAAAGATTGTACAAATAAACTTTATTCGTACAAGAAGGAGGTCATTACAATTTGTGGAAGGCCAGTGCCCCAGCAGTAGGGACATTAAAATGGCTGATAATAAATAAATACAATTATTTTATACAATCAACAAAGGTAGTTTTTTTTTAATGAACGACGGTGAGACTCTTAGCCTTCATCATACCTGATGTTAAGTATTGATGAGGCTGAAGATGGAAGCGAGCCTCTCCCGAAATCCTCAGCCACTTAGGAACTGGCTATCTTATCTCAAACTGCCGGAACACAACAATGCTGAAAACATTGTTGTTATGGCGTCAGGCTTAGATAAGATGGTGGTAGCTAGCCAGGCGGACTAACAATAAGTCCTACCACCAACCAAACCGAATACAATATGTATCCCCGTTGGGAATCGAACCCGGGACCCCTGGGTCTGATACCGGTAGTTGTACCACTAGACCGCAGAGGCGGTTTCATAAGAACGTGTGTTATGGATACTAGATAGCGGATAAATATACCTGCTTATATACTATTTTTGTAAATACATAATATACATATTAAACCCTGGGTGTTTACCCGAGACAAATAGACATGTTCATGCACACAAATATTTTTCTTGTCCGGAAGTTGAACCTGGGACCTCTGGCACAGAAGGCGAGCATTCGTACCTCCACGCCAAATAGCTCGTCAGCGGGAACGTTATAATTTAATTAAACTTAAAACTTTTGTACTAATATTATTATAGTTTTTAATCGCACTTATAACTTTTTCAGTGATTCACCCTTGCTTTTGTTAAGGAACACTTTTTGCTTAACAAATTGATTTGAAAACGTAAAACAATTAAGTAGGTAACTGAAACTCAATGGCATTCGGATGCCTATCAAGATCGAATGTTATTTGGTAAGAGGTAACAACATTTCCCAATTTGAGACTCTATTTATATAACGAGAGAGGTCATAAATGTTTGCCATGGCATTGTATAGCGGACCGTTACCATATCGAATGAGTTCAATTTATCTTGGTGGTGAGGGTGTGCGAGGTGGAACAGGATGTCGCCATGGCAACGTGCAGCTTAAAAAAATAAAATAGATTGTAACGTGAACCTAAAGGTAGAACAAAAGAATAACGATATATTATTTTATCATCGTAGTTGACGTCTTTGTTCTGTGTGTCTGATCTTGCACACGCTTACGAAGAATATTGTTCTGGTATTTTTAAGCATAAACACTTTGTATCACTCATTCAGATAGACAGCACGGGGACCGGAAAAGTAGTTTGTTTCACTTCATTGTGTCGAAACCTATATTTAGAAATGTTTGCAGAAAGAAAAATTGCGAAGAATTTGTTTTTACTACAAAAAATTTAATTAGTTATAAAAAACAAAATCACGAAAGATACAATAAAGATTACCTACCATCCACTTGTAAAAATAATATTTCTTTTCTTGTAATAAAAGAAATTGGTCTTCTCTCACAGGAGTAATTCTCATGGTAAATTAGGTGTTTCGTTTTTATTTGACTATACCCTTCCCCGTAGTTTGGCACGGCCATGCATGCACAACAAACAGAGGTTTCCCCTTTTGGACCCCTTATTGCAATTTCGACGGACGATCGACTCATTGGAACCATCACCCGTAGGTAATGCGTTGTGTGATGTGATTCTGTGAGGCAATAACTCTTTGTTACCTTTCCATAGCCATTTCTTTTTAGGTACAGACGAGAGCATAAACCAACCTCACCTCAGCATTATCATTATATTGAACATCAGTTATGATAAAGGCTCCACTAACCCGTTAAAGATTTTTTTTAAATCTAGTGATGTTGAGCGTCCATATGCATTGCGTGAATACAGTCAACAGCACGTAAGGTTTACGCTTGCACCACGAAAACCATCGCTATTAAAATCGACAATTAGTCTATCAAGCAAGACCATACTTCTAAGTAACTCTAAGGAGCTATCTAGTTGTATTTATCTATACATAAAATTCTAAATTGTTTGATGGTTGACATGAGAGTAGAGCCCAAACGGCTAAAAGTAGAGACACAATTTTTCGAAGGTAGATAGCTTTCATGTTGTAGATGAGCACTAAGGGCCTGCGCAGACGACGGACATTGTAGTACTTTTTGTCCGCGACACGACCTTATAACTAAGAACATAAAGTTGAATATATAAGGAGGACTAGCGCGTACTTTTCACGGATATACGCGGTCTAAGTTCAATCTTATTTGGTTAACAATAAAGACGTGTCGCGGACAAAAAGGTCCTCCGTTATCCGTCGTCTGCGCTAGCTATTAGACAGGATTTTTCAAAATTCAAGCCCTAGGGGGTAAAATAGGGGATGAAAGTTTGTATGAAAATCTGCTCAGTTTCGAAGTTAGGATTTTAAAATTTTGTGAATAGGGTGTCGGTTTAACATTAATATTTATGTGTCTCAGAGTATTTGACAATTCTACCCCCGAAGGGGTGAAAAGAGGGTACACGTTGGTACCTATTGATTGCTCAAATGGCTGACTACAATATTAAAATTGGAGGCTTGGTTATTACTTGGATATCCAAATACTATCCATCGAACCAATCTTCGCGGTATTTTAATTAGGGTTTGTCCACACGATACAACTGATTTGCGCAAATAAACGTCAAATTCTTTCTTTCTTATCATATGAGGATTAGTGGCCACCTCTGGTATCAGAGGTTATCAGGCTGCCTTAAGGTCTCTGACTTGGCTTAACGACTGTTATTAGATAACAACAACGGATTAACGTGCCCTCCGAAGCACGGAAGCGCTCAATTCAATTCAATTTAATTCATTATCATTTATTCAGTCTAGGCTGTTACAAGCACTTATGAACGTCAAAGAAGCTACGCCATCGGTTCACAAACCCTACGGCGGGAGATCTTGTAACGAGAAGAACCGGCAAGAAACTCGTCAAGGGTTATTTTTTTCTCCCTGTTTTATTTCATACAGAGTCGTCAAATTGAAAAGTGAGCGTAACCTATCAGTAAGGTCAATTTCCATCACAAGAAAAATAATAATTATAATATTACATTTTATGGTTATCCTAACCGTAAGCAATTAAGCAATAATCCTTTATGGTATATTATCCTTTCTTTAGTAGACAATCTTTTACATGAATCTTAAACTTTTCAAAAGGCATATCCAAAATACATTGTGGAATTTTATTGATATAGTTTGTTCTCAGTTGTAATGTCACTTTACGGTCACCCATCCGACATCTGACTGGCCCGACCGATGCTTAATCGATGCTTTTTAAGTATTGAATTGGCGTATTTTTCGGAAAAAATGTATAAATGCACATCTTAATCACGCGTACGAAGTCGCGGGCAAAAGCTAGTTCTTTATATTTTCTTAAACCTTAGGAATACTCACCATTTTCAGCCTACACAAATAGTTACACTCGTGGGGGACCTAGGTTTTAAGTCTAAGTTAACAATATTTATCAAAATTTTAAACTAAAATGTGACATTTGTAAGTGTATTTTTTAAAGTCTAATTTCTGGCCTCTCGGGCTATACTCAAAATATAAGAAGCCGCGAGCGCGTAAGATTTAAAAACAAAACAAATATTTACGAAATCGTGCTTGGTGGGCGACCATACTCCCTCCCTGACGAGTGTTGTTAAGGGTTAAGATCATGTGGAGCTTTCAAATGAACACACTGAAAATAATAACATGCTTCGTAAAATTTTGGATCTCGTTCCAAAGTTTAGATGACTACCAAATAAATTTTATTCACTTAAATCGCAGATCACAACTTTCTTTTATTACGAATTTGCAAGCAAGCTAAGCAGCTTGTTATTACTTAAGTATATTCTACAAACCAAACCCAAGTACCTGAACCACCTTTTCTAAAGACGTCGTTGGCCACAGAATAAGTATATGTAGGCTATAAAACCTTAAATGTGATTTTGATACTGTTTCTTTCTATTGCAGGTAAATGGAAAGGGACAGACTCAGGTTTACGAGCACCCGAGGAACTGTAAATCGAGAGGTGCTTTACTGTTCAGTGCACTTGAGGGATTTTCAAATCCTCAGAGACTGAAGCAGTTTTCATTTCTTTGAATTCGTTACTTACGATTTTTGCGTAAAGTTCTTTCTAAGACGCTTTAAGTCACATAGTCGAGACAGTTTGAAAGGACATTTCTGCGGAATCCATATAAGGAATTACTTACTTATTAAGACCATTTAAGTCGTATAGGAATAGTTTTGATTGATTTTTCCTTTGAAAGGTTTACTTATTTCTCATCCTGCTTATTAGAAGTTGTACAGCTACATATATTGACTTATGTTATTCTTTCCTGTCTATACTAATTTTATAAAGAGGAAAGATTTGATTGTTTGTTTGCTCGTTAGCATCGAATAAACTCAAAAACTACTGAAAGGATTTGGATAAAATTTGGTACACAGATTGTAGATAGCCTGATTATGAACATAGGATACTTTTTATCCCGATATTCCTTTGGCAACGGGAACCACGCGGATAAAACCGTGAGCTGCCGCTATTACGGAATATTTTGATTTGGAAGAAATAAATAAATAAAAAAGGCGGATAATTATATAATATTCTCGGATTAAGTGGACCTGGTAATGTTTTTTTTATTCTGAATGAATTCGCTCTTGATCCTAGTTTAGCCCGGGGACAGACAGGATCCACGGTAGAGTAAGCTAATTCAGAAGGTGCCTATTCAACCTTGCTTTGAAAACGGACGGGTTATAAGTACTCGGTAATACAGACGCAGGGAGGGAGTTCCACTCCCTTGCTGTGCGCAATATGAAAGATTTTGAGTAGCGTTTGGTGCGACATTTAGGAATATTAACCAAGAAACGTCTGGATGTCCGATGGAAGAAGATGGAAGAAATGGCAGTAAACTGGTAATGTTGTTGAAATATATAATCAAGACTGTCGTTAACCACTGGTAATGGTAACTTAAAAAAAAACACTATTTGCGATACTGTTAAAGTGATTACGGTTGATGCTGAATCTCTGTATAGTAACAAAATATTTTTTTTGTTGATTAGTAAGGCAATCAAATAACGACGATTCATTAAGAAATAGTTTCAAGCAAATAAAAAACATATTGCAGATTGTTAATTTTTAAATTGGTGGTGTTAATTCTGTCAAATTCTACCTCTAATACTGTCACAACATTAGGGTGTTAATGCGTCGAACAGGGCGTTGAATGGAAATTGAAAAAGTTTTATCCCTGTCGGACACAGCAAGCGTTTTAGCGGATTCGCAGATTTGTTTCACATGTAACAACCCAACGGATCGATTGTTGAGAACTTGTTAGAAGGAAATTTTCATTACGTTATTAATTCTCTATAAAAACGTTTGATGTTTCTATAAAATGTTATAGTTATACAACGTTATTTCTCGTTTTGTATGAAACAGCTGTTTTGTTTCGCGATTCCAGGGTCTCTTCTAAACAAAAATTTGATCGTAATGGCAAGTTCTACATGTTTACAACGTTGTTTATTTACTTAAAAAAAGTAATATCATAAAATTTGCTAAAGTAGTCATATAAATTGTATCAGCGAATACTTCTTACAATATTTTATATGTACTGATGTACTCTGCATTTCTGTATTATTTGACTTGAGAATATTTCTTGAGCGTTTTTACTTAATGGGATTTTATTTATTCAGAATTTTGCATTAGTCTAAGATTTTGTGGAAAGTAAATATTCTTTACATACCCTTGCATACTAAAGTATAAAGTACCTATCTAAATTATTCAATTTATTAAGAGCAACATATTTACCGTACTATTCAAATAACTACCCACTCAATTGAACCAACACAACAAGAATAATTTGGTAACCTTTCGATGTATAGTCAAGAGCACGTCATGCTTTGCACTTTGACCTTGAGAGCGTTCTTATATTGCTTGTAATAGCGGCGGTTTTCGTAGTGCAAATGTAATGTTTGATGCTCTGCTGACTGTATTAACTTCCCCTTAGATGTACATTTTTGATGTCAAAGGCACAGTCGGAGTATTTCCCAATTAAGCAATACTGTACATTATTCAAGGCTCCCTCCAGCCGCACAACAGGTACCGAATCAATACCACCTCGCAGACGTAAGAATGTTCAGACATACGGATACAAAATAACTTTTTTTTGTTACAATGTCCATGTAAGATCTATAACAGACATAAAATAAAGGCGTTGTGCTGGTATTTTTCCGTGTCATCATGATCCATAATTATACTAACTATTATGAAATGTATTTTAGTTATTAAAAAGCACGAAAGAATTACGAATGAAAGCTAATTAGTCACTTCCTAGTTATGCGAACTGATATAGGACAGTCCTGTAGGTATACGACTATTTCTTTTTTTTCTTTATTTGCTTTTGGGACTTTTGTAAATTTATTTACACGTCAGTCCCATCGTGACTGTTGTCATAATTAAATTAACAGTTGGACATTAAGCTTGCAGCCACAAATTTATAAATAGTCATCAACAAAGGCATACGACTAAATTAGCGTCAACGTTTTCTAGTGATAGTTTTGGCGCGCATGTGGTCATATTTTTTTGACTTATTAATATGAACATATTTTAAGAACCAATCTTCATGCTATGGTATAAAAAGATGGAATTACTTTTCGGAAATTAATTTTTTGTTTATATGGCGTTCCTTCCTATATTCCTTAATTTTAAATAACAAAGAATGTACGGATTTAATTCTTTGTACAGTAAAATCTTAGGAGGAAGTAAGTAAATTGGTTCCCTGCAATTATAAAATAAAGTGATAATGTCTGAATGATTGATAATAATTGGTCTTTTTCATTGAAATATTTAATAAACTTTGTCTTCTAAATATTTTGGTGCCTACATATTTTCACAATTTGATCTGGTTCTGATCTAAACCGAAATTTTATTGTCAATATTAGAAAAAGAATATAATACTAAATATAATTTCGTTACTATATTACATAAAACATATGAAGACTATAACAACTACATTCATCATACATATTTTTGTGGTACATTGGCACAGTCGGAGTCATGTTCGGAAAGCCGATACTTGTATTAAAGGACTCGGCGTCCATTTATACAACGTTGATTATACAGTGGTTAAGATTATACACAATACACGTCAGTACATAAGTATATAACAACTTTGCTTAAGAAGAAACGTGTATTTTATTCAGCGATCGTAATTAAAATCTCGTTTCTTATTAGATAATTCTCCAAAGACTTGGCAAAAAGACGAGGATTCGCATTTTATAATACCTCAATGACACAATGAAATCATTCAGGTCCATTATCCAATAAGCTTTCAGAGTTGATAGCTCTCTGTCGCGTGTAATCCGCTGAAAAGACTGATTGCAGGGCTACCATTTGTCGGAGTATACTGGAAACACAATAGATGGTGGAGCGCCGACTATCCCTGTCACAACTGTCTTTGGGTTCTTCGAGTATTTTATACAGCTAAATCTATAACTCTTTGACTGTTATATCCAGACTGAGGCCCACTTGCGCCAACCTAAGTTAATATTTGACGAGTTAATGAATACAAAAATTGCGTTAACTCTAGGTTAAATGTGTTAACCCGGCTTGGCGCAAGTGGGCCCTAGCGATAGTTAAATCGTAACCACAACATTAAATTGAAATAACTGACATTTTATACTTTAAAGAAACTTACAAAGAAATCTTCTGGTGGTGTCTCTTGAAATTTTTCTGAATTGGACAAAAGAAGAAAACAATCAGCACTATAATTAATATTTTTACGAAATATTTCTAAATTATTTTTATATTGCTTTAATTAAATATTGAGTCTGAAACTTTCATCAGTAATTGGCTCATTCACGTGAATGATGACCAAATATTGGTAAATTTACTTAAATTACTACACTTAACTATAATGATACCCTAAATAATTGGCTTTGTAAATAAGTATTTAAACATAAAGAAATTTTAACTGTGTAACTATCACGGTTCATGGGATACAGCCTGGTGACAGACGGACAGACAGACGGACAGTCGGACAGACGGACGTAGTAATAGGGTCCTGTTTTACCCTTTAGGTACGGAACCCTAAAAATGTGTTTTGGCGTCCAGTGATGAAACTTATGTCAATCGACAGAGTAAGTTATTGTAATCAAAAAGTTTTCAGTGATCAAATCTATACGGTTTTTGAGATTATTGAGGTAAAAAAAAAAAAAAAATAAGTTAAAAATCCTGTTCCTGAGCTATGAATGCTGCATACTTGATTGCTAATTATACGTTTTACTTAAAAAAATAACTTTATTTTTTGCTTTATTTTTCTGTCTTTGGACCCAAAAATCTCAGAAAACATATCACTTAGAGATTCGATCACTTGAAACTTTTTGTTTGTGATCACATACTCTGTCGATTGACATGTGTTTCATCGCTGGCCGCCGAAACACGTTTTTTTTTTAAAAGCGGAATGTATACGTATGACAGGTTCCATACAAAAATGTTCGAACCCCTTTGTCACAGTAGAAACACGAGCATAGAACTAATTATCATTGTCATCAGATATTTTATTTTTAGTTGGAAATACCACGAGTTTTTTCACGTTTGATCGAAGTATCTGTTGAAATCAAATACAAATCGAATCGGGTGATTTTGTTAATTCAGTGCTACCAAAGAATACTAACTATTACTGGTGCTACTGTGACGATACTTGAAGAAATAAGATTTCGGAATAAAAATTTAGTTGAACTCTATCTGGAGAGAGATTTCGAAATCCCAACTGCTTTGTCTCTCGGCGTACAATACGCTTTGTTATCACCAAATGACAAGATACTAAATTAATTTAAAGTGACGCAACAACACTAAAATTTGAGGAAGTTATAGATAATTTTGAATTTCGTGCTATATTTTTATATCTTCTGTTTTAGGGCTTTTGCGCACCGCGTTTTTTAATCGTACCGCGCGTTTGTAGCGATACAGTCAGCAGTCAGACTGCTTTGTATGATAAAAGCACGCGTCGACAGCGCGTTAAAAAAAGGTGGTGTGCATGGGCGCTTAAATTCAACTTTTCGCATTTAGCAATAAGTAAAAGACCATCGTCAACGTTGGCTTTAACACAAAATTTTGCGTCCGAAAAACTTGAAACTCTTTTGCGAAGGTACCAAATTAGTTACGATTTCGTGGTTTAATTGAAAACTCGTTTGTACTTTGAACTTTGCATGTGGCATCCCTAAAGGAAAGGGCCTGCGGAAAAATACGCTTACGTCCCCCTTGAGGGTTCATTCGTGGGGACAAGGGTACAAGGGTAACATTTACTTATCGACGTAGAAACGCAGCGTATGTCGTATGTACGTATGTTGCTAAGAAGAGGATGTGATACGTAACCATTAGTAGAAATTATCCGATTAAGGTCGATACAAACATTGTAGAAGGTAACAACTTTTTTATCTACGACGGTGAAAGGTAGTCTAGGTAGTCTTCATCAAAACTGATGTTAAGTAATGATATAACTGAAGATGGAATCGCGCTTCTTCCGGGATCCTCAAACACTTAGGCACTGGCTTCTTAGGTATCACTTAACTGCAGGAACACAAAACGCTGAAAACATTTTTGATACTTAGATAAGATGGTGGTACACTAGCCAGGAGAACTTAGGACAACTCCTACCACCAACAGCTTAAATAAAGCTATCTTTATACACTGATGCAATTGGTAGTGATCGTGCCTACAACGCCAAGGGTCCTCGGTTATATCTCGCCGGTTATATTATACCAGTCGGGTCAGATGCTAATAACAGGTCTAGGTGCTTTATCTACCTCAGTTGATACTAAGTATACCTTGCTGTTGACCTTTACCTTTTTCAAAATAAGATCAATATTGTGATGCTCTCTTGTATTTATTTCTTAAGATTTGATAATCGTAAAATGTATAGAATGCTTCCGTGTTTCTCGCAAAATAATTAGCTTCTGCTTCTAGCATCTTTCTTGTGTCCTGTGTACAACACTTTTGTTTAACAGAAATGCAGAGTAGTGCGGTGAACATTTAAATTTCGCCCAGGCTATTCTAAGCGAATGGTATAATTTACGTAATACGCCCCGCTCGAGAGTTGCACGTAGAGCGTTGGTGTTTCTCACTTAACGCAGAAAAATACTCCTTTTTATCGTCCGTTGTTTAAATTTGTCGAGCTAAAAATACGTCGTTGGGGGAAAAATATTTTTAGGTAACGGGTATTGTGGTACCCACATTTTTTACTAAATTGTTGATATAAGTACTTAGTACTTTGTTATCATGCCAAAGATTGTTTAATTTACTTTTTACTTGTAAGTTGTCATCGTTAGTTGACAGTTCGTTGGTTGTTCGAAGGCTAATGTTGCTTTAAAATATATAAAAACGGCAAGTAAGTAGTTAGTTATTATTTAAAAAATCTTATATTTTTTTTTTTTTTTTTATTTTTTTATTTTTTTTTTTTACAGGCGAATCAACAGTTAACAAAATATGGATAACATTTAAACTAGCAACATTAAACCAATTACAGATTCACACAACTAAACACAGACAGTTAACAATTTTGAACATGCATATTGGATTTACATCTAGGGATGCAACAAAAAAATATATATATATATATATTACTAAAAACAATTAACATCACGAGTCACCGTGGTGACTTAATAATAACAGAAAAAGTAATTAGTACTCGATGGCTAACAATTTTGTAAGGTTACGTCTAATACTGTTACAGCTAGAATTAAATGGATCTATATCAAGTTTTTCGCTCAACGCATTGAAACACTTGCTCGCACGTAGTATAAAAGAGTTTTGCCTATAGTTGGTATTGGAATGAGGGATGTAGAACGCATTAAAATGACGGAGAGTTTTTTTAGGAACATTAAAATTTAAAAGAGAGAGAAGCTCGGGACAATCAATAACACCTGATGTAATTTTGATTAGGTACGTTATATCCGCTATAAGTCTACGATTTTCTAATGAAATGAGATGATATTTTACACAAAGTTTATTATACTCGCTGGAATCATAATGTATTTTAGTACGGTAACAAATATATCTTATAAACTTCTTCTGGATATTCTCAAGCCTATTAATGTATACAGCGTATCTGGGGTTCCAAATCTGTGAAGCATATTCCAAGTTACTGCGTACAAGTGAACAGTATAGTATCTTAAACGTTTTAACATCTGTGAAATCCTTGCAATTTCGTATTAAAAATCCGAGCATTTTTGTGGCTTTAGAAACTATGCCGTTCACATGCTCATCAAAGAGTAACTTTGAATCATGCGTCACGCCAAGGTCTCGCATCGAGTATACGCGCTGAAGGCACTGTTGTTCAAGAGTATAATCGAACTGAATTATATTCTTCTTACGACTGAAAGACATGACTGTGCATTTAGCAGTGTTGAGGTCTAATTTATTATTATTACAGTATGTTTCCAGTCGCTTTAGGTCCTGTTGCAATGAATCAGCATCAGCTTGGCAACGAATCCTGGCAAATACCTTCATATCATCCGCGAAGCAGAGAAGATTCGCTGTTTGGAAGCAGATGTCGATATCATTTATGAAAATGATAAACATCAAAGGACCGAGCAACGAACCTTGCGGAACGCCACTTGGGACTGGAACCCAACTAGAGATGTAGTTGTTGGTCACAACAGCTTGGCAACGATTTTCAACATATGACGCAAACCAACGCAACAAGTTTCCATGTATACCGATTAGTCTAAGCTTGTCAATAAGGATACAATGCGGAATACGATCAAATGCTTTACTGTAATCGGTGTAGATGACGTCAACTTGGCATCTTTCATCCATCGCTGCTGTAAGGTATTCATTTAGTAAGACCAAGTTGGAAACCGTAGAGCGTCTCTTCAAGAAGCCATGCTGAAATCGGCTGAAACTAGGAGAGAGAGCTGAATAGACCTGACTATGGACTATTTTCTCTAAGATTTTGGCCACAATACACAGCTTAGAGATAGGTCTATAATTCACTACCTCTGACCTAGGGCCTTTCTTGTGGACAGGGGTGATAAAAGCGCGTTTCCAGATGTCAGGAACATGACATTGATCAACAGATTTTTTGAATAGGAGTGTTAAAGGTCTTGCAAGAGTTTCACAGCAGTTGATGAGAAAAATAGATGGCAATTTATCAGGGCCAGCAGACTTAGATGGGTCCAGACTTCGTAGTAAACGACGCACCTCCTTCTCACATATAGTAACAGAAGAAATATCTGTGGTGTTACGACATAAGAGTTCGTCTATTCTAGGTGCTCGCGACTGATTATTATCGAGAAAGGACGATTTGAAAAAGTTTGAAAATGCATGACAGATTGACTCGCCGTCGCTATATTCAACGGAATTATATTTAAGACTACGAGGCAACCCTGAAGACTTGGATCTAGTTTTAGTATGAGACCAAAAACGCTTAGGGTCTTTCCTTATTGAAGCCTCAACTGATTGCATATGGGTGGTGTAGCAAGTACTTTCTAACATCTTAAATCTCTCACGAAGTAACTTGTAGGAATATTCGTCAGCTTTATTGCCGTATGTATTAAACTTGCGTAAGTATTTATCTTTTTCTTTGAGAAGCTTTTTCAACGGCGCAGTGTACCATGATGGATACGTATTATCCAAAACCAGCTTACTCGGTATATGATTTTTTATAAGCTCATTGACAGTAAAATAAAAGAAATCAACTGACTCATCCAAGTTCCGGCATAAAAACTCCATGTCCCAATCAATGTCACAAATTCCCTTATTTATTAAATTGTAGTCACCTCGTTGAAACATAAATTTTGTACGCGGCGCAGAGTTGAGTAATTTATTATTCAAACGAGGAACACTAAGATTTAAGGCACCATGGTGGTTGTCAATTGGCACCAGTGGATCGCTACTGCAGTCAGTTACGCTGATTGGAATATTAGAGAATACTAAATCAAGGATTCTGCCAAAACTATTTAAAACACCATTATATTGGCTTAAACCCAGTAAATTAGCTTCATCAATGAGTGAAATTTCATCAAAAGAGGTATAACAGCCCGGTTCAAAAGCCAGATCATTCGTCAAACTCGGGGTCCAAGTAATGTTACTTAAATTAAAATCACCCAGTATAATATATTTATGTAGTGGATTTGAAATTACAATATTGTTTAGAGACGATAAAAAATTTGTTAATTGTTGAGAGAAAGATAGACCTAAACTTTCCTTACACAGATACAAAACACACAAATAAATAGAGCATTCAGACTGATGCCGCCTACCTATGTTGATTGATAACCATAGATCTTCAGCTGTAGAATGATAATTTAATCGCGGCACAGCATTAAGATTACGATGTACAGCTATTAAAACACCACCTCCCCTCGTCTGTCCCGTGGCCACATAATCACGATCACGCCGGAAAACTATATACCGACTGTCGAACAACTCAGTGTCCAGTATACCATCCAAAAGCCATGTTTCCGTAATCACTATAATAGCATAAGAACTTGAACAAACATTGCGGTAAAAAATATTTGTTTTTGAACGAAGTCCACGAGCATTCTGATAATAAATACTTACATTATTATTATCAGAGAACACTAAAGGAATAAGTAATAAAACAGAATAGTACATATACTATCAATATTTTTTAGCAAAATAGAATAACGTTCCCAAAAAACAATAATCCTTGTAATTATTATGCAAAGAAAATTATAAGTAGCGTAACTAAAACTACCAATCCAATAATTATTCGAATACGCTAAGTTTATCAGTATTTTTAAACGAGCAAACAGATAACAAAAGCAACAAGTGCGGTCAGTTGCAATAACTACCAAATACCAATGTGAGCAAGTAGCAAAGCAAATATCACAGCACTTGCGCGCGAGCAGGTAGGAAGTCCCATTCAAAGCGAGCGACCTTATCGATAATGAACAAAAGAAATTCCAATATAAGATAAGCAAGACAGTGGCTCTCAAACTTTTAAATCGGATTACGTTCATAGACGTATTTACCAAACAAGTATCATAATATTTTACATTAACTTTTAGTAGGAAATAGATTAGTTTAATTTGTTTAAATCACTTAATTTGGAGATAATATAGACTGGAGATGTGTCATTTTTCCGAATATGAATTTTGGAATGTTTTACCCAAATATAAAGAAAGTTCTTGTCCTTAGCCGCTGTTTTCACTTTTGAAAGTAGTTCCTTATTTTCGGATGTGAGATGATCGTTAATGAAGATTTTCAACGAAGATTCCCCAAAGCCAAGGTCAGCTGCAGTAATAATTTTCTTGGATCGCGCCGCCGCTACAAACTCTTCCTTAATATAGCGATTTATAAAGCTCACTATGATATTTTTTCTCCCAGAGTCATATGTTGGGACTCTCGCGATATAATTTACTTGGGTCTTCGGAAAATGATATCCGGTTACTTCAGAAATCTTTTCTAAAATACTAAATAAATTTTCATTCTTCTTCGGAGGAACGCCTTTAATTTCAACATTGTTGAGTCTAGCCCACTGCTCCCTTGAAATGTTTTCTGATTTGAGAGTGACAATATCCTTAGTAATTGAATCAAGATGATGGCGAACTTTATCGACTTCAGGTGTCAGAAGTTCAACCTTGGAAACTCTAGTTTCAAATTCGTCCAATCTAGCGCTGCTAAACTCGATAGATGATTTGAGATCAGATAGTTCATTTTTTATAGACTCAACAGCCACAACCAAATGGGGTATTTTGTTCAAGTGTTGTTTTATGCCTTGTATTTCTTTAAACAGTACCTCCATCGTAATCGCACCCTCAGGTATTTCACTTGGACTTGCTGCTGGAGTAATACCGGATGCTTCACTCACAAACTCATTGCAAGTAAACTTTTGACATGGTGCCAGCGGGCCATTATGTCTTATGAACGTTTTGTATTTATTGTAGTTGTCACATTTGGCGCACTTAACACTTTGGAGACGTCACAAAACTTCCGTCAAAAAACAAGCTCCCTTTAAGGGGTAGTACGCAATAGTATGGTAAGGTTGAAACAATACTGCGCTAAAAGATGGCGGTAGGGCCCCTGATCTACATACAATGCTATTTAATTTTCTATAAATCATACTTCTTATAACGTAAAAAACATAAACAGATCAACACCTACAAAGAATTCACTCCATGAACGTTCTTAGCCTAAAATTGTCGGCCTCTAAGGAAATTGAGGGAACTTAATCAAATAAAATTTTGAGAGGAATTTAGCGTTGATTTATACAATTATTACCTTAAATTGAGTCAACGGGCGGTGATACCAGTAATTGCTGCGGAACCACCTCTGTTTTTGCGAGTTTGAGATTTTGTTTTAATTTGGTGCCAATTAAAAGTATCGTTTCCTAATGCCACTCGATACTTAAGCTTTATTTAGGGTGATATTGTAAAGTTAAAAGGGTGACAATGATACTCGGTTTAATAAGAGTGGAATGAATCTAGAATGTTCATTAACAAACATTCTAATGTATTTCGGAAACGATTAGTAAACTTACTACCTGTAGGTATCCAAGAATTAAATCAAAGTGATTCAGTCTGTTTGACGGAAATACGGGTTTATTGTTTTGTTCCTCGTCTATAGATATTACCTTAACTATATCTACCTTATCTACAGATATTAGTCTATCTCTAATCTAATTCCTAACTTCTTAATTCAAAACCAATCAAAATTAACAATTCAATAAAAATGTATTTAGTTTTAATTAAAAAGTCAAAATAATCTTCAACTAAGTTTTATTGTCAAATATATTTTTGGTCAAATCTAATTCCTAGTAAGCATAAAACTATCGTCTGACTTCCTAAGCAACATTTTTATTGGTGAAGAATACTTTCCGTTACCTACGTAAATTTGTAATTTTTTGTTGGATGAGTTACAGTTTAAGCAGCATTTTTTTTAAAATGTATCTAACTTAACCTAATTAGAACATAAAAAATACTGAAAAGTATTTTAGGACTGAGCTTGGTATTTTTTAATTTTCCCATATGATATCCCCAAAGTGAACTTACGATACCTCTTTTTCGCTGTCAATTTCGAAATTGATGAATTGATTTATTTGTCGGGTTTTGTCGAATACATAGGAGTTCTAGAAGTTTAGAATAATAAATATTCTTTATCATCAGATATATACTTGTCAGAGATATAATTTTATCTTTAAGATTTGTTTCTCATCATGTTGAAAAGTTTTTTGAGGTATGAGGCAGAGGACTTTGTTGTTGTTTGTCACTTATTATGAAAATATTGTAAAAAATTTAATTTTTGATGTAATGAATGTACGTAATTACGAAGTGGATGAAAAAACTTTAACATAACCCAAATAACTGTACAATGGTAGTATTCCCAATCGTTTTAAAATTGCTAGATATTTTCGCGGAAAATTCAATTGACAAGCATAATTTATGATAATAACAACTGAATTGTTTCGTTTATATTCCATTCCAATTTCTCTACAAAGCGTGTGGAAAACAAGCGCTCCTGAATATGGATTTATTACATGTTCGCTCCACAAAAGTGAAAAAAGAATGCTTTGGTTGTTTTGTTTTAAGCTGCGCTGCACTGTAATTCATATCGTCCACTATTTTGCACTTGAATTGCTAAAATGTATCTACGTATTTAATGTAAGTATACTGGAAACCAAACTGGGGAATGCCCTTTGATTTATGAGTCTAAACAAATTTTAGAAGTTACATTTTCTTATAAAAAATAATTTTGTGCGAATGGAAGCCTGGGCTCAATATGGAAAAACTTCAACAAACCGAAGCTAAAGTAAATATATTTCATTTAAGATAAAATGTAAAGGAAACTATTTAATTTAGTGTTATCGGTCCCACTCCCAATGGACTAAGAAACTTTACCTTCTAGCTCTAGTTTCGTGGGTCATTTCCGTGACCCTTCGTCATTTCACCCACGCCGTGTTGATCCGGTTCGTCTTATCCGGATCAATCTCCCACCCCTTTACTGAATGATCTAAGGTAACGGAAACTAAATCTGACTTGATAGAGGTCTGGTAACTGAGTCTAGGTATGGAAAAACAGAAGATAATTTTATTTTATTTTTGTTTATTGGAAACCAACACTGTTACACCAATTAGTAAGTAATACCAATTAGTAAGACCAATTACAGGATTCCTTAAAGATTTAAATCAATTACTGAATAACAAAAAAAACAAGTAACGTTACAAAACATCAGCCAAACTAGAAGACATTGTTGTGTGTGTGTGTGTGAGAGAATGTGTGTGTGCATGTGTGTCATCTTTATTACTATAATGTTTAATTAATTATTTTACTACCACGCATATATATGGATATATGGATATCCAATGTGCTTAAGCATTGCAAACACCTTAAAAATCCATTACTCAAGCCTTGTCAGCCTATTAACCAATTCTGTTATTACTTGAATTGAAAATAAAACAATTGATGAATAAGATACGGGCCTTCAAAGTTTGTTTTTGACTAAACAATTACTGTCTAATAATAGTCGATGTTTTGATCATTGACTTTATAAATAAAGTATTCGTAGTCCTCATTCTGAGCGTACTCCTAGGGTTGCCACCAAATCTAGTTTTTTTGCTTTATTCGTTTAAGGCGCTGAGGATTTCCACACAATTGGAGCTTACCTACTTACAAGGAGATTTAACGAAACCCAATATGTTACAGATATATTATTAATGTGTAATGGGTTTCTTTATCGAGTAAGCTTCTTGACCTTCAGTAAAGGATCAAAGCTTTGCCACTTGAGAGACACTCCTAGTGGAGTAGGGGTAACATAATAATAATAACAGTCCTTAACTATAGTTAAATTCAAATTCACAGATGGTTTGTACGATAATGACACTCACAAAAATTCCTTTCTTAAATATCGATCTTTCATTTGGTTTATAGTAGACTCAATCATATATATCTCATGATCTCTCTCTCTCTCTCTATATATATATAGAGAGCGATCATGAGAGTAATTTTTTTCGTAATTACCTAATAATTTTAATTTTTCCTATGTTAGTACCATTGATTTGTTTTTGTTAATTTTGATAGTCGTGCTAATTACACAGTAAAAAAACTATGTTTATTTCCGTAAAATATTAAATAAAAATATGGAGGAATAGGAACATCACCAAAAACACGAAGATCAGGCTCGTGCGCCCACTCATCTTCCCTATATAGGAAAGGCAGAAGATAGACGCTCTGGAAATGTGGTGCTGGAGGAGAATGCTTTAAAATTCCATGGACCGAGTTTCGTACAAGTGTCTCCATACTCAAGGAACTCGGCATAAAGCAGCGTCTATTCTCCACTGTACAGTCTCGTATACTAACATACTTCGGTCACGTTTCGAGACGCGATAACGTGTCCATAGAGCGCCTTGTCGTCCAGGGGAAAGTAGAGGGCACCAGACCGCGCGGGAGGTCACCTACGCGTTGGACCGATCAGATCAAGTCCATTGTGGGCGGGTCCATAAACGAGTGCAGTAGGATGATTTTGATCGGAGAAAAATGGCGAGGCATCGTGCGGCGTGCTGCATCTGCCCCCTCCACTTCTACGACTACATGACGACCACGACCGTTATGCCAAGAGTGTATCGATGAAGATGATTAAATAATAATTTTAGTATTGGATTGCAAATTCCCATTGGTATTTGAATATACCTAGTTGTTTGTATAGCTATTTATTTATTTAATAAGCTATAAACTTATCACTAGGATAACATTGTTCTCTTAAATAAATTTTCGAACAATAATAAATAATAATAATAAAAATTTATTTTTCCCATCACAAACTTAAGTAAATTTACAAAACATTACTGCTGTTGCATATTTAGTTTGTGTGAGACTGATGCCTGAGCTAGATTTAAAATATCTAAACGATATTAACTAAAACAAAACATAAACGTTTCACGGAAGGATGACGGTAAGCCTCAAAGTGGCCTCCACCAATATTGTTTCTTTGAAGTCAAATATTGCGTAACAATAATCTGAGTTGTATACAATCGCTGCCACGAAACGTCTTAGTTTTAATAGAATTTGAACGATATACCTTGCAGATTAAGGTTTAAAATAAATGACAGGTTTGAATAACCCCGTATGGTGTTCTTGCCTCACCGATTGTAGAGGGAGGGCATCGGGAGGCGTATTTCGTTAACTGTATTGAATTCGTCAGAATTCGTCCCACCTTTGCGACAAGTTCAGCACGTTTTTGGAAATCAAAATATGCCGCGTAAACGTATCGCTTTCAGCCCCATCAGTAGACAAAATCAACAAGGTTTTGTAAATTTATTTATGTGAAAGGATATCTCCCAAAAACGTATCGATTGTGTCCACTGGAGGTGATAAACAGAATACGTTTTGACACATTGATATCCAAAAACGTACTGGTTCTTACCTTTAACTCTTTGCGAATCTTTTTAGGTTGTGAGAGTGGGATCACATACCTATATCGAGATAGACGGTAAAAGTTTACCTACCTTGCGTGTAAAAAGTTTTATCCACGTGCAAAGTTTTCCGACCTAAGTCAGTCCGCTTGAGGTCATTGCCATGAAAACCGGCATCACTCAGAAACGAAAACGGTTAAATTGTGCAGTGCTTTCTTACAAGAGCTCGTCATAACATTTCCACATTACTAAATCTCGCTCGTGACGTCACGGTAGGTTCTCATAAAGTTTGAAGCGCTCTTGATGTAGGTCTCTGAGTGGGATGATGCTATACGGCGCGTATAGCGGCGTGTCACTCTTACTACCTGTAAATAACCTAAAACCTCGCATTACAGTTGATCTGAACAGTACCTCTAGCAAAGAATATAATATACACTTACGGGAACCGCTAGTACGAAAAACTATCGAGGACGTATCGTCAAAAAATGTATGACATATCGAGCAGAGTTCCTAGCGGACGTAAACGGAACTATATTTTCCTATATATTTTTGCAAGCACATGCTCGATAAGAAGACGCAAGTTGTTCGTGCTAGAGGTACTAGACGAGGGGATGGATTCAATACGGTTATGGAAATACGCCATCGGGAGTGATATTGTGTGGAGGGCGCGGCGGCCAATCGATACGCACCCCAGCCATGGCACTAATGCACCCCATCGCACGGTAACCGAATGCAAGTATTCAACTATTGAACCGCCGATGTAGGTTACCACGCTGGCAAAATAAGAGAATAATTGCGAAAGCTTATGCTTTAGGATTCTGAATTTATGAATGTATGTTCTTAGTAATATCTCTGTACTAATCTCTGTTTTAAGCAAAATTTAAAATTTATCTAAACTTCTTTAACAATGATGCCAGTCAAATATCACAACAAAGAGAATAGAAATAGTATAATTGACGGACAAACATAATAGTTGCACTATGAAAACCAATCTTATTGTGCATGGTAAGGTTAAAAAAGTGCCTTTTAGGTTATGTTGGTGGTAGGACTTGTTGTAAGTCTGCCTTGCTAGCTACAACCATCTTATCTAAGTCTGACACCATAACAAAAATGTTTTCAGCATTGTTGTGTTCGCTCAGTTAGAGATAATATAGCCAGTTCCTCAGTAATTGAGGATTCCGGGAGAGGCTCGCTTCCATCTTCAGCCTTATCAATACTTAACATCAGGTATGATGAAGGCTAAGAGTCTCCCCGTCGTTCATAAAAAAAGCTAGATGTGCCGCCGATCGTAAACGATTATACCATTCATTAAATTAATTGCAGCGTAAATAATGAAAATCTACGCGTAATAATTCAGCTAATGTTGTAACGCCCAGAATCGCAAGAGCGTAGCGATAATTTTTTTAACGAGATTATAAATTTGGTCCGAATTCAAAATTTTGATGCTGCTAACCAAAGAGGAAATTAAAAAGATAAAATGACGAATGTTTTAATAAGAGCCTTTACGAACTCATTTATCTTTCTCAGTTGCATGAAGTTTTTATTACATGTAAAAGGAAAGTGGCGTCTTCGAGCAATTTTTTGTTAAAAAAAGTATGAGCTTTTCCGTTTGGCGACGGGGAGTGGAGCGTCGAACGAGTCCATTTGCGAAGGGTTTGCTTTGGCAACACCGAAGTGGAGCCGTCTGCACAAACAAATAGCACCAAAGGTCTCGCATTATTGCTTTCAACATTAACATAATTGGATACAACATAAAAACAAAGCAGGTTATTTCATTTAAACCTTCGGTGTTTCACTTTGGTGGAGTTTGGACGTAATAAATGCAGATAACCCAAAGTTGTGTTATTTTACTATATTTAGTTTTTTTTATTAAACCGTGTTTATGAATATTCGCTTAGAATTCAAATTATATAACTGTACCAAACAAAAATCACAATATAACTATTATTATCTATGGTAGATGATACATACTTCCGTGCAATATTAGGCACAGTTTTTTATCTGTTAAGTGCGTTAAGTGCCGTTTAAGTATTAAGTACACGACTTCACTTATTTATATCGTTGTAATTAATATTTTTATCGCTGACACAAAATTACATAAAACAGATGAAGGTAATATAAAATTTTATTTTTATATTTATGATAAGAGCTTTGTAATTATGAATTTTTCTTTCCAATATATTTATGTGGTAGAGTTGTAAAGACGAATTGGCACCCTCTTAACACTTTGAACTTTCATGGTCACTATCACTAACATTATTAAGAATAACGGGATTTTACCATGTTTGTATTTATTTTGGAGTCCCCGATATTTCGGCGCAGTTGCATGCGCCACGGAGTGACTGAAGTTGATGCGTTTGGCTGGTGCTAGGAGCAGACGAAACGGTCTACCCTCTTTATTGTTCGTTTTATATATAATTTATATCAGATTATTTCGACAGAACGCCACTATGTACCAAGATTGGTGAGAGAAGCAATTGAAATAAAAACACAAAAATAATTTCAAAGACTGGTGAGAGTAGCAAATGAAATTAAAAAGCACAAAAATAATTTCAAACGTGAAGATGGGTTTAAAATTGTCGAATGTTTGGAACCCAGTGGTTTGGTTATGTAAAAACCGCAAAAATCACAAAAGCGTTTCTCGAGGTGATACTGTGAGTTATGTGTGTTGCGAACGTGAACAATTCCGAGTAGAGTGTGCGAGTGAAAACAGTGGTGAAAACAGTCACGCGCAGTAAACCATCAATATAGAGGGTAGACCGTTTCGTCTGCTCCTAGCACCAGCCATCAGTCCCTCCGTGATCATGGCGCATGCAACTGTGCCGGATTATCGCGAACTCGAAAACAAATGGTAAAAATTTGTTTTCGAGTTTTTTTCATATAATTGGCACCCTATTGTATCGAAATTCAATTATGCACTGTATGCACATGTATCCCAATATTTACTTGTTCATTTTTCCCCTGTGATACTCATCTTTAAATTCAATACTTTGCATATTAAATAACCTACAAGTCCTGAAAAATATTAAATTTTGGCGTGTTACTGGCGTCAAAAGTGATTCATACGGAAAACTGATTTCCTGGACGTCTAGACAGGCTTCCCCTGCACTGAAATCACATTATGTGAGAGATATTATGGGATTGCCAAAGTTAAGGCCTGTTTTGATTCAGTTAAACTTATTAAAATATATTGACAACTGCTTCAGCATAAAAGTCTTAATAATATTTTAGCGATATTTTGATTTTATTTTTGTAAATGGTAATTAACATACCTGCTTAAATTCTCAGTTAGTTTTATTTTCTTATAAGAATAATGGCGAATATTATTAATTATTATTATATACCAAGTATCTAACTGTAAAAATATATTAGTAATCTCTACGCAATTTTGTTACGTCTAACTCAGCATGTAAAATTCATAAAAGTTATGAGACTATGGTTGCTAGCTAATTAACAATATTTAATTACAAATTAATTCCACCATCATAATTAACCAAGCTTTTACAACGGTGCGCGCCCAAAAGCGTCTGCGCTTCTATTTTGTTTGTTTGGCGGGGTAAATAATTCGTGCCCAAAGGCCGTGGCTACTGACGAGTTCTCAAACAAAGTTCACCTGGCGTCAACGTGCCCAGACTGACTCTATTAGCTTTCACTCATACATATATTTCCCGCTCGTGTTTGACTGTAAATAAACAAAAGATTGTTGAACAAAAGACTAATCAATCTGTGATATAGTTTAATCATCAACTGGACACACGTGTGTCCAGTCTCTTCTGTCGATTTGGTGAAGCACCAAATTATAATCGTCATCAGACATTTCTAATGTCGCCACAGCTGGGGTACTGGTCTTCCTTATGGATAGATAAGAAAAATGAGTCATGACTCACCACGCGGCCCCAAGGGGGATTGGTGGGTATTAACGACTGCAAATGCAGCCGAGACCAACGGCTTTACGTGCCTTCCGAAGCACGGAGGAGCTCAAGAAAGTAAATTTTTGGTCACCCGGTGACCGATTATTGCGAAAGTTGCTTAACCTCAACAATCGCAGGTTGAGCGCGAGAACCATTGCGCCACAGAGCTCCTCTAATTTTCAAACTTTTCCACTCCGAGTATCGAATACTTACCAAATAAATTAAAAAGAATAAAGGAAAATATATATTCAAAAAAATCTAATTCCTCTTACCACAATTTAATACTAGAAGGAACCACGCAATAAGTCTAAATCGAATCCCAAGCGCTGAGCCATATTAAACCACCGAGCACAATAGAATTATTGAACACTCGTTCTTTCACAACGAGCGGTCCAATAGCGCATATTCCGAGATTATTCAATGACCAGAAGGACGGTGACAATGGCCGCAAAGCGACTGAATGCATAAAACCGGTCATTCCATACATGTTTACTTATGTACGTATTACGTGCGTTTGCAGGACGGCTATTGAAATACTTACAAAAGGCATTGTCGGAGAACCAGCACTAGTTTATCTCATATCTATTTGCAGACACGAATGGTTCCGCTCTGATACCGCCACAACGTAGAATAGTCCACGGCTTGTACTTTTGAGATTGCTGATAGTACGTCAAGAGTACTCGTACATACTATAGTTATGTTGTTTTATGTTTCAGCCTAGGTAGATAGGAAGGTTATCATTAGAGAACGATCAAAATGGTAGTAACAAACGATTTCCTCGTATTGAGAGAATTCACGTAAATAGTGATACACGAGTAGCTTACGTTACAAATGTAGTAGCAGAATTATTATCTATGTAATATAACATCTATCATTTCCGGGCCGTTGATAAAATCATAATACACGTCAAATAGATATAATGTGCCAAAGAATACGAGAGCAAATGTGTTGGCTAGAGATAAGTCAATCAGTTTGAGATTCTCCATACAGAGATTTTTATCAAAGCCACGATTCAGTGATTGCGATAACCTAATAGAGTGGAAACGTTTTACAGACGTACAAGTTTTATTATAAATTATGCCCCAAAGAAAGATTTCTCGTGGTCCGCCTGAGTTAATGAATATAATACATCAAGTGTCGGATACTTGCAATATGAAAGTCTATGATTATGAAATACAATTTGGTTGTGATGATATTGACAGTTATAGTGATGGTTTGTACCGAGTGAGCTTAAAAGGATTCAGAGATGGACAAAAGATAAGATGGAAGTATCTTATAAAGTGGCACTGTGAGCCGAACAGAAGGACAATATTCCGAGAAGGATATAGACGTGAAGTTTTGTTTTATAAACGGATTGTTCCTCTTTATCTTGACATACAGCGAGGATTTAAACTTATCGAAGGGTTGAAAATAAAATTTCCTAACTGTTATTTTGCCAGTGCAGAATGGGATAAGGAAGCTCTCGTGTTCGCGAGTCCGCACGTGCAACAGTACAGACTTCACAATAGACTAGTTCCGTTGGATTTGGGCCACGTCTCACTGGTCATGAAAAACTTAGCGAAGCTGCACGCTCTATCCTTTGTTTTGGAAAATTATTACCCGACGGAATTTCAAGAGATTACAAAAGCATGTTATTATGATGCACAATATTCTGATCTGAAACAAATATCCTACACAGTCGCTAGCTTCTTTAACGATTCGGTAAATATTGTTAAGGACGAAAGAATAAGGAAAGCGTTACAACAGTGTTCTACAGATATCCTACCGATACTCAAAAAATGTGTAATGCCCGATAAAAGAAAGTACCTTGTATTATGTCATGGTGATTGTTGGAATAACAACGTCTTGTTCAAATATCAGGTAATATTAATGAATTTAGCACGATTATAATTATTACTGTGATGTGAAAAATATTTAACTTATCTTTATTATTTCAGAGCCATACTCCCGTTGATCTAATGTTCATCGATTGTTCGCTATTGAGATACGCGTCACCAGTCACAGATATCTCAAACTATCTGTATATGTCGACAGGCGGGCCATTCCTATCTGCTCACTACGATCGAGTGGTCAATCTCTACTACAATACTTTATCTGCCTTCCTACGCCAGTGCGACTTGAAACCGCAAGACATTTATCCCGAACAAGTATTTCTTCAAGATTTAAAAACGTACTCTGTATTCGGATTGATAGAAGCTCTTGTTTCTATGAAAATAATTACAGCCGAGCCTGAAGAAGCTCTTAAAATGACAGAGATGAAATATGATGAATCCATTGAAAAAGGACCGTTTTTCCAGGAAGAGCAGAATAATCAGTCTTATGTTGAACGAGTGAACGCAGTAGTTAACGATTTTTTCACAAGAAATTATTTATTAGATGCTGTTCTTAGAAATTGATTATTGCAATAAAAAAATACTGTACATTACCCCGTTTTAATTTTGGCTACCTACCTTGTATAAAATAATCCTACTAAAACTGTTTCTTAAACTATATTTCACAACTTTTATATAGTAAGTACTTAGACTATTTTGCAAAGAGTTAATAAAGCAATATAAAATATATCAAACATAAATAAAGAAATATCTCAAAAATTTCATTTATATCACATCATCATGACTTGAAACAATAACGGTTGCCCATAGAACAGACAAGAACTGATAAGATTAAAATATGTAAAACAAAAAGAGTTTGTAGAATACATTTACAAATCTTAACTACTGCAGTTTGATTGGAAAAAGGAAAACATGACTCGGCTCACAAGTTATTCTCAGAATAACTTGCCGCGTCGATCTTTCTAACATTTTTCTATTAAAGTCACATAAATAGCATTGAAAATGCAAACTGAAAAAATCGTAAAACCCATGACTTGTTAATTAATTTCAAAAAAACTCGTTTTTATTAACTGAAGACATCTCTCGGAATACTTTTTACAACAAAAAGTTCTGTCTAGTATAACATTTGTCAGTGGGAAGGAATTAATTTCTGCCAGCGTACTTAATTGCCTGCGACAAAGATTCTCTGAGAGGCCGCGGCCGGAGGAGCAGCACTGAGAATAATGGCTGGTCGCAGATGGCTTCTTTGACTCATTGTTCCTATTCAGATCAAAAAGTTAGGGAGTAGTCGTGTTTTAAATAATATCTTTGCTTCTAATATGATTTAATCATTAAAGGAATAGGCGATTTTTTTATGAAAATTGGATGATTCAAAAGTGTTATAACTTATTTATAAGTTTATTTGAATAAATATTTTTTACTTTTGTTGGCTATTGTGTTATGGTGAGAAATTTAGGTATGTGTTTATTGTTTACCTCATTATACTTTTCTCGAAGAGGGTAGGTACTAAAAATATAAGTAGCTTAATTTAACAATAATTGTGGGACGGATATAAGTACCAAAAGAGTTATTTCAAATATATTACATTGACACTACACTGGGTACACTTAGTACCCAGATACATATCAAACACACATGTTCACAACATTTTTTTTTGTCCTGGGTCGGTCGAACCCACGACCCTGGCTCAGTAAGCATAATCATTAAGCTGTCGGGCATGTCATATAGTATTATAGTTCCTCGTTAATTCTACCACCTAATGTAAAGAGAAACTGCTATGTATTCCAGGAGAATCTGTAAGTAATTGCCACATAGTATGCAAACGGGACAATAATTACAGCGGCAGATGTTTTCCTTCATTTTGGAAAGGCTATTAACTAACGTGTAGCGAAGTTTATGCATTCTAGACGACACGTGCGAAGCTAGGGAACTTACATCTAAACACATCATAAGCAATTGAGAAGTTTCCTGATGTTGTAAACATTATATTTCACTGAATGGGATTAGAGTAAAGATCAAAACTAATATGACAATGATTATTTTTTTTTATCTCCATCAAGAAAATGGCTGAGAAATAAATTATTTAAATTACATATTTTCGCGGCGAATTGCCTGTGGCTTCAAATATGGCGGTGACGTCACGCCACTTCCTCTTGTCAGCGCACCGCCCTAAAAAATACCTGCGCAATCAGCCAGCTCATGCAGCAATGAGTTCACATAGCGATGCCAATGCATCACAGTTTACATGCCGTTGCTCGTCACTGTACCACTATTTTACTGAGAAATCGTAATAAATCCAATTTATTAAAAGTACAACTCTCCTCGTGTATTTTTCTAATAATAATAAAATTATGACAACTTCTGTAACCAACATAAAGTTATTTGTTAAAAGAAAACGAAACCCCAAAAAAAGCTTCTTAAATAAAACGTTTCGCAGCTTATTACAAGTATAATGATATCTCGAGTAAAATATATTATAGCGGGATGCAATTTTAATCAATGCTTACAAAGCCCCGGGGGATCTGGCTTGATAATATAAAAAGATCTTATAAGAAATGACCTGTTACTCAACGGAGCCTCCTTGACATAACCAACGAAGTTATTATGAAGTTTATGAAAAATATCAAACCTTTTTCAGGAAATTTTGCTTTCGGAAATATGGCGATTGCTGTTCTTAAAACTAATGAAGATTTAAACTAGTAACGTTTTTAATTTTAATCCCTCGACTATCGGAAAACGAGTCACAATAGATATTTCATTGTTTGCGATGACGCTGGCGGCGGTCGCAGCGATGCTTTAAGTACTTACTTAATTATACTAAAACATACTCAAGAAACTGATAACCTCCTTTTTTAGCTCGAATTTTTATTTAAATTTTAATGGAAATATAAAGTTATACCTAAGTATATTGCTGAAGGATAAGAAAAGAGTACACAAACTTAATATAGGTCCCTATTAAAGAGCAATTAAGTTCGCGCTTGGTTATCAGTAATTTACATTGTTATCTTAGCTGTTTGTTTTCAACGACCCT
This sequence comes from Chrysoteuchia culmella, assembly GCA_910589605.1. Classification (NCBI taxonomy): domain Eukaryota; kingdom Metazoa; phylum Arthropoda; class Insecta; order Lepidoptera; family Crambidae; genus Chrysoteuchia; species Chrysoteuchia culmella. The sequence continues at coordinate 14,564,904 of OU342651.1, read as the reverse complement.
TGAATAATTTTCTTTACTTAAATTTAGGTAGCTATATATTGAAATTAGTAATATTTTGTAAAGATTATGTTCGTCTGTATGTAAGTTCTCTGATTATTCGAATAGATTCAAACTGTACTCAAGTTGGTCCTATTTTTCAAATTTTGAAATCGGTCAATAATTTTAGGGAAATCTTGAAAATACTGGGATTTTCGTAACGTTTTAAATGACATCTTTGTTCATGAAGCGATTTTTTGTGTAAGTAAGTACGGAACTTATTTTAATTTAAAAATGCGAAATAAAAACCATTTTATGAAAAATTCAAAACCAGCTTCAAAAGGTATTAAAAAAAAACCTTTTTAAAGGTGAGATTTATAGAGCGTACTTGCGAGTAGCTTTGACTTTACTTAAGTCGAACTTGGCTCAGTGCATAGTAAGTACGAGCTTTGATTTCGAATTGATAGTCATACAAAAGTTGAGACTGGGCTTAGCTTAGTGTTCCATTTCAGGCATAACGTTCTTAATTGTTCTTTAAACTTAAAAGAAAATAAAATGATTTAAAAAGTACTTCCAAGTGTTATTTACTATTTACTTTGTCTTAACTCGCTAGATAAGTCTGAGTAAAGTATAAGTACGCTCTATAGATCTCAGCATAATTCTTATCCCAGCCAAGACAAAAAAAGAAGACATAGAAGTCAATGTTGCAATATCGATGCCTTGACTCAAACTTCAAAAGGTTTTTATTATAAATCTGTGAACAACTCTCTCGAACTTTTCGCATCGCATAGGTGTATTAGAGGTGGGCAAAAAAGATTATAGAAGTGAACGATTTCGTTCAATTAGAGCTATCTTATCTATCACTCATCTAGTTTATTTGGGGAGCTAATACTATTTTTAAATGTTTTAATATTGTTTAACTAATTCAAAATTAAAAACGCATGTTTCAAATTAAAATTATCTTTTCTCCTCAATCTGACAACACTGCAATTATTGTATATAGAAATAAACGAAAATTATTTTTATTTAAAAAGAATATTATCATCTTATAGAGGGACTATTGAGTAACTTCTCAATATTTTCCAACAAACTTTGATGCAATATTAGACGTAGGTAATAACACCGTAACCTGTGCAATTTTCGATTTACTATCATTCTTTGAGTTAATTAACTATGGAACTAAAGGTCCAGCTTTCCATAGAAAGACTTCACTAAAATGCAGCTGATAAAAAGTGAATGAAAAAAAACTGTATGAGTTAAAAAAATCCTCTAAGTCTAGCCGATTCTACACAATATGTTTAAAATAGCATCACAAAACATACTTTAAGTTTTACTCTATTGGCTCTTTAGCTATGAAAATATTTCCATAGAAACTAGCGCCATTGGTAGAACGGTGGGAGCAACTGAAAAAAGTAACTCTTTGTCGCTATGAAGGTATTTCTATAAAAACCGGCACCTGGTAATCGGTGATAGCGACTGAGTTTTCATAGTTTCGTTACATTTTGGTCTTACTTCATTGGTTTTAGTTCCTTTAACAATGACAGCCTACAAGTGTTTCCACTGTCTTATGTCAAGAATACGTTCGTTTCATAGTTCGTTTCATGACGACCGGTACGTATGTATACCGGTTTTAAGATGTCGCCTACCTGTGAGGTCCTGAGTTCGAATCCCGGTAGGGGCAAATGTTTGTATGATGAATACGAGCATTTGTACCTGAGTCATGGACATTTATATATATTTCTACTTCATAAATACTTATATAGGTATGTAAAATTACATGTATTTATATCCGTTACTTTAGTATCCCATAACACAAGCCTTACAGTACCTACTTTGGGGTAATAGGTAAATAGGTGAGAGTGTAAGATATATATATATATATATATATATTATCTAAAAATATATAAAAGTAAATATTTATATTTAAAAAAAAAAATTGCTAGCTTTAGAATTTTAATAATTACGTGAGGACATTCGGATTTTTAAGCTTCGCCGATTAATCTCATTATGCCAGCTGCTTAACAAGGGAATTTTGAACCGTCTCCTTTCATACTAGACTAAAGATTCATTCATTCAGTTTTTATGAATCGTTCATAATAATGTCCCATCTCTAGTGCTTTGATCTTCTGCCATTAACCCTGCTAGTGGTCGCACGGATTACATATTTGCTTATTCCGGTAGAATAACAGCACAATATCACATTTTTTGCATTACTGCTCAATATACGGGAAAGTGATAAAGTTCTTGAAATTGTTTCATCTACAATAGCTTCAAATCCTATCAATCGAAAACATTGTATAGTGCTAATCTACGTGAAGTAACGTTTATAATATTCTGAAGATGTTTATTCCTCGAAGTCAACTTATACTAATGGAAATAATGTGCGCGACCCCTTAAATACTTTTTCCAATTAATGCGTTATTTACACGAGTGACTGGACTTAGTTTTTCAGAATTACGGACCCAGCAATTGGGTACGTATAGACAAGATTGGGCAGTAGTCTCAGCTGGACAACACTTCAGTACTGTCGCGCTCCTGTCCTGTCGCGATAGGAGCTATCAAATATTGCATTCTCTCAGTCGTCGCATTATACGTTTAAATCATATTTTCTTGAAACTGTTTCGGCAGTGGAAACGGCGGGTCCCGTTATTCAAACTTTTATACTTTTTGAATTCAGAACATCGATATTTGAACTTCATACTTTAATATGACATAAAATTATCCTCCGGTAGAATAACATATTTTTTCTATTATCATATATATTTGGCAGACACCTGTATTCGTCGCGACGAGACATCGCGACCAATCAGGTAATTTTAGTACGCTACCACTTTAGGGTTAAGACTGTCTTCGAACAATTCTTGTAACAGTTAATATAGTTTAAATAAAATTGTTAGACATGCAATAAAAATCATGTAAAGCTATTTACGGATGATACGATATTCCATGGATCTTGTCAACTATTGGGTCATCATTTTTGCACCATTTTACTACGCAAATTCGGCATTTTTATGAAATGACAGCTAACGTCTTTCAACTTCAGTCTCCCGTAGACAATTAATGAATCGCCGTTCGCCGTTGGCCCTAAACTGATATTTTAGGGCCAACGATTTGGCACGCTTTTTAGCACCGTTGGCCGGGTCCTTACGCTAGTAATATATAAGTCAATGTATAATTCTCTACTTTATGAAATCAGTATTTTTTTTATAAAATTAGTTTTTCTTTTTTATGAATTTTTTAAATCTACATATTTTAGTTTTACTGTTTTGATCTCCTCGGTGAAGATTAATTACTAACGACGCAATAGACTCAAATTAATATAATACTACTTATTTATAAACTTTTACGAATTATGTAGTACCAAACATTGAGAATCAAATAAAAATAAGTTTTGGAACGACAAATGCAGACGTGACTTTACACTTCGTAACAAAAAATAAAAATCTTCTAGAACAAACCGGTGGTCGTTTTTTACAACTGTCAACAGCAGATTGAATCCTTTTATTGATGGCACATCGCGCAGGATTGATGTTGAAGCTGCAATCTAAATCACACTCGACGAATTTTTCGATTCAAGATTTGACTTCTGTATTCATAAATAACAAAACCCATGTTCGCTCATCTATATACAGCGGGAATTTTTGTTTCAACTTTTGTTATACAAATATTTCGAGTTGTTCATATTTAATCGACTTGTCGTCTACCTACTCGTAGGAAGTGACTACCAAATCATTACTTACGGTAGGTACATAATAAAGCTGGCGAGATTATTTTGAAAAGGAAAGGGTATTTTGTCTCAAGTTTAGGTAAATCTTTAGAATGGTTTAACGGGGATATTTTTATGTAAAATTAACAAAGTCGCTGTTACTAAAATATCAATCCTATAATTTTATCAATGCCTTCACAGTTTACAAATTTTAGGTATTATAGTTCTTTTTCAATGGGGTTTAAACTAAGGTTAATGTCAAATTGGACACATTTCTTGGGCGATGATCGTTTTACCAAATCTGTGTGTTAGAACATATGAAACCATTGATTACAAAAATTTCTTATAAAAAATGAAAACCGACTTCAAAACTAAAAAGCAAAAAATAAGTCTTTTGGAGTCGGTGCCAGCCAAGGCAAGAAAAATAAAAGAGTAGGACCCCAAAGTAGAAGGCGGTTAATTTTTTTTATTAAAAGTTATTTTTTTACAATTTTTAAAGGTAGAAGAGGTTCCGTGGCTGCGCTAATAACCTTATGTTAACTACTCATCACCTTTTACAAAATGCTGCTTGTCCCGGTGCAGGGACGTTACTTATTGAGGAGTTCTCCCGGTACTTCATCATCAGCTTCACTCCACATCACATGTATTGAGTCGAGCATAAATTGCTTATGAACCACTTAAAAGTAATCGTATCGCTTCCCTGAAATGCTAAGTATTTAATAGTTCTGATGACCATTTGTGGTCTTCGTCATCAGTTCCACTTCACCAAATGGTGCTTTCCAGAAGCATATGCATAATATACTATAGAAAACACCGAAATCGCTATAAGAGCGCCTACAATATTTGAAGAGTTCCCTGGATTTCTCCAGGATCCCATCATCAAATCCTGACATGTTGACAATAGGTTCACATGGAAAGTATACCCTTTCGAACAATAAAAGAATTACTCAAATCGGTCCAGCCGTCTTCGAGTACTCGAGTAACATTAAAAAAAAAGATTCCGACGAATTCAGAACCTCCTCCTTTTTTGAAGTCGGTTAAAAATAAACGCTATCACAATGTAGCTGTATATTCTGATTTTCATCATAGTTACTATAATTTGGCATTTTCTGTGTTCTTATATTTTAGGACTTGTATTAACTAATGTATGTTTCGGTTTCAGGTAACTACTGAGTCATTCAAAATCCCACGAGCTGAGCGGTAACAATATGTTTGGGACTGTTCCTTCCAGTAACGGTGCAGTAGAATTTCTATGAAAGTTTAGCATAAGATACTTGTAAGTATTCGTAATTTTCATTGTTTGGTGTTGAAGTAATACTTAAAGATTATTCTAGATATTTGAACCACATTTCCGAGATAAAATACAAAGATTTAGCTATTGTCCCTTACATTAGCCACGAGTGAATTTTCGTGTAAATACTTTCATTTTTCCTATAAATATTGACTCTTATGTTAGGTACAGTGGCTATTGTCGTACCCACATCAAAGTCAAAATACGTCATTCATGCAAAAGCCTTAATGGAACAGGTTCAATAAATATGGTTGCTACATTTATGATTAAGACGAGTGTTTAATATGTGGGTACAGTATAGCCATATTAATAATAAAAACAGGATTTATCACTACATTTGAGTTTAAGTAAAAGGTTTTTTACTGATATTTAATTTTCCATCATTTAGTAGGGACTTGACTCAAGTCATTTATTTTAGAGAAACGAAAGATTTTAACCGTGAATCCGTTTTTTTTTTCAATTCGATCGTAATCCAATCCAATTATATTTATTATCAGTGTAGTAGCGTAATGTTACTTCATTGATATTTAAAATAAACTATTTACGCAAACAACATAAGTTAAACTGAAAAGTAAAATAAAACTACATTCACGGTTGAGAGAATTTCACTGAAATATATTCTGTGGAGCTGTTACGTAGTTTATAACCTTTTCCAGTCAATTCACACATTATATTAATCACTTTTGTTTAACAAACTAAGCCAAATAAAGAGGATAATGTTTCGGCTACTTATTAGACTTAATTAAACTGTGAAACCGGTTCTAAATATTGACTAAACAACTGTTTAATTTGAATTGAGTATTACCGGACCTATTTGCTTACCTCAGTTTATAATTTTCAATCGCATTCGAATGGTAAATTGGCGTAACAGCCTTAAAATGAACTACTGTTGTTATGTACGTTTAGGTGAGAGCATTCAACATTATTTTACCCAACTTCCAAAATTAGGGATGTTCCTTTTACGTCTCTCTTATCTTCTTTTTCCATAATTAAGTCATAAATCAAGATTTAGCAGAATCGTGGCCCAGTCGTTCTGCTGCTATGTACTATAATCTACTAATTATTCACCATAAAAAATCGAGTAAGGCGTGTCTCACGTGGCTTCTTAGAAATCAAGGGTCGTATAAACCCCATAGTATTGAATTCTAAACTGTTTATTGCCAATGTTCTACCCAGTCCTATAAGGAAGCCACTCGATCGGCTCTACCAGATAACGTTTTCCCGACACGATCACGACGGCATTGTATAAATTGACAGTTATCGCAAAGGGGAAGTGTCACCATTAACCCCTAAGGATCATTTTATGGATCATTTCGCGCGTACAGCCGCAATTTTTCTTTTTCCCTTTTTAAGACTACATTTTGTTTCCTACATGACAGGCATAGAGCGTTCCAGTTTGTCCCAGCTAGGTTGTACTTCGAAATAGGTCGCACTACACCTATAAATAAGGTTTCATTATACCGTTGGGTTTTAGGTGTAATTGAAAGTTGGTAACTGTTCTCTTCCAGACTCCTTAATGGAGTAGTAACGTCTGCAAAGGCATAAAGTTTTGTGAGATACAATGAAGGAGAATTAGCTTTTAGTTTAGTTAGTCATAATAGTTGTGGAACAAAGGTCAGCGCTCACTAAAGCTTCTGGTTAACTTGTAACAGTATTAATGTGATTATTATCTATTTGCCTCACTATTTTACAGGAATCACAAAAGAAAATTTACAGTGTCAAACTGGTGCTATATAAGGAGGCTGTCTGCTACCCCAATTTATATTTTGTTCCTGTATTCACATTAAAAGGGTTAACATGAACTCGCCTCTAGCTAGGCGCTTACATGCGAACACATCTTAAACAATGTTTTTAGCGCAACACTAAGAAAAAACATTTTTTTAAACGTTTTCCTACTTTTGTAACTTGTGAAATGAGCGTTCTTTTTTATGTGCATTTAGGAAGTTTCTCATGTTTCTCATGCGACGTGCAGTGCCGAAAATAATTTAATGTCGTACTTTGAATTTATGGGTAGAGGGTTCGGCGCAAACATAAAGTTGTTCAGTTATTGAATAAAAATGTCATGATGCTGCAGTAAAAGGCAGGAAATTAGGGGTACTCTTTTGATTCAGTAATTTGAGGCAGTTGTTTATTAAGTGCAGTTTTTGATGTACGAGTAGTTTATGGTCTGTCTCATCCTATCGCAATTTTGTGTTGATCACAGCGTAACTAAAAGAGGAGAATATTTAACTATAAAAGATAATCTCAATGCCTAAAAATAAAGTTTACGAGACTTCGAGTTGAACAAATAAGTGTTACGTTAATCAAAATATGAAACTACTGTCTAATACACCTAGAAAAGTCAGAAATGCGTGAATGTTCAATATTACGTCGAAATTGTCGTAATTTTTAATTTCTCTACAATTTTCTTATATTTTCTATTAAAGCAAAGTAAGATTTTCCAAGTAGAGTAACGTTTCGTATACAACCTTAAATATCCCAATTGGCTATGGTGACTACAAGCTGCTTACAGCTTTGCTTCGAAATTAAACGCCCTATCACCTTGTAGTCTTCCGAGAGGATTATTTACTTATTTCATTTAACGCTTGACAGAGCACGGGTAAGACACACGATTAGCAATCTACTAGGATTAAGACGAGGCTCAGTGGAAAGTCCTAGACGGAAAATACTATAACACTCCAACACGTTACTAAGGAAACTATTTCTGGGATTTTATACGAGTATTTATAGCGCTAAAGTCTTAAATGAAAAAAGACTCTTCACTATACCTAGTAACCGAATACTCAAACGCTACTCAACTTTAAGAAGTTCTTAAACATCATGGCGTCTTTTTCATACCTTTGACATGTAAAGCGACAGGTTGATGTTTAAGAAGCACTCAAAGTTAAGAAACATTTGAGTATTCGGCATTATGATCCGATTTTTCAATGTATAGATAAAAATAAAATTGTTTGTTATCGTATTATAGGTACCTATGGACAAATTGTTAATTAATTGTCATTTACCTCTATTTGTATTGTGATTTATTTTAGTTGGTTATTTATTCAACTTTTATCCGAGCATTGAAAAATCAACCTTATAAATATAATACTAGTATGATATTTATAGTGGCTCTAATTTATATACTTACTTCATTAGAAGAGCTATTGATTGAAAAGATTCAACCCGTGACCACGGCAGTTGAAAAGCTACCGAAACGTCGGGAAAACCAAAAACATGGAAAATAAGATCTTAACTCTTGTAATAAACAGTGCCCAATAATCCGTAAAAGTTGTTTTATTTCAAAATAGAAAAACAGTGTTTACTACAGATTTATAGTTATGGTTATTTAGTTAATTATAGAAAATTTAACCGTGTCTGAAAATTAAAATTTTCAGTCACGGTATTACGTAAGTAAAGTTGAAAATTAGTTGATTGCTACATCACTCGAGATTCTGATTAATGCCGGCTGGAGCTTTTCAATATCTTGATAGCAATTATTAGAGAGGCGACTCAAAGCAATTTCATCTAGTTGTTAACAAAGCTCTTAGATTGATGGCGCTAGGCCCAAAGGAACAAGACAAAGATGGCGTCTCGTGGCAGAGTCATTAATTGTAGCCACTGTATTAGAATATAATAAGATCGGTAGTGGCTGAGAATCTGTTTGTTAAACCGTGATTTGGATAATGTTGGACAATGATCTTATTTTAATAGTAGGTAGAGTAGAGGTACCAACCGACTATGTAATGAAAGATAAAAGGAATAGTGTACCACAGATTGACTACTATAAATGGCTATATATTTATGCTGAAGGATTGAGCAGTAGGCTTAAGTATCGAGGACGTATCGTCAAAAAATGTATAACGTATTGGGCAACGATCGTATCGGACGAATACGGGACTACATTTTCTTATTCTTTTTTTTGTTTTTATAAAGCAATTTCATCTACTTTTTAACAATGCTCTTAGATTTATGGCGCTAGGCCCACAGGAACAAGACAAAGATGGCGTCTCGTGGCCGTGTCATTATTTGTAGCCGCTGTATTAGAATACGTAGATTGAGATCGGCATTGGATGAGAATCTGTTTGTTTTACCATGATTTGGATAATGTTGGACAATGGGTCTAATAATCTCTCATTTAAATAGGTAATGAAGAAATATGAAACTAGGTACAAATGAAACAATGAAAGGAACAGTGTACCTACTTACAGAAGACTTATGAAATTTTAATGTTATATTGGCACTGGCAACTTAATAGCTTTCAGTGTTGCCTTTTTTCGTTGAATCATGTAGCTAAACTAATACATTGACATATATATCATATAAACAGAGGTTAACATCAGATCCCACCCCAGAATTTTGTTATAAATTAAGAAATATAGGCACTGGCAGTGTTCTCCGCGGAGAAAATATAAAATGGATAAACCAAGAGGAGTGGCTAAAAGGACAGGGATGTAGGTAAACCTCTCTGGGTGTCGGGGTTAAATCTAATTTTTCCCCCGTTAATGTCCGCTCTCCCCGCCCCTCCGAGCTCGGGTGAGCGCGAAAATTGTTACTCCGAAAGAGGAATTTCTGGAGTTCACTCGGCGAGAATCGCTTTTAGATTGGAACAGAAATGAGATGTTTATTGTTTGCCCTCTTATGCTCGTAATGCACACTTCGGACGAGATTTAGGAAGTGCTGTGTCACTTGTGCGTTAATAGGATTCTAAGTAAGGACGGAATACTGGTTGAATTTCAACAAAGTCGTTTTTTCTTATTATTTCGGTGTGATGACTTATTATTAGATTTTCTATATTGACTTTGTATTATTGTAGTTCCTGATATCTTAAATTATTATTAGATTTTTTTTTAAATATTGAGTTTGCATAATTGTAATTCCTGATATCGTTAATGAGATCAAACTATCTTAATAAACTTATGCGAGATCAGTGTTTAAAGTTTTGATGGCACTGAAATGATACAGTCGCACATCGAAATTAAAAGCACGGAAATATAGTCAACAACCAAGATGTCGCTTAATACTAATAACCCGCGAACCCTCGATATCGTATAAGTTCCCAACAAACTGTATTGCATAGAATATTGCTTTTGGGAATTCTGAAATGTTAATAGCATCCATCGGAATGACAAAATAATCCACGGAAATGAAACAAATATGCACCGAAATGCACCGAAATTATAAGTTTTTTTCGGTGAGTTTTTTATCATTTCGGCGGACAGTTTGGGGCACCGAATCAACCGAAATGAAAACACCGAAATTGAATTGCATCACAAAAATGTGCTGCAATTTGCTAGTTTCTTGTAAGAAAACTATTTATAATAGGATCTAATGAATACTACAAAAATAAACGTAGTACAATTAACGAATTCGCAAATACTTAATAAACTGTACTAACTCATTCGAAGTCAAGTTATAACTGTGCACGGAAATGATAAAAATTTGTCCAGTGTCCACCGAAGCAACATACATACGTTCACGATATATACATACGATCACTATTCACGATTCAAATAATAGCAGCCAAATAAACCTTAATAAGTTATAGTTTTTGTAGTACCTATGACGAAAAATAAATTAGTACATGTTATGAGGACAGGCATTGAAATGATAAATTTGGGGCTTTAGTTTTTTATCTAATTATCTGTAAACCGAAATAATTAATATTTTGTGCCTCGTATCTACTATCTCTTCTACCTAGAAAAAAAAAATGAATCGAACAGTAACGTTCTGCACTAGCAATTTCATCAATGCCGCACAAATTTTGCTGCTGGGAAATTCACCCTACTCATCAACTCTAAAGGAATTCGCAATGAGTTTGTTTTAACTTAGTCATTACGTCTAATAATGTATTGCCAGCGAAATGTTTTTTCTTTTTATGTATGTTTTCTTTTAACTAGTGAGTGGTTGAAATCCTTCTAATATTAATAGAAAGTTTGGATGTAACAAACACATTTTTATCCAGGTTTTACGGCTGAACGGATTTGTGTGAAAGGCACACAAATCCGTTCAGCCGTCCGGTCTTTGCTTGTTACGTAAAACATACGATACATTAACTCTCTGATATTCCCACGGGAAAAAGAACGACACAAGTGAAACCGCGGGCAACCACTGGTAACACCACAATAATCATATTTAAGTAAGTAGATACAGTCAACAGCACGAAGGATTTTACACTTCCACTACGAAAACTGCCGTTATTACGAACGACGTTGAAGGTCAAACTCTCTCACCTGCTGTTTTGTGTAAAACAAATGTATGTTTTTGTACAGATTATACTGTACCAATAGTAGTTGTTTTTGGTTGCTGCACCTGTGCCACAATCCGACTAGCGTGCACTGGCTTCGTGAATACTGAATTTATGCAGACGCATGTATTGATTACTTACTCCAGTAAGTGCCGGCCAGCAGTATGAGGATTTTGTTTTATGTTTGGACAATTTTCCTAGATTTGACAACAGAATTCTGTAATAATATAATTATTTTACTATGTAGTTTATATCAATGACTATTGGTTAATTAGCTTAATTAAAACGGTAGTGAAATAACTAAGTACCTATCTATGGGATAAATTCAGATTTTCATGGAAGTTTATTTTTAAGACATGTAGGCCATGTCATAAATAGTGAATGATTTATTTTCGTTTGTTAATTTTAAACTTTGTTTATTATTGAGACTGTTTACATAAATTGTTATAAAATAATTACTTATGTATTTCGTTGTTTTCAAATAAATTTTGGTTTAATATCTTTACGTTACACAGTCCACAATATAAAGCGGCCTTTTGAAAAGTAATTATCGACATAACGTTGTTTGTGTGGACGGGCTTTATCGTTGGTCAAATCATTGATTTCTGAGCGCCATACCGCTGACCACCGACTGGCGTTATAAAAATAAAATGCCGGCTTATATATTTATGAGCTGAGAAGTGAAATAAATTAAGAACTTAATTGAAATTTAATGGTGTCATTGAATTCTTTTTGTACCTAATGGAATAATGTAATAATATTAGTGTATTTAAGTAGCCAGATAATATCAAATAGAAATAGCTAAATACTACACTTGAATCGCTTATTTATGAAAGGGAACAAGTCACTACATCCTAACAAGACACAAAATATATAATAAATGTTGTTTTAAGTAATATTATGTGATTTATTGTAACTTAAATGTTTATTGAGGTAGAATATGAATTATTAACATATTTTCTGCATATAAACATACTTAAATTTTTTAATGAGGCAATTAGAAATTCCATGCCATGTTCCTTTTCTTAATCAAATTTGTAATATTGAAGAAAACACTAATATAATATTCAAATAACTTTATTAATTACGTACATTTTATGTTTTGGCGCGCACTATTCATTGAAATAAATAAAACAACTTTTACGGATATCAAACGCGCTATATTTCAAGAACTAAGTTGTAATTGTCCGTTTTTTAGGTCTTTAGGGGTTTTTTGATTTTCCCGACGTTTCGGCACCTTTTCAGCTGGCGTGGTCACGGGATGACCGTCAGTCATCTCGCATCCATAATTCATATTCTACCTAAATAAACATTTAAGTTACAATCACATAATATTACTCAAAACAACATTTATTATATATTTTGTGGCTCCTGTAAAATTAGGATGTAGTGACTTGTTCCCTTTCATAAATAAGCGATTTCTTTTGTTGGTCATGGATTTATTGTTGTGATTCTTAGGTAGAATACAGACACTAAAACAATAGTTCTTTAATCTTTGTCTTGGATTGTCTGTTCGTTTTACTCGATAAAACTACTGAATGGAAAAAAATAGGTATAAGTAATAGAAAACAAAACGACTGACTAGTTTCCATTTAGTTTTTAAGGGAGATTAACAGCTTAGAAATAAAATCAGTTATTCTTTTGGAAAGATATAGTCCTAGGTCCACACAGGAGAAGTCGCATGAAAACGCTAGTTAATAAAATAATTTCAACGAAGTCAATCTAATGTTATTTAGTGGTAGACAGTTCAAACGGTAGACTTAAATTTATAGTACACATAAATCAAATAATGTTTCCAGTTTGTACTAATCTCCGCTAACTCCGATAGTACGAGTTAGTAGTTTGTGAAATACAAGAGTGTTTGGTGGCGACCAAGTTGTTTTGTTATTGTTATTTTAAAGTTGAATCTGGAATTTATTAATTGCTTTATTTAGTGTGATTGATTTTGAACTATTCTTAGATCCAGCATTGATCAGCATATTTCGTAATAAAGTAATTGCATTCGTGCTTAAAGTCAGCGTCCAATAATTAGATTAGTCGAAAAATCACATCAATGAATGTTATCTGTTAGAAAATAAATCGAAAAATTATTTATCAAAAAAGCACAGAATAGGTAAATGATTTGTATTGCAACAAACAAAAAAACATAAATCAATAATTTCAATCAAAAAGTTTTCTTTAACGAAACTCACGTTCGTATTTTGTAATCAACACAACATGATATATTTGATTATAACGCACACCGGATCCTCGTGAAAATATTTACTAGCAATTTCATTTTACGAGAGTTTTTTTACGAGTAATATCGGTAGAATGGCGAAGCCGAAAAATCAGTCGATTGGGGTCGCCCGTAATTATTTAGGGATGGTCGAACCACAGAATAGAAAAGTTAGCAGAAGTCACGTTAAGAATAATTCTCGAAAATCTTGCCTGACTCAATAAGGTTGCTACATTACTGAATCTGTCTTTTACTGACATTGGTTGAACCTACTTTGCTAGTTGTTTATTACATCCTGTTTGTTATGTAATATCAATAATACCGGTTATTAAGTTTGCCTGACTCACTAGGATTGCTACTGTACTGATTCTGTTTTTCATTGTCATAGGTTTAGCTAGTTCTACCTCTACCTCTTTGCTAGTTGTTTAAAACAATTTTTATAAGTAATATGATAAGTGAATAATACCCCTTATTTATTTTGACAATTGTGACTGATATCTGCTTTATACCGCTGAAAAAAGCCTGAAAACGTAACTGCAACAAGTGTGTGCCAGAAATGACACGTTGCGTCTTTCAGTCTTATCTCTGCTTGGTCATCATAACGTACTTTGTGGCCGGACACTCCGAATCCTAGGGTCATCACGAGAGTTATTTATGTGAATAATGTTAGCTTTTCTTTCGGTGAAATAAGGTTTTACGCGGGAGAAAAATGGTAGTGTACTGGAAATGTTAAGGTAGCGATTTTGGTTTGAAGTTTTGGGTTAATTTATAAATCTGGGTAGTAGAATACTCGTAGATTATCGCAGACAGATGTTCAAGACACAATTTTGATACTAAAATGAAACAAAACTGTATTGCAAGTACGAGTAACTGTAACGTTAACAAATATTAACAAACGCTAAACAAGTGTTATTAATTGATAAACGCAAATTTTTTAATAATGAAGTTATTTTAGAACATTATAACGTTATTGTTATCACTTTGGGTTTCATAGTAATATTCATAGTATTTACGTAACTACTTATGTCATATCTATGTTCTAAAGAGCGAAAAGCTAGAAATGCGAAATGCGCCGTATACAGTTACACTCAAACAGTGTGACTAACGATTTGTTGGTCACCAATATTCACTTTTTTCAAGAGTTGTCTATAATAGTTGTCTACTCATGATTTGTACACGTTGATTTATATATATACGTCGTGTTTTGCGAAGGATAGGATATTTTATTATATTGCGAATACACGAATAATTAGACAATGGGGATGACATTTCTCAATTTTTCAAAAAAAATAGGGTTTTTGCGAAAACACGAAGAGTTAGTAATAATCAAATTCTTAAGACGCTACACGGAAAATGTATTTACTTTTTGATATAAAAGTATAGGATGGATAGAGATGTTACAATTCTGGTAATAAGATATACACTTCATACCTTTATCTAGATTTCTAATGTTCTGGTACATTACAAATCTAGATAAAGGTATGAAAAAAAAACTATTATATGATTTTGCTTTTCAACAAGACCCCTTATAAAAACGAAAATTCAAAATTATTCTCAAATGGGGTTACATATTTTATTTATGGAAATTG
The DNA here is from genome assembly GCA_910589605.1 of Chrysoteuchia culmella. Classification (NCBI taxonomy): domain Eukaryota; kingdom Metazoa; phylum Arthropoda; class Insecta; order Lepidoptera; family Crambidae; genus Chrysoteuchia; species Chrysoteuchia culmella. The sequence continues at coordinate 14,549,898 of OU342651.1, read as the reverse complement.
ATTTAATTTGTGGACACCAATAATATTTAGCATCGTGTAGTTTCATTTATCTTTAACCGCTAATAGTTATTTACTACGAAGTGATTTAGTGTTTTTTTGCCTAATATGAAAATCGGTCTCCGATGCGGTCCCGCGTGCGTCCTTCTCTCATTATTGTCTCGATTCAGTCGTATAGCGCCTTATCTCCGTTTGGCTGGATTTTTGCTTGCTGGGCAACTCTTATTCTGGTTGGTTCCTAGATTTACTCTGAAGCATTCCTGTGATTCAGGTATTATATCATAAACATTTAAACCAATCAGAAGAAGAGTTGCCAGCAAGCAAAAATCAAGCCAAATCAGAGTGGTTATAAGGTTATTCAATGTTACTAACGAAATTCGTATTATTGCAAAAATCCTATCTTTTATAGATTGATAAATGTAGACAATGTGTCTAATAGGCTATTTGACAGGTTTTGAAAATCCATTTTATATTATGTAGTGGAGTTTAAGGAACCCAGTAAAAGTTGTTTTTTTAATTCTGGTACATAATTTGCTGAAAAATATCAAATTAAAAATTCAATATTTAAATAGCGCGCCAAAACGCTACTTTGACAATATGGCGCTGCAATGCGTTCGGTGACGTCACTTGCCTGAATTCTGCATATCATCCACATACATAGTCAAACGAGGTTTACAAGCAGGTGACGTCATTATAAACTCGACGAATCAGGAGCGTTTTGTGTCACGTGACAAAACGTTTAAAAATGCATTTTAATTTACGGATTTTTAAATAAATTTATAATTATTTTCAACTTACGTTAATAAAAAACCATTTATGAACTCATAATTTATACTGATAACAGTATTTAACACTTTATTTTTCGCATTGTCAAATAGCAATATTATCCGTGTTTTCGCTATTCCCTAAGATTTTTGGGAAAATTTTATTTATTAAATTATCCTACGACAACTATAGTGTCTGTATATGGTGTGTGTATGTGGTGCGTTTTTGCCTTTCTCTGTAGCCAGCAGTGTTGGAAGAAGATTTGCCTCGATTTCGAATTATTTTCAGAATAGTATTGTAGCATTTTAAGTTATTTGGATCATGCTTTTTAATACATCTCCTGATAAATAACCACTTTTTCCTTTTTTTGTTCTCGGCATAATCGGTGTACATACATAAAAAAATAATACAAACCGAATTGGGAACATCCTCCTTTTTGGAAGTCGATTAAAAATATTTCCTTACATACTTCGTGCGTGATTACCTACTTTAAAGTTGCTAATTTATGTTGATTCCGTTGAAAAGTGGTGATATCCAAAGTCCAACAGTAGGTACTTCGTATTCGAGTACAAAGGTTCTTGATATATTCGAAATCTTCGCCGAACGCACTAAGTTATTTTAAGAAAATCAACAGAGAGACCTAAGTCCACAATATCAACTAGATATGGTATCATTATTTCGTGTCACGTTCGACGGCCTGAGCGTATTGATTGCGGCCTCATTCAATTAATGCTATTGTGGACTTTACGCTGTTGATACAAGTAATTTTGGGCCTTTCTCTGAATCCTTCCTACGTGAGTTGTCTGATTTATTTTGATAAAGTAACTGGTACGACGGAAATGCCTACTTCTGGATAGTTTTAGATCGGTAGGTGAAAGAATAAAGCCGGCCATCTGACAAAGAATAACTTTGCCAAGATTGTAGGTCATTGAAATCTTAATTTTTTTATAAATCAAGGTAAGTAAATACTGTGTGAATGTAATATAAATGTTATTTTTGTGCCTACTCGTTTAAAGTAGAAGTTCCGAACTTTGAATTGTATTTTAATTTGACTATCAGGGTATACGTACAATTTAAGTTTTGGCGCGCACTGTTCATTGTTGTCACTGTTAAAAGACCTTTTACGGATTTTTAAGCGTGCTCTATTTCACTAACTTAGATCTAATTGTCCGTATTTTTTAAAGATTTTTTGAGTATTTTTTTGGTTTCCCTGACGTTTCGGCATCTTTCCAGCTGCCGTGGTCACGGGATGACTGTTACCCTCGAAAAGTTAAATTACTTTTTCGTTCGGATATGGTTAGACATTTACTATGGCAATAATTATTATTGATTTGTTTATTATCAGAGTATGTTCTTCCAAACTGAGTCATAGATTAAGCTTTAGCAACCCATGACCGTAACAATGAGATTATTCTAAAGAAACTTCTACTCCAAACAGTTCAAGTCATATTTGCTTAGTGACTTAATAAAAGCTCAACCGACAAAAGCAGTCGCATGCACAACCATAGTATCCATTTACCTCCATACAAATTCCGCCAAGTATAGATACGAGTATCCCTAAGTCGGTTAGCAAAGACGGAGCGTAAGTTTAATGGGCTCCGACGACGCCTGACTTCGCAATTGGGTTGTAGCTGAAAAGCGCGTTAAGAACTCACGTGTTTCCTCAATAAATTAACGGAGCCGCTTCGCTCGCTCGCTCGTACTCGTATCAGATGTACGTAAAGTATTACGTAAGTGTAAATGATATCCCGGTTTCGCTGACCTCCGACTAAGTAAAATTTTCGTTATTATGAATGTTAAATTTTTAGTTAATAATTGGTGTTTCTTACGTTGCTTGGTTACGCACTCGCATGTTTTTTCAACAACGAGAGGCGCGGGCGCTTCGTTCCCTCGCTCGTGCTTGTAATTCTAGATAGAACTACAAATAGGGTAAAGGATACGTGCCGCACTTTTTGAAATGCCTTACAGCTACAAATCATGTGCAAAATCAACTAACTGTTTATGCATACATCAAGTGTGATCCTTCATCTTTAAGTTCATGTAACACATACACGTCCAGTCCGAAATTCTTTGAAAATCTCATAACCAGCCCGAAAATTGAATTCCGCAATTAGAATGTATAAAATCCAGGCAGCCCAGTATAGCTAAGTACTTCGTACGGCCGACATTTGGGGTACGCGGAGCGGGCTATCTAGTCTAGGCAATTCGGACTTGAGGTCATTATAGGAGTTTTAAAATTGCGGCATGTATCCGACTGCGGCACCTTTCTGTGTCTTACCCCATCTACGTAAAATATTACGTAACGTGTAAATTATATACTGATTTCGCTGACCACTGACTGACTTATTAAGTAATCTGAATGATAAATGTGTATACCATTTGCGTGTTTAGGAATTAATGGTTTAGTTTTCCAGTTTAGTTACGCCTACAGAGAAAGAAGAGAACGGATTTTCGATAATATTGACATGTACGAGTCAATATTATCCAAATGTATGTATGTATATAAAAATAAAACGTATTCTTCTAAATGTAAATTAATTGTATCCACAGTACGATATAGGTTTTGAATTTCGCTAATTAATGGTTTAGATAGATGTGTCCTGATGTGTTCAAAAATATGTACTTACCTATACATTTAATTTGTAAGTGCTTTAAAGTAATCGATACACACAGAAGCAACTTACGAAATAAGGAAATGTAGGTGTTATAAATGGGTATATAAGTTACTTGTGTGATTATAAGCTATTTTTAGAGTAAAGGTTATACGCAACATAATAAGATAACTGCTTATTTGCTGTATGAAGACATAAAAGCAATTCCCATGGACAACCGGCCTAGACATTCTATGAGCAGAAAGTAAAGATAGTCAAGCAACAGCAGCTACGTCTGTACACTTTGACCTTGAGAGCGCCCTTACGTCGCTCGTAATAGCGACGGTTTTGGTAGTGCAAATGTAAAACCGTACGTGCTGTTGACCGTGCATTTGGCAATATCTGTATTATTCCTTATTTATTTGACATCAACTTTTGTTGGAGAGTGAATAAGTTGATCATCTATTTATTTAATTAGCCCACGTAAGCTTTAATAGTTCATGTATAGGGAAGACAAAAACCACATCCTCAACAGAAATAGCGAAATTATAAGACCATTAAATCATATATCGTAGTGAATAGTAGAATGATTTTGTTGATTCTAATCTGGCATTAGTAGAGTTATCCAGAAAAATCCTAAAGTATAAATATTTAAAAAAAAATATAGTTTTTTCGTTTCAATGCCAATCATAAGTAAGCCAACAAATTCATTGTATGCATCGAATATAAATCATATTGTAATGTTTTTTATGCAATAAGTAAATAAGAAAAAACAAGAAAAAAATGGAAACTTCTCTAAAACCTCAAAACTTAACGGTGTTCTTCAGCGATCGATACAAGGCAGTCTTTGAAATATCACCTTGTTTCTGGGTATACTACCGCAAGGCCACGGAACCGCCACAGCTATCAATCAAGCATGCAAAGCGATGGCGTGCCAAATACCACCTAGTACCCCTAGCACATAAGTACTATAGGTACTAATACTACATACTAGAAATTTCAATGAAAATTGAAAACGTGCCTATACAGAAACTCTATTTACGTATTTGAAGAATGTGAGAATTAGGCCGAAGAAGGTACAATCGGGGAACGTCCCGGTTGACCAGTATAGTTTTTTGGGAAACGTTTTCTTGAAAAGTAGAAATGTTATAGAAATAATTTATTATTCAAATGAAATACCTCTCTGTTCTATTACACTGGGGAACAGGGGTTTTGTTTTATGAAGTTTCATAGCTGATTCTTAATGATTTTGCCGCGCTGATTACAAACCTAAAATCCCTTTTCCTGTAGCATCTCTACTTTTTGAGATATCGATGGTGGGAGATTTAAGAAAAATGCATGAATTTCGTAACTAAATTCTTTTATTAAGGAAAACTAACACGAAAAAAAAATTCTTTTATAAGACTCTTGAATGGGCCGAGTCCACATTATTATTATGAATGCTCCAGCAGTAATCAGCAATCATATTAGCATTCCAACGACCTAGGTATCGTCCTTCCATTGTGCGAATATCTTGATGGAAACGTTTTCCCTGCTCTTCGCCTATGTCGCCTGAATTTTCTATAAAACAGTCTAAATGACTAAACAGAAAATGTAGCTTATTGCTCATGTAGCATCCGAGTCGCTGGAAGTGGAGCATCAGCTGTGCAATGCGTTCAGAGTAGTTACGTAACTTTCTATTTCCTAAGAAAATTTTAACCACCCAAACGAACTCAGTCCACGTTGATTTTTCGATATCTGTCAGGTTTGGTCCTTTAACGACGATAAGCTTCAATGGATGTTCGCGCTTACAGTGCGTCAACGACCGCGAGCATCTATTGATGCTCTGGGCCCCCTCACGACTCTCTTCCTTATAACTTCTGTCCTAAGACGTATTTTCGTATACGGTTTTCGATATACCACAGATAAAAAATACAGCTACAAATGGAGAACAAAAAACACGACAAAAAGTTAATATTTTTTTTTTTTTTTTTTTTTTATTTATCTATATTTTTTTTTAAATCGCGCGGGCGAAAATTTAAACGCATACTTATTGTTTTTTTTATATGGAAACCTCTTTATGTTTTGCTATTGTTTGAAAGGTTTTATTATGTAGTTTCTAAAAATATACAGTTGTACAACGTTTTTTCGTCACCCTGTATCTAAAAATCACATTTGATTATAAGCAGGCGCATTAGTGTAGCAAAGGCCGCCGCGAACGACGATAAAAAATAAACACGTCGTAAAAATGTCAAACAGTCGTAAGTTGATAGCCTGATTCATATTCTTTCCAGAAATGTAACTCAAGTCCCTGTAACTATAAACATCTGGCCGTGAGAACAAAACAAAGGCATAAGTGCTTAGCGCAGCAAAAAACGGTGTCGAGTGACGCATGTGACACTTTTTTTTGGCGCGCGGGGTGTCATTGAAAGGTTAACTGCCTAATCTGTGGACCATCAAAAATCCCTGCCTTAGTTTTTTTAGTACTCAATTTCGGAAAAGATTTAACAATATACTTTAAACATTCACTATCTTTGTTAAGAGCTTTTACAAACTGTTTCATCAGCCCTAATTTTATATGAAGTGGAGGCAGTATTATACGGTCTCTTCATACTAACGGAATATTTATCACATTTAGTTTTCCTAGTACTAGTGCTTCCCTCAAAGGCCAATCTTTCTTAGTTCAATGTTCAGCTTTCGCTCTGCTGTCCCATAAGCACATGAAACAGGGGTATTTCGTATATCCACCTTGCTGACCCAAGAGGAAGTTGACCATTTTTAGATCAACGCATATAACCCAGTTATGCTATCCAGAAAATTCAGGTGACTTAAGCGAAGAGCTGTCAAGATATTCGCACAATGGAAGAACGATACCAAGGTCTTTGGAATGCTAATATGATGGCTGATTACTGCTGGAGTATTCTGAATAATAATATGGACTCGGCCCATTCAAGAAAGTTATATAAAAGATTTTTTTTTTCGTGTTAGTTTTCCATAATAAAAGAATTTAGTTACGAAATTCATTCATTTTTCTCAAAATCTCCCACCATCGAAATCTCAAAAAGTAGAGCTGCTACTGGAAAATGGTTTTAGATTTGTAATCAGCGACGTCAAATTAGTGAGAAACCGTTCAAAAGTTAAAAAAAAGTTAAATTTTTGTTCCCCCAGTGTTATTTATGATATAAACGTTTTCTATATATCTATTACTTTTTTAAATAAAGTTCCCTAAAACTCTACTGATCAACCGGGAAGTTCCCCGACTGTACCAAGACCAACTGGAAATTTCAAAAGATAATAAAAAATCTGATATATGTCTGGGTGTTATATTATTAATTACCCTTGTATTTATTTATTTTAACCCGTGAAACAGCCCCTAAAAGTAAGAAACTCTGAAAATTAACTAGGAACTTAAAACATAATTTGTTAATAAAACGCGCGTATAACAACGCAAAAGTTTTTTAATTCACTTTTTTTGGAAATCTTTGTTGGTTCTAATATTCGTAACACAACTGCTTATGATAATTTTAGCATAAGATCAATGTATGTGCAACTGCCTGCTATCTATTTTGTTTCGACTAAGCTTGACCCGCGTGGACTAGTTCCAATTTCCTATAAAAACTTTCAACCCTTATTTTACCCCTTCAAGATTTATTTTCGTGACAAAAGGTCTTTTTTCGATGTTCTATCTATCTCTATACTAAAGTCGTCACATTGGTTCGGATGTTAAGGCGTAAAGACACAAAGTTTTATTTTTGTAAATACATGCTACATAATGTAAGAAAATGTAGCTGTGTACTCGATATAAAATAAAACATTTAAACAGCTAATTAAAAATCATAATCTAAAAACACAGAAAATTGTATTAACATTTGTTCATTTCACATCCTCATGATGGCTCAATAACGCCATCTATTGTCACTCGCTGGAAATTCTTAACTAAATTATATTTAATAATGTCAAAATCACTGCCGAACTACTCCTTTAATGCTTATAAAAGGGTATTATGTTCAATTTAATTATTGCAATGTTGTTTTTGTAAGTTTAGCGTTTATTAATTGTTAAGTGTTTGATTTGACTCGAAATTCGAGGCTACACTAGCGCCCTGCGGAGTCGAAAATAAAAGAACAGCAGCCATTTTTTGGGGCGATGATTATCGTGTTGTGTGGTTGTGACGCGTTGAGAAAAAAAATTCTAATTGTAAAAGTTTTGTTAAAATAAATGTTGTAATCAATTAAAGAAGTCTTATTAATAATTGGAAGAATCACCAGTCGGTCAGTGAGTGTGGAGTGTGTTAAGTTTTCAATCAGAAGTGACAAGAACACACGCTGCCGCCTCGCCGCCGAAGCAAGTTTGCAGCAAAGGTGAATTTCGGCGAGATAAGGTCAGGAAATTCCAAATTGTACTTTATGGAAGCGGCAGACTGCTAAGTGAATAATATAAACTCAATCTTTCAAAGTGAAAATATCATTCCTTGTGGATTGGTGCTGCGGCCGACGGCATTGGTTGGCGCCTACACATACCAAAGTTGTTAATTGTGATACTTGCAATAGTGAGACGCGACCCGCGTGTGACTATCACGTTCGCGTAGGTACTTAGCTGGAGCCGCCGCACCGTCCGGCCGGAGCGCATGGCAGAGCGAATCGCTGCGCGTGCGAATTCATTAACATACCGAGATAACGAAGACGGCTTGTTCAAAGTGATATGTTAGGTAATTGTTTACTTGAGCGAACTGAGTAAACAATCTATATACTGTTTATTGCTTGAAAATTACTTGAAACAAAACTGTGTTGTGTTTGAATTGTTTAGGATTGTAATTTGAGTGGTTAATACTGTTATTTCGTTATAGTAGTAGTATTATACGACCAAGATATTTGAATTTAGTTGTTAAAAGGACAGTAACTTAATACATTTGTTGATGTTAAAATTGTATTTATATCATACTGGTTTTAACTTAGATGTTTACTTCACAGTAAAACGGATATATTATAAAGTGGTTTAAAGTTTTGATATGGTATTGGGTTTGATAACAAACATAGTATAATCTAAGTTTCAATTCATAATTCTTTTAGTTATGTTACACGAAAAATTTGTTAGTTAAAAATTAGTTTTACGGCGTAAGTAATTGAAGTAAGCTTCATAGGTAATTTGAATAGATTGCTAACGCTGCAAGGTGTAGAAAGTGTTGCGTTTTAGTAATCTTATTTATTAGTTTTTAATTAATTATCTCTTAAATTACATACTAGAGTTTGAGATTAGCCTAAACATTTTTTTTAGCAAGTTAAGTGGATGCTGTGGTTCACACTTATTTTATAATTTATTAATTGTTTTTTGCGTCTAGAACTTGTTATCGAATTCCTAGTTATGGGGCCTAGTAGACGTTCTAGATCACGTGAAAGGCGAGCGTCAAAACGAAGACATCGCCGGTATTCCACCAGTATCAGTGAATATTCGTCATTGTCGTCGGATACGACTGATGAACGATTACGTAAAAGAGTTAAGGTGTCGGATAAACGCAGTAACCGAAAGTCCAAACGCAGTTATCGGTCTAAGAAATCGAATAGAAACAAAGACAAGTCTAGAACCCCAGTTGTTGGGATTGCTAATACACCCCTGCCACCGGCTGTGCCGCCATCACCTTCCAGTAATGTAACAGTAGTAGATCCTAATAATTTTGATAGCCATGCTCACACTTTAGCACCGATAAGTCATGGTTTTGCGACACACATAAATGTGATACCTGAGTTTGACCCTAGCGATGGGTCGCAAAGTATTGAAACGTGGATTCATAAGGTAAACGAATGTCGCCAAATATATTCATGGAGCGAGATGCAGACCTGTCATTATGCGTTGGCCAAGCTTACAGGTCTCGCCAAGCGATGGTATCAAGGGCTTTCTTCCGTACTATTTACCTGGGACCAGTGGATAGAAAAGTTAAAGGCTGCATTTCCCTCAACGGAAAATTATGGCGACCTTCTCCACCGGATGTTACAAATACGTTGTAAATTAGGGCAACCACTAGACGTTTATTACTATGAAAAAATGATTTTCATAAATAAATGTGAAATATTTGGTCGTAAAGCCGTGGGCTGTCTAGTTCACGGGATTGACGACAAGTTCATTAGGATGAGCGCCAATGCATGCCGATTTGAAGAGCCTGAACAGCTCTTCTCTTATTTAAAGACGTTGGCGCAGAATGACCACCTTATGGTAAATAGGCGAAAAACCGAAACAAGGGCATTTTATAATAATAGAGAAGCTAGGTTAACTCCATTTGGAACACGAAATAACTCTGACAGCGTAAAGCCTGAAATAGTATGTTTTAATTGCGGAGAAACTGGACATATTCGCTCAAGATGTAACAAACCAATGAAGAAATGTAATATTTGCCGTAGAGTTGGTCATTTAGCGCCCGAGTGTCGTGCGTACAAAGCTGGGTCTATACCGAATCCTAGCGTCAATAATGACAATAGTCATAAAGCATTGGAATCGTCCACTGTTATGAGCATTAGTTCTAGTGAAACGGAGAGCAAAAAATTTAACAAGCTTGTTAAAGTGCAAGGTGTGCCTAAAAACGCGTTTATTGATCTAGGTAGCAATTGTACACTTATAAAAAAAAGTGTGGCTAAAGAAATTTTTATAGATTGGAAAACTGCAGACGGTATTCCATATTTACGCGGTTTTGGAAATTCTAGCGTTGAACCTTTAGGCGTCGTTAAAGGCTCTTTAAACATAGATGATATTGAAGCGCAAATAGATTTCGTTGTGGTAGCTGACCATTACATGCCAAGTGATGTTATATTGGGTCAGACGTTCACTGAATTACCTAATATTATTATGCTTAAAACTTCACAAGAGCTAATATTTTATAACGTGCCAAGTGATGACCTTATTGAAAAATTTAGTAAGATTAAATTGAGTACATTGAAAGAGGTAAACATTGATCCATGCACCACCTCTCCTGTAGAAGTAGTAACGGAGAAAGAATATAATGGTACATTATATGTGCCTGCACGTTGTTGTGGTACTCCAATTTTGCAATATATAATATTACCCGGCATATATAATTTCACAGCTGGTACTGGCATTATTATGATATCAAATGTTAAAAACGTATGTTTAAACTTTAAAGTGAATCAAGTGTTGGCGCGAGGCTCTTGTTTCGATGAAGTGGTCGAACCTTATGTTGGATGTGCAAGTATCGACCACACGCCGGTAACCGCTTTACCGCTAGAAGATATTCGTGTAGGTACCAATTTAACTAACCAAGAATTGGAAAAACTAAATGACTTACTAAGCATGTACAGGGACTGCTTTGCTATTAACTTATCGGAGCTCGGTAAGACAAATTTAACTGAGCTAGTTATAAAACTAAAGGACGACACTCCAGTAGTTTACAACCCATATAGGATGTCAATAAAAGAAAAAGAGCATTTGACACACATAATTGAAGATTTGCTACAAAATGGAATAATTAGGGAGAGTTCATCTTCTTACGCTAGTCCTGTTCTTTTGGTCAATAAAAAGAATGGTGAAAAACGTTTGTGCATAGATTACCGCGCGCTAAACAGAAAAACAATCAAAGATAAGTATCCCCTACCTAGAATAGAAGATAAGTTAGATTGTTTGGGTGGCAACCAATTCTTTACCAGTCTAGATTTAGCATCTGGATACTATCAGGTACCTGTTGCTGAAGATAGTAAACACCTTACAGCTTTCATAACGCCGGACGGCCTATACGAATACAACCGTATGCCGTTCGGATTAGCCAATGCCCCTAGTGTTTTTCAGCGAGCAATTAACTCTATGCTTAATGGAGCTGGGCAAAAACTGGTGTTGGCTTACATGGATGACTTGCTGGTTCCATCTAAAAGCATTCAAGAAGGGCTAGACAAATTAGAGAAGGTTTTTAATATGTTACGAAATGCCAAATTAACTCTAAACTTAAAAAAGTGTGTGTTCTTCCAAGATAATATTGATTATTTGGGCTACGAAATCACCAAAGATGGCATCAGACCTGGTGCTCATAAAATTGATGCCGTCAAACGATTCCCTGAACCTAGAAACGTTCATGAAGTGCGTCAATTTGTAGGTTTAGCAAGCTATTTTCGTAAATTTGTACAGAATTTCTCAATAATCGCTAGACCTCTTACAATGCTTACAAAAAAGAATGTACCGTGGTGTTTTGGATCTGAGCAGATCAACGCTTTTAATACCCTTAAAGAACACCTAACATCTAGACCCATATTGGTACTATACGATCCACAAGCGCAGCTTGAAGTACACACAGATGCAAGTAAAATGGGGGTGGGAGCCATACTCCTGCAACATACCAATGGTGGTCTACGACCGATTGCTTATTATAGCCGTCAAACGTCACCTGAAGAACAAAAATTTCATTCCTATGAGCTAGAAACGTTGGCGGTGATCACAGCTTTAAATAGGTTTCGGGTATATCTCCTAGGTGTTTCTTTTAAACTTGTCACGGACTGCAATGCAATTCGCAGTACCATGACAAAAAGAGATTTAGTTCCCCGAGTTGCAAGATGGTGGATAGCGATGCAAGAATTTGATTTCACTATAGAGTATCGCGTGGGTTCTAAAATGGCGCATGTAGATGCTTTAAGCAGAAACCCCATCAATGCTGAAGCTCCACAATGTCGTGATGATGACGTATACATCTTTCGCATCGGTACAGATAGTGGTACCCTGGATGACAGGTGGTTACAAACTGTACAGCAAGCTGATACTGAACTTCAAAGAATTGTGCAAATACTTAAAGATGATAACACGAACAATGTGATAGAGATAAAAACAAATTTCACTATAAAACAAAATAAACTGTACAGAATTGTAAAACGAAATGACAGTGTCAACTTGCTGTGGGTAGTTCCCAAATCGGTGAGATGGCAAATATTGAAGAGTAATCACGACGACATTGGACACTTTGGTTATGAAAAAACGTATGACCGAATACGTAAGGTATATTGGTTTAAAAATATGCGCAAATTTATTAAGAAATATTGTGAATCGTGTCTACATTGTGCGCACAACAAAGTACCCGGTGGTCCGAAAGAGGGTATGCTACACCCCATACCTAAGCCTAACAAACCTTTCGAAGTATTGCATGCAGATCATTGTGGCCCATTTCCACAAAGTAAGAAGCGTAATTGTTACATCTTAGCAATAATAGACTCTTTCACGAAATTTATTTTCATTAAAGCTGTTAAGGATTGTAAAAGTAAAACAACAATTAACGTTTTTGGGGAATATTTCGCACTCTTCGGTGTACCTCTTCGGTTAATCACCGATAGAGGAACAAGCTTTACCAGCCATGAATTCTCCAGCTTTATCAAAGACAAAGGCATTAAACACATTTTGAACGCGGTGGCAACCCCACGAGCAAACGGCCAAATTGAACGGTACAACCGTTCAATTGTTGATTCGCTCACCGCCCTTAATCACAATAGACCAGATAATGAATGGGATGTTATGATACCACAAGTTCAATGGGGTTTGAACAGTACTTTAAATAAGGCAATTGGTAAATCCCCAGTAGAACTCTTGTTCGGTGTTATTCCCACTGGTATGTCAGATGGAATAATGAACTCTATGGTGTCAGACGCACACAAGCCTGAAGAACTCGCGACATTAAGAGCGAATGCTAGTACTCGTATGCAACTAGAGCAAAATAAACAAAAAGCGCGTTTTGACAGGACTAGAAAAGTTGCTAAGCAATATGAGATAGGTGACTTAGTTCGAGTAGAAAGAGAGATAAGTAACGTGTCAGGTCAAAGTAAGAAATTACAGCCTAAATGTATGGGACCTTACAGAGTTGTAAAAATATTAGGAAATGATAGGTATGAAATAGAAGACACCCCAATTACTAAAAAACCGGGTAAACCTGTTTACAAAGCAGTATTTGCTGTCGATAAGATTCATCCGTGGTTGGTATTTTCTAATGACCCTATAACTAGCGATTCTGACAATAACAGTGACGATAATTCTGAGTGCACAAAGTAATTTGTCTGTGTTAATAATTTCGGTATTGTACTTCAGTTTATTACGCAGTATTTACTATTGGAAAATATAAATAAATCTATTACAATATTGGTTGTTGTGGCGACTAACGTTACTAGCCCTGCGTGGCGTTACTAGCCCTGCGTGGCGTTACACTAGCCCTGCGTGGCGTTACTAGCCCTGCGTGGCGTTACTAGCCCTGCGTGGCGTTACCAGCCCTGCGTGGCGTTACTAGCCCTGCGTGGCGTTACCAGCCCTGAGTGGCGTTACCAGCCCTGAGTGGCGTTACCAGCCCTGAGTGGCGTTACCAGCCCTGAGTGGCGTTACCAGCCCTGAGTGGCGTTACCAGCCCTGAGTGGCGTTACCAGCCCGGAGTGGCGTCACCAGCCCTGAGTGGCGTTACCAGCCCTGAGTGGCGTTACCAGCCCTGAGTGGCGTTAACAGCCCTGAGTGGCGTTACCAGCCTTGAGTGGCGTTTGACAGCTTTTAAGTAATGTTTCGAATCCTGGACGGCGTCACAATACCTGGATGGCGTAAGCAGAGCGACCAGATGTCGCCACCGACCCTGAATGGCGATACCAGCACTTGTGGCATTACCAGGAGCTGTAGTGTTACGTGGTGTTTTTACTAACATTTGGTGAAGGTCTTTTGTCCGTCGTCGTGGCAATACCTAGACCTCGTAGCGCTAGTTTTTGTTTGTATTTGTTACAATAGTTTATGAAAAATTTGAATAAGATAGACTCTAAAATTTAGACTATGTTCATTCATGGTAAAGGTGCCATCTTTTATAAAAAAAAAAAAAAAAATATTTTTGTTTGGTCCCATTACTGCTTAAATAATTTTGATTATATTTGTTTTATTCATTTCTTTATCTTTAATGACGATTGTTACTGATAATTATGATTTCTGTAATAAATCTTAGATGTATTTAACTTCGCGGGGACGCGGTGCCGTCAGAATTGGCCGAATGTAAGAAAATGTAGCTGTGTACTCGATATAAAATAAAACATTTAAACAGCTAATTAAAAATCATAATCTAAAAACACAGAAAATTGTATTAACATTTGTTCATTTCACATCCTCATGATGGCTCAATAACGCCATCTATTGTCACTCGCTGGAAATTCTTAACTAAATTATATTTAATAATGTCAAAATCACTGCCGAACTACTCCTTTAATGCTTATAAAAGGGTATTATGTTCAATTTAATTATTGCAATGTTGTTTTTGTAAGTTTAGCGTTTATTAATTGTTAAGTGTTTGATTTGACTCGAAATTCGAGGCTACACTAGCGCCCTGCGGAGTCGAAAATAAAAGAACAGCAGCCATTTTTTGGGGCGATGATTATCGTGTTGTGTGGTTGTGACGCGTTGAGAAAAAAAATTCTAATTGTAAAAGTTTTGTTAAAATAAATGTTGTAATCAATTAAAGAAGTCTTATTAATAATTGGAAGAATCACCAGTCGGTCAGTGAGTGTGGAGTGTGTTAAGTTTTCAATAATATAGGCACACGGAATACTTAGTAATTTGTGATCGAAATCGAATCAATATCAAGATTCAATTTAACTATAATTTGACCCGGTTAGCGTCATCAGCCATTTTTAATATCCCCACTGCTAGGGCTCTGGCCTTCCTTATGGATGGATAAGGAGAATGTGCCATGACCCACAACGCAGGCCCAATGCGGCCGCGACCAACGGCTTAACGTGCCTTCCAAACACGAAGGAGCTCGAGATAGTAAATTTTTGACCGACCATTACAAAAGCTGCTTAACCTTAACAATTAAAGGCCGACCGCGCAAACCACTGCGCCACGGGCTCCTCAAATCTCAACTTTTGACCACGTTAGTATCAAGGTATTTGGGCAAAAAAATGAGAATAATTTATCAGAGGTTTGTAATATAAAACATTATTCTTTTAACTTTGAGTACCAAAAACGAAACAAAATTAAATCAAATGTACACACAGCATAATGCCGTGGGCGAACGTGCCCGACGCTAATTAAATTTTAGTGAATGCCATGGCATCGCTGCTTTTTTTATACAATTTGTCTTTTCCTTTCAAATTTATAAAACAAAATATTGGGCGCAAACTTCAAGTCTTAAAAAAGTTTCAGTCAGACGAGGCTCTCTATAGAGTATCGGTATCAAAATGCTTCGCATTCATTAATACATAGGTAATTCGTTACCATAAAACCAACCAAAATATTTTAGACGTTACTTATTTCCCCTAGTTGGATTCGTGAGTATTTTTTAGTATTAAGTTCAGGCATCATAGATTTTTTTGTAGCTAAAATGGATGGAATGTTTGCTTCTTTCCAAGTTAATGATATATATAAATAAGAAAAAAGTAGGTACATAAACAGGAAAAGATAGCAATATGGCGCACACTAATACCTAACATAAAGCTAAAGGGTCTTCGGCAAATTACATTGCAATAAATTATTAAAACGCAAGAATTTTTCATTTATAACTGTTACATTCAGCAAAGGGAGTATTATTAACATTCTCAAAGATATGAATTCCTTTGAGGAGATCTGTAATTACAAAAAGGCTAAGGCTATCTCAAATGTACACACAAGGAAGGGAAGAGCCGAGGAACAAGACGATATTCACGGAAGGTCTATGAGAATAATATCTCTCGATTATGAAAACAAAATCTAAATTGGAAATTTTGTTGTGTTACCCAGCCACTCGACCAAAATCCCTGGTGGTGAGGACATTATCATAATTGATTTTGATTTGAACGACCATTTGGGGAATTTCGAATACTTAAGAAAGGCTTTAAGACCTTAAATCTGCAAATTAATTTCGTCATGATTGGTATTAAATAATATTTTACTTAGGACACGTTTTCGACGACTTTGGTAGGTAGGTATACTCGTATAGGTATTAATATTATCGACAATACATTTTAAACGGATAAAAATATAATATTTTCGATACTAATCTGTAATCCTGCTTCATTATTTGATTTCGATTTTGTTTCAGGTTTGACCTATGAAAACAGGTAGTCCTTATAATCTTTCTTGCCGCCCGCGGATTCACCCGCGTGGTTCCCGTTCCCGGAGGAACATCGGAATAAAAAGTATTCTATGTTCCTCTCCAGGCTTTCAAGTATCTGTATCCTAAATTTCATCAAAATTCATTCAGCCGTTTTTGCGGGATTGAGTAACAAACATCCAATCATCCAAACTTTCACGTATTTAATATTAGGTGGATAAGTATCGAGTGCTTTCCTATAAACGGGATAAACAACAAAAGTAGGGACAAAGCGGTAAAATTACAGAAGTACGTGTGTCTTGTCCACACAAAGTATTTTAGCAAGGAATTTCTATTTTCATTTACTCCTATGCTATGGATTCATCGCTCGGACAGCACTTGACAGAATTTAAAAAAAAACGATTGTCTTGCAATTTTAAGAATTTTAAGGATTTGAAATCCTTTTTAGGAATTTTTCACAAACTTTCTCTTGGATTTATTAAACAAGATAAAAACAACACGGCTCTATTTGCTCAGACAGGTTGCTTTTTGGTGTATTGTATTTGGGTAACAAAAACAGTAGTTGTAATTAAATACCATTAAATTATCTTTAAGCTGAACCTAACTCATGTACGTACGTAAACAAGACAATTAAAAAACTGGCTAAGATCCTAGAATCACTTTCAGATTTAACAACTCGTATTTAACACAACAATAAACGCCTGTTTAATAAATATCAAAGAGCGTACACAACTTGTAATCCTGTGTTGCGAACAAACTTGTGAACATTAAAATTTATTACTTCAAGAAGGATCGTTTCGGAGAATTGTTAAAAGTTGCTCGTTTCGGGTGTGCCATTAATTTCAACACGTATACCTAAATTAACAACTTCCAAGTTGCGAAGCAGGTACCTAGCTAATATTGGATATACAATAAGCTTTTTGCACTTTCGATGCTCTTTTTATACTTATGACTTTTTTTCTGGTAATAACTTGTGGCCGAGTCGATTTTTTCCATATTTTTCTACAAAAAAAATATCATAAGTATAAAAATAGTGATAAATATTAAACAAGAAAAAATATTAGAATAAAGGAATATTTTCTTGTTTAATATTTATCACACAAAAATAGCACGATTTTTCCAATATTTAAAAAAAAATATCCTAAGTATCATATTTAAAAACCAAACAGTCATTTCGAATTGCAAAATTAAATTTAAATTCTTGGTAACGTTTTCAATCTCTCGCACCGTTTCCCCGTTCATAATTTAATGCGGACAAGAGGGAAATCCATAAAATCTAATGGGAAAATTCCACAGTACGATGAGCCTTCAAGATTTATATTAGTACTTAAACGACTGTGGTAGTGCCTGTTTAAGCTTTATTACCTTTTCTCGGGATTGAAATATTACGAATACTTTGCAGGTATTGGTTGGAATTGAAATCGGTGTTTGTCGTGAAAATGCTGTTCAGGTGACAATTTTATAAATTGTTTGATCGTTGGGATGATGCGTGATAATAATCAGTGGGCTCTTATATACATACTAGCGGCCGGCCGCGGTTTCACCCGCGTGTTTCCTGTTCCCCTGGGAATATCGGGATAAAAAGTAGCATATGTGTTAGTCCACTATTAGAAGTCCATATACCAAATTTCATCCAAATCCGTTCAGTAGCTTTTGTGTGAAAGAGTTACATACAAACAAACTGACATAATTTCACATTTATAATATTAGTAGGATAGGATAGTATTGTAAATCAAATAAAGATACAATATAAATGTTTATCATTAACTGTTCATTACCATTTTACAGTATCTACGGTCTTATCCTATATTATCCAGCCCAATCATTTTGATCTCAGTGTGCTACTCACGGTCGATCGTGAGCGCGTTTGATTTTGGTTTGGCGTTTGGTGTAGTCCGTGGTGTAATTCGCTAGATGGCGGGCCGCTAATTTCATACAAAATTCTAGGCGTTCTCGATCGAGTCGTAGAAAAAAACTCGCACTAAGCACTCAGTTCTCATAAATATCATATTCACACAAGAATAAATAAGATTTTATTTATTTATTCATTTCAGAAATATTTACGAATATTATACCAAAATGGTCGCTCGTAGCATGTTCGAATTTTTTTTTTTTTATAGTATTTTAAGAAATATAAAGCAAAAGCAAAATAATGTTTTCATACAATTAGACGTTATTTATTCAAGTTAGAAGTCCGTTGATGATCACCTTCACATAAATTAAATTGTTTGAATTCAACTTTCTTCAAAAAGGTAAATATTTTTTTGCTTTTTTTATGTTGAGAAATATGAATGTCTTGGAAACTTTACCTTCAACATGCCACACCTTCTGAACTCACTAAAGGGAAAGAGCTTCGCTTTCCAAAGCTTACTCATGTTTCAAATAGGTTAATGGAAAATGGAACACATTACTTTTATATGATACTAGAGTTTGCATGCGACTTCGTTCGCTACAGCCTTTACCCCTTAAGCTGAAAAGCAGTCGGCTATTTTTATTGAGGCGGAGCGTAGCGGAGCCTCTCTTATGTTGACTCTTTTAAAAATCTGTCCGCCCGGTCATAGCGCCCAGACCGTTTAACCGATTCTAATGAAACTTGGCACATACTTAGACATCAACCATACCTAGGAGGTGACAAAAATTCGATGTCCTTCCATCACCATAACCTTAGCTTTTGGCGCCAAAGAAGAGCCAAATTCGGTTTTTAGGGTTTTGCTCGAAAAGTATAGACTTTTGTGCATCGCGATACATTACAAATTTGACCAGAATGTAATTCTGCGTTTAATGCAACAAACAAACCGCGTCTAAATCCGTCATGTCCTCACAGAGTTATGCCGACATAAAGTTGTAAAAGCTCGCGGCGCTCCGCCTCTCTTGGGCTCCAAAGCGCCACCGAAGGTGGTGCAGTTTGGAGCCGTTCCTAGTATATATATAGGGCTGAATCATTTTTTATTTGTTCCCAATAGTATCGCTACCTACGACTTTTCTTATTCCGAAGTTATGAAATAAGAGGTATAAACATGGAGTAATCGTAGTAGTACTTATTACTTCCATAGGTATAAACCGTTTTACTTCTTTCACGGTAAAAGCTTGTCAAACAAAAGTTATATGAAATTGTCTTGACGTCTTGAAATATAATGACGATCTACAATCACATTTTAAAACAAATGCAGGTTAAATTCCGAATCGATGTTTTACTTAAAGTTGCCACATTGCCACAAACACCAAATACGTATGGAGAACCTATTCATATAGTTATTTAGTGACATTTATTCATCCCGTCCCGTCAGGGCGACATGAGACTAGTTGCTTTTTTCTGGAATATTTTCTTTTTTAATATTTATCACATAAAAATAGCACAGAAAAATTAAAAAGTTATAACATTTATTCATATTCAGGCAAAAAATATTATAAACAATTGAAATAAAACAACTTTTACGGATATCAAACGCGCTATATTTTCACGAACTAAGTTGTAATTGTCCGTATTATTAGGTTTTTTAGGGGTTTTTTGATTTCCCCGACGTTGCGGCACCTTTACAGCTGCCGTGGTCACGGGATGACTGACGAGAAAATATAGCGCGTTTGATATTCGTAAAAGTTGTTTTATTTCAATGAACAGTGCGCGCCAAAACATAAGATGTACGTATATTATAAACAAGTTTACATATGTATCTTAAATAGTTTTTATTAAATTTACCCTTAAACTTGCTGTTACCATCTGTAAGCTTGTAACTTAAAAAAAAAACTTTGTAATTACGTGTTTTACAAATAGTGTTGAGGTTTTGGATAAACGTAAAATAACGTATATTTTACTTGTGTATTTGTCTGTTTTTACCAACGACGGTACGGAGACGGAGATGCGTTTGGGGTGAGAGGTTGTTTGTTTGTTTGTTTGTTCAAACCAATGTTACCATTTATCTCCAAAACTATTCGTCCGATTTTGATGCGGATTGCAGTCATTGGTTCGGGCTTGATATGATTGGTGCATGTTCTTAGATGGGTGTAACGGTGATAACTCACCAGGTGGCGCTGAAGTTAACATTTGTTTTGCAAACCAATGTTACCATTTATCTCCAAAACTACTAGTCCGATTTGATGCCGTTTTCAGTAATGGGTTTGAGTTTAATTGGTTAATGTTCTTAGATAAGTGTTACGGTGACAACTCACCAGGGGGCGCTGCAGTTAACATTTGTTTTGCAAACTAATGTTGCTATT
This sequence comes from Chrysoteuchia culmella, assembly GCA_910589605.1. Taxonomy (NCBI): domain Eukaryota; kingdom Metazoa; phylum Arthropoda; class Insecta; order Lepidoptera; family Crambidae; genus Chrysoteuchia; species Chrysoteuchia culmella. The sequence continues at coordinate 14,529,333 of OU342651.1, read as the reverse complement.
TACCTCCAAAACTAGTCCAATTTTGATGCGGTTTTCAGTAATGGATTTGGGTTTGATTGGTGAATGTTCTTAGATAAGTGTTTTGGTGACAGCTCACGAGGGGACGCTGCAGTAAACATTTGATTGAGCATATACAAAACTACTAGTTGATTTTGATGCGGTTTTCAGTAATGGGCTTTCTGTAGTTCAATGTATATAATATCTATACTCACTAAAAAGTTTGAAATAAAAACAAAATTAAAAATTTTGAAAAACCCTTGGCGGTTAAAACGTAATTGAAAGAGGATAAAATAAATTAAAACCCCCCGACTTAATTATCCGTCGGGGGCTGCCATAATATTATAAAATATTATAAAATTCAGCATGAATATAAATAAATCCAATTATTCACGTTACTATAAAACTGCAAAACTAGTTCATTTAATAGCAGCCCCCGACAGATAATTAAGTCGAGCGGTTTTAAATTATTTTATGCTTTTTCAATTACATTTCAACCGTTCGTGGGTTTTTTAAAAATTTTAATTTTGTTTTTTTCATAAGTTATTCTAACCTTTATTTAACCTTTGTTGCACCCGGGGCCATATTCGACGACCGTATCTCACCGACAGAGTTAATTTCTTTTGGGCGTGCTGGTAAAAAAAAACTGTACTCGTATTTCTTAGACACGGTATTGCAAGTGAAATAAATAGGTTTTTATTAAAATTGTATTGTTTTAACCAACTTCAAACGAGGAGTTATATTTGTTTTTGTTTAGGTATGTGTGTCCATCACTTACTCGAAGACGGCTGAACCATTCGTTTCCGTTCTTGTTTAATATTGCCGTACCATATTACCGTTTCTTGTTTAATATTTATCGCGGCTGAACTGATTGAAAAGATTCAAACGGGTTTGCTCCCAAGTTGGTAATTTTTATTTTGTGTCCTTTTTCCATCAGTTATTTTTACATTTATTTTAACCTTTTTTGGATCCGGGGCCAAATTCGGCGGTCGTATCTCACCGACCGAGTTCATTACTTTTGGGCGTGCTGGTATGCGATACGTTAAGATGCAAATGAGTACTCGTATTTCTTAGTCCCGCTTATTGCAAGCCGAGATTCAAGCTATTGTCAACAAGGGGAGGTTTAAAGTTTAGTGTGTTTTTTTTTTAACATACTGGAAGGGAAAATGGAGGGAAGGAGAGGGAGAGGTAGACCTAGAATGAGCTATATTTCACAAATAAAGGAGAAAGTTAATGTTGTGTTGTACCAGGAGGTGTATTCATTGGCAGGAAAAAGACAGGAATGGAAAATACTCCACCGACAAGAGCGCAGCTCTTAAATTTAAGAAGAAGAAGAAGTTAAAATAAAAAAAAATGTTGAAGAAAAACGATAGCAGTAAATATGGACATTAGCAGTGTCTTTTTTGCAAACTTTTTCCTATAATTACTAAAAATGAATAGATCATTATTTACATTATTTATTATTATTATTAATTTCATTGTTAGAGTAAGCTATTCATTTAAAAGTTAAGTTACCGATAGGCAGAACGTATTTATACTGATTTGTTATGTTTTGGCTACCAATCTTTGAAAAAAAAAAATAGTGGTTAGGTATGTATAAAGTGCAAGTTTTTCTTGCTTATACAAGCTTTGTTAATGTTAGACCTAATACCTAATTGCAGTGAGTTTTTGAATTATACATGCAAAGGAACTAATTGTTTTATGAAATTGCCGTTTTATATTTATTTATTTATTTAGAGAGGTTTATATGGAGAGTTTTGCGAATTGTTGAGTAGGAAATCTATCAATACTTAGCTAAAGAATTGAGTGCAAAATTCTGGAAACAAAAAAAGACATAAATTACAACGTGTTTTTTTGCCACTTTAATTAATACATATCCAGGTTGAATAATAAACAAAACTAAGGCGATAAAATGAAAATATAAATGAATAATAGAATAACTTCCAGTCTTTTACATTTAAGAAGGGACGGGATTACGTGCATTATCGAAAAAAAACGCAAATTCAGCTATGCTGAAATGAATATGTTGTTTAAAGCAATATGATTATTAATGAAAATTTGTAATATCACAGAGAGGTTATAAATAAAGTATGTGATAATATTAAGAACAATAACAATTTACGTCTTTGCAGAGTGTATAGAATAATAATATTTTCACATACCAAAATCTAAATAATTTCATAAAATCTAAAAATCTAACATGTAGGAGTAACAGAAACCCAAACAGATTGGTACTAGACACAGTCCCGAAAACAATGCGTTTCCTTAAAAATTGTTATGCGACGTATATTACCATTTTTAACCATATACCTGAAGACATAAAATGTTTGCCACAGAGAAAATTTAAAAAAGTTTTTCGTCAGTGGCTACTCGAAAATACGTTTTACTCTGTAGATAAATTTTTGAAGTCAAAGCGTAAATAGGAATGTGGTTTGATGCATGGTCTTTCATTTCATTTCACTAATTTCACTGTATCATAATTTTTGTTTAGTCAATAACTACAGCATGCAAATATTTATCATCCTGTATCCAATACCTGTTTAGGTATTTAAGCGACATTGTTTCATTACTATATAATTACCAATTTGGATGTACCCTATTTATGGCAAATAAAGATGATTATGATTATGATTATTGTAACCCTTCGTTCAGACAGTAAACTATAATTAAATACAGGCGCAATATTGCATTTCTGCTTCATTTTATTATAATAGGTATACCTATACATACATACATATATGTGTCTTCTTGGAGACACTTTCATATGCAAATGTATTCGCAGACTTTTGAACATCCGCGTATATAGCTACGAGCAGTATAAGGCAATTCAAGTATTTTATAAAACACAATACCTATATTTATATTCAGAACAATTGTTTTTTAATTACGAATACAATGTCCACAAGTAAACAAAAAAAAACACAGACGATCAGAGGTTCACAGAGACCGCATCGCTAAATTATAAAGATTTGGGCGTCTCATTAGTTTTATAATCATTTATAGAAGGTTTTGTTAATTTTGTGTACCCATTGTAGATCCAATATTTGAAACCATGTGATAAAGTTAGACGAATACCAATCGCTTAAGTTCTTTAACCTTCTCAATAAGATATATAATTTATATAAGCCGTACGTTCTAAATCTTGCGATTCATCCACAATATTACTTCTCATACAAAATATAATATATGACATCCTACGTTACCTCAGAGCGTCACTACAAGCTTTAATTTCCGTTTCAATGTAAACTCTAATACCACGGCACTAGGTTCACATTATACTGATTGCAGCGCCACTCATACGTAACATCAATTTATTCTGTTAAAACATGATACAAAAAGTAAACTACGTGACTTAGTGAAGGGAAGTTGTTTGAGATAGCGCTCGTATGAAAAAGCTACAAGAGCATTATTACAGGAATAATGCTAACATAGGTCTATGCTTTAACGTCAGTCGGGGAACTTCTCGGTTGACCAGTAAAGATTTTTGGGAAACGTTGTCTCGGACAGTACTAAGGTTGAAGAAATAATTTATTATTCAAATGAAATACCTATTAATGTTCTATTATTAATTTGTGATGTAAACGTTTTCTATACACGCCTATTTTTAAACAGTATCCAAATTTCTTGCTTGCTCCTAGAAATATGGGTCGAAATACGACTCAATTATTTTGCCTTTCCATACTAAATCGATGGCGTGATCAATTTTTTTTTCATATTTCGAGCCGAGTTTCTAGGAGAAAGTTGTTTACTTACAGATTCTAAGACGAACGTATAAAATTTGGATACTTATAACTTTTTAATGTTGCTTTTTACAATGCTATTTTTATGTGATAAATATTAAAAAAATACTAGAAAAAATCCCGTCAGGGCGACATGAGACTAGTTGCTTTTTTCTAGTATATTTTCTTGTTTAATAATTTGGATAGCGCTTAAAAAAACCCTGTAAATCATTTACATTTTAAAATAAAGCGCACTGAAAAAGTCTTTACTGGTCAACTGGGAAGTTCCATGGGAAGTTCCACCTATGTAACTATTTTTTTTTGACGGGAAGACTCTTAGCCCTTATCATACCTGATGTTAAGTATTGATGAGGCTGAAGATGGAAGCGAAATCCGGATCCTCAATCATTGAGGAACTGGCTATCTTATCTCTAACTGCTGGAACACAACAATTCTGAAAACATTGTTGTTATGGTATACTAACTTCTAACCATGTTAGTTTATAAAACGTTTCTGTTATTTTCCGTTTCTGTTTATTTGCAGGGCTGGTGTCAATTCTTGAAGTACATAAATAACAAAGACAAATCTATACTTACATGAAAAATATAAAAAAAATAGAAACAAAAGGATACTTATTTAAAAAAAATGGAAATAGTAATTATTTTTGTTTTACCTACCACTTATTTGATGTAACAGGTCGAGGACAATATTTTATAAAATGTTTTATGGTAAAAAATCTCTTTTCTTATTTTTTTTACGCATAACTGTGAGATGCCACCATACCTGTGGCCCTACCGCGTAAATGTCGTCGACGTCGTCGACTTGTCAAATATAGGCGCGACGCTTCACACGTGAGCGCTGAAGTTATAGCGCTGTTTCGGTCGCACACAGAGTCGAGTATTAACTGACTATGGAATAGGAATCTTATTTTTAGGACGATAACGTTGAAGTTGTGTTTTACGAAAACGCCGTCGGCTGTCAAACTGAAGTTGACAGCGATGCCGACGGCAATTACGCGGTAGTCCCACTGAAGTTAAGTAAAGCTATGGCTGAAGGTGGAAGCGCGCCTCGCCCGGAGTCCTCAACCACTGAGGAATTGACGATATTGTTGACATAAGGATCTAATATCATGTCAGTGTCAATGTTGGCCGACCAATCATCGCACCGGAACCGGTGCAGTTATTATAGACAAAACAAAATGTTTTTAGATAACAGGTTGAAAAACAATATAGGTAAGTATGGAGAAGCCAACAAACCCGGTTGTGGCCACTTTTGAATTAAAATAAAGTGGCCACATAGTCGTCTGGCGTACTTTGATTCCGGCATCTTGATACTAGCTGTTCAACAGTCACAGGATCGATTTGCACCGTCAATGTTGGCCGACTGACGCCCCCGCCGATCTTGTTGAAGCACTACGGTTCATTGAACATGAATTGAGCCTTTGTTAATGGCCACTGGGTGAATGTTTCTGCAAATAGTGGCGCGATTAGCAGTTGCAATCGATTGCCAGATTCAAAGTTGAAATGTTGCTTAGCATACGTTGGATGATGGCTACGAGGGATTGCGTTGTGATTTCCAAATCAAAATTGTGAAGTCAAATTGGGAATCTGGTAGAATTGTGTTGTTGGATCAATTTCATGTTTTTATTGTTTGTTCGGAATCTGTGTTTAAACACAGTTTATTTTATTAAACAAGAAAATATACTAGAAAAAAGCAACTAGTCTCATGTCGCCCTGACAGGATCCTATCCTGTCAGGCGACATGAGACTAGTTGCTTTTTTCTAATATTTTTTTATTATTTATCACATAAAAATAGCATTGTAAAATGCAAAATTAAAAGTTATAAACAGTTTATTTTACTTCAAGTTCACTATAAACACGATAACGAAGTACAACATTAAAATACTATTGAACCTGCCAAGTCTGCCTCAAAAAGCCTGAAAATATAAAACCCTTTTTATGCATGCGAGTGATCAATCGTAAACAATACACGAAATTGTAATATCAACATCGTAAAGCTTGACCTCGCCACAAATAAGGCCCTAACATTTCATAGTTTCCACCGAAGTTTGAATAACCAAATATTTGCGCAAGCAGCACAAAGCATGAGCTCGAGCTCGCCTATATTCCCGTATAAGTAAGTGGTTTTAGTCACAAGATCGATTGGAAGGGTCAGTGTCGGCTGTCGACATGGTATTGCCTTTGACTGGCTAAGCAATGTAGCAATTTTACAATTTTATTTAGCTAGAAAGTTTTTTCATAGAATTATGGTAGTTATGTTCTCTACAAAATAAAATTGTTTACTGAAAAGCCAACATATTTTTTTCAATGCTATTTAGAGACGAATACTTTTCAATATATTTATATCATTATCTTTTATTAGTATTAGTAGTAGTCTAATCAAAACATGGTCAGGATTAGAGATTGTACTTAATGAACTAATCACGAACTCTGTTAATAAGAAAAGTAGCAAGTCGTAAATGAGTTAACGTAAATATCTACAGCTATTTTCCTGAAAGTCATGAAAAGTTTTGTCGATAACCACTTGATGATGCTCGAACTAAGAAGTTGTTATGTACGTAATTTATAAATATTGTTTCTTAATCGGATGATTTCGCAATAAATTGATATAATTTCTACCTACTTTTACCTACATTGAACTATTGTGTATGTGGTATGATACAAAACCAATCTTGAGATATTTGAAAACTATTTTAGACGTATTAAAAAGTCAGGCATAAAAGAGGTCGCCTTTTGCAGTAAACAGTTATGGTAAAACATTTTAATATTATATTAGAAATCTTTCTAGAACCTATTTACCGTTAAATGGGTCCAAAAAACTCAAGCGTACCTTTTTTAAGCGTAAACGCACAATTATATGTTTAGGTTACTATGCCCTTTCAGCAAAAATGGAGGAAAAGGTCTTCAATTGATAGAGCGACAGTCTCGATGATGTCGGAGCGGCGAGGACGTGGCCCGCCTGCCAATCAGGTGACGACTTTTGAAATGCGCGTATGTTCGGAATACACAATAACCACTGATATTTATTTTCGAGCTCTATTAAAAACGGTTTGTTTGTATGAGCTGTGTTTATCGTACATCGAATACGGCTTCCATAGATTTATTTTTGTTTTAGAAAACCCCATCCATTTTAGATTGTCATTTGTTTTGCTGTTAGATCTGTAGATATCATGTTCGAACTATTTTACGAGGAAAAACATTAATTACACGTTTCCGATCATTGAAGCGAGTTTCACCAAGCCTGACTTACTTTAATGCTGGACAGGACACGAGTAGAATTATTTATGAATTAGTGCACAGGTAACAGGAAAAAATCTAAAAGTAATATGTAAAAAACAGCAAGTACTCATTTCTTTACATATTTCCATTTTTTTATTTTTTTACTAGATAGAGCTACGGACAATGTGGTCATTGAATGTGCCCGATTACATCTGCCAATGCCAACATTGTGTGGTCTTAAGTGTTGGGGTTGTTGTTCGCACGTACTGCCTACATATGACTGAGGCGGGTTCATTGAATATTTCTCGCTTTTAAAAGTGCTCCTGGAATACTGAAAAGGTCACTCGTCCGGAGATTTGAATATTTCAGATTATGTAATGCCGCCAGTTTTAGAGTTTGCCGGTTATCCGAGTTTAGTGTGTTGTTTATTTACTCTTTGTACATTCAAAGAGTACAAAACTCTTGTAAGGTCGGTATCTAAAAGTGAGTTCATTCTTTATGATAAATTTTAAATAGAAAAATATTGGAAAAAGTCAATCCGGCCACAAGTGAATTCTCAGATGGATGGGATTGATTTTCTTCCAATATTTTTTATTTAAAATTAATCTTAAGTATAAAAATAGCATTGAAAAATGCAAAAATTCAAAAATCCTAAAAAGTCATTCTATTATGTTTGGAATACTATTTTACAAATTAAAGAAAAAACTAAAAGAAAATATAACATTGAAACAACAACTTATTATGAGACTAATGATAATACCTTGCGGTGCAGTGCCACGTTTCAAATTACCATCATAACAACATCTTCAGAGCAAAATCAGTATTCTTGCGTCGAAGGTTTCCTGTCGCCGGGATTAAATGTATTATTGGGATTACCAGACCACACCGCCTCAGGTAACCTATCGATCCATCCCACAATAAGGAGGAGGGGGAAAGCAGCAATTAAAAACTTTTCTATTACAGCGAAAACAAACGACGAAATAAAACAAAAACTTCGAGAGGTCTTTGATTAAAGACGACAGTAAAATTGTACTGACTACATCTCGGACTTTATTCAGTGGAACCGTTAAGGTCGCATTAGGGAAATTCTCTATTGTTTTGAGTTTTTCGAATAGAAGCTGCTTTGTGAAAATCCTTGGAAGGATCTATTTAAAGTTGAGCTCTCAATCGTCGAAGCCTCGACGCGGACAAATAGGGGCCGTTTAACTTTGTAAGTAATCGCTAATACTTTCAAATGCCTCTGTAACTTGAGTCCGCTCCAATCCTTTTTAATGTAAAGGTATGAACTAAACCTTGTAGATACGATTTCAATCCTCTATTCAGAAACCCACTATTCACCTCTATTCATTTAACACGTAACTCTTTTTAAGGCGCTCTGGCGCAGAAGGCGAGCATACGCGGCCCTGCCCCAAACAGGTCGTCAAATGTACATCTTATCCGGATTAATAACATCTCTATTTTTATTTATATAATATAAAAAAGTGCATAATTTTTCCGTATAGCGTCTTAACTATCGTCTATACGATTTCAGGTCTCTACTCAAGTATAATTTCATAATAGTTAACACATAACTTTTGGTTGCGAATTTTAAGTGCTTAAAAAGTTTAGACGATTATTACAGTGTGAACGGGACTTCCTGGATAACTAATAAATGTACGGTCTAATGTAAAGCCATTTATACGGTCGAACTAATTATAACGCAAATGGAAGGCTTACTCTTGGAAGCTGACAGTTAAAATAATCACCAAGCATTATTAGATCCCTAAACAGCACAAAGAAAATTACGCCGATGGAAAGGCATTTTGAAAGGGGTTGCGTTCCGCATTATCATAATATTAATTACAGATTCCGTGTGCGACTGATATTTTTGGAAGATTGACGCGTTTTCCTCGTCGCGGGCCTTCCTTCCTAAATACATTGGTCTAATTTAAAATTTACGCGAGTGAAGCAACTCCGCGGAAAGTTCCATAAACGATGTGTGTTCCATAAAGTATGTGGAAAGTTTTCACGCCCCCCGGGATCCGATGAAACGGATACTTCATTGTTTCAAGTTGTTCGTATGCCATTACTTTAGTTTATTGGCTTTGATTCTGTGAAATATCGTTAGTTATTGTCACCTATGCTGTCTGTAAAAGTTCAAGCATAAATAGACGTAGACGAGACCTCCAAATATTACTCTGTAAGTAACATTACATACCTACCATAAGTATGCTATTTTCTCGGCTAATAGTATTTTTTTTTTCAAGTAAAAAAACACTCGTTTCATATTTTGACGACCTGTTTGGCGCAGTGGGCCTTCTGCGGTGAGATCGTGGGCTCGATTTATTAAACATTATTTATTTGTATAATAAATTTTAACTACGAACTATTATTGTTTGTAATACTACAGGTTTTATTGATCTACTCCATTAGTTTAGTTTCGACAACAAACACGTAATTGCTCACAAAAATCGTTTAAACGTACTTACAATTTCTTTCATTACTATTTGCTTCAAACTTTTTGATAGCCCGGCCTATTATTGTTTGTCGTATCAGTAGTTAGTCTATTAGGGAGTTTTATATCAGAATTTATTCATAATTATGTTCAATTAAGTTTTATTGTCAAACGTAATGGTTAGAATTGCTTATTTACACGCAACCATTAAACATTATTTAAAACAGTAGGTAGCTATTTCAGTTGTGTTTATAATAATAAACACAACTGAAATAGCTACCAATAGGTAATTTTATTCTCATTACACCCTCAGGTGTACTTATAAGCGCATATTACATACGAATAAAGTAGTTTATTATGTACCGTCGATAATTTACCGTCGATATTCTAATCTTTGCAGTGTTTTTCACACGCTGTAACTCTATCTACGTTTTCTTGACCACACATTGGTCTTACACCAATCAGTTACCTTGCACCAATCAGTTTACTTCTAGGTATTCATATCGGCGTGTGACATAGACGCTGAAAATTTTAGTAAGAATGAATCTAATGAAGTCTTTTCGGTGATGGATAGTGTAATAATAAAAAACTTTAAACCAAATTATGCATATTTTATTTTTTATATCAGAAGAGATATAAAGATGAAGAACAAAGAAACTATAAAATTAGCAGCACCCATAGCTAGTACTACTAAATAATCTGACTAAATTCGTAATGCATAAATTGACATCGAATATCGAATATTCCCGTTGTTCTCTGCTTTTTATTAAAGAGACGGTACGGAGATGCGTTTGGGGTGAGAGATTGTTTGTTTGTATTTGCAAACTAATGTTACTACTCCAAAACTACTAGTCCCATTTTGATGCGGTTGCAGTGATGAGTTCGGGTTTAATTGGTGCATGTTCTTAGATAGGTGTTAGGGTGACAATTTACCAGGGGGCGCTGCAGTAAACATTTGTTTGAGCAAAACCAAAATTAATAGTCCGATTTTGATGCGGTTTTCAGTAATAGGTTGAGATTTGATTGGTGAATGTACTTAGAAAAGTGTTACGAAGACAACTCACCAGGGGGCGCTGCAGTAAACATTTGTTTGAGCAAAACCCAAATTAATAGTCCGATTTTGATGCGGTTTTCAGTAATGGGTTGGGATTTGATTGGTGAATGTACTTAGATAAGTGTTACGAAGACAACTCACCAGGGGGCGCTGCAGTAAACATTTGTTTGAGCAAAACCGAAATTAATAGTCCGATTTTGATGCGGTTTGCAGTAATGGGTTGGGATTTGATTGTTGAATGTACTTAGATAAGTGTTACGAAGACAACTCACCAGGGGGCGCTGCAGTAAACATTTGTTTGAGCAAAACCCAAATTAATAGTCCAATTTTGATGCGGTTTTCAGTAATGGGTTGGGATTTGATTGGTGAATGTACTTAGATAAGTGTTACGAAGACAACTCACCAGGGGGCGCTGCAGTAAACATTTGTTTGAGCAATACTCAAATTAATAGTCTGATTTGGATGCGGTTTTCAGTAATAGGTTTTCTGTAGTACAATGTACATAATATCTATGCTCTCTAAAAAGCATGAAATAAAAAGCAAAATTAAAAATTAAAAAACTCACAACAGTTAAAACGTAATTGAAAAGGGATAAAATAATTTCAAAACCCCCGACTTAATTATCCGTCGAGGGCTGCCATCACTATTATAAATTTCGGTATGAATATAAATAAATCCAATTATTTACTTTACTATAAAACTGCAAAAGTAATGGCAGCCCCCGACGGATAATTAAGTCGGGGGTTTTGAAATTATTTTATCCTTTTTGACTTTTGTCCTCCACTTATATCGAGTTATTATATCTTATATTTGGGGGATATCGAGAAAAAGTTTCAAATCAAATATTTTTCCCCAATACCCCTTATCGGTGGACAAAAGTGGGGGACAACGGGACTAGAGCTAAATATATTCGAATATGCTAATACTAAAAGCTGCCTGAATCAAAATAGGGTCGGTTCTAAGAAAATCTCGTCGAGCGGCGCCGTAGTTGGCTCAGGCAAAACTCCAAATCTACCCGTGTCGGCGGATTATTGATGGCGAGAAGCCACATAGTCGGATGGGGAGGACGCCCCTTTAATTACTACAGTATACGTGGTAGCTGGGAATGATGGGGACATTGCTGCGTTTGCTCTTATTTAGCGTTATCTCTGTATGCTTAGTGTAAGAAGATTGGTATACAGATTTACTTATAAACTAATAATGTGATCTGTTAAATAGTTTCAAATCAAAACTTTTTCCCCAATATCCCTCAGTGGTGGACAAAAAGAGGGGGAAAACGGTAATAGCGCCATATATATTTTGATTTGCTAATATTAAAAGCTGCCTGAATCAATGTAAAGAATCTCGTCAAATCTCCAAATCTACCCGTGACGGCGGATTATTGATGGCGAAAAGCTACATGGTGGGATAGGGAGGAGAGGACGCCGCTTTAATTACTACAGTACGACACGTGTGGTTGGTAGGCTGGGAGTGAAGGCACGATTGCAGCGTTTGCTCCTATTTAGCGTTGTCTCTATTCTTTGTATAAGCAAATTAGAATACTTATAGAAAGTTCGCGAACCATAGACTTGTCTTAGCTAAAATCAATGGACGTAATTTGAGAGATTAGTACCTGCATAGAGGTATGACAAACTTCCTTCTTCGAAATGAGCTACGAAGTCAAATCTGTCCATGAAATAAAACTGCTAAATGCTACTTTTGAATTTTTGGAATTTTAGGTTTGTTTCTTTGTTGTCTTTTTACGTTTTATAAAGATAAGAATATCCGCGTTGTTCATACAACGGGGATATTCTTAGCTTTCATCATATCTGATTATTCATAGACGGCTGGACGGATTGGAATGATTGAAACACTATTACATCAGTATTAAAAAGAAAATACCAAAAAACTAAAAGCCGACTTCAAAAAGTAAAAACAAACCGTTTTGAGTCGGTGCCAGCCAAGGTATTTCTACATTGCATTTACTCGTATATACTTTTATTTTTCTTGCCTTGGCTGGCACCGACTCAAAAAGGTTTAAAAAATATACGCGACGAATTAATAACCTCCTTACTTTTTGAAATCGGTTAAAAATATCGTTACACGCAAATAGGATACTGGAATTGTGCAATAGCCTAAAAAAACACAGAGCTGTGTACATACACTACCACTTCATCGCTGCGGTTTGTTGTAAATCGTGAGAAGATTTGTGGCGACTACAAGTCGCTAGGGAACTAAAGAAAAAGTTAGACATTTGTGATGTCATGCTATCTAATATCTAAACAAAGATTTTTTGTACTTTCAGACAGTTATACCGAAAGGTCTAAAGTTATTTATTAAATAACAAACTTGTTTTAAATTTCAGAGTGCCAAGCATTCTCGGCTTGACATGCCATTTCCGTTGATTGACACAAGTTTGACGAAGTTTCGTCTCTCCCCAAGCTCTGTATACTAGCGTGCCTAATATAACTTTTGGGTCGCGAGTTCCGAATTTCTTCGAATAAAAGTTATACCCAGGGTGTATGAGGCAAATCTTCAATGTTTCGAAAATTTTTATACGTTGTGAAATGGGCAATTTATAAAAGACTGAATGACTTTTACTGATAATTGGTATTTTATCGTTTTATTGATTATGAAGTATGTTAGCAAACAACGCAACAAATTCAACTTTTAACAGGCCACGGGATGGCTGACCAAATGTACTTTCTCGAGCTCCTTCGTCACATTAAGCCGTTGGTCCCAGCTGCATTTGCAGTCGTTTAAACCCACCAATCCGCATTGGGCCCGCGTGATGGGTTGTGGCCCGTTCTGCTTATCCATATCCATTCTTAATATCCTTAATATCCATTCTTAATATTCTTAATATCCATTTTGAATGTCCTCACTGCTAGTGCCAGTGCCTCAGCAGTGAGGACATTAAAAATGGGTGATGACGATGACGATAAAGTATGGAGTACCAGCAAACGAGATTTTATCTATTCCGGCCAATTTTTAATTCATAGTTGTTGGGATTTTTCTTGCTTTCGTTGTTACTACGAGATACATTAGAGGATAAAGAAGGCTTATTGTTTTTTATATTTTGCCATGAAAGTTTTGACTATTGCTGTCAAAGACTAAATTAATTCAGTAAAGTCGATTGATCAAATACCAAATATTTACATTAATATGAACGAATGGTTATAAAAAATACTTCAGATATTAATATGAGTAATATTAGTAATGCAGAATTGTGAATTTATCCATTAAATGATTCACTACAAAATGCAAACATAGGTCAATGCAAAGTCAAGTTTCAAGATCCAGTTTAGTTACCAAAGTAGGTAAGTACTTATACAAGTGTCATAACAAAAGACTTCAAACAATATGGAAAAGTTTGTTTTCATCAACTCCGTCGATGATCGAATGCAGGATTTCAAAGGTAGCGACAAAAAAATCAAAATGTGCAAGCTTCTCGATCACAGAGAATGTCCAAAAACTTCAGAACAAAAATCATTCGCTGTTGCACTCTGTGGCACCGACTCCAAAAAGAATATTTGAAGACGGTTTTAGTTGTAATTACGGGGTTTTTTTTTTTTTTTTTATTTTTGGTTTTCGTTTTTATTTTTTACGTTTTGAAGTCCGTTTTTAAATTTTAGTTATTTTGTTTTCGTGTTCGATAAGTTCAGTACTTTTCACCAATTGTGAGGAGCATAAATTATTTAGGAACCAACATGAAGTAGTCGTATCGCACCCATTCTGATCGTTCTGATGACTGTATGTGGTCTTCATCATCCGTTCCACTCCACCAAATGGTGCACAACGGAAGCAAAGCAAAAATTGCTTTAGAAATCACCGAAATCGATATTGGTGTGCCTATAATATTTGAAGAGTTCCTTTGATTTCTCCAGGATCTCATCGTCAGAACCTGTTTAGACGACAATGGGACCAACTTGAAGGTCTACCCTTTCAAACAAAAAAAATATATTTAAATCGGTTCATAAATGACCGAGTACTGAGGAAATAAACAAAAAAAAATACAACCGAATGGATAACCTTCTCCTTTTTTTGAAGTCGGTTAAAAATGTACTGAGGTGTTAACACGTGTTGCGGTATCGTCATTCCCATACATTTCACCGAACTTACTTACCTACAAAAGTTGTTATCGGATTTTCTCAGAACTTTATCAGGAGTTTGTTTGGCAGCTCTCCCAATTGGCGCCAGATGGTGATGAAATTCGTGAGGAACTTTCTCAAAACTATCTCTTCGGCTTTGTTTCGAGATTTTAACGTTTGGACTGGTTCAAATGAGTTGTGAAGATTTTAGGATGTGTGCATATGTTAAAGAGATATAGAACGACTGCAGGCCTTCGAGATGTGGTGTCGGATACGAATGCAAGGAATTAGCTGGACTGAAAAGAAGACCAATGAGGATGTACTGACCATGGCTGGGGAGGGAAGAAATTTACTTGGGGAGATTCGGAATAGAAGGGAAAGATGCTGGGCCACCGGTTACGACACGACATTTCATTAAAAACATACTGGAAGGGAAAATGGAGGATAGGAGAGTGGGAGGTAGAAATAGACTGAGCTATATTTCACAGATAACGGAGAAAGAGACAAGAGAGGAATAGAAAATACTCCACCGACAAGAGCGCAGCTCTAAAATTTAAGAAGAAGAAGTTATTATGTAACATATGCTTCTACATGTTACATAATAACCATTCCTTTTTCATCTTTATTTTTTTCTTTAGGGAATTACCTTACCAGTACAAAACTATCTACATTATAATCATAATCCTAAGTTATATCATACCTTAATATAATATATTATAGGTGCGAAAGTGTCTTAGCTTGTCCTTCCTTCACGCCCTAACTAAGAATCCAGAAAACCAATCGAATTGATTTTTGGCATAGAGTTAGTTGAAAAGACGAAGAGTAACTTAAGCTATTTTTTATCCCGATATTCCCACGGGAATGGGAACCACACGGGTGAAACCGCAGGTAGAAGCTAGTATATTATAAATTGAGACTCTCAATTTGTGTTATACTAGACTGGGGTACATCTCAATTACATACTCTCAATTTGAGAGTGTGTAACTGAGGTGCACCCCAGGTTCTCTGAATCTGTGCTGTCTCTACCACTAGACTTTTGATACATTTTGTAATATAGGTGGAGTAGAACATAGACTATTTGTCGTGAAAATTTGAGGTGACCCTTCAAGAAGTGCGATATAGCCGAATCAGAAATAAATTGGGAATAAAAAAGCATTTTAATAAAAAAACCGACTTCAAAAATCAAAAAGTAAAAAATAAGCCTTTTCGACGAATTGATAACCTCCTTCTTTTTTTCGAAATCGGTTAAAAAGCAACAAGAGTGTTGAAAAAGTGAATAATAAACTACTTGAAGATCAGTAAAGCTATACGAAAGTGGTCGGTTTAGTATTTTGCCTTATCACTAAATATCAAGTTAAACATTCTTTCATCATGTTCGTTTGTCGCTGAATTTCTTTCTTATATAATTGATTTACTACCATATTAGTATGTCTATCATTAATCATTATGATGAATCGACTATCTCGTTAAGGATAGGATAAAGTTAATTGCCATTTGTATAACATATATGTCTGTCACATCTAGGAACAATACGATAGTTAGATTTTCCTAGATAATTATTACGAATGTATACAGATCAAAAGTGTCTAGAGATCAAGTACATTTTAAAGTATCGCCGCTACAGAGGACTATTATGTTAACTTTTTTTGATCAGTATAGTGATTCTTTTTTGAAAATTTCACTATTTGAACAAAGAAAGTATTAAAATAAGAAGCTAGTCTGAAAGACTACATTTGGTTAATATAAAAAAGTACTTACTTACTGTACTTAATCCCTAGACACTTATAATATTTTTTGACCACATGTTTGACGCAGGGTACTGTACCCGCCTTCTGCGCCAGAGGTATATCACAAGTTCTTCATGAAACTTAACGTTGGCTAGATGATTGGTGTGTTTGTATGCAAAAATTATTTATTTTGATGTGTATATTTTGTTTATATGATTCAAATATTATTTTTGCAGGATCGATAGCGCCATGGGCTTTCCCCATGCATACAAAACACACAGCCCTCGGCTGTGTGTTTTTCTGTGTCTTTGTATGTTTGAATGTGAATCAAGAAAGGGAGTTTCCTTGATTCACATTTATACATACAAAGAAACAGGTTTAGGTTGTGTCCTTAGGTCATTTCAATTTGTATCAGATCAAAGTATGTAACGTTGTATATACAATTTATATATACAGGGTGTTAAAAGACCCATACCGAAGCCGTAATATATGCATAGTGTACATCAAACTAAATAAGAATATGTGAAAATAATTGCAGGGAAACGACTTTTATTTTCCGTTTTAAAAAAGTGGGTGTTATTTTTACACGCAAAAAAACGCGTGCAACGACTTATGCGTGTGTCTAGAGGGTACGAGTAGGCGACCGGGATCCAGTTTCTTTGATTGGTTTTGATACTTATTGCAGTTTTGTAACTTTAAACGATAATCTTTAAAAATAAATGTTGACCTTGATCCTCAATAACTCCTTAACTAGGAGGTTCCCAGATTTGGCCCCATACAAGAAATTGATTGTAACGATGGGTAGAATACGTGGTTTTCGTTTTCGTTATGGGTCTTTTAATACCCTGTATATATATATATTACACTGTAGTTTGTATTTAGTTTAAACTCTTTGGCTCTTTGTTTTGTAAGTATAAAATTCAAAGTGGTTAGTCATACGATATATAAGATATATAAGATCTGTATTTACCATGTTTCAACGTGAATAAATGATTTATGATTTATGATTTACGTACAGGAATACCGCTAACACTACTTATTAACATTTACCTATTTGCTAACTTAAAAACTAAATAAATAACAATCAAAACAGTGCGGTGATGACGTATTCTTATTTGTAATATGAAATTACAAATCATTATTCCAACATTAAAAATAATACGTCACATTATTCAAAATCTTATGTTAACATTTGAGATAAACGTTTCTCACCTGTAAACACCTCATTAGTGACATCGTTTTTCTTTGTAATAAGGGCGATATTTGCTTAGCAACGACTTTGACTGAGCTGAATTTATCTTAACACGGAAACTAGAGGCACAAGATAAAGAAAAATACAGTAATGTATCTCCCTACAAAAGGTCCGTTCGCGAGTAATACCCGACGCACCTTGTCTCGGTGAGAGCTCGGCAAGCGTCTCACTGTCTCGAGTGTGCCGCAGTGACAAACGCATGCTGTGAAAGTTTCGTACGCAGTAAGCGTGTGGTAATGGCTAATCTATGTTGGCGAGCAGCCCTTTCGCGCATAGCATGGCGTACCGCGCGGCTGCAATAATAATAAACTTTTATCAAAAAAGTAACCAAGTACTGTATGTTTTTTATGCTGTGCTAGAGGCGTCGGGTTAGAGGGCGGAGTGATCACACCGCATACAAAGGAATTATGTCGAGGTCATGAATTGCATGGGGTTGGATGTACTAGATTTGTCTAGCGGTCTGGCTATATCACTTTGAGAGCGCTCTTTGAAACGTGATAATGATAAAGGAACGTCGAGTGACAGGAAACGTTATGTTTATTATACGATATGCTAAAGTAAAAAAAAGCACTATAACTGTATTACTACAGTCTATATAACTTCTCTCCTATAATACATTCACGGGAAATCTGCGGAAAAAATATATATTTAGAAATATAAAAGGATTTAATGATATTGTTTAAACAATTGGGTTTAAAAATAGTACGGTTGAATAGATATTTTTTTTATGTTTATGTGCAATTCTAGAAATAACTTAAGTATTGATACATTAATTACCTAAATTATCTCTACATATACTTTAGTTTATATCTCTACATATGCTAAGCTTTAGCTTAGGAATTCGTTTATTCTTAAACGTGTTAATATCGATAATTGGGAAGGACATCTTCTGTTGCGAAAATAAACCCGAGAGGAGGTGAAATAAGGGCAAAACGTTGGCAATTGTATGAGGAAAAATGTCCTCTCTGACGAAAAGGACAAAATAATTTGCATAAAATTATAAAAAATGGAAAATGCTGTGTTACTTATCTCATAATGTTTTCTTAATGTAAACAATTTCGTTAATAAAGTAATCTCTGGCGTTTCTGAAAATAATGTAATAAATCTTACTTAGTGAGTGAGGGTTGCCGCCCCAATGACGCTTCCATCTTAATTTGCGTCTGTGGACCTCGGTCTAGGGCTATCACCATACATGTTTTTAAATCTGATAGAAATGGACATCTATACTAAATCAATCTCTAATATACTAAAACAATACCGTGACTGACTAACAGACAACGCCCAGCCCAAACGGCTGAACCGATTAAGCAAAAATTTTGCATACAAGTTGCCTTCAACGACGTCGGCGAGCACTAATAAAGGATTTATTGATATTCCCACAGGAACGGGAACCACGCCAAACCATTAACACATTAATCGCGTCACATTCTTCTATTAAACAGCTATATTGATAAACCTTTGCGGTTACCTGTCTTTCTATTGAACATTGGTTCTTAACCTTGAATTGGAGTTAAGAACTACGATGAAAGCCCAAAAGCTAACAAAAAATATAAAAAACCGAATACAACTAAAATCCAACAAACATCCATTTAACAACTAAGTAAGTAATATACTTTTTTAATTTTGCATTTTAGAATGCAATTTTTATGTGATAAATATTAAACAAGAAAATATACTAGAAAAGTGCAAATAATCCCGTCAGAACGACATGAGACAAATTGCTTTTTTAATTTTCTTGTTTAATATTTTTTAGTAAGTAATTTTAATGGTTTTACTCTAATTTCATATAATGAAAGTACAGCTTAATGCCAATAAACTGTAAGCTGTGTTTTTAATACAATGAACTTTTAATAATCTTATCAAATTTTATGATTTTTAAGTTTTAGTATTTTTAGTATTTTCAATGCTGTTTTTATACTTATGACAAATTTTAATAGAAAAAATATAAAAAAAATCCACTCAGCCACAAGTTATTCTCAGACAGGACTCGAATCTGCGACACCTGGGTCGTATTGCGTTAATTAAGTAACGCCCAAAATCGCGATCGTCATCTTAATAAAGTAGACATATGAGTACATAGGTCAGATAACTAAAGATTAGTATTTGATTTATAATTAAAAAAAAAATGTTTCCCTTAAAGGTGTGGTTATAAAGCCAGTGAAATCCGTACAATTCCTGATTTATACAGTCAGTTGGTGACCCTACTCAGGACCTCCGCGAATGAATGAAAGTCGTCGTATTTCCTCAAATGTGTTGTGAAGTTGACTCGAAATACCTTCCAAACTCACCGCGCCTTTACATCTTGCTGGCGAAAACCGTATTTTATTGCCTTTGCAACCACTAATTAGTAAGGTAGGAAAATTTATATAATGTAAAGACTTTTATGTGTTGAACTCTGATTGATTTATTTATTTATTTGTATATGACTCCTACGGTATCTTTTGTAGCATTCGTAAAATTTATGAGAATTTGAGTAAACTAATTTTGTATTATAAAAAACTAGCGGCCGCCCCCGGTTTCACCCGCGTGGTTCCCGTGCCCATGGAATATCGGGATCCAGATACAGACTATCTTCTATCTGTATGCCAAATTTCATCCAAATCCGTTCAGTAGTTTTTTGCGTGAAAGAGTATCAAACATACAACCTTACAAACTTTCACATTTATATTACTAGGTTGTAGGATTTAATTTTGAATTCGAAAAAGATCATTTATTTTCCTGTTGGTTTTCTCCATAATCATAGACTTTGTTGTTAAGAAGAAAAAGTATGTTAGTATACGGAGCTTCTGTTTGTCCGTCCAGGATATGAGCTCATTAATTATTATAAAATCTCCTTGGCACAGTGAACAATTTTATAAAAAGAAATTAAAAGGTTCCTCATAACGTCCTCTATTAATCGCTTAGGCAGTTTTCCTTTTTATCTAAGGTTATGTCTATCCTCGTGGCCTCCCTGTCTATGAATAGAAGATGGAGTGTTTGCTGAGCCCCTTTCTTAAGGCGCTTTACTAAGGCAAAGCCCAAAGGGAGCATGGGCGAATATCGTCTGAAG
Organism: Chrysoteuchia culmella; assembly: GCA_910589605.1. Classification (NCBI taxonomy): domain Eukaryota; kingdom Metazoa; phylum Arthropoda; class Insecta; order Lepidoptera; family Crambidae; genus Chrysoteuchia; species Chrysoteuchia culmella. The sequence continues at coordinate 14,508,791 of OU342651.1, read as the reverse complement.
TTTTGAAGATGAAAATCTGTAAATTGAACTAAGTATAACCTTTTTAAATTTTGCATTTATAGTGCTATTTTTATGTTTAAACAAGAAAATATACTAGAAAAAAGCAACTTGTCTCATTCGCTCCCGTAAGAGCATCCCGTCAGAGCGACATGAGACAAGTTGTTGTTTTCTAGTATATTTTTTTGTTTAATATTTATTGAACTAAGTTTTGTAAAAACATATTGGTGAGTTTATTTGATCGAGCTAATATCTGAAACTATCAGTCGGATTGCGAAGAATTTTAATATATTTAAAAGGTTTTGGCAATGGGGAAATAAATACCTTTTAAAGGCGGTGAAAAAGGAGGGTCAAAAATTGCATAGGGTTCTGGAAAAAAGTCCAACGAAGTCAATTATGAATGCTCTAGTTTATAGGATCCACCACGTTAATGAAACATCAGAAAGAGTTGTCTTAGTCCATTAAAAGAAGTGGACGAGTTAGGAATATGGACGAGATAAGAAGTGGTCGAGTTAGGAATATGGACGTGTTAGGAAGTGGACGAGTTAGGAATATGGACGAGTTGGGAAGTGGCCAAGATAGGAATTGTAGGTGGATAAGTTAGGAAGTGGACGAGATATAGAAAAGTGGACAAAGTCGTCCTAAAGGAAGTTAAAGTTTATAAAAAATAACGATCAATACGTAAAAAGGAACTAATTTCAGAATATTTGTTTCTCTTCTATGAGTATTATGAAATGATTATTTACAGGCAACATCTTTTCTGAAGTAATTGTTTATTTTACGAACTTGTTTGGGAAATGAATACATTATTCCATCTTCGATGTAATGATTGATTCTGGTCCAACCTGAAACTCAATGGAGAAGATAACAGGGTTACAATATTACACTTTTAAATGCCTAGAAAAAAAGTCTAGACCGTGTACACTATTCTAGTTTATATTTCACATCGATCGGTGCAGTATTACCAAAGTTATAAGTGTAGGAAGTTTACGTAGGTTTTGTAAATCTCGTCAGTGTTCGCGAGTACCGTGTGACGTCATCTCGTCCATACGGCACGGCAGGCGACCTCGCCTTATACGTCCGTAGTACATTTCGCGGGTAAGTTGTCTGCTCTCGTGCGCTCTGGTGTAATTTATTGATTCTAAATAATGCTGATTGATTAAGTGTATTGTGTAAATTATTGTTTTAGAACTAAATTGGAAGAAGGATTTGAAAAAGGCCAATCCGACAACCTTCAAATAGTCCACGATATGATGGTGGCAGAATATTTTATATTAGGTCATTGACCTATCTACTTGTGTAACCCAAGTTTGGGTGTTTATTTACATTGAATACTGTAGTTTTAAACTTATAATCAATGTTTCTTCTTGAAATTATAATGATCATTAACCTTGGAAACGAAAGGTTCAATACATCGTTAGTTTCAATACACTGCGATCGAGTGCCTACATACTTACTAAAAAGCATGTACCTAGTTACTAGCAAAAACCAAGTACCTACCTACTACTTAATATTTCACATGACAAGGTATAGGTATAAATAGTATTTTAATACTTACATCGAAATGATCCTCACAACAAGATGCTATCGTGTTTGGTCCTAATGGATGCGCTCTTTTCATCGCATTTGTCAATTTTTTCTGATTTTCGGATCCCTAGGAACGTGAAAAAACAACTTTTCGGGTGTTTTCGTGGCCGTATTTTTACACTGAGGCACACTACAATATTTAATAGATTGACTCATGTTGTTTTTATTGTTTCTTAATCAAAAGAAACAAAGTAGTTCCGCGCGCGTCGGGCACATACGGGTAAATGCTTCGTTTCACCGAGTTGCTCGCGCGGAGATGGACGACGTGACGTCATGAACGTTATCGCTGTCTTAGACCGAAAATGTTAACTTTGCACTTTTATATCTCGGTAAATTTTAAAGATAGAAAAACAATAAAAACACAGTTATTCTTGTAATTTATTGTAGAATTTTTTGGCATGGCCCGCGAAGAAAAATGGTCGGTTAGAAAATCTTCAATATCTTCAAACTACGCATTTCTATTTGTTTTACATTTATTAAAAATAAAAAGCTTGTTTTTTTTTATAAAGCACATTAAAATATTCTTTAATTAAGTTTTATTTCATTTTTATTTCAAAATATTAAAGATTTTCTAACCGACCCTTTTTCTTTGCGATCCAGAAATATGCAACGTAAATTGTATTATCAGTTTATATTAATATCCAGTACATAACACGTAACTTATCGTGTTGGTCTTAATTAGCTTTCTTCTGTTTGTATAATATAACATTAAATTGTTATTTAAGTTTGCTATTGGTGTTTTATTTGTTACAATTCATAATAATGTAAACACGTACGTATTATGTCACAAAACTACTTAATCATCTTAATTTGGAATGAAAATATACGGCCTTTAATCTTTTTTCCCTCCAAACATTATTACTTGTCTTTTTATTAATTTAATGCATCTTCACGGTAAAAAGCGCCGCTAAATCATGCGGTACAAACCCCGATAAAAAATAATGTTCGATACTTCACCATTAAAAGTGAAGCAGGTGGTTCTAACGGGTGTTTTAATGCTTTTGTCCAAAACCGCTCAACTCAGAGGCGTTTAGACGATCACTCAGGCGAAGTAGTTACAATTTGCTAAGCCACGCCACCGTGCCCTAATCCTTGGGGGATGGGGTTTCTTACCTACTAAATTTATTGGCTTAATGTAATTAAACCTCGAGAAATTTTCGTCAATTCTTGAACAACTTTGAATAGCTTAAACGTATTTCTAAAAGTGGTTGTTTATGAAACAGTCCGCATCGGCAGTAAAACTGATGATCCTTTAAGTTTGAAATTGAAATTTGAGCCGCTTAATAACCTACTTTCAAGATGTTGTTATTAATTGATTCCTTCGATCACAAACAAAAAAATGTGGTATAAATGACGTATAATCGATTGTCTTCACCAAAACATGTTATTGTGTGATTGTAATCAAATATCTAGTTACTTGCCTTTATTTTATCGAATTTAACTAATAAGTTTACCGCCGCTCAAATACCTATATTGCTACAGTTATGCCTACCTCTTAGATATCGTATTAATGGATGAAATATGTTAGTACATTAATGGGTTCATTAAAACAACTATGCGGCCTCGCTCCCACTAACCTGAGCGACTGACATCATTAAATTGTTAATACTTCGATGGCGGTACTACAGTGTTTGCAATTAATTGATACCAAGAGATTTCTATTTGAGCCCAGGGCACAATTATTGCCAATGTAAAGTGTTTAGGAGCTTTAATTAAATCCTGAGGGAGGGCTCTGATTAAAAAGGGAATTTTGAGAGTGCGCCTACGTGACGCCAGTCGCACCTGCCGAGACTGGCCTGTATTGCTCAATTCGCTTGTTGAGCTTTTTGCCCTTTGTTTCTCTGTAATTTCGTTCGTGCCGATAGCCTAAATTGTTGCGTATTAAATCTGTTCCCCTTTAAAAAGGTCGTGATGCCTTTTAATGTGAGTTCGCAGCAAAACATTAATTGTAAATGGGAAGTTCCTATCGTTAGAGGCAGTGGCTAAACCCCGAACCAATGTGACCTAGTAACGTATTCAAATTATTTAGCTAGTAGCTTGCTTAAAAGGCTAAGGAATAATCGATTCATAGAACTGTTATTGTTAGAAGATTATAAAATGATGTATTTTCAATAGGTAATCACGTTGTAATTATTATAAGTGAAGCGCTCATGGCCGCCCTTGACAGACTGATCGTATTCGATCACGTTTGTTAAGCAACGTTCGGTCCGGCCAGGTGTCGGATGGATGGGCACATTAAACCGTGACGCGTCGGTCCCGGATGTTGTCATCTAGGTATCTGATAACAGTCGTTAAGCCAAGCTAGAGGCCCTATAGGCGGCTTGATAAACTCTGACTCCAGAGGTGGCCACTAATCCACGTACGATAAGAGAGAATTATAAGTAAGTGGACCTTGCTATGGATACAGTGGTATTAAGCTCAAATAAGAAAACAAAATATCTTTTTTGGAGTCATCATCTAAAATTGTGAAATATCTCTAGTATATTATTAAAAAAAGTCCTTCTCGAACGTGCTTACGGCTGCCATCAGTCACAGCCCGACAGACGATCGGACCATATGACACTTTGAGCTACATACGTGTGTCGTCATTACGTAAATTTTGGGATCTTATATTATTTTTCGCGTGGTCGACTCACGGTTATGATAATAGAAGTATTTACTCGCGACCCTTTTTACGGCTGAGGGAAATTCTCGAACAATGTTTTACTGTTGTAGGGCGTTGCTAAAAGCGGTATTGTGTGAAAGGTTCGCATCTCACGCCGCTCTATTGAGTCGAGACGTAAAAATGGAATTTACGACGCGTAAATTTACGAGTTTTTGGATTAGTATTATGCTTTCCGTTCAGTTCGGTAGTCATCAACGTGAATGTAAAGCGTTGTTATTTGCGAGACGTGCCAGCGGCGACGCGAAATGGCGACGTGAAACGTTCAGAATCGATAGTTCTCGCTGAAACCGTAACATTTTCATGGCAGGTTTTTCAATCAATAACTTTTGAAAATATTCCAACCCGTCACACTAAAAGAAGAAAACATTGAAATGGTTTCGTAGGTCCGACAGTGAAACGCGAATGTGAAAACATTTGAATTGCCAGCAGCCGTTTTTCCGTCATCCACGGTATCAGACCGAAACTGCTCGACACACTACAGATAATAAGGGTATTTTTACATTTGTCGTTTTGCCGCTAGCAATACCGTCATATTGATATCGTTACACCCACCCGATATCGTTTGACATTTTGGGACTGTCGACTATTTTGGCGAACGTATTTACAATCTATCTACTCACAAACTTCAGTCATGAATTTCACAATTCAAACTTATGAAATAAAAACGGTTTACCTTTTCTTGTTGCTATTTTGGGGACTTCACAGAGGCAGATAATTGGACGAAAGAGGCTGCAACAGACAGAATTCATTATTGTAACGTTTCATCCAAGTTATTTTTAAAATATGTAATCCTTTGTACTTTTTACTTTTGTAACAAAATTTGTGAGTTGCTGTTATTAGTGATATTAAATTTAAAATATGAGTTTATTTAAAAAAATATTACACAAGCAAAGACAATTATTTATTGTAGTATAAATAAGGATCAAACCAGAACACGGATTTTCTTCTTGTGCTAAGGTCATTAAGTTAAGCCACAAAGTATTAATATCAATTTCATTTTGTGTTATAATTTACGTCTACATTCCTTTCAAATAGTGAGTACAAAATAGCTGCCGAAGTTCCTTTGTACAACCATGCCAACCATGCCAAAGATAAGGCTGATGGTGAGAGCTTGCCTCTCCCGGAAACCTGAACTACTGAGGAGTTGGGTACTTTAAACACAACAATGTACAAGTCCTACCACCAAACTTGACCAAATGAATGTTGCACAATCATATAGGTCAAAATTCTATCGAGTCTCAAAAAGGCTCAAGCTGGAAACCACGCCTCTCCCAGAATCTTTAACCACTAAGCAATTAGCTATCTTATCCGGAATTCCGGAGCACAATAATTCTGTTATGGTGTCAGACTTAGAAAAGATGGTGGTAGTTATCTAGGCGGACTTACAACAACTCCTACCACTAATCGAATGTTGCACAATTAGGGAAAATTATATTGAGTCTCAAAAACCAATTTTAAAGAAAATCATGCCAACATTTCCACTTGAACTAACGTAGTCCCCCAGCTAAACAGCCCCCCGGGTAAGCGTTCTTGTCTGAAGAGCCATGCAGTGTTGTGATGCCCTATTAGGGAAGCTTGAGCGTTGAGCTTTTTAATTAAACTCTGTAATAAAGGAAGGGATTAAATTGTTTTAGCGTGTACGTCATGTTTTGAAATTAAACTACACGCGAGCGGTAGGACTAGTACTTAGACGAGAGAGAAAAACAAGGGACTAGCTTTGAACGAAGTGAATTACTTGAAAGTAAAACATAATTATACGCAATGTATATGTACTTATTTTAAATGAAAGCTTTGCGGTAAAGACAGAGTCAAAAGACACATTGCGGAAGTTCATATTGAACTAAAAATATCTAGCTCACTTCCTAATCAAAACAAATTTTATTTAGAGTTATCTTCCAATGGACAACATTTCAAAAATATATAATGCAAATTTTCCTATGCATAATAAAACTAGATGTTAAAATACGAGACACGTATTTTTTATTTTTATTATTAGCATTATATTTGTATATTAAATCCGTATTTCAAAACTTGCTCATTCTAAAAGAGCGTAAGTGCGTTCCCAGGAAGTTAAATTGGTAAGGCTGTTGCTTATTTCGGATTAAAAAAAAACTGACGTAATGGTTTCTAGTAGTGATGTGACAGTGGCAGAACTCAAATATCGATTACTACATAAAAGTTGTAATTTTCGTTATTTAACCAAAACATTTAAAGACTTTGGTTAAGATAAAAAAAAACTTAATAAAAAAAATAAAAAAATTATACGCACAAATTCGCGTTCATGAACAATATATACATTTTGGGTATTTAGAATTGAAATGTATATCAAACCATATTGAAATTTAAGGTCTGGTATTTCATTAGTGGAACAAAAAATAACCACTTCGTTAAACACACACAAATTTCTGCCCCTTGTTCCACCTGCCTGGTGTAGCGTGGTGGTTTACCTAGCAAACATAAAAAGTAAATCTATTCAGCAATAATCATAAAAACAATGAATTCCAAAAAACTCAAAACAATCACAAACTGTTTTTTCATGAGGTTTTATTGGCATTATGTAAATTAGAAATTATCGAATATCGATATCTTCGATTTTGATCGCTCTTTCACTACTTGAATTGACTGTCATTGTCAACTCAGCCAGAGACAACCATTTTTTTTTATATTAGACAGAAATGAAAAGGAATGACGGGATCAAATGCCTGACTTTCTCGATTTGGACTACATTTTAGTTTTTATTAAATATCTCACAAATTACCGATCAGAAAATTCTAAAATAAAAACTGTGAGCTTATGACACTAAAACCTCGAAATGGTTTTTTTATTTTAGTGCTTTATAGAAAATGAAATGTTGTCCATTTGTAAATAGTGTTTTAAGTTGTTAATTTGTATTTAAATACAAACATCCTATAGCCTTTATTATTGTTAAGAATATGTTAATATGTACGTAAACTGAGTGATTTTTCCTTTGATCTCAAAATGTAGAATATTTGTTTTTTTTTATCAAAAAAGTTAAATCGTCTTCAAAAAAATAAAAGCAAAAAATGAACCTTTTTGGAGTCGGTGCCAGTCTTTAGTTTTTGCCATTTAATTTTTTTCATAATAAAACAAATAGTCTTTAGTTTTTTATTTTTTATTTCACATTTTATTTAAGTAGAAGAGGTTACGTGCCTACGCTAATAACCTTATGTCAACTGCTCACCACCTTTTACAAAATGCTGCTTTTCCCGGTTACTTATGGAGGAGTTCTCCCGGTACTTCATCATCACCTCCACTTTATCACTTGGATTCAGTCGAGCATAAATTGCTTATGAACCACATTAAAGTAATCGTACCCCTTCCTTGAAATGCAAAGTATTTAATAGTTCCGATGACCATTTGAGGTCTTCATCATCAGTTCCACTTCACCAAATGATGCTTTCCTTCATGAAGCATATGCATGAGTTAATATAGAAAACACCAAAATCGCTCCCTCCAAACAAAAGAGTTCCCTAGATTTCTCCAGGATCCCATCATCAGATCATCAGATCCTGACACGATGACAATGGGACCACGTGGGAAGTATACCCTTGCGAACAAAAAAGAGTTAGGCAAATCGGTCCAGCCGTCTTCAAGTAACCGAATATCATACATAAAAAAGCCGTCGAACTGAGAACCTCCTTCTTTTTTGAAGTCGGTAAAAAAGAGCAAAATACTTATTCCTCGTCTGGTCCTGCCAAAACAATTACACTCAATAACAATTTATTTTTAATAAAGCTACTTCAACATGTATTGGATTGAACAATCAATTTGTTATTATTGTTTTCGGATGTCCAATTGTTTTCCGATTGTCCTTGTTAGTTCAAATTGCGGCTTGTAGAATAATAACGCGTTTTCGTGTGGTTATTTGACCTTAACAAGTTTGTGGTAGGTAATGCTAGGCAATTTTGTATCGATACCATCAAAAGTATAGCCTGAACTGTAATTAGACTATATTTCAACCTTCTATAATTTCAGAGAACCGATCGAACTGATAGCTTTTTAAATAAAAATAGTACCTACTAGTACTCAGCTATGTTAGTACTGTGTTTTGCCTTTACTCACATATTGGTTATATCTACGTCTATCTACGTACGAGTTATAGAGAGAGAAGGTGTTAGTTTTCGATGATAATTAATATAGTTTTCATGAGGTCGTAAGTACTAAATTAAGGGTATATTTAGTAACACACATAACAGCATCTGAAGATAATACATTATAAACCTATAAAAATGTGACTATTGCTTGAGGTGGAATCAATAGTGGAACTGGACAAAAGGAAATCTAGAAATGGGAGATTTATGTTACTTTACTTAGAAGTCGTGCTTTATATTTTTACCCGGACTACATTCACGTTAAGAACATTTATACGCATTGTTCTTTATCCTTGTGTCATTATATAATTATTTACACTTAAATTGCAGTGTCTGCCATAGTAAACACAATAGTCGGATCAGTGTCTGACTTTAAAATAATATTTAAGTGAGGGAGTTTATAATATTTAAGATTTCCCGACCTGACGCGTTTTAATTCGTAAAAGTTATTTAAATTTTTATTTCAATAAACAGATGCACAAAATGTAAGATGTGCTTATATTAACCGATTTTAAATACAATTTATACTTTATAGTTAGTATACAAATTTAAAAGATAGACTTTTAGCACATGCGGCTTACGGCGCGGGAGATTTTTTTTGTTGTATTTATTTACGCTATTTTGCAAATGGAAGTACAGTCTACGCAATAACCTCGATGAGTGGCCCTCGAGACGGTTCGAGTACTAACCACCTACTAGAAACGAAGATCGCGTCAAATGAAGGGTCCTTGATGCTGAAGTTTACATGTTTTAATTTAAACCGTGAGAGGTAGTTTAGTTCGGATACCCTCTTGAAAAGATTTGATTAAATATTGCTTGTCGGGTGAATTTTCTCTAATCAAAAACCGGGAAGAAATTCATTTCTGGTACATCGTCACATTGATCATGCAAGCAAACGAAACATTAGTAAGATTTTTTTAAATTTATTTGATGAGTAGTTTTTAATATATTTTCAAGCATTCAATAAAATAGTATTTATTTCAATAGTGCTTTTAAATAGTCTTAATTTTCCTACCATTGAAGACTTTTTAACCTATAAAAATAAGGGGCGCAATATATTTGCCAGTTTAAACAGAGGTAACGACATTAACAATGCATTATGTCAAAATAAATTTATTAAAAAAAGCTTTGAACACAAATTGCAACTTTAATGCTTACTAGCTCCGCCCACGGTTTCTCTCGCGTGGTGTCCGTTCCCGTGGGAATATCGGAATAAAAAGTAGTATATGTTACTTTCCGCCTTTTCAACTAAGTAACTCTATGCCAAAAATCAAGTCGATTGGTTGTTTAGTTAACTCACTTTCGCCACTCATTTATAATATAAGTTAGGATCAAGTACAACTTAGGTGTGACATCATTTTAATTTAGAGTGAAACCACTACGTAGTATTTTAATGGTAAACAATATTGTTAATACTGCATTTACTCAGCATTTGTACTGTATTCTATGTTATTACATACATTCTATCGAATTATATGTGGCATGGTACCTACACTCTGTATTTTTCGATACATCACCGTGTTTGTATAAAAAGACAGTAATCAATCAGTCAACCTGTCAGATGTGTCAATATTCAATACCGATGCTCCGACAATTCACTGTAGGCGTACACGTACGAACCAGATACTTGTATGTAAGTCATGTCATGTGTTTGTCATTATTCTGATGTTTTAGAATGTATCCAGTAGCTTCGTTATTAAGAAAGTAAATACAGATACTCGGCAGCTGTCCGACCGCCGGCGATGAGCGAGTAGCAAGTAAAGCTAGAAGCTAGAAACAGATGGGAATTGGCAAGCGGCGAGTTGTAGTTCTCTTTTTGTGCGGCGGGCGAGGACTCGCTCCACTCGTTGCTTGTCATCTATTTTAGGGCGTTTACTCGCTCGGGGTTGCTCACTAATACCACTAATTTCATAATAATTATTATGTGCACTTATGTCGGAGCCGCCGCCGTGAGCTCTGACCCAGTATGACCAGATTTTTGACGGAAATATAATATATAATATAATATATAATATATATTTATTTCACCAAAGAAAAAATACATTGATTGGCAAGTAACAATAAGACAGTTGTCAATACAATTAGACAATAAAACATAACTTAGTTCTTACATGAAAATAAACCATTGATTGAAACAAGCCAATGGTAAACATCTGCACCCGAACTAGGAAACCTGTATCTCAGGTGCAGTGCTCTTACTCTCACTATTTACAATACAAGGTTTAACCAGAGAGGCAAAATGGTATAAACTAAAACTAACAAAAAATGCCAGAATCAAAACTAAACCTTAAAGTTAGATTATATGTAGTGAGTATATACCGAGTAACCTCAAAAATACTGAAGTATACCGACTTACAGAGGCCAAATATCCCCATTATAATACCGAATTTTTAAACATGTTTTATTACACATCGCAAAAAACCAACACAATCTCTAAATTATGTTTCTATTAGTACATAACTTTATTAGTTCTCCAAACTCTACGAAAAAATACAAAATTTTTTAGATTTTCGGAAAAATCTATAAAAAATCCAATGCTCTGGCCGCCTAGCTTTACATGCCCGTGAGACAGGGTGTGGCTTGGCGAGTGAATTTTTCTCGCTCAGCTGCAAACTAGTAATGCGAGTACTCGCCGGCGGCGGTGTGAACAGCCAGCGATGAACAATTAATATTTGCATCTTTTTTGTTTACACGGAATGTGTTATCTTATTAGGGTTTCGTAGCCTAAAGGCAAAAAACGAAACCCTTATAGATTCGGCCAAATCGATGTATGTCACAGTCAATTTATTCCAAAACTATGAGGATTACACAGTTGAAACTTGGTTGGTATACATCTACCAAACTCTGTAAGCCGCTTTAGGGTTTTTACACAAAAATAAAAATAAAAAATGGATTAAGGGGGGCACTCCCCATACATGGAACTGACACAAAGTTTTTTTTTCGTCAAACCTATATATATATATATAGGGTGGGATATCTATAGATAGGTTTTTAAAAATTGCATTGAGGTTTCTAAAACGATTTTTTCTTAAAGTCAACCGTTTGAAAGATGTACACTTCCAAAGTGGTAAAATGTGTGTCCCCCCCTCTAACTTTTGAAATAAGAGAGTGAAAAATGTATAAAATATATATGATGTAGATCTTTCAACGAAAATTGGTTTGAACGAAATATGGTTGTCAGTTTTAGAAATATAGCATTTTTCCCGAAGGAATTTGAAACTTTTTTTTATTTTTTTTATCAAACGTATACTTGAGGCGTATCTATAGATAGGTCTTTAAAAATTACATTGAAGTTCCTATTACAGCTTTTTCTCAAAATCAACCGTTTGAAAGATATACACTTCCAAAGTGGTAAAATGTCACAGCCACTTTATTTCAAAACTATGAGGATTACACAGTTGAAACTTGGTCGATAGATGTATTATGTAAACCGCTTTACGGTTTTTAAACAAAAATAAAAAATATATGAATTAAGGGGGTGCTTCCCATACATGGAACTGTTACTGAAATATATATTTTCTTCAAACCTATACGTGTGGGGTATCTATAGATAGGTCTTTAAAAATTACATTGAGGTACCTAAAACAGTTTTTTCTCAAAGCCAACCGTTTGAATGATATTATTATACACTTTCAAAGTGAAAAAATGTGTGTCCCCCCCCTCTAACTTATAAAATAAGAAAGTAAAAAAAAAAAAAAATATATGCTGTAGACCTATAAAAAAACTTTCAACGAAAATTAGTTTGAACGAAATATATTATGCAGTTTCAGAGCTATAGCACATTTGCCAAAACCGCAAATATAACTTTGTCATTCATACAGACCAGTGTTGGGCATAGTTAACTACTATTTTGTAATCTAACTACTAACTACGATCAAAAGTAGTTAACTGCAAGTAGTTCTGATTACATGTAATCTAACTACAATAATCAAGTTACAAATAGTTGTTCTTAATCTGATTGCTGAAATCGAGTAGTTATAACTACTGATTACTTTCATTCTAAGAAAATCCAAATTTATAACTAAATATGTAAAAAAGTTATAAATTAAAATGATAAAAGAAATGGCTAACAGAAGATGTTTTATATTCTACAAAATAACCTCTAAATCGGTGGTATACAAAAAACCTTAAATTTATTTTAAGTTTTTTATTATCGATGAATATAAAACTTCGATTCGTAAATAGATGCGTAGGTTCTATTACAATGTGATAATGAAATAACGCAAAACCTTTCAGGTGGTAAACTCAGCCTATAAAATTGAACCACTTTTGTTCTTCCCGAAATGCAAAAAAATAATTCAGATTATGATACAAACTGATCATATGACTTACTAAATGGTATGAATATCCGATTTTTATGAGATTTCGGGAAAAAGTTTGTAGAGCAAAAGTTGATCAGTTTCATGCGCTGAGTTAATACCTGAGAAGATTTGCGTGACACTTTTATTTATATATTATTATGTAGATTGATAGATAAAAAAAACAACTTTGCACAGCAAACATCTTGGAAACAATTTAGAATAATAGATTCAAATTAATAATTTAAATTAGCTTTTAATACAACACGTTTTTCGAACATTTCGTCGCTTGCGTTTTGTTTTTTTAGTAGAAGTAAACGTAGGTAGTTACAAAAAGTAATCACGTAACCGTGATTGCAATTACAATTTGTAGTTAGTAATCAAAATATTTAACTACTTTTTACGATTACTTCATGTAATCTAATATTATGATTACAAGTTGTAACTACAAATTGTAATCGTAGTTAGTAATCAGTAGTTAGATTACATTTTGCCCTACACTGATACAGACACTATGAAAAACAAAGTTATTTTTGCAGGCGAAAAATTATAGTAGCATTTTGGGTAGGTAGGTTGTATTTAATATAAAAATAGAAACTTTATTGCACACGATACAAAAACAAACACATACAGAGAAAACGCACAATAGGCGGTCTTATTGCTACATAGCAATCTCTTCCAGGCAACCTTAGGTGAGAGACGAAACCCTTCATGTGCGAGTTCGACTTGCACTTGGCCGATTTTTTACATTTCTTGAGCGAGAAAATAGCCTTATTTGCTCGTTCTCTCGCCCGCGGTGCGACAGGTGCCTTATGACATGGGTATTTTTCCTTTCTGAAGAGAAAAGTCGACATTTTCCTCTAAAAAAGTGGTATCTGAAGACAAAAGTCAATTTTTTTTATCGGCTACGGGAAAAAATTGCCTTACGGCTAGCGCATATATACAACTTTTAGTTGAACAACTATTTTGTTGTGAATCATAAGTTTATAGGAATATATTGAAGCGCGCATACTATCAACACAATAATTGTTCGACAAAAAGTCAACATCGATTAAACTGTTGTGTGGAAATTGCGAGTACAGTGCGACATAAAAGAGTAGAAAACGAATTTTTTGAGGATCTAACCAACTACACTATATGGCAACACAACTTCTGTTTGTTAAGTTGGTAAATCTACTGTCAAACCTTTAGCGTCTTCATATTAAATAGTTATTTTCGTATTTAAGTAGTGGAAATTGTGACATACTCCAAGACTATATACTAAATTAAGTCATGGTGGTGCCCGTGATGTAATATAAAACCTGTTTTGCGTTGCTTGGCAGAAATTCAAGCCGGAAAATTGCTAAGCAATCTCGACGATGTTTACGAACGAATAGCGGATTTCACAAGTAAGTAAGTTGCACGACACGTATTCACGAAATATCAAATAGATCATGGAAGTTAATTCGTCATTTTATTTTTTTATGATTCATGATGAACATATCCCAGTCCATTACATTCGAATTGCGATTTATAAGTGTATCTATTGTATGAGAGAATAATAAAAATTCAAATGGAGCAAGCATTAACTAAGATGCTTAAACATCTCAGCAACAGTCGCAAGAATGCATGGAAGGTGTGAAGACCCAACCTAAGTTTTAATATTTAGCATTTATTACGTTAAAAACCTCCATTGGTTAGAACGACTTAACAGTTAAATATACAATTAAAATTTAAAATATTTGTGTAGGATTTTATACCTCTTATGTGCTAACATTTGGGAGGTTAGGTTAGGTGAGGTAAATAAAAATATGTCAAGTACCTATCAAACTTTATAGTATTATTAGTATTGCTAGTCGTAGTCTAGTATGTACATGACTAGTCGCGCTTTTAAACTTTTTTCAAAACAGTTTAGTCGATGGAAATGTAGTACCTATATTTGCTCTATCTAGCCCTTATGTTACGTAATCACAAGGCTGGAAGGTGAAATCGCACTTCTCCTGGCTACTAAGGGAGAACTGATTTTTACAATAAAGACAGTTGCTATCACAGAACACAGAAAGTCTTCTTGTGTTCTGTAGTGGCTAGTCTGTTATGTAGTAACTAGATAAAGATCGAGAAAAATGTAAATGAAACGCTCAATCTGATTCAATAGTTACCTATATAAACTTAAGTGGCTCAAAAACAATACGAAAGTTCTATACAAACTTTCGAAGCCATCGGTATCCAGAAAGGTCAGTTTACCTAAGGTGTAGGTTCGCTACTCCGCTTTCGAAACGTGCAAACTACGAATAGCGAACCAAATGTAACCAAGCGTAGTTTGATCGTTTACAAAAGCTTCGCCCCCCTGTACATTTGCCCCCTTCCTTTGGGCATTAGTTATACTAGTCCAGGGCTACTGAAACTTATTGCCCAACGTGCCCCTGTTGAAGAAGAAGAAAAGAAAATCGAGTCCTGTCTTAGAATAACTTGTGGCCACAGGCCGAGTCGATTTTTTCCAATATTTTTCTATTAAAATTTTAATATAATAAAATCTACCTGTAGAAGAAAATGCGTTTTTTTATTTAACTCAAGGTTTACAATAGTTAAAGACGAGTGTCAAAAATAAAGTATTAATGTGGTGACTGGTTTTGTTACTTGTCGCAAATTGAGTCAACTTGAGAAGTAATTTTAGTCAATTTTGAACCCCCTACTTTGAGAAACACTGATCTAGTCCAATATCAGAGCACCTGGTATGTCTGCCTCAGTTTACGTAGGAAATTAACATCCACCGCCCGCCCAATGGCTCACTAAATGATTTAGTGGAATCTCGGAACTTGCTGCGCTGCCGGAGGTCGGTCGAAGATATTAAATACCTTTATTTGAGATCTTAGAGTATTAAGTTATGGTTAGAACAGTTGTCTACAAGTTTGCGAGGTAGAATTGAAATTTGAGCAAAATAATTTCGTACTGAGACGCGTAAGATGCGGAACTAAAACTATCACTAAAACTCGATACCGTGCATATTTTTACATTTATTAGGCTAGCAATTCTTAATTTATAATAGTTATCATGTTTTTGAGATCTCTGAGTATTAAGTTATGGTGTTAGAACAGTTGTCTGCAGGGCAGCTTGTGGCGAGTTGTTGGTGAGTGGCGACACCACGGGTAAACCGATGGCTCTAGAGAGACGGACGCGGTCCTTGCCTCTGGCCTGCCAGAGTGGATTTCAAGAGGGCCCGGACTCTCGCCCCTGGCTGGCCTTCATCGGCTGATCAGGGTGGAGTCGCAAGAGCTATACGCACGCAGGGTGGAAGTGAAATATGCATAAGACGCGAGTGTAGAAAGCGGTGCACACCTCTCTACACC
Source organism: Chrysoteuchia culmella (assembly GCA_910589605.1). Lineage (NCBI taxonomy): Eukaryota > Metazoa > Arthropoda > Insecta > Lepidoptera > Crambidae > Chrysoteuchia > Chrysoteuchia culmella. Next base: position 14,492,806 of record OU342651.1, on the reverse strand, counting down.
CTTCAGTTGCCCGCGCCGGTGTTGCGCCAACGGCCGGCAGATGTCGGCCAATTTGGGGTACCCATCTAGCGGGCAGCGAGCCACCTTCCGCCGACGGTTCGAGTTGTGAGATGTAGGACAAGGCGGAAGTCCGTTATCTCACCCCATAGCCCGATTTCCAATCCACGAGCCTCGCACCCAATAGCCCAATAATTTTATATATATATATTCTCACACTCAAAATAGTCTATGTGTAATAATAACTAAGAAACAACTGTTCGAAAAAATTCAAAAGCATTTTTCAGTTTAAATAAGAACCATCTCACTCGATGGTTCTTATTTCCTTAGTGTTCATAGAAAATTGTCATTTCATTTTACAATCGACGTGATCGTGAGCTTTAGTACTTTTACGAGCGTAGTAACAGTTGGGGGGACTATTCAGAACGTGAGTTTCATTGCTGATATTAATCATAATTGTTAGATGTTAAAATGTTTCTTGTTTTTTATTGAACAATAACTTAACTCTTCGTGTTTGAATAGATATTTCAGTTCTTCAATGAAAATAAACATTGCATCGCATTGCGCGAATTAATTAAATGCAGTACATACTAAACTCTCCTCTTTTATTTGCAATGTCGCAGTTAATCTTAGGCAAATATTATTCGTTCTTTAAATAAGAACCTACCTAATAGTTATCTAAATGAACTTTAAGGCGGTACCCTGACCGAAAGTGGCGCCGCGTTGAATTATATTCTCTAAAAATTCCACGTAAAGTTTTATTAAAATTGTGTATTAGAATTACGATATTAAATAAAATTAACGCGGCGCCACTTTCGGTCAGGGTACCGCCTTAAAATAATTTTCTAATAGATTTACGCGGCGTATGCGCGGAGAAAGTTGTGACAAGCCCCTATCTAGTTAGCCAGTTTGTCGGCAGTTGTATCGCCGCGCGACGTCGCGTCGGCGGTTTGTCGGAACTTGCCGCAACTTTTGCTGCCGCTTGTGGAAGCGTTTTGTTAACCTTCGCGCTTTCTAAAAGGATGGGGAACGCGGCTTTTAGTATTTCCAATTTGATATACTTATTATAAAGTTAACTTATGGTAGAAATTAAATTTAAAATACTATACAATATTATTCTTGTAATCTTATCTAAAATGAACTTTAAAATAATTTTGAGCAGAGCACCTTGGTTTACACGGCGTATGCGCGGAGGTTGCGACAAACCCCTTTCTAGTTAGCGAGTTTCTCGGCAGTAGACATGTGCGCCGATTTATAATCGGCGTGAAATCGGCGTGTAGGTAAAATGTAAAAAAAACAATATGCTTGATTACTTACATTTTTTTAATTAAAACTTAATAAGTGCTTTCACGCACGTAATTATTTAGTTATTAACATATGTATCACATTACTAATTGTCTTGCCGCAAGATTTGACGTCTTCCAGTCATTGGAGCATGCTGGGTTTCGCAAAGGCTAAAGTACCGTAGACCACACACAACACAGTAGGCAAATTATACAGAAGTCCGGAGAGTATAACCAAACCAGCCACTGTGCCTAGCATTTGCGGACTACGAGAAGGCCTTCGAGCTCCATGCAGTGATATCAAGTCAATTGGCGGTACGTGCAGATGCTGAAACCCTTTTTAATATATTGCTAATGCCCGTCCAGTCCAAGTACAAAAATATGTGACCAGACCAATCCAGTTGCTCAGAATCGTGTGACAGGGTCTGATGTCATATCTCCGAAACTGTTCACGAACGCACTGGAGAATATCTTCAAAACACTAAACTGAACTAGAACGGACTGGGCATCAACGTTAGCTGCGTCAAAATCAGCATCGGCATGAACTTGGAGAAAACCAAAATCATGTTCAAAGAACATATAATTCCGGCGCCGATTTCTGCCGAAGCTAAGGGCAGATTATTTAATATGGCGCCAATGTATGACTTCTAATGTATGTCTACCTCAGGCAAACAGTTGGGTAGAGAAAACTTCGAGCGGGAACTTACTAAAGGGTGCAGCTGGGTTGGGCAGCATTTGGGAAGCTGAGTCATATCTTTTCATCGCCACTATCTCATGACCTACGGAGCCGAAACGTGGAATATGACGGTGAGACTGGCCCACAAACCTCACTTCTCAGCGAGCAGTGAAGAGGTCCATGAATCTCGATAAGGGATACAATCTGGAATGAGATTATCAGGAAGAAAATTAAAGTAACAGATGTAGTTCGTCAATGTAGCAAGCTGAAGTGGCAGTGTGCCGGGCACATCTGTTGCAGAACCAACGAGCCTTGGAGCAGACGTGTTCTCCAATGGAGACCACGTCTCGCCAAATATAGTATAACCCCCTGTTAGATGGACTGACGACCTGAGAAAATTGACCGATAGTGGCTGAATGAAAAAGGCAGGAGAGCGTGTTTTTGTGGCGCACCTTGGAGGAGGCTTACGTCCAAGCTCAAACTCAATATTAATTATTAGTCTAGGCTATTAAAAGCACCTGTGAATATCAAAGAAGCTACTCCATCGGTTCAAAAACCCTACGACGGGTGACCTTGAACCGGCAAGGAATCCGTCAAGGGCTGTTTTTTGCTAATTTTTTTTATTTCATACAGAGTCTCAGCAGTACTCTGCGATAGGATGATATTATAGCTTAAAGATTACGGACGTCGCAGGAGGGGAGTCTCATCATTTTGCTGTTCGCATTATAAAAGACCTATAGAAGCGCTTGATGTAACAACTAGGAACAGCTACCAAAAGAGGGTGGTAGCCTGCAGTGCATCCGGGTCTCCTATGGAAAAAAGGGGATGGCGGTATGAGTACATGCAGCTGAGGAGCTGATCTTTTACAGACTGCTGAGGAGCACAGTTTGTAAAAGACTTACAAAGAGGTAACTTTACGGCGGTTAGCTAAGATGTGAAGGTTGTTGTCTAATTTAATGTAGAAGGTTAAATAAAAGCTGTCCAGGTGTGAAATTTCGCTTGATTTAGCACGCGCAGTTTGAGCCTTGGACTCGATGATGGTGCCAAAGTTGAGAAAACTCTAAAAATGGCATTTGATAAAGTGAAAAATTAAAAAATCATAAATTATTGGCTGTTGCATCTTAATCGATCTTTAAACACCTGAAAAGATGTTTCTTTCGAATGCAAGGATATCCCTAGCATTGATGTGACAACGCTGGCCTTCAGCGTATTAAAAATATAAAAGTATTGGATAATTTCGACGGTAGTTCGCAAGTCTCGGTAGCTCAGTGGTTAGAGCATTGGACCGGATTTCCAAAGGTCGTGGGTTCGAGTCCCATCTGAGAGTTCACTTGTGGCCGAGTTGTTTTTATTCCAATATTTTTCTATTTAAAATTTATCAAACTAAAGAAACCTCCATGCCAAAAAAAAGGTCAATAGTGTCGGTAACAAGTACAGGTACAGCCCTTTACGAGTTTGGCAAACTATAATCGTTTTCGAAAACTATCGAATTGTCTCTTTCATATCCATTAACTGCTTTACCGAGATATGTAGAGCATACGATAGTTATCAAAATGTTGACAGTAAATGTCAAATCGTACTAATTACTAAGGGCACTGATGCACCCCGTCAAGTAAGTGTATCATGAACAGACAAGCTTGCATTTTGAAGCGTTGAAACTGAAGAGGTTACTGTCACCCTGTTGGGAAACGTTGCGTGGGTTCGTTGGCTCAACCATGGTCTCTCTCATCAACATCGTGTTTTTACCGGTGACTTTTGCATTAGACAGGCAGGTATCTCCGCATTACAAAACTTTAGCCGAATGAGTATGAAAAATTCATAGCAAAACTAAGCCACCATATTCGGTTGCATAAAACAGAATGGCATATTTTAGAGTTGCATAACGTTTTTTGGTATACTCATCATATCGCATAACGTTCATACAGAATAAATCTTAGCGCATACTTTTTTCCCCATTACCTCTTTTGTAATAATGATATTTCAGTATATATATTTTTTGCATAAATGTTTTCACCATAATGATGACTAATCATAACATAACATTTATTGGTATATCAATCTTTATCACAAAATATATTTCAAATACTTTAATGTTAAAAGTATACAATGCACAAATGCAAAGTTTCAACTGTGTTTGTTTTCAACAAACTCCCAAGGATGCGGGTTCGAATCCCGTCAGGGCGACATGAGACTAGTTGCTTTTTTCTGGTATATTTTCTTGTTTAATATTTACAACTTTAGGGATCTTTATGAAAACTTTTAACGAAAATTAGTTTGAAGGAAATATATTTGGCAGTTTTAGAGATATAGCACATTTTCCGTTTTCACCCGCATCCTTGGGAGTCCAAGGATGCGGGTTCGAATCCCGTCAGGGCGACATGAGACTAGTTGCTTTTTTCTGGTATATTTTCTTGTTTAATATTTACAACTTTAGAGATCTTTATGAAAACTTTTAACGAAAATTAGTTTGAAGGAAATATAGTTGGCAGTTTTAGAGATATAGCACATTTTCCGTTACCGCAAATATAATCATTCAAGTCATTTGTTCAGTCCTTTACAAACACTATGAAAAAAAAAAGTTATTATTGCAGACGAAAAATGTTAGTGGTATTTTGACTACGGAAGCTATACTGCGCGTGGCCCGACACTATGATACACCCAACACTTACCCAAAAAATATTATACCTACTTAGTTAAAAAATCGAGTCAAGAAGCGTGGAAATACTGTAAAAATCAGAAAATAAATGTATTCATTGATTTGATAGTACGGTACATTTTACATGTGCTGCTATATACATTTGAAGGCCTAAAAATATGTACCTACCTTCACTGCTATGGTGTTGGCGTGTTGCTTATCCTATTACTACAAAATTATTATATAAACTAGCGTACTGCGTACATAATTAATATTTACGTTTAAAACTTAATAGAAGAGATATTTAATTCACACTGAATCTATTAAAATGTAAAACGAATGAAGTCTTCGCATATCAAATCACGTACGTACTAAAGCGCAAATGAAATTTTCTTGCTGTTTATAAGACCACGCTTATTGGCTGCATGTTTATTTTCTGTTATTAGTATTCCAACGTGGAACGCAATACCTATCTCCATTATGAACAATACAACAGCTCGGGTCATAACGCAGCGATATTATTTCCCAGAAAATGGATATCTTGTGCACCCATTTCTCTTTAGATAGGATAGTAAGCTCGTTTTGTTTAGTGTAAATAAGCTAGTGTAGTGTAGATAAGTTGGATTCGTAAACGCTTGCTTTCCCATTAATACAAGGCTCAGAGCAGCAAATCGCAATATTAAAATAGTATTTTCACCGTTTTTAATACAGTGTATGTACCTCATTGTATTTTGTAAAACTTTGCATGTTTGAGTTTTATGTGGTTGGCCATTTATTTCGTTACACATGTTTGTGAGCTGTAATGAGAGTAATAAATATAATACCAATAAAAAAATACCTTGCATTCTGTTTCATGTAGGTAACGAAAATAAATTCGTAACTTTATTAAAGTCGTAAAAAGATCATAGAAGGTAAAGTAATCAAACAAAACTTTATCTGTATTTTTTGAAAGATTTTAATTAAAGAGGTCCAACCGTTTTTCACCATTCTTCATTTTAATTTTTAATAGTGTTTTGTTTTATTTTGTCGTAAGTGGTGTCAAAATGTATGATTAATTCTCACATCGTAATAATTTCTTAAACCTAATACCTTGTATTTTGTTTCATGTAGGTAACGAATATAAATACGTAACTTTATTAAGGTCGTAAAAAGATCATAGAAGGTAAAGTAATCAAACAAAACTCTATCTGTATTTTTTTAAAAGATTTTAATTAAAGAGGTCCAACCGTTTTTCACCATTCTTCATTTTAATTTTTAATAATGTTTTGTTTTATTTTGTCGTAAGTGGTGTCAAAATGTATGATTAATTCTCACATCTTAATAATTTCTTAACCCTAACTGCGCTGTTGAAAGAGGATAATAAATTAAAATAGTGAGGTGAGTTGTGCTTCATATTTGACTTTATGATGTAAGTTGGCGGTACTATCAATTTCGTGTTAAAGTTTAGGTAGAAATTGTTTGAGTTCGAATGAGTGAGAACGTTAATAATTTTCTATTGAATTGCCTTTCCCATTAAATATTTACCATTTATTGGAAAACTAAAGCCGTTCTCAAATCAGAATATTATCATTTTTTTTATGATAATTCCAGTTAGTTTCAGCGTAATCACATAAAAACTGCCTAATTTTATTGTATTACTTAGTTTATTTAATCATCTGTTATTTTAAGAATTTCTTTCTTACTCGTTGTGTCCAGTATCGCATTAATTTGTTTAAATAGGATTTTTTTTAAAAACGTACACCTATGTCTTAAGTTTTGGCGCGCACTGTTCATTGAAATAAAACAACTTTTACGGATATCAAACGCGCTATATTTCACGAACTAAGTGTAATAGTCTGTATTTTTAGGTATAGTTTTTTGATGTGGAGGATTGAGGATTTTTTTGCTCACAAAACATATTCTTTTACTCAATTGTATTAAGTACAAGTTAGTATACAATTTGTAATGAGTAGCGGTGTCTACGAAGTTTCCAAGACCAATCAACGTAAATTTAATAATCTACATACGTTTGTAATTAACGAGCGAACTTCAAAAAGTCAGATACTTATTTGAACTTTTGTTCAAGATTACTAATAATGGTCGTAATGACGTAATTATAACAACTTAGTTAAATTGTCTTTTTGATTTAACACGTCTTATTTCATAAAAGGTTTGGTAAAATTGAATTTGGTTAGTAACGAGTACGTGGTTAGTTTTTTCTTTTACAGAATCTCGTTCTTGTTGCCCCAATCAAGAAATGAATTTAAAATAGTACTTTCATGAAAACGTTATGGTGTCTCTTTTTTCGGCACCTGACGGGTCAAGTTGGTAAACATTAAAACTAAAATATCACTAAAGTTAAAATACCATATTATTATGATTTTCAAAACAAAAGTTCTCGTTTTATAAATAGCACGAATTCCATTAGTTGCATGATATTACACATACCGTATCATAATCAACGCCGTTTTAATTAAAACATGAACTATTCAAAAACTCTGACTTGTTTTTGGTTAGCTAACTCATCATGGAACTAAATGTTATTATAATAGAGAGTTTAAATTATAAGACTTTAAATTTTTTGTAACAGTATGCATTTGTTATTTATGGAACATTTTAATTAAAATTTTGAATGTTTCTCATTATCTACTTTCAATTTTTATACGGTAGTGTTATTTGAGAAAACAATTTAATATGAGATGTTAAGTATTTCAAATAATTATATTTGAATTGTTGTATCGATTGGAAAGTCGATTTCCGAAAATGACATTTTTTTTTTCTTAAATAGATAATTTCGAATACGAATTTTTTATGTTATAAACTTATGATATATTTTAAATAGAAAAATATTGGAAAAAACCAACTCGGCCACAAATGAATTCTCAGATGGGACCCCACGACCTTTGAAAATCCGGTTCAATGCTCTAACCACTGAGTTACCGAGACTGGCGGACCACAGCGTCGAAATTCTCCAATAGTTTTATATTATTAGTATTTTAAGTAAGAAAGACTGTAAAAGCAAATTAATAAAACACTTTTAATGAAAGAAATCTTCTTTCGAGTTGAATTATTTTTCTAAATCAGATAAAATATATTAAAAATATCCTCTTTTCAAATATACTTAGCAATTAAGCGCTTTTGAATCGTCGAAATTTTCCTAGAAACAATCAAAGTCTTATTTAAGTTCATAAACGTTCACGGCAAGTGAAGCATGGCCTTTAGACCTTTTTATGCAAATCTTAAAGGATGTGCCGGGATTTTTAATGAAACTGCGCAATTACTTTGATGGATACAGCACTCGTGATGTGACGCCGGGGAGGGTAGCAAATCTAAATTAAACGTCAGTGACATTGATTTAAATTTAGTTTAAATTAAAGGGCGGGTATCAATTTAGGTGATCGCAGTGATCCTTCGTGTTTTTGATATGCGTCGTATGTTGTTGCTCAAATACTTATTTCCTCTAGATTGTTTTGCTATCTATTATTACGAGTAAACTCGTCGATGGCATCATTGTCAAATTGCACATTTAATTTAATTTCTAATACTAGTAACCAACCATGACCTTCATAGGTACTTAAAAAACTCCAAGGTAACTAGATTTCTAATTAAGAAATCCTATTCTCAACCGTAAGCCCAAGATCTTAAGTAAGCTTATAGGCGGTAAAATAAACACTGAAGTTTAGTGATACCACTCAGCGGAATCAAGTAAATGGACGAGTGTTGGAAAAAATGTGAACAGAAACTCTTTGGACGCAATCTAATAAAAAAGTAGATAAGGCTTTCTTACGCAGTCGGAATTTTAATCAATTTTGCGGCCAATAATTGTGAGAGAGCCGCCGAGGCCTCGCAAATTACCGCCTTTAAAAGCCCTCTCAGCCGTACTCGTCAGGATAACAGACTCAAATTAAAAAAGAAGCGCATACAGCAAGATCAGTTTGATTACTTAGCGTTACTGGGTAATATTACATTCGTTCTTTCGCCGATTACTTTGCAAATTAGATGAAAGTTGATATTAATAGATATTCTAAATCTAATAAAGACCTAATATTTTGTAGATTGTTTGCGTGGGAATAGATAAATAAAGGTCGGCTTCATAGCTACCATTGTTATATAGTTGGCTAAAAGCCTTAAAATGGTGACACTTAGATATGCAAAGATAAGTAGGATATGTACCTAGGATTTTTTTCCAACTTCCTTGCCGACTGCCTGAACAAAGATATAAGAAATACCTTCTTTAAATAAATTAACCGGTGAAATATTCATCTCAAAATTTCATTTTATTTTTGCAAAACCCTATCTTTATTATTTATTTATGGTATAACTTCATTGTCTATATTTATGGTATAACTTACGGTATACAGGCTGGAAAAAGTCTATGGGCCCTCGAGGGGAAATACCTTAAATCCTTCAGTTAGCTCATTTTACTGAAAGGAAACATTCCATTATTTTCAAAAATAGTTAAACTGCATTCAAAGATTTTTGATAAATCACATACCTGCACCGGAAATAAACTTAGTTTTGAAAATAAAGGAATGTTTCCTCTCCGTAAAATTAGCTAACTAAAGGATTTAAGTTAGCCTCCAGGGCCCATAATTTTTTTTCCCAAAAAAAAACTGTATATTATTGTAATTTGGTAAAATACTTCAAATAATGTAACTTTTCGTGATCTTTTCCCCCAATGTTATTATAGTAGAGTCAACAACTTTGTTGAGAAAAGCACGAAATGTAATAAGCATGAATGAGAAGTAAATATGGTGTACATATTTGCATAGGCAAATAATGTCACCATGTTTTATGTATTTTCATTTTGCCGATCATGGAAAAGTTAAGAAATAATAATTCATGCAAAGATCACTCCAGTCTTCTATATTGCTGTTTTTAACAGTGTGTGTTTCCTGCACTTCAACGTAAAAATACAATATATTTGGTGATTTTAGCATGAATTCACTGTATAACAGTATTATCAATATGGGAATTGGCATTCAAGTCTGTCATTTTTAAACTCATAACCACAAGTACTCAACAATAAAAAATACGTATAGATATTTTATTAAAAGAGAGGATGAGTGATAAATTGAATTACGCGATTAAAAATTTTCAAACAAGTCGCCAGAATATTTGCCAAAAATATCCCGGCTCTCGTATCTACATTAAAAAAGCAATTTTCGTGAAACCACAGAGCAATATTGCTCACGAGTCCTACGTATCACTACGTGTTGACTGTTGACCTACTTCGTCAGGGCTCTTGTAACGTATAATGTCGTAGGATAATTTGATAAAAAGAGTTTTCGCAAAAATCCTAGGGATATTGCAAAAACACGGATAGTTAGACAATAGTGTTGACTTTTCTCAATCTTACTGAAAAAAGATAGGGTTTTTGCAAAAATACGGGTTACTGTAGTAACATTGGATACTCTTTATTCTGATTGGCTTAATTTTTGGTTGCTTGCTAACTCTTATTCTGATTGGTTGGATGGAGAGATGAGAGAATGGATTGACATTTGAAACGTCAAGTCGTCAACCAATCAGAGAAGATGTTGTTTTGGACGATCCAACCAGCCAACCAGTCGCAATCTTACTAAGGCAACCAGTATTTTCGTAAAGATCCTATCCTTTTTCAGTAGGATTGAGAAATCACAACACCATTGTCTAATTATCCGTGTTTTCGCAATATCCCTAGGATTTTCGCAAAAAATCGATTTATCTAATTATCCTGCGACATTTAGATATTCAATATGGAATTTGTCTGTTCTGTGTTTTTTTAGCTGTGATAAAATCATAATGTGTTACTTATTTAGTCTTTCGTTTCTTTTGACTGATAATGCCAATTTTAAATACGTTTATTATGAGATAAAAAGGGTCACAATTATGTACGGATATACACCGTGTTCCTGAGGTTATGCATTTACTTTAGCCTGTTATTCAGACTATTAAATCGGTCATTTTTATGATGATCATTTTGTGAAATTTAATATTTTTATTCTTCATTTTCGTACAAACAATTACCTAATAACATCAATAGTGTTAAGTGCGATTGAAATGCAATAGGTACTTTGAATTATTTGACTGCACTCAACAGCATAGATAAAGGAACTTTTACACTGTATAGCTGATAAAATAAAATTACAAATAACTTTAAAACTATTCATAATTAATAATAGTGTTAGGTTTCATGGCAGCCAGGAACGCGAACTTCTGGCATCTTGACTTGCTTTAATTATGATTTTATATAAACGTGGTTTCATTGTGTGTCCTTACAAAATAATGTAAACTTAGCAATAACACATGCCTTAAAGTTTATATGGATTAAAAATATATGTCTTGGAATATAACTACTTTGTTAATTAATAGCAAAAAATAGCTATAACTGTGTTCCCAAAAAATCTATATTCGTAGATACGGATCTCTGCGTCTGTTTAAATTGATAAAGGAATTAGAGATTATAGTGATATCCCTCCTAAGAGGGTTCCCACAGTAAGTAGGTACTTTTATAACTTCCGTAAAGTTCAAAGATGATCAGGTTTTGAAAGTTTTAAAAAGACTTGAAGCTTAAAGGTACTGGCTCAGATGGTTAACCATCAGTTTTCGCGGCTAATATTTAATTAGTCATTAGCGTCTGGCATATTTCCAGGGGAATGGAAGATCGCAATGGTTCTCCCACTGTATAAAAATGGCAAAACACACACACATCAAAAACTATAGACTGATTTCCATTTTAGCAGTTTTGTATTCGAGCAGTTAATCTATCCCTTTTTGTCTTGGTACTTCAAACACCTCATAGACTCCCATCAGCATGGTTTCATGAAGAATAGGTCGACAGCAACAAACCTGATCTCATATGTTGATTTGGTTTCCAAGAAACTTGACAACCGCTCATCGATAGATGCGATCTACACGGACTTCAGCAAGGCATTCCACCGTGTCAACCACGAAGTGCTACTTCAAAAGTGCTCACGGTGTCGACGAACCCTTGCTGAGTTGGTGTCAATCTTATTTATTAGATAGAACTTCTAAGATAGCGGTGAACGGTTACACATCGGAACCCTTTTCTGTAGTATATAGGTTTCTCAGGTGTCACATTTGGCCCTTTGTTGTTTAATGTTTTTATTAATGACATTGGAGAATGCTTTCACAATTCCGATTATTTCTTATTTGCATATGACCTAAATATTTTTAGGGATATTTATAACCAATCGGATGCCATTCTATTACAGGAAGATGTCAACAGACTTGTAAAATGGTGTGAGAAAAACCATATGCACCTGAATGTGTCCAAATGTTGTTCTATGCGTTTTTACAGACTGAAATTTCTAGCTTCTAACTTCTGATACAAAATCAATGAGGCCACATTAGCAGAAGTTGACACTGTGAGGGATCTTGGAGTTCGGCTGGATGGCAAACTAGGATTCAATGTTCACATCGACGATATCTGTTTTAGGGGCTTCAAGGATCTCGGTTTTGTTCTGTGCAACTGTAGCGTATTTCGGTCTCCTAAAACTAAGATCATTTTATACAACGCATTCGTTCGTAGCGTTCGAGTACTGCAGCGCGGCGTGGGATTCATTTTGGTCGTGTACATAAAAAGATTTGAGACTATACCAAAGCGGTTCTTATTTATTATAATATGTTGAAAGGCCTACTTTAAAATGACCTCTCTTTCGGATCGAAGACGTAGCACGACCTCGCATTTCTTTATATGGCCACCTTGATGTCCCAGATCTACTAAAGTCACTCTCTTTCTCTGTTCCTTCGAGGCTCCCATGGGCATCGAGATGCTATAATGTCCAAGTGGATCAGCGTTGTAGGTCAAACCTTGGCCGCAATGCGCATATAAACTGACTTGTAAGAGATTTTAATAGTGTTGTTTTACGCACTTGTCAGCTTCTTCAAGTTATAAATAGTGTTATAGCAGTCTACTGTGCATACATACGCAGCATAGTCGAGTATGGCAGCTGCATTTGGTCCCCTTCATATGAATGCCATAAGTCGCGCATTGAAAACATCCAGAAAATCTTAATTCGACATTTAAATTATCGCACCAAGGGGAGATATGGCGACTATAGCGCTAGCTGCCGTCGATTCAGGCTAATGTCTCTTGAGGTGCGTCGTTTGCTGCTCGATATGTCCTTCCTGTACGACATTGTCAACAGCCATATAGATTGTCCTGATCTGGTTCCAAACATTTGTTACAATGTTCCTCGTCATCGAACTCGTCATACAAAATTGCTTTGTGCTCCTACTTATCATACAAATTAAGCTCGGAATTGTTTCCTGGCTCGCGCAACAGTAAGTTAAAACAATGAATTTGATAGTGTTGATCCATTTAAAATATCTAAACTTAGTTTTAAAAACGAAACTGTAATAACAGGTAATATTGTATTGTATCATCTAGTTTAACTAAAACATTATTATACAAATTAGTATACCAAAGTAAGCACATAAAGTAACTAAGTAATTTGTACTTAAATGTTCTCAATCATTTGAAAACAGTTGTGTAGATGAAGAACAACCCAAACAGTATTTCGGTAAAATTAATTTGTACTTAATTAATTTAACTCATGATTTTGTAATTTTTGCATTTTTCAATGCTATTTTTATACTTATGGTAAATTTTAAATAGAAAAATATTGGAAAAAATTAACTCGGCCGAGTTAATGTAATAATTTAATATACATATATATTGCAGCTGTTGGTTTTCTGAATAAAGTAAATAAATAAATAAATAGCTAATACAAAAAAGAGGATCTTTTCAGGTTTCGAAAAGAATAATTCAATTCTCTCCTAATTTCAAGCAGTGATTTGAAATAATTCATATTTTTTATTTTTTTTATTTATTTTAATTGATGATGATTGTTTTAGTAGGTACTTTTATATTTTTGTAATTTTATTTTTATATTAAAATTTAATATTATTGAATTTGTATTAATCTCATTTCTGATTGGTTTAATTTATTTTTTTGCAATGCTTTATCATTTTGACAATTTTACCTAACTTTTATAATTTGCATGCAGTCTTCACCTGTAAATAGACATCTGTCTATTTTTTTATTTGTTCCTTGCGTTTTTAAGGATGTTTATTATGTTGGTGTTCAAATAAATAAATACGAGTAAATAACATTGAAATTTATTAGTGTCAAACTTTCTAATTATAAAGCCTAGCTGGTAATTAATTTACACGAAATTAAAGAAACGATTATCTCTTGTTTCAGGACATCAGCTGTCAGGTTCTCAAGGCGAGAACAAAGTTGAATATTCCGAACAAGTTTTGGTGGCGGAGCTAGTGGCAGGTGTCACGGGGACCATGAGGAGGGGGGGCAGCGGGGGATAGCATGACAGCGCCTGCCACGGCGGCCTGATGGCGCTAGTGCGCCGCATACTAGGCGACGCCCAGGTGAGCAACTAGTGATGTTACTGTTAGTGAAGTAAAAGCAGTTGTAGGTATCGATGGTAGATTAGTCTATATTTTCAGATTTAGATTTTCATATATTTTATTTTTAACATTTTTAGGAGGATTATTAGTTTTATTTATTTATATTTCGAGAATTGCCTCAAATGAAATCTTTAATATTGTTGGTGTTGTGCAAAAATATGGATCTAAATAATACCGTCGGACGGCGGACAGCGGACTACCTCCGCCACCAAACCTACATGACGATATTGTCCACGTCTGCTACGGCGGCCTGATGGCGCTAATGCGCCGCGCCGCATACTAGTCGACGCCCAGGTGAGGAACTAGTCCTGTTAGTGACGTAAAAACAGTTAAAGGTATCGATGGTAGGTTTGTCGTGAAACAACAAAGGCATTATTAGGTATTCTATATTCCGCAGCCATCTGGTTAAATCAGCCATTCAACTGGAAGGCTAGCCCATTCATTAAACGCTGGTATTCAATTAATTGCCTAGATTGATTGTATATATTTAAAAATAAAAAAACGAGGTTATATTTTTTTCAAAGTCTCTTTGTTAATACCCCCCAAAACTACCAAAATAAACGACGAAACTACCGAAATTTAACGAAACGGCTAAATATGACGTTTGGCCAAGTCATTAAACGTTTCATTCACTAGGCCTCGACTTGGCTAGATATTCTTTAACCATTTAATTGAATGCCGGGAGTTCAATAAATGGCCCGGCCGTTCAATTAAACGGCTGATTTAGCCAGATGGCTGCGACATATACATGCTGTAGGTATAGAAACCTTTGACAACACACACACTGTAATAGCTAGGTGACAGTACTTCTTACGTATACCGATTTGATGGGAAGAACAGTTTTGCATCAATATAGGTTATTGCAAAACATAGGCAAAACTGTTCTACTAACATAGAAGGCTAAGAACGTATACCATCCAGCGTTTTCTGTTTAATTTACTTGTTACATTTATAGCGAGTATATTTCCCGCGCCGCTAGACACAACACTATCGAGTCGGGCAACTCCCTTGCATGCATGATTAGCAAACCGCTCTTCGGCCTTATAACCCTTTTGAGAGATATTATTCGTGCGATCGAGTCACGCGATGATATGACACCCGTTTGATGTTGAGCTGCCGGTGAAAGATAATCCTTGCATACGTGTTTTCGTTCGGAATATAAGCCTTAATAAAGCTTTTTGGGTCGGAAAAACTTCGTGCGTAGTCATTATGAGGGGCTTATACAATTTTTCGCAAGAATAAACAAATGAAAAGTAATAAGTAAGGCATTAAAAAAATAGTAAACGCTGAAAATCAGTGCTTTGCTTATTTGAGCAAAGATATCACTAAGCATTTGCCCTTTTACATCGCTGCGGCACACATGTTTGCAAGAGTATTTTACTTATTTCTGTAATTTGTGAAAGAACATTTTTATCATGTGTGTTTGGTGATGTAAATAAACAAATAAATAAAATAAATAAATAAATAAATAGTAGCTAAATTGATATTTTGAGAATAGATTTAATCGTGGCTTGTAATTACAGTCCATTTTTGCTGTGTTTAAAATTAGTCCTGTGGAAATGAAAAATTACAACAACTCTTATTTTAGCTAGCTTTTTTAGGTGGCTTTTTGCATTGGATATCACTTACAGGTCGTAATTAGAAGAAAAAATATCAGATTTCTTTAATTGCTAGCTCGACGAATATTAATTGAAGGGACCTAAATTTTACGCTGATGCTAAACTATAAAAATTGCAATCATATTGATATTCCATTCATCATTTGCTGCATTTGCTAGTATGACACCGATGTCCAGAGAATATCTATTGTGTATCATAACCCGAGACCTGAGAGTTTAATCAGATAAAACTTTATCAAATTTCTTTTTACGTCTGGGCAACATGCAGTTGTGTTCTTATAGTTTAAAAAAAAAAACTCAATGTATTGGCACAGCATACATTGTTCTGTGCACTCAGAGTTACGCATCCATGCTTCTGATTCTCCGTGATCGCTGCGAATGTCTCCGAGTTACTATTTCGTCGTAATAATAATAATTTATATTTCTTTTTTTAACACCTACCGTTAGGCCCCGTGTAACAGTGCGATCATGCAACGACTTCACTAATTTTAAGCTGGGTGCCATTTCGGTCGCATAATGTTTTTAATTATGTCGTCTGGCATAACAGTTTTGGCATAGTCTTTTCGCAAAATTTTTGATAAACAGAGTTTATGAACGCAGAATGGTTTCATCGGCATATTTCTTACTTACTCAAATTTCCATTAACATAATTTTAATAACCATAAAACTAAAGTTCGTAATTGTTATACGTTTAATTTATCAGAACTTGCTGATGCGTCTTCTAGTAACACTGTAAGTTGTGTCTTACATTAATGCACATTTATCTTTCTTTTTTTTAGATGCCATTGTATTTTTTATATTTATACTATTTATACGCCTTGACATAAGTACCCGAAGTACGTCATGCTCACTCAAACGTTTCTTCGGCTGTGTCGTGTGAGGCGGGTCGTTATGTTCCCTAAAATATGGTTGAGCGAAGCTATGGCTGCCGCCAGCGGAAATGGGTCAGTCCGCTTATCTTAATGTTGTGCTTAAATATTTTCATCTAAAATAAATTGATACTGACCTGTAACTGTAACTTGCAGTATAGTAATCTTGTAATGTGAGAAATGTTGTAATGTTAATGATAGACAAGTCTTTCTTTGTTACTACTATATTTTTTTGTGATGGAAATTGACCTTAATGATAATGTTAAGGTCACTTTTCAATTTGACGACTCTGTATGAAATAAAACAGGGAGAAAAAAACAGTCCATGACGAGTTTCTTACCGGTTCTTCCGTTACAAGGTCTCCCGCCATAGGGTGTGTGAAACGATAGGGTAGCTTCTTAGACGTTCATAAGTGCTTGTAACAGCCTAGACTGAATAAATGATACCTAGTGACTTTGACTATACGAAATACATACATAATGGATTTATTCATAACTATACCGTCTGTGTCCATCAACAATTAAAAGTAAAAGTTTTTTAGAATTTAAAATTTAAGTCAACGTTTTTGGTAGGGATAGAGCCCAATCCCGACCTGGCGTGGTACTTATATGCCCAATTGAGAACCCGGGGTGGTGCGGAGGGAGAGCAGCCCCGGCCCGCCGTAGATCGGCTACGCAGCTACGGCAGCTACGGCTTGCTGGTCGCCTGCGGCGACCAGCCTCAGCCGCTCCGCCTAGCGCGGTGGCTATGTTTTAGTACGCAAAGACGAAGGGGCTGCACATCCCGCAGCGCCGGAGACTTGTGTTTCCCATTTGCATGCTTGCTTTGCATGCTTGTTAACATTAAAGGATATGCAACATATTTTATGATAAAGATTGATACGCCAATAAATGTTATGGTAAGTAATCGTTATGGTGAAAGCATTTATGAAAAAAATATATACATATATACTGTAATATCATTATTACAAAAGAGGTTACAAGGAAAAAAAATATGCGTTATGATTTATTCTGCGAAATGATTAGTATGCCAAAAAACGTTATGCAACTCTAAAATATGCCTTTCTGATTTATGCAACCGAAACCGAATATGGACCCCTTAAAGCTAAGCTTTGTCAGCTGCACCGCCCCTACGCATTATCATTAATTACCAACTTTACGGGCAACAATCTAAACTGCCACGTTTAAAGGAGCGATTTTATGCCATTATGTCAAACGTTCGCAGGTGAACTAAATGAAAGCTTAGATTGATAGCTCAGATAAGGCTGAGGCAGTTCTTTGTCAAACTACACGAATTTGGATGGAGTCTCACACAAAATACGCACGCTATCGTGTTAAGTTCTGTCCTAATACCATTTAGACATGTAATGTATAATGTAAGCGATAGTGAACGAACTAGTAATTCTATTTATCCGTTGTTTTGCTTAATTTCTTGTTATTTTCTTCATGGATAATTTATTTTACTATACTTACCTGTATTAGCTACACAGAATAAATTAGTATTGTGAATAATACATTTCACTGAAAATTTATATAACTTAGGTATGGTCAACAGCAACTAGAATATGTACAAAATGTGAAATTTCTATAGTCAAATCGAACTCAACAGCATACGTGTTAAAGTCCGAAGTTGATTGGAGATATGTAAAGCGCCGTAGCTGCTGTTGACTGTACATAAACAAAATAGAAACTAGATATTTTCAATGTAATGTATTTTTTTCAATACTATTTTTTATTTCTACGTTTAACCATAATATCACCAAGTTAACAATATCGTACTTTCAATAAAATTATTTCATCCAGATGGAAATATTAAAACATAAAACAGTTACCCCTCGTTTCCACTGGCGGATCATTTACAAGAAAACATGTTGTAAACTTACGTATAATGCGACCACTGAGAGAATGCATTATTTTACAGCTCTTATCGAGAGTCATTGGTCATCCTCTCATGTTTTCTTGTTTATGTTTCGCCAGTGGAAATGGGTGGAAATGGAAATCACCAATAGAAATTAACATTTTGTCAATACGCTGTGGTGGATAAAACGTATTAGATATATAGTTCCAATGTTTTCGAACAAACTTCCGTGGTGAATCCAAATACGCTTTGTTATTTAATTGGCCAACAATTCTAGTTTGTATGTTTGGTTTGATTAAGCCTATAAACTAAACATACTCGTATTCTGATTATTACACAGAACACCGAGAAAACAAGAGTTAGATAACTTGCTGTTTTTAGACAACACGATTTGCTTGCGTGTTTTATTTTCTACGATTATGTTTAACTTTGAAACTAACTTTAGCAAATTACTATGATTGAGTTTTGCCAAAGGTTCGTCACGAACTCAACTTTATTTTCATCATGAAATAAGAAATCTTCTGTCAATTACTAAACCAACATTTTTGTATGTGTTGTCTTCGATTTAAAAATTAATTATTAATCACTATGTTATATTTGTAGGTTTGAATATAATTATAATAATATCGTAATAATACTTGACTTCATATTCATACAAATATGTAATTCTTTCTTTGCGTAATACCTTTGTTTTCTTAAATACTGGGGTTTTCAGGGGTATTCCTACGAGCTGTTTTTGTAAGCGAGATGGCGCTATTATTTCATAATTGCGATGACAGCTGATGGTAGGATTCCAGGCAACTACTACAACTCATTTTTTTTTCTCTTTATCTTGTAGGCGAAACTCCGCAAAATGGTGGACGAGCAAGTGTCAGTGGGCGCTCGCGTGGAGGCAGACTCCGAGCCCGAGCCCGCTGATCCCCTCATCACCCCCGCCAGCTCCGCCCTCGAGAGGGATCTCGACCCTCGCCCGATACCTCCCGAGCGAAGACTCCTCATCGGCACCCTGGACAAACGAAACGGATCGCTCAACGGAGACAAAGAGGGCACTCTCAACAGGACTCGGCTGACCATACGGAACGGAAAAGACAATCCTTTTATAGGTAAATATTTTTTTCATTAAACTTGTAGGTTGTGTTAATTATTATGTTGGACAAAAGCACTCTACTAAGTTGCTGCTTATATATGAATATTTATTGTGATTTATTTCAGGTAAACTCAAACAGAACACACCCTAAATGTACTGTAATTTTTCTGTTAGGTACTAAAATACTCTTGGAGTGGTTGGTTCATATAACACGATTAAACGTAATTTCACGGTTGTTAGATACTTATTTTCCGTTATTAATTAACACGAATTCTCCAAATCAATAAATAATAATCAACTAAGTGTTTTGGCATTAACTATTCTGTAGGGTATAATAATAAGGGTACCGTTACAGTTCTGAAGTAATTTATTCCCTTTCGAACCGCTTAATAAATCTTTCAAAGAAGTCATTAGTTAAATGGCTATCCCATAAATTCACAATAATAGGCTCGTTCTAGTAAAATAGGCTTGTAATTACTTAATATCAAACGTATCCTAAGAAGAAAATGTTGTAGTCTATTCTTTCTCAGATGATGACAATAAAGAAAACCAAGCGAATGGAAAATTAGAATCTCCAGTTAAGTGGTCCACTCAAAATGGAAGTGACAGCGGCACTTATGCTGAAATTGGTACGGGTGGCACCAGCAACACCAGTGAAAGGAACATTCTGGATCCTGCAGACAGTTCGGAGGAGGAGGTGCCTCTGCCTGATGCTACCTCACCCGGTAGAAGTAGTGATGGACCAGAACCGAGGGCAGATATCACGGCAACACTTGATGGAGGTATTTATATAAATTATTTGTGATTAGTATCTTTTTATCGAATCACAAGTCGGGTTTCGTGCAGTAGCTTTACTGATATATTGACATTATTTCTCTATAGGGAGTATCCCTATTAATATGAATGACTTGCTAGAGCACATGCGGTACAATATTAACTTTCTTCTGAATACGACGTCGAACCTGATGAGTAATGTAAACCTATTCCGCGAGGCCGTTCCAATGATAAATAATACTCCGTGCAGTGAATGCTCAAGCAAAATTTCTGAAGGTATTCATCAATCTGATGTACGATAAAGAAACACCACTAGCGCATGAAAACTTAACACCAGAGGTTTTTACCTTTTTACTGAAAAATAAATAAAGTGCTCTAAGGATTGCGAAAGGTAAACTTGGTGTTCTAGTTAATCTTACACTTTGTAATCCAGGAGATAATAGTTCTTAACTAGTCGAGACGGCATGTTTGTTTTGCTGATGAAGTAAGTTCGGAGTTAGTTAGAAATTCTTCAGAGCAGCTACAAGCTGAAACTGTTATGAGTGCCGTTTATAAGACTTTCGTTGGCTACCATGAATAAAGACTAATTTTAGTTCCGAGTTAAGTCGTTAAAGAACAAGAGAGATTTCTCACAGTTTATAATTTATGCTTGTTCCTTTTTAGCCTGCATGCAATCTGTCATTTATGGCGTGTTTAACAAAGCTGGAACATTAGTATTTTCGAGAATATAATACTTATATATGTAATTTTGAATAAAATAAAGGGTGTTTTTATTGTTTTTATAGCTTTAAATGAAATATTAACATGAATGTAAATGATTGATCAAAATCTGGAATACAAAAATTTCGTTAACCCTTAAGGTTTAAGTTTTTATTAACAGCATTACAGAATAAGCCTTTTCTGCCAAACTGTGGTAAGCTTATTAAAATACCTTCACTAAGTCTGGTAACGAAGAATGCTCAAAACTAGAGAGATGACACAAACTGTATGTCGTAAGCAGCTCCATACATTGTTCCTCTCGACGGAATATCCCTAGTGCTAATGAGCAGACTGCCTTGGGGAATAAGCTCATTTCGCGACTAACTGCACAACCGAGTGACTTTGCAGAAAGAACTTGCGCTCTTACAATTTATCATCTAATTACACTGTCGACCTTTAAATTAGAGTACATTTGTTATTGAGATCTTGTTGATAATAAACGGGAATATTAATTTAGATTAAATAGTCTAACAATCAGTTTCATGGACCATTGCACTTGATAAATATTTTGGTAGTATCAAAGAATAAATGTAGTATTCTGAACACAGAATTATTTAAATTGACACTCAATACTCTTTTTGACACTGAATTACTACAGTGACACTCAACTTACGATATTATCGAATTCAAAGTTTTTGTAATCATCGATATTTTTATTCATGTTTATTTCTTGGAGAATTAATCCCTTTACCTAAAATATTTATTGTTGTATAATCGGTGGAAAGCAATGATTTCTTCGGTTTCATTAACTATTGGATAAACAAAAGTTTTCAATTTATTTTGCACTAGCGGTCTCTCTCGGTTTCAACCGCGTGGTTCCATGGGAATATCGGGATAAAAGGTATCTTATATCTGTGCCAAATTTCATCCAAATTCGTTCAATAGTTTTTGCGTGAAAGAGTAACAAACAAACAAACAAACTTGACATACTTTTGTATTTAAAATATTAGTAGGATAATAAAGTAATTAGGGAAACTCCAATTGCCGTTGAAGTTATTCTGAGTTGATACATCTTTTGGGAGCCGGTACGATAAATTAGGCTTCGCGCACACCTGCGGCCCTCCCTACCGCATGTTCCACACGAACAATCGATTTGTCTGGACTTCGCTTTGGCTAGTGAAGAGACGGTTGACATACGTTCAACTATTTACAAAGTTCGGTTGGCGTGAAGGTGACTTTTAGTTGGTATGATAGATGATGATTTGGAAAAGTACTACGCGATTTACGTTCACGATGTTCTATTGAAAAATTCTTATAGTTATTAATTTTTCAAAGTAGAAATAAAATAATATTATTTTTAACTGACAATCTTTATAATTTTAACACTAAGACTTGTGTGAAGTGTTTTTGTTTGTGTCAACAAATACATAAACTACAAATAATACAAAGGCTCATATGAAAACAAGCCAGTGTGTACGAGCTATTTATGTTCTAGTAATTTATCTGCATGATAGATGATTTGCGAAAAATTATAATGCGATTTAAGCCCGATTTGTTTTATAGTTCACGACGTTATTTTGGAAATTCTTTACTAAATTTACAAAGTAAAAATAAAAATAACAGATTTTTGTAAAACTGACACGATACTTATGCGTATTTCATTGTATGAGTTATGAGTAGGTAGTTTTTTATCTGAGGAAAAAGGATTTCAATTTTATAACAAAATTTAAAGAAAGTATAATATTTCAAATAGTATTTTATTGATGCTCAGTTAATTATATTAAATTAGTTGTATACTTCATTTAGAATCATTTTGTTGCCTATAGTTACAACAGTATTATTATATTTATTGTGTTTGTGAGGGTGCTCTCTTAATACCGTATTAGTAAATTATATGGAGTGACAGTAAACCGATTTTAAAGCGTTAACAAGGGATATTTGATGGCTTAAGTATACGTATCTATTACAAAGGTGTAACCTGTAATAAAAAAAACGTAAAGTAAACAGTTGATAAAGTCTTTGTTTAATAGTTTTGCTTCAAAATGCTTTTATGTAGGTATGTTTTATCTACTTGGTTATTTTATAATTTTCGGAATTGGGTATGGACTGCAGTATTAAGTTTGTGTCTGGACAACGTGTATCATTCATATCAGCACAACTTTTCAGATCCTGTGTATTTATACTTTGATTTTCTGATGTCCTATTTCACCACTGCAAAGTTGCAGGGGCCGTTGTCCAGTGACCACTAATTTTGACAAAATTCGTACAAATTGTTTATACAAATATTTCTATTGATGATGAAAATCGGCACATCACTAGCCCAGAAAAGCTTTACGTGACTTGTGAAACTTTCTCATTATTACGGTGTTTACATCGTTATATCACCATACGACAACGCTACTACCTCACTTAAGTTAACTTTTCGTATTAAATAGGGACAGCTAATAATTGCGCGATGCCTTCAATGTTAAAAGGGACGGGACTCAAGTTATATGTATACAAGATACTCATTAACAAGTACCAATGCGGAAATTACGTGCGATTTCAAAGTACCTAAAATAGTAAAATTTTCAAACTTTTAAAAGCAAACAATAGTGAGAATAAAATAACCACTCTGCATTGAAATAGTCGTTTACAATAGAAAAGCAATTTCTGCACGCCATATGTGTTTTATGGCAGGGTTTAAGTATGGGGATAATTAAACATAAGTTTACCTTTGGAACTACCGATACCCGGCCATTTTGTGTAATATTTCTAAATAGCCACAATAATAATAAATCTTTTTTTTTTCTGAAATATCGGTTTCAGATGAATTGGCTAGAGCTAAAGTAGGTAGGTGTGTGCTTCATTTAACTCTTGTAAAATACTCTCCAACATAATTCAATGAGATATCAGACAAATCTGGTCATATTCTAATCCAACAAACACGTCCTGACACATACCTGACGGATTGTAATTTCATCTTCAGGTAGAATACGAGTGCTTATCATTCGCAAAATGTGTATCTTCCTGAACATTACAAATTAAAGCCTCCACCTCCAAGGAACATAAACTGAGCTTATTCCACGAAACATTAGGATTTGTGGGTAAACATTCTTATGTACCCATTCTGAAGGATTAACAGATACAAGCCTTACATTTTCCTCTTTAAGTGTTGGAAAATATTTTGTCGGATTCATCCCAAAGTGTCTGGCGCTTCAAAGAAATCTTAGTTAGGTATTTATACATGAAAAATTGCTGGAAATACTTACGAAATAAATATTTTCAAGTTTCAAGTAAATAAAATTTAGTTGCTATGCTAAGGTATTTAATGTTGAATAACAGAAATAAGTTGTACAGAAATCTAGAATACTTTAATTCTATCATTTAAACTACCTATTTTTTTTTGTATCTCAAAGGAACGTTATAATATGTTATAAAGGAACCAAAAATATAAATTTCGTAATTGTCAAATAAAACAAGACTAATTATAGCACCAGTTTTATTTGTAAACAACCTCGATTTGCCAGCACTTAATTTATTTAATTATCATAATACGACCTTCTTAAAATAAAATCGTCTAGCCTTTGTCCTTGGTTTTAAATTACGAAAAGTTATTTTAGTAATTCTGAACACCTTCCATTCTTCTGAAGTTACGGCAGTTAGCTTTCGTACTACAAACAATTGTAGAATAACTTTTAGAGTATATATACGAATATTAGTTTTCAAATGTAGTGATTTCACTAAAGCTCCGACTCTTAGGTAATCTCTGTAGTAATATTGCAATAAAGTAAAATAAATTCACTTATTTTACTTTCTTGTTATAGCAGTTTATTCAAATGCCTATGATATAGGTATTGTTATTTATGGGTGTTTTACATCCAAGCTTTTGGATTCTAATTACTTTGGATTCAATTCAATTTTTTTGGTGCACATTTTTTCCAGATTTTCAGAGTATTATCAAATTAGGTTTTGTTCTCTAGTTTTTAAAATAAGGTGTCTTGCAGAAGCGGCGTCACCTGGTGGACGGTCGGACAGGTCGCGACAGGAAGAGATCCTAGCGTCACCAGGAATGCTGACAGCGGCGCAGCTCGCCAGGAGACTGAGGATGGAGAACGAACGATTACAAGTCAGTTAAATAAATGTCCTTGTATATTTTGACCCCTTTTGAAAAGTTATAAAGGTAGCGGAAGAAAGAGATTTGGCATATCTTGGGACGCTGACAGCGACTCAACTCAAAGCCTTTGACGCGCGTCAGACTGCTTTTTATGATAAAAAGCACAGATTTTAAAACGCGTTTCTAAAACGCGCGTCGACCGACGCGACGAAGCGTTAAAAAAACGTGGTGTGCGTACGCCTTAAGGTGTAGGAATGAATACATGTTATAAAATTGCAGGTGTAATATCCTTTGGAAAGCCAAATAGATCGCTGGTGTATTCTGGAATGTATAAGGAGGAATTTTCAGGTAGGAGACAGAAGAATAAGATTTTTTATAGAAAGATCATAGTGCAGATAAGTCTTCTACATTTGTAATAAAGTGATTCGTAACCACGTACATCTCAGAACACAGAAAGTCTTGTTCTCTGACGTACATCGTATATTTTCTCCTATTTTAATCTTCGAAGTCCAGTTTGATGATAGTCAATATTATTAAGTGCAAAAAGGTTAACAAACCAACCAGGTAAATTAAATACTTACATTTAAGTTAAATAAATATGAAACGAAATCACAATCATAAAGTACATAATAATGTAACCTAGGATAGAGAATAATAAGGTGGCACTAACGGAATAGTTTCACGTTTCTGTGAATTTATATAACGACCTGCGTACACTATCAACTGAGACATCTGCCTGGGCTGTAAAATATATTTATGTGTTCCTGGTAACCTGATTCAGTTGGATCCGGGAAACCATATAACTGCTATTGGGTCAGAAATGTACATAAAAATTATTGCTGTTGGTAAGGTATTTTTCATAGAATTATATCTGGGAAAGCTTACGGCGTTCTATTTAATGGTTATTGAAGTCCTTTTCTCGTATGATAGGACAGGACAGTCAAGAGCCACGTGACCTTCTACAAATTTGTCAGATTTTACTACTACTTACCGACTGCCCATTTTCTTATGGCTATATTTCTGAAGTCTGTTCTGTCGAATTGAGATGAGATGAGAGTTACGGGAGGAGCAAAAGACAGATAGGCCTACCACCACATTATGTCTTTTGTACATATGCCTTATATATATTTTTATTATGCAGGCCGAACTGACAAGGGTCCGCCGGCTTCTGGTAGCAGCAGCTGAGCGAGGGGAGGCAGGCACGGCTTTGATCGAACGAGCGAAGGCGGAGGGGGGACAGGACGGTTCGCCCTTAGACCCCCAACAGCTGGAAAAGGAGCTACTTTTGGCGAGAGAAGCAGTCAATTGTCAGTACTATTCCAATTTCGTAGTATTTTGGTGGGATATAAAAGCAACGGCTGAACAGTTAGTCGTCTTTGACTCGGCAGTTTCAGAACAATCCAAAGTAGAATTTGCATCATTATTAGTAGATAGTAGTAGATGCGATGGCCACATCACATTTCAAATAGCAATATTCAGTTGCACTGTACACAACCGATAAGTAATGATTTTCTACACCATTGTTATTTTAAAACGAATGTTCAATTGAACGGTGACATCAATAAAACCTGCACCGAGATCCATATGGGCTCTGCAAAGGCATTGGAAAGTTGAATGCGAATGTGAGTCTCCTTTAGGCGCTATTCATAGTTTCACTAACAGGTGGAAAATATGTGATACCATATGATTTCCTGCACTATCTACTCCAATGATACAATCGGGGAACTTCCCGGTTGATCAGTAGAGTTTTTTGAAGCAAGTTATCTCAAAAAGTAATAGACATAGAAAACAGTTATATCACAAGTAATAGACCTCTAATAGGTTTTTCGTTTTATAAATGAATTATTTCTTATACCTTAATACTTTCCGAAATATCGTTTCTCAAAAATCTCTACTGATCCACCGGGAAGATCCCCAACTGTACGATAAATGGTTATTAAAACGGTAAAGTCCTTTCTCCTCTAAAGTTGGAATTTAAAAGATTTTTTGAGTTCTAGCTTTTCATTTGTGCCTTAGGTAACCAAGCAATAAAATATGTTACCTATTTTTCTTTTATCTTTAAGCATATTTTTGCCATAAAACTATAAAGCCATTTCTGCTTTGTCACATAAGGAGCAGGATTTTAGGTATTGAATGTATAAGACCTTTCCGGGCCCAATAAACTTAGAAAGCATATCGAGAGCTATTTTATAGCCACCCAATAAATTCAACGAATTGAGAAATGGTCCAAACCATAATCCATACCGATTCTACAAAGGAGGCCAATTTGTCGGGAGGTGCCCTTAGTGTCGAAGATAGGATCCTTCGGTAGGTTTGACAAACTATAGTCATATAATTTTTGACGAAGCACCTGACGCCATTCTTACACAGGTCACGTAGTATTGTCACGTACTTTTGTACCTCCATCTTCCATTTCCACAAGCTGTATTAGTCAGTTTTGATAGAAGCTTGAGACGCTGATACGTTTTTTGTTGATTCCTTCCAGACAAAAAGAAATTCGGTAATCTACATTTACATTAAAAACTCTAGGCAGCTAACATTCGTCAAAATGACGAGCATCCGATATGTATTGCTTTATTTCTCTTTTGATGTTTTATCTACACAACCGTGGTTTCGCGCCAACTCAGAACCTAGCTGGCTGTATCGGGTGGTGGTCTTATGTTAAAAAAAATGTATAGAGAAAAGCATTTCAGTTAAAAAAAACATATTCCGTGTTTTGAATAAATAAAATAAAAGAAAAGAGAACAATTTAAAATAGGTATAATTATAATAAAAATTTAAAAGTCAAAATCGTCGAAAAGTCGAATGGGTAGCTTACCAGGGTAGTTCAGCAACGTTAGGGCAAAAGAAAATTCTTTGCATCTTTCGGAGTCTGAAATCCTTTCCGTTCATCCTCTCCGTACCTAAACTCAAATCACTTTGTCAAGTACTTTGTATGAGATGTAGTAAGGTCTTATATGAATAATACAGTACTAACAAAGGGAAAACGCATTTAGCAGATACAAGTTGCAATTACATCTCTTGAAACGTGAGCTTAGGTATTGCGCCGCTGCGCTGCCGTGTTTAATTGACAACAATTTTAGAGAGATTGCACATGTATTACATAATGACACGTATTATTATTGTAGACTTAATTGAGTCGAGTATGTTCTGGTATCAAATAGTTAGATCTTTTTAACTATACTTTAATATTTACCAAGTATTGCGCAGCGCAAGGCGGCTGCGAAGCGGTCGCAAAACAATGAAATAGGTATATTGTTTCTCCTTTTTCGATGCCTGAGAGGTCAAATACTAGGAATAATAAGTTTTTAGCTTATTTTACGACCACATTATTGCGATGTTGTCTCGCTTTGCGATGTCAAACCAAGAAATTTTCTCGTATTTAAATTGCGTACTTAATCTTTTTCAATGTGTCCAATACAAATAATCTCGTATCAAATTCAAAGTGTTATCGCGAAAATGCGCCACGAGTATTAGCAAAAGTGTGGTCTAACACCCATATTCTAAGTCGTTCCTCCAAAACATACTCGTCCTCGACTTAACGAAACCTCTTCGAAATACTCCTCGAAATCGGTATTCTAAGTCATAACTCCGTAAGGACCTGGAGGAGCCAATGAGTACGTAGCCACTCCGTGTTAGGCCTTGCGCACACTACCATTTTTACCCACGACGAGGTTGAGTGGAGTGTAAAAAGTTTTGGAGGAACGTCTTAGAATATGGGGGTAAGTGTAAGAAACGTCGGTGGCTAAAGCGAGTGCAGCTTCAAAGTTAACACTACCAAAGAGCTGACGACCAAAATGTTTGACAGAAGGAACCAGTAAAAATTTAATTCATCAGCCGGTCAAGTTTTGTTTGATTTTAACCTAACATAATAAATATCAATATTTCGAATACAACAATAAATAACCTTGACTGTTTCAAGTTATTATGGTAAAAGTAGAAAATGACCGATAAAAATTGGTCCTTAGAAATATTGAAAATACGATTAAAACAGAAAATGGCGCTTTATTATTTAAGAAAAGCTATTTTCGAGATAGGTTATCGTTGATTGTGAAGTTTCGAATACTGAAGTTATAACTCCAGAAAACGAGGAATCGATGGAGAAGCTCGTAGTACAAGGCCACACAGAGGGGAAAGAGACCACGAGGCCGCTCTACAACTCGTTGGATCGACCTCATAAAGAGAACTACGCAGTCGACCGCAGTACAGTGTTTTCGCAACGCTGAAAGTCTACAAATCTGGAGAGACATCGCGCGTCGGGCGGCCGTCCCTGGGAGCGAGTGGTGACCGCAACCCCGTCCATCGTCAGCCACGACCACTCTGTCAAAAGTGCCCGACTAAGAAGAAAAATGTTCGTTTACAAAATCTATCGATTAGAAAATCCATACACTGGTTTTATCGGTTTGATATTCTCTCGTTTTAGTTAATACCATTTGATTTTGTATATTCTGTTATTTCGCAGTCGCTTTGACCGAAAATACTAGCTTTTATGAAACAGATTTAGTACATACAAACATACTCGATGCACAATCACCATACATGTCACGTACCGGTCTCACGTATTTTGGTAACTTCCACTGACATTTTCGCTAACGTCATTACCTCGGGAACATGAGTGGCCACAATCACTTTTGTTTAGTTTGTTTTTCCCTAACATAGGTAGGACTTAATTGACAGGCGCACTTACACAGTGTGGAAATGATGAATATAGAACCCTTGCGGTCTGGGGCAGATTACCCCGATGTTGCTGACTTAAAACATTGCATTTGAGCTAAATAATATTTTGAATGCGGTTTAATAAATATTAAATGACGTGGGAAGAAAATGTAAAAAAATATTTTCCTAGTAGAAATTTAGAAAATTTGTGTTGTTTGTAACCAAAGCCTGTAAAATCTAACATACCCACATTTTCTTTAATATTGTCATAAATTATGTGTTGTACTTATGCGTTGTTTAACGACGACGACGGTAGTAACAAGTGGGTCGTCCTATTTACATTTAATGCAATACTTAATACCGACTTTGTGTACGGACAACATATATTTTGATACTATCGAGTTAGGAGCATTTAATTATTACATTGGGCATTATAAATACAGTAGCATCCTAAATATTAACAGAAAATAATTTAGGTATTAAGTTTAGGTAGGAATTGATAACATACTGCTTTTTGAAGTCGGTTAAAATTATGTATGTATTATGAGTAGCTCAGTGGCGCAGCGTAGCGTTACAATATAATCGGTGACGGGATTGGTGACCAACATTTTATTTATTTACTGATACTGTGTTTATGTAATAATGTTTATAAAGCATTCGTTTATCAAATCCTGCCGCAGTATGATATCAAAAGCCGAATTTGAATGTAAAATTTCCATATAATACTACACTACAGTCATTTCAGATTTGAATTAAATATACGAATTAGCTTACTATTACGATATAATTATTACTGAAATAAGTTTAAACTGTACGATGAAAAAGCTCTGGAAAACTTGTAGAAAGTTATTAATTATCATGAGTAGGTACTTATGTTTAAGTTCAGTTAAAACCTCTTGAAAAAGGGTCCTTAAGGGACTTTTTACTCGATTTTAACAGTTATAAGGCTTACTTGAAAAGATTATTTAAATTATAAAGATTAACTTTGAAAAAGTTCATTATTCATTGTTTGAAATATATTTTAAATTATTTGATTAAACTCAAAATCTATATTTTTCTGCCTTTAAACGAGAGCGAGCAATAATTTATACCATTACATAAGTACGAGAATAATCGAGGTCGAAGAAAGAATTCTTATATTATCGAATAAATATGGAAGTACAACGCATGAATGAACATAATTGAAACCCGAATATAAAATACCCGAATCTTACAATTCGTTGAGCTGGTAAAAATACATCTAAAGGTAGGAATACAATAACATTCCTACATAAACACATAATAGCATTCCATTCACATACCTACCTAATATAAAAATATGGCCATTTTGTTTCTAATAATATCTGAACGTTCATAAATGTTCTTGTACATGTTTACAGATGCGAATATTACAACAGAAATTACCTTTGTTATTTATATTACATTTCCTGTATCAGAAAGGTATGTCTTTACTAATTTTATAAAGAGGAAAGATTTGATTGTTCGTTTGTTTGCATTGAATAGGCTCCGAAAGTACTGAATTGATTTGGATGAAATTTGGTACTCAGATAGTAGATAGCCTGGTTATGAACATAGAATACTTTTTATCCCGATATTCCCACGGGAACGGGAACCACGCGGGTTAACCCGCGTGCGGCCGCTAGTCTCCTATATATTTCTAGCGGCCGCCCGCGGTTTGAACCGCTTAGCTCCCGTTCCCGAGGGAATATTGGGATAAAGAGTATCCTATGTTTTAATCCAGGCTATCTACTTACTATCTCTGTGCCAAATTTCATCCAAATCCGTTCAGTTGTTTTATCGTAAAAGAGGAACAAAGAAACAAACTGACATACTTTCGCATTTATAAGTAACTAGCGGCCGCCCGCGGTTTCACCCACGTAGTTCCCGTTCCTGTGAAAATATCGGGATAAAAAGTAGCCTATGTGTTAGTCCACTACTTCAAGTCTCTACATACCAAATTTCACCAAAATCTGTTGCGTGAAATAGTAACAAACAAATTAACATACAAACAAACAAACTGACATACTTTCACATTTATAATATTAGTAGGATATACTCGTAAGTAGGATTTGAAGATTCTGAAACGAAATGAAAAAACAACAACTGAAATTGAAACAAAAGGTAAGGCGTTTCGGAGGTTTATGGTTTTGAGAAGATATTTAGGTATGAGTTATTTAATTTGTTGAGGGTGGATCACCCACCATTTAGAAAGTCAACATTCGAAAGTTATATGGTAAAAAGTGCATCGTATTCGAAAACAATACAGAATGAACATTTTACTTGGATATTCAACACCTGTCTGAATTGTAAAAGTACTTCTTCCTTCGTAGATATTTTTTCAATGATTGAATTCAATTGACTATAAATAAATAAAGTAAATAGTAACTCTAATTTATTACGAAATACATCCAGATACGCACACACACATAACACACACGGCTGATGTTTTTGACACGTCGTTTTTTTTGTTATTTAGCAATCGATTTTAAGAAAACCTGTAGTTGGTCTTACTATGGTCACAGAATACTTAATGTGGTGTACACACTTTTTTGTTATTTTTGTAACACTGTTGGTTTTCAATAAACAAAATAACAAAAAATAAACATGCCTCTGTGGCCAAGGTTACACATTCTTCGCTACAAAGGTATTTTTTTCGTATTGTACACGGGAACCGTTTTACTTTACAAACTTATATAGCCGAGGCCGACATTTTATTATAGACATTTAAACTACTTATAAATTTCTTATTTTTTTCTTCGGTTTTCTCTTTGCAAGTTAAAGATAGTTGTGGAAAAAAGCTTTACTTTCACAGTACAGACCTATATTGTGATAGACGGTAAAAGTGTACCTACCTTGCGTGTTCAAAGTTTGATCCACGGTCAAAGATTTTCGACCTAAGTCAGTCCGCTTGAGACCATTGCCATGAAAATACGCGTCACTCAGAAACGAAAATAGTTAATTGTGCAGTGCTTTCTTGCAAGAGCTCGTCAATAACATTTCCACATCACCAAATCTCGCTCGTGAAGTCATCGTAGGTACGAAAAATTCGACACGCTAGGTTCTTATACAGTTTGAAGCGCTCTTTTCGTCTTTCTCGATATACTCGTAGGTCTGTGTTTCACAGATTCGGGGCAACTGTGTTGGTGAGACGACAATATGTCTTAAAAGTAATACCTACAACTTTAATTGGACTTTCAATATGTACTTATAATAATTATGACGACCTGTCTGGTGTAGGGGTACGTAGCCTGCCTTCTACGCAGCGGTTCCCGGGTTCGATCCCCGGACAAGACAAATATGTGTATGCATGAACATGGCTATTTGTCTTGGTCTGGGTGTTTAATATGTATATAAAGTAAGTATTTACAAAAAAAGTATATAAGTAAGTATGTTTATCCGTTAGCATCCATAACACAAGTTCTTATGAAACTTACCTTGGGTTAGATAATTGTTGTGGTTGTATGAAATTTAATTATTTTATTAATAATATTATTATTATTATTATTATTATATATATTTGTGTTGAGTTGAAGTCTTCTTAAGTTTTTTTATTTCTTTTTTTTTGTGATTTTTGATTATCAAACACTAAATAGTAGTAAAATCTTTTTATTTTTTATAAAAAGTCATGTCCTGACTAAACAACAATCGGCAATCATTTAAAGATGCTGTAACTGTTCGTTTTGTTTTAGCTTTGAAAGCGGATAAGAAGCGACTAAAAGCCGAGAAGTTTGACCTTTTAAATCAAATGAAGCAGCTGTATGCCACGTTGGAAGACAAAGAGAAGGAGTTACGGGACTTCATACGAAACTACGAGCAGGCGAGTGAAACTTATTAACTTTACTAAAATTAGCGGTTTGACATCTTGGTACTTGCGGCTTCATATTGTGTAAACTTACATAGGTACTACTCGTATAATATAGCTGAGCCAGCGCCATTTTGTTACGTCATCTTGCTTTACCAACTCCACTTTGTTAACAAAGTTGAGTACCGAAACAAAAGTTTTCTGGTGTTGTTTACTTTTTCGTTGCCAGCTATTGTTATTCCACAAATGTGATATTATACTACTCTGTGTAAAAAGTACTGGGAATCCATAAATAAAAAAAACACGCGGCAAACATTTTTTTTTAATAAGTTGGTATCACTGTACTGAGTTACCGCTCGAATTTTGAGCGCTATCTGTCACTCCTTGTAATAACAGCGGCTGTTTTGTATTAACTGTTTTAAGTATACTGCGATTTTACTATGGACACGTTTGTTGAACAAATAATTTGCCTTAGGTTTTGCGTATCAAACGAAATTTCATGTGCCGAAGCACTGAAAATGTTGCAGAAGACTTACCGTAATTCGTGTATCTCAAAAACACGGGCTTATGAATGGTATAAAATATTCAAAGGATGCTGACAAGTGGTAGCTGATTTGCCTTGTGCTGGTCGACCCCCAACCGCTGCGACTGATGAAAACATCAATCTAATCAAGAAGCTGGTACTTGAAAATCGTCGTATGAGTCTTAGAGAGTTAGCTCTAGAGGTGAAAGTATCTTTTAAGTCCGTTCATAATATTCTTACTGACATTTTGGGCATGAAACGCGTCGCTGCACGATTAGTTCCAAAAGAGCTCAATTTTGTCCAAAAAGAGCATCGAAAGCAGGCTGAAGACATGGTTGCTATGGACTCCGCTTTCATGAAACGCATAATAACTGGCGACGAGACATGGGTTTACGAGTACGATTTGCAAACTTGTCGACTTGTCTACAGTCTACAAATTCGAAAACGAGCCGAAACCCAAAAAACCGCGCCAAAGCCGCTCGAAATATAATTTTCTTCGATTACCTCGAAGTAATGCACAACAAATTTCTTCCAGAGGGACAAACGGTGACTAAGGAATATTATTTAGGCGTCATGAGGTGCGAGAGAATATCCGCCGTAAACGGCCGACTTTGTGGGACGACAATTCATGGATTTTGCACCATGATAATGCACCATCGCACAAAGCCATCATTGTGCAAGAGTTTTGAACCAAAAACTCGTCGAATGTCATCGACCAAGCGCCGTACTCCCCTGATATGGCTCCGTCTGACTTTTTCCTGTTTCCGAGGCTAAAATTACCACTTCGAGGAAAGCGTTTTGAGTCGATTGAAGCTATAAAAGAAAATTCGCTGAAAAAGTTGAAGACCATACCTCAATCGGCATACAAAAAATATATGGATGAATGAGTCAAGCGCTGGCGTAGCTGTATTGCAAGCAAAAGGGCTTACTTTAAAGGCGACAAAATAAATTTTGAGAAATATATTACTTTTTGTTTTTTTGAACAATTCCTGGTACTTTTTACACAGAATCTCGTATATACTACAAATGGCTAGAGCATTTAAGCGGATCGCGAATTCGCGGGCTTAGGCCCCGTGAGGGTTAGGGTTTAGCAAAGGGGGTGCTGCACTTAGAAAAATTAAAATTCCGCATAAAATTAAGAGTATATTTGGTTGGGTTAGGTTAGGTTAGAACTGTGACAATTCTAATTTAACTTCGAGCCGAGCAAGAGAAGCGAGCGTGCCGCATCGGCGAAGCGCCAGAATATCATTATCTATAAAAACTTTGTGTGTGTTAGGCGAATGTTTCTTAGATATTGTATATTGTTGTTATTGTCAATGCAATTTAAGACAACACTAAGTGATTGTTAAGTGCTCTTTTATCCAAGCTGTCATATTGAGTTCATAGTAAGTCGTTAACTTTACCTGCGAACTCCATGTACTTATTAGTTAAATGACAACCTCTTTATGTGTATTCCGTGGTTCAATACGATCTCATCATAATAAATCTTTGTTATCAGATGCGATCAAGAGGCGGCGCGTCGTCAGCGTTGGGAGCGGAGCGAGCGGAGCGCGAGCGCGAACGTGCTGCATTGTTACGGCACGCGCGGGACGAAGCCGAACGTTCGCTGCAGCTCGCAGCCGCGCTCAGTGCTCGCGATACGCAACTAAGGCATGCAAGGGAACAGCTGTTTGAGGTAAATATGAAAATATTTATGAGTTTTATGTAATTAAAACGTACTGTTCTTATTATTCTCAATTCATTCTCATTCTCAATTCTCTGCTAGAAACTATGTAAATGAAAAAGTTTTTTAGATTGACGTAAATTGGCAAAATATGTGTATAGTTAAAAAAAATTGAAGTTTCATTCTATTACATAAAAAGAAAAGAAACTGATTTTGTGTAAGTAACTTTTTGTTTAATTTATTATTGAACACCAAAGCAAGATGGGTACCTACGATAGAGCTATTGTGTTGTATTTAAGAATCCTACTTAACTACTTAATATTATAAATGCGAAAGTTTGTGTGGATGTTTGGAAAACTACTGAACCGATTTGGATGAAATTTGGCACACAAATAGATAGCCTGAAATAAAACATAGGCTATACTTTTTATCCCGATATTCCCACGGGAACGAGAAACACGCGGGTGACCGCTAGTATTAAATATTTTGAGATTAATATAAACATTACACAATTATGGTCATCAACCACTTTGATTGTGCATAGAGTTAATTAAGAATTTGATTGATTGAGCCATCGAGGACTAGAAATTACACGTTTATAGTGGAACAGAGCTGATATTATGATGAATAGGAATAGGGTGGGCAGCCATTCATCAACTCACTTGATGACCATTTCAAATCGCTCTTTCAGGTTCCATTAGGAGTCGGACACTGACTTTAGCCCTGTTACAAATAAACACATTATAGTCCCGTCCGAAAGCATTTCGAAACATTTAGTTTTGTCTAACTGCCATTTAGATTAGGTTAGGTAGGTATCTTTATTTCTTTTTGTTACACAACACTCCACAATCCTTTGGTATTCGACAAATAACTTAAAGAAATACTTGCTACGCTTGAGATGCAATTTCCAAACTTAAATAAATATTTTAAATGCATGAAAACTGTTTCAAAAGTCTTTGTTTGCATACCTATCTGTTGTTTTTTCACGCCGAAACTAATGTATAAATTTTAAAGAATTTTGGAAATTAACTTTGAGAAAGGATAATGCGATTACTAATAACCTACTTTACTTATAACTACAAAGTTTTAAATAACTCAAACTATCATGATTTTTTTGTCAACATGTCTACGAAACAATTAACAAATTTACCTACTTACGACAATATTAACTGTCACTATGATAAGGAAGCCGGTATAATTGTTACAACCGCAGAATTTTGTAAACACATGTCACGATAAATACCGTGTGGGGCCTAGAAGCGGGGATAATATTAAAAACGGAGGCTCTAGTAATTGAATTGAATTGAAATTGAAATTGATTGAAATCTTGACTTTTTGATTTTTTCTAACTTAATCGTAAATTCAATGTAATGCAAACAACAGCTGTTCTGCTCAACTCTTTCGGAGCTCCTCGGTACGTCTTTTTGACAATTTATGTGTCGGCTGATAGAAAAATAATACTGTCTTACTATCGCACTTCATGAATCCACGTAGATATTGTTTTTTATATATTGTTTTTTATATGTTATTATTGTACTGGAATCTGTTTTTTTTTGCACTCAAAGCCATTTTCACACTTAATTACAAATTGTGTAAATAAAACCAATTCAAATAAATTAAAATTATTTAAACTGAAACTAACTGAAACCAAAGAATATCCTATGACAATAATCTGACTTTAGTAATCAAAATTATTCTTTTAATTTTACACTCTGTTTACAGTATAATCTTCTTTTTAAAAAGACCATAATGTAAAAAGAGTAGATTCCATGGATTTAATAGGTACTACGTACAAGTACTTAATAAATTCATGGCTGAATTTACTTGGTACAAAGAACTTGGTATCGATGAAATGCGATATTTAATAATAATCTACGGAAGAAAGCCAGAACAAAAAAAAACTACAAATTTTAATTATTTTGAAACAGAAATGTTAAGCTGTGGAAAGTAACGGGGGCTGTTGCTATTCAAGGAGTTAAAGGTAAATTTTCTAATAGATAGTGATATCATGATGTTTTGCGGTAAGTTTTTTTATTGTCCCCTGTACCACGATAATTTCGCAAAAACGTTAGCGATAATATCGTTTTGCAATAAAACACTGATTATGAATCGTAACTTAAATTCTTATTGTGAGTACCTAATGCATAGGTTTTGATAATCTGGAATATTTTGAGAATAAATACTAATACCCTAGAGAGTCTCTATTTTCAATAGTTAGTTTCTTTAGTTCAAGGCCCCACACGGTATACCTATGGGTCACCGTAGACACGGCCGTCATCTCTGCTACATAATGTTTAACACAACGGAATTTTGATATCTCCTAAATTAAGTAAACTAACCTAGTTACTTTTAACCGCCTCTGTGGTGTAGTGGTAACAACTATCGGTATGGTTTGGGCTGAAAGCCAAAGCAAGTAGGTACACTGTCTTACTTTGACTATCTGCGCCACCGTGTCCTTCAAGCCTCGCAGCAGTTGTATTTCTTCGGTAAGTTCTTAAGGTGGCTGAAGATGGCAAACCCACCGCGTGGTTGGAAAGCTGATCAAGTCCAGCTGGCACTTTCACACACGGATTCGTATGAAAATGGTACTACAGTTACGCACACACAATACAAATTAAATAACAATGAGATTAAAGCACGTTCACTCGATTTTCAATAGTTTTGGATAATTTTCAAAGCCTTCGATGATGCACGAAACGAGGCCATTTTTTCACTCAATGACGGGAGCCAATCAGCGATCAGATGAGGTGGGTATGCTCGAATCGAGCTTTGCGATTGGCTAGCCGTATGAAACCCCGATTCAGGTGGCGGGAATGTTTGAATTTAGAAAAGTTTAGCCCACCAAAATACAACTGGTATTTTCCGGTTAGTTAAGTAGAATAGATATGATGTTTAAAAAAAAAATCGGCAAAGTGCGTTTCGAACTCGCACATGATTGGTTCCGTCTCTCACCCAAGGTTGCCTGGAAGAGATTGCTATGTAACAATAAGGCCGCCTATTGTGTGTTCCTCTTTTTGTAATTTTCTCTGTATGTGTTTGTTTTTGTATCGTGTGCAATAAAGTTTCTATTATTATTATTATTATATTAAATACACCTACCCAAAATGGCACTATAATTTTTCGTCTGCAAAAATAACTTTGTATCAATGACAAAGTTATATTTGCGGTTTTAGAAAATTTGCTATAGCTCTGAAACTGCAAATTTCGTGCAAACCAATTTTTGTTCAGTTTTTATAAAGATCTACAGCATATATTTTTTAGATTTTTCATTCTCTTATTTTAAAAGATAGAGGGTGGGGGGGGGGACACACATTTTACCACTTTGAAAGTGTATATCATTCAAACGGTTGACTTTGACAAAAAAACTGTTTTAGGAACCTCAACGTAATTTTTAAAGACCTAACTATTGATACCCCACACGTATAGGTTTGATGAAAAATAGTTATTTGTTATGCAAGGCTGGGAAGTTGGTTATTAGAAAGGGAGTATTATAGTTAATTAAAAGTTATTTAAATTAAAGTAGGAATATATTGTTACATATTAATAAGAATAAAAACGATTTCGTAAATGTTGACACTGACATGAAGTACAAGACAAAGACAATTTAAAAATAAAGATTTATGTCACAGTCCGAAATCCAATTATAAGTTGTGAAATCTCACCCAGCCTAATATAAAATTATTATAACAAATAGTTTAATCTTATTGTTATTGTTTTTATGATTCAATGAACTAAAATAAGATAATTAAACCAATACGGAGTATTATAATTAATTTAAAGCTATTTAAAATAAGAATCAAATATAACAAAAAAGTCAATAGTGCGATTCGGAACGCATTATAACATATTTTTGGTATTACATTAAAAAAGTACTTTGCCGCGCTAGGCCACAAATAGAGATTTTCTACGCCTAAACTGATTGACAAAACCTCATTTTCAGAGCGTGTGAGGTGAAAATAATATTATAACAGCGTAATACCTTATTTTTGCAAGAACCTATTGTTTGTAAATAATCGAGGGTATTTATAAACCGTCGAATTATTGTAAACGGACTATAGGATTTGCAATAAAACGGATTATTTTTCTTAATTTATAAATAATGAGTATCATTTCGTTATAAAGTACGTAGGAGTGTGACAAAAAGCATGCTTGGCGTCGATTGGTTGAAATACGTAACAACGTAAACAACGTGTGCTTAGGAGTGTTTTTGGTGTTATGAGCCTGCGGGCGAAGAAATAAATGACCTAAGTCTGAATTAGTGGATGAATAAAAATTTAACACCCGTGCTACCAATCCATGATGACAGCGTACAATAAAACGTATAGGGTAACTTGCGGGTAATTGTACACCGTACTGAGATTGGTGCATTTGATACGGGTTCCTTAACAATTAAGGCTGCTGTAATCGTTTGTTTATAAACGGACCGCTGCTGGACCAGGATTATTTATAAATAAAAGAAGATTATATACATAGATTTATTGCAAATCGTACGGCCTGTTTACAATAATTCGGCGGTTTATAAATACACTAGATTATTTACAAACAATCGGTTCTTGTAAAAATACGGTGACATATATATCGGGAATGTAGCCGTCCGAAATCACCACGCGATTTTTATTTTAAACATTTGCTGGACTAATCACTAACTTTACTTCCGCACTGCAGTAAAATGTGTACTTACAAGGGAAATTTCTGTAAAATATATCACAATTTACCGCAGAATCTCGTAAACACCGCGTAAGCTGTATCCCGGCGCTGTCACGACAAATAAATAGGTCGGGGACGCGTCCGTCATCTCCGTTAATTAACATTTCAAACAGCACTTTCTGTTGGAATTGCGAGA
The DNA here is from genome assembly GCA_910589605.1 of Chrysoteuchia culmella. Taxonomy (NCBI): domain Eukaryota; kingdom Metazoa; phylum Arthropoda; class Insecta; order Lepidoptera; family Crambidae; genus Chrysoteuchia; species Chrysoteuchia culmella. The sequence continues at coordinate 14,452,320 of OU342651.1, read as the reverse complement.
TAAATTATACGGAAGTGGGCTTAGCTTTTGATGCCATTCATTCGAGTATTTAGTTTCTGGAATTTAAAATTTCAATTAAAACTTTTACCAGTTTTCGAGCTCAATAAATACGAAAAATAATGTTAGACAAAATTCAAAGATGCATATTCTATTAAAGGACAAAGCTATTAGATAACTATGATAAGTATTAAATCTCAATACCATTTATTCAGTCTAGACTGTTACAAGCACTTATGAACATCGGAGAAGCTACGCCGTAGAAAAATCTCTCTATCATCTAACCTCAAGGTGTAGATCTTGAGGTTAGATGATAGAGAGATTTTTCTATTTTGACGAATTTCATGCCGATTTTTCTCGTTACAAGGTCTCCCGCCGCCGTAGGGTTTGTGAAGCGACGGCGTAGCTTCTCCGATGTTCATAAGTGCTTGTAACAGTCTAGACTGAATAAATGGTATTGAGTTTGATTTTAGTGTAGTGTTAGAAAAAATACGTGGAATCGTGCAAATTTGCTTAGCTTAAAATGTTTTAATGCGACCAAGACAGTTAGGCGCATGACAGGAATACAGTTTTGCTCTTCTGGCACCAGCAGCCTACTTCTATTACTGCACTTCTGTTATTATGTGATTAATTAGCGCTACAGCCATTAACTGATTGATTACTGCTTCTAAAAACTTTGTTTTTTTTTACTTACATTTTTTTAAGTTTTTCTCAACTGTCATGCGCCTAATTGTCTTGGTCAGATAGTACATATAATTGCCTAAAAGCCTTATTTTTTAATTGATGATCGATAAATCTGGATTATCTAAATATTTAAGAAGATAATCGAATGCATTGAAGTGTCATTCACAAAACGAGTTGGACTAATCCAATTAATATTTATTGCTGGAAATCTCACTAGTCCATTGTTGGCCTCGTTATGACGCTTTAATGCCAAACCCTGATCAAATTAAAGCTCAATCGTGATTAATTGAATTAACAAATACGATTCAACATCACATGATTACCAAATCATATAATAAGTATTAAATAGGATACAGTTAATGAAATAATAGGTATTCATTTGGATGTTTGCAAATGGTTTGTTGTAAAATGTCACACATTCCTTGCATTAAATATAATGAATGATAAATTTTAAAAAGGAAATATTGGAAAAAATCAACTCGGTCACAAGATTTTTTCCCAATATTTTTCTATTTCATGCCAAGTATAACAATAGCATCATAAAAAAAAATGTATTCAGTATGATCGTTAAATTCGTAAGATCCTACTAATATTATAAATGTGTAAGTACGAGTATATCAGTTTGATTGTTTATTTGTTTGTTACACTTTCACGCAAAAATTACTTAACAGATTTGGATGAAATTTGGTATGTAGGGACTTCAAGTAATGGACTAACACATAAGCTACTTTTTATCCCGATATTCTCACGGGAAAACAGAACCACGGGCGGCCGCTAGTAAGTAAAAATGAGAGTGCGATAAGCAATGCAACAAAATAGTAGTACTTTATAAGATATGGAAAGAGCCTACTTATTATTGACGACCTGTTTGGCGCAGGGGTAGGTATTAAGCCTGCCTTATGTGCCAGAGGTCCCGGGTTCGATCCCCGGACAAGACAAATATTTGTGTGCATGAACATGTCTATTTGTCTTGGTCTGGGTGTTTAATATGTATGTTTATACAAAAAAAAAGGATGTTTGTCCGTTATCTTGTATCTTTTACACAAGTTCTTCATGTAACTTAACGTGGGCTAGATAATTGGTGTGATTGTATGCAATTATTTATTTTATTTCTTATTAAAAATATGCAGAGCTAAGCTTATCAACTGTCGGTTAGATAATCGCAGTAAGTATACACTTAAAAAGAAACCGACTGAATACATTTGAGTAGTTGCGTACCTAGTCAAAAGTGAAACTTTACTACAACTGAATGAAAACCAAATGAATGTATAATTCATTGGATTTTTATTCTTCCCGAAGGCTCGAAGACAGCTCCAAGCAGCCGGGTGTCTTTCGGAAGGTGAGAGTGTGGCCTCTCTCGGGCTGGGACCTCCGATGATGCTGGGCCCTTCCGGCATGATCGGCGACCGCGGCAGCTGCAGCGCCGACTCAGGTGTCAGGGGTATGAAACCTTCAGTTTAAGAGACGCTTTGTGTTTGTGAGCACGTGACCGGATGTTCAGTCTAGCATGATCAGGGACCATGTCACCTGCAGATCTTGCCTAATTGTCAGAAGCATGTGACTATCTCAAGGAAATCCTGAAACTATTTGTATCAAGAGTTTCTGGAAGGCCTCAGCGTGACCAGAGTCTCAGCAAGTCTAGCATTATGGTGAGTAGGTGACGCGTATGAGTTACACGTGAGAGTTAGTTGAAACTTGAAGTGCTACCTAATACTTTTGGGGTTTTCACCAAGTGGAAATTCCTCTTTTGAAGTCGGTTAAAAAGATCAACAATTTATGTGTGAAAGGAAAAAATTCTATTACGGAAAATATTTCAAACAAAAAGTTAGACAGCTTTTTCATGAAATCGCCTCGTTCAATAATTCAATGAACCTGTACCTATTTTTTCAAAAATAAAAGGGTGTGTCCAGTTGACGAAAACAAACCATTGATTTAATTTAAGGTTCACTATCTGGACACGAAACAAAATCTTAGCGTGTCCAAATGACGAAATAATAATTGATATTTATTTTGAGTTTCACCAACTGGACACACGTGTGTCCAGTCTCTCGTGTCCACTTGGTGAAAACCCCTTACTTTTATAAGTACTTGAAATTATAGAGTGGTCTTCTTCTTTGTTCTCGATATGATCGGCCACCGCTGTAGTGCTGACAGTAGTTTGAATTTTATCAAATACCATCAAATCAAATTTGATAGTTGAGCATAGGTACCCTCTGTAAAGTTCGTAGGAAGACTCCACATAATTTATAAAAAAAACAAACAACACTTTTAAACATTTTTTTTTAATGTTTTGTATTCTATTGTAGGTACCAACTGTATAATAATTGAAATAAAACAACTTTTACGGATATCAAACGCGCTATATTTCACGAACTAAGCTGCAATTGTCCGTATTTTTAGGTCTTTTAGGGGTTTTTTGATTTTCCCGACGTTTTGGCACCTTTTCAGTTGCCGTGGTCACGGGATGACTGATTTGATATCCGTAAAAGTTGATTTATTTCAATGAACAGTGCGCGCCAAAACTTAAGATGTACGTACCTATGTATAATAATAGTTTGTACAAATGATGTTAAATTTTGTTACCTTTGGTTATTGGTACTTTATCCTGAACGACTAAGAGATATTGTTCTACTATAGGCAGCAGCGATGGCGGTGCCACGTCAGTATGTGGAGGGAATCTATCAGACTCGACTGCAGAAGGCGCTCCACCAACCCTGGACGCTTATGACACGGATGCCACCTCCCTGGTGTCTTCTGCACATCACATATATCAATGTGAGTTTAGTTACAGTTAGTTTTTTAGTTCTTTTAACAGGTAGGTATGCAGACTCAATTAGAAGAAGTGGAAAAAGAAACCCTGTTGGTGTTGGATATATATATATATATATATATATATATATATAAACTTGCAAGATCAATGTTATTGTGTAAGGTGCACCTCAAAAGTGCAATGCACTCATGCCCGCGCTTGACAGGCTGATCGTATTCAATCATGGTTGTTAGCAACGGTTGGCCCGGTCAGGTGTCGAATGGGTGACTGTAAAGTGGCATTACAACTCATCGCTTCCGTGCTTCGGAGGGCACGTTAAACCGTCGGTCCCGGCTGTTCTCATATGATAACAGTCTATATGCCAAGTCGGAGGCCTTGTAAGCAGATGTAACCACTAACTCTCATACGATAAGAAGACCTCAATAGTTCTTAGAAATCGGAATACTGAATAAATTACCACGGAAAAATATTATTTAAGTTAGGCACATAAAAGACATGAAACTAGATTTCACAAGAAAGATGTACGAAATAATATTTTTTTAATATGTAGAGCATCAATGTGTTACAGTTTATCCACATAAAATTTTGTTTATGAAAAATATTCCATATCAACGAAAAGTTCAATGAGTTTTTCCAGAGCAGCGCTTTTTTAAATGAACGTATTATTTTGGTGCACTTCGCCGGTGGAATGAAAATATCTCATAAATGCTGGCCCATTAAGGTTAAAAAGCGGCATCATGGCAATTTGTGAAGTGCATTGCGACATACACTTCTGTTAATTTGATTGAACCTGACTAAAAGCATACTTCATTGGAGCTGAACGATTTAACGTCATTACTATATTTGAAATTCAATCTGTTGGTTGCATTTGGTTTTAAATTCGGACTTTTAATTTGGGAGTGCCTCCGCTGCCGGTGCCAGCTCCCAAAAATATCGCCATTGGGAATCGGCGGTGAGCGGTGATACGCTGCCGGCAGCCAAGATGTAAAACAACCGCACCGGCACTCGAAATGGCAACCGGCAAATAGGAATGTAGGTATATAATGTTCAGTTTAAAAAAACAATTACTGTTGTCCGGGAGTCAACCAAGTCAAAGGGAGTGCACCAAAAAACTAATTTTGTCAACCGAGAACCTCTGTGATTCATTATGGAATTTCGCTTACCTGTATTATGCAGAAGAAGAAATCGGAAAGGAACAAATAAGCACTGACATAATCTAGAGATTTTTTTATTTATTTTGAAAGTTGAGAATGCAACTCTACATTGAACATGAAAGCTGCTGCTTGAATAAGATTTAAGTATAAGTAAATCTAATTAAGGAATTTAGTAAAGGGCACAAGATCTTTTTATTTTATGCTAACGGTTAAGCGTTATAAATTAAAACCTTAATTTTCTCTGCATTTTGTCCATCCACTATTTATTTTTACTAGCTTTGTGCTTTGTGCTAGTCAAAGCGGTTTTCAATTCCCGGATTTCACGATTTCATACAATACAGTACTAAATAATAACCTCTTTCAAATGACTTCAACGTTTGATAAAACGAAACCTTTTGCATTTTGGATCTTGGCCAGCCTACGAAAGTCCGGATTTTTTAATATCTATTTATAGATATAAAAAAAACTGACAATGTATATACACAGTCGTCTGATGATATTTTTTGTAAGATGCATCAACCTATGCGTAATAAAGTTTTAAACATAACGACTTATTGACAGAAATTAGATACAATGATAGCATTTTACGCGCTCAAAATAAGAAATAAAGTTTAAACGTTTTCTTTTAATAATATTTTATTTGGAAGTTCGATAACTTTGTGGGATTACAAGCAGTTCCATTATTTGCCCAAAATGTAAAATATAATTGGTTGTTTTATTTTCCCGACTTTTTGACATCGGTCCAAGGGCCTTGGCCAGGCGGCGATTTTATAATCTACTTTTATTAAGACATTTGCTTTTTTTCGATATATGTCTGTATTTGTTGATTGTTCGCAGTGAGCACACCACGGGACTGCAGTCCGACTCTGTCGCCACACAACAGCGGCTCTCCTTTCACGAGGTCTATAGACGCTGGCTCGCTGTCGAGGTGAGAATGTGACCTATTAAAACAAACAACGCAATGATAACACAAGACAAACAACACACAAGCAACTTACTGAGCCTAATGAATTTGAAAAAGAGAATCACAGATATAATTAATATTAGGATCAAGCTACTTAAACAATCAAAAAATACACAAGAACACGCCACCTTGTAGGATATCTTGGTTAACTTGAAAGAAGAGCGATTCATAAAATATCTTTGGCTTATTAATCGTAGTTTGGCACTAAGTTACATATAAAAAATTAAAAAAGAAATATTTCTTACTCACACCAACTAACTTAGCCCCAAAGTAAGCACTGTAAGGATTGTGTTATGGGTAGGGCAATGGATATAAATACATATAATTATACATATATAAGTTTTATGTGTAGAAATATATTTAGACGTAAATGACTCGGGTACAAATATTTATCTTACAAACATTTGCCCCTACCGGGATTCGAGCCCGGGACCTCAGAGTAGGCGACATCTTGATACTGGTGTACGTACCTCTCTACCACGGAGCTCGTCAATGGATATGGATGGAGAATAATAACATGTATTACCTGTAATGTAATGTTACTATTTCCCGATTTGTATCTTAGGTATAGGTAAATAAAATGTAAATCGATTGTTACTTCAAGTTCTGAAATTATCATGTCAAATCAATACCTTGTTTTAACGTAATTCATACTAAAAACTATAGAATAATCGAAAAATACCCTTCAAAATCTTGTATATTCTTTGTTTTTAACAATGACTTAATTCATATTTTACTGCTTTTTTTTATTGTAATTGTAATTAACAAATTTTATTTAAAACTTACATCAATTAACGTTCACAAAACAACTGACAATCTCAGGCCAATAAATCAAAATTAAAACACAAAGGCCGCAGCTGCCAGAGGTACATCAATTAATAACGTCGCAAACGTCGAGGGTTGACGGCGTTGACGCATAGCAAGTTAATCACGTGACCTTTTTTGACAGAACATACTGATAAGCCGCAGAATTAGATCCAAATCAAGTTAATCACGTGGCCTATTTTGACAGAACATGATGAAAAACCGCAGAATTAGATCCAGTTCGGTACCTATAGCAACTAGTTAACTCAACATTATACCAGTATCAGCCACAGCACCCGCATCAATAAATATGCATTTTACCCATTGATGATGTGGTCATGTTTAACATATCATTCCATTGGTTTTGTTATCTATACATATTTTAACAAAAGGGTACACAGTAAAATCAAAGTACTAAATGATACGAGATTATGTAACCATTAATGTTTTTCATCCCAACAGATAAGTATTTAAAGAAATGTAAATAAATTTTAATAGAAAAATTCGACAAGTTTTTCTCCCCCCCGGTCTAATAATGCTCTCCCAATGAGTTTACGAGCCTTTTGAGCACCCGTCGAAATTTTCTACTGCTGATTTCTGCGCTGTAGGTCAGCTTTGCTTCGTCAGTGAGAGGAATATCCTCGCATTCGAAAGAAACATGTTTATAAGTGTAGATTCAAGATAAATTATTTTAAGAAAGTTATAATAGTTAGTTACTTTGAAAGATATTTGTGTGTATGTTTTAATAGGTATAGAGAAGTTAATGTTTTATTGTCTTCAATTAAAGCGAGCTACTCATACTCCTGTCGCAGGGAAATCCATCAATAAAGAAGGAGAATAACTCTTAATACCTACTTGAGGAAAAAATCTATGTAGCGCTATCTCACTCTCTGGAGAAACATACACTTTTAACTTTGATAGAACTTTTAAAAACCCTAACAAAACTTTTATTGTTCTTTTTAATTTTTGCATTTTTTATACTTACCATGATACATTTTAAAAATATTGGAATATCTCAACTCGGCCACAAGTGAATTCTCAGATGGGACTCGAACCCCACGACCTTTGGAAATTCGGTCCGATGCTGTAACTACTGAGAATTCATTTGTGGCCGAGTAAATTTTTTTTCCAATATTTTTCTATTTAAAATTTATCATAACTTTTTGTTAAAAATATTTGTTTACACCCAAATTGCGTTCGCACAGGTCAGTGGAACAGCTGTCAAGTCCAGGTGAATGCGAGGTGGTGTTAGTGGGCGGGTTGAGGAGCCGCGCGGGGGGCAAGGGTGGGCGGGGGCGCGGCTCCGCCTGGGGCTCCATCTCGAGGGTGTTCGCGCGGAGCAGGCATCGCACCAAGTCTGGCAGCGCCGCCGTCAGCGGACATGAAAGTGGTATGTCTAAGTTAGACAAGTTAGGTCAAAAGCCTGCGAATGTTAAGGAGAAACTAAGTACTTAGATACCTTATGACTTGAATATATACTTATATGTGAATATATACTTATAGAACTTTTTATGTGCTATAAAAGCTACCTACGAGTACTTTAAGTTCAAACGACAATTAAAAATAATTTAAAATGTCATGAATACCACAATACATTAATGTAAATTGAAATGAATTACTTATTCTACTTGAGGGCTTCATAGTATCACACCACTACAACGACGTCCATGACAAGAACCAAAAATACTTACGATGTTATAACAATATCTGCTACATAGACCGATCGCGCTGAGTTACTTTGTAGGCAAAACCTTCAAAAATTCTAAAGTTTATAAAAACTTGCCTGTGGATGTATTTGCATATAAAAAGCTTATTTTTGCGTTTTGTGTCATTTCTTGCCTATGCATCTATAGAAATTCGAATATTTGTGGTGGATATAAATAATTCAAAATAAAAGTAACAAAATTGATTTCAAGTTAAAAACGCAATGGTATTGAATTTAAGATAGCCTGCGTAGTGTACAAACCTAGTTTGTGTCACATTCGTCCAGGGGAAAGTGACTTAAAGTCAGTACATTAATAACTAAGGCAAAAAAAAATTTGAGTTTAAATAACTAGTACCATAATCTGCAGATTACTTAAATAAACCCATGAAATAAATTTGTGCCAGATTCAGGCATGGGATTTTAGTATTTTCAATTTTTTTGTTTGTCCGAGCTATAAGTGCTTTAAAAAAATATTACAATTATTAGAATTTACTTATTTGATATTAAAAATGCATGATTGATGGACAGTGTGAATTTGTGTCATAGGTATTAATGCACGGCATTATTAATTAAGAAAAAAATACAAAAAAGCGCACGAAGTTAGTAGGTACATAGCGCGCGATGCGAACGCAGCGCAGGCGGCAAGCCCGGCGCGGTCGACCTACCTATACGCGTGGACCGTGTGACATCGCGGCGTCCGTCTCAGTCGAGTTATATTCGATACCTACTATAATAGGTAATTAGATTATCCCGTGATTAGATCAGATTAGGTAAGGATTGAATTGATGAACGAAAGAACACACGCCGTCGTTCGGTTATGTAGAGATTATCATCACAGTCTATATTAAGCTTTAATCTACTATGCAGACGCAGGTCACATCTAATTTTCAATACTGTTACTTTTATGCAAGTAAAAGAATGACAGGGTGTCCCTGTCCGGGTCTTCGGTCGCATAGCAGAGCAGATATTATACCTTTATGAGTTATTTAGTAGATTTTCACTTTTACTTACAGGTACCTATCGCTTTTCGATAGTTTTTATTTTTTTATTTATCATATAAAAAAGTATTGTGCTTTAAGTAGAGTCAGCAAAACAAAATTTATAGCTTATACTTACTAAATACGGCATAGTCGTAGATTTACAGGAACCGGGTCCGATACTCCGTTAAGAGAACCGGGAATATCGCTACTCCCGGTACTGAGAAACCCCTAAAGCTTTTTTGTATTATTGAGCTGTTTAAAATGTGTGCATAAATGAAAATTTTAGACGCAAGATGAAAGAACCATAGAAAGTGCTGCTGCTGTGAAACTATTTTTTGGTAGTTCCCCGCGTAACACACACAAAATAGGTATACCCGTCTAGTACAAGTTGATATATAAAAAAACCGCATCAAAATCGGTCCAAGCGTTTAGGAGCTACGTGGCCTCAGACAGACAGACAGATACACAAACACGTCAAACTTATAACACCCCTCTTTTTGCGTCGGGGGTAAAAAATAGACACTCAGGTTTCACCACAGAGAGATAAGTTCTGGATAGTTTTCTGGAAGATAATTTGATATATTTTTCTACAACTGTCAACTTATCTGCCAAATGGTCAAACCGGCTCTTAGTGTATGGCAATCCATGGATATGAAGAAAACAGATCGATAGTTTTATAACGAATAGTTAGCCAACTCGAACTAGGTATGATATGTTGCTCAGAACCAGTATACGCCGGCACGGGCAGCACTGCTCGCGCATGGTCGCCGCTCGGCAGCGAAGCAGCGCTGCGAGAAGCAGCATCACTACCTTTGGCGCGGTGGCGGGCCCCCGCCATCATCGCTTGGCTGGAGCTCGCTCTGGGCATGCCACAGTACGCCGCCGCCGTGGCTGACAATGTCAAGAGTGGAAAGGTAAGAACTAAGTTTTTAATATCTAATAAATGTATAATATAAGAAAATATACCAGAAAATGAAAACCACTGGTCTCATGTCGGATTCGAACCCGCACCCTTAGGAATCCGTCCCAATGCACTACCAATTATGCTACCGAGACTTATGAGGACCGGTCGAAATTGTTTAGTATATTCCCCATTCCACGCTGTTGGCCAGCGTCGTTTCTTCAATGAGAGAAATAATGTCCTCGCATTCGAATGAAACAAATGTTTGACCACCGCTCTAATAAGAACTTTTTAACTTTTATTATCTGTCAGGTTGTGCTTATGTAGGCGATCTACTTTCTGTATCGGATGTTTTTGTGTCGGGGTTCTGAGTAGTTCTGTAGGAAGCAATGAATGCAAAAATGAAGATATGATAAATTAATAAATAAGGGCACATCTGTTATTTGCCGTTTGTGTTACGTAACGTAGATAAGTATTTGTACCATAGTAAAAACTAAAAACAACGATTTAATATTGTAGATTTCGCACACTCAGAATCAAACTGTCACTAAACAAAATTTGGCAAAAACGAGTTAAAAGCGCCATCTATCAATGTTCTTGCAAAAAAGTTTATTTTGCAAGAACACCGATATTCTATGGAAAAATAATTTGGTTCGTAGTATTATAAGAACATATATATTATAAGCCGTGTGGTGACGGCCTAAGAATACACGTGTCTCCACTCCCTTACATGCCTGGGTTGTCGTAAGAGTCTACTAAGAGGCTCGACGCATTGATCATCTGTGCGAGAGAAGGAAAACTTGAAACAAACCCTCTACCAACCCGTCTAGCCAGCGTGGTAGCAGTAGGCTAATAACCTCCTATGAACGCCACAATAGGCGTGAGCTAGTAGAGGCCTATTTCCAGCAGTGAACGTCAACAGACTGATGATGATGATGTACACATTATAGTATTTTTTATTTACAATATGGGTTTAACTCACAACTCGCTTAATAATAGCAACACGTTTGGCAAAAAGAATGAACATTTCCATTTTATTGCAAATTGCTACCGAATACTAAATATTTTATAAAGCGCCTGCGTTTAATTTTTGAAGTAAGTAAATAGAATAATGGAATTTTTTTGGAGTAATATCAAACAATGAAGTAAGTACAAAAAGGTTACAAGGCAATTGATGTACCACTGAATACATGTTTGTTTCCACGAATCGACTGAGATGTGTACTCAAACCGCCTTTTTTATTTAAGCTACTCGTAATTCCCTTTAAAACAATGAGGCTTATCTTTTTGAACGTTACGAACGGAACAAAAAAAACCATTTTCATTACCCCCATGCCATCCGTTATACGGAGTACGCTCATTTTATTAGATTTGTATGGAAATTAAGTCCCAATACAAAGCTTTCAGATAAATTCATCGCTACGTTTGTTTATTCAAAACACGTTGAGCTCCGATTTATCGGCACGCGTTCGTAGCCTTATTAATATTGAGCACGAAATGTTTGATCGAATGATATCATCCATCAGTACCATAAATTCAATTGTTTAATTTTCTGTCAATACGTCAGTCACGCTTCTCTTGAGTATGCTTAAAGCCTTATCACTGTAGGACTTTGATGAAGAACTTGGTTAATAAATTCTCTCCAGTTTCTTATTTAATTCGTCTCCCTGAAGAGCTTCTCTCTTATTTCCTCTTGCGAGTCTAAAGACCACGATATAAATGGTTGCTGTTATTCAAGTTCCAAGTTAGTATTAAATATGACGCAATAGTAGCGTCAAATATTGTGTTCTGGTTGGTTCTAGATCCGTGCTTTGAATGGGCAGGTTCTGCTCGAGTTGACGGATGCTGATTTGGAAGTGGGGCTTGGTATCACGCAGCCGATGCACCGCAAGAAGCTGCGGCTGGCGATAGAAGAGAGGCGGAGGCCCGACCTGGTGCGGAATCCGACCATAGGACAGCTGACGCACGCCTGGGTTGCTGCGGAGTGGCTGCCGGATCTGGGGTTGTCGCAGGTATACCTCCAGTGCTTATTGATGTTCTAACATAACTAAACACTACTTATAAAAAATATATATAAACAAAATTCATATCTCTAATTTTAGAAATGTAAGTACTGAGTAGGTACAGTGTTACGATTAATTTTGCAATAAAAAATAAATTAATTCCCAATTTCAAAAATGTTCATATTTTTGACAAAATCTAATGAAAATTCTTAATTTTTATTAGATAGGACAAGAAAATATAATTTTGATGAAAGTTGAATTTTAATCTGATGAGTTTATAGAGTTAGATCTTGAACATACGAATAATACTAAGCTGAATTTACTGATTAGTACGCAGAGTCATTCCTGGCGAACCTAGTAGACGCAAGAATGCTAGACACGATCAGCAAAAAGGAGTTGGAGAAATACCTTGGAGTGACCAGGAAGTTTCACCAGGCATCCATCGTCCACGGCATACATTTGCTTAGGATAATGAAATACGATAGACAGGTAAAGTTCTACTTTATTTTCCATCTAACTCTGTTGGTATTTTAAGTCTGAAAATGAAAGGATCAAGTTTGTGATTTATGCCCAATTGTCCATTTGTGAATAGAAAACATCCCGGTGTTGTATCTGATAGGTACGTAAAGCCAGCGACAGCCATTGTTGGTTCGTACAAACGTTTACGTCTGCGGTTATTAAGTCTCCATTTTGTATTTGATTTTTCTTTCTTTGATAAACACGAGTTACTAAATTTAGAATTCAGAAACCCAACAAATTTTCTGGATATTTTTTACGGAAATATCATTTACGATGTAAATTTCATGATAATGACAGACAAAGGTTTAATCATATTTTCCAATTTGTATTCTGTTGAGCCTTTAGAATCAGTTAAACGAATATTTTCGTTCTAAAAAATAATTGTATTTGGAGAAAAAGAACAAAGGGCCCTTAGTTGAGTAGATGGTTTTTTTGTTTGTTGTAGGCTTTAGCAGTACGCCGTCATCAGTGCGAGAACGTCGACGCGGATCCTCTGGTTTGGACCAATCAGCGGTTTATGCGATGGGCACACAATATTGATTTAGGAGAGTTCGCTGAAAATTTAAAAGGTGATTCTAACATCTAAACACAGAATCAAGTGGTATCCTTTTGCTTTCTAAATATGTCTAACAACTTCTTAATTGACCTTAATTAAGATTGATTATCTCAATGATGTAACAAAATATTTTTATTTTTTATAAATATCCTTAGAAAACTGAACCAAAATTAAGTTTAGTATTCTGGTAAGCTTGTTAAAACCATTAATTTTGTGTTTATGTGATCAGACAGCGGAGTGCACGGCGGATTAGTGGTTCTAGAGCCGTCGTTCACGGGAGAGACAATGGCCACAGCCCTGGGCATACCGCCCTCCAAAAGCATAATAAGGAGGCATTTGGTCGCCGAATTTGATGCGCTCATCATCCCAGCGAGGTAATTCCGCAAAATACTCTTCCTTATTCCATTTGAGGAAAACAAAATATTTACGTTTCAGCCGTTTCCATTCCATTCAGACTATTTATTTAGACTCTTCTTTAATCATTGACAATATTATGTTTTCCTCATTCAAAATGAATTTCACATTGATTACCTTGAGACAGTAACTGTTATGACAAAGCACTGCCTAATGTGATAACGTACGAACCAGTCTTTTACCCATTACCTACTAACGAAAGAGTATGTGATTGCAAATTTATAAAACTTTAAAGTTGGAAGGAAAGTAGCACTCTGCATGCATAGTTGTCAAGATCACGTCCCGCTAGGTGAGCAACCTGTAGTTGATTATAATATGAGGTGCAATCCTGCAGGTATACGATATTTTGCCAGGTGGAAGAACTGCAAGTGGAGGCTGCCCGAGCATCCATGTTGTCCACAAAACAAAGATAAATCTACGAAAATAAAAAAACTCTCGTTCAAAAAATAAATTAAGCTTCGACGCCCAGCCTGTCAACCTGTATCTATGTAAAATTTCCTGTATCAAAATGTTTGTAAAGTTGCTATTTTTACACAAAAAAAAACAATTTTCCTTTGCAAGAAATGTTTAGGTATCTTCCGTCATGACTCGCTCGTTTGTGAAACTTTTTGATCGAAAACTTTACGAGCGGTGAAGACTGATATGTAATTGTAGGAGCCATGGTTTGTAAGTAAAGTAACTCAAAGAGTTTAGCGATCGGAAACATTCACAATGATCTTGATTTCCTTTCGCCTTCGTCAATGTTAGATTCAATGTTCTACATCGTAACCCCCTAGAGATCCCGACTTGACGTAGAATAGATTCGTCATATCAATGTTTATTCGTGATCGATCCATTTGGTAAATTTAGTCAATGTATACAACTTAGTTTATATATCTACGTAAAGCATAAAATGCTTCCTGTTGATATAGGGGGTGATTCATATCCCAATTTTTAAAGTAATCATATGGATTTGTTTATTATCATGAATATAAAATCATTATAGTAATCGGAATTTTAAAAACATTTCACGAAATCGTACTATTAGATATAAAAACGGAACCATTCACAATAGCTTTAGGGGTTTATAACAATAATAGCATTATTGATACTGTAAGATATGAATTATGTTTTTGACTTGTATACATTATAATTGTAAAGTTGACGACATTGTATATTAGGCCCACCTGTAACAGTATCGATTGACATTTAAATGTGAATAAATCCTGATAAAAGATAAAGCCCAAGGGACATCGAGTCAGTTTCTTTTATTATCCATCACCCTTATACTTGGCGATCCTTGCATCGAGACGGAACGGTAACGATCATTTTGTCGATACATCATGAATGCATCTCTCTGTCATCATCATTAGATCGCACATAACCAGGCTCTGTCCACTCTTTTCTCCTTCCATAAAATTGGTTTTTATTTCAAATGATTTCAACCACGTTGACATTTCGCGCTTGTCTGATTTGGTTACCAACATTTTGATTACCTACATTTATTATTACTTGTCGTTGTTTTCAATTTCGCTCGCAGGGAAGAGTACTGCTGCTTCAGTCAGTTGATTAAAATATTATGAAAAAAATATTGACTTATCTTGCAGTACTATTCTTTGTCTGTTCATAATTATAGCCACCGTTTTTTAATTTGTCGATTTAATCATAATTCGTACTCAATTAGCATGATTCGTATCGTTTCAGCAAAAGTGCATCATGCTTTTGATGTCTATGCAAATTCTTATAAAGTTCTCAATTCACTTCCTGTCTCTCTGCAGCTTAAATTGTCAATTTCTTAAATAACAATAATTTGTAATATAAATACTTTAAATAAAAATACATGACCTCCATACAAGAAGTTGCATGAGAGCTTTCCGTGTTAGCAGATGACTATAAATTTAAACTAGTGCAAATTTGAGATAATCAAATTTTCATAATTTTCAAGCTAAAAGCACTCTGCCTGGCTTTCGTCTTATCTCAAATTTGTACCACGTTCGTGATAGTTATCATATCAAAATATGCTTTCAGGAATATGTTCGGACACCAAATCAGAATGTTGGGTAGACCGTTTTCAAGGTCTGTTGCAACTGGTTTACCTGGCATTGATCTAAGCGCAGATTCTAGGCGACATAGTTTACGGGTAAGACAGTAATAAAGAACCGTATGAAATTCTTAGTTTAGACTTGTTTCTAACGAAAAAATTTTTTTAGGGATCTATAACTCGAGCATTGGGAGTCCTTAAGCCGAAGCATGATAGGACGTCGCCCTCGAGTTCCAGTGAGAGTTCGAGTGTGCTCAGTCTAACTTCGCAACCATACCAGATGTCGTACTCTCCACCTATCGCTGTCAGAACTTTGTCCCAACTAAGTATGACGTATGCGCCTCCGCCGACACTACAGGAATATGAACCGATATACACGCCGCTGAGTTTGTACTCCCAGTCTAGTGTGTCGACGAGAGACAGTTTGCAGCGACTAAATGACATTAAGGAAAACGTGGGAATTACGCACAGGTGAGATAAAATAGTCAGTGTTATGCGCATTACTAAAGCCGTTAAATGGGCCAATCAATACAGAAAAGAGATAAGTAATTTCGTTACTGATTAAGCGAACAAAACTAATAATCATGATGATAATGAAATAATCTCTGCCAAGTTAAAATAATTTTTAATTGGAATTGCGATGTAAATTTCTAGCTACTAGTATCTAACTATAACTACCTTTATTTTATAAGAAATATGTATTCAAAAGATTTCTCTTCTGTCAAAGGTATGGACAAAAAGCTGATCACGCACACAGAGTGAGTTCTCCTTTACCAGCTAAATCTGTGGACGATTCCAACATCAAGCAAAAGAGACATCGGAGGGTCAAGAGCATCGGCGATATTAACGCCTGTACCAAGACATCTGTCTAGAAAGCAATTGAAAGTTTGTGAGTGTTGTTGTTTGTTTACACCATAAGTGTTGGTGTCAAGTCTCCATTTACATACCTTAGAAGTAAAGATTGATAAATCTATGCTGTGATCTCAATTGGTTGGCGAAAAATGAAAGGAATTATGCTCACGCTTCACTGAGAGCGAAGCGAAATGAAACAAAGTTTGTTTTTCTAATCATTTAAGTGAACTATATATAACTCTATATAACGAAGTCTGAACGAAGTATGAAAAGACGCATGTAAGATTGTGCCCATAAAGAAAAGCAATTCCTTAGGTACTGGGATTTATTTTAGGTTATCTCAATGACAGGTTCGCAGACAGAGTCTCGTCCGTCCGTGCATAAAATGGCCGATCCGGTCCACAGAAAATTATTTCCTTGTATTTTCTGGAAATACTGAAAAATAGAGAACCTGCTCGATGGTACTTTACGCGGCTCTTTTAGACCACGTCGGGGTCACCAAAATGTAAGGTTGTGTCCCGAAAGAAAAAGCAATTCCTTAGGTACTGAGATAACCTAAAATAAATCCCAGTACCTAAGAAATTGCTTTTTCTTTCGGGGCACAACCTTACAACGCAGAACAAACATCGTTACGCTCTCAGTGTGGACAGTGCTTTTTTGAATATTAAACGTTAGAGCTAAGGGTATGTAATAAGGTTGTTAATTTACATATGTCAATCTCAATTATATCATTATAGTCAAGTGTTTTAAAAAAAAAAAAAAAAACTTTTATACATTCGATTTGGAGGAAAAAGTTATTGGAATGGTCTACATAGGAAATGGTGTTTTATTTAAATCAATAATAAACGAGTGTACTCTATGTAAATCAGTAGCTAAATTATCTAAATTTAATGTATTAGAGAAAATGGAAGGGAGTTTTGTCGCAAGAAATGTCGATGAAAATGCATGATTTGATAAATAAATTAATTAATAAGGATAAATTCTGTTTCTAGTCACTTATACTCAAGGCGTAAAAACGATAAGAAAGTTCTGATATCGATGACACGAAGTTGAACTCCCTGTACCGCAAAAGTCAAAGTTTGTTTGAAGTTATTCCGATGCCTGTGTCTAAGGCGCAGATCATACTGACAGTGAAGAGAACCAAAAACTAATTTTGATTAGTTTGCGTTTTCGTTTTTTTTCGTTTAAAGTTTCGTTCGCAGTATGAAAAGAAGCTGAACAAATACTGTAGCTTAAGCTTAACAGCTTAGCTATTAGTATGGTCTGCGCTTTAGTGGTAACTGAGTGATTATTTCGTGATATCCATAATTACGAGCTACCTAAGAGTATTGTAATTGTATAATTTTATATTTTATCAGTGCACAATCTATCGCGTTGGTTTCTCGTCTCCCGTCCCACCCTACGTGTTACCTACGTTTGCGTAATGGTTCAGAGTGAGGTTTTAGCGGAAGCAATTTCAACCATGTATTTATCTATCTGATAATCAAATGCAGATCTGATCAGAACATGATGCATCTTACATATCACGATAAAAACATTTTGATTATCATTTATTTTGGCACTGATAAAAATATATCCTGTATCGCGATAGAAGAACATAATTTTTTAGGTTTCACACGTTAAACAGTATTTTCCAGTAATTAAAGAAAAGGAACATATAACACATAATTACAAAATACACAAAAGGCACAACCCACCATAACCAGTTCGTTCCTCAGTGGTTGAGGATTCCGCGAGAGCCTTTCTTCCATCTTCAGCCTTATCAATACTTAACATCAGGGCCCGTATTCACTATGACCACTTAGTGATTCCTTGCTCAAACCACGCCAGTGTCGTATTTGGTTACAACATTTTTTAAATTCGTATTCTTTATGACACTCAGAAAATAGTTATTATACATAAACAATAATTATTTGATTTGTGAGTGTCATGTACTTGTACAATAACTATTATAATTTGTGAGTCTCATGGAGAAGACAAATTAATTGTAAAAATGTCTTAACCAAGTACGATATTGTCGTGATTTGAGCAAGAAATCGCTAAGTGGTCTATAAAGACCCAGGTATGAATGATGAAAGAGTCTTCCCGTAATTAATTTTAAAAAACCTGCATCAAAAGAACAACATAGTTAAATTAAAGGGTAAAATATTCTATGTGTACATGTAAATTGAGTTAACATTAATAAACTCGGATTATCCAAAGGAAATTTTAACTACAAAAGCTTTTATGTTTAACTTTACGTGAAAAGTCAATTCTAACTTGTTAATTATGTAAAATTATTTACCCTTTTATTCTTACATTTGGCCGGTTCAGTTGGATATGTTTGATTTGAAGATAAACATATTTTTTGACTTTGAATCGTAACAAACTGTACTCAATGCATCATAAATGTTCACAAAATATCCGAAGTACTTAGTTTTAAGGTGAATTTTTGCACAATAACATAAATACCTTCATTATATTTGTATGAATGCATATCATATCGTAAATCAAACATTTGTAAAATTTAACTATATAGACTGAATTTGTATGTGAAATAATGTTTTCTTTGTCTTATGATATTCAGTGTTCCATGAAATAGTTATAATGAGTATAAAATTTAATTGATTTTTATACAAATATTTAATTCACTTAAAATATACATTTCGAAATATCTTTTTTTCTATTCACGCTGTATCTACCACCTGTGATATATTATATCTTACATATAAACTGTCACGCTATAAGAACACATCCTATTAGTCTCAGAGCTTTGTTTGATATTAAATTATTAGTCAATTTAAATAATATTAATAACCTCATCGAGCTTGATAATCACGTATTTTAATAGCACTTTAATTTTGTTGATTTCGTATTTAGTTTTATTCTTTTTAAAATGATTTTATTATTTTGTTGTATTCCTTTAACCAAGGTTTATTTTTGTGATAATAAGTTACCTATTAATATTGACGTTTTTTTTATGAAATATCTGAAATAAAAATGTGTTGAAAAGACAGTGTCGTGCTTTCATTTTATATTATTATATTCATTTGGAAAATATATAGGTACCTACTACTACTATACCTTGCTTGCTATAAAATCAAATGCTTTTGGAAAATAAGGGTACGTACCTAGTGAAAAGTTTCGTCCTGTGGGTAATTCTTCTTTCATCTTTCGGATGTGATCGCCACGCACCTGTTGAGAATGACATAGTTTTTTTGTGATATCCCTATAATATATGAGGTTCCCTAATACCAGCCGCAGGCATCAATTGCTGCAAATCATGATGAACACTTTTAAACTAAAACTAGATATACTTATGATAAATTTTAAATATTGGAAAAAATTTACTAGGCCACAAGTGAATTCTCCTTTGGAAATCCGGTCCAATGCTCTAACCACTGAGCTACCGAGACTTGCGGACGACCCCCGTCGAAATTCTCTAATACTTTTTATATTTTTAATACGCTGTAGGCCAGCGTTGTCACATCAATACTAGGAATATCCTTGCATTCGAAAGAATAATCTTTTCAGGTGTTTGACGATCGAATAAGATGCAACAGCCAATAATTTATGATTTTTGAATTTTTACATTTTTCAATGACATTTTTATACTTATGACAAATTTTAAATAGAAAAATATAAAAAAGTTAACTCGACCACAAGTGAATTATCAGATGGGACTCGATCCAAGACCTTTGGAAATCCGGTCCAATGTTCTAACCACTGAGCTACCGAGACTTGCGGACCCCGATCGCAATTCTCCGATACTTTTTATATTTTTAATACGCTGTACGCCAGCGTTGTCAAATCAATGCTAGGAATATCCTTGCATTCGAAAGCAACATCTTTTCAGATGTTTGACGATCGATTAAGACGCAACAGCCAATAATTTATGATTTTTTAATTTTTGCATTTTTCAATGCTATTTTTATACTTATGATAAATTTTAAATAGAAAAATATTAGAAAAAATAAACCCGGCCCCACAAAATTTTCTTTGCATTAAACATTTGATTCTGAAAAATCAAATGTTTAATGCAAATAAAACTTATTCTTATTCTTATTATATTCTTATTCTTATAAATAAATTCTCAGATGGGACTCGAACCCACGACCTTTGGAAATCCGGTCCAATGCTCTAACCACTGAGATACCCAGACTTGGTACCCCCGTCTAAATTCTCCAATACTTTTTATAAAAATTGCATTGTAAAATGCAAAATTAAAAAATTATAATTCAAACAACTGTTTGAGTGACGGATTGAATCCGGCCTTGTCCGGGGCCGGTTTTTTCGGGAAAAAGAGATTCCGGATGCTTATAGTCCGAGCCTGAGTATGTGCGCGATAAGGGCGTTATCAAGGTCAAGATGTGAAGCT
The DNA here is from genome assembly GCA_910589605.1 of Chrysoteuchia culmella. Classification (NCBI taxonomy): domain Eukaryota; kingdom Metazoa; phylum Arthropoda; class Insecta; order Lepidoptera; family Crambidae; genus Chrysoteuchia; species Chrysoteuchia culmella. Next base: position 14,431,641 of record OU342651.1, on the reverse strand, counting down.
TGACGCACTTTTGACTGTACTAGTGTAAAGTGTTGACGGTGCAAGTAATCGAGAGGTCAAGGTAAGTTCATATCAATAAGAAAAGGTTTTAAAATTGATTATTCCTCAACTTCGTACATAGGGTTATATGGACTGTTTTTGTATTTCACACAAAAGGACGGGGACGCGGGACGGCCAACTATTTACTTCAAGACTATAACTACTTCTAAGTGCACTAATGGTTATATCACATGAAAGATTTTGAAGGTAATCGTCTTTCGGGTTTTCCTCAGGTTTTCCTACATTTGAATAATCCTTTTTTTATGCACAACGGGGAAACTCTTAGCCTTCATCATACCTGATGTGGAGTATTAATAAGGCTGAAGAATTCTCATCACTGAGGAATTGGCTATCTTATCTTTAACTGCCGGAACACAACAATGCTGAAAACATTGTTGTTATGGCGTCAGACTTAGATAAAATGGTGATAGCTAGCTAGATAGATGATAGCTAGGCGGACTTACAACAAGCCCTACCACCAACCAAACCGAATACAATATGTTCCCCGCTAGGAATCGAACCCGGGACCCTTGGGTCGGATACCGGTGGTTGTTAACAACCACAGAGGCGGTTAAAATATACTACACAAATAGCAGTGACTGAGCGATAGGACTTTTATTTTACGCTCGAACTTCTCAAATATCCAAATAATTACTCCTGTGTCTTGCGAAAAACCAAACAATTATTATAATGCTTGTTTCATAGACTTAATTCCGAAAACAATTTTGTTTTTAAAAGACTTTTCTGTTATAAAATATTATGGATCTTCTTTATAAGCCTGTTATACTCTACGCGGCGATCATAAAGTAGCCTCTTCAATTATTTATGAAACTCTTCGGATTTCATCTACCGACCCGACGCCAGTTAAATTGTTTGGCCGAATTTCCTTCACAGCAAGCTAAACTACTATCAGCTGCGGATAAATAAGTTTAGAGTTCAGTTTGCTGCGAAATACATTCATGTCCTTTAGAATATACCTACCTATATCGATGACAGTTCGATGCCGGTTTTGTTATTTTGTACGTTATACCTGCAAAAGGAGAGCACAGAACCAATGAATAAAAAAATCGGCCTAGTACGAGTTCAACTCGCACATGAAGGGTTCCGTCTCTCACCCAAGGTTGCCTGGAAGAGATTGCTATGTAGCAATAAGGCCGCCTATTGTGTGTTCCTCTTTTTTATCATCTTCTCTGCATGTGTTTGTTTTTGTATCGTGTGCAATAAAGTTAATATTATTAAAATAAGGTATTCACTTAACTACCGATTAGCTACACCTACCCAAAATGCCACTATAATTTTTCGTCTGCAAAAATAACTTCGTTTTTCATAATGTTTGTATGAATGACAGTTATATTTGCCGTTTTGGAAAATGTGCTATACCTCTGAAACTGCTTCAAACCAATTTTCGTTGAAAGTTTTTATAAAGATCTACAGCGGTATATATTTTTTTAGATTTTTCACTTTATTATTTTTATTTTAAAAGTTAGAGGGGGGGAGGGCACACATTTTACCACTTTAGAAGTGTATATCTTTAAAACGGTTGACTTTGAGATAAAACTGTTTTAGGAACCTCAATGTAATTTTTAAAGACCTATCTATAGATACCCCATACGTATAGGTTTGATGAAAAAAAACAATAGTTTCAGTTCCATGTATGGGGAGCACATTAATACATTTTTATTCATTGTTGTGTAAAAACCATAATGCAGTTTACAGAATACATCTACCTACCAAGTTTCAACTGTGTAATCCTCATAGTTTTGGAATAAAGTGGCTGTGACGTACGGACGGACAGACATGACGAATCTATAAGGGTTCCGTTTATTGCCATTAGGCTACGGAACCCTAAAAATACACAGACAAAAATCTTAAGCAAACTCTCCGTGATCATGGCGCATGCAATGGCGCTGAAAATCGGGAATTCGAAAGGAAATACAACCATGGTGACAATCCCGTTTTTCCTAATAATTATAGTACTAGTGACCATGAAAGTTTAGTGTTATTAATCTTAAGCAAGGTTGCATAGTATCGAATTTGAACCAAATAAAACATCATATTTTTTTAATTATTTGAAAAACAGTCCAGAATTATAGATTATTCGGCTTATAATTCGGCCAGAGAAACTAAAGTCTCTCAGAGTCAGGAAGATTTTAGACTTCCTGGAGGCCACCATATTCTAACTAGGTGGCGAGTTACAATTAGATATTTGAGGTCGCAGTGACTACAGTTCCGACTGGAGCTGAATAGCAACTATATCCTACAAAAAATAATAATACTTAAATTAAAAAAAAAAACAACTTCTGCACCTTTTGGACCATTTTTTTTTTTAATTGCACTTCAAAAGTGAGAAACGAACCGTTTTAACAGGGTAATTCCCTAATGAAAATGTGAACATACTCCTCGTGGCAACCATTCATTAAATTGAGGCAGCCGATATATCCGGGCGCCATTCATTACCTGAGCTCATCCGGTCGAAACCGGCCCGGAAGGTGGTGATCCGGCGATAATTTGATTGCGTTTCAACTATAGCTGGACGTCTTGAGTATTCACTGGTGCGTGTTTATTAACGCTTCATCTAATTCAATGGTTCTCAAACTTATTTCGGTTATCGCCCACTTTGAAAATCGATTAATTTTCAGCAATTTTTTTTTTACTTTACCACATCTTAAAAACCACATTTTTTCTGTGCCCCTTACCGCCTCCTTCTAGGCCATCAGCGCTCACAAGTATCTCTCTCAATTAAATTTAAGAGCTGCGGTCCTGTCGGTGAAGTATCACAAGTATCTATGTGTAGAAAATATATATAAACGTCCATTACTCAGGTACAAATGCTTGTAGTCATTATACAAACATTTGCCCCTACTGGGATTCGAAACCGGGATCTCAGAGTAGGCAACACCTTGAAACCGGGGTGTACGTACCACTATACGACGGAGGTCGTCAAAGTATAAGTAGGTAAGTTAAAAGTATACCTATGTTACTTTTAAAAACTGAAGTACTTAAGTGTAACAAAAAACTAGTTATAAAAATATGAGGTAAGTTTTATGATTATGTCATTATTTTCACTGCTAGATAGATTAAACACTAAATTAAAATGAAAACCAGAAATTTTCCCAAACCAAAGATCAATTACTATTTAATTATTTGCCGGTTCTGAATCAGTTTATTTTGTTAATCATATGTGTGTCTTCATCAATCACTTTGATTAGAACATTCAATTATTAAAGCAATTCACTTGTGAGGAATTTATTATAGAAAGTAAGTAGTAACTGTAAAAGTAATAGGTAGCCGTAATTACTTATATTAGAATTTCTAATCTGATCAGTTGGTCGATGCGGTTAGAACCTATTATATTAATATAGTTACTTATATTTATTTCGCTCGTGAAGCTATCATTTTGCAAAGCAAACTAACTAGGCAAACATTAACCGCGACTTCAATCAGTATTCCTAGTTGCTCTCATGCGGAACATAAAATCTATAATGACTCCCGCGGTTGCTATTATGCGATTGTAATAGGTCAACAGCAGATTTTTACAATTCAATTCAATTCTATAAATATTATCACATCACAAAAAGAAAAAGTAGAATGATCTATACCTCAGCGTACTTGGTTGTATTCTATTCTTAATTTACATCAACGATTTGCCAATGTGTTTGAATAAAAAAAGTATTATATATGCAGATGATGTATCCATTTTATTTCCAGATCATAGTTAAGAATTAAACATAAATAAAACGAAAATAATGCAATTTAAGCCAATACAGAAAAAGCAATTAGATACTCAACTTTCATTTCAAAACAATAATTTAGACTTTGTAACATCATGTACATTGTTGGGAGTAGAAATTGATACTGCTCTTAACTGGAAACCACACGTTGATAGATTAGCATCGAAGCTCTCTAAATTCACATACGCGCTTTACGAATTAAATAAAGGAACGGACTTAAAATCTGCCTTGACCGCCTATTACGCTTATGCTAATGCTTGGCTAAGCTACGGAATTGTTCTATGGGGAAATAGCACTGACGCACATAAGATTTTTACCCTGCATAAAATATGCATTCGTATATTAGTGAACATTAGTGACGACTTCCGTGGTCGAGTGGTTCGTACACCGGTTTCAAGGTGTCGCCTACTCTGGGGTCCCGGGTTCGAATCCCGGTAGGGGCAAATGTTTGTATGATGAATACGAGCATTTGTACCTGAGTCATGGACGTTTATATATATTTCTACACATAAATACTTGTTTATGTATAATTATATGTATTTATATCCGTTACCCTAGTATCCCATAGCACAAGCCTTACAGTGCTTACTTTGGGGCTAGGTTAATTGGTGTTAAAAAAAAAAAAAAAATACCAGACACTGACAGTTGTAGACCTCACTTTACCTCCATTTACATTTTTGAAATTTGCAAAATAGTACGCAAGAACAAATTTTCATATATGCAACGTGATGATTTACGCTCTCTGACATGTACATTACGAAATAAATAAATAAATAAAAAATTAGAACAAAAAAATTTTGGTGATGCATTACAACAGAAAGACTGAGATTATCTCATTTAAGGCCTCTGACCTCCATGCTAGATTTTCAAAAACCTGTATGACAGAGGTCAGCTGCTTCCCTCAAATTGACACGAATTAGGCTAACTAATTGACACGAATTTAAAACTTAAGACAAAAGCATGCGATGAACTAAACAAGTTATAGTTACTATAAGTATTACAAATACACCAAATTTAATTTAATTTAATTTACTTAGAGTAAGTTTACTTATTAACTTATTATATAAGTGTGGGCCCCAAAAAACAGATGAATTTACGAGCAAATGAGGTATAAAACTTTTTACCTTTTTACCTTTTACTAAATTGCATATAGTTAGTTCTGGAACCTACCACATGTCCATAAAAATATATAATAAAATACCCAACCATATTAAAAGTATAGACAATGATAAAATATTTTTTAAAGATTAAGAGATTTCTTAGTGGAAAAATGTTTCTACGAGTTAAAAGATTTTCGGAATTGAATGTCGCCTTGTTATGTTATGTCTTATGTGTTATATTATAATATTTTAAACTTGTTGTTAAAATAGTTTAATTTTAATTATTTAGTTTTAAGATTTGCGACACCCTTACAGGGTTCATATTGCGTACTGTATTATACTTAAGATCTATATGTAACCAATATGATGAAATAAACACTAAGACTATGACTACAATAGAGTTTTGTACGGCAACGACTTTTCGAAAAGAAGGGTTAGGTAAAAACAAAAAAAAGTGAAACTGTTACATAATGAGGGAATGAGGGGTGTGTGTGGTCAAAGTTTTATAAAGTCTGAACTGCTACCGTACATGGCCATTGCAGCTCACTCATACACTACGTGGTCGATGACGTCATTTCTACACGCGCGCTACATGCCGCACACGGCTACCGTATCTAATTACTTATTTTTAATGAGTGCCTCCTTAGTTCTAGTTTCGATTGAGGGTTGACAAGGTAGATCTTGATAACAAAAAATTGTATTACGAATATTTCATTCCAGAAGGTTTCTCCATCATCTAAAGAACGGCCCGTAATCTTTCTCAATAGTAACCAACAGATAATGTCTATTCCATTTAGTATTATCACGTGTATAAGACGGGTGGCGATATTTTATCATTACTAAACAATATTGCGGACGGAATATCATGGAGGGTCTACGCTGACATATTACTGAGTTGACCCAAATATTCGTCCCGGGATAGTCGTTTTATGTAGAACGGTTTTAGTTGCCGGGGGCAACTATAGTGCGTGTGAACGGATGTTTGGTTGTGATATGCCGTGGTTCATTTTATTATGGAATGGGTTAGCAACATGTAATATTGTGGCAATCCATATGACGATTAAGTAAAGCGTACCGTCGTATGTATGCAAACTTGATTTTTACATAAAAAATTGGAAGACAGTAACAGTTTAATAAAAAAGGCTAACAATTTTCTTAATTTGTTTACTGCGTGTGTTAAAAGTTTCCAAAATAAACACAGGGAAGGGCTGTGTATAGTATACCAAACTTTGCTGATTATGGAATTAATTAATTATTATACTTACAAGTTATTTCAAATACAAAAACAAACACAACTTTCGAAAAATAAAGATACCTAACTTAAACACAATATTAATTGTTCAATCACCTTTTCTTGTAGAAATAGCTACGTAATTGTTTCTAGATTGCTAACTTAAAATTAATAAATTTAAAACAACAGCGTAAATGTAACTAGCCGGCGGGATTTCCTGCCGCGATCGAGGGCAACTTCAACAATGAAATGTGGTGTTAGCTTCAACGCCTCGACCACAAAGTCTTGGAGACAAGCTTGCAATTTAATTATAATTTATTTTTCACTTATTCGTGGGATACTGCCTATATTCTGACGAGTGTAGGGATAATCACAATCATTGATATCCGTCAAGTAGCTGGTTTGACGATCGTAGCTGCGAGGATTTTAGAAAATGTCTTTGTAGCGACGCACACATCGCTACCTTATGTGAAGATATAGTGAAAAGCTTGCCTTAACATCTTCTAAGCCAGAAAAAACCAAATCCTCTCTCAAAAAGAGAAACATGTTTTACCTATGATTGTTTACCTATCAATGGTAGAAGATTGAATCGTGTCCCTTTTTTCTAGTATATAAGTTCCTAGTACCCAGTCCTGAAACCCCGTTGTTTTGACATCAGCATCGAATCCGCCTATTTCTGCCAAAAACCTGCGTTTAAAGTCTAATAAATTTCTTACTTTATATAATATGTACTTATCTGTTGTATCGAAAACGGATCTTGAAGAGAGCAAAATTCTGTCATTGTACTCTCTTCGAGATCCGTTTTCGATACAAGAGATAGGTACATAATACACATGTAAACAGTTAGATTGTACCAAGATAGACTACATTGTCTACCTTGGTACAATCTAACTGTTTACAGTAGTACTTAATGAACAGCCACACTCACATCACAGTATAAAAATTGATGCGTTGCTAAATGAAAAGCTGACCAACAACAATGTTTCACACATTTTCCTGTCGATATGTATTTAAATTGTTCACATGCATGAACTCGTTCTCCAGATCAAGAGAAATGTGAGTAAAATTATAAACTGGGACTTTGGCTCTCTCACTCGCGGTCCAGTAAGTTCACAACTCGCATTGCTTAGTTAGCGAAGTATTCTTTTCAATTCCGCAAAACGACTGCCAACGAGACTCAGAACTTCATCGTAATGGAAACGCGGACCGTGTAAAGACTTTATTTGAAGCTTTATAACTTTCAACGTCTTTCTAAAATATGAAAATGGGTTTGGAACTGAGAAGGTTGTTAGTGAAGATGAAGATTAAAAGGACAAGTCTAATGCGACTCGCGCTTAGGTCATAAATATCTTTATAATTATCCTAGTTATTACGCTCAAGTCTTTAGATATAATAATTGGAATCGATATGTTTTCAAACATTATTTCTTGCATCGCCCGTATTGAAAGATAACATCCGTGCATACTATAGTTTTCTTCATTATTTAGATGAAAATAAATTCTAGTTTCAACAATGTTAATAATAATCACTCAAATTATAATAAACATTTTTTTAATAAACTTTTTTTATTAACTGTTTAAATGTACATAACGTAAGTTACCGGATTCCCCTTTTAAGCTCAATTGCCTGTGTCAGGGGGCACCGCTCTTCCTTAACAATGAATTCTCTAGGATAAACAGTTTACACTAAGATGATACTAAATTAATGTAAGTAGGTAAAAATCTTTAAATATATTAAACAATCCAAAGAGTGTGGGTGTGTGCGTGTGCGTGTGTGTGTTAGTGTGTGTGTGTGTGTTGTGTGTGTGTACATATGATATATGTTCAAAGATAAATATATACTTTTAATATATATTTTTTTTTATATTATTATTATTCAGCTTTTGTAATCTCAGCTATATCATTTTAAAAGAAATGCCTCAATTTCCTCATAATTTATATTATCTAGCTGTTAGCGCGGTTTGGTTTATTGAGTGTAAACGAGTTTTTGATGATTAGTTTGTGACACAGAGGCGGCTAATTGCTAGGAACAATAGGAAAAGAAAAATGGAAGGCAAAAAACATGCAGCTCACCAAAGTCCTGGATCGAAGCGGTTTTGGGAGCTCCCAATCAGCACGATGACACTGTCAGACACTGTGATTTCGTAGGCACTATTATTTTGAGTTTTCACCGATATTTGGAACAATAAAGTGAGAGTAATTAATATTCGGTCGCACGCGCACAGCAGCAATCAGGACACTGGCGCGCGCCGGTTCTTTCTTTCGTCTCGCTGCATTTGCCATTAAGGATGCGGAAATGGAACGAGAGGGCAATAGATAGGGTCATAGGAAAGACAAGGACAGGAAGCATTTCGCCGCTCCCTGTCACGCTATCTATTAAATTAAATATGTAAGTATGTTATTATAATTTTGGAAAATGAATTATTATTGCCATAATTTGGCGTCAACACTAGCCATCTGTAACAATTTCTTACATTCACGGTAAATTTTGCTATATATGTCAAGTTTGCTGTTGACCTTATTGTAAATAAATACCGAAAGAACACTGTATTGCCTGGAAGCAAAAGTGGTATTATATTGTGTTGGGATCTCTAATTTCGGTCTTCTTTTTTAGCAATTGTGGGATCACAAGTATGAGTCTTATGCTTTCTAAGAACTGTATGAAATATGTATAATTTTCTTACAGAAAGCAGTCCACAAATTTCATACAATAAATAATTTCCAAACCGTTGCTTCTTAAAATACATTATTTTTATGAGCCTACGTTGTGCCCGTTCGACCTCAAGAAAACGTGTCTTGGCAGCACCTCCCCAGATGGATATACAGTATCTGAGGATCGATTGAACAAGAGATATGTATATGTCTTTAAGTAAATATCTCTCATTACCCCCAGGTTCATTATTTGCTCTTGGTACTACGTTTCTTAATGTCTTAAAAATCCATGTTAACTTGCGAATTCTTTGAGTGACATGTTCAAGGTACGGATACCAAAAGAATCTTTGGTCCACCAGAATTCCGAGGTATTTAGTTTGTGCTACTTTTTCAATGGTGGGGCAGCGGCAGGTTGGTTTTTCCCTAGAAGAGCTACACTGATGTATCTTTACCTCAAAGTTTGTGTCAGGCTGAGCGTTGTCGTAAATGCCAAAACATATATAATTACATTTTGCAATTCAGCGTTCATTGTAAGGAGGTTATTGCGGAGCCAAATACCTATTTGTGCAAGTCCACTCTCTGCGTCTTTTCTAACCTCCTCCCAGCTTTTTCCAGTAAAGACAATAGCAGTGTCATCCGCATAGGAGAAAATTTTGGCATTTTTAATAGACATGCTGCACAGCTCATTCAAATAAATTAAGAAGAGCGTAGGGCCAAGAACACTCCTCTGCGGAACCCCAAAGGACACTTTCATGCTCTCACTGGTATAGGTTCCCAACTTGACTACCTGTTTCCTATCTATCAGATAGTCTATAAAAAGTTTTAAAGGGACTCCTCTGATACCGATGACTTTCAACTTGTGTATAAGGATGGGGAGAGAGACCGTGTCAAATGGACCTAGGTCTAGAAATACTGCCATACATATATTGTGCTTATCCATTTCCTTGATCACCAGCGAACTAAGTGTTGCATCCTCGGTTGATTTCCCCTGCCTAAATCCATACTGAGACGAGGACAGGATATCAAATTTGGAAAGATACTTAATTAGCCTTGAGTTTAATAGCTTTTCAAGTATCTTGGAGATCGCTGGTAGTACAGATATAGGTCTGTAGTTGTTCACATTGTCTCTGTCCCCAGCCTTATAAACCGGTGTAATAATAGCTTGTTTCAAGGAACCTGGAAATATTCCTGTGTCAAAGCAGAGGTTTTCAAGATGGGTAATGATGGGAATGACTTCAGTTTTTGCATGTTTAAGAAAAGCAGTTGGAATGTTATCCCACCCAGGAGCGCTATTTGATTTTAAATTATTCAAGATGTTATTTACTTCGTCATAATCTGTATGTAACAAAACAAAGGAGTCAAGTTGAGAAGCCAAGTTTTGGAAGTAAGTATTTGTTCTGTTTTTATCCGGTTTTACTTTTTCAGCAAGCTGTTTACCAATATTTGCAAAATAGTTATTTACAAACTTCGCAGAAGCAGTTGGGTTTGTATTTATATTTAAAAGTTCTAAATGTGAGCTGTTTTCGTTATTTGTATACGTTATTTCCTTTATATTTTTTTCACAATTGTTTGTTACTATTGAATAAATATTGATTATAAACATTGATTAAATAACCCAACACTTAAGTACCCAACAAGCGATCATTATGTTTCAAGCCAGAATCAAATGAGTGAGCAAAAAATTAACATCAATATAATCAACATAATATCAATAACCAATAAAACCAAATACAAAGAATTTTCTAAAACAGTAAATGAAAGTGAATGGTTATTTCATAGCCTTTCATAAAAAATGAACAGCACTACGCGATTTTGTTTTTCTAAACTATAAAGCCATTAATAAGTTTCGGAATGTATCCAGCCAACGACAGTGTTGGGACCCGAAATTTGAATAAAAATTAAAACCATAATTTTAAATATATGAAGAGATGCATTAAATGCATGCATAAAAGTTAGGAACTTCCTGGTACCCCGTACGATGCATTATAGACGTTTTCACGGCAGTACAGGGTCCATGTGGAGTTGTACAATTGATTTTCGCGATAAAATTGGTCAAACATGTCCCATTTTCTGGCTAACCGGAAGTTTTCCGGAAAATCGCGCACTATGCAATATTTAATTTAGCGAGTAGTTTTAGTACATTACGTTAGGAAAGTTCTCGTCGAAAGTAGGAAAGTTACCACTCAATAGATTAAACTTTGGAAAATTTACGGTTTGCACTGGGTTCACGTACATTTTGTTTATTAGTTTGCTATAACGTTTGGTTTGTTCATATAATTTAATTTCATCAACATTATATCAGCCGCACGGCACTCACTTCTGAATATAGGCCTCTCACATAATTTAATTTATACCCGCTTTATTCGTTCATCAAAAAGAAAAAAAAATAGAACAGAAGTGTGTCTGTCTCAACCATCACATGTGTTCCGTTTCAGAATTCCCAAACGCAGGTAGTTTTTTTGGATAAAGAGTAAAAGGAATTATGTCTCAAGCAACCCTTACTTACCCTATACAAAAAGGAAATACCTACAATATCACTCATCTAATTGGATAACAGACATCCTTCGGAAAGCAAACCTTCGTTGCCATTAAGCCGCATAAACTATTTACAATTTGCCTGACAGTGCCTTTTCTCTTATTACATTTATTTCGTCCCTTTACTTTTGCCATTTAAGGCCTGCATGAGCTATTATTAGGCGTACAACGTGAGTGCTTTTTTACTATTTATCTTTAAAAGAAACCATAAACACTCGAGAACCGGAAAACAGCATGTCTTCCTGTCGTATATTGAGAATAATAACAAAACAAGAATGGCTTAAGTTGCTAAGATACGGTTGAGTTGCGAAAAATTTTGTTATTCAGTTAAGTCCGTTCTTCTGTCCTAAAGTACTAATAGTCTTAAAAAATACACATGTTTCATACAATATTTTATTTGTTCTGTGAAAAATTAATCTATTGCATAAAAAAATATTTGTACTCTGCGAAAATGTATGAAACAGTGTTTTCTTTTCGCAAATTCAGGGTTGCTTTAATACAAAAAGTTGTTCGTAATATTATTTCTACTAATGGTTTGAGATAATGTAAAACAACGCTATAAAACCAAATTCAATTTTAAATTATCTAAATCAGTAATTATCCAAAAATATACTCAACTTTTCCTCATGAAAATTAAGCATTTGAGAAAACGAAAACATTATTTACTAGACTTTATTGGTAGAAATAAAACAGACTTTAGTAAAAGCTCATAATATTATATTCAAAGTCAAAGTCAAAGATTTTTATTCAAATAGACTTATAGATAAGTACTTTCGAATAGTCCAACATTTTTTTTTTCCCTACCAGCCATTCAGGACATCTTTTAACTGATAAGAAGAACGGAGAAACTAAGTACGTATTTATGGATTAATATTCTTCTAAGTTACGTCACAACGAGTACACGCGTAGTAAGCTTCAATATCGCTGAATAGGTTGGTTCGCCGCATTGAAGCTACACGAAATCGCGTATTTTATGCTGTCAGCAAAAATTCAATCGCTGTACTGAACTGAATCGGCTCCTTCAAGAGGAAATATGCAAAAATATTCGTATGACGTAGGAAATGAAGTTGGTAGGAGCCGAAAAAAAACCAAAATATATTAAATCAAAATGCTTTCAATATCGGTAGGTATGTACAAAACAATAACGTAAGTATTAAAAATACTTCAATATTGTGTAGCAATTGTCATTCATTCGGTATTTTTTATTATCCTTCTTGTCGGTTTTGAGAATTATTATTAACTTACGTTCGGGCGTTTTTATTCTAAGGTTCTGGCTATACATTCGAATGTGGTCACGTTACTCTATGAAGGTACTAGGTGTGAGAAGTTTGAATTGAAATTGATGTCGATTTTGAAGTGGATGATATTTCTGTTACCATACCGGAAGCTGTGACCGGACGCCTTGATTGAAATCCATCACACCATGTTGCAATATTCACCAATAAACATTGGTTAGTTAGATACTGCTTGCATGTGCATCTGCATACATATACAAATTAAATAGTGTCCTTAAAATTCATGAAAGCAACTTACGGAAATGTAAAGAAGATATATTAAGGCGCTACTCGGAAAAAGTATGGACTTTTTGATATAAAACTATAGCACAGTTACAGTTGTTACAAATCTGGTAATAACATATATATTTCTTCATACCTTTATCTAGATTTGTATAGTTTCAAAAACACGATTTTATGATTTTGCCTCGACACTTTTTCTTTTCGAAAAGACCTCTAAAAAATTCGAAAATTCAAGATTATTCTTAAATGGGGTTACTTATGCTATTGGAAATTGGTTTAATAAGTGGACACCAATAATATTTAGGATCGTATAGAAGAATTTTTATAAAATCGCTGTAGTTTTTTAATACGAAGTGATTTTGTGTTTTTTTTTGCCTAATCTGCAAAATCGGTCTCGCTCCCGTGCGCGTCGTTTTCTCATTGCTATCTCGCTTCAGCATATTTTTTTCGAGTATCGCCTTAAACTGGCTTTTATCTAAGTCCTACGATGACATAGTACAACTATTGCAGTGACTAAACACTCACACACACACACACCTAGATATTTACTTACACAACACATAAGTACTCGTATTATGTAAAATGCATAGTTATGTGTTTGACATAAAAAAAATAATGTTTGTATAAATTATTGGAAAATACATAATTCGTTCTTGTTTACGTGGAAATATCGGGATAAATTGTGGCCTATTGTGATAGTCCGATGTTAAAATTTTATTACTGTAAGGTTTCATCTAAATCCGTTCAGTAGTTATTGCGTGAAAGAGTAACAAACATACCATAAACATATCCGTCCATCCAAACATCCTCACAAACTTTCGCATTTATCGAGTAGGATTATTATCCATTGTGTGACACTCGAGTAAATGGTCTTAATAGATTAAGATAAACTTCGACTTCGCTAAAACGTATTCAAATATAGATAATATAACCTTATTTTCCCTATAAAGGCTTTTCAGACAGATCCTGGGGGGAGGCCTATACCCAGCAGTGGTTCTCATATGGCTAAGACGACTACTTTGCTAAAACGTAGACGCGTTAAAGTTACATTTTGAACCGCCTCTGTGCGGTCCAACCACCGGTATCAGACCCAGGGGTCCCGGGATCGATTCCCACCAGGGTACATATTGTATACGGTTTGGTTGGTGGTAGGACTCGTTGTAAGTCCGCTTGGCTAGCTACCACCATCTTATCTAAGTCTGACGCCATAACTACAATGTTTTCAGCATTGTTGTGTTTCGGCAGTTAGAGATAAGATAGCCAGTTCCTCAGTGATTGAGGATTCCGGGAGAGGCTCGCTTCCATCTTCAGCCTTATCAATACTTAACATCAGGAATGATGTAGGATAAGAGTCTCCCTGTAGTTTATTAAAATAAAAACATAACCTTATTTTCCTTTATAGGCTGCTCTGTAGGCACATCTATTTCCTGCCGTCTCCCACAACTCGAAACAATAGTACAACCTCTTTATTCCTATGTCAGGAACCACAAAGCGCGAACTTTGATGGTTGTCCTACCTGGGATCCTTTGTCTGTATGTTAGTTAACGGTGTTTCCTATACTTTCAATGCGGTGGACGAGGATCTTTTGACATCGATACCTAAATGTCGATACAGCGAAATAATAAAATTTACCTACTAATGTTGGTGTTTAGAATTTGTTTTTCTTTTATATTTATAGTATGAAAAAATAGGAATACCCTTTTCGATATATTTCAACAATTTTTTAAAGTTTCAGATAGATTTCTTTGTGTTTATGTTGGTGTCGAAGTTGCCAACTATTTTGAAACTTCATTTCCAATCATAAATTTAAAGAATTACAAACCACTGTTAATGAACGAGTTAATTAAGTTTTATAAGTAAGTAAATGTTCTTTCAAGAAAAGTTCGAAGTCGACATAGACAAAGAAATGAACGAAGCCCCTATTGTCACAGTTAGACAAGACTTCATTTACTACGAAGCCCCTGGCGTCTTTAAGTTTGTATTGAAAACATTGTTTACTTTCGTGTACTTCCTTACTTTTGAAGGCATTCATATTTATTCGGCAATACTATACATTTTCAATAAAGTTAATTAAAGCGATATAAAACAAGAAAATGTAGATTTATTAAAAAAAATCACATCTTATTCTTATCTACCGTCAAAAATAATTAAAAGAAAACATGTTTTTTTAAGAAGAATATTTAATCATTGAGAGCACGAAGCTATCACCAGCGGATCTTAATTAAAGTAAACAGTTGTGTCTCCGTCTCTATAATAAACAAATTTTACAAGATCATAAATTATCATCAACTTTTATAATAATTTGTACATTTTTCAATGTCAAGACAAGAATAACCAAGTTTGTAAAGTAATTCGAATTTATGAAATAATTATACAAGTTTCATTAAGAACTTCTGTTTTAGATATTGAAGAACATAAACATCTTACTTACAATTGAACCCGGGACCTCTGTGCAGAAGGCAGGAATACTTGTCCCTGCGCCAAACAGGTCGTAAAATACTTTCCTTTATGGCCTAGAAGTGTGCCTTAATAACGCCTTTTCATTTTATTTTGTTTGTCCCTTCTGTCCATTTGTTCAAAGTGTAAGTATCTTTAAAACGCTAAGAGATATCAAGTTGGAAACCTGGCGAAACTAAACTATAAGGGTTCCATGTTGGTTGGTTTTTAGGGTTTACTACGGAACCCTAAAAACACGAAATTCAAAGTTGAAGCTGCCTATCATTCATTACCAATATTAATCTTAACCACCAAATTCAGCGATACATAATTACAATAATAAATTACTTCATTATTTAAATTAAGATGGAAAGCTATCATGATTTTTTTCTTTTCAGTATTATTATTTAATTAGTGTGTGCTTCTGTAAAAACAGGTCATCATTTCATGAGCTCGGAGGAACAATGGCGTCATACTATCGCTGCGCCGTAATATGGTGACAGGTTGATTGAATGGCTCTCTCAAAGTCCAAACACAATAAGTACAAAATGCTTTTCATGTTGTAGCAAAATCCTACTTGATAATATTATAAATGCGAAAGTTTGTAAGGATATTTGGATGGATGCATGTCTGTTACTCTTTCACTTTAGTTGAAATCTGGCACAGAAATAGTAGATGGCATGGATTAAAACATAGAGTACTTTTTATCCCAATATTCGCACGGAACGGGAACCTTGCGGGTGAAACCGCGGGCGGAAGCTAGTTTATCAAATAATTATCTGGCAGAATTATAGCTGAGATGAGACCATTGAGGTGCTTGATGAACCAGTGGCAATCTCGATCGGCTTGCGGATGCAGCAGTTGAACAACTATTGCTTTAGTCGGTCATCGTATAAGTGAGGAAAGATTTTTTTCTTCTTAAATAAAACAAAAACACATTAATATTCGCGTAAAGTGGTGAGTCGCAGCTGCATTAGCAGTTTATATTGCCCAGTAAACTGCATTGTGGTGGGTCATATTGTCATGACCTATTCTCTTTATCCATCCATAGGAAGGCCTACCCTAGCATTGGGAACATTAAAAATGGCTGATTAAGTGGTGGCTCGTGATATATTCTCATTATCTAGCCATGATGAGGACCTGTGTCCAAACAGTGGTGATATTAAATAACATCACAAACACGTTGACCAAACCGCAATCAAAAGGTTTCACATTAACAAGAAAGATAAACAGGAAGCACCATACAATGTTTCTGACACGCACACAAAGCAACTCATCTCGATCAAAATACATACAAAGTTCATTTCGACCGGACAAAGTTGAAAACTCCGTACTACGGCCCCTTTGTAAGTTTGACATGCGCTTATTTGCTCTGAATTCTCTCTTGTCTGCCAGTTTGCGTTGAACAATACGACTTTCTCATTGTTTCTTCGTCACAATCAGGGGAGGGTAAAAACTGTTTACCTGCGTCATGATGAGGTTGCCCTGTTTCCAAGATAATTAGTTATTAAAACTCAGACGCGGTTAATTAAATCTCTTTAACAGTGTTCATTTTGTCAACAATTGCCTGAAGATAGGTTATTTAAGGCGGATGGATTGCCAACATTGTTGGCGAAGAGAATATAAATATAAATATTTCTTACACTCACATCAATTAACCTAGCCCCAAAGTAAGCACTGTAAGGCTTGTGTTATTATGGGATACTAGGGTAACGGATATAAATACATATAATTATATGTACATAAAAAATGTCCTGAATGGCTGGACGGGAAAAAAAATGTTTGACTATTCGAAAGTACTTATCTATAAGTGTATTTGAATAAAAATCTTTGACTTTGACTTTGAAATACATATAAACGTCCATGACTCAGGTACAAATGCTCCTATTCATCATACACACATTCGCCCCTACCGGGATTCGAACCCGGGACCTCAGAGTAGGCGACACCTTGAAACCGGTGTACGTACCACTCTACCACGGAGGTCGTCAAATGTCTTCGTTTTTTAACCCCCGACGCAAAAAGAGTGTGTTATAAATTTGACGTGTATTTGTGTGTCCTGTCTGTCTGTCTGTCTGGGGCAACGTAGCTGCTAAATGACTAGACCGATTTTAAAATGTTATTTTTTATTTGATAGCTGGTGTGATCGAGTTGGTTCTGAGCTATAGTGTATGAAGATCCCTTCAGCCATTTGAAGATCATAAGCTCATTTCCTACTTTAATTTTATTTTAATTACCTAAATGAACTAATGGCATTCAAATGGCTTAGCAGATGTTCATAAAATATAGCTAAAACCATCTTGATTATGTCAGCTTTCAAAAAAAAACCGCATCAAAATCGGTCAATTACTTTAGGAGCTACGTTGCCTCAAACAGTCACAGATTTATCAACTTTCACAGGACATGGCCATTTACTATACTTCCACTGGATTGATCGAGTTGAAATTTGAAAACTGTAAGCAAAGCCGGTGCCGTAATTAAAATATGGTAAGCTTGATTTGATAAAGCGACCGGCACGGTCTGCGTAGTACCTAACTCCCCGATGACTTACAGCTTAGCACACATGTCCTGTTTAGGCTCGTTGAAACGGTCTTGGTGAGGAGATAGCCATATAATTAGAGACTTCGACTTAGTTTGGACATCAGAAAATTTGATCATAATAATAAAAAAAAACTTGAAATAAAACTTTTAATAACTTTTAATAAAAATTTAAATATCACAAAAAATTATCTTAAAATGTTAAAAGTAATATGGAGTTACCATAATTACCTATTTATAACGTTTATTAATTTTCACATCACATTTTTTAACTTTTTAAATGTATTTTTTGTGTTGGGAGTTTTTTTTTATTTTTAATGTCATGCGGTTGATCCAATCTGAAAAGGGTAGTTAATTTTTGTTTATTTATATTAATTTATTTACTTAGTGATTTATTTATAGATTTAGTGACCGTATCTGGAGCTCTATGGTTTAAAGTTAAATGCAACCGTAAATGACATTACTAAAACGTTGTCTACATTTCCGTTTCTGACCTTACGACATCAAATACCGCTTAAGCTATCTAATAAAGGAAACCGCACATTTTTGTTTACAAAGACAACATTCTTGTGACGTTTACACCGCTAAATTTAGTCACCTATTATTCAGAAAACCAGAAAATCATAAGTTCAACCTACCAGCGACAGTTTCTTGACATTGTTGCTCCCAAAGTACTGAGATACACGGAAGTACCTATTTGCAATTCGAAATTATTCAGTAACTCTGGCGACTTCACATCGCCTTTCATTAATTTAACAGCAAGGTTGGTACCCGAGGAGCTGTTAAACTAATGCAGACTTCGGTTCCTGATAACGACCCGCGGAAGCTTTACAAGTTGAAACCAAGACAGCTATCAAAGTTACGTACTTCTATGCTGTAGTAGGTACCTAGTAGGTATAATAAAATAACAAGAGGACAACTGTTTGAGATTTTTTTTTAAACAACGAGAATATAACTGTTGTGAACAAAACTCATCTATGGATTACGACGTGCTTCATCTGCATTCAATCATTTTGATCCCTCCATGGTCGATTTAAAGGTCGATCGAGAAAACTAAGAAAACACAGCCGTTCCGTCTCCGTCTCCATCTGAGAAAGTTGGAGTTTTTTTAGATTAAATTATAAGATTGTGAAAACCAAACAATAAGCTCAAAAGAACAGAGTTTATGAGAATGTATGGAGATGATTCATGATATTTGTTTCAAATTTTATGTAGGTAAGTACTTACATACTGTTTGAATTAAATGAAATTGGAACAAGGAATTCGTAACGAAAATTAACTTGATAAGCGGTTGTAAAAGGTTGCGATGATCAAAGACAAACATAAATCATTTTCGGTTTATATTCGGTAAATCTCAGTATCAAACGTTTATGCCACAACATTGATTTGTAAAGCACATACCTATTTGCATTCACTCATATTATCGAAGTTCTGTGGGCAGCAGATAAAGCCCGCGTTGCCCGGTGTTTGACTTGACCCAGGTTTACACGTACTGACCCAACACTTGCATGGCAATTAGAACATAGTCAAGGGGTTGTATTACCATTTCAATTGTGGGCAATGAACTAGCGACGCGGACTAACACCTCTCCGCGTTGATTGAAATTAATCTATAGGTTAGTTTATTTTTGAGTCAAAATAAAACAAAGCAACGTCAAAAATAACTTTAAACCCTCTAGTTATAGCTACCAGCAATACTAATTAGTTGCATATTTTAATTTAAGCTACAACTTTAATTTGTAAAGCACATATATTTGCATCCACTCATACTATCGTAGTTCTGAGAACAGCAGATAAAGTTGTCGGTCGCGTTGCCCGGTGTTTGACTTGACCCAGGCTTACACGTACCCGGCATTTGCATGGCAATTAGAACACAGTCAGGGGTCGTATTACCATTTCAATTGTGGGGAATGAACTAGCGGCGCGGACTAACACCTCTCCGCGCTGAATGAAATCTTGGTTGGTTGATTTTTGAGCCTTTTTACCATTCCTGACTGAAAGGGAAGTTTGTAAGCCCGCGCAAATTAGCTGGCTCGTCGCTGAAGCGTCTTCCTCTTTTTTTACAGTGGCTTTATTCATACCGGTTAGACGGGTTTTGGATTATGCGCTATCATTATCTATTGCATAATCCCTGGAAGTAAATAGGAATGTAAGTCGCTAAAGATTTATTGTTCATTTTACAAAGGAAGATTTATGTTTATTTTTCGAAATTAAAAATATTGGTCCAGCATCGACAGTGATAACAAGAAATCAATTTTGTTCCATTCTGTTAAATTTAAAAAAGTGGTAGAGTAATTTCGACGTGTCCTCATAGGTCTCTGTAGTATAATTGGTTAGTGCATAGGGCCGACTTCCCAAGGATGCGGGTTCGAATCCCGTCAGGGCAACATGAGATTAGTTGCTTTTTTCTAGTATATTTTCTTGTTTAATATTTATCACAAAAATAGCATTGTAAAATGCAAAAATTAAAAAGTTATAATTATATTCACCCATTGAAACTTTAATATTCGCGAATAAAACGGGAGGGAATAAAATAAAAGAATTCAATAATTGACACATAGTGAGACAATGTATGTCTGATAGTAGGTACTCTTTTCTGAAGTTAGTTAAAAACATGCCAAAGTATAATGAAATGAACTACACGAAACAGAATCGCAGCTAAATAAAGCTTTGACCTGACATGTTCAAAGCTGCGCCTGTCCCAAATCTCCAGTACCGGTGAACTTTTTTAGCGTTTTTATCTAGCGCGACACGCGGCGTGCCTCGCTTGATCCTCGTTTGTTGCCCAAAAGCAATTTTGTGAACTACACGCCAATCCGAAGCTGGGAACTGTCTATAACTATGCATTGATGAGTTGTTTGACCAGTTACAAACGTACAGTCTACTTTGTAGCTGCAATTTAAGTAGATATGGTGGCTTAAGTGAATGAATGTTACCAATTTAATCAATTCTTTTTCACAATAGTAATTCTATTAAAAATTAAGATTTATATTTATTTACTTGCTTGCAAATGATTCTAGCTGCATATTGATTGAACAAGTAGGTAATGTGGAGCCAGAGAGAGCAGTATAGTTAAATTTTAAATCATTCAGCATTTTCACCATATTTAGCAGGATAAAAAAAATACTCCCGAGTTACCTATTTATATAACACTAGCAGCCGCTCGCGGTTTCACTAGCTGATTCGCAATCCCGTAGAATTATAGGGATAAATATAGCCTATGTTACTCGGGGACAGTGCAGCTTTCCAACGGTGCGAGAGTTTTTCAAATCGGTCCAGTAGTTTCGGAGCCTATTCAATTCAAATAAACAATCAAATCGATACCTTGGGGCTCAAAGGGCGTAACCACCAAAACACGACTTTTCAGGAGAGCCAAAAAACTAAAATTTAAATTTTGTATTTATCACAACTTTGTTGTTATTGATCCTATAAATATGATTCTTACACCAAAAGTCGTAAATTTTTGATGTGCATAATGATAAAACATAACATTTTAAGAAATATTTGTAATTAAAAAGTTAGCTGGTGAATACGCCCCACAAAATCCAACATGAATGTCTTTTATGCCCCATAAAATGACTGCTGCGTTAGTAACGCTGTCTTTTATGCCCCATAAAATGAGTGCTGCGTTAGTAACGCAGAGTGTAACCACCATCTTTCAAAATGTAAACTGTAGTTTTTATCGATCTGTTATTAGTTATTCAACTTTTTGGGTTTATATTACAATATTTACAACTGTTTTTAGTAAAATAGGTCAATTTGGCAACCCTTAGTCCATCAGAGGCTTGTATTCTATTCTGATATTTATAAGTAGGGAAGTTTTTTTTTTACTTTTGGAATGACAAAATAAATTTAGTATTTTATAGTTAGTTACTAGAAGGAAGATAAGAGTAAGTAGTAAAAGGCTACTATTGCAAAACAATCTTGATTGTTGGCTAGTTCTGACGAAGGTAATAAATATTAAGACAAATTAATTGGAACTACAAATTATTTTTAATGATTATTTTTAACAATTTGCTACACAGCCAGTAAGGTTTAACTAACCTTAAGCTACAAAATTTGCAAAGCTTCACAGCTTTGTCAAATGTTAGGCACATTAAAGCAATGATTGTGGCTTTAAAATTAAACCTAGTTTTGGAGGGCCTTAACATGGGTTATAACTAAACTTTTTAAGCAGAATGTGTAGCAAACGGTCTCCATACAAACGGCGATAACGTTTCCACCCTCTAAACCTTAACATACAACAATAAATTATGATGAAATATATTAAATATATTCTTTATGGCTTTAAGGGCCCATACAAAGCTAGAAGAAATAAGGATTTCCCCCGCGCGTCCCGCACCCTATGCCGCTGTCGACTAGCTCCGCGCGTGTCGTTATCGCAGGCCGAGAACAAAGTTCGCTTGAGTTTACGTGCACAGTGTAATGAAGAAAACAGAGACAAGTGTCGCATGTATATACACATACTTAATGCATTCAAATAGATATTCCTGGTGAGTACTGTTTATTGTTTATTTTATAAATTACGTTTTTAATAATATTTATAATGTTTTTTCTGTTTCAGATTGGCAACAGTGTAGCGCGATTAAAAACAGGAGACGAGTACTTTTTATTATGGTAATCCTTAGGTAACCTGAGGATTAATAATAAACATACAAGTAATAAATATATAAAAAATGTGCGACATTACATTTTGTATTATAATGTGGTTTGGTGAAC
The DNA here is from genome assembly GCA_910589605.1 of Chrysoteuchia culmella. Lineage (NCBI taxonomy): Eukaryota > Metazoa > Arthropoda > Insecta > Lepidoptera > Crambidae > Chrysoteuchia > Chrysoteuchia culmella. Next base: position 14,409,145 of record OU342651.1, on the reverse strand, counting down.
CTCCCGCATTATTATTCGTTTTACATATGTTAATAACCATCTTGGGATCCATTGGTCTGTATGCCTAGTGTGAGTTTTGTTTGCTTACGTGAAATTTATATGAAAAAAACGCAATTTACACGTTCTGACAGGGGTTCAGTACGTCTCTCAATTATAATTATAGTAATTAATACACTCAACACAAACATCCTTTTCTTATTAATTCTTGATTTTAGTATAGAAATGCAAAAAAAAATATTATAATATACCCAAAACCCATGTAAGATGGAAGCGTGAAAAATAATAAACTATTCAACAAGCAACCAATTTTTTATTTACATTTTCTTACGTTTAGCTTCAATACTCATTGATATTGCTCCTTTTCGTTTATTTTTGCTTACATTTACTAGCGGACTGCTTAAGGTGGTACGACTTCCATACTAACAAACATTGCACATTAATTGGTTCATCATACATTAATAATTCATAAATACATGTGCAACTAACACGTTTTAGTTATTTGTTAGCGCGAAATTATTGAAAAAATGTACTTTCATACATGAGGTATATAAATGCGATGAGTCACACACACATACATAGAATTATTGAAATTATAAGATGTTAGGTTTTTCGTGATTTATGTATGAAAGTACATTTTTTTTATTATTTCACGCAAACAAATAACTGAAACGAGTTAGTTGCGCATGTATTTATGAATTATTAAGGTATGATGAACTAATCAATGTGCAATGTTTGTTTGTATGGAAGTCGTACCACCTTAACTTAATATTTCGAGTCTGACGAGAATTCACTAATTCTGGCAAAACATGTTGCATATAAAAGTCTTTTAGTTTCGGTAGCATAAAGGTCTCCCAAAATTTGTCGTCTCTTTCAATTTTCTAAATTTTCATACACACACAGTACAAAACAATAAGGGTATTTTTAAAAACCTTTTGTAATGACAACATTCGCCATCCGTATTTTTTTCTTGCAACGTCAGATCAAAATTGGACATTGAACTACTTCTATGCTCAGATCTGAAAAAGAGACAATAACATGTATTTGTGTCTAACAATAAAAACATGTAGGGTTGTATAATGTCTTCGACAATATAAGTATTATTAATTTTACAAGCTTATCTTCTTTTAAATTTCCATGGTTATTGAAGTTACTAGAATAAACTAGGACTGGATTTACACCATGTACCTGTTTATATTTGAGACTCCGATATTTCAGCGCAGTTGCATGCGCCATGGTCACGAAAGAACTGTTGATTGTTGCGGGTTGATGTTATTGGCACACGAATAGATCTACCTTCCGTCTAAGTCTAAGTATTTTATTACGCTCGATACTGGTACCACTGTCTGCAAACTTACTTACATTTTAGCCCTCACATTGTCATTATCTAAATGTTGTTGCTGCTCATCATTAATGAAAGTAGAAGTAACATCAGGAATTATGTTTGTAAGATCTGCCAATACGATTCTAAAAAACCGAAAAATAATACATTTTATAACTGTTTTGTTTTGTCATGCACCAAAGCACTTTTAAGGTATTGGGTATTTTAAGATACCTTTTGGGACTAATACATTCGACATTCGTAGCTTCCTGCACCGTCATATCAGAATTGAACATTGAGCTACCTGTTACAATGCTGTTACCTCTAGACTCGGCTCTGAAATAAAAACCGGAAACAGGTACAGCCCGAGGAAATAAAGAAAAGAAATTCTGATCATTCCGTCTTAATAATTCCGTCATCTAAACTTTGCATTACTATAAGTAAGTGCCAAGCAATATTTTGGTTCCTCGATGTGACCAATGAGGTACCAAATTGGTCTTGTTCGGAACTTACATAGAATATAATACAGGCGCGGATCCAGGATTTGTTTGAGGGGGGGGGGGGGGGGGGGGGATTTGGTTCAGGGAGGTTATATCATAATTGCAAACATTTTGCTTAAAACTTTGCGTAAAACTGTGTGCCGGGGGGAGGGGGGCAATGGCTATTGTCCCCCCCCCTTTTGTTTGTGCCTGAAACTAAAAAAAGTATACTATGTATTTACTTATAATAAATTACTACTTTTATCTAAAAAGTACAGTCAAATAATATCTTTAATCAATTTCAAACATTTAAATTGGCACTGATTTCTGACAGATATTTGACAGTTTTGTATCTTAATATGCTGCTCGTCGAATACTTGTCTACTTTCTACAAAAGCTTATTTTTTATCTCTGTTTGCTATAATAACCTATACCTAGGTTATGATTAACAAATAGACTTTTTAAATAATCTACGTGCGAAATCGTCGCGGAGCGTAAGGCAAGCGCAGTCCACACGTCTCAATGGAGCACTCACGACTGAAGAGCGAGGAGCGAATCAGACAGAAATACGGTGAAATAACGCATGCGATAGAGATGCAAACACTGGTGTCTGTTTTAAAAACATCAACGTAAGCGACATTATCGTTTTTAATTTATTATTAATGAACTATTTAAAATTTTGAAAAACTGTCAATCACAAAACTAGAGAAACTAAGCTATGGTAGCTAAGGTATTTTTTAATAATAGTTTCAAGACTAAAGGTTTAATAGCGGTTGGCACAGCATTGAAAAACTACAAAATTGGAAGTAACTTTACGATTTTTTTCTATCGAGAAAAGTTTTAGCAATCATGATTCTGTCAATCACATAACTGAGTACTATAGTCTACTTTCTACAGTATTTTTTTGGGGCCGATAAATCAAGTAATACTATGTGAAATCCTTGATCAAAAATGTGTATTTGGCTTTGTATGGCCCCTTAAGTCGTACAGATATACGCCCTACATTTTCATTTGAGATTGTCGTTTACGCCCAGTACTTTGATGATGCCTAATAATTATTGCTTTTACGTCCAAAAATACAATAAAATCTGCATTACCAGCCTTGAAATTTGGGGTCGTATTCACCATTGTTTTCCGAATTTGAGAACTTTAAAAATACAGTTCGATAGCGCAGAAAAAACTGAATAAGAAAGCATTTAGAACTCATTTTGACCAAAATGGTGGTTACGCCCTTTGAGCCCCAAGGTATCGAAATATTTCCTCTTTATAATATTAGTATAGACAATGATTTGGCGCATGTGGGCGTAATGATAAATACTGCAGCAGCTCAACAAACTGACCCATTGTCTTGTTAATCAATTACGTCATTTGTTGATATTTACGTACACGCTAGGAAAAGTGACATTATTTTCAAGTGAAACATTCTACAGGGCATATTTTTGTAAAGTGTGTAAGTTAAAAATTATTTACCTGTTTGTTAAAGATATATATGTTATCTTACTGCAAAACATTTATTGTTTACGTAGTATTTAGCCTTCATAAAGTTGTGGAAATAACTTTGAAAACAATCTAATATTTAAAGTTCCCAAGTTTTGTAATTTCATGGTTAATCTAGTAGCTATAAGATAACACCCGTGGTAAATTATCAGTTTGTGAACAAATCTTTTTTGTATATGATTTATCTGATTATTAATATTGTTCTTTCTATACAATGCTTCTTCGTACACGATAAATGATTTAATTTGATAAATCCTTAACTCAATTCTAACCATCTTATTCAAAAATAAGTAACGTCTTAAATATAATATAGTTAATCACAGTCCTTTCCGACTTTCATTCTAATGATAAATTTAACAAAAAAAACTTTTTATAAAAAAATTAAAACCGTCTTCAAAAAACCAAAAAGCAAAAAATAAGCCTTTTGGAGTCGGTGCCAGCTAAGGCAAGAAAAATAAAAGAGTAGGACCGCAATGTAGAATGCCTTGGCTGCCACCGACTCCAAAAGGCTTATTTTTTGCTTTTTAGTTTTTTGAAGACGGTTTTAATTTTTTTATAAAAAGTTTTTACTATTTGTGGTGTTCATCATCAATTCCACTCCATCAAATGGTACTTAACGGAAGCAAATGCACGAATTACTTAAGAAAACATTGAAATCGTTATAGGTGTGCCTATAAAATTTCAAGAGTTCTTTCGATTTCACCAAGATCCCATCATCAGACCAACTTGAAAGTACACCCTTCCAACCAAAAAAGAAATAATTGAAATCGGTTCATAAATTACCGAGTACTGAGGTAACAAAATTAAATAAAAACAATCGCACGAATTGATAACCTTCTCTTTTTTGAAGTCGGTTAAAAAGACAAAACCCACTTCAACAAAAACATGATTAACATTATCTATCTTGATAAAACAATACCGTAACTGACTGACAGACAACGCACAGCCCAAACGGCTGAACCGATTAAGCTGCAATTTTGCATACAGGATCCTTTAACGATGTAGGCGAGCACTAAGAAAGGTTCTTTTGATATTCCCTCGGGAACAGGAACCACGCGGGTGAAACCGCAGGCGGCCGCTAGTTTTGCATATTTCTGTCAGATATTTGTTTGTCAAAATTTTTGACCATTGTGGCTACTTTTGGTGCGTTTTAGTTCCGGAAATTTATTTCACAAACGTATTTATCAAAGCAATTTCACCGTTTACCACTCAAGGAATGTCAATAAAAACTTTGCTTTTTTTTGTAATTAATTTATAAACTCAAGATTTGCTTTATATGTTCATATTTCTTAAATAATTTAAAAATAAAAATGTATCTGAGATAGGGTAGAGCTTGCTCAAAGGCAAGGATTCATTACAGTTCAAAGCTTGTATCTTTGTAAAAAGAAAAGACAAGAAAGTTCAAGACATTTGAAAACACTACAATTTCATGAAGTGAAGTGAAGTGAGGTACTATTTGTTCATGATTTTATTCTTGGCAGCTTGATTTATTTTTATATCCATACCATATCTCAGCATCTTTCTTTTAGGTATCTATAGTGTTTTTGTGATAAGCCGCAGGCAGACCGATGGACAATGTGAAACTATACCTAAGGTTTTCTTACTGACGAAAGCCAAAAAAGAGTTTATTCCTGCAGCATCGACCCACAGCAAAAATATGACAAATATTTAGCTTGATTCAACATAAAAACAAATACGTAACAATATAACTCGTAAAAACAACGATCTCAATTTGCATCAGACATGAAACTATATTGGCAGTAGCGAGTTTTATAGCCCACAAGCGAAAGATATAGTACGATAAAATGCCTATGAGTGTTTCCAAAAATACAATAACACAGCGCACATCACAACTTTATGGGACCACATGTGGGATAGTAATTTGCCCACCCCAGTCCGTATCTCACATAATATATTCATAAGTTTCCAGTGAAAGAGCAGTTTTGCCCGTGGTCATCGGGCCTCAAAGACACCCTCTTTCCCATTATAATATTCATATTCTATGGAAAAACACCTCGTTACTATGGAGGCTGTTACTCAAGTCACTAAGGAGATTGTTCTACAACCGTATGCTAATTTTTGTTTACCTACGTGATAAAAAAGCTTGTTAGTAAAACCGAGTAACGCTTTCATTTAAAATATAAAGAGATTTGGTGAATAATTAGTTTGAGCAGTATAAGTCACCCTAAAAGTCATATCATCATCAAACAATATTTAAAACTTAAAACCCTAACTCTGTATTTATTAGAGGCCTTCTCTGCTTCCTTATTTATATGAATAAGGAAGCAGAATATATGACAAGGCCATATCATTACAAACATAATCTTTACATTTTTTTTTGGATTATTGTCTTTCTTTTCCTTTCATCGACTTTCAATCAATTACTCTTGTCAGCGCACCAAACCCAGATGATTTACTTTTAATTATTCAATAATTGGTGTCGGTTTGAAACTTCCTTCATAATAACGAATAAAACTCAGTACCTAAGACGAATGCCCTCATTCCTTAAACAAACAAATGTGGTCCGCATTTCAGAAGTACACTTATAAAAGTAAGTTTGTTCAAACAATAATTTTAAACGAACCTTAAAAAATCCTTGGCCCATAGACTAAAATGTGAGTGCAATAACCTTAAACGTTAGAACAAGCACGTAGAGCCTAAAATCTTCCGGCTACCTACACCTGCACGTTCTGCCCATAAACCTATGACTCGCTCGATGGAGATTGCTCTGAAGTATATTATCGTTCGGTTAATGCTAAGTTGAATAAATGGACGGTATCTAGACAGCGAAGGTATTCTTTTTGACACTTAATTTAATTTTCAGCATCATGCAAAGCAAACCGTATAAATTATATTTCCAAAATAAAAATGTCTTTAAATTATTATGCTTAGGTAATTGTGCTGATGCTTAATTTCTGGGATGCAACAGTTCATATTGATTGGATCTACAAGTAAAAGACTCACTCAGTTATCACCAATCGTGTCAATTTCGAGTTGATCTTAACGCAGAACTTAATTATTAATACTGAGTTTTCTCATCACCACGGTCTCCCCTTTTTCAACTATTACTTATTTTAATCTTCAAACCTGTTTCGATAGGAATTTAGTAAAAATCCTATAAGGTATAGTATAGGTAAGTCAGTAAAGCAATATATTATTAAAGGCTTGGCAACAAGAGGCGTATAGATACGCCGTGAGACTTATGGGCTTATTGCAGCCGCGTTGCACCGCCTCTCTCTGAAACCTTCAACGACAAAGTTTGCTCAACACGAAATTGCTGGTGCACCACTTTGAATGACAAAATATTTGTTACAAACTTTGAGCAATATTTACTGCTGAAATGCAATAGACTTAGCACTCAGTACTATATGGTATTAAGTACGGTCAGGTTTGAAATCAGCTTATATAAATTTAATTTAAAAAAAGAAATTAAAAAGCGCGGTCCATTGCTTACAAATCGACAACATAATTATTTATCTTATTTGCATTTTAATTAATATATCTATCTGCTGACTTCATAAAAGCTGCCAACCACTGCCTTTTTATGAATTTAATTTCGATATTCTCGAATCACAGCAGCAGACAATAACATTAAAGTCCAATAACATCACGTGAAACATCGGACAATGGCTCGTGACTGACAGTCAAACCCCTTGGCAGTTATTTGGGCTGACCCAGACTTTTTATGTTTGAAGAATACAGAACAATTTGAAGCACCCCTAGCTACTAATAACCTATTAATTACAAAGCACAACCTTAAAAAAACTTATATTTACAGTTAAAACGAAAACTTTTTTTAGTTATAAAATTACGTAGGTAACAGAATATATAAGAATCTCTATAAAACTGCAAAGTTTTTTTTAATTGAATATCCCAACAAAAAAAGCCACTAATCAATAGCCACTTACTAACACCACAATTCTGATTTAATAACAAAGATTATCAGCGTCCAAACAAAACGGTGGTTATTGTTAAGCCACCTCAATATGGCTGCGGGTACACGAGCGGCGATCCTTCCCCGGGGGCCGCGTCTTTAATTACATCCCTGACGCTATAAAACGCCTGCAGGGTTATTTTCTTATATTACGTGTCGTGTACACATAGCTTTAGGGTACAGATTTTCTTTATATAGTGTTTACTGCTTGTTTTCTATAAAGCGTAGGTTCCTATCCTTAGTTAGTTCTACTTTTCATTTCAATTGTGTAAATATTTTTTTAAAAGATTTCGCGCATAATTTCATAATTTAAAAAACGATTTTAAATATTCTTTTTGTTTAAAAGAGTTTAAGTTGAATCATTATATTGACTTAAAACAGCCTTAGTAGCACATCATGGATATGGGGCCTCCATCATAAGATATGGATGGTAGTCTGGGGCAACTCGGTTGACATAGATCGAATTTTTATCGCCCAGAAGCAATGCATTCGCTCTATCTGTAACCTGTCTCGTATGACGAGCTGCAAGCCTTATTTTATACAACTGAAGTTGTTATCAGTACCATGTATATACAGGTTAGAAAAATACTATGGGCCCTAGAAGAGAACTACCTTAAATCCTTTCATTAGCTAATTTTACTGAAAGGAAACATTCCTTTATTTTCAAAAATAAGTAATCCTGCATCAAAGATTTTTGATTAATCACTTGCCTGCCTCGGGGTTCGAACTGGCTTAAATTAGAAATAAAAACATTTTATAAAAAAAAATCAAACCGACTTCAAAAAGTAAAAAATAAAACTTTTGGAGTCGGTGCCAGCCAGGGCATTCTACATTGCACTTCTATTAACTATATATTTTTTGGCCTTAGCTAGCACCGACTCCAAAAGTTTTATTTTTTACTTTTTGAAGTCAGTTTGATTTTTTTTTATAAAATGTTTTTATTTCAGATTTTTTGTTACATCATGTGCAGTTACTTACACTAAAAATCAGCCCATACACAACAATGTCATCTAGGTAAACGACTACTTGCCAAAAGGTGATTGATATATTTTTAAAGATTATGAAAAAACTACTAGCCAGATCTTCGTAAAAATTATATGGGACCAAATTGACAGTGTACCCGATCGAACAAAAAAACAACTATTAAAATCGGATCACCAACACCGGAGTACTCGGTATACATACATCAGACAAAAAAAAAAAAATACGCGTTGAATTGAGTACCTCCCTCCTTTTTTGTTGAAGTCGGTAAAAAATAACACCATGTACGTTTATGAAACCAATCGATAGTTTTATTCATAAAGATCAATTTAGTTTAAGTACGAGTAAATAGTGTCTAAAATTAAAGACAAAGCCTTGAAAGATAAAATATCACTAATAGTTCTACCTTGGCCACCTTTAGTATGGTACTTTTGACGACCTGTTTGGCGCAGGGGTACTAACCCCACCTTCTGCGCCAGAGGTCCCGGGTTCGATCCCCGGACAAGACAAATATTTGTGTGCATGAACATGTCTATTTGTCTTGGTCTGGATGTTTAATATGTATATTATGTATGTATTTACAAAAAAAAGTATATAAGTATGTTTATCCGTTATCTAGTATCCATAACACAAGTTCTTCATGATACTTAACGTGGGCTAGATAATTGGTGTGATTGTATGGAAATATTTATTATTATTATTTATTACTTAAGTACCTACTTACTACTTACACCCACTAAATAAAAAATAAAAAGTTCACTTATTGAACTTTTAAGTGACTCGAAATGAGAACCATTTGCAGCAATAAACAGATTTTAAAGTTTTAAGTTAAAAACATCCTACTCATATTCACCATATAGTTATCCTCCAGGGCGCATAGATTTTTTCCACCCTGTATATATTTGAAATATGTAACTTTGTTAAATGACACCCAAGCATATTTCATAAGCAGAGCGACATGATCTCCAAGTATAATAGAAGATATCCAAATAGACTTATATATCCAACAGTGTCTTCAACCCCGTATAGTCAGAACGCCTTTCCAATGGCAATAAAAATCTATAACAAACTACCTAAGGACATTAAGGAATTTCCCATAAACTTCTTTAGGAAACAATTGTGGCAGCTTCTTCTGAATAAATGCTATTATCGTGTGAACGAATATCTAACTGACAACTTATAATCAATTTTGAATTTAATTATTTTATCTCATTGTATTTTTATTACATTATTTAATTTGTCGGACATTAAAATACTAATTATTGCAATCTTAAATTTACTTATTCCCAGAAACCTCAACCACTGAGGAACTGGCTATCTTATCTCGAACTGCCATTAGGTGACATTATTTGACATCTATTTGAATTATTGTATTACATAGAGATACAACAGAACTATGGAGGCGCCCTATAGATCTATATAAAATTTGCTTATACAAATATATATTAAATCGATACATTCTTATCAAATCGATGTTTGTCTCTTTCTAACTCACCTATGTTTGCGTATGGGTAAAGAGACGGATAGTGTTTGCACAGTACACATTTTGGCAACATTTTCATGTGACGTCATGAGCGTTTTGACGCGTGCCGGCATCGCCATCTTTAGTTCCAAGTTCTGTGGTAGATCTGCTGTCAAATTTTTATTAACTCTCAACAGTTTTGTTTATTTTTTGATAAATACGCGCAAAAACCTGGTTCTGTTCCATTCAGAGCCTTGCTAGAGTTGGGAACATCATGCCTTCGTGTTGTGTTAAGCAGTACGGTGCAAGGAAAAACATTAATCAACCTTCATTGACTCTCCATAGGTTAGTATTAAATTTTCACAATTACTGTTGAATCTAAAACGATATTGTGTAATGAAATATAAGAAAAAGTTGTTTTGAAAGATTATAAGGACATATATTGTTTTAAGTTGTGGTATTTCGAAGTTTTTTTTCATATTAATGTTCGAGTTGTATTGCATTTGTAAAATTAGTGATGTCATGGGTTGTGTTGAAATATCGATACTTTTGTCATTTTATTCATCAATGGTGTTTTGTCAAATAGATTTCCTTCGAACAAAATTTCGAAGCAGAAATGGATAGAGGCTATTGGTCAAGAAAATATAAACACACGACATAAAATTTGGTATGTTTGCACTGATGCATTTTGATGAAAAATGCTTCTACAGAACTTTCGATGTAACAAGATTGCGTGACTCTTTTGGTAAGTGATTTTTACATTGTAAATAATTTTATAAAGCAGAATAGTGTATTCTTCTATCTTATTCTGAATCCTATTATAGTTTGTAGAAGTTGTATCAAAGCTATTTATATATTTTCAGCCTAATCAAATCTGTTTGAAGAATCAAAAGAGTCGAGAAATGACTAGTTCACTAGAAGGTGCGTCAACATCTACTACGGTGAGGATATGTTTTATAATTGTCTTAGTAAAAGTAAGAGAATTAAATTGATTGTTGTTTACTGTTTGACTTACTGTACATAAGCTATGTGTGATATTACTTTACGTAGCTATAAAATTGCTATTAAACATAGCTTTAGTACAGTATAATAGTGATAAAAAATTTTACACACATGACCTTATCATTAACTAAATTAAATTGAAAGTAATTAATGATTCTTTTGTTCATTTTCAGCCTATCAAATATTTTTCAACCAACCAGGCAAAAACAAATACTAACAAGTCAATCTCACAATAATAAATGCGATGGTCAGTATAAATAAATTGTATAATATTTGACTTAATGTAATATAGGCTAGGTTAATTATTATTAGTTTTATAAGTAGTCTTTTAAACCTGATCATTCCTTTTATTTTCAGATTAAAAAAAAATATATTTAAGTCTTGCAGAAAAGTGTTCTTAATTAAAGAAGAAAGTAAAAAATTTAAACGAAAGGGTATGAAGACGTGATAAAAAGATTGATTGCTATATTCGTTAATGTAATAGAAGATCTTCAAAGAAGAAAATCAATTAATATTGATGAAACTGTTATTTTGGAAGAATGTGCAGGATCAAAAGATTTTTTGAAGAGGCAAATTGCCAAAGCCAAATCTCTATACCTTTGAAAAGTATGGCGAAGAAAACAGGAAATTCGCCCTTACTCTCCATTTATAATTATCAAAAACTTAAAATTTTATGAGGAAAACCTAAAACACTTGTTTACCACACCCTCGGACACTAAGTAAATGGTACCAACATGTAAATGTTGAAACTGGCTTTACTAAAGAATCTTTGGATCTTTGGAGATGGATGGATGGACTGCTTATTAAATCGATTATCAAGGTTATCTCGATCTTAGGTTCCGATACCATGCTAAAAAAATTGTGATACAGTATTGTTTAGAAATTATTTTATTAAATCAGTATTATTTAGAAATGAATAAAAAAATAATACTATATTTTAAACAATCAAACGTAACTTATTTTTCCTCCTCTCACTCCTGTATACCATACGTGTTTATAGTCAAGTGTAATGTAAGTAATACGTCAATAAAGGTAATTATTTAAGTAACTATTTTGTATGAAAAAAATGCATGAGTATAATTTACTTTTAATTAACTAGGTAGGTAGTTACTTACACTTGACTATAATAAATACAAGTGTGAACTCTCGTATTTATAATAGAAGGCAACTAACTTCTTGAGTAAAAGTAATTCAAACTTATACAATTACTTTCATACAAAATAATTGCTTAAGTAATAATTACTTTTAATGTAGCTTAAAATAGGCATACATAGACAATGAGCTGTTTTCTAAAAAAAAAAATGCTTTTACCTTTCAAACGGATTCCATAAGAATGAGTTTGATTATTAAATTTAGCCCCTTTTTATGCTATGGCCGTACCTACGTGTATCGCCCCGAAGCTTCGGACAATGCCACCACGATACACGCAAGTGAGGCCACATGCTTTAGCGCGCTAACACTTTTGGTGCTTACTTCGGAACGATACTCGCAAGTGGGAAAATTTTTAACGTCTATCGTACGAACTGTCGGCCCGAAAGATCTGAAATACTATAATAATTATTTATCTATATATTAAACTTAATTAAACGCGCTAAACCCAATTACATAATCACGTAAGACTATTGGAGATGGACTTCGCACTACATTATGTAACCTCCCACCCCAATTGCCAAATAAATGCTTAAAAAAGCAAGTGAAGTAGTTGGTTTCAAATCCATTTCTGGGCCTAAGCCGGCCTTTTTTTGTTCTGAGGAGTAAATTAATATTTAAAACGTATATTTATTATAAGTTTTAATTGTAACTATTTCGATATCAGCTATTCAATATGGTACAACACTAGGGTGAGCGGCCATATTATGCGCCAAACATAATATAGGTATGCACGCTAATTTTGTAGGTATGGCTGGTCCATATATTTACAAGTCAATGTTGTATTAGTCTATTATGTTTCTTCATTATTCTTTAATAATATTGACAAGTCCGCTAATTTGTGTAATTCAACGCGTGTTCATAATATAATATAAACTCTGTAACAGCTTTTGTACCGTGTTTGCTTGCAAATAAATGATTTGATTTGATTTGATTTTTCATCAAAAAAACTATTAGCATTTTCACACACCAAGTTGTTAATGATACAAATAAGTTATTATTCTGTCTGAATGAGTCTGAGATAAAATGTAGACTAGCGAATTCTGGCATTTGATGTGTATATAGGTACAAAGCTATACATTATTCATTGATTAACAAAAAAATATCAGAGCCAAGTTATTTTATATACGAACATAAAATTACAGCTCAATTTTTTTTTTTCGGTACATAGATAAGTAAGTTTATTAATAAAGGTATCACTAAATTAATAATTCACAAACTTACATTAAAACTAACAATATTATATTAAGTAAACATATAAACATACTACACTACCTTATACTAACTATAACAAGAAAACGCCGTCCAACTCGCAGCCGCGTGGCATAGTACCGAGAACACTGGCGCTGTTGCCCCGCTGAATACATAGACTCAGCCGCTGGGCAAGATAGGCACCAGCTCTCGGGTCTTCTGAGGCGTAGACCAGTCTTGTGGAGATATCTTTCATAAACATTTTTGTGTAAGACGACCAAGGGCCCATTGTCTCTACTGCAAGCGCCGCAAACTCGTGGCTTACTGAGAGCGACGCATACTTGCGGCGCTTGAAATTTAAATAAAATTAAAATTTATATAATACTAGCTTACGCCCGCGGTTTCCCTTTCCAGTGGGAATATCGTGATACTCCCCACCCTTTCAACTAACTCTATGCCAAAAATCAAGTCGATTAGTTGCTTGGTTAGGGCGTCAAGAACGGACAAACAAACACACTTTCGCATTTATAATATTAGTAAGGATTTACTCTAATAGTATATTCACATTAAACCCGTTTGAAATGGAATGTTTGTTACTAAAGCCGGCAGGTAAGTTAGTAAACTGAATTACGCATTCAAAGCAAAACTGCACTTTGCTCCATATTGCATTGACTGTATGTAAATTTGTATTACGTATTAATGTCTAATCCAGTACTTAAGCTTCTAAAGCCAAGTATCTCATGCTTTCGGAACATAATTAAAATTATCATGGCGAACCAAGTCTTTGGAATACCGAAAGTTGAAAGCTTTTAGATGTCAGAGCTGGCATTTAGGTACACCAATTAGATAAAGGAATAAGTTGAGCTAACATTCAGAACACCTACTTGAACTTCTATGTAGTGTTATCTCACTCTGTAGAGAATTTTCTCTCTTTCTAATTAATTTTGTTTTCCTTTTTTAACACTATTAGTGAAACTTGGTCTCCACTTATTTCCACCACCAGTCTCACTCATGTTCTCACTTTTTTTTTTAGATTAGGAAGCTATTTAAAGTTGATTTAGAAGAGCAAAAAACATTACCTCTTAAAATGTAAAATAAATTGTCTTCAACTACAACAGAGTTTTAACCCTGCAACACTGTCGACCGCTGGTAACACAAGCAAGATCTCAGCATGTGCGGCGATAACTCACAGTAATTACGTGCGAACTACTCAATTTCCCGTTCAAGCCAACCTAACTTGCCCTAGCAGCACTATTACGACTCCGCCAACACACCACGACTTGGAGCGACGCGATGTGGATAGCGAGCTTCACGCAGTTACCGCCTGCTATTCCTAACTTTTTTTATACCCAACAGTTTAGACTTTTATGGAGACGCTGAGCCTTTATCATACCTGATACTTAGTAATGATAGTAATAATGCCAAGTCAGAGGCCCTAAAGGCGGCTTCATAAAATCTGGCACTAGAGCACAGTGTCTGCACACTCACCATACAAAGAGTAAAGGTTGGTGGTAGTACTTGTTTTAAGCCCGCCAGGCTAGCTACCACCATATTATCTAAGCCTGACGTCATAACAACAATGTTTTCAGCATTGTTATGTTCCAGCAGTTCGGGATAAGATAGTCAGTTCCTCAGTGGCTGAGGATTCCAGGAAAGGCTCGCTTCCATCTTCAGCCTTATCAATACTTAACATTAGGTATGATGAAGGCTAAGAGTCTCCCCGTCATTAATTTATAAAAAATAAACTCATTTAGTAAGAAAACATTTGAGCGCAGTTCCTTTTTCCATTTTACAAATTCTTCTAAATGCAACGTTTACTATTCCGATTTTCTTGATGATTGAACTATAAAATCGGCTAATTCACGCCTGCAATTCCAGCAATATATTTACGAAAGAAAAAAATCATTAAAAAAAGTTGCAAAATGTAGCATTTTTGTCTTAGTTCTTGTCATAGTTGAAGATCTTAAGAATATATACATATTATTTTCATAGTGGAGAAATGTGGAGAACTAAACCAAAACCAAAGCGACTTCAATATTTTTTTCTACCATTAGCTATATTATTTTTATAGTACAATTACGTAATTACAAAATAGAATAATAGCTCTTTCCAATGATAACATTATTTTAGAGAAATCATAAAGCCAAGCTAGGAAAATTGCTTCAAAAATTGTGCTTTTTAGGGTTCCGAACCTCTACAGAACAAAAGGAACCCATATAGGATATTTATAACTATTTAATTTTGCATTTTACAATGCTATTTTTATGTGACACCGTAGAACGATGAATATACTAGAAAAATTCGACGTGTCCTCATAGGTCTCTGTAGCATAATTGGTTAGTGCATTGGGCCGGATTCCCAAGGATGCGGGTTCGAGTCCCGTCGAGGCGACATGAGACTAGTTGCTTTTTTCTAGTATATTTTCTTGTTTAAAATTTATCACATAAAAATAGCATTGTAAAATGCAAAATTAAAAAGTTATAATTAGATGGCTGTTTCATCTTAATCGATAGTCAAACATCTGTAAAGATATAGGATAGAATATTTATCCCATATAGGATACTTGTCCGTCTGTCCGTCCGTCCATCCGGCCGTCCGTCCGTCTGTCTGTCCTTGTATATCTCGAGAACGCGTAAAGGTATCGAGTCAAAATTAAAACCATAATTATATTCAAGTCAACAGTCTGTTGAAGGAGTAACAAAATTAAACTAGAAAATTAACGTAAAAAAAGATAGGACCTTTTATGCCGCAAAAAAACGTAGATTTCAACGCTCTCAAGGGAATCAAATTTTTAAGGGTACTTCCCGTTGACCTGTAACTATGAAATTTATTTACTACGAATACAGGAAAAAAAACTAAAAACTATACATTTGTTATTAAATCATATAAATATATTCTTTAGTTTGGGAAACTGAATTTCGGGAAAAACTGGAACGCGTGGACGTATCGAGTTGAAACTAAAATCATATAGTCATGTTAACAATCTCTTGAAGCTGTGAAAAAATCAAACTTCAAAATTAACGTTAAAAAAAGGTTAGGCCATTCAAGCTGCAAAAACGTATACTTCGACACTCTCAAGGGAATCAAAATTCATTGAAACTAAAATCATATAGTCACGTTAACAATCTCTTGAAGCTGTAAAAAAAATCAAACTTCAAAATTAACGTTAAAAAGGTAAGGCCATTTATGCTGCAAAAACGTATACTTCGACACTCAATGGAATCAAAATTCATAGGATACTTTTCGTTGACCTAGAACTATGAAATGTGGCAAGTAATATCGTCTTTTACTACAAGTACAGGAAAAAATCTGAAACTAAACATTTGAAATTAAATCATGAAAAATTTAGTCTTAAATCTTAGAAACTGAATTTCGGGAAAACTTCGGAAAAAACTACGAGTTTCAATTCCTGAACTATAATATTATTTATGTACCTAGGTAGGTACCTACTAATTTGTGCGGAACCCTCGATGGGTGAGTCCGACTCGCACTTGTCCGGTTTTCTTTTTAACATAAAAATACATGTGATAAATTGTCAAGATTTAAATGTGTCAATCTCTTATGTGTATTAGAAAATAACTATGGGTAATAAATATCTTACCATATGCAGAAACTATCCTACACTTAGATTTTTAAAATTTTTACCAGTACTGTACTAATTCTCATACGACAAAAGAGAGAGAATAATAATAATCCTCGACCACTGAGAAAATGCCTTTCTTACCTCTCACTGAACGATCACTACAACTCAGAAAATATGGTTGTGATAGCGTCAGACTTGATAATGATGATGAAGATGATGGTAACTATTGCTAGCCAGGCGGACTCACAACAAATCCTAATTGCGACACATCGACGCTGTTTTCATGACATAAGCTTCTGTCAACAGTAGGTATTGAAAATGGTGCGCTCACCGATGTTGCATATCCTGTTGTTGTTATGAAAATAACGTTGTTGTTGGGCCTGCCCAAAGGTCCTTCAGCTGCTATACTTTTGAGTACCTAGCTGTACAATCGGGGAACTTCCCGGTTGACCAGTACAGTTTTTTTGGGAAACGTTTTCTCGGAAAGTACTAAAGTTAAAGACTTATAAGTAGTCATCCCGTGACCACGGCAGCTGTAAAGGTGCCGAAACGTCGGAAAAAATCAAAAAATACGGGCATTACAACTTAGTTCGTGGAAATATAGCGCGTTTGATATCCGTAAAAGTTGTTTTATTTCAATGAACAGTGCGCGCCAAAACATAACATGTACGTAAATTATTTAGTATTGAAATGAAATATCTTTTAATATTATATTAGTTGTGATATAAACGTTTTCTATTTTTCTATAACTTTTTTAAATAAAGCTCCGTAAAAAACTTTACTGGTCAACCGGAAAGTTCCCCGACTGTACCTACTTAAAAAATTTATTCCGCTCTTGATGTATTTACCCCTACCCTTATTGTCTATGCTCCTACTACGTGTTCATAAACAATGTGTCTAAAAAGCATCTCTTCCTAAAATCTTCAGGCCACCGCTCACCGCGCCGCTTATTGCTGAAGACGTAAGTCGTGAACTGGTGCTTACCCGTTTTATTCTTATTCCGCGCCGCCAACTAATCCTAGGTTTAATGGCCCGGGGAGGAGGGGGTTTGTACTTTGTACCCCGTTTAAGAATCTAGTTTGGCCACTGGCCCTGCCGACCTCCATAAAACTTCGGAAACCCTCAAAACGCCGAACGTGAAATTCGTTTACGCCGTAATTATTCTGTTCAGCGGCGGCACTCCGAAACTTTCAGAATCTCATTTGGAGATGTCCGCTTTAAAAACAGTTTGGATTAATTTCGCTAAATTGAAGCTTTAACAGTTATCACGGCATATTTTTTTGACATCTTCGTCTACATTTCCCTAAATAAATAGTACCTACGTAGCCTATTTTTCGACACGTTATGTTTATATTCTAGGAATATTTTTGAAAACCTAAGTATCTGCAAAAACATTCACATATACTGCAATACGAATTTTACAGTAAGTTTGTATTGTTAATCGAAAAACAACAATGCTTTGTTGCTCGACAAAGCTGAATTAAATTGGTAAAAAATCGGAATATTGGTGTTTTAATTTCCTCAACGATAAACGACTATGCTCGGGTTAAATTGAATAGTTGCATTGAAATAAAACAACTTTTACGGATATCAAACGGGAAACCTTTACAGGGCATCTTTACAGCTGCCGTGGTCACGGGATGATGGTCATCCCGTGACCACGGCAGCTGTAAAGGTGCCGAAACGTCGGAAAAATCAAAAAACCCTAAAAAACCTAAAAATACGGACAATTACAACTTAGTTCGTGGAAATATAGCGCGTTTGATATCCTAAAAGTTGTTTTATTTCAATGAACAGTGCGCGCCAAAACATAAGATGTACGTATGAATAGTTGCATATTTATTTAATTACATGAGTGAACAATTTGTGTCAACAAAAAAACTTCGTAAAGAACTTTGTACAAAAATAAAAAACAAAAAGCAGCAAATAGATACTACTACACTTTAGCAAAAATATTTCAAATAAAACCGAAAAGTTTGAAATCCTGCACTGCATTGCTAAACTTTCTCGACATTATTTTACATTTTTGCAAGGTAAAATAATATCGAGAAAGTTTAGTGCTACGCCGAAAACGCTAAAAAATGCGCGGAAGCGGTAGCCAAAGTTACCGAAGTAAAAGTGATATTTCAATATTTATTACGTTTGTTTTTGGATGTGGTTTCCGAATACCTATGAAATGGAATGGAGAAGATAACAGGGTTAAAATATTACACTTTTAAATGCGTAGAATAAATGTCTAGACCGTATACACTATTCTAGATTTATTTCACATCGATCGGTGCAGTATTATTAAAGTTATAAGCATGGGAAGTTTACGTAGGTTTTGTAAATCCCGTCAGTGTTCGCGAGTACCGTGTGACGTCTTCTCGTCCATACGGCACAGCAGGCGACCCCGCCTTAGGGGTGAGTACCACAAGGGCCCCCAGGACGTATGGCGGCGAGAGGGCAATTTAAAAAAAAAAAAAGGCGACTCCGCCTCATACGTCCGTAGTACATTTCGCGGGTAAGTTGTTTGCTCTCGTGCGCTCTGGTGTTATTTATTGATTTTAAATAATGCTGATTCATTAAGTGTATTGTGTAAATTATTGTTTTAGAACTAAAATGGAAGAAGGATTTGAAAAAGGCCAATCCGACAACCTTCCCATAGTCCACGATATGTGCAAAGTGAAAAGATTGAACAGCTCTGCTTTCTGTTTAGTTTTTGCTCGAAATATCGTAAAAACATAAAATATATTTACACATTCCTTTACAAATAATCAAACATCAACCCCTAAGATCATATTTATAAACATTTTACTGCAAAACATGCGCAAACTTCCGAACTCTACGTCAATCTTGAAGAACGACTTAGGTCATTGACCTATCTACTTGTGTAACCCATTTACATTGAATACTGCAGTTTTAAACTTATAATCAATGTGTCTTCTTGATTATAATGATCATTGACCTTGGAAACGAAAGGTTCAATACATCGTTAGTTTCAATACACTGCGATCTCGTGCCTACATACCTACTAAAAAGCATGTACCTAGTTACTAGCAATAACCAAGTACCTACCTACTACTTAGTATTTCACATGACAAGGTATAGGTATAAATAGTATTTTAATACTTCCATCGAAATAATCCTCACAACAAGATGCTGTCGTGTTTGGTCCTAATGGATGCGCTCTTCTCATCGCTTTTGTCCATTTTTTTCTGATTTTCGGATCCCTAGGAATGTGAAAAAACAACTTTTCGGGTGTTTTCATTGCCGTATTTTTACACTGAGGCACACTACAATATTTAATAGATGGACTCATGTTGTTTTTATTGTTTCTTAATCAAAATAAACAAAGTAATTCCGCGCTCTTTCGGTAAATGCTTCGATTCACCGAGTTGCTCGTGCGGAGATGGACGACGTGACGTCATGAACGATATCGCACTCGGTCGGCTTAGACCGAAAATGTTAACTTTGCACTTTTATATCTCGGTCAGTTTTAAAGACAGAAAAACAATAAAAACACAGTTATTCTTGTAATTTTTTGTAGATTTTTTTTGCATATAAAACAAAAAATGGTTATTGAAATAAAACAAAAATGACTGGATGACACGGGATGTCATCCCGTGACCACGGCAGCTGTAAAGGTGCCGAAACGTCGGGAAAATCAAAAAACCCCTAAACAAACCTAAATATACGGACAATTACAACTTAGTTCGTGGAAATATAGCGCGTTTGATATCCGTAAAAGTTGTTTTATTTCAATGAACAGTGCGCGCCAAAACATAAGATGTACGTATAAAAAATGGTTATCTTCTCCATTGCTTAAATGCTTAATAACCTTGACTTACGCCGGGTTTCTATAACTTACTAACAATCCGGCGCATGGGTAATGCAAATTTAAGAAATTATAAGCAGTGGTATTGGTTAGGCCTTCTGAGCCAGGGTTGTGAGTTCAATCCCCACCTGACAAAAAAGAAATAGGTACCGTTGATACTATTTCGGAATCAGCGGCAGACTGATTACCTAACGGAAACTCATTCAGCTTCAGTTCGTCGCTATTTTGGCTGTCATAGAGTATGAAAATGTGACACTAGTGACAGTGCAAAATTGGTTGCTAGGGGATTTTTTGTTAGATGATCACTCTGCGTTCTTACCTACCTTCATACCTTTATCTATTAAAAACCATCATGACGTCATAACAACGTTTTGTTTGCGTTTTGTTTCTATTGAAATTGTCACATTTTGACCATTTATATATATAACCTATTGACACACTTCACACTTTGAAGGCAATGATTGAACGAAGACGTCACAAAACTTCCGTCAAAAACAAGCTTACTGTCAGATTGACACAATAAACTACGCTAAGAAATGACGGTAGGCCCCCAGATCAATGTGTGTGATGTTGTCGAATATTTATTCGTTTATTTTATAATGTTTTCCATTATTCGAAGCTCGAATCAAGCGTAATATTCTACAATATTCAAAAACAGGCGCCAATATGGTCCTCATTCCATCAGAATCACGAGCACCATTAGCGTTCGCGAATTTAATGAACGACAGGTATCTAAGCTATCGCTTTTGTCTCAAAGCTTTAACAGACAGGTTGTTATACCGCAGATAAATTCAGCATCTCAGTTTGTTATTGTATCTTTAGAAACTTATTTATAGGTAGATATTGGTATCCCGTAACTCAACCAATATACCGTCTGGTTGATTTTTTCAAATATTTTTTGTAGTTTATAAAAGTATGTCGAAGCGCGGGGCTCTCGGACGGCATCATGATGGAAAACTGTTATTTATTACGTGCTAAATTCTGTGGGCAAAGGGAAACGCTAGCGATGCTTATAATTCCATATCGATAATTAATCTATTTACTCTTAACATTGACTTAAACAGTAGGTATTCTAAAAAGACTAGATATTCCATAGAGAATGAATAACGAATTCGTGGGTCACGCTCGATTGGCTCCACGTCCGTCAATTAAATGTCCAGCTTTAGGGTTCATATTTTGAAATGTTTGCATCCCATTGTTTTTTATAAATGTCACATTTTGGTGGATTAATGCTACTCGCTTCCGTGGATTTACCCGCGAGACCCCACAAGTGACCCTGGGTGGTGCCAAATAAATAGTTCCTTCCGGTGGTAGGCTTCGGCCCTGGTTGGTCACCACCCTCCGGACTAAGTCGCATCGCCAAACGACTAAGGTCGTGTTCCGTTGTGCAGTCCGGGGTAGCCAATATAGGAGAGTAGGGTCTGGGTAGTCGCATCTACTGTGTGACTGTTTGTGACAGCTCACTACTGACACACCGGGTCTTTGAAGGGTAACGGGATCCGAAGCACAGTGCCGCCGCTGGCTGACCGCAAGAAGTTGGGGGCCCAAGTAACGCCGGTTAGCTACCCGCGAAAGGTTGCCCCGCCACCTAGCGAAAAATCCCAGGATGCTCCATTTTGCCGGTTGGTGACTGGATGAGAGATCTAGGAGGCCATCTCTGACGTGGGATGGGGCGCGCGGCCTGTATAATGATACAGGCTGCGTACTTCAGGTGAGTCCAACATTTCGAATCGCCCCTGCACCTGGGGTGAGGGATGCGTAAAAACGTTTCTCCTAGCCTTTGATCGACCGTAAGCTTCAATTGATGCTCGCGCTTACAGTGCGTCAACGACCGCGAGCATCTATTGATGCTCTGGGCCCCCTCACGACTCTCTTCCTTATAACTTCTGTCCTAAGACGTATTTTCGTATACGGTTTTCGATATACCACAGATAAAAAATACAGGTACAAATGGAGAACAAAAAACACGACAAAAAGTGTTTTTTTTTTATTTTTTTTTATTTATCTATTTTTTTTTTAAATCGCGCGGGTGAAAATTTAAACGCATACTTATTGTTTTTTTTTATATGGAAACCTCTTTATGTTTTGCTATTGTTTGAAAGGTTTTATTATGTAGTTTCTAAAAATATACAGTTGTACAACGTTTTTTCTTCACCCTGTATCTAAAAATCACATTTGATTATAAGCAGGCACATTAGTCTAGCAAAGGCCGCCGCGAACGACGATAAAAAATAAACACGTCGTAAAAATGTCAAACAGTCGTAAGTTGATAGTCTGATTCATACACTTCCCAGAAATGTAACTTGAGTCCCTGTAACTATAAACATCTGGTCGTGAGAACAAAACAAAGGCCTAAGTGCTTATCGCAGCAAAAAACGGGTCAAGTGGCGGAATGTGTCCCTTTTTTTGGCGCGTTTCCGGTTTGTCAAAGGTGTATAAAAGGGTAGCCATCTTTGCGGGAGTTTGGGCGTCCCCATAGTCTCCAGGCCAGTCTCTTTCTCACTGTATCAGTCGTGAGATAGTCCCCAAGTAGGCAAATAGATGCCTCGCCCAACTGCCTTTCTTCTGCCTATTCACTCCCTCAACCCTCACTTTTCTTAAATGGTACTGAATAAAAGGAATAAGTGTAAACAGCGGTTGCACTTCTTGCAAAAAAGTGCACCTCACTAATATTGCTTGCACTCAAATCTCGTTCCGGTCCATCACCATCTTAAGACTGAGAAACCACAACTGCTGTTCTTAACCGAGTCACAAATCAACTGTCACCTCAGCTAACCCGGGTATACTCTGGAAGATCGGTTCATATCCAATGCCGAAGTCTGTGTGTACGTCCGCGACAACATTTGCTTCAAACGTCTCAAGACCTTTGAGGTGTCCAAATTTTCAGTACTGTGGGCACTGGTGGATACAGGTGTGGAGCTTACTCTCTACGACGCTATCTGCCGCTCGCACAGCGGTGACCAGGAGACTACCGGGTTCATTGACCATCGTAGTCAGTCGGCTGATCTAGCTCTGGCTCGTTATCCCTCGGCCCAGTTGGTCATTCTAGGGGACTTTAATGGCCATCATAAGGAATGGCTGTTCCCATACCGGGTGACCGACCATGCTGGGAGAGAGGCGCGAAGACTAGCTTTTTGGCACGACCTCTCTCAGCTTGTTAACTGGATGCCAGATATAGACACATATACCCCGAACTGCCTAGACCTTCTGCTGACAACTGATCCAGACAGACATTCTATATCGTTATCAATCACTGTGTGGTGAAGTCTGTATCCATCTACTCCCCACCCGTTAAGGGCCCTAGTAGTATGAGACGTTTGTGGCGATACAAGTCGGGAGACTGGGATGAGATGCGTCAGTTTTTGCATCTTTCTCGTGGCGACAATTCTGCTTTTCTTCAGAGGATCCGTGTGCGCTGAAGCTGTGGCCGAAATCATACTTCCGGGTATGGAATATTACGTTCCTTACTCCGATATTCCATCGGGCAGTAAAGCTCGGCCCTGGTTCAATGCTGATCACCGAAGCGCAGAAAGAGACAGCTTTTTTAGCCTGGGCTGATGCTCGAGCGCGCGAATCTCCGGACACCCAAACCCGGAAGAAAGTCTTCAACCGAGCCGCCAAGTCTGCTGCCTCTCACTTAAGACTGTACAAGTATCTCAATCGTGGAAGCTTGCGAATGTGCAGCCTGTGCCCAAAAAGGGCAGCCGTGCCAACCCTTTCGACAACAGGCCAATTTCAGTCACTGTAAGACTATGGAACGTGTACTTATCATTACTTGTCTTTTGGCATACCTTGACGACAACGACCTCCTCAGTGATCGACTGTTTGGTTTTCGTCGTGGTTTTTCGACTGGAGTTTTTCTCGTGTATGCTACCCATCTTTGGTGTGAAGCGATCAAGAAACACGGCGAAGCCTTTGCCGTATCGCTCAACATCTCCAAAGCCTTTGACAAGGTCCGGCATGACAGCCTAATTGCTAAGCTTCTTTCATACGGTATCTCAGGTAGCCTTTGCACTTGGATTGCTGACTTTCTTCGCAATCGCTCCATCCGAGTTGTAGTGGATGGTCAGTTATCCGACCTAAAAGAAATTGATGCAGGTGTCCCCCAAGGATCTGTTTTATTTGCGACACTGTTTCTACTGCACATTAACGACCTGCTGGTGTCTGTTAGATTTGGACATGCAGATGACACCAATTTAACTAGCAGATATTTCTTAACTGCAAAGGCTACCACTGATGAAATCCAGTCTTGTCGAGAATGCCTTGTTGAGCATCTGGCACTTCAAGCCGTCTCAGATTGGTGTAACGCCAACCTTGTCAGTTTCAATGCCAATAAAACATCGGCTTGTTTATTCACTGCAAAACGGGGTACCTTCCAACTGACTCCGACTTTCAAAGGTGTATCCTTACCAATAACCGAAAATCTGCAACTTGTTGGCCTGAACCTGTCTTCCAACCTGAACTTTGGCGAGTGCATATACTCCATTGCCAAGTGTGCTGCAAAGAAACTGGGCATCCTCTCTAAGGCTAGCTGCGTCTTTTATATAAAACGCAGATTCGGCCGTCTCTGGAGTTCTTCTGTCACCTGTGAGATGGTTCTGCTAAGTATCAGCTAGAGCTTCTGGACTCGATTGAAAACCGTGCCAGGACCAGACGATTGAAACCAGGAAACTCATTGGAAATTCAGCATTGATTGCATGTTTATCGGTCTTTTATATGATACACTTTGGAAAGTGTGCGAGAGAACTGCACGACCTTGTTCCACCAGCCTCTTTCCACCATCGGGGTTCCAGACGCAGGTTAGCTTATCACCCGTACGTCGTTGACATTCCAACGGTCCTTACCAAGCGCTTTGCTGACACATTTCTTATGCGAACCGCTAAAGAATGGAATGCGCTGCCTGCTCATGTGTTCCCCGATTCCTACAACCTTGGCCTCATCAAGGTATTTCCTGGGCAAGCATGCAACACCTTAGACCACAGCCTGTTTATTAAGCACGATGGTGGTCCAGTGCCTGCCAGTTTTTATAAAAAATAAAAATTTAACAGCGGACCCAAGACTACGATCAGTGTGCGATATCACCGACGTTCCCACACCATTAATCAACCTTGTAACTATCAGTGGTGAAGGGTCCATACAAAACGGTTCCCATCGGCTTCCCTTTTAAGAATCCCACCACACAAATCGACCATACAGTTAAGTGAATTTTTGGAGAAATTTTTGGTCCGGCATACCTTTGACATATTTCGACCTCTCGCCACTGGTAACTATTGAACTCTTACCACAACAAGAGCCCTTTTCCATTGCACTCAAATATTGAGGCAATAAATAATTAAATAATTATTTCCATTGGCCTGGCGCCGACAATATATCTTTTTAGGCAGAGTGACTCTGATTTTGCCTTCACACACCTGAGCCACGAACAAAAGTAATAATTTCAATGAACATATCATAATCAGTAACCAGTTAACGACGTAACGTACCGTAGGTACCTAGTTGCTGTAAGTAGTAGCAGTGAAGGAATACTACGATAGCTGTCAACTCACTTTCAATCAATCAAGCATTATTATTCAGACGATTTCAAGAAATATTTTGTATCGAAGGTTCTATACCGTTTATTTACCCAGTGAGCGATGTCAAAATTTGCAAAATTCCGCTATGTAAGGGCGCGCGGCGCGCTCACTAAGCTTCAAAATCAATTTGGACTTGTTTACTGGGGAGCCTCCACCAAACAGACTCGCTCTGTATTTAGATACCTACACAGTCTACCCCAGAGGCTCTCAAACTTATTTCAAGGTAAAAAAGACAGGTGAATAACAACGATATGGTTATATATTAGGGTTCCGTAGCCTAATGGCAAAAAACGGAACCCTTATAGATTCGTCATGTCTGTCTGTCCGATGCATGTCACAGCCACTTTATTAGGACTTTATTAAATCCTCAGAACTTAACACTGTTTATTCCATGTCAAAATTTGAATACGAGAGACCAAAGTTCGAGTAAACGCGCATGCGTAAACTAAAGTATGACACAAATAAAATTGATACTTTGATTGTATTTTCACGTAAAAAAAATTACTATGCATTATTTCAATAGACATCCATACTAATATTACATATGTAAAAGTAACTCTGTCTGTTCGTCTATCTGTAACTTTTCCACCTAAATTCTGAGCAGTAAATTAATGCATACTAAATTATATAGGCTAAAGTAGTTTGATGGATTACGCATAGGTAATATTAATAAATAACCTACACGTAAACAGATTAATAGTATTTTTACCAGAAATTATATTGATTAGTTAAGTAGCAATATTGTTAACTTACTTTAAAGCATAAAAATACCGATTATTATGTTTTTTGTAAGCATTTTAATGCTATCTTTTAGGATATCTTATAAAAAAAAAGTTGCTCGTACGCGCTATAGCTATGCGTATTATCGTAATTCGATAATACGCATACGATACGATATATCGTAGTTCGCAATTTAGAAAATTTCCCAAAATGACGGATTGGGATATGCGACAAAGAGTAAAACCACTTTGTATTTTTTTTTGTGTTTTATGTGAGGAAAAAATATATTCATTGAAATAGAAGAAATATAAATAATTTATTTGCTGGAAAACCATGTATGTACATTGCGATAGTCTACAATATTAATTTGATCCAATAGTTTTCTGCCGTATACAGGTTGGCATGCAAATATTAGCTTAAGTAGTCGTAATCAAACATAATAATTAGTGACCAGTTTCATACTTTTACAAATTTGAATTCTATATCAGTTAGTTATATTTCATGTCAGTCCAATAATACTAGTAACAAATTAAAATGATGTCAATTGGATTAAATTACAGTCAAATATAAAATTTAATTTAAATAATAAATTACACATGTGCCATTCGATTTTCACTGACTTTCTTTATGTTCCAGATATTCTTGAACAGAGTAGAAGGTTTTTTCTATAAGCCACCGATACAATGATTTTTTGAATATGTTTCGCTCAATAGGAAATCTATAAGACTCATTGGTAACTTATTAAATATTTTAATGGCCATATAAAATACATATTCACCTCACACGCTCTGAAAAGGAGTTTTTGTCAATCAGTTTAGGCGTAGAAAATCGCTTTTTGCGGCCTAGCGCGGCAAAGTACTTTTTTAAATTAATACCTAAAAATATGTCATAATGCGTTCCGAATCCGACTATTGACTTTTGTCATATTTGATTCTTATTTTAAATAGCTCTAAATTAATTATAATAATCCGTTTTGGTTTTATTATATTATTTTAGTTCATTGAATCATAAAAACCATAACAATAAGATTAAACTATTTGTTATAAGAATTTAATATTAGGCTGGGTGAGATTTCACAACCTTCAATTGGATTTCGGAACGTGACATAAATCATTATTTTTAAATTGTCTTTATCTTGTAGGTACCTCATGTCAGGGTCAACATTTACGGGAATCGTTTTATTCTTATTAATAAGTTACAATTTATTCCTACTTTAAATAACATTTAATTAACTATAATCTCCCTTTTTTTTAGTTTTTTAAATCATTAAAACAACGAGAATAAGGTATATTTCGATTAAACTTTATGTTTAAAGATTTTTTTACCGGAAGTTGACCGCGGAAACAACCATAAATGTTCCTCGCTGTTGTGAGGTGAAAAATTGTGTGTTGCGCTCGGCAGAAAAGTTTTTAGCGTCTTGTACCTTTGAAATCCTCGCTTCGCTCAGGATTCAATCTTTGAACCACTCGATACGCTCGTGGTTCAATCCTAGACTCCTTCACTTGCTCAGCTTTCAATAGAGGTAACTCGCCGTTAAATAACCAACTTTCTAGCCTTGCATAACAAATAACTATTTTCTGAAATAATGTCAGATTACATTTTGGTATAACAATTTTGTTTCGTCGTGTTTCGTATATTTGTTAATCCTTATTTTTAATGAAGTACTCTGGGTTCCTTTTGACAAACAAGCATAATTCTAATATGTACAAACAGGGCATAGGCAAAATGTTTAATTTTTTGAACTCTTTTACATGTCTCTCTTATGCCGATTCCGCATAATGCCCGAATGCACTTTTTTTGGGCTATAAAAGCTCTCTTTGCATCAACGCTGTTTCCCCAGATAATTATGCCGTAGCGTAATATGGAAGATATGTATCCGTGATATGCTTGAAGGCTACTTCGAGAGATGTGGTTTTATTTTCGATTTATATGTTTGAAATTGTATTGCCTTTGTTTTTGTTATATTTATTTGTAAATTATTATTAGTCATCCAATTAATTATGTCAATAAGATTATTATTAATGTCAATCTCAAGGTCGTCAATATTTTTATTGTGAAATAATAATGTACAGTCATCAGCAAATAGCTTGCTGTATGCTTGTACGCTTGCTACTTGCGTGCATGCTAGGTGCGTGCTAACCGTATGCTTACCAATTATTGAACCAGAGACAGTAATTTTGAATTCGATGCAAATAGCAAGCAAGCATACTTGGCAGCATATCCATAATAATAAAAAAGCAGAACATCTTTCTGCGAAATGAGGTTTATGCTACCTTTTGTTACGCAGAATAAAATTAATTATGGCTTAAAAAGTTCTACCAAAAAAGGTAGACCCCATTCATGAACGTCTGGTGATTCCAAATCTGCGTAGGTAGGTAAGGTACCTATATGCATTTGTAACATATTTGAATGCAATATCTTCTACGATATATTATGTACAATATGTTCTAATACCCGTAACGTAAGTGCTAAAGCTACTTACAAGGACGAAGTGGATTCAGATTAGAGTATGTACTGCCGTCTCATATTGATTTACATCCTGTTGTTCGAGAGTTTGGGAACCTCTGATTTATGTCTATCTGCAGTTGAACACGCAGCACTAAATGCAGGGTGTAATGAGCTCATGGCAAGTCCGTATATTTCAAATACAATGCCTAGGCGAATAAATTGATGAACAGCTTTTTATTGCTTAACGCAATTTTTTTATCAAACCAAATATCCTCGATTAATTTTAAGTTAATTGTACCATAACTCACATGGCATTCACATGTAACGTTACTCATATGTAAAAATGTTACTCACATGTAAACATAAATATAAGTTCTTACAACGTGTCCTACAATCATTTTGGAACTAGCCCCCGACCGCGACTTGGTCCGTGTGGACGTGGACCCTAGGGAAGTTTATATAATATAGTAGGTAGTAAGTAGGGTAGTACGTAAGAATAATTTTAAGTATCCCTCATAATATTATTTGAAGTATAAATGTAAAAAAAAGGAAAATTTCGTTAAATTTTGAGCCAAACAACAGACAACGCAAGCTAAATAAAACCATTTAATATATTATACTGTGCTAGAAGTGTGTAAGTTCAAATAATCGTTACCTACAAAAAAATAGTCGTTGGTCACAATATTGTCAGTGAATATTGATATTTTAACACACCTCAGTCAATATAACTTCATAACCACAAACTCTAAAAACATAGTATCTATCACTTTAAAAACATTGATTAGTACTGTTATTAATATAACATTGTAAAATGCAAAATTAAGAGTTATAAACAGTGATTAGTTCTTTCGAAACCAGTACTATTATTTTACAATTTAATTTTCCTTACATAAGAAAACTTTTCGTTATTCACATGTATTGTTTTTTTTATTGTACGACCGCACAAAGTTAACTTCCATCTTCAGCCTTATCATATTTAACATCTGGTATGATGAAGGCTAAGAGTCTCCATGTCGTTCATAAAAAATAACTTCAAATATCTCGGACAAAGACCAAACGACTACGGTTTTTTTAGTATCAAACGACAGTTTATGGAATCCATTTATGGAACAAACAATAAGTTAAATACGCAAAAAAAAAAAAATCACCGTTACTCTATTTTTTTATTTAAACATCAAAGTTTATAATTTGCCTGTAGGTACGTCTATATATGTAAGAGTTATGGACACTTTTCTAGACAACGGTAGCAATAGGACATACAATTTTGTATTGGAGGATTTGTTGTTTATTAATTAATTCTCATTAAATCTTGCTTTTATGATGATTTTCTCGCTCCAAAATATAAAAACGTGCATTTAAAAAATTCCATACACTGTCACGTAGCAGGCTAGACACAAAAACCGAGTCTGTGGTCTAGTGGTAACTACCACCGGCATCAGACCCAGAGGTCCAGGGGGGTTCGATTCCCAGCGGGGTAACATTTTATATTCGGTTTTGTTGGTTGTTCTAAGTCCGACTGACAAGCTACCACCATCTTATCTAAGCCTGACACCATAATAACAATGTTTTCAGCATTGTTGTAATCCGGCAGTTAGAGATAAGATAGCCAGTTCCTCATTAGTTGAGGATTCCGGGAGAGGCTCGTTTCCATCTTTCAGCCTTATCAATACTTAACATCAGGTATGATAAGGCCAAGGCGAAGGCGTGTAGCTGGCAATATGGTATCCCGTGCAGTCAGGCGCGGCTTGTGTAATCATTGAAATGCTAAAGATTGGGCTGCGCAAACTTGAACTGCACGGTTTTGCCTGCATGTAGCTTGTGGCCGGTCGTTTAGTCCGTGCTTCAGTCCGCGCTTCAATCCTTCATTGTTTTCGATGACATACGTAATAATAAAGCTTTATAAAATTGAGTGATATAAGAGGTTATTCGAGGAAGGTTTTAACTCAATACATAGAGCTCTTTCAAAACACTGAGGACTGCGCGTGTGGCCGGTCATACGGTGGTCCGTCTTTTGCTACGTCATGACTGCGCAGTCCTCAGAGTTTTGAGAGAGCTGTAATAGTCACTTTCACTACTGTTATTAGCATATAACATATTGACCATGTTCAATATTGTAATTATTTATCCTAATCCTAACTAATATTAGGTATAAATGCGAAAGTGTGTTTGCGAAAGTTTGAACCACAAAACAAGGAATATGGAATGTCCTGTATATGGAACTATGAATTGTTACGGATTCACCTAGTTTATATATAGAATAAAATCGATCATCTGTAGTTTTTAGCTCCCACAACAGCTTCATTCCCATACTTTTATCCTTATTTTCGACAAACTGCTTGTACAGCCTTAAAATAGAATATCATGTACTAGTTTTCCTCGAATATTCCGCTATACATCTCTTGGGGACGGTTGCATTGTCGCTGCAAGCTGTGTTCGGTGATTCTTAAAGAATTTATATTTTGTTAACATTTCATATTTCTAGAACGCTGCTGCAGCGAATTTAGAGATACGAGATATAGAGTACGGTTTTCGTGATAAACGGAAATGGAATGCGACGTAACATACTTTTTAGAGTTACATACAATTTTGTTTTGCCATTTGAACTATGAAAAATCTTTAGTTGACTATTTAAGAAGGTATTGAAAAGAAAAACATATGCGCTTAGAGGCAGTGATATTTAAGTAATCAGATAGATAAATAATAGTTGAAAAACAATCTCACAAAACTGAAGATGTTAAATGAACCTTTCTTTACGTTGCACACAAAGTAAGATTATACTTCAGCAATTTTAAACCGCCCTTACTTTCCGTAAAATGGCTAGAGTATAGATCAATGAAAACTCTGGTATTGCTTCTACTTACTTACTAGAATATTCGAACTGGTCGATTTGGCGTTGCCGCTAATGAGTTAATGATGTCCTACTTTTTTTTATTTATAAATTACGCATACGTAGCCCCATCCTACAAATTCTATCGAAAACTAAAGTGTAACTAAATCATGAAACTAACTAAACTTTTATGAAATAAAGCCTGTTTCACACGTGGACAGGATTCAGACACGTCGACGTAACCAGTTTACGGCGCCATGTTTCAAATTATCAGTCCAGCTCTGTCCGGTGCTGCCATTGCTTTTGACACATCGTTCTGTCACTAGACCGACTCGATTATTGGCACTGATTCCTCGCTAAAACCGTCCTACAAAACACCAGACTAAGTATTGGAGAAGAGCAAGAAAATTTTGTTAAACCAAAGAAAACTTTTGTAAAAATAGATGGCGATGCGTGCGGAGATATTCCTCGAAGCGCACCTATTTTCAAGCGCACCTAACGTAGCGCACCTAAATTATTCCTTTGTTCAAATTTTGAATAGAGATGGGAAAGAAAAAATCGATAGGTGTCGTGCGTAATTTATATTGTGACGGGAGTAACTGGATAAATCACATACAAAAAATACCAGGGTAGCATAACAAAGCAACAGTCATTAATTTACTTGAAATAATAGAATAAATAAAATCCTAATTAAAAATTTATATAAAATCAGAACTTTTCACGACCCTGGTACTTTCAACTAAAAATATTTTAATTTAATAAGCATTCGTAACACCCCCCCTCTAAATACCAATTAGGTAGAGCAATTAAATGTATATTAAAACTTTTGTCAATATCATAATATTACGTTTCTTTCCTGCTCTTCCTTATGGGTGCGCTTCGAGGAATATTTAGGTGCGCTTGAAAACAGGTCTAATAGGATATTTGGTAAAGATCTTATCTCCAAAAGTCCTAAAGACGTGGTTACTACTGCCTAATCCAGGACTGTCCAAAGCACGGTCACGGGCCGCATGTTAATGGTCATGGGTACAATCATCATATCACTGAAACCTTTGCGCGATGGACATTTGTTTCCTTCTTTGGTTTTGATATCGACAAATACTATGAGTGTCTATAGTATTTGTTATCGGTGACACAAGAGCCTCGGAATCAGATTAAAGTATGTGACATTATCTTTTATTTATTTACTTACCCCGAATTTAGAAGAAAATATACATATACCTAGTCATGATTCATTTATGCGCTCAAAGCAAGCTCTGATATTTTTTCTCTACAAAAATACTTCCCGACTGACACTTCGAAATTCAAACTTTCATAAGGAAACCTTTTTTAAGGTTACCGTGCAAAGATACTTTTTTAATAAGGATAAAGCCTGTACATATATAATGTACAAATACTGTAGCGAGGTTATATCGCCATACTGTTATGATTAAGCATCGCCCGGAATGTGAATAACGTACGCTTCGTGAAGGAATTATGAAATTCATGAGATCGCTTAGCGACCTACTTCATGTAGTTATTTAGAAATTCCTGCGCATGTAAGAAACTTTTTTTTATAAATAAATAAACATATAATGCTGTAGAATAATTATAGCATCATGAATAAGAGAGAGAACCTTAAACCTTCTCTTTAAGATCAAATGTTAAGCTCTATAAATATGAGCACATCTTTTAATCAGCACAATACTTTTCATTGGAATACATTTACTGATTACCTATACTGCGCGATAAGTTCTGAATCATGCTATTCAGATAGTTTTAGCTGTGTAGTGTCGGCTTAGAATAGCACTACCCCCTCTCATCCCGTGGGTGTTGTAAAAGGCGACTAAGGGACTCAGCCTTCAGGAGACGGGCAGCAGCGTCTCCTACAAACTTGGCCATACTGCGATCGCCAACCCGTCTGCCAAGCGTGGCGATATGGCAAACCCCCCCTTTTGGGGGAGGCCTATACCCAGCAGTGTGTGTTATGTGGCTGAGACGAGATAGTTTGCCAGGTAAGTAAGTAATATAAAAAATATGTAATATTTTCTGCTACTGAACTAAAGGAACTCCTATGAGTCAGTTTTTTCAGTCGCAGATGCAGAATTAATATTATATACTTATGATATATATGTAATATATATTACCTACTCATATAAGTTATAGTATAATTAAGTATCCGGTTCCGGCTGTCAAGTAGTCAACTCGTCTTCAGTTACGCTCCGCAATTATTTAACCAGTTTAGTGTTTCAAGTGAATATTAGCCCGAAAATACCAACAAACGTGAAGATTAAACCGAGTTCACTGTGCACACATAAAAATCACCATCCATCTACAGCTTTTGGATACGAATTTCTTGTCACAAATATCGACAACATTTGAGGTTAGAAAGTGAACAAAGGACAAGTATTTACGATCAGACAGACTAGGTTCGTTTTTACAAACAACTGTCACTGACTTTGACATTGACAAACACAGATAGTTTGGAAATAGCCAAAAGTGAACTCAGTGTTACCAGTTATAAAAACACAAACTAAATTGGTAGAAATGGATCCACAAATGAAGACAATACTGTCTATGCTGAGGGAGGAACTAGAAAAACAAACAATT
The DNA here is from genome assembly GCA_910589605.1 of Chrysoteuchia culmella. NCBI lineage: Eukaryota > Metazoa > Arthropoda > Insecta > Lepidoptera > Crambidae > Chrysoteuchia > Chrysoteuchia culmella. The sequence goes on along the minus strand of OU342651.1, from coordinate 14,374,575 downwards.
GCTCTTTCAGAGAAAGTTGACAATATAAACAGCAAAATCGATGAAAAGTTACAACCTTTAGTTGAGGAAAACGTAAAGCTGAAGAAAGAAGTCAAGAAACTGGAAAATAAAGTTCAAAACTTGGAAAAAGAACACAGAAGAAACAATATCATTCTACATGGGGTAAAAGAACAAGAAACAAACAGTTACGAGCTGCTACAAGCAATCCTAAACAAGCTGAACATTATCAGCAAAGAAGCTAAATTTGAAGACTTCGATAAATGGGAGATTTGCAAATTCCATCGTCTGGGGCAAAAAAAGGAAGATAAGATTCGGCCTATATTAATCACCCTCACATTAACCTGGAGAAAAATTGACGTACTAAAGAACAAAAAGTTCCTCCCAAAAGATATATACATAACAGAAGATTTTCCCAAGGAAATCCTAGCAAAAAGGAAAGATTTAAAAACCAGATTAGAACAAGAACGAGAGAGAGGACATCAAGCCTTCATAAAATACGATCAGTTAGTAGTAAAACGGGTTGGAAACAATAATAAAAGAAATCGCTCTCCTTCCGGGTCACCTAGCAATAATGTTATAGAAGAAAACTCAGGACACAGCAAAGCCCCAAACAAAATGAATAAGATAAACGCTTTCACTTACATGAGAGCCCGAGCAACAACAGACAATTCTAAATCAGACAACCAGTAGCAACTAGCAACAACAACGGACCGGAAACACGAATACGGAAATAAACCAACAATCAATTATTGCAACAAAACCAAAACGTTCCCCAAGCCGGCTGGTCACCGTGGGGATTACGACCACTACCCTCCAAACAACAACATAGCTATTTCCAGACACAAACAAAACTTAGCCAACGGCAATGAACTGAACACATATAATGAAGGTCACCAAACTGAAGAAAACTTATATATCTCTACTTACAATACACTCACTCTACGATCAGAAGAAAGTTTAACAGAACTTACACTGGCACTTAAACATATAAAATGGTCAATCATAGGACTAAGTGAAGTAAGACGCCTCGGGGAAAACATAGAAGACCATGGTGAATTTCTTTTATACTATAAAGGCAGCACACCTGGGCAATATGGCGTAGGGATTTTGATCAAGAAGTGTTTGATAGACTACATAGATGAATTTGTTGGTATATCAGAACGTATAGCAATCCTGAATATAAAACTGCCTCCCCGTAATGAAATGTGGTCAGTAGTACAGCTATACTCCCCAACCGAACAATCGAGTCAAACAGATATCAACGATTTCTACTTACTGTTATCACAATCAATAGAAAAACATTGTTGCAAGAATATCATAGTGATGGGAGACTTTAATGCCCGAACAGGATCTAGAATTGATGGGGAGGAGTCAATAATGGGTCCCTTTTGCTTTGGCACAAGGACAAGGAATGGAGATAAATTGATCCAATTTGCATTTGAAAATAATTTAACTATACTGAACAGCCATTACAAAAGCAGAAAAACAAATAGATGGACCTGAATATCCCCAGATGGCCGATATAAAAATGAAATCGATTATATTCTCACTAACAAAAGTTCATCATTCCAAGATTGTAGAGTATTGAATCTAAACTTCAACAGCAACCATAGGATGGTTAGAGCTACATTTAAACCATGTAATAAGAAGACCAGACCTTTCAAAGCCAAACCACCAAGTGTAATCACAACTGGAAATATTGATATGATAAGAGACAAATTAGGATCCTTTATAGAAAACACAAAAGATAATACTACACAAGAGAAATATGATGCACTGCAAGAAATATTCAATACTAAAACCGAAACTCAAACCAAATATAAGCGAAACAAGGACAAATGGATAAGTGATGAAACAAAGAAATTACTAGAAACTCGAAATGAGATGCTGACCAAACCAGAAAAAACCAAACATGATAGAAAATCAATAGCAGAAATATGTAAACGAATTAAATCAAACCTAAGAAAAGACAGAAAGAAATTTAGATTAGAAACGCTTGAGGACTGTGTGAATAAAACAGGAGGTATTCGGAAAGCTGTCAAGCAATTAGCGGACAAAAAAGACTGGATACCTAACTTAAAAGACAGTTTAAACAAATGTAAGACAAGAAGACCAGAAATATTATCAATAGCTACGAATTTCTTTCGAGATTTATACTCAAGTCGTAGCTCAACGCCACCCACAAATTTATCGAGAGAGGATGAGGTGCCAGAAATAATGTGTATTGAGGTAGAGAAAGCAATAAAATCACAGAAGATTGACAAAGCTCCTGGTTCTGATGGCATTAGCAACAAATTCCTTCTTCAACATTTAGATGTCCTGGCACCCATACTCACTTATCTATTCAACGACGTCATAAAGAGTGAATCCATTCCCACCCAATGGACATCTTCGACTATAATATTATTACATAAAAAAGGAGACAAAAACAACATAAACAACTACCGACCAATAAGCATAATGTCGAACATCTACAAAGTGTTTTCCAAAGTAATTCTAGCACGAATAACGAAAATTCTAGATGAAAACCAACCAAGGGAACAAGCTGGCTTCAGGAGTGGATACTCTACCCTAGACCACATCCATGTAGTCAAACAATTATTTGAGAAGAACCAGGAATACAGTACTGAATTCTACTGCTGCTTCGTTGACTACTGCAAGGCATTCGATTCTCTCGACCATGAAATAATCTGGAAAGCTTTAAAGAACCAGGGAGTGGAAGACAAATACATTAGAGTAATAAGTAACATCTATAAAAACAGCTCAGCTAAAATCAAACTAGAAAAAGAAGGCGATGAAATAAAAATACAAAGAGGGGTACGACAGGGTGATCCGCTATCACCAAAGCTTTTTACGGCGGTCCTAGAAGAGGTTTTTCGAGAATTAAATTGGGAAGAATGTGGAATTCCTATCAACGGAGAGTACCTATCACATCTGAGGTTTGCGGACGACTTAGTCATATTCTCGACATCCAAGAACAACCTCCAGACTATGCTCAACCAACTAGACACAGAAAGCCAAAAAGTAGGATTAACTATGAACATGCAGAAAACAAAAGCAATGACAAATGGAAAACAAGAACCCATACATATAAACAACAATGAAATCGAGTATGTGAAGGAATATAGTTATTTAGGGCAGCTAATGTCTACAACAGACCTCACAACAAAAGAATTAGAGACCCGAATTGGTAATGCTTGGAAGAGATTTTGGAGTCTAAAGGAAATACTGAAAAACCCGGCTGTGAACATAAATTATAAACAAAAACTGTTTAACACTTGTGTCCTCCCCGTTCTCACTTATGGATGCCAAACCTGGGCCCTGACTAAGGCACATACCAGAAGATTGGAAACTTGTCAGAACTCTATGGAAAGGAGTATGTTGGGCATAAAACTATCAGACAAAATAAAATTAGAAAATATTAAGAACATAATAAAAACTAAAAATATAACCCACACTGTTAAGACTCAAAAATGGAGATGGACAGGACATACGGTGAGGGGTAAAGACAAGTGGAACAAAGCGTTAATATACTGGTACCCAAGAAACGCTAAGAGAAAGCGCGGGAGGCCACATAAAAGGTGGGTTGACGAGATAAAGACGGTAGCCGGTTCAACCTGGACCAGAGAGGCTATGGACAGGGTATCGTGGCGTCAAATGGAGGAGGCCTTTGTCGGCAGACATACGGACTATCAATAACATAACTCATATTTAAGCAATTAATGTAAAACTACAAAAAGTCTGAATAAAGGTTTATTATATATAATTAAGTAAATATGTACTTCGAATCATGACGTAAACGTATTTATAGAAAACGGGAGCAGTTTTTATAAAGCTGTTAAACCTCATTTGCCTTTTAAATAAGTTTGGCAGCCATATTAATTTTGGGAGCTGTAATGGTAGGCATTACTCGTTGTTGTTAAAATGTTAATTATAAATTTATACACAGCAGCACTTTTGATTACCGACACTTCAGTTTTCTCCCACTTAGAGCTTTGCATCCGATACTGTAAGGTTTAAAATCAATTGTAGAAATACGAAATTTTTGCTGCTCACCGTACTATTTCACGATACAGTTCTACTTTATCTATAAAACCGATATACGTTTCATCTTCAATGAAGTAGTAGTCTCAAAAGCTTCTCAGACATTGTTTTTATATAGAAAGAATATTTCTATAAATGGAAAGATATAATGTCCCTGAAACATATCGGATCTACTGTCCCCAAAGAAAGAGAGACGAGAGGAGATCCACGCATGTGTTCGTCATATAAAAACATATCCCATGATGTGAAGAAGTAAAAGAAAACCATAGAAATTGCCAATTAAGTAACGTTAAAAAAATCTGCTGTTTTATACATTTTAACAGAGTTCAAATAAAATTTTCTATGAAACAGCTGATATTTTTTTCGCAATATCAGGGTTGCTTCCATACATAAAGTTGTTCGTAATGATGAGTTCAACAAATGGTTTTGAGTTTTGGGTAAACATAAAACAACGTTGTAGGTTGGGGAAAAAGTCTTTTCGCATAAAGTATGTATGAATTTGTAATAAAATCTCTTTGGCTATACTATTTGTATCTGGCTGGTTTTGGTATCATTAAAAGTTTAAATTTTAAAAAAGATAATTCCAAATTCAAATTAATCATCTTACTGTCGAGATGAATGAATGTAATGAAGAAATTCGATACATTCTAAAATTTTACTACAAAAAGGGTAAAAATGCAACGCAAGCCGCGATTTTTTTTTACGATGTTTATGGACCTAGTGCAAGTTCTGTGAGAGTAGCACAAATTGGGTTTAAGCGTTTTCAATTTCATATTTGATGTCAAAGATGCACGTCGCTCTGGTCCCTTATTAAGGATAAAATGGATGCCATTTTTTTTAAAGTGGAGCAAGATGGGCATATCAGTAGTTACGACGTAGCTGAAGAACTGGGAATTGAACACAAAACAGTTTTGGCGCATTTGTTAAAACTAGGTACACAACAAGCTCGATATTTGGGTACCTCACGAGCTCACTGAAAGAAACCTAATGTACGGTGTACTCGTTTGTTATTCTTTACTACGACGTAATGAAAGCGAACCATTTTTGAAGAAGCTGATAACTGATGATGAAAAGCTGATCACGTACGACAAGAACGTGCTAAAAAGGTCGTGGTCAAAGGCCTTCACAGACTGTGGCGAAACCCGGGTTAACTCGCAACAAGGTGATGCTATGTGTGTGGTGGGATTGGAAGGGCAATATTCATTATGAGTTGTTACTACCAGGCAGGACCATCGATTCTGAACTCTACCACGAACAACTGATGAGATTAAAGCAAGAAGTTGAGAGAAAGCGGCCACAATTAATCAACAGAAGGGGTGTCGTTTTTCATCATGATAACGCTAGACCTCACACATCTTTAGCCACTCAGCAAAAATTAAGAGTTTGACTGGCAGGTGTTAATGTTGTAAAGGTGGCCGTATAGTCCTGAACTTGCACCTTCAAATTTCCACCCGTTTCGGTCTCTTCAGAATTCTTTAGGCAGTGTCAGGTAAACATCACGAGAGGACTGTAAAAAACCACTTATCGCGGTATTTTTATCAAAAGTTTGACCAAAATTTCTATAACAATGGGATCATGTCCCTACCTACAAGATGGCAAAAAGTTATCAAACAAAATGGCACCTACATACTCTAGTTAAATGTAAATAAAATATATTAAAAAATGTATTGAATTTTCTTATAATTACGAAAATGGCATCGATTTTGCAGTCCGACGCAGTGCACATAATTCACTCCTTAAAGTTTTGAGAATCGACTTTAAATTTTATTTCGAAATATTATAAATATTTTTTACAATACTTCGTGACATCAAATACTTCTCCATTCACACTTATCCATGCTAATATTATAAGCGTGAAAGTGATTGTTGTCTGTCTGGCTGTTCCCTTTCTCGAGTAAACCGCTGAATAGATTTTAGTGAAATTTAGTATGAACATAACTTGAACCGTGGAGATAAACATAGAATTCCTTCCCTTCCTCTCTAAAGTCCTCGAAAAGCTTGTTCATCGTCAGCTTACTGACCATCTCAATAACAACCATATCCTTAATCCTTTTCAGTCTGGCTTTCGTAAAGGCCACAGCACCTCTACAGCCCTTGTAAAGATAACGGATGACATACGCCGGGCGATGGAGGATCGTCAGCTTACGGTAATGACACTACTCGATTTCAGTAATGCCTTCAACTCCGTTGATTTCGATATCATCCTTGGTGTTTTACGTTATCTGAACATAGGTATCTCCAACTGCAATTGATTGGTTTCAAAGTTACCTGCTAGGGCGACGGTAGTGTGTCCGCGCTGGAGATTCTTTCACCGAGTTGTGCAATATTGCTGCCGGTGTTCCTCAGGGTGGCGTCTTATCTCCTCTACTTTTTTCAATATTTCTAAATTCTATAACTGAATCACTTTCTAGTTCCTATCACCTCTACGCCGACGATTTGCAGATCTACACTCACGCACCGTTATCTGAACTTTCACAAGCTATCACTGCCACTAACTTAGATCTAGCCCAAATAAATTCCTGGAGTAAGTCCTTTGGTCTTACTCTTAATCCATCCAAGACGCAATGTTATATTATTGGTAATCCTCATTTCGTTACGAGAATCGTTTTTGAACAACTTCCGGCGATTTCTTTGGATGGCACAGATATCCCGTTCTCCACCACTGTTAGGAACCTTGGTGTTACTATAGACCAGCATCTGTCGTGGAGACCTCATGTGGAAGGAGTCCGTAAAAAGGTGTTTGCTGCTGGTCGGTAAAAAATCGGCTCCGTAATTTTTTACCGACCAGCACCAAGATCACTCTGGCACAATATATTTTATTGTCTACGCTGATGTCTGCTACACTGATCTGTCGGAGGAACTTCTTGATAAATTAGAGCGTCTGCAAAACACACACTCTTAAGCTCCTCTACACTATTCTTTTCCTACCCACTTCACCACCTTATCTCAAAAAGTGTTTTTCCTTTCTTTCTTCATCCACACATTGCGCTCTACGTTCTTCATCTAACCTTTCCCTAGAATTTCCTCGCCACTGTTCCGACTTTGTTACCTATTCCTTCTCTGTGCATGCAGTTCGACTATGGAACGGACTGCCCGAGGGTATCAGAAAGGCTCAAACTCTAAGATCCTTTGGCGATCAAGTTAGAAGTCATTTCCTATCACTCCCTCCTAACTTATAGTTTTTTTTATCCCCATCACTCTCTCTTAACTTATATGGTCTTTTTTTTCTCCCCATCACTATTTATCTATGAATATATACTTACTTTTTATCTTATTTCACTTTTTTTTGCCCCCTTTCCCCTACTATCCTTTATCTATACTCTCTGTCACCCAAGGTTGCCTGGAAGAGATTGCTATGTAGCAATAAGGCCGCCTATTGTGTGTTTACTGTCTTGTTTTGTGTCTCCTTTGTATTGTGTTTCTCTGTAACTATGTGCAATAACGTTTATTTAATTATTATTATTTTCTAGATTTTTTTTTTCTCAGCATCCGCTGGTTTACCTATAATTACGGGCAAGGCCAAGTAAATTATAGGGTGAGGTGAGTTAATGGTGTATTTAATGTGGTTTGATTATTTTCATACATTTGTAGGAACTTTCGTACGATTCTGCAGGTGTTTAAGATGGCGGCTTTTTGTAATATATTCATTATGTTAGGTTTCAGGTCAATGATGTTGAGGCTTTGACGCAGATTATTGGGTACTACCCCTGTTGCAGAAAGAACTATTGGCACAATATAAACTTTTTGTTGCTTCCAGATTTTTATCTGCTACTCTTTTTATATGCACTTATTTTAGGTAATATTATTAGTTGGTCATTTGTAATAAAAACTTTGTATATCTGTTATTCCTTTTATATGCACTTATATTTAGTAATATCTTTAGTTAAATTAAAATATGCCAGGTTTAGTGGCCAGGTTTACCCTTTAATACATATTGTAAATTTTTATAAAATTATTTTTATCGTTGATTCAGGGGTTTTAATGGTTAACTGTATTATTATAAATCTCAGTAGTTTTGTTGTGAATCTGTCAGCATTCAGGGTAACAATAGTTTGTTTTTCTAATTTTGAGAATGGCTAATTTGGTGTGTTATTATCAGAATTGCAGAGGTGTGCGCACCAAGTTACATACGTTATACATGAATATATTGGCACACCAATACGACCTCATCATACTCACAGAGACGTGGTTAATACCTGAAATTTATGATTGTGAGTTTATTGACCAACGCTATACTGTTTACCGTTGCGATCGGAATCGCAGTCTTACTGGTAAAAAGGACGGTGGCGGGGTCATGATTGCAGTTCTAAAAAGTCTTAGGCCTGTGCCTATTATGTGTCACAATGACATGCTTAGTGGTGTCGAAAGTGTGTGTGTGAGTCTTCCTAGTTCCTGTGGCTCAAGGAGACATACCGTGGCTGTCGTGTATATACCGCCTAAATCCTCGTATGATACCTACGCTACATACTTGGATTCATTATCAAATATTCTTGAAGACAACTCTGTTACAGATTTCTCTCTCTTTGGCGATTATAACTCGCCTGAGGTTAAATGGGTATCTAGGGGTGATATTAGCGGAATACTTGACTGCGGCGGATCGTCTTTGCTTTGTACACTCTTGAAGAACTTTATGTCTTTTCACGGTGCTTATCAGTATAATTATATTGAAAATGTTAAAGGTAATATACTTGACTTAATGATGACTAACATTAAATGTAATATCACGCAGCTTACTAACAGTCTTTTACCAAGTGATAACTTTCATCCACCTTTTTGCGCTGAACTCACATTTAAGGGAATGTATTCTCCTATGCGCCGCCAATCATTGTCAAAGTATAACTTCTATAAGGCAAAGTATGACCTCATTATCGCAGACTTAGATAAAGTTGACTGGTCTTCCTTATTTTATAAGCATAGTGTGGAGGCAATGGTTGACCTATTTTATAACAGGCTCTTTGACATTATTAAACGACACACAAATACAGTAACGTCTAGATCCTCGCGATATCCCGTGTGGTATACTTTGTCCTTAGTCCATATCGCAAAAAACAAGGAGAGGGCATGGGTCAGATGGAAAACGTATAAAAATGAATCTGACTATGAGATTTTCTCAAGGTACAGGCAGCGTTTTAAATCGGAATGTAGCAAATGTTATGCAAATTATGTCAGTTCAGTAGAAGACAGTATTAAAAGTAACATTAAACATTTCTGGTCTTTCATAGCCAATAAGAAAACGTCATCTAATATACCTTCTTACATGGTCTATAAAAACGCAAGATCTAACAATCCTGATGAAATTTGTAATATGTTCTCAGAGTTTTTCCACTCAGTTTACGGGCCTTCCACTTTGTCTTCTGATATGCCGTCTATTGACCCTCCTACCGACCTTGACACTAGTGATGTAATTTTGCACGATTTACATTTTAGCGAAAATGAGGTTCTTACCGAATTGAAAGCACTGGATCCTTCAAAAGGACCTGGTCCAGATGGGCTCCCGGCATATTTTCTGGTCCATGCTGCTAAAGGCCTTTATAAGCCTTTGAGTTTAATTTATAATAAATGTATTTCCGAGGGAGTTTTCCCTGAGATCTGGAAACGTGCAAATATAGTACCTGTACATAAGAATGGCTCTAAGCATGAGGTGGAGAACCACAGACCCATTTCTATTTTGTGTGCCCCTGCGAAGCTTTTCGAAAGACTTGTTCACAATGAAATTTACCCTGTTTTACATAGAACTTTTATCAAAGAACAACACGGATTTGTAAAGAGAAGGTCTACTACTACCAACTTAATGATTTATGTCTCATCACTATTTGAAAACATGGATAATAATACCCAAACAGACGCTATATACACAGACTTTCGAAAAGCTTTTGACAGGGTTGACCACGAACTTCTTTTAAAGAAATTATCTTTTAATGGCATACGTGGCAATCTATTGCGTTGGTTCATCTCATACGTAACTAATAGAACTCAAAAGGTCGTTATTAATGGGTTTCAGTCACAGATTACTCATGTGACATCTGGCGTTCCTCAGGGGTCCATACTTGGCCCACTCCTGTTTGTATTGTTTATAAATGATATTGAGCAGTGTTTCCTCAACTGCAATTTCTTGCTCTATGTAGATGACCTCAAAATTTTCAAGCCCATCAAGAATATCTTAGATTGTATTCTGCTTCAGGAAGACTTAAACAGGCTCTCTGCTTATTGTTTAAATAATAAGTTGCAGTTGAGTCTACCCAAATGTAGCTTTATTAGTTTTTCAAAGAAAAAACAAAATATCAACTTTGACTACTCCCTTTGTAACGTAACTCTTAATGAAGTTTCTTCGATACGCGACCTTGGTGTCACTTTAGATAATAAATTGCATTTGGACATTCATGTTGAAAATATAATAAATAAGGCCTATAAAATGTACGGATTTATCATGAGATCTGCTAAAGATTTTAAGAAATCTTATACATATTTGTATCTTTATAAGACCTTAGTGCGATCCCAATTAGAATTTGCTATACCCGTATGGAATCCACTATATAATAAGTATAACGACATGTTAGAAAGTGTACAACGTAAATACTTAAGATCTATGCATTACAGATGTTATAATTCATATCTATCGTATGACCAACTTCTACATAAGTATGATCTACTTACTCTGCAATCCAGACGTAAGCTATTAGAGTGTATGGTACTTCATGGAATTATTCACAATAAGTTCGATTGTACTGAGCTGACTGGCAGGCTGTGTTATGTTGTTCCGAGAACTATTCAGGTGCGGGAAGTTCGTGCTCGTAAGTTGTTCGCCATTGCGAGGTGTCGTACGAATGCTGGTAAACGTTCACCTCTGCAGCGCATCTCTGATAATTATAATTCGCTGTTCCTGGATGCTGACATATTTTCGCTTTCTGAGGCGCAATTCAAGCGGTCCATCCGTATCTTACTGGAATCACTTATATAATTTTAGTTAATAAATAATTGTTTTTTTTTTTGTATAGGCAAACAATATTTTGACCGACTTGTTTCATCTGGTTCATTAAATTAAGTGAAATACGTAGGAACTTATGATGTTCGGCTCAGCACACATCTATCTTTTTTTATTTTAGTATAAAAGTAGTTATGCTTTGTATTTTTATATTTTGTTGTTGCTTAGCATCACACTGTCTTATAAACTTTTTATTTTTTTTTAAGTAACTTGTGGTTAACGTCTTTGACTGCATATTTGTTTAAGTTACCTAAGAAGATATGATTTAAACCCTTGTATGTAATATGTAGTTGTTTGTTGACCCAAATAAAGAGAAAAAAAAAAAAAAAAAGATTCGGCTTAATTCTTCCTTTAGATCTCCATATTTAGAGATTTTTTCGGATATTGTCTTTTGTAGGTTATGGGTGTTAGGTACTGCAATGTCAATGAGGTATATAGTTTTGTTTCTTTTATCCTGTAGTATGATGTCCGGTCTGTTGTGATGAATTGTCCTATCATTATTATTATTATTATTATTATTATAGAATACTTTTTATTCTGATAAATGGCACCACCAAGCGACATTCTCAGTCCATGCGATAAAATAATTCCTCGCGGATGTAACGACATTAAAGTCCGTCAGTGGATGCATTTGAATAATAAATAATTAATCCTATCCTATATTATCCTATCCTATACTACTAATTGTAACGAAACACAAATAACTTCATCTTATATAAGGTGGATCCGAATCATACTTTGGCTAAGTGTCAGAGGGTCAGGTCAAAAGTAAAGAAAACATTTATGCCAAAGAAAAAATTATAAAAAAATAAAAATTCAAAATACCATTTTTTTTTGCATTGGTTTTCTCTTGAAAACTTGACGCAAACAAATCCAAACGTAGAACTAAAATAATTCATAAAAAACAGCTCATTTATTAACGCACAAGTCGATGACCCCGCCACCACGCCGCCGCCGCGAGAAATCAGCTGATCGTAGCGACGACTTTTCTGCGTGTGAACGTGTGACACTAGTTCGTATGAATGCACCTAAATAACACAGTACCTACAATTTTCTGATACGTGTTGTGTTGATGTTGTCTGTTATTTTATTACACTATTCAATCCTACTAGTTTAAAGAAAAAAAAAACAAGTACCTATAGCTCATAGTCAATAGTTAAGTAAATCTGCAAAGATTCAATTGTTTTAAGTAGGTACTTACATGGCTTGGCGTCCAACAGGATTGTCAAACATTGGAAAAAACTAAATCAACTGATATCCCGTTAATAACCTTTCCATCACACTTAACAGGCTTTGAACTGGCTTAGTTTTCCAGTTCAGTTTCGATAAAAATTGAACGTATTATTACGAATTCATAAAAAGAACAAAATCACACTCGTTACCTACGTAATCGCCAATACTACCTCTTAGGTACTATTTTGTTATTCTGTGCTAATACTACTTTCCAAATTACGTTTGTAAGTACTTAAATTTTACACTTTCACGCTTTCAATTCAAATCTAGTACCTAACGAGACTTAATTACCTATAAAAACGATTATTTACCTCGCTTTTGCGTTTAAAGTTAAGTTTGTTCATTTGAATCCTATTAAAACAAGATTTAGATTCACCTACAATTTGCAATTGAAGTAATTATGGTTTCATATCAACCCACTCTCGTCAAGCTTCGTAAACTAATGTAATAATGAATAAAATAATACTTAATAATCTAGAACTAATAATCGTATCTAGATCTATCTAGAAGTAATCTAATTCGCCAGTTTACACCCATCCCATCACATACGGAATTAAGATAACCAATGTTCTTTAACTTGCAGTAAGTTGAAAGCCATTACCTACTCTAAAAAGACTTCTTAAAATAGTTGAAAGTACTTACATGGGCTCATGCAATCGAGTTCATCTCCATACAATATTAGCGATAACATTTCATCACATTCACTCACTCACATCACACTTATAGGCTGTAAATGTAATAATAACTATCAATTCAATTAAAAATCAAACTTAACACTAATTAATTTGTTATAACACTGATTATTACGTTTTTACATTTTACTTCACATTATTATACTAGCACCTCGTCCTCAAGATAAGTATCCTGAAATTATGTAATATTATTATTCACAATGTAGTAACGCATATTAGTTACCGTTCCTGCACTATAGTTGAGAGAAAAAAAAAAAAAAAAAAAAAAAACAATTTCTTACAGTGGCCACCCCGTTCAACAGGCAGCCATCTTGTGTCATTCGCATTTTAGTGCTTAACCGTTCTGTCACGATTTTTTTAAAAAATGCCGAAACGTAAACGAAATTCTAATGATTTTGAATATTTTAATGACAAACTCAAAAAGCTGAAAAAGAAACTTAGACGGGCGCAAAAACAAAAGGCGTCGGCGCCTTCGTCCGATAGTGAATCCACGGAAAACTCACCTATGCGAGCATGTAAGTACCTACCAATTACCAAAGCAATTCTTTACTTCTAAAAATAACAATAACCACGGCTTTATAACACAAACCCAGTCACTTTTATTTAATGACTCGGTCGGGGCACTTATGTATGTATTTGATTATATTGTGTACATACCTAAATACGACAAAATGCATTCGAGCTGATCATCGGACTGTCTCACCGCATTTAAATGTGTCGTAATTGCTTGATATGTTATTAAAAACTAATGCAATTTCGAGCTGATCTATGGACTGTCTCATCGCATGGTAATTTATCTATAACAAAATGCAACTCGAGCTGATCTATGGACTGTCTCACTGCATTTTGTAGGTAACTTAATGTAATCGGGCTGCTCTTTGGACTGACCCACACATTATACAAACAAATTGTGATATCTAATCTTCTTTGTTGTGTGATATAAATCTTTCAAATCAAATAGTGACTGCTATTTTGAACAAGTTTGGTTTGAGTACCTACTCATGCAATTAATGTTCTTTTCAGATAATGAGCTATTAGAAGAGCCCATTATTGACCTTGAGGGTACTGAGAATATTCTAGAAACTCTAGAATGTGAACAAATAATACCGGAAGTGACCAATATAGAGGTAGCTCAGGAATGTGCTCTTACAAATATAGACCCTAGTGAGATTGTGAACAAAAACTCTGAAAACACTTTGGAAAAAGAGATTTTAGAAGTCCTTGGTGAGGATCCTTCTAGCACAGTGCAGTATGGGGAAGATATTCATAAGGAACTTGCATCCCGGCTGCAACATATTACAACCAATGGCTTAACCAAAGAAGCTAGGAAAGAGCTGCAACAAAAATACTTGCTCCCTTCAAACGCAGTCCTTTTGGGCGCACCTACAATAAATATTGAGATAAAAGCAGCGCTACCAGAAACCTTGATAAATCGGGACAAAGCCATAGAAGCAAAGCAAAAGCTTCTAGCTTCTGCCATTTCCTGTATAGCATCAGCTACCTCATACCTACTGGAACCTAAAAACAAAAATAATGATTTGTTAAAGAAATTAATGGATGCAAATAAATTGCTATGTGACGTTCAACACTCTGACTCCCTAACTAGGAGAATGTTTAGTACATCTGTACTGAAAAAAGATGTCAAGTCCCAGATAACTAATACTAAGATTGATAAATTCCTATTCGGGGAGAACTTGGCAGATACACTCAAGACTGCCAAAGCTGTGTCCAAATCTAGTGCTGAAATAAAATACAGTAATATAAGAAAGGACAGAAGACCACAACCTTTGACATCAAAAGCCAATCATTTAAACGTGAAAGCACAGGTGGCTCCACCCCGGAGACCACCTGTGACAACCCGGAAGATTCATCAACCTGCCTCTCACCAGAATCGTCCCGGCGGATCATCCAGGACGTCATTGCAGCAGCAGAAGACGAACAACTATCGCCGTTAGAGGAGGTAAATTATGCTGGTCGCTTATCAAAATTTTATAAACAATGGCAACGCATTACTGACGACAAAACTATCTTGTCCTGGATCCAAGGCTACAAAATAGCTTTTGATAGCCCTGTACAGCAAAATTCAGTCACTAAACCACC
The DNA here is from genome assembly GCA_910589605.1 of Chrysoteuchia culmella. Lineage (NCBI taxonomy): Eukaryota > Metazoa > Arthropoda > Insecta > Lepidoptera > Crambidae > Chrysoteuchia > Chrysoteuchia culmella. The sequence continues at coordinate 14,359,524 of OU342651.1, read as the reverse complement.
TGCTCTTTCATCAAAAGAGTTTACTCAAATTGATGAAGCTCTATCAGAACTTATTAGTATTGGAGCTGTTTCAAGTTGTAGACCTTGTCACAACCAGTTTATCTCTAGCATATTCATAAGACCAAAACCAAATGGTAAGGCGCGTTTAATATTAAACTTAAAAAATCTAAATAAACATATAAAAACCAATCATTTTAAGCTGGAAGACATACGCACTGTTCTCAAACTTGTCTCAAGAGATTCACTAATGGCAACAATAGACCTAAAGGATGCCTATTTTTTAATAAAAATACATGAACAATCCCGGAAATACTTGAGATTCTACTTTAATGATACTCTTTTTGAATTTAACGCATTACCATTTGGTCTTAATACGGCACCATACATTTTTACAAAAGTAATGAAACCTGTGGTAAAATTACTAAGAGCAGCAGGCTATTTATCATCTATTTATTTAGACGACTTGTGTTTAATAAATAACTCATATGAAGGCTGTGTTGATAACGTTGAAATAACTAAAAAACTCCTCACTAGCTTAGGTTTCATTATAAACCTAAACAAGAGCGTTTTGACTCCCTCAACAAGATGTAAATATCTTGGCTACATCATTGATACCAATGAACTTAACATCCAGCTGCCCCCTGATAAAAGAATTAGATTATGTAATGAAACCCAAAAAATCATGAAACTTAAAAAGTGCACAATTAGGTACTTTGCCCAATTTGTTGGACTATTGGTATCCGCTTGTCCTGCTATAGAGTACGGTTGGCTCTATACCAAACAACTAGAACGCTGTAAATATCTTAATCTTCTGGGACATGGCGATTATGACAAAACCATGTCAATTCCTACCTCCTTATACCAAGATCTTAAATGGTGGCTACAGGCTGTCCCTCACGCTGTGAAATCAATCAGAGACGACAGCTACAAGTTAGAGATATTTTCTGACGCCTCAACAACGGGGTGGGGGGCTGCCTGTGGTACAGAAACTGCCAGTGGTCCATGGTCCAACAAAGAACTTGAGTACCATATAAATCAATTAGAACTTCTAGCCGCATTCATAGCTCTCAAAATATTTGCTAAAGAATGTACTAACTGTAAAATTTTAATGCGTATAGATAACTCAACTGCGATAAGCTATATTAATCGAATGGGGGGCATACAGTTTCCCCACTTAACAGAAATTACAAAATCTATTTGGCAGTGGTGTGAACAACGTAAGATTTTTATTGTCGCTTCATACATAAAGTCTATTGATAATGATGTTGCAGATGCGGAGTCAAGACGCTCACACCCAGATATTGAGTGGGAATTAAATGATGCTGCTTTTAAAACAATAACTAAGAAACTAGGTTTTCCCGAAATTGATCTGTTTTCTAGTCGGATAAATAAAAAATGTGATTTATATGTGTCATGGAAAAAAGACCCGGATGCATTTACTATTGACGCCTTTACCATAAACTGGAAACAATTTTTTTTCTATGCGTTCCCTCCATTTTCCATGATCCTTAAAACTCTCCGTAAAATAATATCAGACGATGCTAAAGGTATCGTAGTTGTACCCATGTGGCCAACACAGCCATGGTACCCATTATTCAGACAACTCCTCGTATCTGAACTATTAATTTTCAAGCCTGACGATAATGTGATTGTCTCCCATTCCAGCGAAGGCAAGATACACAAGAACCTTACCCTGGTTGCCGGAGTCTTGTGCGGGCGGCGCTATTGAAACGGAGTATACCACCATCGTCCATAGAAATTATGTTGGCATCACTAAGTGATAACTCCATCAAACAATACAACGTTTGCTTAAGACGATGGCACAATTTCTGTCTCCAAGAAAACCGTGACGTATTTGAGGCCCCAATTCCAATAATCATATACTTTTTGACAAAACTTTTTCAATCTGGTGCTCAATATGGCACACTAAACACCTACAGGGGTGCTCTTTCTCTCATAATCGGTTCACACATATCCACAGATGACAGAATCAAAAGATTTTTCAAGGGCGTCTTTAGACTAAGGCCCCCAATACCTAAATACGAAGTAACATGGGACACCACCAAGGTGTTAGATGCTCTAAGTGAATGGTATCCTAATGATACTCTCCCTTTAGAGAAACTCACCAAGAAATGTGCTACCTTGCTTGCCTTAACAACAGCACATAGAGTGCAAACACTCAATAAAATTCTTGTAAGTAATATAGAATCTAACTCATCCCAAATTACTATTAAAATACCAGACCTAATTAAAACCTCCAGAGCAGGCTCTAACCAACCTATACTTTGCATACCATTCTTTAAGGATAAACTTAACATCTGCCCAGCTACAACTTTATTGTGCTATATAAGAAAGACTACTACACTTCGACAAGAAGAAAATCTATTCATAGCTTTTAAAAAACCGTATAAAACAGTCAGCGCACAAAGCATCAGTCGGTGGATTAAGAGCACCCTTAAGGATTGTGGAATTGATGTCTCCATATTCACGGCGCATAGCACCCGGCACGCCGCTACCTCTAGAGCATTCCAAAAAGGCGTCAATATTGATGTCATCCGAAAAACCGCAGGATGGAGCAGTACCTCCACGACCTTCGGGAAATTTTATAATAGGATTGTAAGCAACCCTAACGATCAGGGCACATTAGCTAGTGCAGTTTTTAAGACTTAGAATTAAGATTAAAGTACCTCAGTTAGTTTAAGTACTAAATAATTAATTATGTAAGTTCATTAGTGATTGGCTACTAAACTACTAAAATATCAATGAATGTTATTACATATTTGTAGGTGATGTTCACAAATAAAACTGTTGATTATAAAAAATATATATATTTTTTATCATCTCCATATGATATTCCCAAATCTCAAGTACTCTCAACCTCTACATTGTGAATAATAATATTACATAATTTCAGGATACTTATCTTGAGGACGAGGTGCTAGTATAATTAATGATTAAACGAACTTACCAAGTGAAGTTCTATCATAATTATACGAAGCACCTCGTCCGAAAAGATAAGTATCACCCTCCCAAATCCCAACCCAATAAAGGATTTGGTAATATCACATCTCTTAAAACTCTGAACAAAATGACACAAGATGGCTGCCTGTTGAACGGGGTGGCCACTGTAAGAAATTGTTTTTTTTTTTTTTTTTTTTTTTTCTCTCAACTATAGTGCAGGAACGGTAACTAATATGCGTTACTACATTGTGAATAATAATATTACATAATTTCAGGATACTTATCTTTTCGGACGAGGTGCTTCGTATAATTATGATAGAACTTCACTTGGTAAGTTCGTTTAATCATTAATTATTTCGTTATTACTATAAAGTAGGTATGTATTAGGATATTGTTTGAAAGAGTCGTTGCCTCGCGTGATCTCTCACACGACAACCATCCCTCGCTAACATCCTCAACAGACTAAAGAAATAAAAAAGAAGACGTCATGATAAAATTGATAAATAGGTAAGAGACCGAGAGAGAGAGAGAGAGAGAGAGAGTCCGAGGCGAGGTGGGACGGTGCGGATGCCGGTGTCGCTTTGCCGCGCGTGCGACACCGACCGACACACAAGTTCAAAAGGCCCCGCTCTCATAAAGGTACGTCGCTTGTTGCGTGAAGACCACTATGCAGTTTATTGATTTATTATAATTACGACTTATTGTTTACGCGTGTCGTTCGTCAACGTTAAAGTGTTGCATAGTTTTTTTTTATTAAATTCGTGAAAGTAGTTTTATTTAATTATTTACAAAGCGATGGTCGACGAATCACTAACAATGGCTGCGAAAGTTGGAGTTTCAACAAAAGATTTGAAAAACTGAAGAAGCCGTGTTCAAAAAAATCAGATGTAGCTTTTATCTTTTGTGAACGTATCTTACTTTTTCCGCATAATTCGATTTAGTAATTACGTACTTAGTTAAACGAAGTCTTCTTTGACAGTTCATAGGTTCATTTTATTATCTTGGGAGTCCACCAATACGTATGACGTAAAACTTTAGGGTCCAACTTTTTTATAAATGTAAGTATAACTTCAAATCCTAATGATTTTCATTGAAGTTACACAGGGTTTTATTAAGAATTTATTTAGTTAACATAATTTTCTGACTTTGCTCAAAGTAGGTTTGCAGTTTTATAACTTAAAATGCACTTTACGTAATAATGAATGATATTTCAATCGCCCAATCACTTGTGATCCAGAGACTATGCCGACGTTTCGTGTATAATATCCTTTGTGTACCTTTATAATATCCGCGCGCGTCGCACGCCTTTGATATCTTTTTGAATTTTGATTTCTTCTGCAGTCTACTTGTGCATATTAACGCGTGTGGGTGTGTCGTTTACGTTTGCGTAAATATGCCTCGGAATCGATATACCAACCAGGAGTACCTGGAAATGGTTTCTGTTACCGTGGTGAAAAGTGATAGACACTTTTAAAAAAGTGGAAAAACACGTGTGCAAGCGTGCCTTTTTGTGTGTTGGAAGACAAGGTGACCGTGTACAACAATTTTGTAGATAGTTTTTTTAAGTGTTAATAGGACTTGTACACCTTGTAAATGACCTGTTAATTTGTAAATAGGACTTAAAAATGTGTAAATAGGACTTGTAAATAGGTGATGAACTTTTAAACACGTCAAAGTAGTGTAATAATAATGTACTAATTCTGATTATTTTACTGCATTTTATAACCATACCTACCTAATTTAGCAAGAGTAAAATTTCGATTAAGTTATTATTACATTAGTTTGCCAGTCCAAAGCCTGTGAAGTGTGATGGAAAGCTTATCACCGTTTTGTCAAAATCAACTTATGAACACCGAACCAACCACGTGAGTACCTACACCAATTATTAAAGCAGCAACTTTTTAGATACCTACCTATTGATAACATAATACTTATGTAATTAAGGTAGTGTGTACTATTACTGTGTCCACATTATGATTAGATACGAAAGTAAGATACCTCACGTGAGAGATCTTAATGAGGAAAGGGTCAGAGAGACGGAAAAGTTAATAGCAAACAATAATCGAGAGTTATTTGATGCATACGAATTACGAACTTAGTGTCAAACGCGGAATAATCAGTACCGATCAGCTGATTGTGCGCGGCGGCGTAGTGGCGCGGGGTCATCGACTTGTTCGGTGTATTGCGTTAATAAATTTGCTGTTTCTATGGCCATGATAATTTAAAATTATTTTAGTTCTACGTTTGGATTTGTTTGCGTCAAGTTTTCAAGAGAAAACCAATGCAAAAAAATGTTATTTTGAATTTTTTTAATATTTATTTTTTTATAATTTTTTCTTTGGCATAAATGTTTTCTTTACTTTTGACCTGACCCCCTGACGCTTGGCCAAAATATGATTCGGATCCACCTTATATACTTTTTCCTTTATCTTGTCATTTTAATTGTTCTGAGATTCGGTTATACATTCTGGTATCTATGTCATCTTTAAACGCCAAAGTAATTGTCAGTCGGCTGTCATTTCTGACAATTGTGATTACGCGCCATTTTTAGACAGTCTAGAACGAGCCTCCTTGGAGTAACGATCAAGGTCAGTTAGTGTTGAATTATTATGTTGTCTTACAAATTGAAGTGATATGATAATAAACCATGTTTTACATTTATTGAATTGTTAGAATTTGACTCCCTTCCGAGATCGGCTTACATAATTATTATAAATGTGGAAGTTTGTGAAGATGTTTGGATGGATGGATGTTTGTTACTGTTTCACGCAAAAACTACTGAACCGATTGCGATGAAATTTGGCACACAGATAAGAGATAGTCTGGATTAAAACATAGGCTACTTTTTATTCCGGTAGTCTCACGTTAATGTTACTTAATCTCGCAAAACGGCTCAACGGATTTGAATGAAATTCGGGACACAGACACTTTATAGCCTGTAGAGGAACATATGATACTTATTGTCGCGTTAAAATATCTCATTCCTAAGGGAAACATAAAAAATCCATGTGGGGTAAAATAGCGGCGCCACATAATTTTAGAATAAATAATAATGAATGTAATCCAAACATCTATACATGTTTGGATGTTTGTTACTCAATCAGGCAAAAATGGCTGAACGGGTTTGGATGGAATTCGGAACACAGATACTTAATAACCTGGAGAGGAATATTGGATATTTTCTTTCGCGTAGAAATCACAAACTCCCTACTCCCTACAAAAATCAATACGGGCTTAAATAGATGGCGCCACATATTGTTTGAGATCCTCCTATCCTACTTCCTACTAATATTATTAATATGAAAGTTTGGATGTTTAGGTGTTTGGATGTTTCTTACTCAATCACGCAAAACGGCTGAACGGATTTAGATGGAATTGGAGACACATATACTTTATAGCCTTGAGAGGAACATAGCTTACTTTTTGTCGCGTAAAAATCCCTATTTTCGACGGAAAAATACACTACATCGCAATAGATGGCGTAAGAGTTTTTTTTTAAAGATGAATTACAGAATTTGGTTAGGAAAAAGAAATATATTTATTTCTTTCTTTTACTAAATCATTCTGGACCAAGTTCTAAAGTCCACGCGGACGAAGTCGCGGGCGGAAGCTAGTTCACCATGAATCGACACAAAAGGTCACGAGACGCGAGCTTTTTCTATAAACAAGTTTTCCACGATTTGTCTAAAATTTTTGATAGTTTATCATTCACACCTAATTTATCTTTAAGATTAACACTATCGATTGGTACCATAAAACTACACGATGTTATTTTTCTCATTTAAGCAAGTTCTATTCTCGGTGCAGGTACGTGATTTATCAAAAATCTTTGAATGCAATTTTACTTAGTTTTGAACATTAAGGAATGTTTCCTTTGAGTAAAATTTGCTGACATCAATATTTAGGGTAGGTACTTTCCCTCCGAAGACCGTCTTTTTTTCCACCCTGTATATATATATATATATATATATATATATATATATATATATATATATATATATATATGTATAATCACGTACGTATGTTATTTCGAGTACTTAGATTAAAATACAATAGAATATTCATACATACACAATACTCGATTGTTTATACCGCGTGGGGCCTATAATCGGGGAAAATATTGAAAAATTAGTAATAGTTTAATTTAGTATTTATTCTGAGAAGATTTCAGTTAATCAAAACCCATGCATTACTCACAATAAGAATTTAAAGTTACGATTCATAATCAGTGTAGTATTGCAATTATCGCTAACGTTGCGAACTAATCGTGGTACAGGGGACAACAACTTACAGCAAAACATCACGATATCACTATCCATTAGAAAATTTACCTTTATCTCATTGAATAGCAACAGCCCCTGCTACTTCCCACAGCTTAAAATCTCTGTTTCAAATTAATTAAAATTTGTTTTATATTAAATTTTGCAATGAGAGCTATCTTTTTACTATTTATCCATCATGCATGACATGTCATGTCAATCAATACCAAGTATACTCTTTGTACCAAGTAGATTCAGCCATGGAATTATTAAGTACAAGTACGTAGTACATGCTAATTCCATGGATTCTACGCTTTTTACATTATGATCTTTTATAAAGAAGATCATAGTGTTAAAAGAGTGTAAATTCAAAAGAATAATTTTGATTATTAAAGTCAGAATATTGTCATGGGAATTTCTTTGGTTTCAGTTTAAATTGATTTCAATTTAAGTAATCGAATTGGATTCATTTACACAATTTATGTGAAAAACACTCCAGAAAGAAAACAATACCTACGTGGATTCATGAATTACGATAGTAAGTCAGACAGTATTATTTTTTTATCAGCCGACACATACATTGTCAAAAAGACGTTCCGAGTAGCTCCGAAAAGTTGAGTACTGTTGTTTGCATTATATTGAATTCACGATTAAGTTTGTTAGAAAAAATAAAAAGTAAAGATTAGGTTTTAATTAGTTAGGACCCTAATGATTCAATCACTAGTGACATAAAGAGGCTCCGTTTTTAATATTATCCCCGGTTCTAGGCCCCAGACGGTATACGTAATCTTCATCTCTTACTCGATGTTCAATTTGTTTCGGTATCGACACCAATTTGATAAAACAAAGCCCTCTCCGGCTAGCAACTGCGTGATCCACTCGATCCGAAACCAATCACGCAAACCAAACTTAGGAGACTGATTGCAGAAAAGAATTGAGTACACATTTATTTTCAATCTAGGAGCTGTTCGCGGTTTCACTCGCGTGGTTCCTGTTCCCGTGGGAATAAAGGGGTAAAAAAAGTATCCTACGTTAATAACCAGGCTATCAAACAATCAAACTCTTTATAATATTAGATAGACAACAATGTCATCGACCGAATAGGCTTGGAGCAGGGGGGTAGTAACTTTGCACTTATCCTATCCTGCTACCGAATATTATAAGTTTGAAAGTTTGTGAGGATATTTGGATGGAGGAATGTTTGTTACTATTTCACTCAAAAACTACTGAACTGATTAAGATGAAACTTTACAGCAATGTAGCTTATATATCAGAAAACCACATTGTATGCAAATATTTATAATTATCCTGATATTCCCACGGTAACGGCAACCACGCGGCGAGTGAAACCGAGAGCGGCCGCTAGTCATAAATGATAAGGTACGTAATATTAAAATGCTGACGAGTTTGATTGTTTGAGCACGCTCATCTCCGGAACTACTAGTTCGAATTGATTAATTTTGTGCTGGATAGTCCATTTATCTCGGAAGGTAATAAGATATTTAATATCACGGTAGATTAATAAGAGCAGAGCATTAATGTAAAACGTTACAGAAACGGGAAAAATATATTAGTTTTGGGAGCTTCCGTTGCGGACGGTGTGTAAACGGTTAAAGTTATGTAAAAATCATGTATGACGAAATTAATCCCCATCAAAAGTTCTAAAAAAAAGTCCGCGACAGCATATGTCTATGTTTTATGGTTAACTCACTATAACCATTTTTCAGATTTAAAATTTGTTCTAAACTAATGTATTATTTGAGAAGCTGTTTTCATAAACATGATATTAATCCTTATCTAAATAAATACGTTAATCATCACAAGTATTTAATTTTGAACAAAATTGTCCTTTACATCATACAATTTTAATGAATATCTTAGGAAATATGATAGTTTTAAAATAACTCCGCAACAAAATAATTCGCGACCAAATTCATTCGTCAGGTAGGCATGCTTACTTTATACTGATATATTCCGGAAGTTTAAGCTAGAACTTTACACGTACAAACAGCGCCCTTGTTGACATGGGCGGTTTATACTTGAGCAATACTTATTCTAAATAAGTTGTATTCTTGTATGAAACGCTGCTTGTTTCGAGTAGGCAATTTCAAAACTGCCTATCGGTAGGTATTCAGTATTTAGCGTAAGGAATATCTTAGTGGGTGAGTGTTGAATAGAAGTTTAAACTAAAATAAAATAACTTTAACACTTATTGTATATTTATTTAGGTTTTGAATGAGGTAGGCACTGCCTAATTGCCTATATGGAATGCACGCCCCTGGCACTGCCTAATTGCCTATATGGAATGCACGCCCCTGGCTTGGAGTCAATTTACAGCAATTTTATCGGTAAGTCTACTGGATTGAGCGGTTAAAGGAATAACGGCGATAGTAAAAGATTATGCGTCAATGCGTCAACCTATTAATTACTTTAAAAAATACTTATATTGTCATAATTATGAATGTATAAAAGATGAGAGAATGTTACAAGTTTTCTTATCAAATACCCATTTGAGAAAATAGTAAAAAATCATAATCTTTCCATTCCAAAAATGTGTATTTATTTTTCGTTACAATATACATCTAAACATCAGAAGTTATTTGATGCTTACCGATAAGTTCTTCAGATTATTATAGGTAATATAAAAAAAAAAATCTTGAAAGGACATAACGTCTAACAATAACGAAACATCCTTATTTTTTAATCTCTTAGTGTAGAAATTATTTGACTGTGTGTGTAGCCCTTAAAGACTTGCTGTCAAGAGCTGTTTTTGTAAAAATAATTAAAATTTAATTCAACCTTGATGAGAAAACATAAAATTGTATTTCACGATTATAAGACACAATAAATATTCGATTGGACACCGGTGTCCGGTTCGGGTTTGATGAATTAATCATATGTACTAATTATTATTGTAGTAGTTAAAACGTTTCGTCTAAAGTAAAGCCTCATTAGCTGCCCTGTTTGATAGCAATGACATACTCAATCAGACTTAAACCAGCATAATCAAGATACCTCCTGTCTCCATCGGTGATCGCGATTGCGCCTCCCACTGAGGGTACAGAAGCAATTTACTAAAGTACCTCGCCCGCTGCTCCAAGGATTTGCGAGGGATCTAACGACTAATATAATCAGAACTTAATTGAGGATATTGAGGCATCGATTCCTAATATTATGGCGACTGTGTGGAATGGCAAATCTTAATCCGTTTGAATAGATTTGCAAATGTCAAATCTGGGGGGCTAATTGTCTAATTTTAAAATCTATCGCAATCCCTTTAAATTTTTCGATTGAAAGGTATTTACGAGCTATATTTAGCATGTGATAGGGATTGTGATCGGGACGCCTTTTGAAAGGTATTGAATGAACGAAATAGAACTGTCCAAAGCAAAGCAAAGTGACACACGAAAATATATTTCAAATATTATATTATAGAGAAGTGTCATATTAATATCATTCAAAACATCGTTCGTTCCAAAAGCGATAGCGACCCTAAGTTACACAATTCCATAAATCACAATCACTAAACCTTTGAAAGGGATTGCGAATTGCGATAGATTTTTAAATTAAACTATTAGGGGGCTGCTCTTGGACGAATTATTCGTCCAAGGGGCTGCTTTATTAAAGAAAAAACATTTTATAAAAAAAATCAAACCGACTTCAAAAAATAAAAAATAAAACTTTTGGAGTCGGTGCCAGCCAAAGCATTCTACATTGCACTTCTATTAACTATATTTTTTTTGGCCTTAGCTAACTAGCACCGACTCCAAAAGTTTTATTTTTTATTTTTTGAAGTCGGTTTGATTTTTTTTATAAAATGTTTTTATTTCAGATTTTTTTGTTACATTATGTGCCGTTACTTACACTAAAAATCAGCCCATACACAACAATGATGTCATCTAGGTATACGACTACTTGCCAAAAGGTGATTGATATTTTTCAGGATTATGAAAAAACTACTAGCCAGATCTTCGTAAAAATTATATGGGACCACACATAAACCATTTTCTTCCAGATAAAAAAAGAATTTTAAAAATCTGTTAACAACTGGCGAAGTTATGGTGGAACATACATAAAAAAAAAAAAAAAAAAAAAATACAGTCGACTTGATAACCTCCTCCTTTTTTTGAAGTCGGTTAAAAAAGTAGGACACAGTCCTATTGCTGCCCGAACTGAGGACGTGCACGCCTAAGAGAAAACCCACTGTAAGAAGGGTTGCGAAATCTCTAAGGGGTAAGCGAATGGGTTTCAGTGGTACACCTGACGTACAGGACGTCAGGTGTACCACTGAAAACACTTAAGCTTCATTTAAAAACAAAACTTAAGGGCTATATTTTGTGCCTTAATACAATGTACCTATTAATATGTAGAAAGTTTGTGGCCTGGTTTTTTCTCTCTTACCATGTACAATGTTTTGAAATTTTGATTATTTTACAATTTAAATGACAATCTATTAAACAACGTGATTTGAAATCAGTATGCTCGTTTGATGGTTCAATTTGTAATTGTTCTAAAATCAAAACTGTATAAGTACTCGAGAATACGGTCATTCGAACTTTTTCCGTGCTAATAGAAATCTTCGTTACGAATACGAATACGTAGTAGTATAATACAAGGAATCATGAGAATCGGCCCCCTGAATCACAAATCCTAACTCTTTGTTTGAATTTAGATGACGGTTGAACGATTATAACATCACACATTTGACGCATTTACAGCTATAATATTCCGCAACTCTCCACCAAAGTGATGCAGGAATGATCCTTTAAAATGTACGAATACAAAATCCTAATACCATTTAACTGCCAGTGTTTACGAGCGACCCAGCTGTCACGGCGAACCTAATATTCAGTACAACAGGAAAACTCGCTCTCATATTACGGAATCCATAATTTTATGAAAAATACGCCGGCTGTCGCCGTCTTTGATTGGATCTTTGGTGATTTGTTTGGCGGTGAAATTCATTTCACAAAAAAACTCAGTAACCACAAACGTGACTGACATGAAAATTTGACGTGGATAATTTTGTTTATCCACCGAGCATTTGTTTGTCTTGACATTTCTTTTCTGAGAATTAGAAACGCGCCTTTGTTTAATTTCGTTGTTGAATTAAGTTTAAGCTATTGTTTAAAAAAAGCTTTTAAAAATTCTTCAAACAATAATAAACTCATACGGTATGTTTTAGGAAACATTGCCTACTTCTTGATTCACGGTAGAAAGGGCTGACAATATTTTTAATTGAATTATTCTTAGTATAAGCTCATCTTAAGTTTCTTCGCGCAGTCATCATTGAAATAAAACAACTTTTAGGGATTTAAGAGCACTATATGATTTCATTGTAGGCATATTTTTGGTGTTTTTTATGGTTCTCGGCACCTTTTCAGCTGCCGTGGTCACGGATGACTTAGGGATAAATATTCTTAGTAGATACAGACCGGTATCACGTACACAAATCATAAAAATATTTGAAAATAATTTATCTGGCGATTTTTATTTTCATACCCAAGAAGCCTCTGCCCCTTGCACAGTCATTGCAGGAGTAATAAATGTCTTGGCTCGCGATACATTGGCTTGAAGACGTAATTTCCCAAACGAAATATTTTACGACAGTAAGACGTGATGTGTGGGATTTTTTTTTTTTTTTATGAATGACGGTGAGACTCTTAGCCTTCATCATACCTGATGTTAAGTATTGATAAGGCTGAAAGATGGAAGCGAGTCTCTCCCGGAATCCTCAGCCACTGAGAAACTGGCTATCTTATCTCGAACTGCCGGAACACAACAATGCTGAAAACATTGTTGTTATGGCGTCAGGCTTAGATAAGATGGTGGTAGCTAGCTAGGCGGACTAACAACAAGTCCTCCCACGAACTAAACCGAATACATATGTACCCCCGCTGGGAATCTAACCCGGGACCTCTGGGTCTGATACCGGTGGTTATACCACTAGACCACAGAGGCGGTTATCTTGTAGGTAAGTACGTATTTGTGAGCTAAACATATACATATATATACATATACATATGAAACATATGTATAAAACATATTCAAAGATTCGTGTTCATCGATCCTTTATTTGAAACAAAAACTAAACTTTCATTAATGTTATGTACGGGATAAAGTGATTGCCTATTGGGGCTCACCTGGTTTCTCCTGCACGGTCTCGTGGTTTTCAGGAGTGAGGAGGGAGCAGTCGGCCGACTTTAGGTCCCATACATAAATATCCATAGGCAGGTCACAGGTTCACTGATGCACAAAGTATATCCAGTGTCTTCTTACAAAAATGATAAAACTAGATGCTAATACGAAGATACATGAAGTGTAGAATTAGTATAAAGCACCACGACAAAGAATTATACAAAGCTCAAGAATATTAGCGAGATTAAAAAAAACTAGGTACTACCCGCAATAGGCAACACAAAAATTACAACAAAAGTTTGCGGTTTACCCTCCAAGTTGTGTTTTCTTAAAACTATTGATTTTAAATATCGAAACAAAGGAATCAAACATTCGGGTACGGAACAACTAATTTAGATTAGATTGAGGATTCACTATAGTTCCAGTAAGACGTGATGTGTGGGAATCAATAATATTATATTCTTTGGGCTTTTAAGAAATATGCCTATGGAAAGTTCTTTCCCCTCTGATTGATAAGTTATAAAATTGACAAAATTCAACTCAAAATTATTTAAAAACTGGAACTATAGTGAATCCTCAATCTAATCTAAATTCATGAAAGTTAAGTTTTTTGTTTCAAATAAAGGATCGATGAACACGAATCTTTGTATATGTTTTATACATATGTTTCATATGTATAAATATGTATATGTTTAACTCACAAATACGTACTTACCTACAATATAACCTCCTCTAAGTCTATATTATCTAAGTCTGACGACATAACAACAATGTTTTCAGCATTGTTGTGTTCCGGCAGTTAAAGATAAGATAGCCAGTTCCTTAGTAATTGAGGATTCCACGAGAGGTTGGCTTCCATCTTCAGCCTTAACCAATATTTAACATCAGGTATGATGAAGGCTTCCTTTCCTAAGGGTTTCCCCGTCGCTCATAAAAAAAAGGTAAATAAAAAAGTAAAAAATAAAATATTTTTTGGATTCGGTGCCAGCCAAGGCATTTTATTTTTTTATTTTTGAAGTCTTTTTTTTATAACAGGTTTTTTATTTCATAACTTTTTAGTTACCTACATTATGTCTCGTTACTTACACTAAAAATCAGCCGATACACAACAATTATGTCTTCTTGGTAACGACTACTTGGCAAAACGAAATTGATATTTTTCAGGAGCGTGAAAACCCACTAAGCCTTGGTGCTAATTATTGTCTATTTTTTTTTTATCTATCGCAATCCCTTTCAATTCGTCATTTGAAAGATATTTACATACTTCAGGCCGTCACTATTTCACATTTCAAAGGGATCGTGATCGGGCCGCGTTTTGAAAGGTATTGAATGAACGAAATTGAACTGTCTAAGCAAAGTGACACACGAAAATATCTTTCAAATGTATGGAGAAGTGTCAAATGAAGTGTCACTTTAAGTTACACAATTCCATAAATCACTATCACAATCACAATACCTTTGAAAAGGATTGTGATATATTTTAAAATTAGACAATTAGGGGGCAGATCTTCGTAAAAACCACATTTACGGGACAACGCTTGAACTATGTTCTTTCAGAAAAAAAAAAGAATAATTATTAAAATCGGTTGACAACTGCCGACGTTATATTAAAACATACATAGAAAAATATATGTACAAAAAATACAGTCGACTTGAGAAAGTCCTCCTTTTTTTGAAGTCAGTTAAAAAAATCTATAAATTAAACCCTACGAAATCTGCCTGGCCATCTAAAAAGGATACCTAGTAAGGAAGAGAGAGGTAGCCTGTGGATGTATAAAGGGAAGACGGGGCAGTAAGGGCAGGTACATTAACCGTTGTTGCTACATGAAAACGTTCTAAGTAGACCATCCTTAATTTTTTGAGATATATTGAACTGCATTCACGGATTTTGATAAAAATGTACAGCCACCAGAAAAATGTTTAGTTTTCAAAAAAAAATTTTTTGCCAATCGATCTCGTTTCTCCTGCGGATATAAACACTAAGACACCAACTGAGACATGAGTACTAGAAAAGTCTGAAATCGCGAAAAATGCAAAAACACACTTCTCGCGCTCGCGCCATACGCCGCCGTATCCGCTTCATCGACGAGTACCTTCGTTGACGGAACCGAATATGTGGAAATACTTTTTGGCGATTTCTGAGATGATGAGAAATAGGATCGATTGGCATAAAAAATATTTTTGAAAACTGACCACCACTTTCCTGCTGGCTGTATATTTTTATCAAAATCCGTGAATGCAGTTCATAATTTCTCCAAAAATTAAAGATGGTTTACTACGAACGTTTTCATGTAGCAACAACGGTTAAAAGGTAAGTACCTGCCCTTACTGCCTCGTCTTAAATTTCCACCCTGTATATTATATTATGCCGAATATAAAAGTCGAGTAGCAACTGATTAGAAATGATATCTGCATTATTCTGAAGAGAAAAGAAATAAATTATTTAGGCATACAGCTACAGCGATATACGCTGGAACAATTAAGTATATTTTTATTTTTTTGTCAAACAATGTTCTTAACAGTTGCACTACGATGAAGGTTGATAAAAGGAACCACGAGAAGGGCATCAGGTCATCATGTAAAGCAATATATTCTATCGATTCTAAAATGTAACCACTTTCCAGATTGCACTAGGTCGCACCCCCGAAGTATCGCCTATAAAACATGTAATTGAACAACATCTAAAGACGGTGATATGCTAGGAATGACAAGACTGTTCCTACTAATGTTTCTTGGTCAGGCGATTCCCCACTTACTGGTTACTTAGTGGCATTCGTGTGAAACGGCGTTCACTTCATTTTTATCACCCCATGTGGACAGTAAGGCGGAAGTGTTCTTATCCTTTTATCGATGCGTTTACTACGTCACAAATGGAAGTTGACAGCGAAAATATCATCACGCAATAACGTTGACAAGTGGTTTTTTTTACATAATTTAGTAGATATGTATCTATTTTTCTTTGTTTACTTATTTATAACATAATATGTCCTGTATGTAGTACCTATTTTGAAAGGAAGGATCTTCGGCTGAACCTCAACAATAATAAAATTTGTTGTCTATTTAGAAATGTGTGTGTCTATATGTCTATACCTACAACAGAATTTAAGACACACCCCTTACCTGATACGGCACTTGACCGGTAACTTGATACGGCACTTGAGCCGTTGTCAAGTGGTTTTGTCAAGTGGTTCCACTTTATTTGGTTTTTATGGCTTTTCTGTTTATAAATACCACACATATTGTATATTGCAAGTGAAAGTGAAAAAGGGTTATTTTTAACTTTCATAAATAATTATGAAATAATTTAATGCGTCTTTAGACAAACTATTTTTTTTTCTTAAAGCAAGTCTGTTTTTATAGATTCAAATGAAGGAACACAGCCTATACAGCCATTCTGCCCTACTCACACGTTTCAAAATAATATTATTTATACATATATATATATATGTATGTATATAATGTGGTCATAATATGACCACCTATGAAATGTCGACTTGCATTTTCGGTCATATAATAACCGTTCATCAGTTAAGGGGTTAAATAATAAAAAAGACATAAAGAGCAGTGGACCGGATTTTCAAAGGATAGCGGGTTCATGAGTGCCTGAGAATAACTTGTGACTCGAGTCGACTATTTCTAGTATATTTTCTAAGCGTGTCGAACTTTTCGTACCTACGTTGACTTCACGAGCGAGATTTAGTGATATGGAAATGTTATTGACGAGCTCTTGCAAGAAAGCACTTCACAATGCACCATTTTCGTTTCTGGGTGACGCGTGTTTTCATGGCAAAGGTCTCAAGCGGACTGACTTATCTATCTATCCGTCTATCTCGATATAGGTCTGTGATATAAAATGCCTTTAAAATATTTAATACATTACCCAAAACAATATGAAAGGCAGAATAAAGACAAGCAGCGAAACTGAGCTCTCATATATTTCATCTAATTTCTGGAACTGTAATGCCAATCAAATGTCGATTGAGTAAAGTAAAACAATTTCTTTCTTGCTCCGATATTAATAAATTATAAGCCTATTTGGTTCCACTCATTCCTTGTGAAACAATGAGTATAAGTATCTTCTGTTAAATTAATGCTATAATGCTCCGCAAAACATTATAGTTATTTGTTATGCAAGGCTGGAAGTTGGTTATTTAGCGGCGAGTTACCTCTATTGAAATCTGAGCAAGTGAAGGATTCTAGGATTGAATCCTCAACGAAGCGAGGATTTCAAAGGTACAAGAAGCTAAAAACTTTTCTGCCGAGCGCAACACACAATTTTTCACCTCACAACAGCGAGGAACATTTATGGTTGTTTCCGCGGTCAACTTCCGGTAAAAAATTATTTAAACATAAAGTTTAATCTAAATATACCTAATACAAAATACAAAATATAAAATATAACCTAATATAAAATAATAAAAATGGGAGTATTATAGTTAATTCAAAGTTATTTAAAGTAGGAATATATTGTTAGTTATTAATAAGAATAAAAAAGATTCCGTAAATGTTGATACTGACATGAGGTACAAGACAATTTAAAAATAAAGATTTATGTCACAGTCCGAAATCCATTTACAGGTTGTGAAATCTCACCCAGCCTAATATAAAATTTTTATAACAAATAGTTTAATCTTATTGTTATTGTTTTTATGATTCAATGAACTAAAATAATATAATAAAACCAAAACGTAGTATTATAATTAATTTAAAGCTATTTAAAATTAGAATCAATTAAAACAAAAAAGTCAATAGTGCGATTCGGAACGCGTTATGACATATTTTTAGGTATTAAATTAAAAAAGTACTTTGCCGCGCTAGGCCTCAAAAAGCGATTTTCTACGCCTAAACTGATTGACAAAACCTCCATTTCAGAGCGTGTGAGGTAAAAAGTAAATTATTGTCTTGTCTTGTATTTCATTATTCTTTTTGGGTCGTGCGTGGGTTCGATCCCCATTTAGCACCGCCATATTGTTTACCTTTTGCATGTAATTAACCGACTACAGGAAAATATAAAGGTTATTTTTCTTTTATTTTTCAACCTCCTTTATTGAACTGTGAGATCCCCTGATATACATATATGTATGCATCTTGCTTACTTTTATAATTACTTTTTATTATTTTATTTAAATAACTTTCACTATTTAATATTCCGTTTTTTATCTAAAGCTATTCTTTATTCCCGTCTTTAAATCGACGTCACCTTGTTTTAACGCAATAATTTATGTAACTATTTATTGTGTACTATCTGTAACCTATTTGATTTTGTTGAAATTATATCTTTTTATTGCGTAATTTGGAGGTAAGAACTTTTGAACGTAGAAAGTTAGCCTATTTTTTCTACATTTATGCTGACATACTGAAGCACCTGTGCCACAGTGGGCGAATACAGAAAAGATGAGTGATTGATCTGTTACGGTTCGCTCCGTGCTCGAATTAAACCGATAAACCGATTTTTTGCAAAAATCCTGGCGATATTTCAAAAACACGGATAATTGTCTAATTATCCATGTTTAGAATGTTTAAAATGACAACACCATTGTCTAATGGTGTTGTCATTTCTGAATCCTACTGAAAAAAGATAGAATTTTTGCGAAAAAACTGGTTGCCTTAGTATGATTACGAAAAGAATCGCTGGCTACTATGAAATAAGAACACTGATTGGCTGGTCGGGCCGTCCAAAACAACATCTTCTCTTATTGGTTAACGACTTGACCTTTCGAATGTCAATCCATTCTCTTACGTGCAATAAACTTTCTGTGAACCAATCAGAGTGAAGAATATCCAATGTTACTAAAGCAACCCGTATTTTTGCAAAAAGTATTTATTTAGTAAGATTGAGAAATGTCGACACCATTGTCTAATTATCCGTGTTTTTACAATATCTCTAGGATTTTTGCCAAAATCATATTTATCAAATCCTCCTACGACATATACATAAAGTACACCAATATAAATATAATATAACTAATCAAATAATATAACTCCAAAGCTAATGAACGTATTTATAAACATGGTGTAATTTAAGACAGGCGTTTACCTACCTTAAATTATACAAATAAATAAATAAATTATACACGTTTGATTTAAAAAGGGTATCTGATATTCGAACATAAATCCATCGCAATTTTTTATCATCCAGAACAACCCTTTCGGGTCGCTGTAATAAAACATAAGATATCTAATTAACAGGGCAACGCGATAAATAAGATATTCCGAACAGGTAATAAATTAGACAGCCCTTCCAGCGATTTATCTCCTTGCTCGGGTTCACGGTCAATTAGACAAAGAAACTTAGCCTAAACTTTGATGTAACCTCAACTAGAGGCGTAAAGCCAGTCTTTTCGCAACACCTTACATCTTGAAACTGCTTATTACAAAACTTTATATTTTCCTGCTAACTTATTACAAAACTTAATATTGTCCTACTTATCACAAAATGTAATATTTTCCTGCTTATAACAAAACTTAATATTTTCCTGCTTATTACAAAACTTAACATTTTTTGCTTATTAGAAAATTTAATATTTTCCTGCTTAATACAAAATTTTATATTTTTTCATAGGGTTGTTACACCGTTTTTACACTGATTAAAATATCAAATAAGCGGTGTTCAGGATGATAAAATTCTTTAAAGTTTAACAGAGAATTACAAGTATTTTAGCTAAATCCGTTATCTTAAAGCGTAACTACGTGTTACATGTACCTAACAATTTTTATCTCGAGTTCTTCCAAACTTTCTAAGGATACGCATTTGCTGGCTGCATTTGCAGATGATAACGCTGATCATTGGACCTACGGGGTGGATCATGATCCATTATCCATCCATATAGAAAGCAGTTCTCAGGCGTTACATTAAAGCGGCTGATGATTAAAAACTGAAACTCGTCATTCTATAAAAATTAAATACAGAAACGTTTCAAACGTTTGTTCTAAATAGTATCGAGTGTCCTAAATATTGACTGGTCGATAGCACTGGAACATTCAGCTATGTGGAACACTAAACGTTCCGTCAGAGCCCCAGAATCAGGATGACTGACATCCGCCAGATGGTATTTGCATTCGGATATGCCAAATCAATTGGTCGATACATACCAACGATGGCTTTGAATTCACTATTTACGTTGCTAGTCTACACTCATTATACAGTCAACTTCTTCTACGTACAAAAATATAGGTACCTACTTACTACCCACCTATTCGTATATCTTCTTATTAAAACAGATGTCAAGCTCGTTATGTGTGACGGCCTTAGACGAATTAATAAAGGTATTGCAAATAGATCAACACTTAAAGAATATTAACAAATTCAATAATTTGTATTGGATGCTACTTCACAAGAGAAAATATTTAAAACTTACTATTACTTACTTCGCGTATTGTTCACTGACTAAGCCTAAAACTAAAACACATATGTAAACGAATTAAAAAGTAGAGTTTTTTTTTAAAGATTTTTTGTAGTTATTTAAAAAAAAAAAAAGTATATCAACCGAATTGAGAGCCTCCTCCTTTTTTGAAGTCGGTTAAAAATAGGCTGTGCTGTCCGGCCCTGTCCTATACACTCTTTCTTGCGCTCGCTTACGCCTGCAAAATGCTTCATAATACCTTCGTACCTTGGACGAATTAACCACTGGACGCGTAACGAGGACCGCGTTCGCCTTTACCCCTCTGTCACTTACCCTGCCTTTTAGACACAGTAAGCAATATGGCGTTGTCAGTATGACGCGAGATCTCGAAGTGGAACATTATCTCAAAAATGGGTAAATACGCTGAGTTAATTTGTAAAAAACATACCGGACAATCAAAACATTTTTCTTTTCACGCGTAAGTATAATTTCAATCTATTAGAGTAGCAATTTTTCGTAAAATAAATAAAATTTGGTATGTAAACAAAATGTAATACGTCATTTCAAAAAGTAATCATTGTACGTGTAAATTCTTCAAAGATATTGCATAAGTAATTTGGTTGGGTTATATGTATCACTCATTCAATCAATTGTCATTTTTATGTCGTATAGGGCTTGAACATATCGATAAACATATCGATGTATGTAAATGAACGAACGAATCCAATTTTAATGTAGGAACTATTCAAATTAATTTCAGATTTACAGTTGAACCCCTAACACGAAGAAATTGGGTGGAACCGGTACGCAGGGAGATAACATGGACGAGGACTCAGGTCTTAGATAACATCTAAGGTCTGATGATGGAGCCAGAAGATAACTATAGGAACTCTGTAATTATACGACGCAATCCTACGAACTTTGAGCTCGTTATATTTTAAATATAGCTTCAAACTTAAAAAAAGGTGCTTTTTTCACCCGCATGGTTCCCGTTCCCGAGGTAATATCAAAACATCCTTCCTTAGTGCTCGCCAATATCGTTAAAGGAACCTGTATGCAAAATTTCAGTTTAATTGGTTTAGCCGTTTGGGCTGTGCGTTGCCTATCAATCAGTCACGGTATTGTTTTTTAGTATTAGACTTATGTTGTACATTATCATAGTGTGTTGTACATTAACATTTAACATTTATCATAAGTATAAAATAGCATTGACAACGCAAAAATTCAAAAATCATAAATGTTTAGCTGTTGCATCATAATTGATCGTTAAACATTTGTTTTTTTTCTTTTTCGAATGCAAGGAAGGATATTCTTACAGCATATTAAAGCAAGTCTCGGTAGCTCATTGGTTAGAGCAGTGGGCCGGATTCCCAAAGGTCGTGGGTTCAAGTCACATCTGAAAATTCACTTGTGGCCGAGTTCATTTGTTCCAATATTTTTCTTGTTAAAATTTATCATAAATGGTGATTACATTTATTATTTGTTTCTAACATAGACCTTGTTAGGTCACAGCAAGAATAAAATTAATTATATTTATGTATGTACGTAAGCTATATACTATTTTTTAATCTTATAATATTTTAATTTTAAGATCGTTTTATTATATTCAAGTAAAACAATCTTAAAACTACAATAAACTATTGGTTGAAATATTCTTGCAATTAGTATTTCAGCTAGTAGTTGCTAGAAAGACTGCCATGGCTTTTTCTTAAATATAGGTAATTTATATGCGATGTTTTGTTGATAACTTCTGTTTGTTGTTTAAAACTGTCATAGCGTATGCTGGACCATACGCTATCCAAACGCTAGTCTACTATTTCTAATTTGGGTTTAGGTTGTGCTAATTTCGTACGGTGGCGTAAATTTTGAGATTTTTAATAAATTGAAAACAAGTTTATATTTTTTCTTACAAATATGCATATTTCTTAAATGTAAATGGATACTAGAGTTGAAATTAAAATGTTTTAGTCTCAACGATCTTCTAATGTCGATGATTATTTTCAATAAATTTTAGTATACTTAGATTTTTAGCTCCAAAAAAATGTAGAATACGAGATATCACAGCTCGAGAAGCACACAGGGGGTTTATTGTCTAATTTTAAGTCTATCACAATCCCTTAAAATTTTTCATTTTAAAGGTACATATTATTCACATCGCATCACATAGCATCGCGCCACAACTATTTGACCTTTGAAAGGGATTGCAATCGATTATAAAATTAAACACTTATGGAGGGGTTGCTATTGTGTATGTCCTATACAATGGTTCTGTAATGAACTAATTACCCATATTTTGTTTTATATAAAAAAGCTCGAGTGATTGAAGAAGTTAATGTAAATAATGAATTATATTACTATATAAACCAAATATTAATGTTTTTTACTCACTTAAAAAGTGATAGTAAGTAAATTGTAAGTCCGCCTGGCTAGCGACTACCATCTTATCCAAGTCCGTTCCGGCAGTTAGAGGTAAGATAGCTAGTTCCTCAGAGATTGAGGATACCGGGAGAGGCGCGCTTCCATCTTAAGCCTTATCAGTACAGTACTAGTATCAGGTTGCATGTATCTACCCAATTTTCACAAAAAAAAAACCCAAACACTAACGCTTTGAAAACCATATTGTATAGTTTTTATGAATTTGAGGTATTTTTTTAATGAGATTTTCATATTATTAGGTGCTTTTTATTTTTCCACGAAATAAACAATTAACTTACTAATTTCTTTAAAACACACATGATTTATTAAACTCTATAGGTTCATTCATTCACTCCTTACTTATCGATAAAAAAATTATCGATTACTTCAAGCACTACTGTCATTATTTGACATTAGTAATCGCCCCTCACCCCCGCAAGAATTGGTTGATCGTGTTTTCATACATTCTTCTCGGGTTTCGTGTCCAGTGGTTAATTCGTCCAAGCTTCGTACCTATATAGGTGATATATATAACAAAAGCTCAGAAACAACATTTAAACACGAATTAAATGTTTGTGCAGATTTAATTGCTTGTAATGAAACTTCATAGTGACGTCGTAAACCGTCCCCATTTGAATCGAGACGGGGAAGGGATGAAGCGTCACGTTCAAAATTAACGGCACGTATCACCGGTGTAATCAAGTAGCGGAATGTTATTCAATTTAAACCTAAATTCATTTAATACTCTATTCTAATGAATATTTCTCAAACATGCTTGGAAATTGGAGAATTATTTTGACAACCTTCATCGAGGTAACTCGAAATTGCCGTACTGGCCTAATAACTTAAAAATGGAACAATCTTTTACTCCAAAACATGTCAACGAAGGAGGTAACTTATCTAAGGTTTTATTTAAATTTCGAACTGGTTTGCAATTAGAAAGCTGTTTATTGAAAAAAAACACAAATGAACACTTTAACGCGGAAAAGTACTATTTTAATCAAATGTTCTGCCTAGGTACTAATTAGTTTTAATTTCGGTGCATTATTTGAGAAAAGTACTATACAACCCTTGTCCACAACTAGGCATTGATGGACTTACGTATTTACACGTCCATCAATGCTTCTTTTGCTGGCCGTTGCAGTAATGTACACTTTTCACTGAGTACTTACAACAGAAAAGAAAGTTTTCAGAAAGTGTTCGGCAGGACGAAAAAGTGATTGACAGTTCTATTATCGTACACAACTCAAAACAGGGACAAAGTAAGCAAATATTTTAATCTAAGCAGGCCATAGACGATAGGTTATGTATGACAGTTTTGATCTTACAGGCATAACCATCATGCAGTCTAGCATGTCTGCAAGGATAACTGCATAGTTTTATCGCACACACGCTAGATTAGGCATGATAGTTATGACCTGTAAGGCCAAAACCGTCATACATAAACTATCGTGTATGGCCTGCTTAAGAAATAAATTTCAAAGAAAACAAGAGAAATACAAATTAAAAAAGTTATTTATGTATGTATGAGAAATCTAATCATGTCACTGGACGAGTCCACGTAGACTGGACGGAGTCAAGGGAGGCTACGAAGTACATTATTATTCCATTAAACTAATCCCTTGAAAGCAACCTAAAATGGTTACTCAAAACAAAACATAATAACGTTAACGAACACTGACAGAATATCCTTGAACAAAAACAGCCTACGATGATTGAAATTAACATAACAAAGCGGTGAACAGACAGCCTTGACATTTTGCCTAAGCTATGAATCCAAGTCCTTAATAAACCCTAAAGAGAAATCCTTGCAAGATTTAACTCAAAATTGAAAACAAAATGTGACTGCAATTTCTCATTATTTCAAGGGAACTGATAAATGCACTGCCGTGACTTAATCCATCCCTTATCGACAATGAGAAACACCAAACAAACTAATCTCCGCTGCATATGTAGTTTCGATATAGTGACACCGCAATCGCTGAGGGCTGGAACGATTGAAATCTCAAACACAAAGAGTTTGACACTTAAAAAACTAGCGGGATGATTTCTAATTTATTTGAATAGTACTGTAGGCCCAATTTCAAACTGAAATAAAGGGAGGTATATAACGAATGCTATTCAGAAATTATAAATCATCCCGCTAGTTCTAGTGAGTGCCAAACTCGTTGTGTTTGAGATTTCAATCGTAAGAGGCTGGAATTAAGTAAAATTGATGACCGATCATACAAGAGATCACCATACATTCTATATAACTTCTCACGTCGACATACTATTCCAACTTATATTATATTTGAAAGACGGAGAGTAACGCATAGGCTACTTTTTATCCCGATATTCCCATGGGAACCACGCGGGTAAAACCGCTGGCGTAAGCTAGTTTGCTAAAAATTAAAGACCCTTCAAGGACTGCCTCTTACATACTCACGATGTTCCAAATGAACATTTTTTGTGTCGAATGAAGGTAAAGTAGATCCTTTTACGAGCTGTGCGTAGAAGTCTCGGGGGAGTGCATTCGCACTTGTCCTGGCGATAAAATCAGCATAAATTGTCGCGCGACTCCCTCCTCCCACGCACATAAATTCTTGCGAGTATGAACCAGCGTGTAAGTAATGGTCTTCTGTGTTTATGCCACATATAGGCCTCACACCCTTGTGATCAATAGCTTTGTCATCGAACCTATTGATGGGAAATTCGAATTTGATTGTGCGTTCCGTAATGTATAGCCACCCTCATAGCGACTTCTGATCGACTTTGCCTGTGTTTTCGACATCTTGAATCCAGATTACGTTCTATGGATGAAAATCATTTCAGATTAGAGTTGACCTTTCTAGTGGCAAGAAGCTTATTACACTATTGAAAGTTCTGTAAACTTTGTTAGTGCAAACAGAATAAATTGAAAAAAATTGCAAAAATTAAAGGAATCAAAAAAGGAAAACATAGACTTAAGACAATGTTCTAATGACGAGCCTCAGCCACTTTACGACGCCTAGGAAACCAGCTTAAGAGGTTTCCATTCAGTTATTTTTATATACCAATCCGCAAGAAGTATCGGCTTGATAAAATTGTATGAAATTGTTTGTTACACTGTAGTAAAAACAAGTAATACAACCGTATAAAACGAGACATTAATGTGTCTCGATTCGTTACAAAGTAGTTGGTGAGGTGCTTTTTATTTTATGGCATTCCTTACATGGGGCCGTAGACGAGCGTATTCTAGTGCCAATAAACTAGTTTAATGTGCCCCATGACTACATAAACTCAGGCGCTTCTTGCCTACCGTAACCAACTGAACAAAATATGCTTTGCAATTATTTATTTACCGATTCAGTTACTGAAATTAAAACAAAAACGAAACATTGAACAAGTATTGACATTAGCATGCCAAACTAAAAAACTTAGCCTGCCGACGACTATATAGTTCCTCTACTCTATGCAATAGGTACACCGATTTGTAAGTATTAGAATCTTATACGAAAGATCGCTAAATCTCAGATTCATACCAAAAAATTAAAGATACAGTAACAGCCTAAGTTTAGCTCATCCAAAATAATAAGCCCTTGACGACTTTCTTGCCGGTTCTTGTCGTTACAAGGTGTCCGGCAGCTGTAGGGTTTACGAACATAAATGGTGTAGCTTCTTTGTCATTCACAAGACGGATTAGATTGAATAAATGATTTTTAGCTTGAGTTTGTTACCATGTCTTAGGGTAAAGCAAAAAGTACTGCTGAAGCAAATGAATTCAAGTAGCTTCTTCACTTCAGTTGTTCAAGTATCTGGCTGGGCAGCTGCAACATAACCCGAAAGACTCATGAATTATTTAAAAGGGGAACGGCCTTCGTCAGGCATTTGAATTATTTTGAAGCGGTTACTCTTGCATAATTAAATGCCCCGTATTTTACTGTGACACTTTTACACGACGGCTGTACGGCATGTACGTCGTAATTGGGTATTTGCAAATTCACTAATTTATTACGCGTTGGCCCGACCCAGTTGTGTAATACATTTCTAAGCACCTGCAAGATTTCAGAAAGTTCCCACCCACTGTTTCAAACTTCGTCGAGGAACGAGAGATCGCATTTGCTGCGAATATTTTATATTAGCGACCGTCTACAACTTTTCCGGTACTTTCGAGTGTGTAAGTGATTGAGATATTTTAAGTTCTGATTACCGTCAAAATGGCAACGTTTTAGGTAAACTCGAAAAATTACTTGCAAATAATTCTTCTATTAAAAATTTATCAGTCCCATTAACATCTGGGTTTATTGTAAGTATCATACTTACAATAAACCCAGATGTTACTGACTTAAAACATTGCATTTGTATGCGACTTAATCAATATTAAATTACGTGGAAAAAAAAACCTAGTGGGAATTCGGAGAATTTGTTTTGTTTCTAACGCTAGTGAATCTACACACATATACACATTTTCTTCAATGTTTTTATATTTTTTACTACGGTATTAAAAAATGAGAAAACGTTGGATGCTGTTCCGAATAAAAAATCTCATAATGCTATATTTTATTCATTGAGTTTTATCTGCAAATCAAACATATTAAGATTAATGAGATTATGTGAGAAGGTTGAGCCCCTGTGTCTAGATCTAAATAAGAGTTTCAAACCAAATTACGTATGTAAATTAGATTCAGTCGGCACCGCTACAGAACCGTATTCTAATTTGCAAACGGTCGTGTGAGTTTATGGCACATATAAAACTCGATATTATTTGGTCACGTTTCAAATAAGACATACTATACCTACACAAAGACATACATACAGCTTAAAGTTTGAAATACTCCTGTCGTAAACTTCTCGCTCTAAATTACTTTATTTAGTGGCAATTAAATGTTAATTTGATTTATAAGTAATATCGTTTCCAATAGGTCTTAAAGAAAATTTAAATATTCATTGGGAATATGTTAAAGTTGTAGTATGATATAATGAATTTAAAAGTTAAGGAACAGGAATAATATTTATTGATAATTGATTTAAATTATGTTACTTACCTAAGTTAAAACTCAAATCTTTTTAGTACAATTACAAAGACTATAATGACATCTCTATTATCACATCTTTAACAAAATACAAGAATCATTGTTACCTATAAACATATTTTATGGTTAAATAAATATGTTACAAAAATCAAATGTAAAATTCACACTAAAATAAATATGCATACAGAGTTACATACATTATTTTTTATATGAGTTCATTTTTATTTTATTCATTCATCAAAGGCTACAAAGAATTCTGGAACCCAAAGCTCGCCTATGATAGTTCCGAAATAGCCGATTTATTTCCCTCTAATAGAACCCCATTCCCGTCTTTGTAGCGATCCTTAAAGAAAATTAACTTTTATATTTTCCCATCTCTTATTCATCCCAATTTATGTGTGGGCGTAGCTCCTCACCTAATGGGCCAAGTAATTGTTACCTTTATATTAATTAATTAAATTTGTGTTTACTTTAAGAATACCTGTAAGCCGGCTTTTATCGACTCGATAACGCGTCGCTGTCCCGCTCACATCTTAGCGGAGTAAGTAAGATAGCATGGGTGCGCTATATCATATATATACGCGGGATATAGCGGTGTTCATGCCCCCTAGCGTGAACACCGATCTATGAGCTGCTCCCTACTGGGTGGTAGTTTTGGATAAATCTGGTGCCGCGGTTCGAATCCATATATAAAATATTTGTTGTTTGTTATTGATTATTGTTTTTAATTATTCAGTTCAATTTCCATAACTCTTATTAATGCCCTATTTTCTTTTCTTATTTTTTTTTTATATCCATTTTACCATCAATTTAATTACTATTTTAACCGATACAATACACTACACACTATACTACTACACAATTTACAAACATCGATATTCACAGTTTGATGCTCATCCTAACCAATAACGCCGTTGCTGTGCTGCCCGCGTTACACCTGGGTAAGGCTGAAAACCGGTGTTTTCCCGATAGGCAAAATTTCACACACCGAGTCCTGGCCCTTTTTGCTGCTGCTCACACGTGCATTATCCACCTTCTTCTTTCTTTTGTAAATTTTTCTGTCAATCTAATTATTTGTTTGTCTGTTATTTTTTTTTATATAAATGTATAGTAATATGTAGGTATGTGTGTGTTGTTAGCAAATAAACTCTTTATCTATCTATCTATCTATTATCAAGAAAAATGTTGAAAATAAAATCAACCTGAGTCCTTTATATTTAAACGGTGCGTACTTTTCCTTCAGACGATTCATTTTATCTTTAATGAGAAAGGTAAATTAAAACTGCGGGTCAGACTTTAATGCCTTTTTGCACAAATACTATAGAATACCAGCGTTTTTACAGCGTAACATTCGGTAAAAAATAAATAAAAAATTGAACTCCGACTTCAAAAAGTAAAGTAAGTAGGTATAAAAATGAAAACCAAAAAGTACCAAATAATAAAACCCCATAATTACAACAGAAACCGTCTAAAAAATATACTTTTTGTACTCTCATGTCGTCTCATGTCGCCCTGACGGAATGAGACAAGTTGCTTTTTTCTAGTACCTATATTTTCTTGTTTAATATTTATCACATAGAACTAGCATTTTAAAATAAAAAATAAAAATAAAAAAATAAAAAAATTTATTACTCGGACAACAAAGATCCATAATTGGTTAGTAGGTGATACAAAACGAAAGCTTAATTTCTATGTTAGTACTTAATAACTAGAACGGAGCGAGTGATACAGCACATGTGCGAGATCAATGGACAGTCCCCATAATCGGCAAAGCTTGTTAAAATACTGTTCGGGCTGCCACGGATTCGACGCAATAGGGATCCCGCTTTTTTGCGCAAAATAGCCGGGAAACTGTCGACATGCGCCTCCGCAAACATCCCCGACGCACTACAGAAACGCGGCAGCCGCAAAAGTACTCTAAAAGCATTATTATATTGTACGCGCAGGGCGTCGTACGACTTTTTGGTATATTTGACCCATAAGCTACTTGAATAGAACGAAGAACAGTATGCTTTGAATAGCGTGATTTTAACTGTGTCAGAACTACGATAAAACCTACGTGCCAACATCGTCCTTTTCCATGTCTAAGTCATCTTTTAAATCATCCGTAACAATGTGGCCAAGATATTTAAACTGGTTGACTCTGCAAAGTGGTGAGCCATACAACCGGATAGGAGGTACTGTACTAGGACATTTGCTACCTGCCCTAAACACCATAAACTCACTCTTTTTAGTATTGTACAGCAATCCATGAGTTTTAGCATACGCTTCACAGACACTTAGTAGTTTTCTCAACGCACCGACCGAAGGGGCCAGCAACACCATGTCGTCCGCGTAGCTTAAATTATTAACGCATATATTTCCAATATGACAACCAACATTAGTGCCGCTTAGCTCCCTGATCAGTGCGTCTATATACAAATTAAAAAGCTTCGGCGACGTTAACCCGCCCTGTCTGACACCACATTCCATTTGGTATGGCTCAGAGTACGTATTCGCCCACCTAACACAATTACTTTGGTTCGCATAGTAATTAAAATACAAAACAATAAAGTTACAGCACAAAGTACGTTCCTATTACGTAACAGATAGGCATGCAATATCTACCTTATTAAATGAACATGTTCGAGAAGTTGTGTATGAGCTTATTAATAATTGTTTAAATATCTAGATACTACAATATGTTAACTACCTATCTATACAACAAGATAGGTACCGGTGCAGCCTGTTCCAAAACCCCGCAAGTTTGCACACCCCTTTTTATTCAACATCGACGTTTGAACGTTGATGAATGGATGGTGCGGATTTAAATCGGGCTGTGACGCAGCCATTCAACGTTTGACAGAGCCTCGTGCCTAAAGCAGGCCGTACACGCTAGGTTATGCATGACAGGCATGCCTGTGCAGGCAAAGCCTACATACAAAACCGAGTTTAATAGAGGACAGACGTAGCTGCACGACTGTCTGTTGGTTCTTTTGCAAGTTTGCCATCACCGGCAACACACGACGACATGGTTGCTTTAGTTTAGTAAGTTTTTCATTCAATAAAATTTGCTAACTTGTCACCGACTCTGTGACCACTGTCCCATTTGTGGCCACTGACCCAAATGTGGTCACTGACCTAATTGTAGTCACAGGCTCAATTGTGGCCACTGAGCTAAATGTGGACACTGACTTAATTGTGGGCACTGACGCAAATGTGACCACTGACCTAAATGTGGTCACAGACCCAAATGTAGCCACGAAATCTATAGTTGTCCTATACCCAATTGTTGCCACTGAACCAAACGTGACCACTGACTCAAATGTGGCCACGGAACCAATAGTTCTTATCAACCTAATCGTTGCCACTCAAACCTTAATGTGACCACTGACCTAAATGTGGCCACAGACCCTACATTTGCCACTGACCTAATTGTGGCCCGTGAACCAGATCCAATCGTGGCTACTGACTGCCTCAGTTAGGAGTTAAGGACCACTGACTGACCGAACTGTGGAACTGATTTAATTGTAGCCACTATCTAGCTGCTAAACTAGAGACGTACCGACTAGTCGGGGAAGCCGACTATTATCCGGCCACATTTGTAATAATTTATAGTCGGCAAAAAGCATCGACTAGTCGGTCTATTGCTTTACTCTTATTTTTATACTAAAAAACATTTAAATCGAGGCAATTAAAATAAAATAGTATTACAATTATTATTTTTTATCAATCTGACATTTTCTCATACGATTTAGGAATAGGAACTCTCTCTATCCTACTTTAGATAAACTATTGGTTCTGTGAACACAGTAGTCTACGCTTGCTTTATTATAATGAAAATAAAAGGCCAAAAAATAATTTTCGGAACAAAAAAAAAATTCCCTTCGCTGCTCCCTCTTGGAAGTCCTTAGTGTGCCGAAATCTGTTGATAAAAATTCCCCTTTTTCCCCTTAATTTACCCTCAATCAAAAATCGCGTTCGATAATTTTAAAAAATATACATAGGAACTTGTGTGCCAATTTACGTCAAAAGTGGTTGAAAAATGCCACCTGAGGGTATAAAAGAGACGCAAACGAAATACTGCTAAGTGAATTCCCTAACAATTAATTTAATTGTATATCTTCTATGGAGTTTAGAACTGTGTCAGTGCCAGTGTAGCAGAATTCGATTTAAATTTTTTGAATGCAAGAATAAGTACTAAAAGCAAATTCCAAAGGAAATAAATGAATTGACAATGAATTCACTTAGCAATATTGCGTTTGCATCCTTTTAAACCCCGTGTGGGCGAGAACAGACTGACATACGGACAAAAGCATTTTTACTCAATCTCAAAACTGAGACGGTTTGCTCTTTCGGTCAATAATTGGATTGAAATCAAGAACTAAAATTACAATTAAACCTTTTTTTATCTGAATTTAGAACATATCGTCACGTAACCTAGTGTTTGCTATTTAAGTATTAATTATTTGTTTTAGAATCACAGTTTAGCCACAGACCAGCCTGATTATGTAAATTGTTTCTATCAACGTTTACTACTTTGGTAAGATAGTTGTCACATTGATTTGTCAATCAATTTCAATCAAAACCTGTTAGCAACAGAGTTAGATAATCAACTAGCAGGTAAAGAATAAAGATTTTAACAATTATTTTTTTTTTACTGAGGGGCAAGTAATGCTGTAAGAAGACGAAAGAAATTCTCTGCAGAAAGTCTCTGCCCTGTCTGGCAGCAATCGGTTTTTTTGCAAACGACTCGTCGGCCAGTCGGCTAGTCGGCCAAAGTCATAGCCGGCCCTATGCTAAACCTAAAACAGAGCACAGATAATAGAATGGAATCCTATGTCTTAGGTTTTTTTGTTACGAACCTGCCATGTGTTCGTCTTTTTCCTTCCACAAACAAATGAGAACGAGAGCTTTGCATGACGACCTACCACACGCTCAGTTATGCATGACAGCCTTGCCTGCTTTTTAAAAAGGGAAAAAACCGACAGGCAAAAGATATCTATTTCAATAATTTTTGGTTGCATGTACAGGCAAAGAAAACTGTATAGTTTTATCACACACACGCTAGGTATTACGTGTATGGCCTGCTTAATACGCAGCATATTGGAACTCGTACGTAAACACGCCACACGATCTGCAGTGGCTGATACTTCTGCTGAAAATTCCGCCTTGTTCAAAGCACAGCTCAAATCAACAACTCAACGTACGAATTTTGATTTATTTTTCTATAAAATATCGCTCAACATAAGCTCGTCATGAATCGCTCGTAGCAACATTGTACTTTGGGCTTGTGCTACAGCACTACTCATTAGTTAGAACGAGAGTGTCATAGTATTTAGTTAGAAGTAAACACCATTCTGATGATTAGTATTTATTTTTAAACTGCTAGTGAATAAATCAAAAGATTTTTGACCGATGCCTCAGCTTATTAATTTCTGTCAAGCATATCAAAATTACTTATTACGTTGGGCTTTATCTTCTAATTTTCCCTGAAAAAGTGTATTCACTTTTGCCAGTCTACTGACAGCGACATCTACGAGCAATCGCAAGAAGCTTATAATCAAGCTTTCAAAGCTCTCGGACTGCACGCAGCTCTACGCTACGTGTCGCGCTTACTCTTCTGTAGTTTCATTCACTTTGACCAGAGGTCGCTTTTACAGCTTTAATTTCTTATGAGCGACTTCATAAAAGGAGTTTGTCAATTAAGGTGTCTAATTAAATGTGTTTCAAATACTATGGACAGATTGAAATAATTATTTTGTTAAGCTTTAACATAAATAAATAAATATTTCCATACAATCACACCAATTATGTAGCCCACGTTGTGTTTCATGATGAGAAACTTGTGTTATTATGGATACTAGATAACGGATAAACATACGTAGGGTAGCCTGTAGTAATCATGCCCCCCCCCCCCTCCCCCATCTTGGAAATTTTAACAAATTCGATAAGAACGAGGTAAGTATATTAAAAATATTGATATTTGTACTTTTTACTTATAATATGATATATTATAATTAAGTTGATATGTTTACAGATGATAATACACTATTTATATATTTTTTCTTTATTTTGTTATTATAACATCAATTAATCAATGTGCCAACTATTAGTGTAAAAGCTTAGGTATATGGAAGTGCAATGATTGGCACCTATGCCAATCATTGTATAAAAAAATTACAAGTACAATGATTGGCACCTATGCTTATAATTGTATTTTGAAATATATAATATTATATTTTTTATAATTATTGTTTTTACCCAAGTGAATAAAACTTTAATATATTTTCATACCGCTGCTGATATTTTTTTCGGTTTCGCCTCATAATTAATGGCTACCTTCTTTAGGTGGTGCTATTCATACGTTTTCGTAAGTGCCAATCATTTCAATTATTACAGTGAGCCATTATTATACTAACTTACTTAATATCATTCTTATTATTAAGATTCTTAATTAGTAAAACCTGCAGAATACAAAGAACTTTTGTTTGCACGCAAAAATAACTACTAGCGGCCCCTTGGGAATACCGGGATAAAAATAGCCTATGTTTTAATCGAGGCTATCTTCTATCTGTCTATCAAATTTTATCTTAAATGGTTCAGTAGTTTTTGCGTGAAAGAGTAACAAACATCCAAACATGCTCACAAAGTTTCGCATTTAAAATATAAATGTAGGATTAAAGTAGGATACTGATGCTCTTCTTGTAATCTGGCTAAAAACTCTTACACGGAAAGAAAGCCATGTGGCAAACCCGTATTATGTATCAATAGTAACAAATGGCTTGCTGTAAAAAAAAATTGGATGCTAAAGAAAAGACAGAAAGTGATATTCGGGAATAAAAACGTAAAAAAGAAGATAACAAATCTAAAATTATAGTAACTGAAGCTAAAAAAATAAAAAGGTCAAAACACTCTCACTTATTGAAACAAAAATAATAAAAAAAAAATTTAAAAAAAAATCTTAATAGGTAAGCTATAAACAAAAGAAAAGAAAGAAATAAAGTTTATGATTTTTTATCTGCGAACATATAACATGGAAGCATTTCTGACGCTCGAAAATGACACCACGAAAAGTGCTTTAGTTGGGTTGGGCGTCACCTTTAAAAACTGTCCTATTTCCCGGATCACTATGGTCTGTCTCGTGGTTGAAGCAACGTCATTGAACGCCTGTCAAACGGGTCACGAAAAATTATAAAAAATGCCGTCATGTATTGTAAAATGGTGCAGAAATAGCACAAATGATTCTCGCAAGTCTGATGGGATTATTTTTCACATGTAAGTACTGCGATTTCTACAATAAAACTTAATAAAAATAATTTTGTATCCCGTACAGGGATGTATTATTCCGAATGAAGTAAGTAATTTAAAAACTTATCGCACTTATATCATAATGTACTATTATTTGACAGTTCATATCGTATTCAATCCGCTACAATTTGTATGGAATGACATTTAACATGATACATTAAGAACTGTAAAATGAATACGATTGACTTTACGAAATCGCCTAGCAGATTTAGGTGCATTATAATGGCATTATAATGTTTGCTATTAAATAGCACTAGGCATAAACAAACTGCTTAAAAATTCTGTAATAGAGCCTAAAGCACTAAAAACAATTGACATGATTTCATTTTTAACAAGGTACCTTAAGTCGAAAACCATTTCGAGATTTTTCAATTTCTAACACCGTACGTATTTTATCGGATTGTTTATTCAATTATTTAACTAAATATTTGGAATAAACCCCGATTTGTCGTGGTCAAGGAATAATAATGACATTGCTTTGCTTATAAAAGTTCTGTTATTAAAAAAACAATAAAAAAAAACGCTGTCAATATAGTCAAAGAATATGTAACAGTGCATTTCAATGAAATGAAAATAAAAAATAAACGATAAAATGTTTCAAAATTTTGATTGAAATATTTCAGTTTTGAGACACAAATTTTATCCAAATCAATTCGTTCAGCCGTTTTTGCGTGATTTTGTAACAAAGATCTAAGTACTCAAACTAAACATCCAAACACTCACATATTGTAGGATAGAGATAGAATAGAATTGGACTAGTTATGACTATTCGCAATTTTGCTGCGAAAATAAGCAATGGGTTCAATGCCAAATAAAACTGCAAAAATATACACACCAAACTAATATATTTCCAAAATGAAAATTCTAAATATTTCTCTGAATATTTTTTTCTTGAAATTTACCCATCATTCATGGTTGCAGAATCTTACTTACAATAAAATCATACTACCAACATAAACGGAAAAATCAAAAGAATAGTGAAGTACCTATCTTAACAACTTGAACATGATATCGATAAAAATATTAATAAATAACTCATTAATCTCAAATATTTTATATTTTATACTTTGGAACTAAAACCAGACGATAAATCCCAACACACATGCTAGCAAAAACAAATTTTTCGAAACAATTGTTAACATTAAATGATAAACATATTTGTCTAAAAATATCTGGATCTTTTTCTCCTGATGATGACGCGATGAATGGATTATCGCTTACTTTTTTGAATTACAAAAGGACAAGAATCAGGTTATTTATTAAGCAGCGAGTTCAAATAAATCTATTTTAATGAAAATACGTTGCTATAAAAACTGCTCTATTTTAGTTTGCCTCGAATTTCAGTCTCGGAGGCTGCAACAACAAAAACAGTATAAAATTATAAACACCATAGCATAGAAATCAATCGCCGAAAATATCGATGAAAAATATATTTTTCACATCTATGGCACCTCACTATAACTGGCGTTATTTACATTAAAAAATATGCATTTTTCAATGATTTCTCATAAATAATTCAGCTTTTTTATGATGTTTCAATAATTAGGCATCAGAAATTGCGTGCATATTTAGTATCTTAGATAAACTGACCTATTTAGTTACCTGTAAGGCTCCAATGAAAATCTGGCTAAGAATATGTTTTAAGGACATTTTTACTCTCATAACGCCACAAATCTCACATTTTCCATAAACGTCTTGGCCTTTCCTCCCTTTAAAATCAAGTAAAAATAGCAAGACTAATATTAAACAACAACAAAACAATCTTGCAGGCGAAAACTTTACAAGAAATACAAACGTAAACAAAACAAACTTCATTTAAGTGTCATGTTGACTTGACAACGTCACAGTGTATTTTTTAAATTAATTTGCCAAGGTATGTCCGCCAGAAATCCTTACTACTGGCAGAAGCTCTTTTAGAATGAGTAAATATTCAAATTAATTTTATAATGAGTTATAAAAAATAAAAAAATTGCAAAAGGAAAAAATACGTGTCTCTTATTTTTATATGTAATTTCTAAATAAAAAATAAAAACGTAGGACAAATTTTATGAAATTTTATCAATTGAAGGCAGTATAGACGATTGTAGTGGCATTGTAAGGGTTCATGTTAATTCTACTTAACAGCATTAAGCATTTGTTTACTACTTTAAACTGCTATTATAGATCCAAATGCACTAAAAACAGTTTAAAAAGGTACAGCGGCGTTGTGGTTTGCTCCACTAAAACTAAAGGCATTACAAAATAATGTTGATATTTGCCAATATCCAACAGTTGTAAAGTGCAAAGCATCTAAATGGTTTTTAATTGCTAATATAAAGCGTCAAGATGCTCGGTAAACTTTTTTTTTTCTCTTTCTTAACTTATCTAGGACTATACGGATATTAAGTTCCACATAAGTTTACTATATTCCTTTCTTTTAATGCTTTCTGTGTTCCCTCTTTAGAACTGCCACTCATTGCTCATTCACACGTTCAATTCAAGATAACATTATACAAAATTCACGTTTCGCATGATTGCAAAGAAAATTAAACGTAATTACAAACACAAAGGTCTGACAGAACAAAATGGCTCGCCGTGTGACAGCCGTGACGGAAAGAAAACAAAGCACGAATAAAAATAACTTGGGGCGCTTAAATTTTATTTTATTCTATAACCGCTCGCTTGCTTTAGATTTGAAAAAAGGTCGCGAACTTTGCTTTTGAAATTTGACACATTTCACTCGGCGCGGTCGCCCTCATTAAAAGTCGATTTACAATCAATCCAAGTGGCCTATCATAATTTATTTTACAGTTTTGTGCAGACGATAAAATAGGGAATAAAATAACGATAGTTTTTTCGATGAAAGTTAAATGTATAATGAAATAAAACTCCTTACTCCGGTTGACCACAATTTATTCACCAATATACACAGCAAACAGCAATTAATATTTCAACCAGTAAAGTCACAGTTATTTTCCAACATGTCGACACTTTGACCGCCTTCAACAGAATGCCGCCATTTTTCCGCCATGATTCAATCGGTCCTTTCTCCCTCCAACTTCCAACTTCCGGTTCCAACATGTTTTTAAAACAGATTAGCTTCTCTAAAAAAAACCATATGTTTTATTTTAAATATGCTGTAGGAATTAGACAATCAGCCTACCACTCGTCCATCCTGACGGAGTGTATGTCCCCATACACTTTCTTTGAGCCTAACACTCGGTCGATTGAATCACGGCTGATTTATGAACATTCTGTATAGTGATTAAGTAAAGAAAGCGAGAAAAATAAAATAGTTAATAATAACGTGCTTTAACGTTAACAAATCTAACTACTTGATCATCAGAATTGTATAAACACTTCAAACAAACACTATCTCTTAAACATTTAAAGATTCCACTAATACAACATAACAGATATGTACAAAATTGGAAATCGATAACAGTTATAAATTTCTTTAGGAAGTTGACAATAATTATCTATCACTAACTTGTTAATTCTTACTTCACAATTTTTATTAATAAGTAACTAATAAAATACTCAAACGTATTTTCTGTTTACTTCGATACTGTATTAAATTCAAAAGTATTCATTCCAGAATTCCATCAGGTTCCATTCCATAATCATTTTCCAAACAAGTCAATCATGAACCCATTCCATTTCTCATGATTGACGCGAATTAATATGTGAACCCTTTTCCATTTCTCACATATCAATCCGATAATTCCATTATTTCCATTTATTCCATTGTATATTATTGTATATGTAAATTCATATTCATAATTAATATCAATTTCTATTAGGTTTCTTAAATAAGTTCATATTCATAATTTATATTCAATCATTCATATTCATTCATATTATATTTCAACAATTGATTGACGCGAATTAATATGTGAACCCTTTTCCATTTCTCACATATCAATCCGATAATTCCATTATTTCCATTTATTCCATTGTATATTATTGTATATGTTAATTCATATTCATAATTAATATCAATTTCTATTAGGTTTCTTAAATAAGTTCATATTCATAAATTATTTTCAATCATTCATATTCATTCATATTATATTTCAACAATAAATTCATATTCCTTATTTATATTTAATCATATTATATTACATTTCACCATTAAACTTATATTCATAATTAATATCAGTATAAATTTTAATAAATAAAATAAAAAATACACAATTCTAAATATGAGTGTACCTACTTAATCGGAGCTAGAATAAACTACCTTCATCCATGGCATTAAGTGACGATAGAATCCTCATCTGTATCCTTTTCACCAAGATCATCACTTAAGCCGCGTTTGTTAGTTTTGAGTACTATATCGTTCTCATCATTATTGCTATCATCAATCGAAAGTGAAGCTATGTGAATCCAAGGAGCCATCCTGTCAGCTGAAACGGTAGTTCCACGTTTGTATTTACCACTACTTAATCCTGGGGCCGCAGCAATTTTATAACGGTCTTGCCCAAGCGCTGCTACAATCCTAAATGGACCTATATAAGACGCTAACAATTTTTTTACTTTTCCCATCGTTATTGAAGGACGTCTTTGTTATTTTCACGAGATCTCCTACATTGTAAATACGCGCTGGGCGCCTATCTTTATTAAAATTCATTCATTCAATTCATTCATTCGTCGTTCGTGCCTTTAACGAAGCAGTCGTGTACTATTTTTAATCACTTCAAGTTCATTCTACCGTCATTATGGCAAAGTGTTCTAAGTGTAATAAAAACATCTTAAAGAAATCACCAGGTCTAGAGTGTAAAAAATGCAGTAAATACTTTCACTGTACTGTGGAATGCGCTAATCTTACAAACAAGCAAATCGCCGCAGTTCGCTCTGCAGATAGCTTAGATTGGTCTTGTCAAGTATGTCTAAAAACTATGTCAAAGCGGGGTTCACTTATAATACCCGATGACTCTGAAGATGATGAAGAAATTGAGGATTTAAATCTAGACAACGCTACTATAAAAAAGCTGCTGGCTGGAGTGGAGAAAATTGTGGCAAAAGCGATTCAGAAGGAATTAAGTTCAATCACAGATACACTGACTTTCTTGAGTGATAAAATTGATGACTTTAGCGAATGTATGGAGGTGTTCCAGGAAAAAATAAAGGATATGGAAAAGAAAAATGTGCACCTATCCAACACAACTGCATATTTGGAAACACAGCTAGGCGCCCTTCAACAGCGAGTTCATGAGCTCGAACAGGCGAGGTTGTGTAATAGTATCGAAATAGCAGGTATACCTTTTAAGGAGAACGAAGTCCCGATGCAGCTGGTAAAAACTATCGCCCAAAAGTTAAAAGTAGGCGATGTTCCCGTTAAAGAAGTTAAGCGATCGCGCCAACGTGTTGGTCAAGATGGATCATTAACAATTTCGCTTGAAGAAGGCCAGCGAGATCGATGGTTATCGCGAGCAAAAGAGCAGCCACTTTCGCTCAAGGACATAGACTCCGCATGCGCTGTGGACGCTAAGGTCTACGTTAGGGAACTCCTTACCCCTTACAACAGAGCACTCCTATGGAAAGCAAAACAAGACTTGTTGCCTTCTTTTAAATATGTATGGTTTAAGGATGGTCTAATTCGTGTACGAAAGGAACCTCTAGCAAAGGTATTTATTATTAGAGGTGAAGGTGATATTAAAAAGTTACTATCGTAAAGTCATTCAATTATCTGTTATCCTATATCTTTTATAATGGACTGTGATATAAACGAAAACATATCTGAACTAACAGATTGTTCAAACCTAAAAGATTTTTTTCAAGTATTACCTAAAAAAACAAAGTTCACTTGTATACATTTAAACATTAGATCACTCATAAAGAACTTCTCAGCTTTGTTGCAATGCATAGAAAGCTATAAGAACCTAATCGATGCAATTATTGTCACAGAAGCGGGTATCTCTCCACATCTTATTTCACTGTTTAGTATTGATGGTTACACAGCTCACACAAAGCTAAGACCGAGCCGTAAAGGCGGAGGTATTATAATTTATGTTAGTAATAAACACTCATTCAAAGTAATTGAATCTATAACATATAACTTTGAAGCACTCTTAGGCACATTGTCTACTTCTTATGGTTGTAATTATACTTTGTGTGCACTGTATAGACCACCAGTTCCGCGGCCTCACCAAGTTAAAAATTTCTAAAAAGCGCCTTTGTCAACGATAAAGTTTTTGAAGTTTTCCATGATTTCGGCAGCGAGGTCTCGTTAATAAAACATTCCATTGCTATTAATCTTGGGCTACCTTTTGATTCTAATCCTTCACCGCTCAAGGGTTTTGGTAATATTATTGTTCACACTCTTGGGAAGGTCCTGGTCGATGTAGTTATTGATAACGTAAGGGCCGTGGTACCCTGTCTTGTGGTGTCAGATGCGCACTTGGATTCACCACTTTTAATAGGCCAAAGTTACACTGAGCAACCGCATGTTGTGGTATATAAGGACTCGCAAACATTGAATTTTTTTGGGGCAATGATCAAGAAAACTCATTCGATCATTTGAAAAATTTACGGAATTACACACAGACGCAAGCAAAGTAGGAATAGGGGGTATTTTGTTACAAAAATCCAAAGATAATGATGGTTTACGCCCTGTCGCATTTTTTTAGTCGGCAAACCTCCCCGGAAGAGAAGAACTTCCATTCCTACGAATTAGAGACGTTAGCGGTCATCAGTTCCTTGAGGAAGTTCAGGGTTTAATTGCTTGGGTTAAATTTCAAAATAGTTACTGACTGCAACGCGTTGCGCTCAACCTTTAGCAAACGTGGCCTGATACCCCGAATAGCTCGCTGGTGGCTGCAAATGCAGGAGTACCAGTGTACCGTTGAGTATCGTGCGGGGACTAAAATGGGACACGTCGATGCTCTCTCTAGAAATCCTATCGCTAACGAAGAGAATGAGATGTTGGAGAGTTGCAGTCATGTCCATAAGCAATGCTGATTGGCTTCAT
This sequence comes from Chrysoteuchia culmella, assembly GCA_910589605.1. Lineage (NCBI taxonomy): Eukaryota > Metazoa > Arthropoda > Insecta > Lepidoptera > Crambidae > Chrysoteuchia > Chrysoteuchia culmella. The sequence continues at coordinate 14,317,172 of OU342651.1, read as the reverse complement.
ACTCTCCAGTTAGGGGACTCTAAACTGTGCCGAATTAGGGATGTTCTTACTACTGATCTTGATGAAAATAGCCTGAAACATATTAAAGATAATTATTTAATAAAAGATAATAAGCTTTACAAAATTCTAGATGGGGATAGATCTAATATACGTTTGGTGGTACCGAAGGGTGCAAGGTGGCAATTGTGCAAACTCAATCATGACGAAATGGGTCATTTCGGAATAGAAAAAACTACTGAACGTATTAAGAAATCTTATTGGTTTCCGAAAATGTCCCGATTTATTAAAAAGTACGTGTCTGCTTGTATTAAATGTGCGTATTCAAAAAAAGACACAGCTTCATATGCCGGGCATATTTATCCTATTCCCAAAATAGATATCCCCTTTCACACACTACACATTGATCACCTTGGACCCTTCGTTAAATCTAAAAACGGAAATTCTTACCTGCTGGTTATCATTGATTTTTTCACGAAACTTATATTCATTAGACCTGTTAGAAACACTAATATGCGTTATGTGCTAAAGGTGTTAGAGGAAATATTCTATACATTTCGCACCCCCAATCGTATTATCAGTGATAGAGGATCGTGTTTCACATCTCATCTTTTTAGAAGGTTCTGTTTGGACAAGAGTATAAGACATAGTCTGAATGCGGTCGCATGTCCTCGTTCTAATGGACAGGTTGAACGGTACAACCGTACAATACTTAGTTCTCTGACCGCAAAGAACTTGAGTGATGATGAACGATCTTGGGGCAGTAATGTAGGCAAAGTGCAATTGGGCCTTAATAATACAACTCAAAAGACAACGGGCAGGACTCCATCCGAGGCCATGTTTGGTCCAATAATGAGTTCCGAGGTTGATCCAAATCGTAATGAAATTAGACAGGAGACATGTTCTGATGGTGATCTGTCCGTTGTCCGACAAGAAGTTAAGGACAACATTGATAGTGCCCAGGATAAGATGAGAGATAATTTTTTTTTTTTTTTTTATTTATTCATGTTATACAAAGTGATACATCAATACAAAAACAACCGAGTGACTAAAACCCAATTAGGTTTGTCCAGCCACGCGTATTCGTCAAAGTATGTGGTAAACATAAACAATACAACTAAGCAGTGTTCTTATAAACATAATTGTACTTAATTTCTATAACACAAGAATAAAAGTTTTAAAACGTCATCGCAAGTGAGACCTTATCCGATAAGAGCAAAAAGGCACATGTTCTAAGCGACAATCTGTGCGTTAATAAATAGTTGTCAATAAAGACAAAAACAAAGTATCAACAAAAAAAAAATGCATAAAAATCACGGTACACATACATAAATACAAATGCTCGGATGGAGTCCTGCCCGTTGTCTTTTGAGTTGTATTATTAAGGCCCAATTGCACTTTGCCTACATTACTGCCCCAAGATCGTTCATCATCACTCAAGTTCTTTGCGGTCAGAGAACTAAGTATTGTACGGTTGTACCGTTCAACCTGTCCATTAGAACGAGGACATGCGACCGCATTCAGACTATGTCTTATACTCTTGTCCAAACAGAACCTTCTAAAAAGATGAGATGTGAAACACGATCCTCTATCACTGATAATACGATTGGGGGTGCGAAATGTATAGAATATTTCCTCTAACACCTTTAGCACATAACGCATATTAGTGTTTCTAACAGGTCTAATGAATATAAGTTTCGTGAAAAAATCAATGATAACCAGCAGGTAAGAATTTCCGTTTTTAGATTTAACGAAGGGTCCAAGGTGATCAATGTGTAGTGTGTGAAAGGGGATATCTATTTTGGGAATAGGATAAATATGCCCGGCATATGAAGCTGTGTCTTTTTTTGAATACGCACATTTAATACAAGCAGACACGTACTTTTTAATAAATCGGGACATTTTCGGAAACCAATAAGATTTCTTAATACGTTCAGTAGTTTTTTCTATTCCGAAATGACCCATTTCGTCATGATTGAGTTTGCACAATTGCCACCTTGCACCCTTCGGTACCACCAAACGTATATTAGATCTATCCCCATCTAGAATTTTATAAAGCTTATTATCTTTTATTAAATAATTATCTTTAATATGTTTCAGGCTATTTTCATCAAGATCAGTAGTAAGAACATCCCTAATTCGGCACAGTTTAGAGTCCCCTAACTGGAGAGTATGAAGCCAATCAGCATTGCTTATGGACATGACTGCAACTCTCCAACATCTCATTCTCTTCGTTAGCGATAGGATTTCTAGAGAGAGCATCGACGTGTCCCATTTTAGTCCCCGCACGATACTCAACGGTACACTGGTACTCCTGCATTTGCAGCCACCAGCGAGCTATTCGGGGTATCAGGCCACGTTTGCTAAAGGTTGAGCGCAACGCGTTGCAGTCAGTAACTATTTTGAAATTTAACCCAAGCAATTAAACCCTGAACTTCCTCAAGGAACTGATGACCGCTAACGTCTCTAATTCGTAGGAATGGAAGTTCTTCTCTTCCGGGGAGGTTTGCCGACTAAAAAAATGCGACAGGGCGTAAACCATCATTATCTTTGGATTTTTGTAACAAAATACCCCCTATTCCTACTTTGCTTGCGTCTGTGTGTAATTCCGTAAATTTTTCAAATGATCGAATGAGTTTTCTTGATCATTGCCCCAAAAAAATTCAATGTTTGCGAGTCCTTATATACCACAACATGCGGTTGCTCAGTGTAACTTTGGCCTATTAAAAGTGGTGAATCCAAGTGCGCATCTGACACCACAAGACAGGGTACCACGGCCCTTACGTTATCAATAACTACATCGACCAGGACCTTCCCAAGAGTGTGAACAATAATATTACCAAAACCCTTGAGCGGTGAAGGATTAGAATCAAAAGGTAGCCCAAGATTAATAGCAATGGAATGTTTTATTAACGAGACCTCGCTGCCGAAATCATGGAAAACTTCAAAAACTTTATCGTTGACAAAGGCGCTTTTTAGAAATTTTTAACTTGGTGAGGCCGCGGAAATACACATAGTCTTATTAACGGTGTCTGTATGTTTGTTGCTATTTTTATTTAGGCAGTTCTCTATCGAATGACCGAATTTCTCACAAAACGAACATTTAGGTGTCCTGCAAGCATCAGGTTTATGACCAAGTCTATAACATCGTGCACACTTAAGCAAAGGATTGGGGCATTTCAAATAAGGATGCCCCTTTTCTTTACAATTAAAACAAAACAAATCAGACGTCTGACGTTCTCTACCATTAAATTTCATACTACTGTTTGCTCCTTGATCATAAATCTGTCTACTCTTAAATAAAGGACGTTCAAAGCTATTACAGTCTTTGTTACTCATAAGGAACTGCAACAACTGTTCCGGCTGTGAGCAACGCAAAGCTAAGGCACTTGATTTTGTTGTTCTATCGCTAATGCCATGGATGATGCAATCCACTGCACGTTTTCCATTAATGTCACAACGGTTTAACAATGCTAGCTTTTCGTAATAATAGACATCGATAGCTTCATTAGGTCTATTACGTCTTTTAAGCATCTCTTCCAGGGTTTGGCCATAATTTTGTTCTGAGGGAAAAGCGCTCACTAACTTTTCTTGCCATTCAGCCCACGTGAATAATATAGAATCAAGGCTCTCATACCAAGTTTTGGCCAAACCCCGGAGTTTCTGCATCGCGAAATGTATGATCGTTCGTTCGTCCCAACCATAAACGGAAGCACACTCATTCACCTTCTTCAGCCACGTATCTATTCTTTGATTTCTACTAGAGGGGTCAAATTCGGGTAATATATTATTAAAGTCAAAACTTTTAGTGGCTGCCGTTGATGGCTGTGGCGGGTGGTTTTTGAAAGAACTAAGAATATTCATAACATCATTTGATGAAAATACTGGACTTCGAGATCGATTCAATGGAGTAACTCGTCGACTTAATTCAGCATCAGGACTAACCTCCTTGATCGCCAACACCGGGGACCTCAACTGCCGGCTGCGCTGCGATTCCCGAGCATCCACGTCGCTACACCTCCGCAGAGACCCGCTGCGCTCCCTCTCTTGTAGTCGCTGCTTTTCATCCTGAAGATCTTGTTCCATCCGCCGCAGTCGTTCCCGCTCCCGCTTCAGTTCCTGTTCTTGATCCCGCAGATGACCAGTAGACCGTTGTCGGCTACGGCTGCGAGCTGGGCTGCGGCTGCGGCTGTCACGTCGCCTTCGCTCTGCAGTACGCGACGATAGTCTTGACTCGGGCGTTTTCAATCGCCTTTGGTCACCTCCGACTTCACGTTCCATTATATGAAACTCGGGAAGAAATATATTTGTATGAATTTCTAGTTAAAACATAAGTTCTTACCTAATAAATAAATAAATTTGCAGAATCGGACATGTTATTTCCTTAATATCTAAATAGATTAAAGTAACCTAGTAAATCTCACAAACTGCCCCAATTATTACCGTATTCAAAAGATACCACCGAATAAAAAAGTTTGTTTATTGGGTCATCAAGATATTTAAATGTATTAACAACCTTCTTGTCAAAAACCTTTACTTTAAAGACAAATAGGTGTTTATCTAAATTCTGATACTAAATAATAAATAAGGTACGAAAGGAGTCAAATATTAAAGAAAATTATGATACACTTCAATAAAATTACAATACCTTAATGTGTTAGTTGCCCTTGGTTTATTCATCAAGTGTGTCTTAGTTACTGTCACACACATAGACCAGTTCAACACATAAATCAGTCTTATTACAAATAATTTTCAAGTCATCAGTTCTAACGGTTTTGTAAAAGTAGACGTAAATGCATTTTGTTTGAACGAAACAGCGGCATGCTTTATTGGAATTGGATAAAGTGATCAGGGACAAATAACACAGTTTTTAACTGTTTGTTCAAAACGTAAGAATTTTTCATCAAAATAATGACTACATTATTTTATATACGAAAAGTTTTTTCTGTAAATAAATTAGAAAACAGGCGTGCTTACGTATCCCACTTCTGAAGTGAAATAAAACTCCTTACTCCGGTTGACCACAATTTATTCACCAATATACACAGCAAACAGCAATTAATATTTCAACCAGTAAAGTCACAGTTATTTTCCAACATGTCGACACTTTGACCGCCTTCAACAGAATGCCGCCATTTTTCCGCCATGATTCAATCGGTCCTTTCTCCCTCCAACTTCCAACTTCCGGTTCCAACATGTTTTTAAAACAGATTAGCTTCTCTAAAAAAAACCATATGTTTTATTTTAAATATGCTGTAGGAATTAGACAATCAGCCTAACAATAATTATTTTATAGGAGACTAAAGATAAGGTTGAGCGTATTTTTCCGGTTTCAGTCGAATAACATGAAATAATAACATTACATACTCTCAGACTTTTATTTAAAAAAAACAGGGTAAACCCCTTGGTGAAAAAACCGTGATTCTATATTATTCGAAATCATCAATAACAAATTAGATGAGTAAGTATTTTATTTACATCGAACAGTGTTCAACATATTGTTATAATTTTTGAACTTATATATACTGTTTTTGCAAAGAATTTAATTAATTGACGTCCAATTTTCATAGAAAGCTTAAATACATATATTATATTCAATGAATTTATCCTATAAGAGAAGAGAGTGAAAAATAAACGAAAGGATGCAGGGAATAGTAATATATATTAGTTATACTTTGCCTTAGATTTTATATCAACGTTCAGTCTCTTCGACTATGTTGTTCTTTGATTTTGTGTATTCCTGTGGTCCGCTTAACTCATATGATGATTAATGATAAGGTTTTATTTAAGGAATAAATGAGAGTGGATAAAGATTGCTTTTTATAGTAACCGACTAATCTAGTATGTACTAAATTGAATAACGATTTTTTATAACGGGTATTCGTTGTTTATTTTAAAGCTTACAAAAATCGAGCACATCTAAAAGCAACTCAAGCTAAGCTGTAGAATAATAGTCTAAATACTGTTGATACTGCCTTAACTGTGAGGCTCATGTGAGGAAGGTAATTGAGCTGTCATTTGGGATTAATGCGATTGCTCGTTCGACGATGTTGCTTGATAAGCATGCTAAAGTCCGCATTTTAAATTATCTCTGCCTGTTGGTTTGACATTCCTTGTTATAATGTTAGGTCAGATACATTTACAACTGACGCACGGGTGATGGGCGAAATTGTAGTTCCATCCAATAAGCTACGTTTTGCTTTTATTTTTGTTATTTACTACGTGTGAATTAACTATATGATTATCTGGTATTTCTGAATCCAGATGGTCGTAAAAGGCTTTGTGCATGTCGATTAGGTCGAATCTTGAGGGTGCAATGGGTACCTACTAAATCCGTAAAACGCGCTTACGCTTTGGCTTCTACCTTATCCTAAGCCTAAAATAAATGATACGTATCCACTCATGACAATGCCATTATTGGAATCTTACACATAACTTCTATACTTTCGAAAATCCACGTAAAGCGATGCATAACAATGATTACGGTTTTTTTTTTTGTTCAATGGTTGTTTCAAATGTTAAAATGAATATGGATAAGTGTGCTTTGGCCGCGTCTTTATTAAATGTACCTTGTATAAACTCCCCATAGGGTATAGTTAGGAAATAGCGTAAAATAAATCTGACTACCAAACATACCCGATTTGAGGTGTCGTAATCGGGTACTTATATTTAGGAGCTAACGATTTGTTATTACTTACTACTAAATATATCTGGACAGAGCATCGACTGACTGATTCATCATAGAGAAAATAACAATTTTAATAGTAGTTTTCGTTATAATGCTAAAGAGTAATAATAAAAAACAGTTAATATAATACTATATTTATTGAGATCATAAATTAAATTAAAATAGTTCTCGTAATTAGCATTTGGCACACTGATACTTATATTAGCATTAAGGCGCTATACGACTGAAGGTAAAATCATAAAATTTTGTTTCTGGTACATGACACATCTAAATAAAGGTATGAATAAATGTATTTCTTACTACCAGATTTGTAACACCTCTAATCATCATATCGTTTTATATCAAAAAGTACATACTTTTTACTTATAGCGTCATAAGACTATGTTGCCTTGAAATTTTTGGATTTTTCCAATTTAGAGGGATTGGATTAGATTTTTAGTTTTCACCAGACCTCTCGACGACGACCTCAACGACAACCTTAGTATATTTTGCGAAAGCTTTCTATTAAACATTATATTTCAAAAAAAATGTTGCGCTTAAGATACGTCGCCGGTAAATTTTTGTTTTGCCTTCGTATTAAAAGGGGAAGGTATTAAAACTCAACTCAACTAACTATACCTGGTTTCGCCGAAGCAAGTTATTGTGTCGAAATCGGGTATATTTAGTAGCGCTTTATTTTAAAATGGTGCTCCTAAATATACCCGAGCTTAGGTTTTTTGGATGGTCATGGTGAGATACATTTAGCGGGGTCACTTGACAAATTGGCTCTCCAAACTATACCCGACGCCGGCTTTATGACGGCACCGGCTTCCCCTCAAGGTACATTCAGTGAAGACGCGATTCGCCCAATGTACCTTTATTTATTAATTTTTATAAAAAATATTTATAAAGAAACCAGGGTTCATAATATATTACAATTGAAAAGAGTCCTTAAACTACTTAGGGATCGATCAGAGGCTTTAAACAGTAAAGCATAAAAATGCCCCTTTTTGAACGAAAATCATTTATAACACTATTGTCGTCGGCTTAGCATTTTTCTTAAACGACATTACAGTTCTTGAATTAATATTTTATTATATTGACTGTGATTCATAAACCCAAACAGCTGATATTTTATGTCTGATTAAAGTAATCACTAAATTTTTTCAATATTAAAATTCTCGACAGAATGTACGGTACGAATGTAAATAATGGTATTTTTTTTATTCATACGCAGAATTTGTTGAGATTTAAGCACATTGTACTTCTTAATTACATTAACTATCGTTTAATTATATATATTTTTTTATTAATAACCAGGAAAGCTAGGTTTATGAATGTAAGAAGTTACCTAAACTTTTTCCCCATAGAGTAGGATTTAGTAGATATTAGTTTCGGTACAATAAATGTATAAATGAATAAAATGCTTCGTTATAAAGTCTTGTTGCCTTTTGGTTTGCGAAGAAGATATTTTTGTCTTTGCCTCACATGCCTCTGCAACGATTAAGCCTATATATCTTAGTTCATAAAAAGAAACTGAAGGCAAAATTTACGGCAACAGATTCTTCTATGTCATCCAAGGCATTTCTAAGTACATCAGTTGACAGATAGTGTGGATCCGCATAAACAATTTTTATTCTGTGAGAAGACATAGTCCGTCTGATGAAAGAAGTTCCACGAAATATTACTTGAACTAAAATGTGGTTTGCTTATCTCCATGATAATAGAACTTGTTTTCGAATGTTGAAAATTACTACAGCGCCACTCTCAGGGGTCTTCTTTCGTGAGACGGACTCTAGGTAGACTAGGTAATTACTTGAACTAACGAGCCTGAGGCTAGAAATGCCCTCACACCAGTTCATTAGATAAAATCTTTACCCACGCGCATCTGCCTACGAGGTGATGAACACACGGGCTAAATGTTTGCTTAATCAAGCAATTCTGCCAACAGTCGATTTTATTATAGAGCGCTCGGAAAAATAGATTGTTTTACAGACACAAAATATCCCTATCCTGACGTTATCCGATTGTCCAATGGCATTCCATTTCTCTAATTTTATTAAATTTTTAAATCACTTTGATAGTTTTCAGGAAATAATGAAAATACTGTCGTTTTCGTAAGTGTTACCTAGACGACACAACGGCTGGCACCGACAGCATTATTTTATTTTTATTTTTGAAGTCACTCTAATGTTTTTTTATTATTTAAGTATAAAGTTGTAATTGATGCAAACTTATTTATCAAAAGCTCTTATTGTAAAAAAAGCTCGTTCGCAGACTTGAACATGACTCTTCTTCTAACTTAATGTTTCGACCCATATAAAATGTTGTACACTACCTACCAATCTCCGTGTCTCTTATTGGATGATTTAACCCTCCAGGTACCCACTGTCCCGACGATATTGGCAAAAGTCTTGAGACCTCATTAGTTGTCGTTGCCTATTTACATTCATCATAGTACGTCAACAAAGAGGATTTATGAGGTGCAGTTATTGCGGCGGGCAGACAAAAAACAACGGTGATTGACAAGCCGCGCCAGCCCCTGTACACTTATTAGCTGTGCCTTATGTAAATTAAGTGTCTGTCGACCCGCAGCGATGATGCCACTATATGTGAGAACCACCTAATAATGGAAGTATTTAACTATAATACAAAAGATTAACTATGGTAATCCCGTCAGGGCGACATGAGACTAGTTGCTTTTTTCTAGTATATTTTCTTGTTTAATATTTTTAACTATAGTGGTTTTATACAACTTATCTACAACAGTTTAGACGGCACCATAACTTCAATATTTTTCTGTCCAGGCGACTGCTCTTTATACGAGCAACAGACAACTTTACTCTTTGGCAACAGAGATGTCAATAGAAATCTTGAAATTCGAAAGAAACATTTTTGTAAATATCTGTCACTAGTTAAACAACTTTATTAGGGTTTTTTCCTTTTTCCTTTATATTATTTTAGAAAAAAACTCATCTCTTTCCTCTCGTCCCATCTGAGCAGTTGGAGAAATAGTTATTTTTTATGCAAGGCTGGAAAGTTGTTTATTTAGCGGCGAGTTACCTCTATTGAAAGCTGAGCAAGTGAAGGATTCTAGGATTGAACGTAGCGAGTGGTTCAAAGATTGAATCCTGAGCGAAGCGAGGATTTCAAAGGTACAAGACGCTAAAAACTTTTCTGCCGAGCGCAACACACATTTTTTCACCTCACAACAGCGAGGAACATTTTATGGTTGTTTCCGCGGTCAACTTCCTGTAAAAAAATCTTTAAACATAAAGTTTAATCTAAATACACCTTATTCTCGTTGTTTTAATGATATAAAAAACTAAAATAATAAAAAAGGGAGTACTAATACCTCCCACGCTCGGAAAAGGAGGATTTGTCATTTAGTTTCGGCGTAGAAAATTGCATTTTGCGGCCTAGCTATTTGTAGGTATTGGTTCGCACTATTGACTTTTTTGTTACATTTTATACTTATTTTAAATAGCTTTGAATTTATTTTATTTTATTATTTTAGTTCATTGAATCATAAAAACAATAACAATAAGATTAAACTATTTGTTATAAGAATTTTATATTAGGCTGGGTGAGATTTCACAACCTATGATTGTATTTCGGAACGTGGCATAAACCTTTATTTTTACATTGTCTTCGGCAGAAAAGTTTTTAGCGTCTTGTACCTTTAAAATCCCTGCTTCGCTCAGGATTCAATCTTTGAACCACGAGCGTAGCGAGTGGAATCCTAGAATACTACGCTTGCTCATATTTCAATAGAGGTAACTCGCCGCTAATAACCAACTTTCCAGCCTTGCATAACAAATAACTATTATTTACTGGAGTGGTGCGATATCTAGATATATAGCAGTATCTACCTACTCTTCCTTACCATATGAATTCTGATTTTATAAAGTGTAGAGCGTCTTCAAGTGGATAAAATGCAGAAAAGGCACATTTCATATGCCTGTCCTAACTTATTCCGCTTAAAGAATTTGCATTCAACGTAAGTACATGCCACATTAAACAAAGGGTTAAATCCATCAAACGCAAAGTAACGAGAACCAGGAGCGGCCTTATTAAATTTAGGTACCCAGATCACAGCCGGCACCATATCGGGCATGGAAATAAAACGGACTGCCCTTCAGGGATCAATCAAGGGCGCTTTGTGTGAGCCGACCTGGGTGGCACGTTAAAATATTTATTTATTTATTCAGTGCACAATGGCAACACATTTCAATGACGCCCTGTCCGCGCCTCGCCCGCGGCGCACCCGAGCGCGGCCCGATGCAAATAAACAGTCGCAGCGAGATACTAACAAAGATGGGTTTACGCAATCTTCACTTGACTTCTGATAGCTTTTATGAATATAACTTATCGTCTTCCGATTTAAAACACTTATACACATACTAACATTAATACTAATCTTATTTTTTAACATTTATGCCCCTAATCAATATGGTTATCCCTGTTTTATAGTCAAGCACCAGGTGATTATCTGTTAAACCAAATCATAAAACATGATTAAGGAAAGAAACTAAACACTAATATTTACACTTAATACACTGATGTTATGCCATGATTGATCAAAGGTTAGATTTGCGAATTTATATGGTAAAAAATTATCATTCTCGAGTCGTGTAATGACATGCAATGCACTTTATCATGTACCTAGAAAGTTAGAATTCTTTGCACCAGATCGTTTTAAATGAAAAAGCGTAAAAAGAAATTAAAAAGCTAATACATATTCTAAGTTAAACTTTCCCATTCAATGTTTTTTGTTTTGCTTTCGACGGCGCTGTATCGGAACCACGCTATTTATTCCTTTAATAGGCAAAGACGAAGAATAAGGTCACGATTTCTCTAACTTCACGATACATTTTAGGAATCCATGCTCAGTAAAAGTAGTCATATTTAAATAAAGGAAAATTTTAATAATTACAATCCTAATCCTAAAATAATGAATTTGATTTTCAGTTGTACTTAATAAAATGACACAAGCAAACTGAGAGTGATTAAAAATAAGGTAATTAGAACTGTTCTTAATTTTTTTAGTTAAAAGTAGGTACTAAATGTTTCATTATTTAATTGCATACATTAGAAGACTCGAGTATATTTCAAAATAAGACATACAAAGTGACACGCAAACGGTGTAAAAAAAGTTTTCGTATTACTTTTTTCATGGCGAGTTAAATTCAGACTTTTTGCATATTACGTAATAAAGGACAAGTCGTTGAACTGTTGACATTTTTAATGTTTTTGCTTCAACGGAACCAAGCGTATTTTGCGTTGTTGCAAACCTTTTTTTGTTTTGATTGCACACATTACTGGAAGTTCACGCTTAGTATCCAGATGCGAAATTGTTTTAAACCCCAACAAACCACCGTTGTAAAATGAATCATGCAGAAAGTTAATAGGGTCTGAAAAGGAAATGTAAAATTAACTTCTAGGCGGTCTTGGCATTGCGACAAAAAGCTAGGAATCAGGGAGTTCCGCAAGAGTGAAGTAAGATAAAGAAAAAAACTCATTCCCTTTCGAGGGAAAACGATTCTAACAAACTAGTTTTAAATATGAAGACGGTAAACATCAAATAAATTAAACCAATCATAGCTTGTAAGTACCAAAAGTATAAATTTTGCTTTATTTTAATTTTGTGTAAGTATTTCTACATTTCGCATTAGCACATTTTAGTGGCAAATACAATTCTTTTTTTTTATTAACGTAATTAAATTTATCCAAAAAAGCATGCTGTGTACTGTACACCTTTGTGGAATTGTGCAATTAGCGTAAGTAAAATTTACCTGTTAAACATTATTGTATTATTGTACCACTCGTTAGTACCGTGTAAAATATAAATCTATGTTACGATGCAGTTTTAGAAGGTATTTTAGTACGTCAATCTTTATACATGCAAATAGTAAACCTATAATTGTTCCATTTCAATCAAAGTTCACTAAACTGACTCTCATCCAACTTTAAATCAGTTGCAATTGCACTACCAAATATATTAACAACAAAAAAAAATTTTTTAATAATATTTTCTCTCGTTTTACAATCACAAAACTTATTGCAATGTCATTGTATTTAGGTACTTTATTATTTTATATAAGCAATGTTAAATGCCATTGAGATAACCGTAATACAAATATTGTAGTACAGAAACGGTCCTGCATAATAAATATGGGAGAATAATATGAGCTTCCTTTATCTTTTTGAAAACGCAATAAAATATTCAATGTTATATGAGTGTACGTACGAACATAATGCCACGGTGTCTTTGTATAAGATGTTCAATAAAATTCCATTTTGTTGTCAATGGAAGGATAAATAATCTACGTATAAGTGTAATTTTACTGAAAGGTGAAATTTGGTTTATTTAAGCTATAAGAAAAATAATCTTAAGTCATCCAATTAGAATATATGTTCTGGAAACTAGACGAAATTAATAGTGACCATATGTTTGCTTTCACAGATCTATTTTATGAAATTTATAATTTTTTCTTGGTTGCTGGTAAAAATAGGTGTGGGTTCCAGTCACCCCTGCACTCTTTGTTGAAAGAAAGAAAGAAAGAATAAAAAGGCCAATAAAAGAAAAAACACATTTCAGTTACACAAAACATTGTCTCTAAACGTGTTGATAAACTGGTTGATTTTTCTAGTATCAAAATCTCATCGATGAAATCAACTACATTGGAACATTGCAGGTGTTTCACATTTCTTTTATAATGTTGCAAACATTGCCAACATAACACTTACAAAATTATGTGTTGTGTAGTACAAGACATTGTTATTAGCAAAGTGTTTCCACGCTCACACAAAACAGAACAATATTGACACAAATCTTTTACCGAAAGTCAACACAATTTCCGGCTAAACGAAGACAAAATAACTTTTGATGTTGATTTCATTAAACGTGTCGCTAAATACTCTGTGCAATCTTATGATAAGAGTTTCACCACCGACAGATAAACTATCCAAAACTTAACTGTAGGTGGTGTAATCGGCCCTAATCTTGCTATCAATATTTTATGGTTAAAACTTGACCCTGGTTTAACTTCTATTAGAGATAGTTAATGAAATGGTCAACCCTTATACAGACAAATATTGCATTAGTTTGCCTTACTTACTTTACTCGTACTTTAATAAAATTGGTCAGAAAAACGATGTAATTAAAATGTTTAATTTTTCAGACCAGGTGTACTGATAGTAAAAAAAAATATCTTCGGAATTTATAAAGAAATTTTGAAATAGTAAAAACTCATCTCAATGCACAGCCAGAGTCAAGCATTCATAAGCTGTAAACTGTAATGATTTGAAAAGTGGTTGTAAAAGCTCTCTTCTTTGGGAATTTCTTTTAGCAAAGTTTATATTAGAAGAAATAAAGCTCAGCTTTAATTTCTCTGACCTTGGTTTATGCAGATCAGTGTAATTTATCAACGGTGACGTTTGAATGGAGAAACTATGCAAGGTATAAGCGGTAACCGAGGCGTGCGTCAGTTCAATTGATCGGCCTGATGTGTGGATCGCACTGCGGCCCTAATTATTTGACGACAGGCGCAGGGGCAGGAATACCTTACATTCGATTGGAGGTCGCGGCTTTGATGCCCGCTAAAATATTTGTATATGAATAAATGTTAATACGTAGCTGTTTCCCTTGTGCATTTCTAAAAATATATATCCGAAGCCTGTGTCAGTTAAATTCATCATAAGAAGCACTTTTAAGCATGTTGAATGTCGGCATTCATGGCTCACATGCTACTATTGATATAGACTTAATAAAGCCTTAACGATTGTAGTTGCATCGAATTCGTCTTAACAAACTGACGAATGTTAAATCCAATTTTTTATTTATATTGTGAAAGAAATAATGGCATAAGTAATAGCGGGTGCATTATGACTTTCTACGTATTCGTTTTCCAGTTTCAATTTATCAATATCAATCCACAACCCTAACCTCACCCAGATGTACTTACTCCAAATATCAAGGACTCCAAAATCCTTATAAAATGTCCTTTATCGTCATACTTATATTTTAGCACAAATCATATAACATTTTACATTCATCAGCTGTTTTTCCCATGGAATTCGATTATATTGCACTTCTTAACATGTCTTACTCAAGCAAGCGAGGCCCAGTCAATATTTTTGACACAATTCACGAAAAAATTTAATTAGTATACAGACATTCGGAACTACTTTCACATTAGGTATAATATGTAAGTATTACTATGGATCAATATTCGTCAGAAAGTTTTTTGGAATTCATCCAATACAGACATAATAACACTGAATGTTATTGCTTTCAGTATAAATGAATGCATTTTAAATGTTAATAAATCAATATATCTTAATTCAATCTGCGATAACGAACAGTAATATTAAGTTATGTGAATATTATACAATCGAAAATCACAATCGATAGTTTTACGAGTGTGTGAGCTTTCAATTAATTCAGAAATAATAAAAAACGGCGTTGATCGCGCCAAGAAAAAATATTGCCTTTGAAAACAATTAAGTTTGTAATGTTCTTTGTGACAAAGTATGTATGTGACAGTAACTCAAGTTTATTATTTAGTAGCGGACCCGGCGAACTTCGTACCGCCTCAGAACTTTTAAATGGTGTATACTCTTATATTCGTACCTCTTAAACCCTAGAAGGGCTGCTAGGGTCTACATCAGGTGTAGGAACCAGATCTTTAATTTTTGCTATCATCATCATATCAGCCGCACGACGCCCACTGCTTGCTGGGTACCCAGAGCATCGCCCGGTGCGAGTCGCCATTCCGGAACCATTCCGCCCCAACTGCCATCGATTCTTATACCTAAACAGAAAGTGCTCATTCGCTGAATAACTCTACCAAAGGAGCTATATTCGTATCTCTTCTATTTAAGCTGGGTTCTACATCAGGTGTGCCAGGCCTTCGATTTTTATACATCAATTGAAAAGACTTATCACGCTAAACAACTTATCCCAAGGTGGTATATTCGTATTTTTTATAGTTTAGCTTGTCTGCTAGGGTTCCACATCAGGTGTACCAGACCTTCGATATTTTCGGTACGTCAATAGAAAATGCTCATTATTCTCAATTTTTTTTCTTGTTGCTATTTCATATCTCTTATAGTTTGGCTGGACTGCTGTGGTTCCACATCAGGTATTTCGATCTTATTTTTTTCATTCATAAGAACCTTTTGACTATAATAAACCAAAAAATATATTAATTAGCGAAAATGTTCCATCCGTTCACGCGTGATGCGATGGCCAAGGGAAATATTGATTCATTTTTATATACATAGATTTATAAGAAACAGTATTTTATTGACAACTAGCATACCCGTGCCCACTTCACTGGGTGGCAAATAATTTGACTCATGTTGAAATTACTTACTATCAAATATATCCGTCAATCAGGAAAATGTAGCTTGAAACGGCTGAAACATTTTTCATTTATTGTGTATAACAATTTCAAACTATCTCCAATGTCTTAAGATAAAAGAATTTCATGTGTTGCATGTCCGAAATCATTTGATGTAATTTATGATTTAAGTTTTTATTATTTTTAAGTTTTAAAAAAAATATCATAAGTGATTTGTTGTAAATATATAAAATACAAAAATGAAGCAGGTATTACTGTTTTTAATACAGCTGTGGCAGCCAGTAGGGTAATTGACTTTCGATGTCATCTAAATCATTTGTCCTTTTTAGTCCTCGCACGATCACTTATAATGATGGTTCAAGCGAAATGCCGTAATATATACGGCAATTCAACTGATTTAATATCCAAGTGTCAATTATGATTTATTGTGACTTACAAGGTGAAATTAAATAGTAGAATTAATCATTTTATGAGGACGATGAGATATCAGTACCAGGATTTAATTTATTACTCGTAGCGACGGTTCTTGTCTTTGTGATTAAATCTTGTTTATGTTGAGGTATTATAGTCATCTTTATTCGAAAACAAATTCGTCCTCTTTCTTTTAACTCTCTTTTTTCATATAGGAATGAGAGTTTTCAATATATTCATATATAGGTTTATTTTGGTAACAGGCTTATAGTATTCGGTACTCGTTTTAGAGTTCCATGCTGCGGTGCAACATGCATTTGCTTTTAAAAAACATACCGAGAACGCTTGCGCGAAACAATGACTTCCATAAAATAAACCTACAAACATTCTTTTAGTACTTCGATAAATGTTGGCATTTTAGTTGTAGTTAAGCTAATAATAATAAATGTAATACTTACCTGAAATTAACGATATACCAAACTGTCATTGGAATATTTTACTTAATTTACTTATTTATTCCTACTTTAGTCACTGAGTAATTTTAAGTAATAACATTAAAATTATACAAGAAAGAATCTCATCTAATAATGTTCTAATCTTTCTGTGTGCTCTGTGACATCTGTGACAAAGGAACAACTTCTTCTAAACACTTGTCGTCACTTTCAAGGCACGGAAATTATGCCCGAGAGGGCAAAATTACCATATTGCCATCAAAATTGAAAACCATAAAGTCAACAATGACGAATTTACGGAGCAATATTCAAGATAAATAAAAAATACTTATGCTTATTAATAAATCCAACTGCTGGTTAATAAATAAATCCATCAATTGGCGGTGTCATAATAATACGCCTCGGTGGAAGGAGTCCATTATCTAATAATTGCAGGCTCCGAATATTGTATTCGCGCCTTAAACCGACAAAAAATTTGAGCTTCGTTATAAAAACCAGCAATGACTGTACAGTCAACAGGGCGTCAGGCTTTACCATCGTACCACGAAAACCATCTCTGTGGTGTAGTGGTAAAAAACACCGGTATCAGACTTAGAGGTCCGGGTTCGATTCCCAGAAAACATATTGTATTCGGTTTGGTAGGTAGTAGGACTTGTTGTAAGTCCGCCTGGCTAGCTAACACCATCTTATCTAACTCAGCCGCCATAACATCAATGTTTTAAGCATGTTCCGGCAGTTAAAGATAAGATAGCCAGTTCCTCAGTGATTAAGGATTCCGGGAGAGGCTCGCTTCTATCTTCATCCCTAAAATCAGGTATGATGAAGGCTATGAATCTCCCCGTTGTTCATAAATAAAAACCACCGCTTTTATGAGCGAAATAAAGGCCCTGTCAAATTCAACGTGTAGGGCCTTAAGAGCTGTTGAGTATACATTATCCATCGGCCATAAAATCGTAATGCTCTTTGGACAAGCCAGAATTAGTCACTAGCGGACGCTTTGTCCGCGTAATAGTTTATGAAGATCTGCAATCGAGCTTTCTTTTCGTCCCATATATCTATACGAAAATTCGTCAAAAGTAGAATAGTAGTATTTTCACAGCTGTTACTTATTATATAGAAAAAAAGCATATCGTCTCCTGAGAAAAGGGAACGAAAACAATTGTATAAAATATAAGTATGGGCTGATGCTTATAGGACTATGTACTAATCGATAAATTTTTATTTCCGTCGGATTACGTATGTAAGTTACATAACTAGATACATATTTAATTTTTGCTTTGCGTAATTAGTGCATTGATTTATTTTCAGGACACAATAGATACAAATGTAAAATTATAAAATAACAAGAGTGGAACCCTATTCATGAGTATTGCCATTATCTCAGAGTGATCAATAAGCTTCAGTTTTTATAGCGCGTTTCGCCGCTCCCGCATGCGCGTACACATCCATCAATATCAATTCTAATTACGCTTCATCCAAATAGCTTTTGTCTTAGCTACGTTTTTTGCTTGAGTGGGGTCACTGGAATAAGTTGAGTAATATATTAGACTAACACCTGGATTTTACACTTAAGTGGTGTGTGTTGTTTATATGGTGTTGTCAAACCTGCTGTCTATTGTTTTAAAGCGTAAGGTCTCGGACCCTTAAATTACATTTAATTTTTATGGTAGTAGAAACTTTTAATAACTGACTGACTTTGACTGACGACCTCCATGGTAGAGTGGTACACCGGTTTCAAGGTGTCGCTAACTCTGAGGTCCGGAGTTCGAATCACGGTAGAGCCAAATGTTTGTACCTACGTTAATATATTTATGTATACTTATTTATGTATAATTATATGTATTTATATCCGTTACCCTAGTATCCCATAACACAACCCTTACAGTGTTTACTTAAAGGCTAGGTTATTGTAAAAAAAGAAAACTTTCTAAACATATATTCTATTGAAATATACTATACAAAAATACAAAAACTGCAACTTGGCATTTGCGTATAAAGTAGCCATTCCTTTCACACTCGCTATTCACTTCAGAGCTACTCTAGTGTTTCGCCTTAAAACTGAAAACCTAAAAACTAACTTATATTTGTTACCTACATTTATATACGGAACCTCCACAGAACAAGTCTTGTGACTGCGTTCTATTGAAGAGAGATAGTAAAAATAAGAAATAGACGCGCGGGAGCGAGACCGATTGTGCAAATTAGACGAAAAGACAACGAAATAGTATAATAGTAGTAATACACATAATAGTAAATAACTATAGCGATCAAAGAGAAAATGAAACTACACGATGTTAAATGTAATTAGTATCACTAATTAAACCAATTTTCAATAGTATATTTACATATACTACATAAAAAAGGGTTACCCCCATTTGAGAATAATGTTGAATTTCTTTCTTTTCGAAAAGAAAAAGTGTCGAGGCAAAATGATAAAATCATGTTTCTGAAACTTTACAAATCTAGACAAAGTTATGAAGAAATATACATCTCATTATCAGATTTGTAACATCTCTAACCATCCTATAGTTTCATAACCAAAAAATACGTACTTAACTGTATAACGTCTTAATTAACGCGTACCTAGCTAACCGACCAAAATTTCGTTTTATATTTTGTTAGCAACTTTCTTATAATAAACATTAAAAATATAAATACTAGTTCCAACACATAGACGATGACCCTAACTTTAACACAACACAATAAATTTCCCACATCGGTTTTTAGTCGTGACGATTTGTATAAAAAAAGTATAATAATATAGTTATGTATGTCGAATAAATATAAATAAGAAAATATACTGTCGAATGTTATCTTCTTTAATGTAAACTAGATAGTTTCTTACGTAAATGAATAATATGTGGTAGCTATGTAAACTTGAGGCATTTGTGTAAAATACCGTAACGGTCAGTAACGTGAAGAAATGTATCAATATTATTGTTAACCATAGTATTGTATGAATGATGGTAATAGAAAACTGCTATTGTAGTTTAAAATAACAGGAACTTACCTATCTAGAACTGTGATTTCAATAAAGGAGAAATCATAATACCCAAGAGTCGCACTAAGCGTTTTGACTCGACATTTATCATCCGCACCGCTAAAGAGTCGAACTCCTTGCCTGAATCTGTGTTTCCTGACACTTATAATTTGGAGTCTTCAAGTCACAAGTGAATAGGTATGTTTTAGGCAAACGCGTTACATCCTAGATCGCATCTTCGTTTTCCATCAGGCAAGATAGCGGTCAAGCGCAAAAAAAGGAGTTTTCCGGGACTTGTATTAACCTCCGACCTGCCCCCGACACAAAAAGAGGGGTATTATAAGTTTGACTTGTGTGTATATCTGTGTTGACATCTTGAGCAGCGTTCCTACCGGACGTAAACGGAACGAAATTTTCATATACATTTACATATTTTTGACACTAGGTCCTCGATACTATTTCGGTAGTTTTTAGTGCTAGTCGGACCCACTGGACGGAACAAAACTCTACTCAAACGAGAACTCACTCGATTTTACTAAAAACAAATGAGCATAATAGCACTACTCCTAACATACTAACCGCCGCCGATTGCATCAAGTTTTGTTGCGTTAAACTTTTACTTTTACATCGCTTATGGTTTAAAAATGTATGCGATTTGACAGATTTAACAAGCAAATTACAGTTTACGAATTCGTAAAAATATTTTTTGGTGCAACCGGCGGTTAATCTGACCGCTAAAAACCATTAGAAAGGCCGCAATATCCGACTTCGTTGGCCCAATAAAACTACACGAGGAAAAACTCAATAAAGTCCGTTTGTATAGTAACAAAAGGCGGTTAAATACGAGTAACCTACACTTGTTTCACGGTTATCAAATTACCACACTTAAGGCGCTATTCCATTAGGCAAGTCTTGCTTGAATGACGTCACATTTGCGGTACAAGTCGCTTGCATTGGAAACATTTTCTACAAGTAACATACGTTACAGCAATGTATAAGTTCAAACTACCTGCTTACAACTTGCAGCTTGTATGCAGGTATGTTCAAATTGCATGCAATTTGCAAAGGTGACGTCATACTTTCCTAATGGAATAGCGCCTTTACTGCCATAGATAGTTTAACTGCACACCTGTGCGGGTCCCCTTAAACAATAGCAGTAGCTCGCACGTTCCTAATGTTTACTTAACTGTACTTTGCACAATCGGTGTTAAGTAAAATTATGGAGTATTTTACTAAGGGACTGGAAAAGAGGTCTGCGGATAACCAAACTGAGAACTGTATTAAATTCTGCAGCGAAACTTGCGGTCATCTGGATTTTCCTTAATCAAAGTTTTATTTTAATTACTCTGAGCGCTTTTTACAAAACTTTTTATAATTAAAGATAAATGCGCTATTTTATGTAGGTATTACATGATGGAAAATTTTAAATAGAAAATATTGGAAAAAATTAACTCGGCCACAACTGAATTCTCAGACGGGAATCGAACCCGCGACCTTTGGAAATCCGGTCCTATGCTCTAACCACTGAGCTACCGAGACCATAAGTATAAAAATAGCATAGAAAAAAAAATGCGAAAATTACAAAATCATAAGGTATTACATGAATTTATTTTTAAGATAATATGGATTCGAACAAAAGACAATCGTGCTATGGCATTTTGGAAAATGACAATGACATTATAATGACCTCGTTTTATAAGCCTTTCCATGTATTTAAATTTTTACTAATATAAATTTCTGACAGACTACACGACGATTGAGGTCACTAACTCTATGGGCATGATAGCAAGGCAGTAGCGGAAATAAAATAACACTTTGCTCCTTTATAGGTATCGGTAATGTGAGCTTCAAACGTTAAACGTTTGTTATACGTAACAAACATAAAAATAATATTGTAACTACAAGTACTGCCATTATTTATTAATCTATTTCAATAAATAAACGCCGCGAGGGTCAAACGACCCGGCACCGTCTTCCTAGGTAGATGTTATGTTTATATAGTGTATAGTATAAAATTACTGCCGTGAATTATAAAAGAACTATTTTATTAAAAGTCAATGGAGGATGTAGCATAAATTTGTGAATTTATCTGAAGTTGAAATTTCAAAAGGGGTCCTATGACCCCAGTAGTGTTTCTAGTGTTAACAAAAGGGTTTAGAAGTGTTTGGACATAATACGAGTACTTATTATAGCGTAGGTAGTAAATAAGAATACTAATCCTACGTATATCCATTTAGCACGTATTATATTCAAGTATTCTTAATTTAAAGTAAGCTATTAAAGCCCAAGGAGCAAATGTTGTATGGATCTTCCCTTGGGTAATTATGACATAAAAATTTGGAGCGCCAAAATGTCAACAAAAACTACTATCAAAAATAGTTTCGAAAAAAACAAGGCTGTTCAAGGCATAACATCCTTGGTCCAAGGAGTTTTTGACTATAAAATTTGACATTAGCTATCTCATTCATTTTTGTGCTTTTTCGTGTCTTTTATCCTTCTTAACATTAAAACCATGACAAATTGTCAAATTGTGTGCTATGTAATACGTACGTACCAAAACTGCACGTTACGTACGTTTGTTCATAAAAATAAAACGTAAGTAATATATTCATCGCCTACGGAACTAAATACATATCTAAAGATAAAAACGTTGATTTTCGATCTATAACTTTTTCCGAAACTTTTTAAAATGTAGTCATTTAATTTATAATTTCAATCTATGATTTTCCGAGAATTTTTAAATTGTTGTCATTTGATTTATAATTTCTTTTATTTAACCTCCAAGTAGGCGCAATCGGTGTATAAAGTAGAGTGCTCCTCAGGGATAAAAGTGTCTTAGCCTTAAGCAGACTTGAATTATTCGCTTAATTCAGGATTGTTATCATAATTCATTCGGACAATAACTAAGTACAGAATCCTTCATTTCGCTCAGAATACAATATGCTGCCCGTGACATAAGACACTACTTCATCCCCTTAGCGCAGAATCTACTATTACCTACCTTGACCAAAATGTCTTTCGCTTTTTTTCAAGGTTGAGGCAATAACCCAAATAAACTGTCTATTGCCAAAATATATTTTGAACTGGAATCTAAAAGCCCAAATATAGAGCTTTCCCAAAATGCTACAAATACTTTCACTTTCACTTGTAAATAGTATAAAAGCTAACCTTTTTAAACCTCCCTCGAAAGCAAGCTTTATTAAAAATATTACCACGTATGAGAGATATAAGAGCTGGGATTATGAAGGCCGCAGAGTATAAATTTTACTCGTGTTGATCAAAATGTATTTCACTAATTTCGAACTCGAGTTTCTAACCCCAAATATCGCACTCCGCAAATAAAACTTTTAAACTTTCAAAACTTTAAGTCGTATCAAAGGCTAACCTTTTTAAACCTGCCTCGAAAGCAAGCTTTGTTGAAAATATTGCCATGTAAGGAGAGCTGGGCCTGGGCCGCAGTAACGTCAGCAACAAAGGCTAATAAAGTACCGTCAGCGCATCAGGGCAGGCCGTCGGTCGCGTCGCAAATTGGTTTATTGAGATTGCAGCTGAACCACGAACTGCTTATAAAAAGTTGAGGCCGCGTGCAAACCTATATTTTTCGTTTCTATTGTATACGTAGAGATTGTATTTCCAAAACTTATTAATTGTTTGAATTTATAAAGGTATGATAGAAGCTTAGCGTTAGCTTAGCTTAGCCTTTATTACTAAGCGACCCTTTTCATCTGAATTTCCATGAAACGCTGAGTTTAGCATACTAGTCATCTTGGTGATTAAAATACCAATTAAATGTCAATATATGCTTCTTTTAATATGATTATGGATTTTCCCCGAAAATAAAGGTAGTTTTAAAAAGATACGTATATAAGTAATTGAATTTCTTTTTAGTGGTAGACGAACCTTTTGTTCAGCTGTCAAGATGGCTAGTGTGGAGAAAACTTTATGTGACGCTCTAAATTCATTATTAGCACTCAGGCGCAATTTTCTAAAATCTTCAGCGTTGCGCTGTGCACGGCCAACATATCAACGTAACAACCACTCAATGACGCATTGTGGATTCAATTTATGCTCACCACGGGCATTTTCTACATTAACTTGCGCGGCGGGCGGAGGCCGCACTATTTACGAAGACATTTATTTTTGAATCGCGTGAAAATAAAATATTCGATACAAACACTTTGTACTACCTTTGAAATATGAAATCGTACATTAATCCGATTCAATAGGACGTGTAAATAAATTACGGTAGTGCGTTATTTAACGAACTAGAGGCGTGAGTGTACGACATTTTGACAGGTAAAATTAATTTTCTCCGGAAAGTTTACCGCGTTTTGAATCTTATTACACTTGCGAAACGTATCAATTCGCGTTAACCAGTATTGTAGGTGTATTTTAGTGGTATTCACACTCGGTACGGGTTAGCAGCAAAGTTTCGTGATATTTTGTTCGGGAACTCGCTTCAGCACGCCGAGCTTCCTAGACACGATTCGCAATTAAACTGATTGCGTTTACGCGGTATCCCTATCATAGTTTATCCTGCAGTTAGAAACAGGGGTTTTAAAATTAAGTTACGGTTAGTTAGTTTATATACTTAAGTACCTTAATCTAGTGGCCGCCTACGGTTTTGCTCGCGTAGATCCAATATCTTAAAAATCTCAAATAAATGTATGTCTCTTTTCTTTCTTCTACAAAATTAGCCCCATAAAACATAAACTAACAAAATTAGTCTATCTAACCCATTTAAAACAAAATGGTGGCGAATAATATATAAATTAGTGTTCATGGTTGCAGGCTCGCTATTGCTCCTCTAATGCTGATAGCCAGATTCAATACTCGGTGTGCGGGTCCCGTGCGACTAACGAACGAGATTCGCTCGACGATAGTACTTCCTCATATCCACAACTACGGACCTCGTACTTAGAGTCAAAAGTATGATGTCAAAACTGTAAAATTAGCCCCTTTAGACCCAATCTCTGACAAAACTAACCCCTTTTAACTTAACCCCATTTAAAACATAAAACGGTGCCTTTATTAAGATTCGCTGGTGAAACAAAAGAGTGTGCATTGGCGCAGCAGGCTCGCTATTGCCCTTCTAAAGCTAATACCAGGTTCAATTACTTGGCTAGTGGGTGCCGTGCGACTAAAGAACGAGATCTCCATGATAGTGCGTCCTCATATCCACAACTACAGATCTCGCGGTTAGAGTTAAAAGTAAGGTGGCCAATCTTTGACAAAATAAGTGCCTAATAACCAATATCTGGCAAAACTATTCCCTTAACCCTTTTCAAAACACATAATGGTTGCATAATTAAGATTCGCTGGTAAAATAAAAGTGTGCATGGATGCAGCAAGCTCGCTATTGCCCCTCTAATGCTGATAGCGAGGTTCAACAGTCGGCGAGCGGGTGCCGTGCGACTAACGAACGAGATTCGCTCCACGATAGTGCCGCCATTTCAATACTGTGCGACACTAACCACCAAGGCTGGCCATCATTTTGTAAGATACGGCCCCTTTTTACCACTCGTACGTCTTGAATGTTGTCATGAATTTCCGATCAAATTATGCTTGACAGCCAAAAACAATTCCATTATAAACATACCATAACTGCCTACTTATTATATGGGTTGGGTATCTTTTTATTCAATAAACAACTTTTATTAAAAAACAACTAAAATATCTAGAAACCCATAAACAGTCTGTGCTGGGTTCGAACTCTGATTATCTTTTTATTTTAATTTTTCAATAAACTTATATACTTACTTACAGAATAAACATTTTTGCAATAGCCATATATGTAATGTATAAAAGCTAACTGCTACTTAGTTGCTATAAGTCTACTAGAAAACTAATGGTAGATAAAAGCGAACAGTTAGAAAGATATCAGTGTTAATTAACTAAACGTGTAATTTCCCCGAGATAGCGACAGGCTTATAGCGATAAGCCGATACTTTAAAAGTTATAACTTATGAACTAGATGTATTAGGTATTTTTTTATGAAGATAAACATTATTTTACTAGCTTTCTGCTTGAACTTCGTGGTGTTTTTGGAAAAATATTATTTTTACGACTAAGTCGCATTCTATTTTAAATAAATAATACTATCTTTTTATCGAACCTCGCCGGATATTTTTTAAATGATTCATTTTATTACCACAACATTGCCAACTTCTGGCATTCTTCTGTTCTTCTTCTAGTTTGTCTTGTTCAAATAAGTGCTACCAGTTTCATTAAATCGCTCAAGTTTGGTATTTTTTTTATGGAATTTGTTTCAAATGTGCAGCATTAGAGTGTGGTTCACGATTGGGGATTTTACCTTATTTCATTAAGTCGTGTTTGAATGCAGCGAAGTGTTAAAGAAATAATGTTTGCAAAGTTATATTTTCTACTATTGCACCTACCTAATATAAGATCTCCTTGATACTTTAGTGCAAAAGTTAAAATACTTTAGTACTTTAGTTTTTTTAAGACTACCACACTTGGTTGGGCTAGGTTAAAACCGCAAAAGTATTGTGGTTTTACAAATACCTAATGGTTCATTGTGGGAAAAATCTCAGAATCAATCCACAGGAAACAATTTTATGCTTCACTTATTGAACCGACTCATTAATAAATAATTTAAGTTCTATCACAACACAACGCATTTGCTTTTTTTTTCTGCAAAAATGGTAAAATATACAGTAGTTCAAGCCATTTTAAAGTTATCATTCATCATAATAATCATAAATTTTACAGTTTATTTTATTGTTGTTTGTAATTTTAGATACTAGGAACGGAAAATGCATAATAAACTCATCAGTATTTCATTTTTAACATTAATGTTAATTGTACGTTGTTGGTAGTCCTTCGCAGACCATAGCGCATTTGCTCCACCTACAATTATTGCTGAACAGAAGCCATGTACGACAGGCCAAATTAATACCCTACGATGTAATCTGAAGCTATTGAAAAAGCGTTTAAGCCTTGATGTGTTTATTAAATTGTCTGTGGTAATTTACGAGGGAACAACGACTCTTGTCTTTTAAATAATCATTGGGTTGGTTTGTTCTGGTTTGTCGTTCATGTAATGCCACATATAGTTAGCGTAGTTTAAATTTAACCTAGTTGTAATAAAAAGGTTTTACTGCTTACTCTACCCATGGAAATACTTGTATTTATAGGAAATTAATACAACGTTTTAGCTTTCCTAACTCTTATTTGCAACGGGGTTGACTGACACCTTGCGGCCGTATTTTATGCCCTTAAGCGGCGTTGTATTTTACCTTGTAATTGCGTTATGCATGGGATATAATCGTTCTTACGCAATAATTACAAATAACCAGAAGAGCTAGTGTGGTTTTTGCCATCAAACTCCCTGTCTGTGTGCTATCCGCTTCTGAACTTCTTTATATACGCTTTTTATAGAACGAGTCGCTTTTCTAAGCGAGTCCACGCTAACTATAGAGAATCTTGTGTAAAAACTGGTATAGAAAACTAGATTTCCACGTTGAGTGTTAGAACGATTAGCCGCAAGGGATGCATTGTTGATACGCTATCAGCTGTTCCTGCGCAGTCCGCCATGGTAACGCGCCGAGAGCGCATGCGCGCAGCGAACGCCTGCAGTCCTACGATCGGATGTCGTTGGCGCGCTTCTAATACCAACTGACGTTTACTTTTTTTTATTTAGACATGGCATTGTAAATTAAAATGTCGTGTAATGCGAGGAATTACGTACGTGTGACGAAGTTTTTGCTGGCGGGTGTGACGGTTTTCTGCGTGAGTTGGATAGCTTCTGTCAACGAGTGGCATGCTGGGGTCCGATGGAGTGGGCGTCGAAGAGGGATGGGGGAGCTTTCGACCATGAGGACCATCGTGGCCTATTCTGAAGGCAAGCAGGCGGAGATGGACCGTCCCTCCCCGGTCACGTGCGACCGGCTACCGGCTTTCCCGGATATAGCGCACATTGTTAGTATAGCAAATATTATCCTATATTTTAGTATTAATATTTTCAAAAGGTGCGTCAGTTTCAAGCGATTTAGTTTACTTAAAACAAGTGATCAATTTTACATCATAGGTATTGTTAATTGTGTACATTATTGCCAGGCCGCCGGCTATAAAAAAATGTAAAGATTTTTATAAAAACAACACTCACGAAAATCTAATATTAAATAAGCTTTCAAAACCAATTAGACCATTCGTCCGTCTGAGTGAATAATCTCTGAATTGGCAATAAACTTTTTCTACAAGATACAGCGATTGTTTTACATACAAATCACAATAAGATCAAGCTCACAGATTCTAGTTCGTATCAGTGATCAAGTTTCATTTTGTATGCAAATGTGCTTCCTCGCAGATTATTTTGATCAATTCCGCAATAAAGCGGGTGTAATAAAAACTCTTTCTTTGCAATGAAATAGTTTTTTTTTTTAATATATTTGGAACTAAAGTAACTTGTCGACGGCGGTGATTTACGACCCAATATTTATAAATTTTTAGTTTTGAATATACATATTATAAATAGTTTTATTACTTTATCTCGAACATTAAATTAGGCACATCATAAACATAGGTAGAGTTTATGGCTATGTTTATACACAATGCAAAACATATTTTTTTCTTTCTTGTTTTATTGACATTATTGACATTGGCGACCTCCGTGGTAGAGTGGTACGTACACCGGCTTCAAGGTGTCGCCTACTCTGAGGTCCTGGGATCGAGTCCCGGTAGGGGCAAATGTTTGTATGATGAATACGTGCATTTGTACCTGAGTCGTGGACGTTCATATATATTTCCACACATAAATACTTATATATGTATAATTATATGTATTACCCTAGTATCCCATAAAACAAGCCTTTCAGTGCTTACTTTGGGCACAGATTATTAAATAGTTACTTCGTAACTTTGGGGCTAGGTTAACTGGCGTGAGTGTAAGAAATATTATATTATATTACTATTCTACAAGCATAAAAAACAAAATACCTAATCTGAGTTTTCTTAAAGTTCATGTATCAGGAAAGTTGGAAAAAGTATTATTGATTGTGTTAAACAAAGGAAATCATTCAGGCTTCATACTTTTTTGGGCTTTTGTGAAAGTGCCGGCCAACAAAAAAAATGGTACCTATGGTTAGAACTAGTCGTTTGGAGCAATAGTTATATGGCACAAAAGTTGTAGGATTACTCAAAGTCAAGGTATACAAGTTCAAAGATTCGTAATTTTCATACATTTATGATTTTTTAAAAGTGTAAATAAACTTGATCTGAAGCATTTTTATTATGCAGTGAGGTAATTTTATGATCTAATAACACGTCTAACAATACTTTTAAACTCTAAAACTTTTAAACTTTTAAAATTAGTACGTTTAAAAAACTTTTCTTTTGCTAATTAGTATTACAGTATCTTTAAAAATGATGGGCTACTAAATCGTTTTGTCTCGCAACGACTTTGGATCATTAGTTTTACCAAACTGTATGTATGAAAATGGCCAATCGTTAAATTTGTATATCTACCTTGACTTGAGTAATCCTACAACTTTTGGGCCCTATAAACTATTGCTTTAAAACACCAGTTCTAGCCATTTGTACCTCTTTTTTTTGTTGACTGGTACTTTTAGAAAAAGGTCCAAAAATAATGATCTGCTTTTAATTGCTTAGGTAACTATTCATTTAATTTAACACAAAATTTAAATTGCTTAACTATTCTTATTTATATTTTGTAATCGGTAAAAAAGATGATAACTATAACTACTACAGTCGCATAAAATTTTAACTTATTGTTAAAATTTTAACTGTAATATAAAACTAGGTAATAAAATTAAAACTAATTACGTATTCAGGCCGTTCTCATTAAACATGATTTATGTTACAGACAAACATGTGAGAATTCATAGACGACCTATTGTATCTAAATGAAGAACTTTACACACATTCTATGGGAACTGATGCCATAGAAAACAGTGCTTCGTTGAATATTGAACGAATAGCATTAATTATTTATGGCCTCAGTTTCCCAAGGAAACTGTTAATGGTCACTTATTTAAAGGGGTATAGGTAAAGGTGCGGTCATTTTCTAGTTTATACTAAAAGTTAAAAATTCCGGTCAGTTACGAAAATAGTAAATTTTAAAAGAACATATTAAAAGACACAAATCTCTTGATGGAACATATATAGCTAAAATATACCGGAACCGCAATTTCAGGCGTTTATTGACTTTGTATGTATTTATTTATTAAGGACAACCAACATAACAAACGATATTCACATTTACAATAATGCACATTCTATAAACATTTCAAATTGTTGTCATACTTAAAGGCTGCCACAACATGCGCCAATTTTTACTATTAGAAAGCAAACAAAAAACAACTTAATTTAAACACTTTCCTATTTAAATTATCAAAAAGAAAAAAATATATACAAGAGATGCGTTACCTACACAACGATTATTACATACCTACGATTCCTACACAACGACCTACGATTTCGGCACAATTATATCTAACAAAAATTATTTAAACGTTTTGTATTATTGAAGTAAAAAATAAACAAAAAATCATAACTAGGCTCCGATATTACTTACAGGAAAGTTAATCACTTAGACATACTCGTATGTCTTAATTGTGATGCTTTAAAACAGAAATAAAAAATTGAGTGGCCCCTGAAAAAAAGTTAAGCCACTAATCCATACAAAAAAGTTACCCACACCACTTTTACTATTATAGTTAAGTATCTATGTAGATAATAGATAGATAATCGCTAGTTGTATAATTAATCTTACTCGTATCTATGAGTAAGAAGTAATTAAACAACTTGCGAACTTATTTCTTCACGCTAAATTATGGAAATGTTCATAATATTTACGGACATAAAATTTTACGGATAGAAAATTAACAATGAATCTTTAGAATAAGTACCTTACATCAAAGCTACTGTTTAATTCAAAGTCAAAGATTTTTATTCAAATAGACTTATAGATAAGTATTTTTGAATAGTCCAACCTTTTTTTTCCCCTACCAGCCGTCTTAGCAGTTAAAATATTCAGGACATCTTTTAACTGAAAAGAAGAACGGCCGCAAGAAACTTATCGGCTTTAACAGAAACAACAACATTTACAATGGAACATGTTGTTGCCAAACACAAATTTACATTTTGAAATTTATTTAATATAAGAGGAAAATTAAAAGTATTGTAAGGTACTTACAGATTCACATGTGCGGACTGACTACGAGCTAAGAAAAATCATGTTTTAACCCCCCGACGCAAAAAGAGAGGGATGTTATAAGTTTAACGTTTCTGTTTGTGTATCTGTATGTGGTATCGTAGTAAGTTCCAAACGGATAAACTGATTTTCGTTAAGTTTTTTAAACTATTGCATAGCTTTTATCGCGGGCTTTGAGCGCGGCGACCGAATCAAGAAATTCCGTAACGAAAATAAAACCTAACACCCGCTACTCTGTGTCATAGATTTTGGTAGCTTAGTTACGATTGTCATTGCGATTTTTTCCGCGACAACTGGAAAAAATGCGGTACCGAATTTTAAAAAGAAATTATATTTTCACACAAATTTTCATACAAGTTTTTTTTTATCATTGACAATTTTGTTATTCACAATCGTAACTAAGCAACCAAAATCTATGATAAGAAATGCTATGCAATAGCTTTACCGGGGCAGCAGGCTTTATGACATATTTATCTAAATATGTCATAAAGTTACTCACGATTCTCTGCTGACAGTTTTATGACGATGTACTTACATTCTTTTATAATTTTTATAAATTTATATTGTAATATGCGTTTATACGACGGCTATTTAGAGAAGTTGCGTTATGGATAGGTATAGGTTTGTGCTGGGTTAGTGCTATACGCTGATCATGACTATACGCTGTATTTAACTAAGCGCTACACTAACTTAAACCATCGTATAAAAAACATAAGATGGCATTAAAAACACAGAAACACACTATCTAAATCCAAACCATGCGTGCATTATCTACCAGTCAACCAGAAAGGATGTAAAAAAGAGATCATGGCGGCAATAAAAACTAAAACTTTAATATATAACACAATACTACCAAATATCTAAATATTCATATAAATCACATTTGACATTAATACATATATACTCCTAAATATAAATATATATATACATACTCTACACATATTAGGCACTACGGATATTAAGGGGTAAAGCTTTCCAGAGACGTACTGCAGAAAAAGAGAACAAATGGGAGACAAAGCCAGAAGAATGGGAGGAAGGTTTCAGAAGAAGATTGCTGCTAGAGCGAAGTTCGCGTTGATGAGAATCACCCAGAAACTGAAACCTAAATTTCAGATATTCTGGGATAAGTGGATCGAAAAGGATGTTGAAGAGTGTACAGATACCTCGGAGATTCCTACGCTCACGGATAGGGAGCCGTTGGAGTTGCTGACGCTAGTGAAGTAATAAATATGGTCGTATTTGTGTAACCCATATATATTATATGAATCGGATGCAGTTGTTGCAGTTGTTATTATCTTACAATAGATAGCGTGGTGATTGTTATACTAGGTATCCGGCAGCGATCCCGCCAAGAGGGAGCCAAGCGAAGCGCAATGGCACTACCAACCTTTTCTCGAAGCGATTCGTTGTTTTTTTGAAGCCACACAACTTCGGTTTGAATTATACTAGATGAACCAAATTCTCGGGATGTAATGCCAATGGTGGTCTTATTAATAAAGTCTCAATTGCGTAGCTCTTGTGCCTTGCTTGGATTTTATTGATATCTAAAAAACCACGATTTCGTCACTGACTCACTCAACTCAACAGCCAAGCCACATTTTCGACTAAAGTTTAGTAGGTAGAGTTTGTGAAGTTAAAGTTTGTAGAGTTAGGCGTGTAGAGTTAGAAGCTTGGCTCTACTTGAGAATCTCAAGTACTAAACTTCTAACAAAAAAATATTAGATCTCAAGTTGAGATCTAATATTTTTTTGACAGTGCGAGCTATAGGCATAACATTTTTACATGAACATGAATGTGGAGAACATGGTGGGATCATACTATGACCATTACCGTACTGCGGCAACCGGCACATGCAAGAGCACTTTTGAATCGGCAAAGGACAATGCCACAAATGTATGGAGAGTTGGCGCCTTTTCGAAAATCCCTGTACACCATTCAAACCTTGTTCAATCGATAGAGTATATATGTACGTACATTAGTTATTGAGACAGCACATTTCTAAACTGTAATCGTTCTGAGATAAATGTACCTGTTCATCACTATTATTTCATATATTTAAGCTGAAAATTTCAGAATTTTTGAAATTTTATCAGCTTATACCAATAAAATATTATTATTTATACAATGTATGAATTAGTAGATTATGCACTAAGGGGATAAAGCAGTGTCTTATGTCACGGGCAGCATATTGAATCCTCAGCGAAATGAAGGATTCTGTAGTTAATTAATTCGCGAGGGAATTATAGTAAGAATCCTGAATGAAAGGATTCAAGTCTGCCCAAGGCTAAGACACTTTTATCCCCGAGGAGCATACTCTACTGTGCCTACTGTGACGTTATATAAAAAAGAAATTATAAATTATAAAACTAATAAATGACAACAGCTTAACAATTCGCGGAATAAATATCGAAAGAATCTAAAATCTATATATTTTGTATTTAGTTTCGTAGGCAATGCAATGATAATTTTCATTATATCTGTGACCAAGAGTCAAAGAGTAAAGTAATGCCAAGAGTCAAGACTACACTTTGCCCTGATAAGTAAGACAATAGACATGAAAAAGCACGGAAATGAAAGAGAGAGATAGATATTTGAATAAGTGCACAATATCACATAATTCCAATTTCAAATGTTTTCTTGGTGCTAGGGACCCCGATACATACAGTCATGTTTATATTTTTCATAGGAGTAAAGTATCTTTGAAGTGTCAATTTTATAGTTAAAAACACCTTGGACCAAGTAGTTATGCGTTGAACAGCCTTGTTTTTCGAAACTATAATTTCGATAGAAGTTTTTGTTTACATTTGGCGTTCCAAATTGAATTTTTATCCTAATTACCCAAGGGAAGTTCCATACAACATTAGCTCCCTCCGGGCATTAATAGCTTACTTTCAAATTGAGAATAGTTGATATTTAATACGTGCTACAGATGCAGGTGGTGTATAAATAATATTAACAATATATTTAATAATCACTTCATTAGGTTCTAGGACGGTATCGAAATGCCGCCGTCCCCCCGAAAAGTAAAATATGATAATTATCATTATTATAATTTTATTTTGATACACTATTATCATATAATAATAGGAAATTGCCCATTTTTTTTCTTACACTTCTAGAGAACCTCTGTAATTAAAAGGTATATAATATTGCTTGATTTTATATTATATTGAGATCATAATGATCCAGAATAATTAATTTTATGATTATTAATTTCGTTTTTATACGATAAAAAATACCTCGAAAGGTACTTATTTTTTTGTTAGCAAAATTGAATAAGTACCTACTTTATTTAATAAAGTTTATAAATTATTCATATTTTTTTAAATAAAAATATAGCATTAGATTGCTTAGTCTTCAAACAATGCTTGTACATAAAAAATGTGGCATTAGCACTTGCGGTAGTAACTATAACAAAAAATGTAATTATGGAAAACGAACTTTCTTTGAAAATCTTCATACAAATCGGCAATTTCTTAGGGAAAGACCTAATAAATTCTAAATATGATCTGCTTTAGTTATTATTAAACTTAATTTAGAAAATAATAGTGATGAATAGGTACATTTATCTCGGAATGAATACGGTTACAAAAGTGCTGTCTCAGTCACTATTGTTCGTACTTACATACTCTCTCCATTTAATAAAATCTGAATGTTATGCAGGCATTTTCGAAAAGGCACTAAAACTAGGCATTTCTCTCTGTCCTACCACCCATTCATAGTATGAAATGAAACGCTGTAGTGGGCAATGTACCTATCTAACTACCCTGAAATGATTTTACTAGCAATAACCTTTAGAGATATAGTAATAAATATAAATGTTTATTGGTATTATAAAGCTAATACAAATGCCATTTTCATTACCCGATCATATAACATTTATTTGTCTTCGCATTTTAAAATAATTAGTTCTAACGGTGTAACAACAATTTTATAGCTTTGGGAATAACAGATATACAGGTAGGTAATGTACAACTATCAACTATAGACGGATTTGTAATTCAGTAGAGTAATTGACACAATGTCACTTTGTAAACATAATCAGTAAGTATTGATTCCATTCACGTACATACACAAATTCAATATTACAATTTCTTGGGCAAGCATGCAACACCTTAGACCACATCCTATTTGTTAAGCACGATGGTGGTCAATGCCTGCCCAGATATAAAAAAAATAGCATTGAAATTGACACACATTGACAAGCTGTCAATCTATCCGTCTGTACTGAATAAAAAATCCGACATAATGCGTATGTTTTGAAACGAAAATGAGTTGAATTCGTTGGCGGAGATTAGCTTTGTCTTCCGTGGTTTGAACAATGAGTTCATCTCCTAAAAAATTGTAATGCTAACGTAACTTTCTACATGTTTTAAAATCGAATAACAATAGTAAAATATTTCTTAACTCTCTCTCTCTCTCTATCTTAGCTCGTGACGTCATCCGACATAAGACCAAAACGACATTAAAGTCACAAAGCATTTTGTAGTTCCGCAGCAATTTGACATGATATTTTTGATATATGTATAACATTTGCAATACTAGTGATTTTTTGTCAAAACTGTTTCAGGTAGTTTTAAAGTATTCTCTTAAATGTATGATGGTGCAC
Organism: Chrysoteuchia culmella; assembly: GCA_910589605.1. Lineage (NCBI taxonomy): Eukaryota > Metazoa > Arthropoda > Insecta > Lepidoptera > Crambidae > Chrysoteuchia > Chrysoteuchia culmella. The sequence continues at coordinate 14,281,494 of OU342651.1, read as the reverse complement.
TCCAACATTAGTTTCAACCCCAAAAACACAATTCAATTTATATTCAAACTTAAAATGGCATTCTGTAGATCTGAAATCAAGAAATAAATAAGTATTCAAGAGAGTTGAACGAAATTAATAACGTCATTGCGGTGTAGCCGTTCATAAGAAGTCTCTAAAACACATGCTTTATATAGAAACGAAATAGAACCACCTCCTTTTTTTAAGTCGGTCAATGAGTATTGGTGGTTCTTCTGCCTCCCTAACTTGCAAGTTAGCTTACAAATCAACAGAAAGCAGTACAACAACGATAAATGGTTTCCGATAAGGCTGAGAAAGTGAAAATAGACACCACAATAATGACACAACATAAACAACTAACATCCGAAGATGTGGCGATATCGCACAATCTAGCACCGCCCACGGATTTAAGCTATACGTACTATCGTTTTCTTATACAATGTAAACTGGAGCCGGTCACGAACGGAGAATAAATCGAAATCAATATACTATGGGTATTCCTAATAGTACACCACTACCGCTGCCGGAACGTTAGGAGCGGCGTGTATTGCGTTGCTCGCAATAATTTAATGCTAATATAACATACTAGCGGCCGCCCGCGGTTTCTTCCGCATGGACTAATGGTTGTACAATAGCCTTACCATTTTTTCTGTCCTTAATGCATTTTTAATGCGACTGATATTTTTACTGTTTTACTCGTCCGAACAAATAAACTCTTCAGCTTTATTAAATTAGTATACATAGCAGTGGCGAAGGGTCGACACAGGCCGTTTCCTATCGGCTTCCCTTTTAGAAATCCCTGAAATCCCATCCCACCGATCCACCACGCAGATCATAATAATTGTGTCATCAAATCGTCACCAATTAGTTAAAATGTGGACGCCAGGCAGCTGCAAAGTGAATTGTAAAGTGTAAAGTGAGTCCCAAATTTTATTCTTCATATGATATTTTTTATAGAAAAATATTGTATATCTGACAATTGGAAAAAAATCGACGCGGCCACAAGTTATTCTCAGACAGGACAATAGCTTGTAGCCGAGTCGACTTTTTCCAATATCTTTCTTTAATAAAAAATATCTTAATCGTAATAAAAACTAAAAAACAAATTGATTTTTCTAAGGTTATTATTCTTCATGTTTATCATTTTATTTCTGTTTGTAATGAAAACTTTATAAAATTTGTTTTTGCTTAGAACTGTCAAATAAATAAATTCTATATTATTATGAACAACGGGGAAAGTGAAACGCTTAGTCTTATCATACCTGATGTTGCAATGATAAGGCTGAAGGTGGAAGCGCGCCTCTCCCGGAATCCTCAACCACTGAGGAACTGGTTATATTACTTCTAACTGCCGGAGTTGATGACACTCTACTTTGACAATAGCAAACGTTTTATCCCTATCGTCTCAGTGTACGCGTCCCCTTATCACAGATACTACATTGAATACCTTCGAGCACGCGTGCGTCGGCTAAACGGGAAGTGAGCTGGTTATTCACTATGCGCTCGCATATGCATGCATACACTTTCATACATATATTATCTATACTCTTTTGTTTCTCATTCAGGTTTTGGATACCCAAGTTATTTGTAATAGAATCTTATCCTTATTTATAACAAACACATTATCATAAATTGTTAACCCCTGTAATGGCAAGAAGACATATTATAACTTATAACACTTGTACGAGCAAGCTCGCACATTGCCGACGCATCATTTAGTTATTGACCCAATTTACTTCACATTACAAATTAATTTCATACATTTCAGTTCGCATTTAGTCATCAAGCGCACTACGCGTACTCATTATAGTTTATCAGTATTTAGCTTTCTTTTAAAATATACATTTTTATCAAGTTTATAACAGTTTTATTATTTATCAGTCATTATCAGAACTCTCTTACGGTCAACCCGTACATGGTCCTTCGAAGCCTTTCGGGAAGTCGGGAATAATTACACGTGTCGTGTCGTGAGTGTGACCGCGAGTGAACTTTAACCGCATACGTGTCTTCGTTTCCGCTACCGAACTATTGAAGCAGTGCAGTTATACAGTACATTAGCAGTGATTATCAGGATTATAATAAATATAAATTGAATCAGAATAAAGTGACGTTCAATCAGCAAGTTTACGTTCAGCATCATCAGCAGCGGCAAGCGACTCAACTCCTCGAGTCATCAACATCAGTAAGCAGTATCTCAAGTAAGATCAGTCCAATTATTTTTTATCAGCAATGTCTTCAGTCAACGATATCGTAGCAAACCTGCAGCAGATAGCTGCGGCCATTGAGAATGTGTACACCAACTTTAAGAAAGACGGGGCTAGCAGGAAGACTTCCGACTACGTTAAGAAAAGGTTAGATATACTCGATAGTTATTGGGTTGAGTACGAGTCTAACTATTCTAAAGTGTCCTCGTTGGAGTTAGATCCAGCATTGAGAGATCATTTAAGCAGCGATTTAGAGAAAGTTCAGGAAAGGTACGGTAATATTAGAGCTCATATTCAAAGTTATCAGGCTATGATGGAGGAGAGAGCCCCTTCACCTCTAATTAAACCTCCTTCTTTCGTGCAAAAACCTAAGGAGTCCATACAGAGCACCTTACAACCGACCAGCAGCAGAGCAAGTACGCAGATTACATCAGTAGGCACATTAGACGGGATGTTGAAGAAACAGCAGAGCAACTTCAAGGCATTTCATCGAACTGTCACAGGAATGGATCTTGAATCGGTGAGTGAAAAGTGGGAATTTGAAGATCTACTCCACACCATCCAAACCCGTTGGGCCGTTATTGACTCTCAACATTGGGAGTTAGACAGCCTCTTCATGGAGCCCAATGACGAGTATGAAAAAACTTTTTCTTCTTACGAGAGTAAGTACCAGTCCGTTAAGAAAGCGATCAACAAGAAAATGTGGTCTATGGCCCACAGGGAGAAATCCACACCTCAGATGGAAATTCCAACATTTAATGGAAATTATAATAACTGGGTGTCCTTCAAGGATTTATTTAATGAAACAGTACACAGTAACAGCTCTTTATCTAACGCTCAAAAAATGCAGTATTTAAAGTCAAAAGTAAAAGGCGAAGCAGAGAGATTGATTCAACATTTAAATATCAGCTCTGACAATTATTTAGTCTGTTGGGATATTCTAAACCAACGGTTTAATAATAAGAAACTCATATTCAGTTCCCATATGAACGTTTTGATGAGCATCCCTACTATGCAACATCAATCAGCCGCTCATCTAAAACGTATCCACGACACTATACAAGAATGTCTCAATGCAATCAAAAATTTAGGAATCGATATTTCATCATGGGATCCGATAATAATACATTTATTGACTCAAAAATTAGATACGGTTTCCTACACCGACTATATGGAATCAGTTCAAGACCCAAGAGAAATACCGAATTTAAAAGAATTTTTACAATTTTTGGAATCCAAATTTACGTCACTGGAAGCATCGCGTAGGAAACAAGATATTCCGCAACAAAAATTTCAAATAACAAATAAAAATGATTATAATAATAGCAGTAAGCAGCGACCGAATTACTACAAAACTTCATTTGCAAGCAGTAAAATCGTTTCACCATTACCTATCGATAAAAAGAACGTATCAGCAAAAAGTTATTACTGTACATTGTGCAGCAGTACCGAGCATGGAATTTATTTTTGTCCCCAATTTTTGGAAATGCCACCTTACAACAAATTAAAAACAGTTAACAAATTAAATCTATGTCTAAATTGTCTTTATAATCATCGGGGACAACCATGCCTATCAGAGAATGTTTGTCGTATGTGCAATAAAGCTCATAATCGCTTATTGCATGAGGCGTTTGTGCACTCCGCCCGCCCAACACCTCAGTACACTCGCAGTGGGCAGAATTCGAACGCGCGGGAAGGAAATACCGCACGTAACGCCGGCGGCGCTGCCGATGCAACCGTAAATGCTGACGCGGGCAGGCAAGTCAGAAGTAGCTCACACGTGTCGTTGCAGGGTGATCAGTTCGAAGTTTTGTTACCAACCGCTCTCGTAAATATCCAATCAGCTGATGGTACTTATTACGTCATGCGCGCCTTATTAGATCAGGGTTCACAAACATCCCTTATAACAGAACACGCAGCTCAGATTTTAAAAATACCAAGAAAAACATGTAAGGGTGTTATTTCCGGCATTGGTGATAAGGAGAGCAATTGCAAGGGCATTATCAGTATAAAGTGTTCATCAATCGTCAGCGATTATACTTTTACAACAGATGCTTTGATAATGAATCAGTTGATAAGAAACTTACCAAGCTATACATTTTCAAAACCAGATTGGTCCTATCTCAATCATATTAAATTAGCAGACCCAGAATTTTATAAAAGCAGGCCCGTAGACATCCTATTGGGCGCCGATATTTATTCTAATATATTAATGGATGGCATGTGTAGATCAGATTCAAGCCTCCCCACTGCTCAACAAACGCAGCTGGGGTGGATTTTAAGTGGTAATACAAGAACTATTCAGTGTAATGTCGTTTTGCATAACATAGAACAGATTCAGAAATTTTGGGAGATAGAAGACATAACAGAAAAATCAGAAGTATCAACAGAAGACGAACAGTGTTTACAGTTTTATCAGTCAACTACGATCAGACGGCCTGACGGTCGTTATGAAGTTAGGTTGCCGCTTAAATCTGAATACGAAACCAAATTAGGTCATTCCAAATCAAAAGCAGTCGCTCAATTTTATAGATTAGAACAGAAGTTAAAAAATGACCCAAAAACAGCAACAGATTACAAGCAATTTATTAATGAATACTTATCACTAAAACATATGATTCCCGCAGCTGTAGATTGTAACATGACCCTTAGATGTTATTTACCTCACCATTGTGTAACAAGAGAGGACTCGACAACGACAAAATTACGCGTTGTTTTTAATGCATCGAACAAAACACAGTCTGGTCACAGCCTAAATGACGTCATGTGCTGCGGCCCGAACTTGCAACAGGATTTACAATGCTTAATTATAAAGTGGCGTCAGTATGAGTTCGCCTTTACCGCCGACATAGAGAAAATGTTTCGGCAAATATGGATAAACAAACAAGATCAAAATTTACAGATGATTCTATGGCGTGACGATCAGGATAAAAAATTAAAGGAATATCATTTAGCAACAGTAACGTACGGAACAAAGGCCGCGCCATTCTTAGCTATGATGACGCTTAGACGATTAGCTGACGATGAAAAATGTAACTATCCAGACAGCGCGGCGCCCGGCGTTATCCAGGAGTCATTTTACATGGACGATTTAATACACGGTACACATTCTATACAATCAGCAAAACAATTACAATCCGATATTATGAAATTATTAAAAACAGGTGGATTTAATTTGCGTAAATGGAAATCTAATTGTCATGAATTACTGATCAACGTAAAGGAGGTCGGAAATCAACAAGAAAATTTCGATTTCAAGCAAGGCGAGTCAACTAAGGCTTTGGGTCTTGGATGGGACCCCCAAAATGATCATTTTACATTCCAATCTAAATCAACAAAAATAACAAAATTGACAAAACGAGTCCTGTTATCAGACATCTCAACACTGTTCGATCCCCTTGGTTGGCTTGCCCCGCTCACTACCAAACTAAAAATACTGTTTCAGGAAATATGGAAAGCTAAATTACAATGGGATGACCTGGTACCGCAAAATATTATGGAAGAATGGAATAAAATTAGAACAGATATTTATATGATAAATCAGTTTAAAATACCGAGGTGGTTACATACTAAAGAAAATGATAAAGTGGAGCTTCACGGTTTCTGTGACGCAAGCACGAAGGCGTACGGCTGCGTCATATATTGTAAAATAAATAGAGCAGACTGCAATTCAGTAATTTTAGTCGCTGGAAAAACTAAATTAGTGCCTCTCAGTAAACAAGTTTCATTGCCGCGCTTAGAACTTTGTGGCGCAGTTTTGCTATCTAAGTTAATGACTAAAATCAAAGGTTGTTTATCAAATCATTACGTCACTGCGTATGGTTGGACCGATTCTATGGTCGTGCTCGGGTGGCTTCATGGAGAAACAGAAAGATGGAAGCCGTTCGTAGCTAACCGTGTTAAACAAGTAACTACCTCAATGCCGAAAACCTGCTGGCGTTACGTTAAATCTAATGAGAACCCAGCTGATTGTGCCAGTAGAGGACTAACAGCCCCTCAGTTGAAAGAACACAGTCTCTGGTGGAACGGTCCTAGCTGGTTACCAACTTATCAGGCAACAGAATCAGAAAGTAAAAATAATTATTCTACAAATCAAGACTTGAAAAAAGTTAAATCAGTATATTCTACACAGCAACGAAATCAAATTACAAACAATGAATTAGTAACTGAACTTTTGACTAAGTATAGTTCATTACCGAAAGTTATTAGAATATTATGTTGGATTCGGAGATTTATTTACAAGAACAGTAAGTCACCATATTTATTAATGAATGAGATAAGGGATGCAAAATTAATTATTATTAAACAGGTACAAAGCGACGAATTCAGAGAAGAAATAGATCTTTTAAAACATGGTAAATATATAAGTAGCAGCAGTAAAATATATAATTTAAACCCAATGTTAGACGCATGCGGGATATTAAGATTAACAGGAAGGTTGAGACATGCTAATATCGATTCAGAAATGAAGCACCCAATCATTATCCCTAGCAAGACACGTTTAGCTGACCTTATGATTGACGAAGCGCATAAACTTACCTTTCATGGTGGGCCCCGCTTGACTACTGCTTTTATGCGACAAAGGTACTGGTTGATTAGCGGGATCAGGTCTGTCAAACAAAGATTACGCCTTTGTGTCGTATGTAGAAAAGAAAATCCATCGTTACAGCATCAGATCATGGGTGACTTACCTGCAGCACGAACAGAACCTTCTAGACCATTCTATCACTGTGGTGTAGATTATACTGGTCACGTCTACATCAAAGCCAATCAGGGTCGTGGTATCAAGACCACAAAGGGCTACATTGCGGTGTTCGTGTGTATGGCCACCAAGGCGGTCCACCTTGAGCTCGTATCCAGTTTAACAACATCAGCTTTCTTAGCAGCGTTACGTAGGATGGCGGCTAGACGAGGCCTCCCGCGTCATATGTACAGTGACCAAGGAAAAAATTTTATAGGAGCAGACAGAATACTTAGAGATGAATTATCAGAAATATCAGAAAATATAAATCCAGAATGCAGAGCAGAAGTAGAAAATATGGGGATCGAGTGGCACTTTAATGCACCGTCTTGGCCCTCTGCAGGAGGTCTGTGGGAAGCAGCCGTAAGAAGTTTAAAGCACCACCTAAAACGCGTAATTAACGACCAAAGACTAACCTATGAAGAATTTACAACTCTTCTATCTCAACTCGAAGGTTGTCTGAATTCGCGTCCTTTATGCCCACTTACGGAGGATCCCGATGATTTAAATTTTCTAACTCCGTCACACTTTCTCTCCAGTGGTCCCTTATTAACATTATACGATACAGAGAAGGATTTAAGAACAAGGTGGCACCACACACAAAAAATATTTCAGGATGTATGGAGCCGCTGGCGTACAGAATACCTGACTCAGCTGACGGTTAGAAGTAAATGGAGACGGCCACAATCAAATATTAGTTTAAATGAAGTCGTCATTATCAAGGATGATAATCTTCCTCCGGGGAAATGGAGTTTGGGCCGAGTTGTAGAGTTACACCCTGGAAGCGACGGCTACGTAAGGGTAGTAACATTAAAAACTAAAAACGGTCTAATAAAGCGGCCCGTAGTAAAATTGGCAATACTACCCGTCCATGAAGAACAAAAACAAGAAGTTAAACAGCAAGAAAATAAAACAGAAAAACCAAAATCAGTATCAGCTACAACAAGAAAAACCGCCAAAAAGTATAGTTTGGCCACGATTGTAACATCGTTATTATTTTTCTTTATAACAATCATGCAGCCCGCACATTGTTTTTATAACGTATCTCCTATTCAAGGAAATAACAGTATTTATTTCGATCGTATACAAGACATGCAGCTAATAAGAGACGACTGGCGATTAGTTGTATATTACGATACTCAACCTTATCAAGATGGCTATACGGCACTCAACAAATACATAAATTATTTAGATAGCTTATGTGTAACATTGAACAAGCGAGCGCACTGCGACGGAGTCCTATTACAACTACGTCACGAGGCCAGTGAACTGCAATATTACAATGATCTTTTAATTACTCATAATGTAAACAAACGCCGTCGTCGCCGTGGATTACTTAATGGTGTAGGAAACTTAGCTAATTCACTTTTCGGTGTTTTGGATGATCGCTTCGCCGAAAAGTATGAGCAGGACATTCAGTTGATAAAAGAAAATGAAAACCACTTGGCTTCCTTGTGGAAAAACCAGACATCAATCGTTGAAGCAGAATTTAATATACTGAAACGAACAGAAGTAGTAGTAGGCCAACAACACAAACTTATACATAAAAAGATCAGTGCCTTGGAAATTGCTCTTAATCAAGCAAAATCAGAGTTTCAGAGTGTCTCCGTTCTTAATGACTTTCTCTCCACGTCAATGATGACTAACAATATAATATTCAGTTTAAAAAATATCCAACAAACATTACTAGACGCAGTAACAAATGTATATAATGGGCGCTTTGATTTTCATCTGATGCCACCGAACCAGTTAAGACATGAGCTGACTATAATATCAGAACAAATACCTAAAGATTTAACGCTGCCTATCAAAAAATTGGACTATATAACAGATATCTATAATTTACTGCGAGCGCGAGCTAGAGTGACATCCAGATTTATTATATTTGAAATCAGGATTCCCCTTATCGGCGTCGAAGTATACGAAATTTTAAAAGTTATCCCAATACCTCGCCTCATTGATAACAATAAGGAGATATCAGTAGTACCAGTATCAGAATACGTCGCTGTTAACCTAAAACACGAGTCTTTTATGAAAATAACAGAAACAGATTTAGGTAAGTGTATACAGAGCAGTACTACAACAACACTGTGTCATTTAAAAACGCCTGTCTTTATCATTAAGGATGATCAAGACTTTTGTGAGACTTTTCCTACTTCTCGGAAATGCAAAACTATTTCTGAGACATGCAAGAACAGATGGATCGAGCTAAATATAATAAATAAATATTTATTTTTCTGTTGCGATAAATGTCAACTAAAAATAATATGCGCCGATCAAATTACACCGCTGCAAATAAGCAATGTAGGTTTTTTCAATATAGACCAAGGTTGTACAATTAAAACTAGTCATTCACTAGTTTATTCACACAGACAAAGTGGAAATCAGATTAAGTTGGGCTCAAACATACCGACGCCAGAGATTTCACAGATAAACCACATTATTAACATCTCATTGCCTGACCCGAAGATGGAACAGAAATATAACTTTGATTCTTTTAACCGTACCATAGAGCTCCAAGAGATAGAGAAGAGTATTGATATTATGAAAAAGCAGGAACCCCTAGCAACCAGAATTTCAAGTCACGATGTGCATCATTACGTGGCAATATATATTTTGTTCGCGGTTCTGGGCCTCGGCGCAGCGCTGTGGGCCGGGAGGCGATGCAGCCGGAGGATGCAGCGGAGGCTGGCGCGGGCAGAGCCTGTTGTCGAATACACGACGACGGTCCCTGCCCCCTCGACGAGCAGTGATCAGTGTAGTGCAGTGAGTGAAATAGTGAAAAAGCAGCGTGCGAAAAGTGTGCGAATGCCATTAAAAGGCAAAAGTGATTTCGTAAAAAATCCTAGTGCGCGAGTGTCAGTGCACGATACGGGGTCGTCCCCAATAGTGGTTAGACCGGAATTTCGCGTTCCAAATGACTTTGTAGACTCTAATTAGATTTAACAGTAGATCAGTACATTTAAAAATAAAATGCCTATCATCTTGTTATCATTATCATAATATTAACTATTGGGGCTCTCATTATATTTTAAGGAAAAATTGGATCACCTTGTTTCGTGGGGTTTTTCATTCCTCACACTAACCTCATTTTTCTCGCCCGGGAATATGTACGAGCAAGCTCGCACATTGCCGACGCATCATTTAGTTATTGACCCAATTTACTTCACATTACAAATTAATTTCATACATTTCAGTTCGCATTTAGTCATCAAGCGCACTACGCGTACTCATTATAGTTTATCAGTATTTAGCTTTCTTTTAAAATATACATTTTTATCAAGTTTATAACAGTTTTATTATTTATCAGTCATTATCAGAACTCTCTTACGGTCAACCCGTACAACACTAAAAATTCTATTGTGTCTCGTTCTCGTTCATTGCCAGCGAAAGGTTTATGTAACATGCCTTCATAATTCCGTGTTCAATAAAATTGTGCAGTTAATTTTCATTTGCAGTCATGCATTAACGTTAGTTCACTATAAATACCTAGTACAGGCAACAGTGCGTCATGCTACTTACTTTACAAAAACCGCCGCTCAAGGTGTACGGCGTCGTCCTACGTGAGCGATCTAGAGGCCTACCGTCATCTCTTGACGCAGTATTGTTTTAATAGTACCATGCTATTTCATACCACGAATCTCTTAAAGTAAGCTTATGTTTTGACGTTTTAAGTTTTATGACGTCTTCGCTCAATCATGGCCTCCAAAATGTGAAGTATGTCAAAATGTGACAACTTCAATAAAAACAAAACGGTTTTACGTCATAATGCTTTCTAAAAGATGATGGTAGGTCCACTGGATGCGAACCCGAAGCGGCGCAGTGCGGCGCGTGAGCAATAAACAGTCGATTCGATACCTATGTGACTAAACGCAGGTTTCTATAGTCCCGGCAAATAACTTGTCATTCGCGAAACAAAAGTCGCGCAGTAACTACAAAAACTAGTCACTGCGCATCTTCTGTCTCGCCGCACGTGGGTCAGGATGATTGACGGTGTTTCCAATTCTCTGCTTCGCGTTCGCTTCAAGTCGCTCTCACGCATCACGTAGGACGCTGCGTAAGCCTGACGTGCTGTTGACTGTGCATGGATACCAGACCAGCGGGACTGCTTAGAAATTAATCTAATGTATGAGTGGTTTGACCACAGCAATCATTATGGGACATATTCCATTTTATTAACTAACTACCATTATGCAAAACATGTCAAGTGCAGTTACATTATTATTTTACATCCTGCTTTTGAGGTTGTTCACCCCTACAGGTGCGTAAACCTTCAATTTAACTCAGATTTGTATTAAGAATATCTAAAAACTATGTATAAGTAATTATTTTTAGTCAATACCCAAATCTAATAAGAATGCTTAAACCTAAATTAGAAACTTTAACCCAAAATAAAGAATTCTCATAGCTAAATTAGAAAATTTTGTCCAAAAAATATTAATCATTCTTAAACCTAAATTAGAAACTTTTCAAGGCAAACCCTTCTAGAATATAGGTACTTCAAGATTTTTATAAAGTGTAATCGCTGAAAAACTATTCCGTTTAGTAAAATTATTGGTTTTTGACTTAAAACATTTTTTTTGTTACAATGCAACGTATAAAGTCAATTATTGTTTTGTCAAAATGACAAATTCCAGACAAATTATTTTAACCTTGTACGGCTGACGTAACTTAAACCAAATTACCACAACTAATTTTGTATAAAACACTGCAAAAATCACACTGGAACACATCTCAGCCACGATTCACATTTAATACGGCAAAAAATATAGTAATAACACCTTATAATTTTGGTCGATTTGCTTCGAAAATGTGATTTACTATAATGCTTTCTTGATGGTTCTCAATTTGTATATTGCTCAAAACTATATTCAGTGGTAAAATTGTTAAATTTTGATTACAACTGGTAATTGCGAATGTACGTGTGAAGCTAAGGCTACTTTTTCATAGCAACCATTATTTCGAGGTGGTTAACTGGTTTTATTCTTGTTTTATAACAGAAATACATTCGTTACTACCTTTTCGTGATTGAAAAGTTTCTGATATTATTCTTAAACGAATACTAAAAAAAACAGATGTAAAATGTTCGTACTGGCATTATGTAATGTACTACCTTTCATGCTTATTAATGTAACACAACTTGCTCTTTTTTAAGTTCTTAAAATAAAATAATTGCTTATATTGTACTTTATCGATCTTCAAATTATTATCTGGCAATATATCTTTATCAAAAAACACAAAATAAAGCTTTTTTTCTCCACAGAATATTACGGTTCAAAGATCGATTCTGGTCCATACTAATCTATCTGTAAATCTCTCAAGTAGAGGTTATCTTAACGGCATCGGATGTCACGTACCCTGCAATCATTCAAATTCTCGAAATCGATCTCCTGCGCTCAATTATTGTGCCCAATGGATTCTACGTGGTAAGCAACGAAGCACGTATGGAACACGTTATTACTTTACTTTGTTACTTAGAACCTGATTCCCCTTTTTTATCATATTGAAAGGCTCGTGGCGACAGACTGATCGATGGGTGATCCAGATGTCGGATGGGTGACCGTAAAGTGGCATTACAACTGAGTGTTTCGTGGGGCACATTAAACCGTTGGTCCCGGCTGTTGCCATTACAGTCGTTAAGCCAAGTCAGAGGCTTTATTGAACTTGCATAAAACAAAGTTTTCAAAGAATTTCATATAGTATAAAATGTAACAAAGTGCTATGTCTCCTAACCATATAAATCCTCAAAACCATATGTAGAACTCATCATTACCAACAACTCTTAAATGGAAGCAACCCTAAAAACGCGATAAAAAAACTGATCCATAAAAAAAAAAATTGAACTGTACCAAAATGTTTGAAACTGCTGTTTTTTCGCGATTTCAGGGCAACACATTTGCTTAAAAAACCAAGCTTCCGCTGTTTTACGTCCAATAACATCACGTCTAACTGTCGAAACAATTATTTAGGATTGGCTTTGTTGGCCACAGCACTGAGGAACGTGAGGTCACGTGCAGTGTCACCTTATTCGTTATCTTTTCGTGAGTCGCTTTGTACCTACTGCACTGTTAAGTGACCTACTTAGGATGTCACCGACATGGAACACGAACCATGCCTTTGCTAACAGCTGTGGGTTCCTTTTTAAGTCGTTCACACGCGAGACGGTATATAATTCTATCTTTGGGAGTTAAGTTTTATTTAACGAGCCCGTGGCGCAGTGGTTCGCGCGCTTGGTCTGCGATTGTGGAGGTTAAGCAACATTCGCAATTGTTGGTCACGGGATAGGTGACCAAAAATTTACTACCTCGAGCTCCGTGCTTTGGAAGGCACGTTAAGCCGTTGGTCCCGGCTGCATTTACATTCGTTAAAACCCATCAATCCGCACTGGGCCCACGTGGTGGATCATGGCCAGTTCTCCTTATCCATCCATAAGGAAGGCCAGTGCCCTAGCAGTGGGGACATTAATGGCTGATGACGCATTTTCTGATACTAATCTTAATTTCTTATGTTTTCTTATTCTTATGTTTCTAGTTTAAAAATTTGTCTCATAAAAAATGGCATTGTAAATGCAAATAAGTACTAATAAAGAAATACTTTTTAAATTCATGTATCTTGGCAAATTACAAATCAGTTCGTCGTGTTATAAAATATTTCAAAACTGCTATCAATAACTTTCGGAACAATTAATTATAGGGCAATATATAATGGCCACACCACTAAAGTACTCAGATCCACTTATACTCTATGAGGAACTCTATAAAAAGCCGTGAGTAATTTTATTAAATACAAGGTTCTAAGATGGCGAGTCGAGTAAAACCCGTATTATAGTGGAACCAGGTTTTTTTATGAATTAGGTATGGGAATATAAAATCTTCACGGCTCATAAAAGAATATGTTAGATTGTTCTTCACGCAGTAACCAATTGGTCTATTGTTAAATTACATTTTGGTAAAAAACTACAAGATCTTTTTTATAACTAAATAATAATATGATGTCACTTATTTACTTGTTTGATAAAATAATTTAAGTGCAAATATCTCTAAGAGCCTAGTTTTATTTACCTATAGGTAGGTATATTCTATGTATTTTTTTCATTAATCAACAGTTTTCCTACAAGAAGAAGATCAAAGCGATAACATAAAGTTTATATTTTATTTTTTTTACGTAAAAACTGAAACATAAACATAAAATGTTTTTTTCTCGAGAATTACATAACAAATTGTGCCCTTTGTTTGTTGTAACTTAAATGTGATGTGCAAGACTCACGTATTACAAAGTCTACCTCCTACACTTGTTTCCTGAAAACAGTAAAAATTAAAGACTTGTCTACATAGTGTAGTCTTATAATACACAATTGATAAGAATAATAACACATTCATAGCGACTATTGCATTGTCCACGCGTCGGGAAAGTTTAGCAAAGCCTGCAAAGTTAAGGTTCTGGCCGTTGGCAACTTGTGCGCTGAATGCTATCTTATTAGGTGGTGTTGTTGGCTTATGCACCCAATTTCCGCTTAAGCTTTGTCATGTTACATGGCTATGGGCGAGGTTAAACATAACACTATGCTAGTACAAGGTCATTAAACAGATATTTGTAAATCTCTTCCTTTAAAATTTACTTTCGTTTAATTTTACTAAGCAAACATTAAATACATAAATTGACCGATATTACATACATATACCTACATACATGCCTTCACGCCATATAACCTCTTGAGAAAGTTGGCAGGGAGTGCCCTGCAGCAGGGCAGCTAGAGAAAAAATATGTATGAGCATCACTTATCATAATTTATTTTATATAGTATTAATTCTCTTATTTTACTTCATGGTACCTCTCAAACGGGTTTTTACCAAAATTTTTAAGCAAGAGGGCCCTGGTGACCTGTGGCACAGGTTGTTTTTGATACCTATATCAGGCACCAGTCTCTCACAATGCAGGTTTGATGTAATATTGTAACCATCTAGTTAAAATACTTAAGTACCTATTGTGGAGTTTTTTTTTTTTTTAATTTAATGTTTATTTATTTAGCTAGCTACGCCTCAGCTTCGCCAATTTGGCTTTAGTTAGGTCTAAATTTTTGTTCAATACTAATTAATAAACAATAAGATAAAATGTGATTGCTTACATCTAAAAAACGATAATCAACAATTAATAGTAAAGTTTGAACTTATATGAATAATTGAAGACAGAGACGCCTCTCAAACATCGAGATTTACTTACAAGCACATGTTCTGTTGGTCAAACACCAGTTGCAAAAGCTTCCGATCCTCTTTACAGCAATCGGGACCAACGGCCTACTTCCAGACGCACAGGAAATGATAATGATGGGAAATCCAATTAAAATTCTTCAGTTCCCAGTTTATGTAAGAACCTGTCGTGGGCACTGATCCAGGCCTCATATGTGTGATTTGTACATAAATCAATGTTTAACACACCATCGGTTCGGTTAGTTAGTAAAATAAATACTAGATTTAACTAACGGTTATAATAAGTAAAATGAAGCCTAATGTCACAGCATCCTTCCTCGAGAATTATTATCAAGTGCAATTTCTTTTCTGATTCAGATTAAAGGTTTTGATCGTTCAAAGAAATAATTTCTTTGGCTTCACTAACTTATTTTATTTTTATTACATTTCCCTTTTAAACTGCTAATATTCCGGCTACGGATTTGGTTAACAAATCATGAATGTTATACTCTTTAACAAAGTTCAATAGTGTTATTTTAAACTTTGAATAAATTCTTAATATCTATCATTGTGTATTACGATCATAGGATCTACGCTTAAAATTAAACTAGCTATGTAAAGTTTAGCTAACTCAAAGAGCTTACAAAACAAAAATAAATTTAGCAACGCACAAATGGACAACAAAAATCTACTTAAACCAATCCCATGGCAAGCACTAAATCAAAGATTACTAGTGTATAACTTGTACTAGTGTTATAACTTGTCCATATCACCATCTTAGATCTAGCTTAGGATGGCTAACGATGTAATCAATTCAGGGCTTTTTATGCTTAGACACCTTACGTTATCGTGATGAAGCTTAGACGCAGTATTACACTATTTTGTTGTAGCGAGTTGGGTCGTAAAATGATTCACTATAACTAAGCAGAATATCTCTGGGTTTTTTTTTAGTTTAAATGTAGGGACAAACTACTCGTCCCTTAAATTGGGTACTATTTAGCTCAACTAACAACTGATATTGTTTGTTTGTTCCTAAAACCGCGATGCTTATGCACTAAACGTGTTACCAAATGTTTTGGGTTTCTCAATGTAACTGTCTGAAATGTTTATTGTTTGTTCAACAATCAATTGCTATTATGGTTTTAAAATACTTTTTTATAGGCATACTTCAAAGAATATCTACGTCGTATTATTATCCCATAAACATAGGGTTCCAGTAATAACGTTCTGTTTTCTCAACGTAATCGGACATCGACAAACACTACGTTATAAATGTTCACGCTTATTAACATGACAGTTATCCGATTAAACAAAAGTGTTTTGTAATTATTTCTACTTATTTCAACGTGGTACGCGATAAATGAAGTAATTACTGAAACTAAGTATTATCTACATCTCTATAGGCTTGTATGTACAACTTGTTTATTATTTTTTTAAGATAAGTTACTACATATTTATCAAACTAAATAGCACTAAAAATAAGACTATTTGCAGGATAACTGATATACAGCGAAAGACGTTGTTTTATTGGATGTACTTTATGCGAATAGCAGACAGAAGAATTGTAGGTAAAAGGATCTTAGGATCTTTAAGGAGAATTGGGCGTCTTAAAGGACACGATCTTTGAAACGCAATTGTGGTGTCATTCTGATGCACTTTAAAGGTACTTGATATTATCACAGATCTGAAGCTGTTCATCGATTTGCAGTGAGGCCTTCAAACATATATTTTAATTCCTTGTATTAATAACGTTCATGTGAGTCGTGAGAACAGTCACTTTAAAATAAACACTTAAGTTAATTAACTTAAGTGTTTATTTTAAAAGTGTATGTTACCCATATTCCGCATAGTATCATTAACTTAAATAATAATGAATATAAAATGCACTCAAAAAAATCTTTGATGCGTCGAATTGAAATCAAATGTCACTTCAGAATGTTATACTAAAAAGAATTGATACGGTTTAAGTGAAACCATGTGCAACCACTGTGCATTTGCATCGAACCTCAATAACATCGACGAGTTTTTCACGGATGTACAGTCAACAGCAGGTCAGGCATCAAAACTGCCAAACTCCTATCTACTTTGAACTTTAAGACAAAAGTAAATTTAAGATGAATTTTAAGTGTTTATACAATTTGACAATTTTTTTTTTGATAATTCCGAACTTACCGGGATTTCGGAATTGTCAAAAAAAAATATCATTTCGTATAAACACTAGTGCCGTTGACTGTGCAGTCACGTGCAATGACATAGAAACACTAAGCAACTTTGTCACAATATTAAATGACATTTAAGGACAGAGAGAGCTTCGTTTCCGTTTACGTCAATGCTGTAAGGTTGTAAAATGTATACTTGTCATTGCTCGTGACTGTACATATTAAAACCTTTGCTAAAACGACACGATGATCGCAGATATGGTAAAATGTTGCGCGAGATTATGCGCGTGACTTCATCCACTGGGCAATTACCGACGCCCATTTTAACCAGACCTGCGCTTTAAACTTGCATATTCGTAATAAAAAATAGCGTGACAATTGTTAATAATCTTATATTTAAAAAAAGTTTTGTAGAGATTTTACGAAACCATATTTTTTTAAGACCTTATGTTGTGAGGTTTGCTTAAAGAAAAAAAAAACACCATACAACGAAGTCGTCAATGGCATAATGGATGAGCCACTTAACCCCTTAATTTCTTTCCATAATCAGTGCTAAAGGAAAATTGTCACAAGCAAAGTTTACCTGCATAATGAATCAAATAAAGAAAAATATTCAAACTAAAACTGACAATTAAAAAAGCTTTTTCATTTTATTTCATAAGAAAAACATACAAATAACGCTTAACAAAATATAAGTCACAAAAATCAATATTACTATCCCAAAACTTCAATTCAGAAAGCTCTTACCAATTCAGTCGAGTTATGTGTGAGAATACCGTTGTGTGTTTTAAGCAATTATGTGTCGAATATTGACTGTCTTAATAAGCGAATTGCCGTAATTCCAGTCACAAAAATTAATGTAATTATACGTGTTCCGTACCAATTAAGTTTTCGTCGAATCTTCATAACAAGTCCTTTGAGGATTTTGAAAAGAATTTTAAGTAGGTATTCGAGTACCGTTCTGAATGCCACAAATTATACGGCCAATTTATTACCTGGCAAATGCGACTTTACACACATTATTATTTCTCAGCCTATTTATAAATATCAATTTACGTAATTACACGAGGTTAAATTACGTATTTTTTAGATTTTAACTCAAGATTTACCAAAAAAATATACCGTAATTATAAGAGGTAAAATTACGCAATTAAAAACTCAAAAACCAAAAAAATATTTGTTTCAAGAAATAAAGTATGTAATCAAACTGCCTGTAATAGAAAACTGCCTGTAAAATACCAAAGAATACTAACTATTATGAACGTAAAATGCTTATCACATTAAAAAGACATCAACGCGTTACTTGAAAATCACAAAATAAAGTCGTCTTAATTTTTTTACTAGAGGCTTATTTGTTGACTGGATATGGAATCATTTATGTTTATTCCATAAAAGGCTTTGCCATAATAATCGTGTGTAGCAATCTTATTGCAGTCAATACTTCTATTGTTGCACATAACGAGAAAAGCTATCTGATTCTTATTATGTATGTGATAGTATGACCAACGTTGAGTATGACAGCAATGTTTACAGCATTTTTGTGTTTCGGCAGTTTGATATAAGATTGCCATTTCGCCGGAATCGAGTTCACATTAGGATCGAGTCAACGTCAAAAATCTGTTATTTTGGTACTTTAAAAACGGATGCTATGGTTTCCATAGTACCGTTTTGACGTTATTTCGATCCTGATGTGAACTCGATTTCGTCAAGAGTAACACCCCAGGTTCGTCTCTGTCATTCTGTCACGTTTTTATAGTATGACAGCCACAAAAGCGACATAACTGAAACTAAACCGAGTTTTCGTTAGATGATAGAGCAACGCGGCGTCCGTACCGTAATCAGTCCTCCGAAACGTTTAGTGACAGGTTGCCAGCTCATCACCTGCATTAGTTTTCAAATATAAGCTGTCCATTTTTTTTTGTCCGGTTTTTACTATCTGCTAGAAAACTAACAGCTGTCGCTCGCATTCTGTTTTTCTTTCACTCCCAGTCCAGCATGGGAGAGTCTATTAGGTATTTATGCATTAATTAAAGCATTTCTTTAGAAGCAGTGTATCTAATTGGTTGTATTATCTTTCCAGAATCGCACGTGGTTGCCGGGAGTTGGTGAGTCCACCTGGCAGCGAGTGTCGGGCACGCGCGTGTCCCTGTACGCCGCCTACTATGACGACCGCGCGCCGCAACGCTACGTGCGGATATTAGCTACTTTCCACGGTAAATATTCACAAGTTCGACATTGGTCGCCGGGAAGCAAAGAGTGTCCGGGACGAGCGTGTCCCTATACGCCGCCTACTACGACGACCGCGCGCCGCAACGCTACGTGCAGATATTAGCTACGTTCCACGGTAAACATTCACCAGTTTGACAATGGTCGCCGGGAAGTAGCGAGTGTCCGGGACGAGCGTGTCCCTATACGCCGTTTACTACGACGACCGCGCGCCGCAACGCTATTTGCGGATATTAGCTACTTTCCACGGTAAACATTCACAAGTTTGACGATATGTTCGCTATAGGGGTAGGGATAGGTATAATCCGCGCACAATACAAATGTTTGTCTTGTTATGTTGAAGTAGATAACTGGTCTGATGGCACGTTTATTTGGATGATTTGGATGAGTAAACTATATACCTGGTTAGGCCTGCTCATTACACTAAGCGACGTGAATTCGATCTATTACTGTATCAAACACTCATGTAATAAACATTTGTGTTTTTACCCGACTGCAAGGAAGGGATTTTTCAGAGTATTTTTTTTTTACACCAATTATTTAGCCCACTTTAAGTTTCATGAAGAACTTGTGTTATGGATGCTAGGTATGTCTATCCGTTGATAGACATACTTATATACTTTTTTTAATATATACATATTAAATACCCAGACCAAGACATATGGACATGTTCATGCACACAAATATTTGTCTTGTCCGGGTATCGAACCCGGGACCTCTGGCGCAGAAGGCGGGCATTGTACCCCTATGCCACATAGATCGTCGAAATGGACGTTATTTTCTTGTTAAATAAATATATTATTATTTGGGATACCTTCCTTTGTTCTGGTATTCGTAGCACAACAGGCATGACTACAATTATTTAAAAAATCACTTTTTACCTTTACCTTAATGCTTTGTAAAGTAATTCAAAATGACGGCACTAGTCCTTGTTATTAACTATGTATTTATGAAAGAAAACAAACTGATATCGGAAAATTTATAATTACTTCTGTCATATTCTAATCATCAAAGCGAACGATGAACGAAGCGACGCAACGACTCACTGTAAAATCTAATGACAA
Organism: Chrysoteuchia culmella; assembly: GCA_910589605.1. NCBI lineage: Eukaryota > Metazoa > Arthropoda > Insecta > Lepidoptera > Crambidae > Chrysoteuchia > Chrysoteuchia culmella. The sequence goes on along the minus strand of OU342651.1, from coordinate 14,260,914 downwards.
CGCATTTCTTTGATCTGCCTAAGGCTGGAGATGCCTTTTGCACACTTCATCGAGCCAGAAATCGTTTAATTATGTAAATACCATGAATGAGAAGCGACGCTGCCCGTCCAGTGGGACCAGTCCAGGAATATTCAAGCAGACGAACCTTGTTTACTCCTACGCTTAAGTTAGAATCATCTAAATATAAACAAACGGATTGATTACGTAATTCGAACGCAACCATTTATTTCTTGTCTTGTAAGTAAAACAAAAAGCGACAAACTCAAGAAGATGTCTAATAACCCTTTTTGTAAAAAATTAAATTCTATTTACACCTACAAATAATAAATGCTTTGCTTTGACGTTTACCAGCTTTAAAAAGCTTATTGCTCGAAATTGTTTCGTAAAAACCGTAAAAGTAGATTTTCTCGCAAAACCACAAATGCTGCAATAAAAATCTTTAAGGGATTTTTATATTGACACGAATTCATAGATCAAAGAATCTTTATTCGGAGTATGATATTTGATATTGCCGGTTTATTTCATTTGATAAAATAGTTTTTAGGAATGATGATGTTATGTAGTGTATTAATATTTTCAAGCTCCAATACTGCGATCTTATTTTCGCTATAAGTTTCGAATTTTGTGTTCGCCTCCTTCATTGAACTTCGTAAGAGGCTTCGGCTAAAAGGGGACAGCCATAAGAAGGCAATGCTACTGTGATTGCCAGTCCCCCCCCCCCCTCCCCCTCAAATGTGGCGATTATAGCAAAGCCCATTGACGAGATGCCTCATCATCGTCATCATCCAGCCTATTGCAGTCCACTGCTAGAGGTAAGCCTCCCCCAAGGTGCGCCACAAGACACGATCTCCCGCCTTTTTCATCCAGCCACTACCTGCAACCTTTCCCCTGTCGTCGGTCCATCTCACGGTTTTGGCAGCCATCTGTAGCCCGGAGATTTTCCGGGGAGAGGAGAAGCGTAGATTTAGATATTTAGACTGATTTCAAAACATAGGTTGACATCGTATAGTATACATTGCTTTATCCAGGACGACGATAAATAATTATTTTTTTCATATCTACTGCTTGTTTACCACTGCCGTAATATGTTAAGAAGAGTGAATTATTAAAAACTAAAATAAAAATAATAATTGTTTACAAAGATTACACATTATTTAACTAAGCTCCACACCAGGGGTAATAAACAGTTTACGAAAAATTAAAATGTTCGCGTTATCGAAACATCCTCAAGTAGATTCCCTCCCTTACACCCTAATAATGAATTCAGAGCTTTTATAATTAAGGCTGCCTAGGCACAACTACTAAAACTAAATCATCATCAAAGTCCGTGTAGCAATAAAATATTTATTGTTACTAGTTTGCTAGTGCCTAGTTAAATTATTAAACTAGCTTGTAATGGTTCACAGTATGCAATAATTGGCGTCTCATTACTAATACAGCTTCCCTACACCTTGCATTGTAAGCATAATTAAACTATGACTAATCATAAATTATTCATTAAGTTTATTTTTTATCCACACGTAGGTACTTTAAACATTGATGCTGGCAAAGGGTAAACATATCAAGTACCTAATTGATTATTAACTTGGCTTGCTTGGTAGACTGAATACCATAACAGTTAATATTTGTAAATCGATTGGAAATAGGCTGTAGTTTAACATTTTAAATAGGCTTACTCTTGAACTCAATCTGGCCGATGAGCGTAGATGAGGTCTAAGATGGAGCAGTTCGCCCAGAAAAGTCTGCTCACTTGCACCTTGAAAGATTTGGGTTGTATGTGCTCGGGAAAACAGACGCCGGCAGGGCATTCCACTCCTCCACTCTAGAAAAACGGAGAAGGCGGGATGAGGTTATGCAGCTCAGATGCACTCTCCCCAAAGTCTTTTTGGCAGTCAACTCCATTCTCCATGCCCACTATGGGTCTGATAAGAAGGCTCAAGATCACCCAGCGTGCAATAGAGAGAGCTATGCTAGGCGTTTCTCTACGTGTTCGAATCAGAAGTTAGAAGATCCGTAGGAGAACTAAAGTAACCGACATCGCTCAAAGGATTGCTCAACTAACATAGGGGATCTTAGGACCGCAGACCCGTTCCCAAAACGCCCCTCAACTCTGAAATGGCAGTGGGCGGGACACATAGCGAGAAGAACCGATGGCTGTTGGGGTGGAATGGTTCTGAAATGGCGACCGCGCGCCGGACGACGCACCATAGGTAGGCCCCCCACATGGTGGACCGACGATCTAGGGAAGGTCGCGGGAAGCCGCTGGATGAGGGCAGCGCAGGACCGATCATCGTGGAGATTCTTTCGGGGAGGCCTATACCCAGCAATGGGTGTCATGTGGCTGAGGCGACGATTGTTTTAAATTTGAAAATACTAAAATTAGTTTTTTTGGTAATAAGGCAAATTAATTGTGACTCTTAAATTAGATAGATATTTTTCTTAAATAAGGACAGAATATATATGCTTATCTTAATGACGATATCAACACGACCAGCAATTAACTTCTATTTGGATTGAGCAGCGAGCACGCGCGCCGCCCGGGGCTCCTCTCTGCAATCGTAATTATACATATTACAGCCCTTACCGTTTTGAAGTAATTATGTAAATTAGCCATAAATATACCTTACGCATTACTCAGGTATATTCGAACCAAACATAAAACAACCCACATTATAAAAAAATACATAATCATCTCAATAAAGTTTACTGCTCAAATGCTTTAAATGTAAACACTATGAGCCTATAATTTAAGTTCGCTCGAACCCGTAATAAGACTTCGTTACGTTATGAGCGTACTAGCAACGAGAGTATTTTTAGTAAAAACTGACACAATCTCGGTCAATAAAGACATCCGCGAAATCTCGTGGGGTGATAAAACCACACCATAATTATCGAGCGACTGGTATCGGACCCCTCGTTTGTATTAACTTGCGTCCAAGAGCAAAATAACAATGTACACGTAAGTGGCCAATCGCAACTTAATCGAGAAGGGTAATAGGGATCTTGGTTCTTGTAATTTTATTTGCGGGATGTGCACCCATACGTCACTGCGGTTGTCTCATTAAAATCCAATTGTGGACGAAGTATACTGGCTATCCTTTAGATGAATGCAGCGGTCTAGGGGAATTGCAATGCAATCGATCCGCTATTAAGCATCGGAAACATTGAATCGGTTTATTAAACTAAATAGTTTAATCAATCGTAATAGCTGAGTAAGTTTAACTTTGTACTTTTATCATTAAATGAAGAGAAGAACTTTTATTGTTGCAAAATTAATAAATCGTCAGCTGATAAACCATTTATTATTTTGCGAACAAATGATAATGCATCTCATACAACACATTGGTTTTTATGAGAATGCTGTGCTATCCCCTACCACGAAAGTTGTAAAATATAAAATATTTGTTAAAAAAAGATGACAGTCATGAAATTTCATACTGAAAAACTGATAACATCGAGGATATTGTATAAAGCTTGCAAAAAAAAATACAAAGCCATGATACAAATTAAATGCAAGTGCAAGTGGCACTTGCACTCGCTCGACAAATAGTTGTGTGCGTTTACAGTTAAACCCGTTCCTAAGAATATTTTTTTTAAAGTCCCGTCAGGGCGACATGATACAAGTTGCTTTTTTCTAGTATATTTACTTGATTAAAAATTATCAAATAAAAATAGCATTGTAAAATGCAAAATTAAAAAGTTATAAATATTTTTAATAGTTCGTGCCTATGAGGAGAATTCATTATCTTTGCTTCAATACTTTTATGTACAGCCATATTTCATAAACGAATGAGAATTATCCATGGAATGATTAAGTACTACTACGTAGTCTATCTGAACTAATTCACCCCTTTTTAACTTGCTAGGAAATTAAAAAGAGATTGTTTTTTTATTGAATTTAATCTATTACAAGCACTTATGAACGTCAATGAAGACGCGAGACCGTAACGTGGAAGATTAGTAATCCACAAAAGCTGTTTTTCGCCCTGTTTTGTCATACAGAGTCGTCAAATTGATATGCCTTTAATAAAAATAGTAGGGGAGCCAAGGGATTCGTGAAAATGCGCGTGCGACGTTCGCCGGTACGATAAGGCCCACCTCATTTGTCACCCGGGGCGAGAGAGCACGTCGTGTAAATTCCTTCCCGGCGAGATAAACGCTGCAGCGGGGATTAAAATGGAACGTTCGCTCGACACTTTCTGCCACAGTACCACAGGTGAAATCTAAAATCGTTTTTAAGCACATCCATTCTTTACAGTTTACATAAATTGGGCTTAAGGTTTTTCTGCATTTTGCTTAGTTCATACTTTGATATGAGATAATAGCTACGATAAATTATAATAACCTTTTTTTAAACGAATAAAATATAATGACTTAATTTTATTTTAATATTTTCTAGGCACCGGCTAGGTCCCTAAACTAAACTAATCTTGTAATGCGAGAAATCTTGTAATGTATGATAGACAAGTCTTTCTTTGCCAGTTAAAAATTGTTTACGGTTACAATAACCATAAAATGTAATATTTTAATTAGTATTTTCCTTTTGTGATGGAAATTGACCTTACTGATATGTTAAGGTTACTTTTCAATTTGACGACTCTGTATGAAATAAAACAGGGAGAAAAAAGCAGCCCTTGACGAGTTTCTTGCCGGTTCTTCTCGTTACAAGGTCTCCCGCGCCGTAGGGTTTGTGAACCGATGGCGTAGCTTCTTTGACGTTCATAGGTGCTTGTAACAGCCTAGACTGAATAAATGGTATTGACTTTGACTTTGACTTTGAAACCATTAAAGAACGTTTAATTTGTAAATGAATCGGATATACTTTTTAATTACTATCGATACATAACATATATTCTTGTGGTGCAAGGTTTAACCAAAGGTCATATGAGTCTATACCGGTTTATATACACTAATATAACACCCAAAGGGAAATCCTATACTAGAGTAGGAAGCCAGTAATTCAGACACCGTTGTAATGGCAGTTCCTTGTAAGCGTTCACCGGCGCCCAAGGAAATGACTCGGACAAATTACTATTATAGAACTTGGAGTAATAGCTTATAAGATATTACGGTAAACTAACAGGGTAGATGGAAACGGTACTTCTAAACACTATCATTTACGTTTCGTTTCGCATAGATTTCTGTATAATATAGATTGCTTGTTCACAGGTCGTAATTTCTCATCTGAAGAACCACTGTACTGTCAAACCCGTCTTCAGAGTCGTGATGACGATTCCGTAGAAGTAGTGGCAGCTAAACCTTTGGAAATATGGTGGCATACGTGGGATGGACAGTCCGCCGATGTTGAAACACCACTGCTACTTTCATGCCCACTAACTGAGATGATAAGCCAGCCGTCAGTAGTATCTATTGTTACCCAACCATGTGATGATCCTGCCAACGCATTTTCTTTAGAACCTATTACTACAAGAAAATATGACAGACATTTTACAATTTGTGTTAAAGATATGAGATTCGAGACAAATATCTCGCAAAATTTAATAGAGTGGATTGAAACGAATAGAATTTTGGGAGTCGAAATGATTGATTTTTATATTGATAACATAACAACAGAGAGTGCAAATACTCTATTGCATTACAGAAATAAAGGTTATATTAGACTTTACAATGTTCCTATTAAATATAAGCCAGACCGATCTCTTTGGCAAAGACGAAGAGACCATATCGTTACTTACAACGATTGTTTGTATAGAAATATTAGAGAATCTGAATTCGTCATTCCACTAGACGTCGATGAAATCGTGTTACCAAAAATAGCAGACACCTTACCAGAATTAATAAGACGTCTGAGTAAAGATGGGTGGGATCCATTGCAAAATTCGGCCATTTTGATCAGGAATGTATTCTTCTTTGGTTTTATGCAAGGTATTGACAAATACAAACTGAAAAGATTTGACACGAAAAATAAAGTTTACGTAAAGCGTGATGATGTTCGATTACAAAACATAGAAAACTTAGATATAGAAGAAATCGAATTAGTGTCTGATAATAGTAAAGTAAACTATGAAGTCATAGATTTTAAAGAGCTGGACAGAGATTTGTATGATATTTATAAGTCAAGATGTAAGCAAGATTTGGTATCGCCTAAAGTCGTGGAGCACATTGTGAGTTCTGTGACAGTGAGCCCTATAGGATTTTATAGTAAAAGTCTGATGCTGACTAAGAAAGTACTAACGGCCTTCAATCATTATCCATTGGCTAACCTTGGGACGTCAGCGTTTGGAGGGTGGCACGCGCCGCTCCGAGAAGTGCAACTCAACCATTATAAGGTAGGTACTTCTGAACTAATTGTGATATTGATAGAAATAAATATTATGGTATTTGGGCATTAGGTGTAAAATTTATAAAATTTGCCACCAATAACAGTGTGTTTTGGGAAAAGATAGAGGGGGTGCGAGGGTGACATGCAGAAGCAGCTAGTTAATTGCTCTCAACATTTTTTAATCATACAGTAGACTAAACTTTTATTAAACATGAAATCAAAACACTGAGGTTATAGTTATAGTAAACCTAAGTGCAAAGCATCACCATCGTGGTGCACGACCCTGCAGCGTGACGGCACGACAGCCTTGTTTATGGATGGACGCCAAACTAAGGGTTCTAGGAACTATCAGATAAAAGCTAACGGTTGATCGTGCCGCAATTAGGGACAGATTGAAATTTACGCTATTCAACGTGACTATGACCATAATTTAAGCATCACAGATAGGTATTGATGTAAATATTTCTGCCAATAAGTACCTGTTTTAATTTACTTACTTTTATTGAGTCCGATAAATGGAGAAAATATTCCCCAACTTTTTACATGCTCATTCTACTAGTATCTCTATCACGTCTTGTAGAAAATACTTCAAGATAATTTAACGTTACTAACTTGTAGAGGCGTACAGCAGTCGATGTTGATGGCTTGATTATGATGATGAAGATGATGAAATTAACGTTAAACTACCTACGTTAGTAATATATAGTTAGTATTCTTTGGTTTTACGCTTCACCTTCAGCCTTATCATTAGACTTAGTTATCATCATGATGAATGTTAAGTGTCTCCATGTTGTTCATAACAAAAAAGGCTAATCATATTCCTTTCCTCCAACCAGGAGTCGTGCAACACCACAATGATGCCGGAGTGCGTGGTGTACGGAAGACGCGCGCGTCTAGACCGCGCCGCGCAGCGTTTGCACCGCCCGCTCACGAAGGCTCTAGCGCATGCCATCTGCACAGGAATAAATAATTTCTGAACAATCGTTATTTTATTTGGTCTTCCATCTTTCCTCTTTAGCATGTTTCAGTCTAAGCTACAGATAACATAAATGAGTTTGCGATAAACTACGTGTGGTCATTACTTGACTAATGCTGGTGGGATTAATTTAGTCAAGATTTTTTTCAACCTAAAATTTTATTAACATTATGTCGATACGTCTAGGCTCTTATTTACTATGACGACTTAGCAATTCCTTGCTCAAACCACGCCATTGTCGTTCTTGATTTTGACATTTTCAAAATGCGCTTTCTCCATAATACTCACAAATTATAGAGTAGGTACTGTACAAGTACATGACAGGCAATTTGTATAGTTATAAAACAAGTAAAATAACTTTATAATTTGTGCCATAAAGAAAACAAAGAAAACGACACCAAAAACCAAATACGACTTTGGCGTGGTTTAAAAGCAAGGAATCGGTAACTGGTCATAGTGAATACTGGCCCTAATAATACTACATAAAACTCATGAAATGAAAGTACTTATAACATGCAAAAAAACGACTAGACTAGTTTTGACGAACAACACAATGTTACATTTATAAATTATTATTATATTTTTGAAAAAACCTTATTTACTGATATCTATAAAAACACAAAAAAACAGGCCTTCATAATAATATAATATCAAGTGTATAATATTGTAAACACTAAATCATAAAAACAAAATATCATAAGATGAGAAGGGCGCATTGCCATTTATGGGATAAAAAAATTGATCATTACATATTTGCCTTCTCGAAGAAATGAATAAAAGCACTAAATGAGATAGCCATAATCATAATATAACATTATAGTTCGGCTTCAAATACATCCACCACTAAATCAAAACCGTCACGTAGCATGAACAAAATTATGTAAAAACTAGATTTACTCAAAAACATTTTGTATTGTTCATGAGTAAAGCATGAATTATGAATGCGATATTATAATATTGCCATAAGAATTCCCATATAAAGATGTTTGAGGCCAAGTTCGAGGCACGTGCTATAGCCGCAGAGGCACCTGTATTAATATAGATGAGTGGTAGGGCTGCCTACTAAGAATATAATAACAGAAATTAAATAACCACACCTTTAACAAGGAATCATCTGAAAGTATTGTTCAAAATAGTACCTGCAAAAGTTTTTTTTTTTATTTGTATTATGTTGCAATAAAAGTAAATTGCGCACTTTGACATTTTGGATTCCCAGACTCTTCGATATCTGTTTAGGTGCCGTGGTCACGGGATGACTATCTTCGAAAAGTTTTTTTGGCTCACAAGACTGGTTTACAATGTTCTCATTTTATTTCTAATTAATATCTATAAACTTATACTACATTGAAACCTACTAGACATGTGATATAAATAAAATACAATTGATTTTTGGTTATTTATGGCTGGAAGTTTAGTATTAACTTACTAACTATTTATATTATTTCATTAATCACGCTAGTATATAATGAATCTTAAAACATTTTTAGCCGAGGACACGGAACTATTAAAAATATCAAAGTTGAACCGTATTGAATGAAGTTAATTAACTAGGTATCTTATTTCGTTCCCATATAATCAGTTGTTTTGTTTCATTCAAACAAGCGAAAATTTTAGATGTGCTCATCAGTAATAGAGGCTTTATTCATTTAAAGTTTTAAAAATTGTATCTTTAATGGTTATTGTTAGTTTCCTAGTGGCATAGTTAGGAGTAGTTAGTAATTAAAAAACCGTTTTTATTTCATAGCCACATTTAGCAGCCCTAGCGGGTCCATAGACTGAGCATCAATCGTGTCCCATGATTGATGAGACAGTCAAATGAATACTATCACGGGTTCATGTCGCTGGAGAGACGAGTCCTGGAATCTAACTACTGCGTGAACTTGGATTTTAAATACTTACCTGTAGCTTTATTTTAAATATACGCATAGTCACAATCTAGACTTCTAGACTATCTAGCTAGACGTACAGATACTAACTACCTGGGTCAAAATAATGCGAGAAAATACTTCAAATATAATAATTAAATACAGGATCGTATTTTTTCTCATGAGCAGATACCTGAAGTATTTTTAGAAATTTGTAATGGGGTACAGTATGTAAATATAGCGTATTGGTTGAACAAATTGTTGGTAAATATATTATTATACAGCGTGTATCTTTCTTAGCCACGAGTATATTAAAAGAGCAAAATTAGCTGCGAAAAATTGCCTTCTGTTAAAATATCTCAAGCGCTACTGAGAACTAATTTAAAAGTCACGTGAGAAAATTTGCTTTGCGAATTCATTACAGTGGTCGTGGGTTACTGCATCTTAACCATAATTTGCATAACGTTATGAAGGTGTGTTGCTATATCGAATTAATTGTAAAAGTAATAAAAAATAAATACTTACGATCACCTTATCGCCTATAGATAATCTAATGCTATACTAGCACCTAAACTATTATCATAACATAACGGTAAGAAAAAAGTTACGAATAAGTTTATTTGAAAAAAACCTTTTAGTAATGGAGCAATAAATACTAAAAAGGAAACCAGTACAAACTTTAAAAAAACAGCAAAACGACTGAGTGCTACTTTTCGCATCACCTTATATAGGAACTGGTTAGTTCCATTGCACTCACATAACAATATCATCTGCAGTTAATGCTTACTACTAATTGTATTCCAGAACGAGTTAATGTTAATATAATGGCCACATTGTTTATTGTTAGTTAGTAACGTAAGTTTGAAATGACAATTTTATGATACTAGATAGCCGCTTTAAGGGCTTCGCTTCAAGCGAATATCATATTGTACGAGTAGCTGCTTTCAATTACATTTAGAATCAAACAATGACCCCGTACAAAATGTATGGAAAAACCCGTTCGGTCAATTTTGATGAAATTTTGGGAATATATAGTATTTAAATCGGTGATCACCTGTGCAAAATTGCAATGTTATGTAATATAAGAAACAGTTTTTTTTTTTAATATAGGGGTCGGAATTTCTTTACTACCATCATTGAATACTGGAGATATCTAATTACACTCAAAGGAAACAATCCCTTAATTCTGAAAAGAAACGAAACTGCATTGTCAATGTTGGAAAAATAATAAAACCCCACAATGTTTAAAATATAATTATCATAGTTCAATGAAACTATTTTTACGCCGTCATCCCTGATTCCTTGAATCCTTGTTACGTTCCCGTAGAAATAAAAAATGCACAACGACCTTGCGACTGTTGACACCATGAGAAATCAAACCAATTGACGTCTAGTAAAGTATGATAATCATTCAATAATTTATTCAATTAAATAAGAGATTTTTACCAACTCGTAAAGACGTTCAATTAGGAAGACAATATATTAATTTAGTTCTCACATTTAGGTCGCGCTAATAAGTGATGCTATTGCTGTCAAAGAATCTTAGCATCACTTGGTAGCGCGAATTTCTTTATAATTCTATCATTTTCAGTAAACAATGTAACGGATAAACACCCTTTGATCACGGCAGCTGAAAGGGCACCGAAACGGGAAAACAGAAAAACCACGTAAATATATAAACACGTCAATCAAAATCAAATACGCGTAATAACTAAATCTAAGCACTGCGCTAGTTATCCGTAAAAGTTGTTTTATTCCTATGACCAGTGCACGCCAAAACTTAAGATGATATCATAGAAACAATGTTCACATTATTAACTACCCAATAAAACATAACTCACATTATAAAGTCTCTAAAAAACAACTTTGAGAGCTCTAAATAGCCATAATTCCTATCAGAATAATGAAGTTTCCTATTTCGGAAAATTAACGAGTAGTGTCGTGAAAAGAAACGGAAACACTGCACGGTTTATATGCCGTTTGAGTTGTAGTTTCGCAGCGAACTTTAAGGCGATACCTACTCGTAAAAAGTATGGACCTTTTGATATAAAAATGGATGGTTAGAGATGTTACAATCTGTGCCCGTATTACGAGTTTAGCAAACTATAATAGTTTTCGAAAACTATCGCTTTGTCCCTTTCATATCCATAGACTGTTTTAATAGCATGAGTAGAGCATCCGATAGTAGATAGTAGTAGTCCGATATAGAGCATAGATAGATATTAAACATTGACATTAAATGTCAACGTAATAAGGTCTCTGGGGCCCCTAGCCAATATAACAATTCAAAAACGATAACGAAGTTCGAAAAGAATTAAATGTATGGGATTGGCGCATTGGCATAAGCCGAGCTAAATCACGTGGTCTTTCCGCAAGTTAATTGGCGAATATAGACAATAACGAATCGAATTATCGCTACATAACGATACTTTGTCTACGGGCCCTGGTATTATGATATACATTTCTTCATACTTTTATCTAGATTTGTAGAGGACCAGAAAGACGTTTTTATGATTTTGCCCCGGCACTTTTTCTTTTCGAATTGACCCCTTAAAAATACGAATATTTAAGATTATTCTCTAATGGGGTTACATAGACTATTCGATATTGGTTTAATTTGTGGACACCAATAATATTTAGCATCGTGTAGAAGCATTTCTCTTTATAGTTATTTAATGTGCATAAAAGTGATTTCGTGGTTTTTTCGCCTAATCTCGAAAAAAAAATCTCGTTCCCGCGCGCGTCATTTTCTCATTGCTCTCTCGATTCACTCGTATAGCCCCTTAAACCTCAGTATCGTGAGCTTCGTAATGCCCTCATATCTGTCCATTGGATGACTTTTTACGCACCCTCTAGAGACGTTACAGTCAGTTCTCGAACAAATTGCGACTATGGAAAGCTATAGTAAGGTGTTATTACCGTGTTTGTGCATGCCAAACGCGTTGGACTGCGAAATAATGCTAAAACCGTCAATAATGAAAGCCTGAGATGTGTGTTAGGGTTAGCGTATTGACATTAATAATAATAAAGATCAAACTATTTTATCCGGTTCTTGTTACAGAATGTTCTTAAATAAGAATTTAAATTAATACTCTCAAAACGTAATAATTTGAGACCTGCCCCCTGATTATGTAACTTTTTGCTAACAGCTTTTGATCGAATGTGCTCACATTTCCGCTTTAGTAAAAATCAATGTGACAACTATCTTCCTAAACCAGCAATGTAACTGCAAAATATGTCAATTTCAATCAAAAGCTGATAGAAATAGAGTTACATAATCAGCTATCTGAACTATATTTATTTACTCTTGAGAATTGACAATTCTTATTAGTTACTCTAATAGACAATACTATATACAGAAACAGAGAAGATGTGATGTGAGAAGGTCGTACATAGGTCACGTAGTGCAAATATCGATTTAAGACTGAGTGTTAGGCTGATTGTCTGATATGCTGAAGGCTGCGAACCAGGCTGAAGGATCAGCCTGGTTCGCAGCCTTCAGCATATTACAAAAATTTACTTTTAAAGAATCTGATTTGAATTTTAAAATTAGAAAAAAGTTTCCTACCGGAAGTGTGAAAATTTGACTGAAAAATTACCAATTGAATCTTGACGGAAAATGGCGGTATTCTGTTGAAGGCGGTCAAAGTGTCTACACGTGTTGGAAAATAACTGAGACTTTATTGGGGGACATATTAATTGCTGTGTATATTGGTGAATAAATTGTGATTGACCGGAGTAAGGTATTTTACTTCACTTCAGGAGTGGCATACGTAAGTACGCCTGTTTGCTAATTTACAATACAAGACAATAATACTTTATTTCAACACCACAAAAACAGAAAACATTTACAATAAAATTCTTAAATAACAATTAATGTTAAAAAGGCGGTCTTATCGCTCAGAGTGATAATTTCCAGACAACCTAATGATGGAGAGATTGACAGAGAAAAAGAATGCGGGGTGTAGAATGGCACAGAAAAGAGTAATTAATGTTAATAAATAATAATAATAATAATATAATTATTATAAATATACATACATACATAACATGCATATACAATACATTAGACTATAAACATACATAGACGTTTAAATACAATAAAAATAACATACAATTAACAAATAATATAAATGTAAATGTCCGAAAACCGATGTACAGCGGTGCTAGAAAGACTTATAAAGTGGAAAGGTAAGTTTTTTTAATTCATTCTTAAACGCGCTCAAGGACTGAGCACGTCTAATTAGAACAGGCAGTGAAGTCCACAGTCGTACTGCCTGAACAGTAAAGGAGCTGACATAAAAAGAGGTAGTATGGTCCGGCGTATTGAGACTGAAATTTTCAGATGACCTGAATGAATAAGAAATAGATTAATACAAGTACTTAAATCGTTCTCTCAAATAGCGCGTGTAACAAGGGTTGAACAGAAAGGGTGGATAGAATGTGAGTATTCCGGCGAAGCCTAATGGGTAATGGGTAGCCACTTGAGCTTTGAACGAAAATGGGAAACGTGATCATATTTTGCGCAAACCAAATATAAATCTGATACAGAAGTTTTGAAGTCACTCAAGTTTGTTTAGCTGATCCTCCGTGAGATCACGTCGTCACATCGTCAGAGGGAAAAAGAATCAAGTATAGGAAGCAAAAGAGATTGTACTAGCACAATTTTGGTGGTAGTAGGGAGAAAATTATGCAGTCTTCTCAGTGAAGCTGCAGAGGCGTGTAGCTTGCGACTAACCTCAGAGCTGTGGTGCCCAACTGAAAGTGCTGTCTAAAATTAGACCCAGTTTCTTAACTGGCTGAACGGAAGGTCAATCCCTCCAAGTTTAACCTTAGGGAGCGAGCACAGGTCCATTTTTGCTTACGTCCAATCTTCAACGTTTATTAAAACTGAAGTAATATTTAATATAGCTTCATTGAGTTCAGAGGCAGGGGCTTGACAATATAGCTGAAGATCGTCTGCATAAAGGTGGTAGGATATAGAATTAAGGAAAACAGAAAATAAGAATGATTCTCCAATGGCTACAGGGATAGACGCTAATCAAGTTCACATAGGGAGCTTGATCGATAAAGAAGACAGAGCTAGGCGATATTAGAAATTTTGGATAGGTACGGGGAACTTCCCGGTTGACCAGTAGAGTTTTTTAAGGAGCTTTATTTGAAAAAGTAATAGATATATGGAAAATGTTTATATCATAAATAATAGAACATTAACAGGTAATTCATTCGAATAATAAATGTTTTCTTTGACCTTATTACTTTCCGAAAAAACATTTCCCAAAAAAACTCTAGTGGTCAACCGGGAAGTTCCCCGATTGTACAAGCACTGTTTTGCGACGTCACTGAAGAAATAAGACTGGACTGACATTACTGAAATGAAAATAGAATTAAAAATTAGTAATAGGCCCGTAGTGTATCGAACTTACCGATTATCTCACAAGGAAAGAGAAGAAGTTAGGAAAATGGTTGAGGAGATGCTACAACCTGCCCCCTAATTGTCTAATTTAAAATCTATCAGAATCCCTTTCAGAGGTATTGTGATTGTGATATTTTCGTCTGTCATATTGCTTAGACAGTTCAATTTCGTTTATTCCATACCTTTTAAAACGCGTCCCGATCACAACCCCTTTCAAATATCAAATAGTGACGGCCTGAATAACTTTCAAATTACGAATTGAAAGGGATTGCGATAGATTTAAAATTAGACAATTAAGCCCCAGGTGTTTTCAGAGAGTCTAGTTCGGAATATTCAAGTGCAATCTTTATGGTGAGTAAAAAGGATGGCTCTCTTCGATTATGAATAGATTATCGTATGCTCAATTCTATCACGGTGAAATAGAGGTATCCAATGCCGATAATCGAAAACGAATTTGCTCCTTTACCCGGAAATTCTTGCTTAACCACACTTGATTTATCATCGGAGTACTATAGGTACCTATCGCAGTCTTTAAGGGTGCTGATGTCATTTGTTACACCGGACTAGCGAATGCGCCAGCGACCTTCTAAAGGATGATGAATCAGGTGCTGGGTTCATGCGCTTTAGCATGACTACTGCCTATATAGACGATGTTTTGATATTTGCCAAAGATGTGTCCGATTGCTTAGTCAAATTAGAAGATATTCTTGAGTTGTTGGAAAAGGCAAATCTAACTCTTAATTTAGCAAAATGCGAGTTCCATAAAGATTATTTGATTATCTAATCTTGGCTAAGAGATCAGTGGGGAAGGTATACGCGCGGGGAGAAAAGAAAATTGCTAGAGGTCACGTCTTTTCCTCGTCCTACAAATCAACACACGCTACGACAATTCTTGGGCTTGGCCAGATATTATAGGATTTATAACTTCGCTCAAATTGCACATCCCTTAAGTAAACTCCTCAAAATAGGAAGTTGAGTTTGTTTGGGGCGAGGGAGGGCGATCAAGAAAAGGCATTCAATTTCTTTAAAATTATATTAATTCAAAGACCTGTCCTTGCCATATGATGATATATGTTCTGATATATGCCAAATTATTACTTTTGACAAAAAGAAATGTGACAAATATTAAACAAGAAAATATACCAGAAAAAAGCAACTAGTCTCATGTCGCCCTGACGGGATTCGAACCCGCATCCTTGGGAGTCCGGCCCAATGCACTAACCAATTATGCTACAGAGATCTATTAGGACACGTCGAATTTTCCTAGTATATTCACCGCTCTACGGTGATGGCCACCGTCGCTTCATCAATGAGAGAAATATCCTCGCATTCTGTTCGGGACGGCCGGCAGAATAGTGCAATAAAGTGAACAATAGAAAGTGACTAATCATTGTGGTAATAAAGTTGTAATGTGATGTGAAATTTTGTGACTAGTTATAAGTGTAAAATCTATTGAATTCGTTGTCTATTGGTGTTTTATAGTATAATAATAAGTTTCTTTGTGTTTGGAATGTATTTAGTCGATAATATTTGCAGTTAGTGTTTTTCGTGTATTGTATAGTTTGTTTGTGTTGTACTAGTTTGTATGAAAGTTTTATGCAGTAGGTATTTATAGAGTAGGTATTTACAAATAAATTATCCCATGTTGATAAACTGATGTTACGCACATAGCGGCTAATTTAAACCTTCACGATAAGGTATGATACATAAGAGTTAAGTAAATAGCTGATAAGATATTAAGAAATAAAGTATATTTTTTCGTATGTTTTCTCATTTCCCAAAACGACTTAAAGGAAGATTAGAAATAGTATTGAGCTTAGTATTGTAAATGTAACTTAACTTGATAGCAATAATTTTTTAGAATATTTTAATATGTAACATGTAATATTGTGACTGATAAGGAAATGTTATTAATAAGAAACGTCGTATGTGCATAGATAAAATGAGATAAATAAAGTTGAAAACTAGTGAGCTTGCGCGCGGCTCTCTATATGGTATTGCCTTTAAGTGGCTTTGTGAGAGTCGGGTTTCTATGGCTACGGATCATCACTTGTCCCACTCTCGCCTCAAGACTCTGAAAGAGACAGCAAGCAAGCTCTCCTAGTTCCTGGTACAACAAGCTCTTCTGCGTTTTACTTCGCAACCCAGCACCCGGTTCACGATACCGCACGTCTCGCCCTCCGCAACGATACAGTCCACTGCCAAATCCGAGCGGGGCGTGCGGCACACATTCGAAAGAAACATCTTTACAGATGTTTGACTATCGATTAAGATGAAACAGCCATCTAATTATAACTTTTTAATTTTGCATTTTACAATGCTATTTTTATGTGATAAATATTAAACAAGAAAATATACCAGAAAAAAGCAACTAGTCTCATGTCGCATCCTTGGGATTAAAAATAGTGTTCTATGTTATGAATATAACTTATGTTGATAAAATGAATAAAACTATTACACTATCAAACTGCATTTCATTTTCTTGTATACTTATTGTATTTAACATGTAATAGCATGTTCAATATTGAAAAAGTTCATTAATTGATTTCTCATAATTCGGTTTTTGTCATTTAATTTGTTCTTGCAATAAGCCGACGTTAAGTAATGATGATTGGCTTCATACTCTCCAGTTAGGGGACTCTGAAATGTGCCGAATTAGAGATGTGCTTACTGATCTTAATAAAAAATTGCCTGAAACATATTAAAGATAATTATTTAATGAAAGATATAGAAATAAGCTATATAAAATTCTAAATGGGGATGGACCTAAAATCTGTGGGGTGGTACCGAAAGGTGCAAGGTGGCAATTGTGCAAACTTAATCATGACGAAATGTCTGAATAGAAAATATTACTGAACTTATTGAGAAATCCGAATCCGAAAATGTCACGATTTATTCAAAAGTACGTGTCTGCTTGTATTAAATATGCGTATTTAAAGAAAGACACAGCTTCATCTGCCGGGCATCTTTATCTTATTCCCAAAATAGATATCCTTTTCACACACTGCAGATTGATCATCTTGGACCCTTCGTTAAATCTGAAAATGGAAATTCTCACCTGCACGTTATCATTAATTCTTTCACGAAATTTATATTCATTAGACCTATTAGAAACACTAATACGCATAAAGTGATAAAGGTATAAAAGGGGATATTCTATACATTTCGCACCCCCAATCATATTATCAGTGATAGAGGATCGCGCTTCACATCTCATCTTTTTAGGAGGTTCTGTTTTGATAAGGGAGGATAATATAACATGT
Organism: Chrysoteuchia culmella; assembly: GCA_910589605.1. Taxonomy (NCBI): domain Eukaryota; kingdom Metazoa; phylum Arthropoda; class Insecta; order Lepidoptera; family Crambidae; genus Chrysoteuchia; species Chrysoteuchia culmella. The sequence continues at coordinate 14,243,111 of OU342651.1, read as the reverse complement.
TCTGAATGCGGTCGCGTGTCCCCGTTCTAATGGACAGGTTGTATGGTACAACCGTACAATACTTAGTTCTCTGACCGCACAGAACTTGAGTGGCGATGGACGATCTTGGGACAGTAATGTAGGTAAAGTGCAATGGGGCCTTAAAAATACAACTCAAAAGACAAAGGGCAGGACACCATCTGAGGTCATGTTTGGTCCAATAATGGATTCCGAGGTTGACCCAATTCTTAATGAAATTAGACAGGAGACATCTTTTAATGGTGATCTGTCCGATGTCCGAAAAGAAGTTAAGGATAACATCAATAGTGCCCAGGATAAGGTGAGAGATAATTTTAATAAAGATAAAAGATAGTGTATTTACAATCTAGGAGATCTCGTGAAAATAACAAATACATCCTTCAATAACTATGGGAAAAAGTATAAAGTCATAGGTATATAGTTTATAGTATCAACGGTCATAGGTCCATTTTGGATTATAGCAGCGCTCGGGCAAGATCGTTATAAAATTGCTGCAGTCCCAGGATTAAGTAGTGGTAAATACAAACGGAGAACTACCGTTTCAGCCTCATATACTAAGCACATAGCTTCACTTTCGATCGATGGTAGCAATAATGATGAAAATGGTATAATACCCAAAAACAACAAACGCGGCTTGAGTGATGATCTTTCTGAAAATGATAGAGATGAAGATTCTATCGTCACTTAAAGCCATGGATGGAGGTAGTTTATTCTAGGTCAGACGAAGTACGAGTTCAATCGTATTTAGAGTTGTGTGATTTTATTTTATTTATTTAATTCATTAAAATTTATACTGATATTATTATGAACTAGCGGATCCTCGCGATTTTACCCGCGTGGTGCCCGTTTCCGTGGGAATTTCGGAATAAAATATAGCCTGTAATGTAGCTTTATAATGGTCTAAGAATTTTCTAAATCGGTCCAGTAGTTCCTGAGATTAGCGCGTTCAAACAAACAAACCTTCAGCTTTATAATATTAGTATAGATATGAGCTTAATGGTGAAATGTATAATAATATGATTAAATATTAATTAGGAGGAATATGAACTTATTGATGAAATATTATATTAATAAATATTAATCATGAATATGAACTTAGTTATGAAACTTAATATGAATTAGTATTAATTATGAATATGAACTTACTTATACAATAGAATAAATGGAGATATTGGAATTATTGGATTGATAGTGAGAAACGGAGAAGAATTCATATATTAATTCGCGTCAATATTAAGAATGGAATGTGTTCATGATTGACTCGAGACGGAAAATGATTATTGAATGGAAACAAATGGAATTTTGGAATTAATATTTTCGAATTTGATACAGAACTCAAGTAAACAGAAAATAATATTCAACTTAATGGTGTAAACATATACTAATAAATAAAATACTCTAACACGTATTTTATTAGTTACTTTAATAAGAACATACATGATTAAGTTGAAAATTCTTAAAAATAATAGTGAATTAAGAATTTAACGAGTTAATGATAGATAATTATTGTCATATTCCTAAAAAGATATATACATATAACTGTTATCGATTTCCAAATTTGTACATATTTATATTAGAATCTTTGTATATATAGGAGATAGTGTTTGTTTCAAGTGTTTTTACAATTCTGATGATCGAGTAGTTAGGTTTATTAACGTTAAAGCACGTTTAGATAATAATATTTTTTCTCTCGCTTTTATACACAATGTTTTAATTCAGCCGTGATTCAATCGAAAATCGCTTAAAGAAAGTGTATGAGGACTTAAACTCCGTCAAGATGGATAAGTGTAAGGGTGATTGTCTGATTCCTTCAGCATATTAAAAAAAATACTTTACTTATAAATAAAAAATACCTACCGGAAGTGTGAAAATTGGAGGGAAAAATTACCGATTGAATAATGGCGTAAAATGGCGGCATTCTGTCTGTTAAAGGCGGTCAAAGTGTCTACACCTGTTGGAAAATAATTGTGACTTTACTGGTGGAAATATTAATTGCTGTGTGCTGTGTATATTGATGAATAAATTGTGATTAACCGGAGTAAGTAGTTTTACTTCATGAGTCAGAAGTGTGGTGTGTGACGTGTCCTCATACTCGTAAGACTCGGTAGCTCAATGGTTAGAGCATTGCCATTGGACCGCACTCTCAAAGGTTACAGGTCTGAGTCCCGTCTGAGCGACATGAAGACTTGAACTTGAACTTGATTTTTCTAGTATAAAATCACATAAAAATTGCATTGTATAGGTAATGTAAAAACCATCAGTAAGTAGTCTACAAACAACAAGGTGATAAAAACATTTGGGAACCCGTCCTGTCCCGCCCCGCCCGTCTTTTAATATGTAACGTAGCACAATATAACATACTTACTTTACCTACTCAAGAAACCAGAAATAAATCCTGCACCAACTGTAAAAATAAAATCAAATTTCCAATCCAACCCATAAATACATACGGAGAAACAAATTGCACCAGCGACAATATCACCTAAATAAAGTAATTTCATCAATAATTTAATATGAAAAGTCGGCGGTCGGACTCGTGTAGGTTTTCGAGCGGCGCTGATCCATTTACAACATCAGATAAGATCTTGCTAGTTTATTGGACATTGTGCGCAAGCGATCGCCGATAGCGCGGTATAGGGCACCACGGTGCAATCAATTACTACCTTCTACCTACCTCGCTCATTCAATACCATGATATTTTTTTAGCACCCGCCGCGAAAATTAAACACTCACCTTTGAAAAACAATGCGTCCGAATTTTAGATTCATCTCGGGTTTAGTGGACGGACAGTTGATCTTTTTTATATAAACAACTGAGAGATGATTAGCCTTCATTATACCTGGTGTTAAGTATTGGTGAGGCTGAAGATGGCAGCACGCCTTTTCCGGAATCCTCAACTACTGAGGAACTGGCTATCTTATCTCACCTGCCAGAGCCAATCAATGCCGAAAACATTTATGATAAATTTTAAATAGAAAAATATTGGAAAAAATTACCTCGGGCACAAGTGAATTCTCAGATGGGACACGAACCCACGACCTTTGGGAAGTATGCACTTGTGGCCGAGTTTATTTTTTCCAATATTTTTATTTTTTAAATTTATCATCATTACAAAAATACCATTGAAAAATGGTAAAATTAAAAAATCATAAAAATACATTTTTTTTTTAAACTCACGACGGTTACAACTTATTTGAAAAAGGATAAAATAATTTAAAAACCACCGACTTAATTATCCGTCGGGGGTTTTCAAATTTTTTAATTTTGCTTTTTTTTCATAATTTTTAGAGAGCATAAATATTATGTACATTGTATTACAGCAAACCCATTACTGAAAACCGCATCAAAATCAGACTAGTAGTTTTGGTTTTGCTCAAACAAATGTTTACTGCAGCGCCCCCTGGTGAATTGTCACCGTAACACTTATCTAAGAACATTTACCAATCAATTAAACCCAAACCCATCACTGAAAGCAGCATCAAAATCGGACTAATAGTTTTGGTTCTGCTCAAACAAATGTTTACTGCAGCGCCCCCTGGTATGTTGTCACCAAAACACTTATCTCTTAGATATAAATTCACTAATCAAACCCAAATCCATTACTAAAAACCGCATCTAAATCGGTAGTTTTGGAGATAAATGGCAACATTAGTTTGCAAAACCAATGTTTACTGCAGCGCCCCCTGGTGAGTTGTTACCGTAACACTTATCTTAGAACATTCACTAATCAAACCCAAACCGGATCAAAATCGGACTAGTACTTTTGGAGATGACATTGTTGTGTTTAGGCTGTTCAGAGATGTTTGTGTTATTTTAGGGTTTTTGGTTCCTAACTAGTGGTAAGGTTATTCTGCACTTGAATTTTCAAAAATCCTCTCGTGTATTTTACTGGCCCTCATTATAAAACTAAGTTTTATTTTGTTGGTACAAACTGCATAAAGCTGTTTTGGAACCTTTTTTTTAATAATGGTGCGACCGACGATTGGTGGTGGTAATTATGGTACCATAATTATGGTGCGACTCAGTTTGTTCGTCCGTCTGTCTGTCACAGCTGGATATATCAAGAATATCAAAAATAGAGAAATAAAATAACATTCTCAAAAACAAATTCTTTTGTTTTTAGGCTGTTAATTTTATTTAAATACGTTTGTTTAAATACCGTTCCGATATACACTTCCAAAGTGGTAAATGTCACAGCCACTTTATTGCAAAACTATGAGGATTACACAGTTGAAACTTGGTCGTCGGTAGATGTATTCTGTAAACCGCTTTACGGTTGTTACACAAAAAGAAATATATGAATTAAGGGGGGTCCCAATACATGGAAATGATACTGAAAAAAAAATTTTTCATCAAACCTATACGTGTGGGATATCAATAGATAGGTCTTTAAAAATCACATTGAGGTACCTAAAACAGTTTTTTCTCAAAGCCAACCGTTAGAATGATATACACTTTCAAAGTGAAAAAATGTGTCCCCCCCCCCCCCTTTAACTTTTAAAATAGGAAAGTGAAAAATCTAAAAAAAATATATGCTGTAGACCTTAATAAAAACTTTAAATGAAAATTGGTGGTAACTATAACTTTGTCATTCATACAGACACTATGAAAAACAAAGTTATTTTTGCAGGCGAAAAAATATAGTGGTAGGTAGGTGTTTTTATTATAATAATAGAAACGTTATTGCACACGATACAAAAACAAACACATACAGAGAAAACACACAATAGGCGGTCTTATTGCTACATAGCAATCTCTTCCAGGAAACCTTGGGTGAGAGACGAAACTAATTTTAATTTATGATCCGATAGTTAAAGATGTTCGATGAAAAGACCAATTTCTCTATTATAAATTCAAATCTGCTTCTTACGTAATACAACCAATAAAAGAGAAATATGAAATATTTCCTTTTGAACTCTGCAGCCCATCGTTTATAACTTAGGTGCATATATCATCATCATGAATTGTGGAGTAATAAAATTTGCTCCGGACCATTAAGAAAGGCTCCATCTGCATTCGAATACATTAAATGTCTGTGCACCAGTGTGAAGAATAGGCCTAATGATACGCTTGAAATGTTGACAGCATTATACTATAGGGAACTCTTTACCCATCACCCTCATCTTAAATCTCGATTGAGATTATGAAATATTAACGTTTTCGAACATTCATTTACAACTCACTGATTCACACTGAATCATTTATCAAAGAACGATAAGTCGGCAAAGAATAAAGATAATTATCTGACACTCGCTGATCTGTCAGAGTTGGGTATACCTACACTATATTTTTAGAACACTATAGGAGTGTTCTATTTTAGCTTATTTTATGCGTTGATGTCTTTTGTTACGGAATACCAAGTTTCTGGTACACATTTGCATGTAAACTTCCCTCTTAAGACTTTATTTTACTCTTCTTTCTAGATGTTCAAATAATAAATAACTGATAAGGATCACTTTCAGTTGACACTGGAAACTGAAACTGGCCTTAGTAATGGATCCCTTAGTCCGTATCTTCGATAGCATCGCCTGCTCGCTAGATACGGCCAGCGTCAGGCCCATAACAATTACGATGCCACGCATTCTACTGACGGTAGTGCATTAGAAATGCTAAACGGATAAGGCTAAATAGACGCCACGCTGATCTGATAACCTATCAGGAAGTACAAACCTTAACTGAGCTCGCAGGGCTATGTCGTGACTCATTCCAATCACACAGATTTTAATGCTAGTTGGACTGTAAACTCTCATTTAAATAACATGAATGATACACGTTTTATTTGTATCACAATTGCCCACGAAATAGTGTAGGTTTGCTGTTTTTACAACTGTTTTTATTGAACATTGCATTCGAGGTGTCAATGCCATAAACAGGAATGGTTGAACAAAAAATGTGTGAAGCATGTGTGTAAATTATAGAGCGCAGTAAAATACAGTAATATATTTGACCACGTTGTTTAATTTAAGCCTGGAAGAAAATTTTATATATTGCTTTGTTCGCGATATTCCGCTTATCAGATCCGCAGCACACATCACAACAATCACTGAATTTAAGATTTCCTCGTCTCGATCGTAATGCAGATATTCCGAGGACATGCAACTCATCATATTTGCTCATGCTTTACAAATTTCTCGAAAGCTACTGTAGACTTTACTACTTTCATGATAAGGTCATAAATGTCATAGAGTAAAGTAAAGATAACAGAGAACTTTGAACATGCACTTACGGACCTTTCGAGCAGCCTCAGTAAATTATATCTAAATGACATCCCGGACAGGGCGAAGCACTGGCTGACTGCGCGTAATCTCGGCTCCCTACGCAGATTTTAAATGTACGATAAAAGGAACATTCTGTATGGACTTAGCTGGCAGAAGTAACTAAGCTCGATAAATCATGACCCTCGGATCTCGTTTGTGGTTGCAGCCATAATGGTACTGTCATTGTAACAAACCATTCTGCACAATAATAACCTAGAATCCTCAATACGTTCAACCTCGAAAGAAACCACAATGTTGTTTATAATTTATTAAAGTGGCGGCACCTGACTCATCGATAATTTTACATGATTTATGAGCCTTATGAATTATCAACTCTGAAGAGTTACAGGGCAAGATAAATGTCTAAGATTGAAAAAAAGATCAAGGTAGCATGCAAAATGTCGTCATTAACAAATTATTGCAACATCAGTCAACGACCGTCGCAAGGGTGGCATCATGTAGATATATCAATTTTCTGCACGAGTGATCCGACTGATTAATAAACAAATGTATGCACATAGTCAAACGGAAGCCCGTTTCTCTTCCATCCACATTAGTTAGAAATGGGGCAAAAACGGACTTATGAAGTGGAGCGTATAAGCTAGTCTTTTCTAAAAGACAAAAACAATAGGTATATGATTTTGTAATTTTTGCATTTTTCAATGCTATTTTTTATACTTATGGTAAATTTTAAATAGAAAAATATTGGAAAAAATTAACTCGGCCACAAGTGAATTTCCCGTTTGAGAATTCACTTGTGGCCGAGCTAATTTTTCCTTAATACTTAAGCCGCTTGTGTTCTGAGAGTGGCATTTCAACACCCCGAAAGTTGTATTTTTGGCGATACCAAGTCCCAAACTTAGTAATAAGGAAAACATGATCAATATACAATGAGAAGCCGAGTTCAAATATTATGATATAGATACTGATTAGTATGTAAAATCAGTTGTACGTACAATATTTAATGCTTATTAAGTTTGTTTTATCTGTACCTACCGTTTTTAATAAAATCACAATTAAATAAAAAACTAACAGCGACTCCTGAAGAATTCTTCATAGCTATTCTGTAACTCGAACATTCGAATGTCGATAGAAGTGGCGGCATATCTTATTGTAATGTAAGTAAATCTTATTATTATTTATATTATTATCTTCTAAGGTTTTTGTTTGTCGAGTTTGTCGTTGTTTTAATTAGTTATTATTTTAGCCACCAAAGTTTACTCGACTCACTGCTGGAGCAATGAAAAACGCATCAAGACTGACATAAATAGGCCGATAATAAATCGGCCAAGTGCGAGTCGAACTCGCACATGAAGGGTTCCGTCTCTCACCCAAGGTTGCCTGGAAGAGATTGCTATGTAGCAATTAGGACGCCTATTGCGTGTTCCTCTTTTTTTGTCATTTTCTCTGTATGTGTTTGTTTTTGTATCGTGTGCAATCAAGTTTCTATTATTATTATTATTATTATATTAAATAATAATAATAATATCATCTGCAAAAATAACTTTGTTTTTCATAGTGTACGTATGAATGACAAAGTTTTATTTGGAAAATGTGCTATAGCTCTGAAACTGCTAAATATATTTCGTTCAAACTAATTTTCGTTGAAAGTTTGTATAAAGGTTTACAGCATATATTTTTTTTAGATTTTTCACTTTCTTATTTTAAAAGTTAGAGGGGGGGGCACACATTTTACCACTTTGAAAGTGTATATCACTCAAACGGTTGACTTTGAGAAAAAACTGTTGTAGGAACCTCAATGTAATTTTTAAAGTCCTATCTATAGATACCCCATTTATTTTTTTTATTTTTGTGTAAAAACAGTAAAGCGGTTTACAGAATACATCTACCTACCAAGTTTCAACTGTGTAATCCTCATAGTTTTGGAATAAAGTGGCTGTGACATACATCGGACATGACGAATCTATAAGGGTTCCGTTTTTTGGCCATTAAGCTACGGATCCCTGAAAAAGAATAGTTGAAACAATAAAAATTTATTTTTTACAATTTATTTTTCTTGCCTTGGCTAGCACCGACTCCATAAGTTTATTTTTTACTTTTCAAAGTCGATTTTAATTTTTTTATAAGAAGTTTTGTGTTTTACAATTTTTAGTTACATCATGTGCCGTTACTTACACAAAAAATCAGCCCACACACAACAATGATGTCATCTAGATAAACGACTACTTACCAAAACGTAAATTATGTTTTTCAGGATTATGAAAAAACTTAAAGTTATGTTATTTTACATAAAAAAAAAGAATTATTAAAATATGTTGACAATTGACGACGTTATAATAAAACTATTTTTGAAGTCGGTTTTAAAAATAGGACTACATACATAAGTAAAGTTAAAGGAACTAACTTTGCATCACAGAAAGATTCAAGAATTTTAAATAAGAAAATAAGGTATAAGGTATCGTTAAAGAAAACTAACTAACTTTAAGAAGTGATAATAGATAACTACACTATTTTGGTAACTATTTTTGTGAGCTCACCTACGTGTACAAAACGTGTTTTCACGTAACAAAGGAAATCCTCTTGTAAGTATCCGCATTTAAGATTGATGCAAAAACGAAAGTATGCGAAGGAGTGTGGCTCGCTGACTCAAGCCACCTCACAATGACACGCAAGCCACTTGAGAGAGTGCGCGGGCGCTGCGCCGCGTGCCCTTTGTCCATAGGCACAGGGACACAACCAGGGATTTTTTCACGGAAAGATTGGAGAATTTTAAGTAACAAAATATATACATACAAATATAAACTCAATGTTAGATGAAAGGACGGAGGGTAACATAGGCTACTTTTGATTCCGATATTCCCACGGAAACGGGAAACTCACGGTTTCCTTGGTGGACACTGAAGTGAACATTCGCTGAGAGAACAATCGGTAATAAACCCTAAGTCCGATCCTGCGCGGCGGCATTTATACTGCTTATCGTTACACAGAAATTTACCAACTCCGCGCATCTCGCAAATAATGCTATAATTTTCTGCATAAACATGGTATTAATTCTTTGCAGTACTCCGCATTTTTCATAGTAAAATTCAAAATGAATGTCTTTCTTGATATATTCTGTCTGAGCAATAAATACTGGTCCTTTAGGTGATTGCGATGATAATTAAAGTTTGTTCGAAGACATAAAGGCAAGGCAAAAACGCTGAGATAGGATTTTATTGACCCCACACAATTATGTTTGTCTTTTTGTTTATTACCATGTTGCGTGTTTTAAATTATTGTATTTATACTTTTTTTTCTCCTTCTTTCTATTATCATTGTCGTATGTGTGTGTGTCAATAAATGGGCTTTCTTTCTTTAAAAATAAACCATTCCGCATTATAAGAACATGGTTTTTATGAGTATAAGTACGTAAGCAATAAAACCATAGCTGTTATTTGTACTTTATGACCAAAGTTATAGAATATAATTAGCAATGCCTCGACGAAGTAAAACATAGGATATATAAAAATATATACGCGACGAAACGATAACCTCCTTGTAGAAAACACGATTTAACAAAATTTGGACGTTTGAAGAAGTATTCGTGGTAAACATTTGTTTAGCAACAGTTGATCAACATTTTTGATGAAGGGTGAGAATGCTATTAATCTTTGTAGATGTACTTAGATACATGCCGATATTTATCTGCAACACGCTGTGTTGTCAGCAACATGTTGACAGCAATTTCGCAACACGTTGATTCAACTTTGTTGCTAAGCAAATGTTTACCATACAGATGATCAGTAAAAAAATATTGTTTTCTTGTTGTTTAAATCTAAGTACAAATCGCACTAAACCCACTGAATATATATAACCTTACTTAGTTAAAGTCTAACTAGCAAGTAAATTACTGTAGGACTACAGCCTAAATCAATGCTTTCAGTGGTTTATTTATAGATTGAGTGTAACTGTATATTTTTTTTTAATACTGTTTTGATTTACAACGGACGTTCAGGCTAAAGAATAGAAAATACAAATTTACCTCATGGATTAGCAATATATCCTAATCTTAATCCTAATCCTAATGCAAAAGTGTGTTTGTTTGGCCTTTCTTTACGCCATAACTAAGAAACCAATCGACTTCAGTTTTGGCATAGTGTCAGTTGAAAGGACTAGGAAATATGGCCTGCGCAGACGACGGACATTGAAGGACTTTTTGTCCGCGACACGACCTTATTACTAAGAACATAAAGTTGAATAAATAACGAGGACTATCGCGGATATAAGCGGTCTAAGTTGAATCTTATTTGGTTAACGATAAAGACGTGTCGCGGACAAAAAGTCCTCCGTTATCCGTCGTCTGCGCTAGCTCATAGTGTTACTTTTGACTACGATATTCCCACGGGAACGGGGACCTCACGGTTGAAACCGCGGGCAGCCGCTTGTATTTTATAAAGTCAGACCATAATTTTTCAGGAGACATAAAGATTTTCATCAGTCACTGTTAGCGTTTTTTAAGTAGTGGGGACTACTGCTGAATGGTGAAAATGACCACACTGCAACAGCCGAGTCATAAATATCGTAAAAACAACTACGTGGAGTATTTGTATTTTTTTATTATTTATTTTAACAAAAACTTTTATTTACTTATTAGCACAAGTTGTATATTTCGCACTACGTTGGCAAAGACTTCATTTTATTGCACATAGTTTATGACGCTTTTATTGTCAGGAGTCAGGATAAATGCGTGTATAAAACATTTGGTTATAAAAATACATAGGAATAGAAATCATTTATTTGCCAGAAACATGGTACGATTAATGTCACAATTTAAAAAGACTTTCACATATTTGACCCATAACACAAGTATGCCATAACGTCCCGGTCTTTCAAAGTCGCGGTGGAATTTGTGCATTTTTGTAGTAATCCTTCGATTACAATTGAAAATATTGAAAGTGCAATTATGGTGATATATTCTGTACGTGTATGTGAAGTTACAAGGCGCAACAATCCGGATCAATACACTTTTCACCGGTAAATACGATTTTGTAATGGTAGGATAATAGGCTATTTGACAATGCGAAAAACAAAGTGTCAATTACTGTTATCAGTATCAATAAGAGTTTAAATAAGGTTATTTATTAACGTAAGTTGAAAATAATAATAACTTTATTTAAAAATCCGTAAATAAAAATGCATTTTTTTAAACGTTTGTCACGTGACACAAAACGCGAGTTTATGATGACGTCACCTGCTTGGAAACCTCCTTTGGCTACGTATGTGGATGATATGTCCAATAGATCAGAATACAGGCAAGTGACGTCACCGGCCCCATTGCAGCGCCATATTGTCAAAGTAGCGTTTTGGCACGCTATTTAAATATTGAATTTTTAATTTGATATTTTTCAGCATATATGTACCAGAATTAAAAAAAACAACTTTTACTGGGTTCCCTAAACTCTACTACATAATATAAAATGGATTTTAAAAACCTGACAAATAGCCTATACAGATAATTTGAGTGTTTTTATGGTGGCGCTAGTTTAGATGTAGACCTGTCATTTTCGCAGACGCAAATGCAAGTAGAAATTGTCTACTTTGCATTTTCTTGCTTGCTAACTTTTTTGAGCTTGAAAGCGAATGCAATGCATTTTTAGATAAAAATACATATTAACCCACATGCACGAAAGTAAACATCGTTTGACAGGTCTACATTTACAGCAGCGCCACCAAGCTGCATTACTTTTTCTAACATCCTGCCATTGGAAGTTTTCAAACATATTTTGCAAAATTTCTGCCAGTAATCGGCTCAGAAAAATATGTTTACAATACTAAATTAATTTGCATTGTTCTTTGTAGATGTATATCGTGATTATAAACGGTATTTGCGAATAAATTTTATAGTAAATTGATATGTTACGCTAGTGCTTGACGCTTGACGTGACGTCACGAGTATCGATAAAAACTTAATCGTTTTTAGTGACATCGTGACATGAATACAAAGTTATTTAGCCAAGATATGTTGCAATCGATAAGTAGTAGGAGAGATAGATGTCACACATTATTATTAATCTTTTCTTGAATTAGTCTTAAAATTTAATTGCTTTACAAATTAGGAGCTCATTTTTACAAAAAAAAGATTTCAAAACTTGGTAATTGAGTAACCGAAATATTTTTTAGATATCCAAGCAATCCACCATTGCGTGAAAAATGGATGCGGAATATAAGCAGACCAAAATGGACTCCAAGTAAGAACTCCACTATCTGCAGAAAACATTTTGAGGGCAAATGTTTCATGCAAAGGAAACATCGCCGTGTACTAATGAAAGACTCGATATAAACATTATTCATAACTGTAAATATGATTCTTGGGACTCGAATTAGCTAATATTAAATGCAATAGGTGTAGCTTTAGAATATGGTGTACAATTTACACTATTTGTTAACAGATTCAATTACCACGTCGAAGACCGGTGTCTTCTTATGTCTATCGAGATATTACGGAGGTAGTGACTACGTCCCCGCTTACGGAACCAACGCCTGGGCCCTCAAGTCTAGTACTGTCTCGAAGGAAAAAGAAATTGATATACCGCATTACACGTTTCAAACGAAAAATTGAAAAAAACAAGGTTTTAAGAAATTTAAGAAAAAATCAAAAGGATGACTAAACGACATTTATCTTTGCAAGATGTTGTCAAAGAATTAAAAAACAGGCCAGGGCTTGAAAATCATCGCGATTATGTTGAGGTCGCGTGCCGCAACAATTTACTGCAACAATTAGTAAATAGAGTAAATGGAAGAGCCACTGGTGAAATAAGTCGTCGTACGGCTGAGTACGATGAAGAGCTAAAGAAATTGGCTTTGACAAAACATTCCAAATTCATGCACGCGACCTTGAACAGACCGGGAAGCTATGGCCTCTTACTGGTGAAAATAATGACATAGCGGTACTTAATTTGCTGTCACTTTCTCTCTCGGGCGGTTAGAACTTAGTTAGGATTTCTCGCTCCCACGCTCCATGGATGTTTTACCAAAGCGAAAAAAATCTAAGGCGCCAAAACTAGGCATTGCCCTTAAATTGGAAAACACACAAAATTGTTTTATTCCGAGGGCAATATATAATTAATAAAAAGTGAAGTGTTTTAAATTAGTAGGTACATGTACTATTGTATTAATATGTTAGCCTAAACGTCTACCTCCATTCAGAGAGCATACAATATGACAGTCAAATAGGTGAATTCTTATTTTTAGCTCTCTTTACGATTTTAAGCGTTGAGGTTGATCGTCAATCACACTTGCGCCGCAAGTAGAAGTCATTTACATTACATCAATCATTGAGCATTTTCCGCAAAACATGTTTTAGAACGTATTTTTATTAATCGTTAATTTACAAATTCATTTCTGACCAGTTACACAAACGTAACTTCTTGCTTATACTTTTCGGCTAAAATATTAAAAAATTACATTAAATCCTTTGATATTTGCGCAAAACAGTCGATAATTTCGATCTAAGTCCTTGAGAACAAGTACCTTGATTTATTTCTATTGGCGGCGCTGGTAACGTGACGTACGACCAAAGTTTCCTCGCAAACGATGTGATTGTGTCCTGTATAAAAAAGCCTACCAACTGAAACAATCGATAGTGTAAAAGTATATCGTGGACAACACTATTTTAACTCGCACATAGACATTCATCAACACATGTATTTAATTTTTTTTAACCTCACACGGTCGGAAAAGGAAGATTTGTCATTCAGTTACCGCGTAGAAAATCGCATTTTGCGGCTTCGCGCGGGAAAGTCCTTTTTTTAATTCAATACCTTAAAAATATGTCAAAATGCGTTTCGAATCGCACTATTGACTTTTTTGTTACATTTTATACTTATTTTAAATAGCTTTGAATTAATTATAATACTCCGTTTCGGTTTTATTATATTATTTTAGTTTATTGAATCATAAAAACAATAACAATAAGATTAAACTATTTGTTATAAGAAATTTTATATTAGGCTGGATGAGATTTCACAACCTATGATTGGATTTCGGAACGTTGCATAAACCTTTATTTTTTAATTGTGTTCGTCTTGTACCTCATGTCAATATCAACATTTACCGAATCGTTTTTATGGTTATTTATAAGTAACAATATATTCCTACTTTAAATAACTTTGAATTAACTATAATACTCCCTTTTTTATCGTTTTAGTTTTTTATATCATTAAAACAACAAGAATAAGGTGTATTTAGAATAAACTTTTTGTTTAAATAATTTTTTACCGGAATTTAACCGCGGAAACAACCATAAAATGTTCCTCGCTGTTGTCAGGTGAAAAATTGTGTGTTACACTCGGCAGAAAAGTTTTTAGCGTCTTCAATCCTAGAAGCCTTCACTTGCTTAGGTTTCAATAGAGGTAACACGCCGCTTATAACCAACTTTCCAGCCTTGCATAACATCTTCGAGCCGTCATTGTGTATCTTGTACATTCTAAATCTATGGTCAAAATAGTATTTACATCAAAAAAATATAATTACAGTCATTTCACTTTACAAATTCCAAAATATTCGATTATAGATATTTGACTATAGATAGTAAGCTGACATGGAAACCTCACATTGATAATCTAATACAGAAACTGCACTCTCGTATGCCCTATATAAATTAAGGAAAGTTGCTAATGTTAAGACGCTCTTGACAGCCAATCACGGTTATGTTGCATCAGCATTACGATACGGGATAATGTTCTGGGCTAATAGTACTGACAAACAAAGTGTTTTTAAAGCACAAAAGAAATGTCTCAGATCCATTTTTGGTTTAAAACAAGATGACTCATGTGTACCCTACTTGCGTAAGTATAAAATTCTAACACTGCCATCCATGTATATAAGCGAAGTTGCAAATTTTATCCGAAACAATCCTGATTTTTTTGTTGTGAATCCCATCGGTAGTCGCCGTGAAGGCACCTTGAAAGTTACTCATGGATGCAAAACTCTTCTCAGGAGAATGAGTGTTAATTGTATGGGACCTCAAATTTATAATAAAATCCCTCTGACCATACGCACGATCAAAGATAACAAAAAATTTAAAACTGCGCTCAATGGCTACCTTGCTGAAAAAGTGTATTATGACGTTAGCTTATTTTTAAATGATAAAATAGACATCTAGATATAGGTAGTCATAAGTTTAATAATAATTATAAGGACATTGACATTTCATATATTGACATTTTATTTTAATAAAATTTTATAATAATCAAATAATAACGTTTATAGTTGTGTATTGTATACTTACAAGATAATAATGTTCATATACCTTTAAGGTGAATCATGGCTGTAACTTTTTATTTTCTGTATCTAACTGACATCTTTGTTAATACCCATGTTTATGAATGAATAAACAATATGAATAATATGAAAGGACTCTTTTTGGCGGAGAAGTAACACGCCTGTGTTTTGGCATTGTTAGAAGTGACTAGATTGTTGTCACCCCATTGGGAGACTTAAGGGCGAGTTAGTCCGCTCAACCATGGCCTCTCTTAAAGAACGAGTTTCCTCTCCGCTGGCTTTTGCCTTCGATAAATATCTCTACGTAACCGTGCTGTCATCTGCATACCCAACAATACCGGGCACAAGCAGGTCATTAATATGCAGCAGGATAATAAAGTCTCGGAGAGAACAGATCCCTGAGGAACTCCGGCATCAATAGCCTTGAGGTCAGAATAGCAGCTGTCAATGACTACTCTTATTAACCGTTCGCTCAGAAAATCAGAGACCCAGTCGCAAAAGTTAGCAGAGATACCGTATGATGGAAGTTTGTATAGCTTTTGAGATGTCGAGTGACACGGCGAGAGCTTCGCTATGTTTCTCGATAGCCTCGCCACAGCAATGCATAACGTACACTAGATGATCCCCAGTTGTGCGATTTCAATTGGTCTGGTGAAACTTTCCACGGTTAAAGAAATGATAAAAAACATTTGATTAAAATTTAACTCACGAAGGTACTTCTACTTTGCAAAGTCAAATTGGAATCATTATGTGTATGCCTTTTATTTACAAAAGTTGACCAGTGCCTACTTCAACGCATCAGGCTGTTTTCTATGAATTGGTTGACAAATAAATATTCATAATTCGTTATTTCCCATAAAAAACCGGCCAACTGCGAGTCAGACTCGCGCACCGAGGGTTCCGTAAAATATTTTTTAGTATATGATGTAACAAAAAATTTACGGTTTTCGCAATTTTTCCTTTATCTGTACTATATGACGTTACTTCGTACCAAATTTCAAGATTCTAAGTTCACGGGAAGTATCCTGTTGGATTCCCGTGCGAGTTTCGAAAATTTGCGGAAATTTGCGGCATAAACGGCTGTATCTTTTGCTTGCTTTGGCTTAGAAGTTTGATTTTTTTCACAGCTCCAAGGGACCTGAGTATATAAATTTCAGTTTGATACCTCCACGCGTTCCTGAAAAAAACGGTCTTGACAGACGGACGAACGGACGGACGGACAACGAAGTGATCCTATAAGGCTTCCGTTTTTTCTTTTTGAGGTACGGAACCTTAAAAAATAATCACAATCAAAATATCCTATGTATCGTGGTAACTCATAGGTATACTGGACCTTTGTTTGAAATTACTTAGTAAATGAATTGATAGACCCATCAGGACTGCAACGAGCGATGACGGCAGTTAAGTCATGCTTCATTGCTTTTTACCGACAGGGCCGGATCATCAGATGTAAAAATATTAAATACTCTTAGAATTATGAAATATTGGTACACTTACACTGCGTGATAATTATGGAAATATACTTACCTAAGAGTCAGGTCGGCCTACGCAAGCTTACGAGTAGAGTCGCTGCCTTTTCGTTGTTCAAAAACAAAAACCATTACCTATATTATACATATCTCAAGAAATTCTGTGTCTGTGACCAGTTTTATAGTGAGATACTCTAAATAGCGTTTCCCATTACCAACATACCATAATACACTGGCCTCCAAAGCATTACTTATTTTTGTAAAAGTGCTAAAATACTTCGCAAAAATAAACTGTAATGATTAGAAAGTAATAAATTCCATGCAGCTTTAAACAGACATTCTATTTGCGCAGTCTGAATGCAGTCCTGCTCACGCGCAGTCTAGATTGCACTACGTTATCCGCAGACCCACCGCCGTTCCTTATTAATGAAACACTAAAACAACTACATTAACCAATTGTCCATATTCAATGTTGGTCAGATAATGCGGTAGCTTTTATCAAAATAATTACGCAAATAAAACACGAAAACGGGTATAGAATAAATAGACTTGAGCAAGTTCCATACTTCATTTTATGAGGATGATTTTTCGCTTTTTTCCTTTGTTTTGCAATTGTGTTTGATGTTAAGATTAAAGATGTAGTATAGCGACATGACACGTTCCTATATGCGTAAACGAGTTATATTTAGTACCTACCTGAAAAACAGCAAAATCTTGCAACATTAGAGGCTCTGCTAAAGGAGATAAATTAAAACGGTAATGAAGAACAGCCAGTCATGAACTTTTGAAATGAAAGTAAACTATGTGTAAAAATAACTTAATTCGATAGATATTTTTTCGGGTAAGGTAGGTACTTAATATATTTTTCCTACATACTTACCTATATCTCATAAAAAAATCTCAATTAAATGATACTTTTCAAAGCCATGTTACTCACTTCCCAGTCGCAATTGATACGCAATACGCCTATAAAGTTATTTTATATTTGGTACTTAATTTTATGATCATTTCCTTTCACATAAGAAAATAGCTAACTTTATATGGCATCGCTAAAGATAAACATCGTAAAACATAAAATCAGTAATACGATATGGAAGTAATTAGCCGTCCACAAATTATACCCATCTTCCTGTGTGGAGCAGAGTGCACGGAGTCAATGCACTATTGAAATTTATCGTATCCTGCGAACCTACCGCCTTCCAGGCTAGATGCGGTCGATGACCTAGGAACCTTAGGATACTTAGGTTGATACATAAGTACCTCTAGTACTCTACAAGTACACTGGGTCTAGCTTAGAACGCGCACGATCCCGAATGGCTTTCATATTTAGGTAAGGTTGCTTCATACACTCTCCTCTTTCCTACGATGAAGGTACTTTGTCGTGTTCAGTTCAATTGCAAAATTACTATTTTACCTGTTAGACATATTTAAGTAACTGTTCTAGAAATCAATTGAATCTTTACTTTTTGTTATCGCATGATGATTTTGTACATTGATTTATTTGATACATCCAATATAAACCAAGATTTAGTTCATCACAAAAACAAAGTAGGTCTATAATGAAGTTTATACTTTCATCAGTTGCCATGTTAAATGAATTTCTCACAAATTGTTTCATTCTCCCTATTAGATATTTTGTAAGTTACTGTTCCAGAAATTTAAATTGAATCAATACGTAATGTTACCGAATGGCAAATTTGTACAGTGATTGATTTGATATATCAAAACCAAAATTTGGTTCATCACAAATAGAAAACGTAAGACTAGAACCATAGGAGAATAAATACAGTCAAAGCTTCTAGCTATGACAATAGGTGCCATGCCCATGATTGAAAGGACAGAAACATTTTTTTCACCTCACAAGCTCTGAAAAGGAGGTTTTGTCAATCAGTTTAGGTGTAGAAAATCGCTTTTTGCGGCCTAGCGCGGCAAAGTACTTTTTTAATTTAGTACCTAAAAATGTCAAAATGCGTTCCGAATCAAACTATTGACATTTTTGTTACATTTTATTCTTATTTTAAATAACAACACTTCATCCAAATAAAAAAAAAAATTATAATACGTACTCCGTTTTGGTTTTGTTATATTATTTTAGTTCATTGAATCATAAAAAAAATAACAATACGATTAAACTATTTGTTATAAAAAAATTATATTAGGCTCATTCATTCTAAGTATGATTATTTATAATGTTCTATATTCAATTGCACCCACTCCCCCCCTTTTCCCCCTTTTCTGCTCTTCCTCTTATTTCTTTACCACTCAAGGTTGCCTGGAAGAAATTGCTACCTAGCAATAAGGCCGCCTTTTGTGTATTTACTTTTACTGTCTGTTTTTTTTATTTTTCTTTGTGTTCTTATTATGTGCAATAAAGTGTTTTATTATTATTATTATTATTATTATTTCACAACCTATAATTGGATTTCGGACTGTGACAGAAATCTTTATTTTTAAATTGTCTTTGTCTTGTACCTCATGTCAGTGTCAACATTTACGGAATCGTTTTTATTCTTATTAATAAGTAACAATATATTCCTACTCTGAATAACTTTGAATTAACTATAATACTCCCTTTTTCATTATCTTAGTTTTTTATATCATTATAACAACGAGTATAAGGTATATTTTGATTAAACTTTATGTTTAAAGAATTTTTTACCGGAAGTTGACCGCGGTAACAACCATAAAATGTTCCTCGCTGTTGTGAGGTGAAAAATTGTGTGTTGCGCTCGGCAGAAAAGTTTTTAGCGTCTTGTACCTTTGAAATCCTCGCTTCGCTCAGGATTCAATCCTAGAATCCTTCACTTGTTCAAATTTCAATAGACGTAACTCGCCGCTAAATAACCAACTTTCCAGCCTTGCATAACAAATAACTATTAACTTTAGCAAGCACTTTGCATGCAATGCACCTAATAGACGTTAACGTGTTTGTTCTTGGGTATTATTGTTGGGATGCATAAGCACATTGGAAATAGGGATATGTCACCGACTTTTTGCAAGAACCGATTGTTTGTAAATAATCGATGGTATTTATAAACCGTCGAATTTTTATAAAGATCAATGGGATTTGCAATAAAACGGATGATTATTCAATGATTTATAAATAATCAGTATCTCTTCGTTATATTGTACGTATGCGTGTGACGAAAAGCATGCTTTACGCCGATTGGTTGAAATACGTAACAACGTGTGCTCGAGAGTTTTTTAGGGTTCCGTAGCCAAATGGCAAAAAACGGAACCCTTGTAGATTCATCATGTCTGTCTGTCTGTCCGTCCTATGTCACAGCCACTTTATTCCAAAACTATGACGATTACAGAGTTGAAATTTGGTAGGTAGATGTATACTGCAAACTGATTTACGGTTTTTACACAAAAAAAAATATTAAGGGGGCTCCCCATACATGGATTTGTTTTTTTCATCAAACCTATACATGTAGGGTATCTATAGATAGGTCTTTAAAAATTACATTGAGGTTTCTAAAACTAATTTTTTTCATAAAGTCAACCGTTTAAAAGATGTACGGTAAAATGTGTGTCCCCTCCCTCTAACTTTTGAAAATTCTAAAAAAAATATGCTGTACACTTCCGAAGCGGTAAAATGTGTGTCCCCTCCCTCTAACTTTTGAAAATTCTAAAAAAATATGCTGTAGATCTTAATAAAAACATTCAAAGAATCAAACAAAGCCTCCTTTTACGAGCGTGTAAGGTGAAAAATATATTGTCGACAATTTAGTTAATGAAATTCCTTATAAAATGATACAACACTCACCTGCATTCGTCCAAAAAATTCTCAGATGCAAATACATTTTGACCTCAGCAAGCACACACTCAGACGTTATGACAGAGAAGAGAAATAAAAATAAACCGGCCAAGTGCGAATCGAACTCACACATGAAGGTTCCGTCACTCACCCAAAGTTGTCTGAAAGAGGTATTGACTACCGATTACCCACACCTACCCATAATGCCACTATTATTTCTTGTCTGCAAAAACAACTTTGTTTTTCATAGTGTTTGTATGAATGACAAAGTTATATTTGCGGTTTTGAGAAATATATTTCATTCAAACTAGTTTTCGTTGAAAGTTTGTATTTAAAGATCTACAGCATATATTTTTTTTAGATTTTACATTTTCTTATTTTAAATGTTAGAGGGGGGGACACACATTTTACCACTTTGGAAGTGTATTTATTTCAAACAGTTGACTTTGAGAAAAAAACTGTTTTAGGAACCTCAATGTAATTTTTAAAGACCTATCTATAGATATCCCACACGTATAGGTTTGATGTAAAAAAAAATAGTTTCACTTCCTTTTGGGATATGCGCTATATTTCTAAAACTGCCAATTATATTTCGGTCAAACCAATTTTCGTTGAAAGTTTTTATTAAGATCTACAGCATATATTTTTTTAGATTTTTCCCTCTCTTATTTCAAATGTAAGAGGGCGCGGGCCAAAGTTTTATTAAGAATTGTTTACTAAGAACCAAAATCATATTGATAGATTTCTTAAAAAATATATGTGATTTTCATTTATAGTAGCATTATTCTTAATCCTGGGTCATCTTCCGATAGTGCATAAAATTTAAGGAAATATATGGAACAAAGTTACTACTGGAGCTACTTTGCACCAAAAACAATGTTTTAAAAAATCAAAACAAACAATAAATTTCAAAAAAAATCTTGTCTTGCTATAGCATAAAAAAAACTTGTCTTTGTTGTCTGAACTATTCACGTGTTCTTAGCTAAACACGTGAATAGGGTTTAGTAAATTGCCTTTTACTTTGTAGCTTCAAGAAGCAATAAATACGTATAATGAGGGTAATTTAAGTCCAAGGTTGGAATGTTTCTCCAACACTTCAGCAAATGAGTTTCATTTATATTTTTATATAATAGTTAAAAAAATATGTTATTAATGTTTCTATGTAATAAAACGTTTAACTTCACTTTAAAACGAAAAAGTAGAAGAGGGAGAAGTTCGCGAAAATTTTTCAGTTAAGTTTAGTCTTCGCAAATCTTGAAATCATTTCAATTCGACATAAATATCCACATAAATATTATCTTGTATTTTATTATGATTTTACCAATAATTCTACCGTTGTTCAAAATTACGACCCTAGCCTGTTTGAATCTAGAACATTTAGAATATTTAAACAGATTTTCCTCTAGATGCATATTATTAATTATGTAATTTAGAAGGCAGCTTTAAAAAAATGTAAAAAGCATTTTAAAATTAGGCTCGCAAAACTTATTTCCATATGGAACACGTTAAAATAATACTGGACCACGTATTCATGCGACAACGTACGAGTTTAATGGTGTTACGAACATGACATTTTAATGCATCACACTCAGTCCCGGATATTTCCATAAACTGGACATTATGGTCAAATCGCCGTGCTCAGTAATCATGGGAACATCTTGGCCATACACTATAAAATCTGTTGTACACCGAGTGGAATATGAACAGCTCGCGTAGGGGTTACAGTATGCGTAGTTTAACAAGAATATATTATGGTTTTTGTGTTTTTTAAAGAATCCGTCATGGAATGCATCAACGATGAGATCCAGACGTTTTTAGGAATTCAACAACTTGAACATGTAACATAAGCCGAAAACTTGAGTACTGTCGAAGTTTTCTGTTTTTCATCTAGGTATCTATTAAAAGAAAATGTGAATCACAATTTACAAAACTTAAAAACTAGTGAGTGTATGCCCAAAACACTAAACCCTATAAAGTTATAATCGATCGAGGAAATCTTTCAAGTGTAGATAAGCTTTTAACATTATTTTCTACCTACGCTCAATAGGCTTATAGTACGTTTGGTGTACTCAAACCCTTATAAAGGAACATTAACCAATGATGCAGAACAGCAGCAAGAAAGGGCGGTAGCTACTATACAACCATTATGGCACGATTAAGATAAAGCACTTGTTAGAGACTTTAATTGCCACATTATGATCAGAAATAAACTTAATGTAGACTGTAACTTCCTTACTGTCTATGAATTAAAATAAGTTATTGGTCTCAGTCATAAAAGCGGAAATTAATTAAAATATGAGCTCGTTTAAATTAAGAGTAGGTAATCATTTGAATTCTTTGTCTTCACACCTTAGTTAATATATTTAGGTAACTAAATACATATTTATTTTAATAGTAGAAGATGAAAGCATAAATGACAATAAAAACATAATTACGGATTTCATGTTTTTCTTGTAGATTCTGTTTATGCTATCACAAACCGTAGCTATTACAACAACTGTAAATATAATAATAATATATTAGGTACTCCACCGTTCAGATCTTACATTTATACGCGTCGTCGTCGTCGTCGTCTCAGCGACATGACACGCACTGCTGGATATACACCTCCCCCAAGGATCTCCCCGACGATCGGTCCTGCGCTGCTCGCATCCAGCGGCTTGCCGTGATCTTCACCAGATCGTCGGTCCACCTTGTGGGGGACCTACCCACGGAGCGTCGTCCGGTACCTACGCGGTCGCCAGAACCATTCCGCCCCAACGGCCATCGGTTCTTCTCGCTAAGCGCTATGTGTCCCGCCCACTGCCACTTCAGCTGAGCAATACTTCGAGCGATGTCAGTAACTTTAGTTCTCCTTCGGATCTCCTCATTTCTGATTGGATCACGCAGAGAAACGCCGAGAATAGCTCTCTCCATTGCACGCTGTTACCTTGAGCCACTTTATCAGACTCATAGTTAGCGACCACGTTTCACTGCCGTAAGTCATCACTGGCAACACACACTGGTCATAGACTTTCGTCTTGAGAAACTGAGGTAAGTTGGACGGGATGATTTTACGGAGCTTCCCGAAGGCTGCCCATCCGAGTTGCCCATCCGTTTCTCAAAGTTGGACTGGATATGCGTACTCATTGAATAAAACAACTTGATGTGCCTTGAATTCGGGAACTCCAAAGAAATATATATAAATGTGTCAACAAAGTTTTTATCCTACTAATATTATATATGCGAAAATATGTCGGTTTGTTTGTTTGTTGCTCTTTCACGCATAAACTACTGCACCGATTTGAATGAAATTTAGGACAGAATTAGTAGATGGTCTGAAATAAAATGTAGTATTCTTTTTAACGGGAACCACGCGAGTGAAACCTCGGACGGCCGCTAGTACTCAATAATTTAATGCCTTTCAATACTTATAAAAGTAAGTAATCCAAAGTATTATAAAGTTTCGATAAAGTTCAATGTTGTTCTGTGTACGTAGGCGAGAGTGGGCGTTTGTAGTAAGTGAAATAGGAGTTGACGCCTCTGAACAAGCGAGCCTAATAAGGGTGCCTATACACGAACGAAAATTATTTAAAATGAAAAACTATTAATTACAAGCACTTATGAATGTCAAAAGACCTACGCCATCGGTTCGCGACATAGTTACTATACGGTAGGCGATCTAGTAACCAGTAAATATGCAAAAAAAAAACGTCAAAGACTGTTTCTTTCTCTCTGTTTGTTTTATTTCGTTATTTATACTTTGAACTAACGAAGTCAAATTGGTACAAGTGAACTAGTTAGGTACCGTTGTGATAGGAGAACGAAGAAAACTTTTATAAATGTAGATTATAAGGAGTTGGTCGGCCGTCTACCACCACGACCCCGACAACATAAGAATAATGAAAAACCAACCAATTTGTATTGGCAAGATACATTACGTAAATAGTAAGATGGTTATCGTGAGTTTAACTAATCAATCACCTGTGCCGTTAACTAAACTTTAAAAGACATTACCTACATTAAATACGAGTACAAATATCTCAAAATCTTAAATTATTATGAACTATTTTCACGAGTAAGTAATAATTATTGGCAAAAAAACAACATTGCATTTACAAAAATATATATCTAGCGAAAAACATCTTACCGATGTAACTATCATCCTCTCAGTTTTTTTTAATGCGACGTGGATAACCCTAAGTTGATATCAGTTCTTATCACCTCCTAACCACTGATATTAAATGACAATTTAATCTTTGTTTATTATTCGACTGGTATGTTGAAAGCCTAACAATTGCGTACATTCATCTTTTGTGCGTTGCATGCTCTCCGGTGAAAAGTAGACTCATCAGGCGATCTAACACGCTTCGCACGCTCTCTGCAGAATTTAATTTATCCAAAGCGTTTGCTATTCAATGCCACGTAAATGGGTGGATACATGCCCCATACAAGCTTTTGAATAGCCAATACTCGTGAATGTTTATTGTTTGAAAATTGTATAAATGAAACAAAGAGCGATTCTATTGACGCAGATTGTTGGATCTGAGTTATTTCTGAACGACCGCAAATACAATTGTGTAGTCCTGTGGAGCAGGTTGCTAAGCATTACTAAAATATCGTTTGAAAAGAAATATAGCATGTTTGAGTATAGCGTCATAAATTATTGTAGCATGTAGGTCAGTACTATAATATAGAACCGTCTTCGTTAATATTGGAGATAACAACAAAAACGATAGTGTAACCGACTAAGGTTTTGGCAAAGAAAATAAGAAACAAATACGAAAAGCAACTTTTTTGTTGCTTAATTTTGTTGTAAGTACCTAAGTGTTCATGGTATAATCCAAGACAATGTGAGATAAAAATCGTCAAGTAAGACATTAAGAGCACAATAAACAAGTACTACCCGCTAGAAACAGGAATAAGACAACAGAGAACGTAATACTCGAAGCGACAACTTCAAGATTAATGCAGATACTTGGAATAGAAGTCCAGTTTTGGACCAGTCTAGGAACAGTTAGAAAGGTCATTTATACAACCTTCGAAGTTTCCGGGATTAACCGCAGATGGAGAGGTTTAATGTATGCTAAGACGAATTTAGTTCCATGGTTATTATATAAGGACCGCAAGGAAAATGTGGAGTTAGACATTTTATAGCGTTTTAATTTTTCCTTGTAGGCCAAAGAAAGTATAATAAAAATCAGAGGTTTGCGTTTGAAGCGATTAAAACCTTAATATTATTTTTGTAGTAAAAACAAAGTTATTGTATGGAAATCCAACCAATATTAAAACGATATTCTAGTCGAATTATACCTAGTTTTAAATGTTGTGAATCGATGAATGTAACTACAATGAGTTCATGTTTTTATGCTCATGAGAATCCAGACTTTAAGCATCAAGTTTTGCGAAAACCGCTCTTATCACGAAGGTAGGTACTAGGAAGGAAGCTACTCAAGGGGCACATTCAAGGTCAACAGGTAAAGCTTGTGCTGTCAACTGTACTACCAATAAAACCTACTAACACAGACTTATATCGAGATAGACGAAAACAGCGCTTCAAACTGTATGAAAACATAGCGTGTCGAATTTTTCGTACCTGTCGTCGATGACGTCACGAGCGAGATTTAGTGATGTGTTAATGTTATTGACGAGCTCTTGCAAGAAAGCACAGGGCTCGTAGACGAAGTAACATCGTTATGTAGCGAAACGATAATTGGATTCGTTATTGTCTATATTCGCCAATTAACTTGCGGTAGTACCACGTGATTTAGGACTGCTTATGCCAATCCACCAATCCCATACATTTAATTATTTTCGAACTTCGTGATCGTTTTTGAATTGTTACATTGGCTAGGGGCCCTGCACAATTAGCCATTTTCGTTTCTGAATGTTTTCATGGCAATGGTCTCAAGCGGACTGACTTAGGTCGTAAAACTTTGACCATAGATCAAACTTTTGGCACGCAAGGTAGGTACACTTTTACCGTCTATCTCGATATAGGTCGGTGCCTACTAATATTTTAAATGCGAAAGTATGACAGTTTATTTGTTTGTTACTCTTTCACGCTAAAACTACTGAGCGGATTTGGATAAAATTTGGCACAGAGATAATAGATAGCCTGGATTTAAACATAGCTATAGGATACTTTTTATCCCGATTTTTTTTGTTTTTTTATGAATGACGGGGAGACTCTTAGCCTTCATCATACATGATGTTAAGTATTGATAAGGCTGAAGATGGAAGCGAGCCTCTCCCGGAATCCTCAACCACTGAGCCCGATATTCCAATATTCCCACGGGAACGGGAACCACGCGGGTGAAGCCGCGGGCGGCCGCTAGTAACCTATACAGGACTCGTCACAGGCAGCACAAGCACGATATATCCCATAAAAGGCAAAATGAGAAGTAAAAAGCAACGATAAAAGTCCTTACGCCTTTCATAAGTCAACTCCGATTTGATTATGACAGATGAAAGCCATGCAGGCTTTGGAATATTAATGAGGTCCTGTTGCATCTGTTTATCGAGGTTTAACTTGTGGCTTGTATGTTGATTCAAAATTACATCGTCCTGAAGCATATTCGTATTCAGAACAATGGTAATTCTTTCACATGTACAAAAACACTTTGTTGTTTTTATTGTAAGGACAGTAAGGACATCATTGTCAGTATTTTTGAAGTAAAAACTTATTTAGCGGTGCACATCAGAGTTTAAAATTTTTGGGATGGGTAAAAAATGTTAAAGTCGCGTCAGGACACGTGACCCTGATCGAAAATTCGTAAATCCATTTACCGTTGACCTATTTCAAATTACATTAAGTCTCACACTTGAAAGATCTACATAAATTAGTTAATAACAACCATTATGTAAAGATCTCTCATTACTACCAACTTTCATATTGATGCCAGGTCAGTTTTAATGGATTTACCTGCCAAATCAAGTCGGTCTCCGTTTTCATCAACTTTTTATGACGTTGTGGTCAAGATATAGTGGATTTTGGTCGTTATTCGTTAGTCAGCAGGAGGCTTAAAACTGTAACACAGGGTTTAGTTTCATTTCGATTATCATAACTATATGAAGAAGGACATACAAAAAAATACAAAAAAGTGTGTTAATTTTTTAAATGCTGTTTTAAATTCGGCAAGTGTTTTACATGTTTTTAAGTAGCTAAAGTAATAACCCCCTCTCTTTCTACCTCGCGGCGAAAATGTTAGCCTGCTCCTGCTGTTTCGTTTAAGCGGTTTTCACTTCTGCCGGCACTCCCGGAGTGCAACCCGTTGTCTTTTAACCTACACAAAACATCAAATTCTATTTAAATCCCTTTTTACAAAACAGTCATATAGAATAAGCACGTTTGCACCAGAATAGTTCAGTGAAACAGGTGTAACGGGACGATAATGAGAGGTTGGATGATGCAGGATTACGCAAAGACTTTCGCCGCAAGTGGCTTCAAGATTGACCGCAGCGTGATCCGTTAGATATATCTAGTATAGTGTTATATCATCTGTGGCTACATCGACTAAGCCTAACCACAATTCAGTTTCGTTTCATTTTTCAGTTTTCTTTTATTATTAAAAAAAAACTTGTAGCAGCCCGCGAATTAATTTGCATAAGCTTTGGTATTAGTGCATCCTTACGATATTTCCCATTTCATTTTCCCACAGAATTCTAAAAAATGCTAAGATATTCAATATAAGGTTGAAGATATTCAACTGCAAGTAAAAAACCTTGACCTTAAAAAAGCTTTGGCGATAATATCGAATAAACGCAAAAATAAAGGAATCAATAGCTTTGTGAGTTAGTAAAGTACTGGTTTTTTATGTACAGTCAAAAGTACAACAGCAGGCTACGGCTATACATTTGCACTACGAAAACCGCCGCTATTAAGGTAAGGGCGCTCTCAAGGTCAAAGTGTAAATCCGTAGCTGCTGTTGACTGTACATCAGATATGCAGATTTTTTTACATTACCTACTTCAGTAGGTAATTACTTTGTGTAGATAAAAGTTTAACTTATATTTCTAGAACTACGTTTTAGCTATACGCACATCTTATGTTTTGGCGCGCACTGTTCATTGAAATAAAACAACTTTTACGGATATCAAGAGATGATGGGTGGAAGATTCCACCAGCTTGGGACCCTATTATCCATAAATTAAAGTCTCAACCCAAATCACGCACTGCAAGACCCAAAGATACGGTTAGCTCTTTTTGTAGATAAATAAATATAAAAAAGTAAAGGTGGAGACAACATATCCTAATTTTTTTAATATTTTTTTATAAAGATGGAGGTCGGCCCGCTTTCGAAGTTTTCTTGGCAGTTTCTTTCTTCGAAGGTCCTCACAATTTGTGAACTGCCAGTAGAGTCTTTAGTTTTCTCTTTTCTTAATAATTAAGAATTAAAATAACAATTAAATCAAAATATCAAATCAATAATAATTTGTGCCATAGTAAATGTCTAACCGTATCCGAACGAAAATAAATTAACTTTTCGAGGGTAGACTTATAAGTAGCCAGTCATCCCGTGACCACGGCAGCTGTAAAGGTGCCGAAACGTCGAGAAAATCAAAAAACCCCTAAAAAACCTAAAAATACGGACAATTACAACTTAGTTCGTGGAAATATAGCGCGTTTGATATCCGTAAAAGTTGTTTTATTTCTACGTTTTAGCTGCCTTCATACCGACTGATTTAAAGCATGATCGAAATCCTATATAATTAAGTAGTACCTAAAATGGACAAAATCATCCTTCGTAGTCCCCTTTTTTCTCCTCGAAATCTGTTACAATTTCATTATTCTGTTTTTCCGCTTTAATTCTATGCTTTTTTTCGTTATAAATTTAAAAAGGTTGGCCGTATCGCCTTTCTTTCTTTTTGCAGAAATTAATAAAAAAAAATATGAAAGTTCAAAAATCTGTTAAATTTCCCAAATTTTTGCTGAGTTCGATATCCAGCAATAAAAAAAAATATGTATTATACGAAAAAAAACAGCTTTTCTTTGGTTTTTCTTGAAAATATTGATATCGCTTGCAATATCAATAAGGAGAAAACTTAATCACCTGACTACGAAATTTTAATTCTGTCCACTTATCATATGAGTTTTTAAAGAGGGCCTTGGACCTTGAGGAGGGACCTTGATGTTTCTTCTTTGATCTAATTAATAGTTATTTGGTATGCAAGGCTGGAAAGTTGGCATATATCGGCGAGTTACCTCTATTGAAATCCTGAGTGTAGTGAGAGTCAAAGGTACGAGACGCTAAAAACTTTTCTGCTGAGCGCAACACATAATTTTTCATCCCACAACAGCGAGGAAAATTTTACGTTATTTCCGCGGCCAACTTCCGGTAAAAAATATCTTTTAACATAAAGTTTAATCTAAATATACCTTATTCTTTTGTTTTGAAAATCTAAAATAATAAAAAAGGGATTATTATAGTTTATTCAAAGTTAACTCAAATTGGAAGAAATTCTTACATAAAATAACAATAAAAATGATTCGGTAAACGGAGGTACAAGACACAGACAATAAAAAATTAAGGTTTATGGCACGTTCTGAAATCCAATCATAGGTTGTGAAATCTCGGAGTTTCACCCGAGTTCTTTTCGTAATAACACGTGTTGTGAGGCTCCATTTTTAACTTAATCTAACGTACAATTTCTTTATATTACAAAATATATTTTTTGACATTGGCAAAATTCGTAAATTTTATCGCGAGCACGCCATTAATTAAGAAAGAAGAAGAAGAAGTGAAATCTCAACCAGCCTAAATATAAAAATCTTATAACAAATAGTTTAATCACACTGTTATTGTTTTATGTTATATAATAAAACCAAAACGGAGTATTATAATTAATTCAAAGTTATTTAAAATAAGAATAAAACGTAACATAAAATAGTTATTTGTTATGCGAGGCTGGAAAGTTGGTTATTTAGCGGCGAGTTACCTCTATTGAAATCTGAGCAAGTGAAGGATTCTAGGATTGAACCACGAGCGTAGCGAATGGTTCAAAGATTGAATCCTGAGCGAAGCGAGGATTTCAAAGGTACAAGACGCTAAAAACTTTTCTGCCGAGCGCAACAGCGAGGAACATTTTATATGGTTGTTTCCGCGGTCAACTTCCGGTTAAAAATTCTTTAAACATAATGTTTAATCTAAATAAACCGTATTCTCGTTGTTTTAATGATATAAAAAACTAAAATTATAAAAAAGGGAGTATTATAGTTAATTCAAAGTTATTTAAAGTAGGAATATATTGTTACTTAGTAATAAGAATAAAAACGATTCCGTAAATGTTGACACTGGCATGTACAAGACAAAGACAATTTAAAAATAAAGATTTATGTCACAGTCCGAAATCCAATTATGGGTTGTGAAATCTCACCCAGCCTAATATAAAATTATTATAACAAATAGTTTAATCTTATTGTTTTTATGATTCAATGAACTAAAATAATATAATTAAACCAAAACGGAGTATTATAATTAATGTAAAGCTATTTAAAATAAGAATCAAATATAACAAAAAAGTCAATAGTGCGATTCGGAACGCATCATAACATATTTTTAGGTATTAAATTAAAAAAGTACTTTGCCGCGCTAGGCCGCAGAAAGCGATTTTCTACGCCTAAACTGATTGACAAAACCTCCTTTTCAGAGCGTGTGAGGTGAAAAGATTTATGTCACGTTCCGAAATCCAATCATAGGTTGTGAAATCTCACCCAACCTAATATATTTTTTTTATAACAAATAGTTAAAATTTATTGTTATTGTTTTTATGATTCAATGAACTAAAATAATACAATAAAACCAAAACGGAGTATAATAATTAATTCAAAGCTATTTAAAATGGGAATAAAATCTAACAAAAAAGTCAATAGTGCGATTCGGAACGCATTATGACATATATTTAGGTATTAAATTAAAAAATTACTTTACCGCGCTAGGCCGCAAAATGTGATTTTCCACGCAGAAATTGAACTCCTTTTACGAGTGTGTGAGGAAATAAGTAAATTTTAAGCGATAAAAACACCCCTATAGATTCGAATTATTTCTTATTTTTTACTCTACCTACTTAAATTTCTAGCACCTACCTACTTAAAAATTTGGTATTATTATCCTAATCTTATTTAATATTTTAGATGCAAAAGTGTGTTTGTTTATCCTTCCTTCACGCCCTAAATAAGCTACCAATCGACTAGATTTTTGGTATTGAGTTAGTTGAAAGGACGAAGAATAACATGGACTTATTTTATCCCGATATTCTCACAGGAACGGGAACCGCGCGGGTGAAATTACTTTATAAATACTACTAGGGCCATCTATTGTATGGTAGACGTATTTCCAAATTGTGGTTATTCTGATAGATAGCGCCACCGCGCAATAATTTAAGACTAATAAAATTCCAAGGCTAAAATTAAAGTAAGGCTATTTGATAATATCCCAAGAGTCTTCATGTCGAGACAGCTATAAAATCTGTTTCGTAATCATAACGGGAGTGCAGGAGCAATACCTAATGAATGGGAAAGCTGTAGTGTTTTTGTCTTAGTCCAGACTCCAGGCATCGCCATAGTCGTTAGAAACAGTTACCCCTAGGCATGGGTGCACCGTTAAAAGCTTTCAAGTCTTACTTTTGCGCTTGCGCATCGTCCTTGCAACTCGTGTGGCTTAATAAGGAAGTTTGATTTGCAACAAAAACATCGGAAAATGAGGTTACGTACGAGTATCTGCGTTCCACACATATTTCTAACTCAAACAAGATTAGTGCTCAAAGATAAGATTTGATTAGTGGAGTGCAGTGAGGATTTATACTTATCAAACTATTTATTTTTATAGGTAGGTATTCAATGAATAATGTATGCTACTAACAATTTTATTAATTAATTTTAATTTTATTATTGCATCAAGGTTGCATCATCCATTCAACTTTTACGAGTGAAATATTCAAATGATGAAAATGTATGTTTACTGCGCCTGCGTGTAGATTTAATTGTAAGTGAGGTAGATTCTTATTCTAATTGTAATGGATGTTACCCAGAAAAGTGTGAAACGTACGAAAAACCGCTACTCCTTCACAGTAACAGTATCATTTATCCTGTAATTCGAAAAGGATTTTTTCAATATTGTGATGATTCATCAGGAAAGAGGCGCCACCATCATCAATAGAAGGAGTCATAGTAGTGGTCGCACTCAATAGGTCGCGCTGTACTATTTACATTTCCATGGTAACGGAATAGTAAACAGACGGATGGCATTGTGAATATTGTCAGGAGAGTTGTTTACGTGTTGGATTAGATCCAATAAAATATAATAAAGCTAGTAGTGGTGAATTATGCATCTAAACAAGTTGAAAATTCTCATGATAGGTCCATCTGAGGTAAGATAATTAGTGGTGATCTGTGTGTGTTGATTAGGTATCTCACTACATTTTTCCTGAAAGAAACAATAATTACTTTGGAATCTTTGCCTACGAGTTGATAATGTCATTAAGTACAAATTATTGTTTATTGTTGTAAACTACCTATAAACTTTTACAGAGCGGAAAGA
The DNA here is from genome assembly GCA_910589605.1 of Chrysoteuchia culmella. Taxonomy (NCBI): domain Eukaryota; kingdom Metazoa; phylum Arthropoda; class Insecta; order Lepidoptera; family Crambidae; genus Chrysoteuchia; species Chrysoteuchia culmella. The sequence continues at coordinate 14,209,867 of OU342651.1, read as the reverse complement.
CAACAATAGCCAATTATTTATCTGAATCAATAAATATTGAGGAGGCTGGGCCGCCAAGACCGACACAAGGTGTCCGAATAGTAGAATTCGAGCTACCTAACATCAACGTCAATGGGAAAAGCAGTAATATTGACATCGAACTGTGGGATTGTAGCGGCGATCACAGGTATTATAGAAAACAGTCAATAGGATATTCAGAAAACAGCTCTGGTATCTAGGAAACCAGAACTTTTCCTTCCTTTTCTATCCTTTCCTTGCCCTTCTTTTATTTTACGACCACGATAAACAAACGCTAAACTAAGGTTCTTAAATACATTTTAATTTATGAGTTACTAGCGGGCGCCCGCGGTTTCACCCGCATAGTTCCCGTTCCCGTGGGAATATCGGGATAAAAAGTAGCCTTTGTGTTAGTCCATTACTTACTTTAAGTCTCTACATATACCTAATTTCATCTAAATCAATTCAGTATTTTTTGCGTGAAAGAGGAACAAATAAACAAACGGACTTATGTCCGTACTATAGCATTTATAATATTAGTAGAATTAATAATTTCTAGGAGCTAACCCGTAAAATGTTTGTAGCTTGTGAATCAAATCCAGGATACGACCTCGAAATCACCAGTCCAATACTCATAGGCACTAAAAACTTTCAGTTGACAAACATTAAAGTTAATAAAAAAATACCATAATTTATTATAACTTTACTGTTTGACGATCAAAATTTAATCAAGAAATAATATAAAACCCTTAATGAAACCATTATTTTGTATAGAACATTATGTAATGAAACTACATTTTGTGAAAAATAATTTTGATTAATCTATACTTAGTTCTGACGATTATTTAATAACAAGGACATTATTTAATTACAATCTCCAATTTGTTAAATAAATCTATTATTGCAAAAGAAATCATTTTTTTTCTAACTGTTGGTATGACAGAGAACCTATGTGTGTAAAGTACGCAGCTACAGCAATTTTTTCACAGGAAAATAAATATTACGATTGAGTAGATACCTACACAATCAACGTTTAATTCATACATATATACCAATAAATATATTTGTTATCTGAACTGGTACAAAGTGGAAAATGTTTTCCTATTGCTCTTTTGCTTGCACACTTTCCGTAAAATTGAAAAATGTGTGCCGTTTTTTAAATAAGTAGTTATAGTACATTACTGCAGCGGCCAGCAAAAGGGGCATTGATGGACGAACGTGTAAAAACGTAATTCCATCAATGTCTAGTTGTGGCCAAGGCTTGTATAGTACTTTTCTCAAACAATGCGGTGAAATTAAAACTACTTTTCGAAATCAGACGAACAACGAACATGTTATGTGATAATTATTAAACAAGAAAATATAATAGAAAAAAGCAACTAGTCTCATGACCCGTCAGGACGACATGAGACTAGTTGCTTTTTTCTAGTTATTCCCGATATTTTTTCCCGCGGTGTTCATTTTTTTGTTACATTTAATTTATCATCGTAGATTACTATGTTATTTATTTGGCCGCTAAACACGACAGATATGGATTTTCATACAACTTTTGCCGGCCGCTGCTCGCCTGTATGTGATCAGTACAGCAATATCGATTTATCTCGAAGAAGTTTGTCAAAATAATGCTCATATTTCCGAGCATGTTTGGGAAAAAATTATAATAGCATGATTAAATATGTTCCAACCACTTTGCTATTTCTAAATAACTGTGACCTAAATAAATTACGTACATAACTTAAATAAAACAAAACCACTTCTCCATCATTTAACCGGTCAGTAAGCGAGGTAGAAAGCGCCATCCATTGGCATCGCATTAAATTACGTAGCATAGCATTCTGTGAACAGACGAAGCATTACGAAATGCGACGCGACTGCGGTTAAAAGCATCGCTCACTGCTACGGCTCTTTGCTATTTTAATTAAACCTTTAATTAGTGGGAACTGTGAAAGAAACGCGATATTGTGTTGTATTTGACACAATTTTTCACCAAAACATACAAATTTGGAAGCCCACCAAGTTAACATTTATAAGACATCAACGCGTATGCCAATGTTTTGACTACGTTCTACGACTTTGTTCCATTATAACGTTTTTATGTTTGTTACCTCAGTAGGTACTCGGTCATTTATGAACAGATTTCAATAATTATTTTTTTGTTTGGAAGGGTGTACTTTCAAGTTGGTCCCATTAAAGTCAAGATAGGATCTGATGATGGGATCTTAGTGAAATCGAGGGTACTCTTTAAATGTTATGCAGCATTCTGTAAAAGGTGATGAGCAGTAGACATAAAGTTATTAGTGAGGGTTCGGGACTTCCACCTTTAAAAATTGTGAAATAAATATTTTTTTATAAAAAAAAAACCGACTTCAAAAAACTAAAAAGCTAAAAATAAGCCTTTTGGAGTAGGTAGCAGCCAAGGCATTCTACATTGCGGTCCCATTCCTTTATTTTTCTTGCCTTGGCTGGCACCGACTCCAAAAGGCTTATGTTTTGCTTTTTAGTTTTTTTTAAGTCGGTTTTCTTTTTTATATAAAGTATTTTTTGTTACTACAGTGTAGAAAACACAATTGAAACACGATTGAGATTAGATTATGACCAAAAGTTAACAAAATCGTCCCCTTGGTATATCGTCGTCAGTGGACTTAGGCCTTAGGTACACTTGTAAGTTGCTTCTATAAAATATGAAAGTAGGTAACTTATGGCTCTAGTCCCGTAGTCGACCAAAATTATGAGAAAGTATTTGATAGATTCAAACTGAAACTTTATTTGGAAAAAAAATCCTTTTTTCCAAATAAAGTTTCAGTTATGTTTTTGAGTTTTATAACATTATGATTTTTATAAAAACAGTTACAGTAAAACAGTAGGGTAGGGTTTGTGAACCGATGGCGTAGCTTCTTTGACGTTCATAAGTGCTTGTAACAGCCTAGACTGAATAAATGATATTGATTTGATTTGATTTGAACAATACTTTTTAAGTAACTTGCGTGAACAAACTTACAAGTTCGGCCTTATACTAGGGACTACCTTGTTAACTAAATACAAACCAAAATTATTTTTCAGATTCGAATCATGTTGGCCCGCGCTTCGTGTAGGAGTGCAAGGAGTCATATTGGTCTGTTCACCAACAACTTCTCAAACAGCTACCAGAGAACTCGAACTTTTATACAACTACTTCGTATCACAGCCGAAATTATCGGCGAAACAGTGCGTTTTGTTTTATAATTGCACCAATGATAGCGACGATATAGAATCCTTGAACTTGTGTAAGTATTCACCTACACAGTCATCACATGATCTAACACCATCTTCCGTTTGTTAGATATTAATAGAAGAATAGGAATATGATGATATTATTTGAACCAACACATTTGACTGGTAGATAATGTCTAAGGGCATTTTGACCGCCTTTTGCTGTTTGTGCAATAAAGTGTTAATAAATATATAAATATCCATCAAGTTGTGTAATCAGATAATTTTTATCCATGATAGTGATTTGTATCGAAGTACACTACCACAAAATATAATGACCAAAATGAAATGTTATATTATCATTAAACGTCTTAAGAGTAATTAGTTAATGAGGTTTTTCATTATCCTTATTATGAAATGCACAAAATTCTCTTAGTAATGTTTTTTTATCTACGGCAGCGCCTCTAGCAATGACAGTTCGAAACTAATATTTCCAAGGCCCTGCTGAGGCCCTAAGATTTCATATTCTAATAACGGGGTTTCACATTAACGGGAAATGCAGTTAATTATCACGATGATGATGATGGACTAACGTAGTAGGCGTAGCTCCCGACTTTTCGCGATTATGAACGATATTTTCCGTTCGTATGGCCCCGTCATAACGGATGACCTAACAAAAAACATGACCAATCACTTTGATTAGAGCTGCACCTAAAAGTCACATGATGATGTGTAGAAATAATAATTGATATTACCTCGTTCTCTCGGTCTCCCTAGGAATTATCATTGTTTCAATTATGACAGCAGTTTTAGCGATAGTCTTCTATTCAAAGTCGGACCGTGCTTCACCTAGATCTCCACCTAGGTGAAGCACGGGTACCTATATGGTCACATAAAATTGTTAATATTCTGCAGTCAATTATAGTGTATATGTTGTGTATATTGACTTATTTATATTGTTTTTTCAGCGCCCACGTTTTCAAAAGTATCTCGAGTGGTTATCAATTTAAAGTCCGGAGGCAATCGACTCAAAATAGATTTTTCAAATTATATCACATCAGTTTTACAATCAATAAATAGAGAAAATTAAGAATTGTTTTGTATTATTTCGTACGAAGAATACCTTACCATCAATGAAGTACCTCATACTATTGCATACTCACCATAAAATTTCACTAGTGAACTAAAAATTGCTAAAATTCATTCATAAACATATCAGAACTCCTGCAATCAGTCATCATACGAAGCACATTATTGTAACCTGTGTGAGGCCCATGTCTTGACCTAAAACACAAATAATTTTAGACGACTCGATATCGGTAATATTAATTACAGTTGGGACCTACTTAAGATTTAAAATATGGTATTCATTTATTACAAAAATATCATTATTTTTAAGTATGAAATGCTTAATAAATAGAATACAATGCCTGACAATTAATAGAAAATTGAATGTTTAGGGTATTTAACTGAAATTGAAATGACGAAAGTATTATAAAATCTTCATCTTGTAGAGAGGTTCAAAAATCAAGACATATATTTGTATATAAACATAAATTTATTTTAAAATGAGTAGGCGTTCATTACTTCTACTTATTACAATTAGCCGAAACCGGTACATCTAAATATTTTAACAATTTTATGTGTTCCGTTCGCAGGTAGGTAACATTATTGCTTTAGTGTGTAATCTTATACCTACTGGATGTAGTTAAGATTGTTGATTAAAAATAAGATCTAAATATATTCTCGCCGTTCGTGTTAAAACAAAAAAAAGTTTTTCTATAGATACTTTGTAAAAAATTAAATCGCTTTATGACCATAGGTACTTCATGTGCAACAATCCGGAATAGCTTAAATTAACGTAAGTCTGCCTTCAGTCTTAAAACATTTGGCTCTTATAATGAGTACTTTATAACATAACTATTCAATACTTCCATTTAACATAATTTACCTTACTTTTATTTATTAAACTGACGTTGACCTATCACTTTGTAAAAAATATTTACACGACAAGATACTGTACAGAAATTCTCTTAGCTTACTATTTGAAAATATAAATTATTTATAGAAAAAGATGTCCCTCTAGGGTCTATAACTATAAGCAAATGTTACCTTGATCACATTTCATAATATGTGGAAGGGAATCTATACTATTTATTAAAAAAAAACAATTTATATTTATTCCTTACGATCTGAACTGTATCCTATATGTACAAATTAATGTCTATCATTTTTCCAGTGACCGCCGCGATCATTAAAGTTTTTTCGATCCCTATGCCCTCTTCCCCCACCACCGCGATTCCACCTCTCGTTTCCACGGCCACGATGACCTCCGCGGTTTGGAAATCTAGGAAAGTTCTGTTCTCCGTCCATGAAATTAAAATCATTCATTGGGCCGGGCCCACTGAACGGCATACCACCAAAATTATTGGGCCCCCCGAATTTTCCATTATTAAAATTATGAGGTATGTTAGGAGCTATACCTAATAATCCCGGCGTCGGTCCTCCTCTCGGATCCGGTAACGATTGGTTAAAACCTGACATCGAGCCGACGTTCATATTATTCATCCCACCCATACCCATAGGAGGCATGTTCATTAAATTCATATTATTTCCGTCCATAGCTCCTGTATTCATCTGCATATTGCTGTTCATTGCGAAAGGATTGGAGTTTTGATTAAAATTAACTGGAGTCTTTAACAATGCCTCTTTTGGTTTCGGTAAATAAGTAAATTCGCCATTTTCATTTAAAGATACACCTAAGTTTGCAAATATACTACACAAAACATTATTATTCTGTATGACTGACAAATCAAGTTTTTTTCCAAGAACTTTATCCTGTTGATATTGCTTAATTAATTGTGTAACAGGTGCTAAGTGCTGATTCACAAATATTTTTTGAGTGGAACTGAGATCCTTGTACCAATTAGAATTTTGTAATATAGTTTGTAACTCTAAGGCATTGGGTTTTGATTCCTGACTCAGCATGCTTTCGGTTGTGTTAGGTTTTCTTCGAGGATCAACCCGCGGCGCGGCTGGTGTCGCTGGTTTGCTTGATTTTTCACTGTCACTATTTGATTCTTCTACTGATAGTCTAAATACTTTTCTTAATCTAGGATCTGCTAGAGCTTGTGACTTAGCAGTACTATTTCTAATATCTGTATAGTCTGGTCTTGGAATATCTATAGGTGTCAATTTATACGGGATAGGAGGATGACTATTTATAGATCCATTGATTTCTGAAGCGGGTGTATAATTAGGTATTGCTTTAAATGGCAAGCCCAATCTAAAATCGATATCTCCGCTCGCTCCTTGTCTTAAATCAGTATCACCGAAAGCCGGAAGTGTAAAGTCTGTTTGTCGTAAATCTACATCACTCCTACGGCGACCATCAGTAGGTTCACCGTCGACACATTCATAAATAGATACACGAGGTGGTCTTTTAACAACAGTTTTGTTTAATTCACTAACCTTATCTGGAGATCTCCTTGAACGTGGATCTCTCGATTTTGGAGAATTTATTGTTTCACTGTTAATTTCAGTTTTTGTTTCATGTAAATTATTTTTCATAGTATTAAGCAATTTCGTGACTTCTTCACTTATATCTATTTTTGATAGATCACCAAGCCTACTTAGAACAGATGAAGGCTCTATGACATGCGGTGTTGGAGTTTGTGGTGACAGCGAAGCTGGTCGCGGCGATGAGGCAGGAGATTTCTTACGTGTACCTTTCTCTTCATCACTCGAGTACCATTTTTCATCAATCAATAAGTTGTCTTCGTCGTCTGTTGTAGAGCGACGATGTCTTTTTTCTGGATTTTTAAAAATAGGTTCTGGTTGTAAAAATCGTATATCAGTATCACACTCTTTTTTTACATTATTATCTTCTATAGATTGAATTATCCGTGGAGCATCCTCTGAAAATGGCAATACTCGGTGATCTACATCCTTAGTTTCAACAGCAATAATTGTCTTTTCAGTATTAAATGTTTCATTTGAAATATCGATGTTTTCTTTATCCTTTGATGCAAACTTTAGGGCATCTTTTGTATATTGATCGATATCTATCATATCTTTATTAAGTTGTAAGTCTCTCCTTATATTAGGGTTTGCGTCTTCCGATGTAGGTAGGGACGTCGAAGGCTGCAAGCGCATATCAACATCCTTACCAGGAAAGTCGGAAGCTAAAGAAACACTGTTAGCTACTGGAACCACAGGTGGAACTCTTAAGTCGAGATCTTTTGAAGAACTGCTTGCCGTCCCTATAAAAGGTTGGGATTGTTGCTCAGTGTTCGTATTTATTAATCCTAGTTTCTGTATACTCATAGTATTTAATTGTATTTCAGTTATTTGTTTTAAAGATATGCCTATGCTATTTAACTGTAATACAGTTAACTGGCCTAGCTGATCTAAATTTTCAATACCCATTTTAGTCAAGTCAGAAATTTGACGTGGCGTAAGTACTCCAGTTAAATTTTTTATATTCAAAACGTTTGCAGTATTTAAATTTGTACCTTGTGATACACTATTGGGATTAAAATTTGAATTTAAGTTATCATTCTGCCATCTTGACTGTCTTACTTTTGGAGAAACTTTGTTTGGTTTATCATAACTATTTTGTAATGACGTCTCCGACATAATTTGTGGATTGGGTATATTTAAATCAAAAAGAGAAGGAATATTTTTGTCTTCGTTTTCCTGAGTCTCAGAGAACTGTTGCATTAATTTTAATTGATTTGTCTGTATCATTTGTATGGCACCTTCTCTATGTAGTCTAGGAAAATCACCCAATATTTCCTTAGGTGCCGATTCTATGTGTTTCAGAAGAATGTTTTTCAAACTTTCAGTCAGTGGTTTTCCATGTGCAAATTTGCATTCATCTTTGTATATACAGGGAAGCCCAGTATGATAATATTTACAGGGGAAATCTGCGTGCATGTACAGACATTTATCTCTTTTTGCACAACAGTCCATCAGATAAAATTTACATAACTCCATTTTCCTCGGGGGTTGTGCATCATGGGAATAAATACATTCATCGCCTTTATGACACTTGCCTTGCATATAAAACAAACAAAGCCCATCAGGATCCTGCATTGGATGAGCCCCTCTTCTGCGTTCATTTTTGTTTTTATTTCGTTCTCTTTGTGGTGGCCTATGTCTCTGAGGACGATGGTGTTGAGGGCCACGGGATTCATGACTGCTGTCAGACGCATAAGAATCTTTATCCTCTTCGTCAAAAGATTCCGTTGGCTTTTGAACAGGTGATGCCCCCCGTATACACAGCATTTCACTCTCATCCATTTCATCATTATACTCGTGTTTTTTACGTTTTTTGTTAGGACCGTCCTTACCTTCATTTTTCTTTCGTTTTTTATGTTTACGTCGTTCTTCAACTTCTTCATCAGGGTACATTTCCCCATCATCACTTTTATTCATAGCTTTCCTAATAGCTTTTTCGATGTTGCCAGCGAAATCGTCTTCTGTAGGATTAGCATACTTACGATTTTTCTTACTTTTCTCTTTAAATTTTTGATCTCCTTTTGATTTGGATTTCTTTTTCTTACCTGATTTTGAATAATGAAACTCTTGTAACTCTTCTTTATCTTGAAATGGTTTTTCTTGCACGTCTTGTACATTTTCTTTTACTTTTTCTGCATTTTGATTCGGTTCACTACAATCTTCACCTTCGCTTTCAATTTCTCCATCTTCTAAATCTTCAATGTTTGTTCTATCCGTCATTTTCAAAGGCTCACTGAAATTTATAAATATTTCTAGTTAATACAAAATGTAGTTATTACATAAAAAAAACATTACAATATATCTTCAAGAAATAAATAGCATTTCAAGCTCCGCTTTTAAAAAACCAGCTTTAATGTTTCAAGTATAAAAAAAAAATATTTTAGAGGACTGACGACACCGATAATACGGATTCGAATCGAAATAAACAATAAAACTGACTAAATGTGAGCCGTATTATAAGACCATTTTCTTATTTTAGCCTTATGTCAAGGACAAGCATTCTTTAAAAATATCAAAACGGTATCAAGTTGTTTATCAAAATGGCTTAGTCCATTGATTGAGTAAATAATCAAATACTTTGCAGATAGTTATGTAACTCTGATTCATACTACCTATCCATTTCTTCCTAAGAAAACGAATTACTTAAAATATTGGAATTAACACTAAGACCAATATGGGTACTATAGTAAATTAACAACTTTATTTATAGTTTAAATGCTGTCCTTAGTATAAATCAATAAATCGTTAAATAACATAGGTAAACAAAACTATTAAGTAATTCTAATATAGAAGCATTATGCAGGTATATGTCTAAGAAGGCATTTAATTTGTTTTTTTTAATTCTAAATTATGTTGCAATAGGTGACCATTATAGTTATAGTTAATTAAAAAAAAGTAATGCGTAGTAATATTTAGGTCTTATTTAATTTCCACACAACCTTTGTTCGCCTGATGTGGCAGTGTAGTACATACGCGTTATTCGTAAATTATAATTTATGCTCATTAAATATTAAATATAGATCTCTACTGAGCATGTTGAAACTAAATTAACATGCTTTCGCCTAATTCAGGTAAAAATAGATGAGTCATGATATACAACAAAGGATGCTACAGCAGACGCCATTTTTGTTTTTAACGTATAACCCAGCCAAATGAAATTGTCAACAAGACATCTATTATTATCAATATTGATACACTTCCAAATTTATATACCGATAAAAACGAAACCTCATTGCAATATTTCGTACAATAAAATAAAAAGCTTTTAATAGTATAAATGAACATAAAATAAAAATTATACTTTGGTAATGTAGTCAACAGTAGGTGTATCGATTTTGACCGAAACTCACACATACACACGCGCTTATGACACACATGTAGGTATGTACATTTCCTATAAATAGCTCACCCTTTTTATAGGTACCGATGAGCTACCTTTTAATATTTATCAATACCTAGGTGTACTTGTAAGAAATAAGCTATCCAGCACAAATCTTACAGATAAAATGTACCTAATAATAAACGGCAAATGTGGTTACGTACAAGTCGAGAGCAAAGTCTTTGTTCTCATAATACTGTACCTAATAATCGATGGAACAATAATCATTGAGAATTAGTTGATCTCCAAATATCACAAAATTACTAAATATTGCGTAGTTATAAAATCAACATGTATGACGGAAGTCAGTGCAGTAACTGTTCATAGCCACAACTTTCAAATGAATTAGGTATAGATAGAGCCAACGCCAAGGCAAGCAGTGGGTGGACGTTCACATTTCACAATGTCTTGCTGTGCGCTGCGTTGCGCTCTCTCGTTCGCCACGATTTTGAATGACGTCAACCTTCTAGAATGGCAAGACGTCTCTGTGTGTCCTTTTTTATCGAGGTCACGTGTTTACGCTCACTCACACTAGTACACGACTCGTACAACATGACGAAAATAACCTACATAATGTCAAGTACCAAACCATGACCAAGTTCATTTAGTAGGGTTATATTGAAATAATGCTTATATAAAAAAATTTGGATTAAAATTTTATAACCTATGAACATGATTATGATGAAAACCAAGAAAACTGGCCTAAAGTAAATTATATACATTACCGTCACCAAAATATCTTCTTAAAAATAGTACCTAATGTACACTAACTTTAACGGTTTTAATGCATGCACATATTATTGGAATCATTTATAAAATTTTATGGTTGATAAAATTATTTCAACTTCAGCCTTCACAGTAGACATTGGAAGGGTCGCCATTTTATCTGGCAAGGAATGTCAAAACATTTAAGTTTTCAAGAAACTTACACGCAATTAATGTTTTAAAAGGATGTGTAACATAAATATACTACACGTGTGTAATTCTTTTCATTATAGCTGAAAACACTTTTATGTAAAAAGGGGACACGCATTTGCCTAAATAGTAAATAATATTAAGTGTTACCAATCTTACATTAATGAACGATTCACTATGTGCGACTACTATACGCCATGTAAAAATTGGAATCTTTCATAGCATTGCTGCATAAAGACGTAACAATTCAAGTACGCAATATTGATTTTGGACGAATCTAGGCGACGACTGTTCGACGACGAAATATTGCTAGCTAGCTGTGATATGGAACGGAAACGGAAATTAGCGTATTTGTATTAGTTCCAATTCTTGACACACACAATACAAGCGCTAGTATCGTCCAGTTTAGCCACCTTTCCAAAAAAACAAACTTCCTTTATAAATCTCATAGTTAGAAAAAAATCTAATGGCTGTAATAGAGTTCCGTAAATGGTCATGGTATAAAAAAATATCGTGTTTTTAAACACATTACGGTACCTACCGTTATTATACGATAGGGTGATTTTTTTCAGTTAAAAGTGCTTAATATTTCGTTTGTTGCTTTTGTTGTCTGCCCTCATCGCATTTGCAGTGTTGCAATGTTTACAAGAATGGTGATTATTTTCTATGTTACCATTAGTTAAATTTTTTATATAACATTTTAATCAATTTATTATCGTGATTTATTTACTAAAATCATCGAATTTTGATGATTATTATTCTAAATAGTCACTAGTAAAAAATATTGTAAAAGTTGAAAAAAGTACTTTGTGTTTCCACCACCAGAGACCATTAACAAGGTAGATAAGTTGTCCTTTCTCCTTATCTCCCGTCAAAATAGAAACGTCAATAATATCAATTTGTGATAAGTCAGCATTTTTTACGTAAACATATTTTTTGTTAATCATTTCCAATTTCTGTAATACTCACATATGTAGTTGTTTGTAATATTTACTACAATGCAATAATGTGAGACTGTTATTAGTTTGATAGATAAACTAATTATTGAATTAAATTTCTTTTGTGATTTTGCAATGTCTGAACCAAACAATCCTTTCGCTGGTTTGATAGGCGTATCAGACGTAAAAACAACAAATAATGCAGCTTATAATGAAGGCAATACGTCTATGCCATTGAGTTCGAAGATCACACAAGAGGATGAAGAAATTCAAGGAGTCAATAACATAGTTGAAAATGTTTTCCACTTCACAATCAACCCTAATGCTGTAGATGGTTATGGAAGCTCAGAAAAGCAATTAGTTTACTTAGAAGAACTAGCAGTAGCCACGAAACCACATTCACATATTGACTTAGAAGCCTTGGAACAGGCACTCTTTGAAAGATTACTACTACCGGATATTGAATCTAGTGTTATTCCAAAGACATGTAAAATGTACAAGGAACATGTAGTTCAAAAACAGGTTTTCCCTTACTTATTCAGTTCTATTCAAAACCTTCAAAGCTATGAACATGTAAACACTGATTATGTCAAAAAAGCTGTGCAAAGAATGAAAGAACTAATATTCAGAAATGCTGTTACAGCTCTAAAACAACCGGCACTCTTTGAAGGTCAAAATTTTTCAGCACAGCTTGTTGAACTATTACAACATGTGGACCCACAGAGCCATGCTTTTTTTGTAGACATAGTGGAAGCTTTTGTGTCTGATGGTATGCATATTTTTATTATGTTACTTGTAAACCCTAACTTACAAAAATACATTTTCTAACTATTATGTAGAAGTGTTTTTACAATGGTGCTTTTTTCAGATGCAGCTGATGAAAATGTACATGCTCAGTTAAAGGACACAATGATTCCGGTGCTGAAAATTATTCACACTGATGTTAATAAATCAAATCTTATCAATCTACCTATTTACGTTCTTCCTGCAATACAAATCTTTGCAAGTAAGATGTTCAATTTTATTTAAGCTGTTACTGATTTTAGTTCAGTCTGAATATTGCCATTTTCCAATTCCTACAAAATATTCATTGAGAAGATGTTGAAGGGGGAGAGTACCCCTCACTCTATGCATGTCTATTGATTGCTTTTTTTTATTGATGTTAATTTTACCTTTTGGCTTCTCACAAGCTTCCTACACCTGCACAGAGCCTCTTCTCTGATAGAAGTTGGGCAAGATAATAAAACTATAGACATAAGGCACTTCTAAAATACCTTTTTTAATACTTTAACCATAATTGTAATTTGCTGCTCTCATTAGCTTAAACTTACTGAAGACCATAATACTTTATTCCTTTAGGTAACACTCACTTGGCGCCAATTTTAATGGATGCCTGTGAACCTTACATTCAGACCAATGGGCGTTTATACCAGGACTCAGTACTTGGTGCATTGTTAAGTTTATCAGTTTTACCAAGGACTGCTACTTCTCTCCATGAGTTTTTTGATAATCCTTCAGATCAGGTAAGGATTATGTAATCTTTATAACACTAAACTTTCATGGTCACTACAGTGCAGTTACGTGACCCATGATCATGAAGTAACTGAAAGAAAATACAAACATGGTAAAAATCTCGTTTTTTCTAATAATTATAAATGTAATCTGTAATTCAACAAACAATTTTTGTCCTAATGATAAAATTAAATTGAAGCAACAATTTGGTTTTCTTCAATAACTTAAGAAAGTTACTGAACTATTTCACGCCAATTTCACAAACTATTGATTAATTCTCATTTAATTTCAGGTGCTTGTCCATTATAAAGTTATGGATAGCAGTACTTTGTACAATGAATATTTAATTGTGTTGGTGCTTCTTCAAAATAGTGTGCAACTCACCCTAATTAAATTTAATAAAAAATTTCAGGCTGCAAATTCTATGATGGAATCATCAATATGGAATGCTTCTTCACATTTAACAAACAATTTGCACAAAATATTCTTAACCCTCCTAAAGGCAGGTCCACAAATGAGAAATCGCCTTTTAACATGGATTGGGAAATGTTTGAAAACAAATGTTGCCAGAGGAAAACTTTGGAATGTTCAAGTAAGTTATTTAATTACTTATATAAGGTGTCCCAAAATAAACTCGAGATTTTAATTAAATAGAAAACACAGTTAGAAGTATCTTGATTGTTATTTGTTTTTTGAGTCATGAAATACATAGCATGCGGTTATTTATGAAATATGGTACAGATCCGCGAAATGTGACATGCAATGCAACATTTTCCATGCATTTCAAAGGTGTTTGCGACCGCACTGCGCGGCAGCTGCTGCACAGCGCGGCTACTGCGCGCAATACTCCATACTAATTGTGTTGCTTTGCATGTTATATTTCACCAATTGTACCTGGCTTTATTTCATAAATAACCGTATGCTATGTATTTCATGATTCAATAATAAAATAACAAACCAAAGACTTGAAACTGTGTTTTCTATTTAATTCAAATCTTGCATTAATTTTGGGAAACATTTATAAAGTTAATAAAAATTTAATAGTCTTAAAAAAATTATTTTGTTTTATTATTTCTTATAAAGGCTGGTGAAGTCAGTGCTGCTACTTTAAGTTGTGTATCGGACGGCTTTATGTTGAACCTTGGTGCTGTACTGTTACAACTATGTCAACCTTTTTGCACAAACCCTAATGATCCAAAAGCATTAAAAATTGATCCTACATATGGTGCTGTTTTGGTAAGCTTTACACATTGTTAAAAATGTATGATATTTTGACTTCATATTTCTATCTAAAGTCTAAACATTTTACTTTCAGCCTGAAGAGTGTGCTTCAAAATCGGTGCATTTAGATTGTCTTCATAGTGAAACTTGTTTATTACCTTCTCTTGAAGGGGACAATGGTCAGACTGTAAAAAGACCAACTGCTGAAATGTACAATTTCGTTACCGAATGCTTTTTCATGACACAAAAGTGTATTGACTTAGGTAAGTTGAATAATATTTAATTAATGTAAATGAGTAATTAAAATAGGTGTCCATCAAAGAGATCCACTAAAACCAAAAATATCACATCAGTATTAGAGGAGATATTCAAACAACTACAATGGGATGATCAAAGACTGAATATAGATGGCGAAAACATTACCCACCTGAGATTTGCACACAACTTGTACTCATTAGTAGCAACCCAGATTCTATGCAATCAATGATCCAGGAATTAGCGTTCCAGAGTAGGAAAGTCGGCCTGACAATGAACCAAACAAAAACCAAAACCATGACAAACGGATTGTGTGATCCAATCATTGTAGATGGCGAACAAGTTGAACATGCAACTATATATAATATAATTTCTTTATTAGCTATTATATTAATAATAATTATTATTTGAGAATCTATAATTAATCAACGAATCATATCAATAATAAAAATAAAAAAAATATTATGAAAATAATTTTATTTTCATAAATACATATTTTAACTAATTCTTTAAATCTCATTAGAAGTAATATACCGGGGACAACTAATATCTATGAAAGATCAAACCACACGATACCACCACGAAATAGAAAAAAGAGTCACTAACTCCTGGAAAAGATTCTGGTTACTTAAAAGCATAATGAAGAACCAGCACTACTCTCCCTTGCAGTAAAAAAGAAGTTAAACGACACCTGTATCCTTTCGATATGCACATATGGATGCGAAACTTGGGCAACAACAAAAAACCATATCCATAAATTGGTAACATGTGGCTATACAAGTGAGGACAGGAAGAGAGCAATTAATTTAAGGAAAATTACTAAATGAATAGGCATAGACACCAAAGTTCGATCACTAAAATGGAGATGGACAGGAAATAAAAGAAAATAATTAAATAGTTAGCTGGTTGCTTGGGTCTCTCGAGAAAAAACAAAAAGAAAAAGAGGCAGGCCAAAGCGAAGATGGGCGGACGAATACCGAAACCGGATAGACCCACTAGAGATAGGGTGTATTGGGACAAACTGGAGAAGGCCTTTGTAAATAATGCTGCTGAATTCAAAGAATAAAACGCTAAATTAGTTATAATAATTAATAATAATAATAAATAAATGCTTATTTTCAGTTCTAAGGTAGTTTCACAAAAATAGGTGTTTACTTCTTCTATTACACCTATGTCAGAAGAGGCCCCTCTTCCTTAACTTAGATTTCATTACTAGGTACCTTATACTAATAGTACAGTGATGAAGTTCACATTTATTTAACATTTTAACAATGATGTTATTATGATGAAAACAGAAAAAAATATAAGAAAAAAACTAACAGATAATTTAAATAAAATAAAACTATGTAGTTGACAATAATTTATCTAAATATGAGCAAGTCTGTGAATGCGAGTGTGTGTGTGTGTTTATGTGTGTGTGTGTGTGTGTGCGTGCGTGCGTGCGTGCGTGCGTGCGTGTGCGAGAGTGCAAGACTGAGGTTGTACTTAAAAATCGCCTAAAGAATATTTTCAGTTTCGTTATTGTCTAGACACTTCAGCCATTCAGCGGTTACTTTTTTAAGTCATCGGGTATATTTTTAAGGTTTTATTTATTTTATTGTAAATTTGAGAGGATAAACGCGAGAACTGATATTGGGCACACCGCGTGTGCACACCAACTACAGGGGCTACCTTAACATTAATTCTTCTGTTTAGTTTGACAGGGGAGTATTCTATACATTTGTGGGTTTTAAAAACAGTGTGAAGTATGTAAAGTTTTCTAACAGTTAGTAATGAACTGCGATTGAGTCTATACTCAATCGCAGAAAATTTCCTTGTTTTAAAATACACTACTTTAAGCAATGCACGTTGAGCACGCTCAACCTCTAGGAATTCGGTTTTGGTGCTCCTCCCCACAGTGTAATTCAATAAATGGTTATTGACTGTGCCAATGCAACATATATCTCATGTAGTAATTTTTTATCAGCGATATGGCTTAATTCTTTGTATACCCAAATCAACTTACATGCATACATTATTATGTATTGTAGATTGTATAGTACTTTCAAGTTAATAAAGGCTTATAAATAAATAAAAATAAATAAATGAGTCGAAGTACAACCCAAAAATTAAATGAAAATGCTTCTTCCTGCTATTTCTTTAAGGCGTAGGTTTAAAAGTTCATACTAGATAGATGCTATAATAATCGCTGTTAACAGGGGTAAGAGTGTGTGCAGAAAAGTTATGGCGTTGCGGTCAAGATTTGGCCAGATCGCAGCGTGCCCTCGCAGACATTGGCGCGGGGAGTCACCACTTGCTTGAGCCGATACGGCAGCGCACACACCACCTTATGACCAAGTCAGTTTTAATTTATTTTGTTTATTTTTTCTGTACGTATCTTAATTGTTATTACTCACAACTGATCATACTGATACATCATCATCATCACCACATGACACTGACACCCACTGGTGGGTATAGGCTTCCCTCAAAGTTCTCCTATTGGTCCATAGCTGCCCGCATCCTGCGGCTTCGATCGTCGGTTTACTTTGTCGGACTTTTTTTAGCGCTGACTTGTAGTGTCAACTAAAAGTTAGACTTAACATTTGCAAAATCGCCGTTATTACAAGTGACATAAGGTCAAACTGTAAAGCGTCAGGCTTACTGTCGTGTGTTCGTCCTTTAAAGTCGAAAAATATCTGTTTCACAGGTTCCTCAGCTTACGCTGTGCTCTACTTGAGAACGAGATGCTAACGAATCTAAATCGATTACAAGCGACCACTTGTACTTGGCTGGTGCAGGTGGCTATAAGGCCCAACGCCACAGAGCCGCAGTCGAATTACGCCCCAGCCACACTCTTGGAAGTGGAAATGCCTATCACCACGCCACCGCCAGATACCCTCAGGTCAGTACCAATTGGAAATTTTGTAGAATACTCATTGATGAATTTCTTGCTGTTGGTTCTTATCTTACCAATGTGAAACCAAGTGAAACGTCTTATATCCTTAGCTCCAAGGACCCATTATAAGGTTATTAATCCGGTTATAAGGTTAACCCGTATATTTGATTAACCCTTATACCGATTAACCCTTATACAGATCAACCCTTATACAATATGGATTAACCATAAAAATAATGCTGATTAATCCGAATGAAAGAGATAGGAGAAACGAAATACTTCACACAAAACACCAGAGCGGGTGGAGAGCAGTGCGCTCTACGATCTCAAACGATTACATTAAGTACGTTTTGCAGTCCTACTAGGCTTATTTGATATTATACCTACATATAATTATCTATTATTAAAAATGTCCACGAAAATGAAATATGTACCGGAGACAGAGATGAATACGGAAGAATAATTCCGTCGTTATTGTGACCTATGATTCTCAACCAATGTTTGAAGATGTGGAGGAGGAACCCAAAACATTAAAAATAATAACAGAATTAAGTTATGTATATACTGACTCAACCAATTTAGGTACCTACGAGCAACCCGTGTGCGCATAATGCGCAAAAAACACATTTTTTATATTCAATTTAAAAATCCATTAAATCCGGTTTAAATCGCTCTAGATTTGAGTTTTTGCTAAATTTCTCGACTTATCCGACCACTTCAGACAAATACCTTTCTAACGGTGTATTGCACTTGATTGTGCGACTTTTAGTTTAGGAGGAGAAGCGGCTTCACTGCCGTATTATATATATAGATATGAATAAAAAAAAAGATAGCTGAGATTTTGGTGATCGGATAGGTGAGCGACTATTAAAACTACACTTACCTACGAGCTCGGGGGAACAATCAGGGAACTTCCCGGTTGACCAGTAGAGTTTTTTTGGGAAACGTTTTTTCGGAAATTACAACGGTTTAATAAATAATGTATTATTCAAATTAAATACCTATTAATGTGATATAAACGTTTTATAAATATCTATAACTTTTTTCAATAAAGCTCCCTAAAAAAACTATACTGGTCAACCGGGAAGTGCCCCGACTGTACCTACACATCGGGATCGGTCGGACGGAACCTATTTAAACCATGCTGTAGGTAGGTACCGGCGCCGTCGTGCCGCCATTGCATGCTGTGACTGTTGTTGCTGTCGTTTATTGGTGTAACAGCGAGTTGAGCGCGCCATACTTACAAGGACGGAGTCTGCGCGCAGCGCAGCGTATTTTATAATTGCTAATAGAAATCGAAACATCCGTAAAGAAGTTAAGTTCCATATTTATTTGCATGCAATTTACGTAGCGGACAGACGGCAGGCGCGGCGGGCGGGACACGCCGACTAGGGCTTTCGAATACAGGATTTTTCTCAGTACCGGGATCCGGAGATACCGGTATTGATATAACCTAACTTTTTTTAGATTTATCATTCTTTTTGGAAATAGGTATTTCTATAAAAGCTATTTTCTCCACAAAATTAAACAAATAAGTTTTGTTATAAATATTAAACAAGAAAATATACTAGAAAAAAATAACTAGTCTTATGTCGCCCTGACAGGATAAAAAAGTTATACTTAAATAAAAAAGTTCTATATAAGTTTTGCAGAATCATATAACTATACAACGTGTTACAATGTAAAAGATTCAAATAACGTTAAGTACTGCACATTTTTCCAAATCAAAAGTTTTTTTTACTTTCGCATAATTCACTCAGTAAAAAAATTTAAAGACAAAAAATAACAGTAATTATAACGTCTAGACAAATCAGTCTTCTTTTAATGCAATAATTCATGTAAAAAATGTTATGGCCAAAATTCCAGCCATAATCAGTTTTTCTTACATTAAAGAGGTTTACTCTTGCCCTCATTCTGAATCTTTAATTTAAAAGGAGGTCAAAAATCAAAAAGCGAGCTTGCCTAGAAAACGCCTATTCACTCAAGCTTTGAATATACCAGGGTTGTAACTTCCGGGAATACAGACGCAGGCAGGGAATTCAGCTCCCTGGCTGAACTTATGAAAAAAGATGAGGAGAAGCGCTGTTTTTATTTTTTGTTTGTGCACGATAGACGTAGAATATCAACCAGGTAGGGGGTGGTAAAACGGGGGACTCCCGATGGTAAAACGAAGCTGGCGGTATAAGCGCATGTTATTTCAATAGCACACTCTCCGAAGTACAATCTGTAGAACACCGACAATGATGAAACTTTTTGATGATGAGGGAGACTGTGGAGCTTGGTATGCACCAGTGCATCATTTCCAACGAGTTTCCTGGTTCTGTTTTCCATTTTTACCGAATCGAGCGTGGCTTGCTGGTATTTTGGTGAACCATTCCAAAGGTGGTAGCAGTATTCCATGCATCGACGGATTTGCGCTTTATATAAGATAAGAAGCTGTTCCGGTGTGAAATACCGCTTAACGTTATTTAGGATGCCCAGCTTTTTTGCCGTAGTTTGAGCTTTCAACTCATGTTGTCGCCGAAGTTGAGATCTGATGACAACTTCATACCAAGAAGTTGAAGATTGCCACTGAACTGGTACAGTTGTATCTCGAAAAGTAAGAGTCATGTTGAAAGGACTCTTTTTGGTTGAGCATAACAAGCCTGTGTTTTGGCAAAACTGACCGGATCGTTGTCACTCCATTGGGAGACAAGACAAGAACGGGTTTCCTCCCCGCTGGTTTTTGCACTGGATACATCTCTCCGTAACCGTGCTGCCTACTACATACCTAACAGTACCGGGCACAAGCAGGTCATTAATATGTAGCAAGAATAGGACTCTATTCTTGCTACATTCTCGCGGAGAGAACAGATCCCAGAAGTACTCCGGTATCAATAGCCTTGGATATAATTTATTTATTTATTTAATGGTGCCTATAAAAAATTTCTATTAGTATTTAAACAATGCCAAAAGTGAAAAAGGTTGCAGTTCAGAGACATTTTAAATACGATGAAGAGAATAATTGTAGTCGATGCATACACTGCAAAGCTAAAATAAAGATAAGTACCTACTAGGGCATGAATCTTGAAATCTCGGAATATCGTAATATCGAAACCTCGGAACGCTATTTCCAAATTACAATTCCGATATTGAGTGATCCAATATCGTAATATCGGAATCAGACAATTACTGTTACTTGAGTTCTTAAATACACCCGGAGACATTGAATTCGCATGAGAAATTCGAATGATTCAAAAATACGTTTCTTGAACTTATTTTGTTCGAAACATTAGTAGCTAACTCATAAAAATCATTAGTCTTTACTTTCAATAATATGAGTCCTAAATATATATTTTATTTATTTATACACCTATGCGGCTAAGTGTACCCACAGTCGATAAGGCTTAGTTATTCATACTAAAAAATATGGGACGAGTAACAAGTTGTGGATTGGAAATAGCATTTATTTAGATTTTCCCCAACTCGGCCTAAGTGGGCCGTACTGCTTACGTAAGTAAGCTCATGGGACAAGTTGTGGAATAACCCGAACCATGCATAATTCGAAATAACGAATTCAAATACCTTGTGCAAATCACACTATGGTAGCTACTCATGGGATGAAACGATGAAGACCCCTAAAACATTTTTGATGGGGGCGTAGTTACACTTTTTGTATAAGTTATGGTAAATATGATTTGTGTCGTCACAATTTAGTAAATGACCTGTGATAAAAAAACGTGGAATTATTTTATGATATTTGAATGTTTGCATTTTTCAATGCTATTTTATACTTATGTTCTCATTTTAGTACCATCATCTCGACAATAATCTGATTTTAAATTCTAGTTTTTATTATTTTATATTTATTCCAAGTCGTTAAATCACTAAAATATCGTTTTTTTTTATCGAATAATATAAACAGTTAAAAGGGTTTATGGGCGGCAGTGATTGTTTGTTGCAATGAGTTTTATACTAAAAATAAAATAAAACTACCAATACCGGGATCCCGGTATCAGACATTTCAATACCGGTATTGGAACATCCTATTTTGCTCAATGGTGACAATTTAGTTAATAAAACGGAACGACGAACTGTAGAGAAAAATAATTTATGTTTATAAAAAAATCATTATTTATGTACCTATTTTGTTTTGATTTTATTTTCACATAATAGTACATTTCTAATCTTATGTTATGTTAAGTAGGTTAGGTATAGAATCTATACCTAACCTACTTAACATACTAAAGATAGATTCTCAAACAAATAATTAAAAAATAGCAAACACTAGGTTACGTAAAAGTATGTTCTAAATTCAGATAAAAATTTATTGTAATTTGACTCCTTGAGAAGCGTCTCAGTTTTGAAATTGGCTAAAAAATGCTCCTGTCCATCTGTCGGTCTGTTCTCGCCTACAGGTCGCACAAGTTTATCGATCGCGATATTCGGGGTAAAATAGGGAGAAAAGAGGGAAAGATGTAGCTGTAGTAGCTGTAGCGTTATTATTTCAATCCAATTTAAGAGGCACACTAAGGACTTCATATTTCACAAGATGTGGTGTTAAAAAAAATTAAAAGGGGACAGCGAAGGGAATAAAATATAGATCGAATATTTGTTTGTTTTTTTATCAAATATGTTATCTGTTATGTTTCCAGTAAATAATTAACAATTATCTTAATGGTCAACTCTATCGCTTGGCATCATAAAACTACATTACATGATATTATTTCTCTAATTCAATGTACAGGTCCAAGCAAGTGATTTGAAAAAAAATGCAGTATAATTAGGGTACCTACTCTTCAATTACCACGTAGAAATTAATAATTTCATACTTATGCTAAATTTTAAATATAAAAATTTGATTATTCCAATATTTTTCTATTTAAAATTTATCATAAAACGAAAACAATTAATTTAATAACTACACTATAAACGTTACTGTAACTTATATTAAACGACTTTCTTTCTAAACGCTGCTCTCACTCGATCTGTCTGTAGTTCTTCTTCTCAAACTCTCGTAAATACATAATCAAATATCTACATCAAAACAATAATACCGTACGCGATCACAGTCGGTGTAAAATATGTTTTAAACCGCTAGTAATAGTAATGAAAATTGAGTGATCTTGCCGGCTTCTACGAGTTGTGACATGATTCAAAGAGATGCGCCGCCGCGCCGCCCGGTGGCCGCCGCGCATCCACTATCTCCATCACTTTCTTGCATAAGTTTTACCAGCGAAAATGAACATTATGCGGTAACCGGTTATTATACCGCTGATTAACCTATAAGTACGGGTTAATCCATATTAAAGGGTTTTGTAACCTAACCCGAAAAATTAAACCGATTTAACCCCTCATACGGGTAACCTTATCGGTCCCTGCTTAGCTCAGCGTTCTGTTACATGACGCGAGGTTTATCTATACGCACTTTACGACGAATTTATGTATCCCTAACTGAAAATATATTATCAATTTGCTAACATAGGTACTTGATTTTAAATTTCAATTTTCAAGGTGCATTCCGGAGTTTGTGTTAGAGAACATAGTTGTTCTAATCACCATGGCGCGGCGGACTGTGGGTGCTATCACAGAAGAAGCTGACATAGCCGGTCTTTTGAACCCAGCTCTCACGCTTGTCCTCACATTCATGGGTGATTCTACGCGCACGTATAATCCACATCTTAGGTATGTATATTGTTTTGAGAATTTCCCCCATGATGGACTGGAAGCGAAGGGAAAAGAGAATGCGACGGCTGCTGGCTTCCCAATTTTCGGGAACTTTTGTAGCCATTGTAGGTGATGGACCGGCAACCAGCCATTATTGTTTTCGGACAATATAAATAAATAAAATTGCATACAATCACACCAATTACCCATGTTACGTTTCATGAAGAACTTGTGTTATTGATACTAGATAACGAATAAACATACTTAAAAAAAAAAAAAAAAATCAAAAATCCTTTATTACAGTCCATCGGATTTACAAAGCTGTGAACAGTGATTGGAACCAACCTAGTAGGCATTCTGAAATGCCTGTGTCAGGAGGCCCCGCTCTTCAAAAACACAATCATACAAAAATTCAGATAGACAGTTTAAGATAGACAAATTAAACAGACAAAATCATAGCCAAATTAAGATAGCTAATTTGATTTAAACTACTTACAACTACTACAATCCAAAACCGATCTTTCGTCTGTGTGTGTGTATATATGTTCTGTGTGTGTTTGTGTATGTGTGTGTGTATGTACGTGAGTGTGTGTGTGTGTGTGTGTGTACCTATACATAATATATCAGCAATTAATTTATTTTATTTAAGAATGCCTCAGTGTCTTCATAATCTAGTGTAAGTAACCATTTATTTAAAAGATCTTTACAGATTTTGAGTTCCATATTATTAATATCATGTATTGCATTTAACCTATTATAGATGTGTGCCGAGAGAGCAAAGTATTGTCGACGTGCAAACATTGTTCTAACACGTGGATATGTTGCAATATTATAATTTCTTTTCCGTTTTGATAAGCTAATGTGATTAGTACTATGCTGCAGTGTTTTATGTAATTTGAGTGTACACATCAGGATATACAATTTTCGGACCGAAAGCAATTCGCACAATTCATAAAGCTCCTTTGTTGGAAATCTATATGGCTTAAAGTACATTACTTTAATCAGGCATCGCTGACCTCTTTCTATTTCCAAAAATTTTGTTTTTGACGCTCCCCCCCAAACAGAAATACAATAAGTTATTACCGATTGTGCCAACGACACATATATTTGGTTTAACAACATTTTTGAAGCAACATGCCGTAGTGATTTAAAAATCCAAACTAGTTTCCTTATTCTGCTATTGATGTATTCAATATGTGGGTGCCAAGACAGCCTCTGATCCACTATCACTCCAAGGTATTTAGTACAAGCAACTCTTTCGAGTGTTGCACAGGTACAGCCTTGCCAATCGATTCCGTCACAATCATGAATTTTCACTTTAAGGCTATTATCTGGTTCTGTTACCTTGTTGATAGAAAAACATATATAGTTTGTTTTCGAAATATTTAAAGTCAATAGATTAGCTTTTAACCAAGTAGACACCACATTCAAGCCACGATTAGCAGCATTAAACACAGACTCCCAAGTCAAACCCTCAAAAACAAGTGCTGTATCATCGGCATACGAGTAAACTTTTCCCCCGTAAATTTTGAGATTAGTCAAATGATTAATATAAATGAGAAATAGAGTGGGACCCAAAACACTTCCCTGGGGAACGCCATAAGAAATCTCCAAGTCATCACTCTCATATTCGCCTATCCGAACTCTCTGCTTACGACCGTATAAGTAATTTTTAAACAAGTCTAAGGGAGCACCTCGGATCCCAATGCTTTCTAGCTTTTGTAGAAGAATGGAAAGAGAGACAGTATCGAAGGCTTTTTTGAGGTCAAGGAAAATAGCCATACATTTTTTACCTTCGTCAAGTTTCTTGGATATCAAGGTTGTCAAAGACAAGATTGCATCTTCCGTCGATTTACCATGTCTGAATCCATATTGTGAATTAGATAATATATTCAGTTTATTGAGGTAGTTTATTAAACGCATGTTGATTAGTTTTTCAATAATTTTGGACAATACGGGCAATACAGAAATTGGCCTGTAGCTATTATATACTTTTATACTTACTACTTATATAGTTTTTTATGTATATTATGTATGTATTTACACATACATAATATTCATATTAAACAGACCGAGACAAATAGTCATGTTCATATACCCAACTCACCCAACCCAAGTCTTATATTATCTTCCCGACCAACGCCAAATGTGATGTTGTGGTGAGGCTATAAAAGAGGTGGTTACAGTTTTTATGCTCTGTCTATGTCTAACTAAGGGATATATTATGGCATAAGGGATGGGGCATGTATGTATGCAACCTCAAACGTCGTTAAAACGTACTAATCTCCGAAACAGTCAGATTTGAAAAATAAAAAAATTAAACATAATATTTCAGAGCTCGTCTCGCAGAATGCTTAGAAGCTATGTTACCAAATCATCCTGACGACCAACAGCCTCTCAGCAACTTAGCTTCCTTTTACAGGGAGCAATTGTTCAAAGAACATCCACATAGACTACAGGTATTTTTTTTTATTAAATAATTATGTTATATCTTTCATAAGGCATTTAATATTTTTTTACAAAAAAAATATTACATATATAGACCATATAATCCATACCGCACATTTAAAAACGCCAAACTCGGCGATTAATTGATTTCGGAAGCTCGATCGAAACAGCGGCTGGACGCTCCACTCCGCACACATTCTGAAGCCGGTCGCTGGTCGCATCGATATGACATCTGCGGACCAGTACCTCTCTTCAGCACAAACAACTTGCGTCTTCGTATCGAGCACCTACTGTAAAAAAAAATATAATAGGAAAATGTAATTCCGTTTATGACCAGTAGGAACACTGCTCAATCCTACTAATATTATAAATGCATAACTATGTCAGTTTGTTTGTTACTCTTTCACGCAAAAAGTACTGTACCGATTTGGATGAAATTTGGCACACAGATAGAAGATAGCCTGGAGTAAAACATACTTTCATCCCAGTATTCCCACAGGAACGGAAGGATATCGTCCTTGATACGACATGCAAAAAGTAACATGTTTGCTATAGCCCTGAAACTGCAGGGCACAGCTAGTTATTCCTATAAAATTATGCCTCCAGTTGGTGCCATGTTTGCTCGACGTGTTCGTGGGCATAGAGATGACGGGCCAGAGCGTGCAGTTCGAACAGAAGTTCAACTACCGCCGCCCCATGTACTTAGTCATGGATTTCCTGTGGGGCATCGAGGAACACAGGGAGGCCATCACGTGAGTTATAAGTCACTTTTTACTGACGCAAACACATTTAACTGATTTAATTTTTTTATTTTATTTTTCTTATTTATTGAGGCTTTCGGCTTTCCCCATCATTATTATCTTTTAATTTCCTTACAATTTTGCTAACTCTCACACAAACGAAATATTGTATACACATACTATTTAGGGTAGAAGACTGGGCTGTGGCCACTTTCATTAGATCTTTATACAAATTTTACAAAAATGCCTTTTATTATGGGCGATTTTTATAGCACGTTTATGTTTCTCATTAATGAACTCAGAATGTTTTATATTCGGTGGTAAAATACTATAACCATAAAAAATACATTTACAATGCCATTTTACATGATATTTTTTTTTTAAACTTGTGAGTAGGAGACTCTTCCTAGTATTTTTGTACAAAAAATGTATCATATAAAAAATATAAATTATTTTTAGTCGGCTAGCAAACGAGGCGGAGGCGAACATGGAAGCCGTTCACCCGCCGATATTCCTGCGCTTCGTGAACCTTCTGATGAACGACGCGATCTACCTCCTTGACGAGGCGCTTGGCAATATGGCGCAGATACGCACTATGCAGATGCAGCAGTAAGTATAACTCGAAAATTCTTTTGGAATTAGTTCAGTTCGAAAATTCAGTTTGTGGTGAGCTAAAGATGCTGACTGCTAAAACATCAAGCTGAATGTTACAAAAATAATATTTTTATATAAAAAAAAAACAATATATGTTTCTTATAATAACATATGCGAGAAGGGCGACGTCGAATTTATATTATTTTGATATAATAATAATAATAATAAAATTGTTTTCGATGCGGATGCAACGTCAGGAATTCATATTATTAAAAAAATATATATTGTAGTTTTCACAGAGATCCTCCCTTTTTCAAATTAGCATAATCCACACAATATACAATAGCATATAGCAATAGGTAGTTATAGCATTGCACTGGTGAAATAATTTTAAAATGGGTTGAGTAGCTTATGAATTTATTCATTACAAACAAAAATCAATTATCATAGACAACATATTTTTCAACAGGGAATCAGGCGCGTGGAGTACTCTTTCCGCCCAAGAGCGCGAACAAAACCTTGCAAATCTCTCCCACATCGGCAACTTAGCTCGCTTCGACAACAT
Organism: Chrysoteuchia culmella; assembly: GCA_910589605.1. Classification (NCBI taxonomy): domain Eukaryota; kingdom Metazoa; phylum Arthropoda; class Insecta; order Lepidoptera; family Crambidae; genus Chrysoteuchia; species Chrysoteuchia culmella. The sequence goes on along the minus strand of OU342651.1, from coordinate 14,182,068 downwards.
ACTGGGTCGTGACACTATTCGCACTCTAGTGCGACTTACTTCACACGCGCCGCAACTGTTCTGCCACCCCACACTCGTCGAGAGGATAGCGTCGATGCTCAACTACTTCCTGCTGCATTTAGTCGGGCCCAATAAGAAGAACTTCAAGGTAATTCCAATACTATTACTATTATACTTTGACACTATACTGGTATGCGACACTATTTGCACTCTGGTGCGACTTACTTCACACGCGCCGCAACTGTTCTGCCACCCCACACTCGTCGAGAGGATAGCGTCGATGCTCAACGACTTCCTGCTGCATTTAGTCGGGCCCAATAAGAAGAATTTCAAGGTAATTCCAATACCAGGGTGGCCACTTTCTGGAAAACCGGGAAAAGTCAGGGAATTTCGCTAGTCATGGAAAAGTCAGGGAATTGTCAGATTTAATGGAGGTCAGGGAATAAAAATTGTCTCTGTACGTACATAATACATATAAGTACATTATAAAAACATTTAATGGAGGTCAGGGAATAAAAATTGTCTCTGTACGTACATAATACATATAAGTATATTATAAAAACATTTAATGGAGGTCAGGAAATAAAAATTGTCTCTGTATGCACATAATACATATAGGTACATAATAACGACTTAATTTGATGACCTCCGTGACCGAGTGGTGTACGTACCGGTTTTCATGGTGCTTTGGCTAAGGGAATATCTTGTTTCGATCCCGCAATCGAAGTCGATGCAGAGAGAGGCTCGATAAAGTGTGGACGTATTTGTAAAAAATAACCGGCTTTCAGGATATGAAGCAGATAACGCCAAAAGTGCCTTCAAAGTTTGTAAATCACCTGAATTTGAAAAAATCAATGAAACAATTTGCCATTAAGGATAGTCACCGACTGGATGATCTTTGGTTCGGTTTGATTAAAAAGGAAAACAAAGACTTGCAATCTTTAATAAAATTATACTTTGACACTATACTGATATGCGACACTATTCGCACTCTAGTGCGACTTACTTCACACGCGCCGCAACTGTTCTGCCACCCCACACTCGTCGAGAGGATAGCGTCGGTGCTCAACTACTTCTGCTGCATTTAGCTATAAGGTTATTTCAGTGTTCAATTCTTTTGAGTTTTACCTCACTCTCCATATGATTCGCACTCTGGTGTGACCCACCCTCACTGTCCGAATGATAAGCTTTTCCCCGTTAAACGATTCGTAATAGCATACGTTATGAATGAATTTAGGTTTTGATGTATTTTTGTTACTGTCGTTATGATCGCGTGCCAGAAATTTTAATTTATCTTATACATTACTGACAATGAATGACTCGTTTGTAGGTAAAAGACATGAAAGAGTTCGAGTTCGACCCAGCGAGCACTGTGCGTGACATCTGCCGCATGTACGTGCAGCTGGCCACTAGCGAGCGGTTCTGCGCCGCCGTGTCCGACGACGGCCGCTCGTACTCGCCGCAGCTGTTCACGCTGGCGGAGGCCGTGCTGAGTGAGTTTGATTGAAGACTGTTGGTACAAATCAGCTATTTCTTGTTTATTTTGGAGTTTCCGATGGAGTGTTCGCTAGCATAATAGTTCGCGAACAACAATACCAGACGTTCATTATTATGAAGATGAGTGAATAGAAATAAAACAACTTTTACGGATATCGAACGCGCTATATTTCACGAACTAAGTTGTAATTGTCCGTATTTTTTGGTTTTTTGATTTTCCCGACGTTTCGGCACCTTTACAGCTGCCGTGGTCACGGGATGACTTATGACGGACCACGGCAGCTGTAAAGGTGCCGAAACGTCGGGAAAATAAAAAAACCCTTTAAAAATACCTAAAAATACGGACAATTACAACTTAGTTCGTGAAATATAGCGCGTTTGATATCCGTAAAAGTTGTTTTATTTCAATGAACAGTGCGCGCCAAAACCTAAGATGTACGTATGAGTGAATAGTTTATTATTATTATTAATTTGGTTTTTAATATAAACAGTAAAGGCGACGTTAATAACATTTTTCTAATTTAATTATTCTACTTTAAAGAAATTAATGTTAATAATAAAACCCCATAATTACAACAGAAACCGTCTTCAAAATAGCTAGAACGAAAAAATCTGAACATGCAAATGCCTATGTTCAGTTTTTCTACATTGCACTTCTACTTATCGGTTACTTAATTAAATACCTATAAGTAGAAGTCAATGTAGAATGTACCATTGATACTCTGGCTGGTACCGACTCAAAAAAGTATATTTTGAAGACGGTTTCCGTCGTTATTATGGGGTTTTATTATTTGATATTTTTTGGTTTTAATTTTTATATTAATTTTACTTTTTGAAGTCCGTTTTTTTTCGTTTTTTTGTGTTAGATAGGCTCAGTACTTTTTACCATGTCCATCGTGAGGAGCATAATTGCTTAGGAATCGTATCGCACCCGTGAAATACTTAATATTTAATAGTTCCGATTACCATGTGTGGTCTTTATCATCCGTTCCACTCCACCAAATTGTGCTTTACGGAAACAACTGCACGAGTTACTTAAGAAAACACCGAAATCAATGTAAGTGTGCCTATAACATTTGAAGAGTTCCCTGGGTTTCTCCAGGATCCCATTATCAGATCCTGTCTTGACGACAATGGGACCAACTTGAAAGTTTACCCTTTATAACAAAAAAAAAAAAAGAGTTATTTTAATCGGTTCATAAATGACCGAGTACTGAGGTAACAAACATAAAAAAAACACGCACGAATTGATAACCTCCTCTTTTTTTTGAAGTCGGTTAAAAATAATAGATTGAATTGATGTAAATAACACCACCTATGTATGAGTATACCAACTAAGAAATATAATAACTAAAACATTTCCTTATATCTATTTGCAGTACGCATCGGCGGCGGCGGTTTGATCAGCTCGCTGCAAGACGTAGCGACTCGCGTTGCACGACTTGCCGAGCAGCGGCAACGCGACGAAGAGATCCTGGCAAACGCGCCTGACGAGTTCCTGGATCCCATCATGAGCACACTCATGCTGGACCCGGTGGTGCTACCAAGCTCTAGGACCACCGTCGACCGCACCACCATCGCCAGGTGAGCCGATATGTCACACACATCAAGATCATCACCAACGAGCAGACGAATTTGAACTCATTGTCAAGTTTATCCGCTTGAAATTCATAAATATCACTTCAAATCAATCTAATCTAAACTCTTCAGACAAATTCATCAAAACGGTTCATTATCATCATTCATCAAAGCGCTCAGGATTCTACTCTAGAATCCCTCGCTATGCTTGGGATCCTACTTTAGAATCCTTCTCTTCGTTCTGGATTCAAAATAGCGCCCTCGCCGTAAAAATATTATTTTGCTCCCTTGTAATACAATCTACTACTTTTTTTTGTGATTAAACTTGTTTCAACATATAAAAAGCTGAGGTATATCTTCCTGAATCTTATTGAAGTGCGAAATATAATTTAATGGTAGTGATTTATAAGAACGTTTTGTTTCCCAGGCATCTACTAAGTGACCAGTCAGATCCCTTCAACCGCTCACCTCTCTCCATGGACCAAGTCAAGTCAAACACCGAATTGAAAGAACGCATTCACGCTTGGATATCCGAGCAGAGAGAAAATTGCTCAAACTAGGACCAGTAATGATTAGGCATACTGTAATAAAAGACTGTACATTACGTCGTACGAGATAGGCTAGTATCAATTAGTATGTATGGACAGTACCTAGATCTCGTATCAGACCTACACAAAGGTTTGTGAATGAAACATAATACATGCATAATGCAGCTAAACTTCCGACTTCTTGAATTGAAATAATGCAAAACCTCTGTTACTAAATACTGTTAACATTTGCCATGGCACTAGCCGCTACGAACAACTGTCATGATGATTCATTGTTCGTTTGACGTTTTCACGATTTGTCACACAGTAGTGTGACTACAAAGAAAGTGTTCCACTGAAAGAGTTAACAAATCATCCTTAGTCATGATCCTAAATAAAAATAGGTGATTTGTCCAAGTAGGTGATAATAATGAAATATTCGTATATTGATGTAGTTAGATTTTCGACTATCAACTTTTATATGTCTCTGATCCGATGTCTGAATTGGTGATTTTATGTCTAATGGAAGTAATCCAAATGTCAAAAGTTTTTGTTCGAAACTGTTGTTGCATAGTCAATGTTCGAATAATGTTTAAAAATACTTTTCAAAGTTTTCTGACGCACAGGCAATTTTCAACAGCCGGTTAAATTAAATCAACTCGATTATCAACACCTATGTTGTGTGATTGATCTTGTCTTGTCACTAAACGCCTAAAGTGTCGCGAAGCACAACCGCCACAGCTTAAAAAAATTAGAAACTCAGATTTGGAGCTTTCATTTTGATTCGCTCGTCTTGAGGATTCTACTGATTAACGTGCGACGTTTGAGTTTCCGTATTCAGCAAAAGCGACCTTACCCGTATATACATAGCTTCGCTTTTCTCCTGTAGTACCGCCTCACAACGCGGGCGCGCGAGGGGCAAAGCGAAAAGCGTGCTATGTCCACGCGTGCAAGGTCGCTAATCGCCTGATCGCCTCCTCGTTCGCCTCGCCACTCGCGCGACGAGTGATTCAAAAATAGAGGTCTTGGTCTTGCTTTTAAAGATTGAAAGAAAATAAAACAGTCTTAGCTCATCTTGAAGATACTTTCTTTAACCAATAGTCTCGAGTGAAATCTGACCACATTGTAGCATTTTGATACTACTGCCTATTCATGTAGCTAGTGATTTATTGAAAATCAGCCAAAGAATACTTAAAAAAAGACGGTGTTTGTGTATTCAACAAAATTTGTTAATATTCTGATTAATTATTATTCAAAAAATATTTACGTTCTGTTATGTTTTGTGGCATTCCCTAAAAATGTTTTAATAATCATTATATTTTGTGCAATTATCTTTTGCATTGTGATATTTGATTTTATGAGTTACTTGATGAGCAAGTATGTAATAATTATAAATAACTAATGAAAATAAAAAATATGTGAATAAAAACAATAAAAAACATAAGTACTTTATTTCAGACCTTTCAATTACGAGTAAATGCAGGACTGAGAATTCAATCCAGATTTTTAAGGGCAGTTACAACCATTATTTAGCAGCCAAATATAATAGCTATAAAGCAAATATATAGCAAAGGACCATGCCTCAGGTACTCGTGTACAGTCAACAGCAGCTACGGCTTTACACTTTGACCGTGAAAGCGCCCTTACGTCGCTCGTAATAGCGGCAGTTTTCGTAATACAAATGTAAAGCCGTAGCTGCTGTTGACTGTATATAAATACAAATGCTCGTATTGCTCCTACCAGGATTCGAACCCGGGATCTTAATAAAGTAGGCGACCTACACTTTGCAAACCTCGGGGCTATTACCTATCTTTGCAACAGCAACGCGACAGCAGAAATTGCGCGATAATTGCTTTACGTCATGTTTCAACAGTGCGCACAAATTATATAGTGTAATCTAAAGTCTGTTTTTTCTTACTTGTCTTAAAATGTAAACAATCTTTACACGTCTTTTTACAGGTTTCCTTAGAACATAAAACAAAGAAAGATATTACAAAATTTATCGTTGTCCTCAATAGTTGTTTTGTCATGAAAGGTATAGATTGACATTAACATGTAATGTTTTTGTTACAATTCATTAAAAAATCTTGTCAAGATTGTTTACATTTTAAGACAAGTAAGAAAAATCCGACTTTACCAAACAAACTAATACAATGTGCATTCATTTAGTTCCTGTACTTCCTGTTACCAAATTGTTTTTGGCGCTAGCGCGCTAGATTGAGACGCCGCATGCATGTTGCTATGAGCAACATGCATGCGGCGTCTCAATCTCGCGAGCAAGTGATCACAAATTATATAGTAATGCAAGTGATCACTACGTTTTTTAGGGGGTCGACACTTCATACAAAAATGTAAAATATATGGATTTATGAACGTAGTTTGTGCCAATATTAAATTACATAAAAATCCGACTAATGAAAAAGGAACTTTAATTGCTTAGTCCTATCGTATTATAACGACATGGTAATTTATTATACATTATACGTCACGTCATGTTGGCCAGCATGTGACGCGCCGTCAAATTTAATTTTATCTGTCAGTGATAACTTAATATTTTAATAAAAACATTGTATAAAGTCCATTTGAGTAAAAACAGAGTTAATAATAATAGTATTATCAGTAAATATTATGGATTTAAGTAATAATTTTATGTAAATTACTTAGAATAATAACGCCTAGAAACCTATTGCAAGCACGAAAAACGCGCAACTAAAACTTAGCCATATCTGGCTAAGTTCGACGTCACGTTATGTCGAACACAGCTCGCGAAAAATAATTAAAATTGGCTGTTTGCACAATAAAAAAGTGTTTTAGCAACTCGGGAAAACAAAAAAAAGTGATGAAATTTCATTCCACAGGCAAGTACTTACATTTTATACATTTTCTGTACGTAAATCGACTAAAAACAAATAATTTGAAACACAGAACCGATCACTATACAGTGTTGCTAGTAGTGGGGAAAAAATGCACACAATGTTTTTAGTTGGTTCTATAGGTAGAGAAAATTAAATATTTTATTTACTATAACTGCTATTTAATACTGTTTGGAACCGGCTAAAAAATATGGATATGGACATGGGCTTCATTTGATATTCAAAATATGGGCTTCAAATGTCAAATGAAGCCCATGTCCATACCCATATTTTTAGCCGGTACAGGGGCTGTATGTATGTATGTTTGTCCGCGATTATCTCGCGTTTCGCTTTCGAGTATTTGTTAGATTTAGGACAAGGTTTTGGTATTTTAACCGACTTCAAAGAAGGAAGTTCTCAGTTTGACCCGCATGTATGTATGTTTGTCCACGAGATGCGGTTTTCAGAAAAGTATTTGTTACATTTAAGAGGAGGTTTTGGACTTTGGTATCACAACCGACATCAAAAAAGGAGGTTCTCAGTTTGATCCGTATATACACTATATATCCGTATATACAAAATTATTTTTATAAAAAAATAAAACCGCCTTCTAAAAAGATGCCAAGAAAATGGAAGAAATAATATTTACCTCTAAAAAAACTGTATTCATACCAAATAACGTAAGAACTATGATGTCGGGCGAGTTTAAAAAAAAACAAAATTGCACATGTTTCACGCTCGACTTCTTTTTTTATAAAAATAATTTTTATTTCACTCTTTTTAGTGCATCATGCAGGCAATTTTCGTGTATCCTGGTAAATAGGTAGGGTTAGGATGTAACTACACATAAACCGCATCTATCAATGAACATCCGTCTTAAATTCATATAAAAAGGGTAACGAAAACGACAGTATTTTCAAGATTTCCTGAAAACTACTGAACCAATTTCAAAATTTTAAACAATGGTACCAACTAGGGAAAAAACCTGATGTTATAACGTTTGAAGTATTTCAAATATGAACATAATCAAATTCATCTAATGTATTTAAAGATCATATCAGCAAGTTTTCCCATTTTTGTGGGTAAACAAACGCCCGATGATTGTAACACTGAAGCCATATTTGTGTGCGTTTAGAAGAGCGTAGAGACATACAGCTTACGCACACAAGATCATGAGAGTGACACGCGTCACACGCGTATATGCATACATTTTGGTTCAGCAGACGTTAATATTCTAAGGATAATTACAATATTGTAATGTCATAGTGCTGTGTCATTGTTAAGTTATTAGTTATCGATATTGTTATATTTTAGATGTCCGTCATGGGACGAAGACTTCCATCAGTTAGATCCCGGTTCCCGGGCGAATAGCATTCAGGCCGGAACAAGAGCTCACCGCTATTGTCCTTTCTATCAGTGGCTGCTTCATCCTACTGATACTTATGAACAACTTACATAAATCAAATGAAACCTTGTTTTATTTGTGCTAATATGTACTAAATGTACGTAAAGGCGTGTAATCAATATGTCATAGATAATAATAATATTAAAAATCATTTATTTTGCGAGTTATTTATATTTGAAACTTTTTAAAGAAGAGGCGAAACGGAAGCAATCGTATGAAACAAAACGCTTTTGGTAGTTGACTAAAAAACGTAGTGATTACTAGTATTCTGTGCTTTTGCTCAGTATGTTGACTGACAGTAGAGTACGTATCATTCACCTATATTCCCTTTTTTGATAGGTTGGTACCCCTGTCGATATCTGTCAAAAGGTTTTTTTAAGATAAGAATTCAATGCAGATATTTTAAGTTTTGAATTCTGTGCTAAAATCGTGCTCACATTAGAAAGCGGTGAAAGAAAAATGGTTTTGATTTGATATTTATTTATTATTTTACCTCACACAGAAATACAATAAAGCACTATGTAAACCCTGTACAATTTCTAACACTTCGCGCCTTCTTGACATACAGGGGTACCAACCTAACAAAAAAGGGAATCAAGGCGACTCGACTGAATGAAAAATGAAACGCACTCTATCTAACAGTGACAGTTGAACTCATTTTTGGCTGTCAATAGTGTCAATGTCACGTCAGTTATCATGCCAATATACTTTTAAAGTGCCTAAGTAATCAAAATGGTTTCCGAGACTAGTTGCTTTTTTCTATTATATTTTCTTGTTTAATATTTATCACACAAAAATAGCATTGTAAAATGCAAAATTAAAAAGTTATAATTAGATGGCTGTTTCATCTTTATCGATAGTCAAACATCTGTAAAGATGTTTCTTTCGAATGCGAGGATATTTCTCTCATTGATGAAGCGACGGTGGCCAACACCGTAGAACGGTGAATATACTAGAAAAATTCGACGTGTCCTCATAGGTCTCTGTAGCATAATTGGTTAGTGCATTGGGCCGGACTCCCAAGGATGCGGGTTCGAATCCCGTCAGGGCGACATGAGACTAGTTGCTTTTTTCTTGTATATTTTCTTGTTTAATATTTATCACATAAAAATAGCATTGTAAAATGCAAAATTAAAAAGTTATAATTAGATGGCTGTTTCATCATTATCGATAGTCAAACATCTGTAAAGATGTTTCTTTCGAATGCGAGGATATTTCTCTCATTGATGAAGCGACGGTGGCCAACACCGTAGAACGGTGAATATACTAGAGAAATTCGACGTGTCCTCATAGGTCTCTGTAGCATAATTGGTTAGTGCATTGGGCCGGACTCCCAAGGATGCGGGTTCGAATCCCGTCAGGGCGACATGAGACTAGTTGCTTTTTTCTAGTATATTTTCTTGTTTAATATTTATCACATAAAAATAGCATTGTAAAATGCAAAATTAAAAAGTTATAATCAGATGGCTGTTTCATCTTTATCGATAGTCAAACATCTGTAAAGATGTTTCTTTCGAATGCGAGGATATTTCTCTCATTGATGAAGCGACGGTGGCCAACACCGTAGAACGGTGAATATACTAGAAAAATTCGACGTGTCCTCATAGGTCTCTGTAGCATAATTGGTTAGTGCATTGGGCCGGACTCCCAAGGATGCGGGTTCGAATCCCGTCAGGGCGACATGAGACTAGTTGCTTTTTTCTAGTATATTTTCTTGTTTAATATTTAAGACAAAAGATCTTTAGAAACTGTGGAAAGGGAACTGTTGAACAGTTAGCATTGGCATTGGCAATATTGGCAGTACCATAGCCGTCCGTCGTATCGTAAATAAAGACGGCTATGGCTACTTGTACTATTAAGTATTCTGTGCTATGGCAGTACTGTTGTTTTTTTTACAATGGCATGGCATAGAATAGAGTAGATAGACATTACTTGTCATGGCGGAGTAATCAGCTGTTAATTGCAATGCCAACGAATAGTTTTGAATTGTTTCTAATAACGTGAATATTTCAATATTTTCATTGATATTCTTTCGTTTTAACAGCTCTCGTTTTATTTATATTCAAGACAAAAGTAGTAGAAGTTCTAAATGTATGCGAAAAATGAATGGCGCGATGTTCTTGTCATCTGTCAACTCAGCTTCAGCTTCATTCATCCATTGTGCAGAAAAAATGTGACTCGTACGCTTTGAAATTCTGTTTTTAGGTGTTAATTATTAGAAGAACATTTGTGGTAACTTTATATTATTTGTGTTTTATTAACCGGGTCGTAAACAATCAAATAACAAAAAACAGAACTTTTATACTTCGATTTCGAACATTGTTTAGCGGGCCCAAAAATTGTTGTCTCTACAAAGAAACTGCGGCGTCGGTGTCAGTCTTGGTTATTTCTCGTATTGTGTTACTGCCTTTAATGGGTTTAAGTGTGTTTTGCTAAAAGAATTGAATCCGGGAAACAAAAATGTCGGGTCGTGTCCGTAAGCAGTCTGACTGCCCAGTTGGGAAACAAGGGCCTATGCGGGCCACTCTGCCGGTGTCGTCAGTGATGAAGCAGAGTGGTGGCTTCAAGAAGAACGCAGGAAACAGTCCGACCTTGTCACCGACGAACGCCTGGCGACGAATATCGCCAGATCACGCCCTCTCAGGGCAGAGGAGTCCTGGGGCAGTAAATTACAAAGGTAAGCTTTTGTTAATTATTAAACCCTATCACACTACATTATTCGCTCAGAGAGTCGCCTCTCATAACAATCAATTGATATGTCTGCAGGTTTAGTCCTCAACTCTTGTTTGTTGTAACCATGGTACTGTCTTTTTTTTTTTCAAATTATTATATTCTGATTTTTTATCATAAACAAAATTGTTTCCAAACTAATGATTATAACTAAACTATAACTAAACTGTTCACATAAAATGTATCATGTGAATAGAGATTCACTTGTAAACTATTGACATGACGTCAGGTCCTAAGAATGAACCTAGATGAGAGGAAGTTTTAAGAGTTTAGAACACAATGTTTTTAACACCTATATTATGTTAATATCAAGTAGGTAATAATCATTCATCCTCACCATCCTTAAACCTATTGCTTGTTAAATTATATTTTACCACAATTGTAGGCCACTCAACAATACAACAGATGCTCATAATATGGATTTGTTGCCAGACTCCACTATAATTCTGTTTGTGACGATGTTTGGAAGGATGGATGTTTGTGTTACTCTTTCATACAAAAACTACTGGATGGATTTGGTTGAAGTTTGGCATACATATAGTAGATAGCTTGGATTAAAACATAGGATAGTTTTTACTTATTCCAGTATTCCTACAGGAACTGGAACCACACAGGTGAACGCCGGTAGTTTTCATATAACATCTAGCTTGTTTCTTATTATCAATTAATTCCAGCCAGTGAGTTTAGATAGGAAAATGCAAATGACAAAAACACGAGTTAATGTCACATTTATAAGTGTAGATGTAGAAGTATAGATGAGTATTTTTTCATTAGTAATAAAATCTTTTCAGGGAAAGGTCGTTTTGGCTCTAGTGTCATCAGGCGCACAGCTTCACTGGACACCTTGTACCATAAAGGGCAGTGGTCCAGAGATTACTATTTGCATGCTGGTCAGCTGCAAGTAGACAAATCCACTCAGGTATGATCAATGCAGAACAATGATGCAGCTACAATGTTTTTTTTATTTTATTTATTTATTTATTTGGAAACTCAGCAGCATGTTTACCATAAACATGCTTAAATTACACTATTGTATTAGGAACTTTCCTGTAATGATAGATGTAATGTGTGTGTTAAATAAATAAATAAAATAAACTTATAACTACACTTAGCCAATAATAGAGTTTCACCACATGTATAGGTTTCTTACAGGCAAATATTATTAATGTAATGAAAAAGATAAACTAAAAAATTAAAAAATAAATAATTAAAAAATGGAAATAAAAATCTAAAAATAAAAAAAACAAGGGAGTAATTTGAAGATAAAAGCGATATGAATAGCAGGACCTATACCAGAAAATGTATATCTGTACTGTAACCAAAAAGTAATAATAATATAATATATAATCATATTAAAATATGATATGTATACATAACTATTTGATACTATAATGTAATATAAAAAAATAATATAATATTTAATGTAAGTATTTAATCATACAAATCATAACTACGACTGCTAAGTCAAATAACTATTATGAATATTAAAAAAATATTTAATATTTAAAAACTTATATCTGTACTAAACTCGACTCGACTTGAGACAGCGAAACAAAACGAGAACGTTTATGGGCTATGGAGGTGAAACACTAACGGCGGCATATGAAAAAAAAGGAGGGAAAGAAGAAATATTTATGTCAATGCTTTTACGAAATATATTATTTTATACTTAATATAAAAAGAATTTAACTCCAAAAATTACAATGAAATGACAATAATTTCCACTATTAGGTATTCAACAATGATTTTAGCAAAATAGACATCAAAATTAAATGTTGGAGCTATCTAACTGGATCCAACCCAAGTACAATTTCAAAAATTCCTATTCTTTTAACTTGTATTGTTGGTATTGCTTAGAAATAACAGTGTTTCCAAGCAATACCTGCAATAGAAGCTTTCTGATTCTTTCATAATTTATCATTTGTGTGATAGTACATTTGTTCCCACTCAGACTGATGAAGGCGGTGGAGCATCAGGTCGTTCCTCCCGAGGCTCTGATGATGATAAGCTAGATCGCTTCCTGAGGAGTCGTCTACAGCGGCCGCACAAACCTTCAGCTTCTGGTGACTCCGGACATGCTATGAGTCCTGGCTTTTGTAAGTAAATAATAATAATAATAAAGCCATTTATTCCATATTTCATTTTACATTTCAATTGTTGTTAGTATGTTGTACCTTAAACTAATTAAACAAGAATTATCTTAAATTAATGTTAGTTTTATTCTATTGAAATATGGACCCCTGTTTGGGTAAAGGCCTCCTCCAGTTCCTTCCATGACTCTCTGTCTTTGCCTAACTTAATCCAGTCGTGTCCTGCCATATGTATGATGTCATCAGCCCACCGTCTTATTGGTCTACCTACATCCCTTTTTCCCGTTGGTCCTTTCCATCGTGTGGCTTCTATGGTCCATCTTTTGTCTGTGTATCGTGAAACATGTCCGGCCCATTTCCACTTCAGTGAGAGCGCATGTCTGAGAGCATCGGTGAGTTTGGTTTTTTGTCTAATGTTTACGTTCTTTACTTTGTGTATTCTTCTAATTTTCAGCATGCTCCTTTCCATTGCTGTTTGGCTGCATTTGATCTTTTGTTTTATTTTGTTTGTATATACCCATGTTTGGCAGCCATACGATAAGCAGGGTAATAGACATGTTTCGAATACTGTCTTTTTCATATGCAAGCTATAGTTACCTTTAAAAATCTCCTTCAGTGACCAGAACTTTCTCCATGTTGTGTTGATTCTTCTTGTTACTTCCTCTTCGTTACTTGACTTATTAAATGATATTTGCTTTCCCAAATATATGTAGTCATTGACATATTCTATGTTATTTTCTTTTATCACTATTGGTCTTTCGTGATAGTTGGTTAGTATCTTAGTTTTATTTGCATTCATTTCTAGGCCAACTTTGGAGCTTTCATAGTCAAGTGATCTCATCATTTCGTCTAGATCTTTGGCAGTTTCGGCTATTACAACTATGTCATCAGCGAACCTCAGGTGGTTTAAATATTGTCCATTTATGTACACTCCCCTATTTTTCCAATCTAATTTCTGAAAAATATTTTCGAGTACTGCGATGAAAAGTTTCGGAGACAGAGGATCTCCCTGTCTGACACCTCGTTCTATGTTTATTTCGTCTCCTCTAGTTTCCAGTTTTACTCTACTTGTACTGTTTGTATAAATATATTTCAAGATGTTAATGTATTTTTGGTTGATGTTTGATTGTTGCAGTGCGTTCCAGATTGAATAGTGGCTGATGCTGTCAAAAGCTTTGCTGTAGTCTATGAAGGCCACATACAGAGGCCTATTAAACTCTCTGTACTTTTCTATAACTTGTTCTAAGGTCTGTATGTGGTCCATTGTGCTGTAACCTGATCTGAATCCTGCTTGTTCTTTTGGTTGCAGTTTATCAATGTCGTTAGTTATTCTATTTAAAAGTATGGATGAAAACAGTTTATATGTACTTGCTGACAGGCTTATGGGTCTATAATTCCCTATGTCTAAGGGGTTTCCTTTCTTGAAAAGCAAAATGATGTCCGATGTACACCATTGTTTTGGTACAGCTTCTGCGTCTAATATCATATTAAACAATTGTGTCAGATGGTGGATTAAAACGGGTGCTCCCATTTTGAGGACTTCATTACATATCCCATCCGGTCCGGGACTCTTCTCAGCCTTTAGCTTCTTTATGTGGTCGTAAACTTCGGAATCTTCAATTGGTCTGATGCAATTAGTCTTGTTTATGTGAGTTGTTTGCACTTCAATTTCAGTGTTATTTCGCCTCTTGTATAAGTTTTTATAAAAAGTTGTTGCATGGTGTATTACATCTTTTCTAGATTTTGTTTCTTTTGAATTTTGCTCGAGTTTCTGTGTCCATGTTTTGTGTGTAGTTAATTCTTTATAGGCTTTTTTGGCGCTTCTAAAATTCTTGATGTTTCTTGAAATAATCTCGTATCTGTACTCGCTGTTGTCCTTCCTGATTGACTTGTTGGTCTCTTTGTATAGTCTGCTAAGTTCTATTTTCATATCCTTGGTTTTGTTCTTTGTATGTAGTAGTTCCGTGCGCCTATTTATAAGTTGGGTTGTATTTTCAGAGAAAATTTTATGTTGTCCTGGTTGAGTGTTATTTTCGGGTTTTAAGCTCTCTGTTATGCTTTTTTCCAGGGTGTTGTAGTATGTTTGTATGTCAACACAGTCTGTTTCAATATTTTCTGTAAGTGCTCGTAGATTTTCAATGTAACTTTTAATTTCCGCTTCTGTCTTTGGGGTATTGGGTGGTGTTGTAAAGTTTTTTCTGCTCTTTTTAGGTTGACTTAAAAGTAGTGTTGCTCTCACTAGTCTGTGATCGGAGGGGAATTTAAATTTGCTTATTACTTCAATGTTAGTTATAAGTTTGTGGTTATTTATCATTACAAAATCTATTTCATTTCTGGTTTTTTGGTCCGGTGATACCCATGTCCATCTACGGTTCTCTCTCTTTTTGAAAAATGAGTTCATTATTGACAATCTGTGTTGGAAAGCATAGCTTAAAAGACGATCACCTCTTTCATTGCGCACTCCGTAACCATGTTTGCCCATGACTGGGTAGGAGTCTGTTTTTGGACAACCTATTTTGGCGTTGAAATCGCCCATCGCTATAACTTTCCCTTCAGCTATCGCATGAGCAGATTCGATGTCTTTATAAAATTGGTCAAGCTCTTCTTCTGTTGATCTTTCAGTTGGTGCATACGCTTGAATTATTGCTAAGGGGAAGCATTCGAATTTCAGTTGTAAAAGTGCTACTCTTTCAGAGATTCCTATAAAGTTGGTAATGTTAGTTTTATATTTTTTCTTTATTAGGAATCCCACTCCATGCAGCCCTTTAGTTTCACTGATGTAGCAAAAAATATAGTCATGATATTCTTCAATACTGCATCCCATTCTACGAACTTCTGCTAGACCTAAGATGTCCCAATCAACGTGTTTTAGAGCATTAGTTAGCTCAAGGTATCGTTCTGTTGATGCAAGCGATCTCACATTATAAGTGCAAACTTTCAGGGTTGGTTTTTCAACCTTTTCTTGTTTATGTTTATGTTTATTTTCTTGTGCTTTTGTAAGTACAATTATATAAACAATTGATAAAAACTGTTAATAGTATGTAGGGGTTCTTAATAAACGAGTATATATGAGTGTGCCTGAAATAATGATCTAATGAATAATGTTCACGCATAACGGACCAAATGAGAGTCTAAATGCGGAGAAGAGAGCCCATCACCAATACCAATATCAATACCGTGTCTGAAATAAGTACTATTTTGTTTGGTTTTACAATCCAGTTGTAACTTTATTAGTCATTACCAATAATAATATATAACTTAAATAATTTATATTAAGAATTATATTTTAATGACGAACAACCTTCTTTTATAATGCCTCTGCTACACTTGTGAAACAATAATAACTAAAACACATATACCTATATTTCATCAAGACTTGTATTAAAAATAATTGTGTTATTATTAAACAGAATACATTGCATATTTATCTTATTTGACAACAAGATAACCAACCGACATATAGCTACTTTATTGATGTGCAAAACAGTAAACTTATCTTGTAGAGCTTACAATGCAGCCACTGAATTGTATGCAAATATCAGAAATACAAAGATATTCTTATCTTTAAAAAACTCTGGTCTTTTAATGTTGTTTTCACAAAAGAACAGATAAACTTTATTGGTGTGATTACCTCTTATGAATTATATTAATGCTTATAGTCAAGATAACCGTAATATTATCTAATGTAATATTAGAGAATGGACCGTAATCGCCAGCATAGAGCACCTGTTTCGTTTGCCAAGAAATCCAAAAAAATATGCGGAGCATACAGCCAACCTTCAGTAGTGGAGAGGCACCGCAAGAAGACGAAGAAGAAGTCAAAATTTAAAAAAAATATTCCTTAAAAAAAATATTCCTATTCTATAATCTTCTACTGTTTTTTTTCGGTTGAAATTGCCCTATGCAGAGTTCTTAATTTTGCTTCATAATAAAGCACAACCATTACTCTAATTAAACTCTGTTGATTTCTTACTGGCTGATAAACAGGGGTTTATTTTCTATCTTGTTTTTAGGGTAGTTAAAAACAAGCTGTTTTTTTTACTTATAATGGCTTAGCTCTTGATCCCAATGAAGCCCAAGGGCTAGGTTCCCATTATGCATAATTACGTTAGTTACATACAAGTTGTGTTTCTCCACCAGGGTCCCGCTTTGGCAGTGGCAGCGTGCCACTCCGGGCGGCGAGGTCCTCAGTGGAAGGTCTTAACCAGGAGATCGAGAGACTTGTTTTATACCCTGCGAGTGGCACTCAAACTCCACATCTCGACCGATTAAGGGATAAGGTATAATATATGTTCTTACTACAAAATTAATAAAAAACAGATTATGATGAAAAGATCAAGTCAATAATAATTATTATAGGCATTTTATTATGCGTAGTAACAGCTTGGCGAACTAATAACTAATATATGGCATAATTTTGTTAGTGCTTAGTTGTTTATTAGTTGAAGTACACACAATTACATAAACTGTAAAATATAACAAATAAATGTCAAATGGCATTTATTTGTTATATTTTATATTTCATATTGAACATTATGTCCACCTTTTGTATGAATATGTTTATATAATGTGCACTAAAGAATTAATAAAATAAAAAAAACAGGTGACACCAGAAGGTCACCGCGCTCCACTGGCCGAACTGTTCAGGCGTTCTGTCAACACTCAAACTCCTCATGATCTCTGTCACACAGCTCATTCTTCAGGTAAATATAGTTAAAGACCTTTCTTCATATAGTTGATACCGAGTACAGTGAAATTCAATGTAAATTGAATTGATGAGTTGGAATTTAAATTAATCTTTGAAACTGCGAATCGTACGAAAATTCATGAATAAAATGTATGTATGTAGACTCAAAATTGGCGCATTTGGACATTCACTTGTGGTAATCGTATATTTACATGGCACTTGACATAGTTAATGAATAAGATTTTTTTAATTAAATATTGTTTAAAATTTAGTTTTACTAATTTATTAGAATCTTTACCTACCTATATAATAATAAATATAATAAATATTCCGTGTTTCCTCTGTAAGGCTTTACTTATAATATAAACAGCAAATTCAACTATCCGTCAATGATAGAAAGTATTTGTTCAATTCATTATAGACATAAAAAAAACATTTAACTGTTCTCCTACAAAATACCATTTTGTGGGCATAGATCCACCGTCGCGAGGATCCCTTTCCAGCGGTGGCTCAGCGGAACTCCTTGCTGCAGGTCTATAAACAAACAGTTACAATAACAGTGCGACAGGTATAAGTTGGAAGTGGTTAAAGATGGAACAAATTTTGGCAGTCGTAAGGGCTTCAGATGATTCCACTTATCCAATGTCTTGGTTCAAAATGCATTTGATCACAGAAATTGGACTATTCATCAAATGTATTGAATGAGATTATATATTGTGTATCTGTCATTTTAATATAGGACAAAGAAATTGGACCAAGATATCGGATAAGTGGAATACCTACCTTAGTTAAAAAATTCAATTTTCAACAATAAACATGGAAACGGGTGGGCATGGTAGCGCCATCAGACAACCAAGTTATACTCGTCGCCACTGTATTAGCTACACCCTGCAACGAACCATAGATATCGCGCACAAGACACTATGGTTTTGTCAACCCCAGCATGCGGATTATCCAAGCTTTACTGATAGATAGATAATAATAACTAGAAGTCTTATTAAGATTGGTTTTTATTTTTCAGTAGCAATTTTGTTTTATAGATATAGTTGATTAATCTTAAAGCTTTGACAATTAGTTTAGTAATGATTGCTGTTAGTAAGTGTGATTGTTAACAATTATGTTATTTGCAGGTGGTAGCGTTTGCTCATCCCCTGATCTGGACGGATCTAAACTCGGAACATCGCCCCAAATAAACCGCTTTTTAGCGCGAGAACCACCAGACGGTTGTGAAAAAGTAAGTGACTTGAATCTGTCTTTAATTATTATTATTTTCATCTGTTTATTAAAAGTTTTCAAGTTTTCTATACTTATATAATTTTATACAACCTGTTTTTTATATGCTATAACTTTAGGGTTTTAATCAGACCATTTAAACAAATCGAATGGCATATATTTTTTTCAAATGCTTTTCTTTTCTATACAAAAACAGTTCTGCCGAATGAATTTCTTTTCCATACAAAAACAGTTCTGCTGAATAAATTTGTATGAAAGAGTAAAAAAAATTACTTGGAAAAAAATATACAATGTCATTTGATTTGTTTACATGGTCTGATTAAAACCCTAAAGTTTTGGCATATAAATATAAAAAACACATTGTATAAAATTATATGTAGAAAACTTATAAAAATACGTTGTATAATATACCTACATTTAAAAGATAAAATTTCGCTTTGCATTGGAGTAATTAAACTTAAAACGGGATATTAAACTCGCAGGCGTGCGCTATGCAATAGGTATTTTTATATGTTATGTATGTTTTAATGAGGCACTTAAAAGCCCCTTTAAATAAATAAAGAGAAAGAAATATGGGGCACTGACCTTCTAAACCACCACGTGGGCCCAAGCCCAATGCGGATTCTTTGGTTTTAACTTTTATAGCCGGTGACAACGATATTCGTGCCTTCCGATTCCGACGCACGAAAGAGCTCGATATAGTAAATATTTGGTCACCCACCAATGGACCATCCCTTGCGAAAGTTGCTTATCGCAGGCCGAGCGCGTGAACCACGCCACCAACCTCTGTACATGTGTGTGTATCATTATCCGTTGTTTATGAAATATCATAAACTGATCGACAGAAAAATTGAGCGACTAAATATCTAGGTTGGTTTTTTTTACTTTGAATGGGTTTGCTCTTGATCCCCATCAAGCCTGGGGGCTAAGACAGGATCCACGATGGAGCGAGCTAACCCAGAAGGTGCCTATTCGCCATTGCTTTGAAGGTGGTCGAGTTATAAGTACTCCGAAATACAGACGCAGGGAGGGAGTTCCACTCCTTAGCTGTACGCAATACAAAAGATATTGAGTAGCGCTTGGTGCGACATCTAGGAATATCAACCAAGAAAGGGTGGTAGCCCGCAGTGCGTCTGGGCGTCCAATGGAGAGGGAGATGGCGGTATGAGCTCATGCAGCTCCTGAGCACACTCTCCGAATTATAGTCTGTAAAAGACCGACAGACAGGCAACTTTGCGGTGATGAACTAGGGTGTGAAACTGCTCTTCACCACTACTTTGTAGGTTTAGGTTAGATTAGATTGGCGACTAAGTTGCCAACCTAGTATTTTTGTCTCTCAAAAAACTTTTTAGTCGATCGGTTAATTAGTACTTGTTGTTATTTCCCAGGTGAACTTGAAGGCGGGCGAGGGCGCGCACCCCGAGGCGGCGCCGGCGCTGATGAAGCCGTGCGTGGCGGCCTTCACGCTGCGGCCCTCGCTCGGCTCCGCCTTCCAGCCGCTCAACCCCGCGCCGCACTCGCCCCACTCTCCCCACTCGCCCCACTCGCACTCGCCGCACTGATCGCTCCACATATCCCCAGTATAACCAATTTATTACAGGTTTGTCTTTTGTTTTTAACAATGCGAAATTATTATCCGACATATCCATTCAGTATGTACATCGTAAAAGTTTGTCTTTTGTTTTAAACGGTATGAAACTATTGTTCCACAATCCACATGTATACGCTCGGTATATCTTACAGGTTTCACTCTTGTTTTTAACTATGCGAAATTATTATCCCACATATCCATATTTATATTGGATTAGGCAATATTTTTGTCTTAGGTTTG
This sequence comes from Chrysoteuchia culmella, assembly GCA_910589605.1. NCBI lineage: Eukaryota > Metazoa > Arthropoda > Insecta > Lepidoptera > Crambidae > Chrysoteuchia > Chrysoteuchia culmella. The sequence continues at coordinate 14,161,638 of OU342651.1, read as the reverse complement.
TCTTTTGTTTTAAACTATACGAATTAATTTTTATTCCACGTATCTACTCAGTATTTCTAACAGGGGGCGTACCTCTTAAAACGAATATTTTCAGGTTGTGAGGGTAAGATATACGCTCGTATACCGGCGTCTCTCTTTCACAAACTAAAAAGAATCTCTAGAAGAGGTCATGGTACGGCCCCAGGTTTGTCTTTTGTTTATGATCGAAATTGTATTGTACCGATAGCTGCGCTAAACCTGTAGACACAGTTGCATCTTGCGTTGATTTTAAAAAGTTTATGGCAATCTAATTTATAGTAATTATTTACTCATGAGGTATTTTTTGTCTCACACAATTTATTAGCGTTTTTTTTTATGTTTGTGACGTGAATTTGCGTCATAATAGGTGATAAAGTTATGATATCCATTTTTTTCACCAGTCTTGAGTTGAGCTCCAGAAACGGTGTATTACATGAGAATTTCTAAGCTTTCGATTTGAAATTGTTTTAACGTATTGGTAAATATGTTTTAAATTAAAAATTTATTAAGCACATATGTTTCTGAGGAAGTACAGTGAATTTAAATGTCAATGAATTACCAAATTTCATTTACTTAACTACAATTCATGTTTTTTATGATATAATTTAGGACTTTATTTCAGAATAGGCCACACACACAACGTAACAGATGAGCTCAAAGCTCTTAGAATATTAGAATTTAGCTCTAAAAAATCCAAAAATATGGGGAACAGTGGGAACATTAAACATTGAGAAAGTATTATTTCTTCAGTGACCGCCAACCGCCATTAACATAAAATTCTTTATTAATTTGATGTACCATGTACCTTATCTAGGGCAAAATTTTATGTAACGGCGTTTACGTTTGCAAATAATATGACACAATGAATAACTGTATCTTATCATAAATAGCGGTGGTAGAACTGATACTGACCTGTGGGTGCCCAAATGTTTATATAGATGATTCGGTTGATAATCTTATTGATTGATAATATTTTGATAATTTCGTTCTTATTATTAGTGTCTGCGAATACTAGTCCCAAAAGTTAGTTTAACACCGATTGTAACACATTAATTCATCTGTCTGTTGCATCACCGGTACTAAAGATATCAATGGAATAGCATTATTGCTGACGCCCTCACTTCCTTTAAATTTATTATCACTAATGAAAAACATAAAAACGTAAACAACCCTTATGTATTTTTTATGATTTTGTAATTTTTGCATTTTTCAATGCTATTTTTATACTTATGGTAAAAATGGTATGGTATGGTTTTTCTATTTAAAATTTACCAACCCTTATGTAATATTATAATAAAAGGAAATTGGTAATTCTTCAGACTCTGACAATAATTAATTAATTATTTTTTGTACTTGAAATGTCTTTGATACTGGGTATATAGATGTATGTCAATTTCTAATACTTACATGTGAGTGAATCTAATATCCTGAATCCTAATAAAACAATGTTATCAAGAAAGATGCTGTTGAAATCAAAACCAACTATGTTTGTAAAACAACCAAAGCAAAATATAGACCCTTAACATTATAATCAAACCATTTGATAGTATTCTGGAGAAGTATAATAATAACTATGTAAGTTTGCACTTTGTATTTGATGGGCGATCTTGTTATTGTTTTAGTAACTTATATTTTTGAATCACTATACACCATCATATGACTGGAATATATATTTGATCTCATTTTGTGTATTAATTAAAATTATGTACATAACAATATTATAAAAAGCAGTCATAAAATGAATAGATTAACCGTTTGCAGCTCAACCTTAGTTTATTGTCCAAAATTGTAAAACAAATTACCTCAGACCAAAAATATTTCAAAAGGGGAGACTTGCACAAATTGCGATAGGTGGAATATGAATGTGAAAATCGATTTTTTAATGAGAAAGAGCTTTAAATTTGATAAAAGAGGATATAAGAAAATAGACTGAAAATTTAAACATTACTCGTACTTTGATACAGGTAACTTGACAATTTGTAGTAGCTAGAATCTATGAAGTGCCTGTTATGAATATGTACTCTTGATTACATAATTTTCAATTTTCACTTTTGTTTTAAATAACGAGGTAATCCCCTTTTTTAGAAATGAAATGGTTTCTTAGTTATTATAAATTTAATGTCACAGTACCTGTATCTGGTATTATGGGTACTGCACGGTTCTGTCTTCGTAAGATTATGGTTAAGAAATGGACCATGCCAGTCGGATCTCTCATTTTGGCCAAAATGCATTTTGAACATCGAGACTGATAATGTAGAATCTTGACGACTTACATAAACATAGTTAGAACGGCTTTTGAACATGTTCAATTATTTTTTTACATTTTGTAATTGACTTTGGCAAATATATATTTTGGATGGCTCACCTTTGGATTGTAGAGTATATTAAACTTGTCATTGCTCAAATCAAAATTATATATCATGAGCCACACTTATGATGCATGCCGAATTGAAAGGAAAACTTTGTTATTGATGTTTCCAGTTGCTTATGTATGTATATTAATGTCTATTGATTATTCAGTAAATGAATGTGATATGTAAGTGAAAACGTTTGAATTTGAATGTTGACTGTGGCTTGACAACTTGCGGTACTGGCACTATTAGGCTAACGTGGCAGGCTGCTGTCCCTCACTGGACAGTCCAGTGGCCTTAGCACGAGCGGATTTATCGACCTATATCGAGATAGACGAAAAGAGCTCTTCAAACTGTATGAGATCCTAGCGTGTCAAATTTTTCGTACCTACGATGACGTCACGAGCGAGATTTAGTGATTAATAAATGTTATTGACGAGCTCTTGCAAGAAGGCACTGCACAATCAATCATTTTCGTTTCTGAGTGACGCGTCTTTTCAGGGCAATGGTCTCAGGTGGACAGACTTAGGTCGTAAAACTTTGATCGTGGATCAAACTTGCCACGCAAGGTAGGTACACTTTTACCGTCTATCTCGATATAGGTCTGTGCTCGTAGTTCAATAACGTGTCACTATCCCGCTCACATCTAAACAAAACAGCATCATGCGTCATATCCATATCGCGTGATATAGCGTTGTTCGTGCTAGACGGCCAGTCACAATAGTAGACAGTACCAATAAGTTGTAAAGTATTACCGACGGTGCTGAGTAGCGTATTAGGTCTGTATAATAAATGACTTGTGACAAAAGATCAGGGTGTTCTTTCTACTTTGGACATTATAAGTGACGGAGTGAAATTGATTGAAATGTATCTCAAATTATTGGCAATCTTAGCTTTACCCAGTAATAAAATATCAAAAATTTTATTTTGATATTCCATTCGTGTAACTACAATTTCAACTCACTTTCTTACACCAGAACCACTGCATAATAAGTATGTATAAAATATTAATTATAATTATACTGTGCAGAATATTAATGTGGAAGTAAACCGAGCCAGTATTTAAAATCCGAATGTCTGTAAGTATCTGGAATAAGTGCAATATCTAGGTATAATATATAAGATTACTAGCAGAAAAACTGTTTGAATTCCCAGTTCTGTTAAACAAATTTCGTTTAGGTACTAATAGAAGTAAAATGACGCTTTGTGCATTTTCAGTTGCATCATTAAAAATGTTTGTGTCAAACTTAGCTTCGTGGTTTTAAGTGGCTTGATTACTGTCAGCTTCCAAGTGGCTTGTAGAATCCCCTCACATAAAATACGATTGATGTTTTACTAACAATATCCAATACTTTAGACTTATGTCACAGGTCCAGGTTGTATTAAGGCTTCTCCCAATAAAACGTTACCTAATTTAAAGATTAGTAATTTTTAGTAAATCAATCCGAAAATAATTAGCTATTAATAAATGTGTGCTATACAAGTCCCTGTTAATTTAAAGAAAACTACAGAATGAGGTATATGGCTCCTGAATAAAGATGTGCATGTTAACATCGTCTTTGTAGGGAACCATAAATGTTTTTAAGTACATAAAGATATTTTTATATGTTCAGGTTAGGAAACATGCGACGTGTACCATAAAAGTAACTCGGTTAGGACCTTAGATTTGATAGTTCTTTTATAGACAGTTAATATTATTTTAAAGTTTGCTTTTAGATAAAAAATAAGTTTGTAATTTTTATTACTACGATATTAGATTAAATACTAACATTAAACTAAACCAAAAGTGCCCATTGAGATAAGTTTATTATATAAACAAGTCTTTTGTTCAGCATCTTGTTAACAAGTAATGTTTAGGCAACAAAATTAGAAAATAAGGAAATTATCGAGGATTGTTGAGTTTAGTTATCTAAAATTGTTGAGGTTTATTGATAAAAAAATTCATTTAGTTTTTTTACATGTAGTGTTTAACAAAAGACTTGTTTAGTTAGAGGCATTAATTAACATCAATATAAAATAGTATCTACTTTAAGTAATGATAAGAATGGTTTTATTATAGTTTTGTTTCAGAGAAGAAATTCTAATTACTATTTTGTTTCCAATATTTTATCACTTTTATCTGTTTTCACTGTAATGTATCTTGCTGTATTGCAGACATATCCAATATACAGACTGATTTAATACATACGTTTTATTTTTTTATACCTTGTATATCTATTATTATAGACTTATCTACCTACACAAAGCTTAAATAGGGATTATCGGTAGAGTAAACAAATGCGAAGGAATTAATTTGAGTAAATGTTTAAGAGTAATGGAAGGGCCGGATACCCAAGGTTACGGGGTCACTGCCTGTTTGCTCTATATGAGATAAGATTGAATTTTCTACACTTGTTTATAAAATCATATAAAATATTTTATTGAAAATTATAAATTACTAGCAGCCGCCCGCGGTTTCACCCGCGTGGTTCCTGTTTCTGTGGGAATATCGGGATAAAAAGTAGCCTATGTTACTCTCCGTCCTTTCAACTAAACCTATGCCAAAAATCAAGTCGATTGGTTGCTTAGTAAGGGCGTAAAGAAAGGACAAACAAACACACTTTCTTATTGATAACATAAGTTAGGATTAAATATAAGTCAACCAGGTTGAAGTCATATACAACTGCTATTGAAATAAAATATACAGCAGCAATAAAAAATATTAGTAAGATGACCACCTGTCACTGAGCGTTCAATTTTAAGATGAGTAAGTGCAAGCGCTTATTGAGCCAGTTTTCGCGTCCACTAAACTTACATCGTAACTTATAGCGTGTATAACCGCCTCTGTGGTCTAGTGGTACAACCACCGGTACTAGACCCAGGGGTCCCGGGTTCAATGATTGAAGATTCCGGGAGAGACTTGCTTCCATCTTCAGCCTTATCAATACTTAATATCAGGTATGATGAAGGCCAGGACCTCTATTTTTGAATCACTCGTCGCGCGAGTGGCGAGGCGAACGAGGAGGCGATCACGCGATTAGCGATCTTGCAAGCGTAGACATAGCACGCTTTTCGCTTTGCCCCTCGCGCGCTCGCGTTGGGTGGCTGTACTACAGGCGAAAAGAGAAGCTATGTTTATACCGGCAAGGTCGCTTTTACGGAATACGGAAACTCAAACGTCGCATGAAAATCAGTAGAATCCTCGAGACGAGTGAATCAAAAATAGAGCTCCAGGTCCACCATCGTTCCAAAAAAAAAACGACCACTAGTGGCTTGGTCAAGCAACTAGACGCGGCCACAAGTCGCCAGCGTAGAAACCTTCGACTGTGGCCGAACGTGCGCGCGAGGTAAGCCTCAAACGCGGCCACTAGTAGCGAGCGCGAGTGACTCGCAGCCTGTGGCCATTCAAGTGTCCCGTTTCCATTCTATACAAAATGTATATAAAACAACTCGTCCGCACCTTGTGGTCGCATTAAGTGGCTCAACTTGCGCTTGCTCTAAGGAATAGTTATATCATTATAATGAAAATAAAATGAATCATTAAAGCTAATTAGATTTTTTGAACTACCTGATGTGAAGTATTGACACAAAATACTAATAAGTACAAGTGATTGATAAGGCTGAAGATGTTGAGATAAATAATAATAAAGAGTATGCTTATGAGTATTACTAGGATGGAGAAATTAAAATCATTTTTGGTAGATCATATTGTGTTATTATCATTGGTCTTAACTTAACTGCAAAAGTATATTAAAGGTTTTATTTGAGTTGTTTTATCTAATACTGTAAACTTCGTTTTGTCTGTATATCATCTAATAGTATTCGAAGCTCTTCATCTTCAAATCGCCCTTCAAGTGAGGGTATGAGAGCTTTAGCTTCTTCAGGTGTTTCTGGGCATAAGTTTGCTAAGCTGGCCACTTCAAATTTGTGTAGCTTTTTAGACTGCAATAAACTGAAATCAAATATAACTCATAAGAAAATGCAACATAGAAGAAATTAAAAAAAACAACAATAAAATTGGACTTACTTTCTGACAGCTGCTATTGTCTCTTTATTTTTGAACTTTTTGAACATGTTTGTGTATGTTAATGTTTTCATAAACACTTCTGAGAATTCTTGCTCCTCCTCAGCAGATTCATTCTGTGCTTTTCTATGTTCCAGTAACATGTCTACTTCTGATATAAGTAAAGTTTCAGCATTTTCAAATTCTGAAAAGAGTAATTTATACATTATTATTAAAATAGGTTTCATTTCATTTAGGACTATATAATAAAGTAAGTGTGGATGCAGTAGGTAGATCAATTTGGTTTTGAAAAGTAATTAAAGTATTGTGGCATTGCGATAGATATACTGGCTATTCAGAGAAGTTTATACATTTTTTACTCTCAAGCTTTAGATGCTCTTCCAGCACTTAGAGCATTAAGGCTATGTTTGTACTACACATACAGCAAATCATCTGCCGCCAATTTTTGTGCCCCAAAGGGTAGTGGTTCTAAAATTTATCAATAAATTACATGAAATAATAGTTTAATTATGACTAAATTTGATTTACACCTTTGGGAAATTGTAAGTCTGCTGCATCTTCTTCTACGACATCTTGAATAGGACCAGCCATTGTTCACCTCTCGAACTTATTTTATTAAATTTATTGAGAAGCTGATGTATGACTACAAACCAGCCGACAGCGTGTCGTGAGCAAAGTTAGTTACTGCAAACCAGCGAACAAACTAACTCGCCTACTTCAACTTCAACTTTTTTGCTATGACGGCTAACTCGCCTACGCTGCTGGAAAAAAATTGAATTGACGTGACATGACAGTTGACACAGACAAATCTCTCTGTCAATGCCAAACATGCCAAATGTGTTTTTTTTATTCGTTGCTGTTAAGCATAGGTTAAGGTCATAGACCAACCTGCCTATGATGGTATGGTATAAGTGGAGCTAACACTCCGAATACCTACTTACAGCAAAATTATTATGTAGCATTAGCTCACTCTCTAGAGAATTCTCTCTCTTATTAATTTAGTTTTTTCCTTTTTAACACTATTATTGAACGGATAAGTTAGCATCTTGGATTCGAAATTAAATCAGCCACCACGTAAACATTTAAAATTACAATTTGTATTGATTTAACTACATATAACTACTTAATAACAAACAAAATCGTGATGCATGGAGTGTCCGCCATGATTACTCAACTTGCGATTTTGTTTGTGTTTTAAGGGGTGTGCTTGTAGAATCAATAAAATGTTTGCATATATAATATATATTTGTTCTTGACGACCTCCGTGGTAGAGTAGTACGTGCATCGGTTTCAAGGTGTCGCCTACTCTGAGAGCCTGGGTTCAAATCCCGGTAGGGGCAAATTTTTGTATTATGAATATATAATTATTTATAGTATAATTATATGTATTTGTATCCGTTAAAAACATGCCTGTGTGTATTATGTATGGAATACTAGCGTAACCCCTAGTATTACAAGCCTTACTTCTCTAGAGTGGAGAGTGAGATAACCTAGCGCTTGAAACCGGGGGCCTACTCCGTAAACAATATGGATATGGACATGGGCTTCATTTGACAGTTAAAAGACCATATAAGATAATTTTTATGAGCTTTAACTGTCAATTGAAGCCCATATCCATTCCATATTTTTACGTGGTAGGTTTGAAAAAGAGCCGTTAATTAGGGTTTTTACAAAAACTACTTCCGACGTATTCGGAATGAGAGCGCTTCAAAAACCTAAATAAAACGGTTTAATCCAACGCGAAATGTACAACCTACAACTGGCGATGCGATCAGGTTAATAGCCACCTTCAGTGTGTAGACATAGTCTCGATAGTCGTTTTGCCATTTGCGCGCTCTCGTTGGGAGAGCGGTATTTCAGACAAATACTGAGTTTATGTCTACGTGCGGAAGGTCGCTATTACCTTTGCCACTCACGTGCTCGCGTTGTATCTTTGTGTTTAGGTACTTATAAAGAGCAGAAGAAACCTTTTGCTTTTTTGTTAAACCGTTTTTTTAAGGTTTGGGTAGAGCCAAGCCTTAGTTTCTTTGTACAGTCACCTGAAATGATATGTATACATGGACAGATTTGCAAATATATGTATCCATTTTATATATCAAAACTAAGTATCTTTGTATCTAGAATTATATATTCTTCAAAGTGCGTCCAAATTAAGAATAAGTTTTTCTTCAAAGTAAAGTATACAAGACATTTTCAGTGAAAAGTATACAGTTACAAAGTCATATTTATGTATAAGTGATATACACTCTTTTCATCGTTTATTTGTATACACTTACAAAACTGCAGCAGTTTTCAGTATTCTGACTAAATGTGTACCAATTTTAATAAACATGTATACATACCTCTAACCTACATAGTTTGCTTTGCCATCATAATGTAAACACTGATTTTTCAGTATTCGGCTTCATTGCAAGGAGTTTCTACATGTGTTTTCTTTTTAAATAATTTTGACTGTCTTTTGTTAAGGAATAATAAACTCAGCTCGAATTTTATTTTTTATATTTTCGAATTATTGTTTTTAAGCCGACACTGATTGAAGGAGTTATCACTGTTTGAAAGACTCTTTTAGAGTATGGCGGAACGGCTATTCTGGTAACTTGACTTCAGCCAAATTGACACGGACTCTTCCTTCATAACAGTTCGATTTAATGATAGCTTAGGGAATAGATATTTATCTTTTTAATTTATCTTTATTGCAATTTAAGATTTATCTATTTATTGCAATACAAAAATATTCAATGCCATAGAGCATTCTCTAACAGTCAACCAGTAAGGAAGTGGTAGTTACTTTATCTATGTTGGCGGCAATACAACTATAACAGTATTAAAATTAAATGTAACAAATAGCATTTCTTTGTTTGTATAGGAATAGAAGAGTACTGTTTCTTTGAAAGATTGCTTATTACCATAGACTTTTTTTGTATTCTATATAGGCTTAATATTATAGAAAGGAGATGTTCCATTTTTGTACGGAGGCTGGGCTCCCTAATTCCTACAGTGATGAAATTTTAAAAAACCTTAAAATATAAAAAAACGGTTCCATGAAATAGCAATATTAAAAGGGTTTTGAATCAATTAAGCGGTTTATAGATGTTTTTTCTGCTCTTTATAAGTACCTAAGCACAACGGGACAACGCAAGCGCGTGAGTGGCAAAGCGGAAAGCGACCTTCGGCACGTACACTTAAGCTCGCTACTTGCCTGAAATACCGCTCTCCCAACGCGATCGCGCGAGTGGTTAATCAACTAGCGAGTTTATATCTACATACGGAAGGTCGCTATTAGCCTAATCACCCCGCCAGTAGTAGGTCCATTTCGCAGTTTCGGTTAAACCTGTTTATTTAGGTTTTTGAAGCGCTTTCATTCCGAAATACGTCAAAAGCAGTATTTGTAAAACCCTTAATCAAAAACCTCAATTAACCGCTCTTTTTCAAACCGGTTTCAAGTCCTGGCTAAATGTTTTCGACTTTTGTTTGTTGTTGTTGTGTAGTCTCTCTTCTCTCTGTCTGTCAAGCAAGTGTCAACACAAATGTCTCTGTTCTGGTAGAAGTTTGTTTGTTGTTTCTGAACCACAGAACAATATTACTCAGGGAGTTCTGAACTTTCTGACTGCTGTCACTGTCACTTCATTTGTGGCTATATAATTTGTGATTTGTGGTCACTTCTGTGGTGCGGAATACAACAACAAACTAGTTTTATAATATAAATACATTGTTAGTTAATAATTAAATTTCTATGTTAACGAAAAAGAAAAATAGTTCCAACAACAGAAAGATTTGCGTACATTTAACTGTATCAATGTAATTATGTCGAAAACTCCCGACGCAGTCCATAACTTTATTCCAAGAGGTACTATTTGATAAAGTAATAAAACGCATTTATTAGGTTTTGTTTATTATTGTTGCAAATTAAAATCAATACAACCAACTGTATCAATGTAATTTTTGTAATTATGTCGAAAACTCCCGACGCAGTCCATAACTTTATTCCAAGAGGTACTATTTGATAAAGTAATAAAATGCATTTGTTAAGTTTTGTTTATTATTGTTGCAAATTAAAATCAATACAACTATATTAAATTTCAACACAATGTTAACTTTTATCAAAAGACTGAGATCGAAAGCATTATTTTCTTACTGACGCCTGCCTACCCTAAGATCTTCGAACTATAGTGGTTGCCACCCGAAGTCTCGTCTTCTCGCCACAAAAAATATAAAAACAGGAACGCCCTTATTTGTTTGAAATCAGGTGGACCAGGATCAGAACCGGAATTACAGAACTTCGCTGACCGTTTGCAGACTTAGCTTAGGAAATTAAGAAAATTGTTTTACAGATAACGATCTATTATAAATAAATTCCAAGGGTATATCCCCTTGTCTGTGCCTCCCGATCCGACCCCTAGGGTTTTAATTCTAACCAACTGTTCTATCTTTCAGAGCTACTGTCTCCAAACAAGGATTTCCCAGGAGTGTCTAAAACTGTTTTCACTCATGTTTCCAATTTACATGGGTTGTTGAATGACTGGGGAAGGATAAAAGAAAAAGGAGTGAAGCTATGCAGGGCTATTTTAGGTCTAAAATTATATGAATGCGATGATGATTATTACCCTCATCAGTTAAAGCCGCTCATGGATAGCTTTGTTGAAGCTCTTGAAAGCTTGCAGAGCATTGCTGATGGTGAGATAATTAATTTAACTATTTAGTTCAATATTTCATTATTCTCAGGACACCGGTGTCCTGCGAATAATGAAATAAAGACCTGCCAGGTTAAATTTTCTACACAAATAACTAAAATGTTCTAAAATTCTAGGTTGTAACAAAACTTTTGTTTATCAGGTGTCAAAACTATAGATAATCAGCTTCAAGCCTTGGCCAAACTGCAAGCAACAGATGATCCAGTAATACTAACATGGACAGTGAAACAAATATCAGAAACAGTTGCGAAAATATCCGATTCTATTAAAAAAGAATATGAACTAAAGAAAGTTGTAACAGGTATGTATGCACTTGAATTTGCTTTAAAAATAAAATAAATAAAAATAATAAAAACTTTATTATCTCCACACAATAGTGCAGTATAACTAAGAACTGTAAGAACTAGGTACAGTATAACTTAAATCTATTGTGGGAGACTGGTGCCTGTACTAGGTAAGACCTCTATAATTACTGGTCACCAGGTTCCTACCTCACGGAATCGAACACTAATTGGTAGTACCGTTATAAGCAAGGTATGTATAAAGAAATAAAGAAAGAAATATAATTTATTCGACTAAAAAAATAAGATACAAACATGACTTACATTAATACACACAATTTAGTTGAATTGCTCCCCAACCTCAGCTATTTCCACAACAAGTGTGACGCTGATTTTCAGGTGGGGCCAATAACAAATAGATAGCACTCTACACACAGAGAACAGTTACAACAAATAATTAAAAATTAAAAGAGGTAACAGACAAAAAAACACAATTACATAAGTTATAGACAAAAACACACTTAAAATTACTTAATTCCAGGTACATACCTAATTAACTTTACACACACATGTTACATAAAAAAGGTAGAATAAGTGAAACAGAAGAAAAGAAATGTAGGAAGCTTGAAATATTTATCTGTTGAAAAAAAATAGTCTAGTAATAGTTTACAAAAACAGGCCAAAGAAGAAATATTACGTATTGGTGGTGGTATATTATTCCACATCTTACTTGCGACATATTTAAAGTTACCCTTTAAAGCGGTGGTTCGGTGGGTAGGTAAGATTAGTTGAGCAAGGCGATTGCGAGACGACCACACAAGTTTGTCGTATAAGTATGACGGTTTACAATACTTATGAAATGTAGTAAAAGCCAATAGGCCATTTTTCAGTACGGCCAACAAACAGCAATGGTAAAGTTTATTTCCTGTACGTATATCTTTTTATTTACAAAACCTCAAATAAACTACTATAACTCATTAAGCTTAGGTTTTCGGTTAGTTTATTTATTAGTTATAGGAACTCAAAATAACGTACATTAATTAGTTCCAGAGATGCATGGCATGGCTTTAACTAAAAAAAAAAGTTGAAAATGGCTTCTACAACATATTTCTTCTGCTTGGTACAATTTACTAAGTTGTATAAGACTTCATAATTTGTTTTAGAATTAAAAAAAATGTAAAAGGACGAACATGTAATTTAGTGTAGTAAGTGAAGCACACGTTTATGACAAAAATCATATTATTTAAACGTTTTCCATTATTTAAAACTAATATTGTACTTTTTCTCACAAACACTTATCATCAAACTAAAATCAAGACAACCTCTGAACTATTCAAAAATAGGTAGTAACAACGAACCTTGTTATTAAAATCTTCTAATCTTCTGCCAACGTAGCATGCGCACCGCGACTAGCGATGTGCCGCTGGAAATATTCCCATTTCCAAGTAATTTACTCGTTGTAAACTTACGGGAATATTCCCAATATTCCCGGAAACTTTCCCAAAGTTTCCAAAATAATATATTTTCAAGTATGGTAAAAATTCTGTGCTATTTATATTTTCTTCTTAATCCCACGGTTACGCAACAACAATTATGTGCATGCGCTTGCTTGAGCCGCGAGGGGAGGGTCCCGCCGCGCCGCCCCCCCCCCTTTCCTCTAGTTTAAAACAAAAGAAACACGTTTACCCCAGTGTTGCTTTGATTGTCGAGTGTGCTGTGCTAGCTGTGTTAGTCATAATGAGACCAAAAAGTAAAATTTTTGATTACTTTGTACAAACTGCTAACGAACGAACAAATTATATATGTTCATTTTGTAAAATGGTATACAAATATAAAAATAACTACTAGCTTTGCCCGCGACTTCGTCCGCGTGGAATAGTGATTTTCGGCGAGGGCGGAACTTTTCGCATTATATCGATTGTCCTAAAGTCGTTTGTCATACATCAATTGGCATAACCATCAAATAGCATAACATTAATGTCACATATTTTTTCCTTCGCATAAATTTTAAGTAGCATAACTGTCTAAAGGCATATTATTATGAAGCATATTAAATGAAATCCCTAATTTCATTTGGCCTAATATACGCAGTCCTAAAATCCTTTAGCAAAATTTTATTTGCCATAACTATAGAAAAACCAAATTTTATTTGGCATATTATAATTTTTTATGGTAAAAAAATGATACATAACAATTTCTATTATTCTTTTGGGTTAGGGTGTCGCAAAGGGGGTGCAGGACTTAAAAAATATTTCAACAGATTTTGTATGGATCAGGGACTTGTAAAATTTTCAAGAATGAATTTTATAAAAATGCGAATATCTTGAAAACGGTGCGTCGTAGCTAATCTAACAAAATTTTCGACCCCCCTTTGATACCCCCGGAGATACTAAGGAGGAATCCGACGGACATATATATTTTTTTTTCTCAAATTTTTTGGAAATAAACAGAGAAGGGGAGACGGGGGGCTGCAGCAACAAACTGTAACAGACGTTTCAGGTTAGGTTAGGTTAGAACTGTGACCAAAACCAGAAAAAATAGTTTTTATTTATTTAAAAAAACACTTTTTTAATTGCGTACTAGTCAGTGACAGAAACGCCTAAAAACCGATTCCACGCAGTCTTGTATGCCCTACCCCTAGACTGTAATTTAAGCCCGTGTAGGCGCGGAGGGGCGAGGCGGCCCGCGATCTGAGGAGCAGGTGGTGACTGAAAACCATCTGCGACGATAAGCTCGCGTAGGACCGCCAGAGCCCCGCAGCGCCGGATCCGTGACAGAAATCATGCATGCTGCATACCTGCTTGCATGCTGCATGCCTGCTTGCATGCTGCTTGCCTGCTTGCATGCTGCACGCCTGCCTGCATACAGCAATTATGTTTTAAAAAAAAACGTAATTCTATTATTCATTGTGATTATTATGCTATAAATTTATTATTCTTTAAACAAAATATGCGTTAAGATATTATTCGTTGTGATCATTATGCTTTACATTAGTTATGCTTTTAAAAATTATGCTTAAAGCTATTCTGCGTTTCAAAATTTATGCCTTTTCTTTATACTTATATTATACTTATGACAAACAATTTTAGCCTACACTATATTAGGACTTTTAAAATTATGCATCGTGATAATATGCAACATGATGATAACATATGCTTAAAATTACGGAGCCATTTTCAGCAGCATTTTTAATTCTTTAGGCTTAAGCTTTTGTTTCTTTTTTATTTATATGTTAGTACAGCGCTATGAATGCATATTAACATATTAAACAATTATATCACATAGCCTACCGCCCGCGGTTTCGCCCGAGGGAAAGTGATATTTTTCCGGGATTTAAATTAGCCTATGTCACTCTCTAGCTCCTAAACTACCCACATACTACAAAACATGTCAATCCGTTGCTCCGTTTTCACGTGAAAGACGGACATACAAACAAACACACTTTCACATTTATAATATTAGTATAGATTGTATGTCAAAAGAAAATACATATTATGCTGAACAATGTCTCTTAAGATGCTATATTTGTATCTCTTATAGTTTAGCTGGGCTGCTAGGGTTCCACATAAGGTGTACCAGACCTTCGATATTTTTCCGTCAATAGAAAATGTTCATTACGTTAAACAACTTTTCTTAAGAGGCTATGTTTGTATCTCATGTAGTTTAACTTGGCTGCTAGGGTTCCACATCAGGTGTACCAGATCTTCAAACTTTGTACGTCAATAGAAAATGCTCATCACGCTTAACAATTTTCCTTAAGACCGTATTTGTATATCTCTCATAGCTTGACTGGACTGCTATGGTTCCACATCAGATATTGCGATCTTCAAAATAAATTATAGCCTATATGTTGGCGACGACCAATAGCTGTATAACAAAAAAGTTTCATTAAAATCCGTTCGGTAGTTTTTGCGTGAAACGCGGACAACAGACAGACAGACAGACAGACAAAAAATTCAAAAACTATATTTTTGGTATCTGTTTCGTTTAAGAAGACCCCTGGTGGGAGGTATTTTTTTCTAATAATTCTTTTCAATGTATATAATTGGATCGCTTACAGTTTTACTATAATTAAGTATATGGGTATTGGAAATATTCCCGGAAACATTGGAAATTTACTGGGAATATTCCCAGGAAAATTGGAAATTTTCGCCATAAGTGATAATTAACCTTTGGCATATTCATTAAGCCTTGTAATATTGCCAATAGAATGGTTAGCATACAACAAAAAAATACTGTAATACAACACAAGCAATTTTCCCCTAAATTTCCGCTTTTGGGAATATTGCCGGGAACGCTTCTGGGAATATTCCCAATGTTTCCAATATTCCCGGGAACGGCACATCACTAACCGCGACTCGCTGTCGACCCTTATCTCGCGATGTCTGTCCCGCTCTTATTAATACGTTGTGAGCGGGACAGCCAATGCGCTCGCGCGAGAAAAGTGTCGAGAAAGCTTTGTCGAGGTGCGCATGCTACGCATGCTGTTTTATTAAACTACGAGATACATCTGCGCGTAGTGCCCACAAGAAAACAGGAGAAATAGGGATAAGGTAATAGGTTGGGGGAAAAGTTTCTTCGCATTTTTTAAGAAAATAAAAAAAAATAGTTTATTTACATAATAACTAAAGTATGTAGGTGCCATTTTGTTCGATAATTTTTTGCTATTTTGTAGGTAGGGACATGATCCCATTGCTATAGAAATTTTGGGGCTTCTGATCAAAATACCGCGACAAGTGGTTTTGGCAGTCCTCTCGTGATGTTAATCCCTTCTGTTGATTAATTCCGGCCGCTTTTTCGCAACTTCTTGCTTTAATCTCATTAGTTGTTCGCAGTAGAGTTCAGAATCGATGGTCCTGCCTGGTGGTAACAGCACATAATGAATAATGCCTTTCCAATCCCACCACACACACAGCATCACCTTGTTGCGAGTTAACCCGCACCACAGTCTGTGAAGCCTGACCGGCCTTTGACCACGACCTTTTTCGCACGTTCTTGTACGTTTGTGTACGTGATCCACTTTTCATCACCAGTTGTCAGCTTCTTCAAAAATGGTTCGGTTTTATTACGTCGTCGTAATAAAGAATCACAAATGAGTACACGGTTCATTAGATTTCTTTCACTGAGCTCGTGAAGTACCCAAATATCGAGCATTTTTGTGTACCCAGTATTTTTCAAATGCGCCAAAACTGTTTTGTGGTCAATTCCCCGTTCTTCAGCTACGTCGTAACTACTGATAACTACTACCGATCTTGCTCCACTTTTTCAAAAATGGCATCCATTTTATCCGTTATAGGGCGACCAGGGCGACGTGCATTTTTGACATCAAAATTTCCGGATTGATAACGATTAACAGCCGTTCCCAATAACCTATCCAAAGTAACAGATAGGGCTACTATAGTTTTGTTGCTTAGTTATTACTGTTAAATGACAGGAAATAACAAAGATTGCCTAGCAACTGAACCGCGGTAGGCCCATCTCTAACTGACGATAGATTATTGGGAATGGCCGTAAACTAATAATTATAGATTTTTTATTTTTGCATTTTTCAATGCCATTTTTTTACTCTGAAAAATTTTAAATAGAAAAATATTGGAGAAAATTAACTCGGCCACAAGTGAATTCTCAGATGGGACTCGACCCGTGGTCGTGCCTTTGGAAATCCGGTCCAATGCTCTAACCACTGACCACCGTCGAAATTCTCGGTAGGTCCGCAAGTCTCGGTAATAATCATAATCATCTTATTTGCCATAAAAAGGGTAATAATATAGTAATAAAACAATGTCGCTATGTACCTATTTAGCCGTAACAAATATTTATCATCCTACTAGTTATTGACTAAACAAAAATTATGATACCTACAATGAAATTAGTGAAATGAAAGGCCACGCATCAAACCACATTCCTATTTCCGCATTGACTTCAATAATTCATCTATCTACAGAGTCGTGTTTTCGAGTAGCCACTGACGCAAAACTTTTTAAAATTTTCTCAGTGGCAAACATTTTATGTCTTCAGGTATATGATTAAAAATGGTAATACACATCGCATAACAATTTTTAAATAAACGCGTTGTATTCGGGTCTGTGCCTAGTACTAATCTGATCTGATCTGACAGATTTTATGAAATTAAGTATTAAGATTTTGGTATGTGAATACTGCCACTTCAAAAATATTAATTTACGGTAGCGGCAGTATGTTTAAAAGTCTAAAACACGGTCGGCATGGTTCATCTGGAGCTATGTGACATATTGCGCGTACACACCTTTTTTGTGCAATAAAGGCCTGTTTATTTTCTGTACTGTTTCCCCAAATTAGAATCCCATATCTCAGAACGGATTCAATGTAGGCGAAATATGTAATTACTGCTGTAATTCTACATGCTACCATACTAAGTTTATACAGAGCATAATCAAAATCAAATCATCTTTATTCACATAAAACAGAGAAAGTTACAGATGGTCGTATACAATGTTGATCTTCCGTTTTGCCAAACAAAGGGGATGTGAAATGTCACTATAAAATAAAAAGAAAATGATTAATAGGTAAATAATTGCAAATAAAATAAAATTGTATATCATTAATGTCATTAATAATAAAATAATTCATTTTATGTCAATATTTAAATTAAACATATTCAATATTATAATATTATTTTTAAATTAAACATATGCAAACCTATTCAACTTGTTGCATACCTTTTCGATAGGATTTTCCAGTCAAATCTTGAATCAATATTCATACCTAAGAATGTCACATTTTGAGCCGTCCGTAGAGTTTGTCTATAAAGTAATGTCAATAGCATTGGTCTTTAAAATCATTGAAATTCATTAAGTTTGTCTTTGATAAATTAATTTTCAGATTATTATTTTGTAACCAATTTGTTATTAGTGTCAGAGTCTCTATTAAATCCGCCTGGTGCTGGTCCACCGAGGCGTCAGCATTTGATGATACTATTACTGATATATTGTCGGCAAACAGTATAGTTTCGGTTTGGTGCCGGTACAATATCATTAACGTAGAGCAGAAATAGTAACGGCGAGATCACCATGGCTTGAAGAACACCATATATTTTGCTTGCACACATTTTGCTTAAACCTTAATCTTACTGTCACCGTATTATTTTTATCATCAAGATAGTTAATCTCAACACATTGGTATCTGTTTTTTAAATATGAGCGAAGCCAGTCATATGCTGGTCCTCTCACCCCGTATCGTTCTAGATTTGCTAATAGGATGTCATGATCCACCAAATCGAAAGCGGAAGAACAGCACTGTTGCTGTTCCTCGATATGTCTTGGTCTTTTAATAAAATGAAAACTACAGAGTTTTCATTTTTTTATACACATTATGTAGGACGCTTTTCACAAGATAGAAAGCCGCGTGAACTGTTTTTATTTTTTTGGAAGCCGTATTGGTTTTTTGAATAATGTTGTGATGTGTTAGGTATGATATCAGCTTTTCATACATCACCTTTTCAAATATTTTGACAAATATAGGTGAGAGTGTAATCAGTCTATAGTTCGCTACATCAGATGCGTCTCTCTTTTTCTGCAGCGGTTTGACCAAAGAGTATTTAAGTTTGTCTGGAAAAGTTCCCGTTTCTAGTGAAAGGTTAATCAGCAAAGTTAATATCCGCAATAATTGAATGTTTCAGGCTTTTATAACTTTTGTATTTATAGAGTCCGTAGCCTTCCGATTTCGAATTTTTTAACGACATTATAATTATATTTTTTGTTTTTTCGTCAACTGGTGTTAGGAACATTGAGTCACTTGATTGATTGTAATTATATGTAAATGTCGATTAATGTGTGTTATTTTTTATGTCAGTTATGTCAGTGAACAGATCATTTAGCGATGCCCAGAGGTTTAATATGTCAATTCCATTACATGTCAATTTATTTATTTGTTTTATTTAGTTATTTTGTCCTATTTCATTTTTAACTACTGACCATGTCGCCTTTACTGTGTTCTGACTATTTAGAATATATTTTCTATTCGATAGTTTCTTTGCCTGTGTTCTGCATTTTTTTAGTAATTTATTATATGTCAGATATTTTTCACGGTCATATTTATAGCTTTGCTTGAGTAATATTTAATTCGTAGCATCCTATTTTTCTTACAACTTTTAGTGCAAGTCCCCTAGATGCCTATTTAATTTTTTGAGATAAGTTAATTTTTATCTTGATCTTGGTCCGCAAGTCTCGGTAGCTCAGTGGTTAGAGCATTGGACCGGATTTCCAAAGGTCGTGGGTTTGAGTCCCATCTGAGAATTCACTTGTGGCCGAGTAAATTTTTTCCAATATTTTTTTATTTAAAATTTATCATACGCTTAAACCAAAGTTTTGCTACTCTCACAGACACTGTACTAGGTCCATAAACATCGCAAATTTTTTTCGCGGCTTGCGTTGCATTTTTGCATTTTTTGTAGTAATTTTTTTAATGAATCGCCTTTTATTCACTCATCTTGATAAAATCTACATAATTTGAAAATTTACTTAAATTTTTTTAAAAAGAAAACTATCATTAGAGAGTGAGTCGAAGTGTGTTGTAAAAGCCTTTTTTTCGCATTTGAACTATTTAAATATAGAGCGCGCGATTCTTACTAATTGGCCAAAATCTGTTTTCAACAGTTTTCCGGCCCGGGCTGTCCTCCGGACCCCACCGGAAACCCGGACAGACAGCTTAAGCTGTCAGCCGAATCCTGAAAGGCTAGGCTGCCAGTTCACATTTAATAATATTTATCAATTTGATCTCTTAATAATTTATAATGTTGTTTCAGAAAACATTGCTCATTGCAGAGATGAAAAACTAATTGATATCTATGTTAGTTCTTGGGAACTGGAACCTTACTACGAGCCCAACGCATACTTATTTGCTGAAGTTGGTTTACCTGGCATTACGTGATTTTATTGACATGTTTTAAAATAAATTGTTTAATAACTTATATCAATCTTGTTTATTGCTGACTAGTGGCCGCCCGGGTGTACACCCACGTGTTCCGGTTACCGTGGGAATTTCATAATAAAATGTATCCTATGTTTAAATCCAGCCCCCCCTAGCATGAACACCGCTATATCACGCGATATAATATTACGCATGATGCTGTGTCGCCTCGGACACAGTGACGTTACCGAGATACAAGTCGATAAAAGCCGTTCATGCTAGGCTACAGGCTATAAACTATTTATGTAGGTATTCCAAATTTCATCCAAATCCATCCAGCCGTTTTTTGCGTGATTGAGTTGAGTCTTAGAATAATAACGCCATTATTCTAAGAGTTGAGTATAAATAGAAGGTAGACTTGTACGCAACAAGCTTCCCATGATCTCGACCACATTCACGAATTTAATAGTTTACTACTCTATTTTGTGCTATTAGCTTAGGCATTAGCACTAAAAGTTTGGAGGAATTAACCATGGTGGTTTTATTTTATTCTTTATTATTTATTTCTAATCAGTTTTAACAATTACAATAACATTTTACAGTTTATACTTACTTATCGATCTACTTATCTTACAAGTTTGTAAATATTAACGTAGGTACTTCGCATATAAACCATAAACGCCATTGCAACACTGGGTTTTGTACCTCTACCCTCCGTAGTAGTATAAAACTGTTTTACGGTAAGATAGTCTCCTCCAATCGGGTCACAACAGACGCACATTACAAAGGTTAATTCGTCCAAGACTAAAAGGCGGCAGAATGGTCCCAATTTTAAAATAAGAAAATCCTCTGTGCTCTTACTTAAAATGGGTAGTAGGTAGTCGCCAATCTAACCTAATCTAAACCTATTTTTTCCGCAACCCGACCTGGATTTTTAGTTGCTCAATTTAGTAATTTTTAGTCGACCGGTTTTTTATATTCTTTTTTTAAAATTCCGACTTCCGTCTCGTGCCGGTTGTGGTTGTTGCTTAACGAACACTGGAAAAGTACATATCATACTGTTTATACGTAGATCAATAAAATAATAAGTAATAAGAAAATATTCAATAATATTTTAAACCTTAACCATTTTGGTTTTTGGTGCCTATAAGTAGGTATGTACCTACTAGTGTTTGTATTAATAATAAACTAGTATTAGGAAGAGCTCAGTGGCGCAGTGGTTCGCGCGCTCGGCCTGTCATTGTTGCTGATAAGCAATTTTCGGAACCGTCGCAAGCTCAGCACAGGATCGGTGACCAAAAATGTATTGTCTAGACCTCCGTGCTTCGGAGAAGGCAAGTCAAGCTGTTGGTTCCGGCTGTATTTGCAGTTGCAGTCGTTAAAACCCACCGATCCGCATTGGGCCATGGACAAATAGACTTGATCATGCTGACAATCACTTAAGTATTTGTCTTGTCCGGAAATCGAACCTCTGCGTAGAAGATGGGTATCCATACCCCTGCGCCAAGCAGGCCGTCGAAATAGAATAGTAAATGATTTTGAGAGTATGAGGTGAGAACCTACATGAAAACAGTAGCTTTGGAAAATAATTCCACATAATTGTGTTCCACGAGTGTTTGTTTGCGGCCGGTTGCTATGGATACAACCTCGATGCCCATCTCTCGTAGCCATAATATGTAAATTATTGGACGTCCCAAGGTTAGCTAAAATGTACTACGGGGATTCGTAATTGGCAAAGATTATGGCCGTTATTGTATTTTTAGAAGTAGGGAAATAATGCGATGTTGTCTAAGTTTCATAGCCTGCTAATTAATACAAAATAAATGTATCTAGTAACTACCCTGACCCTGTCACCTGGTAGGTACATATCTTAAACCTATTTATTATTTTAAACGTAAGTACTAGGGGAAATGCTTTTACCCATCCCTCGCCCCCACGTGCAAGGACAATTCTGCTTTTTTTAATGAAAAACGGTGAGACTCAGCCTTCATCATACTTAACTGATGTTAAGTATTGATACGGTTGAAGATGAAAGCGAGCTTCTCCTGCAATCCTCAACCACTGTGAAACTGGATATCTTATCTCTAACTGTTGGAACACAACAATGCTGAAAATATTGTTGTTATGGCGTCAGGCTTAGATTACGATAGTGGTGGCTAACCAGGCGGACTTAGAACAAGTCCTACCATCGACAGTTCCTACACAGCTTTATTGACCGCGCACTCCATCCGACGCCCCTTCCGTGCCGTGCCACCCAGCCTATACTACTTAATCTTTAGCCTATACCTACCATATTAGAAGAAAAAATAAATATGTACCTACCCTAATTCCGCAAGTAAAAACACATGCAAGATGCACCGCCCGCCGGCACGCAAATAAATGCAAATACAAAACAGTGACACACCTTGCACCTTCACCGACTACTCTACACGTGTTTTGCCCACACACGGAGCATCCTCAGGATTTGTTAGACCGTGCAATACCAGCACCAAGTGAGTTTACTCACTGTAAACTGGTCCTAAACAGCCGTGTTTAATGCTTCCAAACTCCTACAAAAGTATCTGTTTCATACTTTAATCTCTGTATGAAAACTAACTGTTTCATACTTAATTTTATAATCTATTGTACTTCTCAGCCACATGACACCCACTGCTGGGTATAGGCCTCACAAAGGATCTTCACGACAATAATATGAATGCGTGGGCAAATGCCTGTTAAAATTATAATATTGGTAGTAATGTTAGCTGTGAACCGCGCCATTTGCCGGCCGCCATTACAGTGTCAATCGGCATTGCCGTTAGCGTACATTTTACACATTTGACGTACGTTTTTGACGTCCCATGTGTAATGTACGTTTTAAGCTTCACATGTGTAATTTTTAAAGAATTCCGCCAGAAAATTGTATGACCTAGCTAGAAGGTTTCATGAAATAGAGTACACTATTTTATAGTATTACTGTTTTGCATTCCAACAAAACAGATATTATGTGTGTGAGAAAACACACAGCGCTGGATGAAGAAGCGCGTTCTAGATTACCGAATAAATACCTAGTTTATCTTCATATAAACATTTTCTTTCACTTACCACTAGGCTGAATGATCTGCCATACCTTTGTCATGAAGCTCTCATTCGACGAACGTCAATGTCACTTGTCATAGTGTCTTCACCAGCAAGCAACTTGCTCAGCGCTGTGTGTTTTCTCACACACATAATATCTGTTTTGTTGGAATGCAAAACAGTAATATTATATGTGTTTCTAAAACACACAGCGCTGGATGAAGACCTGTTTGATATCTGCTGGTGAAAGAAAGATAAACGCTATGTGATTAAAATTATTCTCAGTGATAATATATACAACCAAGATAATGAATTTCAAAATTGTTACTTATTCAATACAAAAGGTATCAGCATATCTAAACTTTCTACAGAATAATAACTTAAATAACAAAAATCCCCTTGTAGGTATTTTCTTCCAATTAACCTGGAATTGTACCTTTGTAAAATAAAATTAATAATCGTTAGATCAAAACACTTCAGATCAGTTAGACCTTGCGGTAAACTATTTACTTACTTGAAATTTAACATTACAAAAATTATTGACTTAATAAAAGGTTTCTACTACCTGTATCTGAATCAGAACCTGTTTACTCATATTCTCAGTAGAAGGGTTTTCGGTCCAACTTTCTTATGCTATAGCTGAACATAATGTATTCTCCATTGAAAACTCCATTAAAGACTTATTATTCCTTCTCAAAAACTGATCTTATCCATCCAATCATGGTGCCTGTAGCTGGGTTGTCCACCGCAGAAGTGAAATAACAGTACTTATTATTATTATTTTTCTATACAGAACTGGACTTATGAACTCTCTAGATGTTCTTTTAACCAACAACTTCTTCTAGATTTATCCATCTTACACCCAAAACTAGATAAAAGTAAAGCACCTTCTGCACATCACTATATATATATTATATATATCTTAAGTTCTATTAAGGTGAGATCATACTCTCCTTCCAGAGGCCAACAGTTGTATTATTGCTGTTCTCCTTTCAAACAATAGGTCTGAAATTGGTAATTGGTTTGAAGTTCTGTAGTTCAGAAAGATAATTTAACAGGTTTTGTTGGGCTTTTGGGTTGGGCAGGAGGTAGCTTCTTATTTTAACCCTTGATGTATGAAAAAGTGTTTTTCCCATATGCTAGACGGGGAGCAAAACGATAAAGACAGCAAGTGCCAGCTTCTGCCTTCCAGTGCAGCTAATAGCCAGAAACCAGAACAGAAGCCTGTAAATGGAAAAGGCATCTTATGAAACTATTGTAGGTGATGTGGTGACAAACTGTCACTATAGTTACTACATTATATACCCCACTTAGTAGCAAATGTTGCGTTGTTTATGTGAGGCTATAACACTGAAGTTTATAGGTACACTTTGAACTCTCAAGCTGCACCCTTTGATGCTCCGCCAAACCCACAAGAGCATATCTGGCGTCAGGCCCACCAGCATGAACACTGATATATCACGTGACAATATGATCTGATTTGTCTTGCTTACCCTGCTAAGCTGAGCGTGCCAGTGACACGTTACCGAGCTACGAGCTTCGATAAAAGTCACTTGTGCTAGGGCTACAGGGAGAAGTATGTATAAAAAGATTTTTGATATACCTCATTAATTACAGAAACAGAACATTAATTGACTGTAATCTGCTATGCAATCCTGGAAATTGCATATTTATGTAAAAGATTTGTGCGAAAGTCAAACTATCTTCTGAATCTCAAAATACTGCATTACTCCATTTAGAAGCTATTTTTGACACTTATTGTGTAAGTAAACAATCCCTTTTATTTGAGGGTGAAAAAGTATTGTGTTATAATTTATTCCTTTACAGTTTTTATCTTAGAAAATAACCTTTATCTCATTTTACTGGAATGAGAGATTAGGTTTAATTCTCGATACAATTTATCACTTAATAATCATATCGAATGTAGGTATATGAGCCACAAGAGCTTACCTACCTGCTAGGATTTATTATGAGAATCGATACAAACTTTTTAACCCTATTGAACTTACTTACCCCTTTTTAAATTATTTTGTCAGGTTCATTTTGGAGTACCTACCTATACGTCAATTGTTGAGGTTTGAGCCGACAGCCCTGCCATCCCGGCACGGGCTGTCTTAATGATAGGCGGTCGGCAGTGCCGTAGTACCCCCCCGAGAGGTACGCCGCCAAAGTGTTCTCTATATAGAGCACACACTGACCAGATAGTTAATAAAAAATATTTTTATATATATGTATACATTTATACATGATTGTTAATTGTACAATAGAATTGTTCTTCTTTCATTTCATTGTTTCTGAATTAGTTCTAGAAATAAATTATTTTGTATAACTACAACGATGCTGCTGACTCAATTGTAAATAGAGTATGTAACATTGTATAATAAGACAATCAAATTCTTGGACAATTTGATCAAAGTTTATATCTTTCCTTAGAGAAAATAGGTCAACTCAATCTATTGAAATGATTATCAAAATGTTATTATTATTTTTGTTCTATTTTTATGTCTAAATACTTGAATTCTGTTAAGTTTAATGATTCTAATAATTATTTGAAACTATTGGTCAATAAAATTGAAGGTGATTTGATTTTTTGTTTCTATTTCTTGTTTACTTAAGTTATCAATAACTACAACCGTTAGAAATACAAATACTTTGTTTGCCATTTATAATTAGTATTCTTTGCAGACTTGATTGAGCTTAGTCATTTGTTTCTTATGTGTATACATACACAAAATATTGTTTGTTTCCGATACATAAATAAACTTCTGCAAGACACCTTGCTATCACTTATCTCTTAATAATATGTTATTGCTTTGTGGTTCTTACATTGATCCATCTCATGATGGGAGCTCTAACAGATTATTTATAAATGCCTGCACACAAATTTATAATTGCATAATATCCATTTAACAACTTATTGTTAATTTCGAGTCATGCTGGGACTCACAGAAGGTCTTTCTCATGTTTAGATCAATGGGGTATTTTATTACCCCCCCCCCCCCTAACTTTTTATGGAAAAAGTTCTATTACAGGTGGGTTAATGCCCATTGTGACATTTATCAAGTTGGTCTGAAGATCCTGTATCACTATCAATCCGTTCTTTTAGGGTCATCGCCTCGCCAGCCAAAAATACTGTGGTGCTACTACTACAAATGTGCACCAAGCCATGTTTAGGTATCTTAGAACTTTGTTCTTTGTATCTTGGAATAATACTGAGCCATGTCAGGCAAAGGCTTTTGGAAAATAATGGCGGTTTCTTATGACGCGATCACGCTAATACGTCCACCTTTGGGACACCCCTATTTTGATTATAGCCTCCGAGGCCTGGGGCGACAGTGCCATTCCGGCACGGGCTTTCTTAGTGATAGGCAGTGCCGTAGTACCCCCCCGAGAGGTACGCTGCCAATAGCGTGATAATGAGCTGTTTGGATGTTCTGATAAGCTCTACTATTACTTTGAGTAAAGGCGATTGACCGAATACCACCCTCGTTCCGGAGGTGGGCCTGGAACAATTTGGTTATCCGACTGGATGAGTTCGAGCGCATACTGCAGATTCAAGCCTGTTTTGGTTAGTAGTGTACACTGCAAGCCCTTTGAGATTCACAAGCCACAAATATGTATTAATTCAATATCTCTTTATGCGGACCATTTCCCTGAAAGGCAACTTCCTTTTTCAATAAACAATGCAGTCCAACTGTTACCAAGAGATGCATTCAGACTTTGTGTTCTGTGTGGCTTTTAGTCACCAAACAAATTCCTGTGGAACTATGAGGCATGTTTTCAGTCTTTCTCAAAGAGGGCGATAACCAAATAGGTTTGTGACCCACTGATAGACCAGTTAAAACTGTTAGTGGTTTAATTAGGCTTTAGTTAACTCAATTACCTAAGCTACCGGCTAACTGAGTACAAGTTTATTTTAACTGCTCGCAATGCTCTAATTTAGCAATAGTTACTTATTATACCAGTCAACTGAGCCAACATAGGTATTCTTAAATGACAACTGTTTTGCTTTTAAAAGGCCTTGAAGCTCGAGGTACCAGAATAAAGTCTCAAACTATTTTGATTCCTTGCAAAGATTGTTTACAAATCATTAATACATTAATTTAAGTACCTTTTTCAACCTCACCATAAGTTTCTGGACAACTTGTTTAACTTGGTCTGTTACTTTCCTTCAAAACTGTCTTTTGAACTATCTGGATTGAACAATAATTGTGATTCCGAACTTGGAATTTATGGAAAACCGTATGTCGGTTTTGATAAAGTGATGCTATCACTCTGTTTAGAATATTTACAAAAAGTCTGATGCTTTTGACTAAATGGCGAGATGTGAGGGTGCTCTGTTTCAGTTCCATTACTATCGTTTGTTTGACTAAGGAGCTGTGAATCCTTCTTCATCACCTGATGAGGAAGAAAAAATCGACGATAGTGCGCGAAACGCGCACTTCTACCGATGCACCATCTCGCCGTTTTCGTCAACTTATAGGTAAAAACTTACCCACCGGTCTGTTTCGCAGTAAATATTCTTAGTTTTAACTTCACAATAGGTGAAAAAACTGTATTTTACACAATTTTTTTGGTAAATGAAAAATTTTGCACGTTACCGGTAAAATCTAAAAAACGCTATGACAAGTGACATTGACGTTCGTCGAATGAGAGCTTCATGACAAAGGTATGGCAGATCATTCAGCCTAGTGGTAAGTGAAAGAAAATGTTTATATGAAGATAAACTAGGTATTTATTCGGTAATCTAGAACGCGCTTCTTCATCCAGCGCTGTGTGTTTTAGAAACACATATAATACGCTAATATTAAAAAAAGAATGTATTATCAACAGCAGCAACAGGTAAGGCTTTGTAAAACTCTAAATTGTCTTCAATGAACTTTAAGATGTAAGCCGTTGAGTTCGGAATTGTCTGAAGAAATTTGACATTTTGTATAAGCCGTGGTTGACGTTAATGCGGGTTCGAATCCCGTCAGGGTGACATGAGACTTGTTGCTTTTTGCTAGTATATTTTCTTGTTTTATAATTATCACATAAAAATAGCATTGTAAAATGCAAAATTAAAAAGTTATAATTAGATGGCTGTTACATCTTAATCGATAGTCAAACATCTGTAAAGATGTTTCTTTCGAATGCGAGGATATTTCTCTCATTGATGAAGCGACGGTGGCCAACACCGTAGAACGGTGAATATACTAGAAAAATTCGACGTGTCCTCATAGGTCTCTGTAGCATAATTGGTTAGTGCATTGGGCCGGACTCCCAAGGATGCGGGTACAAATCCCGTCAGGGCGAGATGAGAGTAGTTGCTTTTTTCTAGTATATTTTCTTGTTTAATATTTATCACATAAAAATAGCATTGTAAAATGCAAAATTAAAAAGTTATAACCCTAATTAGCTACTATTCCGAAGGAATTGATTAAAAACTCGATTGCCGCTTACTAACTCAATATATTTTAACTACACAAAGAATTCGTTACCGACCGGCAGGTACGCGTGTAGGGATGCTACTGTACGAACAAGTGCACAAGAGCGTCTCTGTAAACAGTGCTATACTCTGACTTTCTGACTAACCCTAAATGGATCGGGTTTCTTCAGCCTATGGCTGGTTCAGGGTCGAGTAGTGTAGGTACTCCTTTCCCGGGCATCTCAACGGGGCTACCGCTCCGCGGTGTATAAGCACCGCTTTACGCGGCCGTTCTGCGGACGAGTGGTGCTCCCACTGGAAGTTTGCGGCGCGGCCTTCAGCGCGGTCTGCACGAGTGCGGCGGCCTTTGTGAAATGTTGTTAGCTGTTGCTGCGGCGGAGCCGGCAGCGGTTTGCGAGGGTAATGGTGTGGGCGGGGAGCAGGCTTGGGTAAGGGCTCCGTCGCCTGTGGGAGGGTGGGGGGGGGGCTTGGTCGGCCAGGTTGGATGGGCGGCTCTCCACGGCGGAGGCGTCGGAAAAACCGACGCCTAGCGCCTGCCTGCGCGTTACGCATATCAGCGCTTGGCGGTGCGGGCGTCGCCTGCGGGCGGAAGCGAGCGGGGTCGTGCTCCACCCCTCCCGGCATGGGAGGGGGAACGCTGACTCCCATGCGCCTCGCCTCGCGCAGGATTGCTTTGCATCGCATGTCATTCGCGGTGTGGGGTCCTGCGCGCATTTTGCGCACACAGGCGGCTCGATGGGCGTCTGCGTGCACTGCGTGGTTGGTGGTCGGTGGCAGTTGACACTGTGCCGGTCCCGACCGAGGACGCCAGCTTTCTATAATCACGCCGGGCATGTACAGTAGCTCCGACGTGGCGTAGAGGCGGGTCAGCTCGGTCTGTGGGAGTCGAACTCGAACCACGCGGGTTTGGGTCTGGGCGATAGGGAAGTGGAGCGGTTGAGTGCCTGGGGCAGCGCCAGCGATGGTCGCGGCGCTGGTACAGGCGGGGCCGATACGCGGGAAGTGTTGTCTCCACCGTTATCGGGCGGCCGATCGCGCTTAGTCTTCTTGCTGGACTTCATTGTCGATACCAATGAAGCAAACAAGTACGACACAAAACACGGAAAAGTCACACGACGAATTTAAAAGTCAGGTGTGGGTAGTAGGAAAAGAGTGTGGGAGATGGAAGAGGTGTGTGTGTTTGGCCCTCCAAACACACACCCTCACTTCCAAATCTCACCCTTTTCCCCCTGGAAAAGGGTGAGATTTGGAAGTGAGGGTACACAGAAATATTTTTCACAAAATATTCTGTGATAAGGGACACGACTTGTGACAACACAACAGAAATAGCGTCTATGTCGCGACTCGCTCAAGTGGTAGTCCGAAATACCCGTGGGGAATACGTCAGGCTGCTACTGCGGAGCGGGTCTCGACGTGAGTAGCAGTGGGAGTTGCGGTCTCGCGGCACTCGACGGGGTTCGGGGGGGCTCAACGCGAACGAGTCAGCGGAGCACACACACGACCGGTTACGACGAGGCGCGGAAAGCAACTTACTAACCCTAAATGGCAAAGCTCGACCGGTTTACATACCTGCGACTACGACAGTCCGCTACGGTCACTACAGCTACGGCTAATGGCTGGTATACACTTTGATTAGCCAAGTGCCAAGTGTTTAGTGTTAAGTGTGTAGAGTGATTAGTATTAAGTGATTAGTGATGTCCTATACTGTATAGTAGGCGGTGTTTAGTTCATTTTAAAAAAATTTGACGACATTTTGCCTGTATACTTTGATTAGTAATAAATGTTTGTTTTTATATTCAGGACATTTTACATTATATAAACACGCATGTTGAACATACAACTCCACAAGTTTGTGGGTTACGGATTCAAACCACCTAGTAGACATTTTTTTAAATATTTTTATCAATCACAACAACAGGAGAAACGAACACGAGACTTTGTTGATATAAACTAAACACTTAACAGTCACGTCCAGACACAGATCATCTGTGCGTCCAGACGTGTTTAGTTCGTGTTTAGAGCAAGTGAGGGGTGAAGGCGGGACGCGCGGGAGATGCTACTCGCAGAAAAAATAGAACGCGCTGTAAATACTGTACTTCGCTAAGCACTATACACTTAACACTAAACAGAAACTGTCCGAACGTGTTTATTGCTAAACACTTAACACTAAACATGCCACTCGCACTAATCACTAATCAAAGTGTATACCAGCCATAATGTACCGTTACAACTCGTACCATTGTGTCCCTACAAAGTAAAAGAAAAATTAAAAAAAAAAAGACGGGTTGCACTCCGGGAGTGCCGGCAGAAGTGAAAACTTGATTATTAACGTTGAGCATGTTTGATATTTTGGAATGGTTAGGGAATAATTTTGCACCAATTGCTTTATCAGTATAAAAGTACTATCATTTATGTGGTAGAATACAATATTCATTTATTGCGCTATCGTACACAAACATGACAAACCATATTAAAGTGAACGTTAAGTTAGGTAATAAGATATAAGAAAACATTAGTTATTATAGAGAATCGAAAAATATATATTGACAATAAAACAAGAGACAAGTAAAAGACATTATCAACAGTCTGTCGCTAAGCAACCGAGAACCTGTCACCTCAACATTCTCCATCCGTCCTACGCTTTTTCGATCAGGTCACGTGTCCTGACGCGAGTTTAAGATTTTATACCCATTACAGAAAAAGTGCTCAACGCCGCTAAAGAAGTTTTCACTTCAAAAATTACAAATAGTTATAACTTTTTAATTTTGCATTTTACAATGCCATTTTTGTGTGATAAATATTAAACAAGTTAATATACTAGAAAAAAGCAACTAGTCTCATTTCGTCCTAACAGGATAACAAATAAATAAAAGAATACAACAAAAATGTACCTTGTCAAATAATACTCATGTACACTTTTACCCGAAAATGTAGGTACTTTTTCAGCACTGGTGTCAATGCTAGCGCGACGGTTAAGTATCACTAATCACTACACTCGTGTGTCGACCCAGTCAAAACTTCAGTAGTTTTTGTGGCGACTCGTTATTTCTTTGTAAATCTCAGTTTTATTTTGATTTTCATATAAGTAGTTTACAATGATTTGTTAAAATGTAACTTGTTGATAGTCAAAAATATCAAAAGAAACATTAGCTGTAATTAGAACTTCAAATTCATGACTTTTTCGTCAGTCCTTTGTCGGATATCGCGCCAAAAGATGCCATTAAGATAAGTTCTTAATTTTTATTGTTTGCTGATTATTTATTAAAGGGTATACTGTTAAGTAAAACTACCTAAAAGTAAGATAATTTTATTAAAAATGTAAAGACTGTTGTGAAGGCGCAGATAGATTCTTTCTCACAGTATTACAATATTAATTCTTATTTCTTATTTAACAAGTATTTAATACTTAAAATTATACTATTTAATAATAATTGTGCCAGTTTCTAATGAATTTAATATATTTTTTTATGAATTTGTGTATTTTATCAATCCTCTGGCAGTCAAATTCTGAAAAATCTTAATATTTCAGAATCTTCTTGAAAAAGTGACTTGCCCGATTTGCAACAATATAGGTAGTCATTAGATTACCTATCCTATATAATAAAATTTGTAGAAAATTAAATTAAAAAATACGATAAACAAAATATCTCTAAAAGTTACCCAACTTTTGTATATCCACCCAAATATATTTTTTCGTACCTTTATCTAGATTTGTAAAGTTTCAGAAACACGATTTTCTGATTTGCCTCGACACTTTTTCTTTTCGAAAAGACCCCTTAAATACACGAAAATTTAAGATTATTCTCAAATGGAGTTACAAACCTATACTATTGAAAATTTGTTTAGTCAGTGGACACTAATAATATTTAGCATCGTGTAGTTTCATTTCTCTTTAACCGCTAATAGTTATTTACTACGAAGTGATTTCGTGGTTTTTTCGCCTAATCTGCAAAGTCGGTCTCGCTCCCGCGTGCGTTTCTCATTGCTATCTCGCTTCAGTCGTATTAATAAATTATTTCGTTAACCCTTGGCTTACACTACGAAAAAATGTTTGATTTCCATAAAACTCTACTGGTGACGTAGGGAAGTTCCCTTACTGACATCATCAAAGTCAAAGTCAAAGATTTTTATTCACTTATAGATAAGTACTTTGGAATAGTCCAAATTTTTTTTTCCCCTACCAGCCATTCAGGACATCTTTTAACTGATAAAAAGAACGGCCGCAAGAAACTTATCAGCTTTAACAAGGCTTTAACAGAAACAACAACATTTACAATGGAACATGTTGTTGCCCAGCACAAATTTACAATTTTGAAATATATTTAATATAAGAGGAAAATTTTCCCATATTCAATTATTAGAACATTTTCCTTTTATCCAATTAATAATAGTTATGTTTTATGTTAGTATCACATCTATGTATTTTGGTCTTTTAAATAATCATCTACCTTGTAATAACCTTTGCTTAAGAGTGACTTTTTAACATATATTTTAAATTTATGCAAAGGCAGCTCTATCAGTTGTTGTGGAACTTTATTAAAAAAAGCTATACCTTTCCCCAAAAACGAGCGTCTACAATTTTCAAGTCGAAATTTTGGAACGGCAAGCTTATTCTTATTTCTAGTATTAAAATTATGGACATCGCTATGCTTAGGTAATAAATAAATCAAGATGTTTCCTTACATATACTAAATTATCATAGATGTATTGTCCCGCCAAAGTTAGTATATTAAACTCTTTAAACAAATCCTTAAGAGAATCTCTCCGTCGAAGGTTGTAGATGGCGCGCACAGCTCTTTTTTGACGTATAAAAACATTTTCTATATTAGCTGCTGAGCCCCACAACAACAGACCATAGGACATTACACTATGAAAATAGCTAAAGTAAACTAGTCTTGCCGTTTCAATATCAGTTAAGAGCCGTATTTTCTTTATTGCGAAAGCCGCAGAACTAAGTCTACTCGACAAGGCTTCAATATGTGGATCCCATTGCAGCCTTGAATCCAATGTAATGCCAAGAAATTTTGTACTCTCAACTAACTCTACTACATTCCCATTCAAATTGATATGCATATCGACCTGCACTACATTAGGTAATGAGAATATAACAAACTTCGTTTTAGTAGGGTTAAGAGACAATTATTACTGTTGAACCAGTGTGCGACTTGAGAGAGAGCACTATTTACTTCGTCAGAACAATTGTTTCTTCTATCAATTTTAAAAATTAAAGATTTATCATCTGCAAATATTACTGTCTCACATAAATTACTCGTGTAATGAGGGAGATCGTTAATATAAATTAAAAACAGCAAAGGGCCCAATATTGAACCTTGTGGCACGCCCATAATAATGGGGGCTCCAGTAGAAGCAGTATTATTGACAATCATCATTGATCATCATTGATTAATATCAATCATTTATTATCTATTTGTGTTTTAAAGGCATGTGAGTCTGCAAGCATAAGACACGTGCGTCAGTGTATCAGAGCTTACTCGACGGCCAAAACGTAAACAACGTAACGATATTCTTGAAATGCATGTCTTATTTTAGAACACAACTAAAACCACGATATCGTTTCCGTCTGGAATAGTGCGATATAAAACTTAATTAAATGACAGTGACTCATTTACCCCTTTGTAAATGAACATTGATTTCACTATTTATTTTACTAATGTTACAAATACAATACGCTAGATTCTAATTTAATTATAGTACCTAATCTATCGGTATCGGAGCGACACTATACCTACCTTCATAAAGGCACATATTACTTACTTACATGTTATACTAGTACATCTTTGTATTGCAACAAATGCTGCGCGTTATAAATAAACCTTTCCCAAAATATACACACGGAGGTGATTATTAAGAAATTAATGAGGCGTGAAATGATGACAGCCGCGCCACCTTCCCTTCCTGTTCGGATTTGGGTCAATTTACGACACGGATCCTGCGCTAGCGTGCACGATCCGAATCCCTATTACATTATATTGTATAAGTAACGTCATTTCCTCCGCTAGGTGGGTTAATATTTCGATTTTAGAACGTCAGCGAAAGATTAATGACGAAAATAGATGAAAAACAAATGAGAAACAGTAATGACATTGCGTGGCGTGGCCCGGCGGCGTGGGTCAAACGAAACCTACGTTAATTTTCAATGTAAACTTAGAATAGGCGTTATTATTCTAAGTATGTAAACTATGTAGTTGATTGCGTGCTTTGATATGATATGTTACTTCGTTTTTATTAGAAAGCCTTGGCTAGATATTTAGTTGTGTGTTATCTTTATAAATTAAATTAAATGGCTTTTGCATTGATCATGTAATTCCTGTCGTGTAGATGGAAATAATTCAAACAGCTTGAAACCTAGTTATTATTAGAAGTAGTCACTTTTTTAATAATTACGATATGAAATCCGTTTTAACTAACTTAATCCGTGCAGCGGATGATATGTTTTTAAACATACGTGTGTAAAAGCTAAACATACAATTCAAAATTTAAGTATCTCATAGAGTAATATATAAATTTTAACCTTGGGAATATCCCGAACATTGTAGAAGGCGAGATATCTTAGGCAAACTAATTCACGTTGGTTTACCTAAACAATAACATACGAGTTTATTTCAGTCACAAGCAAAGGGCGGAAAACTACTAGGACAAATAGAGATAAATAAATTATTATAACACTA
The DNA here is from genome assembly GCA_910589605.1 of Chrysoteuchia culmella. Taxonomy (NCBI): domain Eukaryota; kingdom Metazoa; phylum Arthropoda; class Insecta; order Lepidoptera; family Crambidae; genus Chrysoteuchia; species Chrysoteuchia culmella. The sequence continues at coordinate 14,126,234 of OU342651.1, read as the reverse complement.
GGACATTGGCAATCATAACTATAGCTATCAAGTAAAAAACTATGGTGTTTTAAGTCTATTTTAATTGTTTTAACTCTTCCGTGTTAGTGGTACCTAAATGTAGGAATTAAATAATGTGTTCACCTCACACGCTCTGAAAAGGAGGTTTTGTCAATCAGTTTAGGCGTAGAAAATCGCTTTTTGCGGCCTAGCGCGGAAAAGTACTTTTTTAATTTAATACCAAAAAATATGTCATAATGCGTTCCGAATCGCACTATTGACTTTTTTATTAAATTTTATTCTTATTTTAAATAGCTTTAAATTAATTATAATACTCCGTTTTGGTTTTATTATATTATTTTAGTTCATTGAATCATAAAAACAATAACAATAAGATTTAACTATTTGTTATAAAAAGTGTATATTAGGCTGAGTGAGATTTCACACCCTATGATTGGATTTCGGAACGTGACATAAATCTTCATTTTTAAATTGTCTTTGTCTTGTACCTCATTTCAGTGTCAACATTTACAGAATCGTTTTTGTTGTTATTTATAAGTAACAATATACTCCTACTTTGAATAACTTTGAATTAACTATAATACTCCCTTTTATTATATTAGTTTTTAATATCATTAAAACAACTAGAATAAGGTATATTTAGATTAAACTTTATGTTTAAAGATTTTTTTACCGGAAGTTGACCGCGGAAACAACCATAAAATGTTCATCGCTGTTGTGAGGTGAACAATTGTGTGTTGCGCTCGGCAGAAAAGTTTTTAGCGTCTTGTACCTTTGAAATCCTCGCTTCGCTCAGGGTTCAATCTTTGAACCTCTCGCTACGCTCGTGGATCAATCCTAGACTCCTTCACTTGCTCTGCTTTCAATAGAGGTAACTCGCCGCTTTTCCAACCTTGCATAACAAATAACTATTGTTTACAACAAGTTCTAATGTTGCTGGACATCCATCTTAACCAGTACCCAAAGTCCAGTTGGTTTTAAAAGTTTTTAGCTTTTTTGGTTTAATTGACTCGTCTATCGTAACAAAAACTCTCTTGTTTCCTAGCTCATTCATTCAATAATTACAGTCGAGGGACTGCAGTTTTTATGCAAGAAACTCATTTTTGTTTTATAAAATTCTCACACTTCGAATTTATTTATATTGTATTATGATCGCCTTCCTCAAAGACTGAGCGGGAAATGAGCGACTAGAATGTTGTATGAATAAATATGTCCTATGTTTATATATGTATTATAATGTAAATTAAAAAATTAAATCTTTTTCTGAATGGGAATTACAAGTTGAAAACGTCTCAAGCTCCACTTAAAACAAAATATTCATTGAAATACATAATAATATAATAATATTTTTAATAATAATATTTTATTTCACCAAAGAAAAAATACATTGTTTGGCAAGTTACAATAACTTACAACTGTAAACATAACTTAGTTCTTACAAGTAATAAACCATTGATTGAAACAAGCTAATGGTAAACATCTGCACCCGAACTAGGAAACCTGTATCTCAGGTGCAGTACTCTTACTCTCACTGTGTACAAAACAAGGTTTAATCAGAGGGGCAAAATGGTATAAACTAAAACTAACAAAAAATGCCAGAATCAAAACTAAACCTTAAAGTTAGATTATATGCAGTGAACCTCTCACGGTGAGTAAAATGAATATGAGTGAATGTGTGTGGAGAGGGTGTGTATATTGTTGAGTCATAATGAAATGGAATTATTTGAATTTATTAACAGAATCTTATATTCGTTATAGGTACCTAGCTTAATTATATATTTATGTCATTAATGAATTATTTATCTATTTTAAAAATTAATTCGGTTTCGTCGTAACTCAAGGTTTTCAACCAGTCACAAACACAATTTTTGAGTTGATACATGTTTAAGTTATATATATTGTTAATTTTGTTGATTTTATTATATATAAAAGGACCAAGAAAGTTAAAGAAATTTTGAGCAAAGTGAGGCTTAGCAAAAAATTTTGGGCATACTTTATAATTTGTACGTTTTAAAGTTAATAAATTTTTGTCATATTTTAGCAGGGAGTGTTGCCTGAGAGTTAGCTGCAATATAAAAATTTGGCTGACAGTTAGGACTTGGCAATCCTTGTATAGAAGTGCAGTAGGGTAAAAAAATTACGCTATTTCCAAAGGTAAAATCGTCGACTTAGCAACACCATGCATGGTTTGAGACGTTCTCAAATGTTTAATTCAGAAATCAACCAATAGACTTGTTTTCCAACTTCCATCATGAAAAAGTTTCTCAGGAGCCTTTAGTTTCATTAGTTTTCACACGAATAATGGAGCGCGAATAAAATCATTTCTCAATTTTTCTTTGGTCGATACTTTTTACCCGACTGCGCCAAAAGGAGGGTTATGTTTTTCGAGAGTATGTATTTTTAATTGTTAGGCACGCTCTGCGGCCTGAACGGCTCAAAGGATTTTAGCTTGAGAGGTGTCCTTAGATTCGTATTTACTGTAAGAGTGACACTGGGTATAGCAAAATAAAAAAAAAACAAAATCTAACAAAATTACGGTTTTTGGCGCTAAATTCAAATGTTTGGCACGTTCTGCAGCCTGAACGGCTCTATGGGTTTCAAATTAAAGGGCTGATCTTTAGGATCATGCATGACCAATAAATAACTATAAAGATATAAATTTAAAAAACTAAAAACCCGCCTGCTTACAAAAAACAAGCCAAATGAAAAGATGGAAACAAGATCAAATATAAAAATATTTTGTTCAATATAATACATGCAGTCGGAGAGAGTAGAATCATTCATAATGTCATGCCTCCGACGCCCGACGGCATGTAGGTACATGAGGCATGACATTATGAATGATTCATCATATTATGATCATTCATAATTTTTTTAGGTAGAAATTAATGTTAAAATATCATAAATGTAAGTTACATTTTGTTTTCTAATATATATCCTACATTACATATTCTATTATTGGTATATTATGTACTTATTCTCGTTACAATTTATCTTCATAGAGGAAACAATGCAGTGGATGAACTAACTAATAACCCGATATTAAAGTAATATAATAATAATAATAATAGCATTATACCTTTATTTTGTAAATACATATTATACCTACATATTAAACACCCAGACCGAGACAAATAGACATGTTCATGCACACAAATATTTGTCTTGTCCGCGGATCGAACCCGGGACCTCTGGCGCAAAAGGCGGGTTTAGTACCCCTGCGCCAAACAGGTGGAGTATATCGGATCACAGGTTATTTTATCACCACAACAACTGTGAAAATTCGACATTTATCAATTTTATCATAGAATTGACTGTTCATATATCTGATTTACTCTTCTACGATACTTACTACGATATAAACTCGAAGCCTAGTAAAAAGTTGAACTTCTTTTACTTTTATTTTTCTTACCTTGGCTGGACCGACTCCAACAAAAGGTTTATTTTTTACTTTTTGTTTTTTGAATTCGGTTTTTATTTTTTTATAAAAAGTTTTTTATTTCCCAATTTTTCAAGTTAGGATAAGTCCCGCACTTCGGTTTGACTAAAACTAGTAGTGTCGGAAACTACTAGTTTGAGTCAAACCGTTTGGTTCAAACCGCTTCACCGAGTTTTTTTATTTCACATTTTTAAAGTCAAAAGCAGAAGCTGTGCCATTTAGTGAACTTCCTTCAAAATAAACTCATGGGTTTTAATATTTGAGATTTCCTGAAAAATACTGAACTGATTTCGAAATTTTAGATAATGGGACCCACTTGGGAACACACCAGCAGGGTTAGTACGAAGAACTATCGAAATAGTATCGTGTAAGTATCGAGCACGTAATGTCAAAAAATGACTAGGAAAATGTAGTTCCCTTTACGTCCGGTAGGAACGCTACTCACATACATTTTTTTACTTTACTTTCTCGCTACTTACTCGAAAGTTATTCGTGCTACGCCTACTGATCTAATAACGTTTGAATCATTACAATCGGTCCAGCCGTCTTTGAGTATCGATGTACATACATAAACAAAATATACGCGACGAATAGATAACCTGCATTTTTTTTAAGTCGGTTTAAAAAATACCTGTACGAATCTTGTGTAGCAGATACTTTGGCGTCAACAACAGCTAACTCTGTGAGGCACCTAAAACATAGGTAGATACTTATATAAAACATAGCGTTTATTTTCCATAATTCTTAACAATGTAAGCCAAATCAGTGTCTTTTGTCTTTTAATTCCTGTAATTAAGAACGTAAAGAGTTAACGATCTACTATCAATAGAAGGTTTTTGACTATTCGAGACTTTTCCTCGTTTCGCTCCCGCTAATCGCTTGCGCGATATCAACGATGACAGGTGGCAGCGTCTGTTTACACGCGACGCGACGAGGCGCGGGCGCAGAGCTCTTCATTGTTTTCTAGCCTGAGTCAATAGTTTACTACTTGAACACAGAAATGAATGGAGTAGTTTTTAACTTCCATCTCATCTCAAATAACACGCATTTCTAATGTTTTTCAGAATAATGTCTAAGAATTTTAAAGTAAAAAGCTTATTCAGTAAAAAATTGGTAAAAGTAGTAGTATTCTTCTTGTAAGATAATTGTTTAATGGTAATCTACCCCCACATAGAATTTAATCTATCTGAGGGTAGAAAGCCCGCTAAGAAGCTATTATTATTTGCAGCAAGTGATAAATTAAATAATAAACGAACAATTGTGTTTTTTCAGAAATCCAGTATTTTTAGGCAAATAAATTTGAATTCTGACTGTTTGCAAAACTACATAATCATTGTGCAATAGATAGACGGTCGGCTACTCTATGGATTTATCTGTTCGTCTTCCTAACACAAGCTATAATTTCGGTTAGTAGCGCTCGTTTTACATCATTTATTCCGTGGTATATAACGACACAAGACATTCATCGGCTTTCTTAGACTACGAAAGCGTGTATTGATAACTTATTTAGCAGAAATGTAGCCGATTACCGTCTTCGCCGACTCGAGCGGTATCCGTAATCTATGGTTTAATGTAATCCATTGGTATTTTTGTTTTATATCTAAGTTTTTTGTAGTGATATAGTGTCATTAGTTGCGTATATATACGTATGTAGTATAATCTTATGAAATTATTATTCAATTTAGTTACTTAATTTGCACAAAATCAGCATTGTAATATAATTTTCAAAATATGGGCCACCTAATGAGAAGTGCCTTCGTGCTGGGGACAGGAGGCAAGGACGACGACGATGGTGAGTCTGAACAAATAATTAAGCACTTTATTGTGTTACATGTACGGTTCTTTTTAACTAGGTTCCTAGCTGTGCATTTGTAATTTTGTTATCTATGCCATTATGTTATCTCTAAGTCCGGTGCGTGACTGACTTATTATCTACTAAGAGTGAGAAAATGAAACAAGCCGATAGCTAATGGGTGGAATATCACTGAATATCAAACTGAATCTTTGTTACAGAAATATACATGCATGTTTAATTTCCGTTTATGTTTAATTAGAACTTCTTTATTAGTCCATCCATGCTATTCTTATTTGTTGCCATATCTAAAAATAATCGAGCCTTTTTGTCATATTTAGTGATTTAGAATGAGTGTTTATATGAAAACGTTAGGAAAACAAGTTTTATCAAAAAATAAGCCCAAAGTACAAAGTCGCATTATTTTGTAATAGGTTATCGTTATCGTTACCGTTATTGTGCCTGATGGCAAGCCATGATGCGATCTACGATGATCGCCACTGACGTTCGCCGTCACTGCGGATTGAAGAGAGAGACACCCAAACATCTCATATGTGACTGCGGCCCCCTAATTCACAAATACTGTATCCACCTGTGCCGGCATATAATTCGGCCAGAGGAACTAAAATCTCTGAGAGATAGGGTTTTTAGATTTCCTGGAGGCCGCCAGGCTGTAAGAGATACTATAACTTGTTGGAGAGTTACAATACATCTTTTAGGTCGCAGTGACTACAGTTCCAACTGGAGCTGCATAGCCGCAATCTATATCCTACAAATATATTATTCTGAAACACGGACTGTTATTCGGAAATTCTGGGTCCAGGCAAGGAAGTTTAGAAGATTTGTGAAGGCAAGAAGCAATACACTGAGTGCGAGACTGGGATATCCATAACTTTTTGTGGAGAAGAGGTGGTGGAATAAGAATTTCCATTTCAGCTGCACACTAACTGAAATGTATCCAATAAAAAAATCGGTGAGCTCGCAACGTTGCTACATTTGGTCTATGCTCAAGACATTTGAATTGAGCTTATAAAAAAAAATCTTACTGTCTTCTTGGACTCAAGCGTGTGAAGCTGGTATAGGACGAACCATCCCAATGGTGAGGACTGTACTCCATGCATGACCGATCTTGCGTTCCAGCGTGAAGTATTTTCTCAATGAGCTTGTGAGGATGACAAGTCGAAACACAAAGAAATTAGTACAGATACACCTCAAAATTTAGGGAGTCCGGTCGAAAAAGACCTCTTTTAGTGGAAAACAGAAATGCCTCGATTTTTTATTTATCCAGACTTGTCCCTTGTCAATAAGGATTTAATTGCAAACCATATAAAAAGCCTCGGAGTCATTTAGAGAGACAGCGTGCCACCATACCTCTCGATTGTTTGAGTCATTTGAAGGTCGCTCAGAAGGTCATTTTCTATTGCCAGCCTAGCCTACGACAAGGTGTTCAGTACACTTATCTTACAAAAATTGGCGTGACTGAACCATGCCAGTAAATTGGCAGGGTCGGCACCACTGCCCATTTTGAGAGAGACAGAGAGAGATATTTTTTATTCATACAAAAGACCACATTATAAATACAACACAGATATAAAACGACAAAATAACAATTAGTAAGACAAAGGATATAAACAAAACAAACAAATAAATAATTGTGTATGGCCTTGCCGTGTGGTGACGACACTTACATGTCGTAAGAATCGACTAAGAGGCTTGACGCATTGAAAACCTGTGCGAGAGAAGGAAAACTTGAAACAAGCCCTCTACCAACTCGTCTGGCCAGCGTGGCGCCTATGTCCAGCAGTGGACGTTCACACGCTGATGATGGATTAGGGTCAATAGGGTCCCTGCCTCAGCATGTATTGCCTTGACACAAGGTGTGTAACGTTGGTATTCTGGCAGGGCCCATTGGTGTGCGACTCATATAGACACGTAAAATAAAATAAAAAAATAACAACGTAAATGAAGCACCATCTTAGATTAGGTACAAAATTACAAACCAGTCAAACACAAAATATGAAATATGATTTTTTTAGGCGCAGGTTCTACTGTTCATTGACCAGCTTCCGTGACTTTGTTAATGCCAGGCGTGGTTATCTCAGAAGTATAAGTCCTAAGAACTATGGCTGGTATACCATCAGGACCATTGGATTTATTCACTTCAGATCACTGCAATGCTTTTCATAACATTTCCAGTTTCTTTTTCGAGACAGTAGGAGCTTCAAGATTATTGCATCTAAAGTTAAGTTCTAAACTTTGAAATTAGGGGATGATCTGTAATCATTACAAATATGGCTGGGCGTAGGTATCGTCAGAAGATATACCTATGCAATCTAAAAATAATGGCCTCGAGTGCTCGCATTCTCTAAATACTTTTTAATGGTGAAAAATATAATAAGAATCTATGCAGTAATTGTCAACTACTCTTTTATACATTTTGTTTTAAGTCATTTATGTCAACTTATGTGAGGATTCATAATTATTAATTAATACCTTGTCAAAGAAAAACTTTACGCATAACATTGAAAGTTCGCATTCGGCATTCGAATTTGGACTCAGGACTTTTGGCTAATAGACGATAAAACCAAATAAATCATGCTTCATATGCAGGCAATAGATTTTGTAGCCTGCATAAGAAGCAGTTCTATAGTATAGAAAATACAAGGCGTTACATTGAGATGTGATTTATCACATCTCAAGCAGGCTCAAAACATTCTTAGCCAGTTTCAGCAGCCGAAGCTGCGGTGGTAATCGAAAGCCATCTGTGACGATAAGTACGCGTGGGACCGCCGGAACCCCGCAGCGCAGACTTGCATGTTGCATGCCTGCTGCATGTCTGCTTGCATGCTGCATGCCTGCTTGCATGCTGCATGCCTGCTTGCATGCTGCATAATGCCTGGCTGCATAATGCATGTCTGCCTGCATGGGGGTTTGCATCATCATCATCATCAGCCTGTCGCAGTCCACTGCTGGACATAGGCCTCTCCAAGTGCACGCCACTGAGATCTGTTTTCGGCTTCTCTCATCCAGCTCCTACCAGCCGTCTTGCGCAAATCATCACTCCACCGTGCCTGAGGACGTCCTATACTACGTTTGCCGAGACGCGGTCTCCACTCTAGAACTCGTTTACCCCAACGGTTATCGGTTCTACGGCTAATATGGCCAGCCCACTGCCACTTCAGCTTGCTAATCCGGTGGGCTATGTCGATAACTTTGGTTCTCTGACGGATCACCTCATTTCTGATACGATCTCTCAGAGAAACGCCGAGCATAGCCCTTTCCATAGCCCGCTGAGCAACTTTGAACTTGTGGACCAGCCGTGCCGTCCAGTGTCCACGTTTCGGCTCCGTAAGTCATAACGGGTAGGACGCACTGATTGAAGACTTTCGTCTTTAGGCACTGTGGGAACGACGACGTAAGGACTCGACGTAGCTTCCCAAATGCAGCCCAACCCAGCTGAATTCTCCTATTCACCTCGTTCTCAAAGTTGTTTCTACCTAACTGCAATGTCTGCCCGAGGTACACATATTTCTGAACAACTTCGAGAACGGCGCCGTGTATCGCAATCGGTTCCGGTAGAACATGTTCGTTGAACATGACCTTGGTTTTGTCCAAGTTCATCCGTAGGCCGATGCGTAAAGAAGATTCAGCCAGGTCGTTCAGCATCTGTTGTAGGTCCTGCAGCGTTTCTGCCATTATGACGATATCGTCAGCAAATCGCAAGTGAGAGATGTGTTCGCCATTGATGTTGATACCACGTCCTTTCCAGTTCAGCGTCTTGAACATATCCTCCATTGCATTAGTGAACAGTTTCGGGGAAATAAAATCCCCCTGTCTCACTCCTCGATGCAACGGTATGGGCCTCGTTTGCTGATTCTGTACTTGGACGGACATGGTGGCGGCTTCATACAGACACCTCATCAATTGGATGTATCGCCAATCTACTTGGCAACGCTGCAGGGACTCCAGAACGGATCAGATTTCAACCGAGTCAAAGGCCTTCTCATAGTCCACGAATGCTAGACATAGGGACTGATTATACTCTTCGGTCTTCTGTATAATCTGTCGCACTGTGTGGATGTGGTCTATGGTGCCGTATCCCCTCCGAAACCCAGCCTGTTCCGGTGGTTTGAATTCGTCGAGTCTTCGCGCAAGACGGTTCGTGATCACTCTTGAGAACAGCTTATAGGCGTGGCTTAGAAGGGATATGGGTCGATAGTTCTTCAGCAGGGTCTTGTCTCCCTTTTTGAAGAACAGTACGACCACACTCCTACTCCACGCCTCTGGAGTTCTCTCGTCGAAAAGGACAGCGTTAAAAAGCTTCTGGAGCTCCCTCAGTACGGGTTTCCCTCCTGCTTTTAATAGCTCTGTCGTAACGCCATCCTCTCCTGGGGCTTTTCCATTCCTAAGCTGCTTCAGAGCGATCTCGATTTCGCCAATGCTGACTTCTGGCAGGTCTTCGGTGAAATGGTGTGTTAGTGTGGCTCTAGACTCCTCATTATCGGGATCAGGTCGAGATGCATGCGATGCGTATAACCGGCCATAGAAGTCTTCGACTTCCGAAATGACTGCCGGCTTCGAAGAAACGACTTCTCCACTTGCTGTGGCTACTTCGTCAGGTGGCTTCTTCCAAGAGATTGTACGAACACCTTTGACCCCCGATTTTGCTCGATGGCTCTTTCGATGGAAAGAGTATTGGAGCACCGGAGGTCACGCCGTACGTGCTTGCTGATCTCTCGGTTTAGAGTCCGCTTTGCTGACGAAGTGACGGGTGGGTATTCACGTCGTTCCTTCATGAGTCCTAATGTCTCTTCCGAAAGCTTTGACTTCTTGCCCTTACGGTGCATTTTACAAAATCTCGTGCCTTCCTCCCTGAGGATCCGAACCACATTTTCGAGGTTCTGGTTAACGTCTGTTGTGGTTTCCACGGCAGCAAATCGGTTCTCCAGATTTAACTGGAACACTTCAGATCCTGTCATGGTTTGAAGCAGTGTTGGTCGGAGCCTGGCCTTCATCAAACGGACACGTTCGGCCTTAGAGTTGATATTCAGAGTGCCTCGGACAAGTCGGTAATCACTACCGGTATTAAACCTCTGACGTCTCTGAATATGTGCTTTTTGTCCGTCATGATTAAGTCAATCTCATTTTTGGTCTCAGTATCGGGGCTTTGCCACGTCCACTTTCTTTGGGGCTGTTTCTTGAAGAAAAAGTTCATCAAGAAGAGTCCCTCCCGTTCGAGGAAGTTGACGAGCATTTGCCCCCTATTATTTCTGTTTCCAAATCCATGGGATCCTACTACCGATTCGCTGCAATTCTGTACTCCCACTTTAGCGTTGAAGTCCCCCATGACAACGGTGTACTGGGTCTTGGTAGTGAAGTGGAGGGCCCTCGATATGTCATCGAGCATATCCTCCACTTCATCGTCCGAATGTGTCGAGGTCGGTGCGTACACTTGCACCACCTTGAGGCTATACCTCTCGGAGAGCTTTACAATGAGGTACGCTACCCTGTTCGACACACTGGACACTTCCACAACATTGTCAGAAAGGGACTTATTCACCAGAAACCCAACGCCACCTTGGGATTGTTGGTCTCCCTCTCGGAAGTACATTAGGTGACCCGATTCGAGAGTTATGGTGTCCTCCCCCTCTCTTCGGACTTCACACAACCCTAATATGTGCCACCTAATTTTCCCAAGTTCCACCTCGAGTTGCGCCAGATGCGAGTCTAGCCGGAGCGTGCGTCCGTTGTACGTCGCCAGGGTCAGTTGGTTTTGGTGGCCTCTCGTAACCCGGAGATTCTTAGCACCCCCTGCCCCGCCGTTACCATGGTCGCCACCGTGACCAGGAATAGCGGGACCGCTGGGAATTGGGGGCCGTGGCTTTGTGACTGTGTGCATAGGAGGGTTTGCCCATAATCGCCACGCTGGGCAGGCGGGTTGGCGATCGCAGGGCGTAGCTTATCGCACCGGTGACGCTGCTGCCCTTCACCGGCCTGTCACATTTAGCTACGCCTAATGGGATGGATATACCGCATCAGTCGGTCGCCAGAGCCTCGTTCGTCGGCCAGCAGGATGCACCGCATACAATTTTGTAATCGTATACACTTAATAATTAGGGGAAACCAACTTGTTAAGCCATTAATTATTATTTTAAGTATAGGTTTTATAGTAAATTATTGTTATGGATATTAAATATATTGAAAATGAAATGTATAGCAAATAAAATTATGGAATAAAGTAGTTATGGCGTTTGATTGATTATGAAGAATGAAATTATAGCAATAAAATTTATGTAATTTGATAGTTATGGCAACAGAAACGTTATTTCTAATAGAATTATGGAAAATGAAATTATGTCAAACGAAATTATTGCATTTGAAATGCGGGCATACATTAGTAAACCCAAAAAAAATGTATGCTTACGTCACGAGGAGATAAGAATGGGATAACAGTTTTTGTGGAGAGTAAGGCATAAGGGTATCCCCTGATGCGGATCGGAGATTTGATTAAATCTCGTAAGCAGAGATTATAAGCAATCCTATTGGTTAATATTTTCTCCGCTCCGCAGCCACGCTCCGCTACAGTGGACAGTCAGCCTAATATTTAAGAAATGTATGGGAATAAAGTCGATACGAACATGACGCGGAGGGCTGCTATTGTAGTTTGTAAATACATAACATACTCGTAAAGTAATGTTAGTTTCAAACGTCTTGATTTAGGGGATTTTATTTGAAACCCGATAGTGACAGCGGTGACAGCCACTTGTGGCCGAGTAAATTTTTTCCAATATTTTTCTATTTAAAATTCTCACATGACAGTGGTTTGCATCATGTTACTTTTACGACTACATTAACATCTGGGTGTCGCTCAGATAGAAATTTAGAATTAAACACTGGTTATAGAATTATTATTGTTTCGGGTGATAGTTACCGTGACTTGAGGTTATAGTATAGGTACATACATAATTTTTGTCTTTATACATAGCATCGTGGACAGGTTTTATTCAATGACTATAAATGTACCAATTGCCCAAAACGCTGATTTGTTCTCTCTTGACTATTATTGAGTAATTTTCTTTATCTTTCCTTTAAATTATGTAACTTAAACCGAATCACCATATAAAATTCTTATTTGTTTACACATTATGTACCTAAGAATGCACTTAGCTTTGTATCTGTGTAAAAACTATCACTTTATATTGGTGTTGCTCTAGTTGTTGTTGACAATAAATAAGGGTGCAAAACATATTTTTAAAATTCGCAGACTTCGATCTCAGTTCGATATCGTACAACTTACTTAGTACATGAAATTAGATTAAATAGCATGGATGAATGGAATTGTCAATGCTAAAAAATATATGAAATGAATAGGTATGCCTTCAGTTTTAAAAAGAAATAAACATTATAAAACTTTTACGGTTGCAAATAAAATCGATTTTCCCGTTATGGCATTATTAAGTTACTAAGAAACAATCCAGATTCCATTACAGAATCAATGTAAATCTTTGTTTTTGTTTCTGGTGGTCTATAATATTCACCATCAAAGTAAGTGCGGAAGTTAATTTGATATCATGACAATTGTATACCTACTTCACTTCCTGGCAAGTAGACATAATTTATAAAGTTAGACAATAAAAATCTATTGTGTCTAACGAGAACAATTAGGTATCGTTTTCGCTGGTAATAAACGTATTACCAGCGAAAATGATACCTAATTGTTACAAACGGTATTTTGTAACAATTAGGTATCACTTTCGCCCTTACTCGGTGCAAAAGTCAAAAGGTACAGAAACTACAATCTTTATCACATAAAATAATAACAACGGGGAAAAATTACTAAGTATCAAAATGTGGCTTTAATAAGGAGTAATTTGCAATAAGGCGATGCTCTGTCGACAGCATTATAAATGCTTTAGATAATGATTTTTAGGGTTCCGTACCTCAAAAGAAAAACAAACGGAATCTTTATAGGATCACTTTGTTGTCCGACTGTCCGTCCGTCCTTCCTTCTCCATTTATCTCGGGTACGCGTAAAAGTATCGAGTTGAAATTAAACCATAGGTATACTTATTCAGGTCACAGTTTGTTGCTGTGAAAATATCAAACTTGTAAATTACCTTAAAAAATATGGGACCGACGATAGTGCCGCAAAAAACGTTTATATTGATACTCTCAAGGAAATCAAAATTCATAGAGTAACTTCTTCCCTATGACTTTTGACTATGAAATTTTGCTAATGCTATCGTCTTTTACTGTAAGTACAGAGAAAATTAAAAAAAAAACTACATTTATAATAAAATATAATCTTTAGTTTTGGAAACTGAATTTCTTGGGAAATGCGAAAAATGCGAAATTCGATTCCTGAACTATTTCTAATATGTACCTAGATACCTACGTGCGGAACCCTCGGTGGCTCGATAGAGTCCGACTCGCACTTGTCCGGTTTTTTATATGAAACTAGTTTTCTGCCCGAGACTTTTCCCCGTGGGTGGATTGTTAATAAAAGCTTTTCGTATTTTTTTTAAGATTGTCTATGAGTAGGTGTACGAAATTATCATTTACATTTTTAGCGATTCAGCCAAAGTTACGAAAGTTTGAATTGGAAGTAGGTAAAATAAGACCAAGAAAAGTAATAGATAAAACTACATACTCCGATTTTTTTCTCAAAACCTTGTAAAAATAAAAGAAAAACGTATTTTCTTTTGAATTTATTAAAAATGCAATGTAGTCAAGTTATTGAATATTATTTCATTAGATACAACTGGGAAAATGTTAGCTTTTCATTACTTATAGTAATGATAATCCTAAAGGTGGAATAACGCTTTTCACGTTACTCAGTAGTTCAGGACCACTGGCTATCTTATGTGCTTATTGCTGAAACAAAACCAAATAACGAAAACAACACGCTAATGCATTAGAAATTTAACTTGAATCATAGACTATCATCATTTTACCTACTGATTAGCTTCCATTTCATTTTCATATGTGGATATGGATGGATTAGGAGATTGGGCCTTAACCACGCCACCTTATCACCACGCGAGATAAAAGTACCTTCCGAAGTACGGAGGAGCTCGAGTTAACAAAAAATTGTTGATCACCCATCCTATGACCGACCAACGCGAAATACCAATCGCAGGCCGAGCGTGCGAACTATGTGTCACTCGAGCTCCAGATGACACATAAATACATAAAAAATAAACAATTTTAGATTTGGCACGTTCTGTTTTTATATTTAGCACGTTGTTTTGTTTACCAAATATGAAAACAAATGTAAAGTGCAAAACTTAAAAGCTTTTATATTTCTCACACATCTAGTCCAATTAAAACTGTAAACATCACCATAATTTGTATGCTGATTTTCAAACCGTTTCGGGTCTAGTACTTTAAGCTGTGCATTGATAGACCTTTTACCACCAATTCCTTTTATATCTACGAATAAATTACTAATTTAATAACTGTAAGCTGTGATTTCAAGAAAAAAGCTCAAAATAATGTTTTAGTACTTCCCTTTTATATTTTTATCTCAAATCTTCAACATAATATTACTTAAGTATAAGTTAAAATTATATATTTAACAGATGGTTAATTAATTAGTCTTTAAAAAGAGATGTATTTCTTTAAGTCGAGAGATATTTATAATATACTCAAGAGAGAGTTCCAATTTTTTTAAATACGTCCATTGTGTTATAGAAACAAAAGAACCCTGTTGACCCAAAAAACCATGCCTTATTGAAAAGAAAATGCGAGCACGGGCGACCGCCCAAGGGAGCCGGACATAAACGTCTTGTCCTCATGGTTGTTTTACCAATATACCATGATAAAGGTGATCAATCACGTAACGCAACGTCTTACTTTTGTCGCGGAAACATACGCGCGCGCACACCGAATGTGCGAAACTTTAATCTATCTATCTTCCGTGTAGTGAAGAAATAAGTCGCTGTCTTCTGGCGGGAGGCTTCTTTTAACAGCGAAAGTGTTGACTGAAGAACTTTTTAAATGGGCTTACTCTCTTGACCTCAATCTGGCCGAAGGGCGCAGATGAGGTCTAAGATAGAGCGAGTTCGCCTGTCGCCAGAAAAAGCCTGTTTACTATCATCTTGAAGAGGTTTGGATTGTATTTGCTCGGGAAAACAGACGTTGGCAGGGTAGTCCTTAGCTATTCGCATGATAAAAGAGGACTTAAAGGGCTCTGTGTGCAAGTTTGGAATGGCCTGCAGTATGTGGTATCCCAATGAAAAAAAAGGAGAAGGCGGAATGAGGCTATGCACCTCAGATGGAAAATCCTAAAAGTAAAGTCTGTCAAAAATCGACAGACAAGTGACTTTACGACAGTGACTCTTAACTATGTAGGTTTTTTACCAGCTCATGGGCGCTATATAAGTGCCTCGCTCTGCGTCCTACCCTGTCAAGAGTAGCTAGTTGGTATTTAGCTAAGCCATCCCAGAGTTCGCTACAATATTCCATGGACGATCGGACTTGAGCTTTATAAATAGTGAGAAGCTGTCCAGGCATGAAGTATCGTTTGACCCTGTTCAGAATACCCAGCTTTTTGAACCTTCGTCTCGATGGTAGCGCCAAAGTTGAGGTTGGCAGTCAACTCCATGCCAATAAGATCGAGGTTATCGGTGATGTCTACGGACGAGGCTCGGAAGTTGGATTTTCACCCTGAGAAAGGACTTCATTTCGCGGAGAAGAGACACACCTATGTTTTGGCGACGTTGAATTGGACCAAATTATCGTCGCCCCATTGAGAGACAACACTCAAGGTTGCACTCGTCCGCTCCACCATTGCCTCCTTAAAGACTGTATGACAGTTTATAACTTTTTAATTTTGCATTTTACAATGCTATTTTTATGTGATAATTTTTAATCAAGTAAATATACTAGAAAAAAGCAACGTCAGGGCGACATGAGACAAGTTGCTTTTTTCTAGTATATTAACTTGATTAAAAATTATCGACTGTATGACAGTCCTGTCGTCGCTACGCTGGACAAGTATCTCTCTATGACTGTAATGTCGTCTACGTTCCGAACAATGCCTGGCCAAAGGTCATTGATGTGCAGCAGCAAAAGAGTCGCAGAGAGAACGGACTCCTAAGGAACTCCGGCATTAATAGCCGTTGGGTCTGAAGAGCCGCCATCGACGACTACGCTGATGGACCGTTCTCTCAAGAAATCAGAGATCCAGTTGCAAAATCCAATAGGGATGCCGTAAACTGGAAGCTTGCTCAACAGACTCGCTAGTTTGCTGCCAAACCCTGTCAAAAGCCTTTGAGATGTCTAGTGACACCACTGGCTTCACTTTGTCTCGATGACCTCGCCCCAGCAATGCGTGGCATATGCGAGTGATCACGTCACCGGTGGATCGAACTTTACGAAAACCGTATTGATGGTCGCTCAGGTCGTTATGCTCGAGATACGCGATGCAAACTTGTAATCGAACCCGTGTTTAAAACAACAACAAAATTCGACGCTTTGAACGCCATGCCTGCTGCAGTCGACAATATCACAATCTCAATTGACAAACTAATGAAATTGCAATAACGATAGATTTTTCTGCAATAATAAAAGAGTTTACCGATAGGCCAGAAAAGTAAAATTTTATTTGTATTTAATAAAAAAATCTTTATCGTTTGTTTTTTTCCTAGGAATGGGTTTGAATCACAGAGCATTAAATTTTATTCTGATATCTGTGGTTTGAATAGATAGGGGCGCCATAGAAATCTCGGCCAGGGGCGCTGGTAGAAGTAAAACCGGCACTGCACATAGTTACCGGATTCTTTTAGTATTTTTTTTCTTATTTTATTTTCATGATTTTGTACAAAACACTTTTGACAGCAATAAAATGCTATCTACGTAAAAGCAATATGTATTATTTGCTTTATAAGATACTGCATCGTCTTAGATATTGTACAGTTTGTTGTTAGTTTACAGATAAAGCATTTTACATACGTTCATATTAACTACATTATTTACTATAATTTAAGTCATATATTTGCAGGAGCTTAGGCACTGACGCAAAAATTAATTCCCACATCTTTAATGATGATAAGTGACTATTCTGCTGTTTTGTTTTGTCTTAACTGAATATTTAAGTCACGTTGATAACGTTAACATTATTAATTAACATGAAAATGTATACCTACCTACCAAGATATTAATAATTTAAATAAGGTATTGTAATTTTAAATTGTTCTCTTGATGCGCTTTTAGTACTTGCATAAACTAAATATCATCGGGCAATATCAATGAGATAAAAGTAGACCACAACAGACTTATCAGAGGAATCGCAAAGTTAAAACGTTATATGCTGCTAAAAATCTTAAGAGGATTGTGTAGTGCCGATATGATATTGGATAATATAAAAAAAAATAGACAAGCAAACTTCTAATTTATTATTTTATCTGAATGTGTGCTGCTGTCCCCTAAATACATTAATAGTAACAGGCAAAATCTATACGAAGTTACATATGAGAGCCTTTCCCGTATTGCTGGTGTAACAACGTGACCCTTCACGTGCGGGCTAACAGCTTAAATAAACACACAAAATATAATAGGCCAGTCATATCGTACAAAAATAAACGCTGAAATTGCAGTAATTGCGATAAACCTGCATTTTTGGTGTGTTGTTTGGGGGTGTAATGTATGACATAAATTTACATGAGTTGATATAATAACATTTTATATAATTACATTTGACATACCGTTCACATTACTTAACATAGGAATCATATAATTTCATTTACCATAATTCCATTTGATATAAAAATAAATTGGCCTAATAATTTTTTGACCTAATCATTAAATGATATGATGCTCATTTTACATAACATTCATATAGTCTAATCAACATTTCACATAATCTTGTTTTACCTATACTTTAAATGCCATAAAAACTCAAGTCAAGCACTAAAAAAAATATTTAACAGTATTATGGTGATTTCAATACATATCATTCATTAGGTATAAGTACATATATTTGAACGCATATTTTTTTGTCCTAACGCCCAACGCAAGCAAACATGCAAGCCAGCATGCAAGCAAGCATGCAGCAGGCAAGTGTTCTGTCATGGCTCCGGCGCTGCGAGGCTCCGGCGGTCCCACGCGTGCATATCGTCGCAGATGGTTTTAGCTCACCACCGCGGCTGCGCGGGCTTAAATAACACTCTAGAGGTAGGGCATACAAGACTACGTGTAGTCGGTTTTTAGGCGACTCGTTTCTGTCACTGATTAGTATGTAACGCACCTGGTGGTGGTCTCCGCTCTCTCCCCCCACCGCCCTTCCCCCTTTCACTGGCTCTTGTGTTTTATGAACGATATTGACCGATTAGGTAGTTATTTCAATTTTATAACAAGAGTTTATTATTACATATAAAAGGTCAAATGATATGTATATAAAATTATAGTTATGTAAAGAAAACAATATATCAAATGACATTTATGGGATATAAACGTTAGGGTAATTGGAACATAACATATGGAAAATAATAATTGTAAGAAATGAACAATAGGTTAAATAAAAATTATGTCATATATTTTCAGGTCAAATGCAAATTATATGAAGTGAACGTTAGTGACATTGAAATTAAATGAACTGTTTTTTTGCCAACCGAATCGCACCCCTTGTTTGGGTCCACCTAGATAGTATTTGTCCATTTTGTAGTACTCTAAAATGAGAGCGCGCGGAGTTATAGCAAATGGAAATTTGTTGACTAAAATATCAGGTATAATGCGGTATTTACGGGTAAATTAATGGAAATGAAGTTGTCACAAATTTAATTACCTACATTTTGAGACTAGATGTGCATCCGTAGGCTTGATAGGTTTTTCAGTAACAATCATAAACTAAACAAACCCTAAAATCTAATGTTAAGGGGAGGTTACAACAAAATTACAAGAATTCTCCTTTACTATGTGTTCACTATCTAGTTACATATATTATGCTTATCTAAATTTAATTTAAGTGAGAAAAATAAGAAAAAAAAAACATTAAATCTATATTTAAAAAACCATATTATCTTGGGAGCTATTAGACCTAGAGAATTGGATTAGGGCTCAAACGGTCAGGAATTTTGTTGACTTTAAAAATTAATATTAGTGACCTTTCTCGTCAGTCTCGCATTTTTTTTTAGTATTGTGCAAAATAAACGACATTGGAAGGCTATGTTGTTTTTTTTGCAAATACAAATTTTTCAGCAATAACTCAGCGCGCTTACATTTTAGAAAGCTGCAAATCTGGACAAATACTATCTAGGTATACCAAGGTCTACCAAGCAACATACCAAAAATGCAGGTGTACCGGAATTATTAAAATTTCAAATGTATCATATGACTGGTCTTATAACAACAATTTCCCTTCTCAACTAAATCGTAACTGCTATCACAATATACAAAGGTTATTTCTTCATATTTCAATTTTAACCTAAATCTAAGTGAATAATTTCTGACTATGTTATTTACTAGAGGTTCTGTGAGAACAGTAGACCTCGCTTGCAAAGTTAGGGCGGATATGCTATATTTTAATGCAAATTTTAATACCCAAATTTAGTAATTTGCGCAAACAAAAGTAACGAATAAAGTACAATTTTAAATCGAATTTTCCAAAAGACTTAACCGTATAGACTTTGAGCAAATTAAGGGTAAAACTTTTAATGATTTAATGATCCTCCCTTTCCCCTGGTCCCAGTCCTAGGAAGTCCAGTCTGGTGTCTATGGGTTCGTCTCGCTAAGGCGGAAAGTACTGCGTAATGAAATTTCCGAAAAAGTTCAAAGATTGAAATTCAGCCATATATAACACATCAAACTTTCGCCTAATTTTCCCCCTCCACTCTCCCACCCTTTTTTTCACAGCAACTTATGTAGAATGAAGTCCTTAGTGTGTCTCTAAAATTTAGTTGAAATCCGTGGGTAAATAACGCTACAGCAAACTTCCCACCTTTTTCCCCCCTATTTTACCCCCATCAAAAATCGCGTTCGATATAAATTCTTGAATAAATCAAGGAATATGTGTGCCAAATTTCATCAAAATCGGTTGAGAAATGCGGCCTATTGGCAGACAGCCAAAAGCATTTTTGGCCAATCTCGAAACTGAGACGCTTCACTCGCTCGGTGAATTATTATGCAGTGGAGAAAACTGTTTCGAATGTTAAGTGTGTTATTGTGAATCCAAAATTCAAAAAGCTTAACGTGTTTATTTACAAAGTGTTAAAGTGATGGAAAATTTTAAGAAAATTTTGATAAAATATTTCCGTTTTAAAAACCACTAGACAGGTAGGCAAGGTATGTAGGGTCATTATAAAAACACTATCCAAATTTTTAAATTCGACTCAGAATTGGTAAGTGTACAACTTTCTCCTAGACACATAGATCGAAATACGAGAACAATTTTTTACTTCCCATATTAAATCGATTATGTGATCAGTGTGATTTGTTCATACAATTTTTTTTGTTATATTTCGACCCATGTTTCTAGGAGAAAGTTGTTCACTTACAGTTTCTGAGACGAACTTCAAAATTAGGATATTGTTTTAAAAATTACCTTGTATTTAGTAGGAAACCAACAGGTTCATTTGGCTGGATGTTTACTTAGACAGACCATCGCAATCTGATTTTGGTCAACATTCCTCTTCATTCACCCTTTCTACATTGAAAGTTACAGTTTCCATTTTAGTGATTCGAAAGATATTACCTACTTACTTTCAGCAGTTATCTGTAGGTAAATTATTTTGATTTTGATGTTATTCTCCCACACAAATCCGACTTCTAATATCGTGAAGACGTAAATAAGGAATAAGGCGCTATTTAGCACGTCACGAACATTTAGCGTACCAATACGATTCCAAAACGGATTGTTTGCAAAGGCTTGATATCAAGCTGATGTGAGGACAGTCGGTGGCTATGATCGGACGCGTTGAGAAGCGTTGGCGACTAAAAACTAGTGACGTCATTAATACCGTAATTAATAAAAAAATATAAGGACAGCAAGATGCATGGATGGTATAGCGCCGTGAGTATTGTTTTCACCGTCTATTGTTCTATATTCACTTGTTTGAGTCAATAAATCTCGCATGAACCAGCCATCATCAAGTTGACAGGTATGCACAATTCATCTTGAAATATTTACAATGCGATTGTATGAGACTGATTCACTTATCATACTTACTTGAAAACAAAAATAATTGTGAAATAAAAAAACACGTTTTAAAATAACGACACGTGCCTAAGAGCGTAATAAATAATGTTTTACTTTTTACGCGCTTACTGCAAATTAATTATATAAACCGAAAAATTGTTGGAACCAATAATAAACTCATTTGCAAAAAAAACGGGCACCTAAGCAATGAACCATTTCAAATGTTAATATTGCTTTGTTTGATAATTATAGGTAGTTTTATCCTCACAATTTGGTAAATTAATAAGAAAATAATCGTTTTCATCAGTATTTCATAAAATTTAGATACAATTTATGGGAAATAATGCTAAACCTCGCTAGTAGTGTATGTTCGCTAGTAGTGCATATACTCATGAAGTAAAAATAAAAAAGTTTTTTTGTTTGTTTTTCTTTAATAAAGTAAAAGCAGATAAATGTTTAGTATCGAGTGTGACCCCCTCTAGCTAAAATCACAGCTTGAATTCGTCTGGGCATGCTAGTGAGTATATCCCGGATACTTGCTTGCGGAATACGTTCCCACTACGCAGTAATCACATTCTTCAGCTCTCTGATGGTCTGCGGAGCCGGGTGTACTGATCTCACACGCCGTTTCAGAACGTCCCAGACATGCTCTATGGGAGCTAGTGCTCGTTAGCTAAGGCCAAAAAAAATATAGTTAATAGAAGTGCAATGTAGAATGCTTTGGCTGGCACCGACTCCAAAAGTTTTATTTTTTACTTTTTGAAGTAGGTTTGATTTTTTTTTATAAAATGTTTTTTTTAACCTCTAGTGTATTCTTCATGTTGTGGAATTCCTTATTCTGTATTTCTCGTGTTCCTCATGGTGCTCTCTTACAGTGAAAAACACTTGTTTTTCAATTCCGAGAGTTACCTACCACGTGTTTTTACCATCGTACCACAATCTCAACAATCTTCATTAACTCAAAGAAGGAGCATTTGTCCGAATAGCCAAAAGTAGCGGATTCGGTCCCGACTGAGCAAGTCAATTTTTTTTCTCAGAAAATATCAATATATGTGTGTGAATCATTATAATAGCGTAGCGACATACTTATTGATAATAACTTAATAGGTTTTTTTTACTGAATGATCATTAGTAATTCTAATCAATTTATAATGTAGGTTTATTTGACCGTGTGACCTGAGAAACATTTTACCTGAAAATGTTTCTCAGGTCACACGTGTTAAGTTTTCTTATGAGAAAATGTTTAGGTGCCCACCTAAACATAACTTTTGACAATGATGATTAAGTTGAAAAAGATTTTTCTTTTGCAATTACAAACTAAGAAGAGACAATTTTCCTTACGTTCATTTATTTAATAATGTAGCAAAATAATACAAAGTAGATCGACTGAAAATTAAAAAAAAATATATCCAGAGTTAAGTTTTCCCACTATAAAAATAAATTTTGAGTTGACTGTGGGGTAAACGTGGGAGATACACTCAGTTGTAGTTTTGAGAGTCCCTCGTTCTAATGTTCTGAATAGAAAATCAGCTGAGTTAACTCATCCCTTGATATCGAGACGGTCATAGGCTAGTACGAGTAGGATGAATATTGATGCGTTCAGTGTCGATATCTGTTTCGAATGGATATCATCCTCTCTATCTATAGCATTCCGTCCCTTGATCGGATAGCCGTAACCGTAGCGTTTTAGTGTTGTTATTTGCACCAGAATCCGCCATGAGAGTGGCAGATTTTCTCCTAAAACAAAGGCCAGTGTACTGTTGCGAATCTATTTAGATAGGTGGTACCTTACCGTACCGTTGTGGTGGCCTTTAACTTGGCTTGTGCATATCCTAAAAAAATGTGTTTTGAAAAATCTAGGCGTGCTCCACTCGGTCGTTAATCTTGATAGGCTTTGACAAATTTTAGAAAGAATTTCTAAAAATTACTCTCTTATAGCAAATTTCCTCTCCTTATTTTGTAGTCTTTGTATTGGTCAGATTTACGGATTAGAGATAAGAATAGATAGGTATCAGTTTAGTGTAGACATCTTTCACGTCCCTCTACAGGCACAGCTGATACCAAAAATTAAAGCAACCTGGAAAAAAAATAGGTGTATTAAAACTGTATTGTTTGGTGCCTCGCCAATTTAGATTGTTGTAAATAATAAAATAACTTTTTTTCTCTTTGTTTCCTCGTGAAAATTTTGGTTTTCATGGCCGGAAAGCCGTCTACATATTTATTTATATTGACAGGATTGAAATTTGGTATGTTTTGGGATGATAATCTTAATACGTAAGAAAACCTCCTTCCGTACGCGAACTTTTCTATCCTCCACCTCATATATTTTTTCGTATATATTAAAAAAAAATGCTTTGTTACCTTGGCAGCAACAGGATTGAACATTATTACAATTTCTATTTAATCTTTGCATTAATTAGGGTCTCCATTTACAATAGATGATGACATTTGGAAATCTGCTATTTTATCCCAGCTCTGGTAAGCTAAAATTACAGAATTTCTGAGCAACAGGAGTAAAAATATTATTGTACCCATATATGTATTTAATTAAAGTAGGTTGGGCCAGAGTTAGTACTATCTAATATCTCGACATTGAGAATTGAGATCTAGAAATGAAGTTTCTTAGACCGGTTACCCTTAGCTCTGTTTCTACTGTGTCAATTCTAATGTTATTACTTAGGTACATTACCTATACAGGGTGTTAAAAGACCCATAACGAAAACGAAAACCACGTATTCTCCCCATCTTTACTATCATTTTCTTATATGGGGCCAAAACCCCGAACCTGATAGTTAAAGAGTTATTGAGGATCAAAGTCAATATTTATTTTTAAAGATTATCGTTTAAAGTTACAAAACCGTAATGAATATCAAAACCAATCAAAGAAACTGGATCCCGGCCGCCTATTCGTACCCTCTAGACACACGCACACGTTGTTGCACACGTTTTTTTGCATGTAAAAATAACAACCATTTTGTGAAAACGAAAAATATAAGTAGTTTTTCAGCAATTATTTCCATATATTCTTATTTAGTTTGATGTACACTACGCATATATTACGGCTTCGATATGGGTCTTTTAATCTCTACAATGTAATGATTCGTAAGTAATAGTAGATTGTTTACCAAGGGCTGTATGACACCCATAACAGTCGAGTGTTTTGGCGCCCGAACGAAGTGAGGGCGCCGATAGTTCGAGACTGTTATGGGTCCATACACCCGAAGTAAACACTCTACTTTTCATTTTGAATATGAGGAAAGTAAAAACAAACAAAAAGGTTTCTACGATTTTAATTATTTTATAATGTAGCAAAATAAGCTGTATAGGCTTCTGTGCCTCTGCCTACATACTTTTGGTAAATAAAAGTCCAAAGAGATTACAGATATCGATTTGACATGACACCCCCTATTCTTATGAAAAATTTATTACAGCCCTAGGGCCGCCACATATCACTTTCAACCCGCATTTTAGGCAAGTTATGAGTTACTTTCAGAATATGAGACATGAAAAATATATTTTTATCAAATTCTGAGATTACCTGTCGTATTCCATTTAACTGTTTGTTACTAGAAAGATAATGTTCCAGCCTTTTCTATCAAAAATAAATCAGTGAAATCAGGTAGTTGTTAGGAAAAATATCCACTAGGATGAATTATTGAAGGGCCATTGGATAATAAAATGTTTTCCAATGTTATCATTTTCAAATAAACAGTGATAATAAAAATAGATTGCAGTAACAGCATTGATTTTTCTCGATTGTACATAAATAACATAGTTTCTTCTCAATCCGTGCCGTTATACACGTCATATTTTCCAATTCATCATTCACGCTATTCTAACTATTGGAACATATGTATCGCTCGTGTCCTGTCCTGACATCCTGACGTAGCACAAAATAGTGTAGATGCCCCGCTTTTTGTCCAAGGGTGGGGCTATCTTTTCTGTAATATAAATCCCATCAAAAATGTTGTCTCTCAACGCAATTCTACCGCCGTCGAAGTTATGACGAAATCACATGTCAACCCAAGTCTATCAATATCTATAACAAATTCGGGCTTCTAGTTTTATTCAAAAGGAAGTACAGGGAGGTCAAAAGGCTGTGCCTTTTTCGCCCGATAAGGTATCCCACGGATATACTGGCGATAACCAGGGGGCTAATTGTCTAATTTTAAAATCTATCGCAATCCCTTTCAATTCGTAATTTGAAAGATATTTAGGCCGTCACTATTTGACATTTGAAAGGGATTGTGATCGGGACGCGTTTTGAAAGGTATGGAATAAACGAAACAGAACTGTCTAAGCAATATGACAGACGAAAATATCACAATCACAATACCTCTGAAAGGGATTGTGATAGATTTTAAATTAGAGAATTAGGGGCTGATTGATGGTTTTAGTTAAGATCCACATAGCGTAACAGACAATTTCATAAAAATTCTGATAGTAAACCAAATGAGAAGCCACCACTGCCTTATTCTTGTTATTGAAATATGCACAGAGTTGTAAATTTTCCTTAATTTTAAAATGTAAATGGCAGGTTTTAAAATAATCGTCGACGAATGCCTTTAGTGAAATATGAACAAGTCTCTTTATATAATATCAAGAATGATTACCGAAATCAATAATCTTGACTTTGAAATTTAACAAAATTGTTCACAGACGTATTCAATATTTCATACACTGTTAATGTTAAAAATATACTTAGATAGCGTTTTTTTTGTTTTAAAAGAAAGCCTGAATATTCCATGTCCCCAATAATTTATATTATTTAATATAGAAATAGAACGAAATCTTAAGTGCGCTTGTGACAGTCACATGTTGGTTTTTTTATTGGTGAAAATGACGTTATCAGCTAATATCACCATCTCATCGTTATCACCACCATACAATGAGTACTTACTTCTTTGTTCTTCCCTCCATATTATGGTTGAATGCACTGGTCATGATAAATATAGGAAGGTCGGATAAGGTGACGCACAAAACATGTTTATAAAAATATAATTTGTTTTCAATATTGTTTAAGCATAAATCCCTCGGAGCAATCTCATATCAACAACATACTTATCAGCCTTTAAGAGTCAATGTTGGTCGCGGACCGATTCGTATGTAAAGTAACTTGTGACAAAGATGAGACCCATTTATATTATGAGTATACATAATAACTATTTTTCTGTTAACCTTGTCTGTAAGCGCGAACGTTGAAGAATTATGAGAAAATTAGGCGGTGTCTTACTACGATTTTAGCTATTATATATTTGAGTTATAAACTACCTAGGTATCAACTCTGTTTTCGTTAGGAAGCCATTAGCAGCCCGATGCCAATGTCGTAGTAAGGTGCTAAATACCTCGGTGCCCCGTAGCAATAACTTCGTAGTTGTTGGCATTACAAAATTAACATTACCTGTAATAAAATACATTTACCTTTGAAGAAATTATTCTTAGTTGTGCTAATTATTTGTCGCGTGCGGCTCAAACAAATGACATTACAGATTCGAAGATAGTTGTATTTACGTGCAAGTAAGCATGAATTGAAGTATGTTCTATGACTTCACAAATTTCCCTATTATTTGCATTCTTATGACATAAGTTTCAGTTAAATAAACTAAACGATAGTGTTGTGATTTCCCCGTCGTCGATAAGCCATAAACAGTAATTAGGTATTTTCTTGTAAAAAAAACCAATTCTTACTGTTATTTAGTTTGCCGAAGCCTGTTAGTATTTAAGCAGTGCTAGTATTGCAAACAGACTTATTTCTTTCCAGTGCTCACGATAGCCTGATAGTGTCAGCCGGCAAGCCGCACCACATGAGGCCGAGAATCTTTTATCTATTTATTCCGTAGGCGACGACGGTCGAGAGACGCCCGTGCCATTGTCAATAAATAGCCTCTGTTGTTAATTAGTGACAACCTCGGCGTTTTATCTCATTAACGCGTCTGCTTGACACTTAATTGCAAATCAGTATCGCTTAAACCTTAAACGAGAAGTGGTGTCTGCGAGTTGAGTGTGTTTACTCGCGATTTTAGAGCGAAATCGCTGTGTAAGTGTTTGTTAAGTGATGAACAAAAGATGGAATTCCAATATTACGGAAGTTACGATCGTCAGCCGGTTAGGAGGATCCCAGACCAGCCGTGGTGGGACGAGGAGGACACGCTTACGGATAGACGAATTAATGGTGAGTTACGACCTGGAAAGGTAGACTTCGGATTAAAAACATATTACGCATTTTAAATTCAATGTCAACCGGTAAACGTTTTCGCATGCGTACTTTAGTCGATGCTACAAACAGTTGATTAAATAAAAAATAGGAATCAGGCTTTGAAACAAGTTTTATCAAGCACTAGTACAAGTAGTTACTTTGATTTTATTTTAATGCTGCTTTTAAAGTTACACGCTACACTTGTGATTACATTAAAATAACTCTGTATTTAATGTCAGTAGTATAACCTGCTCAGATAAACAATGTCTTTAGTATTCATAATATGGCCATATCTCTTGATATTCCTTTCATTGGATACTGACATATTCCACGGAGCTATCGAAACTTAATACGGGCGCATGGTACCTCGTGTAAGCAACATATTATAATATGAACCTTGTCACAACGTAATAGGGCACATGTAGAGTAACGTGTGCATCATCCTTAACACTTTCGTTGCACAATAGGTTTTATCTATACAATTCGAAAGTGCTACAATGAAGAACAAGACATCGGTACTCATGACTTTGACTAGTCATTGTTACGTTGTTTTTTTTTAGATGTTAATAACTAAGCAGTATTTTTTCACAATATACCCGTAAAGTAGTAATCTAAAAAACAAAATATAGTTTTATTTGATCAAAAGATGGAAGGCTTCAAACTACGTTGTTATTCGACTTGAACATCTTCCGCCTACGTGATTTTTTTGCTTTAAACATGTCAGGTTTAAGTCTAGAATAATTAAATAAAAGTTATCACATGAAACCATTCAACGTGACAGGCTGTGGTTTCTGATTCGCGGTATCTCAGTATATTAGCCGGGCAAACATACCACATGTAAGCCTCTATTATATGCTTTTCCTTATATAACTTTGAATTTTGATTAAAAAGACTCACAAACATATATAGTGGATACTTATGTCTTTGGCTTTTTTCTAGGCAACGAGGTTAGGCTAATAG
Source organism: Chrysoteuchia culmella (assembly GCA_910589605.1). Classification (NCBI taxonomy): domain Eukaryota; kingdom Metazoa; phylum Arthropoda; class Insecta; order Lepidoptera; family Crambidae; genus Chrysoteuchia; species Chrysoteuchia culmella. The sequence goes on along the minus strand of OU342651.1, from coordinate 14,097,712 downwards.
TCTAGTCTAGTACAGATAAGACATCGTAAACACGAATTTTTGCCAGGTGAAATTAGACTATATAGTTTACCAAGTCTCTACAAACTTTATTTAGGTGCCATACTATGTAGGTGTAAGTAATTATCTTCCTCTGTATGAGATATAAAAGTTCATTGCCGTGTGTGAGATAAAAGTTAAGGTGGAATAAGAAGTAGGTGCTAGCAGCTACAAAACCGTCTAGACCAGGGATTCCCAACCAGTGGGGCGCGCCGCACTTGGGGAGCGTAGAACCATTCAAGGGAGGGCGCGGCGACTTCAGAGCTGTATGTAATTTTTTCATAAATTAGGTATCTGTAATTTTAATTAAAATTGTTTAGCTCTTTATTCTGACCCTAGGGGGCGCTAGTATTTTTGGAAAAGCTTGGGTGAGGCGCATAGGGTAAAAAGGGTAAAAAGGTTGGGAACCCCTGGTCTAGACGGTGCAGAAAGGGACCGTATCGATTTAGTAGAGATAATTTAAGCGAAACCCTCTTCCTCGTTGGGAAGACTCCATATTCAATAAACCTAGGACATTTCAAAAATAATTAAAAATATTTTACATCTCTCATGTTCGGTAAGTAGGTTCTTATTACCTCCAAATGGGGCTTGTAGGTGACTAATAGCGCTCTAGGGTAATAATGTAGCTAGAAAAGCCCTAGGGCGGTAAGTTATTTTAAAAAAAAACACTTCTTTCTTTCAAAAAGTTCGCGTACATCTAACCATCATACTGGTAATAGACATCATGCATTCAGCCCAATGACCAAAGAGGTCCCTTTGCTATCAGTCATCAATTTTAAATATCGAACGGCGAAGCTCAATTTCGATCTTGAAATAAAAAATTAAAAAGTTCTTTACTTGATTATTTTTAATGAAAAAAGGCGGGAATAGAAAACTTTTACTTCAAATTTTCTTTGTTTTTGGGATTGTTCTCATTTCACTATAAATTTCAACAAATAAAATGGTTTATTCTTGTAATGCCGGTTTTTTTCTACTTACCTTACAATCGAGATGTAAAGCAGAATAGTTAGCTCGGGTGTAAGCATCAATTGCACCCTCGAACTATAGGCGCCCTTGCTGCGCTCGTGCGCCTAAATATCTCGGGCTGCAATCGATGCCTTACAGCCCTTGGCTACTAATCTACTAATAAAGAAACCTGCAGCGTCAAGAATGGGAGAGACTATTTTGAATAAAATCAACATCCAGTTCTTCGAATAATAAAATTTTCGGACAAATCTGAGAATACTTGGAAAAGATAAGTGAATGGCATCAGTCAGTACATTGTTTTTCTACGCTGAAGTCACACACTGATAATAGTTATTTGTTATGCAAGGCTGGAAAATTGGGTTTAGCGGCGAGTTACCTCTATTGAAACTTGAGCAAGCGAAGGATTCTAGGATTGGTTTGAATCCTGATCCTAGCGAGGCTACATATAAGACTCTAAAAACATTTCTGCCGAACGCAAAACACAATTTTTCACCTCACAATAGCAAGGAATTTTTGAGGTTGTTGGCTGCGACATATATAGGTATGTATGTATATATAGGTATGTATATATAGGTATGTATATTTTAATATCTACCTACTTATAGGTAATTAATTTAAAAAAGCATTGGAACCTATTCAAGCTTTTATTTTTTTGAAATGGACGATTACGAAAATTACGAAATAAATAATACAAACAGTACAGAAATAAATCACTGTGACTTCATATTTTTTTTTATACTGTTGTTATTCGTAGTGTAGAAGCTGGAAGGTTCAAAGTGATGACTGCATACGACTAAATTCTTTATGAGTTTTTCACCCGAGTTCTTTTCGTAATAACACGTGTTGTGAGGCTCCATTTTAAACTTAATCTACCGTACAATTTATTTATATAAGCACTACAAAATATATTTACTTGACATTGGCAAAATTCGCGAATTTTATCGCGAGCAAGCCATTAATTAAGAAAGAAGAAGATATAATTTTTTTGCTTTGCGTGTATACTGCTGAGCCATTTTTGTCACATTTCTTGTTGACGTTCCGAAATCCAATCATAGGTTATAAAATCTCACTCAGCCTAAATATAAAATTCTTTTAACAAATAGTTATTATTTTTATGATTCAAGGAACTTTAATAGTATAATAAAACCAAAACGGAGTATTACAATGAATTCTAAGTTATTTAAAATAATAATATAATGTAACATAAAAAGTCAATAGTGCGATTCGGAACGCATTATGACGTATTTTTCTTTCTAAATAAAAAAAATGTTTATACACCACTTGCATCTGTGGTAGGTACATATAAAATATCAAGTATTCTTATTTGAAAGTAAGCTAATAATGCCCGGAGGGACCTAATGTTGTATGGAACTTCTCTTGGGTAAGTGTGATAACATTTAAATTTGGAACGCCAAAATGTCAACAAAAAATGTTTAAGGTGGTACGACTTCCATACAAACAAACAATGCACATTAATTGGTTCATCATAACTTAATAATTCATAAATACATGCGCAACTAACTCGTTTCAGTTATTTGTTTGCGCGAAATAATAAAACTTTCATACATAAATCAAGAATAAACTAATGTTTTATAATTTCAATAAATCTACGTATGTGTGTGTGACTCATCGCATTTATATGCCTCATGTATGAAAGTACATTTTTTTAATAATTTCGCGCAAAAAAATTACTGAAACGAGTAAGTTGCACATATATTTATGAAATATTAATGTATGATGAACCAATTAATGTGCAATGTTTGTTTGTATGGAAGTCGTACCACCTTAAGGCATAACTTCCTGGTCCAAGGAGATTTAACTATAAAATTGACACTTCAAAGAGACTTTACTCCTATGAAAAATATAAACATGGCAGTATGTATCGGGGTCCCTGGGGGAATATTGTGCACCCTTTTAAATATAATATATAATAGCCATCTCTTTCATTTTCGTGCTTTTTCGTGTCTTTTGTCTTATTTATCAGTAAAACATGGCAAATCATCAAATTGTGAATGTGTGTAGTCTTGACCCTTGGTCACAGATATAATGAGAATTATCATTCCATTGCCTACGGATCTAAATATGTAAAGAAAAAATCTGTGATTTTCGATCCTTTCAATATTTTTTCCGAGAATTGTTAAATTGCTTTAATTTATTAGTTTTACATTTTCATAATTTCTTTTTTATTTAACGTCATAGTAGGCACAGTAGTAGAGTGCCCGAGGAGCATACTCTATGCTCCTCGGGCATAAAAGTGTCTTAGCCTTGGGCAGGCTTGGATACTTCGCTTCATTCAGGATTCTTTCCATAATAACTACAGAATCCTTCATTTCGCTCAGGATTCAATATGCTGCCAGTGACATAAGACACTGCTTTATCCCCTTAGTGCATAATCTACTATTACCACGCTGGGCTGGTAATATGCTATTTTCGGCGCAGAAATTGAATGATAAAACCTCCTTTTCCGAGCGTGTGAGGTAAAAAATATCTTTCCTGGAGTTTACCAAAATATTTAATCAAAAAATTACTTAAGTACAGCATTGAAGTAGTTTACTATATTTTTAAATAAGCAAAGTTTTCTTGAAAAAAATATAAGTAATTAAAAGATCGATGCAAATTTTACGAATTATAAATGTGTTACATAGTTACACGAATATGTAGGTAATTTTATTTCAGTGTAATATAATAGTGTTATTGTGGTGCTCTGACATTGTACATTTTTTTTTCATAGGTTCAAACGTCATTTTCTTCATAATGTGACGTTATACTTTTGTTATTGAAGATGTGACAGATGTTCCAGGAAGATCTCGGACAGGTTTAATTTGTATGCCTAAAACGTAGTGATTACATACTGTTTGTGTATGTCTGTATCTCGAAAACCTACTACAATTAACAATGAATTTATCGTTACTCATATGAAAGAACATTCTAAGGTTACGTTACCTCACGTCATTTATTTATGTTAATAATCATTTTAGGGATCGCCCCTGCTTTACCTACCTATTTACTTCTCTTGAACTTTTAATTACCAATATGGTAGCTGTGTTATCGTTCGTTGTTTTTAAGATGCATGTCCATTCAACCTGGGTTTCACAATGTTGAGTGGAAAATTTAATGCTTTTTTTAATTGCTATAACAGTTTAATAGCCCGCTTCAATACGTTTGTATTTTTATCCAAAAGAATGATTATGTATAAATGTATTATCCTACTAACTAATATTATATTGGATATTTAGCTTTAGATCTTTGGATGATGGATACTCAATCAGGTAAAAACGGCTGAACGCAATTGAATGATATTTAACTCATAGATAATTTGTAGTCTGGATTAAAATATCCAGAGCAAATGTTCCCTAGGGAATTTCCAAATGTCTACGCGGATGACGTCGCGTGCGGAAATTAGTTGCAACTCTCTTCATTATCACCATAAACTAAGAAGTTCAAAAGCGTGGTGACCATAAAAACTTTTTATTGAAGTAAAATAAAGTCCATATTACGTCAGCAACGTCTCGAAGCTATATGATTTCGATCATAAATTCTAAATAAAATGTGTAAACCATTTTTGTCCTATAAATACTCCTCTGGTGGATGAATTTACAGACTCGGAGGCGTCGTTTCCGCCGCAAGGCATTTGCATTTGCGCAAGGAAAACGGAAATTAGTTCCTTTTACTTACCTACCTTTACAACGTCTTTTTTATATCCCATAACTTTGGGGTTTAATCAGACCATGTAAACAAATCGAACGGCATATAATTTTTTTTCCCCAAATCTAAAGTTTTTCTTACTTATGATAAATTTTAAATAGAAAAATATTGGAAAAAATCAACTCGGTCATAAGTGAATTCTCAGATGGGACTCGAACCCACGATCTTTAGGAATCCGGCCCACTGCTCTAACCACTAAGCTACCGAGACTTTTCTTACTTTTCCATACAAAAACGTAGTTTTGCCGAATAAATATGTATGGAACAGTAAAAAAAACTTTTGGTTTGAAAAAGACTATATATGCCTACCAACGTTGTAGTTATTAGTTATGTTTTCAAAGTTTACAATAAATCATAAAGTTGTCACATCACGTAATAAATTTTCTGAAAAAACAACCACAATAACGATCCGCCCCATTTACTTTTCTGATTATTGGATTACAGACATTCCCTACACCTACATTTCTAGGTCAAACTTTTTGTATGTTAAGTATATTCGTTAGAGCCCATTGTTGTATTTTCAACAGGCCACAGTTTTCTACAAAAAATCGATGCGTTCTTTGAGAAAAAGCTTGAATTCTTTGTGGTTTCATAAAGAGAGAGAACTAAAGAAAAATCATCTTGTTTTTTATTAAAGTTAACTCCAAGGAACACTGAATACGTTATCTTTTATAATGTATTTCTCATGACTGATGTGCTTTGAAGATACCTATAAAAAGAGATTTGTTTTTCGTTCTTGCTAAACCACAGGAGAGTGCACTCGTATCGAACGATGCAGCCTTTTAATTGGAAAACGTCTGTTCAAACAAAGGGAAATCAATTTAGACGTGACATACATTCGAACAGGACACTGACCGACCCCAGCTGTATGGACTCCGTTGTTAAAAACGTTTTTTATCGATGCTATGAAATTCAATATGTCAACGCTGCATAAAGATGAAACGAAGTGGCGTGGAGTTACACCGATATCACTATTCCAAAGATAATTCGTTTGTTTATAACACCGTTATTATAGAGATTTTACAATGTACAAAGAGGTATCTTAAAAAATTCCGAGATCGGACTCGAGCGAATTAGATGTTTTTTTAACAGAGATTTCCCACTAATAGACTTGTTTTTTAAAGACCATCTCAATAGACGTTTGGCACTCTAAGTGATTTGCTAAATAGAGTTTTTAAATTAATTATTTTATATCTACTAATATTAGTCGCCCGCGGTTTTAGCTATTATGGTTCCTTATCCAGTGAGAATATCGGGATAAAATCAATATCAAATTTCCTTTTTCCTTGTCCTTAAACGGTTCAGCTTTTCACATTTTTAAGTATTAGGAGGCTAAAATTTTAAAATACCTGGCCTTGATAACTTCACAGCGTTTATGGCATACCTACCTTTTAGTAGGGCATCATCAGATCTTAATACGTAACAAAATAAAGTAGCTTTTCATGTTTTGCGTTGATTACAAAATGTAGAAAAAGACAATCTTTGCCAATATTTAGAAATACGAGGTGTTTCTTTATGACAATGCAAACAAAAAAATTACGATTACAATGTATAAATCATTATATCATTGTAGTTATTACATTGGTTTAATTTTAGAGTTCGATATAACACAGATTTTGAGATAGTAGCACAAGGGTTCATCTATTCCGAGAGTGAGTCAAGGTTTACTTGCATGCCAGTGTGATGAACGTTCGATTTGAACTGTAAACAAATTCCCCTGAAGTTTCAATAAAAAATAATTCTTTATTTACTTTCGTTCAAGAATAGCATCGTTAGTTTTCTGAATGGTATTGCTTATTGGAATATTAACTATATAAATGAATGCGGGGATTGTTTCCCCGCATTCATTTATATAGTTCATTTATAACTTTGTTTCGTATTTTTTATTAATTAATAAAATAAAAAATATGTTGTTAGAAGTTTCTACCTGTGTTACCAACAGGCATAATATAAACACCACACCTAAAGATAAGTCCAGTCAAGATATATTTTTGCTACTCGCCTGATCACTCCAATCGTAACCCACAGACGAACAGACTTAATTTGTAAGTGTTTTGTTGCCCGCGACATTATTCGCGTTTCCGTGAGCTTCGTAATATGATAATTTGCCATACGTGCCTATGCCTACTTCTTATCTTGACTCACAGTAATTCGTTATTTGAATAACGACTTACAAGTACATCTTACTTTTCGTCAGGGTTGTCTTTCAAGCTTATTTTCAAAAAAGATTCTATTGAAACCTGAGCAAGCAAAGAATTCTAGGATTGAAGCACGAGCGTAGCGGATGGTTCAAAGATTGAATCCAGCGGCTTAAAACTTTTCTGCCGATTTTTCACCACACAACAGCGAGGAAATTTTAAAGTTTTTATGCGCTGTCAACTTCCGGTAAAAAATATATTTTAATAAATTCTTTAATGTAAATACCTCATTCTTGTTGCTTATATGATTTAATATACTAAAATAATAAAAAGGGAGTATCAAAGTTAATTCAAAGTTACTGAAAATAGGAATAAATTGTTACGAATAACAATAAAAACGATTTGGTAAATGTCATGAACTTATGATGTAAATTGAAAATAAAGGTTTTATGATGAATTTACGATGACAATGTATAAATCATTATTTCATTGTAGGTATTATACTTGCAGTTATTGCATTGGTTTAATTTTAGAGTTCGACATAACACACATTTTGAGATAGTAGCACAAGGATTCATATCAGGAATTAAAATGTTACTTATACGAATAAAAACGATTCCGAAAACGTTTAGGTGCAAGACAATTTGGAAAACAAGGTTTTTGTTACGTTCCGAAAGGCTGTTCATGGCTGTCAAATCTCACCCCCCGTAAAATGGAAATTCTTATAACAATTAGTTTTAACTTATTGTTTTTAAGATTCAAGGAACTACAATAATATAATAAAACCAAGCCGTAGTATTATAATTAACTCAAAGTTATTTAAAATAAGAATAAAATAAAATGTATAAAAGTCAATAGTGCGATTCGGAAAGCATTAAAACGTATTTTCTTTCTAAATAAAAAAACTGTATACCACGCTAAGCCGAAGATACGCAGAAATCGAATGACAAAACTTAATTTTCCGAGCGTGTGAGGTGAAGGCCCTTATCGAAAATATTTCGTCTAACTGCCGTAACACAAAACTGTCATTGTTGTTTTTATCAACATTCCTAGACAATTTAGATATATCTATTGGTATTTTCAATTTATTTATCATGGACAGGTAAATTGCGTAATAGACATGTAATCTGACTAGGTATTGAGTAACAACATTCATCATAGGTATTTATAATTTGTGTATACTTCACTGGTACAATCCGGGAACTTCCGTTATTTTGGGAAACATTTATTCAAAAAGTTATAATGTTAAATGGATAATTTAGAAATCAAATGAAATACCTATTTAATAAATAATTGCATACAACCACACTAATTATCTAGCCCACGGTAAGTTTCACGAAGAACTTGTGTTATGGATACTAGTTTTTTTTTTTTGTTAATACATATATCGATGTTCTATTATTTGTGATCTAGATATCTATTATTTTTTAACTATCGCTCCCCAAAAATAAAATCTACTGGTATATCTACCAATGTACTATATTCTTATAATATTACCTATGTGGAGCAAGAGTTTTTAGTATCTATTTACAAACTAAGAGTTTCCTTTGAAATGACGACTTTAAGCTTAGGTATGTAATAAAAAGCATTTACAACCGCGATGCAAATCTGTAATCATACAAGTACAAGGCTATTCGTAAGTAACCGCATCTGTGGTCTAGTTGTACAACCACCGGTATCAGACCCAGGGGTTGCTCGGCCATCTCTCAGTCGCGAAGAGGCCCGGGAATCGGGCGAACCGCCGGTCACAGGGGAGAATATCACAAATGGCCCTCCATGACCTTCGGCGGTGAGAGGGCAAGTAGTGAGGGGTTTAGCTGGTAGTGCCCCCCCCTCTTCCGGCCCCCCATTCAGCTGACGCTGAGTGGGGGGACCGGAGGGTGGTGGTCACTCCTTTCTCTCTCGGGCCCCCGCCGGGCCTACTAGGCTCGACGGGGTGTCGGGGGGCGACGGGGGATAGGGTGCCGGATTTGCGAATCCGGTATTCTAGGCGAGTCCAGCATAACCGTTTGGTATGCGTAAATGCATTCCCCTCACTCAAAAAAAAAAAAAAAAAAAAAAAGGGGTTCCGGGTTCGATTCCCAACGGGGGTACATATTCTATTCGGTTTGGTTGGTGGAAGGACTTGTTGTAAGCCCGCCTGTCTAGCTACCACCATCTTATCTAAGCCTGACGCCATAACAACAATGTTTTCAGCATTGTTGTGTTCCGGCAGTTTGAGATAAGATAGCCAGTTCCTCAGTGGCTGAGGATTCCGGGAGATGCTCGCTTCCATCTTCAGCCTTATCAATACTTAACATCAGGTATGATGAAGGCTAAGAGTCTCCCCGTCATTCATTAAAAAAACGCAATACAAATTAAGTTTCAAATATTGACAAAATAAACATTTTGCGCAGTTACTTAAATTTTATTGAAATAAAATTATAATGACATGGAAATTCGGTAGTTAGACGTAGAAATTTAAATACTTTTCGCTAAATAATTATTTTAATTGTTATTGTTGTTTCATTATGTTTATTGATATGAGACATCAGTAATTTTCTTTTTGTGGCAATGGCTTGAAAATAAATTATGACAGTAGACGTAAACAAATTATGATTTAATTCAAGGATTTTTTTTTGGTATCGGTTCGGTTAGCTATAAAAGTTTTTACATGCAACCAAAATCTAAGTTTTTTTCTAAATAAACAGTATGGCTTTATAAAATGCCCCAAATGTGCGTTTCTAAAACATGCATGGAAATATTGTCTTAAGGGCCCGCTATAGGCCAACGAAAATCGATTGCTTTACATGATCGTCTGTAATATCAATATTATTGAAAAACTGAATTTCAAATTAAGATGCAGCAAACTACAGGACTAACACTAGTGACTATGTTTCTCAAAAACACGATTGCATAAAATTTTCTCGATAGAAAAAAATTGCGAAGTTGCCTCCAAATCACTATAATTAACACGATAAACGGCTAGTATTCAAGTAATACATTAAAATAAAGCTTGGAACTTTTTAGTATAATTACACTATAGATAACGCAGGGCTTATGTTATATATTTTTTGTAAATAACCTTTATTTTCATTCCGGATCGGCCGAATGGGGCCGGAGAATTATATAGTAAATGCTGCCTTATTTCTCATAGAAATAAGGCAGCATTTGCTTTGCAGTTCGCCGTTGCAGTTATTACTTTTGCTTTTGGCCTAGAGCGCGCCCTTAATTATCAGAAAAAAAATACGCGTAGTATCGAATTTACGGACAAAGAAAATCAAATCCATGCAGGAGCGTTTTTTGAATTTTTAACATTACAACACTCCAGCAATGTTTTATGAAACGGCGTGCTGGGGTTAATAATAGTACATTACTGCAGCGGCCAGCAAAAGAGACATTGATGGACTAACGTGTAGCGTAACGTAAGCCCATCAATGCCTAGTTGTGGCCAAGGCTTGTATAGTACCTACTTTTCCCAAAAAATGCGCGGAAATTAAAACTACTTTTCGAAATCAGACGAACAACGAACCACAATTTTATTTTTCCTGCGTTAATTTGTTTTTTTTAAGTGAAAACTTCTTTTGGACCATTTACCGTTGACCTATTTCAAATTACTTACATAAAGTCTCACACTTGAAAGATCTACATATATTAGTTAATAACAACCATTATATAAAGATCTCTCATTACTACCAACTTTCATATTGATGCCAGGTCAGGTTTGATTTCAAGGGAGGAATATTCTTTTCTTTCATTACAATGCCATCTAGATATAGTTGCCACTAAGTTTTTGATACTTGATGACATTGAGTTGGTGCCTTGAGAGAGAATAAGAGTTTCATACTACGGTATATTGTAGATTCATTATTCATAAATAACTATTGTATTTGTAATTAAATTAAATTAATCAGTCTTGGTTGCCATTTTTCGGAGTAAAAGATCGTTCCATTTTTAAACTACACGACAGATATGAGTTTACCATGTAATTTATTTGGCTACTAAACACGACAGATATGGATTTTCATACAACTTTTGCCGGCCGCTGCTCGCATGTATGTGGCCAGTACAGCAATATCGATTTATCTCGAAGAACGTTGTCAAAATAATGCTCATATTTCCAAGCATGTTCAACTTCAAACTCATACTCGACCTGCAATTGCCTATTTCACGGCTTTTGCAATAATGTACTATTATACCTTCGGGCCGGCACCGGCCAGCATTTTCATCAAGAATGTCTTGTCCGTGCCGGCCCGTGCCTGCGCGTCTGTAGGTATAAATGAACCTTTAGGCACCTTATTACCTTATGTAAATTTATTGTATATTGTATATAATGTATTGTCTTATTACCTCAAGTAAATTATTCTATGCCATTATGCGTTTAGACCGGAGCGAGCAGCAAACTCGTTTATTGTATTTCTCACGGATCATGAACAAATTGAATCTATTGTTTTTTGTTGCTTTCACGACACGAGTAGTTTTGGAAGGTCGTTCAATCATACCGACCATGAATATTATGCTACACGAGCGTGGAAATTATAATATGAAATAGTTACCTTAGCTTCGTATCAAAAATAAAGGCATGGCTTAGGTAATTATTCCATTTTAAATGGTGTTATTTGGTGTTAGTGTAACATCTGAGTTTAGTGTCTAAATCAGCATAAAAAGATAGTTAATAATGTTGTAAAATTTATGCAAAGCAAATCTGACAATTTGATGAACCAAACCCTGCAGACTTACCTACTTATTGCTTTTTTATTCAAATTATTCAATCTACAATACACCCTTCTTTCCATCAGCGTCCACGCTACTTTTATCATAGTTATTTCGTTTTTTACTCGGTGGATATTGTCATATTATGATGAAACTTAAATTCCCTTCTCTTATTTCCAGGTAAGTGCCGCCAGCAGTGCTAGTCCAAGTCCGGTGCTCGATGCGCCCTACGGCGACATCACACGGTCGGGTGCTCTGTGCACCCACGGCATGACGCCACACTCACATGTTTTTCATTTAGGTGAGGTTTAAAAGGAGATTATAATCTAGTTACTATATGTGGGCTTCTACTCATAGTCGTGCGTTGAAGCTGAAGCTGAGAGCGAGCAGTACAGCTATATGATTTTCTAAGCAACACGTTGACATTGACACTGCTCTTGTAGTCGAGATCACACATGTTACATACCAGCCCTCACATCGTCCGCTGCAGTCATAGCGTTTTGGTATTCTCTTAGCTCTACTAGCTCATCGACGATATCTCTGTTGCATGACCGCAATACGGAGCAGTCTTCATATGATTGGCAGTTGAGTCTACCTATTGTGTCTAGTAAATTGAAATACGGCTTCGCTCCGCTCCTCTTCGCTTTAGTAAACACACGTCATAAGGGGAGGGAGCGGTACGTAGAGTGGATGTCGTGCGATTTATAACATAATAAACGTCTACTAAAACAATTGAAGGACGTTGTAGACTTATATCAAAATTACGAATGTTGTGTATTTGAAATTTACACACAACAATAATAACATTTGACGCGGTTTACCAACACCATGGAACTTACTCGTTTGAACTATTTTAGTTAAAATTTTATCACTTAAAATTATTTGTAAATGCTGGTAAACAGTTCCTTCTAACCTTTGGTAGCATTTCGGTTAAATTCCAATTCAGAATGAAAATTAATTCGAGAATTTTTAGAGTAAACTAGTTGTCGTGTTAGATGGGATTAATTTGCTTAAAATATACTAAGTATACAATTTTCCGATTATTTTGCTTAAAGTATACTAAGTATACAATTTTATTCAAATGAGAGGTATTACAATAGAGTTTGCGACATGTCAAAAATAAAAATTTTGAAAATACCCACGACGGTTAAAACGTAATTGAAAAAGGATATAGTAGATTATTAACCAAGGGGATAAAGCAGTGTCTTCTGTCACGGGTGACGATTTAAATCGCGAGCGTAACGAAGGACTCGAGGTTTACTCCCGAACGTAGCGAGGGTGTTAAAAACTTTTACGCATTTATAAGACGAGTCCTGAGTGTAGCGAGATATTTAAGTTCACCCAAGACTAAGACAGCTTTATCACCTAGGAAAATACTCTACTTTTCGTACCATTTGCGAAAAAAATAACACAATAATAATATGAGATGTATTTGAAGAAAACAAAAACGCGGCAAATTCCTAGACTATTTTTTTTTTGTCGGAAAAGCAAAACATACGGCCTCGTCGGTTTTCGTAATTTTATTTAATAATCATAACTGCATAATAAATGCGTATTCCTTTTTCAAAAAGATGTGTAATGCTTTATATACCAACTCAATGGTGTAAACACAGATGTAGTTCAGTATAAATTTCGGTAAGTATTCCAAATTTAAATTACATTCACCCCCTAGAGGATGAATGAAATTCAGTACAATTTTCTTTCCCTGTTTTTAACAGATTAAAAATTACTATTGTTATGTTCGCTTTTTGTGGCATAGAATGTCACTTTTTTGAGCAAGTGGTACGAAAGAGTCATTTAAAAACCCCCGACTTAATTATCCGTCGGGGGCTACCTGTAAATGAACTAGGCAGTTTTGCAGTCTAATAGTAACGTGAATAATTGGAGATATTTTATTGCTATAGTTATTGATATTTATATTGAAATCTAAAATAATAATGGCACCCCCCCCCCCCCCCTCCCCCCTGACGGATAATTAATTTGGAGGTTTTTAAATTATTTAATCCTTTAGGAATTACGTTTTAAACGTCGTGGGATTTTTCTCAATTTTTAGTTTTGCTTTTTATTTCAAGCTTTTTAGAGATCATAGATATTATGTTCATTGTACTACATAAAACCCATTACTGAAAACTGCATCAAAGTCGGACTTATGTTTACTGCAGCTGGTGAGTTATCACCACAACACCTATCTAAGAACATGCATCAATCAAACCCCACTCACTGAAACACAATTACTAAAAACAGCATCAAAATTGGACTAGTAGTTTTGGAGATAAATGGTAACATTGGTTTGACAAACAAATGTTTACTGCAGCGCAGCTGGTGTGTTGTCACCGTAACACCTATCTAAGAACATGCACCAATCAAACCCGAACCCATCACTGAAAACCGCATCAAAATTGCACTAGTAGTTTTGGAGATAAATGGCAACATTGGTTTGCACAAACAATCAAACAAGCAACCTCTCACCTCAAAAATTTAATATTCATAATATACCTTTTCCGTACCGTCGCGTCGCTGGTAAAATAAAGAGCATGTCAATCTTTAAATAAGGTAATCGGAATTGCAGAACTAGAATCGTAGGTAATATTTCTAATGTAAAAAAGATCTGAAAAGAGGCAAATCTTCTGCCATTTCGTTATTCACAAAGCGAAATATATACGATCGACGTGACTCTGTTTTCTAGGACTTCGATGCTAAGGCACTAATGAAATTATAAGCGTATCTACTTCACGTCAACCAAAACAAATGATGTTGCACAACGCATGGCACTTGCAGTTACATAATAGACTGCAATAACCTACACACCATTTGCATTGCATGTAATCAAGTTTCAGTGTAACGGAAAACAACATTTTCAATATTCCTTATCAGTACAATCGGAGAACTTCCCGGTTCACCAGTAGAGATTTTTTAGGGAGCTTTATTTAAAAAAGTAACAGCTATACAGAAAACCCTGTTACCCTATTATATAATGTAGGTACACATTATATAATAGGGTAACAGGACCAAGAGATGAAGGTTATTTCCTACTTTCTATATACTCCGTTCCGTTTATATCGAACAAACAATATTCATAATATGACGATAGTGAACTCTTTATCTTTGGGTTATCGGCATTCTAGTTAAGGTGGTCTTGTGTATTTTGAATTAGTTCTTTAATAAATACCATCAACTTAGTTGCTATCTAATATATTAATAGGTTAACGCCTTTTCACCTTAACCGATTTGGCCATTAGGATTTTATTTCCAAATGAAAATGTGGTGGCAATTAATAACTAGGCCTTATATCTAATACCTACGTGATTGATAAAATAGATCTTTAATGACACTTCGTATTATTTGAGATAAGTTAAACCTTTTGTTGACTTGTTTTGTAGTAAAAGTACTTCTAAGCTAAGCTATTTAATTTCATAAAATGACATCATGTCCAAATCATAAATATCTTTGTCTGGTTATTAAATGACATGCACGTTAAAAGGTCAAGGACGTCTTAGCGGTCAGACCATTTAAATATTGCCGGTTTACGTCGGGGGTTCGATTGCAGTTAGAGAAGTATAATAAAAGTCGACCGTTATAAAAAAAAAATCACTAAGTTCGTCTTGCCACATTTTTTTTTATTTGTGTCATGTCATACACCATAATCCTATAAATGTTGGTACCTAATAAAAGTAACCATATGATTGGCTTTGTGTAATGAATACTTAACCTATTATATCAATAGATAGATTCATTGCTACGTGTATGTACCTACTTATGTATTATATTATTAGAAATCAAATGAACCCAACACATATCGGGCTTCATTGGACATCTTGAAGAATCAGCATTCATCGAAGCTGATTACTTCTTATCTTTTGTCTGTCTGACTTACTTCAATGAAGAAACGGTTTCTGGTCACTTCTTAGAATTTCTGAAAGTTAGTAAGTAGATACGTACTACAAAAAACAATATCATCTCATCATCATCAAATAAAGAAGTTTTTCGCGCGTACGTGTAGTAGATATTCATAAAAATAAATCTTTTTGACGGTTGACAACGCGGTATCTTTATTAACACGAAAATTTCAAACTTTGATGTTGTGTTATTTCATTTCGTTTTTGTTTTCCCTGTTTGAGAATCAATAATAATGAGAAAAGTATACGAAACGCGTTGCTTTCCGTAAAAAAGAAAATCATATATTTAGCTATGTTTAAAAATTTAAAGTAATATTTGCATTATCTGATGCAAGTTTTTTGTTAAGATATTAGTTTTCCTTGTATACCATTCCACATTTTTTCGAAGCTATACAAAATATTTACACATATTTTTTAACCGCCTCTGTGGTCTAGTGGTAACAACCACCGGTATCAGATCCAGGAGTGCCGGGTTCGATTCTCAATGGGGGTACATTTTGTATTCGGTTTGGTTGGTGGTGGGATTTGTTGTGAGTCCGCCTGGCTAGCTACCACCATCTTATCTAAGTCTGACGCTATAACAACAATGTCTTCAGCATTGTTGTATTCCGGAAGTTAGAGATAAGATAAGGAACTGGTTCCTCAGTGTTTGAGGATTCCGGGAGAGGCTCGCTTCCATCTTCAGCCTTATCAATACTTTAACATCAGGTATGATGAAGGCAAACAATAAAGTCTACCCGTAGGGAACAAACAATAAAAAAATACATAGGATGGAGTTTATTACACGACTGCCTAATTTTAAGCCTTAAATTACATGTTATAATTCGTATGCAAAAAAAGTGTAACAAACCAAAATATTTGCAGCATTTTGTTCCCAATTTCTTGTAACTTTTTTAAGCTAATCTGTAAGTCGACAATTCAAAGTCCCTATGTGGTAACAGACAAAACAAGCAGTAAACTAGTAATATACATATATATTTTTGTTTTAAAGCAGTAGTATGCGTCTGCGCAGCGGCTACGGCTGCGTCACAAATGTATTCACTTCCCGATCGCTGCGAGAGGCGGGTGACCTTAACTTATCGCGCTGCGACACACGAGGGCTCAAGGAGGTTTCATACTGAAGTTTTTTTGCACTAGGAAATCCTACTTATATTATAAATGCGAAAGTATGTCAGTTTGTTTGTTTGTTATGTACTCTTTCACGCCAAAACTACTGAACGGATTTGGACGAAATTTGGTATGTATGGACTTCAAGTAGTGGATTAACACATAGTCTACTTTTTTATCTCGATATTTCCACGGGAACGGGAACCATGCGGGTGAACACGCGGGCGGCCGCTAGTAAATTTTATATTCTTGAAAATAATCAATACTCATCATTAAACAAAATCTCAAATAAAAAACTAACTAAATCTGTGTATCAGCGCACGATGTATTGAAATTCGTATTTTTTTTAAATCAAATTAAATCCTCAATTAAGGAATGTGACATCCACGACTGTTTTATCGATCCTTCAGCCGCCTTATTCACAAACCTTCGGAAACTTTCCAAGAGCGGAATGTATGCATTTGTCACAGTCACTCACTTCAAAATAGAGAAAGACAAAGCATAAATTTCGAATCCGATTCCGTGTCCGATGGTTGTGAATCAGCCCGCTGTTAACAATCTCAACACACATTTTTATTAGCTATATTTATTGTCTCACTCTGTCAGACACTTCAGTTTGTATATGGAACTGTCCTTTGCTTTCCTATACAAAGGCCATATTTTTTATGATTTTTAAGTTTGCATTTTCAATACTAGCTTAAGGGCCAGTTTCACCACCTGCTGATAAGTTATGGATAGCTTATATGACAGATCATTTGAAAGTTGTAATATGAAAAATATGTAAAATTATTTGCCACATATGCTATCTAGAATAATAATAATAATAAATATTTCTTACACTCACACCAATTAACCTAGCCCCAAAGTAAGGCTTGTGTTATGGGATACTAGGGTAACGGATATAAATACATATAATTATACATATATAAGTATTTATGTGTAGAAATACATATAAACGTCGATGACTCAGGTACAAATGTTTGTATTCATCATACAAACATTTGCCCCTACCGGGATTCGAACCCGGGACCTCAGAGTAGGCGAAACCTTGAAACCGGTGTACGTACCACTCTACCACGGAGGTCGTCACCTCATCTAGAACTTATCAGTAAGTGGTGAAACCGGCCCTAAATGATACAATTACCATTTTTTTTTATGCTTTGGGAAGGCCTATACCCAGCAGTGGGTGTTATGTGGCTGAGACGACGACGACGAATTAAATTGTGCTAAAAGTATTTTTTGTAGCATTTATAAAGCAAATATTTTTTGAAGATCTACCAAATGCAGTCAAAGATATACAATTTATTTATAAGAAAAGAGTTATTTTAGTAATAATAATAAAAACGCTACGCTTATCGAAATTAAAAAATAGCAGTACCATTACGCATTCTGTAGTGTGCTGTCTTCTTTATATACGGTTGACGACGCAAATATTACTTAACATACATACATGCGACAGCACATACAAATAAGCAAAATACATGCTAATTAGTTGCGACTATTATACTAAGTAAACATTGGATTAACATTGTTTATAACTTTTTCCGTCAACCTATTGCTTTTGTCTAAAGTAACAATACCAATAAATATAGAAAGTTTAAGTACATCTTAAATTCTGGCGGAAATGTTCATTTAATAATAGCTCTTAGAAAAACCATGAAAAAACCTATGAAATTGCCGATTTTTTCTTACTTCTGGAGAACGTCACTACTTGTATGATTGATTTTATATTAAACTTGATTTTATATTAAACTAGCGGCCGCCCGCGGTTTCGCCCGCGTGGTTCCTGTTCTCGTGGGAATATCTGGATAAAAAGGCAATCCAGGCTATCAACTATCTCTATGCCGAATTTTATCCGAATCCGAATGAAATTTCGAATCCTAATCCAAAAAATAATATAAATCATATTATATTGTGACATAAAATAATTTTACATTATATGATGAATTCCCTGACCCCTATAATAGGTTTATCATATGTGTGACAGAGGTCAGTGCCATCTTACTTAAATTAAGCAACGGCTTAACAATTTTATGTTAATAATGATCAAAATAACGTAAACTTAAAAAAACAAAAGCAATAAAATCCAGTAATCAGAGCCCTTAGTGTGAGTTTGGCAAACTATAATCGTTTTTTAAACTATCGCTTTGTCCCTTTCATATCCATAGACTGTTTTATCGACATGAGTAGAGTATTCGATAGTTGACGAAAACGTTGACAGTAAATGTCAACTCGTACTAAGGGAACTTAAAATTTTAAAGCAGCGTGTGTATGTGTGTGTGTGTGTGTGTGACTGTGGTGTATGTGTTTTTTTTTAGGAACGGCGGGGAGACTCTTAGCCTTCATCATAACTGATGTTAAGTATTGATAAGGCTGAAAATGGGAGCGAGCCTCTCCCGGAATCCTCAAGCACTGAGGACTGGCTATCTTATCTCTAACTGCCGGATCACAACAATGCTGAAAACATTGTTGTAATGGCGTCAAACTTAGATAAAATGGTGGTAGTTAGCCAGGCGGAATAACAACAAGTCCTACCACCAACCAAACCGAATACAATATGTACCCCCGCTGGGAATCGAACCCGGGACCCTTGGGTCTGATACCGGTGGTAGTACCACTAGACACCAGAGGAGATTATAACGGTCAAGAATCAGTAATCATTACATTATTTTGGTTTCTAATACGATAAAAAATACCTAGAAAGGTACTCTTTTTTCGTAAGCGAAAATGACCACAATGTCCTACTAATATTATAAAGACGAAAGTGTATTTGTTTGTTTGTCCTTATTTCACGCCCTAACTAAGCAACCAATGGACTTGATTTTTGGCATAGAGTTAGTTGAAATGCCGTAGAGTAACAGAGGATAATAATAATAGTTTTGGGAATCGAGTCACGCAATACGCACAAGCGCATACCGTTGCTTAACCTCGTTGATTGATTACATACTTTAAATAAAGACTATATTTTTTATGATTTAATTATAAATGTATAGTTTCAGATACCTCGGTTGCTCAGGGTTAGAGCATTGTACCGGATTTCCAAAGGTCGTGGGTTCGAGTCCCATCTGAGAATTCACTTGTGGCTCAGTTGTTTCATCAAATATTGTTCTATTTAAAATTTACTATAGGTACGTACCCTATATTAACTTTTGATTCACTTGTGTCGAAATAAACGTTTTTTTGCGGCATAAACAGCCGTTCTTTTTTTAACGTTAACTTAAAAGTTTGGTTTTATTACAGCTTCAAGGGAAAGTAGACCTGTGATATGGTTTTAACTTCAACTTGATAGGTACCTCCACACGTTCCTAAGATAAAGAGGTCTTGCTTGACACACAGATAGACGGACAAGAAAGTGATTCAATAAGGGTTCCGTTTTTTCCTTTTGAGCTAAGTTAAGCTAAGCATTTAGGAGTTGGTAACACCCAAGGTATCGCAAGTTTTCTTACCGTGGTTGGCACCGGCACTATATTGTGGTTTTTTTTTGTAAAATGTTATAGTTATTTAATTTTTTTTGTGATAGACGAAGTCCAGAACTTACAAAACTAAGAAAAAAGTCAAATATCCCATTTTGGTATGAAAATTTCAACTAAGTTATTTTGAACGAAAAACTACTGAACCGACCTTGAAAAATAAAGTTATGGGACCATCTTATGAAGAAACTCATTCAAATTCGAATTATAATCAAAAGCAGTCCAGAAAAGTTGAATTGAACATCGATTCAAATTATACGGACCAACTTCCAATTTTTTTTAAGTCGGTTAAAAAGTATGAATTTGCAAATTATTCGTACAAGTAATTGTTTTATTAATTGCTTATATGGAACCTTTACGGCAAATTAATATGGTTTTTAATAACATCATGTCACATTATAATATTGTTTTCATCAACATTGCTAAAGGTGTTTTGATAATATCACCAGAATTATGTCTCTTCCTACGAGACGGTAGCAGTAATAACGGAGATGATAAAAATGTCTAGTAATATTGTTTTTATATTTTTACGGGCCCGATGAACAATGAGTCAGGGGTCACAGGTTCAATTCCCACATTCCCCACCCTGGACAATCATTCGTGTCCGTCTGTGTCGTTTCCCTAAATCGTTGAACTCTTTTGTATGGACAAATTCGAAGGAATTTGTCCATACAAAAGAGCTTTACTCACTTTTACCCAGAAGGCTTTTTGTAGGAACTATAAATAAGAAATGTCACCAAAATCGTTAATATAGGTACGTCGATATTTTCAACGCAAGGACAATTCAACGCGGCAAATCTCATGATGTTGTATACAAATTGAATTTTCCCTGCCGTTACAAATGGAAACCCTCCAATTTCGCCAATCAACGCTATAATAATCTCATCTTCGGTAGCAAAATCTATCTATTTCCCTCTGGGTTTTATTATGAGCGAATTACGCTTTCATGAATCGCACGGCAGTCGTTGGAGGGCGCTCGAGTAGACTGCACGTCGCGCCGCCCGCCTCCGCCAAGCGCGTATTCCGCAGACGTATACCATGCGGCCGGCCCGCCACTGCGCTCGCACCCGCTTTCTACTCCCGACCGGTACAAATGCGACCGCCTTCTGATCCGTTACGTTGACATGTTTACGTTTACCCGAGCAGTATAGTTTTCTCGGCCGGCACCGACTAAATAGTTCCAATGCGTTCGGGCTGAAGCGTTGCGAAACTGTACAAGTGAAGTTTAAAAATACATTGGCACAAGCGCAGAGTGACGTTCGAGATGTGTTCGTGCAGCAAATTCTACAACTTCTGGAGGAA
Source organism: Chrysoteuchia culmella (assembly GCA_910589605.1). NCBI lineage: Eukaryota > Metazoa > Arthropoda > Insecta > Lepidoptera > Crambidae > Chrysoteuchia > Chrysoteuchia culmella. The sequence continues at coordinate 14,076,401 of OU342651.1, read as the reverse complement.
CTACTGCAGCGCAGGTAAGATCCTCCATCCGTACGCTGCAACCGACAGCAAACGAGCGGCCTCGGCGCAGCGGACAGCCTTCATCCTTTCTACATAATCCGGATTTCAGTATCGAAGAAATATCTAAACGAGTCACCGCATGCATAGCCAAAGTAAACGCACAGGACTAGTCATTATTCAACAAGTCTTTCTTCCGTGTATCTATCGATGTATATAATCATCTACGTTGAATACAATGTTGACCTGAAGGTTGACCAGTCACTAATTAATTACTAGCGTCGATAAAATTGTCATAAAAAGTCAGGTAGGTAACCAGTTTCCTTCACGCCATTGGATCACTTGTTAGTCGACGTTGACCGGTAGACAACATTGAGGCGATTTGAATGTTTGAATGTTCGAATTTAGTGATATTTTTAACATTAAATAACATTAAAATACATATTCTTAATGGGCCAACCTTTACTTAAAGAAGACATCGTAAAAAATATAGCCGATAATTACATTATAATTATAGATTATGAAGATGACTTTAAATGAAACAAAGAAATCCAACGGCTTTTAAAACAAGTTTTGCATGCTAGTTTGGACAGTCTTCAACTTTTTTAATAAAATTTTGACACAATTGATATAAGCTGTAGTTACTTCTTTATAAACAACATTGGTTTCCGCACTGATATATAGTCCTTTGACGACTAAATTATCAGACTATGAATAAGCAAAGGTGTCAAGGCTGCGTCTCCGCGCATAAATGTGCGGGTATCTATGTTTAAAGAGTATAAAACTTAACTAAGGGCTTTTCGAACAAAATAGCATGTTAACAATTCACTCTGAGCAAAAAATGATTCTACACGACAACAGTAATCTGTAAACGAACTTGGCAACTGAAAATAGCACCCATTTGTGAATGAAATCTGTCATTTATAGTTAAATATTAACTTTCAGAGAGAGCGTATACTGTATCTAAGCGGCTTTGATACTGAAGGTCGTAGCTGCGAATAAGGTAACTCAATCTTTAAAAAAATATTCCTAATCAAGAATGGATCATTAACTTTAGAAATAACAATTTCATGACCTATTGACATTGCTCTCAGGCTCCCAGCGCAGTCCTTAGCGACCGCGTCGCATTAAGCCTTGACACATTTGCCGCAAGCCTGCGCCGTCTTGTAATCCTATATGTTTTGCGATATTCAGTTTCCCACAAAGATGTTGGTGCGTTTTGCAACTCATGCTACAGAAATGTAACACTTTTGAGACTCGCTAACGGTGCAAATGTAGACTAACATGATTAATACGCAGATTCGGCCACGCTAGCGTTTCGTCAGCATTTCTCGCTTCGGTGACTGTCAAGTTTATACCAAGTTCAGGTTGCATAGTTGAAGTTCATTATTACAACGGTGTGGTGGACACGCTTTATGCTTACTACTCCATTTAAATCGTCTTCTGTGGGGTCTCGGAAGCCTGACTCTAATTGTCCGAGATCGCAATCTGGGCTAGCTGAACCAATTGAGACAATTATTTAGAAGACGATACACTGTTTGTACAGATTACATGTCTGCATGATTGTCTCGGTGACTTTAATTGATTTTATTACTTGCGTAATGTTTTGCTACATAAAGTGGATAGATAGTAGAACTTTTAGATTGGCGCTGAAGTGAGTCGACTAGCGCTGTCAATGGACATTATTTTATTATTTATAAAATGTATCGCCTTTCTCCTCTCTTATTAAGAATTTTAGCAAATCGTCTTACCATTGAAAAGGTTGAAACAATAAATATCTTCCAATTTTAACAATGTCTTTAATTTATGAAATGAAGACTTCAGTCTTCATGTCTAGAATCTAGTTTAAAAAGATCACCAAAAGATCCTGTACTTCAGTAACTCTACTGATCATTAATAATTGATTCTTTAAACAAAGTACAACAGATGTTACGTAAATTACACTTCATTTGCATTGGGAAGAGAGTATTACCGAAACTCACAAAATGTGTGCCAGGCACGTAACTGCCGGAGCAACAGTTTGCTTGCAGTATACATACAAACTAATCTTCTTGGAAGGTGAAAGACCACCAAAAACCACTACTGTCAACAGAAGGACCGAGAATTCCCCAAAACTATTATTTGAATCATAAACCGTAGGACTTTAAGAATATGCTACGGATTATTAGGAATTCAAAATCCCCTAGCACCATTTTTTCTGAATCGTTCGTAGCACAGCACAGCTACAAAATTTAGGACCGGTTTTACCACTAATATATAAGTTCTAGATAGCCTGTCTAGCAGATCATTTGAACTTTGTAACAAGAAATATAAGTCAAATTATTTTTATTAGCGTTCCTTTTATAAGCGCCCGTCTATTTGAGCGGGGCGGTTGTGGGACATGCCGCGCCGCGTACAATGCCGGCCGCGGACGTGCCTCGCATCTGCTTACCGCGATGGTTTCTAACACAGACCTATATCGAGATAGAAGGTAAAAGTGTACCTGTGTCCTTTGCGTGTAAAAAGTTTGACCCACCACCGTCAAATTTTCCGACCTAAGTCAGTCCGCTCGAGACCATTACCATGAAACACGCGTCACTCAGAAACGAAAATGGTTAATTGTGCAGTGCTTTCTTGCAAGAACTCGTCAATAACATTTCCCATCACTTAAATCTCGCTCGTGACGATATCGTATGTACGAAAAATTCGACACGATAGGTTCTCATACAGTTTGAAGCGCTCTTTTCGTCTATCTCGATTTAGGTCTGTGGTTTCTAATAAACACTGGTTTGATATCATAAGTGTTGTATTGGAATTTGCATCAAGTTATAAGGCTTAAAAATTACAGTCTGCTTAAATTAAAATACAAACTTATAAAACTTCATTAATGTTATGAATACTTAAGTGAAAACAAAATAGTAGATTATGCACTAAGGGGATAAAACAGTGTCTTATGTCACGGGCAGCATATTAACCCTGAGCGAAATGAAGGATTCTGTAGTTCTGTAGGAGATATTAATTCCCGAGCGAAGCGAGGGCATTATGGTAAGAATCCTGAATGAAGCGAAGGATTTAAGTCTGCCCAAGGCTAAGACACTTTTATCCCCGAGGGGCATACTCTACTTTATACACCTACTGTGCCTACTGTGACGTTAAATAAAAAAGAAATCATAAATTATAAAACTATAAATGACAACAATTTAACAATTCGCGAAAAAAAATTTCGAAAGGATCGAAACTCACCGATTTTTTTTTTAGTTCCGTAGACAATGCAATGATAATTTTCATTATATCTGTGACCAAGAGTCAAGACTACACACATTCACAATTTGATGATTTGCCATATTTTACTGAAAAGTAAGACAAAAGACACGAAAAAGCACGGAAATGAAAGCTATTACATTATATTTGAATGAGTGCACAATATCACATCATTCCAATTTCAAATGTTTTATTGGTGCTAGGGACTCCGATACATACAGCCATGTTTATATTTTTCCTTGGAGTAACGTCTCTTTGAAGTGTCAATTTTATAGTTAAAAACTACTTGGACCAGGAAGTTATGCCTTGAACAGCCTTGTTTTTTTTCGAAACTATTTTTGATAGTAGTTTTTGTTGACATTTTGGCGTTCCAAATTTAAATGTTATCATAATTACCCAAGGGAAGTTCCATACAACATTAGCTCCCTCCGGGCATTAATAGCTTACTTTCAAATTTAGAATACTTGATATTTAATACGTGCTGCAGAAGCAGGTAGTGTATAATAGTAGATTAGTAGCCAAGGGCTGTAAGGCATCAATTACAGCCCGAGATATTTAGGCGCACGAGCGCAACGAGGGCGCCTATAGTTCGAGGGTGAAATTGATGCTTACACCCGAGCTAACTATTCTGCTTTACATCTCGATTGCGAGGTAAGTAGAAAAAAACCGGCATTACAAGAATAAAACATTTTATTTGTTGAAATTTATAGTGAAATGAGAACAATCCTAAAAACAAACAATATTTAAAGTATATGTTTTCTATTCCCGCCTTTTTTCATTAAAAAGAATCAAGTAAAGAACTTTTTAATTTTTTGTTTCAAGATCGAAATTGAGCTTCGCCGTTCGATATCTAAAATTGATGACTGATAGCAAAGCGACCTCTTTGGACATTGGGCTGAATGCATGATGTCTATTGCCAGTATGATGGTTAGATGTACGCGAAGTTTTTGAAAGAAAGAAGTGTTTTTTTTTATTACTTACCGCCCTAGGGCTTTTCTAGCTACATTATTACCCTAGAGCGCTAATTAGTCAACTACAAGCCCCATTTGGAGGTAATAAGAACCTACTTACCGAACATGAGATGTAAATAATGTTATAAACTCTTTTTAATCTTTTGGCAACAGTTTCACTTCCATAAATACCTAATACTGTAAATAGTTCGGACATCTCATATTTTGTTGCTCAAGTTTTGCATATATTTTTTACCTGACTGCAAAGGAAGTGTTATGTTTTTCGCGTGTATCTTGTATGTATATATGTAACATTCTTTTATTACCTCTTATCTTTCAAACGGCTAAACGGATTTCTATAATTAAGATAACGTTAGATTTATCTTGACAGCCCAAGATTCTTAGGTAAGTAATAAAAAAATATATATGACAGCGATTAACAGGTTATTAGGCTATTATTTAAAGTGTTTTTTTTTTTTTTTTACAATACTTCAATATGTGTATCAAATTAAAGGGCTGATCTTAAGGATTTCAAAAAGGTATATTATGACTGATAAATTAACTAAAAATATATAAATATTGTTTTATAGAAATTGTTTATTATAATTTAGAAAACATACATAAACCCTACCTGTGGCTTGCTCAAAACCAAAGAAGAAAGAATATTTGTTTAACTATATATTTGCTATTGTTAATCACAAACATACAATATGCACAAACATAACAGAGCATTCTTTTTAGGGTTCCGAACCTCTAAAGAAAAAAAAGGAACCTTTATAGGATCACTTTGTTATCCGTCTGTCTGTCCGTCCGTCCGTCTGTCTTCGTTTATCTCGAGAACGCGTAGAGGTATCGAGTTGAAATTAAAACTATGTATTCAAGTCAACAGTCTGTTGAAGGGGTAAAAAGATCAGCTTTGTAAATTATCGTAAAAAAAAAAGATAGGACCTTTTATGTCGCAAAAAAACGTAGATTTCGACACTCTTAAAGTAATCAAAATTCATAGGGTACTTTCCCGTTGACCTATAACAGTATGAAATTTGAAGTATCATCGTTTATTACGAATACAGGAAAAAATCTAAAAACTATTCATTTTTTATTAAATCGTAAATATATAGTCTATGTTTTGGAAACTGAATTTTGGGAAAAACTCGGAAATGCGTGGAAATATCAAGATGTAACTAAAACAAAATATTCACGTTAACACTCTCTTGAGCTGGGAAAAAATCAAACTTCAAAATTAACGTTAAAAAAGGTAAGGCCATTTATGCCGCAAAAATGTATAGGTACTTCGACACTCTCAAGGGAATCAAAATTCATAGGGTACATCAACATCCCGTTGACCTCGAACTATGAAATTTGGCAAGTAATATCGTATTTTACTACGAATACAGGAAAAGTCTAAAAACTATACATTTGTTATTAAATCATATAAATATATTCTTTAGTTTGGGAAACTGAATTTTGGGAATACTTCGGAACAATCTGCGAGACTCAATTCCTGAACTATTTATAATATTATGTACGTAGGTAGGTACCTACTAATTTGTACGGAACCCTCTTTGGGCGAGTCGGACTCGCACTTGTCCGGTTTTATTTTGATACGAGTACGCTACTAAAAAAACCGATTCGTTTCACCAAATTATGCTAATAATACTCAAATTAAACGGAAACCCCCGTTATTAACTTTCCTTAACAACTTTACCTCGTACAGATAATAATTATTACCTAGTAACAGTTCTCTTGATAGTTTGGTTGTCATTTATCTCTATTTGAATTGAACTCGCAATAACAGCTTACAATAAACTTTACGATGTCATGTTTATAATCTCTCTGCTATTGCAAGGAAACATTTTGTAATTGATACTTCCAACAAAATTTCTAGAAACCGACTTACCTAAGACATTATTGCTGAACAATTTAAAAACCATGATCAAGATAAAAACTAACAAATTAATTAACTATTATACTTGAAACAGGGAAAATACATTTATTATTTATTTTTCTATTCGTAGGTTTTTTATCATTTTCCGTTTCAACATCTTTCCAAGAGCGACAATAAATTATAATATATCACTTTTATTCTCAATGCAATGTTTTCCTATCAAGACTCCTATTATTGATCTTTTCGTGTAAACAAAATAAAATGAATTTATGATTTTTGAATTTTCGTGTTTTTGTATTTTTCAATGCTATTTTTATACTATGGAATAACTCGGACAACCACTGAAGTAAAGTCTCGGTAGCTCGTGGATAAGCATTGCACCGGATTTCCAAAGGTCGGGAGTTCGAGTCCCATCTGAGAATTCACTTGTGGCCGAGTTGATTTTTACCAAAAATTTTATCATAAAATAGGAAAATATAATATAATAAATTAAGTAGGAAAAGTACAAAAACCTCGGCAATAGCTAAAAAAATTTAAGATCGAATAGGCAGTAACTTCGACTAACAGTAAAAGAGGAGTTAACTACGTAAGGGGGCTAAGAGAAAGATAAGTCACTACCAAGTACCTTTTCATTATTGAGGTTAAGTGTTACAATTGATAGAAGGTAAGCATAATGTAAGCAAAATATAACATCATGGCAATTCTAAGTATACATCAAATCATCAGCCCCTATCATCAGCTTTTTGTCTGGATCACAGACCTTTCATAAGGACGAAGTGCTAATTAATGCAATAATCATTTTAATTACTTTTACGGTGGATATTTTAATCTGTGTTAACTATATTTTATTATTATTATTATATTTATTTTTGTCTTGAATGGAAAACGTTAATTAAATTCAGCTTAATTTCGCAATTCTGTTGTAGCACTGACTCGAAGAAGTGATTACAACTTAGAACTAGCCGCTGCCAAAGTTATATTTCTGATCGATTGCAATCGGTTACAGTCGGCCGGTCCACTCGAAATCAACTCCGAAATAATCCATTCGTCTCGCCGAACAACGACGGCCTTGTTTTACTAATATAAGATCAGTTACACTTTTTACGTTATTATTTTCTCGTTTTTCTAAATTTTTTTTAAATTTTATTCTAGTCGTTTAATAATACTGAAACTGAAAAACGAAAAAACACAACTTAAATTGCGTCAAGAATAATTAACCTTCAACCAAATTATTTAATTTAATATATTGTTCAGTATATTGTGGAAATCATGGCCTATTCTCGTAATATAAATAATAATTACCATTTGTAACTTTTCTATTGAATAATATATCCCTCTATATATGCAAAATTATCAATCTTGTATTTATTTCTCCAAAATAAAATAAGGACGGTCAATTATTTTTAAAAGTGGTCAAATTATCGTTATCTAAAGTTAACTTCCCGCTAGAAGATGTTTCAATAAATAAATATCAACTGTAATAGGTTGTCATATCATAGTTCCAGTTGTTATTTTATAAAAAAAACAATTTATCACAAACACAGATTACCATTCCACCGTTTCACTGAGCTGAATGTATATAGAATTCTAGATCATGGCAACTTATCGTGAGGCGACTAGCTATTTAGTATTCCGGCAATTTGACATGGCCCATACAATTTTATTTTATGAAATTCAATCTTATCTACACTCACAAGCAAAAATATGGAATCAATTTTCTTACAAGTTGCAAGGAAAGTGTTTCCATATTTTTGCTCGTAAGTATAGTTTTATGGATACTGGTGCGGTGTTCAAAACCCCATAATACTAGTATATTATAGTATCCGTTTTCCATGTTTTGCCAAGAAAATGTATCTGCTACAACAGCAATGTTTGAAATGTTGATGAATCAACTCACATACGCTATTTTAGTTAGTACCCAACGTTGAGAAAAACAAGCAAACAACAATCTTGACTGAACACACAAGTGAAGAGATAAAGTGCCTTTCCCAAGATTCCCAAAATAATTTAGCAAAATAATAATGTATGTACCTGATGTACCTATATTATTATATTGTCATTGAAAACAACTTTTGTGGAATGGGGGTAAATCTAAAACCAAGGCCCAAACCCTTCTTTAAAAATGAATAATTGGAATGCAAGAAGCACCACGTATTAGAAGTATACGTATTGAAGGCAAGGCACCCTACCCTTATCTTCAAGCTTTGTACTTATTAAGAGTCATTGCAGGGCCCAGGTGACCGACCAGTTTAGCCGACTAGATCCAGTTTAGCATTCATACGATTTATCTCGTCGTTACGTTTGTGAATTACTTTGATTTATTAGGAATATTTTTTGTTTTTTAAATTTTAGATTGGAATATATCGTCTGTGGCCTTGACATTTCGAAGCCCGGTTTTGTTTTTTTTCTTCTTCTTCGAGTCGATGATTCACACGTTCGTTTGTTTGTAACATTTATAGACAGTATTGCAATTAGATTGATAGGTATCTAAACTTAGAGAGGGTTGTAGAAGAGCCATGAAGGTTTTATTACTCCTTTTCTAATTTTGCATCTATAAAAGGTGAAAACTGTTATTTCATTTATAGCATTTACTGAAGTTATTTAAGCTAAATGATTGAAGATAAAGAACTGCCAAGTAAACAAAAGTAGTCTTTGCTTTATTTCTTTCTTAGCATTCGACGATTTACTTCTAGCGTTGACTAGCACTTCTCCACATCTGCTTGACCTGCGACCTAATGAATCTCTTAAATTGTTCTAAATTAGCTCAATAAGTGAAACTTCCTCCTTGTATATTGACTTATAGTGGTTATACTTCTTGACTACAGGCGTTTGTTTTTTTGTTTGACAATTTCTGAGCATCATATAATTAGATGCGGCCGCTTCACAAATTTTAAGTTCCGGTATTTTTAACCAACTTCATAAAAAGGAGGAGGTTCTCAATTCGACGGAATCTTTTTTTTTTTATGTATGTTACTCGAAGACGGCTGGACCGATTTGAGTAATTCTTTTTTTGTTCGAAAGGGTATACTTCACATGTGGTCCCATTGTCATCATGTCAGGATCTGATGATGGAATCCTGGAAAAATCCAGGGAACTCTTCAAATATTATAGGCACTCCCATAGCGATTTCGGTGTTTTCTATAGTAACTTATGCATATGCTTCCGGAATGCACCAATTGGTGAAGTGGAACTGATAATGAAGACCACAAATGGTCATCGGAACTATTAAATACTTAGCATTTCACGGCAGCTATACGATTACTTTAATGTAGTTCATAAGCAATTTATGCTCGACTCAATGCATGTGATGAAGTGCAGCTGATGATGAAGTATCGGGAGAACTCCTCAATAAGTAACGTCCCTGCACCGGGAAAAGCAGCATTTTGTCATAAGGTTATCAGCGTAGGCACGGGACCTCTACTATCTTTAAAAATTGTGAAATAAAAGCTTTTTATAAAAAAATAAAACTAAAAAGTAAAAAATAAACCTTTTGGAGTCGGTGCCAGCCAAAGCATTCTACTTTGCGGTGCTACTATTTTATTTTTCTTGCCTTGGCTGGCCCCGACTCCGAAAGGTTTATTTTTTGCTTTTTAGTTTTTTGAAGTCGGTTTTCATTTTTTTATAAAAAGTTTTAAGCTTTTATTTCATATCTAAATCAATCATAAGTTTTCTATACCGTCTAAAGTGTCTAAAGTTATCGATACCTACGTACTCAAGAGCTTATACAAAATGTTATATAACTTACTTACCCTTGAAAATCCAAAGCCCGACGACATTTAAAATAAGTATGTGTTCATTTGCTCTATTTACTTTTTATTGAAATGCCAAAGACGTAAATGCGTGCCTTTTACGTAAACACGAACGTGACCGTTTCCAATTTAGTCGAGGGTCGCCAGTGCTGCCATCTGTATTATATGGTGACGCTGACAATAATAATATGACGATATAGGCCAGTCATATGTTACATTCGAAATTTATAATTGCGGTAGCCCTGAATTTTTGGTATGTTGTTTGGGTCCACCTAGTTAGAGAGTACTTATCCAGAATTCCAGCATTCTAAAATGTTAGCGCGCTGAGTTATTGCTGAAAACGGATATTTTTTAGTTATGTGCAAAAAAAACGACTGGAAGGCGAGAAAGGTCATTATTACTTCTTCAAAGTCAACAAAATTCTTTACAGTTTGAGCCCTGAAACAATTTTCTAGGTCTAATAGCTCCCAAGATAATCATAGTTTTAATCAATATTTTTGCAGTTTTTCTCATTTTTCTAACTTAAATTAAATGTAAATTAGCTTAATATATGTAACTAGATAATAAACACATAGTATAGAAGAATTCTAGTAATTTTATTGTAACTTATTGGTCGGAAAATTTACCATTTGCCATAAATCCGCGCGTTCAGATTTTAGAAAGCTGCAAATCTGGATAAATACTCTAAGTGTACCCAAACAATTTATGCAGGGTTAGCGCATTATTACAATTTCAGCGTTTATTTGATATATTATGATATGACTGGCCGTGTGGGCATTAAGAGGGAAGGCGGGCAATGCTTTTTCCATACAAATGATCTCAACGGATTCCTCCTTGATTTTTAACACTAAAGAAACTTTTTTTATGCTTAATTTTTTTAAATTCTGTGCTCCTATATCTTTTTTTTTGATAACTTGTTTTTCCAAGCAACTAGATGCAATAAAAAATGCCAAAAAATACTATTTTTTAGCACCACTAAAATCGTCTAGTTTGGAGATTCAATAAGTAATAGGTTGGGGAAAAAGTTTCTTTGCATTTTTTAAGAAAATTTAAAACATTTTTAATATAGTTTATTTACATTTAATTAAAGTATGTAGGTGCCATTTTGTTCAATAACTTTTTGCCATCTTGTAGGTAGGAACATGATCCCATTGCTATAGAAATTTTGGGGCTTCTGATCAAAATACCGCGACAAGTGGTTTTGGCAGTTCTTTCGTGATATTAATGACATGACACTGCCTAAAGAATTCTGAAGAGACCGAAACAGAAATCTGAAGGTGCAAGGTCAGGACTATACGGCAGATGCATTAACACCTCCCAGCCAAACTTTCCTAATTTTTGCTGAGTGGCTAAAGATTTGTGAGGTCTAGCGTTATCATGATGAAAAACCACACCCCTTGTGTTGATTAATTCCGGCCGCTTTCCCCTAAACTTCTTGCTTTAATCTCATCAGTCGTTGGCAGCAGAGTTCAGAATCGATGGTGCTGCCAGGTGGTAACAGCTCATAATGAATAATGCCCTTCCAATCCCACCACACACACAGCATCACCTTGTTGCGAGTTAACCCGGGTTTCGCCACAGTCTGTGAAGCCTGACCGGCCTTTGACCACGACCTTTTTCGCACGTTCTTGTTGTACGTGATCCATGTTTCATCACCAGTTATCAGCTTCTTCAAAAGTGGTTCGGTTTCATTACGTCGTTATAAAGAATCACAAATGAGTACATGGTTCATTAGGTTTCTTTCAGTGAGCTCGTGAGGTACCCAAATATCGAGCTTTTTTTGTGTACCCAGTTTTTTTCAAATGCGCCAAAACTGTTTTGTAGTCAAATCTCAATCCTTCAGCTACGTCGTAACTACAGATATGCCGACTTTTTATTTTTTTTTCAAAAATGGCTAACATTTTATCCATAATAGGGCGACCAGAGCGACGTGCATCTTTGACATCAAAATTTCCGGATTGAAAACGCTTGAACCAAATTTATGCTACTCTCACAGACTTTCACTAGGTCTTTAAACATCGCAAATTTTTTCGCGGCTTGCGTTGCATTTTCACCTTTTTTGTAGTAAAATTTTAAAATGTATCGAATTTCTTCATTACATTCACTCATCTTGATAGTAAGAAAAACAAATGAAAATCACACATTTTCCTAATTTGAATTTGGAATTATTTTCTTTAAATGTTTTTTTAATGATACCAAATCCAGCCATATACAAAAATAGTATAGCCAAAGATACTTTATTCCAATTTCATACATACTATATGCGAAAAGACTTTTTCCCCAACCTAATATTTAAAATAAAATCAAAACATAGAGACGTAGTACACCTACGTCAACTACTTATTATTCTTTTGGTGAAATTCCGGTTATTTTCGAGGAGGAAATCGTCGAGAGCCAAAGCTCGTATTTTGTAATTTTTATTCGCAAAGTTTCCTTCGCACAGTATTAAGAGACGTACACCAAAGCGGGTTAGCAATAGTTGTATTAAATATTTGTTTTCCAAAGGCCTCTCAGCTCGCGTCCCCTCTTGATCTTATCTCCATCTAGACTACATTTTACAAATAAAACAAAAAAAATCATCACATACTTCCCTACAAAACTTTGACCGTGGATGGATCAAACTTTTGGCACACAAAGTAGGTACACTTTTACCGTCTATCTCGATATATGTCTGTGGTTTTCTCTCTTTTTCTCATTGGAGGAAACAATAATAATCCGTATTTAACTATATAACTACAAATTAATTTGATTTTCTTTTACTACTATCACAGCACAATTACAAAAAAAAAACATAGACTCACATCACAGATCAATATCAAATTCAAATTTCAAATTTACAATATCAAATTTAAAATCATTCCAAATCTATTTGATAGCTGTTAATTGTACGTGAATATTGTACTAGCTATCAATATTAGTAATTATCGAAGCTCTTCGCTACTGTTGGCTGAGGGCAATTATCACGACTTTTACATCAATTCGGCAGTGTCCATAATGTAGGTACGCTGATGATGCGTCGCCCACAATGACTTTCTCGTGCGTATCGATTGCGGCGAGCAAACAGCGTCCTTCGGTAATGGACATGATAATTGATTATCAAGTGGACTGTCTACTTTTGTTCTAACAGACATTAATGTTGAAGCGAAGTTTTATTGCAAACGTTTTAAAGGTTTTTTTTATATTTTCCGCTAGATAAATAAATATCATAATATTCATTGATGTATCTATATTATAAGTAACACATTTTTATAGCTTAGAAAGCATTTCGTTGAAGTAAGGCAATTAGTTATTTAGTTTGAGTTATTGCTTTCCCGACGTTTCGGGGTCTTCCCAGTAGACTTTCACGCGGAAGAACCAGGAGTGGTAATGTAAACGTTATACATTCCACAGAAAAAAAAACAAATAATAAAAAGAACCTACAGAACAGAAACAATCATACTTAAAAAATAACCTCATAACTGACATAATTAAGTTCGTCATGTCACCTAATCATTTACTTTATTAAAGAAGGTTCATTGAGTCAAAATATATGTATAGGTAATAGGAACTTTTTCTAATAAACCACTTGGTCTTGATGAACCAGTGCCCTAGATTGTGCTCATGTACCCCTAAAATATAATATTAACCGGGCCTGATTTTGTAGCGTGTCTTTCAAACAAGAATAAGGAAATGTAAAGTGTTGACAAATGATGACATGCCCCATGGTGAGTTACAAATTATTAAGGCTTGTTTAAGAATGTTAATAATCGAGTAACGTCCACATATTAATGTCGATGTTTCATGTATTAGGTTAAGTAAAACAGCTTTATTTTTGGGAACAAAGACAAAAATCTAGAACAGGCCGTTTACCTTACGCATGTAAACCATGCCGCCTCGGTTGAATTTCTTTCGTCTCTTTGAATTTGAACATAGTTAGTACCTGTTAACTGTAATTGTGTTTTTATTGGAGAAAAATTACAGTTTTACTCTTTTGTTTATTTCTAAAAAGAAAAGACAAATAACAAATGTAACCACCATAATGTACCAACATAGTTTACAATAAATGATTTGAAGTTCGAAAAGGATTATTAAGAAGTTCGAAAAGGAAAATCAAAGAAAAAGTAGGTACTATCTTAGTCGATAATCTTTTGCTTTATAAATTTTATAGCAACACATCTTCCGTTTCCTCAAACAGGATTATCCCCACATTAAGTAATACCAAGGCAAAATAGGAAAAATCTTAACAAAGCATTAGTAAACCAAATGCATAAAATAAGTAATGTGTATGTATAAGCCGGAAAAGCATAATGAGACGCACTAGAGTTCTCCTTAAATAATAAAGTTAAAGTAACTAACGAAACTAATAAAGAATACGTAGGTACTTACTATATTTTTCAATAAGCTCTTGCTTTATTAATTTTATAGCAAGGTATATTCCGTATCCTCAAACAGGATTTTTCCCCACATTAACTTATTAGGTAGAGGGAAAAATTGGAAAATCTTAACAAAGTTATAGCAAACCGAAGGCATACGTACGTAATGTGTATTAGCTGACTAATGAGACACAAGAGTTCTCCTTAAAAATTAAGTTAAAACATAAATTCAATTCAACTAGCTTCAGCCCGCGACTTCGTCCGCGTGGTCTTTAGGACTTGGTCAAGAAAGATTTAGTAAAAGAAAGAAAGAAATATCTTTCTTTTTCCTAACCTAATTACCACAATTCTTTAAAAAATACTATTTACGCCACCTATTGCGATGTAGTGTACTTTCCCGTAGAAAATAGGGATTTTTACGCGACAAAAAGTAGGCTATGTTCCTTTCAAGGTACAATAAACAAGGTTAACAATAAAGTATCTGGATCCTGAATGTCATCCAAATCCGTTCAGCCATTTTTGCGTGATTGAGTGACAAACATCCAAACATTTAAACTTTCACATTTTTATGATATCAGTAGGAAGTAGGATAGTAAATTTTTTAAGATAATACCTATCCTGATAATACTCTATATATTTTAGCCCGCATTGATTGTGGTATTTTCCTGTAGGAATGAGGGATTTTAACGCAACAAAAAGTATCCAATCTGCCTCTCCAGGCTATTAAGTAAATGTGTGTCGAATTCCATCTAAATCCGTTCAGCCGTTTTTAGCGTGATCGAGTCGCAAACATCCAAACACCTAAATATCCAAACATTAACATTAATAATATTAGTAGGAAGTGGGATAGGTAGGATCTATTTAAGCCCGTATCGATTTTTGTATTTTACCGTAGGAGATGGGGATTTCTACGCGGCAAATGTATCCAATGTTGCTCTGTGTCCCGAATTTCATCCAAACCCGTTCTGCCATTTTTGCGTGATTGAGTAACAAACAGCACAAAAACTACACTTTTACATTTATAATACTAGTAGGATAGCAGGATTTCTAAAATTATGTGGCGCCACCTATTTTACCCCCACATAGATTTTTTTTATGTTTTCCCTTATGAATGAGATATTTTAACGTGACAAAAAGTATCATATGTTTCTCTTCAGGCTATAAAGTGTCTGTGTCCCGAATTTCATTCAAATCCGTTAAGCCGTTTTGGGAGATTAAGTAACATTCCCGTGAGACTACCGGGATAAAAAAGTAGCTATGTATGATAAATAACTATGTTTTAATCCATGCAAACTTCTGTGTGCCAAATTTTATCGAAATCGGTTCAGTAGTTTTTGCGTCAATCCAAATATCCATCAATCCGCATTTATAATATTAGTAGGATAGGATAGGATTAATTATTTATTGTTCAAATGTAACGAGTGACGAACTTTAATGCCGTTATATCCGCGAGGAATTAGGTTATCGCGCGGACTTAGAATGTCGCGTGGTGCTGCCTTTTATCATTATAATAATCGAATTTCGAAATTAATATCAAAAATTCCTTTCTTATTGCACCCCTAGACCTCACAAGGAACCTATGTGCCAAATTTGGAGTCTCTAGACTTAGCGGTTTAGGCTGTGCGTTGATATGTCAGTCAGTCAGTTTCTTCTATTATATATTTTGATAAGTTGTTGCTTTATTAATTTAAAAGCTAGGTATCTTCCGAATCCTCAAACAAACTTAACAAAATTATAGCAAACCAAAGGCATAAATATGCAATATGTATAAGCTGGAAAAGTATAATGAGACACAAGAGTTCTCCTTAAAGCTTTGAAGCTTTTAACGGATATTGGCCCCGACGCAACCTTTCAGGGCGAGGGCGAGAAGGGCATGCCCGGCAAAGCGATAGAATGTTTGAAAATGCCATTGTACGTTATCTAACTATACGAACTAAACTATCTACCGTAGTAGCCGACGACAGCGGTGCCAGCGATTAGGTAAGCAATTATCAATGAATTGTAACTTTGAGGGTTTCTTTTCTTGGTTTCTCTTCACGGACAAACAGATATCCGAGCGGTATCACCGTTGCTAGCGATCGAATCAGTCATTCGTTTAAACATTACTGTTAAATCTTAAATTACAAAAAACTTTTTATAAAAAAATTAAAACCGACTTAAACAGATTTTTTTTTTTTTTTTGCCTTGGCTGGCACCGGCTTCAAAAGATTTATTTTGTACTTTTTGAAGTCGGTTTTAATTATTTTTATAAAACGTTTACTTTTCACAATTTTTTAGTTACATCATGTTACTTACACTAAAAATCAGCCCATACACAACAATGATGTCATCTAGGTAAACGACTACTTGCTAAAACGTAAGATGTTTTTCAGGTTTACGAAAAAACTACTAGCCAGATAATGACAATATACGTAGATCTTTCAAGTGTGAGACTTTATGTAATTTGAAATAGGTCAACGGTAAATGGTCTTACGAATTTTCGATCAAGGTCACATGTCCTGACGCGATTTAACAATTTTTATCCATCCCAAAAATTTAAAACTGATGTGGACAACGCCGCTAAAGAAGTTTTCACTTCAAAAATATTAAAATCGGTTGAAACTGACGACGTTAAATTAAAACATACCTACATAAAAAATACACTCGACTTGAGAACCTCCTTCATTTTTTGAAGTCGGTTAAAATATGTTAATAGAGTTTAAGAAAGCCCTAATTTGTTTATAAAATTACTTCAATTGATTTCTTATAAGCCACATACGTCAATCATACAAATTAATAATTCAGACTAGCAGTAGGTACTGTACTGTCATACAAATAAATTGCCGTGAATAATAATTGAAGGGTAGTATTTACACGTCTCTAGCAGCATATATCTACGTACATTTAAATCAGCATAGCCAACTGTCAGTTTAGCATAAAAAAATCTGTTTGTAAAGAACTACGCTCTGTCGAGTTGACAAGGCCCATGGGTTGTAAAAAATTGAAGATTCGCGTGACGAGCTATTGTTGCTGCAAATTAACGCGAGTCAACCCCCGAAACTTTAACATGTTTCTAGGTGTCCCGAACAGCGAAAAAAACTGCCTTTTCTTAAAATACTATTCCGGTATGAATATGTACAGAACATTCTACAAACAAATACCTACTTCACTTAAAGTAGACCTAATTTCATAATGGTTTACCTTTTTCACTGTTGAGTACGTGTTATGTGCTGTAAAGAAAAAAAAATTTTTATCGATTCTATAAGTTTCTCTAGGGTAGTCCAGAGCAGCCTAATATGGATTTTACATTAAAAAATGGATAGCAAATCTATTAATACGTGTTTTAAAACTGATTGACAGTGATAGATAACTATGTAGATACAAGTACATATTAGGTTATGATGTGTAATCCAGACATAAGTACCTTTATAATCAAATACATCGTCTTAATAAAGTTAGTTATTATTTGGTATTCGTGTGCTTCACTAACAACAATTATGTTGCGATAATTTTTTTATGGAAAACGATTTCCGCGAGCTCTATTATGAAAATTTAGATTATTATAACGTCCGCGATTTTGACCGTACGAGATTTTGACGTGATATGTAGGCGTACTCGTCGTTTGTTGGAAATAATTATGGTCGCCGATACTGACCTCTGATGACGACCGCCGATAACGACGCAACCCACGGAAATCGCTTCTTCGTCCCTTAAAACAAAAGAATATTTTGACATACCCAGTCCCCTGAGCTTGAAGTAGAAAACATGTCTTCGTTTTGCGCCTCCTGAACAGCATCCTTCTGTGAACTGAAATTTCTGGCAGTTATTATAGTAAGTATTTAATCGGCGGTTCCGAAGGCCACTCACAAACTTTTAGTTTCTCTACAAAATAAAAAAAGCTGACTAACGTGTGTCATAGGCATTGTGGAGTTGTCAGCCTCTCCAATAATGACTGTTTTAAACAATACAATTGCCGTTAAAGAGGTTGTTTTGTCTAACACATAAATATACCAGACAGAAGTATTTTACAAACAAATATGAAGTTTATGACCAGGCTCTTGTTAATCTAATAACTTTTCCTACAAAAAACATGTTACGTTTGGCTTATGTTTCTCTGTTATCTTGTTTTCAACGTAATAACAAATGTTAATTACTAACTTAGTTTGTGGAATAATGATTTATCTTAGATTCTTTAATGATTCATCATTGCAAATTTAATTTCTTTCTAAAAATTCGTGTACCTACGTATTATTTTAAGAAAGTCTTTTATATGTAGAAGATAGGTGCCTTCTGTTGCAAGTGAAGAATGATTAAAATTTAAATCATATTTGCATAGGTCCTACCTAAAAGCTACTTATACAGCACTATTAACGAACTTTAGTCGGCCATTTGACTATTCTAAAGTAATAGTTGTCCCCAAGCTGTTCTTTGGGGCAGTAGGCCTCTATCGATAGCCACTCTGGGTATCTTACGGCAGATGATGATACTTTGGCATCATTAGTGTTAATTCTCAATTGTTTTTATTATTATTATTTTATTAAATAAGTAAATAAATTCAATTGTAAAGTTATCTAGGTCAGGTTAAAGAAAGCTACTGGTGACCGCGATAGTTTTACGATATTTGCTAGCACATTATTAGTAGCAATTTAGACTAGTCGTTGAAACTGGTCATAAAAACATCTTCAAATATAACGTTTGTTTGTATCAGCAATATCGATTGCCATATAATAACTACCGCCTTTTGGTGTTTTATTTTGTTTAGAAGGAACATTTATAAACTTTTAAGTTATTTTTCATTCTATTAGATAGAGTTAATAATCTAGGTACTTCATAAAACTTGGCCATCACCCTCAAAATGTCGGTACATAATTTTCACTATCTCTTAGCTATAGGTGTGGTGTTAAAACTGCTGTGCTCATCAACTGTTCCACTGAGCCCGACGGAAATCAGCATCAATGCACCGACCGTACGATGACCTATATGCCACCATGGTTTATGGTCGTTCTTTATGGGCTCGCGACCGGAAAAAGTGCATTCAAAGCTTTACGTTCAAAGGCACAAAGACGTAACGGTAAAGGTTTTTCCACGAACGTTGTACGGAGTGAGGAAAATCAGGTTAAGATTATTGTTTCACTTATCCTTCCTTTGTTTAAAGCCAGATGGTGCGAATCACGCAGTAGTAATTTAGAAATTTAACTTACCTCTACGATTTGTTTAGACAAACAAAACTCACGATTCAGTTTTTTAAGTTTACGCAAACTTCGACAACATTTTTACAAATGTCCTCCATTCACGTCCATCAATCAACTACGAATAAAACGTAGAATTTTGGCATCATATATTTATAATATAAACTTTATAATATTTTGTAAAGTTTATTTTGTTTCCATGTTTCTATACGCCCATATTCTTTAAAACTTTTGCTATTTATTACTTTTTAAATAGAATTATTCTCAACTCGCTTTTAAAACTCTATCAGCATAATTAATATAAAAGGAATTTCTTAAAATAAAATAAATTGCATATTTTTAAGTTATCACTTCTAATCGCCATTTTAAAACAATACAATGTGAGACTTTTAACAATATAACGGTTAATTACAGTTTTTCAACTTCTTGTGAGAATGTACGGTACTTATTTACGGTACAATTCCACTATTTACCAGAGCATACCTATCGTAGATTACCGAGAAACAAAAATACCAAAATCTAAACAACAGCCTTTAACAACATGTGAATAGGAAAGTTACTAACAACGCTGTGACATGCAAATGTAACGCTGAGTATCGCCTGAATAATTGAACACTGAATTACTCCACTTTCATCGTAAATATTAGATACAGATATTGATTGGCTGAAGCCGGGTCGAATCATCGGAATGATCGAAGGAAGCCATCTCGAAAGTTCTTGACCTTTTGTGGCGAAGGCTGAGACTTTCATCACGGTGAGATTTTTGGCTGCTTATGAAATCCGCGATGCGCCCGCAACGGCGGAGGCGCCGCCAGTTGTTTAATTCAAGCAAACACTTATAGCCCGGTTCATCAGAAATCCACTGTATCTCGTTTCGAATTATTATAAATGAGATTCTGAAAACTTTCACTCAATATCAAGAATAGCAATAAAAGTCCAATTTGTAATGGTACGGCAACAAACTTTACACAGAGCATCCGGTATTTTTTAGATAAGTAAAGGAGTGAATTTAAAATTGGAAAAAATCAAATGAAGCCACACGTGAATTCTCAGATAGGACTCGAACCCACGACCTTTGGAAATCCGGTCCAATCTATCCACTAGCTACTATCTAGCTCTAACCACTGAGCTACCGAGACTTGGTGGTTAGAGTATTGTACCGAATTTCCAAAGGTCGCCGGTTCGAGTCCCATCTGATAATTCACTTGTGGCCGAGTTATATTTTCCAATATTTTTCTATTTAAAATTTATCATAAGTTTAAAAATAGCAGTGAGAAATGCAAATTTTAAAAAATCATAAAACAGTGAAATTCGAATCGACTTGGAATAATATCTTAGCCTCAGTTGTTATGTTAGTACTTAGGATATAGAATACCAACTCAAATGATAATAACCTGTCATTAAGTAAACCCTTACGAATTGTATAGGCTAAAGGCCATCGGCGATGGCAGTTTTATATTGACGAAAATGACCCAAAGTACAATTGACGACGCAAAATCGTTAGTCTGTAACTAAGTAATATGTTTAAGGAATACACCGCCCGCGACTTCGTCCATTTGGACGTTTTTGAAGGTTCAAAATTGCATGCAGCCTATAAGACTTATAAATACAAGAATTTTTGACCGCTTCAATACTACTTTTGCTACAAAAGCTATTGTGAAAATTGGTACCAATGTGGAAGGAGATTTTGCAGAACAAAAAATAAACCATACCCGTCAGGGCGACATGAGACTAGTGGTTTTTTCTAGTATATTTTCTTGTTTAATATAAACCATATTCATTTATATATTTTTTTAAACCAGCAGCTGCAGCAACTAGTGAAGCCAATTACAGGTTTTCTATTAATTTTACCTTTTTTATTTTAAAATAATACAACAAAACAAGAAATCAGTCCCAAAGTTAGAATTTTTTCACACATTTTTTTTTCTCACACTGAATTGTTTTTTTTAAATAATTAACTGAACCAATTGTGAGTAATATTTGGCTGACAAAGTTTGGTTTATACGATTTGATTCATATACTTAGGCGAGGAGGGTAAAGTGAAAGTATGAAAAAATGTCGCCGGCAGTGGCTAATCGAATATATACTTAGGTAAGTGAAATAAACAACTACGAACTTTTCTTTCCAATGTAGGGCAAAAACTTGTGTGAAAAACATCGTCTTCTACATAACAACTTTATAAAGTAATAAGGAACAAGATTTTCGATACCTCAATTCTTTAATGATTTGTAATCGTAAACAACGATATCTTTTACAACTATAGATACGACTAGAACTAATAGCTCACTTATACTGCAGCGGATAGTATATTGGCACCTTTAACTCCCACAATAAAATGGAATCGTCACCGTGTCACCATAATAGAACGACCTAAATGGCAACCGACAGTGTCCAACGGAGTCATTAACACGACCTAGAAATAGATCAGTCATCATCCCACGTTGACCGTTTATGGTGACACATAAAATCCTAGTTATTTTCACCGTGACTTTAACTGTACTAACTAGGTGACAATGTGGCATTCTAATAATCTTCTCACGTCCGAAGTTATTTATGATTTTTGGCGTTTATTCTTGCACTTACTTCTGTGTAAATATAAAAAAAAAATTTAAGCGAAACAAAGTTACTCTGACTTGGAGACCGATTTAAACATCTTTAACACCCAATTACCTCTGCGCACATAAAATTAGACACTGCTGGTGAAGAATTCCCTATAAACAGAGGTGTCCGCCAAGGCGACCCTGTCTCACCCAAACTGTTCTCAGCGGTCTTGGAAATGATTTTTAGGAACATGGATTGGCAAAACATAGGAATTAACGTAAAAGGAGAGAGTTTAACACGTTCACTGCGTTATCGGGTGGAAAGGATCCGATGCTCATCTAGCCTACGGTGCGGTGACAAATTTATGCATCTTACTCTGGTGCGGGACTTACTTAAATAGGTTCCCTAGTGTATAGGAAAGAGATAGTTAAAGGCTTGGCATTGTCTCTAGCAAGTATTTAGACATTTTTACAAAATGAAGCGATCAAGACGAACACTTGTAATATCTGACAATGCAAGTGACATGAAAATAAGAAGATGCTGAGAGTGTTTCACCAGGATCGAGTGTCCGAACGCATAGAAATTTCTTCCAGCGGAATCAATCTGTGAGTTCCTCTATTTACACAAGTCCATTAATTGGCAATACATTACAAATACTGCAAAATGATGCTGAACCTCCTACAAATAATGTGCCATCTAGTCCTCAACTATTTGCTGTAAATACTTGCAGAAAAGACATTAAAATATTAGAAAATATTATTATCAAACCTGGTTGCAGTAAAAAAACAGAAAACTTAGAACAAAACGAAGAGTCACTCAGCGATGATGAATATAATATTTTTAATTTCCATAATAGTAAGATCAAAAATCAAAGTTAAGTTCAACGAATAATGTTAATTTAAGTCCTGAAATTATAACAAATCGCGAGTTATGTGTTGCTGATAATCCAAGCTTTAAGTAGAAAAAAATTAATCCTTCGACGACTGTTGCTAACGAAGCTATTATTTAGAACCGCTCTAATAAATGCTTGGATTGTATATAATTTAAAAAACTATATAAAAAAAATAAAAAAAATACGGAGCGTGTTATAGAAAAAATTACGAAAACACCTCTGCAAAATAGAAACAACACTGCAAGTTCTGTCTCAAATTCCACTTCTACCCACAAATTCGAAATAGGTGACAAAAAAAGAAATTGTGCAGGATGTTACGATAAATTGCGTGAAAATTTAAATAGCAAGCAAGCTAATAATAAAGTAAAGAAGGTTAAAACTATATGCACACATTGTAAAAAAACATTATGCCGCGAATGTTCCAACGAAAAACATAATTCAAATGTTACCTTAATATAATTAAGAATACATAAATTTTGTCTCGATATCGTTGTTTTATTACCTGGGGACATCACTAATTTTAGTCGATATATGTTGCCTATCAGTGCGTTTATCGGATCGAAACGACCCGATTAATATATCGGATTTTTATAAAATATGTACTAGTCAGATCGACTTACGAATCTAGTTGTAGGTTAATTATTGCTTTCGAAACATATTTCAAAAAAATTTTTTAGGTTAACTATCTTTATTACACTGATAATCAAAATTTTACACAGAGAAGTCCACCGGGTCTTTTCGACCTTGTAACGCACCATAGAAAAGTTTAGCATTGGATCTAATGAGCCCGATGCAGTTCTAATGGAAAGGCAGGTAAAATCACTCCCGCAGCGAACGTGTTAAATCATCTAAGATTCGCTGACGATTTAGTTCTGTTTTCGGAATGCCCGAGGATATTGCAGCAAATGCTACAAAAATCATTGGATGAAAATGCAAAAGCGGGTTTGTCAATGTACGAATACGATAGACAGAATACGAATGAAGGAATAAAAAACAAAACAAAGTTTAAGAATGTACATACGGTTTATAGGAAATTAAAATGGCAATGGACGGGACACATGTTAAGAGAAAATATAGAAAAGTGGACTAAAAGAATAACAGACTGGTACCCAAGAGGAAATAAAAGAAGCCGGGGAAGACAACAAAAAAGATGGGAGGACGTTCTCAAAGCTGTAGCTGGACCAGAATGGATTCGAACCGCGAGGGATAGAGAAAAGTGGAAAACTTTAGAGGAGGCCTTTGTCTAAAGAGAAACTGTTTGCCGAGAATAATAGTATATTGTAGGTTTCTGTGTTAAAAATTGTAATTAATCAGTAATAAAGGTTTATTTTTTCTTAAGTTATTTGTTCTTAAGAAGATAAACAATATTTTTACGTGATATTCATAAAAATGTTTGGTGAATGTGAAAACTTTTAGGTTCCTTTTTCATTCACTTTCATTTTGTTGCTTATCATTGTCTAACAACTCCTGGGCCGTATTCACTATGACCACTTAGCGATTCCTTGCTCAAACCACTCTAATGTCGTACTTGGTTTTGACATTTTCAAAATTAGTTTTCTCTATGAAACTCACAAATTTAAAAGTTATTTTACTTGTAAAAATAATTAGAAAGAAAGAAAAGTAAGTTTATTTGGGACAAACAAATAATAAAACACATAAAGGCGAAAAACCGTTTGTCCCAAAACGGTCCCGACTCAGCATAATGCATGGCTTTTGGCTAGCGCTGATCTTCCGCCGTAAGTAATAATTCGTGAGAGTCATGGAGAAAACGAGTTTGGGAAATTACGAAACCGAGTAAGTACGTGTGGTCATAGTGAATAAGGGCCCTGATGATGTCCTGTACGAAACACGTGTAAAGTTGCTGATGATGGTGCAAGGTGCCCCGCTGTCTTTGTATCTGCATATTATGCATATTTAATTAGAGTGCGTTTATTTGTGTCTTTGTTATCATCTTTTTTGATGTAGTCAGCTAGATAATTTTATTTTAGATAATATATGTATATGACAAAGTAATTAAACGCCAGTTAAATCGAATTACCTCCTTGACTTTGAAATGTTCTTTATGTGGTATTTGAGTTTATAAATACATATAAACCCTGTGGGGTCATATCACAGCGAACCAATATTCTTTATGTTGAACTGTGAAGGTGTTGAATACATTTAGGTCGAATGAATTTAGGTATTAACTATCCGGTAATTAAGTAATGTAATGACTAATGATTATATAAATATTATAAGCTGACACAAACAATCCGTGACGTTTATTAATGACAATATGTAGATAACTCTAATTGTTCAAGATTAAACAGGTGTTACTTCGTATTATCTAAACCATGTTTTATAACTGAAAAGTGGTGATTATTCTAGAAAAGTTACTAGTTGTGTACGAACTATCGTATACGTGACTGCGTGCATGCAAAAGTATAGTTATAAGAATTTATATTTTTCAAATTATGTATGTTTCTATAAATCTTCACCATAGTAAAACAGCAGTTGTCCAGTCCAGTCTTAACTACTTGCAATTATTTTAATCACTTTTGAGATTTCTGTCCGAACTATTCATTGAAATATAAATTTTTATATGGATGGCATGGCAACAACATTTTTAGTTATTAAACTAATAATTAAAGACTTTGTTTTGTTAATTTTTCGTTCTCAGTTACAGTCATCTCGTATCGTGCAGATATTTTCGCAAATAAAAACGATACGACAAGGTAATACGTAAAATTGTCCACGTACATATAGTTACTTTTGGTATATAAAAAGACAAGTACAATTTTAGGTACGTTTCTTTGTGGTATCATTTACCACAAACAGTAAACCCAACCACCCACAGCTAATACGTCAATACATACATAATATCGTCAAGGAAATAGGCTCCGAAACTTTAATAATTGACCATATCGATAGTAAATCAAAACTTCGGGTAGGTATAAATAACCAGAAGTGACGTCACAAAAGTGTTACACAATTTTTGGACACGAGTGACGTAGAATGACGACGTTTCCGAGTGACCGACCGGTTCGACCGGCGGCCGTGGTCACGGTCCGCTCACGTCACAGACTCTGTGCTCGTCAAGGCAATAAAACATAGTGGCGACCGGCCCACACCTCCACACGTACAGCCTACGCCACAGCAGATGGTCGCGTCTCCCCTTATCAAAACAATTAACTGATAACAATAAGTGCCGACGAGACGTCATAATAACGACAATATTAACAAGATTAGTGTGTGGTGTAACAGTATTGTGTTGCCAGTGACAAGTGTTCAACGTTATTTAACGGATCAACCTTTTAATTAATACAACAGGTAAAATATTAGTTTAGCTACATTAATGTTTCATGATATCCTTATTAATAACATATAACATAAATGAAACCTATTGGTTATTTATTTCGCTTTTATATAAGTTATATTTAAATCGTTTATATTTTATGGCAGTGAAAGTGAAGCATCTTGAAAACAAGAATGTATGTCTGTCTAATGATTTTCGAATAGCCAAACGTATTGGCTAGATACTTAGGTAGAATAAGCATTTCTAATATGCAATAAAGTAAAGAAAATCGTCTTATTATTTAAATTGTGGATCATAAATAACTATAATTATAATATCAAGCTACAATTATTTAGTACCCACGTCATAAAACTTTGCATTTTATAACGCTTATTTACTATTTTACCGCGTAGCGATGATCTAGTTACAGGAAACGGTGAAGTTATACAATTATAAAGGCAAGATTTAAGAAAAAAATATGTTATAACGTTAATAATGTCGTTGCCCTAATGCTAAACCGAAATGAATCAAATATTGTGTTTTAATGATCACCTGTTAATAGCAAGATCAATTTACAAAAACCGAGCAGCGCGGTTTCTCGAATATTTTAGCACTAACTTTTTTTGGTTAATTTTTGCGTCACAACCACAATCGAACAACTATAAATAAAGCTAAGTCACATTGAACGCAAATAAGCAAAATCCAACGAATTACCTGTTGTATATAATGACGGACAAACTTTTTCGTGAGTCACATTTATAGCTCTAGTCATACGAGTTTCGACGAAGACAACG
This sequence comes from Chrysoteuchia culmella, assembly GCA_910589605.1. Classification (NCBI taxonomy): domain Eukaryota; kingdom Metazoa; phylum Arthropoda; class Insecta; order Lepidoptera; family Crambidae; genus Chrysoteuchia; species Chrysoteuchia culmella. Next base: position 14,049,559 of record OU342651.1, on the reverse strand, counting down.
GGATGTGTTTGCACACTTTTACTCATTTCAGCAGATGAAATGACTAACAGTTGAACTAAATCAATTTGGATCAAATATTTAACTCGTAGCGTAGCAAGTCATTGTTAAGAAAAATAAAAGTAAGTGAAACTTAGGTAACATCTTTCTTTTAGTTCCTCAGTGATTGAGGATTCAGGGAGAGGCTCGCTTTCATCTCGCCGCCGCCGCGCCGTTTATAAAAAAAAAAACTTACCTCCCTACTCAAGTGCCGCAAACTCAAACTTGAAAATAAGCTATCAACTATCATAATAACATGACGTAAAATTGACAATCCTTTATTGTCGTTTACCCGCCTCTGTGGTCTAGTGGTAACAATCACCCGTATCAGACCCAGAGGTCCCAGATTGGATTCCCAGCGGGGCGGTACATATTGTATTCGGTTTGGTTGGTGGTAGGACTTGTTGTAAGTCCACTTGGCTAGCTACCACCATCTTATCTAAGTCTAACGCTATAACAACAATGTTTTCAGCATTATTGTGTTCCGCCAATTAGAGATAAGATAGCCAGTTTCTCAGTGATTGAGGATTCCGGTTGAGGCTCACTTCCATCTTGAGCTTTATCAATACTTAACTTCAGGTATGATGAAATCTAAAAGTAGCCCCGTTGTTCATAAAAAAAATTAAGTGATATCCGTAGTGTGCATTGCTTATTTTATATTTGCGTCTGCTACTTTAAATTCTATTAAATTCTCAAAATCTTTTTTTTACCTTTTCATATGTTATGAAATCAATATAAATCATGCTCATATGCACGATGCTACGACTCTCTTTCTGTCTCTTCTGCTTTTTCATAACCTTTTAGTATAATTTGATGGCACTAATGTTACTACCCAAACCATTACTCATTCGTTCCCTATTCATACGATCATATCGAAAGGGTTTGAATAGGGCACTCGTCAAACGAGCTATATAGTCTACATAGAGAAAGCTTGTTGATTATATTAAACAATGTAATCATCAAGTTTATTAGAACCACTCCGGCGTTATCTTGAATATGTCCAGCTATTGTTATGGGCAGTATTTTCTAGGGTAATTCCTATAATAAGTGCAATTTTTCTTCTACGTAGGTAATACAGTTTTCCTCGCGTATCGCTCTTAATAATTAATAAACCTGAATGAAGTACGTACGTTTAGTGAATACCTATATTTTCACTCATTCATTTATAATACCTGTTATTTATCTGAAAAAGCTGTACAAATATCAATAAGGCATATAGTAGATAGTTACTGTAACATTCGAACTTACGTAGGTATAAGTATATTGCATTTTTAAAAACGTTGGAAAAGTTCACCTTCTTGTACAACTATTTTAGTTATACGGAATTTATTATTAATATTTATACGGTTTTATTAAAACTTTACTCGGATAATGCTACCTTAAAAATTTGATACATCTATAATTTATTAAAGCAATCCTATTGTTGTAAGTCAGACACATCCTTAGCAACGTAGCTTTAGCTCGCTGAAGTAGAACCTTATAATAAGTTGTCTAGAATGATAGAATGATTCGACGTAATTATTACTTACTAATAATTACGTCTATTTGTGAAATTTTGAATTTGGATGTCACTGGGAAGTACACAAACAATGTGTGCGCGTGCGCATGTGCTGCCGGCCTGCCCTGTCTTGGTAAATTTCGCCTTGAGCGCCATAATACCATCTGTCTGCAATATGGCTTTATACATACCCTCGAAGTGACAGTTGTTCGATCACAGAATTAATTCAACTCGATGTAGGAACGTTTAGAGAAAAAATATTTACTCCTATACTTATAGACCGGCTGAATAGTTCGGTGTTTTGTCTTATTTACTTGAGTTTATAACATCAGTTAATGACAGAGACAAAACTCGGACTATTATATTATAAGGGGGTACAGCACTATTTTAAGGGGATAAGAGTTAAAGAGGAACGAAATCAAATCAACACGCAGGTCAATAACCCGGCCAAGGCTTAGCTTAATGAAATACTATTAATAGATCAAGCTACATAAAGTATTTATTGACACCCAAATCGCTTATTTCCACCCATCAGTAGGTATTAACTTTTTGCTTCTCCGCAGAGCAAATACCAATATAAAAGAACGAGATTGCTCTGAGTCACTTCGAATCACAAAAGCAACGCCATTTTCAACAAAGTTGTGCAATATTATTAAATACTTATTACAAAATGTTGTATCCTTTCAAATCAAAGATAAAGTATCCATACTTTTAAATGAAATATGGATAGGTAGTTACTACATTAGAGAACAATAGCTATACATATAAGGTGACTCAATAACGGTATTGATTATGTAACACGTAGGTAGAGCAGTTTAAAACTTTTATGGAAAACTCATGTCCTTTATAAAAGGCCCGAACGTAGGTGAAAGTATGAACCTTGTTATATGGCGATAGACATGCAAGAAGCCTGCATCCATAATGTATATGTGCCCATTGATATTCCCAGCAGAAATATACGAAAAAAATCCAAATAAACAACTTCGTTGCCAAGGTTGGGATTGAAATAAAAAAAATATTATATATATTTTGCTATGCCTTCAATATAATCACTAAAGTTAAAATTGGACGTTATATCAGGCTTAAAAGTTGGAGGTGATCAGTTAACGGTAAGGACACACCCTAAAAGATTGGAGCAAGTTGAAATGAACTCCTTTAGTTGAATATACGCACGCTTGTGTTTTGGAGGCATTAAATTTGACGAGATTGGCTTCACCCCAATCTGAAGTGCTTCAGTGATTCTCTCTACCATGGAATTTCGACAAAACTGGATTACATCTCCACTGGCCCTCGCACTGGACAAATATCTGTCGGTTATTGTGGTGTTGTCTGCAAAACCAATTGTGCCTGGCACGAGCAGATCGTTTATATGCAACAGGAAAAGCGTTGCATACAGGACCGATTCTTGAGGAACACCAGCGTTAATTGTATACAGGGCAGATGACTGTCCATCTAGCACAATATGAATTGACCGGCCCCTCAATCAACAATCCAGTTGCAAAGCCCATCGCAGATACCATATGACGGACGCTTACTCAAAAAGATGTCATACCAGACCCTGTCGAAGGCTTTAGAAACATTGAGCGATACGGAAATGGTCTGACCATGCCTCTCGAGTGCCTTGTTTCAAAGATGGTTTACATACACGAAAAGTTTTTCAGTAGATCGACCTTGAGAGAAACCATACTGTCCATCGCTAAGAAGGTCATTGCTCTAAAGGTCAGCCATCAGACGATAATTCAGCACACGTTCCATGATCTTACAAAGTATAAACCGGACCGAAATCGAAATAGTGTGTAGGATCAGCACGGTTACCTTTTTTAATTACAGGTTGCACGTTTGCAAGCTTCCATGATTGTAGGACTAGTCGAGTCCCAAGTGATATCCGGTATAGGCGTACAACTAACGGAATACCGTCAGGTCCACGCCTTGTTCACATCTAGATTTCGTAGTGTTTTGAGCACCTCTTTTTGACGGGTATTTACATCTCTCCAAAAGAACCGAAAATAACCGGGTACCTGGTTCTTCAGAGAAACGGAACTGAAAAACCCGGTTCTTAAAAAAGGTCCGGTTCTGCATGCCCTAAATATCACACATTGAGACACGAAACTACAAATAAAATCATAAAAACGGGCGCCCTTCGACAGGCCTAAAATCATTAGTCCTAATTTCATCTTGCCGTATTTCGTTGGCCTAAAATTCTTAAGCACAATTATTGTTTACCATAATAGAATATTTCGCATACTTATAGTTTCGCCTAAACGCTAAAATCCCTAATAATCAAAACCACTAATATTCAGTGTCCTAATTTTTTTTAACTACTACTACTATTACTCGTTTAAAACGACTACTACGCGTTTCTGTCAGTGACAGAATCACCTAAAAACTGACTCCACGCAGTCTTGTTTGCCCTGCTGCCCCAGAGTGTAATTAATATAAGCCCGCGCAGGCGCGGAGGGGTGAGACGGCCCGCGAGCGTAGCGAGGAGCAGGTGATGAGCGAAAACCATCTGATAGATAACAATAAAATATCTCCAATTATTCACGTTACAATAAAACTGCAAAACTACTTATTTCATTTAATGGCAGCCCCCGACAGATAATTAAGTCGGAGGCTTTTAAATTATTTTATCCTTTTTCAATTACGTTTCAACCTTAGTGGGTCTTTTCAAAATTTTTAATTTTGTTATTTTGCAAATATACCTTTCATTTGCAATAAGAGGATTAAATATTATCTACTTAAAATGTTCGATATATGATAGAGGTGATGGAAAATCTTAAAATACATTGTTTATTAATGTGTTACTAACTAGTAAAACCACTTAACCGATATCAAGTTAATACTACCCACATAAGTAAATATGTTTATAAATAGATATTTAAATCTTTTCGCGTACAAAAAATTGTATAATAGAACCTGCTTTAAATCGTATTGTGTTGTGATCAGACAAACAAGTTCTTCAATTTGCAAAATTTTCCACAGAACAGCAACATTTAACTTTGAATTAATCTGCGATAATTCAAGTTTACACGCTGAATAAACTATGTCTTGTGTTTGCGGAGCCGAATTATTTGCACAGATGTCGAGTTTCAAGTTTATGAAAATATTGTTTTGCTCCACATGTTTAATAGGTATCTAAAAAAGAAAAAATATTTTAATTAAAATATAATATTCATAGGCGCTTAGAGATTTCGACAACAGCAATAATAACTAAGGTAATAAATAGAGAAAATAAATAAAATCACATCAGGACACGAAACAAACAGCTAATCACATGAATATTATATGGCTAAAAAAATACCAAGAGTCACCAGACATACGTGGTTTGAAAGGTTTAGGTATTTGCGTTGGAAATATATATTTGTTTGCCCCAAAAAGCATACGGTTTAGTTTTTATTCCTATCTAATCATTAGACATTTATTCAGTATTTCAAACATTACACTAACATTCATAATATGATTTTTAATAGAATGGTATAAAAATACTCCACTGCTAGGATGAGATATGCACCCCGAGAAAATAATATACTATGACAGAGAATAATAATAAATCAATAAAAATATGTCTATAACTTTTTTCTTGCATGGGCCAGACGTCGACTTGATCCAACCTGCGGGGTTTTTAGATTCACGGTATTAGACATAAGATGTTAATAAAGCACTACATTTCTAATGTTTATTATTATTTTATACATTATATTATTACAGAACAGACAGAAATACAGAAAACATAATAAAAACAAACTTATATTCAAAGTAAGTATCTACTTATTTTTTCTTCGATACGATGCAGCTCCTATACCTGGTGGATTCGAAGGTTGTGCTTTTGGCTTGTTAATATATATATCTATATATATATATATATATATATATATATATATATATATATATATATATATATATATATATATATATATTATAGTTAACCCATTGGAAAACATTTCATTGCTGGCGAATCTGGGTATTTAATGTATGAAATTTTAGCCATCTCTTTTGTTCCGTGTGAGGATCTAACACATGTAAGTTTAGGTCTCAGCAAGCTTAGAACCCAGACAAATTTTTAAGGTTACTTTTTTCAGTAAGTAATAAAATAAGAAAGCTTAAGGTATATAATAAAATAAACAGCTGAATAGAATGTGATGTTGCATATGTACAGATCGACCATGATTGCGAATAGAACATAGATTCATTTTACTCCCTAAATTAACACGGGAACGAGAACCACTCGGGTGAAACCGCGGACCGCCACTAGTAATAAAGTAACATAAATTCTTCTGCTAAGTCTCAGTCACAAATGTAAGTGTAGAACGATAGATAGTCGTTCTAGTCGTGACCATCGAGACCTTCTACTATCACGACCCCGTTGTCTCACCACTCAACTGCTGGTCTGGTGATAATGGACAATTTTGAACAATATAGATCGATTGTGTTCTGCAACTTTCCCATTCAAACAATCTGCCATTTGTTGCATAAATCTATGCGCATCAACGGCGTTAAAAGAATTATTTCACTCAAATGAATTATGCAACGTTTTATCCATTACCTGAAATTTTACCATTTTTCAAGAAATGTCTCTTAATTTATATCGACTGTTGCTTAAACAATGGTGCAAGTAGGTTGCTGTTTGTTGTTTATGTAAAAACTAATAACACGGTAAAATTGAATATTAATCTTTTAAATTATATTTCTGTTTGTGTTACAAACAACTTTTTCCGCGATTACACAGTTGTTCCCTCGATCCGTTTCTACACAGGTACAGTTTTACGGTCGATGCATATACTTAGGACTCATCTTTCGGCAAACAATGCTGAAGAGAATTGCCGTGCATTGTGCTGGATAAACCACCGTGTAACCCTAGTACATACTTCGTCTTTGCATTGTTTTGTTCTTACCCAACGTTCGTGACGAAATGATAAATGCCTAGATAATTGCTTTTCTTTTGTTCTTTGTAGAAGAATAATTTGATCTAAATAAAATTGATGCTTAGAGCTGTGGTTCTGTATAAGTACGTATATAAAACCCATATCTTTATAACTTTTTAATTTTGCATTTTACAATGCTATTTTTATGTGATAAACAAGAAAATATACTAGAAAAAAGCAAGTAGTCTCGTGGATCCCGTCAGGGCGACATGAGACTAGTTGCTTTTTTCTAGTATATTTTCTTGTTTAATATTTATGCCATATCTTTATTTTTCCCATTTATCTTATAGCCTATATTTAATTGACATGATTTAGCTTTCTCTGGGAGCTTTTTGACAGGTCCAGTTTATTCATTAATGTAGGTACCTAATAAAATGCTAGTGACCAAGTAATTGCCTTCTAAATAAGAGAGTAAGAGATTGCGATTTGCGACCGAAGTTATTAACCAAATAATACCAATTAAAATATAATATTAATAATAATATAAAAAAACTGTCTGGAAATGTCGCGCCCGTGGAGGTAAATAAATGTTATTTTAATTCTGTAGGTATTAGCTACCACAATTAATGTCGTATAAGCTTGTTACATTAATGTAATTAGGTAATTCTCTCGAAAGCATAACATAGTTTTTGCGTGTTTATTTGAATTTCGTTGAATATAAACACGTTATTCATACCCGTCTGGTATAAAGAATCTATTATTATTTTGACCTTACCCAAGTTAAGCCATGATTCAACGAAAATATAAAATAATTAATGAATAATTTTATCTTATCGTCGTGATGATTACCTTATTAAAATATTCTGTACTCCTATATTTTAACCGACTCTCCTTTCGGCGGAATTGTTTTTTTATGTACCTATGTTACTCGATTACTCGAAGACGGCTGGACCGATTTGAGTATTTTTTTTTTCCCATTTGTCATCATGTCAGGATCTGATGATGGGATCCTGGAGAAATCCAGGGAACTCTTCAAATATCACTCCTATAGCGATTTTGGTGTTTTCTATAGTAACTCACGCATATGCTTCTGGAAAGCACCATTTGGTGAAGTGAAACTGATGATGGAGACAACAAATGGTCATCGGAACTATTAAATACTTAGCATTTCATGGAAGCGATACGATTACTTAAATGTGATTCATAAGCAATTTAGTCTCGACTCAATGCATGTGATGAAGTGGTGCTGTTGATAAAGTACCGGGAGAACTCCTCAATAAGTAACGTCACTGCACCGGGAAAAGCAGCATTTTGTAAAAGTTGACATAAGGTCATTAGCGTAGCCTGGGACCTCCTCTACCTTTAAAAACTTTGAAATTAAAAACTTTTAATAAAAAAAACGATGCATAAAATGCCTGCTAAAGCAAAAAAAATAAAAGAGTAGTACCGCGACGTAGAAATGCCTTATCGTTGTGATTACTAACCTTTTTAAATATCCTGTAGTCCTATTTTTTTATAATTTATAATTTAGGTATCCACTATTGAACCATTACCACCACTACCTACTTTCCACTACCCAAGGGCGTAAAATATGTATTTTAACGTCGTCCTATTTATGTAAATCGCAATTAATATCTTTACCACTATTAGATCTAACCATATCTGTATCATGTTAGTAGGTTTGCGGTTACAGATTTTACGTTACACAGAAAACAAAATAGGTTCTTATATTACTATAGTATAGAAAATACCGTAGCATAAACATAAAAAACCGAATGAAAAAAAAAACAAAGTCAATTTGCGGTGACAAATTTGTCTTCGATGTTTCGCGCCAAGAAGTTAAAATAGAGTGCTGTGCTGTCGATTTGCCGAATGTGATGGTTCAGTGAACTTGGCGGTCACAGCCGGCCGTGGACACACTTACCATCATGTCGTCGCTGCACCAGAAATATCTGCTTTGGACTGAAGCTGACCGACATACAAATGTATGGGGACCTACGTCGGGATCATTAACACCTATGGTTTTCTTTAAGAAAAATCATCTTGTCTTGCAAGGATTAAAATAAAAGAGAAATCTTAAAAGAAAAATAAAGACATAAGTCTAAGTGGTTTTGGTATACATAATCAATTAGCAAAACATGTTTAGTTTTACCTTATATAAGAAGTAATAATTTAACGTGTCCTTTAAAATTCTATCAAACTAATATTCTAACTACTACGTCGCGAACCTAGAACTGTTAGGTTATCAATATTTATCTTATTGTCTAATTAAAAACCACAGACAACATTGTCTTATTTTATAACAACGCAATGTTTAGCCGTTGTTTGCTCTTTCACTATCGCCCTGAGCCCTAAACAATTTGAACACGTCACTCGAAGTAACTATTTAGTAATCTGTGAAGTCACGTCTCAATAACATTATCGAACCTACCTTCCCTTCGGCAGATGATTGCAGTCTGCTAGGCAATCGGCATAGAACTGGATGACTGGCATAATTTCTTCGCAATTTATATCGATCGGTGTCACTGAAATAGAACGAAAAGTTATATCGATTTTATCAAGCTGTTTTCACCATTATAAACATATTCGCGCGTTTTGTTGTGTGCGTGGAAAATTCAGTTTAGTTAATTTTTCTTCCGACGAATGCTTCTTACATTACACCTTAATAAAGTTTGTGATTTGTTTACGTTCCTAAAATAGGGCTTCTTAAATTTAACTCAAGTACAAACAAAACAGTCAATATAAGTTTAATTAAAATAAAGTGCTGACTTGGTTGTACACTTTAAATAGATACTGTAATTGCAATTACGGTAACTTCACTTTTACCTTTAATTAAAAATAAATAGCAACTGACGTAACGGCTAAAAATAAGATATTGTACACAGTTTTCAATAGTAGAATAATTACATTTTTAGGACAAAATACGTGTTATCAAGAATGTAAAAATTCTGATAGAAGACTATAGTTTTATGACTGCATTTGTTATAGAGAACGATCATAAACATACGAAAATTAATGCTAGTCCTTTACATCATCTCTGATTCATGGCTATGATCTTATCCTTGGACGGCGATTATGTAAAACTGAGGCCACTGAGATATTACGTTATGTATAAAATTAACGCAGACACAGCCAGAGTTAAATATAGGTTGTTAACGCGGAAATCTATGGAAAGGTAAATATCAACTCAAGTCGGATATGGAATCTTGTTAGGGTGATGGAAAATTCGTAAAAAATACGATTTATTTATTTTTATTCTTGTAAAGGCATTTTTTAATAATGAATTTTAATTATTATAAACTATTATTACGTACATCTTAAGTTTTGGCGCGCACTGTTAATTGAAATAAAACAACTTTTACGGATATCAAACGCGCTATATTTCACGAACTAAGTTTTAATTGTCCGTATTTTTAGGACTCACCTACATCGGGCAAAGAAAGAGAAGCATAGGGACCCGATTTAGGAAACATGTTGCTGACGTGAAAAATAGGCGCGAAAACAAGTCTGCAGTGTGTGAACATGCTTTTGAGGGACCCACCCACTACATCAGGTTTAATAAGTCACAGATCCTCGCCAGGGAACAAAAATTCGTCCCCAGAATGTTACGTGAGGCTATTGAAATCACCAAATATCCAAATTTTTATAGAGATGATGGGTGGAAGATACCACCAGCTTGGGATCCTATTATCCATAAATTAAAGTTTCAACCCAAATCACGCACTGCAAGACCCAAACATACGGTTAGCTCTTGTTGTAGATAAATATCAAAAGGTATAGAAGGAGACATTCATATCTTAATTTAATTGAGGATTCCGGGAGAGGCTCGCTTCCATCTTCAGCCTTATCAATACTTAACATCAGGTATGATGAAGGCTAAGAGTCTCCCCGTCGTTCATAAAAAAAAAAAAAACTTGATAAAGGTGAAGGTCGGCCCGCTTTAGAAGTTTTCTTGGCAGCTTCTTTCTTCGAAGGTCCTCTCAATTTGTGAACTGCCAGTAGAGTCATTAGTTTTCTGTTTTGTTAATAATAAATATTTAAATCAAAATATCAAATCAATAATAATTGTTGTCATAGTAAATGTCCGACTTCCGAACGAAAAATAAATTAACTATATAGTTATTTTATTTTTTCCTTCTATATAGTGCCGAAACGTCGGGAAAATCAAAAAACCTCTAAAAACCTAAAAATACGGACAATTACAACTTAGTTCGTGAAATATAGCGCGTTTGATAGCCGTAAAAGTTGTTTTATTATTATTCTACTTGTTGAGAATTTTTTAGACTATTTACATAATTATGAAAATGTATAATGCGCATGTGCATTGAATAAAAATGATTGTTCAGTAGAAATCATGAGTAGATGTAGATATGCCATGAATGGAATACTCTAATGAATAGGAGCGAAGAATTTGGTATTGTGCGGGATCAAAGTTCCGTACCGTTTTAGCAACGCGGTGTGGTGGCAATTATGTATTACTTTTATCTTGTGAGACCTGTGTATTTGTCAATAAGCAACCGGAACTATCGCGTTAAAGTTATGATGACATTAGAAATTCTAGCGAAAACGCATAAATACCTACTATAAAATACAAAGCGCCAAAATGCCTTATAATTAACATAATGATAATTAATAGAATTCATATTATCGTTATAAATACGAAATCACTCTGTTTGTTCACTTTTCACGCCTCAGTCAATGGAACAATTTTGACTAATGTTGGCATATTACTTCTTAGATTAGTTTAGGCGAAGTGCAGGCGAAACACTTCTTTTCATTTGAAAAGAAAACTACATTGGTAGTAGGTAATAATTATCAAAAATAAGACCATTTTGGATAAAACAATCATATTGTGATATATTAGACATTGAATGGACTATTTCAAGTCTCTAAGGCCCACTTGCGCCAAGCCAGGTTAAAATTTAACCCAGAGTTAGTGCATATACAAAAACAGCACTAACTCTGGGTTAAATGCATTAACCCTAGCTTGGCGCAAGTAGGCCTAATTCACGCTGACTGTCGTACCGGTCGTACCACTTTTAACATGACTCAGCGCTATACGTATGATACGAGTACTTTCGCTTTTCTTAGCAAGATCACGAGTATGCAGGTTTATTTAACAATTTTCAGAAATAATACAAACAGAATAATTTTGAAATTATTTTCTTCTATTATAGTAACGACATTGTCTAAGTAGGTATATTAGGTAGGTAGTGCTATCTTAATCCATTTCCTTACTATGTATTATTTATAGTTTCGATAACGTAATTAAAATAATTATATTCACTTTGTGACTCAACGGTCTATGTTAACCCAGGGCTTAAAAATCAAGACAATTTTTTTTATTTTTATTATGTTGTACTTACCGGAGAGTAAACGGTAATCGTGTTTAACTATTATTTCCTTCTGATAACAAATAAATAGGGTTAAGAGAAATGTAAGTAGGTATGTATGTGAATGTATTGTAGTCAAATGCAATGCAAGTAACCTTCAAATATTTAAATAATATTTACCTTGTGCAAAGAACTTTGACATAAGAAAATGTATTGATAAGATAAAAGGTAGGCAATGATTTATTGTTGTTGTTTTCATAACTAAAATACTTCAAACTCTTGAAAGTATAATGCAATTGTAATAATAGTTATATAGCAAAAGGTATTCGCAAGATGAATTTATTTAAAATTTTACTGTAGGTAGCACTTGCAAGTAACAAATAATAATTAATTAAGTTATTTAAGTTTATTTGTTGTTTTTTTATGTTAATACCCGTTTAAAATCAAGGTACTACTTAGGTATCAGTTCAAGGTGACAGTAATGCGAGTCAATGTTATAATGCTAATCGTAAAAATATGCTCTTATACTTACCAAAAGCAAACTCATTTATCTCACAAAAAGCAAAAGAAAAAAAATAGTGGATAATATAAGCTGAGTAGCACTAGCACTGACTACAACTAATAGTATTTCTCCAGAAACGTATAAAAAATATGAATATTCAGGTTCTAGAGATTTAATATTTCATTCAATCAACTCTGATAATCCTGATAATCCACAAAACCAAGTCTAAAAAGTTCTATCGAGGAAGCATTAGTAGCAGCACGTCTGTCGCGCATGTGTATCGTATAATCCGTTTAACGAATATTATCGCTTTATCGAAACCGAGCCGAGAAGCCCTACGGGTGGGCGGCGGACCGCTTACAAGTGTCGCGGGCACTTCCACGGGCTTTCGTGGATAATAACTTAAATCTGCCCACGATTTTACCCAACGAAACCTGCCCAGAGTCAGCTGATCCCACCGATAATGTATATGTAATCGAGTGACTGCATTCGTAACTAAACACTATGGTTTTGAAGGGCCTTTAAAATATAGCTAAGTTGATTAATTACGTAACTAATTCTAATGTTTAACACAAATTAGGTCAGTAGACAACAAACTTTAATTCAAGGAATTTTAAATTTCTAAAGCATCATAGAACTTTGTAAGAGAAGTTATAGTTTGATAGAACTACACAGTTATATCTAGTTTTGTATAGGCAACAAATGTCAAAAGGAGATAATATCATTACACAATAGAGCGCTATATCGGATAAACCTGAATTATTTTAAGAAATCGCATGATAAGATAAATTGTATCTTCATCTCGCAAATTCCATACGTTTGCTTTAGTCTGAAAACAAATGAACGTAGGTATAGTTAGAAACCGGAATTTTTCCTAGTTTTTTTAATACAATAATGATGGCTTGGACAGGATTGTACAGTAGTGAACTACATACCCGTGGACTGATTCGTAAGTGTTTTCGAAGGCCTTACTACCCTGATTGATATAGCTAACATAAACAAAGAAACCAATTTACCATCCAAAAAAATATTTTAAAATTTCAGTAATTACATAGTTACTAAATATGAAATCAATATTCGAATTTTGTCATCATTACACCAAACTGTCATCGTTTGTCCTTGCAGAGCCAATTCAAACATAAACATGGCATTTTCCTAGAAATCTAAATTAGTACCTACATGTTTTGGACCTAAAGCCCAATTCACATTTGTAGGTATATCAATCGATTAAATGACTTTTTTTTTGATAAAAAGTAAATTAACTTAACACTGTCGCGGACAGTGGTTACTTATTAGTTACTTATATTAGTTATTATTAAAATAATCATAACATGTATTAATCAATAATTAACATCCGTTCTAATAGAGAGAAATTCAGTTGATAGACATAATTCGATAGCGAAAACAATATTATTCTTTAAATAAATGTTTTGAAAACAGTTTGGCGAATGCTTACCAAATGTAACAGAAAAAGAACATTTAATACAAACTTATGAGATCAGTGAAATCTGTCAAACTCTCATTTTAGGTAAATATTTTTTTTTGTTATTGTCATGTTTGCAAAGAGTTTCGCGACGCGAGTAGGCAGCGGCGCGTCGCGAACTTGACCTACATGCTGAGACTATTGTCTTGGAACCGACCTCAATCGACGATTTCGCGCTTCTCGACTACTCCTCATGAAGTATTCCATTAAAAAGACAACTGAATTTTCTTATATTGCGTTTTAAACACAAATGTCTATCAGAGTTTTCACTGACACCAATGGCGGTACAAATTTGCCGTAATGTATCATCTAATTGTGAACTTTCCCAACTTTCGTTTCGCCTCTCCGGTTTCCGCGTCAAGTCCCGTTAGTCGGCGCCGGCGGCCCACAGAGCGGTTCCATGTTAGTTTGGTTTCAAACGTTTCAATACGAGTGAGGAACTCCGCTTCCTTTCGACTGAGGTTTGGCGTGACCGCAACACTGAGTTACGCACTGCTTAGAAAGTCCAGGGTCTTCAATCTTTTGCAATGGGCGTTCCACTTTTGGATTAGATCTAATAAAATCGTAGTATTTTACACAAACTCATTTTTGTTAGTAGACAATTTCAGGCATTATGCATGTCTGAAAGATAATAATATAGATTAAGAAGGACTCAACCGATTTGATAAATTTTTGGCCATTCAAGATTATTTTCAGCTTTCTTTTCAGCTTTCGTTTAAGCTTTTGTTACTAATGAATCATAGTAACAAAAGCTTAAAGAAAGGTGAAAAAATAACTTGTTTACTGAATATGCTGCTCACGCTACAGCGAGTATCAATACGAGACATTCCCAACCCACTAACTTTAAAAACACCAAACAATTGAGGTTCTTTCAAGAAGTTCCAAAATCAATGAATCATTTTGATTGTTGCAGGCATGTCGATAGACGAAGGCCGCCAGTCCCAGAGGCCGTACCGCTATGGCATGGTGCTGCTGTGCGCCGGCGCGCTCATCAACTGGCTGGGCCTGGCCGAGGACTACGCGGAGCCGGTGCGCTACGTGGGCGTGGCATGCATCGTGGCAGGCGCGCTGCTCATCTGCGCCGCCATGTGCTGCTGGCTGCAGTCACCGGCGAGGCACCCACAGAGCGACCGCGCGACGCCCGATACACATCAGGTTGGTACAACGCCTATCTTGAATTGGGTAGAGCAGTCTGCAAGAAGCATGTCCCAAAGGACGTACCGCTATGGCATGTTGCTGCTGTGTGCGCCAGCGCGCTCGTCAACTGGCTGGCCCTGGCGTAGTCCTCGACCAGGCCCAGTGTGTTACTATGAGTAGAACTGATTCCGCTTCTCGTCGTGTATGAAAACACAGCTCTTCTCCGCCTCACATCAGTAAGGCAGGCACGATCGCGCTAGCGTAGTACCTCTGTAATCTATGCCAGCGGGATTTGTTTAATACTATGACTAGGTACCTATACTACCTACGCTAGGTAATGTACGAGTAAGAGATTACGATTATTTCTTTACTCTAGCCCACTAGCATGATACCACCTGTTATTAACTATACCTAGCAGTTATAACCACTTACTTGACAAAATGAAAAATGAAAAAATGTTTATTTCTGTAACAAAAGTAGTTTAACAGAGATTTAAAGGTGGGCTCCCTCTTTTAAGTGTGTTAAAAACAATGCATTTGGGCAGAACGTACATTATCGTTATGTAACTCGTCATATCATGCCGCGGTATAGCGGTAGTCATTCTAGAGGCACAAGGCTAAGAGACTCCGTATTATAAAAAAAAATTCTACGTGTAGGTATGTAAAAGTATATGTTATTTTGGTACTGAATCGTTGCAACATATTCAATAAATCTTTTTGATTATCATGAACTGTTTCATATACTGCTTTTTGTGAATCTAACATGCCGTGGCAGTTTGTAACAAAGGCCACACTACGTGTCTTGTACCCGATCATGTTTTTCACTTATGTATAAGTGTGAGTCTTGTAAACTGTCCTTTTCTTAAAAAATAAAAATAAAAAATAAAATAAAAAATGTTGTCAATAGCACCTGCATGAATTGTTCAATCTAAGCACGCTCACCAACGTATAACAGTTTCTATTATTATTCGCAGAGCTTCTATGTTGCTCAGATTATTTACATGTTGATTTGACAAAACTGGTATGTCAGCGACCTATCCATTGATAGAAAAAGCATTGACAGAAGGAAAATCCATCACGGAATATTGATAGAGCGCCGTGACCTCACCACGCACATCTTTTCAAGCATACGCGCACGTCATTCCTTGTTTAAATTAAAGTTTACCTTGTCCTCTTTCCGTTACAGATCGACGATCCCATCCACGTGATTTCCATGCCAGATGAGGAAACGATGCAGCAGAAACCGCCGGACTACGACACGGTGGCGGGCGCTCCGCCGACGTACGATGACGCGATTAAGCTGAACCCCGCGCGGCTGCTGCCCGCGTCCAGCAGCGCGCGGCCCGACCCGCCGCCCGCACCAGCTCCCCTCGCCGAGGTGTCCATCATCCCCGGCATGCCGGACGCACCCCCGGCGCCCGCGCCCCACATCGCCCCCGTACACCGCTCGCAGATCCCCAAGACCCCGCCCCCGCCCTACAACCCCACGCACGCCATCAGATGAAAGCTCTGCCGAACAGTGCGCTTCAAAACGACTGCTGTTTCATGTGATGAGACTAGTTATTATGACTAAAATAAATGATAAGGTACTTAACTGAGTACTTGTCGCTCGACCGGCGGCGTAGTTGCGGTATTATAATGTTAATCTACTTACATATCCACACATGAAACGATTTTATTTAATTATAAGTTAACTGAGTTAGAAGCTATGTGTACTTATGTGATATTAAGAGTTGTAATATTAGTTACTTATTGAACCTCCTGTACATATGATATGAAAGTTTTGTATGATAATTTTGTTAGTATCTGTAGTGTATAAGTTAAAAAATCTCTTCCAATTTAAATGTTCCAATCTCCGATGACGGCAGACACTTGAATGTACATTAAAATTACACTGTTTTAGAGATGTAATATTAGCAATAGTAGCACAGTGCCATTGTTATTAGACCTACGTTAAATCTGGCCACGATTCGTTAGCACATTCTTGTAAAGGTTAGTGTTAAATGCACCGCACAGGCTGAGGTATGTAATGTGCTCGGACGCACGAGCACTGCGAATCTATGTCATTTATGTATAAATTATACTTTCAATAGATTTTTCACGGCATCCAAAAAAGAGAGATACTTACATGGGTGAAGCTAGAGTTATACCCGCTGTCAGAGGAAACTTTTGTAAATAATTATAACTTTGTTTAAAGTAGTTTATATGAGTTTCGGGAAAACCGTCATATTCGTGATCAAATATGACTAACTTATAATAATCCGTTCCATTTCTCGATTCTAGTCTTCGAATAAAGAAACATCAATAGCGCATATTTCAAGTAACAATCTTGATTAATTTGTAATTTGTACATATTTTGATTGCACAACTAAAGTCGCCAACCAAAGAAACAAAAAATCATTGGAGGGTCGTAGATTAAATGAAATTGATTTTATTACATAAAATAATAGTCAGTAAATTGAGTAAGTATACTTTATTTGCTTTCAATAATTAGAATAACTACGCCGTGTAGTTTTCATCTGTGAAAAGCTATTAATTTCCTATGTCGACATTTCAACATGCTCACTGCAGTTGATTTGAAGTTTTCGGTAAATGGGTCACATTTAGTAGCTATTTAACATCAGAATAAAGCATTTCTACTTGGCCTAATCAATCGGGTTAGAATAGAATAATCATTATTGACTGCGAAACCGTTTCACGATAAGTGTTTCAAGAATTTATAAGGGGACCAATTTACTATAAAATAATTGTGTGCTTTTGCTAACTTTACTATAACAAATGTAACAATCGGATAAACCGTAATATGCGTGCCTGCAAGATTTACTTGTATACTGTAAGGATTTACAATGCTGAAGTTGTGCATTTATTATTTGTACATTGTGCAAAAAGTTAAAATGTACATACATAAATAAATGTTGTTGAATAACGTCTCGTTTTTTATTTTATTGTAAACATTCTATTGACTTAAATAAGTACCGAAGTAGATCAAACCAAAGTGCATTTAAAATATGAGGAACCAACCTAACAAAAATACTATAAATCCTGGGGGAAGGGCTAAGGCTACGTTTGGCTACGTAGCAGCAGCTACGACATAATAAAAGCTACGGGCACAGATTAGTAAATTAAATAGTTACTTGCTACGGAGCCCAATGGTATAAGGTTAAGCTAATTAAAACTTTAATTGCTTAGTTTTAAAGATCAGAGGGGCTTAGTGCGTGTTTGGAAATGTCCAAACGTTGCCATCGCGTGAGAGTAAAACTATGACAGATAGCCTTAATGCAATGGTAATAAGGTTGAGAATTAAATTCTATTCGCAAATTGCGACGTTAGCGTAAAAGTAAGGTGATAAAACTCACTAACACTAAGCACTCGGCCGCGTACCAACTCGAACGGACAAAAATGGCCATAGGGCCTGAATGTCCCTAACTCCCTAACCATAGCTTTTGAGTTTTTAAACGTGTTTTAAAAACGCGCGTTACACGCGACATTCATTGTTTTCGCATCGATCCATATCCATAGCCATACATTGTTGACGTGACGTGACGATACGAACACTTTTTCGCATGTATTTGATAGAGGCAGGCGTTACTTGGCGAAAATCCATATCTATGAAGTCGAAAAATATTGTAACTCAATTCCGCAATTTTTCGTTCAAACATTTTTAGTTTTCTACTTTTTCGCAAGTTTTTGTGCTTCACCAAAGTTATTCTGCAAAAGGTTATTATTTCGCCTCAGTGCAATCTTATATAGATAGGTCCTTTTCCTATACGATAAATGTGGGAACACTTCAGCAGGACACAGGTGTCCAGAACAATGGAATATCCCGGGGCTTAAACCGTA
The DNA here is from genome assembly GCA_910589605.1 of Chrysoteuchia culmella. NCBI lineage: Eukaryota > Metazoa > Arthropoda > Insecta > Lepidoptera > Crambidae > Chrysoteuchia > Chrysoteuchia culmella. The sequence goes on along the minus strand of OU342651.1, from coordinate 14,030,869 downwards.
CATAGTAGGTACCTAATTCAACCGGTTCCTGCCGGGCTACCGCGTAGAGAATATAACTATTTGCTCGATTTGACAGTTAAATACCATAACGATACCCATATTATTTTCGCGGTAGGACCCTGCTTTTACTGGCCAACCGGATTCAGTTTTTTTTTAATAAAATGGATCAGTTTTATGCAAATAACTAGGTACCTACTGAAAACAGTATAGGTACTCGTGACTGTATTGAAACACCTATAGTAAACCGGATCCTGCAAAATGTTTTTCAATATTTATTTAACTTTTGAATTTTACTGCGCCACCGCCACAGCCGCCACCTTTCATGGCTCATTTCGTGTGTCACTTGCGCGCGCTTTGTTTCGACTAACGTCTAGCTAGACCTAACCTCAATCGGAACCCTTTCGACTCATAATGCCAAAAACGCAAAACACCAGAGACGTAAAATAGTACGAAACAGTCTCAGGATCACATATCTAACGAGGAGTTATTTTGGATGATTCGAGTTCTTTATCTAAAGGCTGCAGCCACAGACCTATATAGCAGATTTTTATAACTCCTAGTTGGTTATGTTGTCCTGGTACTTTCTTCTTCTTCATCCATTACGGGCGGACTTTTCGCGCCTATTTTGCTTCCGGAAGGTGTGACTGGATCACTCCAGCCATCCCAGCTCCACCAGGAATGCTCTCAGCGCCTTTACGTAGGAGACTGCTTCCCGGAGACTGCATGGTGAGCCGAGGTACTTCGCCCGGTAAGGGGCTACTCCGTCACAATCCAACAGGACGTGAGCAGCTATCTCTTCTGCCTCCATGCAGTCTCTGAATAGTGATCTGTCAGTAGCACCTAAATTAAAAAGGTGCTTGTTAAAGTTTCCATGGCCAGTGATGGCCGCAGTTATCAAACGTAACTTCGGTCTACTGAGTTTAAGGACAAGCGTCCACGCCACGCGCGGTAGTGCTAATTTCGCTTGTCTGCACGTCCCAGTTGTTTTGATGCAAGTTAGCGGTGTGCTCACGGATCTTAACATCATACCAGCTGGCTGGGATGGGAGCAAAAGGTTCTGGTCCAAAAGGGGTAGAATCTGAACCACGCCTCGCTAACTCATCTGCCATATCATTACCTTGTGTGTCGCTGTGGCCTTTTATCCACTGGACAGATTATTTGAAGCACCTGCCTTGTTTAGGGTGTTGTAGCATTCTTGTAGGTAGGTATTAGGCCGATATGCTTCTGCGACTACTATAGGCGAGGGCTACAAGAAAGCAGAGGCTGTAATTATCAAAGCGCACGTATGTCATACGACGTTTTATAACATATTTGCAAGGAAATGAATAAAACTCGGACTTTCTTAAACGAATAATTTATCAATACCTACCATGTTTTGTTTTCATAGTGCTTTATAGCATTGAATAGTAGCACCGCAATGAGCTTGACTTATATTTTTGAGAAAGTTCCATGAAATAGGCTAAAAACACTTTCTGAAAATGAATTTGCATGTTTGCTTGTTTTTGTTGTTTGATGAAAATTTTTTACGATTGTAAGTATCTATCAGCCGATTTTTCGGGCAAGAGGCTTATAGAGTAGCCGTTTTCGCTGCCTCTGGGACTTCTGGCGGTGTCGAGTTAATAAAGTCATCACTACTTGACGACATTTTCAAATAAAAACAATACAGCGAAAAGAAAAAGCGCGCGGAATAATTTTTACTTTTTCACAAATTAGGGGGTTGCGCGCGCATCAGCTCCTTTTTTAAGGCAAAGGCATAAAAAACAGCCAGTATTACTAATAAACTATTATATTTTTTTGTTTTTGTTACAGATAATTGGTTGTATTTTATTGTCATACATAATTAATTAAATTAAAGAATAAAATGTTAATTTATTATATCTTATCGCCCAAAGTTAATTTTATTCATAAAATGTTGACCTCTTTTCTGACATAAAAACTCTTTGCTAAGATTTAAAAAAGTACCGTTCGTTTTAGACGGAGCATCTTGATTATCCGTGCGTTTTATATTACATTACCGCACAAGTGCGTAATGAGATACATTACGATATTGAAATTAGTGTAATAAGAGACCCTTTACGAACAAATTGTTTCATTACAAGAAATGGTAAGTAAGTAATCAGTTTCTTCATTATGCCAGTATGTGTGTATTCAAACTATAGGTAGGTATTTTTAAGTACAGTACTTACATTTATTAATAAAATACCAATTTTTTATACTTATGGTAAATTTTAAATAGAAAGCGCTAAGCTACCGAGACTTCTACCGAGAAGTCTCGGTAGCTCAGCGGTTAGAGCATTGGACCGGATTTCCAAAGGTCGCTGGTTCGATTCCAGTCTGAGAATTCACTTGTGGCCGAGTAAATTTTTTCCAATATTTTTCTATTTAAAATTTACTATAAGTATAAAAATACTCGTAGCATTGAAAAATGCAAAAATTACAAAATCATAAAATATACCAATTTTTTATTTAATAAATTAATAATCAATAAATAATTGCATACAGACACACCAATTTATCTATCCCACGTTAAGTTTCATAAAGAACTTGTGCTATAGATACTGGATAACGGATAGACTAATTATATATTTTTTTTGTAAATACATACATAAGTACTATACATATTAAACACCCAGACCAAGACAAACAGACGTGTTCATGCACACAAATATTTGACTTGTCCGGGAATTGAACCAGGGACCTCTGGCGCAGAAGGCGGGCTTAGTACCCCTGCGCCAAATAGGTCGTATTTGTATCTATTTGATCAAAATTAAATTATAACTTCTTGTGACTTGACCACGACTATGTGACCCCCCCCCCTGGCGCCAAAGCTGGACCACCCTTGCTACCTTCTAAGGACGGTCATATATATTTTTATAGATTATAAGAATTAGAGACTCGAGTACTTGAAGTTTATTGTAAGAATGATATTTGAAAGTATGTGCCATACTGCGAACATTTTACATGTTCGCAGGTGCCATACGTTCAGTCGTATTCACAAACTATAGGATGCTAACCACAAATCAGACGGGTAACTCTCTTATAAAAAAATTCGCCAATAAGGAAATGTTTCTTATCGAACATGACAGCATTTTTTTATTGGTATCGCAGTATGCGAGGAATCACGGCTTTGGACCATAGTCTTTTCAGACGGCCTGCTTTTATTCATTGCTCATAATGGAAAATTATTAAATTTCAAAATAAAACTAAATGTTTCATTTATTAATTCTTTTATTTTTTAATTTAGTTTTAAATTTATTTAATGCCCTCTCTTGCATAGGTGGTAACTTTTTATTTGCTAGTCTCGCTACATCTGTGCCTTTCAATATTTTATTAATTACATTGCACCAATTAAATAAAAGTAATCTTAGAGTTGTTACGGTAAAGTTTCTTATAATAAGGTCTTTGTGATCTTCGCACGTTAAAAAGTCAAATAAATACTTGGATCTTATGTCCTGAAATATTTCATCTAAAATTCCTTTACGCTCAGGTTGATTATCCAAGTACTTATTTGTTTCCTTACTAATGAAACCAAAAAGCCTTACAGCACACTCGGATGGGTAATTTAGCTTCCTTTTTTTCTCATTATTATATTCTTTAAACTTAATCCATTGATTCACATTGTTATCGTCATCATCATCACAAATTAAATTTTTTGTACACGTCTGACAGCTATTAATTTTTGGTAATATTTTTTTGATTATCCACCCGGTAGTGTAGGCACGTGCTTGGACCCGCACCCGCTCTTCTCTTGAAGACGTAGACGTTGATGCCTGGATTTCTTGAGGGATATTGAAATTAGAGGGCTCAGCCGACTTTTCATTAATATTTATATTTTCTGAATCAAAAAAATATTTTAGCTTTAGAAAGTGTGTGTCGCCTGAATCCTCTTCACAGTTAAATCCCTCAGAATGGTATTTTAAAAACCTTGTAATTAATAAACTTTTAAATGTACTTTTAAAAGTATGGCAATCAGGATCGTTATTCCTAAAGTTATACGCCCGCACTTGTCCAAAAAAGTTTTCAACAGGGTCGGAGTTGAAATTGCGCGGGCGCATAACTTTAATGCCTGTTGATTTAAAAAATTGCCATAATCTTTGGTAGCTTTTAATTGTACTTATCCAATTTTTTTTGGTAGGCACAGATGTTTCCCTACCGCTAGCATCAATAAACTTCAAATTTGCTAGTTTTTCTATAGCCATATTCCAAAACTCATGATGCTGGGACGTATTTGTTACAGCTTGTCTGAGACGCTTGCCTTTATTTTTTTTTTAATGTAGCGTGGCTCCATTTACCGAGTCAAATAAGTCGTCAAAAAATGAAACGGCTTCCGCAGTATTCTTCATTGTTGCGCTAACTTGTCTTCCATCACCGTAATTAGCTACAAAATATTAAAAATCATTAGTTAAATTTGTTGAAAATTAACAACAACCTTTTCATACTAATCCTACTAATATTATAAATGCGGAAGTTTGTCAGTTTGTGTGTACCTCTTTCACGCCTAAAAATTTGAACAGATTTGGATGAAATTAAAATTCAAGTAGTGGACTAACACATAGGCTGTAGACTAACACCACGCGGGTGTAACCGCGGGCGACCGCGTGGTTCCCGTTCCCGTGGGGGTATCGGGTTAAAAAGTAGCCTATGTTTTAATCCAGACTATCTTCTATCTGTGTACCAAATTTAAGCGAAATCGGTTCAGTAATGTTAGCGTGAAAGAGTAACAAACATCCAAACATCCTCACAAACTTTAGCATTTATATTTAAGATTTTAAAGATTTATACAACTTACAAAACTGAGCAATGAATGATAAAGTTGCGGCCATTGTTTTACTGAATACTCTTACACAGTTTTTCACCTGAAACAAACGTAAAAAATTAAAATCTATGTAATAATGTAGTGATGAGAAATTATTACTATAATTGGAATTGAATTGAATAAATAATCATAATCTACCTTCATCTTTTTTATTTTTTCGGGGATGACATGCTCGTCATTCAATTTATGTAGTAGCCTCATTTGCGCGTGACAACAGTCTGCTTTGTAAACTTCCACAATATCACTCCATTTTGAAATTTTTCCATTAAATTTAATGTCTTTGGTTAAGAATTTATTCCTTAACCCTTTTATTAGGTGTGGAGGGTCATGTATTACACTCAGCACATGGCCATTTAATATTATATTTAATATTATATTAATTTTATAATATTATATTTAATATTATATTAATTTTATAATATTATTTTAATATTATATTATATTGGTCGTATTATTTAGAGTGTTATTAAAAAGGGTCTCATTTTTTAATTATTATTATACCTAAATGAAGGCCAAAGTAATTAGAAAATTAGCTTATGTAATATTCTATCATTAACTAATACACATAACTAATAGATTGAATAAATACATAAGATTTAGTTGCATTTTCCATAAAACTTTTAAAAAGAACAAATGGCAGTCAGTTTGACATTGACGTTTACACAATACGCGAGAACTTTCACATCGAGTTTGACAGTTCAACAACAAAGTCAAAACATCAATTAGATTATAACTACAAATTTACAAAAAGAAAGAAAGGAGCGCGACATAAAACTATTGTTTACAGGTGGTTTACAGATATCCTCATGAAAATACCTATGAAAAATATGCCGGTAGAATTAAATAGTTTGACAGAAGGCTGGCTTGAATTAGAAAGTGATCCTGGCTTATTCACACTCCTGCTAGAAGACTTTGGAGTCAAAGGTGTTCAAGTAGAAGAAATTTACGATTTGCACAAACCCCTGGAAAGTCCTGTATACGGTTTTATATTTCTTTTTCGATGGATAGAAGAGCGAAGATCACGTCGAAAGTTTGTAGAGCAAATCGAAAGCTTCGTCCGGGACGAAGAAACTATAAACAATATATTCTTTGCTCAACAAATGGTGCCAAATAGCTGTGCAACTCATGCTTTGTTATCTATACTTCTAAATTGTCCCAACTTGCATCTTGGTGAAACATTGAGTCGGTTAAAGGTATATTATATTGGCGTACTTGAAAGCCTTAGCATGCACAATCATAATTTTAAATGTTCCAATCAATTGGAATAATACATACGTATTGGTTTATTGCTTTCTTATTAGATTCAAAATGAAATCTAAACAATAAATAATTAAATAAGAAATTTACTTTATGTACTTGTATATTATTTTAGCATCACACTTTAGGAATGAATCCAGAAAACAAAGGATGGGCCATAGGGAATACTCCAGAACTTGCCTGTGCTCACAACTCACATGCCATCCCACAGGCTCGCAAGAAAACAGACAAAAATGCTGGAGTGTCCACTGGTAGATTTACAGGTATTTGGCATTCATATACTTATTATACTTGTACTATATAATTAAAAACAATAAGTACTAAATTCAATCTAGTCGAAATTTATCTACCAAAAGAAGAATACAGAAATAGTGTTTACCGAATTGCCTGTTGACAACATGAATATCATAATGACTATTTATCTTTAAACATTAGACAAATTTTGGTAGTATACTGTTTATAAAAGACGTTTGTTAACAAAATAATGTAAATTATTGTAGGAGAAGCCTATCACTTTGTCAGTTTTGTCCCCATCAATGGTCATCTATTTGAACTTGATGGTCTGAAGCCGTATCCCACTGACCATGGACCCTGGGCTGCTGATGAGGACTGGACCGATAAGTTCAGGAGAGTTATGGCTGAACGTCTTGGCAGAGATGCAGGAGAGCAAGTTCATGATATAAGGTATATAAGACTTCAGCCTAAAACTATTTTTTAAATAAAATAAATACCAAGACAAAAAAAATAAACGTATACCAGAGTCATTTGATATTTTATTTTATTTCTCCAATTTCAGGTTCAATTTGATGGCTGTTGTTCCTGATAGAAGAATAGCTTTCACACAGAGGCTGAATGCTCTTGAGCTCAATCAAAAGAGAGTAAAGGAAGCCATTTCCAAAATTGGAAAGCATTTGAGACACTTACTTACAAAAAGTAGGGAATTCAATGGTAAAATAAAACTATAATAAACTAGAATAAATGTGAAAACTTGTCAATAATTGTGAATTAAAATAAAATACAAAGGCTCAGTAGCTTAATTGGAGAACAGCAGACTGGATGGAATGAGACCAAAGGTTGTGGGTTCAAGTCCCCTTAAATAACTTGTGAGCCGAGTTGATTATTTCTAGTGCTTTTTTAATCTTTATCTGTTAAAAATTATCAAAAATTTTAGAATATGTGTTTTCTATATACATATTATTATATATTTTATGTGTGTTTTCTATATACTTTTTCAAAACTGTCTTATTATTATTTTGGAGTGGGGACACCACTCCAAAATAATAATAAGACAAGTTAATAAGCCGGCAAGGCCGGGCAGGTGATTAGTCTCACTAATCGGAATTATTTCACCCAGTTCCCCAAAGTCCCCTGAAAGCAGAGGCGGGTTATAGTTCACCCCACCGGCGTCGGACCTTCGAACCTTTGTGTGCACTTACAGTACCTATTGAGTTGACTTATTGTTAAATGCTTTAGATCCTCTTCCTTTAGCTTCTCCCCTTCAAAGAGCTCCCAGCGCAGCGATGCATTGGATACATTGGGCATTCTGCCATGAAGTGATGCCTTGTTTCTTCCCTTTCTTTACATTGTCGACAGATAGGATACTCTTACTGACAGGTGCCTGTTCAGTGGACAGTGTTCTGTCAGTACTCCTACTTTCATAACAGACTTAGTGCCATATTAAAATTTGACTATAGGTACTTATCTAATGTTTCATATATTTTCCAGAACAAGGAGAGAGTTCTGAAGAAAATAATGAAAACTTGCTCAATGACAACATACCACAGCTGAGTGAGGAAAGCATTCTTACTGGTTTAGAATCTTCAGAGGTACAAATGTACGATATAGACTTTACACAACCAATAACTATTGAAATTGGTGCAACAGACAGACCACAGCAAGACAACAGTTTGATTTTAGGTTGGTATTTTGTAATACTAAAAAACCTATAGTAGTTTTCACTGGCATCATATCTGGCAGCACGAAACCGCACTTTCCTAACTGCGGAATGCTATCGCGTCGTCTAACTCGGCAGGGCAGGACTGACAGATGTAGCTCATCTTATTTAGGTCAAACCATACAATAAATAAAATGGTTCTTTACATTTCAGTTGATCCTATCAACCAAGGAACAGTAGTGAAGTTTGTTACCATCAGCAGGGACAATGAAATTGTGAGAGATGTATGTAAGATTTATCAGACATTTTGTTATAATTTTGTATTAATAAAATGCTCTATTTTACAAGTCATGTTTTTCAGGTATATCCCACTTCAACCACGGCACTGGTGAGAAGCAATGATGCACCGATACTACTGTGCTGCGAAACAATGCCTGACCAGCCTTACAAAATGAGTAAATTATTGCTCTCGCATTCAGAACTGAATGCATTGATCAGCAGTATAGCAAGTGAAATACAATCATGCCAGCAAGCATTGAATGATGAAAATGATAAGAGGGACATGTATAAGGTGATAGCTTATCAACAAATTTTATCTTTTAAAGTATAGTTTTAATGTAGCAGGAAAAATGAAACAGTGTAGAATAGAATTCAAATTAAACTTTATCTGTACTTATAATAAGAATCAAAGTTCAGCGTGTCTGTACATTGCTTGGATTTGCAAAGAAAATAGATAGGGGTCTGTCTGTCTGTGTGTTTGAATGAGCATCACACCAAAACCACTGATCTGAGTCCACAGAATTGTATATATGTTTAAAGTCCGTATCTCAACTTACCGTATAGGCATTATTTCATTAAAATCAGTCAACTCTATCAAAAGTAAATACAATTTAAAGAGAGGACGGGCGGAAAAAAAATTATTGTGACGCGCGTATGCAGAAAGCAGAGTCCAAATAAAAAAGTCCAAGCAAGAAATCCAAAACCTGAACGATGCGTAAACTCCATTACGCGTCGTTCAGGTTTTGGATTTCTTAGCAAAAGTAGTTGAGTTAATTCTTGAAATACTTCTATTCAACACACTTCCAATAAGTTTTTCCTTACGCTAAATACTCAAGTAGGCAGTCTCCAAATTGCCTACTCGAAGCATGCAGCGTTTCATAAAAGAATACAACATAATTAGAAAAAGTGTTGCTCAAATATAATCCGGCCACGGCAAGAAGGGCACGCTATTTGTTCGTGTAGCTTAAACTAAGCTAGTCTAGCTTAAACGTCCGGAATATATAAGTATAAAGTAAGCAAGCCTACCTGTTGAATGAATTTTGTCGCGAATTAATTGATGCGGAGTTATTATTTAGAGAGAGAGATTTCCTAAGATAATCTTTAGAATGAAATGATGTAAAAGGCAATTTTGTTCAAATTTAAATACTTGTGACGAATTACGTAGGTATTTATTAGTACGTAAGTAAGGAAGGAGTAATATCATGTTTCCCTCTGGCCACGTGGTTCTACTGCCTTTGGCCTACCGATCGGACCACATGATTTTTTTTTCCGGTTTGTTCGATTAACTAATCGGACTATAGAAACTGTCGTTTTCTTAGACCACGTAGTCCCACCAATCGGATCACGTGAACTTTTGATGTCCTGTTGGTTCGCTTAACTAATCGGACTATAGAAACTGACGTTTTCTTAGACCACGTAGTCCCGCCAATCGGATCAAAAAGAATTGTGGCTTTGGCTACAGTACTACCATTCTTACCATGTATTTAATAAAGGATGGTTGGGACTATATATTAAATGACATGCCAGATGATGACGTAGGCCTGGCTAAGTTTGAGCTGTACATGGACATAACGTTACTGGCTTAAAAGCGACGATTTCATAGCAAAGTGGTCAATCTTTGGGCAGATCATCCGAACTACAAATTATTTAGAAAGGTGGCACTCCAAAATAAATCAGTTGGTTGGGAGAAGGAAGCCAAATTTGGTGAGCATTCTCAATGTTTTGAAAAAAGATTCGGACTTTTATCTGATTAAAATCAAAGGAGGCCTCCTCGAAATACGACGAAAAGAAGTGATTCGACGTGATGAATTTATCTCAAATACTAACACTATGCTCATTAATTTTGATGTGGAAGTCGGATTCTTTTTGGAAAGATTAGCGTGGAAAGGCTCGCTTTTTTAAATGTAACGTTGGAGCACACATCTCTAGTATCCCTACATAATTAGAATGCAATTATTTTTAATTAGAGTGTGAATTATTTTGTGGAGTTGTGCCCTTAATTAATTTCCAATAAATATATTTCCTGATCTATATCGTCGTATGTAATGTCTCATACTGATAAGTGGTAAAATTCAATTCAAAATTCAATATCATTTATTCAGTCTAGGCTGTTACAAGCACTTATGAACGTCAAAGAAGCTACGCCATCGGTTCACAAACCCTACGGCGGGAGACCTTGTAACGAGAAGAACCGGCAAGAAACTCGTCAAGGGCTATTTTTTTCTCCCTGTTTTATTTCATACAGAGTCGTCAAATTGAAAAGTGAGCTTAACATATCAGTAAGGTCAATTTCCATCACAAAAGAAAATACTAATTATAATATTACATTTTATGGTTATCCTAACCGTAAACAATTTTCAACTCGTAAGGAAGGACTTACATTTAACATTTCTCGCATTACAAGGTTACTGTACTGCAAGTTGTGACGTACATCATACAGGTCGATAGTAATTTATTTTAGATGAAAATATTTAATCTCTAAGCACAACGTTAAGACAAGCAGACTGAAGCAGACCCATTTCCGCTGGCGGCACCCGTTCACGAGCATGACGCATGAACCAGCCATCGCTTCGCTCAACCATATTTTAGGGAACGTAACGACCCGCCTCACACGACACCGCCGAAGAAACGTTTGAGTGAGCATGACGTACTTCAGGTACTTATGTTAAAGTGTATAAATATACAAAATACAATGGCAAAAACAAAAAAAAAGAAATATAAAAGTGCATTAATATAAGACGCAACTTACAATGTTACTGGAAGACGCATCAGCTGGGTCATAATCATAAAGCGTATTTAAAGTAAATTAAAAATAATAATAATAATGGCTTTCATATACTTGATTACAAAAATTGGAGAACATTACTTATTTTTATTTATTCTGATCAAGCAGTGCCACGTTCTCAATTCAAAACATCATAAATAACATAGAATTTATAAAATTGAAACAAAAATATAAATATCTCAACACATTTTAACACAATCAGACAAGAGCAGACCCATCCCACTGGCAGCACCCGTTCACGAGCATGACGCATGAACCAGCCATCGCTTCGCTCAACCATATTTTAGGGAACGTAGCGACCCGCCTCACACGACACCACCGTAGAAATGTTTAAAGAGAACATGACATACTCAAGCTACCTGCGTTAAAAGTTTAATCTAATAATAATTATACTAAACAAATTAATGACACGGCTACAACTTCGAAAAAATAAAACAAAACATTTATGACCAAGCTGTTTTGTCATTCAAATAATCCTTTATAGTATAATATCCTTTTTTTAGTAGACAATCTTTTACATGAATCTTAAATTTTTCAAAAGGCAAATCCAAAATACATTGTGGAATTTTATTGAAAAAATTTACACCTAGACCCAAGAAAGATCCGTGAACCTTTTTTAGCCTGTATCGAGGTATTACAAGTTTATTTTTATTTCTCGTATTAACATTGTGCACATCACTATGTTTGGTATATTCTGATAGATTGCGACGAACAAAAATTATACAGTTCAAAATAAATTGACATGCAGCTGTTAATATACCTATCTCTTTGAACTTATCCCTAAGAGATGTTTTAGACCCTAGCTGATAAATGGCTCTTATTGCGCGTTTTTGTAAAATGAATATAGTGTTTATATCAGCTGCTGTCCCCCACAAAAGAATACCATAAGACATGATGCTATGGAAATAACTAAAATATACAATCCTAGCAGTTTCAACATCTGTTAACTGTCTAATTTTTCTAATAGCATATGCAGCCGAGCCAAGTCTACCAGCTAATGCCGCGATATGTGGGGCCCATTGGAGTTTAGTGTCTAGAGTTACACCCAAGAAAACAGTTGAATCGACTAAATCTAATTTTTCTTTTTTAATTTCAACATCTATTGGCAGGACTTTTACATTAGGCAAAGAAAATTGGATACATTTGGTTTTCCTTGCATTAAGTTGTAAGTTATTTGCATCAAACCAAGTAAGAATTTGAGAGAGTGCCATGTTTACATCGTCAAAATGAGTTTGATTTCTGTCAATGTTAAAAATAAGGGAAGTATCATCCGCAAACAAGACAATCTCACAAAACTTCTCTGCGAAGAATGGTAGATCATTTATGTAAATTAAAAATAGGAACGGACCTAAGATAGAGCCTTGAGGCACGCCCATCTTTACAAGACAGCCGGACGATTTTACGCCATTAATATCAACGGTTTGTGTCCTCGAACTGAGATACGACAGTAACAACTTCTCAGCATTGTCCTTTACACCGTAGTGGTTAAGCTTCAACAGCAGCGTCTGATGATCTACGCAATCGAAAGCTTTGGATAAGTCGCAAAAAATGCCTAGAGCATTCTGCGACCCCTCCCAGGCCTTAAAGACGTGCTTTAATAGCGCGACCCCAGCATCAGTTGTAGACCGACCCTTTGTAAAACCAAATTGTTTATTATGCAAGAGATGATTCATATTAAAGTGCGTTAATAACTGTTCGAGTATTATTTTTTCAAATATTTTACTTAAGACGGGTAATATTGAAATTGGTCTATAATTACTAGGGTCTTCTTTATCTCCAGATTTAAATAATGGTATTACTTTACTTAATTTCATAAGATCAGGAAAAATTCCTTGATCAATACACAGATTAAAAATGTCAGCAAGATAAGGAGCAATAGTATAAACAATTTCTTTGACTATATTTACAGATATGCCCCACAAGTCTGTAGAATTTTTCATTTTTAGTGATTTAAAAGCTTTTACAATGTCTATAGCATCGATTTTTTTTAAAGTAAACAATGACCCGCATTCCGTTACGTTCCCTTTAAGCATAGAGAGTGACGCTGCTGGTGAAGAATCCAAATTCGAAGTACTTTCTAAAGGAATATTCACAAAAAATTTGTCAAAAATGTTAGCGATTTCTTTGTCCGACTTTACTATTGTATTATTGACTTTAAGCGCCATACTACGGTCACGTGGTTTATATTTACCAGTTTCACGATTAATGACTTCCCAGGTCGTTTTAATTTTGTTTTGGGCTTGTTTTATTTTTGCTTTTATGAATTTAGACCTTGCAACATAACATATATTTTTGAACGTCTTAGAATATTGTTTCACATATTCTAGGAACTCTGGGCTATGGTTAGTTTCTCTTAATTTATAAAGTTCATACAGTCTATTTCTACTTTTATAAATATCTGTCGTAGCCTACTTAGGTTCAAACTTAGGTACTTAGGTTCAAAGGTTTTTTGACTTTTATTTGTCCTTGCAGTACAAGTGAAGTCAATAGTGACGCCATCACAAAATGCTTACTATGGAGAAAAAATATGAAACGTATCGCATTGATAATTTTTTTTTGTATACCCCAATTATTAACTTTTGAGAGGTGAGAAATTGAGCACCATTAAAAGTTTGTTCATGTGGTCCGATCGGTAGAACGAAGCGGAATTACAATTCCTTGTAATCCGATTAATCGAACCAACCGGAAAAATTTGTCCATGTGGTCCGATCGGTAGGACGAAGCGGAATTACAATTCCTTGTAATCCGATTAATCGAACCAACCGGAAAAAAAGTTCATGTGGTCCGATCGGTAGGACAAAGGCAGTAAGACCACGTGGCCACAGGGTCATGTTCATGGAAACAGCTACACAAATTATGCATTAGTTTAAAACGTTTTTTATCTTTATAAAAATGGTTATAGTGAGTCAACCTTAAAACGTAGATATATGCTGTCGCGAACTTTTTTTAGAACTTTTCATGGGGATCAATTTCATTATACATGATTTTTACGTAACTTTAACCATCTACACAGCGTACGCAATGGAAACTCCCAAAAATAAGATTTATTCCCCGTTCTTGCAACATTTTTCATTAATGCCCCACTCCTGTTGATCGTAGCTTGATATTATAGCCTATAGATAACATTCCTCGATAAATGGACTAGCCAAAACAAAAAAATATCAATTCGAACTGGTAGTTCCTGAGTAAGCGTGCTCAAACAAATAAACTCATCAGCTTTATAATATTCCTACTAAATATTACGAATGACTAGCGGCCGCTCGTGGTTTCACCCGCCACGTGGTTCGAGTTAAGTACTTACCTACCGTAGGAATATCGGGATATTTGTAGCCTATGTGTTATTCTGATGTATAAGCAAGAATACTGTAAATTTTCATGTTAATCCGTTCAGTAGTTTTTACGTGAAAGAGTAAAAAACTTCCATCCATCCAAACATCCTCACAAATTTTCGTACTTATAATATTAGGTAGTAGGATAGGATAAGTGCTAAGCTACCAGTTAGATCTACAGTGCCTCCGCGCTGGAAAACCAATGCACTCCTTTGACGGCCACACTATCGAGACCATGTCTAGCCAAGCGATCAGATGATAAATCTTTAATTTTTAAAATTGATAGAGGACACAATTGTTCTGACGAAGTAAATAGTGCTCTCTCTCAAGTCGCAAACTGGTTCAACAGTAATAATTTGTCTCTTAACCCTACCAAAACAAAGTTTGCTAAATTCTCATTACCTAATGTAGGGCAGGTTGATACGCATATCAATTTGAATGGAGATGTAGTAGAGTTAGTTGATAGTACTAAATTTCTTGGCATTACATTAGATTCAAAACTACAGTGGGATCCACATATTGAAGCCTTGTCGAGTAGACTTAGCTCTGCGGCTTTCGCAATAAGGAAAATAAGGCTCCTAACTGATATTGAAACGGCAAGACTAGTTTACTTTAGTTATTTTCATAGTGTAATGTCCTATGACCTGTTGTTGTGGGGCTCAGCAGCCAATATCAAAAATGTATTTATACTTCAAAAAAGAGCTGTGCGCGCCATTTACAACCTTCGACGGAGAGATTCTCTTAAGGATTTGTTTAAAGAGATTAATATACTAACTTTGGCGGGACAATACATCTATGAAAATATAGTATAAAAAAAAGAAAAAAATATATTATGTAAGGAAACATCATGATTTATTTATAAAGCATAGCGATGTTCATAGTTTTAATACTAGAAACAAGAATAAGCTTGTAATAAGCCAAAATGCATGGAAGTGATACTAACATAAAACATTACTATTCTAATTGTATAAAAGGAAAATATTCTAATAACTGAGTATGAGAAAATTTTCCTCTTATATTAAATGTTTCAAGATTGGAGATTGGTGTTTGGCAACGACATGTTCCTTTGTAAATGTTGTTGCTTCTGTTAAAGCTGATAAGTTTCTTGCGTTCGTTCTTCTTATCAGTTAAAAGATGTCATGAATGGCTGGTAGGAAAATAAAATTGACGATTCGAAAGCACTTATCTATAAGTCTATTTAAATAAATCTTTGACTTTGACTTTGACTTCGATAGTCACTTTTGAAAGAAAGAAAAAATACTTACAAATACATTTATCACCTTTCTGACCATGTTCTGAAATACGACGAATGGTTTGGCCTGACTTGTAAAAACAGCAAAAGTGCACGATAGTGGCCGTAGCATACGATTAAGCTTATGCAAGTAGCAACAGTCAACTGAATCCTGTGTAGGTATATTTTTTTCTCATATTTTCACATTTTATCGTTAGGTGGACGACTGCCGGCGCACGCACAACTACGACGAGTTCATCTGCACGTTCCTGTCGATGCTGGCGGAGCGCGGCGCGCTGGCCGAGCTGGTGGCGGCGCAGCTGGAGCGCGGGCGCGCGCCCCGCGTGCGTCGCCGCCGCCCGAGGCCGCGGCCCAGCGCCCGCCCGCGCCCTAGGCCGCGCGCTAGGAAATAACGACATTATCAAATAAATGTACTTCATAAACAAATTAACGTGGTTTTTAACCGACTTCAAAAAAGGAGGCGGTTCTCAATTCGACTGTATTTTTTTTATGTATGTTCTACCATAACTTCGCCAGTTGTTAAAAGATTTTTATAATTCTTTTTTTATCTGAAAGAAAATGGTTTATGTGTGGTCCCACATAATTTTTACGAAGATCTGGCTAGTAGTTTTTTCATAATCTTGAAAAATATCAATCACCTTTTGGCAAGTTGTCGTTTACCTAGATGACATTGTTGTGTATGGGCTGATTTTTAGTGTAAGTAACGGCACATGATGTAACTAAAAAATCTGAAATAAAAAGCAAGTATAACTTAATTAATCAGTTGTCAAAGTTTTGGACGATCGCCTACTGGTACTGATAAGAGAAGTCAAATAAGTGAACCTTAGTTTATTTACACGAGTTTAAATATTACGTGTATTTTAAAGTATTTTGGTTTTCCAGAGAATTCGGCACCTTTTCAGATGCTGTGGTCACGAAATGATTACGCACAAATGATCTCGTGACCATGATGGTGATCCGTAAAAGTTGTTTTATTTCAATTAACAGTGCGCGCCAAAACTGAATAGCATCCATGTCTCCAGCAGGTTTAAGATCTTTTCCACTGTTTCTCATGATAACTTGCCGCTCTTGCCAGGCATTCTGGGTACCCTAATTAATATTCTCAGTTTAGTTTTCACATTGAGATAACGTTTGACCGTCTACTTAATCTTAAAACACCCGAAAACTTTATTAAGATGATAAATGAAATTCATCGTTTCAGTAATTAATGCGTCTTTATCAGAAATTAAGTGCATACGCCGATACGCGCCGCCAATGGGGTTGAGATTTATTGTAGTTTAAAAATGAAGTTTTTTTTTTATGAACGACCGGGAGAATCTTAACATCTTAACCTTTATCATTCCTGATGTTAAGTTTGATAAGGCTGAAGATGAAGCGAGCCTCTACCGGAATCCGCAATCACTGAGACACTGGTTATCTTATCTCTTAACTGCCAGAACACAACAGTGCTGAAAACATTGTTGTTATGACGTCAGCCTTAGATAAGATGGTAGTAGCTAGCCAGGCGGACTTACTACAAGTCATACCACCAACCAAACCGAATACAATATGTACCCCCGCTGGGGACTGATAACGATAATTGTTAACCGCCTCTGTGGTCTAATGACCACAGAGGCGGTTAAAGTATGTCGCCAATTGCAGCTACGGCTTTACACTTTGACCTTGAGAACGCTCTTACGTCGCTTGTAATAGCGGCAGTTTTCGTGGTGCAAATGTAAAGCCGTAGCTTCTGTTGACTGTACATCTTACGTAAAATTCATTAAGGCGACTACGGCTTATACATCAGCTGCTTCACCCGCGTGGTTTCCGTTGCCGTGGGAATATCGAGATAAAAAGTATCCTGTTTTAATCCAGGCTACCCTACTGCGTGCCAAATTACATCCAAATCCGTTCAGTAGTTTTTGCGTGAAAGAGTAACAAACAAACTGCCATGCATGACATGACATGTTTTCCTATCCAGGCTATCTACTATACTATATCCAAATTTTTCACACGTTCACGAATCGCTTCATCTGGACAAGCTCTTAGCAGAAAAAACTGAAAGAAAGCACCGAGTGCTTAGTGCGAGTTTTCTCACCTTACTCGCTTACGCCGCAGTTTGCGAATAGAGTTTAATTCTCAACCTTATCCCCATAGCAAACAGTTTGCGTCCGTGGACAAAATGTCACGTCGTTGGGAGGAAGTTTTTTACAACGGTTGACCGTTATAAAAACTGCATATGGGCACGTCAACATTTACAATCTGCATCAAATCGTAGCATTTTATTTTCAAGTACCCAATCTGATTGTTTACAAGTCAAAAGTATTATATAGGATATGAATCATCCAAAGCAGTCGACGTAATTTTAGAGGTATCCATTTAAGTTACAAATTTAATATAATGTATTTATTATCCACAATATCTAAAATCTAAACCATCAAACCTCATATTTTGTGAGAACTATTATGTATCACTTTTACCTTTTAACATTCGGCGAAATAAAACGACCAGTTTAAAAACGAATTTTATTAGTATACTACGAACAGCGCCGTATTTACATGTTCATATTGTTAACGAAATGTAACAACAACAACTTGATTATTGTTTGCTTAGGCACATGCTTCATCTTATAACATTCTTAATTTATTTGTTTCGGATACATGAACGGGCACTAGTGCTAGTAACCACATTTACATTTTTTTTGTCTAAATTACTTCGCGAGTAACTAAAATTTTATTTCATACGGCAAACAAGGGCCTCGCTGCAGACACCCACCATGGTTCCACTAAATTAAATTAAATGAAAACTTATTTTAGAACTAGTCAATTGGCGTTCATGTTTCTTATTACCTAATAGTTTAAAATATTCAAGTAAAGAGTTGAGTCTACGCCCATTTTGTAAACCTAATGTGATACTTCGCAAACCGTGCAGTAATGAGCACTCTACTTTTATTGATGTGGTTCTCTAAAATTAAGAAATTGTATTTAAAATTAAGTAAAACGAATAAATAAAACTAAAAGAATAAGCCGCAAATTCATTACTAATGTTTTGGAAAGTTGATTAGATTACAGACGATATGATAAAAAAAGATTTTTTTATATTTAAATAAGTTTTATCTATTATAATAACAAACAAGAGTTGAAGTATAACATAACTTGCAAGAAGATACATGACTCGAATTATCTTTTATATTGCCTACAGTACATATTAGTAATAATATTTAAAAGCAGTGTCGCCGCTGCAAGGCATTTATTGGCAATCGTCGTAAACTATAATAGTGGGTACTTCTAAAAGATAAGAGACCTGTAATTTAAAGCTTAGGTTACAACAATGCTCTACGGCCTCTTACGACAACAACACTCGTGCTTACTATGCGTCTAGAATAAGAATACAACTTGCGGTAATTTATATTTACTCTAGTAAATATGGTCTCCAAAAAATTTGGGTATTTTTGATTCCTTAAATAAATTTTATAACAAATAACTCTTAGGTATAAATTGCTCACTTTTAGTGCTATTATTGAAACAATAGCATATGAAATAATTAAAATTGCAGTTCTGCCTACTGGCAATAGTATTTTATTGCGTACCTTACCGTAGTTGGTTTAGCAGGAAAAAGTCACAAAATAAGTAATGCGCTTACTCGGTCCCATTCTTATGATAATCGCATAGTAGGTACTTGCAAATGTATACAAATCAAACATATCTAAACTTTATGTAATAATAACTGTCGGGTATCGTCTTCTTTGCTATACAAATATAGATACGAATAAAATATTTCGTTGCATTTTTTAAACAATATTAACAAACGGATGCACGCATTGTTATTATTGTCGTAAGACGGAAAATAATATATTTATCCAATACAAGAGACTAATATCATTGTGATTTAAGTAAGTAACGGTTACAATTATCAATTCTCTTTAGTTACATAGATAACGGAATATTAAAGCGTCGTCGGCGTCGCCAAGGTTCACCACGTATCCAGGTCTACTGCTTCAAAGGCAAGTGGACTCGATATTTAATTGATAAACTTTCTATATCACAGACTAAAAGAAACACTACATAAAAAGAACTTACATTCACTACATATGGCACTAATTACTAAAACCTGAATCTACATAAGTAACAACAGAGGCAGTGGCCAAGATACTGGGAAAATACCCGCTATTGTTCTTTAACTAAATCATAAGGGGTGATAGACATCGGACCCAAGTTTTCCAAATCCTGTTACATTTCAGTGACAATATAACTGAATTTTACTACTATGGGTATCTCAACAACATACTCCCGCGCTAAAAAAAAGAAAATAATACTCGACGTTAACAATTCATAAAATCATCATAATATACGAAGGGTTGGCAGAAGCACCAGTACCATAACATAGCGAAGCGCTCGCGGCCTCAGGTTCACAACCAAAACTTATTGCTATTATCACTACGTCCAAATTGCACTACTTTGGGTGTTCATAAAATTGTAAATTCCAAACGGAAACATAAAATTAAACATACATCTGCGTGATTTGAGCGAAATATAGAATATGCATATGCATAAATAAATCTATTGCAATGCAACAAAAAATATCATAAAATTTAAAATTCTTAATTATTTTGATCAAAATAATATCCTCAAAATTGACTAACAAAAATCTACATCAAACCTTAGCACACTATCCACTACAGCATACATTCATAGATAAGGAACAATATCATCAATCAATAATTAGAGTAACAGTGTATAGCGGGAGCTCCAGTACAAAAGGAGGTCCCGGGTGGCGCCTCGGGAACACTAGATCTAGTTCAGAGACGAGCGGGCGCCGCGGCAGTTTCAACTGTCGGCCTTCTGCTTCGGCTGCTCCTTTGGCTGTTTGTCAGTCTCTTTGGGTTGCTCGTCGGCACCCTTTGACTGCTTTCCAGCCTCTTTGGACTGTTTTTCAGCCTTTTCTGACTGCGTTACAGTTTCCTCCTCGGACTCGCCCTTCACTGGTTTACCACCCATGTCATTCAGGATTCCCGGTATGGGTAAGTCTTTAAGTTGTCTCTTTTCTATCTCGGCTTTGAATTGCTCGATGTCTTGAGGACTGTAACAAAATAGAAAAATTAAATTAATTGAAAAACGCTTAAGGTGAAAACATATTTTAGAAATTAAAGCTAGATATTATGCTGCAATATTGTTTTGTGTTTTCTGATATGTAACACCATACTTCTGTTATAGCTTTGTATCTAGGTCAAGATGCACTCGTATCGTCTCAGCCACATAACACACACTGCTGGGTATAGGCCTCCCCCAAAAGGGGGGGTTTGCCATAATCGCACACGCTTGGTCGGGGTTGGCGATCGCAGTATGGCCAAGTTTGTAGGAGTCGCTGCTGCCCGTCTCCTGAAGGCTGAATCCCTTAGTCGCCTTTTACGACACCCACGGGATGAGAGGGGGTAGTGCTATTCTAAGACACTACACAGATGCACTCACACATCGTTAACTATTTCCAGCTGACGCACATATAATAATCTATTATAATTAAGTAAGTACATAAGATGTGAAAAATAAATAAACTATGCTCTTAGCTATTAGCGACTAGCTCTGCACACAACACTGGTTATTTTATTCATCTTTCGCGCTAGAAGCCTAGTAAAATCGTAATAAAAAACTTGTTATCCGAGGTGGACGGAAAACATCCTCGCGTTCAGCTGCGGAATTTTATTAGTCGATAACCTGTCAGGTATTTCATCCAATCATCGTTCCTTGCGAATATTCAGGATATAATGTTTGTCATGTCGCGGAATAGTTTTGTTATTTTCGGAACGCCACTCTCCTTTAGAATGTCGATGACGGAGGCCATGCCGGGCGGCTGGATGTGCAGCGGCGGCTACGTCACGGGCGAGTACCTGATCTGCACGAACAGGATCCCGTTGATGAGGTTGAGCATGTCGATGACGGAGGCCATGCCGGGCGGCTGGATGTGCAGCGGCGGCTACGTCACGGGCGAGTACCTGATCTGCACGAACAGGATCCCGTTGATGAGGTTGAGCATGTCGATGACGGAGGCCATGCCGGGCGGCTGGATGTGCAGCGGCGGCTACGTCACGGGCGAGTACCTGATCTGCACGAACAGGATCCCGTTGATAAGGTTGAGCATGTCGATGACGGAGGCCATGCCGGGCGGCTGGATGTGCAGCGGCGGCTACGTCACGGGCGAGTACCTGATCTGCACGAACAGGATCCCGTTGATAAGGTTGAGCATGTCGATGACGGAGGCCATGCCGGGCGGCTGGATGTGCAGCGGCGGCTACGTCACGGGCGAGTACCTGATCTGCACGAACAGGATCCCGTTGATAAGGTTGAGCATGTCGATGACGGAGGCCATGCCGGGCGGCTGGATGTGCAGCGGCGGCTACGTCACGGGCGAGTACCTGATCTGCACGAACAGGATCCCGTTGATAAGGTTGAGCATGTCGATGACGGAGGCCATGCCGGGCGGCTGGATGTGCAGCGGCGGCTACGTCACGGGCGAGTACCTGATCTGCACGAACAGGATCCCGTTGATAAGGTTGAGCATGTCGATGACGGAGGCCATGCCGGGCGGCTGGATGTGCAGCGGCGGCTACGTCACGGGCGAGTACCTGATCTGCACGAACAGGATCCCGTTGATAAGGTTGAGCATGTCGATGACGGAGGCCATGCCGGGCGGCTGGATGTGCAGCGGCGGCTACGTCACGGGCGAGTACCTGATCTGCACGAACAGGATCCCGTTGATAAGGTTGAGCATGTCGATGACGGAGGCCATGCCGGGCGGCTGGATGTGCAGCGGCGGCTACGTCACGGGCGAGTACCTGATCTGCACGAACAGGATCCCGTTGATAAGGTTGAGCATGTCGATGACGGAGGCCATGCCGGGCGGCTGGATGTGCAGCGGCGGCTACGTCACGGGCGAGTACCTGATCTGCACGAACAGGATCCCGTTGATAAGGTTGAGCATGTCGATGACGGAGGCCATGCCGGGCGGCTGGATGTGCAGCGGCGGCTACGTCACGGGCGAGTACCTGATCTGCACGAACAGGATCCCGTTGATAAGGTTGAGCATGTCGATGACGGAGGCCATGCCGGGCGGCTGGATGTGCAGCGGCGGCTACGTCACGGGCGAGTACCTGATCTGCACGAACAGGATCCCGTTGATAAGGTTGAGCATGTCGATGACGGAGGCCATGCCGGGCGGCTGGATGTGCAGCGGCGGCTACGTCACGGGCGAGTACCTGATCTGCACGAACAGGATCCCGTTGATAAGGTTGAGCATGTCGATGACGGAGGCCATGCCGGGCGGCTGGATGTGCAGCGGCGGCTACGTCACGGGCGAGTACCTGATCTGCACGAACAGGATCCCGTTGATAAGGTTGAGCATGTCGATGACGGAGGCCATGCCGGGCGGCTGGATGTGCAGCGGCGGCTACGTCACGGGCGAGTACCTGATCTGCACGAACAGGATCCCGTTGATAAGGTTGAGCATGTCGATGACGGAGGCCATGCCGGGCGGCTGGATGTGCAGCGGCGGCTACGTCACGGGCGAGTACCTGATCTGCACGAACAGGATCCCGTTGATAAGGTTGAGCATGTCGATGACGGAGGCCATGCCGGGCGGCTGGATGTGCAGCGGCGGCTACGTCACGGGCGAGTACCTGATCTGCACGAACAGGATCCCGTTGATAAGGTTGAGCATGTCGATGACGGAGGCCATGCCGGGCGGCTGGATGTGCAGCGGCGGCTACGTCACGGGCGAGTACCTGATCTGCACGAACAGGATCCCGTTGATAAGGTTGAGCATGTCGATGACGGAGGCCATGCCGGGCGGCTGGATGTGCAGCGGCGGCTACGTCACGGGCGAGTACCTGATCTGCACGAACAGGATCCCGTTGATAAGGTTGAGCATGTCGATGACGGAGGCCATGCCGGGCGGCTGGATGTGCAGCGGCGGCTACGTCACGGGCGAGTACCTGATCTGCACGAACAGGATCCCGTTGATAAGGTTGAGCATGTCGATGACGGAGGCCATGCCGGGCGGCTGGATGTGCAGCGGCGGCTACGTCACGGGCGAGTACCTGATCTGCACGAACAGGATCCCGTTGATAAGGTTGAGCATGTCGATGACGGAGGCCATGCCGGGCGGCTGGATGTGCAGCGGCGGCTACGTCACGGGCGAGTACCTGATCTGCACGAACAGGATCCCGTTGATAAGGTTGAGCATGTCGATGACGGAGGCCATGCCGGGCGGCTGGATGTGCAGCGGCGGCGGCGCGGGCGGCGCGTGGGGCGCGCGGGCGTAGGCCTCGGCTAGCCGCTTCTGCAGCACCACCGCCTGCTGCGTCAGGTGCCGCAGGCATTCCGACGACTCGCGGGTCTTCTCGTGTTTCTCACCGAGCTGTCGGGAAAATTCACTAGTTGTTTATTTTACCAAATCCATGAACTCTTTAACTACCCAAATAACATTTATCCGGTATTCACGTTTATGCTGCAGACATATTTCTCTAACAAAGATAGATAAAAGCTTGTTCAAAAAAGTCAGTTAATAGCATATTAGACAAAAAAATCTCCGTGACTCGTGCTGCTCGACGGCTGCCTTCGGCGAGCATGCCTGAGGAATTAATATTTTATTTTATTACTAGCGACCGCCCACGGTTCCGCCCGCGTGGTTCCCGTTCCCTTGAGAATAAATTTTATACCTATACAAACCTTGACCAGACAGTAACGAAAACAACAAAAAAAGAATTATCAAATTTGGTGCAGTCGATAGACAGTTTATGCGCTTACATACATTTCAGTGATTAATTTATATTTATATAGATTTATTGATATAGATTTATTTATACACTCACAAGCTGCTTGTATATGGAGTAGGTCTCTTTCTCATGCTGCAGCGCGGCGCGGAAGTCGCCGAGGCAAGAGAGAGTTCGAGCTAGCAGATGCCGCGCAACAGCTGCCTTCAGTGACCGCGGTCCGTGGACTGCACATGTCACTCCCAACGCGCGCTCCGCGAAGCGAAGCGATAGCTCGTACTCGCCAACCGCGTGCAAGATCAACGCGATGTTGCTCTGTAAGTAAAAATTTACGACTATGATACTGATCAATTAATAAAATATTGTTTAAACATCTAAAGTAAACTTATGAAAAAGGATTGAACAAATTATATGGTAAAATAATAGTCTTTTGAAACTATACACATTTTACAAACAGTAAGTCTTAGGAAAAAGGTTAAAATAAATGGTATGGTAAAATTATTGAAATGATACATAAACCTAATTAAACAATAATTAGGTAAAGATAGCACAAAGATAACACAAAAATTCAAACTGCAAACATTAATATTCAACTTACGTCAAGTAGAGCCATCTCGGGATGATTTTCTCCACAGACGAGCAGCGCCAGATATCGCGCGCGATACAACAACTTCAGGGCTGTGCTCACTTGACCGTTCGCAAAGCAGTACAGCGCCAGATGAGACTGGAAAATAAACGTAAGTTAATTTATATCGTGTAATAAACTATAAAATATCGACGGTATAGTCTTTTTCTGTGCATTATTTTTGTAATCCAACGTAACCTTCTTAATAACGGTCAACGGCAGGTAAGGTTATACAAAACTGAAACTCGATATTGAACTTTCACGTTAAAAAAATAAATTTTAAATTGATTGAAAAAATATAACATTTCTAGTACATCTTTTTTTAGGGTTCCGTACTCAAAGTGTAAAACAGGACCCTATTACCAAGACTCTGCTGTCCGTCTGACCGTCTATCATCAGGATGTATCTCATGAACCGCGATAATTAGACAGTTGTAATTTTCACAGATGATGTATTTATGTTGCCGCTATAACAACAAACTAAAAAACAGAATAAAATAAATATTTAAAGGGGCTCCCATACAACAAACGTGATTTTTTTGCTCGTTTTTATAGATAATGGTACGGAACCTTTCGTGCGCGATTCGGACTCGCACTTAGCCTGTTTTTTACTATACACACTACACTTTGAAATAAACTTACATATTCAGTAATAGTATACGGATGATCGATGCCGTTGACCCGTTCAGACATAAACACGGCCTTCTGCTGGTAAGCCATAGCGTCTCTATGTTCTCCAGTGACGTAGCAGAGTCGCGCCACCATGCGGAGACACTGCGCGATCTCGCCGTGCATCGCGCCGTACACGTTGTTCAACAGGTTCAATGCCTCGGTGATTAACTCGTGGCCTTCGGAAACGGCGCCAGCCTGGATCTTGTTCTGGCCAGTCGTGTAGAAGTTGTAGGCGTCTGATGCCTGTAGAGAAAATTTTATTGGTAACTATTCAAGAAAAAAGTTATTATGTTTTATTTGGCAAACGACAACCGAAAAAAAACATAGTTTTTATGGGTTGTCATAAAGGCTGGTATTATTTTCACTTTGTTTAGACTAGTGTTAAGGGCTTAACGTAGTACAGTATTAATGGCCCTATACACTATGATTAGTGCGAATCAACTGTTTGGTTTAAAACCATAATGTACTATTCTACTAAGTACTTACCCTAGGATTGATATGTTTAACGACAGGGAAAATATTCATAATATCTGCGCTGCTGAAAGTTGCTTTGTTCTTGTTGTCGAAATCATATTCACGCAGCAATAATTGTAGACCAACTTTCAATGCGATTGACCTAAAAATTTAAGGAATTTTAGGATCATTCTGTTCTTGCATTTACAATGCTGTTTTTAATGTGATTTTAAACAAGAAAATATGTTAGAAAAAAGTCACGAGTCCCGTCTGAGCCACATGAGACAAGTAGATTTTTTAAATTATATTTTCTTTTTTAATAAAATATATATTGAAATCTAAGATAATTATAAATACTAGTGCGCATTTTATTATTGTTATTAGTACCTGAGAAGCGATATTTTCTGCAGGCCGTGTTTTTCTATAACAGACTCCATGTTATCAGCGTTAAGCTCATAGCCCCAGTATGCCTGAAAATTTAATTGTGTTAGCAATATATTTAAGGAAATGGAAAGTTTATGGTTTTAGTTTTATATAAGGTAAGTCTAAAACTAATTATAATATAATATCGAAAACTGTTTTATTAATCATTGTAGGTTGAACTCTAGTATAAAGCCAAGCTAATTCAAGATACCGTCCCAACAGAAACCTTTGGTATTTTCATAAGTCCATAAATAATTAAAATAATTTAAGATGGAATAAAAGCAAGCAAATATTGTTACATATCTTAGTTTACGTATTATTATCCAGCTCCTCGCGTTTTTTTAAGTATATATATTTGTTTATAAGGATTTTATAATTATAAGTAATTCGTAATACCTTCAGTTCTTTCTTGATCTGATGGAACAGCGTCTTCGGCGTCAGGTTCTGCTAGTCGCTGGAGTGGTGCTGCGGTGGTGGCGGAGGGTGCTCAACCCGGTCAATAGGTAACTAAGTTAGTAATACCTTCAGTTCATTCTTGATCTGATGGAACAGCGTCTTTGGCGTCAGGTTCTGCCAGTCGCTGGAGTGGTGCTGCGGCGGCGGTTGTTGATGATGGCGACGGGTGCGGCGGCCGCGGCCCCCGCGGGTGCTCCGCCCGGTGGCGGCGGGAGCTTCGCCTGCGCTCGCTACTGGTGATGAGCACGCGCCTAACAAGCAGTTCAGGAAGTGCGCCGCTGCTCCGCCGATGCACATTGGTTCGCAACCCTGTAATGGAATAAGTATTTATGAATATACATGTTTCATCAAAAATTATGGTAACCTCAACATGAGGGAAGCATTTACATTTAGGAAAATTTTAAAAGTTTGTGGTTGTTATTAAAAAAAATACTGTTTTAACTCATATAACATTGGTCAAGTATTTAGCGAAGTTGATAAGTGCAGTAAGTAAGTTCAGTAGTGTAAACGATCGGAAAGTAGCGAGTCTACTTGCCAGCTGCCTTGCCAGTGTATTCATATAAAATCTCTCCACTCGCCACTGTTCATAAACAATGTAAATCGGACATTATGCAAGGTGAGCGACTGTAAAAGTGAAACACTGTGCATTTTTTTTTTCCGAAACTCCGCTATTAGTCTTGCTTGCCTGCCCAAACGTTGCTTTTCCACTCGCTGACAACTTGCACCCAACTCTTCAACTACCATAAAGTTTACATCGAACTGTATTCTATGTCGCCTTAGCCATGACCTGATACAACATTATTGTTACAGATTATGGGATCCTGGATTGAATGGAAGGATTTGACCGTCTACCAGGACGCTGATTTATTTACTCCCAGTAAATTCGTCCGAACGACTATGGTATCGCAGTATGGTGCCGGGCGGCATGGACAGCCCACCTGCAGGTAGCCGGTGTACACGTGCTTGGCGGCGCGCAGCAGCAGCTCGCCGACGGCGATGGCGTGCAGGTAGGCGAGGTGCGCGTGCGGCTTGAGCGCGCCCGCCACCCGCCCCAGGTAGCGCACGTTGATGCCGCGCGCGTGAAGCGCCTCCGTCAGTCCTGCGCCGTCCATCGGCGCCGACGTGTGCTCCAGGCATTCCCGTACCTATACAATACAATTTAATATTCAACTTGTCAAAAATCACTTAACAACTTTGTAGGCAACACTAGATTTAAGCCAGTCTCTCTGTCTGCCGTAGACAGCAAAACTTGGTTAAACATTAAGATTTTAAAACAAATCTGTCAGTTTTGTTTAAACTGTCTGCATAAGCTGCCGGCAAATACTGTAGGCAAATGGCAAACATGTCAACCTGCTGTCTACTTCCATACATCACTGCTGTATCTCAAGGTTGTCACAGTTTTACAACAGCATCAGAATCATCAGACACAGTGTAACTAAAATAATTCATCGTCATTCGTCTCAATTTGCAACAGCTCAACAATACTCACAAAGGCTGGTATCTGCGTGGTGAGCAGGAAGGCGGCGGCCTCCTTGACAAGGTGTCGCTGCTTAGCGAGATGCTCGGGCGACGCTGCGTGTTTGATGCCCGCGGAATACACGTCCGGGTTGAAGCGGACGTCGAACTCGGACTCCTTGAGCGAAGCCACTGCACGCGCCGCTGACGCCACTACCGCGCGGGAACGCTCGCCCGCTAGAGCAAAACGTTATGTTAAAGTACGTCTGGTGAGAAAAACGTTTCTGACAGGTCGTGTCAATTCTCAATATCGCGAAAAAAAGGATATTCTCGAATATCTTATTATTCCAGATAAAAAAATATTTACTATACTTCTCGAACTGGAAAGAACCGTGTAAGAAACGCTTTCACTCAACGATCTTACTTTAACATTATCCTGCCTGCTAATTAACCCTTCCCGATATTCTTCCCGCAAATGGAGTGGTTTGCGAAAATCGCCACGCCACGATCGCTTTCGCTAATATATCGCTGTGGCCCTTTTAGGGTTTTGCCGGCGGACGAGAGAAATAGTGGCATTGACACAGCAAGCACCATTATCCATGCTGCATGGATGCTTTCATATTCCAATCATAAACATCATATCAAATCTTATTAGTAGAAACTTTGATACTTACAATCACTTTCTTGTTTGTCACCACTGCAAATCGAATCTGTGATACTTTCTACTATCTTTTTAGCCACATCCGTATCAATATCGGAATAATTTTCATTCAATAATAATTCGTCATCTTTTCCTTTCTCTGTTTTAACTTCTTTTGACGTCGAAGCTTCCTCCTTTTTGGCACTTTCTTTTTCTTTCTTCTCCTCTTTCTTTTGTTTCTTGTCTTTCACTTCTTTTTCTTGGCTCTTGGTGTCACGCTTGCTTTCTTTCTTTTCAGTCTCATTAGTAACCTTATCTTCAGATTCTTTCTTAACCTCAATTGATTTCTGTTCGGAAGTTTCACGCTGTCTTTTAGCAGTCAATTGTTGCAAGTGATATGCAGCGTAACGAATAAACATGAAATAACGAGCCCTAAAACAAAATAAAAATAAAAACATTACAATAAGTAATTCTTTCATAATCTGTAAAAGACGGCACATCATACTTACTCGACAAAACTATCAACCAGTTCCTGTCTTAGGCAACATAATTTATGCTTGTGGATAATTGGGAAGCCCATAGATTTGATGTCCTCTCTTAGTTCGTCGTCATCCACTGTAAAACAAATCGCAAGCCTAACAGTAGAGAATTGGTAGTTTTAGAAAAAAGTCACAAATCTATCAAATGGAACAGGTAGTTTAGTCACACAATATCTAGCTCAGGCAGCTTTCCAAACTATATCGTTGTACTATTTTTAGTTTAAGTGTTCTCAGAAACGTAAGTTTTATGATGACAAATAAATCACTATTATTATTACAATGTGCCAAATAACCCATGGACTTAATGGTTTTCGAATATAAGTTTTTCTTTTACATTTATATAAATATGATCTTACATTGCAGGAAGTTGACATCAGGCGGGAAAGTGCGCAGCAGGTCTAGGATGTAGTGGCGGCCGTCGTTCCCGATGATACCTTTGCACTCTACGCTCGAGCAAAGCTCTACAGTCTCGCCGTTGGCGCTGATTACCGAGTGTGGCATTATCTTCAACTGTTGGCCCGCTTTGCTTAGCTGGAAGGAAATAAGACATTGAAAACATAATTACAGAGACTAAATTGAATAAGAGGTAGAATGAGCTACCTAAGACAGGATTCACGATAGAGCGCGCTAACCCAGAAAGTGCCTATTCACCCTTGCTTTGAAGATGGACGAGTTATAAGTACTCGGAAACACAGACGCAGGGGAGGGAGTTCCACTCCTTTGCTGTGCGCAATATAAAAGATGTTGAGTAGCGCTCTGTGCGACATTTAGGAATATCAACCAAGAAATGATAGCCCGCAGTGCGTCTGGATGTCCGAGGGAAGAAGAGGGGGGAAGGAATGGAGATGAGCTCATGCAGCTCCTGAGCACATTCTCCGAAGTACAGCCTGTAAAAGACCGACAGGCAGGCAGCCTTGTGGCGGTGATCTAAGGTGTGAAACTTGTTCTTCACCAGTTCTTTGTCAGTTGTGTCCAGTGCGCGAATTTCAGACAAAAATAGATGAGCTTTTGTCCGTGCAAATTCCTTGCTTTTCCCATGCTTTTAAGTACATAAGAATTTTGAAGAAACTTCTTTACAGATCATTTTGACCGAATCAGACTAGAATTTGCAACTGCAATGTTCCTTTTTCCTGTTCGCTTGATTAGATTTTGTTAAGGAAGTCGCACGGACAAAAGCTTATCTATTTGAGTTTGAGTCGTGACAGAAATTATATATTTCGGCTTTGTTAATTCGCGTTCAGTGCAGCTTGTTGGTATTTCGCTGAGCCGTCCCATAGGTGACTGCAATATTCCATGCAAGATCGGACTTGAGCTAATAGAGTTGAAAGCTGTCCCGGCGTGATATATAGCGTGACCTTATTTAGGACGCCCAAGCTATTTGGCTGCAGTTTGAGCCTTGGACTTGATGCTGGTGCCGAAGTTGAGGTCTGATGACAACTTCATGCCCAGAAGCACGAGACTGTCAGTAACAGGCACAGATATACCCCGGAAAGTAGGCGGTGAACAAACACGCTTGTTTTGGTGGCGTTGTAATTGACCAGGTTACTGTCACCCCACTAGGAGACGTGGCTTTACCTCTGGTTCGTTCGCTCAACCATGGCCTCTCTCATCAATATTACGTCATCACCGCTGGCTTTTGCATCCGAAAGGTATCTCTCTACGACAGTACTGTCATCTGCATTCCAACCATATGAATTTACTACAAGACATCTCCCAAAAGTTAATTACTAAAACCTAGAAGATAATACTTTGGTACTGAAGAGTTTCTTCTGTTCAGTTTCTTCTAGGAGACATTGATGACTAAAATTGACTGTTCCATGTAGTACTGTGGGATATGAGAGCGCGATGGTGCACAAGTCTAATCTGATGTAGACAACGCTCTTTTCATCTCCTTCGCCAGGATACCAATAATGATGAACTAGTTGTTAATACACTACCAAATCCACAACCAAGTAACCTGACTGTTACTCATCAGTTCCATGTACTTGGGGTGTGAGAGCAAGGTGATACTGAAGTCAATGCTGCCATAGACGACGCTCTGGAGACATATTTTTTAATCATTCGAAATTCTCATGCGATTTCAATTCGCATTTGAATTGAAATTCTTCGACTTCCATTTTGTAGCATTTTTTAATCACTCGAATACGGTGTTGCCGTTTTCATAAACTCCCTTGACATTATTTCATTTTACGCAAAATATTTAAAAACCGGAAACTAACTCTCCATAGATTTTCAAAAATCAACACTGAATCGGACTTGAACCACGAAACGTTTTTTAGTTGTTAAAGTATCCGTCATGTCAATGTCAATTTGAAAATGACATTAACTATAATGTGAATATGCTAAACGTCAAACTTTCTATCGCTCGAATCAAAAAAGAGTGGTCGGGACCACTCTTTGCAGATTCAAATGCGAATGGGGTGGAAAAGGCAAAGCTAATGGCGCCACCACCGTTGGTACCTAAAATCTCTTGATTGGTCTAAGTCAAGTCAAAACCTGACATATCTGTCATTTTGACAAGTAATTGACCAATCAACAGATTTTTGTACCAGCGGTGGTGGCGTCATTTAGTTCCAGTTTTCCACCCCATAGGAATAAAAAAATACGGATTTTAGCATTCGCATGCGAATCTTGCGATTTCGTTTAGTAGTTAGTAGTATGCGTTTAGTAGTTCGAATTTTTAAAAGATACGTCTCCTGTTCTTGCTCCTTCTCCAGGATATCAAGTGTTATAAACTGGCTGGTAATACACTCCCACATTCGCAACCAAGTAAATTGATTATAATATGAATTACTACACGGAATGACAGAGCACGGTAGTGCCGAAGTCAATGCTGCCGTAGACAACGCTCTATTTCTGCTCCTTCTCCAGGATACCAATTACCTATGATGGACAAGAGGACAAAACTTTCAAACTTTCAAAAAGTTACTGTTACTCACCAGTTCCATATACTTGGGATGAGAGAGCACAGTGGTGCCGAAGTCAATGCTGCCATAGACGACG
This sequence comes from Chrysoteuchia culmella, assembly GCA_910589605.1. Taxonomy (NCBI): domain Eukaryota; kingdom Metazoa; phylum Arthropoda; class Insecta; order Lepidoptera; family Crambidae; genus Chrysoteuchia; species Chrysoteuchia culmella. The sequence continues at coordinate 13,998,249 of OU342651.1, read as the reverse complement.
CTCTGTTCCTGCTCCTTCTCCAGGATGCCAGGGATGATGGATTGGGCGGTGACCCGGTACCCGCGGTAGTCCACTACTACTGTGCCGAGAGTGTGGAGTCCAGGCGTATCCACTGCACTGTATACGCGCACGCCTTGCAGATCGTTGCGCTGCGAACAATCGTTGTTGATTTTGATTTGTGAAGAAACTTATTAAATAGTCGAACAGTTGCTATTTATTTTATTTGCACCAAAATTTTCCGATTCTACGTCATACCGATATTGTTTATGTGGAATCGATTATCATTTTGATGCATTAATATGAATGAAAACAAATAGAAAACAATCAATAAATGTTTTAAATGTACTAATTTATAAAAACTTGTGATTTTTACTAATAGTTGGGTGAATAAAATTAAAAATTAATAATAAGTTCGATTATCGAAATATCCAAACAGACTCTTCAATCATTTTGGTTCTCAACGTGTCACATCATTACGGCAAGTCACGAGGTCTTGGAGGTATAACTTTTTAGTGAATTCAAATTTCAATTAGCTAAAATAGATAGACTGTAGTTATCGCGCGAGTGAGTTTACGTGTTTGCCTATAATAAAACGTGTCTTCCTCTGGAGATACTTCTGACGAAGATAAAAGTTGACCTTCAACTCCCAAGAAAACGAATTCAATGCATTGTAAAAACACTGTATTTTTGTGTACAATACCCTGTATTTTTTGTTGTAAACACTGTATTTTAACGTCCTAAATACTGTATTCTCATTTTATTTTATGCTCTGCATTTATGTAAGTTTATTAGGGTATGTCATTTGTTTGTTAATTTAATGAATTGTTTTTTTTGTATAGTTTTTCTTTATTTTTCTTTTAATTATGTATGTTGCTGGTACATTTCCCTTTGCATCTCTCGTCAGTTTTCCTAAAATCCAAAGGTTGTCTGGAAGAGATCGATCGATAAAGCCGCCTTTGCTCACCATAGTTTTAAGTTTTATGTTATTGTATTTCTTCTGTAATATGTGTGTGCAATAAAGTTTCTATCTATTTACCAATGATGAAACTATCAACTAACAAACAAGCGTTAATTTATATTTTTATGCAGTCATACATACATATTTTAATTGTCATTGAAAGGGTTAGCTAATATTAAACCAACACGCATTAAGCCGTCACATATTTGCACAAGCTAATTATAGGTATTGATGTGACGTAATAACATGTTACTACGGAAAACACACAACAGTTTCTGAAGTTGCAATAAAAGTAAAAATATAGGTATACAGTCAGCGTCAAAATGATTGGAGCGTTCGAACCTACTAAATAACGAATTATATTTAACAAAAAATTAACCTAATCTCAGGACATTAAGGTGCACTTTCATTTGTTATCATAAACCAAATAAAAGTGCACCCTAATTTCCTTGCGCTGACAGCACAATACTTTTAAATGGTTGTTGCTTACAAATGTAACCTGCATGCGTCGCATGTTTAACTTGAATTTGAATTTGCACTTAAATTAGTATTTTTTTTTAGGTACATCCATTAAGTGTTCTTTCACAAGAATGCTTGTACTGGATACTTGGCTATCCATTTTGGGTAGTACTTCCGATGATGACAGGTGTCGTCAAGTTTTTCAAACTGCTGCCAGACATTGAAAATGTGAATACCGACGACCTGCTCAATAGGATTACCTATCTTTGTAAAAGATTGGTGATCTATTGGAAGCAAATTCAGCGATCACATTCTCGCTTTGTCGCTAAGTACAGCGATTGGCTGAACGACATTGAAGTTGTCGATCTTTCGATTGCGGCCGGCCACGGCACCCAGCAGCCGGTGGACGAGGAAGTCCCTTCTACGAGCAGGCAGCAGCATAGAAAGCAGTTCACGGACTGACAAGAGGTCGAAACGTCGCAGGTTAGCAGAGTTAGCTAAGGTAGATAATTCCGCAATTAATTCTTTGCTAAGTGATTCCAGCCGATCTAACACCTCTTCTGTGGAGTTCAACACTGACGAAGTGCTCTCTTTAGTAACTGAGGCGAAATTGACTAAAGAAGAATGGCGAAAGTCGACTTCATATTTTACACAAACGTTCAGATTCGGAAATATGCTAAATAAATAGAGTTAAATACAAGGAATTTAATTCTAAAATCATCATGGTTTTTAAAGAAGGGAGTCCAAATATAAATTATTTCCGATTTCATGAAAACGTTTTGTTTTCGTTGTGTTTCTCTAAGCAAAAACTTAACGTTTTTTTTCTTCTACGAGTGCGTTCCAATCAAGGCAGAAAGTTTAATTACCATAGCAATATATTTCATTTTTAATTTGCAAGAATTGATTATTTAATTAGTTTAGATCTAATATACATCAAACAATACATAACAAAACCTTATTAAGAGATACACATGCATTTTGAATGATTTATTCTAATACAAAATAACAGACTTGGCTGTATGAACACAGACTTCTTTGAATTATGCTACTAATCAATGTCAAAAAACATGTCAACGTCAAATCCATTTCATCCAACCAAACCGTTTGTTTTGAGTTGAATTTCTGTGTCTTTCTTTCATTCACTCGGGTTTATTAGATTGATCTTTTATTTTACTACAGTAAGCGTGTTTTTGGACTTACGATTCTTGCCATCATAACGATAACATTAGCATTGCCTCCTGGACATTGATTTGCAAGTAATTGGTTTTAGTCGAAAATGGTACTACGATGTGTTCATTGGTCGCGTTACATCTCGATCGAATTAGACGACACCGCTTATCCAAAGAAAGTGAACAAACGATGGAAAGAGTTAGAAGATGGGTGTTTCCACGCGATGTAAGTTCATTTAAATACAAAATCTATTTGCTGCACTTAGAAAAGTGCCGAATAGCTCTTTAACTTTTCTACATTCTTTTAATAGGTTATGATACAATTCCTCGAAGCGCGCCTTTTAGGTTATAAACAAATCAATTACACCCACAAAAAGAGCAATAGTTTAGGTGCGCTTGAAAATGGGAGCGTTGAGGAATACCTCAGAGCGCCTTGCACACTCTAAATACACTAAAAAATATGCATTATCCAATAAAAAACTTGTCTTTGATTGAATTGACTTTCTTATTATGCCTCTTTCAGTTGTTGGGTACATATCTCTGCCACGCATGATGGGAGCTCATTACCCAAAATACTGAGCAACTACCTGTAGCTCAAGGACACTATAATGTGTGTGCTGCTTGTCGTAGATCTATCTTAAGAGTGAGAAGTCGTTCTATTCTTAGAGCAGAGATGTCAGAGAGGGAAGCTCTTATACAAAATGTTATTGCAAAATGGATTCACCCACGCAAGGTAAGTGATTAGATAAATAATTATTGCTTTTATAAATTATTGTTAGAAAATCAAACTCTGTAAAAGACAACATTATTATTATGATTCCTCATTTAACCGCCTCTGTGGTCTAGTGGTAACAACCACCGGTATCAGACCCAGGGGTCCCGGGTTTAATTCCCAGCGGGGGTACATATTGTTTTCGATAGCTTAGTGGTAGGACTTGTTGTAAGTCCAGCTGGCTAGTGAATATATGAAAAATGTAATTAATTAGACCTCTAAACTTCTCGCTTTTGCAATAAAACATATTTTTATTGAACAATTCACCTAAAACTTGTTTTTTTTTTAGGATTTCAAGTACATATGCCTGAGTCAACCGAGCCTGGACAAAGGCAACTGACCACCCTTCAGGCAAACATTACAAGATTTGTTACCATGAACAGATGGGTGGTTTAAGGCGTCAACGGGTGTTTCAGCTGTGATTTTACAATATTTAAAGCCAACTTCCTTAACAAAAGGTGCCCATATTATATAATGCAAGAATTTAAGATTGCTACTGACTGCGAAAGCAATTTCGCTGTCGTTTAAATTATTCAAATTATTTGATCGATTATCCAGGAAAAGATGTTTATAGATAACCGCTTGGGGGAAATAGTTCATGATAATAATTTAAACGTGAGACATACCATGTTCCAAAATATAAATGCAACAGACATTTTTTTCCCTGAACTTAATGAGGAAGATTTGATATTGATTGCACTTGGTACCTACCAAATTCTCCAAGCCAAGTCGTATATTGGGGAGCACATGAGAGGTCAAGGCATGTTCAATATCAATATTGAGTAGCGAGGAGTGAGACTAATAATAATTTATTATCAACATATGGTGGTGTTAATCCCTTCATTTTGAGGGGATGAATAAAATCAAGATATGTGGAATGCACTTTAATTATATTGTAGTAGATAGAGGAGCCCAAGGGCGAGAAGCCATTCTAGGCTACTACTGTAAAAGTGCTGTGTGCTGTAACGGTGCTGGAAGTCGCACAGTTGGCTGCTGCTGTCCATTTTATGGTACATGGGCTATGCACGGCATCGGGGTCATTTTGAAGCTCCTGCTGCTGTGTTGGATGACTTATTATTTACCTAAATAAATGTTTACCTACTTATATAAATATGCTTGTTTTTTTTTCATAATATACACAATAGTAAAACTTATTATGTCCAACTCGTGGCCATCCCTTAGCTAAACAAACCAGTCTAGGCAGATATACCACCAACTATTATAACTATACTACTTTAGTTTCTTTGGCTTGGCTATATACTTAGTTTCTGATGTGATAAGGGTTAGAATAGGTACAGTCGGAGAACTACCTGGTTGAGCAGTAGAGGTTTTTTAGGAAGCTTTATTTATAAAAGTAAAAGATATATCGAAAACGTTTATATCTCAAATAATAGAACATTAACGGGTATTTCATTACAATAACAAATTATTTATCTAACCTTAGTTTTTTATTACTTTCTGAGAAATTGTTTCCCAAAAAATTCAACTGAACAACCGGAGAGATCCCCGATTATAAGTTACTGCATTCGTGTGACAAAACTTGACTGATAATGTATCATCAGTGTCTTCCATTTTCTCTACCTAGATTTATAACCTAGGTAACCAGAAAATCAGTTTGATTTTATAACAATTGCTTACATTTCTATTCATCTATCTTGTTATTTTTAATAGATACCTATTCAATTAAAAAGATAGATGAATAGTCAACAGCACATACGGCTTTACAGTTGCACTACGAAAGCCGCCGCTATTATTAGGTAGGTACATAAGGGCGCTCTCGAGGTCAAAGTGTAAAGCCGTGCGTGCTGTTGGCTGTACTTGTTTTGTATTAACACTTACCTACTTAATTAGTAAATAAAAATAAATTAAAACAGCAATATAAACCTAACTTCAACATAACCTCACAAGTACAACTTTATCTGTAAGTTTGATTATCTTTTTATTCCCATCTTTAAAAATGTTAAAACAATTTACTTTTTTGCTAGTCTAGGGTAGTTCAAGTAATATCAGTCGATTTCTTTCATGAACGTGACTTTTAAATCGAGGTCTGAAATTACATGCAAGTTCGCCATTCTTCTTTCAATATCTGTTACTAAAAGATTTCATCAATTCAAAATCACCAAATGCACTACCTTAATACCTTAATAATGATTTGTAATTTTTTTTATTTTTATATGTAGTATATAACTATTATAAGTATTTTAATATCAGTAGTTTTTTTTTTTTTAAGTAGTACAGTAATTTTATTTAAACGTAATTATTTTGTGTAAGTACTTTAAACATATTTAATTAGTGAACTAGTAGGAATTCAGTTAATGTGTGTTCTCAGTATCTCATTTATTAAGCTAATTAAGGTTCATATAATTCAGCTATTTTTTGTAAAAACATATTTTTGGAGAATTGGCCCTTTTTATCGAATAAACTGTCATTATGTTGATATAATCTAGTTATTTCATTAATACCAAACATTATATAGAATAAAACTGTGTATTTACACTGATTAACATCGATTACAATACTCCTTAACTGTGCGAAACCCCTACGACCGCCTTTCTTAGAGCGCGGTACCACTGTGCACCGTATTGATATAAGCGGGACAGACATCGCGAGATAAGGGTCGACAGCGAGCCGCGTTGCGAATGCTATGCTCGCTGTTGTATGATTCTTTTGCTGATGTCGTTTTGCGAAGATATAAAATTCAACATCAACCTGGCACACCGGATCATAAGGCCAGCAGCTATTTATTAGTAGTGGATTTAATCATTTGATAGAAAAAGGAATTCTTCTCAGCTAAAGTGTCAGTACCATCAGTAGGCAAAAACAAAAGAAAATGTTGAAACAGTAACATAAACTCACCGGTGCAACAAAGGCCGCAGCATCTCCTCCAAGGTCCTTATAGTGGTCGCGCACGTCGAAGCCGAGCGAGAAGAATATGTTGTTCCATATGAACATCTGCATCTTGGGTTCTTCACCAGGATTGATGGCCATCACATTGCCGTCTACCACTGCCATCGCGCCACGCGTCGCCGCCGCCACGAAGTCGCTATGGACCTAAACAACGGAAATATAATATAAAGTAATCACTTGTACTGTTCCTATCCTACCAATAATATCTTACACCTTTTGACCTGTGACATGCAATAAATAAAAAAAGTTCATTTCAATTTTGAAAGTATCCTTTTACACTGTTATAAGACACATTTAAAATATCAAATGCGATATAAAAATGAGTGAGTACCCGGTAGCTAGCGAAGTACCGGCGCCGGCTACACGTCAATCGAATCGTATGAAAAAGCACTTCGAGTTCAGAGATTAAGTTAATTAAATGAAACAATAACCTTGAAAATGGCACGTTCCCGCAGCAGTCTTTCGGGCAAAGTGGAACGCGGCAGCTCTCTAGTCGTCTGCAACTCCTCGTTCCAGTCACGGGTTTGTCCCGGGATGTGCTCCTCGTAACCCAACTTGGATGAAAACGCTGCAAGAGATGAACATTGTTATATCTTGTGTTTTATAATAGAATGACTGAATTAACTAAAAGAGCAAAATCACCGACAATGACAACTCACTGTCCTCGGCCCGGATGGCGTCCACAGTATCGACTAATATCGGTGACGCCCACTGGTACACCTGATAGGGCGTGGCCACACGTTCGAACGGATGCCTCATCAGGCACCGCTTCTGTACCAGCACGAAGTTGCGTACTATAATGTTGTCAACTCACTGTCTTCGGCCCGGATGGCGTCCACGGTGTGGTCTAACATCGGCGACGCCCACTGGTACACCAGCACCCCGACCGCCTAACGGTATATCTTGTGGTATCGCTATAGCTATCGATTTTTCAAACCTCCTGCAAGGGCTCTCGCTGACGTTATCACTTTCATACTAAAAATGCAATATTTAATCCAATATATGAAAAGAAATATGTAGGAATTAGACAAAAACCCTATCGTTGAAGGGTTATATGAGAGTTTGAAGTTTGACAGCTATAGCGATAACACAAGCTATACCGTTAGGCGGTCGGGGTGCTGGTATGGCGTGGCCACACGCTCGAACGGATGCCTCATTATGCACCGCTTCTGTACCAGCACGAAGTTGCCTACTATAATGTTCTTAACTCACTGTCCTCGGCCCGGATGGCGTCCACGGTGTGGTCTTACATCGGCGACGCCCACTGGTACAGCTGGTAGAGCGTGGCCACACGCTCGAACAGGTGTCTCATTAGGCACCGCTTCTGTACCAGCACAAGGTTGCCTACTATAATGTTGTCAACTCACTGTCCTCGGCCCGGATGGCGTCCACGGTGTGGTCTAACATCGGCGACGCCCACTGGTACACCTGGTATGGCGTGGCCACACGCTCGAACGGGTGCTTCGCCATGCGGCGCTTCTGCACCAGCGCGAAGTTGCGCTTAAAAGTCGCCGATACTATGCTCAGCAACTCGATCAGCGAGTGACACAGCAGGGACGGAGTTGAAGGGCGGGGGTTGAACACTTCTTCGGTGGATCTGTTGGAACAACGTCTCAATGTACAGTCAGCACAAAATTAAGTGTAACATGTTGATGTAAATTGATCAGACTAAATTTTAAAAAAGACAGGAAAATCCACTTGTCTCCTGCCGTACTGCTAAAAGTACGGTATATTCTTACTATGTATGTAAGTAAATATATCAAAATAAACAGACTGAATACAGTCTGTTTCTGTTACTAATTTGTGATAACTATTTTAATAAGGGCCGGTTTCACCACCGACAGATAAGCTATCCAGAACTTTTCAGAGTTGTTGTGAATTTTTTTATTAAATCAATCGTGCATTTTATTAATCAACCTCAACTCATAATAGTATAATTTCAGTAATGAAAACCATACACAGTCGCTATTTTAGTGAAAACTTTAAAAAATAATGTAGAAATGCTAGCTTAATTTTCTGTATTGTTTATATTTGAAAGAATGCGTAGGTCCCTAGACCTACATCGTTTAAGCCTAGTAGCTTCTTGCAATCAAAATAAAATTTGCGATAAGACCAGTGTAACGATTATAACCAGCTTGTTTATTGCGAGAGCATTACTACCGTCTAAAATACCATTTAAAATATAAATTTTAAATTAGAGCCTATATCACATTACTTTATTATAATTTTGTAGAATATCTCTTCATTTTCAAATTAGTACAACTAAAACTTAATGCCTAACCCATTTCTGTATGTTGATAAAGAGGCACTTAACCTATACCACTTGTGTACTGTTATAAGAAAGAATTGTTACTGGTTGAGGTAGAATCCTCTCGGACACGCCGTGATATGGAAGTGGCGATCCTCGAGGGTGACCACATGCAGGTACAGCAGATCGCCGCACATCTTGCGCGGGCCCGGCGGCGGGTTCCAGCCCGACGTCGTGAGCACCTGCCCAACAACACCTTATGTCAACGCGATAAGATCAATTTTGCATTAACAATTAAATAGTTATATTTCACTAGATGCTTCAAACCTTATTGTTATTGGATAAGACCTATTTCACAATAGCATCTAAATACTTTCGTTGCAATAGATGCTTCATCCAACAAACGCGGTTGACCTATACCTGTAAACATAGCACGACTAACTCTAGAAAAATATGACGTGCGTGTCATTATTTTGTATTTGTCTACGTACGATAAAATGTATATTTTATGCTTTTGCCACTTCTGTGGCAACTAGTTTAGAGCTTGTGCTAAAAATGCAAGCGTAATGTCCATATATATAATTTAGGGCAACCGGTTTCGCCAGATCAAAAGTTTGTAGCATAATACTACATTTGACATGAAGTGTGTATTATATTGTAATGCAGTATTAATGTGATTCACTGTTCTTTAATGCAGGATTACCAAGTAGCAAGTGCATACATTCCTCAGAAGTCGGAAAATCTTTAGGATGGGTAATGAAATAGTGTGGAGCACAATCAAGCAGATAATATTTTTATTTTAAATTCAATCTATTATAATTTACCTTAAGGCACTGAGGAGCTTTGTTTTCTTTGGTGAGGCCAGGGTGTAGTGGTAACAGAGGCCGTTCATTGCTACCGGGCATTATGTAGTCGGGAGGAGTGCAGTCCACACTCTCCGGCCGAGATTTTTTCTTTTCTGTGGAACAATGGAAACTCAACTTATTACCCAATCATGCATCCAACAAAATCAAATTATCGCTCTTGCATTATTTCTTTGGCTTACCAAAAGAATCAACTTTTAAACAATTAGTAATGATCAATGTGACTTGATTTAACACCTTTCTAACGAAATAAATAAAAATATTCTATATATGTATATAATTTACCTAATATGTCGCCTTGTGTGATAACGTTGAGGAAGGCGAGAGAGCTACATTCCTGCCCGGCGTAGGCATCTGTGTAGTCGATAGACTTGAGGAGATCACGCACGTGGCGAACGTGAATTCTAGCCTCACGCATCGTGTACGGCTCCTCGACTACCTGCAATCGGAAATTTCAATACTTATTGCTCACAAGTATATTTTGTACGTTCACGTACGTTGGTCGAAAGACTAGATACGTATCTAATTGCGCATTGCGCAAAACATTATCTGAACATCATAGCAATCCTATTTCTGATGAAAGGCAACTTACCTTAATAACAGAACCTTCTTTTAATCCTTCTATATTCTTTAGCTCAGCAAAGTTGTCTAAGGTTATTCCATCAAGTTGTAATGAGAAACAGGTTCTGTGACATGTATCTTCACGATCCATCAGCACCTGGTGTATTTCTTGAACTAATTCCATGCTTGAGACCTTTTGGAAAAACCAATGTTATGAAGTTAAAAATGATTGTGAATACTTGTATATCTTTTACAAAGGTGTTAGGTTAATTTATACCTGTATGTCTAAGGGTTCGGCTCCAGGGCTTACAATTTTAACAGTGAACCCCATATCTTGAATAAACAATACCTCTGGATCTCTTTTTTTCTCGTCACCATCCTCGCTCGGTGTAGATTCTCTATCTTTATCACAATTAACTATTTTGCTATTGTCACCATTCAGCTTTTCAGACACATTATCGCCATTCTTTGTCAAGTCATCTACTTTCTTACTTTCAATGATATTAATAACTGGATCAGTTTTTTTCACCTCATCATTTGTATTAGCCATACCTTTTGTTTTAATATTCTCGTTCTTCTTACTATTGGTCTGTTTACCGACTGTTAATTTAACAGGACAAACCATAGGTGTTGCGGGCTCATTAACATCGTCAGATATACTAGATTTTGTATCATCTGTATCACTGTTAATTCCATTAGTAACTACTTTAGCATTATCATTACTACTAATATCACAATCTAAATCTTTTTTTGGGTCACCATTAACAATTTTTGCATGTGCATTTTCTGTCCCATTCACTATTGGTTCTTTGGTACCTAAATTATCTTTCTTACTATCATTTGATATTGATCCTTCTCCGTTAACCTTCGTTACCGAATTTGTAGCCTTTGGTTGTGATGGATGCTCGTTTGTTTTATCTTTTTGTGATTCTGGAAATAACAGAAGATAATTCTATAAATAAGTATTAATTCATTAAGTCCCGACGGCAACCAGGGGACCCAGGGAACAATGGATTATCTGTTTTGCCTCATAACCCGGAGCCTGAGAGGTTAAGAAACGCATCCAAAATTTAACAGGATTACCAAAAAAAGGCATTACAAAAAAAAGGGCAAATGAAATGACTGCATTTGTTGTTATGTTACCTAAATTAAAAACACTTTATAACTACCAGACTGTCTTTCTTTTTCCTTTTTATCGTAAAAAGCTATACTAAACTATACAAGCTACTAACCGCCTAGTTAGACAATTTTGTAATGTATTTTAAGAGCTAAAGCACCTGTATTGAGCGGGAAAGGCGCTGGAGTCATGTTGATTTGTGGCGAAGGTGGTTTACGAGCAGCAGCTGCGTAAGAAACCCTAGGCGCAGGAGCGGTGCTCCTGCCGCCCCCCTCATCGTCTCCGCGTCCGTTAGGCGTACTCGCGTGACCATTACTGCTAGATACTGTTACGGTTGCATCCATTTTCATCTTTGCAAATTGCTTGTTTTGTTTCTCAACTGAAACATTGAAATATATATAATTCTACTAAAATACCGTACCGGAATTCTACATAATACAGCCTTTATTTTTATTTCAAGTGTTCTAGAATTCTGACGCCGCAATCTAACTTTAATAAAAATCGTAAACACATTCCGACTTATAAAACATAAGATTGATGTTTCGAGGGCATCGTTCGCACCGTATCACACACACAGTACAGTGAGGCAGAGCTCGAAGCGTCAGTCGGCGCCGAGTGCGCATGTCCGTCCCGTGACGGGCGAGCACGTGGTCTGCGCTGGCGCACCGCCAACTATCTCCAACTGAGAGTCAATAATAGATGGCAACGGGATGCCGCCAACAATAGACGCCATAGACTTCGTCGCCGCTACATCTGTACGCTCGCTACTAATTCTACGATTTGTTATTCCTTTTGCAAACCAACTTTAAAGTTACTTGGAAAATGAATAAAGATACACATTTCATAAAGAAAACGCCTAAGAAGTCAGATGTTTTAACAAAATAATTCGATTTTGTATTACTAGATATTGCCCGGCCTAATTCTAGTCTTTAATATCAATGCATAAACATGATAAGGGCAAGAGAGACAATTGGTTATAATCAGTACGTTATTGAACCTTTAATGTGCGGTTAACCTTACCGATACGATACAGTTTTGATTTTTGTAGCAATTTTACAAGACATGAACATAATGATATTTGTAAAAATAATAATCCCAGAGCCGTATTGTAGGAACTGTTCCTTGCATACAAGCTGTAAGTATCCCTAGCTCGTGGGAGTCGTGGTCGTGGGCTAGAAAAAACCCTAAAGTAAACGTTACGTTCTAGTCTGTGAAGATAATAAGTTATCACAAAAATGTTATCACGCTTTGCGTTTCTAAATAAGATAAGACGCCATGGGGCGCCTACGTCTAAAGATAAGTTCAAATCAAAATTGTGATAACAAGACGTTGACACAATTTCTATCCGCCTTAGATTCCCAATATTCAAGTTGCTACCATACTATAAATGGAGGTAATATTTACATATTTGACTGTTACTCTATCCCTAATTATTTAGTACCTATCGTAGAAGTATTCAAACAGGATTTTGCTTTACAAAGAAGCGACCAAAGAAGAGGTGTGCCGTTGATAGAGAGCTACCGCAAATAACCAACAAATATGAAAATATCGAATTCAGATCAACTCGTAATATAATTACATGTAACCAACTGGCAGGCAGCGGCAGCATTGGCCGATGAATTATGCAAACGGCATGGCATACATCGCAGCGCTCACCGCGACGACGCCTGAATATTTAACCTTTAACACAATCGCTAAACTGTAGCTATTTTCCTTGACATTAGATTTCTTTGAAACCTCAGTGTTCTGTTCGAGCTATTATTAAAACAAGGTATGCATTATTTTTAAAGAGCATCAACTTTCATTACTTTAAACAATTTTGACTGACATATTACCGGGACGTAGTCTTTCATTGTCTAATTGTCATCTAAAATGTGCAATGAGTACCAACTAAATAAATTCTAACGTGGTATGGTATTCAAACATCCTACATAAATTAAGGTTAAAAAACAAAAGTGTGGCTACATTATATTTTAACGTAGTAATTGGGAGAAGACAATAAAAACTAAATTGTAGGTATGTCAAGCATCAATTAGATGCAGTGAGCATGGCAACCGATGCGTCTGCCAATGATGAGAGATCGACTTGAATGGCCGGTTCGCGTTGAGCAGCCGCGCCGGTCGGTCGGTTATTTCCGATTGACATCACCCAAATGATGAATATTTAGTGAAGCCATAGCGAACCGATAGCAATCGTCAAAGAACATAGCCTTAATTACGTCGATAGTGGCGGTTATGTACGGTCTCTTAAATGATAAACATAGACTCACATCCGATTTGATACTGGAAGCGCATGGAACGCATCAGAGGTATCCAGTAAAGTCGCCGCAAGTTGACAATCATTTAAAGTTTTCGAAAAATGATTTTTCATGTTCAATGTTCATCATGGTTCTACGATTAGTGTGTGGTACTCGCCAGAGGATGCCTGATCTTGTGATTGTCTGTGATACCTTTATGTGATTATGTACTTTCATACCACCTCCTCCCAGTCACTCACCCCAGCCTCAGTCGGCTCAATACGAGACCGAAACGGATACGCTGAACCCCTTATTTATCCTTTCTGCGCCAGTTGCTCAATGGATACCACTGATGGACTGACAAGACTTAGACCCAGCGCGTGGCGTTTAAGCATACGTGATCCGTCTCTTCGGGACTCCTCGTGGTCGAGAAATGGCCGTACAAGGTTAGTATTGGCAATCTCCTCAGGCGATATGAATAGTGCAAGAGCAGACAATGGTACAAATTCCATACTCTTGGCCACAGTTCTCGTGAAATGAGGCTAGCCAATTAGGCTAGGACAGCCTTTCTTGATTTAGTCTTGTGTTGTGATACTCAAATTCATTCATTCTATATATATATATGTACGAGTATCATGTAATCTATATATTATATAAAATTCAATGTGCTGACTGACTGATAATCAACGCAAAGCCCAAACCGTTGGGTCTAGACTAGATACTCCAAATTTGGCACATAGGCTCCTTATAAAGCGCAGGGGTGCACTCAGAAAAGATTTTTCGAAATTCATCGTCTAAAAGGGGTGAAATAGGGGATGAAAATCTGTCAGTTTTGAAGATAGGATCTACAAATTTTGTGAACACAATTTTTGTTTTTGAGGTTGTCGATTAAAAATGAAAAAATCTACCCCCAAAGGCCAAAGGGGTGAAAAGGGTGGATGAAATTGTATAAAAAAAGTCCTTTATTTTCTAAGTAAAAGTGTTAGGGACTTCAAATTTTGTATTTTGGTTGACGATTGAAAATAAAGTTTTACCTGCTCGGCGTTTTTGAAAATTCCACCCCCAAACGGGGTGAAAGGGGGATGAAGTTGAGTAAGAAAAGTCCTTTATTTTCATAGTAAAAGTCACTTTCAGTCTTTTTTTATTAGGCTTATGGTTGGAACTTAAATAAAATCCCCATCTTGAGAAATCAACCCCTAAGGGGTCAAAAAGGGGTAAATAATGTTTAAATCGATATTGGTGTCGTTATTGAGGTTTTATGGGATGTTGATTACAAAAATGTCATCAATTTTGAAATCCGATGCAGTGGACATGAATCAACCTTTAATGTTTTAAGAAAAGGGTTCAAATTTTGTATAGATAAGTAATGTAAAATAGACATAGACATAACGACTTATCTCGATAGCTTTGGAGCATTTTCTACTACTTTCCCATTCACACTTATCCATTCGCTTATATTATAAATGCTAAAAAAGACTGCACTGTCTGGCTGTTCCTTTTCACTAGCTAGAGAATTCTCTCTCTTTCTAATAATTTTTGTGTTCATTTTTCTAACGCTATTAAGCGTCTATCACACCACACGGTATACCGGCCCGGTGAGAGAGCGAGATAGAGAGAGAGGGAGAGGTAGAGTGCCGCCTATACCTCGCTCTCTCTCTCTCACCGGGCCGGCGGTATACCGTGTGGTGTAATAGACGCTTTAGTGTAAGTAAGTTAGCATCTTAGTCTCCACTTATCTCCACCACCACGTAGAACAATTTTATGCAATGCAATTCTATCGTTGTAGGAGTCAGTAATTTTCTGTATAATTTGGATAAATAATAAAATTATGTAATAGAAACATATTTTAGAGGTTGTGTTGGTTGTTAAAATACATATATTTTTTGCGATAATGTATGAATAAAACATAATAAAAAATTCAGTATATTAATGGGTACATTTAGCCTATGTAAGATTTCAGTATTTTATGAGGTTCATCTGTATTTCCGTCAAATTAAATCTGGTCACACTGGGTCAGAGCTCATTCCGGCCGGCCGCTTCGACATTTCTGCCTAGAGTGCGGATAAAAACCCTAAAATAGATGACAATCGGCAAGTGCAAAAAAACTCGCTCATTAATAGCCGAGCGAGGGAAACTCGCCGCTCGCCGTCGCCGCTTGTCATCCGTTTCTAGTTTCAAACTTTACTCGCTCATCGCGCCGGGCGGTCGGACAGCTGCCTTACAATCATTTGATAAACAAATGTTAAAGTATTGATGTATTATAATATAATCTACAATAGCGTCACCAAGTCTGTGATATTTTCATTGTGTAATAAAAAGCATTCACCATACAAAATTGTTATTAGGTAAATCTCTGAACATACCAGCACCCCGACCGCCTAACGGTATAGCTTCTGCTATTGCTATGGCTATCAAACTTCAAACTCTCATAAAACTCTTCAACGATGGCGTTTTTGTCTAATTCCTACATATTTCTATTCATCTACTGGATACACAATTGCATTTTTAGTATGAAAGTGATAGTGTCAGCGAGAGCCCTTGTAGGGGGTTTGAAAAATCGATAGCTATAGCGATAGTACAAGCTATACCGTTAGGCGGTCGGGGTGCTGATTTGAAACATTGTGTTCCAGCTTGAACTAGGTTAATGAATACATTCAGTTACCCTTGCAAGTAGCGTGTTGGATGCGTTGCTAGTAAATTATCCGTTGGAAGTTCGATTATGTACTTAACACATTATCTAGCTATAGCATATGGAACGATATTATTTCGTCATCATCACGATAGAGGAAATGTACATCTACAGCCATTTTGATTGTTTTGTTATTTTTCCAATAAGAACGGGTCGATGTTGAAATGGAATAAAATAAGCTGTGTGTGAGATATTAACGAATTTATTTATTTTTTATGAAAGGCCCATATACCGCAATTTGTGTGAAATATGACATCGCTCAAATTTCCCCCGCGGTTTCTCACGGTGGCATAGATCCAACGTTGACTTTTCCGCATAAATCCTTGGACTGGTTAATTCGTCCAAGCATAAATCTGACTGAATCTGAAATCTGAGCGATGGCCGGGGTTATATTGACTTCGAGGGTATCAGTCGATTGAGGCTTATTGGTATCACCTACGATTTCAGCGAACCCCACAAAAAGTCTGGCGGGGTCAAATCTTGGTGGCAAGTTGACAACACTTTTGAAAAACATAGCGTTCCCGTTCATGCAGAATTTCCTTGCTGGCGTATATATTATATGGCACGCAGGGCCGTCCTGCTAGGACCACGGATCGTCTACGTTCATACTGTTAAGTGTGGGCTAAAATCACCGATCTGTAGCGATCGTCATTGACAGTGATGGCCTCACCAACGTCGTTTTCGAAAAATAAGGACCAATTACGCCTCCGCTCTCCGGCCCACAATCCTAACTAAATTAAACAGTAACTTTTATAATTAAACAGTAATTTATGCACTATCACCAGGTGAATCTAGTGTGAGTTAAAATCTTCCCACATACACCAATCTTGCTTTAATACAGCCATTCATGAAAAATGCACCTAATCTCTAAAGATGATTTTTCGCGTGAAATGGGTTTTTTTTTCGCAAACTGTTGGAGCCCAGTTAGAGTAAGTGGCGGCGGATATTTAAACTTTAATACATACCATAAAAATGGCGATACATAGACCTTTCCATTAAAAAAAGAAATTCGTTAATACCTCACCACACAGCTTATTTTACTCCATTTCAAAATTAACCCATCCATAATGAAAAATCCTATACATCTCTGCTATGCCCATGTGTTAATGTTGTAGTTAAATAATAAAGTATCATTAATATTTGATATTAGTAAAATAATGATCATTCTCCCTTATTACTCTACTTACATAGTTTCATAGTGTAATAACAATATTACTTTACTAATTTAGCAATTTTTTTTATGTGACAATGAAGACTGTTAATAAACTACTTGATACGATTAGATAACTAATAAAACTAAAAGATTAGATCTATTGACATTAGATTTTAATTTGTGATTTTATCTTCCAGTGACCGATTGTTATCGCGATCGCCTATCGTCTTAAGACTGATTTTCAAATTTGTAGCGAAATACTTACGATTTAATTATAAATCAATTTTAATAAATTTCATACAGGCACACCAATTATCTAGCCCACGTTAAGTTTCATGAAGAACTTGTGTTATGGATACTAGATAACGGATAAACATACTTATATGCTTTTTTTTGTAAATACATACATACTTAATATACATATTAAACACCCAGACCAAGACAAATAGACATGTTCATGCACACAAATATTTGTCTTGTCCGGGGATCGAACCCGGGACCTCTGGCGAGAAGGCGGGTTTAGTACCCCTGCGCCAAACAGGTCGTCAATTATGGTGAAGCATTACAGTTTACCAAGCCACACTTTTAAATGTTACATAGGTACAATGCAACTTACTAAACAAGTCTATCTAAAGTTTTAAATGTGTGTGACATAGTAAGTACCTATAGATAAAATGTTCAGGTACTATCACCGAACGTATATCTATCATCTGACAGGTTATCATTCATGACTTCATGACACGCCTATTTTAATCATATGCCTGCCAGTACTAATATTGACACTTAAGTAGGTACCTATCATTCCTGTGCTGTGGTAATACAATAATTCCTGTGCTGTCGTAACGTGAGAAATGTTTTGCGCAAGTGATACTGAAATGAGATTTTTGTTATGAATAGGGGTCGCAATTGCAACTCTTTGTATTGAAAAACTCCAGAAGGCTATATATAACAATGTATTATAATATTAAAATAGCAGGATATAATGGATTCTTACATTGTATTCCCTGTACTGGCAAGCAAACATATTATAACTTATAACAATAAAAATTATATTGCGTCTCGTTTATTGACAGCGAAAGGTATGGACAACAGGGGCTTTACCATCAACTGTAATGCAATTCATTGTAGGTTGTGAGAGTAGGATGTTGCCATATGGCACGTCTAGCGGCGTCCCGCTCTTAATACCTGAAAGTAACCTAAAATAAATCGCATTACAGTTGATGGTAGGCCCCCAGAAGTGGCCAGTGGATCTTTCCGTTGAACAACTAGAAAAGACATATTTTCCAAAATCTCAATTAGGCCTCAGCAGACTTAAAAACATGGGTAATATTACTAATTTTCTGTGTTTTCTTTTAAAAACCAAACTTTAAAAGGTCTATTCTTGTGATTTGATTGCTGCATTTTTTATAAATATTTTCATTTTATCGTCAATATGAATGAAAATTACCTATAATGTACCTATACCTACGTACAAAGTTTGACTAGCTTACAAATAAAATAAGTTTTGGACTGTTGTACTTTCGAAGTAGTGAGTCGTGACTCGTGAGCGTGACTATCTCATTCATCTGTGAAAAATATCACCTACTACCTACTACCTTCTTAATGAATCGTATACATATACCATACAACATACATATTATAACAGTTTTCGACACGACTTACATATTTGGCAAAAACAAATCTCTATGGTAATTATAATTACTTTTATATTTTTATATTAATTGAAAACTATAGGTACGCTAATAATGTCAGTAATTTCATTAAATTTACCTTCCATAGTCCCTTCCAACAATTATTAACACAAAATTCATACCAAATTTCCATCAGTATAAGTATAAGTGTCTTAGGATAATTATTAGGATCCTAGGGATATTACGAAAACATCGATAATAAGAAAAAGGTGTTGTCATTTCTCAATGCTACTGAAAAAAGATAGGGTTTTTGTGAACAAACGAGTTGCCTTAGTAAGATTGCGAAAATAATTGATCAAAAGCACTTAAATTGAGTCGAACTTGTTTTGGAGCGATCTTTACTGGATAATGTCTATTTATAGTCCAGTCAAATTAGTCCTTAAAATAGAGGTAAGGTTACAATAATTCCCATAGAGCTAAAAATTGGTATGAATGTTCAGAATACCATTATAAATGAATTGTGAAAAGTCCCCATCAATCCCCCTTGTGCAAAAATTTTTATTGATGGTGAAAGTTTGCAAAAATAGGTTTTTCGCGTTTTTCAGCTAAACGGTGAGTTTTACAGCAAAAATAGTTCAGACAAAAATTGTAGATCATCCGATTCTCTACAAAAAATGTATCTACACTTTTTTTCATAAGTATTGCCATTTCCGTGATATAGCGGTTGAAAGAATTGAAAAAAAAAATTTATTCGTAATATGCACGTTAATGTTATATGAGTAAATACATGAGTCCCTATGTCTTATACATACAAATTATATAATTCTTAGAATATAAATGAACGTCAAAAACTCCTCCCCTATTTTCATTTAGTCGCATGGCCTTGAGTAACATCTGTCTTCCATTCAATTGTCAGCGTGGCGATGCTCGTATACCTGCTCCGTTTCGAAGGTCTCATACTCAACAAAATACTGTTAGTGACAACTCGTGGCTATCGCTTATATTTTGTAACAAAGTTTGTGCATTTTACTGTTTTAAAAAAAAAATGTCGCAATTCTGCTTTATTTGTAGTCAACCTTTGACTGAAAGTGGAGTTGTTACTGTTGATCGCGGCATGAAAGCATTAATTGATGCAAGTATTGAAAGAGGTGATGAGTTTTCGGAGTACCTGAAAGACCAGACATCTGTAAAAATTCATGTGCAGTGTCGAAAAAATTATACTCGAAAAAGTAGCATTGATGCCGTGAAAAGACGGCGCCAAGAAGAAGAAGCTGGTTCATCAAAAATAAGTCCTCCTCGTACTAGAGCACGAGTAAGTGAAACTACATTTTGCTTCAACCAGTGTTCTTTATTTTGCGGCAATGAATTAAATGAAGAGTTGGAGAAGAAAAAAGCACTGCAGTACCGACGTAAGATTTTTAAAGTGACTACACTTTCGTTCAAAGACAGTATTCTAACTATAGCTAAAACTCGTTGTGATGATGTAGCCAAAGCTGTTGCTGCTCGAATTGAATTTGAATATGATTTAGTCGCTGCCGAGGCTAAGTATCATAACGATTGCTACAATTCTTTTCTGAAACCGACCACTGGGGGTAAAGTCGGTCGTCCTAAAGATGAAGCTACAAATATTGCGAGGAGAGAAATATTTAAGTATATTGAAAATAGCGATGATTGTCAATTCACATTAGACGAATTGAAAAGTATTTGTAAAAAATCAACAATAGATAACAGAACCATTAAAATGCGATTGAAGTTGGAGTATGGTGATAGAATTATTATTACAGAAAAATCAGGATCCTCAACATTCGTATGTTTTATTGATAGTCACCATGATATTTTAAATCAAGCTTGGTACGAAAAAAAAAACCGATAAAAAAGAAGAGCGATTTCGCATCTTAGAAGCTGCAGCAGCAATTATTCGAGAGGATATTCAATGTGCAGTGTTAGATAATTCTAATTATCCTCCACCAGGTCGTATGTTTGAAGATATTGATACAGACATTCCAAAGTCACTGACTTATTTCTTAGAGAAGGTCATTTTAAAAAATAAACGCTCCAATTTAGATAATTTACAATTAGTATGCACGAATATTAGCCATAGTATTATGAGTGCTGTTCGGCCTAGGTCTCTCAAGTCCAAATTACAATAGGCCTACCGGGGAAACCACGTTAAAAAAAAGCGCCAAGCACACTACCTCATAGGTGGTGTGGAAACGTGTGCATATTACGAATAAAATATTTTTTTCAATTCTTTCAACCGCTATATCACGGAAATGGCAATACTTATGAAAAAAAGTGTAGATACATTTTTTGTAGAGAATCGGATGATCTACAATTTTTGTCTGAACTATTTTTGCTGTAAAACTCACCGTTTAGCTGAAAAACGCGAAAAACCTATTTTTGCAAACTTTCACCATCAATAAAAAATTTTGCACAAGGGGGATTGATGGGGACTTTTCACAATTCATTTATAATGGTATTCTGAACATTCATACCAATTTTCAGCTCTATGGGAATTATTGTAACCTTCAAAGTCTTATTTGACTGGGCTATTAAAGGTGTATACGATTACTAAAAACGTTGGAATTCCCTGAGGGAGGTTCGTAGACGTTAGTAGTGGAAGAATTTTTGATTGTAGTAAAAAACAGTTGATTAGAAGCACTTAAGTTGAGTTGAACTTGTTTCGGAGCGATCTTTACTGGATAAAGTCTGTTTAAAGGAGTAACGGTGTCACAAAAATCGTTTTGAAAAAATACTCCTAAACAAAAATATTTTTACGAATAAAAGTGCACTAAAGTTTATCTATAAAAAAAACAGCTGGGAAAACATGATTTTTTAAATTTTGGGAGACAATTTTTTTTATTTTTTTTATTAGTTCTATCGAAAATAGTTTCACTACTATCCACTACTTATCGAAATCTTTCAAAAAACACAAAAAAGTAGTTTTTCCAAAGTCGGGTGCCAAGTTCACACAGGTCTCATTCCTAACCCAACAGAAAAACCCGCAGGAAGCGATGAGCAACGCGCAACTTGGGTCAAACTGAATCGGTTCAGAACTGGACATGGGCGTTCGAATGGTCTTTACAAATGGGGACTTAAGGACTCGCCAGCGTGTGAATGCGTAGCCCCTACAGAACATTAATTCCTTGTTCTGTGGCAGCCCCAGACCAGACGCTGCGCCACATTGCAGAGGAATGCCCACTATATTCTCTCCCTGGCGGCCTGAGAGAACTTCACCACCTGACGCCCGCAGCCGAAGAAGGGCTGTTGAACTTACAGATTAAGGTTTAAGACGCCGCAGTTTCGCCATTCGAAATGATAATGATGATCAATGTGTTTTTACAAAAACCCTATCTTTATTCCGTTAGATTGGAAAATGTCAACACCATTGGCTTATTATCCGTGTTTTCGCAATATCCCTAGGATTTTAGCGAAAATTCTATTTATCAAATCATCCTACGACGTATGCATGGTTTACATCTTATTTTAAGAAAACAGTCTTCATCGTGTGAACGCACCATTTATTTCATTATCTCCTTGTGTTTCCTAATTCATGATAAAAATCCCTATCTAGAGTGAATGAAGAATGTATTCTTCCGGTCCTCCCACATGAAAAAGAGTTATACCTAGATACTAAATTAGGTACTAAAAGGTAATCATGTGATATGCAATACCCTAAGGTCGCGGGTTAGAATCCCGTTTGCGATTAACTTGTGAGCCGAGTAGATTTTTCTAGTATTATTGCGTTTCGAGTAATAATACCTCATTGATTTTAAGCAGCGAAATCCTAATTCGATAAGGGTCATTCCACGTAACGGGTGTTACAGGTCGTTACACTTTTAAGAAATTATTAAGCAATGATCTTGAAGACAAACATATATTTTTTTATGCCCTTATCACCTACCTTTTATATTTATATTTCTATGAACAGTTAATCACATTTAAATAATCAAAATATCAATAAAAAATATGAAAATTACAAGCCGTTGTAACGTTAGTTACCGAGTACAAAACGAAAAAATATTATTTGCGAAGTATCTTCATTTATAAGCATTCTTTTCCGATCTCTTATTTTCTCCTATAGATATGCTTTTGAAAATATTTTTTTATATTTTCCCGATATTTTTTTATGCTTTCCATAGCAGAGGCCATTGCGTACCTTTAACACAATAACCAAAGCTTTTAAGCACTGCCAAAAATACTTCCTAAAAAATATATTTAATCCTAAGATAACTTGAAACACAATACATATAATACCTACCCGTTACGTAACGTGTGTTACAGATCTTTTTTAATAAAATATCATAACTGACAAATATTAGCATAAAACAAGGGATGAAACTTAATAATTTACTATCTTAACCTTGCCTAATGCAATGAGCGCACATGATTAAAAGTGAATTAAGTAGGCGACCACAACGTAGGAAAAATAGTAACATACAGCGGCAGTCAGGCTGCCATCAAAGCCCTTGACAAAACGGAGACTACCTCAGCCTGGGTAAAGAAATGTAAACGAATCATCCAGGAACTTGCAAACCTGGCCGAGGTAGAAATTGCCTTGGCAATGAGGAAGCCGATGCATTGGCTAGGAAGGGGGCTGATGAAAATAAGTATAAAAAAATAGTACTGCGTACCTACATTCCTTATCTAACGAAAAGGAATGAGAAAATAAGTTTTCGAGAAAAAGGAATCTCAAAAATGTCATTCCGTTTGGTTTTATAAGTGGTTTGAGAGTTAATCTATAACATAATTTTATTTTTCTTGTGACGAAAAGAAAGCATTATGAGTTTATGAGTGACGGACGACTCATACAACATAATTAGGTAGGTGCTTTAGGGCCACCGAATTATCGTTATGACACGTGAACATTATTTATAGATTGTAATAAAAAAGGGTCTACACCAGTGGGGGCATTTTTTGTCAAGCAACTTCCGTTTAATATGAGACAAAAGTTGCCGCCGCCGCCGCCTAAGTCACCGCCGCAAAATTGCATGTTTATCGATCTTTTATAGGATACACTTTGGAGAGTGTGCGAGAGAACTGCACGGGGTACCAGACACAGGTTACCTTATCACCCGTACGTAGTTGACGTTCCAGCGATCCGTACCAAGCGTTGTGCTGACACATTTCTAATGCGAACCGCTTAAGAATGGAATTCGCTGCCTGCTCATGTGTTCCCCGATTCCTACAACCGATTCTTCAACACGAGTGTGCATAGGCATTCCCTGGGCAAGCATGTTACACCTTAGACCACATCCTGTTTACTAAGCACTATGGTGGTCAAATGTCTGTCCAGTTAATTGTAAAAAAAGAAGTTTGTTAAAAACTCAGTGCCAATTTTCATCCATATCCATTCAGTAATTTTAGCGTGAAAAAGTAACAAACAAAAAAACCTGATATACTTCCGCATTTATAATACTAGCGGCCGCCCGCGGTGTCACCCGCGTGGTTGCCGTTGTCGTGGGAATACCAGGATAAAAAATAGCCTATGTTTTAATCCAGGCAATCTTCTATCTGTGTGCCAATTTTCATCCAAATCGGTTTAGTAGTTTGTGTGTGAAAGAGTAACAAACATCCATCCAAACATCCTGACAAACTTTCGCATTTATAATACTAGCGGCCGCCCGCGGTTTCACCGGCGTGGTTCCCATTCTGGTGGGAATATCAGGCTTAAAAGTATCCTATGTTTTAATCCAGGTTATCTACTATCAGCGCTAAATTTCAGACCAATTCGTTCAGTAGATTTAGCGTGAGAGAGTAACAAACAAACAAACTGACATACTTTCGCATTTAAATATTAGTAGGATTAATAGGAAGTAGGATTAGCGACAGGGTTGACTAAAATTACTGTTCAAATCGTCTCAATTTGAGACAAGTAACAAGGCCATCCATCTCATTGTTACTTTTTTTTTTAATCACGACAGGAGACTCTTAGCCTTCATCATACCTGATGATAAGGCTGAAGATGAAAACGAGCCTCTCCCGGAATCCTCGACCACTCAGGAACTGGTTATCTTATCTCTGACTGCCAGAAAACAAAAAATCCTGAAAACATTGTTGTTATGGCGTCCGTCATACTTAGATAAGATGGTGGTAGCCACACGGACTCACAACAAGTCCTACCACCAACCAAACCGAATACAATATATACCCCCCACTGGGAATCGACCCCGGGACCCCTGGGTCTGATACCGGTGGTTGTAGCACTAGACTACAAAGGCGGCCCTACATACATACATATATTTTCTTTTTGACCACAAGCACTCCTCAAGTAAAGCATTGCTCTGTCCATAGCTAAGGACCTTGACCTATCTTATGAGATCCAATAGTTATCAAATCATCTAGTAACCTTGTAAGGAAAACCTTATACATTGGCATGACTTTCAATTCTAATTAGCAGAGAAACCGCCTTACTTGTATTTACCTTAGAATGTTGCGTATTGTAATTAGACCTACTAAATATATTGCACAGAATGATTATGAGAAAAAAATGGATCAGTGACTCAACCCATGCAATGTTATCAAGTCATGCACTTTGGGTATAATATTTCTTATGTCTCTTTAGTTTATGTTTATATAAGTTACTATTTTTTCTTTTACTTGTGCTAAGACTTTGTACCATGCCATGTTTCATGATTCTAGGTCAATGTGATAAGCTTTTTTATTTTAACTTCTTAAATAGAGGCAATAGCAATAATATTAATACACTATAGAATCCACAAATTCGCTAGAATATCTACCTATGTGCTGTGCACACAGAAATCTTCTTTTCAGAATTTTTCAATGCAAAGAAGTTGTTTGCTATTTACAAAATTATTATTGCTTGCATAGTCATACACAAAATCAGCCACATAGGGGCATGAGGTGATCTTATATTTATTTACTTTCCTTTTGAGATGTGGAGTTGTAATGTCTGTATATTATTTGATTTACAACCTACAATGGTTACCGACTAACCTACTAATAAAATTGCCTGTTAAGATTAAACATGCCACCAAATAATGGCATCTTGCTAATAAGATTTTTAATCATGATGCCTATATATGATTATAAAAGAAGTTATGTATTCAAATCTTATTAGGTTTTTATTTGAGACCAGGTAAATTTTTTTATTTTAATTATATTACCACAACCATCCACATTATTTTTCTAATAGCCCAGTCAAATAAGACTTTGAAGGTTACAATAATTCCCATAGAGCTGAAAATTGGTATGAATGTTCAGAATACCATTATAAATGAATTGTGAAAAGTCCCCATCAATCCCCCTTGTGCAAAAATTTTTATTGATGGTGAAAGTTTGCAAAAATAGGTTTTTCGCGTTTTTCAGCTAAACGGTGAGTTTTACAGCAAAAATAGTTTAGACAAAAATTGTAGATCATCCGATTCTCTACAAAAAATGTATCTACACTTTTTTTCATAAGTATTGCCATTTCCGTGATATAGCGGTTGAAAGAATTGAAAAAAATATTTT
This sequence comes from Chrysoteuchia culmella, assembly GCA_910589605.1. NCBI lineage: Eukaryota > Metazoa > Arthropoda > Insecta > Lepidoptera > Crambidae > Chrysoteuchia > Chrysoteuchia culmella. The sequence goes on along the minus strand of OU342651.1, from coordinate 13,972,013 downwards.
ATTCGTAATATGCACACGTTTCCACACCACCTATGAGGTAGTGTGCTTGGCGCTTTTTTTTTAACGTGGTTTCCCCGGTAGGCCTATTGTAATTTGGACTTGAAAGACCTAGGCCGAACAGCACTCATAATACTATGGCTAATATTCGTGCATACTAATTGTAAATGTTCTAAATTGGAGCGTTTATTTTTTTAAATGAATAAGTCAGTGACTTTGGAATGTCTGTATCAATATCTTCAAACATACGACCTGGTGGAGGATAATTAGAATTATCTAACACTGCACATTGAATATCCTCTCGAATAATTGCTGCTGCAGCTTCTAAGATGCGAAATCGCTCTTCTTTTTTATCGGTTTTTTTTTTTCGTACCAAGCTTGATTTAAAATATCATGGTGACTATCAATAAAACATACGAATGTTGAGGATCCTGATTTTTCTGTAATAATAATTCTATCACCATACTCCAACTTCAATCGCATTTTAATGGTTCTGTTATCTATTGTTGATTTTTTACAAATACTTTTCAATTCGTCTAATGTGAATTGACAATCATCGCTATTTTCAATATACTTAAATATTTCTCTCATCGCAATATTTGTAGCTTCATCTTTAGGACGACCAACTTTACCCCCAGTGGTCGGTTTCAGAAAAGAATTGTAGCAATCGTTATGATACTTAGCCTCGGCAGCGACTAAATCATATTCAAATTGAATTCGAGCAGCAACAGCTTTGGCTACATCATCACAACGAGTTTTAGCTATAGTTAGAATACTGTCTTTGAACGAAAGTGTAGTCACTTTAAAAATCTTACGTCGGTACTGCAGTGCTTTTTTCTTCTCCAACTCTTCATTTAATTCATTGCCGCAAAATAAACAACACTGGTTGAAGCAAAATGTAGTTTCACTTACTCGTGCTCTAGTACGAGGAGGACTTATTTTTGATGAACCAGCTTCTTCTTCTTGGCGCCGTCTTTTCACGGCATCAATGCTACTTTTTCGAGTATAATTTTTTCGACACTGCACATGAATTTTTACAGATGTCTGGTCTTTCAGGTACTCCGAAAACTCATCACCTCTTTCAATACTTGCATCAATTAATGCTTTCATGCCGCGATCAACAGTAACAACTCCACTTTCAGTCAAAGGTTGACTACAAATATAGCAGAATTGCGACATTTTTTTTTAAAAACAGTAAATTGCACAAACTTTGTTACAAAATATAAGCGATAGCCACGAGTTGTCACTACGAAGGAATGCTTACGACTAACAGTATTTTGTTGAGTATGAGACCTTCGAAACGGAGCAGGTATACGAGCATCGCCACGCTGACAATTGAATGGAAGACAGATGTTACTCAAGGCCATGCGACTAAATGAAAATAGGGGAGGAGTTTTTGACGTTCATTTATATTCTAAGAATTTTATAATTTGTATGTATAAGACATAGGGACTCATGTATTTACTCATATAACGGTTTTAAAAATGAATATAAAAGAACATTAACGTGCATATTACGAATAAAATATTTTTTTCAATTCTTTCAACCGCTATATCACGGAAATGGCAATACTTATGAAAAAAAGTGTAGATACATTTTTTGTAGAGAATCGAATGATCTACAATTTTTGTCTGAACTATTTTTGCTGTAAAACTCACCGTTTAGCTGAAAAACGCGAAAAACCTATTTTTGCAAACTTTCACCATCAATAAAAAATTTTGCACAAGGGGGATTGATGGGGACTTTTCACAATTCATTTATAATGGTATTCTGAACATTCATACCAATTTTTAGCTCTATGGGAATTATTGTAACCTTACCTCTATTTTAAGGACTAATTTGACTGGACTATAAGCTGATACAAGAATTAACATCACCTGTAAAAGATCAGTATCATCCAACCATCAATATCTATTAATCACAACAAACATAATAATTGTGCATGAAAATTATATTGTAGAAATATGATTGATATAGTAATTTTAAGCACTCATACTGAGGCTTTTTTTATATTATGTATCTACCAAAAATGATTTCAAAATGAATTATGCTTGCTAAAAAGTACTACAAAGGTAAGTAGGTATTGAGCAACCCAAAGTTAAAATTCAATTTAAATATATAACTCATAATGATAAAATAAAGATGTAGAGTTGTTATAGGGTTCATTAGGCCTAATTAGAATGGTATTTATGAACTATGTAACACACATGACAAGTTGTGTAATATCATTTACATCATACATAAATTGGCACATAAGATGTAGGGGACAAATTCTTATTGTGTCATTCAAGGTACAACTAAGTAACACTTAGTTTTCTCTAACATTATCGTGGTTTCAACTTCACACATGGTGTGGTGTGGTGCTCATGGTGCACATACATCAATCACATGATTTTGTTACCAAGGGTCACATGACCCCGATGCATTCACTGCAAGCACGCGGCTAATCACAAAAAATATATTTGTGTGAAAATTCAGCGTTACATAACTGAAGGCATGACCATAGAAGACTTACCTTTATTAACATTCTCGTAGCCAAGTTTGTCGTCCCCGTTACTGCTAGCTGAACATTTTTTCACTTTTTGAGAATTACTTTTAGCAGAGTTATCATTCACTTCACTACCGAGAGCCATCACAACACGAGGAATCAATCCGTAAGCGGTTGACCGCGACAAGCACGGGATCACACTCAGCTGAAAGAGAACATGCGGTGGAATAAGGTTCAATTTAGAGTGATTATTCCATTATGGGAGTGCGAAGTCCTCCCGTACGAACACGACCAACTTCAAATTTAAAATCGATTCTACGTTGTACGTAAATGCCCAAAGGAAAAAAGTCGAAGAAGTACATTCGCTTCCTTTGTCACGCGAAAAACTGTTCTGTCTTATTTTTTCAAAGTTGATTCTGAATAAAACTAAATCGATTTTGGATGAACTCTGGCAAACAAAAGCAGCAATGTACAGAACAGAAAATTCTACTGCTGCCTTCGCTGTCTTGACATTTTTTTTTTTTTTTTTTTTTATTTAATTTATTCATGACCTGGATACAAAGTCCTTCAGTTGCATACATATTATTATAGTAGGTACAAGAGGTAATCAATTTCAACTTAAGTCTTGACAACAATATAAATAACAAAGAGAAAAATTGATTGAAAAATCCTGACAAAACACTTTTGACATGTAAAACAAAAAAAAAAAAACGACAACTACATACATAAAATACTAACTTAACAATTAAAGTATTGTTTCATAAACTTAAATTTTCTCTACACTATTTACAATATATTTATACAAAGGAATAAAAAAGTCAGTATTGCTAAGAATGTCTTGAACGCGGCGGGGTACACTGATTCGGTTTTTATTATGGGTTTGAACTGAAACGAAACTGTCAATGTCACTGAGCATTATTGACCGTTGGTTGGTAAACTTTGAACAATTGAAAACAATGTGTTGTAAATCAGCATCATCTTCAGTACAGCAGTGTGGACATTGTGCATTATTGTAAACCTTGATTCTGTATAGATGCGTTGGAACCAAACAGTGGCCGAGTCTCATTCTTGTGAGAACTGTAATAAATCTTCGGTTTCTTTTAGGATCACCTTTAACATACCAAGGATTCACTGGTAAGTCTTTCTGTATTTCAGCATACCACCTGCCTTTAGTTTCTAACGTAGTGTTCCAATAGTCATTCCACAACTTCATAATATTTTCCTTGAAGTAAACATAGTAATCAGTAAACGGAAGTTGAAGAGTATGAGTGTGGTCTTGATCATGTTCCATGTGTGTCAAACTGTCGGCAATCTCATTTCCTTCTATGCCACTGTGGGAGGGAACCCAAACAAATTCTACATTTATACCTAGGTTAATAAAATTTTCTATCATACTAAGAATTTTACACAGAATAAAGCTAGATTTGTAAGATGAGGGTCCATCAAATAAAGAAGTTAGTACACTTTTAGAATCAGTTATTACTAAAATATTTACACTATTTACATTATTCTTTATATACATTAAAGATTGCAGAATAGCATAACTTTCAGCTGTGAATATGCTAGAATTGTTATTTAATTTGATACACTCACAGTAATTAGCTTGAGGGTCATAAAATGCTGATCTAACATTATGTTTGTCTTTAGAACCATCTGTGTATATAAAGTAACTATCATCCCTATTATTTTTAAATTCTATAAAATCAAATTGATTAGATATTATATCTAAGTGGATCTTATTTCTATCATAATTAACAAGACTATTGTAAGAGCATTCATAAATAGGCCATTTATTACATTTGTATGTATTTTGTGATTTAGTTTTAACATTGCTATAAATTTGTATGATTTCAGTACCAGAAAGAAGTGACTGTGGAGTTAGACTAGAACCTGCCATGGAGTGTAACAGTTCTGTCATTTTACTGAGTTTCAAATTTAAACAATTGTCAGAGGATAAAGTTTTTAACAAGAATCTCTCAGCTAACTGGAGACGCCTAATAAATAAAGGAGGTATGCAAGTTTCTACTTCTAATGAGTTAATAGGGGTGGAGCGCATTGCTCCGCAAATTAGTCTAAGACCTATATTTTGTATAACATCTAATTTCCTGAGATGGGTGGTACTAGCATTCAAGTAGGCTAAACTACTATAATCAAAATGGCTTCTGACTATACTTTTATACAGCATGGTCATAGTCTTAGGGTCTGAACCCCAATAAGTACCTGCCAAATGCCGTAAGAGATTAATAGCTTTCATGGCCTTTTTACTGATATAGTCAATGTGTTTATCAAATTTTAATTGTGTGTTGATAATAACTCCCAAAAATTTATATTGAGTGACAGTAGGTATTTCAGTGTTATTGTATTTAATTTTTATATCGGAATAATTTTTACTAAAAGTTAAAACTGAACTTTTCTCTGGACTTACATCTAATTTAAGTTTATCATGGTAATATGTATACAGTTGTTTTAGAGCATTATTAATATTGCTTTTTGCTATATCTATATTTTGGTTAGAGCTGTATAAAAGCAAGTCATCTGCAAACTGCAAAATATTAACATTGTCTGTATTTACATGTTTTAATATTTCTGATGTGTATAAGTTGTATAATAAAGGAGAAAGTGTAGCACCTTGCATAGTTCCTTTATTAGCTACACTAGGACCATGCAGCTTGTTATTGTACTTTACATAAATGGTTCTGTCCCTTAGAAATTTAAACAGCCATTGTAGTACAGGTCCTGTTACTCCTATATCATGTAGTACTTGGATAAGCTCTTCTATATTGACATTGTCAAAAGCACCCTTAATGTCTAAGAAGACACAAACCATGTTAGAATTACTTAATTTAACTTCTTTAATATCATGTATTAATGATACAAAGCTTTCAGAGCAACTTTTACCCTTTCTAAACCCATGTTGCACCTCAGGAATTAGATTATTACTTTCTGAAAAGTAGTCTAAACGTAACTTTATCATGTTTTCAAATAATTTTCCCAAACAAGATGATAATGATATTGGTCTGTATGAAGATGAAATATTTTCTGGCTTATTCGGCTTTAATATGGGAACAACACATTGAGTTTTCCAAGCTTCAGGTATGATGAGATCTTGCCATAATTTATTAAAAATGCAGAGTAATATGTTTTGCGCATTTGGATGTAACTTTTTTATTAATATATATGGAATATTATCCAAACCTGGTGTTGTGTTCTTTCTAGTTTGTAATGACTTAGTTAGCTCATTAAAAGTAAATGGTTCGTTCAGAAATGAATTTATTGTATTTTCATCAGCACTATTGAATAATGAAAAAAGTCTATCTTCATTGAAATTGTTACTGCTGGATAAATTGTCTAAAAAGCCAGGAACCCATTCATCATCAAAGTTTTTATTATGGTTGTTACTCCCAATTTTTTTGAATTTTTTAATGTAATTCCATATTCTTGAAACAGGTGTCATTCTATTAAAACTACTACATAAATTTTTCCAAGATTCTGAGCTCTCATTTTTTATAATTAATTTCTTTTGAGCATCTAATTTTTTATATTGTATATAATTGTCAATGGAGGGATTAAGTTTGTATTCATGTAATGCCTCTTTTGAAGACTTAATAGCATCTTCGCATTTTGGATTCCACCAAGGAGAAGGCTTTCTATGGATGTTTTGATTTATATTTTGTCTTTTAGGGATGGTTAGGTCCCTTAAATCATTTAAAATATTTACAAAACTATTATACACTTCTAGACTATCTTTATTTTCAATGTCTAATTCAGAAAACAGAGTTTCAGATAGGGTATAAAATTCTGGCCAGTTATTTATTATAGATATATTTTTCTTCCACAGGACCCACTTCATATTGGGATGGTTGGACATTCAAATGAAGAGATACTGGGTAATGGTAGCTGCCTAAGGGATCATCCTGAACATACCAGTCACACAAATGAGCAATGGAGGGACTAACAAGAGTAATATCTATTGCTGAAGCTTGTCTATTAGGATGTGGACAAGTTGTTGGTGTGCCATCATTTACAATGCATCTATGCATTGTAAAAAAATTCATCTATTAAATTATACAAATTGTTTCCCCTATTATTATTACTGTTGCAACCAAAACTAATATGATGTGCATTAAAGTCACCCATAATTATGCAAGGTTTGGGAATATTATTTAAAATGTTTCTTAACTTATTAGTGTCAAATCTGCCACTATGAGGTGGACAATAAACACAAAGAACTGTAATATCTCCGGACTGTGTCTTAATACTTACTGCTATATTTTGAATGGTTTCATGGAAGTTTGTATTCAACAAATTATATTTCAAACCATGTTTAATGAGAATACCTACACCATTGTGTTTACTAATTGAGTTTTTGTAAATAAAATTGTAGTTAGGAAAATTTGGAATTACTGATTTATCGGTGAACCAAGTTTCATTTAGCAAGCAAATGTCAACTTGTTTATCTATAAGTAACTTCTGTAAAAGTGTTTTTTTGCTCTTTAAACTTTGTATATTAAACTGGACTAAATGTAAATAATTATCCATTAAATTAAGTTTGATATTAATATCTCTTTAATTTTCTTAGTAGTTAAGGGAACTTTGCTATCATTTTTATTACCTAGAGCTATTAAAGATTTTACAATGGCATTCAAAATAATTTCGTTATTAGCTATTTTATTAACATCTAATTGTACATCATTATTTATATTACTTACTCTGTTTAAAGGAGGGTAGGATTTCGTGTCACTAGGGGCTGGTGGAGAACTCACCACAGCGGCATAGTTTTGTGTAGAGTACTTCCTCTTATTTTCTTCAAATTTCTGCTTTTTGATGGGACAGTCTCTAGATATAGCCAAGTGGTTGCCTCCACAGTTGATGCATACAATTTCCTCCACGTCACACTCCTTATACGAATGCTGTCCAGCACATGATGAGCACATCTGTGAACCTCTACAAACTTTGGCTGAATGATTGAATTTAAGGCATTTAAAACATTGCAGGACAGGTGGTATGTATTGGTGAATCGGATAACGGAATAATTGGATATAAGCATACTGGGGTAAGGTTGTTGATGCAAAGGTGACAGCGACAGTGGTTAAGGGTATCAGAGTATTATCTGTTTTTTTCATAAATCTTTTGATGGAAATTACTTCAGCATCACAAACAATATTTTTATAAATCTCTTCATTTGACATATCTTTGGGTACGTACCTCAGTATACCAATCTTTTCCGTTAGATAAGATGGGACGAATGCTCTCATTTTATTCTTTGACAAGAAATCATCCATTTTTAAAAAGTAGTTTGCAGACGTGGCTTTCCTGAATGTTACTCCGATCTTATGTGCATTAATTCTATGCACACCAGTGATATCTTTAACATTTTCGCTGAAGAGTCTGGTTAAAATAATTGGGTTTTTATTCCCTAATCTCTCTTGATCGATAGATTCTACATAAACCGTGAAGTCTCCCGAGCTGTTTTCTATGAATAGTCTCTTATAGTTCGGTTTAGTATAAATTTTATACTTATCGGTTTGTTGCGATGCCGATGGAGCGCTGGAAACATGCTCGCGTTTCCTCTTTCTTTTTTCCGCAGGGTCCTCCCCATCGCTAGGGGGACCCATTTTAAGTTTGTTTTACGTCTTCTGATGTGGATTTGTGTAATTACGCCGTGAAAATTAACTTTTATTGACAAAGAAAATTTAAAGCTGCCGCTCTGTTTGACTTCCCGCCAAAAAGTCTCTTGACATTTCATTGTCCAGGGTTGCCAGATGGCCAAATCGGCATGTCACAAAAAAAATTGTATTCTTTGCATCAGGTAGCCCAAAATCGCACAAAAAATCCATATATGATTGAAGTAGCCCCAAAATCACGCAAAGAACAATGGCCACAAACTTATGTCGGAGAAAATAGACCCTCCTTAAAACAGTCAAAAATCGCGCAAATCCATTTCTGATTCAAGTAGCCCAACCAAAATAGTGCAAAAACAATGATCATTTAGTGCTGACCTGACAAATAGAGTTTTTTAAAGTTGTGTTTATTGATACTAAATAAGACCGTAGCGTCCCTATTGAATTTAGCAGTTACAAAGTTATGTACCTATATAAAGTCTATATTTTGATTGCGAGCTTGTAGAAACGCACAACACAAACTTTCAATAAATGGTCTATTTTTTACGTTATTAAGTTACCAGTGAAGTCAAGTAGCCCAAAATTCACGCAAAAATTTGTCCAAATGGCCCAACTTGCGACCATAGCAAAATACGTAACAGGGGGCCAATTGTCAAATTTTTAAATCTATCGCAATCCCTTTCAATTCGTCATTGGAAAGATATTTACATACAAATGAAGTGGCATTTATGTCAACTGTAAAAAAATAAGCCAGGGTCGCCGTCATCGAAATCGATGAGGAGGACTATGTATATAGGTGTCATTTAAAATATCATTCGTTCTGAAAGGGATTGAATCACAATACCTTTGAAAGGGATTGTGATAGATTTTAAAATTAGACAATTAATTCTGATCGCCATTTCGGCCAACCAAAATGCGACATATCGCCCAATCTGGCAGCCCGATTGCATTCAACAGACAGAGAACGCCATCTATAGATGTTTATAGTTTTTTCTGCTCTTTATATGTACCTAAGCACAACGGGACAACGCGAGCGCGTGAGTGGCAAAGCGAAAAGAGACCATCGGCACGTACACTTAAGCTCGCTACTTGCCTGAAATATCAAATACCGCTCTCCCAACGCGAACGCGCGTGTGGTAAACGACTAGCTAGCTTGTCTACATTAGCTTGCTACATATTAGTAATCTGTGGTCTACATACGGAAGATCGCTCTTTTCTTATGAAATAATTATACGAATACTGAAGAATGTATCATTCTAAAAAAAAAAACTTTCGAATGATGAATGATCATTCGATTAAATGTTCATGAATCATTTGAATTATTTGATTGTTATTTTTTGGAACAATCACCCATCGCTGGTACAAACAAGCTGTCATCATTCATCCGGCTAAACAGCATAAAGTCAGGGCCGGTCTTTATCTTCATGGGTTAACAAAAAAAAAATTACATCATTCATTCTTCTTCTTCTTTTAATCCAATGGCGGAGATTGATTGACATTTATTATCTGTCAATTGTCATGTTATGTCTGAGTGAGTACCGAGCATAGAGATACAACAGAACTACCGAGCACAGAATACTATTATTACTCCTATACTCTGATTTCTTATTAGATGGACTAAAGTGACAGCTGCCGGTGCACTTAATTTTTTTTAATGTTGCCAACTGAAGAGCGAAGGTCTGTGACGTGAGTGATTTTACCGATTAAATTGAATTATTGTGTCATCAAAATGATTGTTAAGTAGTGTTTAATCAAATATTATTTAAAGTAAGTACGTATATTTCGCAAACTTGCGTGATAAATAGAAGTTTTAAATTAAAGAACGTGCTAAGAAACCACAGATTACACGGATGTCCCTTGTCGAGGATTAAGTGTCATTTGTCTCCGATTGATTGTAAGAATATTTATTACGCTCTAATCGTTGGTAGTTTTTGTTGCTTTGTTAAATTTTCCCTTGTAATCTGATTTTTATTAGATTATAATTCCAAACTGACATTTATTAACGTAAATACATCTTAAGTTTTGACGCGCACTGTTCATTGAAATCAAACAACTTTTACGGATAAGAAGCGCATTGTTTATTTACACGAGTAAACATACGGTTAGCTCTTTTTGTCGATAAATATCAAAAGTAAAAGTGGTGGTCGGCCCGATCCGGAGTTTTCTTGGCAGTCTCTTTTTTCGAAAGTCCTCCCAATGTGCCAGTTGAGTAATTAGTTTTTCTTTTTGCTAGTAATAAAAAATCTAAAGAAAAAAAAACAAATCAAAATATTAAATTAATAATTGTTGCCGAAGTAAACAACTATTAAGTTTTAATTAGTAAATGTAACCGTATACGATCGCAAAAATAAAATAAACTTTTTGATGGTAGACTTGTAAGTAGTCATCCCGTGACCACGGCATCTAAAAAGATGCCAAGACGTCGAGAAAACAAAATACCTAAAAACACACGAAATTCATGTTAGATCTAAATTCGTGTAAATTAATTGCATTGTCATTGCAGTGCGCATTGTCCCGCTGCGTATGAAGAGAAGAAAAAATACCTCTATAAACGGGGTTAATCGATCCAAAATCGTTTTCATTTTGCTCTTTCTTGGAACCGGTATTTCTAAGGTTAAGGTAGAGCCAAACTCTGATAAAACGCTATGTAGCAATGTAGCTCATTAAGTTTGAAAATTAACCGGTTTAACTAGCCCTGCTTATAGATAAGCACTTTCAAATCGTCAATATTTTTCCCCTACCATTCAGGTTATCTTTTAACTGTCAAGAAGAACGGCCACAATAAACTTATCAGCTTTAACAGAAGCAACAACATTTACAACGGATCTTGTTGTTGCCAAACACAAAACTACAATCGAAAATATTATAAGAGGAACATATTAACCTGATCGCCTCGCCAATAGTAGGTACATACTTAACGCAACTTTAGATTAAACGGGTTTATTTATGTTTTTAAAGCGCTCTCATTACAAATACGTTGGAAGCGGTTTTTATTAAAAACTTTAATTAAAATTTCTATTAACCGGCATGTACCCATGCTCAGTGCATCATTCGATTGCACGAATACGATAACGAAAATCGTTACAATTTTGGCACAAATTTTATCAAACAAAATCGAAAAAAAACAAAATAAAAATAATTTGAAGCAATTGTGAAAATCATTGTTCTGACAAATCAACAGTTAAAAGATAACTGGGTTATATTTATTTTTCTTAAATAAGTAGCTTCTTATTTTGCATTGTATTTTGCATTTTGCATTTACGAATGTTCGAAATTGAACATATAATTGAACTTCAATTAGGTAAGGGTACAACACTATTTTTTGTTTTCCGTAAAGTGGTATCATTACTAATGTCACTTTAGTCCAGTCGTTTGATTTGTGCTCCTAGCGGAGGTACCGAGAATAACCGAGCATTGTTTTGATTTCGGAGAAGAGAAGAGATTTCGTAACAAATAAAGAAAACGGAAGAATTGTATTTCAACGATTAATGTTTATTATTTATTGCCATTGTCATAATAACTAGCCAAACTGGCGTCGGAAAATTACCCCAAGGTAAAAACTATTCGTCTATGAGGTATAAACCTTGAGTTTCTAGATTTTTCTTTATTTGTGGAGTTGCCTGCAGTATGTAAGACTGATAGTAGGGTTTCATTCAATCTGACGATTATTGCAGAAAATGCTGGACGGGTGGTATTGTCGCTCCATAGCAAATATGCAAGCCAGCGAAGCCGCTAGTATAAGCAGCAGTGCGCCTGCCGAGTCGTCGCACGCCCGCGATTCCCGCAACTACTCCAGTGACAGCAGCAGCGAACCCGATTCTGAGCCCAACTACAGGGCTCAATATCTAACACTGAAGAAGAAACTGAAGTACCTTATCTATGTCAGTATTATGAATTATAGAAATTATATGTACTACATTTGAAGTAACAGTAATGTTAACTATCTTGATATACTTGCAATGGGCCTGAGTGGAGGGTTATAAGCTGTCCTCCTTGATCAGACATACATGATATGATAACAGCTGTCATCTAAACAGTCCCCCTAAGGGTGGTATTCCACTTAGCCAATATTGTGGACAAAGATTTGATCAAATTTCTTTGACATATGCCCATTCCACTGTCTTGTCCTATAAATATGTCCAAGATTTTTACATATTTCAATGTAAATATCAGTGTTACTAGCACATTGGGTGAAGTCATCCAATTTCTTTAATGCACTTGGCATATTGAACCGAGATAAATAATAATAAATAAATATTTGCATATGTTGTAGGAGGATTTGATAAATAGCATTTTCGCAAAAATTCTAGGGATATCGCAAAATTACGGATAATTAGACAATGGTGTTGATATTTCTCAATCTTACTGAAAAAATATAGGGTTTTTGCAAAAATACGGGTTGCTTTAGTATCATTGGATATTCTTTACTCTAATTGGCTTAATTTTTGCTTGCTTGCTAACTCTTATTCTGATTGGTTCACAGAAAGTTTACTATACATGAAGAATGGATTGACATTTGAAACATCAAGTCAACCAATCAGAGAAGATGTTGTTTTGGATGGTCTGACCAGCCAACCAGTGTTCTTATTTCAAAATAGCCAGCGATTCTTTTTGTAATCTTACTAAGGCAACCAGTTTTTTCGCAAAAATCCTATCTTCAGTAGAATTGAGAAATGACAACACCATTGTCTAATTATCTGTGTTTTCGCAATATCCCTAGGATTTTCCAAAGAAATTGATTTATTTAATTATCCTGCGACACATACAATCACACCAAATATCTAGCTCACATTAAGGTGTTAAATGCTATTTGCTTCAGGAAAATGAGTGCTTCCAAGATGCCCTTAGATCAAGTCAAAAGAGGCTATTAAAAGTGTCAAGGGATCGCACTTTTCTATTGGATAGACTACTACAATATGAAAAACCTGAAAGTACTACATCAGAGAGTGAAGATACAGAATCATCTGATGACACAGATTATAATCGAATGGAGGTAATGAAAAGGTAACATATAATTATATAAATAAATATTACTATTAAGATCTTTAAAATTGTAATATATACTAAGTTTTTACATTCATTTCTTTTGGAGCAGAAGGAATGAAAATTAAGGCTTTTATTAAATAAACGCTTGTAGCTATAATCCCTACAGAAGCTGCTATGAAAACAATCACCAGAAAAAAAACTTATTTGCTAAAGACAGTAGCAACCAGTAACCAAATTAACTGATATTTTGAAATGTTTTAAATTTTGAATATAATACTTACAGGAAAAAGTCAGAAGCCAATGCATCAAACCAAAACTCAGCACCATCTGCTGTCAATAAAGGAGCCAATCCTGTGAAAAGGAAGAGAGTTGTTGTACCCAAAAAAACAAATGCTACACACCCAGTAAGTATTTTTAACCGACTTCAAAAAAAGAAGGAGGTTCACAAGTTGACTATATATGTATATTTATTATTATGTATGTTTTAATATAACTTCACCAGCTGTCAACCGATTTTAATAATTATTTTTTTATCTGAAAGAACATAGTTCAAGACTTGAACTATGTTCTTAAATATATGGGCCCACACTTAGTGTGGACCCATATATTTTTTACAAAGATCAGAGGCCCTACCGCGCAAGCGTCGTCGGCATCGACATCGACTTCATTTGACAGATGGATGTGACATATTGCTCTTAGTCTTTGGTAACTTTTCACTTGTGTAAAAAAGAAGCAGCAATGTGTCACATCCATCTGTCAAATGAAGACGATTTCGATGCCGACGCCACCTGCGCGGTAGTACTTATTTCATACCATCATCATTCCCTGGCTAGTACTAATTTCATAATCCTGAAAAATATAATTTACGTTTTGGCAAGTAGTCATTTACTTACATGACATCATTGTTGTGTATGGGCTGATTTTTAGTGTAAATAACGGCACATGATGTAACAAAAAATTGTGAAATAAAAAACTTTTTATAAAAAAATTAAAACCAACTTCAAAAGTAAAAATTAAAACTTTTGGAGTTGGTGCCAGCAAGGCAAGCACAATAAAAATATAGTTAATAGAAGTGCAATGTAGAAAGTCTTGGCTGGCACCGATGTCAATTCTTGAAGTTCGTTTTACTTTTTTATGAAAACCTTATCCTTATCAATTTGAATAAAGTTACTGTAATTTGCTTTTCAAAACTGTCAAATCCCATACATTTTTAACTATAAACCTTGTAAAAGTATAATCCATAAAATATTTGGTACAACCCACAGTATATCTCGTATGTAAAAACAAATAAGTTTAAGGCTCGGACTATAAGCATCGGGGTCCGATCCGGAGAGAAATTATTCAGTTCGCTAGCACTTGTTTATTTTTTATATTTCGAATGGAAACTATTGACTTAAAATCTATATACGGCAGTTACACTCGCGTGCGAGTGGCGAGGCGAGGTGCGAGACGATATGACGAGGCAAGAGTCTAAACAGCCTCCTTGCCTCGCGTCGTCTCGCGTCTGGAGCGGGCGGGTGGAGTCAAAGGAGTCCAGTGTTGCCAATTCATTCAATTCACTACAAAATATACTAATGATGTAAAAAAATATGCTAGGTAAGTTTTTTAAGCCAAATAAAATGCCAACATAACTTTAAGTTTGATCCTTCTAATATTATAAATTCAAAAGAATGTTAGTTTCTTTATTTGTTACTCTTTCACGCAAAAACTACCAAACCGATTTGGATGAAATTTGGCACACAGATAGAAGATAGCCTGGCTTAATACATAGGCAAATTTTCTGCAATATACCAATTCTGCATAAGCAGTAGGTACAAAAGTACTGATGTCCAGTAAAATCGATAAAAACTACTGGAAAAGAATCGGGTTATACTTTTTCATTTTTTTTTCGATTTTACCGAACAACGAAAGAAACTGACATATTTTCGCTTTTATAATATAGGAAGATAAAACTTAAAGTTATGTCGGCATTTTATACAGCTTTAATAAAAACTTACCTAGTATATTTTTCACATCTCTTCAGCTTAGTTTAAAGTAGATGAATTAGCAACACTGATCGTTCGACATCCGCACCCCTACCGCCTAACGGTACTGCTATCCCTATCGCTATAGTTTTCAAACTTTAAGCTCTCGTAAAACCCTTCAACGATAGGGTTTTTGTCCAATTCCTACATATTTCTATGTATCTATTGGATTCATTATAGCATTTTAATTATGAAAGTGATATAGCGAGAGTGCTTGTAGGAAGTTTGAAAAATCTATATCTATAACGATAGCGATAGCTTAACCATTAGGCAATAGGGATGCAGGCCTTGCGTCTCGTCTCGCGAGTGTAACTGCAGATAACTAACGTATTAGTTAACGTAAAAATTGTGCTTAGCTAGGGCTATTCAATATTTAAACAAAGTTGCAAGAGATGACAATGACGTATTTTGATGGTGCTAATAATTATGTTACTTTACCAGCGTCACATTAATATGCGATAGAAGCTGAGGTCAGAGACCAATTCGTATAATATTCTTTGTTACCAATTATTACTATTTTTTATGTGTAAAACTTTATGTTAGCCGAATAAAAGTTTTTTCTTTCTTTCTTTACCCTAAGTATTACATTATCTTATATTTAGTTTAGCATGATAAAAACCTGTATTGACCCTGCGGCGCAAAAAAGAGGGTTATTGTAATTTGACTTATTTAAAAAATAATGGGCACTTTTGTATGGATATTCTGTGATATAACTATTGTTACCGTGCAGTGGCTTAAACGAAGTTTTTTTTATCATATGATTGAGAAATAAAATAGACATTTTTTATATTTTTTGGACCTTTTCTTAAGTTATGTGTCGCCCAGCATTGTCCGATATGGCATTTAACATGTTAAGAAATTCTACTATGAATTATTTTTTGAGGAGAAATGCCCTCCTACCTCTCGTGAGTCAGTCGTCACATTGGCGCGTAATTTTTTCTGAACCACCCGGACGTACGTTTGACAGGCACGTCAGGAAAAAATCAGAATCGGATGGCCCCGGATCAATGTAGTACACGCGGCTAAAATTCTAATAATTGTTTGAGTGACGGATTGAATCCGGGCTTGTCCGGGGCCGGTTTTTTCCGGACGGAAAAATTCCAGATGCTTATAGTCCGAGCCTAAAACTTGATGGATAGAAAAAAATCTTGTCAGTTTCAATGTCACTTAAACACCGGCTTGTTTATTAATTCACTGCAAAACGGAAAAGTCCCTTCCAATTGACTCCGACTTTACACGGTGAATCCTTACCGATAAAATCTGCAACTTCTTTGCCTGAACCTGTCTTCCAACCTGTACTTTGGCGAGTATAGCGACTCCATTGCGAAGTGTGCTGCAAAGAAACTGGGCGTCCTCTCTAAGGCTAGGCGACACTTCTCTCCGAATCAGCTGCTCCTTTTATACAAAGCGCAGATTCGACCGTCTATGGAGTACTGCTGTCACCTGTGGAATAGCTTCTGGAATCGATTGAAAACCGTGCCAGGAAACTCATTGGAAACCCAGTATTGGTCACGACGCAACTTCAGAGCCTTAGTCACCGTCGCATAGCTGCATGTTTATCAGTATTTTATAGATTACACTTTGGAGAGTGTGCGAGAGAACTGCCCGACCTTGTTCCTTCAGCCCCTTTCCACCATCGGGGTACCATACGTGGGTTACCTTATCACCCGTACGTCGTTGACATCCCAACGGTCCGTACCAAGCGCTTTGCTGAAACATTTCTTAAGCGAACCGCTAAAGAATGGAATGCGCTGCCTGCTCATGTGTTCCCCGATTCCTACAACCTGGCCTCTTCAAGGCGAGAGTGAATAGGCATTTCCTGGGCAAGCATGCAACACCTTAGACAACATCCTGTTTATTAAGCACGATGGTGGTCAAAGCCTGCCCAGTTATTATTAAAAAAAAATACATGCATGAGTAATGAGATGAGAGTACAAGATAAAATAGATGTAATCCCGTAACTGTAGAAAAGTAATGTCTGCCTTACCATACCAGTAGACCTAGCATGAGCGGCTTTTATCGACTCAATAACTCGATAACGCGTCGCTGTCCCTCCCGCTCACATCGTAGCGGAGTAAGCAAGTCAGCATGATGCGCTATATCATATCGCGTGTCATAGTCGTCTTCATGCTAGAGGGGCAGGGATAAGTGTGATTATTTTTGAAAATTAAATCACAAAAAATATGATTTGTTTTTTCTAGCACCAGGCTGCAGGTGCAATGTTGGCAAAATCATCTCCAGGCCTCGGCTTTGGGCTGACAGCTGGAGATGGCCACATGACCCCCGAAGAGGTTGAGCGCCATTTGCAGTCGCGTCAGTCTTATTTGGAACTGCTACCGGAGAGAGCGCCCCCTACCGTCCCCACCGAAATGTTTAGCAATGACCCTTCGCTTGACAGGTATGTAAAACATATAATGTAATTATGATAGGTCAGTATGGATTTATTTCTCGATAATTATGCTGAAGATTTTGCTACCGTACCGTCTATAATCTTTGATTTTATATAAAGACATTGGACAATGACGAAGAATTATCTATAAGACAGCACTGGTCCCAGTATTCATTTCTTGTGTTGTGTTACCTACAATCGTAATGCCCGCCCCTCCGCTAAAATCAAACTATTTATGAATATATGTCGTAGAAGGATTTGATAAATAGAATTTTCGCAAAAATCCTAGAGATATTGAAAAAACACGGATAATTAGACAATGGTGTTGACATTTCTCAATGTTATGAAAAAAAATATATATTTTGCAAAAATACGGGTTGCTTTAGTAACATTGGATATTCTTTACTCTGATTGGCTTAATTTTTGCTTGCTTGCTAACTCTTATTGTGATTGGTTCACAGAAAGTTTACTACACGTGAGAGAATGGATTGACATTTAAAACGTCAAGTCGTCAACCAATCAGAGAAGATGTTGTTTTGGACGGTCCGACCAGCCAATCAGTGTTTTTATTTCATAATAGCCAGCGAATCTTTTTGTAATCTTATTAAGGCAACCAGATTTTTGCAAAAATCCTATCTTTTTTCAGTAGGATTGAGAAATGACAACCCCCATTGTCTAATTATCCGTGTTTTTCAATATCCCTATTATTTTCGAAAAAAATCGATTTATCTAATTATCCTGCGACATAATAATATATATGTTTTGCATGAATGCTGAATGTGAAGTGTCTAACAGGGTTTGTTTATCCGTTTAATTTTCAAACCGTTACCGCAGCGAGTACATAGAAACCGTTTTATTTCGTTTACGTTAGGTACGTAAGGTTTCGTTCTACCCAAACCTTAAAAAAACCGGTTTCATAAAAGAGCAAAATAAAAAAGGGTTTTGAATCTATTAAGCGGTTTACAAAGGTTTATTCTGCTCTTTATAACACAACGGGACAACGCAGGCGCGTGAGTGGCAAAGTGAAAAGCGACCTGGAGCACGTAGACATAAGCTCGCTACTTGCCTGAAATTACCGCTCTCACAACGAGAGTGAGCGATTAGTAAATCGAGTAGCGAGCTTATGTCTAAACACGGAAGGTCGTTATTGCCCTGATCGTCTCGCCAGTAGTAGGTAAATTTCGCAGCTTTGGATTAAACCGGTTTATTTAGGTTTTTGAAGCGCTCTCATTCCGAATACGTCAGAAGCGGTTTTTGTAAAAACCTTGATCAATAACCTCAATTAACCGCTCTTTTTTAAACCGGTTTCAAGCCCTGGTGTCTAACGTATTTTAAATGTTTTGTTTCAGTGAGTCCAATGACGTTCTGGAAAATTCGCCAAATGTAGAAGAATGGTTTGATTAGCGTTTGTGTATTTACATAATAGGCAGAAGGTGCCCCTGACAATGTAATATTATAGGTATATGGGTGAAATTTGGTATTTCACCCGAGTTCTTTTCGTAATAACACGTGTTGTGAGGCTCCATTTTTAACTCAATCTACCGTACAATTTCCGTATTTTGCAAAATATATTTACTAGACATTGGCAAAATTTGCGAATTATATCGCGAGCACGCCATTAATTAAGATAGAAGAAGATGGGTAAAATTTAATCCTTTGATAACTGAGGCTACCATCAGATGTATGTACTGCCTGCACTGCCGCATGCTTTCGGTATATACAATTTTACATTTTATGGCAGTCGAAAATAACTACATACAGTGGCTATTTTTTACTTCAAGCCGTCGGTTGATTAAAGTGTGCTAAAATAAATTAAAACCTAAGGTAGTAAAGTTCAGGTTTCATATTTGGATGCATTTTACGCGAGAAACCGAGCGGCTGTCGCGTAGTCTTAAGTTGCGTACATCGCAAGAAAATATAGAACTTAGCTTATGTACGGAAGATTTATTTTACTTCAGCACGTAGTTAAATGCAACCCGCGCTGGACGTTTGTACCGTACAATAAATAGTATGTAACTGCATGCCGTCAACTATAGACCACAGCTGTTTAAAGTCGAATGTACAACTGCAAACAGTTGCAAGGTGAACGGGATTAGGACATCATTATATACTGTACAAAGGCCTTCCTTTTTTCTATACTGTACAATGGCCTAGCCCAAGCTCTATACATTTTTGGACCATTTCCTGTAACTTTAGAGAGTCTCAACTTAAAATTTGTTATAGAGGGTCTCTCGTTTGGAATATATATAATAAAATTATTTACTTATATGAAAGTATTTACGATCATCAGCACTGGATTTAACAAGATAGTCAATTATTTTCAATAAAAACTAATGCTAGATTCCAGAATCATACAATATGTAACCAAACCAAGGTGTTGACTATTTTAGAAAATCAAAATATCAGTACCGTTAAAGCACATCCAAGTCATAAAATCTGTGATCTTAGATTGATTTCAACCCTTAATATGGTAGATGTTGGGTTGGGAATCGGTTGAGCTTATTTGACATATTGTACAATGGCGCGTGGCGGTTAACTATATACATTAATTAGAATAAGTAAATTTAATTTAAAAGCAAATAATAGTACCTAATGAGTAATAAAAAATTATAAGAACATATACGTATTTTATTAAATACACTTTTTTTTAAAATAGCATGTCCAAGGCGTGAGAAGCAAACTTGCAGTCGTATTGTATTGGTAACTAATACAATACGGCTGCAAGTTGGCTTTAGGTGCGTGTTGGCAATAACTTCTCGCGCCTTGGACTTGGAACGACTTTGTAGATAGGTTGGCTTGGCTTTGACTTAACTTTAAAGGTTTGAGTGCTTAGTGTGAGTTTTCTCACCTTACTCGCATAAGCCGAAGTCTGCGAATAGAGTAAAACTTTCAGCCTTATTCCCCTTGTGTTAATGCTATCTGTCAAATTTTTACTCTAACGCGATGGTAACGTTTAGATATTTGCAAAGTCACACTAGGCCCTCGGTTCAGACCGAGAGAAAAAAGACTCGAGAATTTTTTGTGTCACTCGAAAATAAACTTTAATAACATTGCCTTATGCTCCGTTCTCACATACGGTATTACTGGATAGTTTTACTCTAAAACGAGTAAAACTCACCGTGTGGACGTGGACGTGGCTCGATGCACGCCCGTGACTTGATTTTGGCTCGATTCTGTAAAACCGCTGGCTCGATCGCGTAAAACCGTGTGTGATTACCTACTGATTACGGATCATGGTATTGTACTCCTCGATTCCGCTCGCATGGCCAGTAGGCTTAAGATGAGCACCGCTACAAAAGTCTCGACGCTTGTCGCGCACTGTCTGTCTCGCTCACACCCGTACTGATATGAGCGCGCCAGACATCGCGAGATAAATTTCGTCCATTAGTTGCGGCGCGGCGCTCATATTAGCCCTGATGGAGACCGTGCGAGCATCTTTTGTTGATGTTAACGTTTGCACTTAAAGCCAATGTTAATCATGTTTATTTTCGAGTGTCATATAAAAATTGCTGGAGCCTTTTTCCTCTCGGTGTGAATTGAATGGGCATGCGATAGAAAGGCGTTTTACTGAATATTGATCAATCAATCAAATCGAACAACAATCGTATAGATTGTTTGTTCGATTTGATTTAATAGAACTACTTAAAATCTAAATTTTTGTACATAGAATTGTCATTGTATGTCTGTACACGACATCTCGGAAACTACTGTAGGCTTATTACGGGTACTGTACCCCTATTACGAGTTTGCTTAACATGACATTAACAGGACTCGTGAGCGTAGACTATCGGATACACTGCTCATGTCGGTAAAACAGTCGCTAAGTGTGAAAGAGACAGAGCTACATTTTACGTTAACGTTTACTGTAAAGTCAAGTTTGCCAAACTCGTAATAAGCCTACTGAACTGAAGTTATTAACTATCAAGAGATCGACTATGATTTGATAAACAAGATATCAAGAGACCGACACTGATTGGTCCCCACTCCGCTCACGCACGCGCCTCGCTCGCCTCGCGCTATCTCGTTTTGTCGCGTATCTCTTTCATTTCCTTGTAAATAATATAGCCACTAGTTGTAAGTCCTTTTAGTACTTTATCAACCATTTCTGTAAATAAATTAGAGCGTCTGCAAAACCTTTGCATAAGGTTCATTTTCAATCTCCGTAAATATGACCAAGTGTCATCGTTTCGTAGCAAACTTAATTCGCCGGCGCAGGGACTTACACAGTCTTAAGCTTCTCTACACTATTCTTTTCCTACCCACTTCACCACCTTATCTCAAAAAGTGTTTTTCCTTTCTTTCTTCATCCACACATTGCACTCTGCGTTCTTCATCTAACCTTTCCCTAGAATTTCCTCGCCACTGTTCCGACTTTGTTACCTATTCCTTCTCTCATACAGTTCGACTATGGAACGGACTGCCCGAGGGCATCAGAAAGGCTCAAACTCTAAGATCCTTTGGCGATCAAGTTAGAAGTCATTTCCTATCACTCCCTCCTAACTTATAGTTTTTTTTTATCCGCGTCACTCTCTCCTAACTTATATGGTCTTTTTTATTTCTCCCCATCACTATTTATGTTTGAATTTATACTTACTTTTTATCTTATTTCACTTTCTTTTTGCACCCATTTCCCTACTATCCTTTATCTATACTATCTGTCACCCAAGGTTGCCTGGAAGAGATTGCTATGTAGCAATAAGGCCGCCTATTGTGTGTTTACTGTCGTTTTGTGTCTCCTTTGTATTGTATTTTCCTTGTAACTATGTGCAATAAAGTTTATTTTATTATTATTATTATGAAAATCACGATTCCAGGACTATATATCAGGACTTCTTGTATCATTTCTACTCTGAAGAATAACCCCTCAACAGATTAAAACTCTTAAAAATTTTGTAACATGTAGCTAAATACTAGGTCTAGCGAAAATATAGGCTACATATTATTTTGAAAAAAATGGAAATCCTTATGCAGGAAGCTAAGAGACCAGCTAAACTATGAGAGATATGGAAATGCCGCCTTAGCAAACAGCAGTGTACCACGTTCGATGCCGACCGATGCAAAAGCTGATACATTAAGTCCACGGGAGCGAAGTCGCTGGCATCAACTACACATAAATAAATAAGAAAAAAAGAGAAGTGCGAATATGGATGACAAAAACCCTTTTTTCAGTCCATGGTTTCGAGCACAATTTCAAGGACCCCCTTAATAAAAGAAAATAGAAATAAGTTTTTCACCTCACACGCTCGGAAAAGGATTACTTGTCATTCAGTTTCAGTAGAAAATCGCAATTTGCGGCCTAGCGCGGTAAAGTACTTTTTTAATTTAATACCTAAAAATATGTCGTAATGCGTTCCGAATCGCACTATTGACTTTTTTGTTACATTTTATACTTATTTTAAATAGTTTTGAATTAATTATAATACTCCGTTTTGGTTTTATTACCTATATTATTTTAGTTCTTTGTATCATAAAAACAATAACAATAAGATTAAACTATTTGTTAGAAGAATTTTATATTAGCCTGGGTCAGATTTCACAACCTATGATTGGATTTCGGAACGTGGCATAAACCTTTATTTTTAAATTGTATTTCTTGTAGGTACTCAATGTCAACATTTCCCAATTAGTTTTTATTGTTATATTTATGTGACAATGTATTCCTACTTCAAATAACTTTGAATTAACTATAATATTCCCTTTTTTATTATTTTAGTTTTTTATATCATTAAAACAACAAGAATAAGGTATATTTTTCGAGGGTAGACTTATAAGTAGCCAGTCATCCCGTGACCACGGCAGCTGTAAAGGTGCCGAAACGTCGGGAAAATCAAAAAACCCCTTAAAAAACCTAAAAATACGGACAATTACAACTTAGTTCGTGGAAATATAGCGCGTTTGATATCCGTAAAAGTTGTTTTATTTCAGGTATATTTAGATTAAACTTAATGAATAAATATTTTTTTACCTGAAGTTGACCGCGGAAACAACCTAATAATGTTCCTCGCTTAGCTGTTGTAAGGTGAAAATTGTGTTGCGCTCGGCAGAAAAGTATTTAGCGTTTTGTACCTTTGAAATCCTCGCTTCGCTCAGGATTCAATCTTTAAACCACTCGCTACGCTCGTGGTTCAATCCTAGAATCCTTCACATGCTCAGATTTCAATAGAGGGAACTCGCCGCTATTATCCAACTTTACAGCCTTGCATAACAAATAACTATTAGTTTTTAGTACCAGTTGAAAAAAAAAAACTAGGTATTTCATAAAAATGTAAGAGGTCGGTGTCTGCCTTTTTCTAGTAAATTAGTATTAGTTAGACCTGCTGGCATTCATTCATTAATTCCCCCAGGGGTCCTCGGACCACAGGTTAAGAAACAAGCTAGAATCACGTTAAACAGTGCTTACATAGATAATGCAAGTTTTCTCACTTTCGCAGAAGTTTGCATGAAGAGTATAACTGCAAACTCGCTCTAGCTAGGCCCTCTGAACGAAATTAATACTGCCCTACTTGTGGCTATATCCGAAATAGCCACAAGTAGGGCAGTATTACCCATAGAATATACACAATAATTACCTTTAGTAAAGGACTTCCAATTTGTAGGAAATCAGAAAATGATTGGAACCGATTTCAAGGGTTCGAGCAAACCAGTACGATTTTATGGCTGTCTCTTGTCAAAGTCACCATTCATTTTTAATGTCCTCACTGCTGTGGCACCGACCTTCTTTTATAGATGGATGAGGAGAATGGGCCATGGGGCCCATCGCCAAGGGGCCCCTTAATCCCTGCTTCCAAACTAAAAGACTTGTTGAATAATGTATGGATAAATATTTATTTTAGAGTTACAATATGATTTTGAAGCGTAAGAAGGAGCAAACATCTATCTCTATACTGAATCACACGCAAATTTCATGCAATATAATGTACATTACTATAATCACCATGTTACATGCAAAATTGCATGTAACATGTATGTAAATAGCTCCAATAAATTCCACAATATACATATAATACGATGGCGATATCTTTCTTAACAATTATAATAGGTTACCTGAATTATAGTTATGTATGATAATATATTAACTTTTCATCTTTTGACATACTGAGAACCTAACATGCAATGAAAGTCTTAGCTTCCTAATGATTTTATAACAACATTATAATACTAAGTTGTCTATTCCTACATCAATAACATCTTCATACATACGACAAAAAGAACTACTAAGTGTCGTGAGATTCCTTATAAACTCAAAATGATAAAAAAATAACATAGTTTTATTATGATACGTACATGTGAAATAGCGAGCTTACTAGTGAATAAGATATCAAAACACAAAAACGAGTCGAATTAAAAGGAACTATTGTGTACATTTTACTGAATTGTATTTAGTTAGGTATTGATATTGACAACAGAAAAAAACTTTACAATCGTTTTAGCAAAAATAAATTTGAGATTTATGTACATAACACACAGGAATGTCTGTGAAGGAAATATAACGTAAGTATACAAGTTTAACGAATTATTTTTAATAAGCAACCAAAAAAATAAGATCTCAGATAGCAGTTAAATATTAGCAAAGGAGAAACTCTTTGCAAGTAAAGGTTACATACAAAGATAATTATCACGTACACTGTAGGTATACGGCTTGTGTGTTGTGTATCTAAAATAAACAATATATCTATAACACAATGATTACTATAGCTCTGCTATTCTATACCTTGAAAAAGAGGTATTTTATAAATCCTCGCGAACATGTCTATACAAATGGGAGTACATTGTCTTTATTATCTAAATAAATTTCGATACATCATTCCTAACTTCTATTCAATTATTGCCTACTTTGGTATAAACATATTTACTAAATTTAACGTTATAAAACAATATTCAAAATATTTTATCCCAATGGAACACCTGTATTTTTTAGATAATAGATTTGCGAGTACCAATAGTATGTTTGAAAAATAAACATCTTTTTACATTTAAGCCAATGAATTTTGTGTTGGACCAAGCTATGTTGTTCAAATGAGTTAAATATTTTTAGATAAGTAATAGATATGCGAGTACCAATGGTATGTTTGAAAAATAAACATCAGCTTTTTACATTTAAATCAATGAATTTTGTGTTGGACCAAGCTATGTTCTTGAAATGAGTTAGATATTCCAGTTAGTTGTGTATCTATATAATAATATGTTTAATAATCTATAGTCCACGACGTGTAGGTGCTCTATACTTGCTATACATAAAATTCAACGGCGTATTTATATCTCTATGGACAATTGAGTTGTCAATCAATAAACTAAATAATAGTAATGTAAAATACGTGTATGTATTATACAAAATATAGAAGACAACGCAGTATCAATGGTTAATACGCCCACGAATTTGATACTGACCATAATCAAGCTAGCTAGTGTATAACAATCAGTCAGCACAGCAATTCTAAGAATTTAAAGCCATTGTGAAAAGAGTTACATTACAGGTTACATCAATGAAAATATAAGTCGATTCACATTAGGCATTTTATGTAATATCAAAGCACATAATCTCAATTTATAAAAGTTTTTGCACTTTTAAACAATAGTTTTTTGTAAGTATAATCTGTTGGCAGCTGCCAAAATAAAATATATGTAAATACAATATTTTAGATCATTACACAAATTATTAATGTGTAATAAATATATTATAAAAAAAAATGTCATGTCTGCTGACAAATAGACTAACGTAACAATGACAGCAACAACACATCTGCGGATTTATTGATTAAAATAAAATTTGCTTGAAATAACATCTATTCCTAATTTAGCCATAACAATATTTAAAAAATTTTACACAGAGATTTCCTTAGCATCAGTGCTGGATTCACAGGTGTATTGTGACATTTAAGTAGTATTGAAAATGGGAAATAATTTATCTATATGTTTACTGTACAGGCCTCTTTACTTTTTGTTGTTCATATTCAGTGGTCCATGGACAAAATGTTGTTTAGAACTGATCAGCTAACAAATCGCAAATTTCTTGAGAGACAGTTTCTTTGCTAGACCTAACAGTCAGTCTAAACATTTGAGCTTGCTTGTTTGGTTCCAATCTCATGAGACAACCCACTTGTTGTACACGGGTGTGTACAATACCAGCACAGACAAAATTTTCTGGATTAGGATCAATACCATCTAACAGTTGCATACCAAATCCAGCAAGCTTTGTTCTAGTTCCAGCTAAATCAATGGCCCCTTGTGCTTTAAATATTTTTTGTGCTCTTTGCTGTTCTCCTCCAAGATTTTTCCATCTTGCAAAAAACGATTCTCCATTCATCTCTGTGGGTTCAAAGAACTTGTTCAATGTTAGTGGAAGCTTCAATGTAATTTTTTGAGGTACATTGTTGTAATTGAAAGTAATAGTCATACTTGGTGCATCAGCAAAGTCTTCAATACATTCAGCAGTCAACATTTGTTGAATTTGAGCACCTGCTTCAATTACAGGTTCCATGGGTTTCACCTGGACATTGAGTTTGTGGACATCCGTCCATTGTAATTCTGGATGAATATTGACAACTGGGTATGCAGCCTTGTTTCCATAAAATAATCCAATTCTGCCCAAGTTTTGCCGAAATTCACTTTTGACACCTATTTGAATAATATCGTTTTCAAACAAAACTCCATTGTTTTTAAATAAAAATTTCTTAATATTGTTTTGTTGTACGGTATTAGGACTTACTTTGGGGGTAGTATACAAATCACCAAGGACATCTAAAAGTCCATTACCAGCAGAAGGTGCAGCAGTACCAGGAGGAGTAGACAATCCCAGAAGATCTGCACTGGAATTATTTGTATTATTTGTAGAGTTAATCACTGCAGTGGGAACAGAATTAGGTTGTGGACTCTTTGACTCTCTAATATCCACTCCATCAGGAATACGGCCTGGCTTTTTCTTCTTTAAAACTGCAAGGATAGAGGATTCTCTCTCTGGGAAAGCAGGCATTTCCTCAAGCACAGTAGCAAGGACATCAGAACTAGCCACAATACTAAGCTGTAAATATTCAGATGCTCTTTGTTGTAACTCTACATCAGCAGAACGAAGATTTGAATCGGCTCGAAAAACTTCTTGAACACGTGCCTTTATTTCTGGGAAGAGATTGACAAGTTTGATGTATGTTGACAAGAGCAAAGCTCTGGTTGCTGCAGAACACAAATGATATTTTGAATGAAGTAGTTCAAACTGAACTTGTGGAGATGACCTTGTGTCTCCAGCTATTAGATTGCCAAATTCTCCAAGAATATATCCACCCACTTTAACCATATTCTCATGACAGGTAGGAGCTTGTAAAGCTTCAAAGACAGTTTTTGCAGCATAACCTTGAACTTCCTCTCTGTTAATTACAATTTGGATGACTCTATACCAAACTTCTTCAGACACATAGTCACCTGCAATTCTTATCAGATTTAAGATAACATCAACATACCAAGTAAAATCTGTTGCATACTTTTCAGCCAATATTGCAACTTTGAGTACCATTTCTTCCCTAATAGAGTAATCTGCAGTTTCCAAATAAGCAAGCATTTCTTGTACAATTTCTTCAGCATTTGTTTTATCACACATGGCATACAGCAAATCCACAGCCTGTTGTCGGACTGAAACATCTTTTTCCATTTTCATAGACAATATTACTACTTCCTGGTGTTTCTTGACTGCTTCGTGAGAAAACTCTGATGTTGCAAGATGACACATAGATTCAAGTGCTAGATATCTCAGATTAGTTTCACGATTGCTTAGGAACTGACCCAACTGATTACAAGCACGGACTAGTAAGTTGGGCTCACTGTCATTATGAATGATGAGACTTATAGCTTCAAAAAGAACGGCATTTTTTGCATTAGAGTGTTGAACCTTCTTTGATTTGGGAGGTTCTTGAGCCTTGTTAAATATAGTTTCTAAGCATTCTGACAGACGGCCTCGTACACCTGGTTCTTCGGAGGGTGGTGTGTAGTTCTGCAGTAAACGTAATAACTTAACTGACAGCCATGGAGCGGGCACAAAGTAGTAGGTGTAGTCCTGGAGATCGGTGTAGCTAGCCGTGACAATACGACTCAATCTAGCAACTGCTAGAGTGACACACCCTTTGTACTCTTCTGGATTTTTCTTAACAAGTGCATCAATCAAAGAGGTTGCAGCAGTTACCACACCCATATGTGGGTCATTCAAAAGATGTATTATTCGAGAAGTCCATTCTCCACCAGGAATTATCTCAGGCGACTTTCGGAAGAGTCTCAAAAGGCAAAGTGCAGCAGACTGTTTGACAACATCCATTGTATCACCAGAGACTAACAGTTTCGGAATTTCAGTGCCAAAAGCTTCAGCCATGTCTTTACTACCTATGTTTGCAATACATTGCAAAGCTAGATTCACGTGAATGGGGTTACGAGACTGTAAATCATTTTTAATGCTCTGGATGATCAGCTTAATCAGGTCACTGTTGGTATTGACTAAAACGGATATAAATAGGTATCCAATCTGTTTTTCTGAATATTTATTGGACGAAAGTAAATTAACAGCTTCCATATGCCCAAAGTCGATATCGTGGCCAAGCAGGAAGATAAATAGAAGTTTACACACGTACTTTTTCTTCTGATAACCATCAAGAGTTTTGTCGCCTTTGAACTTACTGCGAATGTTAGCCAACTCCTTATTAATCCTCTTGATTTCAGCCTCTTTACTTTTACAGTTTCTTATATCAGATATGAAGACTGCGAGTCCTCGCATTCCATCGCCCCTGACGGCAGGCATATTGCCAAGCGACTTGTCGAACACCAGTTTTATGCCTTTTCTTTACTTTTCTTGCCAAGAAATCACTATCGCTTTACCGGTAGTAATCCAGGACTATGAATTGTGTAAAGTCTAATAAAATCAATCGGCCGCCGTCATATAATTCGCAAGATACCACAGATGACAGAATAAAGATAAACTTTCTTCTACAACGCCTTCCATTACCATAGACAAACGTCAGAAAAAAACAGTGCTGTACTTTATTGAAATACATATAAGTCGAACATATCTTCACTTCAATCGATCAATTCAAGATAAGTCGATATTGAATACCAGGCATCTTACGGAGGTTCGGTTCCGATTCGGAAAGGTCGGAACTTTCCGATTGATTTTGCACATTCGGTTCCGATAAATTAAATCGGAAGTTATCAATGGAGATGACAAATTAATTTTACCGAAAAATCGTCCTCCAATACTTTGTCATCTCCACCATGCAGTAGCAAGGGGTCAAAATATGGCAAAGGTAAGCCGGACCAAATTTCTCCAAAAATGCTCTTGACTGTATGGTGGCACGGTGGGGTGGTATTTCTAAAGGGGAAGCTGATGGGAATCGAGATGTATGGGATGGATCCTTCGCCACTGGTGCCTAGCCTAATGTTGACCGGTTGAGAAATAGATTAGACGGAGATAAAACTGCGAAGCTTTTATTTTGGTATAATTTGCTTCGTTGGCCTTTTGGAGTCACTTAATTAGATTTTTGCTTATTTATTTATTTATCGTGACAACAACAGCCATACATTAAATAAAATACCATACTTAGACTAAGACCAAACATTATTACATTTTCGGTCAAAAAGTTGCCTACAGTGAATATACGCCCTTAATGGCAAATTATTATCTCTAAAAGATAAATCACCATAGAAATAGAAAAAAAAAAGAAAAGTGTTTATACTAAAGTGCTATTACACAAAAGTAGTTAAGTAATAGAATTAAAGAATTGACACCAGCAGCATTAAGATAAATAAGTAACAAATATAAACATAAACAAATGTAATAATCTATTCATTAAATTAAGATAAAATAAAAATAAAAAAGTAAATAAAAATACTATACCACTGTTTAAGACCTAGGATTACCGTACCTAAAAAACTACACTGGAACTTTGGGTACTACACTTGAATTGGTATATTGCAATTGCAAGCAAACTCATAGTTTTTTTTTTCTTTGTGCCTTTCCCGAGTTAAAGGCAACCCTCCGGATGCGGGGGAGGGAGGTGGTGAATCCTGCATTGGATACCCCACAGCCGGCTGTGTCGAAGGTTATGTCAGACTCTTACTGACTAAACACCACCTTATGGCTGGATTCCCCGGAAAGGGACGGCAGCCTACGTCTGAAGCGACCGTAACCCTGGGGAGGGATACGGCGCGAGCGTCACTCACCTAAGTGAAGTGCGCTATGGAGAAGTACAAATACGTCCGACACCCAGACGGGGCACCATGTCGCGAAGGGTCTCGCGAGTAACAAATAAGCCCAACATTATTACTCGAACAAGTAGATTGCAACAAGGGTGCTGGTTTTGATAATGTCCATCCTATTATAGTTCAAAAACTTTTTAAGGAATTGTCTTTACCTCTTACAATTATCTTTAGGAAGTCTCTTGCCGAAGGTTGTTTTCCTACAATTTGGAAAAAAGCGCTAATAACACCAATTCCAAAAGGCGGTAATAAAAATGACGTGAAACAGTACAGGCCTATTTCGAAGTTGTCCGTATTTCCCAAAATAATGGAAAAAATAATCACTTCCTTCTTGACAAGTCAATTGAATAACGCATTAGCACCAGAACAACACGGTTTTTTCCGGGGTCGTGGCGTCAACACCAACTTAGTGACTTACACGGATTTTTTGCTAAATGCAATGGATGCTGGATGTCAAGTAGACGCCGTGTATACTGATTTTTCGAAAGCATTCGATAAAATAAATCACTCTGTATTAATAAATAAGC
Organism: Chrysoteuchia culmella; assembly: GCA_910589605.1. Lineage (NCBI taxonomy): Eukaryota > Metazoa > Arthropoda > Insecta > Lepidoptera > Crambidae > Chrysoteuchia > Chrysoteuchia culmella. Next base: position 13,940,754 of record OU342651.1, on the reverse strand, counting down.
TTTCGAGGATCGGTATTCATGGTGATCTGCTAAGATGGATAGAATCATACATAAAAAATCGCAGCCAGGCCGTGGCACTTAAAGGTTACCGATCAAGATTCCTAAATATCCCATCAGGAGTACCCCAGGGCTCCCATTTGGGGCCTTTTTTGTTTTCTCTATACGTCAATGACATTGGTCTTTGTTTTCCCAATTCACTCCATCTCTTGTACGCAGACGATACAAAAATTTATAAAGTAATTGAAACTGTGGATGACTGCATTAAATTACAGCAAGATATTAATTGCTTCGAGCGTTTTTGTCAAGAAAACCAATTATTTATAAACTTTGACAAGTGTAACGTCATCACCTTCACTCGAAAAAACTGTCCCATTAGGTATGACTATAAAATATCTGATCGGAGAATTTGCCGTGTAAATTCACTTCGCGATCTAGGAGTGACCTTGGATACAAAACTAAACTTCAATACACATATTGATAATATTGTGGCTAGGGCATATAAACAGTTGGGTTTGATCCTTCGCCTCGGAAAGCCTTTCAAAAAGGGTAGTACACTTAAGATACTATACAATGCCTACGTTCGTAGCATTTTGGAGTTCGGAAGTGTTGTCTGGAGCCCCCAATATTTTGTTCATAAAGAACGGATAGAACGAATACAAAAAAAGTTTATAAAATCTCTTGACTATAGAATGGGGTCTTATTGTAGTGACTACGAAATGAGTGCAAAAAGACATAAAATTCAATTATTAGAACACAGACGCCAATTATTGGATATTTTATTTTTATTTAAGTTAATTAATAATCACATAGACTCCAGTGAACTATTGCAAAAGATTGCGTTGAAAGTCCCTCGTATCTCCTCACGTTCTAAAGACACATTTTATATCTCATCTTGCCATACCAATTACGCAAAGAATACCTTTTTAAGGCGAGCATGTGGTCTTTATAACAAGTCACTTAATGAAGTGGATATTTTCTCAAACTCACTTAATGTTTTTAGAAGGAAAGTAAGTGAATTGTTATTGTAATGCATAATACATAAACACCATTCTACTATAGTTATTTTTTATTTTTATTTTTTTTTATTAAGTTGAAAAATCTAATATGTCAGCTTTTTTTTGTGGTTGCTAAATAAAAAATATTTTTATCTAGTACAAATCCGTCGCTTGTATGCACTATATTACTTAAGTTAATACTTTAAGTTATGGTACTATAGGTTTGTTTGTAAACAATTTTTTATAATATTGTTTGTATATAACTGTTTGTTACCTGAAATAAATAAATAAAATAAAAATTATTGTACATAGCAACACTCATCCATCACAGACCATAGAGCAACTACTGGATTGACAGATTCGGATAGCGGTAAGATTTCAATGTTCTTTTGATGTTCTGTTCTCTTCCGTTCTTTCGAAGCAGCCATTGTGTTTCTTTGGTGGTTCTAATAAGTTTAAAAGTGTGTACGGGCGATCTTCACCTGCCAGCCAGCCTTAAATACGACAGCTAAGTACTTAGTCGATAAGCCAATATTATTTCGTATAAAATTAACGGTAGAAATGAAATTGATCATTTTGATAATTTGCGATGGAAGTTGTGGATGCCGCGAAACTGTAAGAGCTGATGGCTTCCATGATTTCCCTCGTATCGATGTAATGTGTTTAGAGTTATTGTTGTGGTGTATCATGGCGTGTGCAATCCGATGCCCTATTCAGGGATCTAATATCTAAAGTACCTAACCAATTCATAGAACTCTAAAGGGGTTCACCTGCGCGGGATAGCTTGGCCAAACTTCTCACGAGGTATAACACGGGGCCGGAGTAGACCCTTAATTATTCATGCTTGTAGAGCATGATGTTTACGCCCGTATGGGGCAAGAGGTACAGGCCTGTTCAGGCACTAAAGGATTGCACTCCTAGTGATGAATCATATATAAAATTCTTCTAAACTCAGATAGACTACTTACCTTTATACACTCTCATGTCATTATGCAGACTATGTACTTAGTGATCGTACCATATGATCATAGTTGTCTTTCTATAACAGATGTGAGATCGACTGGCTGGAAGGAAGTGACGAGCCCTGCTGTGCCAGGGCGAGGACCGGGTCGGTGTCATTCAGGTGAGGCGGTTGAAATTGCATATAACAGATTAGAATTAAAGAATAAGTCACTCTTGGCCCTCTTATCAGATTACTAATTAGATAATCAATGAAGATAAAAGCGAAGCAGACTACTCACTGTAACTAATAAGACTATTACCATGTCAAACTTGCACTCTAGAACTTGGGCAATAAGTGGGCATGATGATAATCTCTTTGTGTAGATATTGTCATACTTACTTTACCTATATACCGTTTACTTGCTGGTAGGTTAGTAATGGAACCGACGCAGTACACCGGCCGAAATCTAAATGAAAAGTGACGGCTCCCAGAGGGGGACCGTCTGAAATCGAATAGCTACACGACCCTGAGGGGGATCTTCCCAGAATGGGACTTCAGCCGTATGAGAGAGGACGGGGGTCAAGACTGGCGGGCGATTGTGGCTTCGGCCTCCTGAGCTTCCAATAGGCGGTTCAGGGTGGCCGAGAGCTGGTCGGGAGGGTCCGTGAGGACCGATCGGGGTCTACGGGAGTAGAGGTGTAAGGAATCGGGAGGGGAAACTCATAGACAATTTTTTCCCTATATATAAGAAATTACGTGCGGTATACGAAACTGCGAACTTAAGAACTAAAATATTAGTATGGCTACTAATCAATTCCGAAAAGGTAAAACCATATCGCCATCTCAATGGGCACAACGCCATCTAGTTTATCAAATAGAACTATACGACTTGAACAACCACCACATAACTACCCCTAATTATATTATTTTGCATATATACCTATACATGTATATATATATATATATATATACAAAATAGAAGAGAATAAGTGTACAATAAAATAAGATCAACGTTATTAGACAACAGGATGTCTTTCGCCCCGTTTATTAAAACAGCTTTGCCCCCTATAAATGGGTCTAGCTCGCTAAAATGTGAGTTGTATTCCTTTAAAAATACTAGACATTACCGCATTTATACCATAGTTGGTTTTATGGGATGGGACGGCAAAAAGTTGCGTATGACGGGTACGGCGAGTTGGTACTTTAAAAGCAATAATTTACTTATTTTAGCATTTACAATGCTATTTTCATGTGATAAAACTAGAAAATATACGAGGAAAATATCAACTCGTCCTCATATGGCTCGATAGGACTCGATACTGCAACCTTTGAAAGTCCGACCCAATGCTCTAATCATTGAGCTACCGAGACTTAGGAGGACACTTCGACATTAGTGAGAGTCTGATTTTGGGTTTTTTGCATTTTTCAATGCTATTTTTAAACCTATGATAAATTTTAAATAGAAAAATATTGGAAAATGTCAACTCGGACACAAGTCCCATCTGAGAATTCACTTGTGGTCGAAATGATTGGTGTGCAGTCAGCAGGAATATGATCAGTTTTCTGTCTGTCTCAAACCTCATTCGCTAAGTTCATTCCACGAATTCGTAGTGGAAACGAATGCGGCTGCGTGAAGCGCGAGCGCGGACTTTTCACGTTTATTGCGATTTCTGACGTTTCTACTTTTCAAACCTCAGTTAGTCTTAGAGTGTTTTGATCCTCATGCGAAACAAGATCAATATGCATATGTTTTTTTTTAAACTGACCATTTTCAGTTGTCATTGTCAGTTTAAAAATTCTTAAAAAATAAGGATGGTTTCCTCATAACGTTTTCATATAGCTTAGCTACAACGGTTAAAGTACGTGCCCTTCATGCCTCATCGAACTTTCCACCCTATATATAAAAAAATACCGTTTTTGTGTTTTTAGACCTGCCCGTAACACATCTCTCTTCTGCCTACGCCTCCGATTTCGGTTCCGATTCCGATAAAGCAAATCTAAAAACTCTGATTCCAAATTCGGTTCCTATATAACCACATCCGTAACATTCGTATTGAATACCGACCCTAAGGCCTGGCAATAGACGAATTTGCTTCCGATTGTCTGCTCAGACAGTTCACTCGATACACGTCTAATTTTCGCGTCAGACTTTTTCTAAAGTCAGTCCAAAGAGTAAAATAATATGCGCTAGAGAGTCAACTGGCAAATCGGAAGGAAAATCGGACATCTACTTCGTCTCCGTAAAGAAGTATGCATACACCAGCGCCTTCAGACAATTGGATCCGACAAAAAAATCGCAAACGCGAGCGCCTTCCGATTCTCTGATCAGTCTATCTATCGGATCCGACTATCGGAGAGAAAAATCTGGCGTGTATTCCCAGACTTATTGCAGGGAGAGGGACCTCATTGCACTGATTTTTTCTAATTGACGTTGTAGCAACACTTAAAGATTTCTGGAAAAGTAGGCAAAGAGGCCTGGCAACATCGGTAATCTGGCGAACCGAACAAGAGACGAGATAAGTCAATATTTTATGAAAAGGAAAATAAAAAAAAATTGTTCGTCGCATGATCTCAATCAAAACAGTTTTTTAAGAATTCATTGAGTGACTGAATATTCTAAAGTGTTTTTGCCAAACATGGTTGCAAGCTATTTAGATAATCAATTGTGAATGGCTGGTATCAAAGTACAAAATAACTAATGAATGATGCAGTCTATTTTCTGGACAGGCAGAGTGCTATCACGTGCTTTACGGAATGGGCTTTCAAGTCTTTCAAGTGTTGCTGAATTGAATGTTACGAATAAAAAACATCCATACTTAGTTTCAGTAGTATGTGGTTTTCCTAAAGACATTGCAAATGGTAGAACGCGTAAAGGTCAATACGGAGACGACGCATGGTTTTCCACTAATTTCAACAATGCGGATGTTATTGGTGAGTTTAGATTATATTTATTAGCAAAATATTTTTCTGCTTTTGGCAGGTATTCAATTACAGCAAAACCTGCAAGAAGAAAGGAGAAAGAGCCAGTATTTAAAATGATTACCAAATTTAGATTTTCTAATTCGGAATATTTTTCCTTGCTCTGCCTTCAAACACTGTTTTGGGTATAGTATTATGGTTTGATATTATACTAGTACATTTTAGAATCCCACATCCTTTTATACTTTACACTGTATTTGTTTTATTTTATTTGGACAGAATAAAATAAAATTTCACATGTCTCATAGTATTTATGCCAACTTCTTGAAGTACCTAATGATAGTTTAATTTGTCACTTGCTAGGAGGACACCGGTGTCCAGGAACAATGTATTATCTATTGTGTCTCATAAGTTCATAACTCAGGGCCTGGTTAAGTTGTACCAACTGTGATCACTTTTATTTCAAATTGTTCAATACAAGTATGTACTTATTCAACTTATGATAAGTATGTAAAACATGTATGTAGGCTGCTGTTTGTATTTAATCAAGCTAGATACTTTAAAACACTGTTTTTGAAATGCATATACAAATTTACATAAAAGTTGTTAATCTTTGTCCTCCAGCTCCTTAAAACATTGTTTGGGTTTTAGTTTGTTAGTTGTTTACTGATTTCAAAACATGAATAAACATATATAGTTAACTGATTTTAAATAGGGGCGGCCTGTATAATAAATAATAAATCACTAATGAACTGTCAAATCACAAATTTTACAGTAAATTTAATAAGGGCAGCCTGTACAATAAATGAATCACTGATTAACAGTCAAATCACTAATTTTACCGTAAATGACTGCTTATAGTTATGTTTAACAGATTGTTTACTATCAGAGTGTAATATTTGGCATGCATTTTGGAAACCGCCTGTTAATAGGAAAAAGAGTGGCTAAATTGTACATTACGGACCCACGAATTTACGGAAGGGGAGGGGGACGGTTCCCCATACCCCCCCACCAACTCCCAACCGGAGTAAATACATAATTCCTGAGATATTTGAGATTGAAATATGAGGTTTGGAGGCAAGAAAAAGTAACAGGTCAGGTTAGTAGAGATATTATAGCAAAGATTTAGATCAAATTAGTGTTGATTAGGTCGAAATGCTAACAGAACCGAATTAGTCAACCCCAACTCCACGTGGTACAAGTATGCCCTACCCCAAGAGTGTTTATAAAAGCCCTGAGGTGCGGAGGGAGAGCAGCCCCCGCCCGCTGTAACAAACTGCAGGCACCATGCAAACCGAAGCGGCTGAGGCGAACAGCAAGCCAAAGCTGCGGAGGTGAGCATAGACTGCCTGTGGTTTGTTACACATGGGAGTAGGGGCTGCACTTGCAAGTCTTTAATTTGTTTACAACTTTTTATAGTAGTGTGTAGAGTGGCTTCCCCACTTTTATCCCCTTTTATTTATTTTATATTATTTTAGAAGGGTGAATAATGCATTTTACATTTAAACCCTCTTTATAGGGGTAATATGAGGGTGGAGGGTTGATTTATCGGGAGAGAGGGGTAATGTGAGGGGGAGGGGGGAATAAGATTTGGGTTTTAGGGTGCCTACCCCCTCCCCCAAATTTAAAAATGCATAAAATGTTACTTTTTCTTGCCTTCGAACCTCATATTTCAATCTCAAATATCTCAGGAACTATGTATTTGCTCCGGTTGGGAGTTGGTGGGGGGGTTGGGTGGACCGCCCCCTCCCCCCTACGTAAATACGTGGGTCCGTAATGTACAGTTTTACTGCAAAAACCCTAGTAAGATTGAGAAATGTCATCACAATTGTCTAATTATCCGTGTTTTTGCAGTATCCCTGGGATTTTCGCGAAATGTATCCTAGGACACATACATAAGTTTTTTTTGTAGAAATTTATAAAAGCAGCTGTGACTATGATATGATGGATTTGCCATCATACAAACATTGGCCCCTACAAGGATTTAAAACCAGGATAGGTCCTGGTTTCAGAGGTTCCTGGTCCAAGAGTAGGCACACTTTGATAACTGGAGTACATTCCACTCTGCCACAAGAGTATGATTAGTGATTAGATAGTGTATCATGTTAGGAGACTGAGGCTAATAATCTCAAAAGGAATTATAATAAATATATAATAAAGAATAATAATAAATGACATATATTTCCAGGAGTTGCTGATGGAGTGGGAGGCTGGCGTGCGTACGGCATCGATCCGGGCGAATTCTCCTCGTATCTCATGAGGACATGTGAAAGATTAGTTCAAATGGGACACTTCAAATTATCAGAGCCTGGGGATCTTTTAGCCAAATCGTATTATGAGCTACTAGAGCACAAAAAACCTATACTAGGTAATACATTTGTTAAGTTAAAATACTAATAAATATACTAGCTTGTACCCACAACTTTATCCACATAAATTCTTCATAACAGACATCCTCTATTTTGCAATAAAATTAGTCATCCAAATTATCTCTATACCAAATTCAGTGATTCAGGTGTGAAATGGTATCAAATGGACTACTTTAGTATTTATTTGCATTATCATTTATCTTATTCTGGGACAATCAAGTCTGTTTGTTTTGGCTATTTGTTTACTTACTTAACCTCAACAAAACATTTTTCTTCTGTTTGCACACATTGTTTAATGTGGCTTATTGTTTGTAGGTAGTAGCACGGCTTGTGTGATGATCCTGGATCGAAGCGAGAGCGTAATGCGCGCAGCTAACATAGGCGACAGCGGTTACATGGTGGTGAGGGGCGGTCGCATCGTGCATCGCTCCCATGAACAGCAGCACTACTTCAATACGCCGTACCAGCTTAGTCTGCCACCACCTGGGCACGATCGGAATGTTCTCAGTGACAGGTATGTTATGTGAAGCTTTTTCCAGTATTGGACTGAAACATTAATATAGCTCGCGGCAGGTTGATATGGCAATTACTAGTGAGTGGCGGGTTTTTACAGTTGTGTATGGTCAACAGCAACTATTACAGTTTAAACAATATGTCTAATTTCTACAGACAAATCTGAACTCAACGCCTTAATATCTGAAAGTCCAAAGTCGATTGGAGAAATTTGACAGATATGTAAAGCTGCTAATAGCTGCTGTTGACTATAATGTAGTCGATCAAAATTCAACTTCAATCTCAATCACGTTGAGATTGAAGTCGATAAATGTGGTTGATGCATACTAGTGCTTTACTACTACGTCTTCCAAGTTTTATGTGTGATGGTAGCTTAACTGTATGTCAAAATCAATATGATTTATTATAATTGGATTGAAACCTCTGGCCGTCAGCGTAGATTTATTTTCATTAGGAAATAAGGGAAATTCACCCTCTTCAAATTTAATGCTAAAATTGATTAGTTATGTGATTCAGGGAGTTTAAATTGGGTATATTGGCTATTAATATATGAACAAGCAACCATCTTGTCTTGTCTTCTTCCACGTGCACTAAAGGCACAGAATATATAATTAGTACTATACATCTTAAGGTTCGTAGTGTGGGTGAAATGGTTCCGACTATGGTGACTTGACTGAGCGGCCGTCCGGCTTCGCCGACGTCCACTTTCCAAATAAAATATAATAACGTCCACCTTCCAAATAAAATATAATAACGTCCACCTTCCAAATAAAATATAATATCGGCCAAGTGCGAGTCGAAGTCGCACATGAAGGGTTCCGTCTCTCACCCAAGGTTGCCTGGAAGAGATTGCTATGAAGCAATAAGGCCGCCTATTGTGTGTTCCTCTTTTTTGTCATTTTCTCTGTATGTGTTTGTTTTTATATCGTGTGTAATAAAGTTTCTATCATTATTATTATTATATTAAATACACCTACCCAAAATGCCACTATAATTTTTCGTCTGCAAAAACCTTTTTTTTTCATAGTGTCTTTATGAATGGGCAAGTTATATTTGCTGTTTTGGAAAATGTGCTATTGCTCTGAAACTGCTAAATATATTTAGTTCAAACTAATTTTCTTTGAAAGTTTTTATAAAGGTCTAATATATATATATAAGGCGAAATGTAATTTAATAATAAAATTTTAAGGGGTGGTCAGGTCAAGTGTTTGCAATCTAAGAAAAATAATAAAAAAATCTTTTTCACCTAATAAAAAAATAAATTACGAGTTCGTAATTTACCTACTAGTTAATATTTTAAGTGTATTTTATTCATTATCAAACTTAATTAAACCTTGAATAATGAAAAAAAAACCATTAAATAAACTATTTAAAAACAGCTGATATTAAGCTACACAGCTGCGCTGCGCGGTGCGGCGCGGCCCGCCGCGGCGCCGGCCGTCAACCCGGCCAGTCAGCTGAGAGCCATAAGTACCTACCTACTATGCAGCAAAGCTACCGCCTGGGCTGAGACCTAATTATGTTCTTTTCACAACTAATTTGAACGATTCGTTTCTAAGGTACAGTTAAGGCAAACAATCAATTGCAAGATCCAGACAAGGCCACATTGTAGTGACAAACAACACATGTTATGAGCATTGAGGTGAGTATTATGCTGTGATGAGTCTTATTTAAGCTGTGACGTGACTTTATTATTCAAACTTCCCTATTAAAACAAAATCAAGTTTCAAATAAGTTTTGGTTAATAAATAGGTGTAGGTAAGTAGTACTTACATGGCGTCGAACAGCAATCCAGTTTACTTAATAATAATATGCGTACAGCAAAAGGCGATAAGCTTTCCATCACACTTAACAGGCTTTGGACTGACAAAGTAATGTAATAATAATTATGTATACGGACAGTTGTTAATTGGTTAAAGGACCTAGATACTAGAATACTTTTATGTTCAACAACGCTCCTGACGAAGCCACCGACAAAACTCTACTCGAGCCGAGTAATCAGGAGTCATCAATTCCTGAACTCGCGTGTAGTGGTAGGGATGGAAAGTGTCCTCGTCGTGAAGAGTTCGCCACGCGTAGTACTGGCTTACTCCGAAAATTCTGGCAGCATCTCGAGTACTGGCGGTTTCGTGCTCTTCGAAGAATTCCACGATCCGTTCTTCCACTTCAGCTGACACCACTCTTGGTCTACCAGCATCAACTGGCGGTGGTGGATCCAAACGGCCATGTTCTCGGAAACGGTACACGGCATTCAGTATGGTGCGGTGACTGAGGCGCACTCCGAACCTCTCCTCGTAAAGCCGCGCAGCACTGCTTAACACTTCGCTACTTTCACGGTAACAAAATACCATTTCAAGGTACTCTCGACTAGTATACCTCCTAGGCATTTTTACTAAAGCGCGTCGCGACCTGATAGCACAGAATGCACAAGGAGACTAACTAAAGAAAATATCAAATCAAAGTAAAGCGCGAAATTTCACGTGATTATTAGGGGTGGGACACGAGAAAAAAAGAAAAAAATATTAATTTGTGTCCGAGTTAATATTTTCCAATATTTTTCTATTTAAAATTTACCATAAGTATAAAAATAGCATTGAAAAATGCAAAATCATAAAACATTAATTATTTTTTCAGGCACATATTATCTTGGTTTGCATTGCTTCGCAACTTTTTGTTTAGTCTAAATATCTGGGCAACATCTTGCTCTAGTAGGCCTTATCTCTTACTGGGGATATAGCTAACTTATTGATATTATTGATATGATATATCACACATAGAGGCTTTCGTCGTGCGTGATACGTTAAAACTTGTATAAGTAATTCAGTTTATTACAAAAACTTTCACAATTACAAAGTGATTTTATGCAAGCCTTTAATTATCTTAGCCATCGTCACTTCCAAATTAAGACATAAGCAGACATTGTATAGGAAAAATAATTACATTTTTTTTTATGAATCTTTCTACATAATAATGAAACTAGGATTACAGAATTTACACACCCAAATTGACTACCGTAATAATTTACAATAGATAGATAAGAAGTTTACTTGCTACATAAAAATTAAAATCAATAGGCAAAGAGGCAGCTCTAAAATAGCGGCTTTTCTATTGATGATTCATATTGCATGCGGTTTCATTGATCTACCGCCACTGTCATCGCCGACAAACGATGCCGCCACGGCCGCCAACGGCCAAACGCTGCCTATCGCTTTTCGGCACCGTCCGCGTCACTCGGCGGTCAATCAAAAAAGTTAGTGACTCGAAGATGATTGTGGTGTGCAGACGTGCAGTTGCGCGCCGCGTGCGGGCTGCATTTTCGTTTACGATATCGATCGGCAAAATGTGTACTAATAAACAAGCAAACGTGAGAAAAGTACTAACCAGACAGTGTCTCAGTGAGTGTAACAACAAATTAGTGTGTAACCCATCAATCAGTGCAATAAGGTTAATTAAGGAGTGTTGTGATGTATGAGTGAATGTGGTCGACAGCGACACAGGATAATGTATCCCTTTTTTGTATGCAGATGATATCATCTGAATGGAACTAACTATTAAGTAAGTGAATGTAACTATTAAGTAAACTGGATTGCTGTTCGACGCCATGTAAGTACTACTACTTACCTACTTATACTTACCTACACCTATTTATTAACCAAAACTTATTTGAAACTTGATTTTGTTTTAATAGGGAAGTTTGAATAATAAAGTCACGTCACAGCTTAAATAAGACTCATCACAGGATAATACTCACCTCAACGCTCATAACATGTGTTGTTTGTCACTACAATGTGGCCTTGTCTGGATCTTGCAATTGATTGTTTGCCTTAACTGTACCTTAGAAACGAATCGTTCAAATTAGTTGTGAAAAGAACATAATTAGGTCTCAGCCCAGGCGGTAGCTTTGCTGCATAGTAGGTAGGTACTTATGGCTCTCAGCTGACTGGCCGGGTTGACGGCCGGGCGCCGCGGCGCGTCGCGCCGCGCCGCGCAGCGCAGCTGTGTAGCTTAATATCAGCTGTTTTTAAATAGTTTATTTAATGGTTTTTTTTTCATTATTCAAGGTTTAATTAAGTTTGATAATGAATAAAATACACTTAAAATATTAACTAGTAGGTAAATTACGAACTCGTAATTTATTTTTTTATTAGGTGAAATATATTTTTTTAGATTTTTTTATTATTTTTCTTAGATTGCAAACACTTGACCTGACCACCCCTTAAAATTTTATTATTAAATTCCATTTCGCCTTATATTTAGATTTTTCACTGTATTATTTTAAAAGTTAGAGGGGGACATTTTACCAATTTGAAAGTGTATATAATTCAAACGATTGATTTTGAGAAAAAACTGTTTTAGGAACCTCAATGTAATTTTCAAAGACCTATCTATCGATACCCTACACATATAGGTTTGATGAAAAAAAAAATCAGTTTCAGTTCCATGTATGGGGATATAATTTTTATTTTTTTATTTTTGTGTAAAAACCGTAAAGCGGTTTACAGAATACATCTACCTACCAAGTTTCAACTGTGTAATCGTCATAGTTTTGGAATAAAGTGGCTGTGACACACATCGGACATGAATCTATAAGGGTTCCGTTTTTTGCCATTAGGCTACGGAACCCTAAAAAGGTTCGTGGCGTGCTCTGCCTCTTGACTAGCAAATACATTTTTTTCAGATTCTACTGGTTTTTCTAGATTAGCTAGTTTTAGGCTCGGGCAGCATCCAGGAATTTTTCCTGTCGGAGAAAAAACTGACAGTTTGTTCTCCGTCAGGAGACTACATGTATCAGGGTTCGATCCGGAGAGAAATTATTCAGTTCGCTAGCTGTTTATTTTTATATTTCGAATGGAAACCATTGGCTTAAAATCTTTATACGGCAGTTACACTCGCGTGCGAGTGGTGAGGCGAGGTGCGAGATGATGTGATGATTCGAGTTTTTTTCTTTATTTTTTGGACCCTAATGTCGATATGGCGTTTAACGTGTTAAGAAAATTCTACCATGAATTTTATGTAATAGTATTTTGACGTAATGCTATGCAGTATCGTAGCTACTGCTCATGATATGGAGTAATTTTATTAAAAGCTAAACGTGAAACTTGTGTAAGGCGTAGAACATGTAAACAAAGATTCAGTGATTCCCACGTGCGAGACATTAACAGCAGCTAAGATTATATCAGCACGTACAAAAATTATTCACGCTCATTCAGAAATGGCTCTATGCCTAAGTACTTGGTAAAAGAGATGTCACTCAAATATAATTAAATGTAACCTGATATGATACATAACGTAATTTCAAAACATTGATTCAAATCTTTTGAGTTTAACCTTCTTTTTATTTAAAGATCTAACTTTACTTTCATTTAAACACAGACAATTTTATTTAAAGATCTTACTTTACTTTCATTTAAATACAGACTACCCAAATGTACCACCCCTTGGGCCGAGCTTTGGCAGTAAAACTGCTTAAGAATCCTCATTACAATGATTTCAATGATTGTCAATATTGAGAATAACCAAGCCAATATACAAAGTCTATTAGCGCGTTTGCTTTCATTGAAGCTTTTTATGACTGTTTTACCTGTGGTATATACCGTGCAATTTTTTTATTGACCCAAGCTTAAGGGGAAGGTCATGTTAAGTGTTAAGAATAAAATGAATAAGGAATTTTATTTTTTAAAAATACTTTTATTTTTAAATAATTTTTGTTTTTATAACTTATCGTCAATCATTCGGATATAAAACCCAAACAAAGGCAAAAATAAAAATTAAAAGCAAAAATAAATTAAATAAGTAAAAATACTAAAACAGCTGATCGCCGACGCGGTAGGTGCGCGCGCGGTCATTAGCTCACGGCGCGACCTGTGTTGACCTCGCACAACCACACGCTCTCCTATGCCCTCTGATTACCGATCCATTTCTACAACTGAGACGAGACAAGCAAAATGAAAGAATTTTTCAAACGAGTTAATGAATAAATAAACGTCTGTAGATAAAACCAACTTACGATTACGGTCAAATCACAGTACCAACCGTACTACCTACTGTTATTTTCTCGGAAAGTGATTACCAATTTTTTATTTTGTCAAAACAATGTAATCGTTGATTTTTCGGATACTTATTAAAACGTAACCCAAATAGTCAAACAAAACCACTGTTTGCAACTTCTAACTTAACGATCACACTGCCTAACTACGTTACTTAAGCGGGAAAGTTGCGTTTTATCTTAAACCAACATCAGCAAAAAATTTAATAATTACAAACGACTTTCGAGATAAAATAGAAATACCAATTTAAAATCTAAACTGTGTAGGTTCAGTTTAAATACTTACATACTTAATGTCGAACGAGTCTCCTTCAACACTTTCATTAATAACACTAGAAAGGTGATCACTTTCCATCACACTTAACAGGCTTTGGAATGACGAACTAATGCAATAATAACTAAATCATGACTTTTTTCCCTGAATAACGTTATCATTTTAGAATTCTTAGGTTATCTTGAAATAAGTAGTTAAAACACGAAATAATGAAACAGCTCTCAAAATTGTGCGATGCTCGACTCGTACACCAAACCAAACCTTTCATGATAGAGGTGCACCGCAGCTCTAAGCACTTCATTGCTTTCCCGATAACAAATGACCATCTCCAGGTACTCCTGGTTGGTATACCGACGAGGCATGTTTATGTTTGCAAACGCGCGCGACAAGCAAGAGTAACATGCAAATGCAAACTGAATAAATAAAATCAGAGCGCGATATAATTATTTTTATTCTGTGCTTTAGGCCTAGTTCACACTAAGTACATCTTAAGTTTTGGCCCGCACTGTTCATTCAACTCATATCGAATTGAATAGATATCAAATCAACAAAGTATTTTTTTTTATCAGTAAAAAATTATTGCTTACTACGAATAGAAATTAACTTTTAGGGGCAGAGTTTTAGTTCTTCTACTAGTATCGTATTCTTCTTTAACTATGATTCTCTAGGGCGGATAGCCATACTGATAAGTAAAATAGGTACCTAAGAAAAGTAAAAAAACAACTATAAAAAATTGACTAAATGCAGATAGCATTGCGATATACTCACATGTTTTTTTAAACGAAAATTATTATTATTAGATATTTCATCCAGTGGCTGTGTCCACGTGGTTCTGTTTCAATGGGGCAAAGTATTCTTTGTCTCTAGTCCGACTTTGGATAATGGTCTGCAAATTGCAAATTGAGCAACAAAAACAAACCCGTACCATTACTTTTGCTTAAATCCTACTAATATTATAAATGCAAAAGTATGTCAGTTTGTTGGTTTTTTACTCTTTCACGCTAAGATTTCTTTTAGCGTGAAAGAGTAACAAAAGTTAAATTTGGCACAGAGATAGTAGAACATAGGATACTTTTTATCCCGATATTTGCACGGGAACGAAAACGACGCAGATGAAACCGCGGGCGGCCGCTTGTGTCTAATAATGTCTTTCAATAAATTATTTTATTTTCGAGATTGAACTTTAGTAAGTAAAGTTGAATTACAGAATTTACACAGTTCATCGAAAAGTATGTATGCACCCTTATTAGAACGGTCATTTTTGATCACTGTGGTACTTTGACACAAAGTCATGCCGCCGCCCCGTGCCGCCTTTCGGCAGGCGCACCGGCAAAACGCAAAGAATCAGTACACCTACACTGCGTTATGATTTATGATTAACGATTGAAAGTTTTAATTTTGCTATGACTTTTAGAAGAGAACATGAATGCATCTTACTTATAATTTTTTTTGTGCGTACCATTATTGAAATAAAACATTATTTAAGTAATTAATCGCGTTGTGTTTAAAAAAAAACAGTGTGTTTAAATGCTGTACCTATTTTTGTTGATGAATTCAAATTAAATTAAACTTATTTTAATTATTCCTTGGAAGGATGGTGCCAATTCTGGACCCACCCTTTTTTATTTAATAGGATGAAGCTAAGTTCCAAATCTTAGTCCGTTCAAATTTATTATTTATTAAGCATGTCAGTTTATTGGAATTTTGTACACCCAAGCGCAAGTCTCAATCACACTCATCAGGTATTTGTGTTAACTGTCAATTTAGACAACAATTCTGGCGACAGGCATTTATGCGCAGGAGCGCTAGCACTGGGTATGCTAGATTATTCGTTTTGTATGTCTTTGGTTTTATTTAAATCTTACTTTTAAACTACTACTAAAGAATCCAGGTTTTTGTTATTTTATGAAATAACAATAAGCGTAGTATAGTAATGTTTAATACACTGAAAAAGAAGTATCTGACGACGTGTCACATAGCTATTGAAGGGTAGGCTCAGCGTTTATGCAAATCATTGAATAGTCTTTTATTATTACTTTGATTAAAAACATGTATCCAAACTCTTAAACACCAATTTGCTATTTAAATGTATGATAAACTTGTGAGCATTTTAATCCGTAACAGTAATTTTATTTCAGTATCGCAGCTGCCTGCCTAGGTACTATTAGTTTATAGTAAAAAAGGGCGAAATGTATTTATTAAAGGTTACAATAGTCTGTAGGTGTACCATTTGAGCGGAAGAATTGCTAAGAAACGGAGCGGCACGATACGATTTATGTACCTACTCGCGTCCGTCGCTGGCGCTTGCTTGTATGCATCCCAGATTCCTGTGCGTAACTTCTAAGCACATCAAGAGTAAATAATAAAAAATATAGGATTTTGAGAATAATGCCGGAATTGATGGACAGTTTACATACACTGTTTATTTACCTTAAACACCAGGTTAGCTGCTTGTAAGTACTTACATTCTGGTTTTTTTTATAAAATTTATTTTATAAACAAACGTTTGAACTTTTACGGGGTTCGTCTCAGTTGTAGAAATGGATCGGTAGTCAGAAGGCACATGCGAGCGTGTGGTTGTGCGGGGTCGACACAGGTCGCGTCGCGGGCTAGTGACCGCGCGAGCACCTACCGCGCCGGCGATCAGCTGTTTTAGTATTTTTACTTATTTAATTTCTTTTTTGCTTTTATTTTTTCATTTTTGGTGTTGTTTGGGTATTATATCCGAATGATTGTCGATAAAATATAAAAATAAAAATTATTAAAAAATTAAAATATTTTTAAAAAATAAAATTCCTTATTCATTTTATTCTAAACACTTAACATGACCTTCCCCTTAAGCTTGGGTCAATAAAAAAATTGCACGGTATATTTACATGGCTGTTTTACCTTTCGCTGGCAATATATTTTTTTATTGAAACTTATATTATGTCTGCTTGCCAGTACAGGGATGATCGTTAAGCGAAGTAATCAGTCGACATGTAATTGTCATTCAATAAAATGGTCGCGTCTCGAGGAAAATGTATTTCTTGGTGACCTATTTTTCCAGCAACTAAACTATAATTCCAGTTCGTTAATGAAAAGAAATATTAATTCAAATTAGTATTAAATAACAGAAAGTGCGTCACTATATGCTGAATATGCTAGCTGAAGCATAGCAAAAGGTTATTCTAATAAAGATAATAATAAAGTAAATAATACAACCAAGGTCAAATATTTCTATTTCTAACGTAGCCAATTAATTAAATCACTCAAATGCAAATAAATAGCAATCATAGTTAATATAAGACTCTGCTATGATGTATGATAAAATGGGACCTAATTTTGCTTTTATAACTCCATTGATTCTTCATGGAATAAAAAACAACATAAGCGGTCCTCTACGGTATAGTTAATAATACGATATTGAACTAAGATAAACAAAAAAAATAATGATATAGTCAAGAGTAGATAACCTAAATACGCAGTAAAAAATAACATGTTCGGTTTCATTTCAGCTTTTAGACGTAACATAGTAAAGAACATAAAAATAACAACTTAGTTTTTTTTTATATTGTTATCTGCGCTTAATCTTCATAGTCTAATCACGGATTTGCTGATATTGCATTAAAGAGTTCTAAATTATCTACTAAGTTGGTCACAAATCACTTAATTCTAAACTATAGTATATTCCATTTGTTATGGCTCGAACCCTCTCGTAGTGGGTTTGAAGCACAGAACATTAAAAGAGGTTAGAATTAGAGGAGGCTCTCATGCGCCGTTTGTATTAGAACCGCTGTCGCCACTTGGTCCTCACTACTACAACTGCACTTAATAAACACAAGCTTACGCACACATACGAGATTCTGATAAAGCCAATCAAGCGCGCGCGACATCAAATGAAACAGTCAAAAATAACCAATAATAGCGCTCACTCACATTAGCATACATGACGTATTGTGCACAAACAGTTTTGAGTTTCTTTCTCGTACATTTACACTGGCTAAGGCTTGAAGTGTCGATAAATAATTGTTATCGATAGGTTTTGAATATTGATATTGACAACAGTTAACAAATGAAAAATAATTTAATGCATTATATTGACTCGAAATGTGCATGTTGAAAAATGCCGTCTTGCGCTATTATTACTTGCAGAGCGAGAAGCCAAAAATGTAATGTAGCCAACGGAAGGATTTTTTTTTTCATCGGTAATAGTAGAACTTCTCATAATAACGATATTTTATTCAATCTTCGTAAAACATGATCAAAACGATAAACAACATAACATTTTTCTGAAAATATACATTGCCGGTCAAGCAAACTCGCGATTTTTACTACAGCGTTTGTAGCGAGTAATATAGTACACTGCAAACGATATAGCGAGTAATAGCGACGAAGCTTATTCGTGGTATATCTCCGAGCACTCATCGCATGACCCTAGTGCTAGTGCTGTGGTATGCATTATTTTTTATCGATAAAGGAGATTTTCATTTTTGTATGGAGAGAATGGTCAAGTGTTTATAGGCAAATTAGTAACGTATTTTTTTATTGCTTAAAAAAATATTAAATTGTTTTCAAGGGAGACAAGTTAAGTGTGTTTAATAAAACTCGTTTAATATTGATTACATACAATATTAATTTGTTTTCAATTAATTTTAGTTTTTATAAAAAACCGGATAATAAGGAAAAGTGGATCGATGCTACAGGACGATAAGACTACTAAAAGTAGCACCATATATAAACCATATAAAGTGTGACAACAGTTTTTTTCTTCAGCTATGACATTATTATTATCAAATTGAAGACCTTGATGAGTACATTCCATTACTATATAATTTAAATATAGGTTTTTAATGGTATATAAGTAGGCAAAATAAAAGGGTATGTGTTATGTAAAATAATTGTTTCACTTAATCTCTATCTCTCTCTCTTTCTTATTGTATGAGGATATGTAACCTCCTCTGGTATCAGAGTAATCAGGTGACAAGAGCCGGGACTGACGGTTTAACGTACCCTCCGTAGCAAGGAAGCGCTCGGTTATAATTTTACTTTACGGTCACCCATCTGATACCTGACCGGGGACTGACGTTGCTTCGGATACGATCAGTATGCCAAGCGCGGCCATGAGCACTTTAAATACTGTTACCTAAAAAACTTTTCTTATCCTGCTACCTCATATCATAAGTGCGAAAGTTTGTGAGGATGTTTGGATGGATGAATGTCTAAGGTAGATTGTAACGGTAAATGTATGTAAGCCGCTGTACGCTACTTGGTTCGTAGGGTCATAGCGTGTTCATTCTGAAGATTTGAGCTATTAAGCGCAAAAAGATTTCTTATGATCCTATTAGTAGAGAACGATCAGAGAATTACTTAATCCGAACAAAGACACAAACTGTGAAGCTTAAATTAAATTAAAAACTAAGATTACCAGAATAAGTGCAACATAACAAACTCTTCTGATATTACCATAGAACAAAAACGCAGAACACGGTCCGTTGCATAATTTTATACGCGCACTAACAAAAATAAGTTAAGTGTCTAATTTTACCAAGTCATGAGAGCTATTATGCCACCACGGGACTTGCACTCATTCCACAATCAGCACTGTTGTATTTCGGTATGGACTAATATTAGAGATTTTCGCTCTCTGGACATATGCCAGCGCCAGCGGTCATGGGATAGGTTTTAAACGATTTTTTGTTTACAAACATTTTACTTAATGAGAAAATAGTCTACTTTATGGCCATTCCAGCTTTATTTTAGTTTTTTGGGTTCTTAAGTACACACACACTTTCTACCATTACGATCAACCCACAAAAACTGTAATCATAAAAGGATTATATTCATATTAAGATAATAAGACCGTTTCCAAATGCGAGAGTGAAAGCTCAGTGGCGCACTGTTTTGTGCGCTTGGCATGTGATTGTAGCGGTTAAGCAAATTTAGCAATGGTTACAGTCACGGGATAGGTGACCAAATATTTATTATGACGAGTTCCTCCATTAAAGCTATCAACCACAAATCCGCGTGGTGAATGTCTTTCACCTTATCCATACATAAGGAAACCCAGTGCCCCAGGGCTGATGGTGATGATTTCCAATATATTTTTCAACCTTAGTTATGTTTAATTTATCTGGACTCATTCATTTATTTCAAATAGTTTGATACTTTTGATCTCGTAAAAACACGAGAGGTTCCTCGGTTATCTCAGAGTTTCTAAATGACTTCATTATGTCGATCTATTTTTTGTTAATTTTTTTTACACATTGCGTTGTGTGGCTTAGTGGCTAGACAAAACATGCAAGCACCAATGTATCGCATGCACCTCGAAAGGCACTGCAAGGAACAGGAGAGGGGCAGACATTTACAAATTTATATAATTATATTTATATATATATATATATATATATATATATATATATATATATAAATCATATTTATATAATATAATTAATAGAATAGTAAGCTTTTTCTAGAAGTGAATGAACATATCATCGGCCTTCAGATTCTCCGGCAACTTATTGAAGATTTTAATAGACATCGGGTAGGGACCCGAACAATGCTAATTTTGATCTTATTTGGAAAAGGTTATTTTTATAGCAAGGTATGTTGTGCCGGGGCGCGTCTATAATTTTAGTGTAAAAAATTGGGTGTACAAACAAACATACACATTTCTAGAAAATATAAGCACGGTAATGTTAGTATACTGAGGTTCCGGAAATGGGGCTTGCAGCTCTCTCTGTGACCAATATTTGCAAATATACGGATACATCTTTTCTGCAATATAAAAAGTTCATTGCATGTGCATCTATACTGTTACTCAATAGTATGACGCCGTAGTTTAGCCACGCTTGTGCGTATATAGGCGTGGTAGGCAGTAACTGCCGTTTTTAAATGTATACTTTTTTGCCGTTTTTAAATTTGCACACATAAATTGTTATAATTTTGATATTTTTTTTATATGTGATTTAAAATTAACATTAGAACCAATATTTATACCCAGCAAAGAAAAATTTAGAACACATTCTAATTTTGGTTGATTTTAATAATATGTAAATGGGTTTGAACGTTTTGGCCTCGTCACGCGTCCGCCATTTTGATTTTTTTTTCAAAATTGCACCGCACATATTGCCCTAAAGTGTCAGGTTAGTGAGATAATTGGCGTTAAAGATACACAGGCGATACTGTGGGTCTAACTCTAATTATCTGGCTAACGTGAAACTAGGGCATAACATTTTTTGTTCCTCTGTGTGTCCCCTGTTCATTTATATAGGTAATATCATGCGACGTCTTTTTGAAAATTTTCCAAACGACACCAGTCTCCATACAAAAAAATTGAAACCGCTTTATGTGTAGCAAATTTTTTGTCATGGTCTGAATTGTATTAACAAGTTTTTTGTAATTGTTTTTTAAATTATGATCACTTAATTATATCTGTATAAAATAATTATATCAGTTGTTCCATTAAGTTTGGTACTATCGATACAAGGGAACAACAAAAATCGGCAAACATAACACAATGCTCGTTAATGACCTTCGGAAGGTCATTGATGTATAAGGAAGAGGACACACCCAAGCACAGATCCCCCAGGCATGTGAGTCCCGCACCGGCTGGGCCTTCGACCTGACACACGTTATGGTCATTATCTACTCTCTATTTCGCCTCTTATACACGTTCTTTTATAACACGAAGCGCGCTCTTAAAGTTTCTTAAAAATAAGGTTGAAGTTCGTTCGTGTTCGAAATCCATTTATGTAATTTGTTTTGACTGCCAGAAAAGCAGAGTTAACAAATGAAATGACTAACGGTAAAAAAAAATTTGGTTCAACCAGGCCCGAGTCAGCGGAAACGTCCGAGTTCGCTGTGGAATGCGGCGACGTGATCCTGGTGGCGACCGACGGCGTGTTCGACAACGTGCCCGAGCCAGTGCTGGCGGCGGAGATGCGGCGCGCGCAGGGGCTGGCCGCCGACGCGCCGCGCCTGCAGGCCGTCGCCAACTCCATCGCCTGGATGGCGCGCAACCTCTCCTTCGACGGCTGCTATATGTCGCCGTTCGCCAAGAGCGCTCGACAAAACGGCATAGATGCTATAGGTTAGTGTTCTTTTTCTCATTTATTCGAGTAACAATATAATGAGAGTAAATGCTGCAAAATTAAATAGCTGAAGAAACGCGTGTTTGTGTGTAGGAATCGCAATACTGACTGAGTCTTTTTTCAAAACCGGTATTTTCGGTGTTAATGTCGTTTCAATACCGGTTATCCGGTATATTCGGTATTGAGTAATTTTTTTTTTTGGGTGCTAACAAGCAAAAATAGATATCAAATCACGTATTTTTAGCATCATAAATGGTTTCATGGTTTCAGTTCAATTTTGGTAATTGTCCTGCGCAACTGTGCACCTGAACTGTCTCCTGTGTTAACTCGCCTGTACCGCCTCTCACTTAAGACTGCACCAGTACCTCAATCGCGGAAGCTTGCAAATGTGCAGCCTGTGCCCAAAAAGGGCAGCCGTGCCGACCCTTCCGCCGAACTACAGGCCAATTTCAATCACGTCCATACTCTGTAAGACTATGGAACGTGTACTTAACATCTGTATTTTCTTTTGGCATACCTTGAAGACAACGATCACCTCAGTGATCGCCAGTTTGGTTTTCGTCGAGGTCGTTCGACTGGAGATCTTCTCGTATATGCCATCCATCTTTGGAGTAAAGCGATCGAGAAACACGGCGAAGCCCTTGCCGATTCGCTCGACATCTCCATAGCAGGGTCCGGCAAGTCAGGCTAATTGCTAAGCTTCCCTCCCTCATACGGTATCTCTGGTAGCCTTTGCACTTGGATTGCTGACTTCCTTCGCAATCACTCCATCCGAGTTGTAGTGATTGGTCAATCATCCGATCTAAAAGAAATTGATGCAGGTCCCTCAAGGATCTATCCTGTCTGCGACACTGTTCCTTCTGCACATTAACGACCTGCTGGTGTCTTATACCATTGGGTATGCAGATGATACCACTTTAACCAGCAGATATTTCTCAACTGCAAAGGCTACAAGTGATGAAATCCAGTCTTGTTAAGAGTCCCTTGTCAAGCATACGAATCTGGCATTTCAGGCCGTCTCAGATTGGGGCAACGCCAATCTTGTCACTTTCAATGCCACTAAAACACAGGCTTGTTTATTCACTGCAAAACCCTTCCAATCAGGGGCGTGCATTGGTTTTCCAGCGTAGTAGGCACTGTAGATCTAACTAGTAACTTTGCACTTATCCTATCCTGCTACCGAATATTATAAGTTTGAAAGTTTGTGAGTATATTTGCATGGAGGAATGTTTGTTACTATTTCACTCAAAAACTACTGAACTGATTAAGATGAAACTTTACAGCAATGTAGCTTATATATCAGATTACCACAATGTATGCAAATATTTATAATTATCCTGATATTCCCACGGTAACGGCAACCACGCGGCGAGTGAAACCGAGAGCGGCCGCTAGTCATAAATGATAAGGTTCGTAATATTTAGTAGGAATATTAAAATGCTGACGAGTTTGATTGTTTGAGCACGCTAATCTCCGGAACTACTAGTTCGAATTGAAAAATTATTTTTGTGCTGGATAGTCCATTTATCTCTGAAGGTAATAAGATATTTAATATCACGTTACGATTAATAAGAGCAGAGCATTAATGTAAAACTTTACAGAAACGGGAAAAAAATATTAGTTTTGGGAGCTTCCGTTGCGGACGGTGTGTAAACGGTTAAAGTTATGTAAAAATCATGTATGACGAAATTATTCCCCATCAAAAGTTCTAAAAAAAAGTCCGCGACAGCATATGTCTATGTTTTATGGTTAACTCACTATAACCATTTTTCAGATAATAAAATTTGTTCTAACCCTTCATTCGACGGATTTTTATTTAAATAAAATTTGTAAAATTGTTATACATTTCGATTCTTAGCTTGTAGAGAGCCCGCGAAAAAATAGCTGAAAAAATCTACCCATTTCAGGTTCCTGAAAAACATACGTCCACTATACTGGACATTATCAAGTTCATAAGAATCTAATCCACTCCAACCGCGTGCAGTATACTTCCCATTGTCAAAGAGAAAGAATAAAAGAAACAAGTGATTCCGTAGAAAAATAGTAATTTTATTAAAGCTAATCAGTCTCATAGTCACATTTCTTATGCTTAAAACACTAGTACAAACTCCAAAAACTTATAAGTACGAAAAACTCACTTATGTTTTGAACATAATAATTAAGTACGTATAAAATCTTCATAATAATTACCATTTTTCTTTATTAAAAAATAATTAGTCTTCCCGTTTTTTTTAAATATCAATATAGCTTAATCTATATAAGCACATAATACTTAATAGTACAAGTAATATAAGTACCAACTGTCACTTATTTTTTTATTGCCCTACCCTACTTACTTATTGTGGAAATAAGAAAATCAATTCCTTTTGGCCACTAAGCACTACCTCTGCTTGCATTTGGAACAATGTACGTACGTTCGTTTTATTGTTATTGCAGAATTTGCAAAATCCATAATGTCGTATAATCGTATATTATACGTAATAATGTCACATGTCGACGACTCTTCTAGTTGAATCTCTGCCTCATTTCTTTAGATATTTGTCACATAGTTCCTTGCAATCTTTCAGTCTGTTTTGCCTTATTATTCCTAAGCCAAACTTGGTAAAGCCTTCACCAGTCGGTGTG
This sequence comes from Chrysoteuchia culmella, assembly GCA_910589605.1. Lineage (NCBI taxonomy): Eukaryota > Metazoa > Arthropoda > Insecta > Lepidoptera > Crambidae > Chrysoteuchia > Chrysoteuchia culmella. The sequence continues at coordinate 13,915,998 of OU342651.1, read as the reverse complement.
GTAACAATAATAGAAGTCAACGGTTTATGGATCAAGTTGTCTTCGGCTTCTTAGGCAGGGTTGCTGTCTTTTTTTATGAACAACGGGAATACTCTAAGCCTTCATTATATCTGATGTAAAGTATTGATAAGGCTGAAGAACCGAAGATCTGCGACCTCTCCCGGAATCCTTAACCTCTGAGGAACTGGCTATCTTGTCTCTAACTGCTGGAACACAACAATGCTGAAAACATTGTTGTTACTTATAGCGGTAGACTTAGATAAGATGGTGTTAGCTATATAGCTAGCCAGATGGACTTACAAACATAAGTTCGATCACCAACTAAACCGAATACAATAATATGTACCCCGCTTTGAATCGAACCCGGGACCTCTGGGTCTGGTACCAGTGCTTGTTAACACTAAGCCACAGAGGTTTCTCGCTCCCACTGATGCTGGAACAGTCCTCTGTTTGAAGATTTTCGTTTACTGTCTCGATGAAAGTATCAGTACCAACGTTATCTTGATCAGTGTCAATAGAAATATTGTCTTGTGTATAGTTTTCAGACCTGTCTAAAATGTTAATGTTCTGTATGTATGAATCGATGGAAGGGCAGGGTGAGGACGACGACTCCTCAGTTTTATCAGCAATTTCCTCTTAATTTTCAGGTTCAGAACCACTATCTATATCTGAAAGAGCGTTTTCAGGCGACACCAACTCTACCAAGTGGTGCCCTCTCGATTACTGGCTATAAAAAAAAGATATAAAACGTTTTATCTACGGATCCCTACAAATATTAACAAGCGAAACAACGAAAGTTAATATACTAGTAATACGGCAACGGGAAGAATACTGGACATAGTATTTAGCAGTTACTTTACTAGTGATTCGACGACGTGTAGTATACTGGACATACAAGTTGTGGGCGTCGTTAAAACTAAATAAAACTCAGTAAGACAATCAAAACAATACGAGAAGCTTTTCGGGAATGTTATCTTTAGTTTTTAATAACATTGCTAGAAAATAAGCCATAACACAATTAATAAAATGCAATTTACCGAAAGCCCACGCAGCGTGTTATTCCTTTCCGCCATCTCGCTGGTGACTGCTCGCGTCCCGTCGATGCACACGCTTTGCTAATTTTTGACAACGTAGTTAAATAGGTTCAGATGCAATTATAGCATCTAAAACTAAGAAATAATGGTCTATTATTTATGTATATTTTTTTTCATTCAATGGGAAGTATACTGCACGGCGTCGAATTAAGGGCTAAACTAATGTATTATTTGAGAAGCTGTTTTCATAAACATGATATTAATCCTTATCTAAATAAATACGTTAATCATCACAAGTATTTAATTTTGAACAAAAGTGTCCTTTACATCATTAAATTTTAATGAATATCTTAGGAAATATGATAGTTTTAAAATAACTCCTCAACAAAATAATTCGCGACCAAATTCATTCGTCAGGTAGGCATGCTTACTTTATACTGATATATTCCGGAAGTAGCTTTAAGTTAGAACGTTACACGTACAAACAGCGCCCTTCTTGCCATGGGCGGTTTATACTTGAGCAATACTTTTTCTAAATATGTTGTAGTCTTGTATGAAACGCTGCTTGTTTCGAGTAGGCAATTTCGAGACTGCCTATCGGTAGGTATTCAGTATTTAGCCACAGAATACTTAATAGTACAAGCAGTAGATTTAGCTTAAGGAATGGAGGAGGAGTGAGTGTTGAATAGAAGTTTAAACTAAAATAACTTTAACACTTATTGTATTTTTATTTATATTTTGAATGAGGTAGGCACTGCCTAATTGCCTATATGGAATGCACGCCCCTGCTTCCAATTGACTCCCGACTTTCCAGGGTGTATCCTTACCGATAACCGAACATCAGCAACTTTTTGGCCTGAACCTGTCTTCCAACCTGATTTTTGGCGAGTACATCGACTCCCAAATGTGTTGCAAAAAAACTGGGCGTCCTATCTAGGGCTAGGCGATATTCCTCTCCGAATCAGCTGCTCCTTTTATACAAAGCGCAGATTCGGCCGTCTATGGACTACTGCTGTCACCTGTGGGATGTTTCTGGAATCGATTAAAAACCATGCCAGGAAACTCAGCATTGGCCACGGCGGAACTTCAGAGCCTCAGTCACGGCCACAAAGTTGCATGTTTATCGGACTTTTATAGATTACACTTTGGAGAGTGTGCGAGAGAACTGCACGACCTTGTTCCTCCAGCCCTTTTCCACCATCGGGGTACCAGACACAGGTTAGCTTATCAGTACGTCGTTGACATCCCAACGGTCCGTACCAAGCGCTTTGCTGATACATTTCTTATGAGAACCGCTAATGAATGGAATGCGCTGCCTGCAGCAAGCAACTAACACGTTGTGCGTTTTTTTTGTCAAAGACTGACTTTTAGTTTGTTAATCCAGAAAATACCGTAAATATCCCGGTATGAAAGTTGCAATTTTCGTGCGGTATCCCGATTTGCGACCCCTAATTGTGTGTTCATGCATTCACTTGATCCGGCTCGAAGGACCAATGTTTTGATGCGAAATAAAATTAATATTAGACTGTATACAGTCAATACAAATTTAAATGGCAAACAAGGGACAATGACACGTATATTTGCGTGGCCGGTCGATCGGATATCCTGATCGCCGCTCTGCTAGTGATGTTAATGTGACGACTGTTCTTGCGTTTGCGCATAAACAATATGATGTATCAAGAATTTTAATGTTATAATTTAATTTATGTATTCTTGTTAACATTCTAAATATTTTGTTCACAGGTGGAAAACCAGACGACATAACGGTGCTACTAGCTATAGTAGCGCTATGAAAATGTCTCCTTGTGATTTAGGTAGATTTTAGGCATTTGTTTTGAACAAGACATTTGCAAATTTAGTAGATTATGTGATTTGACAACGACACCAAAAACTTAATAACTGTCACATCAATTTCGATGTTATTGAATATTCAGGTCATTCGTTCACTAACAAAATCTTACCTTGGAGTTATGATTGATAGTAAGTAGGTACTTATTAATTCACGCAGTGATTAGATGATCTGATAAAGCCAATGCTAAACTCTGATTTAATGCTGCTTTACAGTGACAGGCAATACACTAGTCACTTCTGATACTGAGTTGCGTGTTTTATCATCAGTCACATGTCATCAATTTAGTGTGATTGGAAAAGTTGATCTTACTGTTTTTCTACATTTCTCCACTTACATAATGAGGGCATTGAAATCATTAACGTACTTGTATCATAATTTCTCACAAGCTTAAGCTTTCTTTCAAAATTATTGATTACAAGATTGCGTATGTCTGCAATTTGTCGTCTAATTAAAACTTGTAATTATTAATATAAGGTTGGAAAAAAAGACGGTAGCTGGAGGGAAAGTATCCTAAATATTGATGTAAGCAAATTTTACAAAGGAAAAATTCCTTTATTTAAAAAATAAGACAGTTACTTTTTTTTCTAAATCACACCAATTATCTCGCCCACGTTAAGTTTCATGAAGAACTTGTGTTATGGTTACTAGATAACGGATAAACATACTCATATACTTTTTTTTCGTAGTAAATACATACATAATATACATGTATATTGAACACCCAGACCAAGACAAATAGACATGTTCATACACAGATATTTGTCTTGTCCGGGATTGAACCCGAGACTTCTGGCGCAGAAGGCAAGGTTAGTACCCCTGCACCAAACAGGACCTCTAGTTTTGAGTCACTCGTCGCGCGAGTGGCGAGGCGAACGAGGACGAGGAGGCGATCAGGCGATTAACGACCTTGCAAGCGTAGACATAGCACCCTTTCGCTTTGCCCCTCGCGCGCTCGTGTTGGGAGGCGGTACTAGCTAAAAGGCGAAAAGCGAATCTATTTATATACGTGCAAGGTCGTTTTTACGGAATATGGAAACTCAAACGTCGCACGAAAATCAGTAGAATCCTCGAGACGAGTGAATCAAAAATAGAGCTCCAGGTCGTCGAGATCATAAAAGTATAGGATGTAATTTTTCTCATTTAAGCCGGTTCGATTCCCGGTACAGGTAAGAGACTTAGCAAAAATCTTTGAATGCAGTTTTAACTTATTTTTTTAGATAAAAGAATGTTTCCTTTGAGTAAAATTTGCTTACGTCAATATTTAGGGTACTTTCCCTCTAGATATCGTTTTTTTTTCCATCATGTATATTTTGAAATAAACCTCAGATTATACTTGTGAAAAGATCGTCATAATCCACTCGTGTTGTTTGCAAATGCAACGGCTGCATTATTCCCGGTATGCTCACATACTATTGGCATGGCCGCGTTTTCGTCTTTCTATTGATTATTTATTCCCACTTGCGTTAATCTTTGTTTATACTTTCGCGATTTTTTTCTAATACTGGAACATACAACATTTGTGTAATGTACAGACATATTGTCAGAAATAATATAATTATAAGTTTTCGTGAAAAAAATTACAGTGCATGGATTCGTAAATGTCAATTCCTTTATGTATGCGTGAACATCACGTTATTTATAATATAATCTACGTAGTTATTAATATTGACGAAAAATACTTTAGAAGAAACAAGGAATATGGCTGTTCTCATTTTTTTTATAATTTTGTAATTTCTTTATTTAAAAGAATCCACATTGTGAAAAATGGTGTATGAATAATGTATTTGTGAATGCTTGTATGAAGACTGACATTACTAGTTTTACTGTTCTTGTTGTTACTATAGATTAAGTCGTTACAGAAGCACGTAATGAGAAATGTCACTAACAGTTTTTAGAACCTAACATTATTTCATTTTCTTTGTACATTTTTGAAATACAATTAAGTATTATATTTAGGCTACATTTTCATTTATTTTTCTATTCATTATTATACTGCTATTGTTGTCATATTGAATTATATCAGAAGCGTATAAAGATGGTGAAGTAGATTCTACTTATTTATGTGTGCAGTTTGAGATCATGACTGTTTTGGGATTTTTACACTTTCTTTTGCTATGTCAACACTTTAAATGCATTTATGTGCTTCTCACTAATGAGTAACAAGGTAAAGGCTTCAAATGTGTGTGTAAATATAGCAACTTGTATGATTGTTGAATATTTACCTAATATTCTGAATTCTTTCACATGACTAGTGAAATGTCAAGTTCAAAAATACATTGTAATTATGGTTGTTTTTATTCAATAACACCAACGAATCAACCTATCCATTTTGTTGGGGCTGAATATGTCTGTAGATGTGGCAAAATGCTCATTTACTGTAGTAAAACTACTGTACCCAAACCCCCTACACTACGAATTAATAGTGTGTACATTTCTAGCATTGCAGCCCTAAATCATATTTTAACAATTGATAAGATTCTCAACTCCATTGCTAATTATAGAATATCGAAACCAATTCTTCACATATGTTTTAAAAATCTTGCATGTTACTTTGTGATTGAGACAAAAAAATGAAATTATCGTGATATTTAATTTTTTAGTGTAAGTATTTTAATTTCTACAAATTGGAAAAGTGCTAAATTTATTTTGTTATTTAAATTGCCTACTTTGTGTGAAAAAATTCAAATAAATACCAATCATTATGAATATAGTTTTACTGATATCTTTGGATATTCTACTTTCAAATATTTAGATAAGAAATCCTACTAAAAATACGAATATATATATCATAAATAATTATATTCACAAAAACAAAATCTTATTCCATACAAGATTACAGTTAAAATAACACAAAACGGAGAGCATATTGTAGTACTAATCTTTGTAGAGTTATACTTTTTTTTGCACATACAGCCGTTTGTACAGCTTTGTTTTCAGATATTGAGACAATAAAATGAATTGAGTTTTGAACAACAATAAATATTTTGGCTTCCTATTATAGTAACTATATTTGGTACTTTTTAACTTTTATCTTTCATTTTCATCATTTTCTCCATCATCGGGACGACGACGCCAGTCGAATCCCCCTGGCCTTATGTTGGCAAGTTCTGGTAAAGTTTCATATTCAGGTTCTTGTGGATCAAAAAGCTTTTTTCTGAAAAAATATATGCAAAAACTAAAAAAAAATATCTTTCCTTTTTCACTTTTTTTACCCTACTAATATTATAAATGCGAAAGTTTGTGAGGATGTTTAGATGTTTGTTACTCTATCACGCAAAAACTACTAAACCAATTTGTATGAAAATTGGCAAACAAATAGAAGATAGCCTGGATTAAAACATGGGCCACTACTATTACTATTTTATATATACTTTCCCACGGGAACGGCGCGGGTGGCCACTAGTATTATAAATGCCAAAGTATGTCAGTTTGTTCCTCTTTCACGCAAAAATACTGAACGGACTGATGATATTTGGTATGTAGGGACTTTAAGTAGTGGACCGACACGTATGCTACTTTTATCCCGATATTCCCACGGGAACGGGTACCACGCAGGTGAAACCGCGAGCGGCCGCCAGTAAAATCATAAAATATAGTTTTGTTGAACTAAGTGAAAGAAGATATTAATTAGAACCTTATTAAGAGTTAATACTTACAGAAACTTTGGTGTTTTAAGAAGTCTTTGTCCTCCCCTTTGTCGAGGTAATACATCCTCCATGAAGAAATATATGTGACCAATTGCCATCCCAACCAAGTCAACAGATATTGCATTCCCAAGTAAAACAGAGAACCCTAACAAAACCCATGGAAGGTATGGTGCCTATAAAATGTAATAAAATGTCAGTAAATTATTTACACAGATAAACAATAATTGTAAAATAAAATCTTATTTTTATACCTGAAAGTTCATCAGTCCAAAGAAGTTCATTCTCACAAACACATTCCGCCGTGACCACACATAAACAATCATAATGGTAAAGGCTTGGCCCAAAAATAATAAGTTGACAAAGAATGCACATAGCTGTTAATACTATTCAGGATATATTATAGTCCTATGATTGAAATGGAAATATTTTCGGGAGAATCCAGATAACGATAAGGTCTTACACAGTGTTTGATTGCTATATATTGTGATTAATTAATTAACACTAACCAGTCCCCTAATTGTCTAATTTAAAATATATCACAATCCCTTTCAGAGGTATTGTGATTGTGATATTTTCGTCTGTCAAATTGCTTATAGACCATTCAATTTAGTTTATTCCATACCTTTTAAAACACGTCTCCCGATCACAATGCCTTTCAAATGTCAAATAGTGATGGCCTGAATAACTTTCAAATTACGAATTGAAAGGGAATGCGATAGATTTAAAATTAGACAATTAGCCCCCAGTTTTTATAAGAACATCTTATGTTTCTTCGCACAGTGTTCATTGAAATAAAACAACTTTTATGGATTTAAGAGCACTTTAAATTTCACTGTTTACTTATGCATTACTTTTGGATTCAGAGTTATTTTAGGGTGTTTTGGTCTTCCCGACATTAGACTCCTTTCCAGCAGGCTGATTCACAAACCATTGGACACGAAATCAGAATGAATCTCTATGCTTTATCTTTCTCTATTTTGAAGTAAGTGACAGTGACAAATGCATACATTCTGGTCTCGGGAGCATTTTGAAGTTTCCTGTCACCTGCCAAAACAACTCTAGCCCTCTTATTCACAGGGCTGGAGTTGTTTTGGCAGGTGACTAAAAGTTGTTTTATACCGGATTTTGTAATGATTTGTAATGAAGGCGAGTTTTAAACTGATTTAATTGCTTATCAAACTACGGATATTAGTTTAATGTAATAACTGAGTAAGTATGCATACTGTATATTTTTTATAAAGGATACTATCATCAGGACTCCTCCAAAAACAAACATAACAACAAAATCTGCAGTTCTTCCCCTGAATGATCCTTCTTCCAGCATTCTACAGTATCTATATGTAAATATCATGTTGAAAAAGAAATTAAATCCTAGGTTTCCAAAGAATAGGAATGTTGTTACAAGTCTCCATAGTTGATATTTCTTCAGGATCAGAATAGGATTAAAATATAGTTGAAATGGTGACACGAGGTCTAGTTGCTGCAACAAAAACACATAAATATAGTTTCAGCTTATGTACAATCGGGGAACTTCCCGGTTGACCAGTAGCGTTTCTTGGGAAAAGTTTTCTGGAAATAATATATTATTCAAATGAAATACTTATTAATGGTTTATTATTTGTGATATAAAAGTTTTTTTTACATATTTGTTACTTTTTTAAATAAAGCTCCCTAAAAACTACTGGTCAACCGGAAAGTTACCCGACTGTACTTAAAACACTATAATAGGTTGGCACTTATCCTATTTACTTACCACAGCCAAAGTAGTTACTACACAAGCAGTAGTATATGCTCGAGTCACAGGAGGTATGAGCATATATTCTTGAAGTAAAGTTTGATATGCCATGGTATTAAGAAATTGCTACAAACACTTATCGAAAAATAAGAAATGAATTAATAAGAAAGAGTCATGTACTGAGACATGATTGGGCCACATCAGATTACGATTTCAAGGAACATTTTGCTGGTTAAAAATGAAAGCCTTGTCTCAATGATCCTGTGATTATTATTAACTAAAACTTATTGATTAAAATTATTCGGTACACCTGAGTTTTGGTAAAGTAACAGAAAAATAGAATTAATTTACTTTTCGTGAAAGAAAGAATCAAAACACAGACTAGCTAGAGCGAGAGAGATATGATTTTTGACTCAAAAAAATTGACACTGACTTTTGGAAGGCAAAGGAATCAGAAGCATAAGGAAGGGGCCCTTCCTTATGCTATGCTTCTGATTTATGGATTGTGAATGTTGTCGCACATATCGCACGTCGCAGTTAAAATTGGAACATGCGCGCGACGCGACTTAGTTAGGTAAATCCTTTTTCGACTTTGAATTAAACTGGTTTATTTAGGTTTTTGAAGCGCTCGCATTAAAAATACATTGGGAGCGGTGTGGTAATACGGTCTGGGAGTGCCGGCAGATGTGAAATGAAAACCGCTTAAACGAAAATAACGATCAAAATCCATTTTATCTTGACCGCAACTTCATAAAAAGTTGATGAAAATGGAGACCAGCCCCCCAGTTGAAGCTCATAAAATTACCTTATATGGTCATTTAACTGTCAAATGAAGCCCATGACCATATCCATATTTTTTATAGGGCCCCAGCTTGATTTGGCAGGTAAATCCATTAAAACTGACCTGGCATCAATATGAAAGTTGGTGCCGCGACGATATATAAGGCGAAATGGAATTTTATAATAAAATTTTATTTTTATAATAATGATTTTTGATTAAAATAATTTAATGAGTTCGTAATTTACTAGTTCTTTTTTCAAGTGTACTCATTTACCAAGATTAAACCTTAAATAATAATAAAAAAAAACATATAAATAAAAAATGGAAACAGTTGATATTATCATACCTCGACCTAACCAGCCAGCTGAGAGCTTATCCTACCATACATCCCTACGACTACCACACAGTTACAAGCATATTTTAATTTAATCCTACACGTAATAAAATTAAATAAAGTCTTGTGTTACATAAAATAAACGGATAAGCGAATGCCTAAAAAGCTATTTCTAAATAAGTGTCAGTAGGTACATGGCGTTAATTACAGTTTAGTTTCATCTGCAACACACCACAGTTGATATGCTTTCCACCATATTAATGTACCTATTAATGTACCTATTAATTAATAACTTACATAATCAAAATAGAGTGTAAGTAACCCTTTCTTAAGGAGCAAGATTAATGCGTATGATCATCAAAGAATTCTCATTGTGGATACCACTGAGACCTACCTAGTTAAAAATAAGCGCGTATTTAGGTACGTACCTATTATAATCCTTCGTATTTAAAACATAAAGAAGTTAAAAAAAAATTGTTACCTTGGAACTGTTATACAAGAACCAAATAATTTGAAGTTAGTTACTTATATGCATGGCATTAGTTTCATTCAGATGATATCATCTGCATATTCTGCATACAAAAAAGGGATACATTATCCTGTGTCGCTGTCGACCACATTCACTCATACATCACAACACTCCAGCCTTATTGCACTGATTGATGGGTTACACACTAATTTGTTGTTACACTCACCACTGAGACACTGTCTGGTTAGTACTTTTCACACGTTTGCTTGTTTATTAGTACACATTTTGCCGATCGATATCGTAAAAGAAAATGCAGCCCGCACACGGCACGCAACTGCACACCATAATCATCTTCGAGTCACTAACTTTTTTGATTGACTGCCGAGCGACGCGGACAAAGCCGAAAAGCGATAGGCAGCGTTTGGCGGCCGTGGCGGCATCGTTTGTCGGCGACTTTGACGCAGCCGAATTAGTGTAATAATAATTTTGCATTTATCATAAAAGTTATTCTAGCTCTTTTAATTAATTAACTATTGTCTGTTTACATAATTATGATTAGGTACTTTACTTTGTTAGTCCAAAGCTTGTAAAGTGTGATTGAAAGCTTATCGACTTTGCCGCACGCAGATTAGGTAAACTAAATCAAATAAAATAAAAAGCTAATTTAATGATTACAGTTTAGTTTCATCTGCCACACACCAAAGTTCATAAGCTTTCCAACACGTTAGCAGTAGTATAATGTAGGGACCTACCTACTTACCTATTAAATCTTGCAATTGATTGTTTGCCTTAACTGTACCTTAGAAACGAATACGTTCAAATTAGTTGTGAAAAGAAAATAATTGGGTCTCAGCCCAGGCCGTAGCTTTGCTGCATAGTAGGTAGGTACTTATGGCTCTCAGCTGACTAGCCGCGGTCGACGGCCGGGGCGTGCGCCTCGCAGCGCAGTGTAGCTTAATATCAGCTGTTTTTAAATAGTTTATTTAATGGTTTTTCTTTTCATTATTCAAGGTTTAATTAATTTTGATAATGAATAAGGTACACTTAAAATATTATCTAGTAGGTAAATTACGAACTTGTATTTTTTTTAGGAAAAAGTTTTTTTTTCTTTCTTAGATTGCAAACACTTGACCTGACCACCCCTTAAAATTTTATTATAAAATTCCATTTTGCCTTATATATATAAACACATATACATATAACCATCCCGCAAGTATAACTAAGGTAATTATATAACCATCTATAGAAGTAAGTTAACACACAAGTTATTGTCTCAGTTCCTTAATAGAAATCTGAGATCGTAATGGTCTCATTAGTTATGAGTAATTTCTGCTTCGCTTTAAAGTTTTATCAAGTCAGTTGTATCTAATAGTAATCTGATAAGAAGGCTGAGAGTGACTTAATAGTTAGAGTTAATCTGATACATGCAAATTTTCCACCCTCCTACCTTCATGATGCGGAGTCTTCTCAGCCACTCCAGAACTCATCATCACCTCCTTGTAGGAAGTCGGTCACATCTGTTATAAAAAGACAATTATGATCATACTGAAGATCACTAACGGTTCAATAATATATCCTTTACAAGAGGTAGGCCATATCTATCCTATCTTGGTTACGTTACTAGCAACCACTGTTACTTTAGGTTATTTTGGGCTGATTAACAAAAATATCTTATATCGTATCTCATAAAAAGTTGATGAAAATGGAGACCAGCCCCCCTATCGCGTAAAAAATATGGATATGGGCTTCATTTGACAGTTGAAGCTCATAAAATTACCATATATGGTCATTTAACTGTCAAATGAAGCCCATGTCCATATCCATATTTTTAACGCGATAGCCCCCCTGACTGACACAATTATAAACATTGTCTGTCAGACGCCCCATCCCACAGAACAGAAAATTTCTGTTCTGTGCCCCATCCAATGAAGCGGTCCTTAGGGATGTACCATCTGTCCTTCGGACATAATAGCTGCTTCGTTAGCAAACGTGACCAGCAGTCTATAAAGACTCTTATAGACCCTTGTGAGATGATTGGCCATTCCCCCACACAGGGGAATTCCTAAAGAACATTTGAACTTGTATAGGTACTTAATGAATACTTTCGTATTAATCCCATGACAGGATCACGGATTGCGCACACACAATGATACAATAGTAACTGTAAACATGTTACATCAATACGAAGGAAATCATGAAAACTCATCAGCTCATAATAGAGTTTCGCGGCCTCCACAACTTCGATTATAATAAATAAATAAATAAAATATTTGTTTATTTTCCCATCACAAATAATAGAATTTAAGACTAGTTGATATTATAGGTACACTGTACGTGTTTCTACCATTTGTGAGGGACTGGTGTCTGAAATAGGTTTCAGAAAAGGAAGCCTGTGCTACAGGTCGCCAGGCCCACCCACAGTCAATAGAATACAGTACACGTCTTAAGTTTAGAATTTAGGGTAAGTAGCCTAAAATAACAAAGTACGAGTAGGTAGGCTAAATTATATAAAATTACTATTATAAGTTGATAAACCAAAGCTAAGACATTGTGAATGAGTGTGAGCATGTGTATGTGTAAGTGACATCGCATGTGTCGTTTGAGTGTATGAGTGGTGTGTGTGTGTGTGTGTGTGAGTGTGTGTGGATGTATGAGTATATGTGAAAGCGAAGAGATAGGCAACCTTTCGATCGTCTTTTATCAACGCGATTAGTTCTTTATGGAACAATATTGAGTTAATATCTAGGTACTTAATGGGTACTTAGCTGTCGTATTTAATGCGGGCTGGCAGGCGAAGATTTCACAAATTACACTTTTAATTCAACAGAACTTTTTACACACGTTTATTCTAATATGGCAGATTCGAAAAGGAATGCAAAGAGCGGCGAAACTTACCTGACAAAAGTAGGTGTCAATAGCTCTGTGGTTTGTCATCAGTGTTGCTATAAACAATATTGTTGTTATGGTTGAGTTTATTTATTACTCGCGAACCCGTCGTCGCGACAGTTGGTAGTAGTAATAATCTTTATATAATGGTTGTTATCTATATTAATAAACTAGCGGATCCTCGCGGTTTTACCCGCGTGGTGCCCGTTCCCGTGGGAATACCGGGATAAAATATAGCCTATGTCACTCGGGAGAAATGTAGCTTTCTAATAGTCTAAGAATTTTCAAAATCGGTCTAGTTGTTCCTGAGATTAGCACGATCAAACAAACAAACTCTTCAGCTTTATAATATTATATATATAGTATAGAAAAGTATATTTTTAAATTATATTATATATAGATATATAAAAGAAGAAACTGACTGACTGACTGACATATCAACGCATAGCCCAAGCCGCTAGCCCAAGCACATAGGTTTCTTGTGAGGTCTAGGGGTGCACTAAGAAAGGATTTTTCGAAATTCTACCCCTAAGGGGGTGAAATAGGGGATAAATGACGATTGAAAATAAATATTTACCTGTCTCGGCGTTTTTGAAAATTCCACCCCCAAAGGGGTGGAAAGGGGGATGAAGTTGAGTAAGAAAAGTCCTTTATTTTCAAAGTAAAAGTCACTCATTTTTATTAGGCTTATGGTTGGAAATTAAATACAAATAAACTAACATTTATTTTGTGATTTATAGAAATCAACCCCTGGGGGGGGTAATAGGGGGTGAATAATGTTAAAATCGATATGGGTGTCGTTATTGAGGTTTTATGGGATGTTGATTACGAAAATGGCATCGATTTTGAAGTCCGACGCGGTGGACATAATTCAACCCTTGAAGGTTTGAAAAAGGAGCCATAGCAACTTTTACGCTTTGGAATATTTTTACAATAATTCGTGACATCAAATAATTCTCCATTCATACTTATTATCCATGCTAATATTATAAATGTGAAAGTGATTGTTGTCTGTCTGACTGTTCCCATTCTCAAGTAAACCACTGAATTTAATGAAAATTGGTTAGAACATAACTTGAACCGTGGAGATGGACATAGAATATTTTTTATTATGATAAATGGTACCACCACGTGACATTCTAAGTCCGCGCGATAACCTAATTCCTCGCGGATGTAACGGCATTAAAGTCCGTCATTCGTTGCAATATAACAATAAATAATTAATCCTATCCTATCCTATCCTATCCGACTAATATTATACTAATATACTATATAATAATATACTAATGCGGATGTTTGTGAGTATGTTTGGATGGATGGATGTTTGTTACTTTTTGATGAAAGTTTCATTTCTTTTATTTGTTCCCACATTGCTAAAGTTTCCCGAGTATGGAATAACTTTGATATTCGAGAGGAATGCACCAAAGGAGGTTTTTTTGAAAAAGGTATCTTGTAACCCGTTGTGATCTTTAACACATGGTTCGGAGTCCCCCACTTTCTCCAACGTTCTACATAATGTTTTAAATGCCACCGTTTTTGGTAATACATCCGGAATAACGCTTATCGTTGAAAAGATGTTCCAAGGTTGGTGACATTTTCCTCAGGCATTGTTTTATGCATTTATCTTTAACGTAATGCAAAAGAGCGTCACGACGCTGCTGCTGTATTATATCAGCGCGACGTCCACATAGCATTTGCAGCAAGCAGCAAGTCTAAGTTAGCTTTTTATAATCACCAGAAAAAAAATCATTAACTTTTGTAGTGACACTTTCGGCAGTTATTTGCTGAAGAGAAACTCATCCAGAAATTAAAGATAAGATTAAATAGAAAATCTTTTTAGAATAGAAAATTAAATAATGAAAGCCTTCCTGTAACTTTTCTTTCTGTATGATTAAGGCATGACAAATCGCTGCTAAAGTTTTTTCCGTAGCCGCTAAAGATTTCTAAATCAACAAAACCTGGATTTGCCAAATAAGATTTTTGGGCATCCGCATTCGCATAACGAACTTGACACCAATCGGCGGTATCAAAATATTGCAATTTGAGCAAAATTTCTGCGTAAACATCTGAGGTTTTTGCGGTATTTGAGGGTAGTTTCTTGTTTAAAACTAATATTTGCGATTTTGGTGGCTCGAGAATGTCTAATAAATCATCGGGTGCAAAAATCGAGATAGCATCCGCATCACTGTCTAAATTAGCTGGTTTATGGAATGCAAAGCACTTACCGACGCGGCAAGATTTTTTACCACTTTTTCCAATTTCCGGATGCGCCTTTCCGCGCCATCATGGCGCCGGTGGTGGCGGCGGCGGCTTCGTCGTCGTCCGCGACTGGAGCCGGAGGATGATGATGTCGATGACCATGATGAATCTAAATCGTTACCCGACTCGGGGGCATTCTACATTAATTGATGTACCACTTTCCGTAAAATTCAACTCTTCCTTAATAATGAAAAATAATTATTAAATTTAAATTGAAATAATTTAAATTAAAATAAAACTAAAGCACGGTGCAGCAATTAATTAAGACGTGTTGTTTCTTGTAGACAAAAAACGCCAATGCAATGATATATCGATCTTTTGATAATTTATACTGTTATGAATTAAAATAGCAACACCATTAGTTTATTTCCTATTTCGTTTTATTTTGTAACCTTTAATGTTAAATACTTTATTTGGTTGTAACCAAGTTTCAGTTAAAATTGCTATGTGAATGTTATTGTCATAAAGAAATTGAGTAAGTAAAAATTTATTACTAATAATGCTTTGAGCATTCCATTGCATTATATTGAGATAATCCATTATTTAACAGTACTATTATTGTTTCTGAATGAATTTAGCAGGGTTTCTTTAATTGATGTATGATTAATTGGGTTATATTTTTGGTTTAAAATATTTTTTGTTATAGCATTTGCAATTATATTCATAAATGCGTCAGATTTTGTAAGATTTCTTAAATAAATAATGCTGAATTCTTAAATAATAAATAAGGACGATTCATTATATAATGCTGAATAAGTTGTAGCTTTTGATTTTATTGTGCTTTCTTCAATTTTTTCCTTTTTTTTAGGGCAAGTGTTTGAAATGGCAATGTGATTGCCACCACAATTAGCACATTTGGCATTTTTATGATCTTCTTTACAATTTTTATAATTATGACTGTCAGTACAGATAGAGCAAGCCTCAGCATTTCTGCAATATTTAGCGATATGACCAAAGCGTAGGCAGTGTGGACATTGCTTTACGGGGGGAATATATATTTACTTCATGCCTCCAGTTGTCCAAGTACACAAATTGAGGTAATTCTGTGGAAGCGAAAGTGACTGCAACAGTCTGCATCGGCTGGAACGAAATAGTACCATTGTCGTTTCGCACTCGTCGCATGAAGCGCCGGACTTGTATAATATTGCGTGAACTACCAATCAAGGAAAATATTTGTTGATTTGAAAGACCTATTGGAACTGAAGTTACAACTCCAGTCATCTCTGTATCAGCTGCAGGAATAAAGACAATTCGTCTAAAAGTTTTACGTTATTCAGAAATACATTAGCGTTGTTCGGTACATTAAAAGTGATGGCAACTCTGAATTTATTAACCGGCCGCAGGTGTAAAACACCAGTGACACAGTGTTTTCTGATGGCATTTGAAATGGCTAGCCTGTCTTTGTCAGTGAATGATTTCTTTTCATCAGAATGTGAGAGAAATACTACGTAATCATTTTTTTTTGCAGTTTTCTGGGTACTTCCTAGAGTACCCAGGGACTTTAAAGATTTGGTAATTCCTGCTGGCGTCCTCTGAATGGATTCAGAGGAAGAGTCCGTGGAGTTTCCCGCCACTCGATCGTCAGGAGGAGAATTTTTTCTCTTCTTTACTCGCCCCATTATTTACATGAATTCTATGTGAAAGCACTCCAAAATATATACAAATTACACTATAAAATACAGTAAAATATACAACATTTTTGGATTTTTAAGAAAAAAATTCAAGCAAAAGCGCCTTTATAGTTCGAGGGTTCCCGCGCGAAAAGAAAAAAAAAACAGTGATTACTTGCTCAGTGGAGCAAAGAGTAATGTAATTATAGCCAATGAGAGGAGAGGCTAGCTGCGCCTCCACGCACGGCTGCTGAATTTTGCCACGGATTAGATAATTTTGCTTGGTGGGGGAGCGGGGCGGTAGATAGGCGGTAGGCAAATGTTCGAGATTCAGCCCACATTCAGCCGGTACGGTAGGGGGCGCTTCGGACGTGTTGTTGTGTTCGATCGACGATCGACTGATCGTGACCAGGACAGGGTTGCCATCTCACTTTAATTAAAGTCTGGGAATAGAAACAGGAAGCGTAGTTGATTTCATGAGTACCTATTACATGGTATTACCAATATATTTTTTGTAAAAATCTGTTAATCCGGAATATCTGAGAAATACAAATACGGAAACAACAATTAAAAAAAATTTTTGGGCTTTCTTTTTTTTTTGCTTGCCTGCTGTCAATTTGTTTTGTTATTGTCAATGTCAATAAAATTCGCTACCTAGGTAATTTGTGGCTGTAGTTGTGTTCTGTCATTACTATAATTTGTGTTGTGGTGCACTCAAATAATATCATTCATTCATCTGCATCTGCAACACAAATTTTAAAGATCGTCAGTGTTGCCGGTGCGGATCTTTTGGTCCGAATTCGGATCCTGGAAGCCCTTGGCGGAACTTTGTCGGATCTTTTGTGAATTTTGTATTAGTAGTTAAAAAAAAAATCAGTGATAAGAGCAGTTCCCAAAAAAAGTATTTAGCTTTCTTATAATTTTGTCATATTCAAATGCATATCTCGAGAGAGTATTAGGAAAGTAACAGACCATCTGTTTATATTGTTTTCCTACCTATAAAATGAATGAAATACCTCTACTATTTGCGCACTGATGATAATGAACGAGGCAAAATGAACAAAAGAAGGAGTAGGTACTATATTTTGATACCATAGATTTGTCATTGATCTCCGCGTTGCTATAACTATTCCGCGCTTCATTCATACAAACATCGGATCAAAAAATGTGACCTCAAATTTTGACGTTTTTCTCCAAACAACTGACTCGGTGGCTAGGGATGATTGTTGATGCCGTATGCCGTTGTCACAGTATACTGTGCGGCAGAGTAAAACGGTAAAGAGCTAAATATATGAGGGTGGTATCTAGTTGTAGCAACGGGGAGACCAATAATAAGTCTTTGTTTGAAACCTATAGTCCGATTTTTAATTCACTAGCGGCCGGTTTCAATAATATATCCTTAACAAGAGGTAGGCCTATCTTAGTTACGTTACTTAGCAACCACTGTTATTTTAGGTTATTTTGGGCTGATTAACAAAAATATCTAGGCAACAAAGCTCTAGTAAGCCTATCTCTTACTGAGGATAGGTTATTGAAACCGACCATAGAGTGATTGGACTGGTTGTCAATGTCACTTTGTAAAAATTATGCTGATTTAAAATGTAGCTCCCACCTCACCATGTAAAAGCTACCTACACGGGACATTGGCGGAATTATTTTTAGAACATAGTGCAAGCCATTCATAAAGAAGTAGAAGTAGCTATAGTGATAATATTGAATTTGTGTGCGTGAATGGAACTTACTGAACTGGAACTGGATCTGCGCAAATTATTACGAAAAACAGTTTAAAGCAGGATTATTTTTACAAAGCGACATGGGCACCTGTCAAATAACGGTACTGAATAAAAATCCGAGTATAAACTATGATACACATTAATATATTGTTGTAATTGACGTGGGCGCGCGCGGAGGTGCTGCACAACACAATACACAACAGTTTTTTTTGGCAATCCATTTGTTGGAAGCCGGGGGCTAATTGTCTATTTTTAAAATCTATAGCAATCCCTTTCAATTCGTCATTTGAAAGATATTCACATACTTCAGGCCGTCACTATTTGACATTTGATACGGATTGTGATTGGGACGCGTTTTGAAAGATATTGAATGAACAAAATTGAACTGTCTAAGCAAAGTGGCAGACGAAAATACTTTCAAATGTATGGAGAATTGTCAAATGAAGTGTCATTATCACACACAGTGTACATCATTCGTTCCGAAAGGGATTGCGACTATATGTTACACAATTCCATAAATCACTATCATAATCACAATCCCTTTCAAAGGTATTGTGATCGATTTTGAAATTGGACAATTATTAGGAGGCGGATCCGAACGAAAGAAATCGGATCTTTTCATTTGAAAAATCGGGATAAATCGCAACATGCTGCCGGCAATACTGAAGATAGTAGATGTCAAAGAGTATGTAATAATCACCATATAATTTGTGGTAAGAAAAAGGCGGGAAACGTTCAACTGGTCGGACGCGTTTTTAGCTTGAAATTTAAATTTATTAATTACGGTGATCAGAATTGCTTAATTTATAGTGTTTGTATAATAATAATCGTTTATATTGTGTAAATTTCATTTAGTTGTATATATTATTCGTGTGTATATAGTGTAAGTAGCGGAAATTTGGTAAGTCCTAATGAATGATCCTCCTGACCCGGGGGACACCGTTCCCCCGGCAGGAATGTATATTACTGTAGTTTCTAATGAGTCGGGAATGGAAACCGATGCCTCTATTACTACAAGGGCACGTAAGCGCAGTCGCTTACATGTTTGTAAGCAGTGCAATAAAAAAAGGCGCCAACACTTATGTTCTGATAAAAACAGCCATAATAATTGTCATTGTACCGATTTAGCTCCATGTATAGTAGACCAAGGTGTGAATTCACAAACACAACCTATTGTTAAAGAATTTAACGCGCCGGTTTTAAGCCCGGCCCTTACAACAACTTCAACCCCAACACCCACGCCTACACCTGCACTCGCACCCATAGGTCGTTTACTTTTTAATGAAACGGACATTACACCATTGTTTGTTCATATTCAGAGAATACAATTTGATCCTAAGGATGGCACGTCCCTTCATCCTGTTACTTTTGGTAGATTTTTGAAAAATAATCGCATTAATGATATTATCAATGGAAGTGTTAAACGAATTGGCCGTAATAAGATCTATATGTCCTTTTCATCTTACATATCAGCTAACTCCTTTCTGACCAATAAAAATTTAGAAACTCAGAAAATGAAAGCATTTATTCCAACATTTAGTGTAACTAGGATGGGGCTTGTTCGTGGAGTCCCTGCAGAATGGTCTCCAGAAGAAGTATTAGAAAATATCTCGGTCCCAATTGGCTGTGGAAAAATAATTAAAGTGAGACGCATCAATTATAAAGCATTTCAGGACGGATCAGCAATGTGGAAGCCTTCACAGTCCATTGTAGTAACTTTTGATGGTCAGGTACTACCAAAAATAATTTTTATGTGCTTTAATGCATTACCTGTAGACCTATACATTTTTCCAACCATTCAATGGTTTTAACTGTTGTCGGTTTGGACACACAAAAACCCAGTGCAGATCCAAACCTAGATGTTTTAAATGCGGGGTCAATCACCTGGGGGCTCTTGTAATAGAGAAGAAAATTTTAATGCCTTTTGTTGCTCATGTGAAGGTTCACATTTTGCTACCAATAAATCTTGCCCAGAATTTAACAGACAGCAAGATATCAAAAGTTATATGGCTCACAACTGCACATCTTACGCAGAAGCATCAAAATATTTCCCTAGCATCTCTAAGTTATACTCTCAAGTTACTGCTAAAAACACCTCTTATACTATGTCAAAGCCTAACCAATCTGTTCAAAATGATATAACTAACAGACCTGAATCTATATCTTATAAAAAAACTGTCTTTCTCAAACCCCGTTCCCCTCCAAAAGTAAGTCAAGGATATGACAGTGAAGCACATAACAATATTCTTAAGGAATTTGATATGCCACCACCCAGTAAAGGGTGTGGTTATAGTAAAACAGAAAAAGAATCCGAGTCTCAAAGTATATCCATATCCGAATTGATTAAATTAATCCTCAACCTGTTAACTTGCTTAAGTAATAATAATAACAGCAATAGTAACTCACCGTCCAACGCAGCCTCTATCATTACTAATTTAATTCAATTTCTTCAAAATGGACAGTCAGGCTAAAGTATTACAATGGAATTGCCAAGGTAGTCTTGGCAAAAAGAGTGAAATTATTTATCTTTTGAATAAGTTTGATCCTTTCTTGTTTGTCATATCTGAAACATGGCTTAAATCGCATCAAACATTTAAGGCTACTGGATACACTACCCTTCGTCAGGATAGAGATGATGGCTATGGGGGAGTAGCCATACTTATTAAAGACTCAATATCCTATTCCATGATACCTGTACAATATCACCATAAAGAAATCTCCATTATAGCCATAAAAACTTACAATATTTGTTTTGTTTCCCTATATATTTCTCATCCATCTTTACCCATACTTAATGAAGTCAAACAAATTATTTCTGGCCTACCTAAGCCCTTTGTGGTACTAGGTGATTTTAATTGTCATCACCAGTGTTGGGGCAGCTCTATAACAAATTGCTATGGGGAAGAAATGATAGACATTATTGATTCTCTTAATATATGTATTTTGAATACAGGCAAAGTTACACGCCTAACAAAATCAAATCAGATTGATAGCGCAGTTGATCTGTCCTTATGCACTCCATCTCTTGCAAGTTCTATAGCATGGGATACACTTTCATCAACATATGGTAGTGATCACTATCCCATTTTGATTACTCTTCCATTTGATAAACCTATTAGTATTAGACGGACCTCTCACTTAAAACACAAGCTTCCTGACAAGGATAGTAAAGATTGGGAAAAATATAGATCCAGTGTACAGGCAAAATTATCTTCACTTCCAGTTGTGATCCATGGTTCTGAGATGGAGAGTGCAAAGGCATTAGGTGATGTTCTCATTGAGGCTGCTAATGAAGTCTTCCCACAAAACGTGGCTTCAATAAAATCCCCTCACCACCATGGTGGGACAGTGAGTGTACGACTGCAATTAAAAACAGAAAGGAAGCTGAAGAAAAATATAGAGAGGACATGTCTGACAGTAATTATGATTTAGTGATTAAAGCCATAACAGAATCTAAAAAACTCTTCAAGCAAAAGAAATTTGAAGGCTGGCGTTCATTCTGTGCATCAATTTCCCCAAACACTCCACCAAGTCTAGTTTGGCAACAAATCAACAGATTTAAATCTGCTACTCACAATAAGCCTTCCGCAACAATCACAGTGTTGTTGACAGGAAACATTCCTCCATCTTGGAAACAACAAACAGTGTTGCCCTTCTTAATACCAAACAAACAACCAACCGATGTTACCGGTTATCGGCCTCTTGCATTATCATCTATATTGTTAAAGTTATGTGAACACCTGATAAAGAATCGACTAGAATGGTTCTTAGAAAGTAAAGGGCTTTTAGCAGATACTCAATTTGGTTTTAGGAAGGGTAAGAGCACTGTTGATAATATAGCTATCCTGACCTCTGATATCCGCATCGCTTTTTCCAGCAATAATTCTCTTTTAGCAGTCTTTGTAGATATAAACTCAGCATATGATAACGTCCTTTTAAATATCCTAAAAATTAAACTAGAGTCCTTGCAAATACCTCCAATTTTCACACATTTCATTATGAATATGTTATCAGAACGATCGATAAATTTAAATGTAAATGACCTCAGTTTTTCTAGAACTGTTTCCAAAGGCCTCCCTCAGGGATCTGTTCTCAGTCCACTTTTGTACAACATCTACACCTACGATCTACAGTCACATATTTGTGTAAATGATAACATTAAAATCTTACAGTATGCTGATGATCTGCTGTTATATAGCGCTAATTCTTCCATCGATGTTACGCTCTCTACTTTGTCAGTTGCATTAAACTATTTAAAGGAGTGGATGGATATGAATGGTCTTCAATTGACAGCGTCTAAGAGTGCCGCTGTCCTTTTTTCACGGATGAACAAACCACCAGATTTCACTTTGAGTTATGATAATGAAACCATACCAGTTAAGACTCATTTTAAATTCCTGGGTGTAGTTTTGGACACCAAATTAACTGGTGCTCATCATTGCGACTATGTCATTGGCAGATGTGAACGAATGATAAATATAATAAGATGTTTAGCGGGCGTATGGTGGGGAGCTCACCCTTTCACATTAAAACTTGTCTATAATGCCCTTATACGAAGTGTGTTAGACTATGGTACATTCTTACTGGAGCCGGGAAACAAAATAAAAAAATTAGATTTGATTCAATTCAAAGCGTTGCGAATTTTGACCGGTGCCATGAAGTCTAGCCCTACAAATGCATTACAGGTCGAATGCTGTGATCCACCACTGCATTTGAGACGACAACTCCTATGTGGCAAGTTCTTTTTCCGTACTGTACAGTTTTCCAACCATCCTTTACTTGACAAACTCCAGTGTTTATATGAGTTGTACCTAGAGTCAAGTTATTGGACACATAAATCCCCTCCATGTCTTATAGTTAGCTATCAAAAATATTTGTCTTTAAACTCTCCTACTTACCGATCTAATTTTCTTCCTTTATTCAGTGTCAGTTATGATTCATTAGTTTATCCTTTAAATATACATCTTAATTTTAACAATAGTGGAAATGCTGAAATTGAATTCAACCATCTCGTTGAATCTAATTTCAAGGATTTCCATTATGTATTCACTGATGCTTCTAAGCAATCCAATGCTGGGTGTGTTGGCATTGGAGTGTACCATTCTCAATATAATATTGTACAGAAAGTAAAGTTACCACCAGAGTCATCTGTCTATTCTGGCGAATGTCTAGGAATTTTAAAAGCTGTTGAATACATAAAAGTTATGAAACTAAATAGGACCGTTATATTTTCAGATTCCAAGAGTTGTTTATAGGCTTTACAAAAAAATCCATTTACCTCAAAATTATATTCTCCTTTAATTTTCAATATTAGAAAAATTGCAAAAGAATGTCGGGATAGAGGCTTACAGATAGAATTCGTGTGGATTCCGGGACATTCGAACATAAATGGCAATGTAATTGCAGATAAACTTGCTCACGATGCCGTGTTATGTGGAGATGTTTATCCTTATCAAAATTACTGTCAAGATCTTTTAGCACTTCCCAAAACATATTTACAAGACAACTGGAAAAACTTATGGGAATACAGTCAGCAATCAAGGGGCAGATTTTATTCTCAAATACAAAAAAGTATTCCCACGAAACCTTGGTTTTCAGTTTTAAAGTTTAGTAAGTTAGAAACTTCTATTATTATTCGCATGAGATTAGGTCATACATGTACTCCATCCCATCTTGCCAAGTATTGTTGACGACCCCAGATGTGAGTGCGGGTTGGACATAGAGATACAACAGAACTTACAAGATATTTACAAGTCAATGGGGTTGGACGAGGGAAATTTAAACCACATTATTTTTGCATGTCCTAAATTTAATAGAGATGCTTTTTTGAATGAATTGATATCGCTTCGAGTTCCATTTCCAACTAATATTATAACTTTGTTATCTGATATAGATAGCAGTATTTATAAATGTATTATAACTTTCCTTATGTATAATAATATCAAACTATAAATAATTCCTTATCTCCATATATATATATATACATAATAAAAAAGCCTTACTGATCCTGTCCAAATTCCGATTGATTCCATTTCCTTTTCAAATCTATTCCGTTTCCCAATTTTTTACTTGACGTTGGCGAATGTACAAACTGTACAAGCCAGAATAAAATAAAATAAAAATGTGGTAATCACTACGTTAGGTACTGTCCAAAGTATCTGCACTGCAACTTACGTAGTAACTAATACCTAATCTGTGACTGCAACTACTGCAACATAAAGAAGAAAGAATTTTTACATATAATTTCGCCGTAATTTGTGCTACCGTATCTGTCTGTTTGCAGCGGAGATAGACAGAGCAGTGCTATTTTTGTAAGAATAAATAAGACATTATTATAGATGGTACTGTGTCAATAGATTGATAATAAAATGGATCCCAAAGAAGTCGTCGAACATTTAGTGGCACTAAAAGTGATGAGACTGACCAAACCAGCTCTGATCAGCCCTAAAATTGTTACTTGTGATTCTAAGGATTTGCCAGGTAATATTTTGAACAATTACCTAAAAGATGATGCGACTTCAGTCACTCAAATGGAAACGTTGGCTGCTGGACAGTTCTTGCTGCTACCACAAAGTTTTGGTAATATCTATTTGGGAGAAACCTTTTCATGTTATGTATGTGTTCATAATGAAACAAATCAACCAGTGCAAAGTGTGTCTATCAAAGCAGATTTACAAACAAACTCCCAAAGAATACCGCTTACAACTCAACAAAGTCAATCACCAACAATGTTGGATGTTGATGAAACTTTAAGTGATGTCATACATCACGAAGTTAAGGATCTTGGAACTCACATCTTGGTGTGTGAAGTTACATACATGTCCAATTATAGTACACTAGCTTCATTCAGAAAGTTTTTTAAGTTTGAAGTTATGAAGCCATTGGATGTTAAAACAAAATTTTACAATGCTGAGTCAGATGATGTTTATCTGGAGGCCCAAGTGCAAAACATTACCACTGGACCAATTACATTGGAACAGGTATCACTGGAAAGTTCACAACAGTTTACTGTGAAGTCATTAAATGAAATTGAAGATGGGCTGTCTGTTTTTGGAGATATAACTTTGCTTCAACCTCAAGAGAGCTGCCAATACTTGTACTGTTTAACACCTAAGGAAAATATAGCTAAAGAAATCAAACTACTTACTGCAGCAAAGAATATTGGTAAATTTGATATTGTCTGGAGATCTAACTTGGGAGAGAAAGGAAGATTACAGACTAGCCAATTACAAAGGATGACTACAGAATATGGAGATGTTAGACTTACATATGAAATGTTACCTAATAAAGTCACTGTAGATGAACCATTTAACTTCAAATGCAAAATTGTGAATGCTAGTGAGAGAACTCTTAACTTGATAATGAAACTGAGATCACTTCATGACTCGAGTTTACTGTGGTGTGGTATATCAAATAGGACACTGGGCCCATTAGAACCTGGTAAATTTCTATATGTAAATCTAACAGCTCTTCCCATCAACACAGGGCTCCACAGTATCTCTGGCTTATCATTAGTAGATTTGTTCTTAAAAAGGACTTATGATTATGATTACCTTGCTTCCATTTATGTAAGTTAAAATATTTTTGTTTTTTTTTATGATTTTTGTATTTTTTGCATTTTTCAATGCTATTTTTATACTTATGGTAAATTTTAAATAGAAAAATATTGGAAAAAATTAACTCGGCCACAAGTGAATTCTCATATAATAAAATATAAAAGTATTGGAGAATTTCGATGGTGGTTCGCAAGTCTCGGTAGCTCAGCGGTTAGAGCATTGGACCGGATTTCCAAAGGTCGTGGGTTTGTTTCCCATCTGAGAATTCACTTGTGGCCGAGTTAATTTTTTCCAATATTTTTCTATTTAAAATTTATCATAGTATTTTAGGCTAAAAATCGTCCTGAAAATGAAAAAACAGGAGATGGGGACGGTTGCAACGGTTTATCTGTGGACGTTTGAACCGTTTTAATCGCCCTTTCTACCGTCCCTGTCTTCGTTTAGGTAGGTTGGGCACCTACTTCTAGTAAAATGATTTAGTTCTTAGTTGCGTGCGTACACACGAATGTGATTTTTTATTACGTCATCTCTTTTAGTAGGATGTTGATTATTTAAAAAGCTATCGTGTGGGCTATCAAATGGACTTGTCTCATGTCGCCCTGACGGGATCCGAACCCGCATCCTTGGAAATCCGGCCCAATGCACTAACCAACCGTTGCTTTTTTCTAGTATATTTTCTTGTTTAATATTTAACACATAAAATCTATAAAAAAGGGAGGTTTATAGTCTATTTCAAGTGTTAAATTAGATATTTTTTCACGTTATTAAATAAATATTTTTGAAGTTTTCTTAAGTTTTGACATTGCAGTGGGACTCCTTTTTGATTAAGAACTGCAATGTCACTTTTATTAACTAATGTAGTTGTTTTTGTTCTATTTGTTCGCTTTTGAGAGGTCGTGTTTTTTTTGTTATTTTTTTCTTAAGAATTTATCAGTGAGTATTAATATTTAACTTTGCTCACCAATGATTTTTCTTTTAGTGGGTTAAAGTGGTAAATTAATTACCTACTCGAAATAAGTGTCCATAGGTATAGATAACATAATTATCGTTAAGTTATCAATATTTATAAATCTTGTATGAATATTTAGTCATGATTGAAACATCGTTATAATTGAAACATGACTGAATGTCATTCATGATACATGGACATGATAATATTTTTTTACGCTGTATTATGACATTACAGTTTAAGAATATATTAAATTTTGTTCATTACGTGAAATGTTAATTTTTAGTTTGTTTCAACTGACCATAGCATGGGGTCAATTGATCCATTTTTCCCGATCCGCTTCCTCATGTAATAGCAGCGTAGTTCATCGAGATAGAGCTACAGAATATATTTTATTCTTCTTCTTCTTTCATATTTAATGGCGTGCTCGCTATAAAATTCGCGAATTTTGCCAATGTCAAGTAAATATATTTTGTAATATATAGAAATTGTACCGTAGATTGTGTTAAAAATGGAGCCTCACAACACGTTATTACGAAAAGAACTCGGGTGAAACTCCGAGTAAAGGTTTAATCTGGGAATAACAGCTGTCAGAGCAAAGGTGTCACTTATAAAAATAAAATAACCTCAATTTTGTTTTTGTTTATCATCTCACATTTTGATTTGTAATAACAAATTTGTAAGAATAATGTTTAAAATAACAGAAAACGACACAGAGACAAAAGTACCACGCAAACGAACACAACCAAAGATAACTTAGAAACTAGAAATAACAAGCAGTCAACATTTGACGTTTCACGTATTATCCTACAAAATTCAATTGTTGTGTCATTTCAAGGTAAGCTAGATGTAACAAAAGTACAATGATTCTATTTTATTCATAAGACAGTTAACAATACTTGACATGGTCAAAGTATTTAATCTGTCAATATAATAGATACTTCACAATTCTAATTCAAAGTAAAATTGGTTCAATCGTACCCACCCTACCCTACTCATAATAAAAAATGACTTATGCAACTGTTGTGATTTGTAAAAAATATTTAAATTCAATTAAAATTAATATTAAAAACGTATTTAAATGTTAAATTTTAATAGAAAAATATTAGAAAAAGCATTCAAATGTATTATCATTTTATATTTTACTACATTATGTAAGAATTATTCAAAACTGTAATCAATATAAGAATATTCACAATTTTTTATTAAATTCTTGTTCATTTAATTTTTGTTGTGATTTGTAACAAATAAGTATTGAAATTGTATTCAAATGCATTATCATTGTGTTTTCAGGAAGTAGTCTGTTATTTTGACCAAGATTATTTAAGAATTATTGAAAATTGTCTTTAATTTAAGAAATAATGATTTTTATTAACATAAGATTTAATTGTTATAAACTATTGAGTAAAATCAATAATTCTTTTATTATTTCGAATATTCATATATCCGGATACCGACGTTATAAGGATTTGATAAAATTTAATAAGTTGCTCTTTTGATTACACTATGTGTCATATACTGCAACTTATATTGTAAGGGCATTCTGTAACGAGACGTCGATCCTGAAGTGAATACCTAATAAAAGTGCGTTGCTCAGTATACGAAGTTTTATTACACAACTAACAATAAAGAAACGTAACTATACTTCAGCCATCTTAGGGAAAGAATGTCAGTAAACAAACCGCCCATACTTTACCTTAAAAGTACTTTTATATTACATGTTTTAGAAATATGTGCACTTCATTAATAGCTTACTTATATTGTTCAACTTTGATATCCTATGTCATTAGATGTCTGAAATATAACGTATTTGCGGAATAATTACGAATAGTGTTGAATTGGCATTATAATAAATATAAAACATGAATCCTAAGCCTTTTAGTCTCGGTAAACAGCTCATAAGTATATTTCCGTGAATTCTTCATTCGTTTTTGAGAAGATTATAAATAAATTTTTCTATGAAGTTCAATCAGAGTGACCATGTCGTAAACAATTTTCGACGGACATCTATCAAAACCATTTGTATAGCAGAACTCGTCAAATTACATACAACTTTTTGTATAGCAGCATAAAAGGAGAAAAATAATCAGCTGTTTCATATGCTATAGCAGGGTTAAAATATTTTTTCCGCGATTTCAGCTTTGTTTTCATACAAAAAGTTGTTCGTAATGCTTGATATGCTTAAATGATTGCTTTGATGGATGAATTTCACAAATGGTATTCAGGTTTTGGGTAAATATAAATTAATTAACGTCGTTTAATATTCTATAAGTGTCGTTTTGTATCACTGCCTCTGCCTGGACGTGGAGAACGCTTTAAAATGCGGTTATGCGATTCATCTAATATCTCCAAATATATCCATATACAGAGTGAAAAATTAAGACGGGTCAG
Organism: Chrysoteuchia culmella; assembly: GCA_910589605.1. Lineage (NCBI taxonomy): Eukaryota > Metazoa > Arthropoda > Insecta > Lepidoptera > Crambidae > Chrysoteuchia > Chrysoteuchia culmella. Next base: position 13,886,762 of record OU342651.1, on the reverse strand, counting down.
TAAGGGCTGATATTTAGCCGTTGTAGCTACATAAAAACGTTCTTTTAAAAACTTTTTTTTTATTTTTTGAGAAATTTTGAACTGTTTTCACTGATTTTGAAAAAAATGTACAGTCAGCAGGAAAATGGGGTATTCTCAAAAAAAGTTTTTTTCATGACATTTGATCCTGTTTCTCGTGAGGATTAAAGCACTCCAAGACACCAACGGAGATTTGAGTACTAGAAACGTCAGAAATCGCGAAAAACACGCGCCTCGCTCTCGCGCTACACTCAGTCGTATCCGTTTCACCTACGAGTACCTTTGTTGAATGAACTTAGGGAATGTGTGGAAATAATTTTTCGCGATTTCTAACTTTTATAGTACTCATACCGCAGTAGGTATTTTAAAGTGTTTTGATCCTCATAAGAAAGGAGCTCGATTGGCATAAAAAAAAACTGAAAATTTTCCTGTTGACTATATTTTTTGCAAAATTGGTGAAAGCATATGGAAAATTTTAAATAGAAAAATATTGGAAAAAATTAACTCGGCCACAAGTTGGTTGGTGAAAGCAGTTCAAAATTTCTCAAACAATTAATAATGGTTTCATAAGAACGTTTTCATGTAGCTACATCGGTTATGTGTACCTGCCCTTCGTGCCCCGTTTTAAATTTCCACCCTGTATATCTCCATATTGCTTACTTTTGTGTATTTGTCATTAGGACGTAACATGCGTAGTGCTGCCTGCCAGCCACCGAGGTCGCCTGCTGCTACTAAGGGGCTCGACACGAGTGTCTCAAGAAAGTGTTTTTGGCGTAATTTGTAGCAAATGGGGTCTCATGTGCCCTGACGGGATGAGACAAGTTTTTTTCTAGTATATATTCTTGTTTATTATTTATCACTTTTAAATTGCATTGTAAAATGCAAAATTAATAAGTTGCAAATAAAACTTTTTATTATCCCCCATTTGCTACAAGTTACGCCAAAAACACTTTCTTGAGACACTCGTGAATTTAAAACTTTTAATTCAGGTATGTGTTTTTTTTATATTACAACTTGTATTGTTTCACATTACAAATTCTGGTTAAAATTATAACTACATACATCAACACTGTCTAGGAATATTATGTTACTTTCTTCATTAATCAAAAACTATCTACAGTACAGAAAAAGTTTGTATGGGGGAAAATCACTCCTGGGTTCCGTCTTAACAAATAAAAAAAAATGTAAAATAAGGAATTCATGGTCATTTGAATATAACTTTCGCAAAATTTAGTTTTTCTTATAAACAAACTGGCGCTATTTTTGAAAATTATAGGTGTTTCAAATTTTTTTTATTTTATTGAAAGTTTGTTTTGTTTTTTATCAAGCCACGTCGACATTTAACCAGTTATACTAAACGCAAAGACTCGCGGCAGATGAGGCCATAAATCACTTTTGTAATAGAGATGCGCACACGCAGACTTGCAGAAATGTCGAAACCGGATGAGTACTCGCTGCACACACGTGTACAAATAAATCACCACATTTTTAATAACTATTAACTAATGATTGTTATATTGTTAAATATTATATTTTGAAGGTAGAATTTTTAATATCTATTAACTAATGATTGTTATATTGTTGAATATTATCTTTTGAAGGTAGCATTTTTAATATCTATTAACTAATGATTGTTATATTGTTGAATATTATCTTTTGAAGGTAGTTAGCAATAAATTCGTAATTATAAAAAAAATCACAATACTGGAAGGTAGTTAACAATTAATTCGTAATTATATTAAAAGTAGTTAACAACAGCTGTATTTTTTGTATATAACAGCAAGTTGCTGATACTTACAATCATTTTAACTGATAATATCATTCGAGATGGAGTCGTTTGTTACAAATAACATATCCAGTATTAAGGGGAATATTGAACATCAAAGTCGTGTTATAATAAACAATGTTCTGAATTTTCTAACAGAGTTAAAAAAATGATCCCGTTAAGTTAAACGAACTCAATTTCAACAAATCCCGTGATTTAACTGCAATGATGTGTGAGTTTGAGAACTGTCGATAGAATAAAGAAGGAGAGTGCTGCTGGCGAAATAAGTTCTCCACGGGAACAAGTCCATCAACCACGACCAGTGACGGAATTGGACGAGTTCGATAAAAGTGTTATCAAGCAGATTGTGTCTTCGTTTTATGACAAAGGCGAATATCCTTCTATAAAAAAAATTTTGACCACCGCAAGGGAGAGAATAGATGGATTCAAGTGCAGTGAGCCTTCCATGAGAACAATTATACATGACCTTGGGTACCGATTTAAAAGTGCGCCAGATGGAAGAAAACAACTCATGGGACGACGAGATATTGTGGCCGCCAGAATGCAATTCCTTAGAAAACTACATGAGTTAAGAAAAAGCGGAGATTCTCGTCCAAGAATTTATATAGATGAAACCTGGGTAAATTAAAACCATTCTAGAAAGCGCGTATGGGTTGACGAAAATAATGAAGGCGGCTTAAAAAGCCTATAGGAAGAGGTAGTAGACTTATTGTTTGTCACGCGGGATGCGCTAAATACGGGTTTATGCCAGGTGCTAAATGGGTTTTTCGTGCTGTCAAAAGCAAAAATGAAGACTATCGTATATATAGATGTTTCACCAACTGGTTTACTCAACTACTTCAAAGCCTCGAGGAGCCTTCAGTGTTAATAATGGACAACGCCAGTTACCACTCTAAACAAATAAACAGGGTTCCGACAACTGCCTCTACAAAAGCCGAAATTCAAAATTGGCTTCACCAGCACGGAATATCCTTTGCAGCTTCAGCTTTCAAGGTTGAACTACTTCAAAAGGTAAAAGAAAATCGCGGAGAAAAATGTTATCATTTGGACCAGTTGGCAAACGAATACGGTCATGAAGTTATCCGCTTACCGCCGTATCATTAAACTATTGAGTATTGAGTATTGCCAATACAATCCAATAGAGTTAGTATGGGCGCAAGTGAAAGGAGAAGTTGCAGCAAGTAATAACACGTTTAAAATAGCTGACGTGGAAAAATTGACAAATGAAGATATCGAAAACGTGACTATAGAAAATTGGCAAAAATGTGTTCGTCACGCAGAAACTCTGCAAGAAGAAGATTTGAAGAAGGCGCGTTTATGCGAACCCTTAATAATACATGTCGGCGACGACGACAGTGATACTGATGACGATGATGACGATGTTTGTTAACAAACATCGTGATGAATGATGACGATAAATGCATAAATGCGCCTGACGCGCATGATAGATGAAAAATCAGGAATCGTCATTTTTCACCCTATTGTTAATTATTTATTTTAGTCTTAATTATTCTGAAATTTGTTTGTTTGTTTAATTTCTATTTAATTATTTTTTACATGAATAAACTTAAAAAAATTACTATATTTTGTTTACATTAAATATGCCTCACTTAAAACCTAATACCATCGACATATACTCGAAACCAAACGACGCGCATCTCTACATCATTGTGACGTCACCCATAAACAGTGTAAGTGCGAGCGAGGTAATGATGTGCGCTATCGCATTCACACGTTTTATGGCCTCGTCTGCCGCGAGTCTTTGCGATATAAGAACAAATTAGAGCTGCAGGCATGTTGAAAGCTGGTGCGATCCAACGCATGGTTATTCGATTGGCGTTTGTTTCGTAGCTGTACACCAAAATATATCATTTTAGGTACTTACCTAGTAGGCTAAATATAAAAAAATCGAAGTGTTTTTATGAATGTCAAATCTCCCACGTTGCAAGTAAAGTCGGATTTATAATTCAGTAATTTAACAGGGTACCGATGTGATCTTGTTACATTAATGCTGCTTTAGACTTTGATTCTAGTGTAAATAATATTTATTTATAAATTCTCTATTATATATTCATTAAAGCTTATTAATTAAACCGCAGAAGGCGGTTTCAGTACCCCTGCGCCAAACAGATAGTCAAATTATCAAATTAGTTTATCAGTTCAGGGTATAGTATTAGTTTATCAAAATTTTCAATAGTAATTATCAAAGAAATAATACAATCGACATGGCATAATCATCTTACTTACTCCAGGGGTGCGATTGCGTAAGGTAATGAGATCTTTTCATAATGACATTTGTGACAGCAAAAAAGATTTTCTTTTTTGCCGATTTATGGCTAAATAAAATATTAACTGTCAATGCAACATTTCCCCGTTTCTCTCACAATTTGTGATAGCTTTTGAAACAATTTTATTTTTTAATTGTGACTTTGAAAAGAGCTCTCTGTATTGATTTGCAAGTTCATATCGTATACGATTGGCTGCAATTTGCATAGAATGGAATAACATAGAATATGAAATAATATCAACTCACTGTCAAAGGAAAATGATATTTTTTTCGCAATCACCTATCTGGTGGATTATGCTGCCCTGGTACTTTTTGTTCAATTCAACATCACTCTTTATGTACAAGCTTGTACATTAAAGTCACATTAGTAATAAGCATAAATTAAAATTGTTTTAATATGTTATTATAATGCAATAATCTTAAGTAAAACTGATTTTTTTTATAAAAAAAATATATTATTATTTTATTAAACCTGTTTTTTTCTTCGACTGTACTTTCCCGACATAGGAAATAAAGATAGCAACTGTGTTTGTACTGTAACAGTGGTCCCAAATACTACAAAAAATAATGATTTAATAAGGTGACGTTTGGGACCATGGTAAGATTTCCGGAAAGCCGCATCAAAAAAAAGAATTAATTCCAGAAATAAGAATCTCAAAAGCCCCCCAAAACTAGATTTTATTCAGACTCGACTATAAAATCTATAATGAGAAAAAATCCTGGGATAAACATTATAGCCATGGTCACCCTACACTAACACAGTCCATAGTAAATTTTTTTTTTAATTTTCTTCAAAACTAATGAAGAATTCGCGGAAATAGACTTATGAGCTGTTTACCGTGACTAAAAGGCTTAGGATTCACGTTTTATATTTATTGTGATGCCAATTTCACGATGATTTTCGACTTTAACTAATGAGCCAGACAGGCACATGCTTCTTGAGAAGTAAATGCTTATTTCGCTTTCCCAATTGCATATGATAAGTATTGAATACATTAGTAGCTGTCAAATATGCCGTCACATTTCTTTGAATTGTACATACCGTAATGCTTTTGGAATTCGTCAATTTATCTTAAACCGACCCTCAAAAACATGTGCTCCTCTGGCTCACTAATTTTGATCAATCATTCTGCCGTGAAGCCGGTACATTGCAAATGTGTACCAAAATAAGAAGTCATATCATCGTAACATTCCTTTCAGGTGGTTTTCTTTAAGAAATAGCCAGGTCACATAATTTACGCGGCGACAATCGTGATGCGCACATCGGAAGCACAGTTGTAGCGTGGCACTATAGCAACAGAATGTCGACATTATCTTCTGACGACGTCGATTTTTTTATGTGGCGATTAATGAATGGCAAAATAAATTACACGGGTACTTTTACTTTACTTTACTTATTAGATTGTATTCAGTGTGGTGCACAAATTATATAGATGTGCTAGGCGATTGCGTAAAGTCAATCGTATTGATTTAACAGTTCATATTGTATCATATTAAATGTCATTCCATACAAATTGCAGCCGATTGAATACGATATGAACTGTCAAATGAATACGATTATCTTACGCAATCGCACCCGTGGTGTCCGTCGCTCAGTGTGACCAATTGTGGCAGATTTCTGCCATTTGGGCAGATTTGGCACCTGAATTTTAAGTGTGGCAGATTCACGCAGATTATGCCGACGATTTCGAAAAGTGAATTTGGCAGATTTGAAAGAAATCTTTAAAATACTAAAAAATAATAAAGATTTCCTTCAAATTTGCCAAATTCTTTCACTGTACGCTTTAAATGGCAGTATTTAAGTATGGCAATTAATCTGTAATAAGGTTTATCTTGTTATTAATGTAACTGATCATTAGTTTTTTAATTAGTTAATTGTAATAGAACTTCTTCAAATTCTTTATGAAGTAGTTTTTATTTTGGTCGTTTGAGGTGGAATATTGTTTTTCTGGTGATTTGGCAAATTTTTTGCCCGTGGTTTGGCAGATTCGCCGTTTCTGAGATGGTCACACTGCCGTCGGCTACCTATAAAATTTGTGGTCGAAGTCAAGAAGAAATTCTTTCTTGATCTAATTTAATTAGTTGAATTGAAATAGGTTTTCTTTGTCTGATTTACTACAAAAATGGTGTTAACTAAGGAATACAGAATATGTATGCCAATGACCGTTGAAGAGGTAAGAAAACATTTCACTAAAATTCTAGTATTTCAATGCCAAAATTGTATTCTTTTGCTTCATAAATACGATATTTTTGTTAATTCAGCATGATCTTTTTATTTATTTAACAACCATAAACTCGATTAATTCATAAAATATTAGTAGGTACCGAAAAGCGAAAAGTACTAGTTTTAGCAATTCCAAAGTATTTAGCACTTTATAAACCATGCAAAGCCCATGCAATAAGATTAAATAACCTACAATACAAATAAAAAATAGATTATAGTTTTATTATGTAATTGTGGTAATTTTAAGTATCGGATTGGGCAACTGTATATGATAGCTCGACATAGTTTTGAGCAGTCTAGCAATGGAGAAGGTGTGGAAGTTGTAGCAAATGAACAAGTGACCGATGATGTAAACGGATCTGGTCAATACACTGAAAAGAGGATCCATCTTTCTAGGTAAATATTGACACAATTCTCATGTATTTTAATTTTTTATATAAACAATTTCAATAACTATTGTCTTAGTCCAGTTTATTTTTTAGTACTTTCTATTCAAAGGAGATCATTCAGGCTCCATACATATATGGGAATTTTCTTAAAGTGCTTGCCAACAAAAAAATTGCTATGTATGGTTAGAACTAGTCATTTTGATTTATTGCTTAGGCACAATGGTACACAGTATTTTTTTTTAAAGTAATATTCTTTGTTCCTTGCAGCCACTTGCCCTATTGGTTGCAATCTTTGATACCTAAAGTATTTTATGTTACTGAAAAAGCTTGGAATTATTTTCCCTACACAATAACAGGTAATAATATCAATTTATCATAATTATCAATTTTATACATATATATTTGTAGTAGAATCCAATGAACCATTAACATTATTTTATTTTCATGATGCTGTGGCTGTGCAGAGTACACGGTTGGTATCAACTTTTGATATTATATAATAAATCAATCAATGTAAACTAATTGTTAGTAACACATCTCTTTTTTCTTTAGTGCTCATTCATCCCCAAATTTGCTATATCAATTCAAACCAGGTATGAAGACAACAATGGCACCACTGAGAATGTAAGATGTTATGATTAAAATTTATTTTATGTGAACAATGATAAACTTTGACAAGTGACAAAGTCAAAATAATTCTCAACAGTGTGATCCTCGTAATAATTAATTTAGGGAGTTATTAACTGAATCAAATCTTTTCTATGTTTAGTGCTTAGGGCTAACCCCCGAAGAGTTAGAGCAGAGAGAAGTTGATTTCCTTGATATTGCGTATGATGAAATTAAACCACATCACTACAAGGAAGCTGAAGACCCTAAATTTTATAAATCTGAAAAGACAGGACGAGGACCTTTAGTTGAAGGGTGGCGGGACAACCACCAACCCATCATGTGTTGCTATAAAGCTGTCAGTGTCAAATTTGAAGTATGGGGTTTGCAGACCAGAGTTGAAGATTATGTACAAGGAGTATGTTGTTTTGTGACCTATAATATTGATAATAATGTAAACTATAGCTAGATTATTTGATATTACTGTATGGCATGATTTTCTACTCCTAATTTCCTTGATTTCAGGCTATTCGTGAAATACTATTGCTGGGCCATCGTCAGGCATTTGCTTGGATGGATGATTGGTACAACATGACTATAGAAGATGTACGAGAATACGAACGTGAGATGCAGGCAAAAACCAATAATAAGGTTATTAAATTATTGTTCTGTGGTAATCTTATAACTTACATTAAATTGATGGAGCCTGTTAAAGTTATTGATTTCTTTTTCAGCTGAAAGCCACTATCGAGAATGTGGATGCTATTGTTGAAAAAGAGGAAGATAAAAAGTCTGATACTTCCAAACCAAACACACCAAAGTCTCCGAAGAGCCCTAGTGGCACTCCCTCATCAGAAACCAGGTCGTGGTTCAATTGGTCTTAACTTCAACAAATTATTAGTTGGGTTTGTTCAGATCTCATTATCAGTACAGGGCTAGTCAATAGGCTTGGGAAGTGCGGTACTAGTAAAGGTCCTCAACACGGAGTTTGAGCGCTGAGCAAAATGAAATTTATTTTGGAGGCTCTCACGGAATTAATTATATTTTTTCATCATCTGGGTTAGAATTTATTGATAATTAAAATGTTTAAACCGATCATCAACGTCCAGGGTTCAATATCCGTGCCGGTAACTTTATCTGTAACATCTATAGTCTGTGCGCGTTGTCTTCAGCCAATTATGAGCGAGCGGCGTGCCTAATATTCATCGAGAAAAATTCTCTCAGTACTAGCATCTATGCATATAGTCGTCCGACGGATACGTTTTGTCAGAGCCATCGTGTGGGTTTCGCGGGGCGAGAGAGGGTGCTAGTGAGACCGAGCTTCCATACGCTCAGTCGGTACAATTCAGCTGTCCTATCAAATACTATGAAAGTCTTGTCAAAAGCGTCATGGCCGCGAGGTTTCAAGGGCTTTGTCCCAGTGCAGCTCCTTCGTTACGCTGTGGTACTAGCTCGTTTCGTTGAACGGACTATAGTGGTGTGTTGTTTGCTTTTTTCTCAACCTTATACTTTAGAAAAATACAATATTCATATTATGTTGCCTATAAAATAATGTCATTCATTCCATCAAAACTTTATAAAAAAACACTGTATTTTAATACCTACCTACTTTAAATGTTTATCTCATATTTTTATGATATTGTCTTCAAATAATTTAGATGTCTTATCTTAGGGGTAATAATGATATTGGGAGATCCGCCCTATGAAGCTTTATATCAAAGAATTAAGAAAAGTCATGTATTATTAGTGCAGTGAGTTAAGGGGTTCAGATGAAGGGCTTAGTGTAATGTAGTTGTCATTTTTTAAATGTAGAAATTCTATCGAAGTTGTGTCTATTTGTATGTTGTTTTAAAATTTACAAATATTTCTATTATGGTGTGTGACTCGGATGGACTAATAAGATATTGTATTTATATTGAATATTGTTAATGAATTGCCCATCAAGACCTATTGATATTGTTACTAGTACTTATTTAAATATTATATTGTATGGTGATTATACCATTATTTCACCATACGAATATGGACAAATAGCTTATAATAAGAAAATTATTATGTTAAGTATTGAACAATTTTTATCTAACGACTGACCTAAGTGACTAAGGAATTAAATGAATTCTATAAGTTAAATATCTCACATTATAGCTTGTTAACAAATGGGCTAGACCAATGAAAGTAAAATAAACATATTGTATAAATAAGTAATAAATTCCTATTGTCATTCTAGTATTTCGAATGACGCAAATGATTTATGAATATTAAGTAACTCTGTACATGAAAAATATTTTGTTAAAAGCAACAGTCATGTTAAGAAATAAAACAATGTATTAACGAAGATATCATAAAATGAAATGTTACTTTACGTAATATGGTGGAATTTAAGTATCATTCGGACGTGTAAAGATGTCTTAACCTTCTTTGATAAACAAAATACTTTTCTCAAACATGCTTGGAAATATGAGCATTATTTTGACAACCTTCTTCGAGATAAATCAATATTGCTGTACTGGCCACATACATGCGAGCAGCGGCCGACAAAAGTTGTATGAAAATCCATATCTGTCGTGTTTAGCGGCCAAAAAATACATTACATAGTAAACTCATATCTGTGAGTAATTAAAAAAATGGAACGATCTTTAACTCCGACATATGGCAACCAAGGAGGTAACCTTATCAAAGGTTTTATTTAGATTTCGAAATGGCATGCAAATAGAAAGCTGTTTTAGAAAAAAAAAAACACAAATGAACACCTTAAAAATATTGTTATTTGTCTGATTTTAAAAAGTAGTTTTTATTTCCGCGCATTATTTGAGAAAAGTACTATACAAGCCATGGCCACAACTAGGCATTGATGGACTTACGTATGTGGGCCGAGGCGAATACGTATGTGTGCCTCGGCCCACATTTACACGTTCATCCATCAATGCCTCTTGTGCTGGCCGCTGCAGTAATGTACTATAGTTGTATAGAACTAGTCAATATTGATAGGAATAAATTTTAGTTACCGTGAAATGTTCCTATATAAATTGTTTCGATAAAAACATGGTCTACGATGTATTTTATCCCATACGGCTAGAGGCTCCGATTAAATGTAATGTAATTTAATAATAATAAAGCCATATTATGGAAAAAGGGGTCACATTATTCTTTATTAGATATAAAATACGGGAAGCTATAGTATGCCATAGGACAAAAGTTTGTCTGTAGAACAAAAATAAACGAGGTACGAATGCACGGTCATTGGGTATTGTGCACACGGCTTTATATAGCTCGTAGTGCAAGTGTATAGATAGCCGGACATGCTGTTGGCTGTACCTACCATATTGGTTCATTGTATTCCGGTATGAGCAATATAATATTATCCGTTGAATAACATTGTCAAAGCTTAACAGTTGAACTACAAACACTACAAATATTATTATTATGGTAGTAATAAGGCCGACCCTATGTCAGTCTCAAGCTTTATGTGCCGTACACTATACGTAAACTCAAGGCGAGGACCACCACACCACCCCTGGCCGCTTCGTTGGGCCTTCGTCGTTCGTTTGTTTGTTTACATAGTTATGTGGTGCCATCTATAGCTTCAAAAAGTTGTGTTCCGTATTGAGGCTTAGCTTTAGTTTGTTGTATCTACAACCTCAAAAAAAGTTTGTGATCACTTAATGATTTTCATACAAACGACCTGTCTTCGTAGAGGGATTACTACAGTTAATTTTGACCGATATTATTTCAATTTGTTACCTGTTGTTCAACATTTTGAGCGTGTATTGAATTTTTTTTGTGAATTGTATTTTAACTTGCGGGTTTTTAAACTACTTATTTCAAAATTTCATACCAAAATTACCAAAATTTTATACTTTTTTTTAAGACCACACAAAAGTAAAAACAATCGTTTCACAAAAAATCAAAAAACAAAGTCGAAATTTTGAACATTCTAGCTTTTGAATGGTACCAAATTGAAAAAATATCGATCAAGATTTACTATAATAATCCCTCTACGAAAACGGCTCGTTTGTATGAAAACCATTAGGTGATCACAAACTTTTTTGATGTGTGTATTATGTTCAATGGATGAAAAAGTACCAAGCTGTACTAGCTTCAAAATGAATGGTAGTTAAATATAAATGAGACTTTGATTTTTAAGAGGGAAATTAATAATTCGGAATACAGGTATTCTGAATTATCAGTCGATATTGGTATTTGGTACAAAAATAAAATAGATGTGTTTATCCTTGAAGTGAAATATCGGCTAACTCTAACAATAATCACTTCCTTGTAAAAAATATAATACACTACATTCCAAGTTGTCTCTTCCAACTATGAGGACCATAATCCTCGATTGAAATTGTTTCAGATCTTTTCTATTGGGGTTTTTATCTTCAATTTAATAATTGTTGTTAATAAAAACTTAAAGTTCGCTATAGGATGTATCTATTCGAAACCTCAAGTTATTATAATTGTGAAAACTTACCCTTTTCAGTCGGTAAGTTGAAGTACTTAATGAATGTTAATCTCGAATTTCGATGTTTAGATAAAATTACGTTTGCGAAGATATTAATATCTTGTTGTTTACCGTCGAAAGCTTTTGAAGGTTGTAAAGATAATTGTTGTGAATAAATATTTTATGGTGAAAATTGCATTTTCATAGTTTTAATTCTCTCTGTGGTTGCATTTTATCGTGTATCCACTTCAAATGTGCTCCAACGCTGGTGTATACCCCTGGTAGACCGTGAACACCGCAGGCCAGACCGTAGCTACTGATTCCTTGTAGCAAATTTCCACATAATAATGGACCTCCCGAATCGCCCTGTAATTGTATTTAAAGATATTAATAAATAGTGTACAATCGAGGGGTTTGTGTTTTTGAAAAGTAATAAATGATGCTAAAGCAATAATTAATATTAAAATTAAATACCATTAATGTTCTATTTTGCGATTTAAACTTTTTCTAACTTCTGTGTTTTCGAAAAGTAATAAATGATGCTAAAGCAATAATGAATATTAAAATTAAATACCATTAATGTTCTATTTTGCGATTTAAACTTTTTCTTTTCTGTAAACCTGTTACTTTTTAAAACAATGCTCCCTAAAAATTAGATGTTCCTCGATTGTTCACGTACAATAAAGTACGTGTACCTACTAAATTCATTAATGTAAGGCAATAAGTTTGTTACTAACGATATGCGCCGAAGTCCCGTATATGTGCCGTAGGAGGATTTGATAAATAGCATTTTCGCAAAAATTCTAGAGATATTGCAAAAACACGGATAATTAGACAATGGTGTTGACATTTCTCAATCTCACTGAAAAAATATAGGGTTTTTGCAAAAATACGGGTTGCTTTAGTATTATTGGATATTCTTTACTCTGATAGGCTTAATTTTTGCTTGCTTGCTAACTCTTACTCTGATTGGTTCACAGAAAGTTTACTACACGTGAGAGAATGGATTGACATTTGAAACCAAGTCGTCAACCAATCAGAGAAGATGTTGTTTTGGACGGTCCGACCAGTCATTTAGTGTTCTTATTTCATAATAGCCAGCGATTCTTTTTGTAATTTTACTAACGCAACCAGTTTTTTCGCAAAAATCCTATATTTTATCAGTAGTATTGAGAAATGACAACATCATTGTCTAATTATCCGTGTTTTCGCAATATCCGTAGGATTTTCGCAAAATATCGATTTACCTATCTAATTATCCTGCGACATATGCACTGGTTCTCGAGCGAGCGTATTGTAGAGTCGTAGTTCGTTCGCCTACGTGTGTCGTAGGTCGCGAGCTAAGTTCACAAGCGTGTCTGTTTTCGAAAACAGACTCATTACAAGACATTGTTTATCTACTTTTTTTATACTAGGAGAAATGCTTTTATGCATCCTTCGCCCCTAGGTGCAGGGCCGATTCGAAATGTGGAGGACGTTGTTTTACCTGGCAAGCGTCACTGTTTTGCCCGAGCGCACACATCATTCCACTATCGTTCTCAGGAGCGACGTATTGCCCCAGGAGTTCAATGCATTTATCCAGTGAAATAATCTTCACTTCAGCTGCTTGAAGAGTCTTCGATATTTGTTTGGAGTCAGGAGCCGTGTAGCCGTTTCCATATATCATACAATCTCCTGAAACAATAATTAGGTACCTACTATTGTAATATAACTATGTTGTAGATATTTCGGTCATTTAGGGTTGGACCACACCTCTCAGCACGCTTCTAATGAGCGCTATCACAGAATCTGTAGGATAATAAATTAAAATTAATCTTTGTATGTTTGCCATACTATTATAAGCGCTAGGAAACCATTGATCTGGGGACGCCCTGACCTCTAAGGCGTCTAAGGGTTCAAGCCCAAAAAATCTAATTAATTTATACAGTAAGTATGTACCTACGTGACGTGGTGTTGCATTGCAACGCAGGCCACCCGGCCTGCTAGTAGTTAATAAATAGTGAAAGAAAATGATTTTTGAAAGATGATTTAGGTAGGTATTAAACATAATTACGCCTACTTAGTAATCTGAAGCTGAAGCTGTACCTCTCTTTCTCATCGTATGGGGATTAGGGCCAACTCTGATGTCAGAGTGTATTAAGCCGCCTATAAGGTTTAACGTGCTGAAGCACGGAAGCGTTCAGTGGTAAAAAAAAAAAACACTTTACGGTCACCTGGCCGACATCTGGCCTGACCGAACGTTGCTTAGCAGATGTGATCGAATACAATCAGTTTGTAAAGACCCACCATGAACGAAGCTGTATGGAACCTTCGGAGTGAACGCCCTAACGGGCGCAATAGCTTGCAATTTCCACAAAGGTTTTCATTACCTACATACCTCTAGGTACCACAGGCAGCGTAACTAAAACTTAAGATAGGTATATAGACTGTGTATAAACTGTCTTATGCTTCATCGTTTCGTAAATCCAATACATAAGGACATAAGGCGCTCTATAATGTGCTGTGAGAACTGAATAGCTTTAAAGCAGTAGGTGCAGTTACGCAATCTCACCCCGTGTTACCTGATAAACCGAACGACGAGGTCGGCAGCACGGATCCATTAAGCCATGTGACGTCATCCAAAGCAAGCCTTATCTGCAGAATTGCTATATCGTGCGCCCTTGAGTATCTGAAACCGTACATGTTCCTGAAACTACCTGCGTCGCTCGTATTGATTAAGTAATCTAACAGATTTCCTTTTTTGAGTTCTTTATGATATGGACAACATTTTCTTTCTATTGTTATTGTTTAGAGTCGAATTTATTTATGCTAAGAAAGTATGCAAAATACGAAGTGCGTTTCGATGAGTTAACTAGGTATGTCGGTTAAACAAGGTTTATAGGGGTAGGTTGTCTACTTAGTGATGGGCCGAACATAGATTTCACCGAGTACGAACATTCGGCCGAATATTCGGTTAAATTTTCACCGAAGCGAATATTCGGCCGAATATTCGGCATACCGGAGCAGGTCTATAAGTGTTTACGCTAACCGCGCGAAATTCCGCGAATTGACGCCGGGCGCACCCGCCCGCTCCCCTCGCTACCCCCGCTACACTTGTCAATACGTGTCATTATTATTGCATCATCCAGTGCGAAACGAAACGGCACCACGTGCATTTGTTTTGTTTATGTGTTAATAGTTTTTTTAACGTTTATGAGCAAAAACAAAACAACCTTTTGCCCTTCAAAGCAGAGCAACTAGTGTTTTTGCACCATAATTTACCTCTCATAAATTTTAAATACTAAGTGAGAATTACATGCTACTTAAAAGTATTTTAGTTTTTTGTTTGCAAGGTCAATTGTTTTGTTATGATAATATTACAGTTTTGCAATAATGTGCTCAATGTCACTACTTTTCAATAGGAACTTTTAATAAATGAAATCTTTCAACGTAAGTTAATGTTGAAAGATTTCATTTATTAAAAGTTTCTATTGAAAAGTATTCAAAACGTTCCTATTGAATTTGATCACACAGTCTTAAAAGGATTATATTCAAATGATATTAAAATCAAAACGTTTAAGTTCTGGATAGTTGATTTTTAAGTTAGTATAATTATTTTTTGTTTGGTTCATCTCTCTTTTTCTGACATGCTATTCTTTGGTTAAATAAATGTTTGAAACAAAATTTAAGAAATCGGAGTCCGTGCTAGCTAAGGCCAAAAAAATATATAGTTAATAGAAGTGCAATGTAGAATGCCTTGGCTGGCACCGACTCCAAAAGTTTTATTTTTTACTTTTTGAAATCGGTTTGAATTTTTTTTATAAAATGTTTTTTTAAGCCCTTATTCAAAAGACTTCTAAAATTGTTCATTCAACAGAATTTCAGAGGCTATAAAATTTGAGTTTGCCTTTATGTAACTCGTAATAGTGGTAATTTTCGTAGACTGCCCGCAACTTCCATCCATGTCGAATTTATAATATTTTCCCATACAATTCTTATTTTTACACAAACCTTTAATCCTGGATATAATTAACACTTTGCAATTCGCACATTATTCAATTTGGTGCAGTTAAGTTAATTAAGAAATCGTTGTAATAATGCAACTTATTCTTACCATTTTTTTTTATGATTTTGTATTTTTTCATTTTTCAATGCTATTTTTATACTTATGGTAATTTTAAATAGAAAAATATTGGAAAAAATTAACTCGGCCACAAGTGAATTCTCAGACGGGAATCGAACCCGCGACCTTTGGAAATCCGGTCCAATGCTCTTTACCAATAACAATAAACAGTTATTATAATTTCGAATATATATTTCATTTCTTACACTAAATAAACCCTCTGATTAAATTTTAATAATAAATAGGGTCTCAAGTTACTGTATCTTGATATTCTTGTTCAATTATCATATTTTCATCTACGATTATAAAGAAATACAGCTACACTATCTCAAAAGTATAAAGCTACACAGTGATTTACTTAGGTTAGGTCTACCTATAATATGCACATGCATCGTTCAATCAATAAATCTTAGTCTAATATAGTTCACAACAGAGAACCTGTTATTAAAATCTTTAAGTACCACTGTCCCGAATATTCGGCAGATTTACCGAACATTCGGCCGAATACGAATGTTCGGTAAACCTGCCGAATATGCCGAATACCGAACATAAAACGAATATTCGGTCCATCCCTAGTCTACTTCGATTCTAAATAATAATTTTGGTACCTACTTACTACCTGCAAACTTTAAATTATGTTTTCTGTGAACAAATGGTAAATAATAATAATTCTTTAAACAAAGACAATTCATCTCGTTCTAGGGGGTACAAACGCGTTCTTCAATTAGCATTAGCACATCAAAAGCTTAAGTGAAATACCAAATCTAGAGAGAGATCCATATTTTTGTTTACTTTTTATACCTACTTAGGCTTGAAATTTGAATGTGATATTGTGCACCATAGCCCAATATCACAATAATTCCAATTTCAAATGTTTTCTTACAGCCATGTTTATATTTTTCATAGGAGTAAAGTCTCTTTAATTAAAGTGTCAATTTTTAAAAACTCCTTGGACCAGGAAGTTATGCCTTGAATAGCTGTGCACTCTTTTTTATGATTTTGTAATTTTTGCATTTTTCAATGCTATTTTTATACTTATGGTAAATTTTAAATAGAAAAATATTGGACAAAATTAACTCGGCCACAAGTGAATTCTCAGACGGGAATCAAACCCGCGACCTTTGGAAATCCGGCCCAATGCTCTAACCGCTGAGCTACCGAGACTTGCGAACCACCATCGAAATTCTCCAATACTTTTATATTTATAATACGCTGTAGGCCAGCGTTGTTACATCAATGCTAGGAAGCATTGATGTAACAACGCTGGCCTATCCTTGCATTCGAAAGAAACATCTTTTCAGGTGTTTAACGATCGATTAAGATGCAACTGCCAATAATTTATGATTTTGTAATTTTTGCATTTTTCAATGCTATTTTTATACATATGGTAAATTTTAAATAGAAAAATATTGGAAAAAATTTACTCGGCCACAAGTGAGTGAGTGAGTTATTGACAGTTGCATCTTAATCGATCGTTAAACGATGAAAAAAAGATGTTTCTTTCTTTGTTTGGATTTGGATGCAACGTTTTGATCCCCAACTATATGTAGGTACTTAAGTAGGTTAGGGTTGTAGGGTATAATACCTACCTACCTACTAATAAGGAAAATAGTCGTTGGAATAAGTATTTATTGAATTATCAACACTTTTCTTACAGATCAAAATATAATTCGCACTCTGCGCGCGACCATAAGTCAAAGTGACAGCCGACTAGTGTTGTGACCAATGGGCTGCGAACATAGAGCTGTACTTATCGATTTTCTCAAGCTAACACTACACATTAATTAAAGGAAGAGCTTTTTAGCAAATAAATATATTACCAAGCAGCCAAAAGGCATCGATGGTGTACTTACTGCTACTTTACATTGCACTTCTATACTTTTATTTTTCTTGCTTTAGTTGGCACCGACTCCAAGAGGTTTTAAATTTACTGTTTGTAGTCGGATTTTTTTATTATTAACTGTTGTATTAAAGTCTATCCATAGGTAAAGAAAGAAGGTAATCTGTATTGGTAATCGTTACGAAAACGACAGTACCTTTTATCAAAATTTTCTTGCAATTACTGAACCGATTTCAAGATTTAATAAATTAGACCATTTTTTAATGTAGCCTACTTGTAAGTAAGATGTTTTTCACCTCACACGCTCGGTATGGAGGTTTTGTCATTAAATTACTGTGTGAAAAATCGCATTTTGCAGCCTAGCGTGGTAAACTATTTTTTACCTTACACGCTCGGAAAAGGAGGCTTTATCACGAAAATCACATATTACCGGCACAGTATATTTTTTGTCACGACATAGATTTTATTTAAGTACTTTCAATATTTAATTAACTTTTGAATTTTAGCGCGTTACCGCCAGGGCCGCCACCTTTCATATGTCACATTTCGTGTGACACTTGCGCGCGCTTTGTTTCGACTAACTTCTAGCTAGACCTAACCTCAATCGGAACCCTTTCGACGCATAATGCCAAAAACGCAAAACACCAGAGACGTAAAATGGTACGAAAAATACTTAACACGCATACCTATTGCCAATCGCATAACGCCAAAACACATTTACTCATAATTCCATATCCCCATGGGGTAGACGAAACAAAATTCATCCCTAATTTACGAGTACTACTGACACAACTTATTACGATTTACCCGAGTCCCACCGGCTTGTCCCCGTGCCTGGTGGGTCGACAGTTAATTTTTCTTCCCCTTAGACCCACTGCTCAAGAAATGTCCTACTCGACCGGCACATTACATTAAATTAAAATATTATTAGCTGAAAGTCCCAGGATCACATAACTACGAGGACTAATTTTGCATCTTTCGAGTTCTTTATAGGCAGCAGCCACATACCTTTATAGCAGCTTATGATAAATTTTAAATAGAAAAATATTGGAAAAGATCAACTCTGCCACAAGTGAATTCTCAGATGGGACTCGAACCCATCACCTTTGGAAATCCGGTCCAATGCTCTAACCACTGAGCTACCGAGACTCAAGTCTCGGTTCTTTTTATGCAGCAGCCACATACCTACCGAGACTTAAGTAACTTAAAAAAGTTTAAAATTCCTATTTATGTGTTCTTAAAAATTGTTGCTGGAAATTCATTACAAGAAATGGTAAAAGTAATCAGTATCTTCATTATGCCAGTGTGTGCGTGTGTGTGTTCAAACTCTATAGGTAACTATTTTTAAGTACAGTGACAGTACTTACATTTACTAATAAAATACCTATTTTTTATTTGTATCTATTATTATCAAAATTAATTTAAAGTCAAGTTACCGGCGTAGCGTGGTCATGAAGGTAGGGGAGGACAGCTCAGAGCGGCCACCTTAATTTTGACTTAAAAAAATATATACTTTAGAATCGATTTTGAAAAAGTATTTTATGTCAATGGATAGGGAATTTAATAACCTTTTATAAAGTGTAATCGCCTTTTGCAAAAAACTTGAACATCTTACTATTATTTGCAAATTACGAAAACTTGTCAAAAAACCGCTTTGACCGGGTAAGCGTCTAAAGCGGCCATGGCGGTAAAGGCTTGTACTATTAAGTATTCTGTGTTAAAGGCAAAGTGGTCATGACAAAATA
Organism: Chrysoteuchia culmella; assembly: GCA_910589605.1. NCBI lineage: Eukaryota > Metazoa > Arthropoda > Insecta > Lepidoptera > Crambidae > Chrysoteuchia > Chrysoteuchia culmella. The sequence goes on along the minus strand of OU342651.1, from coordinate 13,867,324 downwards.
TATCAAGAAATACAATTTTGAATAACTATAATTAAAAAAATAAATTATATTACAATTTATTTACGATAAAAAAAGGAATAGTTTAAAATAAAGTTTTCAAATTGGTCATATACGTCATCATTACCTAAATCTAAGTACCATAAATTCTTTTACATACCAACAGCTATACTCAGCATTAGATTTTATTAGCATTAGATCCCAATGTAATAAGAATGATACCTTCAATAATGTGAATACGGCATAGCGCGGCCACTAGCCACTGGCCACTTTGCCCGGACCGCTTTGCCTTTTTACACCATTTTGTTTTAAAAACCAATTCAGCTCACATTATTTATCGCATGTCGGAACAAATAATAATCAAACAAAGCCAAATAGATGAGTAACAATAAACTTGCAATAAAAACATTGAATTCTAAAGAGGTTTGATCAAACCAAGTTGAACTAACAATGATTTTTTTTTATCAAAAACCTCAAAAACCCTGCACCGTCCGCCGCGGCCACGGGTTTGATCCGATCACCACCGAATAACTGCTCGGTGCACGGAGGTTGGTTATAATAGGACAGAATTGCAAACGTTGTGATATAGTTTTTAGTTACCATATAAACATGGTGTGGCCGCTTTGCCTCCTATGGCCGCATTGAACTGACTTCCCCTATAGATATAACTTTTTTTTATGAACGACGGGGAGACTCTTATCCTTCATCATACCTGATGATATGATAAGTATTGATTAGGCTGAAGATGGAAGCGAGCCTCTCCCGGAATTCTCAATGGCTACCTTATCTCTAACTGCCGGAACACAACAATGCTGAATACATCCTTGTTATGGCGACAGACTTAGATAAGATGGTGGTAGCTAGCCAGACGGACTTAGAACAAGTCCTACCACCAACTAAACCGAATACAATATATACCCCCGCTGGGAATCGAACCCGGGACCCCTGAGTCTCATACCGGTGGTTGTACCACTAGACCATAGAGGCGGTTAAACTGGAGCTAACATGAACGTTATATAATATAGGTAATGTTATATAATATATATATATAACATGAACGTGTATCGTTATCTCAATCTCTAGAGAATTCTCTCTCTTTCTAATTAATTTTGTTTTCCGTTTTTTTTATAATACCAGTTATTATAAAAAAACGGGCATTTGACCACCATCGTGCTTAATAAACAGGATGTGGTTGCATGCTTGCCCAGGAAATGCATATTCACTCTCGCCTTGAAGAGGCCAAAGTTGTAGGAATCGGGGAATACATGAGCAGGCAGCGCATTCCATTCTTTAGCGGTTCGCAAGAAATGTGTCAGCAAAGCGCTTGGTACGGACCGTTGGAATGTCAACGACGTACGGGTGGTAAGCTAACCTGCTTCTTCTGCCCCGATGGTGGAAAGGGGTTGTTGAAACAAGGTCGTGCAGTTCTCTCGCACACTCTTCAAAGTGTATCCTATAAAAGACCGATAAACATGCAACTTTGCGACGGTGACTGAGGCTCTGAAGTTGCGCCGTGGCCAATGCTGAGTTTCCAATGAGTTTCCTAGCACGGTTTTCAATCGATTCTAGAAGCTCAAGCTGATACTTAGCAGAACCATCCTATAGGTGGCAGCAGCACTCCATAGACGGCCGAATCTGCGCTTTGTATAAAAGGAGCAGCTGATTCGGAGAGAAGTAGGTAGTAGTCGGTAGTAGAATAGGTTCAGGCCAAAAAGTTGCAGATATCGGCAAGGATACACCCTGGAAAGTCGGAGTCAGTTGGAAGGGACTCCGTTTTGCAGTTGACCATCCATTACAACTCGGATGGAGAGATTGCGAAGGAAGTCAGCAATCCAAGTGCATAGGCTACCAGAGATAACGTATGAGGGAGCAGCTTAGCATTTATAGACTGTCCTGTCAAAGGCATTGGAGATGTCGAGCGATATACGGCAAGGGCTTCGCTGTGTTTCTCAACCGCTTTACTCCAAAGATGGGTGGCATACACGAGAAGATCTCCGGTCGAAAACGAAAACCAAACTGGTGATCACTGAGGTCGTTATGTCTTCAAGGTATGCCAAAAGACGGGTGTTAAGTATACGTTCGGAGTTGGAAGGGTCGGTACGGCTGCCCTTTTTGGGCACGGGCTGCACATTTGCAAGTTTCCACGATTGAGGTACTTGTCCAGTCTTAAGTGAGAGGCGGTACAGGCGAGTTAACACAGGAGACAGTTTAGGTGCACAGTTGCGCAGGACAATTCCTAGGATTCCGTCGGGACCACTAGCTTTGTTCACGTCTAGATTACGGAGAGCTTTTAGAACCTTTTTGTTGTGAATCTGACAGTCACCCATAGAGGGGTTAGCACGAGGAGGTAATTTAGATGGCAGTTTGCTACCGACATCTAGATGCGAATTCTCCGCAAAAAGAGAGGCAAACAAGTTTGCTTTCTCAGTCGCAGTATAAACGAGCGATCCGTCAGGCTTCAGCAGTGGTGGAAGGGTAGGGCGACAGAAATTTTGTTCGGCTGCTTTGCCAAGGTACCAAAACTCTTTACTTCCAGACGCGTGGGTGCAAGTTTGGCTCCAATGAAATTCCTATTTGAAACCCTTGCTACGCTCAGATTTATATCTTTCCTTTTAGGATACCTAATCCTAGAATCCTTCGCTTGCTCAGGTTTCAATAGCGATAACTCGCCGCAAGATCCAACTTTCGAGCCTTGCATAACAAATAACTATTAGATCATTTCTATTTATAACTCACAGACATAGATGTCTGTGTTATAACTTCTTTCTTTTTGAAGTCGATAAAAATGGGACCTAAGTACCTAACCACAATAAAATATACTTTTGCAATAATTAATTTAGCAATTTATAAGTATTTATGAACTGAACCTCAGTAGAGCGTAGATTTTTACATTTCGCTAAAGCATAAGGTTTTATACGGTTATAAGATTTCCCTTTCCCCTGACGTGGATTAAATAAATTTACCGAGTCTTGCTGTGATCAAATTCCTGAGAGTTGCGGGCGAGTTTATTACAGACATAAAAGTAATACCTTCCTACCTACTTGCCTATACGGAAAGCTTTCGGTACCTAAGTCATTGTTAAAAGATAAGTTTATGACCTCAGACCTCTACACGATTTCTTGAGAAAAGAAAAGTGATTGTTTGGATTACTTTTATATTTTTGAGGATTTTGACTTATTCGCATCGACAATTTTAATACATAATAATTACGAATTTAGTGTAAGTACCTCGATGGGACTTCAAATTATTTTTATAAAAATAGTCAAGGCAATAAGCAAGGGAAATAAAAGTATAGAATGCACTATCGATGTCTTGGCTGGCACCGACTCCAAAAAGGCTTAGGTATTTTTTATTTTTTTTTAGTTTTTATTCAAAACAAAAATTAAAGTAAAGTCGTTTTCGTATCGTCACGGTTACGTACGACAGACGCTTTTGAGTTCTTCGAGCTTGGACGAGTGGTTAATTCGTCCAAGTCTTCGAGTAATCGGAAATCTCTTGGTGGAAATACCTTAAAAGTCATACATATGCAACGAATTGGTAACTTCCTTCTTTTTCGAAGTCGGACAAGAACTGGTAGTTGATAATCTAACTCTGTTGCTAACAGATTTTGATTGAAATTGATTGAAAGTGCAGTTATATTGCTGCTTTAACAAGATAGTTCTCACATTAATTTTTAACTACCTAAAGCAACAATGTGAGTGTGACTGCACTTTCAATCGAACATTGATAGAAATGAGATACATAATCAGGGGGCTGCTGGTTACCTTTTCATATAAGATTGAAACAGACTTACTTGTTATACATATCATGAATAATTGTTTTCTCTACTATGGCTGTAGGGTATGCACTTTCAACGAGCGCACTTATTATTTGAGCGTGGATCCCTCAACCAATATTTTAGCCCTAACATTAAAACAGGACTTACTTGTCATACATTTCATGGATCACTATATTCTCCACTATGGTTTCAGGGTAAGCATTATCTTCGACGCATTCATTATTGAGCACCAGGATATACTGGTCAGGATGGTGTGCTACGCAATGAGCGGCTGTCAAAGCGAATTCCGAATTCAAAATTGTAGCCCCGCAAAGATGTTGATGGTCGCTCGAGTTCCTAAGCGACGCAATTCTTCGCTGTTCTCCTGTAAAATGATTATAAAAATGGTCTTACTGGACAGTCAACAGCACTTTAAGCATTATAGTTTGACCTTGAGAACGCCCTAATGTCGCTTGTAACAGCGGAGGTTTTCGTGGAGCAAATGTAAGCCTGACGTGCTGTTGACTGTATTCAAAAAATCATCTAAAGTTCTATATTATCATATTGAACAGATTGTGAAAAATCCTAATACCTAGACAGTAAAAAAATACCATATTCTTGTATTATTATATTACAATATTCATTTTTGTTTTGTGTCTGAACGCTAAAGGGACAAAATTTAGGAAAATATCGACTTTCTATTTATCGAATTCTTATCAGACTTTAACAATCCATCTTTACCTACTTGACTAAGTCGTAACAAATCATAATAATCTTAATATACCACACATGACAGGCATTCCACCAACGATCCTCTTAATCCTCCCGCTATCACATAAATTAAAAGATCCATGTATCATCATCATGATAATACACGTGGTTGGAATTTTACCAAACATTCTACACGATTGCTATCACTAATTGTCACTATATTAATGGTACATTTATTTCATTGTGTGCAGAAATCGTGACTACATTATGTAAACAGGTGTTTATTCCGATTGTCCAAGAAAACGCGTGTAATTATTACGAGTAATGTTTGCTTTCTTTTCAGCAATCAACTGTCTAAAGTGAGATTATATTTATTCACGTAGATAGGTCTAAACAACGTTCATTTTGTGTTTCTAGGGTCCGTACCTCAAATGAAAAAAAAAGCGGAACCCTTATAGGATCACTTTGTTTTCCGTCTGTCCGTCCGTCCATCCGACCGCCTGTCTTCGATTATCTCGGGAACGCGTGAAGATGTTGAGTTGAAATTAAAACCATATATTCAGGTCAACAGTCTGTTAAAGTTGCATAAAATGTAACTTATGAATTAACGTAAAAAAACTCGGGATTAAGTTGGGAAGACATAAATGAGACACAATGTGATCGTTAACACCAAAAGTGGAGAATGTACCTATTTATTTTTTAAAAGACTCATGGCAATGGCAAAGGCAAAGGCGTTCTTAACATACGGCTTACATTATAACTTTTTAAATATCACACATACATTACAACTGAATTCTATAACTACATATATAACTATATAATATAACTATATATAATAATAACAACAGAATTTCGGGAAAAACTCGGGAACGCGTGGAGGTATCGAGTTGAAATTAAAAACGTATTCAGGCCAACAACCTCTTTAACGTGAGAAAAAATCAAACTTCTAAATTATCGTAAAAAAGGTAGGGCCGCTGGGCCATTTATGCCGCAAAAACGTATAGGTACTTCGGTCTCTCAATCTCAAGGGAATCAAAATTCATAGGGTACCTACTTCCCGTAGAACTATGAAATTTTTCAAATAATATCGCCACACTACAAATATACTACAAATGAAAAATTCTGAAAACTATAGGTACACTTGTTATTATATCATAAAATATAGGTAGTCTTTAGATTTGGAAACTGATTTACGGGAAAAAATCGGAAAAATCTGCGAGACTAGATTGCTGTATTATTTATTATAATATTATGTAGGTACCTAGACACCTTCTTATTTGTACGGAACCCTCGGTGGGTTAGTCTAGCTCGCACCTATCCGGTTTTTTTAAACCACAAGCTAAAGATTTTTAGAACTTACAATTACGATTTTTTTGCATCGAATAACAAGAAAACTTAGTGAAAGCCGGGGTTAATTCTGGCTTCCATTAAGTCATAAAGAAAAGACTGCCGTTTCAGAAATTTCAGCGGAGATCAAAATATAATTTTGTAAATCATAAAATAACGTTGATAACAATAATTAATAATTAGGTAATTGATTATTTCTTATTTATTTATTCATATTGACATGAGCTCCATAAAATACCGTAGCAGCTCCCGACTTTGTCGAAAGCTGTAGTAATCTCCAGCCTATAACTCTGTTCTACTCTGTTCTAAAAACGTCATAATAACTCGTAAGTATGTCATACACACATCTAGAACCGCCTAGTAGTAGTCAGAATAAACTCTTGTCTTAAGAAGCATAAACATAGAAAAGTCAACGACAAGTCAAACGACATCAACATCGAAACGTCGGGAAACCAAAAAACCACAAATAAGCCATAGTACCAAATATATATTTCGGGTAAATATATCGCACTAAATGCTCCGTGCGAAGAAACTTAAGATGTGCTTATAGAAAAGTCTTCAGGTCACAGCAGGTTACCGTTCGGATAGCGCTTGTATATGTGATATTGCCCCCCAGACAAAGACACATCTTTTGTCCTGCCTTGCGTGTCCCAACACCTGTGTCGGTGGCTAAGTTCTGCTCCTCACACATATAAAAGCCTGAGTTGTCCCGATAAGAATAACATCCTTGGCCACATTTAAGTATGTATGTAATACCTACTGAGTTATGAAGTCTGTTAAATATAGCTTAATGTTACTTAGTTCGCCATTTTACCTATCATAAATTTTCCAGTAAGTACCTAGACAAAGTCCATGATCAGAATATTAAGAGACGCAAATTACAAAATCTGTACCCTGATAGCGTAGGTTACGCAAAGTAATTATCTGCCTAAAGTTGAGTGTCTATATTTTAGGATACGTCTCGTTTTCTTAGTAGTGGTTGCAGTTGAATTTAATTTCGATAATAGTGAAGGCAATACATCATAAAAATAAAAATAAGGTACAATAAAAACACAGGAATTAATTTCGGACAATTAATTTTAGTACTGTTAGTATTTATTAATTCAAATGTCCATAGATAAGACAGCGGACCCCCGTACACATATGCGTAGACCCCCCACGGGGCAATTACCTAAAAATTTGCAATTATCGCGCAGATATCGCGCGATCGCTGCGGAACGTCAAAATATTAAAAGGTATAATTGCGTATGTGATTGCTGGCTAATCGCTCGCTGATGGTTCGTATAGTGAGACGCGCGCGTCTCACTCTCTCGCGCTCCTACCTGAGTAAGACGCTGCGTGTTGCTATGACGCTAGCGCCAAAAACATTTAGGTAGCAATAACAGGAACTAAATGAATGCACATTATAGTTCATCGTTTGTTCGGTAGAGGCCGCACTGTTGTTACGTGACGTAAAGCAAATATCGCGCAATTTCTGTTGTCGCGTTGCTGTTGCAAAGATAGGTAATAGCCCCGCTGGGGTCCGCGGACTACAGATTAAGGGCGCGCTCTAGGCCAAAAGCAAAAGTAATAACTGCAACGGCGAACTGCGAAGTAAATGCTGCCTTATTTCTATAAGAAATAAAGCAGCATTTACTATATAATTCTCCGGCCCCATTCAGCCGGTCCGGAATGAAGAAATGAAAGAAATTCTTTTTTTTAAGGATATTTAAAGGTTAATTACAAAAAATATATAACATAAACCCTGCCTTATCTATAGTGTAATTATACTAAAAAGTTCCAAGCTTTATTTTAATGTATTACTTGACTACTAGCAGTTTATTGTGTTGTGTGGTGGTATGTGATTTGGAGGCAACTTCGCAATTTTTTTCTATCGAGAAAATTTTATACTATCGTGTTTTTGAGTTTACATAGTCACTAGTGTTAGTCCTGTAGTTTGCTGCATCTTAATTTGAAATTCAGTTTTTCATTAATATTGATATTACAGACGATCATTTAAAGCAATCTGATTTTCGTTGGCCTATAGCGGGCCCCATAAGAAACGCTGTCCTAACTTATATTATAAATATGCGAAAGTGTGTTTGTTTCGTTGTCCTTCCTTCACGCCCTTACTAAGCAACCAATTGAATTGATTTTTGGTAGAGTTAGTTAAAAGAACGGAGAGTACTTTTTATCCCCATATTCGCACGGGAACGGGAACCACGCAGGCGAAACCGCGGGCGGCCGCTAGGAAATAATACGAGTATAATTACAAATTTCTTTTTCCTAATGATCTTTTTAGTATAGGAATGTCCTATAAGACTTTTCTAGGCAATTTCATAGTCCTACAATATTTTATACAGCTGCTGCCAACGATTTAACAGCGTAGACATTTTTTGCAGTTTTCTGGTTACCTAAGTACAACTTTAACCTTCACGACAAAGGATGGTATTCTGCATCATTCTTGTTTTCTAGTTGCGCTGTTCTGTTTTTAGCGCAATTCTGCTGGTATTTCCAGAAGTTAGTGGTCTCTAAAAATAAACATATTCTTGATTTATTTTATTATATTGCTATAAGTGCGGTATTTGTACAACGTAAAATTTCATTGGTATTTTATCTGAGAACTTATTATCTTTGTATCCGGAATTCCGCACTATGAATTGTGAATTGAGTTGGTCTTATTACTTAATGGGAATCATTTATGTGAACCGAATCTGATGATACGATTGATTAAACTTTTCTAGAAAAAAGCATTCTTTCAAACTATTGTAAAATGAATATTATGTATGCCAAAACATAAGTTATGTCAGTAGGTACCCACTTAAAATTTTATGTTTTTAAGTTTTATACGCTCGATATATGTTATCAATGTTTAATTCATGTATTTAAAAAAAAAACGCTTTTCTAGTGTTATTTTCTGTGTCTTCTAAATACTATACATACTCGTATTAATTTTGCACACTAGAATTAAAACCGAATAACTAAGGCTGGATGAGATTAGCCGCAAGTCCTGCTCGGTGGTGCACTTGGAGAGGCCTACGTGCAGCAGCAGTACGATGGGGTGGCTAATAATCTAAATCTTAAATATATAAAAGAAGAAACTGACTGACTGACTGACTGACTGACATATCAACGCACAGCCCAAACCGCTAGGTCTGGAGACTTCAAATTTGGCACATAGTTTCCTTGTGAGGTCTAGGGGTGCACTAAGAGAGGATTTTTCGAAATTCTACCCCTAAGGGGTGAAATAGGGGATGAAAGTTTGTATGAGAGTCCGTCAGTTTTGGAGTTAGGATCTTCAAATTTTATATTTAGGTTAAGGACTAAAAATAAACATTTACCTGTCTCGGCGTTTTTGAAAATTCCATCCCCAAAGGGGTGAAAAGGGGGATGGAGTTTTGTAAGAAAAATCCTTTAATTTCAAAGTAAAAGTGACTTATTTTATTATTATAAGGCTCATGGTTGAAACTTAAAAACATATAAACAAGCAGCTAGTGATGAACTAAAGATCGCGAAATAGTAGATTACAGATAATCTTTTAAGTTTACTGAGACTAACAAAGAGTTGTAAGCATTTTACCACTTTAATCCATCAAATTCACAAGCCATTGTTTAACACATAATTCGGGCTCATTTAACGTTCACTCAAGTGTAGTACGTAATAAGTACACACTCGTGCGACAACACCAAAGCGATATGTACAAATGGCCTTATACGACGCGTCGTTCATAAAAAAAATTGCATTCATAAAAATTAATGATTTATAAAGCGAAAATCGCCGCCGAATTTTGTTTTAACGGTTAACCATTTGAAGAATGTGAGTCGCTTTCTTTCAGTAGGTACGATTTTATGAAAATTCATCCATATTTTATGGTTAACAAAATATGGATGAATTTTCATAAAATCACAACCTAACCTAACCGCCCAAATATATCGCGGTAGACGTAGAGACTTATCGTACAATTGTACCATAAATGACTTTCTTGGGCGACAGTTTAAAGTCTAGATATTTTGTCAACTTTCCATCTATACGACACTCATGCGCTATGTTAGGACAAACTACTTATTACAAATTAGTCTCACTCACAGCTTCGAGTGCTCTCAAAATAGCGTTTCTATAATTATTGAGTGTTATTGTTGTGGGTTGCATGTGATGCCAGAAGCGACAACAGACAGGTGGGAGCGGGCAGCGGGCAAGAGCGCGTTTATGTAACGCGGAGGCGCTGGCCGGGCGCGCCATCGCGCGGCAGTGCTCCGCCGACCGCCGCCGCCGCGCCGAGCCGCACCATGGACGCCGGCCCGCCCGGCCCCGCGCCCCACCACTCCGGCTTCGGCGCCTTCTGCAACGCCATCTCCGACACGCTCACGGTACGTACGCGCACCCGTCCCCCCGACCGGCGTTCCTCCGCGCGCCAATCGTTTTGGCGCCAACCTACCTTCGGAGATCGACAATAAAAATCGTGTGTCGCGTAGTCTATTTCGAGGAGCACGTGGCCCGAGGTCGCTATACCCAGGGTCTCTACCGTGGAATAGGAATAAAGTTGAATAAAAAATATAAACACGTTTATTATTAGAGCGCTCGTTGAGGCCGGGTCGCACGGTCGTGATTTGTCCGATGGCTGTGATATACCGAAATACCCGCGCATCAAACGGCTCTCGACGCGCGCCGCACGAAGGCACCGCGAAATCGCTCCTGTCCTCCTACTCCAAGCACGACCTTCCGCGACCGGCGACGGACGCTTGCTTCGGGCGCGGCTCTTCTGCTGCACCGCTCCGATAACCACAGGTACATAACCGAATGACATTCCATACACGACGCCGTTTTTCCATTGACAAACACCATGGTTTAGCATCTAGCGCTATAGCCATCAGCGACACTTATGTGCCTTGGTGGAAAACAAGTGATGTGAAATGTTATGCAAAATTCAGGAAAACTCTTTAATAAATTAATTCGAAACCACGTGCTAGCATTGATAATCTTTGTTTATGTCTTTTAACTTGATTACAGACTAGGATTTATTAAAACTAGAAACAAAGTGAGTGAGAATAAAATCCAAAACTTAAACAAAGTTTTGAACTAAAAGTGACAGATTGTGGTTTTACCATGAATCGAAAACGTGTATGAGACTTAAGACCTACGAACTCCATGCGGTATTATGATCATTAATGGCGGTAATTTTTGTCATTATTTGGAATTACTTCGGGAGAACGGAACTGCGCCATTATGCTCAGAAATTAGTTTGATGTGGCTTTTGCCATTGAACCAATTTATTCAACCGTTGAGGAACTTTAGTAAAGGATAACTTTCCGAAATGCGAATATATACTACTCATTGCTTCATTTATTGAGAAGAACATTGTGATGAAAACTTCAATTATTTTAGTGGTTTTAAGCTTACAAAGAAAAGCAGGGTTGCCAAACAAGTGCGAGTGAATATACTCAACAACATTGCTAAAACAAAAAAAACTAATATAGTTAAGAGTTTACCTTTGTTACTAATATACTGGTCTTTAATAATAATAATCATAATCATAATCATAATCTTTATTTCCCAGAATATGGTATACAATTTAAGATGATACATAATACAAGTTCGGCATATTCTGCCTTAGTTAGGCGTGGAAATCAGTAAATATTTAACATTAAAATAAAATTAAACATTTTAAATTAAATATTATATAACCAACCACAAAATTAAACATTAATTATAACCATTCATTCATACATTGACCATTTGATAAATATTTATGTCTAAATAAAATTTAAGAATACAATGTCAAAACTTAATAATGTCAAATCCTAAATGTAAAATAGATATATAGAAAATGTTAAAAAAAAAGCAAAATTAAAATGTTTGAAAAAACCCACGAGACGTTTAGATCGTGGGCTGCCATCACTATTATTAATTTCAGTATGAATATAAATAAATCCAATTATTCACGTTACTATAAAACTGCAAAACTGTAGATTATTTAATAGCAACCCCCGACGGATAATTAAATCGGGGGGTTTTTTTTTAATTATTTTATCCTTTTCAATTAAGTACGTTTTAACCATCGTGGGTATTTTCAAAATTTTTAAATTTGCTTTTTATTTTAAACTTAGAGAGAGCATAGATATTAATAATATCTATGCTCTCACTAACATAATATGTTCAATGTACTACATAAAACCCATTACGGAAAACCGCATCAAAATCCTACTAGTAGTTTTGGTTTTGCGCAAAAAAATGTTTACTGCAGCGCCTCTGGTGAGTTGTCACCACACACTATCTAAGAACATGCACGAATCAAACTCGAACTTATCACTGAAAACCGTATCAAAATTGGACTAGTAGTTTTGGAGATAAATGGTAACATTGGTTTGCACATACAAACAAACAAAAAACCTCTTACCCCAAACGCATTATACCGTCTTCGTACCGTCGCGTCGCGGGTAAAAATAATAGAGCATTGACATGTATTTCATTTGAATAATAAATTATTTCCTTAACCTTAGTACTTTCCGAAAAACATTTCCTAAATAAATCTACTGGTCAACTGTGAAAGTTCTCTGATTGACTGATGAAACCAAGAGAAAACGTAGGTATTTTATTATTTTCAGTTATGTTATCTGTAATCAGTAAATATATATAACCAATATAATATTAGAAAAATTTGGAATAGCAAATTTTAACTAGAAAATGACAATGTTTTCAAATGTCGATCGTATATTCCAGAAAAGAAATTGCCATTCCAAGTATTTTTCTAATCTCACTGAATCCTTTGACTTTCATCGAGAACGATTAAACGAACTTTTCACGAAATCCTTTCCAGCGCTGTAACGTAACCATCTAACGGCACGTGCTGAATTTTACAAAATTTTGAAAGTTATAACTCCATCTAATGCCCCCGATGACACGGAAATATATAGTACGGGAAAATTTTTATAGAACTCTAAATTGGAAGTCGGGCCAACAGATGATTGTACGCGACGGAGCGGCACGGGCGGCTATCGGCGACGACACGTCGTAATTGCATAGCTAGTTAACCGATCTACTGTCGTATCGGGTCGAGTTACGCCAGAATAACGAGGCGGGGAGAGGGTGTCAAATTGTCGTCGCTCAATCATTTGTGCCGAAAAAAACACTAATGACTTGTTCCGGATACTTAACGAAGTCTAATTAATCCGCACCCATAAATAAATAGGTACTTTGGTAAATTCGAATTATTTTTACTAGAAAAGTCGCAAAGGAGATGCGTGTAAACAAGTATTATGTCAAAATATGTGTGAGATATATACACAATCTATCACCATTTTCCGTCAAGTGGGCAGAGGTTACTTACAAAATCTTGGGCAAATAGAAAAAAAAAAGAATAAAAGGGATTTATATAAATCCAAAGATTAATCGGAAAAATAATTTGAACCCATGAGAATTTATGACAATTTAACAAAACAAAACCTGTGATAAATATTAAACAAGAAAATGTACTAGAATAAAGCAACTTGTCTCATGTCGGCATCCCGTCAGTTGCTTTTTTTTGTATATTTTATTTTTTAATATTTGTCACATAAAAATAGCACTGTAAGATGCAAATAAAAAAATTATAAAAGCTTAGATTTTCGACATAATTTGTCCATAGACAGCAATGATATTAGATGGATGTGTGTATAGACATCATACAAGCTAATTGATTTTAAAGTGTTCCGAAAAGATTTTCTTAGGAATACATAGGTAGTTACGAGAACTTACCCGTTACTATCACAAATATAAAACTTATGTGAACATGTGCTACCTTTAAATTGAAGAAGTCATAACATAGTTCGCGATTTGATTTCGTTTCACTTTAAACTTTCATAGTTATTATCACCATCGTTATTACTCCGTATCGGGGACTCGCAAGCAAATACAAACATGGTAAAATCCTAATAATGATAGTGGATTTCGTTTCGTCTATAAAACTCAATATTTTTTCTTCGTCTGCCTTTCCCGGAAAAGTTCTTTTTAAAAATATTGTTTCTTTTCTCATCTAAACAACAGTTGGAGCATTTTCAGTTTTTCTTCCCACTCAGAACAATGCTGACAACTGATAGATTTATGAGAATATCCTACCTTTCCGTGAAATAATTGATCGATGTTTTAAAAATCTGAAACACAAACTGTTTTAGAGTTTGTTGCATTACTTACATTACTATTACTTATCATAATTTTTACGTCGTAATAGAAGTGTCTCACTGGACAATTTTTGGTTTTTAGATCTCTTTAAGTGCACTTGAACTCGACGACGACGGAGTAAATGAGAATATTTTATCAGCTTACTCAATTACGATATCTACCGACTCCAACAAATATTTGAAAGTTGAAAAACCGTTAAAATAAATCAAATCTTTTTTCCACATAGAGTCGTGAAGTGACAATAAAAATTTCATGAATAGTTATTGAGCTAGATAAAATATTGTGCTGCATTAGTTATATATTTTTTGGGAAATTGTACAATTGAACGTTTTCAACTGTTTTAAAATATTAAACTGTTAAATAGAATAAATGACTTCTTTATAAAGTAACATTATGTGTTTATCTGTATATATTTAACTTATTTTTAAACTAGAATTACAAGACCATTACAAGTAACAATTCTCTGAAACAGTTCTAAGTTTAAGACATTTATCATGTTTCTTTTAATTTCATCTTTATTCCAAATATGTAAATTTAAATTGTTAATGTTATGCAAGGCTGGCAAGTTGTGATCCGCGGCGAGTTGCCTCTATTGAAAACTATGCAAGCGAAGGATTCTAGGATTGAACCACGAGTGCAGCGAATGCTCCGAACATTGAATCCTGAGGCTAGCGAAGGTTTCAAAGGTGCGAGACACTCAATTTTTCAGCTCACAATAGTCAGGATTTTTTTTAGGTTTTTTCCGCTGTCAACTTCCGGTAAAAAAATCTTATAACAAATAGTTTAATCCCAATATACCTTATTCTTGTTGCTTTTATGGTTTTAATCACAAATTAAAAAAGGCGGGCTGATTATGTAACGAACTCGGTTCCGTTTCAGTGTCGTCGCTGTTGTGGGTGTCATACGTATGAAAATGTGACAGCATTGACAGGATGAAACTAAGCCGAGTTTTCGTTAGATGGTCAGCCTGAGGGAGATAGTAAATTCGAAGTTATTAAAAATAAGAATAATATGTTACTCATAATAAAAACAAAAATGATTCCGAAAATATTTAGGTACAAGACAATTTAAACATAAAGGTTTTTGGCACGTTCCGAAATCCAATCATAGGTTGTGAAATCTCCCCATAGTAAATTGAAAATCCTTATAACAAATATTTAATTTTTAATCTAATTGTTATTGTTTTTATGATTCAATGAACTAAAATAATATTATAAAACCAAAGGCGAGTATTTTAATTAACTCAAAGTTATTTAAAATAAGAATAAAATTTAACATAAAAAGTCAAATAGTCCGGTTCGGAACGCACAATGACATATTTTTCTTTCTAAATAAAAAAAAAATACTTTACCATGCTAGGCTTTACAAAATGCGATTTTCCACGCAGAATTGAATGTCAAAACCTCCTTTTCCGAGCGCGTGAGTTGAAAAAGTTCTTTAATCCATCATTTAACATAAAACTAAGCAAGCAAGTAAGGCATAGTACTAGACATCCGGTACCCGTGTCCCGTCTGTCACCACACCAAACTATGTCTGAAAATGCCATTGACATACCTACAAGTTTCAAACAATGCTTTGTGCTATGTAGCTAGCTACGTTGTATGTGCGTATACAAATTTTAAGTGTAGGTTGCTCGGGGTGCAAGGTTGGAACGATTTGTAAGGTTCGAGTGGATCGATCGGGACACGCGGCGTTGCCCTCCTTCCACCACAAACAACAACACAGTCCGAAAAACAGCCAGTCATGCCAAATAAATGCCCTTTTGGGTCAGACTCAGAGTAACAGTCAAAGTCACCTTGGTGGTGCAGTCGGCCGCGAGCGCAATGGTCGGTCACTGGATGGGTGACCAAAAATTTTATAACTTGGGCTCCTCGATGCTTACGAAGGCACGTTAAGCTGTTGGTCCCTGTATATGTCCATCGGGGTCTGCGATTTTCTGATCTGAAAATTTATATAAAATTAAATGGTGATTGGAGCCTCCATTTAAGCGAATATAGCCTGTGTTTGGGGGCTCCGCTCTTCCTTAGCTAATTATTTTAGAAAAACAAAGAGGCGATATGGTTCGTTCTTGTACAAGTTTATAACACCGATATTACCAGTTCACCCAGCCCTACGATAAGTAACTTTCTATCAAATCTTAGGATCAGAACATCATTATAAAAGACATATAATAGTCTGCTGGGTGAACACAACATGATAGAAAATATTCTTAATGAATGTAGTTTATACATTTACAATTAGAGTAACTTGTCAACAATTAGGTTATAGACAAATAAAGAAGAAGAAAAGTTATGCAACGTGTATTTCCTTGTGTGTGTGTGTGTGCGTGTGTGTGTGCATATGTGTGTGTGCATATGTGTGTGTGTGTGTTTGTTGATTAATATACCTATTCTACAGCAGTCATGAAGTGCAATACAGTAATGATTCAGTTTCTTCGTATGTTTTTGACTGAATCCATTTTAGTAGAAGTTTCTTACATTCATGATTTGTTTTATCGTATATGTGTATAGCTTTGTTTATTTTATTATATAAGTAGGTTGAACGTGATTTAAATTGCCGAGATGCAAATGCAGTCTTGTTAGCTATTGGCTTAGCCACAGTATCTTTTCGCCGTTTTTTGTAAATTCCAGGATCATAGGGTAAGGATTTGTGGGTTTTGAGGGTGGTCATAATGATATATAATTTCCTGACAGAGAGTAGGCCACTAATGCGATAAAGACTGTCAGTAGGGAATCGTCTATTCTTAAAGTACCTGACCTTTATAAGTGTTCGTTGAGCTCTTTCTAAATCGAGGAACTGTGTCTTCGCAGCACCACCCCAGACTGGGATGCAGTAAGTTATAACAGACTGAGCAAGAGATATATATATTTGGTTGAGGAGATATTTAGAAGAGTCATTATGTTCAATACTTTCTGGTATTACATGTCTGAGTGTTTTGAAAATCCAAATTAGTTTTCTGATTCTACTTATAACGTTTTCCAAATGAGGGTACCAAGACAGCCTTTGGTCCACAATAACACCCAAATATTTAGTTTGAGAAACTTTTTGTATTGTTGGACAGTTACAATTGTTTCTATTGACATCCTCAGTACACTCATGTATTTTCAGGCTAAAATCTCTATGTGGCTGCGAACTGTTGTAGATACTAAAACACATATAATTTGTTTTAGATGTATTTAAAGTGAGGAGATTTTTTTGCAGCCATAGAGCGATTGTAGCTAGACCAGTCTCAGCATAAACTTTGACAGCTTCCCATGATTCACCAGTAAAGACTACGGCGGTGTCATCGGCGTATGACAGAATTTTAGCGTTAGATATATTCATACAACACAGATCGTTGATGTATATGAGAAATAAGGTAGGTCCTAAAACGCTACCTTGTGGCACACCGCATGTCACATCCGCCTCCTCACTAGTGCACCCAGAGAGTTTTACCATTTGTTTCCTCTCAGACAGATAACTTTCGAAGAGAGAGAGTGGAGTTCCTCTTATTCCTATTCTTTCCAGCTTGTCTACAAGGATAGGGATGGAGGAATGCAAAACGATAAAACAAATGTATTAACGAGTAATTGACAGTCACTGCATAATTTCTAAATATGATTTCCACGATCAGACAGGTCAGATTATCCCTTAATAATCAAAGTTTAGATCCAATCATCTTTAAGCTCTTACTATCTCACATAAGTAACATGGTGCAACCCACACAAAGTGTAAGGGCACAACCGCATAGGCAGGCGCCTTGCGTAGTTGTTGCGGATGATTTTCATTTGAAAGCTGGCGTGATCGGTATGGTTCTTAGCTATAATTTATGAAGATCCGTTCAGCCGTTCGAAGATGATCAGCAAATTTTCAACTTAATTTTTATTTTAATTACCTAAACTGAACTGGGGCCCAATTCTGCTATTTGACGATTAGCGACCAACTATTTCCATTCCATCGACATCCTATTAACATTACCATTCCATTGTGCTAAATTTTGTATTCTGCTAAAAGTTTTTAAAATCTCGATGTAATGTCGATGGAGTGTCAGTTCAATGGAAATGGAATGGAAATGGACTGTGAATGGAATGTGAATTAAATACGTTTTAAGTACTTTTTTGTAAATTTTATGTATTAATATCGACAAATTATATTTTTTTACGATATAAATATCAACATCTACTTATTAAAAATACTTGTTTATTGTTAAAAAAAAGATAGAAAACATTGGTAGAGTATGGCTGTGATTGTATTGCAATTGCCCTTACCAAAAACTGTGTTCGTCAATGACATCAATGTCTTCATGAAGTTTTGAACACAAGTTTGAAAACTTTGAAGATGAAGAAGTATTTGTGTAAACAAAAATTGTATTTTAACAATGCAAGTGTTGAGGAACCCGTATCGCAGTGGTTCGTGCGCTCGGCCTGCGATTGTTGAGGTTAAGCAACTTTCGCAATGGTCGGTCACTGGATGGGTGACCAAAAATTTACTATCTCGAGGTTCTCCGTGGTTCGGAAGGCACATTAAGATGTTGGTCCCGGCTGCATTTAAAACCCACCAATCCGCATTAGGCCTCCGTGGTGGGTCATGGCCGGTTCTCGTCATCCATCTATAAGAAAGGCCAGTGTCCCAGCAGTTGGGGTTTAAAAATAGCTGATGACGAGTGTTGAGCAATTAACTGCTCTTAGCTTGACCATTACTATAATTTCTGTAAACATGCCATTTACTAAAAGTTAATAGTTTTCGATTTTAATCAACAAATCCGGAAAAAAATAGTTTTTTTTATTTTTATTTCGCTTTCTCAATGTTCCGTCACGATTTTTTTTAGCAAATCTCAGATTCGATTTCGGTACCCCAAAATAAATATAGAATCGAAGAAATCAGAACTACCCCAAAACTTTCTAGTAAAAACACAATTTGACTCAATTACAGGTTAGTTTAACCAATTTCAAGAAAAAGGCCCCTGGGGTCCAAGTCTGCTAAATAAAAATACACCAATGGAGTCTCAATAGAGTGTCGATAGTGTCTCAGTTGAATGGTTTTTGGCATTTGGTATTCTCGTACTGTTTAAATCCGAAGCCATTCTATCGACACTCCACCGACACTCCATCGAACTACTATTGATCTTTTCGGTAGTCTGCTATTGATTTTATTTGAATGGAATTGTAATTGTTGGGGCAAACTGTATTCTCTTCACTATTTAACGATTCTATCAATGGATTTTCAGTTGTCATTTGGTCATTGAACTGCCATCGAACAACGACACCTTTTTTAGAGCTTTATTCGATAAAATTTCTCTTTATTTTACTAAATTTGACTTTATATCATATTAATTTCACAAGGCAAGTTTGTAAAAATAATATTTCTATTCCTTATAAACCTTTCTTTTGAAATTGGTTAAACTAACCTGTAATTGAGTCAAATTGTTTTTTACTAGAAAGTTTTGGGGTAGTTCTTATTGCTTCGATTCTATATTTATTTATGATAAATTTTAAATAGAAAAATATTGGAAAACATTAACTCGGCCACAAGTGAATTCTCAGATGGGAATCGAACCAGCGACCTTTGGAAATCCGGTCCAATGCTCTTCGGTCAATGAAAAAAATTCTACATTTATTTTGGGGTACCGAAATCGAATCTGAGGTTTGCTAAAAAAATCGTGACGGAACATTGAGAAAGCGAAATAAAAATAAAAAAAACTTTTTTTTTCCGGATTTGTTGATTAAAATCGAAAACTATTGACTTTTAGTAAATGCCATGTTTACAGAAATGATAGTACTGGTCAAGCTAAGAGCAGTTAATTGCTCAACACTCGTCATCAGCTATTTTTAAACCCCAACTGCTGGGACACTGGCCTTTATTATAGATGGATGACGAGAACCGGCCATGACCCACCACGGGGGCCTAATGCGGATTGGTGGGTTTTAAATGCAGCCGGGACCAACAGCTTAATGTGCCTTCCGAACCACGGAGAACCTCGAGATAGTAAATGTTTGGTCACCCATCCCGTGACCGACCATTGCGAAAGTTGCTTAACCTCAACAATCGCAGGCCGAGCGCACGAACCACTGCGATACGGGTTCCTCAACACTTGCATTGTAAAAATACAATTTTTGTTTACACAAATAATTTTCTTCAAAGTTTTCAAACTTGTGTTCAAAACTTCATGAAGACATTGATGTCATTGACGAACACAGTTTTTGGTAAGGGCAATTGCAATACAATGATAGCTATACTCTACCAATGTTTTCTATCTTCTTTTTTAACAATAAACAAGTATTTTTAATAGATGTTGATATTTATATCGTAAAAAAATATAATTTGTCGATATTAATACATAAAATTCACAAAAAAGTACTTAAAACGTATTTAATTCACATTCCATTCACAGTCCATTTCCATTCCATTTCCATTGAACTGACACTCCATCGACATTACATCGAGATTTTAAAAACTTTTAGCAGAATACAAAACAACAGCACAATGGAATTGTAATGTTAGTAGTGTAGTGTTTTTTTAGTTAGCATACAAGGACAAAGCAGCTACAATATTATAAAACTTACTTATTTTCACCGAACATGTATAGGTACTATTATAAAACATGTAACATAACAAATACGAACATGGTACAATATAACAATAAGAATATTAAGTTCTGCCTAACTCATTACTACTTACCTCGGCAATTTGTTTTAAAATGTGCAAAATCAGAATAGCGATCACGTTACCTATGCATATCTTCTACAGGAAAACAATTTAGTAGCTGAGTTATGAACCTGTTGACAATATTATATGTTCCGACGAGTGAAAGAATCAAAACATTCGCAAGGTGGTCGTAAACGTTCCACTCGCGATACCGTTGAAACACGCGTAGGTTTGCAGTGTTGAATAGGATCCAAAAGCGTGCCAGCTACACAAAAAGATTTTCGACAGTTTGTAAAACAAAATATGAGGGATTCTACGTGAGTGTCACCCGTGCAGTGTTTGGAACTTGGGGAAAGATGCGGCCGTAGTGCGACCACGCCGTGTGTCGCAATAAAAATAGAAGATAGAGAACACAATCGCGAAAGTCGGCCACTGCTCCCGCTATTTCTGATCGAAACACGTCCCGAATAAAGAACACGGTTATTGGACTTTCTAGGAGATGAATTCCCGATGCCAGTGGTTCAGAATACTAAAAACAATACGCAACAGGTTACTACACTTCAGACATCATGTAAGTGCATTTTGAATTCTTCGTTTTACCCTCAAAACTATAGATGCCAGCAAAGAACTTCGAATGTTGTTAATTGACCGCTTAACGCGTTCGGAGACAGTTATTTTTCTTTATGTAACGTCAGATCGCTGATTAAAGATTATACTGAGCATTTATAGTGTTTATCATCGCATTGGTTTGGAAAAGAGCCAATATTCGAAAACTAAGTAAATATCAGTTCATCAACAATTCAACACAGTAAAATGTGTCATTTTTACGAGAAAATTTCTGAAAAAAAACGTTAGTACCGACATAAGATTAGATTTTAACAAGAATTTAATGAATGTATTTCTAGAAGATCCTTAATTGATGTACCTACGTATACAACCTTGCACAGTCTCTCTGTGGTCTATGTATGATTGAAGGTTAAATTATTCAAAGAAAACACAAACAATAAAAAATGTGATAAGATAGCATACCTAAAAGGAAAGTGTAGTGTGTATCTATTTCTAGTAGGTAGGGTTGACCACGCCAAGGAGATTTTTTATGTGGCACAGAAATGATATGATTTGCGAATATTGCGATAGACGTGTTAGACCTTGAAGTACCTAATTGACCGAGCAGCAAACGTCTCAGTTTCGAGATTGGCTAAAATGCTTTTGTCCGTCTGTCTATTCACGCCTACGGGTCGCATTTTTCAACCGATTTTGCCGAAATTTGCACACAAGTTCCTTGAAATATTTGATTTTTTTTATCAATTGTAAATTTTGATTGGGGGTAAATAGGCGAAACAGGGGGGAGTTTTTGTAGCGTTATTTATCAACTGATCATATATATTTACGTACGAGTAGGTATATTTCTACACTCATGGGAATCAAAATTCATAGGGTGCATTCCGTTGACCTAGAGGCAAGTAATATCATCTTTTACAACAAGTACATTTGTAATTAAATAAAAAAAAATGTCTTTAGTTTTGGAAACTGAATTTTGGGTAAAACTCTGAAACGACTGGAAGAATCGAGTGGAAATTTAAACCAATTTATTAATGTCAACAGTCTTGAAGATGTAAAAATATCACATTTGTGAAGGGGCTACTCGACTCGGAAGCGAGATAGTGATGAGAAAAGGACGCGCACGAGAGCGAGAACGATTTTGCAGATTAGGCGAAAAAACCACGAAATCACTTCGTAGTAAATAACTTATGATTAAAGTGAAAATGAAACAATACGACCCTAAATATTATTGGTGTCCACTAATTAAACCAATTCCAATTGTACCTATATGTAACCCCATTTGAGAATAATCTTGAAAATTTATAGTTTTAAGGGGTCATTTCGAAAAGAAAAAGTGTCGAGGTTATCATAAAATCGTGTTCCTGAAACTTTAAAAATCTATATAAAGGTACGAAGAAATATATATCTTATTACCAGATTTGTAAAATCTCTAACCATCCTATAGTTTTATACAAAAAAGTACATAATTTTTCGATATAGCGTCTTAACGTAGAAAAAGAAAGAGCCGTATATGCCACAAATTCGACAATCTAAAGGGAATGAAAATTCATAGGTAAGTAATATCGCTTTTTACTATAAGTACAGGGTCACACCTGAAAACTACACATTTGTTATTAAATCGTAAAAATATAGTTTTTAGTTTTGAAAACTGAATTTCGGAAAAAACTCTGAAAATACTCCGAGCCTCGATTCCAGAACTACACACAGCAAAGTGTATAGGGATCAAGTACATTTTTAACTATAAAAATATTCCAATTAATATTTACCAAATCTAGACTTCTAGCCCGGCTTCTTAATTTAATTGATTTTTTCAATTAGTTCAAACGAAAATGAATCATTAACGATCAAAAAAGTTTAAATAATCACATAAAGCGGCCATACTCTAAACGTACTTGATCCCTAGACACTTTTGATGTGTGTAATCATAAGTAGATACAATCGGGGAACTTCCCGATTGACCAGTAGAGTTTTATCCGAAATGTTTACTCGGAAAGTACTAAGGTCATAAAAATAATTTATTATTCATATGAAATACCTGTTAATGTTCTATTATTAGTGATATCAAAGTTTTCTATATATCTATTACTTTTTTAAATAAAGTTCCATAAAAAAACTCTACTGGTCAACCGGGAATTTCCCCGACTGTAGCTACAAATTGGTGCGGAACCTTCGGTGGGCGAGTCCAACTCGCACTTGTCTTTTTATATCTCAAATCTTTAGGGTTTCAATCAGACCATTACACGATTCAAATGGCATTTTAATTAGGTATACATAACAGGGTTGAAAGTTCAGACGGGGCATGAAGGGCAGATACCTTAACCGTTATAGCTGCTTACATGAAAACCGTCCTTAATTATTTAAGAAACTTTGAACTGTATTCTAGGACATTGAAAAAAAATACAATTAGCAGAAAAATGAGTAATTTTCAAAAAAAAAATTTTGATGCCAATCGATCCTGAACACTCTAAGACACCAACTGAAGTATGAATAAGTACTGGAAAAGTTACTGTACAACTATACTATATCCACACATTCGTTAAGAAAATAGGTCATTCAACAAAGATACTCCTAGGTGAAGCGGATGCAGCTGTGTGTGAAAATGACATTGGCACCTGCCAAATTACTCTACTGAATTAAAAAA
The DNA here is from genome assembly GCA_910589605.1 of Chrysoteuchia culmella. NCBI lineage: Eukaryota > Metazoa > Arthropoda > Insecta > Lepidoptera > Crambidae > Chrysoteuchia > Chrysoteuchia culmella. The sequence goes on along the minus strand of OU342651.1, from coordinate 13,843,550 downwards.
CCGTCTATACGCTCGCAGTCTTCTCTGCTTTCGCGACACGAGCCCGTAGGCCAGCCCCCTAATTGGCTAATTTAAAATCTATCACAATCCCTTTCAGAGGTATTGTGATTGTGATATTTTCGTCTGTCATATTGCTTAGACAGTTCAATTTCGTTTATTCCATACCTTTTAAAACGCGTCCCGATCACAATCCCTTTCAAATGTCAAATAGTGACGGCCTGAATATCTTTCAAATTACGAATTGAAAGGGATTGCGATATATTTTAAATTAGACAATTAGCCCCCAGATTCGACCTCCTAGGACCAAGGGAACTTGAGTCGCTAAAACTTATACCCCTTTTGTGAGGTCTACTGTCATTCTACTGTTCTCACAGTTGTAATAAATATATTTACTTAGGGTGTCTGATGAACTGACTGACTCACATTTACATTTGCGAAACATTTACAGGTTTTACACGTTATCTGTTATGTATAAAATAAAACCAAACTGGCTTTACGGTTAAGACAATGAGAATAAAACAAAACGAAAATTTATTGGTGTTAGCGGAACCCACACATTTTGTGGAGCAATGAAAGAAATACGTTTTACAGAACTTTTATTTCGTAAACATGGTCATTTATCGGGCAACATTATATTCAACTGCTTTTTTCTATTCAATTTTTTTTTATTGTTCGTAAGTTAACCTGCTATCTATTTTAATATTATCAGAAAAGGAAAACCTACGATTTCTTTAAAAATCGAACTTGATTGATTCGATGATTACGCGTTTAAGTTGACAAAACTATTAATTATCTTTTCACCTCACACGCTCTGAAAAGCAGGTTTTGTCAACCAGTTTAGGCGTAGAAAAGCTTAGGCGCTTTTTGCGGCCTAGCGCAAAAAGTACTTTTTTTAATTAAATACCTAAAAATATGTCAGAACATAATGTGTTCCGAATTGCACTATTGACTTTTTTGTTACATTTTATTCTTATTTTAAATAGCTTTGTATTAATTAAAATACTCCGTTTTGGTTTTATTATATTATTTTAGTTCATTGAATAATAAAAACAATAATAAGATTAAACTATTTGTTATAAGAATTTTATATTAGGCTGCGGGCCTAGCATGAGCGGCTTTTATCGACTATTGACGCATGATAAAGATCCTATATCTCGCTTACACCGTAGTGGGGTAAGCAAGACAGCATGACGTATCATATCATATCGCGTAATATAATGATGGTCATGCTAGGCAGCCTGGGTGAGATTTCACAACCTATGATTGGATTTCGGAACGTGACATAAATCTTTATTTTTAAATTGTCTTTGTCTTGTACCTCATGTCAGTGTCACCATTTACGGAATCGTTGTTATTCTTATTAATAAGTAACAATATATTCCTACTTTAAATAACTTTGAAATAACTATAATACTGCCTTTTTTATTATTTTAGTTTGTTATATCATTAAAACAACGAGAATATGGTATATTTAGATTAAATTTTATGTTTAAAGAATTTTTTACCGGAAGTTGACCGCGGAAACAACCATAAAATGTTCCTAGCTGTTGTGAGGTGAAAAATTGTGTGTTGCGCTCGGCAGAAAAGTTTTTAGCGTCTTGTACCTTTGAAATCCTCGCTTCGCTCAGGATTCAATCTTTGGACCACTCGCTACGCTCGTGGTTCAATCCTAGAATCCTTCACTTGCTCAGCTTTCATAGAGGTAACTCGTCGTTAAATAACCAACTTTCCAGCATTGCATAACAAAGAACTATTTTTCCTGGAGACAAGTGAAACACTCTAAGAGGCTATCGACCTCTTTCGTCACGATAAAGTATAAAAAGGATTTTATGAATTTTGCAATGTTTCTTTTTTTCAGGGAATGGCCACTACGTCGAGGAGTAGAAGAAAGGTGAGTTAATAAAGTAAATTAATAAAAATACATATATACAGCCGTTTGCACGAAAATTTATTTTACGAATTCGTGAAATTAATCGTAATTTGCTTGTCAAAACTGTTAAAAATATGTGGTATTTGACAGTATTATATTTACCGGCTGATAGTATTATATAGTTTACTAAAGTTATATCTTTTGGCAGACATTAAAAAATATGATATCTTGCCTAAATATAAAATGTGATTTCAGGAAGGTATATTATTAAAATGCTTTCATAAAAAACCCAGTACCTATGTAACTAGATTAACATAAAAAATATAATTTCACAAAGGCATTTTATGACATTTGTTGTAAAGTCAGCTGCATATGCCTCGACCCAACTGAAAATTCGACGAAAATGCGCGGAATCTTTCAAAGGCCGCTTTGTGGCGTTCGTCGTACGTAGCTGTAAATATTTTGTGGAGCTACCTGTGTTTGGGAACATTTACAACAATGCCATTTTATACATAAGTATGTGTGACAGAGGAATAGCTTTATCTCTCCCTATACGCAATAGATCTGCCGCTATATAAAAAAAACTTTCTGAAAAGGTTAGCAATGTTTTCCCGTCCCCACTATGTTATTTAATCTTGACCTTCATTTTTACCTATTTTTAAATCACTCACATTGAACTGATATAATTACTATATCATTATCAGAGATTTATACACTTTTGCAGTAGTAAGTTTTGCAGAACTATGTGTATGGATTGTATAATAATATACGAGTGTTTTCCTCCTGACATGTTTCTAAATAAATAACAAAACAAACGTAGACTATGAGAAGTCGCGTAAAGCAAACAATTAATACTAGCACGGTGTACCAATTAGCGGAATACATCTAATACACTAAATAAAAACAAATATTTGTTTTCATTTGTCACAATTTTAAAAAGTTGTTGCAGTGTCTACTAAACGTGAGATTATTTTAATACAAAAATAATAAGTAACTAGAGTTTTTAATAAAATCACATATCTACAAGGGGCGTTCAATAAAAAGTGAGAATGAGTCTGTTATAAACAACTTTTATTAAATGTCTTTTTATTTTTCGACATCGTCACCTTTTAACATAATACACTTAGTATCTTTTTTCTAAACTCAATATTCCATTTTGGACTTGTGTGCCGGGGCATTGTCCTGGTGGAACAGCACAACTTTCGAGAGTTTACCTTGCCGTTGTTCGCGGATCTCATTGCGCAATGTTGCTATTTGTTTGGCATATAAAGTGCCCGTAATAGAGGCTCCATCCTCGAGATACTCAATCATTACTACCCCTTTACCATCCCAAAAACAGAGCCCATGACCTTACCGGCAGATGGGCCCTCCTTGAATTTCTTCGGAGTTGGAGATGATGGCCTTTCCCATGTCATAGACCGCAGTTTCGTTTCAGGGTCGTAATGATGGAGCCATGTTTCGTCCGTGGTTATAAATCGCGCCAAATAAAGTTCCCGGTCTTGCTGTATCAGGTCCAAAGCTTCTTAATAAATCTCAACTCTCGTTTGTTTTTGCGTGTCAGTAAGCATTCTTGGTACCTAACGCGTAGATACCTTTTTTCATACCCAAGCGTTCATGCAAAATATTATGCACGCTCCCCGTTAACATCTTTACATTTTTAGCAATAAAACGAACCGTGACACGACGATCCGCCAAAACTAAATTTTCGACTTTTTTCACCATTTCTTCAGTTACTGCTGTAGTCCGGAGTCCGGAGTGGGGGTCGTCCATGGTCGATGTTCTTCCACGTCTAAATTCGGCGCACCAACGTGCGACTGTCGGATACGGAGGAGCATTAGACCCCAAAGTGTCCCGCAAATCTAAATTGACTTGATCCGTAGAAATTATTTTCAAACACAACTATTTGATAACGGCGCGCAGTTCAATTTTCTCCATTTTTGCTAACGTACTCAATAGCATTGCAAAGAAATTACCGTATTTTTTGTATTTAATGTCCTGTTATGTAATAACCTTGTTGTTAGTATTTAATGTCCTAATATTGAAAGTCCTAATATTAATATTGAAAGAGTTTGCATCTCATTCTCACTTTATATTGAACGCCCCTCGTATATCCAAAAACAATCCCATTTACTTTTCGACAGAACAAAAATACAAAACTGTTAGTGGAAAATTTCCAGAGGACCGATACTCGCGCTTCGACATTTTTACATTTTTTGGAACCACAAATCTGTATTAAAAACTCACTGAAAACAATTTTCGACAATATACGATTGTCAAAGATCATAATGTCGAATTCGACATACCTAAGCGCAAGAATTACCCCTCATGTTCTAGTTCTTGTTCCTATGACAACTATATAGGTAGGTAACATAATCGGCGAAAATTATTCCATCGTTAAAGAGGTAGTAGTAGACGCTTTAAAACGAATTAACGTAGATACATTACAACGCATGGCAATAGCATGTATGCCACTTGAAATTGTGGCAAACTACGCTGTTTTTTCGGTGTTTTACAAAACGTTACCGTAACGTTAAATATGTGTGAAGTACGAAGGGCATTTGTTCAATAAGACTATTAAAAAAAACACACAGAGTAAATAAATGTAGTCGATTTTAACTGTGTTATTTTGCATTTGTTTTTTTTTTTATATTTACACAGGTTGGAAAGTTAAGACGGGGCATGAAGGGACCTTAAGGTGGTACGACTTCCATACAAACAAACATTGCACATTAATTGGTTCATCACACATTAATAATTCATAAATACATGTGCAACTAACTCGTTTCAGTTAATTGTTTGCGCGAAATTATATATAATTAATTAAAAAAATGTACTTTCATACATGAGCTATATAAATGCGATGGGTCACACACACATACGTAGAATAATTGAAATTATAAGATATTAGTATATTCGTGTTTTATGTATGAATGTACAAGTTCGCGCATACAAATAACTGAAACGAGTTAGTTGCGCATGTATTTATGTATTGTTAAGGTATGATGAACCAATAATTGTGTAATGTTTGTTTGTATAGAAGTCGTACCACCTTAACCACTATTGCTACATTAAAACTTTCTTAGCAAACCATCCTTATTTTTTGACTACATTCACAGATTTTGAAAACAATTGCAGTCAGCAGAATAATGGGCAGTATTTTAAGCCAATTGATCCTGTTTTTTTAAGTGAAAACATCTTTAGCGGCGTTATGCACACCAGAGTTTAAAATTTTTGGGATGGGTAAAAAATGTTAAAGTCGCGCCAGGACACGTGACCCTGATCGAAAATTCGTAAGACCATTTACCGTTGACCTATTTCAAACTACATGAAGTCCCACACTTGAAAGATCTACGTATATTAGTTTATAACATACTAGCGGCCGTGCGCGGTTTCACCCGCGTGGTTCCCGTTCCCGTAGGAATTTTGGGATCATTTATAGCCTATGTTACTACTTGGGGGTCTAAGGATTCTCTATACCAAATTTCGTCAAAATCGGTCCAGTAGTTTTTGAGTTTATTCGTTACATACAAAAATACAAATCATTCCTCTTTATAATATTAGTATAGATTTGCTCGTAAAGGGTCTCTTATTACACCAATTTCAATATCGTAATGTATCTCATTACGCACTTGTGCGGTAATGTAATGTAAAACGCACGGTTTATCAAGATGCTCCGTCTCAAACGAACGGTACTTTTTAATCTTAGCAAAGAGTTTTTATGTCAGAAAAGAGGTCAACATTTTTTGAATAAAATTAACTTTGGGAGATAAAATATAATAAATAAACATTTATTTCCTTAATTTGATTAATTTTCACAGTAAATTACAACCATTTATCTGTAAGAAAAACACAAAAATACTAATTTACTTTATTAGTAATACTGGGTGTTTTTTATGCCTTTGCCTTAAAAAAGCGCTAAAGCGCGCCGCGCATCGCTAATTTGTGAGCAATTAAAAATTAATCCGCGCGCTTTTTCTTTTCGCTGTATTGTTTTTATTCGAAAATGTCATCAAGTAGTGATGAATTTATTAGTTTGACACCGCCAGAAGTCTCAGAGGCAGCGAACAAGGCTACTCTAAGCCTCTTGTCCGAAAAATCAACCGATAGATACTTACAAGCGTATCAAAATTTCATCATGCAAAACAAGCAAAGATGCAAATTCAATTTCAGAAAGTGTGTTTTTAGCCTATTCCATGGAACTTTCTCAAAAATATAAGTCAAGCTCATTGTGGTGCTACTATTCAATGCTAAAAAGCACCGTGAAAACAAAACATGGTATTGATAATTGTAAAAAAATTTATAACTGCTTTAACAAGTGATTAAAAAATTATTCGTTTAAGAAAGTCCGAGTTTTATTTATTTCCTCGCAAATACGTTATAAAACGTAGTATGAAATACGTGCGCTTTGATAATTACAGCCTCTGCTTTCTTGTAGCCCTCGCCTGCGGCTCGGGCTAGCAATATCGCCTCGGCTGTAATTTTCAACTTACCGCACTTATATCATAATGTACTATAATAAAAACCATTATATAAAGATCTCTCATTACTTCCAACTTTCATATTGATGCCAGGTCAGTTTTAATGGTCTCCGTTTTTATCAACTTTTTATGAAGTTGTGGTCAAGATATAGTGGATTTTGATCGTTATTTTCGATAAAGCGGTTTTCACTTCTGCCGGCACTCCCAAAGTGCAACCCGTTGTTTTTTTTATGCATGACGAGGAGACTCTTAGCCTTCATCATCACCTGATGTTAAGTATTGATAAGGCTGAAGACGGAAGCGAGCCTCTCCCGGAATCTTATGAGGATCAAAACACTCTAAGACACCAACTGTGGTATGAGTAGGTACTAGAAAAGTAAAAAATCGCGAAAAATTGTTTGCTAAAAAAATGTTTTTTTCAACAAAGTACTCGTAGGTGTAAGATAGGTAAGATAAAACTATTTGTTATAAGAATTTTCAATTTACGGTAAGTAAGATTTTATAACCTATGATCGAATTTCGGAACTTGACATATACCCTTTTATTTTACATTGTCTTGCACCTAAACATTTTCGGAATCCTTTTATTTTTATTATAAGTAACGTTTTATTTCTATTTTAAATAACTTTGAATTACTTATACACTTTCGCGTTGAAACGTTGAAAATTATAAATGTTGAAAATTGAAACGGGTATTAAACGCGTAGAAACGTGATAGGTATTTCACCTACCTAATTTTCCTGACGTTTCGGATAAGTTACATCGGCCGTGGTCACGGGTTGACTGGAGATGCGATGCTACGTCTCGCCGTCGTCCTAGGTGGAGTCTTCATCCACCGTCCAGTTTTTACGGTTCCGTACCTCAAAAGGAAAAAACGGAACCCTTATAGGATCACTTCGTTGTCCGTCCGTCCGTCCGTCCGTCTGTCAAGACCGTTTTTCTCAGGAACGCGTGGAGGTATCAAACTGAAATTTATATATACTCAGGTCTACTGTCCCTTGGATCTGTGAAAAAATCAAACTTTAAAGCCAAAGCAATCTACCGTTTATGCCGCAAATTTCCGCAAATTTTCGAAACTCGCACGGGCATCAAAACCTACAGGGTACTTCCCGTGAACTTAGAATCTTGAAATTTGGTACGAAGTAACGTCTTATAGTACAGATAAAGAGAAAATTGTTAAAACCGTACATTTTTAGTTACATCATATAATAAAAAATATTTTTGAAGATTTTCAACGGAACCCTCGGTGCGCGAGTCCGACTCGCACTTGGCCAGTTTTTTTTTCTCCACGTACCGTCACACACAACACTAATAGTGTCCCTATTCTGTACCGCAGCCGTATTCTGATTCTTAGATAACCGCATCAAAAGCGATTTTTATCACTGGATTCCAGGCTGTATAAAATTTAAAACCGTCCTCATGATTGAAATTGTTTGGAGTTTTTTAATTTCAATTGCTTCACGAACCACCCGTGAATAAAAATGGCGATCCGTGGAAAGAACCTGAGTGCGGTGAAATTCTATCCAGTGATTTGTGCCACCCTCTAGTAAATGTTCTGCAATCGCTGATTTAGTATTTTGGCGGTTTTTAACAGCTGTGATGTGTTCACGGACCCTCTCAGTGATAGCACGTTTAGTCTGACCAATATAACAGCTACCACAACTGCAGTCTATCTTGTACACACCAGGTGTTTGTAATGGTAAGACATCCTTCGGCGTGCCCACTATGCTATTGACCTTTAAGCCAGGAGTATATATCGTCGGTATAGAGTAATGACGTAATACGTGTCCGATCTTGTCCATTACTCCTTTAATATAAGGCATAAGGATGCTTATGCTTCCTTTTTGGCTGTTTGTGTCGTCCGTGCACTTGATATCCGTTTCTCTTCAGTACCTCCTAAACTCCTTTTCTACGTGTTCAGGGTCACAGAGTTCGTAGGCTCGGTTTTTTAAAGAAGTGATCACGGATTGCAAATGACGAGGGTGGTGATGCGACGTTGCATGTCTGTATGCGTTGGTTTGCGGTAAACACAATGTGATACGGACCCATCAGACTTCACTCTGATCTCAACATCCAAAAATGGCAACATTCTTTCAACCTCCAACTCATAGGTGAATTTCATTTTTTTGTGAATAGAATTCAGTGACCACGGTCGATGTAACTTAGCCGAAACGTCGGGAAAATTAGGTAGGTGAAATACCTATCACGTTTCTACGCGTTTCATACCCGTTTCAATTTGTAATGTAAAATGTAAATTTGTTAAATTCACATTACCTAATGTAGGGCAGGTCGACATGCACATCAATTTGAATGGGGATGTAGTAGAGTTAGTTGAGAGTACTAAATTTCTTGGTATTACATTAGATTCAAAACTACAATGGGATCCACATATTGAAACCTTGTCGAGTAGACTTAGTTCTGCGGCTTTCGCAATAAGGAAAATAAGGCTCCTAACTGATATTGAAACGGCAAGACTAGTTTACTTTAGTTATTTTCATAGTGTAATGTCCTATGGCCTGTTGTTGTGGGGCTCAGCAGCCAATATAGAAAATGTTTTTATACTTCAAAAAAGAGCTGTGCGCGCCATTTACAACCTTCGACAGAGAGATTCTCTTAAAGAATTGTTTAAAGATATTAATATACTAACTTTGGCGGGACAATACATTTATGATAATATAGTATATGTAAGGAAACATCACGATTTATTTATTAAGCATAGCGATGTTCATAATTTTAATACTAGAAACAAGAATAAGCTTGCCGTTCCAAGATTTCGACTTGAAAAATGCAGTCGCTCGTTTTTGGGGAAGGCATAGCCTTTTTTAATAAAGTTCCACAACAAGTGATTGAGCTGCCTTTGCATAAATTTAAAATACATGTTAAAAAACGCTCTTAAGCAAAGGTTATTACAAGGTAGAAGATTATTTGAAAGACCAAAATGCATGGAAGTGATACTAACATAAAACATGACTATTGTAATTGTATAAAAGGAAAATATTCTAATAACTGAGTATAAGAAAATTTTCCTCTTATATTAAATATGTTTCAAGATTGTAGATTTGTGTTTGGCAACGACATGTTCCTTTGTAAATGTTGTTGCTTCTGTTAAAGCTGATAAGTTTCTTGCGGCCGTTCTTCTTATCAGTTAAAAGATGTCCTAAATGGCTGGTAAGAAAAAAAAAAATTGGACGATTCGAAAGCACTTATCTATAAGTCTATTTGAATAAAAATCTTTGACTTTGACTTTGACTTAATAATTACTTAACTACAGGGGCGTGCATTGGTTTTCCAGCGAAGTAGGCACTATAGATTTTAACTAGTCGTAGTTGCGATTATCATTTTGAAAATAAGAGGTTAGCTTACTAATAATATAAATGCGAAAGTATGTCAGTTTGTTTGTTACTGTTTCACGCTAAAACAACTGAATGGATTTGGATGAAACTTGGCACAAAAATAGTAGATAGCCTGAATTAAAGCATAGGATACTTTTTATCCCGATATTCCCGCGGGAACGGGTGGAACAGCGGGCAGCCGCTAGTAATGATATAAATTCGATACCACTTTTTTGCCGTATTTTTGAGGCTGTAAATAATGTTATGTGAACATGCTTCCTAGGTATAAATGGATAATTTTCATAGGCACCTGGCGGTCGAACGAATTTTTCACCACCACAGATATCTCAAAAATGTATGGATAATAAACATGACTCTTAAAAAGTCACTTAAACAATGTCATTTGAGCGATAGCTGTAGTGGCTTGGCCCGTTGTTAATTTTGTTTTATGTCACTTCACTCACATCACTCACGAATACCAGGTTTAATATACGAGCAAAATAACAACTGTTCGAAAGGTTACGTACGTAATTTCTGTAAACAAATCCAATCCTCAGCACAATCGGCACACTCTAATTTTTCAATTAAAATTTAATTGCATAATACTTATTTTATACACAAACACACACACACCAATTCCTTTTTTCATAGCACTAATACTAAACACGGAAGGAAATTAACAAAACAAGTAAATATTAATGTAATTATCGAATTAACTCGTGCGGGCGTAATGTCAACAAACACACTAAAAACAAAAACATGGCCGGCACGGCAGCACTCTTGCAAAACTTTTCTATCTCGTATTAAAAAGTGTGGTTGAATTGAAAATGTCAACAAACACTCTTATGGCAGCGCAATAATGTTGAAACTCGTTCAACTAAACTTGCAGAGCGAGCTAAGGGAGCCAGCACGGAGTGAGTGAGAGATATGGGGTCGGGGGTCGTCGGTTTATCTCGCGACAGTTCATTCGGCCGAGTAAGCGTGCTTACCGAACCCATTTCAATTGAGAACGTCATGTCTTAGGACGACGACGTTCACATTTTCGGTAAACATTATACGCGGTCGTATTACCTTGACCTTGACTTTTTATAATTTATGTTGTATGAAACGCTCTTGCTTCGAATAGGCAATCCGGAGCCTGCCTACTGTAAGTATTTAGCGTTAGGAAAAATTACGACGTTGAGCAAGCTATTCGTTAGATGGCGCTGTTTTACATATTGGGTGAGGTGTTGAATAGACATTTTGTTATAGAATATCTGAACCATATTGAACTAAATTAACTTTATATTATTAAATTAGTGGCATGTTATTTAGGTTTTTAATGAGGTAGGCACTGCCTAATTGCCTATATGATATGCACGCCCCTGCTTAACTATAATACTCCCTTTTTATTATTTTAGTAATTTTAATCATTAAAACAACAAGAACAACTTTTATTAAATCGTTTAATCTAATTATACCTTATTATGGTCGTCATACAATTACTATAAACTGTCTCTTGTTTATTTTCTCATGGAAGGAGATGAAAAGTAGGGTGAATCACGCAAGAGCAAAACTATTTTTCCCTTGGGTGATGTGCTTTGGATATCACTCCGCTCAGGATTATACTTAACCCTTCGCTATGTTCGGGATTCTACTTTAGAATCCTTCGCTTCACCACCTCACCGTAAAAATATTACTTTGCTCCCTTGTAATACAATCTACTATTGAAAACTGCAAATTTTTCTGCTGACTACATTTTTTTTCAAAATCTGTGAATGCAGTTCAAAATTTCTCAAAAATGTAAGGTTGGTCTCCTAAGAACGTTTTTATGTTTCATATTTATGGGGGCGATGAAGGTAGGAAGAAATTCTCACCCCGTTCATGTCTAATAGGTTGCAACGCGATGACGAAATGATACCTAGTACGACTTACGGTTTGATAGACGTTGTAATTGTTAGAATGAGTAAATATATAATAAATAATGATGAATGAAGTAGAGTCACCTACACCACCCCACTCCAGAGCCCGTCAAGGGCGATAAAAAACAGGAAATCTAACATGACGTCCACTTCTTGTCACTCGCTCTTTTTGCACGACAGGTTCTGAGGGAGCTTCTTCGGAATGATCTGAAAGAGAATTTCTTTCCGGAAATGGAGAATTGTCCTTCCACTTGAGCGAACCGAATTTTCGGTTCCTTTGGCCAAAACGGAGGTACTCTTACACCCACTTAAAAAAAATCCGGAATTACGTCCGCAATGACGCGACCAAATTTTATTATGTGATCAGCCAACTTGATAACAAGTTTTCGAGAGAGGTTAAAGACGTTATTCTTAATCCACCGGCATCTGACAAATATGGTAAGCTCAAAACGGAGCTGATAAAGAGACTCACTGCGTCCAACGAGAAGAAACTGAAACAGTTGTTGATACACGAGGAATTGGGCGACGGAAAGCCTTCGCAGTTTCTTCGGCATCTTAAGAGTCTTGCCAGATGTGACGTCACCAACGAATTAGGTACAGAAGGAGAGAATATATAATAAATAATTATGAATGAAGTAGAGTCACCTACATGTTCATCAACTACAATGGTTAAGGTACCTACCTGCCGTTCGTACCGTATCTTATCTCTCCACCCTGTTTATTTAACGATGATATCGCTAGCCTTTTTTTGAACTAATTATCTTTAGTTATTTTTAAGAACAATGTTGGACTTGTTGTAAACAAAAAAAATCTTTCTGTGGACAGTACATTTAATTTCCGTACTGATCTGTGCATGTTGGCAGCAATGCGGTTTCTTTGAAGAAAATTTACCACATCTTGATTTTTTACATTTAAATGAGACAAGGCTATAAATTATACAAAAGTTATTTTAAAGACTGGGATCTTTCATCTTTGATATTTATCGCCAACAAACTAATAGATTTACGAACCTTGAAATGAATTTATAAGAAATTCGATAGGTTCTTTGCTAACACCACCAAATTCAGAGCTTCGCTTGTTTTTATGTTCGCCAGCTGTTTGTTTGCAACTCAAATGTTTGTGTTACAATCAAGGCGTTTGATTTAAGGGTGTCTTTGAAGAAGTCGGCTATTTACGAGGGCTATACATCATGGCGCAGTTTATTTACCCTAGGTTCGGTATGTCATATTTTTCTGGAAGCCGTGCGGTTCGATGCGCGTGAGTTTGATGCGGTGCCAAACGCGACAAATGCTATTTCTACACAAGGGTTCCTACTTCGTACCGTCACATAGACACTTCCACTATTCTATCGGCTACGTGCCATTCTGATGTCTCATTTCCGACGTCTTCGTGACAGATGAAACAGTGGTGTGGTGCGACCTGTGGGTGTGAGGATCAATAAAAATAAATAATCAAGAACAAAAATAATTTCGTATAGTTTGAAGACATTCCGAGTTCGTGGCACGTTTATCTCTAGACAATGCCAAAGGTACAGTAATAGTATCAAAGTATATTATGTTATTGTAATGTTATCAGTGATAAATCTACCATAAATAAAATATGTTTCCCGGTATAATCACGATATAATCTAGTTAGTATAAGACTTCAGTTAGGTAGTCTTCGTAGATATTTGTTTAGTGAAGATTCATAACAAGTGTGTCAAATTAATAATAGCCATTAAGTCAAAGTCAAGGGAAAAGTGTTAGTTAGTACTTACATAATTATAGATAAACTTAAAATAGAAATAACAAGCTTAGCTTAGAGAAATATCAATAAAAAAGCAAAAACTAAAAACAAAGTAAAAAATGTATTGATGTTTGAAACTCAGCGCACCAAAGGAACTTGCCTAATTTTAGAGAGGACTTTGATCGCATTTACCGAAAGAAAATATTAAGGCCAGATTATAATTTATTAATTAGGTATGCATTTTACAATGCTATTTTTATGAGATAAAGATTGCCCTAATACCTATCGCCCTGATGGGATAACATGAGTCAGGTTGCTTTTTTCTAGTAGGTATATTTTCTTGTTTAATATTAAGGCCTCAGTTCATAAACTGATTAAACACATTCACCGCCTAGTATGGACCCCATTCTATGGACTACTGCCTACTATGGACCTTCTATCCACCTTCTATGGACTCGCTAGGCGGGTAGCCGGGCGCTGCTTACGAGATAAGCAGAACTCGCCAGGCGGGTACGGTGACATTGCGTACGAAGCACATAACATATTAACAATTTAAGCTGTAGCTTTCTTTTAGAAAGTTGTTCTTTAGTTGCTCTATTTTTTAAATGTATTAGAAACAGTTTGACGTTTTTTTGTATGGATAAAAGTTAGAGATGCACCGACTAGTCGGGATAGCCAACTATCCGGCAACATTTGTAGGCAAAAGCACCGACTGGTCGGCCTGTTACTTTATTCTTATTTTATACTTAAAAACATTAAAATAGGGGCGATTAAAATCAAATTGTTAGTATTACAATTGTTAATTTTTATTTTTAACCAATCTGACAATTTCTCATCCGATCTAGGAATAGGAACTCTCTCTATCGCTACCTATTATACACTAGTGGTTCTGTGAAAACAGTAGTCCGCGCTTGCTTTATCCAATCATAGATTGGATTTCGGAACGTGGAGGACCACCTTTATGTTTTAATTGTCGTTGTCTTGTACATCATGTCAATGTCAATATTTACCGAATCGTGTTTATTGTAAAATTTATAAGTAACAATTAATATCTACCTCAAATAACTTTGAATTAACTATAATACTCACTTTTTTAATATATTAGTTTTTTTTATATCATTAAAACAACAAGAATACGGTATATTAAGGTTAAACTTAATCTTTAAAGAATTTTTTACCGGAAGTTGACCGCGGAAACAAGCATAAAATGTTCCTCGCAGTTGTGAGGTGAAAATTGTGTGTTGCGCTCGGCAGAACAGTTTTTAGCGTCTTGTGCCTTTGAAATCCTCGCTTCGCTCAAGATTCTCTTCTTTGATTAAATCCTAGAATCCTTTATTTGCTCAGATTTCAATAGAGGTAACTCGCCGCTTATAACCAGCATAACAAATAACTATTTCACCTCAAACGCTCTGGAAAGGCAGTTTTATCATTCAAGTTCTGCGTGGAAAATCTAATCTTGCGGTCTAGCGTGGAAAAGTATTTTTTCCTACTAATATTATAAATGCGAAAATATGCCAGTTTCTTTGTTCCTCTTTCACGCAAAAACTACTGAACTGATTTGGATGACATTTGGCACACAGATGGAAAATAATCTGAATTAAAACAGAAAAATTTTATACCGATATTCCTACGGGAACGGGAACCATGCGGGTGAAACCGCGGGCGGACGCTAGTACGTCATAGCACGTTTCGAATCCCAGTATTGACTTTTTAACCGACTTCCAAAAGGAGGAGGTTCTCAATTTGGTTGGAATGTTTTTTTATTTATATACATCGATTACGCTTAGATTTCTGATCCGATTTACGTGATTATTTTAGTTCGATGCGGGATAGGTGCCATTTGGTCCGATAACAAAGAAAAAATTCCGTCGAATTGAGAACCTCCTCCTTTTATTTGAAGTCGGTTAAAAATTGATTCAGTTTGGCCCAGTAGGTATTATATTATGAGCAATTTTGTTAACTTAGGCGATGTAAACTTTGTTTATAATGTATATGAAATCTAATATAACCTAGAAAAAACCGTCTGTAGTTTACAAAAAAACCTATTACAGACACTAAGAAAACGATCCTGTTTAGTCATTTTAGTATTTAAACCACTCATTCTTAAAAAATATATATATTTAGATTGGATTTACCTACTTTGGGTATAATGGCATGCAATTTATCTATCTTTGAAAAAACTCAATGTGGATTTATAGAATTTTGATATAATAGATACGGATTTATCTGGAGTAGTTTACGTCGACTGACGGCCATGTTGAATTACCTGATTGGCTCTCATGGACTTAACTACGAGTACATTTGGAAAAAACTGTCTCATTAATCTATCTGACTTAGGAAAATTATTATGATTTTGACGGCTTATTTATATGCCATGCGGATATAAGTCATAAGACATTTATTCCATAAAACAATATTATATATTAATATAAACACAACTTATAAAATTGTTTAAATACATTTTTTTTCCTATTCTTTTGACACAAATCTCAAAAATCTCAGAATTGGCTTTATCCCAGTTTGAAGTTAAACGACACTTAGTGATTCTTCTCTTTGGATAGAGCCTGAGAAGTTTCAGGGATCCACTGTATTCTTATTACAATACGTATTTAAATTCAATGGGTATCGAATTGATGCGAGAATAAAATATAATCTACGATTTTAATGATAATTTCAATCGTCTTTATTATTCATTAGAAAGCTTTTAAATTACTTAAAATCATTATTTGACCACTAATTACATATGTTTCTTTCAGTCTCATCTAACTTTGTTGATATTCATGCTGTCTGGTATTAAGTAGTAATATATAGTACACCAAGGCTCTTAAGGCGGTACCCCCACCGAAAGTGGCGCCGCGTTGAATTTTATTTAATATCGTAATTCTAATACACAATTTTAATAAAACTTTACGTGGAATTTTTAGAGCCCATAGTCTAGTATTTTTAGACGGTATCATTACATTCCCTCGTAGTCACTGCTAGAAGTAGATAGCAAAACTGCTAAAAGTGGCCGTTTTTGACACATTTGCTATCTACTTCTACGAATGACTATGACGAGATGTACACAGGTCACCAGGCCACCCCCGCAAAAGGATACATTGTGCTCCTAATTTTATGTGTTTGTAAGTATATGTGAAGAGCTAGCAAAAACGGTATTAAATAAAAATAAAAATAAAAAGAGATAAAAACTTAACAGCTATAACATTATTATAATGCAGAATTTTGCAGTTAAGTACGTGTCTGTGTAGTGTGCACTTATTGGTGTAGGTGTTTGTGTGTGTGTGTGTGTGTGTGTGTGTGTGTGTGTGTGTGTGTGTGTTTGTGTGTGTGTGTGTGTGTGTGTGTGTGTGTGTGTGTATGTGTGTGTGTGATTGTGTATGTGCCAATTAAATTATAAAGCCAAGATAACCCGAGAGGAAAAGCTAGTGTTAGTTATATATATTTGTATATAATTTTGTTTTTTTTATTTTTATGTATATAGGTATTTATTTATAAATTTATTTTAGAGGACTTAGGAATTTTTCAGTTGTTTGATAATCTTGTTTATTTAGGTAGTTAGTAACCTTTACCTTACAACTGGCCCTGGGGAGCGGAAAGATATCAAGAATCCTATTTATTTTGTTATAAAGGTAGTTACCCATAAAAATATAAAAATTATAAGAGGTAGTTGTCCTAAGAGGTGGTATTTGACAGATTGTGCCCTTTCTACGCTTGTCTTTTTGTAAATCAGGATCATATATTAGCTGAGAGTGTGTTTTAAGTACGGTGTTAAATATGAGGTTTGTCTTACTGTAAGTACCTGCCACTCTCTGTAGAGGTCCACTGTAGGGTGTCGGAAGGGAAGACCACCTTAAGAATAGCACGTTGTGCTCTTTCAACTTCGAGGAGATCGGTTTTTGCAACACCACCCCACACCGCATACAGTATTCCAATAAAGACTGGCATAGCGCATAATTTACTGTCTTGATGAGTTTTCGGTCCCATACGTATTTAAGGGTTTTAAAAAAATATATAAGCTTACGTAATCTGGGTACGAGGGAATATATATGAAGCCTGAAGGTGAGCGTTTGGTCAATGATGACTCCCAGATATTTGACGCTACTGGTTCTCTCTAGAGTAGCACATGAACACGACGCAAGATCTTGCATGCAGTCGTGGGCAGTTAGATGGAAATTGTTTGATGGGAGGTGGGAAGTTCTTAATGCAAACGTGATATATTTAGTTTTAGTCTCATTTAGAGTCAGCATATTTCGTTTCAGCCAAACCATAACCTCATCAAGACCGTTTTGAGCGTTTAGAAATGCTTCATTCCAGGTTGATCAAAGTCAAAGCCAAAGATTTTTATTCAAATAGACTTATAGATAAGTGCTTTTGAATCGTCCAATTTTTTTTTCCTACCAGCCATTTAGGACATCTTTTAACTGATAAGAAGAACGGCCGCAAGAAACTTATCAGCTTTAGCAGAAGCAACAACATTTACTAAGGAACATGTCGTTGCCAAACACAAATCTACAATCTTGAAACATATATAATATAAGAGGAAAATTTTCTTATACTCAGTTATTAGAATATTTTCCTTTTATACAATTACAATAGTCATGTTTATGTTAGTATCACTTCCATGCATTGTGGTCTTTCAAATATTCATCTACCTTGTAATAACCTTTGCTTAAGAGCGTTTTTTTAACATATATTTTAAATTTATGCAAAGGCAGCTCAATAACTTGTTGTGGAACTTTATTAAAAAAGGCTATGCCTTTCCCCAAAAACGAGCGACTGCATTTTTCAAGCCGAAATCTTGGAACAGCAAGCTTATTCTTGTTTCTAGTATTAAAATTATGAACATCGCTATGCTTAATAAATAAATCGTGATGTTTCCTTACATATACTATATTATCATAAATGTATTGTCCCGCCAAAGTTAGTATATTAATCTCTTTAAACAATTCTTTAAAAGAATCTCTCTGTCGAAGGTTGTAAATGGCGCGCACAGCTCTTTTTTGAAGTATAAAACATTTTCTATATTGGACAACAACTGGCCATAGGACATTACACTATGAAAATAACTAAAGTAAACTAGTCTTGCCGTTTCAATATCAGTTAGGAGCCTTATCCACAAAAGAAGAGAGCAGTGTCGTCGGCAAAAGTATAGACCTTTCCCCCACATAGCTGTAGCTCACATAGGTCGTTTATGTAAGCCAAAAAAAGGGGTTCGGCCAACAATACTACCCTGGGGCACTCCGAATGATACTGCAGCTTCATCGCTCAACCACTCACCTATCTTGACTCTCTGAGTCCTATTGGAGAGATAGTCTTCAAACAATAATAGAGGAATACCTCTAACTCCCAGATTTTTTAATTTGCTAAGAAGGTGTGGGGTGGAGACGGTGTCGAATGCTTTCGCAAGATCGAGGAAAACAGTAACGCATCTTCTCTTATCATCCAGCGTGGTAACGACTGAGTTTACAAGATCGAGAACCGCGTCATTGATGGATTTACCTCGTCGAAAGCCATATTGGGAAGATGCAAGAAGATTGTTGGACTCTAAAAACTTGGTGAGACTGTCGTTCATTATGCGCTCCAGGATCTTGGAAGGAGTAGGCCTGTAGTTCTCGACACGATCTCCCTTGTGAACAGGTTTTATAACCCCAGTTTTAAACGCATTTGGAAAGATGCCAGTTGATATCGCAAGGTTGCAAATATGTGCGATGGGAGCAGTTAGCAAGGGAAGATTTCTCTTTAGAACCTTACTTGAGATTTGATCAACACCCGCAGCACAGCTATCCTTGAGTCCACGGATAAGACTAGCCACTTCCTCTTCATCGACAGGCATAGGTAATGGCTAATGAATTTGAGGGAGATGGTTCAGAACAATCATTTGCGCACGGCTTTGGGGAGACAAATTTGTCAGCTAGTTTCTTACCAATGTTAGGAAAGTAGGTGTTTACATTATTAACGCTTTGTTGAGGGTTGTGTGAGACAAGAGACAAGGAATTGTCAACAGATTTGGTTTTGCCGCTGATCCCCCGAACTACCTCCCAAAGTTTATTTTTATTGTTTCCGGCTCTAGCTATTTCCTGCTCTATTATTATACCTGCTCCATGAATTTTATGCAGATGTAACTGTTTACATTCCCTAATATGGAAAAATGTGTATTAACAACAGTAATTAGGAAACCATTAAGATATAATTATTTTGGAACGCTGATGAAATATGTGGTCATAAATAATTTAGTTGAATAACAGGTACAATCGGGGAACTTCTCGGTTGACCAGTAGAGTTTTTTTTGGGAAACGTTTTCTAGGAAAGTACTAAGGTTAAGGAAATAATTTATCTTCAAATGGAATGCCTGTGAATGTTCTATTATTTGAGATAGAAACGTTTTCTATATATATGTCGCAGCCAACTGGTTAAATCAGCCGTTCAATTGGAGGGCTAGCCCTTAATTAAACGCCGGCATTCAATGAAATGGCTAAGGGACAACTAGCCAAGTCGTTGAATGAAACGTTTAACGACTTGGCTAAACGTCATATTGTTTTATTAAATGAGATATCATTATAGACACAAACTATTCGTGAAAACTTGTAGCCGGCGCGGAGCAATATTAGGCATATTTTTATCACACATTTTTATTATATCAATATTGATATGATAAAACACTGTAAGTTATGTTGAAACGAAAACAAAGCACATACAATTGCCAGCTGATACAAACTATCTGACGCCATATTTGTTTTGAGACTACCAGCGCCCCAGTGGCAAAAAAAAACTGGCTGGATGGCTGCGACATATATCTATTACATTTTTAAATAAAGCTCCCTAAAAAACTCTACTGGTCATCCGGGAAGTTCCCCGACTGTACTATCAACAATACCTCTGCTAACCATAATATATGAAGTGTCAATCTAATTAGTGTCTAACTAAAACTTATGAATCAGAAAAATACGATTTTGATTTAACAGATTTGCGGATTACCGTTTTATTAATTAATTAATATGTTTACTTGTCAAAATTATTAAATTAGGTCACATGAAACCAGGAGTTGGCATGGTTGATCCACCAATATGTGTTGGGAATTTGGCACTGCTTCCCTCGCGACGGCTATAATATCGCAAACATAAGTTATTGATATGTAATTTACGTGGATATAGCGAAGACTGAATATTACTACTTAATACCAGACTAAAAATATGTATTTAGTGGTCAAATTATAATTTTGACTAATTTAAAAGCTTTCTGCATTAAAATTGTAGATTACATTTTATTTTCGCATCAATTCGATACCCATTGAATTTATATACGTATTGTAATAAGAATACAGCGGATCCCTGATACTTCTCCGGCTATCACCATCGATTTATAGAGAAGAATCACTATTCAATGGAATTTTTATCTGACAAGGGTACAAAACTCAATATCTACATTAAGTCAACATACAAAACGCATGTTGTCGTTTCACTTGCCAGTACTTATCTACGCTTTATTGATCAGGCAATGGCCCGATAAAACCATGACAAGAATGATAAAGTTAGTAAATTGATATCATGCGCGATATTTTCTTACATTGTTCATTGATAAACAGTGAGAGAAATAAGTACAGATAGGACTTTATTGCACATTTCTATACGAATTCATTACGTATTGTGTATTAAAAGTTATTTATGTCGGATAACAGCGGGTGTTTTGTGTTGCAACAGGATGATGAGAAGAAAAGTAAGAAAAAACAGTCGCCAGTGGACGAGAGGCCCAGTGTTCCCGCGCCCAGTGAAGCAATGCTCAATAGTGAGTAATATTTTTGCATTAATGTGTTTTGCAGTAACATCTTATTAAACTGGCATATAATTTTTTGGTATTTTCCGATTTCCATAATTATGTTAGGTATACTTACTAGCCACGCTAACAACAGACTCTAGTTAACTGAAGTTGTACCTCGGTTAGGTATTTTGAATGTTTTCGAAACCAAAGTACTACGTGTATATCACAAAATATACCATCTCAAACCTATTAACAAGTATTTTCATGTCGTTTGGCTCTTAACGAGTCATTCTTTGTTCTATTATTTTGCTGCCAGAATTGCTTTTACAAAACGACACAATGATTTAATCTTTATGACAGAAATACTCAGTGCGCATGCAACATTGAATTCTACATTGTTACTCATCGCTTTAATGTTTTTGTATGTTGAATCCAACATTATAATTGAGTTTTGTTACCGATTTATTCCTAGCAACATTACTAAGCCTATTGTATCTATTTACAGAAAAACAAGTTTTCGTTTGGCATTTAGGTTTACGCCAGCAAATTCAAATATGGGTTATTACTGGGCTAGACACCATGTTACAGAAATTTTAACAAAAGTATGTTGTTTTACGTGAAAAAGTAGGCGTTTCTTTGTTTACAGTTGTTCGATTTCAGTGCCATTATATCCACGCCCGCTTTTGTTCCCATTAATCTATAAAAGCTATGGAACAGTTTCCCACACCTAGCACAAACAACATTTCCTAATATTATTAATAGTAGACTAGCAACCGCCAGCGACTTCGCTCGCTTGGTCTTTTATTCAGACCAAAAGCTAAGTGTTGGCTTAAAGTACACAATTAGCAATGGTTATTTGTTAATGTGTTTATGAAATCACCGTAGTAAAATATCAGATTACTATAATTTAGAAATGCTGTATTGAACTTGGAATCGATGACATTTGAAGGCCATTCGAAAAACGACAGTATAATAGAAAATACTAGCTTATCTTTGTTTACACCATATATTATGTTAATAACTTCAGATAGGCCTGAGATACTAGCTGATAACACAATCTTAGAACTACATATAAGTACTTATAAGTTCTACAACAAAACATTTATGTATGTTGAAGATTCTTGATATGATTTATAGCGTAAATCATCAAACGAGTGAAATACATTTTAGCGGACAGCACGCCCTTGGTCCCAAAGCCAAAACAAGTAATTACAGTAAAATTATTGCGTTTGGCACCGCGGCCAGTGGCGAGGTGGCAACGCAAGGCAACATTAGCGCGACAATGAAATGTTGGTGTTGTTGTTGTTGAAAAAACCTAAAACCTCCATTTGGACTAAATGGTCAGATTTTACAGATCATAAACTTTAAACATTGGTTAGCAGTATAATAGTCGACAGTAAATTTACAAAAATGTATTTATAGACAACTAGCGGTTGCCGGCGATTTCACACGTGTGGTTTCCGTTCTCGTGGGAATATCAAAAAATCCTTTCTTAGTGCTTGCCTAAATCGTCGGTTTAGTACCCGTATTACGAATTTGCCAAACGTGACATTTACACTGTATGTCGGTAAAACAGTCGCTAAATATAAAAAAGACAGAGCTATACGAGAACTACGTTAACGTTGACTGTAACGTCAACTTTGTCAATCTCGTAATAAGCCTACAGGTTTGGGCTGTGCGTTGTCTGCCAGTCAGTCACGGAATTGTTGTATTAGTATAGATATGTAACTTAACTGGTAATTTTGGTTTCAATAATAATAATCAACATAACATTTGTAAAACTGACAAACTCAATTGAGTTTGAACTCAATAAAGTCTATTAGGTTTTGTAAATCCTGAACAATCGGGGAGCTTCCCGGTGTACAGTTTTTTATAAGGAAACGTTTCTCTGAAAGTATCAAGATTAAAGAAATTGTATCCAAATGAAGTACCTATTAATGTTCTATTAGTTGTTGTAGTGTTTGTATCTATGGAAAAGGGTACAGTCTACCCTGTCTCACACATACAGGAGGGCAACACTAGTAGCTGTCATTGTCAACGATAGATTGACAGATGACATATAGCTAGGCGGGAGTTCTGGTGGAGTGCGATGAGTATTCGACTCCAGGATCCCTGGTGGGTTGATACTAGTGCCTGTCTTGGTGTGAGGGTGAGCCAGTGGAAACTTCAGTCTGATTGCAAATCCTACAGTTGTGATATAAACGTTTTCCATGTATCTATTATTTTTTAAATGGAGTTCCCTAAAAAAACTCTACCGGTCAACCGGGAAGTTACCGACTGTACCTACCTACATGATAAATCATGTTAATAAAAAAATGGTAAAAGGTTGGAATAATTTAACAATAAAAACATTTTATAAAAAAAAATCAAACCGACTTCAAAAAGTAAAAAATAAAACTTTTGGAGTCGGTGCCAGCCAAAGCATTCTACATTGCACTTCTATTAACTATATTTTTTTTGGCCTTAGCTAACTAGCACCGACTCCAAAAGTTTTATTTTTTACTTTTTAAAGTCGGTTTGATTTTTTTTATAAAATGTTTTTATTTCAGATTTTTTGTTACATTATGTGCCGTTACTTACACTAAAAATCAGCCCATACACAACAATGATGTCATCTAGCTATACGACTACTTGCCAATAGGTGATTGATATTTTTCAGGATTATGAAAAAACTACTAGCCAGATCTTCGTAAAAATTATATGGGACCACACATAAACCATTTTCTTTCAGATAAAAAAAGAATTATAAAAATCTGTTAACAACTGGCGAAGTTATGGTAGAACATACATAAAAAAAAAAAACAGTCGACTTGAGAACCTCCTCCTTTTTTTGAAGTCGGTTAAAAATTGGCAGCATTGTTTGTACAGGTTGGTTCATTGCTGCACATTTCGCTATAAATAAATACTAATCTCGCAAAACAGTAAATTTTTTGCAAGCTAAAATATGTAATTATATCAAACAAACATAAAGTTGTAAAGTGGTACATTAATTATTGTTCGCTATTTGGATTAAATATTATGTGAAATATGTCGCAACTTCACATTTTACATTGTATAAGTACTTAACTTATTACTTCTGGAAAACTCCTGGATTGAATACTCCGGCGGGGTTATTACCTATCTTTGCAACCGATCCGATGATTGGGACTTTAGAATATCTGAGGACCGCAACCGTATGGTTGCTATGGTGATACGTGACTTATCGCTGTCGCGTTGCTGTTGGAAAGATATGTCTTCCTGCAGGATCATCGGGGCCCTAAGATATTCGAAAGTCCCAATCATCGGATTATCAATTGTTGGAATATCAGTTGGTAATCTATTTTACCAACCTCATTTTGTGATCTGAAAATGTAGGTGATCAGTGAATGAGCCAAGTCGGAAAAGACTCATTTCTCGGAATAAACGAATTTCCCATTCGACTTTCCTTGTACACAATGATATTTCGGGACTAGTAAGTATGTCGGATAATTAATTTCTTTTTTTCGTAATTCGTGAGCGTACCTACATTCGTCAAAAGATAAAATATACTTTTTACTACTTACTAGCTCTATATTCTTGGATTTTTTCTTAAATTATGTTATTTTTTATTATCAAAATATTAAGCAAGGGCAGATCGAAATACCCATAACCAAAAACCAGAATCACAATCATTCTAACATTATAAATGCGAAAGTATGTCTGTTTGTTTGTTCCTCTTTCACGCAAAAACTATAAACGGATTTGGATGAAATTTGGTATGTCGAGACTTCAAGTAACATCCCGATATTCCCATAAGAACGAGAAATACGAGAATACAAATAACATCAATAATTTGATTTAAAGTACAATATTATTTGTTCTAAACACTATCAACTGCACTGATTCTTGATTCTTGATTCTGTGGCAGATACTATTAAAACAAACTTTTGATGGCTCTATGAACAATGTATCAGATATAATGGCGAAAAAATTAGTACCAGCGGTTGGCGAACTCTGCTACAATTAGTTGGTGCTCATTACAGCTTGTCAGCACTCATCGTCTTTCACAGTCAAGAACACAAAAAAGCTTGTATCGTCCATTTTGATTGATAGTTCCCGGTACTCATATTAATTCGATAACAATGTCGTTGTTTTTATTAAATGTGTGAGTAATAATCGGAGTTACCAGCAAAATTTAATATTCGAAGATAGACAAATAGATTTTTCACCTCACACGCTCGGAAAAAGAGATTTTGTCATTTAATTTCTGAGTGAAAATTCGCATTTTGCGGCCTAGCGTGGTAAAGTACTTTTTAATTTAAAACCAAAAAAAATATATTTAACATAAATATTATTTTTATTTCATCCTTTTTAAATTACAAAAAAAAAATTTAAATAGACCGCATTGCAGTCGCTTAATTCGTTTAGGCACTACAAATATTTATGTACAGAAAGAAAAAAAAAATGTTGCCGCCATTTTGTTTTTTTTTGCTGTACCTAAATTTGCCCAGGGTGTATATTATTTTAGTCAAAGCGCCACTTTTGTATCTTTTACCGTTTCGGCAGGCAGTTGACCATCTCCATAAATGGCTGGATGGATTTTCATCAAACGTGGCTAAGAACCATCTCGATTAATTTAGCTTTCAATAAAAAAAAACCGCATTGAAATCGCTTGTTTCGTTTAGGCTCTACGAATATACGTACAGACAGACAGACAGACATAGGCTTTAAACTATAACACCCCTCTTTGCGCTGCGTCGGGGGTAAAAAATATGTCCTAATGCATTCCGAATCGCATCTTATTTTAAATAGCTTTGAATTAATTATAATACTCCGTTTTGGTTTTATTATATTATTTTAGTTCGTTGAATCATAAAAACAATACTATTTGTTATAAGAATTTTATATTAGGCTGGGTGAGATTTCACAACCTATTATTGGATTACGGAACGTGACATAAACCTTTATTTTTAAATTGTCTTTGTCTTGTATCTAATGTCGATGTCAACATTTACCGAATCGTTTTTATTGTTATTATTTTTTAAATAACTTTGAATTAAATATAAAACTACCTTTTTTATTTGTTTAGTTTTTCATATAATTAAAACAACAAGAATAAGGTAAATTTAGATTAAACTTTGTGTTAAAAATAAATTATACTGGAAGTTGATCGCGGAAACAACCTAAAAAAATTCCTCCTAAAATGAAGAACTACGAAGATAAAGATAAACGAATATTAGAAATTACATGTATAAGAAATAAAATCTCGTACTTATGTTCACTCGTATGCAAATGGATCTGGAAGTCAAATAGTCGATAAATAAATCAGTCATATTGCACAATTGAAAGTTATTATGTTAATGAAATAATTCATCCAAATTTTCCGTTTAGCACAAGTCGAATAAGTTTTCCATAGCAAAAAGGATGACGTAATCGAAATTTGAGCTCGATAAGGATTAGGACTGTAAATACTTTTACGTAGAACTTACGTTGTGACAAAAGGTCTAGGAAAGACACAGAAATGTAACCCGTACAAAAGTATACTACCTTATTATAGCCTTGATAAGGTATGCACAAAATAAATAAAAACCAAAATTCTATGTATTAATAAAAAAAATGTGCATAAATGTGTTCTACGTGGTGGTGGAAGTAATTGGAATCCAAGATGCTAACCATAAGGGTTCCTTTTTACAATTTTGGTACGGAACCATAAAAAGAAAAAGTATTTGTGGAAATAATACTAAATTGGCAGGACTCGAAGTAAGGTGCATGCAGTGATTGACCGTGTCTGCAGCGATTATTTTAACCATGGTCATAAACCAAGCAGAATTTCCTATACCAGACTTGGAATATTTTTACAATAAATTCTATGAGTATGTTATTATGGAAGACGGCCCCACTGTTATTTTTAAACCGTATGTCGCAGCTGATGCTTAAAACTGAGAGCGTGATAAGAAAGGCATGATGAATACACGTAATCTTATTGTCAAT
Source organism: Chrysoteuchia culmella (assembly GCA_910589605.1). Lineage (NCBI taxonomy): Eukaryota > Metazoa > Arthropoda > Insecta > Lepidoptera > Crambidae > Chrysoteuchia > Chrysoteuchia culmella. The sequence continues at coordinate 13,816,541 of OU342651.1, read as the reverse complement.
ATTGTCTCAGTTATATGATGCCAAACTCGAGACGAGCTCGCATTATCATCAAGATAGTTTAGCAGGAAGACATCGCCTCTTAAAGTAACTCGAAAATGATTAGTGTTTAAATTGAGAGGCTTTATTAAGATTTCATGGCTACTAAGAAGGGCAATGACTTTTGTGAGTAAAACATCGAAACTAGGCATAGAAAGAGACACGTACAATACACGTATATTATAGTCGGGTCGTTGCTAACGGGGTTTCTTTGTTTTTTGTTACTAATCCAATGAAATCAAAGAAGTACTTATGGAAGTTTTTTGGAATAAAAAGTAAAATAGAAAAATATTGTGGTTATAAAATATCTGAGCTCCTCAAAGTTTTTTTTTCATTTGGTAAACTTTTTATTAATTATACGTTTGGTTTGTTTTTGTACTTTTACTTTAAAGCATTAACACCGTGCTTTATAACTAAGACATGACTAAAACAGTAAATAATACGCCGCTTAATTAACTTAGGAATATGTGTAATAACTTGAAAATATTTTGAAAGGAAATAGGACTATTATTTCCTTTCAAAATATTTTTTTTAATGTATTCCAATCTTTAACTAATAGCTTAAGTATAAACAGCTCATTCATAATATTATGAGGCAAGGCCTTTCCGTAGAGCAAATTCTACAAGAACGTCTGTGTTGTGCGCATAAACGCATCCCGCGACCTTCACCAGATCGCCGGTCCATCCTATAGGGACCTAACCCCAGATCTCATCTACTGGAGCACAAAGTCTCTCTACAGATGAATCAGATGTCCTATCAGGTTATATAGTTAGCTCAATGCTCAACTGTCGTCCGTCGGTCCCGGCTGTAGTCATTTGATTACAGTCGTTAAGCCAAGTCAGAGTCCTTATAGGCGGCTTGATAAACTCTGACACCAGAGGTAGCCACTAATCCTCACTCGATAAGATGAAGAATGCTCAAGTTGACTTCTAAAGCATGGAGGAGGCCAGAATAGTTGATTTTTGGTCACCTATTCCATGACCAACCATGAAAAATGTAGTGCGAACGTGCTTAGCGCTGCGCCAACGAGCTCCTCATTATAATTATTAAAGTATTATTTTGTTGCAGACCTCCGCACAGCGTTCGGTCTCCTGGACCGGGACAGCGACGGTCACGTGACCCCCGAGGAGCTGCAGTTCATGCTGCGGAATCTTGGCATTGAAGTCAGCGACGACCTCATCTCAGAGCTAATAAAGGATGCTAGTAAAACAGGTAAACCATACCTATCTGTTTGGATTTATAACGTCTCGCTAATTCCTTAGAGCTTTGGCAGTACAGCACACTAGAACAAAATAGTACCGGTCATTAGTTTATTTACGATCTGGCTTACTGAAGAATCAGACAGCAGCACAACCTACACCTCGATCCCACACTCTCGTTGACATAGTCCCATAGAAAAATATAAATTAAAAACGAAATAAAAAATTAGGATTGTCTTGCATTTAAAAGTTTTCCGGAATCTTTCCCAATCATCATTTAAATTAGAAACTGCGTATCATAAAGAACTTTTTCAAGTAAATCGCAATAAACAACAGCTATTCAATTTGTTTTGTATAGTTCTGCAAAGTTACACTTTAGAGAGTTCACTTACACTTGAAAAATTCGGCCATCTAAAGGTGAATAGGTATTATTGACAGAACAAATGGCATTCGCGTGCTAAGAATTATTTCATTTCTCGTGCTGGTTAGCCATTAGTGCTGGCCACTTTATCTTGATTTACTAAAACGCCAGACGCTAATCTTTGTAACAAATTGGAAGACTAGCACGTAGGAGTCTTTGTGACGTTTTTTTGTGAAATTCGTGTAACTTGTAATTATCGTATAGATTCATTCTTAGTTGAATAAAAGCTGCTGGTCTTTTAGAACAGCTTCAAATAATTAAAGAATACTTCTTGACGAAAATACAGCAACACAAAGTTACTTATGGCGACTACAGTGGCAAGTGGACAGTAAACGGATAGCGCCCGATTTTAAAAGAATCTACTTGCAAGGCAGCTTGCAAGCCAAGTTGACTCGCCACTGTCCGTTTCTTGACACCACTGTACATACCAACTTCGCTAAAAACTTGACCCATGTAAATTGGTTAGGGACGTTATTTTTACATCGATCAGATATTACTAACACTTTTTATTTAATCGAAATAATAGTTTTGTTTTCATATATATAAAATCTTAGTACTAATGTCCTTTTTTCGTTTTCTAATTCGAGTCCAGTAAATTTTTTCTGATCATTAATATTAGATTACACCTCAATAACTTATAAGCACAATATATAGTTATATTGGGGATCATATCGAGGGAGTAGGTGCGACTCACCTGTAAATAGAAGGCAGTAAACAACGCAGGAAGTTCAAGGGGATCCGTGAAGGTCACGAAACAGTTCAGCTAATGAATGCCAGCCGGCTCGGCATCTGTGGGTCAATTTGTGAACTCAACCGACATACGTGTATGACAACAATATCAGCGTCGAAACAGCTTTGCAGAAATAAATGTCCTTGCTTCTTTAGAAATGATCAGTACCCACCCCCCACACCTCTCTGCATTGATTTGAATTCATGCCAAAAATGAGCACGTGTTTTTCGGGTTATAATGAGATCACAGTTTCACAGTGCAGCGCTTCAAAGAAGATACCTCCTCTCTCTATATGTCGTCGTATATAGATCGATGATATCCGCGAGGACAGGGACGCGTCGACTATCTAAAATTAACCTGTTTACGTTTACTTTAAAGCCGTATCCGTATTGTTGTTGGCATCAGGCTGTAATGGCGCAATGTTTAGTTTTTTTTTACCCGCCAGGTGACTGAAAATTCCAGGTAGAAGATACACAGTTTGTTTTGACGGAAGCTTTTTAGAGCTTTTCCGCTAGCGATGTACTGACTGTTGCCTGGACAAAATGATTCATGATGTATAGTCGATTATATGCAAAATCAAAATATATTTTCATTTAGAAGTTGAATACAGTAACCTGATAAGAAGAGTTCGATGGCCCGTCGAGTTGGCTTGGCTTTTATGTGAAACATCGACCATTAATCATACTTATCAAACATGACCTTTCTGAAAGTTACTAGATACCCAACTCTTGCTTCACAACGATTTACAGTTAAAGCAACGGTTACGTTTTGTGTACTACCTAATCTTTGTTTACAATACAAATGCAAATAGCATAGTTCATCTTGTCTGTCAGAGCAAATGAAGTAAGTTCTACAAATAACATTAACTGACTTATTATAAATAATGGTTATTCTATTGAAAATAGAGTCGCATAAGTCATGTAATCAGGGTTGCTTATGAATTTAAAATGAACGTTACAATAAAAATAACCTACATCTTACCTAGTCGAGTGTTATTTTTCAGAACAAATTCCTTGTAGAGTTTTCAATATTTTTGTTTTTATGCTTATTATTTCCTTGTGTCAATCCGGATTATTGGTTTACGCCTTGTCAATAAGATTAAATATTGATTGATTTCTATCGATCTGTAAAACTGGTGGCGAGATAAATAATACAATCTCAAAGCATGTATGATGATCGCACCACATAAAGAAAATAATTTACATTTACAGTGGTTTTTACTACAAATGCCCGTGAACTTGATGAGTTTCATCTTTATTGCATGGTTACAAGAACGTTTACGAGAGTCTTCATATGATAAAATAATTTAATAGGATTGTATCTCCTAACTAATGAATACCATTTTGTTTAGTTAAACCAATACTGCTGAGAGTTGCTACACTAAAGGAAAATCATATTTTATCTACAAAATAGCTTCAAATACACTTCTCAGAGTATTTCGTGAAAATCTGATGGGATAGCGTGCAGTCGGTAGGACAGGAAGGGGTGTCGTTGTACTCTATCCCATGGCTTGAGGTCAACTGTAGGTTAAACGGCTATAACCTAAACGGTGGGGAAATAATCACATTGGGCTATGTGATTATTTCCCCAAATAAAATGTATTATCAACTTTACACGGTGCCCGTTAACTTCAATAACAAAACAAAAGAGAAAATGTTTTAAATTTTAATAGCATGTTGCAAATAAACACGTAAATGCAAATTCATTAAAACATTAGTGCATATCTTTGGTTATTATTAGTGAGAACAGTAGGATGGCGTGCCGGGTAGGGCGGGCGGCGCGACCTCGCCAGAGGCAAGGTTACTACGAATGCCGCCAGATTGCCTACGTTATCACCTCACTATACTAGAGGAAAAAAATTATACACTTACGCGAACTAAAGGTAACTAAAAATCACTGGTAACTTGCTTATCGACCTTTTTATATTTTGTTTTAACTTTCGTTAATTTTGACAGAAGGAAAGCAACTTAATTTTCTTTTCCACATTTCTTTGATATTTCATTAAACATAATAAGTTATTATTATAATTTATCACCATAAAATAGAACTCAATAAAAATGTATTTTTGGAATTAGGTATGCAAGCTTTGCCAAATTTTGAATTCATTTAGATCTGCTTGAGTAAATAGGAATGGAATTTAAAAATTCGTACAAAGATTGTTTGCAATGTCAATGTGTTATTTGCCTCGCCAAATGTATAAACTTTCTAAAAATATGCGATATGAGAATGTTCCAAATGTCATGCACTAGTCTAATTAATGTATTTATTGAATGATGGTCGATATTGTTTCTATCACTGTATATCTACTGACGGACTGATTTTGATTATATAAAACATTTTATTTTAAAATATTCATAAAATTTGACTAAAACTCTAGAGGTCGTAGTTAAGGTTAAAAACAACTTACTAATTACTCGTTACTCAGTAGAATCGTTAACGCATCGTTAACGCGTAGATTAATTTATAAAACAGGCAAAACAGTTTTGAAAGCTCAGTGGCTGATACGCTTTTCATATAAATTATATATTTTTACCCGAGTGCAAAAGAAGGGTTATGTTTTTCGCGCGTATGTTGTATCTTGTATGTATGTATGTTTTAAGTAATCTTCTTTATTACCTTTTATCTCTAAAACGGCCGAACAGATTTCGATAACTAAGACATAGTTACTGCATGTTATTATGTTGAAAAAAATATTTTTACATTTGATCTTGTTTCCATCTTTTCAGTAAAGTTGACTTCTCTTTTGAAGCAGGTAGGTTTTTTTAAATTTAATTCAGAATATTAGTTATTTATATTTTGGCCTTTATTTCTAGACCCTACTTGCCTACACTGTTGTATACCTACTTAGGAAAATAAATTAACGTACTTAATTTTAATTTTCCAATCTTTTTCTTCTCACTTTTCACCTCTATCTAACAAAAGCAAAAATAAGTAAAAGAAGTATTCTTGTCTGGCGCTTCGCTGATGGTTCCCGTTACAGCTTCATGATTCCCGCCCATTTTTTTAGACAACTTCAATAAAGACGGTTATTAAATTTAACTTTAAGGAAGTATCACGTCGAAGGGCCCTCGGCGCGTTCTGGTCATATACAAGGGTTAAGGCCTCATGTGGCAATAAAGTGCGACCTCACGTAGTCGCTGACCTAGGCCTAACCTAAGTATGAGAGTGCGCGAGTGTTGTCTGGAATCCAGTATACGAAGTGCACTCTCAGCGTATCGAAAATATCCAACGCGCGTTCACTAGACATCTTGCGTTCTTATCATCAGCCATATCAGACAGAACTCCTTACCAACTTAGACAAAGATATTTCGGCATTCACTCGGTCCGATGTCGGCGGGCTGTCCAAGATATTGCATTTCTACACAGACTCCTCGATGGATCTTTACAATCTAATGAACTCTTGAATAACATCGCACTCACTGTTCCATGTCGTCTTCCTCGACAGCCAATAACGAAAACTTTTGTGCTACCTTCATTTAAACCAATCTTGGGCAAAAAACCCCTCTGTTTCGTTGCTGTGCGCAGTATAATAATCTCAATCGAGAAAGCTCTGGTGATATCGATGTTTTTCGGGACTCCTTACCTAAACTTAAAAGAAGCATCTTTAAATTATTAGACTCTTATACCAAATAGGATTACTTATGTTAATAAGTTACAATAAATTTTCCTTTTCGATTATTTTCTTTTGCAATTCCATGTTAGCTTAAATATTATATGATGCAATTACTGTTTTAAATGTGGTGTACGCCTATAATAGGTATATATACATACACATATATATAATTCAATTGTGCTATTTTGTATAATTATTATGAACAATGTTGCGTATATACTGTTGGTGTACATTTTCCATAAATAAATAGGCCGTATCTACACTGCGGCGGCTAATCGCGTCGATCCAATCCGATCGTGATCGCCACTCCAACGGCAACGTAATAAATTCGATTAGCGCGTAAACACGCTACACTGATGTGCTAACTTAAATTAGAATACGACCTTCTTCGTACCTAGTTCCGTCTACTAAACATTTAAATTTTAAGGTACAGTCTTCAGAACATTACCTAGGTTGCCTGACCATTAAAGCGGTGAGTAGCGGAGTTTTCACACACAACAAGCGAGCGGAGTCAGTTCTTTTGCCAAATGTAAGAAAACACGGCTCCTCTCCGCTTTAATGGACAGGGAGCCTTTACGTTATGTAGACTAGTCTTGAATATAAGTTCAACATACTCTTGGTAAAAAGGATGAAACCGTTTGGATCAGTATGGCAGAATTCGAGTTTTTTTTTTGTTTTTTTATGAATGACGGGGAGACTCTTAGCCTTACAATATGTATAATACCCTACAATATGTACCCCCGCTGGGAATCGAACCCGGGACCCCTGGGTCTGATACCGGTGGATGTACCACAAGACCACAGAGGCGGTTAGGTAAAAAAAAAAACTTATTCAAATTCTGAAATTATACACTTTTCCTAAGAAGAAGCATTATGAAAATTATCGTTGTCCATTTGGAATATTATACACTTTTGTTCATTTCACATCCTTTTAAATAAAAATAGAGACAAGAATTTAGACCTCCAAATCTCAAAATTTTTGGCTAGTCTTTTTAAATAAAAAGACAAATATGGAGACAATCACAATGAAGAAATTTTCTGTGATTAAAAACATTGTTTCACAAATGATAATTACGGGTGCGATTAACATAAAGCTAAGGCCGTAAGCAGACCACTGACGTCACACTTAACGACCCGCCACCAGTTAATTAAGATTTAACGACGGCCACCTTTTCGCCGATTGTCGCGTTAAATTTTGTTACCCGTATAACGTAGGTGCGGTATTGTAATGATACTTTGTTGGCTCAACGTTCTTTGACGGACTTTAAATATTATGGGAAAACCCTTCATTTCTTTTGAGTGGTGACAGACATTAGCGTTTAAAGAAACAAAATAACATACATACATACATACCGCTGCATTATACGTATAATATAGATAGAATATAGATCACTGTGATCAAACTCTGAACACTGCCCCCTTATTCACAAACCTTCGAAAACTTTCCCATGACAGGAATGTCAGTTTTCACTGTCACTCACTTCCAAAATAGAGAAAGTCAAAGCATAGAATTTGAATCCGATTCCGGGTCCGATGGTTTGTGAATCAGCCAGCTGATGATCCTATAATCGAATACTAATCTCAATCAAAAACTTACCTTTGTCAACCTTTAGTAAGTCTTTTTTACTCTTTGTGATATGTTTTAATATGAAAAAGAATACCTATGAATTTTATTTTTAATTTCAGGAAACGGTCTTATAGACGAGAATGACTTCATGCAGTGGGTGACGAAGATACAGGCGATACAAGGCATGGACGTCAGTAACAGCGGAGGGGACTCCGAAGAGGAGATCACCAGAGACCTGCTGGCTGCATTCAAGTACGTGTTATATTGAGAGATTAGTAGATATACCGCACCTCTAGAATTACAATGACGTAAGTGCAAATACTATAAACTCGAGAAAAATTTTACACTTTCCCTAATAACCTTTGTTTAAAGTTTATATTTATACATAATTAATGTTACACAAATACTTGGTATAATATACCATAATACGTATATTATACGTTAATATTAGTTAAACATAATGTGTTTGTATTGTGCAGTTTTATTAATATAAATTTTGTTATTGTTGCACTAAAATATATTTAAAAGAATAAAAAATTGTGACGAACAATGACGTAAAGGTACTACGTTCGTAAAATTAAAAAATATTTGTTATTACTATCTTTATAATATACGTCCATAAAGAAATATAAATATTTAAATCATCATTATGTTTCGTGTTTTTGTTCTTATTGCAGAAGGCCAATATAACAGATTATTGTAGAAAATTATGTAGATATTTATTAAATTTTGACACAAATCAACATTTATCAGTCTTCTAAAGACTTTTTAAGTACAAAATACGTAGGTTCTATCAAATACACACCTTGAGGAGCCACAACAAAGTTTTGTAGTTTCTTGAATTTTAGAACTAATGTGTTCAATTGTAGTAGATATCCTACGTAATAGATATAAAATGATACATAATTTTTAGTAATCTACATTCAATACATTACGAGTTCTAGATGGCTCCTCAATCTAGATGTTTAGATTGAGGATCCACCTTTTACAGTGATATATTTTACTACAAATTCCAGAATTTGACCCACAAAATTATCTGCATGGCTACTAATAAAGGGTGATAGCTGACCTTAAAAATCTGGAGTGGCTCTTCAATCCAAACGGACATAAAAAATGGCCTAATTACCTTAGCCTTAGCTCGTTGTTGCTTTAAGTCTCGCTTAATTTGACGCACATTTGACGTTGACGCTACTTCCATCTAGCAGCATTTATTGAAATTACAAAAGAGTCTATGTTCCATACGATAGTTGTCACTTTGTAGAGCGTTTGTTATACCTAACTCATTTTGTCGATTTTTTGCACTTGCGTCGTTGTAATTCTAGACGAATGCGATACGCCTAAAATCGGCTAATTAATAAAAATATATTTTATTAATTCCAGTACCTTGATAAAATGTTTACATTTTCATTAAAGAAAATCAGAAAAAAGTGGGATGAATGACAAAAAAATAGTTTTTAAAAATACTTCAACTTTCCCGGGTTTAATCTAATTTAAAGGTAGTATATTAACACATTATTTTCTATTATTTTTTGGATTTTGGATAAAAAAACAACTATCATCAGTCTATCTGAAAAGGTAATCCAAGAAACTTTTAAAAAAACACGCACTTTGTGTTAATAACCAGCGCGCTTAAACCTGGAAAAGCTGTTTGGTTCAATGATTTTTCGCGTCATTTAAGATATGCTCATAATAATACCTATGATCTGCCTTGCAGAGTGTTCGACCGCGACGACAACGGGTACATAACGCGGGACGAGCTGCGGTCGGCGCTGGAGATGATCGGCGAGCCCGTCACCGACGCGCAGCTCAACCAGGTGCTCGCGCTCGGCGACATCGACCACGACGGCCGCATCGACTATGAAGGTGTCGTACATTACCTATACCTTTCGGAAAATTGTTAGGAAACATGACTGGGATGAAAATTATCATGTAATAACCTGTATATGATAAATTTCAATAGAACAATATTAATATTTTTAAAAAATAACTACTCTAAAAATAACAATATGAAAATGTGACACTAATGACAGCGCGAAACTGGTTGCTATGATATGTGATATTTGTTAGCTAATCAGCCTGCCGTTAATTTTATAGTTAATTAGTGGTAGTAGTGTAAGCAGGTACAGGACTTATTTTATTAAAAAAAGTGAAATAAACAATATACAATAAATATTTTTATAAAAGAAACCGACTTTAAAAATTATAAAACCGGACAAGTGCGAGGCGGACCCGCCCACTGAGAGTTCCGCAGTACCTAAGTACATAGTATTTTAAATAAATAGTTCAGGAATTGAGTCTCGCAGTTTTTTCCATAGTTCTAGGTCAACGAAAATTATCCTATGAATTTCGATTCCCTTGAGTTCGACACTCAACGAAGTCTACGTTTTTGCGGCATAAATGCCCTTACCTTTTTTAATGTTAATGTTGAAGTTTGATTTTTTCACAGCTTAAAGAGATTGTTAATTCAGTTTCCAAAACTAACGACTATATTTTTATGATAGTTTTAGATTTTTTCCTGTATTCGTAGTAAAAGACGTTATTACTTGCCGAATTTCATACCTATAGGTCATCGGGATGTACCCTATGAATTTTGCGACATAAACGGTCCTACCTTTTTTACGTTGATTTACATTTACCCCTTCAACAGACTGTTGACCTGAATAATATGGTTTTAATTTCAACTCGATACCTCCACGCGTTCTCGAGATAAACGAGGACTGACTGACGGATGGACGGACAGACGGACAACAAAGTGATCCTATAAGGGTTCCTTTTTTTCCTTTAGAGGTTCGGAACCCTAAAAACGTATAAAACAATAAGCCTTTTGGAGTCGGTGCAACCCACAGGTGCAACCCAAGGCATCGATGGTGCATTCTAAATTCTTTGCCTTGGCTGGCACCGACTCCAAAAGGCTTATTTCTTCCTTTTGTATTTTTGAAGTCGGTTTATTTTATAAAAATATTTATATATTTTATTTCACATTTTTTTAAATTAGAATAAGTCCTGTACTTGCATACACTACCACTACGGTTTGAGTCAAACCGAAACTAAAGGCAGGCTGATTATTTAACAAAAATCACATATCATAGCAACCAGACAAAACGTCAGATTTTTTTAAGATTTCCTGAAAACTACTGAACCGATGTGATACGTTATACTTTGAAATAATCAATTTTAAATACAAAATGTGCTCGGTACCCAACGTATCACACGTTAAGCGCTTCAGCTACGGATATGGGAACCAACGTCATTGCTTCTAGTTTCTTTGGACAGCATAAGTGTGCAATTTACAGCACCGACAGACAAAAGACTAAAGAACCATGCGCATTTCTGTATGGAGCTTAGGCTACCTTCCTACAGACATGACACTTCGTCAAGTGAAAGGTTTGGCTTGTTTTTGATTTTATATTAAGGAAGTAAAGTTGCATTCGTGTGCGAAAATCGCAGTTTCGACGATTTTTTCAAGCTTCTGTTTCACATAAAATCACAATGAAAACGTAAGAAACAGATGTATTTAAGTATTTTCTCTTGATATTTTATAGTAGATATAGCCTATAGTGATTCCAGAACGGTTCAATTAGAAAAACAAGTTAGCAGCGCCTGCTAGTTAGCAGGCACAAAATAGACTTCTAAACCACGTGACAGTTGTTATTGTTTTGTAGTGTAGAAACTAAAAAAGTACATTTGACACATGTCCAAGGTGTCCTAAACTCATTCCCGTTGACCGTTTGTCTCTATCTCTTATGGTTTCTGAGATCTCGATGCGTACATACATACGTACGTACGTACGGACGGACAGAGAGGGATTATAAGACTTTTCTAAACTTTAGAGTTTAGAAGTCTAAAACCACAATCTATACCTTCGTGTTTGTTTACCAAGCGACGACGCAACGAACGGGGCGCCTGGGAAAGTGACATAGTAAAAAAGGGGTAATTGGGTTCCACCTGCATGTAGTAAGTCTTAACTGTGTACGCATTTCTTAGTTCAATGAATGGTGTTTAAACGTTTCATGAACATATTTAATATTTTGAAAATTGACCAAAATAGCCATAACAATATTGCGCTTGATTTGAACTGAGCTCCAATACTATTAAATGGCATACACACTATTACCTATAATTGGGCGTCAGTCACTGTCTTAGGTGTTGAGGCAATAATAGATTTAGCCCAAAATACCCGTAGTCCTTTTATTAGTTGTTTTTGATGTTATTAGGAGTGCTACGATACTACTACGACTTGCTACGTCGTAGCAACTATAATTGTAGTGAAATTGTGATTATTATTTATTTTTCAGAATTCGTGAAAATGTTGCTGTAATGCGTGTACCTCAGTGAGAAAAACCTCATTAGATGTAATAATATATAATTTAAAGACAAGTGGTCGTCCAGGCAGGGCCGAAAGTGTTCCTTGATGAAAAGATCTGTACCGAAAATGTAGCTTTTGTTACAAATAAATATAAAAACAACTGTATTTCTTCTACGTCAAAAAACGCTTAAATTATTACACAAAAATAAAAATTGCCGTAGTTTTTACAGTTTAGCTGTATTTTTAAACTGAGATAAAGCTACATTTTGTACAGACGAGTGTTGGTAATTGGGGTGTTGCGGGAGACTCTTCCATTCAAGTTTTAATATGTATTTTTTATGAAACATGTGTATGATAATATTATGAAAGACAGTAACTATAACAAGTAATGATAGCCTTTATACATAGATGTATATTTAAAAACCCTTACGTAGAAACAATTTTTGTTAATTTGAGAAAGTTTTCGTAAAAACGATTTATTGTAAAGTATACAAATAAAAATGAAGGAAGAGTTGTTTATTATCAACTATTGAATAAAATAAATGTTGTATATAGAAGTACTTTTATAATTTATGAAAATAACAAGCATATAGTATAACTAATTTAGGTTAATCATAAATTCGATTTAACGAATTTAACATAATGCTTATATTTTGTATGGATTAAAATGTCAGACCACCACTGATTGCTTAGCAAAATAAATTGCGGTCAATCCCAGTATAAAAATACTTGTCAAAATAAAGGAGACATTCTTTTTTATATTAATAGAAAAAAAACATTTTTTTTGTTGAAGCCTAAAATTTCAGAATAATAAATTAAATGTAATTAAGTATGTACCATCCAATAAGCTACAAAAAATGTATGTGTAAGAGAGTAACTTATTTGAATTAAAAACATTTTGATAATTCTCGAATGAAGCGTTTTTAATAACATAGTTAAACTTTTTCGTATCATTTCTTAATTAAAGTTAATAATGAACATATCCTAACATATTGTGTATAAAACACCCATACTGTGTAAGTACTTGACATATAATTGCAATTTATATGGTTGTGAAATTTTTTATTTATGCACAGGATTTACATGGCTTTTTATGTTTTTGAGAACAAACATCTGTATTATAAAATAATTGTATAAGTATTTATAAATTATTATTGTTGTTGTCATTTAGTTTGCGTAACTTGCAATGTAAAGATAAAATTTACTATTTTCATAAAGTGTAAGTAAAAAGAACGGCTATAGTCCGTCTTTGGCTTCATTCAATTTAGTATGTACGTAAGATAAATTATCTTTACTGCAAATAAGAGATGAGGCGAAGGGTAGCTTGTTTAAGATCTGTTAAGCAACAAAACTGATCTTAACTTTGCACCAATTTCAGTTGACTGGTAGAGAATGCCTGAAGTCATTAAATCCGCCTTTTGCTGTATAAAATCAAATAAGAATAAATAAAAGTGTTCACGATGATATACTATAACATCTGATGATGATGTTCACTTTTACTAACTTGAATAGTTTCGCTGGCAACGAACGAGACACAAGACGAGACACAATAGATTTTTTATTGTTATAAGTCAAAATACGTCTGCTTGCAAGTACAGGGGTTAATTATATGTACAATTGCGAGTTACACAAAAAAGCATGTTAGTATAGTCATTAAGCCTTTAAAAGGCAAGTGATTTGGAATGAAAGTGATCAATAAAACATGAATTTGTTATTTATTTTTATTGGTGTTTACATTATCCGGCATAAATTTTTCGAACGTGGGATATTATAATACTTAACGCTGCTTATTGAATTTAGACATAAATAATAAAGTATAAAGTTATAAAGCTTGAATTAAATTTCAGAAAACAAAACAACCTAGGAAACAAATCGTAAGTAAAATATTAGTAAGCTTTCCCTACTTTAAGACCTTCACCGCACTATCGGTCGTTGTAACATCAGAATGTAACAGCCGTGTTGCCTACTGAAACTAAAACATAGTGATTACATACTCTGGCTTTCTACGAAAATAGACTGGTGTCCACGACGACACGACTATAGCACTAAAATATTATCTCAGTTCTATTTACCGCATATCTCAGGTCTAGTCACAACATACCGGTAGTGTATCGAAGATGGAAGGGTGGATGTAATAAAACGTTTATGGTTTACTGAAATAATTTTATTAAACAATAATTTAAAACATAGGAACAAATTGTAATTTAAAATAAAACTACCTAGGTACATATTTTCAGTCATTAATCTACTCCCTGTAAGAATTTACCAATAAAGTCGCGGGGTTGTGGTTCGGCGGTGGGCGTCCAATTCGCCATGACGTGGCCTTTCTGCTGCCAACTGTGAGTTATCTCTGCGAGCTCGATGTAACCCTGGTAGGAAAAATTTGTAAAATTTACAGTTATTTGTTAGAATCGCGATGTTGACGGCAACGACACGACCAGCTCAAATAGCTATCGTCTAAACCCGTTTAGTTTTTTATCAAACAATCACGAAATTCATTTAAAGTGGAGAAACAAACTAGATCAAAGAATCATATCCATATGATTGACTTGACATTCCTAATGATATTATATGCAAAAATTCTGTTCTGGATAGGATCTTGGGTAAGTAAATGTATTTTATTACCTTAATAACAAGTATGTCAATGATCCTTACATCAGTCACAAAAGCGTTTTTATAAAAATACTCTCTTATTTTGAAACGGACGTCATTTTCGTTTTTAGGAATATCGTAATACTTTACTGAAAAAGAAAAATTTACAACTAGGATAATTTAAGTAATACGGCGTTGATGAATTGGCCTCGGCGTATTTGCTTTTCAATGACTGGCATAGTGGTTTGGAAAAAAAACCTGGAAATAAGTACTTACCCAGGTACCTAACTATATGTGACTAGTTATACTATAAGGGCGCTTTCAATTTAGACGTGTCGTGTCGGACCGCTGCGGCACCGAAGCGGTACGTTTGTCGTATTGCGCACGGACGGTTATTTATTTTTATACAAAGCGCGTGGTGCGGCAACAGTACGTTCGCAGTACCGACGGCGCACTGTTGTAAGCGCCCTCACTGCTAAAAGTTTGATTCCAATATCATTTACTGAATGGGCTCAATAAAACCTGACTTTCTTGTTATTTATTAATAATAATGTTTTGATTTCAAAATGATAAGGTAGTGTTATTATTATATTAATTTTTATTACTGTTTTAAATCTTAAATATGCATACACAGTAATTTAAAACTTGATTCAATTTTTACTGTCTTAATAATAATAGTACATTATTGCAAAGGCCGTGAAATAGGCAATTGCAGGTCGAGTATGAGTTTGAAGGCCGAGCCGTAGGCGAGGACTTCACTAATACGAGACAGGCAATCGCCATTTCCGCCGAGGCATATATAGTACTTTTCTCAAAAGAATGCAGGGAAATTATTAGAGAGTCCACTGTATTATTCAAAGTCTGTGTTTGTCAATAAAGATTATTGTTTGTTTATTGTTTATTATCCATTGAAGTATTGTTTTACCTACGTTTTGGTCTTGTCTGAGAATCGAACCCAAGCAAGAGGTCCATTGCGTAGAAGGCAGACAGTAGCTCTATTACGAGTTTTGTCAACGATCCTCGCTAGCGTCTAATGTAAAGACATTTGTATGAAAAACTGTTCAGAGCCGCAAGCGTAGCTGAACTAAAAATGGTATTATGAGTTTGATAACGTTGACATTAGGTGACTTAACAACTCCTGTTACGTAAGCTTCACGATTCGCGGTCACATTTTTATACAATTTGGTATTATGAGTTACTAATTTGGCAGATGCTCCTGTAATTTACGTTCACAGGAGCTGTTACGGCACATTTCTTTCAGTGATAAGGTATATTATTCAATTAAAATTAATTAATACACGACATATTTTGAAAAAAATTGATGACAAGCAATTTTTTTTTGGTTAGAAAATAATTTACGCGGCTGAACGAAATAAAGAACACAATGAATTAACTAATTTGTATAGAGGCAAAATTGCGAAAACGGAAAAAAATTAACATTGATTTGTCCCTCCAAAAGCGCATTTAGCTAAATTGTGCCTGCTATTACAACACAACTTTAAAATCGACGAAAAGAATTAAACAAAGTCGTAAAAATCTAATAATATAGCTCTATTTATTTTGCAATGATTCCACGTAATCAACAATATGGAACTTCATTAGTAAACGGCGCCTACGGGCGCATTAATTGAACTGTGGACAACCAAGGCCCTTTTCGGGTCTTGTGATGTCGCTTTTCTTTATAAAAGTTTCCTTTTTTAGCAATGAAAATATTTTTACAATATTTTAGATTGTGTAGAATTTCTTGGATTATTTTTAGGTAAGCGGTCTATTGTTTTTAATGCAAAAGATATCAATGTATCGTCGGCGAAGTAATTTCATATTCTCTCCGACAATGAGCAACTACATAAAGATCGACTGTTTATTTATCAATAATGAATATTTTCGTGTATATTACTCTGTACTATCATTTCATTCTGTGTCTGTGATGACATGTGACACTTGACTGACGCGGATACTATGATAAAATTCAATAGGTCATAAATTGTTGGATGTGGACCTTTACTTCACATTTCTTAATTTAGTAGGGCTATTAGACGTCATAAAATAAATACTTTTTTAATTTCTCTATTTTTGGCACGATGGTTAAGTTGTATTTCTGTCCTTATCCTCGTCATCTAAACAGAAAGAGATAGTGTCAATTTTACGTTACGTATTTAAATTCATGCCTCGACGCTGCCTTCTCATGTATTTACGTACCAGCTATCGTAGCGTTTACAAAAACTCACAATACCGATATGATAGACGGCGATTCGAGCAACGTATTTACGTTAACAGCAGCTGTCACGTCATTTACGTTTACAGGAACAAGTCTAGAGCTACAGGAATACGCCATAATTAAATATTTCCCAAATGAGTACTTACGAATGTAAGGTATGTACCGATAGAAGGCCCTGTACAGGCCTATTGCCCTCCGTCGGGCTTCGCATAAATCAGTAGACATTATCGGCCTAACTGTTCTGCAGGCTGCTTTCATAGTTTCTCGTCCAGCCATTTTTGTGTAGTTGGCTGTAATATCGTTCTCGAAAAAATATAAATTACTTGAATTTTCACCACAGTATTTTTCACAAATTGTTTTACACGTCAAGTTGTTTTTTTTTGTATTATTGTTTTATGGCTTTGGATTTTCCATACGGAAATTTTGACAGCTATAAAATCAAACGCCAAAAATAAAGGTTTTATCACCAAGCAGTATGTATGTACCTACCTATCTTTCTTAATATCTTTCGCGAGAATGCTGGCAGGAATATTCAGCATCAACGGGCCCGAAGAACATCATCATTCACCTTTAGAAGTCCAATGATAGGCATAGGCCTCCTCCTCCAGAGCGCCACAAGGAGCGCCTGTGATGAGCGTCTTTCATCGCATTTCTTTCTTTCTTTTCATGTCAACAGTAGACTCTCAACTGGTGGGGCCGCTGTGTCGTTCAGTTCTTGGTCGCTAAAACATAGTAATGAAATTATCTTTGGTGGTCTCCACTCTAGTCAGTCGAGACCTTTCTTCCCCAACGGTTATCGTTCTGCGCATAGAGCAACGCGGCTGTAGACGGAAGCGGAACCCGCTTTGCTCTATGGTTCATATGGTTCATTTAAAAATCAATAGATTTATCGAAAGTGTTATTATCACAAATAATAAAACATTAGCAGGTATTTCATTTAAAAAATAAATTATTTTATTAAACCTTATTAGTTTTCGAAAAACCGTTCCAAAAAAAAAACTCTTCTTGCCTACTGGAAAGTTACCCGGGGGCTAATTGTCTAATTTTAAATCTATCGCAATCCCTTTCAATTCGTAATTTGAAAGATATTCAGGCCGTCACTATTTGACATTTGAATGAGATTGTGATCGGGACGCGTTTTAAAAGGTATGGAATAAACGAAATTGAACTGTCTAAGCAATATGACGGACGAAAATATCACAATCACAATACCTCTGAAAGGGATTGTGGTAGATTTTAAATTAGACAATTAGGGGCAGATTGTACATAAAGGTGTCGCCTACTCTGAGGCGGACCTCAGATTTGAACCCGGAGGTTCAAAGGTTTGTATGATGAAGACGAGCATTATGTACAAGTCATAGCTGTTTATATTTCTACAAAATGCTTATCTATGTAAGATATATGAGGTGATATGTATTTCTATCCCTTACTGTAGTGTCCCATAATTAGCCTTAAGTAAAGTGCTTACTGTGGGGGTGTGAGTGCAAGAAATATATAGTTAAAATATACCTAATTAATAGCAGCGTTATTCCTAAGATAAAAACGCATATTAAATACATACCTTATTTGAATCTTTATATCAAGTATTCTCAATTCGAAAGTAAGCTATTATTGCCCGGAGGGGGCTAATGTTGAATGGAACTTCCCTTGGGTAATTATGATAACATTTAAATTTGGAACGCCAAAATGTCAACAAAAATTTCTATCAAAAATTGTTTCGGAAATTAAAACAAGGCTGTTCAAGACATAACTTCCTGGTCCAAGGAGATTTTATGTATCAAATTGACACTTCAAAGAGACTTTACTCCTATATAAACATGGTTGTATGTATCGGGGTCCCTAGCACCAAGAAAACATTTAAAATTGGAATTCACATAATTCTATTAATACTATATGAGCACTTACTGAAATATAATGTAATAGCTATCTCTTTCATTTCCTAAAAAAACATGGCAAATCATCAAAATGTGAATGTGTGTAACCTTGACTCTTGGTCACAGATAAAATTAAAATTTTCATTGCATTGCCTACGGAACGGAACGAAAGATCTTGGATTGTTACTGTATTAAAGTTAATGCCAGTTATAGAATGTGTTCTTATTACAAATCAAAGACTAACCGAGGACAAGATCAACCCTGTATCGTCCGTGGTTTAACGCAAAACATTCCGTTTCTCTAAACGTTGATAAAGGTTTCATACTTTAGACGCTTGAATAACCATTATCAATAATAAAGAAAACATGAAATTGATTTTCTCTGATGTTCCCATCTCTTAAACGAGCATAACTAACACTCTTAGCGCGTATTTTATAATTAATCTAAAAATTTTTTTTTATCATCCTGCACGAAACGGACAGGGCATACAGGACTGCGGTTAGTCGGTTTTACAGCGATTCGGTTCTGTCACTAAATACTTAGCATATCACATCATTGCAGGATTTTTATAAATTTATACCTAATATAAAAAATAAAATTATATAATATTTTTGTATTATTCCAAATGAAATTCTTCGTAGTATGCCAAGTGAAGTTATACCAAATAATCGTGGTACTAAATAAAAGGTATTCAAAACAAAATTATGCAATATAAAATTATGCGAAAATAAATACAATTCTGACATCTTAACAGTATGCCATTGTAAATTCGGACATATACACATTCTGCCAATGAACAATTATGCTAAATAATTTTTCTGCCGAAAAAATATTCGTTTAACAAAGATTCTAACAAGTGTGTTATGCCAAATAAGTTTCTGTGCATCTTGATTCTGCCAGATAGAAGGAAGCCATCTGTTTCCTGTAGTTTTCTCCTTTCTTTCCCTCTCTTTACTGCGATAACTAGCCTTCTCGCTCGCACATCTGGCGTCACATCCGCTCCCCCCTTCCACCGGGCAGGCATTGCAAGAGCGATGTGCGCTTGCCTCATTGAGCCAATTGAATAAAGTCAAAGTGAAAGTCAATATCATTTATTCAGTCTAGGCTTTTACAAGCACTTATAAACGTTCACTTATGAAACGTAGCTACGCCATCGGTTCACAAACCCTACGGCGGGAGACCTTGTAACGAGAAGAACCGGCAAGAACGAGCATGACGCATGAACCAGCCATCGCTTCGCTCAACCATATTTAGGGAACGTAACGACCCGCCTCACGCCACACACCGCCGACGAAAGTTTGAATGAGCTTGACGTACTTAAGGTACTAATGCTAAGCTGTATGAATATAAAAAAATACAATGGCAACAGCAAAGAAAGATAAAAGTGCATTAATGTAAGACACAACTTAAAATGTTACTAGAAGACGCATTAGCTGGGTCTTAAACACAAAGCGTAATTAAAAGTAAGTTAATAAAAATAAATAAAAATAAAATAATACGCTCAACCATATTTTAGGGAACGTAGCGACCCGCCTCACACGACACCAACGTAGAAATGTTTAAAGAAGTACAAAAGAGAGCATGACATACTCAAGCTACCTGCGTTAAAAGTTGAATCTAATACTTTACTAAACACTTAATTGAATCTACAATTTGAAAAAATTATACGAAATTTATGACCAAGCTTTTTTGTCATTCAAGTAATATTTCATAGTATAATGACCTTTTTAGGGTTCCGTAGCCTAATGGCAAAAAACGGAACGGTCATGTCTGTCTGTGCGATATATGTCACAGCCACTTTATTCCAAAACTATGAGGATTACACAGTTGAAACTTGGTAGGTAGATATATTATTTAAACCGCTGTACGGTTTTTACACAAAAATAAAAAAATATAATAATATATTAAATTACTCCCCATACATGGAACTGAAACTGAAAAATATTTTTCTCATCCAACCTATACGTGTGTGCTATCTATAGATAGGTCTTTAAAAATTACATTGAGGTTTCAAAAACGATTTTTTCTCAAAGTCAACCGTTTGAAAGGTGTACACTTCCAAAGTGGTAAAAAGTGTGTCCCCCCCTCTAAAAGCGAGCGCCTGCGAGCAGGCCACGGCTTATGCAAACGAGCTAGTGGGTTATAATTTAGGGTAGTGGGTGAGGGGTAGGGATTGAGGGACGGGGGGGTTGGATTGGGGAAGTAGTGGGAGCACGTGAAGTCAGCGCCCTCTCTTCTGCCCGGGAATGTTGATGGTACGCCCCCGCGCGTTAGTGCTGCGTTGGGCGTGTGAAAAGGAAGAAGCCAAAACATTAAAAAAAAACTATACAGTGCGACATAAAAGAGTAGAAACCGGTTTTTTTAGGAACTAACCAGTTAGAGTGAAAAATTAAATATATGTTGTTCATTTTAATAAACACTTTCAACGAAAATTGATTTGAACGAAATATAGTTGGCAGTTTTAGAAATATAGCACATTTCCCAAAGGGAACAGAAAAAAGTTTTTTTTTATAATGTGGTGTATCTATAGATAGGTCTTTAAAAATACATTGAAGTTTTTAAACCAGTTTTTTCTCAAAGTCAACCGTTTGAAAGATATACACTTCCAAAGTGGTAAAATGTCACAGCCACTTTCCAAAACTATGAGGATTACACAGTTGAAACTTGGTAGGTAGATGCATTCTGTAAACCGCTTTATGGTTTTTACACAAAAAAAAAATCTATATATTAAGGGGGTTCTCCCCATACATGGAACTGAAACTAAAATATTTTTTTTCTTTAAACCTATACGTGTGGGGTACCAATACTATTTATAGATAGGTCTTTAAAATTACATTGAGGTTTTTTTAAATAAAAAAGTGAAAAATCTAAAAAATAAATAAATTGTAGAGCTTTTTAAAACTTACAACGGAAATTGGTTTGAACGAAGTATATTTAGCAGTTTCAGAGCTATAGCACATTAACTTTGTCATTTATACAAACACTATGAAAAACAAAGTTATTTTTGCAGACAAAAATTATAGTGGCATTTTGGGTAGGTGCATTTAATATAATAAAAATAATAATAGAAACTTTATTGCACACGATACAAAAACAAACACATACAGAGAAAACACACAATAGGCGGTCTTATTGCTACATAGCAATCTCTTCCAGGCAACCTTGGGTGAGAGACGGAACCCTTCATGTGCGAGTTCTACTCGCACTTGGCCGATTTTTTTTGAGAAGACAATCTTTTACATTCATCTTAAACTTTTCGAAAGGCAAATCGAAAATATTATCTAGAATTTTATTATATACGTATTATATAGATACGTATCATCATCATTCATTAAGGTGCGCCACAAGACACAATCTCCCGCCTTTTTCATCCAGCCACTACCCGCAACCTTCTGGTGATTTCCCGCTCGAAGTTGTCTCTACCCAACTGCACTGTTTGCCCGAGGTAGACATACGCCTGGACAACTTCAAGGGTTGTACCTTCGACAGAAATCAGCTCCAGATACGTATACCTAGACACAAAAGATCCATAGGCCTTCTTTAATCAGTACCGACAGAGACATAATAAGTTTATTTCTATTTCTAGTATTACGTTCGTGCAAATCACAATAATATAAAATTCTTATAACAAATAGTGTAATCTTATTGTTATTGTTTTTATTCAATAACCTAAAACGGAGTATTATAATTAATTCAAAGCTATTTAAAATAAGTATAAAATGTAACAAAAAGTCAATAGTGCGATTCGGAACGCATTATGACATATTTTTAGGTATTAAATTAAAAAGCACATTACCGCCCTAGGCCGCAAAATGAATGACAAATCCTCCTTTTCCGAGCGTGTGAGATGAAATAGTTATTTGTTATGCAAGGCTGGAAAGTTGGTTATTTAGCGGCGAGTTACCTCTATTGAAAGCAGAGCAAGTGAAGGATACTAGGATTGAACCACGAGCGTAGCGAGTGGTTCAAAGATTGAATCCTGAGCGAAGCGTTCAAAGGTACAAGACGCTAAAAACTTTTCTGCCGAGCGCAACACAGCGAGTGGTTCAAAGATTGAATCCTGAGCGAAGCGTTCAAAGGTACAAGACGCTAAAAACTTTTCTGCCGAGCGCAACACACAATTTTTCACCTCACAACAGCGAGGAACATTTATATTCGGAACGCATTATGTCATATTTTTAGGTATTCAAATAAAAAAGTACTTTACCGTGCTAGGCTGCAAAAAGCGATTCTCTACGATGAAACTTAACGACAAAACCTCCTCTTCCGAGCGTGTGAGGTGAAAAATATATTTTTCAAGAATTGAAAATCAACAACTGTTGCTAAGTAACCAAAACCTGAACGACGCGTAAACTCCAACTCTGCCTTCTGCAAACGCGCGGTACAATATAAATTTCTCCGTCCGTCCTCTCTTTAAAACCGATTTTGATGAAATGTAGCCTATACGGTAAGTTGAGATACGGACTTTAAACATATTATAAACAATTCTGTGAACTTATATCAGTGGTTTTGGTGTGATGCTTATTCAAACACACAGACATACAGACAGACGGACAGACATTAATTCTAAAAAGATCTGCTTATTCTGAGTCTAATTTTATCTCTATCTAATGTTTTTGCAAATCCAAGCAATGTACAGACACGATGACTAAGTTTATTTTTCATGATATAATTACAAAATATGTATAGTTTGGTTTTCAGATTTCTCCTGTATTTGTATACAAAAGAAGACATTACTTTACTTTTACTTGCCAAAAATAGTTCTAGGTCAACGGAAAGTACCCTATTGATTCCCTTGAGTCACTTGAGTGTCGACTTCGAGTCGAAACAATATACAAACGTATTTAAACGCCCAAACGGCCATGGGTAGCCAGCTACCCTAATAAAAAATTAGAATAAACGGAGATATTACAATAACAAAACACACAGCGCCATCTAGTAATGAGAGTAATGCCTGCTACACACGTAACGATATATCGTAGCGATTTCAGACTGTGCAGATAAATCGAACGTTCCTAGTGTCTCCACACCACACGCCTCCGGTATCGACGTTGATCGTCAGTTCTCCGCAAAAGCTCACGCAAGAAACATGTCATCCACGATGGAAGATGATAAAGCTATTGCGATATTAATTAGGCCTGGTTGTGTTTAAAGAAAAAAAAAGGCGCGGAGTGTGTGGTGTAAAGACTGGCTCATGAAAAGGAAGCTATTTTCTCATACCAACTTATTAAATGAGTTGAAATTCGCTCCGAAAGATTAGCATAGTTATTTGAGGATGAATGAGAAGACTCGAAACTTACATGCAAGATGCACCGCCCGCAAATAAATGCAGATGCAGCACAGTGACACACCTTGCACCTTCACCGACTACTCTACACGTGTTTCGCCCACACACGGAGCATCCTCAGGAGTTGTTAGACCGTGCAATACCAGCAACGAGTGAGTGAGTTCACTCGGTGCACCAAATTGGATAGGTAATTATTTTTTGTGTTGTTCTTTATTGTCAGGACCTCTGTAGGTTTGTACCTACAGAGGTACCTATAAGATCATTCCTACAGCACCGATATATGAACACCGCTATATGATATGATATAATATAGCGCAACATGCATGCTGTCTTGCTTACTCCGCTACGATATGAGCGGGACAATGACAACACGTTATAGAGTCGATAAAAGCCGCTCATGCTAGGCCCACAGGAACAGGAACCACGTGTGGGTGGAACGGAGTGGAACCGTGGGCGGTCGCTAGTTTATAACTAAGACTTATTTGTTATACCTCTTTTGGCTGTGAGGGTCTAATAAGGCCAAGTATAAGCAATATACAACATAAACAGCCATTGTCAGGGAATTCTGTAAAAATATTGGCACTGTTCATTTTCTATGAAATTTGCTTTTAATAAGTTTTCTTGACTTCAATATAATAAGAGCTAATTCTGTTCTGTTACACTGACTGCCTGAACGACATTACAAAACTCTCATAGACTCCACCAAAATCCGTTTAGAAATTAAAATATCAACAAGAATAAAATATCACCATAACTACTTTAAATTATTTTTTATTGCTAAAGAAAACAGTTCTTGATTCATAGTATCTATTTATCAACATTGAATTAGGTAGGTAAATCTCACATATTTCTTGCTATTTACAAAAGTATATTAATCATTTATTCATTGCCAGCAAAGAACTTTGAGAGGAAATCTTTTGGTTTTGGTTCTTCAGTAGGTTTGAAGTACGCCATAATGTGTCCCTTTTGTTTCCACATATTTACAGATTCCTGAAGTTCCATTTGTCCCTGAAATACAACCAAATTTATTTGAAATTTATTCTGAAAGTAAATACCGTTATTACAAATTTCTATTATATATTACTAATCCAATTAAGACAATTTCTACAAGGGTTCTTAAGCACAGGGTAGTTATTGATATTTTAGACAACTAAATATAATAATCAAAGGTTGATTCTTTTTCCTTTTTCACTAAATACAAGTACAGCTTCTTGTTTAGGACTAATCTATAACACAATTACTTATATACAGTAATATAAAAAAAATGTAACCATTAACGGCCTTGATGATCATTATTTCAACAACAGCTCACTACTTCATTCAAGGTGGACTGCCATAGTAATATTGAAACTTGAAGCAGAGTGAATTTTTATATCTTTGTTGTTGTGACCAATACCATTCTTCCGAAAACCGTGAATAAGTGTTTACTAAATTAAAGAAGAAATGCACATAATGAGAGATAACTTAGTATTTTGTCTACATATCCTGACTATTATTAAAATTAAAATTAAGTGTAATTAAGTGTTTGTTTGTCCTTCCTTCACATCCTAAGCAGTCAATTGATTTGATTTTTCGCACAGTTAGTGGAAAGGATGGAGAGTAACATAATGTACCTTTTATCCCGATATTCCCATGGAATGGCAACCACACTTGTGAAACTACGGGCTGAAGCTACACTCAGCAGCAAATAAATCGAGCCACAGCGTTATTTTAATACAAACATGCTCACTTTACCGTCTAAAAAATTATAAAGTATGTGTATTTCTTTGGGTGTTGATGGCGAGGTCAAATGTTCAACTAACCAATTACCATTTAAAGCACTAACATAACATTTCTTGATGTTTAATTTTCATTTCATATAAAGTTGTGGGAAAGCGGATTGAATGAATTTGTTTTGCTTACTTAGTACAAAACCGAAAGTTTTCTTGAATTTTTGGGACTTTTAATTGCAAGTTTATTTATTTATTTATTTATTTGTTATAGGTACACTTACAGATTAAAGTCATTACAAAACTTATAATCTATGCTAAATATATGAGCCAAGACTTTAATCCAATAATAGCGTACACAGCATGCACAATTATTTGAAACTTATGCGAACCAAAACAATAATAATTGGATTACAAAACTAACTTTTTTTTTTTTTTTTTTACTTTCAATCTATACAATTTCAATTTAAGATGTTTCTGCTTCAAGAAGCTCGGACACAGTTTTCTTATAAAGCGAGAATTTGTTATTAAAGACATCAAGATGTCTATTACCACGGCTTATTTCTAAGTTGAGTATTTGACTCATACCTCGACGTACAAATGTTTACATAACTGTTTTGACATTTTGAATAATGAGACTGTAAAGTGAGTATGATTGTATGAAATTAATGCTGTGGCTCGATTTTTTTGCTGCCAAGTGTAGTCTATACTAATATTATAAAGAGGAAAGATTTGGTTTGTTTTTTTGCAACATTTGCAAGAATTGTTTGTTTGCAACAAATAAACTCAAGAACTACTGAACAGATTTGGATGAAATTTAGTACACAGATAGCAGATAGCCTGGTAATGAACATAGAATACTTTGTGGCCGATATTCCCACAGGAACGAGAACCACATGGGTGAAACCGCGAGCGGCCTCTAGTTTCTAATAAAGTTTAATTAAAACTACATAACAAAATTACTTGTTTCAGACATTCTCATTAGTTACCTTGATGACCAGCATGTCAATCACTCGAATATCAGTCACATCTTTATTGTTAAGGAACATTTCCTTCAACTTTGCACGGCATTGATCTTCTGATTTAGGAATATCAAAGTCCTTTACTGAAAATGTTAAGTATTTAAGGTAAAGTATTAGTGGTGGGTATGTTCAGCCAAAAAGTTTGGTCTTATGAGCAATTCTTCAGACCAATTCTTGCTCATAAGACTTTACTGATTCATGTTGTTTGATAAAGTATTTTTTTTTTAATGTATTATAATAAATATGTTTTCCAAATAAAATAAAATAAATAATTGTCATTTTTATTTAGTAGATTATTGTACACTTTGCCATTGAGACCATAGTAAAAAGGGTGATCGAAGATATTAAAATAATTTCAATCTGTTCAGCCAAAAAGTTTGGTCCTAAGAGCAAACATCGGACCAATTTAATAATTGCCATTTATACCATAATTAAAGGGATCGAAGCAATTAAAATAACAGCAGTTTTATGAAAGAGGACTATCAAAATAAGGAATAAAACGATGACATAATAGTCTACCAACCTAAGTACGGAATTTGTCGATACCATGCCTTGTAAAGATTAAGCACTCGTTTTTTAGCTTCATTATTAGTTTGTGAGAGTAGGGGTCTCACAGTTTTTGAACCCACATGTATAGCTTGTTTTGCAGACATTTTTGTAGCAAATTATTATATTTTCGATAGCCGAACTGACTGTGATGTGAAATGTCATCATAACATTCAGCGTAAATTACAGCTGTCTGTCAATGTCAATGTCACTGTCATTTTACGGTTTTGTTTTCGTAAGGCTTGGAAATCAATGTTCATACAGCCAAATCAAAATAGTGCAAGTTTTTACATAACAATAAAACTTGTATTATTGAGCAGAGACCATAAACAGCACCAGCATCTGTGAGAATGCGTCAACACTTTTCTAGCAACTTCTGGTCCATTGTGACATTGTGACATGTTTTCTTGGCGTAATAATAGTAACTCAACTGACTTACTTCTGTTTGGCGCCATCTTTTAGTCACCGAGATTCTGGCGCGAAGCGTCCTCATAGAAGTCTCACCAGGTAGGCGGCCTAAAATGGATGCTGTGCATCGTCTCTGCTCAATAACACAAGTTTTATTGTTATGTAAAACTTGCACTATTATCGGCATGTGAGAGACGTGTTTATAACTCTTGGTGACTGTCAACGACGCTATGTGATGATGATGGAGGTATAATAGCTTGAAATAACAGAAAACTCATATTTCCATTAAAACAAACCGGTATCACAACACTCAGCAAAAAATAAAGAAATAATAAATTATTTCGGCTCAGTGCCTACGGCCTGACCTCCGAGATTACTTCTCTTGTTTTATACGGTCGCGAAGTGGGTGAACGTAGCTACTCGTATACTATTAATTCCCTCTCACTTACCTAATCGCTGTCACTCTATATAATCTGTGTCGGCAAGTTGCGGTCTAGCTAGTCTGCGGAAAGCCATTTCTCTTCAGTACGCTTATGTTTTTACGCGAGCAAATAGGTGCGCGAAAAAGTTATTAAAACTAAGTTCATCTTTAATATTATTGGATAGTGCGTAAAATAGTCTTAGTGATGATATAACGTTGTGTAACGTTAGTTAAAGAAATACCAAAGGTGAGTTATCAATCACTTTCTTTTCAGATCTGAATAACACAATTAAAAGTGTAAACTTTTGGATTCGATCTCGGTATCAATCCCAGACTCGGGTTTACACCCAGCATGCGTAGCATGAGCACCTCGACAAAGCTATCTCTACACTTTTCTCGCGCTAGCGTATTGTCTGTCCCGCTCACACCGTACTGATATGAGCGGGACAGACATCGCGAGATAAGCGTCGACAGCGAGTCGCGGTGCGCATGCTACGCTGGCAGGACCTCTATTTTTGAATCACTCGTCGCGCAAGTGGCAAAGCGAACGAGGAGGCGATCAGGCGATTAGCGACCTTGCAGGCGTAGACATAGCACGCTTTTCACTTTGCCCATGCGCGCTCGCGTTGGGAGGCGGTACGTCAGGCGTAATGGACAACATTTCAAAAATATATAATGCAAATTTTCCTATGCATAATAAAACTAGATGTTAAAATACGAGACACGTATTTTTTATTTTTATTATTAGCGTTATATTTGTGTATTAAATCCGTATTTCAAAACTTGCTCATTCTAAAAGAGCGTAAGTGCGTTCTCAGGAAGTTAAATTGGTAAGGCTGTTGCTTATTTCGGATTAAAAAAAAAATGACGTAATGGTTTCTAGTAGTGGTGTGACAGTGGTAGAACTTAAATATCGATTACTACATAAAAGTTGTAATTTTCGTTATTTAACCAAAACATGTTTCAAAGATTAACACCTTGGTTAAGATAAAAAAAACTTAATAAAAAAAAATATAAATTTAAATTTATACGCACAAATTCGCGTTCATGAACAATATAAACATTTTGGGTATTTAGAATTGAAATGTATATCAAACCATATTGAAATTTAAGGTCTGTTATTTCATTAGTGGAACAAAAAATAACCACTTCGTTAAACACACACAAATTTCTGACCCGTGGTCCACCTGCCTGGTGTCGCGTGGTGGTTTACCTAGCAAATATAAAAAGTAAATCTATTCAGCAATAATCATAAAAACAATGTATTCCAAAAAACTCAAAACAACCACAAACTGTTTTTTCAGAGGTTTTATTGGCATTATGTAAATTAGAAAATATCGAATATCGATATCTTAGATTTTATTACAGTCACCCCGTGTGTACCTTACACCTTTCACCTTGGGTGCTATAAAACCTTTAGTGCCGGATAAATAATGTCTTATTTCGGTATTCAACACATTCGTAACGCAAGCGTTTAAGAATTATTGGCATTTAAAGATGGGCCTCACGGGATGACGCTTAAGAAGATGGATGCTGAAAATAACAAAAACTAGCGAACGAAAGTCCAGTTTCAGTTCCTAGATCGTCAGTGACGCAAAAATAAATAAGATTTAACACTCGAGCATCGTTTAAAATAGAACAGATCTCATAAAATCGACGTTTAAACATGGTACATACAGAACCGTGTGGTCAAATTTTCAATTGCCAAAATATCAATAATCATACCGTTTGGAGCCAAACGAAACATTCTACCAGTGTTACGTTTGATATGTGACAGCATTTAACACATGAAATTCGTTCAAATAACAAGGCATCAATATGAAAAAGCGAAAACTATATTTCTTACCGTCACACTGTGTGGCCCATCTTTGAAGGCGTTACGTTACGTGAATTTTGCGTTACGAATGTTGAAAAGCAATTCACAGTAAAGAGAATTTCCGTCACTGAGGATCTATCTTTACCCGGAACCAATCAGTGCAGTACTTACGATACAATTCATGATTGAAATTTGTATGAAAATTGAGTTAGGGTGACCAAGTAGTATTTTTTTTGCGGACATCGTATTTATTTATTTTATTTATTTGGAATTTTGTCAACAACGAGATTAACACTAAAATATTAACAAAAACAGACATATTGCCATTTATAACAAATTGAAACCTTAATTTACAGGTGACAATTACATGAATTATTGATAACTAGCTTTATAAACAAAAACATACATAAAAAATGAGGTTAAATATGTTGAAATTAAATGAGGTGCCTTCATAATACGGTAAAATGGCCTAGCTATTCAGATTTGCGCAGACAAATATTCCCCGATCCCCGGACAAGACAAATATTTGTGTGCTTGAACGTGTCTATTTGTCTTGGTCTGGGTGTTTATTATGTATATTATGTATGTATTTACAAAAAAAAATGTATATAAGTATGTTTATCCGTTATCTAGTATCCATAACACAAGTTCTTCATGAAACTTAACGTGGGCTAGATAATTGGTGTGATTGTATGCAAATATTTATTTATTTATTTTATTACGTAGTCCATAAGGCGGTCTCAAGGTCATGTATAGTCTGATGTGCCGCCGTGTGTACATAATTCAACACTTAAAACTTCCACAGACATTTTATTGTGTTTAAGTGGTACCTAGATAGTAAGGTAGGTATATCTATCCATAGGTACTTTTACTATGATCAGAGAATGATTTACTATTTTCTTGCTAGGTAGGTATTTAAAAATAAGTGTCAACTGCTTTCTGCTGCTGTTTTGACCGATTGCTGTTTTTTATCGTTACTCCCATGGGTATTTTTAGAATATCGAAGTATTCCGAATGTTTCGTAATACTTCAAATATTTCGAAAGTATTCCACGGGAATGATTCGGAATTTTTGCCGACAGCAACTCTAGGTATAATAACTCTACTAATACCACGTGGAGTCGGGGTTGACTAGTTCGGTTCTGTTAGCAATTTCGACCTAATCAACACTAATTTGATTTAAATCTTTGCTATAATATCTCTACTAACCTAATTTCCTCCACGTAATTATGAACTTGTCTCCCAGATGAACCAGTAGCTGAAGGCGTCTCCAATTGATCTTAAGATATAGTTGGTAATTTCAATTTCAATTATCTCACGAACTATGCATTTGCTCCGGTTGGAAGTTGGTGGGGGGTAGGGGGGAGGACCACCACAGTGTGATCGTCAATTATCTGAAGCCAAAAGCTTCGGATAATTGAAGATCGCACCCATGAAAAAACTAAACAATACAGGACAAATTATTTTGTAAAACAAATACGACTACAATATAAATAAAAATTATTACTCTGCTAATCCCGCCAACAAAGAACACACACCATCAGTCACAACTACACCACAATACAACAACACAGCGAACGACAAACACAACAGAAAGTTACAAAAAAAGACAAATAAAGTTAAACAACGCATTTAATTTGAACGTAAACATATTCTAATGGCCATAGAGATGTGCTGAATCAGACTTACTCGCCTGCCTGAGTACAGGGTACTAATTCTCGCGCCTTCGACATCTTGAATTCGACATTTTTATTTCCTTAATTTCTTTATTAAAAATTTATGTAAAATCTCTACTACTGTCAAAAACCTTTAGTTTAAATTATCTTTGATAATCCTATAATGTCGAAGATTGCTTTCAGCGAGCTTTTAATACAGATTTTTTACTCTAAAAAATGTCGAATTTGAGATGTCGAAGGCGCGAGAATTCGGCCCCTGAACTGACTCGAATACCTAGCAGGTACTCACTCACGTACTCGAGTATTTAGAATACTATATTTGGATCCACAATACTCGAATACAGGTTTCGAGTCTTCTAACTTCACGCGTACAATCTAATTTTAAATGTTTAAAGAGCATTGTGAAGTTAGTCACGCACGACGCGAGAAGTGTTTATGACTCATTGCAGCTTCGAACGTGTTTATAATTCCTATCCGGACTGTCAGTTTAATGAGATGTTAGAGATTTAAGTAATTATTTGTTTCTTGTTAAAAGTTATCATTTTATTTAATCTGTCGAACTGTCGGTTTGTATAATTTAGTGTTATCTAAATACAACACCGACTGTGTGATAGAAAGGGATGGCTCCGCAGAAAAAATCCGAAGTATGGAACTTATCAATACCAAAAATGATTACATGATTAATGACTGACTGATTATATAATAAGAGGCACTGAACGCCTGTGCGAGAGAAGGAAAACTTGAAATAAACCCTCTACCAACCCGTCTAGGCAGCGTGGTAGCAGTTAATAATAAATAATTACATACAATCACACCAATTATCTAGCCCACATTAAGTTTCGTGAAGAACTTGTGTTACGGATACTAGATAACGGATGAACATACTATATACTTTTTTTTGCAAATACATACTTAGCATACATATTAAACACACAGACCAAGACAAATAGACATGTTCATATTTGTCTTGTCCGGGGATCAAACCCGGGACCTCTGGCGTAGATATACATTATTCTGTTATTATTTACTTTCTTAGCGTGCATACATGATTTTTGATTTGAGTTGAAATATTAGAATTTGTCGTGAAAAGCAAACTATAAAGTTCGAAGAGTACTCGAGTCCACTGAAGTAGTTTCGAATACTCGTGCCAGTACTCGAATACCTGTCCAAGTCCTCTGACTCGAGTCCTAGTTCGATTATTTTTATAACGATTACCAAAATATTCGAATACCAAATATAGCCGTCTCGGCACATCACTAGGTCACAGACTACAGACAAGACAGACCATCATAATCGCAGACAAACAAGAAGAAGATGGTGGTTATAAAGAGTCTGACTCACGAAATATGGCGCATGAGAGACTGTAGTCACCTTCAACATCCGCAAATGAACGCTATTACTATGGAAGATAATTTGAGTACCAGAGAAATTCCGCACGACAACTTTCGTGACACGGACTTAAGACTATTTTGAATGGAAATAGTTTTTTTATTATTATTTAACATGAATTAGGTACATTACATCTCACTTATGTTGCTAGAATCAACGCCGTAAAACTAGATTATTATCAGGTTAGTTTAGCCTTTTTATCCATCAATGTACGTAAATGGTTGTCACCCTAATTTGATATTTTCATACAAATTTCAATCTTGAATTGTATCGTAAGTACTGCACTGATTGGTTCCGGGTAAAGATAGATCCTCAGTGACGGAAATTCTCTTTACTGTGAATTGCTTTTCAACATTCGTAACGCAAAATTCACGTAACGTAACGGCTTCAAAGATGGGCCACACAGTGTGACGGTAAGAAATATAGTTTTTGCTTTTTCATATTGATGCCTTGTTATTTGAACGAATTTCATGTGTTAAATGCTGTCACATATCAAACGTAACGCTGGTAGAATGTTTCGTTTGGCTCCAAACGGTATGATTATTGATATTTTGGCAATTGAAAATTTGACCATACGGTTCTGTATGTACCATGTTTAAACGTCGATTTTATGAGATCTGTTCTATTTTAAACGATGCTCGAGTGTTACATCTTATTTATTTTTGCGTCACTGACGATCTAGGAACTGAAACTGGACTTTCGTTCGCTAGTTTTTGTTATTTCCAGCATCCATCTTCTTAAGCGTCATCCCGTGAGGCCCATCTTTAAATGCCAATAATTCTTAAACGCTTGCGTTACGAATGTTTTGAATACCGAAATAAGACATTATTTATCCGGTACTGAAGGTTTTTATAGCACCCAAGGTGAAAGGTGTAAGGTACACACGGGGTGACTGTAATGAAATGAAAAGGAATGATGGGATCAAATGCCTGACTTTCTCGATTTGGACTACATTTTAGTTTTTATTAAATATCTCACAAATTACCGATCAGAAAAATCTAAAATAAAAACTGTGAGCTTATGACACTAAAATCTCGAAATGGATTTTTTATTTTAGTGCTTTATAGAAAATGAAATGTTGTCCATTAAGCATAGTTAAGTATATACATGCAAGGTCGCTTTTACGGAATACAGAAACTCAAACGTCGCACGAAAATCAGTAGAATCCTCGAGACGAGTAAAGACGAGTAAAAAAAAAAAATAGAGCTCCAGACGGTTAGTCAAAACCGCAAAGGTTCGTCCCATCCAGTCGCAAAATCTGGGCCGACCGGATGTGAAATTTGGGCCGACCGGACGCGAAGTCTGGCCCGACCGGATGCGGAATTTGGACCGACCGGATGCATAATCTGGACCGACCGGATGCGGAATCTGAACCGATCGGATGCGAAATGTGAACCGACCGGTCGCGGGATCTTATCCGACCGTGATCGGAGTCTGGCCCGAATGGATGTCTTAATCTACTAATCACTATGCCCGATTACAACCGAAAAATCTACAATTTGTTGTGACAAAGATTGTTGTGTTTAGCCTTTTTCAGGCTCTCGCATAACACGTTAAAAGTACATTATTATAAAAATTTCCTTTGCCTCTTCAGATGGCAACCTAGCAAGGGTTCGTAACACTGGGAGAACTTTTTACCAGATAAGGAGAAGAAGAGGATGAGGAACTCTTGTCGAAGATCAAGACAATTATAGAAGACAGCCTCCCCGCGGGATGGAAGGAGTGGAAGGTTGACTGGTCTAAGAGGAACTTTTGGGAAATAAAATTGACCATAGGGTTTTGAATAAGATTCGATTTGCCTCACCCTCAATAGAGCTGGCTCAGGCGTTTCCCCTGAAACAAAGTCACTTGGTGAAAAAACTTACCGAAACATGAAAATAAAACTCCTGGAATGGGATATATGCAGATCACTGATCACTAAACCAAATCATGTAGCAGCAAAACTACGTGTCTACACACGAGCTCTTAAACCAGCGCCTGAAACTACAAGAATAAAAAAGTGTCCGAGCAACATCCGGAAGCCACGGAGAGCATTAAAAAAATGCTGGCCGCTGAAAGTGAGTTTCGTACGATTTCGGATGATCTGCTCCAACACACTTGCGGCAAACGAGCTGAGATAATTGAGGTACGCCAAAAGTCTAAAAACAACTCTTACAGGGCAGTTATAAACGAAATTCCTCCATCAGGAACACAGCTCTGTGATGACGAAAACCTACAAGAGGCAATTAAGATTCACGGGGTTTCTAAAATTGCTCCTCCCCCTCGCCGACCGTTTTCTTAAAGAGAACACAAAAAACAACCCCGGGAACAAAACTTTCCGAAACCAAAATCACAACAGAATAGTAAACAATGTAGAAAAACCGACTTTAAACAGCGAACTCAAAAAAATCATGTACCAAAAGAAGGTGCCCAAAGACGTCACAATTTTAAGTAAAGGAAAGGGGGGGGGGGGGAGTGGATGGAGCGAAAGCGATATATTTGACTGCAAAGGCTTCCGAGCGGGACGACTATAGTCAATCACCTATCGGCTTGGAAAATTTTAAAGGCTCCAAACGCCATTTTAAATATTATAAAAGGCTATGTCATTCCTTTCTCCAAAAAGCCACCAACAACTTTTCTCACAAAAACTTTATTGCAAAGATACCGGACATCCACATCTCCACTGATGGACTAGGAAATAAGCAAAATGATCCACAAAGGTACTATACGAAAATTTAACGGCAAAACTGGCTTTCTCTCCAAAATGTTCTTAACCCCTAAGTCAGATGGTCGATGGAGATCAGTGTTCAACTTAAGAAGACTAAACAACTTCCGCAGGTTACAAAAAAATCGCCTTATAAATCACAGAAAACTGCAGTTTTTCCTTAAAAACGAGACTACATAACAAAAATAGACCTTTCACAGGTATACTACCACGTACCAATCCAAGAGAGACATCGGCGTTACCTGGCCCAACATTACCGAAACTCAACTTATGTTCTAATAGCTCTCTCCCCTTTGGGCTGAGCTCTGCCCTATAAATCTTCGCCAAACTAACAAATTGGATAGTCAAGATATTCAGAAAACAGAATATCAGAGTAGTGGTATACTTAGACGATTTCTTGATAGTAAATCAAAACCCGCAGGCGCTGAAGTTAGAAGTATCCGTCGGCCTAAAGACACTATCAAATTTAGGTTTTATGATAAACTGAGAGAAGTCGGTGCTAAATCTTACACAAAACATAACCTTCTGGGGGATAAGCTGGAACACGAAAATAAACCTCAAAATTTACCGTCGGAAAAAGTGCAAGCAATGGAGAAAACCTTTTTTTTTTACAGCTATCTTGCCTGATGGAAAGCAAAGATGCGATCTAGGATGTAACGCGCTTGCCTAGAAGATACCTATTCACTCGTGACTTGAAGACCCCCAAATTGTAAGTGTCAGGAAACACAGACTCTGGCAAGGAGTTCCACTCTTTGGCGGTGCGGATGATAAATGTCGAGTCAAAACGCTTAGTGCGACTCTTGGGTATATCAACCATATAATTGTGGCACCTGTTTGTACGTCTGGTTGTCCGATGTAAAAATGGGGATGGTGGAATGAGGCTGTGCTATTCCGCTGCACACACTCCGAAATGTAACCTATAGAAAACAGATAGACCAGCAACCTTCCATCTATGTTCAAGGCTCTTCAACTTATTAAATAATTCATCGTTGCCGATGAGCTTTTTGGCCCTCCTTTCGATTGACTCAATCGTCTGGAGTAAGTATTTGGCAGAACCATCCCAAAGCTGAGAACAGTACTCCATACACGATCGAACTTTGATTGAGCAACTGTTCCGGGGTGAAGTACTTTCTCACCAGAATGCCAAGTTTTTTTGAGGCCAATTGAGCTTTACCTACTCTCAATAAAAGAGCCAAAATTGAGAGTCGGAGACAATGTAATGCCGAGCAGCTCAAGGTGGTCAGTAATCGGCACGGAAATATTTCGGAAAGTAGGAGTTAAGATTAAGTGAAAAGGACTCCTTTTTGCGGAGAAAAGACACGCCTGGGTCTTTGACGGGTTGAACCTGACCAGATTGGCATCGCCCCATTTAGATACTGCCTGCAGGGACAGGTTCATACGATTGACTATCGCCTCCCTATGACACTGGACTTGTTCAGCACTGGCACGTGCATCAGACATATAGCTCTCTAGAAGGTTCTGTCATCTGGTTATCCCAAAATACCAGGCATTAGTAGGTCATTTATATGAAGCAGAAAAAGTGTTGCAGAGAGAACTGAACCCTGAGGGACACCGGCATTAATAGCCAACTGATCCGACGAGCAACCATCAATGACCACTCGTATCGACCGATCCCTCAGGAAATCCGATACCCAGACACATAAGCCGGCGGGTAGTCCATATGACGGAAGCTTGCTAATAATAAGGCTTTCGTGCCATATCCTGTCAAAAGCCCTCGAGATATCAAGAGAGACGGCAAGCGCCTCACCATGTCTCTCGATGACTTCGCTCTAAATGTAAGTGGCGTATGCTAGAAGATCACCTGTAGACCTGTTCTGGCGAAACCCATATTGTCGATCGCTAAGGAGGTAATTTCCTTCTAGATACGACAGGAGCCTATGGTTCAGTACACGTTCCATTATCTTACAGAGTTACCCTCTGAAGTTGCAAGAATCTTTGCTATCTATTCTATCAAAAGAAATTATCGCATGGAACTATGTCTGCACAAATCAACTATTGCAACGTTTTCAAATCCCTTTAACGCCGAAAGACTATCCAGTAGCCCAATAATAAAACATATTTTGAAAGGAACAAAAATTTGGGATGTAAACAGATTACTAAATTGGATAAACGACAATCCGCCTGATCCAAATAATCTTTTCCAAGATTCCAGACATCTATCTTTACTTCTGCTGCTTCCATCCGGGAGAAGAGTGCATGATCTGACACTACTTCGACAAGATTCCGGTTTCCTAGAACTGTCGGAAAACGAAGTTATCTTTTGACCTGAATACGGTTAAAAAACAGACAAATCTCAATATGTTCAATCGGGTTGGAAGTTCCTTAGGAATGAGCAGCAACTATGGAACATTATTTATTGGCTGAATCAATACATTAACATATCAAATCAACGGAGGCACGCAAATAGCCAAACAATCCCTTTTTTTATTCGTGACAACCAGAGGCAAGACAGGTCCGGCCTCTCTATCTATAATAGCCGGTTGGGTGCGAACTGCCTTATTATCTGCAGGAATCGAAACACGTGCAGGCAGCACTCGGTCTGCAGTGGCAACCTTCAGATTGAACAACAATCTACCTTTGGATGAAGTACTGAGGAAAGGAAATTGCCAAGACCCAAAAATTTTTTCAAACATTATTACAGAGAAGACGATAAATTCCCATCTCATGATGGTACTAATTGTTTTGTACCAGTGTAATATTAAGACTGATTGACAAATTTTTGTGATATTAATTTGAGACTGATTACCATAGGTACCTTTCTTTAAATTGTTGGGTTGTGTTGTGATTAAATTGAACTTTATTATGTAGTTATAATTTTAATTTACAATCTAAGGCTGATTACTTAGTTGATTACCCTATTAAAAATTGTTGTGATTAAGCAATAGTTTAACTAAAAGAAATAGTAATTAGAAGTATTAAGTAACTTTTTATGTTCCTAATTCCTTTAAACTTTAGTTACCTACATTTAATTTTTGCTGTAAGAAAGAGAATCTGTTGATATAACGTTTAAATTCTTAATAAAACTTCATTACTGTTATTTTACCTGATGTGTATTTACTTTATCACAGTAAAATAACCATAATTTATAAATAATGCCTATCCTATATCTATATACTTATTTAAATAGGTTAATACTACCTATCACAGTACCTACGCTGCTTCTTGTCAGTTATCATTTTTATTTACAATATTTGATCATGTTCCATTTTTTATAAGAATAACTAACACGCCGGCAGATTATAAACACATCTCAGAGGTCAGGCCTCAGGCACAGGCACAGAGCCGAAATAGACCAATTTTACCCCCGAAGGGAATAAAATTGATATTACGGGTCTTGCCGTAGGCCTGACCCTGACCCAGGCAATTTTTCTTGCCAGCTAGGTACTGAAGAGAAAGTCCGCAGACTAGCTAGACCGCAACTTGCCGACACAGATTATATAGAGTGACAGCGATTAGGTAAGTGACAGGGAAGAAATAGGATAGGATGTAGCTACGTTCACCCACTTCGCGACCGTATAACAAGAGAATTTTATAATTCAGAGGTCAAGACCTGAAATATCAATTTTATTCCCTTCGGGAGTGAAATTGGTCTATTAATACGATTAACTAATAACACACACAACCAACTAATTAACAAAAATTGTATTCAGAATTTTCTCAAACATGCATGGAAATGTTGTCATTATTTACGAAAAAAGAATTCGCGAAGTATCGAATTTACGGACAAAGAAAATCACAGCACGCCGTTTCATACACAACATTGCTGGAGCGCTGTAATGTTCCAAATTGAAAAAGACGCTCCTGCAATGAATTTGATTTTCTTTTAGTAATTATTAAATGTATAATATAAAAAGTATGTTTTATTTCCCTGCATTCTTTTGAGAAAAGCACTATATATGCCTCGGCGGAAATAGCAATTGCCTGTCTCGTATTAGTAAAGTCCTCGCCTACGGCTCGGCCTTCAAACTCATACTCGAAATTCAATTGCCTATTTTAATACATTATTGCAAAGGGCAATAATGTATTACTCATATGAAAAATATGAACATGGCTGTATGTCGCGGGGTCCCTAGCACCGAGAAAAGAAAATTGCATTGACATGATTTTCGATCCTTTCGATATTTTTTTCCGCGAATTGTTAAATTGTTGTCATTTATTATTTTTATAAATTATAGTTTCTTTTTTATTTAACGTCATAATAGGTACATAGTATGTATAAAGTAGAGTATACTTCTCGGGGATAAAAGTGTCTGGGCAGAGTTGAATCCTTCGCTTCATTCAGGATTCTTATCATAATTCCTTCGCTTCGCTCAGAAATTAACATTTAAATTCCCTCACTACGTTCGGGCATTAAATCCCTCATTTCGCCCAGGATTCAATATGCTGCCCGTGCTTTATCCCCTTAGTGCATAATCTACTATTATTAGCTTCCACGATAGAGACTTGTCCTAGTGTGGCAGCAGTTGCTGTTTTAGTGTCCTCTTTTTTTAATAAAGATTTTATAATTATTTTATAATTTTATTTTAATATTATAATTTTTTATATATTTTTATAATTTATAATAGTAGCCACCGAATAAAATAGAATATAACGTTGCAACTTTTCATTTATTCATTTTTTTCTTAAAATATAAATAGTTACAATATTTGCATCTTAACTACGCATCGTAAACATACATATTAGTTACCGACAATGACAATAATTTACAACAATTTGAAATCTGGAGGATTTCACTAAAAGCCATACTAAATTACTTACT
Organism: Chrysoteuchia culmella; assembly: GCA_910589605.1. Lineage (NCBI taxonomy): Eukaryota > Metazoa > Arthropoda > Insecta > Lepidoptera > Crambidae > Chrysoteuchia > Chrysoteuchia culmella. The sequence continues at coordinate 13,776,229 of OU342651.1, read as the reverse complement.
AATCAAATAGGTAATACTGAAGCTATCAATGGACTGTAAAGAGAGTTACGATTAAAAGGCTCAAACTAGACCAAAGAATACTTAAACACAACCAAGACTGGCCCTGAAAAGACATTATAAATGAATCGAGTAATCGAGTCACGCAACAATACAACAAGAATAAACAAAATACGTAACATATTCTACGTCAGTGGACACGTCTTCGCTCCACTTTTCGGAGTAAGCTCAGAGCTATAGGGGTTTATTATGAAAGTGTCCTTCATCCTCCCTGGCATGTAAGTGAAATAAACATCTCTGAAAAAAAACACAAATGATTTTTTCTTTTGGGAAAAAGTTCAGCACTTTTGAGTAAAGCAATGCCATTTGGTATGAGTGTTAAACACTTAAACTTAAGCCCAAAAACACCCGGTAGGTACTTCCAACCCCGTGTCTGGTGGGGGTAAGGGGTCAAGGTACAGAATTTTTGGCAAAGTACAGAAAAAAAATCTGGCGTATTTATTTCTTTGAACATTTGAATCAGTAAGTAAGGTAACTAAGGCAATGCACAATTCATTCCCCATAACAGTTTTTAGGGTTCCGTAGCAAAATATGACGCAATACATAAAATAATAATAAGTTTATTATATATATCACTTTTAGTAGTAAAAAAATGCAAACAAATCCTTATATTTTCATATTTTTCTATAAACAATATCTTTCTTTACCCATGTCATTTTATTAATGTTATACTTATCACCTTCTTTATTTATAAACGAAGTCGTAAGTAACATTATTAAATAAAGACAAATATTAATAGAATTTTATTTTCAGTCTCCTCCAGTACATTTGAGTCATTAACATCTTACTAATTGTAGGCATGCTTGTGCAGCCATCGGAGTTTGGGTCCACAGTGGCATCCAAACTTCTTCTAATTCCCGCCAACCCCATTCTTTCGTTTCTACTAAAAGTAAGAAATTTTTTATTATTTTGTGTATTGCGTGATATTTTGCTAAAATGTGGGCTTTATCTAATTACCTTAAAACGACACCAAACTTGACTCAAAGGTCCAAATAAATGCGCTAGTTTTTTTTTCTGAGCTCCGGAAATTCTGTACTTTGACCCAGCCTGACACGGAGTTGGAAGTGCCACAGGGCGTTTTGGGCTTAGGTTAACGTGTATAACATGCATACCAAATGGCATTGCTCTACTCAATTTTGCTGGCCTCTCCATACAAGCATTCCCAATAGAAAACGGACCATAACAGAAATCAAATATCTTATACAATAACTTGCAACTTACAGAAAAGCCTTGCTTGGATAAGGGTCATATTTCATGGTGGACCACCACAAACGAGTTTGGATTAGTTGTTTCTTTTGATTTCTTGTAACGAAATCATTGAGCATCACTTCAAACTGTAATTGAAAATACCATTATTCGAAAAGAAGTCGTAATCGTAGGCTACGAGTCGTCGCCGGCGTCGTAGTCGTAGGCTACGAACCGAATCGTAGCACGAAATAGTTATTTGTTATGCAAAGCTGGAAAGGTGGATTTTGTGGTGAGTTACCTCTATCGCAACCTGAGCGTCGCGAGGGTTTCAAAGGTACGAGACGCTAAAAACTTTTCTGCCGAGCGCAACACACAATTTTTCACCTCACAACAGCGAAGAACATTTAAAGGTTGTTTCCGCGGTCAACTTCGGGTAAAAAATCTTTAAACATAAAGTTTAATCTAAATTACCTTATTCTCGTTGTTATAATGATATAAATAAAATAATAATAAAAATGGGAGTATTATAGTTAATTCAAAGTTATTTAAAGTAGGAATACATTGACATTGACATGAGGTACAAGTAAGACAACGACAATTTAAAAATAAAGATTTATGTCACGTTCCGAAATCCAATTAAAGGTAGTGAAGTCTCACCCAGCCTAATGTAAAATTCTTTTAATCTTATTGTTATTGTTTTTATGATTCAATGAACTAAAATAATGTAATAAAACCAAAATAAGAATAAAGTGTAACAAAAAAGTCAATATTGCGATTCGGGACGTATTATGACATATTTTTAGGCACAGACATAGATTTAGATCTATGTCTGTGTTTTTAGATATTAAATTAAAAAAGTACTTTACCGCGCTAGGCCGCAAAAAGCGATTTTCTACGCAGAAACTGAATGAAAAAACCTCCTTTTCCGAGCGCGTGAGGTGAAAATTACATTTAAAGGAAAGTAAACAAGATAATGCGTCTTACGTCTTACCAAAGTTTGAACCATATATCGATGTGACCAATCAAAGTGCTCAAGCTCTTTTAATGTAAATGGAATTTTGTACGCTAATGCTTTGAAATCCCTGTGTTTCAGATCTAGCCAACGTCTCTGGGACTGCAAAATTAACTGTTCTGGAATTAAGAAGTTAGAAACTGTTAGAAATTAATTAAGTCTAGTATTTTTCATAGACAAAAAATCATCGCTATGTGACAACATTTTAAATTCTGCATGAAATAAGTACATAAAAAAACGTTACTTTTTTATATTACCCTTATTACTATTATGCATATTAGGCAAATTACTATAATCTTTAGATCATAAAAGCTACTTACTATGCTGTTTGGGCGAGATGGGCCCTTTAACTTTTTTTCTGACCCATTCTTGGAGATTGTTCAATAAGTTCGCCTTAGGAAGGTGTGGTATCAGGAGCGGAGTGTCCGACAGGTCCGCCAATAGAGCCTTAAGTGAAGTAAAATATATAATTATAAAGTGAAATTTTATATTATATGATATTGTAATTATGGTTAGTTGTTTGTGAAATTAGAACATCGTCAAAAAGCGAATTGCATTATTCTATAAGTACATCGGAAGATTAGCGAACATCGAATCAAATTAAGAGAAACCGTAAATTGGTTAGCGAATTTGAATGGAATGGAAACCGCCATTTTCTTTTTTTTCTCTTTTTGAATGCAAATAATTATAACAAACTACCTACCGCCAATAGATCCGCTTCTTTCATTCCATATGGAGATACGGTCGACCCGGATGGTTCAGGCTAAAATTGAAGGTGACATGAAAGTATTAGCTTGTATTAGTATACTTAGTACAAATATAGTTACAATTATAATACGTACACTTAATCATAGTTTTGTAAAAGGAATTTACAATATTCGTCGTCGGACGTTCGGACGTCTCGTAGTTTTCAAAAATAAGTTAACACATATCAATTATTATTTGAGGATTTAGGGGCTTTGCAGCCCTGTTGAGGGCTGTAGTCACTGCGACCTAAGAGATCTATTGTAACTCGCCTCCTATTTATAGTACCTCTTTTAGCCCGGGCGGTGGCTTCTAGAAAGTCAAGAAACTTCCTAGCTTTAAGAGATTTTAGTATTTTTTTTGCTACGTCAAGAAGGTTGTCCCTAAGAAGTTGCATAGCCTGGTTCTTTAAGATACCACAGAAAGGCTCTGGGCCCATCTGCTGCCTTGAGCTACTTGTACTATTAAGTATTCTGTGCCTGAGCCAAGCAAGCAAGTTCATCGGCTTTTTCATTGCCAACGACTCCCGAATGACCTGGTACCCATTTCAGAATAAGTTTATTATTTTGACCCAGGTCATTTAATTTAATTACAGTTTCGAATTTATGATTAGTTTCGAATATCTGAGAAGATAAAGATAGATTGGTTTATGTTTTTTTTTTTTTAATCTTATAATTTTAACGAGGGTTTTTCCTTAGGAAATGCCACCCTCATAGGTAACACTACAAAAACTATAAAAATAAACACTTATCTACGATTAAGTCCACACTGAACAACATAATATAATAATTTGGCCGTTTTTGACAGAGGAGTTGCTAAAATACTATTGCTGAAACCAATCTCACAATTATACGGTGAACAAATGAACAATTGCAATCTCTCAGACGCGTTCCGCTCACACTCCATCATAATATGATGGACATCTTCAATGTCTCCACATACGCTGCATTTTGGGGAGTCTGTCTTTTTCATTAAATATGCAAAACTGTTTAGTGGAATGTGACCGGAGCGCAGTCTGAGTGCGGTGATAGTGTCTTGCCTGGTCATATTGGGATCGTCAAACCACGGGATTCCATTAAGTGTAGGCTGTATTGTTTTGTACCAAATTCCTTTTGAGAGAGACCTTTCATTAAAGTATTCTGTCCAGTTTTCACGACATTCTATTTTAGTTAACCTCAAGAGGTCTGTGAAATATGGTACACAGCTGCTATCAGTAACACCTATAGTAGCCGCTTCTTTCGCAAAGAAATCCGCTTGTTCGTTTCCTACGATACCAACATGAGCAGGGATCCACTGGAGCGTCACAAACTTTTGCCTCTGTTTTAGATCAAAGATAGATTGCAGAATCGAATAGGCAATCGGTGTTCCTCGATAATTCGAGGTACAGCGAGCCAAATGTTGCACTGCACTCTTGGAGTCTGTCAAAATAACAATTTTGTCAAAGCTGAGCGAACCTGCGTAAGAAAGCGCTTCCTGAATAGCTATGAGTTCCGCATGCATTATAGAAATTCTGCAATCTATCTTTAATCTACAGATACTATTAGTCTGTGGATCTACAAATGCAACTCCAATATTACAACCGTCTATGGATGCATCAGTATAAATTTTATAGAAATCGGAGTACTTGTCTAAGATGGAATGCTCACAGAGTTGTTTTAAGTCTTCATTTAAATATTTATTTTTCGGTTTGATTACACACTCGAAACTAGGTTTTAAGCATTCTGTAAGATCCATATTGCTCATCCATGTTTGTGCAGAATACATGCCTAACTGATTTTCTTGGTGTATAAGTATCTCATCAAACTTCTCATGCACTTGTAGAAGTACAGGTATTTTTTTGCGCCGCCAGAAGGGTCTATTCTTTAAAGATTGAAGTTCATTTAACAGTTTAATATTATCATTTTCTTTAAAAGACTTACATTTAAACCAAAATTTACTAGCTAAGTAAAATCTCCTTATCTGCAACGGTGGGATGGCAAGTTCATTTTCCATTACATGAATTGGAGTCGATTTGATGAAACTTCCTACCAATCTTAAACATTGGTTTTGTAATTTGTCAAGTTTGCCTAGATTGGTTTTACTACTATTACCATACAAAAAACTGCCATAATCAAGTCTGCTACGAATCAAGCTAATATAAATCCTTCTTAAATGCAAAGGATGCACTCCCCATCCCGGGCCGCGTAAGATTTTAATTATGTTTGTAAGTTTGATAGTTCGTTCTGCTAGCTCATTTATTTCTTTTGTCCATCTTAGTGACCGGTCAAGCCACAAACCCAGATATTTAACAGAATCTACTAAAGCTAAATTATTATTATTTAGTTTTAACTGGACTGCATCTTTACGAAAACCTCTTTGAAAGACACAAACTTTGGTTTTGGCTGTTGCAATTTCTAAACCAATAGGCTCCAATAATTTAACAATTAAATTTAATGCTGACTGCAGTTCCCTTGTACTATCTGCTAAGTTGTCATATGAAGCAAAAATAACCATATCATCTGCGTATTGGGAGATGTAAATATTTTTTATTTTTGAACAGATGTCTACTGTTGCTATATTAAATAATAACGGGGACAAAGGATCGCCTTGAGCCAAGCCCGAGCAAGTTTTCCTTTCAATTTCTGTGCTATCGATCAAAATCTTGAGATTTCGGTCCTTAAGAAAGTTCTACAGATAACTACAAATTTTGAAACCGGCACCAATACGATCTAACACCGAAACCAGATATGAAACATTGACATTATTGTATGCATTTTTAATATCAATAAAGCAAGCAACAGTATGTTTGTTTTGTGTAAATCCTATCAAAATATGTGAAACTAGAGTAGCTAAACTGTCCAGACAAGATTTTGTTTTTCTAAAGCCTGTAACACTGGGAGAGAAAAGATGATTCTTCTCACAATACCACTCCAATCTTTTGTTGATGATATTATGAAAGAGCTTACAAAGGCAAGACATCAGCGAGATAGGTCTTAATGATTTCGAATTATTTTGTTCTTGGCCCACTTTTGGAATTGGTAACACTTGAATATCTCGCCACTGACGAGGGACTACTGCAGAAGAAAAAATCATATTGTAAATATGAGTTAAAATTACTTTTGCATTTTCAGGGAGGTTTTTTAACATTAAATGAGATATTCCATCACAACCTGGTGTAGTATTTTTGTTAGAGATATTATTATTCAGCTCTGTAATGGAAATACTCGTCTCTAAGTTGGAATTACTTGAGGAAAACAAAGGACGATCCGGTGTTGCAAAATCTGGGGTTAGACTCTTAAGTAACTCAGAGGCTTTATCTTTATCCACACAAGTTCTAGTAGTCCTATAGCCCTTTAGCCATTTCATTTTACGATATAACTCACAAGAAGAAGTCGACTGATCACAGGATGAACAGAAATTTTGGAAACTGTTCGCCCTAGCTTTATATAATAAGTTTCTAGCTTGGTTGATCTTTTCTTTTAATAAGTCGGAATTGTGTGGAGTTGGGTTACGACGGAACCTAGAGAGGGCCATCCGACGCTCTGCTACAGCTTTCGATAAAGACGCATTCCAGTATTGTTTAGGGATGAACTTTTCATTAAGATTATTGCAATATTTAATGTAAGGAATAGAAAAATCTGCAGCTCTATTGACGTGATCTACAAACGAATCATAGTCTTTTTGCGAATCATTGGAATAGACAAAAGATTCAAGAGATTTTGACAGAGTATCCTTGTATAACGTCCAATCAGCTTCTTTAAAATTTCTCTTTTTCTGTAATTGAACAGGTATATTAACGGTAGTAGTCAGCTTCACCAAACTATGATCACTACCTAAAGTTTCGTTTAATACTTTATAATTTAGTCTCAAGGCTATATCAGAAGTTGCTAAGATTAAGTCAGGAGAATATTGATGTAAAACCCCATTTACGAATTTGACCCTGGTTGGTGTATCGTCGTTGATCGAAACATAACAACTTTCGGATAGGACCTTAACTATTTGTTCACCTCGGTGGTCAGTTTTACGAGACCAACTTTTATGGTGACCATTGATATCACTTAGAACAACTGATTTATTATCCGCTAATGACAAAATAGAGTCCCAATCAGTTGGATGAGTGCGTACATCAGACGGGCAATACACGGATATTATATTCTCAATGTTACAGCAGTTCAAAACCTTTATGTGTAACATTTGAATACCTGAATTCTTGTGAACAGTATCACATTTTATAGATTTTACCGATTTGTGAACAAAAACCGCAATACCTCCATAACCGTCATCACGGTCAAGGCGATGGATATAATAATCTTTAATTTTGAGTAAACTATCCGGTACCAACCAGGTTTCACAAACCGATGCAATATGAATCTTTTCTTGCAAAAGTAAATTCTCAAAACATGTTAATTTCGGACTTAAGCTTTGAGCATTCCAATGTAAGATGTTAACATTTACATTTTTTGTAATATTAGCCATTTAAATAGTCTAAGATCATTTTCAACACAGGCCAGTCTGAAACATTCTCAACAATAATTAAAATTATCCACTCTAAACAACATTTAACACCTAATTTTAATTTCTTACCAAAAGCTAGTTTTTGTAAAAATAATATTTCTTTTAATCTATTTATTAATTCCGTAAAAGTAACATCCTTCCCTTTTTCAAACGTATCACTATTGTTTTGAGGATTTTCGAGGAGTGGTTGTTCCATGAACGGTTCTGTAGATGCTCTAGATTTACTGTAGTTTCGTTGCTTCTTTGATATTGTTGTATTTTCTGTCTTAACGGATTCAGCGTCCCTGTGAATCTCTGCTCGTAACTTAGTCACCCTCGCGTATGTATTCCTCTCGTGTAATTCATTCTCAGTAAAATCAGTTAAAGGGGAAAAGAGGTTAGAAGCTTGTTCTAAAATCACACGTCCAGGCGTTGCTGTTACATTTGGGCGACTCGAAATTTTAGTTTCATATTTTTGTGGTGATTCTGGTACGTATATGGTGCAAGCTTTCCGGTAAGTACAGTTAAACTCTGACATAAGTTCACGGATCCTTTTTTCTTTTAAAAACACTGGACACGACTTGTCTACCATGGCAATTTACGCACACATATATTAGAGTGTCGCAATTCTCGTGGTTATTACAGCACTTTGGGCATGTTATTTTATCAGACGGACATCTTGAGTGTGTATGTCCTAGCTTCCAGCACTTGGAACATTGGGACACGGGGAATACATAGAGATCTACTTTAATTCGCAGATTATCGACATATATAAAAGGTGGTAGACTGGAACCCTTAAAACAAATACGTACAGTTTCGCTCGGAATCCATTCGCCCGTCGATGACCTTCGCTTCAAACGCATGACAGATGATGGTATAATGTCGTTTTTGCAGGATATGCTATTTAATATGTCTTCATTAGTTAGGTCTAAGTCAACGTCCTTGATAGTACCGTACGAGTAATTGACTTGGAAAGCTCTTTGAAAATTCCAGCCTTTCTCAATTAATTCTTTGCAATTAATTAATTTTTCCATACATTGTGCATTATTAAAGTCTATTCGAATTTTATAAGGGTTGAGATATTTAATTTTATTTATATCAAGTATGCCGTGGTTCTTGAAAAGTTTCGCAATGGCAAACTGTTTTGGTAATTTTTCTTTACTTGTTACGTACATTTCTAAACTATCCTGAGTTTTTATTTTCTTTCCTCTTGACATCACTTTCCACCCTTCTTGCTCATCTTCCTCTCTTCCTCTTTTAGTAGGTCCTAAATTATCTTCATTAATTTGTGTGTATTCTTCTCCCTGAATTATATCGTCATCTCTTCTCATGTAACTAGATGGGCTTGGAGTTCTCATATTCTCCTCTCTGCACGCCTCATCGCAATTATTATCTTCGCAATAAACATCCATTCTGCGTTAGGTCCTTTGTAGTGCATTATATAAAATAGGATGCGCGTGCGCCGCACGAACAATAGGTCGCCCGATAAGCGACCGCTCGGCCGGCGCGGCGGACAACGCAGGTAGGTAAAAAAAACAGCGGTCTCACACTCGGTTAACGCGTAAACAACTTATCGGCGCGGACACGTCTAGCTCACACGGTTACCGCAGCGAGACCCTGGTTTATGTTATGTAGTTTCGTTGACGGTTGGCTTCCGCATATTCTATAATGGCGTAAACCTCCGCTTGGAATATTGTGGCGTGTTTGCCTAGATTCAAACTTTTGCTGACTTTAGGACTTACGCCGAATATATCACATCCTACATTATCGCCCATTTTGGAGCCAACGAGTACACCAAAGCAGGCGTCCAGCCTTACAGGAGTAATGATCCTCAGAACACTCTTCTCTGCTCGGTATTTTCACCAAGTAATTTCTGGTGAAATTGCACAGTGGGAGCATGACGTCCTTAGTCATCGATAACGGATCGAGTTCAAGCATAGATTCTTGTAAAGATCTCAGTGCTTGAGAGTGTCATTTGACCTTGCCAGTCTTGTGTATCCTGTACATTTTCGCCTCCTTTGCAATAAAAAAGTGAAGGGGCGGTAGGTTTAGCAGGGTTTAGCATTTAGTTTAGCTCCTGGGGTGGTAGACATGGCGCCCGTTGCCATAAGGCATGCTAACCTCTGCACGCTGTTGAGCTTGTTTATGATTGTCGTTTTGGTAGCTTTGGAACGTTATCGTCGGCCTGACTATAGCTGTGTGCAGCCATAGAGCGATTTTGGGGTTTAAGCCCCATTTCGTCCATGCTAAGATCCCTAGATAAGGCTATTTTAGCCACATTACTGATGTGTGAATTACAAGTCAGTGTTTGGTCGATAGTAACGCCCAAGTATTTGACTACTTTGGAAAATGGAATAAGAGAGTTGGGACTATTGTGGTTTTGCTAGGGTTTACTGACAAATTATTCTCTGTACACCATTTGTTGATGATGTTTAGAGATGTTTGATACAGTGCTCTGACAGGGGCCGATAACGCAAGCCACCACGTCATTTGCATAGCCCTGTATATCTAAATCGTTATTCGAGGCTTCGACCAGCAACTGGTCAATAAATAGCGACCACAGTAGGGGTGATAATACGCCTCCTTGTGGGCAACCTTTAGTTATTTTATAGCCTTTTGTGGTTCCGTGTCAACTTACACTGATAGTTCTATTGAGGAGCATAGATTTGATTTGTTGTTTCGTCAATTCCTTTAGCCTGATTCCTCTGGAGAGAGCGTGAATGGTGACATTATCGAATGCTCCTTCAATGTCAAGGAAAGCACAGAGAGCTATTTGCTTGTCCTCCAGAACCCACTCTATCCTGTCTGTGAGTTCCAGCAGAGCGGTCTCAGTGGACTTTCCTTTTAGGTAAGCGTGTTGCTTTGTGTGCGGAGGACGTTCCCGTAGAGGCCCATCTCTAATACATTCATCAATGACCTTTTCCATGCTTTTTAGTAGGAAAGAGGTGAGGCTTACTGGCCTGAAGAACTTTGGTTTGAAAATAATAATAATAATAACACATATCAAGGTTATAAAATACAATAAAAATGCTTACCGATGGGTCACCAGACATCAATGCGTCCCTAATAGTGTCCTTAATGAAATCTTCCCTAGGATCCATTTGGTAAATTTTAGCTTGGTCGAACCATAATTTACCGTGTCTTGTGGGCTGATGAAAATATTTTTCTTTTGATTTCCCTTCGTGATAGAAATCGTAGAGATGACCACATTTGCACTTCGTTTCCTTTATATAATTCATTGCAGATTCTTCCCTGTTTAAAAAATAATAATGAACATATTCATTCGGCTACAAATTTTCTTTTTTTTTACATTAAATAGGCTTACTCTTTGCCTCATTCTAAATCGTTACATTAAGAAGAAGCCTATAATGGAGCGAGCTTGCCTAGAAAAGCCTCTTTACTCGAGCTTTAAATAAACCAGGGTTGTAGGCACCCGGGAATACAGACGCAGGAACGGAATTCCGCTCCCTAGCTGTGCGCATAATAAAAGATGAGGAAAAGCGCTTTGTACGCAGACGTGGTATATCAACCAGGTTGGGGTGATAGCATGCAGTACGTCTGGTTTCCCGGTGGTAAAAAGGAGCGTGGGATGATCTCATGAAGCTCAATAGCACACTCTCCGAAGTACAATCTGTAGAATACCGACAATTAAGCAACTCTTAGTCGACGAGGGAGACTGTGGAGCAGGTTATTCACCAGACTATCATCCCCAATGTGTTTTCTTACTCTGCATTCCACCGAATCGAGCGCGGCCAGCTGGTATTATGCGAACCATCGCAAAGGTGGGAGCAGTATTCCATGCACGGACAAATTTGCGCTATATACAACATAAGGAGCTGTCACGGCGTGAATTACCGCTTAAAAACCCTATGTAGGATGCCCAGCTTTTTTGCCGCCGTCTGAGCTTTCAACTCGATGTTGATGACAACTTCATGCCAAGAAGTTCAAGATTTTCAGTGATTGATACTGTATCGCGGTTGTAAATTTACATGTAAAGAACAATTATTTTATGACAGTTCACTAATAGTTTATAGTTACCATGTTGCTATGCAGTCGCATGAACTATCGCATTTCTCTATAACTTCCCTTGGGTACTTCCAGTATCCTTGTATTACCGTGATAGCAGCCCCGTTTAGATTAACAATTCCGCCATTTATGGGAGTGTACCCAGTTGGTTGAATACCAACATCTGGAATAAACCACACCTTTATTCATCAATAGCACAAAAATGACATTAATCCTACACTCAAATTGATTTTACTTGAGTACTTACAAAAAAATATTTTTTTTAAATTTTTCCCAAAATTTAATTGGAGCTATTTTTTAAAAGGTTGTTTAAAAACTAGAATCGTTCCATCTAACATTTAAATCTACACGATAAATATTGTATAAAAGGGCTCTTTATAACCATTAAACACGATTTCTAAAAGCTTTTATAAAAAGAAACTCTTCAAAAAAGGAAAAAATAAAAAAATTGGAGTCGGTGCCAGCCAAGGCAAGAAAAATAAGTTTTTATTTCCTAATTTTTAGTTACATCATTCATGTGCTGTTACTTACACTAAAAATCGGCCCATACACAACAATGATGTCATCTAGGTAAGGACTACTTGCTATAACGTAAATTATATTGTGTAAATGTAATATATGTAATATATATGTTAAATTATATTTTTCAGAGTTATGAAAAAACTACTAGCCAGATCTTCGTAAAAATTATATGGGACCACACTTGAACTATGTTCTTTCAGATAAAAAAATAATGATTAAAATAGGTTGGCAACATAACTGACGACGTTATATTAAAACATACATGAAATAAATTAAAATAAAATATAAAGTCAACCTAAGAACCTCTACCTTATTTGAAGTCGGTTAAAAAGTCACTCTAGTAATGGTAGTCAAATCTGGCTAATGGTACTGGCAAAGGATTTGCAAAAAAAACGTATATAGGTGAAAATATACAATTAAACAATCAATAAACAAAGGGTGATTTTACATTATATTGTGACCATCAACAGGTTTTTTTATGTGTATTAACAATGTTTGTCTGGTGCAGGCGCATTAATTCTACAGTCCATTTTATGGTATTAATTAATTATATTTAAAAATATAAAAATCCCTTTAGGCATTTTCAGTAAAAAAAACTTTAAAACAATATTATTTCCGAAACCTAAGTTATAGGATTTTCAAAGTTGAAATAACGTCCATAACAAATGAAATTCTACTCAAACCCTTACTGTAGATATTTATCAGTCATAGGATCGAGAGTTTCGAGTCCGTTTTCTTAAAACGCTCAATAAGGGGAAGGGGGAAAACTGCAAGGTGGGTTTCCAATAACCGCAAATTATGTTCAGAAAAAGAAATTAACACTGTAGGATCTAATGTGAATTTTTGGCCGGAAATAATTTGAAGTGTTACCATAAAGTAAAGTATATTTACCAGCACCATCGACTCGAAACAAGAAGTATATCTTCTACTTTTTTATCTAAGTACTTATAAAAGATAAGTGATTTGTGGTCGAGTAGAACGATTGATTCATCGCCTAATAAGAGTTCATATCAAAAACTTGGTCAAAATCTATGTTTTCTAAAGGTAAAACATGAGACTTACTTGCTAAAATATAACGGGGGGACCCTCCAGTAAATGATACTCCAGAAACTTGATACTGCATGTTATCGAAATTAGACTTATGTCTGGGTTTAGCTTTTTTCTTGAACATTTTGAGTTTGTTCACATAGGCCACCATTTTTGGATCTGTGTTACCTAAAAAGAAATGAGGAAAATTGAAAACGTGTTAGACGCGTTTTTTTAGACTTTCAGTATTTTAATGGTTTTCTAATATCTTTCCCTAAGTTTGCAAAAGTATTTAATTTAAAGACTTACGCAATGTGCTAGGCGGTTCCCAAAATTTGTAAGTACAAACTCTTTCTGCTTGCTTTGCTTTTTTATTCCTTTCCAATCGTTTTTCCATCTACACAGAAAATATTGAGTTATTTTTTCATGTTACTTTTTCTAATGTTACATTTAAATACCTATTTCTACTATAAAATAGGTATTATATAATCGTATATCTTAACGAATTAAAATTTTTAGATCACGGAAATAAATTATATAAGTAATTAATTTTAAACAAGAAAATATACTAGAAAAAAACAACTAGTCTCATGTCGCCCTGACGGGATGAGACTAGTTGTTTTTTTTCTAGTATATTTTCTTGTTTGATATTTATCCCACAAAAATAGCATTGTAAAATGCAAAATTAAAAAATGTACAATTAATTTTAACTTACAAAGGTGTCATCCTTGCAAAGTCTTTCGTAACTCTGAAAAACAAAATATTATACAAGTTATTTTACGTTGACCCAAACCCTCAATCACGAACAAATGTCACCTAAAGTTCAAATAAAATTACAATCGGAGAACTTCCGGTTGACCACTAGAGTTTATTGGAAAACTATTTTTTTTCGAAATGTAATAAGATAAGGTTAAAGAAATATTTTATTATTTAAATGGAACACCTAATTATGTTCTAATATTTGTGATATACACGTTTTCCATAGCTCTAATACTTTTTGAAATAATTCTTCCTAAAAAAAATCTACTGGACGACGGGGAACTTCCCCGACTGTACCTAGTTCGTAATAAATGGTTTTGAGGTTTTGGGTAAACGTAATATAACTTTATATAACTAACACATTTTTCCTTATTTTTGAATTGATTTTACGTATGTAGCCCTGTATGAGGGAGGTACATTACATACAGCGCATAAGGAATAATAAAATTAATCTTGATAACATTCACATATACATCGCCATGATCCTCATAATCGGTGTTGAACGACTGCAAATACAGCGAGAGCGGAAACAATTCAAAGTCTTAACAGGCTTTCTGAAGCACGAGAGAGCTCAAGTGAATACATTTTTGGTCTCTCATTCCGTGCTGCGACTGTGACAAATCATAGTGTAAGTTGCTTTGCCGCCATATTCGCAAACCGAACGCGCTACTGCACTGCACCACCGATTTCCTCCAAAGTAACTTAAACAAAAATGAAATTCAGAATTCTCACGTCATCGCTTCGCAATCGAAATTTGTATCCAATTGGTTCAAAGGCTTTCTTTTTCTTCCCATTCCCATGGGTACTATATAAAGGCGCATGCATCTTCTGTAAGTACAGGCCGTAACGAACTTTTGGCTCATAATATTCATTTTTTTCTGTAAAAGTATATAAGTATTATAAAATATTGGTCATTATTATCAGGTACCTACTTGTCTTCGAAAGTTGATGATATTTTTTTTATTATATCGAACAAGGTGTGTAAATAATTCAGTTGTGCGATGTTTTATTCCATTCATGCTTTATTGGTGCGATGTGACGTTAGTGCGAAAAATCCTGTTGCGAAAAACCCTATGCTGCAGGGCTAACATGCACGTCACGAGATAATTTTCTCACGCCATTTTCTCGTGGTGAGATGACATATCTCTACTTCTCGACTGTCGGTAACATTGCACTACATTTTGTCATGTCGTTCTGTCAAACGTAGACTTCGAGAACTTTTCTCTTTAAACTGCAACATACGCGCCATATTTTCTCATAAATAATCGAGTTTTGACATTTAGTTTCGATTTATTTGTCGTCGATCATTTTGTTCGAAGAGATAGCTGGAAAAACGTAAAAAGTGTTGCGAAAAATGGCAGTGCCGTATTACAATTATTTATTAACTATATATGAAGAGAGGTGGAATAGGCGGATCGAAAGGAAGCGCATACGAGACGTCTGCGACCCTTCGATCTTCGCGACAGCGAGTTCCAGTCGCTGTGGCGGATCACAAAGCCTATGGCCTATGTTCTGCCATATACTGGCACAGATACGTTATCTGTGCCTTGTTACTTCTGATGCTAAAACAATAGGTACAGTACAATACTTAGTATACGAATGTACTAAGATTACGAATATAAATATTAAATGCGAGCAATCATACAATCACAAATACCAAACTATACTATCAATAACTAACGAATATAATTATATACTTACGTTTTCTTTTGAAATGCCATTTCAAACTAAATTCAACTACCTAAATTCAAAATAAAATAAACAAAACCACAGCCCCGGACCGGACTTAGACAAGAATGACACATGTGAATGTGACGTTTCGGTGAAGACACCGGTTTAAAAATTGACAATAGTGCTATCTTTGTCATTATTCATAATCGCAAAAGAAAAGAAACATTTTATTTTTTTATTTAATGAACTTGACAACAAGACTATTGGCCTTGCTTAACATTTCATTCGTTCAATTTGTTGTGTATGGGTGGTTTTAGTCACCATAGACACACATGATTATCAGTGTTTTCATTTAAAAATAAAACTTGACGTTTCGTCATGAAAGGGATATCTCACGACGTGATGATTCTCTCTCGTGGCGCGTATGTTGCGAATTGCGAGAAAATTATCGAGATTGACAATTTTTCTCATCCCATCTCGAATTTTCTCATGGTCGCGCATGTTAGCCCTGCTGGTATAGTAGATACTTAGTTTTCGTAGAACGTACTTTTCGGCTTTTCAGGAGGGGGAGACTTTTCAGTATGTGTAAGTTTTTCAAGCCTCTCGACACACTCTGCCAGGTCGATGAATACAAGGCATGACATTAAAATCATAGCACTAATGTCGTATGCTGAAAACAAAAATGTGTTAGGTTTTGATTACAATAATTGGTTATTAATATTAAGTTTACAGAATTTACTAATTATTACATTATGTAATTTACCTATTCTAACTTATACAAGATTAAATAAAATATCGATTTATTGTATTACTTCCGTTTTATTTGAAGTAGTCAACTTGACTATATTGCAAAAGCGAATGGGGGTCGTTGTCGAGAAAAGAGGGAACGACGACGCTTCTGAGAAGGGCGTAACATTGTTGTGTTCAGGGAAAATAGTGTTAAGATTGTGTTGATTCGAGTGAAAAACATTGTTGAGTGTATTATAAGTTGAAGAGTGTTAATGGAACATTGGAAATAAATCGTTGGAAACGTTGACGAAGTTTAATTTTCTGACCTAATCCAAAAAATAGTAATTATTTATTTTATTACGTAGTCCATAAGGCGGTCTCAAGGTCATGTATAGTCTGATGTGCCGCCGTGTGTACATAATTCAACACTTAAAACTTCCACAGACATTTTATTGTGTTTAAGTGGTACCTAGATAGTAAGGTAGGTATATCTATCCATAGGTACTTTTACTATGATCAGAGAATGATTTACTATTTTCTTGCTAGGTAGGTATTTAAAAATAAGTGTCAACTGCTTTCTGCTGCTGTTTTGACCGATTGCTGTTTTTTATCGTTACTCCCATGGGTATTTTTAGAATATCGAAGTATTCCGAATGTTTCGTAATACTTCAAATATTTCGAAAGTATTCCACGGGAATGATTCGGAATTTTTGCCGACAGCAACTCTAGGTATAATAACTCTACTAATACCACGTGGAGTCGGGGTTGACTAGTTCGGTTCTGTTAGCAATTTCGACCTAATCAACACTAATTTGATTTAAATCTTTGCTATAATATCTCTACTAACCTAATTTCCTCCACGTAATTATGAACTTGTCTCCCAGATGAACCAGTAGCTGAAGGCGTCTCCAATTGATCTTAAGATATAGTTGGTAATTTCAATTTCAATTATCTCACGAACTATGCATTTGCTCCGGTTGGAAGTTGGTGGGGGGTAGGGGGGAGGACCACCACAGTGTGATCGTCAATTATCTGAAGCCAAAAGCTTCGGATAATTGAAGATCGCACCCATGAAAAAACTAAACAATACAGGACAAATTATTTTGTAAAACAAATACGACTACAATATAAATAAAAATTATTACTCTGCTAATCCCGCCAACAAAGAACACACACCATCAGTCACAACTACACCACAATACAACAACACAGCGAACGACAAACACAACAGAAAGTTACAAAAAAAGACAAATAAAGTTAAACAACGCATTTAATTTGAACGTAAACATATTCTAATGGCCATAGAGATGTGCTGAATCAGACTTACTCGCCTGCCTGAGTACAGGGTACTAATTCTCGCGCCTTCGACATCTTGAATTCGACATTTTTATTTCCTTAATTTCTTTATTAAAAATTTATGTAAAATCTCTACTACTGTCAAAAACCTTTAGTTTAAATTATCTTTGATAATCCTATAATGTCGAAGATTGCTTTCAGCGAGCTTTTAATACAGATTTTTTACTCTAAAAAATGTCGAATTTGAGATGTCGAAGGCGCGAGAATTCGGCCCCTGAACTGACTCGAATACCTAGCAGGTACTCACTCACGTACTCGAGTATTTAGAATACTATATTTGGATCCACAATACTCGAATACAGGTTTCGAGTCTTCTAACTTCACGCGTACAATCTAATTTTAAATGTTTAAAGAGCATTGTGAAGTTAGTCACGCACGACGCGAGAAGTGTTTATGACTCATTGCAGCTTCGAACGTGTTTATAATTCCTATCCGGACTGTCAGTTTAATGAGATGTTAGAGATTTAAGTAATTATTTGTTTCTTGTTAAAAGTTATCATTTTATTTAATCTGTCGAACTGTCGGTTTGTATAATTTAGTGTTATCTAAATACAACACCGACTGTGTGATAGAAAGGGATGGCTCCGCAGAAAAAATCCGAAGTATGGAACTTATCAATACCAAAAATGATTACATGATTAATGACTGACTGATTATATAATAAGAGGCACTGAACGCCTGTGCGAGAGAAGGAAAACTTGAAATAAACCCTCTACCAACCCGTCTAGGCAGCGTGGTAGCAGTTAATAATAAATAATTACATACAATCACACCAATTATCTAGCCCACATTAAGTTTCGTGAAGAACTTGTGTTACGGATACTAGATAACGGATGAACATACTATATACTTTTTTTTGCAAATACATACTTAGCATACATATTAAACACACAGACCAAGACAAATAGACATGTTCATATTTGTCTTGTCCGGGGATCAAACCCGGGACCTCTGGCGTAGATATACATTATTCTGTTATTATTTACTTTCTTAGCGTGCATACATGATTTTTGATTTGAGTTGAAATATTAGAATTTGTCGTGAAAAGCAAACTATAAAGTTCGAAGAGTACTCGAGTCCACTGAAGTAGTTTCGAATACTCGTGCCAGTACTCGAATACCTGTCCAAGTCCTCTGACTCGAGTCCTAGTTCGATTATTTTTATAACGATTACCAAAATATTCGAATACCAAATATAGCCGTCTCGGCACATCACTAGGTCACAGACTACAGACAAGACAGACCATCATAATCGCAGACAAACAAGAAGAAGATGGTGGTTATAAAGAGTCTGACTCACGAAATATGGCGCATGAGAGACTGTAGTCACCTTCAACATCCGCAAATGAACGCTATTACTATGGAAGATAATTTGAGTACCAGAGAAATTCCGCACGACAACTTTCGTGACACGGACTTAAGACTATTTTGAATGGAAATAGTTTTTTTATTATTATTTAACATGAATTAGGTACATTACATCTCACTTATGTTGCTAGAATCAACGCCGTAAAACTAGATTATTATCAGGTTAGTTTAGCCTTTTTATCCATCAATGTACGTAAATGGTTGTCACCCTAATTTGATATTTTCATACAAATTTCAATCTTGAATTGTATCGTAAGTACTGCACTGATTGGTTCCGGGTAAAGATAGATCCTCAGTGACGGAAATTCTCTTTACTGTGAATTGCTTTTCAACATTCGTAACGCAAAATTCACGTAACGTAACGGCTTCAAAGATGGGCCACACAGTGTGACGGTAAGAAATATAGTTTTTGCTTTTTCATATTGATGCCTTGTTATTTGAACGAATTTCATGTGTTAAATGCTGTCACATATCAAACGTAACGCTGGTAGAATGTTTCGTTTGGCTCCAAACGGTATGATTATTGATATTTTGGCAATTGAAAATTTGACCATACGGTTCTGTATGTACCATGTTTAAACGTCGATTTTATGAGATCTGTTCTATTTTAAACGATGCTCGAGTGTTACATCTTATTTATTTTTGCGTCACTGACGATCTAGGAACTGAAACTGGACTTTCGTTCGCTAGTTTTTGTTATTTCCAGCATCCATCTTCTTAAGCGTCATCCCGTGAGGCCCATCTTTAAATGCCAATAATTCTTAAACGCTTGCGTTACGAATGTTTTGAATACCGAAATAAGACATTATTTATCCGGTACTGAAGGTTTTTATAGCACCCAAGGTGAAAGGTGTAAGGTACACACGGGGTGACTGTAATGAAATGAAAAGGAATGATGGGATCAAATGCCTGACTTTCTCGATTTGGACTACATTTTAGTTTTTATTAAATATCTCACAAATTACCGATCAGAAAAATCTAAAATAAAAACTGTGAGCTTATGACACTAAAATCTCGAAATGGATTTTTTATTTTAGTGCTTTATAGAAAATGAAATGTTGTCCATTAAGCATAGTTAAGTATATACATGCAAGGTCGCTTTTACGGAATACAGAAACTCAAACGTCGCACGAAAATCAGTAGAATCCTCGAGACGAGTAAAGACGAGTAAAAAAAAAAAATAGAGCTCCAGACGGTTAGTCAAAACCGCAAAGGTTCGTCCCATCCAGTCGCAAAATCTGGGCCGACCGGATGTGAAATTTGGGCCGACCGGACGCGAAGTCTGGCCCGACCGGATGCGGAATTTGGACCGACCGGATGCATAATCTGGACCGACCGGATGCGGAATCTGAACCGATCGGATGCGAAATGTGAACCGACCGGTCGCGGGATCTTATCCGACCGTGATCGGAGTCTGGCCCGAATGGATGTCTTAATCTACTAATCACTATGCCCGATTACAACCGAAAAATCTACAATTTGTTGTGACAAAGATTGTTGTGTTTAGCCTTTTTCAGGCTCTCGCATAACACGTTAAAAGTACATTATTATAAAAATTTCCTTTGCCTCTTCAGATGGCAACCTAGCAAGGGTTCGTAACACTGGGAGAACTTTTTACCAGATAAGGAGAAGAAGAGGATGAGGAACTCTTGTCGAAGATCAAGACAATTATAGAAGACAGCCTCCCCGCGGGATGGAAGGAGTGGAAGGTTGACTGGTCTAAGAGGAACTTTTGGGAAATAAAATTGACCATAGGGTTTTGAATAAGATTCGATTTGCCTCACCCTCAATAGAGCTGGCTCAGGCGTTTCCCCTGAAACAAAGTCACTTGGTGAAAAAACTTACCGAAACATGAAAATAAAACTCCTGGAATGGGATATATGCAGATCACTGATCACTAAACCAAATCATGTAGCAGCAAAACTACGTGTCTACACACGAGCTCTTAAACCAGCGCCTGAAACTACAAGAATAAAAAAGTGTCCGAGCAACATCCGGAAGCCACGGAGAGCATTAAAAAAATGCTGGCCGCTGAAAGTGAGTTTCGTACGATTTCGGATGATCTGCTCCAACACACTTGCGGCAAACGAGCTGAGATAATTGAGGTACGCCAAAAG
The DNA here is from genome assembly GCA_910589605.1 of Chrysoteuchia culmella. Lineage (NCBI taxonomy): Eukaryota > Metazoa > Arthropoda > Insecta > Lepidoptera > Crambidae > Chrysoteuchia > Chrysoteuchia culmella. The sequence continues at coordinate 13,755,182 of OU342651.1, read as the reverse complement.
TCTAAAAACAACTCTTACAGGGCAGTTATAAACGAAATTCCTCCATCAGGAACACAGCTCTGTGATGACGAAAACCTACAAGAGGCAATTAAGATTCACGGGGTTTCTAAAATTGCTCCTCCCCCTCGCCGACCGTTTTCTTAAAGAGAACACAAAAAACAACCCCGGGAACAAAACTTTCCGAAACCAAAATCACAACAGAATAGTAAACAATGTAGAAAAACCGACTTTAAACAGCGAACTCAAAAAAATCATGTACCAAAAGAAGGTGCCCAAAGACGTCACAATTTTAAGTAAAGGAAAGGGGGGGGGGGGGAGTGGATGGAGCGAAAGCGATATATTTGACTGCAAAGGCTTCCGAGCGGGACGACTATAGTCAATCACCTATCGGCTTGGAAAATTTTAAAGGCTCCAAACGCCATTTTAAATATTATAAAAGGCTATGTCATTCCTTTCTCCAAAAAGCCACCAACAACTTTTCTCACAAAAACTTTATTGCAAAGATACCGGACATCCACATCTCCACTGATGGACTAGGAAATAAGCAAAATGATCCACAAAGGTACTATACGAAAATTTAACGGCAAAACTGGCTTTCTCTCCAAAATGTTCTTAACCCCTAAGTCAGATGGTCGATGGAGATCAGTGTTCAACTTAAGAAGACTAAACAACTTCCGCAGGTTACAAAAAAATCGCCTTATAAATCACAGAAAACTGCAGTTTTTCCTTAAAAACGAGACTACATAACAAAAATAGACCTTTCACAGGTATACTACCACGTACCAATCCAAGAGAGACATCGGCGTTACCTGGCCCAACATTACCGAAACTCAACTTATGTTCTAATAGCTCTCTCCCCTTTGGGCTGAGCTCTGCCCTATAAATCTTCGCCAAACTAACAAATTGGATAGTCAAGATATTCAGAAAACAGAATATCAGAGTAGTGGTATACTTAGACGATTTCTTGATAGTAAATCAAAACCCGCAGGCGCTGAAGTTAGAAGTATCCGTCGGCCTAAAGACACTATCAAATTTAGGTTTTATGATAAACTGAGAGAAGTCGGTGCTAAATCTTACACAAAACATAACCTTCTGGGGGATAAGCTGGAACACGAAAATAAACCTCAAAATTTACCGTCGGAAAAAGTGCAAGCAATGGAGAAAACCTTTTTTTTTTACAGCTATCTTGCCTGATGGAAAGCAAAGATGCGATCTAGGATGTAACGCGCTTGCCTAGAAGATACCTATTCACTCGTGACTTGAAGACCCCCAAATTGTAAGTGTCAGGAAACACAGACTCTGGCAAGGAGTTCCACTCTTTGGCGGTGCGGATGATAAATGTCGAGTCAAAACGCTTAGTGCGACTCTTGGGTATATCAACCATATAATTGTGGCACCTGTTTGTACGTCTGGTTGTCCGATGTAAAAATGGGGATGGTGGAATGAGGCTGTGCTATTCCGCTGCACACACTCCGAAATGTAACCTATAGAAAACAGATAGACCAGCAACCTTCCATCTATGTTCAAGGCTCTTCAACTTATTAAATAATTCATCGTTGCCGATGAGCTTTTTGGCCCTCCTTTCGATTGACTCAATCGTCTGGAGTAAGTATTTGGCAGAACCATCCCAAAGCTGAGAACAGTACTCCATACACGATCGAACTTTGATTGAGCAACTGTTCCGGGGTGAAGTACTTTCTCACCAGAATGCCAAGTTTTTTTGAGGCCAATTGAGCTTTACCTACTCTCAATAAAAGAGCCAAAATTGAGAGTCGGAGACAATGTAATGCCGAGCAGCTCAAGGTGGTCAGTAATCGGCACGGAAATATTTCGGAAAGTAGGAGTTAAGATTAAGTGAAAAGGACTCCTTTTTGCGGAGAAAAGACACGCCTGGGTCTTTGACGGGTTGAACCTGACCAGATTGGCATCGCCCCATTTAGATACTGCCTGCAGGGACAGGTTCATACGATTGACTATCGCCTCCCTATGACACTGGACTTGTTCAGCACTGGCACGTGCATCAGACATATAGCTCTCTAGAAGGTTCTGTCATCTGGTTATCCCAAAATACCAGGCATTAGTAGGTCATTTATATGAAGCAGAAAAAGTGTTGCAGAGAGAACTGAACCCTGAGGGACACCGGCATTAATAGCCAACTGATCCGACGAGCAACCATCAATGACCACTCGTATCGACCGATCCCTCAGGAAATCCGATACCCAGACACATAAGCCGGCGGGTAGTCCATATGACGGAAGCTTGCTAATAATAAGGCTTTCGTGCCATATCCTGTCAAAAGCCCTCGAGATATCAAGAGAGACGGCAAGCGCCTCACCATGTCTCTCGATGACTTCGCTCTAAATGTAAGTGGCGTATGCTAGAAGATCACCTGTAGACCTGTTCTGGCGAAACCCATATTGTCGATCGCTAAGGAGGTAATTTCCTTCTAGATACGACAGGAGCCTATGGTTCAGTACACGTTCCATTATCTTACAGAGTTACCCTCTGAAGTTGCAAGAATCTTTGCTATCTATTCTATCAAAAGAAATTATCGCATGGAACTATGTCTGCACAAATCAACTATTGCAACGTTTTCAAATCCCTTTAACGCCGAAAGACTATCCAGTAGCCCAATAATAAAACATATTTTGAAAGGAACAAAAATTTGGGATGTAAACAGATTACTAAATTGGATAAACGACAATCCGCCTGATCCAAATAATCTTTTCCAAGATTCCAGACATCTATCTTTACTTCTGCTGCTTCCATCCGGGAGAAGAGTGCATGATCTGACACTACTTCGACAAGATTCCGGTTTCCTAGAACTGTCGGAAAACGAAGTTATCTTTTGACCTGAATACGGTTAAAAAACAGACAAATCTCAATATGTTCAATCGGGTTGGAAGTTCCTTAGGAATGAGCAGCAACTATGGAACATTATTTATTGGCTGAATCAATACATTAACATATCAAATCAACGGAGGCACGCAAATAGCCAAACAATCCCTTTTTTTATTCGTGACAACCAGAGGCAAGACAGGTCCGGCCTCTCTATCTATAATAGCCGGTTGGGTGCGAACTGCCTTATTATCTGCAGGAATCGAAACACGTGCAGGCAGCACTCGGTCTGCAGTGGCAACCTTCAGATTGAACAACAATCTACCTTTGGATGAAGTACTGAGGAAAGGAAATTGCCAAGACCCAAAAATTTTTTCAAACATTATTACAGAGAAGACGATAAATTCCCATCTCATGATGGTACTAATTGTTTTGTACCAGTGTAATATTAAGACTGATTGACAAATTTTTGTGATATTAATTTGAGACTGATTACCATAGGTACCTTTCTTTAAATTGTTGGGTTGTGTTGTGATTAAATTGAACTTTATTATGTAGTTATAATTTTAATTTACAATCTAAGGCTGATTACTTAGTTGATTACCCTATTAAAAATTGTTGTGATTAAGCAATAGTTTAACTAAAAGAAATAGTAATTAGAAGTATTAAGTAACTTTTTATGTTCCTAATTCCTTTAAACTTTAGTTACCTACATTTAATTTTTGCTGTAAGAAAGAGAATCTGTTGATATAACGTTTAAATTCTTAATAAAACTTCATTACTGTTATTTTACCTGATGTGTATTTACTTTATCACAGTAAAATAACCATAATTTATAAATAATGCCTATCCTATATCTATATACTTATTTAAATAGGTTAATACTACCTATCACAGTACCTACGCTGCTTCTTGTCAGTTATCATTTTTATTTACAATATTTGATCATGTTCCATTTTTTATAAGAATAACTAACACGCCGGCAGATTATAAACACATCTCAGAGGTCAGGCCTCAGGCACAGGCACAGAGCCGAAATAGACCAATTTTACCCCCGAAGGGAATAAAATTGATATTACGGGTCTTGCCGTAGGCCTGACCCTGACCCAGGCAATTTTTCTTGCCAGCTAGGTACTGAAGAGAAAGTCCGCAGACTAGCTAGACCGCAACTTGCCGACACAGATTATATAGAGTGACAGCGATTAGGTAAGTGACAGGGAAGAAATAGGATAGGATGTAGCTACGTTCACCCACTTCGCGACCGTATAACAAGAGAATTTTATAATTCAGAGGTCAAGACCTGAAATATCAATTTTATTCCCTTCGGGAGTGAAATTGGTCTATTAATACGATTAACTAATAACACACACAACCAACTAATTAACAAAAATTGTATTCAGAATTTTCTCAAACATGCATGGAAATGTTGTCATTATTTACGAAAAAAGAATTCGCGAAGTATCGAATTTACGGACAAAGAAAATCACAGCACGCCGTTTCATACACAACATTGCTGGAGCGCTGTAATGTTCCAAATTGAAAAAGACGCTCCTGCAATGAATTTGATTTTCTTTTAGTAATTATTAAATGTATAATATAAAAAGTATGTTTTATTTCCCTGCATTCTTTTGAGAAAAGCACTATATATGCCTCGGCGGAAATAGCAATTGCCTGTCTCGTATTAGTAAAGTCCTCGCCTACGGCTCGGCCTTCAAACTCATACTCGAAATTCAATTGCCTATTTTAATACATTATTGCAAAGGGCAATAATGTATTACTCATATGAAAAATATGAACATGGCTGTATGTCGCGGGGTCCCTAGCACCGAGAAAAGAAAATTGCATTGACATGATTTTCGATCCTTTCGATATTTTTTTCCGCGAATTGTTAAATTGTTGTCATTTATTATTTTTATAAATTATAGTTTCTTTTTTATTTAACGTCATAATAGGTACATAGTATGTATAAAGTAGAGTATACTTCTCGGGGATAAAAGTGTCTGGGCAGAGTTGAATCCTTCGCTTCATTCAGGATTCTTATCATAATTCCTTCGCTTCGCTCAGAAATTAACATTTAAATTCCCTCACTACGTTCGGGCATTAAATCCCTCATTTCGCCCAGGATTCAATATGCTGCCCGTGCTTTATCCCCTTAGTGCATAATCTACTATTATTAGCTTCCACGATAGAGACTTGTCCTAGTGTGGCAGCAGTTGCTGTTTTAGTGTCCTCTTTTTTTAATAAAGATTTTATAATTATTTTATAATTTTATTTTAATATTATAATTTTTTATATATTTTTATAATTTATAATAGTAGCCACCGAATAAAATAGAATATAACGTTGCAACTTTTCATTTATTCATTTTTTTCTTAAAATATAAATAGTTACAATATTTGCATCTTAACTACGCATCGTAAACATACATATTAGTTACCGACAATGACAATAATTTACAACAATTTGAAATCTGGAGGATTTCACTAAAAGCCATACTAAATTACTTACTAATCAAATAGGTAATACTGAAGCTATCAATGGACTGTAAAGAGAGTTACGATTAAAAGGCTCAAACTAGACCAAAGAATACTTAAACACAACCAAGACTGGCCCTGAAAAGACATTATAAATGAATCGAGTAATCGAGTCACGCAACAATACAACAAGAATAAACAAAATACGTAACATATTCTACGTCAGTGGACACGTCTTCGCTCCACTTTTCGGAGTAAGCTCAGAGCTATAGGGGTTTATTATGAAAGTGTCCTTCATCCTCCCTGGCATGTAAGTGAAATAAACATCTCTGAAAAAAAACACAAATGATTTTTTCTTTTGGGAAAAAGTTCAGCACTTTTGAGTAAAGCAATGCCATTTGGTATGAGTGTTAAACACTTAAACTTAAGCCCAAAAACACCCGGTAGGTACTTCCAACCCCGTGTCTGGTGGGGGTAAGGGGTCAAGGTACAGAATTTTTGGCAAAGTACAGAAAAAAAATCTGGCGTATTTATTTCTTTGAACATTTGAATCAGTAAGTAAGGTAACTAAGGCAATGCACAATTCATTCCCCATAACAGTTTTTAGGGTTCCGTAGCAAAATATGACGCAATACATAAAATAATAATAAGTTTATTATATATATCACTTTTAGTAGTAAAAAAATGCAAACAAATCCTTATATTTTCATATTTTTCTATAAACAATATCTTTCTTTACCCATGTCATTTTATTAATGTTATACTTATCACCTTCTTTATTTATAAACGAAGTCGTAAGTAACATTATTAAATAAAGACAAATATTAATAGAATTTTATTTTCAGTCTCCTCCAGTACATTTGAGTCATTAACATCTTACTAATTGTAGGCATGCTTGTGCAGCCATCGGAGTTTGGGTCCACAGTGGCATCCAAACTTCTTCTAATTCCCGCCAACCCCATTCTTTCGTTTCTACTAAAAGTAAGAAATTTTTTATTATTTTGTGTATTGCGTGATATTTTGCTAAAATGTGGGCTTTATCTAATTACCTTAAAACGACACCAAACTTGACTCAAAGGTCCAAATAAATGCGCTAGTTTTTTTTTCTGAGCTCCGGAAATTCTGTACTTTGACCCAGCCTGACACGGAGTTGGAAGTGCCACAGGGCGTTTTGGGCTTAGGTTAACGTGTATAACATGCATACCAAATGGCATTGCTCTACTCAATTTTGCTGGCCTCTCCATACAAGCATTCCCAATAGAAAACGGACCATAACAGAAATCAAATATCTTATACAATAACTTGCAACTTACAGAAAAGCCTTGCTTGGATAAGGGTCATATTTCATGGTGGACCACCACAAACGAGTTTGGATTAGTTGTTTCTTTTGATTTCTTGTAACGAAATCATTGAGCATCACTTCAAACTGTAATTGAAAATACCATTATTCGAAAAGAAGTCGTAATCGTAGGCTACGAGTCGTCGCCGGCGTCGTAGTCGTAGGCTACGAACCGAATCGTAGCACGAAATAGTTATTTGTTATGCAAAGCTGGAAAGGTGGATTTTGTGGTGAGTTACCTCTATCGCAACCTGAGCGTCGCGAGGGTTTCAAAGGTACGAGACGCTAAAAACTTTTCTGCCGAGCGCAACACACAATTTTTCACCTCACAACAGCGAAGAACATTTAAAGGTTGTTTCCGCGGTCAACTTCGGGTAAAAAATCTTTAAACATAAAGTTTAATCTAAATTACCTTATTCTCGTTGTTATAATGATATAAATAAAATAATAATAAAAATGGGAGTATTATAGTTAATTCAAAGTTATTTAAAGTAGGAATACATTGACATTGACATGAGGTACAAGTAAGACAACGACAATTTAAAAATAAAGATTTATGTCACGTTCCGAAATCCAATTAAAGGTAGTGAAGTCTCACCCAGCCTAATGTAAAATTCTTTTAATCTTATTGTTATTGTTTTTATGATTCAATGAACTAAAATAATGTAATAAAACCAAAATAAGAATAAAGTGTAACAAAAAAGTCAATATTGCGATTCGGGACGTATTATGACATATTTTTAGGCACAGACATAGATTTAGATCTATGTCTGTGTTTTTAGATATTAAATTAAAAAAGTACTTTACCGCGCTAGGCCGCAAAAAGCGATTTTCTACGCAGAAACTGAATGAAAAAACCTCCTTTTCCGAGCGCGTGAGGTGAAAATTACATTTAAAGGAAAGTAAACAAGATAATGCGTCTTACGTCTTACCAAAGTTTGAACCATATATCGATGTGACCAATCAAAGTGCTCAAGCTCTTTTAATGTAAATGGAATTTTGTACGCTAATGCTTTGAAATCCCTGTGTTTCAGATCTAGCCAACGTCTCTGGGACTGCAAAATTAACTGTTCTGGAATTAAGAAGTTAGAAACTGTTAGAAATTAATTAAGTCTAGTATTTTTCATAGACAAAAAATCATCGCTATGTGACAACATTTTAAATTCTGCATGAAATAAGTACATAAAAAAACGTTACTTTTTTATATTACCCTTATTACTATTATGCATATTAGGCAAATTACTATAATCTTTAGATCATAAAAGCTACTTACTATGCTGTTTGGGCGAGATGGGCCCTTTAACTTTTTTTCTGACCCATTCTTGGAGATTGTTCAATAAGTTCGCCTTAGGAAGGTGTGGTATCAGGAGCGGAGTGTCCGACAGGTCCGCCAATAGAGCCTTAAGTGAAGTAAAATATATAATTATAAAGTGAAATTTTATATTATATGATATTGTAATTATGGTTAGTTGTTTGTGAAATTAGAACATCGTCAAAAAGCGAATTGCATTATTCTATAAGTACATCGGAAGATTAGCGAACATCGAATCAAATTAAGAGAAACCGTAAATTGGTTAGCGAATTTGAATGGAATGGAAACCGCCATTTTCTTTTTTTTCTCTTTTTGAATGCAAATAATTATAACAAACTACCTACCGCCAATAGATCCGCTTCTTTCATTCCATATGGAGATACGGTCGACCCGGATGGTTCAGGCTAAAATTGAAGGTGACATGAAAGTATTAGCTTGTATTAGTATACTTAGTACAAATATAGTTACAATTATAATACGTACACTTAATCATAGTTTTGTAAAAGGAATTTACAATATTCGTCGTCGGACGTTCGGACGTCTCGTAGTTTTCAAAAATAAGTTAACACATATCAATTATTATTTGAGGATTTAGGGGCTTTGCAGCCCTGTTGAGGGCTGTAGTCACTGCGACCTAAGAGATCTATTGTAACTCGCCTCCTATTTATAGTACCTCTTTTAGCCCGGGCGGTGGCTTCTAGAAAGTCAAGAAACTTCCTAGCTTTAAGAGATTTTAGTATTTTTTTTGCTACGTCAAGAAGGTTGTCCCTAAGAAGTTGCATAGCCTGGTTCTTTAAGATACCACAGAAAGGCTCTGGGCCCATCTGCTGCCTTGAGCTACTTGTACTATTAAGTATTCTGTGCCTGAGCCAAGCAAGCAAGTTCATCGGCTTTTTCATTGCCAACGACTCCCGAATGACCTGGTACCCATTTCAGAATAAGTTTATTATTTTGACCCAGGTCATTTAATTTAATTACAGTTTCGAATTTATGATTAGTTTCGAATATCTGAGAAGATAAAGATAGATTGGTTTATGTTTTTTTTTTTTTAATCTTATAATTTTAACGAGGGTTTTTCCTTAGGAAATGCCACCCTCATAGGTAACACTACAAAAACTATAAAAATAAACACTTATCTACGATTAAGTCCACACTGAACAACATAATATAATAATTTGGCCGTTTTTGACAGAGGAGTTGCTAAAATACTATTGCTGAAACCAATCTCACAATTATACGGTGAACAAATGAACAATTGCAATCTCTCAGACGCGTTCCGCTCACACTCCATCATAATATGATGGACATCTTCAATGTCTCCACATACGCTGCATTTTGGGGAGTCTGTCTTTTTCATTAAATATGCAAAACTGTTTAGTGGAATGTGACCGGAGCGCAGTCTGAGTGCGGTGATAGTGTCTTGCCTGGTCATATTGGGATCGTCAAACCACGGGATTCCATTAAGTGTAGGCTGTATTGTTTTGTACCAAATTCCTTTTGAGAGAGACCTTTCATTAAAGTATTCTGTCCAGTTTTCACGACATTCTATTTTAGTTAACCTCAAGAGGTCTGTGAAATATGGTACACAGCTGCTATCAGTAACACCTATAGTAGCCGCTTCTTTCGCAAAGAAATCCGCTTGTTCGTTTCCTACGATACCAACATGAGCAGGGATCCACTGGAGCGTCACAAACTTTTGCCTCTGTTTTAGATCAAAGATAGATTGCAGAATCGAATAGGCAATCGGTGTTCCTCGATAATTCGAGGTACAGCGAGCCAAATGTTGCACTGCACTCTTGGAGTCTGTCAAAATAACAATTTTGTCAAAGCTGAGCGAACCTGCGTAAGAAAGCGCTTCCTGAATAGCTATGAGTTCCGCATGCATTATAGAAATTCTGCAATCTATCTTTAATCTACAGATACTATTAGTCTGTGGATCTACAAATGCAACTCCAATATTACAACCGTCTATGGATGCATCAGTATAAATTTTATAGAAATCGGAGTACTTGTCTAAGATGGAATGCTCACAGAGTTGTTTTAAGTCTTCATTTAAATATTTATTTTTCGGTTTGATTACACACTCGAAACTAGGTTTTAAGCATTCTGTAAGATCCATATTGCTCATCCATGTTTGTGCAGAATACATGCCTAACTGATTTTCTTGGTGTATAAGTATCTCATCAAACTTCTCATGCACTTGTAGAAGTACAGGTATTTTTTTGCGCCGCCAGAAGGGTCTATTCTTTAAAGATTGAAGTTCATTTAACAGTTTAATATTATCATTTTCTTTAAAAGACTTACATTTAAACCAAAATTTACTAGCTAAGTAAAATCTCCTTATCTGCAACGGTGGGATGGCAAGTTCATTTTCCATTACATGAATTGGAGTCGATTTGATGAAACTTCCTACCAATCTTAAACATTGGTTTTGTAATTTGTCAAGTTTGCCTAGATTGGTTTTACTACTATTACCATACAAAAAACTGCCATAATCAAGTCTGCTACGAATCAAGCTAATATAAATCCTTCTTAAATGCAAAGGATGCACTCCCCATCCCGGGCCGCGTAAGATTTTAATTATGTTTGTAAGTTTGATAGTTCGTTCTGCTAGCTCATTTATTTCTTTTGTCCATCTTAGTGACCGGTCAAGCCACAAACCCAGATATTTAACAGAATCTACTAAAGCTAAATTATTATTATTTAGTTTTAACTGGACTGCATCTTTACGAAAACCTCTTTGAAAGACACAAACTTTGGTTTTGGCTGTTGCAATTTCTAAACCAATAGGCTCCAATAATTTAACAATTAAATTTAATGCTGACTGCAGTTCCCTTGTACTATCTGCTAAGTTGTCATATGAAGCAAAAATAACCATATCATCTGCGTATTGGGAGATGTAAATATTTTTTATTTTTGAACAGATGTCTACTGTTGCTATATTAAATAATAACGGGGACAAAGGATCGCCTTGAGCCAAGCCCGAGCAAGTTTTCCTTTCAATTTCTGTGCTATCGATCAAAATCTTGAGATTTCGGTCCTTAAGAAAGTTCTACAGATAACTACAAATTTTGAAACCGGCACCAATACGATCTAACACCGAAACCAGATATGAAACATTGACATTATTGTATGCATTTTTAATATCAATAAAGCAAGCAACAGTATGTTTGTTTTGTGTAAATCCTATCAAAATATGTGAAACTAGAGTAGCTAAACTGTCCAGACAAGATTTTGTTTTTCTAAAGCCTGTAACACTGGGAGAGAAAAGATGATTCTTCTCACAATACCACTCCAATCTTTTGTTGATGATATTATGAAAGAGCTTACAAAGGCAAGACATCAGCGAGATAGGTCTTAATGATTTCGAATTATTTTGTTCTTGGCCCACTTTTGGAATTGGTAACACTTGAATATCTCGCCACTGACGAGGGACTACTGCAGAAGAAAAAATCATATTGTAAATATGAGTTAAAATTACTTTTGCATTTTCAGGGAGGTTTTTTAACATTAAATGAGATATTCCATCACAACCTGGTGTAGTATTTTTGTTAGAGATATTATTATTCAGCTCTGTAATGGAAATACTCGTCTCTAAGTTGGAATTACTTGAGGAAAACAAAGGACGATCCGGTGTTGCAAAATCTGGGGTTAGACTCTTAAGTAACTCAGAGGCTTTATCTTTATCCACACAAGTTCTAGTAGTCCTATAGCCCTTTAGCCATTTCATTTTACGATATAACTCACAAGAAGAAGTCGACTGATCACAGGATGAACAGAAATTTTGGAAACTGTTCGCCCTAGCTTTATATAATAAGTTTCTAGCTTGGTTGATCTTTTCTTTTAATAAGTCGGAATTGTGTGGAGTTGGGTTACGACGGAACCTAGAGAGGGCCATCCGACGCTCTGCTACAGCTTTCGATAAAGACGCATTCCAGTATTGTTTAGGGATGAACTTTTCATTAAGATTATTGCAATATTTAATGTAAGGAATAGAAAAATCTGCAGCTCTATTGACGTGATCTACAAACGAATCATAGTCTTTTTGCGAATCATTGGAATAGACAAAAGATTCAAGAGATTTTGACAGAGTATCCTTGTATAACGTCCAATCAGCTTCTTTAAAATTTCTCTTTTTCTGTAATTGAACAGGTATATTAACGGTAGTAGTCAGCTTCACCAAACTATGATCACTACCTAAAGTTTCGTTTAATACTTTATAATTTAGTCTCAAGGCTATATCAGAAGTTGCTAAGATTAAGTCAGGAGAATATTGATGTAAAACCCCATTTACGAATTTGACCCTGGTTGGTGTATCGTCGTTGATCGAAACATAACAACTTTCGGATAGGACCTTAACTATTTGTTCACCTCGGTGGTCAGTTTTACGAGACCAACTTTTATGGTGACCATTGATATCACTTAGAACAACTGATTTATTATCCGCTAATGACAAAATAGAGTCCCAATCAGTTGGATGAGTGCGTACATCAGACGGGCAATACACGGATATTATATTCTCAATGTTACAGCAGTTCAAAACCTTTATGTGTAACATTTGAATACCTGAATTCTTGTGAACAGTATCACATTTTATAGATTTTACCGATTTGTGAACAAAAACCGCAATACCTCCATAACCGTCATCACGGTCAAGGCGATGGATATAATAATCTTTAATTTTGAGTAAACTATCCGGTACCAACCAGGTTTCACAAACCGATGCAATATGAATCTTTTCTTGCAAAAGTAAATTCTCAAAACATGTTAATTTCGGACTTAAGCTTTGAGCATTCCAATGTAAGATGTTAACATTTACATTTTTTGTAATATTAGCCATTTAAATAGTCTAAGATCATTTTCAACACAGGCCAGTCTGAAACATTCTCAACAATAATTAAAATTATCCACTCTAAACAACATTTAACACCTAATTTTAATTTCTTACCAAAAGCTAGTTTTTGTAAAAATAATATTTCTTTTAATCTATTTATTAATTCCGTAAAAGTAACATCCTTCCCTTTTTCAAACGTATCACTATTGTTTTGAGGATTTTCGAGGAGTGGTTGTTCCATGAACGGTTCTGTAGATGCTCTAGATTTACTGTAGTTTCGTTGCTTCTTTGATATTGTTGTATTTTCTGTCTTAACGGATTCAGCGTCCCTGTGAATCTCTGCTCGTAACTTAGTCACCCTCGCGTATGTATTCCTCTCGTGTAATTCATTCTCAGTAAAATCAGTTAAAGGGGAAAAGAGGTTAGAAGCTTGTTCTAAAATCACACGTCCAGGCGTTGCTGTTACATTTGGGCGACTCGAAATTTTAGTTTCATATTTTTGTGGTGATTCTGGTACGTATATGGTGCAAGCTTTCCGGTAAGTACAGTTAAACTCTGACATAAGTTCACGGATCCTTTTTTCTTTTAAAAACACTGGACACGACTTGTCTACCATGGCAATTTACGCACACATATATTAGAGTGTCGCAATTCTCGTGGTTATTACAGCACTTTGGGCATGTTATTTTATCAGACGGACATCTTGAGTGTGTATGTCCTAGCTTCCAGCACTTGGAACATTGGGACACGGGGAATACATAGAGATCTACTTTAATTCGCAGATTATCGACATATATAAAAGGTGGTAGACTGGAACCCTTAAAACAAATACGTACAGTTTCGCTCGGAATCCATTCGCCCGTCGATGACCTTCGCTTCAAACGCATGACAGATGATGGTATAATGTCGTTTTTGCAGGATATGCTATTTAATATGTCTTCATTAGTTAGGTCTAAGTCAACGTCCTTGATAGTACCGTACGAGTAATTGACTTGGAAAGCTCTTTGAAAATTCCAGCCTTTCTCAATTAATTCTTTGCAATTAATTAATTTTTCCATACATTGTGCATTATTAAAGTCTATTCGAATTTTATAAGGGTTGAGATATTTAATTTTATTTATATCAAGTATGCCGTGGTTCTTGAAAAGTTTCGCAATGGCAAACTGTTTTGGTAATTTTTCTTTACTTGTTACGTACATTTCTAAACTATCCTGAGTTTTTATTTTCTTTCCTCTTGACATCACTTTCCACCCTTCTTGCTCATCTTCCTCTCTTCCTCTTTTAGTAGGTCCTAAATTATCTTCATTAATTTGTGTGTATTCTTCTCCCTGAATTATATCGTCATCTCTTCTCATGTAACTAGATGGGCTTGGAGTTCTCATATTCTCCTCTCTGCACGCCTCATCGCAATTATTATCTTCGCAATAAACATCCATTCTGCGTTAGGTCCTTTGTAGTGCATTATATAAAATAGGATGCGCGTGCGCCGCACGAACAATAGGTCGCCCGATAAGCGACCGCTCGGCCGGCGCGGCGGACAACGCAGGTAGGTAAAAAAAACAGCGGTCTCACACTCGGTTAACGCGTAAACAACTTATCGGCGCGGACACGTCTAGCTCACACGGTTACCGCAGCGAGACCCTGGTTTATGTTATGTAGTTTCGTTGACGGTTGGCTTCCGCATATTCTATAATGGCGTAAACCTCCGCTTGGAATATTGTGGCGTGTTTGCCTAGATTCAAACTTTTGCTGACTTTAGGACTTACGCCGAATATATCACATCCTACATTATCGCCCATTTTGGAGCCAACGAGTACACCAAAGCAGGCGTCCAGCCTTACAGGAGTAATGATCCTCAGAACACTCTTCTCTGCTCGGTATTTTCACCAAGTAATTTCTGGTGAAATTGCACAGTGGGAGCATGACGTCCTTAGTCATCGATAACGGATCGAGTTCAAGCATAGATTCTTGTAAAGATCTCAGTGCTTGAGAGTGTCATTTGACCTTGCCAGTCTTGTGTATCCTGTACATTTTCGCCTCCTTTGCAATAAAAAAGTGAAGGGGCGGTAGGTTTAGCAGGGTTTAGCATTTAGTTTAGCTCCTGGGGTGGTAGACATGGCGCCCGTTGCCATAAGGCATGCTAACCTCTGCACGCTGTTGAGCTTGTTTATGATTGTCGTTTTGGTAGCTTTGGAACGTTATCGTCGGCCTGACTATAGCTGTGTGCAGCCATAGAGCGATTTTGGGGTTTAAGCCCCATTTCGTCCATGCTAAGATCCCTAGATAAGGCTATTTTAGCCACATTACTGATGTGTGAATTACAAGTCAGTGTTTGGTCGATAGTAACGCCCAAGTATTTGACTACTTTGGAAAATGGAATAAGAGAGTTGGGACTATTGTGGTTTTGCTAGGGTTTACTGACAAATTATTCTCTGTACACCATTTGTTGATGATGTTTAGAGATGTTTGATACAGTGCTCTGACAGGGGCCGATAACGCAAGCCACCACGTCATTTGCATAGCCCTGTATATCTAAATCGTTATTCGAGGCTTCGACCAGCAACTGGTCAATAAATAGCGACCACAGTAGGGGTGATAATACGCCTCCTTGTGGGCAACCTTTAGTTATTTTATAGCCTTTTGTGGTTCCGTGTCAACTTACACTGATAGTTCTATTGAGGAGCATAGATTTGATTTGTTGTTTCGTCAATTCCTTTAGCCTGATTCCTCTGGAGAGAGCGTGAATGGTGACATTATCGAATGCTCCTTCAATGTCAAGGAAAGCACAGAGAGCTATTTGCTTGTCCTCCAGAACCCACTCTATCCTGTCTGTGAGTTCCAGCAGAGCGGTCTCAGTGGACTTTCCTTTTAGGTAAGCGTGTTGCTTTGTGTGCGGAGGACGTTCCCGTAGAGGCCCATCTCTAATACATTCATCAATGACCTTTTCCATGCTTTTTAGTAGGAAAGAGGTGAGGCTTACTGGCCTGAAGAACTTTGGTTTGAAAATAATAATAATAATAACACATATCAAGGTTATAAAATACAATAAAAATGCTTACCGATGGGTCACCAGACATCAATGCGTCCCTAATAGTGTCCTTAATGAAATCTTCCCTAGGATCCATTTGGTAAATTTTAGCTTGGTCGAACCATAATTTACCGTGTCTTGTGGGCTGATGAAAATATTTTTCTTTTGATTTCCCTTCGTGATAGAAATCGTAGAGATGACCACATTTGCACTTCGTTTCCTTTATATAATTCATTGCAGATTCTTCCCTGTTTAAAAAATAATAATGAACATATTCATTCGGCTACAAATTTTCTTTTTTTTTACATTAAATAGGCTTACTCTTTGCCTCATTCTAAATCGTTACATTAAGAAGAAGCCTATAATGGAGCGAGCTTGCCTAGAAAAGCCTCTTTACTCGAGCTTTAAATAAACCAGGGTTGTAGGCACCCGGGAATACAGACGCAGGAACGGAATTCCGCTCCCTAGCTGTGCGCATAATAAAAGATGAGGAAAAGCGCTTTGTACGCAGACGTGGTATATCAACCAGGTTGGGGTGATAGCATGCAGTACGTCTGGTTTCCCGGTGGTAAAAAGGAGCGTGGGATGATCTCATGAAGCTCAATAGCACACTCTCCGAAGTACAATCTGTAGAATACCGACA
This sequence comes from Chrysoteuchia culmella, assembly GCA_910589605.1. NCBI lineage: Eukaryota > Metazoa > Arthropoda > Insecta > Lepidoptera > Crambidae > Chrysoteuchia > Chrysoteuchia culmella. The sequence continues at coordinate 13,738,714 of OU342651.1, read as the reverse complement.
ATTAAGCAACTCTTAGTCGACGAGGGAGACTGTGGAGCAGGTTATTCACCAGACTATCATCCCCAATGTGTTTTCTTACTCTGCATTCCACCGAATCGAGCGCGGCCAGCTGGTATTATGCGAACCATCGCAAAGGTGGGAGCAGTATTCCATGCACGGACAAATTTGCGCTATATACAACATAAGGAGCTGTCACGGCGTGAATTACCGCTTAAAAACCCTATGTAGGATGCCCAGCTTTTTTGCCGCCGTCTGAGCTTTCAACTCGATGTTGATGACAACTTCATGCCAAGAAGTTCAAGATTTTCAGTGATTGATACTGTATCGCGGTTGTAAATTTACATGTAAAGAACAATTATTTTATGACAGTTCACTAATAGTTTATAGTTACCATGTTGCTATGCAGTCGCATGAACTATCGCATTTCTCTATAACTTCCCTTGGGTACTTCCAGTATCCTTGTATTACCGTGATAGCAGCCCCGTTTAGATTAACAATTCCGCCATTTATGGGAGTGTACCCAGTTGGTTGAATACCAACATCTGGAATAAACCACACCTTTATTCATCAATAGCACAAAAATGACATTAATCCTACACTCAAATTGATTTTACTTGAGTACTTACAAAAAAATATTTTTTTTAAATTTTTCCCAAAATTTAATTGGAGCTATTTTTTAAAAGGTTGTTTAAAAACTAGAATCGTTCCATCTAACATTTAAATCTACACGATAAATATTGTATAAAAGGGCTCTTTATAACCATTAAACACGATTTCTAAAAGCTTTTATAAAAAGAAACTCTTCAAAAAAGGAAAAAATAAAAAAATTGGAGTCGGTGCCAGCCAAGGCAAGAAAAATAAGTTTTTATTTCCTAATTTTTAGTTACATCATTCATGTGCTGTTACTTACACTAAAAATCGGCCCATACACAACAATGATGTCATCTAGGTAAGGACTACTTGCTATAACGTAAATTATATTGTGTAAATGTAATATATGTAATATATATGTTAAATTATATTTTTCAGAGTTATGAAAAAACTACTAGCCAGATCTTCGTAAAAATTATATGGGACCACACTTGAACTATGTTCTTTCAGATAAAAAAATAATGATTAAAATAGGTTGGCAACATAACTGACGACGTTATATTAAAACATACATGAAATAAATTAAAATAAAATATAAAGTCAACCTAAGAACCTCTACCTTATTTGAAGTCGGTTAAAAAGTCACTCTAGTAATGGTAGTCAAATCTGGCTAATGGTACTGGCAAAGGATTTGCAAAAAAAACGTATATAGGTGAAAATATACAATTAAACAATCAATAAACAAAGGGTGATTTTACATTATATTGTGACCATCAACAGGTTTTTTTATGTGTATTAACAATGTTTGTCTGGTGCAGGCGCATTAATTCTACAGTCCATTTTATGGTATTAATTAATTATATTTAAAAATATAAAAATCCCTTTAGGCATTTTCAGTAAAAAAAACTTTAAAACAATATTATTTCCGAAACCTAAGTTATAGGATTTTCAAAGTTGAAATAACGTCCATAACAAATGAAATTCTACTCAAACCCTTACTGTAGATATTTATCAGTCATAGGATCGAGAGTTTCGAGTCCGTTTTCTTAAAACGCTCAATAAGGGGAAGGGGGAAAACTGCAAGGTGGGTTTCCAATAACCGCAAATTATGTTCAGAAAAAGAAATTAACACTGTAGGATCTAATGTGAATTTTTGGCCGGAAATAATTTGAAGTGTTACCATAAAGTAAAGTATATTTACCAGCACCATCGACTCGAAACAAGAAGTATATCTTCTACTTTTTTATCTAAGTACTTATAAAAGATAAGTGATTTGTGGTCGAGTAGAACGATTGATTCATCGCCTAATAAGAGTTCATATCAAAAACTTGGTCAAAATCTATGTTTTCTAAAGGTAAAACATGAGACTTACTTGCTAAAATATAACGGGGGGACCCTCCAGTAAATGATACTCCAGAAACTTGATACTGCATGTTATCGAAATTAGACTTATGTCTGGGTTTAGCTTTTTTCTTGAACATTTTGAGTTTGTTCACATAGGCCACCATTTTTGGATCTGTGTTACCTAAAAAGAAATGAGGAAAATTGAAAACGTGTTAGACGCGTTTTTTTAGACTTTCAGTATTTTAATGGTTTTCTAATATCTTTCCCTAAGTTTGCAAAAGTATTTAATTTAAAGACTTACGCAATGTGCTAGGCGGTTCCCAAAATTTGTAAGTACAAACTCTTTCTGCTTGCTTTGCTTTTTTATTCCTTTCCAATCGTTTTTCCATCTACACAGAAAATATTGAGTTATTTTTTCATGTTACTTTTTCTAATGTTACATTTAAATACCTATTTCTACTATAAAATAGGTATTATATAATCGTATATCTTAACGAATTAAAATTTTTAGATCACGGAAATAAATTATATAAGTAATTAATTTTAAACAAGAAAATATACTAGAAAAAAACAACTAGTCTCATGTCGCCCTGACGGGATGAGACTAGTTGTTTTTTTTCTAGTATATTTTCTTGTTTGATATTTATCCCACAAAAATAGCATTGTAAAATGCAAAATTAAAAAATGTACAATTAATTTTAACTTACAAAGGTGTCATCCTTGCAAAGTCTTTCGTAACTCTGAAAAACAAAATATTATACAAGTTATTTTACGTTGACCCAAACCCTCAATCACGAACAAATGTCACCTAAAGTTCAAATAAAATTACAATCGGAGAACTTCCGGTTGACCACTAGAGTTTATTGGAAAACTATTTTTTTTCGAAATGTAATAAGATAAGGTTAAAGAAATATTTTATTATTTAAATGGAACACCTAATTATGTTCTAATATTTGTGATATACACGTTTTCCATAGCTCTAATACTTTTTGAAATAATTCTTCCTAAAAAAAATCTACTGGACGACGGGGAACTTCCCCGACTGTACCTAGTTCGTAATAAATGGTTTTGAGGTTTTGGGTAAACGTAATATAACTTTATATAACTAACACATTTTTCCTTATTTTTGAATTGATTTTACGTATGTAGCCCTGTATGAGGGAGGTACATTACATACAGCGCATAAGGAATAATAAAATTAATCTTGATAACATTCACATATACATCGCCATGATCCTCATAATCGGTGTTGAACGACTGCAAATACAGCGAGAGCGGAAACAATTCAAAGTCTTAACAGGCTTTCTGAAGCACGAGAGAGCTCAAGTGAATACATTTTTGGTCTCTCATTCCGTGCTGCGACTGTGACAAATCATAGTGTAAGTTGCTTTGCCGCCATATTCGCAAACCGAACGCGCTACTGCACTGCACCACCGATTTCCTCCAAAGTAACTTAAACAAAAATGAAATTCAGAATTCTCACGTCATCGCTTCGCAATCGAAATTTGTATCCAATTGGTTCAAAGGCTTTCTTTTTCTTCCCATTCCCATGGGTACTATATAAAGGCGCATGCATCTTCTGTAAGTACAGGCCGTAACGAACTTTTGGCTCATAATATTCATTTTTTTCTGTAAAAGTATATAAGTATTATAAAATATTGGTCATTATTATCAGGTACCTACTTGTCTTCGAAAGTTGATGATATTTTTTTTATTATATCGAACAAGGTGTGTAAATAATTCAGTTGTGCGATGTTTTATTCCATTCATGCTTTATTGGTGCGATGTGACGTTAGTGCGAAAAATCCTGTTGCGAAAAACCCTATGCTGCAGGGCTAACATGCACGTCACGAGATAATTTTCTCACGCCATTTTCTCGTGGTGAGATGACATATCTCTACTTCTCGACTGTCGGTAACATTGCACTACATTTTGTCATGTCGTTCTGTCAAACGTAGACTTCGAGAACTTTTCTCTTTAAACTGCAACATACGCGCCATATTTTCTCATAAATAATCGAGTTTTGACATTTAGTTTCGATTTATTTGTCGTCGATCATTTTGTTCGAAGAGATAGCTGGAAAAACGTAAAAAGTGTTGCGAAAAATGGCAGTGCCGTATTACAATTATTTATTAACTATATATGAAGAGAGGTGGAATAGGCGGATCGAAAGGAAGCGCATACGAGACGTCTGCGACCCTTCGATCTTCGCGACAGCGAGTTCCAGTCGCTGTGGCGGATCACAAAGCCTATGGCCTATGTTCTGCCATATACTGGCACAGATACGTTATCTGTGCCTTGTTACTTCTGATGCTAAAACAATAGGTACAGTACAATACTTAGTATACGAATGTACTAAGATTACGAATATAAATATTAAATGCGAGCAATCATACAATCACAAATACCAAACTATACTATCAATAACTAACGAATATAATTATATACTTACGTTTTCTTTTGAAATGCCATTTCAAACTAAATTCAACTACCTAAATTCAAAATAAAATAAACAAAACCACAGCCCCGGACCGGACTTAGACAAGAATGACACATGTGAATGTGACGTTTCGGTGAAGACACCGGTTTAAAAATTGACAATAGTGCTATCTTTGTCATTATTCATAATCGCAAAAGAAAAGAAACATTTTATTTTTTTATTTAATGAACTTGACAACAAGACTATTGGCCTTGCTTAACATTTCATTCGTTCAATTTGTTGTGTATGGGTGGTTTTAGTCACCATAGACACACATGATTATCAGTGTTTTCATTTAAAAATAAAACTTGACGTTTCGTCATGAAAGGGATATCTCACGACGTGATGATTCTCTCTCGTGGCGCGTATGTTGCGAATTGCGAGAAAATTATCGAGATTGACAATTTTTCTCATCCCATCTCGAATTTTCTCATGGTCGCGCATGTTAGCCCTGCTGGTATAGTAGATACTTAGTTTTCGTAGAACGTACTTTTCGGCTTTTCAGGAGGGGGAGACTTTTCAGTATGTGTAAGTTTTTCAAGCCTCTCGACACACTCTGCCAGGTCGATGAATACAAGGCATGACATTAAAATCATAGCACTAATGTCGTATGCTGAAAACAAAAATGTGTTAGGTTTTGATTACAATAATTGGTTATTAATATTAAGTTTACAGAATTTACTAATTATTACATTATGTAATTTACCTATTCTAACTTATACAAGATTAAATAAAATATCGATTTATTGTATTACTTCCGTTTTATTTGAAGTAGTCAACTTGACTATATTGCAAAAGCGAATGGGGGTCGTTGTCGAGAAAAGAGGGAACGACGACGCTTCTGAGAAGGGCGTAACATTGTTGTGTTCAGGGAAAATAGTGTTAAGATTGTGTTGATTCGAGTGAAAAACATTGTTGAGTGTATTATAAGTTGAAGAGTGTTAATGGAACATTGGAAATAAATCGTTGGAAACGTTGACGAAGTTTAATTTTCTGACCTAATCCAAAAAATAGTAATTACTAGTTGATGCCAGCGACTTGGTTCACGTACTTAATGTATCAGCTTTTGCATCCGTCGTATTTTTTTATCGTGTAATGGAAAAACATGAACCATACCCCTTATTTTTCTATGTCAACGCTAAACAACGTTTGGTAAGGCGCAACTTCCATATCTCTTATAGTTTAGCTGGCCTATTAGCTTCCTGAATCAGGTTTTCCATATTTCAAAATAAATTGTAGCCTATATGTTGGCCCTACCTAGTAGCTACTTATCACAAAAAGTTTTATTCAAATCGGTTCAGTACTTTCCGAGATTAGCGCGAGCATACAAAAAAATATTTTGAAAATCGTCGTAACGTATTCTGTTACTGTTTTACGTCAGTTACCAGTTTTTGGTAAATATATTTAATGTACAGATACTCTTTTTTTACAGTCTTATTATATGTAAGTATATAGATTTTTATGCATTATTTATTTCGGTGATTACGATCAATTATTAATATGTAGGTACAGTCACAACTATTTTGCATTTTGCCTTTGAACTTCATTTTTAGGCAAGATGGTCGCGGTGAGTCGCTGAATGCGGGAAAACACCGATTGTTGCACATATCCGTGAAAGAGGCCCATTACACATTATGTCTTAAATGTGCAAGATGAAGAGAATGCGAAATGTGATTTTATTTGCCGCTTCTACCTTGTTTATGTATAATATTAATTAATGTATAATTGAGTTTAAACATAAACGCTGTGGCTGTCGGACTACCCTTTAGCTAAATACGAGACCAAAGGCGAGATAAAAGGCTAGATAGAACTTCCATGTTTTCTCATCCAAAACTGGAATAATTTAATTATTTTTTCATCAAACTTTGAAGGGCTTTACTTTTTATAGGATTTTTTTATTCTCTCGCTCTTGCTCTTGGTGTTTACTCTTAACGGCATAATAAATTTATTTTATTATATGTTCACAACGCGCTCACAAAAACATGATGATAAATCTCATAAGCACATCATAAGTTTCTTCTCATAAATCTAAATTAATTGATAATAATTTGATGATAAAGACACTGAGGTTATTTAGTAATTAACTAACTTGCTTTCAATTCGTTTGGCGGTTTTTTGTAACAATATGTGTATAATTTCCAAATAAACACTCCAGGGTCGTTCACAGACTCAGTCATCGCCTTCATAAGTGTAGCTTTTGGAATCTTCAGAGTTACTCCCAAGTCGGACAGCGACTTACGAATTCGTATAGGTAGATCTTCTAATAAATCTTGATGAATATTATCTTTCAAGTGGCTTAAAACTTCTCTTTGAGCACTTGATAATTCGAAATACCATGGGGGTCCTACTTCAGTTAGTAGCCTCTTTTCTTTCTTTTGCGCTGGAATGGTATTGAAAGGTTAGCTAGGTAATACAATTTTCGTGTGAGATAGAACATGTTTCAATAAGTAAATAATTGCCATAACAACATAGCAGTGCCATGCGATTTTTAAATAGGATGTATTAATTTATACCTTCACAACAAAAATAATGTTTCAAATCCCTTAAAAATTTTAACCACTCTCCTACTTTTTCATTATAAGGTTTTTTGTCGATGTTTTGGCACATTTCTCGCTCCAAATAAATCCATACTGGTTCACGTTTTGGTCCAATTGATATTGTCTGGAAGAAGACATTTAGGTATTTTTTTTTACTTTTGCATTTACAGTTGTCTCGGCGGGAGGCATACATGAGGATAGGACGGTGTTCATACATTTTTATACATCGTCCTTTACCTACTTCTATGTTCTGAATATCTACATGAAGATTGATATCGTAATTTCCATTTGTAACTAAACTAAGGCTGCCTAATTAATTATTGATGGGTTTTCGTACATTTCATGCTAAAACCTGGGGTAACCTCTCATTTGTGAACCGAGTGCTCAGTACAATTTTTTTCTACTCACGGTCGATCGTGAACGCGTCCATTTTTGTATCAAATCTGCGACCCGCCATCTAGCGGATTACGCCACGGACAACACCAACGCCATACAAAAACCTAATGCGCTCACTTTGGGTAGAAAATTCTCGCACTAAGCACTCTGAAATGCTTGAAACAAACAGCTGCTTCGTTTCACTCCATAAAAGACCTTCCAATCAAATGTTAAAACGGCCAAAATTACTATACACTCAAGTGAGTTACAACTTTGGATCAGTATCGTTATCGTAAGTCCTGGATAGGGTTCTAGGAGCTTTTATGATAGATCGGCTACAATTCGGTCATTTCAGCGTTTGGTCTAATAAGATGCAAACTTTACCTACACAACCTCTAACCAAAAAACCTAAAGAATAAAACATATTTGTGACTTCACCTTCTTCTTCAAAAATTTAGGCACTGTGGGCATTTGAAATTTCCCCATTGTAAATACTTACTACAAGAAATTTAAAAATCACAAAAGTACAGAAAATTTTGTATTTCAATACATTACCAACACGGAGAAATTGAAATGTCTCTTGACAAGAAAATTTTAAAATGACAGAAGAGAGAAGAAAACCTTGTTTACTTACATACTCTTTATGGGAATAGAGAGTCAGTGATATCAATATCAAATATCAATATCAAATCATTTATTTGCATGACACATGGTATAAAATGATGGTAACATAGTAACAGCGCTCATGTATCACTAATGTAATAGTATGCAAATCATAAAACTTACAATGTCAATCTTAAAGTAATTATAATAATTTTAATATTTGTCTAGATATTTATACAGTTAGTCAACAATAATTAAAATTTTAAAATAATTGTACTATAATAGAAAATTCACGCTAGTATAAAATCAAAGAATGTCAGTAAATTTAACTATTTAACTCTATAAATTCCTTAACACTATATGTATTTATATTATTTAACCATTTAGTTAGTTGTTTTTTAAACAACGTATTATTTAGCTCTTTCATTTCATTGGGGATTTTATTGTATATTTTAATGCACATAGCAAGACAACTTTTATATTATTTAGATGTTTTAGGTACATTTTTTAAAACAAGTTTGTATTTGTTTCTGCGCACTCTAGTATTCTGAGTATCCGATGCTTTAGCAAACAGATACTTGTGATGATGGACAAAGTTACACACCTCATACAAGTACAGCGATGGTAAAGACATCAGATTTAAGTCTTTAAATATAGGTTTGCATGACTCGTCAGGTAGTATTCCACAAATGGCCCTTATGCATTTCTTTTGTGCTATGAATGCTCAATTCCAATCTGTGCTATTACCCCATAGCATCAAACCATACCTTAATACAGATTCTACATAAGCACGATAACATAAGACAACAGTTTTCCTATTTGTTACTTTTGTAAGTTGACCTATAGCATAATGCAAATCTGTTTATTTTATTACAAACGGTTTCAATATTAGCTTTCCAATTCAAAAATTGATCTATTATGACACCCAGGAATTTCACTTTTGTTACTTCATAAATTTTGTCAATGTTTAGTTTAAAATTATATTTCTTATATTGAGATTGATTGAATTGAATAAATACTGATTTATCAAGATTAATATTTAGATTATTTGCTTCAAGTGTTGAGGTGACAGGTTGACTATGGTCTCGGTTGCTTAGCGACAGACTGTTGATAATGTCTTTAACTTGTCTCTTGTTTTATTGTCAATATATATTTTTCGATTCTCTATAAAAACTAATGTTTTCTTATATCTTATTACCTAACTTAACGTTCACTTTAATATGGTAGCAGAGTAAAACTCAAAGTGTGCAAAAAGTTTAGGTTTAAAGTAGGAAGTGCTAAAAAAGTTTTTCCGAGATGGATAAGGCTATAGCAGAAGCCTCAAAGGTGCAAATAGTGCACCTAAACGGAAACAACTACAAGCACTGGAGATATAGGATCGAAACAGTGTGCAGAGCAATTCCCGGAGCTGATCAAATTTTAGAAGGAAAATTGATTAAACCCGGAGAACCAGCAGTGACTGCTGATGCTGCTGCAAAAGTAAAGTATGAGAACGATTTATTACAATTTATAAAGATAGATTGCACAATATTGACTCTGATGACAACAAATATGACCGATGAGTTACTGGAGCAAGTCATGCGTTACAAAAGTGCAAAAGAAGTATGGGACGAACTAGAACGCCTATACAGTGGAAGTAGCGAAGACAAAAGTTATGATCTCTGTCTGAAATTCTTTGATTATAATAAGGATCCTGAACATGACATAAGGAAGCACATATCTGCGTTGAAGAATATTTGGCATGAGCTGAATAGCCAAATCGAAGCAAATCTGCCTGAGATATTACTGATTTGCAAGATACTCGGAACTTTACCACAAGATTATTTTGCTTTCAAGTCGAGTTGGCTTTTAATCACAAAAAAGGATCGGACAGTGGACATCGCAACTGAGCGCTTATGAAAAAGCTTTGACTGCTAAAGTAGAAACGGATAATACCGAAAATGTTTTAACCGTCAAGACATAGAAGAAGAAGAAGAATACAGTTTTTAAATGTAATTATTGCGGAGAAATTGGACATGTTGTGCGGAAATGCCAAAAATGGATAAACGATGGAAGACCGCCAAAGCCGTCAAACGCTAGTCAAAACCCAAATGTAAACTTGACTGTGTTAGCTATAGAAGATGGATTGCCAATGGATAAGGTTAACTGGTACGTTGACAACGGAGCGACAAGCCATGTAACGAACAGCGGTGACTTCTTCGAGAGCTTCGAGCACTTTAAAGGAACACATACGGTGACTGCGGCGAACGGAGAAACCATTGAAGCCATTGGTATAGGCAATATTAAAGCTGAAGCCATCGTTAATGGAAAAGTTGAGCAAATACTTTTGAAAGACGTTTGGTATGTCCCAAAAATTAGAAGGAACTTATTCTCAGTGCTATCTGTGCATGATAACAAGTACGTTTGAGTCTACGCCTAAGCAATGTGTAGTAAAAGTAAATAGAGAAGCAAAAGTAATTGGAACTAGAACGATTAAAGGGGGACTATTCAAGCTGGAGCTGAAATGTGTCGCACCCAAAAATCAAGAAGTTAATCAACTACTGACAAACCCATTACAAGTCTATCATGAAAGGCTAGTACATCAAAACAAAAGACATGTTCGTCAAGTGATCGAAAAAGAGCTAGGATTGAAAATGGAGAACAAACAGTCCGACATATGTGAAGGCTGCATTTATGGAAAAGCGCACAGGCATTCATTTGGAACAAGGGTTAGAGCCACTAAACCTGGACAACTAATCCATACAGATTTATGCGGACCATTTCCATATTCAATTTCGAAGTTACGATATTACATTCTGTTTAAGGACGACTTCACACGATATCGCCACATCTATTTCATTAGACAAAAGTCTGAAGCAGCTTTAAAGCTAAAGATCTTCTTGAATGAAGCTAGAACTGCGGGACATGTCATTAAAGAAATGTTAATTGACAACGGAGGTGAGTTTGTTAGCGCGGAATTTAAAAATATTCTAACTGAAAACGGAATTAAGCAAAGATTTACAATGCCCCACACCCCAGAGCAAGCAGGCTGCGTAGAGCAAGAAAATCGGACGGTAGTAGAAGCCGCACGCTCCATCATGCATGCACATACAAAAATTCCTGATGGTTTATGGGCAGAAATAGTAAATGCGACAGTCTACGTGTTGAATCGCACAGGGCCAACGAGTGTACCAAGCAAGTCTCCACATGAGCTGTGGTACGGACAGAAGCCAGCGATCAAACATCTTAGAATCCTTGGTTGCACCTGCTATGCCCATGTTCCTAAAGCTAATCGCAAGAAACTGCACAAAAAGGCTCAAAAAGGGATACTTATTGGCTATGAAGGAGATGAAGGCTATAGGATCTGGGACAAAGAAGCATTGAAATTGATTAGATCCAGAGATGTAACTTTTCAAGAGGTACCGCTACTGGGAAAATCAAAAGAGGATGTACCTAGATCGACAGAGCCGACGCCTGTTCTTCAAAAGAACATCAATCATAATTTCCCAAGTTTCGAAAGTGAACATGAAATGAATGTTAATAGAGAGATTGGAGAACGACGTGCTTCAGAGGCTGAAATCGAAATAATTTCAACACCCTCTTCATCTAGATCACATATCGAAACCAATGAAGAAATGGTAGATGATGTGAATGAAGAAGATTTCGAGTCCTTGCCTTCTGAAGAAGAAAACGAAAACATAGATGAAGGAAATGAAAGCGACATCTCAGACGGAAACGTTGAAAGAGAAGTAAATCGCAGCGATAATTCTGACGAAAACGTCGAAAGAGAAGAAAATCGCACGGTTCTCAGAGATAGAGCAAATCCCAGACTTGAAATGCTAAATAAAATGGCTGGCATTATCATCATCAACAGGGGTGGATGTTGAGGTGACAGGTTGACTATGGTCTCGGTTGCTTAGCGACAGACTGTTGATAATGTCTTTAACTTGTCTCTTGTTTTATTGTCAATATATATTTTTCGATTCTCTATAAAAACTAATGTTTTCTTATATCTTATTACCTAACTTAACGTTCACTTTAATATCAAGCCAATCGATTAATATGTTAATATTATTATTAATGTCATTCTCATGATTAGTCAATGAATTATTTCTTTTTTCAGTCGTCACAATTATAGAAATGTCATCTGCATATAAAATAATTTTATGATTGGTAATTTCAAATATGTCATTGTTGTGTTCGTGGTTCGGCCAGGAATCTTATATATTATATATATGATGCTTTAGGGTTTATTGGGATTTTATCCAACTTATTAAAACACCGTATTGTCGTCTCGCCATGTTCTTTATTTCTCAAGAAAACCATAAACACTCGCACTCTATAATTAGAGATGTAACAACATAGTGCTGGGACTTACTATTAACTTATTATCTATGGACACTACATCCTCCCTCACAGATTTAGTTTAGTTGGTGGGTGGATGCTTCTCTTAGACCTCCTGAGTTGAGGAGCTGACACTGGATTGGACTGGACAGGACTGGAACGTACTGGACTGGGCTGGACTGGACTGGGACATACTGGACTGAATTGGGCAGGACTGGGCTGAACAAGAATGGGACGTAGTAGACTGGACTGGGTAAGATAAGGACGTAAGGGGCTTGATCGGACTAGACCAGGATACATTGGAATGGACTGACTGAAACTAGGTTGAGGCATTACTACAGGACCAGGACGTACTGAACTTGGCACTAAAGGGATAGAAACTGGAGTACTGGATAGTTGGGGTGCATGGCACATTTGGTTTAAATGAACTTTCTTACTACACCATCTACAGATACAAGAAACATAACTGGGCTAAGACATTTTATAACTATAGCCTTATTAATAACACCATTCCTCCCTGTGCGAATTAAAATATTATCATTCTCACTGAATACATGAGAACTATGATATTTCTTAACAGACTTGGGATTAAAATTAGGATTTAACATGGATAACAAGGTTCTTTGCTGATACAAAAATAACAATGAATTAGGACATTTCTCTGTAGTTGTAGTCTGAGTGTTCCTATAATTTAGAAGAAATTTATTAATCTTAAGACTTAAAGATTCAGAACCATTTTTATCTAAAACAAGTTTACTTAATGCTCTTTTAGCTATTTGAACATTTCTTTCAGCAAAACCATTACTTTCAGGATGGTAAGGAGGACTTTTTGTAACTTTAATATTGAACTTAGTACAAAAATTTATAAAAGCATAAGAATCAAATGGTGGACCATTATCTGACACAATTTCAATTGGTAATCCGACAAATGAAAATATACCACATAACTCTTCTATCACACTTTCTGCATTACAAGACTTTGACATGTGTTTAATATCTAACCACTTAGAATAACTATCACAATATATTAAGAAATGTTGTTTTTTAAATTCAAAGAAATCAATATGAACTCTTTCAAATGGCATAGAAGTTCTAGGCCACGGCAATTTATCATTACTAGGCTTAAAATTAACAACAGAACAAGGTTCACAAGATTGACATTTTGTTTCTATATCTACAGACATTGATGGCCACCAGAACAATGATCTAGCTAACATTTTAGAACGTACAATACCCGGATGACTTTCATGTAAAAGATTCAATACATGTTGTTGGCATTTTTGTGGTACAATTAATCTTGAACCAAACATTAGACAATCTTCATTAATTGAAATAAAGCTTCTTATCTTGAAATAAGGACTGATTGCAGGATCTTTACAATAGTGAGGCCATCCCTCTTTAGTGAACTTGACAACTTTAACTAACACAGGATCTTCCAAAGTTTGTTTTGCAATATCAAACATATTAATAGGCAAGTCACTTGAAAATGCATTATTATTCACATCTACCACAATTTTATTAATTGGCAGTCTAGACAAAGCATCTGCTGGCTGTAAAAATCACTTTTTCTATGTTCTTAGTTATAATCATAACTCTCAAGAATTAATGCCCAATGTTGCAAGCGTTGAGCTGCCAAAGTTGGTATTCCTTTACCAGGGTGCAAAATATATTTGATTGGAGCATTATCTGTGATAAGGGTGAAATGACGACCCCATAAATATTTGTGAAATTTTGTGACTGCATATACAATACCTAAGGCTTCTCTATCTAACTGAGAGTAGTTACACTGGACTGAACAAGATGCATAAGCTATTGGCTTCTCTACAGATTTACCATTAATATTAATAACATGACACAACACTGCGCCTAAACCTGGACTTGCATCCGAATATACAACTAGAGGTAAGGATGGATTATAATGGACTAAAATATCACTACTAATTAACATTTGTTTACTTAAGGTGAAAGCAGACTGACATTCGGGTGTCCAATCCCATTTAACATTATTTTCTGTTAAACGACGCAAAGGTTTAACTAATGTACTTAAATTCCCTATGAAATTATGATAGAAATTTAACATACCTAAATATGATCTCAACTCTTTAACATTTTGTGGACACTTTGCATTGACAATAGCTTCTACTAACGATGGACTAGGCTTTCTACCTTCCTTTGAAATTATATGGCCTAAGTACTCTACAGACTTTGAAAACCATTTACACTTTTCATGATTAATTCTGACATTATGTTTATTTAATTTTTCTAAAACTTTGCCAACTGTATTATAACAATCTGCATAATCCTTTTCTTTTATTAAGATATCATCAATATAAAACACAGTATTAGGTATATCAGGTAATAATTGATCCATAACTTTTTGGAAAATTGCTGGAGCCGATGCTATACCATAAATTAAACGTTTGTATCTATATAACCCTTTGTGTGTATTGACTGTTAACAACTCTTGACTCTGCTCATATACTAATAACTGTGTATATGCATCTGACAAATCTAAGACAACAAATACTTCACCACCTGACATTGTAGCAAACACATCTTCCGGCTTGGGAAGCGGGTAAGAATCAACTTTAATATTAACAATTCACTGAACGCTTAAAATCGACACAAATTCTGTAATCTCCATTGGCTTTTCTCACTGGTACCAATGGTGATGCCCACTCTGAATAATTGACTTTATAAATCTTTCCATCTTTTTCCAACCTATCTAAGGTATCACTGACAACTTGGACAATATTATAAGGTAAGGGGTAGGGTTTTAGAAATACTGGGGTACTATTTTCTTTCAAAACTAATTTTGCTTCAAAACCTTCTATGTGTGAATCAACATTTTTGCTGAACACATTTGTATAAGTTCTCATGAACTGTTGTACAACATTAGACTCACTATTTGACTTCACTTATGGCTGAATAGACTTTACATAACTGTTATTGTTAACACTACCTGACAAAATATTATTTCTCCACTCTGGGTTTAAAACATCTAACCAATCACGCCCAAGCAAAGGTATAAAAGACTTTTTATCTGCTGTTACAATAAGTGGTAACGACTTAGGAACTAAAGGACACTTTGTAGCGCGACCCCAAAACCAGGCAGTTGCCGCTCCGCGCACCTCTAGGATGCATCGTGTGCCCGCTCGGTACTTGTCATAGCGGGGTGTAGGCACGGGACGAAGCTGGTTCAGTAGTACAAGTAGCGAGCCGCGCGATCTCGACGCAAGACGCATGAGCTAGCGGTGTCCTGCGCGCACACCCGGCCGTGCCGCTCAAATATTTTCGACGTTACTCAAAACCAACAGTCTTGTAAACTTGCTTTTTCCGTGTTATATTTCAAGTAAACTCAAAGTACACAAATAAGCTTTTATTTTCCGAACCCGTACTACAACTTTAACTTTTATTATACCAGCTACTTCCAGAGGACCTGACACAATATTTAATTTTATATTACATGACTTCAAGATATGACTTTTAAACATATTTAAATAACATTGATAAGGAATTAATGAAATCACCTGTATCAATTTCCATTTCTAATGGAGATCCTTCAACATTGACTCTAATAATCTGTGGCTTAGGTG
Source organism: Chrysoteuchia culmella (assembly GCA_910589605.1). Lineage (NCBI taxonomy): Eukaryota > Metazoa > Arthropoda > Insecta > Lepidoptera > Crambidae > Chrysoteuchia > Chrysoteuchia culmella. Next base: position 13,722,866 of record OU342651.1, on the reverse strand, counting down.
AGACACTATTAATGTTTACCAACTTAATATTTGTACAAAATCCACAATTGAGATCACATGGAATATCACAAGATATGCAAGTACATGTTTGTCTGTAGTATTGAAGTTTACAAATTGACTGACTTGACTGTATATTATTTATGTTATAAGAATCTGTTAACAAGTTAACAACACTGTCTACACTATTACTTACAGGACTTGTAACCGATTCAACTTCAGATACTCGGTTTGTGTTACCCTGATGGCGATTTCTGCACATCGTTGACGTATGACCAAAGCGCTGACATATATAGCACTTCCATGAACGGGCTGGACACTTTGTTGGATTGTGGTTCCTTCCACATCTGTAGCATGACTGGTGCCTGACGTTATGACCTTGTTGACTCGACTGGTTGTAGTATGCTGGATGGTTTTGACTCTGAGGACCTTGACGATTTAGACTCTGACGCGGTGGACCTTGACGATTTTGACTTTGACACGGCGGACCTTGACGATTTTGACTCTGATACGGCGGACCTTGACGATTTTGGCTCTGACTATTTGAGTAATGACGACCTGGACGATTCCTGACTTGATTAACATTTGGTGTACTCGAAATATTTTTCATTTGTGACACTACAGACTCTTCTTGTAAAAATATAGTTTTCGCTTTTTCATAGGTTAGTTCTGAAATCGAAAGCAGTTTTTTTCTTATACTTTCGCTACGGATTCCAACAATGAGTTGGTCCCGGCATGCGTTCTCCGCATGGCCACCAAAATTGCATTTGGCTGCAATTTCCTGCAGGGCCGCAATATATTCCGTGCCACTTTCTGCTTCTGACTGCATCCTCCGGTAGAATAAGTACCTGTTTGTAGACTCTAGACCTGGCGAATCATATTTTTCCGACAAAATGGTTGCCAACTGCGAGATTGTTTTTGAACTTGGCTTATTTGGTAAGCATATACTGTGTAACACGTTATAATGCTTGACTCCAATATGACATAGAAATAGTGACTTTCTGACATTGCTGACATCTTCTAATGGGACGCTGTTTAACGTACAATATTCTTCAAATATCTCTAACCAGCTTGCGAAACTTTGAGCGTCATTATCGAAAACAGGTAAGTTTCCGATAAAACTTTTTCCACTGACCTCCATCCTCGTCGCCAAATTGTTGTGTTCGTGGTTCGGCCAGGAATCTTATATACCTATTATATATATGATGCTTTAGGGTTTATTGGGATTTTATCCAACTTATTAAAACACCGTCTTGTCGTCTCGCCATGTTCTTTATTTCTCAAGAAAACCATACACACTCGCACTCTATAATTAGAGATGTAACAACATAGTGCTGGGACTTACTATTAACTTATTATCTATGTATGGACACTACAGTCAATAATATACAATAAAAATAAAAGAGGTCCTAGAATACTTCCCTGGGGGACACCTGTTTTATTTTCACGACAACCGGACATATGATATAATTTCGTTATTAACTAATTTATTGATCATGACATATTGTTGGATGGTGATTTCTTCTTTTTCTTTATGAATGGCTTGTTCGGATGGTGATTTGCTGCCAGAAGTTTGGTGACAATGATATAATATACAGGAGTTCTATTTTTGAATCGGTGGTATCGTATGACGCAGCATTGACACATGCGACTTAAGTCACGCGTCGCTAGCTTTATTTCGCTCGCCTGCAACGAGTGGGGTGTTTTCGACTTGAAACAGTTAAAATCGCGCGCCCACGCAGATCTCAGAAACGGAGCGTCATCGTAGAGGTTCCATTATTTTTGCTAATCACTGATACGAATGTTGATCTGCGAACATATATAATATGTTCGCAGATGTTGATAGTATATATATAAATGGCTCGCATAAGGACCTGCATAATATTTAAATAAACCCCTGCGTGTTTCATGAAAACGCCTATAATTTTAGAATAGTTAAGTATTTTATGATTCAGAGATTGCTAAGTTACTGAGTACTTACTTTTGCAACTACTATAGGTGCATACGTGCCTCGTACCTAAGATCTTTAAATCTCAATTAAATTAGATATTGCTTGTAATTGATTAGGTAAATATTCCGACGAAGCGTCAAAACATTTTGTGAGAAAAATTTGACCATGATTTGTATTGCGTCAAGCTGACAAATAATTAAGTAAGCAACATCAAGTTTGTATACTTATGTATGTCGAACTAATACTTTTTTTTGGTATCGGTATCAGAGATGAAGTGAAAGATGAATTTCAATAGCATAAATAAGTGCTTGACCAGACTGAACACGGGAGCGCGGCGCGATGTACTCAAACATATGAAATGGCCAAGCACTTAGTCTGATTTCAGAATGCGTTCGCATCGATACTTTTTGTGGTTGCGGTGCTGTGTAGTGTAGGTAAGTACTATATCCTCATTTCTTGCATCAGCTCTGGTAAAAACACGTATACGTCCCTAAGCTTCAACTGATGCGCGCGCTTACAGTGCGTCAACGACCGCGAGCATCTATTGATGCTCTGGGCCGCCTCACGACTCTCTTCCTTATAACTTCTGTCCTAAGACGTATTTTCGTATACAGTTTTCGATATACCACAGATATATATAGCTACAAATGGAGAACAAAAAACACGACAAAAAGTGATTTTTATTCATTATTTTTTTTATTTATCTATATATTTTTTTAATTCGCGCGGGCGAAAATTCAAACGCATACTTTTTGTTTTTTTTATATGGAAACCTCTTTATATTATGTTTTGCTATTGTTTGAAAGGTTTTATTATGTAGTTTCTAAAAATATACAGTTGTACAACGTTTTTTCTTCACCCTGTATCTAAAAATCACATTTGATTATAAGCAGGCACATTAGTCTAGCAAAGGCCGCCTCGAACGACGATAAAAAATAAACACGTCGTAAAAATGTCAAACAGTCGTAAGTTGATAGTCTGATTCATACACTTCCCAGAAATGTAACTCGAGTCCCTGTAACTATAAACATCTGGTCGTGAGAGCAAAACAAAGGCCTAAGTGCTTATCGCAGCAAAAAACGGGTCAAGTGGCGGAATTTGTCTCTTTTTTTTTGGCGCGTTTCCGGGCGGTCAACGGTTAATACTTAGACTAAAAAATGTTTAATACCGAGGCTTTTTTGCGCGGAACAAGCTTGTCCTCTGGTCGGAACATTTATTAATTGGCTCGTGTGGTATTTTTATAACCCTTATAGCAGCGAGGCGGCTCCCACCCATGTGCACACGCAACATAGAAAAACTCATCTAGCTTTTTATATGGTCTATAATAAAACTGTATATTGATATATTTCATATTAAGATATAAACTGTGATTTCTTGTGTACTTAAGTATTTCTGTTTAATGGTAATTTGTATAGTCTTTCAATGTTCAGAAACTGATTTTTTTCTAGCAGCTATTTTTATTCTAAGTGCGTATTGATGCCAGAGCTGATGTGAGAGATAAGGATATAATTAGTTACTTAAATGTTTTTTAATTGGTTTTTATAAGTAAGGCTGATAGTATCTAAACACAGTACCGCAACTGCAACAAGTAGGCATCGATACGAACGCATTCTGAAATCAGTCTTATTTACTCTATTGAAGTTCACCTTTCAAGTCAACTCTAATACCGACACAAAAATTTAAAAAGTATTTTGTCAGATGGAAATACAAAAAAAGTTACGATATCGTTATGATCAAGAACGTAAATAAAATAATTGTACTTACAAATCTTACGACGAAATATAAATGTGTCTGATTAAATTAGTATTTTCTTTGTCAATATGTTATTTATTTGTCTGTCTGTTTATTTATTTATGTTTTTTTAATTTTTTGATTTATTTATTTATTGGAAGACCAACTGCTTAACCTAATACATTAAAAACCTTAAATATAAACATAAAACCATTTACAGGTCTTCACAAATAAGACACAGTAAAAAACTAGCCTAGCCTAACTATTAGCCTAGCCTAACTATTAACTTAAAAATATGAATAATATCTAAGTGACACATTGTATTTAGCAGCTATCACCAAAAAATAAGCGTAATCGACGCCTCGCTACTGTTAAAAAGATCTACCTGTTTCGAAAGTATATTAAAATTATTACTCGCTCGCCAAAGAATTGTTAGTATGTATACGAAAACGGTATAAATATTTTCGTATTTTGTATCTATACTTTCCTCATCCAACTAACCATACGTATATCTCATTATGATAAGTAATACCTACGTGATTAAAATGGCGATGCCTTTGGAAATGTCTGTTTGACGCAATACATATCATGGTCCCCCTACTTCTAGCTTTACAGGTATTTTTTCTCACAAAACGTTTCGACGCTTCGTCGGAATATTTGATCAATTACACGCAATACCTAATTTAATTGAGATTTAAAGATCTTAGGTACGAGGCACGTATGTACCTATAGTAGTTGCAAAAGTACTACCTACTCAGTACCTTAGCAATCTCTCGCATATTATAGGCGTTTTCATGAAACACGCAGAGGTTTATTTAAATATCATGCAGGTCCTTATGCCAGCCATTTATATACTATCAACATTCGTATCAGTGATTAGCAAAAAGAATGGACCCTCTACGACAGACGCTCCGTTTCTGAGATCTGCGTGGGCACGCGAATCTAACCATTTCAACTGCGCGGCCATGGCTTTAAAGTATCTGAGATCTGAGTCGTAGTCGTAGGCTACGAGCCGTAGCATAAAATGGCATTGCAAAAGGGAGTAAACAAACGCTATGAAAAAGTCATAAAGTTTAAAATAAAATTTAACTTTAAATGCAGTGCTATAAGTACTTATTTTTGACCGTCTTCAAATAAAGAAGGAGGTTATCAATTCGCCGCGTACCTATGTAAGTGTAAGTCATAGGTGTAGTAAGTATAATTTATGTAAGTATGTTCATCGATTGCTCGAATCGATTTACACGGGTCAAGTACAGTGCTTGCTTTTTCGACACTTTGGTTTATATGGTTGAACTTGGGTTTATAAGCTGCCTTGCAAGTGGATTCATATAAAATCGGGCGTTGTCTTTTGCCCCTCACCACGCCACTGTACTTGACCCGTGTAAACCGGGCAGAAGACGGCTGAACCGATTGAAATTATGGGGATTGTTACCTAGTTAATTCCATTTTTTTTTATGAGGGAATTCTAGGAAATTAACTGTCGTTTACGTAATGTTTCATAGATGATATCATTGTGTATGAAATGATTTTTCGTGTAGGTATGGGTCCATACCTATTTAATCAAACTTACAGAAAAAATATAAAAAACCAATTCCAAGAGGCTTATTTTTTACTTTTTGAAGTCGTTAAAAATAAAAAAAATCATTGAAGCGAAATGTTCTATCCACATTATAAGGTAGGTACTGTAGGTAGGTAGTACTTATGTCCCCTCTATGTGGCAAAGCCGTGGGACACCCTATTAATGAACTTTTACTGCGTGTGCGGAATTGAAATCGGGAAAGTTGTCAATCGAACAATAAAATTATATCCATCAAGTTAAAGACTACGAGTAGTATACTTAGTACGTACGTGAAAAAATAATTAAATAGGATCATACTAATATCACAGTCTAATTAAAATTGTGCATAAATGTGTTCTACATGGTTGCAGAAATAAGTGGGTACCCAGGTTGATAATAACCTTTCACTTGCATTGTTAAAATAGGAATACAAAAATTACGGCAATCAATTAAAGACAGAACGTACCGTCGACAGATAGCGCTACATAATTTTTTCGGCTTCAAGTAGGTATTGGGAGCGCTTGCTCCACTTATGTTAAACCTTCGGTGGTGTTTACTGTGTTTGGTCAAAACAGTTTGGGTCACGTTTGAGTAAAATCAAAATGAAGCGCCATCTTGCTGCATATTTATTAGGAACTATGAACACAAACGACAATATTGAGACCGATCCAACTACTATTGCTATAGTGTTCAATGACCATTTCATCGATAATATAAATACTGCTAAAACCAGAGTGGATTTACCTACACAAAAGCAAAGTAATTCCATGTATTTGTCACCCGTAGACGCTAATATAGTTGAAAGGATTATAATGTCATTGAACAACACACTTTCGGTAGGCTATGACGGTATTGCCACCAAAGTTTTAAAAGCATGTAAAAAAGAAAGAAATAGTCCTTTGAGACTGGAGTATTCACCCGATAAATTAAAAAATTTAATTGTAAAACCTCTGTTCAAAAAAGGGGACAGAAGGTTGATTACAAATTACCGTCAATTAGTTTTAATACCAGTACTTTCGAAGATTTTTGAAAAGGTTATGCATCAGAAACTAATGTCATATTTCAACAAACACAACACTATTAAAAAAACACAGTTTGGTTTCCAGAAAGGGAAATGACCTCTCAAGCCATGTTTGAACTAGTAAATCAGGTCTTACAAAATACTAACAAAAACAGATATACATCGGTTCTATTGTTAGATATGACTAGGGCTTTTGACCTCGTATCACATGATCGCCTGCTCAATAAACTAGAATACAGTGGCATTAGGGGACCTGCTTTAAAATGGATACAGTCTTACTTAAAAAATCGGATGCAGTATGTGGAAATATCATATCTTGATAGTCAAAATGTTTCACAAATAAGCAAATCAAATACAAAAACAAATAAACTCGGTGTACCACAAGGGAGTGTGCTGGGGCCATTACTATTCCTACATTATATAAACGATCTACCCGATATTGTGCCACACAAAACAGTGTTATTTGCGGATGACGTATCCGTTATAATTACAGCTGACAAAGATTCTTCTCTTGACATACATAATCTTGACATTCATAATGCATTGACATTACTTAATAGATGGTTGACAGAAAATAATTTAAAAATTAATTTGACGAAAACAAATATAATCAATTTCAATAATTTTAAATTCAGACATGTTAGTATAAATTACAAAGATCAATTAATTTGCGGTAAAAATGAGGTAAAATTCTTAGGTATCACACTGGACTCAAAATTAAATTGGCACACACACACAGAAAAAGTGCGCAAAAAACTAAATTCGTTTTCGTATGCCTTATATAAACTAAGAAAAGTAGCTGGTAGCGAAACATCCATTGTTGCATACTATGCATATGTGGAATCGATACTTCGATATGGTGTCATACTATGGGGAAATAGTACTAATGCCAAACAAGTTTTTATTGCCCAGAAGCGATGTGTGAGAGCATTATGTGGTATTGCTCCAGACATATCATGCAGACCATACTTTAAAAATTTACCTAATTAACATTAGCGTCTATTTACATACTGGAGATAGGAAAATTTGTAAAATTAAATTATGAATTGTTTACTGAAGCAAAGGACTTTTACAGGGCTAACACCAGAAACCCACGTAGACTTATATTCGAGTCTACTCTAAGAACCTCACGCTACCTAAACAATTGTTACGCAATGTGCATTAAAGTTTTTAACAAAATACTTCCATTTTCTAGATTTAAGTTGACTTTGCGTGAATGGTTAATACAAAATACATTTTATAATATTGATGAATTTATGAACAACGACGTAACTATTACTTAAGATATAAAATAATGTAAATATTTGTAATTTTTTATTATTAGTGATTAGTTAAATATTTGTATGCTGACATGTCCGCTAAATGTGTGTTTCTCAATTTCACTTTCCATCTATGTAATGTACCACATTTATTACAAATAAATTATTATCTTATCTTATCAAATACAAATGTTTTCAAGTTTTACTGAAAAATACTAAACGGAGAACAAACCTGATTTTATAACGTTTGAGTTGTTTCAATCAGTTCAGTCAGCCCAGCGCGGACTAATATTCTTCCTAAGGATTTTTTTTTTCATAATTTTTCCTTAGGATCCTTATTTTTTTTTAATTAAAGATATGCTTTTAGCCTGGTAAGTAATATTGTGCAATTATAGATTAAATAAATATAATTGGGAGCACAATATACTGAATCCGTAGCAGACAATTTTGCAATAGGAATGCCAATAAATAATGAAAAAATGTACATAAGTAAAGTATAGGTAGATTTGAAAAAAAAAACAAGTTATTTACAATTATAAATATATTATTTCATTTTGTCCAGTATTTCTTTATATGGAGGATTTATTGGTGCTTGGACTGGATCTTTGTATTCATATGACTCTTGTCCTTCTATTAAAAGCGAGTATGATGTATCTGAATCATAAGCGCTCAGGTCACCACAAGCATTGAATGGGACAATGTATCTATTGGGACCCGTGAACTGGTTAAAATCACAGTACTTGTGGTCAAGTAAGGGATTCACCATTGTTGGTACATATCCTTCCGGTGGTTGATAGTTTTGACAAATTACAAAAGCTTCTATACTAGAGTTTCTTGAACTTCTCGGTTTTGAAACAGTTACATATTCAAAAAATTGCTTCAATTGGGAATATAGAAGTGTAACATCTTTCCCTCTAAATATCTTTGCTACAAATACACCAGTAGTTTTGAGAACATGTGTTGTTATATTCAAAGCAGCAAGTAAAAGCTGGGACTGGACATATTCATCAATATCATGCAATCCTGTTACATCTGGCGCACCATCACAAACAACTAAGTCAGCTTTGAGACCCTCAAATTCTTTAATGATTTCATTTGCTGTAGACAATTTTGTGATATCGCCTTGAATTTGTATGACCCCAGGCAGCGCCGCCATGGCTTGTAAATCTACTGCAACAATTTTAACATCATCTACATTGTCTGCATTTTGGCGTAACTTCTTCGTTAACACTTGGCTCCAGCTACCAGGTGCCGCACAAAGATCCACAGCTCGTAAAACACCATTAAAAATATTGTATTCTTCATTGATTTGCAACAGTTTAAAAGCACTTCTTGCTCGCCATCCCTCTTCTTTGGCTAGTCTATAATAGATATCACGTTTATCTTTTGAAGTTTTCCCCATTATGATTTTTGTATAAAAAACTTGGACAGTGCAATCACAGTATGCAATGCATGCATTTAAACTATGTGATATAATGAACAATCTTGAAACATCTACATCAAAAGCACATGCCCATCACAATTATTAATAAATAAATTTGAAAATATAGCTAAAGAAAGTTAAAGTATGTACTTAGTTTGTAGGTTATTTATTTTCTTTCTACTTTGATTGATTGTAAAATCAAAATGTTTTTGTGAACCGTGAAGTGTTGCTAGCACGTAAATAAAAAATATCCGAAAATTTTGTTGAAAAGGGCCTATTTTTAGCAAAAAAGGCCGAAATTATATATTGATAGATAGATAAAGAAGTTTAGGTGAAGTAAGTAAGAGAAGAGGAGCCCGTGGCGCAGTGGTTTGTTGCGCGCTCGGCCTGCGATTGTTGAGATTAAGCAACTTTTGCAATGGTTGGTCACGGGAGGGGTGACCACTGACCGGAAATTTACTACCTTGAGCTCCTCTGTGCTTCTCGGCTCCATTTGCAGTCATTAAAACCCACAAATCCGCATTGGGCCCGCGTGTTGGGTCATGGCCCATTCTCCTTATCCATCCAAGGCCATTAATTTTTATTTTTTCTTTATTAAGGAACAAACTGACACTTAAACAAACAATTTTCAAAACAACATGATGTACTTAAAAACCTACCAGTTCCATAAAAATGATATAAATTTATAAATATTGACGTTTTTAACTTAATTTAAATTATGCTTGCCAAATAATAATAATAATAAAATTCTATTCAAATGTCATTTTGGGTAACTTTGAAATTTTTTTACAGTTTTGTGATATTACAATCTAATTTATTTTCATAAACGTTCATTTTATTGATTAAATAGTGTTCTTTTGAGTAGGTTTTTATTGTTAACTTAATAAATTTAATGAAAAATCAACAGAACTACCCATAATTTCCCCCTAAACTCAAATTCAATGTTATCATGAGTTTTGGGTAACTTTGAATATTATTTTTTTCATGATGAAAATCCTTTATTATTTGAATATTTTAAGGTTTGGGTAAGATTAGATGGCGTTTTTATATAAAAAAATGCTGAACTATCAACATGACATCTACACTGACGTATAAATATGACAGATAGATTATTCTTGCCATATGAATCAAAGTGGACCAATTTGGTGGGAAAAAAAACTTTATTTTTTATGAATTATTATTAAATCAAGAGAAACTAGGAAAATAGTGTTTAACATAACAAATTATATATTCATCTGGCTATCGAATAAGATCAAAATCGTAATTAATAGTTACATTTTCGTAAACAAAACTTTTTTTAAGACAAAGTCATTCACCTCTTTCCATGAACAAAATGTCGTCGTCAATAAAAATTTTGCCACCTTTCTGGATACGTGCTGCTATTTTAAAATACTTACAATGTTTGACTCATCGATTCGACATATTTCAATTTTGGAAGGCGAAGACCACCCTCCTAAAAAGTTTTTTTTGTAGCACAGGGACTTGTAAGGGTCTAACTTTTTGTATCCTTCTTGGAAACAAACTACCCTCTTCTCTAAAGACACAATATGTACCCTCTTTTATTTTCGGGACTTCATCGACTGCCTTGCCTGCACACTTCTCAGTTTTCATAGCTTGTAACTTTCATTAACTAGCTTGTAAGTAACATTCAAAGTTACCCAAGTTACTTCGATTTTGATCGTCTTCAGAACTTTACCAGTTTTATACAATATTTAACATCAAATAAAGGACAACGACTTGAAAATAATAACAATTAACCTACATTTTAAAGATAAAAACCAAAACATACCTGTTTACAATGTGTTTTGTATATTTAATTTCGATTCCAAATCAGATCAACAAACACTTGCAAAAATTTCACTATGGAAAAGGCGTTAATTTAAAAAATTATGACTTTGACAGTTTATTTTTCTACTTTTCGATTGCTACTTAACATTTTGGCGATCCGTTTACGCAGTTGCGATATTGAAACAGCAAAAGGGTTTCATGAAATAAAAATAAGAAATCTTTTCACAACTTTGTTCAAAGTTAAACTGGAATTCGAAGTTACCCAAATTGTACGTAACTTTTGTGAACTTAATTTACAATTTACAATTTATAATAGTATTTGAATTGAGAAAATGGGATGAGAGTAAAGCACATAAAAATCTGTCGATAAAATTTTAATAGATTATTTTTTTTTAATGTTGAGGGTCAAGCCAATAGGATGTCAACCTCATGCAGCTTCATCATCATAGGTTTTACAGGAACGTCTAGTAAAAGAATTACTTCCGTAACAAGTTTTCTGAGCCGGATACGAACTGTTGGTACGCCCATAATAAAAGATAATTCCAAAAATATAGAGGATGAAGACCTAGATTGGTGCAAGTTTCCTTATAGAGAAGCAGTTGGATCTTTGGCCTATCTAATGGTTGGTACAAGGCCAGATATTGCATATGCAGTTGGTGTAGTATCGCGAACATTAGACAACCCCACGAAAAAGAATATCCAACAAGTCAAAAGAATATTCAGTTATCTAAGGGGAACTGCAGATAAGGGTCTCCAGTACAAAAAGGACGAGAAACGTCTGATATGCTACAGTGATGCAGACCATGGAGGCGATCCAACGAGCGGATGTTCTAACAGCGGTATCCTATCAGCGATATCTTGGAGAAGTACAAAACAGACTACCGTTGCCCTTTCGTCCACCGAAGCCGAAATCGTGGCTGCTATAAGTGAAGCCTGCCGTGAAATTATTTGGCTCAAGAGGTTATTCACAAATTTCGGGATAAACGTCAATACGCCGGTTCTACGCATTGACAACGAGGCTGCAGTGAAACTGGCGCATAATCCTTCGTATGAACAACATCGCAAGACTAAGCACATGAAGCTAAAACATTTTTATGTAAAGCAATGTGTGACAGACGGAGAAATAGTAATACAACAAGTTTCAACTGATAAGCAGCTTGCTAATATACTAACGAAGTCTGTCTATAAACCAGCACTTTTGAGAGTGTGTGAAGAAATTGGTTTTTACAAAAAGGTGACGGAGTGTTATGGCACATTAGAACATCCACGTGTGCATATGGCACATCCATATATATTAGAACATCCACGTGTTCCACCATAGCAACCAACGTTACTCTATAATAAAGAACTTGAATCCAAAGTTTATTTTATTTAACTATAAACTTTAATACCTACTTACTACTTACACTTACTAAAAAAAATAAAAATAAAGTTCACTTATTCAAATTTTAAGAGACTCGAAATGAGAACCATTTGTAGCAATAAACAGATTTTAATATTGTTTTAAGTTAATTAATTTTTTTGTCTACTCGTATTCACCATTAACTCGATACTTGAAGAGTACTCGTAGTTGGGTATAATACTAAAGGGCTAGCAAGGTATTTAGAACTATTAGTGATATTTTATCTTTCTAGGCTTTGCCTTTTATTTTAGACACTAGGTAAGTTACGGAAACTAAATTATAACGTAAGGTAATCGGCTCTTCAGGGGCCAATCTGGCAACACTGTCACCATGCAGCTGCAGTGTGACCAATTGTGGCAGATTTCTGCCATTTGGGCGGGCAGATTTGTCACCAGAATTTTCGAAAAGTGGCAGATTTTGGCGGATTTGAAAGAAATATTTAAAATAATAAAGATTTCCTTCAAATTTTCCAAATTCTTTCACTGTATGATTTTAATTTATGACTATGTATGGCAATTAATCTATAATAAGGTTTGTTTTGTTGTAAATGTAATTGATCATTAGTTTCTTTATAAGTAAATTGTAGTAGAACTTCTTCAAATTCCTTATGAAGTAGTTTTTTTTGGTCGTTTCAGGTGGAATATGTGTTTTCTGGTGATCTGGCAGATTTTTTGCCCGTGGTTTGGCAGATTCCCCGTTTCTGAGATGGTCACACTGGTGAGCTGCATGCTGATTCTGCCGCACAATTTATAAACGCAGTAAGTACCACTTACTGCGTTTATGAGTTGACTATGTATTCGAGATCGCAAAATTGAGCTTAATATAAATCAAAGACCCGTTTTTTTTTTCTCCTTATAGAAGCCAAGATAGCAAAAAGCATAAACGCAGTAAAGTGTAAATTTTAATGTGTTGTTCATAATTTAAGAGCAGTAAGACTCCTTACGGATTTAATAATATGTAAATATTATATGTTGATAAAGGTACAACATAGCATAAATGCATTAAATGTCAATTAAAGCATTATTGTTGTGTCTTAATAATAGGCAATAAAATTGTACACATAGTACAAATGCAGTAAGTTTATTTAATAAATTTTTGTTATGTTTTGCTAATAACAGCCGAAGAATTTCACTTAATAAAAACGCAGTAATTACAATTATACTGCGTAAATAGTAAGGCTACTCAATAATCCTTTATGAATGTAACAAATTATAAACGCAGTAAATGTAAATTACGGCGTTAATGTTAAGTCCCGCAGAATCTTTACTCCATTTTTTTACGATTTTACCTATCTTAAGATTATTTACTGTGTTAATATTAGGGTAAAATTTGAACACAAATGAAGCGTTTTCAAAACTTATGAGGCTGTCAAGTATTTTACTGCATTTATAACTACTCGAGTAAAGGGGTGTGAGAGGGGCGGGCGGCAGCTAGCCGCGCCGCGCGCTTCAGTCAAGTCCACAGAACAGAAAAAACAGTAGAAGTCGCAAGTGGGCGGTACCCGCGTAGCCCCATATGAGCAAAGGTTTGCCTATGTTCAAGTACATCGTCGTTTTGCTTACTCAGTCGCGATCGTAACCTCCACGCAGAATAATATAGAGAAAAATTAGAAAAATGCCATACTGTGCAGTTTTGATGTGAAAAAATTATAGCCGAGAGACTAATTAGTCTAAAGGAGGCATAACATATCATCGGTAAGTCATATTTTCTGTTATTTTCACTTATTTTCACAAAAAAGTTAAATTGTAATATTTTTAATAATAATCTTCCGTCTATGTTCTTAAGGTGTATATTTCAATGTACAGTTTACCGTTTCTAGAAATTTCTAAGCATAATCCGAAGTACTGAAAGCATGCTTTGCGCCGTACTTGGTCGCCACTCAATTAGTGATGCGCCTTATCGCTGATACATAACCGGGGTCGGTCGGTTCCAAGTTTTTTTCGGTACCGGTACTGAAGGGTGATGGACCCGGGAAAACCGATACTGAGAACATAATCTATTTTTGTTATATTGAGCTATTTAAAATGAGTGGTTATATGAAAACTTTAGGAAAACAAGTATTATCAAGAAATAAGTAGGAATCACAAAGTTAGATTTTACACGTTACAAAGTTCAAAGTCGCATCATTTTGTAATAGATAGGTCAGCGTTAGACCTTTACCTTGCCTGATGGTAAGAATAAAATAGAATAATATTTGTTATTAGCACCACATGCTATGTGATGCCATTACTGATCTCAGTTCAGTATAATATGACGCAAACAGCGGTTACTGCACTGATACCATGTAGGTAAGCGATTATGCGATCTACGATGATCGCACTAGCCTGGATATACCAAAACACAGACTGCGATAAATAAGTTTTACTCAAGCTAACAAATGCGGAGCGCGTGTCTTTGAGATATCCATAACTTTTTGAGAGTAGGTGATGGGGATGAGATTAACCATTTCAGCTGCACACTGACCAAACTGTGAACCGTCCTCTTGAACTGAAGCGTGTAAAGGTTGTATTGGGAAACCACCTCAAAAGTGAGAAAAGTACTCCATGCTTAATCGAGCTTCCGTTTGAGCAAACTGTTCCAGCGTGAAGTACTTTCTCACCTTTGCCAGTAATGCAAAGCTTTTTTAGTCCTACAAGCTAAATTTCTGTATTAGAAGAAAATAACATGATTAGCAGATCGTTAATTTGAGTATGTAGCAGAAACTGTCAACAACGAGTATTGAACCTGAATAGCAATGAGAACTCAAATTGACTAACTTCAAGAAGTTCGATATCCAGACACACAAACCAGTCGGGAAGTTGATATGATGAAAGTTTGCCAATAAGGCGTTATTTTCAAAACATGTAAAAAGCCTGCGAGACATGAAAGACGGCTTACCCCTTACCATACCTCTCGATTATTTCACCCATTTTGAAGATAGTTTTCTTTTAGAGCCGGGGTAAAACCTAGCCTACGACAAGGTATTCAGAACACTTTCCATTATCTTACAAATAATAGGCGTGGCTGTAAATTGGCTGGGTCGCCACCACTGCCATTTTAAACTATTGGAGAATTTCGACGGTGGTTCGCAAGTCTCGGTAGCTCAGTGGTTAGAGCATTGGACCGGATTTCCAAAAGTCGTGGGTAGAGTCCCATCTGCGAATTCACTTTGTGGCCGAGTTGTTTTTTTCCATTATTTTTCTATATGAAATTTATCATAAGTATAAAAATAGCATTGAAAAATGCAACAATTCAAAAATCATAAATTTAACACATTAATTTGAATGGTTTTTTACTATTATTGAGCACCGAGAGTATATACCAATTCTCCGATACAATGATACCGGTACCAGTTAATTCCCGGGGATTCTCGTTGTATGTACACACAGGTGCATCACTAATTGATTAGCGATTTGCTATTCAATTAGTGATGCGCCTGATTATCGTATAGACTACAGATATCGATAAGTATAGATGCAGATAATTTGCGACTGATTTCTAATAGGTATTAGCTTTCCATTTTGCAAATTGTGAATTAACATTGATATAAATAATACAAAAACAACGTTTAATTTTAATATGGACATGGATTTCAAATTCTTTGAAAGAAATGAAAGGGTTTTTAAATGTTTACCAAGTGTATCTTCTAACTTTTAGCTACTATTACGCCCATGGCGACTACAGTCCCCGAACTGTTAAAATCTTGAAATGCCCATGTGGAGTAGTATAGTCCTCAAAGCGATTTCAGTACGGCGGCCGGCATTCAGATAAATGCTAATAGCAAAGCACAGAGAGCTCGTAGTTCCATCAAAAAAATGTTGCTATCGGGGTTTCTGATTGGTGGTTCTGAGTGAAACGATTTTTCAAAAGATTTTTTTTTGGTGTTAAGTATAACTGTTGATTCTTTATTATTTCTAAGAAATTCAGATTGACTAAGTGCCTATGCAACATTGACAGGGTAATATGTGCCTAAACGTGATTAAAGTCAATTGAAATGTATGTGATTTTTTTAATAAATGTTCTCTAAAAGTATATTCGTACTAATATTATTTCTTTTTCTCTATTCTCTATTTGGCAAAGTCCCAAATTTAAATGTTAATAACTCACAATAAATGCAGTATGACACCCATTTACTTCATAACTTAAATTTAGATTCGGAAATTTCTTATACGTCTCCTAGTTATAAATGCAGTATAACAAATGGATACAGTGCATACATTATGGTGTAATATTAAAAACTCGTCTTCATATCTTAACATATTTGCAGTAAGTAGCAGAATCTAGTAATAAATGCAGTAAGTAACACTTATACGGCGTTTATGCATCATTTGAATCACGCGAAAACTTAATTATATCATAATATGAACAGTTTTTTTTTATTTTAAATACTAAATATTAAGTTTTGAACAAAAAAATGTATACCAAGGTATTGGCCGTGTTTTGCTCTTTTAGTACATACATCATTTTTGAAAATCAGATGAATAGGTAACGAGAGACGCCTTAAAACTTTTTTTAAACTTTACCCGCGTTTTTCTCAAAACAGTGCTGATGTTCCTTACTGCATTTATAAATTGTGCGGCAGGATTGCTGTCAGTGTCAGACACGCACCACTGCGCATGATACGATGATTCATTTTAAATTTTCCATTCCTTTTCAAATTTCATTCATTCATCATCATCGGCATTATGTACAGGCCTATGACACCTTAGTTCTCAAATGTACCGTTTCGGCGCTGCAATCGCTAGGTTTCTGACGCCATTTTGAGACGCCATGTTGTTCGTTTTGACGTGACGTGACGTTTATTTATAATTAGACGTTACTTTTTGATTGACATTGCCACTGGTGTTTTGTTATTTCCTGATTTCCTCGCATTTTGCTTGAGCTAGGATCCAAAATATCCAACTTCTCCTCAGTTATTTGATACAATACTATCAGTCTTTTACAGTGTGCTACTTTAAAAGGTCGTAAAACTATCGTAATGGGACTATTTAAGTGTTGTGTCGGTGGTTGCAACGCAACTAGTGAGACGCATCGGCTTTATATGTTCCCCAAGAACGATTCTCTAAGGAACTTGTGGATGTCTTCCCTGGTGCCAACTAACTCTCTCCTCATCGGACTCTCTAAAGAGCAACTACTTCGAAAACGTGTTTGTGAAAAACACTTTGACAAACACCAGTTTGACGAAGAAGGCAAGAGAATTCGCTATTCGTATCCATGCCTATTTACGGATGACGAAATAGCGCACGGCGTGCCGCTATCTTCTGGTGAGTCCTAACAACATTACATAAAAAATATCTTTAGCAATTTCCTTTTGCGTTTTCACTTTTCGCTTCACTATTAAGTTGCACATGGTTATTTTGAATGCACGCCATATACAATAAATTTGTTCAAACATTTTGACGTACTCGCTTAGGTGAGCTCAGCTCAGCAAATAGAAAGCGCTCTTCTGCTTAACCATATACTATGAGCCCTGATGTAAAAGAGTGTAGAAAGATAAATCAAACAAGGCTATGCTTTAAAATAAAATCTTGTGCTATATAAAGGTGGTATTTCACTCGTCCAATATCTTTGCCCAATATGTTTAATGAAAGATATGTTTATTGCATGATTCTATTGTGAATCATGCTTTGTGATTTCTATTACATTACCTTATCGGGATAATAAGTCTAATATAATATAGCTTAAATAAACATATAATTGATTGTTTCAGTCCAAAATTCTCTGAGTGATCACAATTATCCTGATACAATTAAACAGGAAGCTGATGAGGATGAGGATGTTACAGATGATTTATTGGTCATTGGAAGGTATGTACTTTATAAACCATTTTCCATTGTATTTCACAATATTTGAGCTATTCACAAACTAATAATGTTTCTTTATTAAATCAGAAATATGTCTCATTAATGAAAAATATATTAGTGAAATATATGACAAAAGCAAAACAACCTTCCTTCTTTCCATAAGTTACTCAACATTCTATTATGTACATATTTCTCAATAACTCACTGAAATTAAATATGGTTAGCGCTAAATATATTTAAAACATCGCTCTGTCACTTGTTACTTCAAAACAGACTGAAAAAGGAATGTCATTTTAAAAAAAAAATGTGCTAAAACTTACAAATAACTAATAAACAATATAATTTCTTTTTCAGGTGATAATTTTCATGAGCACCCGTCATGTTCAAATCAAGCTATACCAATAGCTATCGAAAGACATAAAGGTATGTGATACTTATAAAAGATCCAAAAATACACATAAAGAAACCAGTGCAAAACTATGATTCTTTTTATTTTTTTTTACAAATGACTTACAAAAGCAATATAATATTTTTTCAGGTGAAGATTTTCATGAGCATCCCATCAAGCTATACCAATAGCTATGGAAATACATAAAGGTATGTGTTATTTATAAAAGATCCAGAAATATATAAACCTAAAGAAACCAATGCAAAACTTAGTAGTTAGAACAATCACCACAATAGTGGAAGAATATTTCCAGTACCTACCTATAGGTTAGATAAAATATTCTAAACAACTCGCAATAATTATTTTGTAATTAATTACTATATATTTAACCATAACTAGTGAACAAGCATTTCTTTTAAATTAATAATGTATTTTTAACTGAATGTTACATCTACATTGGGCAAATACTTAAATTGCTTAGAATTGGATTGTATGTGTTATTATTTCATCTAAAGAGTATGTTGTGTTTTCCATTTACAGAAGTGGCAGAGCAACCTTTATGCTTCATTAGCAACAAAGTAGAAATCCCTACTCTTTATGAACATACAGGTTAGTTATGTATATTTTTTTTAATCTAATTTTCGGACACCGGTGTCCAGAGAACAATGAAAAATCTATTGTGTCTCATAATACGGGCACTGAAAGGTTAAGTATGGTGCCGTCTTAACCTTTCAGCGCTATGTCATTGCATATTTATACGCTCATTAGGAGATTTTGAATCATTAAATGTAAAAGAGGTCATCAAATCATCAATAATACATTTAAGTACCTGT
Source organism: Chrysoteuchia culmella (assembly GCA_910589605.1). Taxonomy (NCBI): domain Eukaryota; kingdom Metazoa; phylum Arthropoda; class Insecta; order Lepidoptera; family Crambidae; genus Chrysoteuchia; species Chrysoteuchia culmella. Next base: position 13,703,732 of record OU342651.1, on the reverse strand, counting down.
TATGGATAATGGATGGATGGGTAATAGCAAAAAAAATCAAATGTAGTTTCCATATACAAATCGGACCCTGAATGACTGCAATGGTTTCTTTTCCATTTTTGCCAATCACAGAAACATTTTCTTGTAGCTGCCTTATACTATAAAAAATATATCGGCCGCAATTAATACACAAAATTGACGAAATTCTCCAGTCGAATTTAAATTATAAGACTCTCGAGTGTTAAAATCAATTTGTAAAAAAAATACATTTTGTGTAGTCTGAAATGTACATCTTTTACTTCCAAGTCATCAGTTTATATTTTATTTTCAGATAACCTTCACACTGGTGGTGGCACTTCAACCACTATGGAGACAACGGCAGAAGTTGTCGAATTCTTTGACCAACTTCTTGACAGCGTCAATTGTTATCCCGGTACGGCGGTGCGACTAAAGGGAAACTAAGAAACGCCGTGAAAATAAACAAACCGCACATTAAATTTTGGACAGAAGCCAACACAAGACACAAACAGTAAAGTTGCATTACAATCAGGAAAATGTCAACTTGTGCGGGTACCATTTCTTGATAGTTGGATAATAACATTAGAGAGTTTTATTAGGATAACTAAATTGTTATTTGACAAATATGCTGTAAAATTTTATTATCGTAATATTAACCAAGACCCACTGCAGAATTTTTTGGACGTGTGAGGGCTCTAAATTATTGCTACGTAAATCCCGATGCAAATACTTTTTTTATATGCGTTTAAATCATTTATATTGTCTAATTTGTTGAGCCCTCACTCAAAATATGCTAACTGTGAAGTGGATAATGGAGATACACTTATAGATGCCAATTTTCTATTTGAAGATAATGTTAATGAAAATGTAAGTGCTCACTCAATACCATCCACTTCACAGGAAAGCAAATGCCTAAGTAACATCAGTGGGTCAATAACAAAAGATGATGTTATTTTAGAAAAAGTTAAAGTCCAATGTTCGGTATATACGGCAGGTTTTATATGCAGGAAAATTAAAAAAAATATTAATGTAAGAGCTGCTTGAACACAGATTTATTCATATATTAGGCAACGAGAATACAAAATGTTAAAAATAACAATTTAGTGTACCCTAGTCCAAAACTCATAATACTATATAGAGATGCGAGTAATTTTATCTACAATTATTTAAATAAAAATGGTAACAAAGAATATTGGGCGAAGTTTAATAACAACATTAGAAAATATGTTAAAGTTTTCCTGGTTGGGATGTAATGACACATAGAAATATTATGATGAAAAATATATTTTTAAAATATATCGTAAGGCTTCATGTCCACAATTGGTGCAATATTTTAAATACAATTTTAAAAGGTGATTTATAGGAGAAATACGCCAACAAAGTGGGAGACGTCCAGAAAACCGCATATTAGAAATATAAGGTTTACCGCCTAAGAAAAAAATCATTGAATAAATGATTTAAAAACAGAACAGTTTATTTTTTAAGTTTGAGAATCGGAAATCCTTTCATAGGCCCTACCCTACCCTACCCTGTATTCTTATCGACAGAACAGGGACGTCACTAAAGTATCGATATTTAATTATCGACTTGTGTCAAGCACTAGTCCTTGTACTGTCAAATATGTGCAGCGCACGCTAGCGCCAAAACGGTACAATTGGAAACTAGGGAAAAGGTCACTGTCGCATCTGTTACGTAGTAACTAATACCTAATCTGTGATTATGTATCAAATGCAATACAACTAAAGTCAACATAAAAGTGCTCATGTTCTAACCTTGTTACTTTACTATATTTATTTGCTTAAAAATATGGAGTTTGGAAGTGGCACAAAACAACTTTTCAAACTAATAATGGACGATTGGAAGCTCCTGTTAATGCTAACCATTATTTTTGCTATATATTTTTATTACACAAGTACTTTTGATTTCTTTGAGAAGAAAGGAATCAAGTTTATGAAACCTACAATATTTCTAGGAAACTTAGGAAAAAGATTAATGGCTAGAAAGTCTTTTCATGCCTTTCAATTAGATATTTATAACCACTTCAAGGGTAATCCCTATGGAGGTAAGTGTTGGTTTAAAACTTTTGATTATTATTTGTGGGATATAGGGGCTATGCAGCTCCAATCGGAAGTACTCACTGTTACTTTTAATATATATTAAACTGTTGATACCTATATTCCTATAATCTTATAGTCACAATTACAATAAAATTATGATAATTTTTACATAGGTAAACTTACATTACTTAACTTTTTGCAGGAATATTTGAAGGCAGAAGACCTGTTCTTTATCTGCTTGATTTGGATCTCATTAAAGCTGTAACAATTAGAGATTTTGAACACTTTGTAGATAGAAACACCCTTGGTTCTAATGAGCCGAGATATTTAAAACAATCTTTGTTAAACTTAAAGGTCAGTAAACATAATTTTTTAAAATAATTTATCACAAACCTTTTGACTTTTTAATTAAATTATGCTTCAAAATAGGGTTCAGAATGGAAAGGTGTTCGAAGTACATTGACTCCAGCTTTCAGTTCTGCACGTTTGAAAAATATGCTTCCTCTTATTCAGATGTGTTCTGAACAAATGGTTAAGTTTTTGAAACAATATGGTAAGTCTAATATAAATCTATCAAATATTACCTACATTGATGTAAGATGAATTTGTGGTATAGCTCTGTTTAACCCATAACAATACAAATTCTATTGTGTCTTGTCATTGCCAGTGAAAGTTTAAACTTTTTTTTCTAACATGAAGGTATTTGAATAGTAAAATCTTTTGACAAATCTGATCAGTTGTAGGGACCTACTATTGTCACCACCTTGTCACACTTCCATGTAGCCAGAAATACACACTTTGAATCTGATTTTTTCTCCTTTAAATGTATATTATCTGCCTGGCTGGCGTACATTACATGATGCTTGTTAATTTTAATTCATAGATACAAATAAGTTTAGGCAGATTGTCTTACAGTCTTGTGTGCAAATTTAATTTGTTTTTTTAACAAAATTGTATTTATCAAAAGCTGAAGTATGTTTTTGATTTCCTATTGCAGACCATTCTACTAGAATTCCTTCTAAGATATTTACTACAATGTTAATAATTGCTTTTACAGACAAAACTGACGTAGAGATGAAAGATACTATGGGACACTTTACACTAGAAGTCATTGGAGCATGTGCATTTGGAATTAAGTGTGATGCTCTAGAAAATGAGAATACTAATTTTATTAAGGTGCTCATATTTTTTATCAACTTTGAAATGTTGTTATTATAATTATTGTTATTTTTAGGGTTCCGAACCTCTAAAGAAAAAAAAGGATCCTTTATAGAATCACTTTGTTGTCCGTCTGTCTGTCTGTTGGCCTAGAGCTATTAAATTTGGCAAGTAATATCATCTTTTACTATGAAAACAGAAAAAAAACTAAAAAGTACACATTTGTAATTAAATCATAAAAATATAGTCTTCAGTTTCAGAATCTGGATTTTGGGAAAATCTCTGGAATGCGTGGAGATATCGAGTTGAAATTAAATCATACCTATATTAAGTTAACAATCTCTTAAGCTTTGAAAAAATCAAACTTTAAAATTAACGTTAAAAGAGGCAAGGTCATTTATGCCGCAAAAACATATACCTTGACTTGACACTCAAGGGAACCAAAATTCATAGGTTACTTTCTAGAACTATGAAATTTGGCAAGTAATATCGTTTTTAGGTAATAATGTCTCTAAGTACAGGAAAAAATCTGCAAACTAGACATTTTTAGTTAAATAATGAAAAATTTTGTCTTAAGTTTTGGAAACTGAATTTCGGGAAAACGTCATAAAAAACTGCGAGACTAATTCCTGAACTATTTATAATATTATGTACTACAAATAGTTCCCTACAAATTTGTGCGGAACCCACGGTGGGCGACCGGTTGTTTTATTTAAGTTCTAACTTTCTCTGCAAAAAGTTTGCTTAAAAGTGAATCTTCTCTAGTCTAGCCCTAGATTTCTGTGATGCATTATATTTAATATTGTTACATTTTTCTTTCAGGTAGCTGAAAAGTTTAATTACATGCCTAAACTCAAAAGGATTATGATACTTTCTATTTTGCTATTTATGCCAAAAATGATGAGATATTTGAATATATCTTTCTTATATGCTCCTAGTATACAGGAGTTAGTTAGAATCTTGAAAGCAGCTAAAGCAGAAAGAAGATCGTCAGGAATCAGGTGATTATTTTCTTTGACAGCTGCTGATATAAAAAGTCTGCTCATCTTTCACCTTAATTGCCAATTTTCTATTTATGATTGAGCATGTTTTAAGTATTTCAAGAAGTCATTATTTGAAACCCTTGTACATACCTACAATTTTCCCTTTTTACAGAAAAAGTGACTTTTTGCAACTTCTTATTGATGCAGCAGACAATGAGACATCTGACTCGGTTTCTAAAACTAGTGAGTACTTCATATTTAACACGTTCACTGACAGTAAACTCCTAAAACAAACATTATAATAATTAACATTCTATAGTGTCTCATTCACTGTCAGGGAAGGTGTTAAGATTAAATAATTATGTATATTAACCTCAAGTTTCTATAATTTACTAATCGATTGTTTTGGCTAGGTACAGTCAGTTTAAGTTTGACATTTCTTCTATTAAAAATATGTCAAAATATAACTGTCCGTAGCCAAAACAATCCATTAGTAAGCTATATAGAAACCCAGGGTGAGTTTATCTTTACTGTGTTTATGTAAGTATGTTTCTTGTGTTATCTGTAATGCGATAAAATCAACAACATTTGACGACCTCTGTCGTAAGTACACCGGTTTTCAATAAATAATAAATACCTATCCACTAACATATCAGGCAAGATCCTACATTATCTTTTTTTTTACTAAGGATAAAAAAGATAATGCGAAATTTTGTGACAATGTTTTCTTTCTTTCTTATTTAGATGAAACTTTACATTAGTATATCTTAAACACCAGAATAACACATAGGCTACAATTTTATTTATCCTGAATATTTCCACAGCAAATGTAACGTGGGTGAAACCGCGGGCGGTCTCCAGTCCTATCCTCTACTGATATAATTCGAAAGTTTGTGACGATGTTTGGATGTTGGTTACTTTTTCATGCAAAAACTACTGAACGGTTTTGGTTGATATTTGGCACACAGATATTCCCACGTAATAACCTTTACTATAGCTTATATATATTCTCACGGGAATATTCCGCATATTCTTAAGTGCGTACGAGCGTGCAATGGAAAGGGCTATGCTATGCAGAAATGAGATCCGTAGGAGAACTAAAGTAACCGACATCGCTCGAAGGATTGCTCAGCTGAAGTGGCAGTGGGCGGGACACATAGCGAGAAGAACCGGACAACGCTCTCGTGGGTGGCCCGACAAGGTGGACCGACGATCTGCACCCCGACCGTCTAACGGTATAGCTTGTGCTATCGCTATGGCTATCAAACTTCAAACTCTCATAAAACTCTTCAACGATAGGGTATTTGTCTAATTCTTACATATTTCTATTCATCTATTGGATTCACTATTACATGTTTAGTATGAAAGTGATAGCGTCAGCGAGAGCCCTTGTAGCGGTTTGAAAAATCGATAGCTATAGCGATAGTATAAGCTATACCGTTAGGCTGTCGGGGTGCTGGTGAAACTCAAACGAGGTCGCGGGAAGCCGCTTGACGCGGGCAGCGCAACACCGATTGTCGTGGAGATCCTTGGGGGATATACCCAGCAGTGGGTGTCATATGGCTGAGACGGCGCTTCTCACGGGAATGGAAACCATGCGGGTGTCACCAGTAAATTTGTATGAAAAAAAAATTGCAGGTTTAGATGACGATACGATAGACGCGCAGTCGTTGCTTTTCTTGATTGCGGGGTACGAAACCTCAAGTACACTTCTGTCGTTTGCTGTTCACGTTCTTGCAACCAAGCCGGATCTTCAAGACAAACTTCGAGCTCACATTGAAGAAGTAACAAATAGAAAAGAAGTTGATTACGAACTATTATCGAAATTATCCTATTTAGAGGGATTTTTGTTGGGTATGTAGCATTTAACCATCCATAATTATAATAGTATCCTTAATAGTAGTTAAGAAGCGACGTGTTTTCAACGAAATAGGACCGACAAGGTAATTTCCCTTATCTCAGTGATAAAACTATAAATTAATATGTACTGTATACATTAACCAGATAAACAAAACAATGTAATCTATGGAGTTCTTTAAATAAATGTTACTATGTACTTATTTACAAACATTACCTACATTGAAAACTTGGCAAAAACGCAGTAGACATACTGTCACTTATTGTTCGTAAAGTAATTTTTATGGAAGTAAATATTAGAAGACTAGCTGTAGCACTTATGTTGTAGAATAAAAAAAATACCTCATACCCCTGAGACGCCACTTCCGAGAATTCATCCCGGGACCTGGGATGGCGACTCCATAAAAACCGGCGTGCATGCCATCTGACCACAAAGTTGTTAACACGATCGTAGTTCATTTATTTCTTGATTATTGATATTAAGCTTGATTAACTATAGACTGTATTGTATAGTCAATAGAACATACATTTGCTCTTTTAAAAACGACGCTATTCCGAGCGACATAGGGCTCTCAAGGTCAAACTGTAAAGTCTGGCCTGCAAAGTTGTGTGAACAATTAGGAACTTGACTTACCGACATACCTTGTCAAGGTAGCCATACGGTATCATGCGCCACCACGCCATATTACATCGCGTGATATAACTGACCTATATCGAGATAGACGTAAAGAGCGCTTCAAACTGTATGAGAAACGGTGTCGAATTTGTCGTACCTACGATGACATCAAGAGCGAGATTTAGTGACGTGTGATTGTTATTGACGAGCTCTTGCAAGAAAGCACTGCACAATTAACTATTTTCGTTTCTGAGAGACGCGTGTTTACATGGCAATGGTCACAAGTGGAGTGACTTAGATCGTAAAACTTTGACCTTGGAACAAACTTTTGGCACGCAAGATATGTACACTTTTACCGTCTATCTCGATATAGGTCTGTCACTGTGTTCATGCTTGGGGGGGCTGGGGCGTTGGGACGCCCAAGAACACCATAAGAGCACCCGCACATTGAGCCATTAAACGCGACCACAAGCTGCGGGACGAGTTTTTTCATACATTTTGTATAGTATCGGCGTAAACCGGGTCCGAGTGGCCGCGTTCGAGCCACAAGCTTCGGGAGTCCCTCGCGCTCGTGGCCGCATATGTGGCTCACCTCGCGCTCGGCCGCAATCGACGACGGTTGCTTCTCTGGCGACTTGTGGCCGCCACTCAGCCCGAGCCTCTAGTGGTCGCGACTAGTGGCTCAATGTGCGGTTGCAGTAAAGACTAAAATCCTTGCAACCGCCTAGCGGCCGCTCGTCTAAGTACGCGAAGTTTTCAGGTTTTGTTTCCCTAATATGAATAAGTTGCATTGCATGGTTTTATTAGAATAACATTATCCTTTTCTGCGGTAGCGCTACATTTAAAGTTTTTACACGAATATACTTGTCTCCGTCTCCTTTAGTGTCCGCGAGTCCCTGAGAAGTTATTTATTTGATATTACATTACAATTTCTTTTCACAAAACAATCTGTTAACAGAAGTACCTAAGTCAGCGAAGTTCGTAATTAAGAAGACACTTGTTTCACTTACATTTCAGAAACTCTAAGGATATATCCACCAGTCTCACGTGTTGACAGAATTTGCACAAAAAATTACACATTGCCTGGGACATCAGTGAACATTGAAGTTGGCGAGGCAGTAGCAATTCCAATTTACGGCATTCACATGGATCCGGACATTTATCCGGATCCCGAAGAATTTCGACCAGAACGATTTGTGGGCGACGAGAAGAAGGAGAGGCAATCACATCTGTTTCTCGCATTTGGAGCAGGCCCGAGGAACTGCATTGGTAAGTGAACAAATAGTTGCCTTTTTAGTTATTATTGATGTCATTCAAGTGTGACCGCTGAGAAAAATATAATAAAATAATTTTTTTTCAGGTCTTCGATTTGCAATGTTTTCAGCGAAATTAGCTATGGTCGCGCTTTTGAAGAATTTCAAATTCACAACTTGTGCTAAAACAGAAGATCCTATAAAGATAGACCGCGCAGCACTTTTGTTGAAGGCTGAAGGTGGTTTGTGGGTTCGTCTTGAATCTTTGTAAGTTTCGAATTTCCTGTTAATTTTGTAAAAGAAAAATTGCACGTAAACTCATATTCTTTATTATTTATAATATTTACAGTTTGTAACGATAGTACAAAACATTGTTTTTACACTAGCTTTTAGTAAATGTTGCGATGAAGAAACCAATAGTGTCTCTGTAAATTGGTTCAGTTAATCTTATTGGATCTGCCACAGGACTGAACCTTTGTAACATTGCCCTGAAACAAAAGTATTTATTTATTTATTGATAAGATAAGAACACTATTTTTACTACCTAGAATAACACTGTCAGTGAATCATAACCAATGAGCATTATGTGAGATTATTTTATTATATTTGTAAGAGGATATGGGAACTGTGATATGATATACAGAATTTAATTAATTTAAATACTTTATACAAATGCTTCTCTCCAACAATATGAAAAGATTTTGCCTTATTAAATGTGTATTATAAACATTAGTGGGTGCCTGCGATTTTATCCGTGTGGTTCCTAGCCCATGGAAATAACGGGATTAAGTGATCCTATTTACCTTTCGGCCGTGTAACAAACAAACTTTCTTTCTTATTTATAACTAGCGGACCCGGCGAACTTCGTACCGCCTCGGAATTATTAAATATTGTCTATATTCGTATCTCTTATACCGTAGAAGTCCTAGGGTCCCACATCAGGTGTAGGTCTGTATCTTTAATTTCAGGTCCACCAGATCTTTAATTTTTGTTATCATCATCATATCAGCCGCACGGCGCCCACTGCCTACTGGGTATATTGGGGGTAGGGGCTGGGTTGTTCCATCCGTTCACGCGTGATGTGATGACTAAAGGAAATAGGCATTCTTTTTATATATACAGCGGTGGTCATATAATTAAGAACGATTTCAACTTCAATAATTTTGTTATCTCACACATGTCATGTGCAGTCATGTGTTTAGTCTTAAATGTAACTAGTTATGTTATGAAATAGCCGCATGAATAGAGCAAACGGGACTAGGGAATAAAGATTAAAATCTCTATTTTTTTTACAAAATTTATTTATTCATCAACCATAACAAAATCAAATAGTAATGAAATTGGACAAATAATTAAGAACTATTTATTAAACTACTCCAGACTTGTTTTATTAGAAGAATTTAAGAATTGAAATTAAGTTAATCATATCAATGTGAAGTGCTCAAGAAAAAAGCATTTTTGTACATTTCAGATTAAAATTAATTGTTAGTAGCATGTCCAGGGCTTTTTCTTACTGTCTTACAGCGGCGAGGCATTGACTCTATAATTTTTTGGATTTCCTCAATAGATATCGCGAAAAAAAGTCCCACACTGTCGATTTGAAACCTTTTTCTGGACTTCGCACCAAATATGCTCTATTAGGTCTAAATCCGTGCTGATTGCGATGGCGATGTGAGAAATTCCTTAAGGTTGCGTTTATTATGCTTTGGATCATTGTCATGCTAGAAAGGCCAAATAACAAAATAACCGGAATCACGTCTTCAGCATAAGGTAACATTGTTTCTTCCAGTATATTTTTGGATTGGAATTGATCGATGTTACCGTAAAGTACTTACCTTAAAATTTTCACATTTACCCCGTCATGCTTAAATATCATTTTTGTGTACTTGGGAGTCGAATGCACTATACGGAGGGCGTCGTACATTTGTTTTCCATTAGAATATACCCTGTTTATTTTGGTCTCGTCAGAAAAAAGAACATTGCGCCACTAACTGTCCAGTTTTAATACCTCTTGCAAATGCTTGCCTATGGGACCATTTCAATATAGACGTCTTCTTTGCCATCCTTCCGTCTAACATTTTTATTTTACCAAAAGCCTTCGAATAGTGAGTGCCGAGAATGTGGAAGAGATGCTTTCACCAAAATATTATTTTCTCAGCTTAATAGACCCTTAAAGGGATATTGTTTTGACAAACGAATGATATATCGATCGTCACGACGAGATGACTTTCTCTGTTATGATGATTATGATGGACACGCAGAACATTTGAAGTATTTTGATAAATGCTTCACAGCATGCTAAACCATCGTTTATGAACATTGCTTATGGATGGACGGCTATCTTTTAGATGAACAATTCTTCTCGCAAAGTTTCATTATTACTTCCCTTGTAGATTTAACACAACTTTTATTTTTTCTATTGTTTTCATTTGAAGCAGTCACCTTTAAGACTTTTACTGCACTAAATGGCGCCGAAATTAAACAAACAGTGGTCTCTATTTGTTTAATTTGCAACCAAAGAGTCACAGATTCTTTTTTGTATAAAAAATAAACTATTCAGCATTCTTAATTATGTGACCAGTCAGAATGTAGTAATACTTGGTTCCGGTTAACGTATTAAGTTTATTTTTTATACTTATTTTTTAACCAATCATGTCAAATATTTTGCGATACCGAGAGAAATACAAAACTATTAATGCACGTAGTTATGCTTGTTAGTTTGAAAAATCTTCTCTTTAAATAAGCGTTCTTATTTAAATGACCACCACTGTATATAGATGTAACTAGGATTATTATCTTGTAATTTTGTTTGACAATTATAAAATTGCCTCAGATACTCTAACTAAATTAACTGACTAAATAAATACTGAGAACTTGTTTAACAGTGAATTAATTAGAATTACATAATTAAAATTAACTTAAGTAAGGTGTTTCTAAAATATTTATTTTTGAGGTGATTGGTTTCAACTTTAATACAATTAGCATCTATGTGCCTACAAAATAAGTATCTCAGGCATAGTTTAATACTCTTGCCATTATAGTGTGATATTTTAATACAATTTATTATATTATATATATTTTGAATCAATAAATAATGTTTCATACCTTTGTTCATCATTTAGTCCGCAACCTGGCAATCCAGGTCCTCCATGTAAAGGATTAGCAGGAACTAGTTTTAAGCAAGGGAATTTTTCTAAGGCCCACTGCACCATGCCTTCATTTTCATCTGTAGTTACTGTACATGTGCTGTACACTAATTTTCCTCCAACTTTTAACACTTCCACAGCCTAAAATAATTAAGAAAATGACTTAAATTTTCTCTCAAAAGGATAATTATTTTAACTCAAATTGAATTTCAATTTCAATTTATTGCAATCCACAAATGGTAACAAGATGGTAACATAAAGATGGTAAGTACATTGTGGACCCTGATAGGGCACAGCAAATAGGTTTTTTTTTATAGAGGACAACTTATTTTTTTACAATTAAGTATATATTTCTTAAAATTTTAAATCCTTATCATTTAAATATTCTGAAACACTATAATAGCACTTTTCTAAGAGCAGTGTTTTTACCTTTTTTATATATATATTGTAACTATTTTCTGTAGCTATTTCTTTTGGAAGTTTATTATATATTTTTACCGACATGTCTAATGGACTAGAGGAATTGATAGTGAATACTTACAGCACTCATTAAATTTCTTTGCACAAATTTATATGACTCTAACATTTTGGGAGTCACTTTGTTGATGAGTTGAGGTCTTTGACCTAAACCACTACAAGGTGCATCCAAAAGCACCTTATCAAAACTATTTGGTGGAAAAGGTGGACCAGAATCAATTCCATTACTCTCTTTTGTACAGCATTTAGTTGAATCAAATGAATATGCTCTAACACATTCCACACCTTGTTTCTTACAGTTTTCTTGGATCTTTTCGATTTTATTAAGAGTCTTATCCAGTGCTATAATTAAGGCCTGCCAAAAGAATATCCAAATTATTATAATAATTTAAATCAAATTACTAATTAAGTTTTCCGTCTGTCAGACTTATGGAATTGTCTTGTTAACTTCTAGTCACATAGATATAAAATGATAATTATTTTTTATATGTACTGGGATTGGGATTATTACCAACCTCATTATTAGACATTTCTGCTAAATGTGTAGTCTTGTTTCCTGGTGCAGCACACATGTCTAGAATGCATTCACTAGGGTGAGCATCAACAACCCACCCACAAACAATTGATGGCAGATTTTGCAGTATTACAACACCAACTGGGTATATTGCTTCATTGACAACTGGCAATCTTGAAGTTGGCATAATGGTCTGAACAGCAATTCCACTGATAAATAGTTAGAATACTTTGTACATACGCAACTTAGTAAATTTATTGTAAGTTAACTTGTTTGTTATGTTTCCATTTTATTTAACATGTCTTTAAGTATCTGAAGTAATTTGAAGTAATTTGGAAATAAGAAAATTACCAAATAATAGTATAGTAACATACTTGGGTTGGATACCATTATCAAATAGGTCGTGTCTTAACTTTTTCAGTAATCCTGTGCCTACAAATAGTTTTTTGCCATTATATGTAACTTTGAGGCCTCTCTTACATTGACCCTCTAAATCACCATAAATATTAACTTTTTCATTGAGTTCACAATCTGAAAGCAAGTCCATTGCCAGTTATTATATTGTGATTCAAAGTAGAATTGAATGAATATTCTAAGCATAAGAATGGGAACAATGAAGCTATAGTTATCACTAGAGGTTAAATTATATGCAAATGCAAATATTTGCATTTTAGACCCTTTTCAGTGGTAGTTGTATATTTTAGAACAAAAATTTAATTCATGCATATTTTCACTCGATCTCTATCTCGTTTATCGTACAGCGGGCCTATTGTGCCTAATTTTGAAGTCAGAGTATACAGTTCATGGTTCTGCAGCAGTTGAACTGAATTTTGCGCTCTATTGAATACTGAATTTTGTTAAATACATTTTGCAATTGATATTTTCGAAAATATAATTGTTATCCGTGAGTAATAAATAGCTTACTAAAATAAAAACAAAATACATACTCTCGGAAAAAATTAACCCTCCTTCTGGCACAGTTGGGTAAAAATATGATTTCCTATTATTCCTTTATATTATTTTTCTGTTGCATACTTTGGGTCCTTTTATGGTTTTTTGTGCATAATTTAGCTATTTTTAATGCATATTTGATTTGGGCTTCTATTGTTGCATTGTCTTTAGTTATCAACATGGTCGTCATCATCAGCTATTTTTGATATATCATGGGCTACAATCCTCCACTACTACTATGAATAGGTAAGATTTGCAAGTCAGAAGGAAAATCAAATCTGGGATAAACAAAACTGCAAATACTCACTAACTGGAAGGCCCATCACACCCGGTGCAAAAACATGAGCACCTCTCAGCACAGCAGCAGCACATAAGGCATCAACAACAATTTCATTTTTAGGTTTATTATCATCAGTATTAGCCAGCGGCCATCTCTCTAGCACCAAGCAATCTGGTTTCACCAAGTAAAAGTTGGGTAACGTAGAAATATTTATTTCTTTTGCTTGCTGAAAGAATAATGTAAATGGATTTTTTAAATAAGACAAATCTATGAGTGTCTTATCAAAAGAGTATTGAAGTATTGAATATCAATTACAGTTCTAAGGAAATTTTTAAGAATTTCGATATCAAATGATTTTTTTAATTTGTTTTTTCTGAAAGTAGTATATTTTGGAGGTTGGTTCAGCCACGTCTGTAAATTTTCCAATTCCATCGCGATTATAGAAATAAGATTTTTCACAATTCAGAATTATAGAACATATCTGCTACAGCAATACTGTAATAAATTCCCAATTCCCAGATTGAGAACACACGGGACATAACCAGAACAGGGAATCACAGGCACAAATATCAAATATCACAGGGAACCTATAATATATTTGTGCAGGGAACGCACAACAAGTCAAAAACACAGAACACAATACTCCTGTCAAAAACCTTAAACCTTAGTGACAATGACAAACAAATTATCACAGCGAATGTCAAATTCATTGTCAATGTCAGTCTTGACGCTACAGAAAAAATTACAGGGAAGCCATTATAAAAAAAATATAAAAAAATACAGATAAAAATTTATTGCTATTTCATGGAAGGCGTACCACCTTTTTGTGGTATTGTGTCGTGATGCGTATTGTACCATACCAAACTACACATTATACAGGGTGGAAAAAAAAGACGGTCATTGGAGAGGGATGGAGCAAAGGATATGTTCCAATTTGGGCCATGTACACCATCTCCAAATATAGAGAACAGTTTTGTACGAGTTGTACATTATTTATTGTGAATTATTTAACCTAAATAATAAGTTGCTGACGGCGCGAATCACTGTCGCGCCGACATTACGTAAATAATATTTTATAATTATATTTTAGTGCAATAAACACATTCAGAGCGAACGGTACTACATTCTTTACCTTTACCTACCTCAACTTATTGCATTCCGGGAAACATACAAAATCCCTACAAACTTACATTTAACAATCATATTGGGTACGAGCCCCAATAGTTTACTGATTCTGAGAAAAATACAATTAATTTTATATACTTAATGCACGCTATGTGGTAACTAATAAAAACAAATCAATATTTTTTACTCGAAGTAGGGCGTCAATTATAACAACTAGAGTTGAGTCGTTCCTGAATGAATCCTTCAATTGAACTAGTCCACTTAGCAAGTATATCTCTTTCATTAGTTCATTCGGGTCCCAATTACTTCAGTACTTCATTTAGTTCACACTTCACTGAAGGAGAATAAAGCGGGCGGATAGATTACGAACACCCCATGCGGAAGCGAGATTGTTGCACGGCCCGCACTCAATTTGATGTCTTATCACATGATTTGAAAGTGTTCATGAAAAAAACAACCTATTGCGCAAACATAAGGCTTAGTTTCAAGTGAATATTAATTAAGAATATTTACAACGAAACATATCGAACTAGAATGAAATGACGCGATTGAACTTAATGACAAGGTGACTCAAATGGACTTCTGAAGTACTGAGCCAAGTGAACTAGATGAACTAGATGAGTGATATACTTCATCTAGTCCAATTGGACTATATCATTCTTTACACTTCAGTGAAGTGAAGTATTTTGCTTGCCCATCTCTAATTTTGCACGTATCCAGTTTTTCGGCTGAGTATCTACTCTGTCTGTGTACGACTGTATGTAACTCTATTGATGACTGAGGTCTGAGAGTGACAGTGACAAAATGACATCTGTCGCCATGATCTATTGCTGATGTGTTTTTGCATTTAAGTAATTGTTCCTTCTAGAAAACAAAGCGATTTTAAAGAAATTTAATAATTAGAAACTGTTTGTCCTGTCTTTAACTACCTATCTTTTGGTATACTGTACACAGACGTGTCCCAGACTTCATAAACTTTTGGACATCACCTTTTACTCAAAGGAAACATTGTGGATGTGGATGTGGCTACCTTGAAAGAATTTTACATTTTGAAAGTGATCTCCATAATTTGTAGTATTTGTAAGCTTTATTGTAATTTTCCCTGGTGGTCCAAATAAATAAAATAAAATAAATAAATAAAATTAATTCCCTCATTTTCTAAAATAAATTATACTGCATTCAAAGATTTTTGAAAATTCATTTACCTGCACCGGGAATCGAACCGGCGGCGTGATGAGAAAAATAACATTGTGTACTTTTATGGTACCAATCGATAGAGTGTTAATCGTAAAGATCAATTTAGTGTAAGTAGAATAGTATCTAAAATAAAGGAATGTTTCCTTTGAGTAAAATTTGTTTACATAAATATTTAGGTTACTTTTATGGTACCAATCGATAGAGTGTTAATCGTAAAGATCAATTTAGTATAAGTAGAATAGTATCTAAAATAAAGGAATGTTTCCTATGAGTAAAATTTGTTTACATAAATATTTAGGTTACTTTCCCTCCAGTGACCGCCTTTTTTCTACCTGTATAGAGCTAGATGCACATTTTTGTGGTGTGCTTCGTCGACACGATACACGAGAAAAATGTGCATCTAGCCATAACACCCTTTTTGTACCTCCGCTGCAGATGCGATTCGCCATAGGTAGCGAATCTGGCTCTCGCTCTTACTTTAGCGTTTAGAGCGAAAGTGAGCGAGAGCGACCCACTACTGCTGGCGATAGGACGTGGTGTGAAAAGAGCGTAAAGAATGTATACTTTGGATACGCATCCAGGACTTAAAAGCGGTTTAAATAAAGAGGTCAATTTTATTGAAACCTCAATCAACCGCTTTTTTCATACCTGTTCCCTTAAAATAAAAAATCCTAATAAAAACCCTTGATTAAGGTTTTTACAAATTCGCTTCTTTAGAATGAGAGCGCTTCAAAATCCTAAATAAACCGGAAAGCTGCGAAATGTACCTACTACTATTAATACTACTATTATTACTATTACGTAGACATAAGCTCGCTATTCGTCTGAATTTCCGCTCTCCCAACGCGATCGCGTGCGAGTTGAAAAGTGACTAGCGAGCGTACTGCATACTGAAGGCCGCTATTCGCCTGGTTCGCCTCGCCAGTAGTAGGTATATTTCGCAGCTTTGGATTAAAACAATGTTTATTTTTTTATTTTTTGAAGTGCTCTCATTCCAAATACGTTAAAACAGGGCTTGCTTTTCCGGTTTATTTTCAAATCGGCACAGCAGCGAGCACATAGAAACCATTTTATTAAGGTTTGACTCTACCCAAACCCTAAAAATACGGTTTCATGAAAGAGCAATATTCTTTATTTTTTCTGCTCTTTATTAGTACTTTAACAAATAACGGGACAACTCGAGCGCGTGGGTAGCAAAACAAATAGCGACCTTCAAAACGTAGATGTAAGCTCGCTTTTTGCCTGAAATCTCGCGCTCTCGGCGCTCTCCCAACACGAGCGCGCGAGTAGTAAATCGATAAGCGAGCTTATTTCTAGCTATAAGCCTAGCCTGAGCACTTCGCCAGTAGCAGGTTCATTTCGCAGCTTTGGATTTAACCGGTTTATTTAGGTTTTTGAAGCACTCATTCCGAATAGGCCGGAAGCGGTTTTTGTAAATACCTTAATCAAAAACCTCAATTAACCGCTCTTTTCAAACCGGTTTCAACCCTTGTGTAGGAAGCGGTTTTTATAAAAATCTTTATCTAAGACCTCTTTTAACCGCGATTTTTAAACCAGTTTCATTCAAGCCCAGTTGAGAAACGCTGTTTTTGCATTGATGCCAAAAGTACATTCAAGTAAATTTTTTTTTATATTTTATCTCTTAATTGTCTTTTTATGAGGAAATTATTATATTCATTTGTACAAAATATTTTTCACAGTTTTGTCTTCATTGAAAATCAATTTCATTATTTTCATACTGGCCACTTTTTCCAATACGTGGCATAGGCACGAAGAACTTCCACGTTCGCCGCCATTTTGACATCCAGCGAATTGTAAAGAATTCTGTGAAGTGTTGCGTTTTTTCTTGATTATTATAGATATTTGCCGCAGACGGTGTAAGTATACATATAAATATTATGTGCATAGTTATTATAACGTAATTTTTGAGGAATAGTTTGTAGTGTATAAAAATTCATTTACGTTTCAAACGAGGGTGGTGACCGCAGCTAAGACCAACAGCGGTGTCCGCTATTCCCAGGTGTAATGCTTACACATTAAGTTAATTTCGAGTCTCATTTACCAATAGATTTTTTAGGTAAACACAATCTTCACTTTCTGTACTACTATGTTACTAATTATTCTAATAGTAGCAAGCGATATTTAACGTATTGCCAGCGAGGACTTGCCATGTCATTATCATTGATTGAAGTAAGTAACTTGCACTGACGGATGAGTCAGACTGAATAATATAAATAATTTCATTTTCAGATCATTCATAAAGCTTCAAAATGGGGAATATGTTTGCAAATTTATTTAAAGGCCTTTTTGGCAAAAAAGAAATGAGAATATTGATGGTTGGATTGGATGCTGCTGGTAAAACCACAATACTATACAAACTAAAATTAGGTGAAATTGTTACAACAATTCCCACTATTGGTGAGTGTTTATAAATTTTGATTTCATTCTGTATCAATAAATTAGATACTGATTTCTGACCAATTATGGTGAAATATTGGCCATAGATGATAATAGGTACCTTGATGTGTCATTGTGTTTTGGGAAGATAGTAGTAGGCTTGACTCGTATGTCACCTTATATATAAGATAAAATTCTACAAGGAATCTACATGTTATTTGTGTCTATTGCAGGTTTTAATGTCGAAACTGTAGAATACAAAAACATCAGTTTCACTGTGTGGGATGTGGGTGGTCAGGACAAAATTAGGCCATTGTGGAGGCATTACTTCCAGAATACACAGGTTTGTGACCTATTTCCTTTATTTAGAACTAAGTTTTGGTACCTATGTGATACTTATTCATAAAAATCAAAATGTGTTGTAATTTAAACAAATGACACATCATTAGAGTGGATGTGGTATAAATTGAGTATAAAGTTGTGACATGCCGAATTTAATTGTCACTCTTGTTCATCCTGTTGAATTTGCAATAATTAAATGGTTCTTAGTCTCGTTTCCTATAAATATGTACTGTTTGCAAAAGTAAAAGTATCTTCAGTTCATTAGTGAAAGTAATGAGAGATTGGCAATGCCTACTAAGAATTTGAAGTTTTATTACTGAGGCTTTATTAAATTACTTGTTTGATATAAAATACTAAGTAATTTAGGTAAATTCCTTTTGTTTGTAATATTACAGATTTGTGAGTGTGACAGGAATATTTTATTTAGTTAGTTAAGGATGTCTGTCTGCATAGCAAATTAGTTAGAGAGAACAATAAAACTAAAATCAATATGAAAACTTAAGTTATGTAAATTATACATGTATTGTATTTTTAAACATTCCTTGATTTTTTTATTGGATGAGTGTATTATATTGAACAGGGTATGGCATTGCTTTTGTGGATTATTTGTTGAATTCTTCTATATGATTTGTATGAGTCAGGGTTGTACTGTCACCCAACAGCAGCTTGGGCTCTTCATTAATGTCTAATATCTCCAATTGTCTTTGTAATTTAAGACATGCATGCTGTTGAGTTCAGATTTGTCTGTAGAAATTAACCATTTTGTATAAACCACCAAACCAGTTGCTGGTTTCTGTAATTCACCATATGATTACAGAATCCACGAAATATTATAATATGGTATATAAAGCACTCATTTTATTAATAATTATTATTGATATAAAGCAACTTTTGCAATGGTCAGTCACTGGATGAGTGTTTTTTTTTATCTCAAGATTCTCTATGCTTCAGAAGACATTTCAGTTAAGCCATTGGTACCAGCTATATTTTCAGTTGTTAAATCCCGCAATCCACATTGGGCCTGGATGGTGGCTCATTACCTATTCTATCTCCTTCATTTACTTCCTTAAGGCCAGGGTCCCAGCTGTGGGATATTAAAAATGATTGATGATGATAAAGCATTGGTGATAGAGCTTGATAGAAGACTATTAGTGGTCATACAGCCTTCATTGTTTGTAATTTCTTCAGTTATATCTTAGGTCACTCTTTATGCATTTGTTGTTCACACAAGTAAGAACCAGCTTTATTTGATTTCTTTTTTTTCCAGGGTCTCATTTTTGTAGTAGACAGTAACGACCGAGAGCGTATTGGCGAAGCGCGTGAGGAGCTCATGAGAATGTTAAGCGAAGATGAGCTTCGAGATGCTGTACTTTTGATCTTTGCAAACAAACAGGTACGTCAATATTGTGGATATAACATTACAATATATTTAACATAATCTACATAAACATAAATTGTATATAGCAGTTCTTGGTACCTAGTTAAGATATTAAAATAAAAATATTTTTTTGACAAAATCAATTAAAAATCCTTCAATATCTTTTTTTATCATTGACATTAATTTTTTAAAAATCTAAAATAGCATTACATTTTTATGTCTGGCTTTGATATCTACCTATATCGAAATAGATGGTAAAAGTTTACCTACCTTGCATGTGAAAAGTTTGATTCACAGACAAAGTTTTCTGACCTATGTCAGTTGGCTGGAGACCATTTCCATGAAAAAACGCGTTACTCAGAAACGAAAATAGTTAATTATGCAGTGTTTTCTTGCAAGAGCTCATCAATTACATTTCCACATCTCTAAATCTCGCTCGTGACTTCATTGACACAGTGACTTGAAAATATGTTCTTACGATAATGATTTGTTTGTAGGATCTGCCAAATGCAATGAATGCAGCTGAAATAACAGACAAGCTGGGCCTGCACTCACTGCGTAACCGCAACTGGTACATCCAGGCGACGTGCGCCACATCCGGCGACGGCCTCTACGAGGGGCTCGACTGGCTCTCCAACCAGCTCAAGAACGCCAACCGCTAACCGCATGTGCGCTACCGACTCACAGACAAATCTGATTACGAAAAGAGACTATGGTTTAAGATATGTTAACTTTATTTGCTATAAAATACAATGTATTATGTGCGGAATCATAAATGTATTACTGATGCGTCACCTGGTGACCGAGCTTTCATCGCATGCTCCGGCCGCTGCCGGGCCCTGGACGGAGCGGGCCGCGGCGCAGCGGCGCAAGGGTCCACGCTGGATGCCTTGTCTGTTCGATCCCTGATGACGTTGAACAAAATATAGTGTGTAAATTTAATGCAAAATTACAATTTTGTTTATTATTATCAGTAACGAAGGAACGGTGTACACTTGAGTGAACGCGCATTGTGATGTGGATAGGTACGTAGCTGACACGTGATAAAGTGAATCACAGCATAACATGTTTTATATGTATACTATAATGTGGAATAAGTTGTCGTAATAAAGTATTTAAAGTTAATTGACTTCCTATGACTTTAATTTGATTAGTGACATGCCTGTAGCGTCCTCGGGTAAGGTTGCGCGCGCGGCGGTGGCGGTGGAAGCGGTTTCTCGAACCGCGACCTATTCACATCGCTTTGTTGTCTAACTCCATGTCTCCTAATTGTCACCGATTTTTGTGCATATTCCACTAATACTTTGAATGACTTATTGTATGATGATAGTTTATTTTTTATGGAAGTTAACTAGGTAGAATAAGCTGTTACGTATTTTACATCAGATACAATTCTTATAGACGGTTCCGTTTCATTTTGACGGTTCGTTGTGATGAACCTGCATTTACAGTCGACTTCTCATGGCGATCCGAGATTAACTTGTAATTTAGGTATTAATATGTATTAGATAAACATGGTGTCATTTTGAGGAGTGTTTCCACGAAAGGGGAACAGTGCTCAGAAGATTCAGCGGTACTTTGCTCTTACACAATTAATTATAACTTAGCGTTTTATAATAATTTAGAAAAAATTGTTTAAACACATTTCAACGATGCAGTTTGTGGCGAGTGTGGTGGATAGACTTTTTTATTTTTATGAAAATCAAAATGATGAAAATGCGAAATGTGACATTCCGGTTTGTCTTATTGCTGTATTATGGAATAAAATATCCTCACCGATTTTTGATTTTTGCTTTAAAATATACTCCTAAGGTTTACACAATTGCACGTGCCGTACATAACACTACATTTAAGCCTGATAAAATTGAGCTCTAAATTAGTCTGTCTAGTGTCTGTATTCTCAGGCTAAAAACATTTCATTGAAATGAAGACAAAGAAAAAGAAATCTGTAGGTAGACAATGATTTTCCACGACATTCCCATGAGACAACTAAACAACTTTCTGTACCCTGAGCGAGGGTGACACAAAGTCAACTACAGAAACTCTTAAACCGATGAGCATAGGAAGATTGGCTCCCGATTGGATTATAAGCTTCGGGGAACCCTCTCGGGTATAAGATATGAATATAAAGAATATATATACTGAGATAGGAATTGTCTTGGACCTGTTGGGCACAAAGTACGTAAGGCGGTGGGCGGGCCTATAAGCAGATTGAATAAAATCTAAGAATATATTTTTGCGCGTAATTTTTCGGACACCCACCCACATTGACGTTACGCATTTTAAATCCACATAATATAGACAAGTAAAGCGGCAAATTCAGTAGGTAGCAGTACTTAACTCTTCGAGGATGGCAGTAGCGGTACTTCTTGTAACTTTTCTATTTTGTGCTTATATCTTACGACGACGTCGACCAGGATACCCCAGGGGATTCCAGTGAACTCTTATGTTCATCAGAATGAGAATCAGAATCCTTTTTATGATTAAAGAAGTAATAATAAAATTATGCTGTCATACTGAGTCTGATTTGGTTAAGACAGGTCGTCGACCAGCATCCCCCGGGACTTTAGAAAACAGAAGCGATGAATGGGCTGGATGGGGGGTTCTTCCTGAATTTGAAGTTTGGATGTAAAACAACGTAGGTACCTTATGGGTATTTGGAGACGCTTTATTACAGTATTGATGGATTGAGTTCTATGTATGATTGGTTCCATTTGGTGTCACCCTGTCTGTCTCCAAAAAACGAAGGAAGAATCGTGTAGGTATTTATATTTTGTTCCGTACAAAATGTACCTATTCTTGATGAAAAAAGCGCTCTTCTAAGGGGGGGCAGCTGCTCCTCCCTGCTCATACCACAGAATATATAATAGTCCCGTACCACATTATATAATAGTCCAGTACCACAGAACAGAATATATAATAGTCCCGTACCTTGCTACTCTACGGACATGCTACTGCTAGTGTCTCACGAAAGAAGTCCCCTGAGAGTGGTGCTAAAGTAATAAATAAATATTTCTTACACTCGCACCAATTACGCTAGCCTCATACATCTCTTAGTTAGAATTCAGATCAGTCGAGTGTGTATAGCAAGCTGGATCTTCTTCATTGCAATCCCTGGATAGCCGTTATCTGATCACAGCTCGGTCAATCCTTTGCAGCGAACCAAGGCTCCAAAGATACCTCGTTCGTTTGTATGAAAATCGTCTAGTATCGTTAATTATGTGGACATCACTAAATAAATAGGTATTTTATTTGTTGAAATAAATATAAACATCCGTGACTCATGTACAAATGCACGT
The DNA here is from genome assembly GCA_910589605.1 of Chrysoteuchia culmella. Taxonomy (NCBI): domain Eukaryota; kingdom Metazoa; phylum Arthropoda; class Insecta; order Lepidoptera; family Crambidae; genus Chrysoteuchia; species Chrysoteuchia culmella. The sequence goes on along the minus strand of OU342651.1, from coordinate 13,680,705 downwards.
ATTCATTCATCATACAAACATTTGCCCCTAACGGGATTAGAACCAAAAGGACCTCGGAGTAGGCGACACCTAGAAACTGGTGTGTGTACTACTCTACCAAGTCGTTAAAGTCTTCAACATTTGGAAATTAGCTCCATTACTATTGAGTACCGATTCCTTGAGACTTCTTTCAAAAGACGGACTCTCTACACGGTTATTTGCAAAGTTGGTGCTGTTTTCATTTGCAAAAATTATGGAAATTGATATTGCAGTGGTGAATATAAAAGGGACATTACAAGGTAATGAAATTAAATAAATTATTTACCACCTGCACCGTTGTCTAGTGGTAACACCACCGATATCAGATCCGGTTCGATTCCCAGTGGAGGTAAATTTTGTGTTTCGTTTGGTTGGAGATTTCGTCTGGCTAGCTACCACCATTTAATCTAAGACGACACTCTGACCCAAAAATGTTTTCAAAGTTCGTTGTTGTGTTCCGACAGTGAGAGCTCTATTTCATTAGGACACCATGGTTGCGCTGCGCAACCAAGCGGACACCAGGTGAGATACCTCCATAAAATCTATACATTTTGTTGGTGGCGCAACCATGGCATCCTAATAATAGCCAGTTCATCAGTGGTTTAGGGAGAAGTGGTTCAGATGTCCGGGCGGAGAGCTGCGCTTCCACCTTTAGCCTCATCTTTGCTTAACATCAGGTACGACGAAGGCTAAGTGTCTCCCCGTTGTTACGGCGATACTCGAAAAAAATATGCTGAAGCGAGATAGCAATGAGAAACGACGCGCACAGGAGCGAGACCGATTTTGCAGATTAGGCACAAAAACACAAAATCACCTCGTATTAAAAAACTACAGCGATTTTAAAAAAATGCTTCTATACGATCCTAAATATTATTGGTGTCCACTTATTAAACCAATTTCCAATAGTATAAGTAACCCCATTTAAGAATAATCTTGAATATTCGTATTTTTAGAGGTCTTTTCGAAAAGAAAAAGTGTCGAGGCAAAATCATAATATCGTGTTTTTTAAACTATACGAATCTAGATAAAGGTATGAAGAAATGTATATGTTATTACCAGATTTGTAACAACTGTACATAACCGTGCTATAGTTTTATATCAAAAAGTCCATAGATACTATTTCCGAGTAGCGTCTTAGAAAAGAAAATTCGTTATTACCTATTTATCCAAAGAAGTCGTATCGCCTACTTTATAAATTAAATAAATTAGTTATTTCTCTCTTCACATTTAGGTTGTAGAACAAAACATTGTTAGCTTAAAATAACACACCTTAAATAACCTATAAATGTGAGAGACTGGTGTCCTAAGTATACAGGGTTACAGGGAAAGTCGTACTGAATATTAAAGGACGTTATTATTTAGGTCATTTCTGATGAATTTGATCCTATAATATAGTGTCCGAAACTTAACCGTTATGGAGATATTGATATCTTTAAGTTTTTTTTTAAATATCCCAATTTTTTTGCTTTTTTGCCAATCTTTTTATGATTAAGACTCCTAGGGTTCGTTTTTTTATGTATTTAGTTAGAAGACATGCCAATGAATAAAAATGATCAACAAAAACTCAACCCTCCATTAACAGCTTAAAATAACTGCACGACAACGGTATAAATTAAATAATTTTTGCTAAGTATTTCTAACTTTGAAGCGATATGATAAAAAAAAATTGTATGGAACTTATTCTGCAGATGATTTTAAAAACTTCTACGTCTTTTTAGCTATTCAAAAAGGTATAACACTAGCTATTAAATAGGCAAAACATTGACCAAATAACAGTTCAGTTAGCAAAGGCTACATTTTTGGTTTGAGGTATAAATAGCTAAATCACGAAAATAAAACAAAAAAATCAGTAATATTTTTATAATTCATGTTCAACATGGCCGCCACTATTTCTTATACAAATTCTCATTCGTTTTCTTAAATTACTTTTTACAACAGATGTTTGCAGGCTCCGCCTCATTTCCTCAGCCGCATCAATAATTTTTTGTCGTAAAACCTCGATATTTGCGATTGGTGTCATTTCGTCGTACACTAGGGTTTTCATATGACCCCACACATAAAAATCCATCGGCGTTAAATCGGGACTTCTTGCCGGCCACGGTATGGGTCCACCTCTTCCAATCCACCGGCTTGGGTAATTTTCATCCAACCATGCTCAAACACTTCTTCTGTAGTGCGCTGGGCAGCCATCGTGTTGAAAGAACATGAATTATAAAAATATCACAGTTTTTATTTTTTTATTTACGTATTGAAGCTATTTTTACATCAAACTGAAAATGTAGCTTTTGCTAACTGAACTGTTATTTGCTCAATGTTTTGCCTATTTAATAGCTAGTGTTATACCTTTTTGAATAGCTAAGAAGACGTAGAAGTTTTTAAAATCATCTGCAGAATAAGTTCCATACAATTTTTTTTTACCATAGCGCTTCAAAGTTAGGAATACATAGCAAAAATTACTTAATTTATACCGTTGTCATGCAGTTATTTTAAGCTGTTAATGGAGGGTTGAGTTTTTGTTGATCATTTTTATTTATTGGCATGTCTTCTAACTAAATACATAAAAAAACGAACCCTAGAAGTCTTAATCATAAAAAGATTGGCAAAAAAGCAAAAAAATTGGGATATTTAAAAAAAACTTAAAGATATCAATATCTCCATAACGGTTAAGTTTCGGACACTATATTATAGGATCAAATTCATCAGAAATGACCTAAATAATAACGTCCTTTAATATTCAGTACGACTTTCCCTGTAACCCTGTATATTAGTTGTATGCACAGTCTAATCTAAGCCATATGTAGTGTAGTATATGTATATGCGTTGTATCGCCATATGTACCTATACGCTATGCTGGTCCTGGGATGGAATCCTAGAATTGGAAAACTATTTTGTTTTCGGTCACAAATATCGAAACCATTCAATCGCATTCTTTTATGATGGTGTAGGACAGAGGTTCCCAAACTTTTCTTTCTCATAGACCACTTTCGAAATTTTGCTGGTGCCGGTGGACACCTGCAGCTACATTTCTACTATATTCCCAAACCTCGACAAATAATGTCAAAATTAGATCTAACTATGGACCATTGCGGCTGAGTTCCAATCACGAATTAACAGTTTTCGAAAAAAAAGTGAGAATATATTCTGTTGTGTTGTAAAAGCGGGTATATTAGGCTAGTTAGGGTATTAAAGAAAACTTAGGTAATTGCACCTAATTAAATCTTTTAATACCTATATTTTCATGCCTCTTGCTCGAAATGTTGGTCATTATAGCGAACCAGAGAGGCAGTGAAATAGATTTAGGTACCTAATTCGAAAATGTAATATAAGTATAACCTTAAATAATAATTGCGTTACGGTTACAGAAAATACAACAAAAAATATTTGCTCTACATCTTTTCTTTAGAATTATTTTATTACAAATTGAATAATTGGTGAGTGTCGTAATATTGTAGGGACTGTCGGGGCACAGTGGTAAACGGGGCACAATGATACAAGGTCAATTTTATTTCAATTTGTAATAAAATCCGCAAGCTTTCGCTATGGCTAATTAAAACATCCAATGCGCCACGTGATGATGCAGTCAAATATGGCTGGTCAGAGATAACATAATTCTGAGACGAAAAACATACATTTTATCAGTACAAAGTTGGAATTTTGCACTGGCGAACTTTCGTTTTAGCGGAAAAAGTATTAATAGTAGGCAAATGTCATTATTATATTTATATATTTATATAAATCTTCATTATTTAGACTATCTAATGCAGTTAAGTGTAAACTAGAAAACAAAACCCACTTTTTAAATAAGTTCGCGTTTGAAGTTTCCGAGACTCTATGACTCTATGTCTTTAACTTGGTAAAGTTACCCACCCAAAAGCTAATTCAATATTTAGTTATTCAACTATCATACTATTATCAACGATATCTATAAAAATAACGATTATGATATTAATTATATGCACCGGAGTACTAATTGGAACCAGATATGGATGGCAGTGATGTCAATTCTGGATAAAGAGCTATTGCTGTCGCCAATTTAACATTTATTATTTTCTTGAAAAGGTGTTAAACGAGCATGTAGGTACTTCCTGAATCATAAACATTGTACGATAAATTAGACTTGTTTCAATGTAGGTACCCCAGATCTGGGGCACACTGGAACAAATGAAGTGTTTTGCAAAAATATTGTTTACTTCTTTTAAATGTGAAATTTGGATCTCGTTATTGAAGTCAATCAATAGTCGAAGAACCGTTCTGGATTATTTAAAACAAAAAAGATAAATATATAAAACACAGATTAAAAAATAAATAATAGAAATTACTTTTTCGTTTCGTTGTACCCCAACTGCCCCTATTCGATTATTTTATTTTCTCGTAATCGTAGTGGCAAGTAGAGTAAATATGCTGCGCTAACCGGGGGCGGAACTTTTCGCATAATGTCGATTGTCCTAAAATTGTTTTTCATACATCAATTGGCATAATCATCAAATAGCATAACATTAATGTCACATAATTTTTCCTTTGCATAATAACTTTTAAGTAGCATAACTGTCTAAAGGCATATTATTATGAAGCATAATAAATTAAATCTCTAATTTCATTTGGCATAATATAAGGCAGTCCTAAAATCCCTTAGCATAATTTTATTTGCCATAACTATCGAAAAACCTAATTTTATTTGGCATAGTCCTAAATTTTTTTATGGTAATAAGAAAATGATACATAACAATTTCTATTTTAGTTTTGGGTTAGGGTGTCGCAAAGGGGGTGGACTTAAAAAAATTCAACTGATTTTGTATAGAGACAGGACTTAGAATATTTTTGACTGATATAGTATGGAGCGGGGACTTGTAAAATTTTCAAGAATTAATTTTATAAATATATCGAAAACGGTGAGTAGTAGCTAAAATCTAACAAAATTTTCGATCCCCCCGGAGATACTAAGGAGGCATCCGATGGACATATAATTTTAATTCTCTCAAAAATTTTGGAAAAACAGAGAAGGGGGACGGGGGTAATTCTATTATTCCTTGTGATTATCCCAGATGTTACGGACTTAAAATATTGCTTTTGATTTTTGTATGCGGCTTGATAAATATTAAATGCCGTACGTAAAAAATATAAAAAAATATTTTCCAAGTGGAAATTCGGAAAATTTGTGTTGTTTATAAGCAATTCTAGTAAAATCTAACATACCCATATTTTTTTAAATATGTTTATAAATTATGTGTTCTTATGCGTTGTTTTAAAACGACGGTAGTAATAAGTGGGATATGCTATAGTTTCATTATGCTTTAAACAAAATATGCGTTAAGCTATTATTCCTTGTGATCATTATGCTTTAGATCAGTTATGCTTTTAAAAATTATGCTTAAAGCTATTCTGCGTTTCAAGATTTATGCTTTTTAATACTTATGACAAACAATTTTAGGCTACACTATATTAGGACTTTTAAAATTATGCGTCGCGATAATATGCAATATGATGATTATTGGTATTAAAATTATGGAACATGATATTTTGACAATAAACGTTATGCTTAAAATTACGGAGCCGCGCTAACCCACTATAACTCAGTTTCTATGTACTCTCTCGCTACCGCATCTTTCGTCATTTTAGCCCCTTGTATAACAATCTAATAAAACAATCTAAAGCCCTTACTTGCGCACTGAGTCCGAATCCGCGAACAAACGCATTCGCGAAAAAACGGACTCAAAAAACTCGGATAGAATTCGGATGTCGCTTACTCACTGCGATCGAAATCCGATCCGAATCCGATACTTAATTGAATATTAGGTAATGTAAAGCAGGAAAGACCGCGACTGATAAAATCTACGCTTCGACCAATTATTATTACCAGACCATATCCAAAGTCCAGAGAGCTTTTAACTCGAGCTCCAAGACCGCTTTGAAGCCCTTGAGAACATCATGGATGTGGTCGTCCACACGGGTGGATACTGTCGGTATGGTAGTGTCCAAGTTCTTTAAGACCCGCGCCGTCCCAAAGTAAACTCTCCGAAACTCAGCGGATGATCATAGTTATCGGCAGCTAACGTTACTAGGCAGATCTCAAAGTATTTAACAAGTGACCTTCGCCAAAATTAAAATAAATGAAGGCAGTAGCCTTCTTATATGAATTTAATCGTGCACGTCAATGCAGAAGGAATGTAGCCTACTTAGCGTTTAGGTACCTTACCTGGGGCTTATTCAAAACAGTCGGAAACGTTCCCGACAGTCAATCACTTCAGAATAAACAAAGACAAAGCACACAATTCGAATCTGATTCCGTTTTCAACGGTTTGTGAATCAGCCCGCTCTGGAAAAGTTTATTGTAATTTTTATAACATTATGATTTCGAAGTTCATTTGAGTGACTAGGTATAACATTAATGAACAGTCACGTTATTTGTAGAACTGCAACACTAATGGTCGAAATTCACTATACTAAAGAGTTAATCATAACTGGAATTTCCGTATATTATTATACGCTGTGGAATTTTGAGAGGGTCGCTTATTGTTGCATGATTTATAAGGTACGTGCGTTTGTAAAGTGAAGGTCGTGGCGGATTAACGTCACCTCGTATGTATAAAATATAATTAATTTTATGAGGATAGATTCCAGACATTTATCCTGCTATCTATATAGGCATCAAAAAATTTGGTTAAATCCATTTTTTCTTTTTTTTTCTAAAATGTTTATAAATATCTTTTCTTCCCTATTTACTTTTTTCTTTGATTGTTTGGTTTCTTGAGACTGAGAATTTAGTATTTCTGATATCAATTCCGTATGTTTTTGTTCCTTATTAAATTGCGATAACATTTTAATAAATTATATAAATGATAAAAAATTACACAATTACTTATTGAACTATATTTTTTATGACATTTTTTCCCTAGAGGTTCTGTTATTCGAGATCGCGTGGCTTCAGTGCAAACTTTTTCATGGTGGCATGCATTCGTTGTTAAGTGATTCGTATTAGTAAACTTACGGGGACGTGGTATTCGGTGTTACACTTTCCGAAGTCAGATATCACACCCAAAAAAAGATTCAAGCCCTCCACGAACTTTCGCCGCCCTTCATCTACACGAACGTTTTCCAAAATGAAAAAGTTCTTTACTTGATTCTTTTTAATGAAAAAAGGTGGGAATAGAAACATTTTACTTTAAATATTGTTTGTTTTTGGGATTGTTCTCATTTCACTATAAATTTCAACAAATAAAATGTTTTATTCTTGTAATACCGGTTCTTTTCTACACTTACCTCACAATCGATATGTAAAGCAGAATAGTTAGCTCGGGTGTAAGCATCAATTGCACCCTCGAATTTATCCCGGGCTGCAATTGATGCCTTACAGCCCTTGGCTACTAATCTACTATTCTGAAAACGAATGTAGGTATTGAAACATTTGAAAATTAAAAAAATCGGCGAAGTGCGTGCTCACAACAGCGACAAAAATTTTTAGGTTGTTTTCGCGGTCAAGTTCTGGTACAAAATTCTTAAAAAAAAAACATCTAAATATACCTTATTCTTGTTGTGAAACATAAAAAAAGGAGTTGTATAGTTAATTCAAAGTTATTTAAAATAGGAATAAATTGTTACTTATAATAACAATAAAACGATTCGGTAAAAGTTGACATTGACATGAGATACAAAACAGACAATTTAAAAATAAAGGTTTATGTCACGTTCCGAAATCCAATCGTAGGCTGTGAAATCTCACCCAGCCGTAAATAAAATTCTTTTACTCAAAAATGCATGTAATGTGGTCATTATTTTGACAACCTTGTTTGAGCAAAGTCGACCTTGCAGTTTTGTTTCAAGGAGCGGCCCGCAAAGTTTTGCTGGTCGCTCTTACAGGCCGGCAAAACATTGCCGGCCTTTATTTTGTCATTTCAACGTTTAAAAAAAATCAAATGCAAAAAGATTTTATTTAAAACAACAGCTGTTTGTATTTATAGAGATAGGTACAAAAAGATTTTATTCCATATTTGGCTGTATAGTTCCAACTACCATTGCTAAAAAAAACCAAACAAAGAAGTAACAAAAACGCGGTCTCTTTACTCTTTGAGCGCGGTCAAAGAGTAAAGTAATAGCGCGGTTAAGCGAAAATTTTATTTTTATTTAGTGAAGAAAAAAATTATGAAATAAATGAAGAAATAATACAGCAGTCAAACACCGCATTAGAATTATCGCAAACTATTAGTAATATCAAACCGGGAAAGTCGGTGTTGAATTTTAGTAACTGTACTTTTCATAATAATTGTCATTTTAATAAAATTTCTAGTGAATTTTTTATTTGAGTTACATGATTGACTGATTTTATTTAGATTAAGTACTTGCATTTTTGAGTAAAGCACTACACAAACCTTGGCCCACAATGACTGCTTCGCTGGTCACTCTAAAGATTTAAGTCACAGTCCGAAATCCAATTATAGGTTGTGAAATCTCACCCAGCCTAATATAAAATTCTTATAACAAATAGTTTAATCTTATTGTTATTGTTTTTATGATTCAATGAACTAAAATAATTATAATTAAACCAAAACGGAGTATTATAATTAATTTAAAGTTATTTAAAATAAGAATCAAATATAACAAAAAAGTCAATAGAGCGATTCGGAACGCATTATGACATATTTTTAGGTATTAAATTAAAAAAAGTACTTTGCCGCGCTAGGCCGCAAAAAGCGCCTAAACTGATTGACAAAACCTCCTTTTCAGAGCGTGTGAGGTGCAAAATGTTTTCTTGGTGCTAGGGGCCCCGATACATACCTACAGCCATGTTTATATTTTTCATAGGAGTAAAGTCTCTTTGAAGTGTCCATTTTATATTTAAAATCTCCTTGGACCAGGAAGTTACGCCTTGAACAGCCTTGTTTTTTTTCGAAACTATTTTTGATAAAAGTTTTTGTTGACCTTTTGGCGTTCTGAATTTAAATGTTATCATAATTACCCGAGGGAAGTTCCATACAACATAAGCTCACTTATAGCTTACTTTCCAATTGAGAATACTTGATATTTTATACGTGCGATGCAGGTGGTGTATAATAGTACATTATTGCAAAGGCCGTGAAATAGGCAATTGCAGGTCGTCACTAATACGAGACAGGCAATTGCCATTTCCGCCGAGGCATATATAGTGCTTTTCTCAAAAGAATGCAGGGAAATAAAACATACTTTTTATATTATACATTTAATAATTAATAAAAGAAAATCAAATTCATTGCAGGAGCGTCTTTTTGAATTTGGAACATTACAGCGCTCCAGCAATGTTGTATGAAACGGCGTGCTGGAGTTGTTAAATACTCTTTGTAATGTTCCTAATTAAAAAAAACGCTCCTGCAATGGATTTGATTTTCTTTGTCCGTAAATTCGATACTTAGCGTGTTCTTTTTTTTTATAATAATGACAACATTTCCATACATGTTTGAGAAAAATAATATAATAAAACCAAAACGGAGTACTTATTATAATTAATTCAAAGCTATTTAAAATAAGAATAAATGTAACATAAAAAGACGATAACAAAATGAATGCGATTCGGAACGTATTAGGACATTCTTAGGCTTTAAATTAAAAAGTACTTTACCACGCTAGGCCGTAAAATGCGATTTGCCAGGCAGAAATTGAATGACAAAACCTCCTTTTCCGAGCGTGTGGGGTGAAAATATAATTATATTTAATTCTGTGGACTCAGATTAGTGATTTTGGTGTGATGCTCTTTCAAACACGAGACGTAGGTACAGACAAAAAAACATTCTAACAATGATAGCAATTGGTTCTGCTGCTTATTCTGAATCCCCCAAACTATATTTTTTGCAAATCCAAGCAATGTATAGACAAGCTGAACTTTGATTCTTATTAAAAGTATAGATTTGATATAAACATTTTCTATAAATTACAACTGAATTAACGCTCCCTAAAAAAAAGTCTACTCGACAGCAGCCATTGTATGTTATGTATGTATCTGCAAAAGAAATTGGAAAGAAAATGCATAAAGTTGTGTAATAGGTTGAGTTATCAGATAGTGTCGAAATGAATGGAGGATTTTCTTGGAGAATAATGTTGACTGTAATATAATATATCACATCACTGCCGCATCCGATGGTGATGTCATCGTTTATATCAAATATAAATGAGTGAAGCTTTGGGTATTTACCTATGCTTAATTTTATCGATGGGATAAATGAAAAAAAAACTAATTTCATTTAGAAAGGGGTATGGGTAAAGTTGGCGTCATTTTCAACTTTCTACTAAAACTCGAAAATGACGGCCACTCAAATTTTAGTAGAAAGTTGAAAAGTTGTAGTAAAAAGTAAGTGGTCAGTTTGCAAATTATAAAAGGGATTTGGGTAACTTTGTATGGACTAGTGGCGTAATTTTTTTTCCAGCGCTTACATTTTTTTAATTACCCTCTGTTTTAAAGCTTCACAGTCAAGACTGATCTGAATGATTAACTTTGCCTTATGTAATATCGGAGCTGAGATATGTTTTTTTTTGTGTTTTTTTTTACTTCACTACCTAATACTATAGAAAGTCAATAAACGTTTAAAATCTCGGTTCCAATATAGCTATAAATGTTCCATAATGAGTCTTTTAATATGTTATTTTAAAATGACTATATCGCTCATTTGCAAGAAGGACGTCACATCTCAAAAACAGTAATTTTTAGTTATAATATATATACACGAAGTATGAGAAATTTCCACTTCTCGCTAGACAGACTGATCGTATTCGATTACGTTTATTAAGCAAAGTTCGGCCCGGTCAGGTGTTGGATGAGTGACCGTAAAGTGGCATTATAACGTGCTTCGGAGGGCACGTTAAACCGTCGGTCCCGGCTGTTGTCATTTTGATTACAGTCGTTATAAGCCAAGTCAGAGGCCTTATAGGCGGCTTGATAAAATCTGACACCAGAGGTGGCCACTAACCCTCACTCGATAAGAAGAAGACTAAAACACTCAAGATCTCATTTAGCGTTGTGTCTTTTTTGAGAATATAACGAAATAATTTCGTATATCATTTTCTTATAATACGTTTTAAACAATAAGTAACAGAACTTCCGTAATTCCTAAACGGCACATTTCGAGAAAAGCTATTATTGAATTTAGAAGCCGGACTTTGAATTTTTTTTATAATATGACGTTTAAAAAAAAAAAAATTTTTTTAGACACTTGCTCTAATGTCCCAGGCCTTTAATTTTGAGGAAGTAGAGGCTAACCTCTGTGCTGCTCTCAACTCCTTGAACTCGTATTATAGGGAAAACCAACTACGGTTTAATCCATCTTAACACAGAATGTTGCGCCTTTTACCCTGCCCTAGCCGATCTGCACATGGAAAGCTGAATACAGCCTTAAATGAGACCTGCCGGATCATCACGGGTTGCCTTAAATCGACACCGGTAAAATTGCTGCAACCACTGGCTGGCATTGCGCCCCAAATGCCCCGAGGGTTATAGAGAGCTCCGCCGAAAGACAAAAAATGGAGAACGACACGCGGCACGCACTGCAGTGGCATATTCCGGCCCCACCGAGGCTGAAAATCCGCAACAGCTTTCTAAAGTGTGTCGTCCCCTTTACCACGGAGCCATCGAGAGGGAGGCGAAATCTGTGGAAGAAAGGAGCTTCGTTGCTAAAACCTAGTAGTGCCACATGCAGAGAACCTAGACTTAAAACACAGTTCGGTCGGAGCAAGAAAAATATGTCGTCGTCGTCGTCTCAGCCACATGACACCCACTGCTGGGTATAGGCCTCCCCCAAGGATCTCCACGACGATCGGTCCTGCGCTGCCCGCATCCAGCGGCTTCCCGCGACCTTCACCAGATCTCGGTCCACCTTGTGGGGGGCCTACCCACGAAGCGTCGTTCGGTACGCGGTCGCCATTCCAGAACTTTTCTGAATGAAGAATTAAATAAAGGTAAAAAAGGTAATACATTCATGCAAAGAGGAGATTTTTTTAATTTAAATCATAACCTTATAAACGTCGTTCAATAGATATGACGTTCTTCTTGCAAATTAGTGATTAACTAGCCAATTTCATAAGTACTTATTAAATCATTCAGATATATGTCTTGATTGTGAAGCTTTAAAACAGAAATAAAAATTTGAGTGGCCGCTGAAAAAAAATTACGTCACTAGTCTATACAAAGTAACCCAAATCCCTTTTACAATTATTGAAAAAATCTATATGAAATCTTACTGTGGGGTTTTTCATAAATTTTGATTTCGTCCTATTATTTCCAATCATGATAGTTTGTTTTATAGTAATAAATTGTTTTGTTCAAAAGTTACAACGTTTTGTTCACAGTAGCCTAGGAGAACTTAAAAAAAGAGCAATAAAGTTTTATTTTTAATATTTGCCTTCGATACAATCAAGCATAGTTTCACTCATTTTCATTCGTGTACATTATCAAGACTCAAACTGTATAAAAAAAACGTAGTATGAATACAATCTTACGTAGAAACTGGTCACTGAAATAATATTCCTTCCACAGGACCCTATAGTCCAAAAGTATGTTCCTTAATATGCAAACAATAGGTAGATAGATGCTATTTATATGAGTTATAATAGCGCAAACATACGTTCCAGTAATGTTTTGTTAAAAAAAATAAAGAGAAAAATATTTTGTTAAGGTTTATCAAAAATACCCAATATAATCTAAGTACCAAACAAATAAATAAATAAAATTAAATAAATAAATAATAACTGCAACAGTGCAGCTCAGATACAGCAGCTTTCTGTATGAAGTCAATATTGAATTTTACAGAACAATTTGGCTCGTCCATATTTAATGTTATGAAACGGCAGCTATTAAGTAAGTATTAGACACATCGAAAAAATTGGTAATCGTAAGCTTTCATGAATTTCAATTTCAAGAAGCGCTCATGGCCGCGTTTGACAGACGGATCGTATTCGATCACGTTTGTTAAGCAATGTTCGGTCCGGTCAGGTGTCGGATGGGTGACCCTAAAGTAGCATTACAACTTAGCGTTAAGCCAAGTCAGAGGACTTAAAGGCGGCCTGATAAACTCTGACACTAGAGGTGGCCACTAGGATAAGAAGAAGAATTTCGATAAACAAACTTGAGACTTTATTTATTATCAACCATTTAACACAATTGCACAGTCACGCGCCTTCCTTACGGATATAAGTAGAATGGACCATAATCTTAGAAGAAGAAAAAACTAATCAATCCCATTATGTATATTAAAAAATGCAAAAGTGTTTCGTCGACGTCGGTTTGGTGGGTACCTTGCATCCTTTGAGACGCAGTCAGCTTGAAATTTTCAATCCAGATCCCAACCATCTGTCTATCTGTCTGTTACATATGCTTAAATCACTGAACCCATTTTGATGAATTTGGCATAATTGATTGAGAAGGAGAAGGATAAAGACAACCTTTAACCGCAAACCGAGAGCGACGACGAAATATGACAATCAGACGAAATCGCGCAAGTATTTTACAAAATGTCGTCATCAACCATAAGAACGCGCGAACTCTGCGCGAGCGCAGCGCTTCCTAAATTGATATTTCTGTTTATTTGCTCGCTTTTTGATATGAATTACACGGCTAGAGCGTCTCTTGCCAAATTGAGCTCAGCACTAGATATATAATTCAGTAAATTATCATGAATGCTTTCAACGCTTCCATTTCCTGAACATTATTGAGATATTTAGTCAATAATTCGCGGTTATATTTAGTTAAGTCGAAAAAGACAAGGCATTCGATCTCTGTAATATGTCATTTGCGAATAAACTATCCCGTATTATTTTGCCATGGGTATAATTATGTTAGTTAATGATTTTAAGATTTTGCATTTTCAATGCTATTTTTACACTGCTATGCTATTTGTATGTGGGTATCCCGGCATGTCATCCGGGGGTGCTATGGGTACGGAATGAAAATACTGACCAAAAGACTACCTACCTATGAAAGAAAAAGACTTGTTATATTGACTTTTATTTTTATTTCTTTGATATTTGACTTTTCTTTCGTATTCTGTAATCAGCTGTTGGCAATGAGCTTTAGCATATAAGAGTTAAATTGCGAAATTTATGTAAAAAATGGAAGAAGCCATTCCCACAAAAAAAAATAGAGTATATTTTGACCTACCGTGTTGTAAAGTAGTTAAGTAATTTTTATTCTATTCTATATTTGAAGTCAGCTTAATAAAAAAAAAAGTTTTTAGTGAGTAATGTATTAATATTATAAAAGGTAGGTACTGTAAAGCCTTTGCGGGAAGCAAAGGTAAAGACGAAACTATTTTGATTAATTTTTAAAATTAGAATTAAAAATAAAGATAAGTAAGAGAAAAATAACGTGACACAAATGTCGCTTGAGGGTTGGATTGTGAAGATGTACGAGTAAATATATGAAAAAGTTGGAAAAAGTACAAATTAAAGGAAATAAATCTTATTTAATTAAGAAGTGAAGTTGTGATTTATCATCGGCACCGGCGCCCCATCTCATCTTCCCTCCGGTTCGCACGAACGCTATAGTACCTGATAATGTGTGGATAAGCTTCTGAAAACGACTAATACAGACCAACCTAATAAAGTCTTAATTTTTTAAAGTTTAGACAGAATTGAGTAATTTCTTATATGGAAGTAATAATGTTTTGAGGTCGGTGCTTGTATGTCATTTAAAATTACAAATTCATCAATAACGCACACGCACACTGCTGCAACATGAAAACCTCTTAGTTTGTAAATGTAAAGAATATTTTTCGCTTTCGAAAAAAGTCTTAACATGTTTATTTATCACCAAGTTTTTTACCCCCTTTTTTAATAAAATATATTTACTTTATGTGTATTATACAAATACTTTTCAAATTAACCAAAATAGGTAGGTTTTCTAAGCTAAAAACGTATAGGCGGAAGATTGTTACGTGCTTACACTATATTTAATTTTATATAATTGTACTTTTTTGGTAAAATGTTCATATAAAGTTCGTTTAATTATGCTAATGCATGTAGAGTATGCGGGGCGGGCGGCGCTGCCGGCGGTTTTCCCCGCCCGCCCGTGCGTCGGCGGCGGGGCGCGCTCCGCGTTTTCCGCGCGTCGCCGTCGCCGGCCGGCCCCCTCGCCCACACTACAGCCGGGAAATCGCGCCGCTCGCTCAGTCCGGCTCAGCCGTCGCGCTACGACGACGTTTGTTACACGCGCGCAACGCGAATAACGCACGAAACGCACGCGGCGAAAATAGTGAGCTCGTGGCCGGGAGGCGAACTGTACAGTGCGGCTATGTTGCCAGCGCTGCTTGTGGTCGCGCTGGCGGCGCTGGCGCCGGCGGCGGCGCGCCGGCACGCGCCGACCCTGCGCGAGGATGAGCCCGCTCGACGCACCACGCGTCCCGCCGGTGAGTGCCAACAGTAACCGACATCGACACTCCCACCGCAATTAAATGCACATCGATCTGCATCCGTGCATCCGTGTCTATATTTCGTGTGATGCCGCCGCGGAACGCGCGATGCCACCGTCGGCCGCACGTGTGTTTATGTAAATAATTGCATTCCGACATTTCTACGCTGTTCTATTGACTATAACGTTTAACGCACGCCGATTTGTAAGTCGTGAGTTGTAGTTTTTAATTTTTATCGGTTCTCGTATCGTTATCAGTGCCGATACGGTGTAAGTACGGTGGGATAATAAAAACATTACCACGTGATACCGACTCGATTTTCAATATCACCTATTCAGAGAGAAATGTCAAGAAGTTGTATATTTTTGAACGATGATCCAATAATCTTTGTTATCGGACAAAGACTTCGACCGGCTAATCCATGTAAACACTGTGATGTAAATAGATAATATCTTTAACATGAACGCAAACTACTAGTCTTTTAAACATAATCTAGGATCTGTGGTTTCCATAAGGTCAGTGGAATTGTACTATGTGCTCTGTATCCATTACTAGTTGATTGATGAATATATAATCTAAACACGTTGGTAAAATTAATCAGATGTTATTGATTTAAATTTTATGAGATAGAGGAAAAATAAAAAATTCAATAAATGTCACAATTTCGTTAACTTTAACTAAATAATTAGAGATCATTGCAGTAGTTTTATTATAGAGACGTTTAATAAAGATTATCGAACATGGGTGCATATCAGTTGAAAAGAGTATTTGCGACGATTTTCCCGACTCTGCTTATTGATTCATAGGTACTTCTTCTTCCTATATTTAGTGGCGGTTCCCTTTTGGATTCCGCCAGTATCCAGTTTTAATAAATAATAATTTTAGAATTCTACGGTAGATTGAGTTAAAATAGTAGTCACACAACAGGTGTTATTACGAAAAGAACTCGGGTGAAACTCTATTGGTTCATAATAGTTAATATGGCTAGAACTTGTCAATAACTTTAATACTGTGTCTCTTGTGTAAGATTATAATGAATTAGTGAGTAAGTAAAAGTAACTGCGAAAACTGTCTCACTTACTTGGTAACTTACTTTGAAACGCATAAAAATTTAACTTTTTGGAGTTATAATGAAATCAAAGAATAAAATACTGGAGACATGTCTTTAAAACACTGGCAAATGATGGAGACAATGTGGATCGAATTGTATGTTAAGTTGTTTTTTTATGTTATGTGTTGCAATAAAGCTAAGCACAAAAAACGGCAATTGAATAAATCATAAAGAATTTAAGTAGCATTTCATATTCTATTAGCTAAATTACCGTTTTTTTTTTAAATGAGGTTTTGCATTTTTCAATGCTATTTTTATACTTCCTTTATTTTCTAAAATAAACATTAGAAACATTACAAACTGGCATTGACATTTTGAAAAATACGCTTCCCACACCGAACCAGCTAAAATCTGTAAAAAATTACATTCTGTGCTTTTATACCATCAAAAGATAGGGTCAATCACAAGCATCAATTCTCTCTAACAAAGATAGTAAACTAAATTAAAGGAAAGGCTCAATGGGACGGATAAAGCACTTTTATTCAAGGCTCTTTGAAACATTTTCAAAAATCTTTGAATGCAGTTTTGTTTATTTTAAATAATAAAGGAATGTTTCTTTTCAATAAAATGGGCTAACTAAAGGATTTAAGGTAGTTCCCTTCAGAGCTCATAGATTTTTTCCACCCTGTATAATGAAACCTACATTATTGTTATTTTTTTCTCTTTTATTCCTTTCAAAAATCTTTTATTTTGGGTAGTTAAAGAATTTTAAAATTCATTGAGTCTGAAATTTTGCCCTTAACTCTTTTTACAGTAATTAGACATCAACGAGATTGTAAAATTTTGACAGATATTGTTTAGTTAAGAAATACACATTAATTAACTCTATTGAGGACAGTAAATGGCTATAGCCGTTTTAACAAAATAAATCTATTGTGTCTTTGAAATGAAACAACTTTTGCGGAATATTTAGTGCGATTTATTTACCCGAAATATATATTTGGTACTATATTTTTTAGGTTTATTTGAGGTAAAAAACCTCAACAGTTTCCCGACGTTCTGGCACCTTTTCAGTTGCCGATTTTGGGTAAATAAATCGCACTAAATATTCCGCAAAAGTTATTTTATTTCAATTATGAGTGCGCGAAGATTAAGCGAACTTAAAATCTGCCTATTGTGTCTTAAAAATAACTTTGTATATATAGATATACATTGCATAGACAATGATTGTTTGATTTTACTCATATAGAGTAAAATCAAACAATCAAACAAAAAATCTACTGGTTTTGGTAACGAAGAAGAATCTATTTCTCTAGAAAACATAATAGGTACTAAATTTCAGTGGCGAGGGGTCGAAATATGGCGAATGTAAGCGTACCAAGAAAAATCCACAAATCCGGCAATAATAAACATGGACAATAAATCATTTTGCTCTCTTTGCAAGTACATACCTAGCGTCCACGTTTATTTAACTAATTGGTGATAATATTTAATACCATAACTATTATGATCTGCATGGTGGATTTCTAAAAGGGAAGCCGATGGGAATCGGTATATATGGACCCTTCGCCACTGCAAAATTCATAGTTGAATCGTATTGTACCAATATTTGTAAGACTATATCAAGATATTATCAACTTGAATATACAATATCATGCCATTGGTCTAATCTTATCTTTAATGTAGTAATATGAATGATTGTTGTGTTGTGACCTCTTCAGAGATTTTATAATCTATCTTTCTTTTTATACAAAATAAAAATTCATATTTTATAAAAAAAATCACGTCTGTCATAGTTATTTCGGTAATACAAAATGTTGGGAGTTATAACATATTTTGTTATTTATGATTAGAGGACAGTGAGTGACTTTCGTTTGGTTTGACAGTAGTTTAACCTTGGATGTCTTGTTGATGGTAGGTATTAGCACAGTATTAGTTTTGATGGGCTGCGTCTCAAAGGACTCGGCCGTATGGCCGGGTGACTAAGCGGTCGGTCGGCTTTCATTCATTATCAGTATGAAAGCTGGCGATGGTGCCAAGACTATATAAAAGACTCTGCCAAAATTCGTTTATATTACCGAGAACAGAAAAACGTCTTGCTTGCGACGTCTAGACAGCCGACCGAGACGAGACGTGGCATGGTAAAGTCAGATACATCGTTTTTTGGACATTTCCGGGGAGCTCGCGATATGTAACATATTGCGAATTGTTTTACTTGAAACTTTAGATGCCTCGGTAGCGTCTGCGTTTGTTTATGGAAGACGTCTGTGCATTTTCGTTAAGACCACATAAGTTTTAACTACATTTGTATTGTATATAATCAGAAACAAATATTCTCGTAGCGATATTAGAGACTGATTGCGAATAAATTATATCAGTTGATTAAACAACACTGATTTGAAAAGCCGAAAGTGTGATTCGCGTTTTATCAGTTATAGGCTCGTGTAGTGTAATATTAGTATGCGTGTGTGTGTAAGGTAATTGTCACAGAGTGTGTAATGTAACGACCGTGGCGGTGGCGTGACGTATGCTAAAGGTGGGTGTGCATGGCCGTGTTGGAAAGGGCGGGCTAAATACAGCAGCTCTTGCGCAACTACCACGTAGTACACACGAAAGCAACGCGGAAACCTCCAACACCTAAATTTCGGTGAATCATAACAATTCATAATGCTTAACACGATTAAATGTTGATAACAGATTTTAGTCTTTGACAGTTACACGAAGATTGTGTGGTTCGTAAAAACAATATCGTAATTAATCATTGTGTAATATTGCATAAAGTGTTATTTTTATCTTTGACTTCCTAAAATAGTTTGTCTCATTAAGTCGTTTAAATTGTTGGCATGATTATGACAATGTTAATTATACCGCTTAAACATTAAAATAAGTTCAACTCATTTATTTTCAGGATTAATTACTTACCTACGTTTGTTTTTCATATATTTTTTAGAACTTGATATTATTACCACTACGTTAGGCTTACAAACAAGGATAGGTCCTAATAATTTTAAAGTCAATCCAGTGACAAACATTGGCTAATCCTATTTGATAACTTTTATTAATCCATTCACTGTCTTGATGGTTGAAAATACTTACGGAATCTTGATAGCATCATAAATAATAAAGAAGTAAAAAATAATAAACGAAATTAGCCGTTTCACCTGTGGAAATTGGAGCCCTAATGATAATCGCTTTTACAATTCACAACCGACCAATTAAATTTATATACCTACAGGCATATTACATCCCTAAAGGCGTTTCCAAATAATTATTGCGGCAATAATCATGAACATTAACTTTAATACCAAAACAAATTACGTGTAACGAGGTAGTAGAGAAAAATAAAAACAATTAAATGCATACTTGTGCAGTTAATTAATTAGCACTTCATTAGACGTTTTCAAATGTTTCTAATTTTGCAAGCAAGTCTGCTTATAACGCAACGTCTATAGGTTTCAATGATAAAAATGAATCTACTTCTTCCCATTCATCTTCCATCATATTCTTTATAAAGACATAATGTCTAAACAATTTGTATGTCTTAGACTGCAAAGATTTGTGAAATTGAAAGCAATTTCGACAGTTGACAGATTATCACAACCAGCAACTTGGTTTCAGTTTCGTTGACGAAGAGGAAGAACGTGACCAAAGGAAGAGGTATAAAAATTACAGGATATTTTTCTGTACAAACTTTCATTTCATATTTTTCAGCTCCTTTATGATTTAGGTATTTTCACTGCTAATATGTAGCCTATATTTGCTTATGGTTCAATGTTTTTCTATACCAATATCAGTCAAATCTAGTGACTAAGTGCCTTTAAGCTAGCTTATACAAACAAATTTCAGCATAATTATACTATATTTTATTTCCCTACACTCTACAGAGTTGAGTGAGTGTAATGATTTAGAACAACTTTTCGCTTTCCATAGTCCCAGGAGAAATAAGACAAGCCGTCTACGTTATACTTATGACGTAACCCAGGACCGAGCGATCTAAATTAACATACATTTTATTTTTAGTATTGTTATCGTTTATTGTTATCATTAATTCCTCGACCTGACAATGTTTATCACGATTTTCAGGGTTTCGCTTAAATTATTAATTTATGAAGAAAACTGGAAATGTTATGAGATTTTTCGATTAGATTATTCTTCAATAGTTTTTGCGTGAAAGTGTAACAAACAAACAAAGAAACCCACATACTTTCGAATTTATAATATTAGTAGGATAGTTTTCAAGTTAATCGTACGGAACCAGTTGCATAACTAGAACTTCAAATATACGCATACTTATCAATTTATTAGGTTATCTATAAGAGTTACTTATATTTAAAAATAAATTTTGTGTGTATAATTGCTACAAAATTACGCACATTTTATGTCATGTAGAGTCGTGTATTAGTGATAAAGTTACAGTTTTACGCTTATGTTATAAGTAGCAAGGGATAGATAAAGATTTAGATAGTTGTTTATGAGCTTCTATGGATATTATTATGTTAGGTTATGCTGACTTGGTACTTTGACTGTACTTTCCTGACATATAAAATAAAGATAAATTGTTTTTATATCTGTGGTCCCAACATACCACTAAAAACAATGATTAATATTAAGGTGGCGTTCGGAACGGTGTGGTCCCGAAAGCCGCATCAAAAGTAAGAATGAATTCAAAGGGGGATTTTGGGACCGCGGTCCCGGTCCCTAAAGCCCCCGACTTAACATGCTCTTTCTAACCTCTTGTGTTATGTAAAACAAATCCTTCAGATCTACTATAAAAGTATAGATTGTTACATATGAATATTAATGTGATACAAAGAGGTTTTAAGCTCATCGCAGACTCTTCTGCGCATGCACATCGCACCATAATTTCAGTGTGCACTTATGTAAAGGGTTAAGTGCATTGGATCAGTGACATTTGATATGAGTCATACAAATAAGTAGACATACATGTTATACTCTGTGTAAGTACTGCCACTGATGCAATTTTAGCATAGGTATGTCTCTTGTATGATTGTAAATCAGACTTTGACGACCTCCGTGGTTTTAAGATGTCGCCTACCCTGAGGTCCTGGATTCAAATCCCCGTAGGAGCAAATGATTGTATGATGAATATGTGCATATGTACCTGAGTAATGACTGTTTATATAATTTTCTTATATAAATTATTGTATTATTAATATCCGTTATCGTAGTATCTCATAACACAACCCTTACAGTGCTTACTTTGGGTTTAGGCTAATTGGTATGAGTGTACGAAATATTTATTTATATATTATTATTTAAATTAGAAATGGATATAACTTCATAGAAACTGTACAAGTAACTATTGAAAGAGTATTTTAACAAAAAAAAAAATTTTAAACTTTCATGGTAACAAGCACTATCACTATTACGAAAAACGGGATTTTTACCATTTTAGTATTTATTTCATTATTTTATTTATTAATTCTTTATTGCATACAACAGCGAAAGGCGGACTTAATGTCCTTAGGCATTCTCTACCAGTCAACCGGAAAAAATGTAAAGGAGAGATCCAGGAGGCAATAAAAAAAAACAGAAAAAAAGTCATTGAACAGAACAACCAAACATATATTTTATTACTTTAATAATATAATAAGTACAGATAATATTTATACTGATACTAATATATATATATATATATATATATATATATATAATTTATTCTATATATTAAGGTATATTACGTATTTTTAGTCGAGTTCCCGATATTTCGGCGTAGTTGCATGCGCCAAAATCACAATGTAAAAACCACCAATCCATAAATTCATGAAAAAAACCGAGATTTATTTACCTCATTCTACATGTTACGCTTTTTAACTAAATAGACCTTAAATAGATTTTTACATACTTTTGTAAAAGTTTCAACCTGATAGTATTAAGAATCCATTTTTACTATTAGGCTGAAGGCGTATGTTACTTATGTGCATTTTATTCAAATCCAATGATTCCGCAGTACTTGCCTGTATGCCTACAAACAGCCAATCATGAGATATTCGCATCAATAATGAATACACGTATATCGACAAACATTTGTATTTCTAATGTATTGTGGTTGACTTGCTGCCACCACTGCGTTGTAAGGTGAATTACGAATTAAAATAGTATAAAGTATAAAAAATCCAGATCGATCTTTATAATGGCATTATCCTATTAATATTATAAATGCGAAAGTATGTCAGTTGGTTTGTTTATCTGTTTGTTACTCTTTCACGCTGGAAATACTGAACTGATTTGGATGAAAGTGGATAGTAGATAGCCTGGATTAAGACATAGAATACTTTTTATCCCGATATTCCATGGGAACAGGAACCACGCCGGTAAAACCGCGGGCGGCCGCTAAATGTTTTATAAACTACTAGCAAACCCGTGCCTATTACGTTGGGCGTCGAACATTTATTGTGATCAAATTATCTCATAGTCAAATATGCCCTTGTCCCAAGAATTACGTAGCTTTCTACTGGTGAAAAAAGAATTTTCAAAATTAGTTTAGTAATTCCAGAGTTTACTTCTTACAAATAAACCTTTTTATAATATTACTAAAGATAAGTAGCTATATATTTTTTCTTAGTAAATTATTAGATAGTTTCATTGCATAAATGTTTTTGTTCAGATTAAGAAAATCATCGAATAATGTATAGATGCGACCGCCACATAATTCTACTTGTTGTGTCTACGAACACTCATCCTATTAAACATTTACGTAGATGAAACAAAACACTGCCGTTTATTAAATTGCAGCCCAGCTGTTCTATAGTGTTAAACGATGTAAACGCTCCACATTACAGCTGATAAACGTTAATCCACAAACGTCAAGATTGTCAACCGTTCGGAGCGTGGGTTATTGGACCTGAACAGTTAATGTACGCCGCAATGATGTTGCATGGCGTTGAACGTAATAACATAAATCGCGGTTACTTTGTATATGTGTTGCGGAGAGCGACGCAGGACACTTATGTTCAATTCAGTCGCTGGTTCATTGCCCCTGGCGGTAACGCACGTGGTGACGTCACGCTGCACCCGCCTGCAGCCGCTTGCGCCGCTGTCACCGAACCAGGTGCGACCCGCGTTTTATTGCTCAACCTGACAACCGCGAAAACACCCTGAAAGCGTGCGGAATTCCCTTTATGCCACAAATATTTTTACTTAATTATGTAAGTACTCATAAACGAGACAAAATCTTGGATACAGCAACATTTCATTGCGTCTCAGCCCAATGGTGTGGTAATGAATACCGCACAATATTTGACCGCTAGCATGTGCAGAGCAAATAAGAACACTCTTAATTAACTCAACGAACTCACTTCCATGAAATAATTGGGGTCAAAGAATTTGGGTGCATACATCTCAATTAAATTTGATGTCAAGAGTCATCCGCTGTGCCGTATCTCCATATCTGTTTTGTATGTACCCGACGCTGGTGCCGGGTATAATCATAATTCCGTGGAATCGTCGTGTCATTCGTAATCCCTAACGCCTCCTGCCAGTTTAACGGACAATAGGCATTAATTTTCAAAGGCGAGATAGGAATGTCGTCGGCGCAACCTCAAGCAGGTAGAATTTTTGGCACCTTTATGATCAGATCCTGACCTGTCATAAGCCACCCACGGCCCTCATTAGGCCGGTAGCTGACAAAGGCGCCTGCCGCCATAACGCCGTCGGATTATGCGGCGGGTCGTCGGCCGCTCGCGTGCTACAATTGCACACAATACGCCCCCGCGCACCAAAAAGTTAGAAAAATCCATCCCGGAGCGGCGAGATAGCATCTCGGCGCCGCGCGGCACCTACATACACCTCGTCTCCGTTAAATTCGACCATTTTGTAACTGTCGCTGCCGCGGAGCACGTCCGGTGTGAGGATGCGTCCGCCCGCATTTAATTAGAAGCTTACATTTAAGGTCCCGTGAAATATTGCGTGCCTTAGAGAATTTAAAGCTTTCGTGAGAATACTGGGAACCGATAAACGTTGCTCCGATGTTGAGCGATTTTATGAACACTTTAGGTCGCCGTCATGTTGGCGGTTTATCTTTATCGTTAATAAAATATTTGGACGCGGTGTAGTGTCGAGCGGGGTATAGGAGGTGCTCGGCTCATGGACTTGAATTAAGTGAATGAGTCGGTTATGTGAATGGCAGGCGGGTATGGATGCGAGTCGGAAGTGCAGGCGGCTTCAGCACGCTAGCCCAGCGTCCGCGCACGTGCATCCGACACTCAATCTCGCTTCCCCTCGCTGAGCCGCGGCGTTTTACACTGTTATGAATGTAGCATCCACATTCATATAACTTGTTCAATTATTTTTTTAGTTATAATTTGACGGGCATAGGTAATGGAATCATTAATGTTGATTTGCATCAACTAACTTAAACAGATTTTTTGGCTGTCAAATCCTATACATTTTCCCATTAAAGTTAGATGGAGCAATATGTTTAAAACACAAAAAAACCCGAATTTTCATATAAAAATAAATAAGTTTTTAGGTAAATTATATAAAGGACACTTTTTTTTATCCAAACGGCGCTTATGCATGACTTTCTTATAATATTATCAGTCGCGCCAGTGCTCAAGTCAAGGGTATAAAATTTCAACGAAGTCGCGATAAGTCCACAACTATAATAATTAAGCTGCGCAAACGCCGATCGCGTATTCATTTGCATTGTGTCATAAACATTAGATTATACTACGCAATATTTTTATAGATTATGTGTTTGGCTTGTTGTTTTACCGTATAACGTGAAATAGCAGAATTCTTCTAATGCTGACAATAATAAGATGGATTAGATATTAGTGATAATTTGTACATACTTATCAATTTGTTTTACTATAATTGTATCAATCAATTATATTCCAATAAGAATTTTATAAAAACCGTTTGAATTTCGTTAATAGTAACAATAATTGGTAAGTTTAATGTTTTCATATTATGGTGACCTTTTATTAATTTATTCATCCAAGTAACGAGACTCGTTTTTTATGTTTTTTAAGTGTTGTCTTAATAAACATTGCGTAATTTTTTAAATATCATCCTTGATGATTTCATTTTCAAATACCTGAGAATAATCTTACTAATCCCCTACTCGTATTATAAATGCGATAGTTTGTGAGGATATTTGGATGTTCGTACTCTTTCACGCAAAAACTACTTAACCGATTTGGATGAAATTTTGCACACAGATAGAAGATAGTCTGGGTTAAAACATAGGACTTTTTATCCCGATTTTTCCACGGGAACGGGAACCACGCGGGTGAAACCGCGGGCGGCCGCTAGTTGCAATCTAAACGTAAAGTAGGTAGGTATTTAAATTGCCGATATTTCCACGTTTAATAAAATTCATATCCCATGTGCAAATATGCAATACCTATCTCGGCAAAATAATATTGATAACAGACATTTACATAACATAATAATATCACATCTTATTTATCTCGATTGGAATTTAAAAAAAAAATTAGATAACCTGGCGAGATGTTTGCGGACGATAAAATATTTTATGCGTATCAATGTGTCGGGAAGATATGATTAAGGCGATAGAGCTGAGGCATCGCAGGTGCAGCGCCTCGTGATTGATTGTTTGTCTTACGCGTGTGTCAATTGACTAACGCTCAATTCACACTGGCACAGACAACTCAATTAAACGACGAGACTAACGGAATGCGATAAAAGTTATGTTTTATACTTAAAAATATACTAGAAAGAGAACAACCAGTCTCTATGTTGCTGAGACGGAATAGCGATATGGAGACTAGTTTATTTTTTTCTACAGTCTTTTTCAACTTGGATGATTCATGTGACGTTTCAAGTTTGACAGTTTGGGAGATGTCCCATATTGAAATCCTAACTTTTGGAGAAATTGCAATATATTTTACTACTATTCCAGCCACGTGGAATCCTGTTACATAGCGTAACTTAAATTATCCAAATTAAATATAATAAAGAATAAAAAGTATTGTGTGTGCTAAAAAACATTAAGCTGTCAATGTTAATGTCACCAAAAACATTTGATTTATAGTATCAAAAACTCGCTGAGTTTTGTTTTGTTTAAAATTGACAGTATTTAATTTTTCACTGTTATCGACCAATGAACAGCGTCAGTTGTCGATTCTGTTGTGTCTCACCTCTACCCTGTTCCGAATCACTCATAGAATTACTTTAAAAATGAACGGTTTTTCTATCGTATTCAATTAAAATGTAATTAATGGACACAGATTTTACTACTTATTTCCAGAGGTGTAGTTTTATCATTTTTTTTATATTGCTACAGTAAATAAATTACTTTTCAAAAATATTTTGCAGACATAGTATACGCGATTCGGACAAACTTTGAAGTGTCATATTGGAAAGTTGAAGTTGAAGTTATAAGCTAGTTGAAATATAATAGATGATAGTATGTTTTATCATGTAAATTTATCATAAAAATTACATTGTAAATGGTTAAAGAATTCATAATTTTTCTTTAATCAAAATTGCATTAGATAAACTTGAATATGTTCTGACTGTTACGTAACTGAAAAGGTTAAACCATTAATCAGACAAGCTGAAATTGGAGTGACAGAATTCGTACCTTACCACGACAGATTTTTATTTATTTATTTATTTAATACTTTATGCACATTGTACAAAGGCGGACTTAATGCCTAAGGCATTTTCTACCAGTCAACCTTAGGGTGATGTGGAGACAACAAGAAGTAGGGTGCACAACCATTGTAAAAAAAAAACAACATGGGGAATAA
This sequence comes from Chrysoteuchia culmella, assembly GCA_910589605.1. Classification (NCBI taxonomy): domain Eukaryota; kingdom Metazoa; phylum Arthropoda; class Insecta; order Lepidoptera; family Crambidae; genus Chrysoteuchia; species Chrysoteuchia culmella. Next base: position 13,653,535 of record OU342651.1, on the reverse strand, counting down.
ATGATTAATTGTAATTAAATAAAATATAAGTACTATTATGAACATAAATACATACTTATACAATACTTTACTTAAATAAATAGATACTATATATAAATATATAATATTATATACATACAAACGATAGCTACTGTTATAGATTTTTATATGAGTTATAATTCCTAATTATTTATTTTACAAAAAAAATACTTATATTTTCCCCATAAATGCCCACTAAATTCTCACCAAATTGTGGATTTGACTTATAATTTTGTAAGTATTTAACTATTCTGGTGGTACTGCTATCTGGTTAGGTTAGCAGTTAAACATTAGCTTTTTTATACGGTGGTCTAACTTTATTTCCTTAATAGGTTGTAAGACAGTTTTTTTAGGGTTTCGTACCTCAGAAGAAAAAAAACGGAACCCTTATAAGATCACCTTGTTGTCCGTCCGTCCGTCCGACCGTTTTTCTCAGGAACGCGTGGAAGTATCAAACTGAAATTTATATTAATACTCAGGTCTACTGTCCCTTGGAGCTGTGAAAAATCAAACTTCTAAGCCAAAGCAATCAAAAGATGCAGCCGTTTATGCCGCAAATTTCCGCAAATTTTCGAAACTCGCACGGGAAACAAAACCTACAGGGTACTACCTAATTTAGAATCTTGAAATTTGGTCTGAAGTAACGTTTTATAGAACAGATAAAGGAAAAATTGCGAAAACCGCAATTTTTTGCTACATCACATAATAAAAAATATTTTTGAAAATTAATTTATGCCCCTCCAGCTTTCCATATTGTAATGTTATAAATTTCATTTTGCAACAAAAATACCACAACTATGACTCGATTGTCGTGATGGGTGAACTTTTACTTATATACCTACAGGTTTGTATGGAACCCTCGGTGCGCGAGTCCGACTCGCACTTGGCCGGTTTTTTTTTTAAAAGTGTAAATTGTTGTACTTTGGACGACGTTTATGCTACTACTTATAGAAACTTCAATGATCTGAAGTTAATACTTAACTTCAGATCATTGAAGTTTCTATTTAAAATTTCGTCATGCAGAAAGATCAGTAAAGGAATGACATTAAATTGATTTCAAATATTGCTAACTTAAAGATCGAGCGCTCTAAATGTTAAAACCTCTTCAAAATTTTCACAACAAATTTGGGCAATAACAAATAAAGTTAATTGTCTATTTTTTATGTTTCGGTTTGCGAGTCAGTGTGAATAGATGCTCAGTGATTAGTCAGTACCGAGCTGTGTTGTGTTAACTGTAAGTGCAAATGAATCTGCACAAATACGAGTTGCAAAGACGGAAGACAAAAAGTAGCGTTTTAGCACGCTATATGAAGCTGTAACCTTACAAATAATTATTTGTATATTTAAAAATATCTACGAAATTGGGATCTAAAAGTGGGATACAACAGCAAGAAATGGACAGATTTTTCTCGGTTTCATCATACAACTTATTATTATTATTGTTTCATAATTTTGTAGTCCAATTACAAGGTTTCATTTGCAGAAGGAATGAGATTGTAGAGATGTTTCTGAACGCCAATAGTTAGCCTTGGAAGTAACTGTCAATTTGTTATCTGGAGATACGGTATTACGTAACTGCTTAACTAATCTATCAGGAAAGTAATGAAAAGTTAAGAATTCACCTTACGCTCATGGCCCATGTGACGGCAGGGAAACAGCCTAACCACATGTTTTACTAAGGTGTAGAGTACATGAAGTTAGGGCTTGGCTTTATAAATGAGATCTGATAACTTTCTGACAGTGAGAACCATAATTATGGTCTCGTATTGGCAACACTTTACATGAACATGTTTTGGTGGGATAATATGGTATTCTGTGAATTCGGAAATAAAAAGCGATTGATTAAATCTAACAATTAAATTGCAAGTGAATTTTGGCAAAGCTGATATCTGCATTTTATGGCGACTATATTTTCTGGTAGCAAAACGAAATTGTGTTCAGTTACACAGTATACCTACTACATTTACATTTTATCCTTATGGATTGTTATAGCGAGATGGGATTTGAGATGGAGCAAATAGTTTATTTAAATTAATCACTTCCAAGATTTTTTTATGATTGATTATTTATTCATCAAACTTACCAATTTGGATGCCTACACGTTTTGTTTTTTCTCATTTATTTTGATCCTTTTATGTGTTATTTGATTTGTATTCCGTTCGTTTTTGTTGGGCCTCTTATCAGTAGGAGAGGTCTGCTCAGAGCGGCCACCTTAACTTTGACTTTCGAAAATTGACATCTTCAAATAGATTTTGAAAAAGTTATTAGGAATTTAATAAAGTTTTATAAAGTGTAATTGCATTTCGCAAAAAACTTGAAAACCTTATTATTATGTGCAAATTACAAAATCTTATCAAGAAAACCGACTTCAAAAGGCTTATTTTTTGCTTATTAGTTGGTTTTTTAACGCAGTTTACTTAGTATCTGTAATATATTGTGTTGTAAACTACAGTAGGATTTATCTACACTAGATTAGGTTTTAAGATACATTTCAAATAAAGTATCGTCAAAATTACATCGTCCAGGTCAACAAATATGCTCATATCTGATTCTGTTTCATAAACTACTGGGCCTAACTGAATCAAATTTTTAAGGGACCATGGCATAAAATATACGTAAAAAAAACATACCGTCCGAATTGAATACCTCCTCCTTTTTGGAAGTCCGTTAAAACAGCGGCCAACAGCCCTTACCTCCATAAGGGCAAAGTATCATCCCTGAATATTACACGAAATGCAATTTAAATAAACAAAAATACCGAAAATAAATTATATTTCACTATATTTGCGATAAAAAAGGAATATGTAGTTTAAAATAATGTTTCAAAGCGAACAATAATATCAGTTTTCAAATTGGTCTTACGTCATTACTTAAATCTAAGTACCAAATATTTTTCTACATAAAGTAACATAATCAACAGCTATAAACGATCCTTCTGTGATAAGAACAGATTTTGTCACTAATGTGAATACGGCATAGCGATGTCACTTGGCCACTTTTCCCGGACCACTTTGCCTTTTTTTAGTTTTAAAAATCAACTCAGCTCATATTATTTATCCCATGTCGGAACAAAATTGTATATTACAAACAATGCCAAATAGATGACTAACAATAGACTTGCAATAAAAACATTGAATTCTAAAGGGGTTTGATCAAAACAAGTTGAACTTACAACTTAAATTTTTGTAACAAAAAGCTCAAAAACCTTGTACGCCTCGCCGCGGCCACGGTTTTCCTCGGAGGGCTGATTATCTAACGAAAACTCGGTTCAGTTTCAGTTTCGTCGCTTTTGGCTGTCATACAGTATGAAAATGTGACACTAATGACAGCGCGAAATTGGTTGCTAAGTGATTTCTTGTTAGATAATCAGCCTGTCGATCACCACCGAATGACTGCTTGGTGTAGGGCAGAAGGTTGGTAATAGGGCAGAATGGCAAACGATACCATAAAAGATGGTGTGGAAAGTGGAAAGATTTTCCGTAGTTACAATGAACAAAATATTAGCTTTTAGTAACTACGTGCAATTTTTCTGTCACTGAGATATTAGCTCGAATTCGTTCAGCCCCGCTTTCACAGTTAAACCCCTAAAACAACTTTTAAAAGACATTTTGTTCGTTTTTTAGGCTCATTCCTCAACTTGTCCCACGAGCCTATGGCTCTTTTGCACCGAGATGCGAATTATCCTACTAATATTATAAATGCAAAAGTATGTCAGTTTGTTTATTTGTCCCTTTGTTGCTTTTTCACACTAAAGATAGTATATACACAGAGATAGTATATAGCCTGGATTAAAACATAGGCAACTTTTGATCCCGATATTCCCATGGGAACGGGAGCGAAGCGGGTGAAACCGCGGGCGGCCGCTAGTATCATATAGTTTGAAGTAGTCGCAGATGAGCAATTTCAAAATAAAGTGTACTTCACTTTCAAAAATTATTTTATTTTATAAGTTGTTTTTTTTACAAATTTAACCATAATATAATTAATTATGATGAAAACTAAAAAGGAAGGATAGGAATTCGAGGTATTTTCGCGATAATATCGAAACAAAACTGACTTTGTGGCGAAACTGGTTCAGTTGTGTGACTAAATTTAAAAGCATAATAAAAGGAAACTGTGAATGAATGCGACTTTTTAAAATTTATTTTACTAATTATACATGTGACTTATTGATAAATCAAAAAAAAAATTGCTTTCAAAATTATCGTTTTTTGTTTGGTTATGTGACTATGTCACTTTATTTTGTTTTATTTGTTTGGAACTTACAGCTAAGATAACAAAATAATAACTAAAAATAGATACATCATAGCCATTAACAAGTTTTCGCAGTTCAAAGTTTTTTTACCGAGTTATTTTTAACTTTACTTTAAAACCATAATATTTTATGTAATATGTGTAGCTTTTTCGAAAAGTAATTCGAAATAGTTATAATAATTTTGTGGCCGCACAAATTTTAAAGGTGAAAATCCTCTAATTGTTTATATTATCTCCATCAATTTGAAGGGACAGTGACAAAATGGAAGTCTTAAAATTAACAAGGCTGCGTTCACATGTAATAAATATATATAAAATAAAATATAAAATAAATGTACGTGCCGTACTTCTTAATATGGAACAATTTGAGATTATTAGGTATTAATTCAGTTAAAATAAATAATTGGTGTAATTATCGAAACAAGTAGTTATAGAAGAAGAATAGTACATATAAGAAATAAAACAATAATTTTAAATATGCTTTTATTATTCTTTAATTAATAGGAACTCTCTTAGGTTATAATCAAATAATTTGAGATCTCAAGGCAAGATATTACAAAATTGAGGCCAAACTTGAGTAGATCTAGCGTCTCCGCCGCTAAATAAAATTATCTTTATACAATGGTTAATGTAGTTTTCTAAATCAAAAGTCGTAACAAGTATAAATTAAAAATTAGAAAACAAAACAATAAAATTCCTTCAAAAATAATCACAAACTAATAATAAAACCTTACAAAATGAATGGGTTAACCAGTCTCACTGTTTTTCATATTGCCTAATTAAAATTCAAATTTTATAGTCGGATTTTTAATTCAGTAGAGTAAATTGACATGTACCAATTTTGTAATAATAATGCTTGTAATAATAATGCTGCTTAACTAATCTATCAGGAAAGTAATGAAAAGTTAAGAATTCACCTTACGCTCATGGCCCATGTGACGGCAGGGAAACAGCCTAACCACATGTTTTACTAAGGTGTAGAGTACATGAAGTTAGGGCTTGGCTTTATAAATGAGATCTGATAACTTTCTGACAGTGAGAACCATAATTATGGTCTCGTATTGGCAACACTTTACATGAACATGTTTTGGTGGGATAATATGGTATTCTGTGAATTCGGAAATAAAAAGCGATTGATTAAATCTAACAATTAAATTGCAAGTGAATTTTGGCAAAGCTGATATCTGCATTTTATGGCGACTATATTTTCTGGTAGCAAAACGAAATTGTGTTCAGTTACACAGTATACCTACTACATTTACATTTTATCCTTATGGATTGTTATAGCGAGATGGGATTTGAGATGGAGCAAATAGTTTATTTAAATTAATCACTTCCAAGATTTTTTTATGATTGATTATTTATTCATCAAACTTACCAATTTGGATGCCTACACGTTTTGTTTTTTCTCATTTATTTTGATCCTTTTATGTGTTATTTGATTTGTATTCCGTTCGTTTTTGTTGGGCCTCTTATCAGTAGGAGAGGTCTGCTCAGAGCGGCCACCTTAACTTTGACTTTCGAAAATTGACATCTTCAAATAGATTTTGAAAAAGTTATTAGGAATTTAATAAAGTTTTATAAAGTGTAATTGCATTTCGCAAAAAACTTGAAAACCTTATTATTATGTGCAAATTACAAAATCTTATCAAGAAAACCGACTTCAAAAGGCTTATTTTTTGCTTATTAGTTGGTTTTTTAACGCAGTTTACTTAGTATCTGTAATATATTGTGTTGTAAACTACAGTAGGATTTATCTACACTAGATTAGGTTTTAAGATACATTTCAAATAAAGTATCGTCAAAATTACATCGTCCAGGTCAACAAATATGCTCATATCTGATTCTGTTTCATAAACTACTGGGCCTAACTGAATCAAATTTTTAAGGGACCATGGCATAAAATATACGTAAAAAAAACATACCGTCCGAATTGAATACCTCCTCCTTTTTGGAAGTCCGTTAAAACAGCGGCCAACAGCCCTTACCTCCATAAGGGCAAAGTATCATCCCTGAATATTACACGAAATGCAATTTAAATAAACAAAAATACCGAAAATAAATTATATTTCACTATATTTGCGATAAAAAAGGAATATGTAGTTTAAAATAATGTTTCAAAGCGAACAATAATATCAGTTTTCAAATTGGTCTTACGTCATTACTTAAATCTAAGTACCAAATATTTTTCTACATAAAGTAACATAATCAACAGCTATAAACGATCCTTCTGTGATAAGAACAGATTTTGTCACTAATGTGAATACGGCATAGCGATGTCACTTGGCCACTTTTCCCGGACCACTTTGCCTTTTTTTAGTTTTAAAAATCAACTCAGCTCATATTATTTATCCCATGTCGGAACAAAATTGTATATTACAAACAATGCCAAATAGATGACTAACAATAGACTTGCAATAAAAACATTGAATTCTAAAGGGGTTTGATCAAAACAAGTTGAACTTACAACTTAAATTTTTGTAACAAAAAGCTCAAAAACCTTGTACGCCTCGCCGCGGCCACGGTTTTCCTCGGAGGGCTGATTATCTAACGAAAACTCGGTTCAGTTTCAGTTTCGTCGCTTTTGGCTGTCATACAGTATGAAAATGTGACACTAATGACAGCGCGAAATTGGTTGCTAAGTGATTTCTTGTTAGATAATCAGCCTGTCGATCACCACCGAATGACTGCTTGGTGTAGGGCAGAAGGTTGGTAATAGGGCAGAATGGCAAACGATACCATAAAAGATGGTGTGGAAAGTGGAAAGATTTTCCGTAGTTACAATGAACAAAATATTAGCTTTTAGTAACTACGTGCAATTTTTCTGTCACTGAGATATTAGCTCGAATTCGTTCAGCCCCGCTTTCACAGTTAAACCCCTAAAACAACTTTTAAAAGACATTTTGTTCGTTTTTTAGGCTCATTCCTCAACTTGTCCCACGAGCCTATGGCTCTTTTGCACCGAGATGCGAATTATCCTACTAATATTATAAATGCAAAAGTATGTCAGTTTGTTTATTTGTCCCTTTGTTGCTTTTTCACACTAAAGATAGTATATACACAGAGATAGTATATAGCCTGGATTAAAACATAGGCAACTTTTGATCCCGATATTCCCATGGGAACGGGAGCGAAGCGGGTGAAACCGCGGGCGGCCGCTAGTATCATATAGTTTGAAGTAGTCGCAGATGAGCAATTTCAAAATAAAGTGTACTTCACTTTCAAAAATTATTTTATTTTATAAGTTGTTTTTTTTACAAATTTAACCATAATATAATTAATTATGATGAAAACTAAAAACTTTGTGGCGAAACTGGTTCAGTTGTGTGACTAAATTTAAAAGCATAATAAAAGGAAACTGTGAATGAATGCGACTTTTTAAAATTTATTTTACTAATTATACATGTGACTTATTGATAAATCAAAAAAAAAATTGCTTTCAAAATTATCGTTTTTTGTTTGGTTATGTGACTATGTCACTTTATTTTGTTTTATTTGTTTGGAACTTACAGCTAAGATAACAAAATAATAACTAAAAATAGATACATCATAGCCATTAACAAGTTTTCGCAGTTCAAAGTTTTTTTACCGAGTTATTTTTAACTTTACTTTAAAACCATAATATTTTATGTAATATGTGTAGCTTTTTCGAAAAGTAATTCGAAATAGTTATAATAATTTTGTGGCCGCACAAATTTTAAAGGTGAAAATCCTCTAATTGTTTATATTATCTCCATCAATTTGAAGGGACAGTGACAAAATGGAAGTCTTAAAATTAACAAGGCTGCGTTCACATGTAATAAATATATATAAAATAAAATATAAAATAAATGTACGTGCCGTACTTCTTAATATGGAACAATTTGAGATTATTAGGTATTAATTCAGTTAAAATAAATAATTGGTGTAATTATCGAAACAAGTAGTTATAGAAGAAGAATAGTACATATAAGAAATAAAACAATAATTTTAAATATGCTTTTATTATTCTTTAATTAATAGGAACTCTCTTAGGTTATAATCAAATAATTTGAGATCTCAAGGCAAGATATTACAAAATTGAGGCCAAACTTGAGTAGATCTAGCGTCTCCGCCGCTAAATAAAATTATCTTTATACAATGGTTAATGTAGTTTTCTAAATCAAAAGTCGTAACAAGTATAAATTAAAAATTAGAAAACAAAACAATAAAATTCCTTCAAAAATAATCACAAACTAATAATAAAACCTTACAAAATGAATGGGTTAACCAGTCTCACTGTTTTTCATATTGCCTAATTAAAATTCAAATTTTATAGTCGGATTTTTAATTCAGTAGAGTAAATTGACATGTACCAATTTTGTAATAATAATGCTGCTTTAATAATTTGCTCATATCCAGTAACCTTGTCGTCAGCAAACTTTTATCTGTAAATTTGAAAAGGAAATAAAAAAAAACGGATATTTTTGTAATTTACGTTATTCATTAATTTGGTCAGTAAGGGTTTGCAATGTGAAATAAGCTTTACGCTTTCCACCCTGTTGTTACTTGCCGTTCCGAAATATGTGACCGTAGAATAAGTCACAAAACGGAAGTCACATAATGCTACTTTCTTGTAGTTTTAAATTGTTTAAAAATTACCGATCGGACTTAGCACTATTAACTCTTTGATATTAAATACAATATGAATTTTGTGATGTGTCCACAATAACAATACATTAAAGGTAAGGGAATTTTAATCGCAAAACTTGGTCACATACCTGAGCAAAGAAATTAAAACACACAACACTTCAACAGTAAGTCCACGCTGTCACTTAAATCAGTTTAAAAATGTAATCAAAATGGAGTCTCACGATGAAGGACGTATGGATGTTGCCATTCAGAGCCGAATTCTTACACAATGAGAAGATTTTTTTGCTAAAAAAGCGGTCACAAAACTAAATGTTCCGGTTAGTTTAATTTTTGGGTTTTATTTTAAGTATTATTTTTTATAGAAATTAAGTAAAAAATATATTATTGAAACTTATAACTGATAAATTAAACATTTAAAAATTGAAAGGGTATTTACTAAACCGCTCGCATACACGGAAACTTTTGGAAATAAAATATTTTCTGACGCCTGTTGGGAAGAGGACATACAGATTTGATGCGCTTCAACGTTTTAAAATCTTCGAAATGTAATATTTAGTGAATTATCAATAAAAAGACAAGTTACATATATATTTAAAAATATGCTTATTTCACTTAAATGTATTTATTCTGCTAGAAATCATTCATCCCAAAAAAATAAGTAAAGGAATCTGAGGGACAAGGCAAATACCGAGGGTACATTTTTTTTATATTACTTATGAATCTAAACTTGATAAACATTGCCGTCGCGCCGAGCGGTGCAGCCAATGCGCCCGGCGCCGAATGTCACTCCTGCATAGATTATGCACCCGATTGACAGCGCAAGAGTGCCCGATTAGGGCTTTCTATCACTGGTCCAATTTATTCAGCTAAATCTATTGAATTATTGATAGATATTTGATAAGTTGCGTAATTTGATTCTAGATTATCTTATCTATTTCTAAAAACGGATTATTAACTAAAACAAAGAATGTTGTTTTTAAATCAAATTGTTTTTCGAACCTATAGTCTTTCTTTTCCTCAACAAACAAACCAGCACCGCAATAAATAAGAAATTATTACAATCACACAAAATTATTCTAAACCATTATGTACAGAATGATCTAGCTTTAAACATTACATTCCTTCATACACATATAATTTTTTTGTACCAACCCTGTATTGCCATTAAAATGTATTAACCGTTCACATGGATAATCTCTTGATGAGTTGTTTCTCATGCAATGCGTAATAGTCTTGTTGTACTCAATTATAAAATGACAAAATATTCGTATTAATTTTCCTACTCACAAACATGTGGTTGCAAAAATAAACTATACCTAACCATGCCCTCTTAGCATATTGTAAACTACAAATAGTCTGAGAGCTGCAACTGCAATTTATAGAGCAACGAAAACCCTCTAGTTAGTGTGCCATACTATCACTATTAATGAATCCTGGCGCCTGGTAACTGTTCGGCGGTGGGTGTGACAGTGGTTGGCCACCAAAGGGTTGTAAGATCAATTGAAGGCGTGCCATTTATAGAGCTCTGCGTTAGGTGTGGTATTATAGCTAGTTATGTATTTAAGTTGAATATAATATTACCAGGCGTTTTAATTAAAGGAAAACTAGGGTCCAAGTCACGTCCAAGATGCGAGAAAAAGTGCCAATGTCGTCTCAATATAGAGGTCAGGGCGTATACATTTTCATTGAGTGGACCTTCAAAATCGTGTGTGCAAAAAGACAGGTGCAAATATTAAGTCCAACACCCCGCCAGGCGACGAAAAAGAGCAAGAAATGCACGCGCGGTATAGTCAATAATAACTAGTTATTTTGTTATGCAAGGCTGGAAAGTTGTGATTTCGCCACGAGTTACCTCTATTGAAACCTGAGTAAGCGAAGGACTCTAGGATTGAAAGACAGAAACCCGAGCGAGCGTTGCGAGCGATTCAAAGGTACGAGATGCTAAAAAGTTTGGTGCCGAACAAAATACATTATTTTTTCATCTACATCGAGGAACATTTTTAGGCTTTTTCTGCGGTCCGAAATCTAGTCATAGGTTATGAAATATCCCCCCTTAATTGAAAATGCTTTTAACAAATTATTTGCTCTAAGCTTAAATTATACTTGTTGATTTTATGATTTAATGAATTTAAACAATTTAATAAAACCGAAACGGAGTATCAACATTATTTTACATAAGAATAAAATAAAACTTATACAGACAATAATGACGATTCGGAACGTACCAACCATGGGATTTTCTTCGGGTTTTTTAACGATCCAATTACAGGCTATAAAATTTCACCCACACTAAATTGAAAATTCATTTAACAAATAGTTTACTCTAAACTTTTATTAATTTCATAGAGAATATATAAATACCACAATAACGATGTTAATCCAAAATAAAATATACAAATATACACACGTTAAATCGCCTCTGCGGTCTAGTGGTAACAACCACCGGTATCAGACCCAGAGGCCCCGGGTTCGATTCCCAGCGGGGATACATATTGTATTCGGTTTGGTTGGTGGTAGGATTTTTGTAAGTCCGCCTGGCTAGCTATCACCATCTTATCTAATTCTGTAGGCCTAGCATGACCGGCTTTAATCGACTCGATAATTCGATAACGTGTCACTGTCCCGCTCACATTGTAGCGGAGTAATCAAGACAGCATGATGCGCTATATCATATCGCATGATATAGCGGTGTTCATCCTAGGGGGGCTGACGCCATAACAACAATGTTTTTATCATCGTTGTGTTTCGGCAGTTAGAGATATGATAGCCAGTTCCTCAGTGATTGAGGATTCCGGGAGAGGTTCGCTTCCATCGTCAGCCTTATCAATATTTAACATCAGGTATGATGAGAGCAGAGTCTCCCCGTTGTTCATAAAAAAAGTATCTTTTTGGCCGGGGATTAAAAAATAAGACGGGTTCGATCCCGGGTTGTGAAGTTGCTTTTCCAATAAAAAACAGGCCAGGTGCAAGTCAGCCTTGGTAACAGGGTTTTTACAGGTTTTTACCCTTTGGGTAACGAAACACGATACAATTTGACCCAGTAAATTGAGATGACTTTGGCACTTTTTCGCGCATTTTGGACGTCACCTGGAACTACTTTGTTACACCTGGATCTACTTAACCCCCAATTAAAACACCTGGCAATGTTATATCTGAATTAAATACATAATTAGCTATAATATCAAACCAAACGCAGAGCTTTAGAAATTGCATGCCTTCAATTGATCTTACAACCCCTTTGTTGCCCAACCACTGCCACCCACCGCTGAACAGCTGCCAGGCGCCCAGATCCATTAATATTGATACTATGGTACTCTAACTAGAGGGCTTTCGTTGCTCTATAAAATGCAAGCCATCGTTGCTCTATAAATTGCAAAGCTATTTCCGTAGCTAGCTCTTACACCAAAAGAGGTACATAATTATCAATAAAAAATACAGAGGTCAATATAATGTCAAAACATTGGAAAATAAACTTGGAAATAAGTAGTACTTACCCACCTACACGTGAATCGTCTAAACACTTATTGTACTCACCATATTCTTGCAATTAAATAATTCATTAATTTATCTGTTTGAAATCCGGCAAATAAATACATGACCACTGCAACATAATACCGGATAAGTACTAATTTGCTAAAATCCATTATGTTTCGAAACTAAGATCCGATTTTTAATGCTCAGATAAAAATAATACCTACCTATACGGACAAATTAGAAATCAATTATCATTCCTAACTTTTTAGTTTGTGATTGTTATTTATTTTAGTTTTTTATCATATGAATTAAACTAACTGATAACATTTATCTGAGTATAGAAAAGTCAGCTATAAGTATCGATTAATCATATAATTTTCAGGTAGTCATGCTCGGGGCTCAGTCAGTACCTTTTATTTTCTTATCACAATATCGAATACGTACAAAAACGTACTTATAAATAAAGTATTATTAGTTTGTATGTCCATATATAACTTTTATGTTATCCTTAAATGAAAGTGCTTATAAAGAAGAAACAAGTAGCAGCGCCTGCTAGTTAGCAGGCACAAAATAGACTTCTAAACCACGTGACAGTTGTTATTGTTTTGTAGTGTAGAAACTAAAAAAAAAAAAAAAAAAAAAAAGTACATTTGACACATGTCCAAGGTGTCCTAAACTCATTCCCGTTGACCGTTTGTCTCTATCTCTTATGGTTTCTGAGATCACGATGCGTACATACATAAGTACGTACGGACGGACAGAGAGGGATTATAAGACTTTTCTAAACTTTAGAGTTTAGAAGTCTAAAACTTGTCATACATATGGATAGGTTAATGTCACAGACCTAGCGCTCTTTTCGTATATTGAGATAGACGAAAAGAGCGCTTCAAACTGTATGAGAAAATAGCGTGTCGAATATTTCGTACCTACGATGACTTCACGAGCGAGATTTAGTAATGTGGAAATGATATCGACGACCTCTTGCATGAAAGCACTGCAAAATTAACCATTTTCGTTTCTGAGTGACGAGTGTTTTCATGGCAATGGTCTCAAGCGGACTAATTTAGGTCGAAAAACTTTGACCGTGGATCAAACTTATGACACGCAAGGTAGGTACACTTTTACCGTCTATCTCGATATAGGTCTGTGGTTAAACTCAACCACTAATACGATTCTATAAAAACAAACATGTTTATTACACTTACAACTAACTAATGCATGATAGTAATGCGCATCTTATATACTGTCAATTTATCAGAAATTTTCATGCTCTTTTCATTGTCATGATTTTGTGGAAAGTTAAACTTTGTAAGGAAAAGCTAGGATGTTGTTTTGTAATTTTCCGAGAATAATTGTCTCAACATGTTTTTTTGTAAACATACAAATTACATATTCTTGAACACATGGTCAATGTTCCTTGGATTTAAACTTTTAGCGTGCAGCAGCATGCAGAAAGGCAGCTACTTAAAAAGTATATAGGTAAGTCTGTTCGATTATGAACGCTAGTTCGTATTAAACATTTTAACAAATTTACATAGCAAATTGCCATAGTAATTGAAACGTAGTTAAATTTTTCAATCATAGTATTAATTTGCCAGTTTGACCAGTATTTAATGCTAAGGCGGTGTAATAAGTGTGGAGTTATCACAAACGTGCGTGGAAAATGTACGTAGCCCGGTAGAGTACTATTCGCGTTCTCAGGAACGTAAAGTGTGACGATAAACCAGGATCATCACAAGAACTGGAACATCTTGTAGTCCACATCTAGTGTTCGAGCTGTGAGGTGCAACGACCGCGGCTAAGAACAGCTGCGGGTCACATATTATACGACATATTTTACTATGTTTACAACTATTCCAACAACCTAGACGTAAACAAACCAGCGAATACGACTTTTAATATAAAACTATGATGCGAGACTTTAACACTAGCGATAGCGCAGGCCTCTACGGCACGAATAGTAAATTACCTACACTTAATGGCGGCTTCTTGCCAATATATCATATTCCAGTTGCACGCATACACAATGAAGTGTGTCTATGAAGACGTAATTCCACTCTCCTATTCTAATATATCGGTCTCGATGTATCGACATGCTACGTTATGCCATCTAGCTCGCACGCAGTAGCCCAATTGGAGACAGAGATAGTGTCGAATCGAAAATGCGGGTTGGACATATCTAAATAGGGGGCTGTCGGTCCGGTTGTACAGTTGCACTCCTTAGATGGCCACCGGCGACGCGGGTGCCCGTTTCTCTTGCGCTGGCGCCTTGCTACTGCGTTTGAAGCAATACACGACTCGCTTCGACGCACCAACACCATACGTACACTTACAAAACTAAAATTAATCGAAATAACAAAACTTTCCCGACGCGACTCAACCCTGAATGAAATAGTACGAAAACATCACTAAAATAGACCCATAAGCAGTTGATAAATGTAACGAACGTTACCAGATCGTTGAAAATAAGAACGATAAAAAAACTAAGCGGGTGCTCTGATGCGGCCGGCTCTAAATCCCCTAGACCGCGCTCTGTCAAAATATTGTCAAAGTGAATTCCACGCGTCCAATATATTATAATGATTTTCCACTTGGCAATAATCCTAGCGATTTATTTCGATCTCGGTAGATATTAAACGGCATACCACATATATCTAGGCGAAGCGTCATCTCCTCGCTTTGGGTTGTTGAACCTCCTTTATTATTAAGGTTGACAAAGATTGCAAGTGTTAAAGCTGTTTAGGCTTTTTTGAGGACATTTACTTTGTTTAAAGGATATGATGTAGTCCGTTTGTGCGACGTTGGTAACGTTTTGGCGGCGTAGTGTCTCTGAGAGTCGGATATATTTAGTGGTGATGGCGTCACACTTGCGGAAACGTCTGTCGGCGACCCGGCGGCGTCTGCGTCTAGTCTTGAAGGTGGCAAGACCAAGACCTTGGTCACAATACCTTGATACTCATGGACTATTGGACTGTTATTAAAAAGTACTTTTAACCTTCAGTGCAGCTTCAAAATGGGATTTCAACTTGCGGATAAGACATACAGTATAAACTTTGAAGAATAGAGGTCTAAAGATAAGGGCAATCAGGATGAATAAGCTGTGTTGTTTCTCCAATTTCAAGGGTTTTAGAATAATTTGGCATGGATTTACTTAGGGTTAAGTGCTGAAAGAAGTTCCGGTGGGACAGTCGTGTGTCCGACTTCCACGTTAGATGAATGACGTACTTGCACTGACGTCAATCACAGCAGTAGTGTAACACAATTGGCGAATGCGTTTCGTGTTCGTAAGTCATACCAGTCTTTTCGGGGCTGGCAACTGTGTTAAAAGTTGTCATAAACTATAGTATTATTATAAAGTGTACATAATTACGTCACATGTACGGGGCAGATTGAAGGAATATTGTGGCCTGAAGGTTGAACTTTTTCAAACGCACAAACTTGCTTAAAGGCTTGAAGAAAGGAAAAAAATATTTATGTTAATCAACCTTATAAACAATTCGTAGGTGTTACATTGCTGACAATTAAATGTCGGAAAATTCTAGAGATGAGGAGCCGGATTTTTCCAGTGTCACGAATTATACATATCCAACAATACATCTTTCATTTTTTTCTCGCTGTATGTCGAGAGCGTAAAATTTTTACGACTACGAATATTATGATGTGAAAGTTTTCGACGTCGTTATCATAGCTGTCGGTAGAAGACTTGATGGCGTGCCAAGTTCATGGAAATTCGTAGTTATACCAATAGATTCTTCTTCTGCTTTTGCCTTTACCGAGACTACTATAATTATTCGGTGTGTCAATGCATTAGGTGTAAAAGCCAAGTTTTTATTATGACTGCCAGACGACTCAGATATTCCCGACATAGCCTAATCATTCGCGATCGCTCTTAACCAGGAATAATAATTACGAATGACATACTGTTTGAAGTCATGTAACGGTTTAGGTACATAAGTACTTTGTACAAGAATGTTTAGGTTCTTATATATAATTTTTTTACATTGTCTGCGAATTCACTAACATAATTGTAATCTGTTAGGGAATAAAAGTCACCAACGGTAAAAACTAATAATTATTATTGTTATTTTTTGCTTTGATTAGGTATACCTACGTCATATTAGGCTTCATTATGTTATCTATGTATATTATGTAACTGTAAGAAAATCAATAAAATCTTTAACACAATGTCCTGAAAATATTTATTCAGTAATTGTTATCCAACCACGCTTCACGATTTTATAAAATCATCTTGCACACGACACCGGTGTAAAAAATAAATTTGAAAAGGTGTTGGATTTAACCTGTGATTCATAAATATAATATGTGTATGATTGATTTATGATTATAAAAAAATAAAACATTATTTTTGCGGCGTGTTCTTTAAATGTTGCAGAAATATTTCGCGCTTTGTCATAGTAATCCAGACGCGAGAAAACTTTACAAATCATGATTCGGGGGGACTTTTAAATAGATTTTTATGAATATCTGATGTGTTAGTCACGGTGTTGTTGACCTGATGATCACCGGACTACCTCGGAGGCGCCTGGCGAGGCTGCCTCTGCCTACCGTCATCGTCAAATGCTACATAGTAATATTCTTGAACACTGTTTATTTATAAATCACTATTTTTATTAGTAGGCCGCCTATAACACTAACTAACACCGCTATAAACGTGCGAGTAATTTCTATAATTTTCACACTACGAGAAATTATTTGCAGAACTTTCATATACTGGGTGATCGTAAAACTGTATTGTAATTGTCGTAATGGATAGATACAGATAAGCATGGACGTGAAAAGTATTTTCAGACAGTTATGTATGGACACAAACTAAAATCAATGAAACTATATTAATTGTGGTTAATAGGAAACAAATAATATTTTATACGGTAAAACTTGGCTTCGTTGAGCACTTGATTTCTTTGCACATTAGCTGTTTATATTTCATTAATTTCATGATGTTTTTAAACGAGGCGTAAAAGCTGTAGAATTAAATGGGATGTGAAAATGAAGTTACATTTTTTAAAATTATTGAATGATAAGTTTTATAGTGTAGTACATTTACCGTTTTGTGTACTTAACCATTTTTTTTGGTAAATATAACGTTCCTTATAATTATAACACTTATATAGTAATTTCCTTCCCTTTGATTAGCTTTTTATCAGAGTACCTACTTCTAAAGTGAATATTATAAAACAGAATAAATGGGAACATCAACAGAGTAGGTTGCGTCTACAATAAACCGTTATCAGGAAAGGTTTATGATCCAATAACATACGAGCTATGATATCCGTGATATATATAAAATATATTGCACAGGCTTCATTTAGGATTAAAGCTTATATATTCCTTTAGAAGAATTTAGAGAATGGTAATGAAAAGGAAATTTTAAAATGAAAATGATTTGTCGGAATATAAATTTAGCTTGTTGTGTGTAAAACGTAAGCTTGATAACTTGGCCCGGAAAAGAACACCGAATTAAGGGTTTTCCTTTTAAAGGAAAAACACGTTTGAATGCGTTTTGTTTATTACCATTATCACACATGTAATTTAAACATTCTGTTCTATTCTACATTTCGGTACGCTTGCAGGAGACTTAGTAACCTTCAAATCTTCACCAAATGAATCGGGAAAGGTGGTCATTATCTTGTCCTAATTACGTGAATTTATTGACTACAGAAGGAAACTGAAACTTTATACTTATGGTGAAAACAATTTTTTTTCTGTCTAAAATCTATTTTAATCTGATTCTTTATCTGTTCTACATTTTTAGTTTTTTTATATACAATCACACCAATTATCTAGCCCACTTTAAGTTTCATGAAGAACTTGTATTATGGATAGAAAATAACGGATAAACTAACTAAATAACGGATAAACATACTTATATACGTTTTTTTGTAATTAAATACGTAATATATGTATATTATTAATGTCTATTTGTCTGGATGTGTTTGGTCTGGATGTTTAATATGTATTAAACACCCAGACCAAGACAAATATACATTTCATGTACACAAATATTTGTCTTGTCCGGGGAGCGAACCCGGGACCTCTGGCGCAGAAGGCGGTTTAGTATCAACAATTTTAACAAGCTTTTTCTCGTTTTCACAATTCAACTTAACTTTTTAAAGTTATGCTTGCTGTCAGTGAGTAGGTATTACTAATGAAAATAAACTAGACGATACATACTTACACCTCTGTTCTTTTTTAGATTTGAAGAGAACTATAGTGAATGTTGATTGTTATCCCAATAAATAATTTAAATACCTACTCTTTTAACATCAATTATGTCACGTAACGTAATGGTAAAGTAGCCAAGAAGCAAGAAATTTGAGAATACTTGTCTATGGTATTAGTTTCACTTAATCACGTATACATCAAAGGCAACGAGAAAATGGCACTTCGATTGTCAATGCTGAGCACAAGACGCAATTTATCAAACCGGACTACAATGTAGGTACTTGTACCAGAAATCACGTCACTATAGCCTTCTTAGCTTTCTATATCTAACTTGAACGTAGAATTTCTAATAAATTGATTAATAGCCTTTGTAATATCTCAAGTGAAGTTGAAGTACATTGTTTATTACTGTCTATGATTTTAAAATGTTTTTCATGTTTCATAAATTTGTGTTTTTTTCCAGCGTTAAATTATCAGTCCCAATGTCGTCGTAGCGTGTCTGGAGCTTAGAAGCTTCGGCTAACTTTTTTGCTAAAACTGGCCACATTTCGCAATAAAACTCTATTAACGAAATGACAGCACTGGATTTGGAATGTTGTATAACCGATAAAATATGCTTCGGTGTGCACTACAAAGAGATAATTTACAATTGCATCTTTATTTCAGAACCATGTTTTATTCCAATGGCTGCGCAAGTGGCAAATTGGGCTCTCTTAACATGTTGGCTGCGAGACCGATTTACGTTTATTATTCTGGTGCGTTAATAGGTCCAAAGAGCCCCGACCCTACTTGAAGTTCAGTGCGGCATAAGGTCCATTGTGCCCCACCACGCAAGAAAATAAAGACTGTTTGTTTTTTTGTGGAGGTTTACCGTAGTGCAAGTAGCAATCTACACCTGTCGACGAATGTCAAAGTCAAAGATTTTTATTCAAATAGACTTATAGATAAAGACTTTCGAATAGTCCAACATTTTTTTTTTCCCTACCAGCCATTCAGGACATCTTTTAACTGATAAGAAGAACGGCCGCAAGAAACTTATCAGCTTTAACAAAAACAACAACATTTACAATGGAACAAAACAAATTTATTTATTGCCAAAAACAAATTTACAATTTTTAAATATATTTAATATAAGAGGAAAATGTGGTTCTAGTTTCGCCCCAGTCACGAGCTTTTAGAACAATAAAAAAAATACGGTGTCTTTAGACCTTTTGCCGCACTGAATTGACCGACTTAAGCTATATGATGGGACACGATTATTACATTGTCGGGTGTGAATAAGTTTGTACAAAGACGAATATGCCTGGACAAGCGTTATCTCATAAATTACGAAAGGTTACCACTTGGGCTTATTAGAACTGAATCAGGATCATAATGACGTACCAACTTAAGGTGCAATACATTGTCGGGTGTGAATACGTTTTTACAAAGACGAATATGCCTGGACAAGCGTTATCTCATAAATTACGAAAGGTTACCACTTGGGCTTATTAGAACTGAATCAGGATCATAATGACGTAACAACTTAAGGTGCAATCGATTTTCAATTGGTCGCGTATATATATATTTTTTATGTGTGTTCACCAATTATGATGTATTATATCTTCTTCTATGTATGTTTTTCGCGTTATGATGTTCTAAATTAAAAAAGCTATCGACGCTATCTGAATCAAAACACTGATATTAATGAGAATGAGGTGCTGGCGTAGAACTTTGACTTGCTATTTACATTGATACTTAGTACTTAATAAAAATCCAGCTTCTTTTTCCACTTTAGGAGCACTACCTTGATGGCGTACTATTTAATTTTTCAGAATTTGTTTGAAAAACATCACCTCACTAACATCACAAAAATCGACTATCACTGTTCGTGTGCGGCACGTCACTGCCCGTTAACATTTGTCCACACTCAGTGCGGATGACGCTTGAAAGGGGTCGAAGGTCTAATGGACCCCTTCCCGCACTGAAATTAAATAAATGTCTTTCAGTGCGGGAGGGGTCTAATGTGCCCCTCACCTAAACCAAGTATGCCATATTATCCAAATTTAAGAGATAAACAGAAAACAATAATTGTCTGTCTTACTCCAACGATTGGCCAAGATACGCTCCCCGCACTAAACGCAAGAACACTATTTTCGCTGCCGCACAGGGTTACGGCCACGTATGGAGCTTTTTGTGCCCCCTCTCGCAGTGAACGTGTTAAAAAGTCTTGTTGAGTTTTTTTGATAAAAAGAAAGTCTCTTTGCAAAATTTGGCAGATTATAATTAGCTTTAAGTACGAGATCACATATCCCATGCGCGTTCCGGTCACGTAACGCGCATGCGTGACCGTGTGGGAACCGCGGCGCACGCGGCTGTGCCGGCGGCGGTGGCCTGGGCATTTTTTTATTTGCCGATATCTGTGATCGGCGCCTGCTCCATTAGTCATGTGACAGTATCGACGGGAGATCGGCCCTCTCTTTAATTCCAGTCGACGCCCGCAAACTGCACTCGCGTTCGTATGTAAATTTACACCCCTGCAACTGATGAATGATGTACGTCGCTCCAAGAAATGGAGTATGGATCTAAATAAATGACCGTGTGGGCGGACAGATGAAGCTATATTCTCATTGATGTTTATTTGTAGATTTTGAAAGCATTAAACATAAGCATCAGAAAAACTATTATTTCTACTCATTTGTTATTTGGTGCAGACGTTGTTGTTACATCACAGCCATTGTGATTGCGAGTATTTCGTCCGGGAGTTTTGTTTTCTTTTGAAAATGTTTGAAAAAATTATTCATTTTATTAGAGTTTGTAAGTCTTATTAATTGAAATAGGATGATTTACTCAACGCCTATTTACAGTTAAAAGTGAAATCTCGCTAAGAAAGATAATTTAGGTAGCTTTTCTTATATCCTCCGTTTATCACGCTCTTATTAATACGTGTGTTATCCTGAAAAGTCGTTATTTAATTTTAATGAAGTTATGTAGTCCAAGGCATTGGCAGGCCAGGAATAGTAGGCGTACCGGGTCAGCGTCCGCTGACTCAGATACACACTATCGTTATTGCTTTCTTATAAGGTTGTCGCTTTTAAATAATGCATGTTATGCAACTGACGGTAATTTGTGTTCGCTCGCGCGCTAAACACCCGGCGGCGGAATGCGCGGTTTTGCGTTGGGCATTGCCCTAATTGTGCACACCTTAAGGATACGAAGAAATGTCATTATATTCCGAACTGGTTGTCTTTTGTTACATTGTTTCTGTTGTACGGTTAAGGGAAACAAACTACCTTAACCATTTAAATTATATTTTCTAGGTACTCTAGGTAAGCTGTTTAAGGATATTTTTTCACATTACTTTTTTTTCTCCTCTAAATAACGATGAGTAATATTTGTAAATAATACGCTGTTTAAAATTACTTCAAAGCATTTTTGTGTGCGTACATATATATAAATACAAAAGAGAAATCTGAGGTGCAAAACGGTGATGTCGCGGCGCAAGGTGAGGAGAGATTGCGGCGTGAAGGCACGCACATCGTTGTATCTGCCGATCTCGACGGCGCCCAACGCATACCGTATCAAATACAACCGTGTTCGACCACCACTTCTGCGAATGTTGACGAATACCGACAAAAATCTTCAAATACACGCGAATAAAGCAAATGTCGGAGTCGTTGTTCAGTATTATGATTGATTATTTACGATTGATGTGATCTCAAAGATTTTGCAGTCAAGACATATATACCTAAGTAAATTGAACCTTTATACTGAGTGACGGCATCAAAAACACCATACCATTTGCAACCACCACTTCTGCGAATATTGGCGAATGACGACAAATACCAATACGCGAATGAAACAAATGTCGAAGACATAGATCGTTATTAAGTATTATGATTGATGTGATCCCGAAGATGTTGCAGTCAGACACCATTACAAAAGACACCACAAATAGACCGCTTCTGCATTTCGTTTGCAGATGATGTGTCGATATTATTCACATGTAAGGACTACTTACTTGTAGAGGTACTCAATCATTAGAAACAGATCTAAGCGCAGTCTTAGACAACATCACAAATTGGCTACAACAAAATAACTTACAACTTAACCTAATGAAAACTAAAATGATGCAAACCTTACTAAAAACACAGTTAGAATTAAACTATTCCTATAATGACAATAAGATATAGATAATAGATTATTGAAGAATCATTAAATTATTATTTTGTGTATAAATTGGATATAAATTAATAATGAAAAAGAGCGAACACAATGATGTAATTAATATTAAGTTGTTAAATTAATAGTTACTCTATTGTATTGGGTTAATCCTGTAATGATAGATGTAAGTGTGGAAATAAATAAATATAAGTGACAAGTTGCGCCGCCACGCCGTGCGCCACGTTGTTGTTCAACAAGAATGATAACAACAACGTGTGCAGAGGAGCCCGTGGCGCAGTGGTTCGCGAGCTCGGCCTGCGATTGTTGAGGCAACTTTCGTAATGGTCAGTCACGGGATGGGTGACCAAAAATTTACTATCTTGAGCTCCTCCGTGCTTCGGTAGGCAGTTGGTCCCGGTTGCATTTGCAGTCGTTAAAACCCACCAATGCGCATAGTGGGTGGCCGCATGGTGGGTCATGGTCCGTTCTCCTTATCCATCCATATGGAAGGCCAGTGCCCCAGCAGTAGGGACATTAAAAATGGCTGATGACGATGACGGTGACGATAATGACAACAAACTTGGAGAACCCTTGGAATCTGCAACTATCTTAGGAATCGATATAGATACCCACATTAACTGGCAAGCTCACACCCAAAAGCTCATAGGTTTTTTTTCAAATTGTCATCATTCACATAGGTGACTTACTTTCTTTAAAACCGCATTATCGGCATATTACGCGTACGCGCATTCCAGACTGGCATACGGCGTAATTTTGTGGGGAAATTGTTCCGAAATTCAAATTGTTTTTGTTCTACAAAAGAAATGTATTCAAACTCTTACAAACATTAATCAAATGGAATCATGCAGGCCACACTTCAAAAAGCATGCCATATTAAGATTAACATGTGTATATATATATAGTGCTGTAAATTTGTTAGGAAACACGAAACCTTATTTTCTCCTGTTAAATACACACCAAAAAGAAACAACCGTGATGCGAATAAGTTAAAAACACAGTTTTCAAAAATGAAACTTGTGAGTTCAGGGCCGCACGCAATGACCATAAAAATATATAACCATTACCAAATTACATTAAAGAAACAAGGGTAACAACACGATTTGTAACAACTTTAAAAAAATATATCATTGAAAAATGCTGTTACAATATGAACGAATTCTTTAACGAAAAACCGACACAGCAATAATACCTAATTTAAATATACAAAACAAACTTGATTTGACTTAATATTTTTCGAATTGTTTGCAGACTCAGTTAATATTAATGTATCGAATGTGCCTAATTTTTATTGACTATTTTATAATTTTTGTTTTTCTTTATATATTTTTAACTGATTTTAATATTGACATTCAATTACTTAATTTATGTGAAGGCATTAAATACAATCATGTTGGACCACCACCAGTTCTGAAAATATTGGTTAATATCTACAAATATCGCCATAAATACACGAAAGAAGCAAGTGTTGAAGTTAAATTAAACCGTTGTTTAGTATTTATAATTGATGTTTACTCAAAGATGATGCAGTCTAGACACCATTAACTCTATCTTATCGCATATCAAATAAGTAAACTGAAACTTTATAATTAGTTACGGTATCAAATAGGTACAACGATAGTCGTCAATATTCGCAGGAGATGTGGTGGGGAACCACCACATGTCCTGCGAATATTGACGACTACCGAAAGATATCGGCAAATATACGCGAATGAAAGAAATGTCGGAGACGTAGATCGTTGATGTAAACCAAAAGATTTTGCAGTCTAGTCACAAGTGGCGAAGGGTCCATACATGTCGATTCCTATCGGCTTCCTTTTTAGAAATTCCACCCCAGCAATCCATCATACAGTTAAGATAAATTTTGGAGATATTTTGGGTCCGGCTTACCTTCGCCATATTTTGACCACTCGCCACTGCTAGTCATTAACCACTATCTTATCGCATATCAAAATATCGTAGTTTAATTCGTCTAATCATTTTACGTATGTCTCCTTTTTCCAACAGTCTAGAAATAGCCTAAAGCGGTTAAACGAAGGACTTGAGTAACAGCTAAATTGAGTGGCGGACTTTTTATTTCGTCTCAATCAGTCATGTTGATGCGAAACGTTCATTATTTTGGCGAGTTGTCGAGACAAAATGAAACGTTGCGAGTACTTAAGAGCCGCTATAGGACTGGCATTAAATGCATTATCGTATTATCGATCAGCGTCCTTAAAGCGGCTTGCAATTAGTTGGCCCAACTGGCGCGAGAGCGGACCTACCGCGCGATGAGAGCACCCGCGGACACACTAGCTGGTTGACGCCTTTATACTTTGGGTACTTAAAAAAAACAAAAGATACGATTTAAAGTCATCGGAAAACAGTTGAAATTCACTATTCTAATCGGTTGTAGCACGTGGACTCTGAAAAGATAGGTGTCAGATTATTAGATTCGAGTTTAATTTTGAAATGAGCATGGAAGGGGTGGAGAATACCGAATTCTACAGTCGATTTTACAAGAACGTCTCTACTCGTACATGATCTTTACTTTGAATTATAAAAACAGAGTTAAAATTAAATATGATTGGATAGTGTACTAGTTATTCCATTTAGCATGGAAATTGAAAAGAATCACACGTAATAAAACAGAACGAAGCTACCTTTCAGCATGTCAATATTAAAATAATTGCAGACTGAACAAACCTGCTATTATTAAAATAAACTTCTCATGTGAGTAACAAGCTTTCGTATTTATGAAATTATCACGGAATTGAGAGATAAAGCCAGCTCCTGACGTGATAATAGGGGACTGTGGCCCTGGGTTCTCTATTTACGTCTCGTTCGGTTAACAAGCTTGCTCGTTTCTGATTAATCTATAGAATCAACAACCGTTTACGTCACACTGTTGGAGTTTTAATCGAATTTAAGTTAATTATATTGTTAGCCCAAAATTTCATATGGAGGTTGTGTCATATTTTCTAGAGTAAGTGTCTGTAGAAGATCAAGAAGATTTCGTATGCACGATTTGCATTTGTTCTTACTGTTCTACGAACAAAAACAAAATCAATAGCATTTCTATCTTTAAAAGACAATTTTTTACATGCCGTGCCCTCGAAATATGAACAACTAATGAAAAACCTTTGCGTACATGTATCAATATTTTGTATTCAACATCGTTCAAATTCAATGACTGTCTAACTCTAAACCATTATATCGTGCTGATAAAAACCCCAACCACGGCCCTAATGTTGATGAGCTTTTATTAAACTAGTTTTAATATAATGAGGATCAATTCGACAAAAAGTTATAGGAATTCCGCATACCACATCGTATACAATATAAATATCTGAGTAAATATCTTTTTGAATTACTCAAATCCATCAAGAAATGACGGAGTAACAAAAGTTAAAAAAGGGGGTTTTAAAACGCGCGCCGACCCGTTCGGAAGATGCGATGACGTCACGAGGCACGGTGGCGGGCATTCGCTCGTCCGTACAGTATAGATAGTACGTGGTGTGCATGTTATTATTTACGTAGTATACATTGTTGTTTCTTGTTTTTTTTTTATAATTTCGTTGTTTCTCTACGTTTTATAGATATTTCAATTAATATAGGCCGATAGGAAAAATAGAAATAGGGTTCATTAAGGTCCAGACAGACAATCTCCCAAAGATAGATTAGTTCATCATAGCAAAGTTTTTTTAAAAACAATTTCAGTTATTCTAGTGCATACATACGACAGCATAAAATGAAAAGATAAGATTTGCTTTAACTGGGGGCTATTGTCTAATTTCAAAATCTATTGCAATCCCTTTCAATTCGTCATTTGAAAGATATTTACATACTTCAGCATGCATAACATGCGCACCTCGACAAAGCTTTCTCTACACTTTTTTCGTGGAAGCGCAGTGTCTGCCCCGCTCTTACTGTACTGATATGAGGACAGATATCGCGAGATAAGTGTAGAAAGCGAGTCGCGGTGCGCATGCTACGCTGGCAGGCCATCACTATTTGACATCGGAAAGGGATTGCGACTATATGTCACAATTCTATAAATAACTATCACAATCACAATATATTTGAAAGGGATTGTGATATATGTTGAAATTAGACGATTAGGGGGCAGGTAGTACTTAATTTGATTAGGTACTAGGTAGGTACTACCTTGATTCTTTTATACCTACTATGAGAAATGCTTTTACGCATTCCTAACTAACTAAAGCCTTATTACTTAAAATTTTCAGACTGGATAACTTAGCTGACAAATAATGACCGACTGATAAGTTCTGGATAGCTTATCTGCTTAATAATCGACATATAAGTTCGGCACAGTTTTTATATGGTTGATAATAAACGATAATTTGTCGGTTGTAATATGAAAAAAAAGACAAAATATATATCAGATAAGCTATCCAGAACTTATCTATCAGTTATTATCTGTCAGATAAGCTATCCAGAACGCATATATTGGTTATAATCTGCCAGATAAGCTATCCAGAACTAATATGTCAATTGTTATCTGTCAGATAAGCTATCCAGAACTTATTTGTCGGTTATTATCTACCAGATAAGCTATCAAGAACTAATCTGTTGGCT
Source organism: Chrysoteuchia culmella (assembly GCA_910589605.1). Lineage (NCBI taxonomy): Eukaryota > Metazoa > Arthropoda > Insecta > Lepidoptera > Crambidae > Chrysoteuchia > Chrysoteuchia culmella. The sequence goes on along the minus strand of OU342651.1, from coordinate 13,626,256 downwards.
GTTTTATGTCAGATAAGTTATCCAGAACTCTTCTGTCGGTTATTATCTTCCAGATAAGCTATTTAAAAATTATCTGTCGATAAGTTTTTGCCAGGTATGCTATCCAGAACTTATCTGTCGGTTGTTATCAGTCAGATAAGCTATCCAGAACTTATCTGTTGTTTATTATCTGCCAGGCTATCTAGTCTGAAAAATATCTGACTTTTAAATAACCAACTTAAGATGCTGCTCATATCTTGAGAGCGTATCAACTGAGTTGGATCTTGAGTTCATAAATTGGTAGGTGGTTACTTAAATATTTTTTGTTTATATAAGTATTATTATTGTAGAGGTACCTACAATTAATTAGGCATTATTTATTCTGTGATATAATACCTACGTCAAAATTCTTCATAGCAGTATAAATCACTTTTTCTCAAACATGCTTGGAAATATCAGTATTACTCTGACAACCTTCTTCGAGATAAATTGATATTGGTTTTCTGGCCCCACATACATACATACGAGATACCAGCTAAAAGTTGTATGAAAAATACATATCAGTCTGTCGTTTTGAGCGACCAAATAAATTACATAGTAAACTCATATCTGTCGTGATATTTAAAAATGGAACGATCTCTTACACCGAAATATGGCAACCATGGAGGTAACTTATCAAATAGAAAGCTGTTTTAGAAAAAAAAAAAAACAACAAATGAACATTCCCACGCAGGAAAAATATATTTTTGTTCGTTGTTCGTTTGATTTCTGAAAGTAGTTTTATTTCCGCGCATTATTTGGATACTTACTATACAAGCCTTGATCACAACTTGGACTTACATATGTATGCCTCGGCCCATATTTAGACGTACGTCCATCAATACCTCTTTTGCTGGCCGCTGCAGTAATTTTCTATTAATTGAAAGGAGGCGTGGGTCGTCTCTCCTCATTAAACTACAAACACCACTTCTTTCATTTTACACATAAAACAATGTTTCCGGCGTAGCAACACTTGTACTTTCGCATTCTGACACAATATAATATTTATAATAAAAAAACATTTAGTTCAGAAAACTGGTTCCATTTTTGTTAGTAGATACATATGAAACTTATAAGCTAATGTTAGTATCTTATATTTAAAAACGAAGACATTAATATTAGAGCCTGGCCCTCCCGTCGTTAGCGAGAGAGTGATAGCCCACCCAGGTTCGCAGCATGGGTTTATAAGACGAAATTATCTATTTACCTGTAATACAAGTCATCCGCTGAAAGCAAATATAGTAGAACGCACTGTGTCGGTGAACGCGATCATACCTCATGACGTCATCGGCTAATCGTGCATATTAGCACGCGTTTTTGAGAATGCGGCATTAAAATCGCTACAACTTTGTAATTTTTGGTCCAATTTCAATAATTATTTCACTGGAATACTTGGTTTTGATGCGACTATAATCGTACATTTAACTTAAAACCTTTCTGATCCTCATTGTCGCACAGTTTAAACTATCGCTCTAGGGAATAAGGATTACCTGACTTTAACTCCGATGAGTGAGTTAACCATCGGGTGTGATTAAACGTCATTATTTAGTGTGGAATTACGGCGTGCATCAGCATCCATAAAAGGCGGTATGGTTAACAGTCCTCTTATAACGTTAATAAGATGCAGTGCAATGTAAAATTCCGTGATGAGTCTTCGAGAGTGGTCACGCCGAGAGAGGCCGTGGGATTCGGTTCTTTGTTTAGGTAAAAGATCTTTTAGTGGTACTGAAGTTGTATCCATACTTTATCTAAAGAACCCACTGCTGGGGCCTCTACCTTTTGCACTTATAGGTAAGGAGGATAGGATAGAACAATCCATGTAGACTTTTGGTCACTCATGTTTAAAAGTACCTAACGCCGCAATCCAAAACCGATGAGCTCTTTGACCAATCAACATAAAATATACTTATATAAATTAAATAACCATTAGTTTAATAATATGAACCAGAAAATGGTTGTTCCTGTCTGCTTGTATTTTACGTCTTAGAATAATAGCTCTACGCTTGGGTTGGTAAAGAATATTTTGAAGCGAAAATAATTGTAGTTTGAGAATTTGTAAAAATCCGGTGAACTATACTACTCAACTTAGCTTTGTAACAAACATTGAATCCCTTTTTCCGGAACAAAGGGCTATACATATGACGACAAGACAACCGTTCGCTCGTTATTTTATGTTTGTGGTTTGGACGACGTCTTTATAAAATTGCTGTCCTTATTGATCAATTAGGCTCTCATAAAGCCACAGTTAGTGCTAGTTTATTAGATTAGTGTTATTAACGAGTTTCTTCTTAACGAGGCATTCAATTTAATTTATCAAGCCGGAATTAACAATATCCTACAGATTAGCAGGTCAAACTTAACAGTTCGTTCTTAAAAGGGCTTTAATGATGTTCTTAATAGAGGCGGTTTTCGTAGAGTAAGTGTAAAACCTGAGGCTATTGCCTGTACACTGAACATATACCTCAAACCATCATCTTTAAATTTATCTAAAACTAGAGACTATAGACAGTCTGTAGTTGAAAAGTGGAAGTGTATGCCGAAGCAGTAAGAAAAAACACATTGTAGTTTTGCCTTTAATTGAAAAGTTTTATAGTAGATTGTTTACCAAGGGCTGTATGACACCCATAACAGTCGAGTGTTTTGGCGCCCGAACGAAGTGAGGGCGCCGATAGTTTGAGACTGTTATGTACTGTTATGTACTGTATACACCCGAAGTAAACACTCTACTTTTCATTTTGAATATGAGAAAAGTAAAAACAAACAGAATATTTAAAAAAAAATAATTGTAAGGTTTCTACGATTTTAATTATTTTATAATGTAGCAAAATAAGCTGTATAGGCTTCTGTGCCTTTGCCTACATATCTTTGGTAAATAAAAGTCCAAAGAGATTACAGATATCGATTTGACATGACACCCCCTAATCTTTTTTCAAATTTATTACTGCCCTAGGGCCGCCACATATCACTTTCAACCCGCATTTTAGGCAAGTTATGAGTTACTTTCAGAATATGAGACATGAAAAATTAATATATAATGTATATGGTCCTCCTTGACGTATCCGTCAATGGCGAATCTGAGCTAAATTCGATCGTATGCACGGATGTGGCTTGCAAAGCCAAATTTGGTTTTAAATGTCCTGTTGCAAGGCGCACAGTGCAACTGGCCGTCAGCATTGTAAGTGTAGATGTAGGAAGGCTTCGGACGGGTCATTTTGTGTAAGCGTTTTGCATCCAGATCGTCTATGCGATGCTTTTCAAATTCGGTTACAGCCTTATGAACAGAGCTGCGCCACTTTCCTCTCTGCCGTGCGTGCTCTTCCCAACCATCGGATAAGATGTTACATGCGGTGAGATGGCGCTTTAGGACATCTCGGTAGCGCAAGTATTGGCCATCAGACGTGTACTATCCCTCCCTCAGGTGAGAATAGAAGACAGATTTAGGCAGCCTGGTGTCGTTCATACGCACAAGCTGACCATCTCAGTTGTCCTTGTATAAATGTTTAAATTATTAGTAAGTCTTCAAATGCACTTTTGCTATCTATATAGCTAACTACATTATAGTTAGTCCCAAATCTTCAGTTCTAAGTTAAAATTTGTAAACTAAATGCTAATTAATCATTAACTCGTTTTTTACTATAAATATTTAATCCTGTCCTAAAATAAAATAAATTAATAAATAAATACCTAAATACAGCGTTCGTTTGTGGTCTAACTGTTTATAAGTAAAGAGTTTTTAATAAACCGCAAACTTCGTTTTGTTCTTAGATAACAAAACTTCTAAGTTCTTGAACAACAACAGTCTGACAGACTGAAGTGTAAAAGCTTTTTCATCTTGCCGACGCGTGATATGTTCACCGCTATTAACAGTAGTGTGACACACGTATTATCTGCTTTTAGAGTTGCGCCTGCACTTAACACATAATTGAATACAAAATGGAAGCACAAATGGTGCAGTGTAAAGTGCTCCTCGCGAGTTAGTGATTTCACCGTCTGAGAATACTACTTGAAGTGTATACAATAGTGTCACATTGACTATCAAAGTGCTTATAGAAAACCCACTTGTTAACAAAACATATAATACTGAACTTGTCTATTATTTGGATATACGAGTAAGTTGGATAGGAAGCTTGCAATCCTTATAAACTAGTGAAAATTAAAGTGAAAAGTTTTAAACTCTGTATATTTAAATGATAACGAACTTTTGTTTTATATAAATTGGAATGGAATGACTAAGGCTTCTGTAGCAAGATGGAGTGGAATAGAAGAAAGTTTTGTATAATGCCCATATGGACGAGTAACTCGTGCTAGACAACGGCTCTCAACAACCACCAATCGTACCTCGCTGTGATTCTTCGATGCCGGAGATCACAATCCATAATAAAGAGGTCCGTAGAGCCCTACTTAGTCTGGACGTGAACAAGGCCAGTGGTCTTGATGGTACTGAGGTATTGTGCGCCTGAGTTGTCTCCTGTGCTAACACGCTTGTAGCGCCTCTCTCTCGAGATAAAAACCGTACCGAAATGCTGTAAGCTTGCCAATGTACAGTTAGTACCCAAAAAGGGAAGTCGTGCCGACCCATGCAACTACACACCGATCGCCATCACTTCCATACTCTGTAAAGTCATGGAAAGAGTTCTAAACAGCAAGTTACTCTGATACCTTTCTAGGTATGAGAGTAACTTCAGTTCACTTCAGTTGAGAGTAACGTCAATTTAAGGAGGTTGACTTCTGTCAACCTCGATCGACTGGGAATCCTCGAGATGTACATTGAAGCACTTGCCGTATCACTTGACATCTCGAAGGCTTTTGACAGGTTTTGGCACGCAAGTCTGCTGCGCAAGCTTCCTGCGTATGGTAACCCCGCTGACTTCTGTAGTTGGATAGCTGATTTCCTGATGGCTGCTCCTCTGACTCAGTGACTATTGATGCCGGAGTTCCTTAGGGGTCTGTTCTCGTTGTGACGCTTTTCCTGTTGCACATCAATGACCTGTTGATACCGGGCATGCAAAAGCCAGCGGTGATGACGTGATATTGATAAGAGAGGCCATGGTTGAGCGAACGAACCAGATGTTAAGTTCCGTCTCCCAGTGGGTTGACAGTAACCTGGTCAATTTCAACGCCACCAAAACGCAAGCGTGTTTGTTCACCGCTAAGAGGAGTCCTGACTCCTACTTTTCGGGGTGTATCTGTGCCTGTTACCGACAGTCTCGTCCTTCTGGGCATAGAGTTGTCTTCAGACCTCAACTTCAGCAACAGCATCGAGTCCAAGACTGAAACTGCAGCCAAAAAGCTGGGCGTCCTAAATAAGGTCAAGCGATATTTGACGCTGGGACAGCTTTCAACTCTCTAAAAAGCTCAAGTCCGATCTTGCATGGAATATTGCAGTCACCTATGGGACGGCTCAGCGAAATACCAACTAGCTGCACTGGACACGATTCAACGTAGAGCTGAGAGGCTAATTAGCGACAAAGAACTGGTGAAGAGCAAGTTTCACACCCTAGCTCACCGCCGCAACGTTGTTAGTCTGTCGGTCTTTTGACAGACTGTGCTTTGGAGAGTGTGCTCAGGAGCTGCATGAGCTCATACCGTCATCCCCCTTCTTCCATCGGACATCCAGACACACCGTGGTGGATATTCCTAAACCTTTCTTGGTCGATATTCCTAAATGTCGCACAAAGCGCTACTCAACATCGATGCTCTCCATGCGTCTATGTTTCGAAGTAAGAATAACCCGTCCATCTTCAAAGCACGAGTGAATAGGCACCTTCAAGGTAAGTTTGCTCCATCGTGGATCCTGTCTTAGCCCCTTGGCTTGATTGGGATCCAGAGCAAATCCATTAATAGTTAAAAAAAACGTTTATTTGTGAAAAAATGCCAAATCGCTCTCTGTAATGCAAGCCTTATACGTCAATTTAGATTTTGTTTTTATAGAACGGTAAATAATTAATGTATTTTATATTTGACAGTCATTCTTGAGAAAGAGTGTGGAAAAACACTGAACATAACATAAAACTGCTATCAATTTGACCAATTAATCTTATAGCGGGATTCCCAGTTTCTCAACGGGATTCAAAACAAATTAAATGAACACTTTTATATCTTTTGCTTACTATTTTGAGGTAGTTCTGTGCACGTTTGGGAAAAACAAATATGAAAAGTCGGAAAATCCCGGTTTAAACATTTAACATATCACGCTTTTCCAACCCCGAAATCTTCAAAATCTGATTTTTAACGACCTAATATACTATTATGTCTGTACATAAATTTACTAGCACATTTTATGTGAATGCCCAGACATTTTACGAGGGACAATCAAAAGCAAAAGTAGATAATGTTTGCTAGATTATAAAATAAGAAAATTGAGTGTCTTATTGCCATTTGTGTACAAAACTACACTGAAAGTCGAAATTTACTTGTAACTGTTTAAAAATGGTGAAATAAGTTTGAGTTTAATTCAGATTTAGCTTATAAAACTTCGGTCGGTCATCACTTACTTTTGCTGTTGGCTGTACTCGGTATTAGAAAGGAATGCGTTGAAAACAGTAGACTAAGGTAATTTGGTCACGACAATACACTAACGTGCGGGTGTGCAGGAGAGGGGGGCACAGCGCGCTGTCAGCTGATTTCAGGTCAGGATCTATGCTGTGTAGTGAACACTGATATACTGGCTAAGTAATATGATCTTACGGTTTTATTCTTGATTATATTTGTAATTTCTTTTTAAGTTAGGTAGGTTCTGTTGTACGGTGTCAGCAGCAGGTCAGGCTTTCCAAACTGTCAAATTTCCCCTATCGGCTTTCTAATTTTGTCTGAAGTAGATTGTCATATTACCTGTAGTTGCCATTGACTGAACATTAAGTTACGTGAAAATTTGTAAGAGTAGGGGAAAAAATATCCTACGAGTATTGTGCATTATGGTATCGAGAAAGATACTTGAGGGATACTCAAGGCAACCTTTTGTAGCGAAAATGAATGAAAGGAGATATAATTTGGGATTGTGTAGATTCATAAAGCGACGCCGTGTAGTATGATTAGAACATTTTATTGGTACACGCTTAAAACGCTACAAAAGGCCAGTAACTCGTAGACACTCATATTATATTTTTTTACTACTGAAGACGCACTTTATTCTGATGAGTTATTTATTGCTTTTTCGGTGACGTAGACAACAAAATATATTCGTAAGTGCTAAGTCGCACTGCACAGTGTTAACAGCGTTATAAAATACAATATTGGTTATGGTCAGACTACAGCTATTGAAGATAATAATACATTTACTGCTTTGACGTAAATACGATGACCTAAGACGTCTAGGTGCGTGCTTTTGCAAAAGCAGCGCTATATTCGTTAACTCACTAAAGTCATTAGGTTATTTTAGTCCACTGAAGTTTTAGTATCTTGCTTGAAATAGACTGGCTAGTTACACGCTAAATATATTTTATAGCCAGTGGTAAATATTACAATACGCTTATGATAAATCAAATAGCATTAATCGAGAGACTGAGGTGCAGCATGAGGAAGCCTAGAAGAACCAAATTTATTATCTATGACTGCATGCGATTTAAAAAAAAAAACGTACTTTGTTAGAAGTAATAACTTATTCATTGCGCATCAGTCTATGAATATAATAATATTCCGAAACAGCGCAAATGGCCGATGAAGTAGCCTCCTAGATCAAAAACTGCAAAAGTACGATGATCACATTAGTATTTACCAGTAAAGTGGAATTACGTAAGTTGTTTTTCTCCCTAGGAGGCGTTGATGATTGTGAAACATTTCTTCGACTGTATACTGTTTGTTATTTTTTTTAGTTGATAGTTATTAGACATTCTGTGTAATATGTCCGCTGACTACCACAGGCTTTATGAGTTAACTTTGTCATAAGGTAATAAAAACAAGTTTTAAGATTGGTTAGTAATTTATTTCAAGAAACGTAAATTTTACACACAAAGGAGAAATTATGAGAAAACCATTGTTTACATATTACAATTGGATTTATGTCGATAAGTTCCGTCTTTTCTATCCATTATTGAAGATTTAATGCTTAAAACTTTAAAAATATAAATGAAATTAATTTTCTACAATACAAATATAAGACCACAAAGATCACAGTGTCGTAACAACAAATAGTGTCTAATTAGAATGCGTATTATTACGTATGTGCTAATACGAGAGGTCAGTCATTAGACTGGTAATGTGTTTGACTGTAAATATCCATAAATAAAGCAGGACAGTGACGGCCCGTTGACGGGCGTCTCATCGCAGTCGACTCGCTTCGCAGCCTTCCATATTTAGGCTTCTGATCCAAAATAGGCAGTCTCTGTGCTCACATGCAATTGAGGACGCAATGCGGACTCGCTCGCCTCTTTCCATTGTCTACGTCTTTTTGCCCTCTAGAATTGATATTGTACAATATCGTACGTACGAATGAGGACGATCACTGATCCGAAACGGGTGTGATCTAGAACGCAATACAGCTTATATCCTTCGTATGGCACGACACGACTCCAATTGTTCGTTACCAGTTTAGTAATTATTGGTTCTGTATCAGTTGCGTTTACTTGTACCTTGCTCTTTTTTATTTTACAATTTGTGATTACGCAATTAATTACTTGTGACATTGTGCCACACAGTGATGCAAAAGGTATTTTGGTATTCATGGTGTAATCCGTGAAGTTATGGTTATAATTGGGAAGCGAAATTGCAAATTGCAGCCATTTCATATTTTCTTCTTTCAACAAAATAGTCTGACTGCGTAGGCACGTTCGCTTTTTTAATGGTAACTTAAATATCAGGGTTGAGATACCAACGTTTTATTTCAATGAGTATCACTAGGCGCTGAAATCTGGTACTTAAATAAGAAAATACAATAGAGACTGACTATTCATTTCAATATTTCTAGGCAATGCAACTTTCACGTTACAGCATACAGAGAGAAAAGGAGAAGATTGCATTTCCGAGGAAAATTAAGTGTCTTTTTATTTAAAATTTTCAAGATAGTTTGACATTGTAGCGTAAATCAGTTTATCAGATAAGGTTCAACAGTTCGCCGACATTTCTCACGAGAGTTGCATTGAAACAATGTCGCTTTCATTAAGTGTCGGACGATAGCGCGGAAGATTGCCGGAGTGGCGCGAGTGGGCGCACTCGGCGCACTCCCACCGTCACACTCCGCCCGTGATAATATTTCAAACTATTCAACAGCAAGTTTATCTTCATTCAAGACATGTTTATGCTGACGTTTCTGTTAGCTAGTTACTACAGTTACAGAAAGTTTATTGTGATATGCGGCCACGACTGGACCCGCCAGCCCGTGGCGGGAATGTAGCCTTGGACATTGATCGTTAAGCCTTAATGGAAGAAATACGCGCGGAGTCAATAACTTCGACTTGCAGTCGACAGTCGACAGATTATTAATTGCAATTGAAGGCCAATTGGTACGAAGAGCATTCGTTCTGGTCGGCGCATTGTCGATTCATAGATGTATCGATCAGTCATACGGGGAATGTGGCGGATTTTAAATAAACTGGTGGGGATTATGCATGCGTGCACGCGGGCGGCCGTGAGCTATCGCGCATTGTATTCAAATGGGATCGTCACCAGGAGGCGACGCGCGCTCAGCGCCCGCGCCGGCCATTACTCAAACTCGCGGCGGCACGCCCTCCGGCCTTCACTTGCATTGTTTTTCAGCCGCGATCTAGATTAAAGTTGTCTTTGATATCGTTTTGACGACACATTTGTTTACCCGAGCAAAATTACAGGAATCATTATGAATTGTTGTTTTGTTTACATTCTTAAACAAATGCTTAATGATTTTATCATAACAACGATAAATTGGAATTAATGTTATGTATAATATGTTTCAAATAAACGATGATGACAAAGTATTACAATGGCGATGAAAGGCCTAAAATTGGGACTTTCATAACCTAACTAACTGACTTAACCTAAACCTTGAAAAGATAAGTTACCTTTGGATTAGCCGTACAAAATTTTCCTTTTGTTGATGAATAAGGAAACTTTCCTGGCTTCATATTGACTACCGGTGCGCGGAGATCCCTCAACCATATCCATCACGCAAGCTAGTACATGCCGCGGCGTCAAACACATGTACGTACGCTCGTCTAACTCTAATGCACATATCTTGTCCACTTGATGACGTATGGCCCTAAATTTATGTAGCGATTTTTCTAAAAAGTCAAGTGATTCCTCAAAAAGTATTGGTAAAATAAAACTAGATATCATAAAACTTGCGCTTCAAATAGTATTTATCCACAGTGTAAGAAGAACTAAGTATAAAAACCAGTAAGGTTTATTAAAACCTAGAGGCCGCGGTTTCACCCGTCAACCATCATTCAAAATTCTGCCGTTTATGCGTGATTCAATGAGAAAAATCCAGATATCTAACATCCAAACTTCTTATTTATAATACTAGCATTATAGATAATATCGTTCCTGTATTTCTTGTACATAAAGCACATAGAATAGCCTCCCGTGTCAGGTCACAGTCGCAGGCGCACGCGCGGGCGGGCGCGGCGCACTCAGCGTGCCTAACCACTCCTGACGTCCTGACCTGTAACCAGAAACCTTGCTTTGAAAATTATCATACACACATGCGTCATATACAATATAAGTATAACTTACCAAAACATAAAGAATTGCCTAGCTATGTATTGGGAATAAGCTCATTCATTCTACTTAAGAAGCAAAACATTGCTTTTTAAATAGAACATTGATTTGAAAATTATCAACACATGCGTCATTTTAACTTTCTAAAAACAAAGTTGCGCTATAGATATAATGGGTATGGGAAAAAGCCAAGGAAAAAGCTCATTGATTCTGCATTAGAAGCAAAACATTGCATTTTAAGTAGAACCTTGCTTTGAAAATTATCATACACACATGCCTCATTTTAAATTACTAAAAACATGGGCAACTATGTTTTTAACAAGTTTAAATAGGATATAATAGGTATGGGAAAAAGCTCATTGATTTTGCTCAAGGAGCAAAACGCTGGTATTTTAGTAAAACCTTGCTTTGAAATTTATCAAACAGACATGCGTCATATCACATAGAATACTAAACTTTTAAAAACATAGCTGCCAAGCAATATGGTGGGTATGATAGGAAAGGATCCACTTCGGGCCGGTCGCTGAGCCAGTGAAGTAAGTAAGAAGTATGATGGGAAAAAGGTTCATTATTCTACTCAAGTAGCAAAACACTGGTTTTCAAATAGACTAAAAAGCTTTACTATGACACGACGTTTTTATAGAATTTCGTGTATAGCAGTGAACTTTCAATACTGGACTGCAGAGCTTTACGGCATAATAAACTACATAAGCAAAATTGCGCAACCGCAATTTATAGTAGCTTCGTACCCCAACATTATTTCAATGCGATACTGCAGATGTAATGAATGGACTATAAAAATAACAAAACAATGTCCATTTGTTTAAGCATGATAGTTATAAAAACGCGTTTATCTTTATCTTTAACTAGCGGCCGCGGTTTCACTCGCGTGGCAAGAACCACGGTTCTTGTTCCTGTGGAAATATCGGGATAAAAATTGGTCTATGTTTTAATCCAGGCTATCTTCTATCTGTGTGCCAAATTTCATCCAAAACGGTTAAGTAGTTTTTGCGTGAAAGTGTTACAAACATCCTCACAAACTTTCGCATTTTATAATATTAGGATGTAAAAACTGTGAATGGCTTATTTTGCATCTATCAATCTGTAAGTCTCCAGATTTTATTTTAAACTAGGGCAGACAGTCTCGGCCGTGGCGTCTCGTCTCCATACTTTGTATAAATAAAGTTTTCCGTAGCGGCGTCTTTCGCCACCTCGCTGAAATATCACTTGCTTATAAAAGATCTTCTTTTAAACCGGCTATTTAAAAATTTATATAGTGGTTCCTTTGAACACATATTAGCATAACGAACACCTGACCTGAAAATTAGACTATTTCGTGAGTCGCTTTTACATCAAGAACTAATCCTACTAAGTAATTTTATAAATGTGTAAGTATGTCAGTTTGTTTGTTTGTTTGTTACTCTTTGACGCAAAAACTACTCAACGGATTTGAATGTAATTTGGTATTTAGGGACTTCAAATAGTGGTCTAACACTTAGGAACCACGCGGGTAAAACCGCGGGCAGCTGCTAGTTCAATCTAATCAAGTTTTGAATGCTAAGCTTTTATTAGTAAAAAAAGGAACAACAATAGTACCACCATTAAAGTCATTATTACATAAATATATACACTTCAGATTAAAAATAAATGTATTAATATTATGATAATAAATGTTCAATGGATTATCGAAGCGATTAGAGATGGATGAATGGATTATCGAAATTATGTTTTATTTGTATCGTAATAATACTTATAATTTTATTTTAAACGTAATTTAGTTAATAACTTATTTTGCCATTCATTGAATGCTTATTTTCATACAGGTTATCATACATCATTTAGATAAAATTACAAGAAAAGTGTAAGTCGATTGCGTATCTTATCTGATAATTCAACGTGGATAATATTTTACAATAATTTCCTTTAATAATTAACACTTTCCTTTTCCTATTCAAAATAGTTTTTAATTGACATACCTATACGTGGAATTAATTTAAAAACAAAAAGTTTTTTCGTAGGTTTTTTCCACGATCTTTGGATATCCGGTCCAATACACTTACCACCTGAGCTACCGAGACTTCAGTGGTTGGTCAGAGCATTGGACTGGATTTCCAAAGGTCTAGGGTTCAAGTCCCATCCGAGAATTCATTTGTGGCCGAGTTGATTTTTTTCCAATATTTTTCTATTTTAAATTTATCATAAGTATAAAAATAACATAAAAAATTCAAAAATTCAAAAGTTCAAAAATCATAAGTTGTCATTATTAGTAATCTGTGATGGTAAATAAGTTCAATATCTAACTAACGTTCGCATAATATTGTGAAATATTTTATTTTAGAGTGATTTCGGGTGCCAGATCACAATTTTTATTGTACAATATAAAATAATTACAAGTTCAGCTTTAACATTAAAACAAATATGTTGTAAGTTCCGAGCTCGTTAATTACCTACGTACATAACATATATTTTTTGTGTCTCGTTAGCAGTATTTTACAATTTATATTGATTTCATTCATATAAATATTGATGAATCTTCTTTATTTGTTCCAGGTAATGAATACTTCAATATGCTAATCATGCAATTAACTACGTAGTAAGCAGAGTGATGCTTACAACAAAATGCAAGTAATTGAAATAAATAATATTGATATCACCAAAATTCATAAACACTCTGATGTTATATTAACTTTTTTCTTCTTAACTATTCTTTCATATCTATTTAATAAATACCTATTTAATTAAATTTGAATATCAACAAGAGATAAGCATTACATTTTCTTGATATTAATCAAGTTTTTATCAATATCTTGACCATACTAAATATATATTTTTAGTCTTTTTAACTTTGACGACATAAACACGGGCTTCCCATAGTAAACGTTTCACGCCATATAGTATGCTTTATTAAAGCATATGTTGGCGTCTCCACTCGCCCATTAATCTCCATATAATTAAATGATCAAGTGAAATTATATTTAGCCCAGGAAACGGGGCCGTGCCCACGCGCGTCCCGCGCCCCCGGCCTCGGGTACGGGACACACGAAAAACAGAAAAGTTCAAATCACTACTATATGACTTTTGTGTTTACTAACAGATGGCTAAGGGTTGTCATAGTAACACAGGTTGATGAATAAATTCACTCAGGGGCACTTCTAACCGGCCACCCCCTTTTGTTCATACAAACGTTCTACTTTGCGAGTCTATACATAAAATTGGCAACATATTTCTGCAAGGATCTATATGCAAATTTTTAGGGTTTCGTAGTACCTCATTAGGTTAAGCATTCGACTATTAAATTAGCACTTTAAATAGTTTTAAATATCTCCTAATATATTTCTGCAAAGATCTGTATGCTAATGTTTAGGTTAAGCGTTCGACTGTCCAATTAGCATTTTGAATGAGTAGCGAATCCATTGCATTTGTCCATAAAGGCAGAACAATGAATGCTTCATCTCATTCCATACAATGTGATATGGCAATAAAGTAATGCTTTGCTTAAACGAAGGTTTAACCTTATGAGAATAATGCGTGGCTGGTTAGATATGCCCCTGAGTGTTATACCGCGTGGGGCCTATAATCGGGGAAAATATTGAAAATAGAGACTCTCTAGAGTATTAGTATTTATTCTAAAAATATTTCAGCTAATCAAAACCCATGCATTACTCACAATAAGAATTTAAAGTTACGATTCATAATCTGTGTAGTATTGCAAAACGATATTATTGGTACAGGGGACAACAAAAACTTACCGCAAAACATCACGATATCACTATCCATTACAAACTTTACCTTTATCTCATTGAGTAAAAACAGCCCCTGCTACTTCCTACAGCTTAAAATCTCTGTTTCAAATTAATTAAAATTAGTTTAATATTAAATATCGCAATGACAGTTATCTGTTTATAATTTTATCCATCATGCATGACATGTCATGTCAATCAATACCAAGTATACTCTTTGTACCAAGTAGATTCAGCCATGGAATAATTAAGTACTAGTACGTAGTACCTGCTAATTCCATGGATTCTACGCTTTTTACATTATGATCTTTTATAAAGAAGATCATAGTGTTATAAGAGTGTAAATTCAAAAGAATAATTTTGATTAGTAAAGTCAGAATGTTGTCATGGGAATTTCTTTGATTTCAGTTTAAATTGATTTCAATTTAAGTAATCGAATTGGATTCATTTACACAATTTATGTGAAAATGGCTTTGAGTGCAAAAAACACTCCAGAAAGAAAACAATACCTACGTGGATTCATGAATTACGATAGTAAGTGAGACAGTATTATTTTTCTATCAGCCGACACATAAATTGTCAAAAAGACGTTCCGAGTAGCTCCGAAAAGTTGAGCGGTAGGTACTGTTGTTTGCATTATATTGAATTCACGATTAAGTTTGTAAGAAAAGTATAGATTAGGTTTTAATTAGTTAGGACCCTAATGATTCAATCACTAGTGACATAAAGAGCCTCCGTTTTTAATATTATCCACGGTTCTAGGCCCCAGACGGTATAGGAACTAGTATTTTGGCGTCCCGTTTTCTGTTTTCAAGCCAGTTCCAAATTTAAATAAAACTTTTGATAAGCACTAAGCAAGCAACCACGGAAGTATGGTTGCCATGTTTCGAATTAAAAGAGTGTTCCATTTTTTTATTACACGACAGATATGAGTTAACTATTTATTTTATTTGGCCGGTAAACTACGACAGATATGGATAGATATATATTTTCATACATCTTTTGCCGGCCGCTGATCGCATGTATGTGGCAAGTACAGCAATTTGGTTTTATCTCGAAGAAGGTTGTCAAAATAATGCTCAAATTTCCAAGCATGTTTGAGAAAATTATATTTTGGCATTGTAAACTTGCAAACACCCCTGCGCGTTAACCCTTCTAATATTTATTTACGCAACAAAGGTAGCCTCTTTAACACCATCTTTCACATTGACCGAATAATATCTGTTTCAAAATTCATCCCTTGTAAATTAATTAACTTTCTCTTAAACTTTTTGGTAGTAATTTCCATAGAAAAAATGCGAAGAATATGCGCTTATCAAAGGAATTCTCAAAGTACGTTGCAATTTCTGAAATTGTTTACAAAGTACCAAAGTACCTATTCTGTTTAATCCAGTTAAAGTTGTCATTTTTATTATCTGTTGTCACCACCGCCGCTTTAAAACTGAATTTCGCCGCGCATAATTTATTCGTTTAATAAAATGTGAAACATAATCTGTGCGCCACCAACGACGGGTGTTGAAAATGTGCTCACACGCACTTAGTATTCAACGCTCGCGTCGCAACACTTTATTTACTGCTATTATGCTGTTTTGGTGGCGCTAGACGTACAATTCTACAATTTACATCAACGCTGTAAAACTTCTGAGAATTTTGTTATGTTGAATTATAATCTTGTTGGTACTACATATGATTTACTTTTGATAAACAAGAATCTAACTAAATATTAGAAGTAGGGCAATCACTACATTGGACTACCGAAGTATTTACGTAATAGAGTGCAACTATGTTTGTTTAATTAAAATGTAACATTTATGACTCTTTCAATAACTAAAGTACAATCAGAACTAGTTTTGCAATGCACTTCTATAAAACTGAGGTAAGAAATTTTGTCGTCATTATTCTCTGAAGACTATATCTTAACTTTTGATCAAATCTATTTTATTATCGTCCTCGAGCGTGATTATGATCGGTATGATAACGCCTGATGTTATTTAGTTTGAGAACGATTGCCAAATTATTCGTCTGTTTATGAAAATCAGCTACATCCACTTTAGTACTCTGAAAGAGTAATAGAGTATAATCACTACGTTACACGGTTAACATTGCATTAGACATTCATACGTTGATACTTATACGACAGCAATTTTTTCGCAAACATAATCTGTGTAACGAGCTAGATCGCTATTGAATGTCTGCAGGCTCTGCTCAGTGAAATCGGCGAGGAAAAACTTCAAGTCTTATTAACATAGTCGCAGATCTAGTTTATTCATAATTGGCGGTCTCCCTCCCCAGCGATGCCCCGCCCCCTCGAGCGTACACGCATCGTCCTGCAAATAAATGGCAATCATAATGCTCCGAGACGGCGCGCGGCGCCCCGGCCGGGCCACAATTAAAATTTGCATTCTTGTCATCTGATTGATAACTTTGTTGGAGGCATTTGGTCCGTAGGCGGGACGTGTTGGATCGTCGTGGGCGGAAGGATGTGTCGCTTTGCTGAACGCGAAATTTAGGCACTGTCTGGATACTGGTCTGGATAATCTAATGTTTTTGTTTTTCTATCGAAGTGGAACGAAGTTCATTGACACTTACACTCGACGGAGTAAATACCGTAGTATTACAAGATTGTAAATGATACTGTCCAATCAATTTATTCTGCTGTTCTTGGATGGGAAATGACGCGAAGGAAAGAGTGTTCTTAAAGTTTAATGCGCCATTTACTATGTAAAGTTGTCATCAATAAAACGATTAATCAGTTTGACAATAATTGATACGGTAACCCGAAAAAACAAACTAACAATTTTGACCTTTGTTCATGTACCCAAAGGACGTGTAGAGACATCCAAAACAAAATGCTTCACATTTTATTTTTTATTTATTATTATTTTTACCACACACAAAAATACTATAAATATTTTACAAAAAAGCACTATGTAAACCACTTAGGTTTGTGAATAGTACCTATTAGATTCATACACGTATACAATAAGAAGTTATGTGTTATTTTATACAATTCTTCTTCGCAAATCAAACTTAAATGTTAAAGGTCCGACAGTGTTTTGTCAGTAAACAAATTTTATCATAATGTAGACAAAAAATAATCTTTTAGTTTAATCTTAATGTTATTTCTTGTAATAGCATTACGCGTGGATGTAGGCAAAGAATTGATCATCCGTGGAATTTGGAATGCGCTCGTCCGTTCGCCGTAGTAGTTGTGTGCCGAAACAGTAACAAGTTTCTGCTGTGCAACTCGACGTGTGCATATGGGATGATTTATTTTAATTTGTAACTGTTCTCCAAAAAATTGCTCCTTCAAAAGGTGGAACTTAACCTTATCATATACTGGTAAAGTTTTGCAGTATTTGAAAAAATCGTATTCATTTTTAAAAGATGATTTTACATTTGGCGAGATTATTAACTTAAGCATCCTGAGTTGCAATCTATATATTGGGTCAAGATAAGTCTTGAAGGTTATATTACAAGATAAGTATTTTCCGGAAAAACTATAATGACAGATATACCATTTTCCCTGAACAACATGCACTGTCTAAATCTGTGCTCCGAAGTCCGCAAAATATTTTTTAAGTTTGTTTTTATGAGGTGCAACTGTGCGATAGTCTCACGCCCCAGGCATTCGTAGAATTATACTCAATAAATTATATGCGATATTTTTGTTTAGTTTGTTGGCTCACGGCCACTGTATGCTCCTGGATATTCCGTAATCAGACCCAACAACAAGACATAAACTAGAAGAAAAGTTAAATGAGATGTGTACACTCGAAGTTCTTACGTGAAACGTGTCCATTATGTGTGGAACATCACCTGAAACTGTTTTCGTTTGCGCAAATAATTGAATCGTATGTGCATCAGAAATTATCAACATCTGACGACCATTCACTATTTATTTACATACCAGTTAGAGCCAATAAAAGTGTAAATAGAGCTCCTAACGTTGTGTGATATTATGATTTATCATACACTAGCTTTCGACCGCGGTATCACCTGCGTGGTTTCTGTTCCCATGGGAATATCTGTATAAAACGTCCGGTTACTCTCCGTCTTTTCAAATAACTCTGTAGAAAAAATCAAGTCGATTGGTTGCTTAGTTAAGGCGTGACGGAAGGGCAAACAAACACACTTTCGTATTTATAATACTAGTTTGGATAAGGATTTGACGAAATCGACCCGACAAAACGGTCAATAAGGAAACAGATTGATTTGTACCATTTTTATGGATCCTACTAACTAATTGGTCCGACAAAACGGCCTCAGTTCTTGCATTTTAATCTGTATGTTGAGAATAAACATAACGTATATACAGAACAAGAAGAACCAGTCACAATTGCGCCAAGTGGGCGCCGGCGCTAGTCAATGAGTCTACGATAATAAATAAAAACTTGAGGGAAGCGAGACGACATTAACATACACTTTATAAAACCCCGTCTATGGAGGCTTACAATCGTATTAGTTTCATAATGGATGATTCACTTTGTCTGGGTAACTTTTTTATTAAGAGATTTCAAAAAAAGGAGGAGGTTCTCAAGTCGACTGTGTATATATTTTTTATGTATGTTAATATAACGTCGTCAGTTGTCAACCGATTTTAATATATATATTTTTTTATTTAAAAGAACATAATTCAAGTGAGGTCCCATATAATTTTGACGAAGATCTGGACAGTAGTTTTTTCATAATCCTATATAATTTGCGTTTTGGCAAGTAGTCGTTTACCTAGATGCCATCTTTGTTGTGTATGGGCTGATTTTTAGTGTAAGTAACGGCATATGATGTAACTAAAAATTGTGAAATATAAAACTTTCAATGTAGAATGCCTTGTCTGGCACCGACTCCAAAAGATTTATTTTTTAGTTTTGAAGTCGGTTTTAATATTTTTCTCTAAAAAGTTTTTTTTTCAATAAAAAAGTTCCTTGTAGCAAAACTTTAAACTTTTTTTGAACTATCGATGTATTATAAATAATAAATTATTGCTGTATGCAATAATTTATTATTTATAATACATCGATAGTTTAAAAAAAATTCACCAATTATCTAGCCCACGTTAAGTTTCATACAGAACTTGTAGTTTGGATACTAGATAACGGATAAACATATTTATATACTTTTTTTTCTAAATACATACATCATTTGTCTATTTAGTTATAGTGATGTTAAATATATATATTATGTATGTATTTACAAAAAAAAAGTATATAAGTATGTTTATCCGTTATCTAGTATCCATAACACAAGTTCTTCATGACACTTAACGTGGGCTAGATAATTGGTGTGATTGTATGGAAATATTTATTTATAACACAAATATTTGTCTAGTCCGGGGGATCGAACCCGGGACCTCCGGCGCAGAAAGTGGGTATAGTACCCATCAAGGCCACCCATCTAGTCCCCTGCCCAAAACAGGTCGTCAAAATTATATTCACTTCTTTAATAATGTATAACAAAAATTCCTAGAGCTAGCGTAAAATCCACCATTGATTTGGCGTTCTAAACAACCTAGTTTAAATAGTTTATCTAGATTGACGGTAATGGGTTATTGTTCTTCTTTTAAAGGTCGGTGTCACATTTAAACCGTTGTATGTGAATTGGTATTGTAGCGATTTGATTAGTTTATGACCGCGACATAAGTAGCTAGTGACCGTTGACCTGTGCGACGTATATTACAATTCATTCATATATTTAAGTGTTAATCTTTGAGTGTTTCTTTGTTTGTCTGTGCTATTATTCATTCAATAGTAGCTAAAGCAGAATTGTAATATGGAATGTAAGTTATACTAAACAATATTTTTAATCTCTCAGTGGTTTCTGGAGTAGAGTTCAAAGTGATAAGTTAGTCAGTCATAGGTATCACTAAATATATTGACATAGATTAGTCAATTTAAAATTAATTACTTAATTTATTTATTTATTTTTAAAGTCACTTGCCAGTTTACAGACAAAATCCAAACCGCAAACAAGTTAAACAAAATAAATACAATGTCAATACGCAATTAAATGAAATGTCAAAAAAGTGGATACAATTCGATCATAAATTCAGATTATAATAATAATAGAAAATAATTTAGGCATGGCATATGAAATCGAAAAGTAATAATATGGCAAACAATACTTAATTACAAGCAATACTTAATTACAAATAATTGACATATCTATTTTAATACTTCTGCTAAAAGCGTGAATGAATGGTTTTAGAGTAACAATAGATAGTTTTTACGTAGACGTTGTAGGTGTAAAAATAGATAGTCTGATGAAAAAAACATTGAAGAGCGGGGTCTCGCAAAATGTGTATTCTGCCCGTGGTATTTACGTAGGCAGGGTATTTAAAACTAGCATTTCTCCAATTGATTTCATACGACATATTATAAGATGTAATCGATTCAAGTAAATTAACATTTTATTGCTAGTGTAAAAAGACAAAGCAACAAAGCTTAATCTTGTATAAAAATTAAGCTTTTAAAACTATAGAAAGCGATGAAAACAACTGCAGGTTGATTGTCTAACAGAAACTCGGATCAGTTTCAGTTTCGTCGCTGTCATTACTGTCACATTTTCATACTGTATGACAGCCACAACAAACTGAAACTACCGTCTGATGCCAGCCAAATGCGCGAACTCGAAATTGTATTGTTACATTACAAGCAAAATATTCCAACCAACCAAATGTTGAAACCAATAGAAAAATTCAGCTGGGATGGGCAGCATTCGGCAAGCTTCGTCAAGTCTTTTCTTCGTCGATTCCACAAAGCCTAAAGACGAAAGTCTTTGACCGTGCGTCTTCCCGTAATGACTTACGGAGCCGAAACGTGGACACTTACGGTGGGACTAGTCCACAAATTTAAAGTCGCTCAGCGAGCTATGGAGAGGGCTATGCTCGGAGTTTATCTGGAAGATAAAATAAAAAATTAAGTAATTCGACAGAGAACCAAGCAGGCTAAAGTGGCAATGGGCTGGTCACATCGCACGCAGAACCGACGGCTGTTGGGGCAAACGAGTTCTGGAGTGGAGACCGCGATTAGGGAGTGTAGGGAGTGTAGGGAGCCTGCAACCAGGTGGAGTGACGACCTGCGAAAGATGTCAGGCAAGAACTGCATGTAAAGAGCTAAGGACCGAGCTCAATGCCGTGAGCTAGGAGAGACCTAGGATGTCCAGCAGTGGACATCTACAGGCTGACGATGATGATGAAGCAAAATGTTCGACAATATGGCAAGCAATATTGTTATGTAGAGTATTGTGCAAAATCGAATCTCAAACATAACATTACAGGCGAATGCTCCTGATTAGGGATTCTAATGGTCAATCATTCATTTTTGCGTTGATATCTTTTATTCCCAAGAAAAAATGCAAAACGAACAAAGACCACGCAAATTAAAATGTAGTATATTCAGTTTCATGCTTTTCCGGATTTAATCGCGCGTTTATTTTAACACTCTGTTTTGAATTTTGGAGTTATTTTATGGTTTTTTGGATTTCCCAACATTTTATCACCTTTTGGGGCCGTTTCTTTAATGAACAGTTCGCGTGTTAATTGAAGATTTCTTATTCAGTTTCTTTCTTTATTTTCCCTGTCTCTATTATCTCAATGCAATTCTCAACTTTTTTACATGTTACACTTCACCTTAACTGTTAAATTTAACTAAAGAAACTAGTTACACTATGTAGGGGAAAATTAGCAAAATACTTGTGCGCAGTAAGTAGCGTTGCAAGTAGATAACTTGTTCGCCAATAATGGTAAAGTTGATTTCCATGTCCGGTTAGCTGCTTAATTTAACCATGATGAGGCTTCTAGGATATTACATAGCGTTTAAATTGTGTTCATTACTGAAGATTATTACTAAAGTGTTTGGTTTTGTATGAGAATTTTGATTCATTTTAGGTTTTGCAGGACTTGAGCCGCAGTGACGTTTAAAAATTCATTAATAAAACGTTAAGGAATACTACACTGTTATAAGATGTTCTTTTGTTTTAAATTTATTTTATAGTTTCATACCTTTTTAATTTTGCATTTTACAATGCTGTTTTATGTGATAAATATTATACAAGAAAATATACTAGAAAAAAGCAACTTGTGTCATGTGAACCCGCATCCTTGGGAATCCGGCCCAATGCACTAACCAATTAGGCTACTGAGACCTATGAGGACACGTCGAATTTTTCTAGTATATTCAATTCACCTTTCTACGGTGTTGGCTAACGTCGATTCATCAATGAGTGAATAATATCCTCGCATTCGAAAGAAACATTTTTACAAATGTTTGCCTATTGATTAAGATGAAACAGCCATCTAATTATAACTTTTAATTTTGCATTTTACAATGCTATTCGAATCTCGTCAGGACGACGTGAGATAAGTTGGTTTTTTCTAGAATATTTCCTTGTTCAATATATATTTATTTTTATCTTTAAAACTTTCGAAAGTTCCAATATGCGAAGGTCGGTCGGTCGTAGGTTTTAACGGAATAAAAAAATTAGCTATTCAGAGAATCTTCTCGGGAACAGGAAGGTACGTGTATGTACTCGATATGCGGTCAGCCTTGTAAGTAGACGGCTATGTGAGAACTGTTGCTTGAGCTGAAACGTCCGTTTTAATTTATGACATGACTTTAAGACGTATTTGGTGAATAACGGACGATAATTAAGTGATAATTTGTTAGTATATAATTGAATGGAATATAATTTAATGGATGGAATTGTAAAAATACTTAGGTAATGTAAAATCTATGGTATAGGTACCTTTAGTTATTTAACCGCTAATCGTATTCATAGACATTTTATTTTTACTTAAACACATATAGACTTTGGCATCAAGGAATAAGGAATGTTTATTTAATTTATAGTCAAGGTAACTATATTCAAATAATTAAGTAAATAAAAAAAAACCTTGGAATTAAGAATTCTTTCATATTAACAGTTACATTTAAAGGAGAATTCTTGGTATCGTACTAGTTTGACCTTGTACCTCCACCTAATTTATAACAAAAATTAAGTTTTTTTATTTTCATAAAACCCTGTTAAATAATTTGCCTGAACCTCGCCGACATATTATTTATCCGAAATCCCCATATTATTTAGTAATTAAATTCACTTCCACTTCATTTGATTTTTTTTGATACTTTTCTCTTCGGTGTTGCCATTTTGTAACAAGCAAATTGATTATCAAATAAAATCGATTCACTTGTAGTTATTTCATTAAAATAACGAAATGGCTTATGTTTATATGTCAATAATTGGATTTGCGAAGGGAAATATATTAAAGCGCATTACAATTACAACAAACACAACACAATTACACATGCTCCTTTATATTATCAATAAATCAGAAAATATTAATATCGATTCTTTTTTTTTTGTAATTTAGAAGACTGGCAGTAATGGTACATTTCGAGCGGGGACGATCTGTCAAATTGTTTTTCACTCCCTGACGTAACCTCTGTAGCACCCCAATAATGGTATGTGACTTACATTAAATATATTCTTATTATTTACATTAACAAAAGCATTATAGATTAAAACTTAAAAAGGGAAGGGAAAAAATATGAATATAATGACCTTTGTTATTTCGTATCTTGTTTTATCCGTCGAGCTGGAGAAAAAAATATTTTAATAATGTGCACATCGAAACCTGCAAAATATGGTAAAAATCATCATTGTACAAAATTATTTGTAGCCATACTAAAGCCCATACTACGATGGGCATTCTCCTTTGAATGTAACTTTAATCTCATTTAGCCTCAGTTTGTGAGCTTGAACTAATAAGCCAAAGTGGAT
Organism: Chrysoteuchia culmella; assembly: GCA_910589605.1. Taxonomy (NCBI): domain Eukaryota; kingdom Metazoa; phylum Arthropoda; class Insecta; order Lepidoptera; family Crambidae; genus Chrysoteuchia; species Chrysoteuchia culmella. Next base: position 13,602,092 of record OU342651.1, on the reverse strand, counting down.
AATTATGCCGGACTTTATTAAAGCTCTGTACTTTAATGTTGATAGCTACATCATTAATGTACTTACCTACGCTTGATAATAAAGGTAAAAATCTGAGCAGTATTAAAGCTTTTTATGATTTTTGAATTTTTGCATACTTCAATGCTATTTTTATACTTGTGATAAATTTTAAATAGAAAAATATTGGAAAAATTCAACTCGGCCACAAGTGAAATCTCACATGGGACTCGAACCCACGATCTTTGGAAATCCGGTCCAATGCTCTAACCACTGAGCTACTGAGACTTGCGGACCACTGTCGAAATTCTCCAATACTTTTATATTTTTAATACGCTGTAGGCCAGCGTTGTCACATCAATGTCGTGTGTTCGAGTCCCATCTGAGAATCTTAAGTAATACCTACGTTATGATTTGAGTGAACAGACATGGTGGTTCGCTAAGTGCAAGCAAATTAACTTCAGCTGTACCTATATGTGGTGCTTATTTGTTCCCTAGCCTGAGATTTTCGGTTGGTGGTAGGACTTGTCGTACGTCCACCTGGCTAGATAAAAGTAGCGAAGAGTCCATACATACCGATTCCCATACGCTTCCCTTTTAGAAATCACACCCCAGTGATACACTATGCAGATCATATTAATTATGTCAGTAATTATTGTCACCAATTAGTTTTTTTTTTTTTTTTTTTTTTATGAATGGCGGGGAGACTGCTAGCCTTCATCATACATGATGTTAAGTATTGATAAGGCTGAAGATGGAAGCGAGCCTCTCCCGGAATCCTCAACCACTGAGGAACTGGCTATCTTATCTGGAACTGCCGGAACACAACAATGCTGAAAACATTGTTGTTATGGCGTCAGGCTTAGATAAGATGGTGGTAGCTAGCCAGGCGGGCTTATAACAAGTCCTACCACCAACCAAACCGAATACAATATATACCCCCGCTGGGAATCGAACCCGGGACCCCTGGGTCTGATACCGGTGCTTGTACCACTAGACCGCAGAGGCAGTTAAATATACGTGGATGCCAGACAGTTGCAAAGTGAACAAAATGTTCTTTTAACCATGTTTAAAGGTCGGCTTACCTTTGCCATATTTTGACCCCTCGCCACTGCTAGATACCACCACCTTATCTTAGGCTGACGCCATAACAATAATGTTTTTAGCATTATTATGTTCCGGCAGTTAGAGATAAAATAGCCAGTTCCTCAGTGGTTGAGGATTCTGGCAGAGGCGCGCTTCCACATTCAGCCTTACCATGACTTAACATCAGGTATGATGAAGGCTAAGCGTCTTCCCATTGTTCATAAAAATAAAATGTTTTTTTTTGTTATACAAGAATTGTGAGATTTGATTGTATAGAAATAGCGTCTAATAAACAAAAGATAAGTCTAAAAGTGGCTTAGTTATTTTTCGCGAAAGTATCTCTATCAAATAAATAATTGTATATTCAGTATACTGTTATTTATATCACAACACTTCATTCATCATAAAGATCAATCAAGATTAACTTTGGTGCAAAAAATTCATAAAGTGCCACAGCGGAAACTCTCGCTTAAGATAAAATCTTAAAAATACGAAACTTTTCTAGGGATTCTAGCATAGGACCGTGAAATCACTACACGCAGTATGCGAAGATTGCGCAGCCTTAGTCATTCCACTAAAAAACGTATTGGAAGATAGCCACGTCTTTATACCTACGTTATTTTTAAAATATGTAACATTTCCCACAAAATTAATTGCCTTTCATTTTTTGCTCGTGGCATGTAGTGAAAACTTGTAAGTTCATTAAAAGTCTGGATTTAAAAAGGTTTCTTTACACACTGAGTATATATTTATGTTTGATATTACTCACTTTGTTTATAACTAACGTACACATTGTTTACATGCCAACATATCAAAGATCTGTACAGCAGAAATCTGGACAGATAGTTCTATTGATATAACTAATGCCTGGTTTGCGTATACACTGATCTGTATGTGTTCTATGTTACTATTTTTAAGTAAATAATCAATGAGAAGTAAATAATTAAAAAAAGTGTTATTTTTTTTTCAACGTCTTAAATTGTATTGAACAGAAGTACGAGTAGGAAGCATGTTAATATTCTTCTTTAATTTTCTTTAGCGTTTCAAGTTAATAAATAATAAACATTTACTTTAACAGTCTTTACATGAAAAGCGTTTCTAATTTAATGCTATAATTTTATTTCAATAATTTGCTATTACAAGAGGTACTTTTTATGTGTTTTTTAACAACACTAATCTTTCTTCTCTCAAAAAACAATTTTTTAATTTAATTTAGTTAATTATGATTCGAGTCACTTTTTTCTGAATTGCGCTGCGTAACTTTGACGTATTCTTAATGAAGACCATAATAATATGGAAAAAATACGTAAAAGAAACACCTAGGCAAGGTAGTAACAATTTTTTTTGGCGACAAAATTGACATTTTCTCTACAAGAAAGAATAATAGCACCAAATACAGTTATTAGTAGATTTAGGCAAACTTTAGTCACATTTCACAGTGCCTAGATTATAACAAGCGGCTAAGATAGTGGTAATAATTAGTACCACTAGAGTAAATTGCAGGAACTCTATTACGATTGATATAGATCTGCTTTGCGGTAATTATACTAATTTCAAGCGTTTATACGTCCTTAATTAATTTTGTTCACACGATTAATATGATGTGTGGGTTTGCGCTGCAGATTTGAGATATTGTAATTACTTTAGAACTTCTCGAAAATAATTATAACGTCGCTATGATGCCTACGTTCTGGTAAGCTGCGCGTTTTCGAATATAATTACAAAAAAATGACGCGTAATTTTTCTTATACCTTGTGAGTTGATTGAAGACTGTTGTTAAACACAGTATAAGAAAAGTCATTTAATTTTACAGAACAATTACGTCCCTTGTTGATACTTTCTTTCAAATATAACATAACAGAGAAGGAAATATATTTGATTGTAACTTAAATTTTATGAACGTCGCTGAGTTCGGCAGTTAGGTAGGTTGAGTTACTAATATTACAAAACCATTTAGTTGGTGGAAGGACTCGTTGTAAGTCCGCCTGGCTAGCTACCACCAACTTATCTAAGTCTGACGCCATAACAACAATGTTTTCAGCATTGTTGTGTTCCGGCAGTTAAAGATAAAATAGCCAGTTCCTCAGTGATTGAGGATTCCGGGAGAGGTTCGCTTCCATCTTCAGCCTTATCAATACTTACCATCACGTATGATGAAGGCTAAGAGTCTCCCTGTCATTCATAAAAAAAAATTGGTAGATAATCCTTTAATTTTTGAAGTGTAATAATATCTGAGACAAACTGTATCAACTACGAGTACTGTAATAAGTTTAAAAATTAACAATCTTTACCATGTCTTTTAATCCTTTAAAAGGCATAGGAAACAAAGGATTACATTTTTTATAATTTTTATAAGTTACAGATGATTTGGACTTTCAAAAGTTTTTTATTCTTATTTGTGAAGTGTTTGGAAAATCTGTTTGATATAGGTAGTTCAAAAACAAAATAGTTGACTCTGCCTTATAACTGTATTAAAAATTATTTATCGTATGTGTCCACTTCAAAAGTATTATACCTAATAAACAACTGTGACAAATTCTTACCAAGTTTTGATTTACGACGAATTGAAAGACAATACACGCTCTGACAGATTTTCGTATTATTATTCGATTGCAACTTGCGTATATTAATATCAAATAACTAAATCACTATCGGATATTTTTAATCATATTTGCGTATTTGTAATCGGAGAAGGTAGACTGTGTCCAGGTGTGACCAACACTAATGAAAATTAATGTATCACCTTAGACCGCATGTCGACTTGAATCGATTAATGGAAATGAATAATCATAATCGATCGTACGATTCTGCTAACGACCAATTAGTTTTTGTATAGACTGCTGGTAGGAAGTTGGTTGGCACACTTTCAATTTTCTGTTAATTTATTGTTTATAATAAATGTACGCGTATTGCTATGATATAGCTTTATCTAAGGATTACTAGTTCGGAATATTGACGTATAAAGTTATACAAAGTCATAAAGGAAACAATGAAAATTAAAGTGGGTACGAAAACAAAAGTGAAGGATATTCTGTGTGTTGTCCTAGGAATGTATTTTCTTTGAGATATTTTTGAAATTTCCTAAAAATTGTTCTGCGTACGAAGTTAGGACCTGTTAGGACTGTTTAAAATTTCGCTAACCGTTTAGTAGATTTGCTGTGAAAGCGAATACATACAAACAAAAAAGAATTTAAACTAGTTTTATTTTGATTTTTATAAAAATGTAGTCATATGTTTTAAAACACTATTTAATGTAAAAACGTGTCATCGTTACAAATTTATCATCGTTATTACTTTTAACATTATGGCTAATTATAATTTTCTATAGCTGGCAGTCACGATTTCGTACAAAATTTATTTTAACTTTAGAAGTTATTTTAAAACGAATTTTGTAATAACAGTAGCAATTTCACATCAAATAAATATGATCGCAAACGCGGGTTGAATGACCAAAGTTGCGTTTGCTTAGCTGTTTATATTAAGAAATCGGATACTTAAATTATTATCGAATAAATTTAGAATATTCTTTGCATCATTCAATTTGTTGAGTATCGTAAATATATCAGATAGTAAATAAATGTGTGACTTGACAATGAATTAGGTACATTATTACATAACAAAATTACAGAAATCAACTGGGCAAATCTGGTTTTATTTTAATATTTTTTTTAGTAATAGGAACGATACAATAACTCAAATTCTCCCTTCTGTATCTGTTCTAATCGCTTATTTATAATACCTTTTTATTATTATATATCTTTGATCAGAAAACGTTCAAATCTAGAATAAATTAAGGATTTCCGATTCCTGTAAATTATGGATTTACGCTGTAAAGTAAAAGTATTGAAAAATCTGTGAATCTGGTTTTATGAGATAAAATTATCTATCATTTTCACATTTTCTTTAAACTACGTAACTAAGGAATAGGTAACCTCTTTTTAAACTTTTAATACATCAACTTCATTAACTTAACTTCATATTTTCCTCAGGTATAATGCCTAAAAGTGTGCATTTCACGTAACAAAAAATTAAACGTTATTTTTGCTCTAATAAAAATATGTAGAAATTGAAATTAACGGATCAGTATTTTTTTTTATTTTTCCTCAGTTTTTTATATCAATAGATTCGTCATCTGATTTATAAAGACAGTGGTCTTGGCTACAAGAATAATACTTGTTAGCTGCGATCGACACCTGCCGCGACACCCGACACCAGCACTTTACGTAAGCTGCGCGGCGGCACACCTGAGGCCGCTCTACTCTGATGGGACCTGATTTTGAGGTTTGAATTAAATAGTAGGCAGATTAAAGAAAATAGTCTTCTCTGAGATTTTTATGATTATTTGATGTTCTTTTCTTTTTTAATTTCCGTTTTTATATCAGCGTTGTGTACAACATTCACCGGACGGAAATTTGAAATTATATATACTTTTACAACCTCTCTAAAAATGTATATGTATGTATTCTGTAGTTGTGTATTCATAAGTAAATAAAAAAATAAGTAATTAATTTCGGACACATCGTTTAGAGAGGTAAGTACTAAAAAGAGATTGCAATTTCTGTGCATAAAGTATTTTACCGAGACCAAAAATTATGCACATTTAAGACTACTGCGCTTAAATATAAAGCATATTAAAGTTCATTCGCAGGATTATTGCAAACCAGAAAATCAATACTTAATTAAAAAATATATTTCATTTTTTATAAGGCAGAGGCAAATTATTATGATTTTTTTTTCCACTATACATTTTTTTTTACTTTTCAGCACAATAATATCGCTCACGTAGTCGTAGTAGTCTTTTGCCCATGGTTAAATAATGTGAACGTGGAAAGTGCAAGATGTAAAAGAAGTGTTGTTTTCTCTTTTCAATCATACTCAAACCTAGCTTGTAACCATGATCTATCATATCCTTAATTAACTGTTATAAACAAATACTTATTATTGTGTAAACGAATGCGGTGGCAACCTGTAATTAAGATAACACCTAATTACCTCATTCGCATAGTTTTGTAGCGTTCTTACATAATTTATCGCTAGTCTTGAAATAAATACAGCTAAAAGGTATAAAGATCTAGATAGAAACCTTAGTGTTTCAGTCTCGTGATTTACAAAAGGCGAGACATGTTCGTGAGTCATGATGTTGTCTGTCCAAACATAGCGAAAACAAAAGGAAACCATAAGTATTGATTATTAGCTGACGAAACAGCGCATATGCCGACCATATATCAGACAGTTAATCTGTTCGATTCTGAGGCACGTCTTCGAAAAGTCCGAGTGTAAACTAGTCGGCAGAACGAATGTCAACATATCGTCCTTAAGGCTAATTCCAAGTGAACAATTTATGTTCTGCCCACGCTCGCTGAAATACGGCGCTCGGCTTTCATCCCTTTTATGTACACGATTTATTGAAGCGACTTGCATACATTTCAATACCACCAATACTCCTGGCCATTTGACATGTAACTCATACTCGCCGTGATCTATGACACAATACACTGTAACCGTCAGGCCGCGCACGCCACGCTTCATAGATTGCAAATTGCATATACTTCGCCATATCTGCGATTAATATAACGTCATACAGTACATGCTCTCGGCCGAGCAGCCTCGTTTATAACTTTTGTTATGCCCATTAATAAATTTTTCATAAACAAGATCGTAACGCAAAGAAATTCCAAAAAGAGATCGTCAAAGCAAGACGCGCGTCGCCAATACTTCATTTCCCTGACGAAGAGTTTCTGGATTGCCGCCAACGTTTCCGAGAAAATGAGAGAAGGTTACGAGATGTCTCGCCTCACTTTATATTCCTAAATCGTGTCAAAGATAATATTTTCACGTGTGTATTCTTATTTGACAAAAAAATTATAAACGAACATTCAGAATAGGTGGTGAGGTATGGTTTGGCATAGGTATGCTTTGCCGATCCGAAGATTGGTCAGGAATGGCGACGATGAAGGTTTTTTGGCAGCGTATGCGGATAAGGTAAAAAGGCGTAACATAGTTTTTTCGTCTGTCTGGTGGTTTTATAATAAATCATAGTGGGAATATTACCTTGATTTCGGTAAAGAGGAAGTCGGTGAGACACAACTCGTTTATAGGCGCGTTAATACGCGATCTGATTGTTGCATCCGCGACGCGACGCCGGCGCCGCGCCACCCTCCTTCCTTATTACGGGTAACATGCACCCATTTGGACAATCGATCGGATCGGAAGATTTGCACATAAATATAAAAACAACCGCAACCGGCACGCCGACCAGCTTCGTGATAAACTTATTGACGATCCGGTTGCTATATGTAAAGTATTCTGATTTAGACTATAAATCCAACTCTTGATATTTTAGATTCTGCTATGGGAGGTTTAAATGATACAAGCACAGTGTAACTACAGTGGAAGTGGGACCACGCCATTGAAACCTCGCGGCCATGCCGCTTTTGACAAGACTTTCGTAGTATTTGATAGGTCATAATATGTCATTGTACCGAGTGAGCGTATGAGCGTTTGTATGGCAGCTCGGTCTCGCGAGTACCCACACCGCTGCACGATTCCCGCACAATTGCTCTGGCAAAACGTGTCCGTCGGACGATTGTATGCATAGATAGACTGTGATACAAGCGTAACTTCGAATATTTCTATATCCTTATTAAGCGTTACACAGTTACATACCTACTTAGTAATATGTAGGTATTTCTATATCCTCAGTGCAAGTAAGAAACTAAATATTGACCATATTAAAATGTGCACTTAAAAAGTTAGACAGATGAATCGACCTCGCTAAAGGTCAGTAAATTTTTTGGGTGTAGCTTCAATTGTGCTTTTTAGGCACTGGCATTTTTTTGGATTAATTTATTCAGGTTCGACCAGGGGGCCTACCACCATCTCTTAGCGTAGTATTGTTTCAATCTTACCATGATATTTCGTACTACGAATCTCTTAAAGCTAGCTTGTTTTTTGACGGAAGTTTTGTGACGTCCGTCATCGCTCAATCATCGCCTCCAAAGCATGAAGTGTGTTAAAATTATCAACTTCAATAAAAACAAAACGCAAACAAAACGTGGTTATGACATAATGGTTTCTAATGCACGCAGTTCGTGAGACCACCTAATTTAATTGACGTCAGGTAATTAGCTACTGCAGCCGATAGTAGTCAAATGCTTTCGTCAAATAAAGTCCACTCCCTTTACTTCGAAAAGTTACTACACATGACAAATATATACCAATATGTTCTCACGCAACACGTCGCTTTATCAGTGGACTGGAGGAGTGGGGTTAATTAAATAGTTGAAAGATACCAGTAATGCCTATTTATAGAGGACGACTACTTTATCGCACTGATGTATCCGATGGCCGATCTATGACACTTGATTACTTGATACCAAAAATAATGTTTGACATATAAAAAGCAATCCCAATCCCATCTGAGAATTCACTTGTGGCCGAGTTGATTTTTTCCAATAGTTTTCTATTTAACATTTATCTTAAGCAACTTTAGGTTCAAGGTGTAAATTTTTCAGAAAATGCATTATCAAAAAAAAAAAAATAAAAAAAAAATCAAAATAATTTATTCAATAATAATCAAAACATTACAGTGTTAAAAATTATGTTTTTTACTTGGTCATTCAATTTAGATTAAATGATTCGGTAGTGGAACTGTTGGGTTAGCAAGAAAAACTATTGAAATAGTATTGAGTAAGTTCGAGCATGTAATGTCAAAAAAATATAGGAAAAGGTAGTTCCGTTTACGTCCGGTAGGAACGCTGCTCAATATCTCATACAATTTTTTACTTCACTTCCTCGATATTTACTCGAAAGTTATTCGTGCTAGGCCTAGAGGTCTAAAAATGATTATCCTATCTGTTATCGAATTATACAAAAGGTTTATAATGGAAAGGAATTGAAGGTAAATTATGAATCCTAACCCTAATCCTAACTAATATTATAAATGCGACAATGTGTTTGTTTGTCCTTCCTTGCGCCCTAACAAGCAACCAATCGACTTAATTTTTGGCATAGAGTTAGTTGAAAGGACGGGGAGAAAGGCTACTTTTTATAGCCAATATTCTCACGGGAACGGGGACCACGCGAGTGAAATCGCGGGCTGAAGCTAGTATAATATTAAAAAACTTTTGCCAAAATACATTCATGGCTTTTTCATTTAGGTTACGTTATTGTTAAGCCTTAGTGTGGCAAACATTTTTACAGCGCAATTGTTGTGCTTCGAAGATAAACCAGATTAAATCTTGTTTATTCAAATGTATGTTTTCTTATTTGAATATTCTCTTACAATAGAGAGGATTCTCTGCAATGTATCATCGCTAATGCCTTTAAACGATAAATTGTAGAATCTGAACTAAAGGCTGCCTCTCACCGGGTTCACAAAAGGCACGGCCTAGCCGGTCACTTAATGCGACAAGTTTTTACTTCAACGCTCCAAAGTTATCGTTTTGTTTTTTCAACACTACGCACTGCAACTTTTATTTTTAGATGTTCCCTGCGGTATGCACATGTCTTGTTAACTGCAGCTACAGTATAAAGATACATACAGTATTTTATCTTTCTACAAAAGTCCGTTCGCGAGTTATACCCGATGCGCCTCGTCTCGTCGAGAGCTCGGCAACCGTCTCAGTCTCGAATGCGCCGCGCCCGGCCGCGGTGATGAACGCACGCTGTGAAAGTTTTGTATGTGTGTGTGGTAATGGCTAATCTATGTTGGCGGGCAGCCCTATCGCGTATTGCGTATCGATCGGCTGCAATAATAATAATAAACTTTTATCAAGAAAGCGTCTAAGAAAAAATAACTGTATGTTTCTTTATGCTGTGTTGCGGCGATGCGCCTAGCGGGCACATAAATTATGCACGTGCCGATCAGGTAGTTAAGAATTTGTATTATCAAAGTTTATCTTGAAAATTATATTGTGTCGGTGAGAATATGGATAGCTGATAACGACATGCAAAGTGCTTTATGATTAATTGATGATATCAATTAACATGACACGTAATTTTTGAACTGATTGCAAGATTTTACGTTTAAGGTTTCACCTTAAGAACGATATTTCATATTTTCTCAGCGATTTTCCTTTATTTTGCTAATAATATTGTTAGACTTCTGCTTTATACTGCATCGAACACAGAATGGGCCTTCTAGTGAAGTCGTTACTATGTTATTTAGACAATCGTAATGCCGATATTTAGACATACCTTTTAACCGATATGGTTGTGGGATGTGATGTAACTATCTGAACATTATGGAAACATTGCTGTAAGAGATAAAATAACTATTTTTCTCAGTGTAAAATAAACATCAATACATTGATATTCATCTGGAAAATATTAAAGATTATGGTGTCACTATGGCCATAGTATTGTATCTTAACAGGCCGGCGATCGGTCAGCTCCCCATACTAGCCTCATAACAAAATGTTTTTTAAATTAGAGCATTATTTGCTGTATTTGTGATGTTATTATTATTATTAACAGGCTAGCAGTTGTAACAACTGATAGCGCCTGTATCCTGCTATCTATGCGTTTTGTTCAATATTTAAATTCTAAATATCTGTCTAGTCGATTTTTGAATTGATTGACGTTAGAGGCGAGGACTACATCTTCCGGAAGCTCATTCCACTCTTTGACGACTCTGTTACTGATAAAATGTTTGCATGGGTTGTTGTTTGCGATTGAAGTACTGAGCTTGAAGCTGTGTGTGTTATTCAGATTAAGACAGTTTTTACCTAGGTCGCCGTTAAAAAGTTATCCAAAATGCTTACCCAATTCAAAATAAATGGCAATTGCAGTTTTGGATAGATATTTTGGATTATTTTTTAATAGGGACCTAGATAAATACTGTCTTAATCCGAATAACATCAAGAGTACAGTCTATCATGCTCAAATTTCAAATTATTTTGATATTACGTTTGTATAGGAAACTGCTAGGGGACCAAACTCTTTTAGAAACGGAATAGAGTACCTACACTACTAGAAAGTTTTTCTACCTGTTTTTAATCAATTTGACATATTGTTGTCTAAGTGATCTTGCCAATTGAGATTGGGATGGTGAGTTAGGTCGGCCATGTTTGTATATTTTGTGAATTATGTAATGTTAACCTCTCAGGCATCGGAAAATGAGATGCATTAGATATTATTGTTTGCAACCGGGGCGGTCGCGGCGCTGCTTTTTGAGTTACTAGCGACCACCCGCGGATCCGCCCGCGTGGTTCCTGTTCCCGTGAGAATATCGGGATAAAAAGTATCCATTGTTTTGATTCAGGCTTTTTCAAATTTTAACCGCCTCTGTGGCCTAGTGGTACAACCACCGGTATCAGACATAGGGGTCCCGGGTTCGATTCCCAGCGGGAGTACATATTGTATTCGGTTTGGTTGGTGGTAGGACTTGTTGTAAATCCGCCTGGCTAGCTACCACCAACTTATCTAAGTCTGACGCCATAACAACAATGTTATCAGCATTGTTGTGTTCCGGCAGTTCGAGAAAAAATAGTCAGTTACCCCGGTGGTTGAGGATTCCGTGAGAGGCTCGCTTCCATCTTCAGCCTTATCAATACTTAACATCAGGTATGATGAAGGCTAAGAGTCTCCCCGTCATTCATAAAAAAAATCTCTGTGCCAAATTTCATCAAAACTCGTTCAGTACTTTTAGTGTGAAAGAGTAACAAAGTGACATACTTTCGCATTTATAATATAAGTAAGATTATTTGGGATTTCTTAATTAAATTGCGCTACAAAGTTAGTATGTCACATTATCTCTCATTTATGATTGATTTTCCTGTTGTTTCAGAATGTCAATTCGACAAGCAGGCCCGAGAGCTAGGGTCCACGTGGTTTGCGGACCTGGGGCCCCCGTTCGGCGTGATGTACTGCTTCAAATGTGAGTGTTTACCGGTACGTATTGAATACACCTGTTTACGAATGTGAATGCGGCGCTGATTAAGGCACTACTCGGAAAAAGTATGGACTTTTTGATATAAAACTATAGCACGGTTACAGTTGTTACAAATCTGGTAATAACATATATTTCTTCATACCTTTATCTAGATTCGTATAGTTTCAAAAACACGATTTTATGATTTTACCTGGACACATTTTCTTTTTGAAAATACCTCTAAAAATACGAAAATTCAAGATTATTCTTAAATGGGGTTACTTACACTATTGGAAATTGGTTTAATAAGTGAACACCAATAATATTTAGGATCGTATAGAAGCATTTTTTTTAAATCGCCCTAGTTATTTAATACGAAGTGATTTTGTGTTTTTTTTGCCTAATCTGCAAAATCGGTTTCGCTCCCGTGCGCGTCGTTTTCTCATTGCTATCTCGCTTCAGCACATTTTTTTCGAGTAAACCTTAACTAATACCTACAGTTAGTTGTTTTATTTATAACTAGCGGCCGCCCGAATCTTTGTCTGCGTTGCAAGCCTACATACAGGTTAAGGACATTATATATTGTCACATGGGAATGAGAGAATTAATACCCCAATTAGTACCTCAACTTGCGACTTTTTTGGAATACTTTTAATAATATTGTTAGGTAATATAATTATATTATACTTACTTAATAAAACATAACAAACAACATTTTTTTACATAAAATATCCGTGAAAGCTTTTTTAAGATATAATTTTCTATCAGATGTTCATTATAAACTTAAACAAAAAATCAGTAACAGTATGACACTTTTTTATATATTTTCGATCGCCCACCTTATAATGTGCTTCTACGCACAAATAATGCTATAGTATCATACAGGCAAGACAAAATGATGCTAAGTTCAATAATATTCCTGCACTAACTAGTAAACATAGAGGCCTAAATGAGCGACGTATTTATTATATGTTTAATATGTTCAAAGCAAATTGAATTGTATGTCCATCAATTAAGAGATAATTTAATAAATTACCAGAAAGATGCGTTTCGAATGGCCATAAAAATATTTCTTGGTTTCGTATTACAATCACAGTAGGCGTCGATGGTTAATATATTATACGCATATTAATTCTCACGTTTACTTAAAGAATTTGCTATATACATAAGTCATGTCATCAGTAAAGTACTACATAGAATATTAAAGTTTGGTATGCTCTCAATATTACCCACTGAATGGCAAAACTTAATAAACTTATGTACTTACTCTGATTTTGAAAGATGTATGTTTTCGTACCTTTAGTGAGTAATGGATATAGTGAAAAACTGTATTATTATGAAGGATCATACTAAACCAGGGGGTAATTGTCTAATTTTAAAATCTATCGCCATCCCTTTCACTTCGTCATTTGAAAGATATTAACTTACTTCAGGCCGTCACTATTAGAAATTTGAAAGGGATTGTGATCGGGACGCGTTTTGAAAGGTATTGAATGAACGAAATTGAAGTGTATAAGCAAAGTAACAGATGAAAATATCTTTCAAATGTATGGAGAAGTGTAAAACGAAGTGTCATTTGAAAGATCATTCGTTCTGAAAGGGATTGCGACTATAAGTTATACAATTCCATAAATCACCTTTGAAAGGGCTTGTGATAGATTTTGAAATTAGACAATTAGGGGTCAGTTTTTATACAGCCTTGCTGAGGACAGTAAGGTATGACATAAATATAATATTATGGCTGGATGTATGCTTTGTATGCATACATTTAGAGGAAGTTACGATGTTTGTTAATATTGATGATGACTGATTTGGATAAAAGGAGACTCGTCACGGCCCGTACAAAATTTACCAAGCTCTGGCGCAAACAATACTAGTCTCAAAATTAAGGATTTTTTTAGACAAAACAATTATTGATATTCGCCATTCTCAAAAATCATGGCTAACACATTAAGATTATCTTCCAAAGATACGAATTTTAGGGAAAGTTAATGCAGAGATTTACGTAGATATATTTTCATTTTTAAGTAAACAGGACGTAAAAAATATTACACATAAAAAAATATCTAACTTTAACAAATCAATATTTTACTGTTACGGCCTTAAATCCTGCCAAAAAGCAAATAATAATTCGAAAACGAATTAAAATATTTTCTTTTTCGTTTCATTCCCTGTTCTTACTATCTAAAGGAATGTTTAAAGCCATTCACTTTAACAACAAAACTACAAAAATTCACATGTTAATCGCATATGGCTTAGTTAAATATTTTGCATGATAGCCTTTGAATTGCAATAAACAAACTAAGCATATACAATTATTCTCTACATTGTAATGAAATTGTAATTTTTGCGCCAAAGCTTGGCAATTTTATTCCAGATCAAAATTTTATCTGTATTAAATATGTATTTGATCATTACATTTAAAAAAAAAAAAAAACACATGATTTTGTACAAATATTTCTATGATAGCGATTGAAATAAAAAAAAAACAAGCTTTATACATAGGTTATATAATATTATATTTCTATAATAGTCATTGATATTAAAGAAACAAACTATATACTTAAATTCTACCCATTATAAGGAACATTTTGCCTTTTTTTTCAGCACCGGAGCTTGTCGATTTTAAGGTCAGATTTGTCAAGTCTTCATTGGCACACAGTTAGTTCATAGCTTGAAATTAAACATAGGATACTATTTATTTCAGTCAAAATCCATAGGAATTGTCCGTTTATCCAAGCGCACTAAGGCGTGGGAGGAAGTTATTCACAGTACCTTTAATAAAACAGTGTCTACAACAAGTCGTGTGTCTCTCCAGGTCCAGAAGAAACGGCGGGTGGTAGCTAAAGTGCGATGTCGGAATATCAAGAACGAGTGCCCGGAGCCGACGTGCGACACGCCGGTCCTGCTTCCGGGGCGGTGCTGCAAGACCTGCCCGGGCGATGTCAACTGTGAGTCATGATTATTGGTTTAATTCAACCCCCTACCATGAACACATACATATCACGCAATGTGATATGGCGCATAGTGCTGTTTTTTTTAATTCCAATTAACCTAGCCTCACAGTACGCACTGTACGGCTTGTGTTATGGGATAATAGGTTTACGTATATAAATACCTATAATTATACATATATAAGTATTTATCTGTAGAAATATATATAAACGTCCATGACTCAGGTACAAATGCTTGTATTCATCATACTAACATTTGTCCCTACCGAGATTCGAACCCGGGACCTCAGAGTAGGCGACAACTTGAAACCGGTGTACGAACCACTCGACCACGGAGGTCGTCTTGCTAATTTGTGAGTGGAACGGTGACATGCTATGAGTTTCAATAAATGGCGCCCATAGCTACGAGTGTCGATAAATGCCGCTCATGCCGGGGTTACAGGATATAGGATGACATAGGATGAGGCGGAGACCCGGTGACTGTCACCCCAATCCCGACAGTCTCCGCCAACGGAAGGAGGGAACAACCAGGGAGGTGTATGCGCGGGCATTTCCCCCTGGGAAAAGAAAAAGAAAAAAAAAGCTACAGGACAATATTATTTTTAATTTAAATGTCGCCAACAAAAAACATTAGTACTACAAGTGTCAATACTATATAGGAATTTAACTCCATCTTGAAAGCTATGAATATAGAAAAGAAGCAGTCAATCTTAAAATAAATAGTCAAGTAAAGCAACGAACGCAAAATTGTAGTACTAATTGATGTTTTGATTTAAAACTAGGTCTGTTGAAATAGCGAGCATTTAAAATGATATGCTAATCATTTCTATTGTTTTAATTAGACACTGCTTTTATGAAAACGTCCTATTTGTTTTGAGGATGGGAACTAAATCTAACAATAGTTAAAGAGCATCTTGATAGTGCCGGTCTTTTAGTGAGTGAC
The DNA here is from genome assembly GCA_910589605.1 of Chrysoteuchia culmella. Taxonomy (NCBI): domain Eukaryota; kingdom Metazoa; phylum Arthropoda; class Insecta; order Lepidoptera; family Crambidae; genus Chrysoteuchia; species Chrysoteuchia culmella. The sequence continues at coordinate 13,586,239 of OU342651.1, read as the reverse complement.
GTGGATGTTAACGACGACAGCGGACCGAAGCCAAATTTTAATTTAAACGACGACTTTACATGTCCCTTTATATTATTCAATCAACATAACATACCTACTATGCAGTGGCAAGGGGTCGGAATATGGCGAAGGTAAGCCAAACAAAAAAAAAACACAAATCGGACAATAATAAACATGGAAAATAGAAAACCTATATACACCTATGCCTACGTAACTAGTTGGTGACAATAATTACTGACATAATTATTAAAATCTGCATGGTGTATCGCTGGGGTGTGATTTCTTAAAGGAAAGCTGATTGGGAATCGGTATGTATGGACACTTCGCCACTGCTACTATGTGTTTTTTTTCCGGAAATCACTTATAATGTAAATTCCTCTATAAAAATAATGAAAATTTGTACCAATTTTATTTGTCATTTGCAGTTAGTTATTATAATAAAAAATTCTACACTTGACCACCTCTTCAATAATTATCATAACTTATCTCAAACCAGTTGACTGAAACATTGTGAAAGTGATTTTGTTACCATGGAACTGTTCAGTCAGCGACAGTCATTTGTAATGGTGCACTGTGCCATTACAAGTTACATGACTTTTCATTTTCTAAATTAATGATGTCACTCCTGTTTAGGTGACTGGCTGATGTCATGCCTTTTTCGGCACGATATCTGATATTCAACCGTTTTACAAAATGGAACGCTTTATTAAGAGCTAATAAACTTGCTCATTTAGCTCTAACAGACGTTTTAAGTTGCGTTTTACTGTTTTATTGATATTACGGAAGATTTATAAGATATTGTCGTCTCGATTACATTGGAAACGTATTCTGCGCATACAGGTTAGTGACTCACGGGCCATCTGTCGCGAAAACTATCCGCGCATGTGGAAATCGGTCGACATGCGACTTTATGGACTTTTTTACGTTTATTCTCTTTGATGACCGCTATTAATATACCATTTTCGGGTGACCTGTCCCGCTTGTGTAATATGACACTTCCTCAGATTTTGCTCAATTAAAACTATCCATAGACACACCTAAGGCGTTAATGAGGCTAAAGATTGCTTGTTGATGCGAAAAGATAATCTTTATTGGTTTGAGCATTATTAAATACTGTCACATAAAACAAACGATTGCCGCAAAAACTCTCGTGATGGCAGATCAAGTAGCAGTTTTTTTATTGTCATCATTAATCATCCCTTTAAGCGGGTTCGTGTTTTTTGTGGATTCGGCAAATTTACAGACTTTAAAAGGTAATTGCGGAGTGTAAGAAAGTATGCGTACGCGATGTGACAGGAACTTGCCGATGACAAATGACAGTCGGCCGAGTGGCGGCTCCCACGATTCGCTCTCATCAATATACATTAGGTATAGCAACTGCGCATGGAGGTCCGTCGTTTGCACTCCGGTTCATCTTTGAATGGAACTCATTAAATAGTTATATTATTGGCGAGAGCGTCTGTCGTTTACCACGTCGGCCAATGATTTACGAGGGCTGAATAAGGCAGAGCGGCAGGCAGCGGCGCAGGGCAGCCTCAGCGGCGTCGGTGCCGACGACGCGTCTGCGCGCGTCCAGTCATTAGGCCTATATCGAGAGCATTACAATGGCATTACTCAGATGCACCGGGCGGTGGTGCAGAAATGGCACGCGCTGGCCCCCCCTGCGCGCGCGCCGCTGCTGCAAATATAGCTGCTGCTGCTGGCTATTCCGGGCGCGGCCGTCGACCCGCCGCCGCGACGCCGTCTGCGCGCCTTTTTAGCGAACACTACTTACAACATACGAATTTTTTGCGAGCGACCATCCACGATGTCAACGTACGCTCTTTCTCATCTCCTGATTTTGGAGACGGCGGGAAAATCGGCGCAGTATACATAACGGCGAGACGACCGCGTCGTACTCGCTTTTGAACTCATCAACCCGCATTTTTATCTTTATACGTTTTCAGCAAAAGTCTTCAACACTTTCTTTTTGTGAGTTCCTTTGAACGTGATTTCGCGGTTGGTTTATTTATTAAATGCCTGGTGGTGATAACTTCCTTGTGTTTATTAATTTTTATTTTATTTTATTAACCTTATCCCATGGCGTTTGAAAGCTCGGAGCAAGTACGTGTGGCCGTAAAGTCTATCTGAAACTCGTAACTATAAAATGCATAGAATGTGATGCACCATTGCCTTTGTGTTGCCAGTTGGCCGCTTGCCTTAATAGTAGTTTATTGTATCTGTAATAAATCTCTGGTGCCTTACCTGAACTGAGAAATTGTTACTTTTAATCGTGTAACCGGCAAGGTGTCGTTGCAATAACCTGCTGGTACAAAGGATGGCCATTATGATTTTCATGACCTATCTATAAAATAGATACGTTATTATTACTTATAAATAACATTATTAATAAATAACATTTTCTCAAAAATGCTTGGAAATATGAGCGTTATTTTGACGACCTTCTTCGAGATAAATCAATATTGCTGTACTGGCCACATACATGCGGGCAGCGGCCGGCAAAAGTTGTATGAAAATCCATATCGTGTTTAGCGGCCAAATAAATTACATAGTAAACTCATATCTGTCGTGGAATTTAAAAATATAACGATCTTTTACTCCGAAATATGGCAACCAAGGAGGTAAACTTATTAAAGGTTTTATTTAAATTTCGAACTGGCTTGCAAAAAGAAAGCTGTTTTAGAAAAAAAAAACAACAAATGAACATTTTAACGTGTGAATAGTACATTATTGCAGCGGCCAACAAAAGAGGCATTGATGGACGAACGTGTAAATGTGGGCCGAGGCGAAGCCGAGGCACACATACGTAAGTTCATCAATGCCTAGTTGTGGCCAAGGCTTGTATAGTACTTTTCTCAAATAATGCGCGGAAATTAAAACTACTTTTCTTTTCATTTGTTGGTTTTTTGTGTAAAACAGCTTTCCATTTGCAAAAAAGCGATTAACAAGCTTTGGAAAAATGTTGAACTTTGTCTTAAAACTGCGTCTTTGTGGCTTAATTCAGTTACCACGCGTCCTGGCTTTTACAGTTCACCAGGCCTGCCCATTATGTGTCAAAACTGCTAAGAAAACCGCGTGCGCACTACAGGAATTCGTTTTGAGTTTGCCGCCGGCGCCAGCGCCTTGCCTTTATTTCTTGCTTAATAGTAGATGACAGTAATAAACTGTGTCAATATACTTAAATTATAATTATATCAACGACCAGGGGGCCTACTGTCATCTTTTAGAATCCATCATGTCATAAGGACATTTAATTTGCGTTTTGTTTTCAATACTCTTCAAATTCGTATCATGACCCTCCACAAGGTACAATTTTATTATTCCTGTCCATTGAGATATATCTATGGATATAAAATCTCTAAAAAAAAGACGTGCTTATCTACACTCGATGATACTTGGTAATGGCGGACTTAACTAGGCAGCTACTAAACATTCGCAAGAAAAATATCGATATCGAAATATTTGTGATATATTTTTATAATTTAGTTTCTAAAGACAACTATCTCAGTTCCATGCACTTCTCTTATCATTGTTCCTGACAACGAATCGAAGTTGTCAAATTTTGGGTCAAGGTACGAAATAGCATTGGTATGATTGAAACAGTACAATACTGCGGGAAGAGATGGCGGTAACCCAGAAGTAAAGTAGCTAAGGTTGTTATTACATTATCATATATCATCATAGTCCTGTTTTTTCTCTTTTATATTTGTCTCGGTAAGGTGAGAGAGACATAACTATAATCCTATATATATGATAATGTAATAGCAGCCTCACTTATTGTTCGGGGCAATGCAACATATTATTTCTTAGTAAGCACTTTTGCACTAAACGGCGTGAATACCGCAGTCCGGAATCAGATATCATTCGCGACGCGCATATAATTATTTTAACATTACTTAGTCATATCGAACTATTGTATTTTATCAGGAATATAATCATTTATCAAATCATAATGGTAGGAATTGTCCACCTGGCTAGCTGCATCTGTCGCTATAGCAACAATATTTTCAGCGCTGTTATGTTAAGAAAGCCAGTTCCTCAGTGATTGAGGATTCTGGGAGAAGCGTGATTCCATGTTCAGCCTTATCATAACTTAACATTAAAGGCAGCGTTTTCCGTTGTGTGTAAAAAAAATAACAATAAAAAAAATGATTTTCTTTATATTTCGTTGCTTATGCCGAACTTTTTAACATTAGTGCTGAGTTTATTTAGATTTTATTGCTAATTAACTTTGTATTTCAAAGCCGCTGTTCGCAGACAATAAAACACAATTTTGTGATATAATAAATAAATAAAAATTGTAAAGAATTTCATTTCAATTAAGATACATATAGAAAATTATGAATGAGTTTTTCACGTTTTCAGGATCATTGAATATTCGAAAAACATCATTTCAGTTTTTCATTGATGTTAATTTTGTATTAAAATTTTTGTTTCTTTGTTCAGATGTTTTGATGTTTAATCCAATGACGTGGTTGAGAATAATATTATTTTGCAAAACGCACCTAAATGTATAGAGCTGAGGCTGCTCATCATACAACTGTTGCGTATTTTCAAAATAGATTAGTTAAAATACTTAGAATTAAATACTAAAACTAAATTTATCGTACAGCAAAACATTATGTTATGAAAGTATTAAAGAGTAAATTAAATAATATTTTGTAATTTATCTGTAAACCACAAACATAACTTTTGTAGGTATGCCATTGGTATTTGGTAGAGTCACAGAATACTTAATAGTACAAGTAGTAGAGTAGCGTATTGATTTTTGTGCACAAAAAACAAACGAAATGATTTAAATTTTTAAAATGTTTCTGTTACTCGCTTAGTTTTTTAGAATAAAATATATTTCTTAGTTTTTTTTTAATGAAATGTTAAAGCCCGTTTTTTTCTATTTAACTATGTCGTGGGCCACTCACGCATTTTTTTCAGCGATACCTAATAAAATTGTATCGCAAGAATCAAGAATAGAGAATTTTGGTTGGTGGTAGGACTTATTCTAAGGCCCGTATTACAGAACGTCACTCGAGCAGTGTTCTGTACTTGAGAGCAGTTAAAAAGGGACGTCGCTACATGCGATGTATAAGCGCGTCCCTTGCTAACTGTACTCAAGTATAGATCACTGCTTGAGTCACGTTCTGTAATACGGGCCTAAGTCCGTCTGGCTAGCTACCACCATCTTATCTAAGTCTGACGCCATAACAATGTTTTCAGCATTGTTGTGTTCCGGCAGTTAGAGATAAGATAGCCAGTTCCTCAGTGTTTGAGGATTCCGGGATTCGATTCCATCTTCAGCCTTATCAATACTTAACGTCAGGTAGGGCTAAGAGTCTACGCGTCGTTCATAAAAAAAAAAACAATACTAATAATATCAATGCAAAAGTAAATTTTTCATATATTATGTCCTTTTAACATCCACTGAAACTATTTTGTTGAAACACTTAGAAATACTTACTCTTTTTCTGAAAAGTAATTTGTCTATGACCGATCAACCGATCAAGTTTTGTATTTAAAGTCGATACATTTTTTTTTTCGGAAAAGTCAGAAAGCAAACTGTGTTGTGCGATGTGATGCTTTTTGTGATTTACAAATGATTCTGTATAATTAGATCCTAGAAAAAGTAAGTTTTGAGGTGATCCCTATGAAAGGCGATATCACTACTTTCTCGCGGACGAAATCTCAGGCGGAATAGTTATGACATAGGTACTTGAATCGGCCGCAGGTAAAATAATTAATTGCAAGTATATAACAATAACTAGACCTCGAATCGCGATCATTACGCACGGCGCCTGCGATCGAGATACATACGAGTATACTCGAAACCGCCAACTACGTACAATGCGTTTAATAAGACTTGATTACTTTCGTCGACAACAAACTGTGATGGTTTGAACGGTCTGAGTGACTTGCTTTAGGGTTGCCACTGACTGATATTATATTTAGTGTAAGTTTTATAAGAATAAGAATTATTAAAATTATTCAAGGTGTCGTGTAGCTTCATAAATAATTAACAATAATAAAAAGTCATTTCCATAGTTTTATTTTGAAAGGTATGTCTCGTCTAGGTATTTGTCGAATAATTAAATAAATCCACTGCATTCAGAGTGAAGTTTCTCTACATTATAGAAACTAAGATAACCTTTTTTCAGGATCTACGATTTATAGGATCTTTGATGTTGAAAGATCATATAAAACAAAACCGAGAGTAAGAGGCAATCAAAAACGACAAAGCAGTCCTTTAACCACTTTAACACCAATTTCAGTAGATTTCACTTAGCTAATTGGATCACTTGGTGGCAACCCTAGGGCTGGCCACAAGTGGTGTTCGTTATTATTTTAATGCTGTCTAATGAGGGAGTGTTAGGTGAATGCGGTCAGTGGGCAAGCGTATCTGAATAATAGCGCTATGGTTTGTGGTGCGAATAGCGCGTGACTTGTTACTAGAGTAGGTATAATACAGGGAGGCATGTTTGGACTTCATCTGGAAGGAAAGGGGATATTAAAGATAGCAAATTTAACTGAAAGGAAGCATTGTTTTTTTAAACAACCTAAACTAAACCACTTAATTTTTTTTTAATACGCTGGCTCTACCCAGTGATTTCTGGGTTCGATTAAACAGGCTAAGATCTGAAGAAATAACTAGCTGTACTTTTATTGCTGTCTAACAGACATGGCAAATTAAATAAATGGAAAATCGTGCAAGTTACAAATTCAATAGATCAATATGAAGGGCTTTAATTAATTCAAGGGAGTTTAAAAAATATGCAAAATCTTTTATCTGAACCTTATTCTGTTTTGCTTATAAAGGAATTTTTCCATTGATTAAAAAAATAATATCCATATGTAGCGTCCAGGTGAAGTTTGATTCCACCCTGATATAAACGATATTTTTCCCTTACTGTACCTCACTTATTTTGTTGTTTAGTTTATTCCAAATACTATAGGTTTGGTTTTATTTATTTAAATTATAAATGTACATACTGCTTAGTTTATTTATTTATATCCATTCTCACACATTCACACAGATTTTAGCTGTCAGCTCTTTTTTTTCGCGTGTTGTACGGTTGAACGTTTCTCATACCCAGAATACCAGCGCTGTTGCGGTGTTGAGTTATCGTTCTCACATCGTAACAGCATTTTAGCTGAGGCAGGGTCCTGATTGGCCCTTCACACTTATTGTTTTTAGCTTTAATTGATTTGTATTTTTATTCTTATTTTGTTTATGTTTAGGTATCAAGTAGTTTTTTTACATTATATTTTTGTTTGTGAGGTGTCATTAAAAACTTTTTTCTTTCTTTCTTTGATCCTGTATAGGGTGAACATGGCTTTGGCAGAAGCGTGAGCACGACTCTTTCAAAACAGTACAGACGTTTAAATGTTCACCTTAAGCACCCACCCTTATCGCGTTTGTAATAGCGGCGCTTTTTATCAAAAGCGCAACGGACAATTTTGATGTGGTAAAAAATAAATAGCAAGATCTACGAGTATAAGCACTTCTCAAATTTTCGCGTCTATTTATTAAATTAAAAAAGCTTTTACGAATTATATAAATGTCCTTTAATTGTGATCACTCATTTAATGAAAATATATTTTTTACTTTAACAGAGACGATCTTAATGTGTTATAAGGTAGGGCGTAAACGGTTCAACGAGATTCACTTACTAAAACCAAAGAATACTAACTATCACTAATATACTAAAACCACGATACCTGCATTACTGTCGTAAAATAATAGATTTTCAAGAGATGCGATGTTTTACTTGCAGTAAAGTTAAGATAATGGTTTTCCTCACAAGTGGCGCGTTAATAACATTTTCCTTGACATTATTATAATTGAGAATATTTATACTGCCGAGTAAATTAGATATAAGTCAAGAGTTTGTACATTGTTTCCATATAAGGATGTTTTGTAAATAATATCTTTGAGGATTGCTTATATACAATTTCTGATGTACTAGGTACTTAAGGTACTCTTGACGCGATCGCATTGAGATCGAGATTGAATTAATGTCAAACGTCAGTAATAATGACTTGAAATAAGTAATTAAACTAAAATGAATACTTCGTCATCAGTAATTTTTTAATGTCCCCACTGTTTGGGCCTTCCTTATGGATAGATAAGGAGAACAGGCTATGACCCACCACGCGGGTCCAATGCGAATTGGTGGGTTTTAACGACTGCGAATGCAGCCGGGACCAACGGCTTAACGTGCCTTTCGAAGCACGGAGGAGCTCGAGATAGTAAAATTTTAGTCACCCATCCCGTGACCGACCATTGCGAATGTTGCTTAACCTCAACAATCGCAGGCCGAGCGCGCGAACCACTGCGCCACAGGCTCCCCCAAATTTTTAATAAAGTAATTTTGTACTCTAGTAACTTTGAATAACTTGAACTTGAAATAAGTAATTAAACTAAAGTGAATACTTCGTCATCAGTAATTTTTTATGGTCCTTACTGTTGGGGCACTGGCCTTCCTTATGGATGGATAAGGAGAACGGGCCATGACCCACCACGCGGGCCCAATGCGGATTAGTGGGTTTTACGACTGCGAATGCAGCCGGGACCAACGGCTTAACGTGCCTTTCGAAGCACGGAGGAGCTCGAGATAGTAAAATTTTGGTCACCCATCCCGTGACCGACCATTGCGAAAATTGCTTAACCTCAACAATCGCAGGCCGAGCGCGCGAACCACTGCGCCACACACATTTTCTACTTTAGTAATCGATTTTGGCGGCAATGAAATTCGATTTTAATTGCCGCTAAATAAATCTCGATTTCAACGCGATCTCGTCAAGAGTACCCTCCCTGGTCCCTTAGATTCTAATATTTTTTTAGTTGCTTCACCACTCATTCATATGACCTTTTGCTTCAGGTACGTTAAATATCAATATTTAGTAAATGTAAACTTTTAAAAAATCCCGTCATCATGGTAGAGTTAATGAGTGAAGTAGCAAAAGTATTCAGCCTCAACCGACATACCATCAAATAAACCAATAACATTAACCCTTTGACTGACGGAACGTAGATCCACGCGCGACAATTGATTTTCTATTGTGGCTGGGATCCCGATAGACCAGAGGTTAAAATAATTAGTGCTTGGGAAAGTAGCTCAGTAACACGAGCGTATAAAGGGTACAGTATAGCTACAGAAAGGATAGACGTTTATTTGGTTCAGTAGTCACAAATTCAAGCAAATAGTATGTGAGGTGACAGCAATATCAGTAGATTATGTATTGACTGATTTATCTGACAGAGTGCATGTAATCGCCGTGAATAGAATTGATTACGACCTAAGAAATACCTTAAGGAAACAGTAATTCAGTTTGTGTAAGAATTAATTACAACAATTTCGATAAATCTGCTATTAAAATGTCACATCGCCTTTTGTAAATAGGTGGACCAAACTATCATACAAGACATATGAATTACGACACTACGATGTTGATTTGAATCTGAACCATGAAGATGGGTGCCAAGTTTGGGATTAATAATTTTATAGTAACCACTTTACGTATCGATAATGATTATATAACTTTTATATAATTCAGTATGACATTATGCTTGGGCCAATAACTACTAACATTGTTGGCTGACACCAAATAAGAATATTTTATTTATTTCATCTGCTGAACATAAACAAGTTATAGAACTATACAGCCGGTACAGGAACAGAAAGTTTGCGGAAAGGTTTTTTCACTGTTGCTGATTTACAAGATGCTGCGTAATGGTTATATTCCATTTTCATCAACTATTTCTTATTACCTTATTTGCGAGAAAACACCGACCACTCATGTGGGTGCCATTACTCTATCGTTTGTTTTGCCATTAATCAACGTCAATGACACACGATACTGGAAACAATTAAAGCAATGGTACAATTACTTATCTACGTGCGCGGACGCATGTTCGCGGGGAAGCAGTGGGCAGCTAATCCCAAATATTTCAACGATCTTAAACAATGCCAGTGACGTCATTAGATTTTCTTAATTTAGTGTTGTTTGTTCAAATATCGCGAAACGTATTTGCGTAATTAGAGAACATACGTGATGTGCAAACAAGAGCGGCGGCGTCGCGACGCCAGCCGCTGGCGCCGCCCGAGGACACCGCCTGCGTTTGCGCAAACCAGCCGCTGCTATTACCATAATGATAAGGTTCAAATTAACATGTGAATTAGAATCGGTAGAAGTGATAACGCACGCGACTCATGATCACTAATTATCATAAACTTTGCAAGTAATTTAAGATACTTCTTCATGTCTGTCATTTTTGCTGGGAAAATTTAAAATAGTTTATGTGTCTTGTTTCAGTGGTTAAATTTGTTGAAACGTTGTGAATAGAGTGTTTGAATAAAGTAGACTATGATATGCATCATCGCTACATTATCTTTTATAAAAGCACTTTAGCAATTGTGGCGAACAAGTTGTTTGAGATTTAAGACGTCCGTTTTTTTAAATTATTATTTATTATTTTCATGAGAATTAATTATACCTACGAATAAAACTACCGTTTCGATTGATGGTGCTTATTTTATTGTAACTAGTAACTTTTTAATAGACGTTTTTAGATATTCTAAAACGGCACTGAAACATAAGAAAATAGAAGGCAGTTAAAAGTTATGTAATTTTTAAAATACCTACGTAGGCGAGGGCTCAAAATATGGCGAAGGTAAGTCGGACAAAGAAAAAATCCACAAATCAGACAATAATAAACAAGGAAAAATGCATTTTGTTTACTTTGCAACTGCATGGGATCCACGTTTATTGAAGTAATTGGTGAGAATAAATTATTGATATCATTATAATCTGCATGGTGGATCGCTGGGGGTGGGATTTCTAAAAGGGAAGCCGATGGGAATCAGTATGTATGGACCCTTCGCCACTGCTACATAATTACATCACGTAACTTTTTTAAATTTGAAGTAACAGCTGTATTCAAAACTACACTTGCCTAAAAAATCTGGTGTCAAGAAATTATCAATCAGCTACTTGCATTGCATAGTCCTAGCAAACGAGTTAATAGCGTAAACGCGTAATATTTTAGGAAAAATTATCTGTTGGAACGTAAACTCGAGTTATAAACGAAAGTGTGTAATGGAAACGTGCGACTGGCGCCACAAATATACGGGTTAATGTGAACAAATGTTAACGCGCCGAGGGGCCTTAGGGTTGCGATACTGTTGTACTTCTGGACATAATAAATTTAAAACTGTTCGCACTCCTATTATTATATTATAACGATTTTAGATTGAGATTCAAGCCTGGCGCTATAGCTCCGTTTATCAACCGAAACATTCTGATGCGATAACACGACACACAAGGCATAAAGATAGATTGTTATTGCCGAATTGTAGACTTGATCTTTTAAACGTAATGTTTATTGTCAAGCTATATTAATATTTAATAAATTGCCTTATGATATTAAGCAATTGCCATTTAAAATATTTAAGCGAAAGCTATCGGTGTGGCTGTTAGAACATTGCTTCTATAGCGTTAAAGAATATTTGGAATGTAAAAATTAAGAAAAGTTATTTATGTAATTATGACATGAATCCTTATGACATTTAATAGAATGTAAATTTGTAAATTGACATGACTGTAATTATTATTTTTGCCATAAATACTATTTTGACATTAATATTAACTGTTTTGTTTTGATTATTATTAATTTGTTCAAAACCATATTACAATTACATAATTTAAATAAGTATAGCCATCACATGCATAGTTAGACATTTAATATTTTATTAGAAATTAGCAAGTAGTTTAATTTTTTTTTGCCCTTGTGTTGTTTTATTTTTATAACTTGTAAGTTGTAAGTAATATTTGCATGCCTGTCTTATGGGTCAAATATGTGAAACTAGTAACTATAGTAACTGCCAAAGTTAGCGAATACTATTGGATGCAATGCTCACGTCGGTCGGTGAAACAGTCCATGAGACGAACCTATAGATACTGATAACGAATACTATTAGTTTGCCGAACTTGTACTTGAGGCACATTTAATAGCAAAGGAGCTAGACAAAAATAAATATATTTAGAAGAGCGCTAATCGTAAAAGTTGTTTTAGTTCTATGATCGTCTTCGTCAACACTGCTAGGGCAGAGGTCTTCCTTATAGATTGATCAATCATTATTAGTGAAAAAGTTGTGTGACAAATTCCAGGCACTTTCACAGTAGTATCTGTTATGTTATGTTTAACTAATAAATTCATAATAAATAGCAGGCCCATTGAAATGAAAACTAGTAGAAATAAGTTCTTATAAACAAATCAAAGGCCGTGATCAGCGTTATTGATAACGATATAAAAGATGAGTTAGGCTATAATAGATATAATTGTTTACTTGAAATATGTAATGATCCATGCGATAATTAATAAAATGATTATTGACGATAACAGCTACTATTGCAAAGATAGTAATATTATTAAGATGAAAGTAATAATGAATGTGTAAGAAATTAATAGTTCTAAATAAAATTATATAAATATGAAATATTTAAACAAAATTATGTATGGTGGTAAGCTATTTATGAAAAAAAAAAAGTACTTATGGTAAATTTTAAATAGAAAAATATTGGAAAAAATACCTACCGAGACTTCTTTAAGTCTCGGTAGCTCAGCGGTTAGAGCATTGGACCGGGTTGCCAAAGGTCGCGGGATCGATTCCCGTCTGAGAATTCACTTGTGGCCGAGTTAATTTTTTCCAATATTTTTCTATTTAAAATTTACCATAAGTATAAAAATAGCATTGAAAAATGCAAAAATTACAAAATCATAAAAAAAATAAGTACTCATAACGATAAAATCTATTTAACAGTTTAATTAAGCAAAAAGAAATCCGGCCAAGTGCGAGTCGGACTCGCGCACCGAGGGTTCCGTACAAATCTGTAGGTATATAAGTAAAAGTTCACCCATCACGACAATCGAGTCATAGTTATGGTATTTTCACCTCACACGCTCTGAAAAGGAGGTTTTGTCAATCACTAGCTACGCTCGTGGTTCAATCCTAGAATCCTTCACTTGCTCAGATTTCAATAGAGGTAACTCGTCGCTAAATAACCAACTTTCCAGCCTTGCATAACAAATAACTATTTTATTGCAAAATGAAATTTAATTTAATTAATTTTCAAAAATCTTTTTTATTATATGATGTAACTAAAAATTTACGGTTTTCGCAATTTTTCCTTTATCTGTTCTATAAGACGTTACTTCGTATCAAATTTCAAGATTCTAAGTTCACGGGAAGTATCCTGTAGGTTTTGATTCCCGTGCGAGTTTCGAAAATTTGCGGCATAAACGGCTGTATCTTTTGATTGCTTTGCCTTAGAAGTTTGATTTTTTCACAGCTCCAAGGGACAGTAGACCTGAGTATTAGATATAAATTCCGACGCACACAAGTATTTCATAGCGCCTCTTGCGGCCGACATTTGGGGTACGCGGATCGGGCTATCTGTACAGGGCAATGCGGAGTTGAGGTCATTACTCTTATAATAGTTTTTGAAATCGCGGCATGTATCCGATTGCGGCACCTATCCGTGACTTACCCAATATACTAACGTACCAACCACCTTTTGGAAAGATAGTTCTAGTCTAGCTTTAAATACTCGAACTCACCATGACACAGGCGAAGCCTCGAACAAATTGATATAAAGAATTGGAAATAATTGCCATCACATGATACCGACATCTAATGTACATCCATGACATTCATACGATCCATCGACTTATTAGGAATGTAATTCATCTTTGAGCGTGAACTGAAGCGATAGCAGCCCTACATGGCGTTTGTTTTTGCTGGAAACAATGCGTGGTCTGGTTATCTATCGGTGCAGTTGGAATTACGCATGGTTGCATTTTCATATCGGTACGCTATGCGATGCCTAACGCAAACGAGCTCACAAACGACTAGAAATATTGTTTACATCGATCAAGTGACGATGATCAAGTGTATGAGGCGCAGAACCAAGAAAACAAGAAGGGACGCGTGTCAGCCACTTTTGCGTGAAAAACAGTCCATACTTATCCATCCATTTGCCATTAAAGCATGCATGTTATCAAGGCAACACTTCTTTTAGCACATAACATGCTCGTCTTACCCTTTTCCTTATGATATGAGGATTTTTTCCGGGAGGCATATAAGCAAAACCTAACTACGACTTCTACTACTCTTGATACCGATCTCTGATTGGACAAAATATCCGTAATTAGGTATTGTTCGATTCACTATTGAAACTCCATAGTCAATCAAATTATCTGTTAATTTTTTATTACATTTGCGTGTTTATCAAATTTATTTAACCGTTTGGGCCTCTGCGGCTACTTTTGGTGCAATTTACGTCCGAAAATTTATTTGACAAACGTATTTGTCAAACAAAACTAAAAAAATCGTTTACCGGGCCCTTTAGGTTTTGCTTTTATGCTGTCGGGGGCACGGTCTATACACAAGCAAATTTTTTTTTTAAAGACCCACGACGACGGGTAAAACATAATTTGAAAAAGGATAAAATAATTCAAAAACCTGGACTTAATTATCCGTCGGGGGCTCCCATTAAATGAATTAGTTTTGCAGTTTTATAGTAACGTGAATAATTGGAGATATTTTATTGCTATACTTTCTTAATTATATTTATGTTGAAATTTAAAATAGTGATGGCAGCCTCCGACGGATATTTAAGTCGGGGTTTTTAATTAATTTATCCTTTTTCAACTTATGTTTAAGCCATCGTGGGTATTTCAAAATTTTTAATTTTGCTTTTTATTTCAAACTTTTTAGAGAGTATATACGTTGTACTACATAAAACCCATTACTGAAAACCGCATCAAAATCGGACTAGTAGTTTTGTTTTTGCACAAACAAATGTTTACTGCAGCGCCCACTGGTGAGTTGTCACCGTAACACTTATTTAAGAACGCGCCCTCTGGTGAGTTGTCGCCATAAGACTTATCTAAGAACATGTATCAATCAAACTCAAACCCACCACTGAAAACCGCATCAAATCGGACTACTAGTTTTTGAGATAAATGGCAACATTGGTTTGCACAAACAAACAAACATCCGTCTCCGTACCGTCGCGGGTAAAAATTATAAGTACGAGTACCAAACCCTCGTAGCGTAGATCAGACACATATTCCAACTTGCCACTAATATTAGTGACGCACGAGACTAGCAAATGTTCATATCAGTCACTGGCGCCTAGATAACTAAGACTATTTTGCTATCCCCAAATATTGAGTAATCTTATGATGTACTCGTATTAGGTATTTAAATATCGTTTGCACATTCAGTAATCGAATCTAAAAAAATTATTTCAAATTTCCTGTTATATCTACTTCAACTATTAGGCCAGTCATATCAGACAAAAATTAACTCTGAAATTGGAATAATATTTTAGAGAGCTGCAAATCTGGATAAATACTATCTAGGTGGACCCAAACAACATACCAAACATACAAACGTATTAGAATTATTCCGATTTCGAATGTAATATGGGTACCTAATTATGACTGGTCTATATGCTAGAACCTTTACCTATACCACGATTTGACTGCTCTATCTACAAAATGTTAAACATAAAAAAAAATGAATAATCTTTATCTTATATCTTTTTTCTTTATCTTAAATATTCTCCGACAAAACGTAAATATATAAACATAAGCATTATCAAATCTTTTTATTATATGAAAAAAATATCCATTATAATTGAAAATCTTGCCCGAACTAAACCGAGGTTTCTTTTTGTTGCCAAATTGGTTTTAAATTGTGTTTTACTGATGATTTGAGTAGATAATGGTTTTTAGGATTTACCGATATTTCGGTAAATCCTAAAAACGAAGTAAGAGTTTCCCGACGAAAATGTAAGATTTACTTCATCTATTCAACAGATAAAACTTTACATTTTGTTTGTTAAACATTAGGTAATTTTATCAATTAAATTCCATTTAGAATATAGTCGTAACAAGTAATTCAATTGTGCCTTTCAGTCAATATCTTATTTATCCTAGCTATGCTAATTTCAATCAATTCTATAGGCTATGAATTACTCCGACGTTAGCCGAACGCATTTATCTTATTTAATAACTTGTAGCAATAAGGGTATACAACTAATAGGTAGCATAATTATATGCTGCAATAATTAAATACTTACGTAAAGACTCCGTTACATAGAATGCGGCTGCGCGGGAGCGGTTACCCGACAGTTATTATGGAGTTAATACACTTTGAAGTAGATATTTAAGCTATGTTTTTTTAATTTAATTTTTGTGTCGTAATAACAATAAATGAATTCATGAAAATTAAAATTTTATAGTTAGTATTGCGATAAAAAATATGTTTTTCATTTTTTTTCTAAATTGCATGAAAAATGCACAAATTAACAAGCAAAAATTCCCAGCTTGCCCAAAATTTTCAAAATTTTGCTATCACGCTCAAATGCTGAAAATCAATAATATTTAACATTCCAGTACTGGAATTGTCTAGTTATTTATTTTTGCATAAAATTATTGGTCAAGTTGAGCTCACCGTCTCAAGAAAAGAAGACGTAGCAAAATTTGGAGCTTCGGCCTTTTCTTGGTCTTACCTACACCTAAAGCTGAATTTACACAGAACGCGGGCAACGGTCGGGCGCGGTGTGTGCTTAAGCTTTAGTCACGCCGCTGGTGTGTTAGAACATTAACAACCTAATTGTTTCGCCAAGTAATTAGCAAATCATCGTACAATGTGTTCAAGTTATTAGTTGATTATGGAAATGGCCGACAACTATGTTGCAAAATCTCTGGCTGAATTACTAATGTGAAACTTAGAGGTCGGGAAAACGTTAAGTGCTAATCATACCTTTCCATAATGTTTAATTATGAGCCACTGAGAAATCTAAGTTGGTTGGTATATTAGAATTTGAATTCAATTAGGCTAATGTGTTATCACGATTACATTTTGATTCTATCTTACAGTTTGGGTACTTATCGTAGCTAATGTGCTTTTACAATATTTTAAGAAACAACTAATCGTTATTAGGGTTTTTAAATTTTGCATTTTACAATGCTATTTTTTCATAAGATTAGTTGATTTTAGCTAGTATATTTTCTTGTTTTAAATTGTACCCAAGATTTTTGTAATTTGGACTCATAATTAAATTAACATGAGTTTCAACCATTTCTAATAGCAAGTTGACTTGTATTATATTTTACTAGCGGCCACTCGCGGTTTTACCCGCTTGGTTACCGTTCCTGTGGGAATATCGGGATAAAATAAAAAATCATCTACATCAGTAATTTTGAATTTCTATATTATTATTCGTTGCAAACAAACTATTAAATCTTTCCTCTTTATATTATTAGTATCGATTACTAGCGGCCTCTCGCGGTTTCCCGTTCCCGTAGGAATATCGGGATAAAATATAACCTATGTTTCTCGAGGATAGTGCAGCTTCCAAACATTGAAAGAATTTTTTGAGCCTATTCAATTCAAACAAACAATCAAATCTATCATCTTTATAATATTAGTAAAATATAAATAACGGGAAGAAAAACAAATACGATCGATCCTCCTTGATGTAGGCAAACAATTTGACATGTGAATCATGTTTGCATACTCCTGAAGGGCAGATTATTTGCTAACCTAAGTCCGTAGATTACTAGACCGATAGCATAAAATAACATGAATTCTCTGAAAAATTTTTAGTTTTATCTATTTGTTGTTCAAAAACCTTCGTGTAAGATGATATCCTCCGGTGCCCGTCGTGTCAACGACCCTTTATCGTTATCAGTTCGAGTAAATTATATTTGATATAGAGCGTATCTGCCGCTTAAAATAAATCTAAAACGGTGTATATTTAGATCTGAGTATTGCTATCTCAGTGATTTAATTAATTGTCGTAGTAAAAAATAAATTATGTTGATTGTAGTAATTGCATGTGACATAATGAACCTGTGAGATATTAAGTTATTGAAGCTGATTTTGATTGATGAATTGATATGTGTGATGTTGTGGCATTAGTGAATGGACGAGTTTAGTTTTTTAAATTTCCTTTTATTGTTAGTGTTGTCAATATTAAAATTATAAAATTGCTTTTTCACTTTTCTTAATTTGCATGTCAGATTTATAAAAGCTAATGAAGAAAAAAATCTGCAATTACAAAGGACATAATCGACGGCCATTGTATCAGACATTTTTTACTTTGTGTATCTTTTTACTGTATAACCGAAAATTGTTGGGTTTATTATAATAAAAAAATATTGCAATTTATACATATTTCAAATACTACTACGTTACTCTGTCTATTGCATAAAAATATATGTCTTATTCTATTGAGGGCCGATTTTTCAATGCTCAGATAATAGTTATCAGTCTGTTAAATTATTAACCAACTAAATAGAAATGACAATCACATACTAAGGGCCGACATTTCAATTGTCAGATAGACAGCTAGATATCGTTTATTCGTCAGATAGTAATAACATCTGTTTTTCAATCGTCAAATAAGACTTTTTCTACGAATATCTCGCTAACTGAGGAATAAATCTATCTGACCCTTTGAGGGCCAGATAACGGCTTATTCCATTGATAAATAGTAAGTTTGAGGTTAGTTTTCGTTTCGTGCTTTCTTTTATTATGTTAAAATTAAAGTAATATAAAGGTAAAAATACAGTAGAAGAAGAAAGAAGAAAGAAAAATATTTATTGACGCATACAAATAAACATTAAACTAGGTAGGTAACAAACAAAACCGTGTTAAAAGTATGCCGCCAACTAGGTCCCTGCCTCAGCATAATGTTACAGCGCCAGGAGACTGCCACTGCAACGCTGGTATTCTGGAGGGACCTTAATTGAGGACATCGACGTATATCTACGTAAAACGTAGTGGATATTACCTCTGTGACAGTACGTTTGAGGTTAGTTTTCGTAAAAATCAATGAACTTGCATAAATAAATGATTATATAAATCCAGAAGCCCGTGGCGCAGTGGTTTACGCGCTCGTTCTGCGATTAGTTCTGCGATTTATAGGTTAAGCAGCATACGCAATGGTCAGTCACGGGATGGGTGACCAAAAATTTACTATCTCAAGCTCCTCCGTGCTTCGGAAGACACGTCAAGCCGTTGGTCCTGGCTGTATTTGCAGTCGTTAATACCCACCAATCAGCATTGGGTAATGGCCCGTTCTCCTTATCCTCCATAAGGAAGATCAGTACCCCAGCAGTGGGGACATTAAAAATGGCTGATGGATGATCATGATATGAGTCCAAGTGAAAGATAAGTAAGAATTGAGAGACCGAGGAACGAGCACTGTCTTTAACGAATGGGATTCAACAAAATTCCCGTTCCATTGAATTCTGTCAAAAACTGACTCCAAAAAGTAAAAATAAAACTTGGTGTGTGTGCCAGCCAGCCAAGGCATTCTACATTGCACTTCTTTATACATTTATTTTTCTAGCCTTGACTGGCATCGACTCCAAATGTCTTTTACTTTGAGAAGTCTGTTTTTGTTATTTTAATAAAAAAAGTATTTTATTTCACAATTTTTTAAGTTACATTGCGGCCCGTTCCTACTATCACTAAAAATATCGTAAAAATTGCGTCATCCAAGGTCCAAGTAAACAAAAATGCTAATAAATAATAATTACTATGCCAAACTAAAGTATATTGTTTTTATGCAAATGGCAAGTAACTCCAATTGAATAAAATAAGAATGACGCAAATCGGATCCGAAATCACCGCGGAATTGCAGATCGTACAAAAAATAAATAGAAAAACATACAACCGCATTGAGAACCGCCTCCTTTTTGAAGTCGGTTAAAAGAGGAAAAAATCATTTAGATATAATTGACTACATGGCAATAGAAGAAGAAGAGATTAAATGCTTAAAATGTTTAAACCGTGAACGAAAACAAAGATTCTTACAACCGAGACCCATTTAATAAATGGGTGGGCAAAGAAATCCCGTTAATATTTCGTTTAATCCGACTGTATTATTCCTACTGTCTATGATAGAACCTCAAATCAAGCATGTCACTGAAAGAAATCAGTGTGTTTCGGTAATTTTACAATTAATGATAACTTTACGTTTTTATGCAACAGGATAAAAAGAGTTAAGAATTAAACCAACTCTTAACTCTTTTGATTGCGTACCTAAACTTTGATTAAAGCTACTTTGTCAAAGCACACTTTGATCATGTCTACGCGGCTTGAGAAAACGCCGACTTTGATCGTGTCCACGCGACGCTTAAACCTCAGACAAAAATGTCGTAGGTACTCGTAACTGTCATCGACTGACGTACAATATATGACAGCTTACAAGCGCGTCTAATCTCCTGTTATACTAAATAAGAAAACTCAAGGAAGAAACAGATCCAAAACTGTACACCCAGTACCTATTGCCGACCATATTTTATTAAAAAAAACCGTGTATCTCTCGTTTCGGGACATTGGCGAAATTTCTGTGAAAACGAAAGAAAGCCAGAACAAAAAGTAAAACTCCTGCTCCAACAAATGCATTTCGTAATATTTACATCTCACTTGCACACTCATTAGTTCTTCAATTTGCCTGCATAATACCTTATCAGAGGAATAGTGAGTAATCTGAGCATTGAAAAATCGGCCCTAAGTCTTTTGATATGGCCCTTTCAAATGACACTAATTTTGTTAATTATATCAAATAACTACACTCTATGATATAGACAAAAATGCGTATTGTCCATAAAGAATATGGAAAATAATATCTTTCTAAATAAAATGCAAATTAGGATCAGTCGGTTAGTGTGTTAATTTCTTGTATATGTAAATTTCTTATCACATCTTTCGATTTTATGATAGGTATTAGGAACGTATAATTACAAAGACAACGTGATTTGGATGAAAGCGAAATTAATCTATTGTGGTTTTGTGATAATTTTAATTCTTCAAATATATTTTTTCATTTATAATCGCAACGACGCAGTTACTCATATTGCGTTCCCGTGAGAATTCTAAGAAATTATTGTACTATTTGCCTCCTAAAAAATGCCTCCTCACATTATTTTTCATACTAGTTTCCGTATGTGACTTCATCCGCATTTTACAATATCATGCTCAATTATAAGCTTTCAAAGTTTATTTTCGCAGCAACCGGTAACGTATTTCCTTTATCTGTTTTAAATCCAAAATTCATGAAATCGGTTTAATCCTTCAAATGTAAAAAGATTACAAATATACAGAGTTATATTTGCAATTACATTATTTGTATAGTATTTATACAAAACGTCAACAGCAGAAACGGACATTTACCAACGTATATGGTTTTACGTTGATTAGTAATAAATCAGTATATTGGTGATTGTGCTTAGAATTGAATTGAATAATTTCTGTACTAGACTGATAATTTAGCTTTTCATGAGGTGTCATGAATTCGAATCTTGTTATTTAAAATTAATGACCACTTATCCATACCTAATCATCAATCATATTTTAAAGGCGAAAATAACTGTGTCTAGGTACGAGTACCTATGTCTTTTAACTTGTGTCGAGTAGCTTTTCACGCTTGAATCACTTAACCAAGGTTGAAAACTTTTTGTACAGGCAAAAGCACATCAGACTTGGTTCCTCAGTGATTGAGGATTCTGGGAAGGGCAAAGGGGAGATTAACATCACGGTCCCCCAGGACCCTACGTCAGTGAGAGAGCGAGTAGTGAGAGTACCCTCTGGGGACGTCTGCGATGGTTACTGGTTCAAAAATCTATGTTTATTTTATTTTATTTTACGTGGCATTGCAATGCATACAGGGTATATTATTTGTTTCTAATATTAAAAGTTCCTACTGCTATTTTTCTTATAAGAAAATTACAAAATATCTAAAAGTTTTGCCCAAACCGAAGTCAACTACATAAGTAATAGACTAAATAATATAAATAGAGATAAGTAGTAGACCTATAAAGGTCTAAACATTTATGTAACTACTGTTGTTTGTGTGCGAAACTCGCTGCGTAAGGAAGCTGTCTGCCTATGGGCTGTGCTAGCCATAACGCGTGGTCGCGCGCAAAAGGTCATAGTCGAGACGCAAGGCTGCTGGGAAAGTGGTCTGGCGCCGTCTGTTAGAGCTCTACGCAAATTTGGTGTCCTATAGACGATTTCTTTATGAACAACGGTGTTGGTAAGCGAGTGCGCGCAGAGCAACTTTTGTGTCCGCAACAAATTTGTCTCTCGTCGCCGTCTGCTTCTGGGTAGCGCACTCGAGAGCGACAACAACACAATTTTTTCAGTATAATTTTCCGCATTCGTCAACTTTTTTGTCTTCATGCGCGCGCACTTGCATTGAAAACAATAGACGATGGCAGTTGCTAGCGTCGCGCGCGACTCAAAAGTCTCCCTGTCTGTCGTGTTTTTGCTCGTGCGCGCATAGTCCAAGGCTGGAGGTGACGCATCTCTCCCAAAGTCCTCTGAGGAACTGGCTATCTTATCTCTTAATGCCGGAACACAACAATGCAGCAAACATTGTTGTTATAGCGTCAAGGTTAGATAAGATGGATGGTAGCTAGCCAGGCGGACTTACAACAAGTCATACCACCCACCAAACCGAATGCAATATCCCCCACTGGAAATCGAATCCGGGGCCTCTGAGTCTGATATCGGTGGAGTTACCACTAGACCATAGAGGCTGTCAGTAACGGCCATTACGAAGGCTGTTAGGAAAGTGGTCTGGCGCCGTCCGTTTAGAGTTCTACGCAAATTTGGTGTCCCATAGACGATTTAAGATGGGGTCAACGGTAGGTCAATCTTTTGTCCCCAGCTGTTTTCTATACTTCTATACTAATATTGTAAAGAGTAAAGATTGTTTGTTTGTTTGCAACGAATAAACTCAAAAAAGTACTAAACGAATTTGGATGAAATTTGGTACACAGATAATGAAAACGCGAGCGGCCGCTATTTTTAATAAGTTGCGAATACAGTTCAGAATCGGAACGCATCCTTTTTGCTAGCTGTAACTTTTGAGGAGAAATAATAGTAGTCGTATACGCACCAAAATAAAGAACTAGCTGTCACTTTTGTAGAGTAACAGTAGTCGCAGTTACGTAAAAAAGAAGAATGCTACTTGAAAAATGGTGATCCGCTCTCAATTTTATGTTTTCGTTGTTTTTTAACACTAGTTGAAATAATAAAAAAAGACAATCTTATTTCATGATGGATTTCATTGAAAAGACAATAATTTATGTCATTAAAACAACAAGAATAAGGTTGCGTTTTTAAAAAATATTTTTTTGCACACAAATTACATAAGATACGATGAAGGGAAGAAAAAAATAGGGATTATTTTTATTACATTAAACTTTTAAACGTATAGTAAAAATAGTTTATTTAAATTCGGTAGCTTTGATATCAAGCGTATGCGCAACAGGTATTGTTCGAAGCTGGGGCCCCAAAGGAGAACAGAACTGCTATTCTGGTTTATTAAGGCGCTACTCGGAAAAAGTATGGACTTTTTGATATAAAACTATAGCACGGTTACAGTTGTTACAAATCTGGTAATAACATATACATACCTTTATCTAGATTCGTATAGTTTCATAAACACGATTTTATGATTTTGTCTCGACACTTTTTCTTTTCGAAAAGACCTCTAAAATATACGAAAATTCAAGATTATTCTTAAATGGGGTTACTTACTCTATTGGAAATTGGTTTAATAAGTGGACACCAATAATATTTTGGATCGTATAGAAGCATTTTTTTTTATCGCTGTAGTTTTTTAATACGAAGTGATTTTGTGTCTTTTTTGCCTAATCTGCAAAATTGGTCTCGCTCCCGTGCGCGTCGTTTTCTCCTTGCTATCTCGCTTCAGCATTTTTTTTTGAGTATCGCCTTAAGTATTTACACATTATAGTTTTACAATACACATTAACAGTTCAATGATCAGGCTTGAATTGCTTACTTCAAACTGTAACTTGAAAGAACAGAAGGAATTTGAAAGTGCACATTACCGTTACAATTTCCTGCATACATTATTCGTTCTAATGTAATAACTTGACATTTGGGTAAACCTCCAATCTGGAATACCTACCAGCTTTGTTTCAAATTCTATTACAGTTAAATGTTAATTCATGCGGAACCCTATGTAATGTAAGTGCAAAATGACCACAAAAAGTACCGCAATCTATACTTATGTTACAAATAGGTAAAGCTTATAAATTGTGTATGTTAGAATAAATACGCCATACGGAAAAAGTATGTACTTTTTCATATAAAACTATAGGATGGTTAAAGATGTTACAAATCTGGTAATAAGATATACATTTCTTCATACCTTTGTCTAGTTTGTAATGTTCTAGAAACACGATTTTATGATTTTGCCTCGACACTTTTGCTTTTTGAAATCACAACCTAAAAATACAAAAATTCTTGATTATTCTCAAATGGGGTTCACATCTATACTTATAAGTTATAATATTATAAAGCTGAAGAGTTTGTTTGTTTGAACGCGCTAATCTCAGGAACTACTGGACCGATTTAGAAAATTCTTAGACCATTAGAAGGCTATATTTTATCCCAATATTCCCACGGGAACGGGCACCACACGGGTAAAACCGCGGGGATCCGCTAGTCTATAATATTTTGCATCGTGTAGTTTAATTTCTCTTTAATCACTATAGTTATTTACTACGAAGTGATTTCGTTGTTTTTTTCGCATTATCTGCAAAATCAGTCTCGCTCCCGCGCCCGTCCTTTTCTCATTACTATCTCGTTTCAGTCGCAAAGCGGTTTAATCTTTAGATCTACAGATACGGTTTTGAAAATTCTTTGACCACTGGAAAGCTACCATTACTTATGACATGAGGTAATATTTCATTGTAAGATAATTTCATCACAAGTTAAAAGTAGGCACGAGTCAGTTAGATTCAGTATAAATTAAAAACAAATAAGTATTCGGACCACATCAAACTGTATTGAAAAATATATATAGATTTTCAGCATTATATTATCAAATATCAAATCAATAAAAGTATGAAACCGATCTACGTACGAAGATAAGTTACTATGTCTGAACTTTTTGATCGCACATTTCGATACTCTGTCTTAATATAAACGTTAATACAATATACCAATAAATATTAATGAAGATCTGATCAGTCGTGAATAGAATAATATAGTTCACAAAAGTCATGGTATCGCGATGTTTAATGACGTTCTACGAGCATCAATCAAGCTAAGTCAGACGCAGACAAAAGACACAAGCAGATTTTTAATGACGCTGAATGACGCTGGGGATAAAAGATAGAGTGGCAGCGTCATTAAGCAAGGACGTGACATAAACAGGGGGTAAGCGATCAAATGCGATGTAAAGCTATGACAGGAAAAAACCAGCTCCGTTTTCTCTTCGACTAAGACATCCTTCTGAATAGCTTGCTTCTTTATTCGTTAATAATTATGCGCTAAATTATATTATAAGCAGCTTTGTAGGTTCTCATGTAAATAAATATTGCTATAAAAACATAAGGATATGTTTCATAGTGCGTATACACTGGTAAACGAACGATGAACCATATTCATAAGTCATTCAAACATAAATCAGTACGTGAAGTTTCATAAGTTATCTGTCTCAACTTCCTTTGCATAGCATTACCATTGGACAGGCGCCTTAATACGCGCAGTTTTATGGGTGGCGCGTGCGCCGCTTATGATCGGGGGTTCGGCGCCGTTTCTATGCCATTTCATTGTTCATAGAAATGTGGCGCCACTCTCTCGTTCATATGTAATTTTATGATCAAACGAATGTAAATCTCGTTTTTGCTGTATCTTGAATAGTTAACGTAGATAACGAGGGTCGAGGCGCCGGACACAGCTTTAGAATTTTAAAATTTACATTTGTTTACGCATGCGAAATTCATCTTCGAGAGTTAGCGCACGACATTCCTCCGTATTCATTACGAACGGATACACACGTATCGACTGAGTTAATAAACATCTTATGCCGATTCCAGTCCGCTAAGTGCATCCGATCAGGAAACCTCTGAGTCACGCGCGATCCGTTTTTAAATGCAAATTAGGTCGAATCGAGCGAAAGAAACCTTAGGTGTTTTAAATAAATTATATTCATCGTTTAATTTAATTTATTACTTCGTGCCTTTCGGTTTGATTAGCCATTGTTACTTTGAATCTAAAACGCTTGAGAGTGAAATAAAGTTGAAGATATGTATGTTTGAAATCGGCTAGCTAGTGCGAAGAGGCGATGAGTGGAACGCGTAAACATATGGACTATTCGCGTTGAACGATTTATCCATAACAGAATCTACAGAGTATACTGTTGGATGCGATTGGTCCGCTGACAGATACCATAAACACTAGAGACCAACTGTGTACATTCTAGAACGTTTTCGAGGAACGATTCTCAAAACTAAGTCAATTGCCGTTATTGTCTTTATAGCAAAATGCATAATTATGAAGCACATTATACTTATAATAATAGATGGATTTCTATTCTAGTACGAGTATATCTAATTATGAATTCGTTTTTCTGTCGTTCGCTAATGTAGCAAAATGAGAAGTACGAAAACAAGTGTGGAGAGTATAGAACTGTCAAACTTAACTCTTTTGTTCGAGGGTTATACACACATCAAAAATAGTCTTCGATTACGTAATGAATTTCATAGAAATTACGTGGCCCCCTACCTTGGACGAATTAACCACTGGACGCGTAACGAGGACCGCGTTTGCCTTTACCCCTCTGTCACTTACCCTGCCTTTTAGACACAGTAAGCAATATGGCGTTGTCAGTATGACGCGAGATCTCGAAGTGGAACATTATCTCAAAAATGGGTAAATACGCTGAGTTCATTTGTAAAAAACATACCGGACAATCAAAACATTTTTCTTTTCACGCGTAAGTATAATTTCAATCTATTAGAGTAGCAATTTTTCGTAAAATAAATAAAATTTGGTATGTAAACAAAATGTAATACGTCATTTCAAAAAGTAATCATTGTACGTGTAAATTCTTCAAAGATATTGCATAAGTAATTTGGTTGGGTTATATGTATCACTCATTCAATCAATTGTCATTTTTATGTCGTATAGGGCTTGAACATATCGATATACATATCGATGTATGTAAATGAACGAACGAATCCAATTTTAATGTAGGAACTATTCAAATTAATTTCAGATTTACAGTTGAACCCCTAACAAGAAGAAATTGGGTGGAACCGGTACGCAGGGAGATAACATGGACGAGGACTCAGGTCTTAGATAACATCTAAGGTCTGATGATGGAGCCAGAAGATAACTATAGGAACTCTGTAATTATACTACGCAACCCTACGAACTTTGAGCTCGTTATATTTTAAATATAGCTTCAAACTTAAAAAAAGGTGCTTTTTTCACCCGCATGGTTCCCGTTCCCGTGGTAATATCAAAACATCCTTCCTTAGTGCTCGCCAATATCGTTAAAGGAACCTGTATGCAAAATTTCAGTTTAATTGGTTTAGCCGTTTGGGCTGTGCGTTGCCTATCAATCAGTCACTTTATTGTTTTTTAGTATTATACTTATGTTGTACATTATCATAGTGTGTTGTACATTAACATTTAACATTTATCATAAGTATAAAAATAGCATTGACAACGCAAAAATTCAAAAATCATAAATTATTAGCTGGTGCATCATAATTGATCGTTAAACATTTGTTTTTTTTCTCTTTCGAATGCAAGGAAGGATATTCTTACAGCATATTAAAAGTATAAAAGTATCGGAGAATTTTGACAGTGGTCCGCAAGTCTCGGTAGCTCATTGGTAAGAGCAGTGGGCCGGATTCCCAAAGTCCCATCTGAAAATTCACTTGTGGCCGAGTTCATTTGTTCCAATATTCTTCTTGTTAAAATTTATCATAACTGGTGGTTACATTTATTATTTGTTTCTAACATAGACCTTGTTAGGTCACAGTAAGAATAAAAATAATTATATTTATATTATATAATGTATGTACGTAAGCTATATTATACTAGTTTTTTCATCTTTAATTATCTTAATTTAAATATCGATTTATTATATTCAAGTAAAATAATCTTAAAACTACAATAAACTATTGGTTGAAATATTCTTGCAATTAGTATTTCAGCTAGTAGTTGCTAGAAAGAAACTGCCTTGGCTTTTTCTTAAATATAGGTAATTTATATGCGATGTTTTGTTGATAACTTCTGGGAGTTTGTTGTTTAAAACTGTCATAGCGTATGCTGGACCATACGCTATCCAAATGCTAGTCTACTATTTCTAATGTGGGTTTAGGTTGTGCTAATTTTATACGGTGGCGTAAGTTTTGAGATCTTTAATAAAGTGAAAACAAGTTTATATTTTTTCTTACAAATATGCATATTTCTTAAATGTAAGAAATGAAAGAGAAAATAAAATGTTTTAGTCTCAACGATCTTTGACAATCCTATAATGTCGATGAATATTTTTAGTAAGTTTTAGTATACTTAGATTTTTTGCTCCAAAGAAAATGTCGAATACGACATGTCACAGCTCGAGAAGCACACAGGGGGCTTATTGTCTAATTTTAAATCTATCACAATCCCTTTAAATTTTTCATTTGAAAGGTACATATTATACGAGCATCGCGCCACAACTATTTGACCTTTGAAAAGGATTGCAATCGATTATAAAATTAAACACTTATGGAGGGGTTGCTATTGTGTATGTCCTATACAAAGGTTCTGTAATGAACTATTTACCCATATTTTGTTTTATATAAAAAAGCTCGAGTGATTGAAGAAGAAGTTAATGTAAATAATGAATTATATTATTATATAAACCAAATATTAATGATTTTTACTCACATAAAGAGTGTTAGTAAGTAATTTGTCAGTCTGCCTGGCTAGGACTCTAGGACTAAGTCCGTTCCGGCAGTTAGAGGTAAGATAGCCAGTTCCCCAGTGATTGAGGATTCCGGGAGAGGCGCGCTTCCATTTAGTATCAGGTTGCATGTATCTACCCATTTTTCACGAAAAAAACCCAAACACACGCTTTGGAAACCATATTTTATAGTTTTAATGAATTTGAGGGATTTTTTTAATGAAGTTTTCATATTATTAGGTGCTTTTTACTTTTCCACGAAATAAACAATTAAATTACTAATTTCTTTAAAACACACATGATTTATTAAACTCAATAGGTTCATTCATTCACTCCTTACTTATCGTGCTTTTTATTTTTCCACGAAATAAACAATTAACTTACTAATTTCTTTAAAACACACATGGTTTATTAAACTCAATAGGTTCATTCATTCACTCCTTACTTATCGATAAAAAAAATATCGATTACTTCAAGCACTACTGTCATTATTTGACATTAGTAATCGCCCCTCACCCCCGCAAGAATTGGTTGATCGTAATTTCATACATTCTTCTCGGGTTTCGTGTCCAGTGGTTAATTCGTCCAAGCCCCCTACTCTTGACGCGATCGCATTGAGATCGAGATTGAATTAATGTCAAACGTCAGTAATTATGACTTAAAATATGTAATTAAACAAAAAAATTAACACTTGAAATTAGTAAATAAAGTAACTTTGTACTGGTAGTAATCGATTTTAGCGGCAATTTAAATCCAATCAACGTCGAAAGTCAGTAATAATTATTGACATTCAATCTCGATCTCAACGCGATCCAGTCAAAAGTAACCCCCCTGATGTCGTAGAGGGATTATGATACTCGTAGTAAATCTTGAAAGATATTTTTTCAGTTTGGTACCTTTCAAAAGCTAGAATGTTCAACATTTTTTTATTTTTTGTGTTACAAATAAAAGTTGCACATTTTGGTCATTATAGTATGTAATTTGAAGTAAGAAGTTTAAAAACCCGCATACTCAAAATGAAATACACAGTCAACATTCTGAACATTCTAACTTTTGAAAGGTACCAAATTGAAAAAATATCTGTCAAGATTTACTATATAAACCCTCAACGAAAACAGTTATTTTGTATGAAAATCATTAAGAGATCACAAACTTTTTTTTATGTGTGTACAAAGAGAACAAACTTTTCCAGCATAACGTTTCGAATTTTCAATTAAAGAACACAACGATGCGACGAAGAAGAAATAAACCAAATCAATCAATATTTTTCTTCTTTACATTCCTAGTATGGGAGTTATTTTGAAGCATTAGTCACGGTCGTACCGTTTTTGATAATGCCGCCCGGCGATCGTCCTGACTGTAACTTAGCGTTACAAATACATAATTCGTTTCGAACTGTCTGCTACTACGATCACATTTCTGTATATAACGACTACAATAGGATTACTCTATGTGACATAATAGATAGAGAAGCCGTAATCTGTTTGGCCTTTCTATACCTTTTATAAAAGACGTTAATGCATCTGATGGTTATTGCATTTTTGGTCCAAATTAAACTTGTAATCTTAACATTTCCTAACTTATATTATTAATAGGGAAAGTGTGTTTGTTTGTCATATCTTCACGGCCTAACTAAGCAACCAACAGACTTGATTTATTGCGTAGAGTTAGTAAAAGGAAGCAGAGTAACATAGGTTACTTTTTATCCCGATATTCCCACGCGAAGGGAACAACGCGCGTGAAACCGCGCGCGAAAGCTAGTATAAGATATTCGTAATGCTATTAGCAACATTCAGTTGTTATTATTCTTTGTTACTTTTTTTTCTTCATAAACTTACGGATCGAATAAAGATGATTCAGCCTATAAAAGTAATAGGGCCGCTCGCGACCTCTCTAGTTTGAAAATGTTCTAGATTTACCTTTCCCAAAATATGAGTTACCACACGCAAATACATTGCTTCATGATTAATATCCGAATACTGTTAAAGCGATTAACACGTTCAATCAAACTTTTGTTTCTTACTAAGAGATAAATAAATAATGAATAGGTGTACATACATGTCCCGTTCCGAGATTAACCCCCATATTTTAAGTCGTTCCTCCAAAACTTTTTACACTCCACTCAACCTCATCGTGGGTAAAAATAGTAGTGTGCGTTAGGCCTAACACGGAGTGGCTACGTACTCTTTGGCTCCTCCTCCTCCTTACTGAGTTATGACTTAGAATACCGATTTCGAGGAGTATTTCGAAGAGGTTTTCAATGAGGTTTCGTTAAGTCGAGGACGTGTAAGTTTTGGAGGAACGACTTAGAATATGGGTGTAATTCTCGGCATTTACCTCTTAGTCTTACATATTAAATAACACATTGATTCCTCATTATATATATAATAAAACCTACTTTTACGGGTGAGTAGTATGAAAAATTGATGTGGGAGGTAGATCTTTTTATATAGAAAACGTAAAGTTGTAGCCATAAAAAAAACACATGAAAAGCTAAAGAGTTTCTCTAGATGCTGCAAATATTAAATTGCGTATAAACCTTATTGTAAAAAAACTCAGAAAATCATTAAAACCACTTGCGTAGTTTCATCATTCAGTAGTAAATGAAACTGGAAACGTATTAAATTTTACATCAATATACACTTTGAAGTACCGAAGTTGTTTGAATGATTTTTTTCAGGGAAAATAACTGTAATAATGATGAAAATCACAACGAAAAAAATTTAAAAGTGCAAAAGTAAGATTATTTTCATTACTATTTACATGTAAAGAATAAGACAGAGACAAATGTTTTACAGTAACCGGTCCATTTAAATCTTACACAATTTTATTAATATATTTAATCATAGAATCCATAATCGCATGCTGCATTAGTGGCGCCAAATAGACTTGTTTATGAGTAGATTTGTATTATTTTATCAATAGCGTTCCCTTCACATTTAACCCAATGATCAGCTTTATTGCTAAGCAAAACTAATCGAAGCGATAAATTTTGCACATTGCGTTTGTAATAAGCAAGATATACAATTAAATTCCGTGCTAATCAATTCACTTGCACCATTAGTGGTTCGCCCTGTGACCTCACAGCGAATAATATTTAATACCGAATGCATCGGAGACTTGCATTCAATTTGTTAGCATTACATTGATATTACAAAGTCTTTATTGAACTGTAAGGATTAGAAGATGTACCAATTTTATAAGAAGTTGGGGGTTTTCTTTTAAAAGTGCCTCGTAACGGTATTTTAAAATTGGGTTTTTCTGAACCCCATGGCATGGACAAAATAACAAATCGTCTATATTATATTTATAGAATATGACAGGTACAATAAAAAAAATACCTAACTTTTTGTAAAGTTTTTTTTTCAATTATTGCCGAAACAGTACGGTAACCTGTAACGGTAACAGGTAAACAGTACAGTACGGAACGGTCGATAAATTCTTATACCTAAATGTGTATTTTAATCATTAACCTTTATTTGCAACAATCTTGCATATGACGGTATTTTATTTATAAAACTTTCTGCCAAAGAAAACATTGCTCGAGATAACGGTTATATGTAAAATGAAAACGCGATGAACTACTTTTGCAATACATATCGCAAGCAAAGTAATAAATAAGATGAAAATAAAATAATTTATCCTCCCTGATTACTGGCATGCGTAGTATGGTGATGCAATATGATAAATCTATCATGAAAGTAGTGTCGTATGCCGTGTGCCGCAAATCAACATTATATTATCTCGCTAAAAATGTATGTGCAGTACCACTTTTATATATTCTCTGGCCTTATTTTTATCGACATAAAAAGGCGTTATTAATTTGACTTAGTAGTTAGTAATTAATAAAATTATTAATAAAATAATAGTGTAAATAGAGTAACGCAAAACCAACAGCAGATTTAAAACGTCGTTATTTTATGTTAACTAAAAACAGCTGTGTCATACAACATTCCTCCAGGGCATACGCAATGTTTCCTCCAGGGCATAATCTACCGTGGCAAATCTGGAGATCGTTAAACCGCCTGCGTAGCCAGGTTGGGCGCTGCAAGGAAAATCTGCACAAAAAATAAATAGTGCGCCCTACGTCCCTCCACCTGCAGCGTAAGTGTACTAATGGATGGCAACCGATAGTGCAATTCAAGTTGCTACATAATGGGCCAATAAAATATGAAGGAATCATTGACACAAAGAAGAAAAATGTTCGTATGATGCGTTCTACTGAGTATAAACATAAAATAACGTTGCATTTTTTAAATAACAGTGTACAAGAAAGATTTAAGCACATCTTGATTTTCTTCGCGCACTCATAGTTGAGTTAAAACGATGATTGAAACAAAATTGAAATAAAACAGCATAATAATGATACAAACAAACAAAAACAACAACAATAATTGAAATAAAACAACAACAAAAAAAGGCCAAAAATCCAAAGATATAGTACTAAATATTATGTTTCGGGTAAATACAGTGCACTTAAAATCCGCAAAAGTTGTCTTTTGTACAAAACAGTTTCGCATGCACGACATTAACGGAGCATTGCGTCTTTATATTCCCATCGCATTCGCATATCTAGGAATAGCGGGCGTATTAGTATGGAGGTCACATAAGGAGAACTTTGACCCTGTACCACGGTTTCAATGCCACGCGGCGGCGCCTGCGCATCTACAGTCGGCTACACATCAAGAGCTACTTATTAATCCTAAACGTGACCTTATGGCGTACGTAATTAGAGCTGTATTTGTAAAGCAACTGCAAATAGTGATGTGTCGTTGACTGTACTGGTATCCACAAAGCTATCCATTGACGGTTGTAAAACCGGAGCATATGTAGTGTCAAGATCAAACGTACGAAACTGCGATGTTAATTGTCGAATTTTAATGAGCCGACTCGAATTAATTATTTTGATGTATTGTGTTGATTGATGACGTGACGGTAGAGTGATTTTGAATCAGCTGAATAAGAATAAATCAAGAATTTTACAACTTCATTTGTTTTTAATACTTGTGGAAGTTAATCCTTATTGGTTTGTCATGCTAATGTATTTTTTTTTACTATTATAAAGTTCATGTTATTATTTGTTTAGCTCCGCCGACTAAGCTACCCGAAGTGGATCTTGAACTCTAATACGAGATTTCTTCCGAAAATGACAAGAAAGAAAACTATCTTAGTATTCTAAATATTCATAGTCCTGGCTTTTGTAACCATAGATATTTTTACAACATATTTATTTGGCGAATTAACTTAGAGTAATAAATATCATAGTTTGGTATCAATTAAAACATTGTCTAAGAAATCTACTTATCTAGTTACTCGCGGCCGCTCGCGGTTACACCCGCGTGGTTTCCATTCCCGTTGGAATATCGGTATAAAAAGTATTCTATGTTCATAACCAGGCTATCTACTATCTGTGTACCAAATTTCATCTAAATCCATTCAGTAGTTTCTGAGTTTATTCGTTACAAACAAACACACAAATCTTTCCTCTTTATAATATTATATTATTACATAATATATATTATATTATATTAAATTATATATAGTATAGATTATTTCAAAACGTTACAATATAAAAATGTTAATGGGGTACCGAAGTTAAGATTTTTTGCAATAAGTTTTTATTTCTTTATTTTTAAGGTCGAGAACAGCGGCATCTTGTTTACGGCAGATCAAAATAAACTCGTCGTCTCACAGTTTAGTATCTAGTAGCCCCATCTCGCGGCATATTAGGAACTACTACGTACCCAAACCCAACAGTATTTTTAAGATGTCTTGAAAAATAATGAACCTATTTTAAAATTTCAAGAAATGGGACCAACTATGGGTATAAACCTGATGATATAGCGTTTAAATTATTGGAATCTCTTAAGCCACCGTCAAGTAATCGGTGAACACACATAAAAAAATATACGCGATAACCTCCTTCTTTTTGAAGTCGGTTTAAAATGTTTTTTTTTTAAATAATAATTGGGCAGCCATTTGACCACCATGCTTAACAACCAGGGGAATGGGAATGTAGTATCCTTCGATGCCCTTGTTCGGAGCAAGATCAAAGTATCCTATGTATACTGTGATCTTGCTCTGAAGCTTGCAGTAGTAAATAATCTCTAGTTCACCTTTGTTTAATTCCTAGACTTATTTGGCTATCGAGATCGGTTGATTTATGATTGAAGGTCGATCTTTACAAAAATGGTATCAGGTAATGAAAAAAAAAAAACTTTTGTGTGACTATTATTTTAATCAAAAGGTTTCTGTACAGCACACATTGACATAAAATAAGAATATTACGTATCTATATAATGTTTTTTAAATCTTCAACTTTTCAGTTTTAGGACCTAAGTTTAGGAAGAGTTAAAATGTCTGTTAACGAAAGTGTTTACGATTTTGTTTGAAATAGTGCCATGGCAAAAAAAAAACTCTTTTCATTACTAGAAAAGTTTAGTTTTTTAGGGTTCCGTAGCCTAATGGCAAGAAACGACAATAGTCAAAGTATTGTAGGCCAAGTCGCTCTAACTTATGGTAATAAAATCACAATTCAACCATTTCAATAAGACTAAATAATTTAAACAACTTTAAAGATGTTAGAAAATTCTCACAGAAAGGAGCTACTTTGCACCCGCTTATCGAGGAACATAATTACGCTTTTTTATTTTTTTTCTCATTTTCTACATCAAGAACTCTGGCTTGAAACTTGAATTTCAAACGATTATGATTTTCTTCATGTTTCTTTTATTATCTCTAAATGAGGTTGCATACGCACGCGTGAGCCGCAGTTAATTAGTGCAAAACGAGGGTCGAAATTATAATTTCTGCCGAACCTCCTAAAATACCCTGCTAATGAAGACGGATGTTTGTTCATCACGGGTGGCCATTAGTGCTTGTTTTAGTCGCTTAATGCGATCGTGGGCTGGTCTAAGCTTGGTTGTCTAGAATGAATATTAGTCATTTGAAATGTTAAAAATATTGTAATTAAAGTTTTTATATCCATACTGAATTTGTCTTTTGTAGCAACATTTTAAAGCATGGCAACACTAGGTAGTGGTCAGTTTCTGAATTAAAAATTTCAAGTTGATAAGCATAGATTTATTATTGGTCTCCGCGTTTAGAGACCAATGATAAATCTATGTTGAAAAGATTTCAAACCTCATACTTGAAATATGCATGATAATATAGGAAAATTTTGGTTTGAGTTAAATTTGAGACGTACTTAACTTCAAACTCTCAATTTAGAAACCAGTCATAAGTAAAAACAAAGCGGAAAGCTTGGAAAACCACTATTTTGTTTCCAATTCCAATTGTTCTTGGCAACTAGAAAAACGGCCGTAAAGCGTTGCGTTAGGCTTAGCAGATTATACAAAAATATTTTTATTTTAATATATTTTTGTATAATCTGCTGTTTTGTACTTTTAAATTCGAGCCAGACATAGTATTTTTTATAGAGGAATTATCTGTAAGATGACGCTTTTATAGAGCTTAGGCACTCACGCACGTAAAATATTCGAGTTAGTATCGAAAAATTTTCGTTAACAAATGTTTGACATTCCTACCGGACGTACCTAATCGGAACTTTATGTTCCTATTTTTTTGACGTGACGATTCGAATATTTTCTCGATACTATTTGGAAGTCCATAAAAGCCATAGGTACATACATAGGCTACGCTGTGCAAGTTGTGGTCAATTATCTATAGAAAACATTTGCAAAATATTATTTATTTATTCTATTAAAGCGGCGGCACTGATCTGAATTTAATAGAAGAGTTTGCCCGTCCCGACATGCATGCTAATCGCTATATTACAATAAAATTAAGGTTCAAATCGCGTAGTTTGCAATAAAAATTAATTAGTATACTTTTATTGGTGGCTGACGGCATGATGTCGATACTGTGACATATTATAGTGATGAGTTATCTATTTTAATCGGTGATTACTAAGCTGGTGATGGGTGCGGAATCGTGACTTGTTTATAGTTATGTTACTGCATTTAATTGTAGGCAGTTTATGAAAAATTCGAAAATTATGATACTGACGAGGGCAGGATTTCGCAGGTTGTGTAGAGCAAATTTTACTTTCGAAATAGTGTCGAGCAAGTACGCTAAAGAAGTCTCGTCAAAAAAGTATAACAAAAAGTAAAAAAAAAAACAGTGGCATCTACATCGATTTTCAGGGTTCATACTCAGAGATCCTGGATTCAAATCCTGATATGATATGATACAATACGAGTATTTGTATCTGTGTCATGGCCGTTAATATATGTGATTGAACATAAAGTTTAATTTTCTTTACTCAGAAGAGGGCCAGTTTTTGAACGGAATTGACTTCATTACATACTTAGGGCAAGTTGTATTAATAATTGTATGAATTTTATGTGTAACGAAAACAATCTAAGTTTGTAAAACGAAACCAAAGGTACTTTGCAAAATGTATAGTGGTCTACCTTATGTATGAATATGGAGTACGGGCAGTTCAATAATCAATGGCCTTTTCCCCCTATTGCGAGGATACCGTTCCCGTGGGAATATGGGATAAAAATCTATATTACTCTCAGTACTTTCAACTTACTTTATGCCAAAAATCAATTCGATTGGTCGCTTAGTTAGAGCGTGAAGGAAGGAGGAACAAACACACTTTCGCGTTTTTTAGGATATTAAAAATCAATATAATTACCTATATATTATAAGTTAGGATTATTTAGAATTACGAAACATCGAAACAACTTTGTGTTTTATGTGCCCTCCTTTCTGCAAGGCGATACTTTTGATCAAATTAATTATGTTCGCTTCCATCTTCAGCCTTATCAATACTTAACATCAGGTATGATGAAGGCTAACACCCATATTCTAAGTCGTTCCTCCAAAACTTACTCGTCCTCGACTTAACGAAACCTCATTGAAAACCTCTTTGAAATACTCCTCGAAATCGGTATTCTAAGTCATAACTTCGTAAGGACCTGGAGGAGCCAAAGAGTACGTAGCCACTCCGTGTTTGGCCTAGCGCACACTACCATGTTTACCCACGACGAGGTTGAGTGGAGTGTAAAAAGTTTTGGAGGAACGACTTAGAATATGGGGGTAAAATTCTCTGCCTACTTCATAAAAAAAAATGTTAGGGAAAAAATTACGACCCAAAAGTGATACGTATGCACGCAGTTCATGCCACTTGGTTATTCAGAACAGATTGCAAAGAGGCCGCAGAGTGATGATCAGTGCACTCGGCGACGGGGACTGCAAGTTTTATTTAATTTAATTCTTATCTATTTGTTGACCTACATGGCCAATTTAATCAAAATTTCAAAGTTTAAAACTAAAAAAAATGATTTTGGTACTAATTTATTGCTAAAGTTTAAGCAATAATGAATTAGATTAAATCAGTTAAGGCAATTTTATGTTAATCACACACTTTGAAATATTTTATTAGATGAGATTGACAAGTTTAAATGATCTAATTTTACAGGTTATTGCTTGTTGAAGTTTGAAACTTTTAAGTTTGCTATAGCGTTCAAACGAATAGGAAATTAGTTTAGAAAGGGGTATAAAATCTTGTCATTCATTTATTATTAGTATGTACGTACATACCTTCCATAAAATGTTGCTAAGCACAGGCCTCATCGATTGCAAACTTCTCCTTGCACAAATAAGTCGTACATACGTAAGTCCATCAATTCCTAGTTGTGGCCAAGGCTTGTATAGTACTTTTCTCAAATATTGCGCGGAAATTAAAACTAAGCAGTACAGTGGGGTAATAAATAAATAATAATAAATATTCGCATACAATCACACCAATTATCTAGTCCCACGTTAAGTTTCATGAAGAACTTCTGTTATGGGTACTAGATAACGGATAAACATACTTATATACTTTTTTTTTGTAAATACATACTTAATATACACATTAAACATTCACGGGGTAACTTCCCGGTTAACCAGAAATTTTTTTTTAGGGAGCTTTTTTAAAAAAAGTAATGGGTAAGTATACAGAAAACATTTATATCAAAACTAATATAACATTAATAGATATTTCATTTGAATACTAAATTATTTCCTTAACCTTAGTACTTTACAAGAACACGTTTCCCAAATAAACTCTACAGGTCAACCGGGTAGTTCCCGATTGTACCTATTATAGGTAGAACTTGTTATTGAAAAATACAGCTGTTGAATGTACAAATTTGCCTCTTCAATTTTAGGTGGCGTTAATACTCATTGTCTTCACTTGAACACATTTTCTCAAATACAATTAATTTCAAAATCAGTGACGAACAGAAACAACGATCATTAATTTCCGCGTTAAATTGTGTTCATTTGTTTTTTTTCAACAAAAAACAGCATAAGCTCAAAACAGCTTTCTATTTGCAAGTCAGTTCGAAATAAAACCTTTGATAAGTTCCTCCTTGGTTGCCATGTTTCGGAGTTAAAGATCGTTCCATTTTTAAATACACGACAGATATGAATTTACTATGTAATTTATTTGGCCGCTAAACCACGACAGATATGGATTTGGCTCGCATGTTTGGCTAGTTCAGTAATTTCGATTTATCTCGAAGAAGGTTGTCAAAATAATGCTCAAATTTCCAAGCATGTTTGAGAAAAGAATCTTTTCGTAAAATAGTTGTTTGTTCATCATTTATATTCTAACAAGGCGGCCGAAGTGAGATATTCCTCTAATATTACCTATTGATATGACTGACAATGTACACATTAAGCCGTAAAGTACTCCGTAGTCAAATTACTCGGCTCATGGCAAAGTTTGCTCAACTAAAATAGCAAATAGCTTTCGTTCACGCCAAACGTGACGGAGGGAACTAAAGAGGTGTTGTTTGTACAGTCCTTTACACCTTATTATCTTAGTTAGCTAATGAGCTATCAACTAACAGGAAGCAATAGAGAGATTAAAGAAGAGTTCGTCTTTGTTTTTTTTTACGGACGATAACAACAAAGATAGTGTAATCTGTTTTTTTTTGCTTCTATGATGTTATTATCCACTGTAGTTCGATTTAATATAGACACCTCTCAGAAAGTTCGGTAAAAACAAGATAGCATTTCTCTTTACTTAGGTATATGCGTGCGTACATTCTCTATATCACCAGGCGCCCGAAAAATGTACATACAACATTGTCTTCTTCTCGATTCATTGTTAAAAGCGAGTACAATCGCTATGTGTAATTATTAATTTCTTTGTTACAGATTTGTACTGAGAAAAATAAAAACAAAAAACAAATTTTTATTTAACTCATTTCTATCACACTATGTAACTTAAACAAGCAAATTTCTTTTCGCGTGACAAATTTGAAAAGAATATAATGTATAAGTATGGAATGTCATGCAACCCAGCCGCCTGCCGTTTCTTGGTGCCGGTGATATAATTTGTGTTAGTAATATTATTATGCGAAGTTCGCGATACTTAGTCAAAGAGAAATGCAAAACACGAGACGCGGCGAAGGCGGCTGTAGGCGTTAAATGCAAATCGTTGCGTTTCACCGCAGGACAATGAGAGTGTTGAGCCTCTTGTAAACACCGGGGCTCAGTTTGTTGTTCTACTTTTTTGGGTAAACGGTGCTCCTTAAACGGCGCTACATAGGCTGCCGCGCAAAATACCTCCGGCCATACAATGCCTCGTTTGCCACCGCCCTACATGGCTCCCACTGGCGTAAACACACAGATTCTCACTTG
Source organism: Chrysoteuchia culmella (assembly GCA_910589605.1). NCBI lineage: Eukaryota > Metazoa > Arthropoda > Insecta > Lepidoptera > Crambidae > Chrysoteuchia > Chrysoteuchia culmella. The sequence goes on along the minus strand of OU342651.1, from coordinate 13,545,769 downwards.
TACAATTACCTACACCCATTTCGGTCAAAACTCAGTTTTGGCATTATGCAAACCTGCATCTGTGTGGGTGGAAGCAAATTTTTATTTACCTTCTTCTATATTGGGGCGCTTACGTCACGCTTTCGCAATAGTACATAAGCGTACATAAGGGATGCATCGAGATGGTCGGATCGATATTTTATGGAAATGGAAATTGAATCGAAGCCAAAGTGTTTTCGTGACAGATATGCCAACGCGCGCGCCGACCGACGGTTCGGCACAATACGGCCGACGCGGCGTTCCTATCGACAACAATAAGACCGCGCCTTGCAATAAACATTCTTTGCCACAATCATTTCGAATATAACCTATAAATTAGCACGGCCGACTGCGAACAGGCGAGAATTCGCAATGAGGGCCGGGCAGCGGCGGAGCCAGCCTCAATGGAATAGTTGCACGCCGCTGCCGCAATGCTGCTCACGACGCGTCGCTCATAACCTTTGCCAATTAGACTTTGAGTTGTACAACACTAGTAAATAGTATTGTACAAATGAACATAGCTCAAGCCTTTATTATGACCTATCAAAGCCTAACTTGGTACAATTTTATTAAATGAGTTACGAGTAGTACCGAGCCATGTACCTACCTATAAGACACTCAATTTCGACAGTAACTAAAATAAATGTCCTTCAATGCAATAAATTACTTTTTGGTTATAAAACAAAACAACATTGTAGCGAAACACTTTTCATATTGATTGTGCGTATGACGGTGGTGACTCATACTGACATCAGATGGCCTTTTTTGTATAATATTATTTTATTATTCTTTACATTATAACAGTTACAACCGATAAGAAAATCGTATACGTAGTAAAACAATAGCGATATCTGTTATCTACCAGTTTGTGTGACTAGCATGTAGGTTAACGGCTAATTGGGTCGAGCTCTTGAGGCGAAGATTGTATTCTATTGATTGCAAGATAACGGCTGAATATGTAAGGATGTGTTGCTATTTGAGACATCTAGCCGAAGAAAATGCGCTTTTTCTTTTTTTCAGCAAAAATTTGCTTCGAATCACTTATTCATAGGAAAAAAGTTTGCCTGGATTTCTTACCACACATATGGCAGAACTCTCTAGCTCTATAATATTAGGTATGTGAAATGAAAACATACGAGTAATTAAAAGACGCGGCACGAACCACGCTTAGTTTCGTTTCGATCAATGTGGCCCGCAATAAAATACCTAGTGGAAATTTCTATGCAGAGTAGTAAGTACAAAAGTGTACCAGCTGTTATAGTTGTGATTATTTAGCATACGCAAGTTCCAGACGATTCAACGTTTTATAATATTGTGTTGGCATAGTTTTAGTAGCTGATGATTACGGAGGTGACACGCGTGACGCGTTGCTGTCTTGTCACAGGCTATTAAAATACAACGCGAAAATACTACATTCCTATCTAAATATAAGTGAATTTATTCTATCAATATAAAATATTTTACGCGAAAAATATTAGTCGTCACTTTATTTTATGGAGAGTGTAAAGTAATTTATTGGGAGAGTAAAATTTATCTGTTTTCAAGATACCAGCTTATGCCAGTTTTATTACAGCGTAGTTAATAAAAATAAGTAATTTTGTTGCATTTAAACATAAGTACCTTTTTGTTGCTCTCTATACCCCGTCTCTACTCTACTCTCTAAACATTTTTAACCTCCTCTGTGGTCTAGTGGTAATACTCTAGTATCAGATTCTGAGGTCTCCGGTTCCATTCTTATAGTGGGTGTATATATCGTTTGGTTCGTTGTAGAACTTGTTCTAACTCCGCCTGGCTAGCTACCACCATCTTATCTAAGCTTGACACCATAACAACAATATTTTCAGCATTGTTGTGTTCGGGTAGTTAGAGATAAGATAGTCAGTTCCTCTGTGGTCAAAGATTCCGGCAGAAACACGTTTCCACCTTCGGCCTTATCTTTACTTAACACCCAGGCCCCGTTGCATGGGTTCGTTTTATCGCGTCGCGCGCGATACGACTACAATTTTAAACCACCCTCGATATAATCGCACAACAGTGCATGGGCGACATAATATCCAATGTCGGCCAATATCCAAAATCGTAGCAGATACTATTTCAATCTACAAGTGGGTACAGCTACGTCTACAGTCACTCACTGCGTTACCAGCTACGAGCAAGCCTCCCGGACCCACAGTGCTCGCGACGATATCACGCCAACAATATGTCTCAAATGGTGGCTAGTTGATTTCGTATTAATTTACAACATACTCGAAAACTATAGAAGTCCACGACGATTCTGGCAAAGTCATTATATTTTCGAAAATTGAAATCGATGTAAGAATTTAATATTGAGCATTATTCACTAATGTTCTCCCAAGCATCCACTTTTAATTTTGAACCGATTTTCTTTTTATAATAATTGCAATTTTAAGGATCCCTCAATACCCGAGCCTTTTGGTAAAATTCAATCATATTTACGTAGGTACTTACTTGATACAGTATTTGATATGTTTCATGCTACGTGAGTACGCTGCTTTAAAACTCGCTACATAAAGACACTTTACATTAAAGTCAGATTGCCAATATATAAACTGAGTGAGGGAATTTTTAAATTCGTTTTTTTTTCTCTTTGCTATAGTGGAAAATATTTCAAAAAGTTTTTATCACACAGAGCTCGCTGTGTCAATTTACTCTACGTAGATGCGATAAAACGCGCGAACTAAATTTTTGCGCGGCGTCATGCAACGGGGCCAGGTATGACGTTAAACGTTTCCCCGTTGTTCATAAAAAGTCCCCGAAATTAGGCATCTCAGGGTAATGGACCTACTGCATATTTATGATAAAATTTAAAATAGAAAAATTTGCTCTAACCGCTGAGCTGAGCATTGGACCGGATTTCCAAACGTCGTGGGTTCGATTCCCATCTGAGAATTCACTTAATTTTTTCCAATATTTTTCGTTCGTTTTGAAGTCACCTATTTAATATTATACGAGAGATTGTTTTTATTATCAAAAAGTCTTCCGATAGTGGGTTTATGTTTGTATGATTCGGGATTAAATGGACTATAGACTTACTTGTTTGACTTTCACTTTTGATGTGTTTTGAAACTTGCAAAATTTCTGTGAATTAATGTTTTTTTTATGATTTGCATCAGATTTTGATTTATTATGTCATTTAGTTTTTGCTAAAATTGAGGGATTCTACGTCTATTATTGAAACGAATTTTTATCTATAATACTAGTTCTCACTGATCCAATGGTTGATTGAATCGAAAAAAGCATTATAAGAACAAAATATTATTACATAATTTCTGAAAATTGTACAATTCCTTTTAGTAAAGTCAAAATAAATTAAAATTCACATTACATCCTAAAGTGTTAATTTGTTTTTCTGAACATTATTTGCGGTTATTGGAAACCTACCTTGCAGTTTTCCCCCCTCCCCCTATTGAGCGTTTTAAGACAACGGACACGAAACTCTCGATCCTATGACTCCAGCAGGAGTTATCAGCAGATAAAAATCTACTGTAGAGATCTGAGTAGGATTTTATTTGTTTGAACATCCTATAAATTTGCAAATCCTTTGCCATTACAGGGGTGATTTTTTAGATATCGTGTTTATTATTGGTTATAAAGAGCCCTTACATAAAAATTCAGTCGTGTAGTCTTAAATGTTTTCAAGATAGAAGTATTATAAATTAAGCAACCTTTTAAAAATAAGCTACAATCAAATTTTGGGGAAACTTAAAAAATATGATTAAATCAATATGAGTGTCGGAATCAATGTCATTTTCTGGAACAAAATACAGGACGGGTCCATGTTGCAACCTATTTCAGACTCCAGACTGTCACAAGGACCTGATTAAATTTATTAAATTGTTTGTAACTATTATGATATTTGAAAACCTTGTGAGAAGTGAATAAATTTCTTATTTATTATTATTATTTTATTTGCCATACTATAGCATCGTTAATAAATAAATAAAAGTAGTCATTGTCGATTTCAGTTTAATATAATTTAATGACTTATTTCTCTTGATCAAGTTTAGAATTTAAATTTATTAGAAAAAAATGTTCAAAGCACTATCAGTATCAGGGAAAAATACCTCAAGACTTTAGGTTTCATAATAAAATAGGAAAATTTATACTGCATTTTGTTCTTGCGAACTTTATATAAATTTTATATATTCCCTCTTCTCACCATAAATATGCACAATTTAGAAAGGAAGTACTAAAATGGGAGTTGTATTAAGAACTAACTATATTTCGCTTCAATTGATTGCGCAACGAGCTCGAAGTCTATGATGATTTCGATAGTAAATATGTATGCAGTAAGTAAGTTTTATCATTTTTGCAACGTATCACGCTTCTTGCGGAATCGTCCACAACTGAGGAACGGCTATCTATCCCTTCCCTGTCCCACGAATCACATATGATACATAACAATTGAAAATCAATTGTTATAATTCTTGGACAGCGAAACTGTTATTTCTATCAAGATCTTATCTCTAGCTGGAACACAACAACGCTGAAAACATTGTTGCTATGGCTACAGGCTTAGATAAGATGGCTAGGAACAAGTCCTACCAAATACTATTGAAACTCCAGTGAGTTATTATTCTTATTATTATTCAGCTTCAAAAGAATTTGGGTAACTACGTGCCACGAATCTAGCGCAGAAGTAAATAATTTCGCTAGTTTCGCTACTAGGATTAAATGAAAGCTATACAGGAGCAACAGTTCCTCAGTGACTGAGGATTCCGGAAGAGGTTCGCTTCCATCTTTAGCCTTATCAATACTTATCATCAGGTATGATGAAGGCTAAGAGTCTCCCCGTCTTTCATAAAAAAAAAACAATCGTTAGCTCATCCGCTATTGCCAGTAATAGAGGGTGCTGCTTAAGAGGTTGCCTAGTAAATTAACAATTTTACTAGTTCTATAGTATTTAGTTCTACCACCAACCTTAAACCCCTCCTATATAGAATCGCAGGTCGAGCCATAGAATCCTCACAACCCTTTCCACAAAAATAAATTCTGGCAATAATAAGAATATAATCATACCTTCATACCTATAAAAACAAAGAAATTAAAAAAAACTTTGATCAGACAAGTGTAATGTGACTTACTGTGTACATCCACTTGTAGCGTCGTAGTATGTATCTGACTATTGGGTGCACGGGCGAACGCTTTTGAGTTCCGTCTGATCGGCGCCAGAGTTTTATTAGATAACTAACTGAAGTATTATTTCTAACATTGTTTATTGCAATTTTTATATACGAGTACCTACAGGTACTTAAATATTTTCACGCGTAGGTACTCTTCAATATGGTTAAGTATAACACTTAGCGCAATTGAAATGTGTTTAGATAATATCACAAGTTTAGGTAAAGTTATGAAGGATTAAGTTTTGTTTTTCATTTCCGACTTTTAGGTACATTGTGGGGCGTTGTTATACCGTGATAAACCAACCAGCTGTGGCAATGGTTAGAATGAGTATCTAAACAGATTCAAAACAGAAGGTTTAAGAACGAAGAAATTTGTAGGTACTAAGTATACGAACAGATCTACGAGTAAATGTTATGAGACAAGTACAGAGTCTATTTGTTGTTTTCTTAAGGACGTCCTAAAGGCGGCGGCAACGGCGTTGGCGCCTTGTTACATCAGTTTCGGAAAACTCGGTGCGACAACACGAAAACTGTTCGCCAGTTGACTAGGAATGATGTTCGGACCAGTCTCGTCACGTCTCGCCCGAGGTCGCTTTTAAATGTTGAAGCTAAATGACACTAATGAGTGGGCGCCAGACGGCAGCGATTGCGCATACATATTTACTAGTTTATGTAAAAAAACTAACCTATGCCAATACGAAACGTAATGGGTTAATTGACGCGGCAAAAAGTTTTGATTACCGACCGTTGGCTGCATTAAGAGATTCGATTTCTATAGCGATTGGCAGTTTATTCACGTTGAAACTATTGGTTTCTTTAGAATTAAACACATAAAATACTTAAGTACTCTAATAACTGCATATCTTCTGAAAATGTTATTAAAAAGGACACTAAATGGTAAACCTTAATTTAAATTTTTACGTAAGTCATCAGAAAAAGGGAAGAACGAAATTCATGTATAATTAATGAAACACTATTGATTCAGAAAAGAGACTACATTTCTATATGTGTAGCTAAAACAAGCGTCTGACAATGTTAAAATATTTGCTTTCACAAACATACTCACGTTAAGTTGCAGTCGTGTTCTCTTTGCCCGCAGAGCCCACTCATACCACAGCGTTTGCTCATCCCAGCCTGCTCTTTGTTGTTATTTCAAGTTTCCTAGATCAAATCATCGCCGCATTGGCGCCATTTGCCAATAAATTTAGGGCTGTCTCGATTATTAAATTAATTTACCGAGTGAATTATGGACGTTGGCGCCGGGCCGCACGATCACAATCTGCCTTCGGATATATCTAAACCCATAAACAGGTCTCATCATTGCATACTTATAGTGTATAGTGGGCATCTTCGCTTGTTTATAAACTCCTCCTTTTGCGTTGCATACGTGTGTACAAGCAATCAGATAACATTTATTAGCAAAATTAGTATTATTATTTTATTTTTCCAATGTGACTTACAGACCTATTTTATGGGCACATTTGAATAAGAATGCCATTAGGTAGTAATTAACTCAACCATGTAACAATTAGCTTAAATAACGTATATGTAAATTCTGAGGAACTTGACGTTAACGTGATGACCATTATGCTTTAGTGGCGGAAGTTTAATCTAGAACTCTAGGATGGAGTTTACGATCATATAAAGAGCGCATCTACAAATCGGGTACAATCAAACTGTCGCGCGAAATGTCAGTGCTCCCTCTATTTCGGTACGGAGCAGACCAAACAAGAAAGCTATGCAAAGCGCAAATTCTACCGCCGCCGTCTAGACGCCAGTTCTGTTACGATTGAATAACATTTGATCCAATCAAGCCGAATGGAAGGGTCGCAGAGGTCTTGCGAACCGATCTGCCGGTATGGTCAACTCCATTCTTGAATCTGCTCCCTATTCAATAATCGACTCTATTGATATCTACATACGACCCACCGATTTCTTGCCAGTTTATGCGCTCCCTATACAGTAACCGACTAGAAGCAACCAGCTTTTAGATACCGACATAAAGTTTTTCTTAATATGTCTATCGATTTAGAGAAAGTGTAAAATGTACAATTTACTCCAGTTTATCGAAGAAGCTTTTCCATTTAATTATAGACTTATGCACTTTGTATACATTAGTTATCTTATTTTGCCATCGTTTATAAGCAGTGTATGTTAATAGCCAGTTCATTAATTTATTCTGGCCTGAGGTCAATGCAAATTATGACAATTATGTTTCTGTGTTTATTATGAGGTAAAGCAACATAGTAAAGAGACTTAATTAACGCAACATTTGTATTTGTTTCAGCACCCGATATAATCCAGGATGACAGTCCAACTGTGGTGATCGCCGCAGAAGAAGAAGAGCTCAGCATGAAACGTAAGGAGTTTTGATGTTAGCACTAGAGTTTATTTTTGGTGTATCAAGAATAAACCGTAGTCCTAACGTTAGTATACCATTTCAGATTTCGGTGCACTGCTTACTGGTCGATCTACACTCTGTATACGGCGTGATGACATGACAGGAGTAGCAGTTGCCGCAGGGGTGGCAACTGCACGGTTTACCTTCCGTCGCCGCCATCTCTACTGGTCTGTCATTCTGGGACCCTCGATGACGGTGCAGCCAAGAGCATTGTTATTCTTGGACAGAGGAGGAAGGCTCCTTTTAGAACACCCACTGAAAAAAGCCCCTGGCATACACGCCACATACGAGGAGAAAACTGATAAAGTGAGTAAGAAATTTCAACATATCCAATAATTTCAAATCAAATCTGTTTTTGCCCTAACCTACCTTGTTTGTAATAGGATATCCTTTAATGGACAAGGCTCCACTATTATCACGTTTGGTATGATTAAAATGTAGTTCACGTCAAGTGGTTACTCAATGAAAAGTAGACCATTAGCCAAAGCGCTGTTTAATTGTGCTCTCGAAATGGAATGTCTAGGAATATTCTACGTTATTTTCAGTTATGCGGCGTCTGGCGCCGGGTGCCTCGAGAATATAAACGATTGCTCAGAGAAGGATCTCTGTATGTAGCTTTGGTTTGGGGAGATGAACGAAACAACACTATGGATAGCGCACTAAGCGGCCGAATCAATAGGTTGGTACGACACGCTTCATCAGTTCTATAAGAATACACAACGGAAATGTTATGCTATATGTTGTTATTATCGTTTTATAGCAGACCTAATTTTAGGTACTTGTAGCAGTTGATTACCCTTGAGCGGGTCAATATTATGTGTATATGTAAAAGAAGTATTGTTCAGTAAGGATTGCAAATTAAATTAGCCGTGTGATTACTAACGGAAAGTACCTTAGCTTCCATGGCAATCAATCTAGGAAAATACCAACATGTCTGTAGCTTATGAGTCATTCTTGATCCGATGTTTATTGGAATGACCTCATTGAATTTAGAAACAATACGTTTGCTTCGAGAATTGGCGGTTTAATTTTTGATAAGTCGATCGATGCATTCAGTGAATACGTACAATTAATTATTGACAAAAATGTTTGTGCATGCCCTTGCTAAAACACGTTGAACAGTTTACTTGGTTGGCATAATATTCAAAAGTCGTTCAATTCTCTTGCTTGTAGGTATCCAGCTCTATCCTCAGAAATGTTTACTTCACTTCTCGAGCCCGAACACGCTCCGACCTTAGTTGGCAATGGACCTTGCGATGATTACCGAACTATTGGCCAAGAAGAAGGATGGTGGGGCGGCACAGCGGTGGTCACCGGGGTTGCTGGTGCCGCACCTAGTCTACATCTTGCTCTTTTGTATAATGGAGTGTTCACTTCGAACCCTCATGATCAGGCTGTTAGAGTTTTATTAACACTGCCTGATAAAAACCAAACTATTATTGACGACGTAAGTACAATCAATTAATGTTAATTTTTAGAAACAAAATAATTGGGACTTGGATATTTGAATGGAAAGAGTAGGGAGTTTTACAATTCCATTTTCTCGAGTCATGTATGCGTTATCTATATTGCATATTACTGTATTTCACTGAAAAATAAAATAAACTAATAGATAGTGAAAAATTTTAGGTGCAGAAAATTTCGAAACCCAGTTATGAAATCAACGTTCTAGAAGTTTCCACACCAGTGTCATCTGCTGAATTGAGGTCTTTGGCCCGTGGTCGATTGCTGCTTTCAGTTGAATCAATAGGAAACCCAGAACGGAGAATAACGGGAACAGTCAGACAAAGAGCGGCATGTGAAGTTTTCCATGCCTCATTGATTGCAGAACGACCTCCTGCGTCTCCAGCCCCTGAAGGTCTTGCTCTAATTTACATTGACAAAGAAGGTTCCCTTGTCTATGATATACAGGTAAGAAACACGTTAAAGATATAGAAAAAAAATTGTTAAAAAGAAATATATTCTACCTAGAGCTTTTCTAGTAATTTATTATTAACTTGATTACAAAGAATACTGAATATACAGAAAACAAAAATACAGAAAATGCCATAATAAAGTTTCAAGTTTTTTTCAACAAATTTTTGTGATGAGTTTATCAATTTCCAAGATTCAATAGCGTTAATTAAAGTCGGATTTTTAATTCAGTAGAGTAATTTGACAGGTGTCAATGCAATACATTAATACTTCAATGTGCCAATATCAAATTACTCCACTCAATTAAAAATCCGACTATACAACTATACTAGATATTGGAATGCACGAACATTGCAAATGTACTTGATGTTCCTAATATCAAGTTCCTAATATAATTTTTCTAATGTTTTCCAATTGATTGCAGGTTGACAACATGGCTATTAACGACCCGAAGATAACTTTAGTTGAAGAGCAAGGAAAGAGGCATTCACAGGTGGAAATATTGGATACTCGTATTGGAGTTCTAGCACGACCAAGTGCTAGAATCTTTCCTCCATTATACGATGACCAGCTAGCTGTACATATTGGTGCTGATGTTGGTGAGCTTCTCTGTGTTTTTTTACAGTATAGTTCTATACCTAATTAGTGTTAGTAGGTAATATTATGATATTGTAAAATAAACTTAAAACATTTTTTTAGAGAACTATAGTCACTACATAAATAATGCTATCTAGATCGATAGCAGAATAATATATTCATATTCATCTAAATAATTAGTTTAGTGATGTAGTTAAACGTTCTCCGTGTCCTATTGTAGGTCCACCAATGCTTCGTGGTAGACTGATATCTCGACCACTGCCTGATGCGGCGAGTGCAGGGCCGGCGCTACTTCGCCGCACTGATGCACGGCTTCCAGTCACTGCTACGCCAGTTGCTGGACTTGCTTGGCTCTCTGTGGATGCTTTATGCGGTCTACATTATGAAGTAAGAAACAATTTAAGTTTGATTTTGTTTCGGAGAGAACACGCAGCTACGACGAAACTAATACACAGCTAGCGAATTTTGCCAATATAACGGCGAATATACGTTGTGTCAGATTTAGGAAAATAAATTGATTATTATTTCCCATTGTTGGTCCATAGGAGAACAGTACGAGTTCCGACCAACTCTAGCGTTATTTATTTCCAAGGAAAATTATAAATTGGAGTAGTAAATGCTTATTTTAAAGAAACATTCAGTATCGGTGTATGTTCTATTTCTCGGGAAGGTAAAACTAGCACTAGATTTTTTGTTGAATAAATATGAACTTGAGGAGCTCGGTGGAGCTGTGGTTCGCGCTCGGCTCGCGATTGTTGAGGTCTTTCGCAATGGTCGGTCACGGGATGGGTGACCAAAATTTACTATCTCGTGCTTCTCCGTGCTTTGGAAGGCACGCTGAGCCATTGGTCCCGGCTGCATTAAAATTTGTAGTAGTTAAATCCCACCATGCCGCACTGGGCCCGCGTGGTGGGTCACGGCCCGTTCACCTTATTATAAGAAGGCAATCCATAAAAAAGGCCAGTACCCCAGCAGTCCCCACTGCTGGGGTACTGGCCTTTTTTATGGATTGCCTAAAAATGGCTGACGACGATGGCGAAATTTGAACATACAAAAGGTTAACGACAATATGAATCTCCAATCGGACTCAGAATATAGGATATTTTTTAGAACTTCGTGATTGCTAAGAAAATTATTTCAGATTACAGTGAACGGAAACGTCGGTTCCTGGTCGGCTTGGCTGGAGACGCATGCTGGCCCTGACGGCTCTCGGGTGCTGGTGGGCGTCGAAGGGTGTGTGTTGGAGCCGACTGCTGCTGAGCTGGCCGCCCTGCAAGCTGGCGCGGCGTATCTGGACGTCAAGACAACCGATAATGACACTGCTGTGCTGCGCACGCGACTAACTCAGGTGCAGGTTTTAATATGAATATCTTATTGAATTGTAAGGGGCACACACACATATATATATATACATATATATATATCTACATTGATTTTTATCTACGGTGTGTTTTCTTCGGAAAATACAATTTTTTATTCAAATTCTTGTTTTGTTATCACCAGCAAACAAAGGTGACCTTCTCGTTGTTATAACATTAAATTATTGATAGTATTTTTTATGTTAGGTTGAAATTTCAAATAATTGTAACTTCTTCTCTTGTTTATGCTTCCTAGACTGCGAAAATAATGAGGTAAGTTTCATACTAACAATATTCTGATAAATTTTCGTTGTTGATTTAAAGTCTCACCATTTATGAGTATTTATGTTAATCTCGTATGCATTGATTAAATTACAGATTAGCGTGCCAGCGTCGTGCCTACCATCAACACCGTGGATTGCTGGCAACGACCTGAGTCCTAACTACGCTCCGTCACACGTGAATTCGTCACCTCCAGACAACTCGTTGTCCAACAGTGCCTCTTGTTACTACGCTGGACGATTCTATGAAGACGGCGCACAATGGATGGCAGTTGATGTGAGTTCAACAGTTTTTTTACCTTGATGCTAGAAGAATGCCGAGAAACCTCCAGACCTTGTTTCGATTTCGTCGTCTCTTGGTATCGCTACGTACCAAAATTCAGCCATGTTTAATTTTCATTAAGAAGCAGCCGTTTGTAATGCATGTTTAACAGCAATGTTTACGTTTTGGAGGCGTCTTGACTCATTCATATTTTAGCTGACTCTTTAGAGAAATAATGCTGAAAAAAAAACCATTTGGCCTTTGATATAGATTTTCGAAATTAATAGTTCAATTATTTGGGCAAATTCTTGTCGTTCGCCCTCCTTATTTGATATAATACTGTACTTATAGCATTATCTTGTCATTTCAGTCTTGCCACATGTGCGGTTGCGTACACGGGGCTCTCAGATGCGACCCTGTACGCTGTCCACCAGTGAACTGCTCTGTACCAACTATACAGCCACCTGGTCAATGCTGTCCTATATGCACAAGTAAGTAATATAAATTCTATGACAACCCCTCCTTGGAAAATTATTGCGTTTACCATATCTGTCATCTTCAACTCGATACAAAGTTTCCTAAGTGGACTTAAAGTATCTTTTCAATAAATCATAGGGAGAATGCTTCTCGGTTTTCACGATAAAATAAAATGAAAAAAGGAAACAAACGAAGGATTTTATTATTGATTGGTCTAATGTCTGTGGTTTATAATGTGGTTCTGTCTGACATACGAAAATAAAATGGGTGTTGTACCTATCACTTTCAGATTCAACGACGGCAGTATGGAATGAATCCCACGGATGTCATCTTGCCGGTCAATATCATGCGCCTGGCTCCTCGTGGCATCCGTACCTAGTTCCCGAGGGATACGACACCTGCGCGGTGTGCACATGCGAGTTCTCCACTAGACAAGTGAAATGCCCGCGGGTCAGGTGCCCTCCCCTGAGATGCTCAGAGAGGGAAGCCTTCAGGCCGGACAAGAAAGCTTGCTGCAGAATTTGTCCAGAGGTAACTTTAAACATCTGCTTGAAATCCAGGCTTCTTGAGCATAATTAAATACATTAGTTCACTGTGCTATGTTTAGTAGAGCTTCTATAATGCTAAAATCAATGGATCTAGTATTATAGGATTTAAGAACTTTATTGTTCTGACCATTCAACGACTGGATTTGATAAAAACTAATGCCAAGATACCGTACATTAGTACTAGTACTTACGAGTATACCACATATTCTTCGAATGACTTCTAAACGTCTAGAAAAGGATTTCAGTCTTTTGGCACCTGATGATGATTCAATGCTCTTCTTTTTTAGGTGAAAGCAAAGAAGCCTGAAGACGAAACGCTTAAAGACCAGGCAGCGCCGCGAACCGCTGAGGAGATCCTGGCGGAGGGAGGGTGCAAGTTCCCCGACGGACCGCTGCCTAATGGCAAGGAGGTGCACCCCTCCATACACTCACACGGCGAACAGAGATGCGTCACATGTCGGTGCAAGGTAAATTCATGTCTTATCGGGGTCAATCAATTAATCTTTATTTGATTTTGAATTCCTCTCCCCTATCGGATACCGTGCAGTGCGGGTCTGCTGTATAGTGAGAGGAATGTCTTTGTAGGCAAATCCCGTCTGCTTATGGTTTATGGTGGTGGACGGTGGTCATTTGCCTAGGATGCCTGCCCAACCGTATAATGCTACCCTACCCCTAAACTTCCTGATTCCCCAGTTAGAAAGGGCTCGATGATGGGCCACGAGAGAGAATGGCTGATATTGATGAATCAACCTACAGTGCTCAACTTATCAGCTGAACTGTTAGTATTGGAAGCGTCTGATTTTAAAACTTGTTTCCTACTCAGGACGGGGAGCTAACCTGCGTCCGCAAGCGCTGCAACCGCGCGACGTGCGCGCGACGGCGGCGCGGCGACGGCTGCTGCTCGTGCGCGCGGACGCGCCGCCAGCGCGCGCCGCTACGCCCCAGCTGAGTTCTCCGCGCCCGCGCCTCCGCGCTACCCAGACTGCGTAGGATAAGTGAGTGGACGCTTCGCTCTACAGACTGATATAATTTATGTACTCGTGCGATTCGAATACGCGTTAGTACGCGTCCTGTTACTGTACGTGGGGATGCGTGATGTCATATTTTTTTTATTTCGATCTTTGACATTTTTTCTGCTTGGATGCTTATAAGCGTTAAAGGTTTCTTTGACAGCATTCAAAAGGAGAATTCGGATATTTTGTGTAAGTAAATTTAAAATAAATAAATTATAACACCACGTATACCTACCGATGATACAAACAAAGCAGCTGATGCACCTGAGCTAATCGATGTAGGAAGACGGTAGTTTGAGCGGGCTTACCACCCGACTACTAGGTTTTAGCAGTATTGGTTTATTAAGTTTCGTGTTGAGTATGATCAGTTCAGTGGCATCGCGCTTCTTATGATTATGATTATGACATAGATGGTGTTCGGCGGTCGGCCGCGCCCCGGCTCGGAGTCGATCGACTGTAGCTTTATATTTACCTCATGTACACTAGTCGATGATGTTATAAGTACGTATTCGAGATTCAAATGATTGTTTTTAACTATTTAATGATATACAAGGTATTATAGAAATAGCAGATTCTGCTGCTCTACTTCAGCTTGTAGATATAAGATATTCGAGTATTGTTTCAAAAATATTGTATAACTGCATGAGGGTAAATAGCTTTAAAACGCCGTGCTAACCACTGCATGTTGGCGAGTCTACTCTTTCAGAGGTAATTTAGTACCTCTTGGCCTGTAGTAGCCAGTGTAAACAGGGGATCAGGTTATTGACGTCGCTTGAGGCTCAGCGTTGCTGCTCTTTTAGCACTACCCGGGGGGTACGTGTAGGGTATCTCGGGTAAGACCTACGGAAGCGAGAAACGTTCACCCCCTAGCAACGTTCTTAAAGCTATTTTACCTATTTTTTTTTACCTATCACGTATCTATGGATATTGCTATTCTACTTGTGCACGCTTGTACCATTTTGTACTACTTAATTGTGTCAACGTAGTTCGTTTCATGTATTTTTCATAACTGTAATTTACTTACTTACACATTTAATAGAATAAACTTTAATTTAATTTGTAATTTTATAACGAATTCGGTCCGTGTTGTCGACTAGTGAACTTGAGCGTTACACGGCGTTGAATATTACTTACCCACCGGTATTTTAATTGGTATTATGGGACGTCCCAAAATTTTGTAGGCGCATAATTTTTCCGATGTTGTACGAGTAAGTCGAGGGCTCGATCGCTCAGTGTAAAAGCTTGCTCAGACGGAGTTAGTGGATAAAGTTGACACTATTGGGTTGTACAGTTGACAGCATATTCAATTTTACAGTTGTATTGTGAAAAACGTCCTTTAAACGTACGAAATAAGGATACAAACTCAACAAGTAAAACTTGGTTTGCTGTTACCTATACAATGTGCCCAATGTCTGCGCAGGCCCTGAATACGCGAGCGCGGTCGATATAGATGTGCCATATTTTCTTAATGTAAATATAAATTATTACCTTATTATTACTTGTGCATATTTATTTTACTATTTTCTTGTAAACGATATAGGAAGAGCATAGGTATTCGTATTCGAACCATCACAAACTCGTATATGATCGCCTTGTTTGTGCATTTGCTTTTAGTTTGTATAATTATGTATTTAATTCGCACCAATGTAGGTAGTTCGATTAACCTGTGTCGTAATGGCAGTAAAAAAAAATACCTGGTAAGGTCACACGGTGTGTAAGCGCTGCGTGTTGTTTGCGGTGCAGTTGAATTCAATCTACTCGTGATGAGCTACATGTTATAGATCAAATGTGACTTATTGACTAAATTTAGAGCACTGGTGGTACTTATCGATAGTTAAAAATCTCAAAAGCTTATTAATGAAATCTCGAACGTGAAAATCGAGTCGAAAACTTGAGTCTGTGAAAGTTCTTGTGAATATTGTATTGTTATGATTAATAAAAGGACAACCAAGGTGTATGAGATTGGTCATTAGGTTTTGAGGCATTCGATCTCAGGTAGGAATTCCAATAGCGACAGTTGGCAATCCAACGCACCGCATTGCTGACGTCACAGTCTAAACATAAACAGTCGTTGCACTCGGCCGATATGAGGCGCTCACACACACAAATGCGCCGCTCGCTATCGCTACACGGCCGGCCCCTCGATCTCACTATAGCGGTGAGTGTCTTATTTCGGCCATTTGTAGGAAGTGGAAAGACTGTTTTGACTATGACTACGATAAAGAGACCCAACGCCAAAGCTTACGCACTATGTGGCGTTACCGATACATAACGTTAAATCAAACTTCGTCACCATAACTTATGTTTACTTCGTAGTTGGGGGTGTGTGCTATGATTTTGTCACCATATTTCTATTCATCTTAGTTTGTTTTGAATGTTATCGCATATTTGTTGCCTTGACCAAATATTTCGATAAGACACCCCATTGTAAATAGTAAACATATCTGAATAATAATTAAAACCAAAATAATTCCTTTCCAGATGAAACCATTAAATCTAATAAAATCCATTTGTAATTATTATTAAAAATAACAGTATGGAATTAATCGAAGTTCAAATGTTATCTATTTAACTTAGTTTTATGGTAACACTTCGTGTTACAAATATTTTTATCATCGGAGAAAAAAATGTAAATATTACTTAATATTTGCTATAGTTATAATATTTTTAACATTGTATACAATTTTATACTGATAACAATACATAGTGTACCGATAAAAATGTTATATTTAAGTTGTAGTTTACGGGATCTTCGTGACTAGTTTTGTTTAATTACTAGGTTAACTATTAGTTACGTAATTAAGGAAGCTAGTCCAAATATGTTTTGATGTGATGGAAGTGAATGCCATGTAGATAGATATAAATGTTTCTGTCATATATTAAAAGGCCTTTTTATCATACAAAAAAATGTGACTATGACAAAATTTATTGTACACTTTTGATCTTTTACAGTTTTTATTTAAGGCCTATTATTGAGACAACCTTCATAGCAAAGGTTCGTCTTTAAATTTTATCTGTGTAGTATTATAAAAATATTTAATCTTTTAAAAATTATTGTTTCGTTGTGGGTTCTAGTCCATCAAAATTGTGAGCAAAATGTATTATAGGTTTATATTGGCTATAATTTGTAAGTTTTTGACATACTGAGACTATCACTCGACTAAGGGTCTTGATTTTTGTATAACCTAACAATAGAAAAGTAGACACCTATGGCTTGCAAATAACATAACTAATAGCCATAAAAGATACTATAAATTTGCTTGTATTGCATTGTTTTCTATTAAATAATTATTAGCATAAACCCTACGTTCCGTTAATTCGAGAAGAGAAAGATGTTAAGCCAATATTTAGAAATGACATTGAAAAAATACATATCAACTTTCAAAACCACATTTAAAATAATATCATGCGTAGCGTGGTAATAATGTAGCCGCTCTGTAGTTTGTATAACATCATACAGTTATAATATGAAATAAATTACCTGTGAACATTTATTGATTTTTATTGTAAAACATACATCACCAACATAGTAGGTAAGTAAGACTTGAACCCAAAAGTGTTACCTACCTACTTACTAAAAAGTGGGAAATAATTTTAAAATACAGTTTTTTTTTGTAAAATGGCCTTTTTAACATACTTCAAAAAAGGAGGAGGTTCTCAATTCGACGGAATCTTTTTTTTATTTTTTTTTATGTATGTTACTCGATTACTCGAAGACGGCTGGACCGATGTGAGTAATTCTTTTTTGTTCGAAAGGGTATACTTCACATGTGGTCCCATTGTCATCATGTCAGGATCTGATGATGGGATCCTGGAGAAATCCAGGGAACGCTTCAAATATTATAGGCACTCCTATAGCGATTTCGGTGTTTTCTAACAAAACAATTCATAAAATAAATGAAATACACAGTCGAAATGTTGAACATTCTAGCTTTTAAAAGGTACTAAACAAAAAAACCGGTAATTTTTGCTATAATAATACCTCTATGAAAATAGGCATTTTGTATGCCACACATCACCTCAACGACGACGCCCTGTTTGGCATTGGCTGGGTCTTAGATATTGTTCGGAAAGTTTTTATTATTTTTTAGTAAAAAAAATATTTTTTTAAACCATTCAATGTTTTTAAAATTCTATAGTGAAGATTTCTTTAAAGCTCGAAGCGTGTCAGCCATTGCGTCTACTATTGCATCCACCACTTTCAGATTAGAATTAACACCCATAACGCCGATGCGAAGAGCTTTTCCCACTGTTGGACCGAAACCAGGGAAGATTATGATGTTGTGCCTGAAATAAAAAATCATATGAAATAGGTAGGACTAAAGTCGCGTTTTGTGATCATAGTTGACTCGTAAGAGCGGACTCACACAGAGTAGCTCAAAGTATCAAGTAGAGTTGCTTATGAAACTCTATCATACGCTTTACTCATCATATCGAGAAGAAGCCAGACTGTGATTTTTTTTATTCATAAAATGTTTTTTATGTATTTGTATGCAGACAACGTCGTGGAGTGGTTTTTTCTAAAACCACTTTGATTTTCATCTAAAACTTTAAATTTTCATAAAAATAATAAAGTCGTTTGACCATGGCGGTTATTAATATTTTTGATAATGTTGTAGTTGTAGGCAAGGCTATATGACCAAAAAAATATTTGTTTCTGATGGATCTCCCTTTTTGTGAATTGGTTTAATAACAGACATTTTTAGGGCATCTGGGAAAACACCCTCTGAGAAGGATTGATTCACTAATAAGGTAAATGGCGGTGTTAATAAAATCAGCATATTTTCTTACTAACAAAGGAGGAATTTCATCAATAGCAAAATATGATTTATTTTTAAGTTTTTTTAAGATACTGCTCATTTCTTTAGTTTCTACTGGGCTTAGAAATAATGAATTTTCCAAAGCGTTATTTAAAAGCGGCATGGTAGAGTTTACGGTGTTTGTGTGCGAATTTCTAATAGATGCAAAAAAAGAGTTAAGCATGTTTGCTACTCAAATTAGTAGCAAACCGCTTAACTCTTTTTTTCATGCGGTCATAAATCATGCAGTTGTTTGATGTTTTCAGTTTAAGATTTTTATACTTTCGTGTATTTTTGTAAGTCTCTTTGTTAATTATTTGCCACATGCATTTAGTTTTATATTGTGAATTAACAAAATTTCGCTTGCTGCACATTTTTTTTAGAAATATTAACAGTTTTTTTTTAACACTGCAATATTGTTTATAGTGAGATTTTATATTGATATTTTAACTTTTAGAAACGAATGGTTTTATAAATCTTTTATAGCGACATGAAGTTTTTATTCTCGTAGTTAAATATATTTTTTTTGTTTTATTTTCATTTTTATTTAAGTAAGATTTAGGTATGATAAGAGAGAGTGGATAAGTATTATCGGTTACAATATTCTAATGTATTTTTTATGAGGATACATACACGGCACCACCAACGTCATGCTGGTCTCTACAAAAGGACGAGAAAATCGTAAAACCATTAATATTTATTATCTTTCTTATGTAACCTTAACCTTAACCACGACTTGGATAGATATATATTCATATATATATCTAATGTGTAAATAAGGAATTTCAGCTATAATGGTTTCTAGGTGTGCTTTGTTTATTACATAATATGCTTTGTATGTTTTGGAACATAACAGTAACGAAAGGAAATGTTACTTGTTGGGGTTTTTTTACTTCTTCTTGGTATCTCGTTAATTACTTGCGGGTTATTCCCACTTCTTAATTGATGTGAAGGTTAGGTTGAGGATCGGTGGTTTGTTCGTAGTTTGGCAGTTATTCAATCGGTTATTGTCATCATATTCTTCTTCAAATTGTTTACTAGAGTTCGTAGTCGTGTCATGATTCGGTAAAAGATTTGTTGCCTCTTTTCCATTGGCAATTAACTTGTTGCCCCTGATGATTGCATGGTGACCGTTTTTGCGTGCCTGTAGTAGAGCACGGATTAATGTTCCTTATGTCTTTCAAAGCTTGCGGACTTAAATATTCGGTAACACCAAATTCGGATTCCTTAAAATATATAGTTTTGTAATACCCATTCGTTTTTTTATCCTTTTACTCAATAGTTCAATTTTGCCAATAAATGTAGCTTCATCAATGTAGCCTGACAAATCCACGTTAAGTGAGTTCTAAAAAAATATCTATAATTCTATCTTAGGTTAGGTTAGGATAGGTCTAAATGCATTGAAGGGAAGGTGGCAAAAGTGCATTGTACTTGATGGTGATTATTCCATGACTGCTTATTTTCTATAGACATTGTGTTAAAAAAAAACGCTTTTCCGATACATTTGCACATTCACGGTCATAAGTTTGCTTGCAAACTTTACATTTCAGAAATCTCCTAGTAGGGGTCTGCGGGTATACTGACACTCTTGTCAGAGTCCGCTCTGAAAAGTTGAGCGCTTTCCTAGTCAACAGAACTATGATGCCTAATTTTTGTCAGAGTGCACTCGGATGCACGGTGCACACGATCACAGTAACGTAAAACGTCATAGTCCACTCTTACGAGTCAACTATGATCGTCAAAACGGGGCTTATGTCGGAGTTAAGTTTGAAATTAAAAACTAATAAAGACGCTATAAGATAATAATTAAGCGATAGCAGTTTCAATCACGATTATTTTTAAGTACCATGTAAATCTTTAAAAGATGATGAAAAATTTCAACAGATCATTTTTCTATTCTCAAAACGATAGCTCATTCGAAACCCAAATTACCATCTTTTTTAAAACTGCTGATTGCTTATTAAGGCGCTACTCCGAAAAAGTATGGACTATTTATCTAGATTTTATGATTTTGCCTCGACACTTTTTCTTTTCGAAAAGACCTCTAAAAAATACGAAAGTTCAAGATTGTTTGTTCTTAAATGGGGTTACTTACACTATTGGAAATTGGTTTAATAAGTGGATACCAATAATATTTAGGATCGTATAGAAGCATTTTTTTTTAAATCGCTGTAGTTTTTTAACACGAAGTGATTTTGTTTTTTTTTTGCCTACTTACACTATTGGAAATTGGTTTAATAAGTGGATACCAATAATATTTAGGATCGTATAGAAGCATTTTTTTTTAAATCGCTGTAGTTTTTTAACACGAAGTGATTTTGTGTTTTTTTTTGCCTAATCTGCAAAATCGGTCTCGATTCCGTGCGCGTCGTTTTCTCATTGCTATCTCGCTTTAGCATCATTTTTTCGAGTATCGCCTTAAAATGAAACATTTTATATTTTGGACTGCTGTGATACCATGTAGGTAGGTGCATAGTGAGAAAATAGAATCGGCAGGTCTGTGGCCGCACTAATCGCGAATTTCGCCTTTGAGTGATTGATTTATGTCTAAAATCACTTAGGCGCTGGTTTCTCTGGCCCGCCGCACTCGACCGACGACGTCTGGAGACGCGTCTGCACGCCGTCGGCCGCGGGCGCATGTGTTGTCTGGCGGATTCGCGTCTGCACGCCGTCGGCCGCGGGAGTCTGGTAGTCACGATTGTGTTTGTACTCAGAGTTGAAATGAACGAAAATTTGTTAACTTTGTTACTGTTAGAAGAAGAAGAGGATGATGCACTTGTAATATTATCAAAGAAAAGAAAAAAAACTAATGAAATGTTCAGAAATCATCAAGATGAAGGTGCATTTTATAATTTGAAAAGTGTTACATCTTATAAAATTTATTAAAACTCGACATTTTTCTTATTAAAATTCATTGTTAAAACCAGGACGCCGCGGCGTGCGCCCGTCGCTATTCTACAAAATGATACTGACCGACGCGTGTGGCGTGCGAGTGCGACGTCGCCCGCTTGCGCCGCCCGCCGCGGGCGACGTTTCAGAGAACCCAGCGCCGAGCATTACCGAACGTAGCATTCGGACGTTGTCGGCCGCGGACACGCGTCCGTCGTCCGCCGCCGGTGGCGGGCGGCCAGAGAAACCAGCGCCTTATCGATTTTGCAACTGACGCAGCAACGTCATCATTCGACTGCGAAATGTCAAAGTATTGGCGGAATTACATTTGTTAAAGTCGTTGCAACGCCTCTTCTCTTGCTAAGTAAACTTGTGTGTTACTTGGGTGTTGTTAATTAATAAAAGTTTTTTTTATAAAGCATAAAAATTAAGTAACCTCTGATAAATTGAGTACTCACTTCTTTATCATGTATCTCACAAATTCCATGTAGTCATATCCTTTAGGTAGCACTATTGTGGTGACAGTAGCCAGTCGGTCTTCCGGTTTTGGGATGAGGAACTGAACCGGTAATTCCTGGAGTCGTTTGTGGAAGTAGGCAGTTGTTGCTTTGTGCCGGTCCCAGGCTACAGGCAGGGTCTCCTTGATCAGCTCTTGGAGAGAGGCGCGCAGAGCCCAGAGTAGAGGACTGCTGATAGTGTGGTGATATCTGTTGATAGATAATCATATCTTGGCACTAGCTTTCGACTTCCTTTCTGTGGAATTTCGAAAATTCCCTAGCGAACATTTGAACGCGATAAAACTATCCTTAGTTTCATCCAAGCTTCAACTACTTATCTGTTTGCCATAATTCAAATCCGTTCAGCCATTTTTGTGTGATAGAGTACAGAGTACAAACATTCAAACTTTTGCATTAAGTATTATTAAAATACTATAAATGCATATGGTTGTATTATACGTCCATTTGTAGTGAACACTTATTTGATAATAAAAAGTCGGAGCATCGTTTGGTCGGTGAATAGCGTAAAAAACGAACTGCTGAAATTCTGGAGCTCAACAGGTCAAACAAATGTGTGATGGCCAGTGCTATGTCTATACACTGAAAACTAAACAAGCACCAGATGCATATGAAATTGAGTGACACTGAGGTTTGCAGTTCCTGCAAACTAGAGAAAATTGTACCCAAACATCTCATATGATGACTGCGAATCCCTAATTCACAAACGCAGTATGCACCTGGGCCAGCACATAATTCGACCGGAGGAACTAAAATCTCTTTAATCTCTTACTTGTAAAGTAGAAGCAACGGTTGTGGCAGCTTTGAACCATAACACTATGATAATAAGGATTTGAAATGAATTATGCTTTTATTAAAGGAGTTTATATTTCGTAGGATATTCCTAAACCCCAACAGCTAAAGTCATGTACCCTACAATTACCTACATGTTAATTAAAAATTATTTAGAAATAGCACTGAAAAGCAGTGCTCTCCTTGCATTTATTATTAAATTATAATTATGTTTTTTCTGATCCAGTAATTATTTTCTTACCCAGGAGTCCCGTAGCAGTTCCACTGTGATGCAATTTGGTTGACATCTAGATAAAATGGTGGGTCGCATTTTCTGTTCTTAATTTTCTCTCTGTAATAAAAAAGTAAAGATTATTGTATAACATATTTATTTTACACTTACTTTTCATAAACAACGACCTATAGATTGATAATATATTACAAAAAGTACGTAATGGAGAAATGGGAAAGAGATGTAAGATTCATTAATTATATATAATTGTACATTCCAATATTTTTGTGATTTCATAAATAAATATTGTCTTTGTTCTTGTAAGACAGGATTAAATAAATAAATATTTGCTTACAATGACACCAATTATCTAGCCCACGTCAAGTTTCATGAAGAACTTATGTTATGGATACTAAATAACGGATAAAACATACCTAAAGACTTATTTTGTGTAAATACATCCATAACATACATATTAAACACCCAGACCAGGACAAATAGACATGTTTATGCACACAAATATTTGTCTTGTCCGGGGATCGAAACCGGGATCTCTGGCGCAGAAGGCGGGCTTAGTACCCCTGCGCCAAACAGGTCGTCAAAGATTATTAGGATTATTGGAACCAAGTTCCTTATGCGGCGCTGCGGAGGGGTACCCTAGCCGGCAAAAAACGTTCGTAACGTTAAAAAAAGCGTAAGATTTTTATATATAGTGTTTTTTATTCTTGCAATAGACTTTGGTGGAAAAATAATTTAGAAAAACTCAAATTAATTAATCATTATTATGTATTATTACTATTATTATAAAAAAATTATATTCATTAATAATAATTATTATTAATTAAATATTATTATTATAAATTAATTCATATTTTAGTTATTAAGTACTTTTGTAAAAAATTACTGTTTGTTGCCAAAAGAATAAATAAATAAAAAATAAAATAAAATTATTATCATTATTATTTTTATTATTTAATAATCATTTTCTTTATACCTCGAATAGAACTTGAAATAAATATTTTTATAATAATAAAATTAAGGAACTTCGTTCCTAGCTGGTGTCCCACGACATCATTCGGTTATTTTAAAATATCAAATAATTTCCTTACTCGGCTCTAGCACTGAATGCCACTGCAGAGATACCGGGGGGCCCACTGAGGGCCTTCTGAGTGGAAGAATAGACTCCATCGACCTCCCACTCGTCCATTAGGAAGGGGACTCCAGCAATTGATACCACCGTGTCCACCAATAACAATGCGCCATATCTGAAAATAATACAATGTTCAATAGAATATGACAGTCCCTGATAAGCAAGCTTCCTCCAAATAAGGAATTCTGATTAATTGCTTAATTACCAAGGTTGAGTGGCTGATAACACGTCAGGAGCTCTATTTTTGAATCCGAATCAGAGAAGAAAGCGTCGACTGTGGCCGCGTGTGCGAGGTGAGTCACAAACGCGGCTTCTAGTAGCGAGCGCGAGTGATTCCCGCAGCTTGTGTCTAGAACGCGGCCACTCGAGCGCCCGGTTTGCGTCGATACTATACAAAATGTATGAAAAAACTCGTCCGTTTGTGGTCGCGTTTAGTGGCATCGAGTAGTGGCTCAATGTGCGGTGCTCTTTAGTCACACTTCCAACTTCACACTTTACGGGGGTTTTTTTTTTCGTTACGGTGGTCGAATGATTCAATGGAAATTTAAATGTCGAACGAAAATCAGTAGAAACTATGCGCTCGACTCGAGACGAGTGAATCAATAATAGAGTTCCAGATAAGAATGTGAGAAAAATGTGAACTGCCCAGAATTTAAATATACGCATAATATCAATACACATAACATAAAATTGTCATAACGATGATGATCATAACGATAAATGTTATAAGCATAACGTTACTATGCACAAGTATTAAATGGTAATAATATGTAAGGCAAATTAATAACAAGTAACTACTTCTGTTTATGATTTTTTTAGTTGGCATTTTCAATGCTATTTTATATGATACATTTTAATAGAAAAATACTAGAAAATATCGACGCAGCTCGCAAATTATTCTCAGGCGGGACCCGAACTCACGACCTTTAAATATCCGGCTCACTTCTCTTTTTTCTATTAAAATTTATCAAATAAGTAGGTACTTCTGTTTTCTGATAAAAAAAAAAACACGAAGTTCAAGGCGAGCAAAAAAAATTTTTCTTCGTTGTGCTGATTGTCAATATACAGTGATATTATAATTTCATAAGTCAAATTATAATAATATTACGGATTTTTATTATACTTCCAACATAATATTCTTGTAGCCATTTTAACCATCAGACATTTGAATTTTTTCAATTTTGATTTTAGTTATTTTAATTTTGGTCTTTTTAATTTTAGACGTTTTATTACGTACCCTTTGTGAAGTTAATTATGATGTGAAAATATCTATTACAGGGCTGTTACAAAAAATACCTAACATCGAAAGCCATCGCTTCTTTTATTTTATGACAATTAAAGTTATAGTTAATTAAATAATATTATGCTTATTATAAATATGCGGGTTCATTATTATGCGTAATAAGTGTTATTCAATGCCTGTTCAATGTTATGCACAATAATGTTACGCCAAATCTGATATGCGAAATCATATTATGACAATTAATGTTAGGCGTAATAAGGGGCACCCTTATGGCCGGGTGGCAATTGGCCATATAAATGGCTCACGATGAAGCAGGAAAGCTTTACGTACTTGTGACAAAGTTGCCCGAGTCCTTCGAGCTTCTGCACAGTGCCAGTGGATGAATCTCCGTGTGTTATAAACAATGCAGTTGGTCGCACTTTCTTTAACATTTTCTCTAGATGTTCGAAGGTGAATGTAGCCGTCATAGGTACCTGCGTCACGATAGTTTTGGCACCTGCGAAAAAGAATTGTGTTTAAGAGGACTGTGTAGCTATAAATAATTTTCGTATAAAAAGAGGGGAGAAGCGATAACGTTTCTCCCCAATTATGATAAATGGGGGAGAAACGATGGGGGAGAAAAAAATATGATGTAGATCTTTATAAAAACTTTTAACGAAATTTATTTAGTAGTTTCAGAGCTATAGCACATTTTCCAAAACCGCAACATTTCCCAATATTTTCCAATATAACTTTGTCATTCATACAAACACTATGAAAAACAAACTTATTTTTGCAGACGAAAAATATAATGGCATTTTGGCAATAATAATAATAGAAACTTTATTGCACACGATACAAAACAAACTGGCCGATTTTTTGTATTTGTAAATCAAAAAAAACATTTTATAAAAAAAAATCAAACCGACTTCAAAAAGTAAAAAATAAAACTTTTGGAGTCGGTGCCAGCCAGGGCATTCTACATTGCACTTCTATTAACTATATATTTTTTTGGCCTTAGCTAGCTAGCACCGACTCCAAAAGTTTTATTTTTTACTTTTTGAAGTCGGTTTGATTTTTTTTTATAAAATGTTTTTATTTCAGATTTTTTAGTTACATCATGTGCCGTTACTTACACTAAAAATCAGCCCATACACAACAATGTCATCTAGGTAAACGACTACTTGCCAAAAGGTGATTGATATTTTTCAAGATTATGAAAAAACTACTAGCCAGATCTTCGTAAAAATTATATGGGACCAAATTGACAGTGTACCCGATCGAACAAAAAAACAATTATTAAAATCGGATCACCAACACCGGAGTAATCGGTATACATACATCAGACAAAAAAAAAAAAAAAATACGCGTTGAATTGAGTACCTCCCTCCTTTTTGTTGAAGTCGGTAATAAAAATAAATAATTAATAATATTAAAAAAATATCAAAATTTTATTGTTTGATAAAATTTTGTTTTTTTTTTATGTTGTTGACAGATCGGATAAGTAGGGCCGTACGTTTTTATTTTAAAGCAATATTGCTCATAACAAAAATAATACGCATATGAATATCCATATATATATATGTTTTAACTATTAATGACTACTCGAGCGTTATAATTTATTTAAGTTAAACTAAGTCAATGTACTAAAAAAACCGTACAGATATAGATTAAGGTGTACTGAATCGAATGACACCAAAATTGCCTTATTTCGTAAAGGTTTTGGGGGTGGATACGTTAGACCACCACCAAGCGCACCATTATTTAGGGTTTTGCATATAGTTAGCTGGATATTTTAGTTTTACATAAACAAATAGCTGTCTAACTTCTGGTGAAGCTAACGGTCTGAACATTTTTCGGGCACTTGTATGAGTTCTGTATATATTAAGTGAGTCATGTTTATTTGATTATTACATCTACTTACATTTCATTTGTTATTACAAGTTAAAAGTCGAGGGTTTATTTGTTTCTTATAAATTGGACATATAATTTCTTATTAGCAGCTTACCTCTTCGTTTAGCTATTTCAAAAGCTCTTTCGTCCCAAATTCCTCTACTGGCTATCAGCAAGGTGTCACCTGGTTCCAACAAGTTGGTGATCACTGATTCCATGGCAGCATGCCCTGCACCACTCACAACCATTACTGCCTTTGTGTGTGTTTGGTACAGGTACTGGATCCCAGCACGAATTTCGTCTATGACCTGTAATTTAAATTTACATATTCTCTCTACGTAAGTATTAACAAAATAAATATTACCTATATTAGTAATTTCTAAGCTTTCGTAAACTCATAGGTACCTAGTCTATCTGTTGTTTAAGTTACAATCACACAAAAAAAATGTGCGTACCTAACCTAAAAATCAGTACGTAAAATCGTAACTTACAATCGGTTTGTAAATAACGAAAATGTATAACAAGCTCATCAGTTTGTATGACATTTCATGCATTAATGTCACTTCCTATTGAAACTGTTGATAAGCCAATTAGTAGGGTGTCAATATTAGGCACGTGGCACAAACATAAGGGATCTTATCGGTTAACGAACCCAATTATTAAGTGTCTACATGTTTGTATTTGCTAGGCCGTGTGGTCCAATTAAACTTATATTAACCGATCGCGGTTTCACCCGTGTGGGGATATCGGGATAAAAAGTATCCTATGATCAAACCAGGCTATCTACTATCTGAATACCAAATTTCATGCAAATTTTTAAGTTTATTCGTAACAAACAAACAATTTTTTTTTCTCTTTATGATGTTTTACAGGGTAGAAAAAAAGATTGTCCTCGGAGGAAAAGTACCTTAAATATTGATGTACGCATATTGTACTCAAAGGAAACATTCCTTAATTTTCAAAGATTTTTGATAAATCTCGTACCTACACCGGGAATCGAACCCACTTAAATGGGAAAAATAACGTCGTCAATCAATATCAATAATACTTTTATGGTACCAATGGTTAGTGTTTATCTTAAAGATTAATTAAGTGTGAGTGATAAACTATCTAAAATTAAAGACAAATTCTGAAAAAATTGTTTCAAAAACTTTATTGAACACAAACTTATTCGTCGATAGAACTCGCGTCTCGTGGTCTTTTATATCGATTTATTTTGCATTTTATAAATAAAAACTTAATTAACTAAAAGTTATAAGCTGTGATGTTGTGATGCTGCAAATGGCTTTCATTTCGAGCAACTTATAAAGTTAAATAAGTGTATTTCATTTGTATTTTAGTAATGAGTACGAGTAAGTACCCAAGTACAATAAAGTATTTTGGACTATTCACTATGTATTATTTTATCTTTACAGACTTTGTCTTTAATTTAAGACACTAAGGGCCGGTATTTCAATATCGACTTATCTTGAATTGATCCAGGATTGAAGATATGTTCCACTTATGTGTGTTTCAATAAACGACTAAAGTTAAGTGACGCTTAAAGTCCATCCTAACTAGCCAATATTTAAGCTAAGGAATTCAGATACTTAAGTGCCGATCCAGGATTCGTTGCTATGGTAACATATTTTTGACTGGCAAAAAGATATTTTAGATTTACATTTAGGTATTTATTATCAGTAAATAAAATGCAGTTGTAGCATAAAAAATATTATAGTGTAGAAATAATGGCAAAAACAAAAAAAACAAAAATATTATGCTAAATTTTGAAGATGATGCGTAATGTAATGTAAAAATTTCGAAGTGAGAAGAAATTCAAAAGTGAAAAATTTATTGGCGCTCTTTTTCATTGTGGAGCCTCCACAACGATTCTCATTGGTCGCTGAGCGTACAAGCGCAGCCAATGAGCGCTCAATGTCAGCAAATGACTACAAAATTCATAGACAATTATCATATTTTGTTTGTTATGTTGCAATATTGCGACGAATCCTAGATTAGCTAAGGCGAGGAATATCCGGATTGAAATACGCTATTGTCTTTCACAAGTGATACTTAGCTCAAATGTTGGACTTAACTTAAGTCATAAGATAAGGTGACATTGAAATACCGGCCCTAAGTAACTTAAGCTAGATTTATATTTATACTTAAGACTGTCGAACGGTACCATAAAAGTATAGGGTGTTATTTTTCTAATTTATGCCGGTTCGATTCCCGGTGCAGGTAAGTGATTTATCAAAAATCTTTAAATGCAGTTTAACTTATTTTTATAAATAAAGAAATTTGAGTAAAAATTACTTACATAAATATTTAGGATATTATTCCTCTAGCTATTTTTCCACCCGGTATAGTTCAGCCATATACTAGATTCAAGATCAAGATTTCGCTGGCATTGCTTCTACGAGTGTTGGCAATCCATTAATAATTCATTCCATTCATTCTAAAATACTTTTAGTAAAATAGTTAGGTTAGGTTTTTAGGTAAGATAAGACTTTTGCGCGGCCTTGATTTAGGTATATTAATTTGTATGCCTTTTTGGTGTAAACTGAAAACCAGCGATTTACTCTATGAGCAGTTACTGATTGGTGTTTATGATCTTAACTATAAGTATTTATAGAAATTTTGTGTAAGAACATTCCATTTTTTCTGTTGTGGTTGACGGTTGGTTGATGTAAATAAAGAATCATCTTATCATGCCATTCCTTTTAAACGTCCATCTCATACTGGTTAAACAAAATCTTTTGCTTACTTTCAGCAATTCGTCGCATATTGGTGTGAGAGTCGGCTTCGTCAGTGCCTCCACGACTGAAGGGTGCAGGTCACATGGACCGGGGCCGCAGAGCAGGGGTTTCACGATATGACGATCAACAATTTTTGGAGGTGGAACTTTTAAGTCTGGAGAAGACATTTCGTTTTTCGTCCGGTCTGTAACAAGAAAAGAAAAAAATTATAAATGTAAGAGGCAAAAGTTATCATCATTATTAAATTTGTGCCTATAGTAAAAATCTACTTCAAAAATAATCTAATTCGTGTATATTAACCCCAATATTCTAAGTCGTTCCTCCAAAACTTTTTACACTCCACTCAACCTCGTCGTGGGTAAAAATGGTAATGTGCGCTAGGCCTAACACGGAGTGGCTACGTACTCTTTGGCTCCTCCAGGTCCTTACGGAGTTATGACTTAGAATACCGATTTTGAGGAGTATTTCGAAGAGGTTTTCAATGAGGTTTCGTTAAGAGGACGAGTAAGTTTTGGAGGAACGACTTAGAATATGGGTGTTAGTGTGCGTGAAATAAAGGTCAGTGCCCCAGCAGTGGGTACAATGAAAAATGGCTGATGACGACGATCGTATTTATACTTAATACTAGCTTTTTTTATTGATACTTATACTTCTTTCTCGTGAAGATAATTGTGCATTTATTTTGAAAATCACGGATTACCAATGTACCTAGATATTTATCAGTAGATCTAATTTTTTTGTTCCATGCTCACTTATCCTCTGACATGATGGATCAGTCTTTGTTCGCTTGGTTTGGGAATACCTATAAGTACTTACATATAATGCGCACATTCAAATTGTCCAAAACCCTTTCTTAGCGCTCACCTACACCATGAAAGGTATCTTATCTCCAAAAATGGTGTCTCTATCTTTATATAAATTTTCATCCCCGATTTTACCCTCTTAGGGGTAAATTTAAAAAATCCTTTCTTATGCTCACCTACGCCATGAAAGGTATCTATCCTCCGAAAATGTCTTCTCTACTTTCGGCCGTTGGGCTCTACGCGTAACTATACCAACGATCAATCAAGAGTTTTATGGGGTTGAATCCTGTCCGGAGGCCAGGTCCGGGGCCGTGTAGTGTCGGCCTGTAATTGCATCCCGTGGGTGTCATAAAAGGCGACTAAGGGACTCAGCCTTCAAGAGACGGGCAGCAGCGTTACCTACAAACTTGGCCATACTGCGATCGCCAACCCGCCTGCCAAGCGTGGCGATTATGGCAAACCCCCCCAATTAAAATGGACAGGCACAAAAAACATCGGCCCAAGTTCCCGGCAGCCTTGCTATTCCTAGCTACGATAGCGGCTATGGTAACGGCAGGGCAGGGGGTGCTAAGAATCCCCGGGCTACGGAAGGCTATCAACAACGACGACCTCTGCACCTGGCAACGTACAACACGCGCACACTGAGGACTGACACGAAGCTAACCGAGTTGGAAGAAGTTATCAGCAGTTTACACTGGGACATTATAGGGTTGTCTGAAGTCCGAAGAGAGGGTAAGGACTCGTTAATTCTTGACTCCGGTAACCTGCTGTACTACCGGGAGGGCGACCAACAGTCCATAGGTGGTGTCGGTTTCATCGTCCACAAGTCCCTTGTCAACAACGTGATCACTATCGGAAGTGTGTCGACCAGAGTAGCGTACCTGATACTCAGAACATCCAAACGGTATTCGTTGAATGTCATACAGGTCTACGCTCCGACCTCGATGCACCAAGATGACGAAGTGGAGGCTATGTATGAGGACATCTGTAGTAGAGTTAGTTTTGCATACAAAACCCACTACACAGTTGTGATGGGGGACTTCAATGCGAAGTTGGGGAAACGTTGCGGTGATGAGTTGAGAGTGGGGCAATATGGAGTTGGAGGACGGAATGCCAGAGGCCAGATACTGGCCGACTTTGTGGAGAGGAAGGAGCTCTTTATGATGAACTCCTTTTTCAAAAAGCCGGAAAGCCGAAAGATGGACCTGGATCAGTCCGGACGGTACAGTAAAAAATGAGATAGATTTTATCATGTCGACGAGGAAGCAGAAATTCAATGATGTCACCGTGATCAACACCGTCAAGATGGGGAGCGATACCGATTAGTACGTGGCACATTGAATATCAACGTAAAGCTGGAAAGATCGAGACTGATAAAATCAACGCTCCGACCATTACCGGCCCATATCCAAAACCCCGAGAGTTTTCAACTCGAACTCAAAAACCGCTTCGAAGCCCTTGAGAACAGCATAGATGTGGACGATCTACACAACATGGTGGTGGACACTGTCCGTACGGTAGGGTCTAGGTTCTTTAAGACCCGCCGTACCAATTTAAAAAAACTCTCCGACCACACACTCCTACTCATGGATCAGAGACGTGAAATGAGGCTTCAAAACTTAGCGGATGCTCATCGCTATCGGCAACTAAATAGGCAGATCTCTAAGTCTTTGACAAGCGACCTTCGCCAATTTAATACGAACTGTATTATAGAGGCTATCGAGCGTAACAAAGGCTCCAAAGTGTTCGCGAGAGATCTGTCTATTGGGCAAAGCCAGATGACGAAGCTGAAAACTGACGACGGTCGGTCGCATCATTTCTACGATACCTGAAATCCTGAGGGAGATCGAGAGTTTCTATGGGCAGTTATATTCCACGCAGACACCTGTTGAAAGCAAGGCTAAAGACCCCAGAGCCAAGTTAACCCGACACTTCACTGAAGATATCCCAGACGTCAGCCTGTACGAGATTAGTATTGCTCTCAAGCAACTGAAAAACAACAAGGCGGCGCCGGGCGATGATGGAATTACTGCAGAACTTCTGACAGCGGGCGGTAAGCCGATACTCAAAGTCCACCAGAAGCTATTCAATTCCGTTATCGTCGAGGGCAAAACGCCAAGAGCATGGAATATAAGTGAGGTAATTTTATTCTTTAAAAAGGGTGACAAGACCCGGTTAAAGAACTTCAGACCCATCTCACTTTTAAGCCATGTTTATGTTTTCGAGAGTCATCAAGAATCGTCTTGCTCGCGAAGACTTTCAACCTCCCGAACAAGCCGGGTTTCGAAAAGGCTTCAGTATCATAGACCACATCCATACGCTGCGGCAGGTTATACAGAAGACCGAAGAGTATAATCTGCCACTTTGCTTGGCGTTCGTGGACTATGAGAAAGCCTATGATTCGATTGAGACCTGGGCGGTGCTGCAGTCTCTCCAGAGGTGCCAAGTGGATAAATGATGAATGATAAATGATAAATGTTAAAATGATCTACTATAGGTATATCGAGGTGTTAAGGTACTTATACGAACATGCCACCATGTCGGTCCGATTACATAACCAGAACACAAATTCCATCCAACTGCAGCGAGGTGTGAGACAGGGAGACGTAATTTCTCCGAAACTGTTCACAGCTGCGTTGGAGGTCATCTTTAAGCTTTTGGACTGGAAAGGACGCGGCATCAACATAAATGGCCAGTATCTGACACACCTTCGTTTTGCCGATGATATGGCTGAGACCCTGGAGGACTTGAACACAATGCTCGAAGATCTCCGTAGTGCTTCCCAAAGAGTGGGTCTTAGGATGAACATGGATAAGACGAAAATCATGTCGAATTCCCATGTCATACCCACTACAGTTCACGTTGGGAACACTACACTCGAAGTTGTTGACCATTACGTTTACCTTGGACAGACAATTCAGTTAGGTAAGTCCAACTTTGAGAAAGAGATCTCCCGTCGAATCCAACTCGGATGGGCAGCATTCGGGAAACTCCGTAAAATCTTAGCGTCCAACTTACCTCAGAGTCTCAAGACGAAAGTCTACGACCAGTGTCTGTTGCCAGTGATGACTAACGGCAGCGAAACGTGGTCGCGAACTATGGGTCTGACAAGGAGGCTCAAGGTAACTTAGCGTGCAATGGAGAGAGCAATGCTAGGCGTTTCCCTGCGTGATCGAATCAGAAATGAGGAGATCTGCAGAAAAACTAAAGTTACTGACGTCGCTCGAAGGATTGCTCAGCTGAAGTGGCAGCGGGCGGGACACATAGCGAGAAGAACCGATTTCCGTTGGGACGGAAAGGTTCTGGAATGGCGACCGCGTACCGGACGACGATCCGTGGGTAGGCCCTCCACAAGGTGGACCGACGATCTGGTGAAGGTCGCGGGAAGCCGCTGGATGCGGGCAGCACAGGACCAATCGACGTGGAGATCCTTGGGGGAGGCCTATACCCAGCAGTGGGTATCATGTGGCTGAGACGACGAATCCTGTCCACCGTGTCAGACTTCAAAATGAATGTCATTTTTGCAATCAAAATCCCATAAAACCTCAAAAACGACATCCATATCGATTTTAAGGTTTATTTCTCCATTTACTCACTAAGGGGTTGATTTTGGAAAATTACGATATATATGTTTGTTTATTTGTTTTTAATTTACAACCCTAAGGCTAATTAATAAATTTTGCGATTTTTACTTTCAAAATGAAAGACTTTCCATACACAACTTCAACCCCTTTTTCACCCCTTCGGGGATAGAATTGTCGATAACACTATGCCACATAAATATTAATGTTTGATCGACAGCCTATACATACAATTTGAAGATCCTTACTTAGAAAGTGACGGACTTTCATACAAACTTTCATCCCCTATTTTAACCCTTAAGGGGGCGAATTTAGAAAAAATTTTTCTTAGTGCTGAACTACACCATGAAAGGTATCTCCAAAAATGGTGTCTCTAGTTTCGGGCGTTTGAGCTCTACTCGCATGACTTTAGAAACTTATTTATATACCATAGATAAAGCTGAAGAATTGAAAAATCAATGTAAATTGTCTGGAATTATTGATTTAGTGATACCAACGCAATAACAATAATTATAAAAAAATACAATCAGACAGAGGTTTGCGTATAAACTTTTATGAAGATCAATCATAAAAGTCGAACATAGTTTTACGTAAAAATAAATACTATTAAAAATTAAAACTGTCAGTATTATTTTTTTGTGTTCTGTGATTTAGTATAAATACTATCATTTAATAAGATTTTATGAGATGTGCAAAATGCGATAAGCTTAGCTATTTTTTATTAATTTTGAAACTGGTAACCTTTTTTTTAATTTAAGTCACAAACACAATTTTTTCCTTCAATGGTTTTAGATCATGTAGTATTAAATAACATTCTAGTTACAGTTTAAGTTTTAGATTAATGTCATGTGTTCGAGCTAGGGTATAAAAAATTAAAACCTGCATCTCAATCAAACATTATATTATAAAGATCAAAAACTACTTGCACTCGTGTTGTAAAATGTTTTTTAACATATTATTACACCAATTTCAATATCGTAATGTATCTCATTACGCACTTGTGCGGTAATGTAATGTAAAACGCACGGTTTATCAAGATGCTCCGTCTAAAACGAACGGTACTTTTTTAAATCTTAGCAAAGAGTTTTTATGTCAGAAAAGAGGTCAACATTTTCTGAATAAAATTAACTTTGGGAGATAAGATATAATAAATAAACATTTCATTCTTTAATTTAACTGATTATGACAATAAATTACAACCATCTGTAACAAAAACACATTACAATTTTAATTTAGTTTATTAGTAAAACTGGCTGTTTTTCTAATAAACTAAAGGCGCTGATGCGCGCGCATCGCTAATTTGTGAACAAGTAAAAATTATTCCCCGCGCTTTTTCTTTTCGCTGTATTGTTTTTATTTGAAAATGTCGTCAAGTAGTGATGACTTTATGAATTCGACACCGCCAGAAGTCCCAGAGGCAGTGTAAAAGGCTACTCTAAGCCTCTTGCCCGAAAACTCGACTGATAGATACTTACAAGCGTATACAAATTTCATCAAACAACAAAAACAAGCAAAGATGCAAATTCATTTTCAGAAAGTTGTGTTTTTAGCCTATTTCATGGAACTTTCTCAAAAACCTAAGTCAAGCTCATTGTGGTGCTACTATTCAATGCTATAAAGCACTATGAAAACAAAACATGGTAAGTATTGATAATTTATTCGTTTAAGAAAGTCCGAGTTTTATTAATTTCCTCGCAAATATGATATAAAATGTCGTATGACATACATGCGCTTTGATAATTATAGCCTCTGCTTTCTTGTAGCCCTCGCCTGCGGCTCGGGCTAGCAATATCGCCTCTGCTGTAATTTTCAACTTACAGCACTTATATCATAATGTACTATTGTTAGCTAAAAATAAAACTCATGCAGATTTTTGGTTGGAGTTTCCTCCTTTAGTGACTAGTGTGAACATTCATATTATTAGTTATTAGCAAATAGTTATTTATTATGCAAGGCTGGAAAGTTTGTTATTAGCGGCGGTTACCTCTATTGGAACCTCAAGAAGTGAAGGATTCTAGGATTGAACCACGAGCGTAGCGAGTTGTTTAAAGATTGAATCCTGAGCGAAGCGAGGATTTCAAAGGTACAAGACGCTAAAAACTGTTCTGCCCAGCGCAATATACAAATATTAAATATACCTTATTCTCAATGTTTTAATGATATAAAAACTAAAATAAGAAAAAGGGAGTATTACAGTTAATTCAAAGTTATTTAAAGTAGGAATATATAGTATAGGAATATATTTATTATGGGGCTCCAGTAGAAGCAGTATTATTTACAATTACTTTTTGATTTCTATTGTGCAAGTATGACTTCAAAAGGCTAACTTATTTTTATAAGAGACACCATAATGTTCTAGCTTCTTTAAAAGTGTAATAACAATAAAAACGATTCGGTAAATGTTGTCAATGACATGAGGTACAAGACAAAGACAATTTAAAAATGCGGGTTTATGTCACGTTCCGAAATCCAATCATAGGTTGTGAAATCTCACCCAGCGTAATATAAAATTCTTATAACAAATAGTTAATCTTATTCTTATTGTTTTTATGATTCAATGGACTAAAACTGTTCCTTTGGATGTACGACGTCGTTACCAGGATCTTATGCATTTGTATAAAATCATTCATAGTTTTATTGATTCCCCTAAATTACTATCCTTAATTAATTTTAACACCAGGCTATTGATTAGAAACAGAAAAAAAAAACATATTTGTCTTACAAACATTTAAAAATAACACTTCGTATTATAACCCCATAGTAAGAATGTGCCGGCAATATAATGATTTAAATAATGATCCAATCAAATTCTTACTTGGTTTGATGCAAATAACTTACAACTTAATGCAAGGAAAACCAAATGTATCCTATTTTCTTTGCCTAATGTAAAAGTCCTGCCAATAGATGTTGAAATTAAAAAAGAACAATTAGATTTAGTCGATTCAACTGTTTTCTTGGGTGTAACTCTAGACACTAAACTCCAATGGGCCCCACATATCGCGGCATTA
The DNA here is from genome assembly GCA_910589605.1 of Chrysoteuchia culmella. NCBI lineage: Eukaryota > Metazoa > Arthropoda > Insecta > Lepidoptera > Crambidae > Chrysoteuchia > Chrysoteuchia culmella. The sequence continues at coordinate 13,508,155 of OU342651.1, read as the reverse complement.
GCTGGTAGACTTGGCTCGGCTGCATATGCTATTAGAAAAATTAGACAGTTAACAGATGTTGAAACTGCTCGGATTGTATATTTTAGTTATTTCCATAGCATCATGTCTTATGGTATTCTTTTGTGGGGGACAGCAGCTGATATAAACACTATATTCATTTTACAAAAACGAGCAATAAGAGCCATTTATCAGCTAGGGTCTAAAACATCTCTTAGGGATAAGTTCAAAGAGATAGGTATATTAACAGCTGCATGTCAATTTATTTTGAACTGTATAATTTTTGTTCGTCGCAATCTATCAGAATATACCAAACATAGTGATGTGCACAATCTTAATACGAGAAATAAAAATAAACTTGTAATGCCTCGATACAGGCTAAAAAAGGTTCACGGATCTTTCTTGGGTCTAGGTGTAAATTTTTTCAATAAAATTCCACAATGTATTTTGGATTTGCCTTTTGAAAAGTTTAAGATTCATGTAAAAGATTGTCTACTAAAGAAAGGATATTATACTATAAAGGATTATTTGAATGACAAAACAGCTTGGTCATAAATGTTTTGTTTTATTTTTTTCGAAGTTGTTGCCGTGTCATTAATTTGTTTAGTATAGTATTAGATTAAACTTTTAACGCAGGTAGCTTGAGTATGTCAAATGTGTTGAGATATTTATATTTTTGTTTCAATTTTATAAATTCTATGTTATTTATGATGTTTTGAATTGAGAACGTGGCACTGCTTGATCAGAATAAATAAAAATAAGTAATGTTCTCCAATTATTCTAATTAAGTATATGAAAGCCATTATTATTATTATTTTTAATTTACTTTAAATACGCTTTATGATTATGACCCAGCTGATGCGTCTTCCAGTAACATTGTAAGTTGCGTCTTATATTAATGCACTTTTATCTTTCTTTTTTTTGTTTTTGCCATTGTATTTTTATATTTATACACTTTAACATAAGTACCTGAAGTACGTCATGCTCACTCAAACGTTTCTTCGGCGGTGTCGTGTGAGGCGGGTCGTTACGTTCCCTAAAATATGGTTGAGCGAAGCGATGGCTGGTTCATGCGTCATGCTCGTGAACGGGTGCCGCCAGCGGAAATGGGTCTACTTCAGTCTGCTTGTCTTAACGTTGTGCTTAGAGATTAAATATTTTCATCTAAAATAAATTGCTATCGACCTGTATGTACGTCACAACTTGCAGTACAGTAACCTTGTAATGCGAGAAATGTTAAATGTAAGTCCTTCCTTACGAGTTGAAAATTGTTTACGGTTAGGATAACCATAAAATGTAATATTATAATTAGTATTTTCTTTTGTGATGGAAGTTGACCTTACTGATAATTGTTAAGCTCACTTTTCAATTTGACGACTCTGTATGAAATAAAACAGGGAGAAAAAAATAGCCCTTGACGAGTTTCTTGCCGGTTCTTCTCGTTACAAGGTCTCCCGCCGTAGGGTTTGTGAACCGATGGCGTAGCTTCTTTGACGTTCATAAGTGCTTGTAACAGCCTAGACCTAGACTGAATAAATGATATTGATTTTGATTTTTTTTTTATTTTAATCATGTCAAATAAACAACTCGATATCTACACTACAAAGCACACTGTGTTTAAGACTCAAGCAAAAAATATATTTTTTTAACTTCATATTAATAATATTCAAATTCCTTGATTATTTAATAACTTATTTCAATCAAGTTTATGTCTCCGATCACTGTATAAATTATTTATTTATAAATTATATGTATCCTATAATAGTATAATGTAATCTAATAATCGTAGATAATCACTGTAATATGTTAATTTATTTTTACCGTAATTCTATAATCTTATGTTATTTGATTAATGTAAATTCTACTGCATTTATATGAATACTTTTCTTGTATAATTTTCTTGTTTAATATTTATCATTTATAGCAAATTTATTGGCAATGTTTATTGTAGTTATGTTTTTTTTTTCTTCTTATGTTTTCGCATCTCATAATTTTCTGTGTGTACACGTATTTGGATGTCAGTTTTGTTCGAAACTTGCATTGCTCTCTTTTCATGTTGTTATTGACTGTTATCTGTTGTGTATACCATAAATAAATAAATAAATAAAACAATATAATAACACCAAAACAGAGTATTATAATTAATTCAAAGCTATTTAAAATAAGAATAAAATGTAACAAAAAAGTCAATAATGTGATTGGAACGCATTATGTCATATTTTTAGGTATTAAATTAAAAAAAAGTACTTTACCGCGCTAGGCCGCAAAAAGCGATTTTCTACGAAGAAACTGAATGACAAAAGCTCCTATTCCGAGCGGGTAAGGTAAAAAAAAAAAAATACATGTGTGTACTTGAAGCAGCATATATATGTCATACGAGGTCGCATTGTGAAAAATGGGAAGACTATATGGGGTCCGATTCAATTTGCTATCGCTTTCATTTCCGTGCTATATCTTGTCTTTTGTCGTACTTGTCAATTGTCAATGTATACAGTCTTCGTCACAGATTGCAACGCAAATTACTGTTTACGTTGGAATCTGTATATCTATTATAAAACATCATTGGTTATATGATATTATAACTCGTCCTTTTTAGGGTTCCGTAAAAAGAAACCCTTATGGTGCGACTCAGTCGGTCTGACACAGCTGGATATCTCAAAAACTACTAATGCTATGAACTTGAAATTTTGAGTAGTTTTGGATTTTGTTTGCCCAACTATTTTGCAATTGAGAGAAATAAATATATATATTTTTTACAACAGGGACTGACAGGGGGTCTTAAATAAATTAAAGTTTGGCTACTAGAGCATGTAGGGTATTATAAGAAAGCTTGCACATTTTTTTTCTTTTGTTTTTAGACCGCATAGTTATCGACTTTTGATGAAAATTATAAAAAAATCCCGTTCCCCTCCCTTATCACCGAAGTTTACATACAGAAAAATTTGAAATAATTCTGTGATAGAAGTTTATGTAAAGATTACAGGAAAATAAAACAATATCTCTAAAGAGCATAGGTACTTTTTAATAAATCTTTAAAAGAGTGTTACGCACTTGGGGACAGCCGTGTTTATTCAACACACACTGCCTCCAAGATGCGGTCTGCTAAGCTAGCTCAGATGGGCACGAGACTCATGGGAGTGTGCGTGGGTTCTACCTCGATGGCTGTTACACTCGGAAATAAAATATTGAGATTAGTTCACTAAAAGGTTCTAATTCTTACTTCTAAAGAGGGCGCCACCAACACAGGAGTGTTGGAATAAATCAAACAAAGTGATACATTTCTGACAAAAATTCCATGTATATTGATGTTAAACCAGTCATTATTTAAAATTACAAACAATTCTTTCTAAACATTATTAGCAGAAAACATGGGCACTGTTAATAAAACTCATTAAAAGTTAAAGAATAAAAATTACATGTGGGTACTCAAAAACTCATGGTAAATTATTTGGTCATGACCTGTGGAAACAAGAATCAGTGGAAGCGTCCTTCCATGAATCTATTCTGAAGCTAAATGTACAATCCTAAGTTACTTCTATATTAAAATTACATTAATACAACCGTTTTACATGTCGATGAAATTCTCAAACAAAAAGTACACAAAAACATACGGAGTTCGTTGTTAGCTTACGCAGCCATCCTCCAAGGTGTTGGTGCACTCACTCTCCCATGCATCAGAGGAGAACACTTCTATATTCTGTGGCCTGAGACGAGACACACTGCATCAAGGGGACATGTGCATCAGCCCGGGGAAAGTTGTCAGAAATGTAAATAAAATAATTTAATTTCTGGCTTAAAACAAAGGAACGGCTCTCTGAAACAAAATAAGAGAGCACACGATAATTCTCAAGAAGTTCCACCATGAAGCGTGGGACTCCAACCAAGACGAAACGGTATGAAAAACTCACCTGCCGCTCCTATTAAAATTCTTGAATTTACATAAAAAAGATATATTGGCACTAGGCCATATCGATGACAATCACCACCCCATCTTCTTAACAATTAGATCGGACGATCTCAATCAAATTTCTCTGCTTCCAATATTATTTGTCGTATCGACCGACACCGAGGATCGAAAGGAAAAAGGCAAGTCACCGTCACCGGCGACCATAGACGAGCCGAACCAAAGACAATGATATATTGTTCCAGAATTTTCCACAAAAAGAATTTAGATTTTTATTCTACAACTAATTGAAATGTATTTTAATAAATACAGAAGACATACTGAAAGTAAATAAAACCATTACAATATTAAAAAACATTAGACAATAGCAATAAATATGCAATGAGTAACCTTCACAAAGACAGCAAGTTGTGATTTATAACATTAAGTTATTGCCTGTTACGAAACGTAAAACGTCAGATGTCATGTCATTCGCTGTCAATGTCAAAGTCACTCAAAACAATAACACTGGTAGTTGTCATTGTGAAAATATTGAAAACAACAAAATATTACGGAATGAACGCTAAAACTTTGGTAAATACGTGTAAAGAATGATTCTGCAATGAAATAGCTCGTTGCGCATGGAACCTACGGTTAGTAACACTAAAATCAGTGCCACAAATGAATGGTAAACAAAACACTATCGTGTCTGGGGCGACGGTGTATCCCGTGATCTGTTTCGGCGTCGTTGATGGTGAATTCAACACAGGGCCTGAGCCCAGTCCTGCGAATAGACCACCAGACACACCCTCACTCCAGTCTCGAGAGTGAAAATACCACGGTTGCGTATTATACACGCAACAAGAGTGATTTATACTTATTTGCTTTTGGTTTGGTAAGTCGATGTATGGTCGATATTATGATGGTACGAAACCCTCGGTGCGCAAGCCCGACTCGCTCTTGACAGTTTTTTTGTAATTGACCAAAGTTTTTAGCTGAACTATCACCCAAAAGTGCCAAGGATCGTGTGAACGCGGCCCCGTAACCGACATTCCGGAAACCGTGAAGTTCGGTTACCGAATCGGGTTAATGTTTAGATTTAGTGCTAATAGGGTGGTTGTAAATTTACTACAGTATTCTGGCGGCTGAAACGCTATCCGATGGCACATTTGGCAAGTATTCTGCGCCAGAGGCGGGAATCGTTTGCCATTTACAAACTCTTTATTTGTTCTGTTGTATGCTGAATGTTTTGACTTCCATTGCTTGCGTGAAATCTGACCAGAAAGTTTATTGGAGTGGTTCACGGATACGTTTTTTAGGATGCTTATTACGGTTTCTAGTTGAAACTTTGTGTTGAGTTTTGAATTAGACCAGGGAAAATACCACGAGCTGTCCAGCAATATTAAAGTAATATTGTAAGCGAGAAGCGGAAATTAAAAGCTAAACTCGAAGAACGGTAGACTAGACATTAAAAGGTTGTGAGCACTCTTTGAAAGAGCAATGCTTAGTTTTGGCGCCTTTCGAAAATGCCTGCACACCATTTAGGGGCTCTATATTTGATTCACTCGCGTCTAATCGACCGATACAAGCCAGCGGCGACGACGCGTGATTTAAGTCGCATGCGTCAACACTATTTTATACGAGTGATAAAAAAATAGAGCTCCTGACCTTATTCAATGGATAACAAAGTTACTGAGACAGCACATTTCGAAACCGTATCCATTCCGAGATAAATTCACCTATTGATTACATTTTTTTTTAATATAACCCCTTTTTGCGATTTTATCTGTCTTATAATAATGGGCAATAATTTTTACAATGTATATAATTATATACAGTAATATATACGGATGGACTGCGGCATTTCTCTACTGTCCTAGAACCTACTAAGCTGATTGTAAAATATATTGCTAATATTATTTAATATAGTATTATTGTTTTAAACATTCAAAATTATAAACAAATAAATACTATTTTTCAATCTAGGCTGTTACTTATGAACGTCAAAGAAGCTATGCCATCGGTTAACAAACACTACGGCGGGAGACCTTGTAACGAGAAGAACGGACAAGAAACTCGTCAAGGGTTGTTTTTTTCTCCCAGACTTATTTTATTCAGAGTCGTCAAATTGAAAAGTGACCTTCAACACATCAGTAAGGTCAATTTATCAAAGTACATTTTATCTGTAAACAATTATATCCTAACTGTAAACAATTTTCAACCCATAAAGAGGGACATTTCTAGCATTAGGTACAAGATTACTGTACTGCAAGCTGTGACGTACTTACGTATTATTTTTATAACACCATCGGTCTGAATACTTGTCCGTGTATTTCACAAACAGCATGTGTAACACATAAAGCGGACGATAAGAAAGGGCAATAGTGCATTTTGGTATCGTGACGAGGTTCCTATTTGAGATAAGTGTATTGCGAAGACGTCTCGTGAGATTGAGTCGTGTGACGTGGGAATAAGCGCAATGTTCGCGCGACAAATTGATTCTCTTCCCGGCGCAACTGCCGATGTTATCCAAGCATCCTTGTGGACTGGCATCGTGTTGCCAGATCACTCCGAAAAATGAAACCGGTAGCGATTGGAATTTTCGATTTGGTGTGTTCGGATGATCGTGTTCTTTTTTACTTTTTTAATGTATAAGACTTAGGGCCAGTTTCACCACCGACAGATAAGTTTTGGATAGCTTAGCTGTCGGTAAGATAAGCTATCCAGAACATATTTGTCGGTGGTAAAAGCGACCCTTAATAGTTTTATTTGAGCTCACACTAAATCTTAAAACAGTGTGGAATTTATCAGTATTTTATGGTATGAATGCTGAAACTGAAACTTGAAATACTTAGAACCTATTGTACAGTTAAGATTGAAATTAAGCTTTTCGCATCTTTTTGTTCAAATAGGGATAAAAAATACGAGGAAATTATACTGTATATATAAAGAAAATAAGAAGAAGTTTTTACTTAAAAACAATTTGTTTGAAAATCCTTATTCACGATTTTCACGAATAAACAAAACCAAGCAAACATAAATGCTACTCATACTTTATCTCCCTTGATTGTTCAATATTTTCTCAAGGAACTCGGGCCAAAGTCGGTTATCTTACGTTGGCAACACTGACCTCCGCCGAGAATTGCGCTCAAATAAGGCGGGCCGGGTGTCATCTCGCACCCGGATCAACCGTGAAACTACCCTATAAATGTTAACAGGTCCGCAACGAAACACTTGAGATTTCATAAATGCTATATAAAAAAAGTCAGCACTTTAATAATAATTCATTCGATAGAAAAGTAGGGAAATCAGCACTATAAATGATCTCATAAAAAATAATACATTTATTCCGTAAAAGCTTAATGCCCTTGTGTTGAAAAATTAGAACAACGTAAGTATTATAAACGCCGAGGATTGCACACAAATAAGGCGCCATACACACGGGCAGCAGTTTTGCTGTCAACAAGCCAAAAACAGCTGTCACAATGGCAACAAAAGATGTACACAAAGTAGCTGCAGCTGTCGCCTTTGGTCGACGCTTGCTGTCGACACCAGTCGATAGCTGCAGCTGTGACTGCGGCGCTGTCGACGTGTTGAATAATGTTGCCGACCAATGTCGACAGCTGCAGTTAGCGCTGCCGACAGCTGATGCTGTCTCTGACGACAGCTGCAGTTGGCTCTGTCGACAGCAAAGTGCTAGTAAAATAAATAAATAGTTGCATATAAACACCAATTATCTAGCCCACGTTAAGTTTCACGAAGAACTTGTGTTATGGGTACTATATAACAGATAATAGTAGATTATGCACTAAGGGGATAAAGCAGTGTCTTACGTCACGGGCAACATATTGAATCCTGAGCGAAATGAAGGATTTTGTAGTTAATTACGACGTTACGACTTAAGACTTACGACTTAAGCGAAGCGAGGTAATTATGGTAAGAATCCTGAATGAAGCGAAGGATTCAAGTTGCCCAAGGCTAAGACGCTTTTATACCCGAGGAGCATACTCTACTTTATATACCTACTGTGTCTACTGTGACGTTAAATAAAACCAATAAGTGACAACATATCGCGCAAAAAAATATCGAACGGATCGAAAAACACCGATTTTTTCTTTAGATATTAAGTTCCGGTGGCAATGCAATGATAATTTTCATTATATTATCTGTGTGTGGCTGTGACCAAGAGTCTAGACTACACACATTCACAATTTGATGATTTACCATGTTTTACTGAAAGTAAGACAAAAGACACAAAAAAGCATGAAAATGAAAGAGATAGCTATTACATTATATTTGAATGTGTTCACAATACCACATAATTCCAATTTCAAATGTTTTCTTGGTGCTAGGGACCCCGATACATACAGCCATGTCTAAATTTTTCATAGGAGTCAAATCTCATTACAGTGTCAATTTTATAGTTAAAAACTCCTTGGACCAATAAGTTATGCCTTGAACAGAATTGGATTTTTAAAACTATTATTGATAAAGTTTTTGTTGACATTTTGGCGTTCCAAATTTAAATGTTATCATAATTACACAAGGGAAGTTCCATACAACATTAGCTCTCTCCGGGCATTAATAGCTTACTTTCAAGTTGAGAATATTTGATATTTAATAAGTGCTACAGATGCAGGTGGCAGTGTAAAAATCCGGATCAACCGTGAAACTACCCAATAAATGTTAACAGGTCCGCAACGAAACAGTTCAAATTTCATAAATGTCCTAAAGAAAAGTCGGCACTATAATTCATTCGATAGAAAAGTTGGGATATCAACACTTTAAGATCATATAAAATTATAATAACAGATAACATGCTACGCAATAATTCCGTGAAAAGTTTTACTATAAATATTTCACTGTTGTGAGACCCGGCGGTATTGTGTTGTTACGGAATCATGACAAAAGATTTTACCAATATAGATTTTAACTCAACAATAATCATTATATAAAAGCAAGGTTTTTTCCATAAAAGTCATCGCTTAGTTCTTAAATCTTATATTGGTTTTATATTGCGTGTTATTTTTAACCCCCGATGCAAAAAGAGTAGTGTTTTAAGTTTGACGTGTGTGTTATCTCAGTTATATCAGTTATCTATCTGTATGTCTGTCTGTCTGCCTGGGGCAACGTAGCTCCTAAATGCCTGGACCAATTTTGATGCCACCAGAACGGTCCGCAGAGTGCAGAGTACGCAACTCCTCGATGACTTCCTGCACACATATCGTGTTTAGGCTCGTTGAAACGGTCCTGATAAGGGAATACCATACAGTTTGTGACTTTGACCTAAGTTTGGACACAGGGCATTTGATCTTAGTAATTAAAATTTAAAAAGCTTGAAATAAAACTTAAATTAAATGGTCTTTTTTAATTATTTTATATAAGTTTTTGTGTTTTTTAATTACCGACATTTCTGCCACCTTTGGGCCAAACGGGATAACTTCAAATTACCTAAGTGATCTAAACAAATTAGTCTAGTCTAGAGCTGTACCTATGTATTTACTTTTTCTCTATTTACAATCTACAGGTAGAGTATTGTATAAACGTACTGAATTCTCTAGTCATAACATATTTTTTATTTTTATTTAGAAGATAACGGGAGTTTAATTAGGTATCAGAGTTAAGATTATTTATGTGACTGTGAGAGTAATTAAATGAATATTTTGACGAACTGTTTGGCACAGGGATACCTGCCTTCTGCACAAAGGATGCGGGTTCGGTTTCCTCATGAGACAAATGAATAGGTACATAAGAAAGAACATAACTGTTCGTTTTGGTATAGGTGTATTCTATGTAAATCATGTATGTTTTTATAAAAAAATATAATAATATAGTAAAAAAGTATGAAGAAAAAATTGTAATTATGATATATAAAATTTTAATAGAAAAGTATTGGAAAAAATCGACTTGACCACAAGTTATTCTCAGTTAGGACTCGAACATAACTACCACTTAGCTGCCAAGCCTTAAGCCTGAGCCGAGCTGAAGGCTCGGTAGCTGAGAGCAGTGGGTCGGATACCCAAGGGTCGCAGGTTCGAGTCTGAGTATAACTTGTGGCTGAGTTGATTTTTTCCATATTTAAAAAAAAATCTAAGTATAAAAATAGCGCTCACACTGGGAGATGGCTAAAAAAATAAAATACCCAGATTCGCCATACATTTCTTATATGTGGTTTGAAAGAATTAGTTATTTACGTTAAAAACATATATTTATTTACTACAAAAAGCAGTATTTCAGTATTTCCCAAGCTACTAAGATTCGTAGAGAGGATTTTTAATAGAATGGTATAAAAACTCGTTGGACCTATGTTCGTTAATTGAGTTCGTCAAGTCAAACTATGGTAATTGCAGCAATTTGCCCTTGTTTCAAACCCTAGACACGCCACTGCTAGGAAGAGATATGCAATGCACCCCGAGAGAATGAACCATAAGTATATAATGACAAAAACCAACTTGAAAAAGTAAAAAATAAAACTTTTGGAGTCGGTGCCAGCCAAGGCATTCTACATTGCACTTCTATTAACTATATTTTTCTTTTTCTTGCCTTAGCTAGCACCGACTCAATTTTTTTTTACTAATTGTTTTATTTAGCTTGTTTTTTACTATTCATATTTTTTGTTATCGTTAGACATGTTTATAAGTCTGTTCATTTAATTTATTGCGTTATTATTGCTTGGTCGTGTGTCAGTTTATTTATTATAGTCCAGCTCTTCAATAAATAGACATTCAAGCGATTTGATTCCACTCAAGGCTACTAATGATTGGTCAGCAGTGGAGAGCTTTGATTTATACTAATAAAACAATACTGTGACTGACAGACAATGCATAAAGCTGAAATTTTGATTAACGATGTAGGCGAGCAGTAAGGAAGGATTTTTTTATATTCCCACGGAAACGGGAATCACGCGGGTAATAATAAATATACAACAGCATCGTCGACAGGGTTCTCTGCATTTTTTTAATTGTAAGCCCAGCATAATATAATTAACATCATCCTTCTATCAGCAGTACAATGAGTGTAGCGGTTACCTCGTTTTATAAAAGACTTCTTATGGCCACCTCCGGCTCCACCATCAGGTCAGCTCCATATCATTGGAATATATATATATATGAGTACCAAATGTCAGCCTATTTAAGCTACGCGAACTGGTTCAAAATTTAATTGGAAGATTTGTTCTAAACTAACTTACACTGCTAGTTGAATAAAAGCTAGTAAATAAATAAATAAGTTGTTTATGATTTTTGCATTTTATACTTATGATAAATGTTAAATAGAAAAATATGAAATGTTAAATAGAAAAATAAGTGAATTCTCAGATGGATCCCATCTGAGAATTCACTTGTGGAGTTATTTCTTTTCCAATATTTTTCCATTTAAAATTTATCATAGATTTTTTACCAACAATAAAATTTTTGGACACTCATCCCATAACGATCATAGCGGTCGTTGTGAATTGGTACTTAGTCTTTTATTTTGATGGTTCCGTTCACTTTTTCAGTGGGGAAAGTAGAGCTATTTAGAGTCCCGTAGTTAAAGAAACACGGTTTAATGAAAATATGCCTGGTTAAAATTGCTCATTTTATCAAAATTCAATAATACATAATAAAACGCTTTGGGTTTAATTATGTAGTTTTTAGTTCTAATTTAAATAAAGGTTTGTAATTACTAAATTGATTGCGTAGTATTTTTGTTTCTTTAATAATGTGTTTCATTAGACATACTTATGCCATCAATAATTGCTATCAATTATTGATTATGCAATGACTTGCAAATTTGAACGACTTGGTAATTTCTGTTAAAAATTATAGGTATAATAGGTCAGTAATATGATAACATGGGATGCGAAGTGCATCTTTTATATTGAAAACGTAAAGTTGTAGCTTGTTGTAGCCACAAAAGGAAAACACATAACAAGTTTGTTTCTCTAGTACTACAAATATTAAATTGCATATAAACCTTAGAGACGATAGTAGAAAAAACAGAAAATCACCAAAAACTACTAAAAAGCACATGCGTAAGTGCCAAAGGAGGAGGTTCTCAATTCGACTGTAAGTTTTTTTTTGCCCTAGGTAATAGCGGACAGTATTGAATTCTATATCAATACACACTTTAAAGTACTGTGTGCAGCTGCTTAGGTGATTTTTATTCAAGGAAGATAAAATGTGATAATGATATAGATAAAAATAGCAATTAAAAACAAAAAAATTTAATAAGTGAGAATAATTTCCTTTCTCTTTACATGTAAAGAAAAAGACAGAGGCAAATGTTTTAGGGTAACCCAGCTTGAAGTGAGTTTTTAAGAAAGTTTCATATTTCAATTTACTTTGTTAAGTTTTTAATAAGTTACCTAGTTCGTTTTACAAAGAAATAAATGTATAATATTTTCGTAACAGCTCGATGCATATTTTACTAATTAGTATTAAATAATCAATAAAAAAGTATAAAATAGTAAATGTAAGTATTAACTACTACTATTAATAATAACTCACATATATTTTTTACACTCTCTACGAAAGAAAATTTACTATTTTTATACCCGACGAGCACTCTTATCAAAAGCTTCCTTTAAACTGACAAGTCATTATTACTCATTGGTTTATATAGTATAGTGGCCTCCACGACATTGATAATACTTCTTTGATTAGTAAAGAGGTAGAATAAATCATATTGATCGACTATCCTACTAATATTATAAATGCGGAAGTATGTCACTTTGTTTCACTTTCACGCTAAAATTACTTAACGGATTTGGTTGAAAGGGCAATGCCTAGTTTTGGCACTTTTCGAAAATGCCTGCACACTATTCAGAATGAAAAATGGATAGAGTACGAACAATAGTTACTAAGGCAGCATTTTCTAAACCGTATCCATTTCGTGATAAATGCACTTAAATTTATTAGAAAATAACTCAACCTTTGCGATTTATGTCTGATTAATTCTACGATATATTATTTGATAATATTATATTATAATAATGATCATCATAACATTTTAACTTTCGAATGGCGGCGGCAATTTGCTACAGTCTTAGGATAAAACCTACAATATAATTTGATTATGAAATATATTGTTTAATATTATTTAAAATAATATTATTGTTTAATACATTGTGAAAAATATGATAATTTACTGGTATAACTTAAAGAAAATCCCTATATTAAGATATTTTCAGCTTGAATCTAACAAAATATGGTAATGAAAAGGTGCATTTATCTCGGAATTGATACGGTTTAGAAAAAGTGCTGTGTCAGTAACTATTGTTCGTAACGTTATACTCTATCCATATAACAAGGTGTGAGTGACTGATGTGCAAAAGATTTTCGAAAAGATGCCAACCCGCCATAGATTTCTAACATTAGCCTTTGACACAGCTTGATTAAAAATACTTTTTATATTGATATTTTCAGGGGGCCTGAAACACGCGAGTGAAATAGCGGGCGGCCGCTATATATAGGAGCCGTTCATAGGAGTTAAATATTGTGAAATATATTTCAAGTATGTAAAAGCAAACTATAGTAACTCTTATGATAATGAAATAACCAGATAACTGTACAAAAGTTGACTGACATATTTTTTAAGTGTCCCAATTATAACTTAGTCAAATAGTGACAATTAGGCGTCATCACCTCTTAATTCCCAATAACCTTTCCTATGTAAAAGATAGTCCTTGGATCATCACCAGTGACGGTACGGAGACGGTATATGCGTTTGAGGTGAGAGGTTGTTTGTGCAAACCAATGTTACCATTTATCTCCAAAACTACTAGTAGTCCGATTTTGATGCGGTTTTCAGTAATGGGCTTGGGATTGATTGGTGAATGTTTTTAGATAAGTGTTACGGTGACAACTCAACATGGGCGCTTCAGTAAACATTTCTTTGAGCAAAACCAAAACGACTAGTCCGATTTTGATGCGGTTTACAGTAATAAGTTTGGGTTTGATTGGTGAATGTTCTAAGATAAGTGTTACAGTAACAACTCACCAGGGGGCGCTGGAGTAAACATTTGTTTGCGCAAAATCAAAACTACTAGTCCGATTTTGTTGCGGTTTGCAGTGATGGGTTCGGGATTGATTGGTGCATGTTCTTAGATAGGTGTTACGGTGACTACTCAAAGGGGACGCTGCAGTAAACATTTGTTTTGCAAACCAATGTTACCATTTATCTCCAAAACTACTGTCCCGATTTTGATGCAGTTTTCAGTAATGGGTTTGGGTTTGATTGGTGGATGTTCTTATATAAGTGCTACGGTGACAACTCACCAGGGGGCGCTGCAGTATACATTTGTTTGAGCAAAACCAAAACTACTTGTTCGGTTTTGATGCGGTTTTCAGTGATCGGTTTTATGTAGTACAATGTACTTGAAATCTATGCTCTTGAAAAACCCACGACGGTTAAAACGTAATTGCAAAACTATAAAATATTTTTTTTAGTAATTCAAATTATTTTTCATAAGTTTAGACCATCCGCACATTGCCAGAGTGACCGTTGACAAAGCTTCCGATCCGCCACGTAAGTCAGTGAGTTTGCTGCTCATTAGCCTTTTATTGCTTTGATTGAAGAATCAAGCGATAGTATAGACCTGTTTTGCAGAATAATGATCTTTCGCACACATATTAGGGCTGACTAAAAAAAAGAACATTAATTAAATTGTAACAAAAATTTCCTTAACTTTGGACCGATAAAGTAATAAAGCAAAACGAAAGTTAAATGCTAATCGTGATCCGGTTTTCGGAGAAGGCCTTCACAGTGAAATGGTAGCTACCTTAAAGGAGCTAGCCCTCGTTATCCTCCGTTTCTACTGCCAAAACATTTACAATAAAACATGTTTTAAAATATTGTGCGGCTGCCGATAGGATGACCAATGGCCTCGCGATGGGCTCTGTCAAATAATGCATTTTCTCAGTGGCCGCATTATACGTTTACAAGATGTTTTCTTGTAAATGTTGCGCCAATGGGAACGGGGGTTAGATATGAGACCGTGCGTTGTTTTTCCCGCTACAAATAGTTGCTCAAACGGTATTCGTCAATATGCTGGTAGTATAGGGCATCAAATCATTATGCAGGCCTATCTAAGATGCTGGTAGCTTAGAGCAACAAATCATTATGCAGGCCTATCTGATATCCATTAAAATCTAGCAGGCTGATTACTTCACAAAACAGCACCTGACAACCTATTTCGTCGCTGAAATGTCGGTCATATTTTCATACTTATCCAGCAGGCTGACTATTATTAATATTTAGCTCTAGCTATTTATTATTTAGCTCCTGTACCGTCTTTGTTTCTATACAAAAGTTTGTATTTTTGTTTGCTATGCTAAAATGAATTTTTATGTATTTTTAGAGTCAACTTTAAGAAACCAGAAACGAATTCCAATCGAACCAATTTATTAAAAAAGCTAATCCTAGTTCCAATCTAGAAAAAGGTAAAAGTTAAACCAGGTTGAGAGTGGAAAAACAAGACGGGAGCGAAAGAGTAGAGGATGTAATTAAATTGTTCGGTTTCTGGCGTCCCAGTAAGTACTCTTGGGCAATCTAATAGTTTCACTGGTGAAGTTTCCTCGCCTTTTTACTACTGAGCTTTAGCTCATAATCTGAAGCAGAAAATGTTCCTCTGCATTAGAATTGGCTGCCGTTTATAATACGCTTCATAACTTTTTTTGTTATTGCTTTAGATATGAACTACAGCACCGACACAAAACCGTTAGCATTAGCATTTTCTATTCGATGTTCACTTGACAGAAATTATATATCAAACCAGTAATTTGCGTTGAAATCTGTAACGCAGACTGCACACATTGACAATTGACAAGTAGGACAAAAGACACGAAAAAGCACGGAATGGAAGAGATAGCAAATTGAATCGGTCCCTCTATAGGGTTTTCCCATCGTTTCACAATGCGAGCTCGTATGTCTCTGCTTCAAGTACACACTAATAATATCTTTGGTCGCACTTCGTAGCATAAGATAGAATATTGAATCTGAATTTTTTTTTTAAGAATCATACACATCTCTCTATCAAATCTTTAGACTTTCGATGACTTTGCATCTCGTTTTTAATTTCATGGAACTATTATTTCAGTCATAGTACATGACAATTACTATGGCCAACAATATATTATACTTGACAAATAGACGTAGCCATTGACAATAACATAAATATTTTATGAAATGCCAAATTTTTTACGTTATATAATTTCTATGGGTTTTATGGATCTCATAATGATGGCAACTGAGACGTTATAGTTAGTTGCCAGATTAATCGGGGGAATTCAGTAATTAGAAAAATCTATGCACCCACATGTCTTAAGAGAAATATCTAAGCAAAAAGTCAACCGTAGTGAGAAATAAAAATAATGTTTCGTGAATTTCAACGTCTCGTAAGAGCAGAAATGGGAAAAGTTACGTTTGAATTTTAAGTTAAAATTCTGTTTCTAACGACGTAGTTCTGTCGCATAAAGTTTTGGCAATTTTTATAGAGCCTTTCGTAGTAAGCCTTTTATTTGACGTCTGAGGTTGAGCATATTTTAGAACCGATTTATAAATTGTAAGATTCTACATATTATGCAGGATTGTAAGATTCTTCGATTCGTCAACTGTTCAATTACGAATACTGAAGTTCTTTAGTCACAACAAAAGACTTTCTGTGTTCTGTGGTCACAACCATAGAAATGAGTTCTTGATGGAGGGACTGGTGAGGACTGGTAGTTCAGAGTCAGTTGGATCAAGATAACATTCTTAGAATGGAAATTTAATTGAGATTCGATTCGTCAACGCTCTTAAAGCCACATGATAGATACAAGTATCTCGACAGTATTGAAGTACTCACTTAAAGTCCCATAAAAATGTATTCTTCTAAATTCAAATAAATATGTATACAAAATTGGAAACATAAATATGTAGACAATCGAAAAACAAATTTATGTAATTGTACATATTAATGTAGGTACCCTAAAGTGAATAGTATTCACTTTAGGGTACCTACATTAATATGTACAGTGTTAACTCGACTACAATCAATACAGGTTCGAATTTTGAATTTTAACAATCACCGAAAAGATTGCCTACCTGTCAATGATGTTTTGTCTTTTTCATTTGTCGTCAGCAGTTAAGCAAAAAGATTTTTAATAAATTTTTTTTTTCAATTGTTTTGAGTAAGGCTAAGCGCGCACTACGATTTTTTTTACAACAAAATGACGAATCTCTGTACTTGTATACTATGACTTTGAGTAATCTTACAACTTCTTTGCCATATCAACTATTGCTCTAAACAACTAATTCTAACCACACGTAGCATTTTTGTTGGCCGGCAATTTCAGAAATGGCTCAAAAATGTATAGACACTGAATGATCTTTTTTCAAAAACGTCAATAAGGTCGAAAATTGCTTGCACCTGTTGTTTAAACTATAGATCATTAGACAGTAAAGAAACGGGTGCAAGGGATTTTCGACCTTATTGACATATGAAAATTAAAGTTATTGAAACCACCAAGTTAGTGAAAGACAATAATGAAAAAAGCTACCAAATTTAAAAAACGTCGATTATGTCAAAAATTGCTTGCATCTGTTTTTTTTAACTATAGATCACTAGACAATGTTTCCTTCCTTCAATTGTTTTCCCGACATTTTTTTTCAAAATCATATTCGGATCGGGCTTAGTGCGTAAGCGCTCTAAGCACACAAATCATACGCGCTCGCTTGAACTCAAGGATTTCACCCGACACATCACATTGATTGAGCAATGAAACAAAATGATCTGCGATATGCGATTTTAGCAGTCGATGTGAAATTGTGAAGGGAAAGAGCAATCTGCGATTTTCACAGTGTGAAATTCTAGCAGTCGATGTGAATGGAAGGCGAGGTGTGAATATGCTACTCATGTCTAGTAGTATATTATAGGTAAGTATAGTTCACAGACGAACAATTATTATAGTTCACAGGCAAACAATTATTAATTAAAATTTGTAGTGCGCGCTTAGCCTAAGTGCTTGATATTTTAATTGAATAATCTATACTTATTATCATGTGGGTACATATTTATGATAACGTTGATGTCTCGAAGTTAATGAGGTATCTATGGATACATATTTTTTGTTGCACTTGTCTGTTTACCAAGTAATGTTCAAATTGTTGCATACTTATTTATAGTAATTTAGATGGTTACATTTTGTGGCAACTTGTGGTGTATACATAACTTTGACCTTGACTGTACCTTAACCGTTGTTGCTACATGAAAATGTTCTTAGGTAACCATCCTTTATTTTTTGAGGAATATTTATCTGCATTCACGGATTTTGAAAAAGTACAGTAAGCTGGAAAATGGTACAGTTTTCAAAAAATATATTTTTTATGCCAATCGATCCTGATTCTCATGAGGATCAAAACACTCTAAGACACCAACTGAGGTATGAGTACTAGAAAAGTCAGAAATCTCGAAAAACGCAAAAACCACAGTTCTCGCGTTCGCGCTACACGCCGCCGTATCACCGACGAGTAGGTACCTTCGTTGACGGAACTTATTTTCTTAGCGAATATGTTGAACTACTTTTTCGTGGTGTCTTTGACACCAACTGAGGTATGAGTCTAGAAAAGTCAGAAATAACGAAAAAGTATTTCAACATATTCTAAAAGTATTTCCAACAGCATCCTGGCTGTCTTTGCAAGCACTGTGCCCAAGTATTATTATTATAAATTATTGTATTTGTGTCAGTAAATGTAATGTTACTAATAATATAAGTACTAACTATTCTATGGATCTTGGAAAGCTGAAATAAATGAATTTATTATTATTATTATATTCGTTATGATCCTCATACTCATTCGTTATGATGGAAAAAGTAAAAAAAAAAAAAAAAACTGCTGAATGTATTTTTTTTCAAAATCCGTGAATGCAGTTCAATATTTCTCAAAAAACAAGAATGGTTTCCTAAAAACGTTTTCATGTAGCTATAACGGTTAAGGTAGGTAACTGCCCTTCGTGCCTAGTTTTAAATTTCCACCCTGTATAAGAATTTATGTACTTATACAGGTGGAAATTTAAAAATATATGAACTAAATATTTATGAACGTCCATGAATCGGGTACAAATGCTCATATTCATCATAAAAACATTTGGCCCTTCCGGGAATCGAACCCAGAACCTCAGAGTAGGTACCTTGAAACCGGTGTATGTACCGCTCTACCACTGAGACAGTCGAGATACTTTTGTATCCCCATATAGCACAAACGCTTACAATATCGCGGGTCAAAGTTGCTAGCTAAGCTTAATTATCCATTTGAATAATGCCAGCAGTTAGCGCTTCCGCTACGAAAGTGTCACCGCTTATTCATAGCCAAACAAATATGGCGACGAAACAAATTTTAAATTAAATCCCTTTCTCTTGGAGTTAATGTCCCGGTGAGTTTTCTCTGGTTTTAATTTCCGGGCCGTTTTCAGCGAGGAAATAGTTTGTTGGTTAGCCACTATTTTTGTTACGGAATGCTGCTCAAAACAAGTAGTAGCTTATGTTTATGTGATGAATTATTATAATGGGCATGTATTCTTGCATTGCATTGCCTATATAAAATTGTAGATTAACACAGTGGTCTGTTTTATTTTAGAAATTGATTTGTGAGAGTATTTAAGGTACGAGTCAAATAAGACAGAGTTTTCATTAGCGCATACGCTTATTTCCGCAAAAATGTGTAAATAAAAGATTGGTTGTCATTATTTAAAAAATGTTTGATGCTTTGCATATCACTCTATAGTGTAAGGGCCCATTCACACTTGTTTTTTTAATGCGCCGTTGAAACGCGCGTCGACGACGTACGGCGCGCTTTTTATCATACAAAGCAGTCTAACGCGCGTCGATGTCGCGTTTGTATCGCCACAAACGCGCGTCGAGGGGGAGTTAAAAAAACCCTAAGGTATAAAGGTAAGGTAAAGACAGCAAAGCTTAGCTTAGCTTGAAAATGATAAATGAAAAACAGAATGTGTTTACGCCATTTCCGGCTTCCCTATTTTAAATTCGCGAGCTTCATGATGTGGTTCCTTACTTCCTATACCTTTCCTACTCACACCATCGTACGCAGAGTGAGAGAACTAATCAAGAAGTGCAGAGTGCATCGTGATTCGTCGCGTCTGTCCTTCCGTTTCGACGACCGAGCCGCGTCGCCAGGATGTGCGTGCGACTCCAGATATAATTTAAAATAAAATGCATTAACCGCAGCTTGAATTAATTATAAACTGTGTAATGAGTGATTCAGTGTTCTAAAGTGTGTGGAACTTAGCCGGCCGGCAGAGTAACCTAGGCCTAGGGTTCCTGTCCATGCGGCATGTGTGAGACAGTGAGTGGCGTTTTCCTGAAGTGCAGCTGAAGGCAAGATAGTCCAGAAGCTGAACCAAAACCGAGCTCGGTGAGTCCCCTTCTCTCTCCATAATATCTAAGGTCCACATCATTTTTTTCTGAACCACAAATCACAAACCGCCCCGCTAGCCGCTATACAGTCCACTTATATTTTAGCCATCCCAGAATGCATTGTGCATGCAAAAACAAGGGTTGTATAACAAAAAAAGAAGTCGAGAAATCCACTATTACCCACATAGAAAAGCTCAAACCACTGCGCTGCCCTGACTGCGTTAATACTAGTTAGTATTTTTTGGCCCGAAAAAGATGTCCCTTAGTGCCAATCATTGTACTAAGGCTGCCAAGGATTGTACTAAGAGTGACAATGACTGTGCTTTTGGTTTATAGACATTTTCTCTTTTATTATTATTAAAATGATATTTTTACGTGCTAAATTGTTTGTTAATTTAAGAAATATACATCAAAGACTTATATTAAAAACGTAAATTTTGTCTAAGTATGTTACAAAAATAATAAATAACAAATGAGAGTCAGAATTTTCTTAAAGTGCTAATCATTACACAGTTTACTTACGACTTATTTCATTTATTTATTTAACTTACTTATTCAACTATTTTAGTTGGTGTCATATAAGATTTTTTACTGTAGAAGTACTGGAGCAAAACAAGTCAATATCATACAAATAAATAAATAATTTATTAAATAATCAAAACATACATACTAACAGTCTTAAAAACACATTTAAGGGAAGCGATTAAACGATTATGAGGCACGTATTAAAAAGGACATGGCTAAGAAACTGCCCTTAACATGTATATTAATGTCTTAATGGGGCGTAACATTAAAACATTCACATTTAAATTATTTCGAGTTCAATATTCATGAATATATAATAATATTATATAATAATATAACTTTCATGAAATAATCAAAATTATTAAAAGATTTCACATTGGTTTTGATGTTTTTTATTTGACAAGAAGAATTTCCGTATTACGAAATCAGTAGGCAACAAACCTTCTTTTATACTATATTTGTGTAAACTGAAACAAATAATATAAAACAGTATATGTTTTAAAATTATTAAAAAACTATAATATTCTTCATTTTGTTTGTTCATGACAGATCACCGAAAGCACCAAATAAATACTTAGTTTGGTTATACGGCTACGTTCAGAAGGCATAATTTTTTCAAACCGCACACGACATTTTTTATAAAATAGAGCAGTGTCAGTAGAAAATACTTGTTCACTTAGTCTTCATGTGAGAAAATATCGTGTTTAAGAAATATTTTTCACGTGAACTTCCGAATTTGTCACCGAAGAGGCCGCGTCTGGTTTGGTCCGAAAAATGTATTGCCTTGAACGTAGCCAAAGTGAACAGTTAATTTGACACACAGAGAAGTTTTTTTTATGATTTTATGTTTAATATTTTAACTTAATCTTAATCACTTAATCTTACTGTCTAAGAAAAGCATTTTTTTGTTTTCTTTGAAAGCAAACAATATTGTAATCACGGAAAAGCCTTATTAGGAAATACGATTTTTACCATGTTTGTATTAAAGTTTTCAAGTCCCCGATACTTCGACGCAGTTACGTAAAAAGCCCGTTTTTTTTAATAACGATAGTGATACTGACCGTGAAAGTTTAAAGTGTTATGAAAATTCAAAATTAAGAATTCATAAACATTTTTTTATTTCTTTTCTTTTGTTTATTAAGGATTAAGGAAAAATCTTAATTTTATTTTTTAAGTTATTTTTGTTTGATTAAGTGAGAGTTTTTTGTAATAATAGATTAAGATATAATTTTAGATTTTTTTATTCTCTTTTATGTTTTCATTCCCGTATATAGCTTTCTTTTTTTCTTTACCCATTTTTTTACATTAAGCCATACTAAGTACTAGACGATTTCGCCACATTCACACTGAAAAAAGAGCATCAGTATCTTATATTAATATTATAAATGCGATAGTTTGTGAGTATGTTTGGATGTTTGTTATTAACGCAAAATGCGATAGTTTGTGAGTATGTTTGGATGTTTGTTATGAACTGATTTGGATAATTTGTATTTTTTTTATAGAAGATCTTTAATTTAAGACACTGAGTTACTTGAACTAAATTGATCTTCATACTTTCTTAAGTGTTGGTACAATAATAGTACAGGATGTATTTTTTCATATTTAAGCCGGTTCTATTCCCGGTATAGGTAAGTGATTTATCAAAAATCTGTGAATGCAGTTTAACTTATTTTTGAAAGAAAAGGAATGTTTCTCTAGTTCTCCTCCATTGCCCATCGATTTTTTCCACTCTGTATATAATAGGTTTCTTCGCATTTTTAAGAATATTCAAAACATTTTTAAATATAGTTTATTTACATTTAACTAAAGTATGTAGGTGCAATTTGGTTCGATAACTTTTTGCCATCTTGTAGGTAGGGACATGATCCCATTGCTATAGCAATTTTGGGGCTTCTGATCAAATTACCGTGACAAGTGGTTTTAGCAGTCTTCTCGTGATGTTAACCTGAGACTGCTTAAATAATTCTGAAGAGACCGAACAGGTAGAAATCTGAAAGTGCACGGTCAAGACTATACGGCGAATGCATTAACACCTCCCAGCCAAACTCTCTTAATTTTTGCTGAGTGGCTAAAGATGTGAAAGATAAGAAAGTAGGAATATATTGTTACTTATAAATAATAATAAAAACGATTCCGTAAATGTTGACACTGACATGAGGTACAAGACAAAGACAATTTAAAAATAAAGATTTATGACACAGTCCGAAATCCAATTATAGGTTGTGAAATCTCACCCAGCCTAATATAAAATTCTTATAACAAATAGTTTAATCTTATTGTTATTGTTTTTAAGAATCAATAAACTAAAATAATATAATAAAACCAAAACGGAGTATTATAATTAATTTAAAGCTATTTAAAATAAGAATCAAATATAACAAAAAAGTCAATAGTGCGATTCGGAACGCATTAAGACATATTTTTAGGTATGAAATTAAAAAAGTACTTTGCTGCGCTAGGCCGCAAAAAGCGCTAAAATTTTCTACGCCTAAACTGATTGACAAAACCTCCTTTTCAGAGCGTGTGAGGTGAAAACAATATTTTGCCATCTCCTTTTAATGTTATGTATTCCAAATGTATTACAAATGTATGTTATGGTCTAGAAAGTGAACATAAAAAAGAACTTTGGTATGTTCTTTCAAATAATGCATCGAAAACATCGTATGCTGGTAATGGGGGCGTTATTCGCATACAAATGCATCTAAAACAAGACGTCTTGCAAATAAGGATTTTTACGTGACCACTTCATGGGGCATTGTCGTCGGATTCATAGTGACAGAATAAAAGTGCACTGCAGTATTACCACAATAAAACTACAATCAAGCAATTCAATCAAATTTATTGCACTACATAATATGCATATCTGACTCTTTCTCGCTCATGATGCTAGCAAAACGTTCAATCAAATTTAAATTCTACTATGGACTGATACATATAATTAAACCCAAAAAATATAAAAAAAAAACTGATTATTTCCTGTTGTCCTTTCATATTATGCAGTATTTTAAGTTGACTTCAGATGTTACACATACGTTACATATAAAAATTGAAGCCTCGTTCAGTACTTAGTTTTCAGGAAATCTTGAAAATAATGTCATTTTCGTGACCGATACACATGACTTCATTATTTATGGATCGATTTTTAGTGTAAGCATGTACAGTCAACAGCAGCCACGGCTTTACATTTGCACTACGAAAACCGTCGCTATTACGATCGACGTAAGGGCGCTCTCAAGGTCAAAGTGTTCGCTGCTATTAACTGTACGTTATTCTAATTTAAATAAAATGTGAAGTATAAAAAGATTTTTCACCTCACACGCTCTGAAAAGGAGGTTTTGTCAATCAGTTTAGGCGTAGAAAATCGCTTTTTGCGGCCTAGCGCGGCAAAGTACTTTTTTATTTTAATACCTAAAAATATGTCTTAATGCGTTCCGAATCGCACTATTGACTTTTTTGTTATATTTGATTCTTATTTTAAATAGCTTTAAATTAATTATAATACTCCGTTTTGGTTTAATTATATTATTTTAGTTCATTGAATCATAAAAACAATAACAACAATATTAAACTATTTGTTATAAGATTTTTTACCGGAAGTTGACCGCGGAAACAACCATAAAATGTTCCTCGCTGTTGTGAGGTGAAAAATTGTGTGTTGCGCTCGGCAGAAAAGTTTTTAGCGTCTTGTACCTTTGAAATCCTCGCTTCGCTCAGGATTCGGATTCGATTCAGGCTCGTGGTTCAATCCTAGAATCCTTCACTTGCTCAGATTTCAAAAGAGGTAACTCGCCGCTAAATAACCAACTTTCCAGCCTTGCATAACAAATAACTATTAATATTATGAACTCGGTGCTAGCCTAGGCACGAAAAACAAAAGTATAAAGGTTTAAACAAGTTAATGCACCATCGATGCCTAGGCTGGCACCTACTTCAAAAAGGCTTATTTTTTCTTTTTGATGTTGGTTTTTGTTTTATTAGTGAAATATATTTTTTATTCTTAAGTAGTTCCAAAAACTATAACTTGCTAACAGGGAGAGGCAAATTGACATTTCATTTAGACGCCTTACAAGTTGAATAGGTTCGAGGGAGGCTGAATATCAGAACTGTTAAAACTTCTAACAAGTGCAGGTGAGCGCAGACTTCTTTAACTTTTGTGAATATTCCCAAATTCAGTTTCGCGGAATAATTCTAACTATAATCAGGTAATGTCTTTTAGTGCGGGAGATGTGCTAAGTCTGAAACTACTTTGAAAGTAGAAATAATTAAGCAGGCCTACCAGCATCTTTTAGACACCATCATGTCCTAAGAACGTTTTCTTTGCGGTTTATTTTTATTGAAGTTGTCAAATTTTGACACACTTCACACTTTGAAGGAGAAGATTGCGCTCTACCACAGTATCGTTTCAATCTTACTATGCTATTTCGTAATACGATCCTCATAACGTAAGCTTGTTTTATGACGGAAGTTTTGTGACGTCTTCACTCAATCTTCTCCTAGTCCCCCAGGGATCTTTCGTTTTTTTCTCTCGCTGAAAGAGTTGAAACCATTTTATCAAGATTTTCATTGCTGTGAATTTTTTATGAGTTTTATTAGAGCCAGTGCTTTTTCACAATTAAATCAAAATCAAATCAAATCAATATCATTTATTCAGTCTAGGCTGTTACAAGCACTTATGAACGTCAAAGAAGCTACGCCATCGGTTCACAAACCCACAACCCTACGGCGGGAGACCTTGTAACGAGAAGAACCGGCAAGAAACTCGTGAAGGGCTATTTATTTCTCCCTGTTTTATTTCATACAGAGTCGTCAAATTGAAAAGTGAGCTTAACATATCAGTTAGGTCAATTTCCATCACAAAAGAAAATACTAATTATAATATTACATTTTATGATTATCCTAACCGTAAAAAAATTTCAACTCGCAAGGAAGGACTTACATTTAACATTTCTCGCATTACAAGGTTACTGTACTGCAAGTTGTGACGTACATACAGGTCAATAGCAATTTATTTTAGATGACCATATTTAAGCTCTAAGCACAACGTATAACAAGCAGACTGAAGTAGACCCATTTCCGCTGGCGGCACCCGTTCATGAGCATGACGCATGAACCAGCCATCGCTTCGCTCAAACATATTTTAGGGAACGTAACGACCCGCCTCACACGACACCGCCGAAGAAACGTTTGAGTGAGTATGACGTACTTCAGGTACTTATGTTTAAGTGTTTATATATAAAAATACAATGGCAAAAACAAAAAAAAGAAAGATAAAAGTGCATTAATATAAGACGCAACTTACAATGTTACTGGAAGACGTATCAGCTGGGTCATAATCATAAAGCGTATTTAAAGTAAATTAAAAATAATAATAATAATGGCTTTTATATACTTAATTACAATAATTGGAGAACATTACTTATTTTTATTTATTCTGATCAAGCAGTGCCACGTTCTCAATTCAAAACATCATAAATAACATAGAATTTATAAAATTGAAACAAAAATAAAAAATATCTCAACACATTTTAACACAATCAGACATGAGCAGACCCATCCCATTGGCAGCACCCGTTCACGAGCATAACCAGCCATCACTTCGCTCAACCATATTTTAGGGAACGTAGCGACCCGCCTCACACGACACCACCGTAGTAATGTTTAAAGAGAGCATGACATACTCAAGCTTTATTATGTTCTGCAAGGCGTTCGCTGCGAAAGAAGAACCTTATATCAACATAAACCTTTGAAAATCTGAGACTTATTTTATTATTATGCACTTTTATGTAAATTATACTAAACTATTTCTAAAGGAAGGTCATTTATCTTAACACCAAACTACATATAATAATTTTTATTATATTATAAGCTGCTCATAGCCATAGTTTCTGAAGTGACGTTAGGTAAATCTTTTATCACGACTTAAGTGGACGTTTTATTTTTATCTCAGACGGACAAAGTATAAAGGAGTGATGAAGGTTGTTCTAAGCCAAGATCATCCGTTTCCTTCTGATAAGGCAATGCCCTTCCTTCTTGTCACTGGCACACGTTTCAAACAATACAAATAAACATTTATGTAGCTACTGTAGTATCAAAATTAAAAATAGGAAATGCTTCCCCCACAATTTCCTCAGTACCGAATTGAGACGTATCTATCTGTATTTGTTAATTTGCACTATTTTATCAGGATTCTGATAAGCCTGAGAATTTAATCAGGATTCTTATTAAAATTCACTCCCTATATTTTTTTTTTATAACAATTGTTTGAGAATCCATTCTACCGTAACCGTAACGATACCTACTCTAGCTGACACGTGCCCACTTCGCGGTTTTGCAAACATTTTTACTTGTCATAAAATTATACTTGTGAAAGAATAAAAAAACAACGGGTTGCACTCCGGGAGTGCAGGCAGCAGTGAAAACCGCATAAACAAAACAGCAGGAGCAGGCATAGGTACATTTTCGCCGCGCGTAGAAAGAGAGGGGGATATTACTTCCTCTCCTACGCCGCGGGCGGTCTTTTCTCCCTCCGTCTTACGAATTTTCGATCAAATCACGTGTCCTGACGCGACTTTAACATTTTTTACCCATCCCAAAAATTTAAAACTCTAATGTGCACAACGCCGCTAAAGAAGTTTTCACTACAAAAATCGGTTTCGTAGTCCAGAGTTAATTTTTACTATTTAAACAAACTCACATATACAAACTACGCCTTTATGGCCCACTATCGTTATAATTGATAATGGGCGAGAGAAAAGTATTTATATTTATTTATTTTTGAAATATATCCATTTTAACTTAAAATATGTTTTTTTTTCTGTAGCCCTTCAAAATACTTGTTCTTTTTTAAGATTCGTAAAAATGACCACACGCTAATGTTTTCATGACAGTTACAAGCTGCGGCATGACGTCATCGGATTCAAATGTTTCAAATTCAAATTCAAATATTATCAACATGTCTTCACAAGTATGGTATATAAATAATGTATTGTTTAGGCACAATGTACGAATACTTCGATCAAAATCAAACCACACCGAATAAAATCATTATTTGTGTGCCACTGACACGCTTCTACTTATGGTAAGGTTAAGTTAAAGACGGCATCAATTTAAGACAAGGTAATTTACTTATGAAAATTAAATACAATAATTAGGCTCAAGGTCGTGGGTATACAGGTTTACAGATCTGGTATAAACGAAAACCGTAGTAGCACTCCCCTTGTACTGCTGCTGTTCTTCGCTGCAGTCGTAGGGTATACGGTAGTCCTCCTGGTCGATCAGCTGATGGTTGTCCAATCCGTACGGTGATCCTAAGGAAATCAATATTTCCAGTTAGTACCCGGAGAAACAAGGTCGGGTACTGCCACTAGTTTTGGTTACATAACGGGCGCAATGCAAGTAAAGCAGGGGAAAATAGCTAGCTAGCGTGTACATGGAGTGATATTAAATTTATTATGGTTTGAAGTGGCAGTTAATTATCAAAATCAGTAACGGTTACACTTTTTATAACTGATGGCATTTATGTCTGCATATTGGTTAATTATTAACCAAATAAGATGATTCAACAGCAACACTTATTTATATTAGGCATGTAATATTGATGATGGAACAAAAAGTGAAATGATTATTGCTAACAGAATGAATTCAAACAGAGATGATGCAGTAAGCAGCTAGGTACCTTTCTTCTAGATAAACTATTGTTTCGTATAACTAACTAAAACCATTAAATGCACAACTTACCCAGTATGGGATCGTAAATACGGATAGCACTTTATATTTCACAGAACTCAGAAATTCTAGATGTTTTGAAATACGGTTGAGAATACGAACTACAGTATAGTAGGTAGTCGTAACGGAAAAAAATGATCTGAGCGACGTGCGTCTGCTTCGAGTGAGATTCGGGCGAATGAATCGACGACGGTAGCTGGCAGCTCGCGAGACGCGACGCGGTAGCGGTTTTTAATGTCGTCCTACTGCGCACGCGCAGGCGGGCTGTTCGACCAGTTAGTCAACAACTACGTTTAAAGATAAAAATTCAAACTAAGAAAGGCGCGCGAATTCTCTGCGTTTCGTTTTATAAAATTAAGTTTTAATTAGAGAGGTATTGCCTACATGTTTTATTTATAATAATTAGTTAAGTAAGGCTATGTTTGGTTAATTGTTTATAAGTAACAAATAAATTTTATACAAAAGATAAAATATACGTGACCCCCTCCCCCCTCCGACAGGAAGGATTTTCGTGCCCTGAAGAGAAATCCGATGATAACTTTTTTAATTTTGCATTTTTTACAATGCTATTTTTATGTGATAAATATTAAACAAGAAAATATACTAGAAAAAAGCAACTAGTCTCATGTAGCCCTGACGGGATTCGAACCCGCATCCTTGGGAGTCCGGCCAAATGCACTAACCAATTATGCTACAGAGACCTATAAGGACACGTCGAATTTTTCTAGTATATTCACCGTTTTACGGTGTTGGCCACCGTCGTTCCAACTCGCCGGATGCGGGTTCGAATCCCGTCAGGGCGACATGAGACTAGTTGCTTTTTTCTAGTATATTTTCTTGTTTAATATTTATCACATAAAAATAGCATTGTAAAAAATGCAAAATTAAAAAAAGTTAGAATTAGATGGCCGTTTCATCTTAATCGATAGTCAAACATCTGTAAAGATGTTTCTTTCGAATGCGAGGATATTTCTCTCATTGATGAAGCGACGGTGGCCAACACCGTAGAACGGTGAATATACTAGAAAAATTCGACGTGTCCTCATAGGTCTCTGTAGCATAATTGGTTAGTGCATTGGGCCGGACTCCCAAGGATGCGGGTTCGAATCCCGTCAGGGCGACATGAGACTAGTAGCTTTTTTCTAGTATATTTTCTTGTTTAATATTTATCACAGAAATCCGATGATTAAAATACTTATGCAATTCATGAAACGTAATTAGAATCTCTAGGTTTTAAATCTTTTATATGCCAAGCTCCGAGGTCGTTGCCAGTCATAACTTCAAGGATGTAAACTAATAGAGAGCGTTTCTGCTTAACCCTACATTTAGCGTATTTTGGTGTTAATTTTTTAGCCAAATACGCATCCTTATCACTTTGAATGTAGATGCGTTTCCAAACAACGTCCCCCACTTTAAATTCAGCTTCTTTTCGTCTAAGGTTGTAGCGTTGAGAGTTTTTTTTGTGGGCCTTCCATAGCGCTGCTTGGACCTTGTCAAAATACAAGCGTAGATATCCAAGGTTTTCAGCATAAGTATCCCGTGGCAAAAATATTAGTTCGTTTGGGGTATCGTTATCAATGTAATGAGATCCGCAAGTGACCAATTCTCTACCGTGAACTAAAAAGGAGGGAGTGTAGCCGGTGCTCTCATTGATAGAATTATTTATGGCGTACTGAATTTTCGAAAGGTTGATATCCCATGAACGATGATCATCATTTACGAATGTTGAAACGGCTGTCTTAATAGTCTTATTGTATCTCTCCACAGTATTTACTTGTGGAGTGTACTTTGGAGTGAAGTGAATATTTGGTATCTTATACCGTTTGAAAAGATCATCGAGTTTGTGACTTGTAAATTGTACTCCATTGTCTAAGATGACAGTTTGTGGGATACCGTGAACAACAAAGACGTTATTTTCTAAGTGGAAACTAACTAATACGGCAGTAGCCCTTCGCAATGGGAACATTAAACAGTATTTTGCGAAACAACAGGTTATCACAAACAAGTAGCAATTTTGTTTCCTAGATGGGGGCAGGGGACCGACCAAGTCAATTGATATAGCCTGAAACGGTCTATGGCATTCTTTGGGCCTTCTCATTGTACCAAACGTGCCCTGAGTAGATATTTTATAAGCCTGACACACATCACAATTTGACACAAAGTTAACTACAACCGAATGCATATTAGGCCAAAAGTTATTTAGGTGCAATTTTTTAAACGTTTTTAAAATTCCAAAGTGGCCAGAAGTAGGCTTTTCGTGGTTAAGCTTGAGAATATCTAGTCTATGCTCCTTTGGTATTACTTCTTTCCAATGAAATTCGGAAGTGAGAGAATTTTTGTTTTTGTCATAGCGATAAAGTTTTTCATTTTCTATGCGGAAATTAAGATAGCTCGTGGGTGCATTCTTACAGCCGTGATAAACTTTTAAGTACCAAGGATCATTAATAGAAGATAAGTTGGATATTGACGCAAGGGGTACTGATCGAGAAAGGAAATCGGGTATGACATTATCTTAACCCCGACGATGCTTAATAATGAAGTCAAAAGTTGAAATCCGCACTCCCCATCTTGCCAGACGTCCCGTCGGATTCGAGATGGACAAGAACCACTTAAGAGCCGAGTGGTCTGTATAAACTGTTAAGGTTTTACCATTCTCTAGATAGCAACGCCAATGTTCAAGGGCAGTTAGCACTGCTAGCGTTTCTCTCTCAGTAACGCTATAATTATTTTCGGGGTCCGTGAGAGACCTACTCATAAAAGCCACAGGATGCTCTATACTATTAATAGTTTGCGAGAGCATTGCTCCCACACCAAATTTGCTAGCATCTGTGTGCACTTCAAACGGTAACTCAAAGTTAGGACAAGCTAAAATAGGAGCCTTAACTAAACAAGATTTTAGTTCTTGGAACGCGTGATCAGCCTCGTCTGACCAATGAAACGGTGGAGCATTCTTTTTTGTACTTGTAAGCTTATTCAAGGGACCAGCTATAGTACTAAAATTGAGTATAAATCGTCTATACCAAGAGGCTGTGCCAAGAAACCGCTTAACATCTTTCTTGCTTTTTGGTATAGGATAGTTGACGATGGCCTCGACTTTTTCTGGGTCTGTACGCAGCCCTCGAGCATCAACTATATATCCTAAATAGCGTAACTTACTACGGAAGAAGTTACACTTGCTTAAATTGATAGTCAGATTAGCATTCCTCAGTTTTTCAAGGACTCGATGTAGCAAGGTCACATGCTCCTCAAATGTTTGACTTATAATAATTACGTCATCGACAAACACGAATACTTTCAGCTCAAACTCAGGCCCAAACAGTTTATCAACAAGACGTTGCTGTGTAGCTGGTGCATTAGTTAATCCAAAAGCTGTGACCTTGAACTGAAAAGTACCTCTACCGGGAACATAGAAAGCAGTCTTTTCCCTATCCTCTCTTCTTATCGGCACCTGCCAATATGATTTTGATAAGTCTAGACTTGTCAAGTACCTAGCATCCCCAAGGTTATCTAATATTTCTGACACATAAGGCAGACAGTAGGCATCCTTTTTCGTGACTGAATTAAGTTTCCTACTATCCAAGCATAGGCGCGCCTTACCATCCTTTTTACTGGTGAAAGCCATGGACTTTCGCATGGTTCAATGACATCAAGAGAGATCATCTCATCAACCTGCTCAATGATATTTTTTTGTTTTTCTGGAGAAAGTTGATAATACCTCTGTCGCACCGGTTCAGTTTCACCAGTATCGATGGCGTGTGTGATAATATGAGTTCTTCCCAAGCCTTTTACCTCATAAGATCTTGCCTTAAATTTGTTTACTATATCATCAGCTACTTCTTTTTCAATATCATTTAAATTATCGTAAGAGTGAAGGAAAACTTCACAGTTGGTGTTGATTTCATGTAACTTTTTCAAACTCGAGGAGACACTATCAAGAAATGAAATATTACTAAGATGTCTAGGAAATATTTTAAATATATTCCAGAAGTCAATGCCCAGTAAGAGCTTAGAATCAACTTGAGGAATGACATAAGCTTTAATAACATTAGATTGCCCATTGAACAAAATAGGGAGCAGTATATATCCGAGGGAGTTGAGAACTTGACCATCTGCTGCAGTAACGGTTATAGTATTATCGGTATGTAACTCAAAATTATGCTCCAGTATGACATTGTGAAAGTTATTTCCAATTATACTCACTGCTGAGCCAGAATCTAGTAAACCAAAAATTTCACTATTTAGTATGTTTTCAATGCCTACGCTGACATAAGGTCTAGGATCGCTGCTGGGCCTATTATTAATAATTGAGGCAGTCTTATAACTAGAAAAGAAGTTTTTTAAAAATTCCAACAAATCCTTCCACTCCAAGTTACTGGTTGGGACTGCTGCCTTGTAACAATTTTTGAATATTAGTTTTTTGGATGAGACTTAGAACTATTACAATTTGCACAATCTGGAATACGAACTCCTTTGTTACCACACCTAAAACAAAATATTACACGTACAGCTTTACAATCTCTCATGCTATGTGTATCAACTCGACAGCGATGGCAATAGACCCTCGGTCTACTGATCGCGCAAACTTTATTATTTTCTGATCTATCGACAGCGTTCTGTTCAGTTACAGCATAAGTTTTAAAATGAGAATGGTTTTCGTATTATTATTTTGCTTATAGTGCGTAAAATTATTATTTTTATTTTGAGGTTTAAGATATGAGGTTTAAGAAGCTGATAAGCAAAATCCGGAGCTAACGTTTCATTAGTAACTATGGGAGGTTCTTTAAAATTATCTATTCTAACCTTGTATTTTTCATAATTGCGACATTCACGTAGTCTCTCAATTGTTGTTACTTCGGAACAGTTAGCCAAAACATTTGAGTAGCAAGGACGAATATTCTGAAATATAATATCAAGTTTCTCAATTTCAAGCAAAGGTTTACTTAATCTATTAAACATGCCCTGCATTATAGAGAGATAGACAGCTATGTTTTCGTTTCACCTTGACTACGCTTTCGAATTTCAGAAATCATACGAATATCGTAGTCAGCAACGTCAAAATCACGTTTTAGCAACGACAGTAAGTCCTCCCAAGAAGTCACATCACTTTTTATCCCACGAAACCAATAAAGCGCATCACCAGTAAAGATGTCAGCAGCTGACATTAGCATTTTATCACCAGCAATATTCTTAGAAAGACGAATTTTCTCTAATCTTTCTATGAAAGCCCTGACGCACGATTTACCGTCGTACTTTAACTTAGAAATATCGTTAAAAATTCCGCGGTCACAATTTACCTGGACATTAAGATTTGTTTGCTCTAGTGTAGATCTATGTGTCTCAATGTCAGATTTTAAAGAAACCTTAGACAATTCTGTGAACTGAGCATAGTGTTCATCAAATGATTTAGTAACGTTCTCCAAAAGTTTCAGTTGTTCAGGCTTGTCTGGCTTTTCTATTCTACGAATACGATGATGCAAATGATTAAGAAAAGCCAACGTTCTATCAGATAAAGCTGTATCGAATGACGATCGGAGTTGTAATATATTTAACTTAATTTTTTCTATCTATTTAATGTATCTTTAATACACTTTAAGTCATCAGAAAAATCAAGACACGTAGCCGCTATGTCCTCAGGGGGGTACAATTGAGTTAGTTTGCAAACCTGGCGTCTCAATTCAACTACGGCCACTTCAGATTCTAATTAAAACTTCATATTGAAGTTCAGGTTTTTGTAAATGTAAGTATTTAATAAGAAATGGCATCTTTTATTTTTGAAAAAAAAACGTGAAAGAAATGAGTATTTTAGTTTAAGTAGGTTGTGCAAATAATTTCGCAAAATAACTAACTAACTAACTACTAATAAACTAAAATGAAAGATGTAAAGAAATGAAAAAAAAAACAATAAGCCAAAGCAGTTATTTCCGTTCTGTTACAATAATCCGTTTTTTGCTCGAGAACGATGTAGTGCGCAGTGCGAAATGACAAGGAAGAAAGAGTAAGAAAAGAAAAGGAAGAGACAGAAAAAATAAATCAAATAAAACAAAATTAAAGCAAGATTTAAATTATGTGCTATTATGTGAAGGTAATTAACAATTTTTTTGTTTATTGATACACCTTAATAATTTATATTTAAATAATGATACAGATGAGCGCACTTTTCTTTATAAGCACACAATTCAAATCATAACTATCATCGTTTTACACACAGAGACAAAAAACATGCACACTACCAAAATAAAAAAAATAAAAAAAACTACAGTTTTCTACCAGTAACCAGTCTGTAAACCCTTAATTTAAGCTTGGGCGGCACTTGACACGCTTCTACTTATGGTAAGGTTAAGTAAAAGACGGCATCAATTTAAGACAAGGTAATTTACTTAAAAAAAGAAAATACAATAATTAGCCTCAAGGTCGTGGGTATACAGGTTTACAGATCTGGTATAAACGAAAACCGTAGTAGCACTCCCCTTGTACTGCTGCTGCTCTTCGCTGCGGTAGTCCTCCAGGTGCCCAATTCTCGCGCCTTCGACATCTCGAATTCGACATTTTTAGAGTCAAAAATCTATACTAAAAGCTCACTGAAAGCAATCTTCGACATTATAGGATTATCAAAGATAATTGAAACTAAAGGATTTTGACAGTAGTAGAAATTTTACATATTTTTTTACTAAAGAAATTAAACATATAAAAATGTCGAATTCGACATACTTCAGCGCGAGAATTGGCCCCCTGGCCCCCAATTCTCGCGCCATCGACATCTCGAATTCGACATTTTTTGACGTCAAAAATATGTATTAAAAGCTCACTGAAAGCAATGTTCGACAATATAGGATTATCAAAGATAATTGAAACTAAAGGTTTTTGACAGTAGTAGATAATATTACTTCCATTTTAGTTAATGAAATTAAGGATATAAAAATGTCGAATTCGAGATGTCGAAGGCGCGAGAATCGCCTCCCTGGTCGATCAGCTGATGGTTGTCCAACCCGTACGGTGATCCTAAGGAAATCAATATTTCCAGTTAGTACCCGGAGAAACAAAGTCGGGTACTGCCATTAGTTTTGGTTACATAACGGGCGCAATGCAAATAAAGCAGGGGAAAATAGCTAGCTAGCGTGTACATGGAGTGATATTAAATTTATTATGGCTTGAAGTGGCAGTTAATTATCAAAATCAGTAACGGTTACACTTTTTATAACTGATGGCATTTATGTCTGCATATTGGTTAATTATTAACCAAATAAGATGATTCAACAGCAACACTTATTTATATTAGGCATGTAATATTGATGATGGAACAAAAAGTGAAATGATTATTGCTATTAGAATGAATTCAAACAGAGATGATGCAATAAGCAGCTAGGTACTTTTCTTCTAGATAAACTATTGTTTCTTATAATTAACTACACTTCGTCAACAACATCACTCGTTCCGAAAGGGATTGCGACTATAAGTTCACAATTCCATAAATCACTATCATAATCACAATACCTTTGAAAGGGATTGTGATAGATTTTGAAATTAGACAATTAGGGGGCTGGGGGCTAATTGACTAATTTTAAAATCTATCCCAATCCCTTTCAATTAGACATTTGAAAGATAATTACATACTTCAGACCGTCACTATTTGACATTTGATAGGGATTGTGATCGGGACGTGTTTTGAAACGTATTGAATGAACGGAATTGAACTGTCTAAGCAAACTGACACTCCAAAATATCTTTCAAATGTATGGAGAAGTGTCAAATGAAGTGTCATTTAAAACGTCATTCGTTCCGAAAGGGATTGCGACTATAAGTTACACAATTTCATAAATAACTATCACAATCACAATACCTTTCAAAGGTATTGTGATAGATTTTAAAATTAGACAATTAGGGGGCAGTTTGGGTGCGCTTCATTGGGTGCGCCTCAAGAAGGTCTCGTAATATGTCATTCCGATTTAATACGCAACCTACCTACAGAAACACATTAATATTGAAATAATATTCAATTTCATAAACAAAGTAAGTACACACTAATATATGCCGTATCACTATTATTTTCGGTTAAAGAAGTAGGTAGATACTTTAGAATTGTTATTATTTTTTACTTTTGATACGTATTACCTTTAATATACCTTAAGTCTACCTATAAATAAACAAATCACAAAGAGAAATGTGAATAAAATGCTAGGCATTTAGTGAATTGGACTTTATTGCGTCGTGAGCTAGACTAGCTATTTGTTTGATTGGAATTGCGAAGTGAACATTCTGTACTTGTACTATTAAGTATTCTGTGGTCACGCGGTAAAAGCCGATTGCCAGCGAACTAAGCGAGGCACTAGTGTTTTAAGGCGGTACCCCCGCCGAAAGTGGCGCCGCGTTGAATTTTATTTAATATCGTAATTCTAATTCACAATTTTAATAAAACTAAACGTGGAATTTTTTGAGCCCATTGTCTTGTATTTTTAGAAGGTATCGCTACATCTCGTCATAGTCATTCGTAGAAGTAGATAGAAAATGTGTCAAAAACGGCCACTTTTAGCAGTTTTGCTATCTACTTCTAGCAGTGACTACGAGGGAATGTAATGATACCGTCTAAAAATACTAGACTATGGGCTCTAAAAATTCCACGTAAAGTTTTAATAAAATTGTGTATTAGAATTACGATATTAAATAAAATTCAACTCGGCGCCACTTTCGGTGGGGGGTACCGCCTTAAGAAAATTAGGTAATTATTTACAATATCTTTGTAAATAATTATCGTATCGAAGTAAAATACTCTTAGTTTTGGAATAACGGCTTCTATAATGGTATAGGATAAAAAAAAAAAATTATTTCTCCCAAGTCCAAGATAAATGATTTGTTTATTCTACATGTAAAAACAAAAATAATGTTCGAAATAACAGAACTATGTATTTCATTAAAGAATACCTATTTTATTAAGCAACTTTCAAATTTAAGGACGTGATAACGCTTTTGAATTACACACAGGGAAACCATAGAATAGTATTGTTTAATTTCATACCCGCCGCCGCCGCCGGTATTCACGTTTGGAGAATCAAACTCGAAAAACATTTATTCATTTTTACCCCGCTTTATATTACCGAGATGATAAAAAAAACATTTCACGATTATGTCTACAGAACAACGGAACACCTTTTATAAAAAGTACCTATTTCCTCGTTAAAGAATCAATGCCTATTGTGTGAAATATGAAAAAAAAGGCGTAAGTAATATTTTTTCTCGTTAAGGAATCAGCAGTCTTATTCAAGGCAGCGTTTCTCAACC
Source organism: Chrysoteuchia culmella (assembly GCA_910589605.1). NCBI lineage: Eukaryota > Metazoa > Arthropoda > Insecta > Lepidoptera > Crambidae > Chrysoteuchia > Chrysoteuchia culmella. Next base: position 13,470,358 of record OU342651.1, on the reverse strand, counting down.
TTTTTTCTCAAAATCGTAGAGTAGACTGTAAGCCGAGGATGGCCCCCGAGGGCGCTTCTGTACAAATCCAATTATTTCCTGTGGTGCCTCCTGGCGATGTGCAATTGATTTATTTGCTCATTTCTTGCACACACCACCTATCTTTCTTTGGCAGACACAAATATTTTATCTTCGGCTTCAAAATGAGGAACATTAAATACCAGCTGTTAAAAATTGTTGTGTACTGTAAGCGGTTCTTCATTTTGAAATATGAAACTATTTATTTGATTACAGTGGTTCGATAAATTGTTATATTAATATAAATAAGCACAAAGGCAGCATATTTATTTCTCGATCGATGTCTGATAATACCCGTATTCATTCAATATTGGTAGTGGGAGAGTGACAAAGTCAACAAGCAGAGTCACACAGTTACCAACTTTCGTAATCTTATTATTAGTTTAAATTTTCGTTTCTAAAGGTTACTAAGTAATTAAGTAGATATCGACCCCAGACAAATAAATAACACATATCAATTAATTTGGTACGGTTGTTGTACTATTTTTTTGACACCACATTTATATACTTAATGTAGAAAAATCTATCACTAGTAAGGAATATAGTATGTTGCCTTTATATTTGATTTTTTATATTTGATTCTGTTGCATGTCTGTGGAAAGTCCATCGGCTAATGCATTGTCAATTTTCATGTCTTTTTGTTGTTTTAGCTATTTGTTTCCCTTAATTATTACTAAATACTATATTACTAAATTAAATGTTGTCTATATTGTATCTCTTATACCTTAGAAGGGCTGCTAGGATTTCACATTAGGTGTAGGTACCAGATCTTAAATGTTTGTTATCATCATCATATCAGCATCGGTCCTGCGTTGCTCACATCCAGCGGCTACCCGCAGTTCAACTTGACGGGGACCTACCCACAGAGCATCGCTTCGATTTAGGGCTAGTACAGTGGTCAGTATCCCCGCCTGTCACGCGGGAGACCGGGGTTCGATTCCCCGCCGGAGAGCCAGTGTTGACGGGGCTCCTAGTCCGGCAGCACTAGAGTCGCCGGAACGTCGGAACCGCCGCACTCGTTTAATAAAATAAAAGAATCGTTCACAGAGACTTGTTTTATTAATTAATGGAAATAAGGAACTGAAACAATATAAAAATACAAAGATATAGAAAAGTCCTAGTTATAAATACTGAATCTAAATAATGAGTAAAAAAGTAGGTAGTTATGCTTACCCCGTGTATCGGGTTCTTGATGTATATAGAAAAATAAATTATTTACACAACTTTAAAATAGTACCGTTTAGGTAGCTGGTTTCTGTAAGATTAAGTCAAAATGAGCCGAACAGGAATCGTGGAACGAAGAAAATTTGAATTTAGACAGAACAGATAAAAATATAATTTGATTACCATAATGTGTGACTACGGAGTTTCTAACCATTATAGAGGTTTCATCCATCCATAAGGCTAGAACGAAATGGCATCGTTACAGGCTGTTACAAGCACTTATAAACGTCAAAGTTCAGTTCACAAACCCTACGGCGGGAGACCTTGTAACGAGAAGAACCGGCAAGAAACTCGTCAATGGCTGTTTTTTCTTCCTGTTTTATTTCATACAGAGACGCTCATACATATTGCGCTCAACAACAACTTTTCCTAAGTTGCTATTTTCATATCTCTCATAGTCTGGCTGGACTACTATGGTTCCACATCAGGGTAATTCGATCTTCAATTTTTTCTTTTAAAAGAACCATCTCCTGACAATAATCAACACAACAAATAAAGAATTAGCGAAAATGTTCCAACCGTTCACGCGTGATGCGATGACCAAGGGAAATAGGGGTTCATTAATATACTCGTATATAAATAGATATCATAAGCAAAACGTTACTAGATTGGCGATATCCAGTCCATACTGGTATAATACCGACTCACATAAGCATATTTTTTGCACAACGTGTGATAAGATATGAAAAACATTCCTATTTATTTTATTTAAAAACACTTTAGTAATTAAATCGTCGAACTTTTGGCAAACCATCATTATTCTCGGGAGCTCCAAGCTTCGTGGGAACAATTTGTAACATGTTTTACTGGTTTTCCTTCACAACAGGAGACGTATTTTTGAATCAGTTGATATTCTTAGGCGAATCCGATTCGCATGCGTGAATTAAAATTCACTGAGTTCCATTTTGCCACATTATTAAAACATTCGAATACAGTGTGGCCGTTTTCTTGAGCTCCTTATACATATTTACGCAGAATATTTGAAAACCGGAAACTAAATCTCCATTGATAAAAAAACCGATACTAAATTGGATTTGAATCAATTGAAACGAAACGATCAGAAGCTGTCAAACTATCAGCCATGTTAATGTCAATGTGAAAATGACATTAAGTGCTAAACGTCAAACTTTTGTATCGTTCGAATCAAAAAAGAATGGAAGTTTTACCTGAGTTCTTTTCATAATAACACGTGTTGTGAGGCTCTATTTTTAACTTAATCTACCGTACAATTTCTATATACTTAATACAAAATATATTTACTTGACATTGGCAAAATTCGCGAATTTTATCGCGAGCACGCCATTAATTAAGAAAGAAGAAGAAAGATTGGTTCGGACCACTCGATGCAGAATTTCAGAAATACGGGTTTTAGCATTCGCAAGACTTGCAATTTCGTATGCGAATAGTAATTCGAATGATTCAATAATACGTCTCCAGGACGTTATCGATCGATGCTGCCTCCGCAGTGGACACTGGACCGAGGAAGGCTTTACCACGACAGTGACGAATGCCTCCAACCCTCCAACTTTCATTTCTAGGCCTTTTCATGTTTGTATGGTGGACACTAATCATGCCTTGACGAATACGGAGAACGTTGCTCAAAAACTTTGCTACATTTACTGTACATGAAAATGTGATTAAGTTTAGCTCGTATAGACTATACCTACTAGATTTTGCAAAGCGCACCTTAAGTTTCATTAAAATAAGAATTTTAATATAAAACAACTTTTTCGAATTTAAGTGTCACCGTTTGATTTTTTTTGGTGTTCTGTAATTTTTTTTTGTTTCCCGACGTTTTGGCACCTTTGCAGCTGCCATGGTCACGCGTTGACTTTTTATGTATTGTATAGGTAGTAGAAACCGCATGCGACTCTACTTTCTTCTGTATCATCACGTCGGTGTACGGCAGCTGAGGTGTGCTCAAGTGTGTGATGTTGAGCAGGACACTTCTACCGCCAAGTGTTACTTCCGCGTCCTCGTCGCACACTCTGGAAATACCCGGATCCTTAAAGGCATCACACACTACCAACCACCCTGGGATCCGAGTAGCTAAGAGAAGTAACGCTATTCCGCACGTGCACTCCAACACGGCGGGAGAGTCCCCCCCTCCCCTTCCCATTCCATCCCAACCTATCCCATCCCACATCCCACCACCACCCAGTCCAAGGTGTCATACGGACCGTGCCGAAGGATGCGTGGCCAGGGGGAAGCCTGGTCTCAAGCGGCGTCTCTCCAGTGAGATGGCCATCCTGGAGCAGTGATGTTGCCTTACCTGGACAAGCGGAGCTCTGCTCGGGTGGACGTTTTATTTCCCTCGCTTCTCGTGGGACCAACATAGAACCCACCCAAAAATTTTATTATGAAATGACGAAGCCACCTAAACGCGCTGAAAGTGAGGAGTCACTTCCGAAAGCTTTCACCGCGTCCTTAAAACTAGGAAGTGACAGGATTGATGAAGAAGTTGTGCTGGAATCGCCGACCTCGTCCCCTAAAAAGGACGAGGCCTGCGGAACCAGTAAACAGGAGTTACCAAACCCATCCCCTAAAAAGGATGGAGACTTAGGCACTGGGGAGAAGGACAACTTTCCGTGGAACCTGGCAATGACCAAGTGTAAGCGGAAAAGGGAGAAACGGAGGTACTACAGGCAACTTAGGGAGGCCCAGACGACTTCTGGATCGCAGGTCCCGCCAACAAACGCGGCGGGCTCTGGGACCGAAGAGCGTCAACAGAGTAAAAGGCCCCCTAAAGTCAAACGGCAGGCGACAGACCCTGATGAGGGACGATCGCAGCAGCGTCCTCCCAAGCGGCAGAACCGAGGTGACGAGACGGGGGGACCGCGAGGCCTCGCTAAGGAGCAAAGTGATCTCGCTGTCTTTGTGCACCGAAGGGATGGCGTTAGGGTGGACGAAGCTGCGGCGGAACACATCAGGGACAAGCTAGTGGAGCTCATCGAGGAGCAACTGTTCGCCATGATCGAAGGGGACCTGGGACGATCCACTGCTTTCGCCACGTCGGGTCTAGTGTCTGAGGGATTTTTCCTGGTCACACCGTACACACCCGAGGCGCGGGAGTGGATCCTCTCTCGTGACATGGGCGAATATGACGACACAAAGCTGGAAGTTAAGCCCCTAGATAGGTGTCATGTAAGTGTGTGGCTACCAGGTAAGAAAGGTGACCCATCTAAGGCCTTCAATCTTCTTCAACTCGCAGACGCACATCAGTTGGAGTTGGGGATGCATGAATGGACCCTTCTGTATAAGGAAGAACTAGCAGCTGGTACCCGAATGGTTCTGGGAGTACCAAATGGAGTTTTCGGAGAAGATAGGGAGTATGTCTGGCTCCATTACCAGCTCACACGGGTACAGGCAAGGGTCATAAGGGCAGCAAAAAAGGTAACACTGCACAGACAAGGGGCTCTGCTCCAAATACAGGTACACGAGCAGAGCATCCCAGTACAAGCGTTAACACACAGGCGACAAAACAAACATGTGGGTCCTCTGGAAGCCAGGAATGCGGGATCAACCTTGGGGACAATTGCGAGGCGTCGAGAAACGTCTCGCAGCCCCCACGGCCCAGCTTACTGGCTGACGGAGGAGCCAACCAACGTGTCACAAGCATAAGCCCGGGCCTAGTGCAAAGCACCAAAGAGTCGGAGCCTCCTGGTACAACATCAGTTGACCGGAGGTGCATGACACCGAGGGCGGAGACTAGTGCTCTGGTGTAGACACACACACAGCCTCACACACACAAATACTTACACTGAACATGCATAATAACACACACACAACACAAACACAAAAACAAAAAAAAAATAAAGATACTTCAGTTAAATTTGCACCACTGTCGCGAAGCTATGACAGAGCTCTGCAGATCTGTGGTTTCAAATGTCGTGTAAGTGTGTGGCTACCAGGTAAGAAGACATTAGACATTGCCCTGTTACAAGAGCCATATGTCAACACTGATGGCCGAGTGGCTGGCATTGAATGTCTGGGAGGGACGACCATCTATTGTCGTGATGGTAAGTCCACTTCAAGAACTTGCATATATGTCAGCAACAAGGCAAGGGTATTAGGACTAATGGAAGTTGAATGTTTCAGAGATCTCACAGCAGTGATAGTCACAATATGTGGAGGAGATGGGTGCAGGAAAAGGATGGTTCTCATGTCTGTCTACATCCCAAGTGAGGCGGATTACGAGCCACCAGGAACACACCTAGAAGAAACGATAGCGAGAAACAGAGGTATGGACATCCCAATCGTGGCAGGCTGTGATGCAAACTCCCACCATACTGTGTGGAGCAGCACAAACTGCAACAAAAAGGGTAACTTATTACTTGAATATATCCTTAGTACTAACCTAGAAATAATGAATGTAGGGAACATACCGACGTTCGTCACAAGGACAAGAAAAGAAGTGTTAGATATAACACTCATGTCGAAGGAAGAAAGTCATCAAATGAAAGACTGGAGGGTTGATACCTCGAACTCTTTCTCGGACCATCGCAGAATAACTTTTAGCTTGAATTGTCAAGTCGAGACAACAAGCTATAGGAACAATAGGAAGACTGACTGGGAAAAATTCGAACAAGAAATGAAAGAATGGAAACCCGGTAACAATAGGCTAATTAGTAACACAACAGAAATAGAAAAGGAAGCAGACAGACTGAAAAAAGCCCTCACCAAAGGTTATCTTTCGGCCTGTCCGTTGAAAAAAGTCAAATCAGCAAAGGGACAACTCTGGTGAAACAAGGAACTCAACAAATTAAGGAAAAGAACTAGAAAGGCACTCAGAATTGCCCTAGAAAAGGACGACGACGAGAGCTAGAATAAGTACAGAGAAAAGCGAAATAACTTCAAGTACAATAGCCGAAGAGAAAGTAGAAATGGATGGGGAGCCTTTTGCGAAGGCATCTCCGGACAGCCTGAGTCGGCCAGGTTAATGAGGATGCTTGCAAAATACAACACATGCAGACTAGGAAGTCTTAAAAAAGACGACACTATCATAGTGGACCCAAAGGAAATACTCACAGAAATGATGGACACTCACTTCCCAGACTGTACAGAGCACACAGAGGAGGAGATGAAAACTCTGTCGGCAGAATAACTTCCAGTCAGTGAGGCAGAGGCCAACAAAGTTATCACAGAAGATAGACTAGCGTGGAGTATCACCTCCTTTCAACCCTACAAGGCAGCGGGACCAGACGGCATCTTCCCAAAAATGCTACAAGCTGCTTTTAGGTTAATAAAGGAGGATCTCCTAGCCCTATACCGAAGTAGCCTAGCAACCAATTATATACCCAGTGGCTGAAGAAAAGTCAGAGCTGTCTTTATACCAAAGCCAGGAAAGGCTACATATCAAGGGCGATTCCTTTAGATGCATTAGCCTCTCCTCTTTCCTACTGAAGGCACTGGAAAAGATATTAGACAGACACATAAGAGAAACCTTAAGAAAAAGTAAAAGACCCCTACATGACAATCAGCATGCTTATATGGAAGGGAAATCCATTGAGACAGCTCTCCACAACATGGCAGTCAGAGTAGAAAGATCAACCACGAACAAGGAATATGACCTAGCGTGCTTCTTCGATGTTGAAGGTGCTTTTGACAAAGCGTTAGCACAAGCCATAGTAGAGGCCCTAAACAGAGAGGGTGTAACAGAGCAAATATCAGGTTGGATCACCAACATGCTACAACATAGATCAATACAAGCAGAACTAGCAGACAATAAATACACTATTAAAGCAAAAAGAGGCTTCCCCCAAGGGGGGGTGTCTGTCTCCACTGCTATGGTGCATTCTAATAGATGAATTAGTAACTAAGATCACTGCTATGAATATATATATCCAAGCGTATTCGGATGATGGTCTCCTACTTGTAAGAGGCAAAGTATTAAGCGTCGTCAGAGACATAATGAAAAGAGGAATAATGACAACATTGAGATGGTGTAGGGACAAAGGACTCAACCTGAACCCTTCAAAAACCAAAGTGATGCTGTTCACCAACAAAAGAAAGCTTGACAGAATGATCCCAATAAACATTGAGAACGAAGAACTTGAAATAGTAAAAGAGTTTAAATACTTTGGGGTGACCTTAGACAGCACCCTTAGCTATAGAAAACACATAATAGAATCCAGCAAAAAGGCGATGACAGCCCTCATGCAATGCAGAAGAGCCGTTGGCAGAAACTGGGGCATGAAACCCGAAGTGGTCCAATGGATATACAGGGCAATCATACTACCGAGAATTCTCCACGGAGCCCTAGTATGGTGGCATAAGGCACAATTAGAATACAACAGAAAAGAACTCACAAAGGTACAAAGATTAGTCAGCATCATGATATCAAGAGCCATGAGAACAACTCCCACGGCCGCCTTAGAAATGATACTGGGCTTCAATCCAATATATCTTGAAATAAAAAAGAGAGCTACAGAGCAATGGTTCAAGCTTAAAAGTACTAATCTATGGAAAGGTAAACACAATGACAAAGGTCATGCTATCATAGGTAACAAGTACGAAGAAAACTTTTCAATGATACTGGTCAACAATGACCTAATCAATAAGGAAAGGATGTTCGACAAAAAATACAGGATCAGCAAAAGATCTAGAGAAGACTGGGAAAAAGAGCAAGGCAATCTGGATAGCACTGCAGTATGCTACACTGATGGGTCAAGAAAAGAATCAATTCAGCTATCGGGAGCTGGCGTTTACATAGCTATGTAAGTTGCGCTGTATATTTATTATAAACTTATGTACATATTAAAGTCATGCAAATTATGTCCTTATTCTATTTCCTTTCTTGAATTTTTCACAATGTGTGATGCTTAAAATGTTAATAATAGCCGAAGTTTTATTAACAATGGTCTATATATTTGAACACTTGTCTGACTATTCAAGTATTTTTGTAAGTAATTTATATGCAAAAAATAAAAGGTCTGCATATCACCATACCTGTAAGGCTGGAAGCTTAGTTTGGTTCACAGACGGTTTCAAAATGGGTGAAAATGTAGGATGCGGAATATACGGCGACAGCCCTCGATTCAGCAAGAGTGTGAATCTAGGCAAACACGCCACCATTTTCCAAGCAGAGGTATACGCCATTATAGATTGCCCGGAGGCCAACCGCCAACGAAACTACATAAATCAAACTATTCTTATCTTCTCAGATAGTCAGACAACCCTCAAATCTTCCATCAATCTTCCGGTTGCGACGTATCAAAACACTAGCGTAAAACTGTTCTCTTCTTGATATTTTATTATAATTACACAAATAAGTGCAAAAGGTCCAGTGAAAGTGGCTGGAGGACGCACAACACAGGCAGCCGCATCAAGGTACGCGCACAAATCATACCATTTATCGCGTAACGCATAGAAATTGGCAAAACACTTTTGATTTTTGTAGAAATTTATTGTCCGATTTCAAAACGACAATTTTTGGGTTCAAATCAATCCAATTACGTGAGATTATGTGCACTAAGCTCCTCCTTACACAATTACGCATTTCCGCAATCACTTGTCAAATCAGCTGATTGATTGACATTGATGTTGGCATGTCAGATTGACGTACCTACGTTGCGTTCGGATAACCATGTAATAAAGATATCAAACATACTACTGGTTACATCTAGCGGATCCATTTACACAACACTCGCAAGTGATCTTTGCCCAAATCACATTGCGCCATCTATAATTGTAAGAGAAAACTACGACTAGTTATTAAAGTAAAGTTTTTAAAGTAACAATGAGCAAGGATACTAAAGTAAGATGGAGGCAATTTGTATGGCATGCAAAAAATCAATTTTAGATACAAGAAATATAAGATGTACTAACTGTAAACATAATTTCCACATTGATTGTGCGAATGTGTCTGAAAAGAGATTTTACCTTATGAATAAAGCAAATAGAGAAAATTGGATATGCGACAAAAGTATACACAATTCACAAAGTAATTTTATAGTGAATATATCAACAAATAACTCATTTCAATCTTTAAGTGATGATAGATATGTATGCAATTCGAAAAAAAATCGTTTGAATAGTAGTTGCCCAAACTTATTAAGATTAAACATTGAAGGAAATATTGACGAATTATTATAACAGAGAAAGGAGCTGCAGGAAAAATTAGCGATTGCAGAAAATGAAATAGAAAATTTGATATCAGAAAACTCTAACTTAGAAAACAATTATCACAACATGATACAAAAACTAAATATTTAACAGACATATGCAATTCTAGTGCAAAGAAAAATGTAACTATCCGAAGAAAATCAAAAAACCTTAAAAGCCGATTATTGGATTTTTCACAAGATAAAGAACTGCACTTGAAATTATTAATACGACGCCATCTAATGAAGCTAACTCAAACTTATCAGTGCAAAATAATCTTTGTCAGCAAGAGAAACAGATGTCGCTGATAGTTCGTCCTTACAGCATAAAGTTGAGAAAAAACCAACAATTTATATTATCGGCGATGAACAAGTGCGTGGTCTTGCTCAACAAATAAAATATACTCGCTCGGGAAATTGGAACGACCATTACGAAGTTACAGGCATGGTAAAGCCATTTGCATCAAGCACTAATATACTTAGCAGCTGTAATCATTTAAGAGAGTCATTGTCTTATAATGATATAATATTTTTATCTGTAGGATCGAACGACAAAAACCCCTATACCGTTATCTCTAACTTCTGTAATACCTTATGCAATTTAAACTGTAAAGTATACAAACGTACAAACTAATGATTTTATGAACGTAAATTAGTTAAATAATAAAATTTACTCAATTGTTAAGAATTATGAAAATTGCTTATTTATAAACATTGTAGAATTGTTAAAAAAAATTAAGTTACATGATATGTCACTGAAAAATTTAATCAGTTTTAAATTTAATATGGAGATAGATCATTTAAAATATGTTAATTACTATATTACAAACATTACTAAATGTCTCCATACATTTATTCATAAAATAAACTGTAATTCAAGAAATTCTGAACATGACATGAACCAAACTAAACCCCCTAAGAAAGGTACTAAACCCTATTATTTTCCGATTATAAGCCCACCGTCTCCTAATAACAATAATTCACAAAAAAAATTGGAATTACCATTTTTTCGACCCTAAATTACGCAATAAATTCTGTATTTTTCATCAAAATATTCAGGGATTATTTTCTAAAAACGAACTCATTGAAATTACATTAACACTACATAATTTAAATGAGTGTCCAGATGTCTTATGTTTTTCAGAAACCTTTATTAAAAAAGGCGATGGTAACAATATAAAAATTAATAATTACAAATTGGCAGCACACTTTTCAAGACACAATAGAAGAGGAAGGACTTGTATTTTAGTCAAAAGGGTAATATCGTTTAATACAATAAATGAGTTCGACGATATTTCATATAATTTTCATTTTGAATGCTGCGCTATTAGTATACCTATACATCATTTGGTTGTTGTTTGCGTTTATAGGTCCTCCATAGCTACCAAACAGAGACATCTCGAGTACTTTTTTGGGAATTTGGAGAGATTATTACATATTTACTTACTTAAACATAAGAAAAAACGAATTGTTATCTTGGGTGACATCAATGTTAATACTCTTATCACAAACAAAACATCTAAACGGCTATCAGATATACTAAATAATTATAATCTTGAACAGCACATAACTAAACCTACTAGAGGAAACTCGTGTTTTGATCACATCTTCAGTAATATTGCAGATGCTTCTGGCTCAGTACTCTCACTCTGGCTATCTGACCATAACACTGCTCAGATACTTACATTTGATACCAAAACTAAACCAAAACCAGAAGCTGTTTTTGTCTTTAAAAGATGTTACTCGCATGAAAACATTGTGAAATTCCAGGGATACCTTCAAAGCTTATCATTCTCTGAAGTATATAGGGAAAATAATCCGAATACAGCTTTTAATATTTTTATGAACTGTTGTTTGTTGTATAAACTGTGCTTTCCTGTAGTCAAAATAAAAAACAACAATAGACCAAACTTTTCCTGGATTACTAAAGGAATCAGGAAGAGTTATCATAGAAGCAGAAGCCTGAGACATAGGTACTACATTAAGGTAAATAGCAAAGATAAATACAAGTATAAAAAGTATTCTAAATCATTAAAAAAATGCATTCTCCTGGCTAAGAAATCTTCAAATAATAAATATGTTTTAAAAAGTAAAAATGTTTGTAAGGCAACCTGGAATGTTATTAAAAGTGAAACAGGCCCAGAATCGCAATACAATAATCACATTGAGAAAATCAAACACAATTACATAATAATTAATGATCCCAATAATATTGCTGAAATGTTTAATGACTATTTTATTAAATTGACAAATGATTCGCACAATGATTATATTGACAATAATAATTATACTAACAATACTATTAATAATAACTATGACAATTTAAACAATTCAATTTATCTTTCACCTATTGACGAATTTGACATAAAAAAAAACTATCTTGACATTGAACAATACAAACTCTGAAGGGTATGATGAAATAAGCACGAAGGTGATAAAAGCATGTAGGGAACAGATTGCTTCAGTATTGGCATATTTAATAAACTTATCCATGGAAACTGGAACGTTCCCGGAACAACTGAAGGTATCAATTGTGAAGCCACTTTTAAAAAAAAGGTTCAAGGTTGTGTATGGGCAACTTTCGTCCAATTTCTTTGAGTAAAGTTACATCAAAGATCTATGAAAGGATAATGCACGATAAGCTTACTTCATTCTTTAATAAATATAAAGTATTGAATAAAAATCAATATGCTTTTCAGAAAGGCAAATCTACTACACAGGCTGCATTTAATTTGGTAAATCATACTTTAAGAAGCCTAAATGACAATAATTTTACTACAGTTCTCTTATTTGACATGTCCAAAGCATTTGACTTTGTTTCTCATAATAAACTGCTCTCAAAATTGGAACACTGTGGCATAAGGGGAAAAGCCTTAAATTAGATCGAATCTTACCTTAAAAATAGGACACAGGTAGTTGAAATTTCTCAACTAAATAAAGTTAAGGTGATTCATAAATATCATTCAAAACCTAAGGAAAACAAATTTGGTATGAATGACTTACCTAATGTGACAAAACACAAATGCATTCTATTCGCTGACGATATTTCAGTCGTAGTAACAAATAAGAACTGTAATCAAAATATAACTGACCATGAAGATGACATAAATAATACAATTAAAAATATAATAAACTGGCTTAATAATAATAATTCAAAAGTAAATATTGAAAAACAAATTATATAAATTACATCAAGAATCAATTTTTGAACATAAACTATCAGAATCATGCTCTTAGGAACGCAACCCAAGCTACGTTTCTTGGCATTGAGCTTGACCAAAACATTGACTGGAAAGGTCATGTTGATAAGGTGTGCATAAAAGTGAACAGTTTTGCTTACGCACTGTTTAAGTTAACTCAAACAGCGACCAGAAAAACTGCTTTAACAGCATATTTTGGATATGTAGATTCCGTCTTGCGATATGGGCTTATTATCTGAGGCAATAGTACTGAAGTTCATAGGGCTTTCGTGGCCCAAAAGAAGTGTATAAGGTCAATATGTGGTATTGCACCTTATACGTCTTGTAAGCCATTTTACAAACCATTAAATATCCTACCTTTACCTTGCCTATATATTCTTGAAATCGCAAAATTTGTAAAATTGCATAAATATAATTTTAAAACAGCCAAAGTAATATTTCCTACAAATACAAGGAATTGTGACAGGTTAGTCATTGAAATGATTCCAAAAAGTGCACGTTTTAAAAAGAACTGCTATTTCATGTGCATTCAAATATTTAATAAGATTCCTCAAATAATCAAAGACTTGCCTTTTAGTAGATTTAAGATTACACTTCATAGATGGCTTATGGAACGGCTCTTCTACTCAGTCCACGAATTCTTGAATTATAAAGATAGTTAGTTAATTGTGTATTACAAATGTTGATTTAAAAGTTTTTCTATTTACTGTTAAATATCTTTTGTCATTTTTGATATAATCTGTGCTCTGACATAATTAATACTCGTAGGTACTAACATTGACATTTAAATTACATTGCGTACTAATAAATATGAATGTGTACAATGTATAATAATGAAAATCTGTATAAGTGTAACTCATCAGCAAATTATTAAGAATTTATCATAATTATTTAGATTTTACTTTTCTCTTGGTAATATTTGCATGCTATTGTATACGGCTGAGTAGATGAAACTACCAATTTATTTGTAATCATCTTTATTTGTACCCTATTCTTAGCAAATAAATGTTCTTTTATCTTTTATCAACGCTATCAATTCGAATGTTATACATTCGAAATTGGTGCGTCGATAAGCTGAATGAGCTGGGACAACGGAATAAAATTATTCTGAAATGGGTACCAGGTCACTTATTATTCCTAAATTGAGATATTTCGAGCATCTCGGGAGACTGTTTTTAATTTATGAAGCCTATGGACAAGAATTTGAGTCCCGTCGTAAAGCATATCAAAAAAGTTGGAAGAAAGGAGTTAATAAAAGAATAGGTAATAATAGTTCTAAGTACTGACCGTTGAATCCTGAATTTCATTGAGCCGAATACTACGAAAACGGCCTTTTTACTCGGTAACTGCCACCATCCGTCAGCGTCATAGGTAAATCCTCTAGCCGTGCCACACGGCGGCCGTCCACTCGCTCGTCACTCGATAACGTCACACTTCGTAAGGGAGCAACTTACGCCGCATTAAACGTTAAACCGGAGATGAGGGATCTGGGCCATTTGTCCGTTAAAGTTTGAAGCATTTAAATCTACATTTAAATCTTGTTTGTTTAAGGGACATCTTTTTCGGACCAAAAAATACGAAGTAGTATTAACGCAGTCAGGTCATCGCAGTGGTTTGAGCTTTTCCATGTGGGTAATAGTGGATTTCTCGACTTCTTTTTAGTTATACAACCCTTGTTTTTGCATGCACAATGTATTCTTTTTTTCATTTATCATTTTCAAGCTAAGCTAAGCTTTGCTGTCTTTACCTTACCTTTATACCTTAGGGTTTTTTAACGCCCCCTCGAAGCGCGTTTGTGGCGATACAAACGCGACGTCGACGCGCGTTAGACTGCTTTCTATGATAAAAAGCGCGCCGTACGTCGTTGACGCGCGTTTCGACGGCGCATTAAAAAAACGTAGTGTGAATGGGCCCTTACACTATAGAGTGATTTGCAAAGCATCAAACATTTTTTAAATAATGACAACCAATCTTTTATTGACACATTTTTGCGGAAATAAGCGTATGCGCTAATGAAAACTCTGTCTTATTTGACTCGTACCTTATATACTCTCACATATCAATTTCTAAAGTAAAACAGACCACTGTGTTAATCTACAATTTTATAAAGGCAATGCAATGCAAGAATACATGCCCATTATAATAATTCATCACATAAACATAAGCTACTACTTGTTTTGAGCAGCATTCCGTAACAAAAATAGTAGCTAACCAACAAACTATTTCCTCGCTGAAAACGGCCCGGAAATTAAAACCAGAGAAAACTCACCCGGGACATTAACTCCAAGAGAAAGGGATTTAATTTAAAATTTGTTTCGTCGCCATATTTGTTTGGCTATGAATAAGCGGTGACACTTTCGTAGCGGAAGCGCTAACTGCTGGCATTATTCAAATGGATAATTACGCTTACTTAGCTAGCAACTTTGACCTTGCGATATTGTAAGCGTTAGTGCTATATGAGGATACATAAAAACAGTCAGTTTGATTTTTTTTTATAAAATGTTTTTATTTCAGATTTTTTTGTTACATTATGTGCCGTTACTTACACAAAAAATCAGCCCATACACAACAATGATGTCATCTAGGTATACGACTACTTGCCAAAAGGTGATTGATATTTTTCAGGATTATGAAAAAACTACTAGCCAGATCTTCGTAAAAAATTATATGGGACCACACATAAACCATTTTCTTCCAGATAAAAAAAGAATTTTAAAAATCTGTTAACAACTGGCGAAGTTATTGTGGAACATACATAAAAAATAAAAAAAAATAAAAAAATACAGTCGACTTGAGAACCTCCTCCTTTTTTTGAAGTCGGTTAAAAAGTATCTCGACGGTCTCCGTGGTAGAGCGGTACATACACCGGTTTCAAGGTGTTGCCTACTCTGAGGTTTCTGGGTTCGAATCACGGAAGGGCCAAATGTTTTTATGATGAATATGAGCATTTGTACCCGAGTCATGGACGTTCATATATATTTAGTTCATATATTTTTAAATTTCCATCCTGTATAAGTAGAAATTTAAAACTGGGCACGAAGGGCAGGTACCTCTACCTTAATCGATATAGCTACATGAAACGTTTTTAGGAAACCATCCTTATTTTTTGAGAAAATTGAACTGCGTTCACGGATTTTGAAAAAAAAAATACATTCAGCAGTTTTTTTTTTTATCTTTTCCATCATAACGAAATGAGTATGAGGATCATAACGAATATGTGGAAATAGTTTTTCGTTATTTCTGACTTTTCTAGACTCATACCTCAGTTGGTGTCAAAGACACCACGTAAAAGTAGTTCAACATATTCGCCAAGAAAATAAGTTCCGTCAACGAAGGTACTCGTCGGTGAAGCGAACACGGCGGCGGCGTGTGGCGCGAGCGCGGGAACTGTGGTTTTTGCGTTTTTCGAGATTTCTGACTTTTCTAGTACTCACACCTCAGTTGGTGTCTTAAGAGTGTTTTGATCCTCATGAGAATCAGGATCGATTGGCATAAAAAATATATTTTTGAAAACTGCCATTTTCCAGCTGACTGCACTTTTAGCAAAATCCGTGAATGCAGTTAAATATTGCTCAAAAAATTAAGGATGGTTTCCTAAGAACATTTTCATGTAGCAACAACGGTTAAGGTACAGTCAAGGTCAAAGATATGTATACACCACAAGTTGCCACAAAATGTAACCATCTAAATTTCTATACATATGGAAACAGCCAAAACTACAAAAATAAGTATGCAACAATTTGAACATTCCTTGGTAAACAGACAAGTGCAACAATATGTATCCATAGATACCTCATTAACTTCGAGACATCAACGTAATTATAAATATGTACCCACATGATAATAAGTATTGATTATTCAATTAAAATATCAAGCACTGTGACGGGGCTCCTAGTCCGGCAGCACCACAGTCGCCGGAACGTCGGAACCGCAGCACTCGTTAAATAAATGGGACGAAATAAAAGAATCGTTCCAGGAGACTTGTTTTATTTTGTAATGATGGAAATAAGGAACTGTAACAATATAAAAATACAAAGATATAGAAAAGTCCTAGTTATAAATACTTAATCTAAATAATGAGTAAAAAAGTAGGTAGTTATGCTTACCCCGATACACGGGTTCCTGATGTATTTGAAAAATATATCATTTACACAAATTTTGATAAAAATGGTGAACTAGTAGCGTTTAGCTAGCTTGTTTCTGTAAGATTCTGTCCAAATGAGCCGAACAGGAATCGTGGAACGGAGAAAATTTGAATTTAGAGTAATATATAAGTCAATGATTTAGACAGAACAGATAAAAATACAACTTGATTATCATAGAGTGAGACTACGGAGTTTCTAGCCATTATAGAGGTTTCATCCATCCATAAGGCTAGAACGAAATGGCATCGTTACAGCACTAAGGCTAAACGCGTACTACAAATTTTAATTAACCCTTAACTGGTATCGCTTAAAAAGGCAACGTAACTGGTATCGGGGTCAAAAGTGACCCCATATAAAATATGCAAGATAATAAAACAATAAGTTTAAGTTTTGAAATTTTCTGTTTTATTTATGAAAATAAAACTTATAATCTACATATTAATTAAGTTATTTGGCATATTTTAATCAGAGATCACATGGTTCGTTATCAAAATAGCTAACATCTTCATACTACAAATATTTTCTAAGGTCTTACTTTAGGTACTCTTATTTATATAAAAACTTAAAAATAACGAATCAAACCTTCTTTATATTGTTTTCGTATATAATCAATATAACAAAAATCAGGAACAACTTCTGAGATCACATATAAGAAAAAAAAATGACAAACTAAAACAAATCCTCATGAAAGAACTAAACATTTTACCACAAAAAGTTTAACATTTGGTACAAGTGACCGTTATGGCTGTATTCTTTACATATGTAATGCAGGCACTTCCTACACTTGTTTGAACATTTGTCGTCCTTTTTGCGATCGCATAAGTCTTCAGAACAGCTGAGTACCTCCGCTTTCTCACAATCGCTGATGTTTTCATGATCACAAGCAGCTGTTGAGGCATCATGAACGATTTTGGAGTCAGATTCCTGGTCTTTGTCTTTCAAGAGTTGTGCAATTTCTCTGTCGTGTAAAAAACCCGACATGGCGACGATTATTTACTGAAAAAATAATAAAACATTACAAAATAACTCTTACTATAAAATGCACACTTCCGGTATCGGGGGTCAATTTGGACCCCATTAGTATACATACCTCCGTTTCTAGTAACAGTAGAGTAACGCAAGTCCGTCACCCGCCGCACCCCGCGACGTAATGAGATTACCAAGGTGCGCAAGAGTGTACGTGCTTAGACTGTAAAGTTCTGATAAAAAATATGACGTTAATGACGTTTTTTTTTAAATTTGGTAGCTTTTTTCATTATTGTCTTTTACTAACTTGGTGGTTTCATTATAAACTTTAATTTTCGTATGTCAATAAGGTCTAAAATCCCTTGCACCCGTTTCTTAACTGTCTAATGATCTATAGTTTAAAAAACAGGTGCAAGCAATTTTCGACCTTATTGACGATTTTGATAGGAGATCATTCAGTGTCTATACATTTTTGGGCCTTTTCTGAAATTTACGTCTCAGTTGCCATCATAATGAGATCCATAAAACCCATAGAAATTATGTTATGTAAAAAATTTGGCATTTCATGGCTGAAATAATAATTCCATGAAATTAAAAACGAGACGCAGAATCATCGATTTGATAGAGAGATGATGATGTGTATGATACTTTAAAAATAATTTTCAGATTCATTATTCTATCTTATGCTACGAAGTGCGACCAAAGTTATTATAAGTGTGTACTTGAAGCAGATATGACATACGAGCTCGCATTATGAATCATTAGGAAACCCCTATAGAGGGACCGACTCAATTTGCTATCTCTTCAATTTCCGTGCTTTTTCGTGTCTTTTGTCCTACTTGTCAATTGTCAATGTGTGCAGTCTGCGTTACAGATTTCAACGCAAATTACTGGTAGTTGCTACATGGAAATGCTAATGCTAACGGTTTTGTGTCGGTGCTGTAATTCTTTTCTAAAGCAATAACAAAAAAAAAACTTATGAAGCATATTATAAACGGCAGCCAATTCTAATGCAGAGGAACATTGTTTTGCTTCAGATTATGAGCTAAAGCTCAGTAGTGAAAAGGCGAGGAAACTTCACCAGTGAAACTATTAGATTGCCCAAGAGTACTTACTCGGACGCCAGAAACCGAACAATTTAATTACATCCTCTACTCTTTCGCTCTCGTCTTGTTTATTTCCACTCTCAACCTGGTTTAACTTATACCTTTTTCTAGATTGGAACTAGGATTAGCTTTTTTAATAAAATGTTAGATTGGAATTCGTTTCTGGTTTCTTAGAGTTCACTCTAAAAATATATAAAAATCAATTTTTAGCATAGCAAACAAAAATACAAACTTTTTTATAGAAACAAAGACGGTACAGGAGCTAAATCATACACAATACAACTGATTATCTAACTTAAAATCGTTTCATTTTCCAGTTTCGTCGCTGTCATAAAGTAAGTAAAGTAAAGTATGAAAATATGACCGAGATGAGAGCGACGAAGTAGGTTGCTAGGTGCTTTTTTGTCAGCCTGCTGGATTAGTATGAAAATATGACCGACATGTCAGCGACGAAATAAGTTGCTAGGTGTTTTTTTGTGAAATAATCAGCCTGATAGATATCAGATAGACCTGCATAATGGTTTGTTGCCCTAAGCTACCAGCATCTTGATTGACGAATATCGTTTGAGCAACTATTTGTAGCGGGAAAAAAAAGCGCACGGTGTCATATCAAATCCCCCGTTCCCATTGGCGAAACATTTACAAGAAAACATCTTGTAAACGTATAATGCGGCCACTGAGAATATGCATTATTTGACAGAGCCCATCGCGAGTGCCATTGGTCATCCTGTCGACAGCCGCACAATATTTTATAACTTGTTTTGTTGTAAATGTTTTGGCAGTGGAAACGGAGGATAACGAGGGCTAGCTCCTCCTTTAAGGTAGCTTCCATTTCAGCGTGAAGGCCTTCTCCGAAAACGGATCACAATGAGCATATAACTTTCGTTTCGCTTTATTACTTTATCGGTCCAAAGTTAGGGAAATGTTTATCGTTACATCATTTTAGTTATTAAATTATTTAATTAATGTTCTTTTTTTGGTCAGCCCTAATATGTGTGCGAAAGACCATTATTCTGCAAAACAGTCGTCTATACTATCGCTTGATTCTTCAATCAAAGCAATAAAATGCTAATGCGCAGCAAACTCACTTACTTACGTGGCGGATCGGTAGCTTCATCATCGGTTACTCAGGCAATGTGCGGATGGCTTATACTTATGACAAATAATTTGAATTACTAAAAAAAAATTCAAAAACCCCCGACTTAATTATCAGTCGAGTTTTTTAATTATTTTATCCTTTTTCAATTACGTTTTAACCGTCGTGGGCTTTTTCAAGAACATAGATTTCAAGTACATTGTACTTCATAAAACCCATTACTGAAAACCGCATCAAAATCAGACAAGTAGTTTTGGTTTTGCTCAAACCCAGCCCCCTGGTGAGTTGTCACCGTAGCACTTATATAAGAACATCCAACAATCAAACCCAAACCCATTACTGAAAACCGCATCAATATCGGACCAGTAGTTTTGGAGATAAATGGTAACATTGGTTTGCAAATCAAATGTTTACTGTAGTTACTGACTAGTAGTTTTGAATTTACTCCAGCGCCCACTGGTGAGTTGTTACTGTAACACTTATCTAAGAACATTCATCAATCATACCCAAACCCATTACTGAAACGCGCATCAAAATCAGACTAGTAGTTTAGGTTTTGCTTAAAGAAATGTTTACTGAAGCGCCCCCTGGTGAGTTGTCACCGTAACACTTATCTAAGAACATTCACCAATCAATCCCAAACCCATTACTGAAAACCGCATCAAAATCGGACTACTAGTAGTTTTGGAGATAAATGGTAACATTGGTTTGCAAATCAAATGTTTACTGCAGCGTCCCCTTTGAGTTGTCACCGTAACACCTATCTAAGAACATGTACCAATCAAACCCGAACCCATCACTGCAAACCACATCAAAATCGGACTACTAGTAGTTTTGGAGATAAATGGTAACATTGGTTTGCACAAACAACCTCTCAGCTCAAACGCATATACCGTCTCCGTACCGTCGTTGGTGATGATCCAAGGACTGTCTTTTACATATGAAAGGTTATTGGGAATTAAGCGGTTACTATTTGACTAAGATAAATTGGGACACTTAAAAAATTTCAGTGACCTTTGTACAGTTATCTGGTTATTCCATTATCATAATAGTTTCTATAGTTTGTTTATAAATACTTGAAATATATTTCACAATATTTAACTCCTATGAACACACTATGTTCTTTTTTCCCATTAACTTGATTGCCAAAGCAATTAAACAATGTTGTTTAACGAACCTTAAACTATGGTGTTACTAGCGGCCGCCCGCTGTTTCACTCGCGTGTTTCACGCCCCCTGGAAATATCAAGATAAAAAGTATTTTTAATCAAGCTGTGCCAAAGGCTAATGTTAGAAATGTATGGCGGGTTGGCACCTTTTCGAAAATCCTTGCACATCATTCACACCTTGTTAAATGGATAGAGTATAACGCTACGATCAATAGTTATTGACACAGCTTTTTTTCTAAACCGTATCCATTCCGAGATATATGCACTTTTTCATACTATAATTTGTTAGATTCAAGCTGATAATATCTTAATTATAGGGATTTTCTTTAAGTTATATCAGTGAATTATCATTATTTTCACAATGTATTAAACAACAATATATTTCATAATCAAATTATATTGTAGGTTTTATTCTAAGACTGTAGCAAATTGCCGCCACCACTCGAAAGTTCAAATATTATGATGATCATTATTGTAATATAATATTATCATACTAATATATTGTAGAATTAATCAGACATTAAATCTGATCTAATAAATTTAGGTGCATTTATCGCGAAATGGATACGGTTTAGGAAATGCTGCCTAACTAACTGTTGTTCGTACTTATATACTCTATCCATTTATCATTCTGAATGGTGTGCAGGCATTTTCGAAAAGGTGCCAAAATTAGGCATTGCCCTTTCAACCAAATCCGTTAATTAGTTTTAGCGTGAAAGTGAAACAAAGTGACATACTTCCGCAGTTATAATATTAGTAGGATAGTCGATCAATATGATTTATTCTACCTCTATACTAATCAAAGAAGTATTATCAATTTCGTGGAGGCAACTTTACTATATAAACCAATGAGTAATAATGGCTTGTCAGTTAAAAGGAAGCTTTTGATAAGAGTGCTCGTCGGGTATAAAAAAAAAGAAAATTTTCATTCGTAGAGAGTGTAAAAAATATATGTGAGTTATTACTAGTAGTAGTCATAGTAGTTAATACTTACATTTACTATTTTATACTTTTTTATTTATTATTTAATACAAATTAGTAAAATATGCAACGAGCTGTTAAGAAAATATTATACATTTATTTCTTTGTAAAACGAACTAACTTATTATAAACTTTACAAAGTAAATCGAAATATAAAACTTTCTTATAAACTCACTTCAAGCTCGGTTACGCTAAAACATTTGTCTCTGTCTTCTAAGTCTTATACATTAAAAAAGTAAAAAAGAACACGATCATCCGAACACACCAAACCGAAAATTCCAATCGCTACCGGTTTAATTTTCCGAATTGATCTGGCATGGCAACACCATGCCAGTCCACAAGGATGCTTGGATAACATCGGCAGTTGCGCCGGGAAGAGAATCAATTTGTCGCGCGAACATTGCGCTTATTCCCACGTCACACGACTCAATCTCACGAGACGTCTTCGCAATACACTTATCTCAAATAGGAACCTCGTCACGATACCAAAATGCACTATTTCTCTTTCTTGTCGTCCGCTTTATATGTTACACATGCTGTTTGTGAAATACACGGACATGTATTCAGACTGATGGTGTTATAAAAAAAATACGTAAGTACATCACAGCTTGCAGTACAGTAATCTTGTAATGCTAGAAATGTTTATGTAACGTCAAAGTCAAAGTCAATATCATTTATTCAGTCTAGGCTGTTACAAGCACCTATGAACGTCAAAGAAGCTACGCCATCGGTTCACAAATCCTACGACGGGAGACCTTGTAACGAGAAGAACCGGCAAGAAACTCGTCAAGGGCTGTTTTTTTCTCCCTGTTTTATTTCAAACAGAGTCATCAAATTGAAAAGTGACCTTAACATATCAGTAAGGTCAATTTCCATCACAAAAAGAAAATACTAATTTTAATATTACATTTTAAAGTTATTGTAACCGTAAACACTTATTATCATATATTACAACATTTCTCGCATTACAAGATTACTGTACTGCAAGTTGTGAGGAACATACAGGTCAGTATCAATTTATATTAGAAAAAAATATTTAAACTTTAAGCACAACATTAAGATAAGCAGACCCATTTCCGCATTATGTATGATAAGTCCCTCTTTATGGGTTGAAAATTGTTTACATTTAGGATATAATTGTTTACAGATAAAATGTACTTTGATAAATTGACCTTACTGATGTGTTGAAGGTCACTTTTCAATTTGACGACTCTGAATAAAATAAAACAGGGAGAAAAAAACAGCCCTTGACGAGTTTCTTGTCCGTTCTTCTCGTTACAAGATCTCCCGCCGTAGGGTTTGTGAACCGATGGCGTAGCTTCTTCTAACCTAGATTGAATAAATTATTTTAATTTTTTTATAATTTTGAATGTTTTTAATCATAATACTATATCAAATTATATAAGCAATATATTTTAAAATCAGCTTAGCAGGTTCTAGGACGGTAGAGAAATGCCGCAGTCCGTCCGTCCCCTCCAAAGGTAAAATATGATAATTATCAACATTATTTTATTTTCTTAAATTACTGTATATATATATTGTAAAAATGATCGCCCATTATTATAAGACAGATAAAATCGCAAAAATTGGATTATAAAAAAAAAGTATACATTAGGTGAATTTATCTCGGAATGGATACGGTTAAGAAATGTGCTGTCTCAGTAACTTTGTTATCCATTGAATAAGGTCAGGAGCTCTATTGCAGGTTCTAGGTGTGCAGGCATTATCGAAAGGCGCCAAAACTAAGCATTGCTCTTTCGAAGAGTGCTCACAATCTTTGAATGTCCGATCTACCGGTCTTCGAATTTAGCTTTTTATTTCCGCATTTCGCTTACAATATTACTTTAATATTGCTGAACAGCTCGTGGTATTTTCCCTGGTCTAATTCAAAACTCAACACAAAGTTTCAGCTGGAAACCGTATTAAACATCTTAAAAAACGTATCCGTGAACCACTCCAATAAACTTTCTGGTCAGATTTCACGCAACTAATGGAAGTCAAAACATTTAGCATACAACAGAACAAATGAAGAGTTTGTAAATGGCAAACGATTCCCGCCTCTCGCGCAGAATACTTGCCAAATGTGCCATCGGATAGCGTTTCAGCCGCCAGAATAATGTAGTAAATTTACAACCACCCTATTAGCACTAAATCTAAACATTAACCCGATTCGGTAACCGAACTTCACGGTTTCCGGAATGTCGGTTACGGGGCCGCGTTCACTCGATCCTTGGCACTTTTGGATGATAGTTCAGCTAAAAACTTTGGCCAATTAAAAAAAAAAACCGGTCAAGAGCGAGTAGGGCTTGCGCACAGAGGGTTTCGTACCATCATAATATTGACCATACATTTCGGACCATACATCGACTTACCAAACCGAAAGCAAATAAGTATAAATCAAACTTTTAAAGATTTATTAAAAAGTACCTATATAGAGATATTATTTTCCTGTAATCTTTACATAAACTTGTACCACAGAATAATTTCAGATTTTTCTCTATGTAAACTTCGGTGATAAGGGAGGTGTTCGAGCCGGCATGACGTCACAAACTGACGATTGCAATGACGTCACAACCTAAGCGCCTTTATTGCGTTGACAGCTCCGACACACGCACCATCGATTATTAAATATTTTCCAAAATTGTATATTAACCTAAGTAAATTCATTATTCATCATCAAGGAGTCTGAGTTTTTATTTACTATCATCGGCGCAATCAAGTTTGGTGACCCCGACGTGATATCGAAACCGCGGTGACGAGCGAGAATTCAGCAGATTAAGGAGGCGAACGGTATTTTTTTATAATTTTCATCAAAAGTCGAAAACTATGCGGCCTGAAAACAAAAGAAAAATATGATTGAGAATGTGCAAGCTTCTTTTGATACCCTACATGCTCTAGAAGCCAAACTTTAATTTTTAAGAACCCCTGTCAATCCCTGTTGTAAAAAAAAATATATATTTATTTCTCACATTTGCAAAATAGTTGGCCAAACGTCATCTAAAACTATTCTAAATTTAAAGTTCACATAGCATTAGTAGTTTTAGAGATATCCAGCTGTGTCAGACAGACTGAGTCGCACCACGAGGGTTTCTTTTTACCATTTTGGTACGGAACCCTTAAAAGGACTAGTTATAATATCTTATAACCAATGGTGTTTTATAATAGATATACAGATTTCAACGCAAATAGTAATTTGCGTTGAAATCTATGACGAAGACTGTATACATTGACAATTGACAAGTAGGTCAAAAGACACTAAAAAGCACGGAAATGAAAGAAATAGCTAATGGAATCGAACCCCATATATTATAGTCTTCCCAATTTTCACAATGCGAACTCGTATGGCATATGCTGCTTCAAGTACACACATATAATTTTTTTTTTCATCTCACACGCTCTGATAAGGAGGTTTTGTCAATCAGTTTAGGCGTAGAAAATCGCTTTTTGCGGCCTGGCGCGGCAAAGTATCTACTTTTTTTAATTTAATACCTAATATGTCATATTCCGAATTGCACTATTGACTTATTTGCTACATTATGTTATTATTTTAAATAGCTTTAAATTAATTATAATACTCCGTTTTGGTTTTATTATATTATTTTAGTTCATTGAATCATAAAAACAATAGCAATAAAATTAAACTATTTGTTATAAAAACATTATATTAGGCTGGGTGAGATTTCACAACCTACGATTGGATTACGGAACGTGACATAATTTAAAATTGTCTTTGTCTTGTACCTTATGTCAGTGTCAACATTTACGGAATCGTTTTTATTGTTATTTATAAGTAACAAGTCTCGGTAGCTCAGCGGTTAGAGCATTGGACCGGATTTCCAAAGGTCGCTGGTTCGATTCCAGCCTGAGAATTCACTTGTGGCCGAGTTAATTTTTTCCAATATTTTTCTATTTAAAATTTACCATAAGTAACAATAGATTCCTACTTTAAATAACTTTGAATTAACTATAATACTACCTTTTTCTATTATTTTAGTTTTTTATATAATTAAAACAACGAGAATAAGGTATATTTAAATTAAACTTTATGTTTAAAGAAACCATTAAGTGTTCCTGAAAAATTGTGTGTTACGCTCGGCAGAAAAGTTTTTAGCGTCTTTGAATTCCTCGCTTCGCTCAGGATTCAATTCTAGAATACTTCACTTGCTCAGGTTTTAATAGAGGTAACCGACGCAAATAACCAACTTTCTAGCCTTGTATAACAAATAACTATTTGCTAATAACTAATAATATGAATGGTCACACTAGTCACTAAAGGAGGAAACCCCAAACAAAAATCGGCATGAGTTTAATTTTTACCTAACTAAACATGTCATAACACGAGCGCAAGTAGTTTTTGATCATAGTAATATAATGTTTGATTGGGGATACAGACGCAAGTTTTAATTTTTTTTATACCCTAGCTCGAACACATGACATTAATCTTAAACTTAAACTGTAACTTGAATATAATTTTATTGGTACTACTACAATATATATATTTTATTGATAAATAACAAAACTTGTGATTGTGACTTCAATAAAAATAAAGTTACCAGTTTCAAAATTTATAAAAAATTGCCAAAATTATCGCATTTTGCACATCTCATATAGCTTATTAAATGAAAGTATTTATACTAAATCTCAGAACACAAAAAAAAAATACTGACAGTTTTAATTTTTTTATAGTATTTGTCTGTAAGTAAAATTAAGTTCGAATTTTATGATTGATCTTCATAAAAGTTTATACGCAAACTTCTGTCTGATTGTATTTTATTATAATTATTGTTATTGCGTTGGTATCATCACTAAATCAATAATTCCAGACAACCACACATACATTTATTTACAATTCTTCAGCTTTATCTATAGGTATATAAATAAGATTCTAAATTGACTGATTGTTGTCATGCGAGTAGAGCTCAAATGCCTGAAAGTAGAGACACCATTTTTGGAGAATAGATACCTTTCATAGTGTAGTTGAAAGGTTTTTTCTAAATTCACCCCCTTAAGGGTTAAAATAGGCGTATGCAAAAGAGTAAATGGAGAAATAAACCTTAAAATCGATATGGATGTCGTTTTGAGGTTTTATGGGATGTTGATTGCAAAAATGACAAATTCATTTTGGAGTCCGACACGGTGGACAGGATTCAATCTCATAAAACTCTTGATTGATTTATTGATTGATCGTTGGTATACGCGTAGAGCCCAACGGCTGAAAGTAGAGAAGATATTTTCGGAGGGTAGATATCTTTCATGGCGTAGGTGAGCATAAGAAAGTATTTTATAAATTTACCCCTAAGAGGGTAAAATCAGGGATGGAAATTTGTATAAAGCTAGAGACACCATTTTTGGAGATAAGATACCTTTCATGGTGTAGATGAGCGCTAAGAAAGAGATTTGGACAATTTGAATGTGCGCATTATATGTAAGTACTTGTAGGTATTCCCAAACCAAGCGAACAAAGACTGATCCATCATGTAAGAGGATAAGTGAGCATGGAACAAAAAAATGAAATCTACTGATAAATACCTAGGTACATTGGTAATCCATGACTTTCCAAATAAATGCACAATTATCTTCACGAGAAAGAAGTATAGAGAAGATGTAAGTATCAATAAAAAAGCTAGTATAAGTATAAATACGATTGTCGTCATCTGCCATTTTCAATGTACCCACTGCTGTGCCATTGACCTTTATTTCACGCACTCGTAATACACATGAATTAGATAATTTTTTAGGTACATTTTCACTATAGGCACCGATTAAATAATGATGATAACCTCTGCCTTTTACATTTATAATTTTATTCAAATAAACGTCTTTGCTTGTTACAGACCGAACGAAAAACGAAATGTCTTCTCCAGACTTAATAGTTCCACCTCCAAAAATTGTTGATCGTCATATCGTGAAACCCCTGCTCTGCGGCCCCGGTCCATGTGACCTGCACCCTTCAGTCGTGGAGGCACTGACGAAGCCGACTCTCACACCGTTATGCGACGAATTGCTGAAAGTAAGCAAAAGATTTTGTTTATCCAGTATGAAATGGACATTTAAAAGGAATGGCATGATAAGATGATTCTTTATTTACATCAACCAACCGTCAACCACAATAAAAAAAATGGATCGTTCTTACACAAAATTTCTATAAATACTTATAGTTAAGTTCATAAACACCAATCAGTAACTGCTCATAGAGTAATTCGCTGGTTTTCAGTTTACACCAAAAAGGCATACAAATTAATATACCTAAATCAAGGCCGCGCAAAAGTCTTATCTTACCTAAAAACCTAACCTAACTATTTTACTAAAAGTATTTTAGAATGATTGAAATTAATTATTAAGGGATTGCCAACACTCGTAGAGACAATGCCAGAGAAATCTTTATCTTGAATCTAGTATGTGGCTGAACTATACCGGGTGGAAAAATAGCTGGAGGATAAATATTTATGTAAATAAATTTTACTCAAATTTCTTTATTTTTAAAAATAAGTTAAACTGCATTCAAAGGAAAATGGATGACAGATGTCGCTGTCAGCACTTAAGTGAGCTCCGTATTATTTTGATAACTAAAATTAAATCGTTTTATTAATACAGTTACAAATATTGATCTTGTGTGTAACACGGTTCAAGAAATATTCTCAAGTGTTATCTCCGGCTAACATCAAGCCAAAATCTGCAATTTTTACAAAAAGTGACTGGGACTTAGTTTCCTAAATAAAGTGTTTTTTGGTGATTCGAAGTAGGTGATATGGACTAAAACGTAAGTGTTTTAACTAGCACAAATACTTTATTAAATAAAAATCTACAAACAATGTGAATTAGACAATCTCTTAAGAATAAAATTATAGACGGTTTAATCAATTTAAATCTAGTGACACTGTGCAAACGACTATAGACATTATTCCAGACACATTAAAGATCTCGATTGCAATCAACTTATACAACGCCATCTAGTGAGCATTGATCATTTTGCATAACTGGTGGTAACATTGAGCATTCTGCACAACTGGTGGCAACATTACTTAGTACACAATATCTACACAAGATGGAAGCAGTATGCAAAATATGTAACAATGTTATTTCGAAAAAAGATTTTATCTGTTGCGCTACATGTAAACAAAACTATCATAGTGAATGTGCAAATATCTCGTCGAAAAGGTTTCTCCTAATGACTATAGAAAACAAAAATACATGGAAATGCGACCCATGTTATAGCAAACGAGTTGACGAAATTTACGAGTACAATGTTTCAACTGAAAACTCATTCGCATCGTTATCTAATCATGAAGACACAGACACATTACCGATATTATCACAGAATAGTCGATTTAACAATAGCTGTCCAAACCTTTGTAACATAAATTTGCAGGAAAAAATTGACGAAATGGGAAAACAAATAAAGACACTTAGAGAAAAATTACAGATAGCTGACAGTGAAATTGAAAATATGTTAATTGAAAACTCAAAACTTAAAAAACAATTAGAGTATCAAGAAAATAAAACAAAAATACTGACAGAAATTAGCACTAGCACAAAAAAAAACGTGACACATAGAATAAAGAGAAAAAGCTTAAAAAAAAATAGACTAGACTTTTTACTGGACGATCACAATACTACCCGATCATCGCCATCTAGCGGTATTGTTGAGAAACATTGTCCCACAATGTCAAGTACTCCAAATATACAACCCACGACGGAAGGTACACAAATTAACTCGCCAGATGTCACTACCATACCGAACAAAGTGACATTGATGTTACCAACAGAACAAAAACAAACAATTCATGTAATTGGAGATGAACAAATTAGAGGTTTAGCTGAAAAATTAAGAAAATCTCGATGCGGCAAATGGAATGACAACTACAGTGTTAGTGGTACAGTGAAACCATACGCCCCTAGCTCGGAAATATTAAAAAACTGTAAATATCTGTATGACAATCTAAGCAAAAACGACATTGTAATATTAGCCTTAGGAAATAATGATGACAACCCATATAAAACAATTACCAATCTATGTAACATCTTATATTCAATACAATGTAAAGTGTTTGTCTTAAGTGTGCAACATAATAACTGTTTAAATACTAAAAAACTAAATAACAAACTCAACCTTGTTTGTAACCAATATGTGAACTGCACTTTTATTGATATCAATCAACTAATAAGCCAGAAACCATACTGTGAAATGTCATTAATAGGTATAATTTGCTTTAAATTAAATATAGAAATAGACTACATAAAGTACAACCAAGATTACATTCAAAACAGTTTAAAAATGATTAAATCACACACACTTATGACATCCAACAACAAAACATGTATTAATAAGAGTTCAAATAGTTGTTTGTATAAAAAAGGGACCATTCCATATTATTTCAAACCTGTAATATCATTAGACATCACACATAAGTCCCCAGAACCAGAGAAAGTTAAGTTTTTTCGTTAATAATAAGGAACATAATTTTGTTGTACTGCACCAAAATATTCAAGGTCTTACTTCCAAGAAGGAAATTATTGAGTTAACTATCTCTGACCTGGACAATGACCACACTCCAGATGTACTGTGTTTCACCGAAACATTTATAAAATGTGGCGAGGAAAAAAATATTAATATAAATAACTATGAAGTAGCAACCCACTTCTCAAGAAGAAAAAGACGAGGGGGTGCATGTATCTTAGTAAAAAAGGGAATCTCGTATAAAAAAATTGCATTAGGTAGTGACTTGGCAGTCGACTTCCATTTTGAGTGCTGTGCTATACACATCTTATTGAGTAATGTTATTGTCTTATGTGTATATCGTGCCTCTACAGCCACAAAGAAAAGACACTATGACTGTTTCTTTGACAAGTTGCAACTCCTCCTAAATAAGTATCAACATAAGTACCAGAAACAAAAAATTATGATTGTAGGTGACATAAATATTAACACTTTGATAAATAATAATATGACTAGTACCCTTTCTGACATTTTAGTAAATTATAATTTGACCCAGCACATAACAACACCAACACGAGGTAACTCATGTATTGACCATATATTTAGTAATATACAAGGTGCTATAGGAAAAACCCTTCCTCTCTGCTTGTCTGATCATGACACAGCCCAATTGTTGATTTTTAAAACAAAAAATAAACCTGTTATTCCTAGAGTTATATACAACTATAAAAGGTGCTACTCCGCTGAGAACATTAAGAAGTTCAAAACTTATCTAGCACAGACCTCATTTGCAGATGTATTCAAGGAAACTGACTCAAACCAGGCCTTTAATATGTTTTATGACTGGTTCTGCTTATTGTACAAACTATGTTTCCCAGTTTGTAAAGTTAAAATAAACACAATAAATAAGTTAAAATGGATCTCAAAAGGCATTAAAAAAAGCTGTGGTATAAATAGAGCCCTCCGACTAAAATATTACAAAAAACGTAACATACCAAACAAAAATAAATACCTTGCATATTCTAAGCTTTTAAAACAGTGTATACAAAAAGCTAAAAAACTAAATAATAATAAATATGTTTTAAATAGCAAGAATGTATGCCAGGCAACATGGAAAGTGATACAGACTGAGCTAAATTCCGAAACTCACAAAAATCAGCACATCGAATCAATAGAATATCATGACAAAATTATTATTAGCCCCAAAAAAATTGCAACAAAATTTAATGATTACTTTATCGAATGTACTAATAAATTAAACTATAATATAAATTCACACAAGCCCTCAAATGACATGTTAAAAAATTCCATATACTTGACACCTATTGACGAATATGACATAAAAAAATATATAAGCTCATTAAATAATACCACTTCAGAAGGGTATGATGAAATATGCACAAAAGTTTTGAAAGCATGCAGCGAACAACTAGGCCCCATTCTAGCACATTTAATAAATCTTTCAATGGTATCAGGTACTTTCCCTGAAAAGCTTAAATTTTCAGTAGTTAAGCCATTGTTTAAAAAGGGTGACAAACTAAACTTAAATAATTATAGGCCCATAACACTGATACCTATTTTGGCAAAGATTTATGAGAAAGTTATGCTAGAGAAACTCACTTCTTTCTTTAATAAATATAAGATTTTAAATAACGACCAGTACGGATTTCAGAAAACTAAGTCCACTACGCAAGCTGTTTTCAACCTTGTGAGTGAAACATTGACAGGCTTAAATAACGGTATGTACACAACAAGCCTCTTTTTCGACATGTCTAAAGCGTTCGATTTTGTCTGTCACAAATTATTATTATCAAAACTGGAACGATATGGCATAAGAGGTGTTGCATTAAAATGGATTCAGACATACTTGCAGAATAGAATGCAATTGGTACAAGTATCTCGGTTGGATAAGAATAAGGTGGCTCAAACATATAAATCAGAGTACAGGGAAAATCATTTTGGTGTTCCGCAAGGAAGTATACTCGGCCCGTTTTTATTCCTGGTTTATATTAATGACCTACCAAAAATAACAAATCACCGTTGCATTCTGTTCGCTGACGACATATCGGTAGTAGTAAGAACAATAACCAAAAATCTGGATGAACATAAAATTGACATTAATAATACTATTTCATTAATTATAGACTGGCTGCATAATAATAATCTTATACTAAATCTTAATAAAACTAGTTATCTTAATTTTAATAATAAAACATTTGACATAATCTACCAAGGACATATACTTAAAAAAGAGAATACAACAAAATTTCTAGGTATTGAAATTGACCAACGATTAGACTGGAAGAAGCAAGTAGAGGTAGTATGCAAAAAAATCAATAGTTTCACTTTTGCTCTTCACAAATTGACTAAAATAGCATCTAGAAGCACTGCACTTAGTGCCTACTTTGCCTATGTTGAGTCAGTACTCCGTTATGGGCTCATAATATGGGGAAATAGTGTTGATGTAGGTAAAGCTTTTATCTGTCAAAAGAAATGTTTGCGGGCCATATGTGGTTCTCCACCCGATGAACCCTGCAGACCTCTTTTTAGATTGCTCAAAATACTACCTTTGCCCTGTATTTACATCTTGGAGACTGCCAAATTTGTCAAATTAAATATGTCCCACTTTAAACAAGCGAAGGATGTGTACTTGCGAAGCACACGGAATGGTCATCGACTGGTCTCTGCCACGGCTCCTAGGAGCACCCTTTATCAGAGAAACTGTAACTGGATGTCCATCTCAATTTTCAATAAAATACCTGAAAGTATAAAACAATTACCCTTTAGCAGGTTTAAGACTGCATTATATAACTGGCTTTCTGAGAGGATGTTCTATAGTGTAAAGGAATTCTTGGGTGATAATAATTAATAAACCTACCTTCAACAAAAAGAATTGCCATTGAACATGTGCTGTGCTGCCATATGCTGTTGGCCACGCTACGTGCCACGTCACATACATACATACACATTTCATTCCTGTTGATTCTGGGTCATTTTTGGACATCACCTTTGCATATTTGTAAAAAACACAGTCATCTGTTTAAAAAAAAATGTGATTTTAATTATAGAGGAAGAAAAGGCGACGATTTGTGCATTCCTCAACAACAACTCACAATACATGCAAACAAAATCTTTTTGTATGGCAATACGACTGTACAATAAATTGCCGAATAATATTAAGGAACTGCCCCTTAATAAATTCAAAGGGAAACTATTTCACGTCCTAATTGTAAAAACATATTATTGTATAAATGACTATTTGAACGATACAATCATTGACATTTAAAAAACTAGAAGGAACTTTATATAATAATTGTAGTTATGATTGACAATTGTAATTAAATTTCAGACATTTTTAGTTTAATCACATTGACATCCACAATTTAATTATTGACTTATTGTTAACTGTATTTTTATTAATTGTATCTGGATTATTAGCATTCGTAATAACTTGTATCACTTTAACAAAATATTTGCACGTCGAACCACTCGACAGAATATGTTGGAAACCTAATTATAACAACTTTGTATGACCATATTTTATGCAAATAAATAAATAAATAAATAAAAAGATTTTTGATAAATCACTTACCTGCACCGGGAATCGAACCGGCTTAAATGAGAAAAATAACACCCTATACTTTTACGGTACCGTTCGACAGTCTTAAGTATAAATATAAATCTAGGTTAAGTTACTTAGTGTCTTAAATTAAAGAAAAAGTCTGTAAAGATAAAAGAATACATAGGTCCAAAATACTTTATTGTACCTGGGTACTTGCTCGTACTTATTACTAAAATAAAAATGAAATACACTTATTTAACTTTATAAGTTGCTCGAAATGAAAGCCATTTGCAGCATCACAACATCACAGCTTATAACTTTTAGTTAATTAAGTTTTTATTTATAAAATTCACCATAAATCGATACAAAAGGCCACAAGACGCGAATTCTATCGATGAATAAGTTTGTGTTCAATAAAGTTTTTGAATATTTTTTTTCAGGATTGGTTTTTAATTTTGTTTTTTATATAAGTGGGTTCGATTCCCGGTGTAGGTAGGTACGAGAATTATCAAAAATCTTTGAATGTTTCCTTTGAGTAAAATAAGCTTACATCAATATTTAAGGTACCTTCCCTCCGAGGACAATCTTTTTTTCCACCCTGTAAAATATCAAAAAGAGAATAGAAATGTTTTTTTGTTTGTTACGAATAAACTCAAAAACTACTGAACAGATTTGGATGAAATTTGGTATTCAGATAGTAGATAGCCTGGTTTGAGCATAGGATACTTTTTATCCCGATACATACCCCCACACGTTTCGTTGGAAGTTTAATTTGACCACACGGCTTAGCAAATACAAACATGTAGACAACTAATAATTGGGTTCGTTAACTGACAAGATTCCTTATGTTTGTGCCACGTGCCTAATATTGACACCCTACTAATTAGCTTATCAATTGCTTTGCATTCAATCATTTACTTACGTAGAGAGAATATGTAAATTTAAATTACAGGTCATGGACGAAATTCGTGCTGGGATCCAGTACCTATACCAAACACACACAAAGGCAGTAATGGTTGTGAGTGGTGCAGGGCATGCTGCCATGGAATCAGTGATCACCAACTTGTTGGATCCAGGTGACACCTTGCTGATAGCCAGTAGAGGAATTTGGGACGAGAGAGCTTTTGAAATAGCTAAACGAAGAGGTAAGCTGCTAATGAAATATTATATGTCCAACTAGCCTTCAGCCCGCGACTTTAGGTTATTGACCACGTTACACTACCCATTTATCAGTAAAAAAAAATATTTTATGTCCATCTCCACTGTTCAGGTTATGGCCATATCTAATTCCACCAAAATCGATTCAGCGGTTTATGCGTTATGCGGTAGTAGAAAATGCTCCAAAGCTATCGCGATCGAAGTCGCTATGCCTATTTTACATTACATTTACAAATATACAAAATTTTAACCCTTTTCTTAAGGTTGTTTCATGTCCACCACATTGTACTTCAAAATCGATGACATTTTTGCAATCAACATCCCATAAAACCTCAATAATGACACCCATATTAATTTTAATATTTTTACCCATTTTCACCCCCCTGGGGGTTGATTTCTTGAGAGGGGGATTTTTGTATTTAAGCTCCCAATATATCGTCGTCTCAGCCACATGAGACCAACTAGTATAGGCCTCCCCCAAGGATCTCCACGACGACCGGTCCTGCGCTGCCCGCACTTAGCGGCTTCCCGCGACCTTCACCAGATCATCGGTCCACCTGGGCCTACCCAAGGAGCGTCGTCCGGTACGCGGTCGCCATTCCAGAACCTTTCCGCCCCAACGGCCATCGGTACTTCTCGCTATGTGTCCCACCCACTGCCACTTCAGCTGTGCAATCCTTCGAGCGATGTCAGTAACTTTAGTTCTCCTGCGGATCTCCTTATTTCTGATTCGATCACGCAGGGAAACGCCGAGCATAGCTCTCTCCATTGCACGCTGAGTTACCTTGAGCCTTCTTATCAGACCCATAGTTAGCGACCACGTTTCACTGCCGTAAGTCATCACTGGCAACACACACTGGTCGTTGACTTTCGTCTTGAGACACTGAGGTAAGTTGGACGCGAAGATTTAACGGAGCTTTCCCAATGCTGCCCATCCGAGTTGGATTCGACGAGAGATCTCTTTCTCAAAGTTGGACTTACCTAACTGGATTGTCTGTCCAAGGTAAACGTAATGGTCAACAACTTCGAGTGTAGTGTTCCCAACGTGAACTGTACTGGGTATGACATGGGAATTCGACATGATTTTCGTCTTATCCATGTTTATCCTAAGACCCACTCTTTGGGAAGCACTACGGAGATCATCGAGCATTGTGTTCAGGTCCTCCAGGGTCTCAGCCATAAGAACTATATCATCGGGAACACGAAGGTGTGTCAGATACTGGCCATTTATGTTGATGCCGCGTCCTTTCCAGTCCAAAAACTGTCGCCAAATGACGTCTCCCTGTCTCACACCTCGCTGCAGTTGGATGGAATTTGTGCTCTGGTTCTGTAATCGGACCGACATGGTGGCATGTTCGTATAAGTACCTTAACTCGATATACCTATAGTCCACTTGGCACCTCTGGAGAGACTACAGCACCGCAGGTCTCAATCGAATCAAAGGCTTTCTCATAGTCCACGAACGCCAAGAAAAGTGGCAGATGATACTGATTTTGTATAACCTGCCGCAGCGTATGGATGTGGTCTATAGGTGGTATATAGGGCTGATGCCTTTTCGGAACCCGGCTTGTTCGGGAGATTGGAAGTCGTCGAGCTTGCGAGCAAGACCATTCGTGATGACTCTCGAACACAACTTATAAACATGTCTTAGAAGTGAGATGGATCTAAAGTTCTTTATCCGGGTCTTGTCACCCTTTTTAAAGAATAAAATCTTGGCGTTTTGCCTTCGACGATAACAGAATTGAACAGCTTCTGGAGGACTTTGAGTATCGGCTTACCGCCCGCTCTTAGAAGTTCCGCAGTAATTCCATCATCGCCCGCCGCCTTGTTGTTTTTCAGTTGCTTGAGAGCCATACTAATCTCGTACAGGCTGCGGTCCGGGTATCTTCGGGAAGGTGTCGGGTAAGATTGGCTCTGGGGTCTTTAGCCTAGCTTTCAACAGGTGTCTGCGTAGAATATAACTGCCCATAGAAACTCTCGATCTCCCTCAGGATTTCAGGTATCGCAGAAATTTAATCGACAACTTAAATACCAAATTTGAAGATCCTATCTTAAAAAGTTTCATACAAACTTTCTTTGCCTATTTCACCCCCTTAGAGATTGAATTTCAAAAAATCCTTTCTTAGTCTAATCTTATCCGCACCTCATAAGGAGCCTATGTTCCAAATTTGGAGTTTCTAGACCTAACGGTTTGGGCTGTGCTTTGATTATCAGTCAATAAGTCAGTCAGGACATTACATTTTATATATATAGATTTATAAGAAAAAAAATTACCCTTGACTTTTAAATTTAGTAGGTACCTGTAATAACAATTTAAATGTAAGTATTAGATGTATATTATTTTCAATTCTGAGTACATACATTAAGTTAGTTGGTCTTAGATATAATCGGCGTTTACAAAGAACTGTATAAAATGCTAGATAATCGAATAAACATGACTCAATATATACAGAACTCATACAAGTGCCCGAAAAATATTTAAACCGATAGCTTCACCAGAAGTTAGACAGCTATATGTTTATGTAAAGCCAAAATATCCAGCTAACTATATACAAACCCCTAAATAATTTTGCGCTTGCGCCTCTACACACAACATCATCAAGAGTTGTCAGATAATTTTGTGTCCAGTTAATTTTTTTTTTCATTATTAAACACATTATTTTTTTCACAGGTGCTAAAATTATCGTGACGCAGGTTCCTATGACATCTACATTCACGTTTGAACATCTAGAGGAAATGTTAAAGAAAGTGCGACCAACTGCATTGTTTATAACACACGGAGATTCATCCACTGGCACTGTGCAGAAGATCGAAGGACTCGGGCAACTTTGTCATAAGTACGTATTGACTCATTAAGAGTCGGAAAGCTTTCATGCTTCATCATCAGCCATTTTTATTGTCTCCGCTGTTGGGGCCTACTTCAACCCTTTTTAGCCATCATAACATGGGCAATTGCCACCCGGTCATAAGGGTGTAACGGACAATCCTTATTACGCCTAACATTAATTTGTCATAATATTATTTTGCATAAAATATTTGGCATAACATAACATATGTATAACATTGAACAGGCATAATAATGGACAGCATTACACTTATTTATAACGCATAATAATTAATCCGCAAACAGAAATATAAATTGTTTATTTGCTCAATACAGTGTGATTCATTGAGATGGATGACTATGTGTGTTTACTGTGGTCTACTGTATTCTACCTTAAATATTGTAGGCAAGCAAACATTATACATTCATTTAAATTGCACAATGTTAAATATAAATTAAATTCCAACTCCTGATAATGTCAGTATATAAAAAATATATGAATACAATATAAGTAGCATTAATTGTAATAAGCATAACATTATTAACCATAACATTAATTGTTATAAAATAAAAGGAGCGTATCCCTGACCTTCGATGTTAGGTATTATTTGTAACATATAATAGATATTTTCACATCACAATTAACTTCTCAAAGGGTACGTATTAGAACGTCTAAAATCAAAACGAGCAAAATTTAAATAGCTAAAATCAAAATGTCAAAAATTAAAATGTCTGATGGTTTACATGGCTACATAAAGTATTATGTTGGAAGTATATTGTAAATCCGTAATATATTGTATGTAATAATTTAACTTATGAAATTATAATATCACGGTATATTGTCAATCAGCACAAGGAAGAAATAAGCTATTTTACCTCATTCCTATAGGTCACGTGCTAGGTTAATAGATCGCTTCGCGATCGCCTTAATTTTCGAGGTTATTTTTTTTTCCGGATACGGAAGTGCTTATATGATATATTTTAATAGAAAGAGCATTGGACCGGATATTCAAAGGTCGCGAGTTTTAGTCCCGCCCGAGAGTAACTTGTGAGCAGAGTCGATTTTATCTACTATTTTTTCTATTTAAATTTATCATATTATAAGATAACGTTAAAATGCAAACTTAAAAAATCATAAACAGAATTAGTAACTTGTTATTAATTTGCCTTATATATTATTACCATTTAATACTTGTGCAAAGTAACGTTATGCTTATTACATTTATACCACGTCATCGTTATGACAATTTACGTTATGCGTACTAATATTATGCTTATACAGTAATGCGAAATAATGTTATGCGAATTAAAAATTATGCGTATTAACATTATGCTAATTTGAATTAAGAGTATTACGTTATGCGAATTAACATACATAGACCATAACCACCACCATGCAGGGTGCAGGCTCCTTATTACTGCCTCTAAGTCTATTTGAATTCTGCGCAGTTCATATTTTTCTCACATTCTTATTTAGACCTCTATTTTTATTTTCTCGTCTCGAGTCGAGCGCTTAGTTTCTACTGATTTTCGTTCGATATTTGAATTTCCATTGAATCACTCCACTCGTTGCAGTCGAGCGAAACAAAGCGGGCGACTTGGAAGTGTGACTAAAGAGCACATTGAGTCGCGGCCACTAAACACCAACTGCGGACGAGTTTTATCATACATTTTGTATAGTATCGGCGTAAACCGGGCGCTCGAGTGGCCACGTTCGTGCTACAAGCTGCGGGAGTCACTCGCGCTCGCTACTAGAGGCCGCGTTTGTGGCTCACCTCGCGCTCACACTCGGTCACAATCGACGGTTTTTTCTCTGATTCGGATTCAAAATTAGAGCTTTTGATGTGTTATCAGCCACTCTACCGTGGTAATTAAGCAATTAATCACAATTCCTTATTTGGAAAAAGCCTGCTTATCAAGGACTGTCATATTCTATTGAACATTGTATTATTTTCAGATATGGCGCATTGTTATTGGTGGACACGGTGGTATCAATTGCTGGAGTCCCCTTCCTTATGGACGAGTGGGAGATCGATGGAGTCTACTCTTCCACTCAGAAGGCCCTCAGTGGGCCCCCCGGTATCTCTGCAGTGGCATTCAGTGCTAGAGCCGAGTAAGGAAATTATTTGATATTTTTCAAAAAAACCGAGTGGTGTCGTGGGACACCAGATAGGAACCAAGTTTAAAGAAAAAAAA
This sequence comes from Chrysoteuchia culmella, assembly GCA_910589605.1. Lineage (NCBI taxonomy): Eukaryota > Metazoa > Arthropoda > Insecta > Lepidoptera > Crambidae > Chrysoteuchia > Chrysoteuchia culmella. Next base: position 13,430,136 of record OU342651.1, on the reverse strand, counting down.
AATTAATATTATTCTTTATAATAATAATAATAAATAATAATAGTTAATTAATATGAGTTTTATTTAAATCGTTTTTCCATCAAAGTATAAACAGCACAAGAATAAAAACACTATACATAAAAATCTTACGCTTTTTTAACGTTACGGATGTTTTTTGCCGGCTCGGGTACGTACCCCTCCGCAACGCCGCACAAGGAACTTCGTTCCAATAATCCTAATAATCTTTGACGACCTGTTTGGCGCAGGGTACTAAGCCCGCCCTCTGCGCCAGAGATCCCGGGTTCGATCCCCCGACAAGACAAATATTTGTGTGCATGAAGATGTATGTCTATTTGTCCTGGTCTAGGTGTTGATTATATATGTTATGTATGTATTTACAAAAAATAAGTCTATAAGTATGTTTTATCCGTTATCTAGTATCCATAACACAAGTTCTTCATGAAACTTGACGTGGGGTAGATAATTGGTGTCATTGTATGCAAATATTTATTGATTTTATCCTGGCTTACAAGAACAAATACATCAATATGTTTTTTTTAAATGTCAAAAATATTGTAATGAACTTAAGCTAAATTTTAAATAGAAAAATATTGGAAATATATTTTAGAGCATTGGACCGGATTTTTAAAAGGTCGTGGGTGCGAGTCCCGTCTGAGAATTCACTTGTGGCCGAGTTGCTTTTTTCCAATATTTTTCTATTTAAAAATAATCATAAGTATAAAAATAACATTGAAAAATGCAATAATCAAATATCATAAATGATATATAATTAATGAATCTTACTTCTATTTCCCATTTCTCCATTACGTACTTTTTTGTAATATATTACGCCATTCTATAGGTTGTTGTTTATGAAAAGTTATAGTATAAAAAATATTTTATACTATAATCTTTGCTTTTTTATTACAGAGAGAAAATTAAGAACAGAAAACGCGACCCACCATTTTATCTAGATGTCAACCAAATTGCAATACAGTGGAACTGCTACGGGACTCCTGGGTAAGAAAATAATTACTGCGTCAGAAAAAACATAATTATAAATTTAATAATAAATACAAGGAGAGCACTGCTTTTCACTGCTATTTCTAAAACAGGTTTAATTTACATGTAGGTAATTGTAGGGTACACGACTTTAGCTGTTGGGGTTTAGGAATCTCTTCCGAAATATAAACTCCTTTCATAAAAGCAACATTCATTTCAAAACCTTATTTACATAGTATTATGGTTCATAGTGGCCACAAGCGTTGCTTCTACTCTAAAAGTAAACTTTCGAAGAAACTAAACAAACAAGTGGGATACACTACACTGCATTGCTTCGGGTGAATTGACTCACCGTACTAACTGCCGAAGGCTCACTTTCGTAACTCGATATATTGGGGTGTGTAATGTATATGACATAAACGGCAATGACTATTATCATTATTCGTAGGACATATGTCTCTACATATATCCTACAAATAATGCAGCTCCAGTGGGAACTGTAATCACTGCGACCTAAAATATTTATTGTAGCTCGCCTCTTAGCTTGATAGTATCTCATAGGCTGGAGGCTTCCAGAAAGTCTAAATCTTCCTAACTTTAAGAGATTTTAGTTCCTTGGGTCAAATTATGTGCCGGCCCAGGTGCATACTGCGATTGTGAATTAGGGGTTCGCAGTCATCATATGGGATGTTTAGGTATATTTTCTCTAGTTTGCAGGAACTGCAAACGTCAGAGACACTCAATTTCATATGCATCTGGTGCTTGTTTAGTTTCAGTGTATAGACATAGCACTGGCCATCACACATAAGTTTGACCTGTTGAGCTCCAGAAGTTCAGCAGTTCGTTTTTTACGCTATTTCACTGAAACGATGCTCCGACTTTTTATTATCAAATAAGTGTTCATTACAAATGGACGTATAATACTACCATATGCATTTATAGTATTAATAATTCTAAATGCAAAAGTTTGAATGTTTGTACTCTGTACTCTATCACACAAAAATGGGTGAACGGATTTGAATGATGGCAAACAGATAGTTAAAGCTTGGATGATATTTTCGCATTCAAATGTTCCCTAGGGAATTTTCAAATGTCCACGGGGAGGAAGTCGAAAGCTAGTGCCAAGATATGATTATCTATCAACAGATACCACCACACTATCAGCAGTCCTCTACTCTGGGCTCTGCGCGCCTCACTCCAAGAGCTGATCAAGGAGACCCTGCCTGTAGCCTGGGACCGGCACAAAGCAACAACTGCCTACTTTCACAAACGACTCCAGGAATTACCGGTTCAGTTCCTCATCCCAAAACCGGAAGACCGACTGGCTACTGTCACCACAATAGTACTACCTAACGGATATGACCATATGGAGTTTGTGAGATACATGAGAAAGAAGTGAGTATTCAATTTATCAGAGATTAATTATTTTTTATGCTTTATAAAAAACACTTTTATTAATTCAAGTTTACTTAGCAAGAGAAGGGGCATTGCAACGACTTTAACAAATGTGACTAAGAGATTTTGACAGCATGAAATGACAATGTAATTCCGCCATTACTTTGACACTTGCCAGTCGAATGATAACATTGCTGCGTCAGTTGCAAAATGGATAAGCAATTTTCGTCTTAGTCAAAGGTGAAATATATTTTTTTTTTTAACGAGCAATCAGCAGTTTTAAAAAAGATGGTATTATTGGGTTTCGAATGAGAATCGTTCTGAGAATAGAAAAATGATCCGTTGAAATGTTTCAACATCTTTTAAAGATTTATAAGTTACTTATTAATCTGCTATCGCTAAATTATTATCTTATAGCGTCTTTATTAGTATTTAATTTCAAAGTTATTTCGGACATAAGCCCCGTTTTGACTCGTTAGAGTGGACTATGACGTTTTACTATGACGTTACTGTGATCGTGTGCACCGTGCATCCGAGTGCACTCTGGCAAAAATTAGGCATCATAGTTCTGTTGACTAGGACCGAGCTCAACTTTTCAGAGCGGACTCTGACAAGAGTGTCTGGATACCCGCAGACCCCTACTAGGAAATTTCTGAAATGTAAAGTTTGCAATCAAAATTATGACCGTGAATGTGAAAATGTATCGGAAAAGCGTTTTTCTTTTAACACAATGTCTATTGAACATAGGCAGTCATGGAAATGTGAACTGTGTCGATCAAAAGAACCAAAATCTGATAATACAAGCGTGGATTGAAAAGTAGTAAAACACATACTAAATCAAATATATTTTTATTTTTCTACATAATCACCATCAAGTACAATGCACTTTTGCCACCTTCCCTTCAATGCATTTAGATTAGACCTAACCTAACCTAAGATAGAATTATAGATATTTTTTTACAACTTACTTAACGTGGATTTGTCAGGCTACATTGATGAAGCTACATTTATTGGCAGGAAAGGCAATAAAAGACCCGTGAAAATTTAACTATTGAGTAAAAGGATAAAAAAACGAATATTACAAAATTAAATATTTAAAAAAATCCTGATTTGGTGTTACCGAATATTAAAGTCCGCAAGTTTTGAAAGACATAAGGAACATTAATCCGTGCTCTACTACAGGCACGCAAAAACGGTCACCATGCAATCATCAGGGGCAACAAGTTAATTGTCTATGGAAAAGAGGCAACAAATCTTTTACCGAATCATGACACGACTACGAAATCTAGCAAACAATTTGAAGAAGAATATGATGACACTAAACCGATTGAATATATATATATATATATATATATATATATAAGATATTTTCCAAAATACTGTGATTTAGCCGACACAGTCAATCAAACACAATTGAGTTTCTCTGTAAGAAAAGATTTATTTTGTTTTAATTTTACAAGTTTTATGATTCACGTGAAATAACAGTTTAGTAACAAAGCCTTACATACCTGTAAGAAAAGAAACGACATTTAATGTTATCAATCACAATGTCAGTTCCTAAATCACAATTAAAATATTATCCTTTTAGGTATGTAATGAAATAAATTATTGTTTTCTCTCACAACAATGACGAGACGCTTTTTAGGTTCTGTCATCTCCATAGATTAAAATATTCAACGGTCAATCAACGGTCCGGCGCGATGACGTTTGTTGCGCGGGAAAATTTAAATTAAAGAAAATTATGTTTTTCTTTACATCTCCCCTCCCGGAGAAGAAAAAACAATGTGTCTGCACATGCATACTCTTCAAGCGCAGACAGGGGCTGGTGTTAGTTTCGAGATGTGGAAAAAATTTGACTCTGATTTCTTATGATCAGTGTTTATCTTGTAAATTGAATTTGATATTTTTTCTATGATTTTGTAGGGTCCAAGTTTCAATTCATCGAGTTTCTTTCTATTCAGTTTGTTTCCATTCTCCACAAACACGGTATCACCAACTTTGAAGGTTATAGGTCTTCGATTTTTATCGTAAATTGTCTTGTTGTAATTATGTGATCTGATTGTATTTTCCAGAGCTTTCTTCCTAGCCTGGATTAAATCATACTCGGTCGTCTTTTGTTTCAGCTCATTCGGCAAGATTGTAACATCTGTGCCATAAAGTAGGTACTTTGGAGCATATCCAGTAACAGTGTGTTCCGTTTCATTGTATTTTTTTACACAGTCATGTGCTATAGTTGTCCATGCTATTTTTGTATCATGTTCATTTATCTTGCATCTGATTTTATTAACCAATGTTTGATTAAGTCTCTCGTTTAAGCCATTTGAGAAAGGAGAGTTCACAGCTGTAAAAATTATTGGAATATTCTTTTCATCCAAAAATCTCTTGAACTCCTTAGAATTGATACCTGGGTATTGATCTGAGAGTATCAAGTCAATGTCATCTGTTTCTGCACAGTTTTTTATTAGTTTGATAAAATCATTTGCATTTTGAGTACTTGATGTCAAAATATATGCGTACCTAGTGAAATGATCTGAGAGCAGGTGTAGGTATCTCTTTGTTGATCTGGAACCTCCGAAGCCTCCAATGGTATCAATAGAGCATATCTGAAAAGGTTTTGTGGCGGGACCCAAGTGTGACATCAATCCATATTTATTTTGTCCCCTTGATTTATTCTTTAAACACACTATACAACTCTCGCAGATTATTTTTATGTTTTTCGTCATGTTTTCTGCTGTATACACTGAGCTAATCATTCTTTGCATCTGTTTAATTCCTATGTGACTTAGATCTGTATGTACCTTTTTCATGAACTCTATGCTGAATTTCTCTGATAAAATTATTTTTTCTTTTTTCTTTACTTTCTTGTAGTAAACATTGTTTTTTGTTAGTAACTTGTCTTTTCTGCACTGTATGTATTCATTTTTAACTTGATCGCTTAAGATATCTCCCAGTGTTATTGTGTTAACCACTTTTAGTTGTTCCTCTAGGTTTTCGTTTGGTTCAAGGACTGGGTTCCTGCTTAGACAATCAGCTTCAACGTTGTATCTTCCTGGCGAATATTTAATTTGGAAATCATATTGTGACAAGTAGTATGTTAGATCGCCTAATTCTTCATCTGTCCTAGACCTTATGTTCATACTCTCCAATGGCTTGTGATCTGAAAATACAATAAATTTCCTACCTATTAACAGATGTTGCCAATACTTAACACATTCTTTAATTGCCAGACATTCCAGATATATAGCTTTCTTCCTTTTTTGCACTTCATTCAATTTTTTTGAAAAGTATGCTACTGGTTTTTCTTCATTGTCTTCTTGTGGCTGTTTCAGGACTGCTCCTACACCTAGTATACTAGCATCTGTGTATATGTGAATAGGTAGGTTTGGGTCAAAGATTGTTAATATTGGTTGAGAACATAATATTTGTTTCATATCATTAAACGACTCTTGGCATGCATTAGTCCACTTAAATGTTTGTCCTTTTCTCAAAAGGTTATGCAATGGTTCCAATTTTATTGCTATATTTGGCACATATTTATGATAAAAGTTTATTTTTCCCAAGAATTGTCTCACATTTTTTTGAGTTTTTGGAGTTGGGAATTTTTGTATTGATATTAAGTTGTCTTTCAGTGGTCTAACTGAATTATTCTGTATGACATGACCCAAATATTTAACCGCATCTGCTGCAAATGTGCATTTAGAGAATTTTAGTTTTAGACCTTCGCTTTTAATTGCTTGAAATAGTTGTTTGAGATGTCTGACATGATCCGAGAAAGATTTTGAAAATAACAAAATGTCATCGATGAAACATACTGTGAACTCTCCGAGCTTGTGCTTGCGTATTATATTACACATTATTCTCTGGAATATAGCTGGGGAGGTTTTTAAGCCAAAGGGCAAACTGGTCCATTGATAATGTCCCTCTTGTGTCACAAATGCAGTTTTGTGTCTATCTGTGACACGCAAAGGTATAGACCAAAATGCTGAATTTAGGTCCAGTGTTGAGAAAAACTTGCAATCTCTTGTTTTTACTATTAGGTCCTCAATAAGAGGAAATGGCTGTGATTGAGGTACAACTATTTTATTTAAATCTCGAAAATCTATGCATAATCTTGATCTTTTATTTTCATCTCTTTTATATGCTAATGTGACTGGTGCTGCGAATGGGCTATATGATTCTTCTATTATATTTTTCTCCAATAATTTAGCAATTTGGTTTTCAATCTCTTTTTTGTCTTCCATTGTGCAACGATATGGTCTTTTACTGCAATATTTTTCTACTAGTAGATCAATGTGTGCCTCATAATCCGTTACTTTTCCTATGTCATACTTGTCCTTCGCAAACACGGATTTATTTTTCGATATTAATTGATCAATCACTACCTGTTTCTGATCGTCTAGATGATTTAAACTAATTTTGAAGTTTTCTTCATTTAAATCCTCATTGAAGTTAACAAAATTATCAGATTTTATTTCCTTAGAATTTATATCTGTTTTATTTGTTTCCTTAGAAACTATTTCACTTCTTTGTATAGGTATTTTCTGATTAATTTGTAGGTTTTCATTTTGAACGAGGTAAAACTCCTTTATAAAATCTAGTCCCACTAAAAAATCATAATCGAAATTTTCCTTGTCTATTACAAACACATTCATTTTTTTTCCACATCGAAAATGGCTACATCGAGTGTGATAATTCCATTTGCCTTTTTAACGCCATTAATCGTTTTTAAATTAGTGTTGTTGGATAGACTGGCTTCCTTATTTTTTATCTTTAACAACTTTGAATTTATTAATGAGACATTAGACCCCGAGTCATAGATCCCAAATATCTCAACATTTTTATTGAGTACTAATTTCACTTTGATCAATGGCGGCACTATTAGTTTTTTTGGTCTTCACACTGCAATTCACATTCCAATTCTGAATTGTTGACGAATTTTATTTGCTTTTTATCCTTATCAGTATTTATTTTTGTTTTAAACCAACAAGAGTCCTCTGAATGATAGCGTACACCTTTCTTTAATTTTTCACAAATACCACACTTTTCTTTAATCAGCTTCGTATCTTCTTTTTTCTTTATAATTTTTTTCCTTGTAACTAAATGTTCTAATCTGCCAAGTTCACTAAACAAGTTTTTTGTGTGCACAATTTCTTCTTTGTTAATTCTATCTGTTATAAAATCTGGTAAGCCAGCAGCAATAATATCGATTAGGGTCCCTTCATCCATTGTTTTTCTGACTTCTAATAAAAGTTTTTCTTTTTTTACTGCATATTCCAATAAAGATCCTGATTGATACTTAAAAGATAAAGCATACTTGCTAGTAGTCCAACCTTTATTGGCATAGGTTTGCAAAAAACTTGATTTCCATTCCGACCATTCGGAATGTAAACTCAGCTTGATCATCATAGAAGAATACCAATCAGTGCATGATTTTTCCAGAAATAATCTGAGGATTTCAATTTTTTCTTCCTCTTTTACTATATCGAACCTTGTACATTCTTTTTCGAATACTTCCATCCACTGATGTGCACTTGAATTTTTTCCATCAAATTTTTCAATAACAAACCTTTCAGCTAACTTTTTTATACTTTGTTTTTCTTTGTTTTGTTGACCTTCAACTAATTTTTCCAAAATTTTCGCAATAGGATCTTCTGAATACTTTTTATTCGCATTAGCCAACTGTTCTTGGGTAGTTTCCTCTAGAAATTGGTCCTGAAAAATCATGTTTCCATCCTCATCAACATATGTTTGTAATAAATCCTCTGTCGTTTTTAACCAAACATTTCTGGTTTGATATCTTTTTTTTAATGTATTTTTCACTGTAACGAAGGTTTTCGAGGTTTGGATCTGTTTGTGAAGTGATACTGCTTGATGCTCTTCAGGAATAAGGAAAACTTTGTCATCTTGTGTGGCAATTGCAGTTATGGCGATAAAGTTTGACTTTCCGTCTATTGTTGGTTTTACTTGAAACGTAAATTTCAACTTTTCCATTTTCTGACAATAAATGTCGTTTTATAAGATATTTTCCAAAATACTGTGATTTAGCCGACACAGTCAATCAAACACAATTGAGTTTCTCTGTAAGAAAAGATTTATTTTGTTTTAATTTTACAAGTTTTATGATTCACGTGAAATAACAGTTTAGTAACAAAGCCTTACATACCTGTAAGAAAAGAAACGACATTTAATGTTATCAATCACAATGTCAGTTCCTAAATCACAATTAAAATATTATCCTTTTAGGTATGTAATGAAATAAATTATTGTTTTCTCTCACAACAATGACGAGACGCTTTTTAGGTTCTGTCATCTCCATAGATTAAAATATTCAACGGTCAATCAACGGTCCGGCGCGATGACGTTTGTTGCGCGGGAAAATTTAAATTAAAGAAAATTATGTTTTTCTTTACATATATATATATATATATATATATATATATCCGAGTCGTGGTTAGACGCACATAAGAAAGATATAATAAATATTAATGGTTTTACGATTTGTTCGTCCTTTTGTAGAGACCAGCATGACGTTGGTGGTGCCGTGTATGTATCCTCATAAAAATATATTAGAATATTGTAACCGATTAGATTTATCCACTTTCTCTTATCATACCTAAAACTTTAATAAAAATGAAAATAAAACCAAATTAATATTTATTTAACTACGGGAATAAAAACTTCATGTCGCTATTACCGCCATTTACCTCATTAGTGAATCAATCCTTCTCAGAGGGTGTTTGATGGAGGTGTTTTAGATGCCCTAAAAAAAAATCTGTTATTAAACTAATTCACAAAAAGGGAAATACATCAGAAATAAAATATTTTTTGGTCATATAGCTTTGCCTACAACATCATCAAAAATATTTGAAACCGCCATGGTCAAACGACTTTATTCTTTTTATGAAAATTCAAAGTTTTAGTTGAAAATCAAAGTGGGTTTAGAAAAAATCACTCCACTACGTTGGCTGTATACAAATACATAAAAAAATGTATACAAATACATTTAAATGTAATCGAGAATAATAAAATCGCCGTCGGGCTTCTTCTCGATATGAGTAAAGCGTATGATAGAGTTTCTTATGCAACTCTACTAGATACTTTGAGCTACTCTGTCTGAGTCCGCTCTTACGAGTCAACTATGATCAGTAAACGCGACTTTAGCCCTATTTCATTTGGTTTTTTATTTCAGGCACAACATCATAATCGTCCCTGGTTACGGTCCAACAGTGGGAAAAGCTCTTCGCATCGGCGTTATGGGAGTTAATTCTAATCTGAAAGTGGTGGATGCAATAGTAGACGCAATGGCTGACACGCTTCAAGCTTTATAGAAATCTTCACTATAGAACTTTATAAACATTGAATGGTTTTAAAAAAAAAAATTTTTACTAAAAAATAATAAAAACCTTCCGAACAACATCTTAGACCCAGCCAATGCCAATTAAATAGATATCATTTGAACTTCGATTAATTCCACACTGATATTTTTAAAAATATTTACAAATGGACTTTATTAGATTTAATGGTTTCATCCGGAAAGGAATTATTTTGGTTTTAATTATTATTCAGATATATTTACTATTTACAATGGGGTGTCTTATTATTATCGAAATATTTGGTCAAGGCAACAAATATGCGTTAACATTCAAAACAAACTAAGATGAATAGAAATATGGTGACGAAATCATAGCACACACCCCCAACTACGAAGTAAACATAAATTATGGTGACGAAGTTTGATTTAACGTTATGTATCGGTAACGCCACATAGTGCGTAAGCTTTGGCGTTGGGTCTCTTTATCGTAGTCATAGTCAAAATTGTCTTTGCACTGCCTAAAAATGGCCGAAATAAGACACTCACTGCTATAGTGAGATCGAGGGGCCGGCCGTGTAGCGATAGCGAGCGGCGCATTTGTGTGTGTGAGCGCCTCATATCGCCCGAGTGCAACGACTGTTTATGTTTAGACTGTAACGTTAGCAATGCGGTCCGTTGGATTGCCAACTGTCGCTATGAATTCCTACCTGAGATCGAATGCCTCAAAACCTAATGACCAATCTCATTCACCTTGGTTGTCCCTTTATTAACCATAACAATACAATATTCAAATGAACTTTCACAGACTCATGTTTTCGACTCGATTTTTAAGTTCGAGATTTCATCAATAAGCTTTTCAGATTTTTAACTATCGATAAGTACCACCAGTGCTCCAAAATTAGTCATTAAGTCACATTTGATCTATAACAGGTAGATCGTCACGAGTATATTCAATTCAACTGCACCGCAAACAACACGCAGCGCTTACACACCGAGTGACGTCAAACTTACAAGGTAATTATTTTTTACTGCCATTATGACACAGGTTTAACGAACTACCTACATTTGGTGCGAATTAAATACATAATTATACAAACTAAAAGCAAATGCAAAAACAAGGCGATCATATTATACGAGTTTGTGATGGTTCGAATACGAATACCTATGCTCTTCCCATATCGTTTACAAGAAAATAGTAAAATAAATTGCACATAAGTAATAATAAGGTAATAATTTATATTTACATTAAGGAAATATGGCACATCTATATCGACCGCGCTCACGTATTCGGGGCCTGCGCAGACATCGGGCACTTTGTATAGGTAACAGCAAACCAAGCTTTACTTGTTGAGTTTGTATCCTTATTTCGTACGTTTTAAGGACGTTTTTCATAATACAACTGTAAAATTGAATATGCTGTCAACTGTACAACCCAATAGTGTCAACTTTATCCACTAACGTCTGAGCAAGCTCTTACACTGAGCGATCGAGCCCTCGACTTACTCGTACAATATCGGAAAAATAATGCGCCTAAAAATTTTGGGACGTCCCATAATACCAATTAAAATACCGGTGGGTAAGTAATATTCAACGCCGTGTAAAGCTCAAGTTCACTAGTCGACAACACAAACCGAATTCATTATAAAGTTACAAATTAAATTAAAGTTTATTCTATTATATGTGTAAGTAAATTATAGTTATTAAAAACACATGAAACGAACTACGTTGACACAATAAAGTAGTACAAAATGGTACAAGCGTGCACAAGTAAAATAGCAATATATTTGACAGGTAAAAAAAATTGGGTAAAATAGCTTTAAAAACGTTGCTAGGGGGTGAACGTTTCTCGCTTCCGTAGGTCTTACCCGAGACATGATTATGACCCAGCTGATGTGTCTTCTAGTAACATTGTAAGTAGTGTCTTACGTTAGTGCACTTTTATCTTTCTTTTTTTTGCTGTTGGTTTTTTTTTTTTATATTTATACAGTTTAACATAAGTACCTGAAGTACGTCATGCTCACTCAAACGTTTCGTCGGCGGTGTCGTGTGAGGCGGGTCGTTAGCCTAAAATATGGTTGAGCGAGGCGATGGCTGGTTCATGCGTCATGCTCGTGAACGGGTGCCGCCAGCGGAAATGGGTCTACTTCAGTCTGCTTATCTTAATGTTGTGCTTAAAGCTTAAATATTTTTTTCTAAAATAAATTGATACTGACCAGTATGTTCCTCACAACTTGCAGTACAGTAATCTTGTAATGCGAGAAATGTTGTAATGTATGATAGATAAGTCTTTCTTTAGCAGCAGTAGAAAATTGTTTACGGTTACAATAACCATAAAATGTAATATTATAATTTGTGTTTTCTTTTTGTGATGGAAATTGACCTTACTGATATGTTAAGGTCACTTTTCAATTTGACGATGACACGCTCCGATCGTGTTAAGCACGACCGGTGTGCAGAATAGATAGAAAAGAAACACTATAAATGGTTAACAAGTATAATTATAAAATAAAAGATGTTACAAGCTCGGGTGTGGGTTCCTGGGAATCTTCGATTGGTGGTTCTCGCGAGGGTAAGAATGGGGACTTAGCTTTAGAACTGCCTAGAGGAGGCAGAAGCGAAGGTCCAGCGTCACGGACTACGTTTGCAGCGGAGCGGTATGTTCAGCCTCGGAAGCACGGAGGGTGGGCTCGGTGTGGTGATGCGCACGTAGACACGGAGTGGAGTTGCTCCGGGGTAGGCCGGAACAGGCGAGCGCTCGGCAGGTAGGTGCCGAGGTGGTTGAAGGCCACGAAGCAGGTGTATGCTGCAGCTGCCCGTGGCTACGACCCTGGAATGTTTTTAAGAACGGGTCAAAAGCTGTTCGTACAAGTCGACCGTCTAAGGTTAGGATGCAAGGGACAGACAGCTACAATTGAAAAGTCTCAAAAGTACAATGTAAAACTATTTAAAAAAATGTTAAAGTAACCGCTATGTAAAAAAGTAAAAGCATGTACAAGAGGTTGGTACATGGGTACTTTACCCTATTAGTAAGGATAAAGTTATTTAAAAGGAATCAAATCAGTATTTAGTCTACCAAAGAAATTCAAGAATAAAAATATTAAAGTTATTTATAGCGGTTTTAATATAGGGAACGCATCCTTCTTAGCGGTCTAAAAAAGTAACTCACTCAAAGAATTATTAAAAAAAATAACAATAATATGTGAATTGTATTGGTTCCACGTAATATGTATTACCTTTCCCTTTGAATACAATTACATATACTGTAAATTACAAGAATTAAAAAGGAATAATCGTTTTGCATTGGAGTATTTAACTACCCACTATGTTAAAATATTGTATGGAATATTTTATAGAAATTACAAGTAAAACGTATCGAATAATTAAAACACTTAATTATTTCGAGGTTTAAACTAAATATATTACGAAAAGAAATAACTGTGATTAAAAGAAATTAAAGTAAAATGCAAAACGATTAGATTTAAAACACACACTCACCCTAGTACGGGGATCGCGATTTCACAAAATAGAGATTAGGTAAGTAAACAGAATAACTGTAAGGCAGTAGTATGAAGAAAAAGAGGCAGATTTCGCTGGAGTTGCGAAATATATACTCAATTCTTTCTAGAACGTTCTTTAGTAAAAAATTTAAGTGGGAGATGATTCTCCAATTCTACAGGCGAATAATGTTTAGTCATTAGCATAGACAACATAAGGATTGTAAGTCCGATCGACACACGGTGTTTTGTCTATGGCCAAAGAATTAAGGAATATTAAAGTATTGCAAAAACATAATAGATATACATAGAAAAATATGTAGATTTTTTCTATATATAAATAGTTAAATAGAAATAGGTTAATTTTTGTAGTCTAATTCACTTGGCCGAAATACGAAATCTCCCGGCCGTGAAGTTAGCAATATCGAGGGTACGCAGGAATATTTTGTCAATTAACTACCATCGTGAAGTTTTATCAAAACAAAATAAAGTAAACAAACAAGTTAGAATGGTGAAGTGAATGGTTATTGATTTAATTTAGTTGAAAGTAAGTAATAGATTAAGATTTAGGAGTGTGCGGTTTTAAGAACCGTTACAACGACTCTGTATGAAATAAAACAGGGAGAAAAAAACAGACCTTGACGAGTTTCTTGCCGGTTCTTCTCGTTACAAGGTCTCCCGCCGTAGGGTTTGTGAACCGATGGCGTAGCTTCTTTGACGTCCATAAGTGTTTGTAACAGCCTAGACTGAATAAATGATATTATATACGATCCCGTCAGGGCGACATGAGACTAGTTGCTTTTTTCTAGTATAATATTTATCACACAAAAATAGCATTGTAAAATGCAAAATTAAAAATTAATAAATGATATTGACTTTGACTTTGACTTTGATACCCTACACGTACCCCTCGGGTGGTGCTAAACGAGCAGCAACGCTGAGCCTCAGGCGACGTCAATAACCTGATCCCCTGTTTACACTGGCTACTACAGGCCAAGAGGTACTAAATTACCTCTGAAAGAGTAGACTCGCCAACATGCAGTGGCTAGCACGGCGTTTTAAATCTATTTACCATCATGTAGTTAAAATGTTTTTTTGATAAAACACTCGAATATCTCATGTCTACAGGCTGAAGCAGAGCAGCATACTCTGCTATTTCTATAATATCTTGTAAATCATTAAATAGTTGAAAACAATCATTTGAATCTCGAATACGTATAACATCATCGACTAGTGTACATGAGGTAAATATAAAGCTATAGTCGATCGACTCCGAGCCGAAGCGCGGCCGACCGCCGAACACCATCTATGTCATAATCATAATCATAAGAAGCGCGATGCCACTGAACTGATCATACTCAAGTTAGAATGCTTAGAAACATTCCTTAGAAATATTTCCTTTCGTCTTCAGGCTTCTTTGCTTTCACCTAAAAAAGAAGAACATTGAATCATCATCAGGTGCCAAAAGACTGAAATCCTTTTCTAGACGTTTATCATTCTACCGTAACCGTAAACGATACCTACTCTAGATGACCCGTGCCCACTTCGCTGTTTTGCAAACATTTTTACTTGTCATAAAATTATACTTGTGAAAGTATAAAAAAACAACGGGTTGCACTCCGGGAGTGCCGGCAGCAGTGAAAACCGCTTAAACGAAACAGCAGGAGCAGGCATACATTTTCGCCGCGCGTAGAAGAGAGGGGGATATTACTTCCTCCTGTACTCTCCCTCCGTCTTACGAATTTTCGATCAGGTCACGTGTCCTGACGCGACTGTAACAGTTTTTACCCATCCCAAAAATTTAAAACTCTGATGTGCACAACGCCGCTAAAGAAGTTTTCACTTCAAAAATCGGTTTAATAGTTCCAGATTTACTTTTTACTATTTAAACAAACTCACAGATACAAACTACGCCTTTATGGCCCACTATCGTTTTAATTGATAATGGGCGAGGGAAAAGTATATATATTTATTTATTTTTTAAATATATGTATTTTAACTTAAAATATGTTTTTTTTTCTGCAGACCTTCAAAATACTTCTTTTTTAAGATTCGTGAAAATAACCCGCTAATGTTTTCGAAATAACAGAACTATGTATTTCATCAAATAATACCTATTTTATTAAGCAGCTTTCAAATTTTAGGACGTAATAACGCTTTTGAATTACACACAGGGAAACCAATACGGAAAATAGTATTGTTTAATTTCATACCCGCCGCCGGTATTCACGTTTGGAGAATGAAACCCGAATAACATTTATTCATTTTTACCCCGCTTTATATTACCGAGATGATAAAAAAAAATCATTTCACGATTATGTCTACAGAACAACGGAACACCTTTTATGAAAAAGTACCTATTTCCTCGTTAAAGAATTAATGCCTATTGTGTGAAATATGAAAAAAAGGCGTAAGTAATATTTTTTCTCGTTAAGGAATCAGCAGTCTTATTCAAGGCAGCGTTTCTCAACCTTTTTTCTCAAAATCGTAGAATAGACTGTAAGCCGAGGATGGCCCCCGAGGGCGCTTCTGTACAAATCCAATTATTTCCTGTGGTGCCTCCTGGCGATGTGCAATTGATTTATTTGCTCATTTCTTGCACACACCACCTATCTTTCTTTGGCAGACACAAATATTTTATCTTCGGCTTCAAAATGAGGAACATTAAATACCAGCTGTTAAAAATTGTTGTGTACTGTAAGCGGTTCTTCATTTTGAAATATGAAACTATTTATTTGATTTCAGTGGTTCGATAAATTGTAGTACCGCTATAATGCGTTTTATTTCATAAGAAACAGTAGCAATAGTTAAATAAATAAATAAATAAATATTTCCATACAATCACACCAATTATCTAGCCCACGTTAAGTATCATGAAGAACTTGTGTTATGGATACTAGATAATGGATAAACATACTTATATACTTTTTTTGTAAATACATACATAATATACATATTAAACACCCAGACCAAGACAAATAGACATGTTCATGCACACAAATATTTGTCTTGTCCGGGGATCGAACCCGGGACCTCTGGCGCAGAAGGTGGGTAAAGGTAAAGGTAAAGGTACAAGACGCTAAAAACTTCTGCCGAGCGCAACACACAATTTTTCACCTCACAACAGCGAGGAACATTTTATGGTTGTTTCCGCGGTCAACTTCCAGTAAAAATTTATTTAAACATAAACTTTAATCTAAATATACCTTATTCTCGTTGTTTTAATGATATAAAAAACTAAAATAATAAAAAAGGGAGTATTATAGTTAATTCAAAGTTATTTAAAGTAGGAATATATTGTTACTTAATAATAGGAATAAAAACGATTCCGAAAATGTTGACACTGACATGAGGTACAAGACAAGGATAATTTAAAAATAAAGATTAATGTCACAGTCCGAAATCCAATTATAGGTTGTGAAATCTCACCCAGCCTAATATAAAATTCTTATAACAAATAGTTTATAGAATATAGGTTATCTTATTGTTATTGTTTTTATGATTCAATGAACTAAAATAATATAATTAAACCAAAACGGAGTATTATAATTAATTTAAAGCTATTTAAATTAAGAATCAAATGTAACAATAAAGTCAATAGTGCGATTCGGAACGCATTATGACATATTTTAGGTATTCAATTAAAAAAGTACTTTTCCGCGCTAGGCCGCAAAAAGCGATTTTCTACGCCTAAACTGATTGACAAAACCTCCTTTTCAGAGCGTGTGAGGTGAAAAAATATTTTTCTTGACGCGCCGCTCCGATGCCGCGGCGCGCCTCTCCGTTGCAGTGTCGCTCTAGTGCGGTTTTACCTTAAATACCAGCTGTTAAAAATTGTTGTGTACTGAAAGTGGTTCTTCATTTTGAAATATGAAACTATTTATTTGATTTCAGTGGTTCAATAAATTGTTATATTAATATAAATAAGCACAAAGGCAGCATATTTATTTCTCGATCGATGTCTCATAATACCCGAATTCATTCAATATTGGTAGTGAGAGTGACAAAGTCAACAAACAGAGTCACACAGTTACCAACTTTCGTAATCATAATATTTGTATAAATTTTCGTTTCTAAAGGAATTTTACCAACACTTAATTTTAGATGATTCGTTTAATAATAATAATATGTTAAATACATAGAATTGTCCATAGGTACACAAAAGTTACTAAGTAATTAAGTAGATATCGACCCCAGGCAAGTAAATAACACATATGAACTAATTTGGTTCGGTTGTTGTACTATTTTTTTGACACCACATTTATATACTTAATGTAGAAAATTCTGTCACTAGTAAGGAATATAGTATGTTGCCTTTAGGTATATTGGATTTTTTTGTATTTGATACTGTTGCATGTCTGTCTATACTCGTATATAAATAGATATCATAAGCAAAACATTACTAGATTGGCGATATCCAGTCCGTACTGGTAAGACCGACTCACATAAGCATATTTTTTGCACAACTTGTGATAAGATATGAAAAACATTCCTATTTATTTTATTTAAAAGCACTTTAGTAATTAAATCGTCGAACTTTTGGCAAACCATCATTATTCTCGGGAGCTCCAAGCTTTGTGGGAAAAAATTGTAACATGTTTTACTGGTTTTCCTTCACAACAGGAGACGTATTTTTTAATCAGTCGATATTCAGGCGAATCTGATTCGCATGCGTGAATTAAAATTCACTGTGTTCCATTTTGTCACATTATTAAAACATTCGAATACAGTAGTGTGGCCGTTTTCTTGAACTCTTTATACATATTTACGCAGAATATTTGAAAAACGGAAACTAAATCTCCATTGATTAAAAAACCGATACTAAATTGGCCTTGAATCAATTGAAACGAAACGATCAGAAGCTGTCAAACTATCAGCCATGTTAATGTCAATGTGAAGATGACATTAAGTGCTAAACGTCAAACTTTTGTATCGTTCGAATCAAAAAAGAATGGGAGTTTCACCTGAGTTCTTTTCGTAATAACACGTGTTGTGATGTGAGGCTCTATTTTTAACTAAATCTACCGTACAATTTCTATATAATACAAAATATATTTACTTGACATTGGCAAAATTCGCGAATTTTATTGCGAGCACGCCATTAATTAAGAAAGAAGAAAAAAGATTGGTTCGGACCACTCGATGCAGAATTTCAGAAATACGGGTTTTAGCATTCGCATGCGTATCTTGCAATTCCGTATGCGAATAGTAATTCGAATGATTCAAAAATACGTCTCCAGGACGTTATCGATCGATGCTGCCTCCGCAGTGGACACTGGACCGAGGAAGGCTTTACCACGACAGTGACGAATGCCTCCAACCCTCCAACTTTCATTTCTAGGCCTTTTCATGTTTGTATGGTGGACACTAATCATGCCTTGACGAATACGGAGAACGTTGCTCAAAACCTTTGGTACATTTACTGTACATGAAAATGTGATTAAGTTTAGCTCGTATATACTATACCTACTAGATTTTGCAAAGCGCATCTTAAGTTTCATTGAAATAAGAATTTTAATATAAAAACAACTTTTACGAATTTAAGTGTCACCCTTTGAATTTGTTTGGTGTTCTTTGGGGTTTTTTTGTTTCCCGACGTTTTGGCACCTTTGCAGCTGCCGTGGTCACGCGTTGACTTTTTATGTATTGTATGGGTAGTAGAAACCGCATGCGACTCTACTTTCTTCTGTATCATCACGTCACGCGTAATGTAAGTTGCGCTGCATAGTATTTACGTGTACTTTAAATTATAAACTTATGTACATTTATTTCTTACTTTCGACGACTTTCGACGAAGTCTCGGTAGCTTAGCGGTTAGAGCATTGGACCGGATTTCCAAAGGTCGTGGGTTCGATTCCCATCTGAGAATTCACTTGTGGCCGAGTTAATTTATTCCAATATTTTTCTATTTAAAATTTATCTTAAGTAAAAAAATAGCATTGAAAAATGCAAAAATTCAAAAATCATAAACTTATTAAAGTCATGCAAATTATGTCCTTATTGTATTTCCTTTCTTGAGTTTGTCACAATGTGTGATGCTTAAAATGTTAATAATAGCCGAAGTTTTATTAACAATGGTCTATATATTTGACTTATACACTTGTCGGGCTATTCAAGTATTTTTGTAAGGAATTTATATGCAAAAAAATGGTCTGCAAATCACCATACCTTTAAGGGTGGAAGCTTAGTTTGGTTCACAGACGGCTCCAAAATGATGGAATATACGGCGACAGCCCTCGATTCAGCAAGAGTGTGAATCTAGGCAAACACGCCACCATATTCCAAGTAGAGGTATACGCCATCATAGAATGCACGGAGGCCAACCGCCAACGAAACTACATAAATCAAACCATTCTTATCTTCTCAGATAGTCAGACAGCCCTCAACGCTATCAATTCGAATGTTATACATTCGAAATTGGTGAAGGACTGCGTCGATAAGCTGAATGAGCTGGGACAACGGAATAAAATTATTCTGAAATGGGTACCAGGTCACTTATTATTCCTAAATTGAGATATTTCTAGCATCTCGGGAGACTGTTTTTAATTTATGAAGCCTATGGACAAGAATTTGAGTCCCGTCGTAAAGCATATCAAGAAAGTTAGAAGAAAGGAGTTAATAAAAGAATAGGTAATAATAGTTCTAAGTACTGACCGTTCAATCCTGAATTTCATTGAGCCGTATACTATGCAAGCGGCATTTTTACTCGGTAACTGCCATCATCCGTCAGCGTCATAGGTAAATCCTCTAGCTGTGCCACACGGCGGCCGTCCACTCGCTCGTCACTCGATAACGTCACACTGCGTAAGGGAGCAACTTACGCCGCGTTAAACGTTAAACCGGCGATGAGGGATCTGGGCCATTTGTCCGTTAAAGTTTGAAGCATTTAAATCTACATTTAAATCTTGTTTGTTTAATCTTACTGTCTAAGAAAAGCATTTTTTTGTTTTCTTTGAAAACAAACAATATTGTAATCACGGAAAAGCCTTATTAGGAAATACGATTTTTACCATGTTTGTATCAAAGTTTTCAAGTCCCCGATAATTCGACGCAGTTACGTAAAAAGCCCGTTTTTTCTTAATAACGATAGTGATACTGAACGTGAAAGTTTAAAGTGTTATGAAAATTCAAAATTAAGAAATCATAAACATTTTTTTATTTCTTTTCTTTTGTTTATTAAGGATTAAGGAAAAATCTTAATTTTATTTTTTAAGTTATTTTTGGATAATTAAGTGAGAGTTTTTTGTAGTTTACATTTATAGCTTCAGTTACTATAATTTTAGATTTTTTTTATTCTCTGTTACGTTTTCGTTCCCGTATATCGCTTTCTTTTTTTCTTTACACATTTTTTTTACAGTAAGTACTTACTAAGTACTAGACGGGTTCGCCACATGGTTTCCTTTCCGTATATGAGTTTTTAGTCAGACTGAAAAAAGAGCATCAGTATCTTATATTAATATTATAAATGCGATAGTTTGTGAGTATGTTTGGATGTTTGTTATTAACGCAAAAACTACTGAACTGATTTGGATAATTTGTATTTTTTTTTATAGAAGATCTTTAATTTAAGACATTAAGTTACTTGAACTAAATTGATCTTCATACTTTCTTAAGTATTGGTACAATAAAAGTACAGGATGTATTTTTTCATATTTAAGCCGGTTCTATTCCCGGTATAGGTAAGTGATTTATCAAAAATCTGTGAATGCAGTTTAACTTATCTTTGAAAGTATCCTTTACTTTCAAAAATAAGTTAAACTGCATTGTTTCTCTAGTTATGTATCAGTGGAAATCTGAAGGTGCACGGTCAGGACTATACGGCGAATGCATTAACACCTCACAGCCAAACTCTCTTAATTTTTGCTGAGTGGCTAAATATGTGTGAGGTTTAGCGTTATCATGATGAAAAACCACACCCCTACTGTTGATTAATTCCGGTCGCTTTCTCTCAACTTCTTGATTTAATCTCATCGGTTGTTCGCAGTAGAGTTCAGAATCCCCGGTGTTTCCTGGCGGTAACAGCTCATAATTAATAATGCCCTTCCAATCCCACCACACACACAGCATCACCTTGTTGCGAGTCAACCCGGGTTTCGCCACAGTCTGTGAAGCCTGACCGGCCTTTGACCACGACCTTTTTCGCACGTTCTTGTCGTACCTACGTGATCCACTTTTCATCACCAGTTATCAGCTTCTTCAAAAATGGTTCGGTTTTATTACGTCATAATAAAGAATCACAAATGAGTACACGGTTTATGAGGTTTCTTTCAGTGAGCTCGTGATACCCAAATATTGAGCTTTTTTGTGCACCCAGTTTTTTTCAAATGCGCCAAAACTGTTTTGTGGTCAATTCCCAGTTCTTCAGCTACGTCGTAACTACTGATATGCTGATCTTGCTCCACGTTTTCAATAATGGCATCCATTTTATCCGTAATAGGGTGACCAGAGCGACGTGCATCTTTGACATTAAATTTCCGGATTGAAAAAGCTTAAACCAAATTTGTGCTACTCTCACAGACAGTGCACTAGGTCCATAAACATCGCAATTTTTTTTTCGCGGGTTGCATTGCATTTTTACCTTTTTTGTAGTAAAATTTTAAATGTATGGAATTTCTTCATTAGATTTACTCATCTAGACAGTAAGAAAAACAAATGAAAATCACACATTTTCCGAATTTGCGAAAATACTTTTTCCCCAACCTAATATATAAAAAGAACTAGTAAAAATATTTTTTACATAAGTACCTCGTTCTTATCGATTTTGTTAAAATTTAAAAAAAAAGCAAAAACAAATTCCGCGCGCTCTTTTTTTTTTAAATATTGTGTTGCTATAATAACCTCGTAGGAAAAACTACCATGAAATTGTTAAAGTGTTGCATTTTAAGATTTTAATTATTACAAAATACGTATTTTGTTGCCATCAAAATTCTTAATATTTGCGTTTAAACGTCAGAGTTCCAATGACAAGATTACTATAGGTACCCTTTATAAGTCTCACATGCATGCTATTTATAATATACCTTTTTTAAATTTAAATAATGTCATGGCATTATAAGCTTAGTAGCTTCCAGTTGATTCGTTTATAAGTATGTATTATTAATCAGCCCTACGGATAACATTACTACTGTTACATAATTGTGAAGATTTGTCATTAGCATAGTATCTACCCATAAAAAAAAATATTGATATTATTTGTCCATAAATCTTCCTTTTTATAAATAAATAAGATGACCACATTTGTGATACGTCGATTTCGTACAGTTTCATGCATCATCCCAACGAACTTATTCTAAAAGTAACGGCTTAAAACGGTCTGGATCAGATTCTACCTTCATGCTTAGGAGGTGCTCTAAAAAGAGCACATTTTTTATCATTTAAAGAGCCCGGTAAATAGTCCCGGATGAAAAAGGCTTCAAACATAGCCGAAGACGGTCAAATAAATCAGACAAACACGAAAACCTGACAGAATTTTTTATCGTTTCCGGGGCGCTTTACATTTTTTAATAAAATTAAGTTAGCCATTAGGAAAATTATGTAAAACTAAAAATTGCACATTTGTTTAGCACCGATTTGGTGAGATTTTTCACGCTCAGTTTCCATCATGAAAACCGTGGGAATTATTAGTCGGTACAAGAGGCAGGAGTCAGTCGACTAACTGAAAATTGCGGTGACGACCAAGTCAGGTAAACGAACTGAAAAAATAATGGCCTCTGTGCATCGGTCGGTCTCAAATTGACTAAAGTCAAAAGCTGTGGGCACACCAATTATGATGGATAATTAATACGGTTCTTTATTCTATTTTGGGTTGCAAAGCCCTTGCGTTGTCCGTCTGCAAAAGATTGGAAGTATGTTTGGGTATTTCTTAACACTCTGTTAAAATCAACTCACTTAGACATTTATTAAGCATCAGGAGTAGTGTAAGGCATTGCTTCTGATGCGAAATATAAAATCTCAGTTATAATTTAAAGAAAGTATCAAAAACCTAACAGTAATTAATAATTATTAATAACGCTGGCCTACAGCGTTTTAAAAATATAAAAGTAATGGAGAATTTCGACGGTGGCTCGCAAGTATCGGTAGCTCAGCGGTTAGAGCATTGGACCGGATTTCCAAAGGTCGCGGGTTCGATTCCCGTCTGAGAATTCACTTGTGGCCGAGTTAATTTTTTCCAATATTTTTCTATTTAAAATTTACCATAAGTAATTAATAAAATAAATAGAACTTTTGAACAGGCTGGTTATATCGTCATCGTCAGGCAGGTTTATTTGTACAAAACACAACATAATTTTTTTCTCTATTGATTTCTATAAAAACAAAGCAGCTGCCAATAAAAAAACAACTACAAATAAAAAAGTGTCTAAAAATCGTTTTGTTTTCGCCTATTATAGTCATATTAATGTCGCTTTGTAGCTTACTGATTTATTACAAAAGACCTAGGCGCTTGGTGCGGAAAAATTAATAAATTATCCGTGCTAGGACGAGGATGCAATTTCCCTCCGCTATCGAGGTCTGGTTAGTACAAAGGCTGAAATAATGTTCAGTGAAAATTAATTTGCCCCTTGAATGTGTATGATAAATTATCTAATGATTAAAATATTATTTTGTTAATGACTTTATTAACTCTTACATTTTTCTTTTATTATTATTAATTGACTTGAATGATTGACTGATAATCAACGCACATCCCAAACTGTTGGGTCTAGAAACTTCAAGGCACATAGGCTCCTTATGAGGGGGTGCACTAAGAAAGGATTTTTCGAAATTCAACCTCTAAGGGGGTGAAATAGGGGATGAAAGTTTGTATGAAAGTCTGTTTGAAGATTGGATATTTAAATTTTGTATTTAGGTTGTCGATTAAAAATGAACATTGACCTATTTCGACGTTTTCGAAAAATCTACCCCCAAAAGGGTGAAAAGGGGGATGAAGTTGAGCATGAGAAGTCCTTTATTTTCAAAGTAAGAGTCATTTATTTTTTTATTAGGCTTGTGGTTGGAAATTAAATACAAAAAATCCTCCCAAGATATTAACCCTTAAGGGGGTAAAGAGGGGTAAATAATGTTTAAGTCGATATGGGTGTCGTTATTGAGGTTTATGGGATGATGATTGCAAAAATGTCATCAATTTTGAAGTCCGATGTGGTGGACATGAATTAACCTTTTATGGTTTAGGTTGAAATGATGTATAAAAAGTAATGTAAAATAGACATAGCGATTTTGATCGCGATAGCTTTGGAGCCTTTTCTACTACTTTTTCATCACAGTTATCGATGCGCTTATATTATAAATGTTAAAAAAAGACTGCACATCTGTCTGGCTGTTCCTTTTCACGCGTAAACCGCTGAAGATTTTAGTGAAATTTGGTATGGACTTAACTTGAACCGTGGAGATGGACATAAAATAATTTTTAATTTGATAAATGCTTTTAATTGGCGCACTTACGGTAGTGAAACGTGGGCTCTAACTATGGGTGGCTATGCTCGAAGAGGGGAAATGAGGAGATCCGTAGGAGACCTAAAGTAACCGACATCGCACCAAGGACTGCTCAGCGGAAGTGGCAGCGGGCGGGACACATAGCTAGAAGAATCGATGGCCGTTGGGGCGAAAAGGTTCTGGAATGTCGACCGCGCACTTGGCTCGCGCTCTGTGAGTAGGCCCCCGACAAGGTGGACCGACAACGATCTGGTGAAGTTCGCGGAAAGCCGCTTAATGCGGGCAGCGCAGGACCGATCGTCATGGAGATCCTTGGGGAAGGCCTTCAACCAGCAATGGGTGTTATGTGGCTGAGACGACGAATTGGCCACCACCACGCGACATCATGAATCCGCGCGATAACCGAATTCCTCATGGACGAAGTTGCGAGCGGAAGGCTAGTCATTTATAACTGCGTTACTAGTGTGCATACTAACATACGGTCTGTCATAACTTTTATGTTTCTTTACACTCAAAATTATGTCGACTACACCGGTACACGGTAAAGTTAATTTAACTAATGTTGGTACCGTAAAATTACCTACCTAAACTCATGTACTTTTCTTTTATAATAAAATTTTTAATAATAAAGAAACACAATATTTTAGATATATTTAGGATCGATTGTAAACTGTCGTGTCTAAGTCGTATTGTCGTTACTGTGTTCGTTGGTCGCTGCGTTCGGTTATTTTATAAAAGTATTTTTCTTTAATAAAATAGATTAATCATCTTAATAGATTGCTCGCTTATTTGTCATCATAATAACACGATGCTTCACTAGTTTTACTGCGCCATAAGTTCAAAAGTTCCACAAGCAGTTATATAGGTCATCAACGTCACGTTGACTTGACAATTTAAAAAAAACAAAGGTATATCCGCCAGAAATCCTGGCTCTGGACTTACGCTCTTTTAGAATAAGCAAGTTTTCAAATTAATTTTATGAAGACTTTAAATAAAAATTTTGAAAAAGGAAAAAATACGTGTCTCCTGTTTTTTTATGTAGTTTCTAAATACATATTAAAATAATTATATTAGAAATTTTATGAAATGTTGTCTATTGCTTTATAGCTGAACAGAATCAGATCAATATACCTACCTAGGTATACGATGTTTACTGATATCATTTAGCTAATTCACAACTTTAAATTAGCTAAAGATTAGATCAAAAGCTAAGCATGGCCAATCTAATATAAAATACACATACCCAAGGGCATTTAACTTATCATTACCGGTAGTTAACCAAACGTTAGTCGTCCAATATTACCGTAACTTAATTAATTACCTATTTTATAGAGGACATGTTCTATCAATGGATTGCCTAACGAAACGTTATAATAATACGCTAATACAGTAATTACGTACAAATTAGGTTATTGTCAGTATTATTGCCAGTAAAGTTGGATAATAACTAATTAATTGCGCTATAGGGCTACGTTAAAATTTAACTGGTTTTATTATCGGACGATCTAGATATTTAATATTGACAGAGTTAAAACTAATAAACCGCGAACGTGACTTGTAACGTTGTGGTGGTTTTATATATTTGCACCCTAAAACAATTTGGTGTTGATTGGATTGTATGTATATTGTATTCATGTAAGTATGTGTTTACATAAATAGAATCCATTTAATGCTTGAGAGCTGGTTGACATAAAGTTAAATACGAAACGATCCAAGATGTTACAAGGTGCAAGAGAATACAAATACGGGTCTGAAAGCTAGCCATTGTATGCAATTATTATTATAATATAAATAATAATAATTGTATACAATAACACCAATTATCTTGCCCACGTTAGGTTTCATTAAGAACTTGTGTTATGGGTACTAGATAACGAATAAACGTACACTTGCGGGCAAATAAAGCGGGTTACTGCGTTAATTTCATACCAACATGCTCAAGTTACAGTCTCAAGATTAAAAAAACTAAAAAATCGCCTACAGCAAAAGACAAGTCAACTGAAAAGATGGAAACAAGATAAAAAAAAATATATATTGTTCAACATTATAACATGCAATTATAACATGCAGTCGAAGGCGTAGAATTTAATAATAATTCAAATCATTCATAATGTCATGCCTCCGACTGCAAGTTATTCGTTATGTAAATAAAAATTTTGCGTATTCAGCTATGCAGAATAATCTTATGCGATTTAAAAATTAGGCGTTACAACGTTTTTCCAATTTGAATTATTAGAAGTATTACTATATGCAAATCCATATAGACTAGTCAGTATTTATCACAATCTGCCAATACGGAATTGAGTAATCTAGAAATCGGCAATAAATTCTGACAGTCGTCAATACACTAGACTACACGATCAGCATATATCACAAAATAAAATAAATAATGATGAATACTGTGATGTATTTACTGAGCGTCTAGGGGGCGCCTTATAGTTTTATATCAAAAAGTACATACTTTTTCCGTATAGTGACTTAATCTCTGCCATTAGCCGTATAAGTTCTTGAATAATCCCTACACGGTTGTCTCATGAAATTACGTTTCGCCACCATTCCGCCCTCAGACGACCGGGAATATAGCGTTATGAGACAATTTGTGATGTTGTATGCTCTATTATGCCGTTTTGATTACACCCCGTTTAACTATTAGGCTTTTAATTACTGATGACAGTATTGCGAGTTATGGCTAAGGCAATTTGTTACAGAATAATACAATATAATTAAAATAAATGTATAACCGAAAACATTATATACGATTGTTAATTAAATTATTATAAAAATTGCCATAAAATCTTGTGAATCTTATAATTTTCATAAAATGTGTAAAATAGTCGCTCGCATTGTTTTATATTTAATCAACATTTTTATTTTTCCATTATACTATTTCAGCTGTTTTGTTTAACGAATACCAATCAAATCAAGGTACCTATTACCAAATAATAGACACGGAAAAAACGAATGTGCTTTCACAATAAATATTTCTAGAGGCATTCGAGCTAATGAATGGGATTCTCATACGCGCGAAATGAATAACCTTATCTGTGGATATGGATAGGGCTATCCGAGATAGTTGCCTAGGATATTTTTGTGAATATGACCAAAATAACGATGACGGTTGCTAGGCAACGAACCCAGTATCCTAGGCAACAATCGAGCCCAATCCATATCTACAGATAGTTTATTAATTTCGTTCGTTAGGGAATAACCTAATGTGATAAGGTGTGAATAATTTCAATTAGTCCAGCTGTTTTTAAGTAATCGATGAACAAAACATACTAAAAAACAGATACAGACGAACATAGAATGTCTTCCTTTCTTAATGTCGATTTGATGAAGGTATAGTGTAGTTTAAAGCTTAAAAAAAATACTAAAGTTTAAACCCAGCACCATACGCCATCCGTAGTCTTAATTTTATAGTAAACGAGAAACCATGACACATACTAAATGAAAACAGTGGATTGTATGCCTTCGATGTAATAACCTAGAGTTCAAATTCTATTGCACAGCTTAAGTCGTCTATTTTGGCGTACGGAAAATGCAGGTTTTTCACGTACACGAACCTAATCCAAGCGTACGTGATTCATTAGTTTGAAAAACTTGTTTTTCCGCTTTGCATTTTAAATAACTTTTGAAATCCACAAATTTTCTTAATTCGATCTTAAAATGTAGCATGAATAAGGTTGTTTAATAATGATTAAATCTGTAAACAGGAATTAGACCACTTTGTACACCAACAGCCACATCATCTTATAAAATTTGAAAATTTTTAACCGAATCTGATCAGATGCTATTGTGGAAGCTAAAAGACGTTGACTGCACCTTGTGTAACTATAGTGGAAAGCATTTTCTTTTGACTTTTCAAAAGAGTGCAGTCAAATAACTATAAAATAAGTAATTCTTTAATCACCTATCTTAACATTTTTATCTTTTTCCTTATTTAGTATTTTTTCAAATGTTCATACTCTCGCAGACAGATAGAAGACCAGTTGAAGCATAAACAATTAATTTCGCTTTCCATTCCGATATCTTACCATGCATCCAACATCTGAATTCGTTCTAGTTAAACACGTACCTATTACGGCGGTAAAGAAAACTGCTTTAGTATGCGCACTCTTTATGCAATTCGAGGGTCCTACCCTATGCTTATGAAACCGCAGCATGCGATGGAATTGAAAATAGAGCCCTTGTTATTTCGAGTGGTTGTGGAGTGGAATACAAAGGGGGAACATTGTGTCTCTTCCTTGTTTCAGACGTCCTGATAACAGGGTCCCAGTTAACCACGTTCTGGAAATATTATTAGTGCAAAAGAATTTCGAGGACAAGTGACTGTTGTAATTTTAATGGTAGATACTTTAGAATATGGTAGTTATCTACACAGTTATTATAAGGGGTTGAAGTTTGTTTGGATTTAATGCTCCGTACGCTCTTAAGCTTATGCTTGATTGAGCCAACGGTTTTACTCGGTCGATCCAATACGTCAAGCCAAAAAAAATAAGTCACGGGCGCGCATCTGAGTTTTGCTGTCTACACGATGGTTTTACTCGTTTCGGAGAAAACTGTCGAGTATAAGCGTATATGTCAGTACAGTACCCTTAGCACGATAAATTCCTGTTTGCGAGTAGTAAGTGTATTCGAGCCGTCATCAAAAATTTATTCGATAGATATGTATGAAAACTTCAACAGCGCCTCCACGACTGTAACGAGAACTAAAAAACCCAAGCACGAACATTGTGGCGTTAATTATAATAATTGGAGAACATAACTTATTTTTATTTATTCTGATCAAGCAGGGCCATGCTCCCAACTCAAAACATCATTATTAACATAAAATTAAAGGTAGAAGAAGTCCCGTGCCTACTTTAATAACCTTAAGACAACTGTTTCACCTTTAAAAATATGATGCTTTTTCGGTGCAGGGACGTTAATTATTGAGGAGTTCTCCTAGTACTTCATCATCATCTCCAATTCATCACATGCATAAACACAAGCATAAATTGCTTTATAAACCACATAAAAGTAATCGTAGAGCTTCTGTGAAATGCTAAGTATTTTAATAGTTCCGATGACCATTTGTGATCTTCATCATCAGTTCCACTTCAACAAATGGTGGTTTCCGAAAGTATATGATAGGTTACTAAAGAAAACACCGAAATCGCTAAAGGAGTGCCTACAATATTTGAAGAGTTCCCTGGGTTTCTCCTCCAGGATCCTCCAGGATCCCATCATCAGACCCTGACATGATGACAATGGGACCACCTGTGAAGTATATACAGGGTGGAAAAAAAGACGGTCGTCGAAGGAAAAGTACCCCTAATACTGATGATGATGACGACCTCCGTAGTAGAGTGGTACGTACACCGGTTTCAAGGTGTCGCCTACTCTGAGTTCCTGGGTTCGAATCCCAGTAGGGGCAAATGTTTGTATGATGAATACGAGCATTTGTACCTGAGTCATGGATGTTTATTATATATTTCTACACATAAATACTTATATATGTATATTTAAAGGTATTTTTATCCGATACCCTAGTATCCCATAACACAAGCCTTACCGTACTTACTTTGGGGCTAGGTTAATTGGTGTGAGTGTAAAAAATATTTATTTATATTTATTTTATATCAAATTAGTTATAGTGAAAGGAAACATTCCTAAGCATTCCAAAAACAAGTAAAACTGCATTCAAAGATTGTTGATTTTTGACTTGCATGAACCGGGAAAAGAACCGGCTTAAATTAATAAAATATCATCTGTGTTTTTATGGATACCAATGAGTATGAATTTGAGAAAATAACGGAGTTGAATAAAATATAAAATAATATATGCACAGTTGTCACCTGTCTTATTTAAATTTACAATACGGATGAGCTGTTAGCGAAATCTTTTGACTAATATCAGCTTGTTGAACAAAGCACCGCGGAATCTCGCAAAGCCATCGTCTAGTTAACGACCGTACTAATATCGCTGTGACGTCGACGAATTCATTAGGCATTCGGTAAGGGCTGGCAACTTTTTATTTTGCATATTAATATCAAAATGATAGCTTTCTTACTAATCCATATGTACATATGTATATATTATATATATTATAAATGCGAAAGTGTTAATGTTTGTTCTAAGTAATGTATGGGGAGGGCACGGGCGACCGCCCAGGGACGCGATAAAAATGCAATTTTTGGATATTTTGACAGCCCATAGCTACGATTCGCCATGGATTAGTAATGTAGTTGTAGGGAATCTCTGGGCACACAGTTTGATAGTATCGATTGCACTTAGATTTTTGGGTGAATTATGAAAGCACGAGTTCAACTACCCGCGCTGCGGTTGTTAATTTTTTTTACCGTCTTTTTGTATGAGGAGATTATTAAAAGTGTATATTTTTAGTATCTGCATGAAATGTTCTTTATTAGAGAATTTTGTGTAAGTATAAAAAAGTTCTAAGCTTTGAAAGCAAAAATTCCAACCAAGATTTTCGCCTTTTTACGTTTTTCTTGTAAAATTACTATGAAAATGATAATAATGAAGTCAAAGTCAAAATCAAAGATTTTTATTCAAATAGACTTATAGATAGTGCTTTCGAATCGTCAATTTTTTTTCCTACCAGCCATTCAGAATGAATATAAGCAATTAATGATACCAAACTTACCCTAGTAGCCACCTGGACACACATAGATTTAAAAAAATAAAGATTTAGAAAATAAAATGTCTAGTTTTTTCGCCGCAATTTGTGCCTTCTTCTCGATGGTAGCGCCGAAGTTGAGGTTGGCAGTCAACTCTATACCACGAAGGTCGAGGTGGTTGGTGATGTCCACGAACGAGGTTCGGAAAATCGGAGTCAGGGTGAAAGAACTTCTTTTGCGGAGAAGAGACACGCCTGTGTTAGAAATTATGACCATAAGTACA
Organism: Chrysoteuchia culmella; assembly: GCA_910589605.1. Taxonomy (NCBI): domain Eukaryota; kingdom Metazoa; phylum Arthropoda; class Insecta; order Lepidoptera; family Crambidae; genus Chrysoteuchia; species Chrysoteuchia culmella. The sequence goes on along the minus strand of OU342651.1, from coordinate 13,398,621 downwards.
TGTATCAATGGATATGTAATTAAAATTCTACTGGAAATGTTAAATAGCTTCAATTGTAGTTAAATTAAAGTATTGTTATACGAGGAATAAAGAAATAAAACCTTAGAAATCTTTCAACAATTACTGGAATTTATTAAATAAAAACGACAATTTAATAATGTTATTTCAATTATAATGATTATTTAAAACACAACTTTAAACACATAACACATTTAATTAACATAATCTTTACCCTTAAGGAGAACATCAAGTATAACCTCAAATAAAATTAATCGAGAATAACACAGTATTATAAAAGAATAAAACAGTGACTATTACGGGAGAATAAAACAGTAATAATTAGGGTAGAATAAAGCAGTATGGAAACACTTAGCTAGACCTCTAAATGAAAGTGAATCAAGTTCAAACAGTATTAAATTAAAAGAATAAAACAATATTTAAGTAGAATTAGACAGTATTAAAGTACTTAGCTTTTAGACCGCTCTGCTCGACTCACCACACAAGACTGTCCACAAAATGTGTCCTCCATGCTCAGAGGGAGCCAAAAGAGGAGGGGGATTCTCCCGCCATTTTAACAACTCATCCGTGAAAATAATAAATTTGCTACAGTGGCGCCAACAAGTCAAATTAATTATTTTAAGAAAATAACATACTTTAATTAAACTATTTGTACTAACTATAATATAAATATTATTAACAATATTTATAACTTAATTTAACAAGATACAATACATGTTCAATATTTGTATTACAAAAATGATTAAGGAAAATAACAGTAAGTAAACGGAAACCTGACCATTTGTCAATCGTCTGGCCAAAACATCTTTTTAGTAATCTACTGTTATTAATTATCGATTTTAATATTTTGATAAACCAATATCGATAAGCTTCAATAATATAATGAATTTAATGTTAAATTTACATAATAATTATTAATTTATTATCTGCTAAACAGGAAATAACCAACTTAAGAATAGTCGTCTTTGTCAGATAATCAAATCACATTTTTTAACAGAATTTGGTTAAATGAAGGAGAAAGGTGAAGAAGAATGTTAATGAGTATGTATTCTAATATTAATTTAATGACTTTATAAGCAGTAATTGACAAATAAATTTAAATTCAAAATTGAATATTCTTACACCTGTGTTTTAGCGGCGTTAAATTGGACCAAATTATCATCGCCTCTTGAGAGCAAGGTTCAACTCGCATTTGGCCGTTCTACCATGGCCTCCCTTAAAGACTGTATGACAGTCCTGTCGTCGCTGCGCTAGATAAGTATCTTTCTGTTACTGTACTGTCGTCTACGTACCCAACTATGGTCGAACAAGGTCATTGATGTGCAGCAGGAAAAAAGTTGCAGAGAGAACAGACCCCTGAGGAACACCGGCATTAATAGCCGTAGGGTCTGAAGAGCTGCCATCGACGACTACGCTAATGGACCGTTCACTCAGGAAATCAGAGATACAGTTGCAAAATCCAGTATGCCCATCAGACTAGCGTGCAAACCCTGTCAAAGGCATTTGACATGTCCAGTGACACCGCTAAGGCTTCACTATGACTCGATGGCCTCGCCCCGGCAATGCGTGGCATATGCGAAGGAGCAGCGGGCCTACCATCATCTATTAGAAACAATAATTTCATGAGAACTTTTTGATTGTGTTTTGTTTTTTTTGAAGTTTTCACATTTTGACACACTTCACACTTTGGAGTCGATGATTGAGCGAAGACGTCACAAAGCTTCCGTCAAAAAACAAGCTTACTTTAAGAGATTCGTAGTACGAAATAGGTTGTTAAAAATAAAACAATACTGCCATTTAAAGATGGCGGTAGGCCCCCAGCTTCCCGGTGGATCGACTTTTACGAAAACCGTATGGATTGATGATGGCTCTTGAGGTCGTTATGATAGAAATATGTCATGCGAACTTGAAATTGAACACCTGTTTAAAGCAAGAACAAGAACTCGACGCGTTAAATGTCATGCCTGTGCTCCGGTTGACAATATCACAATCTCATGACAAACTTAGCTACTTTATCTACGAGAATGAAATGGCAGAAACCATGGATTTTACTGCAATAATAGGCCAGAAAAGTTAAATTTTATTAGTATGAATATTTTTTTTATAGCGTTTGTCTTTTTTTCCCTAGGAACAGGTTCGAATAGATAGGGGCGCCATAGAAATCTAGCCCAGAGGCGCTGGTAGTAGTAAAACCGGCACTGTCACTGAGCATATAATCACTGTCGTCATGGAAACTTCAACCGCAAAAAATCTTGCGCATTATGTCAGGAGCATGCCGCCTTCTCGAACGAAACGACTAGCATTCGTGAAGCGTTCGCGCTTCGATCATTTTCGTTATGTTCGAGCACGCATGCAAGCTTTCGAGAATCATCTAGAAGCATTTCTCATGCATGAACTCGCATCTTGCCATCCAGTCAGTACCTATTCTGTATGTCATAATATTTTTCCTATCTACAACGTTTTTAGACAGCCCTAAATCGGCCATAGAATAACGATGAGGTACAAAAGGGCACATAAGTATATCTATGTAGTGGTTAAGCGATTTTAGTCTCATGTTACATAATGTCTCATGTTAAACAATCATCACGATTCATATAAATAAATACTCGTCTATAGAAGCTACGTTTCTGTCTAAGGCTTCCATTAGTAAGACAGCACCGCATCGTTACCGGTATATTCGACTGCATGCAGTTATGCTTAGATATTCATATTGACTGCGTGAAGTTAAAGTTGTAACTGTATGCAGTTAATATAGACTGCACACGCCTACAATCGACTTGACAAAAGACCGAATTTGATGCCATGACTGTAAGTATGGTATAGAACATCTGCAATAGAATATACTGGTTGAGGCGGTGCAGTTATCACTACATAGTATAAAGCAAAGTCGCTTCCCGCTGTCTGTCCCTATCTATGCTTAGATCTTTAAAACTACTCAACGAATTTTGATGCGGTTTTTTGATAGATAGAGTGATTCAAGAGGAAGGTTTATATGTATAATAACCTTCAATATAGAGTAGAGAAATACTGTAATTTTTGAATTTTCTAATGTGATGTCGTAAATGATTACATTTTTTCCGCTTACATTGCAAACGCAGGCTGAACCTGAGATTTATCATAATAATGTATTAAGTATTTGTACACCTTGAAAAGGTCTACAGAAAACTCCGCGGTGGTATATGTTTATCTCATATGGATAACCCACAATAGCATAAGTCGTGTAGTCCACGCGGGCGAAGCCGCGGGCGGGAAGCTAGTATTTTTATATGTATTACAATTTTGTTTTTAAGAAGGCTGTATTTGGTTATTTTTACTCCAGTTTTAAGTTTCGGTTATTCCAGGAATTAAATAAATTAGTAGCACAAATGTTCTTATTTTCTTATCTTGGTACTTATTGATCCGGTCCTAATGTGGTATAAGTAATACCTTATCTGTGGCGAAAGTACTAATTTATTAAGAGGTAATAGAAAGATAACAGATGTTATATATGACAAGTTGATAGAACGTGCTACATAATTTCCATATTTACAGTAACTCCATAGCTAAAGTATCTCTGTCTGTCTATTACTTTTTCGCCTAAAGTACTGAAGCAATTTAGATGAATTGACGAGACTCGCGTTTCGCAGCGTGTCGGCCGTGTGTCGGTCGGTGTGAAAACTGCTTGAATGGATTTTTCTTTGACATTAAACATGCCCTAACTGTGAACTCTAATGATATATTATTTTTACCTCTCAACAAATAAGTAAAGATAGTTAGATAGATAGATAAAAAGTTTTATTTGCTAAGACACACACATACATTTACACAAATAGAAAAAAAATATATGAAAAAGACAAAGAAAATTAAAATAAAGAAACAACAAAGGAAATTAACATTTACAATATTAACAAAAACAGAAGACAAACAGAAAAAAGAATGCTCGTATGTTTAGCAGCAAGTAGGGTCCAGGCTCGGTGTGTGGCTTTTGCCGGTCAGCATAAACACCTATTTTCAGTCGTCACCCTCAGATGAAACGCGGCAGCTACTGCGCCGTTCTATAAGGTCCGTACATATTTGTGTAGGTGAGTGTGTGTTTGTGTGCGTGTGTGTATGTTTTGAGCGAACATAAAATATGAATATGCTTATCAATAAAAAAAAAAATTAAAAAGAGGGAAAAAATATATAATTCATCATTATAAATAATAGGGAGTAGGGAGTAGGCTTATTGATACGGACACAGACCTCTGCAGCCACAGCATCGATTAGACAAAACTACCACCCAGTCGGAATGCCTAACTTCTGTAAATTAAGTAAGTGTGAATGTAGTTTATGTTTGAAAGTGTATTTAGAAGTTATCATTCCAGCACTTGGTGTCTTGGAATCGAAAACTGTCCCGAAATGCTACCGGTTGATGACGGTAGTTAGTGAGTGGTCGCCGCATCAATCTGAATACATATCTGCCACAAAGGGGTGTGAACTTGAGCTTCAAAAAGGTATTCCGGTCTCTTAAACTTCTTCACGTCGAACATGAGACACAGAAGGTGCATACGCATTTCCATATTTAAAATCTACGCGGAGTCTAAAAAGGGTGATACATGGGTTCTAGGAGGTATGCTGAAACAATACCTGCAACAAGCATTTTGAACCCGCTGAATAAGTTTCTTCGTTCGGGACAATAAACGAGGTCCTATCACAACATCCCCGTAATTCAGTCTCGACAAAATCAACGTCTCGCACAGTAACACTCTCGACTTTTCACTGAGGTATAACGTATATATAGTAAAGAAAATATATAAATACTTTTTGAATCAGAAAAATACAATGTTGTCTGTGACTCTGACAAAAGGATACTAACTATTACTAACGTACTAAAACTCCCTGTCCGACACGGTGGTTTGTTATCATTGTTACATGACACTCTAATTTCGATGAAATTTGGTACAGAGCTAGACAAGCTTCCTTTATGTTGAAAAAACAACTGTCAAGATAATAATAAAGGACAAAAAAGAGAACAAAATACTCAGGCGAAGTCATGAGACGCTATTAACATACTTACAATTAAATCATTAATACTTCATCATTAAAGTTACGTCTTGTTATGAGTTAAAGTTTGTATAATAAAATTGATATCTCCGTATTGTTCTAGTTAAAACCCAACTACCAAGACCGACAAATGGACTCCTGTACGAGTACAATATAGTAACATGTTAATGAGTGACAAACATGACCCCTGCAAGGGCATATAATCTTGGAGTAACATAATTATAATAAATACAAATAGCAACAGTTGATCAAATAATAACACACCTACAAGTATGTTAATAAGTTTAATTATTTGAAAAGTCTTCAATACTTTATTTATCTAACATGTTTGTCGGACAAATTGAAACCGAAAGATGCATAAATAAATAAATATTTCTTACACTCACACCAATTAACCTAGCCCCAAAGTAAGCACTGTAAGGCTTGTGTTATGGAATACTAGGGTAACGGATATAAATACATATAATTATACATATATAAGTATTTATGTGTAGAAATATATATAAACGTCCATGACTCAGGTACATATGCTCGTATTCATCATACAAACATTTGCCCCTACCGGGATTCGAACCCGGGACCCCAGAGTAGGCGACTCCTTGAAACCCGTGTACGAACCACTCGACCGCGGAAGTCGTCAAAGTAAGTATAAGTACCTAAAATAGTTTTTGAAAGAGCTATAGGCAACAATACAGACATATTATAAACGGTGAACTTGATACAAATAACTGTATTTGTCATAAAATATAATTTAGTAATATTTCCGAGAAAAAAACAATTTATTTGTGATACCTACTTGTTTAATGTTTCGCTTATTTTTTTATTAAATATATATATTTAAATCCTTCGTAAAGTGAAACAAATAAAAAAAAACCATGTGAATTTAGAGAAGTTACAGCTAAAATGCATAAAATAATTGAAATTCTGTAATTGGGTCATTTCAGGATTTCCTTTTGCATTCGGAGCAACCTCAAAGTGATAAACTTGTTCTTTCGATAGATGGCCATATTCCGAAGTTAATCACAGGAAGGGTCTCGATTGAGAAAGTATCCAAGTTATGCCTATTAATTATATTTCAATGTCCTTTGGCGTCTAAGATAGCGTCTCCCCTTCCATCTTCAGCCTTACCAATACTTAACCCCATATTCTAAGTCGTTCCTCCAAAATTTTTTACACTCCACTCAAACTCATTCGACAAATTTGGTATTCATAGTTGCAAAAAATCTCCTCCTCACAAATTGTTCCTCACTTGAGTGTAATAATTACTGAGTTACGACGTAGAATACCGATTTCTTGGAGTATTTCGAAGAGGTTTTCAGTGAGTTTTCGTTAGTTGAGGACGAGTAAGTTTTGGAGGAACGACTTAGAATATGGGTGTTAACATCAGGGGGTCAATTCTGCAAAATTTTTGTCAATATCGTCTGTCAGTGGTGTTTCAATAGTAGTGTTAACTTATACTGTTGTAACAAGAACTGTGTAAAACAGGACTACCATTGAAACACCATTGGAATACGATTGCGACTAAGCATTAGCAGAATTGGGCCCCATGTACGATAAAGGCTAGTTGACTATCCATTCGTTTATGTAAAAACCTCAACTCCGTGGTTTTCAGTGCTTATTTTTTTTGTTTTTATCCTAAAAAAATATTTTACTTTTTAACCGACTTCAAAAAAGGAGGAGGTTCTCAATTCGACGGAAACTTGTTTTTTTTTTGTTTTTTTCTTTTATGTATGTTACTCGATTACTCGAAAACGGCTGGACCGATTTGAGTGATTCTTTTTTTGTTCGAAAGGGTATACTTTCTATGTGGTCCCATTGTCATCGTGTCAGGATCTGATGATGGGATCCTGGAGAAATCTAGGGAACTCTTCAAATATTATAGGCACGAAAAATAAAATAGTAGGACCGCAAAGTAGAATGCCTTGGCTGGCACCGACTCCAAAAGGTTTATTTTTTGCTTTTTAGTTTTTGAAGTCGGTTTTAATTTTTTTATAAAAAGTTTTTTATTTCACATTTTTTTAATACTTCAATTTATATATCCCTGTTAAAGAATACTTTCTCTACAAGTTAAAGCTTCCCTAAAAGTTAAAGGACACGCGATCCATCAAAGCTGTAATAGCAATCAAATTGTTGAGGTTAAGTTGGGGCGTCCGATCCATCACACAACGAAAATATTGTGGACACCACGCCTTCAGGCATCAGGGCTCGGGTTAAATGTTATTATTTTTAATACTTTTCTACAAACTACCTCTCATTGGAAGGCTGGAAACAAAAACAGGCTCGTTTGTACACACTGGGAAATACAGTACTTACTCGTACTTCTATAATATTTCCTTATTAGAAATGACGTATTCATAGAAAAGAAAAATAAAGAATAGAATACGACTAAAATGTTAGAAGCAACGTTTTGTCGAGCTGTCTTGGCAAGTCTTATTGTTAAAATTGTTTATATTGATGGTTAATTCGCCACCTTAATTTTTTCGGGTAGGTAATAAAAACTTGACGATGTAAGCTACTGCATACCTACTCTTTTTTGTTGACATAATAATACCTTGAGGATTTCACATGAAAAAAAAATATGTAAGAAAAAACAAATAAAGGAAGGAATGGATTAGTTAAAAAGGAAAATTTTCTGTAGAATTAAAGATGAAATCTAGAAGTAGGTAGAGTGACTATATCGTCAATGTAAGAAACTGTACGCAGTAAAGTTAATATGATAAAGTACGTTGTTATGTTTTGATCACATGATAAATAAAGGGCAGGAATGAGTGTTATTTATAGAATAAACTTAGTTATTTATAAAATAACTTAGAATACGTACTGCAGGCTACCATCCATACTTGGCTGGCATTCCAAACCTACCACAGAGCGCTTTAAGTCCTCTTTTATCATGCGAACAGCCAAGGAGTGGAATCTCTGTGCTGGCGTCTGTTTTCCGAGCACAAACAACCCAAACCTCTTCAAGGTACAAGTGAACAGGCTTCTTCTGGGCGAACTTGCTCCATCTTAGATCTCATCTACGCTCCTCGGGCAGATTGAGGCCAAGAGTAAGCCCATTGAATTGAAAAACAAGTATGGTTTATACGTTTAAATTAGAAGTTTAAACAATTTCAGATACTAATTTATTAATTTGAAAACAAGTTTCTCTAATATTATGCATATTAGATAAGAATAGTTATTTGTTATGCAAGGCTGGAAAGTTGGTTATTTAGTAGCGAGATTTAATCCTGAGCGAAGCGAGGATTTCAAAGGTACCAGACGCTAAAAACTTTTCTGCCGAGCGCAACACACAATTTTTTACCTCACAACAGCGAGGAACATTTTATGGTTGTTCCCGCGGTCAACTTCCGGTAAAAAAATCTTTAAACATAAAGTTTAATCTAAATATACCTTATTCTCGTTGTTTTAATGATCTAAAAACTAAAATAAAAAAATGGAGTATTATAGGTAATTCAAAGTTATTTAAAGTAGGAATATATTGTTACTTATAAATAAGAATAAAAACGATTCCGTAAATGTTGACACTGACATGAGATACAAGACAAAGACAATTTAAAAATACAGATTTATGTCACAGTCCGAAATCCAATTATAAGTTGTGAAATCTCACCCAGCCTAACATAAAATTCTTATAATAAATAGTTTAATCTTATTGTCGTTGTTTTTATGATTCAATGAACTAAAATAATATAATAAAACCAAAACGGAGTATAATAATTAATTTAATGCTATTTAAAATAAGAATCAAATATAACAAAAATGTCAATAGTGCGATGCGGAACGCATTATGACATATTTTTAGGTATTCATTTAAAAAAGTACTTTGCAGCGCTAGGCCGCAAAAAGCGACTTTCTACGCCTAAACTGATTGACAAAACCTCCTTTTCAGAGCGTGTAAGGTGAAAAATAAATAATTTCTTTAAACTTAGTAGGTACTTTCGGAGAAAACGTTTCCCAAAAAAACTCTACTGGTCAACCGGGAAGTTCCCCGATGGTACTAGGTTTACATACAAACGTAAACCTCCTATTTGAGCGATTTTAAACTTGATTTTCTTAACAAAAGTTGTCTAAATTATGACATGTCAACAAATTAGTTTAGAAACATACCTGGCAGCGAAAATCCAGTTTTGACCCACGTGATTCCAACTATTCTGCTCATACGGATTCGTAAAACTTTTAGTAGTGTAATAAAAATTCAGCAGACTAAAATTCGATTCAGATTTTAAATGAATTTTGCAGTGAACGCTACTGTAGATATAACTAATAGATGTTTCGAGGTGTCAAATAATATCATGATTTGGGATAACTATTCGGAGACCATGATTGCATTTTAGGTTGTGAGTTGAACTTAGTTATTGATGATGGAAAAGAAAAAGTTGAAAGATAGTGAATGTGGGTGACTGAAATAACATTCCTCCTCTCATTCCATGGATGGCATAAGAGCAAAGTCCAAGGGAACATAGAAGGGCAACTTTGGGGACTGTGACTGTTCACCCATATTCTTATTTAAATGACGGCAATGTAAGCATATCTTAAATTTTCCTAAGCATGTTCATTGTAACGGTGCTTAAGTAAACCTGTTTGCTTGTGGTGTGCGGTCGGTAGTTATGTGGGACTTTCTAAGGGTGCTCCTACTTTGTGATGACAACCTCTCTCTTTGATGCGTTCTTGATCCTCCACGCAGCCAGAAGGGCTCAATGGAAAAGTAAGAGGAAAAAAACACTAAATCCTTCGCCACGCGCTCCTAAGCTACCCTGATCAATGGAAATGAAGCTCTCACGCATGTTCAGTTGTACAATTTTACACACTGCTATAACACGAATTTCGTGATGTGGATGTTTTAAAGTGACGAAACACAACTATATATGCGAGTTGTTTTCTCGCTCAATGATCGTTTTCGGTTTTTTAGCATTACTTTTTTTTTATGAATGACGGGGAGACTCTTAGCCTTCATCATACATGATGTTAATGTTAATGTATTGATAAGGCTGAAGATGGAAGCGAGCCTCTCCCGGAATCCTCAATTACTGAGGAACTGGCTATCTTATCTCTAACTGCCGGAACACAACAATGCTGAAAACATTGTTGTTATGGCGTCAGGCTTAGATAAGATGGTGGTAGCTAGCCAGGCGGGCTTACAACAAGTCCTACCACCAACCAATACCTACCACAAACTTACACTTAGAACAATCTTACGCTTCTGGGCTTTCCTCCCCTATGGCTAAAACGCCTGATCACATACTTAGGTTTAAGATCGAAACCCAATATAGGATGTCTCGAATATTTTTTTATGTTTACTCTGAGTACCAACAGAGATGTGTAAATATTTCCGTCTCGCCTTCTATCTTCGCTTGTTATCTTGATTTGTAGTCCACTCGGGGCTCCTGTATAAAAATAACAGCCAGTATCCCTCACAATATGTTATCCTCCGGACTCGAATGGCTAGTGTCGTGTTTTATAACGGCTCGTTAGTATATTGTCCCGGGCAAAGAAATGAATTGGTCTGAGGATCAAGATTATTATAGATTTAGTAAAATAAACATAATTGTGTTCATTTCAGTTATTGTAATAGACTCGACATATATATTTGGCTACTGGATATACCAACATATTAGTCGTAATCAAGTTCGTTATTTATTACTAATAATAATAATTGTATATCTTAAGACGTAAAAGATCTTGGAAATCACCACCACTTATATGAGTAATGTGAGTTATACATAGATATGAAAACATCCATAACGGCCAAAGTGACACATCTAGAGTTCCTACTAAACATTTTTTGGAAAACCTAAAAAAGTACAATATAATAGATTTTATTTCTGGGGAATGAAATTATCTTTTGACAGATAATTAGAATAAGTAATTATCTACTGTATTTAGGTCTGTCGGCGTGAATTTGCGTAATTTATTCTAAATTGCGACCTAAATGAAAAATTGTTTGGTACTAAATTTAGATGTACATTTAAGATATAACGTAGAAATTGACAACCTTACTTGTTCATTTCCGTTAGTTAATAATGAAAAATTGTTATTGCAACAAATATTATAAGTATTTCTGCCCTGGCTTCTTCTAAATAAGTAAACTTGTGTATTAGAAGACATTTCGTTAACAAGTTGACACAGCTGATTAGATATTGTTGAAATATACAGGTTCAGTGGGCCTACCGCCATCTCTTAGCGCAGTATTGTTTCAATCTTACCATTCTATTTCGTACTACAAATCTCTTAAAGTAAGCTTGTTTTTGACGGAAGTTTTGTAAAGTCTTCGCTCAATCATCGCCTCCAAAGTGTGAAGTGTGTCATAATGTGACAACTTCAATACTTCTTCCTCTTCTTTTTACGTAGTGGCGGTGCCCTTTTGGATTTCGCCAATGACAACTTCAATAAAAAAAACGCAAACAAAACATTCTTATGACATGATGGTTTCTAATAGATGATAGAAGACCCGCTGGTTTTAAATAGAAATTAAATAGAAATAGAAGATAAACATATTGCAAGCTATGTTGGCAACATTTAAGCAAGTTACTTAAAATAGAGACTAGTTGTAAGTCAGTGGGTAGCTTGGGGATTTATTGCACAACTTGAATATGTAACCGGGCGCTGTATGTAGAATATGCAAAGCTTAATTCTGGGATGCGTGTTGGACAATAACGTCACAGACGTTAATGCGCTTCTGGAATTTACTACCTGGAACTAGCAATTACACTATACTAAGTTAGATGTATGTAGTGTACAAAAACGACAAAACTGACGACCTCCGCGGTAGAGTGGTACGTACACCGGTTTCAAGGTGTCGCCTTCTCTGAGGTCCGGTTTTTTAATCCCGGTAAGGGCAAATGTTTGTATGATGAATACGAGCATTTGAACCTGAGCCATGGACGTTTATATATAATTTATACACATAAATACTTATATATGCAAATGTATTTATAGGTATTTATACCTATCCGTTACCCTAGTATCCCATAACACAAGCCTTACAGTGCTTGCGTTGGGGCTAGGTTAATAGGTGTGAGAGTAAGAAATATTTCTTATCATATATTTTTTTAGAAAGAAGTCAATATCAGCCATTTTAATATGTCTCCGCTGTTGGTGCACTGACCTTCCTTAATGGATAACGAGAAGGGGGCCATAACCGACCACGCGGACCCAATACGGATTGGTGGGTTTTATTTAACGACTTCAAATCGCAGATCTCGAGAAGTAAATGTTTAATCGCTCATCCTGTAACCCGACCATTGTAGAAGTTGCTTTACCTTAACAATGGCAGGCCGAGTGCGCAAACCACTGCGCCACCGGCCCGGTCAGGTGTCGGATGGGTGACCGTAAAGTGTGATTATAACTGAGCGCTACCGTGCTTCGGAGGGCACGTTAAACCGTCGGTCCCGGCTGTTGTCAGTCGTTAAGCCAAGTTCTTATGGCGCTATACGACTGATGCAAGATAGTAATGAGAAAAGGACGCGTGCGGTAGCGAGATCGATTGTGCAGATTAGGCGAAAAAACCAAGAAATAAAACTACACGAAACTAAAATATTATTGGTGTCCACTTATTAAACCAATGTCCAATAGTCTATGTAACCGCATTAGAGAATAATATGTGATTTTCGTATTTTTAGGGGCTCATTTCGAAAGAAAATGTGTCGAGGCAAAATCATAAAATCGTGTTTCTGGTACATTACGAAATTTATGAATCTACATAGAGGTATGAAGAAATGTATATCTTATTACTAGATTTGTAACATCTCTGACCATCCTATAGTGTTATATTATAAAGTACTCACATACTTTTTCCGTATAGTGTCTTAAAAACAGCCTGATAAACTCTGACGTTAGAGGTGGCCACTAATCCTAATTCGATACCTAAAAAGAAGATCCAAAGAGGAATCATTGTTGCAAAAGTAATGATTATGGCTACTACTAATTAAGAGCCAAGGTCACCAACTGTCGTTTAGTTAATCGTCGTTTAAAACGTAGTTCTGTCCTTTTCAACAAAAATAAATGACTGCTTTAATGACATTTAAATACATTAAACTCAGATACTTTACCTATACGAGTATTAATAAGTTGCAAGTAGAATACTTATTTCAGACTAGCGGCAGCTAACATTTTTTCCCGCGTGGTCCCGTAGAAATATCGGGATAAAAAGTAGTCTATGTTACTCTCCATCTTTTCAACTAACTCTATGCCTAAAAACAAGTCGATTGGTTGCATAGTTAGGGCGTGAATAAAGGACAAACAAACACACTTTCGCATCTTTAATATTAGTTATGATTAGGATGGGGACAAGTTGAATTGAATAAGAAAAAGAAAAATAACTTAAATGAAAACATTTTAGCTTTGGATTTATTGTTCAGGCCCCTGATTTCAATAAATTTTTCCCTAAAACTTAATTGACTTCAAGTAGCTTAACTTCTTACAAAACTGATTAGTCACATCATTAATCACGACAACGTATATTAGTCGTCATTAAAAATAGGCAGCGACTTCTTTCCTTTTTTACCGTCAATCAATGTAATGAATAAGCGATAAATTATTCAATACCTGGAGTCGTAATTTTGAAACAGTCGAAATACTTTTCGCGTAGGTAATGATAAAGATTTTTTAAAATGCTATTTCGCGTGAATACGTCAGCATCAGTTCGAACTGTTTTTGCTTCAAGTGATTCAAGTCCGATACAGTGGCGGTTTTTTTAACCGACTTCAAAAAAGGAGGAGGTTCTCAATTAGGTTGGTATATATATATTTTTTTATTTTTTTTTATGTATGTACACCGATTACGCCGAGATTTCTGAACCGATTTCCATGATTCTTTTTTTGTTCGATGCAGAATAGTTGCCAATTGGTCCCATAAAAATTTGGTTTCGTTTGACCCAGTACTTTTTATGTTATGAGCATTTTTATATATTTCATTTCATTGTTGACTTGGACGATGTAGTATTTACGATAATTTTGTTTATTATGTACATGAAACCTTATCTAATCTAGAAAAACCCTGCTGTAGCTTACAAAACAGCCTATTACAGACACAAAAAAAAAAATCTGCGTTAAAAAGATTTTGATGCGGTTTGTAGTAATGAGTTTTGTTGTTATTGTCATTTCTATTTGTTGGTTATGAATTTAACTGACTGAAAACCTCTATCCGATGATTGAAAAATCGGCCCTTAGACATATTTCATTTACGCAGAATGTTTAAAACCGGAAACTAACTCTCCATACAAAAATCTACGTTAAAAAAACCGACTACAAAAACTAAAAAGCAAAAAATGAGCCTTTTGGAGTCGGTGGCAGCCAAGACATTCTACTTTAAGCTCCTATTCTTTTATTTTTCTTGCCTTGGCTGGCAAAACAGATTTGATAAGACAGATGTATTTGTTATTATATTTTTTACTATTACAAATTTCAATAAGTATTTATTTATAGTTGATATTTTTTTAAGGCGATACTCGAAAAAAGTATGCTAAAGCGAGATAGCAATTAGAAAACGACGCGCACGGGAGCGAGACCGATTTTGCAGATTAGGCAAAAAAAAACACAAAATCACTTCGTATTAAAAAACTACAGCAACTATACGATCCTAAGTATTATTGGTGTCCACTTATTAAACCAATTTCCAATAATGTAAGTAACCATTTAAGAATAATCTTGAATTTTCGTAATTTTTAGAGGTCTTTTCGAAATGAAAAAGTGTCGAGGCAAAATTATAAAATCGTATTTTTGAAACTATACGAATCTAGATAAAGGTATGAAGAAATATATATGTTATTACCAGATTTGTAACAACTGTAACTGTAACTGTAATAGTTTTATAACAAAAAGTCTTCTGAGTAGCGCCTTAAAGTGATTTTACAATTTTAATTTATATTAATTTTGTGATCATAACATTAATTAATTAGTGTGCCAACTATTAGTAAAAAGCTTATTTGGAAGTGCAATGATTGGCACCTATACTAACCATAGTATTTTGAAAGGGATTATTGTGGCGAACCTTATTGTTGTGTATCTTTATGTTGCCTTGTGGCCCAATCGTGATCTCTGACCCAATTGTGGCATGTCGCTCACATGATAGTGATCAATTGTGACCACTGATCCACATGTGGTCACAAACCCAAATGTGGCTATTGACCCAAGTGTGGACACTGATCCGAATTTGCCCACTGATAAGTATGTGGCTACTGAGCCAAATGTGGCCACTGATTCAAATGTGGTCACTAATACAAATATGGCCTGAGATTCAAATGTGGATCTACCCAAATGTGGCCACTGAGCCAATTATGGTAACTAATCAAAAAAGGGCAACTGATCGAGATGTGGCCATTGAGCTAAATGTGGCAATTGATCAACATGTGACAATCAATCCAAATGTAGCTACTGACCCAAATGTGGCGTTAAACCCAATATGGCCATTGATCCAACTAAAGTTGGATATTGATCCAAATGTAGCCCTTACCCAAATGTAGCCACATATCCAAATATATGACATTAACCCTTAAAAAAAACAACAAAAGAAGAAAAAAAGATATAGTGGTCAAGTGCCAACCCTTATGGTTGCCAATGATTGTACTAAGAGTGCCAATGACTGTACTTTTGGCCGTTATAGACATTTTCTCTTTAATTGTTAAAAAAAATTGATATAAGTATACGTACCTACTAAATATTTTGCGAATTTGAGAACTATACATCAAAGAATAGTTTTAAAATAGTAAAGCTTGTCTAAGTATTTTATAGAAATAATAATTACCAAATGTAGGTCAGGTTTTTCTAAAGTGCCAATCATTATACAGTTATACAGTTAAATTAAGCACGTCGATGCATACTATCGATAGTTCTGAAACAGACTGACTGCAACGTGAAAGCACTAGCGTGCTCGAGCATCCACTGCTCTGCGCGCCGACTCCGTCCGTTCGGTGTGTAAGAGTTTTATTCGAATGAATCATAAATTTAAAAACCGACTTCAAAAAGTAAAATATAAAAATGAAGACCAAAAAATATCAAATTATAAAACCCCATAATTACAACAGAAACCGACTTCAAAATATACTTTTTGGAGTCGGTGCCAGCTAGAACGAAAAAAACTGAACATAGGGATTTACCTATAAGTAGAAGTGCAATGTAGAATGCACAATTGATGCCCTGGCTGGCACCTACTCCAAAAAGTATATTTTGAAGACGATTTCTATTGTAATTATGGGGTTTTATTATTTGATATTATTCGGTTTTCATTTTAATATTTTACTTTTTTAAATTTTAAATTGGTATATTAAAAAAAAGGGGTGTTAGATAAGCACAGTACTTTTTATCATGTCCATCGTGAGGAGCATTTGCTTAGGAATCGTATCGCACCAGTGATATAGTTAGTATTTAATAGTTCCGATGACCACGTGTGGTCTTCATCATCCTTTCCACTCCAACGAATAGTGCTTTATGAAAGGAAATGCACGGGTTACTTAAGAAAACACCGAAATAAATGTAGGTGTGCCTATAACATTTGAAGAGTTCCCTGGATTTCTTCATGATCCCATCATCAGATCCTGTCTTGACGACAATAGGACCAACTTGAAAGTTAACTTGATATTTAAATCCGTTCATAAATGACCGAGTATTGAGGTAACAAACATAAAAAACAACATACGCACGAATTGATAACCTCCTCCTTTTTTTGAAGTCAGTTAAAAATGTGACAAAATGAAACTCAGTGTATCTGATTTCTCATGTGAATTGATTTCGCATAAAAATTTCGAATGATTCAAAAATACGACTCCTGAAACATAATTTATCCGTACTGTGACTGCCTGAACCACCGCACCTGTTGCCCTAACAAAGAGACTTGTTCGTTTTTCTTCTAAAATTAATCCCATGTGTGCTCGAGATAGCGTATGTTCTTATCTCTGTCTTCCTCTTATAATTAGTTAGGTTCGTGATCACTTTGGGGGAATGGAATGGGGTATTATACATATATCCTGGTATAGCTACGCAGAAGTGTACAAGGAAAAACGGGATTCTGTACTGATTTCTTGTCACAGATATTACTTATCATTCATCAAGTTAGATTTTCAATTTTTTCCATAGGTGGTGAGGGTAAGAAACACGCTATATGGAAAGGTATTTAATTTTGATATAAAACTATAGATTGGTTAGAGATGTTACAAATCTGGTAATAAGATAAAGGTGCATTTCTTCATACTTCTATCTAGATTTATAATGTACCAGAAACACGATTTTATGATTTTGCTCGACAGTTTTTCTTTTCAAAATGACGTCCTAAAATACGTTAATTCAAGACTATTCAAATGGGGTTACATATACTATTGGGCATATGTTTAATTAGTGAACACCAGTAAGATTTACTTAGTTTCATTTATCTTTAACCCAGATGTTACTGATTTATAATATTGCATTCGAACTTTACTATATTTTGTATGCGGTTAAAAAATACTAAATAACGTGCGAAAAAAAATATGAAAATATATTTTTCTAGTGGAAACTCGGAAAAACTGCGTTGTTTATAAGCAACGCTAGTATAATAACCCTAAATACCGCTTTTTATCAATATTTTAAAAATTATTTGTTGTACTTATGTGTTCTTTTAAAAGGACGGTAGTAACAAGTGGGTTAAAGTCTCTCCTCCTTACCGTTATAGACTACGCTGATGTATGTTACACAGATCTCTCGGAGGTTATGCTAAACAAGTTGGAGCGTCTGCAGAATATGTGTATCCGATTTATCTTCAATCTTTGCAAATATGACCACGTGTCGCACTTTCGTTCCAAACTTAATTGGCTCCCAATTCGCCGGCGCAGGGACTTACATACTCCTCACTATCTAAAAGAATACTTTCATTATCGTTCCTCTTCCACTCAGTGCACCTTACGCTCCTACTCTAATCTCACTCTTGATATTCCTCCCCATACCACTGATTTCCTCTCCTATTCCTTATCTGTGCATGCTCTCCGCATATGGTACTCTCTTCCAGAAGGCATTAGAAAAGCTCGCTCATTGAAATCATTTAGCGATCAAGTGAGAATTTCCTTTCTCATATTTAATCTCATTTTTTACTTTCCCGTTCCTACTATATGTTTATATATACATTCTAAAGTATGATTATTTATAATGTTCTACATTTAATTGCACCCACTCCCCCTTATCCCCTTTTCCCCCCCTTTTATTACCTTCCTCTTATTTCTTTACTACTCAAGGTTGCCTGGAAGGAATTGCTACCTAGCAATAAGGCCTCCTTTTATGTATTTCCTTTTACTGTCTGTTTTTGACTTCTTTGTGCTCTTATTATGTGCAAAAAGGTGTTTTATTATTATTATTATTATTTAAATCGCTATAGTTATTTATTACAAAGTGATTTCGTGTTTTTTTTTCCAAATCTGCAAAATAGGTCTCGCTCCTGCGCGCGTCGTTTTCTCATTACTATGTTGCTTCAGTTGTATAACGCCTTAAGCTGTACCTTTCATGACTGCAAAGGTGTAGCAGACACCGTGGGGTGCTAACACCCCGACAGAGCCGTTCTTCACGCTGTACTGTGAAACACAGCCCGTGGTGCGAGTGCGTTTAGTCTCAAGACTATTACGAAAATTACTTCTGTTATATCAAGGCTTTATACAGACAAGATAATAAGGATAACATGGTGTCACTCTAGAAATCAAGAAATATACTATTCAAATCGACATAAAGAGTAATGTAATTCTGTAAAAGTTGTTTTATTGAGGTGTACCTAAGTTGTCTAAATGTTTTTTTTTTATGAACTACGGGGAGACTCCAAGTCTTCATCATACCTAATGATAAGGCTGAAGATGAAAGCGAGCCTCTCCCGGAATCCTCAATCACTGAGGAACTGGCTATCTTATCTCTAACTGCCGGAACACAACAATGCTGAAAGCATTAATGTTATGGCGTCAGACTTAGATAAGATGGTGGTAGCTATATAGCCAGGCAGACTTACAACGAGTCCTACCACCAACTAAACCGAATACAATATACTACTCCCGCTGGGAATCGAATCCGGGACCCCTGGGTCTGATACCGGTGGTTGTACCACTAGACCATAGAGGCGGTTAACCCAAGACTTTCGCTCTTAAAAGTCTAATATCGAGTTTAGTGCTTACAATATTAGAACTTAAGGACAAAAGACGCGGCCATTACAAGCAAATGGCCGATAAAAGAGACCGTTAAAATGTTTGCGGTCAGTGCGGCCCGCAATGTCGCCGTTTTTACTATAAACGACTTTTTGTTTGTCATCGAATTCTTTTCCTGCAACAGAATATATTTGGATTAAGTAAGTAAGATTATTTTGGATTCTAAACAAAATTGTGCAACAGATTAAGTTTTAACTTACTCGTAGCTTATGCTAACTTTTACAGTCTACGGTTACTAATAATTTCTAGTTAAGGTACCTACTTTATGAATAGTGTAGAATTACATGAAAATGTAATAACCACTGTCGAGTACCTCCTTAATATGAGTGACAGTAAGTGGATATTGTCATGGCTCACTTATTATATAGGGTATATTTATTACATAATATAGGTATTATGTTATAGATTACACGTAAATTTGCACCACAAAGATGGTCAGTAATATGGTATGCCCTTTAAACTGCAGTGCAATTGTTTTAGAGCAATGTGACTCCATTAAGCCTTTTAGAGCTTCCAATAGTGTTTCCTATAGATTTAGACGTTACCGTCGGCTGTATTTGGCAGAGATAAACTGTTCAGAATTGTTAAACTCGGGGCTATTTTTAAACATATCTTACTGTTCGCCATATTGGATTTTGTAAAAACTACATCCGATGAAAACATTGGAGCCACCTCTAGGTGATTTCATAATCTGTAGTATTGTTCCGTGGTAAAGGGAAACTATTTTAATATATCCCTATAATTTTTCAATTATAAAATAGGCTTGGGATTAAACGCGCATTATTTATTGACTTTTTTTATTAAGATTTTATGTTTATTTCATTGAATTGTCCTGGCAAAGTTAACTAAGATTCTATTTGAATTACATAATTAAGTATTTACTTATTACGAGATAATTATGAACCATGATAAATAAAATAAATAAATATTTGCATACAATCCCACCAATTATCTAGCCCACGTTAAGTTTCACGAAGAACTTGTGTTATAGATACTAGATAACGGATAAACATACTTATATACTTTTTTTGTAAATACATACTTAATATACATATTAAACACCCAGACCAAGACGAATAGACATGTTCATGCACACAAATATTTGTCTTGTCCGGGGATCGAACCTGGGACGTCTGGCGCAGAAGGCGGGGTTAATACCCCTGCGCTAAACAGGTCGTCAAAATATAAATGGAACTTGAATAAGCACTATTTACTGTTTATATAAGATACAATAGCCAATCGCGGTTTATTCAAAGGCATTGAACTATCTGTGTGGTAGATTTCTCTCAATCCATTTCGTTTTTGCGTTATTCAGTAACAAATAAACTAACATCTAATTCTAAACATACAAACTTTAACATTTACAATATTCGTAAGATTTCGCAAATTAAAAATATTTTTATATTGTAGTGTAGTAATTTTTCCGCTGATAAAATATCACAATTTCAGCTAAGTATCTATATCACAGGAATAGCGTCAGTAAAAACATAGAATGAACAACTATTTTCATCACATCGAACATGTTTCCGTGCACCTGCCGCCTAAAGCGCGTGCCCGGAAATCAATCACAAATTGCGTTCTACCCGCACATTTTGACGGAAACAGAATTTGTTAGCTGCCAATATTTACAGACGCCTTTGGCCGTAATTTGTTTAGATGCCTTGAAATGTGCGAGCGATTGGTTTTCTAACGCACTAGATTTAAAATAACAATTTTAGGTTAGGTTTTAGTACCTAGTATAGGTATAGTATAGGTATATATCAAGGTTTTTCATATTTTAAGTTTAAGGATATGCCAAATGACAAAGTTTTCGAAAGCCTACTTCTCCTACACTGAAAGTTCAAACATATAAAAAATATAATTATGTGTAACATAATAGATTTTTACACATAAGCAATATTTTTACTATAATGTTCATTATTTTGATGAAAAAAAAGTTTCTTCTTCCAAACGCCTGAAGGTTTTATTACCTAAAATTATTTACTAAATAAAAAATAATTTATTGAAGTTCAGAATGGGTAATCAATTACAGATTGTGTTCTACCCGCACATTTTGACGGAAACAGAATTTGTTAGCTGCCAATATTTACAGACGTCTTCGGCGACTCGAAATGTGCGAGCGATTGGTTTTTTAACGCACGGTCTCGGTAGGTTTTAGTAGTCTGATGATTGTTCAATGTTTCTAGTTATAAAATCTCTATTACTTACCTAAACTTTAAAATCCCAAGCGGCCTCTTGAGGCCTCACAATTATGAATTATTATTTGTTTACCATTTTGGCGGGTTAAAATTGACACTGAGAATTATTTTTTTTAACATAAAATTGATATTCTTTAAAAGAGTTGAATAACCCACATTATTTACACATTTAAATGCCAAAATTAACCCTTTGGGGCAATCACCTCTTCACCTAAACCACTGAACAAATTTTGGTCAATTTTGCCATAGAAATATTACATCTTGTTTACATCAGTTTTTTCTGTGTTTCTACATTCAAAAATAAATAAGTAACGTATTGTTTCTAAAATAACACAGCAGGTACCGTCTCACTCCTAAACAATATATCACAAAATGATCCAATATCGGTAATGTTTCACTGAAGTGATTATTTGAAAAGCAGTAAAACGCGGACAAGCCCAGCGGCATAAAATGGGCAGGCTCGGAAGTGCCCATAAAGCGCCATCAAATGCCCGCGGTGCTTTACGGCTAAACGACAATGTTACTGCAACTGCGAGCTGCTATACACAGACCTACACACGACAATACGTCAGACATTACGAAAACCTTGTGAAAAGTATTCGTATCGTCACGTCAACAATATGTATATGGTATTGAATAGCCTTACCGGACGTAAACGCCAAGGAACAGTTCATTAGAGTACATTTTTGACGTGATGATTCTGTCGCAAGTTTTCGTCATAGCGCCATATTGGCCTTGAGAGCGCTTGAGCCACAGTTTGACCTTGAGAGATTGTTCTTAGCATAGGTGGCCTATTAGTGATTTCGTAGATTGTACATAATGCTACTGCAAGTAGGCGTCTTCTGGGCAAGTTAGCTCCATCTTCGACCTCCTATGACTTGAAATGCGGCCTAAATATAACACAAGTCTATGCTAAAAAAGCCTAACAGTTAATATTTGCCAAAGCCTTTTCATGTCCTATGCGATTAATAGCCTGAATTTACAAATAAATCTGTGCTTTCTTTCATAATTTACATTATTGAGCCACATCTAAAGCTTATCGTGGAAATTCGTTAGTCTAAATAAAATTGTGCCTTTTAGGTATACCTCCCTTTTTGAGCATTCAGACGGGTCGAGAGCTAAATGGACGAAATTGGTGCTTCTAAGGACAGCTATTAGGCCTAAAGGCCTCTCCTAACTCACGCCTATTGTGGCGTTCATAGGAGGTTATTATATATATATACTAGCGGTCGCCCGCGGCTCCGCCCGCGTGGATGTCGGTTACCGCTGCAAAAAGCCTACCCAGGAAAGACACGGTCAGCAAAATGATTCCCAGATTAATTCACAGACACCGACACTAACATCGACGACGCAGTCATTATCCGCAGGCTGCACAGATTTTCTTTCTGTGGATGTTAAAGTTGTTAATGATGAAAATATTTAAATGTAATTAATACTATGTTTTCACTTCTGCCGGCAGTCCCGGGGTGCATCCCGTTGTTTTAGGATAGATAACTAAATCGAATATTGTAGAGCTTCTCTATAAACAACATTTGACGTTAAATTATTTTCAGGTAACAAAATATACTGATGGTCGGGAGCCCCGACCCGTGATAGGGCAACGTAAAGTTGCCCATGCGTAAAACATTCTTTTCGTAAATCAATTCCTACTAATTTGAATGTTTGGCCCTGGGATTTGTTTATCGTTAGTGCGAAAGAAATTTTTACTGGAAATTGGAGCCTTTTGAAGGGTAAAGGCAAATCAGTAGGGATCATGGGTATTCTTGGTAAATGAGCTAATTCACCAGCTGCAGGGCCGGTGATAGTCTTCGCTACTATTAAATTATCTTTTAGCTCCTTTATAAGAAGTCTCGTGCCTTACATTTTGTTCATGAAGACGTTGGGACCGCTCCAGCCTCGACTCTCGTGCACGTAACTCAGCGGTTCTCAGATTTTGATGTGCAAGGCGTTGCGAACGTTCGACACTCGACTCTCGTGCGCGTACCTGAGAGTTTCTCTGATTTTGTTCAGCAAGGCGTTGTGAACGTTCAGGTGAAGATTCACCCATACGACGTATTCTTGCTGCCCGTGCTTGAGAACTATGATTAGAAAGTTGAGACCTGGCTCTCTTAGGCATTTTCAAATGTTTAAGAAAATGATAATAGCGTGTAATATTCTAGCTCTGAAAAGAACTATTGTTTAGCCCTGAAAAGAACTGTTGGTTAGCTCAGTCAAGAACTGTTGTTTAGCTCTGAGAAGAACTGTTGTTTAGCTCTGAGAAGAACTGTTGTTTAGCTCTGAGAAGAGCTGTTGTTTAGCTCTGAGAAGAACTTTTGCGTAGGAGTAGTTTTAAGAACGAAATCTAAAAAAAAATCACACGAAAATTATTAGACTTCGCGCACGACCGCTGCGTATGGAGCCGACCTCGCGCCTGAGCCGCGCGGGTACCTTACTCATAGATCTAAACTTCTCTCCCGCACGCGCACCCACGTCTTGGTGACGCCCACTTCGCAACGGGCCGTGCCGTGCAGCAGAAATCGTAAAATTTTAATTTCGCCATAACTTCAAAACCAAACGTCCAATTTTAATCATTCAAAAACCAAATATTATCTACATAAACTGTACTTAGTGATGCAATAATTTATTTTGATATGGATTAATAGCATGAGTAAAATAAACACGTTTAAATGTAGTCCAAAAAAAATCAAGATTTTTAAATAAAAAAATGGTTTTTGCGCCTCACTCGACATAGATAGGTATAGTGTGTCGCGGACTTTTTTGTAGATATTTATAAGATCTACAATTAATTAGAACATTTTATGGTTCTATCTTTTGTAGCTTAGGCAGCGTACACAAAATAAGTAACTTTTCTGGTTGATTTTTTCCACCTTGTGTCCGAAAACCCAAATATCTTACGGAACCCTATTTTTTTCCAAAATAAAATATAGCCTATGTTACTCATGGATAATGTAGCTTTCGAATGGTGAAAGAATTTTTAAAATCGGTCCTGTAGTTTTTGAGCCTATTCATTACAACCAAACAAACAAACATACAAACAAAGTTTTCCTCTTTATAATATTAGTGTAGATATATATATATATATATATATATATATATATATATATATATATATAATAACCTCCTATGAGGTTACAGGTTGAAGTTAATTTAAGCTTATATATAAATACAGGTACGACGAAATTCTATGATTTATTTTTAAATTTCTGAATTGTAACAGCTTAATCGTCCTATTCAAGATAACAAATAGGGTTATTTTTTGCATAAAGTTAGTTCAATGTTACATAGCCTAATTTTATCCCGATATTCACGGGGGAAACACGCGGATTAAACCGCGGGCGGAAGCTATTAATATGATACACTAGCGGCCGCCCGCGGTTTCACCCGCGTGATTCCCATTCCCGTGGGAATATCGAGATAAAAAGTACTTATTCTTTGCTTTAATCCAGGCTATCTAATATCTCTGTGCCAAATTTTATCCATTAGTTCAGTAATTTCAGCGTGAAAGAGTAACAAACAAATAAATAAATGAACAAACAAACTGACATACTTTTCATGTATTAAGGATATTAATTAAATAATTAAATAATAAATTCAGGTATTAAGTAGTGTACTATTATTTGATGGCTTGAAATTAAAAACAAATTATGGTTTGATACATAAAAACAAATTATTATAAACATCCTTTATATGAACTTAAGATGCTACTTTTAGATAACTAACTTATCGAGGACATTGCCACTTTACTATTTAATTCTTAGCAACAAAACTGCCTATTGCAATATTATTTGGACCGGGACCATAAAAACCTAGAAGTACCACCTCAGTTTAGTGACAAAAACTGCCAACCATTGACCACAATCTCCACTTCAACGAAATATAAAATACACGGCTCCGAATGAAGGAGGTCAGGAGTTAAGAGGCTCTCCCATATGACGTTTATAAGGTCGGTGATTTCTTTCCGTCGTGTTTTATTTGCGACGTTAATGCCGCCGTAGATTTCCGGCGAAGGCTGCGCCGGAAACTGACTGAGCGGCGCGTGTCCGGAGTGTCAGCTTGTTTGCTGCCTCCTTATCTGGAGTAAAGGGTAGGATACATAAATCTCTTACGGATCTTGAGAACTCCAAGGTTTTGCTTGGCTTTTGACTTTCGTTTTAAGGCTCTGTAGATGGTAGTATTTTTTTACCACATCTTTATCTCTAGAAAAGGATAGGGATATGTTTTCGTTCCAAGACTTATCTTGTGAAGAGTAGGTAACTATCTCTAGTAAGGGTATACAAATATCTTACGAATATTGGGAAACCAGAATGATGTATTTGTTGCTCTTTTTTTAAGATTCTTACCCCCATATTCTAAGTCGTTCCTCCAAAACTTTTTACACTCCACTCAACCTCGCCGTGGGTAAAAATGGTAGTGGGCGCTAGGCCTAACACGGAGTGGCTACGTACTCTTTGGCTCCTCCAGGTCCTTACGGAGTTATGTCTTAGAATACCGATTTCGAGGAGTATTTTGATGAGGTTTTCAATGAGGTTTCGTTAAGTCGAGGACGAGTAAGTTTTGGAGGAACGACTTAGAATATGGGTGTTAGTGACTCGAAATCGTCGATTTGCTTGACTTTTTAATTACGTTTCAAGACTTATCTTGCGATAAATGACTGTCAATGTCTAGTCTTAATTCTCTCTCTCCATACGTTACAGAGAGACGTCTTAATTTGAACATAATAGTTTCGAAAATGTAAATGTTAATTTTAACATTACTGGAATAGTACAAAAAAAATTAAACTTGTTTGTGATCTGCTTATTAATTTTGTAATGCAGTGGTCTACCATGAGTTTTCTATCCATTTACTGTACAATAAACGGTTAACATTTTGTATGCGAATCTGTCCTGCGCCTCTAGTGAGCAGTAGCGGAACTACAGATTCTTATACAAAATGTATCCCGTTTACTATACAGTTAACGGAAAGGAAAACTCATGGTAGGCCTGGAGCCCACAAGTAATACACCCTGTTTAGGTATAGTATAGCTAGACAATAAGGTAAACAATTTGACCCAACGGCAACGGCTTCAGCGAACTCTCCCGTGTGTTCTCGTCCTAGCATCATGTTTATTTACTTTTCGGTTCTAACATGTTTGCGTTGAAATTTCACGTATTAAGCCTAAGGTTAATACGAACGTAGTATAAGATTCGGTGGGCGTCATATAATCCATAAATTTGCTCGTACCAGGCTACAACATGAGATAATATTATGGCTTATTTAGGTTATATTGACGCGTAATACTATAATCTTTATGGGGGTGTAAAGTGTTGAGTATTTTATAGGTACGCTTAGAAATTTAACCTTACGGTTATGTTCTTGGAAGCTTTAACTTGATTTATACCAGCAAAAACTGAAATTGTTGATAATAAACGAAATACAACGGCTAGTTGGCAAAATTCGCAAGTAGACGTTTTTTCTTCTTTTTGGCGTGTCTATCCTGTTTTATAATTTTGAGGACCAACACTTAGCCATCGATACAGCATTTGGCCTGGCCTTGTAAAGACCCTCGCGGTACAGCAGGCGTATGTAAATTTATAAATCAAGAGTAAAGGGAGTCAACGCGACATTTATTATGTAGTAGATACTCAGTCGGTCTTAAGTTCTCTCACGTGTTTTTAGTGAAATAATAACCGATTTTCAAATAAATATTTATTTTATTGTATATGAAAAGAAAGCTAACACTATAGTTAATACTAATGATAAAAATAATTCGAAATGGCGGGCACGATTTAGATTTAACCCCTTGACCTTCGTGGCCACGCATCTATAGAAATACGCGCCGCGACCATGTAGATTTTAGCAGCTGCTGTAATAAAGGATGCATTGAGAGGCTTCAATTTTGGGTGTGGGTCAGCGCTGGGCCTCTCCTCTAAATATAGCCTAATTTCTTTACCAAGCGGTTTGAAATCTGGGCTAGAGGATGGCCAATCTTCGTGCCGGATGAAGTCGATTTTCATAGGCGGCCTGATAAATTTGAGTTCTATTGGCTATGTGACCAGGGCCCGAAACCTGATGAAGATCCATTGCTGTTTTTTTAGCGGGGTGTGATAAAGTGGTCTACGACGTCTGTCAAGACTGTATTTTGGTGTACATTGCTCTTGTTTTACATACTATTTTCTTAGAAAAACACCTCTTTTACGTACGACACTCCGAGCCAAGCTATCACTGGCGAAGTGTGATTGCCCTCGCAGGACTCGAGAAACACATTCGCTAGCTTCTTGACTGCTGTGGGCATAACACTTAATTGTTCTGATTGTTGGAATACTTTTTCATTGTAATAAAAAATCATCGGAAGACAGAATCGTACCTTACTTATTTCCTGCGTATCGTTCTAACAAAACACGAGATCGGCCTAATATAATATTTTTCAGGCATGATTAAGGAGACGTTATTTTTTTCTACAATTAACCTATAATCTCATGTCTTCGTTCAACACTCTTTCTTCGCTCGTTCTGTTAAGTCTCGTCTGTAATGGCAACAGTTTTCATTTTTTGGCCGGATTTCTTAGTATACGCCCCTTTACTACACTTACCGCCGCTAACGTCCGAAACGTACAATTTCTCAATCTCTCTCCGCTTCTTGAATCTTCCACAAATTGTTTGATAGTAACTTAAGGCAAAGGTCAAAGGAATATTTTTTTTTAACAAGACCGAAAATTTGACTTGTTCGTAACCACAATGAAGTAAACCTAGCAACACGACCTCATCTCCTTTCAACATCCGTTCCATTGAAACAAATAAAAAAAAATATAATTTATTAATTTTTATATTCCTAGTATGTCTTTAATTTGAACAAAAAAAAATATTTTCAATATCCACTTAAAATAAAAAAATCATAGGTGTAACAGAACTTATGACCCGACTAGGTATGTTCTTACAGCAGACTGACTGCTTGTGACACTAGTGTAGTTTGCTTGTGACCACAGCTGTAGCAACACAGTCGAAACTTCAGGCTGTAAGTACATATTGCAGCATTACGCTGCATTAAAACCTTTTTATGGCCGCCTAGGTAGTTTCTCTTTTCAAAAACAAATTTATTGATTTTGAAATTTGGTGAGAAAATTTTCTGACAGATGATGTCATTCATAGACCGTCGGAGAAAAAGCTGGTTGATCTTGAAAAATATGGTGTTCAGCCAGCCAATTTCGTTTTAAACCTTTATTTTGATATTAGAACAAGACCTTACGGGGTCTTATTTAGCCGTGTTAGTTGCTGGTGGTGATTTCGGCGTGGGAAACAAAAGGGAATCGAGTGCTCCGGAGTTTCTACCCGTAGTGCCGATCGTCCGCGTCGCTGCTGTGTCGGGAACCATTGCCGTGATCCGTTCTACACTAGTTGGCCATCGTTGAGGTGGCTGCAGCTTGGTAAAGTTGGTGACCCCTTCAACTTCCAATTTTATCCAGACACCCTAAGGTAACAACCTGTCGTCGTGGTAACAATAATCGCGCGACCTTAGAAGCCCTGTGACCCTTTTTTATCGTGTGCGGAGTTTTTTGTTTTAAATTCTATAGATAAGATATTCATAAAGACGTCATTATAAGTTCGGTACTGTTCTTCCGAGGCGAGGCTTTTTTTATTTCGCTTTGCAGCAATTTTAGACCTATCATCTACGTTTGCAAAAGATGAACAGGTAGGTATACTACATCCGCGTTAACTTTTAGTTTTAACCTTTAGCTTTAACATTCGCCGAGGAAAATAAATAGTCAGTTTAAAGCCATAAATTGAAATTGTTTACCGAGGCCTATGAACACCAGATTTTAGAATTATAATGTGCTCTATTTTATATCAACCTTTCTTTTGAACAGTTTATTTTTATTCAAAATATATTATATGTGCAATTCAACGTGACTGCTAGTTATTACGTAGTTAGAGCCTTTTTAACCGACTTCAAAAAAGGAGGAGGTTCTCAAGTCGACGGTATTTTTTTTATTTTTTATTTTTTTATGTATGTTTTACCATAACTTCGCCAATTGTTAACAGATTTTTATAATTCTTTTTTTATCTGAAAGAAAATGGTTTATGTGTGGTCCCATATAATTTTTACGAAGATCTGGCTAGTAGTTTTTTCATAATCCTGAAAAATATCAATCACCTTTTGGCAAGTAGTCGTTTACCTAGATGACATCATTGTTGTGTATGGGCTGATTTTTAGTGTAAGTAACGGCACATGATGTAACTAAAAAATCTGAAATAAAAACATTTTATAAAAAAAAACAAACGACTTCAAAAAGTAAAAAATAAAACTTTTGGAGTCGGTGCTAGCTAGCTAAGGCCATAAAATATATAGTTAATAAAAGTGCAATGTAGAATACCTTGGCTGGCACCGACTCCAAAAGTTACATTTTTTACTTTTTGAAGTCGGTTTGTTTTTTTTTTATAAAATGTTTTTACTCTACAATATGTACTACATAATGATATCGCTTTGAGTCTTGTTACTCTTAATTTATAATTTTAATGGAACGCGAAAGTTTAAAATCTTTTATGCAAATGTTTCTCATCATCGTCATCTCAGTGTGTAACAAAAATATGTGTTTCTGTCTGTGATAGGTTTCCTATGATATGATGTTTCACCTATCTCTCACATCATCTGTAACTTGATTAAATAAATGTTTTGTAAATAAATCAATAATTATAATCTTTATTTAATTCACATTAGTTACATATTTCATTTACTAATTTCCCTCCACCAATTGCAAAAAAATCATATTAACGAACCAGTATCAATACACATTTAACTAGCTTCAGTTTATTTCAGCTTTTGTAACGATACAATCATTGAAATAACTCACGCTTTTTCATACAGCCATTCTTATTAACTGTTGTCATAAAGTAAAAATATGTTTATTTTTACGGTACATCAGATTCAGCGGAAAAAGCTAAATAATAAAATGTTTGTGACAGCGCCTCACAGTGGCCTGGTTGTCACGTATATACGATAAATTGATTTTGGTACCAGATGTGTTCACGACACGACCGAATATTCTTATAGTATTCTTTCCTGACATTATTATTTTCGTATATGTTATGTAACGACAGAGATTAGGTACTTGGGTTTGATAGAGATAAGGTTTACACTACGTTTTGGACCAACAAAAAACGCCTTTCAATAGAAACAAGAAAAACATATTATATTATATATAAAAGAATTGAGTTAGTAAAATAGTAAATAGAAATAATTATTTATTTTAAAACGAAGGAAGGGAAATCAAAGCTATCGAAATCCATATTATAGACTACTTAAAAAATAATTAATAATAGATATTACATTAGCTACATTCATTATTTATTATTTATATGCTTATTAATTAATAAATAAATACTAGCTACATTCATTATTTATTATTTATATGCTTATTAATTAATAAATAAATACTATTAGATCTATTATTACGCCATTAGTAGGAGTGTAGTAGTAGGAGCAACTCACTTTTTAATAAATAACAGTTTCATAAAATTACATTTCGCCATAAAAAGTAAAAGCAATTTAACTCAAACCCCGATGTCCAAACCATGATAGCACTAAACACAACAGGGTGGCTAGAACTAATGTCCCAAAAAGAGCAACATAAGCATATTTAATTTAATCACGTTTTTAAGCGGATGTTTGGGATGAGCAAACGTTAACTTTTTCTAAAAATGACAATTATATAAAATTACATTTCGCCATAAAAGTAAAAGCAACTTAACTCAAACCCCGATGTCCAAAACATGTTAGCACTAAACAACAGGGTAGCCAGAACTAATGTCCAAAAAATGCAAAGTAAGACCATCTCGACCGCTATTTCATTTAATCGTGTTTTTAAGCGGATAGTTGGGATGAGTCGGCAAACTGGCCACTTCCAGTGATGGATAGCGAGACATCCCTCCAGGCGGCTTAAGACTCATTGAGGGGGATTATATCAAGACATTGACGAATTGCCACTACTCCACATACAGATAACTATTGAATCGATTTAAAACTTCCAATGGCCGGCCGATTTGTCGCTGGATTACTATTGGTTAGGGAAGGATATACGATTCTCGATGTTAGTTACTTGACGGAGGGTTCGTGTTGGTTCTGTTGATGTTTGGCGAGGCTTTGTACTTTTGATAATTTTTTTAATATATATTTGAGCAATAGAAGTGTATTATATCCATGGTGCGCGGCCAACCGTTGATATTTCGACTTGCATTTTTTTTATTGCTGTAACGCTTCTTATCCAGTAAAAAATTGACATCTCGGAATTCAAGATATTTTCAGAGTTATTGCCCTTGGTACTCGTTGGATAACTCTATAATTAACAGGCTTTTACTGGACAAATCGATCTATTTATGACGACCTAAAGTAAACAGATCGATATTTTGCTTTGTCAACATAAATCCATTAATTGAAAAACCATACAAAATAGATCTTAAATTATCCCATTAACAATGCTATGTATTACTGAATCGAAACTTGACATGTTTAGTGATCAAGATACGGCCAACCAAAATGTATGTTCAAAAGTTGATATATTTAGTTATCAAGATACGTTTGACCAAAATAGATAAGTTTAAAGATAAATGTGATGGTTTATCTGAGTTTAAATAAATAAGAAGTTTATATAAATTACCATTTGCTAGGATGACAACATAAAGTAACGTTTTACCTATTACGCATACGAAACCTCATAACTTTACCTTTTTAGCATCTTTTGTTTTAAATTAGGTTGGTGTCGAAGTACCCAAGTACCTACCATTTTTTTTTCTATTTAAAATATAGGTATTATTAGTATAAAAATAGCATTGAAAAAATGCAAAAATTCAAAATCATAAATTATTGGCTGTTGCATCTTAATCGATCGTTAAAAATCTGAAAAGATGTTTCTTTCGAATGCAAGAATATTCCTAGCATTGATGTGACAACGCTGGCCTACAGCGTATTAAAAATATAATAGTATTGGAGAATTACGACGGTGGTCCGCAAGTCCCGGTAGCAAGGTCGTGGGTTCGAGTCCCATCTGAGAATTCACTTGTGGCCGAGTTGATTTTTTCCAATATTTTTCTATTTAAAATTTATCATATGTATAATAGCATTGAAAAATGCAATGAACAAATTTTAAAAGATTTCGTAAAATACATATCACTATTCGAAAGATCGCATAAAATTACACTTAAATCAAGTCGTTTGCAAGAGGTAGAGCGAAGACTGAAGATACCAGATGCATTTTAATATTTTTTTCACCCGTTCGGAAAAGGTTTTGTCATTAAATTTCAGCGTGGAAAGTCGCTTTTTGCGGCCTAGCGTGGTAAAGTAGCTTTTTAATTTAGAGAGAAAAGTACGTCATATTGCGTTTGACTTTTATGTAATATTTTATTATTGTTTTAAATAACTTTGAATTAATAATAATACTCCGCTTTGTTTTTATTATATTATTTTAATTTCTAGAATCATAAAAACAATAACAATAAGTTAAACTATTTGTTATGAGAATTTCCAATTTACGCATAGTCAGATTTCACAATCTATGAATGCATTTCGGACCGCGGAATGTTATGTACAAAAAAAGCAATTGTCATGTCATTGTCATTATTGTTAATATTAAATAAAAATTAATAGAATTATTATAAAAAATGAGTGACGCAGACACAAGTGTAATGCCTGAAGAGTTGGCTCAAGCAGTACAGAATGGAGAATTGTTTTTTTCCCCTGAAAAATCGCTTGGGAAGTATATTTAAGCTTATGATTTGTTCAATAAGTGGAGAGCTAACAAAGGCGCGAAAACGTTTCGGAATCTATAATGCGATCATACTTCATTGAACAAGCTGTAACTAGGAAGCCAAACACTGTAGAGGGTTTTTTTCAATACTAAAAGCCACAATAAAAACAAAAAAAACAAAAGGCCACAAACCAAAGAAATCTAAGGTTTTTACCCCCAGCAATATCGAACAGTTCCTTAACGAGGCACCCGACATCGGATATCTTGCTACAAAAGTAAGTTAAGTTTTTATCGTAGTCCATACTTACTTTAATACTTATGTCAGTTTGAATCAACACTTACAATAGCATTGGTTTGTACAGACAAACCTAGCATCTGATGTATATTAAATTATTTTCTCTCGTTGCTTTACAGGTTGTCCTCATTATTGGCATTAGTGGTGCGTGCCGGACTCATGAATTCACGTATCTTACAACAAGAAACGTTGAAAAGCCGTTTAAAAAAGTGGTCTAGTGGTACAACCACCGGTATAAGACCCAGGGGTCCCGGGTTCGATTCCCAGCGGGGGTACATATTGTATTCGGTTTGGTTGGTGGTAGGACATGTTGTAAGTCCGCCTGGCTAACTACCACCATCTTAGCTAAGTCTGACGCCATAACAACAATGTTTTCAGCATTGTTGTGTTCCGGCAGTTAAAGATAAGATAGCCAGTTCCGCAGTGATTGGGGATTCCGGGAGAGGCTCGCTTCCATCTTCAGCCTTACCATTACTTAACATCAGGGATGATGAAGGGTAAGAGTCTTCACGTACTTCATAAAAAAAAAAGCATTCAGAAAAGTTGCTTGTGGTTAACTTATCAAACACGAAGACCAATATTGATAGGATCTTTGTGATTCGTGACAAATATGTCAATATTATAGAAAAGTATAAAGTTTTGCGCCCTGACAATACTCCAATCGATCAGTTTTTTTGCAATATCGCAAAGGAAAATTTTTTAGACAACCCATTGGGAAGTACTAAAATTGGTGGTTTGCTACGAGATCTTGCTACTTTCCTTGGGCTACAAGAGCCAAAGCAATACATCGGGCATTGTTTTAGGCGGACAACGGCTACACTTTTGGCTGACTCAGGCGCTGATTTGAGCACTCTTAAGCGTCACGGAGGCCGGAAGTCCAGTACCGTAGCAGAAGGATACATAGAGGACTCAATAGAAAACAAGTCAAAAATATGTAAGGGCATCGTTGGAGGTAAAAACTTGAAACAGTCTTGCCCTGATCCTTGGGCTCTTCCTTCTACTTCAAAAGATAGCGTAATAGAAACTCGTTCTGAGTTACCTGACAATAAATTTGTGTCTCCTACATTCACATCGGAATTGGAATTCAATGAAATTGATAAATATTCTGCTATGTCTAATAATTTACCTAGCAATAGTACACAAGTCACAAACACAAGCATAACAGTTCAAAAATAAAATTTGACTTTTAACATTACTTTTAATTGTAATAATTTTACTTTTAATTTTTAATATAAATAAACTTATTTACCATTTTTAGTGTTCCGTACCTCAAAAGGAAAAAACGGAACCCTTATAGGATCACTTCGTTGTCGTCCGTCCGTCTGTCAAGACCGTTTTTCTCAGGAACGCGTGGAGGCATCAAACTTGTCCCTTGGAGCTGCTGTGAAAAAATCAAACTTCTAAGCCAAAGCAATTAAAAGATACAGCCGTTTATGCCGCAAATTTTTGAAACTCGCACGGGAATCAAAACCTATAGGGTACTTCCAGTAAATTTAGAATCTTGAAATTTGGTACGAAGTAACGTCTTATAGTACAGATAAAGGAAAAAAAACCGGCCAAGTGCGAGTCGGACTCGCGCACCGAGGGTTCCGTTTAAAATTTTCAAAAATATTTTTTATTATATGATGTATCTAAAAATTTACGGTTCTCGCAATTTTTTTGTGTTTTAGATATAAATTTCAGTTTGATACCTCCACGCGTTCCTGAGAAAAACGGTCTTGACAGACGGACGGACGGACGGACGAACAACGAAGTGATCCTATAAGGGTTCCGTTTTTTCCATTTGAGATACGGAGCCCTAAAATTGCGAAGACCGTAAATTTTTAGTTACATCATACAATAATTTTTTTTTTAAATTTAAACGGAACCCTCGGTGCGCGAGCCCGACTCGCACTTAGCCGGTTTTCTTTAAGCTGTTTTCCTTTCATCTAATTTTCTCGCTGTTGTGAGGTGAAAAATTGTGTGTTGCGCTCGGCAGAAAAGTTTTTAGCGTCTCGTACCTTTGAAACCCTCGCTACGCTCAGGATTCAATGGAGGTAACTCGCCGTTAAAAACCAACTTTCCAGCCTTGCATAACAAATAACTATTTCTTTACCAATTCCCCTATTTGTATGGGAAATAAGTTGATAAGTCATATTTTCGCAAATTGATAAGTCTATTATTGAGAATAATAGACTTATCAAGTTGCGAAAATTTTATTCTTGAATATCCGGCTGAACATGAAGTACCCGCATTACTTAACAGCGACGTTTTTCAATCCGGCGCGCCATTTTGTAAAAGCGTGTTATACGATGTGGGTGCGACTTCCATAATTTTATACGTATTCTAATTACATATTATGTGTTTTTTTAATCAATATCATGCATTTTAATGTCCCCACTGTTGGAGCCTTCTTTACGGATGGCTTATCCATTCGTAAAGAAGGTTCCGACAGTCATGAGAACGGGCCATGAACCATCACGCGGACTTAAGGCGCTATACGACTGAAGCGAGATAGCAATGGGAAAACGACGCGCGCGGGAGCGAGACCGATTTTGCAAATAAGGCGAAAAGACCACGAAATCACTTAGTAGTAAATAACTATAGTGATTGAAGTTAAATTAAATTACATGATGCTAAATATTATTGGTATCCACTAATTAAATGAATTTCCAATAGTTTATGTAACTCCATTTGAGAATAATCTTGAATTTTCGTATCTATCGAAAATAATAAGTGTCGAGGCAAAATTATAAAATCGTGTTTCTGAAACTTTACAAATCTAGATAAAGGTATGAAGAAATATAGTTATATCTTAATACCAGATTTGTAACATATCTAACCGTTACAAACAGTTTTAATACAAAAAGTACATACTTTTCCGTATAGCGTCTTAAAGCTGATTCGTGATCTTTTTTACATGTTCTGAGTTAATCAATTGTTTTTCCGTTAAAGTTTTTTTTACTTAAATTTCAGTTAAAGTTTTTTAAACTTTAATACGAGTATAGTTATATTGTTTGCTCGATAACCGTTTGTAAAGAGTCAAGCAGTCGCGCTCCATAGTAAAATTAAATTTGAGGTTTAAATAAATTTATACGGATTGTTGCAGTTAATGTGGAAAGTTGAGAGTTTGGCGTCAAGTTTATACTTACAAACAACATTTCAATAAAGTTGATTTTATGAGTTTGCCCTTGGGACAACAGCGTAACCGTCTAAATATAATGGCGACTTCTGTTAAGGTCTACGTTCACTAGCCAGAGTATCTAAGGCTATCTAAGACTTGTAAGTTTTTTCAAATCATTACGAGAAAGCGCACCGAGTTTGGAATTTGACCTACATATTAATTAACTTACATAATATAGCTCTATTTGCATAAGGCTGAAGATGGAAGCAAGCCTCTCCCGGAATCCTCAATCACTGAGGAACTGGCTGTCTTATCTCTAACTGCCGGAATGCTGAAAACATTGTTGTTATGGGGCGTCAGACTTAGATAAGATGGTGGTAGCTTGCCGCAGGCGGACTTACAACGAGTCCTACCACCAACCAAACCGAATACAATATGTTCCCCCGCTGGGAATCGATCCCGGGACCCCTGGGTCTGATATCGGTGGTTGGACCACTAGAGAGAGACACACAGAGGCGGTTAATAACATTTCACTGAGAAGCTTGTTTTCAGATCTGTCAACCTCGCAGCGATGGTGTAATTGTATGTATGTTATTATGGCGTGAGGATATGTATGTATGTAACTCAGATAAACGATGCGAATTTTGTGGTAGCGATTTTCGTTCGTGGGCGAGCAGCCTAAATTTGCCAGAAATAGTATCATATTTCGATTAGTGCGTAATTGATTGTTATAGAGATTAAACTTTCAAGGCTGGGAGTCTAGGCTAAGCTAGTAATTAGGTATTGTAGTTTCATATTTCAATACTCTGCTAAACATTATGGGCGGCTACCACCAACTGACGGTAAACACAATTAGCGCTAAACAATTTTAAAATGACATTCCATTTCGCTCATTCGTATGACGTGAAAGTGACAGAGCGAATTTTAAATATGTATATTTAGCGAACTAATTGTTTTATTTTGCATTTTACAATGCTTTTTTGGGTTCCGTACATCAAAAGGAACAAACGGAACCCTTAAAGGATCACTTTGTTGTCCGTCCGTCCGTCCGTCTGTCAAGACCGTTTTTCTCAGGAACGCGTGGAGGTATCAAACTGAAATTTAAATCTAATACTCAGGTCTACTGTCCATTGGAGCTGTGAAAAAATTAAACTTCTAAGCCAAAGCAATCAAAAGATACAGTTAATGCCGCAAATTTCCGCAAATTTTCGAAACTCGCACGGGCATCAAAACCTACAGGGTACTTCCCGTGAACTTAGAATCTTGAAATTTGGCACGAAGTAACGTCTTATAGTACAGATAAAGGAAAAATTGCGAAATCCGTAAATTTTGTGTTACATCATATAATAAAAAATATTTTTGAAAAGTTTTTAAGTTACATACCTACAGGTTTGTACGGAACCCTCGGGGCGCGAGTCCGACTCGCACTTTATGTGATATTTTTTATGTGATAGTTGTTAAAAATGAAAATATACTAGAAAAAAGCAACTTGTCTCATCCCGTCAGAGCGACATGACATGAGCCAAATTGTACTAGTCAGTTTTCTTATTTAAAATAATCGTATTTAATTTCATTTGGTGAAAGTCCGTCTAAGATAAACTAAGTATGAGAAGGCTCATTAAGTGATGCTAGTTCAAACAACGATCACGTTTAATTATCCGGCTAGCCTTCCAATCAAATGGCTGATTTAACCAGATGGCTGCGACTTATCTACCAGGCTTCAATTCAATCGCTTCTGTGGTCTAGTGGTAACAATCACCGGTATCAGATTCAGGGGTCCCGGGTTCGATTCCCAGCGGGGGTACATATTGTAGTCGGTTTGGTTGGTGGCAGGACTTGTTGTAAGTCCGCCTGGCTAACTACTATTATCTTATCTAAGTTTGACGCCATAACAACAATGTTTTCAGCATTGTTGTGTTGGGGCAGTTAGAGTTAGGATAGCCAGTCCCTCAGTGGTTGAGGGTTCCGGGAGAGGCTCGCTTCCATCTTCAGCCTTATCAATACTTAAAATCAGGTATGATGAAGGCTAAGAGTCACCCCGTCGATCATAAAAAAAAGGCTTGGACCATCCTGTTTATTCTAAAATATTGTTTTATAAAGTTTAAATTGTGTTGTGGTGCTCTAAAGAGGAGGCCTATGTCCAGTATCTATGATGATGACGAAAGTTTCATTTATTTACAATGATATAAGTAATAACGTAACTGGAGCTATAAAATTAGATGGTTGCAGCAACACGGTTTCCGAAGAGGCCGTGGTACGGCAACGGCTTTGCAGCAATTCACAGAGTTTGTAAACAATAGTTTAGGGAAAGGTAATCAGGTGTTAGCATTGTTTATAGACTTTAAGAAGGCCTTCGACACGTTGGACAATGAAGTGCTATTACAGGCTATGGACGAATGTGGCATTAGGGGTCCTGTAAAAGAGTGGCTTCGCCAGTACCTACGGCACCGCCAGATACAAGCGCGAGTTGCTGGAGAGGAGGGTAAAGCCGCCAACGTAACTCTAGGTGTTCCGACTGGATCCGTGTTTGGCCCAGTAGGGTACATAATGCACGTCAACAGCGTTGCTAACGTGCTCGAACACAGTCAATTGGTTATGTATGCCGACGACATGTGCCTGCTATGCTCGTCACATGACATAAAAAATATCCATGATCAAATACAGTCGGATTTTGATAATGTGACTAAGTGGGCGCATGATAATGGTATTTTACTAAACATAGACAAGACCAAGTGTCTGCATATATTTTCGCCATACAATAAAGTAGCAAAAAATGTTAAAATGGCATCTTTTGGCATAATAGGTCACTCATATTCATGTTTACATCAAAGTAAGACAAATTGCTCTTGTCCTCAAATTGAATACGTGCAGGATTTTAAGTACTTAGGGATTTATATTGATCAGTATATGAACTGGAAAAAACAAATAGAAATTGTGTGTTCTCGATTAAGGCCTGTACTAGGCAAATTCTATCATCTTAAACGCTCGCTAAACAAAAAGACATTATATGTAATTTATTACGCACTTGTCGATTCTATAGTAAACTACGGACTCGCATCCTATGGACTTACATTTAAGACTTACTTAGAGAAAATTAAAAACATACAATTCAGATTTTTAAAACATTTTGTTAATAGAAAAAAGAGAAAAAAACTTAACAACCAGTATGATCTATTTAAAGTTTGTAAAATAATGCCTATTGATGTAAAAGTAAATTATATGATAGCTTTAGAAGAATTTGAGTCGGACATTAATAAAGAGATAAGATTATATACATATAATACTAGACAATCAACAAAATGTAAGTACAAAGAGCCAAAGACCGGTAATTACTATAAGCAGCGGACAAGATCTTATATCACACCTAGGATTTTTAATAAACTTGGTACAACTAGCAATAATTTAAAGTCCAAGTATTCCATTAAAAAATATTTAAAGAAAGCTTTTTTAGACTTATTTTAGTTTAGTTTAATTGTATAATGTAACTACAACACCTAATTTCTGATGTATTGTTATTAATCAAGTAATAGAGCATAACTATTTATATTTCGCCGACAAACTGTTACGCAGTTTGGTGAAAATTAAGTTTTTGTATTTTTTGTATATTTTTGATTATGAAATAAAAAAAAAATAAAAAAAAGATTTTCTACACAATCATAATTATTTTTACAGCAGCCTCAAAACGCATTACGCTCCATAGTTCACGACTTAAGACGCACAGCATCCACACTTTGCTTGTAATTGCGTTGCAGGCGCCCACAGATTAAGTGAGATTATCTGCAACAAATGCTCATTTTATCCGTTCCTCTACTAAGACCAATAAATGTTTGTATTTTTTTCCTAATTAATTACTTTTCTACTCTGTTGGACACGTCAGCGTCGTTTCTTCAATGAGAGAAAGAGGGTAATATAAAAAAACTTAAGTGGGTGGTTTCATTTTAATCCATTGTCAAACTATTGTAAAAATACTTATGGTAAATTTTAAATAGAAAAATATTGGAAAAAATTAACTCGGCCCCAGGTGAATTCTCAGACGGGAATCGAATCAAGTGAAGTCTCGGTAGCTCAGCGGTTAAAGCATTGGACCGGATTTCCAAAGGTCGCGGGTTCGATTCCCGTCTGAGAATTCACTTGTGGCCGAGTTAATTTTTTCCTAAATTTTTTCCAATATTTTTCTATTTAAAATTTACCATAAGTATAAAAATAGCATTGAAAAATGCAAAAATTACAAAATCATAAAATGTTGTAAAAATGTTTCTTACGAATGTGAGGATATTCCTCTCATTGATGAAATGGCGCTGGCGAATAGCTTAAATAAGAGAATATAGGTACTAGAAATTTTCGACGTGTCCCTACTTTTAATATTTAATAACACCGTTGTATTACCGTTTTATAAAAAAATAAAAATTACCGTAGGTTTTTCTTTGGAATACAATAGAAAGAAAAATAAATAAAATTAAATAAATTGGAAAAAAATAACTCTTCTTTTTATTAGCAAAAGGGACACTCGACTTATTCGTGTTTACAAAAACGTCGGATGTTTAACTAACGAATGTTTCCGGTATTTCTAGACAAGTTAGCTGAGTAAATGAACATTGATTCTATCGATCCTTTTCTAAGAGGAAACAGAAAAGTTGGATGTTTTATTTAGATTTATCTGAATTACTTCAATGAAAGAAATCTTTACTTGCTCCATTTGTTTTCCAGCTGTTGTACTCCAGCGATGGAACATTGAGATGTCGGGCCTTTTCCACTGCTGGATTTAACATAATTATTTTCTTTACCTTCTTTTTGTCTCTCATATTCTACCTCCCTAAACCTTTCATTTACTAGAATATTAGGATTGTTATTTCAAAATCTAAAACAAACTTTACGCCGGATATAAGAAAATCCTTTGTTCTTCAATATTTAGCCGTTTGTTCTTCAGTAAAAGTACCACTTTTATCATCCAAACTCCATTAGCAAAGCACTTGCCTCCTCGTGAAATGTAATAAATGAGTGCTGACGCGCTCAATCGCTTGAACTGATTTTTATTACGTCTCATTTCCCATATATTTCCGTGGAGATACGTCGAGATTCATATCTGGTCGATTGCAGCTATCGAAAGCATAAATGCTGTGAAAATACACCCTCTTTCTCCTTTCAGACGTTCCAGACGCTCAACATCTGTTTTTTTATTTATCTGATAAAATCGGAGATATTTGTTATATAGGTAAGTTATTTAGGTAGTCAGATGAAATTAAATATAATAATATTTGAAACAAATTAACTTTTGTTTTTTAAGATTGGTTTTGAGGTTGCTAGCATTTTGAAAAACGCGGACACCGAATGGGATGAAATCACACCGATTGTGCCGATTGGAAGGTCAAATAGAAAAATGTAGATGTGTCCTAAAATCTGACGGTTATTTTATTTGAAAACAAATATCTATTTAATCACCAGTGAATTAAACGTTGGTATTCTAATTCAAAAAGAAAAAGTTATAGAATGTTTTACATCTTCCGACCGGGAAAGAAATTCCGCGGCAAAATCTAGTTTCAATTATACTCATAGAAATGTAGACTTGCATTATCCTAAGCGGCCGAAGATAAACAGTTGAATACGATTTCAATTCGCTTAACCGAAGCGGTTAAACAAGTTCCTAGTGTAATTCATGCGCATGATAACAACATTTTTAAAGTCTTTTTCATCAACATTTTCCACTTAACCAGATATTAGCTTACAGATATTGTTCTACACGCGTTCACGTAAAAAGAGCAGTATGGAGTTTCGAATAGAGAGCAAACTCGCTCAGCGAGCATTGCACAAAATTGCAGACATTCCTTTTTCACGTAAAGGGGGTGTATTAAAGTGGACGAGTGTCTAATTAAATTTGTTGGGTGTCAACATAAAGTTTCGTTTCGTCCGTGTCGCGAGGGAACATTTGAATCGGCCTGTTGTGAAGTCGACCCACGTACAGCACTGAATCAATTTCGCGTCAGGCCACGGTTCTATGCTCGACAGTAAGGCGGCATTCTCGTTAAAGCAGCGCTCGTATTCACTGCAAACGGTACACAATCCAGACAGGCTATAATTAGAATTTCGTTCTTATTCGTTTCTAGAGATATGGCATGGGGAATTTTATTAATGGTATGGCAAAAACGAGTATTGAGACTATTTTATACGCGATTTCCCCTACAATTGAGTTTTAGGAATGTGCTCTTGTAATATCCAATGAATAATGTAATAATAATAATGATGAGATATCTGATTTTATTAAATTTATGATATTTATGATCGATAGGTATAAGCAAGAGATGCTTTCCGCTTTTCACACTTGCATTTTGTCGTTAACCATGCATACAGAGCGAAACGTATCTAACTCTTTTCGCTTATCTTCGCTTTCAGTGAACCTGAACAACAGTGATTGTTTTGTTAACATTTTTTATTTATTTATAATCATAGTTATGTGGTGTTAGAGTTGTTTGTTTTTATCACGAAGTTTTTATTGTTTAACCTACTACACAGTCGTGATGGTGGTTTGTTATTGTGTATTTATTTTCACCTCACACGCTCTAAAAAGGAGGTTTTTTCAATCAGTTTAGGTGAAGAAAATCGCTTTTTGCGGCCTAGCGCGGCAAAGCACTTTTTTAATTGATTACCTAAAAATATGTCAAAATGCGTTCCGAATCGCACTATTGACTTTATTGTTACAGTTTATTCTTATTTTAAATAGCTTTAAATTAATTGTAATACTCCGTTTTAGTTTGATTATATTATTTTAGTTCATTGAATCATAAAAACAATAACAATAAGATTAAACTATTTGTTATAAAAAAAAATATTAGGCTGGGTGAGATGTCACAACCTGTAATTGGATTTCGGAACGTGACATAAATCTATATTTTTAAATTGACTTTGTCTTGTACCTCATGTCAGTGTCAACATTTACGGAAACGTTTTTATTGTTATTTTTAAGTAACTTGAAATAACTTTGAATTAACTATAGTACTCCCTTTTTATTATTTTAGTTTTTTATATCATTAAAACAACGAGAATAAGGTATATTTAGATTAAACTTTAAGTTTAAAGATTTTTTTACCGGTAGTTGACCGCGGAAACAAAAATAAAATGTTCCTCGCTGTTGTGAGGTGAAAAATTGTGTGTTGCGCTCGGCAGAAAAGTTTTTAGCGTCTTGTAC
Source organism: Chrysoteuchia culmella (assembly GCA_910589605.1). Lineage (NCBI taxonomy): Eukaryota > Metazoa > Arthropoda > Insecta > Lepidoptera > Crambidae > Chrysoteuchia > Chrysoteuchia culmella. The sequence continues at coordinate 13,354,949 of OU342651.1, read as the reverse complement.
TTCTGAAATCCTCGCTTCGCTCAGGATACAATCTTGAATCTCTTTCTTATGGATGGATAAGGAGAATGGCGCATGACCCACCACGCGGGCCCAATGCGAACGACTGCAAATGCAGCCGGTACCAACGGCTTAACATGCCTTCCGAAGCACGAAGAAGCTCAAGATAGTAAATTTTAGGTCACCTATCCCGTGACCGACCATTGCAAAAGTTGCTTAATCTCAACAACACAGTGATAAGTAATAATGTTTTTATAATCCTTAAAATGCAATTTTCCTACCTTAACTGGAATAACGAACATGAGATAGCTAGGATGCACTTACCACTATAACGGGGCAATAAATTCCCAATAGCGCTTCTATCTCGTCTAATGTAAACGTTCTGTAGTTAATCGGAAAATATTCCCAGTTTTACCTTTCCGCGAGTATGTAGTTCAACATAAAAAAGTTTAGGTACATTAAATGGTTACCTATTATAGTTAGATATTTTTGACAGCGACAGGACTCAGTACTAAAGATAAAATTGTTTTTTGTATTACAAATACATAGTACAAAAGTTGCTTGAAAGAATTTGAGACGTTATTTATTCATTACGGCAATAATAGTTAGTATTCTTTGCTTTAACTGAAGAAAGCTACATTCTATAATTTGTTTACAAAATAACGATGTTGCAAATTATTATACAAAAACATTTTATAAAAAAAATTCAAACCGACTTCAAAAAGAAAAAATAAAACTTTTTATTTCAGATTTTTTAGTAACATCATGTGCCGTTACTTACACTAAAAATCAGCCCATACACAACAATGTCATCTAGGTAAACGACTACTTGCCAAAAGGTGATTGATATTTTTCAAGATTATGAATAAACTACTAGCCAGATCTTCGTAAAAATTATATGGGACCACACATTAACCATTTTCTTTCAGATAAAAAAAGAATTATAAAAATCTGTTAACAACTGGCGAAGTTATAGTACAACATACATAAAAAAAATTAAAAAAAATACAGTCGAATTGAGAACCTCCTCCTTTTTTGAAGTCGGTTAAAAACTTGTTTCATTCCGCTGTAGAGAATACTCTTCACGTTGGAAAATACTAGAGAAATTAAAAAGTACTGAAAAACTTTGATGACTTTGAGGGGCTGGGTAGTTTGATAAATGAGAGAGCTGTCGTCTAGATAGTCAAAAAGCTACGGGTTCTTATCTCGTTTGAGCAGTTCGGGACCCCTTTTAGGACTGAAAAAAAAACATAATTTTTTTTATTTCTTTTATTCAAGAAGTAAATAAGTTATACTATGTCACACTTTAGTTCAGAGGATGTATACCTATTATTAAAATGATTGTGAGTATTCCAGATTAAAAAGTACTAAAAAAGTTTGAGGGTCTGGGTAGTTGGATAAATGGGAGAGCAGTCGTCTAGATAGCCAAAAAGCTACGGATTCTTATATCGTGTGAGCGGTTCAGGACCCTTTTTTGGACTGAAATTATTAATTTATCTTTGGATTACCAACAACTTATTCACGAGGTAAATAAGTCACACTTTATCACACTTTACTTTAGAGAGAACCTATTATGCCTATTATAAAAATGATTATGAATAATTATTCATTTCCCAATCACTAAGGAATTAAAACAAACACTTTAAAGTCATCTTCGGAAATATTGACAAATTATTCTCAGGCAAATAATATTGCCTAGCATCGCATTAATTAGTGGAATATTCAAAGGAGCGTGAACGTAAACAAGAGGTTTAAAACAAGACAATGGCTTGTTAATGGAACAATAGATTTACTATTCAGACCTATAACTTAAAGATTTAGGTTTTGAGTTAGGGTTTTAGTAGAATAATGTTAGGTGATTGCTATTTACTTGTGCCGAAGATTTACTACTTCAATACAAATAAAATATTTTTGTTGCTATCAATATTCTGATTTTTAAGTTTGCCTATTCAATGCTATCTAAATAATTTTAATAAAAAAATACTAGAAAGTATCATCTTGGCTCACTAGTTATTCTCTGGCGGAATATTGGTTTTATATTGGAACAAAACTTTTATGAATTTAAGTGCACTGTAGGTAATTTCACCGTTTGCACAATTTTGGTGTAGTTTGGGGTTTTTGGTTTCCTGACGTTTCGGCACCTTTTTAACTGCCGTGGTCACGGGGTTAAATAATAGTGCACTTAAATCCGAAAAAAGTTGTTTTATTTCAATGATGAGGGCGCGACCTAACTTAAGATGTGGTTATGGTTTTATATTCTCCGATGATTTTGCGGATTTCTTACAAAAAAAAAAAAAAATTTTATGACAAGAAACTGTTATTTATATTACCGCTCCGAATATGCATATTATGTACTGAAATAAAACTATCGCTCGAACAGCACAATTAAACTTCCCCTAGGAAATTCACAAGTATTGCAAACGCGAACAAAGAGTACATGCGTGCATATATACAATGTACGTCATCACTACCCAAGCTCAAGTGTTAGGGCCGCTAAAATCCCGCAGGACATGCGAACTTCGCGCCATAGACTTAAGGTTGTGGTAGAAAATCTTGTTTCTACAAACAAAAAAAAACAACACGTTGTGTGACTCGGAAACAGTGCATTTTAAATTTAAAATTGAATTACGCTGAATTGTCAAGACTTTCAAATCCGTCATTCATCAGTTTGCCACTGTTAAAGTTAAAGTTTTAGTTAAAATTAGGTGGTGCTGTACTTTTTTAAAATTATGAGACGTATGTGGACATTTGCCACAGGAACTTTTAACCAACAGGATATAAACTATAGTTATCACTACCTATATTGTATCACATAAAGTCTATCTTTATATTAAATCTGTTTAAAAATTTCATCTAAATCCGTTCAGTATTGAGTTGCAAACAAACAAACTTCCCCTTTCTAATATTTGAAGAAATTGCAGAAACTATGCGATATATAAAAAAATATATTTGGAACATATTTATGTTACAGTTAGGGAAGCTTTACTACTTGTTTATTATTTGATTTTGACCAGAAGCATGATTTCGATATCTATGCTTGCCATGCTAATATGTCACAATATGCACCTAGTTATGACAGAGCCAATAGGCCGTTAATGGTAATTCTAGTTTTAAATTACGAGCTAAGTTACTGCTTTGAGACGAAACTTCGAAGTAACGAGCATCCAACACGAACTTAGGACAGTCGAATAGTGCGGAAGTTACAGTTTAATGTGTCAACTTATTTTATTTTAGCTCATAAAACCAATGCGCTGGTTTAGTGTTATGATTGTGTCATGAATGAGGTCGAAGTTATTGTTATGATGACAATAATTTTGCCGCAGACAGCATAAATGATATTGAAAGCTACTAAAGTTAGCTAATGGTCTAAGCTTGGATTATGCAATTAGTGTAAAAGTTGATTTTATTAATCCCTAATAACTATATATTTTGATCTAATTAGTAGCACAGTCTTGATTAGACTGTGTTAGTAGTGTTAAGGACCGGTTGAAGCCACTTTCATGTAATCCTTTTTTACAAAGTATTTAGGTTCGAAATGGCCACAATCAAGACAGGAGTCACAATAGGGTCGTCTACCTACCCTTTATTCAAAAAGTAGGAATTTGTTTGTTTATTTTTAAAATATACAGTGACTGCAAACATAAGACTAGTTATTTTTTATTTAACATCAAAATACAAAGGGTGTTTAAGTTAAAATATTGACAGTTTTATTGAAGAAAGTGAGAGCTTCAGTTTTAAACCGTCTAACTTTAGACCTCGTTTTGTAGTACCGCCATAAAACTTTGCACCAAAGCGCCATTTTATCGCCGCCATGCAATCAAACAGGGAGGCACCCTTACACCGCGCAGCCAGTAGCCCACTTAGACAAAATTAGCTTCTTCTGTGAGCAAAGAACACTATCGGATGTTTTGTAGGCATGATACGCCCCCGTTTGACAAGCCTGATGAAAGGATACCTCAGGGTAACTTGATGCGCGTGCACTTCTTAACTAGCTGAATTATGTACTTCGACTCTACTACGTATTTTGGTTCACGATTCCTGATGAGTAAGGCTGTTTGAGTTAGGAAGTAAGCTACATAGTATTGTAATAGTAGTAGAAAAAGCAAGAAAATTTAAAATGATGATCTAGATTGTGCGGTACAGTCAACAGCAGCTACGGCTTTACACTTTGAACTTAAGAGCACCCTTACGTCGCTCGTAATAGTGGCGGTTTTTGTAGTGCAAATGTAAAGCCGTGTCTGCTGTTGACTGTACATATTTTATTAAACCTTTTATGGTCTTACCGCAAAAGATTTTAAAACACTTTTTTATTTAGACAGTGTTTAAATATGATGCTGTCTCTTTCAAACAATATTGTCAAAAAAATGGCAGCATCGCTTTAAAACACTGCCTAACTTAGACACGCGTAAGACAGTTTGGTGGTAAGACCGTTAATGACACGAAACCAACATATTTTAGTTAAATTATTATTCGTTTTTGCTAGTTGATATATTCTGGGTACAAGATGACATAATGGCTTGTTGATTGTGTTTGCTGATTGATAGCGAATTCCTGTAAATAATGCAAGTCAATTTATCGATTCCTACCCTATTGCTTCCATCAGCGTTCTATGAAGAATTCATAGAATCATGGCCTTTTCATGGAATTTCTAGGTATCATGGACGTTCTCGCGTGTCAGTCTGTTGTAACATATTGTTTATTCTGTTAGTTAGTTAGTTTTTTAAGTGTAACTAGTTATTCAATACATTGATTGGCTGTAGATTGCGGGTTGACTACCAACTTTCTGCTGCGAAAAAAAGGTTTTTTGAAAACAACGATTTTGTTGAAAATATCTTCCGGCCGCGGTTTCACCCGCGTTCCCGTATGAATATCGGGATAAAAAGTAGTCCGTAGTTAGTTACTCTCCGTTATTTCAACTAACTCTATGCCAAAAATCAAATTGATTGGTTGCTTAGTTAGGGAATGAAGGAAGGACAAACAAACACATTTTCGCTAAAATATATTTTCAAAAAATATTAAATTCTAATAATATCGTTAAGATAGAATGTTTAAAAAGAAGTAAATGCATGTAAAATGGAGACTATATGACGTAACATTGTAGCTAACACGGGCAATATTCCCGAGCATAAAAGGCTCAAGTCTTCATACTGTCTTTTTATGTCGTAATGCCGTCTGCAACCCAACATTGTCAGGCAAAGGTGAAGGCAGTTAAATTTTACTTTCCTGTCCGACTAAACGAAATCAGTTCTTGGACATTTAATGCTACATTCGTTACTAAGTAGACTGACCTAATAATGACGTATTTGGTAGTGACACCTACGGTCACAGAAAAGAAGGATATAAATAAATAAATAATTCCATACAAACACGCCAATTATCTAGCCCACGTTAAGTTTCACGAAGAACTTGTATTATGGATACTAGATAACGGATAAACATTATATACTTTTTTTGTACACATAATATACATATTAAACACCCAGACCAAGACAAATAGACATGTTCATGCACACAAATATTTGTCTTGTCCGGGGATCGAACCCGGGACCTCTGGCGCAGAAGGCGGCTTAGTACCCCTTCGCCACACTGATCGTCAAATATGGTCGTGGATATAGAAAGAAAGAAAGAAAGAAAATATATTTATTTGACACAGACATTAGAAACATGCTTAACAAATTATGAAGGGAAAGAATAAAAAAAAAAGAAACTAATCTAACGGCTGCGTCAAAATATGGACAGATATGGCTCACAATCATATGTTAATTTAAGTAAAATTTTATTTACATGCGAATTAATAAACTGTACATAAGTAAACTATTGTATATAAAAGTAATAATATTATTTCATAATATATAAATATCTGAATATTAATATGTAAAATTATAAATATATGTTAAATAATGTATATTTAGACCAACTAAAACAAGATAAGCTATATAAATGATATGTTGTTGACGTTATACGACTCCATGTCACGCTGCGCATCAAGTAGGAACTGCTTCATACGCAGTTTAAAAACGTAGATTGATTGATATGGGTTACTTCTATCAATATCCTTGTACCCTTTTGCGCAAAACACAGAAGCAGTCTTTCCATTTGTACAGTTATGAATTTCTTCGCGTGTTGGACCGACAATGTATAATTTTTACAAAACGACACTTCTTTCAGTACCCCCTAGCATGAAAAACAGCGTTCCTACCCGACGTAAACGAAAATATATTTTTCTATACATTTTTTGACAGTACGTGCTCGATGCGTGAGCGATACGAAGACGCAAGTTGTTCGTGCTAGAGGTACTGTACGAAAAGCGTGACGTAACAACGCTCCTTCTAGCCTCTTATTTTCCTAGATTATTTCTACATGTGATGAAAATTTAAGTATATTTTCGCATCGGTATCATATTCAGCCATCATTACAATATGTGAGTATCTATTGCTAGGTCAACAAACTTCCCGGTCGACAGTAGAGATTTTTTTATAAATCTATTGCTTTTTAAAATTGGTAACGATCCTTAATATACCTTCCTGTTGTATCGGGAAGTTTCTCAAATGTACGCAGCAATAAGACAAATAAATCTAATTACCTCTAAAATAAAATTAACATAAAGTCCCAATAAAGTACCAGGAGAACAGACACCGAGAAGAAGTTACCGAGTTATCGCGTCTGCAAAGTTATATAAACATCATTATCGGAAAAATATTGGAAGGAAAAACCATCGTCAGCTTTATATTGTTTTCTAAATCGGAACCAGTGGTAGCTGTCGCTTCCGGCAATTCAGCTTGTTTTGCGAGAAAATCTACTTTTTCTTCTTTGATTCCTTTTGCCCTGTCACTGTTAGATAGTCTCAGTGTATTTCTTCTATAGAATTCTTGAGATTATATTAGTATTGTTTTGTAAAAACATTTTACGAAGGAAATAATTTTCCTAATTGATTCAATTGGTTTAGTTTGTGCTTTAAAATATACAGGGTAAGATAAGCATTTGTTTCATTTGAATTTGAAGACGGCGGGGCTATTACCTAAAAATTAACAAATCGCTCAGATATCGTGTCAAAATAAAAATGGTATTACTTAAGTGATTGCTCGCTGATGGTTCGTATAGCGGCGTCTCACTCTCTCGCGCTCCTTCCTAGGTGCGAGAGTGAGACGCCGCGTGTTGCTATGACGCTAGCGCCAAAAATAATTTGGTAGCAGTAACAGGAACTAAATTAATGTACATTGTAGTAGAGACTTTCTGCTGTCGCGTTGCTGTTGCAAAGATAGGTAATAGCACCGCGGGTCGCTAATGTATAAATGAAACTTTGAACTTATTATAAGGTTCAAGTTGAATTACTGAACGTATAAGATAGATAACGCTTTATCATAAATACAGACAGCACCCAAGTACATGGAAAAATTAACAAAATAAGCACAAAGGTGCGCCTTATTTTACAGCGGTTTAACTGCGATCTTCAAAGATGACATAAAGACTATTACTACTTTAAAAAGTTTCAATCATTTGGAACCAAAACTAGTCCTTCAACTATCGCTTGCGATACTCTAATGTTTTCGGAGCAGCAAGGGAGCACCCACTTGTATCTTGATTGCCCCACGTCTGGGCTTCAACGGCAAGTGCACCACTTGTAGGAAATTACACTCTATGCAGTACTATCGGGATGTTTTGTGCGCGTCGCGAACCGAATCTCTCTACCTAGGACGCCTTCTTTATCCATTCACTCGTTGTAACTCTTATCACGTAGTTCTTAAGCTATAAATTGCTGGTCCTGAATGCAAAGACGTTGAGCGCGGCACGAGTGCAATCTAGACTTTGGTTGGGGCGAAAATAAACTGCAGGTTACTATGAGCCCTACGCAAATATCGGGGGCTTCGATGGCTTTCACGGCTGACTGGTGCCGTGCAATCAGATAAGGTAATATGCTGTCTCTGATAAATCTGGAGAAAAGAGAGGCGGAGAAAAGGGCTGGGAAGTGGGATTTTTCACCTTAATAAAGAATGACAAGCTCAGCAACCAAATATGACGTACAATAAAAGTACCTACGGAATAATAAAAATTATATAAAAATAAACGTAATAAGAACAATATTCCATAAATGGTTTATTTTGGGTTGTAGTGACAATATGAAAATACGATATGCAACAATAAATAGTTACCTACTTTGGAACGAAATTAAAATTACGTTCACACTCAAATTAATGTGTGTTCATTTAGAAGCTATAATTTTATATGTCGCTAGTCGAAGAGACTTGGAAAAATAAGAATAAGATATAGTTACCCTCTTGATTGTTTTCTATGTTTTAAAAGTTCTTATAATAGGAGACATGGTGGAGGTATAGAAAGCACCGTTTCGCTTCCAAGCATAGGTAGGTAGGCTGACTGAGATCCTTACTATTGTTTAGCTTATCATCGCTCACAATGGCAGCTTAGATTTCACATAATGTTGTCATTCAACTGTCTCTTTATTAGCAATCTGATTGTAAATACGAAATGAATCGATTCATCCTAATCCATTTGAAACTTATGTTCTATTTTCCTAGAAAAAAATAAAAAGAAACTAAAATGAAATTCAGTGCTACAGCGACGAAAGTGCATGGAAAATCGCATGAGCCGAGTCGCTTCGTAGCCAGGGGCGATACAGGAATATTTTCCGTTTAAATAACGCCTTTCGCATCACGCAGGGCTCTAACGTGATTCCAGATTTGAAGACTATATTTTGAGATTTGAATCTCATTTTTGCAGTACGGGGGAATATTGAAAAAACTTACACATAAGTAGACGCACGTTATGATGACACCAAAGTAAAATGTTGGTTATGTTTTGGAATAGTTAACTTTTATTTAATTACACTTTCTTTTAAATTAAGTGAGGTGTCAAAACAGATATAGCGTGCCGCTACTATAGGTACTAGTTATTTATTGATGGCACATGTATGAACACAAAAATAAATACGAAGCATCGATAGATGATTTATCAATTATTGTTTTAGACCACCTTACACCGCTACACATTAGAGGTACCTAGTATATTATTATTATGTTCACCAAATAGTATTTAATCCCATAGCATTTTTATCCATAAAAAGCCATAACATTTCTTTCACTTTACTCCTCATAAAATTTGAAGAGTTGTTATCGGCGTCAGCAACTGACCCATATAGATCTTCAAACGGTCACGTCTCCTAAATAGGTGCAACGCGCTGCGCATTCGTGTCTGAAAATTAATTCTGATCGCGCTCTCTCACAACCGGAAAGTTATCTGTCAAACAGAAAATTTCGTGCAATATGTTGTAGCAAATCACATAGAAACTACCAATGAATTCAAGGTCAATGCTTATACTGAATAAGTGATATGAAAGTTGGTGCCGGATCCCCAGCCGGGACAAACATTCACGTCATGAGCATTTTTTTTGGTTTTTCTGTGTCTAAGTTTTAAAACCTGTGTATTTTAAAGGTCTTCTTTGGAAACAGGGGAAAACATGTAAAACCAACCGCGTAAAAATATGGGTATGGATACGGGTTTAACTTGACAGTTGAAGCTGTTAATAAGACCACTATGTGCTTTATTTTACATTTTTATAGCCTATATCTAATATCTAATTTCTTACGAGGTAGCCTGGCAGATCAATATACAGGGTGGTAAAAGATCCATAACGAAAACGAAAACTACATATTCTTCCCATCGTTACTATTATTTTCTTGTATGACACCAAATCTGGGAATCAGATAGTTAAGGGGTTATTGAGGATCAAAGTCGATATTAATTTTTAAAGATTATCGTTTAAAGTTACAAAACCGCAATGAATATCAAAACCAATAAAATAAACTGGATCCCGGCCGCCTACTCGTACCTACCCTCTAGACACTCGCATACGTTGTTGCACGCGTTTTTTTGCGTGTAAAAATAACACCCATGTTTTGAAAACGTAAAATAAAAGTAGCTTCCCAGCAATAATTTCACATTTTCTTATTTAGTTTAATGTATACTACGCATATATTGCGATATATTTTTTAACATCCGGTATGTGATGTTGAAAAAATATGAACTCATGAATACTGAAGTGTTATTGCTTATTTAAGCACTGGCTTTCCCGTGCCTCACATTCAAAATAATATTTATCACAATCAAGTGTAGCCTGTCAATCAGGACTAATGTAGCTTTCTACCGATGAAAGAACTTCAAAGATCAGTCAAACACACAAACTTAGAAACTCTACCCCGTTATAATATTAGTAATTAATTAATTAATCTGTGCATTAGCGTCCAAAAACGGTGACGATTTACATTTTTTATTTATTAGGGATCTAATTTGCTTCAGGTAGTTCCCACAACCAATGTCAATTAGGTACATCTGCCCACATTTTTTTATGAAATACGGAGAGACTCTTAGCCTTCATCATACAGTCCGCGAGATCTAAGCTGAGCTTTGCATTTGTGTGCACAAAGATAGTTTGTAGGTATCGTGTAAAAAAACAAAAAATTAAAAAGCAACAGGTGTTGCACTCACACAAATGAAAAACTCAGCTTAGACCTGGCGGACTGTACCTGATGTTAAGTATTGATAAGGCTGAAGATGGAAGCGAGCCTCTCCCGGAATCCCCAATCACTGAGGAACTGGCTATCTTATCTTTAACTGCCGGAACACAACAATCCTGAAAACATTGTTGTTATGGCGTCAGACTCAGATAAGATGGTGTTAGCTAGCCAGGCGGACTTACAACACGTCCTACCACCCACCAAACCGAATAAAATATGTACAATATGTACCCCCGCTGCGAATAGAACCCGGGACTCCTGGGTCTGATACCACTGGATCACAGAGGCGGTTGTCTGTCTACACTTGTTTGCAAATGAAATATTTATATGTAACTTTTATCGTAAAAAAAGGATCTTGCAATTAATATCGCAAATGGGGCTGTAGTTTTTTCAAAATTCTGTTCAACAAGAACAAAAAATATAAAAGCGATAAAACACTTTTTTAAATTGCACGGTATAATACCAAACCCTTTTAAGGTATACTAAAAATAGCTCGGAATGTTAAAACGCAATAAACAATTTAATTCACTGAATAATGGCCGTTGTATAGTGCATTACAACACTTGCATGGAACTTCAAAAGCATATTGCACAAGTGTATTTTATCCGGTGTTCGATGAAAGCGTCCATTACTGTATAAATGGGCCTGTTCACTTAAGGTGGCCGGTTCGAGTCCATCCATTTAACTCTTAACACCAGTTCCAATAAGCGAACGTAGGCTGTATTACAGTGATATAGCGAATGCGATGCACCTCGCTCGGTGATCACTTATTTTTTTATAAGCTTTAAATGAATAAAGTTTATGTTTAAATGAATCGGTGAAATAATACACTTTTTAAACCGGCTTGAAAAAAGGAGGCTATCATATCGTTATGTAGGTTTCTATATTTTTATGTACCAACCTATGTTCACCGATTGCTCGAAGACGGCTGAACCGATTGAAATGATTTAAACATTATTACCTACATCAGTTTTGGTCTGAAGTTGGTCCCATTTTTTTCCCAAATCCCTTCAGTAGTTTTTAGGAAATCTTGAGAATACTGTCGTTTTCATTTCGTTGTCGTTTCGGGCACATTGACGACGTCATTGTGTTTGAACCGATTTTTGGTTCACGAGACATAAACTCCCTTAAAAAAAAATACCATCTTAAAAAAATATAAGCCTTCGAAAGTCGGTGCCAGCCAAGGCAGGACATTCTTATTTGTACTCATTTTTTTTTTAATAAGTATTGTAGAGTGTCTATAGTATTCGTTAGAAGGATTATTATTTAATCTAAGTTCTTATTATTTTGAATATGTACACATACTAGTAAAAATATGAAGTCAATAGTAACTTTCAACTTATTTTCAGTGACAGAATAATAATCCTATCAATCAAAAGTATCAAAAGTAGGTACATAACACGTAAGTAAGAAACAACATTCATTTAAACTGCTGTAAGCTAACTAATAACCTACTGTGTATTTGTATACACAGTAGGTTATTATTCGCTTACTCCTCTGTTAGATTAATAAAAGATTGAATATTATAATACAACATTTTGTGAAATCGACTACATTTACATACTTCGTAACTCAGTGTTTCCGCATCTTAATCAGGCAGGCTGTATTTAAGTAAATATTTTGTGGCATGTGAGACTCTGTCACTAACCGACAGATATTTTAACTTTTTGAGATTAATTATAATATACGAGTGCTGAGGTCATATTTTTGAAGTGAAAACTTCTTTAGCGGCGTTGTGCACATCAGAGTTTTAAATTTTTGGGATGGGTAAAAAATGTTAAAGTCGCCTCAGGACACGTGACCTGATCGAAAATTCGTAAGACGGAGGGAGAGTAGAGTAGTTACGTAATAGTAGGAGAGGAAGTAATATCCCCCTCTATTTCTACCGCGCGGCGAAAATGTATGCCTGCTCCTGCCATTTTCATACAATCATGCTCACTTTGCTACTCTGTACATAAAAATGTGAACATTATTCGGCAAAGATCCAAATAGCAATTTTAATAAATACCGAAACCACTGCATTTGTCTATAGATACAGAACCATGAATGCTTCATAATCACATTTTAAGTTTCATCGCGCACTCATCATTGAATTAAAAAAGTTTTACAGATTTAAGTGCACTATATAATGCACGATATAGTGCACCTAAATCTGTAAAAGTTTTTTTTTATTTCAATGAATACATCAGATTCCATACATTGTGATATTGCCAAAAAGTAATGCTTAGCTTAAACGAAGGCTTGGAAACGGAAAGAGATTTTAAAACATTAGCCTACAGATTTTTGCAGTAATATGTTCACATTTTTATGTATAAAGTCGCAAAGTGAGCATGTTTATATGAAAATAAGATGGTGGGCCAATTAATGTGCCGGTGAGTGTATATACATTTTACGTAATAGCTCTATTTGACTCTTTATTTTTATCTTTTCAGGCTGGAAAATACCAATAAATGATGGTGTTTTTGTGTTTTTTTAATGGCAGAATAAATATAGACAGTCGTGTTGAATATCGAAATGTGCAAGGGTTGTTTGCTATATTAACCCTTAACCACCTAGCATATGTCTCACAGACTCTGATAGATTTTATTTCGTGAATATTATTGCGCCCGAGCACCGTACGAACTTGTTCGTTCCTGTACCTTCTCCCCGCGTCTCTCAGTACTGCGCAAGCGCTCGACGCAGTCGGACGTGCTCGCGTTTGTCTCTGGTAAGTAAAAATCTTTCGTTGGGAGTCTGAGAGACCTATGTTAGGTGGTTACGTGACTTATTAATTTTTGTGTTTTTATTTTTATTTAAGTTGAATTTAATCATTATCAGCCAGATAATGATTAAAAGATCCAGCGATGGCTAGACTTAAATCTGTCAGACGACGAAAATATCCCAAATGACAAATATAGCGATGTTGAAGCCGATGTAGGAGTAGATCATGTATTAGAAGAAAGTTGCGGATCGGACTCGGAATGCGAAAACCGTACTGATGTCGAAAATCTTCAACGTTAGTTGAAGAACAAGAACTTTCGTCTAAGGATGATACACCTTTATCCGAGCTGCGATAAATATTAGGGCCTAGGAAGATAAATTATTTTGGCAAACAAATGCTCAAACAAAATGTGTTCTCGTTGTCGTAAAAACTGTAACTTTAGTGCTTGCAATTTTGTTTAAGTTTTTTTATTCCGATTTTTTGTATTTTTTTATGTTGGTTGATTACTAAATATTTAAAAACAAGGGTAAATAAGTTTCTCTTGTATGTGGTTATTACTATGGATCTCACTAACCAAATATGTTAGTTTACTATACTAATATATTATAAACTGTAACATAGGTATTATACTAGCCACCTCATCTGTCATACGGAGCCTTACGGTATAAAAAAAAATCGATATCTTTACGAACATTGCGTAAAGGGAGTTTTTGTGTACAACTTGAATAATTGATCAGGAGAATACTACAGGGAAATTTGCCTGGTTCTTTAAAAGAGGCTGAGATAAGAACAGTGGCTTCAAGAGATTCGTTTTTTGTATTAAACTTGGAATTCTTTTAGCAATAAATCTTCAATTGATTAATCAAGTCCGCACGAGCATACCGTAGATTTATTGGACTTTCTTTGTGGAATAACTTGGGAAGCCGCTGATAAATCTCTTGTTTGCAAAGTAGTTACAAATGCTGAATCGAAATTATTTATTAGTATTTGAAAATAACATTTACTTTAATCATAAGTTTTTATGTGTTACAAGAAATAAAAGTTCTGCAATATCATAATTTTGAATAACCAAACCAATACGTGACTAGTTGCTTTTTTCTAGTATATTTTCTTGTTTAATATGTATCACATAAATATAGCATTGTAAAAATGCAAAATTAAAAAGTTACAAACCAATATGTTTTACATATATCTACCATATGTCATTTTGTACGATTTAATTTTACCACTGACAGATATATTCCAGATAGCTTATAATTTGACATTTTTTCATATAAATAGGAAAGATCATTTGACAGTTGTAATATGAAAAAAATTCAAATTATCTTCCAAGTAAGCTGTCCTGCGGGCCTACCGTCATCTATTAGAAACCATCATGTCATAGGAACGTTTTGTTTGCGATTTGTTTTTATTGAAGTTGTCACATTTTGACACACTTTACTCTTTGGAAGCGATGATTGAGCGAAGACGTCACAAAACTTCAGTCAAAAAACAACCTTACTATATGAGATTCGTAGTACGAAATAACATGGTAAGATTGAAACAATACTGCGCTAAGAGATGACTGTAGGCTCCCTGAACTTATCAGTAGGTGGTGAAACAACAACCTCGGAACAAAATTTGGTAACAAAAAAAACAAATTAATGACACACGACATATTACGAAAACAACATCCCAAATTAAACAATCTCTTAACCTACTTTAGAAGAAAAAAAAACGAGATTCTTGTATATCAGTTGAACTGATTTTACACTGGACTTTCGTATTAATTAGTCCAATTAGTCTGGGATTGATTAACGAGCTGTTCTTCGCTGATTAATTTCATTCTGGGAAATGATTTGTGATAACCGTTACTTATTGACGTTGGTTAACATTTTGAGTTAAGATTTTATGCGATATTGAGCGTTTATTTTAAAATAAAGAAATCTCTGGACTAGTTACGGTTCCTGATTCTTGAATTTTCTCTAATAAGATAAATTTTAGTGGCAAAAAGGAAATCGTCTCAGAAGTTGTTTTATGGAACTTGAATGCACACCTTTGGATGTCTGGTTCAATGCTAAATTGAGCCACCTAGTCTTTTAATAATTCGTCAAAATTCGTTCATTCAAGACCCGCCTGAGAATAAATTAGATGAGTCGATTTTTGTGTCTAGCGTGGTAAACATTTTTTTTTATTTAAAAAGAAAAATATGTCGTAATGCATTCCGAATCGCACTATTGACTTTTTATGTTACATTTTATTCTTATTTATAATTACTTTGAATTGATTATAATACTCCGTTTTGGTTTTATTTATTTTATTATTTTAGTTCCTTAAATAATAAAAACAATAACAATAAGATTAAACTGTTATAACAATTTTATATTAGGCTGAGTGACATTTCCACAACTTAGGATTGGTTTTCGGAACGTGACTTAGACCTTTATTTTTAAATAGTCTTTGTCTTGTACCTACCTCATGTCAATGTCAACGTTTACCGAATCGTTTTTATTGTTATTAAAGGCAACAATCGAGTTTCACCCGAGTTCTTTTCGTAATATCACGTGTTGTGAGGCTCCATTTTTAACTCAATCTACCGTACAATTTCTGTATAATAAAAAATATATTTACTTGACATTGGCAAATTTCGCGTATTTAACGCGAGCACGCCATTAATTAAGAAAGAAGAAAGGCAACAATTTATTCCTATTTTAAATAACTTTGAATTAATAATGATTTACTCCCTTTTTATCATTTCAATTTTTTATATCATTAAAACAACAAGAATAAGAGATTTTTAGATTAAAGTTTTTCTTAAAAGAATTTTTTACCGAATGTTGACCGCAGAAACAACCAAAAAATTTTCCTCGCTGTTGTAAGGTGAAAAATTGTGTGTTGCACTCGGCAGAAAAGTTATTAGCGTCTCGTAATTTTGAGAAGTAACTCGCCGCTAAATTCAAATTTACAGCCTTGCCTAACAAATAACTATTACCTTTGTTATTTAGTGATAACAGGTGGAGGAATGTTAACATCCAGAAATTGAAACAATTCCATAATTGATGCCAAAAAAATAATTGAATAATTGTCAATTCGCACAAAACAAATATTGACAAATAATGGCGATAACATTGGTTTATTAAAAAAAATTATGAGTTTAGTATTAGTTGGGCCTTTTCCAAAATATTAAAATTATATTCAAAAGTTGTAAGGGAGAAACCATTTGTTTCCGGAGTTGAAGTAAAATTCCCTACAGATGCAACAAGTGCTTTTATATACACCGTCTCTTAGAAACGTTCAACTTTTAAGCTGCAACTTACAAATAGAAAAAAGTCACAATCCAATATATTTCAGATAAAACAGCATCAGAAACATATCACCAACAAGTTCCCATTCATCATTGGGCATAAAGGACGCGACGATAGAACTCCCGATGGTACAAGTTTTAATTAAATAGAACGCTCTTACACTTGGAAATTTGTAAAATACTCGCGAGATAACGTCGCCTTACTCGCCGCTCGAATTGAACTAGTGCAAGACACGGTTAGGGTTGCTGCACACATAATAGCTATTTTCAAACAATGGAAGCAAGCCAACCGATGGGAAAAAGCCGTTGCATTTGTTTTTTTTTATAAAAACTAGGCAAGCATTTGACCATCATCGTGCTTAACAAATAGGTTGTGATCTAAGGTGTTGCATGCTTGCCCAGGAAATGCCTATTCACACTCGCCTTGAAGAGGCCAAGGTTTTTGGATAAAACACAGAATAACGGCAGATCGAAAGTAACGATAAGGTTGAAGGTGCATAAGGCATTGAAAAAGCAAACTTTAAAAGTTCTAAATTAAATGTTTCTTTATGTTATAAATATTAAACAAGAAAATATACTAGAAAAAAGCAAAAACTAAAAAAAGACAGGTTGCTTTTCTTATTCTTGTTTTTTTTGGCATCATACAGTCAGTCATATTAAAGAAAGTACCCATACAAAAATGTCTTTAAAGTAGACCTATTGCGACGGGTAGCACGCGGAGAGCACTTTGTTATCACATATACCTAGTTGTAAATAAAATATTTGAATACACTTTCAGGGTTTATTTTTACATAAGAACCAAAATTAATGTTCACAATTCTTAATGCTGACATCGACCCCTTGACAGAAGTCAAAAGACGATCTCCTAGTAATTTTTGAATTTAGAAATAGAATGCCGAAAGAACTATAGTGCCCAAATGTAATTTTTAAACAAAATCGTGTTCTTGGACAATAGTCGTTGCTATGACTTTTTCTTAACATGAATACAACAAAGAAAATTTTATAAAGCAAACAAACATATAAAACAATAAAATAACTAACAACAATACAAAAAACTATATTATTATTATACCTCTTACAACAATTTAAGTTTAACTAATTAGAGAAAAAAAATCGTTAAGTTTTTCTTTAATGCTACTAAGTGCGGTATTCAATAAATCTAGCTTAAGAAATTCTTTATTATACATGTTGGTGGAACGGTAAAAGAATGAGTTCCGAGTATAATTTTTACTGGAAGAACAAACATAGGTATTGAACGTGAGGAGCGCACAGGTAGTCGGGCTCGACCCGAAAACTGAATAGGGCCAATAAGATCAGTCGAGTCAATCAAAGAGTTCAGGATCTTATAAAGGAGTACATCAAACATTTAACGACGTTTACCTAATGTTTGCAAAATATACTCGTTTAATGACTCGTCGTATACACATGCGACGAGTCACTAAACGAGTAGTACCACAACCATCAACGAGTTGGCTTGATGGTTGCGGTAATTTAGTGTCATAATGAACTTCTTTTGGATTCTTTCAATCCTATTGACATGGACACTGTAACTGGGGTTCGAGACAGTACTTCCAAAGTCCAGGATGATGGAGCGAAGAAAGGCAAAATAAAGACATTTCAGTGTATTGGTGTGTCTATAGGGGTTATTAATTCGAAAAACGAATCCTAGTTTACGAAACGCGGTCTTTATTAAGTGATCTATGTGATAGTTAAAAGATAGTTCTGAATCCATTATAATTCCCAGATCCCTAATTTGAGTAACTCTATTGAGATTAATATTATTTAAATGATATTTGAAATTTATTTGATTCTTTTTTCTAGTATATGATATAATATGACATTTATTGATATTTAAGAAAAGTTGATTCCTCAGACAATAGTTGTGTAAATCATTCAGATTGCAATTTGGCACAGTCTTCGAGAGATTTTACAATTTTATAGAATTTGGTGTCATCTGCATATAGCATTTATGTACAAAGATAACAGAAAAGGACCTAAATGGGATTCTTGTGGAATGCCGGATGGTACCGGAAGGTATTGCGGTTGTGTACCCTTTGACACAGACTGCCTGACTTCTGTTTTGGATATATGACTAAATCCATCTCAGGAGACCGGCCGCTTCTAGCTTTTTGTCAGACTTTTCTTGTCTTTTCGGCGACATGTCGGCGGCTTGCGTTTGTGTGCAAGCACCCGGCGACACGCGGCAAATCAAAGCTAAATAAGTTTCTCATGCGGAGCTATTGACAAAGTTTTCCGACTTGCAATAAGTGAAGTCGCCGACTAACCTGCCCACAAAATGTTGGCAACATATGTCAGCGGGCTTTGCTGTGTATTGCGCTTTAAATATTTACTGAAAAAACAAATATTTTAGTTTATGTATTTAATATATAGATTCAAATATCTTGATGTGAACATTATGCAGATATATGCCTGTATGTCGCGTACCTAAATAACTTTTTATTTGCATTAAATTATAGTTTTACTTGGTTTGACAGTGGCAACCCTACGAGGAAGTTTACGTGCCGACGAATCTATGATATAAAGTTGGTCGCACCTTAAGCTATGTTCTAAATTGAAAAGAATTGAAAAAGGAAAGAAATACGTACATCTTATGTTTTGGCGCGCACTGTTCATTGAAATAAAACAACTTTTACGGATATCAAACGCGCTATATTTCCACGAACTAAGTTGTAATTGTCCGTATTTTTAGGTTTTTAGGGGTTTTTTGATTTTCCCGACGTTTCGGCACCTTTACAGCTGCCGTGGTCACGGGATGACCTAACCTAACCTAACCTAAAAATACGGACAATTACAACTTAGTTCGTGGAAATATAGCGCGTTTGATATCCGTAAAAGTTGTTTTATTTCAAAGGAAAGAAAGTTTGATATCTTATTTCTGCATTTATTATGTAAGTTGTGGATGAAGGAAGCAGTCCCAAACATTAGATATTAAATATGGTTCTGTTAAATAAGCTCTGTTCAGCTTGATGGTTTTTGTAAGATTAAGTCAAAATGAGCGGAACAGAAATCGTGGAACGGAGAAATTTTGAATTTAGACAGAACAGATAAAAATATAATTTGATTTCCATAGAGTGAAACTACGGAGTTTCCAGCCATTATGGAGGTTTTATCCATTCATAAGGCTAGAACGAAATGGCATCGTTACAAAAAGGCTTTGAAACAATTTATTTGTTGTTAACGTTTATTAATATTTATATTAATAAACGGTTATTTACACAAGATAAAGCAATTATTATTTAGTACCTAAACGGATGCTAAACTTAAAGAAAATTAGAAGTGCGAACCGAAAGTCACATTTTTGTCATTAAGAAATACTTTCACGTATATTTATTTTAATTTTATTTTATTTTCATTTATATAAATATAGTATTACATACAAATAAATACGAGGTCACACACACGCACACACACGCACACACACACACACACACACACACACACACACACACACACACACACACACACACATACACAAGCACATTTTAAAGTTTTAGAATTAATATTTGTGTTATTAAATTTTTAGTTTTATTTCTTTAAAAACACGAAAAATAGATGTTGTTATGAGAGAGCGATTTTCTCCTGGTACAGGTGTTTTTACACCTAAAAGGGGGAATCAACCATACCCTGTATTACCCACTTGTTTTTATGAAATACATATTTTTTCATTTTCATTTTTCATATTCAAATTTAGACTTTACTTAGCTACTTGTGATTACTTTCCCAAGGATTAAAAAAAGTGTTTAATGGAAACCTTTTCGCAACCTTAATAAGAATAAATCGGCGAAAATAGGTTAAATCATTAGCAAGTGATGCTCGGACAAACAAGTGACAATTAATTGATGTTCTATAGAGTAATTTTTACATTGGGTTTTGTTTAAGAAATATTTTACCAGTTGCCTAGGCTGCTGAGCTTTTCTATATATTTTGCTATTTTCTATAAACAACAAACTTTCTTGTTTCGCATTCACAATATCACAGTAGTATAACGACATTGTAGTAACGACCCGAAACCATTAAAACGCGTTGTATTGCTGGCTGACTATAAAACTCTGCGCAGTGGAAACTATGGCAACCTCAACGCCGACGGGATTCCTATCAATGTAAACGCTTTTAGATAATGTTCTCACTCAACACATTGTAGGTTCTCAATAAGTGTTGAGGTTGCCATAGTTTCCACTGCGCAGAGTTTTATAGTCAGCCAGCAATACAACGCGTTTTAATACGCGTTGTATTGCTGGCTGACTATAAAACTCTGCGCAGTGGAAACTATGGCAACCTCAACGCCGACGGGATTCCTATCAATGTAAACGCTTTTAGATAATGTTCTCACTCAACACATTGTAGGTTCTCAATAAGTGGTATTGTTATATTGAATACTTTACTGAATTAGCTAATTAAGTTTTTGCTATTTCAATGCTACTATTATACTTATGATAAATTTTTAATAGTAAAATATTAGAAAAAATCGTCTCGGCCATAAGTTATTCTCAGACAGGACTCAAACCTGCGATCTTTGCGTATCCAGCCCACTGCGCTAACCACTGGGCTACCAAACCTTGTAGCCGAGTTGATTTTTTCAAATATTTTTCTTAAAAAACATCTTAACTTAAAAAAATGTTTTTCTTAAAAACTAAAGAACGAAATGGTATCGTAATCAAGTTTCTAGTGATTGTCATAGTTGTATTATCCTTTTGAAATGTATTAGACATTTGCCTTTATACATAGTAATAGCATAGCCTTAGAACTTCACTTAACTCTTACGCTGTGGTAATAAAAAGTTATTTTTGGCAACGATCGAGGTCCAGACCTTTTTTTTTAATAAAGGGAAATCTTCGTATGTGCTTATAACGAGTCATATTCCTAAACAAAACAATAATAACTACTTATTTTATTTTTAGGGACTGGCAAACATAACTATTGACAAACAAACTGAGTTGAAATTCTGTCTATTTTGCACAATCGAGAAATTGTCCTATCGGCCAGTGAGAAGTATACCTATCAATGTAATATTATTTATGATATACCTCAACGTTTAATTAATCTATTACTTTTTTAAATCGGGTTATCAAAAAAAACTCTACTGGTCTACCGGGAAGTTCCCAACTGTACCTATATACTGATTTATCAATACACACGAATATCTCTAAGAACAAAATAATAGTCCATACCGAAGTTTTACCAATAGAAAAAATCTGTAAGCCAACTCAAATCGGTGCAGCGACATTTTGCAATCGGATAAAAGCATTGCAAGCCTGTGGATTACAAACCGCGTTCAATCTGCGATAGTACGCGATATTTTAGTTTTTTACTAACAGTAAACGTAAAGTTTTTAGGAAAACGAAATGAAACATCAAATCTAAGTATCTATTAGATGATCGCAATGTTGAATATGATGCAAGCTTATAATAATATTACTTGGGTGAGACCCAAACAAAATATAGACTCTCCCTAGAGAATCTCTATTTTCAATATTTTCCCCGATTATAGGCCCCACGCGGTAAATATTAATTTGGTACATATCATAAATATGATATGATTTGGAAAATAGGAGCTTTTCTACGATAGTTTTGTAATTGCTTAAAACATTATATTAAATGTAATGTAGATGAAAAAAAAATAACTGCTTAATTTTAGGAATATATTATTTAAGTATACATAATCATCAGATAATCTTTGGTGCGCGACACAGAATAACACTTGCTCAGTATTTTACTGAAAGTTTTACTGTAACTATTTACTTTTGGTAAGTTATCTGCGCTTCACAGTTCGGATCACAGTGCAACTAAAAAAATGTTTTTACGATTGCCGTTTTTATGCCACAGACTAAATAAATGGCTGTGTTGTAAACCTTTTATCGGTCACATAAAGGCGGTTGGCAGGATTGAGTTCTTTTATAGTGCTATAGCAGATCAAATGCTGTGGAAATGATACACTCTATGACGTTTCAGTTATTTATTACTGTTTTTATGCTGGGTGTGTATATTGGTATGTATCTATGAAAGATTCCCTGATTTTGTTTTTTTATTCATAAATTGCTAATTAATTACTCTAATCGATTTACAACTTAGTTATTTTACCACAAAAACCACAAGACTAACTAATAATAGTACCTACTGCACAAATGCACCAAGGTGCGACTGAACGCAGACGCGACTGCTCGAAGGTGTGATTGGGTCAAGCAAGAGCAACTACAGAAATTAAAGTGTCATAGAATAAAAAGTATGCTTATCCAACCAAAAGTGGTATATATTTCCAATTAGGTTTGAATCTGGGTCCTCCGCCATGTTACAGATAACAATATTAGAGCATTGTCAAAGTATCAATTCCAAAGATAATTTTAAAACGTTTCCAATAAAATATAATTTCTTTCAAACCAAAACTTTCTCTGTTGTGTGTTTCAAACCATGTATGATGCAGGCATCCTTGTCTATTTACTATTATCAATTACTCATTATAAATAAATAAAATGATCACAATAAAACGCATCTGCTCCTACATGGGCAATAGTTGGTAATAAATGAAAACGTTCTCAATTCAATGCTTATTGTGGGTTCTAAAATTTAAAGTGCTAATTGAATGAATGCAATTGCATGGTTATTTTGTTCTATACATTATGATCAAGATGTACTTGGTTAGATATTCATGGAATCTAGGTGGTACTAACATATGAAAGGATGAACTATTTATACTAACTAATATTATAATGAGGTAAAGTTTGTGAATTTGTTTGTAGGAAGCAAAATTGTTTCACCAGTAGAAAGCTCTATTATTCCTAAGTATCATAAGAATAGTGGTACTGAATAGGTAAATTTCCCATAGATATTTGAGGCAATAATGGTACTAAATAGTTAAAGATCCCAGTTAGAATACGCATCGTGTGTCTGGAATCCACAGTATTCGGTATATATGAATTGTATTTCAATAATATAGGATAAATTCATCAAAACAATGAAATACAAATTTCGAAATTTTGTCGATGATCGATATTGTTTCCCTTATCCTGCGAAGACAACAACATGATCAAATTTTATTGTTTAGGATTGTTAATAACTATGTCGATTCGCCTTATCTACTAAGTAAAATATTGCTAAGATGTCCGAGGTTCAACACAAGATCATGCGGTACATTTTCAATATCTAATTCTCGTGCAAACTATACGAGAAATCATTTTATACTAAGATCTATGAAATTATACAATTTGAAATATTGTCACATCGATATTTTCTGCACTAAGCCTAAAATATACAAAATGTTGTTACTTACTCAATAGTCTTTAAATTATCATTTTCTTTGTAATCATGTATTACTGGATTGTTTGATATATTTGTTTATATATGTATAGATATGTTTATAACTACCTACCTGTTGTTTTTGCTAGACTATGACCTTCTTATTCAATTTTAGACACAAATGTTTATAATCTATTCGTGGAAACTGTATTGGCAAATGTGTAATTTATTTGTGAAACCTACATGTATTGTAAAATTGCTGTTTGTTTTCCTAATAAACTAAATAGATGAAAAAATTAATAAATTTAAATCTGCTCTGAGACCAACTCAATTTGAGTAACAACTTTATCCCAAAGATATAGTTTGTAACACGTTCACATTTTGCTGAGCTTCCAGATTATGTGTATACTAGAAATAACCATAACAAACGTATATACTGAACAATTTCCGCAAAATTACCACTAAAGAGGACTGTTGCGGAAATTCAACGCACACAAATACTCAACCGAGCCGTTGGTAATGCGATAAAATTAAATTGTCTCTATAACAAGGCTAAAATATGTCATTGTGTACCAAAAATTGGCGCTTCGCCCTCGAGTCACAGCCAAAGCAATTCCACGAGTAATTCCTTTACAATTACATATTTTCTTTGTTGCCACTTGATAATGGAGATGAAGGCATCGAGGAATTACATTTGATGAAAATTTAGAACATAACCAAGTGGAGTAGGTTTTTTTATTCAATTTATTACGGGGAACCTTTAAGCCTTCATCATACCTGAATGATAAGGCTAAAGTTTGGAGTCGCGCTCACAGGCTCAATTCGTAATGTTATTATGGCGCCCTACTTAAAATAGCGGTAGTAAAGCTAGCCAGGCAGATGTAGGAAAAGTTATATTGGAAATCGTTCCCGGGATCTGGGGGCCTACTGTCATCTTTTAGAATCCATCATGTCATAAGAACGTTTTGTTTTCAATACTCTTCAAATTCGTTCCATGACCAACACAAAGTAAAATTTTGTTATTCCTGCCCATTGAGATCTGTCTATAGATATGAAATACCTACCAAAAAAACTTGCCTATCTTCACTCGATGATAGTTTGTAATGGCGGAATTAACTGGGCAGCTACTGAACATTCGCAGGAAAAATTTCGATATTGAAACACTTATGATGTAATTTTTGTATCATTTAAGTTTCTAAACTCAACTATGTCAGTTTTATGTACTTCTATAATTAATTGTTCCTGACATCGAACAAATTGAAGTTGTCAAATTTTGATATACTTCACACTTTGAAGGCACAAAACTTCTGTCAGAAAAAAATAAGATTATTTTACGTACGAAATATCATTGGTATGATTGAAACAATATTGCGTTGAGAGATGGCGGTTAGCCTGCTGATATCGGCGTTGTTACCACTGGATACAAGCGCCGTTTCTATAAATTCTTCAATCTGTATGTAAATGCCCTCATCGAGGAACTTAGCAGCTTTCGTGTAGGTTGTCATATTGATGACGTTTGTCTGAATAATACGAGTATTAGCTGTGCTGACGACATGGTGCTGCTGAGTGCCTCCGTATGTGGATTGCAAAAGCTGCTGTCTATTTGTGAGAGTCAGTCATGGGCTGCTTTATAATACAAAAAAGAGCCAGATGTTCTTTCGGGCCAGCGGCAAGTGCATTGATAACATTCCAGCTGTTAAACTTAATGGACTGCCGCTTACGAGGGTTGAGCGTTTTAAATATCTTGGGCACCTGGTAACTGCTGACCTGATAGATTATGAAGACATAGAAAGGGAACGCAGGGCACTGTCTGTTCGGGCCGACATGATAGCACGCCGGTTTGCTTGTTGTTCGGAGGAGGTCAAAATCACGTTTTTCTGGTCTTTTTGTACCTCCTTCTACTAATAGAAGAACTTTCCACTAATAGTTATTTGTTATGCAAGGCTGGAAAGTTGGTTATCAGCGGCGACTTACCTTTATTGAAATCTGAGCAAGTGAAGGATTCTAGGATTGAACCACGAAATTAGCGAGTGGTTCAAAGATTGAATCTTGAGCGAAGCGAGGATTTCAAAGGTACAAGACGCTAAAAACTTTTCTGCCGAGCGCAACACACAATTTATCATCTCGCAACAGCGAGGAACATTTTATGGTTGGTAAAACCTTCTTCAAACCTTAAGTTTAGTCTAAATATATCTTATTCTTGTTGTTTTAATGATATAAAAAACTAAAATAGGAGGTACAAAATAAAAATGGGAGTAAGTTAATTCAAAGTTATTTGAAGTAGGAATATATTGTTACTTAAAATAGCAATAAAACGATTCGGTAAATGTTGAAATTGACATGAGGTACAAGATAAAGACAATTTAAAAATAAAGGTTTATAACACGTTCCGAAATCCAATCATAGGTTGTGAAATCTCACCCAGCCTAATATAGCATTCTTTTAACAAATAGTTTAATCTTATTGTTATTGTTTTTATGATTCAATGAACTAAAATAATATAATAAAACAAAAACGGAGAATTATAATAGTTTAAGCTATTTAAAATTAGTATAAAATGTAACAAAAAAGTCAATAGTGCGATTCGGAACACATTATGACATATTTTTAATGCTTTTAAGGTTCTGTTGAGATTGCTGCGATATTGTAGCGCATCGGGGATGTTTCCTAAATATTGAGTAGATTGTTTCTATACAACTATGCGCAAGAGATGTACATGCTTGGTGCGCAGGGTTCGCGCCGGCACTAACAGTATACTGGGTGTATATGCGAGCAGATTCGACTGTCCCTACCTGAATCATGCAGCCATGATTAATGTAGCGACTGTATAATTAATGAAATTGAATTTATTTTATTTTATAATTTATTTTATTCTTATTTTATGTGACATTGCCTTATTTATTAATTTATTTTAATATAATATTGAGTTTTGCATTTTCTTTTAAATTTTAATTATTAGAGTTTTGTGTACCTATGAATTGTGAAATGATCCGTGTTGGTCGAGGAATAAATTAATTGAATTGAAATGAATAAGAAAAGAAAAGATTTCAATCAATATTACTTATTTACAAGAATAGTTATATACAAAATCCTCGTGTCCAATAATGTACGTGGGCTAGATATTATTTGATCATGTTTGCAGGGAAGCATAAGAAAATTATCTGTGTTTGACGCTCGTGGTTTCCTAGTCCCAATTTATTCTACTCACAAACCATTGCTGATTCAATATTGACATTGGAGAGTTGTACAGTCAGCTGCAATGTCTGTACAGAAATGTACGTATGTTATAAAGGAAACTTTATAACATTTTTAAAAAAGCTGTATTGATATTCTAAGTATATTATAATCATTTAGGTATACTTACAGCTTGAATGTTTACGCTGTTTTTGTGTTCATTCTGTGTGAAATAGCTTGAAAAACTCGGAAAACAAATGTAAAAGTTGTTTGTAAGATCTGCTGCAAATATATTCCTCTGCGCACGTCAAATTATCTATATTATTAAAATACAACTGTGTGAAGACGATCATGATTTCTGGAATAAAAGTCATAACCAGTTCTTGCAGGATAATAAAATAAATAAATAATTTATTCAATAAACAAAAAAAAATACAGTGTTAAAACTTATAGCCTAGATTTTTTTTACAAAAACTATAATTAAATAATTAGCCTGAACTAGGAATACCCTGTGTTTCAGGCAAAAAGGACTTACATTATACTTAAATTAAACAACTAAATTCAATATCATAAATTAACAAGATCATGACAAACAAACATACTACTATATAAATAATACACTTAACTTATTAAAATAAATTTCATAGGTACTAAAAACTTTTTATCATTTAATCACAAGCAATAATTTATGTGTGTCTTCGAAGGACATTTTTTGAAGAGCTGCATACAGAATACTCCTTGAGCTGTGATAATTAATAGAATAAATACCAAGTTTGGCATTAAATGTATTATAAAGTAAAGGTCCTAGAAACAAGAAGAAGCTGGAAGAGAAGGCAGATTTCATTCCCGTATTTTGTGGGCAAACTCTATCTTTTCGTCTTTTGTTAGTAATTTCAGTGCTGTAGGGAAGTGCAGTGTGCTGTTTAAGGATAGTGCTCAATGTAAATATTTGTCTAACGGTTAGTACATTACAATTCTTAAAAAGAAGCTCAGGTTTGAGTAGAGGTAGGGCCGTAAAATAGCAACTTTTAGAACCGCCCTTTGGGCTCTTTCCATTGATAACAATGAAGTTTTAGACGTGCCACCCCATGACGTAATGCAGTAATTTATTATTGATTGACCTAGGGCGAGATAGACTTGCCGTATTAGTGCGTAATCTCCAACAGTGCGATGTTTTTGAATATATATATTAATTTACGTATTCTGCCACATAAAGCTTTAATATGGGGCTTAAATGAAAGGTTTTCGTCAATAATGACACCTAAAAACTTCAGATTGTTAGCAATACCTATGTCTGGGCAAGTGCAACGGTGATTAGCAGGGTCCTTATAACGGTGGGCATGCAATTTTGGGTTGGTTAAAGTAATTTTATATTTACGCATTGAGAAATATATGTACTTAGTTTTGTAAGCGTTTAATGTTAGTAGATGTTGCTGTAACCAATTATTTACTACATCGAAGCCTCGTTGCGTATATTCATATACCTCTTCTTCCGAGTTTGCAGAAAAAAGTAGTAATAATACTAAATTGGATCTGTCATTTTATCATAATTAAGGTGATCCTTAATAGCAGTTAAAAGGGAGACTTTTTTGTTTCAGCCTTTTTGCAAATGACTGTACCTAGGCTATTCCCATGTGTTTCGGGAAATCTCAACTTTGTGGCTCCTTTTTGAGTTTCAAATACGACTTGGTACTGATGAAATGCCATCAAATCTCATGTTTCCTTTTACACTCATTTACAATCTTCATTACGATCGAGATTCCGTTTAAAGCTTCAATCTTTTGGTCGCGTTTTATTTGCTGCAAACAAATTTTCAGGTTATGAAATATCCTTTATAAAGTTGTCTCAGAACGAGTCGAAGTATGGATGAGTAGAAATTGCTTTTATGTTTGACTACGTATATAATGGATATTTTGGTACGGTTATTGTTTTACGCACCGAGTCTTGGCTTTGTATTACACGGTTTGACAACCGCCGAGGGTGCTCCGAGGGGGTGAACAGAACACGTTTCGGATAGTTGCATAAGGTGCAAGGTGTGCTACGGTTTTTGCATAATTGCATTTATTTGCAGGGTGCAAGTTACATATTTCGTGCAGAAGGAAGCAACTAATTCAGCTTTCACTTGCAGCCCCCCGCAGTTTCACCCACGTGGTGTCCGTTCCCGTAGAATAAACGGGACAAAAACTAACCTATGTGTTAGTCCACTATTTAAAGTCTGTCCATACCAATTTTCATCCAAATCTGTGTCCAAGTACTCTTTGTTATGCAAAAAAAATGTACGAGAGTTATATCGCAAATTTACAATACTGACGGTTGCAAACCCTATTTTAAAGAATTCAAAATACTTACGTTACCTTATATATATAGTTAAATTTATTAAGGGTATGTTGTTGTTTTATTTCGGATCACTAATTAGAACAATATTCAATAGAAAACTGTTTTTATGACATTAACGAATATCTTGCTTTAAAACAATCATTACAAACTCTTTACACAAAGCATAATTATTATATACATATAAAATAAAAAATATACGATATGTATATACGTAGTTATCTGAAAACAATTGATTCTGACAGATTTTTAAGAATAAAATATTTTCATTGTCTTACATTGATAGTCATAGTTTGTCATTGTGTTTTTATGTTCCTGTCTTAAGTTTAAGTACCTAGGTTACTTGTTAGTACTTTAATGAAGTTATTGTCTATAACTGGGTGCCTTCCCGTCACAGAACATTAAAAGGGGTATTCCTTGTTCTGTGCTTCCAGTAAATTGCTGTGTCCAAAAAGGGCGACTAAGTTTATAAGTACTTGACGATAAGAACAACTATAGTACACTTACCCCCATATTTATTTATTTATTTATTTATCGTTTATGGATAGCTAACAGCTTATAAACATACAGATAACAACAAACATATAAAACTAAAAGCTTTTGACAAGCTACCACATGTAGTATTCAAAAGAATTTGATCTTAAAGTAAACGTAGCCCAGAAGGGGCAGGTGCGCAACAATATTAAACTAAACAATAAAACATTAAACTAAATTTTAAACAATAACTTAACATATTCTAAGTCGTTCCTCCAAAACTTTTTACACTCCACTCAACCTCGTCGTGGGTAAAAATGGTAGTGTGCGCTAGGTCTAACACGAAGTGGCTACGTACTCTTTGGCTCCTCCAGGACCTTACGGAGTTATGACTTAGAATACCAATTTCGAGGAGTATTTCGAAGAGGTTTTCAATGAGGTTTCGTTAAGTCGAGGACGAGTAAGTTTTGGAGGAACGACTTAGAATATGGGTGTTAATCTTGCAATAAAGATTTCTATTTCTAGTTTTTACATGAAAAAGAACAAACAAACAAACTGAGAAACTTTCGCATTTATAATATTAGGAGGATTAGTAGAATAAGTAGAATATAGACTTCCACCAGGTAACGCAATATTTTTCATTTACTTAAAACTAGCGGCCCGTTTTCAGTCTATGTTACTTTTCGTCCTTTCAACTAACTTTATGTCAAAAATCAAGTCCCATTCATAAAATTAGTTAGGATTAGTTAGCCCAAAATTTTCATACAGCAGTAGTAGTAGGTAGAAGAACCTATTACAGTAGTATAGACGAAAAGTAGGTGCCCTTTCGCCTCAAAGATTTATGTTTTCTGAATCTGATCGAGCCGAAATAGCTAAGAAATCCTAAAAAGCAATCATCGTTAACTTCGGTGAAAGCCAATTTACGTAAAGCTTTCATTTATCATGCCTACAGTTTTAAAGGGTTCAATAGCGCCGCTTTATTAATTACAAACAGTTAAAACGCTAGATAAGAATACGTATCGATAACTGAAAGGTATCAGATCGGTGTCGAGCTCAAATGAACGCAATCGCTCAAAGTCAACGTTAATCCTTAGTTAATGAGTTCAAAAGCAGCAATTGTTGAGGCTTTACGTGGACCCCTATCGGGGGTGTCGCTGCTCGAGGGTTGCCACTCCAGGGTGGGTTCCTAGGGTCCTACTGTCAACTTTTTTATATCTTAGGAACGCTTTGTTTTCAATACTCTTTAAATTCGTACCATGACCTTCCACAAAAACAAATTTTGTTATTCCTGCCCATTATATATATATATATATATATATATATATATATATATATATATATATATATATATATATATATATATATATATATATATATCTCAATATGACATACCTCCAAAAAAACGTGCCTATCTACACTCGATGATACTTGGTGATATCGGGCTTAACTAGGCAGCTACTGAACATTCGCAAGAAAAATATCGAGATCGAAATACATAAGTTTCTGAAGACATATCTCAATTCCATGTTCTTCTATGATCATTGTTCTTGCCAACGAACAAATTGAAGTGGTCAAAATTATACTCACTTCACACTTTGAAGGCAAAAAAATCTGTTAGAAAATAATCTTATTTTAAGAGGGTCGTGGTACGAAATACATTGGTATGTTATAACTTTTTAATTTTGAATTTTACAATGCTATTTTTATGTGATAAATATTAAACAAGAAAATATAGTAATATAACTATAGAAAATATTACTAGTCTCATGTCGCCCTGACGGGCGACATGAGACTAGTTGCTTTTTTCTAGTATATTTTCTTGTTTAATATTTATTACATTGGTATGATTAAAACAATACTGCGCTAAGAGATGGCGGTAAGCCCCCAGAGGAAGTAAAAGCGGTCGGTACCGTGGAATCTGAAATTAATTTCACTTGCGTGATGTTTATCGCTTTGGGTACCTAGTGTA
The DNA here is from genome assembly GCA_910589605.1 of Chrysoteuchia culmella. Lineage (NCBI taxonomy): Eukaryota > Metazoa > Arthropoda > Insecta > Lepidoptera > Crambidae > Chrysoteuchia > Chrysoteuchia culmella. Next base: position 13,323,238 of record OU342651.1, on the reverse strand, counting down.
ATTGTGAATGGGACGTTTACCCTGTACATTCATCATAGTGTTATCCCATGAGCTCGATGTGACAAATCTATGAGAATTGGGTTTGACATTGTTTCTGGAATGATTATGGAAGTCAGTTAGTCTTTGCTCCCATTCTGGACGAGAGTACAAAAACGAGAGTATGCCAGCTGCTTACTCCGGGGGTGTCGCTGCTGAGCCCAGGGTACTTCGCGGTGGATTCCTGAGGGAATAAAGCCGGTCCCGTGGAATCTGAAATTAATTTCACTTGCGTGTTGTTTATCGCTTTGGGTAGTGTAATTGTGAATAGAACGTATACCCTTGACATCAATCATAGTGTTATCCCATGAACTTGAAGTGAGAAATCTACGAGTATTGGGTCTGAGTATTGTTCCTGTAATGATAAAAAATCAGTTAGTCTTTGTGCTAAGTAATAAATAATGATCGTCATCGTCATCAGCCATCCTATTGTCCCTACTGCTGGGGCACTGGCCTTCGTTATGATTGAATAATGATCGCTGACTTGATATTTAAAAGATTAAGGAAAAATACGGCATGTTTAAAATATTCTGTTTCTTTGAATTACTTGTATAAAGGAGGTAACTTGGGAGTCGTTTTCAAAATTCATGCATGTATTTTAATTATGGCATGTATGGGGTTTTTTAATTTTAAAAATGATTACTAATATTGTATACAATGAAAAAAAAGAAAATAATTATTTAGGTTTTTTAGGGGTTTTTTGATTTTCCCGACGTTTCGGCACCTTTACAGCTGCCGTGGTCACGGGATGACTGGGATGACTGACGGAATAATTATTTTCCTCAAATTCAACACCCCAACACTATCTCGACACAACAAATTCAACTAGGGATTTAATGGAAAACCCTACGTTTAAGTTGTTTCCAAATTAGGCAATAAACCAGCAGTTCGGTGGGGACGGCCTCTCATCTACTAACAGTTAAAAGCACATTTCATCCATTCCATGTTTTGAACTGAAAGCGATCCTACTTACACTTGTTGTAATTTTTAACTATAAATAAAAATAAATAAAATATTCTCAAATAATAGAACTTAAGACTAGTTGATATTATAGGTACACTGTACGTGTTTCTACCATTTGTGAGGGACTGGTGCCTGAAATAGGTTTCAGAAAACGAAATCTGTGCTACAAGTCGCCAGGCCCACCCACAGACAATAGAATGACGTATAAATATTATAAGTGGGTGTATTATGACAGTACACGTCTTAAGTTTAGAATTTAGGGTAAGTAGCTTAAAATAACAAAGTAGGTAGGCTAAATTATATAAAATTACTAATATGAGTAGATAACCCAAAGCTAAGACATTGTGAATGAGTGTGAGCATGTGTATGTGTAAGTGAGATCGAATGTGTCGTTTTAGTAGATGAGTGGTGTGTGTGTGGGTGTGTGTGTGTGTGTGTGTGTGTGTGCGTGTGTGTGGGTGTGAGTGTGTGTGGATGTATGAGTATATGTGAAAGCGAAGAGATAGGCAACCTTACGAGATCCATTCTTTTTTATTTATTAAAGGATAATCTTAGTTTATTACATAATATTATTGAGTATGTACATTTATAATTAATATTATTTCAAAATGCAGAGTAGTTTTTCAGTCGCGTCGTAGTCAAGAGTCGTCAAAAACTTGGTCACAGTACGTTTGCAGTTAGTAGTCAGGAGTGGATAGATGTGAAGAGTAGCATTAAGTCTATTGTAAATTAGTGGTCCGAGAAAGGGGAAGAAGTGCTGAGCGAATGATGTTCTAACGGCAGGTATATTGCACACTTTTTGTTTGCGTCGTTTGCCCTCTAGCAACCTGGGTTGATATGGTAACTGTGAATGTTGTTTGAGGATAATTTTAAGGACAAACGTTTGTCTAACCGTTAGAACGCCCCAGTAACTATAGAGCTCAACAGTGGGGAAGCGGTACGGAAGTCCCGCTGCAACATTTAACAAAACACGTTGGGCTCTCTCCACGGGCAGAATGAGAGTTTTAGCAGCGCCACCCCACGAGCCGGACCGATTTTGCAGATTAGGCAAAAAAACGTATTAAAAAACTACAACGATTTAAAAAAAAGCTTCTATACGATCCTAAATATTATTGGTGACCACTTATTAAACCAATTTCCAATAGTGTAAGTAACCCCATTTAAGAATAATCTTGAATTTTCGTGTTTTTTAGAGGTCTTTTCGAAAAGAAAAAGTGTCTAGGCAAAATCATAAAATCGTGTTTTTGAAACTATACGAATCTAGATAAAGGTATGAAGAAATATAATATATGTTATTACCAGATTTGTAACAACTGTAACCGTGCTATAGTTTTATATCAAAAAGTCCATACTTTTTCCGAGTAGCGCCTTTACACGAACACCTTACGAATACAGGCCCTCAGACAAACTAACAATTCAAAAGCGATAACGAAGTTTGAACAGAATTAAATATGTGGGATTGGCGGATTAAGCCTCGTTAAATCACGTTACCGCATATTAATAAGTACATATAGACGATAACAAATTTATTTATCGTTTCGCCACATACCTTACGATGTTACTTTTGTCTACAGACCCAGTCTACTTCTTCTAGCAAACTTACGGACGCAGTTCTACTTGTTCCCCCCAGTAACAATCGATTTGCCGTTGTGAGTGGTCGAGCTTCGTATTCAAATCTTTAAACATAATGCAAAAATATAAACTCTATAAATATCATGTATATCATGCCGTGTATTTGTTGTTATTTAATATCATAACAATTATCACAACCCACAAGTCGATTACAAATTAAAAATACAAATATTTACACCACAAAACGGTCCTTCGAGCCGGATATTTTCAAAGTGGCCGACAACATAAAGCTTAACAAAAACTATAAATTCTGTTTCTACGAAGTAAATTCCAAACTGCAAACCGAGCTAACATTCAGAAATCATGAAACAAAATATGACAAATTGGAAGAGAAGTAATGCGGGGTCCCTACGGACGGGTTCCGATAAAAACCTCTTTTGTCCTCCCTCATATGATTAATGCAGTTTCGGCGTGTCGTAGACGCGAAAAGATTTGCCACGGTTCGCACGTGCCGAACAACATGCGCAGAAAAAAATGTGTACCACACAAATTGGAATATCGATGTGTATTGGATGTTGTATTAATTTTATTATATTTGGTTTTAAGTTACTGTATGCTCCATTAGAAAGTCTGTTAATACATTTATTCTCGCGCCTCATAAACTAAACACCCAATTAATAATTTTGGTGTTTTAGGACGGTTTTTTTTCTTTTATTTAAGGACAACCAACAAGATGTACACCACATACATGATTAGAGATACAGTTGCAACTTAATGTAGGTACAGTGCCACCTTAATTAAAGGTTGCCACGGCATGCAATACAGAAGGAACAGTCTGATTGTAACTTAAAATTTATACTTTTCCAAAATAATAATATAGTGAGTAAGATTAGCTAAAAATGTGCATTAAATAAACATATCTTTTTTCTAATTTGTTATATTTTTCAATATTTCAGCTTTGAATTTGTGTAACTTATGATAAAAAATATCTATACGGCCTTTTTTATTTACACTATTTTGAAGCGAAAGGACTCTATTTAATGTCGAAAATTTACCTAAATTGCTCTTACTAAACTTAACACTAAACAGGGAAAATTTACCAGGACGGGTTACCCTACGAGGACAGTTAAGAGTGATTCTCGAAAGTAGCTGAGGAGGAAAAGTTTATGGAGGAATATTTGATCCAGAAGTTGTCGTCTTGCTTTAAGGGTTATCATATTATATTTGTTTAAGCGATCGTTGTAAGACTTAATTTTTTTACATTCATTGGATTGGTAAGCTAGGTGGTATAACAACCTTTTTTGCACTCGCTCAATTCTAGAGTCGTGAACTTGGTAGTGAGGAGCCCAAACAGCTCTACAATACTCTAGTCTAGACCTAACTAATGCGTTAAATAAAGTTATTTTAGTGTTTTCGTTTTTAAAAGCTTTGCTACTTCTTACTACAAATCACAGCATTTTAAAAGCGCTTGAGATCATTGTATCTAAATGTTTATTGAATTGAAGCCTTTTATCAAGCGTAACACCTAGGTCGCGAATAGAATCAAGCTCGATAAGCCTCTGCTCTTGGATGAAGTACTGGTTCTTGTATACATTTATGTTCCTAGTGAAAGCTATATAATGAAATTTGTCAGTATTAAGAGCCAGACGGTTTTGTCGGCACCAAAGAGCAAGGCGATTCAAATCTTCTTGAAGAAGACACGAGTCATCAGGGCCACTAATACTTATCAAGATTTTTAAATCATCGGCGTAAAGGTAAATTTTGGAGTGCTTAAAGCATAGCCTGATATCATTAATAAAAAGATTAAAGAAAATAGGGCCGATATGGGATCCTTGTGGAACACCGGAGGGGGTGAAATAGGGCTTGGAACAATAGCCATCCACAACCACTTTTCCCGTACGTGATGCTAGGTATGAAGCACACCATCGCAGGAGATCGCCAGCGACTCCATAACAAGATAACTTATCCAGCAGCAAATTATGGTCCACTCTGTCGAACGCCTTGCTAAAATCGGTGTAAATGACATCTGCTTGAATACGGGAATCGACAAGCTCAATGAAGTCAGTTGTGAAAGACACTAAGTTGGTTGTGGTTGATCTAGCTTTCGTGAAACCATGTTGTTCCGGTATTAAGAATTGTTTGAAATGCCAAATTAGCAGGGTACAGACCAGTGACTCAAACAACTTACCAAATACAGATAGAAGAGATATTGGTCTATAATTTTTGACACAAGAAGAATCACCATCTTTAAAAACGGGTACAATCAAGGCTTCTTTCTAGACTACAGGGAAAACTCCGGAGCTTAAAGATCTGTAAAATATGATGAACAGGAGATAAGAGAGGACCTCAGCACATTTGTTTGCAAATAATGCCGGTATGCCATCAGCTCCAGCTCCCTTAGAGGTATCGAGCCTTTCCAATGCTCTAAGAATCTCCTCCTGGGTAAAAGATATTCTTGAGAGAGTAAGAGAGTCTGTGTTTCGTTGACAGTCACTAGAAACCGCAACGCTACCATCAGTTGCAGGAACAGTATTTACGTAAACTAAGGAAAGGCATTTAGCCAACAAGTCACAAATTTCTGGCCCATTTGAAGCTGTGGAACTGTCCAAATACATGGTAGAGGGGCTGCTGTTTTGTCGCTTTTGTTTTATATAAGTCCAGAAGGATTTCGGATTAGTTGTTATCAGGGATTCAACGTTCGATACATATGTATTGTAACACTGAGAGGTTAAATTGATGCACCTTTTTTTACCGACTTCAACAAAAAAGGAGGGAGGTACTCAATTCAACCCGTTTTTGAATGTATGTATACCGATTACTCCGGTGATGGTGATCCGATTTTAATAGTTGTTTTTTTGTTCGATCGGGTACACTGTCAATTTGGTCTCATTGAGATCCGATGATAATCTTCGGAGATATGGGGCCTAATGTCATGGAAGTCATGAAACAATTATATCATCCAGGTAATTGTTAGATTCTTGTTCGAGCTGAAGTTTCACGCAATAACTACTGAGCGGATTTTGATAAAACTTTTTTGTTAAATAACTATTGGTCCTCGCCAACATACCTATAGGCTATAAACCCTCAATAAGTAACGTCCCTGCACCGGGAAATGCAGCTTTGTAAAAGGTAATGAGGAGTTGACATAAGGTTATTAGCGTACCTGTTCTACCTTTAAAAATTGTAAAATAAAAAACTTTTTATAAAAAAACTAAAACCGACTTCAAAACTCTCTTATCTCCTTCAAAAAACTAAAAAGCAAAAAATAAACCTTTTGGAGTCTTGAAAAATAGTAGGACCGCAAAGTAGAATGCCTTGGCTGGCACCGACTCCAAAAGGTTTATTTTTTGCTTTTTAGTTTTTTGAAGTCGGTTTTAATTTTTTTATAAAAAGTTTTTTTTAGAGTAGTATAAGTTATATGGTCTAATGGGTTGTGGTATTTATTGAATCGAACACGATATTTATTTTTTTCGCGTAACAAACGCTTCAAATTAACTGTGTGTACCAGACAGGGTAAGTATTACTTGTAGGTTTATGTTTTGGTACAAATTTGGCAATGGCAGATCTAATAATTTCATAGAATTTGGACACCAATTCATCTACAGAAAGCTGCGGGAAGAGAGCCTCGTCCCAATTTATAGCACTTAGATACCTACATATTTGACGTTGATGTTGTAGTTTATATATGACGTCACAAATTCTAGAAAGGTTTGTTGTAATTTTTAACTTGTAACCAGAATCAAAACCTGTTTTGTCAGAAAATACTATCGGGCAATTTATATGTTGAAATCTGGAGTTTAGTCGAACAAGAAGTATTACTTATGGTAAATTTTAAATAGAAAAATATTGGAAAAATTAACTTGGCCACAAGTGAATTCTCAGACGGGGATCAGAAGTCTCGGTAGCTCAGCGGTTAGAGCATTGGACCGGATTTCCAAAGGTACGGGTTCGATCCCCGTCTGAGAATTCACTTGTGGCCGAGTTAATTTTTTCCAATATTTTTCTATTTAAAATTTACCATAAGTATAAAAATAGCATTGAAAAATGCAAAAATTACAAATTCATAAAAAAAAAATAAAAAAATACTTTACATAATCTGTTCTACTAAAAATAAATCTTTATTGGCATTTAAAAATATGAAAACACAAATTAGTATAATCAAGGAAAAGCTTAGAGGTTTTTTTTTATATTCATAATAATAAGAAAATAAGGACAAAAGGGAGCCTAGGTATATTGAATGTCGTATTTCGTGTTTTACATAGAAGATCCAAGATCCACCCAACACTAGCTTTCCGCCAGCGACATCAACTACAATACAATATCCTGTATTCAAAATTACAGCTCAATTGGTTCAGCCATTTGGGCTGTGCGTTGCCTGTCAGTCAGTCACGGTATTGTTTTATTAGTATACAAGACTATTAAAGTAAAAAATTGGGTTAAATCTGTAAATTATCTATTTAATCTAGCTACCAAGTTGTCCAGAAAGGATTATTGACGCTATTTTAAAAAAATATTGCTAGCAAAGCTAAATTAATTTCTTAAGCGTCATCTACCATGACTCAATGAAAAGTTGAGGTTCATCAATCATTTGACTGATTTTATTCAACTCACCTTAACGTTTGATGGTTCGGAATTTAATAACTAATTTATAGGAATATTTTAAAATCAGGTTAAGGTTTAGCTGAATCTATAGGTATTTAATCAAGTACAACTTTAAAAGCAGCGTTACCAGAATGAAAAATAATCTAATTGTAAGTGATCAACCCTAACTTAATTCTAAATACTAATGGTAAATTTTAAATAGAAAATAGCAATGAAAAATGCAAAAATTACAAAATCATACATTAATTCTAAATTTTTGGATTTATTTCTGCTGTGTTGTTTTGTGATATAGACAGAGTTATGTTTCCTGTCCTGCTATACAAGACAATAGTATTGTATTGTCAAATACATTCCATATTAAATTAGTATTATTTTAAAAAATCCATGATGCACTGGCGGTGAAAAATAATGTGCCAGCTGCATATCCATTTCCAGTGCATGTAGTAAAAGTATTAAGTATAGTACATAAAGTGAAAGTAAAACGGACAGGGTATTTATTCGTCTATACTAATATAATAAAGAGAAAAGATTTGATTGTTAGTTTGTTTGTTTGCATTGAAAAGGCTCCGAAACTATTGAACGGATTTGGATGACAGATAGTAGATAGCCTGGATATGAACATAGGATACTTTTCATCCCGATATTGCCACGGGAACGGGAACCACGCGGGTGAAACCGCGAGCAGCCGCTAGTATATTATAAAGAGGAAAGATTTCATTGTTTGTTTGCAATGAAAAGGCTCCGAAACTACAGAACGACTTTGGATGAAATTTAGTACATGATAGAAGATAGCCCCTGGTTATGAACAAAGGATACCTTTAGGGTTCCGTACCTCAAAAAGAAAAAAACGGAAGCCTTATAGGATCACTTCGTTGTCCGTCCGTCCGTCTGTCAAGACCGTTTTTCTCAGGAACGCGTGGAGGTATGAAATTTATATCTAATACTAAGGTCTACTGTCCCTTGGAGCTGTGAAAAAATCAAACTACTAAGCCAAAGCAATCAAAAGATACAGCCGTTTATACGCCATTTCGGCAAATTTTCGAAACTCGCACGGGAATCATAACCTACAGGGTACTTCCCGTGAACTTAGAATCTTGAAATTGGGTACGAAGTAACGTTTTATAGTACAGATAAAGGAAAAATTGCGAAAACCGTAAATTTATAGTTACATCATATAATGAAAAATATTTTTGAAAATTTTAAACGGAGCCCTCAGTGCGCGAGTCTGACTCGCACTTGGCCGGTTTTTTATTCTGATATTCCCACGGTAGCGGGATCCACGCGGGTGAAACCGCAAGCGGCCGCTAGTAAACTAATTTATGTGATAGGCAACCTGTCACTATTGTTTCCGGTCAACATCTTAGACCCAACCAATGCCAAATGTGGCGTCGGTCGTTGAGGTGTGGCCACAGACCTATATCGAGATAGATGGTAAAAGTTTACGTACCTTGCGTGCCAAAAGTTTGATCCTCAGTCAAAGTTTTACGACCTACCTCAGTCCGCTTGAGACCATTGCCATGAAAATACGCGTCAATCAGAAACGAAATTGGTTAATTGTGCAGTGCTTTCTTGCAAGAGCTCGTCAATAACATTTAGGTACACATCACTAAATCTCGCTCCTGACGTCATCGTAGGTACGAAAAACTTGACACGCTAGGTTCTCATACAGTTTGAAACGTCTAACTCGATATAGGTCTGTGGATGTGGCTATGAGAGTGATGTTGACTACGATAATGATAGTTTTACTCTCAAGCTGGATCTTTGAAGGGTTGTCAACCCTTTTTTTTTTTTTTTTTTAACCCTGGAATGGATTTATGGCGTGAGTTTATATATACACTAGCTTCCGCCCGTGGTTTCACCCGCGTGGTTTCCGTTCCCGTGAGAATATTAGTATACAAGGTAGGCTATGCTGCTCTCCAAAAATCAAGTCGATTGGTTGCTTAGTTAGAGCGTGAAGGAATAAAAATAACAAACACACTTTCGCATTTATAATATTAGTTAGGATTAGGATAGGATGTATGTTAATAAAAAAAAAACTTGATTCTATAATTAGGGGGTGTACATATTCAGCAAATATATAATGTTATTTTATGTTTACCCAAAACCTCAAAACCATTTATAACTCATAAACAACTTTTTGTATGGAAGCAACCCTGAAATCGCGAAACAAAACAGCTCTTTCGTACATTTTAGTAGAGTTCAAATAAAATTTTCTATGAAACAGTTGATTATTTTTTGGTCATTGCAGGGTTGCTTCTATACAAAAAGTTGTTCGTATTGATGAGTTCTACAAATGGTTCTGAGGTTTTGGGTTAACATAAAATAACATTGTATTTATAAATGACAACTATTAAGTAAAGCAAGCATTCAAAGTTACCTTTTCTACTTATAATAAAGACACCCTTACAAACACAAAGCACAACTTATTTGGAATAGTTATCTATTCTACCTTTTCAACTATAATTTTATCATTTATCCTATTCACGAAATAACGGCACCGTAAACGACAGTATAAGTCACTATATCGCAAACTTGGCTTAGGAATGGATTTCGGAACATTGTTTATTTTGAGTCCTGAGGGACGTCTGGAGGAGAAGGAAATCTCTGAACAAAGCCAACCGATTTAACAACCCATGCCGACAGGGGAATGTGGACTCTCACTCAATTTTTCCATTGTAGCTTAATATGGTAGAAAAAGTGAAGGGCTTATCCCGAATCGAGTTACGTCAGAATGATAGTTGGAAGCCTCCATGCGTTTAAATTATCGAATTGAAGATTTTTGTCTTAGGTATTGTTATTTTTCTTTGTATCATAGAGAGTACTTCACATTTGTTTCGTTTCAATTTCAACATTAATGCAGTTTCGTTGTGTAATTACTAAATATCATTCACTTTGTCATGAGCCCTATTAATTGTCTCATTGCTGGGAAGTCCTTCCGTAAGAGCGTATGTATGTCAAAGCCACAGATGTGATCTGTGGTCAAAGCGGATCAGCCTCCAAATGCAGTCTGAATTTCGTCATCGTGCCATACAAAGCACGGAAATGCCTAAGACAATACAATTTTGGTTGCCATTGTAAAACTTGCTAACCACTGTGCTACTACGCCACTATATAAATATATAAGTAAGCAGGTCTCAAGTATTGCATACATTACATTAAAAATGAATATAATCAGTTGACTCATTTGTTTGAAACGCAGGCGTCATTGAGAAAGTAGCTAAGCAAAAAGGATTTCAAACTATGCATTATCAGTTCCGTAGTTCGCCGTGGTGTGAATTCGCCATATATTCAGAGTCCTAATAGTTTTGCTTAGCGTTCCTCTTATAAGCTACTGCTCTTATAAGAATCAAATAAAAATCTCATACTAACCTTCGTAAGAATAATTAAAAACCCATGACACACCAGTAAATTCTTTAGTGGAACGTCAACTTTTAACGCAATAACTAAAAGAAACATACAGAAACAAACAACAGACATTTAGTCAGAATTTCCGTGGTAAAATCAGTGAGATAACATTTATTCAACATAAACAAACAAAAACGCATTGAGATAGTAAAAGTTGACAGGTCAATGAATATAATCACAAATGGATGTTCATTTAAACATTCGAAGTTTATTTCGAAACGCTTTTAGATTCACGCATTTGTGTGGTGTTATGCATATCATTATTCAACGCGGCTCTAAAGATAAATCTATCTTTTAGTTAGTAAAAAAGATAAAAATAAAATATTGTTTACTAGTTTTCTGCCCGCGATTTCGTCGGTGTTTTATCAGGAAAATATCTAGGGATATTTGACCGGTATAGTAACTGCTTCCATACCAGATATAAATCATGTACCAGACCGAATTCGTTTAACCGCCGGTTTAAATAATCTTATCTTATCAAAGTTCCTTATACTCATATCTATAGTATTTATTATTTCAGGATGTTTACTAAGTATATGACTAAACAATCTACATCTGAAAATCTATGGCCGGACCCCTGGGGGTAGACACAGTTTATTTAAAAACACATTTCTTGAACAATCATGGCTGAAACATTTTTAAATTACTTACTCTCTCGAAAAAGGCGGTCACACCAAGGAGAGCCCTTTTTAATTTAACTGCTGTAATCAAATGCCAATCTCATTCCTTATTCTTAATTCATTTGGATTTAGGTTCCTTTTGCGCCAGAGAGATCTGAACGCATTATTGTACAATTGCCCTTTCTTGGGACTGTTTATTTGGGTCTGAAGTTTAGGCAAAGAAAAAGGCAATTTATCAAAGAAAAAGAATTTAAATAAGAAATTTACTGTGTTATACGAACATATACGCACGTAGATAGGTACCCATATTTGGAAACAGTTTCATTAGGCTTTTATTTTGAACATTCATTAAAATAATTAAATGAATTTGACAACACTTGATGGAAATATACTTTTAGTATTACTGTAATAAGAATTAATGGAGGTCTAGTATACGTCAAAATTAGTCTACGTCAGACAAGGATACGTCAAGACTGTTGTGTTTGGTGTTGACCAAATTCATAAATGGGATAAATATTAAACAAGAAAATATACCAGAAAAAAGCTACTTGTCACATGTCGGCCTGACGGGATGGGCCCTGGCGACATGAGACTAGTTGCAATTTTCTAGTATATTTTCTTGTTTAATATTTATCACATAAAAATAGTTCAAAAGTAATTCATAAATGGGTTTTGACCCCGCTGCCCTTGGTTCAACAGGAAGGGTCTCGCCACCAGGAGAGTAAAAAATATTACATATTTACTAAGTTCTTAAATATCTTTTTACATTTTAAGCATGCGTGATAATGTTTAATAAATACAGAATTCAATTTTCAAGTGCAAAAGAAGTGCTTAGTGCTTCAAAAATCAAATATGTAAATTATGAAGTATCCCTAATCGCAAATACCTACGTTACCTTACTCAAACATAAATAAAAAGGACGATTCAACAAAAATAAGCCATTCTAAATTGAGTTTTACTTTTCATTCAGTTTCTCCCAAATGTTTGTACATTATGTTACGGTACAAAACGTTAGTTTGTTATGACGTGTTTTTACTACCCACCTTTTTATTTTTTTTATATTATTTTAAATTGTTTTATTTTATGTTATTTATTGTCATAGTTTAAAAAGTCACAAACGAAGTATTTTTTTGCAAAATAGATATTCTGCTCTTTTAAAGTGGTAGCAAACAATTCTAACTATTACTAAGTAATATTGTAGTTTTGATATTATCCATAAAATGTTATCTATAATGTAAAATTTACATTTAACTCGAGCATTTAATTCCCCATTTATATTTCCTTTAAGATGTAAAATGGCAAACCATAAAACAAGTATATTCTAAATTCTAAAATGCAAACAGTAGCATATTCTAGTTTAAGAAGGTTCTTACTAAAAAGGGTTTTTGACTGTAACATTATATAAAATTTCGATGTCTTAAGCCTTCCAACTGTAGGTCACCCCAAAAGGATCTACAGTAAAAAAAGAAAGGTTTTGTCGATCGTGCCAATTTTGAAGTACTCCGAGCGAACGATCCTCAAGGTGAATGAAGGTCTTATTCAGCTATTTAAAAATCCACTAAAGTGTTATTAAATCATTTAAATATTTAGAACATAAATTTAGAAATGGTTCTTAATTTTGTTTTCAAGTAGCTAGTTGTACACTGATTTATGAATATATATTGAAATGATATTACGTCTAGATTGTGGTGATTATACTCGAAACGCACTATCTATGAACTACGAGTTTATTTCACCAAATTCCGTCTACTGGATGTATCATGTATCCGCTGTCGGTTCTACTCTACGGATCACTATTTTAAGTTTGCTAAATACTAGTAAAAAGCAGAAACCCACTTTTATTTTACAAGGCTCAAATACTGTGCATAATATTACCTATTGCCCATGCCTATCTTATTACCCACGACGTAGCTAAAAAGTCTCAAAGTTTCAGACCATCAAAGGATCTCTAGAGAGCACTCAAGAAATAAAATGCTAAACAAAAAAAAGTAAGGGTCGATCGTTTTAAAATCCGGACCGTAATGATACAGCAGCGGTATCAGACAGGGCCACTTGAAGCACTCGATGTTAGGGAAAAATAAGAGACAAAGTTTTTACGAGAAAATTTTACACATAAATTACGTCACATACGTTCTTAGCCGCCATTATTTGGCCTCTGTGAAGTACCCGGCTGCGTACGTTTTTACAATGTTTTGAAAGCGCCATAATTTGTCTTGGGGCTTTCTTGGTACAATTGTGTATCAGTGAAGGGGTTGTTCTAAAGTGTGGTACATGTCATTGTCAGGATTAGTCCTTTTTGTTAGCCGAAGTCTACATTAGTTTTGATTTAATCTAAGACATTCGTAGATGCTTCCTTTTCACAGATTTTGTATAAAGATGGTAATTGAATAGCTTTAGGTGTGATTTTTTGCTACATTAGGTGTCTTTTTACTTTATTTCCAAAATCTACAGATATTTTCACTAATTTCATCATGGCGAAATAGTATATTTACTTGACTATTATAATATGAAAGTGACTATAGTACCTTCCTTTACATTTGACATTAAAATACTTTCACAAAACTTTATATTTTCTACTTGACATGAAGTTTTAGGTTAAAAGCGTTTTAACTCGCCCCAGTTTTAGTTTGTTTCGAAGTAACAAACTAAAAGAGGAAAAAAGATCTTAGCTTTATCAATTTCCACAGGGAAATCAGTATAGTCAACAAATGAATTTCTTTTTACATTCAGAGCATTAAACTTTTGATATGTTACTTTAAAAATTGACGTTGACGCAGCGATATTTTCTTACGTTTACAAAAGCATGTAATTTTTTTATGTAAGTTTTTTATGATTTATTAGACCCGATACTTCTTTTAAACCCATCATCATCATACAGGGTCTGTTATGGATGGATAACGAGAATGGGCCAAGATGGCTAAGGGCCAATACCTGCATGGAACCGGACCAACAGCTTAGCGGGCCTTCCGAAGCACGGAGGAGCCAGGTTAGTAAAATTTTGATTACCCATCCTTTGCCCGACCATTGAAAAGTTTCTTCAATACCACAATCTCAGGCCGAACGCACTGAACCTCAAGTTTGGCGTTATGACACCAAACTGCTCTCTTATTATTTAAGACTATTTTATTAAACTGTTGCTTTGCTTTGTGATTCGATTTAATTCTTCTCCTACGTTACAAAAATAATCTGGATTATATTTCACTAATCGATTTTTCGAATAAAAAGACACAATCTCAAAACTCAAAACGGTTTTTTATTACTAGGGTTCTTATATTCATTTTATGTTACTTGTAGAGGTAAAAGATGATTGTGTTAAAGCTTAAAGATAAGCGTCTAAATTTTCATCTATTTTTTACTCTGAAAATGCTCTCCCAGTAAATTCTGAAATTATACAGTTTTCATCCAAAGAAGCGATATCTTGATATTCCTTAAATATTGATGAATAATGGATATTCTCAATATAAATTTAACATAAATCGCGAGTCGATGGTGTATTTAGTAAAATTTAAGTCCAGCGTCAGTTCGCTCGGCTTGGGTACCGAGGATAGATACTGACCTTTATCGTAACTTCTTTTTTTCTTTGGAAATTTTATAGCAGTAATATAACGAGAAAAACCTCATAATTTTTTACTATTCAGTAACGGTATGGTCCTTTGTTTATGACCATTTTGAGATTAGGTATTTTTAAAGATTCAATATTGATCGTATGATCAATATTGAAACTTTGTCGTTCATATTGATTTCAACTTAATACCAAAACCTCTCTCCTCTCGCTTCTTAGGAAAATTGTCTTGATAGACAGGTAGACAACCAAGTCCCATAAGTGTTTCTTCTTATGTAAGGAACCCGAAAAAATATAGGTACTTTTGTGAAGGTACCAAGTACTTGGTTTAAATTAGAATTACCCTGCAGATGACTGCCTACAGATGCCTTCGCAAACCATATTCTAATTATATCTTACGTAATGTTCTCCACAATTACGTAACAGATGTCTGCTGAAAATCCTCTCATAACGAATATTTTTCCCGATAACTGTTTTTTAATAAGTAGGCTAACGGTTTCTCGGTCGTTGGCTTCCCGATAAAATATAAGGCTCATGTTATGTACGGTCGACAAGATATCAAGATTTACATATTGACCTTGAAATCACCTTTATCTAAAACGTAATAAGGTCAGTTTTCGTAGGGTAACTGTAAAGTTTCACGTGCTGTCAACTGTACTGACAGGTCAGAGTTCCCGGTTCCTGAAAATTAAGCACTCATGATCTCATTTGGAAAACCTTTTGCCCTGTTGTTTATTCGGAAATGCCTTTCGGGGGAGTATTGACAGTAGCTTATTGAGGAGACCAAATAATACTCGAATAAAAGCAAATATTAAGACTCATTTTAAAAGTTGACGCTGAGCAAAATCACTGATACAGTCAATTAAAATGTTTTTAAAGCAGTAGCAGCAGTTATTTACAAGTACTTTTTAACTTATAATGTACGTTTTTTTTAAAGGTAATTTATTAGACGCATCAAACTCTAAATTAAGATACTTTAACTCTGAGTTTTGATATAATTTTTCTAGGTGTCAGCCTGGTGTTAGCAGACCACCGAACTCAAGCTTCTTAGCTACCCGTATGTATTTTAGAAGATTATAATAATGGCAGTTGAAAAGAAGTGAAGCCCTTGATCAACAAAAAGCTATGATTAACCTACTCATATCAAAGACATTCAATGATATAGTTTAACCTAACTTTAGATTATAGGCACATAAAATAACAAACAAATAAAAAAAAAAATTGAACAATCAGCTTGTTATTCTCAGTTGCAAATTGATCGTTAAATATTGGAATGCAAATTTAATAGATCCCAATTCCGAACACATCACTAAATTCCGTAATTAGAGACGGAGGAGAAAGCAATTTAATAAAGGGCCATCAACATCGAACCAGCAATTATGCTTCATGGACTTACAAAAGGCAGCCGATGACAAAGTTGAATTGAATAAATTAAACGAGCCGTCTTTATAACAACAGGCGAATGTAAACAAGACGCAAAGAAGACACCAAACGAAATAGCAAATAAACGGAAACTTTACTGCTCCCTTTACTGTTTTAATAAACAAACAAAACTGAAACAAGTAGAAAAGTTCGAACGTTAACGCCACTTGACCCCGAGTCTCGAGTGGAAATAAGAAATTTGACCGAAAACAAAATTTATCGCAGTCTATAATTAATATACGCCTTTGTGAAAAAACTGGCCAGCTTTACTGTGAAGCCTTGAAAAAGTAGATTCGCGATATAACGAAAAGATCGCCTATCGGCATAAATTGCTAGTGAAGCGACAAGGATAAGGGCATGTACTCATAACATTTATTTAGTACAGGCGAAGGAAATACAAGTGATATTAACATAATACAATAAGATGGAGACTTAACAAAAAAAAGTACATAAGTTAAAGTTACAGTACTGAGTAAATTGTCCCACGGCTGCACTAAAAGGGACCTAGTTCAACATTAGGTCAGTATTACACTGACGCTGGTTTTAAACTATACCGCTTTTAGTTTATTGACACCTGGATGCCATATTCCTATCAATATATAAACAATAGTGAAGATATGCGATTGTGTGTGTGTGTTTTTGCATAGGTATATATGATTGAATGGGAATGTATGTGCATGTGTGTGCGTGTGAATGTGTGTGTTCATCTCTGTGCGTGCGTGTGAATGAGTGTTTACATCTCTGCGCGTGTATCGTTAAATGAAAGACATATCGATATTAATATTTCCCAGCTCTCGCTGCGCATCGGTAAGATGTTGTCGTTGACGTTTTCTAAAAACTAGAAGTGCTATTCATTAAAGGGGGTGAAATGTTATTCCAGATTTTAGAAGCTGCGTAGCGCTAGCTACCTCTGAACGATGCAGATCGATGTGGTTGCGTAGCTACGCAACCACCAGCTAGCTAGCTGCACCGAATACAGCCTTCTGCAATTAAGCCAGACTAGCCGATTGTACAAATAAGCAGGTTGTCCAGTCATCACGTCAAAAAGTAGACTTGCTAGATGTAGTCATAGTATGTATTATTTTTACAAAGTACATAATAATGGTTTAAATATAATTCACATTCTCTATTCATTTGTGTGCTCTAAATCCGGCTTAAAGATGATTGAACACAAAATGAAAATTGTTAATATGAAAAAAAATGTGTAAAAATCTTTTGCACCAATCTAATTACAGTCAGAGAAAAACTAATAATAACCCGACTTGCAAAAGCTACAGCAATTTTAGGTAAGCAAGTTTTTAAAATTTTTTACCTCATTCAAGTAAAACTAATTGTCTAGGTCAAACCTTTAATTTGATAGGAGAGCATAGGTGTCTAATTTTATCACAGTATTAATCCAAGATAGCTTTATACTTTACTAACATCCGCCCGCGGTTTCACCCGCATGGTTCCCGTTCCCGTTCGAATATCGGGATAAAAAGTAGCATAAGTTACTTTCCGTCTTTTCAACTAACTCTATGCCAAAAATAAAGTCGATTCGTTGCGTGGTAGTTAGGGCGTGAAGAAAGGACAAACAAACAAACCCACTTCCGTATTTATAATATTATAGTTAGGATTAGAATACGACGTAAACATTATTAAACATTTTTTCACAACACTACTTCCTACATAATGTGTCCAAGTTTTTTGAGCAACCCATTTGATTTGGTGCATTCAGAAGCTCGGGAATATCGTGATTGCGAGTTCGCGTGAGGGCTCTGATAGTTTTGTGCTCAGTAAAAACTACTCCAGTTGTCTACTCGGCTATAGCAAATGAACGATCGCCACAATAAATAATAGCCGACGATGTAATGCTTACAATATTAATAATGGTATTCGTGACTCGTGACGTTCCGTAGCAAGGCTTGCTCTTGATGTATGTACCTTTCGAAATTAGACAAAGCATGTCATAACAAAAGATGCATCGAGGCTATTGTCATTAAATGAATGGAAAGCGATGCCGATAGCTCTAATGTGATGTCTGATTAACTTCAAAGGGGAATGATCATTGATATTGGTTTATTTCAGTGCTGTTGATGGATAGGTTCACTTATTAACAGATGACATCATATCTATTTTTATGAAGATACGTAAGTTATTTCGTTTAAAGGTAACAATCCTTAATCGCAATCCTTATTATAAAAGACCATTTTTAGATTTTTTCAAGTATTCCTGCTGTTTTTAACCGACTTCAAAAAAGGAGGAGGTTCTTAATTCGACGGTATTTTTTTATTTTTTTTATGTATGTTTTACCATAACTTCGCCAGTTGTTAACAGATTTTTATAATTCTTTTTTTATCTGAAAGAAAATGGTTTATGTGTGGTCCCATATAATTTTTACGAAGGTCTGGCTAGTAGTTTTTTCATAATCTTGAAAAATATCAATCACCTTTTGGCAACTAGTAGTCGTTTACCTAGATGACATTGTTGTGTATGGGCTGATTTTAAGTGTAAGTAACGGCACATGATGTAACTAAAAAATCTGAATTTAAAAATTAAAAAAAAAAATCAAACCGACTTCAAAAAGTAAAAAATAAAACTTTTGGAGTCGGTGCTAGCTAGCTAAGGCCAAAAAAATATATAGTTAATAGAAGTGCAATGTAGAATGCCCTGGCTGGCACCGACTCCGAAAGTTTTATTTTTTACTTTTTGAAGTCGGTTTGAATTTATTTTATTAAATGTTTTTTTAGGTACATATTACATTGTAGCTTTTCCGTTTTTACCACGTTTAATCACGTGAGCTTTTCCTTTAATTTTTCGTAAGAGCTTGTACTTCCTTAAAAACGATCAACTAATCAGTGTCTGATGTTAATAAATGAACCAATCCATCAACAACTCTAAAACATTATTAATAATAATATGCTCGCAGTTTTAAGAGTTTAATGTGTTCCGAGATTAACCAGCAACGCATATGTTTAAAACTAAAGACGGTTAAAATGCCTTTACGTGTTAGACTTTACTCACGCAAGCTTTTAAGAGTGCAATGGTGAATAATAAAAAATAATCCTTAGTTCTCTATTTTACTAACAATAAAATATAGGTCGCGAACATTATCCGCATCGGTAAGCAACTCTTAATCTCGATGGAAGATACCAGCACACTGAGCCATTGTCACAGTTGGCTGCCGGCCCGTGCGCTTGCCAAATATGTCGCAACAGATAGTACGACGTGCCTTAAGATTTACTACTGAATGCTGCCACACTTGTGCCCGCTAGGGAGGGACGTTGTTGTTTACAATCAAATAAAATAAAAACATAAAACCAGTTCATACCTACTTACTTTTATCTTCTTACACGCTTTTTTGGGGTTTTCTGTCCGATTACACGGGTTAAGTACAGTGACGAGTGACGAGCGCCTGGACAGTGAAACAAAAGACAACACCCAATTAAATGGATCCTCTTGGATGGCAGCTTGCAAGCCAAGTTGACTCGCCATTGTCCGATCTTTTACACCACTGTACTTCACTTCACTAAAGACTTGACCCATGTAAATCGAGCATTAGGTCGTGAATTTGGATTTTTTATTTTACTGGAGAGTAGTATTGATAAGCTCGGGGGCGCAGTGGAGTGGTTCAACCGCTCAGCCTGGCAACTTTCGCAATAGTTCGTCATCACGTCCACCAAACATTTATTATCTTCAGTTTTTCCGTGCTTCTGCACGTTAAGCCATTTGACGGTAAAAATGGCTAATGATATAAAACAACTTTTACGGATATCAAACGCACTATATTTCCACGAACTAAGTTGTAATTGTCCGTATTTTTTGGTTTTTTAGGGGTTTTTTGATTTTCCCGACGTTTCGGCACCTTTACAGCAGCCGTGGTCACGGGATGACTGCGGTTTCCAGTACGTACTGGTTCACATACGTACATCTTATGTTTTGGCGCGCACTGTTCATTGAAATAAAACAACTTTTACGGATATCAAAAGCGTGGTCAGTCATCCCGTGACCACGGCAGCTGTAAAGGTGCCGAAACGTCGGGAAAATAAAAAAACCCCTAAAAACCTAAAAATACGGACAATTACAACTTAGTTCGTGGAAATATAGCGCGTTTGATATCCGTAAAAGTTGTTTTATTTCAATGAACAGTGCGCGCCAAAACATAAGATGTACGTATGGCTAATGATTTCTGAGTCATTTTAAATATTTGGGAAATATGGTATGAAATACTTGAGATAAACTGATGAGTTTACCAGTGGTGAGGGGGTCTGATTATGCGAAGGTAAGCCGGACTAATTTTTTCTTTTAAAAAATATCTTAACTGTATGGTGGATCTGTGGGGTGTGATTTCTAATGGGGAAGCCGATGGCAATCGGAATGTATGGACCCTTCGCCACTGGAGTTTACTGAAACTCATGGAGAAAAAATAAAATGTTAAGTATAATGTTTTTTTAAGCAAGATTTGTGTATTAAGACACAAAAGAGTTAAACTTCGATACTTTTCTATAACAAAAAACATTAGAAACTATAATAGGAAAGTTTAACTTAATTAGTAAGTTTAGCTTAGTCTAGCTTCTAAGTTGCCTAATAGTTTGAATATTATGTACCTGACTTTGAATATATCAGCACACTTTCAGTCGAAGCACATTGATCCTGTAAAGTTGGCCCGTCTAAATTCAAATTCAGCAGCCATTTCATCCAAAACTAGAGCTTGAGAATTTACATAGATCTAATTGAATTGTTTTTACAGTGGTACAACACTAAAGTAGTCTAAGTAACCAATAACAAACTGGAATCCAGCGCTTTCCCAAAGTTGTTGATTTATTTTGGAAATTTCTAAGAATCGGTACTGCAAACTGTATTTTTAAAGCCGTTGCGAAGCTTTACTTCATTTTGCGTTAATATTTATTGAAAATCTGTCGTGTATTGTGAAACGAGAAGTTTATATTGAGATACGGAAAATATTTTCTTTGTATAGGTAAAGGGGATGGCTGTCTTGTCTAGTACAAATGTATAGTCACAATAAACTTTCTACTGTATTGCAGTTTGGTGTATATAATATATTTGTTGCGAATAGGGCTGTGAAAACCAATAAATAGAGCGTCTGGCAGCGAACTAGTGGCACTTAGTAACTGCGACTAATACTTATTTGGTTTCGTTTATGAAGGTAAATAATGTTCCTTTAATTTCCTTTACAACATTAGGTATCGTTTTATTTACGCAATTTTAAAAGCGCACTTAAAAGTAACTGTATGAACTTGTTTATTTTTAATTTTTAAGCGATAATAACATATTAATATTCTAGTTCTTGACACTTGCTTACACAAAAACTTATCCTCCTATGAGATAAATGGCCTCTTTTGTCGCCGCTTAGAAATCCTACTAATATTAAAAATATGAAAGTATGGCGCGCACTGTTCATTAAAATAAAAAAGCTTTTGACGACTCTGTATGAAATAAAATAGGGAGAAAAAATAGCCCTTGACGAGTTTCTTGCCGGTTCTTCTCGTTACAAGGTCTCCCGCCGGCCGTAGGGTTTGTCAACCGATGGCGTAGCTTCTTTGACGTTCCTAAGTGCTTGTAACAGCCTAGAATGAGTAAATGATATTTATTCGAAGTGACATCAAACGCGCTATATTTCACGAACTAAGTTGTAATTGTCCGTATTTTTTGTTTTTTAGGGGTTTTTTGATTTTTCGGACGTTTCGGCACCTTTTCAGCTGCCGTGGTCACGGGATGACAAAATACGGACAATTACAACTTAGTTCGTGAAATATAGCGCTTTTGATATCCGTAAAAGTTGTTTTATTTCATATGAAAATATGTCAGTTTTTGATTGTTTATTCGTTTGATCCTCTTTTACGCAAAAACTACCGAACAGATCTGGATGAAATTTTATATGAAAGGATTTCAAGTAGTGTATTAACACATAGTCTACTTTTTATCCCGATATTCCCAAGTTAAGAAGAATCACGCCGGTGAAACCGCGGGAGGCCGCTAGTGAAATATAAACTCATTTGCAAAAAAAACGGGCACCTAAGCAATGAACCATTTCAAATGTTAATATTGCTTTGTTTGATAATTATAGGTAGTTTTATCCTCAGAATTTGGTAAATTAATAAGAAAATAATCGTTTATTATTTAATAAAATTTAGATACAATTTATGGGAAATAATGCTAAACCTCTCTAGTAGTGTATGTTCGCTAGTAGTGCATATACTCATGAAGTAAAAATAAAAAAGTTTTTTGTTTGTTTTTCTTTAATAAAGTAAAAGCAGATAAATGTTTAGTATCGAGTGTGACCCCCTCTAGCTAAAATCACAGCTTGAATTCGTCTGGGCATGCTAGCGAGTATATCCCGGATACTTGCTTGCGGAATACGTTCCCACTCCGCAGTAATCACATTCTTCAGCTCTCTGATGGTCTGCGGAGCCGGGTGTACTGATCTCACACGCCGTTTCAGAACGTCCCAGACATGCTCTATGGGATTTAGGTCGGGACTTCGAGCTGGCCAATCCAAACGACGAATGCCGACCTCTTGCACATACGCATTAACATCGCGGGACCGGTGGGCGCGAGCATTGTCGTCCATAAAAATCGAGTCTTCACCTAGAGCGGCCAATGCGGGTTGTGCATGAGGAATTAGAACTTCCGTTATGTATCGATGCCCAGTCAGTGAGCCGTTTTCAATGAAGACTAACTCTGTACGATCCATTGAATTTATTCCTGCCCAAAACATAACAGAGCCCTCACCATAAGGTGTGATTTCTTCGAAACATGCCCCTGCAAAGCGTTCTCCTTGTATTCTTAGCACTCGCCGACGTCGATCTTCACCGAACAGAGATATCCTGGCTTCATCAGAGAACAAAACCCTATTCCAATCTTCTTGAGTCCATGATTCACAATTTCTAGCGAACCTAAGCCTGTGAACTCTGTGCTCACGGAGTAATTTGGGGCGGCGGGCCGGGCGGTGACTGCGTATATTGGCAGCGAGAAGCCTCATCCTGACCGTCCATAGACTAATATGCACATTTCTTACTTCTTGGAGGTTGTTCTTAAGATCCACATACGAAGATTTGCGATTTCTCAATGCGCGACTCACAAGAAAACGATCATCCCGTGGTTGGGTACATGGTTTTCTTCCAGAACCAGGCCTTCTCTCGACAGAACCAGTCTCCTGATACCGCTGCCAGGTCCTTTGGACTGTCGAGCGACTAACATTTAGCCTCCTAGCCACGAAACATTGGCTGCAACCCTCTTCAAGCAGCGCGATAATTTTGGTAGCTTTTACCACTTTTGATACAGCCAAACAGCAATAAATAAAGCTTTGACAGTCAAGGATATGAAATTAATCGATAAAAATTGAATAAAAGTTATGAAAGTCGATGTTAACTTCTGGAACTTCGCGCCAAAAATGTAGGATAAAAAGGGGTTTTCTGTAAAAATGAGCATCAAATGAAAATTTGACTTTAGAACGTACTTTTTTAAATACCACAGCATTTTTAAAACCGGCCAGTAACGTGTACAAACGATTGAAACCTTTTTGTATTGTATCTTTTTAAAGATGAATGAAAATCAAAACCGTCCGTTTTTTTTTTGCAAATGAGTGTATTTTTAAATCAATTAAAAAACTGACTCAGATAATATTTTCGAGGATAACTAACAAGATGACAATCAAATACTAAATTAGGAATATGAATGACAATTTATTCGATCAATTTGTCCGTATTAATACGATAATCAACGGAATTTAAAATTTACCTTAGGTTTAAAAAAGGGAAATAGACGATTCGGAAGGAATTCAGATGTACATACATAGATAGATAGCTCAAACTTATGACGAGACCGTATTTCAAATATCATGAGAATATTATGAGTAAAATTCCTACATTTCAAATTTAGGGGTAGTAGCGTTGCTCTCTGAGCTAGCAGGTGACAGAATCAAAACGATTCCACTCAACTCCTGCAACATGCTCGGGTGAGCACACAGAGCGAGCAGGAGAGGACTGACCATTTACTCTTCGTGATATTTTACACTATCTGGAATTGCGACATGAATCGAGTACAACGGTGAAATACTTCTAAGAGGAATGTAGGTACTATTTTGCTAGATTCAGTCTTTGGCAAGTAGGGATATTCCTCCGTCTAAGAGCCTGTTTCACAATCTTTAAGTAAGTTCTGAATAGCTAATTAACTGATGATTTAGCAGTTTTGATATGAAAAATATGCCAAATAATCTGTGAAATAAGCTACTTTAAGATTTTAAACTTTAACTTACTTTAAGATTGTGAAACAGGCCCTTAGTCTTTGGTTTTTAATCTAAATCTAATTGCTGCGATTAGAGAAGCTGCTAATATGCTGGGCTCAGATAATGGTGAACTACCCATCTTTACTTATAGTTCCTGAAAGAAGTTCCTTTACTAATTATACATTTTGGACTATTCGAAAGTACTTATCTATAAGTCTATTTGAATAAAAATCTTTGACTTTGACTTTGACTTTATCGAGTTTTATTCCTACACCCCAGTTACTCTTAAAAATTATGTGTACTACAAAGTAGGTAGGTTTGGTCATTTGTTATGCAATCGCAGTAGAACAAAATAAAATATATTTTTGACTCTGCTCAGCAAAAGTAATGCTCAATTAAAAGGCTCTTTCGAATAGTTTGCTTTCCGCAAGCAAATAACATTACTTTTTAACCATTCCCTATGCTACTATCCCACACGGCGTTGCTTACAAAAATCTAGCACCTCATTATTTCAATCCAAGTCCGCTTCCTTCCACCGAATAAATGTTATTAAAAAGTTAAAGTAATATTTTTAAAAGGTTAAGCGGCGGCGCGCTTGCAATTAAGATTTACATGATGTTTATGAAATGCGTTTTTCTCTTTGACTGTTTAAACTTTAATCTCTTGCGTTGGATTTAATCGCTTGTAGCGTTATTTTAATGTTTGCAATTTAGTAAAAGTTTTAATATAGTATATAAAATTATTTAAAAAAAGTAAAGTTTTGGCGGTGTTTGAGAAATGAAAATCGGATTTGAAACGGTTCGTCGTATACAAGGATTTTCAATACAGTTTTTGAAGTGTGACGTAACGAACGAACTTAATTTAACAAGTAATCTTGTGTCTGTTATGTAGAAATCAGAAATTATGGAACTTTCAAACAAATTTACAGCCTCATTAAAGTAGGATTCCCGACAAAAGATAAGCCCTTAAACTATCTCAGTTTAGATGAATAATATTATGCATACAGAAATATCATCATGGACTATGTAATTTTTAAAAACATAGACATAGACCAAAAAAAGGTTAGATCGATTTTACAGCTAACAAAACGACAAATAACATTTCCACCTTATCGCTGCGAAGTTGGAAAATTTACGAGTTCGAATCTGATATTTTTGTGCAAGTTGAATAACGTTGAGTGCCGAATTTAGAGCTCGGAGTGGAGTAAACTTCTAAAAAGAGCCTGATTGGGGTAAGGACGTTGTTACAAAATCGGACAGAGACAAAGATTCTTGTGAACTACCTCTGTTCTCGTCAATATCATCTATTTTAAAGTCCCTACTGCTGGGGCACGGTATCCCACATGAATAGGCCATGACTGACCACGCGAGCCCAAAGCAGATTGGCTGGTTTTAATGACCCAGCGATTAAACCTGCCTTCCGAAATATGGAGGAGCTTGAGATAATATTTTTTTTAGCTTTTTCATGCCTAAACCAATGAACCAACTTTAGGAGGCGTAAAGTTAGATTGGAACTAGAAGGATATAAAGTGGTAATCATAATTACAGTTTTTAGTAACATTGGTACTTGTTTCTAGTAGGTATTAACAAATTAACAGCAAGGTTGTCACCGCCTACCCTGAAAGCAGCAGCACAGCTAGTCTCAGCGCTTAACTATAATCTTATAGCTTTGTTTGTCAACAGGCAGCCAACTCACGCGCAAGTCACCGGGCGTCATACGCGGATGGGGTTACATGATGGCGGACGCCGACCGGCCGGGGGCCAGGGCGCTCTCCAACCTGTTCATGAAGAGGCAGATATTAACTAAACTCTACGTGGACAAGTCCGCTTAAAAAGCATTATAGATTATGCTACAATTATCTACTTTCAATTTTTAAACCGTGAACGCAAGAAGAGCTAGCATAGGGCATATACACACACATATCAAAAGACTAACTTTAAGAGCTTCAGATGTCTAGTTAGTTGTATTTAGGTGGGAGTTCCCAAAACCAATATTACTGTTATTGTCATTAAGTCATATTTTGATCATAATTTTGTTGCTACTGCCCATTTGTTGTTCACTGTGCTTTATGTATTACTTGCTTATATTATATTTTAGTATTTTTTAATTTATGCACATATTTTATCTTTTTTTATATGCATTTTTTGGTTTTACAATTATGTGTGTATGTTTTATGTGTATGTATTTAAGTACACTTTTTTGCATTGTGTTATTGCTTTACTTGCGACCAAACGATGACAGGGACGCAGCTTAAAATCAGTGTCTGGTTCCTTGGAACCATCAACACTTAGCTGAGTTCCTTTTTCCGCTGCTGTACACCCCGGTATATTACTTTTAAGCTGAATGTCTTAGTTTTAAGTTTTGTTTGTTTTCTCTTTTGTTTCTAAGTATTGACTCAAAAATGTATTTTGTTTGTTATGTGTGGTAGTGGTGACTGAATAAATATTTTATCTATCTATCTATCTATCTATCAAAAGTGTCGGGATCACGTACATTTTAGAATGCCGCTTTATAGGATTATTTTTTTAACTTTTTAGGATCGATAATGATTTATTTTTGTAAACTTCACTAAAAAATATTAAAGCATAAAGCCACTCTAAAAAGACTGCACTTGGTAATATTAATTAGATATTTTGTTGTCGTCATAAAAGTATTTCATTATAGACACTTTTGATGTGTATATTTGAGAAACTAATTTTGTTTTCACTCAATATCTGAAAAAGAGGTCCTGCCTCAAAAACCCTAGTGCTTCCATGGGTATGTACATTATTAATGTTATAGCTAACTTATAAAACTGTGTCTCTGTTTGGCTATTTAGTCTGTACCTAACTTTCTAGAATAGTAATTAGGACCCTCCACCTGAAAACTGTAAGATTTTCATAACTGGGCAAGTTTGAACTCGTTTCTTCTCTTTACAGTTTGAGGGACTATTTTTGAGACAGATTTTGTTATCTTGAAGTTACAGGTAACATAATTAAGCTAATTAGGAGCAAGCATTTTAAGCTACATAATTTAGTTTATCATTTGAATAAATAAATCAAAATATTAGGTATATAAATTAATTGTCATACTAACTTCGATTATCACGCGTATATTATCATGAATAGAAAGTACTTTTCTATATAATCGTAGTAATTTAAGTTACAATAAAGTTATCTCAATATTTCTAACTAGCGGATCCTCGCGGTTTTATCCGCGTGTATATCCGAATGTCGGGATAAAATATCTAAATGTAGCTTTCTAATGGACTAAGAATTTGCTAAATCGGTCTAGTAGATCCTGAGATTAGCGCGTTCAAACAAACAAACTCTTAAGCTTTATAATATTATAGTATAGATATTACATTTTCTTCGTTTCAATTATCGAGTTCCCTAAAAATTACAATGTATCGAAGTACTTACAGACCGTTTTCTCGAAGTATAAGTTTTTACTCTTATTCTTCTTTCATAGCAAAATGTTGTATGTAAAAGTGAAATTACCCTCACATGTTAGTCAAACTTTGAACTAGACTTTCAGAAAACTCTGAACAAAACTCCTTACGAGATGTGAAATAAAGTACTTTAGACTAAATGTGGTTAAATAAGTACTTTTTAGTTGGGAACTGGAGTACAGCTTTTAGTCATCGTTAGAAATGGACTAGTGGACGATAGCGACTTTGCCTGTATCGTCATTTATTTATTTAATTCTGTAAAAAAGTATTCTATTTTATTTTCTGTTCACTTCTTATGGGAGGTGCTTTCTTTTGGATTTTACTATTAGAGATTAGAGGTATATAACCTCTTTATAACCTTATGTGCATTGTTTTAGCAGGAATTATTTTTATCAGTTCTAAAAGAACGTTGAACTGATACCTACCTAGATATTAATGTCAATATTATATTTCTTGCTTCTGGAAAAAAATGGTCCAGACAGACAGAAGAACAAGGAATTGATTCTATAACAGTTACTTTTTCCTACAAAGAAATGAAACACTAAAAAGGTTAACCTATTAGAAAACCGTTAATCAAGCAACATGTAGCATAACGGGCAAAAAACTTACATGTCTAAAGGCGTCCGTTCGGAACAAAATGCTTCCTTTCTCCGTCTGAAGGAAATTCAATAAGAGCGAATTTCCCCTGATTTACGACCACTATTTCCTCGTTAAGAGTTCACGCGCTCGAGGTGAGGCTCTATTGTAAAGACAATTCAACATGTGCGAGGAAAAATCACCTTTAAAATTGTGTACAGGTAATATTTCGTTGAGCGAACGTGGTTTAGTACGAATGTGTTGTTTAAAGAATGATTGACTTCGATCTATGATTTTGTATTTTTTGCATTTTTCAATGCTATTTTTATACTTATGGTAAATTTTAAATAGAAAAATATTGGAAAAAATTAACTCGGCCACAAGTGAATTCTCGGACTCCGAGAATTCACTTGTGGCCGAGTTAATTTTTTGGCCACAAGTGAATTCTCGGACTCCGAGAATTCACTTGTGGCCGAGTTAATTTTTTCCAATATTTTTCTATTTAAAATTTACCATAAGTGACTTCGATCTGTTTCAGTTTTGAAATTGGCAGTTTTCTTTTTTTGTATTTTTATTAAAATATTAAAATTCAAATGGCTTTGATTTTTGAAAAGTAATTGCTAATCAGAGTGATTTTGCTAAGACTATTTATAGACAAGCCATCGCCCATGACTCTTGGAAAAATGTTTACGAATCCCATACAAATTGGAATTTATTTTCGCTACAAAATCCTTGGTCCTATTCCATAATTTAATCGTTCTCTTCATCAAAATTGATCGTAATCCGACTCAATAAATTTTAGGAAATTATTAAGATTAATCATTTAAACAAAATTATTAATAAAATACGCACCTAGTTGTAATTAATATACTACTTACCCCTCAGGTTACCCACTAGCTATTTATAGTGTCTATATTATATAGTGTCTATAGTATTTGGATATAGGTACCAATACTTCTTATTGTGTAACATAAATTTAAAGCTACATCACAAGCGTCGATTTTCAGCTATATATTTTGAAACATTGTTGATATTTACCTATAGTCTTTGGCAATAAAGCAATTTAGCTGACGTCGCGGCGGCGGAGTGGCACGACGATCCCACCAAGGCTGGCCGTCATGAATATCAACAAGGAAGGGCGCCACGGGGCCTTTACGAGCCGAACTTGGGCGCGATCGCCGCTCGATGCTTCTGTGTGTGGTATAAAACATAAGAGACTGGAGGAACATATATTTTTGTATGATTCGAATAATTTTCATTAATATTGTAATAGGTACTCATTTATATGGCCAATCATTTTTAAGAAAAAGCTATGAAAACACAAGCCTACTGAGTGGCACGAAGATCCCACCAACTGGCTGTCATGAATATCAAGAATAAGGGCACCACAGAGCCTTCACGAAGTGAACTTGGGCGTAACGTAAGAGATGAGATGTGTAAAAACACAAGAGACTGGAGATGCGTAAGTATTCGTATATTTATGTGATTCGATAGTAACGAAAGTAATTAGAGCGTTTGTGCAATAGATTCTATGTCTACTTGATGTCGAAATAGGTTCTTTAAAAAGTGTCAATGTATGCGACGCGCTTGCTAAAGTTGGAGCCATCCAACGTGTGCAGTGGAGTACCAGCACAGATATTAGCATGTGTTAGCATGACAAACTTTATATTTGTACTACGCGAAAACCACCGCTTTTACGAGTGAATTAACGATGCTCTAATGGTCAAACTGTAAGGTCTCATCTTCTGGCGTGTGTAGTTGATAAACGAAAAATTATTATTATCATCTACACCGAACGCTCATCCCTTGCACCACATTTGAACTGTCCTAACGTAATCTATTAAAAATTCAACAAAGTCGCCAATTTTCTTTGTCAAAATTAATGTAGTAAAGTCTAGCAATCGGGTGAATTTGAAAATCAATTTACCTGCATATAGAGCAGAAATATAAAATCTTCGCTCTGATGCAGTACATACCTAATTAGTAAAATAATTATTAATAAAAATAAAGCAAGACAGACCCAGTATTTTAAATAACAGAACTTCAACATTTACTCGTCTGCCATAAAGGAAGTATTTACATCCTTTCATTATAGGCTATGAAGTCTGTTCCCGCCGCTTAACCACGAGACCTGCTGGAATATTGATGAAGTAATTAGGTCCAACGCCTTCGAGCCAATTAATGAGCAAAATAGCTGATATAGCGCCTCTATAGGTATTAAAGCGCCTTTAAATTATGAATATAGATGTGCCTCGCATTAGTTGCATCGATTAATTGAATTGTTCGTCGTTCAGTCTGCTACCATTAGAGGTGATACTATTAGAGGAGAACGTTAAGTAGGATACGATAGGTTTCTTTACATTTACAACAGCAAAGTAATGAAAAATATTTTTTACATATGTGGGTCTAGATGTAATATAATGGATAGCAATGAATTAGAAGAATGCCAATTTAAAGACTCTTAATTTAATAAAAAAAATATTTTTGAATTTCGCAGAAGATTAAAGGTACTTAAGTGAACTCCATTCAATGATTCTCCGATTTTTTTAAGTAAACAAAATACATTGCTCAGTCCTAGACGTTACACACATTCGAAATTCTAAAATATAATATTTATTGTTCTCCTAATAGAAATAATAGTTATTTGTTATGCAAGGCTGAAAAGTTGGATTCAGCGGCGAGTTACCTCTATTGAAACCTGAGCAAGCGAAGGAAACTAGGATTCAAAGATTGAATAGGGGTTTCAAAGGTACGAGACTCTAAAAGCTTTTCTGATGAGCGCATCATACAATTTTTCAGCTCACAATACGAGGAAAATTTTTAGGTTGTTTCCGCGGTCAACTTAACGTTGTTAAAAAAATCTTTTAACAAAAAGTTTAAATATTCCTTATTCTTATTGTTTTAATGATATACAAAACTAAAATAATAGAAAAGGGAATATTATAGTTAATTCAAAGTTAATTAAAATAGAAATAATATAATCGATGAAAACGATTCGGTAAATGTTGCCTTTGACATTAGGTACAAGACAAAGAAAATAAAAAATTAAGGGTTTCTGACACGTTCCGAAATCCAATCATAGGTTGTGAAATCTCACTTAGCCTAAATATAAAATTCTTATAACAAATAGTTTAATCTTATTGTTAATGTTTTTATGATTCAAGGAACTAAAATAATATAATAAAACCAAAACAGAGTATTATAATTAATTCAAAGTTATTTAAAATAAGAATGACAAAACCTTATTTTCCGAGCGGACGAGGTGAAAAATTCGTTTTTTAATATTTCCGCGCGTTTATATCTTTTGAGAAAAAAAACATTACACTATTTTACAATCTTCTAAAAATAGCCATGTTTTTTAGTTTTTTTTGTTGAATATTCATTTAAAATGCGAAAGAACTAATACTTTTATCGTGGCAATTTTGCAAGAATGGCCGTCTGTCTATCTTTATTTAACATTTAATCGTACATTTCACTGCAATTTCAAAGCAGGTGAATAATTATAATCCAGACAGCTTTTCTATTTTGAATTCATAATTTTTCACTGTCAATTTCCTACCCAACATTTGAGTGTTTCCCCTCAATAGCAAAAAATAAACAATACAAATTAAAATTTCATACCGTACGACTTATAACTCAAGTTCCATGGAAAAGCTTTTTACGGTATTGTTACGTTGTATAACATTAAAGCATAGAAATAAAAGAGAATAAATAATTCAACAATGAAAGCTCCATTCAGCAGTTAATGGCATTTTGTGTTTACGTGCAACGAGTCTGTTATCGAATTAAAGACTTTGGGTGGTTGCACGAAAGAATATTATGGATCATCATTATCAAATACACGTACAATCGGGGAATTTCCCGGTTGACCAGAAGAGTTTTTTTGAGAAACGTTTTCTCGGAAACTACTTAGGTTGAAGAAATAATTTATTATTCAAATGAAATACCTGTTAATGTTCTATTATGTGATATAAATTATTTTCTATATATCTACTACTTTTTTAAATAAAGCTCCTAAAATTACTCTACTGGTCAACCGGGAAGTTTCCCGACTGTACATAAATTGCAATTAACAATCTCCCTATAAAGTTTTCAAAGCTTTGTGCAAGGTAGTAGAGTCCTTCTACGTTTAACTATTTCTTAGATATATATAATGTATGTCGTAAAGTGTCTGGCCTTTTAAATTATGTTCTAATCTTAAGATACTTATTCGTACAAAAAACAATGAAATGCGTGGGTATTATAAATCCTGCAGTTGGAATAAGAACTTTATTGCACCTGGAAAAATGTGAAACAAATGCCAAAGAAAAAACGTAAATCACACAAAAATAAATAAAAAAAAAACAAAAAAAAAAACTCTAAAACCGGATGGTGAAGACTTGTATAAAAAACTGATTGGTTCGATAAGAGACCTCATTTTTTGAAGTCGGTTGAAAGGCCACCGTGTCTACTACTCCGTCGGGAATAAACGGAATGTCCTTAATACAGTGAGATTTTACAGTGTGCGCTTTCGTTCCTTATAAAGTTGGCTCACGCGCAGCCATCATCACAAGGGCTACATCACATCTGAGTACTAGCACCTCTATAATACGCTAATACCACTGCTTCCATTTTACACGCCTTTACTAACTACTAACCGAGCATCCTGCAATCGAAAATACTGCCAAGT
This sequence comes from Chrysoteuchia culmella, assembly GCA_910589605.1. Classification (NCBI taxonomy): domain Eukaryota; kingdom Metazoa; phylum Arthropoda; class Insecta; order Lepidoptera; family Crambidae; genus Chrysoteuchia; species Chrysoteuchia culmella. The sequence goes on along the minus strand of OU342651.1, from coordinate 13,290,154 downwards.
TAGAATTACCTCCTTTTTTGAAGTTGGTTGAAAGGCAACCGTGTCCACTACTCCATCGGGGAATAAACAGAATGTCCTCACTACGGTGAGATTGCGCTTTCGTTCGTTATCAAGTTGGCACACGCGAAGCCACCATCACAAGGGCCACATCACAGCTGAGTATTAGCACCTCTATAATACGCTAATACCACCGCTTCCGCCATTTTACGTGACTTTTCAACTTTGCTTTGCTTTTCAAATGCCGTTTCGCATTTTAGCTTTTAGTTTGAGTGGCGGTATTGTGATTTGATATATTTAATTTATGTTTTGTTTTTTAATGTGCTGCTTAACTTAAAATGACAATGAAAGAAAATTCTCTTGTTTTCCATTCGGCCACTTAAACAAAAAGTTTAATAAAGTTCCTCAAAAAATATCAGTTTTTTTATCTATAACGGTGAACCTCTTAGCCTTCATCATCCTGATGTTAAGATTCAAGGTGGGATCGCGCTCTTCCAGGTATCCTCAGGAATCAGCCATATTAATGTCCCCACTTCTGGGACACACGCCTTTCTTGCGAATGTTAAGGACATTACATTCGTAAAAAGAGAGAACATTCGATCCCTAAGCCAGAGGGGATCAAGATAATAACTTTTTGGTCACCCATCCGACCATAGCAAAAGTTGATTAAATCTTTCTTTCTTAATCATTCTAATAATAACACCGACTTTTAAAATCTTCGTAAATTTCCGTCTAAATAAGTATCTTCCTAAGAACATAACTAAGGTAAAAAATATTGTCTATAGAAATTCTAATACTAAAAGTAGCTAGGTCATCTTAATATATATAAATCTTTGTCTAATATATATAAATGTTTGTCCGCGATGGACTCCTAAACTACTAAACCGATTTTAAATTAAATTGGCACACCGTGAGCAGTCTGGTCCAACTTAAGAGATAGGATAGCTTTGATCCCAAAATTCCCACGGGAACGGGAACCACGCGGGTGAAACCGCGCCCGGCCTCTAGTAACATTTTTTAGAAATGTTTATTACAAATGAAAATTAATCTTTATTCTTACAATTTTAAGTATAAAGAGAAGCACTAAGTATTGAATTAACTAGTACTATTGAAGTAACTAGTAGTTACTATTAGTAACTTTCCGGATGTAATCGCGATTTTTAATGACCACTTGGTTATGAAACGGTTGAAGTTATTGATAAAAGCGCGACTACAAAGAGTGGTTTTATTCAAAGCTCTAATATTATTTTCTCTAAATTCGAATATATATCTAAAGTTATTTATAATTTAGGTTTCGCATAGACAGAATGTCAATATTGAAGCATGTTGGAACATGCAAATATGCTTTTAGATGAAATCCTGGCTGTCCACACGCTGGACATTGGCTTGCATTTATGAAATCCTGGAACCAGAGATTATATACAAGTCATATAGGTTCTACCTATATGCTATTACTCGTATACATTATAATCTCTGGTTTTTTACTTGACGTTGGCAAGTATACAAACAGTACAAGCCATTAAAAAAAACTCTGGTTGCTTTAGTCTGTAGTTTACTACAAACAAATTAAAATATTTCTAATACCACTTTTTACAGTATGCAATGTAAAATATTAGTAGAGGTATTGTAAGATTTTTTAATTTTTGCTTTTTTCAATGCTTTTTTTTATATTTAAGATAAATTTCGAACCCACGACCTATGGAAATCCGAACCAATGCTCTAATCACTAAGTCTCGGTAGCTCAGTGGTTAGAGCGTTGCACCGGATTTCCAAAGATCGTGAGTTCGAGTCCCATCTGAGAATTCACGTGTGGCCGAGATGATGTTTTCCAATATTTTTCTATTTAAAATTTATCTTAAATCTTTACATAGTATTTGTAATTGAATTTTATGTTTGTGAATGTCATTGCATTAAAAAAACTAATGACTCATGTAAAGATTTTTTCTTATTAATATTTATTTTCAGTTAATTAACTTTTTGTATTCAGGATTATTAAGTTTCTGGTTACCAAATTGTGAATCAATTTACAGGAATATAATAATGTAAAATATAATACATTATTATAAAATGTAATAATGTAAAAGCACGAAAAACTTTAGAAATATGAAAATGTAGTCCCGCTTACGTCCGGTAGGAACGCTGCTCAGTGTAACACATTTTTGACGCTACATCCTCGATACTTACTCGAAAGTTTTCCGTGCTAGGCCTAACTGTATATTTTCGTTCTGTTCAAATAATTAAGTTCATTTCACGAAAGCTGTGATGTTACCATTTACCTGATACAATATAAACGTAATAGCTGTGCTAATGGTGTTAAGTGCGGAGCTGTAAATGATTTACTCTCATTTCCATTCTGGAATTCATTTTTTATTTAGACACTAAGTGTAGACCCTGGATACACCCATAAAATTCAGACAGTAAACTCCTGTTAATTGCGGTATTATAAAGTTCTTAGATTAAAGTTTCGTTATCATTCACATACCTCTACATTAATGAGAATTTGGGGTATTAGTGCTTAATAAACTAAGTATTGTGGTAACCTATTTTGTACAACTGTAAAATTCGTAACCTATTTACGAGCTCAGTTACTTCAAATCTTACATTTTCATCACATTCATATTATTCAAAACAACACACTTTAATTTAAGCGCTTCTAATAAATGCGTTCACTAGTGCACATTAAAAACGAAGATATATTTTCGTCTATTTAAATAAGTATATTGTGTTAAAAAAAATGTTCTTAATCTTAATAGTGGCTTTATTTTGTTGAAGGGCTATCGTAAAATAAAATCTTTTCTATAATGGGAGACCCGAATATAATAGGTAATTCTTATCATAAACTTTTAATTTCATCGTACGAAAGTATAACAAGTTAATTGTTTGTAGAGGCAAAATTTCACCAAAGTTCATGGATTATCGACGTATGATTGAGATTAATGGAAGTTGGTGTTAAAACGAGGATTAATATTCACGGTTTAGGAAGCAACATAAAGCCTACATGGAAATGGTATTAAACACTGGCTCCGATAAACGGCCCAATAAGTTATGTAAAGTGCGGGTGCATCGGGTTACATTACAACCCCTATATGAGATCGGACGCATGCGTGCAGTTCACCGCGCACGGCATATGCGGAATATTAAAGGAGGAAAGAGAAAAAAATTAACTTGTGAAGCCATTTTCGTCTATCGGCCCCCTCGCTTCGGGGCTTCGGTGGACAGAGACCGGCGCGCTATCGCACCGAACGAACGCCCGATCGCTGGCGCTCCGCTTGCTCGCAACCGGTCAGGCCAGTTCGTGTGAATACTCCTTGTGCGACCATAATAATTGTGCAGTGCTACGAGTATACCTACCATAGACAACTCCATTCAAAACTCTCGAAGTTAGTGCCACAACTTTAGTGAAGTGCAAGTTTTCTGAAAGTTTAACCGCTGTGAGATTCAGTTGTAAAGTGAACATTGAGATTTGATAATCGTTTTCAAGTGACGTATTTAGCGAAGTTATTTACTTTGTTACCATTGGAAGTTGTTCAGCTTTTTTGGAAAGTTCAAACTTTGATAAGTACTTTGCAAAAGGAGAATACAACAAGTTTAAACAACGCATGACAACGACGATACAGGTAACTGTTTACATTTTTTACATGTGTATTCTAGTTTTACAAGTTATTTAGTTTTTTAGTGAGGTCTACGTGCGTCTTGCCATTAAAAAATGGCGATAGATTTGAACTTATTTTTTGTCAAAACTTTATTTAACTTAAAAGTATCTTTAGGAAAAGCAAAAGTTTCTGCAAGTGCAAACGTCCGTAGTTACTGTCTATAAATTATGATTTAAAAAAAGTTTCAACATCTCTTTCAAATTTTTTCGAGAATAGGCTATTCGAAACATTTTCACCTGCGGCTTATATCAGCTGTCCCTAAACCGGCTCAAATTCCAAATAAGACTCAAAGTGCATCAATTAAGATAGCCCTTATCTACTTAAAGTTATAAAGGATGGGCTCCGACTCTCCATTAACGGTCACACTGAAATTATAACGCGAGGATATTCTAAATCAAACTTTTTATTTACGACCAAATAACTTGGAGTTCGAGTGCACTCTAAAATAGACAAGTATAATAAAAATCCATAGCATGCCAATAAATTATTGGAGACGTTCTTTTTATTGGAGTAACGAATGGTGAGATGAGTAATGGGCCAACTTTGGCCTATAAATCATGCTTTCCTGAGTGTGAGAAGCTATGCCTGGGGATGTAGAAGTTCTCAGTGATCCCCTTTGCTAGTTTTTCTGATACACTTATCAGAAGTCTGCAATCGCAGCCGAAAAATTGCGAACCGGGGAAGTTATAACGGTGCTTTCTGATAGTTTTGCTCCACCTAACTTGGTATAAAAGTTGCGTTATCTTATATAACGCTAATATAAGTAGCTCGTATGATCAACTACAGTAGATAGGGGTGTTAATAAATATGGTCCTCATTTCTATTTTGTGTTATAATTATAAACACCGTTTGTAATTGTTCTTTGTGTCACCATTAAGTATGTAAAATGTTATTAGTTTTTGTTATACTCGTACAGTAGTTTATAACTACTAAGCATTGTAAAAATATATCTACATAGCTAACTAAATTAATATAAGAAAACATTGATATAATGGTGAAATTGGCTCTAGCTTTCTCTTGTTTTACATACTGCTATTACCTATGTTCTCAAATCTACGTTTCTACTGCAACTTTATATTCCTAAAGTATACTTTATGCGATCGTTATACATATCATAGCTTCTTTATCACCTAAGGACTAAAACCATTTTCATGTACCATCAAATTAAATTCTTTATCATTTCTTAGAAGTTTCGCCGGCGATGTAGCAGAGTTTAGTTGAAACCCAGAGGTTATCGTATTTCATATCGTGGCTACGAACTTGTTACATACGGTATCGTATAAAATGATACTTGAGCTTTGTAAAAGCTCTGCAAATGAAACTTTTAGAAGAAACGATTTAGTAGTAAACTAGAGAAGTAGTATTTAATATTTTCAGAATAAAAAATTAAACATTCTAAATCGTACATTAAGTATGTTGTCTACAAAATTTTACTTACACGCTAAGCTAAACTTCATAATATCCAAATTTATAATTAGTACATTTCAGCAAAAAAATTTAATATAAGTATAATATTAGCTTAGCACTTCACTTGTAATAAACAATCGTTGTTATTGTAACAGAAATAATAAATTTTTAAACAGTTCCTAGTTTGATTGATTTGCTGTTGTTACACGTTTTGGAAGTTACGTTGTGGAAAAGCAGCTTCTGTTAATTTTTCATACAAATAGCTTTTCATAAATAAATAATTTGCTATATTATTTTATTTATCTAAACTGAGATAATTAACTATGATTATATCATTTTAACTGAGTTGAAGTGGCCTTGTTCTATATATATAGAAATTATAAGTGTTTCCTATTTTATTAGATATGTAAATAAAATATTTACCTTCTTTAATATCATTGTAAAAGGAAGAGTTATTAAATGCTAGTAGGTACATATTGATATAATAAAATAAAATAAAAACTTGTAATTATAAGCTTTTTAGCTTTTCGATTATTAAATATGAAAATAGATAGAAGTTAGAAAAAAATATATACTTATATTAGAGCTACAATATATTTATCAAACGTTTAGCTACTTGTAAATAAAAAATTACCTTAATTTTTTCGGCGCTATGTCATTATTAATGAAAAATCTCTCTGTATGAAAATTAAACAAAAGCACCTCTAAATTTTTTTGTTTCTTACAAAACCATAAAATTTATCAGCAAAAAGTTTGTAGAAAGAACAAAAATTGTCGAAACCACTGAACAGCTGATACGGTGATTAATTTCTGTAAAGGGTGCGAGAGGCAATCAATTGGTCGGCGTTGGTGCTCGTCAAGAAAATAGACGTGCTAAATAGGCCACCAACCGATGGTCCGTGAAATGACGTGTCTGTGAACCGATCATTTGATGAACTATTGTTTACGACCATAACGTCGGGCGGGCGAACGGATTCGGTCCGCTTTTCGATTTCCAAATAGACCCATACAACTGCTTACCTATAAGAAATCCATCTCAAAATCCTTTATCAATATTTTTGTACAATTACACCAACTCGCTCGGACTTGTGCTATGGATTACATTACCAGTTTTTTTGTTTAATACACACATAATAACCACCCAGGCCAATACAAATAGACCTGTTTAAATACACAAATATTTATCTGATGCGGTAATCGAACTCAGGAACTACCTCTCCATACCTCTGCGCCAAATAGGTCTTTAAACAAAAGATTATATATCAATATGAACATCACGAGATTCACTTCGATTCTCGGTTTATACGTAAATATCCTATCTATAAATAAACTTCTAAGCGTTGCCAAGCTAAACCTTACGTTGTCAGCGTTATTAATACACATTGAATTGCGTGCTCATAATTTAACCCTGTTTGTATTAAGAATTTGTTGTAAAGATTCCGAGTTATTGAGCGCAAGATAGACATCTAATTCACTAACCAATGGAAATAGACTATCAAATGTATTGAAATATGAACGTGAATGGGTTATTACGCTTCTATTTTTTGGATAAGGTACTCGTTTGTAGGTCGTTAAGAAAATAGTCATGCGAGCAATATTAAGTGAATGCAACGGGGTAATAGAAAATGATGTCCATAAATTATAGTAATGGCGATTGTCAGCTATTTTATTATATTACTTAGAGTAGTCATCTTCTTCAGTACCTACTTTTAATCGCCTCTATGGTCTAAAGGTAACAACCAGCGGTATTAGACCAAGAGGTCCCGGGTTCTCCAGTGTGGGTACATATTGTATTCGGTTAGGTTGGTACTTGTTGTAATTCTGCCTGGCTAGCCAACACCATCTTATATGTCTGACGCCATAGCAACAATATTTCCAGCATTGTTGTGGTCCGGCAGTTAGAGATAAGAAAGCCAGTTCCTCAGTGGTTGGGGATTACGGGAAGGGTGAGCTTCTATATTTAGCCTTATCAATACTTAAGACGATACTCGTAAAAGAATGTTGTTTTTTATATAAAACTATAGGACGGTTTGGGATGTTACAAATCTGGTAATAAGATATACATTTCTTCATACTTTTTTCTACATTTGTAACTAGAACCCGAAACACGATTTTATGATTTTGCCTCGATACTTTTTTCTTTTCGAAATGACCCCTAAAATACGAAAATTCAAGAGTATTCTTAAACCATATTAGATATAAGTAGTACTATTGGAAATTGGTTTAATTTGGTGACACGGATAATATTTAGCCCGTTATAAGCATTTCTCGTTGGTCGCTATAGTTATTTACTACGAATTGATTTCGGGACTTTTTTGGCTAATCTGCCAAACCGGCCTCGATCCCGCACGCGTCGTTTTCTCAGTGCTATATCGCCTTAGTCGTATAGCGCCTTAACATTAGGTATGATATGATGAAGGCTAAGCGTCTCCCCGTTATTCATAAAAAAGTAAGTAGATCGATTATCGATTTAAGGGCTTTCCCACGTTGCCGGAAGCTAGTACTGGTTGGACACGCTTCGGTACTTCGCCCTTTACTGTTTGTCCCTTTGTCCTGGTTTTTTTTCCACCAAAAAGCGCCTCTCTACTCCGCGGCCCTAGTTTACCCGGTTAATTCGTATTGCATCATTCGTTCCACACCATTTTCCTTTTTTTTGCGTTACATCGATCGCTTCGGTGGTCCCCTTGGAGCGCGCGTTTGACAGTAACACGAAAAAAAATATTTTATTAGTTCTTGCTCGGCAGTATTATTTTCTTTTTCGTGATGTGATAGCTATAAAAAATGTTAGTGAAATATTTTCTAACTTTAGTCCTTACTTAATGTAAATTTATATTTGAGTGTGTTACATACCCACTAAAATATAAATTTACATTTACATTTGTGTTTAAAGTAAGTACTTATCTAAAATTTTATAACATTATTTAGAAAGAGGCATAGGGCCCGCATGGTCATTGTAACTTACTCTAATTATCCAGTCCCTAAGGGCCTGTAATCCAGTAGTTGTAGTAGTAGATATCAAATCAGTTGATGACGATGATAATAATATTAGGTACTAGAAGTACTCGTACTTCTATGAGAATTTCTTCAATTTCCGCTCTTTCCCAATTTTTTTTAAGTTTATTTTTATTTTTACTAATAAAACATCATTAAAAAAATAACGCACATGAAAGACAGGTAGTAATAATTACTGGCCTATAATTACGTCGCCTGAATGGGACGCATTTTCTTGTTTGTTCAACTTGCATATTTCTCTGTCGTGTGCAATAAAATTATATATTTATTACGAAACCAATCAATTCCGATCCTTCAGGAGACAGTCATAATAGCAGCGATTACAGGTATAGTAAACAACTTCAATGTATTCAGCTATCGAATGGGTTTCTGAATTATATGTCCTTTGCCAACTCCGCTGTTAATAGCCTCAATCTAGCTGCTACAGGGTTCAAGAGCACGAAGACAAGAAACACTAGTGAAATTTGCATTCCCGCTTCACTCAACACAGTCAACGTAGATGAGACCACCCGCGACGCCCCAGGCAATCAAGTAAATATCAGCTTTATTGCATCTACATAGAACACCAAATCGATGTCATCAACAACTCCCGTTGCACCTATCGTTTGCAATAAGGCGTTCTGCAATCTAGTCTGTACCAATACAGTGAATATTATTGTATCCCGTACGTCTTTTACAGACTCGCTTTGCAAAACAAAGAGGATTCCAATTTGCGGTGTGATATCTACACCGTAAGCGACCTTTTTTAATCTCAGTCCAAGATCTCAAATACAGCTGCAGCATTCGAATCTCATTAGCGGACGAAACAAGGGAAAAAAGCTGAGTGTAATAAATTTTAGCAAGACCCAAGCCGAAACGTTTGTAGTTGCTTTTAATTTGGTTGCCATTGTCGAGACTTCCCGCTGTGCGAGTTTGTTGGATTGCTTGCTAGAATTCCAGCTGTTTCAAACATTACTTACTTCTTATTAGTCGATTAAGAATAGAAATTAAGCGTTGGACGAATTAGATTTATTAAATTAAATTATACCAACATAAACTTAGTAGCCCTTTGTTTCTTAGCAGTATCGGATTCCAGAAACTTAAACTGGTTTCAAATTATAAAGAAATTATATTACCCATAAAATCTTAACACCAATACTAAGAAAGCTTATCTAAGCATTTGACTTCAACTCGTCAAGAACTTCAATTTTGTTTATCTGCCTAGTCGTCGTTAAGTAACCGTATTCGAAACGTGATGTAAACAAGGAATGGAATTGGCGGATAATGTGTTTTGAAAGGTGCAACTGTACAAAGCGCGGCAGATGCAAAGACTCCGAACGATATCATAAATCAAGTGGATCTTGTGGCGGCGTTAAGTCCAATAGCTACCTCTCGAGGCGATTTCGAAGAAGCCATGTTTATTTTAAATGATTGAGGCGATTCTATGGGATCGGCTCAAGATCCCGGCAAATGTGAGATGGATGACTTGCACTTCTGTGTCCTGTGGGCCGCATCGTTGAGCTACGCCGATAAAATTAATAGTTGCCCGCTATATCGATCGCACCCACCGATAAACCCGTTTCGAGTGTGGAAAGAAACTGTTTTACACATCAATCATGTCCAGTAATTGAAAACACGCAGCTGTAACTTCGCCAGCTATACAAAATAATAAATTATAAATGAAACAAAATCCGGAACGAATGCTCTTTTTAATGGTCATATAAAAATGTGTACACATTTCAAGGTTAAAGCGAGGACAACTAAAATTTTTATGGCAACGCGACACGTGTTCCGCAAAGTATCGACACCAAATGTGACCCATCTGTGGAGAGAAGAACGTGCCATTTTAGACCCACATTAAAATTCCCACACATAAAATTGAATGTAAAAAAAGGTTCTACGCCCGACGGCCCCTTTCGTATACAACAAACAAGCAGGTAAGCGAATCTTTACGATCCCTACTAAATGAAATATGCGCAATCCGACGAGGGATTTTACATCTTATTACAGTTGAGTAAAGAGTAAGTTATAAGAATAAAAATTTCACAGCGCCCTCTCACAATATTTTGGAAGTATAAAAAAGTTTGTTTCTTTTCTAAGGTCGGACAAATATAGATGCTATTCCCCGGAGAATAAGTTAGATTTAATTTCTGTGCCACCTTTCGTTACCGAACTACGTTTATTGATAAGCTACTTTGAGTTGTTTTATATGATGTGCTTCCTGGATGTGTTTCAAGTCTCGTATTTTGAATAACTATTCTGTTATCTACATGAAAAGTTTTTAGCTGTATCTTATTTAAAAGTTTTATCATTATTCTGTTGTTTTATATGTAAGTGGGGGGTTCATAAATTGCGAATGTCTACATTTTTTTTTATAAATACATTGAATATTTGTCCAAAGCCTGGCAAAAGTACATTTACAGTATCTCACACAAAATAATGTCGTACAAAAAAGATGTCGAGCCGATTTTACTCTGCAGCTGAATATTAATGGTTTCAACTTGTCATAACAAGTCTAATTCTTGATTACAACCAACACCGGAAAGCCTTAGTTTTTTTTCTATACTCCCGTCTAGTTTACATTGGTATTTGAATACAATAAACTATTTGAATAATCAGACTATAATGACAGTAGGAATCTATAAAACTTATACTACCAAAGCTGTTAACTAAAAAAAATAACCGAATATAACTGTTAACTTTTTACAGTGCGACAGAAAAGAGTAGAAAAATTGAGGGTGCCACTAGTCTTGTACAAGACTACAACTAGCAACACTGTTACTACTACAAAAAGAAGTTTCATTCTTGAAATATTTTTATGAAATTATATGTTCTATACATATTTGTAACACCAACGAATCATATGAATCTAGTAACCATTTACCATTGAGCGGTAACCGGTTACCGCGCTAGACCTCTCGCGCTAAAAAATCCAACACAATAATTCATAATTGTAATCGAAAATTTTCAGGTCTGCAACTAAACCGTTCTTGTCAATTGAGGTTTTTAACGTAATAAATGCTAAATATTTTAAGATACAAATAATTAACTCTTAATTAAACATATTATACAAGGATTCAAAATCCAAGTAGGTTGGTACTTCACACCTTCCATGCATTCTAGCGACTGTTGTTGAGATGTTCTAGCACCTTAGGTAATGCTCGCTTAATTTTGGTCAATTAGTGATTCATCATAAAGTTCACCACCTAGTCTTCACCAACCTATATCAACAATTTAATTTTTATTATTCTCTCACACTATAAATACACTTAAAAAGTGCAATAAGAATGTGATGGACTGGGATCTGTTTATTATGATCTTAATCAGGCATTAATAAAAATTTAATTAATACGTTTGAATTTAAAATGCATAAAATACTTGAGTCGCGCTATAAAATTACGTGTTTTTGTGTACTTCTGTATCCAAGGTAAGAAAAAAAAATATAATCAAGAAATTTAAAATTCAAAAAGGAAATAATAAAAATTTTATCGGTCCCAGCCAGGGATGCACTGACTAGCACCGACTCTAAAAAGTAAATTTTGAAGACGGTTTTTGTTGTAATTATGGGGTTTTATTATTTGGTATTTTTATGGTTTTCATTTTATATTTTCCCTTTTGAAGTCGGTTTTTAAAATTTTTATTTTTGAATTTTCTGTGTTAGATAAGCTAACTATTTTTTCACCATATCCATCGTGAGGAGCGTAATTACTTAGGAATCGTATCGCACCGGTGATTTACTTATTTAATAGTTCCGATGAACAATGTGTGGTCTTCATCATCCGTTCCACTCCACCAAATGATGCTTTATGTAGGCAACTGCACGAGTTACAGAAAACACTAAAATCGATGTAGGTGTACCTTTAACATTTGAAGATTATCCTTGATTTCTCCATGATCCCATCATCAGATCCTGTCTTGACGACAATGGGACCACGACAATGGGACCAACTTAAAAGTACACCCTTTCCAACAAAAGAGAATTATTCAATGTCGTCGTCATACCGTCAGGGCGACATGAGACTTGTTGCTTTTTTCTAGTATATTTTCTTGTTTAATATTTATCACATAAAAATAGCATTGTAAAATGCAAAATTAAAAAGTTAGAATTATTCAAGTCGGTTCATTAATGACCGAGTATTGAGGTAATTAGTATTTAAAAACTCCGATGACGACGCGTGGTCTTCATCATCCATTCCACTCCACCAAATGGTACTTTATGGAAGCAAATGCACGAGTTACTTAAGAAAACACCGAAATCGATGTTGTTATTCCTATAACATTTGAACATCTGGAGAAATCTAGGGATTTCTCCAGGATCCCATCAGCACATCTTGTCTTGACGACAATGGGACCAACTTGGACTCTTTTGAACAAAAAATAATCATTCAAATCGGGTCATAAATAACAGAGTACTGAGGTAACAAACATTAAAAAAAACCATACACACGAATTGATAACCTCCTCCTTTTTTGAAGTCGGTTAAAAATGATACTAATATGCTAACGGATTCTTAAAACTTCCATGATCTATTTATTACCTCGTGAATACGTGTCGTGCAACTTACTTACTTGTAAAATCCGCTGTTCGTTTGCAAATATCGTCGAGATTTGCTAAGCAACTTTCCGGCTTGAATTTCTGCCAAGCATCGCAAAACTCTCAATAAATTAAGTACATCACAGGCACCGCAACTACTTAATTTAGTTTATTGCAATAGAATTTTGTAACTTTTTCACTACTTAAATACGAAAATAACTATATATTATGAAGACGCTAAAGGTTTGGCAGTAGAACTACCAACTTGACAACCGAAAGTTGTGCTGCCCTAAAGTGTAGTTGGTTAGTTCCCCAAAAATCCGTTTTCTACTCTTTTATGTCGCACTTTAAATATGTATAATCAAATTTGAATTCACATGCATGCTAGCTTCGAATTCGTGGTATCGAGTGCCTTCACATTCCAAAGACTTGCTTGAACAATCGGTGACGTGACGAAAGTGTCAAATTGCCGTGCATAGCAAATATAACCGGAGGGCTGATTTTGTAACAAAAACTCGGATTAGTTTCAGTTTCGTCGCTATTTTGCCTGTCATACAGTATGAAAATGTGACAGTAATGACAGCGAAGAAACTGGTTGTTAGGTGATTTTTTGATTGAAAATTAGCCAGCGGAGAGGTGCCGCTGGCTTTGGCTTAGAAAAACGAAGTTCCTTATTTTTCACACCGTCTAGACTAGAGGTGCAGGAGCTTTTACGTATCGTATGATATTTGGAAGGCCCCCAGGTTTAATATCGCGTTTAAAGTACGTTTTCACCTCACACGCTCTGAAAAGGAGGTTTTGTCAATCAGTTTAGGCGTAGAAAATCGCTTTTTGCGGCATAACGCGGCAAAGTACTTTTTTAATTTAATACCTAAAAATATGTCATAACGCGTTCCGAATCGCACTATTGACTTTTTTGTTATATTTGATTCTTATTTTAAATAGCTTTACATTAATTATAATACTCCGTTTTGGTTTAATTATAATATTTTAGTTCATTGACTCATAAAAACAATAACAATAAGATTAAACTATTTGTTATAAGAATTTTATATTAGGCTAGGTGAGATTTTACAAACTATAGTTGGATTTCGGACTGTGACATAAATCTTTATTTTTAAATTGTCTTTGTCTTGTACCTCATGTCAGTGTAAACATTTACGGAATCGTTTTTATTCTTATTAATAAGTAACAATATATTCCTACTTTAAATAACTTTGAATTAACTATAATACTCCCTTATTTATTATTTTAGATTATTTATATCATTAAAACAACGAGAATAAGGTATATTTAGATTAAACTTTATGTTAAAAGATTTTTTTAGCGGAAGTTGACCGCGGTAACAACCATAAAATGTTCCTCGCTGTAATGTTGTGAGGTGAAAAATTGTGTGTTGCGCTCGGCAGAAAAGTTTTTAGCATCTTGTACCTTTGAAATCCTCGCTTCGCTCAGGATTCAATCTTTGAACCACTCGCTACGCTCGTGGTTCAATCCTAGAATCCTTCACTTGCTCAGATTTCAATAAAGGTAACTCGCCGCTAAATAACCATCTTTCCAGCCTTGCATAACAAATAACTATTTTTAGACCCGTTTTTATTTGTTTATACTTAGTCATTTTATCGCAACTTTTGACGAAGAGCGAAGTTTTTCAAGAACATTCAGACGAAAAATTTTAGATATTGTAGAATTGATAATCCAGGACCTGCATCTTCTTTTTTCCAGATTATTCCTCACAACAGCGAGGAACATTTTTATGGTTGATTCCGCGGTCAACTTCCGGTAAAAAAATCTTTAAACATAAAGTTTAATCTAAATATACCTTATTCTCGTTGTTTTAATGATATAAAAAACTACAATAATAAAAAAGGGAGTATTATAATTAATTTAAAGCTATTTAAAATAAGAATAAAATGTAACAAAAAGTCAATAGTGCGATTCGAAACGCATTAAAACATATTTTTAGGTATTAAATTAAAAAAGTACTTTGCCGTGCTAGGCCGCAAAAAGCGATTTTCTACGCCAAAACCGATTGATAAAACCTCTTTTTCAGAGCGTGTGAGGTGAAAAGTAAAATATATGTTTACTTACTCTGGCGTAATGATTAAAAAAAGCAATTTGAAAACCAAATCTTCTAGAAAATTGGTCCAGTGACGACGCTATTCGAAGAGATTCGTTCGTTAAGAAATTCAAATAGATACTTAAAAAACTAAATTAGTTTTATAAAAAAAACACTCTAATTCAATAACATTCATTACATGAGCATAAAAGGAAAAGTAGAATTTCTTAGTTTTCACGGTACCGAAATGTTAGCACTATTTAGTTTAAAATACCTATAGCTATAGCTTTATCTATATCCTATAGCTATAGTTCAATTAATAATATTTTTTTAATAAGGGGAAAGCTATATGTAGGAAGGCTTAAGTATCTGCTCTTTTGACTAGTCGATCTTATTGCAACCGACTAGTCGGCCAGACGGCTAGTCGGCTCATCTCTAATTTTACATTTCTACAAAGTTATTTATTGTTATGGCAGCAAACGAAACAATCCAACACAACTATATTATTAACAATATTTACTTGGCAAGTCAAGCCAAGCATACTTTTGACAGAGTAGGTCTTTAGATAATTGTATATGTTACAGTTAAAAGTCTTAATCAGTTCTTATAACTGAAAAAATCTGTCAAAAGTACTTTTCACCGATGCCCTTGGAAAAAAATAGTTAAAACTGATTTTCTCAGATAAGAGTACTTTTAACTAAGGACGTTGGTCAAAACCACTTAAAACTGCAAAAATATTGGGTACTAGCGGCCGCTCGCGGTTTCACCCGCGTGGTTCCCGTCCCCGTGGAAATATCGGGATAAAAAGTATTATATATTCCTAACCAGGCTATCTATCTACTACCTGTGTACCTAATTTCATCCAAATCTGTTCAGTACTTTTTGAGTTTATTAATTGCAAACAAACAAACAATCAAATCTTTCCTCTTTATAATATTAGTATAGAATTGGATAAAAGTGACTTTGACTAAGAATGTTAACCAAAACCAAGTGACCTAAAAACCTTACAGACAGACTCGCTTTTTTCTTCTCTCGTCTGGGCACTCGGATTGCTATGAATTTTGACAAAATTGCTTTTAACCGAGGGCGTCAGTGAAAAATACGTTTAACTGACTTTTTTTTAGATATAAGTACTTTTAACGACTTTTAACTAACTTCCGACAGGTCAAAACGAACACATGACTTAAATTAAAATTCTAGAGATATATTTTTATATTGTGTTACCGGTATCAAGAGTAGAACTTTAGCTTTCAACTTCTTCACAAAACATCCAGTGCATTAATGTTATCTTATTATCCGCGCTATAATGTTTGGATAATATTAATAATATGATCAATATCCACTGTCCATCCTAATTACAATTGAGTTTCGTTGTTTCGTTTTCTTGCGGTTTCTCGTAATTATAAAAGAAATCTTATAAATAATATTACTTGGTGATTCGGGAATCCTTTGATAATATGATACCATCTTTTCTGAGGATAATATTAAAGGAATAAATCTTATATTCTTGAGATAAAAAGAAATTTTAGTGGCGTCATAAGCGTAATCGTATAGATTTCTTTTAAAAGGCTATTGATGCAATATAAATAGATATACATAATTTTGTTTTAGACTATTTACTTTTGACATATTCTTTGTATTCGTTAAAATAAATTGGTGGAAAATAGGAATTATCCATAAATATCTTGCTATTGATAAGTTAGTGTTTTGCAATGATTTTATATGGTGTACTTAAAGTATCTTTGGTGTTTTGTCATGAGGTTATTTTGTATTTTACCAAGACTTGTGTCCTTATTGACTGCAAATCCTGGGGGCCTACCGCCATCTCTTAGAGCAGTATTGTTTCAATCTTACCATGTTATTTTGTACTACGAATCTCTTAAAGTAAGCTTGTTTTTTGACGGAAGTTTTGTGACGTCCTCGCTCAATCATCTCCTCCAAAGTGTGAAGTGTGTCAAAATTAAGAAAACTACAATAAAAACAAAATGCAAATAAAACTATAGATGATAGTAGTCCCGCTGAAGCGCCCCGTAAACAATCAAATTTCTGTTAGATTTCGTATTTTTCAAATTTATTTGTCCGCTGCGGCTATTTTTGATGCGTTTTATTTCCGTTATTGGACAAACGTGGTTGTCAAAAAAAAATACAATATAAAATTATCGTTTCGTCGTCTCAGCCACATAAAACTACTGCTGGGTATAGGCCTCCCCCAAAGAGGGGGGGGGGGGGGGTTGCCATAATCGCCACGCTTGGCAGGCGGGTTGGCGATCGCAGTATGGCCAAGTTTGAAGGAGACGCTGCCCGTCTCCTGAAGGCTGAGTCCCTTAGTCGCCTTTTACGACACCCACGGGATGAGAGGGGGTAGTGCTATTCTAAGCCGACATTACACAGCACTTTACACACACAAATTATCGTTTATCAGGCTTTAATTCATCAAACCCGAGCCGGACACCGGTGTCCAGAGAACAATGGAATATCTGCGTATCATAATCCAGGCCCTGAAAAGTAAAAAAAACTACATCATAAACAAAATCTCTCACATACTTATGCGTGCGTGTGACCTGCCCCGTGGTTGAGATAAAATCACTGATTATATTTACTGAGTTGGAATTTCACGGGTCGACTCAAAGTTGTCTTAAGTTTGTTAGACACCTCTTCCTTGTGTCTCTTTGAATAAGTTAATACTTCTACTCGCATATTAAATCGTAGCTTTTGATATTATAAATGACTTCGGTTTATGTTTAATGTGACTAATTTACAATAAGAATGGTATGCTTATTTAAACTAAAGAGTGCTCACATTTCGGTACCGTGAAAACTAAGAACTTCTACTTTTCCTTTTATGCTCCTGTAATTATTAATGTTATCGAATTAGAGTGTGTTTTTATAAATCTAATTTAGTTTTTTAAGTATCTATTTGAATTTCTTAACGAACGCGCATCTCTTCGAATAGCGTCGTAACTAGACCAACTTTCATTGAAACAGGATTTAGTTTTCAAATTGCATTTTTTAATCATTATACACATATATAAGAGTACCAGAGTAACTACACATATATTTAACATGAATATTTTTAATATCATAGTCGATATACTTATCTGAAAATTATATGAAATTTAACTAAATTGGTTGGTCTAGCGTGCAGTGACGAAATTGAAATATAATGAGATTTTAGTTTTACAGCTAATCTCCCTTCTTAATAATCTTGATCCGTTTGCACCGAAAGAGGTTCATCATACGCTCGATCTAAACAATTTAAAATAAAATCAGGCTTTCAATTTATACTCCGTATAAAATATATGGATAATGGCCGCTCCGATGGTTACTTCGACGTCTAAAGGACGACGGACAATCAAAACAATAATGTTATGATAGGAAGCAGCGACGGTCTGTTTATTTTAAACATTCGCCGACATGAAGATTATCTTCCTTGTAATGGTTTAGCCGCGAGCTGTGTGTTTTACTTCATACTGTTGAACCATTCCATAAGCAATTGTTTACAGAAATTAAAGTAAACAAGTAAGCGGCGATCCCATTGTTTGTAATTAATCTTTTGAGGGCACAAATTGGAGAGGCCGCCGCCGTAGTGCCATCACCCAACCAAAAATCGATTTTAATCATACAATACTGGTACGGACGAGAAAATTCAATTATATACAATACATAGAGTAGACTATAATACGGTTCTTATCAACATTTCACTTATTTCAACGGAATAAAAAATATATTACAAAAAAAAAACAGCTCTTGTAAGCAATTTAAGTTTATTTTTCTAAAACATTGTCAAGAGGAATGTAACTGTTAAAATAACCAATGTTTGTCATTAAATATATATGCGCTCGCCGATGATTGTAAGTAATCATCTTGTTAACCAAATTGTTCTATAACTGGTTTCGATTCATTGCCCACTGGTTACGTTAGAAAAAGCTAGTATGCTTGCGGTGAGCAAAAGGTTCGATAATTTATATCTAAAATGAGAAAACATTAAGACGAGAGTTTTATCTGTACGGTGTAAAGATCTACGCGAGATTACCGATAGCGACGAAAAGTTCGATAATAACGTCATTATTTACAGATTTTGTCACGTCAAAACGTTTAATTATCTCATCAATATTGAGCTTTAAGCGAAGAAAGCCGGTTAGCGGTCGACTTAATAAAATCGGTGTTAAGGAATACATCAAAAAGCTATTACCAAATGTAGGTACCGTTTCACGGGGTGTGTACGTACAAGGAGTTATTATTCCAAATCGTGCAGTTGACTTCCGAGCCCGATGTGCGAGTAGATCGAAGTTTACTGCCTATAAAGTCTTTATTGCCCATTGTCGACGATTATTACTTAACCCTCATGACTTATGAAGTAATAAATTCGATCTTCTCATACCGATCGTGCCACAGTTCCACCCAGGCGAGTTTCGGTGCGAGTAAATAATAAACTTGCGTTTGACTTTAGTGGTATCTACAAATAAACCTAACCAAAGATAATATTTGGAAATTAAACTCGAACGATACTTGATATCAGTACAAACAGTTTAAGTTATCGGCAACTTGTTTAATCTCCGTTTGTGAAAGTTTAAAATTACAGTATTCTAAGAAAACCAACGTGTATAATGCGCAGTGTTGTATAAACATTTATATCGTTAATACGAGTATCCAAGTGAAGTATTTTTTTTAATCATAATTCAAGTACTTCATACCTTTAGGTACCTATTCAATTATACTTTGAAATAACTAGAATGGAGATAAATAAAAAGTTAATAGTACGACAATTTATAAAGTTGCTCTACCAAATATAGAAATACAACCCGCAAATGCCAATGCAATTGCGTGCCTGAATCAATAGATGGAAGATCGCAACGAGCTTAAAATATCTCCTAATGGATAAGCTGTAAATACCCCATTTGTAATTGCAATGCGGTGATTGTTTAGCGGTTAGGGTGGTATTGTAAATCATGATACTTATCTCATTTAAACTTAAGTTGCGTGTAGCCTAACCAAACATTTCTTACATATTCACACCGACCCAAAGAGTTCATTTGAATTTGGAGATTTCCCTAAATTTAACAAGAAGCGTGAATAACGTTGAACACAGCGTTATTGCGCGAGGGATATGAACTACAAAAGTATATTTTATAGAAGGGCCATTGGCTTTATTGAAAGCCGTTCTTGCTGTCTGTCCCCGCCTTCTGAGGCATAAAGTTATTTTCACAACAAAGCACACGGGCCTCTGAGCTCCTTATATTGGACCTCTCTAGAGCCGGCCCATTGTAATCTTAATGCCGTATTATATTAATGCGATAAACATCTTGGAGAAGTGCTTTTTTTTTGGTGAATTATCTGAGTTTAATATTGGCATAAACACAGTTGTACCAGGGTACCATTTCTCTGGTTACAGAGACGCTATCTCCATTCTCAATCGAAGGGGAAGTATCTAATTCTATTAATACAATCTTTTTGAGAAGTTCCCCATCTAATATTTCCTTAGACGCTTTACAAAGATGAGCGTCCGCAATTCGATCAGTAATTTAATATCAACAAAAACCTCATATAGTAAAACCACTCCGTTTTATAAGATTTGGAAGCTTTACCGAAAATATTTTCAACTTCCTAAAAAATTATATGCACCGAAAATTCAGAGGTGTGAAGAAGAGTGATTTAATACTGACTCAAACTTGATTATTGAAATATGTGTGTCATTAAATTATGACATGTTATTAAAAATAAATAATGTCGGTCGTATTAAAGCACTCGTGCTGGATGACAAGGCATGAAAATCCAAATTTAGTGCGCATTATGTCAAGAGAGCGGGTACGCCACGCACAATGAAATTCTGTGCTTCTCTGAATAATTGCCGTGTTTAACTCTACAGATTTAGTGTCCCGAGTTGCATCACAATAGAGGATTTAGTCCGTGAAAGAAACTAAAAAGCCATTGTTCGGTTGGGACAAGAAACGGCTATGTGGATAAAACTTAGAAGATTGCTGTTTTTGTTGGCAGTTAGTTTTTGTAAGTTATCTTTTTGGTGGCAGATGTGTAACGACATTTTGAATATTATGTCTTCCTATTGTTTTGTGTAATTCTGTGTTACCTCCTAGCCACCTCTTTTAGCGTGTGTTATGCTCTTACTGTTGAAATACCATATACTATTTTGTTGACATCCTTTCAAAATATATTTGAGTTTACAAAACTAGTAAGAGAAAATGTCTGAAAAGAGTTTTTGTGAAATTGAATTCTCTACAATTGGAATATGGTATGCGAAATACGGTATCGGTTATAATAACATAGCAGTACAATGTGTCGTTATATCCCGTTGAGTAATAGCCGTGACTTAGCTCCACAGATTTATAAGCCGCCGCAGCTACTTCCACAAAGGAATATTTAGAGCGAGAATGAAACTTTTGCGCTGCGCGCCCATATTTTATTTCTTTAGTGACATGTGAATGTGCATTTAAGGTTTTGTAAGGCATGAAGCAAGTCGAGAGCGCTGTTTGTCAGACTTGATTGTGTTGGCACCATCAATTTATTGTGACCATCGAGTCTTAAAGAATTTTAAAAAGAAAACAATGTCTTGATCTATCGAGCATGAGAAAATGTTTTCGTTATTATTATCAAACATGCTTCGTATATTTCAACAGTTTATAGTACAAACTTCATGTTGTGGTCAGGTTTATTTACTTCTAGTGGCTCCACAATGGTCTGGCTGGAGCGAACTTTAAAAGCCCAAATTCTGCAATGTTTGTTCCACACTTATTTAAGCATGTTGGGCAATGAAAAAATATTTTACTTGACCTTTTTCTCAGTATAATTTTGTCCTCGTTGTTTGCTGTTTTGACTTTTTCAACTTAGTAATGAAACACATTTTCCTTCTTAGAATTGCGTAATCTTGTAATAGGTACTCGGAAGACAAAAACAATAAAGTCTCCTTGATGAAAATTTTATGATTACTTTTCGCTTCAATCCAAAAACAATTTCTTCTTAAAAATCTCTCTTCATTTAATTTTATTTACGAACATTTTATGATAGTAACGATGTGACTATTAACCGTTTCAATCGTCTATTGCTTTCCGAGTTATTAAGCGTGGTAGTGTGAAGTTTCACTCAAGGCGTGAAGCCACAGCACAATGGGGTTTATTCGTGAATAAATAACGAAGACTGAGCCATTTCTATCCAGCCAGGATCACCGTCCAGTCCACAAGTCAACACTTGTTCTATAATTCATGCCTGGTTGTATATTTTAAAGTTACCATTTGAATGCAATTTATATAATCGAGATATAACTAGTATCTGTATTACACTGCCGCACAATTTATAAATGCAGTAAGGAACATCAGCACTGTTTTGAGAAAAAGGCGGGTAAAGTTAAAAAAAAGTTTTAAGGCGTCTCTCGTTACCTATTCATCTGATTTTCAAAAATGATGTATGTACTAAAAGAGCAAAACACGGCCAACACCTTAGTATACATTTTTTTGTTCAAAACTTAATATTTTGTATTTAAAATAAAAAAAAACTGTTCATATTATGATGTAATTAAGTTTTCGCGTGATTCAAATGATGCATAAACGCCGTATAAGTGTTACTTACTGCATTTATTACTAGATTCTGCTACTTACTGCAAATATGTTAAGAGTTGAAGACGAGTTTTTAATATTACACCATAATGTATGCACTGTATCCATTTGTTATACTGCATTTATAACTAGGAGACATATAAGAAATTTCCGAATCTAAATTTAAGTTATGAAGTAAATGGGTGTCATACTGCATTTATTGTGAGTTAATAACATTGGGAAATTTGGGACTTTGCCAAATAGAGAATAGAGAAAAAGAAATAAAATTAGTACGAATATACTTTTAGAGAACATTTATTAAAAAAAACACATACATTTCAATTGACTTTAATCACGTTTAGGCACATATTACCCTGTCAATGTTGCATAGGCACTTAGTCAATCTGAATTTCTTAGAAATAATAAAGAATCAACAGTTATATACTTATCACCAAAAAAAAAATCTTTTGAAAAATCTTTTCACTCAGAACCACCAATCAGAAACACCGATAGCAACATTTTTTTGATGGAACTACGAGCTCTCTGTGCTTTGCTATTAGCATTAATCTGAATGCCGGCCGCCGTACTGAAATCGCTTTGAGGACTATACTACTCCCCATGGGCATTTCAAGATTTTAACAGTTCGGGGACTGTAGTCGCCATGGGCGTAATAGCAGATAAAAGTTAGAAAATACACTTGGTAGACATTTAAAAACCCTTTCATAAATCAAAGAATTTGAAATCCATGTCCATATTAAAATTAAACGTTTTTGTATTATTTGTATCAATGTTAATTCACAATTTGCAAAATGGAAAGCTAATACCTATTAGAAATCAGTCGCAAATTATCTGCATCTATACTTATCGATATCTGTAGTCTATACGATAATCAGGCGCATCACTAATTGAATAGCAAATCTCTAATCAATTAGTGATGCACCTGTGTGTACATACAACGAGAATCCCCGGGAATTAACTGGTACCGATATCATTGTATCGGAGAATTGGTATACACTCTCGGTGCTCAATAATAGTAAAAAACCATTCAAATTAATGTGTTAGATTTATGATTTTTGAATTGTTGCATTTTTCAATGCTATTTTTATACTTATGATAAATTTCATATAGAAAAGTATTGGAAAAAAACAACTCGGCCACAAGTGAATTCGCAGATGGGACTCTACCCACGACCTTTGGAAATCCGGTCCAATGCTCTAACCACTGAGCTACCGAGACTTGCGAACCACCGTCGAAATTCTCCAATAGTTTAAAATGGCAGTGGTGGCGACCCTGTCAATTTAGTCACGCCTATTATTTGTAAGATAATGGAAAGTGTTCTGAATACCTTGTCGTAGGCTGGGTTTTACCCCGGCTCTAAAAGAAAACTATCTTCAAAATGGGTGAAATAATCGAGAGGTATGGTAAGGGGTAAGCCGTCTTTCATGTCTCGAAGGCTTTTTACATGGTTTGAAAATAACGCCTTATAAGCAAACTTTCATCATATCAACTTCCCGACTGGTTTGTGTGTCTGACTATCGAACTTCTTGAAGTTCTTGAATTTGAGTTCTCATTGCTATTCAGGTTCAATACTCGTTGTTGACTATTTCTGCTACATACTCAAATTAACGATCTGCTAATTCATGTTATTTTCTTCTAATACAGAATTTTTGCTTGTAAGACTAAAAAAGCTTTGCATTACTGGCAAAGGTGAGAAAGTACTTCACGCTGGAACAGTTTGCTCAAACGCAAGCTCGATTAAGCATGGAGTACTTTTCTCACTTTTGAGGTGGTTTCCCAATACAACCTTTACACGCTTCAGTTCAAGAGGACGGTTCACAGTTCGGTCAGTGTGCAGCTGAAATGGTTAATCTCATCCCCATCACCTACTCTCAAAAAGTTATGGATATCTCAAAGACACGCGCTCCGCATTTGTTAGCTTGAGTGAAACTTAATTATCGCAGTCTGTGTTTTGGTATATCCAGGCTAGTGCGATCATCGTAGATCGCATCATCGCTTACCTACATGGTATCAGTGCAGTAACCGCTGTTTGCGTCATATTATACTGAACTGAGATCAGTAATGGCATCACATAGCATGTGGTGCTAATAACAAATATTATTCTATTTTATTCTTACCATCAGGCGAGGTAAAGGTCAAACGCTGACCTATCTATTACAAAATGATGCGACTTTGAACTTTGTAACGTGTAAAATCTAACTTTGTGATTCCTACTTATTTCTTGATAATACTTGTTTTCCTAAAGTTTTCATATAACCACTCATTTTAAATAGCTCAATATAACAAAAATAGATTATTGTTCTCAGTACCGAGTATCGGTTTTCCCGGGTCCATCACCCTTCAGTACCGGTACCGAAAAAAACTTGGAACCGACCGACCCCGGTTATGTATCAGCGATAAGGAGCATCACTAATTGAGTGGCGACCATGTACGGCGCAAAGCATGCTTTCAGTACTTCGGATTATGCTTAGAAATTTCTAGAAACGGTAAACTGTACATTGAAATATACACCTTAAGAACATAGACGGAAGATTGGATTCAGATTGTTTATTATTAAAAATATTACAATTTAACTTTTTTGTGAAAATAAGTGAAAATAACAGAAAATATGAATTACCGATGATAATGTTATGCCTCCTTTAGACTAATTAGTCTCTCGGCTATAATTTTTCACATCAAAACTGCACAGTATGGCATTTTTCTAATTTTTCTCTATATTATTCCGCGTGGAGGTTACGATCGCGACTGAGTAAGCAAAACGACGATGTACTTGAACATAGGCAAACCTTTGCTCATATGGGGCTATGCGGGTACCGCCCACTTGCGACTTCTACTGTTTTTTCTGTTCTGTGGACTTGACTGAAGCGCGCGGCGCGGCTAGCTGCCGCCCGCCCCTCTCACACCCCTTTACTCGAGTAGTTATAAATGCAGTAAAATACTTGACAGCCTCATAATTTTTGAAAACGCTTCATTTGTGTTCAAATTTTACCCTAATATTAACACAGTAAATAATCTTAAGATAGGTAAAATCGTAAAAAAAGGGAGTAAAGGTTCTGCGGGACTTAACATTAACGCCGTAATTTACATTTACTGCGTTTATAATTTGTTACACTCATAAAGGATTATTGAGTAGCCTTACTATTTACGCAGTATAATTGGTAATTACTGCGTTTTTATTAAGTGAAATTCATCGGCTGTTATTAGCAAAACATAACAAAAAATTATTAAGTAAACTTACTGCATTTGTACTATGTGTACAATTTTATTGCCTATTATTAAGACACAACAATAATGCTTTAATTGACATTTAATGCATTTATGCTATGTTGTACCTTTATCAACATATAATATTTACATATTATTAAATCCGTAAGGAGTCTTACTGCTCTTAAATCATGAACAACAAATTAAAATTTACACTTTACTGCGTTTATGCTTTTTGCTATCTTGGCTTCTATAGGGAGAAAAAAAAAACGGGTCTTTGATTTATATTAAGCTCAATTTTGCGATCTCGAATACATAGTCAACTCATAAACGCAGTAAGTGGTACTTACTGCGTTTATAAATTGTGCGGCAGTACAGTAATAACTGATTTTGTTTTTACATAAATTACACCACAAAGGATAGCATAATCTAAATTATATTTAAACACGCTTATCATGATATGACATTATGACAGATTGTTAAGAATTACTTTTATTTATTTATAAATTTTCTAGCCCGAGCCCTGATTTTATTTCTATTTCTATAAAGACATTTTCATCCCGTATTTCACAAGAACTAAATTCATGACACTTGAATTGGCCTATATCATTTCGTGTCAAACTCTTCTTTATCCCTAAATTCATCAAACTAGCTATACAACGGAAGTTGTATAAATGTTGGACAAATACAAGTTTTTGGGCCTTCCACTGCTATTCTAGTAGGTACTGAACATAATAATTATTCAGTTTTAAGCGGGTAGTTTTATTTATGACACGTACGTTACTAAACAACGGTCTGTTGTGAATGTTGCCGGCTTTGCTCAAGTACTAGTTGATTTGTGGGGTCCATGTCCTACTTGTCTGCGACACCCAAAGTAGAGCGTTTAGGGCTTAATTATTTAAGCATGCCCGATGATTTCATCGCTGATTAAGGTTCCTGAGCTTTCTCTTTGTTTGAGTTAGTTTAGACAATAGTTCATCTTGATGACACTAATATTTTTATTGAATTCATGCATAATTTTGCATCGAGATTGGGATGAAAATGCACACTTGGCTTTTATATTAACACACTATTTTAACTTTTGTTTAATTGTTTTTGGATTTCTAATAAACATCTCGTGCCTATAGAAGTATGTGACATAAAAGGACAACTTTGATTTATCTTATTTACATGAGACAAAAGCCTTTAATTGTCTATGTTTCCAACATTAATGTTACCTTTACTTATATACGAGATACAATTAATTAGCAACAGCACAAACAGTAAAAATCTTTAATACAGCGAATTTTTTTTTAATTAATAAGGTAGTATGGACAACAATACAATTATGTCAAAGTAAAAGGAAAACATGTGCGGCTTTCTTATTATGTAATTCATTTATAGACCTTTTAAAATGTACTGATGCCGAAGCGCCAGTATTAGTACTAAGTAATTAAGGACTTTTTGTATCACATTGTAAATTAAGTTTATGGTAAATGTCTTCAAACCTTAACCTAAAAATGAATAATTTACTAGCTGAAGTACAAATAATTTATACTCAGATACACGGGGATTACTTAAGATCCAAGGTTTCACTGCTCTCCTTTACTTGTCTCAAACAAATTGTGTTAAACTTTTAACAGAAATTCGATCCTCTAAATGCGATCTAAAAGCTCCTCTGATGTAGTTTACTGTTAGTATTTAGGTTTCAGAAACTTCAGGATACCCCTTTGAGGAACTAATGCCAGTAGATCAAGTGAGATTGAGTAAAACTCCTTCAAACTGACCTTGGGATTAACCCTTTCCACTCCATTGGCATTACTAAATTCCCAGCAAAAACTTACAATAAAACTAAAGAGGACGGGAAAATATTCCTATGATAGTATGTAAAGAAAACGATTCAGAACAAAATTATCTACAACGTCATCTTGTGTTTACTCAAGACCATTTGTAGAACTCTTCATTACAAACAACTTCTTCGTTAGAAAAACACTGATATCTTAAAAAATAAGAAGAACAGCTACGATTCGCAATGGTTTTGAAGTTTAGAGTAAACATGAAAAACATTCGTATTACTTTTTCTTGCCAACAGTATTTTAATAAGTACAGTATATTAGATAAAACGACGTATATTTGCATTACCTTTTTCAGTTTTATATCGTCTTCATTTTCAACGTATTAGTAGGAAGCTAAGACTCTAATCAAATGTGTAAATTTCATCAGCGTAAACTGTTTCAACCGTTCATCTAGACTTGACAAAATTATCGGCGTTCCTGCGAAGTTCATTATGTACACCTAATAAAGTAGGTGCACCTCCAGTTTATACCAAGTATAGCAGTTACTTGGGCGTTATCTCGCGCCAACCGACGGCATAGCGTGACTTGCCAATTAAACGTACTTGCCTCGGGAAAGTCGTATTTAGTACGTTTAGCTTTGTTACACCGGTCTCACACTGCGATACTAATCTGGCGTTCAGTACACTCGAACAATGTTGACTTGGCAAAATTATCGCCTGACTTTTTTACACCATCTATTATAGCTCAAAGATTCGCCGTTTATTCATTATTACGCTGGTATTTATCCACTTTTTAACAAATAAACATAACTACGCCCTTTATTTTCAAAAGGCAGAGTAAACAATTTGCTTAAAGCCAACAATTTATTTAAAGAGTAACATTCAACAATAATAATACAAAATTCAATTTCAAACTGAACTCGCGTCTGAAAATTCAAGCAAGCATTTTCACTCAGACACAAGGCAGCGAAAAGACAGGTAACAATTTTAGCGCTATAATTTGAGAGAAATAGTAATAGTTGGCGGAGACTGAATAATTGCCATTAGCATAAGTTTCAATGAGACTATGGAGCGTTATACAAATATTGAGGAGACAGTTGATGAGATCGGATCTATATTTGCGGCTTATTTAACTTTGACAATAGCTTTACATTTCAGTCGCCTCCATTCAGAAACTTGGGCTTGCAAGTGACTATTTCACCTTCTCATTCAATATTCAGAACCGCAGCAGCTGCTTCTGGTAATTTTACATTACTCAACGATAAACAACATAAATCAATATAACCCTCCTTGAGTTTGGGGACGAAACATTCCCGGTGGTGTAAGTTTACTACCTGCTTACTTCGCATTTGAGTAATAATGTGACCCTTGCGCCATATTAAATTTATGCAGTATCGGTCAAACTTATTTTTGTTATCGTAAAGGGAATTTAGCATTAAGAAGGCACATAAATTCTTTGAATGTCTTCTTTACGACGAACTAAGCGACGACCTGTTTGGCGCAGTGGTACTAAGCCCGCCTTCTGCGCCAGATGTCCCGGGTTCGATCCCCGGACAAGACAAATATTTGTGTGCATGGACATGCCTATTTGTCTTGGTCTGGGTGTTTTATATGTATATTATGTATGTATTTACAAAAAAAGTATATAAAAATGTTTATCCGTTATCTAGTATCCATAAGACAAGTTCTTCATGAAACTTAACGTGGGCTAGATAATTGGTGTTTGTATGCAATTATTTATTTATATTTATTATTTATGTTAAGGCATAGTACTTTCTCTTGGACGGGAAACCGTAAATATGATAAATAGCCCGATTTTAAATTCGATTCGATTAAACATGAGGAATTCACTTAAAAAATATATTGAACATTGTAAGGGTCAAAATGACATTTAGGGAATATCCCACAATAATTTTACTATTATTTTACGAATTTGAATTACCATATTAATTCGGATAAATTGCATTCGACTCATGAAATGTCTGTCCGTTTGCGTGTTGCATGGAGATCCATTAATTTATCCAGCGGTGCTGCCGCCAACAAACAAATTATGGATGCAAACACGAGCCAACACGCGACCCAGTCCTGAAAGCCTTTTGCTTGCTTTGTCAATTTCGTTCCTCCGTATCGTGGCTGCTCGGCCGAGTAATTTGATAAATGTTATTGTTATTGGCAGCGCCAACAGAGGTAATTGTTTGGGTTTGCTCACGCCGAGTAAATATAAGTACCCACCTACATAAATAATGTGAATACATTTGCTTTGTATCAAGTCACATTATAGTACTAAGTGGATTTACATTAAGCCCTTTGTCATTCTGTTTGTCTAGGAGGTAATTCACTTCACTATCAGATTTCCCAAAACTGTTTTCCTATTATATGCGGTTGGCTTTTATGTAATCTAAATGAGAACTATTCTAAGCGTCATCAGCTCTGCGCTCTTGAATCGCCCCACAACCAAGTCTCTCTGCAAGTTACATGTACAATTCCAGTTTCGTTTCTGGATCCATTTGAGATATAGTTGTGCAACAACTTTGTTTGCGTTAAAACGTTTTCATGTTGATGGTAAAACTATTTTGCATTTGTAGGAAGGTTGAATTGAATTGTAATATTTGGTGGAACAAATATTGATTGAAATATGGGTGGTTTTACGGTTTAGGTAAACTTACCTTCAATAATGTCTTTTTAATGTCACTGTACATTCAAGAAAAAGAGTTATTTGTAATTTGTCATTTTGTGTATTCATATTTTATTTGCTAATTCCGGTTTCTCAAGCCTGGACAAGATAGTTACCTAGCTTAGCAGGTCTAAGTAACTTAAGTCAGTACCTTTTAGTACAATGCCCCGAGCATACACATAGAAATTCCGAGGATATCAGTCACGACATATATTTGCATACGTAACAATGCTTTGCCGAGTTCTGAAATTCACATACATACAACATAGTCGAGTTTCTTCGCTGCCACTTGGAACAGGGTGAGACTCACATACTGGGGTGTAAAAGGGGGGATCTGAGGAGGGGGTTTACACGGTTCTACTAATTTCGCAGTCTCATGGGTTCAGGAACCGTGCATTTGCCCGCCTGTTGCCACAATCCCGTCTTACTGAATGGATTAAGCTTTTGCGAGAATAATAAAATTGATGCCAAAATTTGTATTGTGCAGGATCTCCGCAGGCTTTTCGTGTTCCGAAGTCTCAAAGTTAAGCTGAGATGAGGTAATTGCCGCAGGCTCGCTTGTGCTGTCGTTACGAGATTTATTAGACTTTCAGTGGAATGTAAATAATTTGTGGCAACAAATACATTTTTGATCTGCTATTAGTACCTAACTTGGCGCTTTTTAGAGGGTAATATTGTACATATAACTTTACTTAATTTGTTTCTATTTTAGTTTTTAAAAAATAAAAGCAAAGTTTTTATCTTTTGAAAATAATCAAGCAGTTTGATATCGATCTGTTATTTTAAGAATGGATTTATGGCAATCTAATAATTTTTTCATAGCTTTTTTTGGCTCGTTTTATAAACCACATACCACGCATAAAATTGATCTTTCAACCACAAATGATTATATAAATCAAATAGGCAAAAATTAGTTCGTAATGGATTAGTTAAACATTTACATGATTACGTTCATAAAGCATTATAAATTAGACAAACGGGCCAAACGTTGATTTATATGCAGCGGCAGTCAACACTAACTCGTTTTGTATCTGAATTATGAAATGGGTGGTCTGGGACTAGACTGTAAATATTTTACTATGAAACTTTGTAAAATAATTATGGACATAATAGTTTTTCTTTACTAAAATTTTTGAAATTTGAATATAGAGAATTTTAAATACTGTGTGATGAAACTGATGCTGACACTCATATCATGTTGACATAGTTTGATACCAATATCATTTAAACAGCAATAAATAAGACAGATGCATTACAAAACAATTAAAGATAGTGATAGAAAGACCTCGAGCAAAACGACCTGTCTTACCGCGGGCGAGTGAGCGAGTAACTATTGACTATTTTCTCGCTTAAGAAACGTACGCAAGATAACACATTCAGTGTAAAAAGAGATGCAAATATAAATAGTTCATCGCTGGCTGTTCACACCCAGCGAGTATTCGCTTTGTAGTTTGCAGCTGAGCGAGAAAAATTCACTCTCCGGGCGTCACCCTGACTCACCGCGGGCGAGTAAAACTTGGCGGCCAGAGCAGTGTGACCAGATTCAGTATTTTAAAAGGCACTTTTTCTGGCGAATTTGGAGAAATACTTTCGGCCAGATTGAGGTCAAGAGTAAACCCATTCAATATACTTAAAATATAAAAAAAAAATTGTAATAGAAACATATTTTAAAGGTTGTATTTGTCTCATCTTTAACAATTCCTAAGTATTTATTAA
This sequence comes from Chrysoteuchia culmella, assembly GCA_910589605.1. NCBI lineage: Eukaryota > Metazoa > Arthropoda > Insecta > Lepidoptera > Crambidae > Chrysoteuchia > Chrysoteuchia culmella. The sequence continues at coordinate 13,258,585 of OU342651.1, read as the reverse complement.
GTATTTTTTGAGGTTCCTCGGTATTTCCGTCAAATTTTATCTGGTCACACTGCGTCAGAGTTCACGCCGGCCGCTCCGCCATTTCTAACTAGAGTGCGAAACTGAGTGAACATAATAATTATTATGACTGTAATGGTTATAACTAGCAACCCCGAGTGAGTAAACGCCCTAAAACAGATGACGAGCGGAGTGTGGAAAAACACTCGTTCATAGCCGAGCGAAATAACTATAACTCGCCGCTCGCCGCTTGTTAACTGTTGCTAGTAATTAGCTTTACTCGCTACTCGCTCATCGCCGATCGGACAGCTGCCTAAGCGGCGCTCAAAATATTGGCGTTGATAATAAAATGTAAAACTTGATAAACCACTTCCGCAATAACAAAGAAATGTAATAAAAGTAATGATATGCTCAAAACCATATTCGCTTCATCTCGAATGTATTATATTAGTTCGTGCTTTAAACCTTTTGTATGCTGGAGATAATAATCAGACAATTGTGATTGATAGTACCTGATCTATTGTTCTTTTTAATTATCAGATCCATTTATAAATGTTATTGCTAACAATGAGAGAGGAAGAATTAATTAAAGGTATGATTGTACTGTTTTGAGCGCATTCTCATATCCGATTTAACAAACTTGCGATGACGGAGAATAATTGAAGAATTAATAACCCTATTTAAAGTTGAGGTCAATCTCTGTAATTATGAAGTCAGTATGTGATGTGAAATATAAAGGGAGTGACGTTCGCCTCAAGACCCAATTCCGTCACGGTTCTCTTAGAAGCCAGATAAACTAACCGCACAATCGAATATCGTACAAACATGAAGCCATTGACTAACGAACACTTGTGAGGATGGTAGACCGAGACCACTCAGTGCACTATTGAATAACGGACCCCACTCACGTAACGAACGGACGGACAGACGGGTGATGCGTCACGTGCATCGCAGCACTCTTTGGCCGCAACTTCAATTTAGTTAAAAGTAGTGGCTGAGTGCGAGCGTGATCTAACTCTGCTCCTTCCTCAAGAACAAGTTTTCACGGCAACAGGGAGTGAGCCGAATGAAAACCTATTTTATTGAAAGGTTTCTGCGCTATTTGTGATTGTTTCTGTCTGGCATGCCACGTTCCTTCCGGTGTTCTGGCTCTTTGATTTGTTCAGAGGTCTTTTGATTCTTGTAATATCCGTTATAATTCAAGATATCCAAGGACGTGCTTACTAAAATTAAAGCTTTGGAGCCTTATTTTGATTTAACCCTAAATTGAGATTCATTTGTTTATTTGTGCACGTCAAATAATCACCGAGTAGAAATAAAATTTAAAGAAACTCTAACCACGTCGTTTCCCACACTAATTATTTTCTTTAGACCAATCTCTGAAAGTGAAACTTTCAAGATGTTTACTTTAAGTTTTTCCTTGGTGTATAATAAAGTGTCTTTGCTTAATCCGACAGCGAACTCGAATACTGACTGTTTCGGCTCATAATTAATTTCGACTTAAAAGTTTTCGCCACGAGAATCCTTGTTATTTCGTTCTATTTGAGTTATTTCCATTCATTATGATTTTATCTTTCGACGTACAAATAGTGATGGCCATTCCGTTCTAAAGCTTTTGTTATATCGCTTTTAAATGCAAATGATATTTAAAATGTCCGCGTTGAAATATCCATTTGGAAAAGGTGCTTTTTTACTTACCGAATGTGGAAAACTGTAGGAATACAATTCACTTTGTGCATTTCGAAGAAAATAATGAGACCTAAATTGTCGTGAATTACAAGTTTACTTGCTTTGATGTACAGAATAATGATAGAGGGAATAATTCTATTTTTATGTAAAAAGAATATCAATTCGCGCTGACAGTGGCTAAGAACTTTTACTTGTACGTTATTAGTATTAGTATAAAAGTGTTAGAAAAGTTAGAAAGAAAGATAGTAATTTTATTTGGGACAAACAAAATATAGTACATCCGAATAAAAACACATAAGCAAAACGAAAAACGGTTTTCCCCATAACGGTCCCGACTCAGCAGCTTGGCTTTTGACCAGCACTGACTTCTGTTGGTACCGCTTTGGTGGGACTGCGAGCCAGATTAAGAGAAAAATCTTATACAATATATTAATAATTAACAAACAAAATACGGAAACAAAACGCATTAAAATAAAAAACAATGTGATTGCAACACAGATATTGCATTGAATCAATATATTATTAATGATTCGATTCTGTAGTATGTTCTGAACATCATACACTCAAAGGGGTCAATTCTGCATTTTTTTTTTGTCATAATCTTTCTCAATGGTTGTTCAATAGTTGTGTTTATTTACACTGTTGTAACAAGAACAAGAGCACTACATTTGAAATACCATTGGAATACGATTGTGACTATAAGCATTAGCAGTATTGGGCCCAGGATGATATAATTCTGATGTCAAGAGATATTAACTGAACGATCTGAATATAGTTATATCAAACTTTAAGGAGGAGTAGAAAGTGAGTCATAAATTGATGAGGCTTGTAATTTATTTTACACAGAACAAAAAGAAGGAAATTTCTCATCATAGCTTTGTTCCTATTTGTAAAAGTGGTACTTGGCTAATAAAGTAGTACATCATAATGGTTTTAGAGAAACAAAAAACTATCAACATGCTTTGAAGTTTGTATTCAAAACGCAATCGGTAAGATTGTATTTTTGAATTTGGAATGTTACTTTTTGTTTTATGTTACAGGTTATACCATGATAGGTAACCCTACACGAATTTACAAATCGAGTTTCGATAGCACCGAACCGGCTAACGTGTTGTTAAATCCAAAATATTCATGTAGCTTGTCGCTTTCGAGTTTTTTACAATGGCCGCGCCGACGACATGTGTTCCATCGAACGGAACCGCCCTACGATATTAACATACAGTTACCGACCGTCTAAAAACCTTTTTAAAACTGTGACATGACAATGATGCGTTAACGTTCTGACAATAGCCCGTTAAAGGAGAAATGGGAAGTCCATTTATTTTGTGTTCGATGTTACGTCCGTCGTCGCCGATCAAAGTGTGTAAAAAAGTGTTTAATTTGATATTCTACCTTTTTGTGAATTGGAACGTGTTAGTTACTCTGTGTCGGACGTTTACTCAAAAGGAGAGCTCTTTTAACTACAACTCATGTGTGCTAGGTAGTAAAAGCTGTTGTAAAATTTTGTTTTAATGCAAAGCTACGACTTCGTCGGTAAGTCAGTAATTACTACGTTTTGTTTACTATTACTTCAGTACTTAATGTGCTATAAATCTGTTTAAATTAATGTTCACTTTGAAATTGGAGTTTACAAGACTTTTTCTAAATTTAGTGCTTTTTTAAAAGCAATTATTCAATAAAAAAATTGTGATTTCACACCCAAAGCTAAGTTAGTTTTCGGGCTTTTGAAGACTAAATCATTTACATATTTTTACTACTAGAATTAACTATTTTGAATCTTAAATTTCAGCAGGGTTAATAAAATTATAGAAAGTTTAGATGTTTGTTACTCAATCACGCAAAAAGAACTGAGTTTTACTATAATTTTGCACATAATTAATTTATTTATTTAAGGTTATGCTTAATTAAAAAAAATATTTTTTATCTCATTCAAATGTTCCCAAGAGATTTTCCGAATCTTAATGCGGACGAAGTCGCGAGCGGCAGCTTGTTGTTCATACATTTTAAATTATTAAACTAATCGACACCCTGCATCTCAAATACGCCACTTCAGCGTGTTAAATTAGATAACTTTGCGTCTATAAAACTTGGAGCGAGCGTCAGTTCGGTTATATTTTTGAATAAATTATTTTGTGCAACCTGTTCTCTGGAAAATGTATACTTGCTCTGTTGCTGAGGCACCTATAATAAACCTAATTAAGCGCATGTTCTCATGAATTTTAAACACTTTCACAAAGTTCTTGTGTTCGTGCAGTTTTCCAACTTCAGTAGCTATTAAGAATTACAATTTCGTGATATTAAATTTCTTATTAAAAAGCGCGTCGTCAAACGTTTTGTCACTTACGGTGTCAACATAGGATTAGGCTGGAGAATGAATTCATTTTTTATGAGTTCCGCCTACGCTGAGCTTAAAGCGTAAGTTATAATAATTTAATGCAGAGACAGCCCATTAAAATCTATTCACTGCTCCGATATAGAGAGATGCATTAAGGAACTGAAAATATAACCACATATAAAATAGGATTTCATAGACGTGTTATGAAAGGATCGTAAAGCTCGTGCTATTGTCGATCTATCATTTGTTGAAAGTGTTTATAGAAATGTCTGTTTTTATTGCGGTATAGTGCGTCTGTTAAGTGCTGTGATTTATTTAAAAACTGCTTTTAAATGTTTCAACTTTAAATAAAAAATTATATCACTTAATCCTGTTTGAAGTTTGGCTATTATGATGTTTCTTACTCACATAAGGAAAAATAGTTGAACAGATCTTAATGGAATTTGGCAGAAAGATAGTTTTTAGCAAAGAATAAAACACAGTATCCTACTTACTTTTTACATTGATATTCTCATGGGAAATGGAACCACGCATCTAAAACCACGGGCGGCTACTAGTTAAAAAAAAATATAATAATGAGGTTGGTAGAAAAAGTATTCTTCTTAAATATTAAACAAGAAAATATACTAGAAAAAACAACTTCATGTCGCCCAGACGGGTTTTTTCTAGTATATTTTCTTAATTAATATTTGTGACATAAAAATAGCACTGTAAAATAAAAAATTAAAAAGTAATATGCAGAGGTCGTCGTTGTTGATAGCCTTCCGTAGCCCGGGGATTCTTAGCACCCCCTGCCCTGCCGTGACCATAGCCGCTATCGTAGCTAGGAATAGCAGGGCTGCCGGGAACTGGGGGCCGATGTTTTTTGTGCCTGTCCATTTTAATTGGGGGGGTTTGCCATAATCGCCACGCTTGGAAGGCGGGTTGGCGATCGTAGTATGGCCAAGTTTGTGGGAGATGCTGCTGCCCGTCTCCTGAAGGCTAAGTCCCTTAGTCGCCTTTTACGACACCCACGGGATGAGAGGGGGTAGTGATATTCTAAGCCGAAGCTAAGAAAATTAAAAGTATGGTAGCTCAATTTTTAATAGCACATCTTCTGTTTCTTCGCGCATTCATAATTGAAATAAACCACTTATATGGGTATTAGTCCAACTACAAAAGTAGTTGTAGAGTGCGTGAACTGGAACCTAAGCGACTTTTTCAGAAAGTTGTTCAGGGTGCTTGGAGTCATCATCATCAGCCTGTCGCAGTCCACTGCTGGACATAGGCCTCTCCAAGTGCACGCCACTGAGATCTGTTTTCGGCTTCTCGCATCCAGCTCCTACCAGCCGTCTTGCGCAAATCATCACTCCACCGTGCCTGAGGACGTCCTATACTACGTTTGCCGAGAAGCGGTCTCCACTCTAGAACTCGTTTACCCCAACGGTTATCGGTTCTACGGCTAATGTGGCCAGCCCACTGCCACTTCAGCTTGCTAATCCGGTGGGTTATGTCGATAACTTTAGTTCTCTGACGGATCACCTTATTTCTGATACGATCTCTCAGATAAACGCCGAGCATAGCCCTTTCCATAGCCCGCTGAGCAACTTTGAACTTGTGGACCAGCCGTGCCGTCAGTGTCCACCAGCCGTGCCGTCAGTGTCCTTGCGCCAGTGTCCAGTGTCCGTGACTTGCTTGGAGTAAACATTCTAAAAACCCCGCTTTTAGGAGAAAGGTCCCACTTTTCAGATTTTTGCTAATATATTTAAAAGGTAAACAATAAACAATAAACAATAATCTTTATTGACAAACACAGACTGAATAATACAGTGAACTCCTCCCTTTAAGTTAAGTATAACCTGTGTTGGGAGGGAGCCGCTCTTCAACATAATCTACATTACACCTGTGTTAGAACTAGAATTTTTGATTTTGAAGCTAAAACTTATTCTAAGGAATTGACAAATAGCAAAAAAATAAAAAAAAACATAAAAAAGGTACGTCGGAACAAAATTATCTTCCATGTAATAAAAGCTCATAAAATTATATACAACTTTTATCATTTTTTTTTAATATCCATATTCCTACCCATATTCGAATAACAGGTGGCGGAAAATGTAAATATTTTCGACAAAACGACTTACTCTACATTTTGGTATAGCCCAAAATGGGGTGTAGAGTGAATGAGCTGGAACCTAAGCGAAAATAATTAACTAAAAGTCGTTTTGTCGAAAATATTTACATTTTGTTCGTTAAGTGGACTATAGTAAATGCACATATATTTCTCACCATTAAGTAGTTTATTTTTTTGGTGTTTTAGAGTTTTTTTTGGTTTCCCGACGTTTCTGCACCTTTTGAGGAGCCGTGGTCACGGAATGACTGCTATTTGTAATAAATTTTAAATAGAAAAAGAAAAGAGCATTGGACCGGATTTCCAAAGGTCGTGGGTTCGAGTCCCATCTGAGAATTCACTTGTGGCCGAGTTGATCTTTTTCAATATTTTTCTATTTAAAATTTATCATAAGTATAAAAATCGCATTGAAAAATGCAAAAATTAAAAAAAACATAAATGCTATTTGTAAAAAACATCAAAAAATATACTAATAGTGAGAAATATATAGTGCATTTAAATCCGTAAAAGTTATTTTATTTCAACTAAATTGTTAATCTTGTAAATGTGTTTAATACATTTGTCACTATTTCTTACCCATAAACATAACTAACGTTCGCCATAAACCGCCTCGCCCACAAAAATTTAAATTTCAATTAGTAATAAATTAAAAAAGTACTGGGTACCCAATTAATTAACATTCAAAGCTGCTAAAGAGATCTGTTCTAAAACAAATATGATTTTATGGTCCAATGAATTCCATTTAGCCGGAATAAGATTACAGTTAGCCCAATCTCGTGTGGTGAGACGACCAGGAAATTCTATACCACCTGTAGCTTCCCACTCCTTCACCGATAATTACATTACATTTGACTATAATAACTCGATATTCTAACAATATAGCGTCAGTATTTGAATTTCTGAATCGACCCCTAATTTGAATAAAGAGTTGCATTTGTTTTTTAACGTGCTTTTTTTGTTTCTGTTTAATGGCGTTTTGTTCGTAAATTTTATGAGTCGTTTGGAGATATTTAATGATAACACTGAAAATATTTTAAACGAACAGATCGAATAACTTTGAAATTCGTTAAAAAGTTAATGTAATACAAAAATTGCGTTGAGCTAACAACTAATGCAATGCAATTTTAATAAAAAAAAATGTAAGATTGTTTTTTTATTTATTCTGTTGTATTGAGTTTTATTTACATAAGCTCGGTCGTCGGGTAACTTATTTCTCGTAGAGGAATTAAAAATGTAAACAGAAAAATGACTTTAATTTATCACAACATGATAAAAAGAGAAGTAAATGATAGGATTCTTTTACAAATTGCATTTAATTACACTGGCTAGGAAGATGTTTTGATAGAACTCCTCAAGGAAGGCATAGCTATTAAATATTGTATCAGCAAGTAATATCAAAGATAATGGCCGGTTGTCTGTCGGTTCACTGCTCTTGAAAATTAATTTAAAGTGCATGGGAGTGGTAATTACAACACAAGTAGTTATTATGGTAATAAACAGACAAGTCATGCGGTGATTTGTATGATAATAGGTGCGATATGTATGTTAACTCGTACTAAGATATTATAATAGGATTTTACTAGTGTGAATAACGTGCAAAACGTTTTAACTGTTTCATGTGAATGGTGCTACAAAACTTTTTTTTATGTGAATAATATTAAGTTTTAGTAAAGTCTTGGCTTTGAATGTTCAGAGAAAACTGTAGGTATTCTATATTAATTTTACAAAATGCTTCAAAGGAACGAAATAATCTTGTTTATTTCGTTAGTTCGTTGAATGAGCATAATGACATAAATAGTTGATTATTAAATAAGTTTATTTAGTAAAATAGATTGTAGCCCATTTCTTATAATACCTACGTTTTTTTGATATTTCACGATGAATCCAAAATAATTATACTACTATTTTGTCAATAGGAACAGCACCTAAAAATTATGAATTAGATAGTTTCATTGAAGGGTTAGTATAGTAGGTATATATCCAAATACATGTGCTAAAATCATTACTAATATTTATAAGTTAGAGTTTAGGTTTTAAAGCAAATTTCAAAAGTATTTTTTGTACTTGAAAGTCATTTGTTTCCAATTTTAGGTTGCTCATATTGTCTTTGATCAAATATTCAAAAAATAATCAAGGGTGCTTTTAAAATTAAATAAAACCGGACAAGTGCGAGTCGAACTAGCCCACTGAGGGTTCCGCACAAATTAGTAGGTACTTAGCAGTGGTGAAGGTACCGATACCCATCGACTTCTCTTTTAGAAATCCTATCCCATTGATCCGCCATACAGTTGAGAGAATTTTTGGAGAAATTTTGGGTCCGGCTTACCTTCGCCATATTTTGACTGATACGTACGTAATATTCTAAATAGTTTAGGAATTTAGTCTCGCAGGTTTTTCCGAAGTTTCAAGAAATTCAGTTTCCAAATTTTAAAACTAAATATTTCATGAATTAATTACAAATATCTAGTTTACAGATTGTTTCCTGTACTTGTAATAAAAAACGACACTACTTGGCAAATTTCATAGTTCTAGGTCAACGAAAAGTATCCTATGAATTCGATTCACTTGAGAGTGTTTTTGCGTAATAAATGCCCTTATCTTTTATCGTTAATTTTGAAGTTTGATTTTTTCACAGCTTAAAAAGAGTGAATAAGTATATGGTTTTAATTTTAAATCTATATCTCCACGCATTCTAGAGATAAACGAAGACTGAGGAAAGGACGGACGGAAATACGCACAACAAAGTGATCATATACTTAAGGGTTCCTTTTTTAGAGGTTCGGAACCCTAAAAGTATTCAATCATAAAATAAATGAGCTCATAGGCGCATTATGCAGTTATTTCCGATACAGCCGATCCTTTGGCATATGAATCACATAAGATTGCTATCGATATTGATTCACCATCTTTGTTAATGGACGAGTAATCTTTTTATATACTTTTCCTGAACAATCAATAAAAGTTAAATAAAATACTCGTCATTATTAATAGCCTGAGCAACTCTGCGTTAGTCTAATGTCTTCTTAAAGTTCAACTTATTTTGTCTACATGATCTGGTTTTTGTGCGTTAGTCAGGATTTTTTTTTGCATTTTCCATGAAAATGAAATATTAATAAAGCTCATGCTCGTACTTAAAACAATTATGGTGTAGCAAAAACTACCATCAGAGATCTTGTGAGGAGACGCGACATCGGCGTTCCATATCTTTACAATTCTATTGAATATTTTAATGATCAATAAAACATAATAGGTAGATAATGTAATTTTTATTTCTTTTTATTTTCGGAATAAATCGAAAGACCGATTGTACCTTTTATAAAAATCTATATGGTTCAGAGTATACTTGGCAGGTGTACTTTACATAGCCGTTTTTTAAGCAATGCGTTGGCAGTGCTTTGTTCGCAGCGTGCTAAGTTGTAAGCACGAGATTGGCCACGCCCGTCACTATTCTTGATCGTGATTGGTCGAGCGGCCTCTTTGTTTCTAACTACAATAACTTAAGCGCTCGCTCAAATTAGCGAACGTGCGTTTTTTTTTGTTTTACCCGAAACTGGTTGAACGAGTACTTACTCTTTACTCGGCTATATAAACGCTTAAAGGATTGGTATTGATTAAAGTCAAAACAGTCATATTTGTTTCTTTTATTAAAAGACACATTGAACTGTAAAAACCCAACTAAATTACAATAAACTTGGTGGTCAAGGCTAAAAAACAGGATTAGCGAAAAATTCTTACCTTTATATTAAAACAACGGGACTAAAACGCTACATTTATTATGTAGTACAACTATGTACTTACAGCTTGACGTTTCGGCTATGTTGCAATAGCCGTGGTCATACATAATTGTACTACATAATAAATGTCGCGTTTTAGTCCCGTTGTTTTAATATATAATTATAATGGAACGCGAAAGTTTAAAGTCTTAAATTCTTACCTATTCTTAAAAAAAAAATAGTATATCGTGAATGCAGAATTGTAATAAATATATTAAATATTTCGAGCAATAGTACTCAGAACTTTATACCAGCAAAAATATAACTTTATATTAGAGAAAAACGTAAAATAACAAGCGTGCTTTAAAAGACCTACTTCTTTAGAAGTTTTATAGAAAGCAAAACTTTGTTATCATCATATAGGCGTATATTCGTATAAATTCCCATATTATAATCCTTTAGAATATTAAAAACTCATGACGACAGCTCATTAAAAGCGCATTATAAAGCAAAAACGCCACCTCAACAATAATCACTTGACAAAATCGTTCGGGAACGGGCAACAAAAATGTTTACTGCAAAACTTTAAACGATCTGGGGTTAAACGTGAAGCTATTTAAAAGAGCGTAAAGAAACTTTTCCCATACAATTAGAGCAGAAGCATTTTGTTCTCAGTAATTGAGAATGGTTAAACTGTTTCGTGGGTGTTCGAGTGACGTGAGGCACGCATGTGAACCCGGTCAGCTAATTGAAACTTGAATTATTTATTTTAAAGCTGATACTGCTTGGCTTGGCTTAGTTAACGTGTTAGTTCAACTGTAGCGGTTAAGCAACTTTAGCAATGGTCAGTCGCAGGATGGGTGATCAAAGTTTATTTTATTGATGCATAGTGCAGCATTACGCTGCATTAAAACCTTTTTTTGGCCTTAGTTTCTCTTTTCAAAAATAAATTTATTGATTTTGAAATTTGGTGAGAAAATTTTCAGACAGATGATGTTATTCATAGGCCGTCGGAGAAAAATCTGGTTAGTCCTGGAAAATATGGAGTTCAGCCAGCCAATTTCGTTTTAAATCTTTATTTTGGTACGTATCAATTTTCTTTAGATCTTGCATTATATGCATTTCAGGGGTAGTTATATTCTAGTATCTTATTTTCATATTTTTGTTTATATATATTAGAATAAGACCCTACGGGGTCTTATTTAGCCGTGTTAATTGCTGGTGGTGATCTCGGCGTGGGGAAAAAAAACGGGAATCGAGTGCTCCGGAGTTTCTACCCGTAGTGCCGATCGTCCGCGTTGCTGCTGTGACGGGAACCATTGCCGTGATCCGTTCCACACCGGTTGGCCATCGTTGAGGTGGCTGCAGATGGGTAAAGTTGGTGACCCTTTCAACTTCCAATTTTATTCAGATACCCTAAGGTAACAAACAACCTGTCATCGCGCGACCTTAGAAGCCATGTGACTTTTTTTTTATCGTGTGCGGAGTTTTTAAATTCTATACATAAGATATTCATAAAGACGTAATTATAAGTTCGGTACCTACTGTTCTTCCGAGGCGAGGTTTTTTTTCATTGCGTTTCTACTATTAGACCTATCATCTACGTTTGCAAACAATGAACAGGTAGCAATACTACATCCGCGTTAACTTTTAGTTTTAACCTCCCTTTAACATTCGCCGAGGATAATAAATAGTTAGTTTAAAGCAATAAATTGAAATTGTTTACTGAGGCCTATGAACACCAGATTTTAGGATTATAATCTACTCTATTTTGTATCAACCTTTCTTATGAACAGTTTATTTTTATTCAAAATATATCATATTATGTGAAATTCAACGTGACTGCTTGTTATTACGTAGTTAGAGCCTTTTTACTCTACAATAGGTAGTCGACAGCAATGGACCCGCGTAGTGATTATATCGAACTCTGCAATGGTGAGTTCGACCTACGATTGTAACGGTCAAGCATGCAACTTTCGCAATAGTCGCTTTTTTATGAACAACGGGAAGACTATTAGACTACATCATACCTGATATTAAGTAGTGATAAGGCAGAAGATGAAAGCGAGCCGCTCCCGGAATCCTCAATCACTTCGAGATCCGCAGTGGTTAGCGCGTTCAACCTTCGATTGACCGGTTAAGCAACTTTCGCAATGGCCAGTAACAGGATTGGTGACCAAAAATTTATTACTTCAAGCTCCGTAGTGGTTAGCGCGTTCGACTTGCGTTGTTAGCGGTTCAGCAGCTTTCACAATGGGCAGTCGTAGGATGTGGTAGAACAAATTTTTGGTTACTACCAAAAATTTGTTATCTCAAGCTCCTCTACTGTGCATCGGTAGGCACTGGCTATATTTGCAGTCGTTAAAACCGCCATTCCGCGTTGGGCCCCCGCGTTGGGCCCGCGCGTTGAGTCATGTCCCATTTTCTTTAGACCTGTGCCTCAGTAGTAACTTTAAAATTTACAGCTGATAGTGATGAATAAAAAGACCGTTAACATTGACATTAGTAGTGACTTGACGTTTACCTGTGTATAAGTTTACTTAAATGTCAAACAAGACTTATCACGATCTCGTTGAGATTTCTATTTCGTAAAATAATTTGTCCGGATGTTATTTTTAGAGCCAAGGTGCGATTTATAGGCAGTAGGGAAAGATTTATCTCCTTGATATTTTAACGATAATTATTATTCAAGTATTACACATTTAAGTGCAACGAAATTAGTTCATTGATTCGGATGAAAAGCTTACTAGCAGCTCAAATTAGAATAGATCAGATTACTTAGGTACCTAATTATTTTATTTATTTAATATTTAAATAAATTGACAAATAAGGAAATTGGTGGGTAGGAAGATACAGTGCAAAGGCGTATTATTAAATGATGACAAAATCATACATTTAATTAAAATACGTTTGATTGTAAAAGTTGTTTTCACACGTAGTTCTAAAACACCAGAGCGTCTAAAAAGGTCTCTCAACAGTGTTATAACATTTTTATTACGATTAATCACAAAACTAATCTATAACTGCAGTTCTGGATAAAGGAGCAGAGGGTCTAAAAAAGGCACTAACGCAATATTGTGCTAAATGAATTCCCTGACAATTCATTAATTTGTTGATTTCCTATGGAATTTGATTTTAGCAAGTTTTCTTGCCTTCAAAATATTAAAAGCAATATCTGCTACACTGACACTGACACAGTTCTGAACTATATAGAAAGTATCCAATTAAATGAATTGTTAGGGAATTCACTTAGCACAATATTGCGTTAGTGCCTTTTTTAGACCCTCTGCTCCTTTATCCAGAACTGCAGTTATAGATTAGTTTTGTGATTAATCGTAATAAAAATGTTATAACACTGTTTATGCAAAATTAAAGTAACTTATAAAAATAAACTAAGTATTGCTGTTGTCATAAACTAAAATTCATACGAAACCCTTACAACCTCCAGAGCGGTCAAAATGGTCAAGCTCGATTAATATTATTCTAATTAGATATTTATAAAACCTTCACATGTCAGCGCACGAAAGTTTATTTACGGACGAGTGGTATAGCCGTTGATTAAATTTAATCCCGTAACTTTCACGTAAGCTGTCATGGCCCATTTCCCGTATTAACGTAATGGTTTTACCGTATATTACTGTTTTTAGCTTGTCGTCGAATGACAAACGGACGGTCCAGTAATTTCTAGTAGTTAGCTTCACGGCTCCAAATGTTTTTGTAATGGTAGGTAATGGGTACAGCCGACACGCATCGCCACTTGCTTTTTCCGTTCTTAAAATAGGGTTGACAAGTTACAAAGATTTTTTTCCTAAAAAGTCAAGCTAAAACTTGACTTTTTAGGAAAAAAATCTTTCATCATTCGTGATCATCATTCATCATTTTTCGTGATCCTTTTCATATTAGTCGGTTCTTGCCACGCAGATGTGAGTTTGACAGTGCAGCGTTTTCTTGTTCCAATATTTAAGTCAACTTTATAAAATGGAGATATTATTTTAATAAAAATAATAGCAACTATTTTGCAAATAAGAATATTAAATAAAGACCTTCTTTTCGACCAGGGGGCCTACCTTCTTCTTTTAGAAAACAATCATGTTGCGACGGTCAGCAGGCGGAGAGCATTTTTTCAACACTCAAAAATCGTAATAAAATACTTGAAAATACTCAAGACAGGGTTTATTTTTTATCCAAAACTAAATATAGTGCTCACAATTCTTAACCCCGACCAAGATTGTCTTGACAGAAGTCAAAAGACGATCTCCCAGTAATTTTGAATTTAGAAATAGAATGCGTAATTATGATGAGGTTGTATGCCTCGTCACAATGTTATATAAGAACTTATTGTTTAAAGCATATACTAAAACAGTTTAAATTCGTACCATGACCTTGTATGTTTTTCTTGTCAAGAACAGGAAAAAAAATTGTCGTGACACACTTCACCATGTAAAGATGATAATTGACCAAAGATAGACGTCACAAAACTTCTTGCGGAAAAAAGCTAACTCGTACATAACATAATTATTAGGTAGGTTTTTTTTTATGAAGTACGAGTTGACTCTTAGCCTTCATCATACCTGATGTTAAGTATTGATAAGGTTGAAGATGGAAGCGAGCCTCTCCCGGAATCCCCAATCACTGAGGAACTGGCTATCTTATCTTTAACTGCCGGAACACAACAATGTTGAAAACATTGTTGTTATGGCGTCAGACTTAGATAAGATGGTGGTAGCTAACCAGGTGGACTTACAACAAGTCCTACCATCAACCAAACCGAATATAATATGTACCCCCGCTGGAAGTCGAACCCGGGACCCCTAGACCACAGAGGCAGTTAAATGGTAAGATCGAAATAATTAGATTATATTGCAGTTGGTCAATGCTGATCAATTTTGTAAATTGATGGAAATAAAAAGAATTTAAATTCTTTTTATTCTAATAATTTATATGATAAGACTACACACAAATTATATTAAAAAACTCCTCAATAAGCCAGCTTGCCAGCCCTGTTTTTCCATCAGCTTTAAGTTTCGTAGAAAACAGTTTTTGTTATCATTTTTTGCAAACTTTTTAATTGCTTTGAAACAAGAAAAACTACAAAAAGAAATGAGCAAAAACTAATGCTGTCATTCTAGATGTAGTATTTTATTTATAATTGTTTTAATCTATTTTCGCCCTGAAGTTTTTCATAGAGACTTTTTGTGTCCACGTTATAGCTGACACAGTAATATTACTAACGTAATACTAAATTGAATGTTATTTTAATATAACATTAATAAAATATTCAGTTGAATATTACTTTCGTCAGAAATAATATACTAATGACAGTTCGTGCAATGGTATAAAAACGTAATTACGACAAATAAGCTAATGTTATTAAAATATTCTGTAAGACTGGCACGACACGAGGCGGCGCCTCAGCCTGGATTCGACCTTATACATATTTGATAAACCTCAACATATACTGACAGAGACAATGAAGCGCTCTCGTGGTACAGCCAAATAAATCCAGTCTCCTCGAAAGAATCATTGCAATTACTCGACTCAATGAACACAAATCGATTTAATCAATGCTTTACGATACTGGCGATTGTCGTTTTAAAATCGCTTTCCATACAATATTTTCGTAAAACACGCTCCGAAAGGGACTCGTTTGTCGTCGGATAATAAGATCGGGGCATCATGAGAATAATGGGTAATTTGTTTCGAATAAAAAAACCTGTAAATGGGCCTTAGCGCTATAATAAAAACAGAGATATGGCCTCGGTGGGTCGGATCGAGAAATTAATTTAGATTACAGGTTAACGCCGACTAAATATGGTACAGGCTTCACCTGTGCTTCAAAAAACAACGGGCAAAAAACCGACCTCTAGATATAGGAAAGGCTCACGCCGGTCTTTTTGGTGTGTGTTATTGTATCCCACGGCATCTGTCAAAACATATTTGGGCAAGATCGTAATTTTCAATTATCAAGCTCCATTGTGGTTTGTCGTGATAGTGAGGAGATTTTGGGATCGCATATGGTTAAAGAATAATAGCAACCGACATGCGAATCGAATCGTCATAAAAGCAGGTAGTCACCTCAACAACAAAAAAACAATAAAAAAATATGTATTCGCATTACGATCATAAATCTTGTACCTGCAAATACATTACCGATTCTAAAACGGTAAAACATAACTGTAAAATCGTTTGGGGATGTTTATTAAAATTTCATTCAGATCCACTGCTTAATTCAACACGTCCCGCTAAGAAACACCATTATAACTTCGGAGCCGTTCACTTTATTTTGAAATTAAATCGCGACATTTATTTTATAAAGTGACTTGGCAAGTTTTTTAGTCCGCATGTCGTCGTGAAATTTAAGAATGGAAGCTGACATAAAGATGAGACAAGTATTCCGTTGGGATCTGCTTGTTTTTGTATCATACAAAGGCAAACCTAACTTATGAGCAGTTGTTTTTGTTAAACATGAGCCTACAGCCAATATTGCCTTGTTATGGGGAAAGTTAGAACACATTTTCAGCAATTACGTGCACTTGAACAGTCCTGGAGATAAAACAAACTTGTTTGTTGTGTACATTATTAAGGTGAGTTTGTGTTAACTTTAGGTATTTTGCAGAAATGAACTCAATATTAAGGGCGCCTTTTACCAACCTCACTATACACGTTAGGGCTAAACATATTTAAAATGTCTTTATTTGTCATTCGTCAGAAGTCAAGTGATAGAGCGAAAATATGTTTACCGCTAAACTTATTTTGTGTCAGGGTAAAACTCGCCCTAAGATTGGTTTTAGATAGTAACCATCACCATTTTAATTTGGGTAAAAATCTGATTACTTATTGAAAACAAACTATCATGAATTATCTGAAATTCAATGTTGTAGTCATCACTAAGTAGATGTTTTTCCGACAGACTGGATAGAAAAAAAGAATAGAAAAAACTGTTTAATTTCGAATTAATGACGCTTTTTTCGCTCAAAAACGAAATAAAAACGCAATAAAAATGATAACCGAATAGATCTTTGTAAATCTGAACTCAATTTGAACGGCGTTTGAACTAAAAAAGTATCATTGAGCCAAATCCTTTGATATTCAAAACAAATGTCATTGGAATCGGGAGATAATTAAAAATTTACGCCACCAGTAAAAAAGTTTTTATTTCGAGTACTCTATCATCAACACTGAATGGAGCGGGCTGTTATCCAAGCAAATATATTACGGTCTGGTTAACTGAAATGTAATTTCAGCGATCCTGAAATATGTATACATTCGATTGCGTAATTCGTAATGACATGGAATATACGATTCAATGTAATGTGCGCCTCTAATCGTTGTATTGAACAGAACAGCGTTTGAATGCTTTAATCATTTCGTTATGATATTTTAACGCTACTTTTATTTATAATAGAACCTGGGTTCCGACTGCGACTGTCAGTATGAGTAAGTATATGATATCGCGTTTCATACTCTTAACATATAATCTTACCTATTTATATGCCAAAATTTATCATAATTGGTCGCGGCGTAGGCGAGGTAAGGTAACAGAAACCTAGAGAACTATTTTCGTATTTACTCCGTTTTTTAATTAGTTTAGAATCAACTAGCGGCCGCTCTCTCATTCCCGTTCCCGTGGGAATATCGTGATGAAAAGTATTCTGTGTTCATGTCCAGGCTATCTACTATTTGTGTACCAAATCTCATTCAAATCCGTTCAGTAGTTTCGGAGCCTATTCAATGCAAACAAACAAACAAGCTAACAATCAAATCTTTCCTCTTTATAATATTAGAATAGAAAAGTGAAGGTATTGCTCTTTATAAAGGTATGTCGAGCACCGGAACTTTATAGATCACGGTGTGAAAAGTATGTAAAGACGCGGAAAGACCATTCATTCATTTTGCATAGCTTTGCTACAAACAGGGCCTATGCTAAAGATTCACCTTTACTTTTAAAAACTGTCTCTAAGCACAATCTAAACAACGAGCTTTAATAATGAGCTAAGGTTTAGTGAAATCTGAAAGGAGGTATGGCATGCGATAATCTGTGTGTTAAGCGAGAACCTTCTTATCGTAACGAATATTGCACTTTAACAAAGAAAAGGTATATCTTCACTAAATGACCGGCACTTAAGTGGCTTCGCTCGGTGCATCAGAACCGGTTGGAAGAGTAATAGTTAGGAGTGTGTACTTCATAGTGTTGGGAAGGCCATGGTCGATAAGCACTACTTTCAACTGTTCCGTAAATCTTAAGCTTAGCGAAACAGTCGTTTGTTTCTTTGTCGTGTGTTAAATATTTTACACAAGCATTATTTTCTTTAGCTTGAATAATAGTACTTTTTTAATGATAAGTGTTTTTGAACTGTTCTTGTCAATAGCTTTTTTAACAATTATTGGTTACATTAAAGAATCATTCAAACGTTTTTTTCCACAAAAAACTAACACAAAGTAATTAAATAAGATAGGCCATTTTTTTATACAAACGTTTTCAATATTAGCTACCTATTTATTTATTTGAATAATGGTTTTATTATATTATTAGAATTTATACATTCAGATTATTATATCAATGGAATATTCCATTAAAACTAATGGGATAATGTTTTAGCAATAGACACACTATCACGAAAAATACCTATGAATAATGTAATAATAACTCACAAACCCTGAAAGGTACAAAGCGAAACGAACATCGACATTAACTGAACGTAAAGATAATTATCGATACTATAAATTTCGACATTTAGTCCTGAACTATTAAGTATAGTTTAGGTGGGACGAGCCGGCTCCGTGACTAAATATGCCCACGCGCATTATAAGTTATGATTCCTAGTTCAAGAACTCACAAATTCCTAACCGGTAGCGTAGATTTAATTAAATTTAACGCACGATCCTCGACGACGCCACCTAATGTGATTATAATAGACTTTTGATCAATTTAAGGAAAAAACTTTTGACCCGAAGCTATGAGAGCGGGACGAGCTGGGTGTCATTTGGTTTCGTAAGGGTCTAAACAAAATAAAAGTTTAATAATATTTATAAGTGGGTAATAAATCTTCAATGCCTACTATTATTTTACAAACAATAATAAATTGATTATTTTTCAGGTAATGCCAAAGAGTTGTTAAGAGATGCTATTGGGTATGTTAAGTGTGAAATCATTGTTTGAGTATCAAGACTTTGATTTGGAGAGCCATGTTTCGAAAGGTATATTATCTTCAAACTAACATTTAAATGTTACATAAAATTATTCATTTAAAATTTAATACTAATTAACATCTTGCTTAAATCATTAAGAAACGATTCATTCGGTAATTTAAAGTCAAACGGACATCAATCGACAGTTACTCGACTTCTCTTTGACGTTCATTAGTTTCATAAAAATGTCTGAAATAAAAAGTCAGCGAATAAAGCTCGTTAAAATCACTCGGTGCTCGACCCCCAATGAAAGTTTCCAACCATTTTTTCTACCTACGTGGAAAAAAGAACACAGGAAGTGAAGCGTATTTAATCATCACAAGCGCGGCAGCAATTTTTTTATCTACTGGTTTAATTTTGAATTTGATTCCATTAACATAATAAAATGAATCGGTGAACGCCCGAGGGCCTGTTCTTTAATGAGACTCGTAGAAGGTCGTAGGTTAAAGTTTGTAATTCGATGTTTTGATGTTGATACTCGTTCGATTTTGGCTCCACCATCATTGTTCGTCAAGTTTTTGTCCGAGTCTACACAAAAACTAATAGTTTGGTATCCGAACAAAGGCTGTCGTAACGATGGGAATATTGGCTCTGTTATAAGAAGTGTTATTGAAAAAAAAAATGTATTCAGTGTACATTTCTTGGTTGTTACACCGTTAATAACGTAGGGGAGCCTCCTACACTACATTGTATTTCGTTATAATATTAATTAGGAAGCTGATGAAATTGGTATTTGTAACATGATATACATGGTTTATTAAGTGTAACGCTCATTAAATGGAGCAATGAAATCCGTTATTTTTAATTAAATGAAGCACTCAGAATGCTGCTTTATATAGGATTCCTACTAAAATATACAAAGGCTAAATTTCGTAGAAATCAATTAGCAATAATCGTTTTCACTGAGTCAGAATTCTGGGAATCGAAATATACCTGCTATTTAGCGAATAATGTGGGTCGGCAATAATCTTTATTTAATAAACAATAAGGAACTTGCGAACGATTCCCTTATAGCCTGAGCTGAAAATAAACATGCACTAATAATGCATATCTGATCCCATCTAGCCCGCTCCGAAGTCTGAATGCATATAATTGAGTGACCTAGATGCTATAATACAGACTGAATGCAGTAACTTGTTCAGTCATGCTTTTGTGTCTGTGTATCTGTATAAATTATCTGTGTGAAGTGTATACGATCTGGCTGGGTCTAGAATTATACACGCTGACTTGCTATGGTAAATTATATCACTTGATGCTGTTTCATACTATGACAGAGCAAAAGTTATTATGATTCCTAAAGTAAGAACATTTTCTAGATATTAGCTTAAATCACTTTTTTTATAAACTGAACACAATGATAATGAATATGAGATGAAATAAATGATTAAAAGTGCATCAGTTAATTTCGCAATAAATTAAAATGAATATTGGAAGTTATATTTGATTCAATTCCTGTTAGTGTAAAAAAGGAAGGACATGATTGTTTACAAAATGGGATAATCGTAAAGAAATTGATTAAACAAACGAAACGAAATTCCTATAAAAATCATTGAAATAAAACGAACAGAGACAATTATTTATTATAAATTATTTTTAAAGCTATATTAAAAATGATCGCATGATCGGGTTCTAAAAAAGCTTCCATATTTAGCACCAAATCGAATAGTTCTAACGAAACTGAATTACGTCGTGTATATATGAAATTTATTTTTAATTTATAAAAAACATAATATATTATCAATTCATTAAACCAATCGGCAAATGATTTAGTCTTCAAATCCAAAGCTATTTTTAAATATCAATTTGCATAAAATTTCAATTTTGATGTAATATGTATGTAGTATAATTTATCTTCAAATTACTAGCACAGCATAAATATACAAGTACAGTATTTTGACTTACACCCATATTCTAAGTCGTTCCTCCAAAACTTACTCGTTCTCGACTTAACGAAACCTCATTGAAAACCTCTTCAAAATACTCCTCGAAATCGGTATTCTAAGTCATAACTCCGTAAGGACCTGGAGGAGCCAAAGAGTACGTAGCCACTCAGTGTTAGGCCTAGCGCACACTACCATTTTTACCCACGACGAGGTTGAGCGAAGTGTAAAAAGTTTTTAGGAACGACTTAGAATATGGGGGTTAGACTCTCTTGATAAAAGTTAATTATTATTATTGCAGTCGCGCGGTACGCAATACGCGATAGGGCTGCCCGTAAAAATAGATTATCCATCACCACAGTGCGTAGAAAATTTTCACAGCGTGAGTTCGTCACCGCGGCCCATGCCTTGCCGATTTCTCGCTGAAACGAGGCTGCATCGAATTTTACTGGCGAACGGACCTATTGTAGGAAGATAGAATACTGTATGGTATCTTTATACTGTGATACGAGCTACATAGAAGATCGTTAATCTATGATCACAATTATAAGTTATTCATTTATTGGTCGATCTCTTTTTGATACGGATGAAAATTTAATGATAGATATCGTGAAATCAGAGAACGTTGTGTTGAATTTTATCTAAGTTTTGTGATAGAGGTTGTCGAATGACCGTGTCGCTTAAATAATATAGGGATCTGAATATTAAATAATAATAATAAATAAATATTTCCATACAATCACACCTATTATCTAGCCCACATTAAGTATCATGAAGAACTTGTGTTATGGATACTAGATAACGGATAAACATACTTATATACTTTTTTATTGTAAATACATACATAATATACATATTAAACACCCAGACCAAGACAAATAGACATGTTCATGCACACAGATATTTGTCTTGTCCGGGGATCGAACCCAGAACCTCTGGCGCAGAAGGCGGCGTTAGTACCTAACCCTGCGCCAAACAGGTCGTCAAATATAATAATAATATAGCGGATCATTCGGCCTAGCACGAAAAACTTTTGACTATGTATCGAAAATTTATTGTCAACAAATGTATGACGCAGTCAGCAGCATTCCTACCGGACGTAAACAGTTACTTTAAGTGATTTGATCACTTATTGCCTATTTATAAACTTTTTATAGTTGCATATATGCATGCGTTATTGAAATTATCTAAGGTCTACATAATTAGTATAATTGGTTAGTGCAATGGGCCGGAATCCCAAGGATGCGGGTTCGAATCCCGTCAGGGCGACATGAGACTAGTTGCTTTTTTCTAGTATATTTTCTTGTTAAAATGTTTATCACATAAAAGTAGCATTGTAAAATGCAATATTAAAAAGTTATAATTAGATGGCTGTTTCATCTTAATCGATAGTCAAACATCTGTAAAGATGTTTCTTTTGAATGCGAGGTTATTTCTCTCATTGATGAAGCAACGGTGGCCAACACCGTAGAACGGTGAATATACTAGAAAAATTCGACGTGTCCTCATAGGTCTCTGTAGCATAATTGGTTAGTGCATTGGGCCGGAATCCCAAGGATGCGGGTTCGAATCCCGTCAGGGCGACATGAGACTAGTTGCTTTTTTCTAGTATATTTTCTTGTTAAAATGTTTATCACATAAAAGTAGCATTGTAAAATGCAATATTAAAAATTGTCTTTTTCTTGTGTCCTTGTCATATGAAAATGTTTGTCAGTACCCTAAGGTCTAAAACACAAATATCTCAGGAATATGGTCCAAAAGCTACATGAAATTTTCATCTATTGATAACAAACCCAAGTAAAGCAACACTCAAATTCAAACTAAGACAAACTTAATACGAATTAAAGTAAAATTATTTTACATGTAGATAGACTAATGTTTTTCACGTCTTCAATAACAATTCATAGTTTATGCCCTGATACTATGAACATGAAGAATAAATTACATTACCAATTTAAACCGCTTAGCATGTTTGTTTACACCAAAGCGCATAAAACAGCATCGAAATGTACCATTAATAACTTCAACGCCAAGCAAAACGGTGTACTCGCCATAAATAATGTTTAATAGCGTACTTGGCAATTTCTACCCTCATCATCTACTTCTGCAAAAATAACGAAATAGTTCGCATTAGATTGCTATGTTTCGATAAGACAATACTGCATAGAGAGCCAGCCAGTACCTACACTCATGTTTTACGTGACCAAGCGATTTAAGTAAATGGGATAATTGATGAATGTTTAACTTAAAAAATATGTAATTTATGGCAATGACTCGAGCCTAATCTTGTAGTGAAACGAAATTTATTTTGTCGCTACGTAAGCTTTATTATAAAATGTTTGGTTTTTATCTAGTAGCATTTAAAAGTGTAATATTTACTGGTAAGAAAACGTACGGTTATTTATGATAAGCGTTATTTTAAGGGAACGCTCTTTTAATGAGGATTTAAATTTTTTGCATTTAAAATGATATTTATAATGGTTCAATTTTATATTATTTTTAATTATTGATTGGTTTACAAAAATATAATAAAATCTCTTTAAATTATAAAGTGTCTAACAAGCATGAATAAAGGGTAAACATACTTTTATCGCACATTGATTTCAAGATTTTTAATAACCGTTCATCTTAACACAATTATTTTCCGGAGTAATTCATGTTTATACCTATTTTGTTAAAGATTTCCATCTCAATATCTTAACAAGTGACAAACAAAAATGCGTTGAGCCGTAAGGCAGACAAGAGCGGGTATCTCCAATCTTATTATGTTAGGTTCAAAGTAAAAGTCTCTTTGATATCATAAATTTTGGTCACTACAGCTCTACTGTACCTTTGTTATCTGGTTTAACGAAAAACCGGTCGTAAGCGGTACGGTTTAAGATTGCTTTTGATTTTTTTTGCCATTTTATCTGGGACCAGAGGTTCTGATTTGTGGCGGAGATAGCTCGCGAATGACTCTCGGTTGCGGCAAGGACAAAACTAAAAATAAAACTACATTATTTCGTGAGATAAGGCGCGTCCGGCTAACAGCTGCAGTTATTTTGATAACTAAGAATTAAGATGAATGATCTCGTAGGCTTAACTATTTTTTGATACTCATTTAAAGTTAAGATAATATTTTATTGAGCAATCATATTTATTATTAGTAGTACTTATCTACAACTAAAATTGCCTCACTGTCATTAAATTGTCATTGCAAAAAATAAGGAACAAATTTCCCCAATTTGCATGACTTTTTCAAATCGAGAGATTTTGCATCATAATAACTTAAACCGCCAAGTTTGCATCAGTTCAATAAGATAAACTGATTTTACATTAAGATTCATCTTCAAGCTTGTTTGAAAATAATTGTGTTTTTAAGCCTGGAAAGTTCAAATTTTGGGAACAAAAAAGCTTTTTATAAAAAAAAAAAACCGACTTCAAGAAACTAAAAAGCAAAAAATAAACCTTTTGGAGTCGGTCCCAGCCATGGCATTCTACTTTGCGGTCCTACTATTTTATTTTTCTTGGCTTGGCTGGCTCCGACTCCAAAAGGTTTATTTTTTGCTTTTTAGTTTCTTGAAGTCGGTTTTTTTTTTTTATAAAAAGCTTTTTATTTCACAATTTTTAAAGGTAGAAGAGGTCCCGTGCCTACGCTAATAACCTTATGACAACTCCTCATCACCTTTTACAAAATGCTGCTTTTCCCGGTGCTGGGACGTTACTTATTGAGGAGTTCTTCCGATAATTCATCATCAGCTCCACTTCATCACATGGATTGAGTCGAGCATAAATTGCTTATGAACCACATTAAAAGTAATCGTATCGCTGCCGTGAAATGCTAAGTATTTAAAAGTTCCGATGACCATTTGTGGTCTTCATCATCAGTTCCACTTCACCAAATGGTGCTTTCCGGAAGCATATGCATAAGTTACTGTAGAAAACACCGAAATCGCTATAGGAGTCCCTATAATATTTGAAGAGTTCCCTGGATTACTCCAGGATCCCATCATCAGATCCTTACATGATGACAATGGGACCACATAGGAAGTATACCCTTTCGAACAAAAAAAGAATTACTCAAATCGGTCCAGCCGTCTTCGAGTAATCGAGTAACATACATAAAAAAAAAAATAAAAAAAAAAATAAAAAAAAAATACCGTTGAATTGAGAACCTCCTCCTTTTTTTGAAGTCGGTTAAAAATCAGATTAATTGCAAGTTCAAGATACTGAAACTTTTGATACCTAGAACAAAAAAAATACTTACAGTAAAATAAACATTTTCACTCCTGATGTAAGTATTTTCCACATTATTTTTACACCCATAAATATTTTAACATGTTCTTGTTTTGATACTCTACTTTGACTTGTAGGGTCTTTTGTTTTTACAGCTGTTTAATGTGTTCTTGGAAGCGATAATACACCACTTAAAGTTCCTTTAAACTGTGTGGGCGGCGTTTTATCGAAAACTGTAAAGATGTTATGCAGAAGATTGAATTCGATCTAATGTGAGTAAAATGACAATAAAAGTTTAATAGCCTACAATAAATATGGGAGTAATTAATTCAGTGTTGAAAGAATTAAAATTAATTGATCACATCTTGTTATTTGATATTCTTCTG
This sequence comes from Chrysoteuchia culmella, assembly GCA_910589605.1. Taxonomy (NCBI): domain Eukaryota; kingdom Metazoa; phylum Arthropoda; class Insecta; order Lepidoptera; family Crambidae; genus Chrysoteuchia; species Chrysoteuchia culmella. Next base: position 13,233,074 of record OU342651.1, on the reverse strand, counting down.
TTTTGATATACATTTTTATGTTCGGAAAAAGTTATGCGTAGTAATATCCTACTTCCTACTAATACTATAAATGCGAAAGTTTTGTGGGAATATTTGGACGATTGGATGTATGTTTTTTAGTCTTTCACGCAAAAACTACTGAACGGTTTTAGATGAAACTTTGCAGTAATTTAGCTTATATATTGGAATAACATAATTATAAGGTACATTTTTTTTCGAAAATCTCAAGGGAACAGAGAACACGCGGGTGAAACTGCGGGCAGCCGCTAGTTTTAAAATAACATTAAATTGAGTACGTATTTACGCAATTTCTTACACAAATCAAGAAAAAAATTACACTTGCAGTATTAATCTGTGGTTTAGATTATTTTGAATCATCTCTTATAAATAGTGAAGTCGATTTTTAAGTCGCAAATACATAGGAGTTGCAATGCATTTGACTAATTCTAAGGCTAACGTTACAATTTTCTAATATTACTTGTCTTAAGTGCTAGCTATAGTAACCGATTTGTTATGAATCGGCTGCAAATCCCTCGGATTCACAATAAAACCCCGAATCCCCAATACAACACATTTAATAAATGAATAGAGATAACAGTAAATACGTCCGTTTAAAATTCTGTTTTTCTTTGTCGAATAAACACATCGGTGGCCAAACGAACGACCCATTACATATTTATAAGTTCTTATAAGGAGCTAAATCGGTGTAAGATTTTCGTATTCTTGCTTGAAGGTTGACATTGGCAGTAATCCTATCACGTCGCTATATTACAGTAGTTTTCAATGAATTTTAATGTGGTCTGTCTCGCAGGGTAGCGGTCATTGAATCCTTGAGAGTAACCGAGTTTGAGTGACTAATGTAATAGATTTTCCACTGACGGGAATCCTTAAATTTAGCACGAACCATTTTTAGAAGTTTATTTGAATGTTTCCGTATAGACTTTTGCCGTCTACGTCTACTTTTGTCATTACTTACTTCAGGCGTAACGATGAAAAAAATAGTTTCTTTAAATCAAGATAACGACTGATAATTGATCTTTATTATGTATTCGGTTTAATACGTACTTTAAAAGACCAGCTAGGCACTTTTTTATGCTGGTCGTAAATAAACATAAAATATACACTGCTTCTTGATACTTAGGTAAATTATTTCTTAGGTTCGTAAAATGTATCCCTTTCGTAGCATATTGTAAAATTAGTAAAATGTGTACCACTCGCAATATCGTTATGTAACTTACATATTAAAACTAAATATTGCAGCATTAATCAAAAGTAGAAAACTGTGAAAAAAATATCGTAAAAATAAAAAATCACCTAGCAACCAGTTTCGTCGCTGTCATTACTGTCACATTTTCATACTGTATACCAGCCACAACAGTGGCGAAACTGGAAACTGGAGGCCTACTCGTCCGTAAGTTTCCCGAAACTACAGTTGGAGCCTACTCTCTATTGATTTCGCATGTACTAGTTTGGACAAACGGCACAAACACATTGGGAGTAGGGACAATGTCAAAACGTATTCTCATTCATTCTTCGTTCGGGTCTCCGAACTAATAAGCTGTCCGTAGGTGATACGGAGTAGGAAATGTCCGTAACTTAGGCCGAAACTACGGGTTTCGTGCTTAGAGAGAAGACTTCCTGAACCGAGTTTTCGTTAAATAATCAGCCCTCCGGATAAGTCACCATTATTTTTTTAACAGTATATTTTTAAATATTTTAGTATGAACTCGTAAACTGCAGTTCGATTCACTGAATAAATGAAATTATTATGACACAGTCACAACGAAATAAATGGTATTTTGATAACTTCGAAAGAAAATCAGAAAGTATATATTTCACTGCCGTGTTGAATATCCAACATTTAACTTTATTTATTGCTTGTAGTGGCTAATGGATTTTCTTCTTATTTTCTTAATGTAAATTCTCGATAAAATATTCTATAGCCATGGACACTTACAAGTCTCGTGGAGTAGAAAACAAAGTAGCCAGCAGTACTCAAGTTATGGAGATTGGTTAGTACGATTGACGACTCATCACACGTAACTTCTCCAACGTAAATTCTGCCTCTTTGTTATTGTAATAAGTGCTATTTTCGTAAGTCACAACTTTACCAGTTTGAATGTGGACGTAAGAATCAGTTTTCTGCTTCATTTGGCAGCGTATGCATGCTAAGCGTGTTTGTCCATTATGCTGGTGGAAGCGTTTTAGAAAAGCCACCGTACCGTAAATCTTCCTAGTTTAGTTAGATACTAGCCATTATACTTTTGTAGGCTATCCTTTTCCACGATTTACTTTTGGGACATGTGATTTGACAATCCTGATATCACAATGAAACGTGCCTACTGAAGAAGGGGACGTGACCTCGATCATACGAAACTGACTTATTTACATCAAAAAGACTATAAAAAACAAGACAAAAAAACTTGGGTCGCTTTTTAGCTATGTTGCATCTAGTATACGAGTTTCATTTAGTAATTGAAATGTCCAGCCATTTTTGTTGACCCCACTGCTTAGGCACCTATTCTTTTGGTAAGATTACTTGTAAGTATAGTAAAATTGTTGCTATCGTCATTTGTAAGTATGTACATGCTTCGCGCCTTTGCTCATTACCTATAGGTTTCTGTACCGCAAATTTATTATACCTTATCTTATTATGAAGGATATTAAGCCGCCTAGCATGGACACCGCTATATCACGCGATATGATATAGCGCATGATGCTGTTTTGCTTACTCCAATAAGATATGAACGGGACAGAACCAAGCTATCGAGTCGATAAAAGCCGATCAAGCTACGGCTACAAATCGTGTAGTCTTTAAAGGTTCTGTCGATGTTCGAGACACAATTAGGCAACTGTCCTACCGCCGCCGGCGATAAGCGAGTAGCGAGTAAAGCTAGAAACTAGAAGCAGATGACAAGCGGCGAGTCGGCGAGTTATAGTTCTCTCGCTCGGCCATGACCATGAGGGAGTGTTTTTCCACTCGCCGCTCGTCATCTGTTTAGTTACTCCCACTACTTTCGTAACAATTATTATGTGCACTCATATACGCACTCTAGGTAGAAATGTCGGAGCGGCCGGCGTCAACTCTGACCAGCACCCCGACCGCCTAACGGTATAGCTTGTGCTATCGCTATAGCTATCAAACTTCAAACTCTCATAAAACCTTTCAACGATTTTGTACAATTCCTACATTTTTCTATTCATCTATTGAATTTACAATTGCATTTTTAGTATGAAAGTGATAGCGTCAGCGAGAGCCTTGTAGGTGGTTTGAAAAATCAAAAGCTAAAGCGATAGGACACGCTATACCGATAGGCGGTCGGGGTGCCAGTGTGACCAGATTAAATTTGATGGAAATACCGAGGACCCCAAAAATACTGAAGAATACCGACTTACAGAGGCCAAATATACCCAATAAAACACCGAATTTTTAAACATGTTTTATTCATACATTATCGCAAAAAAATGTATTTAACCGACCAACACAACCTCTAAAATATGTTTATATTAAATTACTTAATTTTATTTTTTAATGATACGGAAAAATACTGACTCCTAGTATATTTTCAAACATTATTTTTGTAGGTATATTGTACCTACAAAAATAATGTGTGAAAATATACAGAAAAAATACCTATTAAAATACTGAATCTGGTCACACTGCTCTGGCCGCCAATCTTTAATTGCCCGCGGTGAGACAGGGTGTCGCTTGGCGAGTGAATTTTTCTCGCTCAGCTGCAAGCTAGTAAAACGGTCTGAACAGCCAGCGATGACCTATTAACCCACTTGTTACTAGTGTTTGATATACGGATCATCATAAAAATAAAATATTCTAAAGAATAAGTGTATTTTATGATAAAGTGATTTTGATAAATATTTCCTGAATGGTCCCTTTGTCTGCAAGAAGTGTCTCGAGACCAAATATTTTTTTATTTATTTTTCCTGTTGCATACATGCATTTATTAGCCTATCTATAAAAAATCGCACGTATTGTACAAAAAAATGTATATCCGTAACAACTGGGTTAATATTTTCATCTCTTTTGTTTACTTACACGGAATGTGTTATATTTTGTACATTGCTTGCGCGAGAAAATGGTCCATAGTTACTCGCCCGCGGTGAGACAGGTGCCTTAGTTTTTAAGATTTGTTATTACTTTGGTTGCCACCAGTCGAAGACTATTTCGTCACTTTATTTAATATAAAACGGGAAGCTATCGTCGTTTTACAATAATATCTTTCAATAAAAAATCTCATATTATTATAAAATTACAAGAGTTCACAGAAAGAGAGCGAGAGAGAGTGAGAATTATGTCACATAACTAGATGGTTTTGTTAGTTGGTTTGACGCATAAGAGACCGCTGGACACAAGAGTATGAATGGAAAGAATATATTTTAAACTTCCGATTAAAGGTAATTATCTATTCACTTACCACAAATATGCTCTATATCTATATATATTCAAACAACCCAAACGCAAGTACCGATTCCTTACCGTTGGTCGTGGGTAAAAAACACACAAGCCAATTTAGCCCTCTGGCTAAATTGGCTTGTGTGTTTTTTGTCAATGTAGTTGAACATTTGTTTTTATATGGACAACGGAGACTGTCTTAGCCTTCATCATACCTGATGTTAAGTATTGACACGCTCCGGTCGTGTTAAGTACGACCGGTGTGCAGAAAAGATGAAAAGAAACACAATAATGTGGTTAACAAGTATAATTAAAGGTTATAAAATATTACAAGAGCTCAGGTGTGGGTTCGACGGGATCTTCGGTTGGTGGCTCTTGCGAGAAGAAGGGGACTTAACTTTAGCTTTGCCTAGAGGAGGCAGAAGCGAAAGTCCGACGTAACGGACTACGTTCGCTTGGGGAGCACGGTGTTCAGCCTCGGTAGCACGGAGGGTAGGCTCGGAGTGGTGGTGCGCGCGTAGTCACGTAGAGGAGTTGCTCCGGGGTAGGCCGGAACAGGCGAGCGCTCGGCAGATAGATGCCAAGGTGGTGGTGCGGGTGTAGATGCCCGTGGATACGATCCTGGAATGTTTTTAAGAACTGGTCAAAAGGTGTTTGTACAAGTCGACCGTCTAAGGTTAGGATGCAAGGGACACACAGCTACAATTAAATAGTCTCAAAAGTGCAATGTAAAACAAATATATTAAAAAATGTTAATGTAACCGCTATGTAACAAAAGTAAAAGAATGTACAAGAGGTCAATATGGGTTTCGTCGCAACCGGTCCACTGGAGACCTTTTAGCATACGTCACCTACATATGGAGCGAAGCCATCGAAAAGCATGGTGAGGCGCTCGCTGTCTCTCTCGATATCTCGAAGGCTTTTGACAGGGTGTGGCATGAAAGCCTTATTCACAAGCTTCCTTCATATGGACTTCCCACCGGTTTGTGTGTCTGGATATCGGATTTCTTGAGGGATCGGTCAATTCGAGTTGTCATTGATGGTTGCTCGTCCGACCAATTGGCTATCAATGCCGGGGTCCCACAAGGGTCGGTACTATCTGCGACACTTTTTCTGCTCCATATTAACGATCTGCTTATCCCCGGTATTTTTGGGTACGCAGATGATAGCACCGTTGTAGAGAGTTATATGTCTAATGCACGAGCCAGCGCCGAACATGTCCAGTGTCATACGGAGGCGATGATCGGTCGCATGAACCTATCCCTGCAGGCAGTCTCCGAATGGGGCGATGCCAATCTGGTTAGGTTCAACCCCTCAAAAACCCAAGCGTGTCTTTTTTCCGCTAAAAGGAGTCTGTTCCGAGGACTTCGAGGGCTTCTTTCCGAGGTGTATCTGTGCCGATTATTTGCAGGGCCATATTACTGACCATCTTGAGCTTCTAGGTATACCATTGTCACCAACACTGAATTTTGAGTCATTCATTGAGAGTAAAGCTCAATTAGCATCAAAAAAGCTTGGCGTTCTTGCAAAGGTGAGAAAGTACTTCACACCGGAACAGTTGCTCAATCTATACCAAGCGCAAGTTCGATCGTGTATGGAGTACTGTTCTCATCTTTGGGATGGTTCCGCCCAATACCAGCTCCATATGCTTGAGTCCATTGAGCAGAGGGCCAAGAAGCTCATTGGCAACAATGACCTCTTTCATTATAAGCTCAAAAGCCTTGAGCATAGGCGAAAGGTTGCAAGTTTATCGGTTTTCTATCGGATACATTTCGGTGAGTGTGCGGCTGAATTGCACAGCCTAATTCCACCTTCTCCCTTCTTCCATCGGACAACCAGACATACAATTATGCGCCACCGCTTTATGGTTGAGATCCCAAAGATTCGCACTAAACGATTTGCGTAAAATTTTATCATCCTTACTGCCAGAGAGTGGAATGCTTTGCCTGAGTCTGTGTTTCCTGATACTTACAATTTGGGGGCTTCAAGTCGCGTGTGAATAGGTATCTTCTAGGCAAGCGCGTTTAATCCTAGATCGCATCATCGCTTACCATCAGGCGAGATAGCAGTCAAGCTCTAACCTATCCTTAAAAAAAAAAAAAAAAAAAAAAAAAAAGAGATTTGTACATGGGCACTTTACCCTATTAGTCAGGATAAAGTTATTTAAAAGGAATTAAATCAGTGTTTAGTCTACTAAAGAAATTCAAGAGATAAATATCAAAAATATTTATAGCGGTTATGAAAGTAATATGATTCGGGAACGCATCCTTCTTAACGGTATAAAAAGGTAACAAATTCACTCAAAGAATTAATTAAAAAAAGATCAATAAAATGTGAATTGTATTTGTTCCACGGAATATATAGTATCACGCTTCACTTTAAATACAATTACATATACCTTAAATTACAAGAAATTAAAAAGGACACATCGTTTTGCATTGGAGTATTTAACTAACCACTATATAAAAATATTGCATGAAATATTTTGTAGAACTTACAAGTTAAACGTATCGAATAATTAAAACACTCAAATATTAGGGCCTGCGCAGACGACGGACATTGGAGGACTTTTTGTCCGCGACACGACCTTATAACTAAGAACATAAAGTTGAATATATAACGAGAACTATCGCGTACTTTTCACGGATATAGGCGGTCTAAGTTCAATCTTATTTGGTTAACAATTAAGACGTGTCGCGGACAAAAAGTCCTCCGTTAGCCGTCGTCTGCGCTAGCTATTACGAGATTTAAACTAAATAGATTACAAAAAGAAATAACAACGAATAAAATAAGCAGAAGTAAATTGCAAAACGATAAGATTTAAAACACACACTCACCCTAGTACGGGGATCGCGAAATCACACAACAAGTAAAACAGAATGACTTTATGGTAGTAAGTTAGCAGGTAGAAAAGAGCGAATTTGAAATTTGAAAAAATGAAAGTGGTTGTTGATTTACAAATTCTATATGCAAATAATGTTTTGTCATTGGCATAGACAACATGAGCATTTTAAGACTTGATCATTGATCTACACACGGTGTTTTGTCTATGGCCGAAGAAGTACGGAATATTAAAATTAAATAAACATAATAGTTATACATAGAAAATTATGTAGATTTTTTTCTTTATATAAATAGTGAAATAAAAAGAAAATAATTTTCGTAGTCTAATTCAATTGGCCGAAATACGAAATCTCCCAGCCGTGAAGTTAGCAGTATCGAGGGTACGCAGGAATATTTTATGAATTAACTACCATCGTGAAGTTTTATCAAAATAAAATAAAGTAAACAAACAAGTTAGAATGGTGAAGTGAATGGTTTTTTATATAATTTAGTTATAAGTAAGTACTAGATTAAGATTTAGGAGTGTACGGTTTTTAGAACCGTTACAGATGTTGAAGACTTAAGATGGAAGCAAGCCTCTCCCGGAATCCTCAATCAATGAGGAACAGACTATTTTATATCTCTAACTGCCAAAACAAAACAATGCTGAAAACATTGTTGTTATGGCGTCAGACTTACTTACTACAAGTCCCAGGCGGACTTACTACAAGTCCCACCACCAACCAAACCGAATACAATATGTCCCCCCGCTGGGAATCGAACCCGGGATCTCTGGGTCTAATACCGGTGGTTGTAACTAGACCACAGAGGCGGATAAAGTATTATTTCCGGCTACTCTAAACATCGAAATCGAGAAATAAAATCTTCGCTGTTACTGATGCGATGACTGCACAGTCTATTTAAAAGTTTCAACAGCTAATGCCGCTCGTTGGGGAAATCAGAATTATTGAGCCAACAATTCAATCCCTTGTGGCATCCCTGTTATTAAAATCGCATGTGTAGGTTAGCTCGTGCATGGAACACAATATATTATGTTCCATAGGTTAGGTTGGTAATAGGTTGCCATAGCCCATAAGTTATTTAAAAATTAACATTGTGGAAGCGGGGCTAAGTAGAACGGTATTTTTTTTTCCTGTCTTTTCACCTAGGTACGTAGAGGGAGATCATTAATATAAATTTATAGAAAACTAGTGAGGTACTTATAACTTTTTGATTTTGCATTTTACAATGCTATTTTTATGTGATAAATATTAAACAAGAAAATATACTAGAAAAAAGCAACTTGTCTCATATCGCTCTGACGGGATTAGACAAGTTGCTTTGCAACTTTAATATTTATCACTAATGAGGTACCCCTATGTTATTCACTACGCACTTTCATTAGTGTTCACAGTGTTAAAGTTATAAGGAGAGTAAGTATTTATCGAAAAAGTTAGCTAAGTTGAGATATTGCTTAAATGATTTATGGTATTTCATACGTGAGTAGGTACAGAATAAAAACCACCTAACACGGAATGTGTCAAATCGCGCAACGAGTCCAAGTCTTGTTAGATAAATAGAAGTGATTGGTAAAATAATGATATCACGATAAATAGAAAAATATTGGAAAAAATCAACTCGGCCACAAGTAAATTCTCAGATGGGACAATTTGGATGTGGAAATTTATCTGAAGTATAAAAATAGCATTGATAATTTTCAAAAAATCATAAAATAATGATATCTGTTTTCGAACATAGATATGTCAGTACAAACCTAAAATTTGGATCTTTCATCAAATATTGTATTGTGCAAAGATTTTTGTTTTTTAACCAGACAACAAAAAACAATATAAAACTTTAACTTTGAAATTAGCACGAATGATGCTCAAGTTCAAAGAGTCGAAAATAAATAAAATAAGAGATTTTATCGTGGCATAATTTAAATGACAACTAAGTAGCCGAAATATAAATTAGTGGGATCAGATTTTAAAAGAATTCGCCACCACTCCGCTGCCGTCCGGCAAACGCTTCGAGTGTGTCATTCCCAACCGTAAGGACGTACGCAGACACATACTAATTTCGCTGTAGGCGACGCCGCTTAACATTTCGGACGCGCGGCGGTTTTTAATTTGTGATCAATTATGCGAGAGCGGTTATTTATCGTTGTTTTATTTTATTTGGCTTCTCAGCGCCGGTGGGTGGTCCGATCACGATTTCGGTCCGATGTTCACCAATAAGTTCCACTGATTGTAACCATAGAGCTATGAAATCGTGTTACCTTTTGTTGGGACGGATTGGTTTCGTATAGTACCTTTTTGTGCTGTAATATTCTTAGTGTTTTTGCTTGGATTCCAAATACGTTGCACCATTGAAATAGAGTTATTTCTGCTTAACATCGTATTTCCAAATAATGACGATTGAATTCAATAACTTATCTTCAATAAGAGACCTACTTTAGCTTAGTTGCGTGCGTTAATATTTTGGTTATTTATACCAAAATAACAACAGTTACTAAATTAATGTAATATTATTATCTTTAAACAAGTAAATTTACTAGAAAAAAGCAACTTGTCTCATGTCGCCCTGACGGGACTCCAACCTATTTTTTAAAAAATATCACAAAAACTAGCACTGTAAAATACAAAATTTAAAAGTTATAAATAGGTAATATAAAATAGGCTAATCTCTTACTAGAGGTAGGTTATTAAAATTGACCGGTGAATTTTCCAAGCAGACTTTGATCTACAGTGTTAATTGTTTAAGCAATTTGAGAAGTTTAATCTAGGTATAATGTCCAAGCACAGTTAACCTTCCCGTGTAATTTTCATCCTCATCTACAAAGCTTTGTTCCTGACTGTCAAAGCGTACACTTGTTTAGATCCCTCGCTTTGTGACGGCTTCAAACATGTTACACCGTAATTAGCTTACGAAATAAAATAGCATCATTTTATGTCAATTTAGATGATGGGGTACAAATCTATTTGTTCACTGTTGTGCGTCGAACAGAAAAACAAAGGTAAACTCAATATTTTGACACAATAGATTCTACTGTAGCAGTTTCTAAATATTTTCGTGTAACGATAACTAAACGTCTTGAAAATTTGATATAAAAGTGCTGCTATATTTACCCACTTATTTGAATTTAACTAAGTGATTGAAATACCTACATTACAGAATGCCCTTTAGCATAATAAATTTAGCATCTTATTCTTGATATCGGTTTTGTTTTACAAGTTACGAAACATAAACTTTACAAAAAATCTTAACCCTTTTCTGTTGTCGGTTTTTTCCGTCCACTCTATCCGAGCTCAATGCATAAGCGTCGGGTCGTCCATTTTGTTATTCGGACCGCATTGGACGCCTTCTGCTGGTTAGCGGTAAATTGTTCAACGTAATGTGATTCTAATTGAGCATCTAATACCGATGAGCTTAGGTTGAGCGTAACCGGCTCAATTTAGCGTTTTGAGCGAGCAATTTTATTCAACCTTTTTTGTTACTTATTGCGAAATAATTTGCTCGAATTCAGTCGCCAGATGCGATATCCTCTTTTTGTTGCCAGTGTCACCCGAATGAGCATGTCGATACATTTAATACAAAAAGTAATTTATATCGCTATCGGTTGTGTATTTGGTGGGTAAGCAATGCCTTTTAAATATTGTTTACTTTTAACTGTAAGGAAACTTTACATCCTCAATATTATATTGAAGTGTCACAAAAAGCTGCCCTATGATCATAATAAGGAAAAAAAGACGTAGAAAGGACATCGTAGCTACATCACACCCAGTTAGATCTGTTTTTGATAGACGACAATATAGTACTCAATCTGCTTGTGTGTACAATAAAGTCAATCGTGTTCTGAATATTTATCTCATGTGTTTAAAAACTTGTAAAAAAGTAATTAGGTACTCAATGGTTAAATAATTTGTCTTATGAGCAAGTTGAAGGTCTACTTGTGAGAGTGTCGTGATTTATTATATACACACAAACACATACACGCACGCAAGCATGCAGGCAAATATACATATAATCTTTAGATGTTCAACTCATAAAACAATTATCAACTTATAAACTATAATTAAGTAATAAATTGTTTCTGTTAAATTATCATAAAAAATCATTGTAAGAAACATAATTGGGAAGTGGCGTGTCATTCCCACTACAAGTATTTAAAATTACTTACCGGGAAGGCTCATCAAAAATTATTTGTAAAAAAGTTTCTCGTTTTTATTTCTTAAATTTCAGAAATAAAATATTTTTTATTTATTCACGTAGTTAAAGGGTTAAATAATTTTAATCCTTAACGATATTCTAAATTTAATAATATCATAATATTATTTCTGAAAGTAGTGCCACCACAATTACTAGTAATTAAAACAAACAAGCATTTAAACGATAATTAGGTTCAGTAATTAATAAGTAATTGTGGCTGTGTAACTGGCCGGTTCTTGTTTAACTGAACCCTTTTACCGCTATAGTTACGGTAACGTAACGTTGGATAATAATTTCAGACTTAATCGTGGAGCTTTTGTTTGAGTTACTAACAAAAAATCTATGGGAATAAGTACCAGCAAATTGTTCTTTTAGTAAATGTCTTCTGGTTTCGAGCAAAGCAAGTTCTCAAGTTTCGTTTTAGGTCAATTCAATGTTCAGTGGAATCTGAAATATTAGTTTGTGCAATGTACTAACTTTATTTGTTTATGATCGTACATTTAGATTTTAAGTTTTATATTATACTAGCTTCCGCCCGCGTTTTCTCCCACATGGTTCCCGTTCCCGTGGGAATATTATAGTAAAAACTAGCCCTAGCTACTCTTCATTCTTTCAACTAACTGTATGCGCAAAATCAAGTCGATTAGTTGCTTAGTTAGGGCGTGAAGGAAAGACAAACAAACACAATTTTTTTTATATTTTATATTTTATTGGATCCGCGTGGTGCCCGTTCCCGTGGGAATGTCGGAATAAAATATAGCCTATGTCACTCCGGAGAAATGCAGCTTTCTAATGGTCTAAGAATTTTCTAAATCGGTCCAGTAGTTCAGTAGTAAACAAACAAACTCTTCAGCTTTATAATATTAAGTATAGATTTATAGGTTTCTGCCAATTTACAGCGGGCCTACCATCATCTATTAGAAATCATGTCAAAAGAACATTTTGTTTGCGTTTAGTTTTTATTGAATTGGTCACATTTTGGCACGCTTCACACTTTGAAAGCGATGGTTGAGCGAAGACGTCACAAAACTTCTGTCAAAATACAAGCTTACTTTAAGAGATTCTTAGTACGAAATAGCATGATAAACAAAACAATACTGCGCTAAGAGATGACGGTAGGCCCCCTGGGCAGTGCAGTCGCAAAATGTCTATCTACGAGTATTATAATTATATCGTGCATAATGGTAGCGACACCTGACAGCCAAATTATTTCTTCTAGCTTCTTTCTTGTGTTGCGTTCTGTGGTACCTACATTATGAAAATTCTGCACTAACAAACGTTGGAAAGTAAGTATAAAAAAAAAAACATATTTGTCATCAGATTTTCATTATTACCACTATGTGTGCAACGCACTTTTCCAAAAAAGCAGCTAACACTCCTTTCACCTATATCTTACAATACATTAAGACAACAAATTTAAACGTTTATTTGAATATCGGAAATAAATATTTAAATTATGATAATGTAAGCTCCATTTCAGCGAAGTAAAATAAAATGTGTACCCCACCTTAATATTTTACTTCTGACTTATGTATTCCTTTTGTTTAAGCTTATTCTTACTTGGTTTGAGAATACGCAGCAGCTCGTTGGGGAAAATGAATCATAAATTTGAAACAGAGCCGGTCTACAATTATTGTTAAAGATAATTACGTCCGTGCTTTCTTCTTTAATGGCCACCTAATAAGCAGCTTGTTATCGTAATAGCTAAGGTACCTAAACAAAGAGAAGATAAACGGGAGCACCTCGTATCATAACATAATCCTTCGTAATTATATCCTTTGTTCCTGGCTATACCTGACGCAGCTCATTTCGTGAAATTATGATTTATGTTTTCATGTAAAGTTCGCGAGTCAAATCGAGCGGTTTGGGTATACAATAAACACGCTCCATTTAAAACGCGGTGAAATTAATGAATTTTTAGGATATTACTAGCGGATCCTCGCGATTTTATCCGCGTGGTTCCCATTCCTGTGGGAATATCGGGATAAAATATATATACTCGGGAGAAATGTAGTTTTCTAATGGTCTAAGAATTTTTCAAATCGGTCCAGTAGTTCCTGAGATTAGCGCGTTTAAACAAACAAACTCCTCAGCTTTATAATAATATAGTATAGATTATAAAATATTAAACAAGAAAATATACTAGAAAAAAAGCAACCTCTCTCATATAGCTCTGACGGGATGACATGAGACATGTGACAAGTTGCATTTTTCTAGTATATTTTCTTGTTTAATATTTATCACATAAGAATAGAATTGTAAAATGTAATTAAAAAAGTTATAATGTTATTATTATTTGAATTAAAACTATTTCTTGTTACATACATTTAATAATGTTTCCAACATTTAATATTGTATGCCTTAAAATCAAATATTATAAGGCTTTAGCATCATGATTGTAGTAAAGCCACTTAAGCATTACTTACTGTTAATTAATCATAATGCCACAAACATTCATTTATTTGTTTATTTTTTATATTTATTGTTAAGATTAAAAAAAAACACCTTGGACATGCAGATGGAAAGATAATCAGAAATTAAGAAAGCGTACATATTTTATGTAATTACAGGTTCAGTAGTGGTTTGACTCTATTTTTTATGCCCGCTTGATAGGATTCATAAAATATTCAAGGTTTTATTTAAACAATGGATCTTGATGAATGCCATGCAAGTTTAATTGACAATGCCATGGTATGGTGATGTATACGGTGCGTAATTGAAATACGAGTGGATTTAGCTCACTTATATTTCGTTTAAAGCTTTAGTCAGCCTTCATGTTTTTTTTTCTACATGATAAACTCTGTTATTTGAATCGTATTATAGCGTTAGAAAAAGAGAAAGAAAACATCTCCTCTGACAGAGCGATGTTTTATATTTATTATGTTTAGCGCTTAACGTATTCAACTTCAGTTAGTAAAAATCTACTAAACCTACTATCGCCCAGAAAATATAATTCTCCATTTTGTTTATGGTTATTCTTCCAATTATCTTTATGTTACGCTATGCCTGTTGTAAACTTTAGTAGCTATTTCATCCTATTATACAGGAAAAGATTAAAAAAAGCTTTATTTGACTCAAATATTTCGAAGGACTTTTCGCCTTCCCCAAACAAAGTTAAGGGGAAAAATTGCTTTCAAATCATTGGACGAAATATTTGGAAATTAAAAATTTCATTGTGCTTACACCAGAACCTAACAGGTTATTTAACTGCAAATTTTGCAAAAATAAGTCTTGGTGCTATAATTTTAGCGCCTATTATAACTTCCGAGACGCAGAGTAAATAATAGAAGATGTGCTACTTGCAAATATGGATAGAGAGGGTACTCATAGATATAGATGGTTAGAGGCAAGATAGCGTTGTTGACCTAAAAAGCTATGGATCCACAATATTGGCTCTGATAATAATGGCAGTTAACGGACGCGTTGAGGTTGTATGAAAGACACGACCAAAAAAGTATTTTATATTAGGTTTGATAGTTATTTATTATTGAGCAAGATGATGTAAGAAATCATTGTTGTTTCGAAGCTTCCTACGAGGTCACACTTTAATTTAATTAAAATTAAATGATTATCATCAGCAATTTTAAAAACCGTTTTCTATTATGTATTTATAATAGTAAATGCGAAATTGAAAAATCATAAAAACTTTTCTTTTTTTTTTGTTTTTATGAACGTCGGAGAGACTCGTAGCCTTCATCATACCTGTGTTATATATTGTTAAGGCTGAAGATGGAAGCCAGCCTCTCCCGGAATTCTCAATCACTGAGGACCTGGCTATCTTATCTTTAACTGCCGGAACACAATAATGCTGAAAATATTGTTGTTATGGCGTCAGACTTAGAAAGGATGGTGTTAGCGAGCCAGACGGACGACAAGCCAATATACACCTCCACTGGGAATCGAACCAGGGACCCCTGGGTCTCATACCGATAGTTTTACCACTAGCCCACTGAGGCGGGCATAACATAGATTGACCTCACGAATGGCAGCTTTCGGTGCTTTCTGAAGCACGAAGGAACTTGAAATCTAATATTGGGTCACCCATCTCAAGATCGACTCCAGCAAAGCTCAAGTCATTGCGTCACCAAGCTTCTCCGAGTATGTACCTCCGTCCGAGCTTAAAATATCACAATTACCTATACGACAAAGTTTTTCCAATGTTATGAAAGCAAACAATGGCTATTATTAGAATTTACATAAAACGCAAAACCGAAACCCTCCTATTTGTCTTGCAATTATAACCGTAATCAAGTACCTAACATAATCAATTCGAAGAATCAGTCTGACGCAGACGATTATCTCGAGAATAAAATACCCCCGATCAAATTTACTTCGGCTACTAAATCAATTTTCTCGTTGATACCTTACTCTGATCACCTCATCAATGTGGCCCCTTTCAGAACTGGAGTAATTGGCTCCAAAAATCCTTTGAACACAACGAAACATAAAAGGCTTTACCTTCCTCGAAGTCTTTCCGGCTGACCGTCATAGCTATTACGCTGCAGATTAATCTGGCTTTTGAATACAGAATATTCTGGAATCAATAGATATGGAACAGCCTGGACAACATTAAATACTTTGTAGCAATTTAATTGTACTGAATGATTGATATTATTCCTTTTTGCGCCCCTTGTTTTGCTTGACATTTATCTTCTTTTGAAACATTTTAATCTAGGAATCAATAACTTATATTTTATTAAAATTTTACCTTCCTTGAAGTCTTTCTGCCTGGCCGTCATAGCTATTGCGCTGCAGATTAATCTGGCTTCTAAATACATAATATTCTGTAATCAATAGATATGGAACATTTTGGACAACATTTAATGTTTTGTAGCAATTTCATTTTACTAAATGATTGATATTATTCCTTTTTGCGCCCCTTGTTTTGCTTGACATTTATCTTAATAAGAAACATTTTAATGTAGAAATCAATAACTTGTATTTTATTAAATTTTTACCTTCCTTGAAGACTATTTGGCTGACCGAAATAGCTATTACGCTGCAGATTAATCTGGCTTCTGAATACAGAATATTCTGGAATCAATAGATATGGAACATTCTGAACATCATTGAATATTTTGTAGCAATTTCATTTTACTAAGTGATTGATTTTATTCCTTTTTGCGCCTCTTTTATAGCTTAAAATTGATTCACTTCTTTATGCGTTCACAATGCTTTATTCTAAGATACATTTGATTCTGGGGGACAATAACTAGCTACGAATTAAAAATTAATAAATTGTACCAACAATCAATTATTAGACATTTGTCTATATTTCTAAATTTAACGCTCTAAATGTAAAGTTTTTCATCGAATTAAAAGCACTAAAAGTTAATTTGCATAAAACTGTTCGTATTGTGTTGAAGTTAATATAACTCATCGTTAATAAATAATATAATAAACCTTACGTTTTAAACTGTGTTACAAAAATTAACTTATCCTAATATTTTTGTTCCAGGTCAGTCACCTTTTTTATTCTTCCATCAAGCAAACGTAAGTCATAATGTTTGGACGTCTGCTCAATTATTAACAACACGAAAACAAAACACGATTCTCGTTTATCTTTACACAGTTCTTATCTCAGCATGACACCCGATACAAATGACGTTGTTTAACAAGACTTTTATTTTTTATTAATACACACAAACGATAGTGTCGATCGTCAACAAATGAATTTATCTGTGGTCGTGAGTGACGTGCTGTTTCGTTTGTCACCCAAGTGCCAGGGCGACGCCCACAGCCTAATTAGAACCGAGAATAGCGTCGGGATATTTGTCAACTTCCAAGCTTTTATGGCATTCCTTTGAGAATCCACCGTCGCGTCGGATACATCCCCCGATCTCGTGTAAATAGATCGTTAACCGACTGTGAAATATCGTTTTGAACTTTCGGGTGGTCCGCAACATCGGAATATTCGCGAAAATCACTTTCAATTTTTTGTCTGCTAAGTTTAGGAATCCTTAATGTGATTGAAGAAGTTCTAGTTAAGTTTGTGAAGGGGTCTGATTTGGACGAAGTTTGTTGCAAAGAAATTGTTTGTTTTGGCTCACTGTTGATAAGTTTAAACTTGACTGACTTTCATTAAAGGATTTCTTTGAGATAATTAATTTTTGATGTTTTTTAATTGTAAGCTATCTCGAGTAAACTTTAGTGGAATTAAAATTCTTCGTCATTTAAGCGAGTTTTAGTTAGGATTTTTTTTTTATGTTAGGTAAATGGCCACAAAACAGATGGGAAGCTATCCAAAAAAAAGGTCACTTGCATTGACAAATACCAAATCATTAAAAAAAACCAAAATCAAAAGCTTTAATTGTTTTCAATTTCTCATCTCAAATTTTACAGTGAAATTCGCTCGCCAAAGTTATATATAGGAAGCATGACCTCACAATCAAACGTCAAAGAAAGTTTTATCAGAGCGAAGCTGACAAATAAATACCCAGTTATTTTTAATTTCAAATAACTTTTATACGATGCTTATTTTGCTTGAAGATAATATTAACATTGTCAAATCCTACTGCCTCTAGCATGACCACCACAATACTATACGATTTTTTACAGTTTAATGGCCATAAATCAAATTGACAATATCCCAAAAAAGTTATCTTGCATTGACAAATACCAAATCATTAAAGAGACAAAACTTAAAAGCTTAAAAAAATTACAAACTCGTATCCCAAATTTTACAGTGAAATTCGTTCGCCAAAGGTATCTGTAGGAAGCATGACCTCACAATCAAACGTCAAAGAAAGTTTTATCACAGCAAAGTTGACAAATAAATCCCGAGTTTCCTTAAACTTTTCTCATAGTGTTCGTGGGGAGACGTGATTCGGCCGTTACGAGCATCTTATTGTGTTTTGGCTACCAACTAGATAAGGAATTCAAAAGGTTTATTTTTGCCAAAAAAAATCTAAGCCTCTATTTTTCAAGATTTGGCACAATCAGAATGGAGACAAAAATATGTTTTGTAATCCTATTACTATTCTATTCTACTACAACTCCAGGGGGCCTAACGCAATCTCTTAGTACAGTATTGTTTCAATCTTACCATGTTATTTGGTACTACGATCCTCATAAAGTAAGCTTGTTTTTTGACGGAAGTTTTGTGACGTCTTCATTCAATTAGCAAGTGTGGAAAGTGTCAAAACTTGACTTAAAACAAATTCCAAAAAGAACGTTCTTATGACATGATAGTTTCTTAAAGATGATGGTAGGCCTGACGAGGCTCAAATTAGCTAGTGGAAGGCGTCGTCATCATTAGTCATTATTAGTCCAAAATAATATTTTAAACTTTCATGGTCATTGTTTGTATTTGTTTGTATTGTTTGTACAAATACTAGCATGGTAAAAATCCCGTTTATCGTACTAATAGTTAATGAGATAATGACCATGAAAGTTTAAAATATTATTTTGGACTAATAATGACTAATGATAATGACGAAAATAACGTCTCCAAATCCATTAGCTAATTTGAGCCTCGTCGGGCCTACCATCATCTTTTAGAAACTATCATGTCATAAGAACGTTCTATTTGCGATTTGTTTTTAGTCAAGTTTTGACACACTCCACACTTGCTAATTGAGTGAAAACTAGCTAATTTTAGCCTCGTCGGGCCTACCATAATCTTTAGAAACTATCTGTCATAAGAACGTTCTTTTTGCGATTACTAATGGTCATTATTAGTCCACTGCTGCTGTACATAGGCTTCCTCCTTCGAGCGCTACCAAGAGCGCTATGGTCTGCACTTGTAGTCATCGGCTCCCCTCAACATTTCACTAGGTCATCGCTATATATCTAAGTAAACCATACAAATTATAACGTTTCGTCGACGTCGTCGTCGACACGTTGAATTTTTCCAGTATATTCACCTTTCTACGGTATTGGCCACCGTCGTCGATTCGACGTGTCCTCATAGGTCTCTGTAGCATAATTAATTGTCTAGACAAGTTGCTTTTTCTAGAACATTTTCTTGTTTCTTAGGTATTTATCACATAAAAATAGCATTGTAACAATCAAAATTAAAAAAATATAATTAGATGGCTGTTTCATCTTAATCGGTAGTCAAAAATTGTAAAAATGATTATTTCGAATGCGAGGATATTTTTCTCATTGATGAAACGACGGTGGCCAACACCTTAGAAAGGTGGATATACTGGAAAAATTCGACGTGTCCTCATAGGTCTCTGTAGCATAATTTGTTAGTGCATTGGGTCGGATTCCCAAGGATGCGGCTTTGAAACCCGCCCGAGCGACATGAGACAAGTTGCTTTTTTCTAGTATATTTTCTTGTTTCATATAAAGTATACAAAATTTCATTCCACATGTTAATATATAAAAATATATATATTTTTTGCAACATACACTCTTCTTTAAGGCTTAACTTTTTACAATAAAACAGACAAAATTTTGTTCGCATTTATAATACCTTGTAAATAGGAAGGGTTAAAAGATAATTAAAAAAGCTAAACCAAACAATGAAATCGATAAGGCATCGTGTACTAAGAGATTAATTATTCATTGTTTGGAAGAAATCCACTTAACTGTTATACAATAATAAGCACCTCTGTTCATAAAATTTTCAAGTCCATTAACGGCTGTAACAAAAAACCCGTATAAAATGTAACACAGTAACTTTAACATAATTGGGTTAATTCAATAATTAATGGAACCCTTTTACGTCGGATACCGCTGTAGTTAGTGTTGATATTAATTGAATAACTAAACGAGAAAAATGATTGGGTAGACAAGGATTGAAATGAGTTACGTCTCTAAAAATATTCTAACGATTCACAAATTTCGATTTGGTTTAGCTTTGGTTGAAGAAGACCGTTTTTCGATCTTCATACATAGTTGTGAGAGATTGGCGATTAGTTGTTTTTTTTGGATTCGCAACAAACATTTTCTTTAAAAAATTGTCATCATCCAGTTTTATTGTTCTGACATAATCTTTCTTATGCACGATAAAGGTTGAGGCCTTCCGAAAGAAGGAAGAGGTAGATTTTGACACTTATTCATTGATCATTTGTAAGAAATATAGTTAACATTATCCTACTGAGTTAAAAATTTCTAAGAACTTGAGACACAAACTAAAAAAGGAATATAAATATTAGCCAAGGTAGAAGATTAGGACTAGAATTGTTTAGGCAAAACTTTAGTCTCTATAGTCACACTTTTCTCAAGAATCTCAAAAATACCAATGGAAATTGTCATTTAACAAGATGCATTAGTATGGGTAGTAGTATTATTAACCATTATAGATGAACATATTGTATCTAGACCGAGCTTGTTAACTTTATATGCTATTTACAATTTACCAAATAATTGCCAAATACATTTAAAGTGAAAGCAAATTAAACGCACGAAATTAGTTTAAAAAGATCAGTCAAGTGCGAGTCGAACTTGCACATAAAGGGTTCCGTCTCTCACCCAAGGTTGCCTGGAAGAGATTGCTATGTATCAATAAGGAACACATTTTACCACTTTGGAAGTGTATATATTTCAAACGGTTGACTTTGAGAAAAAACTGTTTTAGGAACCTCAATGTATTTTTTAAAGATCTAACTATACATACCCCATACGTATAGGTTTGATGAAAAAAAAAATCTGTTTCAGTTCCATGTATGGGGAGCCTCCACTTAATATATATATATATATATATATATATATATATTTTGTGTTAATACCGTAAAGCAGCTTACAGAATACATTGTACCTTCCAAGTGTACTCAACTATGTAATCCTCATAGTTTTTGGAATAAAGTGGCTGTGACATACGGACGGACAGACAGACATGACGAATCTATAAGGGTTCCGTTTTTTGCCATTAGTCTACGGAACCCTAAAAAGCAATCTCTATCTTTTTCAAGTTAAATTTTCTGAAATACAACTTCAATGATAAATTGTAGTTTGGAAACGATAACGAAACTAATTTAAGTTATTTTTCATAAAGCTTTAAAATATTTGCAAACAATAAATTATAGTTTGACAAAGAAAAGAAAAAAATATTAGAATTGGATAAAACAAATTATACCTATTACTTAGACCAAGTTTGTAATACTTATACTTTTTTGTAGAATAAAGTTTTGAATTACAATCAAAATAAAACGTATGCTAACGTACCGTAATGCTAGTTTTCTACCACATGAATAATCTTTGAATGACGTGAAATATACTTCGGTTATTTGTTCATACGTGGTTCATACTTTATTTGCCGTCACAGTCTTTTTGCTGCCTCAATTTCCCCTAACGGTGTTATAACCAGTGTTTTCGCTGTCAGTATGTGTAATGTGCCATGACACGCGCCTTAACCTTGCAGACCCTATGAAAAATCTGTTGAGTGTTTTCCCAGTGGAACATGCCATACGAGGAAAATATTTTCTAATGTATTGAACGCTCTGTGATATATTTAGACTTCCCTTTCGTCAAATGTACTCACATCACATAAACTTCGTGATAAGAAATATAACGAAAAGTTATCGACATTAATAAAAAATACTTGCGTTTATTTGGATTCCTTTCCCAAAGTGGCGTAGAAAGTTAAATGTTTTTGTAACAACTCTGTCAAGTTTGGGATAATAGATTAATGAAGCCCATCCAACTCCATAAAATATAAGACGCTTTTGTCATTGTTAGCAGAAAAGAACTAGATTCCATCATTAAAATATCCCGTCAGTACAAGTGTGGAACCAGCTGACATTCATCAAGCCAGCCAAAAGTGATGGACTGCCATTGCAAACGACAATATATAGCACTCTATTCCATTGCAATAAGCTCTACATTTGCATCACAAATGCAATACTAATGCCGTCATCTGTACATCCGGCCAAGTTTTAAAACTGTACCCGATGGTGGCATTGTTATTTCAGTCGTAATGAATGGGGATGTTCAAAGTGACGTCGTACGTATATTTTATACGGTACCATTTGTCTCGAGTCACATGTGCGTCCGCGCTGAAATATTTACGAGCTATTAGTAAAACAAGAACAAATATCACTTCACCCTCTAATTCGGATCAGGGTTACGGAATGACTGATTTAATACCAGTATAGGATTAAACTCGAGCAATTAACGTCACATCGATATTTTAGTCCTTTGAAGTTTTGAAAATACTTGTCTCGTTATTTGGTGTTCATTAACTTCTGTATATAACCAAGATGTTCGTTTTTGGCCCCTTATTTTCCTACAGTTTTGAAGTGATGTTTTTGATATATCTGAAACAATGTTTCCAAAAATAAAAATATATATAAACGGGCCCCCAACAAATAATTTTTTTTTTATTGTTTTCTTTTTAAAAAGCTGTTCTTCACATTATATATTTTTTTAAATGAATGATCTTATTATTTATTTTCTTCTTCTGAGTTTATTAATACATTCTATTAGATATTTTGAGGTTTTAATACAGTTTATTCAGTTCAGAAAATTAAACCAAGCGGCTGCTGGCTGTACTGAGTAGTTCCTTTGCATTAAAATAAAATGAAACCTTCTGTCTTACGATTTGACATAAGTCATGTCACTGTCAGTGCCTCGACCAATGAAATAGTGCACGTCGCTGAAGGTGACAAATGAGAATCGAAGTTGCCAAAGTAGAAAAAGTGTTGGGTTGCTGTTTTATTAACTATTTGTCTGATAGAATGTTTGGCCCTTTTTAATATATTAATACATGGAAAGGTTACTTATTTTGTGCTCTTTGCATATAGTATAATTTCATCACTATCTCCATACAAAAATGGAACATCTCCTTTTGTTATAATTAGAATGTCATATTTACTTTACATATCCTTAATGAAGTTGCATTTCCTTTAGCACATATTCGTCTTGTTAAGTCTTCTTGTTTTTTTCTTTATTTAAGCTTTTAATATTAAATGGATTAAAAATAATATCTGATGTAATATCATAATCCCAAATCGAAAAATGTTTAATTTTCATGGCACCCCACCGGTGTAAGTAAACACACCGAAATTGAATTCCATCGTGGAAATCTGTTTAATGGCTACCTTTTAATGCCTTCCCACCCTAAGCAAGTATGGGCGCAGCGCAATTGACAAATTGCTTAATTTCATTAAGTGCATTCACTGGCTACAATGTTTGTTTATGACGTCATTCTGTCACCTACCCTTCTACCGGACAATCATTTACTTAGACCGAAGATAACGGCCCTCATATAAATGCAAATAAACCCTCCAAATGCTTTCAAAATTAAAATAATCCCGAATTTATATGTAAATTTGTTACCGCATTTGTCCTTGGCGGCTTCTCTTTCCGTAATCGATTACACTACACAGGCTTAGATCTACTCAGATAAGTTTAATGAAGGGTCTCGTCGAAATTGAGATCCTTTTAGAGGAATCAACTTGATTGGTGATTCTATTAAATATTGGAGCCTCAAGAAGTTTGTTTTGAAGTTCATGTAATTGAATCCGTATGGAATGTCGTCCGGCAAACAATTTCCTTTTGTCATCGTTACTGGGCCAAAGCAAATATGGTTAAAAAGCTGTAGAAACCCAAACAGAGAACCTCCGATCGAGTCTCTCCAGTAGATTGAATAGTGGGATACTCGCTGACATCTTAAATAATTATTTTACGACATTCAACGTTTTGATAAAATTTACGGCATTTTTTGTGTAGTTATTCTCTCTCGTGAATTCCATTCGTATCTTTATTGTTGAGCTTTTAGCTTCCTATCTATTTGACCTCGTTAATGGGACCACCCTAGTCAGTAAAAAGTAAAAAGTTTCTTTAAGTAATAATACTCTTATTTGTATCAGTTATGTCACTACAATTACTCATGATTAAGTTTAATTTATAGGTTCGTTAAATGGGCCATTAACTGCCTCTCGTTTGTCTAATGACTCCTTATTGTGAACCCCACTGTTCCATAAAACACTTTCGGCCAATTAAACATCACTACGATATTTGATGCCAATGCGATCATGTCAGATTATATTGGCTTCATTTGAACGTGATGCACTCGATGTGTGATACCCAATATTGGTGAAGACGCCGTACTGGATTTTCGACCGATTAACTTCGATATTCGATTTCGAATCCTTAGGTTACTTGATTGAAAAATTACTGTAACATTGAAACATCCGTTTGGGTGACACACTTTCGAATGCTTGCGCATCACTACAATTACATAACTCAGATGCAAGTCTAACTAACATTGTTATTAATCAGGCAAACAATCATCAAGTTTAGCTAGCGCAGTATTGTCACGTAATTGATAAATTTAATAATAAAAGGAAAGTACGTGATAGCAAAACACTGTGCATAATCAGTAAGTCAGTGATGGAATGGCATGGAACCTGGACCTCTTTCTTGTGCGGAACACAAAAACGAGTTTTACTGGTATCCAGTAAATGTTTTGATTTATATTGATTTAATTACAATCTTAATAAAATAAGTGTATGTGCCAGTAGTTGAATTGAAACTAGATCTCCAAAACCTATATTAAAACCATTTACGTATGAAATATTTTAGTAAAAAAAACTGATTAAATTATAAGACTTTATGATTTAATTTAAAATGAAACACTCAATAAACTAATAGGACACAAAACTATTTTACAACTTAATAGAGAAACTTTATGAGCTCAACTAAACTCTTGGAACTTGTTAAGATTTTATTTATTTTAAAGCTAAATGCATTTCTCTGAGAAAAGTCCCGCTTAATTCTACACAGACATTCCCGAGTATTTTGTAGACCCCGTAAAGTACAATCGTTTCGTTTGAGATATTGCGCGCTTTACAACATATGGGGGTTTCTACGAATGATGTTTATGAACAAAATGCTGTATTTGTACATTCTTTTGTTTTAATAAAAGATTGTTGCTATTAAGAAACTGCTGTTTAATTACAAGGTTTTATATTACAGAAACTGAAAGATTTTCTCTGAAGTTTGGTAAATGCGCTACTTGATTTTATTTCCCAATCAAACAGCGTGCGTTTAGTCTTATGTTTTCATTCGTATAAATAATAGTTGTGTCCAAATCCAAGGTCTTTTGTATCGGAGATAGGTATATGAAATAATACATAATTCCTGCATGAGTCCTTGCTTAACTCACATACCTTGATTGCTAATGATGATATTGCTGAAATACAATTTACTTAGTTACAATTATCCTTTTTTTCAATTTCTGACTATTGTGCGCAATGAAATGGTCAGAATTCATTTTAAAACAATTAAAATCTCAAATGTATACTTAAAAGTAACTTTAAAGTTGTTTCAGCAACTTAACTTCTAACATTATAAAATAAAGAGAAGACTTTTCTTATAAGTTTTGTAAACGCAAACTTTTGAAACGAGAAAAGATTCTTAAAAGATAAATGTTCTTCTTATCTTTTGAATAATATTACAATTTCATTTTGACAATATAATTCTGCCTATAATTCAAAACTCCAGTCAGTATATTTAGTTATGTTTTCCATATAAATCTACTTAACCAAAAGAAAATAACTTTGGAAAATTAATACATATTATTAATATTACATAAAGATTCCGTATTTTTTTGTTGTTCGAACATTAGTCGTATTTAACTGTCATTACATACTCAATATATCATTCGAGAAACCATTTGAAATATTCAAGAAGAAAACAACTGACATATTGGTTTAAATTTGACTACTGAGGATTCGAGGAGGAATTATCGTAACTACACTAAACCAATTTATAGTTATACCGTTTTGGTGGTTTACCAAACCGATGCAATGGTGTATAGTTTCAAAGTGGACTTATGATTAGTAGGAAATTATAAGGATACAGTTGTTGAGCTTGTATAATCCATTTTGACCCTTTGGCTCGCGGGTTTGTAGGAAGGAAGTCGATATTTCTTGCGGGATAAATACGTTTTTTGGGCTTCGTTTTACTATTTATAAATAACTTTTAAACTTTTGCGTTATTTTCAAAAAAGTTATTTTTTTGGAAAAAACATTTAGGTTAGGTTTAGTCAAAGCGGAATATTTAAAAAAAATCTTGTCATTCTAAATTAGGTCGTGAAGTAGGTCTTGAAATTCACTAATGTAATAATGTACTTACCTTTTATTTTGCGGCCTTACCCGAAAATAATTAAAATAACTTAGACAGTGTTTAAATGTGACGCTGTCCCTTTCTAACAATATTATCAAAAAAGTGACTGCATCACATTTAAACACTGCCTAATTAGACACGCGATAAACACTGATAAGTAAGACACAAGTTTGGCTCCTAGTGTGGCAGAGCGGTAGGTATCGCTACAAAAGTATAAAAAAACAAAACACTGTCGGCTTGGTGATGTTCTATTTTCAAAACGCTTTCAGTCAATAATGTCTATGTACTATTTATTGATAGCATAATACTACTACCAAAAATAAGGTCCACCTTCCACCAGACCGCTGAACTCATATTGCATGATAAATTGTATTCAATTTGCCAGCTGACAAGCACCGAGGAGTAGCATTTGGGTACAAATGTTCATGCTTACAATACACGCGACGCTACGCGGATACATGGCTATAAGATACCGTTGCCCGAGTGGACATTTGTCATAGGCATTACAATAAAATGTTTGGAATGTAATCTTTGCCGTTTCTGGAGACGTATTTTTGAATCATTCGAATTACTATTCGCATACGGATTCGCATGCGAAGCAAAAAAACGTATTTTTTAAATTCCAATTCACATTCGAATCTGCAACGAGTCACGAGTGATCCCGACCACTCTTTTTTTAATTCGGGCAATTGAAAGTTTGACGTTTAAGCACTTAATGTCATTTTCAAATTGATTAACATGACGGATAGTTTGACGGAGTTTCACCCGAGTTCTTTTCGTAATAACACGTGTGTGAGGCTCCATTTTTAACTCAATCTACCGTACAATTTCTATACATTACAAAATATATTTACTTGACATTGGCAAAATTCGCGTATTTAACGCGAGCACGCCATTGATTAAGAAAGAAGAAGAAGGATAGTTTGACAACTTAAAAACGTTTCGTTTCACGTGATTCAAGTCCGTTTGAGTATGGGTTTATTTTTAATCTATGGAGATTATAGTTACCGGGTTTTAAATATTCTGCATAAAATGATTTATCTAAGGAGTTTCAGAAGACGACAACACCGTATTCGAGTGATTAAAAAATGTGACAAAATTTAAGTCGGTGAATTTCAATTCGCATGAGGATTGAAT
The DNA here is from genome assembly GCA_910589605.1 of Chrysoteuchia culmella. NCBI lineage: Eukaryota > Metazoa > Arthropoda > Insecta > Lepidoptera > Crambidae > Chrysoteuchia > Chrysoteuchia culmella. The sequence continues at coordinate 13,205,473 of OU342651.1, read as the reverse complement.
TCGCATAAAAATTTCGAATGATTTAAAAATACTTCTCCTGCGTTTACGGGGGTACCTACATAGCTTTTATTTTAACAGCTATTTTTAATTTTTGCCTAACAAGATTAAAGGGGCCGTTAAACATTATTTTTTTACTTACACATTTCCGCAATTAAAACGCTTCAAACCGCAGACGATCAAATAAACATGACAAACACGAAAATCGGATAGAAAGACAGAAATTTTATCGTTTTACAAACAATTTTTTAAAGTAAATAAAATATTTCTGACACTCACACCAATTAACCTAGCCCCAAAGTAAGCACTGTAAGGCTTGTGTTATGGGATACTAGGGTAAAGGATATAAATACATATTATTATACATATATAAGTATTTATGAGTAGAAATATATATAAACGCCCATGACTCAGGTACAAATGCTCGTATTCATCATACAAACATTTGCCACTACCGGGATTGAACCCGGGGACCCCAGAGTGGGCGACACCTTGAAACCGTTGTACGAACCACTCGACCACGGAGGTCGTCAAAAGCATTTTTTTTATGTCAAGTTAAGAGAAAATGTTACCTACCTCAACACATACTACACTACCTATACTTTACTTTTATATATTTAATTTATAACTTCATTTAAGAGAGGTACATAATAGTTTTGTGGGGCATGGTAATAGAGGTTCAATTTTCATAAAAACCTAAATTAATTATATAAAGTTTTCATCATCATTAAACTAAGCACTGCTATCACTAGTAAAAGCCTATTAGGACTATCTGGGCTAAGCCACAAATTGCGTAAACCAGTTTAATACTAAATTTCTTTTAATAACTTTGTTTATTAATTATACAGCTGTTGCCATAAAGTTTTGAGGCAGAATCGTAGTTTGAGTAGGTAATTATTTATTGCTGAAACTAAAGTTCCGCTAATAACTGTTAAGCGAAAGTTGTTCCGGGGTTAATCAGTCATTAGCAAACTAACTAAATGTATATTTAACTACGTGTGCCAAAGGCAAACTATTTTTTAAATAAGGCAATTCTATTTTAGTATAAATAGCTTAATTCCGCAAGAAAACTTACTTATATGGCTATTTCATTTGAAACATATGTATTTTGAAGTTATGACTCGTTTATTAATAGACTTCACACAGACAGAAACCCTACAGTTAAAAAGCAAATAGTAATGGTAAAGTTTACTGAGTACCTGAATCAATTCTTGAACCAGTTTACGATTTGGTTCCATTATTATTTTGCTACACGATTTATCTAGCTATTTATCTGAATTTTATTATTTATTGATCATTGCTAAATACATAATGCTTACCATTATTAGAAAACAGTACATATCCAAAAACTAGTGTGGTAAATTTTCTCATCCATCCACAACCAAACTGAAACATAATGAAAACCTTTAAGAACATAATTCGACTGATTTGTCGACACCTACCAAATCAATCGAAAAAACAGAATGAGACCCGACTCGAGGCGTATAACACGATTGATCGATGGAAATAATGCGATTAGCATGATCAAATTACGATTCCAGTTGTAATTTAACTGTTTATTTATGCACGAAAAAAGGGGGCAAACGTAGCATTGGGGAATGGTTCATTAATCATAGCTTTTAATGTCGAGGGTAGAGACGTGTAAGGGCGAGTTCAGAAGTCTTACAAAAACCGGCTTTTGTTTGAACACCCCTATAGAGCTAATTTTGGATGGAAGTTAATAAATTGAAATGCTATGCGGCTGCGTAAATACTATTTATGCGTTTTTAAACCCCTTTGTGTCGTAATTTTTAATAAGTATGGAGATTTTGAAATTATGGGGAGGATTATAACGTTTATTTATAACGTCTTAAATATATTTTTAGCATGTAATGAGAATAAAAATGTATAAGACAAGGCTAACCCAGACTACGTATTTTCAAAACTGTTGTATAAATTGTAAGTAGCTTTTGTTTTATTCATTTTGTCACAGCTGAAGGTACTCAAGTATTTATAGTTTCAGCGCCTACATCTCGAAAACATCTAGTTATCAGAACATAAACATTTAAGAGAAAATGTTTTTTTATGATCAGTAGAATATAAACTAATAAATTTATTGTTTGAGCCGCTTATTTTTTCGATCTGAACCATTTCAAATCTTGTTCTATTCGATATTTAAGTTACTGCTGTATGGAATCTGAAAGTTTTTAGAAAATTAAATAGCAACTACTCACTTCTTCAATGGTCAAATTATGAGTTGCTTAAATAAAAATATAGATTCGAAAGCCGTACTGTATTTAAGTTTATTTGAGTTTATAGTTAAATCTCTTTGACATATATTATGACACTACGATTGGATTTCCAATCCAATATTCTCATTTAGAACTTAGTCTCTAATCGACGTTGATAGACGTTGAATGAAGTAATTAGGCACCTGATAGACTTACAAGGGTAGTACTCAAGATTAATGTAACTAATAATTCAACAATAATCAAAATAATTTAAAAAATATAAGAATCTTGATTAAAGTTCAAAAGCCCCGTAATTCATTTCTGGTACATTAAAAAGTAATCTACTTTGGAGGTTAAATCTGTTTCGCTATGATTCTTTGTGTTGTAACTAGTTATGCCATATTATTTTTAAATAAAATATTAACAGTTTTTATTTAAAGGCTGATGAAATAAATTCGCTTATTTACTATTACAGGTTATTCGTACTTAACTTAACTAAACTTAATTTTGTGAAATTATACTTTAAAAAGCGCATAATTGCAATCTAAGTACAACCAAAGCAAACCTAACCCACCAATCCGCATTGGACCCGCGTGGTGGCCCGTTATCCTTATCTATCCATAAGGAAGGCCAGTGCCCAAGCAGTGGGGACATGGCATGACAAAAATGGCTGATGACTTAAGTACATCCAAAGAACCGAGAATAATTTATCGATTAGTGACGAGCTTTTCTAGTAAATTTAACACTGTGGAATATCTTCAGATTTCAAAATTATACCAGGTGTTCGATTGTACACCTAGTCTAACATTATTAAGCTGAAGCCAGCTGACATTCTCCCAGTAAGCTTGATTCAGTGACTGTGACACGTCTATGGTATAAATCTCACAACATAATAATATACAAAGTAAACTTTCTTGAAATGATAGCAATAAATATTGGGGCGTCAAAGGTATTTTAAAATTGTACTAAAATTTTAATTTTTTAGCAATTCAATTAATATTAGTGATGAGCTTTTCTAGTAAATTCAACTCTGAAATACCTATCTTAAGATTTCAAATTTATACCCGGTTTTTCGGTTGTACACCCAGCCTAACATTATTAAGCTGAAGCCAGCTGACATTACCCCAGTAAGCTTGATTCAGTGACTGCGACACGTCGATGGTATAAATCTCACAACACATGCAAGGTAAACTTTCTTGAAACAAGCAATAAATATTGGGGAGTCAGAGGATTAGCTCCGAAGTTTAAACGTTTCCTGTAGAACGTTTGATTTAGTTTGTGTCGGTATAATTGAAAAGGGAACTCCCACAATTCACTTCTGTAGGACAGACCTAGAAACCAAGTATGTTGAGTTTTGAGAATTGTTTGAAAATTTAAAATTTCATTATGGCAGACTAGCTATGATTAAAATGAGTCACTTTTTATTGAGATTTTCATATTTTATTAATACCAAATAAAATTTCCGACTTTTCAATTATTGGTAGAGGCGTAGGTATCGTCCTAACCTTCTCACACATGTAGCAAATAAATTGAATTGTTATAACGGAATATTACATACTGTTATGTACTTTTTTATTAAATTTTCTTTCCTAAAAAGAAAACAAAAGTCTTAAAGTTTTGCGCCGTCACAGACCAGTCGTCTGTCAAAAACAGTCGCCGATTGCTTAAAATTAGGCCACATACTGTTTAACATACCTTTGTTTCGCATGGTATGTTTCTACAGTGCGACAAGGATTATAATGAACGTGGCTGCGTGCTGTTACTGTCAAAATTGACGTAAACACAAGATGGCGGTGTTAGCCGTGTTAACACTTTCATTCCCAAGATATTATAACAATTAAAAATCTGTTGTGTCTGACTTTAAAAGACCTTATCGCACGTGCGACAAGGCTTATAATTAACTGTCAAAAATTACGTTTTATGTAAGTTCCTTTTTTAGCCACGTTCTTTATAAACCTTGTCGCACTGTACACGTAGTGATTGATATAAAAATAGCTCTATTTATAGGTGACAATCTTAATAATATAGTGTAAGTAGCTCGTGACACTAGTATTGATTAATGACAAGAACACTTTAGTATCTCTTTTTTCATCACTGTCTCATTAAACCTATCAAGAACACTCCGTTAACAAAACATTTAACGAAGAACACCAACCATCACATCTACGATCTGACCGGTAACAAACAACCGGTGTTTTGTTCCTCCAAAACCAACATTGGAGGTAGTTAATCATACCTAATCTTTGATCTAACATCAGTAGTGGATCATAATTAAGGCACGCGGACGACAGGAAGCGTTTTGTCGGTATCGCATTGTTGATCGCCTTAGCCGTAGTGTGTGAGCACCCTAATGTTTATTAACTCCTCTTATTGAGGAAAAATTTAAAACAAAATGTAACGATGATGTAGCACTTATGCGTAATACTAGTTTTATCCGGCTGAGATGTATTTGTTTTTTTTTATTAAAACAAATATTATATTACTGTTTGGATTTCGTGAGACTTTTATTTAAATTGACGTCGTATTGTCTTTACGTATTGTTATATGTCCAGAAATACATAAAAGCTTAATTAGAATATTGTATGAAACGAAAATGGTGTATACAAAAACACATAATAGAATCCCATTTAATATAAATGCATAACCATATTCATCTTCAATAAGAAACGCTGAGTACGGTTCATTTGAGGCCTTTTCTTCATCCGCGAGTTTTTACAACCCTCCGGATCCCTAACAAAGTGAGTAGTCCTGACCCTTCTTGTCTGATTTAGGCACCGAGCTGACAGCCCCCTCGCGACAGATGAGAATATAAATTATAATTACCCAGAGATACTGCAAAATTTCTTAAATAAACTCTTAATATAAAACAATTACTCCCCCTGCAGACGCCGTCATAATTCTATAATTCACGAAGCTAGAGCCAAAGCTGAATTTCTTGGGCGGATTTCTTTCGGAGAACGTTTGATACGAATATATACCTCTAGGTATGAGCACAGTATAAAGATACATACAGTATTATATCTTCCTACAAAAAGTCCATGCGCTAGTAATACCTCGTCTCAGCGAGAGCTCGGCAGGTGTCTCAGTCTTGAATGCGCCGCGGTGACAAACGTACGCTGTGAAAGTTTCGTACGCAGTAAGCGTGTGGTATGTTGGTGGTCAGCCCTATCCTGTATTGCGTACCGTGCGGCTGCAATAATAATAATTAACTTTTATTAAGAAAAAGGCTAATCTAACGTACTGAACCTATGTACTTATATTTACTTTGGTATGAGCGTAGCCGACGCATTACGTGTCTCTAACATTCCCCGAATTGTGAGGAACGTGAGTTGGAGACAAATTGGATACACATTTTTCCTTGAGAACCGATAGCTTACACAGAATATTTTAAATCCGTTACTTCTGATCTTGCGGGAACCACTCCCCGGTACCACATTTCATCCATTTGCTTACGTTTTTGCATAACTCTGTATAAATTCATTTTCTAACAGATTTGATTTTATGGAGAATAAATTATCTCTTAATCCGACATCGGAACAGACGTGCAGTTTTTGTTGAGGTATGAAATGCAATTTTTGTTTTTGTCAGTTGTGTCACGTCCTCATTAAGGTTTTTTCTGATTTAATTTTAAATTAAAAAGAGACAACTTGTCCGCATTACATGATTAAGTATAAAGTGTAATAACTAATTTCGTATTAATGAGATACTCATATTATGCTAAATTATGATAATCTATTAAGGACTGCCCAATCTATGAACACGTGGGCGACTTCATTCCATCAATATTAACTTAAATGATCATTGACCCATTCGTTCTCGCGCTCGAGCGTAAAGCGTAATACGTCCCCAAAAACTCATTACGACTCGAATAGTTCGTGTGAAGAGAGTCCCTTGAATAATAATGGGCTACTTTTGTTTGAAGTGACCCGCGATATTTAGCATCCGTCGACGGCTTATAATGAACTTAACGAGCAATGATTTTAAAGAAAACAGAAATAAAAGAACGAGACACCAAAGCCAGCCGCCATTGTCTCATTATTCGTATTCACATCTAAGAATCGCAGGCAAATCTTCAAAGGTGTATAAACAAAAGTGATTTCAGCAAATTGTTTATTTTTATTCCGTCTTCAAAAAGCAGGACTAACCTGGGGCATTTTTAAGACCTCTTAATGCGAGGTTGTGTAGTTAAATAACAATAATTTGCTTTTACATTTTGTTTCGTCATCACGGTGGCGGGGTTACTCAAAGAGTGGAGGGCTATCGAATATTGGAGTGGTCTGTAGTAGCTCAGACTTTATTATTGGCTCGTTGCGAGTTCTCATCGAGGGGATGTAGAATGAGGTCATTTCGTATTGGCTTTCGGTGTATACTCGAGTAGGTATACCTATACCCCATGCGATACCGCTGGCCCAAGTGGCGGCACTATTTAATTGCTCCCTGAAATTGCCACATCTAAGCACTTTTTGCTTTGGAATTGGAAAGCGGGAAAAACGAAAGCGAGATTAAAGGATGGGCAGACGACGTGAGTCTGGCTTTAATTTGAAAAAGTAATTAGTGAAATTTCCATTACTGGTGGACTTAAATTTACATCGTATAAAAAATTAGATGCACACTCCATTAGTATTCGTACGCTTTCGTAATATAGAGGTTGAGGTCGACGACGAGGTTTTAGCTACGTTCATTAACATCAGCAATGATGTCCCACTATTGGGGCAAAATATGAATGGACAAAAATAATGACCCGTTCCCTATCACGCGGACCCAATGAAGATCAATGGGTGTTAAAGACTGCCAAAGCAGGCAGGTACCAACGCCTTAGCGTGTCTTCCAAAGCACGGAGAAGCTCGAACTAATTAATATTAGATATTTATTTCTGGGATTTTCCTATGAAGTTAAAAAATAGCATTGTAAAAAATTCACAATGTTGATCCCACAAACTTTTAAAACGTTATGTAAGAACATCAAAACTTCGAAACTTGCAACAACTGCGACATCTGTTTAATATTTACTCGAAAATATATTTATTTGCAGTATCGAACTATTAAATTAAATACATTTAGGTACATACACAACTTTCATTATAATATCAAAGACTTCATCATAAGAATGTGTCTGTATTAAATTTCCGCTTATCTTTTACTACTAGCCTCAGCAAAAGTTAAAATTACTGTATCACATCTTTGCAAATGAAGTCCTCAAAATGTTTATCCTACAAATGTAAATTTTGCAGAACAATTCTAAATTAAGTAGCAGTATCTCTCGGAAAGCTATGACGTAACAATTTCCATATTTTCGGTCTGGAATAATTGATATAAAAGGAGTGACGTTTACTTTCCTGTCACGCAAGGCCCAAGATTAAAGTGCCTTTATATTTCGTCGTGCACGAGAAAGATGTTAGGTTACAACAAATAAATGCGTGAATATTGTGTATTTCTTAAGCCGTGTTCCGCGTTGATGGGAGCAAGGTGATCAATTTTATAAATTACTCTGGAAAACAAAACGCTGCTGTTATTTTTCAGAGTTAATGACGCGACAAAATTTTGAAGTAACGTCTCAAGAATTAGGTGCTATATCTTTTGTAATGGATATACTTTTGCGTCTGGTGTCTGTTAAAATATTGTAGTCTGAATTTTCTCTTTGAGTTTTGGTTAGATTTGTAATATACAGTTCTTGTAGGTATTTATTTAGGTTTAAGGAATTCAAATGATGAATGTGTTTTACATTGAAATAAAACAACTTTTGCGGAGTATTTAGTGCGATGTATTTACCCGAAATATATATATATATTTGGTACTATAATTTTTCGGTTTATTTGCGGTTTTTCAGTTTCCCGATGTTTCGGCACCTTTTCAGTTCCCGAGGTCACGGGTTGACTAGCTACTTATAAGTCTACCTTCACAAAGTTGATTTATTATTGCGTTCGGACGTTATCGTCATCAGCCATTTTTAATGTCCCCACTGCTGGGGCACTGGCCTTCCTTATGGATGGATAAGGAGAACGGGCCCTCCCACCACGTGGGCCCAATGCGGATTGGTGGGTTTTAACCACTGCAAACGCAGCCGGGACAAACAGCTTTACGTGCCTTCCGAAGCACTGAGTAGCTCGAGATAGTAAATTTTTGGTCAATCATTCCGTGACCGCCCAAGAAGAGCAACCAATTCCTACCACCAGTCAAGTGCAACATACCCCTTCAAGCTGCAGGTGTCTACAAACTGGATTGTGACTGTGGGCTCTCGTACATCGGGCAAACAAAGAGAAGCATAAGGACCCGCGTTAGAGAACATGTAACTGACGTGAAAAATAGGCGCGAAAACTAGTCCGCAGTGTGTGAACATGCTTTGAAGACCAAACCACTACATCACGTTTGATAAGCTACAGATCCTCGCCAGGGAACAAAAAATCGTCCCCAGAATGCTACGCGAAGCTATTGAAATTACCAAATATGAAAATTTAAATACAAATGATGGTTGGAAGATACCACCCGCTTGGGACCCTATTATTCATAAATTAAAGTCTCAACCCAAATCACACACTGTAAGACCTAATGATACGGCTAGCTCTTTTTGTAGATAAATAACCAACGTAAATATGGAGGTCGGCCTGCTTTTTACTTGGCAGTATCTTTCTTCGAAAGTCCTCCCAATTTCTGAACTGCCAGTAGAATTAGTTTTCTTTCGTTTGTTAATGATAAATAATTTAAATAGCAATCGAATCAAAATAGTATAATAAACTCAATTATTGTTGCCAATGTAAAAATTATTTACTTTTAATTAGTAATTATCTAACCGTATCCGAACGCAATAATAACTCAACTTTGTGAAGGTAGACTTATAAGTAGCTAGTCAACCCGTGACCACGGCAACTGAAAAGGTGCCGAAACGTCGGGAAACCAAAACAACAAACGCGAACGCAAATAAACCCAAAAATTAAAGTACCAAATACCTATATATTTTGGGTAAAGACTTCGAACTAAATACTCCGCAAAAGTTGTATTATTTTAATTATGAGTGCGCGAAGAAACTTAACATGTGCTTGTTTTTTACATTGCTGTTCTTGAATTTCAGTAAATTGTATATTGCAAAGAACTCTTAATACGTAAAATGATTTTAAAGTTCTATTAACTCTATTAACTTAAAAGAAGAGGAAACCTTTGCTGACATATTTTTTCTGACACTTCAGTTTTTCTCTGAATCAATTTCACAATTTGTGTAGAATTGTAAATACGTTACAGCGAAACTAGGGTTAGCAAAAAAAAAATTAATAAAATGAAAAACTTTTAAAAGTACTCTGCCATTTAAAAATGTAACTTACAATCACGTTCCATTTGTACAGCTGTATTAACACTAAGGTTCTATTTTAGGAAATGGCACAGGAAACTGTTTGCTTCGGTCACGTGATTACCTGACTCGGCTTAACCCGTAATTGAAACAAAGCAGCCAGCATTAGTGGCGGTCGTCACGCACTTACCTCTAAGCTGATACATTTTTACCTTTCTTGTAATGATACATTGTGTTTATTCTTTTCTACCATTTTTTTATTTTTATTTTTTTAAGACTAATTTAATGTCAAACTTTTTTTGTTGGCTCATGCTTGTATAATGTCAATATTATCAAAATTATTTGTCATACCCTATTCTTGTTGAACTCCAGTGAGTCAGATGGACTAGTTTTTTGAGTATGGTCGGAACTTTGTCTTCTGGCAACTTTTTATTTTGTGCTCCTAGTTAACCTATCGTGACCACTGCGCCATTAATATCTTCTTTATGGAATAAACGCAACATCTTTTTAACGAGAATATGTGTAAACAGTTTAAAGATACATAAAGTACTTACATCTTAAGTTTTGACGCGCACTGTTCATTGAAATGACTGACCAGTCATCCCGTGACCTGAAAAGACAGAAATCAAAAAACCTTAAAACACTCGAAATATTATTTACTTTATAAAAATAGTTGGTTATCAGTTGGTAAAGGCATTAGATAGTTGTAGTAATTTTTATCTGATCACTGAACATAATAATATACTGTGCTTTGCAGCAGCAGCCATATTGTTAAGACAAAGTAATCCAAGCGTAGCGCGATAAGAGGCCTTATGCTTAAGGATGTAAGACCAAAATTGCATGTGAAGTGATTAGTTTTTGAAGTCGGTTCTCATTTTGTATTTTTTTATTCTTATCAAAGGTTTTTATAACTTTGTAACGTGCGTCTGTTGTAACTCGAGTGAGGAGACTATCCTACCGTGAAACAGTTTTATACTACTACGGAGGGTAGAGGTACAAAACTCAGTGTTGCAATAGCGTTTATGGTTTATTTGCGAAGTATCTACGTAAATATTTACAAACTTGTAAGATAATAAGATCGATAAGTAAGTATAAACTGTAAAATGTTATTGTAATTGTTAAAACTGTGTAGAAGTGAATAAAATTAATAAATAAATCTAAATAAATTATTCAAAGATTCAATTTCTGCGTGGATGACCGCATTTTACGTCCTTGCGTCGTAAAGTACTTATTTACCTAAAAATATGTCATAATTTATGCGTTCCGAATAGCACTATTGACTTTTTGTTACATTTTATTCTTATTTTATCTACCTTTGAATTAATTATATTACTCCGTTTTATTTTTATTATATATTGTTTAGTTCCTTTAATCATAAAAACAATAACTATAAGATTAAACTATTTGTTATATAAAAAAAATTAGGCTGGGTGAGATTTCACAACCAATGATCTGTAGGTTGATTAGCTAACTTTGATTGAAGTTATTTCAATGAACATTTTGTAACTGACACCTAACAATATCTATAGATGAAATGCGATTACCTAAACGGTTTTTTGGTAATTTCTATTCACTTTCTATCGATAAAATAACAGACTTTTTTATGAAGTACGGGGACACTCTTAGCCTACATCATACCTGGTGTTTAGTATTGATAAGGCTGAAGATGGAAGCGAGCCTCTCCCGGAATCCCCAATCATTGAGGAACTGGCTATCTTATCTTTAACTGCCGGAACACAACAATGCTGGAAACATTGTTGTTATGGCGTCAGACTTAGGTAAGATGGTGGTAGCTAGCCAGGCGGACTTACAACAAGTCCTACCACCAACCAAACCTAATATATGTACCCCCGCTGGGAATCGAACCCGGGACCCCTGGGTCTGATACCGGTGGTTGTACCACTAGACCACAGAGGCGGTTAAAACTATATAAAACGGCGGACTATATATAATATACACTAACATGAAGTTACTACGAAATACGGATAATACGAATTATTTAAAAAGTCAGTGTTGCACGTGACAGTGACATGTACGTTCATAATTTATCAGCATTATACCACAGATTTTTCATGGATACTAGTCATGTCATCCACTTTTTACTCTTTATTATTACACAGTATAAAAAACAAAAAAATTAAAATCACAGAATAAATAAGTTAAAATTCGATTATTGTAAATAAGTATTTTCGTGTTATCTTTCTTTAAATATAATAATGAATTTTCAACAATACCAAGTCAAGGTATTAAAATAAAATGGTAAGTAATGTTGTTACCCCATACACAAGTACTGACATGTCAAAGACCGCCTTTTGCTACTATGATTTTTATTGGTCGTCATCGTCAACAATCAACATCGTCATTTTAATGCTCACTGGCCCCCCTTATTCATCTGATTAGGAGAGTGGGCCATGAGCATGACTCACCACGCGGGCCATACAATAAAAATTTAAAACGTGCCTTCCGCAGCACGGCAAAGCTCGATAGTAAATCTTTGGTCACCCATCCCGTGATCAACCAAAATGACAGTTGCTTAACCGCTAAAATTGCTGGCGGAGGACGTGAACCACAACGCCACCGAGCTCTTCCGATTTTTATTAAAATTAAATTATAGTATAGAAGGCTAAATGGCCAAATGGCAAAAAAATCGTAAAATCTTTGTAAGTACCATAATACAAGAAAAAAAACAAAGATTTAAAATTACGAAAACATGTTTTCGATTATAAGAAACAAGGTCTGAATAGTTTCCATTGCTATGAAAATTACTGCAAATCCAACTTGATTGCAACAAGCTTACATGATCGGTGTTCGATGCGAACAATTTCTCAAAATCAAGTCAAAATTGCAATGGATTGTAATTGAAATTTCAACTTATCAAATCGTTCATACATAATCGCAAAACTGACTTGAAGGATACAATTACATTAATTTCAATGGAGAATTAATAGGAGAGTTATCAGCCCACCGATTTCGGAGCGTGACGTTAACTTTTATTTTTAAATTGTCTTTGTCTTGTACCTCATATAAACATTTACAGAATAATTTTTATTTTTATTATGAGTAATATTTTTCTATTTTAAATAACTTTGAATTCACTATAATACTCTTTCTATTATTTTAGTAATTTAAATCATAAAAACAACAAAAATAAAATGTATTTAGATGAAACGATTGGATAAAAAAAAAACGGAAGTTGACCGCGAAAACAACCTAAAAATGTTCCTCGCTTTAGTGAGGTGAAAAATTGTGTGTTACGCTCGGCAGAAAAGTTTTGCATCTCGAACCTTTCAATCTTATAATTAATCCTTCGCTTGTTCAGGTTTCCATAAAGGTAAATCGCTGCTAAATCCAACTTTGCTGCCTTGCATAACAAATAACTATTATCATGTATGTACTTATATTAATTACTGTGGTAAAACGGAAAAAGCGTGTCTGAATCATGACAATTGAAAGAAATGCCTTGACGCTTTGTATGTTCATGCAAATAGACGCCAAATACAGTATTCCATTATAATTATTTAGTTGATGAAATAGAAACTGACATTACAGAATGGAACGTCAATGCTCAGACATATAGCCGACGCAATATCTTTGTGATTCCAAAAGAGATATTTTCAATCCAATAAGATTGCTATTGGATATTACTGTAGATACTGAAGTAAATCGAATCTGAGATAAAATAGTGAATGCAAAATTGTAGGAGCTTCAATTTACATAGTATTTAAATGTTTCTCTTGTGTGGGTAGACTGGTCTGATGAAAATAAAGTCAAACTTTTATTTTCATAACATGGACAGACATGAAACACAATGAATCAATATTTTATTAATCTATTTCATTTGTTTAGTTTTTTAGTAAGACCTTACCGCCTCTGTGGTCTAGTGATAAAACCACTGGTATCCCCAGGGGTCCCGGGCTCGATTCTCAGCGGGGGTACATATTGTATTCGGTTTGGTTGGTGGTAGGACTTGTTGTAAGTCCGCATAACATCAATGTTTTCAGCATTGTTGTATTCCGGCAGTTAGAGAGGCTCGCTTCCAACTATAGCCTTATCAATACTTAACACCAGGTATGATGAAGGCTAAGAGTCTCCCAGTCGTTCAATAAAAAAAACCTTTTATTGACTATTCTTAAAATAGGAAATAAAAGCAAGAAAGGTAGGTAATACTATATCGTATACCTACCATATCGCTATATTGACTATCATATTGGTAAAGTTAAACGAAAACTATGCAAATCACAACAATATTTCTTTGATTTAGGAGTTTCCTCCAACTGAACAGCAAATTCCATTTCTCTTTGTCATTTCAAAGCAAAGCTATAACTTTCGGAGGCACAATACTCTATTTAATTGACGTACCAAATGTACAATCAAGTGTCTGCACAGGCAAATATACAATCAAACTGTCAGCCAATGCAAACAACTATCTGTAATTCTAAGCAGAATTTCCAACTAATGATAATTACGAGTTGCTATTACAAGCAAAACGTGCTGCTTAATAGCAATTAAATTCACAGAAGGAACATTTTGGAGTTTCATTGTTACGATAGCCCTATTGTTGCCTCTAGGCAAATTCACATGTAACTAGCCTTTTGTTGTGAAGATCTGCTACTGACAACGGACTGTTATGACAAATGAATAACAATTCAATTCAGTTGAGCTCATGACTTATTATTTCGGCGCGTCGGATTCTGACGGCTGTATTAATAGTTCCTTGAACAATAACATTGAACTTGGCACTGGAGTCGGCGTTGCTGCGGAATATTAAACGTGTGTGCCATTCTGTTATGGTATACGATGAAGTGCATTCGATGGTTTTTGAAGGTTGATGCAGTTGATTGCTTACAATAGGAGGGGTGTCATACACATTAAACACTTTTAGCTCTCTACCTTCCTGTCAAAGCCATATCGTGCGTGGTTAATTCTACAGTATCCATAAAATATTAGTTGCTCAATCGTTTTGCTCAATTTTGACTTGGTTTTGTTTATTCGCGTTAAAAGCCCCCGATTCATGTCAACTTGCTTAGTTATCATTGTTACTACAATCTGTCTTCTCCGATAGAGAAATTTATATTAGTCTATTAATGCTATATTTAAGCTCGTGTAGATCAGCAGACGTATTTTTGAATCATTCAAATCATATTCGCATGCGCATCATGCAAGATTCGCATTCGAATTATTTTGTTTAAAACCACAGTACGCATACGAATCTTGTGATTCCGTATGCGGCTGTAACTCTAGTGACTCAAAAATACGACTCCTGAATCTAAACATTCCCAACACATTCGTAAATTTGTATGGATGAGCCAACTTTACTTTTATAATCCAGTCTCATAATAGATTTCAACCGATGACATTCGTATTTACGAACTATAATGACAGTTTAGTCGGTCGGCACCATTTCTAATGGAAAACCACATAGTTTCTTTCTACAGTTAATCCCATTCGTGGCCAATGGAGCGATAACGGCTCATGCATATTCGTCCACATAATCTTAAGCTGAATGAATGATTAGAGTCTAGCGAGTGCGTGGGCGCGGCTTAACTTTTGCCTCGAATTCATTAACGCACACACTTTAGACCAAAACGTTACTTTAATTCATCAACATTACATATTTACAAAAAGGAATAAATATTTTGATCAGCTAAATATCAATTTGGTCAGCAACTGTCTTTGGCTTACCTAGTACTTGCTGACCAAATAGGTTTTCTTGCTGAACAATCAATTATTGGTTAGGTTAGGTTAGAGTTTTTTTGCTGATCGATTAAATAATACAAAAGAGGAACGCTATTGTGGTCTTTTTCTTCAAATATTTATTCCATTTTCTTCTGTTTCACGGACATGTGAAGTCAAATAAGTTGGTAGCAGATACTATTCTTTTTTTCTTTTTTTTTGTCTTTATTTAATTTGGGGCTTTTATCCTCATGGATACGTCAGCCCCATCGTATCTTATCCAGTATCTCACCCAACTACTTAAGATTAGGTAACAACAAGGTAAATTACAAGTAGGCAAGGAGGAGAAAAATGAAAGCTTAACCTAGTGTCTAATTATAATGAAAAAGAATCACTGCTCGGTTAATTTTACTAGAGTACACAACTTTTGAGCTAGTTTTGATGTTGGTTCTGCTAGAATGTTTTACTATTCTTTGCTACTGTATAGTTGGAACTTGGAAATGATTAGCAACTTACTTATTCATTGATAAATTAAAAAAGAAATCGTGAATTATGTAACTGTTTTCACGGAGAGCATTTGACTTGGTTTAATGCCTATTTGGACGTTGATTTATCAAAAATATTGCGTACAAAAAAAACACTTTCATAAAAGATCAATCGCTTTTAACACCTTAACCGCCGATATACAAAAATACTTTTTTACAATTCATAAATTAAACACTTAAAATAAATTAACAACGTGTATACAATATGAAAAACGTTTCTAGAAAATTTCAGATTGCATATACAATATCAAAAACAAAAGAGAAATTCTTTAGGAAATCAAAATATTTTAAAAATACTTAATGTTTAAAAACCGTAGGTCACGTAGGTGAGGTAGTGAAGGTGTTAAATATACATATCATAGACTTCGGAACATTCTATAAGTAGGTATAGTATTTTTTTAACAATAGCTATAAATTGGTATTCTGCGTTTCGTCTGAAGTGTGCGCTCAACGGCTAATCGGAAACGTCCCATCAGAATATAAAAAAGCTTATCTTACCGAATATAATTGCAGTGCCGTCATTCTGTGACGGCATTTGGCAGCGAATTAGGTCGCTAAGCAAACACTTTATAGATCTTTATCGGATTTTTTGTCGGTCCGTACATTACTCCCTACTTACGACCGAGAATCACGCTTCATTAGACCGCAGTTAGCATAAAAAATTGTGGGTACTTTTATTTGTCCTTAAATAGCTTAACGTACCTATTTAACAATAAAACATAATTTTTTTTTTACTTGTTTCCTTACAATTTAAGTTTTTGATGGGTAAATGTTACATATACTAGTACATATCTAAGTTCTTTTTTTTAAGTCGTTAAATAATTAATCGTAATTATTCAAATTAGTCGCATTTAGTTCTTATAGATATTAGTTTTCGAACAAACTGACTGAATGAATCATAAGTGGTCGGCGCGATTCTTCGAGAAGCGCGGGAACATTCAGCCTTAACTTTACATCAAGTTTGATAAAAATAATCACTTCGTTATTAAACCATAACAAAATTGCATCTTTCAAATAGGTACATGCGTTGTCGTACACGTATCCAAACAAAACATTTATCACCTTAGTCCTAATGGTTACTTAAACCGTTTAATCTCATAAATCTGACAGATAAGTACATAATCCAAATCTTGTAATGGTAAATTTTTCACTGAGCCAGCTTAGGTCCTTCCCTCCTTGTAAATTCATTATGTAATTTAAAATGCTAATGGTCCGTCTGGGAGGTAAGGGCAATGAATAATGAATCACTCGATACTGATCTGGTATTCAGCTGTGATTGAGTGTGCGCGTACATATTGACTTTAGCTCTTGTTTTCAAGCCATCATGAACTGTTTTGGTTTATCAAGAAGGTGTTGTAGTTTGTTGTAAGTTATTTAAGGTCATAACGTCAGTAAATATAATTTTAAAACCTGCTTCATTGCTTAATTATGTATGTCATTTTGTTTACGCCTAAAGTGAAATATTGAGTTCGTTAAAGCTCGGTGGAATTTTAAATTAATTTACTTTAAACATAATTACTGAAAGTTAAAATAATTATATGTTGCTCTAACACGTTTTATAAAGAAATACTTTATAGTATTCAAAATACGTCGTCTCAGTCCATTTGGATAAAATCTTCATTTGTTTCTTTTAACTCGGATCATGCTTGGATAGCGTGCGGATTCAACATGTGATCGCACCATTTTCTATACTGTTAGCTGAAGTACTTGTACTATTAGTATTCTGTGGCTGAAGTGACATCTATTATCACAACAGCGTCGATTTATGAGAATTTCATGGCAAAACTTTACACTTGCAGAGCTTCCGTAGATTTTCTCACCAGTCTATAGCTTCGAGATTACGCAAGTCTGGTTCATACAGCATCCGTAAAAATACCTAAATAATTTAAACTAAGGTGAGGTTATGCAGTTTTATAGTCTACTCAATTTGCCTAGCCCTTTACAGCTCCTAAACAGTTTCGTTCATAATGTCATGTTCATAAACCATGCGAAAACCGACCTTATGCTAACACAATAAGCGCCAAACTACTGCTTTAAGGTGAAACTGTAAACAATTATTCTGCCTGAAGTCGTAAAAGCTTAGTTCTAGGGACACGTTTACCGCGCCATAATTGACTTGTCGCTCGCTCAAACACTGCTCTATTAAGAAATATGTGACGTTTATTGTAAGTCAATATCCACCCGCATGTGGGCGCAACATTATCGGACAATTCCCAACGATGACCACTGGTCAACCTTGCATAGACTTGGAGACAAGAACGAGAAACAAAAAACTATCAAAATATTGACAGTGGGTAGAAAATAGATTACGCTTTCATTTGAAATTAAGTGATGTAGATAGGGTGTCACTGTGTTCTGTGGTGTCAACCTTGCATAGACTTGGAGACTAGGACGGAAAACAAAAAGCTATCAAAAGCTGTCTCTTTTGTTAAATGTAAAGATAGAAAATAAGAATGCGATTTAACATGAAGATGTGGTTTGCTTAGGTAAAAAGTGTCACTGATTTACTAAATCATTAGTGAAATTATCAGTGATGACTAATTAGTCATCCCGTAACAGTCCGTGAAAGACCGGCAAATTACTGCAATCACGCTGAAATATTAGGAATAAAACCAAACTTCATTACAAAATGTTATTCTACTAAATCTGTTTCTTTGAGTACCTACTTATTGCTGATATGACTGGACGGACTCTGCAGAAAAATAAGAATGATTATAACTTAAGTACAATTTAACTGGACGCAAATAGGTAAATGGATTTTATGTAGAAGATTTAAACCAGGATGAAGATAACTAATACTTATATTAAATAAAAATTATCTTTCTTTATCTTAAAATTGCTTTGCACTAACCATATGACGTTCTTAAAATCCACTAAGGCTATTCTTAATTTACGGGCCCAATATCGAGATCCTAAGGCTTAATCTATTTTTATTGTGAATGTCTTAAGAAAGAGAAGAATAGTCTAAGGCGATTCCTAAGTTTAGTGCAAATGGGTTTTTTCCATTAAATTAATAATATAATTTTCCGACACTCTATCCCTTAGACTAACTAGTGCATCGGTGACTCACCGATAATGACTTGACACATGCCTTCCTCGTCACATTGACGGAATGCACTCGTTACTTTTATCTGTTTTTTATTGGCATCTATTCATGTTTTATAAGCGAGTTCAATTTATCCTAACAAGCTAAGCTTAACGTTTTATGTTTCCTTTTCAGGGTCGGCCATCGTCTGGAGCCTAAACATGTCATAAGGTATGTTTTTTTTGTTTACTTAAAACAAAATGTACTAGTGGTCGTCTGTGGTTTCGTTTGCGTTAACTCAGGGTCGACGTTGGGGACAAATTGATTTTGATGAGAGATTTTACTACAGCAAAAGTATAGTATCCTTAATCTTTCCACTACATGGTAATCACAGGCCTATATCGAGATAGACGGCAAATGTTTACCTATCTACCTTGCGTGTAAAAAGTTTGATCTATGGTCAAAGTTTTCCGACTAAAGTCCGCTTGAGAGTTGAGACTATTGCCATGCAAAACACGCGTCACTCAGAAACGAAAATGGCTAAATAAGCAGTGCTTTCTGGCAAGAGCTGATCAATAACATTTCCATATCACTAAATCTCGCTTTTGATGTCAACGCAGGTACGAAAAATTTGACACGCTAGGTTTTCATGCAGTTTGAAGAGCTCAGTTTGAAGCGCTCTTTTCGTCTATCTCGATATAGGTCTGTGATGGTAATAATAGATATAACAACATAAAAACGTATAGATTTCATGAAAAAATCAGTTTGTGAGGTATATTGCATAAGTATAGTAATAATAGTGTCTAAAGTTAAATAAAGAAATCGCAAATCGATACGGAACAAAACAGTTCACGATTCATAAAACAATTGGAATCAATTAACATACCTCGACGTAGGTATCCCATGAGGTTCAAGTTTTGTTACGTGAAAAATATACACTTCATTCACATAATCAACACTATGTTTGTGGGTATTTCGTTAATTCAACTCCTAGTTAGCGTTGAACGGCTGCAATATTTACCGAGTAAACCATTCCTGCAAGCATATCAAACATTCGAGAATTGTGTTAAAAACTCTTTTTTTACAACTACGAAGAGAAGATAGGTAGACTGTGCTACTACCCTAGATACAGTTCATTGACATTATGACAAAATAGACAGCGGATCGGGAATAATTGAATATTTGTTGAAATTTGGAATAGTTAATGGAAGAATAGTTCGTTCAAACTTTCGTTAGTAGGTATGTTCATATGTCAAGAAGGTTAATTTCAGATGCGATAAATATCCTCTCCTTTCTTTCTTTTGTATAACAATGCCCATTAAAATATACGTGAACGACAAAATTATTTCAAAATTATAGTTCTAACGAGTTCGCATCTTGGAAAACGGGGCAACAACAAAGCTGCAAAGAAACTGTTTTTTGAAACGTCCTTTAATATTATTAAAATTAAATTGACACAGAACACAAGAAAGAGGTTACCGGAAGCAGTAAATTGGCTGACATGCTTCGCCACCGTTATGAACGAAATACAAAATTATTATTATTTAAATTCATACTAAGTGAAGAAGTTACTCTTCTTGTCTGTTGCCTTTTCACGCGTAAACCGCTGAACCGATTTTAATGAAATTTGACTTGGAGATAACTTAAACACTGGAGATGGGCAAAGGATTTTTTCAATAGACGGCGCCAAGTTCGCGTAATAGACTAACCACGCAGACGAAGTAGCAGGCGGAGACTGGTCTATTAATACAGTTTTTAATTCGTCATTTGCTTGCAGGGCACCAGGTGTCCAGAGTACAATGGAATATCTATAGTGTCTAATAAAGTTACTAACACTCCATGGAATACCTTTGACTTTGATTGATTGATATATAAAAAGCCTTGTACCGTAATAATATAGCAGTAGACGTAGTCGCCGCACGTGACGTGTCCTACGAAAACAGATTTGGAGCGCACTTGACGGGCATCGAAACTGGCTCAGCTCAAAGCTACGAAATCGGCTTAGTCCACAGAAAGGAGATTAGGCCATAATCTGCAGCGGAGCGGTTGACATACGCCCCGGGCTCGCAGTTTACTCGGTAAATAGTGTTACCCTTCAGCAATTCCCGAAATGGACAAAAGAATTGAAAAATACAGCTTCATTTTTTAATTTGACGGCCGT
This sequence comes from Chrysoteuchia culmella, assembly GCA_910589605.1. NCBI lineage: Eukaryota > Metazoa > Arthropoda > Insecta > Lepidoptera > Crambidae > Chrysoteuchia > Chrysoteuchia culmella. The sequence continues at coordinate 13,184,584 of OU342651.1, read as the reverse complement.
AGAACGCCGCGCCGGAGTGGGTAATGGAAAACAAATGAATAGAGATGAGTTAATTTTAAGCCTTCTTTTTTTTCTTAATTTTAAATTGTTGGTATGGACTTCATTAGGGCGAATATTTTTAAAACTGGGCAATGACTAAAAACACTATTATATTGTTATTATGTACCTTTATATTAATGAATATTGTTGATATACAAAATAATGACATAACAGAACGTTAAAACAAAAAATAACGATCATGAAAAAACATGACAAAGTTGTGAAAAAAAAACATATATCAGAGTTTCTAAGCTTCGGTAAAACATAGTGACTTATAGATATCTCCGAGTCAGCCATACCTCCGAATCAGCCCTCTCAAAATGTTTACTCGACGAACCTTTTCGACGAGATAACCTCAATACAGCCTGAAATGTCACAAGTGGTATCGATGGGCTAATGTACGTTTAATGTAGCTTTATTGGCACGTACGCCGCTGAAAGATTATTCCTTTTTTTTATATAAATCAGCGATATTTCCGACATAAATCTTTAGCAAATAGAAGCCTCGAAGAAATTCGTCTAAGCTTTATGGACGCAGGAGTACCTACTTATACTTTTGTGGGATAAGATAGTATTTTTCTATTTATGTAATTCACGTATCATAGTGAGTTGAAACGTTTTATTTTTTCCGGTTTCTCAAAATATTTTGGCTTTTTTTTATGATTTTTGTAATTTTTGCATTTTTCAATGCTATTTTTATACTTAAGGTAAATTTTAAATAGAAAAATATTGGAAATTTTTTTTCCAATATTTTTCTATTTAAAATTTACCTTAAATATTTTGGCTTATTAGTATTAAAGTAGCTTTGATTTTTTTCAAATTTCCTTTGCAATGCTACGAAATTTCACTAAAAATACTAGTTTTTTTTTATTAAAATCTCTCATAAATAGCTCCATCCTCTTATGAGATGAATACATAGAAGAGACAAACATATCTGTATTTTTAATTAAACAACTTATTTAATAACCACAAACCAATATCTTTATTAATACAAAAATGAAAGGTAAAACTTTAAAAATAAAACTTTCCCAGCGATAATTACTGGAACTCAATACTTCGCAAACAGACACTATAAAGTGAAAATACGTATAAATCGCAATGAATCGCCAAAAATCGTCGTCAACTTAGGTTGAGAACTTGTGACTTAGGCACAAAGAAAGAGGATTACTCGATAATCTCCCCAGTGGATGCCAGGGCACGCGTCTAGCTGCGTCGTATTAAGCCCACATTAGCCCCCCATCGATTAGTACTTGTGACATTTTAGTGGCTTTTTAAGGTTTGAGAACTCGTAAATAAAAAGTTGGTGAGTTGTTTGAATAGGTTTATGGGATTGCGGTGTCAATACACTCTTGAGATAGAAGTGTAGCAAAATCATACAACTTAGAATTTGAAATTATGAATCGGACTGGATCATTTTGATACTTTCTAGCTTTAGAAACCCGTAGTTACTTTCTTTATTTCTTTTTATAAATTAACAGTGCGAGTTTAGTTTTTTCTAAATGTCTGTTGGATTAATAGTTTTAAATGGAAAGCCAAACACTGTATTGAAACTCTTTAACAACTCTCAATTGACAACTGACAAAGGGCGTGATTATAAACAAACTCTTCAAAACCTCAATGAAATTCAATTTAAAAAACTATAGAAATCATAGTACTCCCCAAAAAGTAGTTTGCAAGTCACGAAAACAATCAAATAAAGCTTAGGAGAGCGTACATGGCTCACATTCTTCTTCGACGTAATAAAATCAAATAAAAGATTAGCATGGATAAGCCACAGCTATTTATCTTTAACCTTTTGCTCCATTAAAAAGGGTCAGGTTTTTACTTAGAAGTACAATGCATATCAGAATGTGTTTACGGTTTTATGACTCAGCTGTTTATGTTTCATCAGTTATTTTTAATACGGGGCAAGTATAATATTTTTGTAGACCACCTGTGAAAATTTTAATGGAAAATGTTCATATTTAAAGGTATGCGTAAGTAATTAATTGCAGGAAAAAGCTTATCCCAGCACAATTTTAGTATTAAATCAGATTTAAATTTTCGCATCGTGTAAAATAATTATATCAGAAGACTAAATAAAGTGATGCTCTATCTATGGATATATTTTACTTTCAGTTATGTATTTATAATTTGGAATATTAATAGAAATACTTTATTAAAGGGCTTAGGTTGTTGTTGGAATAGTTATCCAAACGCGAAAAAAATTGTTTACTTAATGAAAACAAATTGTTGTCTATACTTACTAATACGAATAAAAGCATCATACTCGTAGTTTCCGCACCCATGAAAATTGATTAATAGTGTTTTTACGTAAACTAATCCAACAACGGTGCTGTATGTGTAATAAGTAGGTAATTTGTTATTATTAACTAATAGAGTTCGTTTTTAAGTTACTGAGATCGCGATATGAAATAAAAGAAAACTTTTGTGACATTTTATTATGTGCTTCTGATTTTAAGATAATACTCAATACTCGCTGCCTGCGATTTTTCGCTTAAGCATTTTTCTATATTCCCTTAAAAGTTTTATCTCTTGCAAGATTTTATTATTTAGATTATTAAATCCGTTACTAAATATTGATCCTACAGGATCAATGGAAAGTTATACATTATTATCCAAATTATAGATATTCTTATATACGAAAATTCAATGTAATTTGTCTAATAGTTATAGAGATTACAGTTACACTTTTGTCACAGATAAACAAAATTCTTCAGCTTTACAACTTCTTCATACTATCCCTTCAATTTCAAAACCTAGTTTTTAAGTCAAATCATCTAATTTACAAAAAATTCATCAAGCAATTATCAACATCTTACTCTCACAATTCACACATTTTCCGGTGTATTACCTTTGAAGGCTTTGCTGACTTCCGTAATAGAGTAGGCATCAGCGCAGTCACTCGAGGCAGGCTCATGTAACATCCATTACGGAACGTACACTGTCATCTGAAAGGGTGCAAGTCACTAAACTAATGAATGCTAGTTTTTAGGGCTCCAAGCAAATTGTTACGGCTCGTTGGACTTTTTACGTCAAACTTGTGTTGCTAATAACTTTATTAGCTTGTTAAAGTCGCTTGAAAAAAATTGTAAAGAAAAGTATGAACAGAAAAACAGCATATTTTTTCTAACTTAAAGAACTATCGGCATATATGTATGGGGTCTGGTCCAATATACCAACAGTGTTACATCCTATGCCAAATGAAAGCATTTGAAGCGTAAATTAATTTCATAATATGAGCACTAAGCCGAAATCGAGCGCGAGCATGGAGTTTAAACATACTTTATTACTTTTATTTTCATATAAATAGTAATTTATTTTTGATCACTATTTCACCTAGTCATAAGAGACGATGTTTTCGATATATATTACATTATTTATAGGGTTCCGTGTTTCCAGTAAAACGAATGGGTTTATCTTCTTTGTTGCGGGCTGCCTGTCGGTCGAAATCTTAGTTTCACATAGTTTTAAGTTAGTTTTTTCCGTGTTAGTTTGTATGGAAAATGTGTTTTTGACTTTAAATCTCAAAGTAGTAATTTAATCGTCGCTTCACGGCGATTCTTATTATATGCGTAGCTTGTTCATCATTCATACATTTTTGTTTACTTTAATGCAATTTTTATATTTTTATATAAAAGTAAGGTTATAATTTTAGTTTTCATGTGACATCTCATCGTCTTTCTTGATATTTTGATTTTCTCTCTTTCCTTTCACAGATCAGTTTGTTTATCAATTTATTGTTCTTCTCACTCTTTCCTATTACTTTATTATTTTTCTTCTACGCGATCTTTTTCGGTTTTCAAAACTCCCTGTGTGTATATAAGGCTTGGCTTCCAAGCCTCTGGATAATTTTTTCGAGTACATTTCTATACTCCGTACGTTACGTGTAAGTGGCCGCTTCCGGGCCTTAGGCAAAGGCCCGGGAGTCAAGAAAGTCTCGCACCGCGTCGGTCACCTGATAAACCTCAAGAAGCTGAAGCCCTATTCTCCTACGTGTCTCTCTACATCAACATGATCTACTGATGCACAACCTACCTTGTGCAGCTCTGCATCTACGTGAACTACTCGTGCAGCTTTGAACCACTACATCTTCGTGTCTTCTGGTCGACGCTCGGCAGGGCCGGCGTATTAGGCGGCAGCTATGCTCTCGATGAACAGCCAACGTGTCTTTCCAACCAGCTCACTACAAAATTCCTGAAGAAACGCCCTCTTAACACGTCCCGCAATCCCCTGAAGAATACCGTCTCATACCGTCCTTACTTTCCCTGAAGACTTTCCCTCTCCCTCTCGCGATCTCCCTTTAGCTAGGAAATTCTCTCCCGTTAAGTAGGCAACAGTTAAGTTTAAGTTTGTTAATAAATTCATATTGTATCATATTTTTTAACATTTAATTTTTTGTAGATAGATAGAATTCTACTTTCTTCTCTTTCTAAGGCAGGCTCTCTTCATTCTTCTCTTCCGTCTCTCTTTGTAACGCTACATCTTAAATAAAAAAACATAACTTATTAATGTAGGTACATTATTTTATTATTTAATAACAGTATTTATATATTGAGTGTGATCGGTGATCGGGGTAGCAGAGGGAGGGAAATGTGTATAGGCGGCGCGGCGACGGAGGCGACGTATGCGCAGGTGCTACACAATATTATAAGAATGTATGCTTTCTTAGGTTTGAAAATGTATCAAAACACCATGTTCGCTTTAGATATTGACTTAGTCGTCATAATATTAAATAAAGTGCATTCCATAAGCGTTCATTTGGTATTACTTCCAACGTTGTTGAGGGATTGGACAAAAACCCCCATAGTCCTTTATTTTAGTAAAATACTCGTAGAAGTTTGTACATAATTCTGGAATTAATTGAATAATCCAGAAAATGGGAATACCCAGTATATTTAATATTGAGTAGCTGTAGCCATTAAGTACCTACCATTAGAAAAAAGTCAGCACATTTCTCAATCTTACTGAAAAAAATATTGTTCTTGCGAAAACACTGGCTGCGTTAGTAAAATTGAATATTCTTGACGCTGATTGGCTTTATTTTTGCTAATTCGTATTCTGGTTGGTTCCTAATCACCTAATTAAGGTATTATATCATAGACTTATAAACCAATCAGGCTATGAGTTGACCACAGGAACCAAAAATCGAGCCAATCAGAGCGAAGTACAAGTACACCATTAAAACTTGATCGTATTTTGACGGACCTTAAAATTGAGTAAGTGCATGTTTTAATTGAATATACTTTAATGTTACTATCGCAATTTGTATTTTCGCAAAACTCTATATTTAAGTATTCAGTAAGATTGAGAAATGTCCTGACCTTTGTCTAATTATTATTCGTATTTTTGCAATAACCCTAGGATTTTCGCGAAAATTCGATTTATCTAATTTTCCTACAACACATCTATCAAGGTAGTTTTAAAACATGCACTTACTCAATTTTAAGGTTTTAAGGTCTTGATGCGTTTATATTGTATGCTTATTGCTTATGCAGCGCACTTCATTTCGCTTGTTAGAACAAATGGATTCCGTGAATTTTCCAAACGCCAATATGTTCTTGTAATGACCAAGTCGCTTTATGTTCGGACGTGCTTATTGGCGCAAATGTGTATTGTTCATATTTTTATTTTAGCTTCGTCTGCTTTAAGCATTTGTTTTTAGCTTGTAAAATTATACAGTTCCTCTTATTGAAATTATAGTTTAAAATAATACTTCGTACAACTTGTGCTACTGAAATAAATCTTCCTACAAAGATTTTGTTTTCTCTTTATATTTTATCTGCACTGTGTACTTAAACTCTCTTCAAGTCAAATCACTTCAAATAGATTGCATACCTACTCATATTTTTACCTACTTCAAAAAAGAAAGAAGAAGGTTAGCAATCCCTCGCGGTCTATGTAAGTATGTTTACCGATTACTCGAATGCGAATTCGGCTGAAGCGATTAAAACATTTCAACCGTTATCAGATACGAGTAAGTACAGTTTTTCTCAAGTTGGTACCATTTTATTTTATTGTTTTTTTTTGTAGTTATATGTTAATTCGTCATTTCCTCGCAGAAAACCGGTGTCCAGAGAACAATATAATATCTATTGTCTCTCATAACCCGAGGCCTGAGAGGTTAAGTTACTGTAATGAAAATGCGTAAAAACAAAAAGAATTGTACAAAATCTCTCTAACCAAATCAATTCGCCTCATTAACCCTTAAAACGACAACGCTTGTCTTGCTAAGCAGTCCAGTCCATCTGAACCAGTTATAATTTTTCCTGCCATCCTATTTTAGCCGCGAGTTAACAAGACAAAAGGGGTTAGTTGGTCCTTTTATGTGACTACGTCAAACGGTAACAAAGTTACGGCTTGGTGACAGACTGACGGCCAGATAGACGCGAGACGGTTGGACAGACAGACAAACGATTGCTACTGAAATAGATACAGAAATACTTGGGATTCGAGTATTTTAACCGGTTTTCGATAATTTGCGTTTGGTTTGCCTTTATTCATTGTTGAAGTTTGCTTTTATTATATTTTCAAAGGCTTTTCGTCACCAGCGAAGCTCAATGAATAATAAACACTCATATTTTTTTATGCCAGCCATTGAATTTCGAAATTACTGTTATCCATCTGAAACATTGCGATTTGCTATCGAGTATTTTTTTTCATTTAACGTATGTAGTGCCTGTAACTTTTCAATTTATATTAATATTTTGTCATTCAAAATAATATTATAAAATCGAAATCAAAATTAATGCCTATGCTTAAAATAAACTTGAAGGAGACTACAATATGACATATTAAGATTTCACTCATTAGCACTTTCAAGGAATTTCGATCTAAGTTATGAAGAAGCTATTTACTTTGCACGGTTATCCTAATTAATCTACCTCTTTTTAGTATCGTACTCGTACAGTTGACAGCAACTCATACTTATTTTTTCGAAGAGCAGTTTTCGAAGTGCTACTTTGGTCGGGGAACACACATACGAGCGGAGCAAAACGGATCCGGCTCAGTATCCGTCTCTGTCACTAAGGGCGACTTTCATAAACTGTCACTAAACATATTTAAAGCATACTTATGATAATTTCTACCCTTCTCTACGACTTCCCACAATCTTTGGAAATCTGGTCCAATGCTCTCTGCTGCTGCTGATTTCCAATGATCGTGGGTTCGAGTCCCATCTGAGAATTCACTTGCGGCCGAGATGATTTTTTCCAATATTTTTCTATTTACGGAAATTATCATAAAGTATAAAAATAGCATTAAAAAATGCAAGAATTAAAAAGTCATAAAATATTTAAAACATCTTTTCCGTCATTATTAAAAAACTTTTAATTTCAAATAAAGGACCGACACGCAACTACATCTTAAATATGTTTAGCGTTGTGTTTAGCGGCAGTTGGTTAGAGACATGTAGTGCGAATCCGCTCCACCACGCTCTCATTTTTGTCCTACACATAAGCTAGATATGCTGTTGCCTGTACCGAGATATTCAATTACTACTTTAGTTGCGGTTATGACTTTGGGGAAGTGGCCGACGCATCAATCATTTTCTCATCCACTTTATGTCAACTTCAAATTTTGATAGAGATGATCGATGGCGGTAGTGTCGTTGTCATTTCTGTACACACTATAAGTTTACTACACTACGCATCTCGAGATTTGCCGAAACGATAAATAAGTGTCATTATCGTTTCTCCTCTCTAATGGTAATGGCATTTACCTATCTACATTCTTGAAATTTAACACAGAGTTGTGGAAAAATGTTATTACGCCATTTATTATTTTATTGCCGATTCATAAAAATAACTATCTAATAGAATAATTTTGGAAAATTCGACTTGGCCACAAGTTATTCTCGGACAGGACTATTTGTAGTCGAATTTAACAATATTTTTCAATGAAAAAAAAATCAACAGTATAAAAAAAATATATGCATCCAATTGGTAAGCTAAACTTACATAAAAAGAGACTGTTATATTGCTGCAAAAAGACAGTCGAAGATCATTAAGTATCATAGTCGTTGGTTTTTTATTTAAATAGTAAAAAAAGGTTGTCGCTCCCTCGAGCTTTCTCGACGCGACGACAAAACGAGAAAATAAGATTTCTTCGCCACAACTGGAGATACTTAAGGAATTGTTGGAGGATTGTGCATTGTTGCTGTTCCTATAAATAAGTCGTGGTAAACTTTTAAAATTTAAAAAGCGAAATTTACCTGTTTACGGGATGTGTGATCTGTGACTAGTTGTCGTAGACAAATTACTTGATGTAAATGATTATAGTATTGTTTTCAAATTTTGGATTTGTTATGTTGATATTCTTCAATACTTTTTACTAGAAAAAATTATCTCTTGATTTTAATAGCCTAAGCCATATGTAAAAATTTAAATCAACGGATATTGTTGTGTTATTATTTATGAAACAGCATAGTGATGAAAATTATATGTAATAGCGCAATGTTATTTTGTATATTCTTGATAAAGCCACAAATATTTATTTACAAAAATAAAACTTAGTTCAGATTCTTTGCGATCGGTATGGATAGGTGTCTTGATAATCTGCTCTTTCTAAATAATTTAAATTATAGATTTTCTATATAAAAGCAGGATATAAATTACTGCAATATTAAGAAGTTACAAAATTAGAATTTGTTTTTTTTGTAGCATACTATTCTTTCTATTTAAAATATAAGTACTTACCTAATCCTTTGCAAAAACTAAAGAAAATACCTACTATTAAAAATCAACTAGTCTCAATATCGTTAAGACGTTACAGAAAAACTTGTATAAAAAACGATATATTTTACTGACACAAAACCCAACCATCTAATACGCATGTATTGACAAACGCACATGACGAACAAGTTACAAGGCCCATACGATCACGCGTCGCATCGTCCGCCGACGGAAAAATGAAGCACTCATGAAATTTAATGTGGAAATGTCTTGAAACGACGCCAAACCCGGCCTGAATTATTTATGATCCGCTATTTTAATGGCGTCCCACTTCGTTTATTACGGTAAGAGTGTTTCTTAATTTCAAATGCAAACTCTAACTCCCATTACTGCGAAATGCGTTAACCGTGAAGATTTCAATGATTTATGTCGTTATAACACTGCGTTTTGTTTCTGATTGTATTTATTTTTTATTTTACCTACATTTATTTTGCTTGGAGATGACTTGTATGAATGAATTACGAGAATATGGTTTCCTTGTAGTATTAGGAATGAAACATTTTTATTGCTTATCCTTATTTTATAGTTCCACCATTTCAATTAGATGCGTGAGAAAGTCTTTTATTCCTCACTCAGAATAAAAAACCCGAAAACATCACAAAAATAATGTACAGTTTTTAGAGTTTGTAAAGTTGTAGAGTTTAGGCTAAAAAAAGGTAGACTATATTCGTTATAATCTCTTCATGTATATTATTTATCCGAAGTTCACACTTTCCATTTTTACTCCATACATAACACTAAAGAAGATTATGATAAATATAAACTTTCCCTATCATACGCCTACAAACTACTAACCCATAAAGTACGATATCTCGATCAGACCCTCAGGCAGAAACCACATAATTCTTTAACAGAAAATAATAAGCTCAGTACAATTTCTTGAGGTCCTTGCGTAGGTTTGCGTCTATACCGGTATCGTAAATCAATCGCCTACGTGTGCCAATTGTTCTGTAACATCAAAACAAGTGAGCGAATAAACTTAACACAGTACCTCAATTACAAAAAATATTATTGAATTCTTGCTTCTTCATTCCAAATAAAAGCTTGATAAAATACTTGCGTGTCCAACGTGAGCGCACGCACAATCGAATTAAACCTTTGTTCTGAATCGCGTTTACTTTATCTTTATGCCAAAGTGATAAAATACATTGTAAAAAAATATAGTTGATGAAGCAAGAAAAAATCTTTAACAAAAACCAATAATTTAGTAAATATGTATTAATAAAATGTCTCATTGATCTGCTTCTGCGATAATCAAAACCAACGAAGACATTATAAATAGTGATGTCCAACCGACAAAAGAACACAAATGGCCATCGTATAAAATACATTTCTTAAACAGGGATCAAATCCACAACTTCTGAAATAAAATATCACAGCATTGAGATCATTCAATAGTTGTTAAGAAATTTCGCTGAAGACGATCTACTATTTCCCTCCAATTAGTATTAGAATTGTTGCGTTTGAAACCAAACGACCACGACTTCCACTAACGCCCGAAATTAATAACCTATCTCTCGATATGGATAGGGTTATTTGAGATAGTTGCCTAGGATGTTTTTGTTAATATTACCAAAATACCGACGGTTGCGAGTCCTTACTTTACCAAGTATCGCCTTAAGACGCTATACGGAAAAATATGTGCTTTTTGATATGAAACTATAGGATGGTCAGAGATGTTACAAATGTGGTAATAAGATATACATTTCTTCATACCTTTATCTAGATTTGTATTTGACCAGAAACACGATTTTATGATTTTGCCTCGACACTTTTTCTTTTCGAAATGACCCCCTAAAAATACGAAAATTCAAGATTATTCTCAATTGGTTTAATTAGTGGACTCCAATAATATTTAGCATAGTGTAATTTCATTTCTCTTTAGATCGCTATAGTTATTTACTACGAAGTGATTTCGTGTTTTTTTCGCCTAATCTGAAAATCGGTATCGCTCTCGCGGTCGTCCTTTTCTCATTACTGTCACGCTTCAGTCGTATAGCACCTTAACAGGTTCAGCCGTTGGGCTGTGCGTTGTCTGTCATTCACGGTATTTTTTTTTATGAGTAAACGAATAGAAGATATAGTAAACTTTTTCTATAAATCTATTACTTTTTGAAATAACGCTACCTAAAAAAAACTCTAATAGTCTACTGGCACCTTTCTCGACTGCATGTACGTACAATCGGGGTACTTCCGTACTTCCGTCCGTAGTCGTAACGTACTTCCCGGTTGACCAGTAGAGTTTTTGAGAAACGTTTTCTCGAGAAGTACTAAGCTAGAAACGAAATTTGAAACGAACTTTTTTATTGTGTAAGCAATAAAAAAGTTCGTTTCAAATTTTGAAACTTAAGACTTATGAACAAATAGTGATAGATAATGACTGCATTAGTTATAAACTGTAAGTTACAACTATAAGCTTAATGAAATAATTGAAAGAAATACCTGTTAATATTCTATTATTTGAGATGTAAACATTTTCTATATATCTACTACTTTTTAAATAAAAGTTCCCCTGGAAGTTGCCCGACTGTACATAATACTAATAATGTCACTGTGCATTTGTGGGTTAAGTAAAGTTACAACATTTTGAATGCGATGTTCTATGCAGATGTTATCGTGTGTGTGAGCTGACAATTCTCGTAAACATTTCGACTGCCGACATGCATTGTGCATAGTGTTAATACAATAAAATATAATAAGAGTATATTATACGGTATTTTGAACATCTCAAAAACGCCAACACTTTTGAATAGTTGAAAAACCAATTCAGCAAAGTACACTATCGATCAGATTTGAATACTGTTTTTTTAATAATAAGTATTCAAGTAAATAGTTTTTGTTGAACTTTAATCAACAAAAAAAATACATTTATTCCACACTGTTATATCTAACATAGGAATAATTGTTTTAAATAAATTGTGTGGCAGGCAGACAACAAAATAATAGTTTTTTTTTAAGAACTATTAAGACGAGTCACCGGTACTAATTGAATGAGGATTAAGATGATAGATATAATCCATATTATTTGATTAATTGTTATACTTTTCTCTTCTATATAATTAGGTAATTCTCATAAAATATATAATTATATTATTAATAGACAATAGAGAAAACATGACAGATGTAAAGATAATAATGTTTTCTCACAGAATAAATACAGTAAATAAATTCAGTATGGTTCGCAGAAATATCGGCAAGTCGGTAACAGCAGCGGTAGGAAACGAAGATGTTATGTAAACAAAAGTACCAGTATCTCTAGCCCTGGCCCGGGGTCGTCCTACTGAATAAATAACGCCGTAGGAAAGCAAACTCAAACAAAAGTAAATTTATTCACCAAATACGACGATTAATACACGATCTCACGACAGATTTATATTTACCAGCCCAAATGTTTAGCTAAAACGACACATTTTCATTTGCGTCTTTATTTTTCTGTGCGTAAAGGTTAGAATTGTGTTTACTTTGCACAGTGTTTGCCACTTGCTATATTATTTTTGGTACTGTTCTTATAGTGGGCATTGAACTTTTTTTGTCAATATGTTACTTACTATATCACTTTGATATTTCATAAGAGCACAGTTATTCGTAATCAAACCATAATGACAATTTTAATTTGTAATTCAAAGGAAAAAAAAAATGCCTCACGTTAAAACAACTAATACGCTATTCTTTATGACACCAGATGTTACAATACTTCGCAAGCAAGTTTTTTATGACTTCCACCAACACAGTAACAAGTGGCGGATGTTTGGAAACAAGGGAAAAAATGTTAAGATTTTACATTTTTTTTTAATTACAAAAGCTTTTTATAGTTATGTTAATTACAATTATAATATTCTAGTAAGAACAGTCGGGAAAATTTCCGGACAAGTAGAAGGGTTTTATTTGGACAGAAATCGTTTATATTACAGATAATAATGAATAGGTTTTTCATTTGAAAAATAAATTATTTCTTCAACCTTATTTCTTTTCGAAAAAACTCAACTCAACCGAGAAGTTTTCCGGCTGTAACAATTTTTGGGTGCGTAGACCATCCGTTTTGGTAATATAATAGGTATGTACTTAAAAAGGTTTTATGTCTCCATAAAAATCAACTGTACCTTCGAGACAAAAGTTCAAAAACAAGCACTTGTTAAAGGTCACTGTTTTTAAATATTTATTTATTATAAAATTTAAAAAAGCGACTCTATACCATCCGAAGCTTCTCGTTGCCAATTTTCTTTTAACTTTCATAACACTAATTAATGGTATATTAATTTTTTAGGGCTCTTTACACCGGGGACACTCATTGCCCCTTGGGTGTGAACACTACCAATCGATAATGTTTATCTGGTGATTATATCTTTGAAAAACCTCTTGATGCTGTAATCTCGTCGTGAAAATCTGTAAAATTGTTCCTCTGATATATTATAAAAACAAATTTAGAATGAATTGTTATTCATTTCAGTTTTATTATACGATTGTCATTTATTTTAGCAAAGGTTTAAACATTTGCCTTAGGGTTAGGTGCCCCCTAGACGCTCAGTAATTACTGTGATCCATCATTATGACAAATACTGATAAACTTCATTTCATTATTGGAGTGAACAAGAAAGCCTAAACATTCAATATTTATCACGTCAGTATTGCAAAGTCTTTCATATAGCTCACACGCGTGAAATGAATGTGGTAACCAAAGCTAGTGTGGGTATTGGGTCCCTTTAATACGCCTAACAATAATTGTCATAATATAAATTCGTATAACAAATTTGGCATAATATTGAACATAAAAAAACAACATTTATTGTGCATTATAATGAGCAAAATTTAAATATACATAAATTATTAACTATAACTGTAATTGCCATACAATAAAAGAAGCGAAGCTCCCATCTTAGCCTTCGATGTTAGGTATTTTTGTGTATAGAAATTTTCACATCCTTATTAACTTCTCACCGAGAGGGTAACTACGTATGTCTAATATTAAAACGCCTAGTTTGTCTTATTCCTGTAGGTTACGTAATTAATATTAGACGCGTCAGTATTTATCACAATCTGTCAATACGGAATTGAGATATCTAGAAATCCACAATAAATACTGACAGATCGTATACCCATCAGTATATATACACGATCAGTATATATCACAAAATAAAATAAATAATGATGGATCACAGTATTTACCGAGCGTCTAGGGGGCGCCATACACATACAGCTATTTTCCTCGCGAACAAAAACCGAAGATGACGACATTTTGTTTTTACATTAAATAGGCTTGCTCTTGAATTGAAATAATAGGCTTCTATAAAACCTTTGTTCATTCTAGACAAAAATACACAAGAAAAGATAATAATTTATACTTCGCATAATAATATAACCAAGTAGGCGTTTTATATTTCGCCCTTTTAAATTGCCGTTCCGTTGATTTACTTTCTCAATAAGACGTTATGCTGCCCAGTTGCCAAAATGAAAGAAATATAGGGCAGTGTGCGGCAAATTACTCCAACACTATGGTTTTAGTATATAGCTGATGCCTACGTCTCTACTTTCAGCGCAAAATGAAGTTGTAAAGTTGGAAAAATTATAGTGCTTTTGCTGTAGTTTAAATTTTTAAGTTAGAGCTATTCACTCTTTCATACTCAAGTAATATACTAAAAGACAATATACTACAAGAACTAAAATATACAATCAGAAGAATAAATTACCTACACAAAATTATGATCTAGTATTTTCCAATATTTCTTGAAACAAGATTTTAGGTCAATGAGAAATATTTGGGTAACTTTATACTCGTAGATACAGATATAAAGTCAAAACATACGCTATCGGGTTTTGATTGATTTAACCCAAAAGTTTGAATTTTTATATCTCCAAGAGATAGTAAACTTTTGTATGTACAGATGGACAAATTGAACCAAAACTGTTTCGTCTTTTGTAGATTTCGTTAGTCAGACTGAGTACAATAATACATTAGACAATTATAGAACACTAACAGCCACCCACGGTTTCACACGCGTGCTCCCCGTTCCCGTGGGAATATTGGGATAAAAAGTAGGCTATGTTTTAATTAAGGATCTTCTAACTTTGTGCCGCATCTAAATATCCGTTCAACAAACTGGGATGCTTTCGCACAGTAGCGGCCACCCGCTGTTTTACCCGCGTGGTTCCCGTTCCCGTTTTAATATCGGGATAAAAAGTACCTTATGCGTTAGTCCACTACTTAAAATCCCTGCATACCAAATTTTATCCAAATCCGTTCAGTATTTTTGCGTGAAACAGGAACAAACAAACACACAAACAAGCAAACTTACATACGTTCGCGTTTATAATATGATTAGTAGGATAGTAGGATTACTAGGATTATTTGAACAGCATGAACAAGTAGTTTAAGTAGGCTGTCTATTATTCCTTATTAAATAAATACATACTTAAACAATAAGTTTAACAGTAAGTAACTTAAATTAAAACAAAACCAACATTTGATTAACAGACCAGAACCATATCATTACAAAAGCTTGAATAAACATGTCTTTATTAGCAAGCAAGAAACAAATACAGACAACGAATGTAAAGTCAAAATACCAAGCGAATAGCAAATCTGCAGCAGACCGTCGTCGCGTCGAGACGGGTCTATACATAATTAAACAAGCTCATAGTATCGCTGCATGTGTATTACGAGTATTAGAATAACCACTTTTATAGATGTTCTGTCTGCACGTTTGCGGAGCTCGGTGAAGCAGTCAGTTTTAAGGACCTCGGAATTGCAGGCCATACCACAGTTCCAACAGTCTTTGCCCTGCCTACAAAAGGCCGAAATGAGTCATTTCCTATCATTCGCTCATACAGATACACCAAACATTTTGGTTCCCGTCCCATGGGAATACGATAAAATGTATTCTATGTTTTAATCTAAGATATAAACTATCTTAGTGTTCATTTAAATCCGTTCAGGCGTTTTTGCGTGATTGATTAAGAAATATTTATACTTTTACATTTAGGAAGTAGAATTTTACATAAGCTCATCTATAACTTTCCTCCTCTAAAACCATCAGTTTTCTTCCAAAACTGATTAAACTGTATAAAAACAAAACACAGTCCACTCCTTTAAAACTCTCAATTCAAAGCTCTCCACGAAAACTTCGTTAGTAAACATCGTGGTGTATAACTTAAAATAAAACCAGGGTCCGCCACCATTAAGGGAAAAATCAGCTTTGGCCCGGAAATTGAAGTTCCGTGGCCGGGAGCGCGGGCGCAGACCGGAAGCGGCTCCATTTAGTCCACTTCCAACGTTTATGCTGTTACTTTATTATCTGACGGTGTAGTGATATTGAAAACAAATTGAAATTGATTGATCAGTTTTGCTTATGGGCCGGGTGGCTTCCGTACGATACCTGTGGGTTGGTAATGTGAGTGTGAGCAGGCCTTAATACGTAATTTACTATTTAAAATGCTCGCGGTTTCATTCACTTGGTTCTTGCTTCCGTAGGAATATGGGGAAAAAATTTTGCCTATGTGTTGTTCTGGTTTATAAAGCAATATTACTGTAAAGTTTCAGCTAATTCCTTTAAGTAGTTTTTCCGTTAAAGAGTAAAATACACACATCCATTCATATCATCCTCACAAACTTTCGTATTTGTAAGTAGGACAAACGTGTTTTATTTGTGCTACCTACTTGGGACCAGATTTGATTTAGAATTGTCTGGATTTTTTGTCAAAAAGTATCGGCACTACTAATTGACATCCTTTGATTTTGTTAATATAAAAAAAGTACTAGAAGTAAAACTTAAAAGTATTATCGGTACTTACAATTTATTCCGTCCTCACGGTTACCACGAGTTGAATAAACATTTATTTCACATTTATTTCTTTAGAAAATAAATCGTATCTCTAAATACAACTGAACATGTGAAGGCTTAAACTCATGTCAATAAAGTATTACGGTAAACACGTCAAAGAAAGCCGTTTGTATGCGTTTCACACAAAACGTAAACGTTTCAGGAAATAAAAAGATTATACCGACAAGAAATATTAGGTTCGTCCCTTTTTTATTTAATACCGGTTTCTTGTTCTCACATTATTTTGTTTAAGTTTAGTTTTTAAGGAGATTTAATGTAGATTTCATAAAGTTAAAAGTTATTGTTTACCAAATACACTGAGAAAAATATACTAAAAATTGAATAAAAAGGAAAAATAAATAAGTATATAATATCATAATTATTCGGTTTGGTTGGTGGTAGGACTTGTTGTGAGTCCGCCTGGCTAGCTACCACCATCTTATCTAAGTCTGACGCCATAACAACAATGTTTTCAGCATTGTTGTGTTCCGGCAGTTAGAGATAAGTTCCTCTGTGGTTGAGGATTACGGGGAGAGGCTCGCTTCCATCTTCAGCCTTATCAATACTTAACATCAGATAAGATGAAGGATAAGATTCACCCCGTCGTGAATAAAAAAAAAAACCTAAAATAACGTTGTAATATGCTTAAACGTTTATGGTCAAATAATTAGATAGGCGGTAAGACGGAGCATGTAGCCGGGACATAAGAGTGATCGTAATCCTTTGAAGTTCATATCGTAAAATTGCAGCCGATCGAATACGATATGAACTGTCAAATGAATACGCAATCGCACCAAAGACTTTGTAAGGTAATAATAACCACAATATTGACCGTCACAGAACCCTCAAGCCTTATTTATTATTTTGTTATTCAAATTATTTGTTTCTAATGTAAAGTTTCTCACAGTTCCGTTGCCAGTTGTTATCACAGGGTGTAAAGTAAACAAATTCAAAATTTTCTACGATATGGGTAGGAGTAACATGTGTTGTTTTGTTGTTGTAACTAAACAAAGCAACCCTTCCTAGGAAACGAAGCCACGTGTTAATCTTAAACCAAAGGGAAACCATTTAATTCGTAAAAGAACACGAAAAAAGTTCCGAACACAAAGCCCCATCATAAACAACGTTTGAGTTAAAAACTATTAATAGTTATGAATAGAGTTAAGAACTATTTTTACTTTAATCCCGTTCGTAATAAGTATGTTAATTGCATTTTTGCGTTTAAAGCTTTTTTTATGGTAGAACTTTTAATCTCGTTCACTCAATTATTTCGAAATATTGTTTCAAACGTTAATTTTAGGCAAGAGATTTATTTGTTTGATTTTATCACGCTATTGTTTCCTTATTTTCTGTACATATTTTTGTCGATTCCAGATCCTTATTTGAATGAAATTCGGAACAGCTGGTTCATGCACATGCCATTACAAAATTGCGACAAAACAGTGCTATACTTACACTCATTGGAAAGTTCAGCCATTTTGGATAATGTATACTAGTTTTTTTTTCATAGCCGTATGATTTTAATGAGATGTAAAAGATTTAAATGCCATTTATATAATTTGTCAAATCAAAATTTTACACAAACGTAGTTTTGCCGAATTTATTTGTAAGGATAATAAAAAATAAACTTTTTATTGAAAAATAATAATTTGAATCTTTTGCGAGGTCAATACCTTAAGTTATGGGATATAAAAAAAACACGTTGTTTACTAACTACTACGTCACTGAGCCATGCCCTTTTCATCCTTCAACAGAACCACCATAATCCAATCTATTAGCGAATCAAAGATTAACAATTCCGCCATTGGCCTGCTTTATCCCCACAACCTGTCACCGGTGACAAGTGTCCAGAAGCGTTAATTTGTTAAGTGTCAAAATAAACGGATTGATTAAATTATTTACAGAGGCCTGCGCGAGCTGAGTGGATTCATTAGTACAGGTGACTTGCACTGTAAAGTCGGACGTCACTGGTCACTCCCTAGGCGTAGTAGGGTTGCCACAAAGCCAGTAAAATAAAAAATCGGTGCTAATTTTAAAGAATACTAAGCAAAATATTTTTATGTGTGTAACTGCTACGCATCTGCAAAAAGACATACCTACGAGGTGTAGGAGTTTCGTAAACATCTATTTACAGATAAAATGCTGTAATAAAGCGCTCAAGTATAATATTGGAGTGTTGAGCAACATTTAAAGCACCCTATAGCCAGTGGCGTTGTGCGTATTGAAACAAACGATACTGATTAAACTAAGGTAATAATCCGAATCAATAGATATTTTTTTACAATAATTTAACAGTGTCAGCCCTAGCTATGAGTGACCCAGCCTTATTTTGCCGCCCCTTGACCAGCCAGAATCACTGCATTAGTCTAATTACATTTTGTATTATAGAGAACCAGGTTGTTTGTTCTAGAAATGATGTGATTATTGCCAACCTACTGTTATGTTTATACTTATTAAAATATATCTTTTAATTTAAATTTCTAATTAAAAACTGTAAGTTCTTAATTGCCGTAGTACTTACAGCTTAGTTTAGCAGAGCATACCACAACATTAATTAATAGACCAACTACATAGGTGCAACTTACCTTATAGGCTCAAACTGAAACCCCTGGTGACGATTTCAAAAAAAGTTCATCGCATGAGTGCTACACGATTAAGATAGCTATCAAAACAAGTGAATTTAGTTAAGGTTGTTATTAATGTAAACCAAAAGAGGTAATTATTTAATATCAAGGCAGCACTGCTGCCTTGTAATCAAATATACATTTTGTTTTTAAAGGAAAGTTTAATCACAATGAAAAACAATCTAGCTTTTTTGTTTCTAAAAATACCATCGAGTGACGAAACGAACGATGTGAATCCTGGGGAAAGCTATTGAATCCCATTTCGTAATTAAGTCGTAAAATGAAACGTTTCATAAATAGCCGGGTTCCTCGGCCGACCGACGTATTGTATTTTATTGCAAATTACCCGTAGTACCTTACTAAGCCTTATTTTCTTTTCAGTGTTCTTGAATTTATAATTACCGACTTCAAAAAAGTTACTTCGATTACCTACCATAAGTTTACGATCAGTTTAGAAAAAGAGACAATATTGCACATGCATGATATTAATAACACACGTAAATATGAACAGTTAATGTATTAGATCGTGTACCTATTTCTATAACTAAATGATTTACCTTTA
This sequence comes from Chrysoteuchia culmella, assembly GCA_910589605.1. NCBI lineage: Eukaryota > Metazoa > Arthropoda > Insecta > Lepidoptera > Crambidae > Chrysoteuchia > Chrysoteuchia culmella. The sequence continues at coordinate 13,164,814 of OU342651.1, read as the reverse complement.
TAAAGAGCACCGACAATAACAGGACCGGCAGGGTGATAAACTTAAAATCACCTAGCAACCAATTTCGTCGCTGTCATGACTGATATATTTTTATACTGTAAGACAGCCATGACAGCGATGAAACTGAAACAGAACCGAGTTTCCGTTAGATAACCAGCCCTCGGATAAACGATCATTTAACAAACAAATTTGTCAAATTTTCCGGAAGTAAAGCGCATAAAACAAAGCTGAATACTGTCAAATAAATTTGACAAACACAAATATCTGACAGATTTTTTTATCGTTTACAGGACGCTAAATATTACGTACTTATAGAGATACGTAGCTACATCGATCGAAGCAAACGTATCGAACATCTCTTGTCGCGTATTATCGTATTGCACAACCGATTCATTTCATAGGTCGTTTGTTCCACATAAAACGGTGTCTTAGCGTTGATAAATGGAATAAATATGACAGACGTAAAGACATAAACCCGTTGACTGACAAACTTTAACTAAGAAAGCCGACAGTCACAAATATTACCTACACTAATTACGTAGATACATCGAAACATGCCCAAACGCCATCGAATGCATCAAAATTTCTTGTCGCGTAACATTATCGTATGGCACATAATTCACTGATTCATGTCAAGGGTCGTTTGTTCCACATAAAACGGTATCCATATCTTGACTTTATGGAATAAATATGACAGACATAAAGAAAAAACACTGCTGACAAAAATGAGCTAGGGTCATTGGTTGACAATGAAGAGCGCCGACAGTAACAAAAGTTCTAAACTAATTACATAGATACATTGAAACATGCGTAAACGCGATCGAATGCATCAAACATTTCGACATCTCTTGTCGCGTATTATCATATTGCACAACTGATTCATGTCAGGGGTCGTTTGTTCCACATAAAACGGTCTCATATATCCGCGATATTTCCCCTTTTATCCGCAAACGTATATCGTGACGGTCTGGAATAAATAATTTCCTTTTTTTACGTTCGTATTTTTAAACCGAGCGAAGGCTACGTAGTTTTGGAGATGTGGTTTCGGTCGTGCTTTTGAGTCTGTGCGGTTTATTAGACGTTAATTACTAACAAGTTTGATTATGTTAATTGAAATGAGTAGAAAATTAGATAAAATTTGAAAACTATAGGTTTATTCTTGGTTTTAAGTAAAATATCAGACTAACACAAAGCATTGCTGAATGCTGCAAGTATTCGTTATGACTATTTTAATTACAATTCTTTTTCGATTTACCCATTTTATCGTTCACACAACATCCTATTTCCTACTATTATTATAAATATGAAAGTTTGTGTTTGTTTTTTACTCAATTCCGCGTAAAAGGCTGAACGGATTTAGATGAAATTATCTATACTAATAGACCATGACCCGTTCTAGGACACACGATATTTTTTTACCCGACATTTCCATGGGAACGGTAACCGGGTAAAACTTCGAGCGCAGGTAGTAAATAATAATCGTATAATGACTATTTTATATTATTAATAAAATGTTAGTCTCTCTGCCTAAGATATAAAAGCAAAGAGTTAAATGAAAGTGAGCCGGCTCCCTTTTAAGTCAATATGTGAAATTTCAGAACGACGACTCCTTAATTTAATTACTGCGCTCGATTCACTGAATTTTCAACTATTCAGAGGTCATGTGCCAATTAAGCGGAATTAATTTATAAGCAAGACTCCAGACCCGATGTTAAATTAGCAGACATCCAGTAATAGAGAAATATTTCGTTAATAATAACTTTGTGAGGAAGCAATTTTAATAATTTTTAAACGAGTTCTGGCGAACTTTTTAAAGTTAGAAAATACATACTTACCATAAACGTCAGTACCTCTAGTTAAGTTTATGGTATATTGCGACTGTGTCTTATCAGGTCAACCAAGTTTTTGGTTACTTTTGTTTTAATTAATTTTAAGCAACATAGATATTGTATAGAAAGACACACAATTTAAAGTAGGAAATAATGAATTTTAATAACTTCCTTATTTGATTATTACTTAAACTATTTGAACTCATAAAATAATGTAGTTATTTACCTTGCAGGAATTAGCCATATTTGACCCTAAGCATTTATTATATTAAACTAACAAATCTAAACTTACTACGTGACCCAATCGATTGTAAAACAATTGTATTGATTAGCAGCAATCAAATTGAAAATCCCAAGGTGTCAAAGTAATAAATTCCACAGGAGTGGCATCTACAAGTAAGGCAGTGACCATTCCTCAAAGGGCCCAGACGCCTTCCGACTTTCTTTAATTAATACCATAATCTTCACGTAACAAAATTCGTAGAGGAACATTTGAGCAATCTAAGCGTCGCGATGGTTTTGGTATCTTGTTATTTCGTCGTTTAATTTAAATATGTAAATTTTATTAGGCATAATACAGGGCGAGGACTCTTGAATTGCAAATGAATGTGACATTACGTTTTATAGGCTGGTAGCCAATTCGCTGGCTCGTTTCCTTGGAGTTGACGGTAAATTTTCACTTAGAAATAGAACACTAATGTCAATGTCAATGAGGATTCGGAATCACGTGCTCGTAGTAACTAGTGGTTCTGCGAGAACAGTAGACCTCGCATGCAAAGTTAGGGCGGATATGCATGTCATAATATATAATTATGTCATAATGCAAATTTTTATACCTAGGTACATAAAGTAATTTGCGCAACAAAAGTAACGAAGAAAGTCCAATTTTAAATCAAATTTCACGTGCTTGAATTTTCCAAAAGGCTTACCTATGAAAGCTTTTGAGCAAAATTGGGGTAAAACCAATTTTGCTCAAAAGCCTTCATAGGCCTTCATAGGCTCAAAAGCCCTCCACCCCCCATCCTCCTGTTTCGTATTTTTCACAGCAGCTTGTGTAAATGAAGTCCTTAGGTGCCTCTAAAATGTTATTGAAATCCGTCGATAAATAACGCTACAGCAAACTTCCCCCCTTTCCCCCTATTTTACTCCCAATAAAAAATTGCATTCATTGAAAATTCTTAAATAAATAAAGAAACATGTGTGCCAAATTTCATCGAAATCGTTTTAAAAATGCGAGCTGTAGACGAGAACAGACTGACAGACGGACACAAGCATTTTTGGCCAACCCCGAAAATAAGACGCTTCGCTAGCCTCGCTCGCTCGGTCTATTATTAGAAGGTCGAAAGGGGACGGGTGACGGGGGACGGGACGTTAATTTTGTTTTAATAAAAAAAATAGTGTTTCGACCACTTACCTCAGTTAAAGTATGAGTGTTGTTTTGCATTTAATTATTGACGTCACCATTAATCTAATTCTAAATAATAACGACTTGCCTCCAAATAGCTAGACGGGACTCGATCTACTTCAATCGTTGCCTGTTTAGGCCAATTTTCTTACTTGCTTAAATGACAATACTTATTTTTATTTCAAACAAAAAAGTTAACCCTTTTTAATATATTTTTATCCTTTATTTATTTTACCAATAATTTAATTGTTGTTTTTGTCACAGGTAAGACAGTCTTTCCTCAAAGTTTGGTAAGAAAACAAAACAGTAATTTATTTTCTTTAAGTACATTTTGTGTTTTGGCGAGCACTGTTCATTGTAATAAAACAACTTTTACGGATATCAAACGCGCTATATTTCCGCGGCAGCTGTAAAGGTGCCGAAACGTCGGGAAAATCAAAAAACCCCTAAAAACCTAAAAATACTAACCACTGTTGAATATTACCAGTAATTCGTCAGGATTCGTCCATTATGGCTCCAGCGTCATTATTACAGTAGTAAATTATTATCACAAACGTTCAAACGGGAACTAATAAAAGAACACATGACCACAACTTACAAATGCCATAATAGGCCCGTCCCACATCTGGCACGGGCGTCGTGAAAAAAATGTAGGTAATTTCGCCGGGACATATTTGTAACTAAAGATGAAAGGGCCCGTAAAGCCTAATTCCATCGTTCACCTACGAAAATATTTTCCCTTTCGGATAAAAAGATCTCGGCACAAATCCTTAAAAATGTGTTATTGAGAGTTAAGGTGCATTCCCGCTTGGCTTAGGCCATTTGGTAAATATTATGGACTCTGAATAAAACTTTATTTATTAGCGATTTTACTGGCTTAATTAACTTACTTACTTACAGATAAGTGACTTCGAATCTATATATCCTAAATGGTTGGTAATTTCCCTACCAACCATTTAGGACATCTTTTAACTGACAAAACAAACGGTCAAAAGAAACTTATCAGCTTTAACAGAAATAACAACATTTACAAACGAACATGTAGTTGCCAAACACAAATCTACAATCTTGAAATATGTTATCTCTAATTATAAGAAATGAGTCAGAAAATTGAAAAAAAAATATTACACTTACATTTGTTTCATTATACATACTTAAATCGCGCTTCCACTACTAAAAATAAAGTAATGAAGCTACTAACAAAATTATATTCAATTTCCTAAGATATTATAAAACATAATAAGTTATATTAATTTGAATAAGAACTATCTTTTAAAAGAAATATTAAACTATTATTTAGGCTTGCGGAAACAAACCACAATTGGGAACATAGTAGGGAGGCAATTTGGAGCGCGCAGTCACGCGTCGGGCTGACGAAAATCTCGTCGTAAAACGAACGTACGACTCCATAATAGAACTTGTCTCACTCACCATAAAATATGCATCACCTCCGTAAACTTTCGGTACCGCTTTAATGCTTAATAGCTATTGCTTTCAATCCTATATCTTTCATTAAATTGAGTAATGTATGATAAGGCTTTATAATTCTAAGCCTTAATGGTCGGTTTTCGAAAACGAAGCTTTAACGAAGCAATAAGAACATTCCGCACTAGGGGCAGCGAAGCTCTGTTTCTCTTTTATCCGAATACTGGTATTAAGTAATTTAGTCACATAATGATGTGTATATTCGATTAAATTTGCAATATGTATCGAATGATATATACTTTTGATTAAGATGAATTTATTAAATTTCATGTTAAACAAGCAAAGTACATATTTCAATAATAAACTAGATGTTCTCTACCCGTCTCAATTATGTTTTAATTATTTGTATATGCTAATGCCTACACTATTATTGAATTATTACTAGACATGGAATTTAAGTTGAGTGCAAACACGTATGTGATTGTCGAGTACTTACCAGTATTGATAGAATAGGTACGTGTAACGTAAATATACACAAAACCACGCTGCACAGATATCTGGCACCATTTTTGATCTATTTGTTTATTTAACTTCCAAGTTTCTAACAATCAAAACAAATATAGGCAAACTCTTCGTATGCAAATTTATTCACTATAGATAAACTTTCCCCCATTTTATATTCATATGAGATTCAACATTTATTTGCACGATTAATAAGGTCTTATAGCAAACAAGATTCACGTAAATATGGATATTGAGCCTTTACAAATAACCTTCGGCTAACACAAACTGGGTCAAACATATCATGGAAATCATGAAAACAATAAGAAAATATAAAAAGCTTTCACAAAATTAAAAAAAAATGTGAAAATGGTAAGAAATATTCTAAAAAAGTTCCTGAAAAATCATTACAAACTCACATTGGCAGTAGAAAAGATTGATTTTATTATAACTTTTTAATTTTGCATTTTGCAATGCTATTTTTAAGTGATAAATATTAAACAAGAAAATATACTAGAAAAAAGCAACTAGTCTCATGTCATCCCGTCAGGGCGACATGAGACTAGTTGCTTTTTTCTAGAATATTTTCTTGTTTAATATTGATTTTATTAGTTTATCCGACTTTAATAACTTCAAAGCTTAACTTAAACTTACGAATTTGAGTAAATTCCGACAGTCGCGGCGGGTTTATGTGTTTGCCTACAATAAGAATTGCCGCAGAATTTATTAACTATTTACTGGGCAGTAAAAGAGGAAATCGCTTCGTACACCTCTTTATGGTTTGCACTTAAACTAAATGCACTATATTAAAAGCTCGAATAACTTCATACGGTAAATAATGACACTTGTGTAGGTATGTTAAAATATAAACGAACTGATGGCAATACACAGCTAAATTATATAATATTCATAAGGGTCTAGGTCGTAAAAGTATTGATATTTTATTTAAGGCAAGATTAAAGTAGTACTATCAGTATAAGCCATGTTTAACAATATTTAGTGCTTTTTGTTTGCTTTTTAACATTTGGGGCAAAATTAACAATAATTTAGTATTGCCTTTCATATAAGTAGCTAGATAAAGAGTATATATATATATATATATATATATATATATATATATATATGGTCCTCCTTGACGTATCCGTCAATGGCGAACCTGGACTAAATTCGATAGTGTGCACGGATGTGGCAAAGAGTATTGAGTATACGAATAACATGGTTCTTACAAACTGAAAATTAGACATGAATACGGTTCCGTCTGATGCACACAGGAGCTCTAGATAAAAAAGAATTGGTCACCAATCCCGTTTACTGTTTACTGACTTGACGAAAGTTACCGCAAGCCGTCACGCAATACCACTGCGATGTAAATTGTTTCGATAAAGTAGTTACATCACCCAATTCTTTCAAAGGTAGAAAACATGTAACTTATTCTAATTTCCCTGACACGTCCGGAAACATTACCCGCAATTTTAACTTATTGTAGTGGTAAATATAGGACGTATAAGGTAGAAAATTTTATTAAAAGATATATACAAACAATTGTATGTGTTTCATTAAAACATGAGTGGGATAAAGCCTTAGCCAAGTTGAGATCGTGCCACCTACGCAACTAAGAAAATGTCAGTGGGAATGGATTAATTTTTCCCGTCCATTCGGTGAAATAGAAAATGAGTATCCGTTTAGTTATATTATCACTTACCTGTCTGCTAGTATTTTTAGCTTAAACCATTTATATATACATTTTTAGGAAACACGGGATTTTGAACATAATTGTATTTTGTTTCGAGTTCCCGATATTAAAATTAGCTAGATATTGAATTTTATCCTATGCTTCAATTAAGGTAAATTGTGAATACATTATTAATTAATATTAACAAGTTATTCTTCCTCCGTTTTACTCATTTATCATTTGCCTAACATTAACGAATTCTTCCTGAAATTCACAGTAGCTTAAAATCAAGTTGAACTCAAGTGTTTGTTTTAAAAAAATCTTACTATGTAAATTATTTGGTATGTAAGAAATATTTATTTATTTATTAACAGGCTGCACTTGCAGGTTTCGTTTAAAATAATAAATGGTTTTGAATTCATTATTCTTTAAGTACCAATTACTTTAATAGTTAAAATAAATAGATAGATAGTGCAATCACAAAAATGTATTAACCTTAACCAAGACGATACTAAATATTTTTTCCCCTATTTTACCCATCGGAGGAAGAAGCTAGCACACGCACACCACGAGAAAGTTTTGTTAACTCCTATCTCGCGTTAACATTGACCTATCACGCTCATATATCAGTAAAGTAAGCAAGCGAGATATGGTTGTCCACCGAAGCTACCAGAGTTACAGAATAGGCCTACAGACTTCGCCACGGAGGGTGAATATCACAAAATGATCACCAGTGCAAACACAAAACTAGTAACGGATGTATTATTAATTTCTGTAACGCATTATAATACCACATGCGACCACGGAGCGTGACCAAAAAACTTATTACTTTGTAAAAAAGAGGGTGCATAAGTAATGTAAAGATTTATACTTTTATCGCCTCATGATTGATTATCATTTGTTACCATGAGATCGTTAGAAAAATGCAATTGAGATTTCCTAGGGAGATTGAGAATATTGCATTCCCACTTTGTATAATGTAAATTGTTTTTATTTCGGGTCTATGATGCATAAAATACTTACTACATCATTAAATTTTTGCCAGTTTTTTTTTAATAATCAGATAGAAAGAAAGAAAAATGTTTATTTGACATCCACATGACGATACACAGATGCAGATAAAAAATAAATAAATAACACATATAAATCGCACACTGCGCATCGTCGCATGTCGCCAAACTGTTAAGTACATTATAAGAATTATTAATTCACATTTATCAACATACCATAGGTGCAATATCTCTCCAATATTTTTCACGATCACCTGTGTACATTGGACTAAAGAGTAGCGACGCGTCAGTCAATCTTCTAACATCTTGAACAACCAACAAATGTAAGTATTGGTAAATCCGGATCGCAAAGACCAACAAATATGTTAGTTATTTTTAAAAATTTTGAGTGGTCTGTATGGGGCGGTTTCTATCATGAAAACAAAGTATTACTTCATGTAAACACGTAGAAGTAATATCATAGGACGGGAACACTGAGCTGCAAGAGGATGAGAAGGTGGAAAAAACATGCACACTTACTTGATTTGCTGATGATGGTGACGTCTCAAAGATCTCTGGATCAGCTCAGCCCGACGGTCTTTGGCGGCGGGCGGCGTCGGGGTGGTTAGCACTATTGCTTGTTTATTTGGAGAAAATCAGCCAGATTGACACTTTTAGGTAAACAATTAGTTCTCAGCAATGATCGTTATCAGTTAAAACCTCTCGTATTTAACCGACCAAAAAAAGGATAAGTATATATTTTTTCTTTCGTTATTATTTCTACGACACGTAGGCAATACAATAACAAAACCACAAATACTTATATGTATAAACTTACTACGCGACATAAAAACTATCACGTTGCTAACCACAAGCTAACATTAATTCCATTTCACGCGATGCAAGTAACATGTCGTGTAAAAAGTTAATTGTCAAACACCATAAATTAAACTTCAATTATGACGCTATTAGACACGTCACATGATTTCCTAACCCTCACAATAGCGTAACTTATTCAAATGCTATAGGGGAACAATGGAGGGGAGAAAAAATGCTGACATCACGTGCCGTATGGGAATGCACCGGAAAGCTTCATTTCGTTATTTTCTTACTGTTTTTTGTTGTTTTACACAATAATTTTTAAATAAATACACTGGACATCAAAGAAACGGGTCGGTTAGAAAATCTTCAATATCTTCAAAAGTATCTGACCTAGCTTTATGAAATAAAAACTAAATTTAATAATAATTTAATGTGCTTAAATGAAAATAAAAAAAAGAATTCAAGCTTTTTATTTTTTTTATTGTAAAATAAACTAAAACGTAGTTTGAAGATATTGAACGACCTGTTTGGCGCAGGGGTACTAAGCCCAGCTTCTGCGCCAGAGGTCCCGGGTTCGATCCCCGGGCAAGACAAATATTTGTATGCATGAACATATCTATTTGTCTTGGTCTGGGGTTTGATACGTATATTATGTATGTATTTACAAAAAAAGTATATACGTCAGTGTGTTGTTTTGAACAGATTGGAGGGTAATGATATGAAGACGTTTCAATCTGATTACAATGAAAAATTGTCTGGCGTCCCGCAAGGGAGCGTCTTAGGACCTATACTGTTCCTGCTTTACATCAACGACGTAACAAAAGTGACAAATCATAAATGGATCATGTACGCTGACGATATTACATTAATAGTTACATCTGACATTGTACATAATAAATACAATTCAATACAAAATCATGAGACAGATATTAATAATGTAATAGATAAAATAGAAGAATGGCTGAAAGCAAATAATTTAATAATCAATTTAAACAAATCCCTCTTTATACAATTTAATAAATGTAAACAAAAAAAATACAATATAAAGCTAAATGTAGCTAAAATTAAAGAAGCTACACATGTGAAGTTTCTGGGAGTGATGTTAGACGAAGATCTTAATTGGAAAATGCACTTAGATAATGTATGTAGCAGAATAAATAGGTTTGTTTATGCACTTAATCGTATAAAAGCTATAACTAATAAAAGAACAGCCATAGTAACATATCATGCTTACGTTGAATCTGTTATACGGTATGGTATCCTACTATGGGGCAATAGTACGGACAAGAACCGAATATTTGTTGCGCAAAAGAAATGTATTCGTGCTATCTGCGGGGTCCCTCCTGACGAATCCTGTCAACCATTTTTTAAAAGCCTTGGTTTATTGCCTTTTCCCTCTCTTTATATTTGTGAAGTGGCTACTTTCGTTCATAATCATTTAGATCTATTTAAAAAAGCTGGGAATTTTAGACTTAGATGTCCACACAGACTAATATTCCAGGAAATTCCAAAAAGCAGTAAATATGCTAAAAGCTTTCTATGTATGTGTGTTCGTATATATAATAAGATTCCTATCACCTTTAAAGGTCTGAACAACAGATTGTTCAAAATTAATTTATGTAAGTGGCTTAAAGAGAATAATTTCTATGACTTGAAACAATTTTATTCTTATCGTGACAAATGAATATAGTTTTTTTTTTTTTTTGACATTATACCTACTGAATTCTATCTCGATGACATTGTAATACCTAAATTTAATTAAGCTTAATATTTCTCTGACATTTGTAATTTGTAATTTACCCATCAGTATTTGCATGCGATTTTTATAATCAGCAAAGCATGAGCACTTTATTTTGTAAAGCCTTGGCTCACCATCATTATACCATGTTTTTTGCAAATAAAATATCATTTATCATTTATCATTTATTTATCATTTATCCATTATCTAGTACCATAACAAAAATTCTTCGTGACACTTAACGTGGGCTAGATAATTGGTGTGATTGTATGCAATTATTTATTATTTATTTATTTATTGAAGATTTTCTAACCGACCCTTTTCCTTTGTGGTCCAGTATGAGTGTTGTAAGTTTTCAATCCCTACTTTTAAAAACGCCTCTAAGTCAATGTTCGTCTATAAAAGACTTAATTTGCTTTTGAATAGATATCAATTTGAATCTTCATTTTTTATTATAACGGAAGCTCAGTTTGCTACTGAAAATGCTACCTTAAATTACGCTTCTCTTCGTTTTCTTCTATCAAATCTTAATTTTACTTGCTCTATATACACATTTTGACTTCAGGACAAATTACCTGAAGCCCTCAAAATGAAAATTATAACTAATTATTCTCATAAATAACTTTTATCTTGCTCGAAATCATTTCGTAACATATCTCATATCTACTATTACCGTAATCCTATCAAATTGATTCTTATTACAAAACAGAAACAGATTGTAAAAGAGGTACTAAAGAAAAACATTATTTAAAAGACTAGAAACAAGAGAAGTTCGTCTTTACAATATTACAAGTCTTTAATTGGCCCGTCGAGAAATAAATCAGAGACAATAAAGCTTCAAAAATGCAACCGTTCCTTCCCGAGCAATCAAAGAAACCCTTAGACAAATAAACCACATAGTACCCCAAGATTACGACGAAGGGCCTGGGGTCATTTGACGATATTATCACAATCTGCGACAGTGGGGACTGAGACGCAGTATTTCCGATGGTCACTACAACGGTCGTAACAGAGGCCTTAGTAATTCACTGTTGCATGAAATGACGTAATGAGCTACGAGATTACGAGCGGGTATGTGTATCTGCCTGTGTATCTACAATAACCTACTTGTTCTAAGCTGGTTAAAGGAGAAACTTATGAATGATTTTTACGCTCTATCGATATGGGGACGTAATAATTTACTCAAACAATATGTTAGGATTATAAGATATACCTACCTACCTATAGCCTACCTACCTATAGTTACCTAGTACCTATAAAAACCTATGACATAAATTTCCAAGAAGTATATAGGGTAAACTGTATAAATACTTTAAGAAAAACCTGACCTACATTTGTTAATTATTATTTCTATAACATAGTTATATAAAATTTGCTATTTTAAAATTATTCTTCAATGTATATTTCTTAAATTTACAAAACATTTAGTACGTAAAAAAACATTTATATAACCATATTTTTTAGTTTGTGCATTTGAAGTACAAACCTTGGTATTTTCTTTTGGATTTAATATGTAACTTCTGGATTTCCTATTAAAAACGGCGAATTGTTAAGTACCTCTGATATTTGTTGCAAATCGGTTCATACGAAATTTGTTAATTTATAGAACTAATTCTGTACTGTTTTTATCAGCCTTATACATTTATCGCTTTTTTAATGTAATCTCCCACAGACAGGCAAAACAAACAGTGATAAATAATAACATTCGGACTACAAAAACTACGATAGTTGGTTGACCATTTTTCCAAACCGGATAGTGATAGATGCAAAGAATGCACCGATAAGGGATCGCCGTTGTCATAGCAACGGGAGGGTGCCGACGCCCTTGCGTCTAGTACACGGACACTTATCGTTATCGTAATAAATTGGTCTGGAATTCGAGCGATAACTTCAAGGGGAATCGGAATAATACGGAAAGTCTTCGCCAGACTATAGGGCTTTTATTCTTCGCAGATACAGTCTTTCCGGTGCGAAAATGCGGGATTTTATTCGATGTCTGGGAGTTTAACAAACAATGAAGTGAAGCTTAAGGAGATTGCTAATCAAACCTAATAGGAATGCAGTTTGTATGGATTGTTCACTACAGTTCACGACACGATATAATGAAGATATCATCATTGTTTACGTTTAGTAACAATAACTTACGTTTTAGTCACAGTTGTAGGTACGTTTATCTTACGTAGGTGATTTAATTATTTTTTACCAAACTGTTCGCTATAATGTGTTTATAAGTTGCTCGTTTTTAACTACAAGGCCAAGTAGTATAGGAGCAAGCAGCTTATACACAATAAAACGCAGTAAGAGATTTTTCTAATTTTTTGTGATTTTTGCTTTTTAATGCTATTTTTATACTTATGGTATATTTTAAATAGAAAAATAATGGCTAGAGGCAACAAGTGAATTCTCAGATGGGAATTGAACCCACGACCTTTAGGAATCCAGCCCACTACCAGCTACCGAGACTTGTCTCGGAAAAGTCTCGGTAGCTCAGCGGTTAGAGCAGTAGGGTAGGAGTTGTTTTTTTCTAATATATTTTCTTGTTTAATATTTATCACATTAAAATGGCGTTGTATAATGCAAAAATTAAAGAAAAAAACGTTATAATTGTTATAAACCTAGTCTGGTATTGTTCGTATATAGAACGAATCAATAAGTATTATTATCATTCGTCCAACAGACATTAATTATAATTTCGTAACAGTACTTAATTCATTTTTTCTTTCGCAATCCTCTTGTTGTTAATGTAATTACAACCGAGCTATTTTTAATTCTGATACGTCTGCACTTGTTATGCAATTGATATGAAGCTTCTCATTTTATTGCTTCCATTAAGATAACTCCAATAAATGCGTACCACACAAAGTCAAAGATAAATTGTAACCTCTCTTTAACATTCATAAAGCTATACTAGTTATTAAATAATAAATCACGATATTAAGGCTCGTTGAAGTTGATGAATCTTAAGTAGCTATCGCCTGCAGCTTTGCACGCCTGGAATTTGATCTATGGAGATCCCTAAGGAGTAGAGATTGACTCATATTTAGCATTTAAATACTGATGCTCCATGCTGGACTGAATTCCTCAGTGATTGAGGATTCCGGGAGAGGCTCGCTTCAGCCTTATCAATACTTAACATCAGGTATGATGACTGCTAAGACGCGCCCGTTTGTTCATAAAAAAATTAAATAAATAATGAGTGAAATAGAATTGCCAGCTGTTATCTTTCCAGTGCTGATAGTAAAAGCCTAACAATAAACAGGGTATATTCAGAAACTAATATAGGTCACTATTGTTTTCGGAGAAGATTTTGACCCAACCAAAGCCAAATTTGTTGATTGTTGAAAGTTATTTGATTTTGAGTGATTTATGGCGAGAGTGTATGTATGTTAATATTGATATTGGCCTAAGTATTCATATAGCAGAGCAGAACCACGTCCCTGACGAGAAACCTAACACGCATTATTGTCACATCTTCCCGTCTCAGTGCCATATACAACACATAATGTAAACACGATGTGAAGTCCCGTCTCCCGATTTATTACCCGGACTGATTATGATATATCGACGTCGGCTGCTGTGTTGATCGCCACTTACCCTACCCTTATCACAGAGCATGTAATTTTGGATTCATTGCCCTCGGCTCCAACGCGACGGGGACCTTTATTAAATGTAAAATATTTCATATACTTCGCAAATATCTGGCACGCAATAAGCTATTAATAATGGCTTACTTATCTGTGACGTAGAAAATGATTTCTACGGGCACTAAGCCTAAGTATTTTTTATGACTTTAGATTTATTTTAAGAGTGAAGCTTTTTAACGTTTGTAGAATATATTTTTTTCTTTTGCAGGCCCCAACTGGACATGAGAGGATGAGCAATGGAATCACGCAGCGCGCCGCCAAGCCCCGACGAACCGGGGGAGGCGGTGTTCGACTCTCGGTGTGGACGATACCCTACTTCTACTCTGCAGAGGACTTTCGCCAGCTGCCGCGAGACAGGTCGACCGCGCCCCCATCATCGACACGCCGCGTCGGAGCCCGCACGACCAGACGACCGTGTCCTAATAACCGCAGAAGTACACGATTACCCATCTTCAGAGTCCGGTATCGCCGCCGACTGTCCGCATCCCAACACCAGCAACGCTGATGATAGCCCCTCATATGACCGCTCTGATTATGAAGGCAATTCAAGCTATAGTCTTCGACACACGCCTGATTATCACCATACATTAGACTGTAAACATCGGCCTATAGATTATAACCGTAGTCACACACCCGATTTTAATCATAGCCGTGGATCAGATTGTGAGCACATCCATCCGAAATCACAAACTTCTAGAAGACCACATAGAAAGCATAGACGAGAAGAAGATGACGGTGCACAATCGCTTGATGAACGTTGTGCTCGAGATCTAGATGAAATATTGCCTGCACGACTAGCAGCAGTTAACTTATCAAGAGAACAGCCACCACAAACGTGGAATAGAAGTAACATCGCTGCTACAATGGAGCGGTTTGAACCGGTAGATTATTCGTATGCTTATTACGATCACCATTTATCGATGCCGTCATCGTCACGAAAAGCACATCGGCAACGTGGTAGAGGTGGAATACCAAGGGATCGTTCTGCTCGCCATAATTATGTAACTAGATATGGCACAGAAGAAAACATTTATGAAGAAATAACCGATGGTTCAAGAACGTGTCCAAAACATCGGTACGTTCCTAGACAATCGCTAGTTTCTCTTGACAGAAGTGTTGTCGAAGAAGAAGTCCGCCGTGTAGAATCTAGACATAAAAGAATTCTAGGAGAGCTAAATCTTAGCGTTGAGGCTATGTTGATGCCAGAATGTGAATCTCCCGATTCGGAGAGAGCAGAAGATAGAGACAATATAGAAGAGTTGCTTCGAGTAGGACCTACTGATGAATTATTATCACCTGCCAGCTGTAATCCTCCTGATTTGGACAGCGGTTTTAGCGGTAGTAGTAGTGGAGCCAGCTACGTTGGCAGCTTACGAAGGAAACCCACAGGGTCTGTGCCTCATTTACCAGCTGTTGCGTATGGCACCAGAGGAGCTTGCGTACGCATACTTGGTGCTGAAGAATGTGGGATACGTTGTCCAAAAGATGCCACATCACCAAGGAGCTCGAGTTGTGGAGATGCAAAGAATACAGGATTTTGGAATAAAAAGGCTTGGAAAAAAATATCTGGATTTTCTAGCTCCAACAGTATCAACAAAGCTGGGCTAACGGGTAAGGTTTAACACGTTTTTCTACTTCTTTTATAAACATTCCTTTTTAAGCATACATATACATCAGCAAGCTTAAACGTTGAATTCATTGAAAACTTATTTTATAACGTAATTTATTCCACTACAAATTGAAAACAAACATCATAAGCTATAACGAACACACTGTCAAATGACAACACTTCACTGTTGAAAATGCACAAAGAATAAAAGATCTATTCCCACGAGAATTGAGGCGGTATCAAGTCGTGAAAACCCTGAGAGTATCATCCCTTTTTATTTTCGCCCGCTTTCGTTCGCCCATGGGCGTTTTTCAGATGGACGCGCGCGCGTTGCTCTGTGTTTGTTATTTTCTTTTTAGTTTATCCGTTTGTTTTGTTAACGGTGCGGCGTTTTGCATTGCAGGTCTGCTCGTTAGGTACACTTTCCGGCGTAAGTCCGGCTCGCAGGGCTCTCAGGGAAAGCGGCGGGCAGAGCCTGTCAAATGCGATGCGTGCCTCTCACAACGATGTTAGCCGCACTATGGTAAGGGCCATGACTTTTTGCTGGCAGAAAGTAATTTAACCATAATTATATCCCGAAGTCATTCAACAACTCAAACTTTCTACCAGTAACCACCAAAGTTATTTTATTTTTTTCCAATTTCGAAATACAATTGGCTATATGCGCGTCCATAAAAATTAATACTGCCTCTTTGAGGAATCCTTAGTCCTATATTTTACTTTATTTTAGTGTTTTGTTATTAAGATCACACGTTTTAACTTCGACAAAACACGACGACTTAAATATATTGTTAATAAGGGGAAAATCGGAACAAGTAGAACTCGATAACAAGCTACGCGACGCGGTCGGGTCAGAAGCGATTAAGAAAGTCGATACAAAGTTCCCTCATTAAGGTATTGCAGATATTACTTCTGCAAACTCCGGCTCGAGATAAGTATTGTTCCGCAAGAACCAAGACAATAGCATGCGCTACCACTTAATTAAGCCTCTTCGATAGGATATGAGCGGAAACTTCCCGATTAGTCCGCCAAGACAAACTGACGATCGTTGGTTCTGAAAGATATTCTGTTAGCTTAATGTTTAAGTTAAAATGTCTTGGTTGCAGATGAAGCCTGTAGGCCAAGCAGGACTAAATCCAGAACCTCTACTATTCCATACAGGTTAATATTCTGTATTTTTACACGAACACGTACTTTACATTCAGATTGGCAGAATTTATGAGACAAACCCAAATTGTAACTTGATTTTAATACATACATTTTTATATACGATATTGGAGCTTAAATTACCATTTTGTTTGTTGCAGCTACTCCAACGGAAAACTGGTGGTGCCGCTGGATTCCCTAGCACAGAGCTGAGGGGTCGAGCCCCCTCGCCATCCCCGTTTCCAACTCCTCAGAGGGTCTCCTAAACACAAAGGGACAGGGATAAATAGAAACAATTTTGATCGTGCGACTTAAAACTACACGCCGCCATTTAAAACATTCCATGTTTCTAAAGGGACAGTTCTCAACACCTCAGTGCGTCTCAAAGACGAGGGTGATGCCAGTGTAGATAGAAAGGGACAATCAAAAATTTACGATTCGAAACGAGGCGGTATACGGTGAAGTGATAGAAAAGCCTATTTAATTATTTGTATTGTTATGACAATTCGTTTCATAGAAACGTAATAACTGCGTTGTTGTTACTTATCAATTTTTAGTAGGTCATAGGTACATGAAAAGGCTGAAACAGTTGAATCAGATTTTGTACATGATTAATGAAGCTGCCATTTTAGCTATAAATGTCCGTTTACGATCTAATATTTTGATGTTCAATATTTATTGTTCTATATCTGATATGTAACTATAGGTATAGCTACTTAATTTGTTCATAATGTATGGGTGTCTGTGGTATTTCCGATTGATTCAAATTATTATCAATTTGCAAGTTAATTCAGAAGATTTTGTTTCTAAACTACTAGCTGATTTAATTTGGACTAGTGCTTTTTAAATGGTCAGTATGTGATTCGTTGAGTTCGCAATTATAATTTAGAGGTGAATTATTGTTTTACGTCATCGAATTTTCTTATGAAATGTTTATATCGAGATAGAATATATTTCAATTGTAGATGCTATTAAATGGTCCAACCTCATTATTTTAATATGTATTTAGCAATCGTGTAAAAATTGTTTTATAAATTAAAATTAAATAATGTTATTCGAGATGGCGTAATTGTTAATATTTGATAGTAGGTAGGTGTATATTATGTAAATAGAATGAAAAAACATGGTGCACTCTCTGTATGTTATTATTTATGTACATAGGTACATGTATAGTCACTTTCACATTTGCTTTAGATAGTAATGATCAACGTACTGACTTTGATATTTGTAATAAAATAAAAAAAGCAAAAATATGAAATCATTATTAAGAGTAACACTTTTTTCAGTAAACATGTATATCCAGTAAGTACGTAAATTAAATCGATTTATGTTTTGTTGCATGACTGATGACTGACTCACATGCGTGACTTTAACACCCATTTTCTAAGTCGTTCCTCCAAAACTTACTCGTCCTTGACTTAACGAAACCTCATTGAAAACCTCTTCGAAATACTCCTCGAAATCGATATTCTAAGTCATAACTCCGTAAGGACCTGGAGGAGACAAAGAGTACGTAGCCACTCCGTGTTAGGCCTAGCGCATACTACCATTTTTACCCACGACGAGGTTGAGTGGAGTGTAAAAAGTTTTGGAGGAACGACTTAGAATATGGGGGTAAGTTTCTAGACAAAATTCAGTTAAGTTTTTCTTTCATTAGAGTGGAAAAAATATGTAGCATTGTATTGCAAATACTACATAGAAATATAATGTAGAATTCAAAATTAATTTATTTGGAAATTTCATAGTATTTACTTTTGAATATTTAATACAGGAATTTGTTAGCTCATTACAGCTTATGAGATGTCATCGTGGAGGTTCCAATATTTTTTTTTATTGCATTCATTTTATAAAATCGCATCTTAGATGTTTTTTCTGTTTGTTTTTATTTTGTGTTTTCTCTTGTTATCGCAGTTAAATTCACGTTGACAACGATATTTATTTACGTACTTACATTAAGAGTATCTGGATATACACTTTCGAAAAAAAAATCTTGTCCAAAAATTATGTTTAAGGCAATTTTATTTACCACTTACCTTTTGAAATCAATATTATGTAAATATACTCCAAAATGAATCAGTCAGCAACACTATCGTTTAAATAACCATAGTTGACTGATTGTACAATTTCAGTAATCTCAATAATACACGTTTACAAAAATTTCTTTAACTGTCTGTAATTTAGTGATCGTGTTCAAGTCAAAAGAGATTTTTATTAATAAATCGTGCAAAATATATTTTAGTATTTTATTTGAATTATTAGTGAGTAAAGATTTAATCTTCAAGAACGAGCTACAATGGACAGGTTTGTAAAACAATATTTTGAATAAGCCTTAGAACGTAACGAGTTGTAAAAAAAACATTTAGTTGCAACGTTTTTTTGGAAAGAACCTTTCGAAAATATATTCGTATGGATAAAAATATGTATGTATGCATAAAGAAAAGTTCCGCTAACGTCGATAAGGACTCTGCTCAATACAATACATTTGTTAACGTAACGATAACAATACTTTTTAAAAAGTTTTTCGTGCTGGCCCCACAGAACGTCGCTCGGATAACAAACAGACGTAACTAACATAAAATGTTCACAGCAACTTTTTTCGGTTTTGGTGTCAATACTTTACGATATAACTTTTTAATTATAAATTCCACCAGGAAATCAAGAATGTACTTTAGATAAGTATATTTTTCTCTTTATTTCTGCATATATCATTATCAATATATATTTATATTAATTGTGTAATACAGCTTTAATACAGAGAGGATACTTAGTAATAACTTTGTTTTTTATAGGCGGGACAAAAATGTGTTACGACACTACATTCGCATAGTAATAAAACGAAATTTTATGTATAAGAATTAGGTTTTAATCATCTTCTTCAAAAGCAAATAAACAAACTTTTTTCTATTTCTATCACAATTTTGCAGCTTTTGTTATCATAAATCAATTTAAAAATGACCAAACTAAAATAAGATTCATAATCTAGTAGCCATCTCCTAAGTTTTACAGCACAATATAATAAATCAGTCTCGGTTCTATTCTTCAGTCAGTTTACAGACTTACACAAGTTAACAAGTATAAAATGTAAAAAAAAAACGACACTTGCCTTATAATAATCATCTCAAATAAGACTTCTCTTTAAAAATAATCAAACTTAAATAAGACTCCTCTTAATCTAATAAGAAGCTTCTAAGTTACACAGCACAATATTATTAATAAATCAGTCTCACTTGCGTTTTCAGTCAGTATACAGACTTACACAAGTTAACAAGTTTATAAAGGGTTACCTGTACTAATCTTGGCACTCAATTTTCATGGAAATACAATGCGTTTTCTGATATACTTAAAATCATACATTGCAACACTCTAAAAGTTTCATATTAGATTTATCTACCAGATTAATGTGGCAACACAGTATTGAACACAGTATTGAAAAAAAGTGCGCGCGGAATTTTTTGTTGTCTTTTCATGAAAATTTTAACAGATTCGACATGAAAGAGGTTTATAAAAATTATTGCTAATTTTTAACTATTATAAAAAGTAATAATTATTTTTACTTGATATGTTTATAAGTAATATTACACTTTTATTTATATTTATATTTATTTTGTGATCATAACATTAATTAATTAGTGTGCTAACTATTAGTAAAAAGCTTAGATGGTAGTGCAATTATTGACACCTTTTTTTTCTAAACAAGGAAATACTTTTACTCATCCCTCGCCCACTGGTGCAGGGGCGATTCGAAATGTTGGACTCACCTGGAGTACACGGCCTATACAAACATATAGGCTACGCACTCCTTCCCACGCCCCTCCCGTGCCCCCACCCAGCGTGTAAGCTTAGTAGAGTCTCGGAAGGGGTATCAATCCCCGGGTATCTATAACCTAACCTTCCCATCCAAATGATAAGAAAGTGGGGGGGGGGACAGCCCTATTGCCACTCACCTCAATTGCGACCACTGATTCAAATGCGGTTACCTACCCAAATTGTGGCCACTGATCAAATGCGGTCACTAACCCAAATGTGGCCACTGATCCAAATGTGGCCACAGATCCAGATGTGGCTATTGACCCAAATGTGGCACTAATCAAATGTGGCCACTGATCCAAATGAAGCAACTGACCCAGATGTGGTCATAATCCTAATGTGAGCCTTACCGAAATATGGCCACTGATCCAACTGAATTTGGCCATCGATCCAAATGTAGACCTTACCAAAATGTGGCCACGAATTTAGATATGGCAAGTGATCCAAATATGGCATTGACCCTTTACATAAAATAACAAAAACAAAAAAAAAGAAAGTGTGGTTAAGTGCCAATGGCTGCCAATGATTGTACTAAGATCCAACCAAATTTGGCCATCGATCCAAATGTAGACCTTACCCAAATGTGTCCACGAATTTAAATACGGCAAATTTAAATAAAATAACAAAAAAAAAAAGTGTGGTTAAGTGCCAATAATTGTACCTTATGGCTGCCAATGATTGTACTGAGAGTGCCAATGATTGTACTTTTGGCCGTTTTTAGACATTTTCTCTTTTATTGTTATAAAAATGATTTTTTTACGTACTAAATATTTTGTAAATTAAAGAAATATACGTCAAAGAATAATTTTAAAACAGTAAATTTAGTCTAAGTATGTTATAGAAATAATAATTAACAAATGTAGGTCAGATTTTTCTTAAAGTGCCAATCATTATACAGTTTACCCTACTTAGTAAAAAACAACATCATCACTTTAAAAATAATAACTCAACTATGACTTTTCTTCGTCTAATAATTAGCTCCTAAGTTTCACAACACAAAACAACAAAATCAGTCTCAACTACCTAATAAGTAGTCAGTTAACCGTCTCTGTGGTCTAGTGTTGCAACCACCGGTATCAGACCCAGGGGTTCTGGGTTCGATTCCCAGCGGGGGTACATGTTGTATTCGGTTTGGTTAGTGGTAGTCCACTTGGCTAGCTACCACCATCTTATCTAAGTCTGACGCCATAACAACAATGTTTTCAGCATTGTGTTCCGGCAGTTAGAGATAAGGTAGCCAGTTCCTCAGTGGCTGAAGATTCCGGGATAGGCTCGCTTCCATCTTCAGTCTTATCAATACTTAACATAAGGTATGATGAAGGATAAGAGTCTCCCCGTCGGCGTCGTTCAAAAAAAAAATATGATCAAAGTCAAAATTAAAAATATTCTTTTGACCTCACACTCCGGTCCAATACTCTAACCACTGAGCTACCGAGACTTTCGGACCACCGTCGAAATTCTCCAATACTTTTACTAGTACATTAGTATCTTTATTAAAGTGAAATGGCATCTCTGGATACCAACTGGTTCTGCACTCGTTGGAGGAGAACATTAGGCTGTTTCGTTCACGTCATGAGCGTTTTATACGACTTAAGTAGGAGGGCTAGACATGAGAAACAGTTCTAACATCGTTTTTAGATCACGTCGTGTTAGACCAAGAAAACCAGTTACTTGTAACGAAATTATTTTATAAAAAAATTAGGTAAATTCATATAATGTTTTTTTATACTTAATAAAAAATAAAAAAAGGACTGGTAGGTAAATGGTAATGGTAATTAAATATATCAATGGAAAAGTTAAAACAATGGAATGCATATTGCACTAGTACGGACGGATATCACAATAGCAATCTTATGAAGAGATATGTTTTAAATATAAAACAAGAAATATGTTTTCTTTGAAACCTCACTATAACACTAGAATCTAGTGATTTAGTATGGTGGTTTAGTATATCCCCTTCCTTACTTATATTCCATTATGACCCATAACTTTTACTAAATACGACACTGTTTTGTTTGCACTATTTATATATCGAACAGTCATAAATTGTAATAACTTCATTAGTTTTACACCACTAATCGTCGTAAGTTACATATGTCATAAAGTAAAACTAAAAAATATATTTCTTTGAAGATACGTCGTTTGTAAACTTGTCTATCTCCAAAACTATGTTACCTAAATATGTGACACTTTATGACAATGAAAAGTAATAGAAATTATGTATGCAAATCTGCATTCAGTTCAGAGTGCTTAGTGTGAGTTTTCTCACCTTGCTCGCTTACGCCGCAGTTTGCGAATATAGTTTAATTCTCAACCTTATTCTAATAAATTTTACTCTTACGCGATGGTAACGTTTGGACATTTGCAAACTCACACTAGGCTTCAGTTACGACAATATTGTAAGATACGACAGTTTATCATGTGAGCGACTAGTTGACCTAGTGTTACTACAATTTTTTCTGATAGTATTTAACGACACGTGATAAAACGTGAGATTTAGTATACACTTGATAATACAGTTTTATTGAAAGTTTTTGAAAAGTAATACAAGTAACTTTATCTCTTTATATCTCAAAGTCTCAGTGCGTCCTATCGTCAAAAGATAAACAATGAATTAGTAAATTATTCCTACATAATACGAGTATGACCTGAAATAACACAATATCTACCTACTAACCCACTTGTTACTACCGTCCTTTTAAAAGAACACATAATTTACAACACATAAGTACAACACATAATTTTTAAAATATTGATAAAAAGCGGTATTTAGGGCTATTATACTAGCGTAGCTTATAAACAACGCAGATTTTCCGAGTTTCCACTAGGAAAATATATTTTCATTTTTTTTTCGCACGTTATTTAGTATTTATAACGGCATTCAAAATATAGTAAAGTTCGAATGCAATATTATAATTCAGTAACATCTGGGCTAAGGTTGTCTCAAACACGCGGGTGGGGGAAGACACGTCACTACCAGCTGACAGAGCTAAGCGCGGGAACTGACGTCTACCTGACTAGTTGATACTGAGCCTTTGAGTACTACAGTGAAATGGAGAATGGAGGCATTAAGTCTTTGCCGGGAATTATTGCAAGCGATGATGTTCCGAATCTCACGCGAACGAAGTAGCGGGCACAGCTAGTAAAATAATATGACCACAGATAACACAGTTTCTGCGATCTGACCAAAACAATTAAGCGCATGACAGCTGAGAAAAACTAAAAAAAATCTAAGTAAAAACCAAAATTTTCAAAAAGCGGTAATCAATCCGTTAATCATGTAGCGCTAATTAATCACATAATAGCAGAAGTGCGGTGATAGAAGTGGGCTGCTAGTGCCAAAAGTGCAAAACAGCATTCCTGTCATGCGCCTAATTGTCTTGGTCGTGTAGTATCTACTAAGGTTGTCTCGAGTACGCGAGTGTGAGGGAGGTGAGACACGTCACTGCCAGTTGTCACAACTAAGCGCGTGAGCTGACGTCTACCTGACTAGTTGATACTGAGCCTTTGAGTACTACAGTGAATACCAATAGCATTTGTATTTGATAGAATGGAGATGAAGATGAAGATGGAAGCGAGCATCTCCCGGAATCCCCAATCACTGAGAATCTGGCTATCTTATCTCTAACTGCCGGAACACAACAATGCTGAAAACATTATTGTTATGGCGTCAGACTTAGATAAGATGGTGGTAGCTAGCCAAGCCAGCGGTCTTATAACAAGTCCTACCACCAACCAAGTTTATTTGATACAAACAAACAAACTATACACTATATACTTTATAATATTAGTATTATATTATATTATATTATAGATAGTTTCTATCAAACCAACATATTATCAAAGTAATGAGCAATTGCTGTAGGGATTTTCGCAACAGAGTCTTTCGCACAAGCGTTACATCGCACCATTAAGCCATCGATACAATGAAACATCGCACAACTGAATTATCGACACACCGTGTTCGATATAATGAAAATCGAAACATCAAATTTCGCATACAAGTAGGGAACCCGAATAAATATGTAAGTCCAGATACGGCTCATTTCTTTCTATTTATTTACATTGTTAATATTTTTCAATGGGTTAACCAAGAGTAAGTATATTAAGTTCAAGTTTTATTCTATATTAGCTAGCTAATTTTATTTTTGTGCTTGTCGAGGCAGCCTATTATTAATTATAGGTTCACTATGCGTCACTATATGAAATGTGTCTCAAAACGACATATTTGCCAGTACTAAGTGATTGTCCAATAAATAAATAAATACGTTACAAATGTCCGATATCAGAAGGTGACCGATACAAGGTGGTTTTATCCTGACTAATTAATAGAGCTTATTTTCGGATGTTGAACGCGACTTCAGCGCTACTCTCAGGGGCTTCTTTCTTGACACAGGCTATATGCTGCAACGCACGACTGACTGGGCGGTGTGACATGGTGACGAGTGGCGCTGTGGAGCTACGTGCAGCGCTGCATTTGGTTTGTCTCACGCTTTAATCCAGCAAATATTTTCCCATCCCAGCTGCCAGACTTCCTCAATTTTCAAACAGAATTTTATCCTTATTCAAAATTAAAAGCTTTCACCTCATGCTGGGAACAATTGGCCTCAAAATTCACCACAATACACCTCCGATCGGTATAAAATTTCGCTAAGCTTTAAAGCGGGTATGGGACTCGGATCTTTTGTACCTCTCAAAAGGGTTAATTGTTTAATTGCCAATAAAATAAAAACAGCGTTCATTGTTGAGTACCCTCCATGTGTTCAGCTGCCGTTGATTTCAAAAGACATATCTGCTGTGTACACGTTCAAGTTTTTGTCGAAAATGTAAGAAAATGAGAAGTTTGCTATACTTGGCTATACGACAGAATAGGGTTGAATGTAAAGATGGTATTAAAATGTATTATAAGTGTTCTCGATAGCAACTAATAAATGCCATTTTGTCAGATAGTAGGTGGGTATTTGCATAACTTTTGCTCTAGAAGGATCAATCCTATTAATGGTGGAAAACGAAATTGCAAAATATTACCAATAATAGTAATTGAAATATGATAAACGTTTTCTATTTGCATTGTTATATTATACATATAATTTTAAAATGCTGCCAGTATCTTCGGAACCTTGCCTAAAGGGACTCCTTTTAATAATATATTTTAG
Organism: Chrysoteuchia culmella; assembly: GCA_910589605.1. Taxonomy (NCBI): domain Eukaryota; kingdom Metazoa; phylum Arthropoda; class Insecta; order Lepidoptera; family Crambidae; genus Chrysoteuchia; species Chrysoteuchia culmella. The sequence goes on along the minus strand of OU342651.1, from coordinate 13,139,071 downwards.
TTATTATATTATATTTTTAAGGTTTTAGTTTTAGGGACATTATTTTAAAATTAAATGATTAATATATGTAATCGTTCAGTCCAGTTAACGGATAAGTAATACAAAACGTTACTTACGTTAGGACTCTTAACTTATTTCACAATTTATGCACTCGTTTCACACTTGTTCACACTTTAAGCACAGGAACACTTTATGTGCGTAAGCGTTGACCAAAGAGTAAAGTAATTATAGCGTTGACGACTCGAGCAGCAATGACGCCATTTTGACGGTAATATTTGAGTTTTAAATTTCACAGACTAGCTAGTGCAGTATATGCCACACTAGCTATTGAAAATGATTGGGTGAATTTAATAATCGATATCTATGGTTACTGAATTGAATATTAGTAATTAATAACTGATAAATCGTAAATACCTAAATGAAAGCTAACTTATAGCACCACATTCGTTATTAAACATAAGTATAGCGTAGATATCAGAACTCCAAACGAAGGAACACAGCAATCACACTAACCTCATAAAGACCAAGCGTAACAAAGTATAAAAACCTTCCCTTATCCGTTACAGTTCCTCCGAGTCCTCTTTCAATAGCAACAAAGCGTACGCACAAATAACTACATAGAAACCTTGATTTAGATTTATTAGACACTCGCATCTCACAAAGTCACAAAGGGAATTCCTATCGGGATCGGCCTTTATTAATCTGTTATTCGTTCTCGTTTGTCCTCAATTAATATCAATATAGCAAGCCGAGATTGAGCATTCCATTTCATGCCGCAACGCCGACACAGATGTCGCTTCAATCGGATGGGACAGAATTAAATAGCTGCTCCTGTTTGCGTCAATATTAATTTTGAAGCTAATTACCGTTACACATAATGGGTTTTCTGAGTTTTGATGATCTCATCATGTTCGTTATAAATGGGGTATCAATTACCTATACACAACAAGCAACCGCCCCCGATTTCGGCCGCACAGACCGTTTAAATGAAAACTCTGAAAATTGGTTCATCGTCATCATTAGAAGTCAACTGCTGGACATAGGCCTCGGCTCAGTTGACAGAAAATTAAACTTTCTTTTTAAAAAAAAATTAAGAATTTGATGGAGGTTAAAATTAAAGTCATTCTCCAGGTTCTAATCTGTATTATATTTATTCCAAAATAAAAACAGTTATGGAGGCGGAACTCGGCTAGGAAGGCATCATCATCATAATATCACAAAAATCTATGATACTCTTATAAAATGGTTGGTATTTCTTTTTGAGAAATTCAAGTTGAGCACGCTTCAAAGTCACTCTTCCTCAACTGAGTTTGAGAAGTTTTCAACTTGTCAAATCAAAACCCGACCATTTAAAATTTAAAAATTAATTATTGAAACAGATTAAAGATATTATAGAGTTCCACTTTTCAATTTTACCAAATAATAATATCCTATTATTTTTATTCCCATTATTAAAATCAACGGAGATATTCAAACACGAACATCCTAAAATTAATTTTAATTAAGTAAACTTATTCTAAAATTAATCTCGCAGAAGTATCCAACACACAAAAATGAATATTAAAGATGGCGGCATATAAATGGGTTTGTAACAACAAGCTTCGAGCGCCTTTTGTTTTTGTTGGCCGCTCCGGTTTCTATGGGAGTAAGTTTCGCCAAAACAAACAGTAACCGGAGACCCTGAAGCAAGCATAATAGAAACTCTATCGGTATCCATAGACATGAAAATAAAATGACGTATTGATGCGTCAGATTTTGTGACAGTCTAGACTGGAACCAAATGGTCTAGCTAGATAGATGCTACGTTTTCGTCTGCTAAAGTGTAGGTATATAATAGGCACCAAATTCTTTTTGTCTTTTTTCATATAAACGCTGTAACCTATTGAGAGTATTCAACTATGTCATAGGCAGTGTAGCCCTAAGTTGACGTAAAAAAGTCATAATAGAAAAATGTTAGAAAAAGAAATCGACTAGACAGACGGACGGCCTCAAAACAAGTCGATTTCTAAAGTGTTTTTCCATTATTTATCATAAAAAGATAGCATTAAAAATGCAAAACTAAAAAAGCATTATGGTTAATTAATAATACCCAAATTTTACAATGTGTTAATCGGAAAGTTTGTGTTCTATAATGAGGTTAGAGTAGAATTAGGATAAAGATGTGATCAGTGAGACGCATCAGTTCAAATTGCGCGTGCCATTGATTTGACTGATTTCGGTATTGATATTGAAATATCGAACAATTAATCTTAATAATTATGGCTATTAAGTGTTTCGCAAGTATTAAGTCAAACAATATGTCGACACCTGCAAGCAAAAACATGGTAACTCAGTTTTGGGCGGTATTGAGTTCAGATGATATTCTTACTTTTTGCATATGCGGTTTTTTTTATCATCGTATCTAAATTCGTTATAATTTAAAATCTGCAGCGTGTAAAACATCGTAAAAACATTTTATCTCAGACATACAATTATATTATGCAACAATTTCAAAAACGAATATATCAGTTTCATACAATATTGATTGCATGTCTGAGATACAATGTGATTTTACAATGTATATGAGGACGAATTTGATTGTAACTCACAAATATTAAACAATAAATAATTAAATATATACATTTAAGGCATCAACAGTATTGTAGTAGTAGTAATAATACAAGAGTTTAGGTCTTACCACGTTTACTTAAGTGGTCAAGATCGATTGGCATTACAGCTTATCCAAAATTGCTAAGATTTTTTTTTTTATCTTTGTCGTGCTTTCGTGTAAAATCCCAAAAACTGAGTTACCATGTTTTTGATTGCAGGTGTCGATGTGGTAGTTAGTGTAATGACATGCAAAGTTACCTAAGTGAGAATTTCGAGGCGCAATGGTTTCCAGCTTTTAACAGCAAGACTTCAGTGACGATTTGGCGACGGGAATAAATAAATAAAAAGTAATTGCATACAAACACACCAATTATCTAGCCCACGTAAAGTTTCATGAAGAACTTGTGTTATGAATACTAGATAACGGATAAATATACATAAATACTTTTTGTAAACACATATATAATATACATATTAAAACACGAGACCAAGACAAATAAACATGTTCATGCACCCAAATATTTATCTTGTCCGGGGATCGAACCTGGGATCCCTAGCGCAGAAAGCGAGTACCGCTGTGCCAAACAGGTCGTCGAAGGGGTCCTAAGCTCTCTTTCTGCGCTAGGGGTCCCGTGAATATTAATAAGGTTATTAAAATTTTTTATTTATCGCAGACATTTAACCTCATATCAGACTTTACGTGCTAGGTGCCTTCTACTGCAATCTATTAGCAGAGTAACTCCTTTCGGGAATTCGTAGGAGTTCGGAATAGTAGGAATTCGTACTTCAAATGTCTTTAGATTGCCTGTTTCACCGTCAGATGAGTTCTCCATAGCTTCTATACCTATGGCAGAATATTTGACAGTTGTTATAAAAAAATATTTCAAATTATCTTCCAAGTAAGCTATCCAGAACTTATCAGTCGGTGGTGAAAACGGCTCGTATTTTGCCTTATAACTAAAAGTTTATAAATTATGATGGTAACTGAAAAGGTTCCTAAGTGTGTACTTAGATAAAAGCTTTTTGAAACATTACTTCTCACAAACAAAATAAACATTTCTTTCTTCATATCACTTCGATATAGTTATTAAGAAAAATTGCTCTGAGCCCTTTAGCGACTATTTTTATTTATTTAATATTCATTTTAATAATAACACAAGGAGCTTACTTATCTTTGAACTTTTATATTCTTAGAAATAAGGAACAACCCTCATGCTAACCATAATTAGCGTGTTAACCTTGGCATGGCCCCTAAATTAGTTTTTAACATGAACAGAGAGAAAGTAATTAACACATATAAATCATATTTAATTGTTTCAACGTGCTTCAAAACACTTTTGAGGCTTGAAAACTTACATTTCTGTATAAAATGCGTGAGTCATTAAATGTAAAGCTGTTTTGTCGCACAATTGAACCTGAAGGGTGGAAAATAATGTTGAAGTGACAGCATTAAAGCATATTTTTTTTTTACACGTACGAGTAGTTACGTGTATTTTAATTAGTATTGGGACAAAGAAGTACAGTCTACGGCAACATCATAGAGTTGTAAGTCGATTGGAGAAATTTGACATGTTAGCCTGACCTGCTGTTGACCGTATTTACTACATCCTACTAATATTATAAATGTGAGAGTACGTCAGTTTGTTTTTTTTTTGTTACTCTTTCACGCAAAAACTACTGAACGGATTTGGATAAAATTGGGTATGTAGGGACTTCAATTAGTGGACTAACACATAGGCTACTTTTTAACTCCATAACCCCACGAGAACGGGAACCACGCGGGTGAAACCGCGGCCGGCCGCTAGTGCAACATAAAGTACACAGATTCTTTACTTCATAAACATTGAAGTTTGATAGCGAGATACGCTCTTTAAAAAACACAAAATATGTTACATTCCCGACAGAAATAACAGCAAATTACTTTTGATGATGATGATGCCATGAGCTTTGAAACAGTGGATTACAACTAAGTTATCATCATTTAATAGCAAAATACAAAAGTTACTTTATCTCTTTGGTGCATTTATTACACGCTTAGATCTTGCACGGCAATCAATTGGGGATGAAATTTCCTATGAGAAGTGTTGGTATGAATAAAAGAACATCTGTGATCATCTATTTCTAGTACTTCTTTTTTGTATATGATCGAATAGATGATAAAAGTTGAAAATAGGTATGACTTGTGCGTTAGCTGTGAAGGTTTGCATATCCATAAGCTTATCTTAACAAGTTTAAAACCAGCTAAAGAAATGAGTAGACAAATGAATGTTGATTTCGTTATAAATGTTAATTTCGTTACATAAAGATCCCCGTTGCCTTTCACGCGACCGTCCCAATCGTAATTGTTCAGTCTTGTTCTGAAACCGCCAGCTTTTGAGCTTTCCATTCGAAAACCGCACTCTAACTTGTTGAATGTTACGATGATTCCATTCGATGTTATTTAAATACATTTGCCAATACCTACATAACCTAGCAGATGTTTATAGTATACAATTATAATTTTTAGATTTTCCCTAAGAATGAGTTAGTTGTCGACAAATGAAAATCATAGGTATTAAGTCTTTGACCCACCGCGCCAGCTGCATTTGCGCGTTTGCAGGTTTATTTTGCAGTCTAGCTAGCCCATGACTATTAAAAAAGACATGTGACCCATTAGTGGGGCAACAGAATTGTTTTTTTATGGACAACGGGAAGTCTCTTAGCCTTCATCATACCTGATGTTAAGTATTGATAAGGCTGAAGATGGAAGCGTGCCTCTCCCGGAATCCTCAACCACTGAAGAACTGGCTATCTTATCTCTAACTGCCGGAACACAACAATGCTGAAAACATTGTTGTTATGGCGTCAGACTTAGATAAGATGGTGGTAGCCAGCAGGCGGACTTACAACAAGTCCTACCACCAACCAAAACTCATACTAATACTCATATTACCGTTTTGTAACTTGAAGCTGGCCTTACAACTCAAACTTCGCTTGCCTAAACTAACCTATTATATTTTCATGACCAAACTTTATGAACGTAACTCCTCAGACCCTTCGGCGTCGTGGACGAGTTGTCAACTCTGTCAATGTACCGAGTTATTACAGCTCTAAACACTTTAGAGCTAAGCTAAAGGGACAGCATTCAAATTCAGAAACTTCAACATCTAATGCTTTTTAATCACTTTAAAGACTTATATTAGAAAAAATCAACTCGGCCACAAGCGAATTTTTAGATTGGACTCGAACCCACGACCTTTGGAAATCCTGTCCAATGCTCTAACCACTGAGCTACCAGGACTTACAGTGACTTGAGAATTCACTTGCGGCCGAGTTGATTTTTTACAATATTTTGCTATTTAAAATTTATCATAAACATAAAAATAGCAATGAAAAATGCAAAATCGTAAACTTTAAAGACTTATCTGTGATGGATGAATTAGATATATTTTTTTTTACTTTGATATTTGTACCGTTTGTCTTTTTAACCGACTTCAAAAAAAGGTGGAGGTTCTCAATTCGACGGATCTTTTTTTATTTTTTATTTTATGTATGTTACTCGATTACTCGAAAACGGCTGGACCGATTTGAGTAATTCTTTTTTTGTTCGAAAGGGTATACTTCCCATGTAGTCCCATTGTCATAATGTCAGGATCTGATGATGAGATCCTGGAGAAATCTAGGGAACTCTTTAAATATTATAAGCACTCCTATAGCGATTTCGGTGTTTTCTATAGTAATTTATGCATATGCTTCCGGAAAGCACCATTTGGTGAAGTGGAACTGATAATTAAGACCACAAATGGTCATCGGAACTATTAAATACTAAGCATTTCACGGAAGCGATACGATTACTTTAATGTGGTTCATAAACAATTTATGCTCGACTCAATACAAGTGATGAAGTGAAGCTGGTGATGAAGTATCGGGAGAACTCCTCAATAAGTAACGTCCCTGCACCGGGAAAAGCAGCCTTTTGTAATAGGTGATGAGGAGTTGACATAAAGTTATTAGCGAAGGCACGGGACCTCTTATACCTTTAAAAATTGTGAAATAAAAAGCTTTTTATAAAAATATTAAAACCGACTTCAAAAAACTAAAAAGCAAAAAATAAACCTTTTGGAGTCGGAGCCAGCCAAGGCAAGAAAAATAAAATAGTAGGACCGCAAAGTAGAATGCCTTCGCTGGGACCGATTCCAAAAGGTTTATTTTTTGCTTTTCAGTTTTTGAAGTTGGTTTTAATTTTTTTATAAATGCTTTTTTTCTTTGTCAATAAGATAATATTATACATCTCACATCTCTCGACCACCGTGTACTTCACAACAAAGAGAACAAAATTTCATTGACAAAACTTTCCTCAAAGTTTTAATGAATGATTAATAGCAAACCAACAACAACAAAAATTCTTCAAAAGGCCGTTAAGCATTCGATTTTTTAATACAAAAATCGTACTTTGCAAGTTACGGCATGAATACGCAATCTTGTGGAACATAATAGAAAAGTTTTTAGTTCAAAAGAGGGTACGGTCGTGTAACGCTCGCCTTAATAATGCAGTCACGTAACGCCGCCCTAATGAAAATTGTTTCGTGACGACTGAATTCTGGTGTTATAAGTACATAGTATATGCCTTTGTGTACTATGCATCATTATTGAATGCTTTAATTATTTTTTGTGTATTTCACGCGACGCCCCGGTTTTAATTCTTACAATAAGTAAATGACTTTTACCGAATATTCGGTTGTCCAGTTTGTTTATACTGATTGGAATCTTGTAAACTGAAAAGTGTATCTGGGATACCGACAGCGTCAATCTTCTTCTTATTGACTGAGGATTAGTGGCAACCTCTGGTGGCCTCTGACTTGGCTTAACCACTGTAATAAAATAACAACAGCCGGGACCGACGATTTACCGTGCCCTCTGATGCACGGAAGCGCTCAGTTATAATGCCATTTTACGGTCACCCATCCGACCCTGACCGAGCCGAACTGAGCTTAACAAACGTGAATCAATGAAACACCACAAATTAAAAGCTAACTTACATCGTTTTATCTTTGTTTCTGATTCAGTATTGGATAATAAGCATACATTTTATCTTTGATCGCCCATCAAGATCTACACTTCTCGTCTAATGATCAGTTTCTGTTTGGGAAATTAGCTAATCAATGATTTGGTAAGCTATGTTGGTAATTAGTACATGATTGTAGGCCCATTATGCAAGCATCGTCTACCAAATTACGGCAGTGGAAACAACAGACTGTTCTAAGCAACCTTTGTGCCTATTCGAAGCATGTTTATGTCATAAAAAACGGAAATTAAAAATTTTAAAACCGATTTCAAAAAGGAAAATATAAAAATGAAAACCAAAAAATACCAAATAATAAAACCTCATAATTACATCAGAAACCGTATTCAAATTATACTTTTCATTTTGTAAATATATTTTGATTATTATTTGGTATTTGGTATTTTTTAGGTGTTCATTTTTATATTTTCCTTTTTGAAGTCGGATTTTAATTTTTAAATTTCCGTTTTATTTTTTTATTTTTTGTGTTAGATAAACGTAGTACTATTTATTTATTTATTTATTTATTTATTTATTTATTTATTTGAATATACAATGTGAACTTACAGCTAAACCAAAACATTCACATTGGGCAATTTATTAAGATAGGTAATAGAATAATTTACAATAAATATAACTCATATGGTCAGTATGGATGTCGGCGTCTTGGACATCATTTAAAAATCGATTAATAAGAGCTATAGCTCTAGGTGTAGGCGCATTACGAGCATGCAGTGTGCGCAAAGATGGAGGTAATGCCAACAGGTCACGCCGCCGACGATTACTAACTCGTGCATAATTCTGCGGGACATAATAACATATATAGTTTAGCACAGTAGGATTATCAACCTTGTTCCGCAACAATAAACAATAATGCATTGCCAGTAAGAGTTTACGCCTGACTTCTAAAGTAACAAGGCCTACCATTCCCGTTACAAATAGTGACGGGAAAAGAAAGGGGTAGTACCCGAACATTCTTTTATAAGGGTACCTAGCAAATTTTCTCTGTACTCTTTCGACCATGAGAGTGTACTTCTTGGTTCTAGGATCCCAGATGAGTGCACCAAATTCCAGCACACTCCGGACGTATGCATTATAAAGCATAACTGCGACGCCCAAATTACGGAACAGAGCAGCGGTTCTAGAAATAAACCCAAGTACCTTGTTTGCTTTCTTACAAATGGTCTCGATATGCTCTCGAAAGTTAAGCTGACTGTCCATGATAACACCAAGATCTCGAATTGTATTAACTCTGCCTAAGACAGTTTGATCTAAAGTATAGTCATAAGTAATATGTACAGAAGACCTAGTATAGGTGACCGTTTTACATTTAGAGGCATTGAAGTTCAAATTATTCATCTTCACCCATTGCAAAACTGCATAAATATCATGCTGGAAATCCAGACAATCAGAAATGTTACCAATTCTGTGAAATAACTTCATGTCATCAGCAAACATCAAACATTTGGCAGTGGTGAGCACGCCTGGAAGATCATTAATCATCATTGTGAATAGAGTTGGCCCTAAAATCGACCCCTGACTAACACCAGATCGAGTGTAATAGTCTTCCGAAACGTAATTGCCCAGCTTGACGTATTGCCTACGACTTCGCAAATAGTCCGCAAGAAACTTAAGAAGCCTAGGCGAGAAACCAAGACAAGAAAGCTTATTGAGAAGAACATCGTTATCCACCACATCGAACGCTTTTCTCAGATCAAAATAGGCAGCGTCAACCTGGTAGCCCATATCCATTTGAGTCGTGACGTAGTCAACAAATACAATTTGATTCGTAGTAGTGGAGCGTGCCTTACGAAATCCATGTTGAGAATCATCAATAAGATGTCTAGTTTGGTTTGTAATGCTTGTATTAATGATGGTTTCGAAGATTTTTGGAAAGATGGATAGCACGGCAATTGGCCTCTGACAAGCTACATCCATTGAAGAGCCACTTTTTGGCACCGGAGTAACACTACTTACTTTCCATTTTGTGGGGTAAATCGAACATTGCAAGGACAGATTGAAGATATATAAAAGAGGAGATTCCAGTGCACTAAGGCAGTCTTTGACCAAAAATCCCGGTATGCCATCAGGGCCAACAGCTGAAAATGGTTTGAGTCTTTTCACAGCTCTGCGTAAATCAGAAATTGTGACTTGATCAAGTTTAACACATGTCACATTCAAAGGATGAGAATGAGCTGCACACTCAGCAGCTTGAACGTCAAGCTGAGGGACATTACTTAAAAATATGGAACTAAAATAGTCTGCAAAGGCGTCAGCGGCTTCTTGTCCTGCAACATTTGTACCATTATATGTGTATTCACGAATTTGCATTGTGCTCTTACGCTTATTCTTGACATGAGACCAGAACTTTGAAGGATTATCGTGAATATCCCGCTCAATAGACATTAGATACTGGTCATAAGCAACTTCAATTAACTCTTTAACCTTGGTCCTATAGAACTTGAACATTTCACGATTAAATTCGAGCCCATTTGATTTAAAGCGCTTAAGATGAAAATACTTTATTTTAATATAACGGATGATTTCCGAGGTGAACCAAATAGGATAAGCATATTTTTCGCTAATAAAGTTTAATCTTTTAAAAGGAACATAATCGTTAATAATAGAATTTAATTTGGAATAGAATAAAGCTACAGCTGTATCTACACAACCCTCTTCAAATACCTCTGTCCAATCTGCATTAGAAATCGCTGAATATAAACCATAAAAATCAGCTTTTTTAAAATTCCAACTAGGAAAGTTCATCCTGCTATGGACATCAATGTCAGAACGAGTGAGTCTTTGATGATTAGCAAAAGATCCACAAGGACTAGATAAAGCTACCTCCAATGGAGGATGATAAGCATCGATCGGCACGAGCGGTTCGAAACTTTCGCTTACGCACACTGAATCATCTTTAATATTTGTTAACACTATATCCAAGAGGCCGCCATACCTATTACTGATCTTATTGCATTGAATCAAGTCACAAAATTCGATAAAACAATCAAATTCATTTTTAACACTGACATTGCAAGAATTTAAGTTAAAATCTCCAACAATAACAATATCTAGAGAAGAATATTGACTAACAGCATTCTCAAGGCAAGCTAAGACATCAAGATACTGTTTGTCTGTAGAACTCGGTGGTAGATAGACTACTCCAATGAGAAGTTTGACATGCTTCCAGGTAATTATAGCAAACAGTAGCTCCATGTCATCACTCATGCCATCTACATCAGTAACCAATTGTACAGAATAATAGTCTCGCACCGCTAGGAGAACCCCACCCCAGCCAACATCATTTTTCCGGTCTTTGCGGATCACCACATAACCTGAAGGAAAAAGTTCAGAATCGTGGACGGAGCTGTTTAGGAACGTTTCGGTTAGGGCAATAAAGTCAGATGGACAAGAGCTAGACACATTATTTAAAAATGTTGAAGTTTTACTTTTTAACCCTCGAACGTTCTGATAATACAAATCAATAGCTTTAAGTTTTCTATGCTTCTTCCTTTTGGCTGCTTGCTCGAAAATTCTGGTCGCTTGTGCGAAATTTCTGCCTCCAAGGTTTGATGCAAATGCCTTCGGGCCAGTTTTCCGGTGACATAATTTTGTTAGCCAGCTTAAGTGGGACCCCGAGCTTAAACGATGCATATTGGCCGCGGGACTTCAATGTTTCGATCGTGCAGAAATCAGAGCCGGCTAGAGATGTCAGATGGCTACGTACTTGATCTTCAGTAGTGCCTAATTTAACATAGTACAGATGCAAAAACCTCTGTTGCTCTGATGCTTCAAGCTGCGAAACGCCAGGGGCAGCAGTGCCACGTATCACTCCCGCGGGCGATCGACGTCTTTTGGGGTTTTCAATCCAGCCTCCATCAGATGAATCCAGGTGGAATTCGGGTCCAGGCACGGATGCAAGCACCTGTCGGGCATTACTCGAACTATTATTACCAGTAGGGCAATGCAATGGTACCGGTTTCGAGACTTCAGGCTGAGTTGTAGCAGCCTTTTTTTGCTTCTTGGTATCACATAAAGCTGGAGCCATCACAGCTACTGGTTTAGTTACAGGTCCTGCGCTTGCCTCCAGATTTTGACTAGGTTGTTGTGGGTCTCCTATCGAAACCGCAACATGCTTCTCAATTAACGCAAGACGAGCAGCAACAACCGATTCGACAACAACAGCAACACGCTCTTCCACTATTTTGCTAATTAAACATGTAAGGCGTTCATCAATAACATGCTGAAGCTCCTCTCGCATAACAGCTCTTATATTAGCAAGACAAATGCTATCTTCAACACAGGAGATATCGTTTACAAACGTGGAATCCTGACTTGACAGATGCTGTCGGGACCTAGTGTTCACGAAGTCACTTCTTGTAGGTGTTTCATCAAGTTTAGATTTCAGTATAAAAGAAGCCTCATTCGGATTGGTACTTGGGCTCATTTGAGTGCGTGACGTTTTAGGGCCTCGCGCTGCTGAGCTGCGTGCTTCTCCAACTGGGGTATTCACATTGCCGCACTTGGGCTCACTACATACACACTCTTGGCATTTCCATAAGGCTCTTTTTTCACCAGTCAAGGTATTAAGGAAACGCTTTTCTGGTACATTAGCACACTGTAAGTCATAAGTACGCGCACATTTACAGCATGTTAGATAGTTTTTGGAGTTGATAGTTTTAATGCAGCCCGCACAAACAATCGTTTTACTTGCCATCAGTGACAGTATCTAATAATTATCAGAATCTTTAAAATATAACAACTGTATTATACGCGCAGGAATTTAAAACGACCGTGACCGTGAGCACAGTAACGACACAAAACCCGATGCGTTTCCAACTAGCGACACAGTGTTCGCCTGTACACCGACAACCACCTTCGTTAAAAAAAAAAATTTAGTAATTATTCTTCTAATAATGTGAAAGTCTCCAATCAAAGAGTAACACTTTATCACTGGTACGGTATTGATGTGATTTTTACACTTTTAAGCTGTTGAAAAGAACTTTGACACATATAAAACGAATTTAGTTTCAAGGAGTAATACAAACACGCCCGATTACTACTACGGTCGGTCTTTTACCCATACCATGTCCACCATTTTATATACCATGTCCACCGTGAGGAGCATAATTGCTTAGTATTTAATAGTTTCGATGAACATGTGTGGTCTTCATCATCCGTTCCACTGCACCAAATGGTATTTTATAGCAGCAACTGCATGAGTTACTTAAGAAAACACCGAAATCTATGTAGGTGTGCTTATAACATTTGAAGAGTACCCTTAATTTCTCCAGGATCCCATCATCAGATGCTGTCTTAACGACAATGGAACCAATTTGAAAGTACACCCTTTCAAACAAAAGAAGAATCATTGAAACCGGTTCATAAATGACAGAGTACTGAGGTAACAAACATAAAAAAAAGCACACACGATTTGATAACCTCCTACTTTTTTAAGTAGGTTGAAAAAAAAAACAATATTTGAAGTAGCAAAGGTAACAATGACGAAGGGCCTAATAATGTCATAAAAAACGGGCATCAAAAATTTAAAAACTGACTTCAAAAAAGAAAATATAAAAATCGCACCGATTCCAAAAAGTATATTTTGAAGACGCTTCCTGTTGTAATTATGGTTACTTATAATGTTTTATATAACATAAAGTACACAATGCTTTTACATATCAATGTATATCAAATCAAAGACATAGGTACAAAACTTTGTATGCAAATGTTTGTATGATGAATACGAGCATTTGTACCCGAGTCATGGTTTATATATATTTTTGCCCATAAATTTATATCCGTTACCCTAGTATCCCATAACAAAAGCCTTACAGTGCTTACTTTGGGGCTAGGTTAATTAGTGTGAGGGCCTGTTTCACAATCTAAAAGTAAGTTCTGAGTAGCTTAGTTGGCAGATGAATTGACATATTTTTCTTATCATATCTGCCAAAAAATCTGGCAATCTACAAGTTTCCTGTTTCTGAGGGAACATCAGGATAAAAAGAAGCCTATGTTACTATCCGCCCTTTCAACTTAGTCTGTGCCAAAAGGATTAGTTAGCGTGAAGGATGGCCAATAAGTAATAAATATCAATAAATATTTCTTACACTCAGGGCCTGTTTCACAATCTAAAAGTAAGTTCTGAGTAGCTTTCTTGCCAGATTTTTAGGCAGATATGATATGAAAAATATGTCAATTCATCTCCCAACTAAGCTACTCAGAACTTACTTTTAGATTGTGAAACAGGCCCTCACACTAATTAACCTAGCCCCAAAGTAAGCACTGTAAGGCTTTTGTTATGGGATACTAGGGTAACGGATATAAATTTATGTGCAAAAATATATATAAACCAGTTCCTCAGTTGCTGAGGATTCCGGGAGAGGCTCGCTTCCATCTTTCAGCCTTATCAATACTTAACATTAGGTATGATGAAGGCTGCGCCATGCTGGCCACCGAGAGAGCTGGGAGGCGGCTGTCTCCTTTTGTGAATATGTCATGTCACAAAAGGAGGCATCAGAGCGGATCCGCGAGCAGGATGCTCACGCGGATCGGATCCGACGCAGGCGGGTAGGCAGAAGGAGGCAGCGCTATGCGCACCTCATTCCGCTGTAGTGGGATCAGATGGATCCCCACCGTCTGGAGAGACGGCCACACTTGCTCGGCCATCTCTCCGCCGCGACGAGGCCTGGGTAGCCGGGCGGGCCACCAGTCATAGGGGTGAGTACCACAAGGGTCCCCCAGGACGTATGGCGGCGAGAGGGCAATTTAAAAAAAAAAAAAAAAAAGGTATGATGAAGGCTAAGAGTCTACCCGTCGTTCATAAAAAACAAAAAAAAAACCATGACTCGGGTACAAATGCTCGTATTCATCATATAACAATTAATGTACACTTACAATAAGGAAGTTCCCATTTTTTTTATAATAAAGAAAATTGACATAAACTTGCAATCAAGCCCATTGATTTTATTTTTCAATTATCTTCAAAATGAGGAAGTTATGATATTTTCCCGTCCGCTTGCGCGGTCGACGATGACGTCATGACTCTCGGTCGCCCGGGAGTAGTGTCACCGCCCGCCGCCTGCCGCCTGCTGACCCGAGGGTTTACTGCCATCTCTTAGCGCAGTATTGTTTCAATCATATCATGCTATATCGTATTACGTATCTCTTAAAGTAAGCTTGTTTTTTGACGGAAATTTTGTGACAACCAACGCCAAACAAAACGTTATTATGACATGATGGTTTCTAATAGATGATGGTAGGCCCGTCCCGGCGGGAGGCGCGGGCGCTGAAATTTGTGACGTCACAGAGTGAATTATTTCGGGATTCAGTAAAAGTTGATTTATTTTGTAATCTTTTCAAGATATTGAAATAATTCTTTCACCAAATAATAATAATTGTATTGCCTTACAAGTTTTGTAAGAATTGTTTTCGTGAAAATGGAAATTTTCTTATTATTAGGGCTGGTTTCGCCACCAACAGATAAATTTTGAATAGCTTATATAGCAGATCATACGACAGTTTAATCAAATATCTTCAAAGTAAGCTACCCAGAACTTATTCTATCGGTGGTGAAACCGGCCTTTAATCTCATAACCTCAATTTCAATTTATCAAAGCCAATACTTAGAAAATTACGCCAACATAGGCTGTGAACACCGAGAATGGACAGCTAACGAGACTTAGGACGTGCCGAACAAACATTAAAATCAAAACATCACTTGTCCCTCCACGCTCAACTAACTCAAATAAGTTCCACCGCACTCGCACGATCACAGCAAATATGTAGAACACTCATATGAAATTTTAATTGGACCACAAAGAACGTTCGTCAGCTAGCCAAGCTACAACTGGAGGCGCCCCTGCATTTTGAATTTCGACGATAAATTAAACAGCAGACAGAACAAGATGAGTGCGGTATTGTCCGTGAGTATTAGACGCTGTGAAAAATGTTTGTTCTCATCCTCTTTTAGAAGCGGGAATTAGTGGCAATGGAAAAGTTAGCTTGTTATTCTTCGACAGTTATGGTATTTTTTACGATACGACATTTAAAGCTTGATAAACTAGGTGAACTAGGCACATGCGAGACTATTAACAAGTTTATGCACTTTTGTAATGAAACTCGTTGTCAAAATTATTTTCTTAAATATATACGCCCTACGATTGAATAAATAAAAGTGAATTGGTACTTAAAGATACACTAAGACTTCAGGGACAATAATTAAAAGTTGTACTTAAGAGGACAGAGCTGATCACTAGCGAATTTTTATTAAATTATTTCCACTAACTGAAAAAGTTACAGCTTGTTTTTGCAAATAAAATCGTAACTGTAACAAAGCAGGAATTAGTTTCGTGACGTGACCCAAAGATAATGAAATTATAATATTGCCTTTCTTTCCAACAACGATCATATTAGTTTATATTTTCTTAAACTACAGACTTGGCTAAATAATAGCTCTAAATAGGACCGCGTCATAGTCTAACAAATACGTTACTTACCGCGTTCTCAAGAGAGAAGAAATGAGGACTTATTTCTTACGTCAGTTAACTTCATCATGAAAACACATATCCTTGAATAGAAACTCTTTGTGTAAACAAAACGCCCTAGTTTTGAAATGAAACACCAGTGTTGACAGTGTAGCAAATAGTCTGAATCGTGCCAAGTTTTGTTATATTCGTTATGAAATTGTAGCTCAAGCAATCACATTTACACTTTCAAGTTAACGTTATTAGGTACGTTGTTAAACTTTGAGAGTTGTTGAAATTTTTATTCTGTGCCATACAAAAAGTTTTTTTTAAACTACTTCAAGCAGGTTATATTAGTATTATCCGATGTTCTTTAACTTTTAATAAAGAATTCAAGCTTCTATAGGACTGTCAAATTTGGACAATTTCACATAATATAGTACTACAATACTATACAAGTATACAAGTACTATATGTAGAGGAAGAAGTATTGCGACAAAATTTTCCATTCCCACGGGACGATGTCGTAAAAATACTACCAATGCACAAAAAACGAAAAAGCACAACGTTTCTCAGTCTACGCAGACAAAGCCGTAGGCGGCTGCTAGTTCTACTAATAACAAAGGTACATATTATAGTTTAGGTGTTGGGATGTTTGTTACTCAATCACGCAAAAAGGCCTAGGATTTGGACGAAACACACACAGTGGATTGAAGATCTTTATTTGAAATAATTTTCCGGAAGTAAAAAGCATCAAAGATGGTCAAATAAGTTTGCCAAACACGAAAATTGGAATTTGACAGGTTAAAGGACAAATTTGATCAGTTACGGGGCGTTTTAGATACATTCTATCCCTATGTTCCTATGGTAACCACACGGCTGAAACCACGGGCGGTCACTAGTGAGTAATAAAGATTTACCCGCACAGAGCCAGACAACCACTGCTATAATGTAAGGCAGATGCCGCCGCAACTTATGGCCTAGGCAATAATCCTAACATTGTAGATTACTATGCCATGGAACCACAAGTGTCCAATGTGTAGGAGCGAGCAAAGATAAAGGCAACATAGAACCGTGTCAGATTGTTCGCTAAAGCAACTTACAAATGTTTATCGGTTTGCAGATGAACACGTTTAATATTAGGCTTTTTTGGGCCAAAACCGCTCTTATCTCTCATTAAGAATGACTGCCATTTACAGGGTGGAAGGTTGCCATGAAGGACAGGTACCTTAACCGTTGTAGCTACATGAAAACGTTCTTAGGAAACCATCCTTGATTTTCTTAAGAAATATTGAACTGCAAATACAGTCAGCAGAAAAATATAAATAGGTAATAAAAGTTTTTTTTTGTGTGTCAATCGATCCTGTTTCTTATGAGGATCAAAACACTCTAAGACACCAACTTAGATACGAGTACTAATATTATATATTTTTGAAAACTACCTATTTTCCTGCTGACGGTATATTTACTAAATATATGTGATTGCAGTTAAATTATTCTCAAAAATTTAAGGATGGTTTCCTAAGAACATTTTCATGTAGCTACAACGATTAAGGTACCTGACTTCATGCCCTGTTTTAAATTTCCACCCTGTATACATATCAAAAGTGTTCAAAACGGGATCAAGTAATTTTTTAACCATAAACAAATATAACTTTTTAGTTTTGCATTTTACCTCCTTAATTTCTTGTTTAATATTTGTCAGATTTAAACAAATATCCTATTAGTATTACTTAATGTAGTCTTTCAGACAGGATTTTTACTTAATTTCGTCCTTTTTTACAAACAAAAAAGAATCATTAATGATCCAAAAAAGTGAAAACAATAATCATATATAGCGGCGATACTCTAAATCGTACTGTTCCCTATACACTTTTGATTTGTGTAGTTATACCTCAGAACTATGTAGTTTGAATGCGTCGCGCTAGCATTATTGCTTCGTTATTGTATGGCCAATTCGTTCAATGGTACTTTTTTATTAATTTGATACTTTTATAATGGTCTTTAAACACAACAGTTCAGTGTTTGATTTTCCTGACCCTGACACCTTAAACGATTGTTTTACTTATAGTAGTGTTCTTAAAATTTGTATGTCGCAGGATAACTCTAGCGAATATGGTGTTGTCATTTCTCAATCCTACTGAAAAAAAATAGGATTTTTGCTAAAAAATCTGGTCACACGTCTATTCTTAACGAACTTATTCTCAAGTACATACGGCGACTATCACCAACTGTCAATAAACTCATTTAGCACTAAAAATATTTATAACATCGCGCTATCACTTTTTTACTTCAACCGGATAACTGAAATGACAGTGTCATTTTAAATGTATTTTTTTGGCTTCTTCCGTTTTCCGGATGTTTAGCTCTTAAATGTGTATCATGTCACTTATTATGAGTTTTGTTATATAAAATGAAATATAAACATTGTCAATATTTGAAATAAAACAACTTTTACGGATATCAAACGCGCTATATTTCCACGAACTAAGTTGTAATTGTCCGTATTTTTAGGTTTTTAGGGGTTTTTTGATTTTCCCGACGTTTCGGAACCTTTACAGCTGCCGTGCCGAGATGATATCCGTAAAAGTTGTTTTATTTCAATGAACAGTGCGCGCCAAAACATAAGATGTACGTATTGTCAATATTTACCCTCGATACTCCCCTCGATCCGTTTCTTACGGCTAATCGTCTAACTTCAATCTTCATTACCATTAATAATTACTAGATCAGTGAGGTTTCACACACCAGACTATTCGATTAGCCCAAATTAAATGGATTAGTTTTTATACCACACTAATTTCACGCAACAGCTGGTGATACTCAGGTAATTAATTATATTACTTGCTAAATTGATCATGCAGGCACATGATTTAACTAATGTAGGCTTCTATTGGATAATTACAATTACAATAATTAATGAATGTTCAGAAACTCGTATGATCTCCCAAACATTATAATTTAAATGTAACTGTAGCACTATACAATATTTTAAATTGAAGTTAAAACGGAAAACTTTAAGGGGCCCTGTAAACGATCGAAGTTATTTGACTTTATTTTACAAACACGTTTGCCAAACAATTTTTCTATTTAAAATTTACCATAAGTATAAATTTCTGGGAGTAAAATGCATCAAACATAGCCGCAGACGGTCAAACAAATTTGAATAACACGAAAATCTGACAGAAACATTGACAGATGATCGTTTACGGTTACGCCTTAGATTTTCTGTTATAGGTAATTGCGATTTTCACACTTATGATTTTGTGCAAACCGAACGATAGTTAAAACAGGTCATAATTTACACTCATCAAAAAAGTTTGTGATCACTTCATGATTTTCATACTAAATACCTATTTCCAAAAAGGGGTTACTGACTAACGTAACCCCTTATTAAATTCAAAATTTAAAAATATTTTAGTAAATCTTGACCGATATACTTATGGTCAATTTTAAATAGAAAAATATTGGAAAAAATTAACTCGGCCACAAGTGAATTCTCAGACGGGAATCGAACCCGCGACCTTTGGAAATCCGGTCCAATGCTCTAACCGCTGAGCTACCGAGACTTGACTTGACTTGACCGATATTTTTGAATTTGGTAATATTCAATAGCTAGAATGTTGAACATTTTGAGAGCGTTTTTTTTATTCTTAACCGACTTAAAAAAAAGAGAAAGTTGTAAATTTTGGGTATTATTGTATGAAATTTTTAAGTAAGTAGTTTAAAAACCCGTATAGTTAAAATAAAACAATTCACAAACAAATGAAGTACACAGTCAAAATGTTGAACCTTTCTAGCTTTTGAAAGGTACCAAATTGTAAAAATATCAGTCTAGATTTTCTATAGTAATCCCTTCTCGAAAATGGGTATTTTGTATGAAAAACATTAAGTAAGTGATAACATTTTATGATTTTGTAATGTTTGCATTTTTCCATGCTATTTTTATACTTATGGTAAATTTTAAATAGAAAAATATTGGAAAAAATTAACTCGGCCACAAGTGAAGTCCCGTCTGAGAATTCACTTGTGGCCGATTTAATTTTTTCCAATATTTTTCTATTTAAAATTTACCATAAGTGATAACAAACTGTTTTTTGATGAGTGTAGGTGAATATACGAATAATTTTATTTCAATAACCTTAATAATAAAGTTTAAAACTTTCACAGTAACATAACTAAAGAGACATGAATAAAAAGAACATTAAGTTTGTTCTATGACATTCCACCCCACAACCTAGGGCAATAATATTCTCTTCGTAGTGAGACTTAATTTTTCTTTCACTTTAATTTTTTTTTATTTTTTTTTATTTCACAGTATATTGACAAAGGTATCGTCGAGACATTCAAATGCACAAAATGTATTTGTATTGACATTATTGTAATTGTAGACTGACATGTGAATTTAATTGTATATTGACATTAATTTATTTTATTTCTTATTTGACTTTTATTATCATACATTTTTTATTAATTTATTGTTGACTTTCTCGATTTTATTTTATGATCATTGTTTGTATATTTGCATGCTATGTAAAATGGCTAAATAGGTTAAGCTCCATTTTGTTTGCATAATTGTACTTAACAACATTACTGTACCCTATTTAGAGCAAATAAAAATATTTGTATTCGTATTTGAAGCTACAGCCAAACTGTAGGAATAGTCACGAGTAATGATAAGTATACACTATTCAACTTTATCGCATTGACACACACGGAAACAAAGCTCCCTCTGTCCACAAATATCATTCAGTATTTGTAATGTGCCAAAGTTCCCTAGTGCTCCTATGTCATTGCACGTGACTGTACAAGTGATACTAAAAGCAAAAACGAATCGCTGTTCTCGTAAATTATCTGTCTGGTAACCCCCTTAGGGATAAGGGAGAAGTCACCACTTACTATCTGTAAACAAACGCTCCAATTCAGATAGAAAAATATTAAATGATTCGGATTAGAGATTCGATCATCCAAGTATTTGTGTGATTAACTTCGTGATGATATTGGAGCTATTGATTGGAAGATATAAGAATTGATAAATGTCTTTTTTTTATTTGAACGCGCTGTAGACATTTGCTACAGTGAAGAAAATGTTTAGATTCCTTCTGTTCGACGTGTCAGTACACACAAATAAAAACAGCGTCTTAAACAGTTCGGCGATCGGAATGCATTTTATTCTCAAAGATCAGTTTGATAATCTTCACGGTACCAAACATTTGGGCTAGATGTTATTTAGGTTGTAAAAATTCGATGTCTAGGTAGTTCGTGTTCGCCTAGGCATATTGCTGGCAGGCAGCCAAAGCAAATACCCGACCGAGAGGAACGTGGTAGGTACAGGCAACGGCAGCTTAGGCTTTACAAAACTATAAAAAAAATTCAATTGACTTTGAACTTTAAGACGTAAACCCTCGAGTTCGGAATTGTTTGAAGAATTTTGACATATTGTAAAAGCCATAGCTGCCGTTGACTGTACTACAGTTAAATTTGAGTTCCGGACGAAGCGGAGTGACAATCTTCTAAAATATTTTAGCCCGTAATACTTTCCAATTACTTTGTCACTAGATCCTGGGAAAGGAGTTTTTGAAATACCTGGGTAACTCGAATCTGTGTCAATACTTTTAGCTTGGTCGCTATAAATTAAATTAAACTTAGATTAACGATAATGAATTACAGCAGTCGCCGTTAATGAATACATAGGTGTTTATATGTGGTTACATATACATGAATATGGCGTATTTTGATTACGCCATTTTACCTACGCGTGGCGGCGTCATTTTGATTCGCATTTACAAATAATTTTCGTTCTATGTGACGCTAGAGACTTTTGTCATTAAGGAGTAATGTGGCGGTCCACAGTTTCTGCCTACCGCTCCTTTCAAGTTATCCCGGGTTCCTATAACTTACTAATGGATTGTTTTGGCTACGGGCAGTTATTTTTTCCATAGAACAAATGTCAAAATGTAACTATCCGTAGCCGAAATAATCCGTTCGTTAGTTATAGAAACCGGGGCTTAGACATGAGCTGTGTGTATCTGTATGTGAAAAGAGTCTTGAATTTAATGCAAATAAAAACATTTTATAAAAAAAATCAAACCGACTTCAAAAAGTAAAAAATAAAACTTTTGGAGTCGGTGCCAGCCAAAGCATTCTACATTGCACTTCTATTAACTATATTTTTTTTTGCCTTAGCTAACTAGCACCAACTCAAAAAGTTTTATTTTTTACTTTTTGAAGTCGGTTTGATTTTTTTTATAAAATGTTTTTATTTCAGATTTTTTTGTTACATTATGTGCCGTTACTTCACTAAAAATCACAACAATGATGTCATCTAGGTATACGACTACTTGCCAAACGGTGATTGATATTTTTCAGGATTATGAAAAAACTACTAGCCAGATCTTGGTAAAAATTATATGGGACCACTCATAAACTATTTTCTTCCAGATAAAAAAATAATTTTAAAAATCTGTTAACAACTGGCGAAGTTATGGTGGAACATACATAAAAAAAAATAAAAAAAATACAGTCGACTTGATAACCTCCTCCTTTTTTGAAGTCGGTTAAAAAGTAAAGTTAATTACCTTTAACCTGAAATACATTGTTAATATTCAAGACAGTAACTTTATATCGGTGAAATACCCTTCCTAACTTTAGCATAGTCTGAATGTTAATCGCATGACACCTCAAGACATTACATCAGAACACGAATGAGCCATTGGCCATTTGGCTTTGTTCAGAGGGTGCCAGTAAGGCAACATCGTCTATTCTGTATGTAGTATGTTTGAAGAAATTCGTAATACTAAATATTGTAAGGGCCGACCTTTAGCTTAGTAAACTTTTTTTTTAATGAACGACGGAGGCTCATAGCCTTCATCATACCTGCTGTTAAGTATTGATAAGGCTGAAGATGGAAGCGAGCCTCTCCCGGAATCCTCAATCACTGAGGAACTGGCTATCTTATCTTTAACTACCGAAACACAACAATGCTGAAAACGTTGTTGTTATGGCGTCAGACTTAGATAAGATGGTGGTAGTTAGCCAGGCGGACTTACAACGAGTCCTACCACCAACCAAACGTCAAGCTAAGTCGTAAATGCTATTTTGCCATCCCCTCGATGACTTCTTTGAACAAAATGTTTAAACTAAATATTCCTTATTCTCGTTGTTTTTATAATATATAAAAAAAATACTAAAATAATAAAAAAGGAAGTATTATAGTTAATTCAAAGTTATTTAAAGTAGAAATATATTGTTACTCATAAATAACAATTCTTCTTTTTTCTTAATTAATGGCTTGTTTGCCATAAAATTCGCGAATTTTGTCAATGTCAAGTAAATATATTTATAGTAGGTATAATTGAAATTGTACGGTAGATTGAGTTAAAAATGGAGCCTCACTACACGTGATATAACGAAAAGAAATCGGGTGAAATTCGATAAATAACAATAAAAACGATTCGGTAAATGTTGACATTGACATGAGGTACAAGACAAAGACAATTTAAAAATAAAGGCTTATGTCACGTTCCGAAATCCAATCATAGGTTGTGAAAACTCACTCAGCCTAATATTATATTCTTATAACAAATAGTTTAATCTTATTGTTATTTTTTTATGATTCAATGAAATAAAATAATACAATAAAACCAAAACGGAGTATTATAATTAATTCAAAGCTATTTAAAATAAGAATAAAATGTAACAAAAAAGCCAATAGTGCGAGTAATATTTGTAGGTATTAAATTAAAAAATTGCTTTATCGCGCTAGGCCGCAAAAAGCGATTTTCCACGCAGATACTGAATGACAAAACCTCCTTTTCCAAGCGTGTGAGGTGAAAATATCATTGCGTTTGAAAAACACGTTGTAGGGTTACATATAGTGTCACCAATCATAAAGAGTGAAAATAAAATTTCGAAAGCAGAAAATAAGCCATTAGTTACTCCTTTAAAGTAATAATTAATAGCATGCACCAGTTGTCTTCACAAAAACTGACACATGGCACATGTCATGTTACAAGCCCGGAAAATATAAATTCTAATTTAGGTCAACGAGTCAAAGCATAAGAAAGAAGTTTTACTTTTCATATATTCCAAAATGATTACTTACTTACTCTACCTACTTTTTCAAATTATAAGAGATAGATTAAAAATTTTTTTAGTTTTTTTTTAGTATAACTCTTATTAACTTGGAAAATTTTGAAATATTTCGCTGCATATGAAACAGTAGTTTTCGCCCCCGACTTTGTTCGCGTGGAATTTGGTTACAAGCACTCAAATTGAGTTTTTTTGGGGAGGACTATCCATTTTCACAAAAAAAAATGCTTATGATCTTCACCAAGGTCTAATCCACGTCATTGTAAAATATCATGAAAATTGGTTCACTTTTCTGCTTTCTCTCAATTTGGCCGGTTTCAGTGACTCGACGATTTTTTCGCGTCCGAAAATCTTGGTTTAGTATTTTAGGCTTGAAAATGTAACATACAGATATAGTACTTTCAAATTATTACATTAGTATGAATTCTGCAATCGAAACAATTTAGTCTTCAAACAACTACTAAAACAAAAGTATATTAATATTAAACATGCTGACTTCTATTGCACACTGTGGCATTTCAGTAAATAAGTCCACTCTAGGTTTCATAAGTAGAATAGCCGTAAGAAGGTTTTTCCTAAGTGAGGTGTGTACCACTGAATAATGTAAACGTTCGGGCATAATGTATCTAAAGCTATATGGTGGGGTAGATTTATTGAATGTTCACACTCTCATAAACATAACACCTATTGAAAGTCGGTCTTGCTTGCTTTGTTGCCTTTGTTGGTCAAAATACATTTGATAACATTCAAGTTAAGTTATGTACAGTTGACTTATAAACTTGTGAACCTTTACCTTCATCATTCAAGAGTTATGTTAAGCTGTAGAGTAATATATATATTTTTTTTTACTTAAATCCTTTTTTCGGGCGTAAATTTATTTCGTTTATTATGACGGTGCATCGGGATGATGACCACATTTTTTTTTATCAACGACGGGGAGACCTTCATCATACCTGATGTTAATTATAGATAAGGCTGAAGATGGAAGTGAGGCTCTCCAGGAATCCTCAATCATTGAGGAACTGGCTATCTTATCTCTAACTGCCGGAACACAAGAATGCTGAAAACATTGTTGTTATGGCGTCAGACTTAGATAAGATGATGGTAGCTAGCCAGACGGACTTAGAACAAGTCCTACCACCAACCAAACCGAATACAGTATGTACCCCCGCTGGAAATCGGACCCGGGACCCCTGGAACTGATACCGGTGGTTGTACGACTAGACCACAGAGTCGGTTAAGAAGACATTCTTATGGATTTAACCTTTAAAAAAGTAGGTAGGTCTCCCATGCTGGATTGGGAGTGAAAAGAATGTGCCAGCTGCTCGCTTTCCAGTGCAGATAGTCTTCTTCTTCTTTTCGAGTCTATAGCAAAACTAAACTGTATCGGCCCAAAAATCAGCTACTAAGACTGCAGCATCAGTAGCCTCCATGAGTTCCTCCTGCATGCAGCTGTACGGACACGCAGGACATGACATCAACGTTTGGGGGACAGCACCGCACCTACACCCCAAGTTAGAGCCGTCCAAAAAACCCCACCTGACCAGGTTCGAGGTCCCGACGCCGGTGGGGTAAATGATAACCCGCCCTCCCCTGATCTTGTCAGGGGACTTTGGGGAACTGGGCGAAATGGTTCCGACTATGGTGACTGATCGTCCGTCCGGCTTTGCCGGCGTCCCTCCTTCTAAATAATAATAATAATAATGTTGTCTTTGCTTCGACCGACCATGGTCCAAAGTCAAAGTCAAGTCAAAGTCAATATTATTTATTCAGTCTAGGCTGTTACAAGCACTTATGAACGTCAAAGAAGCTACGCCATCGGTTCACAAACCCTACGGCGGGAGACCTTGTAACGAGAAGAAGCAAGAAACTCGTCAAGGGCTGTTTTTTTCTCCCTGTTTTATTTCGTACAGAGTCGTCAAATTGAAAAGTGACCTTAACATATCAGTAAGGTCAATTTCCATCACAAAAGGAAAATACTAATCAAAATATTACATTTTATGGTTATTGTAACCGTAAACAATTTTTAAATGGCAAAGAAAGACTTGTCTATCATACATTACAACATTTCTCGCGTTACAAGATTACTATACTGCAAGTTGTGAGGTACATACAGGTCAGTATCAATTTATTTTAGATAAAAATATTTAGGCTTTAAGCACAGCATTAAGATAAGCAGACTGAGGTAGACCCATTTCCGCTGGCGGCACCCGTTCACGAGCATGACGCATGAACCAGCCATCGCTTCGCAAATCAAGCAAGTCTATTTAATTACTTCCAAGTCGACCATGGCAGATAGTAAAAGCCAATCAATGGGCAGGGTATTTATTCGTAAACTAATATAGGCGATAGGCTGGCAATCTGTCACTATTGTTTTCGGACATCTTAGACCCAATCATTGCCAAATGTGGCGTCGTTGAGGTGTGGCTGTGAGAGTGATGTTTATACATTCAGTCTGGAGTTGCACCTCTGATGTGTGTATGTATGTAAATAAGTAGGCAACTTGACCTGAAACTATGGGAAAAAAACTTAGCTGTGAAATTATTAAATACAGGGTGTTAAAAGACCCATAACGAAAACGAAAACCACGTACTTTCGCCATCGTTACTATCATTTTCTAGTATGGGCCAAATCTGGGAACCTGATAGTTAAGAAGTTATTGAGGATCAAAGTCAATATTAATTTTTAAAGATTATCGTCGATTATCGTTAAAAGTTACAAAACCGCAATAAATATCAAAACCAATCAATGAAACTGGATCCCGCCGCCTACTCGTACCCTATAGACACATGCAAACGTTGTTGCACGCGCGTTACGTTTATAAATATCACATTTTTTTAAACTAAAAATAAAAGTCATTTCCCAGTAATTATTTTTACATATTGTTATCTAGTTTGAGTACACTACGCATATATTACGGCTTCGGTATGGGTCTTTTAACACCCTGTACTTTATTATTAACCTCATTTAGTATTTCTTTGTGTATGGGTATTTCGTAAATCGACTCTTAGGTACTGGACGTGTTAGCATAAAATGACTTCATCGACAAAAAAGGCATTATCATAAAAAAACCTAGACTCATTTTCCTTCATATGCATATGCCTATATAATCTTCCTCTCACCAAACGGCCACAAAGAAGGCAGCAAATTAGCTTTCATAAAACCAAAGTAGAGCGGGTGCCAAAAATTCGTGTCAAGCGGTGGTCTGTATCGTCACTGGTCGCCTTCTAAATGTCGCACCTCATTTTCCGTCACTTAGCTTACATTGACTGGCAACACCATAGTGAGAACCACCACATTAAACGCATACAAAAATAAGTCTTACGCTAAACGAACAGAACAGATTTTCATTTGTTAACCACGCATTAAAATATGACGTTCATTTCATTTTTTTCCTTTGAAGGTGCCGTTTTGATGAGTAGCGTAAAGGACCTATGTTTTAAGAGTCTTTAATACCTACGTATGAAAAAAGTTACAAAGGTTTTTTAATATTCAGATGGTGTACATACTTTTTGAGTGTCGCCCGGGTCGAGTTGCAAAGGCCGAATTTTCCTTTCAAGTAGCTTTTGCCAATTGGTTTTTCACCGTTTTCGAACAAAAGATCCAAAGCATTTCTTTGACATTTCTCAAAATACGAAGGAATTTCATTTTTTTTTTGTTTTTTTAAGTTGTAATTTGATTTGAAGGCACCTTTTCTAGCTTTTCATTGCTTGATAATCTAATTTGCCATTCAAATTAGAAACAGTAAAGTGCTTTAGGTGCTTGAAGTTAAATAAACTTACAAATGGAGATGTAAACAGGGTAAGTCTATATAACGACGACGGTATCCGAATAACGCTCGAGCAACTAAAGGCAGAGGGTTTCGAAACCGTGTTTGTCTTGCGGTCTGGAGATCCCCTAAGAAAATATCCGCAAATGGAGATATATGGCAAGGAATGCTCTTTACAAATACCGTCGCCTGCTCCTTTATATTGCTACAAAGTCATGCGATACAAGCTTGTTTTGTTTTATGGTTCAAATCTCTGAGAAATCGTTTTTCTCTTGTTTTAAGTATCAAAAGTCTTTATAGACAAGTTGATGTACACTACACATGGAGCGTAACATCACAAGGTTTTGCACGTAAACTAACATTTAATGCAAATTTTTCATAAATGAGTATGTAATAAGCAAATAACTGTTATCCAATTTATGTTTTCGCATTCCTTCAACACGGTTGATAAATTACATCATAAGTGACTGAACGTATACTGAAAAAAATACAAAAAAAAACATTCGAATGGACCTCAAATGTCAGCTGCACACAATACTAAACTAAATTTTACCGGCTACACAGCGAGAAAATTAAAAAAATGCCTGCCACTGTTCACTTGGTAAAAATATTGTCAGACAAAAGCTGTACTGAACCCATATTTCCCACAAGCGCGTTTCCGGAATCGATCGCGAGCGAATACAGTTATTGACCCCCCATCATAGTGACGGCTTCAACGGACCAATGTGTTTTGCCTTTTTTCAACAGAATCTCCCCAAATAAATTCAACTTATTGCCCCGAAAATAAAGACCAAATTCAAATGCACAATATTTCTGCCGTTACTGGAATGAAGTTGTCCATTCTATACGCGTCAATGGTCTTCTCCTGTACTGTTTGTACGTCGTATTTTGAATAGAGGATGGTCTATATCTGGAAATTTAGTTTAATGGTCATGGAAACGTATGGGAATGGGTTTGATGAAACACAACAAGATCAGACTAGTTGTAATAACTAGAACTGTTTCAAGTTGATAGGTGTGTATTCATTTTGTTTTTTATCTACCGCGGGGACAGGCTTAGCCGTGGATAATCAGATCTGATGTTAAGTAATGATATCGCTAAAGGTAGAATTGTTAGTAATCGTCCATTAGTTTCAAGAAGCATCTAGATGATAAGCATATAAAATGTGTCTTATCTTCAGCATTCTCATTACAACCTATGGTCTAGCGCGCAAAATAAAAGTGAATGAAATGTGTGAGCATTATCTTGTGAAAACTTTCTGCTAATTTATTAAAGCTTTGTTACAGTACATATCATAACATATTCTCCATTAGAATAACATTTTCTCCACTTCTCTGGGTGTCGTGGAATTAGACACAGCCGTAAGATTCAGCAGTGGGTTTTCTTTCTTCGTTTACAACAACTAAGTCCCTTCTTCGTTTCTTAATTATTAAATATTCATCAACCGAAATCGAGAGAACCAATATTAGGTTTAACCAAAGTTCCTTCGCTGCGGCTAAGTGAGCTACGTCGTGTTAACCCCGTTCCTAGTTCGACGCAAAGAAAATCGCAACAACTATGACCTCTTTTATGTCAAACTCTGACGTTCAACTTTGTTGCATCTTTCTCTTCGGGAAATCGAAAAAACTTTTTTTTGTTATTTAAAGATGTAGTTAACAGCCCCGATTTAATATCTCCACTGCTGTGGCTGGCCTTCCTTCTGGGTGGTTAAGAAGAATAATCCATGATCCTCCACGCA
Organism: Chrysoteuchia culmella; assembly: GCA_910589605.1. Lineage (NCBI taxonomy): Eukaryota > Metazoa > Arthropoda > Insecta > Lepidoptera > Crambidae > Chrysoteuchia > Chrysoteuchia culmella. Next base: position 13,109,378 of record OU342651.1, on the reverse strand, counting down.
CGTTTGTTCCCAACGAGTTGCACCACAACGTGTCACACTGTTACTTGTTGGTAATAAAATCCCATCGAGTCACAGTGTTACTCGTTGGAAGAACAATCTATAAATATAATTCCCAACGGGTCACACTCCAAATGTAGGATAGTAGGCATCAGGGAAAAAATCTTCTCGACCTGTTACACTCTGAACAAGGACTTTTAGTAACTTCCAAAACATCTAAAACAATTCCTGGTTAGCTGTGCGACCCGGGTGCTTTCACCTAAAAATGTTCCATGCCATCGGGGTGTGACTAGTTGGGAATTATTTTTAAAAATGGTTTACACAGTAAAAACAGTGTGACTCGATGTGATTTTTTTTCCCAACGAGTAACCGTGTTTGGGTTTGTGAGTCGTGGGAACAAACGACAAGCTCAGTGTGGATGAGGGGGTTTTAAGAACTGTAAATATACCACGGATAAGCTCGAGATAATAAATTGTTGGACATCCATCCTGTGACCAACCACTGCGAATGTTGCTACGGCTACAATCGCAGGTCGAACGCGTACCACTGAGTTCCGAAAACCGATACAGTACCAATAGTAAATAATAACTTTGAATGGCCCAAAGTTAGCAATGTAATGGAATAGAATAGAATAAAATAGAAATAATTTATATTCTGGAAAACCATGTAGGTACATTGCGATAGTCTACAATATTAATTTGATTCAATAGTTTTCTGTCGTATACAGGTTGGCATGAAAATATTAGCTAAAGTAGTCATAATCTAACAACATAATCATTAGATAATAATTTTATACTTTAGAAATTTCAATTCTATGTCAGTTAATAATGTTTCATGTCAGTCCAATAATACTGGTTACAAATTACAATAATGTCAATTACAGTCATATAAGTATAAATTTTAATTTAGGCTCGACCATTACATGCGATTTTCACACATTTTCTTTATGTTCTAGATATTCTTCAACAGAAAAGAAGTTTTTTATCTATAAGCCAACGATACAATGACTTTTTGAATATGTTTCGCTCAATGGGCAAATCTACGAGACTCATTGGTAACTTATTAAATATTTTAATAGCCATGTAAAATACATATTTCTGAAAAATTGTCAGATTACATTTTGGTATAACAATTTTGTTTCGTGTGGTGTTTCGTATATTTGTGTTTAGATCCTTATTTTTAATTAAGTACTCTGGGTTGCTTTGACAAACAAGCACAACTGTAATATGTACAAACAGCCAACAGGGCATAGGCAAAATGTTTAATTTTTTGAACTCGGGTTTACATGACTCTCTTTATGCCGATTCTGCATAATGCCCGAATGCACTTTTTTTGGGCTATTAAAACTCTCTTTGAATCAAATCGCTGTTTTTCCAAATAATTGTGCCGTAGCGTAGTATGAACGATATGTATCCGTGATATGCTTGAAAAGCTACTTGAGAGATGTGACTTTCTGATTTTTGATAACGCGTAGACAAATATATGTTTTTGGTTTATAGATTATTGATGATTGATGTGATTTTTCCAGTGACAATGTTCATCAATAGTTATGCCTAGAAATGGTGTAGCATATAGAAGAAGACATATTAAAAGAAATACATATTATAAAGATATATAGATAATATTATATGTATTTTCTGTAGAAATGAGTACCTATCTATATTAACTTGACTCGGTATCAGAATTTTTAATGACAGACATGCCAAAGCCTGTACCGAAAACTTTATGATTTTTAAATATTGCATTTACAATGCTATCTTATATACATGTTAATAGAAAAATACTAGAATAAAATGTTTCGTCTCACGACACGTCACGAGTCGATATATTCTAGTATTTTTTTAGGAAAATGACGGACGTGGGAAAAACAAAGAAACAAACTAAATAGCAGAAAATTATTAAAATGCGATATTTTCAATAATAACTAGTAGGCATTCTGCATCCCAATCACGTTATTCTGAATGAAATTAAAACTAAGCGTTATCGTTAACTTTTGTTCATGAATACTGGAATATATCCGCTTTCATTTCAGATCTATCTATCTGAAGCGCAGAATACTAATCTGAAAATAATTAGGAAAATCTTCAGTAATCCTAATGGTTTTTTTCTGTGTTAATTTTTTGTATAAATTTGTATGGAAAAATGGAGTGTCAAGACACTGAGGGCTGCTAGAATGAATTAAATAGTCAAAAAATACATAAATATTTCACAATACTTATGACAATTTAACTTATGCTACATGCTATATCCTATTAATGATATTTTATGTTTGTACTTGAACCAGATAAATGTCATACGAGCTCGCATTGTGAAATTGGGAAGACCCTATATGGGGTCCGATTCAAATTTGGTCTCGTTCATTTCCGTTTTTTTGTGTCTTTTGTCCTAAAGACAAATTGTGTCCTACCTAACGTATTTTATCCCGTTGTTCATAAAAAACGAATATTTAAATACTATTTTAAATGTTTTAAATTAGATCATACTCAGTCGTGAAAAAAGGACAAACTAAACTTATAAGAAACCGAAATAAAGAAAGAACAAAAAATAACTTTTCAACTCTAAATTCGTACATGCAAGGGAACAAAAAAAATCGCAGTTCGAAATGACATTACATTCGATAATGACACAGTAAAGACGTAGTCTCGTAGAGGCGGCCTCGTTGGGAGTTGTACGCAAACAGAATTAACAAGCACGGCGCCCGACCTGGTTTCGGCGAACTAGTTCGAAGTCGTATTCAGCTTAGGAGCTTCCTTTCAGGCAGTTGATGATCGTGTAGGCTTCTTCAACGTGGGTCGAAGTTTAAAATAGTCCTTGATCCCTCTGTACCATTTACACTTAGATTATTCTACTGCAATGTGTGTAACATATGTTTGTGGGTTTTCTATGCCAACACGCCTATAGAATGCCAGTGACAATTAACCGAAAAACGATATATCGACATGCCATTTGATCGAAATTTCAATAAATCGATTTTCAATAGATCGCTGTGACATTAAATCGAAATTACAATACATCGATTTTCAATTGATCGCGGTGTAATTCGATCGAAATTACAATTAAGAGGAGTTATTCCTATCCGATCCCCAGCAACCGATCCCCTGTGGATCTGTTTCATTTATTATAATTTTCTTTTCCCATCGGATCCCTTGTGTAGGGGATCAAGAACAAATATTAATATTTTATTTCCATTTTATACCCTAGTACTTATTAGCTTACCTACATTGCAAGGCAAGGTAGGTAAGACGGTAATACAATGAGGGGATCCGTTGGGGGTTGAAAGTTATAAAGAGATCGGTAGGGATTTAAAATTCTCGGTGGATCAGTTACAGGATCGGTTGGGTATAACTCAAATCGATGTGCAACGTTTTTGTCCAAAGTCCTTATGTATGATCCGTATGCTGGCGCGTAGACATTTCTGCGCGATGCAGACCTTGAGTGGTTCAGTGTCGAAGTGTTCGCGGATTTTGTTACAGAATCGCACGGCTTTGCGGTGCGCCATCAGCACAGGTCGAGCAGCGTACGCATGCCTTACACCTTACTCCTTGGTTACCATTTCACGCGAATATACAAATGATACAAACTTTATTGTCACGTCCTTCATAGCTTTTATTGAGGTAAATAATACCAAATCGACATGTCATTTACAAGGTCATTAAAAAAAATACTAAGTAATTATTGCGCCTTCGATAAATTGACTCATCGATCATCTAGGCATTTGATTATTTGCAATTCGATCTTATAAAACATCGATCTAATTAGCGTTTGATCGAATGGCATAACGAGCTATTGATCTAACGATTAATAGTCACCGATCAAATGGCATTCGTTATGATAAATTTTAAATAGAAAAATATTGGAAAAAATTTACTCGGCCACAAGTGAATTCTCTGATGGGAATCGAACCCACGAACTTTGGAAATCCGGTGCAATGCTCTTGGAAAACCTTTGGATTTCCAAAGGTCGTGGGTTCGATTCCCATCTGAGAATTCACTTGTGGCCGAGTTAATTTATTCAAATATTTTTCTATTTAATATTTATCATAAGTTTAGAAACAGCTTAGAATAAAAATAGCAAAAATTAAAAAATCATAAAAAAGGCATTCGTTATACTGGGATTCGATATGGCCTAGAAAACCATATTTACGCTTTACAACCATATCGCATTGACGCACACGGAAACAAAACTCTCTGTCCACAAATGTCATTCAATATTGTAATGTGACAAGGTTTTATGTGCAAAGAGCACAAAATAAGGAACCTTTCCATGAATCAATATATTATTATATATTTTTAAAAAGGGTCCACACCGGTTTTTGTTTTTTTTTTTAAATAAAAAGTTCAGATATAAAGAAGCAACTCAAAACTTTTTCTACCTTGGCAACTTCGATTCTCATTTGTCACATTGAGTGACGTGAACTGTCAGAACGCTGAACCCTCTCTATCTCTACGTGTGACATTGAAGGTGTTATTTTATTATGATGCAAAGGGACTACCCAGTACAGCCAGCAGCCGCATGGTTTAATGTTCTGAACTGAAGAATCTGCATTAAAACCTCAAAACACCTTGTAGAATGTATTGATAAACTCCAAAGAATAAAATAATTAATTAAAACATTCATTAGAAATCAGAACATATTAGGAAAAGCTTTATGAAAAAAACATTATTTCAAGTTTTATATTTTTTTTTAAATTTTTGTTCGGAGTCCTTTATATTTATGGTAAATTTTAAATATAAAAATATTGGAAATCCGGTCCAATGCTTTAACCGCTGAGCTACCGAGACTTGCGAACCACCGTCGTTTATATTTTTAATACGCTGTAGGCAATCCCTTATATTTGTTTTTCTTTTTGAAAACCTTGTCCCAGAGGGAGAGAGGTCTTCCCTTTGAGACAATATCAGAAAAGCATCACTTGAAAGGTGTAAGATAAAAGGTGCCCAAAAAAGAACACCTGCTTTAGTTTACAAAAATTCCTACCGTAAGTTGGCAGCACCAAAGAGCACCGTCATCTTATTTCTCAGAAAGACAAATCGCGAATAGCTCCTAGGGAATCGCGATTTGATTTTATTACTTTCACATTTTCTAATGTCCCCCTGGGTGGCACACACACGGTCTAATTTCCTCTAGCAATCGTCCGTGAACGCGCGTCGGATGCGCGGGAGCAATTTATTAGCTGTCGCTTGTGAAGTTGTTTTTTTTTGCACAGATTATAAACTTACCAAGGACTTTATTACAGTGACATTTGTGAGGCTAATTTAAAAGTAATAAACTGACGATTGCGGTGATTTTGAGACTTAACGAAATTTTATTGCTTAGACGTTTGACAGAATATCAGACGATGACTGTATTTGTTTGCCACCAAAGTTTCATTTTAAGTAAGCTATTATGTATTTTAAAAAATACGCATCACTTAGGTACCTTATTCAAGAACATTAAAAACTTCGATTCTCTATTGCAGAAATCCGAAAATATTAATAAGATCAATATTGACTTTCTTGGATAATTAATTCTGTCAAAATCTAATCACAAGGGCCTTTTTGTGATACTCGATACGATAAAAATTAATACTGACCTCACACACCTTGCAATTCCGAAAGACACATCTTATACCTCACCAACATCTCACACGCTTGATTTATGAATTTTAAAAATGACCGAAAAGAAAATGGCTGCAAGTGTGATAGCACCTTTAGTTGCGAGTCGACAAGGCGGGCGGCCACACGCCTCGGCCACTCGTCACTGCAGACGAATGAACACGGAACCATTTATATCAGGATAAGACTTATGTGGTCTTATGATCTTTACAGTCTATTTTGTTATTTAATTCGTACTAGAGCAAACTTTTTTAAACGAATCGTCTTAATTTCAGTATAGACAATGAGAATTTCACATGCTCTTTCTACGAAAAACCTTCCATCTCTCCATCGAAGCCAAACAACTTACGCGCTTTCAAATACACTGCACTGCAATGAAAATGGGTGGGTTAGAAAAGCTTCAATATCTTCAAAAGTACCTGCCCTATCTTTATGAAATTTTTATGTGTTATAAAAAATATTTATTTATTTATTTATTTATAACACTTTATTTGCACACACACAGACAGAAAATACATGTATAAAAGAAAAAAACAATGAACAAGATTTGTTGTACAAGGGGCGGCCTTATCGCTTAGCAGCGATTTCTTCCACGCAACCCATAAATAATGCAAGCTTTTAATTTTTAATAATCGTAAAATAAATAAAAATGCGTAGTTAAATCTATTACATCCTGAAACGTCATATAAGCCATTCTTATATCCCAACGCTGAGGCAATGGACTTCCTTATCGGTGGATAAGGAGATTGGGCCATGACCCACCACGAGGGTCCAATGCAGATTAGCGGATTTTAACTATTGCAAATACAGCCAGGACTAAGCACGAAATAGCTCGGAATAGTCAATATTTAGTCACTCATTCTGTGACCATCCATTGTGAAAGTTGCTTAACCTCTGCGATCGCAGGCTGGGCGCACGAACCACTGCACCACCGAGCTCCACCATATCTAAAAAGAACTATTTTGTCGACCGGGAATTAGTAATAGCTAGTATTCTTTGATTGTAAAATGGAATGTAATATATTTCTCACCACCTTGGATATGATTTCAGCAAAGATTATGGCCAACAATGGGAACTTTAAAAACCCTAAATATTGACTACATGTAAACAAAATACCTAAAACAAAAAACCTAATTCTTCTTGCTATATTGTTTCGTAGTATCTAAAATAAAAACAATAAATCAGCTATTTTAAACATAATTACATTAATTATAACTTTTTAATTTTGCATTTTACAATGCTATTTTTATGTGATAAATATCAGGGCGTCATGAGACTAGTTGCTTTTTTTCTAGTATATTTTCTTGTTTAATATTTATCACATAATTACATTAATAATAAATCTATCCAACATATGATATTTGTTCAAAAATAGGTGAAAAATGTTCTGTCATAATATTTTATAACAAAATTATGAGTACCCATTTGAAATGGTATCATGCTACGGACATTTTCATGGTATCTGCCATTTGTAAAAATTACTCACACAGTACACTTATTCTCCACCATTTCCTCGAACTTAGTTATACAGCATAAAAGTTCATGTTTGTTTATTATTAACTATTTTCATCATAGCCACCTTATTAGCTACGAGTAAATACTTTGGACAAAATGAACTGCATGAATTGGTCTCATTCCGAGATAAGCAAAAAATTTCGCTAATAGATTTTATATTGTGGACATAAGAATATATTTTTTTCTGTAAAAACTTTGTTTATTGTTCGATTTACGATTTTCTATTTACCTAGAAAATTCACTTCGTCAACATTCGTCAATTCTTTACTTCCTTCTTGGTTGAGGATTCCGGAAGAAATGTGCTTCCACTTATCATTATCATTACTTAACATCAGTTAGGTATGATGAAAGTTAAACGTTCATAAAAACATATTACCACAAATTATATCATAACAACAATGTCTTCAGCATTGTTTTGTTCCGGCAGTTAGAGATAAGATAGCCAGTTTCGCAGTGATGAGGATTCCGGGAGAGGCTCGCTTCCATCTTCGGCCTTATCAATACTTAACATCAGGTACGATGAAGGCTAAGAGTCTCCCCGTTGTTCATAAAATTGTAAAATAAAACTTTTGCGTTCCACAGTACAGTCACCCGTCTGGCCAGCGTGGTAGCAGTAGGCTAATATCCTCCTATGAACGACGCAACGAGGAGCTCAGGACCGGGCTCAGTGGCGTAATTTAGGAGAGGCCTATGCCCAGCAGTGGACGTCTACGGGCTGATGATGATGACAGTCACGAGTAATGTCATGCATATACTTTACAACCTTATCGCATTGGCGCAAACAGAAAGAAAGCTCTCTCGGTCCACAAATGTTATTCAATATTGTAATGTGACAAAGTTGCTAAGTGTTTCTATGTGACTGTACATAAGTACTTACAGCTTCACGTTTCGGCTGTGTTGCTTCAACCGTGGTCACAAACAGACTGGCAGCCGTGACCACGGCTGTAGCAACACAGCCGAAAATTCAAACTGCATGTACTTACTTATGGTCTACATATCAAATGTCGTGTTTGAGTCCCGTTGTTGTAATTTAAATTACAACATGTTTATTATCCAGTAAGTGACTGCAACATGCACATGTCGTAATGTCATTTATTTTCAAAACCGAGTCACCATATAGGGTGTCAAATTAATTACACCAATGTGAAACAGAGCGACCACCCGCGAGTGTATGTTTACTCTTTGTCGTTAATTTCGAAACAATCGCAACATAATTGTCATTTTAACAGTAGATTAACAGTCAACATCGCTGAACGAATCTGTGCTTATCTCGTATGAAACAATTCATGGTTGGTTAAATGTCTTAAGTAAATTGTTTATCCATGCACTGTAGTTTTAACGGAAAGATGATTATCTAACTAACAATCACATAGCAACCAGTTATCGTCGCTGTCATGACTGTCATACAGGATGTAAATATCAACAGCGACGAAACTGGTTGCTATTTAGTCGGATTTTATAAAAATAATGCTGCCTAAAAATGTAGCTACATATAATGATAATATTGAATTGTGTACGTGAATGGAATCAATACTTACTGAACTGTTACTGGATCTTAGCAAATCATTACGAAAAACAGTTTAAAGCAGCATTATGGTTACAAAATGTCATTGGTACTCTGTCAAATTACTGTACCAAAATCCGACTACTTATAGGTGTTTTTTGTTAGATAATCAGATTGCGGCCAAAGACTCTCCGAGCTCCATTCATTTTTTTTTTATCAAAACTCTTCTGAATTATGGATTTTATTGATAAGAGCAATAATAAAATTACTACATCAGAATAAAAATGCATTCTTCAAACATACATGAACAGCCAAACCAAAAACCGCAGTAAACCATTAAATTAGAATCGAAACGGGATTAAATAATTAAGGGTACCTACTAGGAATACAAATCAAACCTATACCTATTGTTTTAGTTTCAATTTACACGTTTACCCTGTTTCAGGTGCATAGTATCTTTTCAATGAACACTTCGTAAAATTGGTTTTGTAATGAATCCCCACACAGCGTTGAATGAAACAAAGTCTTCTGAATATTGGATATGAAACTAAAAATATTTAACAAAGCATTGGTAAAAAAACATTGGTCATTAGCAATTTTGTCAGGATATAAATGTAATATGCGTAGCTTATTCAATATTAAACAGTTTTTTTTATAGATTTTATAACTTGTACTTCTTATAACTTTTTAATTTTGCATTTTACAATGCTATTTTTATGTGATAAAGAAAATACACTAGAAAAAAGAAACTTGTCTCATGTCGCCCTGACGGGATTCGAACCCGCATCTTCATTTTCTTACTTTTTATTTATCACTTGTACTTCTACTTGAACTTAAAATTTCGAATTCATTTGTTGCATTCATCATTACAAACATGAGGGTTACGCTTGACAGAATCGAGTTCAAATGGATCGAAATAATTTCAAAACGGTATTATGGAAACTATAACAGCCGTTTTCAAAGTACCAAAATAACAGATTTTTAACGTTGAGTCAATCCTATTGTGAACTCAAGAGTATGAGTGAATTTCAAGGACAAGCGGGAGCTTAACTTCTGTACCTCTTTCTATTTTGTGATAGGGGACTTCCACTTCCTGGAACCACTTCTTGGAATCACGCAAAATCAATAAATAAAATAGTGAATGAAACAATTGACATCTTTTATAAGTGTGTGTTCCAGATCTACATATTTTTATATGTTTACAGCAGTAGTCTACTTTTGTCAAAAAAACAATTTTAAGTTTGAAAGAGAGTGAAATTGGTGGCTTCATCTGATGAAAGTCCTTCTTAAAAATGCTTGTGTCGAGTTTATTTGAATAAATGTTATTTATTTTCGCTTCAATAAAGTTCTAGAGTGTTTTCATTTTAAGACTTTACTATATAAGATTAGCAATAAAAAACGACACTACCTACCTACTTTACTGAAAATGCCTTGCTATTTTCTGCACAGAAACAATAACGTAATAAAAAAGACAAACGTGCTCATAAAACGATGTCATTAATAAAAAAAAGTTCAAGCGAGTATGAATCTTTCTGTTTTGTAATTAATTTAGGAACAAAGCCACGACAACCCGCGTGTACCTACAGAATATTTGAAATTCCTTCAAGTTTTATATTGCCATTGTAACAAGCACAAATTAGACATTCTTTCGCCCAAGAAACATTTTATCGAAATAGTTTCTTTTGAACACCTTTTTGTCAACTTTCATCAGATAGACGTAGTAATAGTTTTACGTATATTCGGTTTGTCTGTTCAATTTCTTTGACTGTTCAATTTATTTTTAACAAAAAAACGAAAACTTTGACTTTGATATAAATGGTTACTTTTTATAAAAATAACATATTGCCTACATGTAAAAATTATCACCAAATCAATACTCATAGTACTTACTTACACAAAATAAAGACTCGAAAAACATTCATTTTTGACGATTGAATCAATGAACCAAATAGTTAACTAAAGCAGATTAAATTTTGAACAAAAAACTGTTACCTTTCAAGGCGGAATTCTCTGCTGAAGTCAGAGAAGTGATCAATTTAGCTTGAAAGTTTTTGATTTGCATCTTGCACAGTGACCGTAATAATTTGGAATATTTTTCGATATTATTCCTAAGCGACAAATAGGTACAGCTGGCGCAGTGATTTCTTTACCACTTGTTGTAAATATAAGTTTTTTTTATCAACAACGGGGTGCCGCTTCACTTTGTTTCACTTCTTCTTTCTTTTCGTCATAGGTGTGTGAAAAAAATCATCAAGAAGTAAGTTACTTAACTTTTAACCCGGCACGAGTTATGAGACCGAATAGATATTCCATTGTTCTCTGAACACCGGTGTCCTGCTAGCAAATGACGAATTATAGGAATCACAAATCTTTTGAAACCTAAAATCCTTAATTTTGGTATATCAACAAAAACTCAGACACAGCTATAGGCGATTTTTCCAATTTCAGTTCGATTCCGTTAACAAATTGAATGCATTGGACGATTCGAAAAGGTTCATGGAAAAATATTACATACGTTTTCGAAGCAGATACTACGGAAACCCGTATAGAGGCAATCAGGCCACAACAAACACACCAACTGTAGTTTTATTTACGTCGAAATTTAAAATAAACAGTCTGTTACTATTATTTATATTTGCACAGTTAAAATACCACCAAATGACAGATATCGAAAAAGTATATCCGTTTCAATTATTTGGATGGCATGGCAACACTGAAATGAATAATATTTAATTCACTCAAAAGGAATATTTAATGAAAATATTTTATTAACTGACTAAATACACAAATGTAACGTCATCATAATGTTATGTTTGCCAGAGGACATAGAACGCTGCTGAAAAGCGAAATATGTTAAACAGAGTGTAATTAAGAACTATTGTAATAATCCGTAAAGTTATTTTATTAACCGACTTCAAAAAAAGAAGCAGTGATAACCTGCTTCTTTTTCGTTCGATAAATTCGTCGCGTATTTTTTTATGTATGTTCACCGATTACTCTAGAACGCCGGAACCGATCGAAATGATTCAAACGTTGTAACCGGGTTTGTACCCAAATTGGTCCCATTTTTTTTTAATTTTGTATACGGTCCAGAAGTATTCAAGAAATTTTTAAAAAAAACTGTCAATTTTTGGTCAAGCTGTTTGACACAAACCGTTATTGTAACTTTAATAATTTTATAAAAAATAAAAACCGCCTTTAAAATCAAAAAGTAAAACACCCAATCCAAGGCAACGTTGCTGCATTCTTTAAATTCCACATTGCACTTTTATACTTCTTGCCTTGACTGGCACCTACTCCAAAAGGGTTCTTTTAGAATTTTTGATTGTTGAAGTCGGTTTTTTTTTTAGTTTTTTCGATATAATGCATATTAATATTAATGCCCACATAACGAACTCGACAACTCGTAGGTGCCTACTAGCTGAACCTTCACATTTTCATCGTTAATGACAGCAACAAAAAGTTGCTCAGTCCGTAAGCATTTATTATGTTAATAAGAGACACGCCTCCTACTTATGACGGGTGCAGCACGAAATAAATTTAAATTGCTCGGACGATGACCGGTCATCACGCTCGCAGATAAGTGGTTATTATTAGTCTGTTCGTAGCCTAAAAACATGCAGCTTATTAACGTTTCGACGAGCGAACTTTTATAGAGGCAGCAGTCGCAGTGGAATTTTATTGAATACTGATAAAAATTACAGATTCTATGCTGTTCTCAGCGACACATCGACGCTGATGTAACGACTGAAGTCACATCAGTGGTCAAATACCTAGTATTTAAAATGGTGCGTTCGCCGATGTTGCTCAGAGCATGCTGCAGATGGGCATAAAAGCTTTAAACATTATGGATCCACTCCAATTTGTAAAAAAAAAAAACAAAAATATATTTACAGTTTCTAGCATTTCGATTGCGACTTCGTTCGCAACAATGTTGATACAGATCATTTCATCGCAACAAAAAACAACTTTTATCCTTCCCCAAGGTTGAATCTATCTCTATTTCATCAAAATTAATTCAGTAGCTTAGGTGTGAAATAGTGAGAAATAAATGGACAATGAACAAAGTTACTTTACCATTTATTATAATAGTTTTGACTAGCGGCAGCACTCATACTCCACGTGAACTACACACAACAAAAGTGTCAGGGATCAAGTACGTTTTAGAGTAGTAATCCAGAAGATTTCAAATATAATTATTTGAAATCTTCTGGACCGTTAATGATTTCTATTTTTGTAAAGTTCCAGCCAGCCAGCCTGAAAGACTACTTTTATTAACCGACTTCAAAAAAAATGAGGAGATTCTCAATTCGACGGAATATTTTTCATCGGATATTTGTTTCTAGTTAAAAAGTTAATTGATCTCTCAATACTTTTTTTTTCTAATTCCTCATAGAAACTTTGAATGCAAATAAATTGTGTCAATATTTCACTCGTTTTTTCATTTGTTATTCAATACTCACAAAAAGCTTTAGATACATTCTTTTTCAATACGAAAATGCAATATGAGTTTAGTAAAAAATGTAATGGCGTAGATAAGTAGATATGTACGAGTACATTTATTACGTATAGTGTTTACTAAAGAGATGAAGTAAAGTAAAGAAATAATAGATTACTCTAGAGGCTTATGTGTTTTTAATGTGTATCTTAGGGTTCCCTATTTCAAAATGGAAAACCAAGAATTGTTGCCTCTGTTATTCATATTATAATTTAGTTTAAGTATATTTAAAGATAAAATAGTAACTTGTAATTTTGAATCTTTACAAAAATTACGAATGCGAAAGTAAGGTTACAAACAGAATCCATTCTGTTTGTAACCTTATTTTCACATCTCACCAAACCACTGTACCAATTTTAATATCCCCCAACGAGCGCGATATACATATTCCATGCAGACAAAATCTAATATTAAAATGTATAACTTTTAAAACAAAACAATGATAATGCATTACATCACAGTTTTAAAAGGTTTTTTAATTAAAGAAATATAATCAAAAAATCTTTCAAAACTGTGTTTGATTTTTGATTGTCTTATTGACATTCCGGCACTATTGCTGGTGAAAATTAAAAAATACTGTAGGGTTAGCATGAAAAACTCGAAATAGTATCGAGCACGTAATGACAAATAATTTATATTTATATTTAAATGTAGCTGTTCCGTTTACGTCCGGTAGCAACGCTGCTCAATATCTCATACATTTTTTTACTTTACTTCCTCGATACTTATTCGTGCTGGGCCTACTGAACGAAGAAATTTAGCAGAAAGTAAGGTTGCACAGCGCAACAATACCCAAAACCGTTAGTTTTTCTAAATCGCATGTATCGCATGTTTATGTAAGTACTTCCATCCATCATCAGCCTGTGGACGTCCACTGCTGGACATAAGCCTCTCCTAGCTCACGCCTATTGTGGCGTTCATAAGAGGTTATTAGCCTACTGCTACCACGTTGGCCAGACGGGTTGGTAGACGGTTTGTTTCAAGTTATCCTTCTCTCGCTCAGGTGTTCAATGCATCGAGCCTCTTAGGCGACTCTTACGACATCCCAGGCATATGAGGGAGTGGTGACATTTGTATTCTTAGGCCGTCACCACACGGCACATGTAATGCGCATGTAAGTACTTAGATGTATGTATATAATTTTTATTATATGTGTAGGTATATATTTATTTTTGTATATAAATATTTTTTTAATCCGAAAACACCATGAACTGCCCTTTTCCTAGTGATATATATATTATATATATATATATATTGCTCTTTAGAGATAAGGCCGCCATTTGTACCACTCTTGTGCTATCCATTTCAATTAATGTATGGATAATGTAGTTTTGGGTGTACAATAAAGAATATTTCATTTATTCATTCATCGCACATTTAGTACGGAACTTTAGGTGCGCAAGTCAAATCACACTTAGTCCGAGTTTAGCTTTCTAGTAAATTGTCTGAGCTGTATGCTTGATTTATTCGTTTTTTAAAGAGTAATTTATAAGTCTCCAAGCCCCGTATGAGTTTTATGTACTGACATTTAAAAAAACTAGACATTTGTCATTGATCGACTCGAATGATACCAAAAACAAATAAATGGTTTTATAAAACAAAACAGTATCATTCTACTCAAACAAAGACGAATAATTAATTAAGATTTCTATTATGGTAAATATTGGGATAATATAATATACCTGTCTACCTACTTTGCCTGCTAAAATAAAAGAATTTCTTGCATTTTATTAGTATTTGCGAAGAAACTTAAACGAAGAATAAAAATCGGCTTAAATTCTTTCGAAATATAAAAGATCTATTATAATTCAAAATTAAAACAACGAGACTCCACTCAGACTGCTTGTAACCACGGCTGTAGCAACACAGCCGAAATGTCAAGCTGTGCGTAAGTACTACATACATATCAAATGTCGCGTTTGAGTCTCGTTGTTTTAATTCAAAAATCATACAATTTCCAGTTATTAAATATTCTTTAATAAAAACATTTAAAACTCAAATAAACAACCAAAAACAACTCTAACTCGAACTACAGCTCAGCCATTGTACCCATCACTAACAAAGTCATTTAGTTGAAAGATTTAATTATGATACCAGTCGACTTAGTCAAAACCGTGAAGCGATTGAAATGCCTTAAGACGCTCCAGCAGTCCCCTATTAAGATAGAGCGATTCAATTTGCGAGCGATCTAATCCTACTATTGAGAGTCATCGTTGCATCATAAATAAACATGATATATTGTACCATAATAACACCCCACGGTGACACTATTGTCTGGGCTGTGAATGGCTAGTTGTCATTTACAGGTCTTGCTTAGACCATGGCTGGACTTGACATAGGTGTTGTCTTGCTTTTGCAGTGCAATGGTTGTGTAAATGACTACGATATAGAGCTATAGTTTTGACTAGTTTTAGTATTTAGGTTTTATGATTTGCTATGAGCTTGCAGAGTAGGTATTGCCTACTTTTAAGACTAAGGGTACGGATAGAGTGCCCGCTCTGGTAGAGCGAGGAGCGGGGCGGGGCGGGTAGCGTTCATGTTAAACAAATGCTAACGCATAGTGGTGTCCTGAGTAGCGGCCGGAGCGTCGGCAACCACGGGCTTAACGCTGCCCGCCCCGCCCCGCTCCACGCTCTGCACTCTAGCCGTACACTAAGATGTAACATGAAGCAATAAATATAGGGTATCTAGCGACAGATTTCGAATTTCCTTTGCCAATATTTTTAAAATTAAAAAAGTTAATTTAAATTTGTCCTTTGTGCGGTTTTGTGTACTAAGTCTTAGTGGACCTGTGCACAATATTTTGTTGAAAATGTTTGCACCCAGTACGATGTGTTCTTATTATTATGAATATGACATGTGTCTCAGAACCCCCACATCCATGATCGAATTAAATTTCCACTTGGAGTATCTTGTAAATGACGAATATTAGCGAATTTGTACACAAATGATTAGCCTTATATACGCCTAGATTGCGAACGCACGCTAGGCACCCGTCCATTGAGACTTTGGTAAACAATAATATGCACAAAATATAAATTAAACTATGTGATAAATATTAAACAAGAAAATATACTAGAAAAAAACAACTAGTCTCATGTCGCCCTGACGGGATTCGAACCGGGATGAGACTAGTTGCTTTTTTCTAGTATATTTTCTTGTTTAATATTTATCACATAAAAATAGCATTGTAAAATGAAAAATTAAAAAGTTATAAATAAAATTACTTAAAAATTCCCGCTATAAGTTTTTTACTTCCAAAAATGTTAGCAAAGGAAATGAGAAATCTGCCACCGGACACACTATATTTTGTCTATGATAGCGGAAACTGTAAAATACGAGTATTGTAGGGTGGTGTAAGATTGCGCGGGCGATAAGATTGCGCATACGTCATATCTAGACAACGAAGTATAGTTTGTAGCATCAGTTGTGTTTTCCTTCTTAACAGTACTGGATATGACTCCAGAAATTGGAATTGGAATTCCTCGAAGAACATAGCAATCAGGGAAGTACAAAGTTTTAAATAGCTTTTGATCTCATTTTGAAGTAAATAAAAGTTTTATTGCTTATAATGTTTAGGTGTTTCTCTTATATTTTCATACAAAGTTACTATCAATGTAATGGGCTAATACGAGGTAAATATGTCGAAGTGTGTAAAATTGCGCAGATCGACTGCGTGTAAGTTTGCGCGCGCAACTTTACACATAGCTAACTTTAATTAAAGATTCTTATTTTAGAACTTATTAATAAAAAAGAATAAAAAAGTAACTTCTTATAATAATGACCTTGTCTTATTATATTATTTTTAATGAAATAGATTTATTTTTAGAATCGGTCTGGGAGAAAAATAAAAATTGATCACCAAGTTTGTTCTGATGATGATAAGAGGCTCGAAAATGGATTGATAAAAACAAATTTAAGATAATAATAGCACAGGCGTTAGGTATGGCCGAATAATATTTGCGCAATACCAAAGAAAAGTTTGGGAATGTGAAGGAAGTAAATAAAAACGTAAAGAACCGATGTTTTGAGTGGTGGCATGAGAAATGTTCCGATTCCATTGACTTCGGGGCTTTTACTTGCGATTTGTGAGATCTGGTGCTGTTGCGCAATCTTAACAGTCTCAGCATGCAATCTTACACACTAGGGTGTCGCATTTCTCAGTTTGTCATTTTAATTTAATACAAATAAAGTTTGTTTCTTTCCTTTAAAATAATCATGCTGATTTATTGCCAAATAAGCAAATCATAAATAATTAGTTTCGTTATTATAACATATGTACTTTTCAATTTATGAGCCTCTAATCTCAAACTGCGCAAATTTACACGATACTACCCTACTATCTTAAAAGTATACTTTCAGGGGAACCTGATACTTATCGTTACACGAATATTATAAATAAGTTAAACAGATATCAGGAGTCGGAACTTAGCAAATAATGGGTTATTTTAATTACCAAATGAATTGCTCTACTCTACTACCTTTCACTAGTATCTAAAGTAACTTTCTCACAGTGCTCTGCTTGAAAGTATAAATAAAAATCTATACTTACATCAATTTATTCTAAGCCTGCAAAGAGTCAGCCTACCAGCGAATCATAAATTATTAAAAAAAAAGTTACGAGCTCGCGATTTTCACGGCCGCTTATTTACTCCATTACCGAATTAATAAAAGCAAACAAACGATACCGTGCATGCAAAAATCGTATACAAAAGCGAAAAAAAAAATAAAGCACCTTAGAGGCGTGGGTCAACACAGATAATATTACTGCAATAAATTGAAACCAGGGACGGTTAATTACGGCTACCTAGGTAGGGTTGCGAGTTGCAAGAGCTAAAAATAAAAATGGTATGAAAAGACTTGACGAAGACTTTTGAAGTATATAATAATTATAACAAATGTAGAGTGAACACGGGGCTTCAAAATCGCAACGTTTTACTTGACCTATTCACTTCATCTTCAACTTTCGTCTTCATCTTTCTATTCAACTGTCGTTTGTCGCATTCAATTATTAATGCATCAACGAACGCGACGTTATCGTAGGTAGTCATTTGAGTTACGCGCTCTACTCCTCTTACTCACCCGTCATAGCGCATGCATCTAGGGCATGGGCTTAATGGACATAAAAGGGCACAGGGTTGGCTTAGCAAATTTTTTTCGACACCCCACTGTTATCAGATATACCTAGACATAAGTTTCTGTTTTATTTAATAATTCTGTTTTACTCATGGCAAATCTAAAAGTACCAAATCAAATAGAGCCAACCCTGCACTCCAGTGCTATAGAAAGAACAAAAATCAGGCAGACTCAGATAAGCGTCTGGCATAATAGAGACTTTAAAAGAAATTAGCGCTTCGCTCATTAGCCCAACTTTTAGTTGCATTTTCCAGAGGAATTTTGCCAAATGAATATAATATAGGAAGTGCGATAAGGATTTTTAATTTAATCTTAGTTTGAATGTAATACATTCCATAATCTTAAAGGCCTGTTTAACAATCTAAAAGTAAGTTCTGGGTAGCTTCCTTGACAGATGATTTGACATATATTTTTCATATCACAAATGTCAAATGATCTGTCAATTATGCTCAGAATTTACTTTTAGATTGTGAAACAGGCCCTTAATATTGTATAATAATAAGTAATAGTTAAATATATCCAGTTATATGGATAAAACAGTGAGCAAAAAAAAAGAGTAAAAATAAACTGTAGAAAATGGCATCAAGAAAGTCATTAAAACTATAATGCGAGAAACCAAGAGCTGCGATTGCGATAAAAAAACCGACTTCAAAACGTAAAAAAAATAACGAAAACCAAAAAATTGCAAATAAATAAACCCGTAGTTACAACGAAAATCGTCTTCAAAATATACTTTTCGGTGTCGGTGCCAGCCAAGGCATACATGGTGCAATATACATTGAACTTCTACAATATTGGTACATTTATTTTGTCCTGGTTATCACCGACTTCCAAAACTATATTTTAAAGACGGTTTTCGTTGTAACTACGAGTTTTTATTTATTTGATTTTTTTTGGAATTCGTTATTATTTTTAACGTTAAGAAGTCGGTTTTGAAATTTTAGTTTATTTTACATTTTTTTGTATTAGATAAGTCCAGTACTTTTCACCAATCGTGAGGGCCATAAATTACTTAGGAACCATAATGTAGGAATCGTATCACACCCGTGAGATACTTAGTATTAAATAGTTCCAATGACCATGTGTGGTCTTCATCATCCATTCCACTCCACTAAATGGTGCTTTTTGGGAGCAAATGCATGAGTAACTTAAGAAAATACAAAAATTGATGTAGGTGTGCCTATAACATTTGAAGAGTTTCCTTGATTCCTCCAAGCTCCCATCATCAGATTCTGTCTTGATGACAATGGGACCAACTTGAAAGTATAGCCTTTCGAACAAAAAAAGAAATATTCAAATCGGTTCGTAAATGACCGACTATTGAGGTAACAAACACGAATTGATAACCTTCTCCTTTTTTGAAGTCGGTCAAAAAAACAATTTGCTAATAAAAATGCTAATAAATTCGCGCTTGCTAATTGTCACGATTCGCCTTCGAATTCCCAGGTTTAGGTGATTTTTAACCGACTTCAAAAAAAGGAGGAGGTTCTCAAGTCGACTGTATTTTTTTATTTTTTTTTATGTATGTTCCACCATAACTTCGCCAGTTGTTAACAGATTTTTATAATTCTTTTTTTATCTGAAAGAAAATGGTTTATGTGTGGTCCCATATAATTTTTACGAAGATCTGGCTAGTAGTTTTTTCATAATCCTGAAAAATATCAATCACCTTTTGGCAAGTAGTCGTATACCTAGATGACATCATTGTTGTGTATGGGCTGATTTTTAGTGTAAGTAACGGCACATAATGTAACAAAAAAATCTGAAATAAAAACATTTTATAAAAAAAATCAAACCGACTTCAAAAAGTAAAAAATAAAACTTTTGGAGTCGGTGCTAGTTAGCTAAGGCCAAAAAAATATAGTTAATAGAAGTGCAATGTAGAATGCTTTGGCTGGCACCGACTCCAAAAGTTTTATTTTTTACTTTTTGAAGTCGGTTTGATTTTTTTTATAAAATGTTTTTTATTCATTAGAGTTTACACCCTTACAGCAAGCGGTTTTGACTTTACGGTACAGTAGGTATAGTCACCAAAAATGATGTAAACACTATACAACCCTATCACATTAAAACGCACAGACAAAAAGCTCTCTGTGTTCACAAATGTCATTCTATTGTAAGGTAACAAAGTTGCTGTGTTTCTACATTAATGCACGTGACTGTAAAAATAAAATTAATTTCGCAAAATTCTTAATTCCTTTCAGAGAACATTATAATACGTCATTTAAATACACAAAATAAAACATTAAATAAACACAACCACAAAATTATGGAGAAAATGAGCAATTTAATGTTTCCTAAGCCACAAGCAACAGATTTCGATTTAACGTGAGTTAAAAATGAATATATTATTACTTATTTCCTGGAGGAATTTATTGGTAAAATATCCCGTCCATTATATGCTCCAAGAATGTGATAAACCTTTCAAACAGAATTTTAACACAAAAGAGCTTTGACAGCGTGAGCGATGACGCTGACAGCATATCAATTTCATCAGCTTTAAGCAATAATCAGCTTTAGCTGCTATTGAATAAGAACTTTCTTAAATCAGAAATTTTCACCTTGATGAATGAAGCTGTTGAGCCAATTTTCCTCATAGGTAGGTGTTTATTGAGTTTTAAATATATTATACTGTAAGTTATGTTCGTAATTTCATATCAAAATAATGTTGACTGAACCTTTATAACATTGTGAACAGAACATTTAGATTTTATTTATTTTTCATAACAAAATTAATCTTCAATTTGCTTACGCTTTGCTGCTATCCTCGATTAATCGCAATAATTAACAGCTCTAAAAGCATTATTTATTGCACTGATTTCTACAACTAATCCCATGAGCTGCGGCCCACTTTCTATTAAAAATTTTCTCATAGTAAAATAAAGTGGGCCGTAGGCTCATGAGACGAGTTGTGGAATAACCCTATATTTCCTTATCAGCACCTTTTCGGAGAAATGTAGTTTTTTATTTTCTTTACCTCAATGCTTCTAATGTAAGTTCGTTTTCTAAAATATGAGTTTTTCTGTATAAGTGTATTCATTATCATAAGCACAGTTATACAAATATCTATTTTCATTTTAAAATCGAAAATCATTTATTTGCAAACATTTATCAGATTAATTAATCAAAACTTATGATTTTGAGAAAGTCACTGAAAGACATAAAGTCTTGTCACTTTATCTGGTTAAATCTGGTTTAGGTAAATATTCCTTTAACGAAAATACACCAAAACTTTTAAATAATGGACTAGTGAAACTGGTCGTAAGTGTACTTTTGTGTCTGAACCTTACCAAAGGTAAATAGCATCCTAGTCTCCGCACAGTAATGTGTAAAGTGTCAAATATTTTAACACAAAGACCGTTGACAGCTTGAGCGATAGCGCAGCGCATTCTGAATGGATCAGACACTTAGCTGTGAGCCATAATGCATTGCAACTCGTGTTTATTTTGCCTCGCAGTTGCTAGATTGATGACATAACAAAGTTTAGATTTATCGTAATTTCATAATTTATAACATGAAATGATTTCTTGTAAGCAACTCGTGAAATAACTGAATAGTGAAAAAACTTATAGATCATCAACCTATTTTATCTTCGAGTAATTTACTTTTTAAAACATCGCGTAATTATGAGCATGATCTAATTGCGAGATAGTGTTACAGACACCTACAGATAGTTATATCATAAAACAAAGTTTGTAACAAAGTTAAATCTGTACGTGGAATAAATTTAGATGAATATTAGCCACATATTGTAGACATAGACATATTAAAAATTTTATGTTAAAAACTCTGTGGAGAGGTGTTGAATACTGGAATAAATACGAATATTTCAATTGTTCTACTATGGTAAAGATAATAAGGTTTTAATATTTAATTCCCAAAAGGAAAAAAAAAACAAGTAGACAATAACAACCAGACACAAGACAAACAACTTTCCTTAATTCCTTGCATGTTCATCACAGTTAAGGATCGAATCCTGATTTGTGCCGTTTCGTCCTCACATATATATAGTCAGAGTCGACACGCTAAGAAGGAGAAGAATCATAGGTTAGTGTTAACTTATTTCTAACACAGAAGAAATCTAATTCCCACCTTGCTATCTCGCGAATACACAGAAGCAAATCCTTGGCAATTTTTAATTCGATACGGGTCTAGCATCCACGTTGTGCGCGAGACTATTTCGCTACAAATGGAGTTTTTTGTCGCTAAATTGCAGCAGCTTCTACAATTTGCATGGACGATTTGTTTCCTGTGCTTGCTTTTTTGCAACTTATGCAACGATCGGTCACAGGATGGGTGACCAAAAATTTATAATCTCGAGTTCCTCTGTGCTTCGGAAGGCATAATATTTGCAGTCGTTTAAACCCACCAATCCGCATTGGACCAGCGTAGTGGCATGGCCATGTCCCATTCTCCTTATCTATCCATAAAGAAGGCCAGTGCTACAGCAGTGATGATATTAATAATGGCTGATGATGATGATGGGTGACGAGCTCGTGGCGCAGATGAACGACGGGGAGACTCTTAGCCTTCATCATACCTGATGTTAAGTATTGATGGAAGCGAGCGAATAGTTGCAATTTTAATGATCAAGACATTATTTACTGCTCCCGTGTTGCTAAAATCGACCCCAAGAGTAGTAGACCTCGTACGATTTTAGCCAAATTCAGTTCACCAAGACTACGTGACTCGATATTGTCAGCGGTTTATCGTCTGAACAAACAACTTAAAGAAAAAAAAATTGAATACCACCGACTTTGGGTTTGGTGAGGATAATCCATCTCCAGTGTTTATTATGGAAAATCTTTCCCCTGCTAATAAGCAACTTCATATTGCGGCTCGCAAACGTAAAAAGCAATTGCAGTATCAACATGTATGGGTTCGATCAGGAAGAATTTTCATGCGGAAAATGACAACACTGAACACATAAGACTTGATAAGTTATAGGGACTCTAAGGTACGGCGTAGTTTTCTTAACCTATTTATCAACTGTTACTTATTGTTAAAACCAATATCAGTGTCATCTAAGAAAGAAAATTTAAGTTAATAATTTTATGTTTTTAAAAATCAAATTAATGTTTGAGCTATTGCGTTCCTTACATCATGATAATAATTATAAACTTCTTATCGTAAGGCTAATTATTAGTTTAATAATAATGTGTAGCTCCTACCCCTACTTTCCCGTTCTAACAAAATATAATGCAATAATAATATGCAGTTCTTACCGCTGGACTAAGCATTATAGTAGCGATAAAAATAGTGAATATGGTGTGTTTATTACTTTGCAAACATTGACTGAGTTTTTCACTAATCGAAAAGCATATCATTTTACCAGCGGATTAACTTCGGTTTTAATGTGTAAATGTATATGTTTTTATAACGTGCATGTTAAGAGTATATTATAGTGTAGTTTTCGGACTCAATACTTATGATCTCCACCAGCAGGTGCATTGTGTACCTAATACATGTATATCAGGTCATTATACACATTGTTTAGTATTTTTTTGTGGTTCCCATGACTAAAATAGTTGTGGAATATATAATAAAAGCGGTAGGTATCTGGTATTATACGCTTGTATGTAATGATAATGTTGAGGCCAACGAAAATCAGATTGCTTTACATGATCGTCTGTAATATCAGTTTTAGTGAAAAACTGAATTTCAAATTAAGATGCAGTAAACTACAGTACGTCGATTCTGTAAAATTCAGACAACAACTCGCAGCTCACTTCGATCCTCACTCACACTTCGCATTAGGTTCTAAATGACCTTGATTTTGCATTCTGTAAGCATCACCCAGTCACTTGCGAAGTGAAGTGAGCTTCGAAGTGAGTATCGTTGCGCTAGTGATTACCATATACCTCAAATTGTTAGTCGAGTTTTATCGACTCCTGTTTTTTGACACAATTATTGAGTTTTTGCTATGGCAAATTAATAATTTTGTAATTAGTAACAAAACTTTATTAGTTTAAGGATTTTGAGCCACATAATAATGTTAAATTAACAGAAAACTCTAATTGGTAACATGATTGTAATCTATGCGTTTCAATAAAAAAAAAAAAGTTTGACAATCTTTCTTCGAACTTTGTTTTGTTTTGATTAAAGATTGTTGTTGTTGCTGTGTTTGTGTGCCGAAAACGATTGAGAAATCATGAAGTAAGTATAAACTTGTCGTTATGGAGCTTAAAATCGATATTAATTGAAGATCGTAAGTATTTATTTGTTTTCTCATACAACTAAAATTTTACAGTACAAATGAAATACGTTCCTCTCACCCATCGTCGGCTCAACTAGAGGCTCTGGTAGAGTTTATGGAAGGAAACCCTGGCTTGGCAAAGGGTTTCCTCAGAACTCAAAATGCCAGAGAGCGAAGTCGACGACAGTGGGAGGAATTAGCCGTGCGCCTAAACAGTTTAGGTGGCACTATAAAAAATTACAAACAGTGGACCAAGGTTAGTATCGCGTTTTTTCATTACATGTTCGTTAGAACCACTTAACATTCTTCAAAGCTGACCACTTGAACATATATGAGGAATGTTGATGTAAACTGTGCTCTTAAGTTTAATAATACTAAAAGAATGCATCTTATTAAAAATATGACATTAAACATTTGTATAATTTCTTTAATTTTATCTGATTTTAGTATTGGTCCGATAAAAAAAGTGCGATAAAAAAGAAAGCAGCTTCGCGCTCTGCTGCAAGGCGTAGGACTGGTGGTGGGGTGGAGGATGTGGTGGAGTTGTCAGAGCTGGAGGAAAGAATTGTTGCTTTGTGTGGTGGTGAAAGCTTTTCCATAGGAGATGGACATTTAGGCATAGCACCATTCCTGGTAAGAAATTTAAATGTAAGAAGTTTGCATATCAAAACAATCTTTGGCCACTATTTGTTATTTATTACCTATAAACAACCTGCTATTACTATCTGCATGTACAAAAATACATATAATTTAAAGTGAATTATTATTAAGATTAGTTGGCAATATTTATAATATTATTTACTGTTTCAGGATAGCACTCCATCACCACCACATCAAAGGCAACAGAGACAAGATGCTGGCACTGACAATGTATGATATTGATATTTAATTTAAAATAATATTTGATTGAATAAAATATACTCATATTTTACTTTATATTTGTAGGTTTATCACACTCAAGATCTGGACTTTCCTATTGCCGAAGAAACAGCAGCTAATGTTATTTTAGTAAGTTATATATTGTACTAACAAATTTATAAATCTTACTTATCTTTGTTTGACTTTTTCTGTATTGTAGAAGAATGTGGAATGTTTTTAAAATTTTAATTATAAACAATTAAGAGTATGTTAATAATTTACTAAATATCATAAATATGTAGTTGAGTACTTACATAGTCTTTATTTATTACTAAGTAATATAATTTTAATACTCATTTATCGTTTCCAGTTTTTTTTTGTCTAGTTCTATTCCACATCAAAGATATTAAGTTACATACTTGTACAATACTTTTCAGGGCTCTGAGCAGATTGACAGCGAAAGGCAACTAATAGATCCTAGACCTTTTGCCAGAAGGCTGTTTGGCTCTTCGTCCAGCTCATCCGTTGGAACAAGTCACAACATTTTGCAAGTATGTGTCTGGGAACAGATTTATATTAACTTAGATCTCAAGTTGTAGTTTTGCAATGTAGCAACTAACCTAGTCTAATTTGATAATATTAAAGAACATATCGGTTATAAAATTTATTTTAAATCTAGAACTTTAATATTATTTATGGCATCACTTTTCCTTGTGAGCAAACAATGATGTAAGTGGCAATATTTACTTAAAATTATGGTATCTATTAATGTTTCAGAATTTCCAGTTAGCACAAACTCCTCCAAATCCTCATACCTATCATCCTAGCCTGTCCCCACCGCCCATAACCCTGTCACACACACCAACTTCACCTTCTCCTTCCCGCCGCGGCTGCACCCAAGTGGCCTCTCCTGCGTTTCGGCGTCGAACTGCTGTTTCATCATGTAAGTGACCAATGTACAACTTTCACTACAATTATATGGCTTTGCTCAGTGATGGACTCTGTTCACAAATTAATTGAAGGTTCATTTGTGCTTTTAATACTTGATTTGAGCAAAAACTAGAGACTAAAGAATCTTATTTATGTAAATATTTGTTGTTTTAGCTTCGCGTCACGCAACGCCAATAGCTTCCCCTTCCCGCCGCCCCAGAACGAATATGGTTCGTGCTAATCGAGGCATTGGGTCTGTATGTAAGTACCTATACAAAAACTACTTACTAAATCTTAATTTTTCTTGAACACACTTAGGCATTACATGTTGAAGCACTGTTTCTCGTTAAAACGCGTCTTTCTTTTTTATAGTAGGTAATCCTATTCAGTCCCATCGGAGTGATATGTAAACAAGTTGATTTCTAGTACATTTTCTAGTAAAAAAAATAATTCTCCGTGTTTTTTTTCAGCATCACGTCAAACATCTTCAGCTGTAGCTCTTCCACCATCTCAACGGCGAACGGAATTTTCAACGTTAACCGAGAGATTCCTAAGGGTGGAAGAACAACAGTTGGAAATACAAACATCCAACGCACGAATCCTGCAGTCCTTTTTGGAGACGAGTGCGGAAAGGGAAAGGCTGTTGGCTGAAGCTGTGACTGCAGTCGGAAAAGGACTGGAAGCAATGGCAGAGGCTATAAAAAGAGATAGGGTGTAATGATAATATAATCAATGCAGCCCGTGACGAGTTTCTTGCCGGTTCTTCTCGTTACAATGTCCTTCCGCCGTTAAGCTTTGTGAACCGTCGGCGTAACTTCTTTGACATTTACAAGTGCATATCTAGATGCACTTGTAAACTAGTAGACTGAATTAAGGATTATACTTATGATTAATATTGAAATAAAACACTTTTATCAGACATAGAGTATTTTTATTGAAAATAGTTTGGAGGTTTGGATTTGGTATTTTTTTTATGTATTAGCATGGTTTTGTTGAAAGTGCTTTGGTGATTTGATTAGTTTAGATTTTTTATATATCCCGAAATTATTTAAAGAAAAAAACTACTGAATCTACCACCATTTCACAAAGTGGGAGGCCTCTCCAAGAAAGAAATGGCGAAAGAAAACTTGGGAGAGGGGTGTTGACCTCCATATTTTATCACATAATAAAAATATCCTGCGAGGTTTTAACTTGTGAATTTTATTAGGGGTCCTAAATGGGTCGAATTTTCTTAGCATATCTTATCAAACATTTTTTAAATGGTGTAATTGATATTTATTTATTGAAATTAGGGTATTTAATATTTATTGATTTCAATAACCAGAGCATTCTAGAAATAAATCTATATTCCCTAGCAATGATTTAGAGTTTGTCAAACCTAATATTTAGGTCTCAAAAAAGTGTGTAGTTTCGCGCCTTCATGTCAGCTACATTTTCTGTCCCAACAGGTGCTTAATTATCATCCGGACGTGTAAGTTTACAATTCAATACCTACAATTGAAGAGCTTCTTGGTGGACCAGTAGTTTTCTTAGGCAGCGTTTTTTCAAAGAGTAATAAGGATAATATCAAAGTGTACCTAATGAGAATAATTTATTAATCAAATATAATCGGTACAGTCGAGGAACTTCCCGGTTAATCAGTAGTTTTTTTGAGAAACAATATTTAGAAAAGTTTAAAGGTTAAAGAAATAATTTATTTATAAAATGAAATACATTATTAAAGCTCTATTATTTGTGCTTTATTGTACTTACTTAAGTACTAATTTTAATAATTTAAAGTTATAGATTTATTTTTATAGAAAATATTATGTAATCTATTTTTGAAACAATGCCCCCTAATAAAACTCTACCTACTGGTCTACCCGGAAGTTCCTTGATTCAACTATTTAAGTTAATCTATGTAGGACAACTAATATGGTGCAGGGGTCTACCTGTGCTCAGAGGTCGCAGGTTCGATTCTGCACGAAACAAAAGTGTAGGTATAGTCAACTATCTTGTATAATATCCAGAACACAAGAGAAACTAGGCTATGAAAAGATTATTGGTGTGATTGTATTATCTTTCCAACAATATTTAACCTGCCCCAAATTGTTACCAAGACAAGTTAATTATTGCGTGAACGCCAAAGCCTATTTACTAAGTTTCGCCTATGTAATTGTCCAAGCGCTATATCAGTGTTGGAAGGCAAATTCCTAATTTGCCTCCTTTGAACTGCAGCAATCGTTTGTGCTTCTACTAGTCTCTCTTCTTCTGAAATTGTGAATGCCGGCATTCCTGCGCGATTGCACATGTTGTGCAAAACACAACATGCAATAACAATTTTTGCAACTAAGTCTGGATGATAATTAAGCACTCTGTGTACTAACAAGCACCTAAACCGTCCTTTTAAGAGACCGATTGTTCTTTCAACTGAATTGCGAGCAGTTGAGTGACGGTCATTGTAAAAAGCTTCTGGGGAATTGTCTTCTGCGTTACTAATTGGCGTCATAAGGTAGGCGCGCTGAGCATATCCTGAATCACCTGAAAAAATAAATAAGTATTAAATAATACTAGGTAATGTTTTTATACTTAATTTACATTCTCAAGTAGTGCCCAGAAATGTAGTAACTTACCAAGCAAAACAACTTCTTCTCCAGCATTGGTTAATGCCTCTAAGTGTGCTTTTATAATACTGTAATTAAAAATGAAGCTATCATGCGTAGCTCCACCATAAGTCGGATCCACATTTAATATATTTAAATCTGCATCTGTTATCTGAAAAAAAAACAATATAAAAAATAAATACTAAGAAACTAATTAAATTTAAGTAATAGTTAGATTACAATGTTGAATATATATTTTACCAATTGCACATTTCTTGCATGGTAACCTTTGCGGCAGTAAAAACGTTCCTCATTCTCCACTGGTTTTTTCAGTGCCACTAGAGTGCCATCAATGCACCCTATTACACCAGGAATGCCAAACTTTCTGTAAAATCTGTAAATAAAAGTTAAGATTATTACTTACTGGAGGTATTATAAAAATGTAAGAAGGTGGACAATTACACTTACTTTTCTTTTAAAATTTGTCTTTCTTGCATATTTTGTGGGAACCTTATATATTTCCTTACAATGGCCGGATTATTGAGAGCCTCCACTATTTCATTAATGCAACGAGATGCTGATGGTTGTGAAACATATGTTCTTATATTTTCTTTTATTATTTTTTGGTAACTGCCGTTAGCCAAAAATGATAAGGTGCATAATATCTGTGGAACAATTAGTCAACAATTAAATATGTAATACTGGGTAGGTTTCTACTTAAGTACCTTAAAATCATGAATGTAGTCATTAAGTTTTGGCTTCTAATATAACTTAATATTAATTTTGTGTGTATACTTTATTTATGTGATTTGATTATAAGCTGTATTGTGTCATGTGTAAGTAAACTATCTAGTAAAATCTATGTTATGCTAGTTAGACTAGAGAGTATTACAGTATGCAGTGACAGGATTTTCGTGAATTTAATAAGTATGCATAATAGAAAGAAACAGTTACCTTAACTCGAGTTGAAAGTCCTTTGCCTCGACGTTTTGTGGTCTTTATTAGAGGCAGTAACTCGTACTCTAGTTGGTCAATTAGTTCCTTAGATAATCTATAAACGCTTACATAGTCGTGATCTCGGGTTAGTAGCGATAAACGTCGAATTTGGTAAGATTGGCGACGCATTTCTATTTTATCCAAAGCATGAGCTTCTTCTAATAAAGATTTCAATAAAAACATTCTTGCCATCGTAAATAGACTGTAGGTATTCACTTAACACAAACACTGTGACTTTTAGAAGTTATTTTAACACTATTTTTAAAGGATTTCTTTAAATCTCACTCATAAAATACTAACTTTTTATTTGACACTTTGAATCGTGTTCGAGTGCGAAGGGAGCGTCGAAGTGATGGGGGAATAACCTTACAGAATGCCATTTTTTATGTCATCTCATACTTTAGCTGTCAAAAACTCACGGTCATTTTAGTTCAACTCGCTGCCACGCTCGCAAGTGAAGCGCTAGTGGGTCATGCGAGTTTTTAGAATGCCAATCAAAAAACTCACGGCGGATTCAGATCTGAGCTGTAAAATGAAGTCTTACAGAATCGCACTACAGGACTAACACAAGTGACTATGTAACTCAAAAACACGATTGCATAACATTTTCTCTATAGAAAAAAATTGCGAAGTTGCCTCCAAATCACTATAATTAACACGACGATAAACTGCTAGTATTCAAGTAATACATAAAAATAAAGCTTGGAACTTTTTAGACTATTACACTATAGATAAGGCAGGGCTTATGTTATATATTTTTTGTAAATAACCTTTAAATATCCTTTAAAAAAAAGAATTTCCTTCATTTCTTCATTCCGGACCGGCCGAATGGGCCCGGAGAATTATATAGTAAATGCTGCCTTATTTCTCATAGAAATAAGGCAGCATTTACTTTGCAGTTCGCCGTTGCAGTTATTATTTTTGCTTTTACGTATTACTACGTTTTTTTTTTTACGGTTACATAACTGATAACGGTTGATCCTAAGACTACCTTAAATATTTTTTAACAAAATGTCAATGGTCTCAGAACGAAGTGCTTAACAATAGTATATTGTGCAACGACTTTGACATTATATAACTAATGGAAAC
This sequence comes from Chrysoteuchia culmella, assembly GCA_910589605.1. NCBI lineage: Eukaryota > Metazoa > Arthropoda > Insecta > Lepidoptera > Crambidae > Chrysoteuchia > Chrysoteuchia culmella. The sequence continues at coordinate 13,078,486 of OU342651.1, read as the reverse complement.
GTGACTCCAGAACGATATTTTGTGTTCGGAATTGTGTGATCCCAGGTATGATGTTTTGAGAATTGATCGTAACTTAGTTCAAACAAAAAAGATAACGGGGGGTGGTGTAATGGCATGTATCAAGAGCAGGTTCAGTTCAGGCTCAGTGCACATTTCAATTTCACACAAACTCAAATACTGAGCTACTTTGTGTTACTATACCTGCTCACAGTTTAGGAAAGAAACTAGTTTACATATAATCCTGGTATACATACCTCCGGAAGTACACAACATCCCAGCACAGTTAGAAGAAGTAAAATCATTTGTCGAAATGGGATGCCAATAGAAACCCGAGGATACCTACTTGTTAGCTGAATAAATTGTGAATTGACTGGTAATGTTGGGTTGGCTAGGCAGGGGGCGGCTGTGGAGTTTATCGAACATATGTCATACTTGGGCCTCAATCAATATAATGCATTCTGAATAAAAACAACAACTGTCTCGATTTAGTATTTTGTAACGTAAATTGTTGGTTATTCATGAACTATTGCCACTTTTAACTGAAGATACTCATCATCCTGCCTTAAATGTGTGTGTCACAGACTTATTGATTTTGTGGAACTATTTCAATAGTGGTATTTCATTAGTGGAACCATTTGTGGAACTTTCCACGCTACGTCGAAATTGTCACAATTTTGACTATCCAGTTAATATTGATTACCTAAAAATATTGATTAGGATGCTCTATTAAATGTTTCAACAAACAATTGATGAGGCCATAAGCAATTTCTGTCATGAACTTGAAGTGTGATTTGATAAATTTATTCCACTATCAGAGTCAAAAAGTCATAAAATGAAATATCCGATCTGGTATAGTTTTTCTGTAATAAAAATAATCCGTGAGATGGCTAAAGTACACAAGAAGTGGAAACGCTACGGGAACCCTCGTGATTACGACAAGTTTGTCAGACTTCGCGAACGTGAGCACCTAGTTCAAAGTCAGTGCTATTCCAAACATTTGGGTAATATTGAAAATAGTATACGTAACAACCCGAAAGCATTTTGGTCATATGTCAAGTCCAAGAGAGGGAGTTGTCAGTACCCGGAGCGGTTCACGTATGAAGGCGAAACGGTTACGGAGGAGCTATATGTAAAAAAATTAATGAATATTTGAATAGGATGTTTTCTCATAAAACAAAACGTAATTCAACTCGCCAATACTATGTAGATCAGGATAATACTAACCCTAACGTCATATCTAATGCAACCGTAACCGTGGACAAAGTAGAAAAATTATTAAAGGGTCTTGACATTAGTAAGGGCTCTGGTTGCGATGGTATACCCCCTGTGTTTCTTTGTCACTTCGCTACTGCTTTGGCCTATCCAATTCCTAACACATGGAAAAGAGCTGTTCATAAAAAAGGATCAAAAATGGAGATTATTAATTACCGACCCATCTCTATATTAAATATTTTAAGTAAATTACTGGAAAAAGTTGCATATGATGTCATATATGCCACAACATCAAGTAGTATTTCGCATCACCAACATGGATTTCTGAAAAGGAAGTCAATATTATCAAACTTAACGGAGTTTTGTAATTATGTACTGTGCGGGATGGAGGGGTGGGCAGGTTGAGGTGATCTACAGTGATTTTGAGAAAGCTTTCGATCGCGTGGATCACGTCATCCTGCTTAACAAACTTTATAGGCTGGGTGTTCGAGGAGACTTGCTTAGGTTGATTGAGTCCTACCTTGCGAACCGATCTCAGACAGATGTCTTGGGTGGATTAGGTCAGATTATATTCATGTCCCATCTGGAGTATCGCAAGGGTCATACCTCGGCCCTTTGCTATGCTGTGCGTATATTTTTGACATTTACGAATGTTTTCAGAATGCAAATCACCTGCTATATGCCGATGACAAAAAAGTCTTTATGAAAGTTGGATGGAACTCGGACTGTGAACTAATACAGCGTGATCTGAATGCTCTGCATAGATATTACGAAAACAATAACAAATCGATCAACATATTTAAGTGTCAAATCATCAGCTTCACTCGTAAAAAACAGCCGATGTTGTTTCCAAAAAGCTTCTACGGAAAATCTATTCCGAGGACAGACACAATCAGAGATGTGACAAATATTAATCAAGAAAATATATCAGAAAAAAGCAACTAGTCTCATGTCGCCGTTATGGCGACATGAGACTAGTTCGCCTTCAGCGCGACATGAGACTAGTTGCTTTTATCTGGTATATTTTCTTGTTTCATATTTATCACATAAAAATAGCATTGTAAAATGCAAAATTAAAACGTTATAATAATCAAAGATCTTGGCGTATAACCGGATTCAAAAATGCTTTTTTCTACGCACATCGATTATATTTCCAATAAGGCTTATCGTAATTTAGGATTTATTAATAGAACATGTAAGTTTTTTAAAAACATAGAAAGCTTAAAGACTTTATATTACGCTTACTGCCGTAGCATCCTAGAATACGTGAGTCCTGTATGGTCACCACAGTATGCAAAGTATATACAGAAGCTGGAAAGAGTTCAGAAAAAAAATCTAAAGCATCTGAATTATAAAACACAGAAATATAATTACCAAGATGATTGTCGCCACTATAACGTTTTGTCTCTTGATTCTCGCCCTGAATTACTGGACATGTGACTTCTCTACGACATCTTAAACAATAATTTGGATACACCCAATCTTCTTGCTGGAATCGGCTTCCGTACACCCAAAACCCGCACTAGAGTAACACCTCTTTTCCTGATACCTAGGCTCCGAACCAACTACACAAAGAATTCTGTATTGAATCGCGTATCTGCTTTAAATAACAATAAATTTAGCTATTGATCTTTTCAATCTTAGTAAAAGAGCACTAAAAAGGGAGTTGCATCGAATAATTATGAATGGCTAGCCATTCTTGGTGGTTTGATGTAATTTCTTTCTTTCTTTCTTAGCGTTTAAAATATATAACAGTTAAAAATATATAGCAACGTAAGTAACTATATAAGCATATAATTGATTTTTGCTAACTATATAAACTTAAAAAAAAACTGTGAAGTCTGTATGCTGTTTGTGTTAATTAGTTAATTTGTCGGTCAGTTTGTACCTTTCGAATAAAAATTGGAATATTGATCAAGTTATCATAATCATAAATTCTATTAGCATGCACGTCAAGTTAAAGTAAAAATTAAATACATTTGCAATTTGTCACTATTTAGATAACTTAGATTTTTACTAGTTTTCGTTATTTTATTCAGTATAGCCTCTAAAAATGCCACGAAACACTGTAATTGGCTTAAGAGTCTAATAATGATAAGTTACATTAAATGATGTTTAATTATGGTAAATTTTAAATAGAAAAATATTGGAAAAAATTAACTCGGCCACAAGTGAATTCTCAGACGGGAATCGAACCCGCGACCTTTGGAAATCCGTTCCAATGCTCTAACCGCTGAGCTATCGAGACTTGATGTTTAATTTCTAAATAAATAAATAAAGAGTCTCTCCCGGAATACTCATCACTGAGGAACTGGCTATCTTATCTCTAACTGCTGGAACACAACAATGCTGAAAACATTGTTGTTATGGCGTCAGACTTAGATAAGATGTTGGTACTTAGGCAGGCGGACTTACAACAATACTTACACCAACCAAACCGAATACATGTATGGGTACATACTTATTGTATTCGGCTGGGAATCGAACCCGGGACCCCTGGGTCTGATATCGGTGGTTGTTAGCACTAGACCACAGAGGCAGTGGTGGTTAGCATTAGCATCATTGGTCTGCGATTGTGGTGAAGCAACATTTTCTTGTGTCGATCATGGGATAGGTGATCAAAAAATTGGTCTTGTTTCCTTCGTTTTTCTTAAAAAGTGAGCTTCTCTTTGCTTCGGTAGGAACGTTAGACCGTTGATTCCGGCTATATTTCCTATCATATTGGGCCTGCGTGGAATGGTCTTGGCTCATTCTCCATAACTATAATTATTTTATTTTACTTATGAAAGGTAGTCACGAAGAATTCAATAATGTTAAAACCAAAGGACATTGTCACTTTAAAATTCACTCAAGCAAGGCTCCTATACATATTTTGTATGTGTATAAGAAAAACCTTAAACACATCCTGTTACAAGCACTTGTCAAGGGCGGTTTTTTGTCAAACTTATCCATTTGTCTGTCCAACTTAAAAAGTTACGTCAATCTGGGTCAAACTACGTTTTTACTGTCTTTTATAGATGATCATTTTAAGGTTAGCGCACGTGAAATATTTATGAATTCGAATGGACGTGAATACAGTTGAAACATAAAACGAAGTGCGTGGTATTTGTTCTGAAAATCCCTCGAAGCGTGCAAATTGGGAAATCCCTTTTTTACTGGGTAAAATTTTCATTTTAGTTGGTTTAGCAATTACTTACAGTATCGCTTGTTAGGTAATAATATTTTTTTAATTGGCAGGTCACTGTCATGTTTTTCCGGTTTCAACAAATCTTACAAATTTTATTAGGTAAGATTTTTGTTAACAGTCATGATAAATTTTAAATAGAAAAATATTGGAAAAATCATCTCGGCCACAAGTAATATCGACAATTATGGGAATCCGTTCCACTGCTCTTACCATACTGAGCTACCGAGACTTAGTAACACTAAGTCTCGGTAGCTCAGTATGGTAAGAGCAGTGGAACGGATTCCCAGAGGTCGTGGGTTCGAGTCCCATCTGAGAATTCACTTGTGGCCGTGTTGATTTTTTCCAACTTTTTTTCTATTTAAAATCCTACTTCCTACTAATATTATAATTGCGAAAGTATGTCAGTTTGTTTATTTGTTGGTTTGTTTGTTACTCTTTCAGGCTAAATCTACTAAACGGATTTGAATTAACTTTGGCAAAGAGGTAGTAGATAACCTGGGTTAAACTATAAGATAATTTTTATCCCGATAATCCCACAGGAACGAACACCACGTGGATGAAACCGCGGGCGGCCGCTAGTTTATCATAAGTATAAAAATAGCATTGAAAAAATCAACAATCACTTTTTTTAACAGTGCTTTTACAATAGTTTTAATTTATAAATAATATAATTCCCCCTCATTATAATTGTTGACGATCACCGAGTTTAAGTAAACATACATGCTGCTTTCTAATTTGTCACCATCACTGAAGTCTCGGGTTCAATTCCTGCCCAACAGTAACTCAATGTAGGAAAGTTTTCTACAATGTCTCAGGAGACGTATTTTTTAATCACTTGAATTACTATTCGCACATGGAATCCCTAGATACGCATGCAAATCCTCAAAACTCTATTTTTGAAATTCCAATTTGCACGCGAATCTGCAACGAGTGGTCTGGACCACCACTCTTTTTTGAGTCGAGCGATAGTGTTTTTTTTTGTTTGGGCTTCTTCCGTTTTCCACATGATAGTAAGTTTGACGTTTAGCACTTAATGTCATTTTCAAATTGACATTGACATAACTGCCAGTTTGACAGCTTCTGAACGTTTCGTTTCAAGTGGTTCAAGTCTAATTCAGGAGACGTATTTTTGAAATACCTTTTCGCATTCGCATCTGTAACGAGTCGCATCCCGACCACTCTTTTTTATTCGATAGATAGAAAGTTTGACGTTTAGCACTCAATGACATTCTAAAAGTGACATTCACACTATGGATATTCTGACAACTTAAAAACGTTTCGTTTCACGTGATTCAAGTCCGATTCAGTATCGGTTTTTGAAAATCTATGGAGAGTTAGTTTTCGGTTATTAAATATTCTGCTTAAAAGGAAATAATGTCAAAGGAATTAAGGAAACAGCAACACCGTATTTGAGTGATTAACCCTAGAAGCCCAATCTACGTAAATTAGACGTATACCGCGGCAAAATATCTCTATCTGTTTCACGTTTACCATCGGATCGCTTCGAACTCCTGAACCAACTCAGTATCCGTCAAGACCTCGCAGGACACGGTTGCGATATCTCGGTAAGTTCCGCCATTTTGTTGCAATGAAGATGTTGCACGTCATTTCGACGTATAATTGGACTTTGCGTAACTTTTGTAATTGTTTCTTTCTTATTGTTGTGATTTTTTTGAGTTAGGTAATTGTTTTGTTACATTACTCTTAATATACTATTTATTTTAGGTTGAATACAAGATGGGGTCCCGCCAGCATCTAAACCAGGACGAAATAGCTTCAATGTTAGAAAATGACGACGATTATTCTCTGCTGGGTTCGGACTCCGAGCAAGAAGATTGTTTAGTTGAAGATGATGTCAGGAGTGATAACGAAGACGCGATGGTCGACTTCATTGAGGATATAAGCCCTAAAAGCAGACAAGACAACCCCGAATGACCAAAGCGCAGTGTTGCAAATGCATAAAGGCCATATGCGGAGAACACAATATTGATATTTGTCAAGACTGTCTTTATAGGCTGTTTTTTTCTATGAGACTAATAGAGTATTATTATAAGTTAATATAATTTTTGAAACAAGTTTAAAACTAGTTGATTTTTGTAAAAAAAAACCTAATTATAAGAAAAATATATAGTTATTAAGTTTTTGTTGATTTATTTTTTATGACTCAATAATAGTACTATCATTGTGTTAATAAAGAGTATATTATCCTAAAAAGCATTTAAATTATAATGAAAACTGTATTTTTAATAACTAATCCCTTCAAATAGATCATAACTAAAAAAAATAGAAAATACAGCGATTTTATTTTTACACGTCTTTTTTACGTATTGGGCTTTAAACCCAGTGAAATATGATTGAAAATGCGACAAAATGCAAGTTGATGAATTTCAATGCGAATGCGAATTGAATCCGCATCAGAATTTCGAATGATTAAAAAATACGTCTCCATTATCGTTTTTTTTAATCTATGAACATTTAGTTTCCGGTTTTTTTAATAATCTGCGTGAAATGAAATTTGTCTAAAGAGTTTAAGAAAACGGCAACACCGTATTCGAGTGGTTCAAAAATATGACAAAATATAACTCGGTGAATTCAATCCGAATGCGAATTAAATCCGCATGAGAATTTCGAATGATTCAAAAATACGTCTCCAGATCTGCATGCTTGCGGTACCATTGTTGATTCTAATTTTCCTAACTAATTGCATTACATAGACATGCTTTGGATGAGGACTCTGCAACTTTTGGGAGTCTAGCCCAATGATGTTACTTTGAGTTACCGACTTTTTTATGCGAGAATTAGGACGGACGGTTATAAAAGTTCGAATCCGATCTAAGTGATATGGAGACGAGTTGATTTTTTCTAGTACATTTAAATTATTAGTTTCTAATCATTTCTATACTAGCCACTATTATTAGACCAGCTGATTCTAAATGGCCACGACACGAACGCGTAAACTGTGGGCAACATGGCATGCACTTAGCAGCGTTGCGGCCGTCTTGGGACTCTTGACATGAATTAAAAATGCACACCGCATTAGTGCTCGAATGGCGGTCGTCAGCTGCGCACATGGAATGGGGACTGCAGTCGTGAAATGGGACCTGAAATAGCGCTGGCTTTCAGGTTGGTAGCCTTAAAACTTGCAACTGAAAAAGGGATGTTTTTAAATTTTTTAGGACCGAGTTTAAATATTTTTTTGTAGCAAGAAACTATACGACTACATTGTTTGTCACAGTTTAATAATACTGACACATATTTTTTATACTGGAACATTTTGAAATGCTTACAGATGAAACTGGATCCCACAACATTTGGCCGGGTCAGTGCTCCTATTTAAGCTGTGAAGACGTTAGAAGACTCTCGGGAGTTGCTAGGCCGTAGATGACAATGTGCTTGATTTCACGGTCAAACAACTCCTGAGGTGGCTCCGATTGTACGTAACTAGGTACGGCGCAGGTGTAAACTATCGGGCAGGGTGCAAGGTTGTCATTTGTTTTGCATTTGCATTTTGTTGCGAGCGAGTGTGCGATCTACAATATTTCCTTTGCTATTTCTACAATAATTCCAGAATTCTAGACATTTTTATTTTATAGTTACACAGTACACACACAATATTTGCGTTAAGGGAAAAAAATAAAAAATACATTAAAGAAGAGAATATATTTATTTCAGCAACAGCCTTATAAATTAAACACAAAGGTTTTACTATAACAGATTAATGCAGTTTTGCACACAATGCTTTAATACTAAGACGAATACTCACGGTTCTTCTCTATGAAAGCCTGTATAAAAATGATTAGTTACTGTTAAAATCTTTAGTTTTCCAGAAACAGTATACAAAAATAAAAAAAAAACAACGGGTTGCACTCTGGGAGTGCAGGCAGAAGTGAAAACCGCTTAAACGAAAAATCCACTATATCTTGACCACAATTTCATAAAAGTTGATGAAACCGGAGACCAACTTAATTTGGCAGGTAAATCCATTAAAGCTGACCTGGCACCAATATGAAAGTTGGTAGTAATGAGAGATCTTTATATAATGGTTGTAATTAACTAATATACGTAGATCTTTCAAGTGTGAGACTTTATGTAATTTGAAACAGGTCAACGGTAAAGTGTCTTACGAATTTTCGATCAGAGTCACGTGTCCTGACGCGACTTTAACTTTAACGACGCCGCTAAAGAAGTTTTCACTTCAAAAATTTATTATAAAATTTATTTACTTTGCACTACAATTATACATATACTAAACTTCAACTAAAACGTACGTTGGACGTTACTGGTAACATCTCGACATCCCGTCGGTCCGGAGCGTGTGAGCCCGCACAAACGATGAATTATTACGTGTCATCAATTACGGATGGACACTGAACACCGACAGGAAGCTTGCACCAAGAAATGATACGGATAATGCTTGTGGTAAAGAGATTTGGTTAATGGAAATTAGTTTTTTATGTTTCTGAGCTGCCCCATACTCAAATGGTGAATTTCCAATTCTTTTAAACGCTACTTATAGAGGAAATTTGTTCATTAAGATTCTTACCGCTTCTGTGATCTAGTGGTATCAGACCTATTTAATTCGCAGTAGGGGGTATAGTGAGTTGTTGTAAGACTTGTTGTAAGTCCGCCTGGCCATCTGGACACCTACCACTGGTCTGGTGGTCTGGTCAGATACCACCATCTTATCTAAGTCTGACACTATAAAAACTACGTTTTCAGCATTGTTGTGTTCCGACAATAGAGATAAGATAGCCAGCCAGCCGCTCAGTGGTTCATGAATTCGGGAGAGGTGCGCTTCCATCCAGTTTCAGACTTATTATGATTAGAGGAAGTCAGCTCAATGCGGCCATAGGAGGCAAAGCGGCCACACCATATTTTTATGGTAACTAAAAACCTATTATCAACCCCCTGCACTGCACCGAGCAGTCTTTCGGTGGTGATCAAAGAAACCCGTGGCCGCGACGACGGGTGCAAAGTTTTTGAGCTTTTTGTTAAAAAATCCTTTGTAAGTTCAACCTGTTTTGACCAAACATTTTTAGAATTCAATGTTTTATTGCAAGTCTATTGTTACTCATTTATTTGGTTTTGTTTGTATATTATTTGTTTCGACAGTGGCCAAGTGACCGCGGTATGCCGTATACACATTAGTGAAGAAATCTTTGTTCTTATAACAATTGGTTTTAACGTTAAAAAAACCGAGTATAGCTGTTGATTATGCTACTTTATGTAGAAGAAGTTTTGGTACTCAGATTAAAGTAATATTATAGTAAAGATTATAGTAAAGATTAAAGTAATGAAGTATGACCAATTTGAAAACTAAAATTATTGTGTAATTTGAAATGTTATTTTAAAACTATTCCTTTTTTTTTAAAGTTAAATATAATTTATTTTTGCTATTTCTGTTAATTAAAATTGCACTTTTTTGCAAATTTTGGCATGGCCACTTTAGGCGTTTGCTCGGGTAAAGTGTTTTTTTGTCAAATTTTCGTAATTTGCAAATAATAATAGTTCAAGTTCATTGCAAAATGCAACTACACTTTATAAAAGTTTATTAAATTCCCTACCCATTGATATAAAATACTATTTCAAAATCGATTCTAAAGTGTATTTTTTTTTAAGTCAAAGTTAAGTTGGCCGCTCTGAGCTGACCTCCCCTACTTAAGATCATGTATGATAATGGCTATGCGTTTCCCTGTTGTTTATTAAATAAATAAATATTTCCATACAATCACACCAATTATCTATATAGCCCACGTTAAATATCATGAAGAACTTGTGTTATGGATACTAGATAACGGATAAACATGCTTATATACTTTTTTTTTTGTAAATACATACATAATATACATATTTTGAGTATTAAACATCCAGACCAAGACAAATAGACATGTTCATGCACACAAATATTTGTCTTGTCCGGGGATCGAACCCGGGACCTCTGGCGCAGAAGGTGGGGTTAGTACCCCTGCGCCAAACAGGTCGTCGTCGTTATTGAACAAAAAATCCTGCCAACCTTCTCAATTTGGGTATTCCCTCTTCTTTTGAACACCGAAAACCTGCCGAAAACTTAAACAATACATATAAGCTGTGTACAAAAGTTATTTTTATAACTTTTAAGTTTGCATTAGCGTTCAAACCAATAGAAAATTAGCCACTTGAGTATGAGTAAGAGATGGCTGGTCGTTTAGTAAGGTCACCTAACAATGCTGAAATGCAATAACTTGATTGCATCTACCGATATACCAAAATGGCGAATACAAGATCAATAAGATTACCATTCAGAATTCAACACCCAGAATTTTTCATCGAAAAATAAAAAAATCGTGAAATATTTTATCTATGCGCCTTTCAAAATTCTGTTTCTTACGACAGTTCTACTTTTCTGTGAGGCCATGAAACGTAAAGTTCGTTGAATGCGAATTGTCTTCCTCATTTACAGCGGAAGCACGACTAAGAACTGTCCAAGTTAACAAAATGAAAACTCGTTCATAACCCAATTCCGGAGTCAATTAGAATCGATCCGACTCCAACTTTGTTCCGCTCATAATGACAGCAATTCTGGAGAAACCACAGTAGGGAACTGTGACGTCATAATTCAAACGTCTAAATGTTTTGGACAGCTTTAATTTTGGACTCAAAATGTGACGTCAGGAAAGTCGGGTAACTCTGATGATTAACGCCAATGTCGCATTCCGTAAACATTGTCGCGATGAAATTAAATCGTATGGTGCTTACGACAAATGAGATCGTTCATGTTTTCACGTGTATCTTGAGGATAAGTAATTAGAATTTAAGACAAATAAATTTAACAAGAGTAACATTCTACTTTGCGATTTCGCTATCGGATGAACTATGATAGATAGTTATACTTTCTTATTCTGTAGTAGAAATCAGATAAAACAGGAGGTACTAACGTTTGAACGCATTCCTAGAATCTAAATCTAATATATAAGAGGTAACTGCATTAATTGTAAGTTGTTTACTGAAAACTGAACCGATTTTTTTATTAATCTTTCACGAAATGCTCCATTCTTACTGATCGTAGTGACATAAGCTAGGCATATTTGACTGGGATTAATAATATTTTTAAAGTGAAGTGGCGTTCAGCTGCTCATTATCAAACCAATTTATAAAAGTATGTAACTAGTTACCCCTATATTTATTAGTTAACACGTCTTGAATAATTATCGATGGTAGCTAAATTGAGAACAAACAATTTAGCCGAGATATATTTTAATAAAACACGCCAAAACAACAGAACTCGACAATAAGCAGTTAAAAATAGACTTCAACACAATATCATTAGTACGTATATCCATTCAAGGGACTTAATTTAATTCCACATATACTTTTTCACGTCCCATCCTTGCCAATTTGTTTCATAATGCGAACAGCGAATACTGCCTTAATTAAACTTTTAATTGAAATTGTAACAAAGACTCCGTTGTTATGACTTGCTTAAGTAGGCTGTGCCTTCAACGCGATATGTTGATAGCTCATTTGAATCTAGACAGAATTCGTAATGTGTGTTGATAGAAATGTTTACCTAAATACGCCCTCGTTTTAATTAGTGGCCTATGAAAACAGACCCTTAGCACAGAATATATATTAGTACCTTACGGAACAGAAATTTCACTCCCGAGTTTAGGTATGATAAACGCAAGCGTCCGGTCACCGGACTAGTCTCAATAAGCTGGCACTCGCTCGACTATAAGTTCGTTATAGTCGCACACGCAGCGCACGCATCCGCGAAACAAAAGTAAACTGTTAATACCGTAAGGGGTACTATTGTATACCTCTGACAGCCCTAGCAGATTGAAGCGAGACAGCAGACAGTTATTGTACTATGAACGCTATACGCAATGCAAATGGTTGAAATTAGGTTGTTTTCCAGAATAGTAGGTATATATCTCGGGGATTTTGCGCCGCTTGTATGGAAGTGAGACAGGCCTTCCCTTAGAAAGAAATACTCGGCGATTTAAGCCTTACCTACCTATGCGTTATTATTGTTCTTAGGTACCTGCTCATGGACTTTTTTTAAAACAAAACTAAGTAGTTTTTTTTTCATTCTCAAATCCTTAGCGCCGCGTAAAAGATCAAATTATCAATCCTGTTTGTCAAATAAAGATCGTTTATTATCTTTGATATTAAGTTATTGATTTTTTTATTACGTTATTACTTTCTAATAAAAGTTTCCCAAAAAACTATACAGGTCGATTACCTTTGCAAGAGCAATTATACCTATTTGATAGAATCAGGCGTTACTTGGCGGAAATCCATATCTTAGGAGAAAACGAAAAATACGTAGCATAATTCCGCAAGAAAAAACTTACATGCAAGATGCACCGCCCGCCCGCCCGCAAATAAATGCAGATGCAGCACAGTGACTCGGTGCTGGTTTTGCAACGGTCTAACAACTCCTTAGGATGCTCCGTGTGTGGGCGAAACACATGTAGAGTAGTCGGTGAAGGTGCAAGGTGTGTCACTGTGCTGCATCTGCATTTATATGTGGGCGGTGCACCTTGCATGTAAGTTTTTTCTTGCGGAATTATGCTACATATTTTTGTTTTCTACTAAGCAATTATACCGTTTACTTTATTTTTGGGACAAAAATTGATAGTTACATAAAATGTAACATCATAAAATTGGATCTTCAAACTAAAGTGTCTTACAAAGATAGCTTTCGAACTTAACAAAAATGTGATAGCTAAAGCTTATTGCCAAATAAGCAGCCGTATGGGTCATAAAACTGAACTTCCATGAATCTCAGAAATAATCAAAGTATTATAGGGCTATAAATGTTTATCACTCTCTCATGTCTTATAGCTGAGTACTTGAATATTTGGTAAGTTTTCCTTGTTATTTTATGAGGGATTAACTCGAAGAGAAGATTATTTATACTCATATAAGCAAAAATAGATATTTTACGATCAACGCGTAACGGAAAGATTCAGCATTTCTTTTTGTGTTTTGATAACTTGCATAGTCAGCGTTTTTTAAGCGATTAACAATGAAAAAAAACCAATAGCATGGTTTTGGAAAACTTATTCAGTTGAATTTACAAGTAAATATTAAATATTCCTAAGTTTAATAAGTGCAACACTGTTGGTGTAATTTTTTCTTCGATTCACAAATCAAAATATAATAATTTAAAAATACAACATCATGACAGCAAACAACAAAGAATTATTATACTGTTCCGAGTAAAAACTTTCAAGTTGCCAGAAAAGTTAGCAAATATTTTATCAAATGATACCTATGAATTATTCTTGAGCCCGACAAAGTTTTTACTGACCGTCTCTGGTTTTCGCAAAAAAAAAACAACGTTCGCTCCGTTGTGTTTTTAATTTTATTTTATTTCTCGACATTTTACTTTTAAGCTAGGTACTACTTATATGCACTATACTTACTTCGATGCACGTAAAAACCGTGTTTTTTATAAGTCTTTCTATGTACTGAAATGACTGTATGGTCTGACAAAAAATCCAGTTACGGCATTCAAATCAACACATATACTTTTTAGTTACTATGGTAGTAAAAAACGACAAAAACATTTATTTTCGCCATGAATTTGTAGATTTACCCTAAAATATTTTCATGATTATTATTTATTTGACGAATTTCTTTCTTTTCTCGTTTCACAGATCGTTCTTAATCTCTGCTTACGCAATATCTATAACTCTTTCCGAGGATTACAAATGAAGAATACGCATTCAGAAATGCGAACATGTTTCGTTTTAAATACTTTTCTCGATAATGAAATTCAGGGACATGCTCCAAAACATCTCAAATTTTCCGTGACCCCGTCCGGACTTTCATCTTCGAGATTAATTTTAAATTAGATTAGATTAATCTTTAGAATCTGTATCGTTGACATTTTTATACAATAGCTCCTTAATATTTTCAGTTACCTACGTATAAAGTGGGATTGTGTAGGTTGTTTTTTTTATGTATTCCGCAAATTATGTACTTACCTATATCTGATTTATAGATTTTTAATTAACACGTAAATAAACACACGTACAACGAACGTACAAAATTGATTGTTACATTTGTAACTGCGTTTTGACTAGTAGATTAGTAGATAATAATAAAATTTATGTAGTCCATGTAAAAGGCAGTTAAATAAATTTTTCTTTTAAACTTTTGTTACTTTTAATAAATTTTTGTACTTTAGCACACTAATTGAAATAGGTTGGTATGCGTTTTTTGCCATATATCTCTATAACTAAAGTTTTAACCAACGACAATTTACATACTTACTACGTTGGCTCAGCGATCGAAGTGTGTCTTGGCCTCCGATACGAGAGAACGCCACTTGTCCCGGTCTTGTGCGGTTTCTCGCCAGTCGCCAGCTTGAAGCTCGCGAAGATCCGCTTCTACCAAATCACACCATCAATATCGGGGACGGCTTACCAGTCTTCACGCTAGTGGTTTACCCATGTAGGCCCTTTTGACGCTTCGATCTTCACCCATTCTTTCTAAATGGCCGAGCACGCGGAGTCTGTGGGCTTTAGTCTCTCCTATAATATTAGGATCGTCAAACAGGTCATCGATCACAGCGTTTTAGAGGCCTCCAGGTTCCATCCGCCCTCTGCCTTGGACCAAACATTTTCTGAGGATCCTCCTTTCAGCCACCAGAAGTTTGTATTTCTCTTTAAGTGTAAGTGCCCGAGCCTCACATCCGTACATGAGAATGAGCCTTATAAATTCGGATCTTGGTGTTTCTGATAAGAATCTTGGACACTAACACCTTTTACAAGGCAGCGGTGCATCGAAGAGCATTCTGAATGCGGATGTCAATTTCTTGTTTGCGGGTATTAGCATCGTTGACGGTGCAGCCCGTATTACAGCACTAAATTAAAGAGCATTGGCGAAAGGGCACCCCCCTGCTTAAGGCCCGTGACCACAGAGAGCTCCTTCGTCAATTCTCCTGCACCCTGACTCTCATTCTGCTCTCCTTTGTGGCCGCCTGGATTAAATTGATAAGCTTTTTAGGGATGTTGAAGTTAATTTAATGTATTATGAATATTAGAAATATTATGAATAGGGCACTTCTGTCTATGCTGTCGTAGGTCTAAATCCACGAATAGCACAGATGCTCTGTGCATATTCCCACCTTTTCTCCATCAGCTGCTTCAGGAGAAATATTTGATCGACGGTACTGCGGTTTGATCGAAACCCACACTGATAGTCGCCGATGATACTATCCGCGTAGGGTTGCAGTGTCCTTAGAAGAACGTAGGCTAGGACTTTGTACGCTGTTGAGAGTAGTGCAATTCCGCGGTAGTTCATGCACTTCTTTTGCTGCCTTTCTTTTGGACAGGGCATGACACCGACATTCCATTCGCTAAGATGCTGTTCAGCTTCCCAGATCTTAAGCAATATCTCATACATTTTGGATGGCAGTTTGGACCTCTTCAAAAGTTGGAGGCTCAACGTTCTCCTCGACGTCTTCTGTCAGACGAGGGACAGGCTCCTCGATCAGGCAATTAAGTAGGTCCTGAAAGTATTGACGCCATTGCTTCCTCATCGTTTCTTTATACGTGATCAAGTTTCCAGCGCAATCCTCAAGTATTTGAGCTGTGAGCTAAAACACTTTTTTTCCAAGATCTAACTTCTTGATAAAATCTTCTGGATTAATTTGCTGTGATGAGCGTCTCCATGTCCCGTACTATTTTATCAATGTGTTCTCCACGTCCCGTACTATTTTATCAAAGTGTTCAACGACAATTTAGGTATAGAATACACGTACTCAATATGCCCGTATTTTATTTGTTAAACTGCTTTCTTATACAATTTAACTCATAGCCTCAAACAGAAAATAATTTTCTAAAATAAAAGCGAAGACGAACAATAAATATGTATTTATCATTAACGCAACAAATTAAATTTATCCTCAACAACAGTATTTTATATTTCGTCGGGCGGATAAGCGACTATTTGCATTCTCCAACAAATGTTTAGGTTTAGGATGTGTATTCTGAGTAGGATTAGGGGATTTAAGCAACTCTTGAAAATATTCGTTTTAATCCAGCTGTTAAAAAAATATTAAACAAAATACAGATTGATCAGGAAGCGGTAGATAACAGAAGTTAAATAATAATAAAAAAAACACATTCAATCTCTTCTATGATATATTAAATATGTATATTATATATAATATCTTCCTCATATAATAAATATGTTTCAAGATTGTAGATTTGTGTTTGGCAACGACATGTTCCTTTGTAAATGTTGTCGCTTCTGTTAAAGCTGATAAGTTTCTTGCGGCCGTTCTTCTTATCAGTTAAAAGATGTCGTAAATGGCTGAAAAAAATGGACGATTCGAAAGGACTTATCTATAAGTCTATATGAATAAAAATCTTTGACTTTGACTTCTAAGCTAAAAAATCGTCATATTGGATATGATATTATATATGTTTACTTGGAGCGGATATTATGTCATACCAGCTCGATTTGTGAAAATAAGGAAGACCTTTTATTGGAATTAAATTGCTATCTCTTTCAAAAATAGCAATTTGATTCCCATGCCGTGCTGTTTCGTGTCTTTTGTCCTACTTGTCAGTAAAACATGACAGTTGTCTGTCTGTCACAGATTTCAACGCAAATTACTATGAAGGTAATATATATTATAAAACATCATGGTCTAAAATAGCCATTTACTGTATTACCACCGACACGAAAAACTGCGACCATTCCAAATACTTCAATTAAATATCCTATTTCTGATGCCTAAAACCTAAATACAAGAGTAAAATAACAAATACTCGAAAAACTACGAATGTACAATACAACAGACAAGTTAGAAGGATTTTTTTTTCATGAGCGGACATACCGTTTTGTCCATTTGTTAGCAAACCTTTTGTGAAGTCAACAAGCCCAGCTCAGCCTATGTCGAAGGGATTACAAACCGACGAAAAATTTCACATATCCCGATAGAAAATCGCAGATTGAATAGAAACGTTGTTCTGACTAGAGTAGGGTGAGCATACTATGTGATTCGTGTAGGATTGTGGCTGTAAATATTATAGTACTAGTGGCCGCCCGCGATTTCACCCTTTTTGTTGCCGATCTCGAGGGAATGCCAAATATTATCGTCGTTAAAGTATCTGATAAAATGTTTCAAGTTAAGCCATAACCAATGGAAATAAGGATTATTTTTTATTTCAATTTAGTGTCAAGACCAAGTCAAATTAAATTGTATTTTTTTTTCCTCAAATAAACTTATGAAATAAGTGCTTTCGAATAGTCTTTTTTTCCTTCCAGTCATACAGAACATCTTGGAAACGTAGTGATTTCAACTTCCGACTCTTACATCGACAGAGCGTAGTGGAGGCGAAATACAAGAAAAGCTGACCTTACCACCTTTGGTTGTATATCTTAGGAGTGAAAGTCTCATAAAGGATCTACGAGGTTAATAAAGGCTTTGAACTACATGCTCATTTTGACATTTATTTTGAATTCCTATTTTATTACCTAATCAACTTCCAAGTGGTGCCCTTAGTACGAGTTTGGCTAACTTGGTATATATTTTTATTTTATTTTTTATGAACGACACGGGGAGACTCTTAGCCTTCATCATACCTGTCGTTAAGTATTGATAAGGCTGAAGATGGGAGCGAGCCTCTCCCGGAGTCCTCAATCACTGAGGAACTGGCTATCTTATCTCTAACTGTCGGAACATAACAATGCTGAAAACATTGTTGTTATGGCGTCAGACTTAGATAAGATGGTGGTAGCTAGCCAGGCGGACTTACAACGAGTCCTTCCACCAACCAAACCGAATACAATATGTCCGGCGCTGGGAATCGAACCCGGGACCTCTGGGTCTGATACCTGTGGTTGTACCACTAGACCGCAGAGGCGGTTAAATATAAACGTTTTCAAAATCAATCGCTTTGTCTCGATATGAGTAGTTGTCGAAAAGGTTAACAGTAAATGTCAACTCGAACTAACCAGGCTCTGACCAGCGAATATATTAAACCAACACTTAATTGACACAATATGAGCACAGATGAATTCCGTACAAATAGCTTGCTTTGTCGACGATGAATTCGATATGTGATGTTGCAGCACAATACACTAATTGCGCATACCATTCCTCGTAATCAAATTTTATTAGACACTCCATTGTTTAGATTGAATGTTTCAGAATGCATATTTGAATCCTGCGGGCCTACCATCATCTATTGAAACCATCATGTCATAACAACGTTTATTGAAGTTGTCACATTTTGACACGATTGGAGGTGATGATTGAGCGAAGATGTCACAAAACTTCCGTTAAGAAAGTACTATTGTAAAACATTTCATTTTATGTATTTGCATGTGCAATAAAGAGTATAATAATAATAAGCTTATCTAACACAATATAAAAAAAAACAAAAGAAATTTAATATTTAAAAACCGATTTCAAAAGGGAAAATATAAAAATGAAACCAAAAATACTTAATAATAAAATAACCATAAACAGAAACCGTCTTCAAAATATACTTTTTGGAGTCGGTGCTAGGCAGAGCATCAATTTAATAGTTTCGATGACCACGTGTGGTCTTCATCATCAGCTCCACTCACCAAATGGTACTTTATAGAAGTAAATGCACGAGTTACTTAAGAAAACACCGATGTAGGTGTGCCAATAACATTTGAAGTTCCCTGGATTTCTCCAGGATTCCATCATCAGATCCTGTCATTGGAATTTAAATAGGCAGTTTGTCGCGAAAATTCAAGGGATATCAGTGGGACTCGATATAACTGACTAAATCCCAAGCGAACGTTATTATACATTTTTGAGCCTTATAAAAGTAACTCGTAACACAGTATATCACTAGTAGAAAACCTCTCAGAAATTGCATACTAATAGATATGTTCCAACCAACAAATAACGACGCCAAACATTTTAAGCCCCATAATATCTCATTCTGGTTCGCGGGACACAAGAAAGACTGCGTTGCGTGTCACAGTATTACGTTTACCCTCGTAGATAAATCCTCGTCATTAGCGCGTGTGTAACGGCCCTAAAGTTTCCCGGGTCTGAAAAAACAAAGAATGATCTAATGTCACATAAGCTAACGTTGAAAATGTATGCTATACAAGTCTAAGTGAACCATCAAAGAGGATCAGTAGACCTAGCACGAATA
Source organism: Chrysoteuchia culmella (assembly GCA_910589605.1). Taxonomy (NCBI): domain Eukaryota; kingdom Metazoa; phylum Arthropoda; class Insecta; order Lepidoptera; family Crambidae; genus Chrysoteuchia; species Chrysoteuchia culmella. Next base: position 13,058,944 of record OU342651.1, on the reverse strand, counting down.
ACTTTTAAATAATTATCGAGGAAGTAAAGTAAAAAAATGTATGACATATTGAGCAGAGTTCCTACCGGAATTAACACTATTGAGGACTTTTCTAGGAACTTTTTTTTATATATCTGGAAAACACTTACCTTCGTTACAAATTCATCTTATCATTCTTTTACATTAGGTAATAGAATGATAAGATGAATTTGCTGGTGTTGAAGGTAAGATTGCGCTTCACCCGAAATCTGAAACTGGCTAAAACAAAATTGTTTTAGCGTCATACTTTGTTGAGATGGTGATGCCCAGGTCGATTTAGAACAGTAGCTACCACCAACCAAACCGAATACAATATATTTCAGGCATATCATGAATAACAAACTATCCAAATATTGTACTAACATCTAAAAGTAAGATGCTAAGTTTGAAACCTTTGAAGAAAATAAATGCTTACTGTGACCACCAAAACGTTTCCTAACTGATCCTATTCCGAGGCACATCTATCATTCCATTATGACCCTTATTTATTCGGCAGAGCGATGAATACCACCGTTGTCCGTATTACAGGAGCGAATGATAAAGAGTTGTGGTCCGTTACAATTGCGGTGTGATTGATGAGAATCATCATTCGAGGAAGGTTACCTTCTATTTACCGTGGCCCTGGTGATTTGTTCCCGGAGAAGCCAGGTAAGCGCTGACCGAAAGAATATTTAAGGGTATTATCACGGATAACAAGAAAGCGGTTAACAATAATGATACGAATTTAATACAGAAACAACCGTCTCTGTTGTCTAGTACCATACAGACCACGCACCGGTATCAGAACTAAGCGTGGAAAAAGAGACATTATTTACTTCATAATTGTCACCACGTAATACGTGGATTCTCAGCCTTCGAGAAATAGTTATTTGTTATACAAGGCTGGAAAGTTGGTTATTAGCTGCGAGTTACCTCTATTGAAATCTGAATCGAAGGCGAGGATTTCAAAGGTACAAGACGCTAAAAACTTTTCTGCCGAGCGCAACACACTATGTTTCACCTCACAACAGGCGAGGAACATTTTATGATTGGTTAAAAAAAATCTTTAAACATTAAGTTTAATCTAAATATACCTTATTCTTGTTTGTTTAATGATATAAAAAAAATAAAAAAATAAAAAACGGAGTATTTTAATTAATTCAAAGCTTATGGTAAATTTTAAATAGAAAAATATTGGAAAAAATTAACTCGGCCACAAGTGAATTCTCAGACGGGAATCGAACCCGCGACCTTTGGAAATCCGGTCCAATGCTCTAACCGCTGAGCTACCGAGACTTGCGAACCACCGTCGAAATTCTCCAATACTTTTATATTTTTAATACGCTGTAGGCCAGCGTTGTCACATCAATGCTAGGAATATCCTTGCATTCGAAAGAAACACCTTTTCAGGTGTTTAACGATCGATTAAGATGCAACTGCCAATAATTTATGATTTTGTAATTTTTGCATTTTTCAATGCTATTTTTATACTTATGGTAAATTTTAAATAGAAAAATATTGGAAAAAATTAACTCGGCCACAAGTGAATTCTCAGACGGGAATCCAACCCGCGACCTTTGGAAATCCGGTCCAATGCTCTAACCGCTGAGCTACCGAGACTTGCGAACCACCGTCGAAATTCTCCAATACTTTTATATTTTTAATACGCTGTAGGCCAGCGTTGTCACATCAATGCTAGGAATATCCTTGCATTCGAAAGAAACATCTTTTCAGGTGTTTAACGATCGATTAAGATGCAACTGCCAATAATTTATGATTTTGTAATTTTTGCATTTTTCAATGCTATTTTTATACTTATGGTAAATTTTAAATAGAAAAATATTGGAAAAAATTAACTCGGCCACAAGTGAATTCTCAGACGGGAATCGAACCCGCGACCTATGGAAATCCGGTCCAATGCTCTAACCGCTGAGCTACCTAGACTTGCGAACCACTGTCGAAATTCTCCAATACTTTTAAATTTTTATACGCTGTAGGCCAGCGTTGTCACATCAATGCTAGGAATATCCTTGCATTCGAAAGAAACATCTTTTCAGGTGTTTAACGATCGATTAAGATGCAACTGCCAATAATTTATGATTTTGTAATTTTTGCATTTTTCAATGCTATTTTTATACTATGGTAAATTTTAAATAGAAAAATATTGGAAAAAATTAACTCGGCCACAAGTGAATTTTCAGACGGGAATCGAACCCGCGACCTTTGGAAATCCGGTCCAATGCTCTAACCGCTGAGCTACCGAGACTTGCGAACCACCGCCGAAATTCTCCAATACTTTTATATTTTTAATACGCTGTAGGCCAGCGTTGTCACATCAATGCTAGGAATATCCTTGCATTCGAAAGAAACATCTTTTCAGGTGTTTAACGATCGATTAAGATGCAACTGCCAATAATTTATGATTTTGTAATTAAAATAAATATAAAAAGTAAAAAAAAGTCAATAGTGCGATTCGGAACGCATTATGACATATTTTTAGGTATTAAATTATAAAAGTACTTCACCGCGCTAGGCCGCAAAATGCCATTTTCTACGTGTAAACTGAATGATAAATCCTTCTTTTCCGAGCGTGTGAGATAAAAAGGAAATATCCAAAATTGCACGCAGTTGCGAACGGACAGGCATGGCATGGAATGTCCAATCATACAGCAACTTTTTATTCAAAACATTAGCACGCGACATTCACCCGCTTATGATTTGTATTCTCTTTCTGGCCAGTGGGTATTGAAGACGATCACCGACATTAAACAGTGAATTTAAGACACATATGATTAACGTAATAATGGCTTCCCGCGCAGCTGCGTGGACTCAAGGTCGCAGAGCCTAAGACCTTTCCGACAATCAGGAGAAGCTTTGGAAGGTTTCTTCAAAATTCGTCTGTAAGTTCTTACGTGACTAACAATCATCCATACATTTTCATAAAGTTCATGCTCATTTTCTTTCTTTTCTTTTTCTTCATAGTCATAGTCTTATAGTTTAATGCATTGTTACTTTGTACGTTAGCTGTGTAGTGTCGGCTTAGAATAGCACTACACCCTCTCATCCCGTGGGTGTCGTAAAAGGCGACTAAGGGACTCAGCCTTCAGGCGACGGGCAGCAGCGTCTCTTGCATACTTGGCCATACTGCGATCGCCAACCCGCCTGCCAAGCGTGGCGATTATGGTAAACCCCCCCTTTTGGGAGGCCTATACCCAGCAGTGGGTGTTATATGGCTGAGACGACGTTAATGTTTACCATACCACAAGAGCTAAAAATTTTATTTATAGATTTTAAATTCTGGTTGGACTTATCAAATATGTTTTAACACAATTTACTGACGTTGTTTATGATTTTTTAATTTTTGCATTTTTCAATGCTATTTTTATACTTATGATAATAATATATTTTAAATAGAAAATATTGGAAAAAATTCACTCGGCCACAAGTGAATTCTCAGATGGGAATCGAACCCACGACCTTTGAAAATCCGGTCCAAAGGGAAGACTCATAAAGTAAGATATATATTAACTACTCTGTCATACTAAACTTCTTCTAACTTGACGATTTAAATGTTCTTCCTTTTTATTTCACCTAAGATCCTAAAACACGGGATATTTTCTTCATTATATCAAGGCGCCTCAATAATATCAATCACGGGACCGAAAAACACTTGAGCCACATATGTAGCGGAAGAGATAAGAAAGTCTCACGGCGTCAAAGCCCGACGAAATAAAGCTGCCTCATTGTTTCAAGTCAAGTATAAAGGGATACAAAGCTTTGTTCTTCAAACGTATTGATTAAGGTCTTACTTTTACCTTTAAACGACAAACGGCTGTTTGAGATGAAGTCAGTACATACAACAACCACAGACAATGATTGCTACGTTTTTAAGCCGGGTATGAAAATGAAAACAGGGGGCTTACCATGAAATGACCTCTTGCAATCCTTTTTAGACTATTTTCAGGTCGTGAGAATTAGAAACCGCCATACTGCGCGTTTATTGGCGTCCCACTCTACCTACTTTACCTACTCACCTAAAAGAATTGCATAAGACGTCATGGTACGCCTCAAGTTGTTGAAATTATTGCCTGTTCGCTTTTCTCTACCCGAAGATTTAGGGTATATTTATAACGGTAAAAATCTACTATTCCATGTAACATGTAAATATGTTCATATCCTATCATCATTATCATCAGCCCAGGGGCGTAGCTACCGCCTTATCAATTATACGGGGGCCCGAGGCTAGGGGGCGCCCCAAAAGCCAAACGAGTGTAAGCAAAAATTCGTAAAATGTTATCCACAATGTCACGTGAACTCTTAAGCCGTAATTCCCGAGAAAAATCATATCATTAGAAGTGCCCAAGGGTACCTACAGAAGCTTTCAGTTAAAAAAGAAGTTTAACACCTAAAATTAAAGAATCTTTTAAATCTATTCCTATCCTTCTTAATCTTAATATAAAATTGCTTAACCTTATGCATTCTTAAAATCCACTAAGCCTATTCTTAACTTACGGGCACAATATCGACTACCTAAAGCTTAAGCTATTCTTAATATTAATGTTTTAAAATAGTTAAGAATAACCTTAGGCGATTCTTAAGTTTAGTGCAAATGGGTGTTAGAATTGTAATGGTACTTATTAGAATTCTTGAGTAGTTCCAATGATTCAAAGATTTTCATTCGAAAAAGTGAAGAGCTTTTCCGGTTGGAATACCTAAAATATGTCGCGAGGCTATGAAATCGAGACGAGTTTCTTGCCAGTTGTTTTCCCGCCCAAAATGATGGCGTAGCTTCTTATCTTTATCCGACTACAAAAAATTAAGATGTTACCTCAAAAAAATTAAGATGTTACCTACCTACCAAAACGTCACGTAGGTTTATTATTTTAATATATGTTTTCCGACGACTCAAGACTGTAGAACTGATTGAAATGATTCAAACTTTATAACAACAGGGGTGCGGTTGCGTAAGGAAATCGTATTCATTTGACAGTTCATATTGTATTCGATCGGCTGCAATTTGTATGGAATGACATATCATATGATACAATATGAATTGTTAAATTAATACGATTGACTTTACGCAATCGCCTAGCAAGTTCGTTCCCAAGTTAGTCCCTTTTTTAAATTTTGAAATCGTTTCAGTAGTTCTCTGGAAATCTAGAAAATATTGCCGTTTTCGTAGTGATTACATAGATGAAATGATTGTGTATGGATCGATTTTTATGGGACATAATGTAACTATGAAAAACTCAAAAAAAAACCGACTTGAAAAAGTAACAAAATAAAACTTTTGGCGTTGGTGCTAGCCAAGGCAAGAAAATTAAAAATATGATACAAAATGTAGAACGCCTTAGCACCGAATCCAAGTACTTTTTTTACTTTTTGAGGTCGGTTTTAATATTTTTCATTAAAAAATTTGATGCTGTTGTGGCATTCCCATGTGATTATAACAGATAATATTGAGTTTGAGTTTAACCTAGAAATTAGCTTAAGTTATAATCCAGGCTATCTTTCTTCTATCTGTGTGAAATTTCATCCAAATCGGTTTATCCATACATCTTCACAAATTTTGGCATATATAAATGAATGGGATAGGATATTTTAAAAATATAATTTTATTGCGATTATAATGTGCGCTTTTTTGTTCCTTTATAAATATTCTCCCCTTTATTAGGGCCCCCAAATTTTTTTTTGATACGGGGCCCCGCTAAGGCTAGCTACGCCACTGCACCAGCCCATCATCGTCTACTGCTGGACACAGGCTGAAACCGTTTGTTCCCAACAAGTCACAGTGTTACTCGTTGGGATAAAAATAATAATTCCCAACGAGTCACATCCTGAAGGATATTACACGTTAGGGAAAAAAACTTCTTAACCTGCTACACTCTAAACAAAGACTTTTAGTAACTTCTCAAAACACTTAAAATAAAATAACACCTGTTAGCTAAACAGGTGTTATTTTATTTTAAGTGTTGCGATCCTGGTACTTTCCCCCAAAAATATTCCATACCTTCGAGGTGTGACTCGTTGGGAATTATTTTTATTCCAACGAGTAATCTGTGACTCGATGGGATTTTATTCCCAACGTGTATCAGTGTGACTCGTTTTGGTATGACTCGTTAGGAACAAACGGCAAAAATACGATTACCTTACATTCAAATGCACACAACCGATAATGGTAAATGGATAATCCGTGGCTACTCTCATTCGACTCCTGTAAAAAAAAAAATCTGACTGACACTCAAAATGAAACCTGCTACCGCGACACGCCCATCCACAGTCAGCCAACAAACAAATAGACCACGTCAATGGACTTCAATACAAAAACAAAATCGCTAAAAGGTGATAGAGTACGAGGAGAGGTCGGCTATTTTGAATGTTGACTTTTAAATCAGCCTATAAAATGCTGTGTCAAACTGTACAGTCGAATTTTAGGCAATTTTCGACATATGAGCTTTTGTTCAGTGACACCACAGAACAGAAAAAACAGTGACACTCACAGAACAGATTTTTCTGTTCTGTGAGTTACACTACTTACCCTTGGCGAAGGCCTGTCTCTGCCCAAACTCTTCGTGGCCCACACAAACGAAGCCGCGGGCAGTTGCCTGTAAAAATATATTCTCTAAAAGATGCCGCAAACCATTAATCTTTCCTAAAACTGCATTTCCACTCCTAATAAATAAAGGAGTCTCTCCCTGAAAATTATAGCTAGGAGATCACTCAAAGAAATGAAATTCATTTTATTGCTGGGACTGTGGCTTTCATTCAAATACAATTTAGCTAATGTAATTGCTGTAAGGTGATTCCGCCTTAGAAGCAAAGCTGAAAAGGAACGTCCTGTTTTGGGCTTAAAAATTCCCCTAAAATTTAATGGGGTTGTGGTAGGTATAGCGGAATTAAACTTAAGTCTGATGGATATAGTAATATTTTAAAGTTGTTTTATTTTTGTTGGGTGGTACAGTGGGAACAGTGGTTGGTACTTTTGCCCTTGCAAACTTGAATAGCAAAAAAAACAATAACAAAATAAAGTAACCAAAGCATTAATAATTCGAGCTTTTCTGTTATATAGGAATTTCAAGCTGGTTTTAGATTGCATTTCCAATCTTTTGAACATCCTCAAATAGTGGAGGGTTACGCCAGGACCTACTCCTAACTATCTAATAATATTTTGCGAGCTGTCTAATTAGAAAAAATATATATTGACAGGTTTTATTGTCGGTACTTATAGAAAACTCTTCTACCGTGAGTTCCGAACTTGTTTGACCTTCAACAGTGAATTCAATATCCTTACCACAAACATGTACATGTTCACAGCCTAGATTAAATAAATGAGTTTGATACAATGTTTAAAGCCTTTAACCAAAAGCATTAAATGCGGCCAAAAAACAGATACTAACTCACTCAGAGACAGTAATCAAATGGAGCCCGTCTAACTAAATTAGGGTTCATTGAGCCAAAAAGCCTATCATAGTAAAGCGAAAGCGACAGAAAGTATTTGTGTGAAGCCTTTTCAAGGCAGTCAATAATTTTAGACAGCGATTGTATTGTATGTAATTGTTATTGTCTTTTGTTTTATTAATTAACTCTTTCAGCTCATAAAGAATAACTCTCTTGCACCTGATAAAAAATATTTTCTATAAGATTTGTTGTAATGTCTAAATTAATTTTCTTTTCATATTATTTTTACATATCATTGAAAAAAGGTTATTTAATTTTTATATCTTACACTTATACTGTAACGTCTTACTCATAACTTTGGTGAATGGCAGTGTTCAGTAAAATCTATGCTGATTTTTGTAACACTGCAATAGATTAAACTATGATGTATATCTTGTATATTATAAATAAATAAAAATAATAATAAATAAAAACCTGCTATGCTACCAAATGGTATGTTCGAGAATCTGTCAAAATCGTCATCAGTTTCGCATATTCTTTGACGAATATTTACAGCTGACAAGCAAAAAGGCACTGAAAGCAAATGCTATAGAAACTCTAGCGAGTCAAACGTTACAGCTTCGACAGAATTCTGCCAACTTTTCCACACTAGCGAATATAGCGGCAGAGGTGAACGATTTCGCTAGCCTCGCTACTATAAATTTAATGAAAGCTATACAGGACCAATAAACAAAATGCCGCTATGGCCGGGACCAAAGGTTAAAGAGCTTGCCAAGTAAATGGAATCAAAAGCATCAAGAAGAGTTGTGCGTATGAACTTGTTCTATAGTATTTGGTGAAAGTCATACTGAAAGCATCCATGATAGATACTGAGTTACAGAATTAGGCACCTGTCCTATTACCTCTGAGAGCTAATTCTGCTGAACTAAACGGAAAGAGGTAAACTGATTTTACGGTCTGCCTCTCACATTTACGAGTTACGAGTTGTGGTTTATTTGTGAAGAGCAAAAGAGTTCGTTTTAAGTGCAGATTAGGATTTACTGAGAATTTCTCCTATTTAAAACAAGATAAAGGTGAATTTAAAAATGTTGAGCACTCAGCACATGTCGTTTTAGAATAAGTCTCGGTATTAGACTCTATCAATTTTATCCTTTAATTTGTATTTTTGTTCTTTAAATTTTGTAATTTTGTTTTTATTTAAATACAGTGCTATTTTATTAACCGACTTAAAAAAATGAGAAGGTTATAAATTCGTCGCGTATATTTTTTTATGTATGTTCACCGATTACTCGAGAATAAAATGATTCAAATGTTATAACGTCAGATTCCCAAACCATTTATTGAAATTTTAAAACGGTTCTGTAGTTTTTAGGAAATCTTGATAAAACTGATGTTTTTTCGATCAAATGGTTTGTCACAAACCCGTTCATTTCGGTGTGACTCGAACTAGTAGTGTCGGCATCTAAAATAAACCGACTTCAAAAATCAAAAATCGGCCAAGTGCGTGTCGGACAGTGTGGGCCCCGCGCAGTATAAGGCTCCGTAATCAAAATACCAATAACATTTTTTGTCTGCACAGATTACTTTGTTTTCATAGTGTTTGTATAAATTACAAAGTTATATTTGCGGTTACGAAAAGAGTATATTTCTACTGCTAACTATATTTCGTCAAACCAATTTTCGTTGAGTTTTTATTAAGGTCTACAGCATATATATATATATATATATATATATTTTTTTTTCACTTTCTTATTTCAAACGGTTACATCGGTTGAATTTGAGAAAAAATGGTCTTAGAAAACTCAATGTTATTTTTAATATCCTATCTAAAGACATTTTTTAATTTTCAGTTCCATGTATGTCGAGCCTCCTTAATCTTTTATTTTTATTTATTTTTGTGTAAAAATCGTAAAGCCGTTTACAGAACATCTACATACCAAGTTACAACTATGCAATCTTAATACTTTCGGAATAAAGTGGCTGTGACATACGGATGGACGTACAGACAGACAGACATGACGAATCTATAAGGGTTCCATTTTTTTCCATTGGGCTACGGAAACCTAAAAAGTAAAAAATAAGCCTATTGGGGTCGGTGCCACCCATGGCATCGATGGTGCATTCTTTAAATTCTACATTGTTTTTCTATACTTCTTGCCATGGCTGTCACCGACTGCAAAAGGCTTATTTTTCCCTTTTTTTATTTTTGAAGTCGGTTTTTTATTATTTTGCATTTTTTCTACTTAAGACCTTTAAATTTAAAATACTTATTTTTATTTATTTATAAAAGTATACCATAAACAATAATAATAATTTTGAAGCAGGAAAATATCCTCCAGCTCTCTACTACGGGAACCCGAACAAAAATTTTTGGCTGCACGCGCCATAGTTTTTCCATGTGAGGTACCAAGAAATTACTTAGACCAATATTCAATCACTTTTTAAATTTGTGAGCCGCATTAATTATAATTAATCTATATGAAATTTTCCCGAGCACCACCTGCATTATAACTAGGAATTTTCATTATCCATAAGCTTCATAGCCTTTTTTTAATAAAGTTCCACAACAAATGATTGAGCGAGCTGCCTTTGCATAAATCTATACTAATATCATAAAGCTGATGAGTTGTTTATTTGAACGCGCTAATCTCAGGCACTACTGGACCGATTTAGAAAATTCTTAGTCCATTAGAAAGCTACATTTCTCCCAGGTGACATAGGCTATATTTTATCCCGATATTCCCACGGGAACGGACACCACGCGGGTAAAACCGCGAGGATCCGCTAGTTTAAAATATATAACGCTCTGATAATGAAGACTCTGATAATAAAGACGCTCTCATGCAAAGGTATGTTAATTACGTGGCAGATAATTATTTAAAAGACCAAAATGCATGGATGTGTTACTAACATAAAACATAACTATTGTTAGTATTTGATAGAATCGTGCGTTACTTGGCGGAAATCCATATCTTAGTAGAAAACGAAAATTATGTCGCGTAAAAAATAAAAAATGCAGATGCAGCCCAGTGACACACCTTGCACCTTCACCGACTACTCTACACGTGTTTCGCCCACACACGGAGCATCCTCAGGAGTTGTTAGACCGTGCCAATCTCAGCACCGTGACTCGGTACACGTGTAGAGTAGTCGGTGAAGGTGCAAGGTGTGTCACTGGGCTGCATCTGCATTTTTTCTTGCGGAATTACGCGACATATTTTTCGTTTTCTAATAACTATTGTTATTGTATAAAAGGAAAATATTCGAATAACTAAGTATGAGAAAATGTTCCTCTTATATTAAACTAGCGGATCCTCGCGGTTTTACCCGTGGGAATCTCGGGATAAAATATAGCCTATGTCACTCGGGAGAAATGTAGCTTTCTAATGGTTTAAGAATTTTCTAAATCGGTCCAGTAGTTCCTGAGATTAGCGCGTTCAAACAAACAAACTCTTCGGCTTTATAATAACAGTATACATTTTTATTCTTAAGATAAATTTCAAATAGAAAAATATTAAAAAATATCAACTTGGCCACGAGTGAATTCTTAGATGGGACTCGAATCCATGACCTTTGGAAATTCGGTCCACTGCCTCCACTGCGGTCAATTGTGGCCGAGTTTATTTTTTCAAATATTTTTCTTTTTAAAATGTATCATAAGTATAAATATAAGATTGAAAATGCATAAATACCTATATTTCAAGATTGTAGATTTATGTCTGGCAACGATATGTTCCATTGTAAGTAAATGTTGATGTTTCTGTTCTGTTCAAGCTGATAAGTTTCTTGTGGGCGTTCTTCTTATTAGTGAAAAGATATCCGAATGGCTGGTATGGAAAAAAAATACTATTCGAAGTGATTCGAAAGCACTTATCTATAAGTCTATTTGAATAAAAATCTGACTTTGACTTTCATAGGAACTAAATCAACCTCTTACAGAAATGAATGAGCAAAGTCACCCAATGAATACGTTGCAGTCACGTAGTTAACCCGAAATAGGACGAATCACGTGTGAGAGGACGAACATGAAAATTCCATTTAACATGTGGATGCCACTGACGACACGAATAGTCATGAAATGACGTCATTGTAGTGGATACGTGGTTGCTAAAAGAAAGTAAATGCACCTACATTTGGTTTGGTTGTGGGTTTCAGGAAATGTGCCTAAACTTTTTTTTTAGGTAAGTATATAAAATTGTATAGGTACCTATTTAATAAACTAGGTTTAAGCACGTTGAGCAACTCATAACGTTAACCTAAACTCCAAATCGTTTGAAAAAGAAGTAGCTAAATTTTAAGATCAAAATGTTTGTTCAATTGTAGCGTGTTTGCGCTGCTATCAGTACTTATCGAAAACATAAAATATAATCATACTCAGTTGGACAAGTCTAATAGGTAGGTAATTGTGGAGTCTCTGAGGGAGTATTCATGGAAGACGAGATTTACCACATACCTACCCTCTCCGTGTTTTGAGAAACTTTTCCAAGGTCAGGAAAACCTCACTCGTCATGTAATACTTAACACAATAGAAGCCGCACAAATCTAAAGCTTGATGACTGGTTGACACGATGCGAGATTTGAGATGGAAGGATGTAGTGTCAAAGGATGTGAAAGAGCATCAAGTAACCGACTCTGAAGTCGTAGAAAGAGCGAAGTTGTGGATAAAGATTAGGACAGCTGACCCCACCACCACGAACCACGAGCGACATATAGCTGGAGAGAACTTAGAGATAAATGTTTGAAAAAAAACGCATCAAAATCGATCCATTCGTTTAGGAGCTACGTTGCACCAGACAGACAGACTGATACACACACATGTCAAACTTATAACACCCCTATTTTTGCGTCGGGGTTTTAAAACATTCAGTGTGTACGAAAGCCATTCATATTTACACACACGCTCTTTTACGCTCTTTTTCGCACTTGAAAATATTTGACGTGCATGTAAAGATGCAAAAGGAGAACGAGATATATTAATATATTATATTAATTTGCTAAATTTAACCGTCTCTGTGGTCTAATGGTACAACAACCGGTATCAGACCCAGGGGTCCCGGGTATTCGATTCCAAGCGGGGGTGCATATTGTATTCGTCGGTTTAGTTGGTGGTAGGATTTGTAGTAAGTCCGCCTGTCTAGCTACCACCATCTTATCTAAGTCTGACGCCATAACAACAATGTTTTCAGCATTGTTGTGTTCCGGCAGTTAGACATTAGATAGCCAGTTGCTCAGTGATTGACGATTCCGGGAGAGGCTCGCTTCCATCTTCAGCCTTATCAATACTTTAACATGAGATATGATGAAGCCTAAGAGTCTCCCCGTCGTTCATAAAAAAATATATAATAATACCTGTTTGGCGCAGGGGTCCTAAACCCGCCTTCTATGCCAGAGGTCCCAGGTTCGATCCACGGACAAGACAAATATTTGTGTACATGAACATGTCTATTTGTCATGGTCTGGCTGTTTAATATGTACGTATAAGTACATATTAATAAATCATATATTATGTATGTCTTTACAAAAAAAAGTATATAAGTAGGTTTATCCGTTATTCACAAGTTCTTCATGAAACTTAACGTGGGCTAGATTATTGGTGTGATTGTAAGAAATTATTTATTTATATTAAGTATGCACACGTTACCTGCTCGCGCTTTTGTCACGCGTTCAAGTGCTGGGACACGCATGATTAGCCTTGATTATAAGTTACCATTATACGTGCCAGCTTTCCCATTCTCAATCGTGTAACACGCTGAATACTTCAACCATCATGTAGCTATAGTACCTTGTACAACGCGTAATCGCATAGGTTATCAACTACACAATGTTACATGGGCGAGATTCTTTCTGGCCAACCTGGACATATTTGCGGCATATTTCCGTAATGACGTCACGGCTCACATTGCGGATTCACCGCACGTTAGCCCGGCGTAGTAAATTATTGGGACGCTGGCCGCTAGAGCCGCGGCAGAGGAAATTACATCTGTAACCTGATTATTGCGAGCAAACGTTTATGAGCGGAATGCCACGGCGCCACTGTCACACTGATTTTAAATTTCACGGCTGTTGAGATTGGCTTTTTTGCCTTTGCCCGGAACTGCTGCTTTTTGTGAATTAAAATATTTTATGCGTGATGATACTGTGGGACTTACGTAATTTAATTTTGTATGAAAGTTTACGAAATGTTATGTTAAATAATATTCGCACAGTCGATGCTGTATATAAACCATGACTATCGCTTTATTGTAGGTATGTGAAATGAATTGTATAAAAAGACACACTTTTTTTAGTAATTGCAATGTGAGTAACACAGTGTGTGAGTGGCACAGTGTTTGACATATACAAAAAAGTCGCTTTTGTTCCTGTTTCATGCTTACAAGTTAAAATACTTTTTATCGCAAAGACGGACACGGTTTTATAGGATAAAAATGTATTTCTTTATTGTGTTGCTTTCTTTTTTGTTATGTATTTACTATTTTTTTAAAGAAAGCCTTTCAAGATTCCACCAGATGTTATTGTAAGTAACGAAAGAAATGCAAATGCTAGTTTTCTTGTAGCAAATGCAAAGACAAAGGGATTAGGTCAATCTTGTCTGATTGCAGCTTTTTGAATCAGAGAGAATTTCTCATATTTCTTTCGGTAAAAAATTTCATAATCAGAGAAAAAAATAACACCGAAGTTGTAGTTTAGGAAACGGCAAAATACAAAGAAAACGCGTAATTTGGCTATCTGACATTTTTTATTTTTTATTCATGAACTAACAAGACCAAAAGAATACGAGTTAGGTCGGTGGTTCAAATGTGTGTTCATGTTTTTGTTTTTTGGGGTTTTCCGATGTTTTGTCACCATGTGGACCATGTTCACAGGTAAGTATAGCAACTAGCTATTTATGTAGCTATACTTAAACAGTATAAAACTAAATGGATAACAAAAAGCGCGTTTTTTTAATTCGAAGTAGTTTTGTTCAAAGAGCAGTAAGTGTACGAGTGCGTGCGAAAATTTAAAGGATGAGTTTCTTTAAATGAACGACGTGGATACTCTTAGTATAAACTACTTTATATGGTAGTTTCTGAATTAAGAATTTCAAAGGGTTTGTATGAACATTTTGCTTTGGCATGAGTTTGAGATATTCTCTCAACTTTAAAATTCTCATATCAGAAACCAGCCAATAGTATTTCTCTTAAGATTACCATCAAAGGAATTTTCAACAATTACCTACTCGTATTATGATCGCAATTCAAGCATACCTAAACATCGAATCTTGCATTCATTGCGTGAACGGAGCAAGGTAAATTATTGGGATTGGGACATATGCCGTAGCCCGCGCAGGAAATTACACTTGTAATCTGATCATTACGCCAAACGTTGACAAGTGAAGGCACACGAATTCATGCCTCAATTTCGGCGACGTTCAATGAATTCTGCGATTAGTATTATTGGTTGCGGATCGAGGAGTTCGGATTACCTTTACGAGGATAGGGAGCCAGTTTTGGTGAATATTTGATAGAATTCGACTATCTCGAGCTTCATCATACTTCGGAAGAACTCGTTTCGATTCTCATTGCACTAAATTTGGGTAAAGAGAAAAGTTGGACAGACGGGACCACAAATATATGTTAAAGCTCACACTTCAAACATAATAGGAGAAGTAAAGAACAATAGAAAATCTTACGTGCGGTTCCGAAAATTGTAATAACGCAAAAGTATTCTTGATTGGCCGAGGTAACTGTTCGCAAAACGCAAAAATGTACAATTTAACAATTTCTTACATAATATATACTGTACAAATCCTTTAATCATCACTCCCATATACAAACAGAATAAAATCATTATACTTACTTAACCAAGTTTTTCCTTAAATTACTCTTCCTTTGCTGTACAAAATATTGACACTTAATAATTTAACGGTCTATAAATAAAACACTTAAGAAATTTATTAAAACACGCTTAAACTGTGAGCCGGGAACCGCGGTCGTCTGCAAACATTTCAAAGCAAGTCGTCTCGTAAGTTGAAAACAGTCAGTTGACAAAGTGAAATGCTGCAATTTATTCTTGAACCACTCGAAATGATTGCTGCGTTACGTTACGCTGGCGCTGCACGCTGGTAGGAATCTGTAAATTTTGCAGGTATATCTAACTACCCATGGCAGTTTCTGGTCTGCTATCGGGCGCGTCCCCAGGTGGTGGATAGGGGAACCAAAACCGGAGCGGTGAGCAACCGCTCTCGAACGGTTGCGGAGGTTTGAGAGGGGCTACGTGTCTGTGTTTACGAAAACGGAAACCTTTCGGATAGTACGCGTTTGATTGCGGAAATCTGAAAATAAATACGCTCTATGACTTAAATAGAGGCGGTAACCAGAAGGAAGTACACACGAGGGTAGCGAAAATTGCTAAGAGGCGGACGCTCGAAAACAGTGAGGACTGAGGGATAAGCGCGAGAGGCGCGCCTAGTTTCCCTAGGAAACTCACTTTTCGAGCGACAATCTGGAAACCTGAGAGGGACTACGCCTCGGAAGATAGTACACACGAGTCTCTTAGTGGCGGACGCTCTGAGTGAGACAATGGCCTAAGGTGACGCAAAGTGTGCGGTGAATCCGAAAGCCTATGTCTCTCACTTTCGAATGCGGGACCTGTGAGGACTACGCGTCCATATGGAGGCGGAAAATTATGGGTAGTGCGATCTAGTGGGTCCCGAGCTCGGTCGGGAGACTTTGCTCTTTAAGTTTATGGACTCCAAGCTGGTTGGTGCGCATCCGTGCAGTGCACTTTCTGGCGTTTGGGAGAAATCCCATGGGATGGCAGAAGTAGTTTCTGCATCCCGAGGCGGGCTTACTTCGGCAAGCAACCCAGTTGAGGCTATGGTGCTATGCTACAACGATGGCCATGGCCGAGACACTAGGAAAGAAAGACACGGCGAGTGGTTTATTAGTGGGTAGGCCCATCGACAGAAGAGTCACACATAACTTTTTGTTTGCTCTCCCAGGCGACATAGGTATGCGTAACGCATTTTCCACTCAATGAAAAAAAAATAGTACTACCTGCACAAATGGAGATACGCAGAGAATTCACAGTGCGGAATGCGGAGAGCCCTCGCAAACAATATCGCACCTTCTGGAGTGCTCCCTATGTCCCACCACCTGCAGTGCAAGTGAGCTAATGAAGGCAACGAATATTGCGATTCAAGTTGTTACACACAGGGCGAAATCAAGAAGGAGTCATCGATTCGAATGAAAATAGGTATTGAAAAATTATAAACACTAATATTATGTAGGCATTTCTCCTTAGTTCCAGTATTAGACCCTGAAACTCTTATTTAAATTGCGATAAAAATAATTTAAATGCAACGCCATAGCAATTTAAGAGGCCATGTTTTCAAACGATCCCTTTGTGGTGTCAGGTACTTTCATGGCGTTAATTAGAGGTAATCTCGTGATAATACGCCACATGGTCGCACTAATTACGACGAATTAAAAAGAACTTAAAAGAAATTTAAAAAGCTATTAAGATGCTGGCGATGCGAATGTTATAGACGTTTTATAACTTAAAAGCTAGGCACAGTCTCATTAAATGATCTTTCGTAAAAGGAGCTAATTAAGTTTTTTCTGACAGATGAGAAAATAGTAAATAAAAATTAAAAAATTGTTTAATACAAAATATATAAAGGTACAAAAATAAAAATTCAAGATAAAAATACTAGATAATTGAAGAGAAAAAATACAATATGGCGTCAAGATGCGCCGGTTGCTTTAAAATACCGCCCAAAAGGAATTTCTCATCTGCGCCTTGTGTAATGCGATATATGATCTAGATTGCGCAAATGAGGTCCGAGCGCAAAAAGCACTGGAATTGTCAGTCATGTATATACAAACTGCCAAAAACGGGAAATACAAATACTCCAATACGCACAGAAAAAAGTAATAACCAAAATATTACTCTGAGAAGGAGAAACATAACGCCAAATACACAAAGAAAATCAGATATACAAAGATGGGAGATGGATTTAGAAAAAAATAAAGAAGAAAACGAAAAAATCTTCCGGAAAATAGAACAACTAAAAACAGAATAGTTCCTGATACGTTTATAAGAAATTCCGAAGACACAAGTAAAAAAGTAGTCATATATGGCTTGGAAGAGTTTTATTTTGAGTCAGAATTATCACTTAACGCAAGAATAATTGAAATATTGAGGGAATACCTTAACATAGATATTTTAGGATACATTGAGGAAACACAAAGAATTGGGAAATTCTATAGGAAGACCAGACCACTACTCGTAGAACTAATTAGCAAAAGTATGGCTAAATGTTTCTTGGAAAACAACCATTACATAAAAGGGTCAGGAATATCAATATCGCCACTGCTGAATGGGGAAGCTTTGAAAACAAGTTTTTAAATTTAAAAGTATACAACCTAATTAACAATAAAAAATATGCGGTCGGAATTGTATTAGATAATGTCAAAAGCGTATGATAGGGTAAGACATGATATTCTAAAAAGTTAATTATAATAGTATAGGTATGCGAGGTGAAAGTCACAAATGGATTGCTTTTTATCAAAAAAACAGAGAACAGACGTAGAGATTGAACATTATAATGAAAACGATCATCAAGTTGTCAATGTAAGGTCAAGCAGAAAATGATAAACGCATCCATAGCTCAAGATAGTGTGATTGGCTGCCTACTGTTTTTAGTTCACATAAATAAATTGCCACAAAGTAATAAATGAACACTGTGTCCTTTTTACCGACGAGACGTCTCAGCACTTCATGCCAAAATGATCAGAACTAAATTAATTCTTGAACAAATTACAACTTGGCTAAATAAACACAATTTACAAATATATACCTCAGAAACAAAATTAATAACATTTCACCCATATCAAAAAGGACCTTTAAATATTCCCGTGAAGTATAGCAATGTAACTTTGAAACCAGTGTGCAAACACACGTTACTGAGACTAATCTTAGACTGGAATATTACATGAAAGCCTTACATAAATAGTATAAATATGAAGTTATCCCGATTTTCGTACGGCTTTTTTGAAATAAAGAAATGATGTACTGATGCGAAAATTGCGGTAGCAGATTATTATACAGCTCAGTTTTGGAGTAATTTTATGGGGGAACAGCACGGATGCACAGAGTCTTCTAATCCAGAAGAAGCTCCTGCGTATCATAGCAAACATATCCCAAACTGACAACTGCAAGCCTATATTTCGATCTAAAAAAATCCTGACTGTTCCAAGCCTGTACCTACTCGAAATTTGTAAATTTGCAAAAAAATATCCCAAACATTATGTAAATAGACGAGACCTACCGTCAAAAAATATACCCTACGAAAAAATTACAGGAAACAGATTGATGTTACCCAATTCGAAACTAAATATGCATTCAAATAGCCCCTTAGTTATCGGTTATAAAAACCTTACACTCGTAAATCTTAATCTAGTACTTACTTTTATCTAAATTAAATCCAAAACCATTCACTTCAGCATTCTAACTTGTTTGTTTACTTTGTTTTGATTTATAAAAATTAACGCTGGTAGTTAATTCTAAAAATTTAACTGCGTACTTCCGATACCACTAACATCACGGCTTGGAGATTTCTTATTTTGGCCAATTGATTTTGACTAGAAAAAATAAAATATTTTTATTTCACTATTTATATATAGAAATAACCTACATATTTTTTCTATATATAACAATTTCATTTTTTATAACTTTAATATTCTGTACTGCTTCGTCCATAGACAAAACCTAGTGTACATCGGTCTTAAAATAATCATATTGTCTATAACAATGATAAAGCATTATTCGCTTATAGAATTTGTGATTCGTCTCCCACATAAAAAAAACTTTGAACATTCTAGAAATTTAAGACTTTAAAAAAGGTGGAGTTTATCAATTTGTCGCGAATACAAGTGGTATTTTTATGTATTCAACAGCAGGTCAGGCTGTATACTTTGTGCTTGAGATTGCCCTTTACCTATGTCGTTCTTTTTAGATGCGGTTTTCGTAATACAAGTTCTAAGTTATTACACAAGTTTTATGTTTCAGTACCTATGAACAGATTGAACAGTCGTCGTTTACCATTTCTTATGTCACCACTGCCGGGGCACTGGCCTTCCTTATGGAAGGATAAGTCATAAGATAAGGAGAATGGGCCATGATCCGCCACGCGGGCCCAATGCGGATTGGTGGGTTTTCATGATTGATGATTTGTCGTTTTCGCTGTCTTTAAAATTCCATCATCAGCCTGTGGACGTCCACTGCTGGACATAAGCCTCTCCTATAGCTCACGCCTATTGTGGCGTTCATAGGAGGCTATTAGCCTACTGTTACCACGCTGGCCAGACGGGTTGGTAGAGGGTTTGTTTCAAGTTTTCCTTCTCTCGCACAGGTGTTCAATGCGTCGAGCCTCTTAGTCGACTCTTACGACATCCCAGGCGTGTAAGGGAGTGGTGACACTTGTATTCTTAGGCCGTCACCCACACGGCAAATCGTCTTTAAAATTATATCAACTTAATAAACTACAAAGGTACGTTAGTTGCACACTGGCACCAACTGGCGTATTTTTTGTAAATGGATTTTTGACATGGCCGTCATGAATTTTTTGTTCTTACCAAGACAGGCCTCAGCACTTTAAATTGCTAAAAACGAATCGAAATATGGGTATTACATTAAGGGTCGGTTACACCAACTAGTGATAAGTTATGGTTAGCTTATGTGGCATATAATTTGTAATTTTTTATTTATCAAACTGTCAAAAGATCTGTCAATTTAACTATCCAGAACTTATTAGTAGGTGGTAAAACCGGCCTGTAAAGTTGTTTTGTTCTGTAAATAGGGCAAATGGTACAGGGGGTAAGAATGGGTTTATGTTGTCCAATCATGATTGTTATGATGGTATGACTTCCCAGTCGACCAGTACTTTCTTATGGAGTGTTACCTATTTTCTCTATACGTGTATACTATTTTACCAGCTGTATACATCCTACGTAAGGGAAATTATGCGGATTATAGTGGTTAAGTAACTTTAGCTAAGGTCGGTCGCGGGGTGTGTGACCAAAAATAACAATCTTGAGCAACTCTGTTAATTTCGAAGGCGTGTTACAAAGTCACATTGAAACATGACTGATGAAACTAAATCACAGTCATCGGCTATCTAATTATTATAATCACAACAAAAAAAAACGACTTCAAAAAGATTTTGCATTTTAATAGGTACTTTTACTTTTAGTTCTATTATAAAATATAGGTAAATACGTAGGTACTGATGAATTGATAAATTCGCTATTGAAGGCGATAAGATGATAAGAATGTAATTAAATGGTATCATGTGTTAAGTATTCTCTTCAAAAAGTAAAGAATATTGGCGACTCCATACCTTCTTCCTTTTTTGAACTTGGTTAATAAGACCGCCTTACCAAAAATTTTGTCGGGAAGGATTGCAAACGATGTTCCGGTTCTCACGCGAACGAAGTTTCGGGCACCGCTAGTTTTGACATAAAAGTCAACAACGAAAGAAAAGTGACCTCCTCTGTTCTAATCTACATACTATAATATTTTGAGAACTTACTAACATACAACGCAATAAAATATTGAGTAGTCAAAGGTTGTTTTTTCTTTTAGTAGGTAATAACTACAGTCATGCAAAAGTGTTGAGTTGAGACTACAATACGATTAGTTATAAAATGTTGTTATTATTATAATGCATAGGCAGCGTTCCAGTGATCGAAGAGTCGAAGTATTTATTTATTTATTTATTTCAAAATCCACAGCTCTAAATTTAAACTTAACAAAACTTAAATACTACACATACAGCAAATAACGGATTTTACATTTGTTAACTAAATAAAATTATAGGTAAGAGGAGACGCACACATGTAAAGAGTGTAGACATTTTTAAGCAACACATGTTAATAGGCTAAGGTTAACATACATACATAAATAAATACATACATACATATATAAAATAAGTACAAACCTATATATATATATATATATATATATATATATATATATATAAATAGATAAATAACTACTTCAAGTGGAAAGTATGTTGCCAATGTTTTTTTTTTTTAAATGCTCAATGATGAACAGAATATATCTGTCGAATCAAACCTATTATTATATGTTTTTTGGAGACAATATATAATAGAATTCTGAGCGTAATTACTGCGTACGAATTTTCAGTTGAAGAGCTTCGTGTGTCTAGTACGGGTTATTTTCCACTAAAATCGTAGAGAAGAGACCAAAAAGTTTATTATGACTAGCTCGTCCGTGCTTGCCTTTGGTGATTTCTGTTAGGTAAATAATCAGCCTGCCGGTTGTATATCAGTCGTCAACACCCACTAATCCGCATTGGACCCGCGTGCTGGATCATTCCCCTTATCACCCATAATGAAGGCAAGTGCCCCAACAGTGGAAACATGATGATAAAAATTGTAAATCGTTCAAAACAAAGTATAGATGGAAAGATTAGTTAAAAACGCCAATTTGTGTTTTTAATTCCCGTGACCACGGCACCTTTACAGCTGCCGTGGTCACGGGATGTTTCAATTAATATTTGAATTTTATGAATTTTGAATTTTAAATTTTATTTCAATTAGAAGTTTGAATTTTATTTCAATTAATATTTGGTTTATATAATAATATAATTCATTATTTACATTAACTTCTTCTTTAATCACTCGAGATTTTTTATATAGTTTATTATTTATATATTTATATTTATTATTAGTTCATTACAGAACCTTTGTATAGGACATACACAATAGCAACCCCTCCATAAGTGTTTAATTTTATAATCGATTGCAATTCCTTTCAAAGGTCAAATAGTTGTGGAGCGATGCTCGTATAATATGTACCTTTTAAATAAAAATTTAAAGGGATTGTGATAGATTTAAAATTAGACAATTAGCCCCCTGTGTGCTTCTCGAGCTGTGATATCTCGTATTCGACATTTTTTTGGAGCCAAAAATCTAAGTATACTAAAACTTACTGAAAATAACCATCGACATTATAGGATTGTCAAAGATCGTTGAGACTAAAACATTTTAATTTCAACTCTAGTATCCATTTACATTTAAGAAATATGCATATTTGTAAGAAAAAATATAAACTTGTTTTCACTTTATAAAAGATCTTAAAATTTACGCCACCGTACAAAATTAGCACAATCTAAACCTAAATTAGAAATAGCGTTTGGATAGCGTACGCTATGACAGTTTTAAACAACAAACTCCCAGAAGTTATCAATAAAACATCGCATATAAATTACCTATATTTAAGAAAAAGCCAAGACAGTATCTTTCTAGCAACTACTAGCTGAAATACTAATTGCAAGAATATTTCAACCAGTAGTTTATTGTAGTTTTAAGATTATTTTACTTGAATAATAATGAAACGATATTAAAATTAAAATAATAAAAAAATAGTATAATATAGCTTACGTACATACATTATATAATATAAATATAATAAATTTTATTCTTGCTGTGACCTAACAAGGTCTATGTTAGAAACAAATAATAAATGTAACCACCAGTTATGATAAATTTTAACAAGAAGAATATTGGAACAAATGAACTCGGTCACAAGTGAAGATGGGACTTGAACCCACGACCTTTGGGAATCCGGCCCACTGCTCTAACCAATGAGCTACCGAGACTTGCGGACCACTGTCGAAATTCTGTAAGAATATCCTACCTTGCATTCGAAAGAGAAAAAAAACAAATGTTTAACGATCAATTATGATGCAACAGCTAATAATTTATGATTTTTGTATTTTTGCGTTGTCAATGCTATTTTTATACTTACGATAAATTTTAAATGTTTATGTACAACACACTATGATAATGTACAACATAAGCCTAATACTAAAAAACAATACCGTGACTGATTGATAGGCAATTCACAGCACAAACGGCTAAACCAATTAAACTGAAATTTTGCATACAGGTTCTTTTAACGATATTGGCGAGTACTAAGGATTTTTGATATTACCACGGGAACGGGAACAATGCGGGTGAAATAAGCAACTTTTTTTTAAGTTTGAAGCTATATTTAAAATATAACCAGCTCAAAGTTAGTAGGGTCGTTTAATTACGGAGTTCCTATAGTTATCTTCTGGCTCCATCATCAGACCTTAGATGTTATCTAAGACCTGAGTCCTCGTCCATGTTATCTCCCTGCGTACCGCTTCCACCCAATTTCTTCTTGTTAGGGGTTCAACTATAAATCTGAAATTAATTTGAATAGTTCGTACATTAAAATTGGATTCGTTCGTTCATTTACAGACATCGATATGTTTATCGATATGTTCAAGCCCTATACGACATAAAAATGACAATTGATTGAATGAGTGATACGTATAACCCAACCAAATTACTTATGCAATATCTTTGAAGAATTTACATGTACAATGATTACTTTTTGAAATGACGTATTACATTTTGTTTACATACCAAATTTTATTTATTTTACGAAAAATTGCTACTCTAATAGATTGAAATTGTACTTACGCGTGAAAAGAAAAAAATTTTGATTGTCCGGTATGATTTTTACAAAGTAACACAGCGCATTTACCCATTTTTGAGATAATGTTCCACTTCGAGATCTCGCGTCATACTGACAACGCCATATTGCTTACTGTGTCTAAAAGGCAGGGTAAGTGACAGAGGGGTAAAGGCGAACGCGGTCCTCGTTACGCGTCCAGTGGTTAATTCGTCCAAGGCTCCAGCCCTTGCAAGTTCGTCGGCTTTTTCATTGCTAATGATTCCTGAGTGACCTGTTACCGAATTAAATAAAACGAAATAAGTTAATTTTATTTCGTTGTCCCAGCTTGTTCAGCTTATCGACGCAGTCCTTCACCAATTTCGAGTGTATGACATTTGAATTAATAGCGTAGAGACCTGCCTGGTGTAATGTTGTTTTCCCTCTTTCAATAATAATATGAACTTACTTAATAGATTTACCTTTTTCGGCTAGGACAACAACGGGTAAATGAGACAAAACACTATCCAGTGACAAGTAAATTGATTTTTATTATAATACTGGCTCTATACAAATCAAAAACTAAAAAAAAGTTGTCCTGAAAACAACACATAAAACATACAAAATAGGTACACTGTTAAAACAATTACAAGTTACTGTTTTAGTGATCTTAAATAAATTTGAAGGTTCATGAATGCCTGCCCAAGGATATCAGAAATGGAACTTAATTGAATGTGCTTAGAAATTGACCATGATGCTACACCGTGGGTGAACTCCTAAACTTGCTGATGTAAATGAATGGTGGTTGTTGATGTGGATATTTAATTATAAAACTTAATGTTAGTTTTTTGGGTTAATTTAATAGAGGAATGGGGTCACCGCTCTATATGTGATCCTATGATTATATTGTCACTGCTTGATACTAGCAGGATAGTAAAACAGCCGGAGGCGACTCCCGGGCTTCCCTGATCTGTCCTCTAACGCCGAGCGTGCTGAATTTCCTGCTTCGCGGGCGGAGTGGCGTTTCGGAGGGGCGCCGTACGCGTCTCGTCACCTGCGAGAGTTGATTATGAACGGAGGTGTTTACTACTTTAATTTTCAGATATTATTGTAACCGGTGAATTCTCACAAAGGGGGCTTTACTGTAATGTCTTAACAACGAAGCCTGAAGGGCCCTATTCCACATAAAAGGCATCAGAGCAAGGGGAAGGTTGATACCCCAGACTTAACCTCTAAAGTGGCCACTTGCATACCGATTATGATGCTGTGACTTATTTTTAATATTTCTTATTTGTAAGTAAATATTTAATTTGTGAATAAATTATGTTCCACAGTATGATGCCTTTCTGTTTATATTACAGGGAAGCTCTGGCTACAGAGATTAGCCCAAATTATGTTTACATGAGGGCTTCCATGCCACATGGTGTGCACTCATGAAATCATTCTGGGAGTGAATTATTTATGAAAGTTTACTAATAAAAAGAGAAAGTAACACCCTTATGAGGTCCCTTTGTATCAATGACAAGGCTTAACTTGATAATTTAGGTGGATTAGGCAAGTATAATGGTACAATCAAGTAGGGACACTGATTATGAAATTCTGATGTGAAGTGCACTGACACTAACCTGCGGCTTCAGCTATTCCTTATGATATTAATCGTTTACACTCTTGATGGTATCCAATAAAATTCTATAAATCTCTTAGTTTAAAAGTGGTTTAAAATAACCTTAAAAAGCAAGGACCTTTCTGTCATATCAATCGCAGACCATCTGGCAATCTCCTGTCAGTGTCATACCTGTCACTGTCGATCTGACAGATGGGGCGTAACGTGCGTTCGCACTGAATTAAAAACGTAAATCAGTGAAGATAATATTACTGGTGTACGATGGCCAAAATCAAAGCCAAGGCTGATGCTACCTCTGAACAATGAAAACCTGTAAAGTTAACAAGGTTCGAAGAGCCGTTTCGGCCACCACAACAAAACATTTAAATACAGTCATTCACCGAATTAAGCATCTTTTTTCCTTTACATTTTTTTTTCTACTAGCTCCCACCCATCGTACCTACCTATCCACCTCACCTACTATATATTTATATATATATATATATATATATATATATATATATATATATATATATATATGTCGGGGATGGACCGAGATGCGGGTTAATAATATCATCGTCATACATGCGGGCGTTAGAAAATAATTAAACAGTCACTTTAAGATCACAAAACACGTATAATCGGTAAATCGCAATCACCGAAACAAAATAAATTCTTAAACTCCAACTTAACAGTTATTGGTACACAAATCAAAATGTAGGTAGGACGCGGTATTCTCGGAATGCGCGTGCGACACCTGCGAGCGTTCGCCGTCCGTCGTGCCTCCAGCCAGACTGTCCCGCTAGATACCCTCTAGCGTTTTTTTTCGCTGTCGCACCGCACTCCGATTACACCCGAGCGTAGTAAGTGATAATAGCATTCTTCTATGCGCTACGCTCGACGTCCATATATCCCGACCCGACACGGCCATTCTGACCAGTCATGCGTCTCTGCATGACGGTGCTGAACAAGACTAGCAACATGGGTAACTTAGCTGTTCGGCCTTTCTGACCAACAACTTAGCGGGGTCATCAATGAAATTAAGTTTTAGCTCGAAACTAAATTAAGGTCACAGTTACAACATTTCTTTTAACACAAATTGAATCACCATAACTTCACCATCTATCTGAAATTTACAAACGACAGTAAAACTTGATTTTTAGCCACTCTGCAGTCATGCTTAGCTAGCATTCTACGAACACAACATAACCAGCTGCACTAAAACTTAGTGCTTACTACCACTTAACTAGCGGCAGCTAGACGCAGTGCTTAATCAGCACTCTGCAACTACCGCTCAGCCAGCGGCAGCAATATACAGTACTTAACCAGTACTCTGCAACTACCACTTAACCAGCGGCAGCATAATACAGTGCTTAACCAGCACCCTGCAACTACCACTTAACCAGCGGTAGCAAAATACAGTGCTTAACCAGCTCTCTGAAACTACCACTTAGCAGCGGCAGCAAAATACAGTGCTTAACCAGCACTCTGCAACTACCACTTAACCAGCGGTAGCAAAATACAGTGATTAACCAGCACTCTGCAACTACCACTTAATCAGCGGTAGCAAAATACAGTGCTTTACCAGCACTTTACAACTACCACTTAACCAGCGGTAGCAAAATACAGTGCTTAACCAGCACTCTGAAACTACCACTTAGCAGCGGCAGCAAAATACAGTGCTTAACCAGCACTCTGCAACTACCACTTGACCAGCGGTAGCAAAATACAGTGCTTAACCAGCACTCTGCAACTACCACTTAATCAGCGGTAGCAAAATACAGTGCTTTACCAGCACTCTACAACTACCACTTAACCAGCGGTAGCAAAATACAGTGCTTAACCAGCACTCTGAAACTACCACTTAGCAGCGGCAGCAAAATACAGTGCTTAACCAGCACTCTGCAACTACCACTTAACCAGCGGTAGCAAAATACAGTGCTTAACCAGCACTCTGCAACTACCACTTAACCAGCGGTAGCAAAATACAGTGCTTAACCAGCACTCTGCAACTACCATTAACCAGCGGTAGCAAAATTCAGTGCTTAACCAGCACTCTACAACTACCACTTAACCAGCGGTAGCAAAATACAGTGCTTAACCAGCACTCTGCAACTACCACTTAATCAGCGGTAGCAAAATACAGTGCTTTACCAGCACTCTACAACTACCACTTAACCAGCGGTAGCAAAATACAGTGCTTAACCAGCACTCTGAAACTACCACTTAACCAGCGGTAGCAAAATACAGTGCTTAACCAGCACTCTGCAACTAACACTTAGCCGCGGCAGCAAAATACAGTGCTTAACCAGCACTCTGCAACTAGCGGCAGCGATAACGATGGTGTTATCGTTCAACTCTCGATAGTCGACTACCATTCGATTCGAGCCGTCCATTTTTAGCCGGGAAAATAGGACTGGCAAAAGGCGAACTGCTCGAGCGAATAACCTTCGCTCGTAAGAGTTCGATTCAATCTTATGATTATTATTTTTTTAAGAAAAAAATATTGTCTACATATTCTCAAACAGGACTCGAACCCGCGACCCTTGTGTATCCGGCCCACTACCCTAACCACTGAGCTACCGAGCATTCAATCTTATCGCTCACTATTTGTCTTTCACTTGGACTCAATCTATAGGGTCGACTACATACTGTTTTATTGGGATCGTTTAGTCTAATCTAGTCTTCGCCATTAAATTAGAAGTACCACTAATAAATTCACTTTTAAACTCGTTGAGTAAAGAAAACAACTGAGGCTGATTTTCAGAAGGACAATCAGTGTCCAATGTAGTAAATAAATAGTAAGAGTCTATTCTACTCACTAATCCTACTTTGGACTTAATAATTGGTGATTTTAGTGACTCTATTTCTAGCTTTATATCCGACTCTACATGTGACTTTATCTAAGTCTCTTCATGTGGCTCTACATGTGGCTCTACATGTGACTCTACATGCGACTCTACTTGCAACTCTACCTTCGACTCTGCCTGTGACTCTACCAGTGACTACCAGTGACTATACCAGTGACTCTACCAGTGACTCTACCAGTAACTCTACCAGTGACTTTACCTGTGACTCTAACAGTGACTTTACCTGTGGCTCTACCTGCGACTCTATCAGTAAATCTACCAGTAAATCTACCAGTGACTCTACCTGTGACTTTACCACTGACTCTACCAGTGACTCCACCAGTGACTCTACCAGTAACTCCACCAGTGACTACTAGTGACTCTACCAGTGACTCTACCAGTGACTCCACCAG
Organism: Chrysoteuchia culmella; assembly: GCA_910589605.1. NCBI lineage: Eukaryota > Metazoa > Arthropoda > Insecta > Lepidoptera > Crambidae > Chrysoteuchia > Chrysoteuchia culmella. The sequence goes on along the minus strand of OU342651.1, from coordinate 13,030,193 downwards.
TGACTCTACCAGGTACTCCAATAGTGACTCTACTAGTGACTCTACCAGTGACTCTACTAATGACTCTACCAGTAACTCCACGAGTGACTCTACCAGTGACTCTACCAGTGACTCTACCAGTGTCTCTACCAGTGACTCCACCAGTGACACCACCAGTGACACCACCAGTGACTCTACCATTGACTCTACCTGTGACTCTATGTGACTCTACTATTGACACCACCAGTGACTCTACCTGTGACTACCTGTGACTCTACCAGTGACTCTACCAGTGACTCTACCAGTTACTCTACCAGTTACTCTACCACTGACTCTACCACTGACTCTACCACTGACTTTACCAGTGACTCCACCAGTGACTCTACCAGTAACTCCACCAGTGACTCTACTAGTGACTCTACCACTGATTCTACCAGTGACTCTTCCAATAACTCTACCTGTGATTCTACCTGTGACTCTCAAAAGAAAAATGGCAATTTGTTGAAAGTTAGTGACTCATTTGTCATATTTACAACAACGCCTTGCTTAAAACCTCTTAATCATTACGTCATATGATAAAATCTGTCAGGCAGGCATCACATGAAATTTAATATCAAGAGTAACGCCACTTACATTTCACAAAATTTTATTTTTGCTCTCCACGCTACTCTGACCAATGCCTGTCATAACAACAATATCTTTAAAATGTTTACCGCTTTAGAAGCTATTGACAATTAAATCAATGACCATTCAGCACGAGAGTCATAATGAAATACAAAGTACTGACCAGATATCACAAGACGACGACCGGTGGGCGCACTGACCGAGCTCCTCATTTCCCCGTCTACTCATTTCCCCGTCGTTGTAGTCCTAGAGCTTCCAGCGCCATCATCATGCCCCGACTTGCTAAACCGCATTGGATTCCCCATGTCATGCCTGAGTACGAAATATTTGACAGCCGTTTGACCTTTGAGTGCGCGGCAAATTGGGATCATTAGGGATGACCCTTGTAGTCGATTTCCCCCCATACAAATATCAGCCGTAGAAATCCATGTTTTTGCTTCCACATTGTTCTTTTCCGAATCAAATACAGGTAATTCAATTTTGCTTCGTTTTTCTGAAGGTGTATTTTTCATCACACTGAGTAACGCCATAAAATTTTTTCTCCATTTTCCACCGCCATCATAGCATTCGACCTCTTTTGTTCTCGATCCCACTTCTGATGTCGGGGATGGACCGAGATGCGGGTTAATAATATCATCGTCATACATGCGGGCGTTAGAAAATATTTAAACAGTCACTTTAAGATCACAAAACACGTATAATCGGTAAATCGCAATCACCGAAACAAAATAAATTCTTAAACTCCAACTTAACAGTTATTGGTACACAAATCAAAATGTAGGTAGGACGCGGTATTCTCGGAATGCGCGTGCGACACCTGCGAGCGTTCGCCGTCCGTCGTGCCTCCAGCCAGACTGTCCCGCTAGATACCCTCTAGCGTTTTTTTTCGCTGTCGCACCGCACTCCGATTACACCCGAGCGTAGTAAGTGATAATAGCATTCTTCTATGCGCTACGCTCGACGTCCATATATCCCGACCCGACATATATATTATCTTAATGAAAGGAAATTTTAAAATGACCGAAGTCTGCAGACATACTGCCTTACCTCCTGAGGCCTGACATTTTGAAAACATCACTCATCATTGAGACCGAATGATCCAATTTTGGAACAAATAAACAGACGTCATTGAGTCCTGAACCTTTGAGTCCTTGTTATAAGATACATAATGTTGTTTGACTATTTTGGCTCATATAAAGTTGGTTTGAGGCTTCATGAGGAATATATAGAGCTCAATATCAATTACCTATAATTTGTTCCGTTTTTGGGACATTCGGATCTACCTTAGATTTTAAATATGGAGAAGTATATGAATAAGAACACTCATTTTACGTATTTATTTATATTTATTTCTGTAAAAATCAAATAAAAACTTCTAAAAATGAGATCAGTAACGCAATCGCAATCAACCTTTTAGCATAATCAAACTTATTACCTATAAGCATATTTGTTGAAAAATCAAACAATTTTGAATTGTAACTTATCAAATAGAGAAAACATATTGTACCTATTTAAAAGAGGTAAACATACTAAGAAAATAATAACAAAATACTAAGGAAATATCACATAATAGAATTAAAACATTTTTACTAACACTTACATAAACAATTTAGGTAATCTATAAAAATCAACAAGTCTTAATTCTCTAGTACAGTGGCAAAGTAGGAACTTTTTTTATTTGATTTTAATGTTATTTTAAATAATATTTTATCGCAATACTATTATGATGTGTGGAATTTCGCAAAACAGTTTCTATGTTGAGTAAAACATAGCGATATTTGGCAACTTGTACATAAAACAGTGGTTTTTTTACTACAGTTTTTATTTCTGAAGCGACTGGGCTTACAATATTCGGGCAAATGGTTTACTCCATGATGCCGTTTGCTGTCTTTGGCAAAGGTACTAAATTTGGACGACCCCTGCTTCTTCTGGTTTGCTCTTCTTCAGGCAGTTCTTGTAGGTCAGCGGCTGAATCTGGTACTGCATTCTCCTTATACAGAGATTTTTCAATAAATTTTTCTCCAATAAGTCTTTTAAACTCCCTAAGCTGCATAATTTTATGCAGATTTATCCTTTCTCCTTTTTTCTCTTCTTTGTATTTGATCCAAGCATTTACTATTGCCTAATCAAAGCAGTGCGCAATAAATCTTACGGTCCATTTCTTTGTGCGCGCTCGAGACGGACACACAGCCAGCAGTCTATCTGTAAGGTCTACACCACCCATATTGGAGTTATACTCCTTTACGACCTCTGGTCTACCTAGACCAGAGGTCGTAAAGGACATATGACAGACGTCTCCGTCAGTATGTTCAGGTACCTACCTGAACATACTGACGGAGACGTCTGTCATATCTTCGACAATAATCTGTATTATCAGCAGCATAAATCGTTGACAACAACATCACAGGTTTGTTGTCAAACCATTTGGTGAGACCAATTGCGGAGTCTGGCCCCACAAGAACATCATAATTACCCCTTCCTTGTCTTGCTAACGTTCTGTCACTTTCAAACATATCTTAAATATAAGCGGGTGAAGACGGGAAGAATGTGGGCGTAGAGATCTTCTTTCCCCAGTAGCACCTCGAGTGCGAAGACGACCCATACGACGAACGAAACCAACGCGCGTGCGAACGCGAGTACGAGTACTATACCCGCCACGAGTACGTGGACGGCCTCGATCATTGGTATTGGTTATGTTATTACCTTCAATATCTTCTGAATCAGGGGAACTGGATGTTAATTCTGGCTCCCTGTACGTTGGTTCAGGTGAATCTGATTCGTCTTCATATTCTGAGTCGTTGAGTATTGAACTTAGCTATTTGTGGTTCAAAACTAAAACAGAATAAATGTTATAAATTATGTAGGTATTATAATAATCATACAAATACCAAGTTAATTAAAAGGCGAAATAAAAATAGAGTGTTGAAAACTGTAGTAGGTATGTTTCGGAACCATTAGAAATTATAAATTATTTTAACTGGAAACGAAGTTACCTTTTTCGGAACAAAATGTTTCAGTCACAATTTATGATGTAAATATAAAATAATTCTTCAAAATACTAAGATAATTACCTTCCAGACACTTTAAATAAAGTAAAATCACTAACTAATACACAATTAAGCGATAAATTACAATGATAATAAAAGATTTAACTCACCTCTGCGCGTGCGGTCTGCCACCTTGACGTACGAATCGCTACATACTAAGGAGCGCGTTTAGCATAAACAAGACATTTGGATAGTGGGAGCAGGATAGATATATTACCTTTCATTTTACGTCAAAAGTAAACAGATTTAACAGAATAATTTTAAAATAAAGGCGGCAAATTATTTTGTTCGGATTTTGGAACATTCGGTCACAACGTAAGGTTGAACTGCCAAAATGTCAGGACTCAGTGACATGTTGCAATTAGTTTCAAAAAATTACCGCCAGGACTCACGAGGACAAGAAACGACATTACACTGGCTATCTGCATTAGCACGGTCAAGGGAAAACACGATGTATGAAAAGTATAAAGTAACCTCTCAAACTAAACCTTATGCCTTAACTACTGATATTTTAAAAGATTGTCAGAACTTGACTTTAATGCCTAAAGATAAGCTACTGGTGTGTGTTGGTGAAAATGACTACGATTTAAAAATATTAATGTATCAACTTCGCAAATTGTTAAATTCTTTCGGAAATAATGACATAATTTTATTAAACGTATTCAATAATATGTATTTAAATGTGAATGACTTAAATAAGAGTTTACAAAAATCTTGTAGTGACTTTAAAAACTGTCATTTTATTACGTGTACTGACGAATCTGTTTTGAATATGTGTAACTCTATTAATTCTATTATTGACTATATAGACTACAAAACAAAATATCTGGATGTACGTGAAATAAAAAAGCTGATAGGACGTGATAATAATCCAGTGACAAAAGTAAGTTGCAACTCAAAGTATTTGAAAGGAACAATCCCTTATTATTTTGCTCGTCAATCCAGGTATGCGTCTACAACTAGTAAACCGGATGAAATAAAATCAATGCCAAAAAAATCTACAATCACTGATTACTTCCCTACAACTAAAAAGAAAGATTTTTTTCGGATCCCAAACTCGTAGCTCATTTACTATTTTTCATCAAAATATAGCTAGTATTCTTGCCAAGCAAGAGCTACTAGAAATGACACTTGAGGAATTAATTACGTCAAATACTAATCCAGATGTTCTCTGTTTCTCAGAAACGTTTTTGACTTCCGCACATAAAAATTATGTAAATGTTGCCCATTATGAGCTAGCATCAGCTTATAGTAGAGATCAACAAAGAGGCGGAACTTGTATTCTTATAAAACCAGATTTCATTTATGAAGAGTTAAATTTCCTAAAGAACCATGCAACCCAAAAAATATTTGACGTCTATGGAATTAACATCCCGTCACTCAAGATGTTAATAATCTGTATTTACAGAATACCGAAATCAGACCCTAACTTATTTCTAAATAAATTAGACGTGCTTTTGAATGATATTCATAGACGCTATAAGAAATATACAAAAATAGTTATTACAGGTGATTTCAATATCGATACGTTAAGACCAGGTAAATACAGTACCTATTTAACAGACTTATGTAACAATCATAACTTAAAATTGCACATTAACACTCCCACACGTAAAAAATCATGCATAGATCATATCTTAAGCAACATTAAAGATGCTACTGCTACCGTATTACCACTATACTTATCCGACCATGAAACAGCCCAGCTTTTAAGTTTTGCCATAAAAGAAACAAGAAAGATACCAAAATTCCATTTCATCTTCAAGAGGGACTATTGCTTTGAAAATATAAATAAGTTTAAAGACTGCGTAAAAAATCTATCATGGTCTGAAGTTTATGACGAATTTGATCCTAACGTAGCGTTTCAGAAATTTCATGATACTTTGACCCTATTTTATAATTTATGTTTCCCGAATTTGAAGATTAAAATAAATAATACTAAAACAAAAAAACAAAAATGGATAAGCCGTGGTCTAAAAATAAGTTGCAAAACAAAAAGAGGCCTACGGTTTAGATATTACAATGACAAGTCAGCAACTAATAAAGAAAAATTCTAAATTACTAAAAAAATGCATTTATAATTCACAAAAAAAGTCTAATATCAAATTTATTAATCACAGTAAAAACAAATGCAAAGCTGCTTGGACAGTTATAAAAAGTGAAATAGCTAATAACACAATAGATGACGATATAGAAATGCTGAAAATAAACAATGATACCTTAACTCACCCCACTGATATAGCTACTGCATTTAATAAATATTATATTGGTGCATCTAACACTGGTTCAACAAAAGCTTTGAAACACAACCCAAAGTCAGCTACGTTAGCTAACACAATTTATTTGGAACCTATGACAGTTGAAGAAGTGAAAAAGGAAATTATGAGCCTAAATAATACTGCCGCGGAAGGATACGACAACATATCGACCAAAATAATAAAAGTTTGCGTGACTGAACTAGCTCCTATTGTGACTTACCTCATTAACTTGTCTATTAAAGTTGTAAATTAAAAAGTCCTAAATTAAAGTTTTCATTGGTCAAACCACTATACAAAAAAGGAGATAAAGAAAACCCAGTCAATTATCGTCCCATTACATTGATACCAATCCTATCAAAAGTGTTCGAAAAATGTATGTTAAAAAGGCTTATGAATTTTTGTACAAATTTTAATATTATTAAAAAAGAACAATTTGGCTTTCAAAAAGAAAAATCAACGACATTAGCAATTTTTAATCTAATAAATAATATTTTGACAAATTTAAACAAAGACTATTTAACAACTGGTCTTTTTATTGACCTGTCGAAAGCATTCGATTTTGTCTCACACGAGATTCTCCTAAAGAAACTCGAATTCCTTGGAATCAGGGGACCCACATTAGCATGGATAGAATCTTACATAAGTGGTCGTCAACAAAAAGTTGTTATTAATAAAATAATTGAAAACAAAAAAATCACCTTTTCATCAGAATTCGAAGAAAATGACGCTGGCGTACCACAGGGAAGTGTATTGGGTCCAATTTTATTTCTCCTTTATATAAATGACATAACTGATATAACAAATCATAAATGTACCCTGTATGCTGACGATATATCTATAATTGTGACTTCGAATAATTCTAAATGCAATGACGCTATACGTAAGCATGAATTGGAGGTTAATCGGACTATTGACATAATAATTGACTGGCTTAAGGCGAATAATTTAAACATAAATCTTGACAAATCTTATTTTATTCAATTTAATAAATCAAAACATAAACAATATAACTTTGCTCTTAATGTGCCAAAAATGAATGAATCACATTATTTAAAATTTTTAGGAATAACTATAGATGAGGACTTGGATTGGAAAAAACATGTAAACGAATTATGTGCCAAAATAAACAAATTCGTCTATGCCCTTAGACGTGTCAGAAACGTAACCGATAAAAAAACTGCCATAGTGTCCTATCGTGCATATATAGAGTCGATTCTGCGCTACGGTATCATATTATGGGGAAACAGCACGGAAAAAAATAGAGCTTTTATTGCTCAAAAAAAGTGCATTAGGGCTATTTGTGGCGTATTACCTGACGTGTCTTGCAAGGGACTATTTAAAAGTCTAGGATTATTGCCACTTCCTTCGCTTTACGTTTATGAAGTTGCCGTTTTTGTTCACAAAAATACTAATTTGTTTAAAAAGGTAAATAATTATAGATTGAGAGATCCACATAGGATGATTTTTGATAATATTCCGAAGTCGGATAAGTATGCAAAAAGTTGCCTTTGTATGTGTGTAAGGGTCTATAACAAGATTCCTAAAGAGTTAAAAATGCTCAATATATATATATATATGTTCAAACAAAAATTGTACGAATGGATTAACCAAAATAATTTTTATGACATAAATTCTTTCTTTAACAAAAATAATTAATTATCAAATTTGTATTGACATTTCTTATTTGTACTGACATTCATATTGTTATTATTTCCGTATTAATTTTTGACATGAATTGTATTATTAATATTTGCATGCTATATTCGTTATTAGCGAAACATGTGGACTATAATTTATTGTATCAACTTGTAATACCGTGTTTTAAGCAAATAAACAAATTTATTATTATTATTATTATTATTATTATTATTATCTGAGAAGATAAGAATAGTTTGATTTATGTAGTTTCGTTTGCGGTTGACCTCCGCGCATTTTATGATGGCGTATACGCGTAGCGCATTTAATTTAGAATCACACAACGACTTCACAACATTACAAAATTACAATTAACACGACTAAAACCAAATATTGTGTATCGTCGCGTGATGCCTAAACTGTGTCCAGCACTGGTATTCTGCTGGACATATGAGTGACATCAAGAACGAGACAAACAGACACACGCTAAGAACATTACACGATTAAGCAGACACTACATAAATACAAAACATTTAAACTTAATTAAATTAGGCTGCACCTACGTTTTAAAACGTTGATGCTCTACATGGCTTACAAAGACTTTAAAAACAAAGCACGACACGACACACACATACATCATGGTCATGCACGTCATTTAGACCAATGTCATCATCGCCATATTTAAATAATTTATATTTAGGTGGCAAGCATGTGCATAACGAAAAACAGACTTTTACAATTTATAATTGTAGAGAAACATAAATATATGTACATAATTAAGAACAGTGTAGGACCGTTCGAAGAACAATTGTAGAACAAAACATGTGTAACAAAAACAAACACAAAAAATGCAGGTGCACAAGAAACTCTGACCCAACGAGCCTCCAAAAACACAGCAAACAGTTCAGTAGGTAAGTAGAAGCATATATTATTAAAAAACGCTTTTGTACATTAATGAAATATTCTTTATACGCCTTACTAAATACTGTTTTTATTTTTAGTGTACGGAGAGGAGGAGGCAAATTGTTTCAGCACTTCGATGCCGATTACTTGAAAGACCCTCGGAAGTCCTATGCCTGGGGGAAAGAACCTTGGACGAGTGGTTAATTCGTCCAAGTCCCTAGCCCATTTAAGTTTACTGTACATATACTCAAGGAGTTCGCAATGAATTATGTCAAAGAGTAAGGTAGCAAAATGCAGTTTTCTACGCGAGTCCATTTAAAGTAGATTTGAATTGTCAAGGAAAGAGCTCTCGGAGGGATAGCAAAATAAAAACGTGCACATGCTTTTTGTATGCGCTGAATAACTTTTTTGGTTCTAGCGAGTATACATGGGGCAAACACTGTGTTCGCGTAATTGAGCTTTGACAAAACCAAAGACTCGCACAGTCTGATTCTGAGATCCTCTGAGAGAAACGCGCGATACCTGTAGAGGACCTTGAGTCGGTAAAAGCAGTTACGCACAACCAAAAAGGAGTATTTTTTTCGATGTGCATGTTGGACTCAAAAATCCCTCCCAAGTTTCGCTCTTTAGAAACCATCTCAACCTGCTGACTGACAATGATGATATGAGGATGATGTTAAGCAATTTTGGAAACCTGTAAATATTAGTAAGTAACTATTCATTAATCTGTGAAACGTGTGCCTCACGAAAGCACATATTATATAGCGTATAGTTACTTCGTAAACGAAAGTGCCTGATGACCACCAGTGACCGAGCGTCCGAAACGCACAACGATAGATTCGCAATATTTTGAAAACGCATGCGTCAATTTTACTAGACTATCTTTCTTGGGTTAAGAATTTACGTATTTCAAATCTCATAATTTATATTCGGACCTTAAAAAAGCCCTTAAAAATTATAATTTCCGTTTATTAACTTTTCGGTGGAAGCTATCTAAGATGTTGCTTGTTAATTTAATTTGGGAGATATCCCGCATGTTTGCCCGAGGGTTTTCTCGGAAGAAAAAAATCAAATTAGTCTTAACATGTTGGGCCGTTTAGTAAGGATATAATTTTATACACTTAAATATAAATAAAAATTAAACGTGTGCTAATTAATAGTAAATAAGAAAAGTAGAAAACCAAAATACTTAAAGTTAGGAGGTACCTACACACGCGTACGTAGGTAGGTGAACACGCCAACTGATCACCCTTTAGAAGTTTGGTCTTTATTTAGCTTGTATTGTCATAGCACCGGTTTTCGTAGTGCAAAAAAACTGATATGTTGTCGGGCACAGATTATATAATACTATACTAGTATACGGCTAATAAATGCCAACGGATGCAGACACAATGTGTGTTTTACTTCTAGAATATTAAAGAAATAGCAAATACCCATACTTTTAGACATATTCTTATCCGAAAAATACAGTCAACAGCAAGTCAGGCTTTACCATTAATATTATTACTATGTTAGGCTTTGCACTCGATTTTCATTTTCAGTGCAGTCGACTAGTCTTGACTTCCTAATCAGACTCCGAAAATAACAAAAGCATTTTAAAACATTATCCAATTAGAAACCAAAGAAAATAATGATAAAGTAAGAAGCGATTTAATTTAGAAAATTTAAAACACATTCTAGTTGGAAAATTAAATCGTAAGAACTATTACGGAAGGCTTGGTTCGCGGAACTTAATCAAAAGTATTTCCATTTGCTGGGTTGCGGTTCCAATGTAATATTTCAAACGGTGTATCCTAACTTTGTAATTGCATTAAATGAAATGGTAACATTACACATTCGGCTTCTAAAGTTTAATTGAGAGCTCATAATTCCCACTAGCGAACTTATTTGATAGGTCGACTGTTACATCGTATTGTAACTATGGATAAATTTATTTCTATATTTTATTTTCTCTTCAGACTCATAGTTAGTGACCACGTTTCACTGCTATAAGTTATCACTGGCAATACACTCTGGTCAAAGACTTTCGTCTTAAGACACTGAGGTAAGTCGGACGCGAAGATTTTACGGAGCTTCCCGAATGCTGCTCTTCCGAGTTGGATTCGAGATCTCTTATGATAAGAAGGCTCAATAGTCGCACAACGTGCAATAAAAAAATAAAAAATAAAATATTTCTTTAATGGAATGGAGAGAGCATGCTCGTGGTCTCCCAAAGTGATCGAATCAGAAATGAGAAGAACCGTAGGAGAACTAAAGTAACCGACATCGCTCGAAGGATTGCTCAGCTAAGGTGGCAGTGGGCGTGACATAGCGAGAAAAACCGATGGCCGTTGGGGCGGAAAGGTTCTGTTATGGTGACCGCGCACCGGACGACGCTCCGTGAGTAGGCCCCTGACCAGGTGGACCGATGATCTGGTGGAGGTCACGGGAAACCGCTGCAGCTGAATGCGTGTAGCGCAGGACCGATCGTCGTGGAGATCCTTCCTTGGGGGAGGCCTATGCCCAGCAGTGGGTGTCATGTGCCCGAGACGACGATGAATTTCTTATACCTACAGTTGTATGTTTCTGTTTAATTTGGTGAAACTAGCAAATGATTTGATAACGATTGCCTTCTGAAAAAAACTGTATAATTTTAGTAAGTAGGTAGTTACAGTAAAGAGGTTAAAATGGTATTAACTTGTATACCGTAAACATACGGTAGCCTTCATGCGCGAGTTCGACTCGCACTTGACCGGTTTTCCCAATAATTATACTTATTACTATGTTTACCCCCCCCCCCCCTCTAACTTTTAAAATAAGAAAGTGAAAAAAAAACTGTAGATCTTTATAAAAAAATTCAACAAAAAATAGTTTGAACGAAATATATTTTGCAGTTACAGAGCTATAGCACATTTTCCGAAACTGCAAATATAACTTTGTCATTTATACAAACACTATTAAAAACGAATTTATTTTAGCAGATGAAAAATTATAGTGGCATTTTTGGTAGGTGTATTTAATATAATAAAAAAAAAAATAGAAACTTTATTGTACACTATACAAAAACAAACACATACAGAGAAAATGACAAAAAAAGAGGAACACATAATAGGCGGCCTTATTGCTACATAGCAATCTCGTCCAGGCAACCTTGGGTGTGAGACGGAACCCTTCATGTGCGAGTTCGACTTGCACTTGGCCGATTTTTAGTCTTTGTTATTACAGCGGCAACAGAAATATGTCATCTGTGAAAATTTCAACTGTCTAGCCATCACGGTTCATGACAGCCTGGTGACAGAGTCTTAGTAATAGGGTCCCGTTTTTACCCTTTGTGTACGGAACCTTCAGAAACGAGATTTTTACCATGTTTGTATTTGTTTCCACAAACATGTTAAAAATGTAAAATGAAGTAGTAAAATAGTCGCCAAAGAATTTAGTTTCAAAGATGAATCTACAAAATAATGAAAAAGCAGTAGAAGCAGTAAGAGTACTTTCTGTACTAAATATACTCGGAGTTACTAAATACCCCTTTGCATGCTCAAACGAGGTATCATAACCTCGTCCCGTCTCCGACGGAAGCCCATTCTGAAGACGCCGGAGCTCATTGAATCTTGTGCACAATTTGACAACCCATTACAGGTCAACCTATTGTGAAAATGCATACGTCGGGTCCGACAGACCCTGTAATGAAGCAATGAAATCTAATGGACGGAGAAACATTTTGTTGGACAAAGCAGTTTGTACATACCTACTTGATTTTGTACATATATTATGAAGGTAATAAATATTTTTTTTCTTTATTTAATTACATTATAGTTTTGCAATTACAATCTTTTATCGGATAGGTAATATTTTATTGAAAGATAATCTCGCATCACTTTTTCCACAAAAACATATAACGCTCACTTGCTTGTCATATTTTATATTCTTCTTCTAACAAATATAAGTATTTCGTCAAAATTCGATAAAGGGCAACTTTAGAAATCCGATATTTTTATATCAATTAGTTTTACTTAGTATTGTTACAATATGTGATACAATATTGGCTGTTCATAATGCTACAGAACATAATTTATAGATTTTGATTTTTTCATGTAGCATTTAAAATATTTAGTCCTGAAAGTGACGCAGTGGGGCCTCGCTATACTAGGAGCTGGACAAAATTATTTAACAACTATTTTTAATACATAAAAAAATCATTTTCCATGCGATGTATAATAGTCTCATTTAGCAAGATGTTTTTTTGTTTAAATCTTCAGCGCAGTTCGTTTATCCGTTTTACCAATTTTCCCAAATGCAAAAGCTTGCGTAGCTAGCCAGGTGGACTTACAACAAGTTCTACCACCAACTAAACCGAATACAATATGTACCCCGCCGGGAATCGAACCCGGAACCCCTGGGTCTGATACCGGTGGTTGTAGCACTAGACCACAGAGGCGGTAAAAATGTAAAAAATATTGTATTTGTGAAGCTACTTTGTTTTTTTTCTACTATTCGCTATATTATTTTAAGGTAAAAATTACTTATTTACGAAATAGAAACATACCTCTTCCCAGTGATGACATTATGTTAGAAATATCTTAACACCAAGCTTAGAAAAAAGCGACAGAAATAGTGCAAATACGTGTGAAAAATTGTCGAGGTTTAAATGTGTCAATCCCATAAGTGTATTAGAAAATAACTATGTGTAATATCTTACCATATGCAGTAACTATCGTGGTTTATGGAACGATTGATTTTGATTTTTAGCGAAAATATTTGCAATTTGATATTCATGCATTTAAAAAAACATATTCATAGATGGAAAGGCTAAAAAACAATACTATAACGTAAAATAATACTACTTCTTTTAATGCTTGTTTTTTTTAACTACCTGCAACTACTATCGAAGTGTCAATTACGGAATTGATTCAGAATCTTTTGTGAAACACATATTCTTATCAATTTAGCCGTAAGAAGACTTTGAATCTTTGATTACTCGAATAACTTAACTCAAAAACAAAGTAATTCAATATTCACGGTGAATTGGTCTAATTATTTCCCTTAAGTTACTGATAAAAAAATAACTAGTAACAAAAATAGTTTTTGTCACTAGTCCGTAGCTAACCCCATACATCTACAAGGCGCCAATTACGTAACTTATGTAGTAAGCTTGTGCTCTTTTTACAAGCATCTCGTAAATTCCCCGGCCTTACCGAGTGATACCCGAAATTGCTTTTTAGGACCGAAACGGTACCCTATTAACCTACTATCGAAATCCACCGCAAATCGGTGTCTCTTTAAGATATAGTGAGACCGAAGAAGGGTTAAGCGTAGATGTTACGAGTTAGATGCGGTTAGGGTTAATTTTTGTACAAATGTAGAAGAGAAGATATTCCGCGAGGGAATTAAATAATTCGGAAAGGAAATTAAGCTCTGATTTTAAGCAGAAACCGAAATACTAATAGTGATTAGTTTTTGGAAAGACTACTCAAGGTCTAGAAGAAAAGGCTCAAGGCAGACTTACGCCTTATGAGGAAATATTTCTACTTAAAGGAATTTAAAACCTTACTATACTTATTATTACATTTCTTCCCTTTTGAAGGAATATGTCTATCTCCTACCTAAGGCATCTTATAAGACTTTATAGGCCTTTATAGACCTATCAATGCCTAATGTAGGCCACAACCAGATATTTTTTTATTATATTTTTGCTGTTTGTTAAAAGAAGATAATTATTAGAAGAATGCTATCCTTTATTTTCTATTTCAAACAGCAAAAATAACAAAAGTGAATCAACTAAAACTTTATTCTCAACCAACGTGCCGGTCAGAACTAAATTGGACAAGTTTTTACAGATTTATTTAAACTATTGTACCTACAGTTTCTTTTTAATCTGCCTCTCGTTAAAATTTTTAATCTGTTCCCCTATGAAAACTGATTGGAAGTGTGCGAGTTCGGATCGTTACTCTCAAACAACGTAAAAAAATTACTTACGTAACGTCGACGGACCGTTTTGATGCGAAAAACGTTAATTTTTCGAATGCATTTCATTTGACGAACTTGTGTTTAAACGTTGTTACGATTCGTTAAGTTTTCATTCGTATGGCATCATTTATTTTTGCTCATTCAGCCATTGTTCAGTTACTTTTTTGGCTTCCGAAAGACGGGTTATTTCGAGCTTGAAATGTTGTAATCAAAATAAAATGTTTATTCCAGGTTTATTTCTTCCCAAACATGTTTTTTGTTTCGTTTGAACATGTTCGAATGCCAAGGTAAAAATAAATATGTACCTACTTTAATGAAGACTTGTGATTAAGATTTATTTGGTACATATACAATTTAGTATACGTACCGACTTTGGTTTTAACAAAATTTGTTTGGTATCGCAAGGTACAAAACTTAGTTATTATTATTTTACAGTTACTAATATGTGTATGTATACACAACGGACATATTATTTTAAACTGCACTGACCTGCGCTACATTATCTACTATTTATAGCGTTACCGTTTTTTAGGGTTTCGTAGCCTAATGGCAAAAAACGAAACCTTTATAGATTCGTCATGTCCGATGTATGTCATAGCCACTGTATTCCAAAACTATGAGGATTACACAGTTGAACCTTGGTAGGTAGATGTATTCTGTAAGCCGCTTTACGGTTTTTACACAAAAATAAAAAAAAATATTAAGGGGTCCCCATACATGGAACTGAAACTGATTTATTTTTTCATCAAACCTATACGTGTGGGGTGTCTATAGGTAGGTCTTTAAAAATTACATTGAGGTTTCTAAATCAACCGTTTGAATGATGTACACTTCAAAAGTGGCAAAATGTGTGTGTGTGTGTGTGTGTCCTCTAACTTTTGAACAAGCAAATGAAAAAAAAAAAGATGTAGATCTTCAACGAAAATTAGTTTGATCGAAATATAGTTGGCAGTTTAAGAAATATAGCACATCTACATCTTAATCGATCGTTAAACACCTGAAAAGATGTTTCTTTCGAATGCAAGGATATTACTAGCATTGATGTGACAACGCTGGCCTACAGCGTATTAAAAATATAAAAGTATTGGAGAATTTCGACGGTGGTACGCAAGTCTCGGTAGCTCAGCGGTTAGAGCATTGGACCGGATTTCCAAAGGTCATGGGTTCGATCCCCGTCTGAGAATTCACTTGTGCCGAGTTAATTTTTCCAATATTTTTCTATTTAAAATTTATCATAAGTATAAAAATAGCATTGAAAAATGCAAAAATTAGAAAATCATAAAAATTGCACATTTCCCAAAGACAAATGAAAAAAAAAATTTTTTTTATTCAAACCTATACGTATCTATAGATAGGTCTTTAAAAATTAAATTGAGGTCCCTAAAACAGTTTTTTCTCAAAGTCAACCACTTGAATGATATACACTTTCAAAGTGGTAAAATGTGTGTCGACTCGCACTTGGCCGACTTTTTATACTAAAGTAAGCTGTATCTATTTTAGCACCATTATTGCAGCAACGTTCATTGGCAATTCTTCATTGTAATATTTGATTGCTTTAAAATAAACCAGACTGATAAAATATTACCATTTTCGCTTATAGATTTTAAGTCGATTCACATTTAAGTTGATCTGATTAATTTTCATCAGCTAATTTAGTGTTCTGCTGGCAAAGCACTTACTATTATTTTAATCTCCGACTCATTACAAAGTAATAAATATAATCAAACGTTTTACTTTTCTATATAAACGAAATCTCTCGTTGCCTCTAAGTAACCGAAAAAGTTAAAAAATATATCACAGGGTACAAGTTCTAGGAAACTCAAAAAATAGAATACAAAGGCGATAAAAAGGTAATCTCCCAAGGGCCCACGATATATATCATATTATATAATAGTGGCCATATTGAATAACAAATGCCCAACAGTGAGCCCGCAACAGTGCGGATATATCACGCCCCACGATTTTAGGGCTACATACGACTTGTATTCATTCAAACGTACACAATAAATTCAAAATATTCATAGGAAAGTCGTTCCTCTGTTCTATTTACGAATCGCATATACTCCTTGCAAACTTAATAATAGTTCGGCTAACTAAGTGTTCGGTTAGAACGTAGTTAGCAGTTCGTGTGATACGAGAGGTTGATATCCAGAACCGCCTTAGGGAAGCCTGTTTATTTAACAGCTAAAGTTAGAATATTCCATTGCTAAGGAAATAGCATATAGGTACTAAAAACATTAAAGAATAGATCAAATTTCAATAAAGTGTCATCAGAAAATTTACATATTTAATTACTTCCTGCGATGTTACTCTTGACAGGGTTGCGTAGAGATCGAGATTGAATGTCAACAATTATTACTGATGTTCGACGTTGATTCTATTTTGATTGGCGCCACAAACGAATTTTAGATTACAAACTTGCTTTATTTACTAAATTCAGGTATAAATTTTTAGTTTAATTACATATTAAAAGTCATAATTACTGACTTTTGTCGTGAATTCAATCTCGATCTCAATGCGATCGCGTCGAGTAAGGTGGCTATTCTGTGTTCTAAGGACTATTCATCATAGTCTTCCTCTTGTTCCATTATTTCATCTACTAATTCAAGCATTCTTCGCTTAAAGGATCTCCTTTTTTTATCATCCATTTTATTCATATCCGGTAATATACTGAGTAAAAACATTTTATTTGCGCCTTGCTCAGCAGTCTCTAAACTTTCGGCTATTTTA
This sequence comes from Chrysoteuchia culmella, assembly GCA_910589605.1. Taxonomy (NCBI): domain Eukaryota; kingdom Metazoa; phylum Arthropoda; class Insecta; order Lepidoptera; family Crambidae; genus Chrysoteuchia; species Chrysoteuchia culmella. Next base: position 13,013,071 of record OU342651.1, on the reverse strand, counting down.
GCTTGTTTAGTTTTGAAATAATTTGCAATAGCTTTTTCAGTTTCACAGATTTGCTTCAGTCTAGATATAGGTTGTTCTTGTTGTGATTCAGATGTAACTTGCTGTGTGGAAGGCAGTCTAGACTGCGATTGTGATCTTGCTGAAGAAGTGGATGGCAGCGGTTGCGATTCCGTTTTATTTGTTAAAGAAAATGGTTCATCCAAAAAATTCCAATACTGCGATTGTTCCTCACTAAAAGATCTTGTCTCTTCTGTTAAGTTATTTATTGACATTTTTATGAATGGAATAGCAAATGTCATATAGTCAGCTAGGTAATAAGGTTTCCTTTTTGATGTAGGCGATCCACTTTTAGTATGTCTTAAATGGCGTGTGAAGACGCTGCGTAGGTTTTTCCACCTCTCCTTACATTCAGGTACTGCAAAAAAACGAATAATTTTTCTCAGATATTTTGTGATCCACGTGTGCAGTCACGGAACCTCCCGGTCGATTATCTTTAGGCGATATTTGCGTGCGCTCGGTTTGGTCAATCGATATATATCTATAGTCAAGGTGAATGGATTTTGCGCGGCAAAAAGGTATAAGTATAAGTGGAGCTAACACTTCGACCGAACAACTACTTCTCACTCTCTAGAGAATTCTCAAATAATTTTGCTTTAGTTTTTTTTACCCTAGTAGTGAAAGGATAAGTTAGGATCTTGGATGCCAATAACTTCCACTACCACCTAGAATATACATATTTTTATTGATTTAACAACATATTTTTTTTTAAACTGAAGCAAAATCGCGAGTCGACAGTGTCCGCGATGTTCACTCGACTCCCGATTTTGTTTGTGATTTTATGAAATTTTAGTAAAATAAAAAAAAGCATAAAATTGTTCTACGTGGTGGCGGAAGTAATTAGAGACCAAGATGCTTACTTATCCTTCCACTAATAGTGTTAAAAAAAGGAAAACAAAAAAGTGTTTTTATTTATTTATTATATATTATGTGAGTGTATATACCTTCATGACATTAATAATTCACTTCGGACACAATTATATTCAGTAAAATGACAGCGCCAGTCTGCCCACTTTTTGACAAAGTTAAAATAGTGACATGACAAAATAATAGTTTGTTCAATTGACATTTAGTTAATAATTGGTATTACATGAATGATATTACAATAATTATAGTCTTTCCAACCATTTATTTTACTTTTGACAGCTCGATCTCCAGTCAATTAGTTATGTCCTGATGCGTTACTGACTCGATTTTATATTACAGTCGACTTTACTAATTTAATTTTCTGACACACTAATTCTGTCATATTTCTATACTTCTTAGAGAATTTGACACCAAATGCATTACACTCACTTTGTTGATTCCACGACATTGTTTAGTTGCTTTGACACAAAACTACACTTATCGTAAATCACAATATTTATTTTTAACACAATTTGCGAATGAATAATATAAATGCCGAACCAAACTTCATAAAATGGCGCCAAAACTACTATTTTATTTTTTTATATTGCTCAACAATTTGTATTATCTTCTTATAGAGTATATTTTCAAAATAAAGTTGGCTGCATATAGACGTCAACGCTGTGACCGTTAAACACCTTATTTAAAAAAAAATACGTAAATTATAACACCCTTAGCTTTACAAAATAACAAATTAATTATTGAGTACAGAGTTCATAATCGGGAGATTTTACACTTCTCGATTTACCACATCCCTAAAATTAACATAACCTTGTTTTTTAATTGTTTATTCATTCTTTGTTTGACTTAAGAATATCTAGTCGCTAGTACAAAGTTATATAGTGAACTGTATTAAATAGTGAACTGCCAAAAGTAAAATAAATGGTTGGAAAGACTATTGTCGATATTAAATTAACTATTCGGAATATAAATGTGTAGGTTTTCACTGTGAAATCTATAAATACGATATTTTATCAGTGTCGTTGTGCTGCCAAATATCATTAATAATATGAAAGAGTTACATACACAAGTTTTATTTTAATATTAATGTGATCCGATCCGATAATCAGATGGATCGATACAATGCAATAAGATCCACTCGATTTTTTTATCGATACAATAGCATTCGATCCGTTGGCGTAATGATACAAATGCACGGAGGGTCGGATCGAAAAAATCTTAGATAGTTTTATCTAAGTTACAAGTATACAAAATATTAACCCAAATTTATCAGTGGCAGGAACTTCTGTGCCCTTTGAACGTCGTTTCTTGTTGGTCAGTCATATATTTAACGAAAGCCGTAATCGGGTTATAAAAAATACTGTTGTTCTGTACTTTAACAATGTAAGATAGGCAACATTTTAAAAGTTAAGTACTTACCTGATTTTACTATTAAGTTATATTTTCATGACATGAATCAACATCTTTTATTTCTTAAAATCATGATTCGATACTAGATCGATTCAAAAATCGTATTGAATCGATAGTTAACGTAAACACCCGGATCGAAAATCTTTAATAAAATGAGATAAAATGGCGATAGAGCAGCGCGCGGTAATTACATCACCAGCAGCAAATCGCACGGCCCTTAACAAAGAATATGTTTGCATTCATATTTATCATTACTTTTTTGCTTAAAAGTTCGTAAACTTAGGCGATCTATTAGGCGGATTGAAAATTTTACTGCTTCTTATTTACTTTTCAAAATATTGGAAGTTGAAACGCAAAAATCTAATTACCAGTCGTGTCCACTTTCCCCGATTTTTTTACATTTTGATACAAATCATATGATTAAGTAAAACATTTTAAAAAATAATATCTTCCAAAGCATTTGTGAACAATATGGGGATATGTCTCGCTTGTCTGACACCTCGATGAAAGGGGATATGTTTTGTCTGCTGGTTTTGTACTTGGACGAGGAGTTTGTGCTTAGTGATAGACGATAGTGCGTCAGCGCTAACGTCAAAAACCGCAAATTCTGCAGATGCATATTCTCCGCCTATCACTAGAAGCAAAATTAATAAAATGTAAAATACCATATTTTGTCTAAGCAGCATGCCCTTAATAGCTGTGTTTTTTTTAATGGGGTGGATATAGGTGTTTTGATTAATTTGTATACCTATTGCTATATAATATAATATTTATCTAAGTACTTGTTTTAGAGGTTAAAGCATTATATTTACATTTAGTTAAGTATTATTTAATTTTAAAAAATATATGGGGAGATATGGGTAATTTAATAATAATTGTCTTGTGGGTACTGTGATTATTAAATAAATCAGTTGGTCACCCGACACTCGTGTTTCAATACGCTACAGTCGTGCTACAACGTTGTCACATAAGACTTTATTTACCAAAAATCCAACGCCACCTTAAGATAGCTGGTCTCTCTTCCGGAAATACATAAGGTGACCCGATTCAAGAATCATCACTGTCACTGTCATCACTGTGTCACTGTGTCCTTCCCCTCGCTTCGGACTTCACTTAGACCAAGAATATGCCACCTTATTTACTTACTTTCTAGTGCCTTACTTACTTCCTAGTATCTTTTCGAGTTGCACCAGTTGCTCGTCAAGCCGTAACGTGTGTGTCCGTTATACGTTGCCAGGGTTAGTTGTTTTGGGTGGCCTTCCGTAACCCGGGGAGTCTTAGCAACCCCTGTCCTGCCGTTACCGCCGTTGTGATCAGGAATAGCAGGGCGGCCGGGAACTAGGGGCCGTGGTCTGTTCGGCGTCGGCAAGGAGGGTTTGCTACTGCCCACTATTGCTAATCGGGATATGCGGGCAATAATGGGTAGCTAATCGCACCGATGTCGCTGCTGCCCGAAACTGGTCGTACTCGATCGCCAGGGCTTCGTCCGTTATTTAGCAGGGTGTACCACAAGCAGGAGAAGTTGGCTTGGGACCAGAATGTTATTTGTCGGGACCCCTTACAACCCCCCCCCCTCCCCCCTCCCCCCTCTGTTTTTATTTATTTTGTTGTTTTTACATTATCTGATGTTCTGATTCTTTTACTTAAATGGTATCGCAACCTGGAAATTTGGATCTGGTGCTTCATTATTATTTGAAATATACAGAATTAGCTCCTTACTAATTTATAGCAGAGGTATTGGACTAGGGTTTCGAACTTATTCAATTTAACGATTATGTTTTTTTCAGTAAAACGTAGTTAATTACATAGAAAAATTTATAAGACTTTAAAAGACATAAAACTTATACACAGCGCGTGTTATTCGAATATTTTTAATAGTTTTTAACTGATTTTTATTTATAATTACCATTTCGAAATATATATCACTACCGTAAAAGTACATCATTACCATTCCGATATTTCTCATTACCATTCGTTTAAATTTCCATTTCTACACAATGCTCTTAAACCTAGCTGTTTTCAAAATCATATTACCCTTTCATCAATTAATGAATTAGGTTGTTCTATTGCGACAGGTATATAAAGAATGTTTTTTTCAGTCATTTTTTCTGCTTGCCGTTTGATAGCCCGATTACCACATAAGAACTGCCCATACTCGTGGTTAATATTTTTTTTTAACAAATGAGGCATTTGAATTAAAATAAAATGTATGTAATTACCTAAAATTGTATTAACAATATCTGGCAACTAGCTATTTAAATTCAGGAAATAACTATATCATGAATATATATTTTATTTTTCTTATATAATTTAATTAATTTAAATAAAACTATTAACTAAAACCGGCCAAAAATCTAAAACAAACCAATTTAATCTGTTCAATTGATTTCTTTCCTTTTCACTGGTAGACTTAGGATGGCCAAATTATTTTACGAAATGACAGTTCTATCTGTCATATACTGCATCTAATTACGAGACCGAGTATAGTCAGCCATCTTGCGTGTTCCGCCATGGTAGATTTAGTATGACGTCACACCACTAACCATGCATTGTCATCAAACTAAACATGTATACAAAATTTCAGCTCAATAAGTTGAAGATATCTAATATCTGCTTCAAATTTGAGTTGCATGCAAGATACCACCCGAGCAAACATGGTTGCATACATTGCAAGTGAAATTATAATAACCAAATAAACACCAACCTGATAATGTAAATTTCTCTCCAATTTCTCCCCAAACCTTTTCAGTTGTATATTTTCTCATATATTCGGGCAAATTAGAATTATACAGACATGGATATTTTTCTACTTCTTGAACAAATTCTATATTTAGCTGCTGTTCCGCCAACATTTTGTCGAGTTTCGAGAGACGCGACGCGCGGGCAACTGGTACGGCGAGTATTGTGAGACTAGTAGCGGACGCGTAGGATACAAGTTCTCCAGACGTATCGGCTCAACTTTGTTCTTGTGTGAGTGATTGCCTAAGTAAAGATAGCAAAACCCAACATAAAAATAAAATCATGCTTATTAGGATGAAATGCTTATTTATGCTGACTGATGAAAAGAAACATTTAAAAAAACAAGTAAAACTTCATTCAAAGATTTTTTATTTTTGACTTGCAAGAACCGGAAATCGAACCGGCTTAAATTAAAAAAACATCACCTGTACTTTATGGATACCGATCGATAGTGTTAATCATAAGGATCAAGTTAGTTTACGTCACTCATGGTCGGTTTCTGAATTGAGGATTTCTCTGCGCGATAAATGCTATTTTTTAGGTAATAGCCCCGCGGTTCGGTTCCCGGTTCAGGCAAGTCAAAAATAAAAAATCTTTAAATGCAGTTTTACTTTTGAAAATAAAGGAATGTTTCCTTTCACCATAATTTGCTATCATCAGTATTAAGGGTACTTTTCCTACGACGACTGTCTTTTTTTCCACCCCGTATGAATATTTACTATACAATCCTTGTCTCGACATTATCAAACACAAAAAATAATTATCCAATTTGGTAGAGTCGATCGGAAGTTATGGGCGTACATACATTTCGGTGATTAATTTCTGTTTTAATTTAGATTTTTGTTTACTGCATGGACTCAAATGTTTCTCCAAACTTTCTTTTCTCTGTTTTTCTCACTCGGAGAGTTTTGCTTCCATCGTCTACTTAAACAAGTTGCCTTTCTAATAAAAGTATTTTTATAATAAAACGACTATAATGTGACATAAACATGACATATTATATATTTCGTTTACCTATATCTTGAAATGGATATTTGTTTAATTTGCATATCATTTATTTCATTTGGCTTCTGGTTTTCATGTAGTCAATTAACTTATATAGTAGTTGTCATTTCACAAAAAAAAACAATCACAGTTCAACAAAAATATATATAAGTAAGTAGGTATGACATTTTTTAATTTTTGCATTTTTCAATACTATTTGATACTTATGATAAACTTTAAATAGAAAAATATTGGAAAAATCAACTCGACCACAAGTGAATTCTCAGATGGGAGTCGAACCCACAAAAAAAATAGTTTGAAAAGATGTTTCTTCCGGATTTTCAAAGGTCGTGGGTTCGAGTCCCATCTGAGAATTCACTTGAGGCCGAGTTGGTTTCCAATATAAAATTTATCATAAGTATTAAAATATTATACCTGTTATTTTTTTATTTCGTGCGTGTAGCTGCTAACGGTACCAAGAGTGAAGTGCGGAACGAAAGGGAGGGGAAGACCGCCTCACCGTCACCGCGTAAAAATAAAAAAACCAGTACAATCTGGTTTTTAGCATGCGCGGGACGCGCTGCGCTAGCAATGACGTTTTATTATACTATTATTGTGCGCTACAAGCCATATCACACACAGTCCAGTTCAAATTTGCAAATCCAGTTACTATTATTATAGTATTATCATATTATAGTAGTATAATATTATAGTAGGCCAGTTCCCGTCTTACTCAAAAATCTTGCCTGGGTCACTAGGGTTGCTGCGAATTGTATTGGCACTGAATGGAATTTTGATGGCAAACTTAATGCAAAACCACAGATTAGTAAATAGTTAGCAAAACTCTTTGCTATATGTTTTTAGTAAAAATTACTGTGGTCACCAAAACTACGTCATGTCAATAATACTGCATATTCATTGTGAAATACTTACTCTGACAATGTTTGCGTGCGAGAAATGTTATTTTGAACTGTGATTTATCTGTACTAGGATAGTAGTATTTTTGAGAAAACGAGAATTAGAAAATTAAAAAGTTATAGAAATTATTATTATTCAAATCAATTATATTTTATACATTGATAAGTACCTTCATTTATATTGAAATCTGTGACCAAGAACTTATTCCAAAATCAAATTTGTTTTGTGCGTAGAACAAAATCGGATCCCAATGATCAAAATGCGAGCTCGTATGACATACCTGCTTCAAGTACACACATCAATACATACACAATATCATTGAAAATCCCTGTAAATGTTCCATTATTTTTATGATGTGAAGGTTTTCTTTAAATCTATGTTTATTTAAATCTTCTTCTTCTTATCGAGTGTGGAGTGAGTGGCCACCTCTGGTGTCAGAGTTTATCAAGCCGCCTATAAGGCCTCTGACTTTGCTTAACGACTGTAATCAAATGACAACAGCCGGGACCGACGGTTTAACGTACCCTCCGAAGCACGGTAGCGCTCAGTTGTAATGCCACTTTACGGTCACCCATCCGACACCTGACCGGGCCGAACTTTGTTTAACGAACGTGATCGAGTACGATCTGTCTGTCAAGCGCGGTGAGCGCTTTTTTTTTTAAATAACTAACATTAATAAACACAAATTCACATACCTACATTATACTCTCACACATACAAACATACATACACTTATTTTTAATCGACTTCAAAAAAAGAAGGAGGGTTACTCGAGAACGCATGAACCGACCGAAATGATTCAAACGTCATAGGTAACATCGAGTTTGGTCCCAAGTTGGTCCCGTTTTTTTAATTTTAAAATCGGTTCAGTAGTTTTGAAGAAATCCTGTAAAAACTGAAGTTTTGTCGGTCAAGCGGTTTGACTCAAACTAGTAGTTGCCTATACTACTAGTTTGATTCAAACTGAAGTGCGGGACTTATTCTAATTGAAAAAATTGTGAAATAAAAAACTTTAAATTAAAAAATAAAAACCGACTTCAAAAATCAAAAAGTAAAAAATAAACCTTATGGAGTCAGTGCCAGCCAAGGAATTCTAAATTGCACTTCTATTACAAACTTACTTTCATTTTTCTTATCTTGGCTGGCAAAAAATCCGAAAGGTTTATTATTTTAACTTTTTTATTTTTGAAGTCGGTTTTTATTTTTTAATAAAAAGTTTTTTTATATTACATTTTTTAATTAAACTAAACAAGATAATATTCGCCACATTATACTGAAATAGAAAGTTATCTTAGAGTTAAGTAATCTTTCCTTCTATGTTATTGTTTTCTATGCTCTGGCAAATTGCCTACCTACTAAAAACAAGGGAAATGTAAGTCTTTGTTTTACTTGTGCAATATCTTCAGTATGGGAAGACTGGCTGTCCGTAATACAGGTTTACCTAGTTCGGATGCCAGCTTCCCGCAATGTACTTAAACTCAACTCGGCCACAAGTGAATTCTCAAATGGTCGAACCCACAAAAAAAAAATTTGAAAAGATGTTTCTTCCGGATTTTCAAAGGTCGTGAGTTCGAGTCCCATCTGATAATTCACTTAAGGCTGAGTTGATTTTTTCCTTGTTTTTTTTTTATTGGCATCCTTGGAAGTCCGGCCCAATGCACTAGTGTGCAAGTATAGCCACGAATTTAAATATGGCAACTGAACCAAACATGACATTAACCCTTTAAAGAAAACTACAAAAAAAAAAAAAAAGATAGTATGGTTAAGTGCCAATCATTGTACCTTATGGCTGCCAATGATTGAACTAAGAGTGCCAATGACTGTACTTTTGGCTGTTTTTCGACATTTTCTCTTTTATTGTTAAAAAAATGAGTTTTTTTTCGTACTAAATGTTTTGTGAATTTAAGAAATAGACATCTTTTCTAGTATATTTTCTTGTTTAATATTTATCCCATAAAAATAGCATTGTAAAATGCAAAATTAAAAAGTTATAATATTATACCTGTTATATGTATGTAAAATCGAGGAATTTCCCGGTTGACCAGTAGAGTTTTTTTAGGGAGCTTTATTTAAAAGAGTTATATAAACATAGAAATCGTTTTTATCACAAATGATAGAACATTAATAGGTATTTCATTTGAATAATAAATTATTTCTTTACCTTTACCTTTGTATTTTCAGAGAAAACGTTTCCCAAAAACTCTACTGGTCAACAGGGAAGTTCCCCGATTGTACTTACCTAGCTTATGTTTTACATTTGTTATTTTTGTGTTTATACATTGTGAGAAGATATTATATAATTGTTTAAATAACACTCCCTAAAAAAAATCTTCAGGGCTTACCGCTATCGCTTACCGCAGTATTGTTTCGTTCAATCTTATCTTCCAATTTGTACCACAATTTGTAGCAAGCTCGTTTTTGACGAGAAATTGTGTTGACATATCATGACCACATTTGTTCGTTGACAAGAACAATTATTAAAGAAGTACAGTCAACAGTACGGCTTTAGACTTTGACCTTGAGAGCGCCTTATTATTTAATGAGTTAGTAATTTACTAGTATTTTTAATGCCAGGATCTATTTTATTACCAAGCTGAAACCTCAAAAAATTTAATTAACAATAAAAAAATAGGGCAGAAAATAATTAAAGTTTTTAAACATTTCATGTCTATAAATAAAAATATCTCAATGGCAAAATTTTGATTTTAAGGGGTACAAATTTGAATTAAAACACAAACAAACCGTTCTTATATGACATAATCTTAATAATATTATAAATGTGAAAGTATGTCAGTTCGATTGTTTGTTACTCCTTTACATAAAACTATTGAACGGATTTGGATAAAAATTTGGTTTATTTAATATATAATCTAACTTGTATACACCCACTACATACGTACTTACCTATCTTTGTTATTATTTCTACTCAATAACGCAATTTTTATATTAAAACCAAACATGTTTATGTGATTAAAGTGACAGTTGTTAAGAGGGGAGACTACTGGTTCTCTGAGATACAGGCCACGGCTTTTTTTTATGAACGACGGGCAAACTCTTCGCCTTCATCATACCTGATGTTAAGTTTTGATAAAGCTGAAGATGGAAGCTAGCCTCTCCCGGTATCCTTAACCAGTGAGAAACTGGCTATCTTATCACGAACTGCCGAAACACAACAATGCTGAAAACATTGTTGTTATGGCGTCAGAGTTAGATAAATTGCTGGTAGCTAGCTAGGCGGACTTACAATAAGTCCTACCACCAACCAAACCGAATACAATATGTACCCCCGCTGGGAATCGAACCCGGGACCCCTGGGTCTGATACCGGTGGTTGTACCACTAGTTAAAACTATCTTTAAAACTGACAGACTTTCATACAATCTTTCATCCCCTATTTCACCCCTTTAGAGGTTGAATGTCGAAAAATTCTTTCTTAATGCATCCCTGCGGTTTGTAAGGAGCCTATGTGCCGAATTTTGAGTATCTAGACCTAACGGTTTGGGCTGTGCGTTGATTATCAGTCAATCAGTCAGTCAGGACATTGAATTTTATATATATAGATATTTATGTTAAGGTAAATGCTTGGAATAAGTGGTTAATTCGTCCAAGGGTAAATGTGAGTTGAGAATGAGTTTTCACATTATTGGATCCGATATCGGTTTCGGTCGAGCCCCGATACGATATCGGGGCAAGTAAAATGTACGACGTGTTGTGTTTGGCCAGATATTGGGGCGGACAATGTGAAAGGCAGGTACTTACATATTTCAAATACTTTACTTGCTCCCAATATCATATCGGCGTCCGATACCAATATCGGATCGGATAATGGGAAAACGTTCAAGTACGATATTACTACTCTAACTTAGATCAATTTATCAAAATTAACCCTTTATTAAATGGAATAATTGAAATATATAATAATTCAAATAGAAACTAGGAAACTGTAGACGTATAAAGCTAAGAAACAATTTAAAAATTAAGGGTGCTAGAATATTTCTTATGCAAATTGAACAATTAATTTTAAAATGATATTTCAACTAACGATGGCAGGCAGGCAAATCAATAATGTAAGGATATATTATCATCAGTGTACAGTCTAAAGCAATTATGGGTACATGAATATTTGTACATACAAAATGTACTACAGACAGTTCCGAACTCAACATTTTACTTCTTAAAGTACAAAGTCGATTAGAGAAATTTGATCGTTTTGCCGTACGTACATGATGTTAACCGTTCACACACTCATTTAAATCAATTTCATAAATCGAAAACTTTGACAATTAATTTCCTAAATGCCGTCTTATTAATAAACGTAGCATAAAGGCTACCGCATATATATAACCGCAGCTACGGCTGTACACTTTGACCTTGAGAGCGCTCTTACGTCGCTCTTAATAGCGGTGGTTTTCGTAATGCAAATGTAAAGCCGTACGTGCCGTTGACCATACCTATAGCTATAGTTTCTTTTTAATCTGGCCTCGAACAAAGTCGATATGGCGTCTCGTTAAATTTTTAATCTGTTCCTCTATGAAATCTGATTGAAAATGAGTGAGTTCGGATCGTTAGTCCCAAACAACGAAAAAAAGGTTTTACTTACGTTATGTTACGTCGACGGACCGATTTGATGCGATTAACGTTTATTTTTCGAATGCATTTCATTTGATAAACGTTGTGTTCATACGTTGTTACGATTCGTTAAGTTTTCATTCATATGGCATTATTTATTTTTTCTCTTTCAGCCATTGACCAGGTACTTTTTAGGCTTCCGAAAGACGGGTTGATTCGAGCTTGAATGTTGTAATCAAAATAAAATTCCAGGTTTAGGTATTCCTTCTCCAAACATGTTTTAGATGTGTAGTGTACCTAATAGAATCTTAATCACAACTTTTCATTAAAGTAGGTACCTAAGTATATATTTATTTTTACTTTGGCATTCGAACATGTTCAAACGAAACAAAATAGCATAATTGGTTAGTGCATTGGGCCGGATTCCAAGGATGCGGTTTCGAATTCCATCAGAGCGACATGAGACAAGTTGTTTTTTTTTCCTAGTATTTTTTTTTATATATCTTGTAATTTTCTTGTTTAATATTTTTCACATAAAAATAGCATTGTAAAATGAAAAATTAAAAAGTTTTAATTAGAAGGCTGTTTCATCTTTCGTTGAAACACAGGTTCGAATCCTGTCAGAACGACATGAGACAAGTTGTTTCTAGTATATTTTCTTGTTTTAATATTTATCAACTTTCATCAATCAGTAGGACTGCACTATTTATTATTTATTTAATAATAACACAAGGAGCTTACAATTTTCTTTTTACAATAGTCCCGCAAAACCGACTAGTCGGTTTGTCTGTAGGATCTTCAGTCTCTATTATATATAAGTAATATTACCTAAAATTAATAGATATAATTTAAATATAAAGTCACTCTATACAGCTGTAATGAAATAAAATGCAACTAAATAATATAGTTGTACTTACTTATTGATCTAGTTTAGTTATTTTTATTATTATTTATGAATAACCTGCGCCGGGTCCATACTTATCCATGTTGTCTTGTATGTCCATACATATCGTGCATACAGAATAAATCATAACGCATACTTTTTTTCACCATAACCTCTTTTGTTATAGTGGTATTTTAGTTTTTTTTTTATGACATTATTTTTATTTATTTATTTCATCACAGCAATATACATAGTGGAAACATTAAATAGTGAATTCCCTGTAGCCTGTGAAAGTTAAAAAGTGTGTGTACAGGCTACAGTGTCTTTCCTGAATTTAATACCAACATTGCTAAGGTGATTATATAAGTTACACAACAAAAATATAAACTATTACTACCTATCTTGAGTGTTCATGTCTGTGAATGATTAAAGAATTTGTATGTTAAGGTGGAATGGGCGGGAGGGAGATAAATACTTAACCCTGTGCGAATTATTTTTTATTTTTTTTCTTACTTCTTTTATTAATTTCGGATTGATTTTATTGTAAACTTGTGGAGCAGTAAATGCGTAGTGTCTTTTGGCAAATGTGCTCTTACATGTAGATGTAAATTTACAGTAAAATCAATTTACAATATCTATCCTTTTACTGGAAGCCCGTAAAGTAGGTTGTAGGTTGTATCACAAATACGATGGTCTCGTCTTAGGATCTGAAGAATGTACAACTTTCTTATAAATAGTACGTTACAGCTTGTATAAAGTTCAGTAGTAGGATGTCTGAATGGAAGATTATGCATTATCTTTAGTAGTATGCGTTGGGCACGTTCATCTTCAATAATAAGTGTTTTGGCAGATAATGATTACTTAACATGACATTTATTGGCATATCAATCTTTATCATACAATATATTATTGCAAATATTTTAATGTTAACAAGTATACAATGCACACATGCAAACAAGCATTTAAGCAAGCATGGAAGCAAAACAAGCATGCAAATGAGAAATACACGTCTTCGGCGCTGTGGGAAATGCAGCCCCTTCGCCCTTGCGTACCAAAACACAGGTACCACGATCAGCTACGCAGTTCGCGGGCTCAAATGCTCTCCCTCCGAGCTCTTAATAAAATTGCATTCTAGTATTGGGCATACAAGTACCACGGCAAGGTGACCACGGCAGGTCGGGATCGGGATCTAACAAACACGCTAACTTGAATATAAACTTTTACTCTTAATTATTGATGGTTACAGGCGATAAAGTTATGGATGAATCCATTTTGTATTTCGTATTCTATGGTAAATTGTCTTAAGACGTATAACAATTATTATGCACTTTAATTTTATGTTTATTAAAATTATGTGAAAGGAAATTAGAGTAAATGAGAATTATGCCGATGAAACCATTCTGCGTTCATAAAACTCTGCTTATCATAATTTATGCGAAAAGACTTTATGCCAAACGACATCAAAACTAAAAATATTATGCGACCGAAAGCCCACCCACCTGCGCTTCTGTTATTTTTATACAAAAGTAAGCTGTAACTATTTTTAGCACCATTATTGCAGCAACGTAAATTGAAAATTCTAAATTTTAATATTTTATTGCTTTAAAAATAGGTACGAACAGACGGGATTTAAAATGGTTATTAAAAGTGACCGAAAAAATATTACCATTTTTGCCAATAGATTTTTAAACCATTTTTGTTCTATTGTTTGTTTATTGTTTAAATAATTATTTTTAACATAATTTATTCCATGATTTAAATCATTGGTACAAATGAAAGTTTGTTTGGAAATTACTTTATTTATTTCATTATACTTTTTTATCATTGCAAAATCTCCGTTGCATTTAAGTTACGGAAAAGTTTTAAAAATATATCACTGTTTACAGATTATATGAACCTCAAAAGATAACACAAAAGTGATAAAAAGGGTACCTAGGCTCCCATAAAAAAGGAGACTACGATATTTATAATAGTGACCGCATTGAATAACAAATGTCAAACAGTGGGGCCACAACAGTGCGGATATATCACGAACCCGACTCTCCAAATAGATGTTGGCCAATCGTAAATTATTCGGAAACCTAATTTAGAATTTCGATCGGATGAAACAAATGCCGACACTTCCTACGAATGGACTGGACTATGAATAGGACACTCTATATTTATAATGTTTTGTTATAGCTTTAAGAAATTAGGTAACAAATGATAATTTATGTTATTTTTTGTTCTTTATCACCTCAAATGTTTTTTTTTACATCCTGTAACGACAAGATGTTACACTACGCAATCCATATTCATATTATAAATGCGAAAGTAACGTCTCCAGTAGCACTAAATAAATTTTGAGGAATGTTGGAAAAAATATTGCTTAAATTAGATGAAAAATACGCCGAAAAAGCAATAGTGAAGGAGGTGAGCTGGTGATTCAGTATTAAAATTTCTGAGGGGAAAATTGAGACGAAACAAAAACTTGATGTATATAATTTATTATAGGAAAAAATATACTTTAGGTCTTTTTAGGGACACATACGATTTGTATTAATTCAAACGTACATAATAAATTCAAAAAACTCGTAGGAAAGCCGTTCCCCTGTTCTATTTACGAATCGTATATACTCGTTGCAAACTTAATAATAGTTCGGCTAACTAAGCGTTCGTTAAGAATGTAGTTAACAGTTCGTGTGATTCGTTATCAGCCATTTTTAATGTCTTGCTGGGGCACTAGCCTTCCATAAGGATGGATAAGGAGTGGTAATATAAAGAAACGCTTATGGAAAGCCTGTTTATTTAACAGCCAAAGTTAGATCATTCCATTGGTAAGGAAATAGTAAAAACATCAAAGAATGGATCAAATTTCAATAAGTGACATCCGAAAATTTCGTCTTTCATCACTTCCTGCAAAGTTATCTGCGGGCCTACCATCATCTATTAGAAACCATCATGACATAAGAACGTTTTGTTTGCGTTTTGTTTTCATTAGGGTTGTCACATTTGACACACTTCACACTTTGAAGGCAATGATTGAGCGAAGACGTCACAAAACTTCCGTCAAAAACAAACTCACTTTTAGAGATTCGTAGTACAAAATAGCATGGTAAGAAAAAAACAACACTGCGCTAAGAGATGGCATTAGGCCCCCAGATTTTGTGTTCAAGGACTATTATCAGTCTTCCTCTTGTTCCATTATTTCATCAACTAATTCAAGCAATCTTCGCTTGAAGACTCTACTTTTTTTATCACCCATTTTATTCATATCCGGTAATATGCTGAGTAAAAACATTTTATTTGCGCCTTGCTCAGCAGTCTCTAAACTTTCGGCTATTTTAGCTTGTTTCGTTTTGAAATAATTCGCAATAGCTATCTCGGTTTCACAGCTTCTCTTCGGTCTAGGTTGTCCTTCATGTGTAGAAGGCGGTTTAGACTGCGATTGTGATCTTGCTGTAGAAGTGGATGACTGCGGTTGCAATTCTGTTTGATTTGATAAAGACTGCGATGATAATGTAAATGGTTCGTCTAATATAGCCCAATACTGCGATTGTTCTTCACTAAAAGATCTCATTTCTGACTCCAAGTCATTTACTGGCATTTTTATGAATGGTATAGCAAATTGCATATAGTCAGCTAAGTAATAAGGTTTCTTTTTTGATGTAGCCGATCCACCTTTAGGATGTTTCAAATGGCGTGTGAAGACGCTACGAAGGTTTTTCCACCTCTCCTTACATTCAGGTCCTGTAAAAAAAATGAACATTTATTTTAGATATTTTGGGATTCGTCTACAACCGCGGAAGCTCCCGGTCGATCATCTATCTGTTGGCGACAATTCGCGTCCGCTCGATTTGAACGCTCGAGTCGTATAAGTTTACTACATCCTCACCTACTGATTTCCATTCTTATTAAGTATTAAGTATTAACCATAAGTATTAAGTACTGGAACGAAATGACACACGTACAGCAACAATTAAGTATATATATATATTTGTATTGTGATACCCACCGGTATATATATATATATTAATATATATAAGAGCGTAAAGCATTAAGGCAGATTATAATTAAATGTATTTGCAACAAATACAGTTGTATCACTGTACATTTCCCGATATGGCGAACCTGCCGGCCAAAAACAATTCAAATGTAACCAAGTGCGATCCGTTCAGCGCCCGCGCTGTGCCGTGGATGCTGCCTTTTGGAAATGGCTGCGTGCCACTAAATTATAAATATTTCAATATTTCTGTCTGTCTGATACCGGTGGTTGTTACCACTAGACAACGAAGGCGGTTGAAGTCCTATAAGAAGTCCTATAAATATTTGTAAAAGAGACGAAGATTTTGTCAAGAGTTTCTTTTACAAGTGAAAAAAAAAATATAAATTTGGTAAATTAAATATTTGTATACAATCACACCAATTATCTAGCCCATGTTAAGTTTCATGAAGAACTAATGTGTTATGGATACTAGATAACGGATAAACATACTTATTTACTTTTTTCTAGTAAATAAGTAAAAAAAAAAAAATATACATATTAAACACCCAGGCTAAGACAAATAGACACTTTCATGCACATAAATATTTGTCTTGTCCGGGAATCCAACCCGGTACAAGTTTACTTTACTATGATTATTACCTATTTATTTGCTCGTCCCTTAGAAACAGTAAGTACTTGACAAAATGTGGAAGACGCTTTTTTATGTTTTTTTAAAGAAAGAAATTTTGATCTAAAAGTATTATTTTTACTTACTAATAATTAACTAATATGTGTATACCAATACTTGTATTATTTAGTATTCTGTGCCAATACCCAAAATTTAAAGAGGTCAGAAGGTTCGTTGCCTTCTGCAATAAAATCATTATCAATCATTTCAATTCATTGATAATTTTACAACATTAACAATACCTTTGTAAGGTACTTACATTACTTTTTGTTTGGATAAAGACATAATTATGTCATGACAACTCTTTAAATTTTTTAAGATATTGTTTGACCAGCGACCCACTTCTTGATTTTCCGAACAAAATGAATTGATTTTGCAAACCGATGCAACCCGATTTGCGATCAATTCTAACAGAACTTGATTGCCCAGCAATGTAGAAATTATTTGTCAGTTGTATGGAGTGTTAAAGTTTTATGACAAATTGAGATGACTTGATAACAGATAAGTTATTTTGAACAAAATAAACAAGTGAAAACTAGTTCACGAAATTTTCTTGAAATAGGGTAGTGCCGATTGCTTTTGTTTTTATAGAAAGAGATTTATATGAATGTGAAAGAAATAATAAAATAGTTCAGTAAGTAATTAGGTATACGAAAGTTAATTATATTTATTATAATTTTTATTTATTTTATTTATAGAAGACCAACAGCGTGCTGTAATAACAATATTTGGTACAGTAGGAAACAATAAGCCAATTACAGGTCCTCGCTAATAACAGCTATTTAAAATACTGAAACCTCTATTGACAAGCACTTATGTATGATGAAGAATATAAAAAAATAAAGTTAACATAATCCCACAAGCTGTATATCGAACTATGAGTATTACCAAAAACGATCTGTTTAATCTATTTAGATCTATATAACTTAAAACTATGGGCCAAAAAACCGTCTGCTCAACGCATTCCTCGCTGAAGTGACAGTTATATAGAAATACTACTCCGAGTGGACTTGGTCGATTTATAAAAAATATTACTTAATATTAAAGATAAGACATTGTTAATTTATTAAATAAATATATAGTGAAATATATGCAATGCGAATAAACAATATCAAAGTATATTGCAATTAACAGTTATTGAAGATATAATTATAACGCGAAATATTTTGAATGCGTCGATTACTTAATAAAGGATTTGAGTTAAGATGAACTGTAGGTAATAAAAAGAAATATAAGGCGAAATGTTTATAATTCCTAAAACGATAAACAAAGGAAGGAAAGGAAAAATATATACATAAAGGAAGTTGTAAGTAACAGCAGCTATGGCTTTACACTATTATAAAGCTGAAGAGTTTGTTTGTTTGCGCTAATCTCAGGAACTACTGGACCGATTTAGAAAATTCTTAGACCATTAGAAAGCTACATTTCTCCCGAGTGACATAGGCTATATTTCATCCCGATATTCCCACGGGAACGGGCACCACGCGGGTAATACCGCGGGGATCCGCTAGTTGAAGATATAATTATAACGCGAAATGTTTTGAATGCGTCGATTACATAAATACAATATATGAGTTAAGATGAACTGTAGGTAATAAAAAGAAATGTTTATAATTCCTAAAACGATAAACAAAGGATGGAAAGGAAAAATATATACATAACGGAAGTTATATATAGATATATATATATAGTTTAAAAAAATGTTGTACAGTCAACAGCAGCTATGGCTTTACACTTTGACCTTGAGAGCGCCCTTTAGCCGCTCGTAATAGCGGCGGTTTTCGTAGTGCAAATGTTAAGCCGTACCTACGTGCTGTTGTTTTTAAATATTAAAATAAGATTAAAAAGTACTTAATATATTTAAATTATAATGTTAGGCATATATAATTTTTGTATTAAGTTTCTTATACTTACTAGTGGTTAGTATTTACATTATTTAATTACATAATCAAATTTTAACTAAAAAAAAGGTAACGATTATCAACGAAAGTTTGTGAAAAATCAATTTTGTTGTGCAATACATTTTTACTTATTCAATTTTATAGTAGGTGCAAGATCAACTTTTTTCCTGTTCTTTATAACCCCGGTGGTGTACTGTGATACCCACCGGTGGATATATAAGAGCATGTAGCATTAAGGCAGATTATAATTAAAGTAATTTCAACAAATACAGTCGTATCACTGGACATCTCCCGTTATATTAAAGGTAACAAAGATGACCGTTCGGTAACGGGAGAGTATTCAGTACAGTCCAAAAGAATTCCACAGTAATGCTCGGAGTTCCAGTTATAAATCTCAGTATCATTTATTCGGTATCTTAAGAAATACCGCCTATAAAATTTTAACCGCCTCTGTGGTCTAGTGGTACAACCACCAGTATCAGTCTCAGGGGTCCCGGGTTCATTTCCCAGCGGGGGAACATATTCTATTCGGTTTGGTTGGTGGTAGGACTTGTTGTAAGTCCGCCTGGCTAGCTACCACCATCTTATTTAAGTCTGACGTCATAACAACAATGTTTTCAGCAATCCGGCAGTTCGAGATAAGATAGCCAGTTCAGTGGCTGAGGATTCCGGGAGAGACTCGTTTCCATCTTCAGCCTTATCAATACTTAACATCAGGTATGATGAAGGCTAAGGTCTCCCCGAGTTTCATAAAAAAATATAATTTTGCCGCCTAGGCAACAAAATGTTGAAAATGAAAAGACGCAATAAATTATTTAACAAATTGCTTTGTAACTGAACAAGGTTCAAAGCCTTGGCACAGAGATCACCTCGATCTGTGCCTTGGCAGTACCAACACTGTGTACAAAACGCAATGAATAATATTATTAATAATCAATGATAAAAGACCAACCTGATAATTTAAATTTCTTCCCAATTTCTCCCCAAACCTTTTCAGTTGTATATTTTCTCATATATTCAGGCAAATTAGAATTGTACAGACACGGATATTTTTCTACTTCTTGAACAAATTCTATATTTAGCTGCTGTTCGGCCGCCATTTTGTCGAGTTTCGGGAGACGCGACGCGCGGGCAACCGGTAAGACGAGTATCGCGAGACTAGTGGCGGACGCGTAGGATACGAGTTCTCGTGACGTAACGGCTCTGCTTTGCATGAGTGTGACTTGTGAGTGATCGCCAAAAGTAGGGATAGTAAAAAAACACATTTAAATTAATTCAAAGTTTTTATAATGGAATGATATTATTTTGATTATTGATAAACCGTATTTCATGCTGATAACGTATTGCTTATTGCATTTTTCTTCATCTTTACATTCGTTTTTGATGACGCAATGACATCAGAGATTATGTGAATCGCTCCGTTAATTATCATTAATTGCTGCATCTTGAACTTGACCAACAAAGTATTTTTTTCTTTTATTGCATTGTCACAAACAATAAAATAAAAAAATATAATAGGTACTGGGTGTGTACAGTTTTGGATCTGTTTCTTCCTTGAGTTTTCTTACAGTATAAAGCCTAAATTTTCGGCTGTCAATAGTGTCAATGTCAGGTCAGTTATCATGACATTATACTTTTTAATGTGCCTATAAATCAAAATGGTGTCCGTCTCATCTATACATATACTTCCGTTTTATCAAAAAAATATTTAAGCAGTTGAAAATAAACTTACAATTGTTTTATGCATCTAATAACATATAGTGTATAAAGGTAGCAGAATTATATTTATACACTTTTGGGTCTGTACTGTAGATGTACGTTAATATATCAATATGTTGACAAATCGCATTTGTACCGCTTTCGCTGCTCCCTGTTTCCCTAAAGATTGACTGGTAGAGGATACTTTTAGTATTAAGTTCGCCTTTTGTACATAACATTGTGTTTATTGTACAATAAAGATTTAAATAATATGCCTGATGTCCTTTGTAGAAGGCAAGTCACGTCATACTCAAAAAAATCCTAAGTATTGACTGCCTGTATTTTTTATTTGTGATATTATGATTACTTTTTTACCTATAGTAGGCCTAGCATGAGCAGCTTATCCACACTCGTAGCTCGATAACATGTCAATGTCCCGCTCACACCTTATCGGAATAAGCACGACAGAATCTTACGACATTATCTTATCGCGTGAAACAGTGGTGTTCATGGTAGACGGCCAGGGCCCCTAGCCAAAGCAACAATTGAAAAACGATAACGAAGTTCGAAAAGAATTAAATTGGCGAATATAGTCAATAACGAATCGAATTATCGTTTCGCTACATAACGATGTTACTTTGTCTACGGGCCCAGTAGGCCTAGCATGAGCGACTTGGCGATGGCTCGACAACGCCTGAACCGATCGAAATGATTCAATCAAACGTTATTATAACATCGGCTTTGTTCCCAAGTTGATCCCATTTGTTGAAATTTTAAAAAACGGTTTTGACGTAATCATGAAAAAACTGTCGTTTTTTCGGACAAGCCGTTTGACACAAACGGTTTGACTCAAACTAGTAGTTGCCTACACTACTAGTTTAGAGTCAGATTGAAGTGCGGGACTTATTCTAACTTAAAAAAAAAGTGAAATGAAAAACTTTTTAAAACCGACTTCAAAAATCAAAAAGTAAATAATAAACCTTTTGGAGTCGGTGCCAGCTAAGGTAAGAAAAATAAAGGTAATAGAAGTGCATTGTAGAATTCCTTTTTTTATATAATGTTTAGCTGTTTCTACTACAGGAAGTGTCAATAATATCTACCGCTTGTTAATTTTGAAAGTGCCCAAGAACCCGTGTAAACGTAAAATCGACGTATGTGTGCGACAGATTACATTTTGTACAGAGTTCTCTCCCTGATTGAGCTTCTGTCGCTTTACATACTCTGTGCTGTGGTTTAGCCCATCCATGACCCCTGAGAGCTGCAGTACCAGTAGCGAAGTCTGTGAATCATAAAACAATAGTGGGTAGGTATGTGAGATACCTCTTCGGCAGCTCGTCTCCGAGACTCACTTCGCGTTAGATACTTGTCGTTGTAAGAAAAAAGTAACTATTAAGTGCAGTGGGCAGGATACCCAAAGGTCGTTCGAGTCCCGTCTGAGAATAATTTGTGATTTGCTATTAAAATCATTAATGCATATTGCAAAAAAGATAACTAACAAGTATCTACGATCCGTTGTCTTAGCTAGACAAAATAATACATCAATTAAACATTTCACATGAATTAAGGAAGAATCCCTGCTTCCTATGAATTTTCTATAGCATAATAAAACGTTAAATACGGTTGAGTAAGTTGCGTCCTAACATAAGCAAGGATTAACTAGTCCTTCTATAGTATAAACGCGAGGCATGACAGTGACAGTTAACTGTACTTGTTCACACCTACAAGTGTAATCATTCACCAAACCTATACTGGGGATAAAGGAAAATAGTCCTTAAGTTCATGAAGATAGTGAAAATTGTAAAGGAAAATTTTGCTTTTCAAATGCAAAGTTACGCTTGTCCGGCCATGCTAAGCCAAGTTTTAGCCGACCCCGCGTTGTGATGAGCTTTGTAGTAAAAGCAAACTTGTATTAATTTCCACTTAATGTCTTTTGTCGATGCCTCTCAGTACACATTGTTTGATGTTAATTTGATTTAAATGTCTCAATTGCCCCTTCTGAGGCTGTTAGTGTTGGAATTTAGGGATTTAAACGGAGCCGAGGCGTTTTCTGTGTAAGCGATTCTAGAAATAGGTAGGTTTATTTCGAGGAATGTATAATTAGCAGATTAGTGAGAGAGCTTTTGGGAATTCAATGACTTTATTGGAAGGATGGTTGGCGACTGCTAATAAAAGGAAAAGTTATGGCTTTGAATCCCGTATGAGTATTTTTTTTATAACTTAGTCTCAAATTAAACCGTTAACTCACTATGTAGGTACCGTAAATCGTAGTTAAAATTTATAATAAAACTTCAACCTAACCTTTAGAAATAAACTGCCCTTTTTTGTTAACTCTGCCAACGTTTTCTTGTATTTTTCCTGGAGTCCTACCGGCATCTACTCTAGCTATTTCGAGTTACGAATCTGTTAAAGTAAGCTTGTTTTTTGACGGAAGTTTTGTGACGTCTTTGCTCAATCATCGCCTCTAAAGTGTTGAATGTGTCAAATAATTGTGACCACTTCAATAAAAACAAAACGCAAGCAAAACGTTCCTAAGACATGATGGTTTCTAATAGACGATGGTAGGCCCGCTGGTGATCCTCGCGTGTCCTTGGGCAAGTCATTTTAGATAACCAGCCAAGTTTGTTGACTGCCACGAGACAACCGTTTGTGTCTAATATTACCTTTTTCATCTTTTTATATACTTATCTTTAAGCCTCCCAAGGAAATGTACTGCTTTGTTCGTCTTTTGAACGAACCCTATTTTCATTTTAATCAAACTCTTTACGAATAGGTAGCGATACTAAGCCGGTAGCTTGATTATTTGTAAAAAAAAATAGTACAAAAGGGATTTTCTACTATTTTTTTTTTACTTGCTTAATCCCAAAAATCATTCCATATAGTTAACTATCAAGTGTATTAACTAAGCTTTCTAAAGCGATCCACACACTATCAGTAAAACTGTATAATGACATTATTTCTTTAAAAAAAATTAAATGTCATTATTACTTGAATGTTATGATGAATGTAATGATGAATCCAGAATTTTCTTTTTATGTCTGACTGGATGTTTCGATTTCAAAAGTTGGCCCAATATAGTACAGTATTTTCGACTTCAATATTTTTTTTGAGAAGTTGGTCATGACTTTGGTCTTAGCGGCGTTAAGTTCAAGGCCGACTACTTTACTCGCTATTTTTCATTAACTATAGTTTGTAATTGAGTTGCCTCTTTAGAGCAGATCACATTATCGTCAGCCACACGTAACTGACTTAGATATTTTCCCTATATTGATACCTTTTTTCCCCAATTTAGGCCACTCTTATACTTTGGAGCACGGCAATGAAGATTTTTGGCGAGAACGGGTCTCCCTGTCTAACGCCTCTACATATGTTTATATCAGTGGTTCGCTTTTCCAATGATGACACGACTTGTGCTTTTAATAAATATGTCTTTTGAAAGTACTATAACTTCGGATGACTCTTGGCACTCATGTAGAGCTTTCCACATACTATTATGACATATAGAGCCGAAAGCTTTTGCGTTATCTAAAAATGCTAAGTAGAGTGGAGTATAACGTTCGGTAATTTTTTCTATAAGCAGTTCCAAGGTGTTAATATGATCAGTCGTGGAGTATTTCTTTCTGAAACCGGCTTGTTCTGGTGGTTTGAATTTTTGTATATAAACTGTCAAGTGCTCTTCCAGACACGAAGCAAATAGTTTATAAATATTTGGTTGTAAACTAATAGGTCGATAGTTTCCAATGTTAGCGGGATCCCCCTTCTTATGAAGAAGAATTATGTCTGATTCAGCCCACTCTTTTGGTATTTCTATGTCATTTAAACTTTTATTAACAAAGCCGTTAAATACGGTACTATAAGAACTTTGCCTGTTTTAATTGCTTCATTGGGGATGCCATCTGGTCCACTGCTTTTATCAGACTTTAAGCGGTCTCCTTTTTTCATTACCTCAGAAGTAGAGAACCGCAGCTCTACCGCCTAACTCAAAGCTTAACTCGGTTCCACACCGTGCGCGTTTATCATCGAGAAGTTATGGCGTTGACTTCGAGCGACCACCTAACTTTGTCGCGCGCTTGATGTAGTGGACGCTTTCGGCGAATGAACAAACTTGAATGACGAGAGTGATTTGTAGTCTTGGTAGAGCGATTAACTTTTTTGTAATTATGGTCTTGGACGAGTATATGTTCTTGTAAAATTCTGTTGCAATTTCATTTAGTTTCGACCTAGAAAACGTCTTGTGACACAACTTTCTTTAAGACAAGGAATCGACTGTTTGGTATCATTCAGTACCTTTATTCCTTTTTTCAAACTACTCGATGTGTTAATGTGTGTTTCAATGTTTCTTATTTTATGTTCTGTGCGTTCTCTTTTCATTATTTTATTTAAGTATGTTCTTGTAGAGGTAGGTGCGTTCGATTTTTTTTTTAGTTAAGGATTTTTTCTTTTGTAATTCAATTCTTCTTGCAATAAGATCTTTTATATTGTCAGATGTGGTGTAATTCTTGGTTGGTTCAACTTAACTTTAACAGAGTTTATGCTTTTTAATATAAAATCTATAATCTTTTTGTACGCGGACTCTACATTTTCATAGTCTTCCATGCTTACTTTGGTAATATATCAGTTTGTCTTTTATAAACTGATCTTTTTCTTCGCTATATTTTAGTTTGTAATTGCTATTTCTGAACTTTGCTCTGCTTTTCTTTAATAATGTCATATTTAAGGTAATTCTTATGAGGCGGTGGTCATTTGGATACGACAGATTTGATATCACTTCAATATTTGTATTACAAATATTGAAGTGGTCATACAAATATTGAGTTCTTGTAGGATTTTTACGTGTTTCTGACTCTTTTTTAATATATATGCAAGTTTGATTTGACAAAGACATTTCCAAAATGTAAATACATGGTAACGGTAGCAATTTATATGATACTTTATTACATTTCTTACAGTTTTCTAATAATATAGCATTATAGTTAAGGTTACAAATCGGGTATTGTTCTAGTATAAAAGCCAATTATAGGTACCCACAGCATTGGCCGAATTTTTATGTAAAGAATTTAAAATACATTTTGTTAACTATAAGTATACTCATATTAAAAATAAAATAAAAGTTTTCATGTAATGAAAAAAGAAAGAATTACAAAGAGAAAGTTAACTTTCTCTGGAATGAGTTTAATTTATCGCCAGAAACATCCAGTTCCCAAATTGGTACCTTTGTTCCTTTAAAATTTATCGCATGCAATACTGCTTATCTAATTGACTATGCAACAGAACATCCACGTCATCCTTACTACAATGAATAATGGATACTCACAGCCGCGTCAATGAGATCACACCCGATATCGGATTATTGCGAATAAATGACGGGAACTCTTCCCATTTCCGAATACCGGGATTTGTTTGGGACGATACCGAGACTGCGTACGTTGTTGACGGGGTTAACAAAACGCATTTGAATAAGTTATGTGTCGTTGTAGTTTACTCAGCGATGAGCTGTTGTTTTATGAATTGGAAAAAAGATTTACGATATCCTTGTATTCTTGAGTCTTTCTACTCTTTGTAATGTACGTGTGTGCTGTTGTCGGATGTTTATTATTTGTTTAGGTATCTTGCCTTTCTTTAACACGATATGTTTCAAACTCCCAAATATTTTACTAAAGTATAAAATATAGGCGTTATGACTCGGGAACAAAATTAAATGCATGCAAATCACATTGATACACCGCCCAGGATTTGTAGTATCGTATTTTTTGTATTTGCTCGATACCATTACTTGAAATTACAGGTTGAATTCTGGGTCTATTTTAAAGTTGCCCTGGCAACCCTGTTTGACAATGATTTACATGTGACTTTTAATTTCAGGAAGTAAGTACATATCTTCCTATAAACATAGGCTGTTTATGTTTATGTACACTCAGGACACAGTTCCACATAAAAAAAATTAATATAATACAAAACACGACCATGACAAACTTTGTTAGCAAAAAAACAAATTCGCATCTCATAAGAAAATCGTGCTCACTCAAATTGCGGCGTTATGGTCGACGACAGAAGTATCTTTCTTGCAGATCTATTGGTGTTCTTCTAAAATATATTCGCATAGGTAATTACAGGGAGATTCGGAGGAATCGCCCGCAGCAATACAGGTAAACATGGCCTGCTCCATTTTTGCTCCCTTGTAATTGAATAACGGGGGCTAGATCGACGGATGTTAGGAAAAATAATTCTATTAACAGTACCGGTAAATGGGGGTAAGGGGGGACTGGTGGTGTTGGTATGCAATACTATAAACGATTTTCTTCGATTTTAAAGATTATGTGATTTGCATATTAAATTGATTTTGTAGCTGATTAGCAAATGAACACAACAAATAGGTACGGTAGTATTGGGTACATTTCAAAGTAAGTATCAAGAATTAGTGAGCTTATGTTACTGCTTATTAATTAAGTCACTTAAGTCACTAAGACTTTTATAAATATCAAAAGGAATCTTAACGTTACAGCAGAAGCCGATTTAATAAAGTGTTCAGTATTTATTGATTAGGGAAATTCATTTTGGCGTGGATTGACGGGCATATCGTGATCAGCATAGCGAAATCTTCGCATTTTAATTTAATAATTAACTTTGTAATGATACTTTTGATACATAAATTTAATAATGAAGGCTGAAGCTTACTTCAGTTGGTTAAAATAAAGTTGCCACCAATTAAGGGAAACAACGTGGTCGTGCCTTTAGATTAATAACCTTAATTAACGGTTGGACTAGTGATGTTCTTCATGTTATCGATAATACTGCAATGGCCCTTTTTAAAAATGTTTTTATTTTACATGGAAATGGTTTGCTCTTGATCCCGATCAAGCCCATGGGCTAAGACAGGATCCACGATGGATCGAGCTAACCACGTTCTATGGATCTAACTCAGAAGGCCTATTCACCCTTGCTTTGAATATGTACGGGTTTTATAACCCGTTCCTCCATGCGTCCATGGAAGGAGTCCCGCTCCTTTGCTGTGCGCAATATAAAAGATGTTGAGATGTAGCGCTTTTTGCGACTTTTAGGAATATCAGCCAAAAAAGGGTGGTAGCCCGCAATGCGTCTGGATGTCCGATGCAAGAAGGAGGATGACGGTATGAGCTCATTCTGCTCCTGACCACAATCTCCGAAGTATAGCCTGTAAAAGACCGACAGACAGGCAACTTTTGCGATGAGCTAGGGTGTGAAAATTTCTCTTCATCAGCGTCCTCATCGTGTCCAGTACAGCTAGTTGGTATTTCTTTTTCGTTAAAAAGGTTTGCTCCCTTATTAGGTAGCGAAACCACCTATTACCATTATGATAGTCAGCCATTTCAATTACCCTACTGCTGGGGCAACGTCCTAATAGAGAGGGCAAGGAAAGGAGAACAAGGCGGTCTATTCGTCCAAGAGAATAGGCCTTGCCGTACTACTTTGATATGCATGTTAAGTAACTGTCGATATTTTTTTTTAAACTTAACAACTCTATGTTATGATGTGATATAATATTGTATATAGTCGTCGTTGTCTCAGCCACATAACACCCACTGCTGGGTATAGGCGCATACACTACGCAGCTATTGTATTTATATTATAATATAATATATATAGGTATAGTATCTATATATGTATGTATACGTATCTATGTATTATATTAACGTAGCTTTAAGTTTAGTGGGTACTTTATGTCCATACCTT
Organism: Chrysoteuchia culmella; assembly: GCA_910589605.1. NCBI lineage: Eukaryota > Metazoa > Arthropoda > Insecta > Lepidoptera > Crambidae > Chrysoteuchia > Chrysoteuchia culmella. The sequence continues at coordinate 12,984,687 of OU342651.1, read as the reverse complement.
TTCTCGTAATAATAGTGTAGGTACATATGAAATAATGTGTTCAATACCGTTTATTTTAAAATCAATTACTTTTTTATTGCCGGTTTTTATTTCTCTACCAGTCAACCTACCTATCCTAACCTATCTACCTATCCAGGAAAGGATATTATTTATCCTTTCCGGTTGACTGGTAGAGAATGCCTAAGGGCATTAAGTCCGCCATTTGCTGTATATGTGCAATAAAGTTTAATTAAATAAATAAACTCTTTATTAAGTACACCTTCAGTCAAAAATCCATCGACTACAATAAATGACGCTTTGCCAACAAAGCATAAGGCAACACTAGCGTTAATCCCCGTAATTCAAGCATTAGTTGCTTCCATACCTTAGTCCTACACTTACGTCGTAACTACAATTTAATTAGAATATCAAGTGGCAACACGAGAACTCGTTACGTCAATTACGTTATATTATGACGACAAGCGACTTGCACGAATGAATACCTTTAAAGCTCTTCAAAAACGGTACTAACAAGCTCGGTACAATCGGGCTTGTGTTTAGCAATTAAAAACGGGGTTGTAGGGAGTTATTAAAAGGGTAAATTTAAAGTATTCGTAGCAATTATTGAGAAATGTAACATAATAATATTATATTTATTGATTTCAAACTACCTAGGAGCATAAAGGGTTAGAATAGAGATTTGTTACGCATGGCTGGAAAGTTGGTTATTTAGCGGCGAGTTACCTCTATTGAAATCTGAGCAAGTGAAGGATTCTAGGATGAACAACGAGCGTAGCGAGTGGTTCGCCGATTGAATCCAGAGCGAAGCGAGGATTTTAAAGGTACAAGACGCTAAAAACTTTTATGCCGAGCGCAACACAAAATTTTTCACCTCACAACAGCGAGGAACAGATTATGGTTGTTTCCGCGGTCAACTTCCGGTAAAAAAATCTTTAAACATAAAGTTTAATCTAAATATACCTTATTCTCGTTGTTTTAATGATATAAAAAACTAAAATAATAAAAAAGGGAGTACTATAGTTAATTCAAAGTTATTTAAAGTAGGAATATATTGTTACTTATTAATAAGAATAAAAACGATTCCGTAAATGTTGACACTGACATGAGGTACAAGACAAAGACAATTTAAAAATAAAGATTTATGTCACAGTCCGAAATCCAATTATAGGTTGTGAAATCTCACCCAGCCTAATATAAAAGCTTTTTATGATTCAATGAACTAAAATAATATAATAAAACCAAAACGGAGTATTATAATTAATTTAAAGCTATTTAAAATAAGATTCAAATATAACAAAAAAGTCAATAGTGTGATTCGGAACGCATTATGACATATTTTTAGGTATTAAATTAAAAAAGTACTTTGCCGCGCTAGGCCGCATAAAGCGATTTTCTACGCCAAAACTGATTAACAAAACCTCCTTTTCAGAGCGTGTGAGGTGAAAAGTAAATTATTATACCTACTCTATAATACATATACAACACATGAAGGTGATAAAATAGCCTATGAAATTATCTAGCCACTAAATTATTCGGATCAAAATATCAAAGTTTGCAGCAACTTAAACTAAAAAAGTTTGAGATACTTGCCTCTTCTTATTAAAGAAAGAACAAAAGAAACAATAAAAAAGATAATAATAATAATAATAATAAACACTTTATTGCACACAATACAAAAGCAAACACAAAGAGAAAATTACAAACAGAGGAACATACAATAGGCGGCCTTATTGCTACATAGCAATCTCTTCCAGGCAACCTTAGGTGAAAGAGATATATATAATTAATAAGGTAATAGGGGATTGGGTGCATAAGAGGATGGAGAAACAGATACTTATATACTACAAATAAATATTTGATAATTCTATAAATAATAATTATGACAGAGAAAGTAAATGACTTCTGACTTGATTGCCAAAGGATCCCAGAGTCTGAGCCTTTCTGATACCCTCTGGAAGCGCGTTCCATAAACGAACGGCGTGCACAGCAAATGAATAGGAAAAAAAGTCGGAAGAGTGTCGAGGAATTTCTAGGGTAAGGTTAGATGAAGAACGTAAGGTGCAGATTGAGGACGAGGAGCGAAAAGAAAAGCAATTTTTGAGATAAGGAGGGGAAGAAGGTAAGAAAAGAATAGAGTAAAGAAGCTTGAGAGTGTGTAAGTCCCTGCGCCGGCGAATAGGGAGCCAGTTGAGTTTAGTGCGGAAATGCGACACGTGGTCATATTTGCGAAGATTGAAAATGAATCTGATGCAGACATTCTGCAGACGCTCCAACTTATCGAGCATTGCCTCAGACAGGTCAGTGTAACAGACATCAGCGTAGTCTAGGATAGACAGCAAAAGGGATTGTGCCAGAGTAATTTTGGTACTGGTTGGCAAGAAATTTCGTAACCGGTTTAATGAACCATACGCTGCAAAAACTTTTTTTCTAATTTGTTCCACATGAGGCTTCCAGGATAGATTTTCGTCGAAAATTACACCTAGATTCCTGACAGTGCTGGAGAAAGGGATAACTGTTCCGTTTAAGGAAACTACCGGAATTTGTTGGAAATCGATCCTCGAAACAAAATGAGAGCTACCAATGATGATGGTTTGAGTCTTAGCCGGATTAAGAGTCAGACCAAAAGACTTACTCCAGGAAGAAATTTTTGCAAGATCAGAGTTGGTTGTAGTAATTGCATTTGACAGTTCTGATAATGGTGCTTGTGTGTAGATCTGTAGATCATCTGCGTAGAGGTGATAGGAACTAGAAAGTGATTGAGTGATGGAATTTAGAAAAATTATAGTATATAGATAGTATGGTTAAGTGCCAATTATTGTACCTTATGGCTGCCAATGATTGAACTAAGAGTGCCAATGACTGTACTTTCGGCTGTTTTTCGACATTTTCTCTTTTATTGTTAAAAAAAAGTTTTGTGAATTTAAGAAATAGACATCAAAGAATAATTTTAAAATAGTTGATCTTGTCTAAGTATGTTGTAGAAATAATAATTAACAAAAGTAGATCAGGTCTTTCTTAAAGTGCCAATCATTTAAAAGATTACCTAAAGATTATAATAAAGATTATTATTATATACTTTTTTCGCGTATCAATTTATTAAGTTCGTTGTTTCGGATAATTAGTAATTTCCTAGATAAGTATAATTATTTTAATAGATATTAATAGATATTTTAATAAAAAACCAAAAAGGAACCTTATAACAGAACTTATACGGGCTGAACCCGCAAAAGTAGCTGAATAACCTTCGCAAAATTATGCAAATCTCCATCATTTGCGATCATTCGTTATAACATATCCATGTCGAATGTTCGGACTTCAGCAGGTCTACCATCATCTAATAGAAACCATCATGTCATAAGAATGTTTTGTTTGCGTTTTATTTTTATTAAGGTTGTCACATTTTGATACACTTCACACATTGAAGGCAAGGATTGAGCGAAGACGTCACAAAACTTCCGTCAAAAACAAGCTTAGTTTAAGAGATGTGTAGTCGGGACGTTGGCGGAATTTCTGTCAAAAACGGAAGAAGCCATAATTAAAAAAAAAAAAGAAAGAGATGCGTAGTACGAAATAGCATGGTAAGATTGAAACAACACTGCACTAAGAGATAGCGGTAGGCCCCCAGATAGACAACGGGCAAAAGAAAGCGGCAAAGATAAAACTAATATTATTCTATAGAGCCACTGAATTTCCCACATCATAAAATTGTGCCCGTCGATGCTATAAAAACGATCATTTAGTTTTACGATGCCTATCCCTAGGTTAATAATTGTGTCTCCATAATTTTTTCTTATTCCGATACATTGAGGGTGGACGCTGTATAAAACTTCCGATATTTGTAGTTTTATGACTTTTTACGTCGGTTCAGTAGCGGTACCGACGTAAAAGTCCGGGCTTTCAAATCAACAACAACTTCACGATCATGTACGAATAAAAAATATATTTTTATCAACAATGACATAAGTAATCGACTTTTAATATGGTAATTAGGACTTGTTCTAAATACGCCTGGTAAACGGTTGACCTGTAGACTGCTCAGCCTTAATCGTCCAGACCTCCGAATAGTTGTAGGCACACTTACAAGTCACCTAACTTTAAACCGACAACTATTCATCATGAATGCGACAGACAGCCCCCTATGTAGGGGATGCCTGGACGCAGAGGAAACAGCCGCCCACGTGATCCTGGAGTGCGTGGGTTTGGCCGCACAACGGGCAGAAATCCTCAAAGACGTGAGGTCGCTCCTAGAAGCCTGTGAACGCCCCAGGAGGCTTCTGCGCTTCTGGAAGGAGCTGGGATGGCTTGACTAGCCATACCGATGCTATGTTCACGCATAACGGACCAAATCTAAATCTAAAAGTCTAAATGCGGAGACAAGAGGCCATCATCACACGCCTGGTAAACTACTCGTGCTATCATTTCAGCTAATTCTGTCGCCATAACATAACATCGCCAAAACAAGTAATATATTATGTCATTCCGGTGATTAGAGATAAGAAGACGGCTAGTTCCTCAGTGGTTGAGGATTCCGGGAGAAGCATGATTCCACTTTCAGCCTCATTATTACTTAATATCAGTTATGATAAAAGCTAAGCGTGGTTTCAGTGGAAGCCAAAAACAAATCTAATGATTTGGTTAAATGGTAAATTAACTCGATATTGTGTATCATGATAACAATACTATAGGCAGATAATGGTAAGTATTCCGATCAGATAAAAAATATGTTACCAGTGAAGTAAGTAAACTATGTACTCACAAATATCTCTGAAACGTTGGAAATTACCGGATATAAGTAGGTAAATACTGTTGGAATTGGAACAGGATAATCTTTTAAATTTTTTGCCGACTTTGCACTTGTTTCATTTCACAATCTACCAATTCTTTTACAAACAAATGAATACCTAGAACGAATGTATAAAAGTTCTTACAATGAGTTAGCAATAAAACTACAACCTGTCACACAGCTGTCATGTCAGGAGTGACATCCGGCCATCTGTAAAAACGTGACAAATTCAAATTACTAAACGAAATAAAGAAAAGCAACAACTGCAGTTATTATACGAGCGATTTTCTATAAAATAATAACGAAACAAACCATTTTCATCTGCAGTGTTGAAGTCCTTTTCATTAAAGCGACAATTAAGGCTCCTGGGCCATAAAACAGACATCAGGTCCCACTTTTATGGCCACAGTGATCAATATAGCCTTAAACTCAGATTGATTAGACTGTTATAAGGACAACACAATTGCACAGAGGATAATAAATATAAGTAAAGGTATACTTATATGACAGCTGTGTGACAGGTTGTAGTTTTATTGCTAACTTATTGTAAGAATTAAACTTTCGCTAAAGATATAAAAAATTAGCTGAAATAGATGCTTTAAATGTTGTTTCTTTGTTATTTCACGTAAGGAAATTATTCTAAACAAATAAAATGTAATATTTTCAACGTACTTCATAAGATTACAGTCTATTATACTTGCTAGGATCTTTATGCGAATGCTTATCAGATCAGATGAGTACGTATCCCACAGTATGTTTGTACTTTAGACATCTCCAGAAAATAAAAAACCTGACATGGGGCGACACTTCCGCATTTCCATTGTTACTAACTTATGTCAAATTCAATAGAAAAAATAGTTCATAAGTTTTCTGCAATATGGCGAGGTTATTAATTGGTATAATCAGGGTTTAATTATATCTTTGACAACAGCTAGCATTGTGAATACATAATTTGCCTGCTCATGTGTTCCCCGATTCCTACAACCTTGGCCTCTTCAAGGCGAGAGTGAATAGGTATTTCCTGGGCAAGCTTGCAACACCTTAGACCACATCCTGTTTATTAAGCACGATGGTGGTCAAATGCCTGCCCAGTTATTATATATTTAAAAAAACTTGAACCTTTTTTATTCGACTGTAAAGGAAGGGTTATGTTTTTTAGCATTTGGAACGAATAAATCTATTTATTTTCGCTCTTTAGAAAACTAGTTTTGCTTGATCGTTTTTTTAAAGGGTTAATGTCATGTTTGGATCAGTTGCCATATTTCAATTCGTGGCTACATTTGGGTAAGGGCTATATTTTGATCAATGGTAAAATTTTGTTGGCTTAGTGGCCATATATGGGTAAGGGCCACATTCGTTTCAATGGCTACATCTGGATCAGTTGCCACATTTTGATCAGTGGCAGCATTTGATAAGTGCCATATTTTGGTTCAATGGCCACATCTGGATCATTTGCCCTTTTTTTATTAATAGCCACATTTGGATCAATGGCCACATTTGGGTAAGGCAACGTGGAAGATAGAGCTTCGAAGCCGGCCACAGGTCTGGCCGTCAATGGAATCACGAATGGACATGATAAAAAAAAATACAAAAATTGTACTGAACGATCGGCTATTAAAATTGCTAGAGATTTCAGAGATGGTGAAAGTGAGCATTTCATCTGAATGCGTTTTTAATATTCTACACCAACATTCTTTCCGCGTGATGGGTGCCGCGTTTGCTCACTTTTGACCAAAACCAACGTCGAGTGGACGATTCATCGCAGTCGCCAAACTCCATGAATTGTTACTACATCCACCCTATTCCCCAGACCGGGGTGCGATTGCGTAATCGTAATCGTTTGACAGTTCATATCTTATTCGATCGGCTGCAATTTGTATGGAATGACATTTAATATGATACAATATGAACTGTCAGTTGAATACGATTGACTTTACGCAATAGCCTAGCTGGCCCCGTGTGACTTCCACTTATTCCCAAACCTGAAGAAATCGTTAGGTGGCCACAGATTTTCAACAAATGATGAAGTCATTGTCGCCGTAGACGAGTATTTTGAGGGGTTGCAGAAAACATTTTTATCACACTGGTGTAACGGCATTGGAGAAGCGCTGAACTAAATGCATCGAGGTAGAAGGAAACTAAATTCAGAAAAAAAAATAGATTATTAAAGATTTTCTTCCTCATTTCGGAAACTTATCAATCAGCCCTCGTATGTTATTGTTTGGCATGCTGATAATTAAACCAGCATAGTACACGTAAGTGGAATGCAATTTGGTATCTAACGTACCAAAGGAATATCTTTGACCGTTGTGACACGAGATATTGAAGATATTGTATGCAAATATTGATTGAGACCGTATACTTAATGGAAATTATTTTGATTTAAGAAATCACCCCAATCATAATCCTAACTAATATTATACATGCGAAAGTGCTTTCCGACCTAACTAAGCGACCAATAGACTTGATTTTTGGCATAGAGTTATTTGAAAGGAAGGAGAGTAACATAGGCTAATTTTCATCCCGAATTTCCCACGGTAACGGAAACCAAGCGGGAGAAACCGCGGGTAGTAGCTAGTTTCATTATAAAGGGTCAATCAAACATAGTAACAAAAATCGCACATCGGAGATTTGGATATTATAAGTACTTACCCGCCTCATAACTGGTGTAACAATTTCTCACCCCATTCACGTCGGGTTAAGACGTAAGCCGTTCCTCGTTCACGTGACTGTACATCCAAATAATCACCTTTCTCTCATTAGGGCAGGCAGGCATCACTTCTTTCCACACTACTTTCTTGCCCTTATATATTTCGCAGATTTAGATTCAGAATTATTGCAAGTCACAAGTTACAAAATCGGCCAAGTGCTAGTCGAACTCGCACATGAAGGGTTTCGTCTCTCACCCAAGGTTCCCTGGAAGAGAATGCTATGTAGCAATAAGGCCGCCTATAGTGTGTTCTTCTTTTTTATCATTTTCTCTGTATGTGTTTGTTTTTGTATCGTGTACAATAAAGTTTCTACTATTATTATTACTATATTAAATACACCTACCCAAATTGCCATTATGTATAATTTTTCGTTTGCAAAAATAACTTTGTTTTTCATAGTGTCTGTATGAATGACAAAGTTATATTTGCGGTTTTGGAAAATGTGCTATAGCTCTGAAACTGATTGATATATTTCGTTCAAACTAATTTTCGTTGAAAGTTTTTATAAAGCTCTACAGTTTTTTTTTTCACTTTCTTATTTTAAAAGTTAGAGGGTGGGGGGGCACACATTTCACCACTTTGAAATCGTATATCATTCAAATGGTTGAGAAAAAACTGTTTTAGGAACCTCAATGTAATTTTTAAATACCCCACAGGTATAGGTTTGATGAAAAAAAATATTTCAGTTTAAATTCCATGTATGGAGGTTAATATATATATATTTTTGTTTTTGTCTAAAAACCGTAAAGCGGTTTACAGAATACATCTATCTTCCAAGTTTTAACTGTGTAACTCTCATAATTTTGGAATAAAGTGGCTATGACATTTTACCACTTTGGAAGTGTATATCTTTCAAACGGTTGACTTTGAGAAAAACTGATTTAAGAACCTTAATGTAATTTTTAAATACGTCTAAAGATATCACACACGTATAGGTTTGATGAAAAAAAATACTTTTTTCACTTTGGGAAATGTGCTATATTTCTAAAACTGCCAACTATATTTCGTTTAAACCAATTTTCGCTGAAAGTTTTGATTAAGATCTACAGCATATATTTATTTAAAATTTTTCACTCTCTTATTTCAAAAGTTTTGCCACTTAGGAAGTGTACATCTTTTAAACGGTTGACTTTGAAAAAAAAATAGTTTTAGAAACCTCAATGTAATTTTTAAAGACGTATCTATAGATACCCCACACGTATAGGTTTGATGGAAAAAAAGAACAGTTTCAGTTCCATGTATGGGGAGCCCCCCCTTAATATATATTTTTTATATTTTTGTGTAAAAACCGTAAAGCGGTTTACAGAATACATCTACCTACCAAGTTTCAACTGTGTAATCCTCATAGTTTTGGAATAAAGTGGCTGTGACATACATCGGACATGACGAATCTATAAGGGTTTCGTATTAGCCATTAGGCTACGAAACCCTAAAACCTACATGAATCGATAGGTACATACAATACGAGTGACGCCCTGTTAGGGCTCAGCAAACATGCGGGGTAACTATGCCTTTTCCATAAAAAGTCATATTAAACCATTTTATTTAACAACTAGCTGTGCCCGGAATTTCGTTCGTGTTAGAACCGGAACATCGTTTGCAATCTTTCCCGACTAAATTTTTGGTAAGGCGGTCTTTTTAACCAACTTCATCAAATCATCAAATCAACTATTATTTCAGAAAATAATGTAATACGTTTCAAAGCTTCAAATAAATGATACTTACTACGTTTTTCTTCTCTGACAATAAATAAATGTAACCATTTTCTAAACCTCAAAGGTGTTACCGCCTAGTTTATGAAACATGAACGAGAACAAGATAGTTTTACACCACAGGTCTTATAACTGCCGTTTTACTGTGAAAATTAAAGTAAACTTAAAATAATATTAAAGCATGTATAACAAATGGTTTTCCCATAGTAATGGCTGTGGACGCCAAAACGTTAAAATGACAAATCGTTTATCCTCGCTGCCATTTTTCATGACGAGGAACTGCAGAGCTTTTGCTATTCACACAATTTTATGATCAAACATTGGCTTCGTCCACTAATACATGAGAATTTGCGATGATTTCAGAAAGTATTGGAAGCGCCCACCGAGGGGTAGGTACTATTTAATATTGTATACTTCAGGAATCGAGTCTCGGAGGTTTTTCCGATTTTTTCCTGATATTTTATGATTTATTGAAAAATTTATAATTTTCAGATTTTTACTTGTATTTGTAGTAAAAGAAGATATTACTTGCATAGTCCTGAGCCAAGGGTAAGTACTCAATAAATGATTCTCTTGAGTGTCGTCGTTTTAAGGCATAAACGGCACTGCCTTTTTTAACCGACTTTAAAAAAAGGAAGGTTCTCAGTTTGACTTGTATGTATCTTTGTCCGCATTCGGTCGCATGTCACAGTCGGTGGCACCGACTCCAAAAGGCTTCTTTTTTGCTTTTTAGTTTTGGAAGTCGGTTTTAATTTTTTTTAAACTTAAGTAATTTACAAGTTTCATTTTTTCACAGCTTCACGTGACTTTTGACTTGATTATACTTAACTATAGTTCAAATTTTAGGTTGATACCTCTACACGTTCCTTATTTTTCCCTATATTCAGAGTCCAAAACGAAAGACTATTATTATGATTTAATTACCAATGTATAGTTTTTAGTTTTTTTCCTGTACTTGAAGTATAATACGATATTACTTGCCAAATTTCATAGTTCTATGTCAACGGGAAGTACCGACACTCTCAAGGGAATCATAATTTTGATTCATAAATTTCATAAATTTTGATTCTTTTGAGTGTCGATATCTACGTTTTTGCGACATAAACGGTCCTATCTTTTTTATCGTTATTTACAAGTTTGTTTTTCTTACACCTTCAGCAGACTGTTGACCAGAATATATGGTTTTAATTTCAACTCTATAGCTCCACGCGTTCCCGAGAAAAAGGGTGACGGGCGGATGGACGGACAGACGGACTAAAAAGTGATCCTATAAGGGTTCCGTTTTGTATTTTGAGATTTGGAACCCTAGAAATAAATAAGTATGTTGGTTTGTATATTATTACACCGAATTGCAAAATATTTGCGTTTAGATTTTAAAAAATAAAGTATTCAGGTATAAACTCAGTAAGCAAATAAGTAACATATCAGTTTTCCTTTAAAGGAAATTTTGTATCTTTGGATTATTTTACGATTATATCAAAAAGTCACATTTCACCCGCATGGTTTCCAAGCCTGTGGGAATATCGCGATAAAATTTAGTCTATGTCTTAGTCCACTACTTAAAGTCCTTATGTACAAAATTTCATCCAAATCCGTTCAGTAGTTTTTGTGTGAAAGAGGAACAAACAAACAAACTGACACTCGTACTTTTGCATAAAAATATTAATAGGAGTAGGACTGATAACTGCTTTCTCTAACACTAATTTTTGAAGTACATCCAAAAGTACGTCAGTCTGCAGTTTGACCTTGAAAGGGGTACATGCTTTAAAAACCGTCAAATTGTTTTTTTTTTGAAAAGTTAAACTTCCATTATTAACAATAAGTATTAAAAAAAAGTATAAGTACGAGGAAAAAGTATATGTAAAAATTTTTTTTTCCTCCTATATTAATCTTGTACTAGCTTAAGCCTGCGGTTTCACCCACGTGGTTCCCGTCCTTGTGAGAATGTCGGTATAAAAAAACTGCGTTAAAAAAAACCGACTTCAAAAACTAAAAAGCAAAAAATAAGCCTTTTGGAGTCGGTGGCAGCCAAGACATTCTAATTTAAGCTCCTATTCTTTTATTTTTCTTGCCTTGGCTGGCACCGACTCCAAAGGCATATTTTTTGCTTTTTAGTTTTTGAAGTCGGTTTTTTTTAACGCAGTTTTTTTTTTACTTTTTAGTGTCTGTAATAGGCTGTTTTGTAAGCTACAGCAGGGTTTTTCTAGATTAGATAAGGTTTCATGTACATTATAAACAAAATTATCGTAAATCAACAATGAAATGAAATATATAAAAATGCTCATAACATAAAAAGTACTGGGTCAAACGAAACCAAATTTTTATGGGACCAATTGGCAACTATTCTGCGACGAAAAAAAAAGAATCATGGAAATCGGTTGAGAAATCTCGGCGTAATCGGTGTACAGGCATAAAAAAAAAAAAAAAATATATACCAACCGAATTGAGAACCTCCTCCTTTTTTGAAGTCGGTTAAAAAGTAGCTTACGTTATTCTCCGTTCTTTCAACTAACTCCATGCCAAAAATCAAGTTGATTGGTTGCTTAGTTAGGGCGTCAAGACCTTTCTTGACACAAACAAAATATATGTTATAATTAGGATTAGGATTTTTTAAATTAAATACAAAAATTTACAACTAGATACTTATCTTAGGGCGAATTGTTGCAAATTTCTTCCCTTACTAGCGGATATAATTTCACGGCTGCGTCGAATCACATTAAATCTTGCAATTTATCACGTGAAATGAAATTACACATCTCACGCCGGAGTTGAAGTTATGCTTATTTCCACAACCCTTAATCATTTCGAAACAAGATTTACGATCCCTTCGCACTTTATGACTTTACAGATGTATTTCTCTTGATTTTTATTGCAAACTAGCTTCTACCCGCGGTTTTATCCGCGTGATTCCCGATCCCGTGGCAATATCGGGATAAAAAGCCTCTGTTACTCTCCGTCCTTTTAACTAACTCTATGTCAAAAATCATTAGTTGCTTAGTTAGGTTAAGTTAGGTTTAATTCAAATAGTCATGTTGGTCCTACCGCGCCGGATTAAATAGCTAAGCGACAATAACTAACGCCACACCATTATGAATCCAAAAATCCAAATGGATTCAAAAATAATTTGCATAGAGGAACCCTATTTATTTAAATAGATAGACAACATGTTTCATGTTTTGTTAGTAAAGCCATAGAATATTATAATAGTATGGTAAAGCCTCAAGTTAGGTTAATGGTACTTAATCTCTAACAATGATTTAGTCCTTTCTATACGTTTCAAAACTAGAGAGAGGGTTAACAAATTCTTGCAATTACTCTTATAAACAAATTCACAGTTCACACAGATCAACCTTACCAAAGGTGACTAAATCAATAAAATTAACCGCAATCAAACGCCGCTTCCGTGCCATTGAGGCGGCAATAAAATCGGTTACATCCAAATAGTCGTGTTGGTCCTACCGCGCCGGATTGAATCGCTTAGCAACAATAATCACTGCAACGTGATAAAGCAATATAGCAACACTCGTCACAAATAACATTGGCACACCGTACAAATAAATTCACACCGTATAGCCTTACCACACAACCAAGGTGACTAAATCAATAAAATTAACCGCGATCAAACTTCGCTTCGGCGCCATTGAGGCGGCAATAAAATCGGTTACATCCAAATAGTCGTGTTGGTCCTACCGCGCCGGATTGAATCGCTTAGCAACAATAATCACTGCAATGTGATAAAGCAATATAGCAACACTCGTCACAAATAACATTGGCACACCGTACAAATAAATTCACACCGTATAGCCTTACCACACAACCAAGGTGACTAAATCAATAAAATTAACCGCGATCAAACTTCGCTTCGGCGCCATTGAGACGGCAATAAAATCGGTTAAATCCCAATACTCGTGTTGGTCCGACCGCGCCGGATTGAATCGCTTAGCAACAATAATCACTGCAACGTGATAAAGCAATATAGCAACACTCGTCACAAATAACATTGTCACACCGTACAAATAAATTCACACCGTATAGCCTTACCACACAATCAAAGGTGACTGAATCAATAAAATTAACCGCAATCAAACGCCGCTTCGGTGCCATTGAGGCGGCAATAAAATCCGTTAAATTCAAATAGTCGTGTTGGTCCGACCGCGCCGGATTGAATCGCTTAGCGACAATGTCGTCTCGGTGCCCCTCAAATTACTGGAATGGGTTTTCGATATACCCGCCGTGGGCTGAAAGTGGAAGCACGACAAATTGCCGTGCCGTATGTAGAATGGAACTTCTTCTGACTTTTAGTTGGTTACAGGGCAATTTAATTTTGTAAGATTATCAGTACTTTGTTGTAAATTCTACAGTCAACAGTTGGTGGAGATCTAACTTATATTACTATAACTTCGGCATCGATCCAGTCCAGAAATTAGAACCTAGAAATATAATCATTTGAACAAGTATAACACTGTTTTTAATAAAAAAAACATATAACTCTTTTTAAGTTTCAAAACGTTGCTAATACCTACAGTCGTTGTTGTCTTTCAGTCCTGAGTAAACGCTCCAAACACCAATATTCCCCCGAAAGTTTTTATTACATTTGTTATTATATCCGAGGAGTGGAATCCAACGATGAATTTGAAAATCCCCACTCTGATTTTACTAAAAACAGTGCCAAACTCTCCCCTTACTGGAAGAAATATTCGGAGAATCACGTAACTTTTACGATTTTAAATCTACATTTCAAACCGTTTGGTTTCTAATCGTACAATTATGTTTTTCCAGTCTCAGAAAATTTTGACGTAGATAACTTTGTTGAAACTCGTTGCTGGGGCTGCAAATAAAGTGTTTTATTTTATAAATAAATTATAAATTTTTAAACATGATACAATAGTAAAAAAAACCACTTACTTACAGTGCAAGTAAAAAAGCAATTTTGTGAACTGAACTTACGCTTGTAGACAAGATATTAATACAGAAATTATTATACTTATTTCTAATCATGTCCATTAGGTCCTTTTAAAACAAAACGATGTCAACGCTAAACGCTCCGAACTAGCCTTATCGGAGAATTGTTACATATTATTTATGATCCGTTATAAATCACATCAAGAGCTCCAGTCAACTTTTGGACTGAACGACTGGCCCGATAAATTTCGCTCTGAAACATAGCAAAACATCAACCATTTGAGATACGCACTTGACAGGAGGTAAATTAATGAAAACCCCGACGAACACATTTATTATGACCGGATAAGCTCTCTCTCCGATTAGAGTGCGTACTTGATGTTTACTTGTCTTTTTAAAGGAAACAAACCTCATAAATAAATAGATTAATATAAACTCAAATTTTCATATAGATTATACCTAGATGAACATTAAAAGTTGGTACCCCTACACACACATGAATTTCGGGTTTATCTCACAAAATCACTTGGAAGCAACCAAAAAAATTCGGTCGCGTCTTTTGGTTTACAAAAATCATATCAATACCTAATCATTTATTATTATTAATATTAAAACACACCATTTGGCAAAATCAGTACCTAAGTATCATTTGTTTTTAATAGGACATGGCTAACTACAATGACTTTAACACTTGTTAAAGTCATCGTACGAGTAGTTACACCATACTATTCAGAAAGCGACGGAAAGCTGTGAATTTTCTAGGTGTAGTTAGATTTCAAGATATAGTGATATAAAAAAAGTATGCAAAAGAAAGATGAGTTTGATAAATTATTGCATCACAATGCAATATTTCATCCTTTATTCATAAAAGCGGAGCAAAGTCTATTAAAAAGTAAAATTGAGTATTTTACTGTTGTAAATGTAGAACTTTTAAAATCGTAAATATTTAATTTTCTTTTTTTATTTATTGGATCGCATTTGACACGTAACTATTTACTTTCTTAGACGGAAACAATCGTATTCACAACTGAATAATATAAATACATGTTCTGAGACGTAATTTCGGGCTTCCACTGAAATCTTGCATTTAGTATTCAAGCTTAGTAGGTCTTGGACGTTTCACCATTCACATTTAAATTTCAATGTCCGGGCTTGTAATACCTGCTGAAGGACGATTTGATCCTTATGACATATACAAGTATACATTTTAAGTCCCTCTATGGTATAGTTGTAACACCACCGGTGGCAGACCCAGGTGTCCCGGATTAATAATTGTATAATTGTATTCAGTTTGCTTGGTGATAAGATGTTTTCAAGTCCACCTACCACCACAGATTGTATATTATTTAGATATAATCAGTTTAGTTGTAATTAAGTCTAGATTATGCGTTTAAATTTTTACGACACACTTCGGGTCGCTGTGCCATCGGAGTTAGTAATATAAAGTATACCTACGAGTATATCTGGCCTATCACAAAATAATTTCAAATAACTTATTTAATGTGTATAAAAATGTTCAAAAGGCCATTATGATTATTGGTAGCTATTATTCTTTAAAACCAAATAACACTAATGATATACCAATTCAATATAATGATCTTTCAACCCTTTTCTAATAAAAGATGTTATCAAATGTTTAATAAATGTTTAGAAAGTCGACCTTTTATGTTGTTTTCACTGATTAGTAATTCCAATAATATAGCATCACAAATTGAAGCCCAAATTCCATAATATTTGGCCCTCATGGAAAATGGAGCGGTCCAAATTTATCGGCCGGCTGACTTTCCTATGGTCACACTCAAAGGAGTAAATAAGGTTCTGCTATAAACTACTCGATCTTATTATGGAGACGTGCAACATTTTGCGATATTTTACTACTATACGCGGCCAAACTTCATCTTAACATTATTGTACCCTTTATACAAGCCTGAACTTATACCTGAACAAGAACTTTTTTCTATGAATCACCTTGGTAGCAGGACTTATCTGAAAAGAAAATTATTTATTTAATTTCGAGATCAGCACTGTTACGGATAACAGAACCAAAAAAGGTATTATAAATTTAAATGTCACCTACTTTTTGCAAGAAACGATTGTTTGTAAATAAACGAGAGTTCCTAACCGTCTAATAATTGTAAAAGGACAATCGGAATTGCAATAAAATGGATGATTATTCGATTATTTATTAAAAATCGACGTAAATCAAGCTTTTCGTCACACGCATACGTACAATCGTACAATGTGCTTGAGTGTTTTTAGTGCTAAATACCAGTTTTTATCGGTTTGTTAAACATAGAAAGTGAAAATTCATTGACAACTATTTAACACCCGTGATATCTGTCCATGGGCCAATCATGATGACCGTGCACAATAACACGTATACCGAAATCACTGGTACACGGTGCCGTGATTGGTGCATTTGATACGGGTTCGTTCATAATTAAATGGTGCTGATGATGTTTGTTTACAAACTGACCGCTGGACAATGAGTATTTATAAATAAACGGAAATAGTTATTTGTTATGCAAGGCTGGAAAGTTGGGTATTTAACGGCGAGTTACCTTTATTGAAAGCTGAGCAAAGCAAAGCGTGTCTTGGGTTCGATCCCCTGGACAAACCTTTATGTGATGTATCCATGAATGTTTATGACTCCGTCTTTTTGCAAGAACGTCGTTGACATTCTAACGTATTTATAAACTGTCGAATTAATTGTAAACAGGCTGTACGATTTGCAATAATAGTTATTTGTTATGCAAGGCTGGAAAGTTGGTTATTTAGAGGCGAGTTACCTGTATTGAAATCTGAGCAATTGAAGGATTCTAGGATTGAACCACGAGCGTAGCGAGTGGTTTAAAGATTGAATCCTGAGCGAAGCGAGGATTTCAAAGGTACAAGAGGCTAAAAACTTTTCTGCCGAGCGCAACACACAATTTTTCACCTCACAACAGCGAGGAACATTTTATGGTTGTTTCCGCGGTCAACTTCCGGTAAAAAATTCTTTAAACATAAAGTTTAATCTAAATATACCTTATTCTCGTTGTTTTAATGATATAAAAAACTAAAATAATAAAAAAGGGAGTATTATAGTTAATTCAAAGTTATTTATAGTAGGAATATATTGGTACTTATTAAAAACGATTCCGTAAATGTTGACACTGACATGAGGTACAAGACAAAGACAATTTAAAATAAAGATTTATGTCACAGTCAGAAATCCAATTACAGGTTGTGAAATCTCACACAGCCTAATATAAAATTCTTATAATATAGTTTAATCTTATTGTTATTGTTTTAATGATTCAATGAACTAAAATTATATAATAAAACCAAAACGGAGTACATATTATAAATAATTTAAAGCTATTTAAAATAAGAATCAAATATAACAAAAAAGTCAATAGTCCGATTCGGAACGCATTATGACATATATTTTTAGGTATTAAATTAAAAAAGTACTTTGCCGTGCTAGGACGCAAAAAGCGATTTTCTACGCCTAAACTGATTGACAAAACCTCCTTTATAGAGCGTGTGAGGTAAAAAACATTTTCTTTTTATTAATGTCTTAATTTGTTTAGGGTTCCTTCGCTATACTCAATGAAATACAGACTTCACCGCAATGGGAGTAGAATATGTGCATCGCTATTCAAAACCGAACACGTTAGTTCTTTAATAAAATACCTACTGGTCTTAAAAACCTGCCAATAAAGAATTTTAAAAACAGTCTTGTGTCATTACTTGTGGACAAAGCTTATTACTCGGTAAAGGAATTTCTAGATGACGAATCCCTGAAATAATTTGACATGTTTAATAATTTTCCGTTTTTTTTAATACATATATATATATATGTATTAAAATATATATATATATATATATATATATATATATATATATATTTGTATATAATAAATAATAAATAAATGTCTTTATTAACACAAATCATACATTATTAACATATAATGTAACAACCCCAGTAAGTAATTCTAAAATACTTGTGTTGGGGCGCTTCGCTCAATGCCCTTGCAACTTATTATAACTTATGTTAACAAAAACCAAAACTAATATAAAAAAATGGAAAGCTATTTAAAAGTTTTTTTTTTAAAGTAAATTTTTTTTTGTAAAGGTAAGTGTGTGTATGTGTTTGTGTGTGTGGGTGTGTGTGTGTATGTGTGTGTGTATGTGTGTGAGTGTGTGAGTGGTGTATATGGTACGTGAATGTTTTGTGTGTCATAATATTATATAAATATTTAATTTAAGTAATCTATATAATTCTCTTTAATATATTTTCTGTCTCTTCATAAGTCAAAGTTTTCAACCATTCCACTAGTATTACCTTACACTCATACAATTTCCTAGGATATATATTTAATTTTGTATTCACTTTGTTATAAATAAAAACTGACTGAATAGAGTACTGCCGTTTAGCAAGGGCTGTACGAGTCCTATTGGATTGTGCCACAATATTTTTGCGTCGACGGTTTAATTTATTTGGATCAAGTGGTAATTTTTTGTGCATTTTTAGAATTATATTTAAGATGTATAACTTTCTTACTGTCAGCAGATCACTAATTTCGTAAAGCTTTTCTGTAGAGAATTTCCTAGGTTTAGAATACATTATTTTAAGAAGTGACGTTTGTGACCTTTCAAGTTCGAGAAACTTCGTCTTGGTGGCTCCACCCCATACAAGGATGCAATAAATAATTATAAATTGCACCAAGGCCATATAGATTCGATTAAGTAGTGTATTTGTCATAACATGTCTTAGTGTCTTAAAAATCCACATAAATTTTCTTACCCTACCCATAACTAGTTCTATATGGCTGTGCCAAGACAGGCTTTGGTCAACGATAACACCTAAATATTTAAGACTCAACTTTTTCAATGTAATGACAATCACAGTTTATATTTTGGATATTATCACAGCGATGTATTTTAATTTGAAATTCAGATCTTGGCTGGGATCTCTGACTGGGAGCAAAACAAATGAAGTTAGTTTTTGATGTATTCAGAGTTAATAAATTTACTTTCAACCACTCAGCTATTCCAGCCAAACCCGATTCGGCAAATCTTTGTACATCATCCCAACTCGGGCCAGAAAATACAACAGCGGTATCGTCTGCATAAGAAAATATCTGATTATTATATTATGAGCAGCCTCCCCACCGTTGCTTGTATCTACCCGCACGATTCCTATAAATAGCCCGCGCGAGCGCTAGCTTGTCATTTGTCTCTCGGCTGTCGGCGCGTTAACATCTACTAGGAGGAATCGCTGTTGGTGGATATAAGGTCGTACGAGCCATTTTTATTTTGTTTTTCATATTTTAAAGTTAAAGCAAACAAGTGTATTTCATGTCGATTTTCTTTGATTAAAATTTGAATTAAAGCTAATTGTTTTTCTGAGATCTTGTTTTTTTTAAGTCGTTGCCACTTCTGAACCTAAAATCAGAAGTGGGATAAAGACTCGTAGCCCACTACGTAGAAAAACAAGGTTGATCTTTGTTTTAATTTAGTTACAGTGTTTTTTTCACATTCTCGTTATTACTTGTTTGCTTATTCGTGTACTTGTACATTGTTTTATTGTGTGTGTTGAAGTGTTTTTCTTGATATGATGCGACAAAAATCGCGTAGCCGTGAACGGCGTCACACTCGAGGTGTGTCTAATGACGATCGGGAACGTAATATTAGAAGTACCCGCGATTTACGTTCACCCAGTTGTGTTAGTGAGCATGATGGATTACGATGCACCTCGGGTGGCCGGAATCGGAAACGTGATGAAAAAAGTGGCTCGCGCGACAGAAACCGACGTGGTTCTCGTGATAGGACTAGGCGACGCTCGCGTAGTGTTTCACGTAGACGATCGCGATCTAGAAATCGTTCTCATAATCGACATAAGCGTCGATCTCGCCGTCGATCACGTTCCCGTTCTTGTCGATCGCGTTCTCGTTCTTATAGGTCGCGCTCTCATTCCCGGCGACCGCGGTCCCGTTCGCGCCGACACGACCGTAGAGTGCGTTCTAGATCGCATAGCTTACCCCGCGAACGGACTCACCGCGCTCATGGCAACCGCATAGCTACACCCAAAGCGATAAATTCCTTAGATTCAAATACTCCACCTAGAGATAGCCACATTTCCGAATCTGTTGCTCCACCTTCCGAAGCATCCACCCTTGCTCATGCTTTGATGGAGGCGATCAAAACTATTCAACCTGCAAGGTCGCAGACTCAACACTATTTTATTTCAAATTTTGATCCTTCCATCAACAATATCGAGGTTTGGTGTGAAGAGGTGGATCGCGCAAAAGATACTAACAATTGGAGTGACCATGAATGCTTGTCACGTGTAGCCTCCTGTCTTAAGGGCGACGCTAGGGTGTGGTTAAGCGAGTGGGTAACCAATGATAGAACTTGGTCGAATTTCAAAAGAGAATTTAAAGCGCTTTGTCCCAGTAAATTAGATTATGCGAACATTTTATTTAACGCAATGACAATGACGTCCGATAAGTACCCAACATACGCGGAATATGCACGTCGTACGTTATTACGTTTAAAAATAGTACAGGGGCTTAGCGATGAGCTTAGAACACTCATTGTTATTCGTGGCATAGATAGTCCCCAAGTTCGTGCGGCTGCTGCCAATGCTCAGCTCACCCCAGATAGCCTCGTTTCATTTTTGTCCATATATACGAAACCAAATAATCGCACAAGTCAGTTTGATACTTTTAATAGCATTAAGAAGCGTATATCTAATAAACCTAATGCACGCGGCAATATAGCTATAAAGTGTTTCAAGTGCGGATTGCGTGGTCATCTTGGACGCTTTTGCAAATCTAACCTAACTCCTTATGCTATGTCCACCACACAGCCCGGTCCTAGCAACATTTGTTCATTTTGTAAGAAGCCGGGTCATGTAGAGGCCAATTGTTTTGCAAAGTCACGATCAGATCCACGAAACCAACGCAATGTTAATCTTTGTTCGTCTCGCCGGTACGATCCCTCACGAGATGTCACTACTGCTGTGGTGGATGGCATACCGGTTGATGTCCTCATTGACAGTGGCGCTCTAGATATATCCCTGGTTTCCTCCGATATTCTTAAATATATTTCATGCCAACCTAAATTTAGAAGATGTGTGTTAAAAGGTATTAGTGATAAAGAGATAGTTGCGACATCATATATAACGGTAACAATTGAATTTAGTGAAATATCTGTGGAAGTAGATTTAGTAGTAGTACCAGCGGTGTACATGAATGCACCCATTATAATAGGCACCGACGTACTTAACCGCGACGGTATTGTCTACGTAAGGTCAAAAGATAAGCAGTATCTAACTCGTAACGATACACCTTATTTCAACATTAATAACGTCCAAACTGATTACCAAGTCGAAGTAAATACACCACAGCAGGGCAAGGATTTAGACTCCCTTATGTTGGTAATTCGTGAATTTTCTGAATTCTTGATATCGGGTACCGCCACTACCACAGTTAAGACGGGTGAGATGGAAATTAAACTGATTAGTACTACACCCATCGTATATCGACCTTACAAACTTTCATATCAAGAGAAGCTCAAAGTCAGGGAAATAACTCAAGACTTGTTAGATAAAAAGGTTATCCGTCGTTCCAAATCCGCGTATGCTAGCCCAATAATATTAGTTAAAAAGCGAGACGGCTCAGACAGGCTTTGCGTAGACTTCAGAGCCTTAAATCGTATAACGGTTAAGGACCGATACCCTCTCCCGCTCATTGACGATCATATAGATAGGTTAGGAAGCTTTAGGTATTTTTCCAGCCTAGATATGGCTACTGGCTTTCACCAAATACCCTTAAAAGCGGAGTGCATTCACATGACAGGATTTGTGACCCCTGAAGATCACTTTGAATACATAAAAATGCCATATGGATTAGCCAATTCCCCATACAGTGTACCAACGTATTATAAACGACACTTTACGTGACTTGATAGATGAGGGTAACGTTCTAGTTTACGTAGACGACGTTCTCCTTCTTAGTAACTCCGTTGATGAGGGCATACGGTTATTGCGAAGAGTATTAGAAACACTTACGAAAGCGGGTTTCTCTGTAAACCTACGAAAATGTTCCTTTTTAGTAAATGAGGTAGAGTATCTGGGAAGGGTCGTGTCTGAAGGTCAGGTTAGGCCGAGTAAGCGTAAAGTAGAGGCTCTAGTTAATACCGCGCCACCTCAAAATGTAAAACAAGTGCGTCAGCTTCTTGGTCTTGCTGGCTACTTCAGGCGATACATACGAGACTACGCCACTAAGACCGCCCCTATAGCTCATCTAACTAGAAAAGGTGTAGAGTTTCGCTGGACTCCCGAACATGAGACCATTCGTCAAAGTTTAATAGAACTCCTAACTAATGAGCCATTACTAACCATTTTTGACCCAAGTCTTTCCACTGAAGTCCACACTGACGCAAGCAGTGCTGGTTACGGAGCAATTTTACTTCAAACTCGTAATGATGGTAAAAAACACGTGGTAGCATACTTCAGCAAAGTTACACAAGGAGCTGAAAGTAAATACCATTCATACGAGCTAGAAACGCTTGCAGTTGTTAAAGCACTCCAGCACTTTCGGCACTACTTAGTAGGTTTAAAATTTGTAGTAGTTACAGACTGCAATGCCCTTAAATCCACCGAGCGTAAAAAAGATCTTCTACCACGTGTCGCTCGCTGGTGGATATATCTACAAGATTTTAACTTCAGTCTTGAGTATAGAAAGGGAGCGTTAATGCCTCATGCTGACTATTTAAGTAGAAATCCCATTAGTAGTGTGAACCAAATTTCTAGACCTCGTAACTGGGCCCAAATAGCGCAGGCTGCCGATAATGAGACCCAAGAGCTGATGGAGAAGCTCTCTGGTGGTGAACTCGATACTAACCGTTACGTTGTACAAAATAACATCTTGTACTACCGCTTTACACCCCAGGGATTAGAACCGCGACTCCTTTGTTACATTCCTAAGGGACATCGGTTAAGCCTCCTCAGGGTGTTTCACGATGAGCATGAACACATTGGACCTGAAAAGACTTTAGATCTCATTATGAGACATTTCTGGTTTCCGGGACTCAAACAATTTGTCAACAAATATATTGCCCATTGCCTTATATGCATCTCAAAAAAACGCGTGCCTCGAGCCCCATTGCAAAATATATCTTCCTGGGAAAAACCAGATACTCCCTTCCATACAGTTCATGTCGATGCCCTTGGTCCACTGCCCGTATCCGAAGGGTATAAATTTGTGTTAATATTAGTTGATGCCTTTACAAAATATTCATTGTTGTACCCTATATATCGTCAAGACGTAATCGAACTTAAGCGAGTAGTTACGCAAGCGATTTCACTGTTCGGCGTACCAAAGCTCATGGTAACAGATAAGGGACGAATGTTTGAATCGAACGAATTTGTGTCATGGGTAAACGAGTTAGGCTGCGACCTCCATTATATCACACCGGAGATGCACCACTCCAACGGGCAGGTTGAGAGGTATATACGAACGGTTCTTAACATGCTTCGTATAGAAACCAACCATAATGGCGCATCTTGGTCTGACACTCTCTGGAAATTACAACTAGTACTGAACATTACCAAGCAGAAAACTATTCAAACTTCCCCATTAAATCTAATGATCGGTACCGACGCAACCACACCTGTTATACGTGCTTTAGTGCGCGATGTAGCTATCGAAGGAACTTCACCCAATCGAGAAGCACTACGCGAAGTTACCAGGGGCAGAGCTCGCCGACTGCTTGAAGAAAATCAGGCTCAGCAGGACGAGCGTGTAAATAGAACGCGACGGGCACCTCGCAAGTTTGATGTGAACGACCTTGTCTTCGTTATTAAATATGCTCAGTCCACAGGGAAGCTCGACCCGGGGATGCGTGGTCCCTATAAGGTGACGAAGGTCCTTCCGAGCGGACGCTATGAGTTACGGTTGCTAAGTGGCAGCTATGGAAAAGCGACACAAGCCGCTGCTCAATACATGGTGCCGTGGCGTGGCGAGTGGTGTCCCGAGACCTGTGCCGCACTATTTGAGAGTAAGTTATGAGTTAGCATGTTACGTTTGTCGTCGTGCTAGACACTTGTTAGTGTCGACCCGTTTGTCGGGCAAGCCTGTTACGTTTGTCGTCAGGCAGACGCTTGGCAGCGTCTACCCGTTGGTCGGGTGAGCATGTTACGTTAGTCGTCATGCTGGATGCCGGGAGGCATCGGCCCGTTAGTCGGGTCATGTTACAGGTGGAGCGCTCTGGTGGGGACCGGTGGTGCTACAGCTTCACTGAGATGGATAAGAAGGACAGTACCTACCTAGACTTTGGATATGGTTTGATTTTAAAAGAGACGTCTCATATTATTTAACAAAGCGTGACGAATGACTCCTGAATGTGTGCATACATGATATTTGAATGTGGAAGCCTGAATTAAATAAAAGATGATGTGTGAAAGATGTGTTTGGAAATGTTTATTTGCTTTATACATAAACTAATCAAAAAATGCATTTTCAGATGATGATGATGATAATAATGATTCTGAGACGCCTGAGGCTCTTCCAGCTCCAACCGCAGGACCTTCCATGCCATCACTGGACCCTGATGGTGATGCCGGACCCTCCACATCTGTCGGCGCTGAAACCGTGCCGGAAAACCGCTCTGGATGTCTGGCTGAAGAGGGCGCTGGACCAAGCTGCAGTTCAAGTTATAGTGTCGCGGACGACACTTCGTCAGGAGAGGCCGTATGAGCAGCCTCCCCACCGTTGCTTGTATCTACCCGCACGATTCCTATAAATAGCCCGCGCGAGCGCTAGCTTGTCATTTGTCTCTCGGCTGTCGGCGCGTTAACATCTACTAGGAGGAATCGCTGTTGGTGGATATAAGGTCGTACGAGCCATTTTTATTTTGTTTTTCATATTTTAAAGTTAAAGCAAACAAGTGTATTTCATGTCGATTTTCTTTGATTAAAATTTGAATTAAAGCTAATTGTTTTTCTGAGATCTTGTTTTTTTTAAGTCGTTGCCACTTCTGAACCTAAAAATATTATATTACATATATTTGTTGTTTAGTATTAAGGACATTAGTGATATTTTATTCTGACTCTTATATTTCAACATTTGACATTTACTTTATTTGAATTATCATGTTTTTTTTATAATTTTTTAAACTAATGTGACAATAAGTACCTTTTTATTATTTATAATTGGTTAAGTTATTTATGAAAATGTAATTGTTTGACATTGTATAACTGTATTGCGATGTTACGTCCTAATTATTTGTATACCTTATCATTTAAGGTGGAAATGTAGTGATACACTAACAAAATTGGCAACTGGCATCATTGTAATACTACCTGCATTTCACAAATAATTATTTCTATTCTATTCTATTATATTCTTGTTTGTAAATAAACAACAATAAGAATGGAGCGGAATCCAAATCCTACGTGATTTGAGCGTTGTAACCAGTATAAATAAACATATCGGGAGCAACATCAGAGTTTTTACAGAGTGGTGTAGAGATTTATTATTAAGTGTGATTACTTTATATTGTACTAGCTTCCGCCCGCGGTTTCACAAGCGTGGTTCCCGTTCCCGTGGGAATATCGGGAAGAAAGTAGCCTAGCCTATGTTACTCTTCGTCTTTTCAACTAACTCTATGCCAAAAATCGAGTCGATTGGTTCCTTAGTTAGGGCGTCAAAAAAGGACAAACAAATACACTTTCGTATTTATAATATTAGTTAGGATTTTATTCTCAAGCTGCACCTTGAGATGCTCTGTAGTGCTCTGCAAGGGATATAGTGCGAAGGTATCATACCCCTCACTTCACGCGTATACGCTCTACGCTAATAAAGCTTACGCGGTCCGAAGCAGACGCTGTCGCACTGGCCATTTATTTTTTAAGTTATTTTATAAACACAAATTCATTGAGTTAGATAATACGTACATTTCAGCATAGCTCGTTGTGACTTTTTCTTGGTATACACTTTAATATAGCGGTTGAAATTTTCCTCAAAGTTTGTTTACAATTTAACTCAGAACAGTATGGCAACTACAATAATAGTGATTCTTCCTCAAACTCTTTTTCACAGTACCTGACTAATTCTCCATACTCCAGTGATTTTCAGAAAGGTATCACTATCACATATTACACAATCACATCACAATCTCAATATTATTTACATGGGTTATTCCAACAAAAAAAAAATATATTTATTCATCTCATACTAATTTATACCATTTCAAGGTTTAAAATATCTGTAAACATTGTATTGTGTGAGATCTGGAGCCCAAAAAAGTTTGAAATAAACTTGTGGTACAATACAACTTGTGGTACAATCGGGGAGCTTCCCGGTTGATCACTAGAGTTTTTTTGGGAAACGTTTTCTCGGAAAGTACTATGGTTAAAGAAATAATTTAGTATTCAAATGAAATACCTATTAATGTTCTTTTTTTGTGGTATAACCGTTTTCTATTACTTTTTTAAATAAAGCTCCCTAAAAAAACTCTACTGATCAACCAGGTAGTTCCCCGACTGTACGGCGGGGCTATTTCCTAAATATTAGCAATTATCGCGCAGATATCGCGCGATCGCTGCGGAACGTCAAAATAAAAATGGTATTACGTATGTGATTGCTGGCTAATCGCTCGCTGATGGTTCGTACAGCGGCGTCTCACTCTCTCGCGCTCCTACCTAGGTGCGAAAGTGAGACCCCGCGTGTTGCTGTGACGCTAGCGCCAAAAACAATTTGGTAACAATAACAGGAACTAAATGAATACACATTGTAGTTCATCGTTTGTTCAGTATATGCCGCATTGTTGATACATAATGTAAAGCAAATATCGTACAATTGCTGCTGTCGCGTTGCTGTTGCAAATATAGGTAATAGCCCCGCAGGTCTCACACCGAGGAATGTGCTTTGGCACGAAGCGGTCCCCGAGGACCGCGCTCGAATTACGCGCTACGCGATTTTAGACTCTATTGTTACTGCTTAGAGTCGAATTTATTTATGCTAAGAAAGTATGCAAAATACGAAGGGCGTTTCGATGAGTTAAGCAAGATTAATTTACAATTTACAATCAACAGCACGTTAGGCTTTACACTTGCACTATGAAAACCTATTGGTCAAGTGTACGTTCATTTTAAGTCTTTGATATACAGTTACTAGCTAGCGCTCACGGTTTTACCCGCGTGGTTCCCGTTCTCGGAGGAATATCGGGATGTAGTACCCTATGTTACTCTCCGTCCTTACAAATAACTCTATGCCAAAAATCAAGTCGATTGGTTGCTTAGTTTGAGCGTGAAAAAAGAACAAAACGGACTTCTTCTTCGGGGAACTGGGTGAAATGGTTCCAACTAGGGAGACTGATCACCCGTCCGGCCTTACTGGCGTCCCCTATCCAAAAATAAAAATAATAATAATAAAAGAACAAACCGACACACTTTCGCATCCATAATTTTATGGATTAGGAATAAGTTAAGATTTAGTTCCTTATCATTATCTTCGAATCGAAAACTTTGCAACTTAGTCAATAAAGATAAATTGACCTGCAGAGAAATGATACTGGGTCGTTACCTTCACTGTACAATGAGTTGTGATGTAGTTTCGCCACAACTTTTTTGTGGTCATTGAATTTGTTTGCCGTCCACTTTCCAGTCAGCTCTGAAGTTTGATGAAAACTTATACTCTCCGAGGGTACTCGTACTTTTGCCCCTTTTGTATGACTTTAAATATTCGCAAGTTTCCCAACTTCTGTGTGTTTGTGTAACAAAACTTTCTGAATTTGCTGCATGAGGTTGCTATTGAATTTCGAAATTCTCTGGAATTATTAAATTGATGTCGACATAGTAAATCTCTTTTGTTGGTTTACTCTGACAACAATAATAATATAATATTTTTGTTTGCATACGATTACGCCGCACAATATGTTCGAAATATTCAATGTAATTCATAACTTATTTTATCCCGAAATGTTCAAAAGAATTTATCTTATAAAATTCAGACGACGCAACGCGCAGTATAAATTGAAGTTCTGGTATTTTTTGAAGATTCGAGATTATAGAATCTTAAAACATAAATAACTTACAATACTTGTGTAATTACTTGTACTAATATGTCATCAAAATGTTCAAATGTGGTATACAAGAATACCAATATAACACTTATAACTATGATGTGTAAATTTAGTACTGGGCTATAAACTAATGTACAAAATATGAAAGAAAAGTCAATTTGGTGTAGGTATCATTATTGTGACTAATAAGTCTAAAAGTCTTTAAAGTCTCTCACATTGACGTAAATTATCGACATTAAACTAAGGAATAAAAGTAACTGTTGACCCTAATTCCTCGCAAGTCTACTATAGATGAAATCGTAAACGCCTTTGACAACCTCCCGTAAAAAAATGACAAAAGAACCGTATATGAAGAGTCCTCTTTTATTCAGGTTAGGCCCCTCGTAAAACGTGAACTGTCCAATAAAATGTACGCCCGGAGATTGTATTCCGCTTTTAAGATGAAACTTCCTTGATTATGAAGTCGAGTAATTTGCTAACTCAAATTGGTTCACCTCGCTAACCTATGAGAAACTTAGGCTGAAGTCACATCTAATGGTACCGATTCACTTAACCGCGATCATCAAGTTGTTGACATGTATGGGGAATTTGATGAGAGTATCTGTAAGAAAGCAAGAGAAATCTGTAAGGATCGTGCCAAGTGAAAATAAGTTATTACTGCCAACTCCTCTTCTTTCTTTCTTTCATCTTATCACTGCCAAATCCTAACGAGACAAAGGCGTGATTCTATGAGTGTATGTATGTCGACATTGTCACATCTTGTCGGTTCTTCTCGATACAAAGTTTCACTCCGTAAAATTTGCATACCAACCGTTTTCGGTGTGAAAAGTCTGCTCCAGATCCCGCAAGCAAAGCGAAGTCTATGTGGCCACAAAGTGAGGGATATTTTGGGTATTCCACCCGTCCTAGTCTACCATCAAACCATTTTGGCTGGGATCTGTAGGAGAGAAACGCAATTCAATTTATAAATTGAATAAATCAATTTCATCTTCATATTCAATACTGGACAAGCTTATACGCATTTAACGATGACAATTCCCGTGCTTAAGCATCTGTTCCTAAAAAAATCATATGAATAACCATTTAAACTTATACGCATTTCAAATACAAATAAATGTTACTTGATCTAATATGCGAAAAGATGCAAACGCGTCGTCACATAAATTTGCCTTTTTCAATCGAGAGATACTGATAAATGTGATTCCAGCCTTAATGCAAATGTCATCTCATTCTCATTGCAGCCTCTCAAAGTTGTTGAAAGGTTTTTAACAAGTATAACGGAAATTTGTCACGTATGCCATGCCATGCCTCGGGAAAATCTTGTCCAAGAAAAGTTTGGCCCGAGATCTTATTTAAAATAGTTATACTTATGATGATCAAAGACAAAGTCAACATTTTTTTTATACAGATGATATTAAATGGGATAAACTTAAAAGTGAAGCGCGTTAGTATCGTTAATTTCTCCACGACTTATTTATTGGCAAGAAAAATGGGCCTAAGAGCACAGATTAGTATATTGTTATTTCGTCAAGAGGCTTGTCAGTTTCATGTGAAGTAATAAAATCAAGAGCTATTAGATAAGTTCATCACTAAAAAACCATACTTCTTTTTCATCGCTCAAATTCACCAAATCAATGTTGATTTGGTGAATGTTTTCCAGCGCTATGATTGCGTCACGTTCCGTTATACGAACAAATTTAATGTGAGGACAACTATTTGAGTGATATGATAGTATTACACGGGCGTCCCTCCGGGCCGCCTGTTTAGCTGGGCATGTACGAATTGTGACAACAAGCCTTGTAATTAACTGCAGACCTAACTATACGTTCTAGATCGTCGATAAAGATGGGTTAAAATATTCTGTAAGAATTTTTAATTCACATACGAACATTAAGATATTATCAGTCATCAGTCTTAATAACTAAATATTTTAATGACTGATGCTTCAAAATTGATCTGGCGTTGCTTTGTTTGTTGTTTCGATTCTGTTACATGAGAAGATTCCAATTCTAGCAGCGATTCTTTGAGCTTCATTAAATTTTGATTAAAGCCAACACAAGGAATGGACTTGAATGGAGTGAGTGTGGAAGAGATGACGGAATTACGTTATCACTATCACTTCTCAAATCATTTCGGAGATCGAGTCTTTACGGACTATCGACATCATACAACTGAATTTCATTTAGTGGCCTAATGTTAAACAGAGGTTTAACAATACTATGCCTCCAATAGAATGATTTTTTCCCCTACTAAAACTTTTCACCTTACTTTTTGGATATAGAATAGATATAGAAGAAATCAGCTCATCTTTACAATAAAACTGAAATGCTATCAATCGAGAACTCAAGGTAACGTAACGGATGAGTCGTTTAATCGAGATGAAAATGTTCTCTCCTGGGACTTGCCAGGTAACTCCAGCGAACTCGCGGCAGCTTTGACGTACTAAAATAATAGTTTTGCTATTAAAACTATTCCTATTCGATACGACTGGTTGACTTTACACTCGGATACCCTCTCTTCTGAAAATAAGTTTTAACTTCAAAATTATGTCCCAACATGAGTGTAACACTTTTGTTTGAACTAAGATTCACCTAATACTGAATTTAATTACTTATACCACTTTTAGGTTTTCTTAAAAGTAAAGTTATTCAAACTGTTCAAATGTATTCCACATGCAGTTGTGGGTGACTCACTAGTTAGCACCCGGTTGCGAATTGTGAATTCGCACATTTGCACAAACTTTTATCCAAGTATTTGAATATTAGTTGTGCGAAAATCACTCTGCTTGTCTGGTACCTTTTCAAAGCCACGAGGTGCAACGAGCCCATATTTGAACCAAAATACGACTCAATAATGGCATTCTAAAATATAAATATACATGTTTTATACTGTGATATTTGTGTTGTTCATGTTTTCAACTATACTGTGTATTTTAAAATTTAGATTTATATTTTACCCGCCACCGTATACCTAATTCGTCTAGCTTACTGATAGATTTCGTGAAATGTTGTCAAACGCTTCCAATGATTTGTCTTGCTAAACTAGGCTTGTCGTGACGCGCGACTGGGTATTCGGGACGCATCAGCTCATTACATTAATGATTTATCGATTGTAAACAACACAAGTGAATTAGCACTCGTTGTTTATTAGGTATCGAGTTATTTACAACCCTTATATCAATGCTCGATAATCGAATTAATATGAATATAAACCATGTGTTTTTGAAATTTAATGCTTGCTTCATCTATAAAACGGTCTTTGT
This sequence comes from Chrysoteuchia culmella, assembly GCA_910589605.1. Taxonomy (NCBI): domain Eukaryota; kingdom Metazoa; phylum Arthropoda; class Insecta; order Lepidoptera; family Crambidae; genus Chrysoteuchia; species Chrysoteuchia culmella. The sequence continues at coordinate 12,953,238 of OU342651.1, read as the reverse complement.
TCTTTTTCATGTCTCAACTCTTCTTTAAACTTCATTAAATCGGTTTTTTCTACACGAAATTTCAGCAGATAAATACAATATTAATTGCTTAATGATAAATAAATAAATAAACATACAACCACACCTATTATCTAGCCCAAGGTAAGTTTATTGTGAACCTGTGACGGATAAACATATTTATATACCTTTTTTTTGTAAATTCATACATAATAAACATATTAAACACCCAGACCAAGACAAATAGACATGTTCAATAATGTTCATGCACACAAATATTTGTCTAGTCCAGGGATCGAAACCAGTACCCTCTGCGTAGACGGAAGGCTACGTACCCCTACGCCAGATAGGTCATCAAGTCGTTTATTTATCCCGAAGATTACCCACAATATCATTAAAAAGTTGTAATATCTACTGTACCGAATATGCTTAGCCTTAAACATTTATTGTTGTAAATACATCGGGATCGAACTCGTAACCTCTGTTACCTCCGCAGAAAGCAAACCTCTGCACAATAAAGGTCGTCAAGAGACTGTTTGATACCAAATAAAGTAAATGAATTAAAGGATTTACAAACGAGCCCTGGAAATGCGCATGAATGATTTGATAGTACAAGATAGGTGAATATACCGTCACACAAACAGATTTATAAGAAATTGTTATTATATAGGTACACAGATAAATTTTCACAGTCAAGGAGTCAGAGCAAATAAATATTCAGTCCTCGGATTAAAACCAATTCAGATTACGTAATAGACCGTCAGAAATAAAATTACCTCCAACAAATAACACTAATGAAGTCAGTCGATCCGTCTATCGCACGGAGAATAGTCAACATCGCTCGCAAAAGTTTAATTGGCTCCTATGTTTGGATATTCCACAGAAAATTTGGATGAACGCAAATTTTTGTTCGACCTCACTAGGATACGTTCAATTTGCCAGTTACGTTTCATTAAGGCTCGCAGACTTTTAACCGAGCGTGATCGAAAAGTTTTAGAACGGACGAGGCGACCGTTTTGGATGCATACGTAACTCTGCAGTTGCAATTACTACAGAATGGTTTGTAAGATTTGCTTTTTAAAACGATTTTGGAAAACATATTTAATGCGAGGACATAAATTCTTATTCACTCTCCTATCATTCATAAATCTTTGCATCTCTGAAAATTGAAGCTGAAACGGGTAAAAAAGCATCAATGTTTACGCAATCACCCAAAAGGAGATTTTCAAAACAGTCGTTTTGAAGGAAACACGTAATAAATCGGGATGAAGCAATTTGCCCAATAAATGATTTCAGAGGCTTCCAAGCGGCTCTTAAGTTTTATGGACATTTGACTGAAACCCCCATAAATCTTTAGTGGAGGTGTTCCGCTTATCGAAACTGACCATTCGGAAAACATTCCGATGTGCGTAACAAATGGAGGACCATAAAAATTTATGTTTAGGTTTAAACAAATTCTGTTTTCTATCCGTTACACTTGACTGTGTGTTGTTTCCCAAAATATATATAAGTTAGGCAATCGTTTAAAAAGTAATTGTTTGCTTTCGTTACTCTTATATTGTAAATTCACTTTGTCTGTCTTTATCCTTTTAGCACAGAGCCGGATTTTAACATAAGATAGGTTAGGGAAGAACATAGGGTTTCTACAATCTATGGAATCATCATTATTTTGTAACTGGAAAATAAATATTAGCGACGCTCAGAAAACTTATATTATGAAAAATTTAAAACATATCTGTGATGTTTTCAACAGCAAATCAGGCTTTATAATTTCACTACGATTCTGCCACTTTTACAAGCAATTAGGGTTAGTCTCCGCCCATAACAACACCAATCCGGGACTGGTCATGGGCATGGTCACGGACCGATTCTCCTTATCCATTCATAAGGCAAGCTAGTCCACAGTGTGTTTAATTATCAGATGATGAAGAACGCTCTTAATGTCAAACTGTAAAGCTGTGTCGTTTGTATACACATCAAAAGTTTACACTGACTTTGACACGCTCCGGTCGTGTTAAGCACGACCGGGGTGTGCAGAAAGGATGAAAGTAAACACTATTAGTGGTTAACAAGTATAATTGTAAGATAAAAGATGTTACAAGCTCAGGTGTGGGCTCATGGGAATCTTCGATTGGTGGCTCTCGCAAGGGTAAGAATTGGGACTTAGCTTTAGCTTTGCCTAGAGGAGGCAGAAGCGGAAGTCCGACGTAACGGACTACGTTCGCTTGGGGAGCAGGATGTTCAGCCTCGGTAGCACAGAGGGTAGGCTCGGAGTGGTGGTGCGCACGTAGTCTCGGAGGGGAGTTGCTCCGGGTTAGGCCGGAACAGGCGAGCGCTCGGCAGGTAGGTGCCGAGGTGGTTGACGGCCACGAAGCAGGTGTAGATGCAGCAGCTGCCCGTGGATACGACCCCTAGTACGGGGATCGCGAATTCACAAATAGAGAGTAAAACAGAATAACTATATGGCAGTAGTATAAAGAAAAAGAGCCAGATTTCGCTGGAGATGCGAAATATATACTCAAATCTATCCAGAACGTTCTTTAGTTAAAAAATAAAGTGGGAGATGATTCTCCAATTCTATAGGCGAATAATGTTTAGTCATTAGCATAGACAACATAAGGATTGTAAGACTGATCGACACACGGTGTTTTGTCTATGACCAAAGAAGTAAAGAATATTAAAGTATACAAAAACATAATAGTAAAACGTAGAAAAATATGTAGATTTTTCCTATATATAAATAGTTAAAAAGAAATAAATTAATTTTTGTAGTCTTATTCACTTGGCCGAAATACGAAATCTCCCAGCCGTGAAGTTAGCAATATCGAGGGTACGCAGGAATATTTTGTGAATTAACTACCATCGTGAAGGTTTCTCAAAACAAAATAAAATAAACAAACAAGTTAGAATGATGAAGTGAATGGTTTTGATTTAATTAAGTTAAAAGTAAGTACTAGATTAAGATTTAGGAATGTGCGGTTTTTTAGAACCGTTACAACTTGTTTACCGATAAACAAGACTGGCTTTTAACTTTAATGCTTTCTGTTGAGGACCAGAGGTGCCATCTATGATGATCCATGAAAAACTACTATCGCGCGATAATTCAACGCAGCCAATCCGAAGCGTCCACGGTAACGCCATATTGTAGGGCACCAATCGTGGGTGCGCATTTATACAGCCATTTGTAATAATTTTAAATTTCGAGACACTTACTTACTTACCTTCTTCAACTACGCTAAACATTGTAACGAACGCATTATACATTTTGAAAATCAGGATTTATATTTTTAATTTCACGCAAAATACCTTGCAACGAGTCTAATCCTAGACATTTGGTCCTTCGAGCCGGATTTGGAGCTTCTGAACCGAATTTGGATCTTCGTCGATCAGCTGACCTGCGCAACCATCCGACTCCATCTTCCCTGAAATACGCACGGGATACTTTCCAATCCAGGAGAAGAGGACTGCCGCAATCGAGACTCGCAAGTCTATGTATTGGACATCTCGACGACAGACAGGAGACGCTAAAGTGGTACGGCCAGCCATCCGCAATATCCCTAAAACCCTGGTTTCCATTTGTGTTAATACGTGTGCATTTTACCAATTCCAGTGTGCTTATGTGCATCTTCATACCTGCGCTTTTGTGAGTGATCATCAGCCGTTGCTAGTACCGGCTGCATTCGCAGAGATCACCATAAACTGTAAGTACTCCTTATTTTCCACTGACTACCGAGATGAGCACTGATAGTGAAGTGAGGGCAAGATCAAAGTCCCCTTGTAAACTAACGGTTGATAGTGTTAATGTGCCGTCAGAGCTAAATAGTTTAATTAGAAAGCGAGGCACCGTAAAGGGCAGGTTAACTAGATTTTCTAATTACCTAGATAATGTTGAAGCAAATAAAGAGTTGTCCGAGAGGTTACTTGTGGATTTAAAACTCCGTGTACGTGGCGTTACGGGTCTTTACGCTGAATTTAACGGTCTTCAAACTCAAATCGAAGAAATGGTTTCAGAAAGCGACTTAGATAACCAGTTATCGCAGCGCGATTTGTTTGAGGACTGTTATTACAGCTTATTGACTAGAGCCGAGTGTTTGTTGGGCACTGAGCCGGTTGCTGGAGGTTCTAAGTGTAGGGGCGTACAGCAGGCGGTCAAACTGCCTACAGTTTCAATACCTACATTTGGAGGCGATTACGAGAATTGGTTGGAGTTTCGAGACACCTTCCTGTCCCTTGTTCATAATTCCACAGAAATAAGTAGCATACAAAAATTTCATTATCTAAAATCATCACTTAAAGGCAGCGCTAGCTTAGTGATTGATTCCTTAGAGTTTTCCGCCACCAATTACGCTATTGCATGGGAGTTATTGCTTAACCGTTACAACAACACTAATTTACTGATTCACAATCACGTAAAGGCAATTTTTTCCATGCCAAAGCTTCCCAAAGAGTCACCTGCATCACTAAGGCTTCTAATAGACACTATTTTAAAGAATTTGCGTGCATTGAAATTGCTTGGTGAGCCCACAGACTCATGGGACACACTTATAATTTATATTGTTGTCAGTAAGTTAGATTCTAGCACAGAGCGCGAATGGGAGCAATATAAATGCACGCAATCATATTTAAATCATGACAGTGACTCCAAGGTAACTTTGAAAACTGATGATTTACTCCAGTTTTTAAAACGTAGGGCTGACATGCTAGAGACATTGTTAGTTTCGAACAGTAGTAAAAGTAATCACTATCACAATGTTTACAATAAAAAACAATCCACGCACGAAAATGTCAAAGTTCATTGCAATGTTTCTAGCAATAAAGCGCACACTAGTCAGCACCGCGTTAATACGTTGTCTTCTTGTGTAATGTGTAACGGTAAGCACCCACTATATTCTTGTGAAAAGTTTTTAGATTTAACATTAGCTTCAAAACTTGATTTAATCGTAAAGCACAAGTTATGCAAAAACTGCTTGCGTTCGGGTCATACGGTGAACGACTGTAGGTTCGGACCTTGCAGAAAATGCAATAAAAAACATAACTCGCTCATTCATAATGACGAATTGAATGCAGTTTCTAGCGCGGCCTTATTATCTGCGAGTCCCGTTATCAATAAGCCGACGGGCGGCCCGAGCGCATCGCAGGGCAGTCAGCTGCTCGTGACGTCAGCGCCTCTCGCACCTTGTTATACGGATACCGCCACAATTTGTGATAAAATTGAAACTATTCAATTAAATAAAGCGCATACCGATACCCGTGATCTATGTGTGCAACCTGTTTTGTTGTCGACCGCTATAGTCGAAGTTGCCGATAAACACCATAACTATCACACAGCGCGCGCGTTACTTGATAGCGGGAGTCAACGATGCTTTATTACAAAATCATTTTGCGAATTACTACATATTAAGGTTATACAGTCCACTCATGAAATACGGGGAGTAGGAAATTCCGTGTCACAGTCAACGCAGATTTGTGACATAGAAATAAAATCGCGCGTAAATACTTACTCCACGCGCATTACGTGTTTTGTTTTACCGCAAATAACATCAACATTGCCAGCTGTTAACATACAAAGCGCACAGTTCAGAATTCCTGACAATGTTCAGCTAGCTAATCCGCATTTTTTGGAGTCCCAGAATATTGATATTTTGATAGGCGCGGATCGGTTTTGGGACTTACTTATAGAAGGTAAAATTCGTTTACCTAGCGGCCCGTTCCTCCAAAACACGCAATTAGGATGGATAGTGTCGGGCTCGTTAAACATAATTAATACACGCAATAGTTTCGTTCATTGTAACTTAACGCAGTCGATGGATTTGCAACTTCGTCGCTTCTGGGAGCTTGAAGAGCTACCTAAGGTTCAGAATGCGCTTAGTGATGATGAGCTGGAATGCGAAAAATCTTTCGTAATTAATACAACACGCGATACTAGCGGCAGGTTTTGCGTTCGAATTCCACTCAAAGAATCAGCTGATTCCTTAGGTAAGACGTACTCTCAAGGGGAACGACAGTTTTTAGCATTAGAAAAAAGACTTGATCGCACGCCCGAGTATAGAAGGCTTTATTCTGAGTTTATTCGAGAATATATTAAATTAGGTCACATGACACCTGTAGATTCCTTTGGTGATCCGCATTACATCATGCCACATCATGGCGTTTTCCGCGCTCATAGCACTACCACTAAGTTACGCGTCGTTTTTAATGGTAGTGCCCCGTCCACTAGTGGGAAATCGTTCAACGATATCCAGTTAGTAGGACCCGCGATACAAGGCGACCTATTAGCTATTTTGTTGCGCTTTCGGCAATTTAAATACACGGCCTGTGCGGATATCGAGAAAATGTATCGGCAGGTACTTGTATCACCTGATCAAAGGGACTTACAATTGATACTTTGGCGCGATGACTCATCACAGCCCATTGGCGTTTACCGCCTAAACACGGTCACATACGGAACCGCTTCCGCACCGTTTCTAAGTTGCCGTTGTTTAAAACAATTAGCTGCCGAGTGTGATGACTGTGACGTCAAACAGGTAATAAACGACAGTTTTTATGTTGATGACATGGTTTTTAGTCACGATGATAAAACTAAATTATTAGAAATTTGCGCAAAAACCGCGAAAACATTAGAATCGGGGTGCTTCCCACTACGAAAGTGGATATTTAATTTTAACGATGTTGACCAATCGCTGACGCCAATAATGCCCCAATGTGCAAAGGAATTAAAGTTAGATGAAAATGTTCATAGTAAAACGCTTGGCATTGGGTGGTTTAACTGTACTGATGAGTTTTATTTCACTACAGAGTTTCAAAACAATTCTACCCCTTTAACGAAAAGGATAATTTTATCAACTGTATCGCAAATATTTGACCCATTGGGTATCCTAAGTCCTGTAGTGATTCTCGCAAAGGTTTTGCTACAAAAACTGTGGTTGTTAAAAGTAGGATGGGACGATCCGGTTCCCAGTGACGTCACGCGAGCGTGGAAACGGTTTATCAGTGACCTATCCGTTTTAACTAATATACGTGTACCGCGACACGTCGTAGGCGATAGTCCAATTAGTATTGAATTGCATATTTTTACAGACGCGTCGCAAACAGCATACGGTACGTGTTTATATATTCGCACAATTAGCACAAATCAGATAACAGTTAGGTTATTGTGTTCTAAGGGCAAGGTCGCACCCTTACACCCTGTTAGTATTCCGCGACTAGAACTTCTGGGGGCACTGCTAGGCGCTCGTCTTTATAACAAGGTTCGCGAGTCGTTACAACTTAATTTTAACCTCGTTACTTTTTGGACGGACTCAACGATAGTGTTAGGATGGTTACGTATGGCCCCTAACCTGCTAAAACCGTTCGTTCAAAATAGAACCACAGAAATTCACGAACTTGCTAAGGAAATTCCGTGGCGGCATGTAAGTGGAAAGAATAACCCAGCTGATCTCGTATCACGTGGCGTCGGCCTGACTGACCTTTCTATAGCGTCATTGTGGTGGGAGGGTCCGTTATTCCTTCACGATCCAGAATTTGGTTCTGGAACGACCACGAACTCGTGCAATTTTGAGATCAATACGCATGACCTTCCAGAACTCAAACCTAGGAGTATACACACGTTGGTGGTAGACCAGCAGCCCTGTACGTCACTATTCCCATTCCACAGGTTCTCTCAATTTAATCGAATTATGCGCGCAACGGCGTATGTGTTGCGATTTATATATAATGCGCGCAATAAGGTCAACAAAAAAACCGGCGCGCTCGATGTTGATGAATTGAGAGAGGCTGTGAATACGTTAGCTAGATTATCGCAATTAGAGTCATTTCCTGACGAGTATGAGTCATTGTCAAAAACGGGAATCTTAAAAATAAAACATAATTTGAGTAAATTAAATTTATTTATTGGAAATGATAAATTAATACGAGTTGGTGGTCGCATCGAATACTCACCTCACTTCACATATGACAAGAAACATCCCGCACTCATATCGAGTAAACATCACTTTTCAGTGTTGCTCTTCCGCTACAAGCACAAGCAGCTGCTACACGCGGCGCAGCAGGCGCTGCTGTTCGCGCTGCGCGAATGCTGGTGGCCGGTAAGGGGGCGTGATCTCGCAAAGAAGGTAATACACGAATGTATTATTTGTAAACGCTTAAAAGGTAAAGTAGTCACTCCTCTTATGGGAAATTTACCTTCTGAGCGTATCACGCCAACTTATCCGTTCGCACAATGCGGAGTTGATTACGCGGGACCAGTGTTCGTATTGAATCGCAGCGGGCGGGGGGCTAAAACTGTAAAGGCCTATATATGTTTGTTTATATGCTTCGTCACGCGCGCAGTACACTTGGAACTTGTCAGCAATCTGTCGTCTGACGCATATTTACTCGCTTTAAAGCGATTTATCTCACGGCGTGGCAAACCGGAAGTAATTTTCTCGGACAACGGACGAAATTTTGTAGGATTAATGAATGAGTTTAGAAACTTTTTAAATAATTGTTCATCTAATATATTCGAATACGCTAGTAGTCAACAAATTAAATTTAAATTTATACCTGCCTACTCTGCTCATCACGGTGGCCTCTGGGAAAGAGGAGTACAATCATGCAAGTACCATATCCATCGTGTAGTGGGCAACGCACACCTCACTTTTGAGGAGTTAACCACGCTATTGACACAAGTGGAAGCCGTCCTCAACTCTCGTCCTCTGAGTCCTTTATCCTCTGACCCTCATGACCTTGCTCCTCTCACGCCCGCTCATTTCCTGGTTGGTCGTTCACTCACAGCGCCTGTGACAGCTGCTGATCTGCAGTCTACGCCAGTCCACCGCCTCACACGCTACCAGAGGGTGGAACAACTGCGGCAGCACTTTTGGTCACGGTGGAGCAAGGAGTACATATCCGAGATGCAGACAAGGACCAAGTGGAGGCAGAATATTAACAACTTACAACCGGATACGCTTGTTGTTATCAAGGACGATAACCTACCGCCACTGAAATGGCAAATGGGTCGTGTGGAGCGCATCATACCGGGCAGAGACGGCATCGTGAGAGTGGCAGACATCCGCACAGCTTCTGGTGTCATTAGGCGCGCTGTTACCAGAATCTGTCCCCTCTTTTGTGACGAGCCATTGACCGACGCAGCGAGGGTTTCGTAAGCTGGTGCTTCCAAGGCCGGGGGCATGTTGAGGACCAGAGGTGCCATCTATGATGATCCATGAAAAACTACTATCGCGCGATAATTCAACGCAGCCAATCCGAAGCGTCCACGGTAACGCCATATTGTAGGGCACCAATCGTGGGTGCGCATTTATACAGCCATTTGTAATAATTTTAAATTTCGAGACACTTACTTACTTACCTTCTTCAACTACGCTAAACATTGTAACGAACGCATTATACATTTTGAAAATCAGGATTTATATTTTTAATTTCACGCAAAATACCTTGCAACGAGTCTAATCCTAGACACTTTCTTTATTCAAAGAGTTAAGTTAACAAAAAAATAATCATTAATAATCCAAAAAAGTTAAAATAATAATATATTATAATTAGGAGATATTCTAAAATGTACTTGATCCTTAGTCACTTTTATGTGTGTACTTTATCGTTTTAAAATCAAATCATATTACATCATAGGCAGTGATTAAATATTTCTCATTTCATTTGGCAAATTGCGATGGAGGTTTAATTTCATTAATTAATGACTTCGTTTATTGCCATACCGCGCGGAAGCACGAACTTTTTAAAGACGTATTCCGATCATATTTTTAATTAACGAAAACGATCAGATCCTACGTTAAATTAAACGACGATCCATTTATTTAATCCAATTCGTATAGTGGTTGCCAGAAAATAATTTCGATAATGGTTACACCTAATAAATTAATGAATAGTTTATGGCGCTGCTGATTTCTGTACTTAATGCTTCAAGCATTCTGAAATTAGTGTAAATATCAATTTACTAATGAAATCAGGTAAAAACAATTACTTCAACAGTAACACTGAGAAGGCACGTTGTCATGACTGCCATTGTCTGGCGTTGTCTTTTACACTGCTTCTGTTTCACTTCTTTCATTAGTAAATTTTTACGACCTGTTTGGCGCAGGGATAATATTCCTATCTTCTGCGCCAGAGGTCCCGAGTTCGATCCCCTGACAAGAAAAATATCTGTGTGCATGAACATTATTGAACGTGTATATTTGTCTTGGTCTGGGTATTTAATATGTATATTATATATGTATTTACAAAAAACGTATATAATTACTTATGTTTATTCGTTATCTAGTATCCACAACACAAGTTTTTCATGAAACTTAACTCGGGCTAGGAATTGTGTGATTGTATACAATTATTTATTTATAGTAAATTTTGCGTAATATTGGTTATAAGCTCCTTCTTACCTTTTTTAGGGTTCCGTACCTCAAAAGGAAAAAACGGAACCCTTATAGGATCACTTCGATATCCGTCCGTCCGACGACGGTCAAGACCGTTTTTCTCAGGAACGCGTAGAGGTATCAAACTGAAAACATCTAATACTCAGGTCTACTGTCCCTTAGAACAGTGAAAAAATTAAACTTCTAAGCCAAAGCATTTCAAAAGATACAGCCGTTTATGCCGCAAATTTTTGAAACTCGCACGGGAATCAAAACCTACAGGGTACTTCCCGTGAACTTAGAATCTTGAAATTTGGTACGAAGTAACGTCTTATAGTACAGATAAAGAAAAATTGCGAAAGCCATAATTTTTTTGTTACATCATATTATAATAAAATATGTTGTTGAAAATTTTAAATTTCATTTTGCAATAAAAATACCATAACTATGACTCGATTGTCGTGATTGGTTAACATTTACTTATATACCTACAGGTTTGTTTGTTTGGAACCCTAGGTGCGCGAGTCCGACTCGCACTTGGCCGAGTTTTTTTTGTCATGGATAAAAGCTGTAGGTACACTGTTTTCTAGTTTTATGATCGAAAATTGAAAATTATGATAAATAAGAGTGAACAAGTGAATTAAAGAGACATAAAAACTGTAAAAAAATACACAAAGATTTTCTTTGCACTCATCAAACAATCCATTATACTTATAATGGATTCGTCATCCCTTGAGAGTCATAACTCAATAAAGACGAACGTAATGTCTAGAAAACATTTTCATATCAGCAAATAAAACCGCAAAACCAGCGAAAGCAGCGCAGCAGGTGAAAATGCCCCAAAATATTTCATTGTAGTCACCTGCTCGGAAATGATTCGTTAACAAAAATGAGAATGTTTTACATTGCATTTCACTGAAACCCGTCAGTTAAAAAAATTCACCATTATTCAAAATTTAAATTTGCTTATCATCAATCTTGGTAGGTATTTTATGTCGTAGAACCAAACCTGTGTTAAGATAGGTAAGGAATTCTCCCCTTGCATACTCCCCCTCTGATTTGTTTCCCCTGGGGATCTATAATGCTGACAGATAAAACTAATAATACTTTCATATACAACCTTAGCCTACTTGATATAAGATGCATTTTCAACGTCCCTTACATTGTGAAGGGAAAAAATATCTCCATAAGCGTCGCGCATCTGAGCTCAGGATGCATGTGCATTTCGGTAGAAATTTGATAAATTATTCTAAATTCCAAAGTGATGAAATTGCCGTGCACAAGGATAACATGGTTTCAAAGGGAATACGACGGTTCGGACATTGAAAAGTTTAGACGGGGAATTTGTTACTAGCATTTTGAGAGCTTGGCAATTTGTCTCTATCCTCATCTGTCGTCGAGATATAAATCAAATGAGCTCCCATTCTAACAAAATATGTTTTTTTTTAAGAAAAATCGCTGTCGCTATTTTAGACAAAATATATCACTATTTAATCTTTTCAAATTGCTTTGCAGTCAAAATATTTCAATATTGAACCTACTACAATTTGTCAATCTTTGAATTGAAAATTGGCAGAAGCTTGGCCAATGATGGCCGATACTCAAATTGCGAGTTGAAATGTAAAAGATAATTTTGCTGACTATTCAAAGTATTCCCAATCCAATCAAACCATATTACATTTTTGCGTTCACTAATTCCTATGTAAGGTATTCGCAATCGTCTTAAAGCTTAGGACGTTTTGCGATTGATCTGCATCCCAGACAAAGCGACGAGCGACGAGATCTCAAGGAATCCTGCACAATTCAGCTCTGGAACTAAATCAAGGGATTAGAACCAAGCTAAAGACGAGCTACAATGGATTTTTGAATGAAAGAAAAGAAGCTACCTATTCAATCTCGAGTCGGCGATGAGAACTATTATGCAATTTGACGAAAGTGATTCAGCTCAGGTCACTCTGAAACAAGTTGCCACTTATAACAGTGGAACCAATAATGAAAGTTTTTAGTGTTCATTTCCACAAAAGGAAATAAAAGAACCGTTGGGCTTAGGTTATTATCCGTCTGTCAGTCCAGAAGCAAAGATTTTTTTACGAAAGTTTTGTGGTAGCTAGTTGAAATGAATATTCTTATCCTAACTACACCCTAACTATTATAATTATTTTATTATTAATATCATAAATCCGAAATTGTGTTTGTTTGTCCTTTCTTCACGCCCTAACCAAGCAATCGATCGCCTTGATTTTTGGCTTAAAGTGAGTTGAAAGGACGGAGAGTAACAAAGGCTACTTTTATCCCGATATTTCCACGGGAACGGGAACCACGCGGGTGAAATCGCGGGCGGAACCTAGTCTATAATAATAGATCTCTTTTTCAATTCTAAGATATTCAACTAATGTGTAGGGTTTTTGTCGAAGTCAACTTATTTTGGTTATCTTACATGGAGTGCTACTTCGGTTCAATTATTGTTCCTACGTGATGACTGACCCCCATATTCTAAGTCGTTCCTCCAAAACTTTTTACACTCCACTCAACCTCGTCGTGGGTAAAAATGGTAGTGTGCGCTAGGCCTTACACGGAGTGGCTACGTACACTTTGGCTCTTCCAGGTCCTTACGGAGTTATGACTTAGAATACCGATTTCGAGGAGTATTTCGAAAAGGTTTTCAATGAGGTTTCGTTAAGTCGAGGACGAGTAAGTTTTGGAGGAACAACTTAGTATACCTATGGGTGTGAGTCTACCTTGTAAGAGGAAATATCTCAAAAACGTTTTCAATCAAGCCAAATGCACCTTATGTATGCATCTTTTACAGGCTGGCCCTGGTAAGATTCAAAAATCACGGTTACCACTAAATGTGTCCAACCAAAATCATTTCTTGGGATAGGTATAATTTTTGGGGACAATTCCCTTCAAATTTGCTACACGCACTCATTTCGTTCTTCATTTGCCGTAAGGCTTTTCTTGGGGAAATGAGGACACTAACTACATATTACAAACACCTTCCCACAATCCTTATACTTATTACGTTTCTTAATAAAACCCGGTGTGCAATGAACACTTTCAACGGTTCCGAGCAATATTAAGAGATCACATAGAGTGTAAATGAGTTTGTGTTTATTTCTTTTCGGGACGATATCGTCCTTGAGGACAACAGAAATAAGTACGGGGCAAAGCGTAAAAATATCTAATTGAATTTTTCATCTCAGTCTAGGATTCCTGAACTTTATTAAAACGTTGAATGGAGCAGCGAGGGGCAATCGGAGCCCCAGCTGATTTGCATTACGGAGCAAGCGCTGGGAGCGGTCAGGAATCCGGAGACGAAGGAATTTAGTGCTCTCAAAGACAGACTAAGAACTGACGACGCGCCCGACAGTTCTTTCTATGAAAGTTAATATGTGACGGTATAGCTAATTTATTGAATCTTCTGCTCGCTCTGGGAATATCCAATGTTTCCGTATTTTTTCCGGTACTGGTGAATGATAAAACGTTAGTAGCAGGACCAGTTGATTAATTTTGTAACAAATACTGGAACTTGAAATACCGTCGCGTAGGTAACTATATTGATTTCGTTATCCAAATTCAAATATAGAAATGAGGTTACCGAGTCGTTGCGTATGTTTTTATAAGACCCAAAAGAAAATTATTAAGAAAACCTCCATTCATGCAGTTAAAGTTTTGCTTTTTCCATGTCATTCGCACAATAAGCGTCCAAAAACACACAACATCAACACATCGATCGGGAACAATACACTGTGTTGTGGTGCTTGTTTGATTTATACAGCAGTTTATTGACAATGATAAAGGTCTCCTTGCTTCTGACATTTCGTTATGTACGGTGAAAAATGGTTGCACGTCCGTACGGACCGTTCTCGCCTTGTATTAACTTGTTTTCGTTAGTGGAACGACCAAGATTACGTTGTGAGGGGAAGTTAGCTTTACAGACTCCAAATGAATAAATGTGACTTTTCGTTATTCTTATAGCTTTAGAAATAGTAATTGTCAACAAGGTGAGCCTTAAAAATTTTCGGGAAATTCGATGCTGATATTACAAACATTTCACTAAGTTACATAGAGCAATGAACATATTATTCAGCAGTAAATTCTGTTGAATTAGAATAAGATAAAGAATAAGGCTTGCAAAAATTATACATATAGTAGCCCACAGCCGCTCTTTTTGGCGCTCTAAGGATAAAGCATATGTTCAGCAGTGGACTGATGATGATAATGACGATGAAAATATATTGATATACGAGTATTGTAAGATTTCCTTCAATCTTAAAATATAATTTATAGATTTAAAAAATCTTTTAAATAAAAAAACGACTTTTATAAATAAAAAAATAACGTTGTTTTGTCGGTGCCAGCCAAGGCATTCTACATTGCACTTATATATTTGTATTTTTCTTGCCTTGGCTGGCACTGACTCAAGAAAGTTAATTTTTTACTTTTTAAAGTCGGTTTTCATTTTATTTTATAAAAAGCTTTTTATCTTACAATTTTTAAAGTTAGAATAAATTCCGCAGACATCTACAGAATGAATCGGAACTATGAACGTCATCTATGATTATGCCATCTAGGTAAATAGTGACGAATACAACACTATTTTCAAGATTTCCTGAAAACTACTGAACCGATTTCAAATTTTCAATAAATGGTACCAACTTAGTAGCTAACCTGATATAATAGCTTTTGAATAATTCCAATCGGTCCAGCCGCCTTCGATTAATAGGTGAACATATATACCCTCCTTCTTTTTTTTAAGTCGGTTAAAAAGAAACACAGCTGAATGTTAAAACTTAGAACGACTACCTACTTATCTCAAAATTCTTTCTTCTGCTACCATTTTACGAACCTCGGTTATCTGCAGGAACAAGGGACATAATCCTAAGGTGGCGGTATGTAAAAAAACTTCTAAAAAAATTCTACGCCCTTGGCACATTGGATTTTATTATATTCTCTCGATTACCTCGTCAAAATCTCATCTTGTCGGAATATAAAACGTGGGTCTGCAATATTATTTTTTTATGTGGACTTTATGTTAATAAGATGAACGAAAGATGTCGTGTTTTAGGTTGCTATTGTAATAAAACAGTTTATGTGGAAAGGTGGGCTTTGTGCATTTTCACCGAGATGATAAAACACTGTATGGGTAGAGTTACTGTGTGTTACGTTTTGATGAAGTATCAACAGGTGAAAACGTGATTTAAAGAGGGTATCCTAGTATTTATCCTATAATTTATATGGAAGTTTGAGTGTTTGGATTGGAGCTTTGGATATTTAGACGTTTGTTACTCAATCACCCAAAAATGGTCGAGCGGATTTAGATGAGATTTGGCACACAGTAAGTTTATTGCTTATGCTTGGCTATATTTTTTTGCTTTTTTCAGTAAATAAATATATATTTTTAACGTACATATCAAGATTTATTTACAGTTATGAAAGATATCTCCACAAGACTGGTCCACGCCTCAGGAGACCCGAGAGCTGGTGCCTATCTTGCCCAGCGGCTGAGGCTTTGCATTAATCGGGGCAACAGCGCCAGTGTTCTACGCGGCTGCGAGTTGGACGGCGTTTTCTTGTTATAGTTAGTATAAGGTAGTGTAGTATGTTTATATGTTTATTATTAATTTATTTAGTATCATAATGGCTATATTTTATCCCGCTATTCCAACAAAAAATGGGAATATTCATCACTTTATATTTATAAATCATCTTCATTGCATTATTTTATTAATTATGCTGTAAAGTGAGCTTATGTGTATAAAAATATTTTTGTTGCTAAGTATATCTTCGTCGAGTCTTCTAAAGACACTAAGCCTAGGCGCAGTTAAAAACTTACCTCCAAACTTGTTGCATTATGATACAGATCCTACTAGAATAATGATTATTTTATTCGAGGAAATTTTATTGTTTTATGTAAGTTTATTTATTTACTAGCGGATCCTCGCGGTTTTACCCGCGTGGTACCCGTTCCCGTGGGAATATCGGGATAAAATATAGCATATGTCACTCGGGAGAAATGTAGCTTTCTAATGGTCTAAGAATTTTCTTAATCGGTTCAGTAGTGAGATTAGCGCGTTCATACAAACAAACTGTTCAGCTTTATAATATTAGTATATATATATATAAATAAATAAATAAATAATAAATAATTGCATACAAACACACCAATTATCTAGCCCACATTAAGTTTAATTAAGAACTTGTGTTATGGTTACTAGATAACGGATAAACATACTTATATACGTTTTTTTTTGTAAATACATACATAATATACATATTAAACACCCAGACCAAGACAAATAGACATGTTCATGCACACAAATATTTGTCTTGTCCGGGGATCGAACCCGGGACCTCTGGCGCAGAAGGCAGGCTTAGTACCCCTGCGCCAAACAGGTCGTATATATATATATATATATATATATAAACCAAATCTATACTTATATATATATATATAAGTATAGATTTGGTTTATCATAGGAACTACAAGAAATATTTTGTGTGTTTGATAGTCTAATCCGTGTTAGCTATGACTAGCGGCCGCTGGCGGTTTCACCCGCGGTATCGATATCGGTATAAAAAGTCCTATGTTCATAACCAGGCTACCTACTATCTGTGTACCAAATTTCATCCAAAACGTTCATCCAATTCAAAATTCAATAGTTTCAGAGTCTATTTAATGCAAATAAACAAACAATCAAATCTTTCCTCTTTATAATATACTATAGATAACTGATGATTATCAGATATAACTACAGCTCTATATAGGCGTTGTGAAAAGCCCCCTACAAGAAACACACGTGTAATAAAAACATCTTTGTTATTTCGAAAGTCGTAGAATATCGTCTAGAACAGGCTGAAACAACCTGCTTATTATGTTTCCTCCGAGCTGTTGTTGTTGTATAAGAGGTATGAACCTCACACGTGTGTTGTAGTCGAATGTATGAGAAAATAAGCAAAACTGTGTCTTGTTGTTTTAACACAACAATTTCCATTGGTGTACCTATTACGTTACAAAATGTATATGGTCCTTCAAATGAAGTACTGTCAGTAACATTTTGAATCACACATAATAGTTCAAGTTATTTGTGTGATATTCTAGATGATAAAATATTCGTATCGTATCAACCAAAACTTGTTATAAAAAACCGACTTCAAAGCTAAAAACTATAAAATAAGCCTTTTGGAATCGGTACCAGCCAAGGCAAGAAGTATAGAAGTGCAATGTAGACTTTAAATATTATTATTTTATACTTTCTGGTTTTTGAAGTAGTTACATGAACGGGTTTGTTTTGACAGAAACCCAAAAACTGAGGTTTTTTCAAAATTTCTTGAAAACTACTGAAGCGTTTTTAAAGTAAAAAAACAGGCTATCGGTGAACATTATATAAAAAAAAAACTCCTTTTTTAGAAATCGGTTAAAAAATTGAATCATGAGAAGTAGTTGATCCGTTTCAGTTAGTCGATTCAGTTGGTTGGAGTGGAAAGATAGTATCTTCTTATGAAATCAACACCACTAATTATTCTTTAGCTTCCACACCGCGACTATCACGTCTTAATAACCACACAAAGCTTTAACGTTACATTTTAGATTTGTTGTAATCTAACTTTGTAATACCATCACTTTCATATTAACACAAGCAACATTCGAATTAAACCAAATTACCTACCTGCTTGCTTAATTACGGGCAAAACATTCTGAAACCCTTGTCAGATGTGTTAGCAAAGTTTTGACTTCACCTTTACGACAAATATTAATTAGTGGACTACTGTTAGCATATTAGTGAACTTTAATTATGATTAGATTAACATCTTTTTAATGAAGCAATGTATATTTAAGTTATCTAAAACTTTCAAGGCCTATTGCGTGTCTTCCTTTAGCTCTTCTGCTTGCCGTTTATTAAGGGCGCGCTCTAGGCCAAAAGCAAAAGTAATAACTGCAACGGCGAACTACAAAGTAAATGCTGCCTTATTTCTATGCAGATGATGAGAAATAAGGCAGCATTTACTATATAATTCTCCGGCCCTATTCGGCCGGTCCGGAATGAAGAAATGAAGGAAATTCTTTTTTAAAGGATATTTAAAGGTTATTTACTAAAAATATATAACATAAGCCCTGTCTTATCTATAGTGTAATTATACAAAAAAGTTCCAAGCTTTATTTTAATGTATTACTAGAATACTAGCAGTTTATCGTGTTAATTATAGTGATTTGGAGGCAACTTCGCATTTTTTTTCTATCGAGAAAATTTTATGCAATCGTGTTTTTGAGTAACATAGTCACTAGTGTTAGTTTGCTGCATCTTAATTTGAAATTCAGTTTTTCATTAATATTGATATTACAGACGATCATCTAAAGCAATCTGATTTTCGTTGGCCAATAGCGGGCCCTTAACGCAAAATTATCATAATCAACTATTTAAAAACCAACACCGATACGATAATCTAACATTATTACAAACTATTTGTAGTTCCGCAAACCTCTCACATTAACCTTTATAAAAACCAAAAGAAACCTCGAATTCTCATCTCCACTTTTAGCTTACAACACCATGAACTCCAAATAATTCGCAGTGCTTTAAATCACCCTCGATTTAGGCGAAGTAACTCGCACGAGAGATCATTACGGGTGCCTTAATAACAATAGCACCATCGCACATTTAGACGACACCTACAAATCACTTAAGAGTCCTGAGCCAACCGTTCGGGGTCTCAAATTAACTTAATTGCAATTGTAATAGGGACCGCAATAAAAGGGAAATATTTTCGTTCGCACAGCCGGCCGTACCTAGTAAATTGTTTAAGTACGTACTCCTTTGTGGTAGGCTCCATTGTTTTATCTGGCACCCCAACTGTTTGGGTTGATTTCGACGATTCGTGGTCTGGCGGCTTTGTAAACACTCCAAGCATTAATTGCGATAATTAGGTTTTGTGGTTTTGGACTATTTTTACAGGCCAAATCGTCGACCTAATCATTTTTGTTGAACCTCAACACCTACGTTAATGTATTTGACTAAACTTTATCCGTAATAATATTTTATGTTCTGTACCTAATTTATTTTGTTTAAATCTCAAAAAATAATACCCCATACACTTTCTTCTTTTGTAATTTGATTTCAAAAGCATTAGGTACGCGAACAATAAATTTCTAAAACTATCTATACATTTTTTTCAATAGCCCTAACATTGAAACTTATATTGAATAACATAAAAAAGCAAGGGATACCCAGAAACTGGAAAAGTGTTAAAAGGAATTACCATCCACGTTTTAAAAGAGGAACGGGTATGGAAAACAAACAGAGCTGGAAATAAATGGAAATCCGTAAAAGTAAAACAAGTTTATATTACTTTCGATGCAGGTGTCCAGTCCAATTGGATCTAATACAGACTGCAAAGAAACTGGATTAACACTTCGGGATTAACGTCTGTGGACGTTAGCGTCCGGTAAAGGATGACTCACAGTACACAGTGCCGGGTCCGAGCCGAGCCCGAGCCGATATATTTAGTATGGACAACTCGAGCAACACTCGGTTGCACCATGTGGCAACCGAGCCGAAAAATGTATTGGTGAAACCACGGCTCTAGCTCGGCTCGGGCCCGGCACGTTGTAGCGTGAGTCATCCTTAATGGGATACGAATGGCTGGATAAACACCGATGTATGCAGACGGCGGGATCCCATTAAAATTACTGAAACAGCTCTGAACTGTATAGTCTGTGTCATTAGTTGGTTCATTGAACTTCTAGAAATTAATGTTGTTAGGGTCTCAATGTTTTAATAATTTTCTTTAGTCTGGGCCATGAGTCAGTCGCTGTCTAGTCTTGGGACCATTAGGAAACTTCTTGACAAGCGGTTTGGTGATCACAGTCACCAAAGTTTTGGTAGATGTAGATTCCTATGGCTTGATGCCCTTCGGATGTGAAAATTTAATTATCCCGAGCGATGCGAGGGAATTATGGTAAGAATCCTGAATGAAGCGATGGATTCAAGTCTGCCCAAGGCTAAGACATTTTTATTACCGAGGAGCATACTCTACTTTATACACCTACTGTGCCTACTGAGACGTTAAATAAAAAGATATTATAAATTATAAAACTAATAAATGACATCAATTAAAATATTGTTGACATTTTGGCGTTCCAAATTTAAATGTTATCATTACTACCCAAGGGACGTTCCATACAATTAGCTCCCTCCGGGCATTAGTAGCTTACTTTCAAATTGAGAATACATGATATTTAATACGTGCTACAGATGCAGGTGGTGTAAAATATATTTTTTAGATGATTACACAAAAGTGTAACTAGAAATGTTTTGTTGAGAAACCTTGGGTAATTACCTACAGCAGGACCTAAAGCTCCTAATAGAATGAGACTCTTTATTTGATTATGAGGCAGAGGCGATAAACCTTTTAATGCACGACCGCCTTAACTCGTAGAGAGCACAATCAGCTTCAAATCTAACTTTTTAAACCGGACAACAGGTTCTACTCAATTAGTATAATCTAATTAAGCGGGGACGCCGAGTGGGCTGCTTGAAATAAAAGAAAAATATTATCGTTCTCCCGAGGAGGCTCTACAAGATTGTCAGCGAGTGTTAATAGGCTATTCTCAGGCTTTTCGCAGTTTATTTAAAGGGTTGGACAGTTTTATTCACTTCGTTAACGGAACCCAGAATGTCCTTTCTGTTTATTTGATTTTTTATGCTATTAGCTATGCGATGGGAGACGAATAAGTTGAGTAAAATGGCTTGCGCGTTAAATTTCATTATCATCAAGTTGGGTCATTAAGGCATACCTAGCTGGTGTTGGCTTTGATAATGTAGTGGCTATGAAGAGTAAGAGATAAGAGTTTTCATCTCATAATATAATTATATACGGTTCGTAAGGGATTGTGGTGTCTCAAATGTACATACAATTGGCTAGACAACTATGATGCGAGTAGATCTGTAATTGTAGCAAGTAAGCAATCCGAGAGAGGCTCGCTTCCATCTGCAACCTTATTAATACTTAACATCAGGTATGATAAATAAAAAATAACAAAAAATCTAAATATACAAAAGAAGAAACTGACTGACGTATCAAGCACAGCCCAAACCGCTAGGTTTAGAGACTCCAAGTTTAGCATATAGATTCCTTGTGAGGTTTAAGGGGGCATTAAGAAAGGATTTTTTCGAAATTCTACCCCTAAGGGGGTTAAATAGGGGATGAAAGTTTGTATGAAAGTCCATCAGTTTTAAAGTTATGGTCTTCAAATTTTGTATTTAGGTTGACGATTGAAAATATATATTTACCTGTCTCGGCCTTTTTGAAAATTTCACCCCCAAAAGAATATATTTATAAAAGAAGATACTGACTGACTGACTGACTGACATATCAACGCACAGCCCAAACCGTTAGGTTTAGAGACTCCAAGTTTAGCACATAGGTTCCTTGTGAGGTTAGGGGTGCACCAACCAAGAATTAGGGGAAATAGGGGATGAAAGTCCGCCAGTTTTGAAGTTATGATCTTAAAATTTTCAAATTTGGAAATAAATATTTACCTGTCTCGGCTTTTTTGAAAATGTCACCCCCAAATTGTTAAAAGGGGGATGAAGTTGTGTAAGATAAGTCTTTTATTTTCAAAGTAAGATTGTTAGGTTCTTCAAATTTTGTATTTAGGTAGATAATTAAAAATAAAAATTTACATGTCTCGGCGTTTTTGAAAAATCCACCCCAAAGGGTTGACAAGGGGATGAAGTTGAGTAAGAAAGGTTCTTTATTTTCAAAGACAAGTTACTCATTTTTTATAAGGCTTATGGTAAGAAATTAAATACAAATAATCAAACCTTAATTTTGTGGTTGTTGAATGTTAAAATCGATATGGGTGTCGTTATTGAGGTTTTATGGGATGTTGATTATAAAATTGGCATCGATTTTGAAGTCCGACGCGGTGGACATAATTCGACCCTTAAAGGTTTGAAAAAGGACTTTAAACTTTGTTTAGAAAAATTATGCAAAATAGACATAACGGCTTTTTACGCTTTGGAATATTTTTCACAATACTTCGTGACATTAAATACTTCTCCATTTACACTTATTCATGCTAATATAATAAATGAGAAAGTGATTGTTGTCTGTCTGGCTGTTCCCTTTCTCGACTAAACCACTGAATTGATTTTAGTGAAATTTGGTATGAACTTAACTTGAACCGTGGAGATGGACATAGAATACCTACTTTTTATTATGATAAATGGCACCACCATGATATTCTAAGTCCGCGCGATAACCTAATTCCTCGCGGATGTAACGGCATTAAGGTCCGTCATTCGTTACATTTGAACAATAAATACCTAATTAATCCTATCCTATCCTACCTTCCTAGTAGTAGGGTACTACTAATAATATAAATGCGGAAGTTTGTGAGGATGTTTGTTACTCTTTCACGCAAAAACGACTGAATCGATTTCGATGAAATTTGGCGCACAGATAGAAGATAGCCTGGATTAAACCATAGGCCACTTTTTATCCATAGGACACAGACACATAGCCTGAAGAGGAACATGTGATTATATCTCATTCCTAAGGGAAAACATAAAAATATCAATGTGGGGTAAAATAGGCGACGCCACATAATTTTAGAAATCCTGCTATCCTACTAATATTATAAAAATAAAATTGTAGATGTATAGATGTTTTTTACTCAATCATAAATGAATGGCCGAACGGATTTGATTGAAATTCGGGACACAGGTACTTAATAACCTGCAGAGGAATATTGGATACTTTTTGTCGCGTAAAAATCCCAAACTCCTACGCTTAAATACAAAAATCGATAGGGACTCATATTGATGGCGCCACATATTTTTTGAAATCCTCCTACCTTACTTCCTACTAATATTATTAATGAGAAAGTTTGGATTTTTATACTCGGGGAGATAATTAGACGGAAAAAATGTAAACATAGAACTGTCAATGTCACAAGTTGAGTACAGGGTTTAGCAACTTTTTTTTAAATAAACGTTTTTTAAACGACCAAAAGAACTATGAGTTTTCTAGTTCTGGTACTTTTCAACTTTTCAAGTTCTGGTGATACTTAGTAGGCCAAGTTAGTGAAAATCACAATAAATTTAGTTTAAAGGAATCGAAAAATCGGAATATAATAAAACAAGCGGCCGCTTGTGGTTTCATCCACGTGGTGCCCGTTCCCATAGAAATATCGGGATAAATTTTAGCCACTGTGTTATTCTCATGTATTAGTTTTATACTGTAAAATTTAATCTAAATCCGTCAGTAGTTTTTGCGTGAAAGAGTAACGAACATCCATTCAAACTTTCGCATTCATAATACAAGTAGCCGCCCGCGTTGTTTATAATTTATAAGCCTGATTTCTGATGTATATATATTGTAAAGTGTTATCTAAATCCGTTCAGTAGTTTTTCCTTGAAAGAATAACAAACAAACATCCTCCCAATCTTTCGCATTTATGTTATTAGTAGGATAGGGTAGATTGTATTTAGTTTAATGGTAGAATTATACTGCAATATAATACCATTAATATTATTTCTCAAATAAAAAGGTTCGTCACCCACGATAATTTGCCACAGTGTGAACAGTACTCAAAAAAATGTTATGTCGAATTAAAAATAAATATGAAAGTTATCTATTAAAGCTTTTTAAAATCTAAAAGAGTTATGTAAAAATTGCTTTGTTTATTTTGTTTTCTTGAAAATTAATGAAGAGTGTTAAACATCATGTCTTATTTTTTAAAGCAAATCTTAATGACGTTGGTTTTGGGGATATGTGTTTGTATATTGTATCATTTCGATAATTTAAGAAAAAAAAGATGACAGCTGTTTGTTTACATTTTTTCCGTCTAATTATCTCCCCGAGTTTAGGTGTTTTGATATTTGTTACACAATCACGCAAGAACGGTTGAACGGATTTAGATGGAATTCGATACACATATACTTAATAGCTAGGAGAAGGACATTGGATACTTTTTGTCGCGTTAAAAATGCCAGTCAATATAGAAAATGCAATGACCCGAATATAGAAACCTGAAACAGCAGAACTCGCCTTCCGATTTCAAACGTCAATATTCATAATAACACCATTCCGAAAACGTACTAAAAGTATTATGAACGGTAAATTAAGCGCAAATCGTGTCTCAAAACGGCGCAGCGGCCTATCGCGCCAATATCCGGACGACATCTTAATATCCGCTCAGCCATCTGTCAACTGCGGTGTTTTATATATGCTGCTCACATGTGATATCAGTATTATAATTGACTACTTTGAGTCAGAAGGCCTTTTTGGCCCTGTGGAATTCAACTATCTATAAGTAGCAGACGCTAAATGTGTTAAAAAAATTAGGATGTCAAAGCAGAACTCACATTTTGCTGAATTTGGATCAAACATATTTTTTCAAACGCAATTTTTTTTTGTATTTTATAGGCTAAAGAATGATAAGTTAATGGGCTAATTCTTAATAGAGGTTAGTCCTTTCCTATATTTAATACTACACAAGCCGCAGGCAGGGTTGCCGGTGTCCAACCTTATTAGTCAGACGTGTCCGACTTTTTGCAGTCATGTCCGGCAAATCACATACAAATCCGGCCTGTATGATTTTTGCTCGGTTTTTGGTCAACCCTGCCGCGCCCAGAGTCATGCAGACACAGATAAAAGTACCTACCTACATTTTTATTCTTTTAAAGCCAGTGTCTTGCTTTCCTGTTGCTAACCTGCGTCCGGCTCATCTATTTTTGGTCCTGGCAAAGCTGGCCGCCTATAGAGCATCATAATAATAATGATATTATGCTACTTATACGCTTATGTAGGTACAATCGGGGAACTTCCCGGTTGACCAGTAGAGTTTTATTGGAAAACTTTTTCTCGGAAAGTACTAGTTATAGAAATATTTTTTATTTACTTAAATGAAATACCTGTTAATATTCTATTATTTCTGATATAAACGTTTTCTATACCTATATGTTTACTTGTGTGTTTTACTTGTGTACTTGTGTGCCGTGTGGTGACGGCCTAAGAAGAATACAAGTGTCACCACTCCCTTACATGCCTGGGATGTCGTAAGAGTCGACTAAGAGGCTCGACGCATTGAAAACCTGTGCGAGAGAAGAAAAACTTAAACCAAACCCTCTACCAACCCGTCTGGCCAGCGTGGTAGCAGTAGGCTAATAGCCTCCTATGAACGCCACAACAGGCGTGAGCTAGGAGAGGCCTATCTCCAGCAGTGGACGTCCACAGGCAATACAGCTGTGCAATCGGGGAACTTCCCGGTTGACCAGAAGAGATTATTTTGGGAAACGTTTATTCGAAAAGTAATAAGGTAATAGTAATATTTATCATTCAAATAAAATATGTACCTATTAATGATCTATTCTTTGTGATATAAAGGTTTGCTATAAATCTATTACTTTTTGAAACGAAGCATCCTAGAAAACTTTACTGAACCGGCAGGTTCCCCGAATGTACAATATTGTCGGCGTATGCAGACCGCCTGAAATGTCACGCGCATATGTCAACGACAGCTTTGACAGGTATCTGCTGCAGGCGCCGACATTAATCCCGTGACGTCATCTGTCAACAACTACGTCGGGATATCACTTCGCTTCTGGATTTTTATTTATAGCTCAATACAACTTTCAATGTCAGTTAAGTTGTGATTTACTACGTAGCAAGCAATCAAGTCTAAAACTATTATATATTCTGTGTTTAAAGGTTTTTATACACCACCTGCATCTGGAGCACGTATTAAATGTCAAGTATTCTTAATTTAAAGAAGCTATTTAAGGCCCGAGGGAGCTAATGTTGTATGGAAGTTCCCTTGGGTAATTATGATGGCATTTAAATTTGGAACGCCTTAATGTCAACAAAACCTTCTATCGAAAATAGTTATGAGAAAAAAAACAAAGCTGTTCGAGGCATTGCTCGGTTCAAGGAGATTTTAACAAAAAAATTACTCATCAAATAGACTTTACTCCTTTTACAAATAAATAAAACAACTTGGCTGTATGTTTTGGGGTGTAATATGTGCACTCATTCAAATGTTTGTGTCTTTTGTTCTATTAACATAATCATATGAAATCAGTAAAACATGGCAAATTGTGAAATTATGAATGTTCTAGGTCAGAGATTTCAAATTAAAAATGACTATGTAGGTAAATCTATTATTACGTTATCTTTGCCTCGGAACTTAAAACAAAGAAAAACAAAAAAATTAAGAAAAAAACAGTGATTTATTTTTCGATATAGCGTCTTAACAAATGATTTAAATGCAATGTTTGACATTTTTATATGTCTGCGCTCACTTGATGAACTTTTCTGACTACATTTATTTTATAGAAAGTTACAGCTGTATCAACTTCACTGTGCAAATCCAATTACAAAAATGACTTTTCGGTTATCCATCCGAAAACCAGATTGACACCCACAATAAAGTGCCGATTTATTATATTAAGTATAATATTAACAGCAGTTTCTAATAATGCCCAAATCATTTAAGAAGACGGAACATATCGTTAGATTTCTGGCATTGACAGATGATACAGTGTGCAACATTAATCGTGGACTAAGGCCATTCGTCATGCAGCACGCGAGTCTGGCCGCACTTACACAGTCCTGTAACGTAAATAATTTAACGTTATTGAAAAAAAAATCGGGGCTGATAACATTAGATACACTAGAAGAGACGATCGAGATAGACTGTCAATTGATTCTACTTGGTGATCATTGAGTTCGACCAAGTAGAATTAATTTTAGTATGAAAGTAGTTTTTCCTTTTTTACAGAAACGGTTTACCCATTTTTTTTCAACTCACACGCTCGGAAAAGGTTTCTCATTCAATTTCTGCGTCGAAAAACACATTTCGCGGCCTAGGCCGGTAAAGTAATTTCTTAATTTAAAAAGAAAATACGTCACAATGCGTTCCGAATCGCACTATCGGCTTTTTATAATACATTTTATTCTTATTTTAAATTACTTAGAATTAATTATAATACTCCGTTTTGGTTCATATAATTATTTTAGTTCCTCAAATCATAAAAACAATTCAATAAATATAAATTTAGATTTAACTATTTGTTATTAGAATTTTAAATTTTTCGGAATGTGTCATAAACCGTTATTTTTAAATTGTCTGTGTCTTGTACCTCATGCCAATGTCAACATTTTTCGAATCGTTTTTATTCTTGTTTATGTAAAAAATTATTCCTATTTAAGTTGACTTTGAATTAAGTATGATAATCCTTTTTTATTATTTTTTATATCATTATAACAACAAGAATGAAGTATATTAAGATTAATCTTTTTGTTAAAAGAATTTTTTACCGGAAGTTGACTGCGGAAACAGCCTAAATATTTTCCTCGCTGTTGTGAGGTGAAAAATTGTGTGTTCCGCTCGGCAGAAAAGCTTTAGCATCTCGTACCTTTGAAACCCTCGCTACGCTCACTCAGGATGCAATCTTTGAATCACTCGCTACGCTCGTGGTTCAATCCTAGAATCCTTCGCTAGCTCAGGTTTTAATAGGGGTAACTCGTCGATAAATTCCATCTTTCCAGCCTTGCATAACAAATAACTATTGTGTACCTTTTTTTTTTCTTTTTCAGTCCTTATAATGGCTGTCTATATAGCGTATACCAAACAGCTCGATCGACCCAGCTTATCCATTGAGTCATCTTCTAGCATTATTTTATTATCTCATAAAAAAAAATATATCAAATATTATATCATTTATATCACAGACCTATACCGAGATAGACGAAAAGAGCGCTTCAAACTGTATGACAACCTAGCGTATCGACTTTTTCGTACCTACGGTAACGTCACGAGCGAGATTTTGTGATGTGTAAATGTTATTGACAAGCTCTTGCAAGAAAGCACTGCTCAATTAACCATTTTCGTTTCTTAGTGACGCGTGTTTTCATGGCTATGGTCTCAAATGGACTGACTTAGGTCGTAAAACTTTGACCGTGGATCAAACTTTTGGCACGCAAGGTAGGTACACTTTTACCGTCTATCTCGATATAGGTCTGTGACTGCTATATTCAAGTTAGCTCAATTTAGTATTATTTGGTTCAAGTATTGACATTCTTATCGAGATACAAATTCAGTTTTTTCTATAAGTAAACGAAAATAGAAATATGCTATATAAATAAAGAAGTTCCGACTGCACATAGAATTGTCATGGTATATCTCAGAGCGGGTCTTCACGGTAACTGCATGTGTCATACCGACAGCACCTACCAACGTCTTACTACATCGACTATAGACGTGGGAAGGGCACACCTGTACAACACCTGGGCAACACTTTACACAAGATATGCCTACAAAACAAGAACCAGGACAGAAATATAATATTTGGTTGGTGGTAGTGGTGACCAATGATAAGTTATTTTTAAGTGTCAGTAAAGAGGACCAACTTAATTGTAAAATCAAAATAACTAACTGTAACAACTGAAGTAAAAGTGTATAAATATAACACCTAAGTATATGCGACGTCCTATGTGGTAGAGTGGTACGTACACCGGTTTCAAGGTGTCGCCTACCTACTCTGAGGTCCTGGGTGCACCAGGTAGGAGCAAATGTTTGCCCATGATGAATACGAGCATGTTATGTATATGTTTAACTAGCGGATCCTCGCGGTTCTACCCGCGTGGTGCCCGTTCCCGTGGGAATATCGGGATGAAATAAAACCTATGTCACTCGGGAGAACTGTAGCTTTCTAATGTTCTAAGAATTTTCTAAATCGGTCCAGTAGTTTCTGAGATTAGCGCAAACAAACAAACTCTTCAGCTTTATAATATTAGTATAGATTATATGTATTTATTTCCGTTATCCTCGTATCCAATAACACAAGCTTTACAGTGCTACTACTACTACTTTGGGGCTAGGTTGATTGGTGTGTCAGAGTCAGAAATATAAGAATAAAAATAATAAAAAAAACATATGAAAACAGTAGGTAAGCAATTTTGATGCAATAACTCAGTTGCAATATCCATCTAGACGAAAACGATAAAAACACCCCCAGCGAAAGTACCAACATGCTGAACTTTATTTTACCAAACAAGCTGAACATTTTGCAATATCCATAAAAACGCAACACGACCCCAAAACAGCCCCAAACTTCGCATTATGAAAACACAGGACGTTTACAGTAAATACCACATCGATACAGGGAATTCAGACGATTAGGTCGACCACAATATTATTACGTGACTTGGCCCTAAAGCGGACAAGCGGCAATCTCTATAAAGAGGTATTCGGGACCCTAATTTACACCCCCTTTCTGCAATATTCCCTGCTTCGGTTATGAAGGTTTTACCACAGTAAATACTAACGGTAGCTACAGCAGTACCTCAACTCTAAATAGTTGAGATCCTTATGATTGCATACGCCACATTCAGGCAGGGACCTCGTCATCATCACTTTTGGTTCATTGCTGGACATAGGCCTCTTCCAAATTCTTCTACTGAGTCCAGTTTTGAGTCTTCGTCATCCAGTTGTGCGCTGCCTGTCCTCAAATATCGTCGACCCATCATTGTGAGGGTGGCCTCGTGGTGTTTTGTAAGCTTAAAGTCTGCTTCGAGGATCTTTCCCGCCCATCCTCCTACGTCCATGCGAGCTACATGAACCGGCCAAGTCCACTCCACATTTCACACTCCCGTTTCACGCCGGATCCATTCTTCCCTTTTCTAGCTGTGACGGGTATACTAAGTGTGTAATAGAAGGAATAACAATTTGATAATGCGTTGCCGCCCATGCCGCGTGACGCCGTCGTCGCTCGCCAGTAGGGTTGCCAACCATACTTTAAAATAACGTATCCTGCGTTATTTTCCATCCCCATACTTTATACTTTTGATTAAAACTAAAGTATGGAAAATACTTTATTTTCGACTTGTTCTTCTTGTTGGCATGATTTTCTAACGAATTCATGATATTCAGGTGAAACAAAATAACAAAACGCCTGCAAATTTTCTTACATTTGAAAGATATTTTCGTGTGTCACTTTGCTTTTACAGTTCAATTTCGTTCATTCAATACCTTTCAAAACGAATCCCGATTACAATCCCTATCAAATGTTAAATAGTGACAACCTGAAGTATGTAAATATTTTTCAAATGACGAATTGAAAGGGATTGCGATAGATTTTAAAATTTGACAATTTATTAGCTCCCTGGTTTTTCTAAACTGTCACTGTCAAGGAAAATGTCAAGTTCTTGTTGGTTAACGTTTGTTTGTACTTTTTTGGTTGTTTTCTACTGCTGTGAAATCGTTTTTTTTTTGTTTCCTTCACATCCATCAGCCTTTACCGAGAAGGTGTTCTTGTTAATGAAATGAATACGAAGTGGCGGTAGGTAAGAAAGGAACCGCTCATCATAAAATTTTATACATCATGAATTGTGTTTTATTTTATTTCAACGTAAATTGTGATTGCGGTGAGTCTCATTGGTATTTCGAAACCATAAACAAAATGGCACAAAGAAAACTTTAAATATTAAATAGATGTTATGTAGATTCGGAAAATACTTTGTTTTTTCTTCAAATACTTTTTTTTTTACTTGACAGAGATAGGTAGATATACTTTATTGTCCTAAAAAATTGTTGACAACCCTACTCGCTGGTGATGATCGATCATTTCATTACTTTAAATGAGTATCTAATCACTTGTTTTTTTTTTTCACTGTAGCAGCAGCGGAACGGTACGACAGTCGCACTGCTAACATACAAGTAGCTTAGGGGTTTTCTATAGGCTTTATTCGTAGTTGCGATACTGCTTTACCTTATTTAGGTTTCGTTTCACCCTCTTAGGCCTGGGATCTTGTAGTCGGCATAGTATGTTATAAGTTAGGCTATGTTGCCCCGATGACTTAGGCTGTTAAACCGTTTTGTTCTCGATTTCTAAAACCGTGATTCTAATTAACGAAGTTTGGTTGATTTATTGGTAATAAATTGCATTTTAACATGCTCATGAACAATTTCTTTTTACCAGTAAAGTAATCTTAATTCCATGGTATTATGATTATGATTGATGAAAACCTGCCAAAAGGTTGAATATATCACTAAACAGTTTTAAAGTTAAAAGCACTATATTTTAGTTTATTTGGATTGGTATTTACTTTGAGATGAAGCACGGAAAATGTAGGAGTGTAGGTATTGCTAGGAAAATCTTATGGTTTCCTAGGAACACTTTAGAGGGTGGAATTTTAAAGCTGTGGTTGGTTAAATTCAAAAAACTAGTTCTAGTGACGTCATTTGTCATAACTATATATTTAGAATTCTGAGTAAACGACAAAATACGAACGTCTCAGATTATATGGAATTAAACAAAAATTATAATGAAAATCAATAAATTGTCTCGGGCACTTCTTTAATATGGAAATAAACTTCAATTTAACATATCTTAACACATTGTTACCTGCCCCCAACCAGCTCAAAACCAACTAACGAAACAGTCAAAATCACTCAGAACCAGGGAATAGCCTCTTAATTCCTTTCGATATACAATTTTTATTTATTTCACTACCTTTTGCAAATAGATTTCAGTTACAGAGCAATAAAATTTGCGTACTCTATTAATTTCAGAACACATGTATATTTCATCCTGCCAATATTTATGCTTTTCTCGCATCATTTGATTTATTTATTTTATATGATATCGAAGCAACAAACAGTATTAAATATTGCGTACCTACTCGAATATTCAATTTTCATTCCTGTTTGGGAAAGCAGACATAAGCATAAGCCCTAAAGGCCTAAAACATAGTAGAGTTGTAAAATATATTAATTATTCAATAAAATTAACAGATAAACTAAAATATCATTTTCAGTCAATAATTGAAATCAACATTAACAGTTAAAATTATCATTATTAGATACGGACATGCGATAGCATTTGATTTCAATTGCCTTTCATTTATTGATGATGATTTTTTCTTGACAACCATTTCAACTTGTAAATTTTATTGAATATTTTTAGTTGCACTCGATTGTAGGCTCTTTCTCTATCGGAATAAGTATTACATTAAAGTGGTATTGGTAAACGAATGATGATTATTAACAGTTCATTTCTTAACAATATTTTTCTTCGATTGAATATTATTAGTCGTAAGTTGAAGCGTAATAAGTGTTAAGCCTGTTAAAGTATGAAGGAAAGTTCATTGATGTAACGCGTTCCTAATAATATTCGTTTGCTACGTTTAAATAAAAACCCAGTTAATTCTATGATTAGATTGAAAATATCAACTAATATTTTCAAGAGATATAATTAACTGATAAAAAAATATTTATCAGTTAATTATAAATTTTGACAAATATTTTTTTAAACATTATGTCTAAAATATACCTAGGTATATTTCTACTAATACAAGCTGATTGTATTACCATTTTTGATGATAATAAATTAACTCCCTCCTCGCATCGTGTTCCTCATTACTGAGGGTCGTGATTCCCCCGATGGGAAGTTAATTTTCCTTTGATGATGCTCCTCCATCGATTTCTGTCCTTGGCGTCATGGAGTGCATCATGTAGCTTGGTGTTCAGCGTTGAGCGGATTTGGTCAGACAACCTAGTTGGGCTTCGACCTCTCGGCCGTTTGCCATCGACCTTGCCAGTGACCATCAGTTGTTCGAGGTTGTGTCCATCTTTTCGGGCGATGTGACCGAAGAATTCCAGAATCTTTTGGAGACAGGAAGTGGATAGCCTGGTTTTAATGTTGAGCTCTCGAAGGATAGACTCGTTGGTTCGGAATGCAGTCCACGGTATTTATAGCATCCTCCTCCAGCACCACATCTCAAAAAAAACGTCAATGCGATCTCGATCGGCCTTCTTTAATGTCCACGTTTCCGAGCCGTAGTTGAAGATGGAAAACACCAGAGAGTTAACCAATTTTATCTTTGTCTTGCGAGATATGTTACGGTCTCGCCATATTCTCTGCAGTTGGGACATTGCGCTCTTAGCCATACCGATACGCCTCCTGACTTCATTTTCACAAGAGCCCGAGTTGCTGATTGTGGCGCCCAAGTAAATAAAGTCATCCACCTTTTCGAGGGATAAGGCGCCCGTCATGTGGAGCGAATTGGTGCGGTCTAGTCTACTACCATTATCTTTGTTTTGGAGTGGTTGATTTTAAGCCCCAGCCCCCCACTAATTCTTTCCATTCTGTCAAGGAGGCTTATCATTTCAGCTTCATTTGAAGCCAAAAGAGTCGTATCATCGGCGTATCGGAGATTTGTAATTTTAGTGCCACCTATGGTGACGCCGCCCTCCCAGTTTTCAAAAGTTCGCCTGATGATATATTCTCCGTATACGTTGAACAGAATAGGGGACAAGATGCAACCCTGCCTTACACCTTTTCCGAACATGAAAGGTTCCGAAGCTGTTCTGTCGACTTTTACAACACCCTGATTGTTCTGGTATAGTGCTTGAATCAGTGCCACTAGATGTTTAGGTACTCCAAGTTCTTTTAGTACTTTCCACAGGGTTGACCAAATTACACAGTCAAAGGCTTTGCTGTAATCAATAAAACACAAGATCATAGGAGTGTTAAATTCGTAGGACTTTTCGATCAGTTGGCGGACATTTAAAATTTGTTCGCGAGTCCCCTTGCCTTTGACAAACCCAGCCTGTTCCTGCGGAATTTGCCAGTCAAGAAAATATCGAATTCTGTTGTTGATGATGTGCAACAAGACTTTACTGGCATGTGATATTAGGGCTAGTGTTCGGTAGTTTACACATTTCAAAGTTGAGCCTTTTTTGTGCAGAGGAATAATGATTGACTTTGCCCAGTCGCCAGGCCATTCACCCGTATGCCAGATACTGTCGCATATTTTTTGTATCGCGCTTGCTCCAGCCGTTCCCATTGCCTTTATAAGCTCAGCTGTTAACTGGTCCGGCCCAGGTGCTTTTTTGTCTTAGAGCGCAGAAATTGCAGATGTGACCTCGGGTAAAAGTATGGGAGGTTCAAAGATTATGCTGTCCCATCCTACTGGTCTGAGTGGTTGCACAAAATCGTAGGGATTTTTGTAGAGATCCTCGCAATATTTGCGCCCTCTCTCCGCAATAGCATCCAAGTCTTGGAGTCGGGTTCCATTCTGGTCTTCAACCACCCACGCTTTAGGTTTGCTAGGAGCTTAACTTTCTTGAAGAGATCTGTACTTTGTATTTTCAGCGCGTGGTCTTCAATTTCCTGGCAGATGTTCTCAACAAAGTTGTTTTTGTCGCGACGGCATAGTTGTTGTATTATTCTGCTCAGTTCCGAATATGTATCACAATCTTCTCGGTTGGTTAATCCTGAAGCTTTCAGATCTTTCCGCTCTTGAATTTTGGTCCAGGTGTCCGCGGAGAGCCACGTTTGTCTGCGATTGGATGGTGGACGGTCTTTCGTGACTTTATCTACTGTCTGCCATATGAGGTCTTTAAGGTGATTCCACTGATCATTTGAATTCGTGTTTGCGGGTGGTGGTTGTTTCGTTATTGCGTTGCTGAAAACGTTACAAAATGCTGCCCTCTCGGACGGACCTAGAGTACGTGGTCTTAGCGGCGGACCTTTCTTGACTGCTTTTAGACGTAGAGCAAATTTTGCTACAAGGAGACAGTGGTCGGATCCGCAATCTGCGCCAGGGTATGTTTTCACGTTGGAAATCGAGCCTCTCCAACGACTATTGATCATGACGTAATCAATTTGATTGCGATATCGGTCCCCAGGAGATTTCCATGTATAAAGTCGTCTTGAATGATGTTGAAAGCAGGTGTTCGTAACAGTCATTTTTCTGTCAATACAGAACTCCAGTAGTCTCGCTCCCCGCTCGTTTCTATCACCAAGACCATATTTTCCAACCGTATCTCTTATGTGATCGTCCAAGGTTGTGCTGCCCACTTTTGCGTTCCAGTCTCCAATCATTAAAGTTATCTCTCGATTTGGTATTTTGGAAAGTGTTGATTCCAGCAAGGTGTAAAAATCATCTATGACATCATCTTTCACAGCTGATATTGGGGCGTATACCACGACGATGTTTAGAGTACAGGGGCGTGTGTTCAGTCTGAGAGTCATAATTCTGTCACTACCCGGGTTGTAGCCTATTACATGGTTGTTCAATAGCAACTCCATTTGCGCTGGTGTTAGTGGGGCCTGAAAAATATAAGGTGTTCCCGTTAGAGGTTTTTTGGTGTCCTTGGCCTCTGATGTGCGTCTCAGTTATTCCCAATAAGGTCAATTTGTGCGCATCCGCTTCTTTTTCCACAATGTCCAATTTACCCGGAGCCAGTAGTCCGCGTACATTCCATTTTGCAATCCGTCGTTGTTTTCGGATTAAGATATTCCTTTTAGATTCACCAGTAGTATTTCCACTATCTGAGACCCGGTAGTCCGTCTCAGAAGCAGCTTCGGTAGTCAATTTCACACCATCCGGCCCGGTAACCAAATGGCGCCGATTGTTAGTCGGGTCGTCCACTGATATCGCTCTCTTAGTTGTACTTTTCATTGAGGGGTTTTCTTGGGTTTGTACGCGTGGTGGGCACCCACTTCCTTCCACGGCAATCTTTTAGAGGTAATTTAGGACATCACGGTTATTGTGAGCCGAAACCACGCATTGCGTGTAAAGTCGGGTTAGTTAACCGCCGCCCGAGGCTCGGCGTTGAACTTTTACAGCTGGGCAGTTCGTCTCCAGGCAAACCCTCCTCTTTTCTCATCCGGGCTTGGGACCGGCATTGGCAGAGAATAAATTAACTATAGCCTAATAATTTTGTAACAGGGTCTCGTGCTACAAAATGATTAAGCAATAGTATCAAATGTTTTCAAAATGCTTTAAACATATTGTGTAGACACACACTGATGAACATACAAAATATTCAGTTCAGGAAAGGCGTGTTAGCAAAGGAAAGTAGTGTTTGCATTAATTAATACTTAAAGAAGAGTACAGACGAAAGTGTCATTGCCATGACCACCTTGCCATGACAAGTCGTACAAGAAAATGTTTGGACTGCTTCGCTTTACCGAAAAAGTACGTACTTTTCTTATATTAAACTATAGGACGGTTAAAGATCTTACAAATCTGGTAATATTTAAGATTATTTTTTTCATAACTTTAGAGTTGTAAACTTTTATAAACACGATTTTATGATTTTGTTTCAACACTTTTTCTTTTCGAAATGACCCCATAAAAATACGAAAATTCAAGATTATTCTCAAATGGGGTCACTTAGATTAGACTATTGGAAATTGGTTTAATTAGTGGACACCAATAATATTTAGCATGGTATAGTTTCATTTCTCTATAATCGCTATAGTTATCTACCACTAAGTGATTTCGTAGTTTTTCCGCAAAAAGAAAAACAAAAAGTTACCTCTATGTTTCGACTAGAATCAATTTCTTTTCAATTTGATGCATAGAACTGGGCCAATATTTTAATACATAGCATAACAATATATTATTGATTTAAATTATATTTTAAGTAATGTATATTTTAGAAGTAAATAAAAAAACTGTGTTCTTATTCCGCGCAGAGTTCTATCGTCTGTCGCGCCTCACGTAACAAGCAGGTGACAAGCATATTTTGTTTCATAAGTCAGTCACGTCAGCTCCATTGAGACGAGAGGACTATAGTTCTGTGCTCCTACGAGAAAATATTTCATTTATGGTTTAGTTATTGTGAATTATGAATTAAATAAGTAAAGAAAGGGATCCGTAGGAGAACTTAAGTAACCAACATAGCTCGAAGGATTGCTCAGCTGAAGTGGCAGTGGCACAGCGAGAAGAACCGATGGCCTTTGGGGCGGAGGAAAGGTTCTGGAATGGCGATCGCGCACCAGACGTCGCTTCGTGGGTAGACCCCCTACAAGGTGAACCGTTGATCTGGTGAAGGTCGTGGGAAGCCGCTGGGTGCGGGCAGCGCAGGACCGATCGTCGTGGAGATCCTTGTATAGGCATACACAGCAGCGGGTGTCATGTGGCTGAGACGAACGAATTATAAACACAATTTATATTAAAAGTACGATTAAAACATTATTTAATACAAAAACCTTTTCTTCACTTTAAGCCCTTAACTTTTAACCTGCACTCGATTGTAGAAAATTGGATTATTAGTCATAAAAAAGACTAAATAAACATACTTATGGTAAATTTTAAATAGAAAAATATTGGAAAAAATTAACTCGGCCACAAGTGAATTCTCAGACGGGAATCGAACCCGCGACCTTTTTCCAATATTTTTCTATTTCAAATTTACCATTAGTATAAAAATAGCATTGAAAAATGCAAAAATTACAAAATCATAAACTAAATAAACATGTTTATATTTGTCGCAACTTGTCACAAATTATGACTGGTTTGGAATGCAACTCATATAAAAATGCCTAATGTCCTTTGGTTTAAGCGTTTTCAATCCGGAAATTTTGATTTTAAAGATGCATGTCGCTCTGTTCGCCCTATTACGGATAAAATGGATGCCATTTTTGACAAAGTGGAGCAAGATCGGCATATCAGTAGTTACGACGTAGCTGAAGAATTAGGAATTGAACACAAAACAGTTTTGGCGCATTTTAAAAAACTGGGTAGGTACCTACGCAAAAAAGCTCGATATTTGGGTACCTCACAAGCTCACTGAAAGAAACCTAATGAACCGTGTACTCATTTGTGATTTATGATTTTTTAATTTTTGCATTTTTCAATGCTATTTTTATACTTTTGATAAATTCGAGTCCCATCTGAGAATTTACTTGTAACCGAGTTGTTTTTTCCAATATTTTTCTATTTAAAATTCATTTGTGATTCTTTATTACGACGTAATGAAACCGAACCATTTTTGAAGAAGCTAATAACTGGTGATGAAAAGTAGATCACGTTCAACAAAAACGTGTGAAAAAGGTCGTGGTCAAAGGCCGGTCAGGATTCAAAGACTGTGGCGAAACCCGGGTTAACTCGCAACAAGGTGATGCTGTGTGTGTGGTGGGATTGGAAGGGCATTATTCATTATGAGCTGTTACCACCAGGCAGGACCATCGGTTCTGAACTCTACTGCAAACAACGAATATAAAAGCAAAAAAGTTGAGAGAAAGCGGCCGGAATTAATCAACAGAAGGGGTGTATGTAGTTTTTCATCATGATAACGCTTAACCTCACACATCTTTAGCCACTCAGCAAAAATTAATACAGTTTAACTTTTTTGTCTCATAAATTTTTTATCTATAATCTAACGTGTCATAAAGTTTTTTGTCATAATCATCTTGTGTCCGAATGATACGTAGCCCTAACTTAATGTCTCATAATATCATTTGCCCTAAAATCGAAATTCCTAAATATAATATGATCGAATTTCTTATGCTATAAATATTTTATTCTATAATATTTAAAAGACATAAAAGGCTTTTCTATAATAGTTATAAGTCCTAACGTAATGTCTCATAATATAACGTGCCCTAAAATTGAAGTTCCATAAATATAAAACTTAATAGAATATTAAAAAACAATCGGAATACACAAAATATGTTTTTTTGAAGGCAATCGCAGCTAATATAAAATTAGCTTAGAATTGTTTTTTTACCAAAAGCCAAAACAAGGCATTGATTAATAATTAGGTACTTAATGTTAATTAAATATTATCTGTTTATATTACAGCTATTGTTTCATTATTTTACTTAAATACGTGTAGAAGCTGTCGCTCAAAGTAATGCAAAACATACAGCATGCAAGCAAGGCAACATTCAAGCAAGCATGCACCATGCTAGCAAGCATTCAGCATGCAAGCAAGCATGCAGCATTCAAGCAAGCATGCACCATGCTAGCAAGCATGCACCATGCAAGCAAGCATGCAACATGCATGGCTTCTGTCACGGCTCCGGCGCTGCGAGGCTCCAGCGGTCCCACGCGAGCTTATCGTCGCAGATACCACCTGCTCCTCAACTCGCGGGCCGCCTCGCCCCTCCGCGCCTACGCGCAATTAAGTACATTATGCGCACAGACAATATATTATGCGCAATGAAATTATTCCAAATGAAATTGAAACTGTCTCTGGATAAAATGATTTTCTTAATAATAAGTTGGATAATAACTAAAGTATATGATGATAACATAACAAGATAAACCTACTTTTTAACTGTATATGTTTTAGGACTAACAATATTATTATAAACCACCATTCGGACTAACAATATTATTATAAACCACCATTCGGACTAACATACATTATAGAATATAACACTTAGGACATGTGACTTTATAGCAAGAAAAATTTGGATATCTAATTAATATAGTATCTGATATTATGACACAAAAGCATGAGAATTAAAGACCATTAGGTAAAATAAAATTTCGTATACGCGATCATTATGGATAGTGATGATTATAGCAAACGTGTTAGGGATTTTGATTTTCGGACGATCGATTTTCGGAGACGAAAGGGGATACCGTTTTTTATTGTGATAACTTGGCTCGCCGACGCACCATCATCACAGGCTCACGGATCGCTCCCCGACCCTCCTGTCATCCGTGACGTATGCGTTCGAGACAAAGATGTCTAATCACTACCACAGATTAGATAGTCTACAGTGTTAATTCATCCACCGTATAGTCCTGACCTTGCACCTTCAGAATTCCCCCTGTTTCGGTCTCTTTAGAATTATTTAGGCAGTGTCAGGTTAATATCACGAGAGGACTGCCAAAACCACTTGTCTCGGTATTTTGATCAGAAGCCCCAAAATTTCTATAGCAGTGGGATGTCCCTACCTACAAGATGGCAAAAAGTTATCGAACAAACTGGCACCTACATACTTTAGTTAAATGTATATAAGATATTTTCCAAAATACTGTGATTTAGCCGACACAGTCAATCAAACACAATTGAGTTTCTCTGTAAGAAAAGGTTTATTTTGTTTAATTTTACAAGTTCTATGATTCACATGAAATAACAGTTTAGTAACAAAACCTTACATACCTGTAAGAAAATAACCGACAGTTAATGTTATGAATCACAATGTCAGTTCCTAAATCACAATTAAAATATTATATTTTC
This sequence comes from Chrysoteuchia culmella, assembly GCA_910589605.1. Taxonomy (NCBI): domain Eukaryota; kingdom Metazoa; phylum Arthropoda; class Insecta; order Lepidoptera; family Crambidae; genus Chrysoteuchia; species Chrysoteuchia culmella. The sequence continues at coordinate 12,912,879 of OU342651.1, read as the reverse complement.
AGATAATGAAATAAATTAATGTTTTCTCTCACAACTACGAGTATGACGAGACGCTTTTTAGGTTCTGTCATCTCCATAGATCCAATAGTCAACGGTCCGGGGCGATGCAGTTTGTTGCGCGGGAGAATTTAAATTAAAGAAAATTATATTTTTCTTTACATGTAAATAAACTATATTAAAAAATGTTTTGAATTTTCATAATAAAAGCGAAAAAGCTTTTTCCCCAACCTATTACATTACATTACATTGCACTTCTATGAACTATATTTCTGTTTTTCTTGCCTTGGCTGGCACCGACTCCTAAAGTTTATTTTTTTACTTTTTGAAGTCGCTTATTTATTATAAAAAGTTTTTATTTTTATTTTTTTGTTACAGCATGTGCCGTTACTTACACTTAAAATCAGCCCATACACAACAATGATGTCATCTAGGTAAATTATATTTTTCAGGATTATGAAAAAACTACTAAAGTTAGATCTTCGTGAAAATTATATGGGACCACACTTGAACTAGAGCATTTAAAATGCACATAAGAAGGAAATCATAACATAAAACGTAACAATGCAATGGAATTTTCATCAGTAATGGTCATTAATGATAAAAATATCCTTGGTAATATTTTAGGCTTTTGCAGTGTCTTATAAGATTTAATTATATATTGAAACAACGGGACTAAAACGCGACATTTGTTATGTAGTTACAGCTTGACTGCTTTGGCCTATCCAATAAGTATTTTATTTAATCTGTCACTGAAAAGTTGTGTCTGTCCTAACACATGTAAAAGAGCTCACATCGTCCCTGTTCATAAAAAAAGGATCAAAAATGGAGATTATTAATTACCGACCCATCTCTATATTAAATATTTTAAGTAAATTACTGGAAAAAGTTGTATAAGACGTCATTTATGCCACAATATCAAGAAGTATTTCGCATCACCAACATGGATTTCTGAAAAAGAAATCAACATTATCAAACTTAACGGAGTTTTGTAATTATGTATTGTGCGGAATGGAGAGGGGTGGGAAGGTTGACGTGATCTACACTGATTTTGAGAAAGCTTTTGATCGCGTGGATCACGTCATCCTGCTTAACAAGCTTTATAGGCTGGGTGTTCGAGGAGACTTGCTCAGGTGGATTGAGTCCTACCTTACAAACCGATCTCAGGCAGTTGTCTTGGGTGGATTTAGGTCGGATTATATTCATGTACCATCTGGAGTACCGCAAGGGTCACGCCTCGGCCCTTTGCTATACTGTGCGTATATTTTTGATATTTACGAATGTTTTCAGAATGCAAATCACCTGCTATGTGCAGATGACAAAAAAGTCTTTATGAAAGTTGGATCGAACTCGGACTGTGTACTAATACAGCGTGATCTTAATGCTTTGCATAGATATTACGAAAAAAAAATTATCGATCAACATAAATAAGTGTCAAATCATCAGCTTCACTCGTAAAAAACAGCCGATGTTGTTTCCATATAGCTTCGACGGAAAATCTATTGCGAGGACAGACACAATCAGAGATCTTGGCGTATATCTGGATTCAAAAATGCTTTTTTCTACGCGCATCGATTATATTTCCAATAAGGCTTATCGTAATTTAGGATTTATTAAAAGAACATGTAAGTTTTTTAAAAACATAGAAAGCTTAAAGACTTTATATTACGCTTACTGCCGTAGCATCCTGGAATACGTGAATCCTGTATGGTCTCCACAGTATGCAAAGTATATACAGAAGCTGGAAAGAGTTCAGAAAAAAATTGTACAACATCTGAATTATTAAACACAGAAATGGCATAATAATTACCAAGATGATTGTCGCCACTATAACGTTTTGTCTCTTGAGTCTCGCCGTAAATTAATGGACATGTGTCTACTCTACGACATCTTAAACAATAATTTGAATACACCCAATTTTCTTGCTGGAATCGGTTTCCGTACACCCAAAACCCGCACTAGAGTAACACCTCTTTTCCTGATACCTAGGTAACCAACTACATAAAGAATTCTGTATTGAATCGCGTACCTGCTTTATATAACAAAAAAATTAGCTGTATTGATCTTTTCAATCTTAGTAAAAGAGCACTAAAAAGGGAGTTGCATCGAATAATTATGAACGGCTAGCCATACATGGTGGTTTGATGTAATTGCTTTCTTTTTCTTAACGTTTAAAATATATAACAGTTTAAATTATGTAACAATGTAAGTAACTATATAAGCATATTATCGTTTTTGCTAACGATATAAACTTAAAAAAAAAAAAACTGTGAAGTCTGTATTAGTTAATTTGTCGGCCTGTTTGTAGCTTTCGAATAAAAATTGGAATATAAGTAATTCATTAACTATAAGTTAATTTTAGATATGTTTATGATCAAGTTATCATGATCATAAATTCTATAAGCATGCAAGTCAAATAAAAGAAAAAATTAAATACATTTGCAATTTGTCACTATTAGATAACTTAGATTTTTACTGTTAGTTTTCTTTATTTTATTCTGTATAGCCTCTAAAAATGCCACGAAACTATGTAATTGGCTTAAGAGTCTAATAATTATAAGTTACATTAATTGATTTTGTAAAAAAAGCTGTTGAGTTTCTAAATAAATAAATAATTGACGAAAATCGACAGACGAGTAAATCCGCGGTAGCTGAACATCTTCTAAAAGCTGAAATTAATCATTGGATGGAGTTACATAATCCTAAAATCCTCTCCACCGATCGTCATTTTCATACGATGGTACGAGAAGCGATTGAAATCAAGAAGTACAACATTTTTTATCGGGAGGACGAATTTAAATTGTCGTCAGCGTGGAATCCAGTGATTAACAGTGTAAGCCGCGAGTTTTACCGTTCAAAACAAACCCCGATACTGTAAGTTTTGTATGTCGTCAGGACATATTAAAGACAATAAAAATAGTGACAATTTGAGGGTGGCTGAAGATCTCCAAGCCCGCCCGAACAGACGAACGCCGCGCACTGCCGTTTGCTTGTGACCACGGCTATTGCAACATAGCCGAAACGTCAAGCTGTAAGTACATAGTTGTACTACATAACAAAAGTCGCGTTTTGCACTGTCGTATTAAAAATGTAATTCTATATGTTATTTAACCAGATAAATAATAATATAACTTTTCTTTTTTATTTACCACCACCAAAAAGTATTTTAGTATCCCAAAGTCTTCTAGGTGATCCGACTCCCAGTTAGCCGGTTTTTATCTGATTTTTTAGTATACTGAGCAATATACTAGGCCGTCTGACTAATCACGGTACTGCATAACAAATGTCGCGTTTTGCAGTGTCGTATTAAAAATTTAATTCCCTATTTTATTTAACCAGATAAATGATAATATAACTTTTCTTTATATTTACCACCACCAAATAGTATTTTAGTATCTCAAAGTACTTCTAGGTGATCCGACTCCCAGATAGCCGGTTTTTATCTGTTTTTTAAGTATACTGAGCAATATACTAGGCCATCTGACAATCACGTGACTCCACCGGTGCCTTGAACAAAGGGGTAGTAGGAGCAAAGGGCGCGGGTGGAATTTGTTTTTTTTTTCTAGCTTTGTGCCCACTCTTAAGCAACTTTCGGAATGGTCGGTCACGAGATGGGTGACCAAAAATTAAAATCTCGAGCTCCACCATGCTTCGGAGGGGACGTTAAGCCATTGATTTATACCCACCTATCCGCATTGGGCCCGCGTGGTGGATCATGGCCCATTCTTCTTATCTATCCATAGGGAATGCCAGTGCCCCTGCAGTGGGGAGATTAAAAATGAGTGCTGACGATGACGAGTACACTCAAGTATAAAATACATTGAGCAAACCTTTATTCGCTTGTCTTCGCAATGGAGCCAGTGCATAACAATCTACAAATTAAATAGGTAATCTAAAACCCGCTTCAACATTGATCATTTCGTATTAGAAGTATAAAATAATTCACAAATTGTTCACAAACCTACCTACTTTGCCTCAGGTCATGTAACACTCTTATATCGGTAAGCTAATAAGTCACTGGGTACCCAGATGGTTTTGCAGCTGAATTATAGGAGTGATAAAGTGCAGGCATGCAAACTGCTTCGAAGGTAGTTAGCACTAAAGCTGGCAATAGACGTCCGATTTTGCTTATCAGACAATCTGATCGGATTCACACAATACACGTCCGATTTTTGCGTCTCATTTTTCTAAACTCAGTCCAAAGAGTAAAATAATATGCGCTAAAGAGTCCAACTGGCAAATCGGAAGGAGAATCGGATGTCTATTTCGTCTCTGTACAGAAGTATGTATACAGCGCCTTCAGACAATTGGATAAGACAATAAAATCGTAAACGCGTAGCGTTCTTGTCGACTTGGACGTCCGACCCGACTATCGGACTATCGGAAAATTGGATGTGTATTGAGTGTTCAAATATATGTATGGCACCCGCCATCCGATTGTCAGATCAGACTATCGGAGAGAAAAATCTGAAGTGTATTCCCAGCCTGAATCGTGTGCATTTCACTTTCTATTTTCTTACATCTAGTGCATTTTCTGCGAGCGCTGAAAGCGTGCTTGATTAGAACAGTAAATAACATTGAAAAATTGGATACTTTAACAACACAAAAACGAAACTACGTGTTATGCCGTAGTTCTTAGTATTTTAATAGGTTTTGAGGTCAAGTGAGTCCTGGTATTTTACTTCTAATAAAATAACTTTTGTAACGACGAAAATGCAAAAGTTTCACTTCTCACGCTTAAACTCCCTTAAAAATCACTAAGATTTGTACCTACTGAAGGTATAATCTTAGTGTTTTTTTTTCATAAATAAATCGTCCTTGGAGAAGGACATAAGTTAGGTAGGTACTTATAATCACGAAAATCTTTATGGAGCTCGAGAATTTAAGGAGTTGACGTTAAGTAACGAACTGGCTAAACCCAGGGGGTCCATTCCTCCGTTTAGTCATAATCGTATCACAATCTTAGTGCCAAGAACTGTGTAAAAGAGCACTACAATTCAAACACGATTGAACTACAATTGTGACTAAACTTTAACAAAATTCCCCTGATCGATTCTTGACGTGAATTCCTTCGACAACATTAATTCCAAGTCACTAAGCTCCACAAAAACTGTAAGGCAAGCATGATCACTACGCGTTTAAAATGCCAGTAAGGCAATAAACTGCACCTTTTATTGCCTTCCGTGTTTCAGGTGCCACTTACCAGTCGCGATCCAGAGGCGTTTTTCAGTATAGCCGGGCTTCAAATGTCGTGACCTTTGCGAAGTATCATTGCAATCGGCTGAATTGTTATTGCTGCAGGAAGGAATTGTTATGGATAATACAGATCTAATTTAGTAGCAACGACAAATTAACTATTATAATGAAACCTTTTTCACACAAAGACACACTAAAAGAAAAAATACACCCTATTAAAATTTGAAAGTATGTTAATTCGTTAATCGTGGGTTCGAGTCCCATCTGAGAATTCACTTGTGGCCGAGTAGATTTTTTCCAATATTTTTCTATTTAAAATTTATATATTATAAGTATTGTTAGTTTCCTCATTTTTGGGAAAACTTTTCTTTTGTTTCTCTCGATAAGAAATTTATATTAAATATGAAACAAATTAAAGATCCCATCTGAGAATTCACTTGTGGCCGAGTTGATTTTTGACAATATTTTTCTATTTAAAATTTATGATAAATATAAAATTTAAAAAATGCATAAATATAAAATAATAAATTAAAGATATTTAAAATAACTTTCATTTTAAACGAGTTTATTAACTACCATTAACAGGAAGGAAGATTTGTAACTTTTAAATCTACTCGAAACAAATATTTGATAGTCTTAGCTTAAGGAAATTATAAAACATTTCTAAATATTCTTAATCAAAATAAGTTCTCACTACTTTAAGCGGTTCTTTTTATTATCTAGAGTATTTTTCAACATATAGTATGATTCTTGTGACGTTTCAAGTTTGACAGTTCTAGAGATATCCCATATTGAAATCCTATCCACATAACTATCGACTTTTTCTAAGAGTCAATGTACCAACTTTTTGAGAAATTGCAATATATTTGACTACTTTTCCGGCCACGTGGAATCCGGTTATGTAGCGTAACTTTTAACGAGATGTTAAAAGTTGTTAAAAACGTAAACATAACATAGAAAATAAGAATAGTACATATGTGGTTATTTATGTGGTAAATTATAACATTAAGCTGTCAATGTTAATGTCAGCAGAAACATTAATTCATTTTCTCAAACATGCATGGAAATGTTGTGATTATTTTAGAAAAAAGAACACGCGAAGTATCGAATTTACGGACAAAGAAAATCAAATCCATTGCAGGAGCGTTTTTTTAATTTGGAACATTACAAAGAGTATTTAACAACTCCAGCACGCCGTTTCATACAACATTGCTGGAGCGCTGTAATGTTCCAAATTCAAAAAGACGCTCTTGCAATGAATTTGATTTTCTTTTAGTAATTACTAAATGTATAATATAAAAAGTTTGTTTTATTTCCCTGCATTCTTTTGAGAAAAGCACTATATATGCCTCGGCGGAAATGGCAATTGCCTGTCTCGTATTAGTAAAGTCCTCGCCTACGGCTCGGCCTTCAAACTCATACTCGACCTGCAATTGCCTATTTTACGGCCTTTGCAATAATGTACTATTGTAGCATCAAAAACCTCGCTAAGTTTTGTTTTGTTTAAAAGGAGATCATTCAGGCACCATAAATTATTGGGACTTTTCTGAAAGTGCCGGCCAGAAAAAAAATAGTACAATCGGGGAACTTCACGGTTGATCAGTAGAGTTTTTTTTTGGGAAACGTTTTCTCGGAAAGTAATAGGGCTAATGAAATAATTTGTTATTCAAATGAAATACCTGTTAATGTTTTATTATTTTTGTTATAAACGTTTTCGATAAATCTTTTACTTTTTCAAATAAAGCTTCCTAAAAAAAACTACTGGTCAACCGGGAACATTGTTATTGTTATGGTTAGAACAAGTCGTTTGGAGCAATAGTTGATATGGCACAAAAGTTGTAGGATTACACCAAGTCACCAAGTCAAGGTATACAAGTGCAAAGATTTGTAGTTTTAATACATTTATGGATTATAACTTTTTAATTTTGCATTTTACAATGCTATTTTTTATGTGATAAATATTAAACAAGAAAATATACCAGAAAAAAGCAACTAGTCTCATGTTCCGTCAGGGCGACATGAGACTAGTTGCTTTTTTCTGGTATATTTTCTTGTTTAAGATTTATCACATTTATGGATTTTTTAAAGTGTAAAGAAACTTGATTTGAAGCATTTTTATTGTGCAGTGAGGTAATAGTAATGCTCTAATAACACTTCTAATAATATCCCTGCAACAAATATAGAAATAACGTACGTCTAAAAAAAATGATCTTTGCTAATCCGTATCGCTGTAGGTATAAAAATGATGGACTACTTAATCATTTTGTCTCGCAATGACTTCGGATCATTAGTTTAAGCAATATTTATAAATATTTTTCATTTTTTAGCATTTTCAGAAATGAAGGAATGTAAGAATAGTTATTTGTTATGCAAGGCTGGAAAGTTGGTTATTAGCGGCGAGTTACCTCTATTGAAAGCTGAGCAAGTGAAGGATTCTAGGATTGCAAGATTTCAAAGATTGAATCCTGAGCGAAGCGAGGATTTCAAAGGTACAAGACGCTAAAAACTTTTCTGCCGAGCGCAACACACAATTTTTCACCTCACAACAGCGAGGAACATTTTATGGTTGTTTTCGCGGTCAACTTCCGGTAAAAAAATCTTTAAACAAAAAGTTTAATCTTAATATACCTTATTCTCGTTGTTTTAATGATATAAAAACTAAAATAATAAAAAAGGGAGTATGTGTTATATTTAATTCGAAGTTATTTATAGTAGGAATATATTGTACTTATAAATAACAATAAAAACGATTCGGTAAATGTTGACATTGACATGAGGTACAAGACATAGACAATTCAAAAATAAAGGTTTATGTCAAGCTCCGAAATCCAATCATAGGTTGTGAAAACTCACCCATCCTAATATAAAATTCTTATAACAAATAGTTTAATCTTATTGTTATTGTTTTTATGATGCAATGAACTAAAATAATACAATATAACCAAAACGGAGTATTATAATTAATTTAAAGCTATTTAATATAAGAATAAAATCAATAAAAAAAGTCAGTAGTGTGATTCGGAACGCATTTTGACATATTTTTAAGTATTAAATTAAAAAAAGTACTTTACCGCGCAAAAAGCGACTTTCTAAGCAGAATGACAAAACCTACTTCTCAGAGCGTGTGAGGTGAAAAATATCTAATCTTTGAATGTATACCTTGAGTTAGAGTCATCCTACAACTTTCGTGCCATATCTACTATTGCTCAAAACGACCATTTCAAACCATTCGTACTATTTTGTGTTGGCCAGCACTTTTAGAAAAAGGACTAAAAATCATGTCCTTTAAAGTGTTTATTTTTTCACTGTTGACTAATCACTGTTGTCGATTCTGTTGTGTCTCATTTCTACCCTGTTACGAATCGCACATTGCAATACAAAGAAATTCAATATGTTTCTATCGTATTCAATTAAAATGTAATTATAGACACAGATTTTACTTTATATGTCCAGAGGTAAGTATAGATTTCTCATTTTTTTTATCTAAATTGCTCCAGTACGTGCCCTTCGACACTAAAATCATTAGTCCTAATTTTATCTCGCCGTAATTCTTAGGCTAAAATTCTTAAGCTCATTTTGTTATAAATTGTTTAGCATAATAGATTATTTCACATTGTTATAATTTGGCTTAACTTTAAAATCCCTAATAATCAAAACCACTACCTAAATATTTATTAGCATACACATATATTTTGACATAACAATTTCTATTATATGACAGAAGACGTGCCTGTTGCATGTTTGCTTGCTCGCTTGCATGCATGCTTCTTTGCTTGCGTGCTTGCTTGCTTGCATGCTCGCTTGCATGCTTGCTTGAATGCTCGCTTTTATTCTTGCTTGAATGCTCGCTTTCATGCTTGCTTGCAAGCCTGCTCGCACGATTTCTTGCACGCCTGCTCGCATGCCTGCTTGCATGACTGCTCGCATGCCTGCTTGCATGCCTGCTCGCATGTCTGCTCGCATACCAGCTCGCATGCCTGATTGCACGCCTGCTTCAATTCCTGCTCTTATACCTGCTGTCATGCCTGCTCGCATGCCTGTTCGCATGCCTGCTCGCATGCCTGACATTGACATGAGGTACAGTCAGGGAACGTCCCGGTTCACCAGTAGAGTTTTGAATGAATGAATGAAATATTCTTTAAATACATTAAACATGTGTTTATAAGAATGAATATATATATATATATATATATATATATATATATATATATATATATATATATATATATATATATAGTTTTTAGGGAGCTTTATTTTAAAAAGTAGGTAACAGGTATATAAAAAAAGGTTATATCACAATCAATAGAACATCAATAGGTATTTCATTTGAATAATAAATTATTAGTAGGTACTTCCGAGCAAACGTTACCCAAAAAAACTCTACTGGTCAACCGGGAAGTTCCCCGATTGTACATACATACAAGATACGCGCGAAAAATATAACACTTCCTTTGCAGTCGAGTAAAACCTTATAGTACTTCATATTTACCCGTGGTCCCACCGATTTGTGCCCCTCGTGGGACGACGGGTAATTTTATTACCCCGTAGTCCCACTGCGCTACAGTGGGTCTACGGGTAATAGAACTGACAATACCGCATTTACCCGTGGTCCCACCGCTTTATCCTCCTGGTGGATCCACGAGTATTAACCATGGACCCACTGCTTGGTATACAAAAAAAGGAAAATATTAAACGAAATGTACCAGGGCAGCATAACAGTTGGTTATGCTGCCCTGGTACATTTCGTTTTATTTAATTCCTTTTTTTGATTATTAAAAAAATAATAATAGAGGCTATTAAAAGCTGCTGTATAAAAAAATCTCGAAACATTTAAAATTAACTCCTAGTTTGCTATGTATTCCTGGTACTTAAATATTATTTTAATTAATAATTATCTTGACCGTTCAATCGAGTAGGACATTTCTTGTGCAGTGGGTCTACGGGGAAGAAAATTATCTGTTGAGTTACCCGTGGTCCCACTGGACTGGACTGGACGTCAAAACTGTAGTGCAGTGGGACTACGGGGAAAAAAATTACCCGTGGTCCCCAACCACGTGGTACCACGGGTAAAGGCTGCGTATAATATTACCACGGGTAAAGCCTGCATATAATAACGTAATAGCGACGTAGCTTTTTTGGAGGTCCCGGGTTCGATCCCCGGACAAGACAAATATTTGTCTGCATGAACATGTCTATTTATCTTGTTCTGGGTGTTTAATTAATATGTATATCACCTCTGCATGTAGTTACGAAAAAAAAAAGTATATAAGTATGTTTATACGTTATCTAGTATCCATAACACAAGATCTTATCCTTGGGCTAGATAATTGGAGTGATTTTATGCAATTTAATTTATTATAATTGATTTTATTATCTATGTTTTTTTCACACAGAATACAGATATTATACAGCTTCAACACGAAAATTATATTCCCTAACCACATCGTAGCATTCCTCTTTACGACATTACCATAACATATAGCCAAGGGACTTTTTCCCTATTTCACACTTTTTATTTAGAAATAGAGAAGAAATTTCTGTAAAACTCTTAATTGATAAAGCTCCATTGTCGTGCCAATGGATGCCGCACAGAGCCCTGGTTGCGAAAGACATCGTTTTATTTTATCTTCACTATAGCAACTAGTGATGGGACGTTATCAGTACTATAATGAATATGTACAATGTATAAATGTATGTACTAAAACGTAGTGGTCAACAAAATTTTTTTTTTTTTTATTTACAACGGGGCGACTCTTGGCCTTCATCATACCTAATGTTAAGTATTGATAAGGGTGAAGATGAAAGCGATCCACTCCCGGAATCCTCAACCACTGAGGAACTGGCTATCTTATCTCTAACTGCCGGAACATAACAATGCTGAAAACATTGTTGTTATGGCGTCAGACTTAAATAAGATAGTGGTAGCTGCCAGGCGGACTCACAACAAGTCCTACCACCAACCAAAACGAATACAATATGTACCCCCCGCTTCGGGGCCCCTGGGTCTGATACCGGTGGCTGTTACCACTAGACTACAGAGGACTACAGAGGCGGTTAAATAACTTTACTTCTATTGGTGATAATAATGTTTAAGAAGTATGCAAACTTTACTAGTGTTAAATAAACTATACTAATAAAACAATACCGTGACTGACTGACAGACAACGCACAGCCCAAACTGAACTGATCTGAACCGATTAAGCTAAAATGTTGCATACAAGATCCTTAAATGGTGGAGCTGAGCACAAAGAAAGAATTTGTTGAAATTTCCACGGAACGGAAACCACGCGGTTGAAACCGTGGGCGGTCGCTAGTTAACAATCAATTTTTGTAATTTCTTATTTATGGTGAGTGATATTTCGACCGAATCTTCACTTCAATTGTGTAATCGTCGTGTTGTTAAATTGTGTAAAGTAAAACTTTATAATATCTAGGCTAGGCACTAGGCACTTACCTACATTACCTAACTATTTCACCCACCTATTACCAAAACCTCACGGATGGTCACTGTAACAGGTGGTAAGTGCGCCCATCAAGATTAGTGAGCCATCCATTACGCATATTATTGATCGATCGGAATCAATAATTGCACCTGCAATATCCAGAAATTACCGAAGATTATGGAAAAAATACATTGTACATCCGACAGTATCCAGACTTTTTTTACTTACTAGGATTTAGTTAGTCTCAAAAGGTTTTCATCGAAGGCGACCCATCCATCACGCACATTGTCCTGGCATTGTCCTGCCACGCGTGGACGGGAATTGATTAACCCACAATGTGACTTGTAAAACCAATACACATTATGAAGTGTACACTGCAACTCGGCTGCATCCGTACTTGGATTTAGTTAGTTCTAATAAGTATATATGTCGTACTATTTTCGTGCACACTTGCGCCGTCTGTGGCCAGTTAGAAGGTCATTGTTAAAACGCCGTACTACAAACAACTACTTATGTACTAGGATTTAGTCAGAAGTTAGTACTCAATAGTACATATTTCGTACTATTTTCGTACAACACTAGCGCCAGTTGCGGCCAGTCGGAGGGTCATTTATAACACGCCGTAAGCGCGCCCCATTCACATCGGCGATCCATCCATCACGCACATTGTCCTGGCACGAGCGGACAGGAATTGATAAACCCACAATGTGAATTTCACCAATAAGGTCTTTGGTTTTGTGCCTCCTTGTAACTGTCTTGTGAAGCTTATTCTTTTTTTATTAAACTTATACTTATTTTTTTTATTAACAACGGGAAGACACAGCCTTATATTACAGTTCATTGGATTGCACCTTCTATCTCTTTTTAGCGGTAACTACTTTACCTAAAATTCGAAAACTTAGACTTTTTTTGTATTTCCCAACGCCATTTTTAAATGATTTTAAACAAGAATAAAATCGCTCATTGAGCGACATGAAACAAATCTAAAACTGTTTAGGATTTTATAGTTACGATAACTATAACTAGTTTAAATCTAGATCTAGGATAGGATGCATCTTTGTGGGATTTAAGCAATTTAAGTATGAAACTTAAAGTAGGACAATATTTGTATTCAATTTTTACACAAAGATAGTGAAGTTGTTTTTTCTAACTATAAAGATTTGTAGTAAAGAAACTGTCAAAATTATTAGAATAATTTTTGACACAAACTTCACAAAGGGTAGAGTAACTCTAAATGGATGTCACACAATAATGGGCCCGTAGAAAATGTCAGTTAGATCGCAAAGTTAGGGTAGGTAGGTTTCAAAGTTGCACACTTTGAAAATCAAATTTTTTCCACTCTTTGATATATTATATCTGTCAAAACACATTACTTACAATTTAAAGTTAATTTCTGCAACAATATAAGCCTAAATGCATCTGTGTGAACTTTATGGGGGGTCAAGCTATGACCCTTAAAAAATCATTTTTATTCGTTTTGTTTTAGTTCAACTCTCATCTTCTCCTTATGGCTCTGTTCTTCAAAAATCCAATTAAATTAGTCTCACACACTTTTAAAGCAAATCAGGGGGCTAATTGTTTAATTTTAAATCTATCGCAATCCCTTTCAATTTGTAATTTGAAATATATTCAGGCCGTCACTATTTGACATTTGAAAGGGACTGTGATCGGGACGCGTTTTAAAAGGTATGGAATAAACGAAATTGAACTATCTAAGCAATATGACAGACGAAAATATCACAATCACAATACCTCTGAAAGGGATTGTGATAGATTTTAAATTAGACAATTAGGGGGCTGGTTTGCTATAATTTTTTTCATTTACTCTTCTTAGTGGACAAGATATTTTGCCAATATTTTGCTACAGAAGCAAACTCAAAATTTAAAATTTTTACCATCTTTGAAGGGCAGCTTGATTATTATAGGGTCATTTAAAGCTGTAGCAAAAACTTTATGTAAGTTTTTGTACTTAAAATATAATATTTTCGTAATGTATTTCTAAAAAAATTATGATTAAACCAATATTCATTGGGATCTGATAAGTTCTACAGAAGGTTATTTTTTCTCCTAAGTTTTCCGACATCTTTCACTTTTATCTGGAACTACACATAGGTCGCTTTAACGCTCTGCTTTTAGTTTCACAGCGAGCAGTGCTTTAGTAATCCGCTAGATGGCACATCAATAGATTAAGTACATTCTACGAAGACACACAGATGCCGGTAATTTGGGTTTAATTGAAAATATAAAATATATATTTAGTTGAACTTTTATTATGTTAAAAGCTCAAAGTATTGTTCATTGTAAGTAGCACAGAATTTATGTGGAGTAAACTTGCATAATTATTGTGAAATTCGTATCGGAAAAACCAAATCCGACTCATATACCTACTTTACTTTATTTTTATAGTATTAAAAGCGGCCCGTCCCCGTGGGAATATCGGGAGAAAAAGTAGCTTATGTGTTAGTCCACTTCTTGAAGTATCTGCATACCAAATTTCAATCAAATCCGTATAGTAGTTTTTGCATGAAAGAGGAACAAACATGGAAATAAACAAACTAACTGGTATACTTTGGCATCATATTATAGTAGGATTACTATTATTATAGTCTACATAGGTCGTAAACTTACGAGCTTGACCCGTAACTTTAGGATCTAGAGAGAGAACCCTGTTGAAAAAAAATAGCACAGTGGTTGCTGCGGCAGGTCAAATTGTACTAGTAATTCAAAAGGGTGATTTATTCTCTAATTTATTCTCTAAAGTTTTAAAGTCGTGTCGGGATATTTATTATAGAGTCATAACTTTTATGGAGGTATTAATAGACCATTAAAAGCAAATATAATAAAACTCCCACCACGCCATGGCAAATTTTAATGCCAATTCTTAAGAGTCTTATTAAGAGGAAAGAGGTTTCAATCTAAAAGCATTATTCGTGCAAACGTACCTATATGGTTTTACAAGCGGAGAAAATATGTCTACTTTCTTTTATACGGTAAACCGTTAATAATAACTGCCATAAATGAAAATGCCTTGCCGATAAAACGAACCGCCGCAGTGCTTTCGTGATCAAAAACGGTACCGTAGAATTTCTTTAACAACAATCGCAAGATAATTTGAAACCAGTCATTGATAATAAAAAATGTGGTTTTCAGACGTATTTTTATGGCCATTTCGTACGTAAGAAAGCGTGTTTAGAGATGTGCAATATAATTGTTCGTTTATTCAAGAAAGAAAGCATTGACTAGAATAATCCATTTGAACATTTTCTTTTTTCTTCTTTAGATCTTCTGCTTGTTGACGCTACGAAATTACGACGATAAACGTCATATAACGACAAACAACGTCTAAGGCCGGAAACAGTGCTATCAATGTGGCCAAAGTCTGGGCCAAAACAATTTAATTTTGTCGTCGATACAATAAGAAGAAGAAGGCTTGAAATGACTCACTTCTCCGAAATACTTCTGACGTTACTAAACGACAATCAAAGAAAACTTTTTTTTGTCACTGTAAGTTGGCATAAATTTTAAATAGAAAAATATTGGAAAAAATCAACTCGGCTACAAGTGAATTCTCAGATGGGACTCGAACCCACGACCTTTGGAAATTCGGTCCAATGCTCTAACCACTGAGCTACCGAGACTTTCCAGAGAAATCAAACTAATGTTATGACTGTTTTATTGAAGAGAAGAAAAAAAAACCGAATCACACTGAATATTTATCTTGTAAACGATGAGATTGTATAGAGAAGAAATAAACAGTTGTTTAGGTATTTATTTTATTTATTTATCTCAAACTCACCTTTTTTTTGTTATAACAGTTTTTATGTGCGATATGTTTACTATTTTTAATGTTATATCAAACTCAATTGTTTTAGTCAAAACAAAACCTCGCTCGTCAATATGTCGGAGATTTAGTCCAAATTACATTACAGTATCACCCGACCATCACCGATAGAAAACAAAAGCAACAGTACAATCTGCCGACATCTCAATTGCACAGGTCATCGGATCGTCTTCTAAATAAGGCTCAGACCATTTGATAAGTCGCAGTAAAGAGGCCGCGGATGACATATAGGAGAAAACGTGGTATACTGACACCGATCTAAGAGAACCGCAGATTTGACCCGAGGCATTCTTATAAGGACCCGCCCGTTACTCATTTCGCGGTAGGGCTGCCTATCCGGGATTATAACTCTTGTAGGTATATAATATAGGATTGATTGTCGCATTTTTAATTGTCCTTATTCATTTCCCCAAAGAAAACAGAAAATATATAATGACCCAAGCAAAAAAATTGTGACAGGCCACTTATAGATAGATACTGTGGTAAAATATAAATGCACCAATTACTTTAAAACAAAAACAATTAATTTTTAAGAAAAATATAAGGGGAACGACATTGGACGACATTGTCGTGACAAACGGAATAAGATAGGTACTTAAATATTTTGATTTGTACTATTCCCACACAAAATAAAACCCATGCATTTTAATTAATAACGTTTTCCCTAAATAGAGTTTAATAAAATAATCCGTAATGCAAAACAGAAACAGGTTGCCACAAAATATTGTTCACTGACATCCATAACACCTTCGATTAGGGCTGTCAGAACTATCAACGCCAATTTGCAAACGGAATTTATTGCACGCCACTGTTATGGAAATAAAACTTATTAGAGAGCCTTTTAAAATATGAATAAACATTTTGGGTTATCTATATACAGGATGGAAAAAATGACGGTCACTGGACTGAAAATATCCTAAATATTAATGTAAGCAAATTTTGCCCAAACATTTTCACAAAAAAGTTAAACTGCAATCAAAGATTTTTGAAAAATTGCATACAAATGAAGTTCACTTTAACTTTGTAGCTCGAAATATGAACCATATACCATACACTGACTTTAATCATTAGGTTATTGACTTTTTTTACTAATATTCACCATAATTCCATACTAAAGGCGACAAGACGCGATTTCAATCGATGAATAAGTTTTTTAAATAGGTTTTTTAAGAGTTGTTTTTAATTTTAGATACTATTCTACTCACACTTAATTGATCTTTATGATTAACACTATCGATTGGTACCATAAAAGTACACGATGTTATTTTTCTCAATCCATCGAATCGAACGATTCCCGGTGCAAATAAATAAATGATTATGGTAAATTTTTAAATAGAAAAATATTGGAAAAAATTAACTCGGCCACAAGTGAAGACGGGAATCATCAATCATCAATTCTCAGCATTGGACCGGATTTCCAAAGGTCGCGGGTTCGATTCCCGTCTGAGAATTCACTTGTGGCCGAGTTAATTTTTTCCAATATTTTTCTATTTAAAATTTTACCATAAGTATAACATTGAAAAATGCAAAAATTACAAAATCATAAATAAATGATTTTTAATCATGGATTGCAGTTTAATTTATTTTTGAAAATGTAGGAATGTTTCCTTTGAGTATAATTTGCTTACATCAACATTTAGGATACTTTCCCTCTAATTACCGTCTTTTTTCCATCCTGTATATAAAAATTAATCGCTATTTGCCTTGGTCATCGCATCACGCGTGAACGGATGGAACAATTTTGCTAATTCTTTATTTGTTGTGTTTATTATTGCCATGAGAAGGTTCTTATGAAAGAAAAAAATAAAGATCGAAATACCTGATGTGGAACCATAGCAGTCCAGCCAAACTATGAGAGATATGAAAATAACGACTTAAGAAAAGTTTTTGAGCGTAATGAGCATTTTCTATTGACGTACAAATATTGAAGGTCCGGTACACCCGATCAGCCAAGCTAAACAATTAAAAATACAAATATAGCACCTTGGATCAGTTTTTTAGCGTAATAAGTTTTTCAATTGCCGTATAAAAATCGAAGGTGCCAGACCTTCGATTCTGGCACCTTCGACACGTGATGTAGAACCCAGCAGCCCAGCTTAAGTATAAGAGATACGAATATAGCGCCTTGGGTAAGGTTCTTCAGCGAATGAGCCTTTCTGTTTAGGTGTAAGAATCGATGGCGGTTGGGGCGGAATGGTTCCGGAATGGTCGCGCTCCTGGCGATGCTCTGTGGGTGGGTAGGCCTCCGTCAAGATGGACCGACGATCTGGTGAAGGTTGCGGTAAGCCACTGGTTGTGAGCGGCACAAGATCGATCGCTGTGGAGTTAGTGGAGATTGTGGCGGGGCCTATGCCCAGCTGGCAGTGTTCTTCGTACGGCTGATATGATGATGAAAACAAAAATTAAAGAACTGGTACCTACACCTGATGTGGAACCCTAGCAGCCGCAGTAAGGTATAAGAAATACGAATATAGATAATATTTAATAATTATGAGGCGGTACGAAATTCGCCGGGTCCGCTAGTTGAGATATAAATAATAGTAAAAAAATGTATGCAAAACAGTATATAAATACTACCTTTAAAACAAACAAGTACCTAACTTTCACAAAACACCAAGTTTCACTGTTAAAAAATATTTTAAAAGTTTATCGAGTATTGGTACATTGGTATACTGAACAAAAAATAAAACCTCTCTCCCCTTAAATTACTACTGAACCACCAAGATCATAATAAGAATGGAATAAAGAGATTCTTCGTCCCAGAAAAATCCAATGAAAAAGAGTTTATTAAGACGAATAATTATAATTTTATTGTTTTTAATAAAAAAAACATAATTTAGATTAAACCATACTTAAGTTCGCCAACCCTGTAAACAAACATCTAATCGCTAAAAACGATACGCGACCGTGGGATCCAAAGTGTATTATCAGAGAATTCGCTTTCTTTGTTCCTTTGAAAGTCATTCAATTAAAGTTTTTATCACACACTTAAATAAATCGAAATGAAATGGTCAAAGTGAAATTTTACAAATCAATGAGATAGTGATGTGATGACTTATCAATGAGTGCACTCATGTTTTTTATGAGTGAACCTCAAGTGATCAAGATTATGATAAGCCTCAAGTGATCAGAGAGATTTCTAATATCTTAATAGTCAATTTAGGAGTGATCATGTTCAAACATCACTCTCGAGAACAGAAGTTTAGAAAAGCAAGAAATTTTCAGTTAATAAAATTAAATGGGGTAAAAAGTTTTCCTATTAATTTCCATCAATACCATTAAGTTTACGTACAGAATTGCAAAAACTGAGTGTTTGTCTATAAAGTTTCATTTAGTTACCATTTTAATAGGTAAATCTTTTTTATTCTTTATTCATTCTAGGGACTTTGGTAAATATATTTACACGTCAGTCCCGTCGTTATTGTAGTACCTAAATCTTTTGATTAGACAAATTTATATCTTTTCATGTCTCATATTCTAAAAGTAACTCATAACTTGCCTAAAATGGGGTTGAAAGTGATATGTGGCGGCCCTAGGGCTGTAATAAATTTGAAAAAAGAATAGGGGGTGTCATGTCAAATCGATATCTGTAATCTCTTTGGACTTTTATTTACCAAAGGTATGTAGGCAAAGGCACAGAAGCCTATACAGCTTATTTTGCTACATTATAAAATAATTTTGTAACATTTTTCTTATTAAATATTTTTTTAGAATATTCTGTTTGTTTTCACTTTCCTCATATTCAAAATGAAAAGTAGAGTGTTTACTTCGGGTGTATGGACCCATAACAGTCTCGAACTATCGGCGCCCTCACTTCGTTCGGGCGCCAAAACACTCGACTGTTATGGATGTCATACAGCCCTTGGTAAACAATCTACTATTATCTTTTCGACGGCTTACATTGATTGCTCCGCGGAGTACCTAGTGCAAGTGAGAAATGGTTCTACCATGATTCACAGTCAGTAGGTCAGCTGCCATGATTCACAGTCTCCCCGCGACATCCATGTCACATTACCGTTTTATAACTTTTTTCGGTCCAGCACCGGTACAGGTTATTAAGTAACTACTTACACAAGTTCCCATCACATTCAATTTATTATTATCTTTGAAGCTATTACAAGTTCTTTAATATTCAATTAATATTAGATTATCATCAACAACGTCAGTAAACGCTGATTTAATAATATGAAATTCATTAATTGGTAGTTAATAAATGCTTATTATATATTTTTAATCGGCTTATATACTTTTGTTCCTTTACTTATTATTAGTGAACGGTGTGGGTGTTTTTTGATCTGGTCTTTCTATTTTTATTTCTGTGTCTATAATTCTTTTTTCTATAGTAGCTATGTCTAATCTCAATAGTAAATCTTAAAATTAAAAATATACAACATTTTCGGAACTAGTTATTGATATAGGAACAAAATTGCAAAATTATATTTAAGGTACTGATACACCTGCTAAAATACCGTAAAATTTTAAATAGGAGCCTAATTTTCAAAAAGAATACACCTTATACTACGTTTATTATAATTAACGTCCGTAACATAATTCGTAACTT
This sequence comes from Chrysoteuchia culmella, assembly GCA_910589605.1. Lineage (NCBI taxonomy): Eukaryota > Metazoa > Arthropoda > Insecta > Lepidoptera > Crambidae > Chrysoteuchia > Chrysoteuchia culmella. Next base: position 12,892,841 of record OU342651.1, on the reverse strand, counting down.
GTATGTTAATAAAAAAATCGGCAAGCTTTCTAATAGGCAATCTAGTGAGATGATTCCAGTGAAGTCCCTGCAAGCCCCACGTAATAACGGTTGAATGACAAAATCAGTATACAACCCATTGACAGTACCTATACAGACATTGACAGTACCCCATTGACAACATTAGTCTTTAGCCATTACAAAGGTTGTTGACATAGTAACTATTAAACGACAATAAGAAATCGAAAGGCCACACCGACTGACACAGTTCTATAGTTCAAGCATAGTTCAAAAGCATCACGACCGATCATGGTCCAAACACCATAATCTGAAATCGCATCAATCATAAAAACTAATGTCGTTTCGTCACACCTTTTGTATGAAGGTTGGATGCCAAAATAGCGATCACGAATTATAACGTAATATTTACGCTTAATTAAACTTTTGGTACATGGACATTCCTTTATATCATATATGGCGTATCTTTGAAGTAATAAGCGTTATGGTTCTGATGCTTTGGCAGTATGTTCTGCTCCATCAGGTTTGTAAGATTACGTTATCTACCGTCATTCATAATTAAAAATGGGCATACGTTGCGTATAGGCTTAGATATGTTGATAATAGTCATGACTATCTTTAAACTTAAATAATAATTATTATCTTTCTATCGATCGTTCAGTAAATTGATCTCTTAATCGATTAATTAGTAATACAACCTTGTATCACTTATAAAGCTCTCTCGTTATTAATCAATAACACTGCAATAATTAATAGCACAACAACCAATAAGAGGTTAAGACTATACTGCTCTTATTTTAGGCGAACCTCCATAATGATTAATCCACAGTCATAAAACTTAATTGATGTCTGTGCTATAAAATTCTGTAATGTTGTGTCGGAGTAAAAGCGATAAAACACTTTATCACAATTTTACCCGACTCCCAAAAGAACGATGTCCTTTCTATCCAAGATACCTAAGTATGAATTTTATTGATTCACAGCAAATAACATTTTAAATGCAGTTGCAAAACGATAATAGCAACAAGTAGGAAATACCATTTACACGATAATAAATTATAAAACCAAATCACTCATTTAATGCAAAACCAGACAATTCTTGAAATTGCTACTAAATATATGTTCATACATACATGACATCACAGCAACCAGGAAACTAACTTGTGACAATTATTACATTACAAAGCTAGTGTAACCTGCTCTAAAATTGCGTGTACTTGTGAAACAAAGTTATTAAAAATGTACACACGACAACGGGTCACGACAACTTTACAGTGTGCTCTCGGGAGCACCCTTAAGCCGTTGGCTGATCACTGCGTATATGGAAACCCTTCCAGTATTCAGATCACCACCGGTGCGTCTGAGATGTAGGAGGGTTACCATTAATTCATAGAAAAGTTTATGAAAACCCTTCCAGTATTCAGAGTACCGGTACGTCTGAGATGCGAGAGGGAGATTAAATGCTACTCTGCTTTTAGTTTCAAGTTTACAAACGCAATTTAAGCATTACATAAGGATAACTATGAACTATACCGCAACTTTACGCACAACCTTTATGTTACAGGACTAAATCGTTGTAGGAATAACGGTTACATAACGTTGTAGTTGTCTACATCTATTCAACAGTTATATAACCGAAAGACGCATAAGACATGTTTTATACGATCAATCTGTTTGGTGGGATATCGCTCACTCTCTCCATTTGGCACGCGCCACTTGCGATCTGAGATCGGGGAGCATAGCGCCAAACTCCCTCCCGCGTTTCAGATAGCATCTAAGTAATTTTATTCTATCTATTGCTCAGAGTAGAGGAAGCGTTTTCAGTTTTAAGAATTGTAAACTACACTGGAAAGCCTCCCGCATCTCAGACATACCGGTGCTAATACTGGAAGGGTTTCCATAAATGTTTCTATGAAGTATGGAAGTAAACCCTCCCGCATCTCAAACGTACCGGTGCTTTGAATACTGGAAGGATTTCCATATACGTGTGATCACTGGTAATAGCGAATAGTCCAGACATTTTAGTCAAAAAAGGGGTCAATCTCGGAATAAACACCTTAATTTTCGTGTTCTAAAAGTTGTCTTAAAAGTCCCATAAAATCTGGGGCCCAATTCTGCTAATGGTTAGTCACAATCGTATTCCAGTGGTGTTTCAATCGTAGTGCTGTTTTACACAGTTCTTGTTACAACAGTGTAAATAAACACTACTATTGAAACACCACTGAGAGACCATTATGACAAAAATTTTGCAGAATGACCCCCTGGTCCCTTCGCGCCGTCAGATATAGCGGTCATAAAAACCAATTTTTCGCGATTATCTTGGTTCCTATAGCTCCAATGATGTTAACATACAAATAATATTATTGTAAAACACAGAATTTGTGACCAATTTTGTTTAAAAAAATGTTTCATACGCCCCACCATTTGAGATAGAGTGCAGAGAGCCCGCAGCACCCAACCCCATGCCTGGTTAAATGCCGCCTCCTGGTTGGAGTTTTAAATCATGCCCTTAACATTTTGAACCTTATAATAAACACAATTTATATGCTGATGGGCTGCTGCACTTGTCGTAGGAAGATTGGACAACTGGACAGGTTTAAAAAGTGTTGTTTTTTTTAATACGATCAACCGTTTTTTAAATAAAGGGCAGAGAGCCTGTACCGCCCAGCCATACCACAGAATACTTAATAGTACAAGCCATACTCACTCTAATGCAAGAAACTCTGATGTCCGTTCATTACCTCCGTCACACAACTTTTGCACTGTTCAAAAAAGTGAAAAGAGTCTTTCATTAAATATCTACAAAAACTTACCTATTTCGAACAAACGGGCTCAAGGCTTTCTACAAGAAAACTGCCCTGAGGGTGCATATGAACCAGCATATGAATTGTATTTATTACCAGGTTCAAAAATGGTACGGCATGATTTAAAACCCCCGGAATGGGGTTGAGTGCTGCGGTCTCTTTGCTTTCTATCTCAAAAACGGTGGGTTTTGTAAAAAAATGTTTTTACAAAATTGGTCACAAAACTGTGCTTTACAATTATTATATAAATGATAACATCATTGAGCTATAGGAACCGAGATAAAAGCGAAAAACTGATTTTTATGACTTTTGATATTGAATAGCTGACGGCGCAGGGACCAGATTTTGTGAGACTTTTGAGAAAACTTTTAGAACACTAAAACGAAGGTGTATACGAGTTTACAGCTTGTCCTCTCTCATTCCGAGGTGAAACCACTTTTTTTTTTTTTTAAATTGCCCTCTCGCCGCCATACGTCCTGGGGGACCCTTGTGGCACTCACCCCTATGACTGGTGGCCCGCCCGGCTACCCAGGCCTCGTCGCGGCTGAGAGATGGCCGAGCAAGTGTGGCCATCTCTCCAGACGGTGGGGATCACCTACCTCCTTCCATCTGATCCCACTACAGCGGAATAAGGTGCGCATAGCGCTGCCTCCTTCTGCCTACCCGCCTGCGTCGGATCCGATCCGCGTGAGCATCCTGCTCGCGGATCCGCTCTGATGCCTCCTTTTGTGACATGACATATTCACAAAAGGAGACAGCCGCCTCCCAGCATCTCTCGGTGGCCAGCATGGCGCGTGCCATACCGGGCAGCGAGAGATCCCACCCTGTCGCAGCGACCAGAGCACTACGCTGCGGAGCCCAGGCAGGGCACACCGTAATAGAGTGCTCCGTACTGTCCTCCGCAGCGCCGCACTCATGGCACTGCGGGGTCGCTTCCCTTCTGATCCGGAACAGGTACTTTCCGAAGCAACCATGCCCGGAAAACCCCTGCGCAAGTCTGAAAGTCAGCGACCCGAACTCCCTATCACACCACTCTCGGAGTACTGGACGGATTGCATTGGCCGTTCGTCTTCCAGTCGAATCCGACTCCAGCAACAATCCCCAATCACTCATCAGCGCTTCCTCGGCGCGGCGTCGTGTAGCCGCGATCTCGTCGGGGAGGTGAAACCCCTAATATGACTGGACTAGAAGGAACTTTGCTGACGTGCGCGACTGACGCCTGCTTTTGTTATTATTTTATTAATTAAGTTATCGTATGAATAAGTTTATTCATCATATTCTCTGGATATTTGTGATACAAAGTGTAAGTGAATTGTCATTTGTACATCGCTTGCAACCTTTAAATTTCAACTACTGCGTAAAGCCTCTCCCAAAATTAATGGTTTTGCTATAATGGTACGGTTGGCTAAAGCAACCAGCAATATTTCAAACACAAACTTAAAAGTAGTAAGTAGATGTTATGCGTCGCCACTTTGTTTCGCGAAGCACTATAGTACCTAATCCATTCATTTCCCTCTGTACGATTTTGAATTTCTTCATTATTATTAATATGCACTTACCTCATTCGTCGTAATGTTATTTCAAAAGACACTGCAGTCTCCTTATGGCTCCTTAATCTGATAGTACACCCACGGGACAAGACAAGAGTGGGTTACCTACGCTCTACATACATAAAATCAACATTCATACAGTTAAGTATCATAATTTTTGCAGTTAACACTCTGTCTGTATCGAAACTATGACTTCACTTGCTCTAAAGTACAATGAACTAGCCTGAACCATAAATTCTTATTTAACTGGCAGCAAAATTGCCATTTCAACTAGATCACTTAACTTATCAAAGACTAAACGTTTGCCGATGGCCAAACCTCAAATCTTGGCCTTCATTGCACTGCCTACTCTCTGAGTCATCTCGCCCACTGTCATCTACCACTCGGCTTCTGATATTATTATGCTTTGTATAAATATTAACGGCTTTTTCGACCTTGAATAGTAAATTTCGTTAGACAACCGTTGACTACCAATGTCATTGCGACGTATTGATTGATGGTTCTGCTTCGAAGTTCGCATTATTTGCGAAGCTGATGATAGTATCATGATTAACTGAATGAGTCAACTTTATTATATAATTATAGTTTCTGGTGGGCTAATCCATAAAAGGAGATCGCGGCTGTTTCGTTTGCTCTAATGTGGAATGTTGGTAATTTCATTTCTAGCTAACGGCAACAAAATTTTATTAAAAATTAATTAATATACGTATAAAGATCAATCGTCGTCGTCGTCGTCGTCTCAGCCACATGACACCCACTGCTGGGTATAGGCCTCCCCCAAGGGGGGGTTTGCCATAATCGCCACGCTTGGCATCGGGCTGGCGATCGCAGTATGGCCAAGTTTGTAGGAGACGCTGCTGCCCGTCTCCTGAAGGCTGAGTCCCTTAGTCGCCTTTTACAACACCCACGGGATGAGAGGGGGTAGTGCTATTCTAAGCCGACACTACATAGCTTATGAGCCAAATACTTTCCTTCGTTATCAAAATCAGAACCTCATTTTCAGCCGATGTAGTAGTCGTTTTAAAAGGTTTTTGCGGTTTATAACGCATTCATCTGTTTTATTGTGTACCTAACCGATATTAAATTGGTCAAAATCCGAATTCGGAAACCAAAACAAGCCGTAAGTAACATCACAAAACTTTATAACATCCATCTTACTATAAGACTGTAATAAAGCACCCCATTGCTGCTTAATCAAATAGCTGAGCAGCGGAAGCTTACCAAACAAAAATTTTATCTTCTTCAGAAACAAAAGTGCTTTGCGATATTGAGCTATACAGTGTAGATAATAAGCACACCTGTGATAGCACTTAATGTTCATCAGATCCTGCTGTTTACGACGTCCGGCAGACGAGTCAACGAACGCTGAAGCTCCAAAATTAGCCAGTGCGAATGCTATCCACGACACTGTTGTCGGTGAGATAATAATCTTCATACGTGTTTGGCCTCCCTTGTTTTAGGGTATAGATGTCATAAATAAACTTCGTGGAAGCTCCAGACCTGTTAAGGAATTCGCTTAACAAATAAGTAGAACGATGTAAAACAGAACTATGTTGCAATTTGAATAAATTCAACTTGTACTGAGAATACTAGAAATGGCTGGGTTCGCGGAATTAGTCTGTTTGTAAGTCGGTAAATTCTAAGCTAGTGACAGTTAAAAGGTTTGGGACTGTATTAAACTAAGCGTTAAATAAATTCAATACCTGGGTCAGTTAAGAGGTCTTTCCGACATTTAAAATGCGATCTTTTGATAATCATCATCATTAATCCATCGTCTTCACTGTTAGAATTTTTTTTGAGTATAGGTAACAAAGTATTATCGATGTGAACTTTTGACTTGCTTGAAAAACAAAAGAACGTCAGCGTCTTAAACTTACCTAAAATTATTTTTCAGCAGATTTTAGAGTTTTGTTATAGCATTTTCTGAAGAATCTGCCTTCTAATTGTCTAATTTCAAATCTATCACAATCCCTTTTAAAGGTATTGTGATTGTGATAGTGATTTATGGAATTGTCAAACTTATAGTCGCAATCCCTTTCGGAAAGAATGATGTTTTAAATGGCACTCATTTGACACTTCTCCATACATTTGAAAGATATTTTCGAGTGTTACTTTGCTTAGACAGTTCAATTTCGTTAATTCAATACCTTTCAAAAAGCTTCCCAATCACAATCCCTATCAAATGTCTATCGAATGTAATATCTTTCTATCTCATTATGTAGTCTTTCTAATCATCCTGAAGTATGTAAATATCTTTCAAATGACGAATTGAAAGGGATTGCGATAGATTTAAAAATTAGACAATTAGCCCCCTGTTCTTTTTCAGAATACACTCATGATCATGATCTTTAATGATTCAGCCGTCTTGAAATCAAAAAGCTAACTATCATCTAATATGTCAAACGAGTAGGTACTACCTGTGTTCCATTAAAATCGTGTTTAATCCTACTAATAATATAAATGCGAAAGTATATCAGCTTGTTTGTTTGTTCCTCGTTCACACAAAAACTACTGAACCAACTTGGATGAAATTTGGTATTCAGATAGAAGATAGCCTAAATAGAAATAGAAAAAGAAGAGAAAGCATAGGATACATTTTATCCCGATATTCCCACAGGAAAGGGAACGACGCGAGTGAAACCGCGGGCGGCCGCTAGTATGAGTATAAAACCTACACATGTTTGACACCTCATTCAAAGGCACTTCTCATCTGCGCCGGCGCCTGGAGGGGGGGACGTGGGTCTGACTCATTCTGACGGATTCCGTGTCAATGTAACACTGCGTGCCTTTATAGGGCTGACAATGAAGATGCAATGGTGAGAGTAAATTTTAATAATTCTATTTATTTACCTATGCCGATTTTCTAAAGATGCTTAGGTACTACATTAGTAATTTAAGCATTCACAATGTTGTTGGTTCTCAAAGACCAATTTTATATTAACCAGCTTCTAAATAATAAGGATACATACAATCGTCACTATGTCCTTTACATTGAGATTTTTCATTTTGGATCTCATTTTCTTACCAATTATCTATCCAGACAAATCTATCTTAGATGCGGGCCAAAGTTTTAAAAACTATACAGAGCTTCTGCATATTTTTGCGTTTTCTACATTTTCCAAATGCTAGTACGTATTAAAAAAGAAGGTATATAAGTATTAAGTTCAGGACCTATACGTAAGCTCCGTTTAGATTGCAGGTAGATAGGTTGTGGAAATGTCAGAAAAACTTAGCTATTTATTTATTTTTACTGTGATGCTGATGACCCTACATTAAGCACACTTCGCCGACAGAGTTAATTTGAAGTACTGTTTTTCTGATAGCCGAGATTAAGCCGGTCACCATCAAGCTACATTTAATCTTTTTGTGACATTAATTCAACCGACTTGTGTAGTTGTGTCTTCATGTACAGCCAACAGCACCTAAGGCTTTACATCTGCACTCCGAAAACCGCCGCTATTACGAGCAACATAAGGTCGCTCTCAAGGTCAAAGTGTAAAGCCGTGCGTGCTGTTGACTGTACCTCCGTATACTTGAAACAGGTGCCAACATCGCAGTGTGTAAGTATCGATAAATTTCAAGCGACTACATTCAGTTTGGAGTTTTAATTAAGATATAAAGAATTTCTTAAGTTTTGTTTACAATTTACAAAAATACATATGTAGACTTATACGTATATTTTTTTCGTCTTGTCATTTTATAAGCAATTTTAAATCTGTTTAAGTTTAAATAAGTATAAATAGCTCTAGTTCGATTAGCATCAAAATATTTACACCTATTAAGACACGAGTTATTCCAACTCGTGCCAGGAGCCTACAGCCCCATGGTAAGACACCACAGACAGAGGAACTTTCAAATACTTATTTTCTTCTTCTTAACTGATTCTTCTTATCGTGTCGACTCTGGCTATATTTGTGAGCACCAAAATTTATTATTGTATGACACACAACCGAGTTGATGCAAATATGCAAGTGATCATCATTTCACTGAAACATTGTTGTACGCTTGCGATATTACAAACTTTATAAGGCGCTACTCGGAAAAAGTATGGATTTTGATATAAAACTATAGCACGGTTACAGTTGTTACAAATCTAGCAATAACATATATATTTCTTCATACCTTTATCTAGATTCATATTGTTTCAAAAACACGATTTTATGATTTTGCCTCGACACTTTTTCTTTTCGAAAAGACCTCTAAAAAATACTAAAATTCAAGATTATTCTTAAATGGGGTTACTTTCACTATTGGAAATTGGGTTAAATAAGTGGACACCAATAATATTTTGGATCGTTTAGAAGCATTTTTTTTTATATCGCTGTAGTATTTTAATACGAAGTGATTTTGTGTTTTTTTTGCCTAATCTGCAAAATCGGTCTCGCTCCCGTGCGCGTCGTTTTTCATTGCTATCTCGCTTCAGCACATTTTTTTTGAGTATCGCTTTAAATGCACAGACTGCGCGTAATTTAGATTTGCTTCTTTAGTTCCTCAAAGTTAAGTACTACTTATAGCATAAAGTTTTGGCTACACCGTGTAGATATTAAACAAACTGTTCTGTATATTATTTCTCTGTATATGTCTCTGTATTTTGTTTCCATTATTTTTTGTCATAAAAAATATAATCATTGTATCGTCTCGTTTACCGTTTAAGTAACTTTATTATTGTGATTTATTAGTGTTTATTATTATATAATCAAGCAACACTAACATTGTATCAACAAAAACATGATTGAGATATACAAAAGTTAAGCTAGTTACGTCCGTCGACTCTACCATCGCTCCGCATTTTCAAGAATCAAGATGCTGAGTCGGCGGCTGGAAGCTCTGATAAATTATGATAAGTTATGACATTGAAAAATAAAATTTTACAAAAAACAAATGGATGAATAATAATGATATTAATCAACAAAATTGCAACAATGAATTACATTATTAAAAATTAGAGTTCATAAAAAATATTAAAGGTATAAAATGTCAGAATAATAATATTAAAAAGAAATTGTGATTAATGAAAGTAGATGTAACACCGCTTATCCTAAAGTTAATTCATCCTATGTAATACATCCGATTAACATTGATAAACATCAGATGAACAAGATAAACCGAATGTGGTTTTAATCCAATCTCCATAATTCGTTAGCCAACTGTAAAAAACGTTTAAATCGAAAGTTAACTCGTCCAAACATGCTTTTTGTAATCATAAAATATTTTAACCCGAATTTTCTTTGACACGTTCAAAATACATGCAAAATACTGACTAAATATTAAAAAAACCGGACAAGTGCGAGTCGGACTCGCCCACCGAGGGTTCCCCAAGTAGTTCAGGAGAGTCGCGCAGTTTTTCCGAAGGGAGCGGAACTTTTTGCATAATGTCGATTGTCCTAAAGTCGTTTGTCATACATCAATTGGCATAATCATCAAATAGCATAACACTAATATCACATAATTTTTCCTTCGCATAACTTTTAAGTAGCATAACTGTCTAAAGGCATATTATTATGAAGCATAATAAATTAAATTCCTAATTTCATTTGGCATAATATTAGGCAGTCCTATAAGAAGTAAGTCCTAAAAGAAGATATTACTTTTACTTTGCCAAACATTGATCTAGGACTTCTAGGTCAACGAAAAGTACCCTATTGATTCCCTCGAGTTTGCTCGAGTGTCTAAACAATATACGTATTTTAGGGCATACGCGAAGAAATTTCAATAACAGAACACACAGCGCCATCTAGTAACGAGTGTAAGAACTAATCTTTACATTTTATAGTTACATATTAGCAAAATTCTTAACTTATCTCGATCCCTCTACGCGTTCCCAAGTTTTACACGAAAATCAGGTTCCAAAACTAAAGACTATATTCTTATGGTTTGATTACAAATGTTTAGTTTTTAGTTTTTTTTTCCTGTATTAATAGTTAAAGACGATATTACATGCAAAAACTCCTAATTCTAGGTCAACGGGAAGTACCCTATGAATTTTGAGTCTCTTGAGAGTGTAAAAATCTAGGTTTTTTTTGCTAAATAAACGGTCCTATCTTTCTTTTACCTCCACGCGTTCCCGAAATAATCGAAAACTGACGGATGGACGGACGGACGGACAGACGAACAACAAAGTGATCAAGGGTTCCATTTTTTTGAGGTACGGAACCCTAAAAATTACGTTTTTTAGAAACACGTTAAATAAATTTTCAGCATCAGAACTACATGTTTGACTTTTTAAAAAATGATATTATTTTGTGTGTAAGGAAGTATTATGATTGTTGATGTGGAAAAATATTAACGTTTATCTAACTGAATCTTTTTTTTTAGTGACAAAACAAAAATTACGTAATTATCCAAATTCTATACCTTAATTTAGCAAGAGGTTTACTCTAAATGAGTCAACCTCTTGCTAAATTAAGGGAAACATGACGACAAACAGAACACTTTCTTTTGCAAAAGTTACTTTATAATTAATCAAATCTTCTAATGAGGCATTTCCAAGTTGTAGAAAGATTTACGATAAAATGAGAGTTTTTAATTAAAAAAGATGATAAACATTCCCAATGTCGATAATCATTGGCTACTTTTCCCAACTGCTTTCGAACTTAATTCACTGAATTTATTAGCGACGTTATACTATTGTAACTTAGGTATGCCTTTCCCTTGAACTTTGCCACAAAAAAAACCCCGATACAATCATTAAAAGCACCTTTATTTAGGATAAATAATACTTAAGTAAAATACTATACTAGTCTCTATTATTTTACATTAGTTAGTTTACATTAAAAAAAAAAAAAAAAAAAAAGGTTAAGGTGAATAAATACATAAATACAGGGTTGAAAAAAGACGTAGTTGTAGGGAAAGAACCCTAAATATTAGGTAGCAAATTTTACAGGATAAAAATTCCTTTATTTTAAAAAATAAGTAAAATTTGGAGGGAAAGGACTCTTAATATTGATGATTGCAATTTTTTCTTTAAAGGAAACATTGCTTTTTTTTCAAAAAATAGTCAGCTATCTAAAGTGCACAGATGATCTTTATGATTGACACTATCGAATGGTACATGAAAATAACATGTTTTTTTTTATCTTATTTATGTCGGTTCTATTCCCTGTTTAGACAAGTAATTTATCAAAAATCTTTAAGGAATACAGTTTACTATTTTATTTAAAAAAAAAAGAATGTTTCCTTTAAAAATTGTTATCATCAATATTAAGGGTACTTTCTATCCAACTATCGCCTTTTTTTCACCCTGTATAATTCTAACTTCGGAAAATCACTTCTTATTCTGTTACCTACCTTTAAAGCAAACACGAAGAAATTATGATATCAACTACACTACGTCTTACGTACACTTAGTACGAGTCTCTTAAAACAAAATATAAGAAGCGACACAAAACCACAGATTAATAAATAGTACAAAACGCCTCGACAAACCTATCATCCGTAATTGAATCACATCAAAACGCATTACATTATGGGTCACCGAGGATCCTAAGTCTCCCATGCCCATGCCGGTTACGTCACGATACTTATGAATGAAGAATGACGTGCATGGTGCATGGTGAGACGTAAGCGATTAACTGTCAAAATGAAGCGGAATCGTGCGTCAGTTTTCTATTAAACACGGCTTTCCTCCGAACGCTACGCTATTTTTTTTTATGAAAGACGGGGAGACTAAGCCTTCATCATACCTGATGTAAAGTATTGATAAGGCTGAAGTTGGAAGCGAGCCTCCCCCGGAATCCTCAGCCTCTGAGGAACTGGCTATCTTATCTCTAACTGCCGGAACACAACAATGCTGAAAACATTGTTGTTATGGCAAACAGGCTTTGATAGCTAGCCAGGCGGACTTACAACAAGTCCTACCACCAACCACACCAAATACAATATACTGTACCCACGCTGAATCGAACCCCGGACCCCTGGGTCTGATACCGGTGGATGTACCGCTAGACCACAGAGGTGGTTAAAATTATATTAGGAAGCAAGGTTAGATTTTGATTCTGATAACACTGGAAAATTAAACTTACGTTCAGACCTACAAAAGGTTTATGTTACGGCTTAGCTACTCAATATTTTGTGCCTATAATATACCGAAAATGAAAGTAAGGGTACATTTTACGTATAGACGACAAGTCAGACGGTTTGTCAGTACTAGAATTGATTGATGGTGGAAATAATCGCAATGGCTGCCAAATCCTGGCACTGGCTGCTTTTACCAAATGGAACAGAAATAGTGAGGAACGCGGTCAAGACTTCTTGATCCAACTGCGAACGTTTGACTTTAAATTGTGGTTATTAGCATTGCTTTCGCCTAAGTCTCGCTTCGGACCTGTATTGATTGCCAGTGGTGGACAGACCTACTCCTTACGCAATGCAGCGTTATTCAAGAATTAAGCGACAACCCGATGGAGCGATAAGAGTGACAATCATTGACACGGCCGGTCTACCGTTTTCACCAAAACGTGTCTGTTAAAATTCCAGCACATTATTCAAGCACGGATTGTTTACAGAGTTGATTAATGACGGATTTGTCGATTTCGATGCTAATGGGTGTCGTTAGGCAAATTAGATGATAACGTGGGAATATTGACGGTTCTATATGGTTTTTAAAATAAGTATGTGGGTGTGGGTAGCATGTGGTGCTTGCAGGTGGTTTATCTTGGGATATTACTGAAGTCGAAAATAGCAACATTGATCAAAACGAAACTAATCAAGAAAAAAATGTATTTCTGACATTGACGGTCTATGTCTTCGAGCCTATCACAATGAGTAGGACATGATGATGATATGATGATGTCGCCGAATGTTACCAAACCAAAAGTACGAAGAAAGAAGAAAAATAGAGGAAAAAAACCATGCCTGTTTTACGCATTTGTTACTACTTTGTATTTGTGTAAAATTTGATTTATGTAAGTACAGTCAACAGCACGACAGGTTTTACAGTTTAACCTTGAGAGCGCCTTTATGCCGCTCGTGATAGCGGTAGTTTTCGTTGAGCAAAAGTCCCTAAGAGTAGAAGGATGCGTAAAAGAATTTCTACCAGTACTTATAGAAAATGGTTCTTTGTTATTACATAGAAGTGTGAGAATAAGTTTGTTACAGTCAACTAGTTCTTAAAATAATTAAAAATGAGTCACAGGATGAAAGTAGCTTTTCTCATTAGGAAGCCCAATGGTGCCGATCAGAAACGGCCTCTGCAGTTTATGACCAGTTTTTTTTAATTATATACAATCATACGCTAGAACTGATGTTGCATAAAAAAAGTTGTGGTACCACTATACAAACAATCTTGAGCGTCATTACACCGTGAAAGTACTAAGAAAGTTTAATAAGGAGCCGGTGAAAATGATCGATCAGTCGCTACTTGAATCGATATAGAATAGCGAATCAATTATTGGTGTGAATTTATTAATTTCGCAAAGTTTAGATCAAATCGATCGGTCATTTTAATGGCGAAATGTTTTTAGGTGTCGTGTAATGAGCGATACTGAACCATCATGAGAGTAATTTATTATAATAGGATGCGAGTGGAGATAAAATTATTTCGAAGTATTGTAACTGGACAGATACGAAACGTCATTGAACTTTATGCAAATATTTTAGATGGTCAAAACAAAAAATTGGTGCTTAATCCATTCTGTACGTCTTGTCGAGCCCAGACAAAAAATCTAATTAACTTTTTATACTTACATGTGTATTGACAACACACGGAATACAATTAAAAAATACTGAAGAAATTATGAACATTAAAAATGAGTAAGTTAGTACCTATGTAATGTTATGGGTCTGATTCCATGTTAGAGATATAAAAAAATGAGCTACTACAAAATTACAAATGTAGAACCCTCCGTCACAGAATATGACAGTCGCATAACATAAAAGAAAGAGATAATATTCAACACTACAGTCGAGTGCTACTATAAAACAATAGAACAAGTTTTTTTTTACTTTGCCAAATACAATTAGCTAATGTGTTACCGCGAATAATTAGGAAATGGCAACAATATGATTGGCTTGCGACGTTACCTGCTTCCATGGTGCGGAACAATGAAATAAATACGGAACGGATCGAATATCATCTAAGTATTTCTTCAAAGACTTTTCATTAGACAATCTAATTATAACGATCATAAAGTTTTGTGCAACTTGGTCTTTGTATATGAATCGATAACTATGGATGGTTTTTCTAGAAATAGATTTCGTCTATGATTCTAGGCCGTTGCCTAACCTTACTCAAGAATGAGGCATTTCAATGGAAAAAAAATATTTCAAATCCATTCCTAACACATGCCATTTAAAAAATACGAAATAGAAAAAAAACTAAATCTTTTGCTTGTGTCCAAGCTGAGTTTCAGATATAACTTATTAATTTTGTATTTTACAATGCTATTTTTATGTGATAAATATTAAACAAAAAAATATAGTAGAAAAATCACATCAGTGGGTTTTACCTTTTTTATTTTTCTTTCCTTTATTTCGACAAGTGGCCAAAACCACATTACAACCTTGTCTCAAAATACCCTGGAACTTAAAACAGCTGTTTAAAACCGCTATCGTAAGATTACATTTGTTAGATACCACCCACCCTCGTTGTGGTTGGTTTTATTACAAACTCCCTGCGTTAAATATAGAACGACAGGTGGACTTTAATAAACCCTTTTTAGGGTCCCATTCCTTAGAAGGAAATAAGAATACCGTTTAAGAAAGATCACTTTTTTATCTGTTTGTCTATTTGTCTAAATACCTTTTTCCTCGAATGAAGTTATCTTCTTCTTCTTTTTGTGAAGTTTGGATTTCACCAATGTCCAATTTTTGGCTCAGTAGATTGTTTCTATACACTCATTGCTTCATCAAGGCGTCTTGTGTGAGTACTTACAGTTTAAGAAGTGGTGGAAGTCAAGTTATCAGTAGGCCTAGCACGAATTACTTTTGAGTAAGTATCGAGGAAGTAAAGTAAAAAAATATATGAGATATTCATTTCATATGAGATATTCATCATATTCAACATAATTATGCAGCGTTCCGACCGGACGTAAACGGAACTACATTTTTTAACATTACGTGCTCGATACTTACTCGATAATATTTCGATAGTTATTCGTGCTAACCCTACAGGCGTATGACTTTAAAGATTTGACAGATATTTTAATCCCTCGAGTAAAAAGTGTTGTCAATCAATCAATGTGACATAAACTTTTAGTTTTCGTTAACTTGTTGTGAAGTCATCAGTAACATGATCACGTTGCAGTTTGTATACTTACCTAAATAAGAATAAATACAGACACACATTTCGAAGCATGTTTGAGAAAAAATAAATACTAGAAAATAATAGTGTGAAGTAATCTACATTATAACTAAATTGTTCCGCTGCTTTCTACCATCTCGTATCCTACTAGCTAGAAATACTACATTTAACTCGCCACCACTTATATCTCACCACATACGCAATTTCAGCAGATTTGCGCATTAGCTCATGTAAACACTCGACACAGATGTCTGACGCCCTTAGTCATACAACATAATTTACATACATCTTTATCGGTCAATGATTACAGCGGCTGGACAGCAGCCAGCGCTATGACGCTTATTAAATCTTGTCTGGCTTCAATGGACCAGATAGAAAACAAGCAGATGGAAAAATACACAGATCTATCTAATATATTCGTCGAAGTCTTGATTAAAAACAATATACTTAAATACCTTCATAGTCATACATATTATTACCATTTTGTCCCGCACGCTACAAAGCTTTTCAATATATTATGGTGATTTCAAATAGTTGCAAACATCAAAGGTCATGTTTCATAAGTTTTAAGATGCTTCTAGTATCTGTGATTAAAGATTTTGTAGTAATTTGTGTACAAACTTCGTTAAATACTTTGATTATTTGTTCAGCCGGTAACAAAATACTCTAGTAAATACATTAAAATTATTACGAACGATATTTGTCAAATATTACGTGTTAAATCAAGTAAGAGCTCATGAACCGTCTAAAAGTACAATCGAGAAAGTTCGAACTTTGCAGCAATAATTAATTGTTCAGGATGAACCTATTAATGATCTATTTTATGTACCCAAACTATTTTATAATACTATTAATTTTTAACAACTAAAAACATCCGTATCATAAAGGTACAATTGGCAGCGACAGGTGGCAAATTAGACAATTTGACAATTTGTGTGTTTCATAAAACATTTGGTGCTATAGGAAAAGGCGACATTGTCAAATTGTCACAATTCTACAATTGAACCTTTCATAAAACATTTGGTCTGACATATTAAAATTTGTAATCGGAAAACTTTTTAATTTTGTATTTTTACAATGCTAATTTTATGTGATAAATATTAAACAAGAAAATATACTAGAAAAAAGCAACTAGTCTCATGTGACGTGACGGGATCCCGCGAGGGCGACATGAGACTAGTTGCTTTTTTCTAGTATATTTTATTATTTGTCAAATTATCGCACATTTTTGATAGGAATCCTTGGTCTGTGTCAGGATGAGGAGTGACAGTTATATTTCTTTTATAAATTCGTGATCGAAAGATTTCGTAATAGAGTTTTGAAAAATAGAAGTTTATAATGTATGATTGCTTTTTATAGAAAAACTATCTTCTGCAGTGATAAAAAAGTATGTTCGAGCATAGCTGTTGACAAACTGTCGACATGTCAAGCTTTATGAAACATTGGTCAACAAGGAATCGATTGTTCGTAGAAGAATTTCACTGAATAATTTGCACGTAAATAAACAACAACGTGATTCATAAGAAGTGTTGTCATTAGCTGACGTTTAAAACTACCATAAAATACTTATTTAATATTAAGCGTTTTCGTAAAACTTTTCCATGAATAAGCTTCGACGGGCAGAGCGCAGACCGCCCGGAAACCGCATTCTGAGAAGCATTGCGGGCGTAAATATTATTGCCAAACCAAACGCTTGCAATAACACACTGAAATGCAGGCCACGTAGGGCCCCCATAGCAACCACACTATGTGGACTTTCCTTTATCTTACGTAAAGAAAATAATAATCGTGCAAAACTTGCATTCATAATGGCTTTTTATATATTTCGATATTAAACTACAAAAAAAAAAACAACTTGTCGCCGCCAATTGTATAGCCTGAAGCGATTGTTGTTTTACATAAATATGTTATATTCGTAATAACTACCTTTGTTGGTACAGTCGGGGAACTGTCCGGTTTTTTAGGAAGCTTTATTTAAAAAAGTAGGTACTAGATATATAGAAAACGTTAAATTACAAATAAATGAACATTAATAGGTATTTTTTTTTTCTTCAACCTTAGTACTTTTCGAGAAAACGTTTCTCAAAAAGACTCTATGATCAACCGGGAAGTTCTCCGATTGTAACGATATTCGTAACACAAGTGCGTCTGAATCGGATGAATGTGTGATTTTGTTAACTTTTTTTATTGATTATGAAGAAAGAGAGGCATATTTCGCTGGAGATGCGAAATATATACTCAAATCTATCTAGAACGTTCTTTAGTAAAAATTTAAAGTGGGAGATGATTCTCCAATTCTATAGGCGAATAATGTTTAGTCATTAGCATAGACAACATAAGGATTGTAAAACCGATCGACACACGGTCTTGTCTATGGCCAAAGAATTAAGGAATATTAAAAATTGCAAAAACATAATAGATATACATAGAAAAATATGTAGATTTTTTCTATATATAAATAATTAAATAGAAATAAGTCAATTTTTGTAGTCTAATTCACTTGGCCGAAATACTTAATCTCCCGGCCGTGAAGTTAGCAATATCGAGGGTACGCAGGAATATTTTGTCAATTAACTACCATCGTGAAGTTTTATCAAAACAAAATAAAGTAAACAAACAAGTTAGAATGGTGAAGTGAATGGTTTTTGATTTAATTTAGTTAAAAGTAAGTACTAGATTAAGATTAGAAGAGTGTGCGGATTTTAGAACCGTTACAATTAAGGACCGGAATATTGTGCGATGAATTTAGACAGAATTTTTAAACTTCTGATGAAAGATCGCCATTTTAAACGCAGATAATCCATATCGATGCCACAATATCTCCAAGGTGGCTATCCCTCATATATACTCTAAAGATAATAAGTACTCCCAGTAGAACATCTAGGCGATGAGCATAGACAAGTTTGCGGGCCACGTGGCAATGAAGACCTCGTCCCGATATCAAAGTTGATTTAAAGTTCTGTTCTGTCAACATTAACAATTTTGTTGTCAAATCAACTTTTTAAACGCAGATAACTCATATCGATACCACAATATCCTCAAGGTTTTTATAACATGCTCACCCTAAAGATGATAAACACTCCAGCAGAACCGCTATGCGATGAAGCATTGGCAGGTTCCCGGGACACCTGGCAATCGAGACCTCGTCCCACTATCGAAGTTCAGATACGGTTCCGTCAACTTTTAGACTTTGGATGTCAAATTGCCATCTAAACCCAGATAAAGCAGTATCCCTCAAGGTAGAATTTTATATCCACCCTAAAAATATCCAGCAAAACCGCTAGGCGATGGTAGGTTCGCAGAACACGTGGCAATCAAGACCTCGTCCCGTTATCAAAGTTCAGTTAAAGTACAATTTTTTACACTTATAATGTCAAAGCACCCTCTTAAACGAATGTGCCGCAGTATCCTTTAAGGTACAATATTATATCTGTTACAGTCAAATCTCATAACCGGTCATAACCACTTTTGACTGCAAAAATCAGACAAAAATAGTTTTGACCAATGCCCTTAGTTAAAATCAATTTTGACTATTTTTCGCAGTCGAAAGTGGTTTTAACTAAGGAATGTTTAGTTATAATTTTAAGAAAATGATAACATGTTATAAAATAACGTATTCCTTAAGTTAGTATTAGAATAGTCATCATAAAAATCAAACAAATTTATTCTGCTTATTTATGTGTGACGAATACCTAGTTTTTGTTAAAAATGGGAGAAAAGAACTAATACGAGAAGTAACTACAAAAAATATTTCTGTAGTACCTATCGTAGGTATTACTTGATTACACAGCCTAAACTGTTATGACATTTGAAATTGCACAACAAAGCTTTTTTATTGCACAAACGTCTGTTTTTGTTACAGCCCTTGTAACATACACATCGTACGTATCGCTGTCCGTCCGGTTCCAGCAGCAGCTTTCCTTGCTGCAGTTCTTAGTGTGATCGTGATGTTTTTGTTATGGTAAGGTAATTTTCACTAACCACCTTAACATTTTATGAATTTTGACCGATAGTCTGAATTTTAAATCCGGCGAAAACACTTTTGACTGATTTTTGCAGTCAAAACTGTTTTTGTATACTGGCATTGGTCAAACCACTTTTGACTGCCAAAATCAGTCATAACCGTTTTTGACTAAACCACTTTTACTTTTACTTGACTATAACATAGGTATCTACCCAAAAGATGATAAACACTCCAGCAGAACCGCTATTCGATGAAGCATTGGCAGGTTCGCGGGACACTTGGCAATCAAGGCCTCGTCCCGTTACCGACGAAACAGCAAAATAATCGTGCAATTTGTAATACCGCCCGGCCCACAATTTTACTTTTCGTTATGCCGAATAAATAATTGGAATTCGCCGTGAAAAATGGAAACTGCGAATTAACGAACTTTTTTGTTATTGGCGTAGCAATTTATTTGATGAATCGGATAATTTTGCTTTTCCTGTTTTAGAGATACTATTTAATAGGATTCGTTTGAGTCCCCGTAGATTTTTTCAAATTCGTTGTTACACGAAAAAAAAACAAAGGAGAATGTTGAACCTAGAATCACTTTTCAAAATCCTAATCCTAAGATATAATATAACTGTTTAATATGAAATCCACAAATAACATTGTTTACATAGTGGATGAATACAGATTATAATTGATTGTGTGGAATGGAAGAGAAGGACGTATTGCATCGACCCCAAATAGAATTGGGATAAGGACAAGGTAATGATGATATCAATTCCAAAGAACTCGGCTTCTGTTCAAAGTCTATTCTGTGGGCACATGACTACTAATGCTAATGATTTTGTTCATTGCACCAACTCGTGCTTATGGTAACTATTACTTGGAAGATCGGAAAAGCAATAGAACTCAACTGCTTGGACGTCTATTAAGTTGTGTAGTAGAACCAGCCTAAAGTATTTGTAAAATATTTATGATTATTTTCTTGCACTGTCAATGCTATTTTTAAGAATTAATGCTAGAAACAAACAATTCTCCAAATTAAGACATGTCTGAGGAATTTGCCAACTTAACATTTTCTTTGTTTGCTTTTCTCTAATATAAAACGTATTTAAGGAGCATGTTACAAAGAACAATAGCCAGCCAACTTTACTCAAGATTTCTAATATCAGTTAACTCTAATGGCACTAACCAACGCCATAAACTTAACTGCAATGCTCTCAACAAGACACGTAACTAAGCGATGCAATTTTGAAATACGTAAGTTGACAACACAATCTTATGTAACGTAAGTCATACATACGACTTGAACTAGTTCACGATAAAGTACAAGTACTTATTTAAATACTCGCGTGTTTGGTGGAATACTAGAATGGTAGTGTACAGTCAACAGCACACCCGGCGGCATTTCAGTTAGACCTTGACCTTTATTTTGCTGGTACTAACGACTGTGTTTGTAGTGCAACTGTAAACCCGGACAGAATCAGAATCATTTATTGCGTTTTATGTGGTAGGTACATTAAAGATCTTAAAGGTGGTTATTTAGTGCATAAGTGACATGTTGATGACTGTACAAATAATAGCACTCATTCGTCATCATTCGATTAATGTTAGTGTTAAAAATATTATTATATTATTACAAATATGAATATTATGTATGCATTTCCAAAAAAGTATAAGCATAAACATTTTATCCGTTGTCTAGTATCCATAACACAAGTTCTTGATGAAACTTACGATGGGCTAGGCTAGATCATCGATCAATTGATTAAGTATATGTTTTTTTATTTTATTTTTATAATGTATTATTATGTTACCTTCCCACGCGACAAGAGCACTCAAGATCAAGGTGTAAATCTTTATTTGCTGACGACTGCACATACAAATTACAAACAATGAAGCAACCAAAGCGGTGTGTTACTTTGAATGTTCCGATGGTAATACATGAGTCTTTCTCAAACTATATGTGGGTTTAACGGTGCTAAGACATGTCACTCAATTTTTTTTATACTTATGTATGTTTGTTCCTGCATAAGTGCAACGAGACGCAGAGATTAAGAAATAAATAACCAAGTTGTATTTTCGTCAGTAATAGGAAAATTGCGTAGTCGTTTAGTTAATGGTATTATAGTCTAACTAATGTTACAATTACAGAATACACGTAAGGGATTGGAAGGATATTACTCATATACCTAGTAAGTACTGAAAAAAGTGTTGCCTCTAACAGACATGTTGACCTGACCTGACATCCTGAAGAAATGCAATCAACAACCTACGATGATTTCGCGTATTTGGGTTGCCCCTATTCCTACCCCTACAGCCAACTACTTCTTACCTTCCATTTTTAGGGTTCCGTACCTCAAAAGGAAAAACGGAACCCTTAAAGGATCACTTCGTTGTCCGTCCGTCCGTCCGTCTGTCAAGATCGTTTTTCTCAGGAACGCGTGGAGGTATCAAACTGAAATTTATATCTCATACTCAGGTCTACTGTCCCTTGGAGCTGTGAAAAAATCAAATTTCTAAGCCAAAGCAATCAAAAGATACAGCCGTTTATGCCGCAAATTTCCGCAAATTTTCGAAACTCGCACGGGAATCAAAATCTACAGGGTACTTCCCGTGAACTTAGAATCTTGAAATTTGATACGAAATAACGTCTTATAGTACAGATAAAGGAAAAATTGCGAAAACCGTAAATTTTTTGTTACATCATATAATAAAAAATATTTTTGAAAATTTTAAATTTCATTTTGCAATAAAAATACCATAACTATGACACGATTGTCGTGATGGGTGAACTTTTACTTATATACCTACAGGTTTGTACGGAACCCTCGGTGCGCGAGTCCGACTCGCACTTGGCCGGTTTTTTTTTTCAGTAACACTCCGACCACAGTCCTCAGTAAGTAGTTCCTTCTATGATAACTTTTGGCTATGATATCATGTAGAATAATATCATCCTGATATGATATTTAATGTTATATACCTTATACAGAAGTATAAGGTATATAACATTAAATATACCTGCCTACCTACTTATTTGTTAAAACAGCGCTATCTGACTGAACGGCTACATCAGAAAACCAGCGCCGCAGCCTTAGCTGTGGCATTAGCTGAGATAAGGCCGTTTCAGCAAAAAAAATAGATTTATGCTTCTTGTATGTACCTATGTTCTGATTGTGTTTTTTTGCTGAGTAAACGATGTTTCTATTCTATTCTATTTCTACATCTTTTAGGGTGCGTCTGAGGTGGAGAGGTGTATTTACGTACATTTTATAGTTTTACTTCACACGATTCAGCTTCAGCTCTGCTATCATATAAATGAATACAATATCAAAGATTTGTATGAAAATATGTTTTTTTTTCCCCCAAAAATACTATTGGTATGAAAATAAATACCAATTTTTTTTTCTTCTCATACTTAATCCAACCTTTTTCCAAAATTGCGAAAACTAAACCCTGTGTATAAAAACAAGTCTCTCACTTTTTTTACTGAACCGCCAATATCCTTAAAACCGGACAGCGCGACCGACAAAGCTGCGCACGAGTTCATTGTCAGTCAGGCGACAAACAGAATGCTGATGAGAATACCGAATACGTCAGCCGATGTAAGCCACTATAAATAGGTAACGAGGATATTATGTCATACTATTACAATTTGATTTCATTAAATAATTATTATTTTTATTTCGAATGGGCTCCTCGCTCCTGATCATTATAAAGCTAGAAGGCTAAGACAGGATCTACGGTTGAGCGCGCCAAATATTTTTATTAATTACCATATTAATAAATATTATAAACGATTACGATATTTATTATTTAGTTATTATAAATAAATATTTCCACTCACACTAATCCGCCTAGCCCTATAGTAAGTAAGTACTTGTGTTGTGTTATGGGTTACTTAGAACCGATAGAAATACATTCATAGGTAATATAGGTGTTCACCAGTTCAATTAAATTAAAAAATAAATATAGATACTATCTCTGAAAACCGCCCTCGTACTCATAGGACATTAATTAAAAAAGTACACATTTACATATTTTCCGCCGAACAAATTAAATATGTCTTGACAAGGATTTTTTTGTATTTTTACCGCAATATATTTACTGGATAATTCAGAAAAAAAACTATCTTGAATAGTCAGGAGATTTTAATCCAGTTGTTGCCTAGTGCCTAATGATAGATTATTCAGTCAGCTACAATCCAAAAAATAACCGAATAAAAAAGGTTGTAAAAACATATTATGTATATATTTAACCGCCTCTGTGGTCTAGTGGTACAACCACCGGTATCCTTGTAGTTTCCTCAGTGGTTGAGGATTCCGGGAGCTCGCTTCCATCTTCAGCCTTATCAATACTTAACATCAGGTATGGTGAAGGCTAAGAGTCTCCCCGTCTTAAATAATAAAAAATAATAAAAAAAAAATGTATTTATTATTTCCAAGCTGTAATTAATCTTATTTAAGTCAACAATACCTGGGTCATGGTACATACCT
This sequence comes from Chrysoteuchia culmella, assembly GCA_910589605.1. Taxonomy (NCBI): domain Eukaryota; kingdom Metazoa; phylum Arthropoda; class Insecta; order Lepidoptera; family Crambidae; genus Chrysoteuchia; species Chrysoteuchia culmella. The sequence continues at coordinate 12,868,803 of OU342651.1, read as the reverse complement.
ATTGTCTTACAAAGTATCATTGACCTGTTCTCATTATAATATTACGCAAATAAAATTGCTTTTCCGGCGAAAACTCCTGCGCACACTATATTGGTTATAAGAGCTTCATCGCAACATCAAATTATTAGAAAAACGTTTCTTTATATAATGTAGAAACAATTGTATAGCTATGCATAATGCCTGATTACATATTTTACTTCATACATTTGTAGAAGGATTTCAGTACTTAATTATTTGGACGAAGCTTAATTATAATTTGTTGTATTTTTATGTAATTTCGCATGAAGTCTTCAAATCTTTTTGTTAGGTAATTTCAAATATTCCTTTAATTTTTAAGACAAAATAAACTGCCAAATGTCAAAAAAAAATTGGAAAACTTTCTCTAGTTTTAGTGTTAGTAAAAAACAGTTAAATTGTTATTAGTTAACTAATTGCGTAATCTGCAGTATTTAATCGTAGTTGCTTCATATTCCAATACCCAATAAAAAATCTACGGCCAATTTTGTACAACATTTCGTGATCATAACAACTTTATATTATGCCATACTAAACACTCTCTAGCGAAAGTGAAATGTTAGAATCTCGCATAAGAAAAAGTAGCTAAGAATATACAAGTTCACTAATTTAAGGGATTCATTTATGATACAAGTGAAGCTATAAATGTGATTTAAGGGCCAATAAATTAAGAAAGCTGTTGGACTTTCTTTTTTATACATTGTTCAATTCGGTAAATTAAATCTTACTATTACTTTAAAACGGTCTGGTATTGATTAGAAATGTTTCCCTTTCGTTTGTAACTTTGTAGGTTAATTTGTGGAAATCTTAATTAATATATTAATTTTATGCACTTTTTAATTAGATTTCCTCTTCCGTTTCGTTTAAATCATTTATAGTCTTGAAAAATCCCATAGAGGTGTTGCATTTCTTTTTTACAATAGGTACTTATGTTATGATGTAAGGTCGGTATGTCTGTGGTCGGCAGCATACAGGAAAACCTACTGGACACTGGCCATTGGGTGGGTAAAATATTATATTTGTCACAAAAGATCAGTTAAACATTTGACTGTCCAAAATATTTTTATTTTATCAATAAGTTTTCTTGGTCAAAAAATTGTCTTAATTTTTGTACCGTTTTCGTGCCTTTGATTAGACCGAGAGATAATTTTTCTGTACTTTTGTATACTCAAAAACAAAAAAACATACAAAATTACTGTTCGGATAAAACTGACAATCAAATATTATTTAGGTAATAATTACACGTTCGATTATTTCAAGTTCTCGCTGCTTGTTCTAAGTGTTAATTACTTCATTATCCTTTCCATCTTCGTCCAAATATCGTGACTTCTAACAAAAATATACACTTTACAGATCACGACGTACCGAAAATATCACGAACCATATATTGTTTCATATGGATGCTTTCTTATAAGTCACGACCTAAGTTCGATGCTAGATGTTTGTTGATTTATTTACATAATGCTCTACTACATTAACGACAAAATAAATAATAAATTTTGGACAATTTCATCAAATATTAATATTATTTAAGATGTGCTTTCATACAATATCTAAAACTTGTGTTATTTGTGATACGGATTCAAGATAACGTATTGACATGCTTATTTTTTTTTGTTGTAAATGCTTTAGTAAACACCAGACCAAGACAAATAAATAGATTTGTTCATGCACAAAAATATTTGTTTGAGAAGGCAACCCCTTACGCAAACCATATAAAGCTGCAGGAAAAAAAAATCCTACTAAGAAGAAGTTTCAAATATTCCTGTTCGATATAAATTCAATGAAGGCAAAATTTTGTTCATGGCTTCTTTTCCTAGCTTTCAAATAAAAAAAAATAAAGCTTTTACTAATTTAGAAGATAAAGTTTCAAATGTTGTCATACGAAACGAAGTCAATGAAGGCAATATTTTGTTTATAGCTTCTTTCCATAGCTTTGTTAGATGCTTTATAAATGCCATAACCACCAGAACACCAGTGTACTTATTAAGAACCAAACCCTCTATAATGTTTCTCGTAGATTTTAACTGCGTAATAATCCAAGGTTAGAAATCTATTTCCAGCATCCACTGTCAATGAAACTGAAATCGTAATAAGCACCTTGGGGCTACATCAGCGACGCAGCACTCAATATCACGTTACCTACATCTATTAACGAATACGCATTAACTAGAAAACGTTCCAAATATATCGAATGACAACACGTGTTCCCAGAAGTTCCCACATAGCGTTCCGAGCAGTTCCGCTGTGACTCACTCGGGGTCAAGAGCATTGCGCCGGCGCCGACTGCCTAGTTACCTGATGGTTTGGAGTGTGCCGCAATACATAGGACCAATTCAGTCTCTAAAAAGTAACGAAACGCTTCGAAGTCTTCCACAATCAAAACACTACTGCTGTAATTTTGTACTAGAGTTATTCAATTGTTAATTTTCGACTGGTGGAAGTCAATATTTACATTAAAATGCATGTATAAAGATTTGGTCAACAGTATCACAAAAACAAACATTATGATAAAATTAAAGTTTTGCCTGTCTTGGATGTCACATCGTGAAAATTTCTAGTCATAAAATTTCAAGAGTAACTACTATAAACTACACTTATATGGAAAACACAAAGATAATAACTGTGTTTTATGACTTACGGCACAAACTAGCATAACATAACAACGAAACATTGGACAATGGCTTTAGTAATATGTTTAAATGTTTCATATCATAAGGCAAGTTTCTTATATAAATTATCGCATTGTTACAAAAATATTTCCCAGCTAAAACAAAATTTAAAAAAAAAACGCAGCAAATTGCGAACATAACCTTGGTACTTAGTAAAATGTTTTTGTTAACACTTAACACTTCATGAAATTTGCACGCTCGAGTAAATTTACTTAAAAATCGTTCATACTTAAAGTCTGTGTTAGGCTTTACTAAAACGAAATAAAATTCATTTATTTGTAAACAAAGGTAGGTAAAATACAGATGATGTCAAAAATAAAGTATCACTATGCTTGGCCACTATTAGGCGTACAAATTTGGAATGGTGATAAAGTTAAATTTCAACAATTATACAATTACAATTAAATGCCGTATGAAATTACATAACTTTTATTTATAAATTTGAAAATTTATATATAATTTTAAAAAAAATGTAGGTGCATAAAATGTTAATATATTAAATTATTAAAATTAAAAATGTATTTTTAAAAATGGCGCGTAGCTATTATTAAGTTTTAACATGAGAAAAAATTTATCTATACTAATATACTAATAATATTATAAAGAGGAAAGATTTGTATTTTTGTATGTAACGAATAAACTCAAAAACTACTGGACCGATTTTGACGAAATTTGGTATAGAGAATCCTTAGACCCCAAGTAGTAACATAGGCTATAAATGATTCCAAAATTGAAACCGCGCACGGCCGCTAGTATTTTATAAAATTAGTAAGTCAGTAATACAGTAAATATAACTCATAATTTAAAATTTGTCATTAAGAAATTCCGCTATGCTATAATAAGCTTTACCTGTTAATAAATATTGACTACTCCTTACGGAATGTATTCAAATTATATTATTTTCATATTTATGGCAATTTATAAAAATTTTAAGTGTCATACAGAAAAAGCTATTTACTTTTAGCGCTGTTTTAGTCATCGGTGCACTTACTTATTTCCGTGGCGTTTGCTTATTTTTGTCTGGCCAGATGATATTGTGGAAAAGATATGTGGATTCCCCTTGACGAACATTACAGTTACGTATATGTACAGCGATGGCATTGTTAGAATTTTTTAGATCAATGAAATGTTGTTTACAGGTCCCTACGTTTTAAAGATTTAATAGCCCTAATGTAGTTTTTGTGTTTTAAAACTATTTCTTTGTGTGCAGAATAGCCCCAAAAAGTATTAAACATAACGTAGAATAGAGGCGACATATCCGTTATAAGCAGTTAATACTGTCTCTAAATTAGCTACTTTGGATAGTGATCGAAGTGCATATACAAATTTACTCAAGCGTGTACATAGATCATTAGAATGAGTTTGCTAGTTGGTTTGATAGTCAATATATAATTCCAAAAACTTTGTTGTAGTAACTGCAATCGTATTCCAGTGGTGTTTCAATGGTAGTGCTGTTTTACACAGTTCTTGTTACAACAGTGTAAATAAACACTTCTATTGAAACACCACTGAGAGACAATTATGACAAAAATTAATCAGAATTGACCCCCTGATTTTGTGCTTTTGTTTATTGATGGAAATGCATTATTTTGGTATCGTCAATATTAATATTCAAATTATTCATTTCAAGCCATTCAATTATACGGTTTATTTTTATTATTTACTTTATTTAAATCTTTATTGTACAATTAACACAAAGTTAAGTACAAAAGGCGGACTTAATACTAAAAGTATTCTCTACGACCCAACCTTTAGGGAAACAGAGAGCAGCGAAAGCGGTACAAAATACGATTCGTTAACATTGATATATAAACGTACATCACTTTAACGTACATACAAAAATATACAAATTCATGCACTGTACTAAAACTATATAAATATATATTATAGATACATAATAAACTAATACCGTACCAACGATAAAATGAGAAAAAAACATACAGTTGATGATAAATTACCAAACCACAAACCTAAGCACTCAACCCATACAAAAGAAAATCACGAACATTCCTTTTATAGGAAATTAGGAGACGGTTCCAGAATCGCAAAGCTTGCAGAGTGAAGGAGTCAGACATATAGCCCGAACAAAAGAGAGGGGAAGTGAGCGCAAGCTTATTAGCAGAGCGAAGATGGCGGTCATGAAAGTCCAGAGATACTGAAAATGGATTTCAAGTATCCGGGCGAATGTGGATTGTTGGGGATGGAGTAGAGCATACAGAGCAACGTAAGTTTTCTGCGCTGACTGAAGCTGTGACCGGTATGCTGAGATAAAATCAAATTTGCGAAAGGATAAGATAAAACGAATAGCGTTATTCAGAAGCCGATCCAGCTTGTTCAGAAGATCTTCGTTCAGCCCCATAATTGTCTAATTTCAAAATCTATCATAATCCCTTTGAAAAGTATTGCGATCGTGATAGTAATTTATGGAATTGTTTGATCACTTTCGGAACGATTGAGGTTATAATTGACACTTCATTTGACACTTCTCCATAAATTTGAAAGATAATTTCGGCTGTCACTTTGCTTAGACAGTTCAATTTCGTTCATTCAATACCTTTCAAAACGGGTCCCGATCACAATCCCTTTCAAATGTCAAATAATGACGGCCTGAAATATGTTAATATTTTTCAAATGACGAATTGAGAGGGATTGCGATAGATTTTATAATTAGACAATAAGCCCCCAGATCAGGATAACAGACATCAGCATAATTGATGATTGGATGTATAAGAAAGGTAACAAGTGATCTTGGTTTTAATAGGAAGAAAGTTTCTATAACGAGTAGCATAAAAAGGAGATAACCGCAAGATGAGTCTTTCTGCCCAAGGTTCTTAATGCTGAACCAGAGGGGTATTGTTGTGTTATCCAGAACAATAGGTGGTACAGTGTTGCAGTCCATCTTGGCGATCTGTTTAGACCCGCCGACTATCATCGCCTGGCATTTAGACTGATTCACTGCTATCCCAAAATTAGTCGACCAGATGTTAATAGAACGCAAAGAATTTCTTCAACAGATGAACGTAAATATACAAATCATCGGCATATAACTGATAAGAGTAACAAGGCGAGGGTGGAAGGGAGTTAATAAAGAAAAAGAAATGGAGAGGAGAAAGAATAGCAGACCTTGAGGTACGCCGAAAGAAAGGTTATTCTATTGGGATGTGTCCGAACCCATTCGAACCGCATGCTGGCGATCACGGAGATAGTTGAGAAACCACTCTGGTGACAGTGACGAGAAGTTGAGTGATCTGAGAATTGCAATAAAGATGTCGTGATATATTGAACACATTCGAAAAGTCAATAAGGACAATATGGTGACCATCTGATTATCCAAACCCGGTCTGATGTCTTCGGTAACCTTGATTAGTGCAGTCGTTGTACTGTGACCAGGGCGGAAACCGGACTGAAAGGGGGTGGCAAGGGAGTGGGAGAAGAGGAAATTTGGGACCTGTTTGTAGGCAGCTGCTTCTAAGAATTTGGAAAGGAAATAAAGGATAGAGATAGGCCTGAAGTTATTTTATAGACGAGGAGCATGGACTTTGCGAAGAGGAGTAACAAAACCGTTTCGCCACAAAAGGGGAAATTGGCCAAATACAAATAAATACTTGATAATGTGGACAAGGAAAGGTAGAAAGGTAAAATTTGCTCAAGGACACAGACAACCATTTCCTTGCTGATTTCATCTTACCCAAAAGCATTAGATTTGAGTGAGGAGATAATTTTACTAATCTCAGCAGAGGTCACTGGAGAGAACGAAAAGGATTCGGGAAGCAAGGGACTTTTCGATTCCAGAAAGGTGATAGTGTTGGATTTTGTAACGGGATCAAATGATGGTGTGGAGGAAAAATGATTGTTCAGATCATTGAGGTAAAATGGGCAGGGGACAGAATTAGAGGAAGTCTTTCCAAGGCCAAGAGAATGAAGAAACTTCAATGCAGTTCTGTCGTTCTTAAATTAATTTCCGGAAAGCCCGATCTCTACGCGTCATTGCCTTATGTACACCACGGTTGATCCAAGGAGCGGGAGGCCGCTTTATACGAATAGCTTTAAGAGGTGCATGAGTATCAAACAGCCGAAGAATACCTTGATTAAGAAGAGAGACTTTGTCATCAATTGAAGATAACTCAAGAAGCGCGTTAAAATTAAAGTTACTGGAGTCCTCCTGAGCCCGTTGAGGTTGAGTCGTGCGAAGTTACGCATCCAAACAACAGAGGGTTTGGACTTTGGAGCTTGGGCTATTTTAACAATTAATTAATGTCGTGGTTCCCGTTCCCGTGGGAATATCGGGATAAAAAGTAGCCTATTTTACTCTCCGTCACTTCAACTAACTTAATGCCAAAAAGGAAGTCCAATCGTTCCTTATTTAGGACGTGAAGGAAGGACAAACAAACACACTTTCGCATTTATAATATTAGTTAGAATAGGATAGGATTAGGATTAACACTTTGTGAGACCTCAAAGAGTTAAGTCTTTAATCTTTTCCTCCTTCTGTGCATTGAAGTATATAATTTTCAGTAAAGTCACTTAAGAAGGCCGGTTATCTATGTTCGAACTTTAATATCATCTAATTATCATTTTACCAACAGTAATTTTGGATGCATTTCCCTAAACTAAATACCAGTAAATAAAAAAGTATGTCTGTCAAAAAATTAGGGTGATAAAAAATATTTAATTAATAAAAAAGGTTTTATCAAAAATTCATCATTAGCTTTACTTCAACTTTTTTTTCCGTAAAAACTAGATGGAAATAAAGCTAGATTTCGTGAGCACGAAGTTCTTTATTCCTGCACCCATATCACTTGCATTAGGCAAGTTTATTATTGCTGTTATCTATCCACCCGTAGGCCGAAGGATAAGCCCGTCACGTTCTCACGGCGGTCAGCAGTCGGCACATCAGAGTTGATGCTTAACGCCCACGCTTCCACTTTCGTTTCGGGCCCAAGCTCACACGTGATCAACAACCGCCATTCTTAACTTATTATGACCCCTCACTGTGATACTTACACGGGTAAGAATAGAGTCGAAAATCCCAATATCTTGATATCCCAAAAGCTTGCTTGCAACCGCAACCGCCATCCGATGAATGTTTGATGGGTGAGGCATCGGTGAAGATTTGCATTAACTGTCACTCCCATCAGTCTTGTGTGTTCGCTCAATGGTCTATAATTACCGTGAATGGAATTTATTGTGGCCACTACAAAGGACGAGGAGAGTGCTATTAGTCGCAATCATAGGAACGAAGCACCATGTGGATAGATGTGAAATTTTAGAACATGCATTTTCATTTGAAATCTTGACGGCTAACTGGCATGTGGCTCGGTGCGTTTATAACAGTTATTTTCTATTTTGTTTGCTTACACGAAATTCAAATTAAGCATTTTAGATAGGTCAACGTCCGTGAAACACGTAAATTTCTCAATGGTACTTCACGAAACAGTTATGTGAACTAAAATACGTAAAGAATAATATCAAAACAAAGAAGTTGACGTGGGTTCCTACACATCGTTATACGAACGAAACGTAACAAACGTTTATCTTGAGCGACTCTATCTTCACGAGAACATCTGTTTTGTGCAACTTATAACAAAATAAATGTCGCTACAAATTGTTTATATTGTGCATTTCGACACAATACGTAACGGGCGATCCTATCTGTGCTACAGAAAGTGAGTTTGGTATTGGAGGAGTGGATTAGCTCGTAGGTTGGCTCGTTAGTTTTAGTCGTTAAAGTTTGAATGCTTTTTTTATGATCCGCGTTCGGACGGGCGGCGGGGGGAAACCTGTTTGCAGGGCCACACACACCTCGGCTTAAACAGGCTCATTCGCTTTGAAGAACAAAATGCTGGAACAACATGTGTCTTCACTCTGTTCCTTGCGTTTGCACGATTGGAGTACATACTGACAAAGGAAATGGAACGTCTTCAGAACACGAGAGCCTTTATGGGCACTGATTTCGCATTCGTTATCTATCAAACAGATTATTTGAAACCTCATTTTGTCTGCTTTGTTTGCACAGTGAGTGAGGTGAAACGAAGCCTTTGCCTAATTTTTTGTTAAGCCTGTCCGACCAATAGATAAAATAGATAAGCTTCATGTTTTTGTCGAAAAGTAGGACGAGTTGTGATAAAAGCCACGATAATGATTTCACTTCGAAACTAATCCTTTTTTAAAGGTGTCCCTGTTAATGTTTATGATCGTCAAAACAAGTTTATCACAAACTGACAGTTTGGAAATGAATAAAGTAAAAGCCCCTTAGTAAAATGTGTATTTGGTACTAAGGAGTTTTAAACACTTTAGGGTAACAAAAGCATTCCAACAATGCTAAAACTTATAGACAGAAAATAAAACAAATCAGTTGAGACGGAATCCATTATACCCGAGCATAGATTATAATCGATAAATAAAACAATACAACTAGAAAGTCCATGAACGTGCAGATTCATTTTCAGAAAATGTATGCAAAGAATTTGTTTGCGGAGCCACGCCACCCGCGGTTCTCTTACGGAGTAATCTGATGAATTACAAGAAATTATGCAAAATGCACGCTCCGTTCGCACACTTTCGCTGAGACAGTTTGGAGTCATTCGCCATCTCATATGGGCGAGTCATCCAAGAAAGATGGATCCCCGCTCTTGTTTAGATTTAGCTGGACAGTGTACTGATATTTAATGACGTCGCCTGACGGTCGCGGTTCAAAAGTGTTGGTTATTACGAAGCAAGCAAGACCACCCAAGTTGGAGTTGGTTGGCCATCCGTTCGGTTGTTTCCTATAATCTTATCTCTCCGTAATGACCGGCTTCGCTGTGACACGAAGTAGACCGTGACGATACAATTTTTTGCAATGGTAATTGTGAATTTTGGTACAAAAATTACAGATAAGTATGTTTACAGTTATAACTTTATGGCAGCAGATAATTTTTTAATACTAGAAGTGTCGGCATAATAATAATGTACCTAGCGTCTATCGATTTATTTTATGTCAAAGCAAATATAAGGCCTAAGAATATTAACTAAGTTTTACTATCGTAACTAATTAAATTATGCTGAAGGACAACTTCTGAATGATGTTATGGTAGATCAACAGCTTACACAAGAAGAAGCTTATACTCCTCATGTTACCTTCAAATTCTGATATTTACTAATTTATTTCGGTTTAATCTGTAAACAAAAGTAGCTTTGATTTTTTAGCGCTCCCCCATTTGATGAGCGTGATAAGGACCTATAGTTAATATAAAAAACACGTTTCGAGTTTACCAATAAAATTATGCCATAAGGTCACCTATATTCGCAACAAGTGTTTGAACAGTCAACCTTGTAAAACTAATTTGCGTGAGAAATTCGCATCAATACACGCCTATGATCACTTCCTCCATCCAAAGAAACACAATAAAGGCAAATTTAGACCTTGCTCGTGTGCCATACATTTAACAATTCTCTATGGTCCAATTGCATTGGGGTCAAAACAATGTGATTCACGACACTAATGGTCTAGCTGAGACACAAACGACTGACTACGTTTCTGTTCACTTCCGCTGCTTAGTTCCTATTGTTAGATTGACATAGGTCAGAATTGTATTCAATTCATGTTTGACAAATGATAATAAGAAACAAGAAGACATCAACCGAAATATTGTTTTCTTTTATTCAATTAGATACATACTTAACGCTTTATGTAACCGCTAAAAGGTTTGAAACATTTTGTGTTATGTCAATTTTAATTTCTTGCTCGCTTTGCTTTTCGCGTAATTACAAAGCAATTAAAAGCATTAAATGTAATGATAATTAGGTTTTGTGTTTTCCAGTAATGAGTACGATATATCTTCATCACGAACAAGTAATTGCGCTTAAAATTCGCTGAGCATTGAATGGACTGCGTTGATTCGCATAATAACTTTGTCCAAATTACGCGTTCAAGATTATTCCTGTCTTAATGATTGTGGCGATGTAACCGCTTTCTTTCTGCCCATAACGTTGCGATACTTTGAATTCCTATTTAGAAACCCCAGTGTTGTTGAGAACGTCTGCTAAGCGTATGAGCATCACATTGCGCTAACAAATACGGACTTTTAAGAGATTTCACATTCCTTCCTACATTGGAACTGAACGGTGGACATTTTGATACTGCTTTATTTTCTATTATCTTTCTATTTTTCGATTTGCATTTAAATGTGTTTTATTCATTTTGGTCTTATACGATACGATTAACTTTAACAGCGTCCTTTACATCTGCCAACTTGATATACTTAAGTTTTATTAACAACTCATTTAACGGTAAAAATATAAAATTAAAGATTGCTATACCCTTGTCCAACCAAATATTTTCTGTTTGTTCGACACTTGACCACGTGAATGACCACATTTCAACACATGCAAGCAAGTATCATAAATGTCGCTTGCACCACAAAATAAAAACAAACTGTGTTCCGACCATGACCTCTGGTACAAATTCTCGGCGTATTGACATGTCTTTGCGGGGCGCCTCCGTTTTTGGCGCGAAAGGCGCTCGTTTTGACAGCTTTGTATGTTGAATAACTTAATGTGTGCCATTTAATACTTATTGTTAGTTCGTCTCAGCTTTTCTTATATAATAATTAAGTTATATTAAGTTATGTAACAAGTTTCAAGAACATTGCCTATGTATACTAAATATCACGGTATTCACATCGTAAGGAAGAATTCTTTAAATCGACGTAACTGCTTGTGCACGGACCTTCTTTGTGGATGGATTAGGAGATTGGATTGGATCATGACCAATCACGTGGGCCCAATGCAGACTTCAAACGCAACAAAGTCCATCGTCTTAATTAAAAAACTATGGGAGCACGGAGATAATAAATGTTTGACCATGGTCATCCATCCCGCGCCCTACTTATTGCGAAAGGTAACTGCCATACTAACAGTCGACCTCGCTAACCAGTGCGCCAGGTTAACGAGGTTAAGATTTTTCTTTCCTTCATAGGTGCGATACCTATGAAGGAAAGAAAAATCTAAACCTTTTTTGGGATATCGAAATTAAAGTACCACTCTAAAGTGACCCATAAAAATATACCAGGGCAAACACCATGGGAACTCATTGACGAAACTGAGGGCTTAACAATGGGAAAATGATAGTTGATTGACGTATGATTGAACTGGTACACCGAACTTTCACACAGCTAAGTATTGTGCTGGTACTTGTAATCGTTACTTGCATAATTATGTCAAGAATTATAGATAACTGTTGTTTTAGTACGAGTTGTTCGACATGGTTTCTGTTTGTGATTAGGATTTCTATTATGTTGATAATGTTTGAACCGTTATTCAGAAGAGCAAAGGTCATCATTTCAATTTGAAGTAAATGCGCTCTTAACTTTAAAAGGAAATAGTTTTAATTAATAAAATGTACTTCGGAATTTATGGATGTGAGAACTGCAATCTTTATTGTATCCGCCCAGAAAGCTATTCCTGCCTTTATTTTGAAAATCATTGGAAAGTGATTATTACTTCTGCACTCCAACCAAATAATATGTTCAAATATTTAACTGTGAAATCATATTGCTGCAATGCTTACGAAATTTTTCTTTACCTACCTGTTTATTTCACTTTCAAGTCCAGTCCTTCCATTCATGTGTTTAAGCTCAAAGAAGCTCGTTTCTTATTTTTGTTCGGTGTCTCCATTCAGAGAAATTACAGAACGTTGGTTGCAATGCGGCGAGTTGCTCGTCAATATTTACATATCGCTGTGCACACTCGAGTGGAATCCACCGAACATTGTTCGGAACACTACTGCCCCTACCACTTAGATTCTACAACGTTTCCAACGAAAAATCTTTTCAAAAGTAACGCGAAATCGAATAAACAATAGAAAGAAAAAATGTTAAAGAAAGAAGATAGTACACACATACGTAAGTAACTTCTTGTTTTTTATGATTTTTGATTTTTTGCATTTTTCAATGCTATTTTTATACTCAACTCGGCCAACAAGTAATTTCTCCTTGTGGAACCTTGTGGGGAATTCACTTGTTGCCAAGAAAGCACTGCACAATTAACCATTTTCGTTTCTGAGTGACGCGTGTTTTAATGGCAATGGTCTCAAGCAGACTGACTTAGGTCGGAAAACTTTGACCGTAGATCAAACTTTTGCCACGCAAGGTAGGCAAGGGTACACTTTTACTGTCTATCTCGATAGAGTTCTGTGATACTTACTGATTCTGTAAATAAGACACTAGAAAGAGAGTGGAGTGAACTTCGAAATGATGGCCGAATCAACGTACAAAATTCTACATTTTTAACACCATAAGTATCACACTATAACAGCTAATCATCAACATCACATGGTGTCTTGCCAATAGACAGGATCGCAAGATAGAATGCTCAATGTACTAAATTTACAAATATTTGTAAGTATCTTAAATATCGCAGAAATTAAGTTTATGAGAAGCCTGAAAGAGCCCTTTTAAAATCATTGAATCAATAGTAGGGCTTGTTTTACCGAGCGGCGCGGCGGTCATAGTCCTTCGTCGCAGCTCTTGTTCAAATATGTTCAGTGTAGTACCTCGGTTATGCAGGCAGAATTAGCGAATGCTATCGCCGTTAATGTTACTCGGGCTCGGGATGTGGTAATGACCTTTGTGACTTATTGTTGCACTGGTACAATATTCTTGTTCCGAGCTATTTCAAACAACTATTGCACTGGTAGATTTGCTTCTTATGCTCTTCAATTTTCACTTACCTACTAAACCTATGCGTCTTCTTTTTGCACTGGTTCAATATTGTCATTCTGAGTTATTCCATACAACTGAAGCACTGCTGGATTTATTTCTTGAGTTCTTAAGTTTTCGTTAACCTTATCTTGAAAAAGAGCAAAAAGCTATGAGTTAGCTGCCTACCCATCACATACATAATGTTAATGAGAAAACTTCCGTGTAAAATTATATTTTTTCCCGTAATCTTTGCAGTACCGGAGAAGTATAATTTTTTTCACAACAACATTAATTTGTTTTATAACATCTACGGGCATTTTAAAATAACTGTCATTTACTTAAAACCTTAGTAGTAAGATCAGTGATTGGTATAAATGTGTACCATCTAAACAAATTCCGATAAATGATCTAGCCACTAACAATTGGTATTGTGTTGTCTGAAAAGAAAAATACTAATTTATTAATAAGCAGATCTCAGTAGGCAGCTCATCAACATCATGTTTAGTAAACATGATGTTTAAAACATCATTATTAGTAACAGTCTGTTAGTAAACGTAAACAAGATGTCTATTGTTTATTGGCAATTAATAACTGAAACTGACGCCAAATGTTGTGTTAAAAGACTTCGACCTTTTTTATATGGAGCTTGACATACCCAAAGGTTGCTACTACCTAGCATAACATATTATTTTGTTATACTTAGTTGCAACTGTGTGTAAAATATCGGATTTTAGTGTACACCTATGAAAAATACGCCAATCGACCGAGAAAATAATTACAAACGGTAAACGGTGATGATCAGTTGACATAAGGTTATTAGCGCAGGCCTACTAGACCTCTTCCACCTTTAAAAATTGTGAAATAAATAACTTTTCATAAAACAACGAAAGCCGACTTCAAAAAACTAAAAAACAACAAAAATAAAAGAGTAGGACCGCAAAGTAAGAATGCCATGGCTGGCACCGACTCCAAAAGGCTTATTTTTTTGCTTTTTAGTTTTTTGAAGTCGGTTTTCATTTTTTATTTTATAACCCAAAGTTACGAGAAATTATTTATTGTTTAATACACGGGATTTGAAACAAAAATGTCTACGACGTCTACAATATATAAATTATATTGTTCTACATTGCTCGATTGCATCAGAACAGTAAGTTATATTCTAAATTCTAGGGTTGTGAAATTTTTTTGGTATTCTACAATATTTTGAATCAGTTCGCCGGCGCCGGCGTATATTATATCGTGAAGTCTAATTTGATTTAGAAGCCAATGGTCCAAATTTGTACTTAGTCCCATCCAATAATAATACTGTTTAGGAATTGCAATTAATTATCCTTTCCAACCTATTACAAAAAAATCATTACATTTAATTTAATAGTACCTACCTACCCAATCATTTCTATTTCTAAGTTATTCATTATTATTTGGCACCAGAAATGAAAAATCTTCTTTAAATAGCCTAATAACTTTGCACAACCATACAGAATACCCACCTCTCACTTTAACAGGGCTGTTACTTCGTTGCATTGAGTGATCTGGAAATCGGCGTGGGTCGCGAATTAGAATTGTTGATGCTGATGACAAAACAAATGATTACAAACAATTAACTGTTACAGTACTGTCAGGGCAAACTGGAGTGATGATTATGACACATGACAGGTAAACTTTTGCTTAATACAGATCTAAATATAGGAACAATGATGTATTGCAATAAATAGTAGAATAATGAATCATGTTCTCAACAGTTTATCAAATTTCCAACCCTAAATATAAATAGTAAGAAGAAACCAGCTTAGTTATATTTTATTTCTTTAAACCAATAAAAACTAAATTTATAATAATTAAATTTGGAAACTGGAATAGGTAAACTCTATTTCCTTATAATAATATTGACTCCTGTAGTTAACGTCATACCTACAGGCACGCAAAGTCAATATTGAATTGCAATATCGCGATAGTCTCCACCGACTGGTTATTAGCACATTTCGCAATGCCTTTGTATTTAACAAAAAAAATTTACAAGCACTTTTTATAATAGTAAAACTATTCGATATTCTCAAATTGATTACGCAACTCTTTAAGCAATTGGGGAAAATAGAGATATAACTACTTTCTTTGGTGAAAGTTCTGAATTAATAGATTCACTCGAGGTGTACTCACATGTCGATCATGATCCGTAAGAGTGGCTCTACACTTTTAGGCGGTTGATATTTTAGAATTAATTAAGTCATAAATGGTAGTGCAAAAATAAATGTGTTACTTTTGTCATTACGCAACAGTTTCTCAACTTTTTTGTTGGAAGATAGCTCGGCGCCTAAAGGGGGAATGTTATGAAAGTAGTCATTACATGCAGTACAGCTTATAAGAAGCGCTACTGTTAAAAATTCAATGAATATAATTACAAAACTAGCCAATTAAAGTTTGAATATAGAAAACACCCGGTAAAAAAATCTACACTAAAAACTAATTTACGCAATGGCAATTCAAAAACTTCAACTTAAGAACAAAGCAAAATTACTGAACGATCTACAAAAACTACGGAAAAACTAAGCCACAAGGGTAAATAAAATTACACGGCTTGAACTAAGTGTTAAAATAGTCACTGAATACATAACAATAGTACATGCACATTACAACGAATGCAGCACACAAAAGCTGTCTCATCACGCCTAATACAAGTTCACTTGTAATTTGATGATGATCTACGGTTAATTACAGTCATTTTTACTTAAATAATTAGTATTATTATTATAACTTTAATATTAGCCGTATAAGGCCAAGACTCTTGGTCAAAGCCAGACTGCATTTGTGTCCAGTCATTTCCGTAGCCATTCGTTATATCTAAAAATGCTGCCTACAGACAGTATCGACTGATTGTCTAAGTACAGAGCATAAAGTCAAGAAACACCTACTCGGAAATGTAAGTACAATGGTCTCTTTGATCTTCGGCAATTTAGACGACCTACATGAAGAGAAAAAGTGAAACTATGGGTCATTACCAGACTTGATTAATGTGTTATGGTTCCATGGGACATTTCTACATAATGGAGGCTGCACGATCGCTGGTAGTCAGTTATCGTGTTATGAAAGATAATTTAATTTCGGTATTATACGAATTACGAATGGTTAAGGTGTGTCTGCTATGCAAATATTCGATTTACGCAACGAGTCAGTCGGCAGTGACAGTATAAAGACGACCTCGACCTTGCCGGTGCGTTCTCCCACGGATTACGAATAAGCACCAAAATATTACAATTCGCGAAGCTAAGCGCCGCCATTTCAGAGCACCCACACATGCCATTTTGTGATTCCGCAAACTGGGACATACGCGATATAAATTTTGATGGCCTTTAAATCTTTATAGCCACAGGTTTTAGTTTAAGGCCGCCGTGTTTTATGCACTTATTATTTTGTCTCGTGGTTAATAGCCTCAATTGCCTAATTTGTATTTTAATTATCATGTGGATAAGTCATGGTGGCAATGGAACCCGATTTGCGATAAAGTTTGTTGTTGTCATCCATCATTGTACTTTCAAGGTCTACGTGTTGGTCGTGCTATTCCATTTATTGACCTTCAAATTTGCTGAGACTTGTTTGGACAAGTTCGGTGGCTGTATTATTGTGACAGACATCAGATCATCTATTATAAGGAACAAACGAAATCAATTTGTCATGGGGCTCGACAATATCGCTGGTAGAGCATCCACTGGCATCGAACAAATTAATTGCTTCGACAGAGCTAAATGTTATTGTGTCAAGGCCGTCCATAATATTAATTCATTCTGAACTGCTACATGAATAGTCGCGACCTACATTTGAAAACAGTCCCAAGTTAACAATATCAGTAGACTGCTCTTATATCATATATTTTTTAATTCCATGTTAATCTTTTGTTGCACTCTTAGCGATTGCCAGCCAAATTATGACTAGCAATGGAACATTTCAAGACATACCTACAAATAAAGTGACAACTTAATCACACAGTGTCTAATTTAATTATAAGCTTTTAAGGCCAGTTTTTCTACCTTTGCAGTGATTTGTTTGTGATATAATTGACCAATTTTTCTCAATACTCACATTTTCATTGCAATCTAAGTAGATTTTTATCGGAACTTTTTACCTTAAATGTCTAAAGAAACAAAGATTCAGAAAATGCAGTTAGTTACCAATTGCATTAAGGTAACGATTCAAAACTTGATTAAACCCCAATGCAATTCATTTTGACCTTTTACAGCATACATTCTCTCTAATTTATAACAAGTTACCCGAACTAGTAATCACTTAAACAAATAAATTATCTAATCGTCGCCTCACCTATAATAAAGTTCGTTACTGTTATTACGTTAAGCATTAAAATTATTATTACAAACGTTTCAGTAATACCATCGATATTATAAGTGTAATAGCATAATTGGTACTTATATACCGGAGATTACAGATCTGGCGGATAGATTTTGAAATTCGATTGATAACATGGTTAGTATTTATAATTATTGTAACGCCTAAGGATTATATATTACGTCGAGTAGGTAGCCCAGTAGCTTTACTACGCAACGCTCTTACAGGCTTACAAATTCCACAAGTTATAATAAAACACCCACACGCCAATTAAAGGGCATTTCTTTAGTAGATTTATCATACACACCCTTCGTTGAGTGGGTAACAATGCAGCATGTTGCATAACAATGGAAAGCGTGCTTTTCATACGATCGATGTTTTATCAAGATTCCAATTTGGAAAGGACAAAAAGTGGTTCGCGGTTACGCTGAAAGTTGTCACCAAAACGGGAGACGGTGCATTCGCTTTCGACCATCGAGTACGAAAGTATTGTATTGTGACGCACTCCTCCGATTCTCTGACCTTGGTACAATGAAGCCAAATAACTCATAGCCCGTCGTGACTACGCTATATAGAGCACAGTAAGAAATCATTTGCGAACTTTTTTGGCGAGTTAATCTCCAGCACTTCAATCTAGTGAAAGTCCAACGGCTGCTTACACTTACGCACGTACTCTGCCACACCTGATAAATTGACTGACAGTCTCTTAAATACCGATCCAAATACGAAATCTTTTTGCAACTTGGTCATGTTTAATTGACAATGGACGGATGGACGAGGTTCAGTTTCAACTCTATTGAATGTTCTTGACAATCATTGAGTAGTGCAAAGCAAGGATTTAGTGAGTAAGTAGGGAATTCTAAGTCTTTACTCGAAAATAAGACATTTCTATACCCTTCCTTGAAGAATAAGTCTAAAGAAGTAAATCCCTGGGCGATGAAGAATCCAATCAAAATGTGGCTTTGTTCTAATGTATTTTATTCTGACTGTCATATAAATTGCGAAGATTTTAGCATTTCCGAACACTAACACCCATATTCTAAGTCGTTCCTCTAAAACTTACTCGTCCTCGACTTAACGAAACCTCATTGAAAACCTCTTCAAAATACTCCTCGAAATCGGTATTCTAAGTCATAACTCCGTAAGGACCTGGAGGAGCCAAAGAGTACGTAGCCACTCCGTGTTAGGACTAGCGCACACTACCATTTTTACCCACGACGAGGTTGAGTGGAATGTAAAAAGTTTTGGAGGAACGACTTAGAATATGGGGGTTAATTACCAAGACTTTTACTATATACCTACCTATGGAACTTTAAGCTTGCACAGATGTTTTTCAAATCGGCAAATTGCACCAATAAATGAAGCAGTGATCCGAGCTCGCACCATACATTATATGATTTCACATAGATATTACGACAATTATCGATTCAATCTATCGCTTGAGCAATAAAATCTCAAAGGTCGACGACCGAAATGTTTAGATTCTATTCTGAAGCAGTGTCGAATGGAGAACCGCCCGGAGCCTTTTGGCGATCCGAAGGCGGAGCGGCAATTTCTCTGTGACTTCAACATTACATAACGTTATTTTTCAATTACGAACTCGTAATAAGCATATCTTTGACAAATTATCAGCGTCCGCTCCCTTGGTGGGACAATGCTCACTTTCCTGGAACCTCATCATCATATAATAAGTCTATCAATCAACGAGATTATTCTATTACCAACATCGTGGCTGCATTCAAATTGGCGAAGCGTGTCCGTCGCACAACAATACTCTCATGTGGCTGGGCACTTTCACTGAGCTCTTATCAGCACGGTCCCCGGGCAGCAGCAGCCGGATGCCCAGCTAGTCTGTCCACGGAACCCTCGCCGGTCGTTACGTAAGAATCAGGATGACGATAAAACACCATTCAGTACTCGACCACCATGTAACTGGTTCTAATTCCGAAGGGCCACTCCGGACGCAGTGTATGGAAATTTATGAGGACGCTGTAAAATTTTAGTATAACAAAATGAGTTCATCATACCTATTTGAATTTAAGATTTCATGTTTTAACGTTGCATATAAAAACATAAATATTTATTTACCTAGTTATACCAATTGTTTTTCCTCAAGTATTCCGGGAACACTGTCTGAATATGTGTTAAGCGAAATAGACCTAACTTTTAAAGTATTCAGCGATAATGATAAAGTTTGCCATGAAAAATCGCTGCAAAGATTTATGAAGCATTAATAACCATTCAGACAATGAGCTTACATACTTTGTATGCTCATTTCATTCAGACATAAAAGTTGCAATCTTTACTACCTACGAATACAGAACAGATGAAAAGCGTCAATTTAATTTTGATCAGGCATTAGTCAATATTATTTTATTTTACATCACGATCTTTACATTGCAACATTGATTACCTATCTAAAATCAGACCTTGCAACAATAAAACGCTAAAAGTGAACTGTCAATTAACTAAAGACAATACGATCTAGATGAATGGTTAAGTGTGACAAGTCATGCAAAAATTTCGCTTTTTGCTTAGTTTGTGACTTAAGAATTACTCTTCGGAAGGTCAACAACAAATTGTTTTGTAGCATAACAATGAGGAAACACTAAGGAAGGAAATATACATTAGGACTTAAAGCGTGAAACATAAAAAAATATAATTTGATAGGTGGAACGTGGAACTATACTGAATTACAGTTTAATGTTATTATTTTAGGATTATGTAGGATAAGATTTTAAACTTTCGCGTTCCATTATACTAATAGTTTAGAGCAACGGGACTCAAACGCGACATTTATTATGAAGTACATGTACTTACAGCTTGACGTTTCGGCTGTGTTGCTAAAGCCGTGGTCACAAGCAGACTGGTGGTGCGCGGCGTCGTCTATTCGGGCGGGTTTGGAGATCTTCGGCCAACCTCAAATTGACACTCTTTTAATTTTTATTCTTGTTAGTGATGTCATTACGGCACACAACACTGACAGTATTGAATTTGTTTTGAACGGTAAAACTCGCGGCTTACACTTGTTAATCTCTGAATTCCAAGCTGATGACAATTTAAACCCGTCCTCCCAATTGAAATTGTTATACTACTTCTTGACTGCAATCACTTCTCGTACCATCCTAGTATGATAATGACGATTGGTGGAGTGGATTTTAGGATGATGTAACTCCATCCAATGATTAACTCCAGCTTCAAGAAGATGTTCAGCTACCGAGGATTTACTCGTCTGGCTTTTTTTAACAGCTGCGATATGTTCTTTGACCCTTTTTGACATTGTCCGCTTTGTTTGTCCAAGATACGAACTACCACAGCTACAATCGAATTTATAGACACCCGAAGTCTGAAAAGGTATTACGTTCTTTGGCGATCGTAGTTGCTTAAATATTTGGTGTAACGGAGTATTTACAGTCTTTTAAGGGAGAATTTTATAAGCACTGTTTCAATTTTATCCGCTACGCCTTTGATATAAGCCAAAAATTCTGCCTGATGACTCAATTCCGGAATGTTTTCCTTTTTCTTTTGACTTTTGCATCGCTGCGACACTAAGCTGTATGTACATATGTACTTCATTATAAATGTCGCATTTGAGTCCCGTTGCTCTATACTATTAAGATCATGTAAGGTCAAATAGAAAGACGTGTGATTTTCTATTCTTGAGTGTTAAGTAACAAAGGCAATGTTTAAAATGTAGGACGGAAAAGGTAGTAAACCCATGAAATTGCGCGGTCATAATGTGAATAACCGGTATGTTATATTTTTTTAGAGCATGTTTTTTACCTTAAGTTCCTTAAGTTTTGTTTAAGTTCCAATGTCAAAAACCCTTAATGAAAAATGAAATAAAACTTAATTTGTTGATAAAAATTATTATGGAAGAGCGATGGCTTCCGCATATAGATAAGTATATCTATCTATACTTACTTACTAGGACTTATTGTCATCTCAATCTTGTAAACACGTGGTTTGTTAACAAAATAAAGCATTTGGCATATTTGGTTATTTTTTTTATTTAAGTTAATAATAAAAAACAACATAACTACATTTGAAAGTAACTCTATTTCTCCGAGTCAATTTATAGCTATGAAATTTTCAGTATTGTGGCCAAGTTATACTGTCCTTCGTAAATGTACCGCTGTGGTTTATCCGCCGGTTTTTGTGAAACCAGAATCTTTGAGAAATCTTTTAATTCCTGATTTAAGTTTTCATGATTAGCTCGGTTATTAAAGTTTATGGTGCCGGAATTTTTCCGCTTTTCACAACTCAAAAGACAAATGCTACACCCACACCTGATAACGTTTGTTTACAACTAGATAAGAACATTGGGTAGGTATGATGTCAAATTCATGAAAATGCAGCAAGTGACAATCATGTAATATAACAATTACAACTATAACTTGTCAATGAAAAACATGTTTTTCAACTTTCCATGTTGTCTAAAAACAATATCACAATACCGGTCCTGTCGTAGTGGCATACCGACATTTCTGCGTAAGCGGTCGTAATATTACTTGTTCGCATTCTTCATTTCACGAGTTTTACTTTGTATGCGTGTGCGCACACTAAAGCTTGTTATCTTCGATGGTCAGAGACCGTTACGTGGCTCGTATGCAATCGGGAACATCTCGGAGCTATTTATGGAGAGAATTCGTCAGATCAGCTCTTAAATTGAACATGAATTTCGACCTTACATCACATGTTAAATAAAATATTTAAAATGACATCAACTATTTGTTATATTTATAACAATAGCAGTCTCAGAACATGTGAATGTACTTATTGCAAAAATTGCATGTGCCAATCATAGGTTGTTTTAAAATTTACCTCACATTTCATTTAACTTTTTAAAAGCTAGGTTTTGTCAATAATTTGAGAAATAATCTTACTTACTTGTTTTTTATTTATCTTGTTTTTAGGATTCCGTACCCAAATGGTAAAACGAGACCCTATTACTAAGACTCCGCTGGCTCCGTCGGTCTGTCCGTCTGTAACCAGGCTGTATGTCACGACCGGTAATAGTTAGTCAGTTGAAATTTTCACAGATGTATTTCTGTTGCCGCTATAACAACAAATACTAAAAAACAGAATAAAATAAATAATTAAGGGGGCTCCCGTAAAACAAATGTGATTTTTTTCCTCGTTTTTATAGATAATGGTACGGAACCTTTCGCGCGCGATTCCGACTCGCACTTCACTGGTTTTTTTTACAAGTCTTTCATAGTGTTGGCTTGATTCCAAGAGGTTGTAGTATTAGTTCTGTATATCAAGTGCATGCGATTCATCAGTCTAAATAAATCCTGAAAACGTGAATGATATCGTCCTTGCCCTGTTTTCAGTGATCTTCGACAAAAATACATAATTTTCTAATTCTGTTCAATCGTATCATCATATTCTTCGTTCCGTAGATAATAAAAAAAAAAATTGGAACTTGTAAGCCGACTTCAAAAGGAGAAGGTTATTATAAGAAATGTAAGCGTTAGTGTTACCTACTTATTTTAAATCTGCATTTTTTTTATGTGTTTGAAATAATAAAGCGATTAGAAAAAAATATTTATCGAATACTTTAAATTTTGACGTTTTTAGGGTTCCGTACCTCAAAACGTTGTCCGTCCGTCCGTCCGCCTGTCAAGACCGTTTTTCTCAGGAACGCGTGGAGGTATCAAACTGAAATTTATCTAATACTCTAATACTCAGGTCTACGGTCCCTTGGACCTGTGAAAAAATCAAACTTCTAAGCCAAAGCAATCAAAAGATTCAGCCGTTTATGCCGCAAATATTCGAAACTCGCACGGGAATCAAAACCTACAGGGTACTTCCCGTGAACTTAGAATCTTGAAATTTGGTACGAAGTAACGTCTTATAGTACAGATAAAGGAAAAATTGTTACATCATATAAAAAAAAAAATGAAAATTTAAATTTCAATGTGCAATAAAAATATCATAACTATGACTCGCGTATTGTCGTGATGGGTGAACTTTTACTTATATACCTACAGGTTTGTACAGAACCCTCGGTGCGCGAGTCCGACTCGCACTTGGCCGGTTTTTTTTTATGAAAATGATGATTTTTACCAGTGTTTGTAGTGCTCTCGGGTTTCCGTTTTTTTTTGTTTTACTCTCTACGTAGTTATCCAATTATTATTGTATGGACCTTGTACATCTTGTACATAATGTAAAAAAACATGAATAAAAAACCTATTATGTGAAGGTGGGTTATTGGTATGCGCATGAAATTGCCCTTCACGACAAAAACAATAAATTCTCATGTGCGACTGTTTATATATCGCATCACACAATAGCTGGCTTAATAAAACAAGCGGAATCAATCACCGCTCATAACCACAACAACGGCTGTGAGTAGACGCACCAAGCGTTTGGCGAGTGTCGGAATATTCCTAGAAGAAGTACAAAAAACTTTATTTATGAGCAGCGGCTATCTTTGCGCTTCCGGCTAAATAAAACAAGCGGAATCAATCACCGTTCATAACTAAAACAACGACTGTGAGTAGAGGTGCCAAGCGTTTTGCAACCCTAAGGATATGCCTCATATCTAACCAACTACCTGCACCTGCCCTACTTAATAATATATTCCTCGTATCTTTTAGTTTGTTTACTTTTTATCTTTTGTAAGTTTTGTAACAATAAAGTACCTACATCTTTGTAATCCACTGTCATCCACTAGGGAAGAAGCGGGTCATTCCCAATACAAGTATCTTTTGATAACTTACAGGGAAGTCTCAGCAATGTACTATAACATGATTACTGAAATAAATGCATTTTTATTTTATTTTTATTATTTTATTCCTAGAAGTTAACCCTTGATATGCCTGGTGGATTGAAGTCACGTCGTGTGCCTGGTGAGTCTGAGGGACCCGAATTTTAGTAATATTTTTTAACATCAATACATATGTTAAAGATATCGTGTTGCATGGATTTGCAATTATATTTATTATATTTGTCGAAGATAAATAAAAAGTACATATACAAACTACATTTATAAGTCTAAATGTAACTAATGGTTAGTTTACTACTAATAAAGAAAACGGGTCCTAAATGAGTAGCGGCCATCTTTGCAACTACTGGCTTAATAAAACAAGCGAAATCAATCACCGCTTAAAACCATAACACCGACGGTATAGAGTAATAGAGAAGTGAGTAGAGACGCCAAACGTTTTGCGACTGTCAGGATATTCCTAGGAGAAATTCAAAAAACTTTATCTATCGAGTAGCGGCCACCCGCCGCGCTGGTTCCCTGGCTTCGACTAAGTAACTTCTTCATGAGGTAGGCTAAAATGCAAAAAAGGTATCAATCCCTGCAAGGTAACCACAAAACGATGTAAGTACCTAAATACTTAAATGGATGGAAAAGGATTCCATCGAGACGTTAAAAAGAGTATGATGAAAAAATATGAGTATATGGTATGAAGCTTCAAAGTTGCAAATTGCGGATAAAATCTCCGAAAATCGTCTTCGTTGGTAGCCACCTAAATATGGAGCGAAGCCATGGAGAAGCATGGTAAGGCGCTCGCTGTCTCTCTCGATATCTCGAAGGCTTTTGACAGGGTGTGAAACCCTTATTCATAAGCTTCCTTCATATGGACTTCCCGCTGTTTGTTGTCATTGATGGTTGCTCGTCTGACCAATTGGCTCTATCAATGCCGGGGTCCCTCAGGGGTCGGTACTCTCTGCGACACTTTTTCTGCTACATATTAACGACCTGCTTATGCCCGGTATTTTGGGGTACGCAGATGATAGCACCGTTGTAGAGAGTTATATGTCTAATGCACGAGCCAGCGCCGAACATGTCCAGTGTCATAGGGAGGCGATGATCAGTCGCATGAACCTATCCCTGCAGGCAGTCTCCGAATGGGGCAAATGCCAATCTAGTCAGGTTCAACTCCTCAGATACCCAGGCGTGTCTCTTTTCCGCTAAAAGGAGTCCTTTCAAACTGATACCTTCTTTCCGAGGTGTATCCGTGCCTATTACTGACCATCTTGAGCTTCTAGGTGTATCATCTCAATTTTGGGTCATTCATTGAGAGTAAAGATCAATTAGCATCAAAAAAGCTTGGCGTTCTTGCAAAGGTGAGAAAGTACTTCACACCGGAACAGTTTCTCAATCTAAACTGTGTATGGAGTACTGTTCTCATCTTTGGGATGGTTCCGCCCAATACCAGTTCCAGACGCTTGAGTCCATTGAGCAGAGGGTCAAGAAGCTCATTGGCAACAATGACCCCTTTCATAATAAGCTCAAAAGCCTTGAGCATAGACGAAAGGTTGCAAGTTTATCGGTTTTCTATCGGATACATTTCGGTGAGTGTGCGGCTGAATTGCACAGCCTAATTCCGCCTTCTCCCTTCTTCCATCGGACAACCAGACATACAAATATGCGTCACCGCTTTATGGTTGAGATCCCAAAGATTCACATTAAACGTTTTGCGTCAAATTTTATCATCCGTACTGCCAGAGAGTGGAATGCTTTGCCTGAGTCTGTGTTTCCTGATACTTACAATTAGGGGGCCTTCAAGTAGCGTGTGAATAGGTATCTTCTAAGCAAGCGCGTTTCATCCTAGATCGCATCATCGCTTACCATCAGGCGAGATAGCGGTCAAGCGCTAACCTATACATAATCTAAAAAATAAAAAATAAACCACGATCAAAGAAGATGAAGATCATGTGGTACGAATTGCATGTAACCTACCAGAACACCAGCCAAGGCAAGAAATATTAAAGAATAGAAACTCATCGTAGAATGCCTAGGTTTTTGAAGTCTATTTTTAAATTGTTTGTAAACTACAGTAGGATTTTTCTATATTTTATTAGATTTCATGTAAATAACATATAAAAAAGTATCGTGAAAATTACATCGTCCAAGTAAACAAAAATGCTATATACTATATAAATTAAAAACTACTATGCCAAACTGAATAAAAATTTTATGGAACAAAATGGCAACTATTCCGCATCGAACAATAAAAGAATCACGTAAATCGGATCAGAAATCTCGGCTTAATCGGTGTACATACATAGAAAAATATAAACATACCAACCGAATTGAGAACCTCTTCCTTTTTAGAAGTCGGTTAAAAAGAAGGCAATGGCCGTTCATCTGCAACCTGGAAGAATATCGAAAGGTTTGAGATGTTCTAATCTAAACTATCAATTCAGAGACCAACCATAATGATGAGGAGAGGTCCACACCAAAATAATAAAATAGCTTTTCTTTTTACTTCAATGCAGTGTTTCAAACCAATCGAAATATCCTATACAATGCTCACGTGTGGTAAATCAAATTGTAGGTGTTCTTATATTATCGTTACATGAGAGAATGTTAAAGCGAATGCTTAACAGTTTTTATTCAGAACTCTGGTTTATTTATGCATGAACTGACTTTCCAGTATTCCAGTACCTATATAATATTATATAATATTCTTTATTGTTACTCTTGAGTACTTATTTCATTACTAGCACTTTCGAAATCATAAGCAATTACCAAAAATAGATACTGATACCTCAAATAGAAATCTCATAAAGAACATTTGTTTGTCTTATTATTTAACTTGCCGACTCCGATCAATTTATTACAGAGATTTATGATTTTTAAGTTTTGCATTTTGATTGCTATCTTATATAAATTTAAAAAGGAAAATATTAGTAAATATCGATTCCCGTCTGGGAATAACTTGTGAGCCGAGTCGATATTTTTCTAATATTTTTCTATTAAAATTTATCATATAAATAATCATAATCTCTGTAATAAATCGATAATTGACTTGATATTATTACAGAAAGTTTTTCACATGAAAAATGTCAAAATATACCTATTGAAATCAAATAATTTGACAGGTTTTTTAGGTTATCTCCGCATTCGGCATTTTTTCTTCCATAGTGTGATTGTGCATTTATTTGTTTATTAGATGAAACATCATCATCACAAACAGAAAAGGCAGACTAGAACTTGAAACAAACGTACACAATATTTTTTCACCTCTCACGCTCGTAAAAGGAGGTTTGCCATTCAAGTTCTGCGTGGAAAATCGCATTTTGGGGCCTAGCATGGTAAAGTACTTTTTAATTTAAAACCTAATAATATGACTTATTGTATTCCGAATCGCACTATTTTTCGGCTTTTTATGTTCCGTTTTATTCTTATTTTAAATAACTTTTAATTAATGATAAGAGTCAGTTTTGGTTTTATTACATTATTTTAGTTCTTTGAATTACAAAAACGATAATAATAAGATTAAACTATTTGTTATAAGAATTTTATATATTTAGGCTGGATTAATTTTCAAAATTTATTATTGGATTTTGGAACGTGACATAAAAATTGTCTGTGTTTACCGAAACAAAACATTTACCGAATCGTTTTTATTCTTATTTTATGTAACAATTTATTCCTATTAAAGTTAACTTTGAATTAACTATAATAATATCATTTTTATTATTTTAGTTTTTTATATCATTAAAACAACAAGAATAATTTGGATTAAACTTTTTGTTAAAAGATGTTTTTACCGGAAGTTGACCGCAGAAACAACCTAAAAAAATCTCGCTGTTGTGAGGTGAAAAATTGTGTGTTGCGATCGGCAGAAAAGTTATTGGCGAAACTTTTTGAAACCCTCGCTACGCTCATGATTCAATCCTAGAATCCTTCGTTTGCTCAGGTTTCAATAGAGGTAACTCACCGTTAAATCCAACTTTCCAGCCTTGCATAATAAATAACTAATAATCGTTGGCTACTCAACGCAAGCAACACAGAGAATTGCTCATTTCAAATTGATCGCTTATCTTCAGCCAAGGTTGCTCGTGCGTTATCCAAAACCAACAACTAGGACGTCTTCGGATATGGTGAGGCCTTTCGATTTCTTAACTGTATTTCCAAATGTCTTGGGAAAACAATGTGGCCGCTAAAGCGGTGTGGCGGACCGTCTCACGGCTCGCCGTCCGCTATTTTTAACCACAGCACGATCTAAATACGGTTAGTACTTATAAATAAAGTCACTTTGTTATTAATATTAATTAAACACAATATCATTGTTACACAAGCTAAGTCAAATAACACAGCAATATTGAATAATTCAAAGAAACGCATTGAGCATGTGTTTTTTCTTTCTGACAGAACATGAATTTAGTTAAGTATGACCCATTTGTTGTTTGCACCAACTAATTGATTATCTGACTGATTAACGCTAAACATCATTTTAACACGCTATACAAACAAATAGTAGACATACAATAGGCGGCCTAATTGCTACGTAACAATCTCTTCCAGGCAACCTTGGGTGAAAGAGAGTATATATATATATATATATATATATATATATATATATATATATATATATATATATATATATAATAGGGAACTGGGGAACTGGTGCAAAAAGAAATAAAATTAATAAAGAAGAGTAAGTATAATATTAATACGAGTACATACATACTGATAGAGGAGATAAGATAACATGTATCTATAAAAAGAGAAAGTGAAAGGAAATGACTTCTAACTTGATCGCCAAATGATCTAAGAGTTTGAGCCCTTCTGATACCCTCCGGTAGTGCGTTTCATAGCCGAACAGCATGCACACAAAACGAGTAGGAAAGAAAGTCGGAAAAGGGAATTTCTAAGGAAAGATTAGAAGCAGAACGCAGAGTGCAATGAGAGGACGAAGAACGAAAGGAAAAACACTCTTTAAAATAAATCAAAAATCAAATCAATATCATTTATTCAGTCTAGGCTGTTACAAGCACTTATGAACGTCAAAGAAGCTACGCCATCGGTTCACAAACCCTACGGCGGGAGACCTTGTAACGAAAAGAACCGGCAAGAAACTCGTCAAGGGCTATTTTTTTCTCCCTGTTTTATTTCATACAGAGTCGTCAAATTGAAAAGTGAGCTTAACATATCAGTAAGGTCAATTTCCATCACAAAAGAAAATACTAATTATAATATTACATTTTATGGTTATCCTAACCGTAAACAATTTTCAACTCGTACATTTAACATTTGTCGCATTACAAGGTTACTGTACTGCAAGTTGTGACGTACATACAGGTCGATAGCAATTTATTTTAGACTAGCGTTCGCTCGCGGTTTCACCCGCGTGGTAACCGTTCCCGTGGGAATATCGGGATATTAAGTATCCTATGTTCATAATCAGGCTATCTACTATCTGTGTACCAAATTTCATCCAAATCCGTTCAGTAGTTTCGGAGCCTATTCAATACAAACAAACTATCAAATCTTTCCTCTTTATAATATTACTAGCGGTCGCCCGCGGCTCCGCCCGCGTGGATGTCGGTTACCGCTGCAAAAAGCCTACCCAGGAAAGACACGGTCAGCAAAATGATTCCCAGATCAATTCACAGACACCGACACTAACATCGACGACGCAGTCATTATCCGCAGGCTGCACAGATTGTCTTTCTGTGGATGTTAAAGTTGTTAATGATGAAAATATTTAAATGTAATTAATACTATGTTTTCACTTCTGCCGGCAGTCCCGGAGTGCAACCCGTTGTTTTAGGATAGATAACTAAATCGATTATTGTAGAGCTTCTCTATAAACAACATTTGACGTTAAATTATTTTCAGGTAACAAAATATACTGATGGTCGGGAGCCCCGACCCGTGATAGGGCAACGTAAAGTTGCCCATGCGTAAAACATTATTTTCGTAAATCAATTCCTACTAATTTGAATGTTTGGCCCTGGGATTTGTTTATCGTTAGTGCGAAATAAACTTTTACTGGAAATTGGAGCCTTTTGAAGGGTATATAGGCAAATCAGTAGGGATCATGGGTATTCTTGGTAAATGAGCTAATTCACCAGCTGCAGGGCCGGTGATAATCTTCGCTACTATTAAATTATCTTTTAGGTCCTTTATAAGAAGTCTCGTGCCTTACATTTTGTTCATGAAGACGTTGGGAACGCTCCAGCCTCGACTCTCGTGCACGTAACTCAGAGGTTCTCAGATTTTGATGTGCAAGGCGTTGCGAACGTTCGACACTCGACTCTCGTGCGCGTACCTGAGAGTTTCTCTGATTTTGTTCAGCAAGGCGTTGTGAACGTTCAGGTGAAGACTCTCCCATACGACGTATTCTTGCTGCCCGTGCTTGAGAACTATGATTAGAAAGTTGAGACCTGGCTCTCTTAGGCATTTTCAAATGTTTAAGAAAATGATAATAGCGTGTAATATTCTAGCTCTGAAAAGAACTATTGTTTAGCCGTGAAAAGAACTGTTGGTTAGCTCAGTAAAGAACTGTTGTTTAGCTCTGAGAAGAACTGTTGTTTAGCTCTGAGAAGAACTGTTGTTTAGCTCTGAGAAGAGCTGTTGTTTAGCTCTGAGAAGAACTTTTGCGTAGGAGTAGTTTTAAGAACGAAATCTAAAAAAAATCACACGAAAATTATTAGACTTCGCGCACGACCGCTGCGTAGGGAGGGAACCGACCTTGCGTCTGAGCCGCGCGGGTACCTTACTCATAGATCTAAACTCCCCTCCCGCACGCGCACCCACGTCTTGGTGACGCCCACTTCGCAACTGGCCGTGCCGTGCAGCAGAAATCGTAATATTTTAATTTCGCCATAACTTTAAAACCAAACGTCCAATTTTAATCATTCAAAAACCAAATATTATCTGCATAAACTGTACTTAGTGTTGCAATAATTTATTTTGATAAGGATTAATAGCATGAGTATAATAAACGCGTTTAAATGTAGTCCAAAAAAATTCAAGATTTTTAAATAAAAAAATGGTTGTTGCGCCTAACTCGACATAGATAGGTATAGTGTGTCGCTGACTTTTTTGTAGATATTTATAAGATCTACAATTAATTAGAACATTTTATGGTTCTATATTTTGTAGTTTAGGCAGCGTACACAAAATAAGTAACTGTTCTGGTTGATTTTTTACACCTTGTGTCCGAAAAACCCAAACATCTTACGGAACCCTATTTTTTCCAAAATAAAATATAGCCTATGTTACTCATGGATAATGTAGCTTTCGAATGGTGAAAGAATTTTTAAAATCGGTCCTGTAGTTTTTGAGCCTATTCATTACAACCAAACAAACAAACATACAAACAAAGTTTTCCTCTTTATAATATTAGTGTAGATGAAAATATTTAATCTCTAAGCACAACGTTAAGACAAGCAGACTGAAGTAGACCCATTTCCGCTGGCGGCACCCGTTCACGAGCATGACGCATGAACCAGCTATCGCTTCGCTCAACCATATTTTAGGGAACGTAACGACCCGCCTCACACGACACCGCCGAAGAAACGTTTGAGTGAGCATCACGTACTTCAGGTACTTATGTTAAAGTGTATAAATATAAAAAATACAATGGCAAAAACAAAAAAAAGAAAGATAAAAGTGCATTAATATAAGACGCAACTTACAATGTTACTGGAAGACGCATCAGCTGGGTCATAATCATAAAGCGTATTTAAAGTAAATTAAAAATAATAATAATAATGGCTTTCATATACTTGATTACAATAATTGGACAACATTACTTATTTTTATTTATTCTGATCAAGCAGTGCCACGTTCTCAATTCAAAACATCATAAATAACATAGAATTTATAAAATTGAAACAAAAATATAAATATCTCAACACAAATTAACACAATCAGACAAGAGCAGACCCATCCCACTGGCAGCACCCGTTCACGAGCATGACGCATGAACCAGCCATCGCTTCGCTCAACCATATTTTAGGGAACGTAGCGACCCGCCTCACACGACACCACCGTAGAAATGTTTAAAGAGAGCATGACATACTCAAGCTACCTGCGTTAAAAGTTTAATCTAATATTATACTAAACAAATTAATGACACGGCTACAACGTCGAAAAAATAAAATAAAACATTTACGACCAAGCTGTTTTGTCATTCAAATAATCCTTTATAGTATAATATCCTTTCTTTAGTAGACAATC
The DNA here is from genome assembly GCA_910589605.1 of Chrysoteuchia culmella. Taxonomy (NCBI): domain Eukaryota; kingdom Metazoa; phylum Arthropoda; class Insecta; order Lepidoptera; family Crambidae; genus Chrysoteuchia; species Chrysoteuchia culmella. The sequence continues at coordinate 12,836,158 of OU342651.1, read as the reverse complement.
TTTTACATGAATCTTAAACTTTTCAAAACAAAATACATTGTGGAATTTTATTGAAAAAATTTACACCTAGACCCAAGAAAGATATTTCTCGTATTAACATTGTGCACATCACTATGTTTGGTATATTCTGATAGATAGCTACGAACAAAAATTATACAGTTCAAAATAAATTGACATGCAGCTGTTAATAGCTGATAAGATGGGGAAGTGGGATGGAAAAGAATAGAATAGAGGAGTTTGAGAGTATGTAAGCCCCTGCTCCGGCGAATAGGGAGCCAGTTGTGTTTCTTACGGAATGATGACACGTGGTCAAATTTACAAAGATTGAAGATGAATCTAATGCAAAGGTTCTGCAGACTGTCCAACTTGTTAAGTAGCTCCTCAGACAGATCCGTATAACAGACATCAGCGTAGTCAATAAGTATGTACTTTTTGTTTGTTTTAAAACGGTTAGAGATGTTACAAGTGTGGTACCTAATAAGATATATATTTCTTCATACCTTTATCTAGATTTGTAAAGTTTATGATTTGGCATCGAGCCTTTTTTACTAACCTAATTTAAATGTCTTTGCATTTCAGTCGTTTGTTTGAATTTTTACGATTATATTTTTATTATCTCGGCTCTTAGTTTGGTATGCATTTCAGTCGCACACCAACTATCGATTGCAAAATATTGCACATCATTAGTAGAATAATAAAAAATCAACTTCATTCAAACATAAGTCAATAGAAATAATCGAAACCTTCTGTTACACATTGTAAGTACCAGGCCTGCATAGTTGCACATTGCATTACCGACTCTATTTATCACACATTAATGTGTGATAAATGTGTGATAAAGTTATTTGCATGAAAAGCCAGTAAACAGTCCCAATAGTCGATATAACGTCGAAAGAATACCAATAAACGACAAGGATAGCCAACAGCAGTTTCCGTATACCTTTAAAATTTAACACGTAGTAGGATTTATAAGGAACAAAGGGCATGAAAGTAATGTAAGTATGTTTGACCGTTTGGATACTACTGAACCCGCTCTTATAACGTATGTACAGTCAGCAACAAAATTCCATGAACACATCCAAATTTTCAAAACACCTGCACACTATAAAGGTTCATATGTAACTGAACAGGCTGTTGTACAAATCTCTGTAGACATTTGGGAATACCAAAGGTCGATGTACATTATTTTTACAAAAGTAGCTGAACATGGTTAATTACAAAATTAGCCTGATCTGTAAAATATCAAAATTTGCTGAACAAGTCTGACTACATAAATCCACTGATATGTATAAATTTGTCGCCGGACCGGCATCCGGTGTTTGTTAATCCTATTTATTATACAAGGTCTAAACGAAACGTTCTGAGAAACTGAAACAGGAGGTCGAGTTGATGTTTATAAGTATTACTATATTTTTCTTAGTTGATAATTGACTGATAGGCGGACTGATATAAGATAGCGTTTCCTGATGTTGGTATTACTGTACCCCCAACTTAATTATTTCTTGATACATATTCTCCAAATGTAAAAAAAAATGCAATGTTTATATAATGGGTCATTGCTCTCAATGAAAATTTATCTTTTCTACGTTGTAAATTTTAGGACCAAGTTCGAGTACACGGCGGCGGTACTATCGACAAAATGGAACCCTGACCCATCATAGAACTCTGTCAGAACGTAAGAAGTGTCAAACAAATTGTTTCTTATTGTCATTGTGACACGGTTCTGTAGTGGGTCAGGGTATCTACACTAATATTATAAAGAGGAAAACTTTGTTTGTATGTTTGTTTGTTTGGTTGTAATGAATAGGCTCAAAAACTACAGGACCGATTTTAAAAATTCTTTCACCATTCGAAAGCTACATTATCCATGAGTAACATAGGCTATATTTTATTTTGGAAAAAATAGGGTTCCGTAAGATGTTTGGGTTTTTCGGACACAAGGTGTAAAAAATCAACCAGAACAGTTACTTATTTTGTGTACGCTGCCTAAACTACAAAATATAGAACCATAAAATGTTCTAATTAATTGTAGATCTTATAAATATCTACAAAAAAGTCAGCGACACACTATACCTATCTATGTCGAGTTAGGCGCAACAACCATTTTTTTATTTAAAAATCTTGAATTTTTTTGGACTACATTTAAACGCGTTTATTATACTCATGCTATTAATCCTTATCAAAATAAATTATTGCAACACTAAGTACAGTTTATGCAGATAATATTTGGTTTTTGAATGATTAAAATTGGACGTTTGGTTTTAAAGTTATGGCGAAATTAAAATATTACGATTTCTGCTGCACGGCACGGCCAGTTGCGAAGTGGGCGTCACCAAGACGTGGGTGCGCGTGCGGGAGGGGAGTTTAGATCTATGAGTAAGGTACCCGCGCGGCTCAGACGCAAGGTCGGTTCCCTCCCTACGCAGCGGTCGTGCGCGAAGTCTAATAATTTTCGTGTGATTTTTTTTAGATTTCGTTCTTAAAACTACTCCTACGCAAAAGTTCTTCTCAGAGCTAAACAACAGCTCTTCTCAGAGCTAAACAACAGTTCTTCTCAGAGCTAAACAACAGTTCTTCTCAGAGCTAAACAACAGTTCTTTACTGAGCTAACCAACAGTTCTTTTCACGGCTAAACAATAGTTCTTTTCAGAGCTAGAATATTACACGCTATTATCATTTTCTTAAACATTTGAAAATGCCTAAGAGAGCCAGGTCTCAACTTTCTAATCATAGTTCTCAAGCACGGGCAGCAAGAATACGTCGTATGGGAGAGTCTTCACCTGAACGTTCACAACGCCTTGCTGAACAAAATCAGAGAAACTCTCAGGTACGCGCACGAGAGTCGAGTGTCGAACGTTCGCAACGCCTTGCACATCAAAATCTGAGAACCTCTGAGTTACGTGCACGAGAGTCGAGGCTGGAGCGTTCCCAACGTCTTCATGAACAAAATGTAAGGCACGAGACTTCTTATAAAGGACCTAAAAGATAATTTAATAGTAGCGAAGATTATCACCGGCCCTGCAGCTGGTGAATTAGCTCATTTACCAAGAATACCCATGATCCCTACTGATTTGCCTATATACCCTTCAAAAGGCTCCAATTTCCAGTAAAAGTTTATTTCGCACTAACGATAAACAAATCCCAGGGCCAAACATTCAAATTAGTAGGAATTGATTTACGAAAATAATGTTTTACGCATGGGCAACTTTACGTTGCCCTATCACGGGTCGGGGCTCCCGACCATCAGTATATTTTGTTACCTGAAAATAATTTAACGTCAAATGTTGTTTATAGAGAAGCTCTACAATAATCGATTTAGTTATCTATCCTAAAACAACGGGTTGCACTCCGGGACTGCCGGCAGAAGTGAAAACATAGTATTAATTACATTTAAATATTTTCATCATTAACAACTTTAACATCCACAGAAAGACAATCTGTGCAGCCTGCGGATAATGACTGCGTCGTCGATGTTAGTGTCGGTGTCTGTGAATTGATCTGGGAATCATTTTGCTGACCGTGTCTTTCCTGGGTAGGCTTTTTGCAGCGGTAACCGACATCCACGCGGGCGGAGCCGCGGGCGACCGCTAGTATATATATATTTTAAACATTAACTAAAACAGAAATCAACCATACAATAATGATCACTTTCGTGCGAACTATTACGACGCCAAAAAAAACAGAAGGGTTTTATCGGACCCTGTAAAAAGTAAAGCCATTACCACCCCTTGAAGTGTGACTTATCCATTAAAGAAATAGTAAAAAAAAATTAAGAAGCGAGAGGCTGGCATAAACAAATGTCATGTCAATGATGTCACGACCAAAATGAAAGAGACAAATGTATTATATGACAGTGCTGTACTTTTTTTGGGGATTGTCATCAGTCTAAATTCGAAAATTGGTCCGGTCATGATCTAACAAATCACTTTTAGACGATACTATGTCCAGCAACTTTTGGAAGTCTACTATGCAGCCACTTTTGGAAATATACTGTCCAGCAACTTTGGAACTTTATTGTCCAGTCACTTTTGGAAGTCTACTGTCCAGCCACTTTCGAAAATATAATGTCCGGCCACTTTTGGAAATATACTATATAGCTACTTTTGGAAATTTATAATGTAAATGGAATTTTGTTTGTAACTATACAATGATACGTCAAACAATGTTAAATACATGAAAGTTTATTGTAATAAATCGTAAAAATAAATGTTAATTTCATAATACCTATAATTCTTATTATTTTTTCCTATATTTTATTTTTATTTTATTCAAATATTGTGATTATTTGAAAGAATAAACATACAAAACTGCCATTTTCGCGAGAATTCGAAATTTTCGAGATTTTGCGGTTTTTTATATATTTTTTTATACAAACATATTAATCATCTAGCCCACGTTAAGGGCGCGCTCTAGGCCAAAAGCAAAAGTAATAACTGCAACGGTGAACTGCAATGTAAATGCTGCCTTATTTCTATAAGAAATAAGGTGTGTTGGAGTATACAACCTCCAGGCTTCTCAGTTCTTTATTTGTATTCGTGTTTTATGTTTTTTGATAGCTGTCTATTATTGTTGTTTATGTGATTCCCATATAAATGTTTTCCCGAAATATATGTACTAAATACTAATCGTGTTTACTCTGACAAAACTGTGTGATCCCATAGAAATAAGGCAGCATTTACCATATAATTCTTCTTATAATTCCGGAATGAATAAATTTCTTTTTTTAAAGGATATTTAAAGGTTATTTACAAAAAATATATAACATAAGCCCTGCCTTATCTATAGTGTAATTATACTAAAAAGTTCCAAGCTTTATTTTAATGTATTACTTGAATACTAGCAGTTTATCGTGTTAATTATAGTGATTTGGAGGCAACTTCGCAATTTTTTTCTATCGAGAAAATTTTATGCAATCGTGTTTTTGAGTAACATAGTCACTAGTGTTAGTCCTGTAGTTTGCTGCATCTTAATTTGAAATTCAGTTTTTCATTAATATTGATATTACAGACGATCATGTAAAGCAATCTGATTTTCATTGGCCTATAGCGGGCCCTTAAGTTTCATGAAGAACTTGTGTTATGGATAATAGATAACATATAAACAATAACAATAATAGATAAACATACTTATATACTTTTTTTAAATACATACATAATATACATATTAAACACCCAAACCAAGACAAATAGACATGTTCATGCACACAAATATTTGTCTTGTGCGGTGCGGGGATCGAACCCGGGACCTCTGACGCAGAAGGTGGGGTAGTACCCCTGCACCAAACAGGTCATCAGGTATTAATAATAATAATAATAATAATAATATAATAATCTTTATTTATTTCTTCACAAACAATCAATAAGTATATGATAAGTAACTACACCATAGCTTACTTAATGACACAAACATGATACTACATGTAGTATAATTTACTTACAGTTAATTTAAGTAAGATTTAAACAATTTTAAGATATTTGTATTCATAAGCTCGCGAGATCTCGCTTGCGTCCCAATCTCGCGAGATTGCATTCCCTATTGAGCCCTTTATCGCTGTAGATAGGTATAGGCAGTTGTTATATTTTTTAATGAGTCTGGTTACCCCTTCTTCAAAATATTTATATTTTTACCTCAGAGCACCAAAAAAACTTTTAAAAAAATTATACGTTTTGTATGGCTAATACTCGTTCAATTTACATTTATTTTATATTAAACTCACAAAATGTATTAATTAAGTATGTTAAATTAATGACAAGTCACTTAAAATCTGAACTCGTTTTTCTCGTGAATTTTAACACCTTGCTACTTTGTTTGATTAATAAACAAATATTATGTCACAATGAACCGTTAAAGTACCAGTTTATGAGACAAATTTCTATTTCGATTAGCAATATCATAAAAGCAAACTATAAAATTTGCATATTCATGATATGCTCGTGGTTTTATGAATATCAATGTAATATCCGTAGAATTACCTACTGTAAGAAGAGGAATAATCTTATTTTATGAAATGTTATTTAGATTAATGTCTGTCCATGACCTTTTCACGCACATAAGATAGATATGAGATAGATAAGACCTTACTTAGGTCACTTTTTGTCAGGAAAATTTTAAGTATCGCTAAGGAGTGGGATAGATCGAAATTGCACGCGGTTGAATCGAGGTCACCAAATTTTGAGTCGAAACAATTTAAGTTTGTCGTCGAAAAGATAGATAAGATAATAGATAGAGAGAATAAGATAGAAGCATTGTTTTTCCTTTAACTTCTCTTCCGCATATGTTAGTTTCCACTATTTTATACATCATCACCAACTCCAACTATCAGGTAGAGTGATATCATTTGCTTGTTCTGTATATTTATTATGTCGGCAATCCGTCCGCAAATATAGAAGTTAGTATGATTGTGACAAAGTTCACACACATTGCGTAAGGCACCTTGAATAGGTATATGTTTGAATTTCTTCGTTGCTAAGATGAGGCAAGTCTTGGCAATTAGGTTTTAAACGACGCTTTATACGTGCTTTATATAAATATACAATAAAGTAAAAATAGAGTCTTTTTAGGGTTCTGAATCTCTAAATAAAAAAGGCAACCCTTTTAGGATCACTTCGTTGTCCGTCCTCGTTTATCTCGAGAACGCGAGTAGTAAACGTATCGAGTAGAAATTAAAACCACATATTCAGTACAACAGTGTGTTGAAGGGGTAACAAAATCAAACTTGTAAATGAACATAAAAAAGATAGGACCGTTTATGTCGCAAAAAACGATTACACGATAGATTTTGATACTCACAAAATGGAATCAAAATTCATAGGGTACCTACATCTCGTTGACCTATAACTATGAAATTTGCCAATTAATATCGTCTTTTACTACGAATACAGGAAAAAATCTAAAACCTATACATTTGTAATTTAATCATAAAAATATAGTCGTTAGTTTTGAAAACTGAATTTCGTAAAAAACTCGAAAAAGTGTTTAGGTATCGAGTAGAAATTAAAACCATATAGGTATTCACGTTAACAATCTCTTTATGCTGTGAAAAAATCAAACTTTAAAATTAACGTTAAAAAAGATTTATGCCGCAAAAACGTATACTTCGACACGCTTAAAATTCAAAGGATACTTTTCGTTGACCTAGAACTATGAAATTTGGCAAGTAGTGTCATCTTTTACTACAAGTACAGGAAAAAAATCTGAAAACTAGACATTTGTAATTAAATCATGAAAAATTTAGTCTTAAGTTTTTGAAACTGAATTTCGGGAAACTTCGGAAAACTGCGAGACTCAATTCTTAAACTATTTATAATATTATGTACCTAGGTAGCAGTGGTGAGGGGTCAAAATATAGCGAAGGTAAGCTAGACCCAAAAATGCTCTCAACTGTATGGCGGATCAGTGGGATAGGATTTCGAAAAGGGAAGCCGATGGGAATCGGTATGTATGGACACTTCGCCTCTGCTAGGTACCTACAAATTGTGTGAGTCCAACTAGCACTTGTCCAGTTATTTTAGTTTCAGCAGCCTGACTGCCTGACCCCGAGGCCGCTTCGGCGGTACAAGAGACATTAACGCAATTACAGTAAAAAATATAATAAAACATATTTCCATAGTATAAAAGACTTAAACGCGATAAAAGTATTCGTAATTTTATGATGATGAAAATAATCCTACCCAATTTCTTTAAAATCCGTTAAGTTTTACGTGAATCTAGTAGCAGAAATACAAACCTTGCAAAGTTGTTACTTACAGACAATACCTACCTACGCGCGAAATAATAAGAATTAAGTTGGAAAAAAAGACATTGTTTTGGAGTCACTTAGGTACAAATAATTCTGACAATTTGCAATAGGTATAATTTATAGATAGGTATGGGTTAGCAAATTTCTTTTTTTTTATAATAATTCCTGTCTCCTACAACATATCGCTAAAATACCTACCACTACTTACTCATTAAAATATTCAAGTTTAGTTTCTTACACGACGCGAGTGGCAGTAAAATAATTACAGTATAATACTTCCGATTATCGCACCAGTTAATACCGCACCGACAATCAAGTTTCCTATTACCAGCGCTTGCGCAGACTTGCGTATTCTTACGGCTATTACCGCACCCACCTGTGACCGCCCCCGCCCGGCCGTAAGAAAGCAAACGCTGCGGGCGTCTTTAAAAAAGAAAAAAGCGGCCAATTCCTAGAACTCTTTACTGTTTCTTTCTTTTTTTTGTTACACGTATCAAACAAGGAGGTTTACATTTTGTTTTTTTTTTCCATATTATGTCATTGATAGTCAGATGAAAAGGCAGCAGTTGTTCATTGAGTTATAATGTAAAATGTACTACGTTATAGTGTCTTTGTTTTATTTTAAAGTGAATTTATTTATTATTTAAGTGTATTTATATATTATTTACTCAATAAGTACTGTCTAATAAGCAAAAGTAAGGCTAGACCCCATTGGATCTCAAGACAGTGCTGTCTGAGCACACAGAGTCAGAAGATACGAACGTACTTTACAAAAAAGTGAACTGATTATTCAATGAATCGAGCAGTATGCCCGAAAATTTAACATGTGCCTTTAACAAGTGTACCTAACTACTTTAATGTATATACTGCAATTGCATTGGAGAGCCAGAACCAAGAGCATTGGACCGGATTTCCAAAGGTCGCGGGTTCGATTCCCGTCTGAGAATTCACTTGTGGCCGAGGTAATTTTTTCCAATATTTTTCTTATTAAAATTTACCATAAGTATAAAAATAGCATTGAAAAATGCAAAAATTACAAAATCATAAAATACTTTAATGTATTTCTAATGCGAGACTTATTTATCATAGAAAGAGGAACTGCCGAATTTTTTTATAAAAAATAATAAAACATCCAACTTATTTCAAAACACAGATAGGTACTTATTCAGACACCTACGTAAAGTTTTCTCTGCTTGCGCGTGTCTGCAAATGTCAAATTCATCATGAATATTCAAATCATTTTCAAATTGTGTATGTAAAGTTGCGGTTTCTAGTTGCCAATTGTATATACAGCTATAACAAACCTGACATTGACAAGAGATTTATGTACCTACATTCATATAAATATTTTGTAATTTGCACCAACTACGTAATATTTACCGTCCATACACGCGAACAATGAAGCGGTACAACAATACAGAGCAAATTGTGGTGAATACAAAAACTTGGCACAATTTTGTTTTTTATTTAAAGATAAAAATAGTCATAACGAAGGCATTGAACTTGTCTCTATGGACGAGTGTGTGATTAACGAAACGAGAATACTTTCACTGGAGTTCGGCAGTTAACGCAAGAGTTTGCCTACGAAAAAAATTACAATAATTAAGAGAATTGTATGGGCAGTGAGTCAGCCTGATGGGCGATAAGAGGCCGATGTCATCGCGACTATTGTAGGTGATGAACTTTCGATCGGGCCTTTGTGAAAGAGAAAGAAAGCGGATATATTCTTTGTTCCTAATGAGACAGATAACAATTCGCACGACTCATGAGAGCGAATCAAAAATGGATCCGTTATTTTGGCATGCCCAAAATTCAGACCGGATAACCGGAAAAGGTGAGTTGAGAAGTATTTCAGTACTTAGTCAATGAACAGAAATTAGAGCAGTGGTTTCTGTAAAATATAAGTAGGTACGTTACTCATTGCTACGTTCCATGTTTCAAATACATACAAGATTAAGCTATAAGAACTCGTGCTAAGATTCTAAGAGCAGCAACCTCAGTTACTCATTCGTGCATGATGGTTAATATAATGCAAGTATAATGTAAATATATATAGCGATAAAGCGAGCCCATGCAGTCAGGCATGACTAATTGAAATGAGTCTCTATATTTTTTTAAAGTTGTTGGTTGGTGGTAGGACTTGTTGTAACTCCGCCAACTACCACCATCTTATCTAAGGGAATATATTAAACCGACCGACTAAAAAATACTAAATTTACCGATTGAAATACTAGGTTTGGTTGCGAAAAAAAAAAGGTTAAGGTTAGGTTAGATTGGCGACTCAGACGCTCACCTAGTATTTTTTTCAGTAAAAAAGTATTTTAGTCGGATGGTTAATTACTACCCTTATCTAAGTCTGACGCCATAACAACAATGTTTTCAGCATTGTTGTGTTCCGACAGTTAGAGATAAGGTAGCCAGTCCCTCATTGGTTGAGGGTTCCGGGAGATGGTTGCTTCCATCTTCAACCTTATCAATACTTAACATCAGGTATGATGAAGATGAATAAATAAGTATATGATAAATAAAAAAAAACCTTTGAGGTCATAGCCCCATTGCGCCGCTAGCGTTCTGAAACCCATATTAGAGAGTTTAAAGACAATAACTGTTTCGCAATCGAAAACAAACCAAAGTAAGCATGACACTTTGAACCTAGAGAGAGTGTCGTTAACAATTATAATCTGAAAATCTAACATTACCTAATAACTACATAAATAGCTAACTGATCGCTTTTAAAAGAGTTGGATTTGAGTTGCGTAACAGTATTTAAATTAACTTTCGGTGAACAACCTCTTGGAATATCAATTATTAGCAATATAGTAATTTCGAATTCAATAGCGTACTTTTTACTGCGAATAAATTATAATCAAACATAAATACCAAACAAGAAAATATACCAGAAAAAAGCAACTAGTCTCATGTCGCCCTGACGGGATTCGAACCCGCATCCTTGGGAGTCCGGCCCAATGCACTAACCAATTATGCTACAGAGACCTATGTGTACACGTCGAATTTTTCTAGTATATTCACCGTTCTACGGTGTTGGCCACCGTCGCTTCATCAATGAGAGAAATATCCTCGCATTCGAAAGAAACATCTTTACAGATGTTTGACTATCGATTAAGATGAAACCGCCATTTCATTATAACTTTTTAATTTTGCATTTTACAACGCTATTTTTATGTGATAAATACCAAACAAGAAAATATACCAGAAAAAAGCAACTAGTCTCATGTCGCCCTGACGGGATTCGAACCCGCATCCTTGGGAGTCCGGCCCAATGCAAAATTAAAAAGTTATAATTAAATGGCGGTTTCATCTTAATCGATAGTCAAACATCTGTAAAGATGTTTCTTTCGAATGCGAGGATATTTCTCTCATTGATGAAGCGACGGTGGCCAACACCGTAGAACGGTGAATATACTAGAAAAATTCGACGTGTCCTCATAGGTCTCTGTAGCATAATTGGTTAGTGCATTGGGCCAGACTCCCAAGGATGCGGGTTCGAATCCTATATTCTATAACATCTAAATATGACACAGAAAACCATTAACATATCCGGCTCGAAGGACCATATGTTGGGGCCAGTGCCCTTTCTATATTTTTAGAGATAAGGGAATCCTGTCCTAGTGGTAGTAAATAAAAGAAGAGTGTGAAAACTCTGTACTGGATAACTGATCAAATATTGAAAATTGGAACAAGATGATCGTCAATAAATGCGAACGGTGACGTATGGCTCAGTCCCGCGCGGAAGCGATAGTGACGTCGTCGGTTCTCGTCGTCCGTCGTTCATCATCTTCTTTGGATGGGCACGGAACCGGTCGCCGCGGTGCTGTGGCCGACAGCGGCCTCGTCTTCACCATATACACACTAATAAAGGGTTATATATTATGATAGGTACTAAAGACGCTCTGCAGTATTTTCGGGTTTACTAATGTATGCCTGAATTTCAAATGCAATAATTTCGTTTGACATAATTTCATTTGCCATAATTCCATTAAAAATAACGTTTCTGTTGCCATAACTATCAAATTACATAACATTGACTGCTATAATATCATTCTTCATAAATCAATCAAACTCCATAACTACTTTATTCCATAATTTTATTTGCTATACATTTCATTTTCAATATATTTAATAACCATAACAATCATTTACCATAAAACCTATACTGACTATTTATTTTTTGACTTTAAGTACTAAAATTGTATGCAAACCCCCATGCTGGCAGACATGCATTATGCAGTCAGGCAGGTGCAGGCATACAGCATGCAAGCAGGCATGCAGCATGCAAACAGGCATGCAGCATGCAAGCAGCAGGCAAGCAGGCATGCAACATGCAAGTCTTCTCACGGCTCCGGCGTTGCGGGGTTCCGGTGCGGTCCACGCGTACTTATCGTCACAGATGGCTCTCGCTCACCACCGCAGCTTCGGCTTACTGGCCGGCTTCACCGGCCAGCCTCAGCCGCAGCGACGCGCTCATTGCCACCTGCTCCTCAGCACGCGGGCCGCCTCACCCCTCCGCGCCTTCGCGGCTCTAAATTACACTCTAGGGGTAGGGCCACAGATCACTGTGGGTAGGGCATACAAGACTACGGGCAGTACTAAGTCGGTTTTAATATTATTCGTTTTTTTACTAATTAGTTATCTACATAAAGTTAGCTAAAAATAAACGTTATAAGACGTTTTTTATTATGTCAAATAAAGATTATGTCGAATGAATATTCATAGTTTCTAATAATTACTTATAGCATTTGTTAATATGGCATCTCATTTTATGGCAAATGAGAGTTATAGCTAGTAAATGATTATATCATGCGTTATTAGTATAAATGAGAATAATGCAAACGAATATTATGACCAAGGATCATTATGGCAAATGAAATTATTGGATGGAATATTTTGAAAAACAAGACAATATCGTATTTTGATTCAAATAAAAGTTACCATGGGAAAGCTAAAGAATCGGTTAGAAATAGCAGATGCAGTAAAAATGGTAAGTGATACCACAGATAATAATATAAAGTAGTATCAAGTAGTATTAAAACTTTCTTTCCTTTTTTTATTGCTATGTTAACGCCAACAACAATAAATTACAACATTTTTTCTCGTTCACAAGACGAACCGCGCCCATAAATATCTCCCAAGTGCATTATTAAACCATAAATTAAAACCGCCATTGACTGGTAATCGAACTTAGGAAATTATAATAATCTGTTACATAACAGCCATCTACAACTTAAAAACGAGATAATTTATGAATATAAATTATCTAATATGTAGCCGATTATTTTAACAAGTTTTATTGAAGGTTGCAGTATCGTTGATAATAAAACATTTACCAGTTTATTTCTAAGTAATGTTCATATTCTACACTGCAACAAAATCTTATTCATTGAAATAGGTAAGCTCTAAAATATTTTTTACTCTAATTAAAATAACAATACTAGCAGCCGATCGCAGTTTTGCGCGCAACTTATATTTTTAAGGTGATGAGATGACGTCTAATTCTATTTTTGCATTATTTTACAATATATTATATATAGTATAGTATTTTAAATAACTATTTAACGTAGTATTCAAGTGTTACACTTTGAAGAACCTTCGTTTTACTTTATTACTATTACTAGGTATGTAGATAAAAATTAACTTTACCTATTTTGTTCCTGTATCCTGGTAAAGTCAAACAAAGACTGTTCAAAGCTTTCTAATAAAAAAAAATTGTTACCTTTGCACCAGCAGAGTGCATCAGAAGTGCAATGACCTAAGGGCCTCCAACAATTGACAAAGTTTAATGGAGCGTATTTTACAATGGGTGCCATATGCGGAGGCGCACGAGTACGAACCATTCAATCCGCTAATACCCCCCTAATTGGTTGAGTGATTTATCTGAAAGTAATCGATTATTCAATTTATACGAGACTTTATTGGAATGTTCCGATGCGTATCCGTTTATCGAACGATCGATAAAACTGTGATATATTTTACGAATAACGCTACTTGTTGTTTATTGGAATCCACTTTTCATCGTAGCGAATAATTTCTTATCACATCTAATATAAACAATTTAGATATGAATTGACTTGTCTTATAATTTGCGCTATCTGTGTTTTATTTATTATCTACTTGCGAAATTTTACCTACAAGTACTCCCACAGCTGATATAAACTCCAAAAAATAAGTGGGGCCTACGTGGGAAAATAAAGAAAAGCGTAATTTTGTTGATTACTGAATGTTGTCCGATTTTATAAATCTAGGTATAAAAGTAGCAGATATACTTTTATAAAATTCTGAAAAAATTAGGTAATAAATCAAACGTCCGTACATTGGATTTAATACAGTACTTAGTTAGTAGTTCAATCGTATAAACTATAAATATACAAAATCTGAATAGAGATGTTTGCCAATACGGACCAATGTTAAAAAATTATGTAAAAAATAAATGCGGGTTTAGCGACCTAACAAGTTTGTGACAATATTTGTATAAAAATACATAACTTAAGTGCCATCGATAAAACAATCTTAATTGTGAATACACAATATAAAAAATCAATAAAGTATTTTTGAGACTGAACATGTAAATAGTTCTTGTTATAGCAAAGTTTCATTGCCAATGGACAGGACTATTAAATCGTTACTACTCTTGAATAATATTTCCAATTCAAGACAGTTGCTTAGTTTTAAACCGTCCGTCATCGTAAAAAAACAACCGTCGCGCGCAGGCGCAGACGGTATGAATCGGCGGAAGTCGCCGGGACGCGATATGTCGAGAGGCGTACCGAGCATGCGACTTGTATAAATAAGACTTTGATATTTGTAGCCATGGATTAATTTATAATTATAGTCAATGTTAAATAATATTCACCTAAAGAGCGTGAAAAAGTAATGAAGCTTCTTTTTCTGAACTCTACGCTTCCATAAACTCATTTGTAGAGCCAGTTCCTCAAGTAGAAGTAATATTATTGATAGTTACTTGATTTTGACAGCTCAAAAGAATATCTTCTTCTTCTTATATTGAGGCACTCTTGACCAGAGTGGACGTCGCTGTAGATGGACAGGGTTGCGGTTCGCCGGCGTCGTCGCCACTCTCTCCCAGGGCGGCCGCACAACGCGCGATGTCCCTCCATGTTGGTCGACTTTCAGCGTTGCGAAAGCATTGTACAGCGGTCGACTGCGTAGTTTTTTTTATAAAGTCGATCCAACGAATCGGGGAACGGCCTCGTGCTCTCTTCCTCTCTGTGTGGCCTTGTACTACGAGTCTCTCCGTCGAATCCTCGTTTCTGGAGATATTATGCCCAAAGAACTTGAGTATTCGCAACTGCACAATGGACGAAAACAATATCAGGGAAACCCAAGAAAAGATCGATTTTGTAATATGTGAATTTGCCCGTATTTTCAATATTTAGATCTACCTCTAAATCATCAAAACAGACATCTAGGTCATTTTTATAAGTTTCTAGACTTTAGACTCGGAAAAAATATACAGCTTGGTTGTCTAACAATGACTAACTGAAAAAAGTGGAACGGATATTCTTTGCAAAATACACAAAACTTTTTTTTTACACTCACACCAATTACCCTAGCCCCAAAGTAAGCACGTAAGACTTGTGTTATGGGATACTACTTAGGGTAACGGATATAAATACAAATAAATATACATATATAAGTATTTATGTGTTGAAACAACAAGTACAAATGCTCGTATTCATCATACACACATTTGGCCCTACCGGGATTCGAACCCAGGACCTCAGAATACACGACACCTTGAAACCGGTGTATCTTCTAATCGTATCTCGTAATCTGGATTACCATTAGCTAATATACTGATAATCTCAGCTTATTTAGCCGGCTATGCTGTCAAAGCGATGAAATGATACATAAATAGCGTTAAACAGGTATCTGTTTTGCATTTATCCTTGGACCGAAGTAGAAAGGATATCCGTATGAACTCTAGGTACCTACCTAAATAACAACCCACATTAGCCAAATAGCTTTTGTCATGTCATGTATTGGGCAGCCTAGATTATTGTAATGTTACAAGTTTAGAACTTAGGGCTCGTTATTTTAGAAAGGTGTGGTACCTGCATGCCGTACTTAACATAATCTTTAAGGTCCAATAATAGACTGCGTAAGTCTGAATATCTGAAGACTGGACACAATTTTAAGCACGATTGTAAAGTGAATGCTCCGATCTAAAAACTAAGTATGTGTTTTGCTATCTGACTTGACTATACTTTTCCAATCTCATTGCATTCCATTTTCCTATTTTCACTTCTATATTTTGAAACATTTTATTTGAAACTTCAAGTTCTCGTTCGGTACTTGTAACAGTAACTTGAGGTACATTAATTTTTTCTATCGCAATAATTAAGGAGATATTATAAGCAAGTAACCTAATTAGATGCTTTTCAAAGTAAGACAAGATTCTTTTACTGTTTTGTTCTGTAGTTTTATCCATAAATATGAGTTCACACACATTTTAGAAAGTAAGACCTATGAAGGTACGAGACACACAATTTTTCACTTCACAACAGCGAGGAAACATTTTAGGTTGTTTCCGCGGTCAACGTCCGGTAAAAAAATCTTTTAACAAATAGTTTAATCTAAATAGAAAGGTTCTAATTTTAAAACACTTTTCCATGCTAGGCTTCAAAATGACATTTTCCACGCAGAAATTGAATGACAATACTAACTTTTTCCGAGTGTGTGAGGTGAAAAACCAATTTTGCAGTCAGATCAAGGAGATCTTAAATATTTTGATCATCAATCGATTCTATTATTTCTATTAACATTTTTATCCATTCCTATCGATTGTTCGTAACGTTACCATATCATTTCGAAATCTAAATATTTTGAACTATCCTCAAACGTATAAAAAAATGTTGATGCTTCCGGTCCTGATTCTCGAATCGCTTTCAAGGACGCACCCATAATACCGCACCCTGTTTCCGCTTTACGGAATAGGGTAAAGTGTATTGTATTGTTAGTTAGTTAACCACTGGGAAAAAATAGGCAGAGGCTCCCATTAGCGAAAGCCATTTGCTTTCGCTAATAGGAGAACTATTGGGAGTCAACAGGTGAATACGGTATCACGACCAATAATGGCCAATTACATTGTAAACCGTTTAACACGAGGTCAGAGACAAAGTTCGTAGAATGTCTTCCCGGATCGCAAGTCGCAGCGATACACTATGATCAAGTTGTCGCATTAACACTTCACTTTCCCTGCAACCCAGAATTTAAAGGTCTCATCTCATCTGCCGGCAAACTGCGCGTAATTACAGGCAGGGGTGGATAAGGGGCGCAAAGGAGAAACTGCCAATGATAGATCGCCAATGAAGGATCGCTTTCACGAAAATTGAACTTAAGTGTGCCGTGTGAATAACACTGCGCAGGTATTTTTTCGAAAATGCGCATTGTGAGGCGAGCAATATTTCATCGAAGGCCAACTACCGCGAGCTTGCTTTCATCAGCAGACTAGCCGATGCTTATTTAAATTTCCATCGGCTCATGCCACGATCTGACCGAATCGTTTAGTACACAGATCGCAAATGAAATATTGATAAACTTAGGTACCTATATCACAAACGAAGCAAACCAAGAAAATATAGCTCACAAAGTACCTAATATTTGCCAAGTAGTTTCAGAAATTATGATATTACAGTTTTTTTTTATTAATTTATTCATGACCTGGATAGAAAGTCCTTCAGTAGCTGATATTAGTTTTTTTTTTTTTTAATTAAATTAGTCATGACCTGGATACAAAGTCCTTCAGTCGCACACATATTATTATAGTAGGTACAAGAGATAATCAATTTCAACTTTAGTCTTGACAACAATATAAATAACAAAGAGAAAGTAGATTGAAAAATCCTGACATGATATTACAGTCTGCGCATTGGGTTACCAGATGAAAGGATTTTTCCTGACATGTCAGGAATTTTGGAATACGGAGGAATACGGGAAAAATTTTAAATTGTTAGGAATTTGTGTCATTGAAAGAGGAAAAAATATGTTTGTAAAGTAATACTTTTATTGAGCATTATGGTCATAAAAAAATAAAATAATAAATTCTTAGTACTTAATCACGTAATTTTTTTTATATGCCATAACATATATAAGTATTATCACCTGAAATAAAATTATTTTATTTAATTTATGTTATTACACAAAAAATGTCAGGAAATTTGCTGAAAGTCAGGCATTTTGTCAGGAAATCTCATTTTCGGATCTGGTAACCCGGTAACCCTATCTGCGCATAGCTTAATTAATTAACAGCTACCTAGCATCTCACACTCACACTGTGTGAGTGTGAGATGCTAGGTAGCTGTTAATTCGTAGTGCTTGTGTGAGTCACACAAGCACTACGACTACGAGCAGGTAAATTTTAATGCACCTGTAATTTGACTGCAAGTGGAGCGCGCGATATGCAGTGCAGAACTGCAGACGCATCTGATAATCTCAAACCTCACGCGCAATCCAATAGAGAACGCAGCTCAAACTCGAAATAAAATAAAATGAACGTAACGTAATAATGAAATGACTTGCGAGACGAGACGGGACGGGAAGGATAGGGGGCGCGCGCGGTGGTTTGGTTTGCGTGCCCCTCCACCCGCCCGCACACCCGCAGTCAAGCGAGAGGCGAGGCGACAGCTAGTCAGCCAGCTGCGCGCTTGTGTTTTTCTGCTTTTGCGGTGCGATTGACGTTTCTATCTTATTTTTGGTCATATTTACAAAAATAAACTAAATTGTTGATGAACGCGTGTGAATGTCTATGTCTAGACTGAATTCTATCGTAATCTAGGCGAACGTTCTCAATGCAGTGAAGTTATGAACCGTGCTTTTCATACGATCCCAGTGTCTTTTGTCTGTAAAACAGTGAATTAGACGAGATTGGTGTTGTTTTGTTGCATCGTTCCTGTAAGGTTACTTGTGGGACCAAACAGTGTGACCAGTGATTGTTGTCGTGGCCGGTTTCCGTGGAGGAAACTTTCGAAACGTGAATAAAATAGTGGGTAATGCTTTCATAGCGAATGCGGGCTTCGGTTGCAACGCATTCCACAGGGAAGCAAGGTGCCGCCAATAAGCATTTTACGGTGAGTTCCACGGAGGAGTTCATCGTACTTTGACACATAATTTTCTAGGTCAATTAATGTTCACTCACTCTATCTTTGTAACCCTCACAGAGTTTAGGAGTGATAATGATATGAATATAGATACCAATCGTAGAAATGCTGTTGTGAACTCAATGACAAAACTGTTTATTTCCACATTCTTTCTAAAACCAGATAAGCGACTGCCTGACCGATCAATTTATTGAATAATCACCTGAATCCAGAACATATTTTCTATAATACTGAGTTCATGTGCCATTCACACACAGAAACCTTTTGTTGGTTGTTTTGAAGTGCCAGAGCCAGAATAATTTTTTTTAAATTTATGTTAATTCAGAAGTCTTTACCTTGAACCAAATTTAAGTGAAATTCAATTTAAAAGGCAACTTTTATCATTGAGACTAGGTACAGTACTTTCATAAATCTTGCACAATTGGATACTGATCGAATTGTAGTTTTGAAATCGAAACATGGTCTTATGTTTTATTTTATTGCACAATCAAATTCCTATACTTACATGATCTTAATGTTTACTATGTATAACATCTATCTGTACAATGCCTTTTAAATTAGTTGGCTTTATCAATCTACAATCAAAATTATAAAGCTAAGTTGATTCTGGGGTTCCACTTTTAAGAGGACCAAAGCAAAGGCAACAATTTATTTGTTTGACCAGTAAGTTCGTAGATTAACTTCTCTGGTCCTGATTTATGAGACAATAGATATTCAATTGTTCGCTGGACACCAGTGTGTCCTGCTAACAAATGACAAATTAAACATCTTTTTAGCAAACCATAACAACTGTAAACAATGAGCTCTGAATAAAAATATTACCCACTTTTTTTCTCATAGTGGAAGCATTTAAGTCTAAGAATGACAAGTTTTCAAAGCCAAGGCTACAAAATGTTGATAATTTTTTCTTTACCTTCTTGATTCTACCATGAATTAGCATCATAACAAAATATTATGTACTTATGTAAGTGTGGAGGTAACACAAGAAAAAAGTTTGATTTAAGATCTATGTAACTTAATTCTTGAAATCTGAAGCAAACACTGGATGTTGACAACAATTTTCCGGGTAACAGGTTGATAGGCGAAAAAGTAATTAAAGTCTTAATTAAAGTTCAAATTGTCTACATTTTTCTACCACTACCACCCATTCAAGACTTTTTAACTACCAGTAAAAAAGTCTTATACATAAATACTCATAATAGTAGGTAATCTAAAATTATTGTAAATAGTTAGTCATAATTTAATGCATTATTGTTTACATTTCATCTTATACTTGCTGGTATTCACATTATTTTGTCTTTAGGTTACTTTAAGTGCATTATATTATTAGTAAAGGTGATATCACTGTTTAATTTAATTATGATAATTTTATTTTATTGAGCCTTCTGCTGGGACACAAGTTTTCCTCATCAATGGATAAAGGGAATAAAATGTTAATAATAATCACACAACACATCCCACACATGATGGCAAAATAAGTCTTAGCAAGACTGGCACTGTGGAAGAATTGCTAGTACTTATATGAATATAACAACCAGACACACGACAAAGACAAATGTCCATCCTTTTAAAGTTGTCATACGGAATTATTATTGTATTAATTGTATTAAAGAATGATCATCATTACACACTTTTAACCAATGAGCAATACTTTACGATATTATGATACACTACTTAAATGCCACTGTCGTAGCTAGTATGTACTTATGACACCTATAAAACAAACAGACCACCCATATTGACACACAAGTCAGTTTTTATCTCAGTCTTAAATTACATCATAGGAGGCATCAATGATAAAGCTCAATTGAAACATGTGTGGCATTTTTTCTTTGTTATCATTATCACATCCACATGTTTAACCCCTCTTTCACTTAAAGATACTTCAGCTTCTTTTGAGAACCCAAGATAATCTGTTCTATTTATATATTTTACCATTTGAAAAACTGAAAATGGTTATTGCACAGTTGATTTATGGTTGGTTTCAATAACCTATACTCAGTAAAAGATAACCTTACTATTTGTAGCTTTGTTGCTTAGATATGTTTGTTAATCCGTCCAAAATAACAGCGGTTACTAAGTAACGTAACCAAGATAGACCTATCTCTTACTATGGATAGATTATTGAAACTGGCAGTTGTCTATTGTTAGGTATTTATCTATAGGTATAAATCATAATTAAAAGCTGATAGAAGCCAAATGTGTCAATAAAATATTTTTAAAATACTGATTAATGTGAAGAGTTTGTTTTTCAAAGCTAATGGGATTGTATTGTGAGGCCACTCAACACAAACAGTTTTTATTAAGAGTAAGATTAATATACTGTGACTGAAATAAGACTTCTTTAATATCCATCCAGTTAAGCAGTCACTCATGACTTCCATTTATGCTAGTGATGAATGCCATTCCATTTGTTATTGGTTGCCATATCATTTCTATTTGTTCAATCATTCCCTTTACCAACATGCTCCACTAATCTCGTCGTCGTTGTCTCAACCACATGATACCCACTGCTGGGTACAGGCCTCCCCGCATCCAGCGGCTTTCCGCGACCTTCAACAGATCGTCGGACCACCTTGTCCCGAGGGCCTACCCACGGAGCGTCGTACGGTGCACGGTCGCCATTCCAGAACCTTTCCGCCCCAAAACGGACGTCGGTTCTCCTCGCTATGTGTCCCGCCCACTGCCACTTTAGCTGAGCAATCCTTCGAGCAATGTCACTACTATCTGTATAGTACGATATCGGCAAACTATATTCGTTATCTAAAACTCTCGCTTTGTCTTCTTCATATCCGCCTCTGCGGACTAGTGTTAACAACTTCCGGTATCGGACCTAGAGGTCCCGGATTTGATTCTCAGTGGGGGTACATATTTTTGTATCCGGTTTAATTGGTGGCAGGACTTGTAAGTCCGCCTGGCTTGCAACCACCATGTCCACCATCTTGTGTTCCGGCAATTATAATTATAAGATGGATAATCCTTCAATGGTTGAGGATTTCAGGAGAGGCTGTCGCTTCCATCTTCAGATCATGATGGATGCAAAGAGTCGCTCCGTTGTTCATTAAAAAAAAACACTATTAGTTAACTCATCAATATTTAGTTACTTTTTGTTATATTTCCAGTAAATGTTGTAAAAACGCAAACTTAGGGCTATTTACCTACTAACACAGTTCCAGCACTTAATATCTTCTGGTTATCTATTTCGATCGTTCTACCACAGGTTATATAATACGGTGCGTACCAATTATACAATATTTTATAAACTTTGGCTACACCAATAATTTTGGCGACACGCAGACTGCTGTCAGCTATTTACCATTTTTACCGCAATAAGGCGAACATTTTTTGTAAAGTTTATTATTTGTTAGTCAACGGTATGGCTGTAAATAAAAATGAGAAACGAAAATTTATTACATCGTTATTAGTCAGTCTGAAAGTTCCAGTTTAGTTTCAGAGGTAAAAAAGATAAAAAAATTATTGCCGTGTTTTGTTTGTAACATGTACACAAACGGTACAAAAAATAGTTCTATTGAATTAACATATTAGACATTTAATGCATTGAGCCTTTCTTGGCCTATCCTTTTCATGACAGGCACATATTAAAATTGGTAATATTTTCGTATAATAGACGTAACGTACGTTACGAAATAACATATAACGTACGTTACGAAAATATCCTATAAAACCTAGATACCTATTCAACAATATTTATAATGCAAAGAAAATTTACATTATACATCATTTTCTTTAATTTTCTAAGAAAGTAAATTGATCATCTATTTTGCAAAGCAACTATAAATGTATTGAAGACATGAGAGATGTTCTCTCTCGTTTCGAACATAAATTGGGCGGTAATTTTTAAGGCGGATGGGTAAGTTTAAACACTACAGTCTCCCATCTAATTTTAAACTTAAGTTTACTAATTGATTTTATTTAATACGTACATAAAATGGGTTTGCAATAGTTTCGAAAGACAAATGCTTGATGAACGACTGCTCGAGTGAATTTTATTATTTGGGTCATTCCACGTAACGGGTGTTACAAGTCGTACACTTTTAAATAATAATTATGCAATGATTTCGAAGGCATATCTATATTTTTTATGCTCATATCACCCACCCCTTTTAGAGTATATTATTATTTAAAAATATGAAAAATCCAGTCAGTGTAACGGGCAATACCTCATTTTGCCTATTAGTTTTGAATAGATTCACAAAAATGCAAAACTGCGAATATTGATTAAAGTTTTAAACTAAGTAAAGTTACTTTAAATTATTAGTATTGTGAAATGGAACGTCTGTCATGCTAGTTATTATGAATCTTCGAAGTATGTAATAAATAAAAATTAAAGCTTTTATTTTCTCATCACAAACTTACAAACACTAATTTCATAGGAACATGATGTTAAATTATCAGCTTGTGTGAGACTGATGCCTGAGCCAGGTATAAACCTGTTGTTGTTGCAGGTCATCAGGCTCCCACATCCTCGAGCCGTTTTATACAAAGTAATTTAAGTGAACAACACATTTGGATTACAATATACACGAGAAAGAGAAAAGAGAGAGAGGAAAAGAGACTACCTATATATTAAATTTTATACCAATTTCAGTGCCTAACGGGCGTTACAAGCTTTTGTTTCGAGTACGAAATGGAAACAATTAAATGCGAAATATCTCCTTATTTTAATATATTGAAATGACTCGTCTTATATGTTAGTAATTATGATTTTTTGAAAAACATTCAATCTATTACCATTTTAGTGCGTAACGGGTATTACAAGCCGTTGATGTTACGAGTACGAATATCGAAAAAAATATATGCGAAATATCTTTATCTTCGACTCTTTTATAGGAATTCTTATACGATCTCACTTTCTCCTATGCTAGATATTCAGCATGCTTATGAAAATATTTTTTATATTTCCCGATATTCTTTCATGCGTTCCATAGCAGAGGCCATTTGCTATGGAACACAATAACCGAACTTAAGCACAGTCAAAAATACTTCCTCAAAAATATATGTAATCCCAGATAGTTTAAAACACAATACATGTGTAACAGGTGTTACAAATTTATTTCTACTAAAATATTTACAAATATAAGCATAAAACAAGGGATAAAAGTTATCTTATTGCCTTACTTTCCCACGCCCATATCTTTCTCATCACAATAAAGCAGTAGTTATGTTAACTTATCAATCTTTTCTGTAACGGGTGTTTCAGTGTAATGTCCCACAAGTAACCTCGAAAGTATGTAGAAAGCAGAAAATAGTTTTTTTTCACAGTTTACAACAGTTAAAAGATCTCCCCTTACGGCAGTTCGTCAATAACTGTCAATTTCAACTTATTTGAACGGATTACAGTGTTTCTAAACTACATCCGAGACAATACATTTGATGTTAGTTCATCTTCTGATAAAATTATGAAAAAATATTTTTAGGCCTAGTTTTTATCAAATTCGGATTACTATGTATGTTTATCAATTTAAGCTATAAAAAGTTGTCAGTACAAACTTTAAAAAAAAAATGCGAAAGTTGCGTGAGAAATGGAATGACCCATTTGCTGCTCGATCTGTCGTAGTTTCAAATGAACTTGTATTATAAATATATAAACAAGTTGTTTGTCCAAATTGCAAAATGGATTCCAACTTAAAAAAATCGCATAATCATAGCCAAAATTCATGATATTAAGCCATTACCATGCGTTTTATCTTAAACGTGGGTCACTGTGCGATTTGGACAATAAACTATTAAATGCTTCATTCGAAACTATGACAGTTCGAGCAAAAAAATAAACTTCGAGCATACCTACGTCTTTCGAAAGAAGGTTATCCGAAACTACGACAGATCAAGTAATAGTTTTTAGGTTTTTTTTTATTTTGTTACTCACACCAATTAACCTAGGCCCAAAGTAAGCGCTGTCAGGCTTGTGTTATGATTATGAGATAGGGTAACGGATATAAGTGTTTGTGTAGAAAAATATATAAACGTATATGACTAAGGTACAAATGCTCGTATTCATCATACAAACATTTGCCCTTACCGGGATTCGAACCCGGGACCTCAGAGTCGGCGACACCTTGAAACCCGTGTACGTAAGTACCACTCTACCACGGAGGTCGTCAAATTTTTTCGAGTATTCTTCTTTCGAAACTAAGTTGCAGTCCCACATAAAATAGTGTAAAAATACCGTTTTTCTATGACAAACATACCGTGAGAATCGGCGCCACCCGTCAAAACCGTGCCCATGCTTTAAAATCAGTTTTCACAGTAACTGATAGCTATATTCGTGAATAATAGTTGTTGCGTGTTGGAAATCGTCATTTCAGGGAATGTAGTTTCCTCGTACCATGTAATGCAGAAATGCATATATAATCTAAATTAACATAGTAAGGCAGAACGACTATATAGCACAACAGTAGCTGTGACAAGTTTAAATACTTATTACTTACTTCCATGTATTTTTTATATACATTGTACTGCGAAAACGATAGAATCATGAAAACTCAAACATAAGAAGAACCAAAACAATAACAATAAAGGCGTCATGTGGAGAATTGAAAATTTCCTATGAAAAGTAGACAAGTTGTCACCTGTTTATGAAAATTTCAAGAAAAGATTTAGTTATGTTCCAATGTTTGTCTGTTTTATTTTATGACGTCATTTTCTTTTTGCTGTTTATAGATCTCTGAACTCAGCGCATTCTGGCCAAATTATTGTTTTCAATGTTCAGAATAATATCTCTTTTTTATTAATTTAGGAAAACTGGACGCAATCAAAGTATTTCTGCATTTTTTTCTTCAAAAAACGTCTTCGAATATCGAAACCCGGGGGCTAATTGTCTAATTTTAAAATCTATCGCAATCCCTTTCAATTCGTCATTTGAAAGATATTTACATACCTACTTCAAACCGTCACTATTTGACATTTAATAGGGATTGTGATCGGGAAGCGTTTTAAAAGGTATTGAATGAACGAAATTGAACTGTCTAAGCAAAGTGACACTCGAAAATATCTTTTAAATGTGTGGAGAAGTGTCAAATGAAGTGTCATTTAAAACATCATTCGTTCTGAAAGGGATTGCGACTGTAAGTTAAACAATTCCATAAATCACTATCACAATCACAATACATTTGAAAAGTATTGATAGATTTTTAAATTAGACAATTTAGGGGCAGTGGGCTAATTGTCTAATTATAAAATCTATCGCAAACCCTTTCAATTCGTCATTTGAAAGATATTAACATACTTCAGGCTCTCACTATTTGACATTTGATAAGGATTGTGATCGGGACGCGTTTTTAAAGATACTGAATGAATGAAATTGGACTGTCTAAGCAAACTGACACACGAAAATATATTTCGAATGTATGGAGGTGTCAAATGAAGTGTCATTTAAAACATAATTCGATCCGAAAAGGATCGCGACTATAAGTTACACAATTCCATAAACCACTACAATCACAATACCTTTCAAAGGGATTGTGATAGATTTTCAAATTAGACAATTAGGGGGCACGTTTACATATTTCAAATCAATTTAATTTATTATCGTAAGTTTGAAGTTAAGAGTCATTTTAAAATTACTCGTATAATATTTTGAAGCTATAGCTAACTGATTCAGTCCTAACCTAACTCATATTATAAATGCGACCTATTGTAAATGTGTAATCGACTTGATTTTTGGCATTAGTCAGTTGAAAGAACGGAGAGTAACATATATAGCATTAAGTTCGCCTATGTACATCCAATTTGTGCATGAAGTATTAAATAAATAAATAAATAAATATAGGCTTTTTATCCCGATATTCCCACGAGAACGGGAATCATGCGGGTGAAACCGCGGGCGGAAGCTAGTCAAATAATTATTACATCGCTAATTAATTTACATAGGAAAACGCATTAGGTCTAATAACCCAACCGACAGTCGGCTGAGGCGTAAAGGTAAACCTATTACTGAATTACCTATGTATGACGAACCATATGACATAACCATTTTATACTTATACAATACCGATAACAGTGTTATATATTAATTTGTTTTACTATGATGCCCGAGTTGTTTAACCCATGACAGGTAGCGTAATTATTTTGTTGGAAATTATAGCCTAACAAAGTTTGCTAAGGGCACCAGATAACTTCTGACTTTTTGGGGTTTCGTAGCCTAATGGCAAAAAACGAAACCCTTATAGATTCGTATGTATGTCCGATGTATGTCACAGCCACTTAATTCCAAAACTATTAGGATTACACAGTTGATACTTGGTAGGTAGATGTATTCAGTAAACCGCTTTACGGTTTTACACAAATAAAAAAAATATATATATATTAAGGTATTCAGTAAACCGCTTTACGGTTTTACACAAAAATAAGAAAATGTATATATTAAGGGGGGGCTCCCCATACATGGTACTGAAACTGAAATATTTTTTAATCAAACCTATACATGTGGGGTATCTATAGATAGGTCTTTAAAAATTACATTGCGGTTTCTAAAACGATTTTTTCTCAAAGTCAACCGTTTGAAAGATGTACACTTCCAAAGTGGCAAAATGTCACAGCCAGTTTATTCCAAAACTATGAGAATTACACAGTTGAATCTTGATAGGTAGGATTCTGTAAACCGGTTTACGGTTTTTAGACAAAAATTAAAAAATGTATATATATATATATATATATATATATATATATATATATATATATATATATATATATATATACTTATGCGTGTGGGGTCTATAGATAGGTCTTTAAAAATTACACTGAGGTTCCTAAAACAGATTTTTCCCAAAGTCTACCATTCGAATGATATACACTTTCAAAGTGTTAAATATGCTTTAGACCTTTGTAAAAACTTTAGAACGAAATATATTTAGCAGTTTCAGAGCTATAGCACCTTTTCCAAAACCGCAAATATAAGTTTGTCATTCATACAGACACTATGAAAAACAAAGTTATTTTTGCAGACGAAAAATTATAGTGGCATTTTGGGTAGGTGTATTTAATATAATAATTTTAATAGAAGAAACTTTATTGAACACGATACAAAAACAAACACATACAGAGAAAATGATAAAAAGAGGAACACACAATAGGCGGTCTTATTGCTACAAAGCAATCTCTTCCAGACAACCTTGGGTGAGAGACGAAACCCTTCATGTGCGAGTTCGACTCGCACTTGGCCGATTTTTTATTGTCAAACAATGGCGCATTTAATTCCGTACAGCTGCACACGGTAGGCCCTTATTGAAGGCTACTTGATGCTTCAGTCCTACTCTTGGTCGATTTTCGGGCCGATATAATTTAGGTTTGCTGTCGATACGAGAAGAAAATTGTCGATCAAAGCTCTCAAATCCTTTTTCGAGTAACTATCGCTAAAAAAAGAACATTAATAATCGAAGTACGGTTCGCTCAAATAATTAGTGAAGAAAAGTTTGTCTGTTTATTACATGTAAATGCATAATTACTTGATTCTGAGTAAGTATCTTTATTTTTTATAATAAATAAACTCCTTTTTAGTCAGTTATAAATAAAATTTGTGCTGAGTCTAGAGTTGTGATGCGTATTTTTTTTTATCAAAGTGCACAAGAGTAATAATATCTTTACGATTAGTGAAATGAAGCATTAAAACTATTATGTAATTGAGTGTAGTTTAGTACCTAAGTTATTAATTGATATCGAATAAGAGCAGCGAATAATGTGTATTTATTTATCGTTTATCGCTAATTAATTTTCTATCATTATTTCTTGGATAGATCAAGTAAAATATAAAATATTAGAAGGATATTGTAGAGATGGAAAATAGAGAAGGAGATAGAGGATATTGTAATTAAAAAAAAACATAACCCAACCGAAAAAGCACTACGTTTGCGTTTCATTCATAACACGCATTTTGCTGTCAGCAACAGCTGTCTCGTCGTCAGAACGAACGTCGACAGAAACCGTCATCGACATTGTGACGACTGACGACCAACGACGGCGGGCGGATTGCACGAGGCTAGATTTTTAAACTAGGATAGCAAGCTCGTTTACGCTTTATAAAAAAAACGCAGTTTGCTTTAATTTTTCCTTTAAAGATAATTTCCTAGGAATGCTGATCTATTTTTAAATTAATCAGTAGCGGTGCTTACTGAACCTAAATGTCTGTAACTGATCTGTACCTTTCTATTTTGTTATTGCTATTTGTTAAGTATACATACACTGTAAAATAGGCGTTAAGGGTTGGATGGACCACATCTATCAGCATGCTATCGCCTTTTTCCGTCGCCCTATCCTTTTCTGTCACACAGAACTGTCACTTGCCAAAACGAGATAGACTGACGGAACGGTATTCAGAAAAAGGCGAAAGCGTGCTGACATGTGTGATCCAACCCTAAAGATGTTCCTGACAGTATTAATCACGCCAATCCACAGAGGTGACCTTGCTTGTTTCCTTCCATCTAGATTCCTGTTAGATGTAATCCAAATCCACAACACAATCGGATGGAAACGAATGTTCCACCAAGGTCACCTCTGTGGAAGGCATGATTACAACAGCTGGAACATGTTTTAATTGCTTTATCGTTATTACAGGGAGACGAGCGGAGCGGGTGGCGGGGCGGGCGGCGCGACGCTGCTTGCCATGAACGCCACCCAGGTGCAGTGCGAGCCCCACGACTCGGTCGTTCTCATCAAATGTAAGTGTATCGAACTTACCTTTTGTTCCGAAAGGAATTGCGATAGATTTTAAAATTAGACAATTAGCCCCTGGTTCCACAGGTAGGGTAACATTAGTCTTAATATCGACTGATTGATTCGCCTCTTGCTCTTACTAGCAAGCGGTGAATTTGTCTTCAAATTATTATTCAAACACGGCAAATAACACAGAACATTTAAATTTCGCCTACATAGATCATGAGCAGAGTGCCACCCAGGTCACATAATAAATAATAGTACAAACTACAAAGTACCCAGGTACAGTGCAAGCCCCACGACTCGTCGTACTCATCAAGTGTAAGTGACGCCCACTTGTTATGTCATACTTACAACTGTCGTTTGCGCCACCAAACTGGTTCGGGTTGGAATGTAAGGGAACGTAGTCGTATCGTAATATTGAAATAATTGATTGTCTCATCGTCTTTCAAGTTCTTATTCAAACATGGAGCGGAAGACACGAAACACGTCTGCGATTTCGACTACGTTGACTTAGGACTGCATTTTCCCATGGAAATTGAATATTGATTGTCTCGTAATAATACGTATCCAAAATGTTGAACGGGGTTGCTAGGTTTCTCATTAAATAAAATACCTTCTGTAAGTTTTCGCATGAAACTAAGAAGCAACTAGTGAAAAGTTTCGGAAATTGTTGTTTTGCCTACTTACCTATACTTATCGTGTTTATTATATGTACATAGCACTCATTCTTTATAACAAAATGTTCGTTATTGTCAATATTCATTCAATATTATTTAAGTTATATTCGTTACTATCTATTAAGACAAGAAAAGATCATTCAAATGCGTATCGCGAACTCCTTATGGTGTTACAAGTACAATTTTCTGACCTAAATAGCCTAAACAAAAACTTGTTTGTTTAAAACAATTTGAAACGAGTCCCGTTACTGCATCGAACTAGCATTTGCACAAACTACTAAGAATTTAATACCGTAATACGGAGCTCATGGCCGTCTTAATCCATAATAGTCGCCCACGTACATCAATCGGTGGTATGCGCTGGCCAAGCTTACTCTAGTCTTGTTGCACTCCGTCTGTGTATTTTTGGCCCGGTCTCCATTACCATCGTGTCAACGGCGCCACACGTTTGCTTCGGCTATTCGGGTATTTGCTTACACGTAATTCATCTTTATATCGCATCCGATTTCCTTCCATAAACATAATTGGGCCAGACGTTCCATGCATTCAAGCTTGAAATTTAGATCGATTTCCACATTGGGACAATGTTTGTTGTTAGATCAAACATTAGCATTCGGACCGTAACGTAGAATAGTATTGGCTGTATTTAATCAGGTCAACGTCTGTTTTGCCGATCTATGCGATTGTTTTAGTCATTTTAATACTTGATATACTGTACCATACGATTTCTGTTTTACTTTTGTTGTGTTGGTTAGGTTTGCTTCTATTTTGTTCCATCCATTTTCGGATAACGCATAGAAATAATATGATGTCTATGAACAGGATCAGAACTCTTAATTTCTTCGAATTACATAATTATTCTTGAAAGTTTTCGATAACAATTCTCTGAAAACGTTTCAACCGTCTTACCCGTACTTGCCATTTCTAGAAATAGTACTAAATGCCTCTATATCCGTCTCCCAAAGTTCCCCCGTTGCGACGACGCTCTCAATTGATGCGGGAGGCGCATATGTACAATTAGCTTTGTTTGTGAGGCTAATAATAATGACTGGGCGAATGCGAGTGTTGATATTATGAATTTTTGGGTTCCTCATCAAAAATAAAAAAAAAATGAAATCCATATTTTAAGTCCATAGGTTGTTAATGCAATCAAGGATAACTTAACAGTCGCCAATAATAATGAGTTTGTTACATTCATAATGGCGTATGATACCACTTCCAACGTTAATGAATCCAATTTGGTAAAGGCCGTTTAAAGAAATTAATATAAATGTCACTAAAACGCGTGCCACATGTTTTTACTTTTAACTTTGACTTCCTGTGGAACATCCCGATTCAACAGCTGTGTCACCTCATTTACTAACTTAGCGTGTAAAAACTGTTCGGATTCATCTCGTTCAATATGGAATCTGAAAAAAAATTATACGGAATCCTCCAGCGCACATAGTGTACAAATATAGCGGCCAGCTATTTATTTTTTCAGTGCGGAAAGTGACTGTGGCTAGGGCCAGCAATTGCCAGAGGCAGTCACCAATTATGTTAATCCGGGTTAGTTTTGAACGGCTCTTGCACTGCGCTGCACGTACAATGCATCTCTTAATTCGCTGTGCTTATGTGACGTGTGTGTGTGATGTGCAACGATGCAGTTTACGTTGGTAATAGTCGTAAACAGAGTGAAGCTATGTCCGGTGGAAGAGGAGCCCGCCAAGTCTATAGGTGATTTATTAGTAAATCATAGTTTCCATATGTCGCATGTTATTTGTGAAAGTTTTCCTTCTTTTTGAATTTATTAAAACTGAAATTTGTTAATACTCGTACGAGTAATTTATTAATACGTCTTAATAAATTTTATTAAAATACCTACATAAAGTAACCATCCAATATACTTAAATACTATTCAAGTATAATAATCGTGTTTTAAATTTTTTTGTCTTCGTCTATCCGGTGACACTTCTGAAACAAATGACAGTAACACTGAAACAATTTACTTATAATTATATAATTACTTAAAATGTATTTATAATCGACTTAAAAAGAACTATCTGCATAATTTAGTGAAATAGTTTAAAAAGAGCTTAAGAATTATTAAGATAAACAATGACAACGTCGTGAAAACTTGAATCTAAACTGGATTTCAGACTAAGCAGTTTGTTTTTTTTATATCAAACAGTACCTTAAAAAGTATTTTTTGTAAATAGGCATCCAATATACACAATCTGGTCTTATAGCCAAATTAAGGGAAATGAAACGTTTAATTTATGATACAAATTCATTCACAACTTTGTTATTCTTTGTCGCACCAATAATTCCGTTCATAATAATATGATTGTAACAGAAGAACATGTTTAAAGTTTTTGTGCCAAAGTACTTAAGTGATCACACTGTACTAGAGTAGGCGAAGAAGTACCCAACCACATGTGTGGCAAGAGCAACAGAAACAATATTGTAAGTGACATCCTTAACCATCTGAATAAACGTAATTGAACAATTTCTATCAACCCATTGCCCTTATCTACTCGAGCTACTCCGACAAATTCGATGCCACAATTGCTTGCAGCTGCTAATCATTGTTAAGAGACCGTAAATTCAATGTAGCAAACTGGGTCGTAAATATTACGGTGAAATAATTTAATTTATGACTGTTTCATTACCTACATTTATTAGTAATTGTGCTGTCGACTCACCTTTTTATTATTCAGCGCTCAATTCACTAATATTATTATAGTTGACGTCAACTGTTGCAAAAACTTTAGCTGAATAAACCCACATGATCCCGCACACGGTGTCTCTGGAATTGTGTCAAGCTCGTAATGTTGTATGCGGTTATTGTTCGCTCGCAACGCCCCATTTGCTGCATTCTTATCTAAAACTTGTAATATGGTCTCATGATTCATAGCATCGGCTGAAACAATGATTGTATGAATGACGGGGCGCGGCAAGCCGGCTTAGATCTCAGGCCCGACCCGAGATCTTAGGTCCCGATACTGACCGACCGTAACGTAAACTAACTCTCGTTATGGACCTGCTGTTTACCTGCCTATACGATAGGTTAGTGTTCCATCTAATCAGGTTATCGCTAGCATTATTTAACGGTAATAACTCCTAAGATATTCACGCTTTGTACCCACGACCCTAGAAAGCATCCTATATATAAAGGATTGTTTAACTGTAGATGGCTTGTGCGCTCAATTGCAGCGGTGTTATCGAGTCCAGGAATTCTATCTCTCACATTATAATGATTTATGTTTACTTAGCACCACTATCTAGAATAGTGAAAGGGAGGTCAGCGCTGTTCAGGATGTGTACATCTTAATTCCAGTAGTTAGATAACAGAATCTAAAACATAGGTCTACTGAATATTTTATTATCATTTTATGCATGCATGTGAAACAAATATTGCCTTCAAC
The DNA here is from genome assembly GCA_910589605.1 of Chrysoteuchia culmella. Classification (NCBI taxonomy): domain Eukaryota; kingdom Metazoa; phylum Arthropoda; class Insecta; order Lepidoptera; family Crambidae; genus Chrysoteuchia; species Chrysoteuchia culmella. The sequence continues at coordinate 12,802,533 of OU342651.1, read as the reverse complement.
ATTTTTAGGGTTCCATACCCAAAGGGAGGCCTATACCCAGCAGTGGGTGTCATGTGGCTGAGACGACGACGACGACGACGACGACGACGACGACGACCCAAAGGGTAAAACGGGACCCTAAAAATTACTAAGATTCCGACTATCCGTCCGTCCGTCTGCCACCATGCTGCATCGCATGAACCGTGATAGTTAGACAGTAGAAATTTTCACAGATTATGTAAAAAACAGAATAAAATAAATATTTAAGGGGGCTCTCCCATACAACACACATGATATTTTTGCCGTTTTTAATGATAATGGTACGGAACCGTCCGTGCGCGAGTCCGACTTGCACTTGCCGGTTTTTATTATGATTGATTTGTAGAATTATACTAGACTTCAAATAGATTCGCTGTAAAATTAATTTCAAGGACAGGTCTTTGGATAGGAACATTGATTTTTTTTCCATATTAACGTACGGTAGTACGGTGGCAAGGCACCTCCATTTTTCACAATTTTTAATAAAATTTTCACTTTTATATACTTACCAGATTAACGTCCAAAGGTGTTAAAATATTATCGACACGCGATATTGTACTGTAAATCGTATTTCGACTCTAATAAGGAGTGGAATAGTATTCCATAATGAAATGCTAATAATACTATAAAAGCTATTAAGCTACCGTGACTTGGTCGTCAGCCCTGCCGTTAGGCCCCTCGGCCACCGGGCACAATCAACCAGAATCTTATTACTACAGATACCATTAGTTCATTGAGAACTTCCAGTTAGTGTGTTACGAAACACTGTGCTGTCGACACGTGATTGTCGTTAATTGTCGTGATAAAGAGAAAAAAATAATTATTCAAACCCATTGGTAGTTCGGTCAATGTTTAAGAACATCTCGTCTTTGAAGTGGTGTTGTTTTTGAAAACAGGACTAAGATCCCACGGTGTATTACGTAATGTGGAAATGATTGGTGAAGTGATGGAAATTTGGCGTGCTCTTAAATTGGAAGAGAACTGTGAATGTGAGACGATGAAGCGCAACAAGAGGACTGATAAAATGAACAAAATTAAACACAAACTGATAAAGAAACATAAATTATGTAGGTAATTGTATTCTTTTGTAGTCGGTTACGTTGGCGGTTTAACTTTTTATGAGCCTTTGTCTGCGTTTACTGGTTTTTGCATTGTCACATGTTGTATCTTTGTAATTAATCATTTGCAGAAGCTGATTTTATATTTTACTATTCTTAACTATTATTTTATGTTATTGCTACCAGATGAAATCTTATTCTGTTTAATCGCAAAAAATTACAGTTTGCTGAAAATAAATTTCGCACAGCCCTATTGAACTCGCATACTTGATAAGTAATTTATTGCCTCAAATGAAACTGCGACATGTTCAATGAATTTAACTGCCAATTAATAAAGTAAGCAATGTAACAGTGTGCTTGGTTGGCAACGTGGTTTCCGAGCCGCCGCCTACACTGTTTCGTCGATTCAAGGTCTTGCCCGTTCGTACATAAATACGACTTTAGGTGCCATGAGAATGCATTAAATTCGTTCCGTTACATCTTAAAATATTTTGCTTTACGTCTGTTGTTTGTGAATGTTATGCCAAGTGCACTCAAATTATCTCCCAGCATTTCGTATTTGCTCTTAATTGGACTAATTTGTGGTCATTATTGCGAACGAGTATATGCAGTAATTTGTTAACTTTGAAAATGTATTTGTACTTATTGGCTTGAATAAACAGTCAATGTAATTAACAATGTGGATAAAAAGCTAATTTGCTAACAACTTGTGTCTAATTAGCAAATGGTTGGTTAAATGTAATAGAAATTAAAATCGATTCTGCTTAAGAGCTTATAATTTTAGACTTACTTTTTTTTGTTATTGGTGATTCACTCAAACAAAATCATCAAAATCCTTGGAAAGTTTATTAACATCTTGAGTATTCCTAAGATCGAAGTTTCAATTTAATCTACGAGTATTTTTTTGCATTTTATACGAGTTAGTCGTGGTAATTCATTATCTTTAGATCTTCTTTATACTAATAAAACAATACCGTGACTGATTGACAGACAATCAGACAACGCACGGTGCAAACGGCTGAACCGATTAAGCTGAAATCTTGCATACAGGATCCGTTAACATATTTTTTTTTTTGACTAGGTAATATTAATCAATGTAGGCGAGCACTCAGAAAGTATTTTTTATTCCCACGGGATCGGGAACCACGCGGGTGAAACCGCTAGCGGCTGCTAGTAAATTTACTGTTGTTGTTGTCAAATTGATTGATTTTAACATAATTTATTACCCGTCTCATAAATGTAATGTTCCTCTTTCATTATCCCTATTTGGTTTTTATTTTTCATCTTCAGAATCTCTTCCCTACTTCTTCATATCTGCACAATGCTGATAAATATAGATTAAAGGGCTCTTGAATAGGAGAGTTGTAAACTTTACTGGCCAGATGGCCTTTGTGCTTCTATTGCCATACGAAGTAATTTGTACTTCCGAGTCAATTGGTAACTCGGGACAAAACAAATCCATGTAATTAATTTATGGGTTTTAATTTAATATTCTTGTAATTATATCTCCACAGCATCAGCACTGCAAGATTGTAAAAGTTATATCTAATTAATTTGGAAGCAAATAAACGCTACCTATACGCTCTGTCTATTTTTGAAGATAATATGTGATTTGCCATAACAGCTGTAGCATAATACTGTATATCATTTTAGGCGATGCTACGCAGCCTGCAGTTGTGTCAACTTATTTTAAAGGCCAGAAATCCTGCGTCGGTGGTTTTTTTTCACACGATTTTCACACGATAGTATGGTTTTTTGACTTGCAATATGAAGTGAATTGGGTTATTCCCACGAAGCCGACAGAATTAATTTCCTTTAAACACTTTTCAAGAGTCTAAAGCTTTAGTAGCTTTAATGAACTTATATTGTTACAATAACTCTGTACCTAGTGCTGGTTGGCTGGTTGTTTGTAGACAAACTTTCTTTTAACAACATCCCAACAGCAAAAAGTTACAACAATCTATCGTCCCAGCGATTCTCCTGTACACTGTCTTGTCTACCCAACATTAGCACTCAAACTCCAAGTACAGTCCGACTAATTAAATACTTAATTCGCATTTATAATTTTAGCCACAAGTTTTTTCACCGCACAGAAAGCCTGTATGAATTGTAATGATTCCTTTGTGTACTGACACAATAGTACACGCTTTTCCCGCCTTTGAAATACAAAGTTCCGTGGAATCATTAAAACGCATGATTGAGTCACCAAGTCAAATTTGTACAGTTTTGTTAACCACAACACTTGGGCAGCACCTTTCTTTTTAACTTTCTACAAATCAACAGAGGGATTTCTACCTTCATGCCTTTGCAGAATCTTGTTAAAGCTTGCCCATTATTGAATATTGCATGATAAGTAAAAGAATATTTGACTTTCGTAAGTGATATCACCAGAAATACTACATATTATTACAAGGTAAAACGAATAGAAATCGCATCTAAGAAAAACATAAAGCGCGATCGCTAGAAGTCATGGTAATTAATGTACATTAATAATTGCCATGCGAAATATCGCGGTAAACGTACCGTTGATGTCCCGTAACAACTCCACGCCTTTATTTTAAACACAAACCACCCTTACAGATAATTCACCTAATTTATCAATTCCACAGATGAGCATCGATCAGCGGGTGGCAGTTGGGAAGAACCCGTGAGCGCGGTGAGGAACGCACCACTCAGGCGCTCACAGCGGCTCAACTCAACCCTGGATTCCAGGTAAAGTTTTTTTTAAACCAATTTACTACCCTTTGGTCACGTACGCCGTTTTGTTTACTAGAGGCATAATAGTTTCATAGTAAATTGAGACTCCAAGCAAATTTTTATCAAATATTATCAAATATTATGGTCTATAAATTGTCAATTCAGAAACTTACCATTGGTATAGAATAGATAGATTCGGTACCTAAATTGAGAAATTCAAGTTGATAACGTCTCAATTTAAACTCAACACAAAGCAAAATGTTGAGCATACAATGTCATGCATAAGCATGAGGTAGGTTTGAGACATTCTCATCTCAACTTGAAATTTTTAATTTAGTAAACGAGCATAGATCGTTAATCTCATCTTCATCACGGCGGCTATGTAAAAGTAAACAAAAACGTTCGGAAAAGAGCGCTGGAGTTTATTTACAATTTCCCACTAAAAGCTCGAGTAAAAGTTAATTAAAGTGAACTACGGAAATAGTACAGTGACAGAACTAAGTATGATTGATGGTCGGCACCGGAATTAGACGAAATTCTCGCCACTTGAGGGGAGAACTCAAAACAGTGCGTTACCGAACTGGTTCGTGTCAATTGACAACGCCAGCAGTGAAGTAAGATTATTTATGTCTTAACTTTTAACGTTGACACCACCGTAATAGTGAAAAAACGTTGGTTTTTTTTTATTTCACTATGGGGGAAATTGTAAACAGATCCAACATGAGAAAAATATATCGTTTTTAGATCCATCATAGATCTAACCAATGGATCTTGATTGAGATTGTGTCACATTTTAATCGTCTATTTCACGTGAAATCTTTTTGTTTTGTGTTTCAAATTGATAAAACTTAACCTATTTGAAAATATATACGAAGTTGGATCCAAGTAGTAATACTAAGGACCCAATAGCTCATCATCTCAATTACAAAACGTGTAATCGCTTTTATGAAAAAAGCTTTTAAAAAGCACCTAAGCATTGTCTTTGAAATGGTATTACGACATCTTGAGACTACGCCAATATAACAATGTATTTAATTTAGATCTATCGAAGCATATTCCACGACCCAACATTTGAAATCAAATAAGATGTTTTATTTAATACAGTAATACGATTACGATATTGAGTTCAATCATTCAAGGTCCATCGTACTAAAACTAGGCCAATGTGAGATTGATACAGTCGTCATCGTCACAAACATTGTTACATGCCACATGAAAGTGATACTGCACTGTTACCGACATGTAGTCTACATACAATTACGACACAAATACGCTTCAGTCCATGTCAAGTAATACGGCCTTAATAAAATATTTTATGTCAATGTCGATCTGGTAATGTGGTAAAATGTAACGAATAGCCTGTAGCTTTTTATGTAGAAAGAGTGAAGCAGTAACCAATAATGTAACCATTACCATTTGTACAGTTGCCTTTTAGTTTGCGAATGTGAGAGAATGAGAGATATCGACTACCTCCCGATATTATTACGATTGTACCTAGGTATAGAAAGACTGCCGATTGCACAATCGGGGAACTTCCCGATTGACCAGTAGAGTTTTTTAGGGAGCTTTATTTTAAAAAGTAATAGATATATTATATAGAAAATGTTTATATCACAAATTATAGAACATTAACAGGTATTTCATCCGAATTATAAATTATTTCTTTAACCTTAGTACTTTCAAAGAAATCGTTTCCCAAAAAAACTAGTGGTCTACCGGGAGTTCCCCGATTGTACATAGGTATAGAAAGATATGCTAAATGTAAATTAAAAGCTGTTCTAATCCAGAAATAAGAGAGTGGTTAAATATTTAAATTTATTGTTACTTATCTAGTAAGTACCTATACGTTTATTCTTATTGTGATATAAATGTTCAAATAATAAAATAATATCTTCGTCCAAAATCTTAACGTAAATGGCAACTTCCTAACTACTCGGATCCAAATTGCAGTATTTAACCCCTTTATCAACAAAAAATGTGGTAAATTTCTATAAAATTTGGTATAACACTACCTGGAGTAGTTTAGACATTATATGTTTAAAAAAGCAGTTTTCCTCGTTGACCCTTCCATACATTGTAACTGGGACATTCAACCATAAGGAGGACGGATAATGTGCCTTTGTCTGGTGCTAAAAACGCGTTCTATTCCTGTAACACTCCTTTTTTGAGCTGTCGGACGCGTAAAAAGTCTACGATTACATTTTCAAAAAAATTGCCTCAGTGATTTCTACTCTCGTTCCTAGAGTAGTTAAAATTTCCCGAAATTTACATGTCAACTTGAATACCGTTTGGAACATTTTCTGCCCTGTTGACAGTTGGCACATGCCACTTCCTCTGGTGTGGTCTGGCGAACAATTAGCGGCGCTCTGCGGCAATTAACACGAATTTCCTGTCCGAAGGGGCACTGCCTCCGAACAATGCCCTACTAGAGTTCTATTGCCGCAACTTTGTCGATCTATTCAAGTATTAAAATGATAGAATAAAAGATTACATTAAAATCTACTGATGGTAGGTATAAATACTTGAGTGGCGTTGAAGCGTGAAAGATCATGTTAAATCTATAAAAGTAAAAAAAAATGTTGTAAGGATGAACAAAAACCAACAACTTAAAAACTTAAAAAGTCTTAACCGAACCTAACAATAGCAAGTCACATGTGAATGTAAAACAAGCCAGTGTTTCGCCGTCGATAGATACAACGAGGAGGACATCATGATTATAAATTTTTTGGGATAACGAGAGATGGAATTCAACAAGTCTTCAAAAATTCGTTAAGTACTCAGAATATTATGCCTAAATATCAATACTACTACATTATTTTTACTGTTCAGTGTGGGAACAGCAAGTAATACTCGTATGCCACGAATCGACGATAGAAGTTATAGCACTTATGCCATGTAAACTTTTTAACCTATTTATCCACCCACACCACATAATTTTGTAGTCGAAAATAATATGCCACTAATAGGTTCTTACCATTCCATATTTAATCAAATTCTACAAATTTCTTTTTGCATTTGTCTGTCGTGCAAAAAGTCCAAGAGCAAAGATTTTTCTCTGAGCCTCAAGGGAACTTAGCGTTTAGACAATCAGCCAAATGTCTGGCATTATTTATTTACTGCAAAAGCTAAAACATTGAGCTTAATCAAATTGCTATAAGTCTGATAATATTTGTAGCCACGTTTATTATGTTATCGACTATATTGAATCTAATTTTATTATCGTACAGAAGTACATTCAAGCAGCAAAGATATTTCTCTAAGCCACAAGAACCTAGCGTCCAGCCAATCAGCCTGAGTGTCTCGTCTGGCATTATGTATTTACTGTAAAAGGAAACCTAAATCATTGAGCTTAATCAAATTGCTTTGTATCTAGTACTATTTGCTACTATAGCTACGTTTTCAAATTTTGGTCGGTTAAAATTCTTCACCTCCCTCATCTTTTGAGCACCCATGCTGGACTGGGAACTGGGAGTGACAAAGAATCTTCCAGCTACTAAATTTCCAGTGCAGATATTAAAAACCTAGGCTGGCAACCTGACACTTGTATCCGGACAGTATCTTAGTCCGGGTTTTTCACCGACTCGACACGAGATACTGGACACTCAGTGTGTCCAGTACCAATACCAAATGTGGCGTCGTTGAGATGTAGCTGTTAGAGTGATGTTGATACATTGACTCTCAAGCTGCACCTTTGACCGACTGCTAAACCTTTCTGACAACCCCACAAGAGATTTAACGTATGAGTGTACGTATGTGTATGTGTAAAATTCTTCATTTTGTACCTTTAATATTTCTTCAAACAAACGAACAGTACTGTACATCTTGATAAAGGAACTGTGTCGAGGCTAGTACGAAGGCACTCCTGTGATAAACCTTTCAAGCAGTACTAAGTTCTGCCGTTAATTACAAGCCCCTATTGTCAGCTTAGTTCGTAAACTTTGTTACTTAATCATCGATAAACATGCTACTTTGTGGCTAGACTTACTGAGAAACTTTACTTCAACATAAGCTTCTGGAAATTATTTCGTATTTGTCTCCTCTTTATTAGCTTTAGCTAGTCGTACTTCTTGGCTTACGTAGATTTGAAAAGTGTTGTTACGTTTTCATATGTGTTAAAATCTTGTATCTTCAACTTGAATGTGTATTTTGAGTGCTATTATTTATAATTATAAATGTTTTTCCTATATTATTTTGTTGCTGCCAAAAATTTTACAACATGTGGTATCTTAACAGCCTATACATTCCAATCCTTTAAATTGCGGAAATTGAACATCCTGCTTTACGTACTTTAGTTCCACATTTGACCATTGAACCATTTGACCAAACATCACATTGAAGATCCTTATTTCAACCTTATATTGAACAGCCTGACGAACGATATAAAAAGATATAGGATAAATTAAGATGTTAATAAAAAGAGATTTATATATGTTACTAGATTCATTAGAAACGATTGTTTTGTCATTGAGACCAGTTTTTATTTTTGTAATTGGGGTCAAATGGCTGTTAGCTTTATAACGTTTGATGGACAAACGGAGGAAACAACTTTTTACCATGCTTTAATTAATAAGAACTTGAAATATCCTGTACCAGTTAGTAATGGTGTATAGCAATAGATATATACACAATAATACCTATATAAATGAACAGGGGACAGAGGAACAAAAAATGTTAAATACCCTAATGCAAAGGTTCCAAATTTTTTTTTTTTTTTTCAAATACCATTTTCGAAATTTTGCTGGTTCCGGTGGCAGCTACATTTCTATCATATTCCCAAAACTCGACAAAAATGAGAAAGTTAGATCTAACAAGGAGAATGCCAGATTTACTTAAGGATATCGCCTAAGATGCGCAAAGCCGGCGCTTTAAGCAAATATGGTTTAAAATTTATCTTTTTAATTATGGTTTCAAATTCCCTAATTAATAAAAAAAATCAGTTTGGGTTTTAAAAGTTTTAAAATAATATAAAAAGCGACACTGACTTCCTGCAACACCGTTGTAGTTTACTCAACGTTTTACGCGCAGCACAAATCTCACTTAGATCAGAAATGTAGGTCCAGCGGAGGATTATCAACTCAAGGTTAAAATACTTCCCGCAAAAGAGATTCAAGAAATCGAAGAAAATAACACAGAAAATACGTTTAAACAGCACTGACAGCTAGCTCAAACGCAACCACAGACTAACTCTATTAGAATCTTGTTGCATCGAAATAACAGAGTAGAGAGCGTTGCATCGTAGATTTCTTTTGCCGCCATGTTGATAGACCTGTTTAATCTGTCAAAAGATTAAGCTTATTTATTAATTATCTGCAGTTTTTTAATGTTTTGGATTTTCTTTTATTAAATAAACCGTACCCAAACATTAGAATGTGTAAAATAATGCATCTTTTGTATCAGTGTTTGTGTCCAATGTTACGATATGGCTGTATCTACCTACAGCCTTTGCCTGTCATGGGAAGCGTAAAACTAAATAAAAATAATGGTGATGCAGGAAATCAGTGTAGCTTTTTTTTGTATTTAACTTTTAAACCCTAAAATGAATATTTTTATTTATTACACTATACGAAACCGTAATTACGAATGTTTATTTTCCTACATGTCTGCTTCCGACGCTGGCTTTGCGCATGGTCAGGCAGGATTTGGCATTCTCCTTTGCGTTGCGGCTCATAGTTCCAATTACGAATTTGAAATGTCCAAGTTCCACTCACGTAGTTTTCAAAAAAAGGTGAGAATTGATTGGTTAATTAATTTGCTGTGAGTGGATGTCAAAAAGTAAAGTTGGCCAATCAAAGCTGATTCCATCCAAGTTTATTTTTTTGACATCTACTCGCAGCACAAGAAACCAATAAATTATCACTTATTTTATTTAGTAAACTCCCTGTTCGGAGACCTACATTGTGAGACTAATTTGTGGTTCGAAATGGTAAAAATAAAAATAGTATATTTTCTTGTGTTGTACATATACAAATTAGATTTAAACGTAACGTTACTTCTACAATAACCACAGACATAGATCTAATAATCTTTAGATCTTTAGAATCTTTAGATCTATGTCTGTGACAATAACAATCACAAAATAGTCATAATTTTAATGGGAGGGATGTAATCGATGGATTGATAGCAAATTATCAATATATATAAGAATTCCTTTTCAATAGTCAGTTAATATTCGACTACGTGTGCTATTGCACTATCCTCTTTCACGGATTTGGATGAAATTTGGTATGTAGCGCCTTCAAGTGTTGGACCAACATTTAAGCTACTTTTTTTCTTGATATTCCCACAGAAACGGGAACCACGCGGGTGAAACCGTGGGCGGCCGCTAGTCAGTCAAAATCTATCGCAATCCCTTTCAATTCGTCATTTGAAAGATATTCACATATTTCAGGATATTTGACGTTTGACATTGATTGTGATCGGGACTCGTTTTGAAAGGTATTGAATGAACTAAATTGAACTGTCTAAGCAAAGTGACACACGTAAATATCTTTCAAATGTATGGAGAAGTGTCAAATGAAGTGTCATTTAAAGCATCATTCGTTCCGAAAGGGATTGCGACTATAAGTTACACAATTCCATAAATCACTGTCACAATCACAATACCTTTGAAAGGGATTGTGATAGATATTGAAATTATACAATTAGGCCAGCCGGGTCAGGTACGATTTTGTTCGTGTGAAAGGAACCCTAACGATATGTAAAATGGCGATAGCATATGCAACAATTGTTGCCATTATAAAGTCTTCACTCTCATAGACTCCTTGTTGACGATATGTAAATCGTTTTGCTCTCATAATAGCACCGTTTATAACATGACTAAATAATAAATAACGTTTGTAGCATAAAAACAGCTTAAATTCAAGGGCGGGTTGATACTACAACACACAGCGTACCACATTTCATCATGAATTTTAATTCCCATACACTTTTCATTATAAACGAGCACATAAATCAGGGAAATAAACTACCTAAAAGAATAACCTACCGTTCGCATTTCCGTAAAATGGTTGATGTTTCTCTTTCTTCGCCAAACTGTTGCGAAAATGTTAATCACTAACAAAAGGACTTATAATGGAATCAGAAACAAATGGCTATAAGAGCCTACGGGTTTTTAAGAGCCTTTGATTTGCCGCAATAAGTTTAACTTCCTTGTTGTTTGCCATAATATAACCCGTATATGGCAAAAAAAAGCAGACAATAATGCAACTATAAGGAGGGTATAAGGTTATTGCCTTTATAAATTGTGCCCACACTACAAGAGCAATTTTTGTTTGTTGGGCAATGCCCTAAAGTGTCACCTTAGCCAGATAATTAGAGTTAAAAAACTTTTTATAAAAAAATAAAAACCTACTTCAAAAAGTAAAAAATAAACCTTTTGGAGACCTTTATTTATGCATAACAAGTTTTTTATTTTATAATTATTAAAGTTAGAATAAGTCCCGCACTTTGGTTTGATTCAAACTAGTACTGTAGGCAACTACCAGTTTGAGTTAAACCGTTTGGGTCAACCGCTTGACCGAAAAAACAACAGTATTTTCAAGATTTCTTCAAAGCTACTGAACCGATTACAAAATTTCAAAAAAATGGGACTAACTTGGGAACAAACCCGATGTTATAACGTTTGAATCAGTTCGATCGGCTCAGGCGTTCTCGAGTAATCGGTGAACATACATAAAATATATACGACGAAATCATAACCTTCTTATTTTTAAGTCGGTTAAAATGAATAATGCCGACCCAAAGTATCACCTTTGTATCTTTAACTTCAATTATCTCTCTAACCTGACACTTTATGCCAATTATGTTGTCTACTATTTTTTTCCATCATAACGTTCCCTATCCATTTATATAAGTATTACCGTGAGATGCTATTTTGAATAAAAAAAAACAAAATTGCGGACCCATAACGAGCCCAAAAGATTCAAACACCTTTCATAAATCATGATTTTTATAAAAGTCTTTATTGAATTTTTATTTGTAGTAACAAACAGGTACTTTTAAAAAAACCGATATATAAATAGAATAAAGTTCTAGCAGGTAAACGCCTCAAAAAGATTTTTATCTGTCAGTGCACTTAACAAAACTGATAATGATAACGAAAGGAACCTCTTCGTTCCCACGCTAGTTGACACTGATCACGGAAAATGAGATCAAGCTCTAGATAATGATAAACACGAAAATGACTCATAATTATTCCGTCTTATTTAAAAACAAATCATATAGGGAATCAATTTCATACCCATACCTACTTCTAACTCAAACTAACTCAAACTCAAACAGATTCTAAAGAAGAATTATTCAATCGAATAATAATAATTCGATTGAATAATTATTTTCTTCTTGTGCTACCACAAGTAGCAAAGCAACACAACAAGTAATTCAACACTTTCATACTACATTTACTTCTAGAGACTACTCTATAGAGGTAAATGTAGTATGTAGCTTTATTCTTTTAATGCACATCGTTAAATGATCATTAAGATTCTTGAAATTCCGACTGCCCATACTTATAATCAGATTAATACTTCAGAATGGAATACGACCTTCGATTTCTTCATTGGGAAATATGGCGCCATACTGAATCTTCGTATCACTAATTTAGGTAACATGATACCGCGGCCGCTTTATTTATATATCGAATGACAGTCATGTAATTCCTTGCTATTAAAGTCAAAGACGATTGGAATGTTAGGCGATTGAGAAAGATAACTTATTTATTGAAACTAACGCATACTTAAGTATCCAATGTAGAACACTGTTAAGGCATAAATTGTAAAAAAATATATTGACCAGAGGTCCTGGCGCACAGTTCTAAAGTACCTTATCATTTGACATTCAAGCTTTATTACTCAAGCTTTATCTGATATTTTAAATATATAGTGCGAGTCGAACTCGCACATGAAGGGTTTCGCCTCTCACCCAAAGTTGCCTGGAAGAGACTGCTACGTAGCTATAAGGCCGCCTATTGTGTGTTCCTATTTTTTGACATTTTCTCTGTATGTGTTTGTTTTTGTATCGTGTGCAATAAAGTTTCTATTATTATTATTGCCAAAATGCCATTATAATTTTTCGTCTGCAAAAATAAGTTTGTTTTTATAGTGTTTGTATGAATGACAAAGTTATATTTGCGGTTTTGGAAAATGTGCTATAGCTCTGAAACTACTAAATAAATTTCGTTCTAACCAAATTGCATTAAAAGTTTTTATAAAGATCTACATCATATTTTTTTTTTGTTTTTACTCTTTCATATTTTAAAAGTTAGAGGGGGGGACGGGACACATTTTTCCACTTTGAAAGTGTATAACTTTCAAACGGTTGACTTTGAGAAAAAACTGTTTTAGAAGCCTCAATGTAATTTTTAAGGATCTATCTAATGATATCCCACAAGTATAGGTATGATAAAAAAAATTTTTAGTTCCATGTGTGGGGAGCCCCCCTTTAACTCATTTTTTTGTGTGTAAAAACCATAAAGCGGTGCACAGAATACATCTACCGACCATGTTTCAACTGTGTGATCCTTATAGTTTTGGAATAAAAAGGGTGTGACATACATCGGTTTGGCCGAATCTATAAGGGTTTCGTATTTTACCTCAGCTAGCCTAGCATGAGCGACTTTTATCGACTCGATAGCTCGATAACGTATCACTGTCTCGCTCACATCGTAACGGGCTAAGCAAGACAGCATCATGCGCCATATCATATCGCGTGATATAGCGGTGTTCATGCTAGGGGGCCTGGGCTACGAAACCCTAAAAAATACATACAATATGCTTCTGCGATCCTTAGAATTCCATACAATGTAGACATATCTTAGGCAGTACATAGCAAACCCAATTAAATAGACTAAAAGAACTGAAGAAACGCACAATACCTATATGAAGATAATATGCAAAATGCAATACGATTCCAACCAATTGAAATTAATCAGAAACAATGTAAGATAATTTTTGGCCCTAATTACTCTTCATGATAAACAAGTATCAATATCGGTCACTTTTACATAATATACAATTGTAGTTATTTTAAGAACTTTGTGTAACACTGAAAATAATCGTTATGACAGTTACTCAATTTAGACTGTTAATTTTAAATGGGCATTGTGTGGTACATGTGTTGCATAATGAAATATAAATCTACTCGTGTCACATTGTAAATCATTTCGGCTATCTTAACAATGTTTGGGTGATTTTCTATCTGTTAGCTGCGCAAACGGCTTAATGCAGTGTTGTGACACGAATTGCAGATAACGATAAGTGTGTTGTGTTATGATATGATGTATAATAATAATAATAATGGTTTTAATATTGCTGTAGGCGCTAAATTAACCGGTATATTCGGCCATTTGTTAGTTACACAAAGGAACAATTTGTCATTATTTCGAGATATTAAATCAAAGAACTAGTTTGGCTTGTTATAATTTTTATAGTGTGATAAAATTATGTGAAAGATAAATTTGTTTGGTTTGGAGCAGGCAGGTAAATTATCAAATTCAGTATAAAAGCAATATTTATTTTAAGTACTTTAAGTATCATAAGTATAAAAATAGCATTGAAAATGTCAAAATTAAAAAAATTTAGTATTTTGTAATATCAAAAAAAGGTTGTATTTCTAGATAGAATTGATACCTTACCTACCTAGAGACAATAAAACTGGAAAAGTTAATAACTTAAATAGTTAAATAAACTTAAAAGCATATTCATTCACTATATCTATCAATATTTATGTAACGGTTATTCTGTACATTATTTAAGGGCAAGATAGCATTATTAGTTAGTGTTATCCATTTTTGTAAGAGAATAAATATTTTCATATCGAATTGCATTATTTACATCCACAGCAGGAACCATATATCAAAGTAGAATGTGGGAAATCGCCGTGCACTGAAACAATATTGAACTAACGATTTAACCTAAGGCCTAACCTCTATTGACATTACGCAAAAATCTAGCCCTATATAGCTACTCCTTATATCGCCTTTGTTTAAGCATTTATTTACCTTAACTTGCAGCCGCCTGCGACTTTGTTCGCGTAGCCTTAGTTTGAGTAGCCTTACTTATATATAGTAATTGTTTTTCTAAAATAAATTTAAGTAATCTACCTTGGCATTGGGTAAAAACTAGCTTATAAGCTATTTTTGCTATGAGTTCCATATAATTTTATGTCGTGTACAGTAAAAAACCGGCCAAGTGTGAGTCGGACGCGCGCACGAAGGGTTCCGTACCATCTCTTCTTCAAAAATCATCTTTAAAAACGGCAAAAATCACCTTTTGTTGTATGGGAGCTCCCTTAAATATTTATTTTATTCGATTTTTTAGTATTTGTTGTTCTGTTGTGTTAGCGGCAACAGAAATACTTCATCTGTGAAAATTTCAACTGTCTAACTATCACGGTTCATGAAATACACCCTGGTGACAGACGGACGGACAGACAGCGGAGTCTTAGTAATAGGGTCCCGTTTTACCCTTTGGGTACGGAACCCTAAAAAAGCTGTTATATTGACGTCAGCATCACATAGAGAGACACTAATTTTCTTTATTTTGTCAGTCAGTATAGATAACATTTTTGGTTTGAAGTGAATAGATAGTTACGAAACAATGAGTTCTAGAGGATAGAATAAAATGTATTTTTAATAGTGGATGCCCGAGGTTTTTCGCGCGTGGTGCCTGTTCCCGTGGGAATATCGGAGTAAGAGGTATCCTATGTTTTAATCCAGGCTATCTACTACTATCTTTGTGCCAAAATTTTATCCGTTGTGTACGTTGACAACCTTTGAGCCATCGATAGTAACGAAACGATAATGGAAGATTACCTCTGTAACCTCACCTATGCAATCGCATGGCCATGCATTATAATGTCTTCCGCATATGATTTAAATCTAGTATCTTCTGTAATATTATAAACCATGTGGAATTTTCTATTATTTAATACAGCAAATAATTTCAGTTTAAATTAAACAAATATCACATAAAGATATTGGAAACAGGACTAAAATAGGTATTTACGTGTTCTAAAATGTTGAATGTAGTAAAATAAAACTTTCAAATCCATTTTTTTATAAATAAGTAAGTCATTTTAAACAGATACCCTGTCCATTATCCAATCCGTCAATAATGGCTTAGAAACGATTTTATGGTTATACAAAATTATTTTGACTTGATTAACAATTAAACATTTTGTTTGACGTGTCGGTGCCTAGATGAAGTATGAAAGACATATTATAATAGTCCATTGTTGTTAAATCAGCAGCGTTTTACTACATACTAGTTGCGCAATACGATTCACGAAGGACTTCAGCTTGATGGCTAGTACTGGCACAATTGGCATAACCGCCATTGTAGATCGTATAGACAGGCTTCGTTGTCATAATAAAGTCGAGCCTTGAGATGAATCCATGACCTGTACAATCTTATGACACAATGTTAGACAATTCAACACTTATATCCTCGTAGATGTTATACCCTATCGAGGGTTAAGAGGCTGCAAATTTAAAATTAATGTTGCTATCCTCACGGAGGATTAAAAAATATTGTCTGTAAATATCGTCAAAATCATTAAAACAGCACAGTAAGAATGCAGCTCTTATTATTCTCATTATTAATAGAAAATAATTTATTAATATGAAAGCACATCGATGACAATATTGAATTGACCTACATTTTGCCTTCTCCGGGATGTAGTTTCTTATCACAAAATACGTGAAGAGTAAAGAAGCCGCCCGTCGTGCTCATCATCAATCATAATTAATTAATCAGATATTTATGAAGAAATATTTTTTCATATGACAACTTTAATTTATTACGAACAACTTCTTAACAACAAAAATGACATTAATTTGAGAACCGGTCCTAACTTTTTTAAGGCAACCGCAAAGTTTGTAAGACATACTTTTTACGCCCAAATTGACCACTGATTCTCACATGATATAAAAGTTAAAAAACATTTAAAAATAATACCGTTAACTGCCCTTTTCTGTGATAAAAAACTATATTGTTGTTGGATAGCAGCCTCAACTTTGAAGCTCATGTAACTGAATGTGTACGAAACAGTTTTTACAAACTTAAATTATTATATAGAATAGGCTATTTGACAGGTTTTGAAAATCTATTTTATATTATGTAGTGGAGTTTAAGGAACCCAGTTTTTTTTAATTCTGGTACATATTTGCTGAAAAATATCAAATTAAAAATTCAATATTTGAATAGCGCGCCAAAACGCTACTTTGACAATATGGCGCTGCTGCAATGGGTTCTGTGACGTCACTTGCCTGTATTCTGCATGTCATCCACATACGTAGTCAAACGAGGTTTACAAGCAGGTGACGTCATTATAAACTCGACGAATCAGGAGCGTTTTGTGTCACGTGACAAAACGTTAAAAAAATGCATTTTTTTTTACGGATTTTTAAATAAATTTATAATTATTTTCAACTTACGTTAATAAAAAATAAAAAAACATTTTTAAACTCATAATTTATACTGATAACAGTAATTGACACTTTATTTTTCGCATTGTCAAATAGCCTATTAAACCATACAGCGAAAACCTTAGAATTTCATTATCTGAGCCATAACCTAGCGACTTATCCAACGTGTTCAAAACTCCTGTGCCCGGTTCTGCTTTCACGTACCACCTCGTTATCATATTACCCCCTTCCTTAACACAGGCAATCTACTGAAGATGAAGGCTCGCAAAAGGACATAATCAACTCAAAAAGCCGAAGTACCTCTACGACAAACTTGAGTGGGCGGCTGAACGTAAACGTTACTCGCAAAGGGCTTGTACTTACACCTTCTTGTCTTGACACCCAAGCACCATCCATGGTCTTTCGAGGGTCATTTAGATACGCTGCCTCTCTGTGTTGGAATGATCTCCCGCCGCCGATACGTTGACTAAAAACAAAACAAGCATTAAAAAATCGGCCAAGTGCGATTTTTTTTAATGTTATTTTGGTTTAAAAATCGTAAAGCGGTTTACAGATAAATATTTCTTACACTCACACCAATAAACGTAGCCCCAAAGTAAGCACTGTAAGGCTTGTGTTACCGATACTAGGATAACGGATATAAATACATATAATTATGCATACGAGGGCTGATTGATAATTATCCGAAACGACGAACTTTTAAAAAAGATACGCGAAAAAAAAAATGTTAATTATATTCTGGCATCTCTTCGAAAATAGATCGCCAAATTAGAATTTATTCGAACTGCTGGAATTTGTATGACAGGACCTAGAACTTTCTTTGTCGTGAATTTTCTCAACAATGGAAAGAATCAAGAATCCTCAAAAATTCAAGAAATCGAGTATCCATGGCCTCCCCGCTCTGCAATAGTTTTCCGGGCAAGAAGCACACATGCATCTTCACGAACTGACTGAACATTTTGTTGGTCAGAGACTTGCTTTACGGGCAAACAAAAATTGCACCAGCGAAGACACTTTTAATTTGTCAACAAATTGGTACAACATAATAAAGTTATCATAACAAAACAAGGCCAAACACATGGTTTTACGTGGCAAAATCGACGTGGCCAAAAGTGAGTGACAGTGACATTTAATTTTACTTTTTAAATTACAGACTGTCTTTTCTCCATAGTTTAGACAAAGGTTGATCACATACTGACACAAAACTTTTATTTTATTTTATTTTAATATGTTATTTTTTATTTATTTATCTAAAACTATTACTTAATTATGTACTTATATAAGTACATATATTATGTTGTTATTTATCGTATCTCATACACATTACTATTTATTTATTATATTCTGTCTGTCTGACTTTGTTCGTCATTGTTCTATCTTGTGTGCATGGTCAATATATGTTTTTTTTTCTTTCTTTCTTTCTAATTCCAAAACAAGTCTGTCTGCTTATGTAACAGCCTGCAACCCTTGAGACGGGCGCAGACGAACAACTCACCACGAACACGAAAGTACAGAAACATTTATTTTGTAACTTTTTAATTTTGCATTTTACAATGCTATTTTTATGTGATAAATATTAAACAAGAAAATATACTAGAAAAAAGCAACTAGTCTCATGTCGCCCTGACGGTTTTTGTCACATTTATTTTGGTTCGTATGTTTAGAACTAAGGGCATAATTTGACATAACGAACAAGAACTCATTTGGACTTGAGTTCACGAACCACCAACGATATTGAATTAGGGACACTGTAAGCGAAAGTTCCAAGCTTCCGAATAATTTTATTTCGTGTTTTATCAAAGTTCTCGAAACCCGCCACGCCATGGATCGCCACGAACATTCCTAACGAACACGATGTTCGACATTCGTTGCATATTACGTAACCAAACGTTCGTTTGTATTGTGATTGTGAGTAGCCGCCTTTATAACGCAATTCCCCAAAGCACCATAGCCAATATGCCTGCATTATGTATGCCTATAACTTAACAATAACGCTCCATTACTTACTCAGATTGTTTCGCACTGTGTGCCAACCGCGGACAATATTTTATCATTATCGCATTACCTTATAAGATGGAATTGTCTTTGCTTGCCGCCTCAGTGGCTATTTGTAAATAACTTCGTTTATTATATTCTGTTAGTAATTGTTAACTGAAATGCACAGTTTTCTGAATATGGAAGACCAATTGGAAGCAAATATGATTATAAACTTGATTATTAAGTTGAAAAACTCCTTATGTTACTGAAACTAGGTATTTCTATAAAATTACGAAGAAATGCCACAGTTTGATCAATTTGAATCTAATCTGTTGTCATTTGAATTGAAAATAGCTCGCACATTTTCCCGTTATTGTCCTGTCGCTTGTACTATATTTTGTTTAATCGCCCCATTGTTATTTTATTATTATAAATCGTGGTCAATTCCTGGTCGAGTTACTTTTATAATTACATCAGTACGCACGACATAAACGCTGCACGGCTCATAGCACCCAATCGAATTAATCTTTTGCACGGATTATCAACATTTTAGTGCAGTGATTGCAAATGCAAACCGCGGACATAAATTTTCAATGGCGAAACAATTAACACAGTAAATAAGAACTAAAACTATTAAATAAATAGTTATCTAACAGTTCCAGTTTAAAGTTTCACCGATTATCACGTTTTCTCTATTTAATTGAGCTTCTTCCGCATTCAGCTTAATTGCTAACATCCTACCGATCTCTCAGCAATTAATACAAACCGATCTATTAAATAACCTATCTTTATCAATTCGAATTACGTAACTAAGATCAGATCAATTTAAAGGTCAGAATATGAGGGCATAGAATGAAACGATAGCTTCCTTTGTCGAGAACACGAGGGAATGGTATATTGTCACGCGATAGTATTTTCTCACCTTATTATTGTTATTGTCTTCTCTTACATAAGAATACAGTATCGAATATTGCATTCGTAATATGATTGGCCTATAAATAATATTACAGTTACTTAAACGTTTCTACACTGCATTGATTTGAGTAGCTTGAATTCTAGAGGAGTGAGGTAAGGCTGGTATGCCACTGCCACCCGTCAAATACCTAATTTCCTTATGTTATTTCGGATAGCGTTATTTAACTGAAAATTTTATAAGTCTAGTGTAATTATTATAGCGGCGGTACTCAACTCGTTTTTTTTATGCTATTTTTCCAAGATGCAGATGCAAAACTCAAGAAAAGGGAGATAAGAACAACTGCTAACTTACTTCTTGTTATCTTCTTACTTACTTCTTGTATTCAACCTCTGTAATATAGCTTTTGTTGAGTAAAGGAAGATTGAACCACGAAATTTGACAACGATCTTTGATGCTTATCCCTGTTCTGTGAACCGTTAAACCATGTTAACTAGATATTGTTTGCTGAATATTTGAAACGCCTTAGTGGTTTTCTTGAATGATATCACTCTGACCTGGTGTTGTCGATATCGCTAGTGTTTTAATAACATATTTTTCTGTGTCAATCAAGAGAGTTTTAGAAATTATAGACCCTAACTTTTTCTTGACCAACAGGAGCACGGGTCAACTACGCAACACTTTAAGTCGCGCCCGAGAACTATGCGAGCGTTGGCGCAGTGGCGGTGGTGCGACGCCGACGCCCCCCGCACCCCCGCCGGACGACGAGGGCGGGGGGCGGCTGGCAAGGTGGTTCAGCGTCCGGAGGGGCTCTGCGCACCAGTACGACATGCATACACAGGAGTCGGACAAAATGCCCAAGCTACCAGAGGTAAGGATATGAAAGATGTAAAGTAATGTCTTGCTTGACTTCTGCCCCCGCTCTGAATGAAGACCAACGTCGCAACACTTAGAGTCGCGCCCGCGAACTATGCGAGCATTGGCGCAGCGGCGGTCGTGCGACGCCGACGCCCCCCACCGGACGACGAGGGCGGGGGGCGGCTGGCGAGATGGTTCAGCGTAAGGAGGGGTTCTGCGTATCAGTACAACATGCAATCACAGGAATCGGACAAAATGCCCAAGCTACCAAAGGTAAGGATATGAAAAATGTAAAGTAAAGTAAAATGCCTTGCTTAACTAATTCCCCGCTCTGGACGAAGGCCAACTTCGCAACACTTTGAGTTGCGCTCGAGAACTATGCAAGCGTTGGCGCAGGGGCGGTGGTGCGACGCCAACGCCCCCCGCGCCTCCGCCGGACGACGAGGGTGGGAGGCTGGCAAGGTGGTTCAGGAGTCGGACAAGATGCTCAAGCTACCAGAGGTAAGAAGTAGAATAACTAAGTAAATATGCCTTGACGACTGCCCCCGCTGGACGAAGAGGGCTGGCGATGGCTGGCAAGGTGGTATAGGGTCCGATGGAGGTAGACCTTGTAAAAAGTTACTTTTACTCTTGAGTATTATTCTTGAAGTCGCGACGTAGGATAGGAAATTAACCACAGATGAATCTAGTATTTGCAAAGGAAAGTTTGTATGGATTAGCATTTGCCCTAAAAGTATATTGTTTTTATAAAAAAAGAGCTACAATGAAACCAGATACTAATAAAGGCACGACACAAAACAACCATCACTTCCTGCGGATTTGAGGTGAGTTCCCAAAAGCACAACGATTTTAATATCATATAAATCCTCTGACCTGACATTTCCTCTTCAAATTTTTCAACGTAGGTACTGTCTGTTGGTATTGCTAACAGCTATTTCTTATAAATCATAATAGTATTTCGATTTAATGGATAATGGTTACTCTACTGTGAAATATTGTCGAGGTAATTGACTTGTACAGCTGTTGGCCTGTCGTGCGTGTCTTTTAGGATTGTAATTAATTCTCAGTTGTAGGTTATAATACTTCATCAAGCATGGCGAACATTTCCATAGATGTTTAAAATAAAGTTTTTAGTAAATAATAACGCCATCTAAGGTTCAATGAGTTTAGAGACAGTTGATTTTGTTGAAGTTGATTTGATTACATTATAAATATTCTTCTTTAATTCCGTTACCGATTCATGTTATTTAATTGAGTTAATAAAAGATACCCATGCAACGGCCTGTTGATTTTCCAATGTAATTTTTCTCTAGTTTCTGGTTTTGTAGTCCCAATATTTGTCCATGTTCTTTATAAAATGCAGTCTATTGATATACAGGGTGGGGAAAAAAGG
The DNA here is from genome assembly GCA_910589605.1 of Chrysoteuchia culmella. Classification (NCBI taxonomy): domain Eukaryota; kingdom Metazoa; phylum Arthropoda; class Insecta; order Lepidoptera; family Crambidae; genus Chrysoteuchia; species Chrysoteuchia culmella. The sequence continues at coordinate 12,780,196 of OU342651.1, read as the reverse complement.
ACGGTCATTGGAGGGAAAGTACCCATAGTCATGTGGCTGAGACGACGAAGCAAATTTTACCCTAAGAAAACATTTCTTCATTTAAAAAAAAAATTAAAACTGCATTCACAGATTTTTTTGAAAATTACAAATTTGCAGTGGGCATCGAACCGGCTTAAATGAGAAAAAAAACATCGTGTACTTTTATGGTACCAATCGATAGTGTTAAGTATAAAGATCAATTTGACTTAGGTAACTTAGTGCCTTAAGTTAAAGAGCCAAAGCCAGGATGATAAAAGGATACAAAATAGTTCAATACTTTGTTGTACCTACTCTTACTTACACTAACTTAAATAAAAATGAAATTCACTTGTAACTTACTTAGTTGCTCGAAATGAGAACCATTTGCAGCAATACGCTGATTTTTATTATTAGGTTATTGACTTTTTTTGGCTAATTAGTTCAATCGATGAAGAAGTTTTTTGAACAGGTTTTTTTAAGAGTTGTCTTTAATTTTAGATACTTTTTTACTCGCACTAAATTGATCTTTATGATTAATCAATCTGGGAACTTCCCTTGATCAATAGAGTTTCTTTGGGAAACGTTTTCTCGGAAAATACTAAGGTTAAAGGAATAATGTATTATTTAGACGTTTGAGTAAAATTTGCTTAGATCAATATTTAGGGTACTTTCCCTCCAATGGCCGTCTTTTTTCCCACCCTGTATAAAAGCATCATAAAGTATCCTCTCGAGCTAATTTCTGATATGACAACATTATTCTAAAGACACAGTGTATGAATAAGGAAATAATTAAATGCAATTGCATTTATCGTTTTTTTTTCTCTAAGTTCAGACAGTTCCCACGAAACAAAGACATATCTTGCATGCATTGAGAATATTCCACTTAACGTACGTAACGTCCGTTGATGCACTTAACGTAAATGCATCAACAAGTTTCTTTCAGATTTACTAAGAATGTTTATTGCTAAGCGGTTGTTAATTGTAATTCCAAATCAGTCGATGTCTTAATGGCGCATTTATGCATTTTTTTAATTCCACACCTCAAAAGGTAAACTTGTCTTTCATGAATTGCTAAATCAACCTAACACAAAAGGTACAATCTAGAAGACAAAAACCGCGATCTCAATACTAAGTTTGTAGTAAAAAATCACCAGAATATCCGTATAGTAATCAAACCAGAAGCTAAGAGTCTCCCGACGTTCATAAAAAAAAATACCCACATTGGACATTTTTGTTTATATTTTGTGTTCATCATAGGATTAGGCCTACACTTCTACTACTAATAGTTGGACCGCAAAGATGTTTAGTAATTACGTATATCCTATACGTTATTACTAAACATCTTTGCGGTATAAATAATGCAGACGCGTTAGACAGATAGATACCCTACTATACTTTTACATTGACTTTATAATAACGCATCCTATTAGACGAGCCGTAGAGTAAAGAAAAGCCCTCTTTATAATAACTATTTGTATGAATGAGACGGTCGTTATACTCGTAAACAATTGGTCAATGACTCCCACTGGTCACAATTTCTGGAATTAAACGACTCTTTTCATTGGCCTCTATCCTGATATAATATTTAATAAGTAAGTACAGCCGGCACTGCATAGTGATTCACAATTATAATTTAGATGAATCATGATCGAGCCATTGAGTAGTCAGTCAACAACAAACCACACTAACGCGTCGCACGTTTTCTTTACGCGGAGGTCTCGATCGTTAAACAAATAAGTTGCTTAGACATGTGATATAATGATGTCAGATTGGTATCCAGTGATCTACCATCGTGGGTTCATGCATACGATTGTAATATTTTTTACTCATCAGTGTATATTTAGTCAGAGTACGAGAATAACGTGTGTTACGTTAATGTCAAATGTTAATTTCAACGTAAATTTAGTTCCGTGATGTTCTGCACGAAGATATTTCCCGATAGAGCTAACTATGTGTTGTTGAAGTGTGACGTAAGTCAATGGCTCTCGAAATGTTGAATGTTGTGGGGTTAGTGTTTTGGTGGTTTTGTGTAAACTGGCACGTTTGTACCATGTGACGCGTGCACAGATCACGTTAAACTATTTATACTTACGTACGAATTGCTCGAGGTTTCCTTTGACGCAACACACGTTGAGAGAATCTGTGTACACCAAGCTTCGTACTCTTAACTCCGATCTGTGTTTGTTTACCGAAATTGTGTCCAATTTCGGCACAGCGTATGTGTATAAATTCTCAAGTCAACATGACTGGTTCTTTAATAACATATCCTGGATAACCTTGTTAAACATGTGCTTATTTACTGTATGACGACAACCATGCCGGTTTGTTTGTTTTCGGGATCCGTTTCTGAAGAGGATTAAGAAATATTTATAAGATTACGTTTTCGTCATTCTGTTTGTTTATCAAGATACCTATTCTTACCTTTACTTTTGTCTGCAGTCTCTTGGAGCCGTTAAATATCAAGATTGTTAGTCTATTTACGGCTATTTATGTAGTACATTTCGCAAGAGGGCAAGGTCTCAACACGAATCAATTAAATAATCCGAAAATAAATATTTCTATTACAATTAAAAACTTGTGCACTTTGTTTTCTAGTGCGATTCCATTGAAATGAAACTATATTAGTAGCTATGCTATAATTTGCTGCATGTTTCATAGCCACTATAATACTATTATATTAAAAGTACAATTATACCGAAACAAGCGATGATGAAGTGCAGACAGTGACGTAAGCAGTAACCACATATAAATTACATATTAGATAAGTAAATGAATTGTACAAACAAATATCAGACACGACGCCTCAGGCGATGGTAGACAACAGACAAATGGACGCCGGTTCTTTATCAATTATTACATACAATAGTGGAACGCTTGTCGCTCATACATGAATCACAAGTAGGTGCCGGTATAAAAACGTCGGTCGAATGTTCCACGGATTGCGGCTTGCATACGAATATCATGTCATGACTGGCTGTGGCTATTGAAAAATTGTAATAAAAATGTGGTTATACTATACAATTTGTATAACGTACGTACTAAGTGTATGTACGTGTACAGATTTCTTGAACGTATTTTAATAACTTACTTATATTAGGAAGTTAATTTTGAAACTAATCAGCTAAACAATTTTATGAAACTTGTTTTCACTTTTGATTGTTTGACAAAGCCCTCTGCTACCTGATAAATATTAAACAAGAGAATATACTAGAAAAAAGCAACTAGTCTCATGTCGCCCTGACGGGATTCGAACCCGCATCCTTGGGAGTCCGGCCCAATGCACTAACCCATTATGCTACAGAGACCTATAAGGACACGTCGAATTTTTCTAGTATATCACCGTTCTACGGTTTTCGCCACCGTCGCTTCATCAATGACCCTCTACTACCTACTAGCCTCAAGCCTCAATATCGCAGTAGCTTTACCAATGAAAATCAGATAATGAGCATGTTGAAATATGCAAGGAATGGCTGTATCTGGTACTGGTCAGCAAGTAAATCTAATCTGTCACAAATTCTAGTTGGATCTGTTTTTTATAAAAAAATGTCTAACTAGGTAAAATTAATTGGGTTAACCGCCACTCTGTATTAGGGAATGAAGGATTCATTCATAAGGAACCCTCAGCATTAGGGACATCAAAATGGATGATGATATGCCTAACACTATAATCTGTTTCAGCTCGAAGAGGAGTTGTTCTCATGCGGTGGCGAGGTGCGCGGTGGCCGAGTGCCGCCGCCATCGCTGGGGCCGCCACCGGACTGCCTCTCGCCGGTCCAGCTGCGACGCAGGCACGTGGTGGCGGCCATCATTCATAGCGAGAACTCCTACGTAGCAACGCTACAACGACTGGTCAATGTAAGTCATAACAAGATCTACCAGCTCGAGCAAGCGTTGTTCTCATACGGTGGCGAGGTGGCTGAGTACCGCTGCCATCGCTGGGGTCGTCACCGGACTGCCCTCGCTGGTCCAGCTGCAGCGCTGGCACGAGGTGGCGGCCATCATTCATAGCGAGTACTCGTACGTAGCCACGCTACAACGACTGGTCAATGTAAGTCATAACAAGATCTACCAGCTCGAGCAAGCGTTGTTCTCATACGGTATCGAGGTGCGCGGTGGCTGAGTGCCGCTGCCATCGCTGGGGTCGCCACCGAACTGCCTCTCACCGGTCAGCTGCGACGACGGCACGTGGTGGCGGCCATCATACATAGCGAGACGTCCTACGTGGCAACGCTACAACGACTGGTCAATGTAAGTCATAACAAGATCTACCAGCTCGAGCAAGCGTTGTTCTCATGTGGTAATGAGATGCGCGGTGGCCGAGTGCCGCAGCCATCGCTGGGGCCGCCACCGAACTGCCTCTCGCCGGACAGCTGCGACGCCGGCACGTGGTGGCGGCCACCATTCATAGCGAGAACTCCTACTTGGTACCACTACAATGACTGGTCATGGTCAATCTAAGTCATGACACGAGCCACTGTAAAACTTGGGGATCTTCGGCAATTTTGAGTTAATCCCAAAAAACACAATAAAAAGTAAAGAAGGAGTACAAGTCAAGCATTTAGTGCTGAAAGAATTGTCGCCTAGAAAACAGACACTTTGCTATGACAGATTCAGTGTTTTGCTCAAAAAGTGACTTTTACAGCCAACTTACTGCTTCTAATCTCATTCTTGTGTCCTGTGGTAAAACCAAAACTGACGTTTTGTTTCGTGTTCATATCGTAGAAACATAAAGTAGCAAATAGGTACCAACTAAAAGTAATTACTTAGTTATTTTTTTTTCTATCAATTAGACAAATTTTCTACTAACTAGCTTTCATTTATTCTAACCACCACAGTACACACTGGTGCATGTCGGCGTTTTCTTATTTGATAATGTCAGAATATCCTACGTAACCAATCATACAGGAAAAATAATTTTGTTCTTAATTTCACCCATCAAATAATTATATTAATTATTTTCCTTAATTTAGTCGTCAGTAATAAATTTAAATGAATCACAATGACATGTACTTAACTTTATTGCGGTCAAAATACTAACGTCACTGGGAATATTATAGGCAAATCATTCTATCCCTATAACAGTTACATAGAATATATTGATTAAAACTTATGAATGGAATACTCATTTACGTAACTATTATTATTTTCGATTATTAGGATATTTATCCTAATGAAAATAACCCAACATACCTACCTCCTGTCACTTATCCAAAAAAAGATTTATTGTAATTGTACCGCAACATTTCTATAATTCCCAGGTGTTTTTTCAAAAGTTAATATAACAAATATATTGCCGTCGTTTTGTTTATATTAACTTACATTACATTAATCCAGGAACAGATTTAAAAGGTTATCGATACACAAACCATTAACTGCATAACAACAAAATACTGGTCATACAGGAAGAAATTAAAGACTCAACCTTTCAATGCACAATCACATTTAGCTTCTTCTAGCCATCATTAAATTATAGCAGAGTCCGGGAATACCATTTTAAGAATAATTACAAAAATCACGATTCGCATAAGCCCCAGGCACATGACCGAAAAGAGATTCGTTCAGCATCTTTTCATTCTGAATTCATTCAGTACTTACACTGCGTAGGTACGAGTAGTTAAGCTACGTGGTTTTTTTTTTTGTTACATAGAGGAAACGTTTTAAAGCCTTGATTAGGTTGAAGGTGGAATCGCGCATCTCCTAGAACCTGACTGCCGAAACAGAACAATACTGAAAACATTGTTGTTATGGCGACAGACTTAGTTAAGCACTTTCTATTGCATTAGATCTAGACCTGTTATTAAAAGCGTTAGTGTTAAGCTCATGCAAATAAAAAATAAGCCGGTGGTAGTCAGGTAGAGTTAGAATATTAGTAGAACAGTAGAGTAGTGAGGTACTACCAAAACAACTCACTACTACTACCAACCCACCATACATGCAGTTCGAAACTGACCAACTTACGAATTAGCTTCGCTCAGAGTGATCACTACGCTTAAAGTAAGTATTTACCGGCATTGAATAAATAAACTTTGCAACGTACAAAGAAGTAGTCACTTGTTAAATATTGCATTATGATAATATGTACGATAGAAATGAGACTGTCAACTTGCAGCCACTTGTTGACACCAGAACAAACTGGTTCCTATTCCTATCTCAACATTAGATCCTCATCGTAACGTTTGAATAACACACGCTGACATTTTCTCATGGCACAGGAGAAATTCGTGATCGGGAAGGAAGTTTAATAGCAATAACCAATTATAATTCAGGCGTATAGTAATAGTTGCTATTATGTAACGTGAATCAGTCTCGTGTTGTTCCACATTTTTGGTCGGTATTGCATAGTCTTAGAGACAGACGGACTACAGAACAATAATGGTTTGTTATGGAAGAATTTACTTGTCTTTTTATTTAAATGAAGATACAATTAAATTGTTACAATATTTCAGTATGTAGCCTGCCTGTAATTTCTAGACTTTGCCTATTAAATACCTTAACTTCTAATCATAATACCGCATATCCTTTTCCGAATAACCATGTAATTTAGAATAATATAAAACGTCAATTAAACAGAGATGATAATTACTGTTACAAAATATAAATCCACTTAGCAAACAACCTTTATTGTTCACAGAAATGTCTGTTGTTAATATTGCTATTTCGCAGTCCGTGTACATCAATACGAAAAGAGACCAAGAGTTGAGTCCACTTCTGCATGTACATTATCTCTTGATGTAATTTCTTCTCGCCAGACATTACGGTTAATGAAATCGTAAGTTGACAGTTGTAAACCTCGTCATAACATCTGTACTATGTTTATTAATGGGTTTGTCCATCAGAAAGCGGCGGAAGATGGCTAAACAGCTACCGTTCATTACATAACACCAATCACTCACGAACAACAAGCTGAACTTGAAGAATTAATTGCTTAGAAATGCTAATTATCAATCAATCATCTAAAGTACTTTGTTCCGGTGTTATCATCCTTTACAACGGTGAAAGTATCTAAACAATTTCACATAGATAAATATCTGTCTCTATTACAATAGTATTAACATTTTCTGGCGCTTTCAGTCTAGTCTAGATTCCAGGCTAAAATTTCTTTTGTTACCAACTAAGCAAGTTATTTTCTCCTGCAGTTAGTGAATAAACAATACTTTGAAGATGATTCGAAAGTTGCGTTTTCATGTCAACGCAGTTTGTTGAAATTTTAAAATTGTTTCAAGACTCTTTTGTCGTTTTGCTTTTTAAAATTAAATATGTTTATTTAACCAGGTAGTGGCAACACAAAGCCATTGGAGACGTCAAAAAATCTCAACATATGTAAATCAACCTGTCTGCCCTACTTTGAATTGTTGCGCCCACAATTAACGTGTCATTTATTTGCATATTAGGAAGTGGGCCATTTCAAATGAGCAGTATTTGCAATTCGAGGACATGAGGTCGTCTATACAATGACCCATTGAACGCTCGCTGAGACCCTAATACTTAAACTATAAGGTCTACAATGCTGTGTCCATTAGTCCAGTTCTATAAGATGATAAAGCGACGGTGATCAATGCTGAACACTTGTGTTAAATAAGTAGGTACATAAAACTTAATCTACGTTATTGTTGCCAAATATAATGATTAAATGGATTATTACATTGCAGTAAGAGTTGTACAAATAAGTTTCGAATATAATTTTTTGTCTCTGAAAATTGCAACTTGAGTTCGTTATAGTTTGTGCACCGACATGAAACCTGTACTGTAGTAATGCTTACTCTATAGAATCATTCATAGAGATTAATTACCATCAATGTTTTCCATTTTATCTATAAAATCCAGATTGGTGATCCAAATGTTCCGCTTACATTATATAAGAGAATAAAAAGTGCTATCAGTGTTACAAACGTTTAAAAGTTAATTAGCTATAACTATATTATCACTTAACCAACTGATCAATATCTATGTTGGATTTTAATAAGTAGGATTTTAATTAAATTTGCCCTATGAATCTGGATAACGCATCAGCAATTAAATTAATTGCGGGATTATAATGGTCCGTATTTTTACCAACAACGACGGTACGGAGACGGTATATGCGTTTGGGGGTGAGAGGAGGAGGTTGATTGTTTTGCAAACCAATGTTACCATTTATCTCCAAAACTTCTAGTCCGATTTTGATGCGGTTTGCAGTGATGGCTTCGGGTTTGATTGGTGCATGTTCTTAGAAAGGTGTTACGCTGACAACTCACCAGAGGGCGCTGCAGTTAATATTTGTTTTGAAAACCAATGTTACCATTTATCTCCCAACACTACTAGACCGATTTTGATGCCGTTTTCAGTAATGGGTTTGGGTTTGATTGGTGAATGTTCTTAGATAAGTGTTATGGTGGCAACTCACCAGGGGGCGCTGAAGTAAACATTTGTTTTGCAAACTAATGTTGGCATTTATCTCCAAAACTACTTGTCCTATTTTGATGAGGTTTCAGTGATGGGTTTTGGTTTGATTGAAGAATGTTCTTAGATAAATGTTTCGGTAACAACTCACCAGGGGGTGCAGCAGTAAACATTTGTTTGAGCAAAACCAAAACTACTAGTCTAATTTTGATGCTGTTTTCAGGAATGGGTTTTCTGTAGTACAATGTACATAATATCTATGCTCTCTAAAAAGTTTGAAATAAAAAGCAAAATTAAAAATTTTGAAAAACCCACGAGACGGTTAAAACGTTATTGAAAAAGAATAAAATAATTTAAAAACCCACGACTTATCCGTCGGCCGCTGCCATCACTATTATAAATTTCAGCATGAATATAAATAAATCCAATTATTTACGTTACTGTAAAACTGCAAAACTATAGTTCATTTAATGGCAGCCCCCGACGGATAATTAAGTCGGGGGTTTTTCAATTAGTTTATACTTTTTCAATTATCTTTTTATTGTCTATTTTTCTAGGTTACACTACTTAATTTATTACGTATTTTAAGATATGTCCTAACGAAAATATTCAGAAGTATTCATATAATAGCGGAGCAAATCAAATAACTATTAGTATTAGTAATTTGTAACCGCCTCTGTGGTCTAGTGGTAACAACCACCGGTATCAGACCCAGGGGTCCTGGGGGTACATATTGTATTCGGTTTGGTTGGTGGTATGACTCGTTGCGAGTCCGCCTGGCTAGCTACCACCATCTTATTTAAGTCTGACGCCATAACAACAATGTTTTCAGCAATGTTGTGTTGTGTTAGAGATGAGATAGCCAGTTCCTCAGTTGTTGAAGATTCCGGAGAGGCTCGCTTCCATCTTCAGCCTTATCAATTACTTAACATCAGATATGATGAAGGCAAAGAGTCTCCGCGTCGTGAATAAAAATAAATAAACTTTCACAGTCACAACACAACTAATAATATGTACCTAACACTTAATAACCTTGTCACATTACAATATTGATGTCTTTTGTTGACACGCATTGCTTTGTTTTCGTGTGTTACAATATGATAAAGCTTTACTTATTAGTGTTTACATATTATTGCTTGTAACGTGACTGAACGTTAGACACCAAAGTTGCTAAGCAACTATTTTCCAGCTATTATTCCAGAAATACTAACGTGCCTATAAATTGTATTTTAAGAATCCGGATTTAATCTGGCATTGTTTCGAACGATCGATTTATTTTCATTGAATAGTTTATCACACTGAAGTCTAGGTTGTTAGTTGCTAAATCCTTCACCTAGATACCCAGTGGACGTTCCGCGATTGTAACCAACGATAACAATTGCTTTGACGATAGAGTATTCTCAGTAATTATATGGCAACACAACTTTAGGCCTATACTGAGTGTATTTATTTTACTATGCTATTATAATAGTGCCGTGCGTGTGTGCCGTGTGGTGACGGCCTAAGAATACAAGTGTCACCACTCCCTTACATGCCTGGAATGTCGTAAGAGTCGACTAAGAGGCTCGACGCATTGAATACCTGTGCGAGAGAAGGAAAACTTGAACTAAACCCTCTACCAACCCGTCTGGCCAGCGTGGTAGCAGTAGGCTAATAACCTCCTATGAACGTCACAATAGGCGTGAGCTAGGAGAGGACTAGGTCCAGCAGTGGACGTCCACAGGCTGATGATGATGATGATTATAATAAGAATATGACTAGGTATGCTAGCGCCTGCTATATGTCATGATTATCATTCTGCTAAGTCAACTTCACACCTCTGTATGGTGTGCAAAAATATTTGACTATCCACATTTTAGTAGGCGAATTGCTGAACATATATTTTTGGTCTTCATCAATAAAATTCAAAGTAAGTTTGAAATCCAATTTTCCTAATATACTATGTCAATTTTTAACGACTTGAAGTCATCACCTATTTCTTTTCTTACTCTAATCGCATTTTACGGTTAAAGGTTTGTTAAATCTTAGCAACACCGTATTGATGCAAAACAGTGAATAAAATTAACGATTTATCCGGAACTTCAAACTTTACGAGCCTGTAAACCCCATTTCGATGAAACCCTATGTGATGCAATATAGCACAAAGATATGGTTACCGTAATGGGTAAATTGAAAAGTGCACACAAGAACAAACATGTACCTCTATGGTAATTTCTACTGTACAGGGGTTCTCTGTTGCAAATCTTTTTAATATGAGGCAATAGCCATAACAATCGATTGTTTCAAACAGCCACCAAAAGTATGTTGACTAATCAAAAACCTAATAATGTTATTTCCCCATTGTTATTGCAATAATTTTAATGTAAGCTGTAACCTAAATTCCATTCAACAACGATATCATGTATAACATCACTTTGTATGTTGTTTTTATATCTGATGATAATTGAACAATGGATTAAAAGTAAGTAAAAACATTATAGCCAAGCCTTGACTTAAGCATTCTTATGACATCTAAATTCAATTACTGATTATGTCGTCACCGCTGCTCACCGGTTACTTTAAATAGGATCCTCGTGTTCATTGTGTCATAGTTGTCATAGCAAATGATCTCTTGGACTTTAGTTTCCACGCCATTATACATGTAGCTGGCATGGTTTAGTCCATGATTTAATATGTTTTGGATATATTGGAATTATTTAAAAATACCACGAAATTGTAATGTCTTAGAGATTAAGACTAGGTGTCTAAAACTTTTGCTGTAATATAAAGAAGTCTTAGCATTCCTCTCCTCTGGTACGACCGTCTATCTGCATTACCTGCTTTATTACCACCTCCAAAATACTTTCAAGTTTTGCTATTTTTTGTCGTAATTCTACTCGTATGATGTATTCAATTACAAAAAATAATTTGACTCTATGCTTGAAGGAGATTCAAATAAACCGAGGTTACTCGAAGTGTAGGTTCTAATTCTTAATTCTGTCAATTTCAACATCTTACAATACCTTTCATTTTACAACTTCGAGTGAAATACCATAGTAAATAAATAGGTATAACACAGCATTCTTATCCCAAAATAATTTTGCAAGAACCGCAAACATTTGCAAATTTCCTACCGTGACGGTCAATATACACCTCGGCTAAAACAAACAGTAAGTAAGGCCAATGACGAAATATATTTACGGTCTATTCGAACTTAGCTACCTATTTTAATATATGACCACTAGCTACCAACACTACTTAAGTTTTTTCGTGCCTAATGCGAAACGAACTGAATTTGTATATTAATTTAATACCACAATTTGCAATAAGTATTTACAAGAAGGCGTACTTAGTTCAATGCTTTTTAACATCGGTTAAATAAATATTGTGTTTAGCCGTGAAGGCAGCGGCATGTGAAATATTTATGTTTCCGGTACGAATTGCATGTCATAACTATTGAGCAGCATTTGAAATGTAAATGATAAGTAGTGTGGCAAAAAAAGCATTAGCGACATTTGATCAAACTGCCAAACTATAACTTATTAAATTATTGTCTTTTTGCAAGATTTAGGTAACTTAATAAACGATACAATATAAATAGATGGGTTGCCAGTTCTCCAAAATGGCAAGAAACATGGCATATAAACTGACTTATACACGCAGTCTTGACAGTCGGTGACGCGACACCTTCAATTCCACACTTTATATTTTTTCATTCACTATGCTAGTTTACTAACATAATTATGAGAAAGCAAGAGGTCTAGGTGACTTGCGCCTGGTATATGACGTTTATGGCACATAATCATAATACTTCCATCGACTTTCTGTTTACAAGCCTCATTTTTTTTCTTTTCTCCAGGACTACAAGAAACCCCTGGAAGAGAGTAGTCCAGCGATCCTGAACGCAAGCAAAATTCAAACGTTGTTCCACCGTTTGCCCGACATCCTGCAATGCCACCTGCACTTCCGCACCGCGCTCGCCGACTGTGCGCGCACGTGGGACCGCGATGAAAAAATTGGTTAGCATAAAAACTTTTACACAAAAACGTTGCTGCATCCAAACTTTTTCTTATTCGATAGTTTTTCTTAATTGCTGCATAAAAACTCTTTGTTGTACAAAAACTCTTTCTTGTTCGATTTTAAAGCTTATAACAAAAGGTATACAGTGCAATGTTGTACAAGTTGTACATTATGAAACAATCCTCTTTAACTAGTTTGCTTGTAAAACTGTGTTTAATAAAGAAAGTGCGCTTCAATTGATTTTAATTGGCATTACGTTTATATCAATTTGGATTGGGAGTTATCCATAAACACCCTTATCCATAAACAAGTAAAACTGTTTACTTCAACAAAAGTATTTGTCTTTTCGCTAAAATATTATTATAAGTTACTTAGTACAAAGCCAAGCTTAAAAAGTAGTGTTAAGTTCAGTATATATTCGGATTGGAAATGGTCCAGCGCATTTCTACCTAATAAAATAGACAAAAACGGGTTAGTTAGTCTGTTAAAGAACAGGAAAACTAAAAAATGTGATAATTTATGTTTTATTAATTTTGACTACTACTTTGGGTTAGTGGTGGTTTGGTGGATTTCGTCATCGGTTCAACTCCCACATGACACAATCCCATACAAGCTCGGCTTAGTTTGGGGGTAGATTGGGGTAGGTGCTGTGTTAATAAAATCTTCCAAATATTAATTACCAGCGGCTGCCCGCGGTTTCACCTGCGTGGTTCCCGTTCCCGTGGGAATAAGGGGATAAAAAGTAGGCTATGTTTTAATCTAGGCTATCTTCTATATGTGTGGCAAATTTCATCCATTTGGATGAATACGGTTCTGTTTGTGAGGATGTATGGATGTTTGTTACTGTGAACGAGTAACAAACATCCAAACATCCTCACAAACTTTCATTTTTAATATTAGTTCGATTATTGTAAATATTCCAGGCGAGGTCTTCCTTAGCGCGTTTTCAAAGGCAGTGGTGCTCGACGTGTACTCGGACTTCATCAACAACTTCTCCGTGGCAATGGAGCTCGCTAAGATGGAGTCGAAACGGAAGTCCGCGCTGGCCGACTTCTTCAAGGTGAAGCAGATCAGCGCGCACGACCGCCTGTCCTTCTTCGGGCTGATGGTGAAGCCTGTGCAACGGTTCCCGCAGTTTATTATGTTCTTACAGGTATCTGCTATGATAGTTGTTTATTCAATACTTATTTAGATCAAAACAAAGTGTGATAACGAACAATGAAAATCTTGCAAAGACATAAACTTTATCAGCTTGGCAATATAGAAACTTTTAGTTAAAATCAAATTTAACTTTGGCTAAAACTTAAATAAATATTTTTAATCAAACTATTATTGAAATTTTATTTATAATACAATGATCTCGAAGCCTATGATTTAAGGCACTTGGAGTACCTATTTGTCTATCCTATGCCATTGCAATTTTATCAATAAAAACTTATTTAGATTCTGTCGATTCTTACGTTTTTTTCATCAGAATGTTCTATGTTGTGTTCACTCACAGACCTATATCGAGATAGACGGTAAAAGTGTTGCGTGTAAAAAGTTTGCTCCACTGTCAAAAGTTTTCCGACCTAAGTCAGTTGCCATGAAATCACGAGTCACTCAGAAACGAAAATGGTTAATTGTGCAGTGCTTTCTTGCAAGAGCTCGTCAATAACATTTCCACATTACTAAATCTCGCTCGTGGCGTCTTTGTAGGTACGAAAAATTCGACGCGCTAGGTTCTCATACAGTTTGATGCGCTCTTTTCGTCTATCTCGATATAGGTATGTGGTTGTGTTAGCCGATGTGCGGTGACACCGTTTTTAGCAGACCTACTAACCTAACCTAAGCCTTTCTGTCAGGCCAGTTCTAGCTAGCTATAACTAGGTTGCACCGCATTTGGGATTTTAGTCGTCACAAATATACCGATTAACCTATTAATGGTTTTCGCAGGATCTCTTGAAACACACGCCGCCTGGACATTCGGACCGAGTGGCTCTCCAACGCGCTCTGACGAGGTTAGAGGCATTGGCTGAGGCGCTCAACGAGAGGAAACGAGACGCTGAAAGGACACAGGTGTGAGACCAAAAGATGCTACACCGAAAAAAGAAAGGAAAAAAAAAATTAGCACATACACATTTATCAGAGTTTTTAAAGTGATTATTAATTGATCCTTTTTTCTGTTTTAGTAATCCGCATTTATAATACTGTTCGGAAGAAACTATACTGTGTTGGGTTGTTTTCGGCTCCTCTAATATATTCAAATTATTTAGTCATTTAACTTATCAACGTCAAATAACATGAAGATCTTAATCTTTGAAACAGCTTTATGAAATCTACTATTACATAAATTATAATTTTAATATTATTTTTTAGACTATCAAGTTTCTCAGCTGACATGTTGGACTTTGCTCTCATAAATCCAATTAATATTTGTCATTTTTATTTGATTGCAATAATTGATTTAAATTATTGCTAAATTAATGCATTATGTGGCTGAGACATGTGTTAATTTATTGATTTTCTAATTAAAAAAAAACATGATTTTTGACTAAAATCGTAAAACTAAAATAATAATTGCCTTTTTGTTACATCTTCTCTTTCTTACGCGTATTGAAGTTGTGATTGTTTTCTATTTGACATGGGCTCGATTTACATATCGGCTGCAACTTATTTCTCGTTGATATTATTTCTAGATCTGACTGGTAATAGTAAAGGATCTTCTTTTGCTTTGTTTTATCAGTTAAATTAGGTATCATTTTAATCTCCGTTCCACGATTCGAATTCCTAGGGAATAAAATACTCGCAGCTCATTGATCACTGCGCTGCGGGCTAGGTGAAACAATAAGCTAGTAGATACTTAGCAATAAGGAAGTTTCCATTATCACGAAAACAAAAAACTCTTATAAAACTTGTAAGGCAATACAATAACAATAAATATGGTGAAAGAATTATGTAAATATCTTTAAAAATGACAAAATAAATCAACTTTTACTGAAACTCGAAATAATTCGCTCTGTGACTTCTTGAATCTCGGCGCCGCCCGCGCCGCCCCGAGTCAGCTCGCAGCGGGCGGCGCGCCGATGAGTAGTCATCGGGCGACCGAGAGTCATGACGTCGTAAGGACGGAAAAAGTATCATAACTTCCTAATTTTTTAAGACAATTGAAAAATTAAATCACTGTACCTAATTGCAAGTTTAGCGCATTTTTTTTAATAAAAATAAGAAATTGGAAACTTCCTTATTGCAGGCCACGCGCATTAACTAATTGGCGCACACAAACGATCATCTTTGGGAGCTCGTTTCGTGGAATGGACTTGTAGCATGTGTGTCCAGACTTTCCAGGCTGTGTAGCATGTGTATTTCAGCATCGTAAATAAGTTATTCCTTCTACGCTAAACACGCTCAACCTTTACCATTCGTCAGGCATTCCGCGCCGCGTTGCGTCGGCTAACGCGGGGCGGGGTTGCGGGCGCGGGGGGAGCGGGCGGTGCTGCCAGATTTGGCGCGGCGAGACTGCTCGCCTCCCGCGCAGACAAGCGGCATCTGCTCAGGCAGGACGATTTGTTGCAACTGGTGAGTTGTGGTACCTTTTTTATCACTTTTTGTGAGCAATTGACTACTGTCTTGGCTGATGATGCTATCTAAGTAGGACGCAAACGCGCTTGACTAGAAGATATCCTGTCATTTAAAGAGACCAGCCACCAGGTTTGGTGCGGCGAGACTGCTCGCCTCCCGAGCGGATAAGCGACATCTGCTCAGGCAGGACGATCTGCTGCAACAGGTAAGTTATGAGGTTATCAAGATTTTTATAAGCCAGCGCTTGACAGCTATCTCGCCTTATGATACGCGATGATGCGATGAAGGGTGAAACGGGCTTCCCTAGAAGATACCTTGACTTGATGGCGCCAAAACGATCCCAAACTTATTGGGGTCGTGAGATTGACCGCGTTGCGTCGGCTAACGCGAGGTGAGGTGGCCGGCGCGGGGAGAGCGGGCGCGCTGTCAGATTTGGCGCGGCGAGACTGCTTGCATCCCGCGCAGACAAGCTGCATCTGCTCAGGCAGGTCGATTTGTTGCAACTGGTGAGATTTTTTTTATAATAGCTAGGTTTGCGGTTGCCCGCAATCTCGCCTAATTAGCATTGCTTAGCAGCAATGATGCGATTTAGGGTAGAAGGCGCTTACATCTCACCTGAAGGTGCCGCAAGTTTTGGCTGCTCCGGCACAACAATCTGCTGCAATTGGCGAGTTATAATGGTCGTAATTCTTGATTCCATAAACGGTCGTTCTAACACGTCGGCAGCAATGCGGTTTCAGAATCACGTGGCAACTCGTCAGTAATAATTCCCGCGTTGTCTGAACGCTTTATTTTGTTAGTGGCACCTAAAAATACGAATTCTAAGAAATATTAGGATAAAATTAGAGATTTTTCTTACGCTAGAAAGCGAAACTTTCTACCTTTTTTACGTTAAATAAAGAACTCTTATAATATTGTTTTGAAGATAAGAACCCCACGTACAAGTTATCGTATACTTCCGCATGTATAGAGTGAGGTCTCTGTCAAATTGTAGGCTCGCCAACGGAACTTGCTCTAAACGAAATCCTTTTGACTATCAATAGTAATTTTTATTGAAGTCTGCAGTTATCAACATTGTAGTTACCTCCTTTTAAACTGAGCTCTTTTTTTACAGGAATTCAACCAGTCAGGCGGCATATCAAAATGCAAGCCGCGGCGTCTGCTGCTCTTGAACGACTTAGTCGTTTGCGTGTCAGTAGGCGCTGGTGGTGACGATGCGGAGAGACTGGGCCTGAAATGGGCCCATCCTGTACAAGACGTGGACGTTTTGGACACGGGGACTTCGCCCACGCTCAGCCGGGTGCTGGCGCAAGGTTTGTTGGAGTTAGATGTTTGTAGCAAGAGGCTTATGGCATTAGCTGCCGGTGGGACGATGCGAAGAGACTAGGCCTATCGCAAGAAGCTTAGAGTGCCATAGGTCAAGTGGGAGACAGTTCAGAGCGCTGGGAAAATGCGTTCCTGGCAGGTTTCGTCAGTTCGGTAGTCTACTAGATAATGTTAATTTTTGATTGTCTGCAAAAGTAAGGTATTCGAAAATAAGCTTTATTTATGGTAAATTTTAAATAGAAAAATATTGGAAAAAATTAACTCGGCCACAAGTACACTTGCCACTTGTAAAAAATTAACTCGGCCACAAGTACACTTGCCACTTGTGGCCGAGTTAATTTTTTCCAATATTTTTCTATTTAAAATTTACCATAAGTATAAAAATAGCATTGAAAAATGCAAAAATTACAAAATCATAAGCTTTATTTACTTGAAATAGGACCTGTCAGAAAGGCATTCTTTCAGCGGCTGGACCTTACTTATGTTAGTCGCAACATGCTTAGTTTGCGTGTCAGTGGGCGCAGAAAGTGACAATGCGGAGAGACTGGGCCTAAAATGTGCCCATCCGGTACAAGACGTGGATGTTTTGAACACGGGAACTTCGCCCACGTTCAGCCAGATGCTGGCGCAATGTTAATTATTTAATAAAGTCCTAGGAGAAAACGTTAGAGACAGGTTCCTGTCGCTTCGATAGTCTAATTATGTTTATTTTAGATTGTCCGGAAAAGTATGATATTCAAAAATTAGTTAATTTCCTTGATATAGAAAATTGACTCCAGCTGTCAGGAACGCACTCTCTCAGCGGCTGGTATTTATTTAGGTGTTAGAGGCAACAGGCTTAGTTTGCATGTTGCTCTTGCTTGTGACTGGGCCTACCTAACTATGCCGGAAACTAAGTTAATCGTAATCGTTATCGTTAATCGTAATAAAAGTTAATCGGCAGAACAGGCGATGGACTTCAATAGAACTATAATT
The DNA here is from genome assembly GCA_910589605.1 of Chrysoteuchia culmella. Classification (NCBI taxonomy): domain Eukaryota; kingdom Metazoa; phylum Arthropoda; class Insecta; order Lepidoptera; family Crambidae; genus Chrysoteuchia; species Chrysoteuchia culmella. The sequence continues at coordinate 12,761,956 of OU342651.1, read as the reverse complement.
TTCTTTGTTAATCTCCTACCAATATTACAACCTGTGAAGACCTTAAAAACAAGACCATGATTTTCATATATCTTCCATTTCCATTTACAGGCATGAACCGCAGTGGCAGTCTACGCTCCAACTCCAGTACCAGTACAAACGGGCAGAGCACGAGCGGTGACTCGCTTTGTAGCGAAATGTCAGCGTTGATGCATGACTATGAAGCGGTGTCTCGTATGGCTGAGTTAGCCGCCTCTCTACGGACCCCATACCCTGAACTGGCCCCGGACATGTTCCGGGCGCTACTACAGAACATACAGCGAAGTATACAGGTGTGTAACTTTGGTATTGTCAGACTAACTTTATTGATTATAGAATGAAATTTCGGCAATTATATATGACTACGAAGCGGTGTCTCGTATGGCTGAGTTAGCGACCTCTATGGTCCCCATACCCTGAACTAGCTCCTGGCATGTTCCGCACGCTACTGCGACTATTGTATAAAGATAATGGTTTATACTATAAACTGTCAGACTAACAATATTGTCTGATGTCGACGCTTATGCGCGACTATAAAGTAGTATAGCGTCCTATAAAGAAGTAAGGGCCGAGCTTCCCTAAAAGTGTGACTCTTCGGTTTTGAAAAAGTGTAATATTGATGCCAAACATGCTTGAATAATCGACAGAAGATCTAACTTATCCCATTTGCTCAACAGAAAAAAGACGACGAAATGGCCTGGGTGGACTCCTGCTGCCTCCAACTAACAATCAGAGGACGCGAGGAGCCGGTCACATTCCGTGCGAGTGAACCGGGCGCTAGACTAGCTTGGGCCACGGAATTACGGCTGGCCCAGCTAGCGCAGGCGTCGGCCAACTCGCCCGCGTGGCGCATGCCGGCGCCCCAACACGCGCCCGCGCACAAGATGCCGCTGTTCGTGGCCGCCGCGCCCGTCTACTCCTCCCCGCACCTCACCGAGGTATGATAGATAGACTCGCCCGGCCCACCGAGCTGCGGCTGGCCCAGCTAGCGCAGGCGTCGGCCAACTCGCCCGCGTGGCGCATGCCGGCGCCCCAACACGCGCCCGCGCACAAGATGCCGCTGTTCGTGGCCGCCGCGCCCGTCTACTCCTCCCCGCACCTCACCGAGGTATGATAGATAGACTCGCCCGGCCCACCGAGCTGCGGCTGGCCCAGCTAGCGCGGGCGTCGGCCAACTCGCCCGCGTGGCGCATGCCGGCGCCCCAACACGCGCCCGCGCACAGGATGCCGCTGTTCGTGGCCGCCGCGCCCGTCTACTCCTCCCCGCACCTCACCGAGGTATGATAGATAGACTCGCCCGGCCCACCGAGCTGCGGCTGGCCCAGCTAGCGCAGGCGTCGGCCAACTCGCCCGCGTGGCGTATGCCGGCGCCCCAACACGCGCCCGCGCACAAGATGCCGCTGTTCGTGGCCGCCGCGCCCGTCTACTCCTCCCCGCACCTCACCGAGGTATGATAGATAGACTCGCCCGGCCCACCGAGCTGCGGCTGGCCCAGCTAGCGCAGGCGTCGGCCAACTCGCCCGCGTGGCGCATGCCGGCGCCCCAACACGCGCCCGCGCACAAGATGCCGCTGTTCGTGGCCGCCGCGCCCGTCTACTCCTCCCCGCACCTCACCGAGGTATGATAGATAGATTCGCCCGGCCCACCAAGCTGCGGCTCGCCCAGCTAGCGCAAGCGTCGGCATCGACTATAAAGTGTGATGCTCGGGATTCTTCAGCCTCTGAGGCTGGTGCGCGTTCAAGCGATAGCTCCTTCCCCGGGCGTCATCTCATGGGGAACACTGCCCCATGGTGTTTGGTTGCCGCCTGAGCGGCCGTCTAATGACGTTGTGAGTGCCCCGCCGGAGTTTGTTGCGCGGCCCTTGCGCGGTCTGCCGCACCGGGTGAGACCCCCATTGTGGGGGAGGCCCAGCGAGCGCCTGCGAACGGGCCGCGGCTTACTGCAAACAGGTAAGGGGCTATAATTTAGGTAGGGGTAGTGGGGGGGACGGTAGGATTGGGTAGGGTGGGCTGGGGAAGTGGCGGGGGCACAAGGTCTCGGGGCAGTGTTTTCTTCCTCTTCTTGGCCCTGTGTGTGGTGGTGGTGGGGGAAGGAGCTCTTCCCGCGGATTCAGATGTTGTTGTTGTTGGCTGTGGCGGTGGTTTTTAAACCGTTTCCATTTATTTAAATCCATTTAATCATTACTAAGTAATTTTATACAATTTTATAAATGAATGTCCAAATCTCCATCAAACCCATTTTTGCCTATAATGGCAATTCCAAGCAAAAGTGACCTTATAAGAGTTTCGGCAGTGACCGTTTGGGAATAATTATAGTTTGACTAACAACAGTTCGCAAATATTCTCCAGTAAGCGCTTATAAGTCTAAGTAACCGGAGTAATCACTCCTCGGTGCATTTACTCCTAGTATTAGCTCTTATAGAAGTCATGAGATTATAACGGCCCGAAGATGTTTTCTTATAAGCGCTTATTAGTGTTAGTAATCGGAGTAATTACTTCCTAATTGCAATTAGTTTCAGCTTAAGCTTTTTAAGAACCTTGAGCCTATAAAGGACAATTATGACTTGTAAAGAGTTACAAGATAAAGTTATAGTAGTAAGTATACTAAAGTTAAAACAGCATTTATTTATGCTGTTATGAGTGCAGAAGGAAATATTAATGTCATAATCGGAGTTAAGTTTAATTAGCCTTATAAGTTCGCGTTCCAGGATAATTTTGCTTGTTGGGTACCTACTTCTTTAACCTTAGAAGATAAATACGGCATTCGTTTCTTTATGAAACTAAATATTATTCATATATTTATGTGTAGGCAGGTTACGTATAAAATCGAAATGACATAATATAACGACGCGAACAAGATAAGTAAAAAAGTTTAATTTAAATCGCGATGCGTGTTAAACGATTGAATATTGCACAACATTTACTTGCTTTTTTATGTTTCTCCATTTTAAAATCGTTAAAGTAGGTGTCGAACAAAACTCGCGCGTTAAACAGCCGCGACTGCATCGGGTTACCAGCTATCAACAAGTATTTGTATAGACTCATACGCACGTTTGCACCGATTCGGCATCGCGACTTCACGAGTTATGCACTTGAGCTAGGTACCGAAGCGCGATTGTATCGCTCGCTGCTTTGTGTAGCGCGTGCGTGTAAAAGTAGACGTTTTGCCACCGCATCGATGTTGCATCGCAACATTCGCAATTGTATCGCTGCAAAAAGGCGCAATGTGTAAACGCTCTAAGATTTTGAAAATTTACAACTTTTTGTGCAGTTCTTGTAGTTCCACTACATTATAAGTATTCAACAGGTTCGCTGCGGCTGCTTCTATACTTCAAGCGGCAGTCCCAGAGGTGGATCTACACGTCGATCTCGCTCCTTACTGTGGGTATGCGCGGGCGGCGGCGGAGATAGCCACGTGGCAGTGCTAGCTCACCGAGCCGCCAAGCTGAAGACGCTGGTCACGCTTGATCTGCCCGCTACCAAGGTAAAACACTGGGTCTAGGATGATAATAAAGTCACTCGATTGATTTTTGGGAATACAGTCCCAAAAAGTTTTGGGTTTTTTATTTATTCATGGGACTGTAGTCCCAATATTGCTCATCACAAAATCTACCTATTTCTTTCTAATTTAAGCATTATTGCATAAAGAACGCATACTGTCTCATTCGGAATGAACTAGTAGAATATATGCACCAACCATTCCAAATTATAAAATTAGTAGAATCCGATTTAGGTTTTAAATAATAATGTTTTACTGGGACAAAGTGCAATGTAATTTCGTTAAATTTTTAAAAGCGATTTCTATACTAGTCACGTGAAATTGAAAATCAGAAAACGACATTCAAAGCGCCATGTTATTCAAAATAATAAAAACATCACTTTAAGACGAACACTTCAGAACCTAAATCGTAAGAAACATTTTACTGAAGTGCCCCCGCACTTATCGTTTGTAACGGTCGCTTATAAAACGAACGGGATCAATCTACGGCGCGTACCTAGTTGCGCGGCCTGCGCTCGAGTGGTTAAATATTTATCACTGTTTAAAAATACTCAGCAGAACAAAACTAGCTATTACAATGTAATAAACGAATCATTGACGAAGAATTATTTTCACTTTTTATTTCACTTCTATCTAATGCCCGGGTTACACGGGTCAAGTCTTCGAAGTTAGTACGTACATGAAGTACGATATGACGATCAGACAGTGGCGAGTCAAATTGGCTTGCTGTCAGCTGTCAAGCTGCCTTCTATATGAAATCGGGCGCTGTCTTTTGTTTCACTGTCCAGGCGCTCGCCACTCGCCACTGTACTTGACCTTTGTAAACCCGGCGCATAAGTGACCAAGATAGCACTTAAATTTAGCCAACTATAACTCAAATATTCTTCCAGGTAACATCAATGGAATACGCCAAAGGGCTTCGACAGGTGACCACGCTGTGCGGCGACACAGTGTGGCTCGGCACTGAAGACAAGAAAATCATCATATTCTCCGGCGTAGAGCCAGAAAAACAGGAGAAACTAACCGAAGTACTGACAACGGCCGCCGTCACGCAGATACGGTATCACTGTGATTCTATGTTTGTAGGACTTAGCAACGGAAGGGTATCGGTATACAGGCGGAACCATGACGACTCTTGGGCTCTACATGAACCTTTAGCTATAGAACTAGGCGACAAACCCGTCCACTGCGTCCTGCCAGTCGACGGTATTATATACGCAACATGCGCCCGCCGCGTCTTCGCTATTAACGCCCTCACTGCCGAAATAATACGCATATTAGAACTGAAAGGAGACAATAATGACCTCTCCGTTAGGTACCTCGCACATTCAGGCGTTGGTCTTTGGACGGCCTTCTCAGACTCCACTTACGTTAGTTTGTATCACGCGGAAACGTTTGAGCATCTGCAGAATATAGACATCGCTGCCGACGTAGCGAAGACTATTGGGGCTAGGGAAGGAAGCAAACCTGCTCACATCTCCGCTTTACTGGCCTGCCAAGGTTTATTATGGGTGGGCACCACCGCTGGAGTGAGTGTCACGGTGCCTTTGCCTAAGCTAGAGGGATTGCCTCTAGTCGGTGGTCATATCGGAGTATCATATCATGCCCATGCTGGCCCTGTCACGTTCCTCCTAGCTTTGACTCCTGAATCCAGAGACGTTGATGTCAACGTAGTTCGACGAAACTTGTCCAACGCTCGAGCACTCGCTGAAACTTCCACGCTTCATGAATTCAAAGAGGAAGAATCGAAAGAGGACGGAGATAAACCCAAACTCGAAAGACGGATATCGGAAGAAACCAGCCCGTATCGCCCACAGAGGGTGCAGTCTGCAGTCGTCAGGCGGAAGAAGCCTGGGGACGTAAGGCTTAGCAAAACCTTACCCAAGTGCGCGAATTTGAATGCTTGTGACGTTTACGGGCTGTTCGGCGATTTGATGTTCGTTAAAGACTGCGTGGGAGAAGCGGATGTTAGTGGATCGGGTGGGGAAGCGTTGCGGCGCAGTGATCCAGAACTTGCGGCTATTCCATTCCGAGTGAGTACGCTCGACCGCCGATTACGGATGCGAGCAGGTCGACCTAGGAGTCTCGACTTGTCTAGTTGGTCAGTAGACTCTCGCGCTTCCAGTCTTTGCACGTCTTCCGGTAGCGAAGAGTCGATGGCATTACGAGGCGTTTCGAGAACTAGTTCAGGGGCGTCGGGAGCGGCCAGCCTCGCGCCTGTCGCGGTTTCTACCCCAGATTCTTCCTCGGGCAAGTCCACCGCCTCCGACCGATCCATATCTCGTTGCGATTCTGGGACTCGGGAACCGAAAGCCGCTCCTAAGAGTGCCGCTAGAAGTTTACGTGGTGCTGATTACATATTAGGCGAAAGCACCGCTCGACGGTCCGTTGTGACGATAGTTGGCGGACGAGGGTACGTCGACTGGAGACAAACGGCTGACGCAGCAGAAAGGCCGGTTCCTGCTGCTGACCCTAACCCTAAAGACGCACATCTCATACTATGGGAAATGCGCTTGTGACCTGTGACGTCATATTGTAAAGAAAGTACGCGCGTAATTCTTTACGTGAGTATTACTGACGGGTCCACTACCTGGATCCGCTTACTACTGTGTCATATTTGATTGCGCAATGTAAATAACGGTGCGTACTAAGACTTTGTATATTCTCTCAACGGGCTATTATAGGGTAGGTATAGTAGATTTATCTCGTGCTAAATTAATATTGTAAATCTGTTCTAACATGCCTTTTAACGTTGCGAAATCCTTCGCAATCTAGAATATAACTAATATATTTAATTTGGAACGTAAAATTTACACTGAGTGTAATTATGTGATGAGCTTTAAATTATTTTTCGATGTTTTGGGCTTGACTTTTACATTTGGGCCCTGTTTACATTGGTTTACTGTATAATATTTAAGCGCTGGTGCATTATTTTGTGATCTTTTATAGAATCAATGTTATTGAACATGTTCAATTATTACATTTCCGTTATAATTCCTAAGGGATAATATTACAAAACACAAGTAAACAAGTTAAATTCGTTGTTACGATTCGTAAACTCACCGCCATATATTAAGTAAAATAATTATTTTTTTAAATTGTAATTAATCTTATTAAATATTAATATTCGAGGTAAATTAATTTAAATTCTTTTCGCTGTAATGTTAATATGAAACCTAGTGGCCTTATTTTTACATTGAAATTTCCAGTGTGTGTGATTATAATTCGTTTAAGCTTTATTGTTAGACATAATTTAATGTCGCTTTAAGAATTTTAGACTGATTTAGCTTAAGCGTTAAAACGTATTATTAGTTGAATTTTAGTGTTAAGACGAATTTGCGACTCGAACGAATTTCACAATGAAATAAAACGGGTGAAATGCCGGTGCATAGTATTTGCGACTTTTTCTGTGGCGCTTGAGATGAATTTCAAACATTTATTGGTAAAAAATCTCTATTTCATGGATCTCCTAAACGACCTCTAGCGCTGCAACCTCATAAGCGTCTTCTTACAATACTCTATTCTCCGTTAAATTTTTCATAGTTGTACAAGGTTGTCTGTTCAGTCACAAAGTCTTTATAATGTTAACCAATGTTCACAAGTTCAGATTTGCAACTGATTATGTTTCTGTTGTTAGTCATTAATTGTTTTAATCAGTAATGCGTTAAATCGTTTGCACAAATCCAAAGAAAATATATTTGCATCCGATTCTGTTTATAAATTACCGCTTGTTTTCTTAACAATCAGTTTTCAATGTGCCAAATTGTAAAAATCAGATAGTATTTTGTATAGTGTACAGATATAATTTCGATTGTGTTAATATTAGTTTTTCAATATTTAGTTTGCAGAAGTTTGTACTATAATTTTAATAGCATATTACTTTCCCCCTATTGTATGAAATTTCAAAGAAAACATATCTCGAATGTTTGTATCAAATCTGAATTTTTTGTGTTTTTGTTTTCCTTATTATCGTATGAAATCTAAATTCATCTATATCCTACAGAATGTCACAACTTATATATGTACTAAGGTGTAAATAAATTTAAGTTTATATGTATACACCTGTAAATTGTGTTTTATTATTACAATTACTATTGAATCAAGAATATTAGAAATAAAATAAAATTGAATATTAGAAATCATCCTTTTACCCAACAGTGGACGTTTACGGGCTGATATTGATACCGAGATTTAAAGGAAGGCAATTTGTTTGGTAGCATTACATTATTATACAAAAAAATATATCAAGCAGAAGTATGATTAATGAAAATCATTTTTGACATGTTTTACGATAGAATGCAAAATATTTTTATTAGCGCGCTGATTAAGACTGATGAATTGTCTAGGATAAAAACAAAACAATTTATTTGTAGAGGTTTATTTTAAAATTATTGCAGTATAATACTGTGTTGTGGGGGGATGGTTGGTGGCAGGAAGAGATTCTGTTGATGTTTACGGTATTCCTGAAAGATAAAATATAGCTAATCAAACAGAGTTAAACTTTTAACAATTATGTTAGGCACGTATGTGCTTTGATATTGGCTTGATGAACAAAAAAGCACATCTCCAAGGGTCCAGATATGTGTTTTTGTCGCTGCAATCATCGCGCGTTCACTTACTTTGAACGGGCGAAAAGCTGACTCGCGACGGATCGGAGCGTACCTGTATCCGTACCAAGACGCCCGTACCACCGTACCGTACCAAACGGGCGTCCAGACTAGCGTTCTTCATCGCGACGCCTGATACGAAACGGAGGTAGAATACGGATATTTGGACCCACCTTTGAATTGCCTTGAGCCCTTGATACGTTAGTTAGTCGGTTGTAGGCCGTTTTAATTTTGCAGCGTTGTTTCAATTTGCGATAATTAAAGGAGATCAGACTAATTGGACCTAAAAGCAAAAATGCCGACCATCGAAAATAAATTTAACATTATTATTCTAAACAGTGTAGCGATAATTTACTGTTATGACGTCAACATTAGAGTTTACGATTAGTGGCCAAGCATTGATTAAAGTTTGAAAATGTCATTAGTTTTGGTATTAATACGACAACAAAACGGATTGATCACGTAATAATGTCAGCTCTTCCGTGCCCAGATCATGCGTCCTTCTCCCTTCGTCAATTCGCCGACTGTGATGTTAAGAAGAGCATTATGTCAATTACCTCTAATGCTGTTGGTGACGACTGTATCAGCCGTAAAATGATCCTTCCAATACTTGACGAAATCCTTCCCATTATCTCTCATATCTTAAATTACTCCGTCCATACTGGTGTCTTTCCCTCAGCCTGGAAATTTCTATTCTACCATTAGCGCCTAGTCCATACCCAATTCTCCACCTTCCTTCTCAACAACCGGCTCCTCAATCCTTACCAATCCGGGTTCCGTGCGGGGCACAGTACCACCACAGCATTGGTGACAGTCACAGATGACGTCAGGTCAGGGATGGAGAATGGCAGGTTAACGATTCTCGTTTTGCTAGATTTTAGCAATGCCTTTAACTCTGTCGATTTTGATATCCTGCTTGGCATACTCCGCTCCATTAACATATCTCCAGAGGTGATTGAGTGGTTTCGTAGTTACCTGTCTGGGCGCCGGCAGCGAATTCGCATTGAGGATACTTTTTCTTCTTGGTGTGATATTTCTGCTGGGGTACCGCAGGGTGGCGTTTTATCTCCATTGCTCTTTGCGATTTTCATCAATACCATCTCTTCTCAATTAGTTTCATCCTACCACCTTTATGCAGACGATTTGCAAATTTATACGCAAGCGCCAATTGACCACCTTTCTGAAGCCATTAATGTCATAAATGGCGATCTGGCGAAGATTTGTGACTGGAGCAGGTCATATGGCTTAAAAGTAAATCCTTCGAAGACTCAAGTCATTATTATCGGCAGCTCCGGATACACTAATAGGATCGACTTGCCTACCTTGCCAGCTATTTTGTTTGACGGTTTCACATTGAGTCCCAGTGATAGAGTAAAAGACCTAGGGGTGTACGTCGATAAGAATCTTCTTTGGGGACCTCAATTACAAGAAGTGAGTCGAAGAATGTTTGCTACTGCTGGATCATTGAAAAGGTTACGCAATTTCTTACCCGTTGCCACCAAAACAGCGCTGGCACAATCCCTTCTTCTCCCTATCTTGGACTATGCCGATGTCAGCTATCTAGACCTCAATGAGGAGCAACTGAATAAGCTTGAGCGTCTTCAAAACTTTAGTATCAGATTCATATTTGGACTGCGCAAATATGATCATGTTTCCGAATTTCGTACTAAGCTCAAGTGGTTGCCAATTCGACTTCGCCGGAATGCGCACATTGTTTCCCTACTTTACAATATTTTGTTTAATCCTCTCTCACCACCTTATCTCAAGGAACGTTTCAATTTCCTTCATGACACCCACTCACGGGTTTTGAGATCGTCGGAGAACTTGAAATTGGAGATACCAATGCACTCCACTAAATTTCTGGATAAGTCTTTTACGGTTCAAGCTGCCCGTCTGTGGAACGCACTGCCAGATACAATTAAAGGCGCCCAATCCTTACATAGCTTCAAATTACAAGTGAAGGAACACTATCTTTCCTTTAATACCGGAGACAGTATCCTCTATAATATGTATTTATAGTATATTTATTTAAGTATATGTATGTATATTATTTTTATTATATGTGTAGGTATATATTAATATATACATTTTTGTACATAAATTATTTTTAATCCAAAAACACCATGACTGCCCATTTTTTAAGTAGTTTTTTTCATTCTTATAAACACATGGTTGCCTGGAAGAAATTGCTCTTTAGCGATAAGGCCGCCATTTGTACCACTCTTGTGTTGTTGATTTTAATTAATGTACCTATGTTTAATGTATTTTTGGGTGTACAATAAAGAATTTTTTATTCATTCATTCATAATGTAATCGTTTAACAGAATATCGTTTATTACATTAATATCAGTTCCTCATCAGCATCATAAGCGACTTGTGGTCGTATATACCAAAAATAATGACATTTTCAAACTTCAATAACTACTTTGCCACTAATCGTGCACTGCTGATGTTTTAACAAAAAAATATCGTAACAGTGTTTAGAATAATAATGATGAAGTTATTGACGCGCGCGCTGCCGCCTCCACGGGCGATGTCATTATTTGTCACAACGGACGCGTTCTTTCAATAATATTTTATAAAAAAAAACCGCATTGGGCCCGCGTGAAGGGATAACGGCCCATGCTCCTGAAGTGGGGACATATATTAAAACAGCGAAAGATAAGGATTGTTGAAAAGGCAGGAAAGCAATATACCTACTTACCCACGCATTAATAGGAAGGCAAATTTATGTCAATTATTTTGATTAATTTTGATAAAAAAAAAAGGGTGTGACATACATAGGATATATAAGGGTTTCATTTTTTGCCTTTAGGCTACGAAACCCTAAAAAAATGAGACAATCTCACAAGAAAACTCTTTCAAACAAAAAAAGAATTATGAAAAACGGGGTCCACAAATGACGAACTTACTCGAGATCATACATAAAATATTATTGAAACAACGCGAGCGTTGTGACTGTGACAAATAACGTCACGCGAATGGCGAGTTATTTACGATGCGTTTTTAGCATCGTCATTTTTAGTCGGATCGAGATATTTTTTTCCCTGGAGGTAATAAATTTATCAGATCTATAGTTAGTTAAAATCATGCGGAACGCTCATTGCTAGGTTGGAGCAATGCCGTTGCGGTGCCGGTATTATCATTATTAAAAACTTACTGTTACGCCGCTTGCAGTCCTTAAGGGCCTCGTTGAAAGCTTCGCACTGCTGCAGGTCGTCCTTGTTTGCAGCGCACTGTAGGAACTGCGATATCTCGTACGCGCAGGGCCCGCTCGGCTCTTGCCCCAGCTGGTAGTTCTGCGGCAGCGATTGCTGCACCTCCTCGCGCCGGCGGCCGGAGAACATGCTTGATATAGCCTCCCCGGCTAGGTGACCCTGGGGTTGGCATAGTAATTTTAGTTAGATTTATTCTGCACTAGCGCCGGAAAAAAATGGAAGTGCTTAAATAGGGAAGGTGCAATAATGTCCGCCCGTAAGGCTAATCTGGAACTTAAAAAATTATCAGGACCTATATCAGATTTGCTTTACCATAATATTGTCACTATTTTGTGTACAACATTTATTCAAGATAAAAATAAAATTTACAATTTGTCATTTATTGACACAGTTAATAAGATAATCGGCATTTTATGCAAAATACACCGAAACCACCAGTGAATGAACACCAAAATCCAGTGAATGAACATCTCGAACTCCAGTGAATGAACGTTTAAGGTAAACAATCTAAGAGCTATAAATCACAATTATTGCAGTCTGAAGCTTTATTTGTATTATTGAAGTAACTAGAAAAGATTGGTATTGGTGATACATTAAAATATCACAAAAAATATACTCAGTATGTATATTCATTTATTGGTTTTAAATACCAGTAAAAGAATATATCAAATAGTATGAAATACACCCCACCATTTCAAACAAAGTACGCCCCACACTCCTTCACGCCCTAAGATCACAACGATGAGTGGAAAAGTTTGAAAACTCAGATTGGAGATAATTACTTTACTCTTTGGATTGAAGACACGAAACGACAATCAACCTCACCATTAAGCGTCCATGTTATCCATCAGTACTCAGTATTGTACAGCTTCATAGGAATTATCCTATTAGCGGGACGGGAGTAGTCTTCCTGATAGTATGGTAGCGTAAGACGAGGAAGACACCTCCATCGGCAGTGGTATTCCAAGCAACCACAGAGTGCAGGTAAAAAGTGCCTATACAGCTTAAAGTGTGACAGGCAGGCAGTTAATGTGTTAGTAATCACTGCCGAACTTGCAGAAGAAGATGAGTGCACTTTGGATACCCCAAACCAGTTCCGCGATCGCGACCCTTTCAATTATGGCTAATTGAAAGAATTTGCTATTTTTACACACTTACATTTACGTTACTATTTAATTGCATTACAATATTTTTATATGACTTTATTGTTTACATTAATTTTAATTGATCAATTGTTGACAAATATAATAAATAACTTGCTTTTCTTTGTTGAGTGGGCAGGATGTAGGTACGAGACAAAGTACATTGTATGTTAGTAGGTGACTGAATTTATTGCGTTGTATTTCTAGTGCAACGTAGATTATTTTTATTTATCATATAATTTTATTACATTAAATCAGCGTAACAACAGCGCTCATTGGGTTTGGTGATTTTTACGTTTTACCCTTCCCTAAATATCAAAGCTCTAAAACTGTGGTCCGCTACAATAGTTCATTCATTGGGTGAATGAACTCCTGTTCATTAATAGAATGTGTTGATATCTTATTGAAAAAACTCACCTCTGCCCATTCACTGGAGGGTGTTCATTCACTAGCCTAATTGAACGCTGGCCGCAAAACTTATTCGGTGCACTACAGATTACAATTTCATCGTTAAGCACAAAGAGTAGAGTAATAATAACTGAATAATACTATATGCACAACGATTTATTGGCAATTGCGACACTAGTGTGCAGAATGAGCCTCTGTGGTTGTGGTCCACGTAACATCACAAAGGAATGACATACGATATCAAGCTGTTTATTAAAACCTAAATGTAACTTGCAGACAATGAAAATGTAAGTATAACTGACAGATAATAGATTTTCATATTGTATTGTACCTAAAGCCAAATAAGTTCCCATTCCGTTATTCCACTTCTATAAGAATAATTAAGAATTCAAATGTCTAGTAGGTCATTGCCTCTAAGTTCAGATTCAAAACAGCAAAAAAAAGATGTCAGTGACACTGTCGCCACACAGATAGGCTTTATTTACCTGTTTCAATCTACCTGCGAAACAAATCAAAATAAAGACATCGAAAGGTTATTCTAGATCATTGATATTTACTCAGATCTCATGAGGGTGAGTCATCTTGTTTTGCTACTATGCTTCATTAGAAAACTAGTGGAACCGCGGGTTCCCGTTCCCGTGGGGATATCAGGATAAAATGTATCCTATGTTGATATGATTATCCTGGGTTTATAGCCAGTGGGTCAAATAGTGGCCATATGGGTCAAATTTGGGACACAGGTAGTTACAAAACTATCCCACCTACTTATATACTTGACCCAAATTGGTCCAGCCGTTAGTAAGTTATTATAAAAATGGAGTACCCGACTCTTATCTAACGTTATGAACTTATGGATATTTTTCTCCAAGAAACCTTGGTTGTAAGTAACACTTTCCGATGATACAAGGTCTACACAGACAATATTTAACCGCTGTACCGCACCGCCCCGTCGGTCGTAAAGTCATCCATCCTAGATTAGATAACTTAAACGAGTAGGTGTAGAATAATTACCTCTTACCTACACACAACAGTGTGTCAAACCCGACGGTGGTATCCTTTCAGAAACAATGATTCACAAGTTTCAACGAAATTGATCATCATACCATAGTTGTACTGGGTTGTACCGACTGTAATACCGCCAGCGACAGCTGCTGCTGCGTCGCGGAAGATGGAGCGGCGCGGAGGCGCGGTATCACAATATATTAATAGTAGCGGTAGGTAAACCTACTTACAATAGGGTGCTAGAAACCTGACGGTGTTGCTAGGGTACCCTTTAAGAAACGATGATTCACAAGTTTGAACAATATTCATACCATGGTCGTTCCGACTGTGACACCACCAGCAGCAGCTGCTGCGTTGCGGAAGATGGAGCGACGCGGTACACCTACTACAGTAGTAGGGTGCTACAAACCTGACGTTTTGAGTTTGCTACTGGTACCCTTTGAGAAACGATGATTTACAAGTTTGAACAATATTCATACCATGGTTGTACCGACTGTGACACCACCAGCGACAGCTGCTGCGTCACGGAAGATGGAGCGGCGCGGCATCGGCGTCACCACGACCGGCGGCGCGTGCGCGGGCGCACGTTGTTCAGACCGGTAATTGTTTCGAGACGGGGACCGGCTGCCCGTACTGCATCGAGAAAATAAAATAAGATAGGTACTTAGTCAGTTCTTCTAGACTGTCTGGGGATTCTGGGAGAGGCGCGCTTCCATCTTCAGCCTTATCATTACATAACATCAGGTTTGATGGAGGCTAAGCGTCTCCCCGTTCCCGTTGTTCGAATAAAAACGTAAATGAGATTATTAAATTTAGCTATAGGTACAAGGTAGGTATTTTCCAAAATATGGTTATCAGCTTACTTACTGCCTCCGTAGACGACATAATTTTTGTCCCTCTAATTCTACGACATTAATTACATATTTATCAAATAGAGTCAAATCATTTACAAGCGGACAAAAAGCTTGCCGTCCGTGTAGCCCTTTAACCATGCTGTGGCACTAAGGCGGGCGGGGGTTCCATTCTTCGGTAAATAGAAGCATAGACAACATACTTAGGTAGGTACTATATCATTATGGTAGAAATTCATACCTACATTACTAATCCTTCGTGAAGTGTAGGTACAGTCCCCATCACGCTTTAGAACTAGAACCTTGTCACACTGAGACATTGAGGTTCCAGCAGACGCTATTACACCAGATTATGGAATACTATCTAACGTGGGTTAAATGTTTTTGAAGCACTATTGTATGTAAAGTAACGAGATTCCTGGTTTTGTAAATAATCCAGCCGCCAACTTTATTAGTTACGTTACGTATGTAAGTAATATTTTCTATTAAAATATATATTTGATTTTCACCTGCCCTTGACCATGCATAGCACAGAAAATAGTTGTTCATAGCTTCAGGAGAAAGATATAAAAAAATTAACAGAAAAAGACTACCTTTTAGGATTTGAACTCCTGCAGCTGTTGCACATTCTTAGGCCTCAGTTTAGTTTTAAGATGAGTAAAGCCTGTAATTACATTACCTATGGAATTACAATAAGTAAGAACGGATTTTGATAACACTGAAAATTATAAAATTTTGGAAAAACCCAACAAATAAAAAAGTTCAACTCTATATTAGTCAAATTATTTAGCAGGTTGACAACACACTATGGCCCTTGATCAATATTATTCTTATTGTATTGTAATAATTACATTAAATTAATTGCAATTAAGAAAAACAGACTTGATTCAACTATTAAACAATGAAAAACCAGTTTGGTTTTGGATTATATTTTATTGTCTTAAATATATATTTATAATTTTATGTCACTAAATTATGTAAAGCAATGTTAATAACATCTACATCACAATGCTTGTCTTAAAATAAAATCGAAAATTAAAAACAACAATTTATCTACAAAAAAATGTAAATTACGTTTCCATTGACTAAATTAAATATAACATCTATTGGGAAGCTGGATCATTTTGTTTTTATATTGAGGTAGTCCTTGATGACATTTTGCAAATCTATAGGAACCGATTCTGTTACAGCTTCTTTCAATAAAAATTTAGAGGTGATTGTTCAATTTGCATTGACGTAGAGCTTCATTGAAGCCTTCGCAAAGAGATAGATCATGCTGCTGTTGAGCGCACTCAATAAACTGCTTGATCTCCCAAGCGCATGGGCCTTGGGGCTGTTGGCCTTGGTTGTAAGCGGCCGGAGCTGCTGCTGGAGCCTGTGCCTGTTGTTGTGCCGGCTCACTGCTGCCTCCGCTGAACATTCCTGTTAGGGCACTACCAGCCATGTGTCCCTGGAACAAGGAAATAAAATAGATCAGTGTTGTACTAGTTATTTTTTATTATTGATTGAGCATAATATTATGACTAAGAACCTTATCTAAAGAAAATCTTAGAGCGACTAATGTAAAATATTAGAAATCGAAATGTCTACAATATTTTGTAGCACATATGTGAAAAAGTTTAAATTAATGACTAATTGACAGAAACATTAAAGTTGTCTGCAAAACATAACCCAAATATCCTTTTACAAAATAAATTCGAAAACAAGCATGTTTATTTTAGCTGAAAAAAAAACAAAGTTATCTAGCTGCGTCACAGAACACGTGACGTCTTCCGATGCATTGGCTATCAGCCATTCACAGCATTTGCACCATGATTTCACTTAGGTTAATTTAATTTCAGTTTCAACTGTTATTGAAAAGAAAAGGATTAAAATGTATACAAAACTGCGTTGGTTTAAGTTACGTAATAAAATTACTTACCACAGCCGACCCTACAGCCACTCCTCCGGCTGTGGCGGCCATCTGACCGAACATCGATGGTTGCTGAGGCTGCGCGGTCATTGGAGCTGGCGCGGGTGCCGCTGGGGGAGCCCGAGCAGGCAAATTGCTTGGTGGTGGCGCAGCTCTGAAAATCACGAGGTTATAATACCAATATCAATCCATGCTCCCTCAAATCATCGCATAACCAAATCGATTACTTAAAATTTCTTTACCTTCGCTGCGGCGCCGGTGGAGGACTCGCTGAACGTCCACGGCGAGGCATTATCACGATTATTTACCAAAAAATGCTACTAAAGAATTACAATGACCCTTTCACAGCGAAGTTACTTGCTTGACTTTTCGAGAAAGATTTCCAAACTGACACAACACATGATTGATTGTCTGTCATTGTCTAGTTACTTTGACATAACATTTACTGACGTAACGTTTGACTATAGGTTACCATCTTTAACTTTAACATTTCCCCTCCACAATATAAAAAAACAAATTATAGCAAGAAATTGAATTTATACTTAACAGATAAAACAAGCAAGGTCTTTTTTTTTTCTCTTTATTTAATTTGGGGCTTTTATCGTCATGGATACGTCAGCCCTATCGTATCTTCTCAAGTATCTCACCGGCACCCAACTACTTACGATTAGATTCTACAATACAAGTAGGTAAGGAGAAGAAAAATGAAACCTGAAACTAGTGTCTAATTGTAATGAAAAGGAATCGGTAAATTTTACAAGAGTGCAAAACTTTTGAGCTAGTTTTGACGTTGGTTCTGCATAAATGTTTTGTACTAATCCTACATTTTGATTATTTAGGTTGAATTTCTCAAACAGTGATTCCCTTTCAGCGCTGTTCTTGACACAATCCATCAGCATATGTTGTACATTTTCTATTTTGTCACACGCACTGCAGTTAGGTGAACAAATTTATTTCATTAAGAACGCAATCTTTGCTGATGGATAGTGTCCCGAATGAAGGCGTAGTGCAGTTTTGATATAGCTTCTATTCAGCTTACAATCGTCAAACCAAGGTACGCAAGTAGGTTCTCCTTGTATAGACTTATACCAGAGGGGTTAGCGCGAATAACTTTCGAGTAAGTATCGAGGAAGTAAAGTGAAAAATGTATGACATATTGAGCAGCGTTCTTACCGGACGTAAACGGAACTACATTTTCCTATACATTTTTTGACATTACGTGCTCGATACTATTTCGATAGTTATTCGTGCTTGCCCTACAGATGCCCATGTCAATAGATGCTGTATGCTTAGTATGGGGAACATATCCAAGAAAATGGAATATTTGCAGTCTAGGTTAATGATGATGTGGAGACTCTAAATGTTCTAGGCATTACATGAGGCAGTTTTAATTAGAGGGAGGATCAGCTGTCTAATTTCAAAATCTGTCACAATCCTTTTCAAAGGTTTTGTGATTGTGATAGTGATTTATGGAATTGTCTAACTTATAGTCGCAATCCCTTTCGGAACGAATGATGTTTTAAATAACACTTCATTTGACACTTCTCCATGTATTTGAAAGATATTTACGTCTGTCACTTTGCTTAGACAGTTCAATTTCGTTCATTCAATACCTTTTAAAACGCGTCCCGATCACAATCCCTATCAAATTTTAAATAGTGTCAGCCTGAAGTATGTAAATATCTTTCAAATGACGAATTGCAAAGGATTGCGATTTTTTTATGATTTTTTGCATTTTTCAATGCTATTTTTATACTTTATGATAAATTTTAAATAGAAAAATATTGGAAATAATTAACTCGGCCACAAGCTATATATAGCTCAGCGGTTAGAGCATTGGACCGGATTTCCAAAGGTCATGGGTTCGATTCCCATCTGAGAATTCACTTATTGCAATATATTTTAAAATTAGACAATTAGCCCCAGGTCGCGTTACCATAGCAACAAAAAATACTATAAGTATATTATTTTAAACCCATTTGTATGGGACTGCGAGGAAAATATTTGCGAGTACTACTGCAGTTGCATTGTGGGTAAGAGGACTTTAGGAACCTGCGCTCATGTAATGACAATTGTTTAATACCTTGGATGGCGCGGCACCAGCAGAACATCACACCACCTGTATCCTTTCATGACAATTTGTTAGAACAAAAGGATGTAGAATATGGAGATGAATAAATTACCGAAATAAAAGTTATTGTTCTGTTTTATTTTGCAACATTCACAATAAAGCACAATTTTTCGTCATACTGCTAATACCGAATGTCAAGATCTTCACAGACAATGAACATAATATTGTAGCATTACTATTATTTCCACTGGGACAAATATTTCACAAAAAAAGCTAGTCATGGTAATTGATTGGGCTTGATTTGTTATTGTAGCTATTAGGATACCTAGCTGTTTTTGGTATGGTAGCTATTCTAGAGGTCATTTTTATTCAGATAGATGTTGCTGCACGCAGACAAAATCGGCCAGGAGCCGGGATTGTGTGCCGGTCCGCTCCAATACTATTGGCTATAAGTTTTTTCTATCAATTCATTGAATTTATCTGGCATTAAAAATGGATTGTGTTTAGAGTCAATGACATTGTCATGATGTCAATTTAATAATGTGCCGCAGCCAACAACTGTGTTTTCACTGTCATGTCAAGAATACGTTCGTTTCATAGCGAAATACATTAATATTTTAAAAATTGATATATAAAATGGGCTAGCTTTAGAATTACAATAGTCATATGAGGGCAGGGCATTACGGTTTTTAAGCTTTACTTATTACAACTCTCACTATGCCGGCTGCTTCTCAGAGAAATTTTACACCGTCTCCTTTAAACCCCAAAAAAGTGACGACGAGAGGTTAAGTTTGGTTTATCTATCTATCATCAGCCTGTGGACGTCCACTGCTGGACATAAGCCTCTCCTAGCTCACGCCTATTGTGGCGTTCATAGGAGGTTATTAGCCTACTGCTACCACGCTGGACAGACGGGTTGGTAGAGGGTTTGTTTCAAGTTTTCCTTCTCTCGTACAGGTGTTCAATGCGTCGAGCCTCTTAGTCGACTCTTACGACATCCCCAGGCATGTAAGGGAGTGGTGACACTTGTATTCTTAGTCATGTGTAGTTCAAAAGTAATTTCAAATCATATAAGTAACACATTTCATAGGCTGGGGAAAAAGTTTCTTCGCATTTTTAAGAAAATTCAAAGCAGTTTTAGGTAGACATGATTCCATTGCTATATAAATTTTGAGGCTTCTGCTCAAAATACGGCGATAAGTGGTTTTGGCAGTCCTCTCGTGATGTTAACCTGACACTGCCTAAAGAATTCTGAAGAGACCGAAACAGGTGGAAATCTGAAGGTGCAAGGTCAGGACTATACGGCAGATGCATTAACACCTCCCAGCCAAACTCTTAATTTTTGCTGAGTGGCTAAAGATGTGTGAGGTCTAGCGTTATCATGATGAAAAACCACACCCCTTCTGTTGAGTAATTCCGGCCGCTTTCTCTCAACTTCTTGCTTTAATCTCATCAGTTGTTCGTAGTGTAGTTCAGAATCAGTGGTCCTGCCTGGTGGTAACAACTCGCAATGAATAATGCCCTTCCAATCTCACCACACACACACCATCACTTCGCCACAGGCTGTAAAGCCTGACTGGCCTTTGAACACGACCTTTTTTGCACGTTCTTGTTGTACGTGATCCACTTTTCATTACCAGTTATCAGCTTCTTCAAAACTGGTTCGGTTCGTCGCAATAAACAATCACAAATGAGTACACAGTTCATTAGGTTTTTTTCAGTACGCTCGTGAGGTACCCAATTATCGAGCTTTTTTGTGTACCCAGATTTTCAAACGCGCCATACCTGTTTTGTGGTCAATTCCTAGTTCTTCAGCTACGTCGTAACTACTGATATACCGATCTTGCTCCACTTTTTCGAAAATAACATCCATTTAATCCGTAATAGGGCGACCAGAGCGACGTGCATCTTTGCCA
This sequence comes from Chrysoteuchia culmella, assembly GCA_910589605.1. NCBI lineage: Eukaryota > Metazoa > Arthropoda > Insecta > Lepidoptera > Crambidae > Chrysoteuchia > Chrysoteuchia culmella. The sequence goes on along the minus strand of OU342651.1, from coordinate 12,741,313 downwards.
TGAAATCAAATATGTGCTACTCTCACTGACACTGCATTAGGTCCATAAACATCGCAAATTTTTTTCGCGGCTTGCGTTGCATAGTTACGATTTTTGGAGTAAATGTATTGAGTAATCACGCGTTACTTATATAACAAATATATACACTAAATTAAAATCTAATATTGTAGAAAGATTATTCACTTTTCACATGTTTTAATTTTATTATATGACTTTATCTGTCGTAGTAGTCTGGTTGATAATTAATTAAATTAATATACTATTCATAATATTCATGTTGGTCTGTTTTTTAGAACTATTTGGAGTTTAGTGGGTACTTAAAATGATCCCTAAGAAAAAAATTAAAAGTACCAATGTTCAGCTTCATATATCTGGAAAAGGGGCAGTCCGGGACAATCCTATGAATGTGGCACTATACTTATACTTGGTACTTATAGAACATATTAGATATAGTTTTTTTTTATATTTAATTTTTCCCCTTAAATACAATATTTACAAAAAATTGGCACAATAACAATAACATCTGATCGCCTTAATTAGGACTATCAATTGGCATAATGACAATAATGATATATAACAGTAAAGTCCAATGTATGAAATCCGAAATCCGTCCCACTGTGGCCGTGTAAATAATTATTAAAAGTCCATCGGATGCCTTCTTAGTATCTCCGGGGGTACCATAGAGGGGTCGAAAATTTTGTTAGATTTTAGCTACGACGCACCGTTTTCGGGATATTCGCATTTTTATAAAATTCATTCTTGAAAATTTTATAAGTCCCCGCTCCATACTAAGTCAGTCAAAAGTATTCTAAGTCATGTCTCCATACAAAATCAGTTGAAATTTCTCTAAGTCCTGCACCCCCTTTGAGACCCTTTAGGACGACCGTCACGTTAAACTAACAATATTCCAAGTCCCAAATCCGTACAAAAGTGTCTCGAATTTTTTTATGTCCCGGCTCCATACTTAAACAGTCAAAAATATTCTAAGTCCTATCTCCATACAAAATCTGTTGAAATTTTTGTAACTCCTGCACCCCCTTTGCGACACCCTAACCCGTCCGTGTACTTACTGTATAAAAAACACGAGTATTCTCTTCCATTATCAGTATCACGCTTGAAGAAAGTGGCATTGTATAAAAGTAATGGGAATTGGGAATTGATTTTAATTTGTTTTTTTTTTCATTATCAATGACAAATAGTAGTTTGTAAATTTTTTCGAAATCTTCCCATATTTTGAGTAAAATGTTATAAAGTGGTAACACTTGAGAGCTCTATAGCACAGAACGTACCTATTAACTCTAGAACTGGAACCACAAATTATACATAGGTAGTACTGGAGCTCATTGATTGAATGACAAAAAAAAATACTTGAATGACATTTCTAAATTCAAATAAAAATGTACAACCGGATGTCCTGGCAATAGACATCCGATTTGCTTTCGATTGTCTGGGGGGGCAGGTCTTGGTTTTTATCGCGTAAAAAATCTGGGTATGGATATGGGCTTCATTTGACAGTTGAAGCTCATAAAATTACCATATATGGTCATTTAACTGTCAAATGAAGCCCATGTCCATATCCATATTTTTTACGCTATCCCCTGGCAGATTCACTCGATACACGTCCGATTTTTGCGTCAAACTTTTTCTAAACTCAGTCTAAAGAGTAAAATAATATGCGATAGACATTTAACTGCAAATCAGAAGGAGAATCGGACGTCTATTTCGTCTCTGTACAGAAGTAAGCATACAGACAGCGCCTTTAGACAATAAAATCGTAAACATGTAGCGTTGTTTCCGACTCGGACGTCCGATCCGACTATCGGATCGGATGTGTATTGAGTATTCAAACAAATGTTGGCACGAGCGCCTTCCGATTGTGTGATCACAAATTATATAGTAGTACAGATAGGAATCAAGCCTGCTATTGGCCGTTTCTTAGTCTAATGTCAGCTTCACATTGATAGTGCGGCAAAGTCTATCGAACGACATATCGATATACTAAAATTTATCGATATCGATACAAGCAGCACTACAGCCCTAGTGTACTTTTTAAATCCTATACTTTTAAATGCTCAAATGAATAAAACAACAAAATAAGATTAATTTTTTATTTAATTCAAATCACAATAATACAACAATATGACTAACCTAGTAAAAAAAATAAGTTATTATTAATAAACTGTAAAATTGCATTTTTAATGAAGTAATAAGTCATTACTTATAATCATTACCTATAAGCTAAAAAATAATGCTAAAAAATAATGACTAAAATATAACATTTCTTTTATCAGTACATAATTGATGGAAGAAGTTAAACAATTATAAACAGTGATTTCAACAACTTGTGATACAACCCATGTGTTTAATGAAAAAGAAGAAACTTTTATTTAAATTTTTTAGAAGTGTTATGAGATGACAAGTAATACACTAACTATTACTAAGCGATGACATGTAGGAACCAGGTACCGATTTCATTTAATAGCAAATTTAGTGTTATTACATACTTAATGTTAGAATTAAAATAAGATTGCAAAAAAAAGAACGAAATTGGAATCTAGTTCTGGCTTTTTTCTTATTATGCACGGGAAAAATGCATTTACGCATTAGCACACTTAATGTAATGTGGGACTCGCCGAGCACAATGCCCGTCCTACCCATGCTGCCACTGGTCTCTTCTCCGGGATTCTGAGAACAAAGATAGTTACATTGTATATAATAGCTGTATTGCAGCTACAAGTAACATATTTAAATGAAACAAAACCTGTAAAAAATCATTGCCTGCCAATCATCATCACATATAAAAAAATACAATTATTTTATTGATTGTAATTTTCTTTCAGTAGGTATACCTTTTGCGCTTTTCAAGTGCCAATTGATGCATAACAAAATTAATATTAATACTAGATTCTGAAAAAGACCCTTTTATATTTTTATTTATTATTGTACAAAACTTATGAATTTGGACTCTACAAACAATAACAATGAAAAAATTTAAAGCATCAGCATGATGCTGAAGACCTCCAAACCAATCAATGTGAACTGATTTAAAAAACTTGTTTCTGATGTTGATCAGTATGTTTGGTTGGTGTGGATATTTGTTCATGACTTATTAATTATTTCAATCAGGATTCTTAAAATCATGACAAAAGAGGCATTGGGTCAAGGGCAAAGACGAAGAGTTTTATTCAAATAGAAAAAAATTTTTCCCTACCAAACATTTGGGACATCTTTGAACTGATAAGACGAACGGCCGCAACAAACTTATCAGCTTTAACAGAAACAAGAACATTTACAATGGAATGTTGTTGCCAAACACAAATCTACAATCTTGAAATATATTTAAATAAGAGGAAAATTTTCTTACACTCTGTTTTTCATACAAAAGTATCACATCCATGCATTTTCTTTTAAATAATCATCTACCTTCGCTTAAGTGACTTTTTAACATATAATTTAAATTTATGGAAAAACATGTCATCTAAAACTGTTAGGTAACAAACAGTTAGGTACTTTCACATTTATGACATCAGTGAGGATATAAATTTACCTTCATTTGTTGTGATGATGTTGGTTGAAAGTGGTCATCTGTAGTTTTATGCAGCATTCGTATATCAGTTTTGCCACATAATGACAGGTCTTTGCTTAGTATGTATGCCCTTTATAAGGATGGATCTTAAATAATACAGAATTTGTGTCCATTGATGGCGATTTAAATTTTAATGACCTGAAAAAATATAGCAGCTTGGTATTACAAAATGGGTGAATTAACTCAATGTTCACAAGACATAGGTTTATGTGAAAAAATATAATATAAATATAAATAAATTTTAAAGTTAATGATTTCCATTTCTTCAGAAGTTCTAAGTACTAACCTTCAGGCATCTCATTAATCAAGTTTTCACGCTTGGTGTCTGATTGAGATCTTTTCAAGCATGTTCAGAATGTAGATCCTTGGTCACAAATTATCGCCATAGGAGGGACCTGTTTGTTTTACAGCCTTCACAACTTCCTGAAAACAAAAATACAAGTTTTTTTATATAGGTTATTGAACATAAACTCACACTCCGTAAATCCTTTGCAGAGTTGGCAGATCATCAAGCTACTTTAAACTTACTGTTATAATGTTTTTCAATGTAGCAGCAGCGGTAGTTCCTTCACAAACATAAAATGCTACCAATTGTTGTGGATAATTTATTCTCGTGAAAGTCGTTCGTTACTCGTTAAAACGTTCACAGAATAATGAGAAACTATGATAATTTTAAGAGTATTAGTAAGAGCTGTCAAATTGCGCGGCTCGGTAATCTGTGGTTCGAAAATGGCTACCTCAACATGGAGTTTTGACTTGTGAAGCATTTTTTTTTTAAAAAACTACGAACCACCTTGTTGTAGGGGTGATTCCTACGGCTGTGTGTGATCAAACTATCGGAAAGATATATAACGATATATCGGATAATATAAAAAAAGAGTGAAGTGATGGATGACCGTACGTACAGTACAATACATAAATGGAATTTTATTTATCGTCGGTTACCGTGCGTTCGCACTACAAAAAGAAAAGTATTGCGTGCGGTAGTAACGCACGGTATCTAACGCGTATTAATTAGTTTCATACTGAATTGAATACTCAAACTCAGCATTGCTGACTGTGGTTCATTAATATTATAATTATAATTAATCAAACTCGAAAAAACTAATTAATAATGTCGTTCTTACAAATATATTTGCTCACCAAATTTGACTATTATAGGTATAATTTGGTAATCATTCAGCTATTTTGGTGGTTATTTAGGCTAGGCTGTAGATGTATAGTTACTCGTATAAACAAGCCATAGCATTACATCCGATGCTAGGCGCGGGGCAACTTCGCCTGACAGCCTTGGTCGCACCGACCGACTCGAAATACATACAATCAAATCAGTAGTTCAGTCAGTACTCTAAAAGCTTGCTGTATAGTCGTATATATTATATAGTGCTTGTATAAAGTCGTCTGTATCTATAATAATCTATTTATATAAAAATTAATCGTTGAAATATATGTAATGTAAGCTTATCTTCAAAACGACTGCACTAAATTGGATAATTCCCTTTTTTTGTTGTGTTCGTTATCGCTAGGTAGGACAAGGTATGCATAAAAGAAAATAGTCAAAAAGACGTGAAAAACGCGGAAAGCTAGTTATCAATAAAATAAGTTTATATTATAGCTCTGTTGGCTCTAATAGAACACTGTTTTTGTTTTACTAATTGTTTAAATGCAATGTTTTATTGCTGTTCTATCAACTTTAGTAGTAAGAGGGGTAGCCAAATTACCGGTATTACTGTAGTAGGATTGGTAGTAAGTTATTAGGTACCTAGGTACCAAATCCAATAATATTATGCAAATAAATGATTGTTTTGATTTGATTATTTACTAAAAGGTTACTTACTACTAGTAACACAGGCGATAAAGGACCAAACAACTTAAGTTTAAAATAGTGCCCTTGATGTTCCGCTGTAAATAGGTTCGTGAGTAAGTAAGACTTAATTACTATCTAGCTAGAGCTTGTAAAAATAAGCTAAGTTACCTGGGTATTATCTTTAGTCCACGCCACGCACAGATGAAAGCTAACTATGGCCACTTGTATTGTATGGTATAATGAATTAAAGCCTACCTTCTTCCGCGACCACCGGGCATATTTTAGAAGGTGTCAGTATTTATTTATAGTTTTTAATTTGTATTAATTCATTTACAGAGATACATTGTTGACTTATCTTTGTCTGACCTATCTATTTAAAATAATGAAATGACACCTCATATGCCAACATTTCTTCTCTGTGTTTGTAAATTGCCAGTCACTAATACCAATCAAACATTATTTACCAACTTATTAATTACAGCGACAGCGATACCAAAGTACTCAAAAAGGTTTCTGCAGTTTGTTGCAGCGCCAAAATTAAAGCGCCTTTAGTTATTTTACTGCAATAGCACAACAACATCCAAACATTTTTATTTTTTATTTTAATCTGTGTTGTGCAAATACGACCGGTCTCCGGTCCGGTCCGCCGCAACATGGTTGGTTATGATGGTCCTAAGGTTATCAAACTCATCATTGTAGCTCTTATCTCGTTGGAATAAGGTACTAATTATACGCATCACACTTTGCCCAACTAACTTTGTTGTGGTGCATCACTACTTGGCGCGGAATTTTATTTCATTCAGCCAGAGACCACAGACAGACTTCATTTCATTCAGTCAGTCAAGTCAAGCAAGTCAATTCAGTCTGTTGAGTTCAGTCAGTCAGTTTACGACAAAAGTGAGCGTGTGATCGCAGCTGTCTTGATTTTTGTGTAACTTGAAAACGTTTTTGTGAAGATTTTTGAGTGAAAATGGGCGATATTGAAGCCGGTTTGAACACAAACGTGTTCGTCGCAGCTGTAATTGCTGTAATATTTTGTGTAATACTTCAATATTTAATCAAAAAAAAATTCGGAAATAAGAATCAGGAAGCACAAGTGCATGAAACGGAGATCATAGAAGGTAAGTTTTACTCGTTTTAATTCAAGTTTTTGATATATTTTTATTCATGTACCCAATGATGTTATCAGAGTTTTATGGGAATTCACAAGAATGTACGTCTTGCAACAATGGTCATACAGTCATTGCACGTGGATGAGCATTTTGCCGGGAAGCGCATTCCTACAAGCCGACAGTCATGTGTAGTCGCAAAGTAGCCAGGTTTAGAGGTACGTTGATCTTGCAACCGATGGTGAATGGATACTTTTACGGTTGTCGGTTAATCAGTGCTACTAGTAGAGAAGAGAATGCAGCCGACACACTTTGCTGCTGTCGGCACAGTAGAAAAGTTTGTATGTACGTAGGTTTTGGTACACCTTTTTTTGTAGGTAAACATCATTATTTGTAAACCAAAAAAATGCCTTGTATATTTTAAATATATAAATCCTCTGTGATTTGGGTACTGTGAAAAAAATAATATTATTAGTTATAGTAAGTTCCTGCATGAAAGTTTTTTTTTAATTTATAGCAACAATTAACTAGCAAGCATGTAAATGCTATGTGAGCAATGATAAAAAAAATATTTGCCATTTGCTAGCAGGACACTACTGGTGTCCAGAGAACAATGTAATATCTATTGTGCTTGTGTACAACCTGCGCCTGAGAGGGTTGGATGAACTTGGTAATAAAACCCACTTGTTACTAGTCTTTGATATAATATATGGATTATCATAAAAATAAAACTTTGTAAACAATTGGAGTACTTACCTAGTACATTTGCTGAATGATCCCTTTGTTTGTCAGAAGTGTTGTGAGACCAAATATTTTTTTGTTTATATTTCTTGTTTATAAAAAATCACAGGAAATGTATGAAAAAAGGTAATATCTGTAACAACTGGGTAAATGTGATTGTTTTGTTTGCAAAAGTTCAATCAAAGTTTACTTTTATTCACTATTTTTACGATTTGATTATTATGCTGTTTTGATTCTTGTTATTTTTTATTGTTTGATTTTTTAAGAAAAGGACATTTTACAAGACTCACACTTAAACAAGTAAAGTTAAATAAGTGGAAAACATGATCGAGTACAAAAGACACATAGTGTGGCCTTAGTTACAAACTGCCACAAAATGTTAGGTTCACAAAAAGCAGTATATGAAACATTTCATGAAAATCAAAAAGTTATATAAACAAGTTACATAAACAAAAGTATATGTAGACATTTTCTTATTGAATAATGTTATTGAATTTAATATTATAAACTAAATAAGTAAATATGTTCTATATAAATGAATAACAGTCATAGGTACAATTTAATTTAACTGACAGCTTGCCAACTGTTTAAATATATGAGTAATAGTAATCTGCTATATCTGATATAAAAATAGTGATAGCTGTTAAATTTATGATGCACAGTTATTGAATAAATGTCATAATAAAAGTTAAAGAGGTCATGACTTACAATGATGTTTCACTATTGTATGCTGTAACATTGGTTATCTTATACTGAAGTTAGCAAAGATATTTACATTATAAATTACTGTATGAATTTTTTTATATTTAAAACTTAATGTTTTTAGCTCACATTTTTTAATATTCTATTGCTGCTAAGAATCTCTGTCTTAGATTTGAAGTTTTGATGCGAGCTGAACTGAGCTAACAGGGTTGTCTAGGAATTCCAATTAACTATCAATAAATTTGCAAGTAACAGAGTAAAATCTAATCTCGGTGTCAATGAATTAATCCGTTATCCATTTTATTGCAATGTGACCTTGTAATAAATAAATAATGGTCAACTGCATGAAGAAATTTTAGATATTTACACTTCAATGTACTCTATATTTCTCCAAGAATAAAGGTAAACCTAAACTAGGAGGCAGAGTAATTTTTCTGGTGGTGGTGTTAATGGATAATTAATTGTTAAAATTTCTTTTTTTTTGTACTTCAAAATATTTTTCTTAGGCATTACTGCCAATAACAAGAAAAAGTTTCTATTAATGTTTTAAGCCAAAACTCCAGAATTGAAATTGATAAATTATGAAAATTACATGTACATGAAACTTTAAGTACAGTACAATTGTAAGAAATCAAGCCAGCCACAAGTAAACTTTTAGATGGGAATCGAACCCACCTCCTTGAGAATCCGGCCCACTGCTCTAACCACTGAGCTACCGAGACTTCCGAAGTCTCGGTAGCGTGAAAACGGGCATAAATTTGTGTAAGAAAAGTCCCTTATTTTCATAGTAAAAGTCACTTAATTAGGATTATGGTTGGAAATTAAATACAAATAAATAAACCTATATTTAGTGATATTTGGGGGTGGAGTTTTATGAAACGCTGAGACAGGTAAATGTTTATTTTCAATTGTTAACCTAAATACAAAATTTGAAGACCCTAACACTTTTACTTTGAAAATAAAGGACTTATCTTACACAACTTCATCCCCCCCTTTTCATCCCTGTGGTGGTAGAATTTTTGAAAACGCTGAGGTAGATAAATGTTTATTTTTAATCGTCATCCTAAATACATAATTTGAAGATCCTATCTTAAACTGACAGACTTTCTTACAAACTTTCATCTCCTATTACACCCCCTTAGTGGTTGAATTTCAAAAAATCCTTTCTTACTCCACCCCTAGACCTCATATGGAACCTATTTGCCAAATTTGGGTCTTCAGACCCAATGGTTTGGGCTGTGCGTTGATATGTCAGTCAATCAGTCAGTCAGGACATTGAATTTAATGGAACACTCTTAGAAACTAAAAAAAGCGGGATCCATTCTTCGAAAGCATGAAACAGGCAGCAAAAAGAGACAATAGCGAATGTTTGTCATATTACTTATGTAGCCCAAACTGATAACACATCGTGTGGTTATTGTAATAAAGGTCCATAATTAAGAAGGATTTAAAATCTCAATTAATTCATAAAAATATCAAACCGGGGCGGGCGGTCCCACAACACAACAATGAAATATTTATTGTTTCTCATTTTTCTGTATTTGACGAGACAAGTTAAAGAAAAGCCTTTGTTTGTACCTCCATATTCTCCAAAATATCTCACAATTTCATGCTTTAATGTCGCGACATCGCTTAGCTTTCACTTCGTGTCTGTGAAAATTTTCTTACTCTACTCATAATGCTCTTACTTTCGTGACCGAGCTTTATTTCTCCAACGTGTTTGAGTACAATTTGGTATTATGTACAGCCTCATTCTGTATTTTGTGGCAATGTAACTTAAGCTATATTTTGAAGTGTATTTTTAGTACAATTGTACATAATTTATAAGTTATTATTGCGAGACAACCCGGTTACGCGCTCTTTGCAACTGCTAGAAACTGTGTCATTTTCCTTTTTTTTTACAAATTAGTTAAGTACCGTATTGAATTTTAGATGCGGTGTTTCAATGAAACAGATTGTTAAAATAAACAAGTTTTTATTGTAGCCAATCAATGAAACTTAAATCGCTAATGATAATTGTTCGAACGACTATTTTCCGACAGATTAAATCATCTTACCTATAGACTTACCAAATCGGTTTTTCTATGTATTGGAACAAAAATGGGAAGAATGATCGGTCAGACTACTCAATTAACAACATAATTTGGAGATCAACATTATTTAAATAAAAAAAACAGCTTTGAAGATAAAGACTTTGGTCAGCAATTGAAAGCAAATTCCGGATAGGGTTAGTAGTCCCAACTTTTATCGCAGTGGATTTGCCATGATCTGCAGTTCTGCACATTCATTGCTGCAGAGCCTGCAGCAACCCCACATCACTGTGATGATTGTATTTTATAAGTCTACAAGAATGTTATCGTTCATGGGTTGTCATATTGAATATGACTGTGATCGATGTTTAGTTATGTAGTTCTTTAGTTCTGTCAGCCTCTCATTGTGATCATCCAGGGAGGGTGAAGAATTATCAACAACGGGGAGACGGTTAGCTTTCATCATACCAGATGTTTAATATTGATAAGATAATAAATTGACACCTGCGATGACGTAACGAGCGAGATTTAGTGACGTGGAAATGTTATTGACGAGGTCTTGCAAGAAAGCACTGCACAATTACCATTTTAGTTTCGTTTCTGAGAGACGCCTGTTTTCATGGTAATGGTCTCAAGCGGACTGAGTTAGGTCCGAAAACTTTGACCGTGGATCAAACTTTTTACACGCAAGGTAGGTAAATTTTAACCGTCTATCTCGATATAGGTTGTGGATTTTCTATATTGTGCTAGATAATTCTCCTCTCAGACACGTCTGAAAATGGAAGCGCGCCTCTCCCGGCATTCCCAACCACTGAGAAACTGGTTATCTTATCCCTAACTGCCGGAACAGAACAATGCTGAAAACCTTGTTGTTTTGGCGTCAGACTCAGATAAGATGATGATAAAAAGCCAGGCTGACTTCCACCTTTCATTCCCGGTTGACCAGTATAGAGTTTTTTGGGAAACGTTTTCTCGTAAAGTCCTAAGGATAAAGAAACAATTTATTATTCAAATGAAATACCTGTTAATGTTCTATTATTTGTGATATAAACGTTTTCTATATTTGTGGAAGTTTGTAATTAGCTTTTAAGTGCTTGCTTATTTACCTAATTTGTAAATACTGCTGTAAACTTCCCAAAGAAAATAAAATAAAAAAATAAAAATATATCTATTACTTTTTTAAATAAAGCTCCCTAAAAAAACTCTACTGGTCAACCGGAAATGTCCCCGACTGTACAGTCAGGGAACTTCCCGGTTGACCAGTAGAGTTTATGGATAAAAAATCCATAAAATCAGCGTGTAATTTTAAAATATAGAGAAAGTGTCGGGCTGAAAATTGGTCTAGCTCTTTCAGTAGTGCTAATATCCGCTAGAAAGCGTTGTTCACACGTTTTCTATTTCAGTATCTGCCGCCGGAGATAGGTTCCTGTGTTATTATGAAAATGGATTGAGTTCATTTCATTCAACATTTTTTCCTTAAATAACATTTGGGTTCCTATAAAAAGCTGCTGAGTTTTTGAATGCTTTACCTACTTACTTTTATTTTAAATTAAAAATATAATAAGTAATCAAGTTTTTGAAGAAATTCGACGAGAAGAGGAGACTACCTAATTTTTTTCTGGAATCAGAATATCATATAACTATGTCTAAAACTTAAAAACCACTATGGTTATCGAATTTTTGCATTTCCCCTCCACATGTTCCAAGAACTTAGCATATTTTAATAAACTCATCATGGGTTACGTATTACAAATCAAGATGTTATCCGCTTAACGGGAATAACCATGAGCAATCTTCGTGAATCATTAGTTCAATAAGTTCATGTCCCACATAAAAAAAGACTAAATATGATTTAAAATCTAGTGAACATTTCTTAGTTAGTTGCTTAGTTGTGGGAACCTCCGGGGTGGCCTATACCCAGCAGTGGGTGTCATGTGGCTTAGACGACGAACATTTCTTATTCAAAATTCACTTACTTATTGCTATTCTTTTTATTTAAAGAGCTGGCTTAGAACTATAAATAAAACTAATATTCTTAATGATAATGACGTCCAAAGCCATTTGATTAGCTAGACATCTATGCACATCATATTATTACATAAAGAGATAGAGTGTAAACTTTCTAGAACCAAAGAATACCTACTCTATTACTAGCTAGAACTTTAAAGCTATTGTGTTACAAAGTATATATACGTTGCTTTCTAACCTTTCTCGTACATTTGATACATTAACCAATTATAATGACAGTATTTTATTATATTATGACTACAAACATATCACGCACACCACATGGAATGCACAAAGCTATCGTTAATATAAAGTTTTTATATCCATAAACATGACGCAAAAATAATGACACAAATGAGTAACGAAATCGAGACGTGATATAAATAAAGACAAGCTTCATTGAAGGGGAATATTCCAAATTTTGAATGAATCTAAAGTGAGATAGCAAAATAGGTACACAAACACGTGCTTTAAATACAAACGAACACCAGTAAAAACGTAATAGTAACGTAAAGATAAGGCACGTAACACGACTAATTTGTTATACACCGGTCATAACATAAGCATTCATAACAATTCATAATTCCACGTAACATAAAGCAGCTTCTGTTGCAATCCAACCCGAAGCAATTAAATCTTGTTGCTGTTCATTAGTTTCCTGTCTCGAATGAGGATGGTAAAAATCGTTAATAACTTTAGATATGCTTTTGCGTGAGAACAAAAAAATCTATACGATAATTCGGTGTGAAGGTGGGTTGTGCAATTCAAGTAAACACTAGATCAACTTTCTAAAAATCATTGTTTCTAAAACAACATTTCCTGTATTAGTTCGCGCAAATAATTTCAGACAAGTCTAGACATAGGTGTGTCTCTATGTGGACAGCAATCTGTTATGTATCTACAATACTGGTGGAGTTAAAACAATGACAATAGAAACGTAATAGTCGATTAGCAATCACTTGATGTAATTTTGATTCGTAAAATTTTTGTCTTCTGTTGCACTTTGATCTTGAATTGTCTTAATTACTCATGATGAAACACACGATTCAATTGCTCATGCCCAAAATGATATAATTATATCGTTTATTTGTGATATACAACATGCTGTATTATTCAGATTAAAAAAATATTAAAACAAATTCAATTTATAGATAATATTGATCATGATATTACCGGACTGAGCCAAAATTGAATGATTTTCATTTGTTATTTTAGAAACTCCTGCTGAAGAAACCGCTACTGAGGCTGCCGCAACCGAAACTAGGACTAGCGCTAAAAGCAAAAAGCGTGCTCAATGGAAAGGCAAGACAGACTACACTCATCAATGGTTGGTCAAGAATCTGAAGGGGCACCCAGGCACTGTCCTATTGGTGGACTTCTCGCCCAACGGAAAATTTATGGCGGCTACTTGTGATGGTAAGTTTTAATAGTTTTTCTTCCATACTGTCTTTCTACAAAGGTTCAGCTTATACATATAATAATACGTGAAATTCGTCTCCTTTTAAAAGGCTATAGGGCTTATACAAGTACAGATACTATGCGATTTCATTAAGAATAGCGAAGGCCTGCGCCATTTTCGCCAAGTTGGTCCTGCTACATTAGCTTACACCTCTTTCTCTGCTCTTTAAATTTTTCTCTTTTTCGTTACAATAGGCTTTACTTAATTAAAAGATATTTACTTTTTAAGTAACTTTTTTCGAGTTGTTGTTTTTTTATGAACGTTTTTTAAGAACTTAGTCCGAGAAGTTAGCAGTTCTATTGTTTTTTAAAATACATATTACTCATATTTATTTAGTCCTATTATTTTTAAATTAGATAGCCCCCATTCTTAAGGAGACGCATCGTATTGAAACAACGAATAGAGCCCAGCAGATGTTCTGTATCTGTTATTTACACATGTTGCCCCAGCCAGCGGGCGACCAACGCGACGCCATTCAAGACAAAATCGTATGCGGCTGGACTTTGTAGACGGACTGTATTTCTCAAAGCAATGCCATGTTCATTATAGCCACATTTTGCTCATTATGATGGTTCTCTAAATGCCGACACTAAAATTCATGCCGCATCTTAAAATGTCTCTTATCTTTCAAGGTAGTTGGCAGATGCTTAAAAATGTTTGCCCCGAGACGTCATTACTTTTGTTTAAACTATGATTACGACAATGTTTTGAATATGGACGTGTGGCTATTATGAAAACAGCAATACCAGATTGTAGCCGTAGCACGCGATGTGATTTATTATTAAATGATTTAAATTGGATGTCGTTTTCCTAGAAATACTAAATCACATTACGTTTTATTTTGGACGCGGGAAAATTTTAAGGAAATCTAAATGTTTGTCTTAAATTTATAAGAGCTTAAAATTTTCCTTTACTGTTTTGTGTTCATAATTTGCGGCCTCGTTTTTATAATATTCTGCTAGTATTCCTTTAGAAACAAACAAATTATAAACTTCATAGTCTAACAATTAAGTTTCCGGAAAATTAGCAAAATGAATAAAATAAAAACGAGGCTGTATTATTTTTAGAATTGTGGAACCTTCCATTGGCGTACAGACACTGGAACCGCTTTTTCATCAAAACTTTTTGCCGGGTAATCTGTCATTGATTTATGAGTATAACTTTTGGTCACTTTCCGTTATAATTTGCCGGTCTTTGCACTCTGTGTCTAATGTCTGTACGAGGAAGCGCGGCCGAGAGGCCTCGCGCTTTTTGTCCCACTCAGCTACGCCACTGTTATGTGTAATTTGGAGGTCCGCTGGTCGATTTGCCCAAGGTTTGAAGCGCTTTACCTGTATTCTAGAAAAAAAGGTCTAAAATAAAAAAAAAACGCTGTTTTAGCACCGATCTTGTAGCGCCTTCAAGTATGTCGGCTCAAATGTCGGTCAATATTACAAGTGTTATGGTTATGCTATCAATTAACGCCAAATCAATCAGTTTTACGCGTAGGTATGTCTAATTTACAATTGATTATTTACTACTTAATGTTTTAATAAAAAAATATTAATTATGATTAAATGTTATCATATCAAAAATCTTAGTTTGTGGTAAAATATGTGATTCAAATTCAAGTATTTATTGAAATATTTTTAAAGTTCACGTATACGAAATTGTTTACTCACAAGAATGATAGAAGAGCGTCATAGAATTATGCGTAATAGAATGTTTTACATTTTTTGATAAGCAATAAAAATGAAGGTACTATGTCATTAACGTAAATGAAATATATTAATGTACTTCGATGTCCGTTATGAAAATAGTTTAGTGTTATTCATAACAAAGTATTGGATAGTCAGTTCACATTAATAAATCATCTACATACTTACATTATTAAGAATACATTATTTGTCATATTCATCATATCATACCCAGTTTTCCTGGTTACTCGAGTAAAAAACTACACTTTCCCAAATTTTTTTATCGTTCCGGAAACGTGAAATACTACCTGTGATGTACGCATACGCAGCTAGATTTAAATCGCCTTGCATAAATTTTCTATATTCATTCCAAAAATCCCTTGTATGTAGGTACTACTTAAGGGAAAGCCTTATCATCTGCCAACCCGTGACCTACAAAAGGATTACAGTTTCACGAGTTCACATTAATGATTAGTGTAATGTAACACTACCATTGTCACCGTACGAGAGTGCGTAAATCACTGTGAAAAATCAGTTTCCCGCTCCAATTGCGCCCGCGCCGGTGACGTGTTGTGATAAGCTAACCGGAATGATGGTCGTGATAGCGGGGTCGCTCACCTCGCCGAAACGTCTGCGACCGTGTTCCGCAGCCTTTATTTACAGTACAACTGGGTCGTAATTTAATAATATACCTAAACCGTTAATAGGCCATGTTTCACTATCGCGACACGCCTTTTGTTTGGGTTTACAACTTCCATGTTTGGAAATAATTTTATGATATACGAGATGATGCTGATGTTAACCTATTTTATGATGAGTTCAGAGAGATGACATTTTTTTTTATTAGCTACCAGTCTTTTTTCAATGTAATTCTAATTATAAACTAGATAAGTCTCAGTATTTTAAAGCCAGCCTATCAGTATCGTCTTTATTTTTTATTTATTTTGGTACTACTATCCGACCAAGACAATTAGGCGCATGACAGGAATGCGGTTTTGCACTTTTGGCACATGCAGCACACTTCTTTCACCGCACTTCTTCTATTATCTGATTAATTGGCGGTAAAGTGATTAACTGATCCGTTGCCGCTTCTAACAATTTTGGTTTTTAGTTAGTTTTCCTCAGCCGTCATGCGCCTAATTGTTTTGGTCGCATAGTACTTAATAATTTATGTCAGCGATTAATAAGAAAAATATAAATGCTTATAATAAAAAAATTGATTAGCTAGTCATATAAACAGACGATCGCATAACAAAATAAAACAGATGAAATCTGGGATTAATTATTCGTTTGTTGATCGTTTTTTTTTCTTTTGATTCTCTTTTTTATAAATATAACGTCCTTCCTCGCATTTTTATGACTTGTTTATCTGTCCTTTTGTCACAGTGGAAAGGCAATGAACGGTATAATCCTAGGACACATTGTCATACAAACATATCACTCACTATATGATATCTATAACAAAAGCGAATATGACACGCTTCGCTAGGATTAGTACCAATGCATGTGTTTTACTGTGTTATTTAGTTACTTTAGAATATGCGTTGTAACTTCAACAATCGTAAAAATACCTTTATAATAAAATCAACAAAATATTTTCGATGAGAAAACAATAACATTAAATTCACACATCGTGTAGGGAATGCTACGTAAGATGAATTTAAATACCCGTGGGACTGTACTTATGCTTACTAAGTATTTGTTGAATTACAATATTGTTCATATTAATAATTAATAAGCTTGAATTTTACTCATTTTAATTGTAAGCAAAGCATTCAATTTTAATTTAACTTCGTATTTCCGCGGCGCGACATCTTGGTACGGTATTTTATAACATTAGGAACAAGAACAATATTTATTTACGTATACAGCCGACTGAGTTTGACTCTTTAAATTAGCATCACCATTTATCTACCCACATAATTGAGTTTCTAAACATTTCAGTTAAAAAGATGATGTGAATGTCGCTGTAAATCGTTCCAACGCCTGCTCGTTATGTCTGCTGTCTTTGAAAATTGCCTGTTTACATAACTACAGTCCATTTAAAAATAAATTATCTGAAGCGTTTTGTAAGCGACGTTATAAAAAATATACAATACTTCAGGTCATGCAATAACTATTAATAGATTTTCGCTCTAAACCGTTTATCGTATTCAAATGATACGCAAGTCCTGTTCCGCGATCGTAACACCCCTGGTAACAAGATCAGTTATACGATACTTGGATGCTCACACGATTATACTCCGTGTAGCCTCGATGAGTAGATTGAATATCGAGTGGTTAAACAGAAGATGGTGTAACTGGAAGCGCCGGTATCTGCGTGCTTATACAACGCGCGATGACGCGTGAAGCATGACCATGAGGCGACCTAGGACGACCGTCCTCGCCGCGGCTCTGCCCGACCATAACGTTTATAACTTTTAGTACTTACTTTTAGTTACTTAAACCATTGTTCTGACACAAAAAGTCAAATCCTTCAATATTTAAACAGGTGTTGTTGTGTTGTCACGAAATCGAAGTGGGTCTATTTATTCTTAAATATAGCGTGTGACTTCTGATTTGTGCGTGAGTTGAGCTCACAGTCACACGCTACCATGGTTATGATTGACGACTCTTTAATACCAGAGCATATCTAGGACCGTATCAGATATATCTTTATGAAAAGTGATAATTTCTGAAAACACTATATCAATCATTTTAGTTCAAAGTTATACGTTTACTGTTGATCTTTATCTAATATAAAACTGTAAAATTGTAGTCAGTTAAATGGATAAAATAGAAATATGTACATTCATTTTTAAAAGCAATACAGACATGAAAATAATAAAAAAAATAGACAATTTAAATATTTAGATTTTTTCAATAATAGGTACCTACTCTGGAATAAAAAATGCAATACCACAGTTTACTAAGGCAATACGCAAAACATTATCATGATTTTTGCTAGAAACTATCTAATTATTATTTGGTTATTACGATTCGTAATTCACGCATTTCCAAAGATAACAGTATCAGTAAAAAAAATCACGGATATGTTTCTTATCACGTCTTATCATGTTACTTAGTAACGGAATATGGTTAACGACGTGAACTTTTTGGACTATAATGGAAATTGTAAGGAAAGAAACAAAATGATACAATGATGAATTTAACTATAATTATTTCATCACCCTACAAATATACTTATAAATGCATTAAGAAATTTGTTTATCCAACGTACTGTAATAGATAAGTTGTTACAATGGTTGATTATTATGACAATTAAACTTCACAGTGACCCCTTTTAGCTCCATTAATTTTTGGGTAAAGTTCCAAATTACATACTTGTATTATGATTTCGGTAAACTTTTAACCTCCTGTGGTCTAGTGGTACAACCACCGGTATCAGACCCAGGAGTCCCGGGTCCAAGTCCCCCCAGCGGGGGTATATTGTATTCGGTTTGGTTGGTGGCAGGTCTTGTTGTAAGTCCGTCTGGCTAGCTACCACCATCTTATCTAAGTCTGACGCCATATCAACAATGTTTTCAGCATTGTTGTGTTCCGGCAGTTAGAGATAAGATAGCCAGTTCCTCAGTGATTGAGGATTCCTTCCATCTTCAGCCTTATCAATACTTAACGTCAGGTATGAAGGCTAAGAGTCTCCCCGTCATCATAAAAAAAAAGCCTTTCGATACTTTCTTAAAAGTGGGTTATATCCTAACGCCCGTTTCTAATCATTGTAGGTAAGTGTTTTGTTTTAGGTCAAATGTTAATGTAGTTGACATTCAAAATGTAGATACATAACAGTCTATTGTTCCGGTATGTAATTATTAATAACATATTTTCTTTGTTACTTCAAAGTGCGAAAGAAAATACGCATTAGATGAATGGCTGAATATGGAAAATACTCGTGAGCTAATCGGACAATACCGACATATTGTATTTTTTTTTTTCAAATATAAGTAACTTTTTAATAAATTAGCGTCAACAATAATAATTATGAAAACAACTCTAAGTCTAATGCATTTTTTCAAATCTGTTCATAACATAGACCGAGTTCTGCGGTAACATAACAAACATAAAAATATATATGCTTTGTCCAATGAGGGGTTAAATAATATCGAGCAGTTGACAAAAAATTCTTTTTTGTTCGCTCTGTGTCAAAAAGACCCATCCATTCTCTTTTTTGCGCCTATAATATAATGGTTTAGTTCACGGCCATTTTTCAACCCCCGACGCAAAAAATACTCTTAAAAAAGTTAAAAATAATCATCCTATTATGAGCAGAATAGTATCGTGCAGTACCAAACAAAAGGTATATATCGGTCCCCAACGTCTGTTAAATTAATAAACTTGACAAATAAGTAATTAGGGTAAATAAATATTATTTTTTACTTTTTTTAAAAGTATTTTCTGGGTTGCGGGTTTTTTAATTTCAGTTTTTAAAATTTCATTTTCAGTTTTAACCTAATATTACTCGTCATATTCTACAGTGTAAGTAAACTGCCGTCCAAAGCAAATAATGATAAGCTATCTAGCACCCACATCTTAGTTTCTAACCTTGATGCTACACTTCCTAGTTAAAATTATGTCTTTTTAGTTTACGATTTGCGAACAATAACCAAGCGTCACGACATCAAAATTCAAACACATAATTTACTCCTTTTTAGACAAGCGCATTCACACCTACAGTCTGTTTTGATTATTGGTCGTGCATAGGTATCCATATTACAAAGCAGCAACGCTATCGATGTCACTGCTTTACAGTACATCATAAAATATAGTTACGTAAAATCTTCATCTGACATTGATGCGACTTTCACTGTCATTGTAAGCGTTCTCAATATGAATAGTTGTTATTTTATCACTCTCATGATATATTATGTTTTGAAATAATAACAACTTCATAAACGTCGTTCGCCTCTCTGATGGCGCATGGCGGTGTCTTATTTAATAATATTAATGTCAATAAATTTGTTTGCAAGCAAAAGGTTACATTGGTTAGTTAATAATAACCGAAGCATGCAAATTAAATACAATATAAAATATTTTACCGGTTTGTGGCAACTTATTTCATATTATTACCTCTAGTGAACAATATATTGGTGTACTTACCTATATTATAAACTATACAAACATAAAAAGTAAGTAAGTACTATTCCCATAAATGAAAGCTGGAAAAGCTTTTTGATATAAGGTAATAGGTAAATTTTATTTAATAATCTTGCTCTTTATATATACCTACTGTTGGTTTGGTATGTAAGTTCTGTTTTTCTTTTTACATTTGAATTTACATTTATAAATTTTTCTAAAAATATCGTACTATTTATAAACATACTAGCGGCCGCCCGCTGTAAGTATGACTTACATTTTAATTTTATGTTTTTTTTATGGTTTAGTTTCAATACAGCGTTGTCACGTTCAGAAGTATCATACCATGAACATATTTTACCATGACGATTATGCACCTTGTTTATCGTTTTGAAACTTCGTGAACAATTTAAATGTTACTTAACTGTTGTTTTCAATATATTTTGTATTAAAAGTAACCCGCAACTTCGCTTGAAGTTCTCTACAAACTAAAAGTTTGTCCCGTCTAGGCAATTTGGAGACTAGTTTTTTCTAAAGGAAACATACAAAATTCATTGTTTTATATAGCTTCCCCCTCATTTACCCTTTTTATTTTCGCATTATAAAAGGAAGCCCTGTGAGCAAAATTTCAACTTTCAGGAACCTACCTAATTAAAATTCCTGATCAGTACAAAACTAACTCGTTTTCACTCCTCATAAGGACCGAAACGTCTGAAATCTTTTAGGATCACTCAGTATCTATATCTTAAAATAGAATATAATAATTATTTATTAGTCGTCGATATGCATTGGTGATTACCTGAATTCAAGCCGTATAAAATAGGCTGACATGTAAATCTGTACAAAAGCTCCTAAAACAATAAAGGTAAAAAAGCCGCACAAAATACTTTAAACAAGTTAGTCGGTTTTATGAAACAGCAGTGAAGATCGTCTGAGCATAATCTCAGAATAGGAATCAGTAATCAGATAACCTATAAAGCTATACAATAGGCTATTAAAATGTATAAACAGCGTGACCGACTTGCAAATAGAGGATGACCTTAGGCTTAGCATTATCGCGATACTTCTCTTTTGGGACATGAAATGAAATAAGATTTTCTCTCTACTTCCTACAAAGTGTCAAATAGAATGCTCCGATCCCAAACTTAAGACGCTATACGACTGGAGTGAGATAGTAATAAAAAAAGAACGCGCGCGTGAGACCGATTTAGTCCGACTCACCGATTAGGCGAAAAACCACGAAATCACTTCGTAGGAAATACGATTAAAGAGAAATTAAACTACACGATGCTAAATAGGTATTATTGGTATCCACTAATAAAAACCAATTTCAAATAGTGTATTTTAACCCCATTGGAGAATAATCTTGAATTCGTTTCGATAAGAAAAAGTGTCGAAGTTAAATCATAAATCGTGTTTCTGGTACATTACAAATCTAGATAAAGGTATGAAGAAATGTATATCTTATTACCAGATTTGTAATCTCTAACATCTCTAACCACCCTATTGTTTTATATCAAGTACATACTTTTTCCATGTAAACGAAATAAGAAGAAGCGGTAGCATTTGGTCTCACTAAAGTGTAGTCTATTCAAAAAGGTTTCGTGTCGGTCTGCATAGATTACACTCAAATTTTAAGAAGGTAATGTTTGTATGAAGTTGAAAATTCTATAAACCTAAGTAAGTACATTTTTTTAAAGTGAAAATAGGCTACATTTGATTGTGAAATAATTTAATTACAAGATTCACTGGTAAACATTTTTGACGCCCAGCAAAGTGGGTGGGCACGGATCAGCTAGTATTATAATAATTTAACATAAAAATGTTTTATGATACCTATATAATTGTAGTGGAATGTAGGAATTTTTCCTTGCCGATGTAGAACCTGTGGTAGAACTGTAGACTTATTTACCTATGTAAAGTCGTGCTATGAGCTTTTCTCGCTTGACTCTTGTCCCAATGGAGAATGGGATTCAAATGTGACAATGCAGAGGGAAAGGTTTTCTATTTTGACCTAACCGAGATGGAAAATAAAAAGCCCTTAAATGACACCGATCTAAGCATCTAAGCCGATGTGTACGCCTAGACCACAGAAGTTTTGCAGGATCAACTCGATGTGTGGATAGGTACCTATATAAAACTTGGTAGTTATATTTGTATAAAAGGACTTGTGTTTTACAATTACAAATGTCAAAGGTGAAATGTACAAAATCTAAGCTAACCCGACTTGTATGTTTATTTACTTGTGCTGTATAAGGTTAAAAAAAATCTGTTCGAGGTTTTTGGATGCCAGGCGCTGACTATTCAAGTCATTAAAGTTTTTTTCAGTTTGCATGCCTGCAACTGAAAAGCTAATTCATATACACGGTGTGAAACAGAAATTTTGAACGCCTCGATTTTTATTTACTGTAAGCTAATAATAGCAAAAAAGGTGATGAATCTGCAATGAACCTGTAAAGAAATAATTACAGATTGTAAATCGGTTTGTTTAGTGAATCAATTACATTTTCTAGTAATTACAGTGTCTTACTTAGGCTCATCAGAAGTAGGAGATTGCCTTGACATCCTTTCAGAGTATCATCTTAAATCTAACGACTATAGGCAAATAAATAATCAAGGTTGATTTAGGAAACAAGGGATATAATTATACCTATATTAAACAAGGGATTGTAAAATGTTTAATGTATTTAATTAAAAAAAATATTTACCTAAATCTTTAAATAATAAAAATCAGAAATGTTAATAAAACTATATCTGTATACCTACCTATTTTATTAAATTACTTAACCCGTAGCCAGTTAACCCGTGACCACGGCAGCTGAATAGCATAGCAGCTGAATGTGCCAAACGATACGTCGTCGGGAAAACCAAAAAACTTTAAAAGACGCGAATAATTAGCTCGTGAAAATAAACTGTGCGCGCTAGTGTAAAAAGTGTGTGTCCGTAAAAGTTGTTTTATTTCAATGAACAGTGCGCGTCAAAATTTAAGATGTACTAATATAAAAAATGTTAGTTATGCAGATACTGTAAGCACGATATAAACACCAAACCAGTGTTTTGAATAAGTGTATTTTTGGCTTATGCATATTTTTACGAAAAAACTATGAAAACCGGGTCGACTTAGATTAAGGGTACTTTTTATTGCTATAAAATATCTCAATTTCAATGGGCGTATTCAAAATTGTGATGATAGACTTTACGTAATTATTTACTTAAATAATTCTATAAATTATGAATTATAAAATGTACTAACCATGAAACTAAATATTTAAAAATATGGTCACTGACCCGAAGCAATTTACCTATTTCATTACTTTTCAGTTGATATTGAAAATATTCTTATTCTCTCTTATAAAGCTGTATAAATAGTGAGTAATGCCGTCTACTTTAAGACATGTATATAAATAAATGATAAGAAATTATATAAATCAATATACAACATAATTATTATTGTAGTAAAATAATTTAGTATGACGAATGATGAAATGTTGTCAAGTGTTGAAGAAAAACGTGTATATGGTGTATTGAATGTATACTCTTCGTAAGTTGAAACAACGTCAGCATTAACCTTGGTCAATATGAAATGCATTATAAACAAAAATTCAAATACGATATAAAACATCCTTTAATTTACGTATCTACTGTTAAATTTTTTAGTTACCTACCATAAACATAAAAGTCCGAGATTTAACTTTCATTTTAGTTTTTAAATCGGTCGGTTTATAAAACAAGACCCATGTATTATTTATGGCTTTTTTTATAATCGACGGGGACCCTTAGCCTTCATCATACCTGATGTTAAGTATTGATAAGGCTGAAGATGGAAGCGAGCCTCTCCCGGAACCCTCAACCACTGAGGGACTGGCTATCTTATCTCTAACTAAAACGTTGTTGTTATGGCGTCAGACTTAGATAAGATGGTGGTAGCTAGCCAGGCGGACTTACAACAAGTCCTACCACCAATCAAACCGAATACAATATGTACCCCCGCTGGGAATCGAACCCAGAACCCCTGGGTCTGATACCGGTGGGTTACAGAGGCGGTTAAATATTAGTTATTAGTTCTGCAGTTAAGTAGTTTTGCGTCCAACTTAACTCAGTCTCTCAAAACGAAAGTCTATGACCAGTGTGGGTTACCAGTACTTACGGCAGTGAAACGTGGTCGCTAACTATGGATCTGATAAGGAATCTCAAGGAAACTCAGCGTGCAATGGAGAGAGTTATGGTCGGCTTTCCCAATCAGAATTGAGGAGATCCGCAGGAGAACTTAAGTTACTGACATCGCTCGAAGGATTGCTCAGCTGAAGTGGCAGTGGGCGGGACACATAGCGAGAAGAACCTATGGCCGTTGGGGAGGAAAGTGGGTAGGCCCCCCACAAGGTGGACCGACGATTTGGCAAAGGTCGCAGGAAGCCGCTGGATGCGGGCAGCGCAGGACTGATTGTCGTGAACATCCATGGGGGAGGCCTATACCCAGCAGTGGGTGTCATGTGACTGAGACGACGACGACTAGTTTTGCCGGCGTAGCATGTTGATATTGGGATACTTTTTTCGGTATACATATTCAAAAATATTTTTTAGAAAGAGCCATTGTTTTCAGTAGATTATATTAGGTTTTTTAGGGTCTGATATTCACCATAATTAGCCATCTTAAAGACGCACATTCCTACTAAGTTAGAGAGAATTGAAAAAAATCCGATGAAAATTAGACCAAATCAACGTTTTGTAGTCCCCTGTTTTCTCCTTCTAAACTAGAACGATATATTTGTTTACCTGAAAAATTAGAAAAAGTTTTGGTGATGTTTCTGATTTTCCTTTTTATAATGCCGTAAATTGTTTTTGTGGATATCTCAACTCAGCGAAAATCCAGCTACTTTAATTATGTTTTTTTGAAGTTTCATATCTTCATTTTCAATTTAATTTCTGCAAAAATAAAACACAAGGTCACAGCAAAAGTCCTTTACCTTAAGCACATAATACTTAATAGTACAAGTACCTTAAGTTAGTTAATAGGCTGTAAGTTTACTTGTTAATCAATCACGCACGGTTGAACGGATTTGGATAAAATTTTGCATATAAAATACCATGACGTAGAATAGGACATGGGAAACATTTTTATTCCGATAGTCCCACGGGAACTGGAACCATGCGAGTAAAACCGCTAGCGGCCACTTTATACATTTTTTAAACTTATTTATTTATCAAATACACAAACATCATCTTATCACGTCACGATGTGATTTGCCTTCAACTTCTTGATTGTTTCCTAGTTGTGTGATAATTATTACGCAGTTCGCGTATCCAAAATGATATATTTGTAAACGACGTTCTATATTTTTCAAGCATGTTATCGAATTTTTTGTTATTTTTTTTATCATGAAGATTTCATCTCCATTCTCCATCCAGTATGAAAATTTCATCACATTTAGTTTTGTTGTGAAATAACCATAAATATTTTAATAAATTTACTGCATTATTAACTACGGTAGAATTCAATTTTTTTGTTATAATAAAAAAAAACGTATTCAAAATAATCCTTGATCCTTCCTTTTACAGTAAAAAAAAACCAGATTAGCGGCCGCGCGTCACGTTTTGTGAATAATATAGGTATAAATAATAAATATTCAATTTTATTAATTTTCTTTCGTATTTAATTTAATGAAGGAGTTAATTTTAGATTTTTGTAATGTATCGAATATTTGACACTGAATAATTATTGTAGCAAAATTAATGTAAGATGTGAAAATGGATAAAAGTTCATAAGTAAATAACGATGGATCTTTCAAGATCCATAGTTATGTATCTATTATTCATCTTGTCTGATATATTCTTGTCTCTATATCTTGTCTGATATATCAGACAAGATTCATCTTGTCTGATATATTTATATCATCTAATCTATATAAATAAAAATGAATCGCTGAAATTTAGGTATGTAAGTGTCTGACTTCAGACGACTGCACTAAATTGGATAATTAGTTTTTAGTTGTGTTCGTTATTGCTAGGACAAGGCTTGCATATAAGAAAATAGTAAAAAAGTATGTTTTTTTTTTAATTTTCACGAGGACGATGTATGGAAAGCTAGTTTTAAAAATTTATCAACGTATATTATACTCCATTCCTTATTAGCGTCATCCGTCTTGTTTTCTAGTTTGAGGGCATAGGTTACTGATGTATTAAACAAATAAGATAGTAAAAACTAAAATAAGTTTATGATTTTTTATTTTTTGCATTTTTCAATGCGATTTTTATACTTATGATAAATTTTAAATAGAAAAATATTGGAAAAAAAGTCTCGGTAGCTCAGTGGTTAGAGTATTGGACTGGATTTCCAAAGGTCGTGGGTTCGAGTCCCATCTGAGAATTCACTTGTGGCCGATTTGTTTTTTCTAATATTTTTCTATTTAAAATTTATAACTAAAATAAGATTTGTAGTGCAAAATTTGCTCCACATGATTGATTCCTAATATTGAAAAATGTACATTATCTTTGCTGTAAAATTTCGTTATTGTCTATTAATAATCAATATGACAAAATTTTAAAATATCAACGATGGCAAGATGTTCCTATGATTCAGGTAAAACTAAAAATAAAGCGGTTTTGAAGCCGTTAAGTCGTATTCGTATTGTCATATTACTAAATCGTATTCTTGCTCATAAAATACCCTATTACCGACTCAAATAATATGTAGAGCAAAGGTTTGACCAACCTAATTGTACATACAATTTTGTCTTACATAATTATAAACAAATTTTATTTTACAAACAGTTCTAACTTTCAAACAATGATACCAATTTTACGGTATGATTTTGAAAAGGAGCAGCAAAAATTCGGTACCGTTACGATTATGAACACATCAGTCCGTTATACAGGCTAAACTCATGTATAAGTCACTGCACCGTTATACCAGTTGGTGTCGATTGTCCTTGGAGTTTTTATGTAGATATCATCATGATTTGTATAATGAATTCCGAAAATCTTTTAAGTTGTATACGAGTACTATTACTGATAAAAAATATTGAAATCAGTCGTCGCTTCTCGCTTATCATCAATGTAACTACTTTTCACTATTTAGTACTGTGGTGATCGAATGTTTCCGCACTGCGAGCTGGCGCCACGCCACAGTACATTGTATGATTTGATTACATTTTGATTACAGAATAACTAACTAAGAATAACTATTACAGAATAACTATAATACCAGTGAGTATGAAAAGTCGTGACTGTTTGATTAAAATATCTTAAAGCTGAATACATAAAACGAATTTCGGATACAATATCTTGCATACTTAACTTTAGATGTAAGGAAGCCGCAATGGCTGTTAATAGACGCATTGTCATTATGAGATCAGCGATGACTCTGCTTTAAGGTCAACGATACAATAGACACCTTTTACGTACGCACACGTATACGTGTTAAGATGTGGAACATCACTAAAGACTGGTCTGATGGCAAAGTCATATTGGGTGGGTGGGTTCAATCATTACCTGGAACAAACATATTTAACTACTTTTGTTTGGTTTTGTTTTTATTAATTTATTTATACGTTTTAGCTTCGTTAGCTTCGTTGATTCTGATATAAAATATTTTTTTAGATTCTTATTTCTTGATTTCTATGATGTCTATTAGGTACCAAGTACCAAGACAGACACTGATAACAATTGACAAATAAAACTGACAACAATTCTAATGAATAATTTTGGAAGGCTTCCATTAGTATAATATCGTCGTGAGCCTTCCTAAGAAGCGATGATCATGCAATTAAATCAATAATAGTACGCATTATTTGTCAACATTACTACTGTATTCTTCATTCGTATACACACCGATGGTTTGTGACCTTCCATTGTGCAAACAGACGGTGTTTAGCGCTTGGACACGCTAATTTAGTTCGCACGAGCCAATGTTCCGTGGATGCTGTTTCTGCGCCAGCGCAACGGAAAACGAAAGGAGATATTTTTGAAACAATGTTTTTGTCGAACCGAACAATTCGGATGAGCAGCTTGCTTGACGACAATCGTTACGAAAGCGTAACATTTCAGTATTGCCCATTTTTTTAATTCGGCTATAAATAAGAGCTTTAAACAGATCTTATTTATTTTGATTACCAAAAATGGCGTGTGATATAACCCGAGAGACGGCAGATACAGTGATATAATGTATGCTTGCGAGGCGCTCTGGACTACTTTCTCTCGAATTCGGTCGCGAAAGTTGTCTTGCTGCACACTTTCTATAGTTCAGTGCATTCTCGTCCTGAGCGCGCAGATTATGTTCTACAACTTATTATATTATACAGACTGTTACGAGTAACGAAGTAGTGTCTTGCTAATAATATAAGGAAGGATGCGAGCAAAACGTGTGAGGCGTATATAAATATCTAGATGACTCGTTTCGAGGAAGGAAGTAGGACTATTTGATTATTAATATAATGCGTGATTAAATTCGTTGTCAACGTATCTGTTGCGATTGTGCCAAATATTACATTTTGATACCTTATCTATGATATAATATCATTTACGCGTAAATTTATGGTTCATGGATTTTAAACTGTGTCATTGAATTTATAGGTAATCGTACGACTTACGTAAAGTTTATCGATACAAACAATATATTATTATAGTTGTATATAATTTCTGAGAAAATATGAAGTATTGAAAGATTTAAGATTCTCTGCCGTTAGAATCTACTTTCACTCTAAGCTTTTACTTACTTGCTGAGTAACGTTTACGAGTACGAGTACTCAAATGAGTACCGTCTCTTAATTTTAATAAATTAAAAGTACCTAATATAAAATTTGTAAGTCGTTAGAGTTGTGTCAGGCAAGTTCTGCTTGATTAAATCTAAAACGTTAGTCATAACATAACCACGTGCTACTTCCAGTGTCGCGCATATATATATGTATCAAACCACGTGGTCGAAACATATAACCCGTTTAATAAGTTTGTTTTCAACTGCGGCGTAGTCAATGAACTTGCCGTGTTTATCAATGCCGTCTTAATATTGTATTAATTATTTTTACACTTGAATTGCGCCATTTCTTGAGAGTACGTAGTAAATCAAAACGCATGTTAGATTATTAAACGGCGTATTGTTATATTACGCTTATTTATCAACAATAACCATTTGAAAGTATATTTACAAATACAAAACTTTTATAAATTAAATTGTAAAAGTACCTATCAATCTGCATTTTGTGCTACGCTACAGAATACTAAATAGTACAAGTACTACGCTACGATGATGCTACGAAACTCGTAGCGCCATCTATTGCAGTATCCCAGATACGGCGCGACGAGGTTAGCTGGTCAGTGGTGCCATCTGTGTACGCGTAGCTTTACCGAGTTAGTTCTCCATTTTCTTAGATGGCGCGTGTGTCTTCGACGTTAGAAGAGCAACAGATAGAAAATTCTAGGAAATATTAATTAATTATAAGTGATTTTGATTCATCTATCACTACTTAAATGACCGTTCGGCGAAATAAACTTAGCTTTATTTTCAAAATTAGTTTTCCGATGATATAATTTCGTGGTAAATTAAATCATTGCCGGTTTTATACTAATCTGCAGAAAAAGCCAGCGAATGTAAACAAATCTTTCCGTTTTTGCTTTACCTAGGAACGGACTGCGGCATTTTTTTACGTTATTTGGAAAAGTCAGTTAATTGTTATCGTCAAGGGCGTTAGAATTCACAAGAACCAGGAAAAGATATCGCGAGGTCTTGTCGCCAAACGGCAGCGTCACCCCATGCGGAAGGGTCTTGAAGGGACCTTGACGCCTGGAGTTATTGTAGGTGCTCGCTGTAAATGAAGTCTGCTGTAAACTTTTTAGCATAAACTTGCGTTGTCGCTATGTTCATTTATGTTAAGGCTTTTTTACAATAAGTATTTATATTTCACGTCTGCGTTTTTTTCATGCGGTCATATGATATTAATCTAGTATCCATTTATATAGTTATTGTTGTAGTAACAACAGCAATGAACAATAGGTACATCTATCTATCTAACAATGTAAATATTTATCTTAATTTGTAAAATAAAAATAGTTTGACTTTAAACCAAAGCTAAGTGTTCCGATTCTCTCACTACTATAACAAAAAGTTGCTAGGCTTGGCAGTATCTGTTGATAAAACCTCATTCATGAGCAATGCATTGTGTACATCGAGTACCATGTCACATTACATTATTCAGGTACTTTGAAGCGGCTGTTTGTTAGTTATGAAGTATCAAATGTGACATGGTTCCACCGCAACGCGCATTTTTACGATTCATTGTGCTGTCAACTATGGATACTTGAAAGGTTCGCACGCAAAAAATTGTCATGAAAGACAGGGTTGCGATTGAGCGGTTCTTACCAATAAATTTCATATATTTATCTAAATTAACTGTTTCTTTTTATCGAATTTCCTTACAAAAATGGCAATGAATGAAAAAGTTAAGTCGTCAATATATTTATTTACAACGACATCAAAAATCCACCAACAGACCTAAGAATCTATAATGATAATTTACCTTTTAAAAATGTTAAAATTAAATTATTAAATCTTATTTTCCCACGCATAAACAATAGTCAATAAACCACTTCAAAGTGTAACGTACTGAAAGTATATTCAATTGACGAAACGCTTGAAAAAAATTTAAATAAATCGTCCGTACAAGAATAAAATTTCATAAAAGAAATCTTTAACACCTCAATGTCATACATAATAAGGATCTTTAGGAGTTCAATGATATCCAATGCCAGACTGGAGAAGACCTCGATGATAAAAATTATGTTCTTGCTGTGAATAAAACCTGCTGTAAATTGGACACTCGTGTATCTTGATCATTACAATAACTGTGCAGTTAATTAAAGACGGGAAATATTTTCTTTAATGCAACTGAGAAATGACACTTGACATTGAGATGTTCTTTGTAAAAGAATCTTACAGATGCATTGGTGTTATGTTTTTTTCTAAGTTTACCAATTAAATCTATATTTAATAAAGCTGGAAAAATACCATTTGGAATTGAATGTCGGACCGCGATATTTTTTTTTACAAAAAATTTAAACTTGGAATAGAAAATAAACCTTTGATGGCTACCTAAAAAAGAATGAATTTGGAATCATCTGGGAATCGGTTTCACTTACTTTGACAAAGTATGTAGAGAATCTGGATGACTTAGACGACCTCCGTGGTACACCGGTTTCAAGGTGTCGCCTTCTCTGAGGTCCTGGGGTTGAATCCCGGTAGGGGCAAACGTTTCTATGATGAATACGAGCATTTGTGCCCGAGTCGAGGACGTTTATATACATTCTACACATATATACTTATGTATAATTATATAGGGTGTTAAAAGACCCACACCGAAGCCGTTAATATGCGCAGTGTACCTACGTCAAACTACATAAGATTAGGTAAAAATAATTGCTGGGACAAGACTTTTATTTTTCGGTTATTTTTACCCGCAAAAAAAACGCGTGCAACAAGTGTGTTTGTCTCTAGAGGGCACGAGTAGGCGGCCGGGATTCAGTTTATTTCATTGGGTTTGATATTCATTGCGGTTTTGTAACTTTTAACAATAAATATCGACTTTGATCCTCAATAACTCCTCAACTATCAAGTTCCCAAATTTGGTTCGTTCCCTATACGAGAAAATGATAGTAATTATGGGGAGAAAACCTGGTTTTCGTTATGGGTCTATCTATTAACATCCTGTATGTATTTATATCCGTTACCATAGCATCCCATAACACAAGCCTTACAGTGCTTACTTTGGGGTTAGGTTAATTGGTGTGAATAAAAAAAAAACAAAATACATACTTAAAATAGCTGATGACAACAGCTAGTTTGTATTACCTACTCCATCAAAGTGAGCGATTTGAGTTTCAGTTACATTAATGTTATATTTTACTAAGCATTGAACATAATTTAAGTGTTACTAATGTTTGTATTAGTCATTCATTTTGTTAAAACATTAGCCAAATAATGTAAATTTTAGTCGCTAGCCAAAAATTGTTTCCGTGTTACCATATCTTTCTCATTCAATTTCAGAGTCCATTATAATGTTCAAAGGTAAAGAAACCCATCATAATCGTGTAGTACCTAGTCCTACAACGTGACTTCGTATTTAATATGACAGATATTTACCGGGGTATTTTATGATGCACATTTTATCTCCAACCTTGTGCCTCTCGATAACTCGACAAGGCTTGTTGTATCTTCTGTGAAGGTTGAAGGAAATGTATTTTTATAAAATTTTCAATAATAAACGTTATTTAATAAGTTTTGTGAAAGGTTAAACAAGATGATACGTATATTGTGACGTAGCGTTGTGCGAATCATTATGGCCGTGATGAACAATCATAGCTCTAGTCATAGCATTCACCTCTCTGAATAAAGTTTGTTGTCCTGACGGTCTTGTACCAAGATCGTAGACGTTTTATGAAGGGTTGAATGTACTACCTTTTAGCCTCCAAAATTTTCACCGATCAATAAGCAAATTCACATTGAGAATGAGCTCGTTCATCTCTTTTGTCTCTTTCTTCATAAAGCGCAATGAACTTGTCTAGTTACATAGTTTGACGACTCGTATTATTCTTTAAAACTTTCAGTAATTCTAAAAAAGACCCACGACGGTTAAAACGTATTTGAAAAAGGATAAAATAATTTCAAAACCCCCGACTTAATAAATAATTAAATATAGTAACTTTTATCGAACATTAGCTTTTTCCTGCTACTTCGTTCGCGTTATTTCGGGATGAAAAGTCTATAATAGTAGTTTTTTCGAAAATGTACACTTTTCCAAAACTTGTAGGTACTCGTAGTTTGAAAATGGGTAGGAATTAATAAAAACTTAATAAAATAAAAGTTATAGAAAATATGTGAGCTTTTATTACGTAGAAGATAATTTTGCTTTACGACGCACCGTTTTGAATATATACTCAGGAGCAAAAATATGGAATCACTTTTCTTACAAGTTGCAAAGAAAGTGATTCCATATTTTTGCTTGTAAGTATATTATAGCGAAAAACTGAATAGTCGGATCTTTCCCCCCTACCCCACTCCGGCGCACCTCCTAGAAGCGGGGATTTTTAATATGTTTACTCCCTAAGTACCCTGAACAACTTTATACGTTGAGGGGACTATTATATTATATGCATAATTATACGACAAATTATATTTCATTCGACAGTAGGTACGTTTTGCATGTAGTGTAGTATTATTTTATGTATTATTTAGTAGAGTTATATTTGGCGCATCTTTTATTTATTTTAATTACAAAACCGGCCGAATGGACCATCTAAAATGCACATGACAAATGGTTTGTTTTTTTTTTTTATGTAATAAATGAATTAACCCTTCTCTCTCGCTTTACTAACTAAAAGGTGGTGGTTTATATAAGGTTTATTTAAGTTCTTTTTATTGCTACTCTTGTATACAATCGAGTCGAGTGAGCTGACAAAACTATTAATGCGGAAAACTGAAAGGTTTAAAGAAAACTGTTGTTCATTAGGCGAAACCTTACTTGTATTAAGTTTTTCAATGTCATTGAAATAAGCTGAATAAAATAGGTTTTTGCAACGTGTTCGTTCGACCTTCGTTTATTACGTTCACTGTTAATTTTATAGATTTACGTTTTTATGAAAATTAAAGAGTTATAAAAAGTACTTAATTTTGATACGTTAGCGACTAGGTATGTCTACTATACCTACTCTCATTGGATCTTAACAGCTTTGTTTGACTTTTGGTTATGGAATTGACCTTCTTAATAAACTCGCACTTTCTACCATAAAACGGCTTAACTTTTGGATCTTAGGAGCATTTCATGTCATTCATTGTTGAGAAATTAAATTGCGGGCCCAAATGTTCCATTGTTAATAAAAAAAATATATATAAAAGCCATTGTGTCGATTTAATATAATGCTTCGGGTTAGAGATCTGTGACTGGAACCCCGTGTTGCCATGTTTAAAAACAATTATAGAACAAATCTTGCAATGCGAATAGCTACGGTTAATCTATTAAAGTTAGGTTTTTAATATTCCAGTCTCATGATTAAGCGATTTAAGATAAAGTGCCGTGTCTTTACCGTTCACTTTATTTTCGTTTCTTGTTAATTATACAGATTGCAATGTTCAGCTAATTTGGGCAGTCTAATCAGCCATTGAGTATAGAGTTAGTTGGTATCTGTTTCTAAATACTCATTAGCCTGACTAGGTATGCAAATGCAGCCGGAACAAGTGGTTAACCGTGCCGTCTAAAGTCTATGTTCTAGAGATATATTTTTCGCTCACCCATCCCGTAACAGACTCTAGCAAAATTACCATTAATAAATGTAAGTAATCGTAAAGTGAAAGCGCTAAGATTTGTTTACAATGTCAAAAACGTCACACACACATAGAATTACCTACTACTAATTAACTACCTACGTAGAATTATTGAAATTATAAGATATTAGTATATTCGTGTTTTATGTATGAATGTACATTTTTTTAATTATTTTGCGCAAACAAATAACTGTAACGAGTTAGTTGCGCATGTATTTATGTATTATTAAGGTATGATGAACCAATAATTGTGTAATGTTTGTTTGTATAGAAGTCGTACCACCTTAAACTGTCAGGCTGAAGGGAGAAAGACATTGTTATTAAAATTTAAATAAATTTAAATATTATTGATGGCTCTGTCAATTTTATTATTGAGAATCTTTATACTGCTTAGCTACTACTTATCTTAATATTTTGTTTGTTTTTGACGGGGAACAGAGCGGCAGCCAATGACGATATTAATTTTTCAAGAAAGCTTAGGTAATTTACCAAGGAAAGAAATAAATAATTACTCAATTACAACACTATTTGTATTGAATCTATCAAATTAGCTGTTTACCGTTTATTTGCACAGATGTGTCATTCATTAAATCTGAAACCTTTAGCTGAGTGTTGTCTGTTATTTTGTCACTATGATTTATTTATAATACTTATAAGTAATAACATTAATATTCAGTTTTATAACCAGTGATCGGATAATTGGATGCATTACCTAAATTTAGTTTTGGCTAGGAATATATAGAAGCGGCTTCTAAAACATATTTAGTTAATATAAATTCCGGGATTTGAAAACTTTCGATATATCTCGGAAACGGTACATCGTTGCACAAAAATAAGATATATTTTTTCGTCGTTCTACATAAATAAAAACATAAACCCCCATCTCAGAATCAATTGAGATAATAAAAAAATCAAAACTTCAAAAAAAAGTGCTGACCACTTTTCCATAGTTATTTCACTCGAAAATTCGGCTAAGTCGCTGGCCCACACAAAACCGATCAAAATTCGGGATTTTTTCGATACGAAAGTGCATTCCATAATAGCCAACACCTCAACTTTAAGTAAATTTGCATCCGATTATCCGATCACTGTTTATAACTTACAATATACTAGTTAAATATAAGGTACCTAAATAATTACCCAACTCAATTAATCTTTATTGTATAAAACAACAAAAAAGCGGGCTTAATGCTATTAAGCATTCACTACAATCTGGTAAAGAAGTGAAAGAGAAAAGACTAGGCAGCAAAGTAGAAAATGTGTATCAAAAAGTTAAACACGGAAAACAAACAAAATCCAAATAATAGGTATCTTAAATCTAAATAAAATCTAAACAAGTCTATCCGTTTCAGTTATATTTAACAAAAAATAATTCTATCTAATTTAAATAAATATTAAATAGAAAACATAATGTTATTTAAACATAAATATCATTAACAGCATACATAGGTCAGATACTACAAGGCTAAAGTAAACAACTGACATTCGAAATTGTATGTTATTATTACCCAACTATTGAACGAAGAGTTAATAAAAAAGTGTTATATTGTTTTGTGTGATTTAGGTTTAGTAACAGTTCTACATTCACGTGATGCTAAAACAATTAAGCCCATAACAAAGCGAAGTTCCGTTATTTCCGTTAATGTCACAGTCTAATATAATATCGGATCAACAGTTAACATGACCCAAAAACTAGAGAATTATTGAAATACATACTTAGTTGACGGTCGCTTAAGTCAAACTCACTTACTAATCATAATTTAATGTAAACTAAAATAAATATCAACTAGTGTTTATCCCGCGACTTTACCTGTCTGGATTTGAAAAATATCGAAAATATTAGAGATCATTTAAAATTTTCGCCACAATAATTAGCTTATATGCCCTTTCTGCAAATTCTAATGTGTAGGTATCTCTTGACAATACTAGTTCAGAGTTTAGGCGTGAAAAGTAAGACAGACAAAGTTACTTCCACATTTATAGTATTAGTGCGGATTTTATAATTTGTTCTTCATACAAACTTACTTCTACAAGATTTGTTTAAACCTAATCTGTTTAAGTTACTACCCAAAATAAATGAAAATTAACAAAAAAAATTAGACGTGCTAAGTAGGTATAACATATCCCGCCATACACAGCAACAATAAAATCAATCTATAATAATGATTTCTAAATATTAGAGTAATAAGTTCTACTTGCTTACTTCTAACGGATCTTACTCGTATAAGTTCCCACAGAGAACTCATTTACAAGTTTAATGTGAATGTAAATGATTTTTGTAAACACAAGGATCGTACGCATAAAAACAGATTTTCTTTCCAGTTAACAGTACTTTACAACGGTACATTATTGTTATTGGATATTAAAGGTTCTTCTGTATCGGTATATAAGACTTCTTTCTCAAAATGACGAAACGAAACTGGTCACAATTTAAATTTTCTTGAATATTATAACTAGAATTTCATGTTGTGATTCGGACAGCCTTTTTGTTGTACAGTCGCGAACCGTGATTAACGTGATTAACGTAACGTGATCACTTACTTATCATATTAACTTGGTAGTGTTATACGAATGCCGCCATTTTTCGTTATTGCAATGTGACCATAGCAAATAACATATATCCTTACGCAAAACCATCGTAACCCGATTTGCATTACAATAAGCAGCCCCAGCACCGCGCAAGTGGTGTCGGCATCAAAATCGGCTGCATTTGACAGATGGATGTGATACATTGCTGCTTCTTTTTACACAATGAAAACTTACCAAAGCAATATGTCACATCCATCTGTCAAATGAAGTCGATGTCGATGCCGACGACACTTGCGCGTTGGGACACAGCGGCCCTACCGTGCAAGTGTCGTCGGCATCGACAAGAAGAAGCAGCAATGTGTCACATCCATCTGTCAAATGAAGTCGATGTCGATGCCGATGCCACTTGCGCGGTACAGCCCCAGGTTCACTCTACCCATTGCACCATATGACAACAATGGTTAAAGCCAAACATTTCTTGTCCAAAATACCAAGAAATATTTTGCTGTCTCCATGCATTGCGTCTCATTGTTGTCGGAATAAAGTAAACGTTTCGTGCGCTGAAGGTTTCATTGAAGACCTTCAGCCTATTACATGGATGACGGGTTGCTTAACATTGCGTTTAACACAAACACTCGTGCTCACTGTGTCGGCTGTTTCCGTTCGACACTATTCACGTATTCATATTAGGCAATGACGACGTCTTTGTCACATTTATCGTTTTCTACTATCGATATTTGGAGGTATTGTATGGGAGAAACAGCCAGTATGTTATTTGTTATTATTTTTTTATCTACAAAAGCTAGGCCTTTGCTTTCATCATACCTGGGCCCTTATTCTCTATGACCACTTTGCGATTCCTTGCTTCAAAACCACGCCAATATCGTACATGGTTACGACATTTTCAAAATTCGTATTCTCTATGACACTTAAATGAAACCGTGTGATATGAACGTGACTTGCGCGTGGTTTGAACTGTCAAAAATTCCACGTTTTAGAAACGCGTGGAATCAACGTGGAATCTGCAAGGAATCGTTGTGACTGTGAAGAAATTTATTGTTTTTGTGCTAAAAACTATTTAAATAAATCTATAACGTACCTAAGGCCAAAGACCTTCTAAACACCATCTCTTTCTTTAAGTATTTCAGTGAAATTTAGTGTCAGCTATTTATATTATAATCTACTATTACTAAGATTTTGTAAATTTTGTATCGAATTAAACCACATGTAACTATAAAACTATTTTATTATGAACTTTTATGTAAGTATTTTGCACGCAACTACCGAAGACCATTCTTGATCTACACTTATACTTGTGAATCACATTTTTAAACAAATTGATTTCAATGAAGTAAGATGTTTTAGTTTTACATCGCTTTTAAATCTGGAACAAATGCAAAAGACATATGTTAGGGGTTATGTAAGTAAATTAGATATTATAAGGCAAGTAACTTGTAACATTTTTGGGAGTAACAAACGATTAGGTACTTACAATAACAAATCGCTTCAAATAAAATACCGCCAAGTACATCAAAATTCTTCAAACAAAATATACTCGTAGGTACAATATTAATGTTTTGAAGTGTATGTATATATTTCCATTGAAATACTAAGTATTATTATTTCTTTCTTGTAATAAACATATAATAAACAGACCAAAATTGAATCAATTAACTTTCATTGTAAAAATCGATAACAAGAAATAAAAAAGTAAAAAGGAACGTTCAAAAACGTTCGAACGTTTTGGTTTTGCTGCGTGTTTGTTTGAATTATTGTGTAATATTTTTTCTTTGTTATTGCTAAAATTGCATTGTTATTATATAAACGATTAAATATTAATATAAACGTAATAAATCACGGTTAATTGTTAGTGAAATTAAATTTTGCAAGTAATAAATTTAAAATCTTAAAAGTTTTAAGTTTAGTTTTCGAACGCACTTGTGACTTCATAACGTACCAAAGACAATTTGTCTTAGAGGTGTCTTGGAGCGCGGTGGGACTTACAGAATAGAGTTGACCAGATTCCTTACCGTGACAAGATACGATATTGACGGGGTTTATGCGTGGTAAGGTTTAAGTGTGGAATCTAAGTGGTCATAGTGAATAAGGGCCCTGATGTGGAATCGCGGTTTACTCGGACTCATTCACCACTGACGATTTGGCTGTCTTATCTCTAACTGCTGGAGCACAACAATGCTAAAATCATTGTTGGTGACAGAGTTAGAAAAAGTTGTCTTAGCTAGACAGGCGGACTAAGAACATGCCCTACCGCCAACCAAATATAATACAAAATTACCCCCACTCTGGGAATCGAATTTGGACCTCTGCATCTGATACCGACCACTAGACCCAAGAGACGGTTAAAATCTTCCTTTATATATCTAAACAACATTTAGTATAATCCCCCTAACAAATACGCAATAAGGTGACCTAAGCTTAACTATATCGTTTATTGTTTTCTAATTGTTATACGTCATTAAGGCTGCAAATTTATTCGAATCGGATCCGAGCGACGTTTATTTCCTGGT
Organism: Chrysoteuchia culmella; assembly: GCA_910589605.1. Classification (NCBI taxonomy): domain Eukaryota; kingdom Metazoa; phylum Arthropoda; class Insecta; order Lepidoptera; family Crambidae; genus Chrysoteuchia; species Chrysoteuchia culmella. The sequence goes on along the minus strand of OU342651.1, from coordinate 12,701,764 downwards.
CCGGAGTCGAGTCTGGTATTCCTTGTATCTTGCAAAATTGAGCGGCAATTTTCCGTAGAATCTACGTATAAGTTTTGACGTCACAACATATTCACCGTCACACATCCTTGTATTAACGATTCAAACTAATATTTATAAGCTATACCATAATTTTAATTATTTTTTGCCATGTGAATATGTTCTGCCTAAGGTTTTTAAATTAACATCGGAATATAAAATAATCTCATTAATACTTATATTTTAGTTATAGCGTTATTTAACATAAATTAAATCGGTATTAATATAAAAGTCATCTCCATCACTGGGTGAATTACTCTCGGTTAGACAAAAGCAACAAAAGCAACCTCCATTTCTTTCAGTAATGCATTTCTTATAGTGTTAAAAATATCATCATTCTTTATAGCGCGCTCCAAAGTAGTAAAATATTCGTAACCATCAAATAAACTATAATATGCTATATCTGTTTTCTGTATGTTAATGAACATAGTGACACCTAAAGAAGTCAAGTTGGCAATGTGTCGAGTGAAGAAACCGATTTATCTACCCGACCGGCTGCATACCTGCTTCTGTCCCTAAAAGTTTCACTACGAACTTATTTGGAAAATCGAGTTTTTCTCCACAAATCAGGTTCTAAATTAACATAAATAACCTACTCAATGGAAAAACAAGTGCAAATGTGCTTAAGGTGAACGTGTGGACATCGAATTACCAATTATGGGATAATATTGTTTATCGAATTCTAGCATTAGCGTTACTTTACGGTCTTAAGATATAAAAAAAATCATTTTTACACGAACAGGAACGTTAATAAATAAACATGATATGTAAACATTAAAAGACTGTTTAGATCTGGCACGACTTAGTTTAATTCTAGTATTAGAAAAATTATACGATTGATAAATAAAACGTTAAAGATGGCGTTGGGCTATCATCTATTAAAGACGTCGAAGCCAAATTACAAAACCAATGCCATGTAGATCGAATTAGCGAGACGCAATTTACATAGAACCACAATATCGTCGCACTCATGAGCCAAGGCCGATGACCTGAGCTAAACGGTCACTTTGACGGGGCATCTAGCATATAATCACTGACCGCAGATACGAAGCATCGCTATCACACTTCACAGATAGATTACGTGAAAGTCTGCATTACGATGTGATATTAGGAAAGGACAGTTCCACAAATGTATGGAGGGTTGGCGTCTTTTCGAAAATCCCTGCACACCATTCAAATCTTGTTCAATCGATAGAGTACATAATAATACTATTTTAAATAATATTAACAATATATTTAATAATCACCTCATTAGGTTCTAGGACGGTAGCGAAATGATGCTTTCCCCCCGAAAAGTAAAATATGATAATTATCATTATTATTATTTTTTAAACATTATTATCATATAATATATTGTAAAAATGATCGGCTATTCTTATATCGCCAGATAAAATTGCAAAAATTGAGTTATTTTTAACCTTAATCTAGAAAATAATACTGATGAATAAGTGCATTTATCTCGGAATGGATACGGTTTAGAAATGTGCTATCTCAATAACTATTGTTCGTACATATATACTCTGTCCATTGGACAAGGTTTGGATGGTGTGCAAGGATTTTCGAAAAGGCGCCAAAACTAGACATTGCGCTTTGTCTTCCATCTTTCTTCCATCTATTAGCATTCGTGAGGCGTGTATTAAATCTGCATTTCTCAACTAGACGTAGTCGTGACGTAGTTTGGCTGATCGCCGACCGGGGATGCCGTCACTCTTGGATCAGCTATCGCCCGTCCCTCACCTTGAGAAGTTAATCACATCTTTTAATAAATCACCAGCAAAACCGCTTTTCTATAGCATGTTTCTCTTAGACTACTCTTTTAGTTGTTTATGTTTTCACTATTGGGATTATTTTTGTTTATTTGCTATCGTTTATGTTTGAGTTATCTTCCATTTTATAAATAAGAGGCTTCACGTGTGGTTGTTTACTAATTTTGGGCAGATTTACTTTAAATTATTTTACGTCTTCATGATCTTATTGAAGAGGTATTGTAAGCTATACCTATTCATAAAAGGTGTATTCCTTTACCGTTCTACGCTAATCACAAAGTGTCTGGCTTTGATTATTAATCCACGTAATTAAACATTACTCATCATAACAAAGAACACATCCAGGGTGAAACTAGTTTTTTTAATGCGCAGTTAACTCAGATAAGCGGTCATGTAGGAAATGATGATACTGGAAACGTAAACAAACAATTTATAGTTAGTAACTGAATTGAATATGTCGTAAAGATTTACCAGTTTAATTAAAGATAGTTACCAGATCTGGTTTTGAATAATTTAACATAATTGTGCTTGTTTCATCCGACCGAACTGAAAGATTAATCAATGTTATCAAAATACATATATTTTCACAATTGGTGCGTAAATATTTGTGCCAAAGTCTTAACCGACTATCAAAATATTTTCTGATGTAATTAGGTCATTTGTGACATAAGAAATTTTACTTTTACTCTCCGTATATGGACTGATTTAAGTATCACGTCTGGATGTCATGGCTGTAAAGTATTTCACTTATATTTTGAATGATGACATTCACCTTAACGTTCTTGTTTATAAAAGTATAAGGAAGTTCACTTTTACTTTTTGGAGGTTATCGGCTCTCTAGATTACCGAAATAAATGATAGAATAAGAATATTCCCTGTAATTCTACTAGGAATTACTTTTGTGTTTCTACGGTTTAATCCGATTCGACAATAAGTCTGATATAAACAAAAACATAAATCATAGCTCCTTTCAAAACTGAATCATTCAGTCGATCATTTTACACACCTCGTACACGCAGAGAAATATCTGGCTACCTATACGAGAAAAAACACTACTGTAACTAGAACTTCTGTTTGCAACCGTGACAGCAAGACTCGCGAGTTGACTTTACAAAAACTATTCTGTTATTATTTTTACCTATCGCTTTATTAATGACAACTAGATGGTTCGTGTAACTGACCAAACAAAATATTACTCACTACAAGATAAATATTGCGCCTGTTACAATACCAATGTAATTGTAACCATACGTCAAGTAGACATTACTAGATCGATTGTAAGGACTACTATGCAATCTCGTAAACATTAAAATATTTTTTTTGGGTTTATTAAATACTTGGCTGTATCTACTAATGAATTTGTGTAACTTAACGACGTGAACTTTAATAATAACTATTCGTATTGCATCGCTAGCTTTATGATTTTTGTTACAAGTACAATACACATTGTAATGTTAGCATCCTAGGTATTGTTACAGCTACTATTTCGTATGCAGTACCTACTGCGGTTTAGATGAAGCCTGCATTCTAGTGCACTTACAGTACTAACGGGTACTCTCAGGCTTTTAGTAGACAAAAATACAATTTTATTTGTCTTGTGTAAATAAAACTGTATTTTCTCCATTAATAGCCTAAAACGGATCCGTTGTTGGTGCTGTCAGTCCACTGGATTGCAGGCGCTCCATCTAAACACAGTCCTTAGAGCCATCAGTACGTGTTACGTCTTTAAAATTTTATAAAAGAATGCCTTTTTCATTACAATGTCCAAAGACTCCGACTATCTAGTATCATAATAAAAATAAGTCGAATACAGAGTTAATAAATTTAACAGGTGTTAGAATCATAGAAATTGATATTATCGGCATTTTTGTTAAGACGTCGCACGCGCTACGGCTCCATAGACAGGTTTAGGTTTCCTGGAATCAAAAATAAAAATATCAAGTACATAGAAAAATTACATTTATTTATAATCATCACAATCATAGTGCAATATCTATACTATATCTATCATTCCTACACATCTTAGAAGTACCTATTCTAATGAGCGTTTTGACCAATACCACTTCTAAATAACAATGTTTTAAACATAAGATTATGAGGCTGACATGAGCCAACTAGCGCAGCCAATCGATTTTATTTTATTTCTTCATAATAAGCCCAATTTCTAAAAAATATATCAGTCAAAGTCTTGTGAATAACGCCTAATAATTATTGAATAACTTCACACAATTTGCAAAGCATTTAAACAGTTTTAAAACGGTGTTTTGGTAAAAGTGGCCACTTTTAGTTCAAATCCGTTTTTAAACTATTGAATGCATTTTGTAATGTTGTAACGTTATTCAATAAATAAGTATTAGACGTCATTCACAAGACCTTGACTGATTCCTTTAGTTAGAAATTGGGCTTCTTTAGAATAAATCAAATAAAATCGATTGGCGGCGCTAGTTGGTTCATGTCAGCCCCTTAACATAATTTGTACTTTTTTTTCATTTAAATAAACTAGTTATAAATTATAAGTTATAGTTATAAATTATAATTAATAATCACAGAAAAAATATTGTTATAATACTTCTCAATACAGTCATCTGGGTTGTAACTTTTAAGAGTAGGTTTTTCAACGGCTGAAAAAACACAAAATATTGATTAAAATAATTAGGTAAGTATTAATTACTTACATAGGTACATAGTTACAGGTGAATAAAATCATGTTAAAAATAGGAGATACTTACAGGGCTGCTGTTGGTAAATTGTATTTCTGGGCATTCTTCTTAGTTAGTTAATTTGTTCCAATTATCCAAGATTTTTAAAAATTTGGCCCGATCTCCAATTGCAGGGATTAGTTCTCTAAGTAGAATATTGATTAAAATAATTAGGTAGGTATTACATTACTTACATAGGTACATAGTTACAGGTGAATAAAATCATGTTAAAAATAGGAGATACTTACAGGACTGCTGTTGGTAAATTGTATTTCTGGGCATTCTTCTTAGTTAGTTAATTTGTTCCAATTGTCCAAGATTTTTAAAAATTTGGATCTCCAATTGCAGGGATTAGTACTGTCGAGCATCGACAGTGTCAATATTGTTATATTATTTACTGAAAAATTATAAAGATTATTATCACGCATGCAAGAAAGTCCCAACGCAAAAAGCATAATTTTTGACCTAGGGGGAATCGAATACTTGGCTAAGTAACCTAGGTTTTATAAAACAAGCCTATTGAGTAATTATCCAATTCGCCTGTTTTGGATCTTAGCTGATATTCGGTGACCTGTGTGCCAGACTGATTAAGATGAGATGACTGTGTCTATCTACCTACTAACAAATCATTTATCGCGTTTCCTTATTAAAATGAAATTCCACGAATAACTGCAAAACTTTTAACTGTAAACTTATAAAGTCATTAATGTACCCAATTAACTACTTAATTAAATTGAATAAAAGCTATGAACACTACAAAACAAGAAGATTGTTATACCAAGGTACCAACTTACCTTCAAAAGTATAAATATATTGAGGTAAGCCCCACTGCTGCAATAACTGTGGGATATCCCCATCTATGTCACCAGACATCACTCAAGTTTAATAAGCAAACTCTTAAATAATTGGTAATACTACATTAAGTTGAGTGAGCGCTCAGCGCGGTCGAAAACACAATTCACAATGGCGGGCGGCCGCGGCCGGGTCGGCTGGCTGGTTTTGTCACGCAAATTTTTTGATTGTTTACAAAAACATAGTTTTAAATAAACAGAACAAGATACTGAGCTATGAATACCACCTCGATTGTTATTGTAACATTACTATTTTAATGTTTTAAAACACACTAACAGAATAGCACGGATAATTACATACATTGTACCGTTTACTGTTTCCGGGGTGGTTTTTACTATAATATTCTTGTTAAGCTATAACACTATTTTAAAAGTAAACCAAACTCAACGAATATTATACGACACTTAGAACGATATGTACTGCAAACAACAATGTAGTTGTAATAAAAAGATTATTGTTTTGATTACAGATACACTCGTAGTCCATCAGTACATTGTAAATCATTAACCGAAACTAGATCATTTAGTAACTGCGAATCCCTGTTTCTTAGTACATACAATACATTAAATACATATTAACATAATTATTGTTAAAGATGCAATAATTTTTGATGTTTTGGTTCATTAATATTTTTTTGTGGGCTACATTAATCAAATAATATAATGAAACATACGATTAGTAAGAGTGAATAATAACTCGTAGAGCTAACAAGGACCAAGTATTTCAAACTAGAAAAGTTGTAACCTAGTTTAACTATTCGATTCAGTAGTTCTGTTTGTCACCAATTTCTCTGCGTGTAATGTTATTTTCACGCCTTAATAGCAATTTGTATGCATTTATTGCATGAATCATATCACGGTAGTATAGTAGTAGTAAATAGGAAGTGCACACAAAGAGCCATTTTTGCGCCTCATCAACAAAAGATGAACTGAACTGATCAATGTGCAAAACTTGATGGATAAACAAAGGAATGCAATGATATTCGTGTCTCGTACCAGGTAGCTGTGTGTATCACACAACGTGCGTGGACGTGTCCCGAAAACGTTATTTTTCCGGTTTGTTAGACTAGTTTTGTCTCGTTCACGAGACCCGTTACTTCAGTAGTCCTATTAGCGACGTTTCTGTCAACATTGCTGGGTTTGTTGACGTACCGGCACCGGTGAGTTGTTAACGCTAGGCGCTAGGGACATTACACGGGATTTAAAACTCTTTTGTGAGAATATTTTCGGCGTATAATCGGTCTATATTTATTATATAATACAGCGTAGTCTTTACACGGCAATAAACGACCAGGTTGATGACAAAATAATTACCAGATATATTTCTTGAGCGAACTGTGCGTGCGTGTTCCAACAGAGTCATAAATAAAGTTTAGTGTTGATATATTGTACTAGTTTCTAAGAATTTCAGTAAGTGTGAGTAGACTTCGTCTGCCTTATACATATAAAATGTTACGAACAGGAAAATGATATTCAGCAGTTATGAAATGTGAGCTCATATTACTCGATTTACCTATAATATGAATGATTCGAGAGGCTTTGTCACTACGTGGGCTCCTTGACCCACTTGTGTGCGTGACAGTCTGACAGTGGGCACTGCAGTCAATGATGGGCAACTTTCACCCAAATATATCGTCATCGCAATTTAACCAAACTTTTCACTGTTTGCGAATTGGAAACGAATTGCGGATCTCATGTTTGCCATTTGGGAAAATAAATAGTTGTACTACGACGTAGCTGCTACGATTTTTAAGAAAAATAAAGTACAACAAAGAGAATGTCTGCTGCTTGAGTGTTTTTGCTGTATTTTGAAAGTGATGTACGAGTATGGTTAACATTAAAAATAAACAACGTAAACTTTGAGTATTTCATTAGCGCGGCACCCCCTAACTTTTTCAATTTATGGATTAAGAATTATCATTTTTAATACAATGAGGAAAGATAAAAGAAATGATAAATGATTTAATTTATCAAATCAATTAATAGATTGTTTACTTATTTACTAACATCTTTTCTTATGTTGTTGATTGTTTACGGGTTGATATCGACCACCTTGTAATTTTATGTAAATAAATTGTTTTTATAAAACTAAATATTTAATTTTTTATTTTATATAAAAACTAAAATATGATATAATATAAAATTCGCAATATTCTCTCAATCTTTTGGCAACAAAACACACGTCAGTTGCGTTCATTTATCATATCCATTGTACTCTGTCAAGGTCTCCGATTATACCGGTTCAAAATTAGGTAACTGAAAATGAATTTGAGTTCCGGTAATACTCTTCGCTTGCCGTGGCCCACTGACCGCGATACTTAGTACATCAGAAGTAGGCGTTTACTTTTATAGGCAAAACAGGTCTCACACGCAGTTATTATACCTTGCCAGTTGCTTTCCGAGACGAACTTGAAACAAAGAGCATTAGCATGTGCCGGGACAATAAATAAATGTGACATATTTTGTGCAACGCAATTCAAAACGTGCGGCGTTTGTCTACAGTCTACACGTAATCAAACAAATTAATGCCGGTACAAAGTTTTCCACTTCCGTACAGCTGATCTTATTAACATCGTCAAATCTTTTGTGCTAAGTCTGTGCAAAGTAAACTTTAATGAATGATTCACTTACTGCCTTTTTTCTAAGGTAGGAAATACATTGTACGAAGTCCCTTGGTGAACAATGACAACTTAATGATTAGTAGGTCAAATTAACTAATTTATTTGTTAAGTGGTTCATTAAATAATGGATCTTATTTAACTAATGCGCATAGTTTTGATGAATGATTTAGCTTTAATCACTATTATCTGTCTATTTAATGTGATTTCTGCTCGTAAGCAAAGTACTTCATAGTAAAGCGTGCTTCTAAAAATATTTAGAAGTTTATCCTACATTCTCAACCTAAAGACCAAACGTGGCATACTATTTTGGCAGTCGACACTTTCTCTTAGCTTTGTGGCACATCTGTTGTGTTTAATTTTGACGCAACAATAAATTTACTCTAGACAAAATAGTAGAGTTTTTTTTTATTTAACTTGTACAGTACACGTTAAAAGTTTCATACGTGAATTGTATTTTTTTACAAAATTATATTCGTAAATTTGACAAGTTAATTATCATTTTGTGTTGATACAGAACTAGTCTTGTCGATATATTTCTTGCGAAAGTTTTGTAGCGTATGCTCGACAGTTTAATAGAGGTGTAAGTTCTGCCACAACATTTCTCATATACGAGGAGCTAAAGAATGCTCCGTTTTAATATCGCCTTGGTTGATGGCAAAATCTCGAGCGAGCTTCTTGTAAACCAGTCATATACCTAAACCTGGTACACATTATATTTTTTTATTTTTGATTTGTTTTTTTATGTGATAAATTTATCACGAAAATATACTCAGGTATATTGGTCAGTGCATTGGGCCGGATTCCCAAGGGCGGGCTTTGGGCGGGTTCGAATCCCGTCTGAGTGACATGAGACGAGCTGATTTTTTATTATCTAGTTTATTTTCTTGATTAGAATTTATCACTAGTACACTTTGTTTGACCAACGATTTTGAACCGAAATCAAAATGCTAAGTTCTGAAATTGCATTCCCTTTGTTTTTCAACTCTTATGTACAATCGTGAAGTGACGGCTAAAAGTTCAGATTTCGAAAACACCACGTGCTACCGCGGTATGTTTAAAAATATTGAATATGAATCCATAACCTTTTTATATTTAATACATAATCGCTATACTGTAAGAAATTTTATTTTTCATATCTATTTACAGTTTATTTTCATTCATGAGTATACGTAGGCTAGGTCCTAATTTATGTAATGTTTCTAAGTAATAAATTATTTCATATAAACTTAATGGTTTTCTATATTATAACATTGCATTGGGAAGGCCCTTTTTATTGTAATCGCGTGCGTAGCGTTTTTTCCTCTTAAGATATTAACCGTATCAATTTAGGAAAATACTTGTTCATAAATGTTAAGTAATTACCCATACAAATAGCAAGTTACCGCTAATTGATTCATTAATACAATTTTACGAGTAGAGTCGACTTGAGTTCGACATCGATTCGAAGGTTATCGTCGCGCCGATGTCAGTGACCAGTCACGCCCACGCATGCTCTGTATAGTTGTATACAAACATCAGTATTTTACAATGAAAGCTGAAGCTTCGGGAATCAAGGGAGATGAGGTTTGTGTATAGCGAGCTTTAGCACGATACCGTTTGACGAGTCGATGCGCATTTGACATCGATTCCGAAGGTTATCGGCGCGAAGTCAGCGACCAGGCTCGCCCACATGCGCGTATACAAACACGCACGTAAAGTTTGCGAATAATCGCATTGCAAATATCCTTCACGGTTTCATGCACTCGATAGTGAATCTGAGACGGTTCCTAATGAAAGTAAATTATCTAATCAACCGGCCACTATTATATGTAGTTATGATTTTATCTTCTGCGGCGTATAAAGACAAATGAAGCTAATTTGGTACTCAAAGATTAATTTTTAACAACATTAATATATTACGTAGGATTTAAATAGTTTTGATATCACTACCGCAATTCTAACGCTTGGTATGTTAGTGCATCTGCACTTCAATAACAATTGAAACGAAGATAACATGTAATCTGTGCTGATTGATAGGGTTATCGCAGAACCTCACTACAATAGTATTATATACAACATTCAATATTATAATGATAGTGAATAGGAGACAGAAAATCACTTTTACTTTAGGTGAGCGAAATAATCCTATAAAAATTACAAAGAGCACCTGTCTGCCTTTGAAAGCGTTGAACGGGTTAACAGAGGTTTAACCATTATTCACCCTTTTGTAAGTTTAGACAACTCATTATGACGTAGTATCAAGCAAGATCCAGTGCAAAAAGCTTGTTTTAAGCCGTTTAAAATACCATATTGAAATCTTGGTAGTACTCGTTATAAATAGTTTTAACTTCCTTTGAGTTTATTGGTAGTTGATCTTGATTCGGTTATAACCTGTTTGTAGTGGCATCGTGCACGTTAATATATTGTTTTGCGAATGGATTTAGAGTTGGGAGGGCAATGGCCGTCCTTCCTGCCGCCATTGGCCTCCCTCTCAGCTTTATTATCTTCGTTTCTGAGACAAATACAAAACTGACTTGGGTATCTTAGTATTTTTGATTTTACACTTAATTTTGGAATGAATTAAAATTGGATGAGAAATCTTAAAAGTCTCTCCAAAAATAAAAAAAAATAAAATTTTGGACAACTTTGTTCTTCTTAATTTTTTCCATGTTATCAAAACATCTTTTTTTAATCTTAATGACATAATTAGGTGCGCCTAATTTGCAAAATTCTTAATAGAGCCATATAAAACAGATTTTTCATTCAGGACTACTCAGTTATTTATAGCTGTTTATTGAACGCACACCCCGTCGTGACGGGCGGCGTCGCTATCACATCAGCTGATCCGTGTAAACAACACTAGCGAACCGCTCGCACTTGCGCTCTGCGACTTTCGAAAACATCTGGATTTTCCAAATTTATGGTGAACTATAAGGGCTTCAATATTTAATTTCATAAACAAAGAAGTGTATTATTGTTTAAAAAAATGAGAATAGGCCGGTCGATCGACATGTCCCGTTAACGAACGCGCGCTACCTACGTTACGTATAAAGCGTGGGCTGCCCCTCCATCGCGCCATTAGTTCAGCGCCCGTGCGCGCGGTATCACGTATCGTCGGCTCTCGCTCCGCGCTCGCTCTCTCGACTCTATGTGTATACAAGATAGCCAACAAACATGCATTTTTGTATTCAATTGCACGATTGGTTTTATCAAGAAACCATCGCGACGGTGGACGCTGCGAGCATCACAGCACGACAGCACAAGCAGCAGCAGCGGCGGTCATCGGCGGCGACGCCGCCGCCGCCGCCGCCGCCCCCGAGGATTCCGGTTGAAGAACTAGCACAACATCTTCAACGATACATACTGACGAAAACAACAATGTGGACTCGCGGCTATCCTGTGGAAATAGAATCGAATTCGACTAAAGCTATGATGTATATAAATCCGCCGACTCGGCCTAAACCTCGGCCGGCTACATCGTGGGATGTGAACGCTCCTGAGTTTGTGCCCGGTTCGCAAACTGACAGTGGACGAAGTTCTTGGGGTTCGACACCCCGCTCCGACAGTGATGAAGAAGCGGATACAGTGGAACATGTGTGTGTGCGTTGTGATAGAAAATTTAAAATGACTCGTGAAGGTGACTATGTTCAGGAGGAGTCATGCTTTCATCATTGGGGTCGTATGATGGGAAACAGGTTTGAGTGCTGCAACAAGTTCGTCGGTGCGAATGGCTGCACTTTATCTCGGTTTCACGTATGGAATGGCACGCACGTCGGCATGAACGGGCCGCTCGAGGGATACGTGCGTGCGCGGCTGCCCCGCGGGGGAGTGTATGCAGTGGATGCTGAGATGTGTTACACAACTGCCGGCTTGGAATTGGCGTCCATCGCCTTTATAGCAGTCGATGGCCACATTGTTTACAAAGAGTATGTGAAACCTACTGCGCCAGTTGTGGACTGTAATACTCGTTTCTCCGGCATCCGACCTCGAGACCTACAGACGGCAGAGAAGACACTTCGAGACGTGCAAAATGACATACTTGGCTTTGTGGGAACTGACACAATTTTGATTGGCCACGCATTAGAGAACGATCTCAGAGCGTTGAAGTTACTACACACTACTGTGGTGGATACGAGCGATATGTATCCGCACGCAAGAGGATTTCCTTTGCGGCGATCTTTGCGTTCTCTATCTATTGAAGTACTCGGACGTCCAGTCAGGAATCGAAAAAGTGGCGGTCATTCGCCAGTGGAGGACGCTCGTGCCGCTTTAGACTTAGTACTTCTGATGGTGCATAGGGACCGTGCAGCTGCAAACCAATCTGGAACACGCACATCGAGTCAGCTGTCCATGCTGCAGCCATACGATCCGTTGGTCTGTGCCGCGTAGCATTCGAGTGATCTAATAATTATACGACGACTGTTCTTACGGACAAAAACTGTTATTGTTGACTAATGAAAATGTCGAATCTTTAAAATGTGTGAACGGACTTTTAGTGACATTATTACGTTGCCGGAGTTCGCGTACAAAATAAAAATTGTATGTGCCTTCGAATTGCAAGATTTGCAATAAACGTAATATTTTTTAAAAAGAACCTGTATTATTATTTCACCTATCACGAGTAAGTTACATTGGCAGAGTTTATTCCTAGTTAGATTGCACTATTCTATGGCACTTCCGCTCTTATATTAACGATACGTTTTTAAGGTTAGTTTTTCAAACATAATTATCTATTCTTGAACATCACTGACATCAACTAATATCAAACCAGTATTTTTATTTGCATGGTTGACCGACATTCATATCAATGATTGCGGGTTCAAATCCTGCTAACGGAAAATATTTGTAACGTTAGTCTACTTTAAAATTAGTGTCGATAGAACTTTAATTCACATTGAGTCCCCATTATCAAGATTCAGGTAAAGGAACTCATTACGTATCGTATTAATAATGTTTATTATTAGATTGTATTTATCTATCGCGGCTATAGTAGTATCTTTATCGTTTTCATTATTGTCTGCCAAAGTATGACTAAGCATACGCTGCCTTGCTTATTTGTTTTTTCTCACGAACTGACTCAACCGAAATACTTCTGGTTTTCTTGGTAGAAGTGATGACGCTTATATATAACATCCTTATATTTCATAATTGATTCATCTTTTAAATTCATACCTGCACATACTTGCATGCCAGTAATTTATTGTCTTTTAAAAACCCCCAGACGAGTGACATACTTTTGAATTTATCCCTGTATTGTGCAATTCACGTCGGTTTAGCTCTTATTTTAATGGAGTAGTGTTCAGTTTCGCTTTTTCCATACTAGATTTTAGCATGAAATCTCGTTTCTATCTAGGCACAAAATAATTTCGCATCGTATTGTTTGTGGGACGCTCTCGTTCATTTCTACTACAATGATAGTTATACGGCCATGCACTCTGTGTTTACATAATCTTATTACATAACCGGTGACGAAACAGCTGGTAGATGAGCACATCTAATGACTTCTATCAGTTGACTATGAGAAATCGCTGAACGAAGCCTTTGCAAATGGTTTCAGAGCATTTTACAGTAGTTAAGTATGCCGAATTTTCGTGCTCCAATTACCTATTTCTTAATTACCTCACAGAGATGTTAAATCAATAAATGTTAAATTTGCAACACGACTATGAAGCTACAATGTCATATTAATGCCCCGTCACGTTCTATTTGTTCTGTACACTTTGACCTAGTAATCAATTAAGTATATTGACGTTCCCGCGTAAAATAGTAAAAACCGACGTGTAATAATAGACGCCATATCATCCGGAGTAACGCCCTCATGTCCGGTCACATTACGCGTTTGTTTACGTTTGTGTCGCGAAAATAAGTTTTTTATTAGCATTCAAACCTTCTCATGTGTCTCAAAACACTGTTTATAGTATACGTATAAGTAGACCGCAATAATAGGTATATGATTTTTTTTTTTTATCATGGAGTATTAATCTAATTTCCTGTTAAGATTGTGACTAAAGCGCCACAAATTCAAGTTTCACTTATTTACCTGATGCGGCCATAATCGGCAATCGAGCTTGTTTTATTAACCTCAATACTAAACAAAAATATGTATATGTACGTTTGTTGTTTAATGACAAGCATCGCGTGGTCGTATGATATCGTTGTATTTGTTTTGATAGACATCTGTTTTCGTATCAACAAAGCAATCAGCTGGCTGACGAAATAAGATATGATTTCAATGAAAGCGGACGCCTCGGGAGGACGAGTCACGCCGGCCGGCGTCATCGCTTCTTCATCGGAAATACTCGCAACAAGATTTGGGACGTAAGTATGGTAAATGTTATGATGCTGATAAAAAATTATCAGAAACTCTTGATAAAAATATGTGCTCATAGTTGTAATGGCGATAGCAATGAAATTTATCGCTTGAATTGAAACATGGGCGTGTCTTATACTCATTTCTGACAGATTGGTTTAGTCATAGTTACACAAATGGGGTATGAGGAAACCTAAGTCGTGTCTAATTTTATTACATGTATGACCAGAAACGTTGTGAAGTCGGATCGTTAAGTTTTTGCTTGCGACTTCGACCATGGGAATACTGAGGTGAATATCATGTAAATAATTGACGTTGTCGCATCGTCGGCGCCATGTTACTTCCTAGTAATACTAACTAGTAAGCACCTCACTTTGTTTCCTCATATTTAGTTAGATAATCGATTTTCATACATATAAAGACTCGTGAAAACGCTTTTCCAACAAATTGTGTTTGTTTGAGACATTCTAGTTTACCTTGAACTTGTTGCTTGACTTGATGTTTTACTTATTTGTTGAGACGTTTGCTTATATTATGCAATATTTATTTAACTTTGTTAGTGAAAAATATGTCATAAAAGCTTTAGGTAATTCTGTCTACTATCTAAGTGATAAATCGTTGGAAGTAATAAGTAAATGACTTAACAATTTCAATAACTTCCATGTTTTATCTAGATACCCATATACATAAACTTACACTTTTACATAACCTCACTTTCGTTTTATTTTTTTCCACCATATTATCGAAAATATTTCAATATGTATATAATTCTGTCGTGATTGATTTATAAATTTTTTTTTTTCACGTAGAATGCCTCA
Organism: Chrysoteuchia culmella; assembly: GCA_910589605.1. Classification (NCBI taxonomy): domain Eukaryota; kingdom Metazoa; phylum Arthropoda; class Insecta; order Lepidoptera; family Crambidae; genus Chrysoteuchia; species Chrysoteuchia culmella. The sequence continues at coordinate 12,686,663 of OU342651.1, read as the reverse complement.
AGTTTTATGCAGCAAGAGAAACGTGTAATATTTGTGGTTATGATAAATAACATAATTTTATATATCATCGTAATGTAAACGCACTAAATCATAACTCAATGGAATAACCTGAGCCATTCGTCTTCCATTTTGCGACAACATATTCACATTCAGGCTTCTTCGAGTTTCGCTTTTCTACAGCAACTTATTATTCAAAGCATCTTGGCCTCTATGGCGCGGTTAGTTTCGCCTCCGTCAATAAGTTTCACAATAATACTTGCACAAAGTGGGGTGTTTCGTCATAGCGTCACTACAGCACGCCCACCGAACCCCCACTTTAAGGCAACTGGTTTGATGACGTTAACACTACTTAACACGGTTGTCTTGAATATCGTTCACGCGTTTGATCAAAATTACTGGAGTAGTTCGCATTACCTACCTTTTGAAGAGATTCACTTGTTTTATAGGCATACCGTTCCTCAGCACGACTTTATTTTGGCATAAAACCTGCACCTTATGTTCTACATGTAAAACACACGCACGCCGCACAGATTCCAGCAATTTCATTTGCAATGAAAACGCAATGTCAACGAACTTCATTCATCCAGTGAGTCATGCAAAAATATGTTAGAACAAATGAATAATTAATACAAAAACGCTGAAATGATTCACATATACCCAACTGATCAGCTGACAGTAGGTATATGATATGACACCCACGATCGGTCCACATACGAAGTTTGGCCTCAACTCGTAAGGCAACCTTGAATAAGAATATCACTGTCAGAGATCACTTCTTTAAGTTCTTGCCTTATTATTCTCGATTAAACATCGCCTCCTATTAAGTATGTATGAATCGTGATAAAATTTAAATAAGTATAAACTGTACGTATTTAACGAACATCGATGGCTATTGTGGATACAAGTTTTTGTTTATGAGCGGACCACTTCCTAGTTCCCTTGAAGAGGCCATTGAACGAAAAGACTTGAACGCGCGCCCGTGGGTATATCACATGCTGACTTAATACTACCGATTTTTTTTGCAATAGTGTTACAGTCTGATGAAACCAATGTAATTGCATTGTACGTCTGTCCGTCTTTTTAATAACTATTATATAACCGCCAGATTAACAAGAGATTAAATCATATTAGTAACGTTTTTTTTAAACAAGTTTTTAAGTGTGTGATTCGTAACGTACAATGAAATGTCATCATTTTTCTGTACTGGTCATCAGAGGGCACCATGATTTTTAAGGGAATTCGTATTATGCGTCCGACGTGGCGTTTATCTCCACGCGGCAAAAAGATATGCTTTTTTAACAACCAGAACGGCAGGTAGTCATTTTCTTGGAGTTTGGGGTGGACTGTTCCGAGAATGAGCTCATACCAACGATCTGTACGTACGTACTTTGTAGAATTACGTACTTCGAGGAGTACCTACATAACATAACATCCATCTTTCAAATCAAAGAATGTCGGTGACATTTGGCAGCTACCTGTAATTTTTTTGCGCACCTGGAACTGCCTTCATGGCTAGATTACCTATAACATAGGAAAAGGTAGACGGAACGGTCTATTGTTAACGGTCTAATTTGTGAAATTTATTCTTGAAAAAAAAATTTAAATAAAAACGATCTGGAAAAAAATATGGAAAAGATCAAGTAGAAAAATCTATCTTGATAAAGATGGAATGGAAAAATCAATCTTGAAAGAGATGAAATGAAAGAAAAAATGTATTAGAAAAATCTATTTTGATAAAGACGATATTAGTGTTGATGATATAAATTCATATAAGGATTGAAACAAAACGCGTAAGTAGTAAATTTTTACTATCTTTTAATAAACTCAGGACTCTTTTAAAAAAAATGAAGTATATTTTTTTCAAACAACTTATAATTTCGTTACGAAACAAAGTACATAGCGATTAATAATACATTACTGCAGCGGCCAGCAAAAAAGGCATTGATGGACGAACGTGTAAATACACACACACACATACGTAAGTCCATCAATGCCTAGTTGTGGGCAAGGCTTGTATAGTACTTTTCTCAAATAATGCGCGGACAACAATATTTTTTCTTGCGTTAAAGTGTTCATTTGATGTTATTTTTTTCTAAATCAGCTTTCTATTTGCAAGCCAGTTCGAAATTTAAATAAAACCTTTGATAAGTTACCTCCCAGGTTGCCATATTTCGGAGTAAAAGATCGTTCCATTTTTAAATTACACGACAGATATGAGTTTACTATGTAATTTATTTGGCCGCTAAACACGACATATGGATTTTCATATAACTTTTGCCGGCCGCTGCTCGCATGTATGTGGCCAGTACAGCAATATCGATTTATCTCGAAGAAGGTTGGCAAAATAATGCTCATATTTCCAAGCATGTTTGCGAAAACTAATATAATCTATGATTTTCCTAACTGATATTTCGAAAATTTTAAATACTTAGATAAACTTTAATGTAATCTTATACCACCGCTAAGAAAACCCCAGGTATCTATTTCTCATAGCGCGTTTTAGCTAAAACATAAACTTTTTCACCTTAAATATTACGTCTGCAGTAGATTTGTCATCGTATCGAGTTATAAAACGCCTATTGCCTAGGCAACGGCGATTTCCAACGTTAGTGCCGTGAAATCGTTGGCGGCTGAATGTAGCGCAGTTCGAATTCGTAACTGAAATTGAATGCCTTGATACAGTGACTCAGTTTCGATATCGGTGGTCCGTTGACATTTACAGGTCAGCTTAATGTGACTTACGCTTACTGACATTCTTTGTCTTTCTTTTATTTAATTAATTAATTGAAATTATTGTAGTATTTTTTTTGTTCTTACTGTATACCTAACTTATTATAAGACACTAGCGGTCACCCGCGGTTTAACCCGCGTATTTCCCGTTCCCGTGGGAATATCCGGATAAAAAGTATCCTATGTTTTAATCCAGGGTACCTAGTATCTATGTGCCAAATTTCATTCAAATCCGTTAAGTAGTTTTGAGTTTCTTCGTTACAAACATACAAAACTACAAATCTTTCCTCTTTATAAATACGTTATTTTTCTTGATACTTCCTAGGTTAGGCCTAGTTGGGTTTTCTCTGAAAATAATAATAAAATTATTTATTTGTTCCATGGAAAAAAAATACATTAGAACCCAAACAAAAGTACTTAAATAAAAATAGGAACAAATGGGCATGCATCTAACAGTTCAGTTGTCAACTGTCGCTGATATTCTGCCACATCCCTCACATTCATAAATGTTCCTAAATATGTAATGATAACTGGAGTTTCACCCGAGTTCTTTTCGTAATAACACGTGTTGTGAGGCACCATTTTTAACTCAATCTACTGTACTATTTCTATTTATTACAAAATATATTTACTTGACATTGGCAAAATTCGCGAATTTTATGGCAAGCAAGCCATTAATTAAGAAAGAAGAAGTAGTAATGACAACTTCTGCAAGTTACAAAAATTACAAATTGTACTCCTAACTAGCCGCTTTATATTGTTTCTCAAGATACCAAAGCTTGCACTTATGCTTAAAATTGTTCTCAGACATTATAAGACTTTCCCGCATCGAGGCGGTATTCCTAAATATAGGCCGAGTCAGAAACACACCATGATTCCTCAAATTTGAACCACGCATCCGATATTTTAACCTCTCCCGTAAATATTGCGGTATATTTTTAACAAGAAATGCAAATAACTCTGAATGACACTTTTTTCTTTATTGAAATGTATACTATCTTTCTGTTAAAATTTATCAGTGTGGTAGACGAATGTAATGTTAGGTTCTTTCTGTAGAGAAAAGTAATTTATGGAATTTAAAATATTAAGTTGAAAAACGGACGCAATTTTATTATGTGAAGTTTTGGTCAACAAAACCCTCTGTATTCCGAAATTATTTCATTTTGAAACCACTGTTATCTTTTTATCTAATGCCGATACGGATTTTTGCAATACTGCACGTCACAACACTTTTACCACGTGTTTTATTATAGATTCCGGTCTGTTGTATGAATTAATGTGAAACTATTTATACATACTTCCTTGTTCCTTTGCAAAAATAGCGAAATATTGACGTAAACTGGTTACATACTTATAATTATATGAACAGAAACGGAAAGAAACTAATTTGACAGAATCGCGTTTTTTTAGTTTAAAAGTTAAGTTTCGTTATATTCCCTATCTATACTAATAAAACAATACCGTGACTGACTGACAGACGGCTGAATCGATTAAGCTGAAATTTTGCATACAGGATCCTTTAACGATGTAGGCTAGCACTAAGAAAGGTTTTTTTATATTCCCACGGGAACGGGAATCACGCGGGGGAACAGCAGGCGACCGCTAATAATATAATGTTACATAACTGACTCTTGCATTTCAACAAATAGGCTGTCTATGACATTTATAGCTATTATGATTATTTACAGTTATCTATTGTGCAGGATTAAAGTCAAATAAATTCGAAGTTACGTATCTATGAAAATACTATAATAAATATGAAATTATTAACGCTGAAAAATTTACATTGCCCTAACTACATAACCTTAACCAATAGAATAAATTAGTATAACATATGTAAACACAAAGGATTATAAAACAAGGAAGTAAAATTATCATTATCTGATGATAAATGTAATTGTTATGGTTAAATGTACACATATTTACATTATTTATTATCACTAGTACCGCGGCGTGTCAAGGGTGTATTTGTATACAAAAAATATGCCAAATATTGATCAGCATGTATCAAGTATTTGTGTATAATCATCATCAGATAGTTCAAGCAGTGTGGCCTAGATATCGAGCTGTCGACCTACATATTGAACTAGTCCTTATAAATAGGTTAGTTTATCAAACACAGTAAATACTTTCACGCCCAGAATTAACTGGTTTATGTACAGTCATTACACTAGCATGTCATGTTTAGCAGTTGCGCTAGGAAAACCGCCCTAATTATCTACTTCATAAGGGCGCGCTAAAAGAAAAAAATGCAAAGCTTGTTCTGCTGTACCCTTTGCAGAAAACTGATAAGTAGGTAGGAGAAGCAAGAGGAATCTTAAACTGTAGTAATACGAGGAAATAATAGATCTTTGCCTATTCCTAACTTTATAAAATTTTACGAAATTCATTGAAGATTGAACACCGATTTCCCTATTTCTCCTACTCTGCGAAGGCAAACTGTGAAGCAACATTCGTTAGTGTTGTAAAAATAGATGAAGTAGAAGTGTAATAAATATTTAACAAGAAAATATACTAGAAAAAAGCAACTAGTCTCGCCCGTGGGCGAGACAAGTTGCTTTTTTCTAGTATATTTTCTTGTTAAATATTTATTACATAAAAATAGCATTGTAAAATGCAAAATTAAAAAGTTAGAAGTAGAAGTGATTGAATTTAGATCTAGTAAGTTTCCCTTGAAATAAGCGGAAACGATGAAACTGAGCTCATGACCAAAGGTTAGTTTGGCCAGTGTTGTGTTTTCAAACAAAATACAATCAAAATATGAAAACGTTTCTGCTTATATTTGCGACGGAAACCAAAACGGAATCTGGCAATGAGAGTACATCAAATACACGTGGGGTTTATTTTGGGAACTCCCGAGAAAACGCTGAAGTATGACCTCAATATAATACTCCTCAAGGAAGGTCGGAGTGTACCCTGTCCTTAGAGGTTTCTGAAAATGTTTGATACAAACTTTTGTTCAGTTGATCTGAACTGCAGTTTGTCTGAAAAGTACCTAACTAATGATATCTGTGAGTTGATGCAACATGTTCGAACATCTTTTTTCTCTTGAACAATACGCTTGCTTGATGTAAAATAAATATTGAAAATGAAGTTTTTGTTTTGAAACCTTCATTTGGCCTTTCTGCTCTTGGCGTTGTTTCACAATGTTTAATAAATTAAACACTGCGTTTAGCTATATAATAGTTTGAAGGATAAAAAGATCTAGGTATTTGGTACAGACTGATTTAGTTTGAATAGGTCGCTAACAAACAGTGCTGATGATAAAAACTGTTTGCACAAGGATAACGAACAACCTTCCCAGGGTCTTAATGGAAATCGTGTAGCTTATTTATTATTATTTTATTATCATGATGTAACAGACCACATCTGTCTCACTCCATCGGTCTCAGTCTAAGGTTGGTCTCACCGCTTGATTAAGTTAGCTTGAGGACCTCCACAAGCAAATTTAATCAAGCAGCTACTTTTACTTGGCAGTCCATCTGGTTGGCGAACGACTCCGACTGGTCTACTTTAACCCAAAGATGACGATTAAGCATATACTTAATACTTTTTTATTGACTGGCAGTGGAATTAAGAATCGTCGAGAGGCCGCAATTACAATAGACAATAAAACTTAATAGATAATCTGACCTCTAACCATAAATGATGTCTCTATCTAGATGGTTCAGTCCTTTTATGGGACATTCGAGACCTGAACCAGAAGGAGCACAAGACCCTTCGCGTGAACATCGAGTTCGACCACGCGTCCCACGTGGCCTGGAGTCCAGACTCGAAAGCCTTCATAGTCCACACTGTGAGGGAAAACCACATCGTAGTCTACAAGATAGAGAAGAAAAGGGACGGCGGAATAGGCTCTGCGACGCCTGTTATCACATTCGAAAAGGTAAGTACTAAAATTATTCTGCAAAATTACCAGTTAAGTTTGTTCCTTGTTACTGTGCTATATTTGAGAAAGACTTTAATTCAGTACTTCATACAGCTTTTATAATATTATCATAGGTCAATGACTTTAGACTTGGGTCCAAAAGGTTTGGGATATGGAGTGTAGTGTCTATATTTCTCCTTTGTTTTTTATTTGACTTATTTTCGTAACACATCTATAGTATTGGAAAAGCGACTTTAATCTGATGTAGGTGCCTACTATTTATTGAATATAATTGAAATCCCCACTTTTCTGCCAGTTATTTATATTTATAGTTATTCTAGTTCTTTATATTTCCTACCTTTTTACATAAAATTCAGTGGTGATATTGTTTAAGTACTTACTATAGATAGTTTTACATTTGTCTGCTCTCTAACGCATGTTGGCCACGTCTATGAGTATCAGGCTCGCCTATTGTGTTACCTTACCAGGCATTAAATCAGGATCTTTTTACAATGTTATCATATCATCATTGATATAGTATTCAGTGTTCAAGCTCATAATACATCTTACTAAGTTACGTATGAAATAGAGCACAAAGCATTAGAGCGATACGAATCCCAAGAAACAGTGTCATTAGGTTAAGTAGAGAAATACAAAAATAATTGTGCATTGTGCACAGATATGCGTCGATTGTATCTCATGCGATACATTGACGTAGGTGAAACTAACGTTATTGTCGCAACATTAGTAGGTAATTTAAAAAATATTATAACGGATTTGTTTGATTAACTTTTGATGTAGATGTGCACTTTAAAAACAATTATTATCGAACGGTTTTGGTGATTTTGGATGATGTAATATGGTGCCCTGTTGGGAATGTGTTAGGCGCCCGCCACACACGAGCAGCACTTTGCTATCGACAGATCTTTATTTACGTCTGTTGCTGGGTAGCTTACTACCAAACCAGAGCGGATCCCTTTAGTCAGTCAAAAAAATACAAATCAAAAAGATAAAGCTGTGTAAACCATTGAATGTGGCAAAAACTCACAACGGCCTTTTTATGCATTCCATAATTATACAGCATTTAGTATGAAGGTGACTTTTAAGTCAATACATACCTGTCAACAGCTAGTACCCACCTAAGGTTAAAAATACATCAAGTTATTATGAAGTTAACAAAAAAATTCAAACGTACCAATAACCTTGCTAACGAAAAATAACGAAAATTTCCAAACACAAATATGTAAGAGTAGGTAGGTAATCGCAGTAAAATTATACTGTTTTTTTACTGGTAAATAAAATAGTAACAATACTCGTAGCACTTAATTATTTTAATTCGTGACAATACTAAAATGTAGGTACTTAATGGTATTAATCTTGTGATGTTTTAACATTGAAATAAGAAAGTGTATTGTTATAATTTTTTATTTAGCGATATAACTTTTATAATTATAATTTGTATAAAATTAAAATTATGAATTATGTGAGAGTCCTTTTACCAATGTCATTATTAATTTCTCGTAAAGTGGTTACACACCTTAACGTGTGTGTGTGTAACTTGTGCCACCATACGGTTGGCACATGCATTACATGATCGTAGTTTTGAATGGAGAATTTAGAGCGCATTTTTAATAAAATTATTTTAATTCTTTTAGACCATATTAATGAAAATGTAAGAGGCAAAACTTTAAGACATTTACTTGAATTACTTTTTACATAATATTTATATGGAAAAATATACGAAATCCCGTAAATTTATGCCAATCACGTTTTTGTAGTTTGCGCAACTTTACATGAGTCTAATAAAGAAACAGCTATATCTCATATGTTTGCCTCGCAAACATTATAGTATAATTAAGCATTATCCGTCGTAATAACTCAATATTTTCATAAAATCAATTGTTGTTATAATATCTATTTTCAATTTTTGGTCGGATGGAACAGTACGGGCGCTAATTTTCGCAACATTCTTAAATCAATTACTTAGTATAATAGTTGTCCTCAACGTTTAATTTATACAGAATCGTCGTTGTTTTGGCAGCTCGCAATGTCACATTCACTCGTATTTTGATCAGTAAATTAATATGTTTATATAATAACAGTACGTGTTGGACACTCAAGTTCGGTACAGTGATCTGATCGAGTTCAATTCAGATTGACGCAATATCGTAAAATACGCATTGGCTTTTAAATATAGTGGGGCCGAAAATAGGTGGGCGGGTTAATGTAAACGCATGCTCGGATCAACGCCCCTTGTCATCTTTGGGAACCAGAGCAGAGACTTAATATTTAATTAATTTCCTCTATGTCATAAAATCTTATTAGGCTCAAACTTTAAAGAAAATATAAGGTTAACAGTGACACTCCCTTCATTTTCAACTCCATAACACCCGACTGAAAAATACCAAAGTAGGTAATCAAATTAAAAAAAAAACAACTTTGTAATATGAGGTTAGGTACAATTGTGATAAATATTAAACAAGAAAATATACTAGAAAACAGCAACTTGTCTCAAAGCAAGTTGCGTTTTTCTAGTATATTTTCTTGTTTAATACTTATCACATAGAAATAGCATTGTAAAATGCAAAATTAAAAAGTTATAATTAGGTACAATGGACAACATTTCAAAAATATATAATGCAAATTTTCCTATGCATAATAAAACTAGATGTTAAAATACGAGGCACGTATTTTTTATTTTTATTATTAACATTATATTTGTGTATTAAATCCGTATTTCAAAACTTGCTCATTCTAAAAGAGCGTAAGTGCGTTCTCAGGAAGTTAAATTGGTAAGGCTGTTGCTTATTTCGGATTAAAAAAAAAACTGATTCTAGTAGTGATGTGACAGTGGCAGAACTTAAATATCGATTACTACATAAAAGTTGTAATTTTCGATATTTAACCAAAACATGTTTCAAAGATTAACACTTTGGTTAAGATAAAAAAAAACTTAATAAAAAATATATAAATTTAAATTTATACGCTCAAATTCGCGTATATATAAACATTTTGGGTATTTAGAATTGAAATGTATATCAAACCATATTGAAATTTAAGGTCTGGTATTTCATTAGTGGAACAAAAAATAACCACTTCGTTAAACACACACAAATTTCTGACCCGTGGTCCACCTGCCTGGTGTCGCGTGGTGGTTTACCTAGCAAACATAAAAAGTAAATCTATTCAGCAATAATCATAAAAACAATGTATTCCAAAAAACTCAAAACAATCACAAACTGTTTTTTCATGAGGTTTTATTGGCATTATGTAAATTAGAAAATATCGAATATCGATAACTTAGATTTTGATCGCTCTTTCACTACTTGAATTGACTGTCATTGTAAACTCAGCCAGAGACAACCATTTTTTTTTTATATTAGACAGAAATTAAAAGGAATGATGGGATCAAATGCCTGACTTTCTCGATTTGGACTACATTTTAGTTTTTATTAAATATCTCACAAATTACCGATCAGAAAATTCTAAAATAAAAACTGTGAGCTTATGACACTAAAATCTCGAAATGGTTTTTTTATTTTAGTGCTTTATAGAAAATGAAATGTTGTCCATTCCTTTTTAACCAACTTCAAAAAAGGGGAGGTTGTCAAGTCGACTGTATTTAATTTTTTATGTAACTATGTTTTACTATAATTTCGTCAGTTGTCAACAGATTTTAATACTTCTATTTTTATCTGAAGATTCTTCAGGTGTGGTCCCATAATAATTTTAAAGAGATATGGCTAATAATTTTTTCATAATCCTGAAAATCATCAATTTGGATATTTTTTATAAAAAATTATAATTTTGATTGCCCCTGCAATAATTATGTAACAATCAAGTTATCTATAATATAAAATGATTAACCCTTCCTTGTAGCCGAGTAATAATATAATTTAAATCATTTTAATAACAATTACCTATGGTAAATATAACAACGCCCCGCCCGTTAGATACGAACCCCAAATTGAATTTGTTAAGACGTGAAAGTCAGTATAATCTATAAGGGAGAGGTGATTGACTGATCTATCAACGAACAGCTCAAGCACCAGATGGTTCGGGCTATATTTAGTGTAAAAATATAGATTAATGCGTAGGCAGCTACTAAGCAACGATTTTTATAAAATTAAAAGAGGTGAAAGAAAAGCTTTTGTGTAAAAAAAAATAGCTTAACAAGAAAGCCACGTGTATACTTAGGACCTCCTTGCTAGCAGAAGTTAGATCTATAACATCTACTTAGGGCTCTTATTCGAGACATGTAATTTGTAAGGCGAGCTTTTAACTAGGTATGGTTGGTTGTTGGTTATTATCGTATCAGTAAAATGCATTCTTGAAGTGAGACTACGTCATGAGACCGACACTGTACACACCATTAACTACATTGAATGAAAGTGATATTAAAAGTTATTTTTTTATGAATGACGGGGAGATTCTTAGCCTTTACCATACTGATGTTAAGTATTGATGCTGAAAACATTGTTGTTATGGCGTCAGGCTTAGATAAGAGGTGGTAGCTAGCCAGGCGGACTTACAACAAGTCCTACCACTGTAATGTCGTTTATTTTATAAGGATATAGGAAGGTATTCTGTAGACTTCGGTCATTTTAAAATTTCCTTTCATTAAGATATATATAAAAATATATAAATATATGGTAGGTGAGGTGGATAGGTAGGTACGATGGGTGGGCGACCAAACCGAATACAATATGTACCTCCGCTAGGAATCGAAGCCGGGACCCCTGAGTCTGATACCAGTGGTTAATACCACTAGACCACAGAGGCGGAGTATTCGAAATTCCACTATAACATACAAAACTGTACTAATATTCTAATATCAATAAATCGGCCGTAAATATTCATTACGAAATTTAATAATAATGAGGTCGCCCAATTTATAAATTAGGTTACATTGATTGTAATGTAATTTAATGAGAAATATAGGTCGCAATCGCTGTATTGTTAATTTGCATAGTGAAAAGTATGTATATTTTCATAACTATGTATCTTGATTATTCTAGAAAAAAATATAAGTAATAGATAGCGACCGAAGTTTGCGTTTCTGGTGACCGAAAACAAAATCATCTATCCCATTCCGTGACAATAACTAATTGTATAGTCGTTAACTATTACTTTTCTTTCACATTAAACCTCTATTAACTATTATTTATAATAGCTTTCCAGTGCAGATGAGCAAAATCAGTTTCTCTAACAGGCCTTAGGGGTAACAGCTCTGAAAAGGTTAGGAACCACTGCCTTAGACCCAACCAATGTCAAATGTGACGTCATTGAGGTGTGACTGTAAGAGTAGGTAATGTTTATACATTTCACTCTCAAACTGCACCTTTGATGTCACGGTAAATGTTAATAGTGTGAAAATTATTAATAATAACCGGTAATTATTAATACTGACCACTTGATTTGGTCAATGTGATTAAAACTTTGAAATTTATCATTTTATGAAAGGTACCTCTAGGTTACGTTAGAACTGTGACCAAAAGACGCGCGAGCCGAGCGAGCTTTCGACTTTCGACGACTTTCTTTAAAAAGTACTAAAATTATGATACCAAGCTCCACCTGCTTCTATGGACGTTTTGTTATGTTAAAATGCTCTAAATATCGAGACTTTTGACCGACTTCATTGAACATGAATTACATTCATCAAAAGTAAGGTGCAATTATTAATAATTTGCGGTTTAAATAATTAATTAATCACTTTTACCTTTTATCATGGTAATTATTAATAAATTGACAATTATTTACATTTTTATATACTTACGTAAATAATAATACTAAGAAATTGTGTACTTGATGACGTCATAGTGGCGTCATGTATTATGCATTCGAATAAAAACTAACAGCATAGGTCAACACCAATAATATATTCACCGAGAATCTATTTCTGATTAAAATCAATATCCCCGATACAACAGTGAGATCAAACTATTATACCTAAGTGCAAACATTTTTTTTTACATTAAACTTTTTTATTCACATCACCGACAACCACTTGCTATCTCTCCTAGTACAGTCGACATAAACTCGCGCTTGACAGTTGATTTACAAAAAAAATACTCTTTAAACTTTACGTTAAGGACCCTTTCAAAGTCTACACTTAGCTTGATATGTCGACTGTACACACGACACCCTTATGTCACTCGTAATAGCGGTGATTTTCGTTCTGCAAGTATGAAACCTGAGATGATGTTGACTGTACATCCATTGAAACATAATATAGAGCACAGGTTCTTTTTTGCATGAGGCTTGGGTTTCATAAAACACGTGTTCGAAGCAGTTGTCCTTTTCAAACGATTAAAGCATCTACATATTTTTGGTATTACCTATTGTATTGTATCAAAATACACTTAACTAAATAATCTTAAATAGGTGTGAGGGCAGTATGACTTGACGTTTTAGAAGAGCAACAGTTTGCTGTAATATATTTTTAAAGTTTTTATTGGTAAGACTTATATAAATATTGAGAAACGAATATTGTTATTTTGTAATGCAGGTAGGTAGGGCGGGCATTTGACCACCATCATCGTACTTAACAAACAGGATGTGGTCTAAGGTTGATATTTTCCGCCGGTTGCACCAAGTTTTTTTTACGATGTACTTTTACTTTTGCAGGGTTTGAAAATGGTTTAAAAATGTATGGGATTAACGGTTTTGACAAGCAAATTTCAGTAACTTAATGCGAGTTCGTAAAATTAATTTTTGTGGGCTTTAACGACTGCAAATCCAGCCGGGACCAACGGTTTAACGTGCATTCCGAAGCAAGGAGGAGCTCGAGATGGTAAATTTTTGGTCACCCATCCCGTGCGATTGCGAAAGTTGCTTAACCTCAACAATCGCAGGCCGAGCGCGCGAACCACTGCGCCACGGGCTCCTCAACTCACTCCCACTCCCAGTGTTAAGTAGAAAATATGTTATTATTAGGTTGGGGAAAAAGTCTTGTCGCATATAGTACTTATGTATGAACTTGTAATAAAATCTCTTTGGCTATATTATTTGTATCTGGCTGGTTTTGCTATCATTAAAAGATTAAATTTTAAAGAAGACAATTCAAAATTCAACTTAGGAAATATGTGATTTTCATTTGTTTTTCTTACTGTCAAGATGAGTGAATCTAATGAAGAAATTCGATACATGTTAAAATTTTACTATAAAAAAGGTATAAAAATGCAACGCAAGCCGCGAAAAAAATTTGCGATGTTTATGGACCTAGTGCAGTGTCTGTGAAAGTAGCAAAAATTTGGTTTTGGTTTTCAATCCGGAAATTTTGATGACAGAGATGCACGTCGCTCTGGTCGCCCTATTACGGATAAAATGGATGCCATTTTTGAAAAAGTGGAGTACAATCGGCATATCAGTTAGTAACGACGTAGCTGAAGAACTGGGAATTGACCACAAAACAGTTTTGGCGCATTTGAAAAAATACTGGGTACACAAAAAAGCTCGATATTTGGGTACCTCATGAAACCCAACCATTTTTGAAGAGGCTGATAACTGGTGATGAAAAGTGATCATGTACGAAAAGAACGTGCGAAAAAGGTCGTGGTCAAAGGCCGGTCAGACTTCACAGACTGTTGCGAAACCCGGGTTGACTCGCAACAAGGTGATGCTGTGTGTGTGGTGGGATTGGAAAGGCATTATTCATTATGAACTGTAACCACCAGGCAGGACCATTGATTCTGTACTCTACTGCGAACAACGAGATTAAAGCAAGAAGTTGAGAGAAAGCGGCCGGAATTAATCAACAGAAGGGGTGTGGTTTTTCATCATGATAACGCTACACCTCACACATCTTTAGCCACTCAGCTAAAATTAAGAGAGTTTTCCTGGGAGGTGTTAATGCATCCGCCGTATAGTCCTGACCTTGCACCTTCAGATTTCCACCTGTTTCGGACTCTTCAAAATTCTTTAAGCAGTGTCAAGTTAACATCACGAGATGGACTGCCAAAACCACTTGTCGCGGTATTTTGGTCAGAAGCCCCAAAATTTCTATAGCAATGGGATCATGTCCCTACCTACAAGATGCTAAAAAGTTATCGACAAAATGGCACCTACATACTTTAATTAAATGTAAATAAATTATTTTAAAAAATGTTTTGAATTTTCTTAAAAAATGCGCATAAACTTCTTCCCCTATATATTATTTCAATTATTATATTTTTATAACCTATTATTTCAATAGAATCTGCATTTAATCACGTACTTAAAGACAATATTTTTTATACCAAAGTAATGTAGTATTCCTAGGTACTTACACATTTAATAACTGTAAATGACATGAAATTGGCTTGCATGTTTCTATATTATTTGATATGATTTAAGTATGTAAGTAAATATCTTTTAGGTCGCAGTAACTACCTACAGTTCCTACTGGAGCTGCATAGCCACTATATCCCCACAAATAATAGCAATTTCTTCAACAAGCTGAAAATTTTGAATAAAACAACTTTTCTGTTTCAGGGTACAAATAGTACATATTTAGCACAAACATTTTAATGTGATACATTTCAAATTAGGGACTTGATCCCGCGATCTTGACGCTCACGATTTTTGACACACAAATAGAGTTTCATCCGAGTTCTTTTCATAAAAACACGTGTTGTGAGACTCCATTTTAACTCAATCTGCCGTTCTCTTTAATATTAAAAATATATTCACTGGACATTTTCGTAATCGAAACGGGAACCGCCATCGCCACTTCACCAAAAGAAGAAAGAAGACACACAAATATTTTGAGATTTAAAAATACGTGTCTTTCATGGTATTGAAATTGCAATACTTGCCCGGTTAAATGTTATGAATGAATATTATGAACATGAATATTAATTTAATTGGAAATTTGGAAAACACACTCGCAGCCAAATCAATCGAACTACTGCGATAATTTCATAAAAACATTGCTCACTTCACAGTATTAAAAAAAAAAAAAAGTATGAGTACTTATTTCTACAAAGATTTGTGTGTCAATCGATGGTGATGTCAAATGTTCACTAAGCAATTGGCATTTTTTAATCCAGACATTTAGTAATTTGTTATCTTACCTTGCATAAAACTTGAGGTTTTCTTAAATTTCGGGACATATTAGTCAGTTGAGTATTTGACTCATAAATCAACATTTATATATTTTTAATAGCCTGAATTTAATAAATATTTACAAATTAGTAGAAAAACAAGAAACCGTTAAATATAAAATCTTATACTATAACAAAAATACGCCGTCCAACTCACAGCCGCGTGGCATAGTACCGAGAACACTGGCGCTGTTGCCCCGATGAATGCAAAGACTCAGCCGCTGGGCAAGATAGGCACCAGCTCTCAAGTCTCCTGAGGCGAGGACCAGTCTTATAGAAAGATCTTTAATAAACTTTTTGGTGTCAGACGACCAAGGGCCCTTTGTCTCTACGGCAAGCGCCCTAAATTCATGGCTTACTGAGAGCGACGAATATTTGCGGCGCTAGAGGAACTGAGCTTGCTCCGCAACGGCTCCAGCTCTTGAGGATGTACCACGTATATGGGAAGGACCTAAGGTGTCTACACAGGTTGCATCCCACATAAGGGTACGCCCCAAGCACCAGGGCACTAACGTCGCACCATCGGGTCTTTTAACAACGGTTGAGACTTTTAAACAATGAGACTCTTAAAGTGAGTATCTTTACATCAAAATGTCGCAATGGTTCGATTGATTGATCCGCGAGTATTCCTAGTAATATATGATTAGTAGGAAATATCGTTATTAGTGTCATGTGACTTTAAAATAAAAGAACTTGTATTTCCGATTGTAAATATATTTTTCACATTTTATTGTTTTTTTTTAAAGTTGACATTCACTAGGTCCAAATGTTAACATGAGAGATCTCTATGACAAAAGAGACGGTAGTTCTCAGGATATGTACTCAATCAAAAGTTTTATAACTGACACGCGGCGACAAATACATATATTTATAATTTATTATTGCCAAATAAAGTACAATACGCTTGAAATTGACATCTTTCGGAGTCAAACATTTGCAATAATTTTACATTGACTTAAGAAATGAGTATGACAATAATGAACGAGCCGAGATGTTGGTCAATGTGTCAAAGTTAAATTTGCAAATACGAACCTTATGTGTTTGCTCTCAAGGACCCGAGCTGTCGATGCCCATCGTTTGTGTTACCTTACATCATAGTAGTTGACATGACCATAGACTTAAAATGTAGAAATCAATTTAAATAAAAAACAATAAGATATGCTTTAAGTATTAGTTAACTATAAGTATTTCCAGTTAACTGAAAATGCTTTTAAACAATCCGCCCATCACAATTTCAAAAGTATCTCTTTTTTATATATTTTTTTTTTTCAATATGTGCACCTAATTAATAGTTTACTTATGTTGTTTAAGTTTGGTTTATGACATAAGTTAACTGAAATTTAACAAGGGTTTGTGGAAATACCTTATTACGAAATATACACCAATTTTTGTTTACAAATATTCATTCCGTAATAGAGAGTAGAGATAATCCGCAACTTACGCGTGTACTAAAAATTAGTAACAAAATAAGTAGGTATGTAAAATATATTAATATCGAGTTCAAAGACACAAGAATAACACATTTTTCAGATTGATTAAGTGTATTACTTCGCAGTATAGTATACTTCTCGTGCATCTGTCCAATTTAAACCTTATTTAATACTCAGACTAAAGCGATCGGATAGGCTTATGTTGAGGCATTTGATCTATCAACACCGACGCTGTCTGGATCTGACAGCTCATTTACGTGCCGTAGATACGTAGATTAGAATTGAATTAAAGGACAATCGGTTTGCCAAATCTTGTCAGTTTTTGAGTTAACATAGGTAAGTTACCTATGTTAACTCAAAAACTGAACTGACATTTGGGCTTTTTTAATCTTTAGATAAAACTGGCAGATACTTTTATGCATAACCAACTAAAATAAATGACAATCACAAACTGAAAGAGATGATGACAAATAATGTTAAATTTTTCGCTATTAGATGATATCAGGGGGCCTACCTGATATCATCTAATACCTGACATCAACTGTAATGCGATTCATTTTAGGCTACTTTCAGGTAGCAAGTGCGGGACGCCGCTAGACGCGCCATATGGCAGCATCCCACTCTCACAACCTACAATGAATTGCATTACAGTTGATGGTAAGGCCCCAGAGAAATAATTTGATCTTGCAGCGGACATTGCAAAATCGCCCCTTAATTTGTTATGTAACAAAGTTTTGGTAACCACTTCTTTTTCAGACCTTGTTTAAGTCTATGGGTCGGTGAGACTTTTGTTTTAACTTGCAAAATTGCACGGGCTTCAGTTCTGTGACTCTACTTTGTGCTTCAAAGTTTCACTAGTTTTTTTATTAATAAACAAAAGACTACCTACCTACTTATTGTGAAAGTTGAAACTGCGTAATGATTTTCTGTTTCGTGGAATAAGTTACAGAATGGATTTTTATTTATATATATGTTTGTATATTTGTAATACCTAACTTCGATGGGTCTTATATCTGTAGCCTCGGAATAAACCCCCTAATTGTCTAATTTCAAAATCTATCACAATCCCTTTCAAAGGTATTGTGATTGTGATAGTGATATATGGAATTGTGTAGCTTATAGTGGCAATCCCTTTCGGAACGAATGATGTTTTCATGAAACTTCATTTGACTTTTGACACTTTGCTAAGACAGTTCAATTTCGTTCATTCAATACCTTTCAAAACGCGTCCCGATCACAATTCCTATCGAATGTCAAACAGTGACGGTTTGAAGTATGTAAATATCTTTCAAATGACGAACTGACAGGGATTGCGATAGATTTTAAAATTAGACTATTAGTCCCCAGATCACAGTGACAAAAATTTTTTTTTGTTACTTTGTGAATTGAGTTAGGTTAAGGTTACAAATCCGTTGTTAACTGCCACCCAACATACTAACGGTTGTGCTGTGCTGTGCTATAGAAAACCTATTTTTTTTTTCTTAAATTGTTTAACTTAACTTAATTTTTTCTAAATTTGTAGGTACTGATATTTTTTTATTATCTTCATTATTGAATGCTCATAAATTTTCTGCCGTATTTTTTTTTTCAAAATCGGCGATTGCAGTTAAAAATTTCTCAAAAAATTTAAGATGGTTTCTTAAGAACGTTTTCATGTAGCTGCATCAGTTAAGGTACCTGTTCGTGCCCTGTTTTAAATTTCCACCCTGTATAGTTTCAAGTTTCTAGAACTTTCCGACTTTTGGAAAAATTAATTGGGAGACGAATCACAAAATTCTATAGGCCAATAATGTTTTATCATCGGCATAGACAAAATGATTTTAAGGCCTATAGACACAAGGTTTTGTCTTTGGCCGAAGAAGTACGGATTATTGAAGCTATAAAAATATTATAGTTAAATATAGAGAAATATGTAGATTATTTCTATATATAAATGGTTAGATAAAAATAATTGAATTTTCGTAGTCTAATTGAATTGGCCAAAACACAAAATCTCTAAGCCGTGAAGTTCGCAGTATCGAAGGTAAACAGTAAAATTTATGAAATAACTATACCAGCGTTTTTGGTTTTTGATTTGATTTAGTTAAAAGCAAGTACTAGATTAAGATGTAGGAGTGTACGGTTTTAGAACCATTACATATGTGTTCTATTTTTGTCTGATATTTTACATGTTTATGGGTGAGTACTAGGTATACTTTAGTACTATTTTATGTTATATTTTTGTAATTGAGTGATCATTTTGTTTTCTTGTATAGGTATCTTGTAATTACGGACCCACTAAAAGCAAACCCTACTTCTGAAACTGTCCAACTATTGCTACATTAATATCAAATCGGTCAAATGCTACAACGGGTGTCTTTCAAAATGAGTCACTATGCAGAAAATTATTGCAATGAGTTTCTGTTTAATGGCTACTACAGCCAGCATTACTCATTTCACTTGCTTATCAGTTAATACCTTGAGGAGTAGCCTTTGTTCGAGCACAAGACGTCGGCACGTTCTCAACAAGCCCTTGAATGAGTTTGCAAGAATATAATTTGATTTATTAAATAGTTATTACAATATCTTTATTATAATAAATAGGTACTTTATTCCGCATGCAGCAGAGCGCATTACAAACCAATAAAAACAATAAACAGAAAACACTTTGAAGATGTGGATGCAATTACAGGGAGTATAACAGATAATACGACTATTTATGTAGTTGTTTAATGGATATGAGAAGCGAATAAGAGAATAAAGTTTACTTATTCATCCGCAAGGAAGAGTTATTGTGTCCCAGCAGTGGGAACATTTTAAACGATAATGATGATGGAGTAAGTAAAAGAAATCAAATGTTTCTTTTACAACGTTATTTCATCTTTTAACTTTATCGCCGAGTACGAGCTTCGAAAGCTTCTGAAAATTCTGGAAGTAAGTCAGAAACAGAGGAGCATTAGGAAAGGAAAATTAAATGAATGACTGGTTTCCTAACGGGGCATAAAGGTCAATAAATTATCTTTTGTTGTCCTATATATTACTTATATCTTTCACTTTGTCTGGTAGACTGGTAGTCAAAGCTATTTATCTAAAGAGTATGTAGGTATATATTGAACGTAATAGTGTAGCAGTACTCAGAGGCTTGTATTTCTTTCCCCAACTCTGGTATCCTTATGTAACTTTACGCTTTCAATACCTTTTCCAACTTTTCTTCTTTTTAAAATTAATCTTAACATTATCTTTTGAAATCGAGCACACTGAGAACAGAAATGAACTCATTTTACTATCAACAATAATCATTGAAAACCGGAAGATACCATGGCTGATACCATGGCTGTATATGCGTATACTCTAGAATTCTAGATCAAATAGGGATGAAGGTCAGTTTGATGAGATTAAACAATGTGCATGTTTAAGCGGAACCTTAGCGAACTGTTAATTGCCGTGTACACAAAGATTGTCATGGGTGTGAATGTGACGTTTAAGGCATGGTGCTCCCAGAATGGACGGTATCTGATTGAAAGTAGGAGACGAAAGCTCTGGTGAATTAAAACAACATACAAAAAGTCCCGGCGGCGAATAAAAAATCTGAAAAACGGTTTCACAAACTTTTTGTGCTGTTAATTCCAGTAAGCAATGCTTATTGTGAAAGAGTATTCAGTCTTTTAAATTACTTATATACCAAAGACAGGAATCGCATGGCAACGGACCTAATAAAAGCGCAGTTAATGATAAGACAACTTTGACGAAACTTGTACAAATTTTAAAAGTTACATGAGCACTTCGCAATGCTCAAAACTGGTCGAAGCAATAAAATGTAATGCGAAGTATATGTGGCAATAATTATTAAACAATTAAACGAGTATAAATAATAATTAAACGAGTGTATATTAAAATAAGTGATTAATAAATATTAAACAAGAAAATATACCAGAAAAAAGCAACTAGTCTCATGTCGCCCTGACGGGATCGCCCGGGACGGGACATGAGACTAGTTGCTTTTTTCTGGTATATTTTCTTGTTTAATATATATCACATGAAAATAGCATTGTAAAATGCAAAATTAAAAAGTTATAATAAGTGATAATCTCATAATGTTTTTTTTGTGATTACATAGTTTAATTTTTATAATAAAAAGTTATTTACTTTTCGTTACATTTGTCCAGACCATAATCCCAAAATCCCGACCTTTTTGAAATTTTGCCCAGACGTTTTAGTCTTCCCATCTGGCACTACCCGCCTAGTCCCAAACTCAACACAATTTAAAATGCTCACACAAAATCATGCATGACTGACACCAAAATGACAACTTGAATTTCAATTTATCAATTCAGACGCCGATCATAAGCAAGTATGTGTAAGTGCACGTGGCAGAACTTTTCTTATTTAGTGTAAAACATCAATAGTCTCACGTAGGTAGCAAAAAAATTCTGTTGGCTCCCTTATTACCCTTTATCTTGTAGGTACTTTTATCACAGAATGCATACATTTCCGATCATCATTTTGTCTATAAATATTCCCCTGCAGGAGGTACATTTTGGGAGGTACATTATATTTGGTCTTTTTTGTTGTGTGTTCGGTACTGAAATTGGTTTATTTAATTAATTGATTATACAAAGTGATACCAATGGTTGTTGATTACAACTACTAGATACTTATGTGTTCCTAATATTTTTCTTTATTTCATATAGTCTATTGTGACACACTAATTGAAATTGCACTTTTTATAAATAAAAAAATAAGTAGGTATACAGAACATTCTTATTTTATTGTATACTAGCTACCGCCCGTACTTTCACCCGCTTAATTCCCGTGGGAATATCGGAGTAAAAAGTAACCTATGTTACTCTCAGTCCATTTAACTAACTCTATGCAAAAAATCAAGTCTTGTGGTTGCTTAGTTAGGGCGTGAAGAAAGAACTAACAAACACACTTTCGCACTTATGATTTTAGTTACGATAGGATGAATATTTTTATGAAAATCTGTAGGTAATCAAAATAAAGTTTTATGAAGAAAAACGACTTCCTGTAATAAGTACAAGTGTTTGTCTGAAAAGTATGAAGTTTTGGCTAATATTTCAACTGGCTAACTAGTTTGTGTATAGATTAGTGTCATATAAAAACTAGGACAAGGTTTCATGTAGCACCCGACAATTGAGTTTTCAAGACTTGACGGTTTCCTTCGGTGGATAATAAAACTATGTTTTATTATTATTCGGAATTAATGAGACGTAAATAAAAGCCTGTCTTTGAACTAAGTTGAGATTGGCCTTTTAAAACATTATTTAAAAAAAAACAGCTATAGGTACCTCAAGACACCGGATAAAAAGTATCCTGTGTTTTTATTAAATCCAGGCTTTTAACTATCTGTGTGCAAAATTGAGTAACAAACAACTATTAAATATTCAAAATTTCACACTTCTGATGTTAGTAGAATAATCAAATTGTTCAGGTGTATTTTCTATTAAAATCTTTATAATCTTCGCATCAGCTTTGCCGGTGGTTGACGTGCCTAATTTTTTTTTACAATTTTTTTTTTATTTACGACGGGGAGATCTTATCCTTCATCATACCTGATGTTAAGTATTGATAAGGCTGAAGATAGAAGCGAGCCTCTCCCGGAACCCTCAACCACTGAGGAACTGGCTATCTTATCTCTAACTGCCGGAACACAACAATGCTGAAAACATTGTTGTTATGGCGTCAGACTTAGATAAAATAGTGGTAGGTAGGTAGGTGGACTCACAACAACTCCTACCACCAACCAAACCGTATACAATATGTACCCTCCGCTGGGAATCCTACCCGGGACCCCTGGGTCTGATACCGGTGGTTGTTATCACTAGACCACAGAGGCGGTTTAAATTGTAGTCCTCACAATGGCTAATAATATAATGAATAATAATAATTTAATTAAAAAAACATTAGCAGTAGTTACAGTTAAGATAACCTGTTCATCAATGGTTGTGGAGACGCGAGATTCCACATCCCTTAGCCAAAGTAACAATTCAAAAACGATAACGAAGTTCGAAAAGAATTAACTGTATGGGATTGGCGGATTGGCATAAACCGCGCTAAATCACGTGGTCTTACCGCAAGTTCATTGGAGAATATAGACAATAACGAATCGAATCATCGTTTCGCTACATAACGATGTCTACGGGATACGTCTGATGAAGGTGTCCCGTTCCTTGCTTATAATATGCCAATGTGTAATGAAAATCTTTATAATCTCCAAGTCATAAGCACAGTTTCTTCGCGCACTGTTAATTGAAAATTTGAAATAATATAATAACTTTTACAGATTTATGCACTATATATTTCACCGCTAACACATTGCCTTTTGAATTGTGTTATTTTAAGGGTGCGATACATCGGGAAGCCCAAGAAACCCTAAAATAACACTAAATCCAAAATCTCGATTGTTTTATCTCCAAGTGAGTTTTGCCGGGTGGATGACGTACCTAATTGTAGTTTGTTACCTCACAATGGCTAGCAACCTTGGCAGCACAGCCTTTGTTTCGTTCGTGTCGTAAACTTGATCGTTGGTTTATCGCCAATGGATTATGAAAGCCAATCTTCGTGCAATTAGTGAGTAATTACTACACGCATCCATTGATAATACGTATCTTTAGCTGATTATCATTTTAGAACATTACATAGCGATAAGATAATAATATTACGAGTCCTATTAAGTAATTAGTACTTAACAAATGGATAAACATTTTGAAATCCTAAAAGTTTGTAAATACAACATAACATTTAAATGTAAATCCAATAACCATAACATTATCTTTTGTGCTTTTCTTGTAAAGTTGATATCACATTACTGCACCGCATTTTAACGGCGGCGCCGGCGGCAAATTGTTCAGATTCACATTTTTTTTCATATAATGAGGATTAACAGCACTTTTAGATTTATATGCCATTATGTAGTACATGAAAAATAAAAAAATACAGTGTTTTATTTTTTTCATATGTGGTATATTCTAGAGATATTTTATTTTTTAACTTCGGGTCGGCGTTTTATTTGTGACGTCACTGTATAACACTTTGTATGCAGCTTGCGCCTCACGCTTGACCGATTTGCTCAAAAAGTCGTCTTCTTTGTATGAAACGGTATACAATAACGTCACGCAAAGAGCGCGCGAATCTTGAAGTTTGAAAACTTGTGAATCCGAAACTATTTATCGCTTTTGAATAAAACAAATACAGTTCAGTTTTTATACGTTTAAGCTATACTGCGCTATTCAAGCGATTTAATGAACTGTTGTTAAACCCTTTGATGTTAGGACATTCCCAATAGAAGAATACTTGCTGTAAAAACTAGTTCCTATGAAACTTCACAAGTTTCATACCTTTCAGTAAATATATCTTCATAGGTGACCAAATGTAGTATACAATATATACTACTAAACATCCATATATCTAAGAGGCTTGCTTCACCGATAACAATAGTCTATCCAGTCCAATCCAATCCAAATCATGGTAATCACACTTAATTGAACCAGAGGATATTCCAGACAGTGCCTACCATTATATCATATTGTCGATACATCCGAAATACAGCTAATTACTGCTGCTTATGTCTAATGTCGGGATTATTATATATTAACCCATACTATGTATGTTAATGCGTGTAATTATCATTTAATATTAACGAGATAGCTTACTAAGTAATTACCTACGGTTATTTGATTAGGGTTTTATTGCATGGCAACAATGCATCATCATTTATTTATTCAGTAGCCACCCGGGTCACTCACATGTACAAATTTTTCCATATTGTATGGAAAAAACCTCGCAGTCATTCGCGAATGTCGTCCTACAGTTGTGAGCAATATTAGAAATTATTTACTGATATAAAACATGTAAGTACCTAATGTGAATTAAAGAATATTGCTTTAATTTTGGAATTTATAAATATTGTTTCAATCATCATAACGATAAAAAACCACATAATACGAGAAAAACTTTAGAAAGAGCAGTTATACTTATGATAAATTTTGAATAGAAAAATATTAGAAATAATGAACTCGGCCAACAAATCAACTGAGCTACCGAGACTTAGCTCTCAGACTCGAGACTCAGTAGTTAGAGCATTGGGCCGGACTCCCAAAGGTCGTGGGTTCGAGTCCTATCTTAGAATTTACTTGTAGCTGAGTAGCTGTAGTTGAGTTGGATGTTTCCAATATTTTAATGCAAAAATTAAAAAAAAAAACCTAAAAAGAGCAGTTATGTTACTGAAAGAGTTGTTGCTTAGCAAATAGGCAGCTACAGAGATTAGAAATCGTACAGTTCTTTTATTCCATGAAGGTACAGTCACCTGCAATGACATAGAAGCACTAAGCTACCTTGTCAAATTACAATATTAAATGACATTTGTGGACAGAGAGAGCTTTGTTTCTGTGTGCGTCAATGCGATAAGGTTGTAAAGTGTATATGCCATTGCACGTGACCGTACATGAATTTATCGAGTTTCTACTTTATTGCGAGGGTTAAAATCGTTCGTGAGATAAAAGAGCTGTCAAGTCAAGTGGTGATGTACGAACTGCTTCTTTGGAAAAAGCGGCTTGCTATTTAGCATGTATTTACTTACACTACAAACTTATAACCACTTTTATTGTGTTTTTATTGTGTTCTGTGTTCTTCTTTTCTTTCTTAGCGTTTGAGGATTAGTGGCCACCTCTGGGACCGACGGTTTAACTTGCCCTCCGAAGCACGGAAGCACAAAGTTGTAAAAAAACTTTGTGTTAAAAAACCCTTCTTAAATCATCATCTCAGCTGCACACCTACCACTGCTGGGTATAGGCCTCCCCCAAGGATATCCACGACGATCGTTCCTGTGCTGCCCGCATCCAGTGTGCGACCCCGCGACCTTTACCAGACCTTTTTAATACATAAATTTTATTTAATTTAATTATATACTTAAGTAGTGCTAATGAGTCTCAATATAAACGTCTCATAATTTTTAATATAAGCGTAAAGTAATTAATGTAGAAATTAATATAACTGCGTAATACATACTAGGAAAAATAAAATTTCCCGGTACACAGCGCAGTTGACCGCTAATTACTACTTGAAAGTCGCACGTTTACCGTAGTTAATATAATAACCAATCCTTTATGTCTGTCTGTTGTTCTTCTTCCGGTACAACTGGAGATCACCTGTAAGCTTAATCTACATCATTGAGTTGAGCGTTAATCAACTTTACAAAACAAAAGCAATCATTTTTTTTTGTGTTTATTAAATAAAATAAAAAAGTACAAAAATAAAAATATTTTATAAGAATTTATTTTTGTAACGTTAAGGACCGGTTTCACCACCTACTGATAAGTTCTGGATAGCTTATTTGGCAAATAATTTAACATATTTTTTAAAGAACTAATGTCAAATGAGCTGTCATATATGACGGCTCAAATAATTTTATATAAGTTATGGATAGCTTATAAGCTATAACCCTAGATCACGCGATTCTCCGATATTCCACCGCTGTGAAACCTAGACAATATCACTTCTGTTCACTTTTTGCGATCCTTACATAATCTGTCCGTATACTCGTAAAATACGAAAATCTTTAATGTGTTCCTGCCAGCACCGTAGAATACGTACCGCGACTCTTGTCTACTTTATCTCGCGATGTCTGCCTTTCTCTTATCAGTATGGTTCGAGCGGGAGAGTTACAGCGCCTGGAGCTCTATCTATTTTTGATTCACTCTACGCGCGTCGAGCGCTTCGTTTCTACTGATTTTCGTTCGACATACGAATTTCCGTATTTTTGAAGCGCTCGACCGCAACGAGTGCTCTCACCCAGTCGTTGCAGTCGAGCGAAACAAGCGTGCGACGTGTGACTTGAGTCACTCGTCTCGAGGATTCTACTGATTTTCGTGCGACGTTTGAGATTCCGTAATCCGTAAAAGCGACCTTGCCCTTATATACATAGCTTTGCATATCGCCTGTAGTACCGCCTCCCAACGCGAGCGCGCGAGGGGTAAGGCGAAAAGCGTGCTATGTCCACGCATGCAAGGTCGCTAATCGCCTGATCGCCTCCTCGTTCGCCTCGCCACTCGCGCAACGAGTGATTCAAAAATAGAGGTCCTGCTCGAGAAAAGTGTCGAGCAAGCTTTCTCGATGTGAGCATGCTACCCCTGCTGCAAACCGAACCCACAACGGCCAAAGCCCCCAGGCTCAGTAGGCAGGAAATATTGGTAAACAAAATTAATATATTATGATTGAGTAGTTAAATTGAGTTTTTTTCTAATGAAAAGCGTTCTCTCATAATTAATATCTTTGCACATAACAATCATAATTTTACGCCAATGACTTTTAAACTAGGGCTAATTTGACATGTGTCACGGTGCCGTAAATCTTAACCATTAGTCATACAACTGCAGCAAACAAAGCGTGTAATGCGATACCATACTGTTAGCGGTTTGCCCCTGAAACTGAAACGCAGTATTAGTCATTGCTTAACAGCCTATGTTATACCTTAAATGGAAATCGCGATTAACCAGCATAATAATGATCCTACTGAGGTATAATTTTTAAATGCGCGAACGTCGTTGATGCCGCATCTGTCTGATATATTTTTTTGCCCGTGAATTTGTCCACGTAGGTTTCAGTTATACCTGAAGTGATCCCACTTCAAATTCCGCGAAAAAAGAGTCCTATATCCTTATCCAAGGTCTTTCTACCAGCAAGAGGAAAAAAAAGAATGCGAAATTCTAGCAATCCAATGCAGATACTAACAGCAAAATATATATACCCATATTTGAAAACTGTTGTATGTAGATTATGTGCTGGCAACCTGTAACTATTGTTTTCGGACAAATCTGAGTCTCAGCCAATGCCAAATGTGGCGTCATTGTTATTTTCGAGCTGCACCTTAGATGCACTGCCAATCCCGCAAGGGATATATAATGCCAAAATTCACCAAAATTGGTTTAGGCGTGGAAACTAACAGACAGAGATACTTTGGCATTTATTATATTAGAATAGTTTTTCGTAGTAGTAATATATAGCACAATTGCGATAGTAACGTTTAAATATTTAAAAACTTACACTCGGGCCTCTGACCTAAAGAAATTGCGGCATATCTCTTACCAAAACTGAGTTCTCACTCTTTCGTGATAACCATTATGAAACAATAATAGTTTTATCTGAGCCATTAAGCGTGTTTATTATTGCCTTTATACTGAGATGTGTTGAAATGATGGCTTAAAACGTGCCTTAATAATAACGATATCACTAAACTCACTTAATTGACTATGTAAGACGTCTTACTTTACAAATTGGGATATAATAAACAAAGTTAACGTGCAGTTAAAAACATATCAAGGAGTCGAAAGCGAAACTGAGCTAATTACTGTCAGGTAAAATCTGCAGATCATTTAAAAGGTTATAAAAATTAAAATAAGGAAATATTTTCAAGAGTTATATAAGTAAAAGTTATTTAATATAATGACATGTTATGGTAACAATAATTTACTATAAATTAGTTTTTTATGTGTTTGATTATTCATTTAAAATTTATATACAAATGTTTTTCATAAAGACATAATATTTTCGTATTTCACAGGCGGTAATAAAAATATTACATAAGTGTATAAAACAAAATGTAAATAGTGTAAACCAGCCAAGCGTAGTGTAGTAATGTCTTGAAACGATCGTGTAATATTAGGTAAGATCCTGTATCAGTTATTTGATTCCTTAACAAGTTTCGTCGTTGCTATATGCAATAAAAAAAATACTCCACTTATACTTAAATGGTTTTGCGGTTTCTCCAGATCTTTGATTCCTGAATGTGAAAATGTGAAAATACCTCAGCGAATCTAGGTCCTTTTCACTCCACATACAGTGCCAACTACAATAACCATCGTGGTTATGTTAAGCAATGTTAAAGTAATAATTAAAGAAAGATGGTGCTGTAGGCAGTGTATAGCCGCGTGAGTGTATATATTTTTTGTTATAGCTCCATCCTTTTAACCTTTCAGGGTTCAGCCCCGGGTTATGAGACAGCAGATATTCCATTTTTATCCGGACACCGGTGTCCTACTAGCAAATGACGAACTAATTAACGTTTCTTCAGTATTGCAATGACAGCTGATGGAACTGCTTTTCATCTCGTAGTTCTATACGTAGTCCAAAGTGAGAACAAAGAGACTTCAGAAACAAACTCTTTTCTCTAAAGGCTGTAGTTAGATATATTTGACATATAATGCATTTATTTATTTCTAAAAGTCAGACATAAGTTAAAAAAGTATATAAGTCCTTATTTATTTTCTGATTCACGTTCTTACCAACGTAAAAATTTCAGTGAAAGAAATTTACCTATAATTTTTTTCAAATATAAAAATCTTTAGCATTTCTAAATCATGGACTGTTTTATCTCATCAAACTAGGTAGAACTCGATGCTGCCTCACAGAAAATTCTCAAAAAACATCAGTGTAGGCAGTACAATGTTTTTGAAGGAAGGTCATAAGAATCTGGTCTTTTATCTTCAAATAAAGAATGATCAAAAACTTGTTACGTATCGCCTACGTTGAAACTACACTCCTACGTAGGAGTCCGAAGGCAAACCCCATGAATACTACGCTGAATCATGCACGTGATACACATTTAGTCGAAGATTTGATAAATTATATTGGCAAAATAATAAGTTTTCCTGTTAACTTATATGCAAACATCATTAGCTTCTATGAAATTAGGTCGTCAACGCGTCTTATCACCTTTTTAGTACTAATGTATTGACCGCTCGGTAAACTCACTACTGTATTTTTTTGGAAACAAGATAAACAATTAATGACAAATCACGCAAATGAAAAACAAATGATAATATTCCTACTTGTCTTATCCTTCATCCTTCCTATCCTATCCTACTTTCCTACTAATATAATAAATGCCAAAGTTTTTGAGGATGTTTAGATGTTGGATCGATGGATGTTTGTTACTGTTTCACGCAAAAACTACTTACTGATCCGATTTGGTTGACAGATAGTAGATAGCCTGAATTAAAACACAGGATACTTTTTATCCCGATATTCTCACGTGAAAGGGAATCACGCGGGTGAAACCGCGGGCGGCCGCTAGTTAGAAAACGATGATCATTTGTTTTTCATGTTATTTTATCATTGCAATTATTTTTTAAATTCTCTGTTATTCTATTTTTAAAGAACCGGATGGCCCGTAAAATTAATGCGGAAATACTAGAAATACCAACCAATATCAACTTTTGACGAAGATAAACTTCCATTTCCAATTCTCTATAAATATTTGCGTGACTAAACTAAGTATATCTTTGTGAACGGTGAGCAAACATCACTTTCGATATTAGTGATAAGAGGACAGTGGAATATTATGTTAGTTATATTTTCCTTTATTATCTTAAGTTATTATAATGTAATCGTTCATTACAGTGTGTACTCAAGCCTTGTATTGTAATGACGAAATGGACATGTGGTACAACATGTGATTCTGAGAAAATTCACAAAAAAGAATCGTTACAATGTTATTGTATTGATATTTCGCGCTCCGATCACGTATTAATCGCATCGAAGTTCGTCGTTTGAGAGACGAGATCTTCTTTGTGATTGATACATGATGCATCAGAGTGACGTCAATCTTGTATCAATCCATGCGTACAAGTAGGTGACTACGCACATTCCTAATGTGCTCCAGATATTGGTAGCGTGTGATATTCTGGTCGGGACAGGAATACTCAATGATTGACAGTGATAAACGGTTGCTGAAGTTCTGAGTTCCTAAGAAAATATGTTTACAAAATATTAGGGCCTTCTTGTAAAAATTTAGAAATAAAATAATGTATCCTACCTATGTTTAATCCATCGGAATCCGTTTAACCCATTTTTGCGTCATTTTATCCAAAAATCAAAACATACGAACATCTAAATCCAAACTTTATTTATTTTCACTCGTTCTCTATAGTCTCACTACAAATTGATATTGACTTCACTTTGACGCTTAAGTTATATAGAAATAGCCGGAATAAGCGCGTTAGAGGAATCGAACCGGATCCATACATCCCTGATGAACGTCAAACACGAATGGATACGAACTAGGTATCGAATTCATTTACTGCAGTTTCTGTGGTTTTAACCAGCGCCAAATCCGTTTGTGTATAACAATTCACTCATCCTGTGAGTTCCGAAATTGTTTTATTTTCATACAGTAATCTGTCTAGCCGAAAGTAATAGTTTGATAAAGAACACTTATGTTTTGGATACAGATAACGAATCAACACTTTTAATACTTTTTGTTTGTAGACAGATCCCTACCCCTACTTACGAAGTAACTAGGTATTTAGTAATCTGTGCCCCTACGTCATATAGTATATCATCAGCCCGCAGACGTCCACTGCTGGACATAGGTAGGTCTCTTAAGCTCAAGCCAGTTAGCCCGGTGGTCCTCAGCTATTGTGGTGTTCATATTAGCCTACTGCTACAACGCTGCCCATTCGGATTGGTATAAGAGGGTTTCTTTCGAAATTTTGTTTACTTGCACCGGGGTGTCCAATACATGAAGGTCAAAACCCCCATCCTACACAAGTTCCGGTCGAAATCAATCTTTTTCTAAATGAATGACACTGAAACATTTGACGTTGTATAGTGGAGAACATGTTCCGCCAAATGTCACGTACCACCACGTTACCTTAGTAGCACACGTCCGTGGAAACGTGACCAATATCCGCGCCGCTTTGACTTTGAACCCTTAAACTTCCGTAGTGAAAATAAAATAAAGCAAGGTCTTTTGATAATAGGTGTGAAGTCTCGTTAGGGTGCTAAAGCGTTTTTAAGCACGAATAATTACTTTCACTATAAAACTATTGGGATCACAACTTTAGCTGTATGCTCAGCTGCGCTTTGAAGAGCGTCCTCCTACTGAGAGAAAAATTTCAAAACTTTTACAACTTGGTTTTTTTGTTAAGCCTGCTAAAGTATAAATATTTTTTTTTATCAAGGTACTAACCCACCCAACAAAATAGTTGTAGCGTGCGTGAGCTGGAACCTAAGCGATTTCTTCAGAAAGTTGTTCAGGGTGCTTAGGGAGTAAACATACTAAAAGTCCCAGCTTTTAGGAGGTGCGCTGGAGCAAAAGCTCACGCACTCTACACCCCATTTTGGGCTATACGTTGAGTGGACTATATAGATAGTGCTAACTTATACAGACTGTGTTTATTTACGGTGTTGGCCATGATATTAGTTATAACTAGTTTTAACTGAACATTAAATTATGTCGCTCCTAATTCAGAATTTGTCCTTGATGGTGTAATATTTGAGTAACATTGTATTGTCACAACAATACCAAAAGGCCTAGCCTATTGTTATGATACGCAAACGCTTAAGACGTTACTTAATCAACATTTTAAAAGTTTGCAAATAAGTATTTAAGAAAAATAATGAACTTATTACAATTTTAAAAAGGTGACCTAACTAAAGGCGTACTTAATATAAGTTTAAAGAGATATTATTTCAACATAATAATGTAAAAACTTTACCTTGTAATCTTGGCAATGAACTGCAAGAAATACGCGATTTTGACGTTTACCAAGACTATTGTTTCAGCAAAGCATGCATCCGAATATCGTTAGTTGTGTTTATCATTGCATTTAGTTTTTGTCTGTATTGTTCTATCGTTTGTAAGATTTCGCTTATTGTAACCACTGAGTCTCAGTTCTATCTCGTACCGTAATATTCCCACCGTTAAAGAAAATTACCTGATATGAACATGTTCTAGGCAAACAGTATTATCTATTGTACTTCTATTTATCATCCGTAAAAACAAGGCTTCTCACATGCTATGCTCAATATGATACCAGTTTCAAGTGGATCGTCCATGCATAAATCGGATTGTTATAAAAAGTTAAACGACTGTTTTTACTGTAAAAAACCAGGTCATTTTTTTGCATATACCTATGCTAATGCGTTGATGACGAAACTCGACGAGACTACTGTGTGAGTAGGTACACCAATACTTCGTTTGAACCGCAAACCCAAAAGAAGTTTTTAGAAGTGTTACTTTGTAATTCACATAAAATAAAGTTTTTAAACCATTTACTTGTATTACTGCTTTTAAAAATACATTTATTTACCATTGTTTACCTTGTAACTATTTACTTGAGGTTGATTATTCGCAATTTGTGAAATATTTGCGTCATCCAGGTCATGACTTAAGAAAAAATGAAGTAATGAGCGTACGGGTATGTGATGATACATGGATAAAAATACATGAAACCTTCAAACGGACATTTCCATATGCGGGCGACTGATTAAGAGTCCTTCCCCAGGAACAATGGCCCTTTATGTAAAAGTGGTTATTACACGTCGCAGAACTAAGGCCTGCCATCAGTACGGGAGGCGACAATAACAATCACGGTTGACGACGCCTCTTAAAGTATACCCTCGTCGTCGCACGCGCAACCTCGAAAATATTTTTAGCTGCAGGAAGGTTCTCAGGTCGTTTTCCTCGCGCGCATTGCTTACATAAAACAAGATGCATCTACGTATATTCTGCTTGCGTTTGCGTAAAATATTCAATAAAGAGCAGATACTATTATCATGGGAACTGTTTGTTGTACTATTAACTTTGTTTTGGAGATAACGTATGCTATTAGAAACTATCTCCACGTTTTATCTCACAGGGTCAATACTCTGAGATGTATAAATATATTGACTTTTCGCCAGCCAAAGAGGCAAACAATGATTTTGTATCTTGCATGCAAATAGTATTTCAATTACCATTCTTTGTCCACGTTACAGACTCGCTTTGCTGATAAATTATTGTTGTATTCCATAACAAAAGTCTTTTTATATGCTACAAAGAGGAAATTGAAACTTTAGTTGAGCAAATGTCTTTATTTCACTGTCTGAAGATTGTTTTTTTTTGCAGGCACACACAGACGACGTAATTGGATTCGGCATATCAAGTAATGGCAAATTTATGATGTCCTGCTCCTCGAAGACTGACATGGTTATATGGGACCTCAAAGGGCAACAGTTAGATAGGCTCGACACCTACTTGATGAGCACTTACACCGCGAAAATATCGCCTTGCGGTCGCTTCGTGGTGGCGACCGGCTTCTCACCCGACGTGAAAGTGATGGAGGTCGTGTTCACGAAGACTGGGGACTACAAACAAGTGTTGAAGGCGTACGAACTGTCAGGCCACACTTCAGGCATTTACGACGTGGCCTTCGACGTGGACACATCCCACATAGCCACTATATCAAAGGATGGCACGTGGAAGCTATATCATACAAAGAGTGAGTATTCTCGATTGATGCGCAATACACGTTATCTGAATACAGTTCAATGTATTTACGTAAACCGTATAAGCTGCGCATACTCATGTTCGCGTTTGTGTGCCGTCTGGCTTGGGGCAGTGATTTAGTATCATTGTCCTTTTCGAAAAATGGAGCAAATTGAGGAAAATTACTAATATTTTTTTTATTACTTGTACCATTGGAATTATTCAGATTGTTTGCTTATGTCTTATAAGTCTACGTGTTATTCATCGTTCGATTCGTATGAATACGCAATTCCAATGAGTGTTTGTTATTTTTCTACGTAGGTAATAGGTACATAACACGATAAATGTGATTCAATGTCCTTCGCATCACAGAACCCGTGGCAAAACCATGAACTGCTCAATGCTAAACCTATCAATTATAACGAATGAGAATGTATTAATAAAAGATGTTTGTCGGTGTCTTTAAGTTATGCGAATTTCATATTACTTGTTATCTATGTTTTGTATGTAGGATGCATTTCCTCTGTTTTCATTTCAGTGATAAAATAAGATAAGGCTTTAGATAACCATAGAAGGGTTTATGAGAAATATCCCCCTTTTTTTTTTTGTAGTTCTGTCAAAAATAATTTCGATAAATGTGCTTTGACGAAATTTTGCTAAAACTTTAGGTAGATTTTGGAAGATAGTTTTGTTATAAAATTTATTATTGTCGTGGTCGACATTGGCAAATAGTAGCCTATGGCGCGATAGACTCTTAAAATAATGCGATGCGACGTTAGACGATTCCCGTCGTTCCCATGGGGTTAAAATCTTGTTGAAACTGTCCCATGGACGGGAGTTTACAGTTCGCCACAATCGTGTAGGGCCAGATGGATGGATAGGTAGGTATGTATAGGTATACCCTTTGGATTTGTCATTCTTCTTTAACTGACAACTTTTGGGCAAGCTTCAAAGTCGTTCAACGGAATTCCATGATTTTGAGAATAATCACGTGATGATCGTAACGTTAGATGATCATACGTTAGATGATCATATCGGCGCCGGCGACGATCATTTGAGGGGCCATGACATACACGCGTTGCTATGAGCAGAGGTCGGATTCTAGTGCGAGCTCCTGTTATGTCTCCTGGTTTACACATCTATTGTTACCTTTAGAATTAGATCAAAACGGTACAGCACAATTTCAAATATTGACATCTAGTGCATGTGAAAAATAATTTATTTTCTGACCTATCCTATGCCAATATGCCGATACCGTAATGACATGTCAATCTCAATAATATTCGGATAAAGGTTACGGAAAGTCATTACGTTTTCATGATTAATTTCGGATAGGTACTGAAAGACCTTTTAACACTTAAATTTTTTGTTTCATCTTATCTCAAAAAGCTAAAGAAAATATTAGTATCATTAAAATAGGATGCAACTAAGATGCCACAAATACTCAAAATAAGCACCTCTAAATCTTAGAGGTGCTGACTGACGACATCATTGTGCGTAAGAAATTGTCATATGAACTAAAGTTCAATTATAAAATAAAAAATATCTGCAATAACGCAACAGCATCCGGGATTTTCGTAATTGTTTATTAATGTAATGTTTTTCTTTATTAGTCATTCTCCATGGTAAACTTAACCGCGTCAGCGCAGAATCGTTAAGCGGAAAGTACGAAGCGTGATGACGACACGACCGGCCGCCCGCCGACCGGGTCGGTCCCGTAAGCGCCGTTTTATTTACCTCTTACGTGGTGTGGTCGCGTTCTGGTTTTGTTTTAAAGTTGCCACATGAAATGACATGATGTTTTGAGCGAGAGAAAAGAAATCTTAACGTTGGAAAATACGTTTGTTTAGGTGATGAGTATGTAAAGCTTGTTATTAGAAGTTGTTTTTTTGGTTTGGTTGGTAAATCAACTATCTAACTAATCTATACTAATATTATAAAGAGGAAAGATTTGTATTTTTGTATGTAACGAATAAACTCAAAAACTACTGGTCCGATTTTGACGAAATTTGGTATAGAGAATCCTTAGACCCCAAGTAGTAACATAGGCTATAAATGATCCCAAAATTCCCACGGGCACGGGAACCACGCGGGTGAAACCGCGCCCGGCCTCTAGTATATGATATTCTTAATAGGTTTGTTGCCGCAGTCTATGATTGCCAAAGTTAAACTTTCGCTGAAGCTTTTATATGTCGGTAAAATATACCTACGAGTAAGTTATTCTTATCTCCTTTGCACTTCGTAAACTAGAGATATGAATATTCTACCAATATTTATTTATTTTATCTTTGTATAAAGTTGTCTGGCTGATTTAACAACAGCTTTGTGAGCTGTAGCCAGTGGATGGATTGCGCTGGCAGAGGTTCTTCTTTTTATAATCTTTGTAGTTTGTAAGCTGCGGGATAAAAAGAGGGTATTTTTTAAATAGTTTTGGATAAACAGAGTCCACGCGTGCGAACTGCGAAGTCACGATTGTCTGCTAGTTTTATGACGGAAATAAAAATCTCTAGCTTGTATCATACAAGTGCAACTTCACAAATTACAAAAGCCAAAATAAATTGGCACAGATAAACATTATCTGCCCCCCTAGCATGACAATTAAAAACGCGATATGATATAGCGTTGTATTGCGTTATCCTGTCAAAAGACAATGGATAATGGATAGGTGTTGATAAAACGCTATATCACGCGATATATGTCGTGGTCATGATACGGGGGCTGCATCACTAGTTTGAATGCAGATTGGTTGTATTGAATTACAACCGATCGCATTATTATCGTTTAGTTTCCTTCCTTATCCTATAAAGTATGCCGACTTTAATGTGTCTCGCTGATACCTATTACGTGTTTCGTCTGGTGTGTTTCGCGAGGGGATACCCGCATGTCTCGTGTCGTCATCATGTGTGGGAAACCCCAGTCAAATGTTATACACTTTTGCCACATAATTTAACACATTTGCGTTATTGCGATGAATCAGGACATGTTCGTTACCTTTTTAATAGTTACTTATATGATTTAACGGTCTTCAATAATGTTAATGTGGAGATCAATTTGCGCGTTCAGCCTGTTAATCTTGATTGGGTCAAAATGTATTACCCTATTGCTCTTCTCTATGCTTCGAAAGGCACGTTAAGCTATTAATTCTGGCTGTATCCTTTAGTCATCGTGAGGTGTTCTATTTGGCTCATCCTTCATTACCATCTAAAGGAAATAAGGTGTTTCCCCTAACAAAAGATTAAGATGACGCTCCAAAAACTTTTGCAAAAGTATTTTGACCTCATTTTAACACAAATTGTGACATTTTGAAAGTAAAGGCAATTAACTTGAATAAAACTGACTCAATTCATGATAGTCCACTCAACTTAAAGGTCAAAATGGGGTGTAGACCTAACCGATTTCTAGGGAGTACCTATACATACTAAAAAAATCCCCCGCTTCTAGGAGGTGCGCCGGAGTGGGGGGAGGGGGGAAAGGTCACACTTTTCAGTTTTTCGCTGATATATAAATGTCGCAGGATAATTAGATAAATCGAATTTTTGCGAAAATCCGAGGGATATTGCGAAAACTCGGATAATTAGACAATGGTGTTGTCATTTCTCAATCCTACTGAAAAAAGTAGTGTTTTTGCGAAAAAACGGGCTGACTTAGTAAGACTGCGATAAGAATCGCTGGCTATTATGTAATAAGAACACAGATTGGCTGATCGGACTATCCAAAACAACATCTTCTCTGATTGGTTGATGACTTGACGTTTCAAATGGCAATCGATTCTCTCACGTGTAGTAAACTTTCTGTGAACCAATCAGAATAAGAGTTAGCAAGAAAGTAAAAAGTAAGCCAATCAGAGTTAAGAATATCCAAAGCTACTAAAGCAACCCGTATTTTTGCAAAAACCCTATCTTTTTTCAGTAACACCGTGAAATGTCAATACCATTGTACTTGTACTATTAAGTATTCTGTGCCATTGTCTAATTATCCGTGTTTTTGTAATATCCCTAGGATTTTTGCGAAAATTCTATTTATCAAATCATCCTACGACATATATTCAAAACGATGCGTCGTCTCGTAGAGCAAAATTATCTTCTATGTAATTAAAGCTCATAAAATTTTCTTGAACTTTTATTATATACCTACACTTATGTTTATTCCTACCCATTTTCAAACTGCAGGTTCTGGAAAAATGTACATTAAAAAAAAAACTACTTTTGCCTGCTAATTCGTTTCGCTAATTCCGCTAATTTCGGGATGAAAAGTAGTCTATAATGTTAGAACAGATCTTAATCTATCTACCTGACAAATTTTATCCAGATCCGTTCAGCCCTTAAGTTATCGAAACTTGTATCTTTTATTTTACTTAAATGCCACTCATCCGCGTGGTTCCGTGACTATCGGGAGAGAATATCGTGATAAAAAGTATTTTATGTGTTAAATCAGGCTACATACTATCTGTGAGCCTAATTATACACTTCCCTTCAGTAGTTTTTAGTTTATTCGTTAGAAACATACAAAAATACAAAATACTAAGCAACGTGAACAACTTTCTGAAGAAATCGCTTAGGTTCCAGCTCACGCACTCTACTTCACTTTGTTGGGTGGGCTATGACGCGATTATTAAGCCATAAAAAGTCAGTCAGAAATCTGAGTAATTCATAGAGAGAAATACAATTTGTTAATACAACGATAAGGTCAGGTTTAGTTAACCGCACCTACACAAGTCGCTTAAAATAAGAAATGTTATCAAGAGTTGAATTCGTAATATCAAAGTTTGTACAAAAGAAAAGGTCAAATGCGCAATATAAGTAAATTCTCATAAAATAATCCCTAATATCAGCTTATAGAGTAACGATGCTACAGAAAATATTTTGTTGTTTAAGTTGAATATGAAAAGTTGTATCAAATACAGACAAAAAGATGTTATCCAAACAAGTATTGTTTAGTATGTGAGTTTAACAGTACATTGAAACGAAAGTAGTGTGGGCGGGCGGACGGATGTCGATATCGTGTATAAAGTATGGTTCAGAGTAAACGGAACGTATAAGGAATGTAAATCTGTTGTAGTTCAACTGGTTGTTAGTCAATTAAAATTTTTCGTTGCGTGATTTAAAAAAAAAATACTTGATAAATATTAAACAACAAAATAAACTAGAAAAAGAGGATTTACTTGTTCGATTTTATTTATTTGAAATAGCCAGGCGTTTCGCTTAATGTGAAAACCCGTAACAAATGTCATTATAATTTTTGAAATTAAAAATTGACGTTGGGTGATGTTAAATAAATTTTTACCTCACACGCTCGGAAGAGGTTTTGTCATTCAGTTTCTGCGTAGAAAATCGCTTTTTGCGGCCTAGCGCGGTAAAGTACTTTTTTAATTTAATACCTAAAAATATGTCATCATGCGTTCCGAATCACACTATTGACTTTTTGTTACATTTTATTCTTATTTTAAATAGCTTTGAATTAATTATAATACTCCGTTTTGGTTTTATTATATTATTTTAGTTCATTGAATCATAAAAACAATAACAATAAGATTAAACTATTTGTTATAAGAATTTTATATTAGGCTGGGTGAGATTTCACAACCTATGATTGGATTTCGGAACGTGACATAAATCTTTATTTTTTAATTGTCTTTGTCTTGTACTCATGTCAGTGTCAACATTTACGGAATCGTTTTTATTGTTATTTATAAGTAACAATATATTCCTACCTTTAATAACTTTGAATTAAAATACTCCCTTTTTTATTATTTAATTTTTTTATAACATTAAAACAACGAGAATAAGGTAGGTAGGTAATATTTAGATTAAACTTTATGTTTAATATAATTTTTGACCGTGGAAACAAAATGTTCCTCGCTGTTGTGAGGTGAAAAATTGTGTGTTGCGCTCGGCAGAAAAGTTTTTAGCGTCTTGTACCTTTGAAATCCTTCGCTTGCTCAGCTTTCAATAGAGGTAACTTGCCGCTAAATAACCAACTTTCCAGCCTTGCATAACAAATAACTATTACTTGTTTGATTTTTTTTATTTGAAATAGCCAGACGTTTAATATTCGCTTCGCTTAATATGAAAATCTGCGCCGGAATAGACGAATACAATGATTTAAATTTCGTATACTGTTCTCTACGATATTTATTATAAGTCAAGTTTCTTCTAGTTCCTACATCCAATTGTTAAGTGTTATTTGTAGCGAGTTTGCATTTTTTGTTATTCTTATACGTTATTTTCCGACCGAGTTAATGTGAACATTAAGATATACATATGTTAAAAATGGTTGGTTACTATTATTTAGAGACTACTACTATTTTAGAGACGGTCTGTCAAGGCAGCACAAGTGGGCGTTACTTGTCTATAAAAATCTAAAATGTCTGACATTTTTAGTACTTACCAAACCGGAAGGTTGTAAAGGATACCTAATCTTTATTGTTTGATTAATATGGAAGTTGTAATAAATATGAATCGTCTTAAGTAAAAACCTGGAAAGAACTATCAGGCATAGATGTTAATTTTCTGATAAAAATAGACTTGTGATGTGAACGTGTTGTGTAACTTGTTAAAATCAAGAGAAAACTTTTCTCAGCTTTGACGTACTTGTTTCCAATAAAGTATCTACTATACAATTCAAAGAAAACCACAAAAAAAATCGTCAAAAGGTGTGATATGAAAACTCGAAATAAGGTTTCGTACAAATAAGATTAGTGCCATAGCAAAAGTAGATCATAAAAGCAATAGACATTATTATATACATGCGAAGACAGCGTGGAAAATAACTATTGGAGGAATAGTTTCTCTTGGTTCGAGGCATGGATAGTGCGTGAGGAGCGTGCGGGAAGTCGGGCTTTTGTTATGAAATTGACTTTTGATAAGAGTGCTGGGCAACTAATGAGATTATTTAACTATTTAACAAGAAAGGCTACGTCAAACTGCTTACGACGATTTTCTAAAGTAAGAATTTTGAATTTATTTAAAGCTTCTTCGTATGTTAAACGTTTTGTACATTAGTAAACGTGTGCAATATTCTAAACAGTAGTGTGGTCAAAGTCGTTTCTTGATCTGTGGCGAATCTTCCAGACAAGGGTCTTACTGACCTGACTGCGGACGCAGCGGGTTCGAGCAACGCTTGTGGTGTGATCGAAAGCACTTGAGTACGAGTCATGTGTGCTATTTATTTAATTTATTTAGGCAACATTCTAGTATTTTTCAGTTTTATCGTTTTAGTTTACTTATGTTTTTATAATATATTTCTCTCTATTACAAACTTACAAGTTAATAATTTAATTGATCTATAATAAAGTCAATTATTTTTTCGTCGTTAGTCTAGATTTTTTTTAAAAGGCCATGCGCACGCATTTTTTTGGAGCGCACGCGCATCTATGTTTTTTTAAATAGGTCATGATGTAAAGAAGTTTTTTTAGTGAATGATCTAGCGGTGTTAGTAAAAAGTTGGTAATCCATTTTGCGAACTATATTTTCCGAATATGGCTTATTTTCTTTCTGTCTTTCTTTTTATTGAAATAGTGACTACGACTGAATAGGTATTTTTATAAGTTGAACAGTGTTAATGCGGAGTTAATGCGTTAATTGTCTTTTCCCGTTACCTCAATATTAAATTCGTTCCAATTAACCCAATTTATTGTAAGTTCAATTAAAACATCAACCGTCGTAGCTACAACCGGAAATCTACGCGATACGCTAAACTTAGTATTTTGAATAATGACGTCTGTTGTTGTACAGTCGAGTTCAATAATATCTGTGCATTTTTGGATTTTGTCGCATTGAGTTTTTTGACATCGTTTTTGACTTTCTGTACAAATTGTCACAATGATCACTAGGACGAAGTTAAAAGTGCACATATATTATTGAACTCGACTGTAACACATAAATTAAACTATAAATTTTAAACACACACACTAGTTTTTTTTTCTATAATTTACAATAACCAGTTACGGACATGTTAGATAAGTTGGAATAGATGTTAACCGGCTATAACAGATTTATTCGACGTCACTCGTTTTAATAAAATAGGCAACCAACTAAAGTTTTACATAATTGTCATTAGTTAAATAACGAAGGAAATTTTGTTTTATGCCTAATGCCACAGATTAAATGAATATTTAAAGCGGTACCGCGGAACTGACAGACGTAACTTAATCATTTTGATCTAATAAGTTACGTATATTTCATTATGTTACTTATTTAATTTTATCACGTTATGTCCTCGAATACTGCTGTAGTATTTGAAACCTACATATCTTAGAAACACGCAAAATAGAAAAAAATACAGATCATCGTACATTTTCTGATTACATTGATTCTTGTAATTTTTACCACCTTTTGACACTTGAAAATAGACGGCATCTTATAGAGCTGATATTTCTATACAAAATAAGCAATGGTGATGTAGACAGCATTGATTTAGTGTCTAAAACATTAAACTTCTGTGCTCCTTCATCCCGTACTAGACACACGAAGCTCTTCAGCTGCAGATTTGTACGCAGCAATAATACTTAGAATTCTGTTATAAGTCGTTTTCAAAAAACATATTATGATAATAAGTTTGCTTCAACAGATTTATGCTCATCATTGTGCACTTTTAAAAAAGACATTGGCAACTTACTTTTCACGTGAAAATAATAAATGGTAGTTATTTACTTATCTATTTATTACTATGTATATATTATATGTATTATATATTTATGTTTTATGTATTATTATTCAATAGTGTTCTGTTAATAGTTCATTACTCATCTCTCTTTACATGAGTGTGTCTCCAGTCTCCACTTACCCATAATTTTATAAAGTTAGCATACATATGTAAAAACCATTATTTGCTGTTAGTGTAGTATATAAGTATTGTTAAGTTAATAAGTAAGAGCTGGTGATTTTGAAAAAATAAAATAAATATTCTGTGGCTTCGCTGTGCAAGTGTCCTGAACCTATTATTTACTTCACCAGAATCCGACCATTACTTGTCTTACCTTTCTTGTCATTAGCTTAAAGCTTGAGTATAATTTTTAGCTTTGAAGCTTCGTAGTTAAACATAAAGATTATTTGTCGAAATGGAAACTACGTTAGTGAATAAGGGATTCATAATAACCTTAACTTAAACGTCTTAAAGTCTCAGTTTGTTTTTAGTTTAGTTCATTAATATTAATACATGTTTGCAGTTGACTACACACGCGGCGAGTCTCCGCACGTCCTAGAAACGGGGACATACACACAGACAGCGAACCCGCCGCGCATCGCGCTGTCGCCCGATGCAGAGGTGCTGGCTGTATCTGTGGACTCGTCCATAGAGTTCTACGACACCTACACTGGGAAGCTGTACGACACTATCGATAGCGTCTATTTGGGTAAGTGTGAAAATCATATACAAGTCTCCTCATGCAAGAAGCAGGGACGCATCGCGCTGTCGCCCGAGGAGACGCATAGGTGCTGACGATGTCTGTGGACCCTTCCATAGAGTTCTACGACACCTACACTGGGAAGCTGTACGACACTATACTATATAATAAACAAAGTCAACTAAAAAGATGGATATAAGATCTTTTTGTTCAACAAATTTGATACAGGCGGGTTTTTTAGCTATTGAAATTTTAAATAATTTTATTTATTTCTTTTTAGTTACTTGTCGGTTATGATATGCCTTTTTGAAATTCTTAAAATTAGCTTTTCTTTTAGTATAAAAATTGTTTTAAGTCTGGCAATACTTTTTATAATGATTAATTTAAAATGATCCTTTCAGATAGCTAACAATTCAGGGGAATCTCAGTAGTATGAGATGAGTCACCACCAAGGAAAAATACAATGTTATTGATGCTAAATTGGGTTTTCCTCAATAAAATGTTGCTATCTTGTTTTGTTATGTAACAATCATAGATGTCGTTTGTTTAGTTGAATTTATTTATCCTTAAAGCCTTGACTTGTTCTATATTTTCACTAGCGGCAA
The DNA here is from genome assembly GCA_910589605.1 of Chrysoteuchia culmella. NCBI lineage: Eukaryota > Metazoa > Arthropoda > Insecta > Lepidoptera > Crambidae > Chrysoteuchia > Chrysoteuchia culmella. Next base: position 12,642,359 of record OU342651.1, on the reverse strand, counting down.
CCGCAACCTCGTCCTCGTCAAAGTTTTCGTGTATTAGCGTAAAATTATGCATTTTTTCATGGCAATAAGAGGTTTTGCTGCTATAATACAAGTATTATAAACATCAATCCACATTGGCCCGCGTCATGGCTCATTCTCCTTATCCATCCATAAGGATCCATTGATTAGTTGAGGTGATTTTGGCGATTTTTTGACCCCCCTTGCCCCTTAGTGAGATTTCCCCGCTCTAATCTCACGCGAGATTGTTCAAAATGTGAATTATTTTCTTATTAAAAGTAGTATTTAAGATAATAGATTTTACTCCATTCAAACCAGTTTCCCCGCAATTTTACACTGTTGCTTGCGGTCAAAAAAATTACTTGATACTTGCCAGGACCCCCCTAAACGCCTCACGTACCTAATTAATGTATGCTCCCTAAGGAATGTCCTGTGTCTCAGTCCCAGTAGTGGGTACTTAAAAGGACTAATGATGGAACAACGCAATTCGCAAAATAAGGTATAGATTCAGTTAAAATAGTAACAAGATAGACAACGTCTATCTTACCCAAATACTTAGCGATCTTTTTTTAATAAATTAATAAAGTATTTAATAAACATACCAATTTGGCTTCCCTTCTATTTTATTACACGTTTATATATATAGTATGCCAAATAATTTATTAGGGCCGTAATTTATTCCAAAGTGCGGCGCATATAAATTATACTTTTTATAGTCATTTTAGGAATTCATCCAAGTAATCTCTTTACAAAGCAATTTCTTAAAATTAATCTTTAACATATTTTTACAAGGTTAGTAATAAATTAACGATTTAGCCTTCAATGATGAAAAATGTTTAGGGACTTTAAAAAATAATGAATAGTTATTTGTTATGCATGGTTGGAAAGTTGGATTTAGCGGCGAGTTGCCTCTATTGAAATCTGAGCAAGCAAAGGCTTCTAGGATTGCACCACGAGCGTAGCGACAGTTTCAAAGCTTTTCTGCCAAGCGCAACTTTTCACACAATTTTTCACCTCACAACAGCGAGGAAAAATTTTAAGGTTGTTTCTGCGGTCAACTTCCGGTGCAAAATTCTTTTAACAAAACAATTTTAATCGAAATATAACTTATTCTTGTTGTTTTCATTTCAATAAAAATAATAAAGTAAAGTTAATTAAAAATTATTTAATAAAAGAAATGAATTTGTTACATCGTATAATAACAATAAAAACGATTCGGTAAATGTTGAGGTCAAGACAAAGACAATTTAAAAATAAAGGTTTATGTCACGTTCTGAAATCCAATCATAGGTAGTGAAATCTCACCCAGTCTAAATAACAACTCTTATAACGAATAGTTTAATCATAGATTATTAATAATAGTTTTTTTTCTAAGTGTAAACGGCTGATTTGCCTCGATGGAACTGCCGTGTCTAGAGACAAATGCTCCTAAATAAATAAAGATAATAATAAATATATATTATTGTTATTGTTTTTTATGGTTAAGGAACGGAACTAAAATAATGTAATAAAATCAAAACAGAGTATTACAATTAATTCAGAGTTGTTTATAATAAGAATAAAGGTAACATAAAAAGTCAATAGTGCTATTCGGAACGCATTAAGACATATTTTTAGGTTTTAAATAAAAAAGTACTTTATCTCGCTAGGCCGCAAAATGCGATTTTCCACGCAGAAATTGAATGGCAAAGCCACGTTTTCCGAGCGTGTGAGGTGAACATAAAATAACGTTCTACTACTTAGACTTTGTTTCATCATATCAGCCCACTGTTGGGTATAGGCCTGCACCGAAGAGTGACAGACAATGTTTAATAACAAATAATAACTGACAGAGAACTGTTTTTTTTTTAAATAAAATGTCTAATACAAACACCTTATCACCTTATAAATGCGAAAGTTTATCCTTCTGAAAGAACAGTGTCTACTTATCTTTTAATGAATTTAAGAATTTAGAAGGGTAAAAATAGAGTTTATCAATTTCGTGTAGTTTATTTATTAATACTACCTATGCGTAATCCATCAAACTACTTTAGACTATATTTTTGTAAAAGCACAATTTAACTCTTAATCTCCATACACAACTGCATTAATTTAGGGTTCAGCAATTTACGTGGAAAAAGGTTACAGACAGACGGACAGACAGAGTTACATCTCCGTACCTATGTAATATTAGTATGGATGTCTATTGAAATAATGCATAGTTAATCATTTGGACGCTAAAGTATAATTAAAGTATCAACTTTATTCGTGTCCTACTTTAGTTTACGCATGCGCATTTACTGGAAATTTGGTTTTTCGCGAATTCTTAGTACTCTGAGTAGGTACTTTAAGTACTCGTAAATCCGATATCATGATCCAAATATGACCTGATGACGCGACCAAGACGGTCTGCAGAGTACCTGTGCGGGATCCCGCTGGATTGATGTCAATCCAGCAAACATCCCGCGGAATTGAATACGATGCTGGATTGCCATCGGGACTCTTGCTAGATACTCTCCCTAGATATAGGACTGCAGGATTGCAATCCCTAGATAATCTTTCGTTATTCTTTTTTCTTCATAGACTCCACACGTTCAAACCATCAGTCACTTTTACGTTAAAGGCAGAATTCATAATTTTCAATCAAATGGTGATTCTTAAAACCGAAACTCCATGTGTCGCAAGCGAAATCTGAAATAAAAATATTATCAATTTCAAGAACTATCGTTAAAGACTACGTTAGTCTTACCACCTCCAAACATCAGAAAAGACAAAAGCACTCGATTGTACATTAAAATGAACAAGTGGGTGTCGGTGAGGCTTCTTTGAAATAGTTTCAAAAGGCAAACGTTGACAAAGGATCCTGCGTAGGTTGATTGTGTTAAAAATAACTTGTTTATCCGTCTCGAAACGTTTTTTTTTATCGATTAATTCATCTAATTTATACATTTAACAACGGTATACCAGCCAACGGGAAGCTAGAAATTTCTTAAAAATTATCGAAAACTTTGTAAAGGGCTGTTGTTTTTTAAACCTCCTTGAACGGTAAGAATCATTAAAAATAATCGTAAGATCTCGAATTTAATTACACTAGGAACGAGAGAATATATAACGGCATTCACAGTGATCAACTTATAAATAATTACACTGAATCACTTGAAAATAATTAATATAACATAAAATAATTGATTGAAAATAAATGAGTTTTCCCTAAACATTTTAATCGAAAGGATAAAATGATATTATTTAGAATTTAGATATCACTATAACTTTTTAATTTTTACATTTTACAATGCTATTTTTATGTGATAAATAATATACAAGAAAATATACTAGAAAAAAGCAACTAGTCTCATGTCGTCCTCTCATGTCTCATCCCGTCAGGGCGACATGAGACAAGTTGCTTTTTTCTAGTATATTTTCTTGTTTAAGTTTTTATCACAGATATAACTATTAATTCAATCACAGATATAAAAAATTAAGTCATTGCAGTCAAATGATAATAACCACGTTTAAATGTAAAAAAAAATCACATTTATCCTATATGATTGCAGTGCTCTGAATTGATTGCTTAAATTAAGTTTTTGTTTGATAGTTACATCGTCTATTTAAAATGTTGCCTGAAGCTAGATTGCATCACGTGTCACGCTGGCTGAAAGATTGCGACCTATGAACGAAGTTTTTGTATTAGCTATGCCATCAGCTAACTATTTAATACCTACTTAGTTAAGTCTGTGTTCAACTATTTTCCTTATTTGTAAGAGCTCATCAGTGGTTGCAATAGGTTATTTTGACATGTTAAAAATAATTTCCATTTGTTTTCTTGCTAAATTACATCTGAGATATTTCAAAACTGTTTTGTATATTATTCATATAGGAATCTGCGTCTATATAGTGAAGCGGGATCATCATCATCACCGTCGTCAGCCATTTTAATGTACTCACAGCTGGAACACTGGCCTTCCTAGTGGAGAATGGGCCATGACCTAGCACGCAATGCGGATTGGTGCGTTTTAATGACTGCAAGTTTAGCCAGAGCTAACGTCTAACGTTCTTCCAAAGCTCGAGATATTAAGTTTTTGGTCACCCATCTCGTAAGCATTGCGAATGTTGCGAACCCGAGTGCGCGAACCACTGAGCCACTGAAGAATAAATCTCGGGTACTTATACATTTTTTATATTTTAAGACAAACGAGACAGAGTTCGTATATGTAGTTCATAACTTCCCAAAGTTTGCATATGCTGCACGTGCATCGCAATACCCGAAAGAGTCACGCCCTATGGTTTGCCTAGATTTGCATACAAGCTATTTCCAGCCCTCAGCGGTTTGGATCTAGGTCAACAGGTCAATCCCAGGCTCCAGGCTCGTCAACAGGTTGGCAATTCCCGGCAAGCGTGAAGGGTACTGTAATGCACTTTGACAACGGCTGAAAGCTTATTGATTTCAGCTATATAGGAAATGAGAAATAAATTGTTGAAAACATTTTCTTATTTGTGCAAGTAAATTCTAATAGGTAATGATTTTTTAAAATTAACATTATACGTATAGTGAACTTTTGATACAGTATGGAAATGTTTGATATTTTAGTAAAAAATATCTATTAAAAAACTACCGCTGAATGGATGAAACTATTTTCGTGATGGGCCGATGCAATGCATCAGCTTTAATCTTTAGCGATTAAATTTTTTCCTACAATTTTATTTTCCTTAATATTATTATATAAGTACCTATGTATATGATTTCAGTTTATTGTTATGTTACATTAGGTCTCTTTGTAGGAATATCTCACATATAAACTTTGCAAACTTTTCACTTTACCTCCCCCAACCGTTCATTACATACTAGAAAATGGATACAAAATACATCTAAACCTTATTAGACTAGTAATTTTCCATAGCTTTTTAATTCCCCGATTGTGGTAACTGGCAAGGCCAGCTGAGATGCACTTTGAATTATTGAAACGGGCGGCTAGGGCACTATCGATCGAGCGTTCGAGGATGCACGGGCGGCGGCGGCAGGGTTGACATAACACCCTTTGAGTGACGGCATAATGGGATGAGTTTATAAACAAGTGCACCCTGAAATCTATCCCTTGATGTTTAGTCTTCGTATCTGACTGATGTTTAGTTAGAACTGTTTAATTCTGCATTTTACAATGCTATATTTTATGCAATAAATATAAATGAGAAAATATCACTGATATTATGTCGCTCAGGCGGGATCCTGGCCAACAGCGTGGAAAGGAGAATATACTAGAAAAGGGCAATACATAGTTTTGGCGCCTTTTCGAAAATGCCTGCACACCATTCAGACCTTATTAACACGTTCAGTGCCTCACGGCGCGGGCCGTGTAGGGTATCAAACGGGGATGGCCCACTACACGGCGACTTATAGTGTGGAAGCTTTTCTTTATATAAGCTAATATGCTGAGAATACGTCACTAATGGGTCACATACGCAGTCTTCCATTGATTTCAGAATATGAGTGATCATACAGGATGAACTCACACCAAATTTAAAGAAATAACTTAATAAAAATATTTGGGCCTAACGAGTAAATTAATAACGTGTTAAATGGATAGAGTATTTTAGTACGAACAATAGTTACTGAGACAGCACTTTTCTAAACCGTTTCCATTCCGAGATAAATGCACCTATTGCGCCTTGCACACTAAGCGTGTAATAAAGTTTAAATTAATAGAGAATTAAATAAAATTATTATAACGATCCTTCTATGCCGGACATTGCATCATCATCTTTTTTACTTTCGTCAGATGTGTCGTTTGTGTTAATTATAAATCGTTCTGTTATATCATCCAGAACGGCGTCATGACCATGAAACTTTTTTTCTTCTTTTACTGCATATGGTCACATACTTTTTTCCATTCTTGTAATAGTGTCGACTTTTTCCTTCGCTAATCTCATTATTGTATCCATATTCATTGATACATTTTTTTTCGCCACGTATCCTTTAATCATTGCCCATATATTTTCAATTGGGTTAAAATCTGGGTGATATGGTGGTAGACGATGAACGGTGTGACCATGTTCTCTAAGTAAAGTGTCAATTTTATATTCAATAAATCTTTGTTTGTTTTGTAGTATCAATTGATAGAGTTGTGGCTTAAGCTTCGATGTAGTGTGATCGATATTGCGATACTTGAGCCAGTCAACAATCATACATTGTTTACGACTATTTGAGTTCGGAGAGAGATTTTGTAAGGAATTGTGGTAAGACGCATTGTCTACCACCACAACGCTACTGGGCTTTAAATTTGTTATTAATTGTGTTGTAAAAATGCAGAAAACTACACGAAATGGTTACATTTCGTGTAGTTTTCTGCATTCATAATTGTTATGATAATCACCAGTTTTTTTATTTGCTTTGAACATTAGCAGTGCATTTGGTATGAAACCGTCCTTTCCGCCGGCATGAACTATTATTAGACGATTCCCTTTAGAATTGGATTTATTGGACAAAGATGGATTTAGAGGTGTCTCAAATTTTTGTGGCCATAGTCGAGGACACATGAAGGTCCAGCTAGGTTCCTTGTTATTTAAGTACCTTACCTAGATATGTAAATGTAAAATCCTCGTGAAGTACCTACATATCCTAGTCTCAGGCGTATAGCAGCCGTAGCTAGCCCTAGGCATCCCAGGTAATCGACGGACCAATTAGGTTACGGCAGCGCGCGTTGGTACCAAACAAAAGCTGAGGCACGTGTACCGCAATTCCAAGAGTTGGTATATGACGGATTCTCTCTCCGTTTTCCTATTGGCAAATGAAAGCACATCTTATTTCTTTTTGCGCGCACTGTTATTTAAATAAAATTTATTTATTATTAAATAAAATTTATTTTTATTATTTATTATTACTGTTCATTGAATTAACCTACTATTGACGGATTGAAAACGCACTATTGATAACACCGTTAACACATCACTTTTAGATATCGTATTATTTTTGAGTGTCAACTTCAGTGTTGAATCAAGACTAACTTTAGATTTCGTTTCTTAGTAGCACCATTAGTAATTGATACTGTAAAGCTATTATGACGAGCGCTAGTCTAGAAGTTATTGTTTTTAATTATTTATTTATTGTTTATGGAAAGGTTGATAGTTTAAGGGAAAAGTGATTTGCTTTTCGACCCTAATTAAATAAGTTTTCCATCTCTCATGTTCGGTAAGTAGGTTCTTATTACCTCCAAATGGGGCTTGTAGGTGACTAATAGCGCTCTAGGGTAATAATGTAGCTAAAAAAGCCCTAGGGCGGTAAGTAATTTAAAAAAAACACTTCTTTCTTTCAAAAAGCTCAATTTCCATCTTGAAAAAAAAATTAAAAAGTTCTTTACTTGATTCTTTTTAATGAAAAAAGGCGGGAATAGAAGACTTACTTTAAATATTGTTTGTTTTTGGGATTGTTCTCATTTCACTATAAATTTCAACAAATAAAATGTTTTATTCTTGTAATGCCGGTTTTTTTCTACTTACCTCACAATCGAGATGTAAAGCAAAATAGTTAGCTCGGGTGTAAGCATCAATTGCACCCTCGAAATATCTCGGGCTGCAATTGATGGCTACTAATCTACTATTACGTAACAAAGGAATAAGAAACTACGACTTACGAACAAAGCTTTAAATTGTATTATAAATCGAAAAAAACATGTCTCGGTTTTTTTTGCATTACGGCATCCGTTTCTCCAATATTCGTCGAAAATCGTTGAATATTCGAATTTCCCAGACTCAAATTTATTTGTAGATGGATCAATCACAAATTGTTTAGATATAGGTTGAGCGAGAGATGAGAAATAAAGAGTGATTAGCAAAACGAAGTCGAGGAAGTTGAACTAACTTAAAGTCTCTTGCAACACTTTTATCTTGAACGACCCCACTTCTGGGACACAAGGCTTCTTTGAACTTAGGCTGGCTTAGAATTGAACCGATCTCAACCGGGAGCGAGAACCAAAGACTCCTACGATTTTATTTAATACAAATTATTATTTTGCCCTGTCAAAGCAAACCCTGTGTTTGTTGTACCTATAAGAAATTATTAACAAACAGGGTCAATAATCAATTAAAAGTCATTGACATTTATATAATCAATATCTTGAGAATAATACCTATACCTAGTGAAACTAAAGTGCGTGTTAATAAAAATAAGTATTTTTTTACGGACTTACGAGCGTATATTTTATTAATAATTTGTAGTAATATTGGTAATGAACCTTTTTAGGGTTTCGTAGCCTAATGGCCAAAAACTAAACCCTTATAGATTCGTCATGTCCGATGTATGTCACAGCCACTTTATTCCAAAACTATGAGGATTACACAGTTGAAACTTGATAGGTAGATATATTCTGTAAACCGCTTTACGGTTTTTACACAAAAATAAATATATATATATATATACATGGAACTGAAACTGTTTTTTTTTTTCATCAAACCTATACGTGTGGGGTATCTATAGATAGGTCTTTAAAAATTACATCAAATCTAAAAACACAAATCACTAAAACAATTTTTTTTCAAAGTCAACCGTTTCAAAGTCGTACACTTTCAAAGTGGTAAAATGTGTCGTCGTCGTCGTCGTCCCCCCCCCTCTAACTTTTGAAATAAGAGAGAGAAAAATAAAAAAATATATATATGCTGTAGATCTTAATAAAAACTTTTAACGAAAATTGGTTTAAACGAAATATAGTTGGCAGTTTTAGAAATATAGCACATTTCCCAAAGTGAAATAAAAAAACATTTTGTTTTTTCATCTTACCTATACGTGTCTATAGATAGGTCTTTAAAAAATCAGTTTTTCTCAAAGTCAATTGTTTGGAAGATATACACTTCCAAAGTGGTAAATGTCACAGCCACTTTATTCCAAAACTATGAGGATTACACAGTTGAAACTTGGTAGGTAGATGTATTCTGTAAACCGCTTTACGGTTTTTAGACAAAAATAAAAATGAATATATTAAGGGGGGGCATACATGGAACTTAAACTGTAAATATTTTTTTTCATCAAACCTATACGTATAGGGTATCTTTAGATAGGTTTTTAAAAATTACATTGAAGTTCCTAAAACAGATTTTTCTCAAAGTCAACCATTTGAAAGTTATTTTTGCAGACAAAAAAATATAGTGGAATTTTGGGTAGGTGTATTTAATACTAGCGGATCCTCGCGGTTTTGCCCGCGTGGTGCCCGTTCCCCTGGTAATATCGGGATAAAATATAGCCTATGTCACTCAGGAGAATGTAGCTTTCTAATGGTCTAAGAATTTCCTATATCGGTCCAGTAGTTCCTGAGATTAGCGCGTTCAAACAAACAAACTCTTCAGCTTTATAATATTATATAATAAGTATAGATAATAATAATAATAGTACAAACTTTATTGTACACGATACAAAAACAAACACATACAGAGAAAATGTTAAAAAAGAGGAACACACGATAGGCGGCCTTATTGCTACATGAGCGAGTTCGACTCGCACTTGGCCGATTTTTTTTATTTGATTTACTTTGATTGCCCCACTTTTTGGTGCCTTAGGTATCTAACTCCAATAATTGGTTGACGACAAAGATATTTAATGAATGAAATATGTGTTCTTTTACAGGTCTGATCAATTACATGAAGTTTGACGCGAGCGGAAAGTATCTCTTCGTGTGTGGAGATCGCGCGGTGCGGGTGTTCCACAATGTGTGCGGGTACCACACCACCATCGCGAGCTGCACAAGACTGCTGGCTGCCAAACAGACTTCGGCCACTGTGGAACGCCTCAAGAAGACAATTGAAGAATGCAAAGCTACCCTTGCCAAGTTCGGGAAGTAATTGCTCTCTGAAACTGTCTCTTTAATTGTGTAACTCAACATCTATCAGGTTTCATTGTGTCAATTTGTGTACAGTCAAAAAAACACCAGATAAAAAACTATCAAACTTTTCTAGTAGTTTTGGATTTTTATTTTACATTAGACATTAAGTTCGGAATCAATAAGGTTATATTTACAATACTGCTGCCTATTGACTCTAAAGAATACTAACTATTATGGTATTAAGAATACTAACTATTATAGACCCGATTATGGCCACTTTAATTTGATCAAAGTGGCCACATTGTGAGCTGCCCCTTCCCTTCATTTGTTTTAATTTAAAATACCGTGTCCATTTGCTGCCGAAATACAAACTCAGCGATTACTGCCTCTATAAGCCTATGATGGGTCACAGATTGTCACATTGAAATAGTAATCCTGATAAATCTTGAGTTATTTGATTAGGTCCTTATCCAGAAGTAAGAACTGGGGAAACGTTAAAAGAGTCTCCCCGTCGATAATAAAAAAAAACACGTTTTGCATTTGATAACTCACTGGTTTGGTTAAAATTGCATCTCATTCAATAGTTTCTACTTCCGGAAAAGGACTAGGTGGGAACTTGCATTTAGTTGTTAATTTATGTTAATTAAATATTACTGCGTATTCCAACGAACCTATTAAAGGGTAAAATGCATAGAAATTAGAGATGGACCGACTATGACTTTGGCCGCCTAGCCGACTGGCCGACTAGTCGGTTGCAAAAAGGCCGACTAGTCCCTTCTGGACCATTTCGTAGCTAAATGTCGTAGCCAACCTCGATACGGGAAAAAGAAATTCCGTTTCGTTGCATACAAACTAAAAAATAATTTTACCATTTTAAAGCTGTGATTGGTAGCCAGCTTCGATAGTCGGCTAAGCCGACTGCTGTCAGACAGAGACTTTAAGCTTCTTTAAGCACCATAACTTGCCTTTAATAAAAAAAAGTAAGACATAGTCTCATCGACCTAATCATTTTTGTTTATCACTTTTTAATAAATTATACCAGTACCTACGCTACAAACTTACTAATTTCATAACATACTTATTTTTTTATGTCATGTAGGTACGTAATATTAATCATGACTTCACTTAAAAGATTTTTTTTGTGTTAAAACTTAAGTCTTTCGTGTTTCATTTACTTTTGATTGTTAACTAGTTAGCTATAAATAGCAAACATTAGGTTATGTAACGGTATGTTCTTATTCAGATTCAGACTTTTCAAATTTTATTACCAATTTATGAATTATAATACTAACGATTTCTTTTCAATCACTCCTACTTTATTTTTTGAGCATAAAAATAAGAATAACGTAACAGGCCGACTAGTGCTTTTTGCCGAATATTCGTCGACTACAAATGTGGCCGGATATGGCTTTCCCGACTAGTTGGTACATCTCTAATAGAAATACAATTTATAGCTGGAGGGTTGAGTTTTTACGCTGGTTTTGAATTTCACTGAAACATTTTATAAAACAATAAGTATGTTCGTTTTACTATATTGTAGAATTTTTAAATTGAAACAGACTCGTCATCGCTTTTTAATTTTATTATCAATGCAAATAAAACCGCTAAAATTTGGTGGGTTAAGGGCAAAGCTAGTCTTGATTGGCTCGTTTAAATTAGCTAAATGTGTTAAAAACTATCAATAATTTAAATTGTATGATACAATAGTATGAGGGGGGGATGTAATATGATATAATGACATATCGTATAATATTTACATAATATAACAACAGATTACATAAAATCATTGCACACAACGTTCATTTCGTATAATCAACGAATAACATAAATTCAAAATATATAATTTAAAACGTACAATGAACATTTGATATAAAATCGGTTCATATAATAAACTCATAAAACGTATAATACATTAATTAAAACACAATAATTATATTACATAAAATCATTTCATATAACGTTCATGTGGTATAAAAAGAAACCACTTTTTCTGTCGGTTCGCCGGTCGCTGCCGCGGCACGCTCGCTTCGCTCGCTCAGCTCGCGCTATGTTTCGGTCACAGTTCTAACCTTGCGTTTCCACGTTAAATGATTTGGCGAGGGATGTAGTTATATCAATTTGTCGTTATATTAAATAAAATTATTACTTCTGATGAGTAAATGAAACAAAATTATATTAAATGACCGTTATAGCAAGTAAGTTTTATATATATTATTTTTATATAAAATGAGCGTTATTTTGTTAAATGATATAAAATGATGATTATATGAAGTAAACATTATGTTAAAAGAAATTAGTTGAAATGTTGTTATGACTAACGTTTATTATGTGATATGAACGTTATTGAAATGAAATTATACTAAAAGAAATTATATCATCCAATACACACCCGCATGAAGGCACTAATGGTGTGTTAACACTAATCATTAATACTAACCTAGTGACAAGTGATGACGACTACGAAAAACACTAATACTAAGCACTAAGTCAGCCTGCCCCCTAATTGTCTAATTTTAAAATCTATCACAATCCCTTTCAAAGGTATTGTGATTGTGATAGTGATTTAAGGAATTGTGTAACTCATAGTCGCAACCCCTTTCGGAACGAATGATGTATAAAATGACACTTCATATGACACTTCTCTATACATTTGAAAGATATTTTCGTGTCACTTTGCTTAGATAGTTCAATTTCGTTTATTCTATACCTTTCAAAACGCGTCCCATCACAATCCCTATCAAATGTCAAATAATGCCTAACGGCCTGAAGTATGTAAATATCTTTCAAATGACGAATTGAAAGGGATTGCGATAGATTTTAAAATTAGACAATTAGCCCTCTGTTTACACTTTCGATATTAGTGTAAGTGACAAATACTATGCTTTAGCTACTAAGCTCGTGTAAACGTGCCATTATGCAGTGTTTATCTAACCTTGCTGAAAGAATTTCCCTGCCAACCCGTGGTCTATTTGGATGTTTTATCTGTGCGTATAAAACATGCAAAACATTAATGCAAGTTCCCTTTATGTTATATGTCATTACAGTAATGTGAAAACAATCTCGTCATCAGCATTTATTTTGACTAATCATAGTGATATATTTTATATGCATTTACATGTTGTCTGAGCTATGAAATTTTTGTAAGTATTAAGTACTAAATCTGGACTCAAAATTGAAAAAAAAAATACAATTACATTTGATCTCTATCCAAATTAGTATTTTCGAAAACTGATAGCATTAAGTAATTAGTTTTATATGAAACGTGTCCTATTAGATAGTAATTTAAGAAGCCATTCTACTTTTTATGTTTATAGCGACTACTGATCTACAAAATCACAGCAGTTGAATAGGATAGGAATAAAATAATGAACGATTACAAGATTCAAGACGCGAGCCTATATTACCTAATATATGTTAATTGTATGTCAAAATTGTATTCGGATTTGAAAGACAGACCACAAATAATGCTTGATTTACACGAGTCAAGTCTTAAGCGAAGTTCGTAAGTAACGTAGTGTAAACGATAGGACACTGGTGAGTCAACCTGGTTTGCAAGCTGCCTTACAAGTGGATCCATATAAAATCGGGCGCTGTCTGTTGCGCGCTCGCAACTAGCCACTGTACTTGACCCGTGTAAATCGGGCATAAGACGTTGTTGTAGTGTAACGCATCGCATACTCTGTGGGAGTGGCTAGAGACTGAAATCGTTATCATTTGAAACACTGTATTTCTTTCTTCGTAACATACGCTTGAGATTGGTTAGCACGTGACTCCAGTGACATTTTAGCTGCCACTTCGATAGTGCTGTGCTGAAACTAATTTTGTATTATGAATAAGTTAATCATTGTAGATGTTTCTAAATATACGAACTGACAAACATGAAATTATTTGCAACTACAGATGTCAATGTAAATTAAAGTCAATAAAATTTTACATTTTATCAAAGAACTTTCTTATTTTAAGGAATTTACCCAACTGCAATACATGCCCATAATATTATTTTGTTAAATAATGGTATGAATTTGAAACAAATCTGAGTTAGATAGGCTAAATTATCATTTAATATCAGTATTTAAAAGGAATAAAAGCAAAATTAAACATTTTGAAAAAACCAACGACGGTTAAAACTTAATTGAAAAAGGATAAAATAATATAAAAACCTCCGACTTAATTATCCGTCGGGGGCTGCCATTAAATGAACTATACTTTTGCAGTTTTATAGTAATGTGAATAATTTGATTTATATTCATGCTGAAATTTATAAAAGTGATGGCAGCCCCCGACGGATAATTAAGTCGGAGGTTTTTAAATTATTTTATCCTTTTTCAATTAAGTTTTAACCGTCGTGGGTTTTTTCAAAATGTTTAATTTTGCTTTTTATTTCAAACTTTTTAGAGAGCATAGATATTATGTATATTGTACTACAGAAAACCCATTACTGAAAACCGCACCAAGATTGAACTAGTAGTTTAGGTTTTGCTCAAACAAATGTTTACTACAGCGCCCCCTGGTGAGTTGTCATCGTAACACTTATCTAAGTGCATTCACCAAACAATCTCAAACCTATCTGTAAACTGCATTAAAATTGGAATAGTAGTTTTGAAGAACTAGCGGTTTTCGTTTTGCACAAACAAATTTTTACTGCAGCGCCCCCTGGTGAGTTCTCATCGTAACACCTATCTAAGAACATGCACCAATCAAACCCAAACCCATCACTGAAAACCGCATCAAAATCTGGCTAGTAGTTTTAGAGATAAACGGCAACATTGGTTTGCACAATAAATGTTTACCACAGCGCGCCCTGGTGAGCTGTCACCGTAACGTCTATCCAAGTACATGCACCAATCAAACCCAAACATCGCTGAAAACCGCATCAAAATCTGGCTAGTAGTTTTGGAGATAAATGGCAACATTGGTTTGCACAATAAATGTTTACCACAGCGCCCCCTGGTGAGCTGTCACCGTAACGTCTATCCAAGTACATGCACCAATCAAACCCAAACCCATCACTGAAAACCGCATCAAATTCTGGCTAGTAGTTTTAGAGATAAATGGCAACATTGTTTTGGACAATAAATGTTTACCACAGCGCCCCCTGGTGAGCTGTCACCGTAACGTCTATCCAAGTACATGCACCAATCAAACCCAAACCCATCACTGAAAACCGCATCAAATTCTGGCTAGTAGTTTTAGAGATAAATGGCAACATTGTTTTGGACAATAAATGTTTACCACAGCGCCCCTTGGTGAGCTGTCACCGTAACGTCTATCCAAGTACATGCACCAACCAAACCCAAACCCATCACTGATGAAATGAATTTAAACCGTTTGAATGCAAAAAAACTGCAACGTGATCGGTTTAGTAGTTTTTGAGAACTCTTAAAATGCCAACTTATCTGGTTGCTGCTGCGCCCCCTGGTGGTCTACCACCGTAAAACATGTCTTAAGAACCTGCTCTGAAATGAAATATTTTAAATGCAAAAAACCGCATCGAAATCGGCCCGGTCGTTTCCGAGGAAAATGGTAACAGACATACATACAAACAAATAAACAAACAAACAACCTCTAACCCCAAACGCATATACCGCCTCCGTTCCGTTCCGTTCCGTCCGTCGTGGGTAAAAACTAAGAGAGTGGCATCTTCTATACTCCAGAAATCTCTAAACGTCATCAATAAATGGTGTACGGAGAATAATCTATCGGTAAACCCCAGCAAAACCACAATATCCCCTTCACTAGAAGGCGCAAGCTAGAGAAACTTGTTACGCCTACTATAAAAGGGACTCCAATCCCACTTTCCAAAGAAGTCAAATACTTGGGCGTTACTTTTGACCAAAAATTTACTTGGAATACGCATATTAGCAATGTGATCCAAAAGGCTAAAATAGCCTTAGGAATATGCAGTCGCTTAGCAGGGACGAGATGGGGTCTAAACCCCAAAATCGCCTTGTGGATGTACACCACTATTGTCAGGCCGACAATAACGTATGCCTGTGTGGCATGGTGGAAAAAACATCCCAAGTGACAGTTATCAACAAGCTTAACAGCTTGCAAAGGTTAGCATGCCTTATGGCAACAGGTGCCAATGCGCTAAATGCTCTGCTGAACTTACCACCCCTTCACCTATTTATTGCAAAGTAGGCGAAAGCCAGCATATATAGAGCTAGCATCAGTGGAAAGGTAAACTGGCACTCTCAAGCACTAAGATCTCTCCATGGATCAGTACTTGAACTCGATCTTTTGGCAATGACAACGGATGTCATGCTCCCACTGATCAACTTCACTAGAAATTACTCAGTGGAAATACCTAGCAGGGAAGAGTGGTCTGTAAATCACCATACCTGCAAGGCTGGAAGCCTAGTTTGGTTCACAGACGGCTCCAAAATGGGTGAAAATGTAGGATGCGGAATAAACGGCGACAGCCCTCGATTCAGCAAGAGTATGAATCTAGGCAAACACGCCACCATATACCAAGCAGAGGTATACGCCATCATAGAATGCGCGGAGGCCAACCCCCAACGAAACTACATCAATCAAACCATTCTTATCTTATCAGATAACCAGGCAGCCCTTAACGCTATCAATTCGAATGTATAATCATACATTCGAAATTGGTGAAGGACTGCGTCGATAAGCTGAATGAGCTGGGACAACGGAATAAAATTATTCTGAAATGGGTACCAGGTCACTCAGGAATCATTGGCAATGAAAAAGCTGATGAACTTGCAAGGGCTGGAGCTCAGAGTCAACAGCTAGGTATAGAGCCTATCTGTGGTATCTCAAAGGAACAGGCCATGCAACTTCTCAAGGGCAATCTATTTGGCGAGTCAAAAAAATTCTGGTTAAATCAACCAGGATTAGTACACGCCAAATCCCTTATCGAAGGTTATTCGCAAAAGCAAACTGCTGAACTTCTAGAGCTCAGCAGAGCAAACTTATGTGCAATAGCAAGAGCCTTAACTGGACACTGCAAACTAAAAAGGCACCAAATTGGAGCATTGGACCGGATTTCCAAAGGTCGCGGCTTCGATTCCCGTCTGAGATTCACTTGTGGCTAGAGATGGGCGGTGGGTAAATACCCGATGGGTATTTACTGGGTAAATACCCAATTTGAGTATTTACCGGGTAAATACTGGGTAAATACCCAAAAGCATGGGTAAAAACAATAAGCACGTTGTGGTTGAAAAGTATTTTTTCTTTTCGTCTTTCTTTCTATTCATTGAAGTTGTATGTTTTGGTCCAAAATAATCAATATAGGTATCTTGATTGTTGACTAAACATGTAAGATGATTTTCATCTCCGTCTATTTGGTTAGTTGTGATAATAGTGATAAAAAAATCTAATTATTTATTCAAAAACAACAAAACATGTTCTACGTTATGACAAGAGCATGTCCATAAAAGAAGAGTTATTAGTAATATCAAATAACATAATAATCAAATAATTATTAAAAATC
Organism: Chrysoteuchia culmella; assembly: GCA_910589605.1. Taxonomy (NCBI): domain Eukaryota; kingdom Metazoa; phylum Arthropoda; class Insecta; order Lepidoptera; family Crambidae; genus Chrysoteuchia; species Chrysoteuchia culmella. The sequence continues at coordinate 12,625,124 of OU342651.1, read as the reverse complement.
AACAATTATCAACAAAAGAGATAAAAATAATTGCATATAATTTCAAAGCATTATTACAAACCATCAGTCACTATCTGAATCATTATTGTCGTTCAATGTTGTTACGTCGTGAAATTCAAATTCATTGTTTCTTTAGATTCCAATTATAAGAAATAGGTATATGATATTTTTGCTGCCCTTTCTGTGGCGAGTCTGTTTCTATTGGCATTATTGACGACCTGTTTGGCGCAGTGGTACTAAGCCCGCCTTTTGCGCCAGAGGTCCCGGGTTCGATCCCAGGACAAGACAAATATTTGTGTGCATGAACATGTCTATTTGTCTTGGTGTCTGGGTGTTAATATGTATAGTATGTATGTATTTACAAAAAACAAGTATCGCAAGTATGTTTATCCGTTATCTAGTATCCATAACAAAAGCTCTTGATGAAACATAACGAGGGCTAGATAATTGGTGTGTTTGTGTGCAATTATTTATTATTATTATTTATAATGAATATGGCCAAAGGTACTAAACGACCGTTCAGTTGCAGCTGAGCTACATGGTGCGGTTAGTATTCGAATTGCGACTTTGCTCAGATATTTAGACTTTCCATCACACTATTTCTGAAACACTTTCCCATACAAATGATTTACCCCAAAAACCTTCTTTTGCCCTATAGTTTGCTAAATCTGGAAATAAGTCAATATTTAAACTCTGCCCCATTCTGCATAAAAATTCTAAGCATTCCATTTCTTCTTCCTCGTCTAATTCCACGCCTTGAGTTTTAGGATCCATCATGTAAGCAGCTAAGTGAATTGGTTTTATACAATTCTGCAACCATTTGTTTATAGAGTTCAAAAGGTAAGTTTTCTCATCGTCCCCTAGTAGTTGCAAATCTGAGAGTATGAAATGAAGTGACGACTTAATATCCTTAAGACGCGTGTAAACTTATGTTGTTACTTTCTAGCTTGAATATTTTTTCTGTTACTGGTTGTAATATTTTGATGCATTCTTCAATCATATTCCAAAATCCTTCATCTACTAAATGAGCTTTATCTTCTCTTGGCATTCTCGCATCCTCATGCACTGCTAAAGTTTGTAAAGCAACTCTACTGTGCTGCAAACTTTTGAGCGCACTTAAATAACTGCCCCAATGTGCTTTACAGGCAATTCAACAGCCATTTTATATTTTATAATTTTATAATAATTTATAAATGCATTTATTGGATCGGGTTTAAAAAAATCTTTACACAGCAAATTTAGTGTGTGGGCCACGCATCGTAATGGCACTATATGAGGGTGTTCATTTCGCACTAAATCAAATGCTTTTTGAATATTGTTTGCATTATCTCCTTTAAGGGTACTAAATTTGTTTGCGCCATAAACGTTTATAACTTTCAGAATTTCTTCACTCAAATATTGGCTGGTATGGCGGTATGCGAGAGTGTTAAGGATTTTCACAAAAATAGGTTCAGGTTTAGCAATCATAAAGTTGAAAATTTCTTCAGTGCGTTGATTGCTCCAACCATCACACTGTAAATGCAGACTACTTGCAGAGTTTAGTTCTTCTTGTATCTATTGTTACATTTCCTTGTATATGGATTCTAAGTGCGTAGTTGCAATAACTTTTCTGCTTGGTAGTTTATAAAGCGGTTGCAGCTCTTCAAAAAAGTGTATCCACAGAGGATGTTCTACAAATGACACATTGGTGTACAAGCGACAAAAATAGCCTTAGCTATTAATAAAACAAGATATTTTTTCGTTCTTTGGTAATACTTTGAGACGATGAAGATTTTCCTGATGGCTGTGAATTTTCTGTATTCTCTACATTATGCTGTGATTGCCTTTGTTCCGTAATTTTTTTTTTCGATTGATCTTTTACCTTCTGAGGACATTTAAAACATGTTTGTAGATGTTTCTCTAATTTATTAACATTTGCAATAGCATACAATTTTTCACAATATTTACACCTGCAAACATATAAAACATGGAAGCATTTCTGTCGCTAGAAAATGACACCACGAAAAGTTGGGCGACACCTATAAAAACTCTCGTATTTCCCAGATCACTTTGGTCTGTCTCATGGTTAAAGCAACGTCATTGAATGTATGTCAAACAGGTCACGAAAAATTATAATAAATGCCTTCATGTATTGTAAAATGGTGCAGAAATAGCGCGAGTTTGCCTAATTTACCATTTCAATTCTTCGTCTCACTCACGCAATACCATATTTATTGGAACTTTACCTTTTATTTTTTTTATATTTGCCATGTCCTGAGGGAATATTCAAATACTTAGGACTTATTCTATTAACGATTAAAGTAATATTTAGGGATTTCGAACTACGACATAGTAAAAAAATGTAAAGTACGTGCAATTTGTAGATTGATTATTAGTGGGAAACTATTAGCTGTGCAAATACCGTGTAGATTTCTTGCATAATAAGCAATTAAGTAATTTTATCGTTGTAGTTTAAAAAAAAGTAAATTAAATAATGAATTGAATTACTTTACAACATAATTTAAAAAAGGGATATTCTAATGGTAGTTAGGAACAGTCATAAATAATGATAGTATTGCTGATAAACAGCCTTGTTCAAATTTGCCCTAATTAATCACATTACAGAGTAAAAAAGTCGTTGAACCTGTTTTAGCAAACATGCCAGATGCTCCACACATCCATGGTAGACCAAGCAGCATTTAAATAGTATAAGAGAGTAATAAGGAATTTTAGAAATAGTTGAAGAGTAAATACCCATCTTTTGGGTATTTACCCGGGTAAATACCTTGATTTTGGGTACTTTGGGTATTTACCCGGTATTTACCGGGTAGAAACCCATCTCTACTTGTGGCCGAGTTAATTTTTTCCAATATTTTTCTATTTAAAATTTTTAATTTTAAGTATAGATATTAATAATTTAATAATAATTTATTTATTGACACATTTTTCTAACAAAAATATAGATCAATTTTCTTATCTTAATACATCTTAGTTCTATAAATTTACTTCTGCACCTGAACTAGTTTACACTGAATCTCAGGCTCTTTTTTGGATAACCTTAAATAACATCTTGTGTACCTATTCTCTGCAAATAAATACTTTTGACTTTGACTTTGAAAAAAGATACCAAAATATAGATGTAAACAAAGCATTTCAACCTTAAAAAAAAATTAAAAGTAAAATAATAATGTATGTTTAAATCTGCCAAAAAGGTATGTGTGGAGTATGTCCTCTCATGGTGTGAGATAAACACTCAAACATCTCCTATGTGACTGCGAATCCCTAATTCACAAACGCAGTAGGTATACACCTGGGCCGGCATATAATTCGGCCAGAAAACTATAATCTCTCAGAGCTAGGAAGATCTTAGAGTTCCTGGAAGCCGCCAGGCCCTGGAGGTCGCAGTCACAGAACAGCTGTTCTGTGGTCGCAGTGACTACAGTTCCAACTGGAGCTGCATAGCCCCTATATCCTAAAATTAATTAAGAGAGTGGTGGTGAGACATTTTACTCAAGCTACAGAAGGGATTTATGGCGTGAGTTTATGTAGGGTACTGTAGGTAACTGTATAATGATTGGCACATTTGATGTATGTTTCTTAAAATTCACAATAAATTTAGTGGCAAAAAATCTCCCAATACAATGCCATATTTGGATCAGTTGCCATATTTAAATTCGTGGCCACATTTAGGTAGGGGCTGCATTTGGATCAATGGCCAAATATGGTTGGATCAGTAGCCATATTTGGGTAACGGCCACATTTGTGTCAATGGCCACATCTGGATCAGTTGCCACAATTGGAACTGATCCAGATGTGGCCATTGACCCAAATGTGGACACTGGTCCACATTAGGGTCAATAGCCACATTTGGATCAGTTCTACATTTGGGTTAAAGACATCCCTTTCAAAATACTATGGTTGGCATAGGTGCCAATCATTGCACTTCCATATAAGCTCTTTGCTAATAGGCACACTAATTATGCAACAATGGCCACATCTGGATCAGTTGCCCTTTTTTATTAGTAGCCACATTTAGATCAGTGGCCACATTTGGATCAGTGACTCTATTTGGCTAATCCCTTTCAAAATACTATGGTTGGCATAGGTGCCAATCATTACACTTCCATATAAGCTCTTTGCTAATAGGCACACTAATTATGCAACAATGGCCACATCTGGATCAGTTGTCCTTTTTTATTAGTAATCACTTTTGGATTAGTGGCCACATTTGGGTTAAGGCCACATTTGGGTTAAGGCCACATTTGGATCAGTGACCCCATTTGGCTAATCCCTTTCAAAATACTATGGTTGGTTTCCAATCATTGCACTTCCATATAAGCTCTTTGCTAATAGGCACACTAATTAATTAATGTTATCATCACAAAATAAATATAAATAAAAAGTGTAATATCACTTATAAACATATCAACTAAAAATAAATACAGTAGAACTCCAATTATCCGAATTAATGGGGACCGGGACCCATTCGGATAATCAAATATTCGGATAATCGGAGTTTAGCACACTGGCTAATCAAAACAAACAATGACAGGTGCGCGTGACTGCAATGCGCCGGAACTTGTCTTAACTTGCCGTTGTGCCTACACTGACTTCGCGGAGGGAAGGACAATAGTGAGCGAACGCGCAAACACTGGCTTCGCGGGGGAAAGAATAATAGCGCACTTAGACTTTTTTTGGACAATTTTTTTTCTGAAAGTGATTCGGATAATCGGCGATTCGGATAGTCGGAGTTCGGATAATTGGAGTTCTACTGTATTACTCTTAGTAATAGTAAAAAGTATAACAACAATAATTCTTATATACCTCTTTCTTATCAAATCTGTTAAAAAATTGGCATGAAAAGACTCTTTTTTACAATATCTACTGTGTTGCCATATTATTCTGGTAGAAAAATCTAATTAGAGTGTTGCAATGTAAGATTTTAATTATATCAGAAGACGCATTGTATTTCTATGAAAATTCCTTAATAATTGCGTTTAAATGTTAGAGTGCCAATGATTGGGGAGGTGCCAAGATTAGTACAGGTTACCCTAAAAATAAAAATAGGAAAAGAAATTAAAATTCACGTTATAATTTGTAACTTTATTGTGTTTTGCACAAAAGTGACATTATCGACAATACACTGAGATACTCGGTTATTACTATTTAAGTACAGTTTCACAGCTTTTGATAAATACATTTAATTAGATGATTACATATAAATAACAGAGGTTTATCAATTCCTTCAATATTTTTTTTTCAAAAAATAGTCATGCCAAAATATATTTTTTGCTTTGTGATTTTGGTAAAACAATTATTATTTTCATTCGTTGCTACATAAAATAATAACATTTATCTTTTTTATAATATTTTGTACCAATTTGCTGTTGTAACTGTATTATTAGATGCGATCATATCCATAGAAAAATCATATTCGAAAATAATATAAGGTAGACATTAGTAGAAATAACGATATAAGTCTATTATGTGAACTCTTTTCTGACAGACACTGAAAAAATACAATTTCTATCTACATGAATACTACAAGAATAGCAAGAGGATATCAATTTAACAAAAAAAGTCCTCACTCGTTTTTATGAAGCAGTTCGTAACAAAACCATATTCAATAAAAATTATGGAATTGAGATTTTCTTGGTCTATTGATACTTTTTTATCTCGATGGATAGGAAGAGATTCAGAGCAGCAAAATAAATTCGTTTTAGATGCAATTTGAAAGTTATGCCAAAGGACATTTACCGAATAGGACTCTTCCTTCCACACCAGTTTCGGCTGTAACGTTATTTAATAAGGTTGATATTAGCGTGCCATTAAGAGCCTTATCACACTAGCGATTTGCGAGCGTTCTCGCAAAATTGAGCTTTATTACTACGTCGTAACATAATCCATTTTGTTACAGAGCATATTGTACGTCGTCCTCGCCGAGTTTCCGCTCTGCCCCGAACATGCTCGCAAATCGCTAGTGTGTTAAGGCTATAACACTTTGTATAGTTTTGCCAGTTTGCCAGGCAAACTTCTTGACAATCGCGTGGCGAGACAAAATATAGACAAAGCAGTAACTACAAAAACCAGTTACTGAGCATCTTCTGTCGCGCCGCGCGTTGGTCAATATGTTTGCCGTCCCCTATAGCAACGTGCATTTTGCTGCTTTTTCGGAGCTGACATAAGTAGTAGATATGGCATTATTTTAACAACACACGACTATCCAACTGTATAACTGTAAACATTTAAAGCTTTTCCAAGTCGATATATTTAAAAAGTAAATGCGAATGACATTCAAGTCAGTGGGCGTGGGCGGTTTGTGACGGAATATAAAAGCCGATATATCTAAAAGTCAGGAATCAAAACTTATTTAATTATATTACAATCATTTTTTGAGATAGTAAGATGTAGTGACGTCTCATAGTGTACACTGCATCATTGGTCTTATTACAAATCGTGGTCTATTTAGACATAGTTTAAAACTTATGCTGGCTCTGTTTTCCTATTAGCGAATAAAAGTGTCAGCAACGGATTTTAACTTTAGACCAAGTTTTGTAGTAACACCTACTCTTTTATATAAAAATAACACACGTGACGAGATTTTCCTTTAGACTAGTTCTTGTATTGCTAAGTTACATAGCAGAATTGCTATATTTCCCACTTAAAACAAAGTGAAGCATGTAAATACATACTTTTTATACAGATCGAATAATAACACATAATACAAAACCAAATTTGTTCTTTATTACTGAAGAAACAAGGTATATTTTAAAGCATCAGTAAGGAACATGTTATACACCGGTATTTCTATGTCTGCGTTACGTCTAGGATTAAAGTTCAACGATTTAACTTAATAGCTGGCTGGTAACCATAATAACAGCCCATTAAACAAACAGTACCTACGTAAATGGACACTTCTAAAGTTCATAATGGAATGGAATATTTTTAGTTTAATTGAAAAGATAGTTCAAAACAACGTTTTTATATGGGTTATCTTAAAGTTGAATGCGGATGTCAGCACTATTGGCACTAGTATCCCAATTTTAAAGTGAAATAGATATTATCGGATGATTTCTGAATTCAGAACTTTAATTTAAGAACGTCTCTAGCTCTACTTAAAGCAAAATGTTTATTCAATATTATGCATGAGTGAGGTTTGAGATGTCATCAACCTGAAATTCTCAAATCAGAAACCGTACAAAACGGAAAAAATTCAAAGGACATTCTAAGACGTTAAAACACATTCCTTCATTTTATCATCATCATAAGTAATTAGGTACTACTCATAGAAACGCCCTTCGTATTTTGCATACTTTCTTAGCATAAACAAATTCGACCCTAAGCAATAACAATAGAGTCTAAAATCGCGTAGCGCGTAATTCGAGCGCGGTCCCCGGGGACCGCTTAGTGCTAAACGGGTGAATGCATTTTGCAAAACAAATAGGTTATAATTTTACACAATTTATGTACGACGTGTTAAGGTTGGAACATTCAACAGTGCTGACATCTATGGTGATAAAATACATTTCACTCCATTTCTGCACTTGAACAAATTGATAGGGCCGTTAAACGATCGACCATTCGATTCAGATGTAACAAGATATACACACTCGGTAGCAAAGAAATCGAACCACTGCGCTATTTTCATACAAACATACTCACTTCACAGTCCTATTATTCAACAAGTATAAACAGTTATGTAAACATTTGTACGTCGATGTATAAGTCGAAACTCGACTTGCGAATAAAAGTCCCAAAAATTCAAGAAAACTTTCAGTTTTGTGCAATGTAAGAAAAACAAATTCACTCAATCCGGTTTCCTACAACTTTATATGGAATAAAATTAAACATTTTGTTTAACTAAAATTTTTAGGAAATCAAGAAATGTTTCCGGTTGTTATAAATGCTTATTGGTTAATTGAACATTTGACCTCGCCATTAACATCCAAATCTTTGAAGAAATACACATACTTTTTTATTTATTAGACCGTGAAGTGAGTATCTTTATATTAAAATAATGCAGTGATTCGATTTCTTAGCAGCCGAGTGTAAATTTCATTTAACAATGTTGAAATCTCTTCCTTAATTTTGCAAAGTTTCTGAACGTTCTCAAAGAGGGATATTTTAATTTTTCAAAAATTATTTGATACATACATACAATATTTCAAAATTGGGTCCTATTATTTTCAAGACTAGATCTAAATCAACTTTTGTAGAAAGCTTAACGACGTTTTTTATTATTTTATTTCAACTTATTCTAGGTAATAATAACAGCTACAATTATTTAGCCTCGGTTTTGTAAACATTTTTTTCTGAATAACAACAATAATAGTGGCAATTAACCAAAACCCGATAGTAATGCCCCAGGGCACACCATTTTTTTTAAATATTGATGTAAATCAAGAGACAACTGTACACTCTGTATAGTGCCATCATGATTTCCCTAACAGCTCGTGGTAAAGCCCAATTTTAAATTTTATTAATACTTTGTGTTTGCGCAAATATTCTGTATTTTCAACAGTCCCGAGTGACCTATATCAATTATTATTGTTTTATAGTTAGACAATATGTATATGATAATAATGATTTTCCACAGCCTATTTCAAGTCTTAGCGCAAAGTCTAGCCAATCTTTAGTTATTTAGTCTCAAAATCACTGTCATTCTACTTCATAAATGCGCTTAGAAACGAGTGAAATGCGAGTCATGATATTTTTTTAAGATTACACGATATAATTATTGAGATTCTAGAAGGCGAACAGCTATCACTGCCTTATCACTATAAATTTTAATATTTAAAATATGATACATGATATTAATATTGAAAAAATGGCAGATAAATTATTTTTGAGAACGTTCACAATTAATATATATATATATATGTATTAGTAACGACACACCTGACCTGATATACTTACATTTAAATCTTATCGCTTTACTTGTTATGTTCAAAGGCGTTTGACATATAGCGGTAATGGTGGAAATATTTGACATTATAATCATCTGTAACCCAGCAGGGTCCGTGATACCTTTGATGTTGTTTAAGCGATTAGCGGCGAAGCGAAGGGCCGGTTTCACCACCGACTGACAAGTTCAGTAGCTTACTTGGATGATAATTTAACATATTTCTCATATTACAAACTGTCAAATGATCTGCCACATAAGTGTTTTTCACAAGTGTGTAATTGTGAATTTGATAATGAGTAGACCAGTGTTTTAGCCTTGATATGGATAATATCATGTTTATTTTGAAATATTTACTTCAAAAAGATACGGACAAATTTTATAACCTTTGTCCATTAAAAAAAAGCAATGTGTTTTGTACGTAGCCATTGTACTGCAATTAGTTTATTAGTTAGTAGATGCAATTGCATCGAAAATATAATGCGAAAAAACAATATATTTATTTATTTACTGTAGGTACCTACAATCGGGGAACTTCCCTGTTGACCAGTAGATTTTTTGGGAACCGTTTTCTCGGAAAGTACTTATTAAGGTTAACCCATTCAGTTTATTTATTTATTCAAAAAAGCTCACAGTCTTACAGAAAATTCCAACACGCCAGTAAGCTTAAACTAACAATATTACAATGTTACAATCAACATTGTAATATTGTTAGTCAGGCACAATAGATTTTTAATTGTTAAAATAACTTGGGAAGGAAAGTGTTAAAGCAATAATTTATTATTCAAATGAAATACCTGATATAAACATTTTCTATATATCTTCTACTTTTTTTAAATAAAGCTCCCTAAAAAGCTCTAACTAACGGTGGAGCACCACCGGGAAGTTCCCCCACTGTACATACCGTACAAGGTAGTGGGCAGATATGAACCTCATAATTAAAATTTATAAATTTTCACATTTCTTCATAAATATGTAGAAAACATATTTTTTGTAGGAACTTGCAGAAAGAAAAATACGATAATTATTATATCTAGAATGTTCCAAATGGAAGGGACCTAATAAATGATATGATGTTTACCTATTGAGCAATAATAATGAAGAAAATTTACTTTTGACATGAGAAATATGCAATGTTTTAATTAAGATGCCGGCGACCGGTCAGCTCCCCATACTAACGTAATTCCAAAATGATTTGCAATTAGAAAATTATTTGCTGTTCTTGTAATGTTATTCAGATTAAGACAGTATACAAAACTGCAATTGGCATTCATTTTTAATTGGGTAAGTATTTTGGATTAGTTTTTAGGGTTCCGTACCTCAAAAGGAAAAAACGGAACCCTTATAGGATCACTTCGTTGTCCGTCCGTCTGTCAGGACCGTTTTTCTCAGGAACGCGTGGAGGTATCAAACTGAAATTTATATTTAATACTCAGGTCTACTGTCCCTCGGAGCTGTGAAAGAATCAAACTTCTAAGCCAAAGCAATCAAAAGATACAGCCGTTTATGCCGCAAATTTTCGAAACTCGCACGGGAATCGAAATCTACAGGGTACTTCCCGTGAACTTAGAATCTTGAAATTTGGTACGAAGTAACGTCTTATAGTACAGATAAAGGAAAAATTGCGAAAACCGTAAATTTTTTGTTACATCATAATATATAATAAAAAATATTTTACGGAACCCTCGGTGCGCGAGTCCGACTTGCACTTGGCCGGTATTTTTAATGGCTACCTAGATACATACGGTCTTAATCCGAATAATATCAAAAGGTCTATCATGCTCAAATTTTAAATTATTTTGGTATAAAGTTTGTATGGGAAACTGCCGTGTCGCGGGCATCTCGAGCATTTTAATATATAAGTACACTTCAAGGGCATCTTTTTGAGTATTGTTCTTTTATCTTTATTTAACATCCCATGTTGGGGTGGAAACTAAAGAAAAAATTAAAATACACCAGCTTTCCAATGCTGATAGTAAACCCTATCAAAGGACATGGTATATTTTACGATTTTTAATTTTTGCATTTAGCTATTTTTATAATTATGATAAATTTTAAATAGAAAAATATGCTCTAACCACTGAGGTACCAAGACTCGAAATGCTCCAATACTTTTATATTTTTAAAGGCTGTAGGCCAGCGTTGTCACATCAATGCTAGGAATATCCTTGCATTCGAAAGAAACTTCTTTCAGATGTTTAACGATCGATAAAGATGCAACAGGATTACAAAAGGTCGTGGGTTCGAGTCCCATCTAAGAATTCACTTGTGGCCGAGTTGATTTTTTCCAATATTTTCTATTTAAAATTTATCATGAGACATGGTATTTTTGAAAATTATTATAGGCTATGAGTTGGCAAACTACCACTCTTGTTTCCGGACTTCACCTAGACCCAAACAATGTCAAATGCGTCCGTCTCGTTGGGGTGCTTATAAGAGAGTGATGTTGATATTTATATTATTTTCTATTCAAAGGTGCAGCTCTTTCATTCTCTTCTAATCCGCAAGCGATATATGGCATGAAGGTAAATAACATAAGTACAAATGTTTGTTTTCAAGTCAACCTACTCATAGGGACGCGTGGAGTATTTATTTGTTTTATTTATAATTTACTTTCGATATAAGTCCACAACAAAAATAATATTAAAGTTAAAACCATATCAACGTACTGGCCGCTTAATTTTGCTTCGTTTTCTGAGATTAACTTTGACCTTTTTTTCTTTCTTTACCCAACTACAAAAGCTTCGAGATTAACAAAACATTTTCACATAAGTATAGAAAATGTATAAATAGTTGTAGTTATTCATACATTCATACATACGTATGTGAAAATGAAGGTGTCGTAATAACCTGTGCGGGTAATAATATTATTGGTGTCCATAATTATAAAAAACACGCTCTTCAGTTCACCCCTTTGACTTTAAAATTCAAAACCCACATTATTAAAACTACCTATACCTAAACGTAAATATTAAAAAATTTAGTGACAAAACACTTTTAATATTTATTATTTTTTTAAGACATTGACATAACTTCGCTTAGACAGTGTTGACGAAAAATTGATAAGCTTATAGTCATTTAAACATAACTTTCGTGCCTTGCCGATCTCGTTAAACATACCCTCACAAATAACCTTCTTTTAAGTAGTTAGATACATTCAAATTGTCCTAGAGACCATCCAAATATTTGACGATTTGCTAATTTAATTTTAAATAAATAAATGCCACAGTTTGGAGACTAGTTAATGCGTTGATTTTTCATACACTTGAAAGTTTAAGCTGTGATTATTTAATTTGCACTGAGAAATTATTTAGAAACGTAACTTAACTTTTATGTATACAGTTTTTGTATACTTACACTATTTCTATATCTATAAAAACTTGTAACCGTGTGATAAAGATGATTGTGACGGTACAAATAAACGAAAGATATAATTCGGAACGAGATATACAAAACTTATGTCTTGATCACACAAACACAAACTCATACAAAAACACACCAGATTGCAGGTAATTTTAATAAAATTAAGTAAAAAAAGTCTTCACTTATGTGAATCAAACCAGACGTATCAAATAAATATTCCTTATCTTACCTCCGTAATAACAACGACAATCAACATAATTCCAAGGAAACAACAGTTTTTGATAGAAAAAAAATCAGTCGAATAAGTCAAAAATATATACAATAGACGCCTTTAAAAATCGTCAATAAAAATAATAAAAATAAACGTACGCCTAATTAAACCTAACACGAAATAAATACTGTAAGTACTATGTTTACCTTTAACGGTAAATTGGCAGTCTATATCAAAAGCGACTTGTGCGCAAATACATTTGACAACCAATTGAAATTTCACACTGGTTAAAACCATCAGCCGATTTTTCATTGAATTAGTCGTAACCATCAAATATTATAACTAGCATCAATCACAGTTCAATCATTCCACGCAAATTTTTGGAAATAATATTCTAAACTTACTTTGTGAGTCAGTCTATCTATCGATGAGAACATTATATTAATATCAGTACTTTCTGAGCTAAACTTATACTGACAAAATTATGGGTGTAACACGGTAGGGGGACTTTATTATGTTATGTAATACCTGTCTGATTTAAGGCCGTAACACACCGTGTGTGTACGCGTAGACGTGTACGTGCTGGTTCATTCGTGACGATTGTGTGCATATATTTATACAAATTAGGCGATCTTGTTTCATAGATAGTAAACTATGGACTTCTTTATCTACCATGATTAAGACGGAAGGCCTGAGAAGCTGTGGTGGGGACATTAAAAATGGTTGATGATGATATGAAACGATATAAAACCGCTTGTAGGCGGTCTACGTTTACGCATTCGGTATGCTTCGGGCTTTAAGCTTTAGTTTAGGCATCTACTTCGTAACCAAACTGTATGAAGCTATGTTAAAAATTTATGTAAGCGAAAACTATTTCATATAATGCTTCACTGTACCGTACAGCTGTTGAGAGCAAAAGAGACAACAACGCTAGATTTCGATGACTAATAGTATTAATAAACATAAACTCGTATTAGGAGTGTTGTTTCGGTAAAATATGTAATTAAGCATAACTTGAATGTGAAATTGGTTCCTAAATGAATTAATGAAGATAGAAAGATAACACTCTTTTTCATATTCCGACATAATTTAGTTTAGTAAAAAGATTGAATAAAAGTTTTAAAGCTAATTTAAAAAAAATACTAATTAAACAGTCATAGGAATTTAAGCTTTGCGCATAAATATTAAGTGCTAATTTTGAAAGTCTACTTTGATATAGATTACCTTGCCCAGTTCGGGCGACTAAGACTTTGGTGCAGATACCTCCGAGCGCAGTCCGAGATTATGGCCATCATATTCGATACTCCGTTACAGTATGGGACTAGCATAAAATTCGTTTCCGATACACCGCGCCGACGTTCGTGCGGGTTTCAACATTCTTCCTTACTCCCACTTTGTGTTATCTGCAAGAAAAGGGGATATTATTTATTGCCGATGGCATTTTTGTCCATCAGGGCCAAGATTAATGTTTCATAATATATTTCGTAACTATTGTTTTGTAAAATTCATGTTTCGAACCGCACGCGTGTAGTCACAAGAGCGGGGCGGCCCTGACTGATTTACAACTCCAAGTTGTAGCGCGCTGTAGGTGTTTATCGCAGTAGGTATTGGCGAGTGACAGAGGCCTGGCAAAACAGACTATATTTTTATTTGAATCTGCCTATATTAAATGACATAATGTCACAACTGGGCCCTTATTCACTTTGACCACTTAGCGAGTCCTTGCTCAAACCACGCCGATGTCGAACTTGGTTTTGACATTTTCAAAATTCGTTTTCTCCATTATACTTACAAATTATAAAGTTATTGTACAAGTACATGACAGTCACAAATAGGCTATTTGACAGGTTTTGAAAATCTATTTTATATTATGTAGTGGAGTTTAAGGAACCTAGTAAAAGTTGTTTTTTTAATTCTGGTACATATTTGCTGAAAAATATCAAATAAAAAATTCAATATTTAAATAGCGCGCCAAAACGCTACTTTGACAATATGGCGCTGCAATGGGTTCGGTGACGTCACTTGCCTGTATTCTGCATATCATCCACATACGTAGTCAAACGAGGTTTACAAGCAGGTGACGTCATTATAAACTCGACGAATCAGGAGCGTTTTGTGTCACGTGACATAACGTTTAAAAAATGCAGTTTACGGATTTTTAAATAAATTTCTAATTATTTTCAACTTACGTTAATAAAAAACCATTTTTAAACTCATAATTTATACTGATAACAGTAATTGACACTTTATTTTTCGCATTATCAAATAGCCTATTGTATAGTTATTGAACAAGTAAAATAAATTTGTAAGTGTCATAGAGAAAACGTATTTTTAAAATGTCGAAACGAAGTACGAGATTGGCGTGATTTGAGCAAGGAATCGCTAAGTGGTCATAGTGAATAAGGACCCAGATGTGACATTATGACATTTAATATAGGCAGATTCAAACAAAAATATAGTCTATTTTGCCAGGCCTCCGTCACTCGCCTATACCTACTGCGATAAACACCTACATCGCGCTACAACTTGGAGTTGTAAATCAGTCAGGGCCGCCCCGCTCTTGTGAGTACACGCGTGCAGTTTGAAAATGAATTTTAGAGAACATTCATACTTACGAAATATTACGAAACATTAATCTTAAACATTAACTGCACCATGCTTATGTTTTCTAACACTATACCTTTTAAAATTGTTTGTTCGATTTCAAATTTTCGCAACACTGAAGTTTAATAATAGGTACTTTAAAGATAATAAGAAATACATACAACATTACATTAAAGTTAAACAATTGTAAATACAAAAAATGCTTCATAAAATTATGTTGTTATTTATTTTACTTAGTTTGTATAACCCTAACGCTTGAGCTGTGGCGTAGGTAAATTTTGAACAGAAAGGAATTGCGCTCTTGTGAGCGTTGGAAATTTTGTAGGCTATTAAAATGTCGGCTTTCTTCGAGATCAAAAAAGTGCAACTCCTGTTACTATTATATATTCTGTGGTTTTGCTGTAAATAGGTGACGATTCTTATATTTGACGAAGCAGTCTCCAGCGAGGTCGGCGAGTGAAGCCCGCTTGTTCAGCAACAATGTTAACCCAGCTACTCGTCTCGGCTTCTTGTCAGCCAGCTCGCAGGCGTCCAGTGCATGAATGGTAATCATTTTGACATACAACATGACGTCATTTGACGAGCATTGTACAATGTAATAAAGTAGTAACTCACGTTCACCAATAAGTGTGCAGTCGCAAGCAGTCTCCAGCGAGGTCAGCGAGTAAAGCCCGCTTGTTCGGCAGCAATGTTAACCCAGCTACTCGTCTCGGCTTCTTATCAGCCAACTCGCAAGCAGCCAATATCCGCCCGTTACCGCTTACTTCTAACACGACTAGCGCCGGCCTTCCTCGCACTGTTCTTGTGCACACTATCCGTAAACCATTCTCTGATTCCTCTAATGCAATACCACCGTAGCCACCGCGACCTGTAAAAAAAAACATTTAATTAGTCTACGTTACAGGTGTTCTCCCTTATCCACCCACAAGAAAGGCAAGTGTCCCAGCACTAAGGACATAAAATAGCTGATGATGCAGGTGTTCTATACAACGTTTTTTATTACATTACATTTGGTCAGACTTCATATAAAATAATGGACAGCTGTAACACCTGTTTTTTTCCGCGTTTTCAAGGTTGTTTTGTACACTTGTTCGTATTAGTGAGTTCTACAAATGGTTTTCAGTTAAGTTAAGATTTTTACTAATTAAAATGACTTAAATTGTTGAATATAGTTTTTTTTATTCACATTTCTGTTACTGTCTTTACAAGGTTTGAAACTCATCGAAAACAGTAAAAGTAAAACCTTACCTTTAGGAACAGGTGCTAAAGTAGTTATGAGATTCCCTTCAATATCGTAGACGCGGATAGCCACGTCCGCCACTATCAGCAGATCTTCGGAGAGAGCTAAACCGCCCACTAGACCTAGGTCACCGTTGCCGACCTGAAATAATAAATGTATCTTGAGAATAGTCTTGACAAAGCGAACAGCTTCGATTTTATGAAGAAGAGTTCGGAACAGTGAGTGTATATCAACATAATCTTAAGTATCTGACAGTTGGAAAGGACAGGCCTGATTGTCAGTTGCTTAGATATTCGATCCAAAGGCATATGAAATCACAGAACCAAAAAGTATTTGAATTAATATTAATTAATTGGTATTGCATCCATTTTGGATATTTCGGACTTGCTATTTCAAGAACACACCTTAAACAAGCCAATCACAACTAGCTAAAGCCTAGAACTCCCCTTACCTTGCAGTGAACCACCTTTTGGTGACTTTGTTTGCCTAAAGTTCATTGCAGCGTAGTCTTTTTGGTTGTTTAGTCTCTGCCTAACATACATCGAGCATCACCAAGATCACTACTACCATACCTCCCTCTCGATGTTCCCGTGGGGGTCGAACAGGAAGACCGCGCGCGCGCCGTTGTCGGCGACGGCGAGGCGGCGCGACGTGTATCATTCAGTATCACCGAGATGATGTCCAACATGACACCGTAACCAAGTGACCGTACCTCCCTCTCGATGTTCCCGTGGGGGTCGAACAGGAAGACCGCGCGCGCGCCGTTGTCGGCGACGGCGAGGCGGCGCGACGTGTATCATTCAGTATCACCGAGATGATGTCCAACATGACACCGTAACCAAGTGACCGTACCTCCCTCTCGATGTTCCCGTGGGGGTCGAACAGGAAGACCGCGCGCGCGCCGTTGTCGGCGACGGCGAGGCGGCGCGACGTGTATCATTCAGTATCACCGAGATGATGTCCAACATGACACCGTAACCAAGTGACCGTACCTCCCTCTCGATGTTCCCGTGGGGGTCGAACAGGAAGACCGCGCGCGCGCCGTTGTCGGCGACGGCGAGGCGGCGCGACGTGTATCATTCAGTATCACCGAGATGATGTCCAACATGACACCGTAACCAAGTGACCGTACCTCCCTCTCGATGTTCCCGTGGGGGTCGAACAGGAAGACCGCGCGCGCGCCGTTGTCGGCGACGGCGAGGCGGCGCGACGTGTATCATTCAGTATCACCGAGATGATGTCCAACATGACACCGTAACCAAGTGACCGTACCTCCCTCTCGATGTTCCCGTGGGGGTCGAACAGGAAGACCGCGCGCGCGCCGTTGTCGGCGACGGCGAGGCGGCGCGACGTGTATCATTCAGTATCACCGAGATGATGTCCAACATGACACCGTAACCAAGTGACCGTACCTCCCTCTCGATGTTCCCGTGGGGGTCGAACAGGAAGACCGCGCGCGCGCCGTTGTCGGCGACGGCGAGGCGGCGCGACGCGGCGTGCGCGGCTACGCACACCGGCTCCACCAACCGGTCCGAGCGGATCGTGCGGACGGTTGAACCTTCGATATTCACCTAAAACACATTCAACATTCAACGCAGGGTTGCCAGATGTGATTTTGTATTTCTCCCCAAATTTGATATTATTTTTCTCCAAAAAGATACTATTTTCTTTAGTTTTACCCAAAGGCCCAGTTTGTTTTTTTTTGCCCGTGGTTCTACGTCGTACAGTAATATACCCTAAAAGGAATGTAATAAAAACGCTTTCAATAGAGATATATTGGCACTGACAAATAAAACCCCTAATTATGGATATAAATACTTAGAAATACATAGAACTTACCAGAAAACTGTGGCTCAGCTTCCCAAGCTAATCTGTATCTTCTTGTTGATGACAAATTATTGATTTAGATAAATAGTTATTCTATGATTTTAAAAACAGGCGTTGGAAACAAACAAACAACAGTTTCATATAAACACGGATGCGTTTCAAAACTAAAAATTTAACTACCGAGAATTCTCCACAACGTTTCATTTTTCTCCAAACATTTCTCCAAAGATTCTTTCTCTCCAAAATTTCTCCAAGAGCCAAATTTTTACCCAGAATTGCGTGAAAAATACCCAATCTGGCATCGCTGATTCAACGTGAATATAAATCCAGACTAGGGTAATTTTAATCAAATTTACCGTCAAATGTAAAGCCTGCCCCTAATTTGCTAATTTCAAAATCTATCGCAATTCCTTTCAAAGGTATTGTGATTGTGATTTATGGAATTGTGTAACTTATAGTCGCAATCCCTTTCGGAACGAATGATGTTTTAAATGACACCTCATTTGACAGTTCGCCGTACATTTGGAAGATATTTTCGTCTGACACTTTGCTTAGACAGTTAAATTTCGTTCATTCAATACCTTTAAACGCGTCCCGATCACAATCCCTATCAATTTCAAATAGTGACGGCCTGAAGTATGTAAATATCTTTCAAATGAAGAATTGAAAGGGATTGCGATAGATTTTAAAATTAGGCAATTAGCCCCCGGGTCCGTGGCGACACTGTTTTCTGTATCTAACCGTTAAATCATGGCTTGAGTTAGGTTATAAAATTGTTTGTGTTAATACTTATAAGCTGTGTGTAATTTTGCTTCTAAGAATAAACATCTATCGAAAATTGGACGTTGCCTAACTGGTTTATTAAGAAACAAGCAAACATTGTTACCAGAAGGTGTTAGGTATAAGTTAGTTAAGCAAAATAAAACAAAGGATGAATGTATTTAACTTAATAAACATACCTCAGTAAGCGTTCGAGTCCTCCAATTTACTGCAACCACACCTTCAGAAGTAACCGCTATCCCTGTACAACTCCTGCCAGCTAAACCTGCATTATATTTAGATTATATTATTTGATAATCCTCAAGAATTCAAATAAAAAATTTGCTTATGTATTTCGTAGATATACAATTCGTATTCTGATTATTTTGTGAACCCACCTTCATTAACGATATGTGTTTTAAAAGCAAATGTCTCATCGTCCAACACTTTGACTCTTGAATTGCCTGCATCGAGTACGTAGATTTCGCGTCGTTTTGGACACCTAAAAAAGAGAAATTCTTCAAATTATCTAAAGCATTGGAAAAAGTATAGCAATGGAAGACCATGAAAAAATCTTAAAAGGATAATAAATAATACTTATGTATTCATAGTCTTATAATCCCTCTCTGTCCGTCCGTACGTACGTACGTATGTATGTACGCATCGAGATCTCAGAAACCATAAGAGATAGAGACAAACGGTCAACGGGAATGAGTTTAGGACACCTTGGACATGTGTCAAATGTACTTTTTTAGTATCTACACTACAAAACAATAACAACTGTCACGTGGTTTAGAAGTCTATTTTGTGCCTGCTAACTAGCAGGCGCTGCTAACTTGTTTTAGACTTCTAAACTCTAAAGTTTAGAAAAGTCTTATAATCCCTCTCTGTCCGTCCGTACGTACGTACGTATGTATGTACGCATCGAGATCTCAGAAACCATAAGAGATAGAGACAAACGGTCAACGGGAATGAGTTTAGGACACCTTGGACATGTGTCAAATGTACTTTTTTAGTTTCTACACTACAAAACAATAACAACTGTCACGTGGTTTAGAAGTCTATTTTGTGCCTGCTAACTAGCAGGCGCTGCTAACTTGTTTTTTTTTATCTTCAATACCTACATGTGTGGATTTTTTTTTCAGAGACTCCTACACAAATAGGTAAGGTAACTTAGTTACAGCCACTAGTTGTTTCAGCTGTAGCCCTCAGAGACAGATTTGCATAACTACAATTACTGGTTCAGCTGTTCTTCGCCGGGGTGCACCGGGGGTCTCTCACAGCCCTTAAGTTACTCCAGTGACATACACTCACCATCAGAAAAATAGCAACTTTAAATAACCCTAAAAGTGGGTTAAACTTTATTTGGAATCAATTTATGAGGGAAATGTTAGATAACATTTGAAAGGTAGTAACGAAAGAGAGTACCCAAAACAATTCATTTTTATTTTAATTGGAATAGAACAAAAAAAAGATAAAGTATACAAAACAATAACACTCCTTAATTATGTTTTTGTATTAAAACAACTTACTAATTAAATACTTTTTTAAAGGTTTGATAACGAATCACCCCTATTGAACCTTCATTGACCCTTAACACCCACAACAAATTGTAGTGCAATTACTCAACCAGCGGCCCTTATAAGAAAGGCAGCACGGTGGTGCGCAGGGGGGAGTCTCTCTCAGCATTAGAGTTACTCCAGTGACCAAGTATACACAGTTACCTAGCCACGGCCACCGGTTAGTTTAGCTGCTCCTTGCCCGTGCCGCGCGAGCCCCACACGAGCTGCGGCGCGGCGGTGGGCAGCACGGTGGTGCGCAGGGGGGAGTCTCTCACAGCCCGAGAGTCACTCCAGTGAGATAATACACACAATTACCTAGCCACGGCCACAGGTTGGTTCAGCTGCTCCTTGCCCGTGCCGCGCGAGCCCCACACGAGCTGCGGCGCGGCGGTGGGCAGCACGGTGGTGCGCAGGGGGGAGTCTCTCACAGCCCGAGAGTCACTCCAGTGACATAATACACACAATTACCTAGCCACGGCCACAGGTTGGTTCAGCTGCTCCTTGCCCGTGCCGCGCGAGCCCCACACGAGCTGCGGCGCGGCGGTGGGCAGCACGGTGGTGCGCAGGGGGGAGTCTTTTACAGCCCGAGAGTGACTCCAGTGACATAATACACACAATTACCTAGCCACGGCCACAGGTTGGTTCAGCTGCTCCTTGCCCGTGCCGCGCGAGCCCCACACGAGCTGCGGCGCGGCGGTGGGCAGCACGGTGGTGCGCAGGGGGGAGTCTCTCACAGCCCGAGAGTCACTCCAGTGACATAATACACACAATTACCTAGCCACGGCCACAGGTTGGTTCAGCTGCTCCTTGCCCGTGCCGCGCGAGCCCCACACGAGCAGCGGCGCGGCGGTGGGCAGCACAGTGGTGCGCAGGGGGGAGTCTCTCACAGCCCGAGAGAAGACTAGCACTCGGAGACAGATCGTGCCTGCGTTCCAAGGACGCATCGTGATCCTGTAGCAAGTGACAGACAATTTATTTATGTATTAAATGTTTTCATAGCTCATGCCTTGTTTAACTTTGGTAACACTAATGCTAAACTAAATTATAGATTTATAGGAAAATACAAAACATTGTAAAGAATCACGCAAGTGTTACACAAAACTGTATGCTATGCACATTGTCGATCTTAAAGCTGCTCTGTGGAAGTTGACATTACTGACCTTAGACCATCTATAAGTTAGTTCCTATCATTACATTAGTAGGTAAATAGTGATAATTGTGAATATTATGCGCACACGTGACTTTGACAGAATAACCTAGTTACTTCCTTATAGACTGAAATTCTGGTGAAAATATCAAACTTCATCACTTACCTATACAGTCCAGAGTCCAAGTCTGTAACGGTGCAAGGCAACGGCGCGTCCTCTAGCGTAGCAGCCGCAGTGACAGGGTCTCCCCCGGTGCTCCGCGCTTCTCCGTGGTAGTCCACTGTTCGTAGTACCACCACCACCTCGAGACCGCATACGCATTGTGACTCTGCAACAACGAGTAAGTTATAAATTAAAACAACGGGACTCAACACGCATTTTATGCGGCCTGCATATCATCAGCAGGCAGTTAAAATAATCCTGAGCTGTGTTTCCTAATCATCGTCATTTTGTTCTCTAACTTGCTGGTGCTTTGGATAATATCTGTAAACCTGCATCATATATATTAAATAAATAAATCACTAATGCTTTCCCCTCTTTTGATTTACGATTACTTTATCTTCTTGATGAACTTAATAATCCTTTAATTACACAAAAATCTATCGGGCATCAATGATATTGAAGTTACGAATATTCTGATTTTAATAATGTTGAATTTGATTCTTATATATTACCTTCTGTTATCAATCAATCATCAATACAAAGTTTAACGTCCCTAGTGCCAGAATTAGGGATATATATAATTAAGGATAAAGCCTTGGTGGGTTGTAACGACTGTCAACACACAACCGGGATCAAGGGCTTAAGGTGGAACGATTTTCATACAAAAAACAGTCGAGATAATCTTGGTAGATTAACAGAATTAATACTTAAATATATGTGCAACTATTTCTCGGGTATTCATTTGCGCTTAATTAATAAACAAACATTGTTTCATTCAGAAATCACCTATAAATGAACACTAAATTATTGCAAAAATTACGACTGTGTATGTGACAAATGTCGTGTACGTATACAAAAATCGCGACGTTGCCGTTCCATGCGGCTAAGACGCGCAACGCGCGAAGTTGCCGCTCTTACGTTTGTCTCGATTTAATAATTGTTTAAATTTCTCTTTACTAGATTTTTCAGCTGTGTTGCCGTTGCGTCCCAAAAGAGATGAGTTTCGTCAGTAATAATTTACTTTGAGATTATGATATAAAGTTGTGATTTGTAGGATTTATCTTGACTCCGATTTTAAAAAAATGCTAAACACGACTTATATTTTGTTTTTTATGCGTAAATCTTTTTTTTCTCTCATCACTGTAAAAAAATAGAAAATAAGATTTTATAAAGGAAAAAAAGAAACGAAAATTGTATCTGCTTCGTGCAAATAAAATTTACTTGTATTATGTAACGTACTTACTTAATATATTTTTTTTTTTATTTAGACAAATGTCATGTGGTCCCTTTTCAAATATTAAATTGTCCGCAATCACATCTACGTACTGACAACACCGTTCCGTATTTGTCATTTGTTTGTAGTGTTTTTTCATTGTGACTAGGGAATGGGTCCAGTAAAAATTTCACTGAAATGAAAATTAAATATAAACGAAATTTATGAAATCTTTCAAAACGGGTGGAAATATTTCAGTTTTGAGTGAAATTTATTTTCTGACTAGAAATGATTTATTTTACGTAAATCTTAATGATTTAACGATCTTAATGATTTATTTTATTTTTAATTTTACAATTTTAACGTATTAAATGTTCACTTAGCTATTCAAAACATCATAAGAATGATGATAGCATAGAGATAAACATAGACTAAGCCAAATACAAAACATGAATTTGACGTCACATATCACTTGACTATTGTTGTTTCGACTATGAATCAGGACATTTGCGCGAAAAGCTAATAACGCGATAGACTCTTACACGAAAAGCCGTTTGCTCGAATAAACATTTGGGCGAATAGTGCACAAATGTAATTAAATTTGCCTCAATTATTGGTCAGTTAGCCTTCAAAAACATTTTCACCGTATAGCGCATGAATGAATGTTAGCGCTATCTCAGCACTTTTTTTTCTAGATTGTACTTAACATTACATAATACATATTTAAGATACACAAGAGGTTAGCACTTTTTATTTTATAACCTCTCAGGCATCGGAAAACGAAACACAATAGATATTTAATTGTTTCCAACCCCGGTGTTCGCTGCGCTGCTTTACGAATTAAGTATTTGTTGAATAATACAATTTCATTTTGAGGTAAGTACTTAATAGTAATTTTTTTTGGGGAATTTTTGCTTACTTACATGTTTTATGTATTAATATTTTATAATATCAGTATCTTTATAAATTAAAACACGAAATTAGTTATATGCACATAAGTGCCTTTAAAGACTCAATGCTCAGAAACACGTGAAGTATCAAATTGATATTAATAAAGATTAAAGTCTATGGTTCCCCCGAACTGTAAAAATCAAGCTTCTAAGTTTTTACATCACCATAATAAATTATCGCAGTAAATTAAAGCTTTAAAGGTAGAATTTAACAAGATTTACAAGATGTAAAATTTCACCACATAAGTAAACAAAAAGAGTAAGTATAAAAATGGCGTCTCGAGCTTGATTCCAAAACTATTATAATATAAAATGGAGATTGTAACTAACAAACAAGTAGACAAAATATGATCATTTGCGCAAATTTATATACGCGCCAATATACCGAAAGGAGCTAAATGTATTGATTTTAAATAAAACTAATATAATAGTATTGTACTAGCGGATCCTCGCGGTTTTACACGCGTGGTACCTGTTCCCGTGGGAATATCGGGATAAAATATAGCCTATGTTAATCAGGTATAGTGTAGCATCCTAAAATAATATTTGAAATCAGTCCAGTAGTTTTTGAGTTTATTCATTACATACATACATACACATCTTTCCTCTTTATCACTACATAGTATAAAGCAAAGTCGCTTCCCGCTGTCTGTCCCTATGTATGCTTAGATCTTTAAAACTACGCAACGGATTTTGATGCGGTTTTTTTAATAGATAGAGTGATTCAAGAGGAAGGTAAAATAACCTCCAATATATAGTAGAGAAATACTGTAATTTTTAAGGTTTCTAATGTGATGTCGTAAATGATTACATTTTTTCCGCTTACATTGCAAACGCAGGCTGAACCCTACGAGATTTATCAATATAAGGTAATAAGTATTTGTACACCTTGAAAATGTCTACAGAAAACTCCGCGGTGGTTTATGTTTATCTCTTATGGATAACCCACAATAGCATAAGTCGTGTAGTCCACGCGGGCGAAGCCGCGGGCGGGAAGCTAGTAATATTATATAGTATAGAAGTATAGAAAACGGTAACATGATGATCCAACAACCACCACCACTTTTTTTTTGATTGAGGAAACACTGCAATTTTAATCAAAATCTGTTCAGCAGTGGTTTAAAAAAAGATATTATAATGGGCAAACACACTAAGAAATCTTAAAATTTAGAGTATCAATTACATTCTTGTCACTTGTGCAATTTAAAAAAGTTGCAATTGCATTTGTTGCAATTTATACATCAAAATTAATATTGTGATGTTATTTAAATAAACAATAATATAAAATAAATAATAAAAAAAAATCTACCATCAGAAGTCTCGAACCTTAACTCTTTGATATCTAAGCCGAGTACGTAGACCGCTGGGCTACTTTATCATTTTCAGCTGGGTCGAAATATTCTACTACAAGAAACTCAGAAATAAGGTATGCATGTGTGAGTGATTAGTAAAATTGGGAGACAGAAACACTCTCTCGAGATATTTGGATGATTTATGTACTACAAAAAGTTAAATGTTGGTTTCGAAAATTCAATATTTATTTATAGAATGCGCTTATAGTATTTTGAGTTAAAAAGATACAAAGAACAATTAACAAATAAATAAAAACTACTAAATAGCGAAAGTAGCGCCATCTAACGACCGTTCAGCTTTTTGTAACTTAATCGTTCCACCTTAACACTAGAGTGCACGCGCGTTCTACTAAAGTAGAGCGCGGTCATAAAATTATTCGTAACTTTATAGATTATCACGCAATCAAGATGTGCGGCCAGGTAAGCCTAGTCTATAAAATACCTGTACCTATCGCTGCAATATAACCACAGACATAGATCTATGTCTGTGAATATAACACTAAAACTCTGGTTCTACTATAGTAGTATGCACGACCACTGATGTCACACAAAAAAGGTATAAATAGTGTATAAAGGAATGTATGAAGTGAATTAAATTTGGCAATATCTAGCCTATACTTCATTATTAAGCTGCTTAATAGCCCCAATATTATGAATCTAGAGAAATATACTGGAATGAATTAATTGTCACTTTTAAAATATCGTTAGAATTAGTATAGTCGTATAGTCGTTAAAATATTTTATAACAAATATACTGGTCTACTATAGTAGAGCGCGCGAGCAATCATGTAAAAAAAGGGGCGCGTGTACTCTAGTGTTAACGTGCCTTGCGAAGTACAGAGTAGCACGAGATGATATATTTTTGGTTACCCATCCCGTGAACCGCCATTGCAAAAGTTTATTAACCGCCACAATGCCGACCGAGCACGCAAACCACTGCGCAATGAAGTTTATTATATGTGAGCTGGTTTAGGAGGTTTACAATGGTTTACAGTAAACTTACCTACTTCGTAGCTGCTATGTGCATAGCCCCGGTAAGGTCGTGTTAGTCTGAACCCAGCCCAGCTCTGCTAGGGCTTCACCAAACCGTTAGTGTGCGTTGTTGTGTGCGAAGTCTAAGGCCAGGAAGGCTTTCTATCTGGGCTCGGCCAGCGCCGCCGCGTCGCCCAAGCCTTCGTCCGTCTATTCTATATATAGAGATGGGCAAAGGAACCGATTTTGACGCGACTGCTGGGTTTAAACCCAGTTAACGCCCATGAACCATTTTGTTGAAGTAAATAAAATATTTAAAAATAAAAGATGTTTCGGCCTTTGAATTATTTTGTGTATTGATTTAACAAGAAATTGTTTACATAGCAACGTCACATTTGACATATCAATAGAAATTAAAAAAAACTGTAAAGTTTCTATAACACACAATGTGGGTTTTTATTGGGTTTAAATGCAGTGGTCGGGTTTTAACCCACTCCTTTGCCCATCTCTAATTCTATATGATGAATACAGCAAACTCACCTAGCTGCAATGTGCATAGCCCCGGGAAGGTAGTGCTAGTCCGAACCCTGCCTAGCTCTGCCAGAGCCTCGCCAAACCGTTGGTGCGCGTCATTGTGTGCGAAGTCTACAGCCAAGAAGGCGTTCTCTCTGGGCTCAGCCAACGCGGCCGCGTCGCCCAAACGGGCACCAAGAGCGGCGGCGCGACTGCTCACTTCGCGGACTTCCACTTGCTGCTGCAGACCTGAGCATTCTGCTTCCACCTGTTTATAAAAATAAATAATAATGAAATTATTTCGGACACTTATAGATACCCAGAATCTTTAAGGACTTACAGTAACGAGCAACCTGGCGCGACTAATAGAATAAATCATAATATATAATGAATCTACTGACAACTATCAAAGTGCTGCAAAGTTTCTTAGAAACTAAATCTCTTTTTTATTGTGCGTTTGCTCCAGCCAGACTCACTATTTAAATACTTAAAGAGATTTTCGCAACTTACTTTCGTCTTCTCCGCGTCAATTAATTTCAACTGTTCTTCGAGCAGCTTTCGTTTGTGCGTAGCTGCCGCCGCCGCAGCAGATTTAAGTTCGCTGTGTCGTTTGTCGAGTGCTGCTTTTAGTTCGTTAAAATGTCGGTCGATTGCTTCATCCGCTGCTGTTGCAGCCGCTTCTAAGCGCCTCAGCTCGCTCGCAACGGCTTCTCTAGCAGAACCCAGTTTACTGAGGCATTCGTTAGCTCTATACAGGAGTATTTCGGACATTCTTTTCAAGGCTATTGAGAAAGGTACTACAGTGTGATCGCAAGGCGTGTCGCTGTGAGGTCCGTCGGCACAATGTCTACAGAACACGCAATCGCATGTCTCGCAAAATAACAACTCCCGGCCTGGATGCGAGCTACATTGAGGAATAACCTCTCTACGTTGTCGTGCCATTAAATCTAACAGTTGGTTGACGAGGAACGATGGTGGTAGCGCGGGTACTCCTCCTCGAGGTATGGTGATGAGCTCGCGGCAAATAGGACATCGAAAACTTCCAGCGTCTCTGGTTTGCGAAGCAGCTATACGTGTGAGACAATGTAAGCAGACCGTATGAGAACAAGGGAGAAGTTTTGGTGTGTGTTCTCCACCATCATAAGTGCCTGAAACAAAACATTTTATGTGGACTATGGGCTTTCCTGTTTAATAACCTAATTAGGTAACTTTTGTTATAATTACTTAGTCAACTGAAATCTGTGACAATTTTAATTTTAATTTAGTATATTGAATGATAGTCTGCAAAAGAAATAAAGTGCATGTAAAATTTAAAATACAATGCATATTTAATGCAATCACCTCTGAAGCACTATTTTATTTAGAGGAAATTTTTTAAAACACATAAAGTGCTCATCAACATTACAAGGCGACACCTTATTCTTGAAATCAAGTTTTAAAAGGGACATTCACATCCTTTAACATAATAAACAAATAGTGATGTTATAAAATAGGTGTACTAACATAAGCATGTGCCGCAGGTGAGAAAGCTCTCATTAAAGTCCTCATAGTTGATGGAGACGGTCTCGACGAGCGTGGAACTCATGCTCGCCATCCCGACGCCCAGCCGCGAACTGTTCATCACACATAATAAACCAACTATAAACTCATACGCTCCCGGTACACAAATACAGATAACACAAGGAAAATTACTCGCAATATGCAATTAAAATAACTATTACTGTTAATTAATAAAATATTGATTAGATTGTAAAAAGTAATTTGAAAACACATTGAATTAAAAAATTAAACTAACTTTAAATATCAAGAAATTGTCTCAGCTAGATGGTTGCAATAAAATTATTTTGCAATAATTAATATAACCTGTTACATGACTACACATTAGATTATGTGCAGACAAATGTCACATGTGATTCACCAATCATAGCAGATTGCATTTCATTATATTACATTACTTGCAATTGGATAAAGTAGGTAATTAATTTAGCATTCATTGCTGTCAAAGCATGTCTAGTCATAATATTTTATTACTGATGATTAGTAAGTTGACACTACTTATTCATGGAATTGTGTCTCTCAGTTTGTTGTTGCATTTACTTATTTCATTTAATGTATTAATATTTTATAAATACTTTCCTACAAAATGAACAAACTATACTTAATTGTAGATTTAAATTAAAAGAGCTATCTTAAGTCTTTCTACACCACCTTACAAAATCTGGATCACAAGCATAAAAAGCATTTATCTTCATCAAGATAAGATAAGCTGCATTTTGGATGCAGGTTTGTTTGATAGCCTTAGATGTGGTTCAACAACCTCATTATTATTTATAATGTAACAGCTTAATACATTATAACTTTTTCATTTTGCATTTTACAATGCTATTTTTATGTGATAAATATTAAACAAGAAAATATACTAGAAAAAAGCAACTAGTCTCATGTCATCACATCAGGGCGACATGAGACTAGTTGCTTTTTTCTAGTATATTTTCTTGTTTAATATTGATCAGCTTAATACATAACGAAATAAAATATCAAATAACATCCTGAGTGTGGCATATTATAAAGATTTTCAAGAGGACAAGTGATGGGTAATATAGTCATTAAAAAATTTGCATATCAGTCATCTCAAGAATTGCATGAGCACATGATAGATGTGTGATTATAATGGGATCCGCAGTGGATCTTCTGTTAATTAAAAATTTCTAAGGGTACTTTTAAATGGTAAATAATGATGGGTGGATCCATTACAAGCTTTATTAACATAGAAAAAAAGTAATACAATGAAGACTGTAAATAATAATCAAGTGACATTTACTGGCTCAATGAAAGTATTGATAAAAGAGTGCGAAAATAATATTAAACAAGGAAATACTTACAGAAAAGAGCAACAATACATGGACGTGTTATCAGGAACAGAATACTAAATCAGCTTGAATGTACTTGTATCATGTCATGCGTCGACATAAACTAGTTTCGTCACTTCGTGGAGATTTGTGTGGATTCTACCTTGTAAGTGCAACTATTAGTGAACGTAAACACCATAGCACGGTAGTTAGCAAACATAGAATAGGTCTCAACAGATACCGAGCTCAAGACGCGGATGGGTTCTTTGGAATACACGTTTTCTTTAAATGAATACAAATTACTGCAGTTTACAAAAATAATCTAAAGAAAAACGCTCTTTCGTAATCGATCGATAGTACGAAAACTATTCCCATGACAAAGAAACTTCATTACAGTGTTATATTACAAACAGTAACATAACTAAATGGCAGATAAACTTAACACTGGACTTATTAAGACGAACGACTATTTTTACTTCAGATTTTACATGTTTGAAATAGATTTCTTTCTAAATATTTATCAAAACTATTTTCGTCGTCCATTAACCTCACCGTCCAAAACAACCAAACAAATGTCAAAGATCTTTCCACAGCACAGAGTCAGACTGACTGGCAATGGCTGGCTAGCTGTCAAAGAAAAAGCAGTAGTTTCATCGTTCAATCTGTAAAAATTACATTTTTGTATTTTTTTGTAAAATACGTATCCATAAATTCTTAATTCATATTCATAGAGCAAGATACATATCAATATAGAAATATTTGAATTTAAGATTCTTCCACTTGCTATTAGTATACTTTTAGTCTGTAATATACCTAATAATTTCATTTTTGTTTTGTTTTTGTACCTAAAATACATATACATAAATTCATAATTCCTAATATTTCTAAAGCAAGATAAATATCAATAAAAAAATATTTGAATTTTAGCTTCTTCCACTTGCTACGACTATATTAACATGCAGGTAGGTAGGTACACTACGCTACGACAACGACGAAATCGACGAATAGTGTAATGCAGGCAGGGAGGGAGACTAATTCTGTAAACATAAACGCCTAACTTTTGTTAATAGCAATATCTTTTCATTGTGATTTCATTTCGTTAGTCATAATCATAAATGTCATAGGTAATATAAGTTTATAAACATTGTAGTAATGTTTTCATAAGGTAATAATTGTACGAATATTAGACAAGCAAACAGTTAGGTACAACATCCTAATCCGCTTTCACTTGCAATATTCGTACTATGTACACTAACGAACGTAGGTATTACCTACGTAGGTACAACAATTTTGAGTATAAATAAATATTGTTATCTCACAAACAAAAATAGGTAAGTACGGCCGTTATTATGTACTACTCTAGCCGAGCGGCCGACAGACAGCCGTTAGATATAATTCAGGGTCATATAAATTGGTGGAATCGATATTTTTGTTTACACCATGTTAGTATGCGCAGACGTTCAGTCGTGATAACTCGTGTGCTTATCTGCTTCTGATTACATTTAAGATTATAATTGATTAAAAAAGTGTTTATAGATTTCAATACAATGATACTAAAAAGGATTGCATCTGTACTGATTCAACGGAAACCTCAGTTTCAAAGGTACGATAAATAAAATGCTCCCATCCCACCCAAGAATTTGTATTTTATAATTTTAGCCAGCGGATTAGTTTTTTATAAGACTACTCATTATTTCAAGAGACTTAGTTGTCGTTTTTGTTTTGTTGCCTACTAATTATTTTCCCTCGCCTATCCAGCAGCCCTACCTGTATGACTGCATGTACCTATTTACTTAAGTACGAGTAGGTCGGTAGGTATTTAGAAAGAAAGAAAGATTTTTTTTTATTCGTCTAACAAATGTGTAGGTAGGTGATAAAATTAATTAATCGCTTTGTCAAAAGCCTTTTTGCCAAGTTTTTGCATATTTAAAGCTAACAGAAGTAGATACTCAGCACAGATGTGCTTGTTAAATTATTCGTCACTGCGGACTGTTTCAACTATATACATACCTCATTAACTACCAAGAAAGCTGTTAGATTAACGTCATTTTAATCAAACCTGCCAATTTTTGCCATATTACTTACTTATAATCTTGTGTTATGATATGAATGAACTATGGGTCTACTCTACTCTACTCTATGGACTTCCACACAAAACCCAAACTGCGATGATGTAATGCGAATTCGCATCGCTTTGCAAAAATCTTCCATAATCGCATCGAGTTGTCATTGTCACACAGTCAAGTAATTATTTATTAATCTGTGATGTGACACAGTTTTGTGTGGGAGAATTTGTCCCTGTTCACCGAAACGAGCTATTGAGAGAATTTGCTCGCTCGTGTCGTGCGTGATCGGTTCAAGATTAAGGCGCATTACCTATGCTATGCGCCTCATACGGGTGTTTTATTTTATGTGCCGAAAAATAAGGGGTAGGTTATGTTATGATATGATATGACATGTGTTAAGAACAAAATAGGCGAAAAAAAACCATTTTTATATCCATCATCAGCCTGTGGACGTCCACTGCTGGACATAGGCATCTCCTAGCTCACGTCTATTGTGGCGTTCATAGGAGGATATTGGCCTACTGCTACCACGCTGGCCAGATGGGTTGGTAGAGGGTTTATTTTAAGTTTTCCTTCTCTCGCGCAGGTTTTCAATGCGTCGAGCCTCTTACAGCCGTTCCCAATAACCTATCATTAGTAACAGATAGGGTTACTATAGTTTGGTTGCTTAGTTATTTCTGTTAAATTACAGGAAATAACAAAGATTGCCTAACAACTGAACCACAGTTGGCCTATCTCTTACTGAGGGTAGATTATTGGGAATGGCCGTTAGTCGACTCTTACGACATCCCAGGCATGTAAGGGAGTGGTGACACTTGCATTCTTAGGCCGTCACCACACGGCAAATATACAGGGTGTTTTATTTTATGTGCCGAAAAATAAGGGGTAGGTTGTGTTATGATAAGATATGACATGTGTTAAGAACAAAATAGGCGAAAAAAAACGTTTTTATATATATAAGTACAGGTAATTATATATAAGTAACATATTTATATATTTTATATATAAAGTTTGTTTTCTTTGTTCATTGCTTAGGTAGGTTTAATAACCAAATAAACGACGCTACTTAACACTTGATAAAAAAAAAACAAAAAAAAAAAACTTAATTTTGTTCTAAACACGCAACACTGCCTCCCCCTTAACTTATATTCTATTCTTATCAAGAGCGAGGTCGAGCAATTTCTCTCAGTACTAGGTACCTACCTACCCTATACCTAGCTTGTTTCAGTGAGCAGAGCAGACAGTAGATAGGTACCTAAGTAGTTTAGTTTATCTATAATGTAGGTAAAATCAAACAGTATTTAAACCAGGCTTAAACTTTACTCTAGATACCTACTTTGAACTTGAGCGCCTTTTGTCTCTCGTATTAATAGCGGTGGCTTTTTAACAACAGCACTCCAGGCTTTACAGTGTAAAGCCTGGGGTGCTGTTGTTTGTAGGTCCATTTAAATAATTATATTTTTTTTTTATTTAGATTGCCCAAGATTCGTTGCCTGTCAGGGGAAAATATCAAGCCTTTTGATGAATTACCCGGGTTAACAAAGTTGCCAATAATAGGCATAATACATCATTTCCTGCCATTAATCGGTAATACCTATAAGAACCTATGATCATTTAGAAAACTTTCTTATCAGTTGCATAGCATTACGAAAAGGTTTTGGCTACCTATTTGCCTAATAATAAGGAAAAGGACCGATAACCTATCATTGCTCAGAATCAGAAAAGTATTTTGTTAAATGTATGAAAAGAAAACAGCTCCGCTATCGATAATTCAATAGAAGTACCCTTGAGTTTGGGACCTGACGATGTGTCCGACCCGTCACAGAACCAGCCGCCATTGGAACCTCAGCGCAGAGACATTATCATAGGGAGTCACCTGCCACGAATAGTTTTTACGGCCTAACGCGGCATTGGTAGTCCGTAAAAAGTACTTGGGACCATGATGGGTCTTCGAACGTACTTCTGATTCGTATATATTTATATAGATAAGTTACTCAAAGTCTCAACTCGACGTAGAAACGTCTCCAGAGAACTGTGTAGGTTACAATGATGTTTATAAAGATAGACTGCGAGTAGGTATTCGGTCAGATATAATGTGGCCTGGCCTTGTACTTAAGTAGGTACTGATATTTTTTTGCTATTATTAGTCAAGTAGCAAACAGTTCACTACTAAGTTAATTCATGTTGCATAAAAGCATGATACGGCTTTACAAAACTGTCAAATTTCTCCAATCGACTTTGAACAACTTTTAGACTTATCGACTTTCTAGTTCAGATTTGTTTGTCTGTAGACATTTTGTATAAACTCGTAGTTGCCGTTGACTGTATCTAACCTCATTGATTCCACGATTATTTTCTTAGATGAGCTAATTGATATGACTAATTACAGGCACAATTGGGCCCAAACAAAACTTCTTCTATATGTTTGAAACCCTTTACAAAAAATTTGGACCGGTTGTGAAGATGGAAGGAATGTTACAACGAGGAACGATGGTTATTTTATTTGAACCTGATCATTTTGATAAGGTAACTTTAATAATTTCAAACAACTTCTTTGACTAACCATTTTAGAATTCACTTATAAATAAGTATCGGTTGCAAGTTGGGACCCTTTTACGTAGTCACAAAATTGAATTTTACTGTTAATGTTAAGTTGCTTTGTTACTCTTTCTTAACCAAGTAATTTAAGATTTTTAGAGCTGAGGAGGTCCCTGCTCCTCGTCGCACGGGATTTCAAGTTATGGAGTACTACAGAGAGGAGTTGCATAAGGAAAGATTTGATGGCGTCTACGGGTTGACGACTGCGTAAGTTACTTAAACTCCTAGTTTATTGCTCGCTACAGCCAGAGATAAAGTCGACCTTCTTGAGAGTCACATTATAATATAGAGCTAAAGGAGGTCCTTCATGTTCAAATCAAAGAGCCCAAGGGGGTCTAAGCTCACCGTCGAAATTCTCCAATACTTTTTATATTTTTAATACGCTGTAGGCCAGCGTTGTCACATCAATGCTAGGAATATCCTCGCATTCGAAAGAAACATTTTACAAATGTTTGACTATCAAATAAGATAAAACAGGCATCTAATTATAACGTTTTAATTTTGCATTTTACAAATAGGCGTCGTCCTAATTATTTCAACAACATTCGTCGGTCGTCCGATTATCAGATACAATAGCAGTCAGTATAAGTACTTATAACATCTCTATATTATACATATTTCAAAGCTACAGGTAAAAAACTAGGAACCAATCAGAATACGAGTTAGCAAGCAAGCAAGCAAAAATTAAGCAAATCAGAGTTAAGAATTTCCAATGTTACTAACGCAAGCCGTGTTTTTGCAAAAACCACAGAACATTAAATTATGT
The DNA here is from genome assembly GCA_910589605.1 of Chrysoteuchia culmella. NCBI lineage: Eukaryota > Metazoa > Arthropoda > Insecta > Lepidoptera > Crambidae > Chrysoteuchia > Chrysoteuchia culmella. The sequence goes on along the minus strand of OU342651.1, from coordinate 12,590,088 downwards.
GGCAAAACCCTACTATTTTCAGTATGATTGAGAAATATAAACACCATTGTCTAAATATCCGTGTTTTTGCAAGATCCCTAGGATTTTCACGATAATTATTATTTATTAAACTAGCGATGTTCATAACTTTAATACTAGAAATAAAGCTTGCCGTTCCACGCTTTCGACTTGAAAAATGTAGACGCTCGTTTCTGGGGAAAGGCATAGCTTTATACATATAAGATTTTAAACTTGCGCGTTCCATTATAATTGTAAACAAGAGTAACAGAGCTCAACGCGACATTTATTAAGGTTCTCAAGTCGACGGTTTTTTTATGTATGTTTTACCATAACTTCGCCAGTGTTGTTAACAGATTTTTATAATTCTTTTTTTATCTGAAAGAAAATGGTTTATGTGTGGTCCCATATAATTTTACGAAGTTCTGGCTAGTAGTTTTTTCATAATCCTGAAAAATATCAATCACGTTTTGGCAAGTAGTCGTTTACCTAGATGACATCATTGTTGTGTATGGGCTGATTTTTAGTGTAAGTAACGGCACATGATGAAACAAAAAAAAAACTGAAATAAAAACATTTTATAAAAGAAAAACAAACCGACTTCAAAAAGTAAAAAATTAAACTTTTGGAGTCGGTGCTAGCTAGCTAAGGTCAAAAAATATATATAGTTAATAGAAGTGCAATGTAGAATGCCTTGGCCGGCACCGACTCCAAAAGTTTTATTTTTTAATTTTTGAAGTCAGTTTGATTTTTTTTATAAAATGTTTTTTATGTAGCACATTTATATGTACTTACAGCTTGAAGTTTCGGCTGTGTTGCTACAGCCGTGGTCACAAGCAGACTGATGTTTACAGGCATAGCTTTTTTTTAATAAAGTTCCACAACAAGTGATTGAGCTGCCTTTACATAGATTTAAAATATATGTTAAAAAGACACTCTTAAGCAAAGGATATTACAAGGCAGATGATAATTTAAAATACCAAAATGCATGGATGTGACACTAACATAAAACATAACTATTGTAAATTGTGTAAGAGGAAATGTTCCCCTTATATTAAATATACACTCGGTAGCAAATAAATCGAGCCACAGCGTTATCTTCATACAAACATACTCACTTCACGGTCTTATAAATAAAAAAATATGTGTACTTCTGCAAAGATTTGGGTGTTGATGGCGAGGTCAAATGTTCAATTAACCAATTAGCATTTAAAACAACTGAAAATATTTATTGATTTCTTAAAATTTCCGTAAAACAAATTATTAATTTTCATTCAATATAAAGTTGTAGGAAACCTGATTAAGTGAATTTGTTTACCTTACTTTGCACAAAACTGAAAGTTTTCTTGAATTTTTGGGACTTTTATTCGCGAGTCGAGTATGCGACACATGGTACTTCGACGTACAAATGTTTACATAGCTGTTCATATGTTTTGAATAGTGACACTGTAAAGTGAGCATGTTTGTATGAAAATAACACAGTGGCTCGATTTATTTGCAACCAAGTGTATTTCAAGATTGTAGATTTGTGTTTGGCAACAACCATTCCATTGTAAATGTTGTTGTTTCTGTTAAGGCTGATAAGTTTCTTGCGGTCGTTCTTCTTATCAGTTAAAAGATGTCCTGGATGGCTGCTGGTAGGGAAAAAAAATTTTTGGACTATTCGAAAGCACTTATCTACATATAAGTCTATTTGAATAAAAATCTTTGACTTTGACTTTGAATTCAATTTATTAAATCATGCTACGACATTTATATTAATACTATTCACGATACTAAGGCACAGGCACATTTCACTAAATACAGGGTACAGTAGTAGCTACTGAAAATACACAAAACAGTAGAGTGGCTGTGTTTCAGTTGATGAATATAAGTTACCTTACCTGTAGCTGTAGGTACCTATTGCTAATTTATAAAAAAATCCAGACAGGGAGAGAAATGGCGGGATTTTCGAACCAAAGTCAACCCAGCTTTACTGAAACCAAAAATAGTGAAACTGTACACACCTGGACTAGAAGAGATAGCTGATGATTTGATAGCAAGGTAATTCGACATTCGAGTGGAAAATACTAAACAATAAATGAAGTCAGATAAAAATTATAAATTTTTATTTTAGACTGTGGAAAATGAAAGACGACTCTGCAGCTATGTCCAAAGTAATCGATGTAGAGCTTACAAAATGGTCTCTTGAGTCAGTAGCGTTGGTTTGCCTTGGAACAAGAATTGGGTGCTTACAAGACAATCTACCCGACGACCACCCAAGTAAAATCTTAATGCACTGCTCCAAAATGATACCAGACCTCTCCTTCAAATTGGAGTTATTCCCGAAATATATTAATCTGCATAAATCTCCTTTGTTTAAGCAACTGATTGATCTTTTTGATAAGCAGTGGGTGTAAGTATTGATAAACTAAACTTTTTATAACAGTTTTACATATTTGTAGGAGCTTTATGAATATTATCAAGTTGATCTCTCTTTTTTTTAGTTACAGTGAAGTATACATTGAACAAGCGAAAAAAGTGATCCAAGAACGAGGGCATGATGTCCCCATAGAAGACCAAAGCATATTAGAAAAGCTCCTGGCGATTGACGAGAAAGTAGCGATTATGATGGCCAATGAGATGCTATTTGGTGGAATAGATACAGTATGTTCCGAACTCAATGGCTTATGTCTTAAAATTCGAAGTCGATTGGAGCCTGACCAGCCGGGCTAACACGTAAATAATAAATAAGAGTAGGTTAAGGGCTTCATTTGAATGCACATTTTATAGGCTTTAACTGTCAAATGAAGCCACTATCCCTACCCGTATGTTTTACACGGTATGCTGCTCTGCCCAGCTGCTGCATAATCGCACCTTTGATAAGAAGCTTTAAAAATTTTCAGGTAACATACGCTATTACGGGTCTTTTATACCATTTAGCAATCAACAAAGAAGCGCAAAATAAACTTCGCGAGGAAATTAAATCCCAAGCAAGCACAAGATATTTGAAAGCTTGTATAAAGGAGTCTTTACGGCTCTTGCCAGTGATATCAGGTAATTTGAGAGAAACAACTAAAGACCATGTTGCAGGTGGATACCAAATACCAGAAGGAGTAAGTATTGTGTAAGAACATTCAATCACAAACATTCTTATTCACTTCTTCAGGGTTACCTATTCTTACTTTCTCATTTCAGAATTTTGTAGTTGCACCACATGAATATCTATCCAAATTGGAGAAACACTATCCCAGAGCAAAAGAATTTATACCAGAAAGATGGCTAGTTGATAGAACTGACCCTCTGTACTATGGTAACACGCATCCAATGGTTACACAGCCTTTTGGCTTTGGCGTAAGATCGTGTATTGGCAGAAGAATTGCGGAATTGGAAATGGAAATATTGGTAAAAAAGCTCTTAGAAAAAGTTGAAGTCCAATGGACTGGGCCACCAATGAAAGTAGTAATCAGAGTGATTAACAACTTCAAGAAACCATATTATTTTAAACTTGTGCCTGTTTAAGACTTGGTGTTGTTTTTTTAATGATTGTAACCTATATAAGCGATTTTATGCTCTTTGATATATTTTTACACATATATGTGGTATTCATAAAAAAGATTGAAATACTTTGTTGCCAGATTGTATGTATTTCATCATTCAGCCTATTGCAGTCCACTGCTGGACGTAAGCCTACCCCAAGGTGCGCCACAAGACACGATCTCCCGCCTTTTTCATCCAGCCACTACCCGCAACCTTTCTCAGGTCGTCGGTCCATCTAGCAGGGGGGCGTCCTACACTCCGTTTACCGAGACGTGGTCTCCATTCGAGAACCCGTCTTCTCCAACGCTCGTGGGTTCTACGACTGATGTGACCAGCCCATTGTCACTTGAGTTTGCTACATCTGTGGGCCAGTTTCACCGTCATGTGCCATGGTTTCGGCTCCGTTGGTCATAACTGGTAAGACGCATTGATCAAAGACCCTGCTCTTCAGGCATTATGGTAGTGGTGACGAGAAGATATGACGCAGCTTCCCAAATGCTGCCCAACCTATAGCGCCCTTCTGGTGATTGCCCGAGGTAGACATACTCCTGGACAACTTCAAGGATTGTACCTTCGACAGACATCAGCTCTGGGACGACATGTTCATTTAACATGACCTTGGTCTTCTCCAAGTTCATACCCAGACCGATTCTTCGAGATGCAGCGTTAAGGTTGTGCAGATTTTTTTGCAGATCCTGCAGTGATTTTGCCATCAAAACGATCTCGTCGGCAAACCGGAGGTGTGTGAGATATTCGCCGTTGACATTGATGCCCAGTCCGTTCCAATTCAGTGTTTTAAAGATATTCTCCAGTGCGTTGGTGAACAGTTTCGGAGATATGACATCTCCCTGTCTGTATGTATTTGATATAATTAAAATATTAATTGTTATGTAAGTTTTCTATATTTGCCTTGAATCCACACTCTGTACATAGTTAATTACTTTCCTCTGTTTACTTGTACTCTCCTATCAAATAAGTTCTGTTCTTCTGAAAACCCAGGAGTCTTGAAAAGGCTTGCAGAGGCCATAGTCTCTGAATACTACCAAGCCACCAGGCTTCAGGTATTTGTATATATTATTGAACTGTGTTCATTCTGGAATGGAATAAAATTGTATATATAGTATTGGAAATCAGAAGTGAAAATGCATAAAAAATACAATCGTTTACTTAATCTAAAGGAACAAAAATCAAGTAAGTATAAGGTGTTAGTTATTGTTAGATGTTTTAGTCAATTACCACAATATTTGCGTTTTAGAGCAATTTATATCAGTTTTAACACAACACAACACAACCAATATATTCATTCAAATTACAAGATAAATTATTCATGCGAGAGACACAAGGTGTTGTTGTGTCTAAAGAGAGTCACCAGCGAGTACTTCATGTATAGCGCATTGCTCAGTGACTAAACCACCGGTAGCAACAACTACACTCCCAAGGAGTGTAGCTTTACCACCTTCCAAAGAGGATCGGGGGTGGGTTCGTGAACCGCCAACCCGATCAGATCAGGCTCAAGAGGATCGGGAACGGCCCAAGGCCTATACCGATCAGAAACCACACGAAACAGTCGAGTACCTCCACTGGGGTAGGCGGCACAGAGGCGAGTCGAGCTGAATACGTCAGTACGAAGAACTCGTCCATTCGCCCCTCCAAGGCACCATAAATTGAGCGGCAGCATAAGTTTTCCCATATGTGCCCGCCACAAATCGCAGCTCATACCGCGCATTAGGCATTGCACGGATGACTCGATAAGGCCCGCGCATGCCATGGTCCAGTTTGCCACGGGACTGCGCGTACTTGATGACGTATACCAGGTCTTCTTTCTGAAACACGTAAGGTGAGCTCCTGCCCTTATTAACGTACCCGTCTTGTTGAGTCTGATTCCTCGACAACCATTCTGCCGTCCTTTGTCTTAACATCTCCCACCTTCCTTCGCGATTATTATCGGAGGGATAAAATGCGACATCTCGCACCAGGACCCGAATGGCTGGAGTAGCGCTCTCATGGCCTGTTAATAAGTTCAGAGGGGAAGTCTGAGTGGTTCGCTGCTTGGTCAGGTTAAGGATCAACTGCAGTTACCAGAGCTGGTCAGCCCACTCGCTCATCTTATGATTTACCTCAATTCTGAGCATGTTCAGAACCGTCCGGACGTACCGCTCCACTTGTCCGTTGGTATGATGCATCTCGGGCGTTACATGGTGAACTTCAATGCCCAAAACTTGCATCCACGATGTAAAGCCAACCGACTCAAACATGCGTCCCCTATCTGACACAATCATACGAGGAGTACCATAAAGGGAAAAGACATTTTCGAACACACGTATTAGTTCCTCAAGATCTTGACGAGAAATAGCGTAGAGCAGACAAAACTTCGTAAATGCGTCTACTACAATCATGACGTATCTGTAACCCTTAGAATCAGGGAGGGGACCAAGTACATCAGTATGTAATGTGTCGAAAGGAATTTCTGGTTTAGGCCAGCAAGTTATTGGTTGAAGCGGCGCACGTGGGACCCTTTTGTGGGCAATGCAAGTTAAACAGTGCGCAATATATTTTTTCACGAAGGCTCTCAGGCCAGGGAACCAAAAGTGTCTCAAAATTAGGTGGTTGACCTAATTTTTTATCGGCATTAATGTGACTATGCTCATCATGAATTATTCTAAGGAGGCTTAAACGGTTGCCTTTGGGTATATAACATAGAAGCCTAGGTTCCTCTCCTGTCGGACTATATCGATAGTACAACAAGTCGTTACGTTTAATATAACGTGACGCGTCGAGCTCTCCCTGATCTAAGGCTCGTATTAAGCCCGAAGTCTCTAAATCGGCCGACTGTGCTATTTGTGCCCAGTTAATTTGAATTTAAGCTTCTTCCACTTGCTACGACGTAACATGCAGGTTGGTTCACGTTCAGTCTGTGAGTCTGTAATAATTTTATTTTCGTTTTTTTTTTGTAAAATACGTATCCATAAATTTATAATCATAATTCCTAATATTCCTAAAGCAAGATAGATATCAATAAAGAAATATTTGAATATTATAGCTTCTTCCACTTGCTACGACTATATGTAACATGCAGGTAGGTAGGTACACTACGCTACGACAACGACGAATAGTGTATGAGAATCTTGGACGAATTAACCACATGAGAATAATGGACAACATTTCAAAAATATATTATGCAAATTTTCCTATGCATAATAAAACTAGATGTTAAAATACGAGACACGTATTTTTTATTTTTATTTTTAGCATTATATTTGTGTAATAAATCACTATTTCAAAACTTGTTCATTTTAAAAGAGCGTAAGTGCGTTCTCAGGAAGTTTAATTGGTAAGGCTGTTGCTTATTTCGGATTAAAAAAAACTGACGTATGGTTTCTAGTAGTGATGTGACAGTGGCAGAACTTAAATATCGATAACTACCCAAAAAACTCAAAACAATTACAAACTGTTTCATTATTTCACGAGGTTTTTATTGGCATTATGTAAATTAGAAAATATCGAATATCGATATCTTAAATTTTGATCGCTTTTTCACTACTTGAGTTGACCGTCATTGTCAACCCAGCCAGAGAGTACCATTTTTTTTTATATTAGACAGAAATGCAAAGGAATGACAGGATCAAATGCCGGACTTTCTCGATTTGGACTACATTTTAGTTTTTATTTAATATCTCACAAATTACCGATCAGAAAATTCTAAAATAAAAACTGTGAGCTTATGACACTAAAATCTCGAAATGGTTTTTTTTATTTTAGTGCTTTATAGAAAATGAAATGTTGTCCATTCTGTAAACATTAACGCCTAACTTTTGTTAATAGCAATATCTTTTCATTGTGATTTCATTTCGTTAGTCATATTATAAGTTTATAAACATTGTAGTAATGTTTTCTTAAGGTAATAATTGTACGAATATTAGACAAGCAAACAGTTACATCCTAATCCGCTTTCACTTGCAATATTCGTACTATTTACACTAACCTAAGAACGAATGTAGGCAATACCTACGTAGGTTCTACAATTTCAGTATAAATATTGTTATCTCACAAACAAAAAATAGTTACTACTCTAGCCGAGCGGCCGACAGATAGCCGCTAGATATAATTCAGGGTCATGTAAATTGGTGAAATCGATATTTTTGTTTTACTATGTTAGTATGTGCAGACGTTCAGTCGTGATAACTCGTGTGCTTATCTGCTTCTGATGACATTTAAGATTATAATTGATTAAAAAAGTGTTTATAGATTTCAATACAATGATACTAAAAAGGATTGCATCTGTACTGATTCAACGGAAACCTCAGTTTCAAAGGTACGATCAATAAAATGCTCCCATCCCACCCAAGAATTTGTATTTTATCATTTTAGTCAGCGTATTAGTTATAGATAAGCCTACTTATTCCTATAACTAGCGGCCGCTCGCGGTTTCACCCGCCCCGCGTGGTTCCCGTTCCCATGAAAATATCGGGACAAAAAGTCCTTCCTTTTTTCATAACCAAGTTATCTTCTATTTGTGTATCCAATTTCATCCAAATCCGTTCAGTAGTTTCGGAACTAAATGCAAACAAAGAAACAATCAAATCTTTCCTCTTTAATATATTAGTATAGAAGTATAGATAAGAACACATTATTTTAACAGACTAAGGTGTCGTGTCGTTTTTGTTTTGTTGCCTACTAATTATTTTCCCTCGCGTGTCCCTACCCTACCCTGCCTGCATGACTATACCTACATGTACCTATTTACTCAAGTACGAGTAGGTAGGTATATAGAAAGAAAGAAAGAAAAAACTTTTATTCGTCTAATTATAATATTAATTATTCGCTTTGTCAAAAGCCTGGAAAAGAGGAATAAAATGAAGAGTTTTTGCATATTTAAAGTTATCAGAAGCAGAAGTAGATACTCAGGAGGACAGATGTGCTAGTCCAATTATTCGTCGCTGCGGGCTGTTTCAACTACATACCTAATTAACTACCAAGGAAACTGTTAGATTAACGTCATTTTAATCCAACCTGCCAGTTTTTGCCATATTACTTACCTATAATCTTGTGTTATGATATGAATGAACTATGGGTCTATGTGCTCCCTCACTAAACCCAAACTGCGATGTAATGCGAATTCGCATCGCTTTGCAAAAATCTTCCATGATCGCATCGAAGGTCACTGCGTTGTCACACAGTCAAGTAATTATTTATTAATCTGTGACACAGCTGTGTGGGAGAATTTGTCCCTTAATCTGTTCATCGAAACGAGAGAAAAGAAATATTGAGAGAATTTGCTCGCTCGTGTCGTGATTGGTTCAAGATTAAGGCGGTACCCCCACCGAAAGTGGCGCCGCGTTGAATTTTATTTAATATCGTAATTCTAATTCACAATTTTAATTAAACTAAACGTGGAATTTTTAGAGCCCATTGTCTTGTATTTTTAGAAGGTATCGCTGCATCTCGTCATAGTCATTCGTAGAAGTAGATAGCAAATGTGTCAAAAACGGTCACTTTTAGCAGTTTTGCTATCTACTTCTAGCAGTGACTACGAGGGAATGTAATGATACCGTCTAAAAATACAAAACAATGGGTTCTAAAAATTCCACGTTTAGTTTTATTAAAATTGTGTATTAGAATTACGATATTAAATAAAATTCAACGCGGCGCCACTTTCGGCGGGGGTACCGCCTTAAGGCGCATTACCTATGCTATGCCAGCTATGCGCCCAGTAGTGGCGCTAGGCGTCGGCGACGTCGGCGACCGCCGACGGCCTCGCGCCTGAGGGGGCCTCGCAAAAAGTTTCAACTCACAATTTTCACATTCACAGTTCCAGTCAGTAGTCAGTACAGCTTCAGTTCGAGAGAATCATCACAAGTTAAAATTGATTTAGACCTACTTGAGAAGCACGATGAGCCAAGACAGAGTAATAACTATGAGCCAAGAATGACTATATATCTTAGCTATAATCTATGCATACTAATCCTGAAAAAAACAGTTCAGACTATTTGTGTAATTTTGCCATCATTTGATTAACAATAACACTTCTTTACATATAAGTACAGTAGTTTTTAATTCGGCTTATGGACTTTAACGTTTTCTTTTTGACTGGGAAATAAAAGGGGCCTCGCAAACCTGATGTCGCCGACGTCCACGTGTGGTCTAGCGACGCCACTGTATGCGCCTTATGTTCAGCAATCACGAGCGAGCGGATTGCCTATGCTATGCACCTCATACAGGACGTTTTTATTTTATGTGCCGAAGCTTAAGGGGTAGGTGTGTTATTATATGATATATTATGACATGTGTTAAGAACAAAATAGGCGAAAACAAAATAATTTTTTTTATATGTTTTTTTCATCGTAGTGTCGCGATCCGCTTATTTATATCGAAGAGCCGAGCTTGCTGCGCGCTCAATAGCTATTATTATTATAAATCATATTATTTTAAGTTTGTTTTCTTTGTTTCTCATTGCCTAGGTAGGTTTAATAACCAAATAAACGACGCTACTTAACACTAGATAAAATAAAAAAGGTAAACAAGTAATTTTTTTTTCTTCTTAATTTTGTTCTAAACACATCTCACTGCCTCCCTCTTAACTTATATTATATTCTATTTTTATCAAGAGCACATAATACTTAATAGTACTCAAGAGCGAGATCGAGCAATTTCTCTCAGTACTAGGTACCTGCTTAGACCTAGCTTGTTTCAGTGAGCAGAGCAGACAGTAGGCAGGTTAGTTTAATTATAATGTAGATAAAATCAAACAGTATTGAAACCAGCCAGCGTAGCATGCGCACCGCGACTCGCTGTCGACGCTTATCTCGCGATGTCTGTCCCGCATCAGTACGGTGTGAGCGGGAGAGACAATACGCTCGCGCGAGAAAAGTGTCGAGATAGCTTTGTCGAGGTGCTCCTACGCATGCTGGCTTAAACTTTACTCTACATACCTATTTTGAACTTGAGCGCGCCTTTTGTCTCTCGTATTAATAGCGGTGGCTTTTTAACAACAGCACTCCAGGCTTTACAGTGTAAAGCCTGGAGTGCTGTTGTTTGTAGGTCCATTTACATAAATATAGAATTTTTTATTCAGGTTTCCCAAGATTCGTTGCCTGTCAGGGGAAAATATCAAGCCTTTTGATGAATTACCCGGGTTAACAAAGTTGCCAATAATAGGAATAATGCATCATTTCCTGCCATTAATCGGTAATACCTATAAGAACCTATGATCATTTAGAAAACTTTCTTATTAGTTGCATTGCATTACGAAAAGAGGTATTGGCTACCTAATTGCCTAATGATAAGGAAAGGGACCCGATAACCTATCATTGCTCAGAATCAGAAAGTCAAGATCCTACTAAGTAGGCATGACGAATCAGGATCAGACGAATGGAAACGATCTTGTCTGTATGGGACTAAAACAGGTTAAGGTCTACTAATGTAAGGTTCCTGTAGGCGGATCGGAGTCATCTAGCTCTTTTGTTAAATTTCTGAAAAGAAAACAGCTCCGCTATGGAGTACCCTTGAGTTTTGGACCTGACGATGTGTCCGACCCGTCACTGAACCAGCCGCCAAGTGGAACCTCAGCGCAGAGACATTATCATAGCGAGTCACCTGCCACGAAGTTTCTTCGGCCTAGCGCAGCATTCCGTAAAAAAATACTTGGGACCATGAGGGTCTTCTAACGAACTTCTGTTTCGTTTAAACTTATATAGATAAGTTACTCAAATCTGTCTCAACTCGAGTAGAAACGAACGTCTTCGGAGAACTGTGTGGGTTACAATGATGTTTATGAAGATCGACTGCGAGTATTCGGTCAGATATAATGTGGCTTGGCCTTGTACTTAAGTACTGATGTTTTTTGCTATTATTAGTCAAATAACAAACAGTTAACTACTAAGTAATTTCATGTAGCTTAAAAGCATGATACGGCTTAACAAATCTGTCAAATTTCTCCAATCGACTTTGAACAACTTTTAGACATATCGACTTTCGAGTTCAGATTTGTTTGTCTGTAGAAATTTTGTATAAACTCGTAGTTGCCGTTGACTGTATTTAAGCTCATTGATTCCAGGATTATTTTCTTAGATGAGCTAATTGATATTACTAATTACAGGCACAATTGGGCCCAAACAAAACATCTTCTATATGTTTGAAGCCCTTTACAAAAAATTTGGACCGGTTGTGAAGATGGAAGGAATGTTAAAACGAGGAACGATGGTTATTTTGTTTGAACCTGATCATTATGATAAGGTAACTTAAATAATTTTAAGCAACTTCTTTGACTAACAATTTTAAAATTCACTAATAGGTAGGTATATGTTGGGACTTGGGATGGGACCCTTTTACCTACTCACAGAATTTAATGTTAAGTTGCTTTGTTACTCTTACTTAACCAAGTCATTTAAGATTTTTAGAGCTGAGGAGGTTCCTGCTCCTCGTCGCCCGGGATTTCAAGTTTTGGAGTACTACAGAGAGGAGTTGCATAAGGAAAGATTTGATGGCGTCTACGGGTTGACGACTGCGTAAGTTACAACTCCCAGCTTATTGTTCGCTACAACCATAGATAAGGTCTACCTTCTTGAGAGTCACATTATAATATAGAGCTAAAGAAGGTCCTTTATGTTCAAATCAAATAGCCCAAGGGGGTCTAAGCTACGTAGGTAGGACGCGATAGCCGGACGATTTTCGATATAGCACTGACAAAAAATTTAACCTTATTTGAGTAGCGATTAGCGATAAAGTCTCGAATCGAAACTAAATAAACATGCTAGCTTTTTAATTTTGCATTTTACAATGCTATTTCGATGTGACAAATCGAAACAACGAACAAACAAGAAAATATAGTACAAAAAGCAACTTATCTCATGTCGCCCTGACGGGATTCGAACCCGCATCCTGTGTAATCCGGCGCAATGCACTAACTAATTATGCTACAGAGACCTATGAAGACATGTCGAATTTTTCTAGTATATTCACCTTTCTACGGTGTTGGCCACCGTCGTTTCATCAATGAGAGAAATTTTCTCGCATTCGAAAGAAACATTTTACAAATGTTTGACTAGGTATCGATTAGGACGAAACAGGCATCTAATTATAACCTTTTAATTTTGCATTTTACAATGCAATTTCAACAACATTCGTCGGTCGTCCGATTATCAGATACTTACACTACCTACCTACTTACAATCGCAGTCAGTAGAAGTACTTAGGATAATCGAAGATCCTTGAGACTAAAACAATTTGAAAATAGGTAGTAAAGATTTCAGTTAGATTTCTACTAAAGACATATTAAGGCAAAAAAATGTCGATTTCGAGATTTCGCAGCGCGAGAATAGGCTCACTGACACCGAATAATAATAGTACCACTGTGCGAGTGTACATGTCGCAGGATAATTAGATAAATCGTTTATTTGCGAAAATCCCAGGGATATTGCAAAAACATGGGTTGCCTTAGTAAGATTGCGAAAAGAATTGCTAGCTATTATAAAGTAAGAACACTGAGTGGCTGGTCGGACTGCCCAAAACAACATCTACTCTGATTGGCTGACGACTTGACGTTTCAAATTTCAATCCACTCTCGCACGTGTAGTAAACTTTCTGTGATTGATATTAGCCTATTTTTTTATTTTATCTAAGACTAACGGATCCTCGCGGTTTTACCCGCGTGGTGCCCGTTCCCGTGGGAATATCGGGATAAAATATAGCCTATGTCACTCGAGAGAAATGTAGCTTTCTAATGGTCTAAGAATTTTCTTAATCGGTCTAGTAGTTCCTGAGATTAGCGCGTTCAAACAAACAAACTATTCAGCTTTATAATATTAGTATAGATGTTCAAATAAAAAACGCAGAAGTTCCTTACCCATTGTCTTTTCTTACAATTTACATCTCTATGATATTCAAACATTATACATAATTTCAAAGCTACAGAGTAAAAATAGGAACCAAACAGAATACGAGTTAGCAAGTAAGCAAAAATTAAGCAAATCGGAGTTAAGAATATCCAATGTTACTAACGCAACCCGTGTCTTTGCAAAGCCCTATCATTTTCAGTATGATTGAGAAATATAAACACAATAGTCTAATTATCCGTGTTTTTGCAAGATCTCTAGGATTTTCGCAATAATTCAATTTATTAAATCATCCTACGACATTTATATTTATTTATATACTTTCACTATACTTATGTACAGGCACAGAACACTACAGGGTACAGTAGCTACTGAAAATACACAAAACAGTAGAGTGGCTGTGTTTCAGTTGATGAATATAAGTTACCTTACCTGTAGCTGTAGGTAGGTACCTATTGCTAATTTATAAAAAAAATCCAGACAGGGAGAGAAATGGCGAGATTTTCGTACCAAAGTCAACCCAGCTTTACTGAAACCAAAAATAGTGAAACTGTACACACCTGGACTAGAAGAGATAGCTGATGATTTGATAGCAAGGTAATTCGACATTCGAGTGGAAAATTCTAAACCATAAATAAACTCAGATAAAAATTATAAATTCTTATTTTAGACTGTGGAAAATGAAAGACGACTCTGCAGCTATGTCCAAAGTAATCGATGTAGAGCTTAAAAAATGGTCTCTTGAGTCAGTAGCGTTGGTTTGCCTTGGAACAAGAATTGGGTGCTTACAAGACAATTTACCCGACGACCACCCAAGCAAAATCTTAATGCACTGCTCCAAAATGATACCAGACCTCTCCTTCAAATTGGAGTTATTTCCGAAATATATTAATCTGCGTAAATCTCCTTTTTTTAAGCAACTGATTGATCTTTTTGATAAGCAGTGGGTGTAAGTATTTATAAACTAAACTTTTTATAACAGTTTTACATATTTGTAGGAGCTTTATGAATATTATCAAGTTGATCTCTCTTTTTCTTAGTTACAGTGAAGTATACATTGAACAAGCGAAAAAAGTGATTCAAGAACGAGGGCATGATGTCCCCATAGAAGACCAAAGCATATTAGAAAAGCTCCTGGCGATTGACGAGAAAGTAGCGATTATGATGGCCAATGAGATGCTATTTGCAGGAATAGATACAGTATGTTCCGAACTCAATGGCTTTTGTTTTAAAGTTCGAAGTCGATTGGAGTCTGACCAGCCGGGCTAACACGTAAATAATATGAGTAGGTTAAGGGCTTCATTTGACAGTTGCATGACCATATAAAATGGCGATTTTAAAGGCTTTAACTGTCAAATGAAGCCCATATCTCTGCCCAAATTTTTTACACGGTATGCTGCTCTGCCCAGGTGCTGCATAACCGCACCTTTATTAAAAAGATTTAAAAAATTTCAGGTAACATACGCTATTACGGGTCTTTTATACCATTTAGCAATCAACAAAGAAGCGCAAAATAAACTTCGCGAGGAAATTAAATCCCAAGCAAGCACAAGATATTTGAAAGCTTGTATAAAGGAGTCTTTACGGCTCTTGCCAGTTTTATCAGGTAATTTGAGAGAAACAACTAAAGACCATGTTGCAGGTGGATACCAAATACCAGAAGGAGTAAGTATTGTGTAAGAACATTCAATCACAAACATTCTTATTCACTTCTTCAGGGTTACCAATTCTTACTTTCTCATTTCAGAATTTTGTAGTTGCACCACATGAATATCTATCCAAATTGGAGAAACACTATCCCAGAGCAAAAGAATTTATACCAGAAAGATGGCTAGTTGATAGTACTGACCCTCTGAACTATGGCAACACGCATCCAATGGTTACACAGCCTTTTGGCTTTGGCGTAAGATCGTGTATTGGCAGAAGAATTGCGGAATTGGAAATGGAAATATTGATAAAAAAGCTCTTAGAAAAAGTTGAAGTCCAATGGAATGGGCCACCAATGAAAGTAGTAGTCAGAGTGATTAACAGCTTCAAGAAACCATATTATTTCAAACTTGTGCCTGTTTAAAACTTGATGTTGTTTTTTTAATGATTGTAACCTATATAAGTGATTTTAAGCTCTTTGACATATTTTTACATATATAAGTGGTACCCAAAAAAAAAAGACTGAAATACTCTCTTACCAGATTGTATAAAATTGTATGTACCTATTTGATATAATGAAAATATTCATTGTTATGTAGATTTTCTATATTTGCCTTGAATCCATACTCTGTACATAGTTAATAACTTTCCTCTGTTTACTTGTAACCTCCTATCAACTAAGTTCTGTTCTTCTGAAAACCCAGCAGTCTTGAAAAGGCTTGAAACTTCATCTTGTGTAAAGAAATACACTTTAGTTCTATCTCCACGGGCATAAAAGTTGTCAGAAATGCAGCGGCCTTTCTTAAATCTGAGTTGAGCTAAATCATATCTGCCATAGTCTCTGAATACTACCAAGCCACCAGGCTTTAGGTATTTGTATATATTATTGATAACTGTGTTCATTCTGGAATAGAAGAAAATATTATATATATCCCTACTAATGTAAGAAATCAGAGAGTAACTCAGTTTACCTGTAAGTTTTCAAGCCTGTAGCAATAGAACCAATTCAATTTGGTGAATATTATTGGAATTTTAAAGAACAATTATTGTTATATAACATAATATGGAATATTAATCTTGTAGGAGCTGAGAAGTAAATGAAAGTTTGAGAGCATAAGAAACCAGAATAAGGGGTTGTTCAACTAAAAGTTGTGCAAATATACAACTTTTAGTTGAACAACTATTTTATTGTGAATCATATTTTGAAGGAAGGAAGGAAACCGTTTATATGAATATTTTGAAGCACACATGCTATCATCTCGATAGTTGTTTGACAAAAAAATCGACATTAACTTTTCCATCTACTAAACTGTTAAGTTGTTAACTATGGAAATCGCGAGAAGTACACAACTGAACAAAACAGTTAGTTGATGGAAAAGTTGTATATATTATATGCTAGCGTTAGAGTGCATACTACATAAATAAGGGCAACAATGCTGATGACTGTAGTTACTAAGAAAAATAGTTTTCATCCCAATTACTCACTTAGAAGGGTCAATGGCAGACAGTACAAATATTAGCACAATTATGTCTAATGAATTTTCTTCAAATGGTACATCCCAGTGTTGTTTGGTTGCATCTAGCACAAACACTTTACACCTGTTTGTGTCATACAATTCATTTTCCTTCATTATATCTATTGCTGTTGATGAAAAATCACATCCATAGATGAAAAGGTTAGGATCTCTACTATACTGCAGTATTGGAAAGATTGTATTGCCAACACCACACCCAATTTCGAATATGTAGCGTTTTTCGTTGATTTCTTTATATTGAATCTCTTTAGATTTTGTTTTATTAATGTTATCAACATCGTTTGGATAGACGCGTTGTGGAGCAGAGGTGTTGTCCGGAGCTAACTCAGGAAACTCAGTAAACAGCCAATGACGATCTTTGAAAAATCTGAAATTTAGAAGTGAATAATTTTAATTTCAACAACAATTGAAATAATCATATCATAGTTTTTGTATAATAAGACTTTGCTATATTACCTATTTTGATGAATATCGTAAAATGCATTCCAATGCTTATCTGCATTTAAGTCTAAATCTTTCAAAGAGTCTTCCGTGAAGGTTATTTGAGAATTCAACTCAACTTTTTCTTTAGCTGTTTTCTCTTGTTCCTCATCCCATTGGACATTGTCCCTGTAAATAACATAAAATGAATAAACCACCATTTGCAATATATCAACTCACATGAATCAAGAATATCATACAGTCACAACAACCAAGAATATGTGAACACTATAGGACCTTGTCAATATTTGAGGTTTTTATGCACACAAAGAGCTTTGTTTCCATGTTATTCAATTTGATTAGGTTGTATAGTGTTTACATATTAGGCTGGGAATATACGATAGTCTGATCAGACATTTGGAAGGCGCTCGTGCCATACATTTGTTTGAATACTCAATACACATCCGATCCAATAGTTGGATTGGATGTCCAAGTTGGAAACAACGCTACACATTTTCAATTTTATTGTCGGATCCAATTGTCTGAAGGCATTGTATGCATACTTCTGTACAGAAATGAAATAAACGTCCGATTCTTCTTCCGATTTGCCCGTGGACTCTCTAGCGCATATTATTTTACTCTTCGGACTGAGTTTAGAAAAAGTCTGACGCAAAAATCGGACGTGTATGGAGTGAATCTGATCAGACAATCGGAAGCAAATCGGACGTCTATTGCCAGCCTTATTGCTCGTGACTGCACACTACACATTAAGTTTTAGATACCATGCATTGAACATATAAACATGGCTTCTGTCAAGTAAATGCCTCGAACCACCTGGAGGTTTCTTACGGTTTCTTGTTTTCTCTAAGACTTGAAGATGATTGGTACATTTATTATTTGAACAAAATCTAATAAAATTCAATACGATACCACGCATTATGTTTGAAGACTTCGTCAACATTTTCTAAAAGTCTATTTCCGAATCGCGGCCGTTTTTCCGCACTTGACGTCGAATCATCCATTAATTCTATATTGAAAATATCACACTATTTAGTAACACTTTACAAACTTCTCCCTATATAATTTGTGATTTCACCGTGCCGCTTAATAAATGATTATTTTGTTATTTTTGATTGAGTGAGCAACAGCCAACAGCAAGCCTTTGAAGGTTTTTTTTTGAGGGAGGTTATTAATTAAGCTGTCAATGTCAAAAACACGATGTGAAACCGTTATGATACCGTTGTTCTGTGGTTGTTGGTTGCTACAAGGGTTGCCAACCTTCAACTTCGAATTTACGGAAAATAGTGATGGGTTAAATGCGGGACAGGGACAGACAAGGGCTTAAAAAGCGGGATCCAATATACTAATATACTTTTTTCAAGATTTCCAATAAACTACTAATCGCTTGTTCACACGGAGTCATGTCGGATCCGATTTGGCGGGTCCGATTTCTAGTCAACATAAATGAGTTCACACGTGCATCCTGTTTTATTAAGATAGAAAAATCTAAGTATTAAATGTAATAAATAATATTTCTTTCTTCTACTGCACCATTGATATTTGTGTAAAAGTGAAATATACCTAGTGCGTTGTTCAATGAACTGTGCATGCATCATAAATTGAAATGAGTATTTTTTTTTTGAAGATTGCCAGTTTTAAGGATTAGGTATCCCGAAAAGCGGGATATTTAGCGTCCCGCACGCACCCTGAGCGGGACGCCACGTTTATTAGGGTCTCAGAAACGGGACGTCTCACATATTGCGGGACGGTTGGCAACCCTAGTTGCTACGGCGGCTACGGTTTGCATGTTATATTTTTACAAGTTTATTGTGTTTTAATATCTCTTCAATACAAAAACTTGAAAAGGTAGCAGAACGTTGAACATTTGTGAATTGTTTAACTCGTGTAACGTATGATACGACGATGCCGAAAATGACATATCTGTTAAAGAGAAAAACCTTTATAGTGTTTTACTCTTCATAAATTGTAATTTCATCTTTATTTTGTCTATCAGTTTTTTGAATTTTGTTTTTATAATGTCTTCCGTCATTTTCTGTGTGTAAAATAAAACTTTTACAAGATGTACTACTATTATTGTGAACTTGAATATTATATGGAATAAATTCCATTGTGCTTATTCGTCATTGTTTTCGAGAATAGTGACGAGAGGCATCATTTGCTCGGAGGAGGAAATGGAAGTTCACATAGTCATATACGGGGTGATTCAAGTAACAGTGGCATGCTGATGGAAAAACTTGAAGGCAGCAGTAACTATGCCACATGGAAATTTTACATGGCGATGAATCTGATAGAAAATGACTTATGGGAGTACACGATTGTTTCACCGGCATCTACTGACCAAGAAGGTAGGAAGAGAGATCAGAAAGCCAGAGCAAGGCTTTGTACCATGATCAGACCTCACTGTTTGGTGCATGTGCGTAAAGCTACAACAGCTAAAGAAGCATGGGATGCTTTAGAGAACGTATTTGAAGACATGGGGCTAAAAATAGATGCAGATTGCTATCGAAGCTGGTGAGCTTCAAGCTGGAACATTTTCCAACGGTTCGAGAATATGTTACAAGTGTGATGGCGACGGCTCAGCAGCTTGCAGACCTAGGGAAAGAAGTTGATGATGAACATTTGGCTGCTCTTCTACTGCAAGGCCTGACCGTAGAATTTCAACCAATGAGATTGGCCAACCAACCAATGAGATTGGATATGGAGTCAAGTAACATCAAGCTTACTACCGACTATGTGAAGACAAAACTTCTACAAATGGAAAATACCCATATGGCCAACCAGGACCAGCATTTACAGCGAAGACGCGTAAGGGCAAGAGTGCGCCCAGGAACTCTAAAAGGAACATCAGATGCTTTATTTGTGATTGTGATGGACCACACAAAGAAAACGAATGTCCAAAGAATCCGAAAATTAAGATGGAATCCATGCAGGCTTTGCACTCGGAACAGCATCGAGGTCATCTCAAGAAGAAGAGGACTGGATAGTAGATCCTGGAGATTCGACCCACATGACGAATAGTAGATCGTGGTTTACAGACCTTAAGGACACCTCTCAAGCACTGAGAGTAACTTGCGCAGATGGTAATGAGGTTCTTGGTGAAGGTAATGGTATGGTAGTATGTAAGTCAGGGATGACCATTAAGGATGTTACGTACGTACCTAAGTTACAAGCTAATTTATTGAGCGTGAGTGCGATCGTGAAAAAGGGTCACGCAATCGTGTTCTCACAAAATGGTTGTGAAATCTTTAAGAGTAATGAATGTGAGGTGAAAGGCAAAGCTCTTATGAAGTGTGTGCAAGAAAGAGGAGTATACAAAATTAAATCTTCTCAGGATTCTGCGTTAGCAATAACAGACAATGACCAAATGACGTTATGGCATCGGAGGATGGGACATCTTGGTTTGCGTAACCTCATACTTCTTAGAGATAAGATGGCAACAGGGGTAAGTTTTCATAATTCTTGTTCTACACTCGAGTGTGTATCGTGCATTATGGGAAAACAAACCAAACAACCATTTAAGAAGAATGGTGCTACAAGAGCAAAGGAAACTCTAGGATTAATACACTCAGATGGGCCTATGAGTGTAGCTTCAATTGGAGGTAATAAATAGGTCATTAATTAAGAAAGAAGGGGTTGGATTTAGAATCGTACGGCACGATTTAAGGGTTGAAAGTGGAAGGGTTGATAAAGGGGGTCCAACCATCCCCCGAACACTTACTACAAGGTAATGCATAGTTTTTCATAAAATAAAAAAACAATTTTTAACCTCAAAATGGTTAAAACCTGAAACGAAACCTTAATTCACCTCGCATTATCATTGTTTGACATCATAAAGATAAAAAAAAAAAACTTGTGTCGCGGCAGTGGCCGGCGAAGCGCCAGAAACTACTTTTTTTTATATAATACACATAATATGACAATATCATAATAAAACGCGCGAGCCGAGCGAGCGTAGCGAGCGTGCAACGGCAGCGGCCGGCGAAGCGCCAGAAATTGTCTTTTTTATTAAAACCCAATATTACGATAGTTAGAAATTTTGTAAAAAAAAATATCTTAATCTTGTTGTAGTGCAGGGGTCCACCATGTAGATTTTCATAAATTTTGAGGTTGATTTTTTTTAATACTTATCTTCGAAACTACATATTACCTTGTAATGGGAGTAGTGTGGGGGGGGGGGGGCATCGACCCTCCTCCCGCTCCCCTTAAATCGTGCCACACGATTCTAAATTTTAACCGATAATATGTCAAATTATCTGATAAATAAGCTATCCAGAACTTATCAGTAGGTGGTGAAACCGGCCATAAATCTAATAAATGGCGGGAAAAAGTAATTGCAACATTATAACGGTATCATATTTTTATGCGGATAAATTAATTAACTTCATGAGTGCTTAGTGGTAAGTAGTTTTTATATTCACGGCATCACGGTCGATCGTGAGTGCTTTCGTTTTTTGTATGGCGTTTCAGTCACGAAACTTCGGAGATACTCGCGTGCTCTTTGGACACTCTGGACTTCTAGACAGTCCTATGCTTGCTTCAACAACAACAACAACAACAACAAAGTCACCACTGATAACCGTACAATGGAATTTGTGCGGCAAGTGGACTTTTTCGATTTATGTTAATGCAGTGTAGGTAACACTGCATTAACATAAATCATACGCTCATACGCTCATACGCTCAATAAAAAGTGTATATTTACACAGTTTACTGCAATAAATCTATTGAATTGAATTTTGCGCTAGATAGGGACCCACTCGCTTAACCTAAACGAAGGGGTTTGAAGAAGATTTAGGCCCTAAAGTCGGCCGCCATCTTAATTTTTTTAAAAGGCGCGGCACACGTCAAAAGTTATATATTTGGATAGAAGACACTTATACAAACAAAATATGTCATATGACATAATATAACGTTATCTGCCCGTAAAGAAACATGCGATATGCGGCATAATGACGCACGGCGTGGCGTGTCGTCACTTTGCTGCGCATTGCTGCGCGTTCATGCATACTGTGCAACAATGGCGTTCACTGGATAGATAGCTGGGTAAAGTTCTGTCGGTACATTAATCAGCAAAGGGTATTTCTCAAATCACTTATACTCATAAGATTAAATTATAATCTTAGCAAGAGAAGCCTGAAGATAAAATGGCGGCAAAAGTCCTGGCAATGACTTTCGGTGGAACTGCAGAAGTCATTTTATATTGATTAAGTATTACCTATTTAAACTTGCGATCACAACGTATGTGCGAAATTGCGAGAAGTAGGTATATCATATTATCATAATTTACCACAGTCATGCTACTGGACAAACGCTCATACCTATATGTACCTCTTTACTATTTTCAACAACCTTGTAATTGTAATGCGCAGAGGATGTAGGTATATCCATGTCACATTTAGGTCTTTATGCTTTATATAGTACAGTAAACTTCGCTATCAGAAGATTAAGAGCAAGGAGACAAGCATATCTTCTCATAAACTGCAAATTCAAATCTTTTTACAAATGTAAGTCTATCTGAATGAGGAAGTGGGTAGGCTAGGCTTTAGTCAGACGCTGCACATGTTTTCAATTGTTCCGCGTGTTACCTTCGGCTAGACAGGTAGTACGAATCAGTTCTGAAATCGACTGCAACTTGGTCGCCGCGCCGTGCACAATACACACACATGCATCAACAGCTGTGACTGAGTTGGATTTGTACCAGAAGTTCAGTACTTTTGCAAATTCAATTTAACGTTTAATTTGGTACCGTAAAGTGTGCAGAAATCTCGGGAACTTTCGCTTAGTTCATTTCAATGAGGGATAATCGATTCGTTGCGACATTTAGAATTGAGACTTGGAATTTTAAGTCTGGCATGGCAACTATTTAATTATTGAATTTAAATTAGATTAAGCAAACGTAAGATTGCATTCACGCATATCTTTTTAATGGACTCGTCCCTTTCTATTAATTTTTAAGAGCTATAAAAAAATATATTTTCACATTGACTTATATTCTTAAAATTGTAGTTTGGAGGATCGAACCTACTTTGAACTACGTTAAAATTATGAAGCTGATGAGCGATCATAGTTTTCCTTGACCGATATTTCGAAAAAATATTACGTTCCAATAAATGAGTCTTATCTTATTTAAGAAAAGGAAGAAGGGAAATAATTAGTTGCCTTTTATGAGAAGGAGTTCCCAGCTATTTCTAAACAAGACACCGAAGTTGCATTAGCCTGTCGGGCCAGCGGACTTTACAATCATTTAAAGCATTTCATTGGTTAAATATAGGCTGTCTTAGTTCCTGGCTATGTGCAAGTTTAATGACTAGTTTGTTCAGCAAAAGTGTATTTTTAACCACTTAAATAATTTATGGTTAAAGATCAAAAGGAAAAAAAATACAAGTGGGTGTAGTTAAAAAAACGCAATAAAGTATGCTGGAGACACAGGTACTACAGTAGGTAAGTACTACGTGCTACGATAGACTTCTACCCTGACATTTGTCATTAGATACCTACTATTGCAATTAAAGGCTATATGTACGTTAGTTAGTATCTTATATTCTATGCTTATGGTCATTCTCCTCTGATGAGGGCTATACTAAAACGTAGTGATTACTTACTCTATGGGCTATACAGGGTTTACGTTTGAGATGAAAGGATGCATTCATCAAGATTAATTTTTTTGCCCGATCGAGATGCTGTTTAATATGTTTTTTTATGTTTTGACGAGTTAAATAATGAATTAGTGAGGAAATTACAGACTTAAAAAGACTGCTTTCATCCGTTTTTATTTATATAATATTTCTTGTAGTTTCCTTAAAACATTTAATATCAATAAATAGTCGTGTGCAGTGCATTAAATTTCTGCAGTCGATACAGCGGCAGGCGGGCCGCGCGGGCTCCACAAACAATCTCGCGGATATTGAGCGGGATGCGTTCGGAAATGCAGCCAGCCCTGCGACTGTGAGTCTCCGCTGCCATGCTCTCATCGGCAGGGACCAACCAACGTGTGAAGATATGAATGCACTCATTTTCAAGCTCTTCGCATTCATATTATATTCCCATGAGATATTTAGAACAACGAACGTTAATGTGATTCAACTCTTTTGCAAAAATGTTTCCTTGCGACCTAGGTAGGTAGGTGAAATGAAACGTTTTGTGGATTTTTTAGCAGATTCCTTAATACTTGATGAGTTGTATCTTAAATTAAATATTTCTGACTCATCGGAACCAACTAATGTGTGAATATACGAATGACACACAGACAGGGGCGGGCCGGCTCCACAAACAATCTCGCGGATATTGAGCGGGATGCGTTCAGAAATGTAGCCAGCCCTGTGACTGCGAGCCTTCGCTGCCATGCTCTCATCGGGAGGACCAACCGACGTGTGAAGATATGAATGCACTCATTTTCAAGCTCTTCGTATTCACATATTCTCGTGAGATATTTAGAATAACTAACGTTTACGATAATGTGAGCTACCAACTATAGGAACTTGTATTGTAACTTTTGTGCTCACTTCTATAGTTCTTTATAATATTCACTCGTCGAATTTTGTGTACCTATCTCAATTTAACATTTTCAGACTCATCGGGTCGGGATCGGGACCAAGCAATGTGTGAAGATATGAATGCACCCATTTTAAAGCTCTCCGTATTCATTTATATTCCCGCGAGATTCGAATTTCGATGTTCGTTAATGCGATGCAACTTTTTGGCTATAATGTCTGTTCTTTTGCAATCTAGGTAGGTATTATATTATATATAACGTTTTGTGCACTTTTCTGCAGATGATATTGTACAGATGGTAAGATACAGAGCTGTAATATCTTATTACAGCTCTGTATCTTAATTTAAAAAATATCAGACTTATCGGGAATTCGAGACCAACCAACGTGTGAAGATATGAATGCACTCATTTTTATTATCTTATTCATATTATATTCCCACGAGATATTTCGAATAACAAACGTTGAAATGTGATTTATCTCCTTTGCTATTGAAAACTCTTCATTTATTTTTAGATTTTCAACTCGAAAAAGGCTTGACTATTTGGAACCAACCAGCGTGTGAATATACTCATTTTCGCGATATATTTCGAAGAACAATGTTAATGTGATTCAACACTTTTGGCAATGTGCTTTTTTGCAATCTAAGAACTTGTAGGTATGTTTATTATTATTTTGCAATATGTATACATACTTATAAACTTTGTGATCTTTTCTGCATTTTTGTATATTTGCTTGACAAAGTTGTGATTAACTGACTCAATAAAAATCGGACTCATCGAGAGGACCAACCATTGTGTGGAGATATGAATGCACTCATTTTTAGTTCATATAATATTATTTTCAAAAGATATCCCGAATAACTAATGTTAATGTGATTCAACGCTTTGCATTACTTATACATACTTGTACGTATTAAAACATTTTGTGCTCGTAAAAAACGTAGGATTTTCATCAGCTCTATTTAAAAGATTATCTAGCGGTAGCTTAGTTCTCCATTAGTTCAAGATCTCAAGAATATACAGATAGATAGCTGGTCCGAGACGCAATCTGTTGCGGTAAGCATGCCTCCAGCAGCGTACCAACGCTATGCAATATTTTATGGATTTAAAAAATAACGACCAGCCGGTACACTATTAGGTAGGAAAATTATAATGTAACAATTAGTAATTTATTTAAAAGTCGAACATTTACTATTTTTCGTAGTTGTTTTATATTTTTTCTGTTATATGATGTAATATGGGGTGGGGCAAAATATAAGCATCGGTGTTGGAAAGTAGCAGAAAAAAATTGTTACAGTTTTTTTTTGAGGATCCGAAGGAAAAAGTTATTCCACATACTTTTCGTTCTGACTGTATCAAAATTATAGACCCGCATTTTTATAACTTTTTAATGTTACATTTTACAATGCTATTTGTCGCGCTGACGGGATGACATGACATGAGACAAGTAGCTTTTAGGGTTCCGTAGCTTAATGGCAAAGAACGGAACCCTTACAGATTCGTCATGTCTGTCTGTGCGATGTATTGTTTCATATTAATCGATAGTCAAACATCTGTAAAGATGTTTCTTTCGAATGCGAGGATATTTCTCTCATTGATGAAGCGACGGTGGCCAACACCGTAGGACGGTGAATATACTAGAAAAATTCGACGTGTCCTCATAGGTCTCTGTAGCATAATTGGTTAGTGCATTGGGCCGGACTCCCAAGGATGCGGGTTCGAATCCCGCCAGGGCGACATGAGACTAGTTACTTTTTTCTAGTTTATTTTCTTGTTTAATATTTATCAAAACTAATTATATTTGCTTTAGCCTAACTAATAACACGCAACCTGGAGAAGAATTTAAAATTAATATACACAATTGTCATTACAATTTAGATAATAATCAAAATGATCATTTATGCGCATGTCCCACGATACAAAAAGTTGATCATACTAGATACTTAGGAGTTATTGTGGATCACAGATTGTCTTGGCACAAACTAGTTGAACAAATAACAAACAGAGTTAGAAAATTCATTTGGATTTTTTTAAAACTACGGCATGTGAGTGTTATACTTCCCAGCAGCGCCACTAAATTGTACAAGTTTCAAATTAGTCTCAAATGAACAAGCATAAATTGTTCTAAATGGTCCGCTGTCGCAAAAAATTGTTCTAATGATAGTTTCAGAGATAAAAATACTTTTGTGTGGCGCTGCCAGGAAGTATACTTCCTAGCAACCTCACGGCGTACAAATGTGCAAATCATTTTAAAATATCGGCCATAAATTGTTCGTAATTAGTTCGTAATTAAAAACCTCAAATATGCGTAGTTTTGCTGAAAAAAATACTTTTATCAATTACTTAAATTACAGATAATAATGGTCCCTTATTGCAGTGGTAATAGTTCTTTTAGATTAGAAGAAGAGATCAAACACTCGACAACGCTTATGTAAAACACACTTATCTAACTTATCTTATTGGACGCCTGGCGTAGAGGTACATAGTCTGCCTTCTACGCACAATCATACAAATATTTGTGTGCATGAACATGTGTTTTTGTCTTGGTCTGGGTGTTAAATATAAATAAATATATGGGATACTAGGGTAATGGATATAAATACATGTAATTATACATGTATGTAGTAGTAGTATTTATGAGTAGAAATATATATAAACGTCCATGACTCGGGTACAAATGTTCGTATTCATCATACAAACGTTTGCCCCTATCGGGATTCGAACCCGGGACCTCAGAACAAGCGACACCTTGAAACTGGTGTACGCACCACTCTACCACAGAGGTCAAGTATGTTTAATCTAGTATTTACCTATATAATTGCGTCGATTTTTATGTCGTTACCCATATTGCGCTGTTTCTTTTTTGTGTTTGTTACTGTCAGGAGAAGGTTCCTATAAAATAAAAATAAAAGAAAATAAATAAAAAACGCATGAACTTTGGGAATCCTGCCCACTGCTCTAACCACTGAGCTACCGATACTGGTCTCGGTAACTCAGTAGTTATAGCAGTGGCGAGAGCAAAACAATTTTTCCCTTGGGCGATGTACTTTGAATCCCTCAGTGCGCTCAGGATTGTACTCTAGAATCCCTCGCTATGATCGGGATTCCACTTTAAAATCCTTCGCTTCGTTTTGGATTCAAAATAGCGCCCTCGCTGTAAATATTATTGTACCCCCTTTTAATACTTACAATCTACTATAATAATGAAACCTTATTAGTGCTTTTGACAATTTGTAATTACGAATGCAACTTTATGGCGTTTGACATAACTGTCAGTTAGTTAAACATTAACCGTCAGCTATGAGACAGGATAATGCCTGTCGGGCCGGCTAGTTCAATATAAAATCAAGCTACTGATGTATCTTTAAATCATAGAATTAAATAAATAAATATTTTCATACAATCACACCAATTATCTAGCCTTCTACTATTTAGTATTCTGTGCCCATAGTAAGTTTCATGAGAACTTGTGCTATGGGTACTAGACAACGGATAAACATACATATATACTTATTTTTGCAAATACATACATAATATATATATTAAACACTTAGACCAAGACAAATAGACATGCTCATGCACACAAAATATTTGTATTGTCCGGGGATCGAACCCGGCACCCACTGCATAGAAGGCATTATATGCATCTATGCACATAATATAATATCATTGGATCTATGTATAAAATGTCATTGGTTTTATTTTCTCAGTAGTTCCCAAATCGAACGTATCGACATATAATCATTACTTGGTTAGTGTTCCATCTAATCTATGAAGCAATAAGAATAGTATTATTACAAAAATCCTTCATTCGAAGTTAACTACTTTAACGTTCCTTCTCTTTGCTTCTATAGTACAATGCCATCTACGAAGCTTAAAAAAATACTAAGATAATTTTTCGTTAAGCTGTAGTTAGTGTGTTATGTTTCAGAATGTCCAGATTTATAATTTTTAATAAGTAATACTTTGTATGATAATAATATGATTAACGAAAATTATTTCTTTACGCTTTTAAAATGAACATATTATCTATCGTGCAATATATTCCCTAACCGAAAAAAATGCTCCTTACGTATTTAAGCGATTGCTGATCGTTCATTTTTCGTCCTACAAAGATAACGATAAACTAGCTTGTTTCGGATGAGATTGGCATTTTTTTTACAAAAGCGATGCGAAATGTTGAGTTGGTAGTGTCAATCGCTCCTTTTTACTTCCGAAAAACATAAAAAAGCTATTACTAATTAACTAGTGTCGCAACACTATTTGTTGGGGTATCGCTTGATTTTAAAAGACCACAATACCACCAGGGGTATCGTGGGTCCGCAGTGGCAATGAGCGAGCATTATTATTAGTAATAAAGTCAATGATTATTATCTATAATTTAAGTAATTGATAAAAGTATTTTTTTCAGCGAAACTACGCATATTTGAGGTTTTTAATTACGAACTAATTACGAACAATTTATGGCCGATATTTCAAAATGATTTGCACATTTGTACGCCGTGAGGTTGCTAGGAAGTATACTTCCTGGCAGCGCCACACAAAAGTATTTTTATCTCTGAAACTATCATTAGAACAATTTTTTGCGACAGCGGACCATTTAGAACAATTTATGCTTGTTCATTTGAGACTAATTTGAAACTTGTACAATTTAGTGGCGCTGCTGGGAAGTATAACACGCATGTGATACCAACGTCTAATAATACACAAATGGCCCAACACCAAAGTAAAAATACTTTATATTTAATTTATATTGCTCTGGTGCAATCGGTATTAACATATTGTCTCCCAATATGGGGTGGGGCAACCAAAAAAATTTTTTTAGAATTGGAAAGATCAGAAAGGTGACTTCTAAAAGTTATGTTTTCAAAAAGCTTAGATTTCCCACTGAAGAATTATATGCTATAAGTGGGGTTCTTTCGGTAAAGAAACTTTTTTTTACTACACTTTATCTTAAAAGATAAGAAAGAAGATAAGAATTAAGACCCTTTAAAAGATAACAAGAGAACAAAAAATGTAATTTCTCTAAAAACATGTAAAACAGCATTTGCTAGCACTTATATAATACAATAAATAAAAAATTAAATATATATCCAAAAACTCATAAAAACGCTAAAACTATACTAAACAAGTGGTTAATTACCTTAAATTATAGAGAATTACTTTTAGATTACTACTATTACTATTAGAATTTGCAAATTAAATGTTCCTTTTAACTAAAGTATTAAATGCATAATGCAATATATTAAAATTAAAATAGGATAATTTAGGTATATATAAAAAGTAGGTAATTAAGTATATGTCTAATAATTAATTTATATACACCAACACATACGCCCACACACACACACACACACACACACGCACACACATACACACGCAATAATATAAATATTTTTGTATTGTTGTATTTTCTTATTGACACGTCGGTGTCAATACGGAAGCATCGAAAAAATTAAAACGAAATAAAACTAAGATTAAAACTAACATTTATAAAATAACAAAATAACAAGCACGCGTCTCCTTTATGCAATCTATTTGTTTGTATATATGTAATTAAAGTAGCTGTAGGTATTTGTGGTGTGCAACAATAGTGTGTGACTGATGTGATGAGTGTGAGTGAATGAATGATGTGTAAGAATAACAAAAAAAATAAATAATGACAAATCTAAATAACTAATACTAATACTATTTAAAAAAATAATAATAATTAATTAATAATAAAATAAATAATAAAATGATTAAGTACTATATAAAAGAGGCATCAATATATTTTATGCAGCCCAACTCTCGCTGTGCATTAATGAGGTGCAATCTCAGCTGTTTTTTGAAAACATGTACAGAACTGCTAACTCTCAGAGGCGGAGGAATATTGTTCCAAAATTTTGACGCTGCGTAACGAAAGCTACCCCTGAAACATGCCGACTTATGAGACTGCGTAGCCAGTTGCAGGGAACACTGCCTCTTGCTACTAAGCCAAACGAGTCTGTTATACGGATACTTTGGCTCTTTTGCTCTAACCACACCAAAAAGTAGACAGGCAAGATGGAGTTTGCGTCGGGATTTCATTTTTAGTAAATGATGCTCATTCAAGAACGGAGTGACGTGGCTGCGATTAGGTATATGCGTTTTGCACTCATTGAATAAGGCTTTTTGACCGAGCCAGTAGACGTGGACCGTAGACCAGTTTAATCCATTTTCTCTTGCAAAAACTCTGTTTGCTCATAATTTAAAATATGTATTCAAATGAAACGTTACGAAATGTTTTTAAGGATAAGGGCTATGTCACTATTGACCAATATTTATATATTACAAACAGCAATTTTTATTAAACAAAATTCGGAATACTTTGAAAATAAAATGACATTACGTCTGAATACACGCAATAAATATAAATATGATAAATAAACATTTGCATACATAATCACTTGTATAAATCTAGTGCATTTAGTACTAGCTTAAAGATCTTCAATCATTTGCCTTCAGAAATTAAAGCACTCAATTTGCCACTTTTTAAGTTTAAGTTAAAAAGATGGTTACTAAATAATGTTTTCTATAGTCTTGATGAATATTATACTTGTAAAACTAAATAAAATTAAGGCTGTAAAATTAAAATTTATGATAAGTTAAGATAAGTTATTTTTAACATTGCATGCCCGTTGTGGGCACACTGTTGTGACTTATTAAAACATTGCAATTCCAACCGCAATAATTGTACACAGTTTTAGGCAATAAAAGGTATTTATATATCTGTCTATTAAAAAAGTAGTGAAACTCTGTTATTGGCCAAGCGTAGGTCCAGAATCATTATTTTAAGCATGTGTAATGTAAAATGGCTGAGTTTTCTATTAAAAAAATCATCATCCTCACACCTTGGATGAAAGTAAAATAAGAATTAGGGAAGCAATAACCCCTAACCTATGCCCACTCAATAGTGCAGGAAAGTTGTAAATTTGCATTGTGATATTGCTAATATACTTAATTAAAAAAAACAAGTAAGTAGCAAAAGACACTGTCATAACGCGGTTTATTTTGATCATCACCGAATTAATAAAAATAACCGCGTAAGTAAGTTCAATATGCCGGCGAGTCCCCATGGCGATCATCAGATTAGTGGGTACCTTCCATCGTTATGAATCCGTAGACGTTAAAATAATAATGCAATTATGCAACACGTTAGTTAGTAGCTTACTCCTTTGCGGGTTTTCAGCAAGAACTAAACAAAATTATAATTGATTGTCGCGATAGAAAACGCGATGATCTCATAAATGACGTGACTGCCGTTCCACTCGCTACTCCCCGATATCAAATATTCTTGCTGCGAGTTTTTACTAGCCAAAAGCGCCCTTTTCGTGCTGGAGAGGTAAAATAGTTTTTTTTCTGTTTTTACTTTTAAAATTTTAAACGCGTCTACCATGGCGGATGAATGGGGAACTTTTTGGATGAATAGGTAATTATTAAATCCTCTCTATCGCTCTAGGCGGCCTTGTATCACTAAGATGATTGAGCTGCCTAGAAGCAACACCAACTTCCTTTATAACTCCTTCTCTGTCAGAGGTGCACTGCTCTAGAACAAACTTCCATCAAACATTCAGAGCAGTCCGAGTATGCATTCCTTCAAGTCAAAACATAAAGCGCACTTTCTCGCACAATTATCTAATTCCTAAATCATCTGATATCTTATATTTACCTATCTCATGATAAGCTATGTATTTTACAATCAGTCTGGGAAATCTAGAAGTGCACGCCACATAATATAATTAACGCTTACATAATTTTTATCAAAAGAAAAATAATACTACTGTGTTAGTAATAGAAGTTGAATTGGAACTTCAATAACAACAGAAGTATTTTTTTGAAAAACAAATTGATATCCCTCCTTCACCCTCATTCATTCTCGTCTCGAAATTTATTATATTTCAAAGAAAATAATTCACTTACTTATAAGTATTTCAACTACTCTTCACTGTTCAGTACAACATTACAACACGTAGGTGGAATTTCCAAGAAAACTACTTATATATCCTATTTATTACAGCGAAATGGTAGTAAGGATAATACCATATTTCTCGTAGGTAAGAACCATTGTATTCTGAATATATTCGTATTCGTAAGGATTCTGTAGTACTATCGAGTGGGCTGACCCCCGGGTTTTAGGCTGTTTTTTATGTCCTTTGTTATCAACTTATCAGGTAGTGTATTGGGTTTCGGATTATAAGGTACTTCGTTCTGTCAGACTCAGTACCTACATAATACAACATGGTGCATAATTGATACCGAGACGGTAAAAGGACATCAGGCATTCTAGTCCAAAAAAAAAAAGTGATCGGCCAGACCCGAGATTAATTTCAATAGGTAGTTCCTATTAAGGCCTGAAAAAATTATATGGACTTTACCTTGTAACCGCATGAACTGAGTAGCTATTTCAAGTTAAAAAATCTGGACAAAAAAAAGTGAGCGGCCAGACCCAAGATTATTTCCAATAGGTAGTTAATACTAAGGCCTAAAAATAATATATGGACCTAACCCTGTCACCACATGAACTGAGTAGCTATTTCAAGTTAAGAAATCTGGACAAAAAAAAGTGAGCGACCAGACCCAAGATTATTAATAGGTATATATTAATACTAAGGCTTAAAAAAATATATGGACCTAACCCTGTCACCACATGTCCGATGGTCTAGCCGCTCACTTTTTTTTGTCTAGATTCTGTAACTCGAAATAGCTACTCAGTTCATGCGGTGACAGGGTTAAGTCCATATAATTTTTTTAGGCCTTAGTATGAACTACATATTGAAAATAATCTTGGGTCTGGCCGCTCACTTTTATTTTGTCCAGATTTTTTAAATCGAAATAGCGACTCAGTTCATGCGGTGACAGGGTTAAGTCCGTATAATTTTTCTTAGGCCTTTATTTGAACTACCTATTGAAAATAATCTTGGGTCTGGCCGCTCACTATTTTTGTCCAGATTTTTTGACTTGAAATAGCAACTCTCTTCATGCGGTGACAGGGTTAAGTCCTTATAATTTTTTTAGGCCTTAGTATGAACTACCTATTAGAAATAATCTTGGGTCTGGCCGCTCACTTTTTTTTTGTCCTGATTTTTGAACTCGAAATAGCAACTCAGTTCATGCGGTGACATGGTTAAGTCTATACATTTTTTTAGGTCTTTATAGGAACTACCTATTAAAAATAATCCCGGGTCTGTCCGCCTAATGTTATTTGTGTTTTTGCCCAGAATGCCTTATCTTAAATAGCTTCTCAATTCACGCGGATACAGGGTTAAGTCCATATATTTTTTTAGGTCCTAATATGAACTACCTATTAGAAATAATCTTGGGTCTGGCCGCTCACTTTTTTTTTCGGACCAACTTTGTATGGAGATTGCCTGATGTCCTTTATACTTATTAATAAAACAATGTGTTTATTTTACACCATCAAGTCCCATACTGAGCAAAGCTTGTATCTAGGTAATTAGGGTGCTGACCTGCGAAGATATTTAAATACAATATTTACCCATATACCTTCATTTATATCCTGTGGGAAACGAACCCACGAGGAAATGATTGGCAGTGCAAACACTTTAACGATTGAATCACTACTTTAGAGTCCTGTAGGCCTAGCATGAGCGACTTTTATCGACTCGATAACTCGATAACGTGTCACTGTCCGGCTCACATTGTAGCGGAGTAAGCAAGACAGCATGATGCGCTATATCATATCGCATCATATAGCGGTGGTCATGCTAGAGGGGCTGGTCAATAGGTATCGTTGTCGATATAACGTATGTATAGGTACTCTCTGATTACCTATAGTTATGGTTAAATTTAAGAAAGCTTTAAGTTAGCTACTCATTCAATTTAACATTTTTCGTTGTGAAACGATATCTAAATTCGTCATCGTCTCAATCAAAGTAAAGATGACAACTTGACCACGTAACTTAACGCGACTTAAATCAATTCTAATATTTTTTCTCTTTTTTTTTCGAAATTTGTTATAGTTTTCAAGTTTTCACTGTGTTTAGGCTCAACGTTATTCTATAGAGGATCGACTACTACGATTCTTTGATATACTGTTTGTCACTTCCTCAGTTCAGGGTACTGCAATTTGAGTGGATGTATCTAGCTAGGCTATTCCAAACAGGATCGATTTCATAGCCCAGTATTTCGTATCTCGGTGCAAATGTAACTGCGTGAAGACACTGTGTTTTGGCTGCATTCCAAAGTCTCTGCCTCCGATACAGCTTGATGCTTCAAGTTGCATACCGGATGGCAGTAATGTTATTTGGTGCTATTAAATAGGACGAAGGAAACCCTAAGATGTTCTTTGTACCGTGTACGATATAACACTTACCGTATACGGTATTGTACTTAACTATTCACTCGTGCGAATTAGCTTAGGTTGATATAACAGAGTTTACGTCGTAAACGGCAAAATGTCTTATAGAATTTATGATTTTTAAGTTCTTGCATTAACAGTGCTATTTTTATACTTGTGATAAATATTTCATAGAAAAATATTGAAAAAATCGACTCGGCCACAAATTATTCTCAGCTCTTCGCGGCGAGTTACCTCTATTAAAACCTGAGCAAGCGAAAGTCTAGGAACCATGAGCGTAGTGACTGGTTCAAAGATTGAATCCTTCGCTTGCTCAGGTTTCAAAGGTACGAGACACTAAAAACTTTGCCACCGAGCGAAACACAAAAATTTTCACCTCACAACAGCGAGGAAATTTTTAAGGTTGTTTCTGCGGACAACTTCCGGTATTTTTTTTTATATCGTTTAAATTTAAAAACATAGGAATCATCTCATGAACTCGTGTCCTACATGTAATGGAAGGTCGAGAAAAGAAATTCCAAAATTAATTACAGATGTAAGTATGAACTTGTTCCACCAATAAAAAGATTCCAAGAATAAGAACCTAAAATCTATCATTAAAATTCTTCTATGTTCTTTTACCACTATCTATAAATTGCCTAAAGCCTGAACAATAAAACATTCCTGAATCTTAGCATAGAACTATTCTCTAGACATAATTTAATTAAAGCCACTTGCATGTACAATTTGATACAAGTGCATTGGGTAGCTTAATGTTATTTATGTTCATCTGAATAACTGAACATGTTACAACTATAACTATTAACTCGAACGTTTTAGTTATGGCTTTGTGCCTTCCTTTGATGGTTAAGAATATTTTTGTATATATTTTATACTTACCGGAGGGCTGATTATCATACAGTATGAAATGTGACAGTAATGCAGGGACGAAACTGATTGCTAGGTGATTTTTCGTCAGATATTCAGCCTGCCGGTTTGTTGACCCACTTGCCGCTGTTCGTATTTTGGCCGTGTAATGCAAATACCCCGGTTTACTATGGAGACATTACGATAACGAAAAACGGCGGCATTCGTGTAACACAACCAAGTTAAGATGATAAGCAAGTGGCTTGATAATCCCGGTCTGTGACTGTACTATCAAAGTCATGTTCACGAAATTTAAATATTTTTTATTATGGTAGTTTTATTCAAAATTGATGGACGGGTATTCTAGCCTTTCACCCGCGATTTCGAGCGCGTGTAATTTTACAAACCTTTCTGTACGTTATCTTTTAAATTTTCATTTATACACATTCTTCTTTTTATTGTATGTGGATTAGTTGCCATATACATATTGTACTGGCATTAAAGAACACAATAAAAATAATTATCTAGTTTGGCGCCGTCTTTCTAAAGTTATAAGCGCACATTGATTCCATTTGAACTTTCAGCACAAACATCACGCTCCAAGGTGGGCTAGATAATTGGTGTGATTGTATGCAATTAATTATTATTCCAGGTACCTAAGTCAAAGTTACACTTCTAACGTCCAAAATCTCGGTCATCATTTTAGTTACTTTTTGACGTTCAAATATACCTCATTCCCAAGGGAAAATGCAAAAACTAACACAGAAAACTGATATCAAAAAAATTATCTTAATTTTTTTAATCCCGTCAACTTAAAATTAGTTCTTTAAGCTCTGTACACTTAAAAGTACTATTCGCATAACTTTTATAAAGGTATGTTTTATTGAAATTACTAACGCATGAAAAACAAGGCACATATGGATTTAAAAAAAAATGCGATGTGCGGAAACTTTGTATGTGAAACTATTATGGTTTTTTATCCCGTCAACAATACGGTCCCTTTTTTGGATTGAGTTCAGATACAATTTTTGTTACATGTCTTATTTATAACAGACCAAAGCAGCAAAGCTTCATGTTCCAAATGTACAGCGATGACTTTTAAACATTCGAGAAGTTTTAGAGACATTAGCCCGGAAACGAATGTCACAATTGTTTTATTAAACGTCGTTATTAATTGTTATAATTGAGACCATTATAGAAGAGTTGATAGCAATTAGCGTCGGGCGAGGGTGCTCCTAAGAAGAGTCATCTGGCGTTGGCCCAAAGCTCTTAACACGAGCGCGACTTAAATTTTTTGCGATGACTTTTATTCAGAAAAGCACACAGTTTATGATGTTCAAGTGCTTGGGTCATGGTGTCGACTATCGATATGAAATGCTAAGAATGAATAGGAACAATGTTTATGAATAAAAAGGTCTCTCTTAAGACGAGCGGGCCGACTAATGTTTTGCGATGACTTTTATTCGGAAAAGCACACACTTTACGTTCGGTGCTTAGGTTATTGTGTAAGCTGTCGATTTAAAGAATGAATTGGAATGTTGCTGAGTAAACGGTTAAAACGTTTCACAAAATTTTAATTTAATACAGCATTTATGCTTTAGTATGTGGTGCATCGGTGCAAAATGAATTTAATTACTTGTCCACAACCAAATAGATCTGATATTTATTTACTGTTAACTATTTATTCTTTTCAAAAATGATACATAATATTTGAAACGGGTGCTAAGTAATGTTATACTAGGTGCCTACCTAGTATAACATTGACAAATAGTTACAAGGCAGCTTTGTTAAAACAAAGTTCAAATATCGCATTAATTTTCAAGTGTCAAAAAAATTCAAGAACAAAAAGACTCATACACACACATAAACGTTATTGTTGAGGAACATTTAGATTCCGAAGCGATCCTGCCTACCACAGATCACGATTAACTAATCTACGACTGCGTACTGCGCCAAGATACCCTGTTTCAATCCTGGCAGGTACATAGATGGTTAAGCATAAAAAATGCATTCTCTCATCACCCTTAGGATTTGTGTTCTCTTAATCTAGAAGGGTGATGATTTGTTTTCTATATAATTTTTGGAATAATTCTGGATATTTAGTATTAAGTACTTATTTAAGTGCTCAAACAACTTATGGTCGTAGCGTTGTGAAATAGCTTATATATATTTAACAGTCCTCAAAGTTTGGGCTATCCAACCGGTAGCGCTAGTACAGCCAGGGAACTTCCCGGTAGACCAGTTGAGTTTTTTAGGAAGCGTTATTTCAAAAGTATTTGATTTAGAAAACTATATTACACAAATAGAACCTATAACAATATTAGGCATTTCATTTGAATAATAAATTATTTCTTTAACCTTGACACTCTTCGAAAAAACATTTCCTAAAAAAATTCTACTGGTCGACCGGGAAGTTCTTATATAGCTACTTATATTATTAACGTTAAAGTCTTTTGTTTTGTAGCCCTTTTTTAGGGTTTCGTAGCTTAAAGGCAAAAAACGAAACACTTATAGATTCGCCCAAATCGATGTATGTCACAGCCACTTTATTCCAAAACTATGAGATTACACAGTTGAAACTTGGTAGGTAGATGTATTCTGTAAACCGCTTTACGGTTTTTACAAAAAAATAAAAAGTATATGAATTAAGGGGGGCTCCCCATACATGGAACTGTTACTGATTTTTTTTTTCATCAAACCTATACGTGTGGGCTATTATTTATAGATAGGTCTTTAAAAATTACATTGAGGTACCTAAAACAGTTTTTTCTCAAAGCCAACCGTTTGAATGATATACACTTTCAAAGTGAAAAAGTGTGAGTCCCCCCCCCCTCTAACTTTTAAAATAAGAAAGTGAAAAATCTAAAAAAAAATATGCTATAGACCTTTATAAAAACTTCCAATGAGAATTTGTTTGAACGAAATATATTATGTAGTTTCAGAGCTATAGCACATTTGCCAAAACCGCATAACTTTGTCATTCATACAGACACTATGAAAAACAAAGTTATTTTTGCAGGCGAAAAATTATAGTGGCATTTTGGGTAGGTAGGTGTATTTAATATAATAATAGAAACTTTATTGCACACGATACAAAAACAAACACATACAGACAAAACTCACAATAGGCGGTCTTATTGCTACATAGCAATATCTTCCAGGCAACCTTGGGTGAGAGACGAAACCCTTCATGTGCGAGTTCGACTTGCACTTGGCCGATTTTTATAATTTAGCAAATAGGGCATAAACATGCCAAGAATCTGCCTGTGTGTCGTATTATATTAATTGAATTAGGTCATATTCATATAGCGGAACACGCTAAATCAGCGACTTGTTAATATTTGCTAGTACAAATTTGATTATATTATTCAATCTGGCATCGCTCCAAGGCGAATAGTCCCCAGCAAATATTGCCAAGCCTTCAATGGCATCTCGTTTTGTGCTTTCATATACAGCCAACAGAGGTTGGGGTTGTACTCTTTGATAAAATGTACCTTATGTAGACGCAGTAAGGGTGATCCTACCCAGATGTGCTTGTTTATTTGATGACTGTATCATAAAATGAGGAGTGAACAATGGGCTGAGTGCAACGCTTTATTTGGTGCAGTTACGCACTTCACAGATTTTCATTGCTTTAATGAGCTTAATACATTATGTTACTTCGTTTGACGTCATGGCGCAGTGTAAAGACGGTAGGGGCGAAAAAATTATTTTTGAGACCTGTCCCCGGTATGATTTTTATTACTAAAGGGCTATTACAAGTGACTTATTGTAGGCGTTTTTAATGTGGAAATCATTTAGTTTGCCCACAAAATACTATTCGGGCAAAATATTGACTGCATATTCATACTAGTTAATTTTAAACTGTTAATTAATACTATGGCTGACCTCTGGTCCAGCTTGCAAGGTCTATGCTATGGTCACCATAACTTATCGGTTCTGGATTGTATGTGAGCTTAGTTACTTTTTAGATCTGGGGGCTAATTGTCTAACTTCAAAATCTATCGCAATCCGTTTCAATTTGATATTTGAAAGGTATTTATGAGCTTCAATTTGTGATAGGGATCGTGATCGTGACTCGTTTTGAAAGGTATCGAATGAACGAAATCGAACTATCTAAGGAAAGTGACATACGAAAATATCTTTGAAATAGATAGAGAAGTGGCAAATTAAGTGTTTTCTTGATATCATTCAAAACATCATTCGTTCCAAAAGCGATTGCGACTGAAGTTACACAATTCCATAAATCGCTATCATAATCTCTTAATCTTTGAAAGGGGTTGCGATATATTTAAAAATAAGCCAATTAGGGGGCTGGTTCGTTTACATTTCAATTAAGTAGGTTTAGAAACAATAAAAATAGTTTAACCCTTAATTAATCGCGTGGGGTATATTCTACCCCACGGTATGTTTGAACGTTTCCAATACCTTGATTTTTAAAGCTACCTCCACAGCATTCCCATTAGCTGCCTAAATATGTCCCCCCTCCATGAATCAATCGCAAAAGCTGCTTCATGGCATGAAGTTACGTTAGGAGATCATTCCTGGGGTATATATTACCCCCACGCGACTAATGGTGCAACTTTTTTGGACAAGTGATTTTATATTTTTATTACGTATAATATAAAATTATATTATATAAAATTGTTAAGATGTCAAACTGTTAAGATTTTTGCTTATGTTTAAATGTTATGTATATTCAGATTTTTACGATAATAATGGTTAGTCAGCGGCTATTTGACAGTCATGTAACTCTACTTATACTAAAAGGGATGAAGAAAGCATCATAGATTGTCCTGATGAATATTAAGTGGAAGCTGCCGTGGTTAAGAGTGACCACAACTCGAAATCTCAAGAAACCTCTAATGAGCGGACCAAGAATAGAGTAGAAAGAAAGAAAGTAATAAAATATATTCGACTAAAAAAAAACCAAGCTACAAACATGACTTACACTAATACACACAATTTAGTCGAATTGGTCCCCAACCTCAGCTATTGCCACAATAAGTGTGACGCTGATTTTCAGGTGGACAGGCCCTTTACACATTGCGACTTTTAGCATCGATGCTGACGCGATGCAGTCGCGATGCAGTCGCGATGCAGTCGCGATGCAGTCGCGATGCAGCATCGATGCAGTCGCAAATGGCCCACCTTTACACACTTGCACTACTTTAAGCATCGATACAGTCGCGATGCAGTAGCTTTCCAATGAACTGTAGCGATGCAGTATCGATGCAATCGCGATGCAGCATCGATGCTGTATCGCGTTAGCATCGCGACTGTATCGATGCCGTGAGCCACGACGCGAAACGTATATTGATTTTGATTCGTTGACTCCCACAGCGCGATGAGTTCGATTGAAACTGTTTTAATCACGCTTTCTGTATTATTACTATTAAAAAAGAAACGTAAACGCAAACAGAGGAAGTATTGGGTCCACCCATTTACAAGTGACATCAACATGTGGTCATTATATCGGTCTATACTGCGTTAATGTTATAGATTTATAACAATAAAGAATTACTAACCTTCAAGTGCTTTTTCTTTTCTTGTTTTATCAAAAAAACCAGCACAAAATATGTGGCATATTTCTTCCCAAGCCTTACTTTTTTCAATTTTATTTGAATAGTTGGGTAGATGTGAATTCCAAATTACTGGTCTATTTTCAATTGCAGAGATAAAAAGTTCTGTGTCAAACGGCTCCATTATGAAAGACAACACAGGGCGCGTGAGGCATGACGTGAGTGATGACGGCAAGTGGCAAGCTCGCATGCCCCCACTACCCCCGCGCGTCTGCAATTCTGCATCGATGCTAACGCGCGTTAGTATCGCTACTGTCGCGATGCAGTCGCGCGACTGTATCGATGCTAACGGCGTCTGCATCGATGCTGTCGCGCGTGTGTATCGATGCTAACGCGCGACTGTATCGATACTAACGTGCGACAGCATCGATGCAACAATCTGTTCATTGCTGGTGTCACGATGCTGTCGCGCGTTTCGAAAACGCGCGACTGCATCGATGCTAAAAGTCGCAATGTGTAAAGGGCCTAACAAATAGCACTCTACACACAGATAACAGTTACAACAAATAAAAATATAAAAGAGGTAAAATAAAAAAAACACATTTAAAGTGTAAAAACACTCTAAGTAGTGCCAATGGTAGAGTCAAAACAGTACCACAGCTGCTCACGGCCATACAGAAACGCATTAACATAAGTGCTGATGTTCTGGAGCAGCTCCTGGTCCATCCAGAGGTGGTCTAGCGAGATCTTATAAAAGATGCCATATTTGCCCATGGGTCAAGGATAAAAAATAAAAAAATTGCGTGACACTCAAGTCTTCCAAAAACACCATACAGCTCGTAATTCAAAACAGCCTTTTATATTCCGGTTTCAAGTGGTAGATTTACTGTTACCAGAGCACCGCGTGAAGACCTACATCCAACAGTGGTAAAGTAGGCGACGGGGTCGCCAGAATGAATGTTCTTGCTTAATTAAGTAGGCGCTTATAAGATAATGAATAGTCACAGGAAATGTAAGTCCATTGTGATAGGTAATAAATCGCTGTAAAGAGCTTGTGTGGTTTAAAAGTTACTAAGGAAAACGTGAAAATCAGTCTAGAGCACCTCGTGCACCTAAATAAATCAGTAGTCGAAGGAAGAGCTGGTGAAGTTTAAAAAAATACTTAGGCCTGAAAATCTTACTTGAATAACAACCTGAAAATCAGTATAGGAAATGACACCGTAACTCAAAACTGCTTGTAACTCAAAACGGTCTTCCATATTCCGGTCTCAAGTGGTACTTGCTTCGTAGATTCACTGTTACCAGAGCACCGCGTGAAGACCCACATCAAACAGTGGTGAAGTGGGCAACGGGGGTCGCCTGTCTGGCGTTCATCCAAAGATATTCATTGTGTTGCTATCGATTTGACTGTGACTCGCATCCATATTCTAAGTCGTTTCTTCAAAACTTACTCGTCCTCGACTTAACGAAACCTCATTTAAAACCTCTTCGAAATACTCCTCGAAATCGGTATTCTAAGTCATAACTCCGTAAGGACCTGGAGGAGCCAAAGAGTACGTAGCCACTCCGTGTTAGCCTAGCGCACACTACCATTTTTACCCACGACGAGGTTGAGAGGAGTGTAAAAAGTTTTGGAGGAACGACTTAGAATATGGGGGTCGGTCGGGTGAAGTTAAAAAAATACTAAGGCCTGAAAATCAGTCTAGACTCAGGGGAACGACACTCAGGCCTTCCAAAAATACCCTACAGCTCGTAATTCAAAACAATCTTCCATATTCCGGTCTCAAGTGGTGCTTGATTTGCAGATTAACTGTTATCAAAGCACCGCGTAAAGATCTACATCAAACAGTAGTGAAGAAGACAACAGCATGGGGGTCGCCAGAATGGTAGGCGCTAATAAATTAACGAAAAATCACAGATAATGCAAATCGATTAGTTCTCATTGTGATAGGTAATAAATCGCTAATAGTAAAAAACTTGTGAGGTTTACAAAGTTACTTGGGTAAACGTGATAACCAGTCTAGACTCAGGAACGACATTCTAGCCTTCCAAAAACACCGTACAGCTCGTAATTCAAAACAGTCTTCCATATTCCGGGCTCAAGTGGTACTTGCTTCGTAGATTCACTGTTACCAGAGCACCGCGTGAAGACCTACATCAAACAGTGGTGAAGTGGGCAACGGGGTTCGTCCGTCTGGCGTCCATCCAAAACTATTCACTGTGTTGCTATCGATTTGACTGAGTGAAACTGTAATTTCTGGTTACTACACGACTGAGTTGGTCGGTTTGCGCTCCTATTTGATCGGCGTGTTCTCGCAGCGAGATAATAATTCTAAGGAGATTGCTCACGGCTTTACGAATGTTAGTCAGAATTGTTATTTATAGCATACTAGCGGATCCTCACGGTTTTACTCGCGTGGTGCCCGTTCCCGTGGGA
The DNA here is from genome assembly GCA_910589605.1 of Chrysoteuchia culmella. Taxonomy (NCBI): domain Eukaryota; kingdom Metazoa; phylum Arthropoda; class Insecta; order Lepidoptera; family Crambidae; genus Chrysoteuchia; species Chrysoteuchia culmella. The sequence goes on along the minus strand of OU342651.1, from coordinate 12,546,483 downwards.
ATATCGGGATAAAATATAGCCTATGTCACTCGGGAGAAATGTAGCTTTGTAATGGTCTAAGAATGTTCTAAATCGGTCTAGTAGTTTCTGAGATTAGCGCGTTCAAACAAACTCTTCAGCTTTATAATATTACGAGTATTTATAATAAATAATATTATATAGTATAGATTATACTTTGCGTATGTACGCGAAATGTTTTGATCTGTTTTATTGGCAATACCAATTCAGAAAGTAGGCGACTTACGACTCAAATTGATGATGATTTTCCTGACGCTTGGCTTGATATTTTCTAACTAGGTACGTATAAAGGTTTTACAATCCTACGCTATTAGAAAAAACAAAATCTTCACCAATTTAAGTTGAACGCCTTAAAAAATGGCGTTTCATAAAAGTGGCGTCGACCCTCACTTGGAAAGGCTTTTTGGTAGGTATTTATTTCGAACCCTTTATAATTTATCGTCAAATGGAGCTTACGGAGAGATTCAAACTTTTATGCCCGACGCATCGCAAGAATAAATCAAGAAACAAATCGAAAAATTACATAGAATCACACTGTCTAGACATTTATTTATTGTACAGTCAACAGAAACTACGGCTTAACATATCTGTCAAATTTCTCAAATCGACTTTAGACTTTAAGACGTATGCCGTTGAGTTCAGATTTATAAATAAACCGTAGTTGCTGTTGACCGTACTATGTATGTATACTGTTGGTACAAAGCGTGGTGCACACAGAGGAAGCGGCAGTCTACATCTAGGGCTGTACAACATAATATGCATTTATAGCTTGCCTACAAGATAGAGTAATTCGTGTTTATTGTTAGCCTCTGTAAAAATCTACGTTCTAGGAAACAATAATGTGTATTTTATTTATATTGTTTAAGTTTGTTATAAGGTAGAGTATTAAGACAACCCAAGTTTTTGCAAACATAATTTTGTGGATCTCAGTTCTAAATCTAAAGAATGGTCAAACATGGTTTCGCTTTCAAAAATAAGTTTTTTATTTTGACTAAATGCCATAAATAAGTACCTATCTTCTACATAAACTAATAATTATGTCTAACTTAATTATGCATACTACAAGACAAAGTCAAATCAAATCATGTAGGCAGTTTTCAACAAAATAACCTATAAATTTATGAACTTCATAAGCATATTTCTCATGAATTCGGCGAATTAGTGTAATGGTGATTTTTCTAACTGAATCAAAATTCAAAACACTACAAATAATGATGTGGGTTTCATTAGGGCACAATGTCATACAAATTGAAACCAAACTCCATTTCTTTGGTAATTTTTATTTTTCATCTTAATCGATTTAAGTTGCTTTTTTCTAGTATATTTTTCTTCTCTTTTTAGATCATATCTATGGATTTTGTAGTATTTAACTTCTAAAACGATGTGGGTTTTAAGGTTGTTTAGTTTACCAAACTTAACAATACAGGTGTTACATAGGTGTAATCAAATCCTTACTATTTATTTATAATTTTATTTAATAATTTATAATATTTATATTTTATAGTTATAATAACATTATAAATGCGAAAGTGTGTTTGTTTGTCCTTTCTTTACACCCTAACTAAGCAACCAATCAACTTGATAGAGTTAGTTGAAAGCACGGAATGTAACATAGTTCACTTTTTAACCCGATATTCCCACAGGATCGGGAACCACACGGGTGAAACCTTGGGCGGAAGCTAGTACTCTAATAAGGCGCTATAAAGAAAAAGTGAAACTTATTGAGAAGACTAACTCGTTAGTTCTAAAAACTTAAAATAAAAATGTAATGCACAGCCTGCATTAAAAATACATCACAAAAGATATCTTTAAAACTTCACACCGGAAGAATGTCCACGCCTGTTTGAAATAATTATATTGCCTCAAAGTAATATAAATTAGTGACAGCCCTATTCGTATGCGGCTGTAGAGCCTGAAACTTGAGTGGACAACTTCGCCGGCCACGCGGTGAAACTTCGTTTTTCATTTAATTTGCCCGAAACGAGTGCAGCTTACAATATTTTCAACGCTGGCAACTTTCGACTGGAGCCTTCGTTATAAATTTCATAGTTAGCGCGCGCTGTACTGTAAATGTGACCTAACATAAACCACTTCAACTCTGCCTAATGAATTTAGTACTGGAGACGTCAAAGGAGCGTGGTTACACAACTTCTAGCTGAGTAATTAGCAAAATGTTAAACTTTAACGTTGAACAATACTTATGACAGAAACGCTTTTTTACTTGACCCGAATTAAAAAGAGATAATTAATTATAAAAGTTATTGTGGTATAAATATTTTAAATAGTTAATTTGAAATGAAATGTTAATCGTTTTTTAAGATATATAGTTTTTTTGAAAAAAAAAAGAATAATAAAAAAAATATTGTGTAACCGCCCCTGTAGTCTAATGGTACAACCACCGGTATCAGACCTAGGGGTCCCGGGTTCGATTCCCAGCGGGGGTACATATTGTATTCGGTTTGGTTGGTGGTAGGACTTGTCTAAGTCCGTCTGGCGTCTGGCTATCTAAGGCTGACGCCATAACAACAGTGTTTTCAGCATTGTTGTGTTCCGGAAGTCAGAGATAAGATAGCCAGTTCCTCAGTGATTGAGGATTCCGGGAGAGGCTCGCTACCACCTTCAGCCTTATCAATACTTACCATCAGGTATGATGAAGGCTAAGAGTCTCCCCGTTGTTCATTTAAAAAAAATACCTGTGTGGCGCAGTGGTACTAACCCCGCCTTCTGCGCCAGAGGTCCCGGGTTCGATCCTCGGACAAGACAAATATGTGTGTGGATGAACATGTCTATTTGTCTTGGTTTGGGTGTTTAATATGTATATTATGTATGTATGTAAACAAAAGTATATAAGTATGTTTATCCGTTATCTAGTATCCATAACACAAGTTCTTCATGACACTTAACGTGGGCAAGATAATTGGTGTGATTGTATGGAAATATTTATTATTATTTTATTTATTATTATTAAGTTTTTTGTGTTTCAATTGGTATTCGGGAAATCATTTAAATTTCGTTTCAAATATGAAACATTATTCCTTAATACTACGTGAAAGCAGCAAGCCAATAACCGCAATACCTGTTCTTGAATAATAAAGTATTTCATGATTTAAGCGATACTCATATACCTGTCCACATACTGTTTTACGACGCGTTTACTACTAGAGATTGGGGCAACTCGACGTTCAATAAAGTCTTAACCGTTCACGAACTGCATGCGTATAACTCCCACATACTCTAACGTTTCTTAACTTTAAGAAGCTCTTAAACATCACGGCGTCTCTTCAAACCTTAGACGTTTACGGAGCTAATAACATCGGGTTTTTGACAACCGCTTTTTATTTATTTTAAGAATTGGTAATAAAATTAAAATCGATTGACTTTTAATTGGCTGTTAACGGCACCTTAATGACGAATTGCTTAAATAACAGCCTTAACCCGCTCACCGCCACGCGAATCCGTGCCGGTACTGCCGATGCAACGGCAGTACCGTGTACATTATACACTATTCTCTCCGGTGTATCAAAGAATATACTCGTACATCGCTTTATAAATTTAATTTCCGAGTTTTAGTAAAAAACATTTGAGTATTCAGGGGTTAGCTTTTTACCTTTTATATAGGAGTATAGAAGGCTTGTTCGATAAGGACCACATAAGGACTGATCTGCGGAAGACAGGCTCGCATCGTGCACCAGACGGGATCGATACGGGCGGCAGCCACCCACCCACCCCGACTGAAACTTTTGCGATAAGTGTAGAACTAACGCGTTCTAGTGGCGTACGCAATGCAATATTGTTAGCCAGTTACGAGTTGAAACAGCGGATATTAAGGCGGGCACGCTCCCTTTTTTACAATGGCCGAGTTTCAAATGAATGTGGAGTTACGTATTAATTTGTATTCATGGGCTAGGTTATTGGATAGTTTTACAATAATGTTCTGTTAGAGACTGCGAGGATTGTTCGCAAGTTTTTCCAGTGATAAAAATTCTTGCATTCATTACAATAAGCAGGAAATTCTCTTCTTTTCCTGATATCTTTACTTATAATAAGAATCAAAGTTCAGCTTGTCTTACATTGCTTGGAATAAAAAAATAGTTTGTGGGACTCAGAATAAGCAGCAGAACCAATTTCTATCATTTTTTTAATTTTTGTCTGCAGGTTTGTCTCTGTGTGTTTGAAAGAGCATCAAACCAAAACCACTAATTTGAGTGCACAGATGAAAATATATTTATAATACGTATCTTATCTTGACATTTAGGCTTTAGGTATTTCAACAAAATCGGTCAACTCATCAAAAGTTATTATATTTTAAAGAGAGGACGGATTATTTTTTCTAAGATTGTTACATTTGTGACGCGTATGGAGAAGGTAGTGTTGGAGTTTACTGCTTGATAAATGGCGTTGTATGTTTAATTTGTCGTTATTTCTGCAAGTTTTATCTCTTTGAGATTTTTTTTTAAATTAGTAGATTATCATTTGTTCGCGCATACAATCAGTATTTTTTATGTAGCCAACAGTCAACATTAGTAATATTTAGTATTCTTTGCTTTAGGTTAACACACATAATATCATTGCTTTAGGTAAACTTAGTGCTTGAGATCGCTCCATAAGTCGTTCATTTCAAGTCGAATGTTATTTCACAGGTTTACAAGTTAGTCACATTTTTTATGTTTCATTACTTAGGTTCAGTCGTCATCAACTTCCTTATAGATGTATAAGGAGAATGGGCCATGATCCGCCGCCCAATGCGGATTGGTGGGTTTTAACAACTGCAAATGCAGCCGGGACCAACAGCTTAACGTGCCTTTCGAAGCACGGAGAAATAGTAAATTATTGGTCACCAATCCCGTGATCGACCATTGTGAAAGTTAATCGTAGGCCGAGCGCGCTAACCACTCTGCGCCAGCGAGCTCCTCATACCTCATATTCCGTCCAGTTCCGTCCAGTTCCGTCCAGTTCCGCTAGTTCCATCCAGTTCCGTCCAGTTCCGTCCAGTTCCGTCCAGTTCCGCCCAGTTCCGTCCAGTTCCGTCCAGTTCCATCCAGTTTCGTCCAGCTCCGCCCAGTTCCGTCGAGTTTCGTCGAGTTCCGTCGAGTTTCGTCGAGTTCCGTCGAGTTCCGTCGAGTGCCGTGAAGTTCCGTCGATTGCGTCGATTTCCGTCGAGTTCCGTCGAATTCCTTCGAGTTTCGTCGAGTTCCATCGAGTTTCGGCGAGCTCCGTCGAGTTCCGTCGAATTCCGTCGAGATCCGTCCAGTTCCGTCCAGTTCCTTCCAGTTCCGTCCAGTTCCGTCCAGTTCCGTCCTTTTCCTTCCAGTTCCGTCCAGGTCCGCCCAGTTCCGTCCAGTTCCGTCCAGTTCCGCCCAGTTCCGTCCAGTTCTGCCCAGTTCCGTCCAGTTCCGTCCTGTTCCGTCCAGTTCCGTACAATTCCGTCCAGTTCCGTCCAGTTCAGTCCAGTTCCGTCCAGTTCCGTCCAGTTCCGTCCAGTTCCGTCCAGTTCCGTCCAGTTCCGTCCAGTTCCGTCCAGTTCCGTCCAGTTCCGTCCAATTCTGTCCAGTTCCGTCCAGTTCCGTCCAGTTCCGTCCAGTTCCGTCCAGTTCCGCCAGTTCCGTCCAGTTCCGTCCAGTTCCGTCCTGTTCCGTCCAGTTCCGTACAATTCCGTCCAGTTCCGTCCAGTTCCGTCCAGTTCCGTCCAGTTCCGTCTAGTTACGTCCAGTTCCGTCCAGTTCCATCCAGTTCCGTCCAGTTCCGTCCAGTTCCGTCCAGTTCCGTCCAGTTCCGTCCAGTTCTGTCCACTTCCGTCCAGTTCCGTCCAGTTCCGTCAGTTCCGTCCAGTTCCGTCCAGGTCCGTCCAGTTCCGTCCAGTTCCGTCCAGTTCCGTCCAGTTCCGTCCAGTTCCGTCCAGTTCCGTCCAGTTCCGTCCAGTTCTGTCCAGTTCCGTCCAGTTCCGTCCAGTTCCGTCCAGTTCCGTCCAGTTACGTCCAGTTCCGTCCAGTTCCGTCCAGTTCTGTCCAGTTCCGTCCGGTTCCGTCCGGTTCCGTCCAGTTCCGTCCAGTTCCGTCCAGTTCCGTCCAGTTCCGTCCAGTTCCGTCCAGTTCCGTCCAGTTCCGTCCAGTTCCGTCCAGTTCTGTCTAGTTCCGACCAGTTTCGTCAGTTCCGTCCAGTTCCGTCCAGTTCCGTCCAGTTCCGTCCAGTTCCGTCCAGTTCCGCCCAGTTCCATCCAGTTCCGTCGATTCCGTCGATTTTGTCGAGTTCCGTCGAATTCCTTGGAGTATCGTAGAGTTCCATCGAGTTTCGGCGAGCTTCGTCGAGTTCCGTCGAGTTCCGTCCAGTTCCGTCCAGTTCCGTCCAGTTCCTTCCAGTTCCGTCCAGTTCCGTCCAGTTCCGTCCAGGTCCGCCCAGTTCCGTCCAGTTCTGTCCCGTTCTGTCCAGTTCCGTCCAGTTCCGTCCAGTTCCTTCCAGTTCCGTCCAGTTCCGTCCAGGTCCGCCCATTTCCGTCCAGTTCCGTCCAGTTCCGTTCAGTTCCGTCCAGTTCCGTCCAGTTCCGTCCAGTTCCGTCCAGTTCCGCCCAGTTCCGTCCAGTTCCGTCTAGTTCCGTCCAGTTCCGTCCAGTGCCGTCCAGTTCCGTCCAGTTCTGTCCAGTTCCGTCCAGTTCCGTCCAGTTCCGTCCAGTTCCGTCCAGTTCCGTCCAGGTCCGTCCAGTTCCGTCCAGTACCGTTCAGTTCCGTCCAGTTCCAACGAGTTTCGGCGAGTTTCGTCCAGTTCCGTCCAGTTCCGTCCAGTTCCGTCCAGTTCCGTCCAGTTCCGTCCAGTTCCGTCCAGTTCCGTCCAGTTCCGTCCAGTACCGTCCAGTTCCGTCCAGTTCCGTCCAGTTGCGTCCAGTTCCGTCCAGTTCCGTCGAGATCCGTCGAGTGCCTTGCAGTTCCGTCGAGTTCCGTCGAGATCCGTCCAGTTTCGTCCAGTTCCGTCGAATTCCGTCGAGATCCGTCGAGTTCCGTCGAGATGTCCAGTTCCGTCGAGTTCCGTCCAGTTTCGTAGAGTTCCGTCCGTCCGTCCGTCCTTCCATCCGTCCGTCCGTCCGTCCGTCCCTCCATCCATCCATCCAGAATCGCGCACGCGCACAGCTCGCGACACAAAAGTGTCGTTTCAACTTTTAGTCTTAATTTTTTCCGTCTAGCACTCTTTCGCAACGCGCGATAAGGAACTTCGTTCCAAAAATATAATGAAAATTTAATTATGTGATATATTTTTGGAATCAGCATATAAAGACCTTTCATGTTAAGATGGTTTATTCCTACTTAAAGATGTTCTTTGTTGTTCTTTGTTCAGGCGATGTTATAGATACAGTCGGGGAACTTCTCGGTCGACCAGTAGAGTTTGTTATGGAGCGTCACCTATTTATCTATATGTGTATACTATTTTACCAGCTGTATACTACGAAAGGGATATTATGCGGATCTTTCCGGTTAAGTAACTTTCTTTAAGGTTGGTCGCGGGGTGGGTAACCAATAATAACTGTAACTTTTGAAAGCGCGTTACAAAGCTACATTGAAACATGACTGATGAAACTAAATCAAGCATCGGCTATGTAATTATTATCACAACAAAAAAAACTTTGCACTGTAAGTACTTTTAGTATTTAACTCTTATTTTTAGGCTTATGTTTTATTTTGAAGTCAGTTTTTTCATTATTTGTAAATAAAATATACGTATTAACAAATTTATAACCTTCTCTATTAAAAGGCGATAAGATAAGAAGATAATAGAACATAAACAGGTATTTTATTTATAACTTTTTTAATTTTGCATTTTACAATGCTATTTTTATGTGATAAATATTAAACAAGAAAATATACTAGAAAAAAGGAACTAGTCTCATGTGTCCCGTCAGGGCGACATGAGACTAGTTGCTTTTTTCTAGGTATTTCATTTAAATAATTCATTATTTCTTCAACCTTAGTACTTTCCGAGGAAACGTTTTCCAAAAAAACTCTACTGGTCAACCGGGAAGTTCCCCGATTGTACCTATTTTTAGTGGTGTACTTTAGTTTCATACTTTAAAGCCTGGATTTGTTATTGTAGCGGGTTGTAGTGGAAACGCATTAAAAGTTCCTAGTTATTGTTTTTATAACGTAGACAGATTCTAAATTGGTTTTGTCCACATAGAAGCGAAAAAGCTAGATTAAAATACCTACCCTTTTTATAACTTTTTAGCCATGACGGGCGACATGAGACTGGTTGCTTTTTTCTAGTATATTTTCTTGTTTAATATTTATCACATAAAAATAGCATTGTAAAATGCAAAATTAAAAAGTTATAATTAGATGGCTGTTTCATCTTAATCGATAGTCAAACATCTGTAAAGATGTTTCTTTCGAATGCGAGGATATTTTTCTCATTGATGAAGCGACGGTGGCCAACACCGTAGAACGGTAAATATACTAGAAAGATTCGACGTGTCCTCATAGGTCTCTGTAGCATAATTATTTTGTCAAAATATTATACTTATTGTCATAGTACAGACGCGAAGATAACTCCCTGTCTCCTCGGTACAGTCGTGCATTACCGTGACGGAAGAAAATTTTGTGTCTCCTACTTCGAGCAGTTGTCCGAGAAAGTTGAGCAAGAAAGTTGTCCGTGGTCGCAAGTTCGAAACTCGCGACCACGCCTCGTCCGCAAAACTTCTTTCTTGGCGCAGCTGTTCGAGATTTGCTTTATTTTGTACAAGCTACGATTCTTAGTTGATGATATCATAAGTTGGGGGAATGGCATATTTTTTATCAGAAAATTCTAATTTATCGAAGTTTCTTTTGAAACCATGCGACATCCTTTTTGATGTTGCATAAGAAAATTACATGTTTACTTTTAGTAGATTCGGTGTAGTGCTTGATTATTACAAAAGTTTACCGTTCATGTCAGAGCTATCCTTACAAATACTTTTGTTTTTATTTTACTTATGTTATACTCTAAAGGTACTCCGCTGGATGCGGGCAGCGCAGGACTGATCGGCCGTTGTGAAGATCCTCGGGGGAGGCCTATACCCAGCAGTGGGTCATGCGGCTGAGACGATGATACTCTAAAAAAATATAAGTAGACAGACAGTTAGGTACAATTTTGAGCACATGTCAAATTACGAATAAATTGATAACTATAAGCACTTTTTTCGATGCATCATTCCTTTCTCAATAAATTATGGAATCTCTAGAACATTTAGTTCAGCCCAGTCACCACTCCAGTCATATTATAAGTCCATATCCATATACATACTGCATTTGCGTATCAACTACCAAATGGCACGCTGCTTACATCACAGACAACATTACATGCAGTAGATTCATATCCTCGCAGTATCGTGCTTGAGTAGTTCATATGCATTTCGGTGCATTTGGTACGACAGTATAATTTATCGAGTTGTCAGCAACTTAGGGCCTTATCATGAGCTCTGAGTTTGAGAGCAATGTTAAAAGTAATATTGGTTATAACGTTACTTCAATGGTAAGGAACTAGTATAAATTCAATTATGATAATCTCAATGTCAGCTGTAGTAAGAGGTTATTTATCTTTCTTTCTTCTTTGGTTCTTAACTGTTGTTAGTTAATGATAAGTACTGAGGTCACACCTATCGTAGATTCCTCTAGAATCTGTAAAGCTACAAGAAACATTACAAAATAAAAGTGTATAATATTCTTTTCATTATATGAAGGTATTTTCCTTTAGTGCTTTTCAAACATTTTAAATGCACTTTAGGCACTTACCTTGGCTGGCTTAATATATTTTTTTTATATTTAAATATCTTAAAAAGTCTGCCAGCGTAGCATGCGCACCGCGACTCGCTGTCGACCCTTATCTCGAGATGTCTGTCCCGCTCATATTAATACGTTGTGAGCGGGACGCAGCCAATGCGCTCGCGCGACAAAAGTGTCGAGAAAGCTTTGTCGAGGTGCGCATGCTACGCATGCTGGTCTCATTTAACTCGTTAGGTACCGTAAAATGATACACAGTAAATATTTCATTGTTGTGAGACCGCCATCGGTCTTGTGATGCTTTACGAATTAAACAAGAACGCAAAACAGAGGCATAAAAGCTTCTACTTACTACCTACGTTTAGTTATTTTACTTTTAAAAGTTTTATCAATAAGAAAAAGTTAAACGATATTCTTCACACATTCGTGCAAATTGCAGTGACAAGAAAATTTCAAGTCGCTTCCACGGTGTAGTATGCAGTGCAAAATTGAAGTGATCGCACAAGTTTCAACTCGAACCTCGTCCGTAAACTTAGTTCTTTCGTAGCAGGTGTGAAAAGATATTTATTTCGTTTATCTACAGCAAATTCTATGTCATTTCATTTGCCATTGTATGCGTTTTGATATTGAAATCTACCACTTAGCGGGTACAAGCCGTGTTCACATGATGACTGGATAATTTTTGTTCACTGTTTACTAACACAAAGATAACGGATAACCTAAGTATTTTACCACATTCGAAAAGTACTTGTATTAACAGCTCGAAAACTCACTCTTTAAAAAAATCTATTTCTACTATTTTAAGGGTAAACTTTTGTTTCTAATACAAACGCATAAAATATTCTTCAAAGCTAATTCATAACACAGACTGTGACACGGATCAGATATGAGTAAGTCAAGCAACGTCTTATGTCCTTAATCAATCACGTAATTAATTAAAACTTTAATATCCAGCGCAGGTAAGGCGGCTTTAACGAGACCTAGACGCTGCAGCTGCAATTAAAACTGCAGATCATTTTTATCTGCAGTTGTGTCTAAAATGGTTGCGTTTTTAATTGCAACACCTCGCCTAATTGCTTGTTTCCGCCATAACCCAATGGAACAATATATGCTGGTGCTTACAATTGCATTATAATGTTGCATTTAAATAGGTACTTCATATTTGTGATTTGTATGTTTTGTGCTTATATTTACAATTCTAGAATATTTTTAAGAAAAGAAAAATACTTCAATTCACTCACTTCGCTTTTACAAATTCGACGTTTTGGACAACTATTACAGTCATTATCTATATGGACATATTCGAAAACTCTTTTGGATCCAAAACTTATAGTGAGTCTTAACTAACATGTGTTCCTTAAAGAGTATGTCACTGATTCGTTTTAAGTTTAAAATATTTGTAAGTTCTTTTATGAATACGAGGAGACGCTTTACACAAATTAATAAAAAAGGAATACAAATCACATTTGTGTCTATTCTAGAAATTGTAAAAAAGTGCGACGTAAACTTAGTTCGATCGAAATATCCACAAAAATTATGTTTTAATTGCACCTCCTTTTTGCTCTATCCGATGCAGCAATATTTGATGTTGCATTTGGTGCAATTACACGGTTATGCAGCACTTTAAAACGTTTTAGCTTACCGTGTTGGCAGTAAGCTGAATGGCTAGCTGAAATAAAAATATACATTTGCGTAGAAAACAATACAATTGCTAGTATAATAATGGTTACGCTATTTAATAGACCTTTTTATACAAAGACAATCAGATACCCGATTGCTTTAATCGCAAATGGTAAAACCAAAACTGTTTCATTATTTTTTTTTCTAATTGAACACAGAAAATTGAACATACTTACTTATTGAAAATTAGTCCGAAGCAATAAAACGATGCAATGAGCGAATTGATAAATCTATTACCTACTGTGAAAAAATTCGACCAAATATGACGATGCTACAGCGATTTTAGTAACGCAGTTTTTAAAAACGCATAGTAAATAGCGCGCTATTCGCGTGACATCATTTCTCATAACGCTCGCGTTCGTTTAATAATATTTTATGTTTGATCACGAATAAGTTCGTCATTTGTCGACCGTTTTATTTTTGTTTTTGTCATAATTATTTTTGTTTGAAAGAGTTTTTTTTTAGATATTGCCTTATTTTTTTTTAATCAAAATCGTTTCAGAAGTTTGGGTTCTAATCAAAAGTAAATGACTTTTTGTCTTCCAAGTAATGAGTACGTATATTGCTTTATGCCTTTCCATCTATCAATTCTTTATCTTTCGCCGATTTAATATATGTCCCCACTTCAGGAGCATGGGCCTAAGTAATAAAAAGGATGGGCCATCAACACTCCACGCGAGCCCAATGCGGAATCGTGGATGTGGTGGTACGATTTCTATACAAACAAACATTACACAATTATTGGTTCATCATACCATATAAATACATGCGCAACTAACTCGTTTCAGTTATTTGTTTGCGCGAAATAATTAAAAAATTGTACATTCTCCTACACTTGGCTGGTGAGCATGCTGTAAGACAGTCGACTTTCGCTCGATTCTCCAAAGTTGTGTAATTAATTCCAATTGGGTCCAGTGTGTCACCACACGACGGCCTAAGAATACAAGTGTCACCATGCCTGGGATGTCGTAAAAGTCGACTATGAGGCTCGACGCATTGAAAACCTGTGCGAGAGAAGTAAAACTTGAAACAAACCCTCTACCAACCCGTCTGGCCAGCGTGGTAGCAGTAGGCTAATAGCCTCCTATGAACAGGCGTGAGCTAGGAGAGGTCTATGTACAGTCGGGGACATTCCCGGTTGATCAGTAGAGTTTTTTCAAGGAGCTTTATTTAAAAAAGTAAAAGATATATAGAAAACGTTTATATCACAAATAATAGACAATAATGAAGTATTTCATTTGAATAATAAATTATTTCTTTAACCTTAGTACTTTTCGAGAAAATGTTTCTCAAAAAAACTCTACTGATCAACCGGGAATGTCCCCGACTGTACAGTGCAAAATTTGTATGCAATTCATATTTGTAACAAGTCTTTATTGAACTGGTGTCAGAATGTTTGTTTTCGAAGCTATTTCTTGCTTTCTAAGTGTTTGTAAACACACTTTTATGATTATAATTTTTTTTTTGACACTAATGTTTTTTTTTTTACAGAACCTTAGATAAGTTATTTATTATTTTACTTTACAACCACTGCGCCACCGACCTCCCCATTGTTCAATAGCAATCCATTTTAAACATTTCTCCAAAGATAGTTCTAAAACAAAGAAGTTTTGCACGAAAATACGTAAAAAAAAATTTTAACTTGTGCAGTGGTTAGCTAATAAACAAATTTTTCTAAGGCTGATCTTGACCTTGCTGATGCTATTTTGATAACTATGTTGAAAGACAGGAACGGAGTTCAGTAAGAGCCCTATTAAAAGTCTGCACTCTGCGTATCAGTACTGAGTTCAGACATTTTGTAGTAATTTTGCAGTTATATTTATCGTTTTTAGGGTTTCGTAGCCTAATGGCAAAAAACGAAACCCTTATAGATTCATCATGTCCGATGTTCACACAGTTGAAACTTGGTAGGTAGATGTATTCTGTAAACCGCTTTACGGTTTAAAAAAAATATAGGTATATTAAGGGGGGGCTCCCCATACATGGAACTGAAACTATTTTTTTTCCATCAAACCTATACGTGTAGGGTATCTATAGATAGGTCTTTATAAATTACATTGAGGTTTCTAAAACAATTTTTTTCAAAGTCAATCGTTTCCAAAGTGGCAAAATGTGTCCCCCCCCCCCTCTAACTTTTGAAATAAGAGAGTGAAAAAAAAAAATTGGTTTGAACGAAATATAGTTGACAGTTTTAGAAAAATAGCACATTTCCTAAAATGAAATGAAGATAATTACATTGAGGTTCTTAAATAAATTTTTCTCAAAGTCACCCGTTTGAAAGATATACACTTCCAAAGTGGTGAAATGTCACAGCCACTTTATTCCAAAACTATGAGGATTACACAATTGAAACTTGGTAGAGTGAAAAATCTAAAAAAATATATGCTGTAGACCTTTATAAAAACTTTCAACGAAAATTGTTTGAACGAAATATATTTAGCAGTTTCAGAGCTTAAGCACATTCATTCATACAGACACTATGAGAAACAAAGTTATTTTTGCAGACGAAAAATTATAGTGTCATTTTGGGTAGGTGTATTTAATATAATAATAATAATAATAATAGTAGAAACTTTATTGCACACAATACAAAAACAAACACAAACAGAGAAAATGATAAAAAGAGGAACACACATTAGGCGGCCTTATTGCTACAAAGCAATCTCTTCCAGGCAACCCTGGGTGAGAGACGAACCCCTTCATTTGCGAGTTCGACTCGCACTTGGCCGATTTTTATTGAAATATGATAATAAATTCATGCTTAAAAAATATTAAATCTATTCCTCATGATGTAACAATTATTCTGCTACAAATTTTGCTCAATACTATTATCGTATACTGGAGAAATTCAAAGTTAACTCAAAACGATTTTCAAAGTTTTTAGTTTTGAGTAAGTATTTTTTCCTATTTTAATTGAACGATATTTCACAATTCCAAGGCCGCTACGAACTATACGACTATATAAGAGATATCATTCTATTTTTTATTTCATTTGTTTAGAACAGTACAGTAAGCCTTCGCGCATTTTATGAAAATCTTTCTCTGCAATTTTGGGCTTAATTAAAAACTTAACCAAAATTTATAAAAAGTGAAGCCGCTACGAACTATGCCAAATAACTATTCTGCACTATTCAATAAGTCAAAATTGTTATTTTTCGCGAAAAACACAGTCGAGATGTAATATGGCTCTTAAGCGGGACTCCCGGGCCATGTGCAATAGTTAGCACCCTCCAATCCGCTTTGGGCCCGCGTGGAGGGTTAATGGCCAATTATATTTATTAGTAAGGCCGATGTTCCTGAAGTGGGGACATACATTAAAACACCGAAATATAAAAGATTGATGTAAGGACAGTAAAGCAATATACCTACGCATTACTGGTAGACAAATTTAGGTCAATTATTTTGACAATAACCCAAAATACAGAACGTATTTAGAAAAAGAAAACTCTTTCAAACAAATGAAGAATTATGAAAATTGGTCCACAAATGACGGACCTATGCGCGATTAAACATTAAATATTAAAGAAAAAACAATGACAAATGACGTCATCGGTCGTGGCGGGTGGCAGCGTCACAGATTACTAAATAGTTACAGCGTGCGCGTTTCAAATTCAGCGTTTAGAAAACTTATAATAATTTCATAATTTCTGTACCGATTTAAAAACTATGATCTTCAACAAAGAATAAGTAATACACGTGATTTAATAACTGAAACCCCAAAACTCTGTTTCATGCGGAACGCTCATTTCGACAATCTATGCTCCATGCATGGATTGTCAAAATTGCTTCGTTTTGTTGGTAAAATAAGTGCCATTTAGATCACAGTATACCTATATACATAGCTGTGTAGTGCCGGCTTAGATAAGGCACTACCCCCTCTCATCCCGTGGGTGTCGTAAAAGGCGACTAAGGGACTCAGCCTTCAGGAGACGGGCAGCAGCGTCTCCTACAAACTTGGCCATACTGCGATCGCCAACCCGCCTGCCAAGCGTGGCGATTATGGCAAACCCCCCTTTTATGGGAGGCCTATACCCAGCAGTGGGTGTTATGTGGCTGATAAGCTGTGGCTAGTCTTAAAAAATGTGAAATCACTGTATCTAACCACAGGTATCCCGCTGCGCGCTGAGATTGATTTTCTTTTATATTGTTTTCTTTTATGCTGTTAGTGCCTCAATATGAAGGTTTCTTTATAGACATTTATAATACACATTTGAGGGTGTACTGTCTTGTACCAGTGAAATCAGTGTTAGGGGCAAAAAAACTGTAAGTAAATGAGATCGGCATTTTCAGAATCCAGGAGGACTATATCCTTCGTGACATCGTAGTTAGCCAATGCAATCAAGAGGTCAATAACATCAAGGTCAATGACCTCTAGTAACAAGTAACCCCAAGTGTCCAAACTACCAAATGGCAAAGTATTACGAAGACTAGGTGCTTCAAGAAAAGACGGGTTCGTGATTTCTTGACGAGATGTTAATAAATGGGTCGCTTACACCTTATAATTGGAAAAAACTGTCGCGTCTCCCTCTCAGTTACAGATAGGAATAAATCTTTATGTAGTCGGGATCGGAGGATCTTGGTGGCGCGCAGGGGCGGAGTTGGAAATAATTTTCATTGGTTCAAGTTTTATACACCGGGTCGGAGAGGGGTCATCATAACCTTTCCGTAGTTTAGAATCTGAGAATAAACACTTAGACTTCTTCGTAATCTTATAATTTTGCATGCAAAATTACAAATAGCATGATCCGGAAAAATATAGAGTAGGCAGGTACATTTAATCCAGATACGGAAATGGGAACCACGTGAGTAAAACCGCGGGCGACAATATTACTATAAAACTTCCACCCGAATACGGTGTAGTACTCTTTACGGATAACTGAAATTTACGCCACAAGAAATAAATAGCCTATGTACAATCGGGGAACTTCGCGGTTGACCTGCAGAGTTTTTTTGGGATACGTTTTCTCGGAAAGTCCTAAAGTAAAAGAAATAATTTATTATTCAAATGAAATACCTTTTAATGCTCTATTAGTTGTGATATATACGTTTTCTGTAGGTATAACGATATTTTTTTTAAATAAAGCTCCCTAAAAAAACACTACTGGTCACCCGACTGCTCTTCTAGAGCTAACCCATCTCTTTAACAAAATTTATCAAAATTGTTTCAGTATATTTTATGATTTTGTAATTTTTGCATTTTTCAATGCTATTTTTATACTTATGGTAAATTTTAAATAGAAAAATATTGGAAAAAATTAACTCGGCCACAAGTGAATTCTCAGGCTGGAATCGAACCAGCGACCTTTGGAAATCCGGTCCAATGCTCTAACCGCTGAGCTACCGAGACTTGCGAACCACCGTCGAAATTCTCCAATACTTTTATATTTTTAATACGCTGTAGGAAAGCGTTGTTACATCAATGCTAGGAAATATCCTTGCATTCGAAAGAAACATCTTTTCAGGTGTTTAACGATCGATTAAGATGCAACTGCCAATAATTTATGATTTTGTAATTTTTGCATTTTTCAATGCTATTTTTATACTTATGGTAAATTTTAAATAGAAAAATATTGGAAAAAATTAACTCGGCCACAAGTGAATTCTCAGGCTGGAATCGAACCAGCGACCTCTGGAAATCCGGTCCAATGCTCTAACCGCTGAGCTACCGAGACTTGCGAACCACCGTCGAAATTCTCCAATACTTTTATATTTTTAATACGCTGTAGGAAAGCGTTGTTACATCAATGCTAGGAAATATCCTTGCATTCGAAAGAAACATCTTTTCAGGTGTTTAACGATCGATTAAGATGCAACTGCCAATAATTTATGATTTTGTAATTTTTGCATTTTTCAATGCTATTTTTATACTTATGGTAAATTTTAAATAGAAAAATATTGGAAAAAATTAACTCGGCCACAAGTGAATTCTCAGGCTGGAATCGAACCAGCGACCTTTGGAAATCCGGTCCAATGCTCTAACCGCTGAGCTACCGAGACTTGCGAATCACCGTCGAAATTCTCCAATACTTTTATATTTTTAATACACTGTAGGCCAGCGTTGTTACATCAATGCTAGGAAATATCCTTGCATTCGAAAGAAACATCTTTTCAGGTGTTTAACGATCGATTAAGATGCAACTGCCAATAATTTATAATTTTGTAATTTTTGCATTTTTCAATGCTATTTTTATACTTATGGTAAATTTTAAATAGAAAAATATTGGAAAAAATTAACTCGGCCACAAGTGAATTCTCAGGCTGGAATCGAACCAGCGACCTTTGGAAATCCGGTCCAATGCTCTAACCGCTGAGCTACCGAGACTTGCGAACCACCGTCGAAATTCTCCAATACTTTTATATTTTTAATACGCTGTAGGCCAGCGTTGTTACATCAATGCTAGGAAATATCCTTGCATTCGAAAGAAACATCTTTTCAGGTGTTTAACGATCGATTAAGATGCAACTGCCAATAATTTATGATTTTGTAATTTTTGCATTTTTCAATGCTATTTTTATACTTATGGTAAATTTTAAATAGAAAAATATTGGAAAAAATTAACTCGGCCACAAGTGAATTCTCAGGCTGGAATCGAACCAGCGACCTTTGGAAATCCGGTCCAATGCTCTAACCGCTGAGCTACCGAGACTTGCGAACCACCGTCGAAATTCTCCAATACTTTTATATTTTTAATACGCTGTAGGCCAGCGTTGTTACATCAATGCTAGGAAATATCCTTGCATTCGAAAGAAACATCTTTTCAGGTGTTTAACGATCGATTAAGATGCAACTGCCAATAATTTATGATTTTGTAATTTTTGCATTTTTCAATGCTATTTTTATACTTATGGTAAATTTTAAATAGAAAAATATTGGAAAAAATTAACTCGGCCACAAGTGAATTCTCAGGCTGGAATCGAACCAGCGACCTTTGGAAATCCGGTCCAATGCTCTAACCGCTGAGCTACCGAGACTTGCGAACCATCGTCGAAATTCTCCAATACTTTTATATTTTTAATACGCTGTAGGCCAGCGTTGTTACATCAATGCTAGAAAATATCCTTGCATTCGAAAGAAACATCTTTTCAGGTGTTTAACGATCGATTAAGATGCAACTGCCAATAATTTATGAGACTTGCGAACCACCGTCGAAATTCGCAAGTCTCGGTAGCTCAGCGGTTAGAGCATTGGACCGGATTTCCAAAGGTCGCTGGTTCGATTCCAGCCTGAGAATTCACTTGTGGCCGAGTTAATTTTTTCCAATATTTTTCTATTTAAAATTTACCATAAGTATAAAAATAGCATTGAAAAATGCAAAAATTACAAAATCATAAATTATTGGCAGTTGCATCTTAATCGATCGTTAAACACCTGAAAAGATGTTTCTTTCGAATGCAAGGATATTTCCTAGCATTGATGTAACAACGCTGGCCTACAGCGTATTAAAAATATAAAAGTATTGGAGAATTTCGACGGTGGTTCGCAAGTCTCGGTAGCTCAGCGGTTAGAGCATTGGACCGGATTTCCAAAGGTTGCTGGTTCGATTCCAGCCTGAGAATTCACTTGTGGCCGAGTTAACTTTTTCCAATATTTTTCTATTTAAAATTTACCATAAGTATAAAAATAGCATTGAAAAATGCAAAAATTACAAAATCATAAATTATTGGCAGTTGCATCTTAATCGATCGTTAAACACCTGAAAAGATGTTTCTTTCGAATGCAAGGATATTTCCTAGCATTGATGTAACAACGCTGGCCTACAGCGTATTAAAAATATAAAAGTATTGGAGAATTTCGACGGTGGTTCGCAAGTCTCGGTAGCTCAGCGGTTAGAGCATTGGACCGGATTTCCAGAGGTCGCTGGTTCGATTCCAGCCTGAGAATTCACTTGTGGCCGAGTTAATTTTTTCCAATATTTTTCTATTTAAAATTTACCATAAGTATAAAAATAGCATTGAAAAATGCAAAAATTACAAAATCATAAATTATTGGCAGTTGCATCTTAATCGATCGTTAAACACCTGAAAAGATGTTTCTTTCGAATGCAAGGAAATAGCATTGATGTAACAACGCTTTCCTACAGCGTATTAAAAATATAAAAGTATTGGAGAATTTCGACGGTGGTTCGCAAGTCTCGATAGCTCAGCGGTTAGAGCATTGGACCGGATTTCCAAAGGTCGCTGGTTCGATTCCAGCCTGAGAATTCACTTGTGGCCGAGTTAATTTTTTCCAATATTTTTCTATTTAAAATTTACCATAAGTATTGTTTCAGTATTTAAAAGGTAAAAATAGCTAGACAGTGTTACTTTGGCATTTATATTATTAGTATTGATTGGTATTGTTATATAGACATTATTGTATTATCTTAACGATTTTGTGGAAAGCCTAATGTCACATTTTCGAATATTAATTTAATGACTTGCAAAATACACTTTTATTTTTTTAGACATAATTTACCGGATGCCATCTTATGTCTGGTAAATAAGCTGGATATTAGTGATCCTCAATACGGCTCTGTCCAGACGTTGGTAAGTAAAACATTCAGGGCACGCGTCCGCACTAGCGCGGGAATGTTTCAGTTCATTTATTGCTTATCAGCTGGTCCCAAGCGTTTAGCTGATCAAACTACCAGTCTTATTGTAGTAGTTCACCGAGACTTATTTTGGGACAAGAACCTTGACTGAAACGTGGTTTTTGGACAATTTTTTTTTTATATTACTAATAGTTTTATATCACTGCTTTAGCTATGTAGGTATAGCTTTATTTACGGATATAGTCTGTTATTTAGACTTCGTATATATTTTTAACCGGTATAAAATAAGTATTTGATACAATCAGGCGTTACTTGGTGGAAATCCATATCTTAGTAGAAAACAAAAAATACTTTAAATTTCGCAAGAATTTTCTTGCGGAATTATGCTACATATTTTTTGTTTTCTACTACTCTATAAAATATTATAGATTTCTGTCACAGCTTTCAAGTATACGATATGCACATCTTTCATGAACCTCAAGGTACCAGAGACACTACGGCTGGTAAGTAGAGTACATTGACCCCGTCAGGACCTTACTACAGCCCTGTCCAAGAGTCGGTAACGTATTCAGGACACGCGCCCGCTCTGTCCCCGGAATATAAGGCATTGCGGCCCATTTATTGCACGTCGGCTCGCTCGCTACGCTAAAGACGCTCAAACTACGCTAAGTAATTAATGGTACGTCACTTTAGGCAAATTTTAATTACGGCCGAGCTGATGCCAAACTGATTCACCGAACTTTTTTGTGCCTAGGTGGGCGGTAAAGCAGCTTGGTTGGTGAAGAATTTTTTATATTATTTATAAACCAAGGGTTGGGTAACAAGCGTTAACTAGAAAAGGAATGTCGATATATATGGGAAATATAAACTAATAAATTTCCCAAGTAGAGAATGTTAAAAATTTCATTTGCGCAAAAGATTCTAACTACACTGCAAATGACTTTCAACAAAAAAAAAACATTTGACTTCATAAGTCTCTGTAACCGCTATTTTGACTCGTATGTAAGGTCCTGAAATTTATTTCAAAATTTATATCCACTTATAAATAAAAAGTAGAACTTTCAAAAAAATAACTAGTTGGGTCTTACGACCTGCCTTTTAATATATCCGCATCAAACAATGATTAGTAGCGTGATCTTTAAATCCTATGACCTGCTATTAACAGCCTTAATACTAATTGAAGACAAATTTCATGAAAGAATGTTCACGTTCATAAATAAATCATGATATTGAAAAGAAACATTGCAACTTTCTTCTCAAACCAAGTGCGAAATCATTATTGTCTAGTTTAGTTTACAACTAAGTTGAATGAAGTGGTGAATCCCTTGATGCACATTTTTGTAGTGCGAACGTAAAATGCACTCTTATTTTACTATACCAAGTTTCTCTTGGGACTTGTAGAGTGTTTAAGCCTTGATGCAGCCGAGAGAAGATAGTAATGTTTGACATGAAAAATACTGGAAAACTCTAGAGTATTTCAGAAATATATTAAACCACAATTATTATTTATTCAGTGAAGTAATTTGACAGGTGCCAATATCACTTTGTAAAAATAATTATTTATTTATTTATTTATTCCAGTTTAGTAAGTATTGATTACGTACTCAAATTCAATATTATCATTATAGCTACATTAAGGCAGCATTAAGTTTCAAAAATAACATTGGCACCTCCATTCAATTTCAATCAATTAACTCTACTATTAACTACTGTTAAGACTTCGCGTTTTTAGCCAAAGAAACTTCGATAAGTATCTATTTAAATATTTATGGATGTGGTTTTATTCAAATAAAAATGGCCTCTTATACAAAGTAACAACTTCAAAACGATAACGAAATTAGAAAATAATTAAATGTATGGGATTGGCGGATTGGCATAAGCCGCGTTAAATTACATAGTAAGTATTACCGCAATTTAATTGGCGCAAAGTCAAAGTCAAAGATTTTTATTCAAATAGACTTATAGATAAGTGCTTTCGAATCGTCCAATTTTTTTTTTCCTACCAGCCATTCAGGACATCTTTTAACTGATAAGAAGAACGGCCGCAAGAAACTTATCAGCTTTAACAGAAGCAACAACATTTACAAAGGAACATGTCGTTGCCAAACACAAATCTACAATCTTGAAACATATTTAATATAAGAGGAAAACGAGTATATACATGATAACGAAATGATTTATCGCGATGTTACTTTGTCTACAGGCCATCGAACTTCGATATCGTTTTTGATTTGTTACTTTGACTAGGGGGCCTGAATAGATATAAACAAAATGAAAGAAACCCTTTGTCATTATAAAATCACGATTGTGAATTTTCATGTCACTGACTTGAGAAATGACGTAATAACTAAGACGTAAAATGTAGTACGGACGGTACCTCGAAGAACTTTTTTTGAACAGTAAACGGAAACACCTAAGCACCTCCTACGTGAATATGGATTCACAAACGCAATAACTATACTTCTGGGTCGACATATAAATTAGCACGGATAAACTTAAATCTCAGATATCAAAAATGCTTGAGTCATAATAACAGCGTCTTCTGCTTGACATGTCGATTCCGGGCTAATATTTGTGAGGGCCAAAATTCAGTCACGATAATATAGGGTTTCAGTGACTGTATACAGTTCCGAAACTGCAAAACCCTTATTACTCGTAAACAAAATAATAATGATCACACGACCATTGACCAGTATTTAATATTTAACTACCGACTTTCAGTCAAAACATGGTGGTGCCATTTTATCATGAGTTTGAACAGCGTTGACATTATTATGAAAATGTTTAGCCGCATCGCATGGATTATGACTGGAAAACATAGGGCTGCGTCGAACGTCATATATTTTTTCTTTAACATTTCGTTGACAGTTTTGTTAGTTCGAGGATTAGAGGCGGGACAGTAAACAATTACATTCGTGTTCACGTGTTGTTTAAGCTGAAAATGGACACGCGTTTTGAGGGTTTGTGTTATCAGTGTTAATTTTAAAAACAAAGAGCTTTGTGGTTTTAGTAATGTAATGATTGTTAGCAGTTTAATCTGTGAATAAACTGGAAGAATAGATTAATATTTTCCTTACTACTAGTTAGTACTTAGCGAAATAAGCAAGTAAAGATAATAATATATTTAAACCGCATATCAGAAAACTTTATGATTAATTTTTTTGCTACGAGCTGGAAGTGCGAAAGTATACAATATCGATTGTCTATTAATTAAATGTAATTTTAACAGAATTTTGTAACAACAAGAAAAGTATATCGTAATAATATGGAAAATCATGTTTAACTTTATAACCCAAGAAAAAATTTTGGTGGGCGTAAAAGATTATTAAAATCTGCTAAATTGAATTCTCGCACAATCTAAATCTGGATTTCATATTATATTTATTAACGTTGCTTTACATTTATCTAAAATATTTAATATCTGCCCGCGCAGCCCTCGGGCGCGACATCCTGTGTCGCAGTTGTAATTTCCGCCCACACCACACTATAGATGCATTAAATTTTTGTTCGTCCTTGTCTAGATAAATTAATTTTAAAGCAGATACATTTTCAACATTGTTTAGCTTAGGGCTGATTTAAAATTTATCGGTGTATCTAAATACAAGAGTGGAACGTTTTAGGAGTAAAAATGACATTTAGCGCTTGCATCCTGTTACAAAGTTTTATTTCAGTAATCAGACTTAGATTGATTATATATAAACATGTATAAGAATATAATATAAGCATATAATATCAATATAAGCATGTCTTAAGAGCGAATTACAAAATTAAACGTAAAAAACTTGTTAAACAAGTAAATATACTAGAAAAAAGCAATTTGTCTCATGCTTGAGATGCTTCATGAGACGAATTGCTTTTTTGTAGTATATTTACTTGTTTAACAATTATCACATAAAGATAGCATTGTAAAATGCAAAATTAAAAAGTTATAAGTAAAAACTTGATAAAGAAAAAAGTAATTCTTACCATTATTATTTATTTACTGATTAACCAAAAAGTTTTCAAGACTAAAGTTCTTTGAAGAAATTGTTTCTGAAATTATTAGTCCACTGTGTCAATTAGCAATTTCAACCCACTTCCTCGGTAAAGGAGGCGCCACACTATATTACACCTACCTACTAAAAATTAAGTGAGAAAAAGAAAGTGAGAAAAAGAAGATTGACGCTATAGAAATGTGGTGCTGGAGAATGCATGGCATTACTTGGACGCAATTCCGAACCGCAACGTCTCAATCCTCCAAGAACTCGGCTTTAGGCAGCGTCTTTCTTTCATTGTCCAGAGTCCTATTCTCACTTTCTTCGGACACATCACACGTCAAAATGACACATCCGTGGAGCTACTGGCAGTGCAGGGAAAAGTTGAAGGTACGAGAGCACGAAGCAGATCACCAATGCGACGATGGACCGACCAAGTTAAAACCGCTCCACGAATGCACGAGAAGCTACAGTACGGGAGGAATGGCGACGAATGTGAAGCAAGCCACCACCCTTGAAGTGACGACCACGACCACTCTGCCAAGATTGTGACGACCAAGAAGAAGACTCAAAAATTCTACACCTCAAACTCCATACAATACGAAGTCGATGTTTAATGTAATGCAATAAATCGGCAGAGACTTACGAAATATATAACGTATGATAAGAGGATCTCTCATCGCGTATTCTGCCCGCATAGTAATACTCGTACATTGCGCGGGGATGAGCCCGCGAGTGGTCCTGCGAAGATATACATACAAGTACATGCATGTATTTTTCTATCGCACGTATTACTTCGAACACGTTATACGTGACTTAGAAAGTTGAAAGATGTGTGCGAGTTGTATTAATTATGTTAAACATGAGAAAAAAAAAATGTCTCAAGACGGTACTTTGTTTTACCAGATATGAGACGACAGTTAAAGTTGCGAATTTTTTATTACAGATCACTAGGTATAACATGACGTAAGAAAGAAATACGTTTATTTAGGACCACACCACGATACATACTCGTACACAGATAATAGGATAAAACAAAATGAAACCAGTGGGGTTAGCACGAAAATCTATCGAAATCGTAGTTACGCTTCTCAATATCTAATATTTTTTTTACTATACTTCTTCGAAAGTTATTCGTGCTAGGTCTACAGAGACCTACAGAGAACACACACTCCGCATCATCGCGTGATGTCAAAACTACGCCAAACCCAGTATAAAGCCTCAAGCTAGGCCCTAAGAAAAACATGTGGTCAACATCATCACCAGCTATTTTAATGTCCCACTGCTGGGGTACTGGCCTTTTTTACGGATGGTTAACAAAAACGGGCCCAATGCGGATTGGTGGGTTTTAATGACTGCATAAAAGCATTTTGCCTTGATTTTCAATGTCTTTTGTGGTAATATTGTGAAGCTCTTGCCGTCTACATGCACCATGAATACCAAATATTAACGCAACCTGAAAGGAAATAAAAATGTGTTAGATAAGGTATAGGTACTTAGCTTACAGACGGTCGTTAAAAAATATATAAAAGAGTATGTACAGTAGGTAGATCAATACATAAAATAAGGAGGCAAACTGACCTTTGTTGCCAGGTACTGGCTATCTGGAGCATCTTTTAGAAACTTTGCGACGTCATTTGATGACAGTACCTTAGATTTTTTCTTTATAGAACCATCAGAGCGTCTCTTCTCTTTAAAAATGCAATGAGATTTGAATATAAATTAATATCGACACCATTTTTCATCTTGAGGGTACTTTTCAGCATAGAATATGTTGTCCACAACGAGCTAGGCTTATATTTACTAGCTAGTTCATTAAAATACGCCAAAACTACATTTTCGGAAAATGACTTGGCATTTTTCATGTTTTTCCACTTCAAGAAATTTTCATACGTGGTTATGTATCTGTCCTTGGATATTGACGGCAGCAAGCTGTCGCATGCGGTTCGCGCTTCTGTTAGTATATCCGGTGGAGTTGAAGTAATATATTGCTCATCTTCATTATTTAAAGTTGTCATTTTTAGATATTCACAATACAAGTACAAAGAAAAGAAAATTTGAAAAAAATGGCGCGAGGATTATTTTCTGCCGTGGCTGCGTGAAAATGTTGGCAAAGACGCTAGAGCATGCAGCCAAGTTTTTAAATTACCGAATAAACTTTTTTTTTTATTTTAAATAAACTCAATCTGTGAATGCACACTGTCTACTGACTGGCGCCGCGCGGCGATTAGTTCGAAATTTGAATAGCAACAGCGCGCTGCTCACTAGCTGGAGTCGTGCGGCGGCGATCAGTTCCATATTTGAAATGGCAAATAATACTGTTATGGAATTTGTATGGACTATAACTTAACTATTTGCTTTGGTAACACACGCGTTTTTTATGACCCGCTTTAAATATTTAAAACCGGTGGAATTACATCAGCTTTACGAGCAAGGGTGTTAAAAAATACAATACGCTACAATCACTGGTATACCGTCACCACGTACACCACGCCACAGAGCTTCCATCCTTACTGTGGGCCGCACCATGTTACTTTTACGGTTAATATTACGTTAACGCTGTCAAATCCCATGTACTTTTAAGCCGTAAACGTCAAAGTCTATCCATAAGGTAATCCTATGCCCCATCAGTATTAGCACATGCCTAACGACAACAGATTTATTCCCCGTTCGCCCCACATTCTAAAGTTTTCCCGGTTCACCCCACATTCCAAAATTGTCCCGATTCGCCCCAAATCGATGGAAAGTAAAAAAAGTACTGCCAACGAATAAATCTAGTATTTTCCTGGGAAATAGAAAAGTATTATTAGTTTTGAAAATACCGTTTCCAACCCACAAACGAAATTTTTCAAAAAAAAAACCAAAGGTACCAGGGCAGCATAACCAGCCAAGAGTTATAATACTTAAAAAGCTGCTGCCACTAACACATAAAATAGAGAGAGATATATATATTACACACACATATATATATATATATATATATATATATATATATATATATATATATATATATATATATAATTATTGTATTGAGTTCTGATTATATATATAAACAAATATAAAATCAGAACTCAATACATCGAAAATAACCTCTTGGTTAGGTAACAATAAGGTATGGTTACTACTGTAACGTTTCTATATCAGTTTATCCTTTCAATTCAATGCTCAGGCGACATGTGTCACGTTATTTTTCTGTCTTTCTTATCAAGGCTTTACAGTACCTACGTCAGACCTACGTATATAAATAAATGTGATAATCACGTGAATGGTACATCATCACAACAAAAAGTAACAAAAGTAAAAATAAAAAAGTTTTAGGCGACTTTGAATTAAAACAAAGAAGCCAAACATATTTCAACAATGCGTAGCTGTTATAAGACGTTTATGTTTTTCTTTGAAATAGTTTTGTAAGAGCTCCAACAGTGGCTCTATTGTCCTAAGTGTGTTGGTTGGGAATACATACAACATAAATAACATTGTTCTATATAAACGACTTAAAAATTGTGCAACGGAAAATTGTTTTAAAAAAACAAACTTTTCAGAATTTCCAACTGTTTACTTGACTAGGGCGCTAATTACGCAGTCAAATTAGTAGGTGCTGCGTCAGCGTATAACTTAAACTTCGTTTCCTGTCGGAAAAAAATTACCCGCAATATTATCCAGCTTGTTGTAAAATATATGCAAATTGGCGTATCTTTGAGTGACGTCAGATTATGCGGGTCGGATCGCCGGCAGAACTTAAAACATCCATTTATTTTTAAAGGGAATATAGGGAAGCTTTTTGTCGCTGCTTATTTATGCATAGTTTCAGATAAGTTTGCATGAAAATGTTGGTGTGTGGTTCGTCTCAACTAGTTCCATATTTATGGCACGCAAAATAAAAATGTTGCCTGTCGTCGAGTTGATAAAAATGCAAACAGCAGCCGCGGGCGCGTTGGTTCGACGCTGTCTGAATATGGGTATCGGTGGGATGACAAGATTACGCCCTAAGAATGCGAGACATAACGCTCGGCTCAGTAGACTGCACTGGATGCACACGGCACAGCCTCCTACAGGTATTGGGAAATTTATCTTCACAAGAACCACATCTTCTTATAAGCAACGCCTTTTAGAAGGGGGAAAATAGGACGATATTTCTTCGCCAGATTATAATGCTATGGGACTTCTTTGCTAAGTACTAAGTCAAGAAACTTTTCTCTAATAGTTAATCAATCTTCTAATTGTGAGAGCTTCTGCTCTGCTTCTGCTGAAGAATAGTTGTTTATTTCTAGTATTTTCCTCGTATACTTTTCTTTGCTTTGTTAAAAGTAGTAAAATGCATGGCGTTGCTTCACTTTTAGTTTATTTTTACCAATTTATATTAAACACAATTTTAGCTAATTGAACCTTAATCGAAATTAATAGATTTTCAGGGTTTACTTGCGGTGTTTAATTGCTCTTCTCGATACAGCAATATTTGTAATTGTACTGTATTTAGTGCAATCGTGCGGTAATGCAGCACTATAAAACGATTCAGCCTTCAATTTTCGCAGACTTTCACAGCGAGATTTGCGAAAATAAAAATGTATCTGAAAACAATACGAGTCAGGCCAGCTATCGTAGATTGTGGAACATGTATTAAAATCGCACTAAAATGATAATTCGTAGAGTTGTATGAAGAAATACATTATCAACATTGCTAAAAATTAGGTTTTAACTATGAAATTGCCGATTTGTATGAAGATTTTCAAAGAAAGTTCGTTTTCCATACTAACAATTTTTGTTATAGTTACTACCGCAAGTGCTGATGCTACAATTTTTTGTGTACAATCATAGTTTAAAGACTAAGCAATTTAATGCTATATTTTAATTATCTATACTGATATTATAAAGAGGAAAGATTTGTATTTTTGTATGTAACGAATAAACTCAAAAACTACTGGACCTATTTTGACGAAATTTGGTATAGAGAATCCTTAGACCCCAAGTAGTAACATAGGCTATAAATGATACCAAAATTCCCACGGGAACGGGAACCACGCGGGTGAAACCGCGCCCGGCCTCTAGTATTAAATAAATTTGTAAGTTTTGCTAACAAAAAAAGGAGAACCTTTCGAGGTATCGTATAAGAAACGAAAATAATAACCATGACATTAATTATTCTTGATCATTATGATCTTAATTTAATATAAAATCAAGCAATAGATGTACCTTTTAATCACAGAAGTAGTGAGGTTCTCTAGAAGTGTAAGAAAAAAATCGGCAATTTATACTTTAACCCCTATTATTAAAAAACTGAATTTTAATGTAATGACTATCTAACAAATAACAGTGAAACGCAATTACGATACATTCCCTAATCTTCGTTCTTCGTTATTGATACATGAACTTCCCACCTAATGATAATATTTTTTTTGTGACCAAGTAATATGTGAAAACTTTACTCCTTTGTTAATTTGTAAGGTATTCATAACGTTGTTTTCATATTTCGCAAATAAATAATTAAACTCAGTCATAACGTTATAGAGAAATATCAAAAATTGCTTTTACACCTCATGATATGGCTCCTTAACTATTTCTCAGATTTCCTGAAAAGTAAGAACCCAAAATTAATAACAT
This sequence comes from Chrysoteuchia culmella, assembly GCA_910589605.1. NCBI lineage: Eukaryota > Metazoa > Arthropoda > Insecta > Lepidoptera > Crambidae > Chrysoteuchia > Chrysoteuchia culmella. The sequence continues at coordinate 12,516,945 of OU342651.1, read as the reverse complement.
CGAAGCTTACAAATTATATTTTGATGTAAAAAAATGCGCTGTAGTCTATGTATCAAACTCTATAAAAATCAACCAATTTTTTTGACTGTGAATCTGAAATATCTATTTCCCACTTTTTATATAATCTACCGCCAGCCGGCCTACCATCATCTATTAAAACCATCATATAAGAACGTTTTGTTTGCGTTTTGTTTTAATTGAAGTTGACAAATTTTAACACGCTTATTCAAATTTTGACGTCACAAAAGTTACATCAAAAACATGCTTACTTTATGAGGTTCGTAGTACGAAATAACATGGTAAGATTGAAACAATACTGCTAAGCACTAAGAGATGGCGGTAGGCCTCCAGGTGACGTATGATTCAATCTTTAATTACGAGTACCTATTTATAAGAAGCTAGTGTTATGTAATCAATCGCTTGTTTTAAGCTGTTCTGCACCACTGTAACTAAGCCTCACTGACACCAAGATTTGCATCGCTTTTAGCGCTAGCTCTAACGGAACTTGAATTAGTAATGGTAGTCTGTCTTCAGAAAAACAGGACATTGCTACGCTACTCGATAAGGAATCTATTCTTATACATTACTAGCGGCCGCCCGCGGTTTCACCCGCGTGCTTCCCGTTCCCGTGGGAATATCGGGATTAAAAGTATCCTATGTTTTAATCCATGCTAACTTCTATCTCTGTACCAAATTTCATCCAAAGCCCTTCAGTAGTTTTAGCGTGAAAGAATAACAAACAAACAAACAAATGGACATATTGTCGCACTTATAATATTATTTTAGTAGAATTCATAAAAGACTTTCGAGAATATAAATACAAGTTTAAAAAAAATATATAAGTAGTGATACTTCATTACTTATTTTATATAGTTATTATGATGTACTACAAATTATGTAAAATGGAGGAAAAATAAAGAATTTATTTATTGTATATTATTATTTATATTAATTCTCATTACTTAGTTGCTCTTGTTAGCAGGTAAAAATGGATTGCAAATATCATTGCAATTTCTTCTAAGATTTGGATTGCCCAGGAATAATTTTGGGAATATACCTATTTATAATTAAAAAAGACTCAACATCGTATCTTATTAATGTGTCAAATAAAACTTATGGCAGCCTGCGAGTTTGTCCACAAAGACGCAGCAAGATAAAGAACTTCCTTAAAAATTAGGCTATCAAATGCAAAAGTAATCTGAAACTCTTAGGCATACTATCTGTATTTTTTTACATATAAGTTTTTACTTGTAATGTTCAAAATAAATAGCTCTTTACATAGAAAAGATTTCTCGCGCAATATATACCTATTGTAACTCGAAGTTAACACAAAAGTACCATTAGAGCACACAAAATACGGAGTAAAAAACCTTTTAACTTATGAAAGGGTAAAGTGATGGTTGTTTAAGCAAACCCATTTTATGTCGTGGTGGGAAATATTTGTCATTCACACTTTACATGGACGGACTGAGGACACATACATTTTTGCTATCATAATATTTTTACTACTATCCTAACTTTTTGTGAGGATTTTTCTTTTGAGTTGTTTGATGAATAACACTTGTAGCACATAATTTTTGCGTGGACTGTTAATTAAATAAAATTATTTTTCCCCTTACACGCTCTGAAAAAGAGTTTTTGTCATTCAATTTCTGCGTGGAAAATCGCTTTTGCGGCCTAGCGTGATAAAGTACTTTTTTAATTTAAAACCTAAAAAAATGTCTTAATGCGTTTATATTACATTTTTTTTTAAATAACTGAAATATTTATGTTTTTTTATTTATGCATTTTTCAATGCAATATAATGAAATTAATTATAATACTCCGTTTTGGTTTTATTATATTATTTTAGTTCATTGAATCATAAAAACAATAAAAATAAAATATTTGTTGTTATAAGAATTTTATATTTAGGTTGGGTGAGATTTCACAACATATGATTGGATTTCGAAACGTGACATCAACCTTTATTTTTAAATTGTCTTTGTCTAGTACCTCTTGGCAATGTCAACATTCACCGAATCATTTTCATTGTTATTTTAAGTAATAATTTATTCCTATTTTAAACAACTTTGAATTAAATAAAATACTCCCTCTTTATTATTTTATTTGTTTTATATTATTAAAACAACATGAATAAGGTATATTTAGATTGAACTTTTTAACCGACTTCAAAAAAAGGAGGAGGTTCTCAAGTCGACTATATTTTTTTTTTATTTTTTTTATGTATGTTCCACCATAACTTCGCCAGTTGTTAACAGATTTTTAAAATTCTTTTTTTATCTGGAAGAAAATGGTTTATGTGTGGTCCCATATAATTTTTACGAAGATCTGGCTAGTAGTTTTTTCATAATCCTGAAAAATATCAATCACCTTTTGGCAAGTAGTCGTATACCTAGATGACATCATTGTTGTGTATGGGCTGATTTTTAGTGTAAGTAACGGCACATAATGTAACAAAAAAATCCGAAATAAAAACATTTTATAAAAAAAAAAACAAACCGACTTCAAAAAGTAAAAAATAAAACTTTTGGAGTCTGTGCTAGTTAGCTAAGGCCAAAAAAAAATATAGTTAATAGAAGTGCAATGTAGAATGCTTTGGCTGGCACCGACTCCAAAAGTTTTATATTTTACTTTTTGAAGTCGGTTTTTTTTTTTTTCATAAAATGTTTTTTGTTAAAATATTTTTTTACCTGAGGGTGACCGCGGAAACCACCTAAAAATCTTCCTCGCTGTTGTGAGGTGCACAATTATGTGTTGCACAGCACAAGTTTTTAGCGTCTCTTCACTTGCTCAGGTTTCAATATAGGTAACTCGCCGCGAAATCCAACTTTCCAGCCTTGCATAACAAATAACAATTTATCGTGCTTAAAAGTATTGCGTGTAATTTTATATTTTTCCGATAGGTTTTGATATTTAGTGATACGGCTCCTCGAAGGATTTAAAAGAAAAACATTTTTAAATCTCTTTCTTTTTAGCAATTTCTTCTTAAAAATGACATGCCGATTTTTACTTTCTATCATAAATAAGTACCTACTTATATATTCATAAACTTGTAAATCGAAATTATTAATAGGTATGCAATTACCATATTTATTTGCATCATAAAGGAAGCTACCGTAGTTTTACTTTTAGCAGAGTATTAACGTTCACTTGAATAGAAAATGCTTCTATTTAAATTTGGTTTTCGACGACTGTGGAGGTCAAAGGGGGTGGGGGCGATAGATGGTATCGGCGGAGCCCCCACCTGACCGTCAGGTGCACAGGTAAACATTGTAACGTGAACCGACCACGTGGGAAACATGTGATCGGCTTCAGAAATCATGTTTCATCACCAACCACACTTTTTTAAACCACAGACAAACAGCGATACTTAAATATATCCCTAAAACGATTATACAAATTTTATTATTTTTACCAGTTTTATTTTATCGAATTTCCAGTGAGGAAGCGCAGTTGCTGAGTGAACCGGTGGGCGTGTTCCAGACAGTATTGATTTTATTCATCCTTCTCATTTACCCCCTTACATTTTCCGAGTGTTCGAAAGAGAGGCCGATAGCAGGCGGTCGTTTCCTAGTGTAGAGTTTCCGCGTAAAACTGTACGCAGACGGAAAAGGTCGTATGTGAGGGATGAATGAAACCGTGGTGCGATCCTGCAACGATGTCGACGCGCTCGCTTCCGTTAAATCCGTTCGACAACTTGAGCACTTAGTTTTAAACAAAACTGCTCCTGCTGCCTTTAAAAACGCACTGTTTATATTTGTTGCTACGGTACTGCATAGGCTCGTAGCAAAGCGCTACGGGCGTTTTACTCTCTTGTCAAAGTATGCGAGAAAAACGGAAAAACCTTTTTCAAAAGATACTATCTCTATCATTGGAATTGCTGGACCATGATATGCAGGGAAACTTTAACCGTAAATTTTATGGGTTATATTAAAGCGTGATTGCTTTACATTTAAGTATAGAATACAGACGGGGGAATTTATGAAGTAACGAATATAAAATGATCGTAAAGCCAGTGAAGACCCCTATACGAGAATAAATAAATCTTGTTGTCATCTGTCATGCTTCGTGTCAAGGAAAATAATGAACATGTTTGTCCTTTCCTGCAATATTTTTTCTTTAAAGACTCTTGAAAAAAAACATTGGGATAAACAGTCTGCAGTGCTGCGTGCAATGCAACTCTCTTATCTTTTAATGTAGACAATTTATTTAACAAATGAGTTTTACGAGTTTTGGTTTTAACTAACGCATAGATATTTAAGATTGTCATCATGAAAATTTGTATTTATAATCCGAATTAATCTTTTGTTCATATTGAATACTAGGTAATCAAATTCTTTATTTATGACAAAAGTGCCGGTAAATGTTACAAAAAGGATCGTACAAGGAAGCTACTTTTATTTTCAAAAAGATAAAATTGTGTAATACTTAACATTCATCACACAGATTCCGCTGTATAACAGTAGTTCCAATGATCATTTTTATTACGCCAATAAAATGCGACAATAGTAGAAGTTGAGCGATGTTGTACTAAGGATAGTGGTGTCAGTAGATTTAGAATCCCGTTGAATTTCCGAAGTGTCGATCTCGGTGCTCGCTAAAAGTTTTCGAGGTGCTCTCGCAAATATTGGTGAGAACGCGACGCCCTCTAGGCTCCAAACTTTGCATTCAATATTGTGTAGAGAAGTCCTAACGTTCGAGGATTCGGATTTCATAAAATGAACGTAAAAAATGTGAATACTTGAACTGCTCATACAATTTTACCTACAATATATTATGTTGTTACATTTAATTAATATATTAACCTGAAATATTTTTTTTGGTAACAACATTAACATTTCGTTAATATCTGTTAAAAGATATCCTGAATTCAGCAGGTATTGAAAAATCAGACGTTTCAAAAACAGGTAGCAGTAAGTTCAGTTGAGTCTAACTTTGAATTTTACTTAAGATTTTCATAGTGTATCTGTTGAATTATATATGCTGGCCATTGTACATAAATGGAAAGTAGGTCACATTACATTAGTATGTAGGCATTATTTATGGACGTTCGGCTAAATCTGAACACCCGTAAGCAGTTTTCTTTTGTGTATTTTTTTTATATTTTCCCTTACGATTTACTTATAAATTATAGAAACTTATTACTTTGTCTGTTTTCTCTATAAATACGCATACCTAATACTTAAAAAAAAGAAAAGATTTTGTTCTTATACCTCATTATTATCACAATCTTTGTGATATTAATGAGGTATGATGTATTATCACAATCTTTGTGATATTAATGAGGTATGAGGTATTATCACAATCTTTGTGATATGAGGTATTGGAACAAAGAATTTTAATACTAGAAAACAATTTCATTCACAGTGGATTTGATATGAAATAGAATGGTTTCTTTATATTGATACCGTATGACGAACTGGGTTTCGGGTGTCATTTTTATGCCTATAAATAATTATACTTTTCTATACTCTTGCATTCTTTCTTAGCTTTTCTATTTTACTATAGAAGTAGTAATGTTTAACTATAAAATAAAAACCGAATTGGTGTCAGACAAGGTTATTTTTCGTGCCTTGGTTTGGACCTTTTTACTTTTTGAGGTAGATTATCACAAGGATTTATCAAAAAACATCAACGTCACTAGCCCAATAGTCCAGTCTGCGGCTTGTAAAAAGAGACTACTTACTTAGTTATTTATTTCTATAGAGTAAAAAACGACAAAATTATCTCAAAGATTATCAACGCATACAACGAGTCCCGGTTCCAAGAGCAAGCGCGTCACTAACCCAATAGTCCGGGTCGCGGCTTGTAAAAATATTCATTTCGCCGTTTTCCTTGTTCGCGAACAGGGATGACGATTGTTTTATGAATATGTACGAACATTCTTTTGAAACGAAGTGTGTTTGAAAACGACAAGGGGAAAGTTCGCTGAACGATCTGTTTTTTCTTGAAAAGAAATACTTTTGTGTTTGGCATTTACTTTTGTTTTAATTTAATTAAAACTTTTAACATTGAAAATTTTTATGTTTTCCTGATCGAGTACAGTGCCCCGATTTATGAAATTGTGACATTTGCCTGTAGTTTCGCAGATATGATAGGTACACGGATGGGCCATATGTCAAAATGAGCGAATTCTCTTAATCGGTCGGAAACTTTTAGAGGTTTTCGCTGACTTGAATCGAGACTTTCATTACTTTTGTAAATAAACGTAAAAAACAGGATCTCGGGATTGAACTAAGCTACAGTTTGAGCCATCATAGGAGGCGGACGGACAAAAACTGTAGGTGGTGGCGGGTCCCTTACGCGTAAGGTTATTCTGCGGCCGTTCACTTTAAAACGTCAATAGGATAAAGAATAAGTTCCTATTAACTATGTATGGAGCCTATGCGGCATTGATAACAGCGCCCTCAATAATTCCGCCACCACTTTGTCAAATATTATCGTGTGCTTTATTTCGAAATTAAATTTTCAATGCCTTTAATAATTGCGAGCAGCTCAGTGTAAGATCTGTAGAATTTTGTAACGTTTAGTTTTTTTTTCAGAAGTATGGATTCTTTTTATTTTGAATGTATAAAGGATTTTAAAGTACCGTTGGCAGCACATCAAGTCTACCTAGGTAGCGCGGTACGTATCGCTTTAGAGCTCTTTTTCTGAATGCTGTTCTTTGCAGCTTTAATTTAACCTGCACTTACAACTTTTTTTATTTTGCATTTTACAATGCTATTTTTATGTAATAAATATAAATAAGAAAATATACTTGAAAAAAAATCCCGTCCCGTCTGACCGACATGAGACCAGTGGTTTTTTTCTGGTATATATTTTTATTTATATGTATTAACTTGCACTATTTGTATATTTTATTCCGCTGTATATATCCGCTTCAATATTTGCTGAAATTATTCTAAATGAGCTGACATTTTGCATACATAATTATGTAAATCGGATGACAATGCAATATTGTTAGATTTGATGTTGGAACTAAAGGATTGCCAAAGAAATCCTAACTAATATTTTATATGCGAGAGTGTGTTTGTTTGTCTTTTCTTGACGCTCTAACTAGGCAACCAATCGACTAGATTTTTGACATTGAGTTAGTTGAAAAGACGGAGAGTAACATAGGTTACCTTTTATCCTGATATTCCCACGGGATCGGGAACCACGCAGGTGTAACCGCGGGCGGAAGCTAGTTCAGTAATAAACTGGGCAATAACATTGAGTGTGCGCCTATTTCATTCGTCTTAGCACGTAATATTACTTGCCAAGTCCACCATGACATCACGATGTGATTCTTCTTCTTATCGTTTCGATGACAAACTTTAATTGTTTTTGCCCAGAATTTGGCCACCTCTATAGCGTTGGCGGTGGCAGACATTATAGGTCAGCTTGCGTGCAGGTTTGGGAAGAAGTTGGAAGATGAAAAAGCTTGTTTTTAAAAAAGCTTTTAGAATCGCTAAATAATTACTAAGTTATGTAATGAAGGTGCGACATTAGAGCAATGACCTCGGATGATAAAAGCACGCGCCGACTAAGCGTTATAAGGTGCTAAATGTTTTAAGGCTACACCTCCCAAATGGCTTCCATTTATTTAATAGGATGTCTTGGAGCACACCTTTATCGAATGCAGGTACTTGAGTCAATAGTATTATATGATCGAAACTAATATTATAAATGCAAAAGTGTGTTTGTCTGTTAGTCCTTCATTCATGCCCTAAATAAGCAACCAACCGACTGAGTTGGTTGAATAGACGGAGAGTAACGTAGGATACCTTATCCCTATATTATCCCTACGGGAACAAGCGGCGGAGCTATTACCTAAAAAAATGCAATTATCTCGCTAATATCGCGCGATCGCTGCGGAACGTCAAAATAAAAATGGTATTACGTGTGTGATTGCTGGCTAATCGCTCGCTGATGGTTTGTATAGCGGCAGCTCACTCTCCCGCGCTCCTACCTAGGTGCGAGAGTGAGACGCCGCGTGTTGCTATGACGCTAGCGCCAAAAACAATTTGGTAGCAATAATGGAACTAAATGAATGCACATTGTAGTTCAACGTTTGTTCAGTAGAGGTCGCACTGTTGATACGTGACGCAAAGCAATAATCGCGCAAATTCTGCTGTCGCGTTGCTGTTGCAAAGTTAGGTAACAGTCCTGCGGGTCAAACAAATACAACAATAAAAATATAAGGTGCTTCTGTTCTCTTGGAGAGACACTCGCATCTTTTACAGTATAATTTATCTGCAGACGAAGGAACGAGAGTATAAGTAGGCGTTTCATTTTTATATTGGTTGGTAATTGGTTGTTGGTTTTTCATACAAGAAACAAGAGTCAAACAAAATTGCAGGAGGACGCTCGTATTTGCTTGTGTTTTAAGTCTGATCCCCTTAACTGAGACATAAGAATAATCGAATAGCCAGTAATAGCCCGTTTCCTTTTAACAAAGAAACCGTCGGGCCGGAATTGAATCGGTAAATTGCTCCATTCGAGAGTGGTAATTATTGATAAGTAATTAATAAAGCTAGCTTTCTTAAGAGAGTTGTTCTGATTTTAAAGCGACGGGATCTCTTTGGAGCGGTTTATTTGCGCTTTAAAGTTGTTCATGGCGATTTACCAACTGAGCAATAAAAGCGATATATTTTATGTTTTATCGATTTTGGGTTAAGCGTACGACTGAAACGGGATAGCAATGAAAAATAGACGCAAGCGGAAGCGAGACTGATTTTGCTACCCATTTTGACGAAATACCCACGACATCACTTCGTAGTAAATAACTATAGCGAAGAAAAAAAAAACCGGACTAGTGCGAGTCGGACTCGCCCACCGGTATGGTTCTCCGTAAAATTGTAAGTATAATATAATTAATGGACTCGGTATAAAACCGTGCTAGAAAGCTCATTGGATACCCTGCCAAAGCAACAAATGAGCTTCAGGACCTTAGTCATCGACGCATAGTGGCCAGTCTTTCAGCATTCTATTGGATACACTTTGGGGAATGTGCGAAGGAATTGCATGACCTAGTTCCGTCAGCCCCCTTCCACCATCGGAGTACAAGACGCAGGCTTGCTTACCACCCTTATGGAATGTGTAGACATTCCAGCCACCAGCACACTCCGCATCCTCCTTCCTGGTGCGAACAGCCAAGGACTGGATTTCAGAGTCAATGGTACTTGTTGGGCAAGCATGCTACATCTTAGGCCATAGCTCGCTTTCCATAAGGCCAGTTGGTGGCCAAATGCTTGCCTAATTAAACTGTAAAAAAAAATTTCAGGAATCGAGTCTCGCAGTTTTTTCCGAATTTTTCTCGAAATTCAGTTTCCAAATCTAAAGACAATATTTTTATGGTTTTTATTTATTTCTGTATTTGTAGTAAAAGACTTGCAGTACTTTACAAATTTCATAGTTCTAGGTCAAGGGGAAGTACCCTATGAAAATCCTGTGTTTCGAAATTTAAGTTTTTGCGACATAAATAGCCCTACCTTTTTTTTACGTTATTTTAAAAGTTTGATATTTTTACAGCTTGAAGAGATTGTTGATCTAAATATAATTGACATCATTTCATAAAATTTGTCCTACGTTTTTATTTTTTATTTAGAAATTACAAGTAAAAGTAAGAGACACGTATTTTTTCCTTTAGCATTTTTTTTTTACTTTAACTCATCATAAAATTAATTTGAAAAATTACTCATTCTAAAAGAGCTTAAGTCCAGTCGTGAGGATTTCTGGCAGACATACCTTGTCAAATTAATTTAAAAAATACACTGTGACGTTGTCAAGTCAACATGACACTTAAATGAAGTTTGTTTGTTTTGTTTACGTTTGTATTTCTTGTATGGTTTTCGCCTGCAAGATTGTTTTGTTGTTGTTTAATTTTAGTCTTGCTATTTTCACTTCATTTTAAAGGGAGGAAAGGCCAAGAAGTTTATGGAAAATGTGAAATTGTGGCGTTATGAGAGTAAAAATGTACCTAAAATAAAACATATTCTTAACCAGAGTTTCATTGGAGCCTTACAGGTAACTAAATAGGTCAGTTTATCTAAGATACTAAATATGCACGCTATTTCTGATACCTAATTATTGAAACATCATAAAAAAGCTGAATTATTTATGAGAAATCATTGAAAAATGCATATAGTTTTATGTAAATAACGCCAGTTATAGTGAGGTGCCATAGATTTGCAATATATATTTTTCATCGATATTTTCGGCGATTGATTTCTATGCTATGGTGTTTATATTATTATACTGTTTTTGTTATCAGCCTCCGAAGGGACTGAAATTCGAGGCAAACTAAAATAGAGCAGTTTTTACAGCAACGTATTTTCATTAAAATATATTTATTTGAACTCGCTGCTTAATAGATAATTTGATTTTTATCCTTTTGTAATTCAAAAACGTAAGCGATAATCCATTCATCATCAGGAGAAAAAAATCTTATTAATTTTAGACAAATATGTTTATCATTTAATGTTGACAATTGTTTCGAATAAATTTGTTTTTGCTAGCATGTGTGTTGGGATTTATCGCCTGGTTTTAGTTCCAAAGTATAAAATATTTGAGATTAATGAGTTATTTATTAATATTTTTATCGATATCATGTTCAAGTTGTTAAGATTCTTCACTATTCTTTTGATTTTTCAGTTAATGTTGGTAGTACGTTGGTTAATGTTGTTGTTATTTGTTACAAAATAACGCAAAACCGGCTGAACGAATTGATTTGGATAAAATTTGTCACTCAAAACTGAAATATTTCAATCCGTTTTGAAACATTTTATTGGCATTATGTAAATTAGAAAATATCGAATATCGATATTTAGATATCTTAGAATTTGATCGCTCTTTCACTACTTGAGTTGACTGTCATTGTCAACCGCCAGAGAGAATATTTTTATTATATATTAGACAGAAATGCAAAGGAATGGCAGGATCAAATGCCTGACTTTCTCGATTTGGACTACATTTTAGTTTTTATTTGATGAAATGTTGTCCATTATGGTTTTAATTTCAACTCGATACCTACCTCAACGCGTTCTCGAGTATTCCCGGAATTCAGTATCCAAAACTAAATACTATATTTTTATAAATTAAGACCAAACGTTAAGTTTTTCGATTTTTTCCTATATTTGTAGTAAAATTCAATATCACTGACGATTCCTCTAAGATGGCGAGGTTGGCGCCGCTAAATCAAACAGATATTTGGTATGAGATACAAATGACCTAATACTATTAAATATTTTGAATTAAACAAAGTAAATCCGTACTTTTACAGGCAAGTTTCAACATTATGGTGACTTAACTGAGGCCTGAGTTTCTGTGTACAAAGCTAGAAGAGAATGCATACTTACTTAAAAAAATGGTGTAATTGAACTAGACATCATTTATGACAAATTTTAAATAGAAAAACCTTACGGTAATTAGAGTGCTGGGGCTCAAAAATTTATTTAATCAGACCGTGACTTAGCTGAGGCCTGAGTTTCTGTGTACAAAGCTAGAAGAGAATGCATAAGTACTAACTTTAAAAAAATGCATTAATTGAACTAGAAAGCATTTATGATAAATTTTAAATAGAAAAATATTGGAAAAAATCAACTCGGCCAAAAGTCTCGGTAGCTCAGTGATTAGAGCATTGGACCGGATTTCCAAAGGCCGTGGGTTCGAGTCACATCTGAGAATTCACTTGGGGCCGAGTTGATTTTTCCAAAAAAAATCTGTTTAAAATGTATCATAAGTATAAAAATAAAATTGAAAAATGCAAAAAATCAACAATCGTAGACAGCATTTACCGATATACAAGACCGGACACGTAAAATCTGGCTAATCGGAGAATGGCCGATTTATAGGAAAAGTAGAAATACAGCACATTATTATCATATTAAACGTCGGCGTATTTGTGAGCTCACTCAACTGAATACTGCATAATAATAAATAAGTAATTTAAAGGAAATATTCTAAATCTATACTTAAATTATTCATGGGAAAGGTTTGATTGTTTGTTTATTTGCAAATGAAATTTGGTACACAGATAGTAGATAGCCTGGCTATGAACATAGGATACTTTTTATCCTGATACTCCCACGGGAACGGAAACCACGTGGGTGAAACCGCGAGCAGCCGCTAGTAATAAATAACTTACAATGATATTAACTTGTTAAATGTGATTACCAATAATTCGGTCAGATTTTCAATATATGACTTCTTGAAACAGACGATCGAATATTCTATGAATAAAGCTGAGACATGAAAAATTCGAATACATATAACTGGAGTAGTAATCAGCGTCACAGGCACTGTGCCGACAGCTTCATGTAGTCATATGAGAAAAACATATAAATGTTTCCCGTTGCTTATCTTGAAGAGTCGCCCACAAATTACGAGCGTGATTTTCTCGAGCCAAATATACTTTTTTGTTACAAGGAAAAAAAAACAGACAAATAGTAATAAAGAATTCCCGTGAAACCGTTCCGAGGAAAAGAATTTTCGTCTACATTGTTCTGAACATCATTTGATATACGAACTGAAATAGAGTACGACTGATCTAAATGTGAAGTACGCACGCTACGGAATGAAGTTATTTTTTGTTGAAAAATTGTAGACACAGACAAATGCCGTTTTAGGTTGGAAATCAAAAGGATGAGAACTATTTATTGTTCTTAACGATTTTGATTAATTTCGCTCAGTTGATATGATGGATGTGGAATATGTCTATTACGATAGATGGTGTTTTATGTATGTACACCGATCACGCCAAGATTTTGGTATGATTTACATGTTTCTCTTTTTGTTCGATGCGGAATAGTTGCTATTAGGTCCCGAAAAAAAATATTTAGATTAGTCCAGTAGTTTTTATTTTATGAGCATATTATTATTAAAAATATATATTGAGTTTGATCCTTAATAATTACTATCAGGTTCCCAGATTTGACCACATACAAGAAAATTATAGTAACGATATACGTGGTTTTCGTTTTCGTTATGCCTTTTAACACCCTGTATAATTAAAATTGAAGTGTTGGATGGTTTTCCACGAGTACATATTAAACTCTTTAGCGAATACTACTTGTATTTATTTTTAACAACTATTTTAGGTAGGTAAGTATAAATTATTATTTAGATCTCAATTTTTTTTATTTTTTTTTTATGATTTTTGAATGTTTTGCCTTTTTCAATGCTATATTTGTACTTATGATAAATTTTAATTAGAAAAATATTGGAAAAAATCAACTCGGCCACAAGTGAATTCCCATCTGAGAATTCACTTGTGGTCGAGTTGCTTTTTCCAAAGCGTTTTAGCTTTTTAGCACCAAAGCACAGTAAGGCTTGTGTTAGGATGGGATACTAGGGTAAAATACATATATGAAATACATATATGTATACATATTATAAGTATTTATGTGTAGAAATAAAAACGTCCATGACTCAGGTAAAAATTCTTGTATTCACCATACAAACATTTGCCTTTGCCGGGATTCGAACCCAGGACCTCAGAGTAGGAGACACCTTGAAACAGGTGTATGTAGGTACCACTTTACCACGGAGGTCATCACAAGGATAACAAGATGCTTTATTATTGCCAGAAAGTTCATAGTACATTAACAATAGTACATAAAAACTTAGATACGGTAGGGGGTACTACATTAGTTAAAAGATGAAGAAACTAAATAGTTTTAGTGCTTAAATGGTGCATTCCATATCGATAATAATGATTTTATTCGACATCCTTACTGAAAAGGTCCCTTACAAAAAAGATTCCCATTTGAGCCAATATCTAAAATGTACAGTCACGTGCAATAACATAGAAACACTAAGCAACCTTGTCACATTACAATATTGAATGACATTTTTGGACAGAGAGAGCTTTTTTCCGTGTGCGTCAATGCGACAAGGTTGTAAACTATATACATGTCACAGGACTGTACCTAAAAATATTTACGAATAAATTCATGTCACGTTCTACAAGTTAGTTCTGAAACGTTCTTTATTTCAGTACCTGAAAGTAGGTCTTGAAGAGATTATATCGATATTATACAGCTGTTATACGCACCAGGCTTCGGACATCCTACTTGCAACTAATATTATAAATGCGAAAGTATGTCAGTTTGTTTGTTTGTTCCTCTTTCACGCCTGAACGGTTGAACGGATTTGGATGAAATTCGTTATGTAGAGACTTCATGTAGTAGACTAACGCATAGGCTACTTTTAATCCCGATATTCCCACGGGAACGGAAACCACGCCGGTGAAACCGCGGGCGGCCGCTAGTGGTTCATGAATCTATAAAATAACCTATCAAATACACTTGTCAGCAAAGAAAACGAGCCACTGCGTTATTTTCATATACTTAAACATACTCAATTTACAGTCTCATTATTCAAAACGTATAAACAGTTATGTAAACATTTGTACGTCGATATACGAGTGGAATACTTGACTTGCGAATAAGTCCCAAATATTCAAGAAAACTTTAAGTTTTGTGCAAAGTAAGAAAAACAAATGTTTAATTTTCATTATAATATAATATAAAGTTGTAGGTAACCGGATTGAGTGAATTTGTTTTATTTACTTTGCAGAAAACTGAGAGTTTTCTTGAATGTTTGGGACTTTTATTCGCAAGTCGAGTATTCGACTCATACATCGGCGTACAAATGTTTACATAACTGTTTATACGTTTTGAATAATGAGACTGTAAAGTGAGTTTGTTTGTGTGAAAATAACGCAGTGGTTCGATTAATTTGCTGACAATAAGTGGTTGTACAGCCACCAGCAATAATATGTTAACATTATAAATATATAACCTTATCACATTGACACACGGAAAAAAGCGCTCTGTGTCCACAAAAGACATTTGATATTGTAATGGGTCAAGGTTGTATAGTGATAACATCTTATTGCTCGTGACTTTACTACCAGTAGTAATTAATGAGTTGTACTCGTATTATATTTTGTACGTTCGCCAAACAAAATAAATTGTACAAAATCCTTTGACAGTAAAAGTTGGTGTATTTTTGACACGAATATTGTCGATTTACGGCGAAGGGACGGGGACGAGGTTGTAGGAGTTGGTAAACATTCGGGACCAACCGATTATGCTTTTAGGTGTATATTGTGATCAGGGTTGTCACCATCCTATTGTCGGTATTATTTCAGACCATACGTCAGTGACGTGAATATTTATTTGTCATTATGTTCATTATATTTATATGTCATGTCATTGTAAGATTTTTAAATAATGTATTTGCAATACAAAAATAAAAAAATACAATGTAAGTATTGTTTTACTGTCTAGTTTATAAAAAAAGCTGATCAAAATGTATGGAACAGGTGTTTTTACCGATTGCGTAGTTGCTTCAATAGTAAACGTTATTTGTATTGACAGATGGATATTACCACTCCCTAAGGCGTATTATAGTCACTTCCTCAACGGCCGTTGACTTTGTCTTTACTGGTTATCCATATATTTTTTCAAATTTTCGGGACAATAGATACGTCGTTTGACTTTCTGCAAGATAAAACTGTATGAAAATACGTTTTTGACGGGTTATAGAGTAGATAGTATACTTAACTTTCAAATTAATACGTTAATCTAAAATACTTATGATAATGATCATATTTTGCACAATAAGGTAGGTAGCACATTCTGAAAATTTTAATAAGGATATTTATTATTTACCTACCAGCGACAGCGCGCGGTTTCACCCGCGAGGTTCCCCGTTCCCGTGGGAATATCGAAATAAAAAGTAGCCTACGTTTTAATACAGACTTACTTTTTTTATTCTCGAAATAATTAGCTTATCCTAATCAGTTATGCTAACACAAAATTAAATGATATGCACAATTCACATAACACGCAATAACAAGCACGCACATACACACATGCACACACACGCCCACACACACACACACTCACGCCCACACACACACACATATTTAAATCCAACGCATGCACAAATATAATAAAATAGAAAAGTACGTAAACGAAAAACCTCTCACTTGATTGAACATGATGATGATCGTATAACACTCACAATATTGTAATAACATTAATATTAAGAGGAGCCTGTCTCTCATAACACAGGGTGACCTAATATGAGAGCAGATCTTAAAAATGTACCAAAAGTGTTTTTTTTTAATAAATGATTTTTACTTTTTACTTGTGCCAAATTTCATCCAAATCGGTTCAGTACTTTTTGCGTGAAAGAGTATCAAACATTCTCACAAACTTTCGCATTTATAATATTAGTAGTAAGAAGAATTGAAGATAAAATCAAGACAATCCTACTCTTTAAAAAAAATATTCTTAAACCTAAAAGTGCCAACCCGTTGACTAGGTGTAAAGTTTGGTAGCTCTTGTATCTACGTGTGTGCGCAATTTGAATTTTTATAGGAGAGAGAGAATTTGTTGAATACCAAATACAATAACAATGTGTTGGCACTCACGTTACTTACATACATAGGTAGGTACATACATCTTTTTGACCTGATTATGGATTGCAGATACTCGTTAGAAGAGATTCTGTAAAATAAATATTGATTTGTAGTTCGTTAAAGCTGGTCATAGACGATAGGATATGGATGATGGTTATGCCTGTAAGGTCAAAACCATAGATTTATCATCGGTCTCCGCGTGGCTACATCTAGATACCGCGCTTCATACATACAACGGATCAAAAAATGTGACTACAAACTTTGACTTTTTTTTCCAACCAACCGACTCGGATGCTATGGAGACTCACAGTAGACTGTGCCGTTTTTGCCAGAGTTAAACGGTCACAAGCTAAATGTATGACGGCGGTATCTAGTTTCAGCAACGCGGAGACAATAATAAATCTATGGTCAAAACCGTCATGCATAACCTATCGTCTATGGCCAGCTTTACTTAGGCATCCATACTGATGATATAAATGCGAAAGTTAGGTAGACGACGCGTTTGTGGCCCCAGGTGTGGCCACTTTGATCTAGTTCTTATTTTCAAACTGGCCAAAACCGAGTCAGTTACCATAACCGGGACCTGGAACCTAGCATAATTACGATATTTCTTAAAGACATGTTCTCCCTCTTCATTTTGCTTTCAAAATTATCTATCCAGAAACTAAATGTGGGCAAATAAATAAAAATATACTTATTCATTTACATTATTACCTATTTTTATTATATAAAAAAAATAAACAAATAAATTTATTTTACGGCTCCCACGCCTGTTCAATTAAAAAAAATAAACTAGACTAATCCAACAACGAGAAAAGCTACCCAACAAATTGGCTCGTTCGATATTGGAAGCGAAATTTACTCTTCAAATGTATTTCCCGGGAAAAACTTAAATAAATCATAGTGGCACTTAGTCTTTGCGGCTTTTCATTACTTGTATACTACCCGGAGTCGGTTAACGCTGGTAAATTAAATTTTCTAGGGAATTATCTCGGTACGATTACGTCCGGACTTAATAGAATGTGCTCCGTTGAAAATAAAAACACCCTGTTTCAGGAGAGCGGGTAAATAAATTAGTGCACCAGATAAAACATCTTGGTGGGAATCGTGTAATGGAAGCGAGCCGGGGAAAACAGGAAAAAGTTTAATATATTGCCTAATTTTTGCTGTGGATGCTATTAAAATAAAATATGTGAGGCATTTTTTTAATGATAATGAAAAGTTTTTTTAATACAGCGAGGATTTTCCATTTTATTTTCTCAAGGTCATAAGGAACCGTAACAAACAGTATTTTTAAATGTTGACCAGGTACCTTTAATCCGTTCAGTACAAATTTTGTACCTACTTGCATAAAGTATAAAATTTAACATAACAGACAATATAACTAATTTTAACAACTGTTTGGGTGTTTGGGTTTTTTGTATATTTAGCAAACATAGTTTTTAAGTTTCATAACATTTAGATTCGGCTGTGTTACATCATTATGTAGCGATTTTAATGAGTCTTGGATACTATATACGTTGTCGTTTGGGTTTGGTTTTGTATCATTTAAGTTACCTTTGTGTTATTATTTAATTTGAATATATCATTTGAAACAATTGAACATTTATCGTACACTAGCGGCCGTCCGCGGTTTCACCCGCGTGGTTCCTGTTCCCGTAGGAATATCGAGATAAAAAATATCCTATGTGTTAATCCAAGCTATTTACTAAATCTGTGTCAAATTTTATCCAAATCCGTTTAAAGTAAAAGAAAGTAAGAGAAAGTAACAAACAAACTGACATACCTACTTTCGCATTTATAATATTAGTAGGAAGTAGGATTTAACCAGATCTTTTTTGTCTTCTCCAAAAGGAAAATCGTTTGCTGGCAATGCGTTTCATTAGATGTATTATCTAAAAATCAACAAAACCTTTTTTATGCAATCAGAATGTAATAATGCACACATGTCAAGAAGTAAACATTAAATTTGCATATAAAATGGAATTTCCATGTTCCGTAAGAGAAAAATTTGTTTGGCGCCGTTAACCTCATATAAAATAAAAAATAAATTTTATATTCCTTAATCTGTTGATAAAAAGATATATATTTTGTTACTTTCTCAATGCATTTCAGCGGGTCTACCATCATCTATTAGAAACCACATGTCAGAACGTTTTATGTTTATTGAAGTTGTCACATTTTGACACACTTTACACTTTGGAGGCGAATTATTAACTTATCGTTACAATACCTTAAAGGCGATTATTTAAATGTTGAGTAGATTGTTTTAGCAAAAAAATATTCTAACAAGAAATACTGAACAAAAAGCATATTAAATACTAGCAGGATAGACGCCATCAGTTGTATTGTAACAACTGCTTCCCTGTTAAAAATATAAGTGATAGAAATAATTGTACCAAACCCAAGCCATTAAACAACAGCAAAGCCTAAACTTTCATGAAATCTGTTAGATAATGAGATCAGAATATTGAGTGTTCACGTGTTTATACGGGCACAATAGGAGGTGGTCGCAATTAGTGGAATGGCCACTGGGAACAAACGCGTTGCCAACAAAAGCGGCGCGAGACGAGGTCTTTCATTCCGTAGGGGTGAGGGGCTGAGGCCTGTCACGCGATATTTTGGCATAAATACCTGTGATTTGAAGTCGCTGGCTGTTACAGAATTTTTCGGAAAATATCTATTACAAATACACTAGTATGGTGATTGTAGAACGCAGGTAAATTAGTGGGTGGTATGACCACTGGGAACAAACGCGTTGCTCACAAAAGCGGCGCGAGACGAAGCTTTTCATTCCGTAGGGGTGACGGCCGAGGCCTGTTCCGCGATATTTTGGTACAAATTCTGTGATATGATGTCGCTGGCTGTTTCATCATTTTTCGAATTCTATTATCTATTATATAAATACACTAATCTTTTATATAAAAAACACTAATAAGGTGATTGTAGAACGAAGGTCAATTAGTGGAATGACCACTGGGAACAAACGCAACAAAAGCGGCGTCCCCGATCTCAAGGCGCTGGAACAATTACTCGTGGAGCTGGGATAGCTGCAGTGATCAGACCTGACTAGAGATGTAAGGCCGGTATTATACAATTTGTATCATTTAGTATAATACGAAAATACCGTATTAAGCCGTATTATAAAAAATCCAACGGTATTTTTCGTTTTATGTGTTTTACAAGTTTACACGCTATGTACATACTTTATAAAAAGAAACAAAATTTAATGACCGACTTCAAAAGCTAAAAAATAAATTCGAAAAACCAAACAAAATCAAATAAATAAAAACCCGTAGTTACAGCGAAAACCGTCTTCAAAATATACTTTTTGGAGTCGGTGCCAGTCAAGGCATCCATGGTGCAGTCTACATTCCACTACAATATAGGTAAGTACAGGTACGTTTATTTTGTCCTAGTTCCGATGACCATGACGTGTTGTCTTCATTCCATTAAATGGTGCTTTTTGGGAGCAAATGCACCAACTTGAAAGTATACCCTTTCGAACAAAACAAGGATTATTCAAATCGGTTCGTAAATTACTGAGCACTGATGACTGTAACAAAGATAAAAAAACATACACACGAATTGATAACCTCCATTTTTTAACGCGGGGGACCGATCAAAGACAGTTTAGACGAAACTTACAATAAACAACAGTGCCAAATCGCACGATATTGACGAGCGGGTGTTAGTGTAGAGTTTGTTCATAAGGCGCACCGAGCCGAGCCGAATCGAATCGCATATTCATTATCATCACATTCATCACCACCATTATCATCATCATCGCCACCATCATCATCGTCATCACCGTCATTATTATCCTCACCACTACTACCATCATCATCATGATAAAATCGGACGGACGAAATCGGGATGGGATAGTAAAGAAATGCGATTTGATTCGATTCGGCACGCAACAGCGCTTAATAAAGATTACTTGCACTAATTTGAAGCAATCTGACTATCATCATCACTTTTATGATTTTACATTTGACTATTTAGTTATCAGTTATCAATGATATGTGAAAAAATCGCAGAAATTTTTATTTATTATATTTTATTGTAAAAATACGATAAATACCGTAATATTAATATATTTTAAATCTCTAGTTTTGACACATCACACATCTCTAGTATTGGAGAGAAGAAGAAGATTACATATAAAATGTATCGGCGTTCAATATTTGCTACTTCATAATTATTCACGCTGACCGTCAAACAAGATACTCATAATAAAAGTCACAGTGACATACATGCGTCTGCGAATCACGCCTCCATTCATTCTTCCAAATGAGCAAACTGCAGTGGCGATGGGGAAGATTTGTTGTTAAGAATGAAGGGCTGGCGTGCGAGCATTGTTCACCGCAGTCTATTTTGTTGGCCAATTGAGGCAGTGCTCTAATCAAAATGACGTAGGCTTTGGGATTAATTTGTTTTATTGACTGCTATCTCTTTTTGTTTGAACAGTGGCGCGGAACATAGGTACATGTACGATTTTATTGTTTTTATTTACCACGAACAAAAACACTATGTTCAGTATTTAAAAATAGGGTTCCTACACTAGTTGAAAGACAGCAAGGAAACGTCTGATTACTATTGCAAACCCTTGGGATCTATTAATAAGTATGTATTTTTCTCAATTGAACCTACGTAGTTCGAAATATTTCTGCATTTCTTTCAACAAAGCGAGTTTCGTCTATGATTTATGTAGCCACTAGTTTCTGTACTTATCAATCATCAGTTGGACTACATTTTGCAGTGGTTTAACAATCGCATCTTGTCAAAATACAATTCAGCTTTACCATTTCCTATTATATACCGGACGTGCAAGAATCATAATAATACGTACAACTAAACTTCATAACGGCAAGTTAATGTAGCATCGTGTTTAGTTACAACAAACTTGGAGCTCCTATCATTACCTTAAGCTACCGCTCGGCAGACGCTCAGAACTGTTAAGTTTCCGTTTGTACATACATATGTACAATTGTACACGCTTGGAGGAAATTGTGTCGCCGCATCCACGTCAACGAACGTTGTATTGAAGCGACGCGACGAAGTTTGCGTGATAGCAAGGAATATTTTAATTTGTATGTGCTAAATGCATGCATGCGTAATTTCCCATGTATTTTTTCACTAATATTCCTTTTTTGTTACAGCTACTATCATTACGTTAAGTTACCCTCGGCAGACGCTCAGAACTGTTAAGTTTCCGTTTGTACATACATAATATATACAATTGTACACGCTTGGAGGAAATTGTGTCGCCGCATCCACTGCAACGAACATTGTATTGAAGCGACGCGACGAAGTTTGCGTGATAGCAAGGAATATTTTAATTTGTATGTGCTAAATGCATGCATGCGTAATTTCCCATGTATTTTTCACTAATATTCCTTTTTTGTTACAGCTACTATCATTACGTTAAGTTACCCACGGCAGACGCTCAGAACTGTTAAGTTTCCGTTTGTACATACTATGTACAATTGTACACGCTTGGAGGAAATTGTGTCGCCGCCTCCACGTCAACGAACGTTGTATTGAAGCGACGCGACGAAATTTGGGTGATAGCAAGGAATATTTTAATTTGTATGTGCTAAATGCATGCATGCGTAGTATTTTTTCACTAATATTCCTTTTTTGTTACAGCTACTATCATTACGTTAAGTTACCCTCGGCAGACGCTCAGAACTGTTAAGTTTCCGTTTGTACATACATATATACAATTGTACACGCTTGGAGGAAATTGTGTCGCCGCATCCACTTCAACGAACGTTGTATTGAAGCGACGCGACGAAGTTTGCGTGATAGCAAGGAGTATTTTAATTTGTATGTGCTAAATACATGCATGCGTAATTTCCTTTGTATTTTTTCACTTATATTCTTTTTTTGTTACAGCTACTATCATTACGTTAATTTACCCTCGGCAGACGCTCAGAACTGTTAACTTTCCGTTTGTACATTGTACATGTAGAATTTGTACACGCTTGGAGGAAATTGTGTCGCCGCATCCACGTCAACGAATTTAGTATTGAGGCGACATTTGTGTGATAGCGAGGCATCTTTTTTAACCGACTTCCAAAAAGGAGAAGGTTCTCAATTCAGTTGGTATGTTACAACGATTACGCCGAGAATTCTGATCCGATTTACGGGGTTTTATTTCGATGCGGAATAGTTGCCATTTGGTCGCATATAAATTTGGTTTAGTCTGGACCAGTAGGTTTCTTTCATGAGCATTTTTGTTAACTTGGACGATGTAATTTTAAACGATACTTCTGTTTATAATGTACATGAAACCTAATGTAATCTAGAAAAAATCCTTCTGTAGTTTACAAAACCACCTATTACAGACACTAAAAAGTAAAAAATTTAAAAACTGTGTTAAAAAAACCGACATCAAAAACTAAAAAGCAAACAATGAGCCTTTTGGAGTCGGTGCCAGCCAAGGCAAGAAAAATAAAAACATATCAGGGCGACAAGATGCTTTTTTCTAGTATATATTTACTTGTTTAAAAATTATCACATAAAATTAGCATTGTAAAATGCAAAATTAAAAAGTTATAATTAAATGGCTGTTTCATCTTAATCGATAATCAAACACCTGTAAAAAAATCTTTCGAATGCGAGGATATTTCTATCAATGATGAAACGACGGTGGCCAACACCGTAGAAAAGGTGAATATACTACACAATTTTAACGTGTTCTCATAGGTCTCTGTAGCATAATTGGTCAGTGCATTGGGCCGGATTCCCAAGGATGCGGGTTCGTGTCCCGTCAGAGCGAAATGAGACAAGTTGCTTTTTTCTAGTATATTTACTTGTTTAAAAATTATCATAGTACAACTTGTACACGCTTGGATGATATTTCTTCGCCCCATCGAAGTCAACGCAAATAGATTTTTAGGTAGGTACTGTGGAGATCGTATAATGTCTCCGCACTACAAGCAGGCCGCTACACCGCTATTGCTAGCTGGTTTTGTTTATGATAAAATTAAGAAAGGAGAGGCCCGTCTTGTGTAGATATGGACGGTCGCCTTTTCAAATAAATTATATTTATAAAACTATAAAACATAAATTAATTGATTGAATATAACAATATTATCAGTCGAAGCGAGTGCTTATATATATCAAGAATTACGTCCCCGCTACAGTACTATGCGTGTGTATTCCCAATTATTCGTCGCTAGGAGGTAAACCGCAGCTGCACTATGCCCAAACTGCAATTAAACGACGCACTCGATGTCCCGATTGCCGTTTACTTGCTGAATCTCTCCACCTACCGAATAGAAGTAAGTAGATTATTTGGTGAAGCCTATGAATTATTACTATTTATCGTTGCTAATTAATCGATTAATAACCAATTAAGTGTAATAGTGTAATATTGGAAAGAATCAACTCGGCCACAAGTGAATTCTCAGACGGGTCTCGAACCCACGACCTTTTGAAATCCGGTCCAATCAATTAAGTGTTGTCACTATGAACCTTTTGAAGAACTCTACTTTCATTCATTCTTCAGACATGGGTTGACTAATAGGTGGGTATGGTGATTTTTGATAAGATGAGTCTTGTGGACGTTACGTATCAAACAAACAGTAATTAGTTTTGATGAACACTTCATATAAAACTGGAATGTATGTCAAAAAAACGAATCACTCAGCCATTACTCGTGGTTAGATCGATCACATATCACACTTACCTAATACCTACACCAAATTTTGCTTACAGAAGTATTGCACATAAAAATTAAATTTCACCAACCTAACGCTCCCTTCACAAAAACAAAGGGCAATTTATTTTTAATAGCACACCATGTAGAACTGGACAGATATCAAAAACGAATTACTCAGCCATCACTCGTGTCTAGATCGATGCTGTCACTAATTATGATACAGTAGGTTAATATACTGTAGTTAGTTATATATTACGACTTTTGCATAGAATACTTCGCATAACAATCAAACAATAACACTCCCTTCGCAAAAGCGCACAGTAATATATTTTGACTAGCGCGCCATATATAACTGTACAGACATCAATAAAAACCAATTACTCTGCCATCTCTCGTGGCTAGATCGCTGCTGTCACTAATTATTTTACAATAGTTTAACATACCTTAGTTATATATATATATATATATAATTATATAATCTGTGGTTATAAACTCCAAATTTTACATACAATAATACTACATATAACTATCAAACACTAACGCTCCCTTAGCAACAGCACACTGCAATATATTTTGATTAGCACACCATATAAGTAGCACACAGACATCAAAAACGAATTACTCGGCCATCACTCGTAGCTAGATCGATATTGACACAAATCCTTATACAATATCATATCATACTTACTTATACCTATATCAAATTTTGCATACAGTAGTATTGCACATAACAATAAAATTTTATCAAACTAAATCTCCCTTCGCAAGCACACAGCAATATATTTTGATTAGCGCACCATATATAACTGGACAGACATCAAAAACGAATTACTCAGCCATCACTCGTGGCTAGATCGGCACAAAGGACAGTCCCCGAGTGGCCGGGATTAATGGCTCTTTTTATATTACTACCTACTTTTAAGGTAGATATTATTTACGGTAAATATAATGCCGTTTATTCTACTTTTATGTGGCTCAACAATCCCAATGCTAATTCTGTGGATATGAAATTATAAGCCCGCATGGTAAAAATGTTCTAATTCTGCTACTCAACTAATCAAGTAGTACATTGTAACATAGTTATTATTGTGTGATCTGTCTTTCTTTGTTGTCCACGTGTAGACGAAAAAGACTATATTGTAATTTAATAAAAGTCAATAAATGTCATTCTGAATAACAGTGTGAGGTTTCTTTGTTACAATTTGTTTTCATATGGGCTCAAAAAAGATCTAAGTGTGGGAAGAATCTGTGAAAGACTACTACTACATTTGTGTGATTCATTGGATATTAAAGTACATTCCCATACAATAATAGGGTCTCATTTATAAACGCTTTATCACAAAGTTTCAAGTAAATACTTAAAAAAATAATTTAGCTATAGAAACATGTGTCTATTTTATGTTAAAGCGTTGTTTAATAAAGTTATAAATTAATTTGAATTCTTAAGTTAATTTTAAAAAGGTATTAAAGTTATAAATAAGTGTAATTAAAATAAACATCTAGCTTTGTGTTACGGCTATCAGAAGCATTCACTTATAATTTATTTCTGGTTGGGGTTCGAACAACATCGAGGATTGTCCTGGCGCAGTGCTAGTACTGCGTCATCGGCCAATTGTAGCTGGCCGTCTTTTCAAAAACAATATTATCCAACTAATATTATAAATGCGAAATTATTTCAGTTTGTTTGTTTGTTACTCTTTAACACAAAAACTACTTAACAAATTTGAATGTTTGCCACACAGATATAAGATAGCCTGCTACTTTTATATTCCCACGGGAACGGGAACCACGTGAGTGAAACCGTGGACGGCCGGTAGTTTTGAGTACTTATATTTTTCTCATTATTGCTCTTCATTTGTCATTGCTATCAGTGCCATCCATTCTAAGATAAACTCAGATTGCCTGATAGAGATTACCTTCTATGATAACGAGATGGATACTTTCTGTAATGCTTGTTGATATTAACTTTTGTTTACAGAGTTACGATGACGACTACCGTTCCTCAGTGGATAATTATAGGTATTGATAATAATTAAGTTGTTAAGATTTGTTTATATTTTACACAAAATACATATTTTAACAGAATAATTATTTATATACACAATTATTTAATTAACAATGAATGAAATTTAATAATGAATTAACTGATATCGCATCAAAAAGCCTAAACTTTCAAAAAACAATTTCAGAGAATTGACAGACAGACAGAGAGTACTTAAAACGAGGTTCGGTCTCGACACTTTGAATTGACTTCAAAGTTTTACATAATTCATTAAACTTTCTTGTTACAAATCGAAGAAAGTAAGCAACTCATTTTACGGAGACAGCACTCTTAATACTGATGCTTTTAATACAGTCGAACGTATTACAAACAAGAGAAAAGGGAAAACGATGGAGATCGAAATAAAACACCAATATGTCACGTGAATGTTACTTTTAACTCAATTACAAGTTTAACTATAAATCAATTGATGGCGGAAAATCGTGGAGCACCGCTGTACGCACCCTTCCCCTCGACGACTATTTTCGCGCAGACGTAACGATTGCGGCCGGTGGCGCCGCGCGGTGGAAATCGGTACCTTTTGACAGGCGGCTAAAATGGCCGCGTGAACACGCGATCTGCCACGCTGAACTCGCTACGTAAGTCACGCGAAGTTTATTACTTAACATTCGGCGCGCCGAATTATGTTATAGTGCTTTTATCGGACTACTACGTTGCGTTCCGTGATTTCAATGGCTCTCCACCTCGAGACTGCGTTGCAGCGAAAGTTGAATTTCAAGATGACCACGGTAAGTGCATGCCGCCCGCCTAGCTGCGTATCGATCCCGGCCCGCGTGCTCTAAACATATGGTTCTGCTACGACAGCGTAGCAAGTTATAACCTCGCACATGTGTGCGTGCAACCTTCGCGAATTCAGCTGTTTTTCCACGAATGATCAAAAATGTTTAACAAATATAGAAACCGTTTGCCGGATTGTTTGAACTCCGCGTAAACAGGTAAATAAACACTTGTAGAATACATGCTACGTTCAGTTTTATCTTTCGTTCAAGTACCTAACTTGAATGCTATTTATAGGTAGGCACAGGGTAATGTTTATAAGCCAAAATTACTTTTCGCGTTTACAAAAGAGATTATGTATGAAACTTTTGCTTTTAAAAAGTTACTTTCGATTGTTATTTTTTTCTGCGGGTTTGATGAAAGGTGGAAGGATTCCTTTTCTTAAGCATTCGTGTATACGAGTATCGGTATGTGTTTTTTTATTATTTTGGACTTCTTTTAGGGGCTTATAATATATCTCAGTCGTAGTCGTCGTCGTCGTTGTCGTCGCCTCAGTCACATGACACCCACTGCTGGGTATCTGTCAGTGATACACAAATAATTCGGTCTCTACTTACCTCTTCTTTACATTACTTATCGGCAGTTTAAGTAGCTACTTATATTCGTTGCTTTCCTCGCAGCAAATGTATTTATTGCTTTGCTGAATCACAAGTAAAAAAGAGGAAAACTGTTGCTTACATGCAACACATGGGTCGTAGTCGTAGTCGTGTTTGGTACTTGTGTCCCACAATTTCTGACGAAAGTTAAATCATCTTCCGTGATAGTAACGATAGAAAGAAACAGAAGACGATTCAAAGAAGATGTTTACTTATTACGCTTATTGTTTTTCACGCGGAAAGTCTTAATTAGTTACTTTTGTCAGCAAAACTGGTCATGATAAGTTTTATCTAAAAATGTTTTTAACAAAATTATATTAGGTCTTTTAAAGTAACGTCCTCTCACCGTTGAAAATGCGCAAAGGCAAGAATAATGAGTAGTAGTGTTGCTGCGTTCTGTAATTACTTTGAAATTCAATTTACTTTTATAAAACTCTTTAGAGGATACTGCTGCTTTATCAGTTCAACCTCTTCTCGGAAAGTCATTTATACGAAAATCTAGTAGGTATACAAGTTTGATTTATGTACATGACTGACTACATATTTTCCTAAGCAATTATTGACTTAATTGGAACTGAACAGCTAATTTCGCTCAAAATTAAATCGGCTTGTGTTTCGACTGTGGTGGTTATTAATTTTCAGTTTGAAGTTGCTATAAATGGTTTCCTAAACTTGTTCTTCATTTAAATTTAAATAATTTCTACGAATTTCAAGCCTTTAATTTAGTACTCCGGTACTCGTATTTCTTAAAATAGCATCTGAAGTCCGAGTTGCGAAAGTTGATCAGATAAAATGTAACATCGCCTCCCACGTTGGCTAAAGGTCAATGAAATACTTCGTTAAAACGCTTAAAATTTAATTACTTAATTACTTCTTGAAGTTGCATGTCTTAGGATAAAATTTTGGTCTCGACTTTTGTCCGAGTACAAAATGCGGTTTATATGATTTTGACATACGCGGTGGTCAAGTCAGTGCCGGGAAAAATAGCCCTCTTGTCACACATTTAGAACTAACTAGAGGCCGCCCGTGGTTTCACCCGCGTGGTTCCCGTTCCCGTGGGAATGTCGGGATAAAAAGTCTCCTTTGTTTAATCCAGGCTATCTACTATCTTTTTGCCTAATTTTATCCATATCGGTTCAGTAGTTTTTGTGTGAAACAGTAAAAAACATCAATCCATCCAAATATCCTCACAAACTTTAGCATTTATAATATTAGAAGGATAGGATGATGATTCATATTCATATTCATTTATTCCACATAAATTTGTTTGTTTTAATTGGTAATTACTATATAGCTGTTATACCTAGCTACTGCTCGCACTATGTAAACTAGCCGTATTTATGTCTTGTGGTACAGGAGTGCAATTTTGAGAAGACGAGTAGCAGTTTCGTTTGAAATCTTGACGAATGCCAACCTTGGAGATTATAGCAAACCTACTAATTTCAAAGTGAGGGTACATACCGGATAATAATTGAACAAATATCAAAATGTGATAAGTAGTTGTTAAACAAGAAAATATACTAGAAAAAAGCAACTTATCGCTCTGACGGGACTCGAACCCGCATCCTTGGGAATCCGGTCCAATGTACTGACCAATTATGATGCAGAGAGAGGACACGTCGAAATTTTTTAGTATACTCACCTTTCTACGGTGTTGTCCACCGTCGTTTCATCAAGATATCGAGAGAAATATCCTCGCATTCGAAAGAAACATTTTTACAAATGATAGTCTATCGATTAAGATAAAACAGCCATCTAATTATAAGTTTTTAATTTTGTATTACAATGCTATTTTTATGTAATAATTGTTAAAGAAGAAAATATACTAGAAAAAAGCTGCCTATTAAAACTTTATAAGAGATAAGCACATTTTGTCGTTAAAAAAAGAAGGTGTTATTCGTCTGTATAGAATAGATAGAGGATTTGACGACTTTCGTGTTAGAGTGGGACGTACACCGGTTTCAAGGTGTCGCCTACTATGAGGTCCCGGGTTCGAATCCCGGTAGGGGCAAATGTTTGTATTATGAACACGAGCATTTGTACCCGAGTCATGGACCTTTATATATATATTTCTACACATAAATACCTATAAATGTATGATTATAATATGTATTTATATCCGGTACCCTAGTATCCCATAGCACAAGCCTTACAGTGCTTACTTTGGGGCTAGGTTAATTGGTGTGAGTGTAAATTAATTTTAAATTTAAATTTAATAAAGTGTACTTTCCAAAAGTTAATACGTTAGACTGACACTATAATAAAGTAATGAAAATAACAGATTTTCTTAATGACAGACATAACTATATATTTCTGTAAGTGCGTTTTAAAAATATGTATTTTTTTTGTAGTGTGTCTATACGCTGTATCGTAATACAGTAATACTTAAAATGAGTATCTTTTTATCCACACACGAAACGAGCTATTGTTACTAATCTACTGTTAACTGTAAAAAAGACGTAAAGTATTCATATTACTTAATTAAAACATAATTAGCGTATATATACTATGTATCTTTACGACATAAAACAACATTATTATGTATTAAAAATAGTCATGGTATGCGACAGACAATTAAATATCGTTTCCGATTTTAAATTGTTCATTGTGGGAAGGTCTTAATACTCTGAAAAAGCATTATTTAATTAAAACTGCAAGACCGTAAAGTTTTCGTAATGAGGATGCTATTGAAAATTAAGAAATAAACTACAAAGGTAATTAATATAATAAGAAAATGCTCAGGCTCAGTTTACTTTGTCATCGTGTAATGAAATTGTTGTTAATAGTTTAAATTACAAATACCATTCGAACTAAAAAATCAGTAAGTAGCACGCTGGTTTTCGAGAAACTCGCGCATTCCGCGGAAGCCAAAATCTATTTGTAATAAGCTGTTAGCAAAAAGTTAATTTCTTAAAAAATCACATCCAAAAACAAACACGCGTCAAGGTAAATTGAGCGTCAAAGTGTAATCTTACCGACCCTTTACATTACCATTCACCCAACGTGGATGTTATTCCAACAAATAGATAACATAACAATGTTCACGCTCAACGCTTCTTAAATTATACATAATGGCAATAGACAGACAGGGCTAAGTTGTGATGGGGTTTTGGGGCAGTGAGCATTCCACTACATGTCCCGATCAGCCCAAATGCGCTTCGGGCAAATTTTAAAATGTCTCTTGTATTTAGAATCGAGCCTATGGAATTCTCTTAGGCACTGTTTGTAATACTTAACGCTACGGTACGATAATAGCGTAGCTATAGTCGAATATGGCAGCGTAAACGTTACGTTACGTCAATCAAACGATAGCTTCACTTCAATCATCGTACGCTATTCTAGCGCGACCAAGATGTATGCGTGAGCCTATGTGAATGGGTTCTAAAGTAGATGAAACAATCTGTTCACCCCAAAAAACCAGCCAAGTGCGAGTCGGACTCGCGCACCGAGGGCTCCGTAAAATATTTTTTATTATATGATGTAACTAAAAATTTACGGCTTTCGCAATTTTTCCTTTATCTGTACTATAAGACGATACTTCGTACCAAATTTCAAGATTCTAAGTTCACGGGAAGTACCCTGTAGGTTTTGATTCCCATGCGAGTTTCGAAAATTTGCAGATCAAACTTCTAAGCATTGCTTTGGCTTATAAGTTTGATTTTTTCACAGCTCCAATGGACAGTAGACCTGAGTATTAGATATAAATTTCAGTTTGATACCTCCACGCGTTCCTGAGAAAAACGGTCTTGACAGACGGACGGACGGACAACGAAGTGATCCTATAAGGGTTCCGTATTTTCCTTTTGAGGTACGGAACCGTAAAAATGGACTTTCTTGACATGAATTTAAGAAATTGTTTAAAAACTGCTTAAAATTCAAATTCATCGCATATCTAACTGGTTGTATAGCAACGCTAATCTGTCCTAATAGGATGTAGCTGTTCGTTAGAGCTTTGCGCTTAGGAGCATTACGTTTTATTGCTTTTCTGCGAATCTCGTTATATCCCCGAAGTAAAGGTACTCAAGTAAACCCAAACGGAAGGGTCCGTACAGTCTTCGTATAAAACGACGCCTTATCTCGATCCATGTTTGATTCAACATGTTAATAGTATTTTTATCTTAAATAAAATATTATATGTTGTAGAAGCAAATTCTATTTATTGTTCTTCAAAGTACCTGTAATATTGATAAGTAATGCTTCTGTTTTTTTTTTTCAAATCTCTATATAAACTTTTATCCTCTACTTGTATCCACAGTAAAATTCTATGTCTTATTTCCAACTCCATTGTGCAACTTAAACAAAAATTTCAAAGATTTGCGCATCTAAAGTACACAACACCGATTTGGTCAAGTTGAGATAACTTTACAAACTATAAAAGTCCAGGGTGGCATACACATATATATGATGTAAATGCATAATTTTAATACATGTTTATTGTGGTTAGGTATATACCAAATATAAAACTCACAAATTATTAAGTAACAATTTTTTTTAATGCCAGATATAATAGTTACACATAAATCTCATTACTTTATTAGAAATATTTCCTTCATAGCTGTTCGACCTTCGCAACTTTCATGTATTGAATACTACTGAATAGAGATATTTTTGGGTTTCGTACTTACCTCGAGATTCCTTTTGTTGGTTAATACTTAAATATATAGCATTGAGTAATATTAAGTTTAATATATCATAAGCAATGTAATGTACTTACATAGTACGGCATGTTTGGCGTAGGGGTATAGCTATCGCCTTCTGCGAAAAGGGCGTGAGTTCGATTCCTGTATAAGACATCAGGGCCCAGGAAGTTATACCTTAAACAGACTTGTTTTTTTTTTCAAAACTATTATTGATAAATTTTTTGTTGACATTTTGGCGTTCCAAATTTAAATGTTATCATTTAATTCCGGGCATTTTCATAGTTTGCTTTCAAGTTGAGAATATATGATATTTAATACGTGCTGCAGATGCAGGTGGTGTGTAAGCCAATAGTAGATTATGCACTAAGGGGATAAAGCAGTGTCTTATGTCACGGGCAGCTTATTGAATCCTGAGTGAAATGAAGGATTCTGTAGACGTTAATTCCTGAGCGAAGCGACGGAATTATGGTAAGAATCCTGAATAAAGCGAAGGATACAAGCCTGCCCAAGGCTAAGACACTTTTATCCCCGAGGAGCATACTCTACTTTATACACCTACTGTGCCTAATGTGACGTTAAATAAAATAGAAATTATTAATTATAAAACTAATAAATGATAACAATTCGCGGCAAAAATATCGAAAGGATTGAAAATCACCGATTTTTTCTTTAGATATTTAATTCCGTAGGCAATGCAATGATAATTTTCATTATATCTGTGTGTGACTAAGAGTCTAGACTACACACATTCACAATTTGATGATTTGCCATGTTTTACTGATAAGTAAGACTAAAGACACGAAAAAACACGGAAATGAAAGAGAATAGCTATTACATTATATTTGAATGTGTGCACAATATCACATAATTCCAATTTCAGTTTATATTTTTCATAGGAGCAAAATCTCTTTAGAATGTCAATTTTATAGTTAAAAACTCCTTGGACCAGGAAGTTATGCCTTGAACAGACTTGTTTTTTTCGAAATTATTTTTGATAGAAGTTTTTGTCGACATTTTGGCGTTCCAAATTTAAAAGTTATCTTAATTACCC
Organism: Chrysoteuchia culmella; assembly: GCA_910589605.1. NCBI lineage: Eukaryota > Metazoa > Arthropoda > Insecta > Lepidoptera > Crambidae > Chrysoteuchia > Chrysoteuchia culmella. The sequence continues at coordinate 12,483,730 of OU342651.1, read as the reverse complement.
AAGCGAAGTTTCATATAACATTAGCTCCCTCCGTGCATTAATAGCTTACTTTCAAGTTGAGAATATTTCAAATAGGCTGTTACAAGTACTTATGAACGTCAAAGAAGCTACGCCATCGGTTCACAAACCCTACGGCGGGAGACCTTGTAATATTTGATAGTGTTACCTTGTAATATACGTGCTACAGATGCGGGTAGTGTATAAAATAATTTAAAAACCCCCGACTTAATTATCCGTGGGGGGTTTTTAAATTATTTTATCCTTTTTCGATTACATTTTAACCGTCGTGGGTATTATCATTTTTTTTTGTTTTTATGTGAATGAAGACTAAATTAATTTCTTTACCATTTTTCTCTTATTGAGGTAGTCGATGGTTAGAATTTTTTTAATATTATTTCGAGTCGACTTTAACATTTTGTTTGTTTTCACAAATATTTGGCTTAAAAAGGGATATTAACTACTTTGAAAACGTCAAAGAATATTCCTGTGGGCTTCAAAATATTTGTTTTCAATGGCGGTAGTCACTTAGACTTAGATACCTTCTAATTTAAGAAGTTACTACAGCTAAGAACTATAATATGTACCAATATATCATTATCATCTTATTATGAATTTTATCACAATTTGGCAACCAAGTATTAGTTTTGTTTGAAAACGATTTGTGTGTAATGGTTCGACCGTTCAAGAGTTGGGCTGCCTATCATATCATTGTGGGTTCGACTTCCACAGGACACAAATATTGAACACCTAGCTTTCCGCCCGCGAAGAAATTGAATTGTGTCATTGTCTACCCAAAGTAAAAGCTTTTAGTTTTGGGCTAGACGGTGTTATCATAGTCTATATAAAGGAGAATGTAGGGTAGACCTGGTTGTGACCACTATATGCCCTGGTTATTTATTTATTCTTCATGCACAATAGTACAACCGTGGGCTTAATGCCTTAGGTATTCTCTACCAGTCAACCTTAGGGTGATGTGGAGACTAGTAATAGGTAGGGTGCACAAACAGTGTAAAAACAACAAAAAAGGATTTACAAATTATAATAATACTTATATGTAGATAATATATACTTACTTACTCTCTGTACATAAATTGTAAAAATATTATAAACTAAATTAACATAAATAAATATACTATATTATATAATTATACATAAAATAAATATGCATAAACTTCTAGAATAGACATTTAAGACGTGGCTGCTTGTTCTGACAGAAATTTGCGCAACTTAGTGTTGAAGGCATACCGACTGGTTGACATTCTTATTAAGGAAGGGCGTTCCACAGAAGAATAGGATAAAAATAAAAATAAAATAAATATTTCCATACAACCACACCAATTATCTAGCCCACGTTAAGTATCATGAAGAACTTGTGTTATGGATACTAGATAACGCATAAACATACTTATATACTTTTTTTTTGTAAATACATACATAATATACATATTAAACATCCAGACCAAGACAAATAGACATGTTCATGCACACAAATATTTGTCTTGTCCGGGGATCGAACCCGGGACCTCTGGCGCAGAAGGTGGGGTTAGTACCCCTGCGCCAAACAGGTCGTCACCTGTTTGGCGCAGGGGTACTAACCCCACTTTCTGCGCCAGAGATCGAACCCGGGACCTCTGGCGCAGAAGGTGGGGTTAGTACCCCTGCGCCAAACAGGTGACGACCTGTTTGGCGCAGGGGTACTAATAGGATAAATAAAGGGTGTGTAATAGGATAAATAAAGAATGAAGAATTAATGACATCAGAGCGATGAGGAGGACAAATTAGTTTATTATTTTATTTATTAATGTTATACAAAGTGATACATCAATACAAAAACAACCGAGTGACTAAAACCCAATTAGGTTTGTCCAGCCACGCGTATTCGTCAAAGTAGGTGGTAAACATAAACAATACAACTAAGCAGTGTTCTTATAAACATAATTGTATTTCTTTAAATAAACGGTTGGAAGAAGAAGATTTATATCGTGAGAGATCATAAGAACTGGAAACGAGAATTAGAAGAATTTAGTAAGGAAAATAGCGTAGGGTTATGACTACTTTAATGTAATCTTTAATTACTTTATAGATTTACGGTCGGTTTCAATGACCTACCTATAGGTAAGCCTAGAGATTTTTGATAGTCAGACCGGAATAACAGCGGTATTGAAACTGGCCGATAAAGGTAAAGTGGCCAAAATCAGGGTTTGTACCTTATTTATACTCTACCTGATTCGCTTAGCCTCGCCAGAAATGTTCTCAATAAATCTTCTGCTTTATAAAACATTGACAATCCTTCTAGTCTCTCATTTTTACATTGCTCCTTTCCCCAAAAGTAAGTATGGAAATCAATTAAAATTCACCGTCGTTTTAAAGACTGCCACGAGCGGTATCGCGGAAGCCGATTAGATACTCTCTCTCAACAGTACTTAGGCTGTTGTTTGTTGTTCTTAATGAGCAGTGCCAGCCAACTTGGGCCTGTCCTTGCCTCAATTAAGGCTGGAAACACGACTGGAGTGTTGTCGAAATGGTTTGTTACTTTGAGTCCTGACGCCTAAAACTTCGCTCCGATTCAGCGGCAGACGTAGACAACGTTCTTAATTTAGTAGGCGTTAATTTCTGGTACATTATTAAGTATGTACTTTGTACTTTAAATTAATGTACCTATGTTCAAGTTCAGTGCCTTAAAATATTTTGGTTAGTTAATTTTTTAACAGTCTCGCTGTCATTGATGTCGTCGGTGGTAAGTAGTAACACCTTGAAGATTCAACAGCGATTAAATTAGTTTTTCTTAAAATATAATGTCGAATTTGGCTTTCATCAACCCTACATTTTAATAACGTAAGTACTTGCTTCATAATAGTTGTATAGAACTAAGTAATTTTGAATCAGTCAATACAATATGTACCTCTCCAGCTCGAAAAGGGCGCTTTTGGCGCGTAAAAACTCCCAGCAAAATCAATTTTTGTTGCGAATGTGAGGCAAAGTGCTTTTATAACTTACACCACTTTTTGACGTGCCCGACCCGTGGTACAACTGCGATGTCCAACTGGTTGTACTACGGAGAAGTAAAGTTACCCATAGTTCAACTGGTTGTTCTATTGGGAAATATCTTTACCAATGGTTCAACTCGAGTGAGTTGTTCTTTCCTAGGTCCAACTAGTTGTACTACTAGGAATTGAATGTATCTATGGAACAACTACTGGTAATAAACAGGAAAAGGTTATATATAAATGCTTAAGTGCAATGCAATTACTACCTCTTTTGATTAATTGTCTATTGATGATTAAAAAGTTGATATTGACGCTTGAATATTTCTCGTTTTCACACGATACCTTAGTAAAATGTCGGAAAATTGTGAAGTTTCTTCCTAGATCGCATCATCGCTTACCATCAGGCGACATAGTGGTCAAGCGCTAACCTATACATAATAAAAAAAAATTAAGTAAAGGCGGTAATGTTTTATTATCAAAAGGTCGACAATTTTACAAAGTGAAAGCTTTTAAAGGTGAGTCGCGTAGCGCATATTGGCGGTGCTCTATGTACAAAAAACTCAAATGTTCTGGATCTGTTACATTTAAGGTACGACTGTATGTATGAGTATTAGAGTGCGTTTCCACTGACGCGGAGCTGTGTGGAGTGCAGAGGAGTGGACCGTGAAGTGGTCAATCATAGTGCTCGTAATCTCCCTCTGCTTCACATAAATGTAAAAATCAAAATCAATATCATTTATTCAGTCTAGGCTATTACAAGCACTTATGAACGTCAAATAAGAGCTCCGCTCCACTCCGCTTCAATGAAAACAGTCTCTACACTCCTTCCCCCAGCTTCACGTCAGTGGAAACTCACCCTTATAAGTATTTATTGACATTGTATATGTATGCTTTACTTTAATGTTGATAATATTTGTTATATTTTGGAAGAAGGCAAAGGTATTGGGACATATAAAGTCCAAACCTGAGAAAAGAGTAGTCGGAATGTGTTCTATACTACCCTTAATACCAGCCGGGATAATCAATGAGGCATGGACATATATAAAGAACGAAGTAAAAACATTGGGATTTCTGAAAATGGGTAAATTATTGAAGTACCTACTTAGGTCGCGTTTGGTTAAACAAGAAAATCAAAAGGTACATAACTGTCTTCGGAGAACGTCATAGGACGAAGAATGTGGCCGAGTCCTTCCATGGCGACTTAAACAAGGTAGTTAACAAGAATAATGTGAATTTAATGAGATTGTTAAATGCACTTCGTGAAAAAGGTAACTTATACTTATCGGTATAAGTCCCTTCTATGCCGAAGAAGCGTAAGGCCGGTAATAAAAGAAGGGCACAATATATAATGAACGATGATTATGACATGTACAACTGCAGTTACTGGATGGACACATAACTATTGGGCATGCAATCGAGAAATTGCGTTAGTCACATGCCTATAAAGATGATGAATATATAATATTCCGCAAAAAATATTTTCAATAAATAAATGTTTATTATTTCACTTCTTTCACATCTTTATTGCACCAATCGCTTGCACCCATTTTTTACAATAACAATCGTTGACAGATCACTTAACGATAGTCATTTGTTTTGTAGACGTTCATTTCTTTTACACGGTCATCTTTTCGCCGTGATCCAACCAGTTGGACATAATTCCACCATTGTACCACGGGTCATAATCATAAACATCAATAAAAAGAGTTGAACTATGGGTAACTTTACTTCTCCGTAGTACAACCAGTTGGACATCGCAGTTGTACCACGGGTCGGGCACGCTTTTTGAAATAATTAAGAAAAAAGAAATAGATTGACAAGGATGAGACTTTTAGAATTAATACGTGCAAAAAGGTATATAGTAGTAAAAGTAGAAAGCTTTATGTTGTTGGATATGAATTATAAAGCATAAAAAATAAAATACACGGATACAAAAGGTTCGAAATAAAGAGTATGGACGAAATGAGGCCGCATCATGATCCACTCGCGTGCCGCACGACCCGAATTGGGACGTTTCAAAAATATGCGGACGTGCCGGAAGCCCACTTTGGGACGATTACGTCACGAAATTTTAGAATGCATTTTAAAAAAAAACTATTCGATAGATTTTTTTGAAATTTTTACTGAGTATCTAGAAGGCATAAAACTAAAGACGTACAGAAACAGATTTTTAAAAAAGTGAATAAAAAAATAATTAAAAATAAATACCTATTCAGCACCGCCCACGGTGCATCAGCGTATTTTCACAAATGTTTGAACAGTGTTAGTTTATGTTTTAAATGATAAAATGAGATAAAAAAAGAGATAATATTATATAATTAAATGTTATTAACCGTTTTAAATCGATAAATAGTGTATTTAAGTGATAATTAAAAAAAAAATACGAAAAATCGTCTTTACGCGCAAAATTACGCGACAATTTTGCGCGTGCGCATGGTTATTAATTTATTACCACGTTATTTTTAATTATTTCTAAAATATTATTGTTTTAATAATTTTATTAAAGTATTAGTTTTATGTGAAAAATATTTATTTTATCCGTACCTTCGACTATTTTCCTTATTTAACATTATTTGTAACAAGGGGAAGTTGGGCAAAAAAAAAAATATATTTGATGATTAATTAATAAAATATTTTGTGTCAAAGGGGGTATTTTTTTTTATTGACTCCTATAGCAAATTTCCCGAATTTTTTGGATCAATAATTAGATTTTGGATAAACCTAAAAGTTTTCTTTGTACAATCCAAAGTTTGAGTCACCGATTTTTCAGTATTATTTTTTTAGTTAAGCGTGGTTTTACCCATATTTCTCGTAAACTAAATGTTTTTAATACTTGAAAATTTGTACATTTAAAGAAGAAGATCTAAGCTACAAAATAAATCTAATTTCTAAGCATTTGGTTCAGTAGAAGCTAAGAAATAAGATTTTAAACATATACGGCGCTTCAGAACGCTAGCGTTTTTTTACGCGTCAGCTTAGGCGTAATTTAGGTGCACCTTCGTTTAGCTATGGTATAAATAAAATATATGGGGGAGGGTGAGTTTTTTTATTGATTATTGTGAGATATAATATCCTTTTGTAAATAAAATAAAAATATGTACAATTCGAGGCTTTATTTCACAATAATAACACTTTTTGTACCAGTACGCGCGGAAAAACGCGCGAACTCAACTTTGACTATGAATTACAACTCAATTATTAATTAAATATCGAAAAATGAAACATAGAAAAATCGCAAAGGGTCTAAGGATTCCAAAAATGTATAATACATAGTATAGTTTCCATACAAGTTTCTAGAGAAATCGCAGTTAAAAGGCTGCGCGGCGGAAAATTGCTGACAAGCGGAAAATTCTGCGGCACGCGCGCACATTTTGCAAAAAAGAGTGCGGCACGCGACTTCGTGGAAATATAGCGCGTTTGATATCCGTAAAAGTTGTTTTATATCAACATTTATATGTTTTTGAGGCAAATAAACGATTTTTAATTTAATTTAATTTGAAAATATAATTATTTTTTTAAATTGACCTTATCAAGGTTTGACCTTGATAAGGTCAATTTAAAAAAATATATTAGCGGCACAAAATAAAAAACAAAAAACCTTTTTTCTTAAGTGACCCCAGAGGGACTACATACGGAGCGAACTACCGCTCACATTCAAGACGGATTGCACACATATAACTAAAATATTATGAAAGTGTGTTTGTTTCTCCTTCCTTTACGCCCTAACTAAGCAACCAATCGACTAATTTTGGCATTGAGTTTGTTGAAAGGACGGAGAATAACATAGGCTACTTTTTATCTTAATATTCCCACGGGAATGGGAACCACGCGGGTGAAACAGTGGGCGACCGCTGTAGTATAATACTCGTACGTCACTTTGTTTACTATGAAGCAATATCGTCAATTAGGGCTTTAATGTAAGATGTAACAAGGCTTGACGTTTATTATTTTACGTGTGTACCTATGTTGTATATACATTCTCATCTGAAACATATCAAATTCTTCGCAAACACAGACTGGAGTACTTTAGTTAAATATCTAAATTGATAGCTAGACTAATGATGAATATCGGTTACAACCTTTAACCTTAATGTTAATTACATGTGAGAGTGATATAAAAAAAAATACTATGCGCATCTATGATAGCAATAAAGTAGTTTAAAAAGATGAAAATGAAACTGCAATAGGTACCTACATTATTACCTACTCTTTTAGGAAGAATAATTATATTTTACTGTTGATTTGATGGAAATTGTTTCGAAGAATGTTTGTTATTTAAGCTTCATATAAAGAAATAAACATTTTTATAGGTATGTAAAATATAAAGAGGGATGGAGTATTTATGTTTAAAATACCTTTACAAAACCTAAACTTTACAAAACTCAACATCAGTTTCGAAGCGATAAAACCGAAGTTCCCCAAGTGGGAACACATACACCGAGTGACAAGAGTTGTGACTTCTGACATTAGGTGCAGCTGCATCCACGACCTTAATCTGCGCAGAATGCAGACAGTATGCAAGCTCAACTCACTATCTAATACTTCAATAACCTTGTGTATATTTTATAGTTTACGCCTAGCCTAAGCTATGGTATTTGTGCATTCCATTATAATTGGTGTTTTGTTTTATGAACGACGGGGAGACTTATGGTCTTATTACAAAACAGTGTTTTTCGTGTGTCTAAGTTAGACAGTGTTTAAATGTGATGTTGTTACTTTTTTGACAATATTATTTGAAAGAGACAACATCACATTTAAACACTGTCTAAATTAAACAGTGTTTTTTTTTTGTGATAAGGCTATTAGCCTTCATCATACCTGCTGTTAAGTATTGATAAGGCTGAAGATGGAAGCGAGCCTCTCCCGGAATCCTCAATCACTGAGGAACTGGCTATCTTATATTTAACTGCCGCAACACAACAATGCTGAAAACGTTGTTGTTATGGCGTCAGACTTAGATAAGATGGTGGTAGCTAGCCAGGCGGACTTACAACAAGTCCCACCACCAACCAAACCGAATACAATATGTACTCCCGCTGGGAATTGAACCCGGGACCCCTTGGTCTGGTACTGGTGGTTGTACCACTAGACCACAGAGGCGGTTAAAACCTGCTTGATAATTTTTTAAGGGCGAAGTGATAAAGAAAGGGATTAAGGCGCTACAAGACTGAATCGAGATTGGAGTGAGAAAAGGGTTGCCGTACGTTCCGTATATACGGGACTGTCACCGTATTTGACCATTCCGTCCCATATTACTACATGTCCCGTTTTCCGATAAAATACGGAAATAGAGGTAAGAATTGATAGCCGCAACGGTGGAAACTAAAAGGTAGTTGAAAAGCTACATGAGGCCTTTTTTAATGGTCATAAAAAAGAAAATGTCTCGTATTGGTTCCCAAAAAAATGGCAACCCTTGAAATCACTTCGTAGTAAATAAATTTAGCGATTAAAGAGAAATTAAACTACAGGATGCTAGATATAATTGGTACTTACTAATTAAACCAATTTCCAGTAGTATATTATGAGAAGTGATTAATTAGTATGCAATTTTAAAATTTGGTTAGCAAAAAAAACAGCCTATCATTTGGGCAGCACATAAAGACTTTTTAGTAATAATAAAAATCAGGCTGCAATTCTTGTCCCATAAACGTTCACGATAATGATCAGTAATTTAGACATAAGCAGGCAGCATGTATTATTAAATTATTATGAATCTACAAAACAAACAGTCTCGCCGCAAAATAATTATTTGGGCGGCAAGATTATACAATTGGGCAGCAGTGAAAACATTTCTATAAGCAGTTTATTTGATTGGTGTGTATATTTAAATTTTGTTTAGCAATATAAATTGTTGGATTGCGTTTTTATTGAAAAATCAGCAGTGTTCGTTAAAAGTGGTAACAAATCATTATTGACGTGTTTGATTTGCATGTTTTTTTTTTATTTTGCGATTGCTTGAAGAGTAAAATGGATAACAATAGTAATAATAAAAACCGGACAAGTGCGAGTCGGATTCGGCCAATGATGGTTCCGCACAAATTTGTAGCAACCTATGTATACAATACTATAAATACACACATCAAAAGTGTCTAGGGATCTCGGACTTTTTTACCGATAAACAAATATCCAATCAATATTACCAAATGTAGTCTTTCAGGCTGGCTTTTTACTTTAATGCTTTCTTTATTCAAATAGTGAAGTTTACAAAAAATAATCATGAACGATCCAAAAAAGTTAAAAGAATAATCCTCTATGCTATAGTATAAAAGATATCGCCGATATATCGGCGATATCTTAATATTATCTTAATATATTCTAAAATGTACTCGATTATTAGACACTTAATGTGTGTATTTTTCATAAGTTTTTCAGTTAGTTTCCAAAACTAAAGGCAAAATTATTCATGATTTAATTACAAATGTCTATTTTCCTTCACGCCTTCCCGAGTTTTTCCCGAAATTCTGTTTCCGAAACTAAAGTCTATATATATATTTTTTTAATTACAAATGTATAGTTTACAGATTTTTCCCTGTATTTGTAGTAAAAGACTACCAAATATAGTTCTAGGTCAACGGAAAGTATCCTATGAATTTTGATTTCCTTGAGAGTGCCGAAATATACGTTTTTGCGGCATATGGCCTTACCTTTTTTACGTTACTTTTGAAGTTTGATTTGATCACAGCTTCAAGAGATTGTGACCGTGACCGCCCTTTGCAAAAGTTGCTTAACCACTAAATAAATAAAAAATAAAATAAATAACTTCTTTCACTTGGATTATTCATTGCAATAAAATAATTTGAATATTAATATTTTTATATAAAAAAATACTTCCAACTCTCCATAGAGGTTAAACCACAAGTTATACGTTCGCAGTTTGGTATATTCGTATTGATGATAAGACACTTCTAGGTACAACATGACCAAGACAATTAGGAGCATTGCATGACAGGAATGCGGTTTTGCACTTTTGGCACCTACAGCCCACTTCTATCACCGCACTTCTCTTAATATCTGATTTATTACCGCTACAGTGATTAACTGATTGATTACCGTTTCTTGAAATTTCGGTTTTAGTTAGATTTTTTAAGTTTTTCTCAGCTTTCATGCGCCTAATTGTGTTGGTCAGATAGTAGGTAGTTTCAGTAATATATGAAAATATTATAATATCCACCATCTACGGCTGATATTTAAAATGCTTGTTGAAAATCTTAAAATAATTTCAAATAGCATCTAAATAGCGAATTTTGATTTATTCAGCATCTCATTCAAAATTCAATTCGACATACGTTTCGCATAAATGTAGGTAAACCTGTCCTCAACTTTACATATTTTTTCTATTTTTGATGCATCATTCAAATATCATTTTCGAGCAATACCCCGAAAATAAAGGTCAAAATAATTCAATGTATAATTGAATAAGGTTATACAAACTTAAACTCAACTGAAAGGAAAGTTGTTAGTCTGACTAACTTTTATTTTAAGGGTTAGAACTTATGAATAATGAACAATTTAGTTGAAATTATGTGTTTTGCAAAAAATAGAACTTTCTTTTAGATCTAAGCCTATGCGTTTTGTATTTTAATAATTTGGAACTTTTATGACTTCATCTTTTGACAAAGGTGGTTTTCACTATACACCGCATGCCGCAGTAAGCAGTGTGCAGCGGGTGTGCAGATTTCAGTAAGTACATAATATACTTAAGACTTCTTACCACAGACCTATATCGAGATAGACGAAAAGAGCGCTTCAAACTGTACGAGAACCTAGCGTGTCGAATTTATCGTACCTACGATTACGTAGACTCATAACAATTCCTACCACCAACTAAACCCAATACAATATGTACACCCACTGGGAATCGAACCCAGGACCTTTAGGTCTGATACGGTGGTCGTTACCACTAGACCACAGAGGCGGTTTAAAGCTATGTATTTAAAACTGGCTCTTACACATGCGAGCTGCAGCGTGGTGCGGAAAGTATAGTCATGTTTGATCCCACAGAGCTATATCGAGATAGACGAAAAGAGCTCTTCAAACTGTATGAGAACGTAACATATTTTTATACCTACGATGACGTCACGAGCGAGATTTAGTGATGTGGAAATGTTATTGACCAGCTCTTGCAAGAAAGCACTGCACTATTAACCATTTTCGTTTCTGAGTGACGCGTGTTTTCATGGCAATGGTCTCAAGCGGACTGACTTAAGTCGTAAAACTTTGACCGTAATGTATATTATGTATATATTTACAAAAAAGCATATAAGTATGTTTATCCGTTATCTAGTATTCATAACACAAGTTCTTCATGAAACTTAGCTTGTGTGTATGAAATTATTATTATTTTATTATTATTAATTTCTGACACAATCAAAGTCTGGCAACATTATTTATATAACACTTGATGCTGGTGTATAAATTATTAATAAGACGTACTCCCACTTCGAATGGGTAAGTCTAGCGGGGTCTATGTCCTGCTTAAAGTGCGAATTGCCGCGCCTATAATATAACGGTATGCGCGGTCCACAACTCAAATCTTTACTACGGCTACGAACGTAAAAAAACTGGAAATGAAAATGTCTTATATTTTGTAAGAGAAGGCACATTTATCGTATTTGAGAACCATGTTTAGTTTAACTGTATTTGACATGCTCTTTTGATATAATGAAAGGGCTAATCTAGTTGTGAATAACATAAGATAAAGAGATGTGCTTTTTGGCTATTCATTATAAAAACACATGTAAAAAACTGGCCAAGTGCGAGTCGGACTCGCGCATCGAGGGTTCCGTTTAAAATTTTCAAAAATATGTTTTATTATATGATGTAACTAAAAATTTACGGTTTTCGCAATTTTTCCCTTATCTGTACTATAAGACGTTACTTCGTACCAAATTCAAGATTCTAAGTTCACGGGAAGTACCCTGTAGGTTTTGATTCCCGTGCGAGTTTCGAAAATTTGCGGAAATTTGCGGCATAAACGGCTGTATCTTTTGATTACTTTGGCTTAGAAGTTTGATTTTTTTCACAGCTCCAAGAGACAGTAGACCTGAGTATTAGATATAAATTTCAGTTTGATACTTCCACGCTTTCTTGAGAAAAACGGTCTTGACAGACGGACGGACGGACGGACAACGAAGTGATCCTGGTTCCGTTTTTTCCTTTTGAGGTACGGAACCCTAAAAATAAATAAAATTTCAGAACACACACTCATCATTAAAGAAATCTGAGTTTGTCGTATTGAGCTTGATTAATTATTCAGTTAACTCGGGAAGAAATACCTGAATGTGAAGTTAGACCTTGACGTACTCTTGTTTACAGGGATTGCTCTTGCTCCCAGCTTAAAACTGGCCATACCATGTTATTAATATAAATTTACGTCGGGAGTTTATCAGGAAATCTGTTATTTTCATTCAATATAATAATTATTTTTGCACATTACGTTGATTCACCCACAGCCATCGGTTGTTGGAAATTGGCCTGGCGCAATTGATATGATTAATTACCTTAATTATTTACATTCTGTGCCATTGTTTAACGAATTCATTATTGACTATTTGTGTATTGCAGTTTTTACAATGTAGGTCGATTGTAAGCCATAGAGCAAACATGATTTTCATTTTCCATTTAAATGAGATTCCTTCAAACAGGGGAGCCTCTGTTTTTGATCCACTCGTCTCGCGTCGAGCGCTTAGTTTCTACTGATTTTCGCTCGAAATTCGAATTTCGCTAGCGAGACGAACGCATGACTTAACAGACTCAGCTGCTGTAGCAGTAGTAACAATTTTTTTTGTGAATTTTATTTTTTGCATTATAATGCTGTTTTTATACTTATGATAAATATTGGAAAAAATCAATTCGGCCACAATTGAATTCTCAGATGGGACTCGTACCCACGACCTTTGGAAATCCGGTCCAATGCTCTAACCAATATTGAAAAAAATTTGGAACAGCTCCAATATTTTCCAATATAATTTAAAGAATGAAAATTCTATCGTGTCTCGTTCACTGTCAGCAAAAGTATGGAGTCGCATGCGACGGCACAATGTCATGCGAGCGATTCAAAAATAGAACTTCAGGTCTGTTTACTTATGAGCTCCCTCTTTGTATTTACCCTCATAAAAGCAGCACTACGATATAAGAATTGCGTAAATATGTATGTGGGGCAAACACATGTGTTTTTCTTACACTTCGGTAGATATTTTACCGAAGTGTAAGAAAATATTTATTATTTTGGTGAAACTAAATCTGAAAAGCATAGAGTCCCTGAATGCAACCTATACATGTCAGAAAACAAAAACAAATGTTTAATTTTCATTCCATATAAAGTTGTATGAAACCGGATTGAGTGAATTTGTTTTTCTTACTTGCACAAAACTGAAAGAGTTCTTTAATTTTTGGGACTTTTATTCGCATGTGAAATTCTAGACAGAAAAGCCTCGACAAATAAGTGTAGGTTCTATGCTAAGTTTTGTTTTGGCAAAATTATGCAAACTGTTACCATTATCGAAACAGAAATATTATCAACACATACCATGATAATTTAAAAAAAAATAAAAAGAAAAGTACTCAATAATCATTTAACTAAAAAATATCAAACGCATTGTAATCTTTAAAAATAAATAACCATAAATATACGAATATCCATAAAGTGATTATGATCCAAATCGATTCACACAATTTTAAAAACCAGAATGAGTCATATTTTAATGATATTGATTTCGTATATATCCTATACGAGTATTTTTATACTGCAAAAAATATGAGGTTTTTCCGAGTGACTACGTTTTATGAAATAGTAAACGCCTACGTCAGATTTTCCACATGAGCACACATTCAATACGTAGATTATCTACACAATGTTTTTGAAGCTGTGACGTAAGAGATTTCATATGCATTAACCATTGTCCTTTGCTTGAATGATAAATAAATATAAATTATGTAAATAATTAGTGACGTTATTATAATAAACTAGTGGCTGCTCGCGATTTCACCTGCGTGATTCCCGTTCCCGAGGGAGTATCGGGATAATTCTAACTAACTAAATTCATCCAAATCAGTATTTGCATGATTCATTATCAAACATCCTTGCATTTATAATATGAGTAGGTCTTTTTAACAAGTAACTGGGCAGGCATTTGACCACCATCGTGCTTAGTAAACAGGATGTGGTCTATGCTTGCCCAGGAAAGTCACAAATTATTGTTCTCCACATATTTATGGAACTTGGTAGTATAGTTGTCTCGAGCTCGGGTAACGATTGTGGCCCATGGCAATGGTTAGTCTCGGGATTTGTGATCTGTGTCTGGGAGGTAATCTGTAATAAGTAATTTCTGTGGATATGTTATCCTTTAAATTGCTTACATGGAATCGGATCCATGGTTACAATGTATATGATGCTAAGCAACAGAATATTAATACAATTACAACTGGTCAATGAACAAGAACCAATTGTTTACGTAAACACGGCGTGGAGCAATAGTGTAATAAATAACTTTGTCAAGAAGGTACAAATTTTATCTGTTATCATGCCAGTACCTCGTGAACGAACAGACCGAATGACACACTTTGTTTACAAACATGGCGACTTCTTTATTGACTATGAAAACATAATTGATTGATTGTAAGCTAAGGTACTGATAATTAATGATAATGACACACAGTTTGTATAGCTGCTGTAAGGTGACACTTTTGAAAAATTAAATTCAATAGAAAGGTCGCGAATAAAGTTCAATAGAGTTCTTTAATCTATTCTAGCTTGAAGCTTGTTTGGGTTATTTATTATTGTAAAAAATTAAATTGTATTTTACCTGTTTTTAAGGTTCGTACTTTTATACCCCAGATTCAAAAGCAGAACCTCATGGGATAACATGCCCGTCCGTATATGCTCGTTTCGAAATCTGAAAGATGTTGATGGTATTACCTACATTATTATTAAAATTTAAAGAAAAACCTGTAAATAACAATCGTTTAAAGCAAAACAAAGGGAAGGTTAACTTTGCATATTTTGACAATACCAACAGATAAAAAGTTCAGAATTATGAAGGTTAAGAAAAATAGACGATTGTATTATTTGTGGTGCATAATAAAATAATTCATACTTTTTCTTGGAACAAAACACAACAGCAACTCAGACTTTACAATTTGTCCTTCAGAGCGCACTTATGTCCTTCGTTAGAGCGGTGACTTTCGTAGTAAAAGTATAAGCCTGACGTGCTATGACGACGTATATATTTCTAGGGTTCCGTAGAATAATGGCAAAAAAAGGAACCCTCATAGATTCGTCATGTCTGTCTGTCCGTCCTTATGTCACAGCCACTTTATTCCAAAACTATGAAGACTACACAGTTGAAACTTGGTAGGTAGATGTATTCTGTAAGCTGCTTTACGGTTTTTACACAAAAATAATATATATATGTATATATATTAACGGGAGCTCCCCATACATGGAACTGAAAGTCATAATTTATTTTTTCATTAAATTTATACATGTAGGATATTTACAGATAGGTCTTTAAAAATTACATTGAGGTTCCTAAAACTGTTTTTTCTGAAAGTCAACCGTTTGAAAGATATACACTTCCAAAGTGGTAAAATGTGTCCCCCCTCTAACTTTTAAAATAAAGGAAAAAAAATATATGCTGTAGATCTTTTTAAAAACTTTCAACCAAAATTGGTTTGGTCGAAATATATGTAACAGTTTCAGAGCTATAGCACATTTTCCAAAACTTTGTCATTCGTACAAACACTATGAAAAACAAAGTTATTTTTGCAGACGAAAAATTATAATGGCATTTTAGGTAGGTGTAGGTAATCGGTAGTCAAGTGAATACCTAATTTAATATAATAATAATAATAGACACTATAATGCACACGATACAAAAACAAACACATACAGAGAAAATGACAAAAAACAGGAATACATAATAGACGGCCTTGTTGCTACATAGCAATCTCTTCCAGCCAACCTTGGGTGAGAGACGGAACCCTTCATGTGCAAGTTCGACTCGCACTTGGCCGATTTTTTTCTATGATACCTTCCATTCGACATTCACACATCGATGACCGATGAGTGTGTGACCGGTGTTTTAGCGCGACTACCACTAACCGTCAGTAAACTTATTTAGAAACATTTTTAAAATTACTTTTTTTTCAGTCATTCTCTTCAGGAATCATTTGTGAAGGAGTTGATTTTTTCCAATATTTTTCTTTTGACAGTGCGATGTTTTAAATATCTTAAGCGGTAAACGTATTTCATTTCAGTTGGTGAAAGGAAAAAAGCACCTACTTAGTGTTTTTTTAATTTTCTATACACGGTCTTTATATAATGCAAACCAGGCTCAAAATTCACATCGGGAGCGAATGCAGTCGCAGCCGCAATGGGTCGCCCTTAATTTTACGATGCGTGGGCGCGATGAGGTCGGAACGCGCAGTGTGACCAGATATTGTGTTGCGAAACTACAGAGGCACCTCAAAGAAAAATATTGAAAAATAACGTCATTTTTTGCCGGTTTTTTTTTTATTTATTCTTCTAACATTTAACAATTTATTTT
Source organism: Chrysoteuchia culmella (assembly GCA_910589605.1). Lineage (NCBI taxonomy): Eukaryota > Metazoa > Arthropoda > Insecta > Lepidoptera > Crambidae > Chrysoteuchia > Chrysoteuchia culmella. Next base: position 12,467,196 of record OU342651.1, on the reverse strand, counting down.
ACAGTACTATTAATCTAAGTAACACTAAGAAACCACAAAGATTTATAGTGAGTTAAAACGGGTTGAGGGGAGGGGGGGTTAACTACATTGATTCTGAATGTAGCACATAAGATTTTATTTACAAACTTAAATATTTATACATCTGAAAACATAAAATACATTTTTAGGCAAATTGGTTTATTTACCCGAAATATACCGAAACATACCATACTACATTGCTACAATGCGAGGATATTTCTCTCATTGATGAAACGACGGTGGCCAACACCGTAGAAAAAAGGTGAATATACTAGAGAATTTCAACGTGTTCTCGTAGGTCTCTGTAGCATAATTGGTCAGTGCATTGGGCCGGATTCCCAAGGATGCGGGTTCGAGTCCCGTCAGGGCGACATGAGACAAGTTGCTTTTTTCTAGTATATTTACTTGATTAAAAATTATCACATAAAAATAGCATTGTAAAATGCAAAAATTAAAAAGTTATAAGTAGATGGCAGTTTCATCTTAATCAATAGTCAAACATCTGTAAAGATGTTTCTTTCGAATGCGAGGATATTTCTCTCATTGATGAAACGACGGTGGCCAACACCGTAGAAAAAAGGTGAATATACTAGAGAATTTCAACGTGTTCTCGTAGGTCTCTGTAGCATAATTGGTCAGTGCATTGGGCCGGATTCCCAAGGATGCGGGTTCGAGTCCCGTCAGGGCGACATGAGACAATTTGCTTTTTTCTAGTATATTTACTTGATTAAAAATTATCACATAAAAATTGCATTGTAAAATGCAAAAATTAAAAAGTTATAAGTAGATGGCAGTTTCATCTTAATCAATAGTCAAACATCTGTAAAGATGTTTCTTTCGAATGCGAGGATATTTCTCTCATTGATGAAACGACGGTGGCCAACACCGTAGAAAAAAGGTGAATATACTAGAGAATTTCAACGTGTTCTCGTAGGTCTCTGTAGCATAATTGGTCAGTGCATTGGGCCGGATTCCCAAGGATGCGGGTTCGAGTCCCGTCAGGGCGACATGAGACAAGTTGCTTTTTTCTAGTATATTTACTTGATTAAAAATTATCATATACGCTGAAGTTGAATCAAATAACTTTTTAAGTGTTAGGTACTTATATTTCGTTTTGTTACTATCAATGATCGTTTGTTTCTAGTAATTTTATTGAAATATTGTATAATACTTCACCCTGCATGGAATTTGGTAATACTTAGTTAACGCATTTTCAAAACAATTAGAATTATCGCGCACTATGCAGCCAAGCTGTGCAGCCAGACCGCGGCAGCCAAAATATTTGAGCAGCCAGTTATAGCAGCAAATAGACATTTGGCTGCCGCAGACACGTGGCTGCATAGTGTGCGAGCTCCCATACACCGTCATAATTATGGTCGACTGGCTGCCGCAACCTGGCTGCCTGCCGCAGCCAGGCTGCCTAGTGCGCAATAGTTCTTAAAATGTCATACGTACTAGATTTCGCGTTCATTAATATTTCCCTTACCTTTTTGCGCTTTAAAAAGGCACCTAGTGCTTTTAATTTTCTATAGGCGGTCTTTACATAATGCAAACCGAACTCACAATTGAGATCGGGAGCGAATGCAGTCGCAGCCACAATGGGTCGCCCTTAACCTTTACGATGCGTGGGCGCGATGAGGCCGGGACGCGGCCACAGACTGAAATATACGCTGAAATGAAACAAAGAACTTCCTACGTGCTATATTTCGTTTTGTTACTATCCAATCGTCATTTGTTTATAGTATTTTTATTAAATGACATAATACTCAACCCTAAAAAAATATGTATTTATAAAAATAGTTTTTATCGAAAACTTAATTCTTCTTAATTTCGCGTTCATTAATATTTCTCTTACTTTTTCGTGTTTTTAAAAGTCTTTACATAATGCAAACCAAACTCATAATTGAGTTCGGGAGCGAATGCAGTCGCCGCCCTAATGTCGCCCTTAAACTTTATGATGCGTTATACGCTGAAATTATTGTTTCAATTCAGGCAAAGAACTTCCTAGGTGATAGATTTCGTTTTGTTCCTATCCAATCAAAATATAATCCAATACTAGAATGTTGTACTGTACTTAACCCCGCAAGAGATATGGATTGATTATGATCCTTTGGGTACTGGTTAAATGAAATTTAATGTAGGTATTTAGAACTGTCCACGCAAAAATTACTACGATTAGAATCTTATTACTGTGCTAAGTGTTCACTATCACGGTAAGAATGGTAAATTGACTTATGACGTTCCATTTGATTACAAGTTTTTTTTTTTTAAATACATATTAATTGTAACCGCATCAATTAGATAGAATATTACAGAAATGTTGGCTGTTTAAGAATAAGATAAATAGCGTATCCTACTGAAAAATAATAACTAGACAAATTGAGACATTTACAAAACTAGATCAATCTCAGTCAAGAATCTGCTCCTAAAAATAACTACGACATTTGTTGTTGTTCGCATCAAAACATACCACGTGTAAAATAAACGAAGTGCCAATCAGATAGATAAAGATCCACAATTAACATCGAAGGATATAGACACATTGACAATAGTTCACCCTTTAACCTTTGCCATGAGTGGGTTGTTCCATAATGAAACGTGCGGCAAGGGCTATACACACATACAGTCTTCGATTTATAGTTAACGAACGAAACAGTGAATCAAGTCATAATGTCATTATGGAAGTAATATATCACAACCTAAACTAATTATGGGTCAAGCTTCTGGTTTACGGTTTCAATTAATTGAGGTTACTCAATGTTTTAACTGCGGTGTAATGCCCGATTTACACAAGGTAAGGACAGTGGTGAGTTGCGAGCGCGCCTACCCCCTTACTCTTGACGCGATCGCATTGAGATCGCGATTGAATTAATGTCAAAAGTCAGTAATTATGACTTATAATAAGTCGTTAAACTAAAAACGAATACCTACTTGAAATTAGTAAATAAAATAATTGTGTACTCTAGAAATCGATTTTACCGCCAAATAAAATCGAGTGAACGTCGAAAGTCAGTAATAATTGTTGACAATCAATATCGATCTCAACGCGATCCCGTCAAGAGTAACCCTCCAGGACAGTGAAACAGAACAGTGAGCCAGTGCCAGATTTTTTAAGGATCTACTTGCAAGATAGCTTGCAAGCCAAGTGGACTCGCCACTGTCCGATCGTTTACACCACTCTATTTACTCACTGTATTTACTCATTGTACTTACCAATTTCGCTAAAGACTTGACTCTAGTAAATCGGTAAAATTAAATTAAATTTTTATACAAAACATTTTTCTCTTCAGGAGTGAAATTTCTTAAATTTTTTCTTTATTCTTTATTGCAATATACAAAATAAAGCAAATGATGGACTTAATGACTGAAGGCTTTCTCTAACATACAACTGGTAAGGTAGTGGGCGTTTTTGTTCTTCTTTCACTATTTTTTTATTATGAAACTGTAATATCTGTATGAGTTAATATCAACTTGGAGTTATCTTGCATCACAATAAACCGTAATATATTTTGGTACAACTGAGGCCAAGTTTCTCAAAACTTTAAGGCATTCTTTATATTTCAATAAATTCAATTAAAACAGACATGTCATATACTACTATTCAGTAGAAACTGCAAGTTTACTCCATCACTTCATTTACAAGTCAACAGGTACTCGCTTCCTCGCTTGTCACATGACATAACACGGGCTTTGGCTCGGGGAAAATTCTCTGTTATGTTATGACACTGCGGTTATTTGCTCTATGGCGAGGGTGGCGCACCTGCCCACGGCGACAGTTAACGAGATGCCAGTAAATACTCTATTGTATCATATTTCAGTTAAATTCTTTTGTTTTGAGTAAAAACTCTTTTGTAATTAATTCTAGGTGCAGATCTTCATGGTATACAACATTTTTTCTAGTTATTTATTTGTGGAATGTTACGTTTTTCGCAGGGAAAAGTATAGTAGGTATTAGTATATCATTCCTCTGTGAAGCGCCTCGTAAACGATCAACTTTTCTGCCAAAAGAGAATGCCAATTTGTGCCCCAAGGATTCATATCAGTTAGAGTTATGAAAAAATATATATATATTTATATATATATAAAATTTGCTAAAAAATAATTAGTACTTATTTATAACATAAATAAATCATGTAAAAGCAGCAAATAAAAAAAAATAGAAGTTGCAAAAACGGCATTAGCGAAATATATGAGTATTGCGAACTGAAATCTTCAATGACATTGTCACTCTAAGTGCATGTAAGTAATCACTTTGTCACTAGGATATGTTAGGTACTCATTCAGCTGTAAAGCAAAAGGTGTTTGTCGCTGTAGGTGTTTCGGTTAATTTTGTAGAATCTTCTCATTTGGAACCCCCTACTATTGAATCTGGACTTTTGACTTGCCTTTACGCCTATAATTGCAAAAACTAAAAAATAAACGAACTGCTGCTATTTATACCAGTAGTTTTGTTACAGCATAGCTGTGAATATTCTGCTTTATTACAATGACTGTTTTATTACTCTAAAAGAACAGATATTCAGCTATTATTTGAAATTTAAATCGGGCTTGTAACTGAAAAAAATCTAATGAGGCATGGCACCTTAGAAATCTTGTCACTGTCTTTTCTATCAGATTTTCTGTCTGCGGTTATGTTTGATTATTTTTACTTCCGGAATTGTATTGTATTTGTCAAACGTGTTTGTCAAAGCCAAATAGATCGTTTACCCAGCCCTTAACAATTTGCACTGAGATCGGAATCGTATTATATTTTACCAAAAGTGGATTTAAACAAGTTTTAAACATTTTCTATAGCACAATAGAAAAATAATGCCATTCCCGTAATGTGAATGAATTTTTATCGACACATTTGCCAGTCCAAGCAATGGGATGCCATTATAAACTCACGCGCGACTGCAAAATAAAGAGAAATGTTATTTTATCGGAACGAATGTTTACAAAGAGTGAATTTCTCCAGAGACGCCCTAAGACCGATGTCCTTTAGTCTAAATATAGAATCTGTTTGTATTAATCTGAAATATGTAGGCGTGTTGTGTATCTCGTACGATTTGTGATTGTCCGTTGTTGAAACTTGAATGGAATTAGAAATCAATGAGGGTTTCATTAACTATCTATTTTTAAATAATACAGCCTAGACAATATTAGACAAGTGTTGTCATGTATTTCAAGCGTATTAGCGTTTTGTTTGGGCAAAAACCCGTGATGAATCTATGAGATCTTTCTTAGTTCTGTAGCTACTTTGGTTGATAAAACATATAAAATCTACGTCCCTAAACGCGCCGCCGTTGACTTATTTTCAATATGTAGAAGAATACATACATCAATACTCATTATTTAACCACAATTAGTCATAAATATATTTATTATTCGTTGATTACCATAGTCTTTTATTATCTGTTGCAAAATTTCTTTATCTTTTTAATATACAAAAATTTAACTACTTACTTTGTAAAGACTAACAGAGTGATTAAAAATGTCGATATTGAGAACTACTAATGCAAAAACGATTAGGGATATCGACCATACTTTTTTGAATTCCCGATAGATAACCTCTTAGTAATTTAATGTTAATGAGATTATGTTCATGCGTTATTCTCGTTACTTTTAATATAAACTGGTTACACAATTAAATAATTAATGGAGTTTAAATGGCTGATTAGGTTGGGGACTAAACTAGTATATAATTTCGATTAGCAGAACTTCAAATGTTAAGGCCCTTGGGGACGCGTCCTTAATCCATCACGAGTGGAGGGTAGTTACACATTTACAACGCAATGCTATTATATATTACAACAAATAAATATCAAAATCAATAAAAAAATTTTGAATACCAGTTTAGACTTTGGAGATGATCGTAATATAAACTTTTCGTCATTGGGTCAATTCGTACTTAATTTACAATAGATTAAGGTTAACCACATTTGAATGAAATGAGCTTCGGCTTATTCCAGTCAAATGTTATAATGAAATAAAACTATCCAAAGAATTCTTATAAGTAATTATAATTCTTTTAGCGACTCTCCGATAAATAAAAAAGTACTCTAAAAACCCAATCCATCTCACGAAATTCCCCCACTGTTGGTACAAAATGTAACATTACATAAGCGAAAATCACGTACCGTTAATCTAGGGTTTAACACAATACAATTAACCGTAAATGCATGTGAAAACTGCATCAGATGTTGATGATGATGGCAGTAACGCCGACAGGAAACACCGAAACCATGCAAACCGCAACCGTCCCGCAAAATGTAAGTAAATTTTAACAATCCTGCTGATGATGTTTTATCTGCTTTTAGCTTGGTTTTAATGTGGTTATGGTTATCGTTTGAACTTTAAGCTGAAACAAATAAAGTTTAAAATAGCGGCGAAGACAATCTGTAACAAGCTTTTGAAATGTTAGACTCGTAGTCTTGAGCGTTTGCGTTTCAACGCACAAACTGCTTTATTCTTTAGTTCCCTGCTTGTAAGAGGTAACTATTAAATAAACAATAATTTCGTGGTAAGAGTATCGCTTGGCACTTGGACGAATTCGTCCAAGCTTGGTAGTATCCATTCGTAAGATAGTTTTAGATAGATAGTAGTTATATAGGTGTGTATGATGACATTGCTATAATATTTTGTTAAAAAGCGAATCTTTTTCGGCAATACCTAATTTTATTTGTGGGAAAAAAGTTAACACAGATTTTTTTATAAAAGGAAACAAGAGAAGTAAATTACGTCAACGTTTCTAAAAAGTAATGAGATGTAAAATAATTAATTAGTTCTGACGAAGTCATTCCTTCGAGTAAATACTGCAAGTACGCTTTCTATGTCGTTAGCCTTGGCTTTGTCTGAAAAATAAAGGGAAGACTGAATTATCACCGCTTGTGATCAAATAATTACTTATGAATACTTATCTCTGCTCTGAGTTTAAAAGGTCGGCGTGTTTTTTTTTTCTTTTTGTCTGTGGATATGACATAAACATCCTATTTTCCTTTATTAAATTTCAATACAGTTAGAAAATAAATTACAGCTGACCATATGACTTAAATTATAATTTAAGAAATAAAACTTAAGGAAAAATAACTATGCTGAACACAAAACCTATAAAGGTTTGGTTCTGTATTATTCTAAAATACAAATAATTACCATTGTCACAATTGTGGATGATTTTAAATCAGTACCTTTAACATAATTGTAGTCGTGGTAGTTTTCTGTTTAGGCCTAGAATAGCACAAGTAATGTTATTCTAGGCACAAAACTATGTAACGATAATTAGTTAATGAGAAACTCGATTTTGACAGATGATTTATTTTATTTCAGTAAATTATTGCCAAATTAATCAAACCGTTGATCGCAATATCAAAGCAATGTGCATGATCATACTAAGGGCTACGCTACGCTCGGAATTTCTAAACTAAATACTCACCTGTATTCTTCTTCTTCTTTCGTGTCGATGAAACTTTTAATACTTATATTAATAAAATATACTTTTTATTGCAAGTTAAAACACATTATCCAAAAAAGTTGTGTCCAAAAACTGGTACTGTACCTTTCAACATAGGTAAAGTTATACATTCATCGACTTTGCACAGTTACAAAACTTTGTCTTATTCAAATCATAAAAGAATTTGCATACTACAAAATAAGTTTGATTCAAGGAACATCGGTTTTCGTATTTCACGGCTTGTCAAGCTTTAATCTAAAGTCTCGGAGGTATCGCGAACTCCGACGGAAAAGTGTGTAAGTAAAAAAATCAATGAAATTTTAATATCGCAAATGAAATCTCCTCGGTTATAATAGTGGTATATAAATAAAAAAGGAAAAAGCTTAGGTCTCGATCTTCCTTCTGCGGAGCATTGATTGCGCCCTCGCTATAGCTTTGTAGTTGAATAAAAAGCCGCTTGGTAAAATGCCAGAGCGGTGAAAAGAATGGCCGTTTGCTATAGTGAAATATTATGAAAGCACTAGGCTCTGTGTACACTGTTTCTTGTTTAAATAGTTTTTTTCTTAGTTAGATGTCCTGTGAAATTACAAGATGTTCTCTAAGGGAAAATGCAAGGTGAAAAATTGTTTTGTCTCACTGATGCGATTAGATTTACGTTGGTAAAATTCATTGAAACAGTTAAAGAAATAATCAACTTACCTAGGTAGATACATTGAAATGGTGCTAAAATTCAACTTTAGAGTTTTTGAATTTGCAAGAGGCAAGTCAAGTCACGGGAACACAGTAATGTCAAATGGTAGAGATGTGAGTGAGTGTATTTTTTTGTCCTGTTAGATAAAATAATAATTATTTCCCAGCATACCAAGACTGGTGGTGGGGCCAGCACACTAAATTTTCCTTTTACACTTCGATTAATCTTTAAGTTCACTGGTCCATGTCATATATTTGTGTTGTTCCTATATTGATCCTCTTTTTTGCAACACACGATAACAGAACCCATCAACGCATCACAGTAGCTAATGTACCCTGCAAATCTTATATTAAAAATAAATCTACAAATATTTGTTATTTGTATACCCATTAATTATAATCTTGGTATAGGATGCTGAGGTATCCAGGAAAATGTAAAAACCCTTACCGTTAAAGACAAGAACAACGAGGTATTTATTTTAAACTAGCGGCCGCCCGCGGTTTCACCTGAGTAGTTCCAGTTCCAGTGGGAATATCGGGATAAACAGTAGTCTATATGTTAGTTCACTACTTGAAGTCCCTACATACCAAATTTCATCCAAATCTGTTCGATTGTTTTTGCGTGAACGAGGAACAAACGAATAAATTAACAACTTTCGCATTTGTCAAATAAAGTTAATTTATTGATGACTATCTACCACTCGCGACTTTGTCTGTGTGTAGTTCTGAATTTTTGGTACTTGTATTTTTTCTCTTTTTTACTATTTTGTAAGACTGTCAAAAATCTTTGCTATGGACCCGCGAGCCGGTAAAATGATTTGTCTAAAGACAGCTTTCAAACCACTTCGATGGTTAGAGTCAATCTCAAATCTACGTGTTTGGATCAAACTGTTTGACCATCAAGGAAGCTCTTTAGCGGTTGCTTACAGCAATTTATCTGTCTATGTGTGTCAAACTTTAGTTCAATCCTTCCTTTTAATTAATATGTCAATTACACAGGACAGTAGGTACTTTATTTATAAAGTTTTCTTTGTACTTGTTTAACCACCTCTAAAAGCACTACCTCCTTCAAAAACTGCTGAAACATGGTTTTATGATTTTGGAGCAATGCAATCCCAGTAAAACTGTTTCACTGCAATCCTAAAGATCTATACTATGACTATACTATCACCGCGGTAACATTTCGAATCGTAACCATCGAACTTAGAAGATTTACCGTTTACGACTAGAAGTAGAGTATTAAAGTTCTGTTAGTTTCTTGACCTATTTTCTAGTAGTATTTGAAAAGTTTGATTTAAATCTTAATTCTTAATATGTCATGTTAGTTTATTTATTTACAGAGTCACCAACATAAGGTACAGCAAATGAAAAATATAAAAAAGAAAATTAATTATAAATTGTTTATGGCTAACATTATTTACAATTATACGGGACCACAGCATGCGTTATTCTAATAAAAAAACACGTTTCTTACACTCAGATTAAAATAAAAAAATTAAACTAATTAATTGTAAATAAACACCTTTTCAAAAACTAAAAATTAACTTAAGGTACGTCAGTTTTTGTTATCTTCATAAATCTGAGAACACTTTGAAAATGGATATCCTGAGCTGGCAATTTCTTAGACATTTATCGTAGTTATTTATTTATCACACAGAACAGATAACAATAAAACAACTTTTGCGTATTTAGCAGAAACATATAATTAGTACTATATAAGTGACCACGGCAACTGAAAAGGTGTCGAAACGTCGGTCAAAAAATACCATATAAAACAAAAATAATATAGTACCAAATATATGTTTCGGGTAAATATAGTAAGAATCTGAAAAAGTTGTTTTATTTCAACTATGAGTGGGCGAAGAAACTTAAGATGTGCTTAGATAATAAAATGCTACAATATTAATATAAGTTAGTGCATACTAGGGCTTATTTATTTATGGGAGGGCCTGCCTCGACTGAATGGCTAGGGTCAAGGATATAGTGGCGACAATACTTGTAATCTTTGCTCGTAATAAAATATAATTATACATCGAAAATCTGAAATGTCAAAAGGGAAAACATTTGGGTAAGTAAATAAAATAGTAAATATTTGCAATAAAACATATAGCGGAAAAGAGACAAAAGACTGAAAGCTGTAAAAAAGCAAAAACCGTAAAAGATTAATGACGGACAATCCGAATCTATAACAAGTCCTACCCAAGTTAATATTATTATGCATGAAATTTAGTAAGTAGATAAACTAAAATCTCTTTATTGTGACCACGTGCCGACAAAAAAAAGACAACTAGAGGCACATGTGACTCAATATCTAACTCTGTAGTAACAAAAAAAGTTATAGTTCACAAAATATATTTATTTTCAATGATACTGAAACAAATATATGTTTTAGTTGGAAAATAAAAAAGTAATTAATTTATAGACGGTCGCTCACAACGATAATCAGTCTTCAAGATTTATTTTCAATACACAGACTTAAGGGCGCGCTCTAGGCCAAAAGCAAAAGTAATAACTGCAACGGCGAACTGCAAAGTAAATGCTGCCTTATTTCTATGGGAAATAAAGCATAATTCTCCGGCCCCATTCGGCCGGTCCGGAATGAAGAAATGAAGGAAATTCTTTTTTTAAAGGATATTTAAAGGTTATATACATAAAATATATAACATAAGCCCTGCCTTATCTATAGTTTAATTATACTAAAAAGTTCCAAGCTTTATTTTAATGTATTACTTGAATACTAGCAGTTTATCGTGTTAATTATAGTGATTTTTAGGCAACTTCGCAATTTTTTTCTATCTTTTTTTCTATAAAATTTATGCAATCGTGTTTTTGAGTAACTTAGTCAATAGTGCTAGTCCTGTAGTTTGCTGCGTCTTAATTTGAAATTCAGATTTTCATTAATATTGATATAACAGACGATCATGTAAAGCAATCTGATTTTCGTTGGCCTATAGCGGGCCCTCAAGCTATATATAAAAAAAAAACTATGATTTTTTAATTTTTTGCATTTTTCAATGCTATTTTAATACTTATGATAAATTTTAAATAGAAAAATATTGGAAAAAATTAACTCGGCCACAGGTGAATTCTCAGATGGGAATCGAACCCACGACCTTTGGAAATCCGGTCCAATGCTCTAACCGCTGAGCTACCGAGGCTCAGCGGTTAGAGCACTTGTGGCCGAGTTAATTTTTTCCAATATTTTTCTATTTAAAATTTATCATAAGTATTAAAATAATCTAGTTTGTAACTTTTTAATTTTGCAATTTTACAATGCTATTTTTATGTGATACATATTAAACAAGAAAACATACTAGAAAAAAGCAACTAGTCTCATGTCGCCCTGACGGGATGAACATGAGACTAGTTGCTTTTTTCTAGTATATTTTCTTGTTTAATATGGATCACATAATCTAGTTTGGTTCAGTACTTTACGCAGGAAAAGATAACTAATGAGGCTTTATAAAGTGTATAGAATCATTACCTAATCAAATTCGTTCAGGAGACGTATTTTTGAATCATTCGAATTACTATTCGCATACGGAATCGCAAGATTCGCTTGCGGATCATATAAACCGTATTTTTGAAATTCCAATTCGCATGCGGATCTGTAACGAGCTCGTCCAAGGTAACGAGTGGTCCGGACCACGTATAGCACTTATTGTCATTTGCAAATTGATATTGTCAGGACTGACAGTTTGACAACTTCTGAACGTTTAGTTTCTCGTGATTTAAGTCCGATTCAGTATCCGTTTTTTTTAATCTATTGAGAGTTACTTTCCTGTATATGGAGAGTTTTCAGTAAAATTAAATAATGTCAAAGGAAAATATTGGAAAAAATTAACTCGGCCACAAGTGAATTCTCAGGCTGGAATCGAACCAGCGACCTTTGGAAATCCGGTCCAATGCTCTAACCGCTGAGCTACCGAGACTTGCGAACCACCGTCGAAATTAAAAAAAAATATATAAAAGTATTGGAGAATTTCGACGGTGGTTCGCAAGTCTCGGTAGCTCAGCGGTTAGAGCATTGGACCGGATTTCCAAAGGTCGCTGGTTCGATTCCAGCCTGAGAATTCACTTGTGGCCGAGTTAATTTTTTCCAATATTTTTCTATTTAAAATTTACCATAAGTATAAAAATAGCATTGAAAAATGCAAAAATTACAAAATCATAAATTATTGGCAGTTGCATCTTAATCGATCGTTAAACATCTGAAAAGATGTTTCTTTCGAATGCAAGGATATTTCCTAGCATTGATGTAATAACGCTGGCCTACAGCGTATTAAAAATATAAAAGTATTGGAGAATTTCGACGGTGGTTCGCAAGTCTCGGTAGCTCAGCGGTTAGAGCATTGGACCGGATTTCCAAAGGTCGCTGGTTCGATTCCAGCCTGAGAATTCACTTGTGGCCGAGTTAATTTTTTCCAATATTTTTCTATTTAAAATTTACCATAAGTATAAAAATAGCATTGAAAAATGCAAAAATTACAAAATCATAAAAAAAAAAAAAAATGTCAAAGGAGTTTAAAAAAACGCCAAAACCCTATTCAAATGATTCAAAATTGTGGAAAAGTCGAACTTCAAATCGCTTAGGAATTTCGAATGATTCAAAAATACGTCTCCGGGCCATTTCTGCTAACGTTTAGCCATAATAAGTATCGTGTTTCAAATTAAGCGTTTTTTTCCTCATTGCAATAACAAGAACTATGTCTCTTCTTCTGTTTCCTTTCTTTAATAAAAGAAATTGCAGAATTGGGCCTCTGAGTTATTATGGATATTTCGCTATTCGATTGCCTATGACTAAATGCTGTTATCTAGATATGTTTGTTCTAGTTTGTGTGCTTTGTCTATAGCAACCACAGAACAGGGTCAAGGATCCATCGCATGATCGCCTAAGACGTAACCCTCTCATGATCTCTGCGCATGATTCATTAGTGCTGTCCATTTAAAAATAGCACGCACGCGACTTTGTGCACGTATCTGCGAAGATAAAGCGCATTCACCTGTTTTAAATTGCTTTTTTCTTTTCTAGCACATTGAAAGTATCTGTTTGTGACTGTTTGCTTAATGTTTGATAAAGATCTATGCCTTAACAAAGAACACTATTATTATTGATTTACTTAACAAATGGTTCTGTTTCGTACTTGAATGTATTGTTATTAACGCTAGGAAACGGTGTACCCACTTATACAGAAACTAAAAAAATTAAGGTCATTTTTAAAATGATTTGTGAGACGGAACGTAGTCGTAAATTTTAACGACTGTGAAAAGACGAAACAAAGAATAAATGAAGATACCTGAAAAATGAATATTAATACAACAGTGACAACGACTGTTACCACCTTCAGCCGTCGAACACGATTTCGTATTTCCCTTAAAATACACATAGTTCGTTCAAAAAGGTTCCATTATCGCTTGCTATGCACGTTCAAGGGATGCATACTCCGGCCGCCTACGTTTTATATTCGTTCAATGCGACTGCCTTTATTGCTTCCTCGGATTTATCTTGCGATGAATCCTTCACTTTTTCTAATTATTTCTCAGCTTCATTTGAGCTATGAAAGTCTGAAGTTTAAATAACTTAAATGTGCATTTCATTTTTCTATCAGATGTGAAGATTATAGTTATTTCTTTTTAGTTCTAGATAGAGTTTATAGGAGATTGGTATCTACAGAAATATATAACGTCATCAATAAAAACTACGTTAGTAAAACCGGCAAAAAATAAGCGTTTTGGAGTCGGTGCAGCTAAGGCAAGAAAAATAAAAGAATAGGAACTCAAAGTAGAATGCCTTGGCGGGCACCAACTCCAAAAGGCTTGTTTTTGCTTTTTAGTTTGTGAAGTTGATTTTTTAACGTAGTTTTTTACTTTTTAGTGTCTGTTTTTTTGTAAACTACAGTAGGATTTTTCTAGATTAAATTAGGTTTCATGTATGTACATTATAAACAAATTACTAAAAAATTACTTCGTCTAAGTTTACTAAAATGCTTATAAAATAAAAAACTACTGTGCCAAAGTGAATTAAATTTTAATGGGACCAACTGGCAACTATTTCACATCGAACAAAAAAAATCACGTAAATAGGATTAGAAATCTCGGCGTAATCGGTGTACATATATGGAAAAAAACATACTAAACGAATTGAGAAATTCCTCCGTTTTGGAAGTTGGTTAAAAAATATACTTTTAATTAATGTAAGTAAAGAAGCTAAATCTGTAGGTACATGAAATATTCTTCAAAAACAATGACTGAATTGTAGGCAGGACAAAAGATGTTAGTTATCAAACTAAAGTGATGTTGTCTTTATTTATTTAACTATAAAAGTTCAACGGTTGTCAATGACTCGAGAAACAACACAAGTTTCAGGTAATTTTAATGGAAGTTAAAGGCTCTCGACAAACAATGCCAGCGTCTTAACTAAACTTTAATTAACTACCTCGATGTCTCCGTCAAAGCCTTTTCCCTTATGTGTAAACATTGTTAATAGACATGTTATGCTAATTCTCGTACAACTACCAGAGTGCCGTCGTTGCCAAGTTATAAAATCAATATACTCCATGTCGCGTGAACTTGGACAAAGTTGGCTTAAAATTTCACTCAAAGACTCCCAAATCGTGAATAATTTATGAACTAATTCTATTTGTTGAATAATTTGTGGCGTTATAATCCGTGTGAGATTTCGTAACAGCTTAAGAAATATGAAAAATATAATGTTTTATATTGATTGTGTTTGAATTATTGTACAAGACATAAATTTTCTATCGTGTATTATTTTCTTTTAATTAAGTAATGAAAGTTTGTAAGAGGATCTGTAGAAGTGTATAAGTGGAGGAAGTTGCGCAGCACCGCTAATACATTATATATTATAACATATACGATTTTTTTTAACCCTATCCCAGACGGCCATATTAGACAGTACAGGCGCCTCACGCCGCCGCACCTACGCCTCCCACGCTTGCAATTTATCTATTTATAACTAGAACATTTCTAGGTCTAAAGTGCCTGATGATTGTACTGGGATAATGAAAAAGTATCTAACATGACGCAATGACTAGCAGATCTATAAAACAAACAAAACATCGAAATAACATTGTTTATGTGAGTCATTTGTTTTGTTGTTTTTTTTGTAAAACCAATATAAAGAGGTTTTTGAACTTCCTTTTTTATGGGATTGTTGATGTGATACATAGAAGCTTGAAGCTTTGGAGTCATTGCGTAAGAACTATGACGATGTGTCAGGTAAGACAATATCCAATATTTGGAATTATGTTTTATATTACAAAAATATTTCTTGCTCGTCATACTTACTGTAAATGTATTCTACTAACGTTTGGCTTGCATTCGCCATTTTTATCCCGAAATGTCTTATAAGTAATGTCGAAAGTAGATTGAATTTATTGATAGGCATAGATTCGTTATGGGCCGTATTTCTTGAGCATCCAAAAAGATAAGGAACATCTAAAACAATTTCGTAGGAAATCTCCGGGAAATCTCTCTTGAGTGCGTAACTGTAACTAACTTGTTATACTTTTGTTCAGGTACTTTGTAAATGCAAAACTCAGCGGTGTCTACAAATTTATATTGTTTCTGGAAAATTTAGTTTCAGGGGAAACAATCAACAAGTAAAAAACTGTCTGTAAAGTGATTTTATACAAACAGAACAATTAGAAGTTAAAAACAATGTACAAAATTTTGAACGTGATATACGTCACTAAAGTACAAATTTTGGTAAACAGAAGTAAAATTCGCTTGCTAAAAAGCTATATTACCATTTATCTTCTACTCATAATAAAAGTCCAACAAGTTTTTCATAAACCTAAATAAAACCTTTTTAAGTGTTTTTCTGTCGAACTGTCGAAAGAAAAGTGGAGACAATTTAAGTATAGTCCCTAAAATGTTACTGCAAAGAAACGAAAATGTCATTGTAACTAACCGCCTCTGTGGTCTAGTGGTAACAACTACCGGTATCAGACCCAGAGGTCTCGGGTTCGATTTCCAGCGGGGGTTCAAATTGTATTCTGTTTGATTGGTGGCAGAACTTGTTATAAGTCCGCCTAGCTAGCTACCACCATATTAGCTAAGTCTGACGCCATAGCAACAATGTTTTCAGTGTTGTGTACCGGCAGTTAGAGATAAGATAGCCAGTCCCTCAGTGGCTGAGGGTTCCAGGAGAGGTTCGCTTCCATCTTCAGCCTTATCAATACTTAACATCAATTATGATGAAGGCTAAGAGTCCCGTCGTTCATATAAAAGTATACTTCGCCTAGTAATACTAGCCTAACGTACCGTAGCGTAGCAGGGTAAATACAAATAAGCCGTCGGTCTCATTTCCAAGTTCTAATGAGAGTGTCATGGTGCTCAGCGCAAAGAGTTGATTGTATAAGTAGACTTTCTTGTTCTGAACAATAACTTACCTAGACATGCCCTGCATACATACACAGTTACTTGCAGCTATGATAAAAAATTACTAGTTCGAAATGAAGATTAGGATTTTCGTTGTAAGAATGTTATGTTTATTTAACAGGTAACTTTACTCCTACTACTACTAAAAAACATAACTTAGAATTCTACATAAGCACATCTTAGTTTGCCGTGTCGTGACGGCCTAAGAATACAAATGTCACCACTCCCTTACATGCCTGGGATGTCGTAAGAGTCGACTAAGAGGCTCGACGCATTGAACACCTGTGCGAGAGAAGGAAAACTTGAAACAAACCCTCTACCAACCCGTCTGGCCAGCGTGGTAGCAGAAGGCTATTACTGCTACCACGCTGGTCAGACGGGTTGGTATGGTTGCCTTATGAACGTCACAATAGGCGTGAGCTAGGAGAGGCTTAAGTCCAGCTGTGGACGTCCACAGGCTGATGATGGATGGATGAGGTCTTAGTTTCTTCGTGCACTCATCATTGAAATGAAAAAAAAAAATACGGATTTAAGCGCACTGTTTATTACCCGTATATATTTTGAACTACATTTTAGGGGTTTTTTGGTCTCCCGACGTTTCAGCACCTTTTCATCTTCCGTAAACTTAGTTCTGACGTGTAAAACAACAGTGCATTTAAATCCGTAAAAGTTGTTTTATTGGAATTGTACAACTTATAATTTTACGATTGGCACGCTCTTTTTTCTTTTTCCTGGGGGGCAAGTAATGCTTAAAAAAGCGAAGTTTGCTTTTACCAACATTTAAAGTAAGCTCAGCTAGCTTACGTTAAATGTGGGTTATTTTTAGTAAAACGTCTCTAATAATTATAACTTTTTAATTTTGCATGTTACAATGCTATTTTTATGTGACAAATATTAAATAAGAAAATATACTAGAAGAAGCAATCTCATGTCTCCCCGACGGGATTCCAACCCGCCCTATGCACTAAGCAAATATGCTACAGAGACCTATGAGGACACGTCGAATTTTTCTAGTATATTCACCTTTCTACGGTGTTGGCCACCGTCGTCGTTTCATCAATGAGAGAAATATACTCGCATTATAAAAATTATGAAAATTTCAGCTCAATTGGTTCAGCCGTTTGGGCTGTGCGTTGTCTGTCAGTCCGTCACGGTATTGTTTTATTAGTATAGAAGATCGTTGAATAAGAATCCTGAGTGATAACTGATAACTTTCAACCGAGGGTTATAAAATCTGTAGTGGAATAGACGTGGAATATGAATCTTTCAGCTAAATAAAAACGTGTTAAAATTGCTCTGTTCCCCTTAATACCACTTTTGTGCATTATACGATTCGCCCTCAAATTTTATGAACGTTGATTTGTGAACGCGTGACCTTTATGGACAAAGAAGGGTCATGACATGATCAAAATTACCGAGTCTGAATGTCTGAGTCAACTGTTGGCAATTTGGAGTAGGTACCTAATTATATTCGAAAAAAAATATGAAGCATAGCCATTCGAAACCCCCTTTTGTAATAACTTTTTCATTCACTTATACTCTTTATAACTTTTTAATTTTGCATTTTACAATGCTATTTTTATGTGATAAATATTAAACAAGAAAATATAAGTACCAGAAAAAAAGCAACTAGTCTCATGTCCCGTCCCGTCAGGGCGACATGAGACTACTTAGTTGCTTTTTTTTGGTATATTTTCTTGTTTAATATTTATCACACTTATACTCTTTTTACGTTAAAATTGATTATATTATTATTATAGTTATCAAAAGACAGAAAAACAACTGCTATTCTGAAATAATGGTACTTAGTTATTAAATCGTAAAAGGCACGAACCTCACTGTAAGTCCAAAGAAATATTCCGAAGTTGGCCACCGTATTGTGTATGTTATGTACTATTGCATTTTTGAGGAGCATTTACATTGTCAAGATTTGTAACATGCTGCGTGAGAATTGATAAAAAAAGTTATAAAAGCTGGTATTGATTGCAAGTTTGACAATAATTATTTGTTATTTTTAGCTGTAGAGGTGCTAGTAGGTAGGTAACTCTATTTAATACCTAGATCAATAAAAGAAACGATACGCTTGTGATACTGCTCATAAGTGATATAAAAGGTTTTAACGAGATACTTTTTAAACGTAATTTTATCCTTCATGTTGGCTTCATGCTATTTCGCTAAAATGTATAGGTCGCAAAAAAGTCTCGTGTTAAAAAAGAAAAAAGTCGTCGGCAGTTGGTTATAGGGCGCTATCAAATTACAATTTATTTTCCGCGAGGGATTGAGCCCCTGATGGATTCCTCTGTCACTGGAGATACGACTATTTAATTCGAGTCCGATTCGAGTTTTTGCACGAATTTTCTATCTCGATGTTTGTGGGGCGGTTAATAACATTTTTGTAACGTTTTGCGTGAGTTTTTCCTCGAATGTTAGATTTGGACGTTTTTCTGCATTCGGTTTTTGGGATTGCTGTGACGTACGAGATCATTTTCAACAGCTCGTTTAGTTTTAAATAATAAATAAATAAATAAAAATATATTTATTCCAGTTCCTCAATCAACATTGAACACAAGATATTGGAACACTCCGTTAAGTATTTTAAAAACACTTGTGTCAGGAGTGTCCGCTCTTTTAGTTTTAGTGTACAGGTTAATAGTTTTACGCCTACATTATTTAGGTTAACGTTATAATAATTCAAATTTTACTTAGAATATTTTGAATAATTATTTTCATTCGTGACCCCGCCGTTACTTTTTATAATCCAAACCCTCAGACACAAATCTGCTAATAACAATAAAGGGGCAAAATTATTGCCAACAATTATTATCTCACTTGAATGTTTATTATCAAGCAATTAATATTTACAAACCTATTGAAGATTAATATCAATGAATAAGCTTTAAATACACAATCAGTATATAAACATAAATTCCTCGTACATTATTAGCAGAATCCAATCGGCAGTTTATAGGCTGCCATTTTATTTATGGCAACACTTTATACACCCTTTCGATTTACCTGCAAACGTTGGTATGGCCAATTGTTTTCAACTTCGGAATCACGGGCACTCGAATAAGGTCGAACCGAACATCGATCGTGCGAATCGAAAAGGGCTAGCATCAAACATGTTAAATTGTTTTCCTACTTGTTTCCCCCTTGTCGGTCATAAGTAATTCCCTTCTCTACGAGGAAAAGTTACATCGGGGATCCCTACTTTGCACAACGCCTAAGTTTTTTTTTTCTTTTATTTTTTGGGAAATAATTCTCACTTCGGAGAATAGGAATCGACTTCAGTTCTCGACCTTTTTATTGAATTCCACAGTTTGTAAGTGAAGTTTGTAGAGCTTTAACTGGATTCCTGGAATACCTTGTCGCCTAATGTTATTACTTGGCCAGAAGAGGAACGCAAATAGTGGTATAGTTTTTCGTTTTGATACAGACTAGCATATAAAAAAAGCGAGAAAGCTTTTTAAAATGTTTCTTTGCAAAATATTCAAATACTAGCGGACGCCCACGGTGGTTCCCGTTCCTGTAGGAATATCGGGATAAAAAGTAGCCTATATGTTAGTCCACTATTTGAAGTTTCTATATATCAAATTTATCCGTTAGGTAGTTATTGCGTCAAAGAATAACAAATAAACTAACTGACATACTTTCACATTTATAATATTAGTAGGATTTCAGGAAGAATTTCTGTGAAGCTTTCTGGGAATACGCTACCCTCGTTACCTACATTGATTTACGCAGAATTTTATCACAGTATTTGAAATAAAAAGCATTTTAACCCTAGAATACTAATGTAATTTTTTTACTGCTTACTACTACTCATCGCTTGGGAGGCTACTCATTGAAAAACAAGCAATTTAAAAATATATTTATTCAAGCACAAAAAAGATATCCAAACATAATAGGTCAACCTCTGCCTTAAAATTGCAATAATAAAAAATATCTATTATTAATCAACACAGCCTCATATGGTACTTGCAACTTAACACTTATGTAACTTAAAAAAAATAAACAGAGTATATTTCAAATATATGAAATTTAAGTTTTTTTTCAAACATTTGAATAATGTAACATTTTTATAAAAATATATTATCAATCTGTTGAGATCAGCATAAAAAACTAACACTATGCATCACAATTTTTATGGCACATAACTTTAAAAATTGTGTTTTTTCATTTGTGTTTCTTCTAAATTATCTTCATTTTCACTAGCAGAATCATCTTGTAACAACCAATTTTCTATTTGACTATTATTTGGATTCATCTGTAAACAAAATATTTATTTTTGTAAATAAAATAAACTCCGATCACGTCAAAAACTTCAATAATAATAAAAAAGTCCATTAAAAAATAATTACCTTTAATACTAAGGATCGCCTCCCGGGCGACCCGACACTTTAACTCGCAAAGGACAAGAGCCCGCGAGACGCACGACCACCTGTCCGGTCGCGGGGTGCACTGAGTTGAGGGGGCGCCCGGCGCCCGTACGTTTTGAAATTATAACGAAAAAACTGTCCGAGCGCGGCGTCCAGGCGATGATTAGTACTCTAGGGTTAATATACCTACATTTTAAAATTATAGAAAAGAACAAAAGATTAAGACGCATTCGTACGTCTCAATCTTTTGTTCTTTTCTTACTTCTTACCTTTGTATTTAGAGACTTTAAAAACAAAAAGTATAGCTCGAGTTTCTATAGTCTGTTCACCGAAACGAGTTAGTACTGAGATAATTAGGTCGCTCGTGATTGACTGAAGGCAAAGCCCATTGCTTGTGCGCGTTATTTTCAGCCAATCTCGAGTGAGCGCCTTATATTCGGCCAATCGAGAACGAGTAAATTCTCTCAGTACTAGCTCGTTTCGGTGAACTGACTAGATATAACTTATTTTAGAGTAAAAATATACTGACAATAAGGAACGACTTATATTCTTTCAGGTAACCCTAGGAACGACCTAAAATACATGGAGTAACAACTAAAAGTGCACTGCAATACAATTATTAACGTAACATTAGCAACAACGCGGTTGGTTGCAAATGACGTTTCTTTTGTGTTGCATCCGTGTCAAACGTTGGAAAGAAAGTCCTTGCGAGTGGCATTGCTTCGCGAAGCATTGTTCCGGAGGCACGACTCGAGACTCGATTACCTACATGGCTGTGGTACAATGGGTAAAAGATTTGACTCTTATTACCAAAGAATACAGATACAACAGTAGCAAATAAATATAAATTTTGGTCACTATCAATTCTGATTTGCCTTTTATAAGGATAACAGTACAAAAATTATTATAAAATATCAGACGTCATTTCAGCATCATGGCCTTTTTTATTGTTCTGCCGTCGTGACCACAACCACTGCAAAGTTGACCAATAAAAACTAAAAAACCAGACTGCATCAAAAAAACAACTCAAAAGATGGAAACAAGATCAAATATAAAAATATTTTGATCAACATGATATATGCAATCGGAAGCATGACATTATGATTCGACTTATTATTAAATTTTATGCCTCCGACTGCATGTATTGATGTTGATCAAATATTTTTATAATATTTGATCTTGTTCCATCTGTTTAGTTGGCTTGTTTTTTGAGGCAGGCGGTTTTTTTTTATTTTTTTATTTATATCTTATTAGTTATTTATCGGTCATGATATACCTTTTTGAATCCTTAAGATCAGCCTTTTATTTTGATAACCATATTAAAGTATTCAAAAATTTTTTTTTCTTTACTTCAAATAATAGCACCTTACAGCCGCTATGTTTGTTTTTTTTATCATCACTTTCTTAAGAACACTTGGGATGTCAAGACAACCCAACGATATCTTAATTTGTTCAGCTGTTTGAGAGATAAGTGGTAATAAAGAATATTACGTATAATGATACATACAAAAAATCGGCCAAGTGCAAGTCGAACTCGCACATGAAGGTGTTAGTCTCTCACCCAAGGTTGCCTGGAAGAGATTGCTACGTAGCAATAAGGCCGCCTATTGTGTGTTGCTCTTTTTGTAATGTTCTCTGTATGCGTTTGTTTTTGAATCGTGTGCAATAAAGTTTCTATTATTATTATTGCCAAAATGCTACTATAATTTTTCGTCTGCAAAAATAACTTTGTTTTAATAGTGTTTGTATGAATGGCATGTGCTATAGCTCTGAAACTACTAAATATATTTCGTTCAAACCAATTTTCGTTGAAAGTTTTATAAAGATCTACATTATATATTGTATTTTGATTTTTCACTTTCTTATTTTAAAAGTTAGAGGGGGGGGGGGGGACACACATTTTTCCACTTTGGAAGTGTATAACTTTCAAACGGTTGACTTTGAGAAAAAACTGTTTTAGAAGCCTCAATGTAATTTTTAAAGATCTATCTAATGATATCCCACACGTATAGGTTTGATGAAAAAAATATTTTTCAGTAACAGTTCCATGTATGGCCCCCCCCCCCCTTAATTCATATATTTTTTATTTTTGTGTAAAAACCGTAAAGCGGTTTACAGAATACATCTACCGACCAAGTTTCAACTGTGTAATCCTCATAGTTTTGGAATAAAGTGGCTGTGACATTTTGCCACTTTGGAAGTGGCAAAATATATCTTAGAACGGTTGATTATGAGAAAAAAACTGTAATTACAACTTCAATGTTATTTTTAAAGACCTATCTATAGATACGCCTCAAGTGTAGGTTTCATAAAAAAAAATAGTTTCAAATCCCTTCGGGAAAAATGCTATATTTCTAAAACTGACAACCATATTTCGATCAAATCAATTTTCGTTGAAAGTTTTTATTAAGATCTACAGCATAATTTTTTTTTAAATTTCACTCTCTTATTTTAAAAGTTAGAGGGGACACATATTTTACCACTTTGAAAGTGTACATCTTTCAAACGGTTGACTTTGAGAAAATATCTTTTTAGAAACCACAATGCAATTTTTAAAGACCTATCTATAGATACCCCACACGTATAAGTTTGATGAAAAAAATAATTCAGTGTCAGCCCCTTAATTCATTTTTTATTTTTATTTTAGTATAAAAACCGTAAAGCGGTTTACAGAATTCATCTACCTACCAAGTTTCAACTGTATAATCGTCATAGTTTTGGAATAAAGTGGCTGTGACATACATCGTTACATACGATTTCGGGATTTTATTAAAAAGATTAGGGCCCATACAAAAAACACTATTTTGTAGAAGAGCAGTTTTAGAAGCTTGTGTTCTTAGTCTGTGTTTATCTCGTGTATTGCGTACAACCGTGTCAGAGAGTCTGGGAAACAAGTGTGGGTTACATTTCACAAACATAATAACTTCAAAAATATATAGGAATGGAAGTGAAAGAATGATATATTTTACAAAATATGGTGTGCGACTGTCAGTTACTTCAAGTCTAAACATTGACCTGATGCATCTTTTTTGCATTTTGAAAGCAATGTCCCGATTAGTAGATTTTTACCAGAAGATTGTGCCGAATCTCAATATTGATTCAGCTAAGCCGTGATATGCAGTCAACAACGCGCCAATATTCAACACTGCAGATAGTTTAATTAAAGCATAAGCAGTGCTGCTAAGTTTTTTGGAAATAACCTTAATAAGTATGGGCTTTCCAATTAAGGTTACTGTCTATCATGAGACCAAGAAATTTAGCTGTGTTTGTCATACAAATGATGTTATTTATGCTATTTAATTGTATATTCGACGACCTTTGACTGAATTGCATAATCTGTGTCTTACTCAAATTTATTTTAAGATTGTTGCATTTTAACCACAATGTTATAGACGTTAAAGTTTCGTGTATCTCCTTTTCATAACAACTTATATCATTGGCTGCTATTGTAACCGTGCTATCGTCGGCAAATAAGGTCAATAGGGTGGTCAATACTTTTAGGCATATCGATAATATAGATTATGAACAACAGAGGCCCTAGCACACTGCCTTGAGGAACTCCGTATTTAATCACTCATTCACGGTAATTGAAAATTTCTTCTCTTTTGGTCGTCAAATTAATACGCGCGATGGATGTATATTATTTGCGGTTACTGAAATACCATAAAATTAATTATTGTATATTACCCCTGATCCATTCTTATTATAGTTTATTTATTAATATATTATGGTCAACATAATCAAACGCCTGGGTCACATGACTCAAACTGGTTTTATGTCAACATTAAACATATTTTTTTTAGAAAATCAAAGACTGCCATATTGTCTTATTCTGACGGAAACCTTTTTGCTCATTACACAAAACGTTATGTTTTTCTAGAAATTTATTGATTTGACCATAAAAGTATTTTTCGAATATTTTTGAGATCAGTAGCTCTATTATGATTTGTTCCTGTAAACGTAAGTGACGTGACAGCAACTGTTAGCGTAAATATGTTTCTCGAATCGCCCACAACCGTAACGGTATTATGAGTTTTTGCAAACGCTACGATAGCTGGTACGTAAATACGTGAGAAGGCAGCGTCGAGGCATGAATTTGAATACGTAACGTAAAATTGTCAATATCTCTTTTTGTCTATATGATGAGGATAAGGACAGAAAGACAACTTAACCATCGAGCCAAAAATAGAGAAATTAAAAAGTATTTATTTTATGACATCTATAGCCCTACTAAATTAAGAAATGTGAAGTAAAGGTCCATCCAACAAGTTATGACCTTTTGAATTTTATCATAGTATCCGCGTCAGTCAAGTGTCAAATGTCATCAAAGACACAGAATGAAATAATAATACAAGCACACAGAGTATTAATATACACGAAAATGTTTATTGTTGATAAATAAACAGTCGATCTTTATGTAGTTGCTCATTGTCGGCTGAGAATATGAAACTACTTCCCCGAAGATACATTGATTTATACAATAGACCGCTTACCTAAAAATAATCGAAGAAATTCTGCACAATCTAAAATATTGTAAAAATATTTTCATTGCTAAAATAATAAACTTTTTTATAGACAAGCGACATCCCAAGACCTGAGAAGGGCCTTGGTTGTCCACAATTTAATTAATGAGCCCATAGGCGCCGTTTACTATTGAAGTTCCATATTATTTATTACGTGGAATCATTGCAAAATAAATACTATTAAGTATTATTTACGACTTTGTTTAATTCTGTACGTCGATTGTAAAGTTGTGTGTTCTAATAGTAGGCACAATTTAGCTTAATGCGTTTTTTGATACAAATCATTGTTAGGATTTTTCCGTTTTCGAAATTTTGCCTCTATACTTACATAATTTAGTTAATTTATTGTGTTCTTTGTTACGTTCAGCCGCGCAATTTATTTTCTACTCAAAAAAATGCCTTGTCATATTTTTTTTTCTAAATAAGTCGTGTATTAATTAATAGTAATTTAATAATATACCTTCTCACAGAAAGAAATGCCGTGAGTGCCATAACAGCTTCTGTAAACGTAAATTACAGGAGCATCTGCCAAATTAGTAACTCATAATACCAAATTGTATGAAAAACGTGACCGCGAATCGTAAAGCTCACGTAACAGGAGTTGTTAAGTCACCTAGTGTCAACGTTGTCAACTCATAATACCATTTTTAGTTCAGCTACTCAGCGCATGGGGGTCTGAGCAGTTTTTCATACAAATGTCGTTAGCGCTAGCGAGGATCGTTGACAAAACTCGTAATAGAGCTACAGGAGGCAGTGCAATAGGTCTGAAATGATTGACAAATCTTTTGTCACCTTTTTTAAATAAAGGCTTGACAATTGAGACTTTTAAAGATTCTGGATATGTACCTGTTTCAATGCTTAAATTAATTATATAACATACGAGGCAGCATATTTCTTCACTTACTGCTTTCAATATATTGACGAAAATTTCTCAATTTTTTTCAATATTTCAAGCAGCAAGCTTGGTGCCATAAACATTGAGTTATTAAGTGCAGGTATTTTAGATTGATCATTCTTAAATCTTTCTGTTATAGCAAAGTCTTTTTCAATAAAATAGTCATTAAAGTAGTCCGCTATTTCTTTGGGATCGGTCAAAATAGAAGTGTCAGTTTGTATGTCATTAATATGATTTGATGGTAGGTTAAATGGAGATTTATTTATAAATATATAAAATAAAAAAATATTTTCTCATCACAAACTTAAGTTAATTTACAAAACATTATTGCTGTTGCATATTTAGTTTGTGTGAGACTGATACCTGAGCTAGATATAAAATACTGTGTTACAGGTCATCAGGCTCCCACTACCTCGAGACACTAACTATAAGAATGACATGATGTAACAGCCAATATTGTCATTAACAATTTTTTTATATATATATGTGATGGATAACTAAGTACATCATAACCAAAATATATATAATTTTAAGTGTGTGTGTGTGTGAGAGAGTGCGTGCGTGCGTATGTTAAAATAAATTGATGAATGGATCAGTGGACAGTTAAGTTTTAATCAGCAATAAATCTTCTGTTTCATTATAGTTCAGTTGCAGTAACCAGGTGGTATGTTCTTTTTTGCAAGCCTTTCTTGTCAATTTGTAATTTGCCATGTCGTTTTAGCCTTATTTTGGGATGTCTTTATTCTATGATTATTTTGTGATACTTTGGCAACGTTATTATTTTCTTAAACCTTTTTGAATAGTTCATAAAGTTTATTTTATTTGTAAGGTTTGGTTTATCGCGCCAAACCCATAATAGTTGTCGTTTTTTATAAGTGCATCGTTTAATACCCCTTGATAACCATTTAGGTTTACTTATAATAGGTATCTTAACAATTTTGAATGGGAAGCATAAGTCGTAAAATAGTTTAACATGTTCCATAAAATAATTAAGTTCTGAAAAAGAAAAGAATTTAAGGCATTCTCTAAATTTATGAATATTTTACTAATTATAATCACGTTGACGCTTTTCCAGAATTTAAGAGTCGGCACAATACTTGCAGGGACCTGTACTATTTATTGTCAGATAGCGCGAACTCAATAACTTCTACCCTACTGCCCTTTTAAAATCATGTGCTATATTAACAATACAGGTTTTACTTCTATGTCGTGTCGGTTGATTTATGGCCAATGTCAGATTATAATTTGATAGAAGACATTGAAATTCTAGTGTTAAGTTATTATTTACCCATGTGTACCTGCAAGAATAAAATAATTATAATTCTTTTTCGACACAAAAGATAACAGTTGTTCTAACCTTAAGAAAAAAGTATTAAAGTTGGTAGCTTTAGGGATTCTATAAATGCATATAATTAATAATTTATGATTAGTCAATTCTACAGCACAACATTAAAATATATTTGTAATCGACAACTTAGCTATTTCAGGCACATCTTTCCATAAATGGCCATACTTTATCCCTTTATTAGCATTTTTTCTACAAAAATATGAAGCTAGATTATGGTTAGGTACAGTCAAATGCTCTTAATTTCCTGCCTTCATAAAATATTCAGATAGGCAAATCACATCAATACGCTTTCCATTGTCCGATAGATTGTCCAGGTTTGCTAATAGAAGATCCGCTTTATTAATTGCACCAGCTATATTTTGATGTAGAACATTTATAAACTTATTCACGAAAAAGATCGGTTTTCTGGGATTCCTTGGATGAACGCCTTTTTTCATTTATTATTTTATGGTATTTTGCTATGCTATTTATAAGAGATAGCAAACATCATTTAAGATTATTTTCATGCCATACCTACTTATTAAAATTTCCTGTTTTATTATCAAACATGTCAAAATCATCGGACAAGTTCTTATTTGAATCTTTCAAGTACACGCGTACTTATCGCTTATGTGTATACATCTAGATTAAGAAGACTGTTAAAAGTTTCTATTCGAGAATAAACCATGTTTGTATATTTTCCGCACTTAAATGTTGGCAGACATAATATCACGTTGGTATGCATATTTTTCAAAAGTTGGTATTTGCCTCAAATTGATGACTATAAGTTATTTTTTGTGTCTGCCTGTGATTTTCTTTCCAGTACAAGTATAACTTTCTTTCACGAATTTCACCTGATTAATTTCATACGATCAACAACAACAACTCATTTATTGACGACGAATACCCACTTGATTTCCACTCTCTATACATTCATTTTGTGCCTAAAAGGCAGGTTTCCAAGTATTCCAATCTCAAAATCAGCGTTCCAATCATGAAATTATAAATAAATTAAGTGTAGGCAAACTCCATTATGAAACCGTAAACATTTATGAGATTATGCGTTTGGACAGATTATTTGAAATCTTGGATTCCAGGAAACAGTAATCCATTTATTTGAAAGCCCCTGTCTCGTTTAATGGTAGGCTCTAAACTATGTATCTGAACGTATAGCTACTTACCGAATGTCTCTAATTTCGATCAAGCGTGTATTTTAAGAAACATTCGAATATTGAATGTTTTTTATTTCAATAAAAGCTAAAAAACGACAGAAAATAGTATTGAAATCTCAAAATTAGCGTTAAAATCATGGTTACTTGTTGAAATTATGAATACATTAACTGGCGTAGGCAAACTCCATAATGAAACTGTATACGTTTATGAGATTAAGCGTTTGGACAGATCACTTGTGTACTTACATAAGCTCGTGGGTCCTGAATCGCTCCGATTGGATTCCAGGAAACAGTAATCCATTTACTCGCAAGCGCTCCTGTCTGGTTTAATGGTCGGCTCTAAAACATTCCCCCTTCAGTATCCCATTGTTGACGTTATGACAGTTTGTTTTCACTTTGTTTAGTTTTCATGAGTGTTTATGCGCTTCACAATGTAATATCTTATGGTGGTAGAGCGCTTATGATTTATTTTATGTTATTTTGTTTTATAGTATTTTTTTTTACTGTTATACCTAACTGAAAAAAATATAAACCAATATTAGTGATACGCGATGCATTGCTGTTATATTTTCAACGCTAGCTGCTTTTGGAGCCTGTTGACGAACCCACATGGACTTTCAGCTTCTCTATATTCTCAACATTTTCTAAACCAATTTCTTTTTATAAAATTGATAGAAATCCAACTGTAACTTACATAGATAAACGCGTAAATAAACGCGTAGATAAATTCGTACATAAAAAAAAACAAAAACATTCCAACCGCATTGAGAACCTTTTTGGAAGTCGGTTAATAAAAATGGTTAAGTATTCGAAAATAATATCAACGTTCAAGATCAATCAAATAGAAAATAGAAATAGCATAGACGGAAGATTTATTCAGTACTAGCGGACCCGGCGAACTTCATACCGCCTCAGAATTATTAAATGTTGTCTATATTCGTATCTCTTATACCTTAGAAGGGCTGCCAGGTGTAGGCTCCTCATCAGGTGTAGGGACCAGATCTTTATTTTTGTTATCATCATCATATCAGCCGCATGACGCCAACTGCATCCTAGGTATAGCCCCCACCCAAAGAACTCCACAATGATCGGTTCTGCGCTGCTGGCATCTAGCGGCTACCTTCACCAGATCGTCGGTCTACCTTGCCGGGGGCCTACTCACAGAGCATTGCCCGGTGCGCGTTCACCATTCCGAAACCATTCTGCCCCAACTGCCATCAATTCTTATACCTAAACAGAAAGTGCTTATTCGCTGAAGAACCTTACCCAAGGCGCTATATTCGTATCTCTTATACTTATGCTTATACTTATGGGCTGCCGGATTCTACATCAGGTGTGCTAGACCTTCAATTTATAAACGTCAATTGAATATACTTATCACGCTAAACAACTTATCCCAAGGTGCTATATACGTATTTTTTATAGTTTAGCTTAGCTGCTAGGGTTCCACAGGTGTACCAGACCTTCGATATTTGTACGTCAATAGAAAATGCTCATTACGCTCAACAACTTTTCTTCAGTTGCTATTTCCAAATCTCTCATAGTTTAGTTGGACTGCTATGGTTCCACATCAGGCATTTCGATCTTCAATTTTTTCTCTCATAAGAACCTTCTCCTGACAATAGTAAGCACATCAAATAAAGAATTAGCGAAATCGGTTCAGCTGCTCTCGAAATTTGCGCTTAGCAACACATTCAGCGATTCATTTTTAAATTATAGATTGTTTCATGACCTAAGGGGAAAGTTTCGGATTCTGATATTTAAGCAATAATTAAGCATGATAATTATTTTGTTTTCTTTAAATTTTACTATGTTTAAATGGTCTTTGTATTATTTTAAGATAAGATAATTTGGTAACGTTAGTCTGTTTTCAACTACATGTATATTTTTTTATTTTAATAAGTTAATCTGAGAGATTGGGAACCTGATGACCTGATATACAGGCATTTATAATGTCTAGTTTAGGCATCAGTCTCCCACAAAGTATTACCTAAGTAATTAAATACACCTTTTAGAATCTAAGAAACTAACTGAACTTTTAGTGTAGACTTTGTGGAAGAAAAATAAAACATTATTTCATTTCATTTCATTTATAAAATATATTTTATGCTTAGGCTTCTGAATAAGTAACATTAGTTCGGAATGTAATACCTAACTTAAATAAAGTGTCGTTTTATCTGAAACTAGGTAGTAATTTTAAATTTCAATTTAAAAAATAAGCAAAACGTTTAAGCGTAACAAAATCAAAGTTAGATTAAAACCAATCGTGCATATGACTCAGGGATATAAGGGAGAACTTATATTATTTCGTAATTGGTATTCACTTTTTTCGAGAGCATAACCCTATGCTCGTGCATTGGCAAACATCTTTTATAACACTTTCATTAGTTCTGCTCAAACTTTGTTATGTTTTGAAATGCAAGAAGGAAAATGAATACCCGAAGAATTTAGCCGGAGGTTTAGTGACTCATGTTAAGTGGTGACTAATGCCGACTATTCCAGTATTGATTGCGAGAATACATCCAAAACTACAGGCAAGAATCTAGTAGTCAAGTAGTTTTCTAGTGATTGAATAGTGATTGACTTTGTTGTGTTATCGATTAGGTAGTAACTGATGATAGGTCGCCTAGTCTGGAAAGCCCACTATTACCAACGAAGAAAGAAAAGCCAAAAAGTGTGAACAAGAAATATTAATTACTTACATAATTATAGTTTTTTTTTATTAATAAATACCTTGTTATAGTTATAAAAACGCCGCGAACCTTTATTATTCATCATTAAAAATAAGTTTCTGCTGAGTCTGACTAAAAACGTCATTAATAACTTAAAAATATTTGATGTATTAAAAAAAAAGAAAAAGAAAATAATAAAGGGTATGAAAGAAAATAATAAAAGTATTTACAGACTGCCAGTAGTTAGATTCCAAAAAGGACTTATTAGCAGTAAGAAAAAAAGACATAAGAAGGTGCGTTTTAATCACATGGCCGCGGGAGCCTGCGAAAGCTATTTGTCATCCATCAACAGGAGATGGGGATGCCAAGTGCAGTCTCGTGTCAGCTCTGACTCATTACACAATCGATCCTGGCAAGACCAGGCGGTTTAATACGCCTATATTACGTATCAAGTGGCTAAATTCTTTTGTTTAAGCTCGGGACTTGGGAGTTTTCAGACGCTGATAGCTCTATTGACTTCGTTATCAATAATTCCCTCCCGAAAATATGATGTGCAGTTAGTCATTCTTCAGGAACTTTTTTAGACATGTTAAAATTTGGTACAAAATCTTTATATTTTTAAGAAAACATTTAGTCACGGATTTTATATACTTACGGTCTTGTCTCTTCAAACCTATAATTTTGACAGTAACAAACAACGCAACACGTCGTCTTAGGAATTTATGAGTTTTACCCGAGTTCTATTCGTAATAACACGTGTATGAGACTCCATTTTAACTCAATCTGCCGTACCCACATATAATTTATATATTACTATTTAATATATTAACTTGATATTGGCGAAATCCAGGGAACCGCAACTAAATAAAAAGGAAGAAGAAGAAAAAATCGTGATTTATAGTAAGTGATTTTGATAATTAATTTGCACTCGATAATTGGTGTTGTTGTCAATTTAATAAAATGATATTGTATTGATTGCGTAATCAGCGCCAGCTGTGAGACCACTTGAACATCCTTTATGTATCATGGATGACTAAGTAATGCTTGGAATCTTTATCTACTTAGACTTTAACCACATTCGGCGTGACTATGGTTTTATAATACCAAATTAGTATTTTAATATTTTTCTTCAAATAATATAGAGTTACAAAATATCTGTAGCAATATTAAAAGGAAAATTTCGTACGCTTACAATAGTGGTCGATGTCCAAAGCCGACGACCAAGTAGCGTAGTTGCAAACTCAATCGATCTTTTAGTAATCTTGCCGTTCTTTTATTTCCAATTTGGGGATATATAATAATGAATTACGGTCACAATCCATCAACTGAAAAGGGATTGCCAAGTGCAGTCCCTTGTCATGTCAACTCTATATACAAACCTCGAAAGGACAAAGGGCATTAATGCTCTCGAACTATATTTAGCAATTTCCTATTTATTATTATATAAGCGGCAGTTTGCTGTGACCAAGGGTCGTAGCATCATGCTTATCCATCCTTCCCCAAGAATTGAACGGTCAAAATAAAATATTTTTGAAAATCAAGAAACATTTCAGCTTTTTTGTATTAGCATTAATAAAAAATAATATAAAGGCGTAAGGAAAAGGACTCGATAGGTAGCTTTATGTTTTTATCATATCGCAATTTTTGTATGTTCCGTATCGAACTCGAAAATCAGAAAGAAGGAAAAAAATCAATTGCGTGTTAGTAAATTCTTACAAAATACCTACTTGTAATTTTAATAAAGGGATTAAGCATTTTTGAAACCTCAATGTTTTACCGATATACCCTTGTACGCTTAACTTCAATATAGCAGTTGCTAGAATTACTAAATCATGAAAACAAGTTTTTTGGCAAGAGATACTTATAGTATATTCCAAAATCAATATAAGCCAAGAGATTTATTTGAAGCAAAATAAAGGAGTTTTATCCTTTCACAGAAAATTGTGGCAGTAGCCGGGACTCAATTCGGTCAATGACACCGCTAGTGGCTCGTATTGTAGTTTCTATTGAAAGATTATTCTCATATTTATGGCCGCTGGTTTCACGATGCAATTTGCTATTAATTATTTGCTTAGTCACTGACGATGCCGCATGGGAATTACCACTGGAATGAGCTTCGATCGTACCTACATAACATTGTCTATTATAAATTATGATTAAATATTGAAAGGTTTTGACAAACTTACAATTGTTTCCTCCAAACATGTTAATAGTTTATAACTCTTATTGAAATGTTTATTGTCTCACAGGCTCTAACATTTTTGTACAGCATCAAACTTACTTATTAATTTAGTAGTTTTTAATGTCAGAGTTCAGACTGGTCTTAACAAAATAGTTAACAATTTAAACGTACCTTATAATATACTCGAAAACTTGTAAAAGATACAGAGATAGATTGTTAATAGAGAGTTTTTGTATTTTATAGCGAGAGGATTTAAAAATATCTGTATATGTTGCCTTACATTTGCACCGAGAAGGTTCAAAAGCTTATGCAAATAAGCAAATCACTTAACACTAGCTTAAATTATTGATTAAGTATAGGAAAATATATTTAGCGCCTTCTTACCTTTCGAAAAAAATCAACGTCGGACGTTGGAGCAAATACCATAGAAACTCTGTTTTCGTTGTAGTGGATAGAAGATAATATCTTCTATGTGATAAATATTAAACAAGAAAATATACTAGAAAAAAGCAACTAGTCTCATGTCGTCATGTCCTGACGGGATGAGACGACATGAGACTAGTTGCTTTTTTCTAGTATATTTTCTTGTTTAATATTTATAACATAAAAATAGCAATGTAAAATGCAAAATTAAAAAAAAAAGTTATACTTAATGATATCTTCTTTTAGGATCTTAATATCTGTAGATATGTCATCGCAATATACATTGTACGCGTCGGAATCTCATAGTGTGCAGAATTTATTGGCGTCCAACGTCCGGAAATGCGAACGGAATATTTCCATTTAAGTTTTTTAAGTTCCTCCTCGAAGTTGTAGGTGCCGTCTCCATAGTGCTTCTTTGTTCCCATACAATGGGACGCTGCATGCAGGCCACAAAATGGCCACCTCATCGCATCAAGGATATTTCTCATGAGCTAACCTAGGTACAAACGGCAACGTATCATCCGTGACAAATTCTTTACACCCCCCTCCCGTATCCCAATGGCGTAAGCTGCATTTTTCTACAGTAATGTGCAGCTGGCTGGCAAGCCGGGTATGCATTTCACATTCGTGCTCGTTTCTTTTGAGACTCGGATTACTTGAGGTTTGTTGTCCAACTTACTGTATGATATTTCAATTTTGTAACATTGCAATCTAGACGGTTATTACGTTGCTCCTCATGGAAAATATGAAAATATAAGGATTAAATATGAATATGATATGATATTAAATATGAAAATAAAAACTTTTGTACTTTTTATTGTACCATTTTGTAAACACAATTTACCTACAATATTTAACGAATTACATTTCATAAGAAACTTGTTAAGTTCAGAAATCAAAATCTGAAGGGAGAGAGAAAGACAAAACTCTTTAAAGGAAGTTCAAAACAAAACTCTAAACACCTAGTAAAACTTAAGCAAAAAGTGTTTTTTATCAGTGCCATAGCCAAGGCAATACTTACCAACATTGTTCGCTGGCAAAGAGGAATAAGTTTTGATAAATTCCCTAGATAATGTTGTTCCAGAGCCGACTTACCTCTCAGATAAGCCGCCGCATGCTCTAAGCGCTAACTATGCGAAATAAATCGAGGTATAAAACACAAAGGACACAGGTATATTAATTTACATTCTACAGTACTTATCTCTTTTAAGAATAGAGATAATGAAAAATTCCACTCGTCGTAACAGTCATTACTTAACGTCTATTGTTTGACGTCTTCCTATTTTGTTAAAGCCTTTTAACACTCGGAAAATAGAAGCTTTACGTTCACATTGATTTTCTTTGAAAAGCGCAATATTTGACTCTAGAATATTTATTTTTATCGGTGGTTTTCTTTCTTAATTACTTTTCTGGTTAGGATTCTAAGTAAAGTCCAATAATTGAAATAAATGACTGTTTTTTAATAAGGCATTTACTTATTTTTTCACGAAACAACACTGACAATGACGACTAAACATTGAAATGTCACTTAGCTTTCGAGAAGTTATTGAACTATAAGTAAGGCGCCTGGACCTGCCTAGACTCATTAAAAGATTTGGTTTTAGTGGCGTTGGAATGAAAATAGAAAAGAATTCAGGATTAAAATGAAACAAATGTATGAATTCGTTTACTTTATTACACAGCGTTTATTATTGCTTTAGGATAAAATAGACATCTTTTTCAATAAAAAATGAGAGGCCTTGGTCAGAGGTCTAAATTCTAAAATAGAATCAGAATAATCGGACGATGTTTTGTTCACTTCATAAAATTATCCAAAATTAAATTAAACTAACTAACTACATGTTTGTACATTACACGAATAATCGAGATACGTTAATAACTTATACTTTACACGTAAACGAACTAAAGTTAAAGAGTTAAGTATACAAAGAAGCCTAGATACCAATTTACAAACTAAGCGCGCGGTCTACCCCACAAGCTCCTTTCAGCATCATCTGATACTGCCGTAGATATATTAGAGGCGGCGTACCGTAGAGTGAGCCTCGTCGAGGGCCGTCGAGTATTGGCCCTCCAGATGAGCGCCCTGCATCCGAGAGGAATACACCCATCGCTTTGTAATCAATCGCGCTCCAAAGTATCAGCCTTCAGAGAAAAAAAAAACCATTGTTAATAATCCACCGCATCCGAGTCAAACGTTTGATATTGAAATCATGCTCCGCCAAGTATCAAAATATTAAAAACATTCTCTCTGAATCTCCATCTAAATGTATCGCTTTCGCTTTCATCAGCGTTTTGAGTTGTTCTGAAGGTTTTCTCCTTATCTAAATCGCTTTTAAATTGATTATCAGTTTCCTTTTACTTTGTGTAAATAAGTGAAACGATTAAATTTCTAAACGGCCTTCTGAATTTCTGCTTATTCAGATTCTGATATTTAATCTGTGAGACACGAAATTATTAACAGAAGATAGTCGTCTTATTGATAAAGATTTTAGTACCTAATTGTTGATTCATATTGAATTTTTGTCGTTTCTGAAGACGTTTATGAAAGATACGCACTTATTAAAGAAATAATTTCATATCTTGAGAGATACCTAGAAAACTACCGATATCGTTACATTTCGAATTAATTGGAAACGTGGGGTACGATTGAAATAATTCCGATTGCCAGATACCTCGATTAGATTCTTATTTGCGAACGTTCTAAAAGCAGACCCAATTAGCTTACAGTCAACCCTGGAAACCTCGACAAAGAAGGAACAACTTAGAATGGACTAACCACAAAACTAAGAATCCGACTTACCAAAGGGAATGTAAACCAACTTGTTTGTACTAACTTTAAATTGCATTTTAAATTTTACTCGTTAACATTACGCTGGGTCGAAAAAGAGCACTTAAATTATTCAAGGCATTTCTAATTCAAATTCTGACTATTTGAAGCGCAAATTTGGCCATTTTACTGTGAAAATTCGCCAAAAATTGTACCGTGGTTGTTTACATAGACAACGATGTTTCCATAGAATAAATAACGGTACTAAAGTTGCCAACTGTTTTATTCTGATGAATGTATTTGTTATCTCGATTGCTCTTGAAGTTTATTTCTAGAGATAGTTTTACAGCAATGAAAAGACAAAGTTAATAAGACTCAAAATGTTCAAGCTGATTTTATTACAATTATTATAAACGACAGTTATTGTAAATCAAGCATTCAGTGGATCAGTAAATAATGCATTTAAACTGCCATTGCATATGACTGACATAGATTTTGATTTATTTAAATTGTTTGCTCATTGTTACATTGTACTTGGTCTAAAATTTCTTTATTGTTTTCACAAAAAGCATGTCACAACAACACTGATCACAAGAATATGTTGCGGGCTAAGCTGAAGACGGTTGAGGATGCGTAAAATGATATTTTCTCAAGAAAACTAAGAAATAAATAACAGTTCAAATGCAAATAGCATGTCAGAGCTACCGCTTCCCTGATTACCCTTGCATAAGTACACGTTCGTTCGGTAAATATTCCCTGTGTGCACACGTCGAGCGTCTCGGGAACTTCAGTATACCATTGAAGCTAGTTTTAACGGTACTAAATCATAACTATCTACGATTGGTGTCTGCTACTATGCCTATAGCATGTGATCTAATTGTGGTCCGCTGACGTAACGGACATGTCGGTTGAGTGACCGCCTCGCATGCTACTAAACGGCATCCCGAGCCGGGTAAATCGCCCCCATTTGTTAGAGGCCCCCCACTCAAGATGACCCTCTTAATTTTGCAACGTTATACCGAACAGCTTGACCGCTCGACGACCGAACAAAAACGAGAAACGATTTTGATTCTCCGTTTCGACCTTGACACGCATTTGAATAATGCCAATTTTTTGCCTTTTCGCGTTTACAGTGTTTGATAGGCGTTGTTTTTCTTATAAGGAATGACCTGAAAAAGTTTCCGTACGCTTTAGTAGTCACGAAGATCTCCAGAAAATATTTCAACTGACTTAATCAGTATAGAGTTGTGGAAAACTAGGTACTAGACTAATTTTAGAATATTTAAGTTGTGAGAAGTAAATCTAGCATTGAAAGAATACGAAGCTTGAAATTACTGTGTTCTCGACAATGTGAGTTATTTCTGGTAAACTAGATTTAGCTAGAGTTTAAATAACTATATGCCTACGCAGTTTATATACAAGTACTACCTGACTTACGCCTATCAATGAGTGAACCCTCACACTTATAATTAAACTTGTTTTCAATTTTTTCACTATCTGAGATCTTGAGCAATGACGAATATTTGTGTGACGTTAATTATAACCATTAACAAAATTTTGACATATAAAAAAATCACTTTACTGCTTAGCTTAATTATCAAGGCGCTGATTATGTTACATTGTACGAGTATGTTAAATGTTTTTATAATATTGCACAAAAGGTTGCTATAAAACTTAAAAAAATCGTACTACACACGAAAATTTATAGTATTGCAAATGTAGTGTAATTATATACGTCAAAAGTGCTAAAATAGCAATCCTATAAATCAGCATGCTTTTCAGTTTCAGCGCGTAATCAAATAAATAAGACCGTAGTTACTAGCTTCAACTGAATATCGACTTGTTTCTTAAAAGGCAGGGGCGCTATTTAGCGCGTTGTGTAGCGTAGCGTAGCGTAGGTGAAACATTCCGCAGATTAAATGGGTCTAGTTATATTCATGCATGCAACACTTCTCCCACTAGCCTGAAACAGTTATGAAACTATTGAAGCGTGGACATGAAGTGCTTATACTTGGGTCATGTAGAAGCAACCCTGTATAACGTTAGAGACAAATTGTTAAAAATATTATGTTTTCGTTTCATTATTATGCTTTTAATATTTTACAATATAATTTTTATAATAAAACAAAGTTTTTTTTTTGCATTACTTATACTAGTTTTTTTTTAAGTCGTTATGTGAGAATCCGTCAATGTTTTGCTTATACGATTAAGAATGAAAGATGTTTTCCCTTGTAACAAGTATCAAAATGTTTATTTTAGTCAATAGTAGTAGCAGCCTCAAAACGAAATATCAATTTTGTGTAGCGAACTCCTTGTTTAATTCAGTAATTATTGTGTAAAAAGCGAACATTGAGAAAAAACTTTCAAAAATTCTTATTGTTCAACTACACTCTTCCAACTTTTCGTAGACATTGTCGCGAATGGCTGCTTACACAGCAAACTCTTGCGCTAGGTTTAAACTGAGGATTGGTCACGAAACTTGTTTATATCTTTTTTTTCTATAATGTATATCATATCAATAAAATTATAATTATTGGCTATCGATGTTCCAAAATATAATGCTATGTATGTAGTGTCACTCTCTATGAGGACACAACATAAATATTTTATGTAGTGAGGTTGTGACAGAATAGCAGGGACCATGGGTTTCCTGCGGTCACTGAGTCATATACCCTTTTGTCTTAAAATTTAAGTAGATACTTACATGCACTTAAAATTTTCAAATATGTAATATATCAGCATTTCTATGTTTTTGAGGCAAATAAACGATTTTTATTTTAATTTAATTTAATTTCATTATTCTAGTAACGAATTTTGCGCTGATTTTTATACCTTTTATAAAAATAATCGACTCATATATATCATATATAACGTGGTACTCGTATCTACTCGTACCTATATCTGTAAACAATAGAGCTTCATGTCACGTCTATTTTTAAGGGTTAGGACTAGTTTGAGGAACTGGGTAAAATGGTTCCGGCTATGGAGTCTGATCACCCTGATCTGATCAGTCTGATTAAACATACTTACGTCTATTTTCATTACAGTTTAATGTAGTGTATAATAAACTCTTAATCAAACATTTAACAAATAAATTAAACACACGAATTCCTATAAAGTGGATATCGAATTGAGTTTGGCATGTAAACCTGGTTCAATTCAGCGTTCGGTCACTATGTCTATTAATCTTAATGAAGTTGGGCCAGGCACTCAGCATTACGCGCTGTGCTAATCAGTTATCAAACCGGCTAATATTACGTAATAGATTGACAAGGAGTTCATTACCCAGCGACTGTGAAAGCTGAATTGCTAGAACTATTGATAAAATTAGGTAATTTGGAACTATATATAGAATTTAGATGTTTTTTTTATGAGAATAACGTAAACTATTTAGTAGACACACATTTTAGAGCGCTTACACATTGTGATTTTTAGTAACGATACAAACGTGATTCAGTCGCTACCGACTGATGCCTACAGATGATGATGATGAAGATGCCTACCTTTACATTAGTATAAGAAAAAATCTTAGTTTCTGGCTTGAAACATGATTTTTCTTTTTTTTTACCAGACACATCCAGTATTTAAGATTGTACTGTATAGTTAAACCATTCCCTTTATATATTCCCTGTATACGATGTTTAATGTTTTCATGTTGTCGAAGTGTTTTTTTTTGATGAGCCACTTTTTCAGTATTAAATGCGTAACAACTTTCGCAATGGTCGGTCACGGAATGGGTGACCAAAAATTTACTATCTCGAGCTACATACTCCGTGCTTCGGAAGGCACGTTAAGCCGTTGGTCCCGGCTGCATTTGCAGTCGTTAAAACCCAGAAATCCGCATTGGGCCCGCGTGGTGGGTCATGCCCCGTTTTTTTTATCCATCCATAAGGAAGGCCAGTGCCCCAGCTGTGGAGACATTAAAAATGACTTATGAAAATAACGACACTCCTTCTATAATTTTTCTTCTGTTCTGTTGATCACACACTATATTCAAGCATTAAATATCGTTGTTTTATAATTTGGGATACCTATACCTCTAATTACTGGTAAGAACAATCCAATATTAACAATATACCTTTAATCAATTATGATTTCTTCGTATTGTTGTAGTGGAGTAATACATCGTTTCCTTTTGTTCGCAATTTTTCAAACTTCTTTATTGCGTTCACGGTAGAAAACTTGATTACTGAACAATCAATAAAAGGAGGCTCTTATAAATAGGCTTTGAGGGTATTTTTATTCTTTTGAAACGAGTTTTTAGGCTTTATGCGAATAATGGAAATGCTAATTAAAACGGGTGCCACGTTAATATCATTTGAAATAGAATTAGAATATCTTTCATGGTTTGCATACTCAGTTTGTTTTATTTCAAATATTAGGTATATTTCATTGAAACACTTCTAAGGATGTAACACTCGTTTCTTAATCAAAACAAAACGTTTTATTTATTTATTCTTAACTTTTCATCGTTTTTTGTAGGACCTGTTTTATCTATGCACGATTTACACGGGTCAAGTCTTTACCGAAGTTGGTTGGCAAGTACAGTGAGTAAGTACAGTGGATAAACGATCGGAAACTGGCGAGTCAACTTGGTTTGCTGTCAGCT
The DNA here is from genome assembly GCA_910589605.1 of Chrysoteuchia culmella. Lineage (NCBI taxonomy): Eukaryota > Metazoa > Arthropoda > Insecta > Lepidoptera > Crambidae > Chrysoteuchia > Chrysoteuchia culmella. Next base: position 12,425,707 of record OU342651.1, on the reverse strand, counting down.
GTCAAGCGGCCTTCCATATAAATTCGGGTGCTGTCTTTTGTTGCACTGTCCAGGCGCACGCCACTCGCCACGATACCTGACCCGTGTAAATCGGGCATAAGAATGCAACATTTCATAAAGAAATATAAAAAAATCGTTGGTATCATAAAATATTAACTTATTTTTTTTTTTTTAAGATTTCGTAATTTTTGCATTTTTCAATGCTATTTTTATACTTATGGTAAATTTTAAATAGAAATATATTGAAAAAGAAATTAACTCGGCCACAAGTGAATCGATTCCCGTCTGAGAATTCACTTGTGGCCGAGTTAATTTTTTCCAATATTTTTCTAATTAAAATTTATAGAATATTGCTATGCAGTCCTTACTCACAATACGAAATTAAAAGTATTCCGACCTTTTACGATACTATAAAATATGAGATAGCTCAACTTTTTACGGTTTTCTAGACGAAAACCTAGCAACAATGTATCGATATCAGTTATCGCTTACAGTGACGTAAATCAGATATTGTGTTCCGAATCGAAGAGTCGGCGAACTTCGGTAATGATAAAGTGAAGTCATTATGTTTATCTTGGTTTATCATCTTAATGACTGAGCGACGGATATTTTCTCAGAAACGAGATGATGTGAAGAGGGCGTTAGTCTGAAAAGGTCGATGCAAGTAACTTTCAAAATTTAAGTTGAACAGCAAAAGGGGGAGGTCTTGATTCTTGAAGCTGCTGGTAATCTGGTTCAACTATATGACCTGCAAAATTCTGGTAAAAATAAATTTAATTGCGTAGAGTTTCGCAAATGTCCATGATTAAACCAAATTGTTTTATTACAGCAAACAACGGTGTTTAAGAGGTATTATAACCGCCTTTGTGGTCTAGTGGTAACAACCACCGGTATCAGACAGAAGGGTCCCGGGTTCGATTCCCAGCGGGGGTACATATTGTATTCGGTGTAATTGGTGGTGGTGGTTGGAGGACTTGTTGTAAGTCCGCCTGGCTAGCTACCACCATCGTATCTAAGTCTGACGCCATAACAAGAATGTTTTCAGCATTGTTGTGTTCCGGCAGTTAGAAATAAGATAGCCAGTCCCTCAGTGGTTGAGGGTTCCGGGACGGGCTCGCTTTCATCTTCAGCTTTATCAATACTTAACATCAGGTATGGATCAAGGCTAAGAGTCACCCCGTCGATAATTTAAAAAAAAATGCTTAAGAAAAAACAGATTTGAGTGCCTTGGACGAAGTTTTGTTTGTACCCCACCAATAACGTCGTTTTACTAATTCATTTCATTCATTTCATTTTACTGATAAGGAAACGATAATTACTCAACCAATTTAAAATTACTGATAGTAACTAATAAAAAACACGTTTCATAATAAAACAGCACGGCAGCATTAAAATTATGTGTTCCTACAAAGATGCATCGTTGTACGGAGTATTCATTCAGTATTAATTTTACATTTCACTAACCAGCTTTATCGGTAAGAATATCTTCCTTCAACGCGGTAAAGATAATTATTTTATTTACTTATAAAGTTTTGTAAAATATCTCAAACATCGCGCGGGTTTTAAACTACAAAACGATAATTTTGTAGTTTATCTGTTATCTGTTGATTTAATGTGTTATATATAAAATTATTAACCTTTTAACAACAACAGCGAAATGCTTTGCTCGCAAGCTCACACTGAATTAATTAACATATTTATTATGGTATGATGTTGAATAACCATTACATATTTAATTTTAAAATTAAATATTAAGTTTTTAATTATGTTGAAATACTTTTAAAGTTTTGTCTTTCAATTATTTTATCAACAATATAATCGTTGAACATGAAAATTACAAGAAAAAGTCAACTTATCAGACACGGGACAAATGAATTAGGCGACATAAGACAAGTTGAGTTTTTCTTGTATATTTTCTTGTATAAATTTATCACATAAAGAATAGGATTATAAAATGCAAAATGATCATTCATTTAATAATTTTTAACAGTCCAAAGTTATAAAATAAGTCCAAAAAAAGTTTTACAATAAGAAGGAACATTAAGCCTGTACAAAATAAGAAGCAATAAAAACAGTAATATTCCGTTACAAAGTACAATTTCGAATACTCCAATTCTAAAGCACATTACTGAACCGGCGGGCATTTAGTTTTCAGTATTAAATGCACATGTATACGGGTATTACGGGTACGTACATGACATTTGACAAATGGCTACAGATTTACCGGAATGGAACCAATGACTCAAAACGACATAGCTCCGCTACCCCCAGCATTTATTGCAAGAGCGCAATTTTATGACCATTTGTTTCAGTTTTTGAATGGTTTGGGAGGAGTTGTAAGTACACTGACAGCCGAACGAATTTGGTTTATCCAAAAATAATCACTGCGATTTATAACGTTGTAATTATCAACATCCTGTGATTTGATAGTAGTACTTATATTTTGTTTTCATTCAAATAAAAACCGCCCAAATGACCGATGACAGCTGAGTACAGCGATAGCAAACCTGCCTAATGTACCAAGCGTTTAATACATTATACATATAAAATGTTTTTGCGATAAGCGTTTGTATTCGACTCAGACTTTCAAACTCTTATTCAGAGGTGTTTCATGGTGCCGCTGCACCGCCTAAATCAGCGGCTAAACACATACTAACCTATCGTGTCCATATAATAAATGGTCTCTTGATTTGGCTTCATAGGAAAACTCCCATAAAATGTTGAATGCTTGAAGTATTTCAACATCCTAAGCTTAGAGAGGCGTCGATGGATCTCGGATCTGTCTTCACTTAATCGCATTGTTAATGGATCATTCGACGGTAGCTTACTGCAGCAAATATCTTTTAAACCGCTCCACGCAGCGTCAAACAGTGTCTTTGATGCACTATACGTGTTTTCTCTAGAAACTCTAAAGTCTACATTGACGCTAGACAAAACCTGATGCGTGGTGGCGCGTGAACCGCTTAAAGGTCTTCAAATGGTGTGTAGTATTTTTTTAACTATATAGTTACATATAGCTTTCTACAAAACTTTAAATACATTTGAGGAGCTCGGTGGCAATTGCGGTGGAGAAGCAACTGCTGAAATTTTTTAACTTTTGAAATGGGGGCACAGGATAATAATATGGGTGATCAAAATATATTATCTCTAGCTTCTCCGTCCTTTGGAAGACACGTTGAGACGTTGGTCCCGACTGTATTTGCAGTCGTTAAAATCCCCAGTCCGCATTAGGCCCTTGTGGTGGGTCATTCATGGCTATTCTTCAGTGCCTAACACTGGGGACAATAAAATGTCTGATGACTAAATTGTATTATACGTTTAAGTAATGTGAATAAGCAATAGGACATAATTGTTTATGTTCGTGTTATTGAACGGTTAACCAGACCAAAATGACTAATGTTTTCGATGACAAACGATAAACATTGCTTCTATTTCACGTGTAGTAGGAACTATGACTAAAAACATCCGGTAGTAAAGAACCACATAATTTATACTTCGTTGGATTATTGAATTGAGATTGCAATCATTGCTGCACATCCACCTTACCAGGAGCTGTGATCACGGGATGACAAAAATATTTTACTTAAGTATTTATAAACACTATGTTACTATTTGTAATTTTATGTAGCTGCCGCATTTTACGGACGTCAGTTAACTTTTAACGCACCGAGAAAGTGACATCAAGAGGTACTCTGAGTACAAATTTTAAATAATTATAAAACATAAAACACATTAAATTTTTCAAAACCATCATTTTCTAGCAGGAAACAAGTTTGTCCAGAAAACAACGGAATATCTATTTTGTCCCATAGCCCTGGAGCCAACGGAGTTAAATACCAATTATTTATAAGTTAAACCAATTTGTTAAATAACATTGACCAAACAGCAGGCGAAAATGGAACATTGCAAATCCGAACTATCGATGTTCCAAATTGATACAGCACCAGGATTCCCCGAATCGAATCGTTCGATTGTCTGTTATATTAATCCGTGATTCTATAACACGCCACCGATTGGACGAAACAATTTATCGTAAGCACTGAATTCATTAATATAAATGTGACTGTTTGTATCCAAAATGATTGTCAGTGTTTAAATGATTCTGGTTTCATTACTATTATACAATTAATAAACTAATAACCAACCAATTTTTGTTTTATTTATAGAAATATATCTATAAACACGACAGACATGATTTGTTTAATGTTGTTTTAAAAGGCATGGGAAATTGGAAATGTAAGCTATTTTATAGAGAGGAAAGTAATTCTAGTTATATTTATCCAAAAAATCAATTTCATGAAAAATCCTAAATTGCCTCTCTATTAGGTCTATTATATTTCCTTGCTATTAAGTACTCCAAGCTAATCATTCATAACAGTTAAAGTTTCTTGGATAATCAGAGGCATTTGCTCGAAACGAAGAGCACCGCACCGTTTTCTTAATGATAGACTCAAAAGTTTCATTTTATGATAATAGACTTTGAAATCTCCTTGGATTTTCAGATTTTCTGTGATTATTCTTAAGTAATAACGTATAATCGAAGCGTCTCCCGTAACTTCAAAGAGAAAATTTAGGTTGTCTTAAATAACCATCAGTAAGAAATTTTAAGAGGCCTATGTCCAGCAGTGGACTCTGCGGGCTGATGATGATGATAATGAAGTAATTTTAACGTTCAAAGTAAGTAGTAATTATTATAAAATTTTCTCATGATATAAAAATCAAAAATAAAGAAATGAGAAGAATTTAAAAGTACTTATTTCGTATATCATACATTCTTTTCTTATTAATATTTCCAATAGAAAAAAGGATAATAACTTAAAAAAGTTAAGACTACATGAATTAGATTTTAATCTCCAATAATTTCAAAATTCTACACGTCTTTCAATACCAAGTAGCTTATAAGGGGTAATTGTACTGCAATCTCGTAAGTTCATCTCACGATTTCAAAACAGTTAAACTCAAATGATCAGGAAGAATAATCTTTTAAATTTCCTGCAAGCGCGATAACAAACCGACGAAATTGGATTTCACGATTTAATCTGTGCTGGCTGTGACAGCGGGTCCGACCGACCAACGCTGGCCATCCGGCGTTGCACCAAGCCTGTTAGAAAACTATTATGGTGTGTATCGACATTGCAAGGCTGGCTCGCATGTCAATTTTGAAATTGGGCTCGCGTGCATCGCTCGGCTCGCTGTCGGGTGGCGTTGCAGAAACATGAGCGTTCTCTGAGCTCCCGCTCAGAGAATGCATGTGTATTGTATATAATATACGCTCGCGGTATGGTAAACTAAGAAGAACTTCGTTATCTCTTGAGATTTTAAGATTAATACGAAGTCACAGGCGGTTGCTAGTATATCTATAGGCGCGTATCAACATTGCGAGGCAGGTTCGCGAAGCAATTTTAAAGTAGCCGCTCGCGAGCGCCGTTTGGCTCACAGTTGGGTGACGGTGCTGAAATGGTGCTCAGAGGCGCATGTGCCTCACGCGCTTGCTACTTGGAAGACAAAGCAGAACTTGGGATTTCAAACGTGTTCTGACAGCGGCTTGCGAGCAGTCTCACGATATCTATGCACGTCATAACTACATTTTAGTAGCAACCGCATGTGACTTACCGTATGACTTTACAGAAATAGAGGCTGGAAAAAATCAGGATCATTTTCCGCTGTTAGGGAAATACGATATATTGAGTGTATTTTTGCCATTTAATTAACATTATTTCGGTAAATGCTGATGATAAGTGTGGGTGTTTTCGGTGTCTCATATGTAAGCTTTTTAATTACTATTATAAAAAAATATAGCGAGTAAACGATCCACGATTCAAGCGGTGATCACCAAAATCGAAAATAAAAAATATCTCATGTGAAAAGGTGATAGACTGGGACTCTGTAAACAGATTGTGTATAAAAAAAAACTAATAAATAACGTAGAGAAATATCTTATTTTTATTACAATACGGACTTTCCAGGTCAAGCTCCATCATATAAACGCATTAAATTCATTTTACTTCTGAAAGCTTTAGCAATGCAGCTCACTGCACAACTTTTAATAAGTTTATGTAGTTTGGTTTTTCAGGGAAATGTAATAATTAAAATATGTTCTCAGTTGTTATTTGAAACTTAGCTCTTGAAGTATTTTGTTGTACGAAATAGTAAAATCAAGAACAATTATTTTAATAACTGAACATTGCATTCATTCAGTTTTTCATCCTAATACATAGTGTTAGTAGATACATTTTCATTGTTAATTGTCAAATTATAATGTACACATTCTTAATTCTATAAATTGAAAATAAGTACTCGACGAGAAGAAAATTATGTGCGGTCAATATTGTCACAAATAAGTAATATTAAGACATTTTAAAGATTTTCACGTGTACCTACATATTTTGATATCTTATTTAATTAATATTTCAGTAATTTAATAACCAAGTTTCCTTTCTCCGAGAGAAAAGTAAACAAAATTACAATGAACTCAAAAATAATGTATGTTTAAACATATCGCTATATAAGTGTTTTGATTTCAGTGTAAGTATGGTACTACAACGAATCAAATTAGTTTTTTTTTGCAGAATGTAAACCGAAACCCACGTACTTCCTTGTCTAAACAGATTTATTATTCGGTAAGCTTGTACAAGTTTGTAATAAGATTTGAGAAATGAACGGTATGTCAACGACATGCTACGGCCAGACAAGATAAACGAGCTAATGTACTGCAACAGATCTTTTTTTTTACAAACAATGGGGAAACGCCTTCACCATACCTGATGTTGAGTATTGATAAGGCTGAAGGTGGAAGCGCGCCTCTCCTGGAATCCTCACCGGTGAGGAACTGTCTATCTCTAACTGCCGGAACACAAAAATGCTGAAAGCATTATTGTTATGGCGTTAGACTTAGATATGGTGGTGGAAGCTAGCCAGGTGGACTTACAAGAAGTCTTACCACCAACCAAACCGAATACAATATGAACCCCTGAGACCCGGGACTTCTGGGACTGATACCGGTGGGTTGTAACCTACAGACCTATATCGAGATAGACGGTAAAAGTTTACCTACCTTGCGTAGAAAAAGTTTAATCCATTGCAAAGTTTTGTCCGAACTAAGTCATTAAATCTATTTCCCATCACTGAATCTCGCTAGTGACGTCATCGTAGGTACGAAAAATTCGACACACTAGGTTTGAAGCGATCTTGTCGTTTATCTCGATATAGGTCTGTGTTGTTACCACTAGACCAGAGAGGCGGTTCCAGATCATAAACTGGATGGAAAAAATCTTTGCTCAAATAATTTGCCCGGTGAAAGAAACACAATCGGATCGTTGGTTTCATGCGATGCAAGTTTTAATGATCGTTTCTAATCCGTTAACAGATGCTAAATCTCCTTTTTTTGCCTTTTTTTAAGTAAGTAATGCTTTTTTTTACAATAAAAAAATTATTTCGTTTTAATTAAAAGTGTAAGCGACGGTATATATTTCAGGTCAATAATAGTGGTTCATTTTGTAAACTACGTACAGTACGTTAATTTTTTAATGTTGAATTTGGGAATTGGAAATAGGTTTTATACAGGATGGTCCAAGCCTGGTGGATATAATTTTTTATAGATAGTTGACCAAACGGTGTATTAGGAACCGCAAGGAAAACAAACCGAAAAAAAATGTTAACCTAAAACAGCAATCAGCCTGGATATCGAACAAGATCGGGTAATAAATATTAAACAAGAAAATATACTAGAAAAAAGCAACTAGTCTCATGTCGCCCTGACGGGATCGGGTAATTCAAGATTTCTTCAAAAAAACGTATTTTGCAATCTGGTGAGAACGTATTTTTTTCCTTGCGGTTCCTAATAGGTCACTTGGTCAACTATCTATAAAAGAATATATCCACCAGGCTTGGACCACCTTGTATTGACTTTCCCTTAATATTTATAATGCCGAAAATAGGTTGACGGACGGTAACAGAGATGAGTAAATTTCGTTATTCAGAAGTATCGTCACGACTTTTAATCTTAAATTTTTTGCTTATGTTAAATATAAAGTTGTAAACAAGAGTAACAGGGCTCACCGCGACATTTATTATGTAGCACATTTATATGTACTTACAGCTTGACGTTTGACGTTGAGCCCCGTTACTCTTGTTTACAATTATAATGGAACGCGAAAGTTTAAAATCTTATAAAATATAAAGTAATTTCTACGTACGTATTTCAATAGAAATATTTGTGTGGGTTCTTTACTTAAACTAGTTGCTTGTGAATTTAAAAATATATAATAGTTTAGAAAAATTATAGCAAGAGGAAAATCTCACACACTCACACTTCCTCAATATTATACGTTTCTTTCATAGTGTGTGGGCTTACCGTGAAAAGGTTTTATTTTGCCGCCCCTACTCCTTTCTCATACAAAGCAAGCACCGTTCTCGTATGGATTAAAATAAGTTACTTTGTCGCCATTCTACCTGCATACTGTTTCGGATTATTAAGCCTGCAAACAAGTTGAAGCGATGCTATTAATACATTAAACAACTACTTTTGATCATGCACACTTCATAAAAAAATGTAAAAGCTATCAAATGCCATTAAATTTATTATAAATTTTAAATAGAAAAATATTAGAAATAAAAACATTTTATAAAAAAATTGAAGCCAACTTCAAAAAGTAAAAAATAAAACTTTTAGAGTCGGTGCCAGCCAAGGCATTCTACATTGCACTTCTATTAACTTTTTTTTTTGGCCTTAGCTAGCTAGCACCGACTCCAAAAGTTTTATTGTTTACTCTTTGAAGTCGGTTTGAATTATTTTATAAAATGTTTTTATTTCAGATTGTTTTAGTTACATCATGTGCCGTTACTTACACAAAAATCAGCCCATACACAACAATGATGTCATCTAGGTAAACGACTACTTGCCAAAACGTGATTGATATTTTTCAGGATTATGAAAAAACTACTAGCCAGATCTTCGTAAAAATTATATGGGACCTCACATAAACCATTTTCTTTCAGATAAAAAAGAATTATAAAAATCTGTTAACAACTGGCGAAGTAATGGTAAAACATACATAAAAAAAAATCGTCGACATGAGAACCTCCTCCTTTTTTTGAAGTCGGTTAAAAATCAACTCGGCCACAAGTGGAAACCTACAACCTTTGGGAATCCGGCCCACTGCTCCAACCACTGAGCTACCGAGACTTGCGGATCACCGTCGAGATTCTTCAATACTTTTATATTTTTAATACGCTGTTGCCAGCGTTGTCACATCCATGCTAGGAATATCGTTGCATTCGAAAGAAAGATTAAGATGCAACAACCAATAAATAAGAATTTTTTAATTTTTGCATTTTTTAATGCTTTTTTTAAACTTATGATAAATTTTAACCTTTCAGACCCCGGAATATGTATGAGACACAATAAATATTCCATTGTTCTCTGGACACCGGTGACCGGTTCGGGTTTGATAAATAAAATAGAAAAATGTTGGAAAAAATCAACTCGGCCACAGAGAATTCTCAGATGGTACGTATATATATACGTATACGTAATAATAGTATAAAAATAGCATTAAAAATGCAAAAATTCAAATATCATTAAAAAATGCCATTAAATTATCAAAATATATAAATAACGTTAGGTGCTCTTAATTTTTAATCTAATTTTATATGGTGTAAAATATTCTGTAGTAGAGAAAATTTCAAAAATATTAGAAACACTGCCAAAAGCGGATGACGGCTTTTCTGATTTTAAGCTATTCCGTTTGACAGTACCATCTACAAAGAACGTGGATGGATGTGCAATCCATCTCGACTCGATCGCATATAGTCTGTATTTAGCTTTAACAGAGTACAGCCAGTGGAAGCCCAGTTTTAACCCTTTGCTTAGCCCTTGTCGTCTGCACGAAATCGACAAAGTATTATTCGCTGTATCCTGTTCCAAGGAATATAAAATGGTGTTGCATCGTTTGCAGATTTCATTGATGTGCTTTGTAGTTTAAGCTTTTGAGTTAAACCTGTGCTACGAATAAAAGCTTTGAAATTTACAGTAGAGGCTGGAAAAATCTGAGGTACTTATATAGGCTGTTAGTATGCTGTTAACGTTCGAAAGTGAACGAAAAGTGTGCTCAGGAGCTGCGCGAGCTCAGACCACCATCCCCTTTCTTCCATAGGACATCCAGACGCACTGCGGGCTACCACCCGTTCTTGGTGGATATTCCTAAATGTTGCACAAAGCGCTAGTCATTATCTTTTATAATGCGCACACAGCAAAGAAGTGGAACTCCTTCTCTGCGTCTGTATTTCCGAGTGCTTATAACCCGTCCATCTTCAAAGCAAGGGTGAATAGGCACATTCTGGGTTAGCTCGCTCCACCGTAGATCCTGTCTTACCCCCGAGCTTGATCAGGATCAAGAGCGAACCCATTTAATAATAGAAAAAAACTTTTTTTTTTTCATATACTCGGTCGCAAATGGATCTCACTGCTTCTTTATTTTCATACAAACATACTCACTTTACTTACAGTCTTATTATTTAAAAAGTGTTAACAGTATGTAAAAAATTATGCGTCGATCTATGAGTCGAGTATTCGGCTTCCGAACAAAAGTCCCAAGAATTCAAGAAAACCTTCAGCTTTGTACAATGTTATAAAAACAAATTCACTCAATCCGGTTTCCTGCAACTTTATATGGAATCACAATTTAAAATTTGTTTTATTGAAAGTTTATGCCATCAAATTTTTTTTAGCTGTTTCGAATGCTAATTGATAAACTTGAACATTTGACTTCACCGTCGACATTTAAATTTTTGCATAAATGCACATACTTTTTTATTTAAGGTTATATACATACTCACGTTTGTATGAAAATAACGCAGTGGCCAATGACGATTTAGTGGCGCGATTTATTCGCACCCGAGTTTGGAATCAAACCAGTATCATTAAAAATCTGTTATGAAAATCGTACCGTCTATATTCTAGAAAATAACTTATATAAATCTAAACAGTGTACGATATCTGCATTCGAGGAAACGGCATTGGTTGGTAATGACGTCATTTTGCCACTGATAATGTTACGACTAGAGGGTAAATATCTAATGTCTTAGGCAATATAGTGTATACAGTACTGGTACTATAAAATAAACATAAATTACCCATATCGGCCGTTTGCACTCGAATAACGGTATATTACTCGTTTTATAAAACATAGAATCTCTTCACAACCCTTATCCATATCTATTTCCTCTCCGTAATTAAACAATGACTAAACGATTAATTTTAATTTATTGTATTTATATAAAACTTCAAATTATCGTTGGTTTTTGTCATTTAAAATTAATAAAAAACTAATTATTGCTTGAATTGTACTGGCATTTCCCAAAGTTTAACAGTTAAATTGCGGGAATAGATATCTATTTCTTTATATTATTTTCATTCAAGTTCGTTTCATATAACATATAAGAATAAAAAAAACCAAATATTCAGAAATTCTATGAAAATTTAATAATATTGCTGTATTTTAATACTACAATGGAATGTAACGTTAATAAAAAAATATAAATAAAACAAATTTTCCGGATATATACACGTTATTTCACATCTAAAGTATTAACAAATTGCGCGTAAAAATCCGGAAAAGTTCAAAACCAAGAATTAAAACAAAAAATATTTTGAATAAGTGTAAATTGTATAAAATTGGTGATAAAGCTAAAAAAACTTGGGTTTTAACAACGCACTACCTACTATTAACGCCGTAGAGAGGGCAATATCTCAGGGTATTGCAAAAGGATAAAAAAAAATTAAGTAACTTGTATGGCTGGTCGGTTGCAAGATGCAGAAATCAGTGCGGGCGTGGGCGGTGAACCGGTCTAGACAAGATGAACTTTAAGGATCAGACAAAATAAAAGAAAAGGCCTTATTGCGACCCAGGACTTTGGACTTAATGACCCATTCTTCGTTGGTTTAGCGGATTTGACGAATGCGAATTGTATACGGCCAGGTAGAAACTGCGCGTTTGCAATCGACTAATGATCTCGCAAGAACTAAAGATGTTTTTCTCTTGTATGTTTATCGATAACGCGACACAAAAAGCTGAAATTAAAACAACATTTACACTGTCGTAACATGGAATCTTTCTAGGTAATAAGGCAGTGTTTGATGATTTTATAATTTATTAGTGTGCCTAAAATGGCTGAATTATGCAAAAGCCAATTAAATTTAATCTCGGAACATAATGAACTCTGGCAGGTTTCATTGTGGACTCTCCGGAGAGAACCTCTAATTTACCTCGAGTGGACACAATTGGAAGAAAACACAAGAGAGGGCGACGCAGCGGATTAGATTAGCGCAGATAAGATTAGTGGCGTCACAGCAGCGTCGCACGCCGCCGCCCGCCGCCCGCCCGCCGGTCGCCGGCCGTGGACGCTAATTACGAGCCGAACACGTCGCCGCAACAGCTGATGCTGATAATACTCTACACTACACGTGCAACTCTAAGGAAAATTATGACTTTTCCTAAAAATTGTACGCGGCGTTCTTAAAGTCTGTCGTCGTTCAACACATTACAGGAACGTAACTTGGCCCTTCATGAATATTAATCGCGCCGAGGTGCTGGCGGAGTTTCGCGGACCGGACTCGGGCGGGGCTGCACCCTAATGCAATGATTCATATTATTCGGTTTGCGGGCGAGTTGAACGTCTTCCATTATTGTCATTCATCGGAGGAAGTGGGCGGCGAGGGGCAGCGCGGGTGCCGACGGCGGCCCCCCGCGCTTCTCAGTCGCTCGTCGACACTCTCGCCGCCAGCACGCGAGAGCCGCGATGCATGTCGCCTACGTCTGACGCATTCAGTCGCGGTCCGTGTGTGTGTGCCATCGGTGATCCGAGACAGGAGCTCGATCGGTCGCGTGCAGTGCTGCTCGGCGAGTGCATCCTCCGGATCTTGCGCCTCCTCAGCTAGTGGAGCCAGCGCTGTGCAGCAGTGCAGTGTGAAGCACGAGGGCCGAGCCCAGCTGACCGGTGCGCCTATCGCCTGCGAACGCACGGTGAGTGCGATCGATCACTGCATGCACGCGCCCGACACTTCATGCGTCTATTTCGAGTCGCTCGCGAAACGGCTCCCGATGGATCGCTTGCACTGCGTACATCATCGGCTGCCAAAGGTTGACGATTTGCCGGGCGTTGCGTCGGTTTTTCATGTGTCGCCGGGCGCGTGTTGATAAACAGTGTCGGTTTACTGCGAAGATGCGTTGGACGTGTGTCGTTGGAAAACGGTTTATGTTATGAGTTGGGAAGGTTGCATTTGGAATGAACGTGCTGCATACATCGGTTTAATCAAAACATGGACGTCGTAACGTCCTAGGGTGTGCTGTGTATTCGGAAAACGTCAGTGTGAGTTCGAGACCAGCTGATCCTTCTGCATTGAAATTTGAGTAAACTTAAACTAAAACTAAAATACTTAAAAAAAATAGCCACAATTCAGCCGCCCGCTGTCCAGCGGTGAGTGTTGTGCCAGCCAGCGGGCACCGCCGCCGCCGACCGCCCGAGACGCCGCCCGCCTTCGCGCGCCGCCTCTTCGCTTTAATGAATTTTATGTTATACGTACATTCCACTACCTACTTACATACTGCATGGATATTAACTTAGAAGCACCGCTACTTATTTCTATTTAAATAATTTAATGCGGTCTACTTACTTACTGTATAAAATATACCAAAGGTTTATTGCAACACTTATTTTGAACTTAATAAGATTTAATACTCAATAAAACTTTGTTTTCAAGCGTTAAACTCGATTGCATTATCGTGGAAATCACGTTCGAAGGTGATTTATATTGTTTAAAACAAAAAACTGTATAATGTAAGCGAGAATTATGTAGGCACTTTTGTTATCTCTTATCAAGCCGTTCTCATGAAGGTCGTATTGATAAGCGCGCTCGGTAGCAAGCGAGGTGCAAAATATACAGAGAAAAGCTTTCACTATTACTTTGTGTGTAGTATACAATTTCTTAGAACGTTTTTTTACCAGCATTTTCCAAGAAAAGTCTGTAGAGAGTCGATGACGCACTGTACACATTTTCGTACATATTCATCTCGCAAAATTTAAGAGTATTTGTATTCGCATAACCAATTACTACTATATCAGCTGTTTGGGAATCAGTATTTTCTGATAACAATACATTGCAATGAGTCGTATAAATACTTTGATCGTGATAACAAATACTTAGACAATATAAGCATTTTTTTTTAATGTGTCACATTAATTGAAAACATACGTTGCATTATCGTTCACACTTAATTTGCGATCGTAGATAATTGTATAAGTTTTAATACAAATACGTATGTTAAATACTTAAATATTTCAAGTTTTTGCAAAGGCAATAAAACCATGCGTCACTATCAGACCGATAAGACACTCTCCATTGTTTCAAAATAACACATTATAATAATATACCGGCTATCCTCATTACTGACGTGACAGATACACATATATACTTACTAAACTCACGGCTCATTTAAATTTATAAATGTTAAACTAAACCTTTTCCTGCGGCCCACTGATAAACGTGCTGTTAATTTATGTAACACTGATAACATTCAACATACCGTCTGTAAGTACCAGATAGTGACATGTCTATACAAAATAATAGATAAGGGTTGAAAAAACATAGGCTTGTTCCTAATGGGTCATTATAGTAGGTTATTCCACAGCAGGAATGCGTCGGGCACATTAATGGCAACAGACTGCCGTATCTTCGGTACAAAAGAGTATTGACATAAGGAGATAAGCATATCATAATGTACACCAATGTAGGTATCTGCGTGCCTGGTACTCCCATTGTTCCGTTATCAAGTACGGTTTGCGCATTATGTCCCGATAAGCAAATAAATATCTTTTCTTGTGGTCTCGGCTGGTCACATAGCTTTCTTTTTTCTTATTAGAATGAGACATTAGCATTCTTTATTGACGGTACATTGCACTTGGGCCTGCGTTCTTATGATACAACAATGTATTTGTAAATCCGAGCCCCGACTGGCAACATTGTTAGCAAATTACATCGCGGTCGCCTGTTTTATGAGGGCGAATTTCTCGACAGACAATATATTTTAAGAAAATTACGGGGAAAGATTTTATCGCAATCACAGGTATTAAATATTTCAGTCATAAAGCAAAATGCATTTCCTTTTTGTAGGTATGATAATATATTGTGCCCTAAAACGCTTTTATTAAATTAGCAGTAATTAGCTAATCGGATTTTTGGACTATCCATCAGTAGCAAAAACGTATCAATTCACCCATTTCATGGAAAATTATTTAATGAAAAAAAAAACTTTTACGGGTTACCTGAAACGTACACTGCAATAACACATTTAGATCTAGATAAATTGTGCTTAAACTTTGTTTTTATGATTTGTGTGATTTGTTAAAAATATTTGCATTTAACTAAACTTCAATAAAAAGTTAGGAAGTTTTCCAATTCTCGCAGTAGCTAGTCCAACTTAACGATATACAATCTTTACAAGAATTTAAGACTCCATTAAATAAGAATAAAAAACAAATGACGGTGTGCAGTAACGCGCGGAACGATATCAGTAGTCGGTGACCGACGCGCCGGTGGTTCGTTCACTTCGCCATGCTATATTTAGTGGGAGCACGGCGCGAATGTGCATCAGGAATGCAGTTTGAGCGGCTGACCTACCGCAACATCGCCGACACTGATTCGGCAGCCTTACCGCAAGATGCGTTCGAGATACTTGCAATGGTGCTGCCTCTGAACCGCAATTGCGTGAGGATATTTTATGCGTTTCAGCCAAAAGTTTCGGTTGTGATTACACAAAACAAAAACAAATGACGTAAACGTGTTCTTGTTTTTCAAGTTACCTATTACATAACCTTGTATAAATTATCAGACGAAATTCAAATACATCCCAAAGTCAAGAATGGAATAACTTTAAAATTGAATGAAAATAAAAATAACAAAATTATCAGGAGGTCATTCTTAATTTTTTTTTTATAGAACTAGACGTCACGTGATGGATATCCATATCTAACTATAAAACCCGCAATACTTAGCTTTTTTCCGCTACATCATTTAAGACGATTGCCCGTAACAAAAAAATTTAAATAACTTCATTTAAGGAACCTCTAAGACAGAGCACAAGTGCCGCGCCAGACACCAGTACTTACCAAACCAGCTAAAGGCACTCGTTATCATCGGCGGATCTCGACAGCCGGAATGCAGTCGGATCAGCTGACCTGCCGCAACTGCCACAGATTCGGCGCCGTCGTCGAGGATGCGCAGTCAGGCACGTACGTAGCGCCTGCATACCACTCCGAGACCACCGTGAGATCCGCAAACAACCCACAATCAACACTTGACATCCATACAACCGGTTGCAAAACCAACTTATCCAGTGAAATCGCTCTAAAACGGCCAAATGAAATTTTTCTCACCGAACACCTAAATCGGATAAAGCCAGAATGTACGATGGTGTTCGGTCGCGCAATTCTATTAGCCAAATTGGCCAGCAGATTTCCGGGTAATACTTGCATTCTGTTTTATTCACCCGACCGAATATTTTCAGAATAATGGAACGTGTTGTGCCGATAAAGTTATTTAACGGCGACATTCTTTTTGTGTTGTATAATCCGCAATATGTTAGATAACGACATTGAACACTATGGAAAATAAATTCCTGGCATGTGCGTGGTAAAATGAAACCAGTTTTTATCAAAATTCCAAAGTAAATTAAACAGTAGACTATCGACGCTTTGTATGTACATTTATACATACAAATTGCGTATCCTGCTATTAGCATAATATCTGAATAATTCTGTACGTCACGATATGTATTGTGCCGCGCCAAACACCAGTACTTACCAAGTACGTCGTTGAATAAGTGTTCATCGTTACGTAGGAGATTCTAGGGTTGCTCGTCAACCGTTAGAGGATTACGTATAAGTATTCTTTTGAAAGACAAACGGTTCATTTAGGAAGTCTTAGGATAATTCGCGCATAACCATTCTTATATTTCACACATCAACATTTAAAAACAACGACATTGATTCAAATAAAAAGAGACTCCATAAGACAGTGTTGCATTTGAAGTGGCTAATATATTTATTAGATTTACTAAGTTTTCACTACCAACTTTAAAAAGAAGCATAAGTCAGTCACTCAGGACCGTCTGTGAGATGTGTGCCCCCAAAACCCCGAAACTGATGTAGGGTCTCAAATGCTTAATTTTATGGCCAGAGGTTTAATCTATGTTCAATATAAAAATTGGAGAGTTCTTTTGCTGAACTCGCCTATCTCTGAAACTATAACATTCGGATTTGAACTATCCTCTTTACTTTTATCAGTCCATTTCTTAAGAAAGCCAAAAGGCTGTTAGAATCATGCCACGACCCTTAGCTCGAAATTCAAAACAAAAAATCTTCGTAGTTTAAACTCCAGAGTAGAATCCTTAGTCAAGACCATATGCGGGGAAGGTCTTTTAGAATCATGCCACGTCCTTTAACTCGGAGGTCGAAGTAACAACCACCGGCATCAGACCCAGAGGTCTCGGGTTCGATTCCCAGAGGGGGTACATATTGTATTCCGTTTGGTTGGTGGTAGGACTTGTTGTAAGTTCGTCTGGCTAGCTACCACCATCTTAAGTAAGTCTGACGCCATAAAAACAATGTTTTCAGTATTGTTGTGTTCCGGCTGTTAGGGATAAGATAGGCAGTTCCTCAGTGATTGAGGATTCCAGGAGAGGCTCGCTTCCATCTTCAGCTTTATCAAAACTTTACATCAGGCATGATGAAGGATAAAAATCTCGCCGTTGTTCATAGAAAAAATCCCAGATCACGTGCCCTACACGACCTTCGGGTACATTGAAAATGCACGTAACCATATAAAATGTATTATCGATATAAAACGTAAGTAATTAGAACTAAGTTATAAAAAACTTATTTTATTGTTATGGTAAATTTTAAATAGAAAAATATTGGAAAAAATTAACTCGGCCACAAGTGAGTTTATTTTATTGTGTTATTACAAAAAACGGCAATATAGTGTTGTATTTTTAAAAGAAAAGTCAGCAAAATCTTGAAGTATGTATCCAAAAAAATTGTACGGATGTATACGAGTGACGCGGTCTCAACTTTGTGCTGCATGGTGGGTGAATACGGCACTTGCATCTGCTGTACTGACCTAACTATGTTAATCGACCGTATCGAAACATTTTTCAATTCTTAAATTTAGTAATTTATTCCAATAAAAATATATAAATACAATAAAAATTAGTATAACATTGAGTATTACACGAATACCTGTAATTCAAACATAATTTTATAAAAAATACATAAATAAAATAACTCAATGTGAATCGAATCAAAACTATTGTACTTAAAGTAAATCAATACAGCCTATACCCAGCAGTGGGTGTCATGTGGCTGAGACGACGAAATAAATACATAAAGTTAAAGTACTTTACTAAAGTACTCTTACACACGCGCCTCCAGCGCACTATCACAGGCTAAATAAGGGAAAAGCCACAGCCTAGACCGCAAGAGATAGAGAGGTCCGGTTTTTTTTAATGTAGCCTAACTCAATACCCCGCTTTTTGTTTTCGAAAAAGAGACGCTTTCATGAGAAAGCACCCCGAAAAAAGCGTAACTGTTTCGACATTTTTGCATGTTTCCAAAAAGTTTTTGAATTTTTTCCAATATTTTTTAACAGTTTATAGACCTTACCGATTTGCGTCTTTTGAGACCTCAACCATTCATTTATCTACCTCTAAAACTCTCGACACCAGACTGATGTCTCACTCTGAGCGAAATTGGGGAGCTATAGGTACGAAGCCATCGAAAAAACATTTTCAATGTTAAAAATATAAAATACAAAATTGCTTGTACAATAATCAACAAACTACAATCATACTAATTATAACTTTTTAATTTTGCATTTTACAATACTATTTCTATGTGATAAAATATTAAACAAGAAAATATACTAAAAAAAAAAACTTGTCTCATGTCGCTCTGACGGGATTCGAACCCGCATCCTTGGGAATCCGGCCCAATGCACTAACCAATTATGCTACAGAGACCTATCAGGATACTTCGATTTTTTCCAGTATATTCACTTTTTTGAGTTGGGTATTAGGTGGCCCACCTTAAAACTGGTCTTCGGGCCAGTTAATAACATTTTTAAAACATAGTCTTCATCTGGTCCAAGATGAAATTTGTCAGCGGGCCAGTTAATTACTTTTATAAATACATGGGTTCAGTTGGCCCAAATGTTTTTTTTTTTATCAAAGTCCTATTTTTAAAGACCGGATTATTTCTTGACTGTTGTCAATAAAAAACTTCACAGTTGGAAGTTTTATTTGTAACAAATATAGAAATGTAAAACACTTACTAAAACCTTGTAAGTATGACTCACTGTCATATTGTCTTAGAAATAGAAATAATTTTATTTGCCTTAAAACACGGTATTTAAGATATCGTCAGGTATAAAAAGTACAGCATGTTTTGTCATGTAAAAATTGTATTCAAATATTTACAAAACATTAATTTGTCTATTAATGTAAAAATAAAAATAGATTAGAAAGCAGTCTGCGCCAGACCAAATCCGAACATGAGTAGACACCTTAATTTGCTAGTTGGTATTATATTGTTAAATGCCATTTTTGTAATGAGCGCCACCTGTTGGTGATATGTTGAACTTATATGAAACTTGCCTAGCACCTTATAGTAATTTTATACCACATACT
This sequence comes from Chrysoteuchia culmella, assembly GCA_910589605.1. NCBI lineage: Eukaryota > Metazoa > Arthropoda > Insecta > Lepidoptera > Crambidae > Chrysoteuchia > Chrysoteuchia culmella. The sequence goes on along the minus strand of OU342651.1, from coordinate 12,405,968 downwards.
TAAAATAGCTTATCGAAGGAACATAAAAACACTATTATGTTAAACACATAATATTATTTATTACTATTTCAAAAAACTGCTACTGTGATAAAATTCATAAAGTTACCATCGGCAAATTCTAGCAATATCATCTACAAAATAATTGAGGGTACCTGTAAGTTTATAAAATACTTCACTCACTTCAGACTCAAAGTTGTAAAGTAAGTTGTAAAGTACAATAAAGAAATTTTAAAGCAACAAGTGGGCTAGTATTAGTGTAAAAATATATAAATTTGGTTGGTCAGTTATAAACATAAAGGTGAGTAATTTAAAATGTTTTTTTTTGCTTCCGTAATCAAAATCTTCGGTTTAGCAAATTTGTCTTTAATTTTCAGACATGACAGACAAATATTCGACAGATACTATTATATCATCACAAAGAGGCGGCGAAGTTCTTTTAAAAGATGGTTACAAATACACAAAAAGACGCGTAAATAGTAATGGGCACATAGTTTGGCGCTGCTCAAAGAGGAAAATTTGCAATGCTAATGTAGTCATCGGTAACAATATTGTAATAAAGCTAGAAACTCATAAATGTAAACCAAATGTGATTGATAATGAAGTAAAGAGTAGAATCCATAAATGCATTCTAAAAGCTCAAAATGAGACTACACCTATTCCAACAATTTACTCCGAAGTTGTTGAGGAATTTAATGACGCTGGCTACAATTTGATAAAAAATATGCCGCCTTACAAAAATTTAAAGCAAGTATTGTATAGACGTAGACATAAAGCATTACAAGTTACAAAAACTCAATTTCTTAAAACAAAGGATGTCATAGTTCCTGGAAAGTTTATACATTTTTTGTTAGCTGACTATAATCATGGCAATTGCCGGATAATCGTATTTGCATCTTCAGAAGCAAGAGAAGCCTTACAAAAAGCGAAGCATATATTTCTAGATGGCACATTCAAAAGCGCTCCACCGCCATTTACACAATTATACACAATACATATGGACATGGGTAGCACCGGAGATACAAACGGAATAATTCCTGTAATTTATGCTTTTCTACCCAATAAAAAACAAAAAACGTACGAAATTTTATTTGAACTGATAAAAAGCCAAATACTAGACTTTGAACCAAATACATTTACTTTAGATTATGAGGCTAGTGCGATGTCCGCAATAGAAAATATATTTCCTAATGCCACTATTCAAGGCTGTTTGTTCCATTTTAGTAGGTGTCTCTGGCGAAAATATGAACAGGTTGGTTTGAAAAAATGTGCAACATTCAGATCTCATGTGAAACGTTGCATTGCTCTAGCTCATTTACCAAGAGAATACTTATTAGATGGTTGGTTGTATACAAAAGGAGAATGTGTACTCAACGATAAAATTTCTATATTTAATGAGTATTTTGAAAAGACGTGGATAAAGTCCAATTCATTTTTCTCCAACAAGTGGTGTTTTAACAACATAAAACATAGAACCAACAACGCTGTTGAATCCTGGAACGCGAGGTTAAATAAACTGGTTAATCCCAAACCAAATATTGCAACTCTAATAACTAAGTTGCAAAAAGACTCCAAATATTATTTTGGTCTCTATAAACAAAAAGGATTCATAAGCAATAGAACCCAAGAAAGTCTTTGGCGTCAACAAAAACTTGATCGTACTTTACGCGAACTTATTGACAATGAAATTAGTTTAGGCCATTGTGTAGAAAAGATTTGCAATTTGTAATGGGGCACATTTACAAATGTTTTCAAGACAATTTATTATCAATACCAACTGATGGAATTGTTAAAGAATTTGTTAAGTGTGCCATTTATGGCTTTTCCTCTTTATTTCAATTACAAGGAAATCTTTTTTTTTTTAATTTTTGTACATCATTAAGCATAAAACGTTAATTTAAGGATATTTTTTTGTTTGTAAAACTTTATAGTACACACACAAATTTACAATCGTCTATAAGAAAATAAAACATTCGATGACAGACTTGTATTATTACCGTAATTGTAGTATTACCTATTGTGATTATTTATGATTTATTCAATTAGGTCAAAATGTCAGGATATTACTGTTTTATAAATAAGTATTATTTATAAATTTTTTGTTTACTTTTTTTGTGTATTGAGTCATTACTACTTACATGATAAATTAAAAGAGATATTAATAGATTAATTAATGTTTAAGACAAGTTGACAATGTAGGACTTATAAGGTGTCAGTAACTGTATTACATTACTATATTTGTTACAAATAAAACTTCCAACTATAAACAAGTATTTTATTGACAACAGTCAAGAAATAATCGGGTCTCTAAAAATAGGACTTTGATAAAAAATAAATCATTTGGGCCAACTGAACCCATGTATTTATAAAAGTAATTAACTGGCCCGCTGACAAATTTCATCTTGGACCAGATGAAGACTATGTTTTAAAAATGTTATTAACTGGCCCGAAGACCAGTTTTAAGGTGGGCCACCTAATACCCAACTCACTTTTTTACGGTGTTGGCGGCCTACACTGTCGTTACATCAATGAGAGTAATATCCCCACATTCGAAAGAAACATTTTACAAATGTTTGACTATCGATTAAGATAAAACAACCATCTAATTATAACTTTTTAATTTTGCAATTTACAATTATTTTTTATGTGATAAATATTAAACAAGATAATATACTAAAAATATTCAATCATACTACTAAGGTATATATCCCGCGCCGCGCACGACATGCCTCCTGCGGTATCCTGACATTTCGCTACATAAAGGTTTAGCCACAGCCTAGATAGACCGTAAGACAATTTTTTGATATCGCTTTTCGTTTTTTATAAATTGTCGATTTAGTGCGAAAAGACATCATTTTTGCGATTTTCGAATATTTGTTTACTTTTTTGAAATATTTTTTCACCATATTGTAGCCCTTGTCAAGATGCATCTTTTGAGACATGAACCATTCACGTAGCCCCAAAACTCACGAGACCAGGGCAATGTCGCACTGTCGAAAATCGGGCTTATACAATTGCCTCAAAAAAAATCATTTTCAATGTAAAAAAAATAATTAACATCATTATAAAATTGAATTTAAATACGTATTTACAAATAAATACAAAAATATTTATGTTAAAATAATGTTATGGGAATAACAACTCAGCGACGTGACGCGCATCTAAGGAGCGCGCTCTCCGAAATTAAGCCACAAAAAGAGCAGCCTCCTGCCTAGACTATTAGTGATATAGAGGTCCAGTTTTTTTTAAAGTAGATCTAACCGATCCAACTCAATACCCCGTGCCCCCGTACCCCGGGGCTTTTTATTTTTTTCGGTATGGCATTGAATTTGAGATATAGTTCATTTTATGACAAAAGACCCTAAATTCTTTTGCGATATTTAAAAAAGTTTTTGACCGTTTCGATTTTTCTTCATCATATTGTAGCCTTCATTGTAGCCCTTGTTTATACGTAGCTCTAAAACTCACGACAAGGCGATATCACACTCTGAGCGAAAATGGGGGCCATACTGAACCGATCGAAAAATTAATGTTCAATGTTAAAAGTTTAAACTCCAGAATAGAAGCCTAGTCAAGGCCATGTGTGGGGAAGTGCCTTCCCGACACCCCTGGGAGCGACGGCCGCCGCGGCGCCGCCGGGGTCAGCCGCCGCCGTCGCCGGCAGATTGATCGAAGCTCCTACATACAGACGTCTTACTTTATTTCATCTGGACGACGCGTGACGCAACCGACATTATAAGGCTTCTTGTCTGCTAAGCACGAATGTAAGCCCGCCCTCGCTATTTTCGGAATAGACTCATTTACATGACATGACTTATACTCGTAGCAGTTGATCTATATATAATTATTATCACTTCTTACATTTTCACAGTGAAATATATTTACTTATTCGTTACGATACATTTACCGCAAAAGGTTTTCCTACTTTGTGCAATTCAGTTTGGTTTTTTCTATTCCCTTGCGCTTATGGAGGTGTTATAGACAATGTATTAATTATTGCTTGTCAAAGGCTGATGCACAATCTTAAAATCATAAAACTTGGTAAAACGGATTTATATTAGACTTCAACTGGGTATCTTGAAAACTCCTTTCCACATCAGAAATTGACATGAAAAGAGTAGTATCAAAGTTTTTGAAGTGAAAACTTTTTTTACCGGCGTTTTACACATCAGAGTTTTACATTTTTGGGATGGGTAAAAAATGTTAAAGTTTGACAGGTGACCCTAATCGAAAATTCGTAAGACCATTTACCGTTGACCTATTTCAAATTACATAAAGTGTCACACTTAAAAGATCTACGTATATTAGTTAATAACAACCATTATATAAAGATCTCTCATTACTACCAACTTTCATATTGATGCCAGGTCAGTTTTAATTCAAGGGAGGAATATTCTTTTCTTTCATTACAACGCCATCTAGATATAGTTGCCACTAAGTTTTTGATCCTTGATGACATTGAGTTGGTGCCTTGAGAGAGAATTAGAGTTTCATACTACGGTACCAGATGGCGTTTATATTGTAGATTTATTATTCATAAATAACTATCGTATTTGTGATTAAATTAATTATTTCAAAGTTATTATTATTTGTTATTATTTTAAGCGGTTTATACTTCTGCCGGCACTCCCGGAGTGCAACCCGTTGTTTTTTTTATCATTACTGTTGTCTAACATCATAAACTGCGTAAAATTTCGACTTGATTCTCAATTATTTCGAACTAGACTAGGTAGTAACGTAAAGGCTTTCTTTCTCTTTTTTAAAGACCTTTTTTCCTGTGCTATTCAAATAGTTCCTGAAGTTTTGTAAATGAAACGTTGAGCATGAAATTGGCTCATTAAAATATTTACTGAATCTGTTGTAAAATAACAGCTCGTCCAAAGTTAGACATTAATACCTAATGTACTGTGATTTTTTCAGCATTTTTTGTATTGCTTGGTTTCACCACAAAAGCCAATCTATGTTTTCCTTATGCCCCAAAAGTTAACTCGTATCTGTACAACAAGTCATCGAAATTTGACATGAAATAATTGAAATGTACTTAATTCCTAAAAAAATATGCAAGTGCAAGAACGTCACGAAGTGAACATCGCGTACTGGATTTTTAAAGTTGCACCTGGTTGTTATGCAGAACCATGATAATAATTATTACTATTTGGACTAGCACCTAAAAATCAAAACACCTTACAAAACTTTCTGATAACCCTGCTGTTTCTGTGCGCGACAGGTGTATTTAAATTCACGCAAAAATGTTTTGTCGTCTTTCTAACTTCGACCTTCCATTCATTCTCATAAAAGTTATTTAAACTTACCTCGCCAGAGAGTTCGGGCCTGGGGCTGACGTCATAGCCGGGAAATATAACTTTTATTACTTGTTATCGACGATATTTGTTGCAATTCTCGATAAAATAAGAGGTGCTTCGCTGCCAGATAAGAGCTTAGTTATTAGGCTTCATTGTAAGTTAGAAAAGTTGTCTTTCATCCAATGAATTTATCCTTGAGATTCCCCGCAATTACTTTTCTCATATATTTATTAGTTAAACATCTTGGTTACATATACATGAAATGTTTTCTTTAGTTTTTCATTAGCCGACTTCATAAAAAGAGGGTATCAGTTACACAGTACCTAATATATATTTTTATGTATTTTTACACATTATTCGATGAGGGATGAAGCGATTGAAATGATTCAAACGTTACATCAGGATTGTTCTTAAGTTGATGTTCAGTAGTTTTCAGGAAATCTTGAAAATGCTGAAATTTTCGTTACGGTTATTTTGATAATTTATTTATTTACTTTCATTAATGCATTGTAAAGTCTTTTTGTGTGCTGACTACTGGAACTTTTGAGCAAATCATGGGCAAATAAAATCATACCAGAACCCGACTTAAACGCAATACTTCATATATTGTAGAATACAATTTTTTATGCATTTTTGACCAAATGCTTGATGTATTTATGCATTCAAACCTGTATTTTTATTACAAAGTAACTGATATTGTTGTTTATTACGTATAATATATATTGAATATTTTTAACTTAAATACGCCTAGTCAGTGCTTATTAAAATTTATAAATTTCCTCAATGTTAAGGATATTTTGTTAATGAACACCAATTTCTTTTATTATTCGATATATTTATATTATTCTTTTATTTCTTTTTTCTAGTTATTACTTATGAGACCAATCTAAAATTAGTGTATATGAATTGTAAATCTAGTCATCTACATCTAATGACGTGTACTTTACAGAGTTTAATTACGTAAATCCTCATTAAACTAAGTAAATCCATTTTGAATTATTGTTTGTAAAAGCTTTACCCCTGTTTTAATGTAAAGATAAATTCACTATTAATGAAATCGCGAGAAATTTGATACGAAAAATATCCCGTTTAACATTTCGCGTTCAATTTCAATTGGTGTTGGTTTGGTGTGGGTGTTACATAAGTGAGATAAGTATATTATCTAGTTGTTGGCACACGTTGGCCCTCGTCACGCGCCGCTGGTATGTCACAGCTGATAAGGGTGATTCGTTGTACTTCTGTCATCTGTGACAATTACTGTTACCTAACTAAACTAACCACTTCAAAAACAATCGCTGCACACGCTGCCTTTCCAACTTTCTCACCGTATATTAAGTCATCGTACGCTCCCGTTTCATTCAAATTAAATTCCTATACACAACGTTCGCTCTTTACTTTAATTAAAGCTTATTCGCATGACACACATTAACGTGGTGTGACGTTGCTCTCAATTTCATTAATTCCAACGTTATTATAGAACGTGTGAAGCAATTTAAGACCCAAATTCTTCATTAAATATTTAATCAGTGTAAAATACTTATCTGTTAAACAAAATGCCAACTTTTTGGTTACACGTTTTATATAATAACGAAAAAAATCGTAGCTTCAGGCGTAACGTCTTCGAATCTGTTTTCGTAATTTAACAGGCTTGAAAACGTTCCTGTCTTTTACAGCGATCGTTGTTCAAAACATCGTGAATCGCGATTTTGCATACAAAGAAAGTCCAATGCAATCTTTTCCGTTTCAATACTAAAAGATTAGAGTTTTCCCTCGACACGTGAGCGCAGCGTACGACCCCACACTCGGTACGACGCATTCATCAAATCAGATTCCCGCTCAGCCGTTCATAAATCAAACCAATACCTTTTAGGGAAGTAATCTTAAAGTTCTTTTAACAATTTCTCATTTGAAACAAAGTTCGACGATTTCTGTCATGAAGACTGGGGCTATTTTGAAAGGGGCCGAACTCCAATTGGCAGATCTTTCGTGAAGTCGAATAGAAAGTCCCCCTATCTCCTGCTATCGGATAGGAGTAAAAGATTAATAGCACTCGAGATTTGGAACTACACTTAAATTCGGTCCGCGACAAGATGCTTTTAAACTTTCGGTGTCTTTAATTGGTTTTCTGTCATTACTTTTTTAACCTCAGCGGGCTTTATATAATGATAAAGTTGATTTGTTATTATTCTCCGTGTTTGAAGTCAAGTTTATAAATAACAATGAGTTTTTGTTCATCGTTATCGCTAAAAAGGATCGTTGCACTATTATTATCAAATGCTATATACTTACCTACATAGTTACATACTCGTAATGTATGCTTTGAAAGACATGGGCTATACATTACTATACATACATTGCACCGTGAATAATTTGTGCATCCTGCTTGGCATTACTCGATAGCCACAACGGACGCAAACACACGTATGTGCCTATTATGGTAAAGTTTAACACTATTCAGTGCCATGAGAGAAGAATCTTTGCCATAATCATATTTTTATTTTTAAGCATTATGTCATCCCCGTATAGTTTAGAGCTTTTACCAATCCACTTTGTTAAGATACTACTTAATAGTACTTTGGGCCTGGTGACCTGTTAGTACAGGTATCTTTATGATTCCTATTACGGGCGCCAGTCTCTCTTATCTATAGGTTACTTAAAGGTGTATTGTTTAAGCTAATGTTTTGTACTAAAAACCTAAATGTGATAAGAAAATAAATGATTGATTTATTATTATTATATATGTAGCCATTATCCGCCAAAGATCCTTTAAAACCTGAACAGGGGTGGTCTAACTGAAATCTTGCCAATAATAATATTATTTTAACATAATTATGCCTTTCAGGCAAATATTATACTACATTTAGGTATCTTTGAACAATTCTTGAAACAAAGAAAATAGAATTGTAAGATATAATTATCTTGTAACATTTTCTTTTTGGGAATTACATGATATTATTGTATCAACTTAATCCATTTACAAATTACCTAATTTAAGATGTTCAAAAAAAATAACACAATAGTATTCGTTATAAACTGAAAATTTTAAAAACAAATATATTTGATGTTTTATGATGTTTTGCATTTTTCAATGCTATTTTTATACTTGCGATAAATTTTTAATAGGAAAATATTGTCCCAACTGAGAATTCACTTGTAGCCGAGTTGTTTTTTTCAACTAAAGTTTTCTCAAAGGGTTCTCATGTTCAAAATGGACGTACCTAAATTCAACAGAATCAAAATATGAGTTAAATGAAAGCTAATAGTAGTACTTCATTTCATACTATGACAACAACAATAAAATACACCGGAATGCGGATGTGGAGGATAAGTTAGGGAAGTTTAGGATAATAAAAATAGTAATAAGTAGATGAAGTTTTTACTTTAGAGGGTAATAGTATCCATCCATACAAACTATTTTTACTATGAAGTCAACAACGAAGTCGCGAAAAAAAACCGATGCTCCATACATTTGCATCAAATGGGTATTGGTACTTTTCTATGGCACAGCAGATTTTTTCGCAATTTCGCTGTTGGCTAAGTACATAAACATACCTGAATCAGAGAGAAAACAGTTGATATAATTGCAGAATTAATGTTCGCGTGTTTCATTTCACTCTGGTCATACCTATACGAGAAAATCGATTCTGGTATCAAATACTAACTACCAATGGTAGTTACATTTCTGTTGGTTTCCGCCCAGGTTTCTATAAAATCTGCCCATCATCCTTGATCTGTTGATGCAGACATAATGATGCTCAACTAACATATAAAAAAAGATTCCGTCGAATTGAGAACCTTTCCCTTTTTTCGAAGTCGGTTAAAAAAAGAATATGAGCTATAAACTTCCTATCCTTTTTATGAATTAAAAATAATAATATTGAATATGTAGTTATTAATTTTTTATCTATTCTTTTGTAGTATATTTTTCTACCTACCAAAATCAAAAAGATACTCGACGTCTTTATTCTACAAAGGATCAACAGACGACGACGCATCATTATTTCCTTGTTACTGTAGAAAGAGACCCAAAAAAAAAAATTCGAATTTTTACAAGTGAGGTGTAATCTAAGTATGTAACATAGAATTCCGTTGACAAAAGTGCATTCGAATTTTAAAAAGAATTTTAAAAATCTTTGTGCAAACCTCAGGCAGCCGTCTGGTTCCCCACAACATTACAGCAGGACTCTTTTCAGGGACCTCTTTGCAGGGAAACGGGAGATACTCAGGAGGGGGGTAATGGCCGTCTTGGCGTGAAACGATGTCGTCGATAATTGGGCCCATTAGGCCCCACTACAGGTGCCGCACCGTCGTATTACTCAGCCTTCTAACCTTCAGCCGCCTCCTTTCTGATATTATTGAAATATTTCATGTACACATTTTAAAGTAAACGCTTTTACGACTCTCATAATTCCCTGTTAAATTTTAGTTTGAAATTCCCCTTGCATTTCACAGCAAATATCCTTAATACTGCGAAAATGCTACTTTAAAATGAGTCATAGTTTTGAGTGAAAGCAAAGGCAAAGTAAGATAGTAACTCTGAAGCACCTATTGTATAATTTCCTGACTCATATTTTTAGTTGTATTTTAAGTAATTTTACTCCTAAAAGCTTAAATTGTTTGTATACAAAATACCGTTACAGCGCGCTGTACTCTTGATAGTATTCAAAAAAGCAACTTATGTCTTCACTTCAACATTTTACTTTCACATACAATATATCATGAAGTTTTAAATTTATGTCAACTTCAAAGTTTAATTTCTTTTTTCAATTTCAGGTACGTAAATAAAGAACTGCATCCCGTCAATACGAGGTAACAAAAACTAAGTAATTGTGTCATAAAAGTTCAGTTTCTGTCAAATCGTTTCAAATCCCGTAAAGTTCATACACTAGTGGTCGCCTGCAGTTTCACACGCGTAGTTCCCGTAACCCGTTCCCTTAAAAATATCGGAATAAAATGTATGTATGTAATGTATTAAGCTTATTAGTAAGTAGGATTAGTAGGATAGGATAAGGTAGAATCTCAAAATTACTAAACCCAAACGAAATTTCATATTTTGATATGATACCGTCGGGTATTTAAAGAGGAGAGCGCAGTCATCTGTCGTACGGGGTCATGGAATCTTCAATTAAATCAAGGGCCTCCATAGCAGCCCGCATCGCCGCGGCCAATCAGGAGCGTCGGCCGGCCACACTACAATAAACGAATTTACCCAAGCATAGGGCTGTGCCCTGCTCAGAAATGGGAAAGGAAATATTTTCGACTTGAAAAGAAAATTGCTAATAAAGAAAAACGTTATTTTGGAGCTTCCGCATCGGATGCAGTCATACAGATTTTCCATGGTGCAATCATTTCAGGTTCTTGATAAGATATTTAAAAGCTTAGGATACAATGGGATTGACGTACTCTGTGTAAAAGTTTAAATTAAATAAAGAATAAAAAAGAAACTTAAATTGCCACTGATATGATAATACAAAAAAAAAGGATTTTTGTTGACTATCAGAGATATTTAATTATCATATTCGAAACCTTAATTTTTCCTTATCCAACAAAATGGTTTTTATGTATGAGACCTGCATGAAACTGTTAATTGACACATTTTTTATATTAACGAAAGAGCTCCTAATTGACATTGATCTGTAATTTGAAACTATTGTATGTACCTTCATCAAAAACCCGCATCTGTCATCAAGTAACATTAACATCGCTGTCACAAAAAAATAATTGTCTGACTGCTGGCACTGATTTCAATTTTCGATTTTCGTTTGTTATATTTTCAATACAATTGCAATTTACTGTGTTACTTTAATACGATTATCGGAGGGTGATACTTGCCTCACCCACATTCAATAATGCTATTTCATGCATAGCTCATTAACACATCTACGTTTGAAATATCGATATTTTGACAGCTTTCCGCATTGCGCAACGTAATCACATTTAAAGTAAAATAAACAGCTTATAGTCTGAATAACTTGTAGCCAACAAAATAATAAGAATCGGAGCAATGAAGTGACAACCTTCATTTTTAGACATGATGCATTTGATTGTTTGCTTCTACCTAAAGTGTGCATATGCATTAGCAAGTGCCTCAGTTTTAGAAAACGTTGATTGTTCATTATTATTTAATAAATGGAACAAACTGTGCCCTGGGAGTCTGCAGTTGTGTCTGCACACAACTATACTCGATGACTTTCATTTAGATTCGAGGCTTTATCAGCCTTCATATAAAGTGTAATATTCAGTAAATCGTACGTACTACGTCTAAAGAAAACTGACTTTTATAGTAGACCTCCAACTACATAACTTTGGCTGCAATCTATTCTCATCACGATTTCTAGAAGACTTATTAATGCTCAGCTATGTCATCGCTAAATTAGAAAATAAATATAATTCTCGATCTCTATTCTATTGTTTCGTTTTGAAGAAAACATCTCTATATTTTATTATCATCTGAAGACCAAGTTGCGCAGAAGACGCAAATCGTCGAGAAGAAACACGTTTTTTTATTCTGGATGTCTAGGTATATTGATCTCTTTGCTAATAGATATCATTCATAGAGGACGTGTATTACGATTCATGCGTCAGTCGCGAATAGTTCTGACCAATATGCAAAGAAACGGGGGCTTTTAGATTCCATGATTTTCTAGTCTGAAATACTTAAATTATTATATAACTAGCTTCGGCACGCGGTTTCACCCGCGTGATTCGCGTTCTTGTGGGAACGTCGGGATAAAAAGGAGCCTATGTTACTCTTTGTCCCTTAAACTAACTGTATACCTAAAATCAAGTCGATTGGTTAAGGCTTCGTAAGGGCGTGTATGAATGACAAACAAACACACTTTCGCTTTTATAATATTATTTAGGATTAGGATAATGTAAAAAGTCTTTCCAACTATTTCATTTTTAACTAGTAGGATTTTATTGACGTTTGACCCCTGAAACGTTCAATATTGATTGCAGTCCGAGCAGTCCGAATTTCGAGGCGGGTGCTCAAGCAATTGTTTTGGTAATATATTTTTAAACAAGCGGTAACATAAATACATAACGTTCGGTCATATCAAATCCAAGGTTTATAGGTAATTTTTCAGTTTTATCAAGACTTTCTTAACTTCCTTTTATGCCGATGCTTACGACTACGTTGTTTTCACTGCTGATGATTTCATTTTAGTGTAGAGTGCCTTTAATCCTTATCCTGATCCTAATCATAAGTTATTACATTATAATATTATATTTTTAATAAATAATAATAATAACTTATGATTATTAATAATATTATAAATGCGAAAGTGTGTCTGTTTGTCCTTGCTTGACGCCCTAACTAAGCAACCAATCGACTTGATTTTTGGCAAGAGAGTAACATAGTACCTACTTTTATCCCGATATTCCCCCGGAAACGGGAACCACGCAGAATTATAACTTTAATTCATTATAAGAAAATAAGCCAAAAGGACTTAGCTACAAACCTTATGCTTGTAGTTCATTTTAGACTATCTTAACGTCTTTTTGCGGTGTGCGTTAGTTTCACTAGAAGGTTCGTTTTATAGGTATGTGTGTTCAATCTATTCACGTGGTGGTACTTTGCGGTCACCGCAAATCTGATACCGACTGTAAGGCGCCGGTATTATGTTTCACATCTCGACTACCGATACAAAGCCAGAAGGGTTAGACCTCTCCCAATTTACTTGAAACGGGACCAATATTCGTTAACCCTGTATCGAGTGGTTAAGGATTAGTTTCACGATTATGAAGTACTAATACTAATGTAACACATTTCGGAACGAAGATGTCATCGAGTGTTAAGTCTGTGACTGTGGCCTATTGGGAAGTTCCCCGATTGTGCAACCTTGCATTACTTAGTTAGAGTCTCTACTGCAAGTTGTATTATTTTATTAAACAAAGGTTTCAGTCGTGCTTTTAATACTAACAATATTCATTGTGTACTAATAATAACTATTATTATTAACGGTTTTTATCAGTTTGAAAATGACTGAATAATAGACTGGAGGTCGTTGACGTCATAAAATGACAAATAATTCGCGAATTGAACTTTGTTACTGCATTCAACGGATGAAATTTAATACAACGCATTTGTTGAATGATTTCAGTAAAATATACATTATTCATAATAAAGCTGTTTGTACACTTTAAATCTTATAAAAGGCTTCGAAAGACTACGTGATTACAATAATGAAAATTGTATATATTGGTATTTGAAATATTCTTTGCAAACACAATTCAATTCTTTGAAAATTGCAGATTTGAAATTATTTAATTTAGAAGACGTATTAGCAAATTATACCTAGAGAACACAATCTAACCGCAACCTTTGAATCATAATATCGAAAATTGACTGTGATATTTGTTCTACCACGATATTGAGTTAAAACCATAAAATACCAAGACCTTTGGGATTAAATGTATCAATCTTATATTATCAGTTTATATTTTTGTTTAGGATTAACTTTAAGGTAAAGAGTGTAAAATAATCTAGACACTAAATAACGTCAAAAATTCATCATGCCAAAACATTTACAGTCTTATTCATAAAAATAATAATAGCCTTTTTTAAATACTATTTACTTAATTAATCATGTAATTTAAAAGAGAGTATCAGACTTTATTCAAATGATGAAATAAGTTTGAACGATAAAAACAAAAGAAAAAAACTTTTAGCAAATTAATATTGTAATTATATTTGATTTATTAATGAACTAGCGGCACGTTTCACCCGCGTGGTTCCCGTTCCTGTGGGAATATCGGGATGAAAATTATCCTATGTTCATAACCAGGCTATCTACTAACAATAATAATAAAAAAACACTTTATTGCACACAAATACAAACAATAACAAACACAGACAGAAAGCATACAAAAGGCGGCCTTATTGCTAAATAGCAATCTCTTCCAGGCAACCTTGGTTAGAAAAATAGTAACGAAGAGGACAAAGGGGAGTGGGTGCAATTATGGGAAGGATAGTTGATGTACATGTAGATGTACATAATATAAATAAAATAAATAAAGTATAATATAATGGAATTGAAAAGGAAAATATACAAATACAAAATAAGTAAATATTAGGAAAAAGAAAGGAAATGCTTTTTAACTTGATCGCGAAAAGATGCCAAAGTACTAGCTTTTCTAATACCTTCTGGGAGAGTTTTCCATAAACGAACAGCGTGCACAAAAAAGGAGTAGGAGAAAAAATCTGTTGAGTGACAGGGAGTAGCGAGAGAAAGATTAGAGGAAGAACGCAAAGTGCGTAATGAAGTTGAAGGGGTAGTTGGGAGGAACAGGATGTTGATGTACTAATTGTGTACCAAATTTCATCCAAATCCGTTCAGTAGTTCCGAGCCTATTCAATGCAAACAAACAAACAATCCAATCTTCCCATCCGTTCAGTAGTTCCGAGCCTATTCAATGCAAACAAACAAACAATCCAATCTTCCCTGTTTATCATATTAGTATAGATAAGATTTTAATTCCGCGATAGTATTTTGTTCTTAGAAAGCAAATTAATTTATACCTGCCAAGATGCAAGTCATTGCCCGGAAAAGGTAGCAAAAAGAGTCGCATGCGGCGGCAAGGAACTATTCCCCCACTCTACCCCTCCTACGAGTCCCGGCCATACTAATTAAGAACTTCGTCGTGTGCTATAAATTAAAACTGTCAGCGATAAAACATAATCCTATTCATTTGTAATAGCAACGTTTATAGAAGAAAAAGTTGGGTAGGACTTATTGGTTTTTCGTATTGCAGCTATAAGTTAGATGGTTGAAGCCTTTTTATATTTGTAGATCTGGAAAATTCAAAGTAATTGTATTTAGCCATGCAATTTCCTTAGTAGCTTACGTGATGCAATATAAATGTAATAAGCCGGGTATAATTAATAAACCTATTTAAATTTCTGCATCATCTCTCAAATGTTTATTCATGGCTCTAGTATGAATCAACATGAGCATGATTGTAATAGGGTTGTCAATAAAATGACATGAATCACTATATTAACTACACAATAACTGTCTTATTTCACAGCAAAAAATTTCATATTTTTAGTGAAAAATTGAATTTAGTATGACTACGAGTTATTGATATTTTAGGTATCTTGTAAGGGTTTTGTTTTTAAGTTATAATGTCTTTTGGCATAACAGATTTGGCGTATAATCTTTTCGCATAAATTATAATAAGCAGAGTTTTATGGACGCAGAATGGTTTCATCGGCTTAATTCTTACTTACTCTAATTTCCTTTAAAATAATTTTAGTGACTATAAAATTAACTATATAATTGTTATACGTCTAAAGGCAATTTATCATAAAAGACGAAATGCTTAATGGATTTATCCATAACTATATCCTCTGTCATCGTCGTCTCAGCCACATATCACCCACTCACCCACTGCTGGGTTTAGGCCTCTCCCAAAGGAGGCTAATTAAATTAAAAAGTAATAAGGTTGCAGAAATAATTAATGATTCAATACCTATTCATGCTCCATTATTTTGTGATATAAACGATTTCTATGAGGCGCGGAGGGACAGCAGACCCCGCCAGCAAAACGCAGTCGAAGCTGCGTAGCCGATCGCGGCGTCTGTGTTTTGGTACGCAAGGGCGAAGGGGCTGCACTTCTCGCAGCGCCCCGGAGACGTGTATTTCCCATTTGCATGCTTGCGTGTTTGCTTGCTTCCATGTGCTTACTTGCTTTGCTTGCATGCTTGCTTGCATGCTGGCTTGAATGCTTGCTTTGCATGCTTGCTTGTTTGCTTGCTTTGCATTTGCATGCAGTGCATGTATGCATTGTATACTGTTAACATTAAAGTATTCGAAATATATTTTATAATAAAGATTGATATGCCAATAAAGGTTATGATTAGTAATCATTATGGTGAAAACGTTTATGCAAAAAATTAACACTGAATTGCCATTATTACAAAAGACCTTATGGGGAAAAAAGTATGCGATATGTTTTATTCTGTATGAACGTTATGCGAAATGACGAGTATGCCAAAAAACGTTATGCAGCTCTAAAATATGTCTTTCTGTTTTATGCAACCGAATATGGACCCAAGTTAAGCATATTGAAGATAAGATAAAGTGATAGAAATGGCACCCCTAACACGTTGCCAAACGGTCCGTGATCGATTCCGTCCGAGGCACGCGCACGCAGCCGCGAAAGCTGCGCTTGCACATTCATTGTAACAACGGAATATCTGCGTTGAAAAGTGCATACAATCACATTCCTATTGCGTATAGCATGGCCCAATTCGAACAACTCCACTAATCCAGATGAATTTAAATTTATTTCTTTCTAACTGTTAAAAAAGGATAGTGAAAAGGTCTGCCTACCTAATTTATTACAAAAATGGAGGCTATAAAATTTTCCCACTTCACCGTTTTCATTATTCTTAAGGCGAAAAGTCATATTTCATCGCCATTTTAATACAAATTAGACGGCTCGGCTAAATACAATTATTATTCACCGAGTTTATTCAAAATTTTTACCCAAGTTTGCATTTGATATTTTAACGTCTATCGAACCACCCCTCCCTGTTTAGCGCTGCTTAAGGTCGGAGGTCAAATTGCAAAGAAAGCAATGAATTATTAGCATAGCCTTTACGATTTCTATTACCTATGCGACCGAGCCTGTGGAATGTACGCCGTGAATCATGCTCGAGGTGCTCACGTGGTGCCAGAGTGTCGTCATCCTTGCACCGGTGTCGGTCTGACGATAGGCTCACTAATCTATGCCAGGCCAGACAGAAGTGAAATCACTGGAACGAAAGAAGGCGGAATACAAAAATAATGGGAAAAAAGTGTTAAATCATGCCTACCGTCATCTCTTAGGGCATTATTATTTATATCTTACCATGCTATTTCGTATAACGAATCTCTTAAAGTAGGTAAGCTTGTTTATTGACGAAAGTCTTGTGACGTCTTCGCTCAATCATCATCGCCTCCAAATTGTGAAGTGTGTCAAAATTGTGACAACTTCAATAAAATCAAAACGCAAATAAAGCGGTGTGAAAAAATTCAAAATTTATGAATAAAACGTTCTTCATGGCTTCTAATTTATTAGATTACGATTAGCCCACTGAATTAAGTTCTTTCACATCTATCACCAAATATAAAAATAAGCTACCCGTATGTGAAAACCGAATCTGTCGGACAATCCGTTCGATCGATTATATACTAAAACCATCCAAATATGTTTGATTAGAGGACTTTCTCCTTTACGGCCATAGGTATAGAAGTGTTAATAGCCTGACAAATGTTCGAGCTGATATATCTCGGGGGCGTTTATTGGCGAGAATTGGGCGCATCCCGGTTGTTCGACGAAATCGCTATCCGTCCTACGCACCGCTATTATCTGATGGGACTGAGTTCGGACAGGGCCAGGTTTGACGTTCCGTTAATGTAATAACAAATAAAGCATCCGCCCCATCGCGACGCTGATTTATTTTATCTGACAACGAAGATTTTGTAGTATCATTCATTAATTTAATAGCATCGACGATATAATGGATATTGAACGGTTTTATGGAGTATATAAGGAAACTGGCGCTGTCGTTATAAAGTTTGCGTAGTAAAACAGCATCTTAATAAAAGCAAGGGTCATAATATTGGTGTCGTTATAAAGCGCGGTCGGCGGCAACGGGCGGTAGCCGCGGCCACCTCACGCATCGCCCTCGTTAACGACTCATTCATCGGTGGCCATCTGGCCATGTGAACCACCGCACTCACTTGCCTTCCTCGTATAATGCCCTAATTTATAACCCAGAAGCCGGACCGTAAAAGTAACAGAAGATAACAACAGTAATTTTTCACAATTTCATTAAACACGTTTCGTTTTAACTTATTTTGTGCGCAAATGTTTATATGGTTCACAACACGCGGCGTAAACTCGACTAATTTAGTTAATTTAGCGTCTATACCCAAAGGTGCTGTGCCGTTCTAGTTTTAGACTGGTTCATAATTTAGTGTCTCCACTGTATGTAGAGCTGCGTTTCGGAATTTGTCGTAGTTGTTGGTATTTATTCGTGAGACGATGAGCTGATA
This sequence comes from Chrysoteuchia culmella, assembly GCA_910589605.1. Lineage (NCBI taxonomy): Eukaryota > Metazoa > Arthropoda > Insecta > Lepidoptera > Crambidae > Chrysoteuchia > Chrysoteuchia culmella. The sequence continues at coordinate 12,387,619 of OU342651.1, read as the reverse complement.
CCCACGCGAGGCTCGGCTGCTTGCTATTGGACCGAGTCAATTGGTCCTTTGTACAAACCGCCGCGCAGCTCTGTCGCTTCACCACTTCCCTACATTCATTGAAGGTTCTATAAATAGCTCCCATCGGGGCACATTTAAATTGATCGATAAACATTAAATTGCTGTTTAATGGTTCTCACATGAGTTCGTGATTCGTACTATTATTGAATATTATCTGTTCATCATGATTCGATGCCTGATAATTTGCTTTCGTAAAGATGCTTGGATCGACGTATATTTACATAAATATATTTAATCAGGCCCCAATCTTCGATTTTAGCGTCGTTTAATGTTATTTTCCCAAAGATAACAATTAATTTATTAATTGGTGTGACCTAGATATGGTTCTACTACAAAACCATTTGTCTTAACTACCAGCTCTTTTGAATTACTGAAAGATTTATGTCGAGGTTAAACGAAAATCATTTTTCTCAATTCTGTCGTAACTCGTAATAGATATTGTTAAAGACTTAGATAAAGACAAAAAGTTAGTTCATAGTGTTTGTAGGTAATCTTCACCGAACGATATTTTAAATAAATCTTTATGAAAGCCTTGTCGTAGCAATAACGAACACAACAAAATAATTATCCAATTTGATGCAGTTGTTCTGAAGTTATGTGAATACATACCTACATTTCAGCGTTTCATTTTTATTTAAATATGATGATAGGAGAGTTGTTGAAAACATGAGTAAATCTTGTACCGGACATGTTAACCTTTGACCGCATGTCCTTGTCGTTTTGTGTATAATTCAATCGGATGTGCTCCATGGGACCCTTTCTAACCCCTTTGGGAAATTCAGCCGCTTTGATTTGTAGCACGGGAATACTAAATATGCTCCAAATAATATTTCGGTCTGACTGAGACTAATTAAGCGTGTAGCATTTCTGAGTAGGTAGTTCAGTAACTTTTGGGAGACTTCCAAGTTTATTAAAAATATTTAGTAAGCCTGCTGGTTGGTTTTGTAATTCAATATGTGTATCCGATTTATCTTTAATCTTCGCAAATTTGACCATGTGTCGCAATTCCGCTCCAAACTTAATTGGCTCCCAATTCGCTGTCGCAGGGACTTTCACCCTCTTACGCTTCTTTATTCCATCCTGTTCCACCCAACTATTCCTAACTATCTAAAAGAATATTTCTACTATCACACCTCCGCCACCTAGTGTACCCTACGCTCTTTCTCTATACTTACTCTTAGCATTCCTCCTCATTCAACTGATTTCATAAGGTTGTGTGTTGTTGTACTGTCTTTTATGTGTCTATGTTTTTTATGTGCAATAAAGCGTTTTTATTATTATTAATATTAAATTAATTTATTGTCGATTTTATTTGGCGCTACATTCTATGATAATTACCATAGTAACCATAGTTTTTTTTTAATGATCGACGGGAGACTCTTAGCCTTCATCATACCTGATGTTAAGTATTGATAAGGCTGAAGATGGAAGCGAGCCTCTCCCGGAACCCTCAACCACTGAGGGACTGGCTATCTTATCTCTAACTGCCGGAACACAACAAAGCTGAAAACATTGTTGTTATAGCGTCAGACTTAGATAAGATGGTGGTAGCTAGCCAGGCGGGCTTACAAAAGGTCCTGCTATCAACCAAACTGAATACAAAATGAACCCCCACTGGGAATCGAACCCGGGACCCCTGGGTCTGATACCGTTGGTTGTTACCACTAGACCACAGAGGCGGTTATAAGATAGAGATAGTGAAACTGTAAATGTTAACCATAGTAACAAACAACTAAACGCAATATAAATCTTAAAAAAGTAAGTATGCGAAACAGAATTGTAACTATTATATTAAATAACAATTACCAATAAGAAAGTAGTTATTAATCTTCGTATTTTAATTTCACGCCGTTGACACGAAAATTCCTATTAACACTGAAACCTTTTAGTCTTAAAACAAACACAAAGGTTCGGTTGACAAATTGGTCTTGCGACACACTTATAAAGATAAATCTGTCCCATCATTTTTAAAGTCTTTGAGAGGAATTCTGCTGAGCGTTATGATTGGAGGAACAATTTCCCGACGGGACAGAGGCTCATTTCCTCAGAACTCAAGCTTGATGTAACGCCCTCCCAAATATTATTTTAAGCTCGGTACATCTCTCAACGCACGTTCTCGCTTATCTGCATTGAAATTTTCATTTTCAAAATTACTCTAAATGGGCTTGGTGTTTAAGCGTCCTTGTTTTCATGGTGTGATGAACCACTTTTGTTCTATTAAAATTCTGATTGATTATCTTTCTAAAGTGTTTCTCAGTTTAGTTGTCTTAGGTTTGATACGTTGTATTAGTTGTTGATGAGTTTCTAGCTTCCTTTTCCTAAATTTTTATAGTGTTATAAGTTTTATATTTATACGTTTAAATTCAAATACACTTTTTGATTTAAAACTTTTACAAAAAGCAAAACACACTTGAAATTCGTTACATGAAAACAGAATTTATGATTTTATTTAAGCTTCCGCATGCGTGCTTTGAATTGTCGAGCCAAACATGAAAGTACGATTTACTTTGAGAAGCGTCTTCATTCTTTTATGTCTCGGCGGGGTAAAAATGCAAGCTTAAAATACGATTCGCATTTGAGACAGAATTTCATCAAAGACATGTTAGTTAGGCATCTTTGTTTAATCTGTAACTAAAAGTTTTCTATGTGGTTTTGTTTAGCTTTGAAGTTTTTTTATCTAATGAGGAGTAATTCTTAGCGACTTGGCTTATTCATTTTCATTACCCTTATTTTGACTAACATTTTCATACGACATCTCGCAAAAAACTGTTTCATTGTATTCTTCGTATGTATCGATTACGTGCACAGCGTTTCATTTTAACCACTCCTCAACTGCAGCCATTATCGATTAAAGCAGGTACGTTACACGCTTCCATGATTAGTTTCTTACTACCTAATATGCCCTGTGTAGGTGTTTAGTTGGTGTTAAAGGAATTCCTCCGTGGCGAATACTTCCGTAAAGTATATTTATGTAGACCGCCGGGCGCAACCCGGAAGAGGTTCAATTAAGTCTGGCATTTAAGGTTGCCAGCCACAGGCGAGCACTGATTCCGCCTCCCTCACTTCCCGAGGGACTTCCTATCTTACTTTTAATTTTCGAATACAACAAATGCTCGATACCTCTTGGTGGCATGCTGGCAATTCTCATTAAAGAGGAAGTCATTAATTTATTTTGCACGTTTCACATTGCATTATTTTTAGGATAAATTTAAACGCTTCAACATTTCCGTGAAATACATTTTGCTGGGATAATATCGTTTTCAGAACTTTACCTGGATATGGTTAACGCGGGCATTAAAAGAAATACTTACATTTTTAGTACTTTGTAATAAAAATGTAAGTATTTCTAATGTATAAATGAGTGAAGATTGTGTTTAATCTAGTAAATCCAACTAAGTAGTTGAAACATTTTCACGACCCTAGCAAAACGTGAACATTCATGAACCTTACGGTGGAAGGTCTTTATGAAATGCTTTGTAACAATAGCGTGCTTACAAATTCTGAGACGCACAGATTTCACACAAGACGGAATTTTGTGAAGCAAAAGTTACCGTATAATAATACATCGTCAACATTATTCGCAAACTATTGTTCTTTAATAAATGAATTTACTATGTGGATAGTATGGAAATACAATTTCGGCACTTTGTAATCTTCTCAAGTGTCTGATAATGATAATACAAAGGTTTATCAGTATGTTGTTAGTTTATGTCCATCTCGTAAGACCAGTTTCTATGTTATACTTTTTACTTTGATTTTTATAAGAATTTAAAGTACCGTTAAGTACATATTTTGTGAATTTCGAAAGAAAATTCCAATATAGTATTGAATAGATAGCAGTCAAACCTATATAAACAGATTTCAATAAATGTTTTGTAACAGCAAGAAATAATTCATTCATTTCAATATGGCAATGTCATCTCATCGCATCCGGAATTTCATTACGAATGCTTCTGACAACCGTCCGGCTGCTGCTGTTAATAGCTCTATAGCGGCAAAAGCGTCGATAGCGGCAAAAGTAGAATGATATGCGAACGGTTTACGGTAGGCGGGCATGCTCGGTCTCATCTCCGGTATCGTTTCACTTAGTGGGTCCGTTCCTGAACGGACACACTTCAATAGCCGGGAAGAGACAGGCCCACGGAACGCCCTGTAACCGTGTTCACGCGTCATTGCCTACATATCATGCGAGCGTTTACGGAAGCTAATATAGCTGATAATCCATGTAATTACGAATGTGGATGTTGACTGTTGATAGGATTTAGTGATTCACTGCATAGTAGTGAAGCGGAGAAAGAACAAAACAAGTTACGTTTTAAAACTAATTTAGATGATTTCTTTTTACTATTTCTAATTTTTTTATGAAACCTACCTTTCTTCTTCTTCATCGATACACTCTTGGCAGAGCGGTCGTGGTCGTCATGTAGTCGTAGAACTGGAGGGGGCAGATACAGCACGCCTCGCCATTTTTCTCTGCTCAAAGTCATCCTACTAGAACATCCTGCTAGAAACCTACCTAAACCTACTTAAATACCTACGTTGGAAAAATATTTTCTAAATTATTTCTTTGTATCGGATTTCTTTTTCGATAAGTTACTAAAGATTTTATCACTTTAAAAAATAAAATATTAACTATTTAAGCTTTAACATTATAATTATGCTTAAAATAATCTTTATTAACATTCACTTTCACTATCGCTTACTAACTTCCAGAATTACAGTTTACTCTGAAACAGTTGAATAAACGCTCTGTACAATCAGTGGTGTCCTCCCACCAAGGCAGTTCATTTGGGACGGTCCCGAGATAAGGCGCCTCTCTTCCTCGGCCCAAATTTATGGGGCTGTAAATACGCCAGTGCCGCATATGAGTTGCATTTCGTCAGCCGATCACTTCTCGGAGTCGTCTTCACGGTTAGAGTATAATTAATTCTACTGAGCTGACTTACTTTGTACAGTATATATTTAATTTGTCTCACTTATCAGATTATCATTTGTTGTATGTTATATTTTTGATCAACGACTTCCCAACTCAAAATCTTTTTTTGAAAAGATAGCTAATTTAACATGCCTCTCAACTGGACGTTAGATTTCCACTAATGTCACTAGCTATTGTTATTCCATTAGTTTAAGACCCGCACGAACCCTCACCCTTTGTGCTGAAATCCGAGCCGCTCTTCGATTGCCAATGACTTGCAGTTTTCTTGTATGGAGTTAATTGTGTTTGTCGCTCTCTCTCTCTCTCTTTCTCTGCCTATGTTATAGCTATAGCTATGAACATACTACTAACTCTGTCTGTTTACAGTTTACTGCACGCAATTAATTCGTTTAATGGCATATAGTTAACTGGCTATCACTTTAACATAACACTTAAGTCTCTTTATTTGGTTATGCAAAATGTAATTATAATTATGTGTCATTTTATAGTGTAAAGATAATGATCATGTTTTAAGTGGACAGTTTATAACCCGTATAATCATTGTATTTTAAGTTGTTGCAATAAAAAAATACACTGCTGAAAAGAAGAAAAGTGGGACAACATTAAAGTCGGCCAATTTTAGGGTGTCGTTTCGTGCTTGATATAAAATGTTGCAATTAATTTTCTTTCATATATGGCTTCTCTGGCTATATAACTGCAAACCGAGAGCGCACTGTTACTTGTTAACGATACTTGGAAAAAACGATAAGAAAAAGGTAAGGCATGTTTTATTAATTCTCCGTACACACGACGCGCGGAATGAAGCCGATCGCCATTTTTCTGCGGACGAGATTTAAATATGGAATTCCGGTGTGCGAGCGGGAGATACGCGTGCCATTGACCTTGCGCCAGGGCCGCGCACGCGCCGCCCTCCCGCCCCCGCGCCTGCGCCCGCGCAGCGCAACACAACATTGCACTTCTATGTTGCTATTTTAATACATTACTGCAGATAGCTGCATATTTTCTCGATGGCCTGTTTACAATTCGCTTTATTACGACGCTTTCAGAGCGAGTCTTTGTCTCGACTGGAACCAGTCATTTATACGGAGTTCATGACTAACACTTTATGTATCACTTCTTTATTCCCTCTAACCACTTGGGCATCCATTTTAAGCTCTTATCGTTCTTGTTCGTGTATATCGTATTAAGATGAATATGTCAATACACTTGTCTTATTTGGTGTAATGTATCTATAATAATAAACTAAACGTTGTTATTATGACCAAAGTCAGATTTATCTATGTAATTTAAATGACTCTTGATAACTTAGTCAAAAGTGATAACATGGTAATAACCCGAATTGGGTGATAGAACATTGAACCTTGACTCTACAAATTAATTGTTGTGATTAATATAAAACTCTTAAGATTTACTCGTAGGTACCTAAATGTTGAAGAATGATGAATATTACTTAATTAGCTTCCACTCCATTCAGTAAACGTACATACGACTGTGATGAGATTCTATTAATTAGTTATGCGCACCACGTCTCGCTGTGTACACCCGGTATTTACCGTTTGGACAGCGACACCGAAAAAGGTTGATTTCTAAATATGAGCGCAAAACTAAAAAGCAACAGCCTTAATGCTTTAAAATTCCGATAGCACAGCATGAAATTAATAAGCGTACATATGAGGATGAGGACTTACGCCGAGACTGCAAACAATAAATGGCACAGCGTCGGGTTAACACAGTACCTATCTGCAATGCTCTATTATGAGTCGCGTCATAATTAAAGGACGAGTGGAAATAAAGGAATGACTCGTTCGTGGCTTGCTGGCTGTATGAAACCTTTGTGATTCTAACTCAAAATTAAAACAAACAAAAAGGTTTCTGGACTTCTGGTGAATAAAACAATAGATTCATAAACAACATGTTTTTGCTATCTTCTTCTTTGTTAATTTATACTCTTTTAAACTATTAAGCGTATACTTACTCTTATATACCAGTGTCACCTAGTTGAAATCAAATACACATTGGAATTGTAGGTCAAGAAGTTTTCTGGGTTTTATTTTATTTTTCTTGTAAATATTTATGGCACTGGACCTACAACACATATGATAGGACTAGGAGAGATGAGTTAAATCATTCATATTCATGTGTGTGACAGCAGTCAAAAAGTCGGGTGAAAACTCGATGAATTAACTGATTCAATCATGCGTTTCAACTCGTGCCAAAATAACAACAGAGGTCAAGTTTATTTCATTGTTAATGGTACAAAATATTTAGATATTACACGAAACTGTATTTAGACATGAATCATAATAAGAAGCCTTTGTAAAATTTCATCTCCCGTTTCTGATACAAAAAACTATGCCTGTTCCATTTTTTTCCTGTTAATCAGAAAAAGGGTAAGATAGGACGTTCGAGAACGATCCTGCTAATTATGAACTATAGAGGCACAATTCTCATGCAATACAATAAAAAAAAGTTCAAATTCGTAGAAATGTTTGAAATTGGAATTATTTGATGGATAATTCCAATTTCAAACATTGCTACTTTTTTTTGAATTATTAAATAGTTAAATTGTACCCCAGAAACATAAAACTATGTTTTCCTCTTTGTTTTCTATGTTGAATGTTTAACACAAATTGCATACCTATTAGTATTTCAGCAAATATCAACAAAATATTAAGGATAGATAGAAGATTTTTCGAGAATCTAACGTTTCCCTTTCGGTTCTATCATGCAAAATCATTGAAAACGAGCTCCAGTTACTAGTAAACGCTATAACAACGCTTTAGCAAGCACATACTCGTATGTTTGCTTACAGCCATAATTAGTAAGTAGGCTTCGAAAGCTCGTTAGAGGCGCCACTCGCATCATAAATACAGCCGATAGTTACTCAGTCGCGGACTGGATACTTAATTAGGGAAATTGCTCTGTTACGTACATACATACATAAACTCACGCTATAAATCCCTTCCGGGGTCAACATCAAATATGCATCTTGAGCATATAAACATCACTCTCATAAAGACTCATATTCTCACCTCAACGACGCCACGTTTGACATTGGTTGGGTCTAAGATGATGTCCCAAAACAATACTTTACGTATTTCCTAGAATCCTAGCGTCAAGTAAACAGGCTGACGCATGCAGGCTAAATTTACACGGACTGACAGATAAAGGATTAGCAATAAAAGTAATCCAACAAAAACATTTTCATGTAAAATATTACCAAGACGATACCATTATGGCTCGCACTGTCAAAAAGTTATCAGATCTCATGTAGAACCAAGCTTCTAACTCAGCTACACACCCTTACTCTATACGCCTTACTTGAACAATCTCAACACCTTAGTCAACATATGTGGCTTAGCCGTTTTTACTACAAGAACTAATGTTTAACTTAATTAGGGAAATTGCACTGTTTACGTATCTGCTAGTATCCTACCGTCAAGTAAACAGGCTGACACATGCAAGCTAAATTTACACGGACTGACAGACAAAGGATTAGCAATAAAAGTAATCCCTTTGTGTCGTGTACTCAACTCATGTCATTCATCAAACTCAATTTGAAGTCAGGGAAGTGTTTACTGAATATGATTTATATTTGACTTAGTGATTTATTTACTCATTTAATGTACTTAAATATATGGTAAATATATAAAATGTAGACCTAAGTATTTGACACTAGCTTCTGCCCATTCACCCACGTGGTTCCCGTTCCCGTGGGAATATCGGGATAAAAAACAGCCTATGTTACTCTCCGCCCTTTCAACTAACTCTATGCCAAAAATCAAACCTTGGTTGCTTATTTAGGGCGTCAAGAAAGGACAAACAAACACACTTTCGCATTTATAATATTTGTTAGGATAAGAAGTGATTCCGACTTTTAAAAGTTTGAATTGAGAGACAGACAAACAAGTTTCCTTCTCTTTTGAAGTATGGAACCTTAAAAAACGATTCAGAATTTTAACATACCTATCACAAATTCATTATTTTAAACTTAAATTACTTATTCAATCCCAAAAACATTTCATAATCTGTAAAATCGCCGAGCCAAAGCCTAAGCAATATATCAAAGATATCAAATAAGATAAAGTTGATTACAATGAATAAAATGATTTCTCGGAAGGTGGGCCGCCACAGCGCGGGCCAATTACGGAATGCAAGTATAGCGACATCTGAGACGCTGACCGCTGTCTCCTATTGCGACCGATTGCTTCCAACACGATTGGATTAGGTTCGGAACGGTTAACAAGACCAATAACTACTTATACCGATTGCCTGGCAAAGTTTGTTTTCCATTATCGATTGCACTCGCAGTCGCAACACGTAATCCCAATTCGTAAAAACTTTTGGATTACTAATTAAAGCTTGGAAACAACCACAATAGATAAAACCTTTATCTAAAAGAAAACTATTTCAAGCAGCAATGGACTACCCGCTTTACGTCCCGTCATTAAGTATGTTTAGAAATAATAAGCTTCAGATCTTTTTAAACATTTGTAAAGAAAAAGTTGTCAAAAATACATTTTAAGTTGAACTATTGCAGCTGAAAATTATGCTTTTTAATTATAATAGTAATATAAGATAAGGTAATTGCAGTGTTGCCACAAAAAACGAATTAAATAGTGTTTATCAAATTCGTGGAACAATCATAACATTTTCAAATTATTACATTCTTGTAAATTACTCACATACCAAAAGTGTTTTCACGCACATGTTATCTATACTATCAGTGATAAACAGCTGATATTTTACTGATAAGAGTACCGCTGTTGTCGACAAACGAGGAATGAAAATATTTTTTCTGGAAAATGAACGAACTACCTATCAAATGGGGAAGCATACTCGTACCTCGAAATTAATGATATCAGTTCTTCAACGGAACCGACAACATTTTCGTATAGATTGTTCACAAAAGGGAAAAATCTAACAGAAGAAAAAATATAATGACGACAGCATTATTCCGGAATCTCATCGTGAAACTGCGGAAATCTAAAAATCCGCCGGGAATAATATTTTGCAGGTTGAAACAATAAACGGGATGTTTTTTCAATGAATCATCGCAAATCTTACTCCTTTCTTAGCTTCATTTTGTAAAATGAAAAATTCTTGTTACTTTAAAACTGAAAAATAAAAAAAAAGTATGATAATTATAATTAAATGTCTGTTAATTATATTTTTGTAGCGGTTTGATTTGTAAATTCCAAGAAATGCATTACAAAAAAATTACAAAATTATAAGTAGCTCCAATAGGTTAATTTAGTGTTTGAATTTTTTCTATATTTTTTTTTTAATAAATAACCATCATAATTATTGGTTTTGGTTATAACTACTGCCTCTCTAGCATGAACACCGCTTTATCACGCGATATAATATAGCGCATCATGCTGTCTTGCTTACTCCGCTGCGATGTGAGTGGGACAGCGACACGTTATCGAGTTATCGAATCGATAAAAGCGGCTCATGCTAGCTAGGCTGCAGAGCATTCATTTCATCCGTACGTTATAAGGTACAATCGTAAGCATCAAACACACCATATCCTGCTTACGTTATTTTGTACACGGACAAACCACTAAAAGGGTTGCCAGCGTTGTATAAATAAACAAATTAAGTATTTTTATTATCAATAATTTCTCCTTTTTTTGAGTAGGTTATTTTGTAGGCTATTTTAGTAGTATCGAAAAAATAAGAATGTATAAGAGAAATACAATAAATATGCATAAGTAGTCATTATTAGGAAAAACGGGATTTTTACTTTTGTATTTTTTAAATCCCGTTTTTCCTAATATTAATAGTAATAGTGACCATGAAAGTTTAAAGAGTAAAATTTACATAAACCCGACATTTCCATCAGTCTTAAGCTTTTTGAACACTTCTGCTCCTTTTGACTGACTTAAAAAAAAATAAGGAGGTTATGATTCGTCGCGTATACTTTTATTTCGGTGAACATACTTATATTCACCCATCACTCTAGACGGCTGAACCGACTGGAAGAATTCATATGTTATATCATCGGGTATTCCCAAGTAGATCACATTTTTTTTTTAATTTGGTTCAGTAGTTATTTTTCATTATAACTTTTTACTTTTGCATTTTACAATTCTATTTTTATGTGGTAAATATTAAACATGAAAATATACTAGAAAAAACCGACCTGTCTCAAGTCGCCCTGACGGGATCCCGTCAGGTCAGCAAAGTTAAAAAGTTATAATTGGATGGCTGTTTCATCTTAATCGATAGTCAAACATTTGTAAAAATGTTTCTTTCGAATGCGAGGATATTTCTCTCATTGATAAAACGACGGTGGCCAACACCGTCGAAAGGTGAATATACTAGAAAAAATCTTCGTGTCTTCTCATATGTCTCTGTAGCATAATTGGTTAGTGCATTGGGCCAGATTCCCAAGGATGCGGGTTCGGATCCCGTCAGGGTGACATGAGACAGGTTTGCTTTTCTAGTATATATTCTTGTTTAATAGTTATTATTCACTTTAATCTTTCACAGCTGCCAGCCCTATTCCTTACGGACCGCAGTAAAGAGACCCTTCTTCACTTAATTAAAACAGCTCTTAAGGTAAACCTATTTCCCGAACCCTGGTCGTGATAAGAACTGTTTACAACTTTACGATTATGTCTTTCGGGCTTGTACCAACATAAGGTGATTCTGTTCGCCTTCGTCGGTGTAATTAATCCATTATAAATTTGTACGATACACTCGCAAAATTTTATGTTATATACCAGTTTATTTGGCCTACCTATATCGCATCGAAATTGGCATGTTGTTATGACGCCTAAACCCTTAACTACGACGTCGTAGTCGTTGTAGTTTAGTGTTTCTGTCGCTACATTACACGTGAATCGTTTTCACATTTAATTGTCTTCGTTTTCATTCTTTAACGACTACGACGTCGTAGTTTTTTTGTCGTAGCATTACTTACACGTCAATATTTTTCAAATTAATTTTTTTCGTTTTCAGTCATTGATATACTATTTCAGAAAGTTATATAAACAGTCATTGATATACTTTTTCAGAAAGTTATATAAACATACCAATTTTATGTATACTTAATTTGTAAATATCTTAATTTTGTAAATTTTACTTTTTGTAATATTGTATTGAAAATTTAATTTTGTAATTTAGAATTTATTTTTTTTATTGCGTAATTTGATTTGAATTTAATTTAATGTATATTTGATCTGTACTTATTGTTTGAAATGATCCAAGTTGGTCGAATAAATAAAATATTAATATTATTATTATTAATTCAGTACATAAAAGCTAATTCTATTCATAAAAATAATGTATTCTTAAATTATGGGTTATCATAAGGGACAAAATGTTGTAAAATTGTAGGAATTAAAGGGCACAAAAGTTTTATTCGAAGTCTAACGTAAATGAGGATTGAATCTCGCCAAAGCACAAACAGACATCGACTACCATATCTAATCATTATGACATTTTTGCCCAACACGCTACCATGGATGGTTTGGAAGTATACTACAAAAACAATTCTGTAATAAATAATGTGCGCTAAGGCCAGAGCGATTCTGAGAAACCTAACCCTTTTAAATGGCTTATTGCAATTTTGTATCATAACCTACGGAGCTTGTCGAAACGGTTTACCTGCTTGAATAAAGTGCTTTGACGTATGGCATGAGCAGCAAATATAGTTCCAACGAGAATTCCTTTTGAAAGCTGACAGATAAGTGCTAACTGGAGTCACATTATCCATAAAGTGTAAAGACCGCCAGCGGTCTGACTACATGCAGTTCATTGTGTCTCATTTTCCTAGGTTTGACGGGTTAGAAAAGAAATCAAAACAGGTTTTTTCATCAAATTAGTTTAGTATTTTCCGAATAACGGTTTTCATTGTACTGTTTTTAAATAACCTTTAGAAATCTTGGAATAATGGTCAATATCCGTATCATTGAAAATAATTCTTCTATCCTAATCCTAACTTCCTAACTATAATTATGAATTATTAATATATATATATATTTATTATTAATAATCCTAACTAATATTATAAATGCGAAAGTGTATTTGTTTGTCCTTTCTTGACGCCTTAATTAAACTACAATCGACTTGATTTTTGGCATAGGGTTAGTTGAAAAGACGGAGAGTAACATAGGCTACTTTTTATCCCAATATTCCCATGGGAACGGGAACCATGTCGGTGAAACCGCGGGCGGAACTAGTTCTTTATAATTTAGCCTTTCTATAGCTTTATGTTTTTATAAGCAAAATATTTTAGTTTCGCTACGATCCCAAATATAATCATTATAATCAAAACATTATATTCTTTTCAACCTATACAAAACCATTTCAATGTCTAACAATCAATTTCTTCGACCAAAATTGATTTTCAGTTATAAAATCCCATTTGGTAACATCTGCTCCGGCGCACAAATTTACAACTGACTTTATCTTTCACATAAATTATTTATAGATCCCTCCACCACTCCCATGCGCGCGCGCATACGGGCATCACAATACGTTAAACAATAATTAATCACGCCTGATTTCATCTCTAATTGATCAATTGTCGCCATGTCTTTCTCCTGACAGTAATATTGCTACACAATAGTTTACTTACGAAAATTGACGACGGTATTAAAATTTCTAAATAATGATATCAAAACTCTTCAATTACTTAACGCGTTGCCAAACGATAGTTATTCAATAAAAAGCTATTTGTTTCTTTTCAAAATGAATTTAGAGGAAACCTGAAAAATAACGGTTATCTTAAATAAAGGCGAATTAGTAGCAGATATAGCCAGAATTGTAACATTGCAACCACAAAATCATTATTTTTTTATTTTTAGTTCAGAATAAATTTGTTCTTTCGACCCTGCCGTTAATTATGTAACATAACATTCATCACGATCAGTCTAATTATGACAATCCACGTTCATCCATCACTGCCTTGTAAAGATTGTCGTCGTAGCAATTTGTATTGATGCCTCAATGGATGCACATTAGGTATACCTACATCGCGTATACTACCTTAATTAATAGAAACAGCCATCTAATTATAACTTTATAATTTTGAATTTTACAATGCAAATTCATTCAATTCAGCAATTCATCTTAATCTATAGTCAAACATCTTGAAAGATGTTTCTTTCGAATGCGAGGATATTTCTCTCATTGATGAAGAGACGGAGGCCAACAACGTAGAACGGTGAATATACTAGAAAAATTCGACGTGTCCTCATAGTCTCTGTAGCATAATTGGTTAGTGCATTGGGCCGGACTCCCAAGGATGCGGGTTCGAATCCCGTCAGGGCGACATGAGTCTAGTTACTTTTTTCTAGTATATTTTCTTGTTTAATATTTATCACATAAAAATAGCATTGTAAAATGCAAAATTAAAAAGTTAAGATAATTCGAATTCAAATTTGGAAAAGTGTGATTTTCATTTGTTTTTCTTACTGTCAAGATGAGTGAATCTAATGAAGAATTATTTATATAAATGTCCATGACTCAGGTACAAATACTCGTATTCGTCATACAAACATTTGCTTCTACCGGGATTCCAACCCAGGACCTCAGAGTAGGCGACACTTTGAAACCGGTGTACGAACTTCTCTACCACGGAGGTCGTCAATCTAGAGATAGGTTATTAATTTCGGGCGTAAAAGATAATGGTAGATACCCTGTTCCGTTAGTAATATCGCGGACTACCGACACGGTAGCGATGCGCCTCGAGCCGTCCGTACGTGAGTGGCGACGCGTGCGCACTTGCGCTCCATATACGCGCGACAGTTCCGGTGGATCGCCGCCGGCGCAGCCCGTTCGAGACTGATGACCGCAACATAACGGCCTGTGGGGCCAAATGACTGCTACCAAGGGAATCGATCCATTCGATTCACATAACTTAAATAGTGATAACTTTCGCAGATTGTAACAAACAGGAATAACTTTTGTATGTACTAGAAAAAAAAACTAATGCGCAGGGATGAATTTGTGGGGAAGAGGAGTCTGTTTCGTAAAGGGGCTCAAAACCCTTTTACCGCCTTTCCGGTTGACTAGTAGAGAATGCCTAAGGGCATTAAGCCCGTCTTTTTCTGTTTGCGTGCAATAAATAATTAATTAATAAAAAAAATATGATTCACATACATAACTACATTATACTCGTAATGGTGATAAATTTGAAATCCTGTGAAAACAAAGAATTTATAACCTACTAGCGGCCGCCCGCGGTCCACCCGCGTGGTTCCCGTTCCCGTGGGAATATCGCGATAAAAGTAGCCTATGTGTTATTCCGCTATTTGAAGTCCCTACATACCAAATTTCATCCAAATCCGTTCAGCAGTTTTTGCGAGAAAGAGTAACAAACTGACATATTTTCACATTTATAATATTTGTAGGATAGGATTGGGACACTCGTATTCGTGTCAAATATAATAACGGAATTGTGTAGAAATTGGCTTATTGGCTGACAGAATGTAATAGGAGGTTAAAATATTTCGAAAATTCACCATATCTAATAAACTGATAAAAAAAAAGTGAGTAGTCATCATCATTCCGGTCAACACAGATAAAATATTTGAGGAACTTTATCTAATTCTAACTATTACAGTAGTCGTACTGCTACTAGTAATCCCAAAAAAACTATAATATAAGTAAAGTTACGAAGGAAAAGGTGGCGTTACAATTTTATTTCCCAGAAAAAGCTTACGCATACAGTAAATAAAATTCACATTCGGTGTACGCGTGGGTGACTAACATTAACTTAGTTTCGTGTAATGGAAACTACTTAATTAAATTCACCAACCACTTAACGTTTGCCGTATTTTATGATGGAAACAGCAAGATATGCAATACGACTACACGTGTAATAATATCAAACTAAAATCATAAATAACTGTCACTGTCACAATAAATCCCACGTAAAACCCAAAATATACTGGTATTTACCAGATTTAAAACGTTATACTAGTAAATATTCGAAGTAACTCGTGTGTAGTAAGTAGGTATATGTTAGTTACACTACTAGAGACGGCACAAAAGTACCTAAGTATATGATAAGTTACACTAGAGACGTCATAATAAAATGACTAGGTAAGTACGTAAATAAAAACGTCATTTGTCCACCCAACAACGTCATTTGCACAACCTAAAAATATAAATATTGCGAAATATATTTGAAGTGGTAATAAAAGGTATTTGATAATTCATTATCTAATCATAATAGCTGAGGATCTAATAATTTATAATAATCATAAGTCACGCTCAGACAGCATAGATCGAAAGAAAAAATATATTTCAAATGATGTATGCGAACAGAATTTTTATTCGTGTCAAATCAAACTAACCATATTTCGAAGTTTTCAATGTAAATTCTTATCTTATAATGACTTCTAACTTAAAGCCTAAATATTCCACATAGCCCAGTGATACCGGTATTTCATTCAGACATAGTTTCTGCCTTGCCCCTTTTAAAGTCGGCTACATTTCACAAACAAGTAATTTTTTAGTTCTTACGCGCCGTTAACACAGATTTCAAAGTACGATAGCATTCTCCGAGACGTGTTGCGTATTACGTAAACGTAGGGCCGTTAAATAAATACCGCATTGTGGCTAATTACGAACCTGCTTCGTACCAAATAATGGCACTGATTCATGTGCGGGAGGGGGCCGGCTGGGAACCGAGTCAGCCGAACCGGTACATTTGTGAAATTGTTCGTACGATGAGTAACATTTTCTATCGATAATCTTTTACTGTAATATGAGGTGTACCAAAAAAGGGCAATAAGATTTAAAGGGCAGATTTTGCGACAACGTTTTAAGGGATCAATAATGAAATCGTACAAAAAAAGGTATTTACAAAAAGTTATAAAACTTTTAGAATCATCTAAAGAAAAAAATTTTTAGATGGACAAAAAGGGACAAATTTCATACATCTCTAACAAAGCTTTCCAGTCCCAAAAGTAGGAATAACAATTACTTAGAACGTTGAAAGTCGATGATTGAATATAGCTTTACGATACCGGCATTACCTGCAGTCACACATACATATATAATGTATCATTTCATTGCAATAATATTTAAATTCGAGTAAATTTTTATTTATAACTAGCGACCGCTCGTGGTTCCCGTTCCCGTAGGAATATCGGGATAAAAAGTATCCTATGTTCATATCTAGACTAATACTATCTGTGTACCAAATTTCATCAAAATCCGTTGAGTAGTTTTTGAGTTTATTCGTTACAAACAAACAATTAAATCTTTCCTCTTTATAATAATTTATTATTTATTAAACTCACATTTCTATTCACATTATAAGTAGTTAAATAGCATAGTGAGCCAATCGTTTTTTGTACAATGCAAATATTGTTGACATATTGTTCGAATGTCATCAAAACGTAATAAGGGTTAGCATTAGGTATTAGCATTGTAATATAATCTGATAAGTATGATTACGAGCTTTAAGATTGCTTCGTGTCTGAGTTTTTACCTGGGTTATGATTCTTATAAAGTAATTTGCTAGAACTTTATTGTCATAATAACACTTTTATTGACTATAGCAGATGTGAGAAAGAAGATTTCAATGAAAAATTAACTCTTTGTTCATTTAATGCCAAAATTTCTTACACTGTTTTTGGAATTAATTCTTTACACTAGCTACTTGGCTAGTTAGGTACTAATAAGCTAAGTACTAAAAAGAGAGGGCCGAGCCGACATCAAATCAAAAACAACATTTGTCAGATGTTACATCAGTTTCGAGATGCGAAAAACAATCAACATTTTTTTTATCCACTTAAAGTCGTATCTACCTACTTATTACGCACACTTGCACATTTGTTAACTCCTCAACATTTCTACTACGAGGTTATCGAACTCGTCGACGTAAATAACTTGTTCTGACAGCACCATTTGTATACATTGACAAGCAAACTTGATGGGACAATCAAAAGATCATCATCTCGAGTACATTATACGCAAGCGTGTACACCTAATGAAATCATTTTAATATGCCACAAATTAGACGTTATTCACTCCCTGCCTACGTTTAAGAAGCAGAATGGTGCGGCTAGCCGAGCCGAGTAATTTTTGCAGCCGGATACAGTGTTACTTTCAACTAGCAGGAATGCGGCCACTGACCACCGTCTCATGCGCCGGTCACACCAGTCTGTGCAGACTCAGTCTGTATCCCCCCCTAACTTCGTCCTATGATTAGAACCCCCCTCGTTCAATATTTATCTTTATTTACGACGTGACAAGATCCTTAATCCCGGAGTACGCAAAAATCACTAACATTTTCTGCGAGTAGACATACATTTGGAGCAATCGATTTGTCATAATCTTTTCATGAAGGGTTTGATAACCTATTCAAAGATTTATCTGTCAGTTTACAACATGTTTTAGTATGACGTATTAGGTCTCCAAACATTCAAGAAGATTTTGAACTTGTATGAAGATAGTGTTTTAATAAGCTGGCAATTTGCGAACCCTGACGTCATGGTCATGCGCTTTTGACTGATTAGGTCAACATTGAACACCATCTTGGCGGCAGATAAGGAACATCATAGACATTTTCACATTATTTAGGTCAGCCTTTCGGCGATCACGGCTGCGTGAGGATGTAACTTATCTCTTTGTCCATCATCTCCGAGAGTTCTTATTATAAGACTTGCTCCGCAAACATAATAACACAAAGTGTTGACAATACTTTCGAATATGTGCTTGGGATATTATGACAACGGCTTACGTTCTCGCTAAAGGACGAGGAATATTGTAGACCAGTGTGTAACAGATAACTATGTGTTCAACGAAGTAAGTTTTTATCAAATAATAAAATAACAGGACTTTGCTAGTGTTACGTACATAATGCCTCATCGGCCGCACCCAGCGGATTGTATAGGTAGATTGCATCCCACAGCCGAGAAATTTACATATGGTCCGTTTGTATTTACGTATAGCCCTGTCTAGTATCGAGCGCTTGTCGAAATTCGCAATGCTAATTATACAATGGCCAGACGCACCTCGCGTCGCGCCGCATCTGACGGGTGCAGGCGTCGAGAACGAACCACAATAGACCTTAATCACTGGATTTATATCGCCTTTTGCCGTGTACTGAAAGTTCAGCAACGACACGAAGAACTAGACACATTTCGGTGCGCTCCTTTGGTACGGTCAGACGATCAAGGTGAATTCGCTTTAATTTGTTGGTGAATTAGGACGTTGTTTCGCGCGGTGCCCCGTGGGGCCTCTGTTTAGGCTACGCTGTATTCACGGGCAACTTTCGACAGTCATTGAATGGAGGTTCGATGACCCCGACGGTGAAGCGTGGTACGAATTTGCATGTGTCAATGACACGGTCGTCTACGGCACGCAGCCGACGACGTGGCCTTATACTTTTCCTTTCAGTCGCACGCCGAGATACAATTCGGTCGACCCCGTGACACATCGCTGCCTTGATGGCCCATTTTTTTTAATATAATATTTTTCACTTTTTTAATAATTCTTCTTCGTTGTGGCGAAACGTGTCGTCGTAACAACATATATTAATCACTCAAAGAATAATGATGAGCAAATTTAAATTAAGGAAAAGGAAACGCCGTCTGCACACAGTAAGCATATGGATTAATGGCTCGGCACACTGAATGCTTGACAAGTTGAACGACTGAGTTTATCCGTAAAATTTTGTTCGAAATGAAATTCATCGTTTCACAATCGACAACAAATGGAAGGAAGGAAGGAAAATAATTTTGGTAGAGAATTAATAACGAGCTAAGAGTTTGGCAAGAATCCTCAGGCCATCAGACACGTCGGCGCGGAACGTGCGAAATCCAATAAAGTAGTAGCACCACCTGTCTCTTATTACATTCTTTCGGTGGTGCTCACCGCTCACCGCTCCCCTGGATCCCGACTTTCCATGTCAGGAGATTGCTTGTTGTTCAACTTTTACTTTGAAAATTCTTTCAATTAGTATCAGCGGTCGGGAAACTTTCTACGGAATGTTTCTGAAATGTAACATTTGGTTACGGTTTGAATAGCGTGATCGATGAAACGGATTTAGGTCAACTGTTTTTTTAACAAGTGGAAGGCTGCATTATTCGTTTCTTTTCTGAGGAAAAGCTTTTCTTATCGCCGTTCGTTACATTGGGGAGGGAATACTTTATTTTGAAGGGTAAATGTCATAAAAATAAATCGGTTACCATTTTCTGCACTTATTAAAATGTTTTCTTTTGAAAAATTCATACTTTTTCCATTTTAAATCCTTTGTACTTTGGACGGGTTAGTTTCATTTTTGACAAAGAAGATTTATTTGCACAAGAAAAATATATGAAGCAGCTATTCTGCGGTGTTTACAATCGTGAACTGTTACTCGCTCGTTATTTATTATTTATTCATTCTGAATGGATATAAAGTCCATTTCACAAAGCAATATTAAACTTCGAATCTACGTTCAATAAAATCGTAACGTTTATGCCCGTCATTCACGACTGATATTCACCTTATTAATATAATATTATCAAGGAGCTTGTGTGAGACAATGGCTCCCTTAGTGGGTGTGCAATTTTAATTGCAAATGTGATATTAGCATATATGCATTGTGAGTTCTTGAAAGGTGATGGCTCAAGGCAACGCGGCCTTATGAGCCACAGATATCGTGATCTCAGTTTAACAACCAGGCGAAATGACGGAGTGTGTGACAATAATAGGGTCCTATTCAAATAGGTAATTTTAATTCCTTATTGTAGCCGAAATTCAACATGATGCTAAAGGGGCTTTCCACGGGAAATGGGAAAATGAGTTATTATCTTAAATTGATATGATTATAAGCAATTTATTCTTAACGCAATGTATATTATTTAATTTTATATGACCTGTAAGAATTATTTAGAATAAACAAGATTAAATATTTTTTTCACTATGACAAGTTGCTGTTTATTGTGAAGGAGTCGTACGATTTTTTTGGCACCATATTGGCTTTTTTGATTAACATTTTCAAATGAGAAGAAAATCAGAGAATGATAAGAATTTCTTGAATTTTAATTTGGACTTGAAATACAGCGGAAACGGTAAGAATTTTACTCTGAAACCAATAAATACAAAGAGCACGTAGCATGTCCCTACCAGTCACACGAAAACATACAAAAGTTGTATTTCTAACCTGAAAATGCGTTGTACTATTATTAATTAAACTGTTTAGCATATTTTACTGGTGCAATGTAATAAAGGGTGGGAAAGAGGTGATTTTAATCTTTGTTGTTGGTTTTAAAAAATGTAAACATTTTTGTAAAACTTGTTGTAGACTGTTCTAAACATTTATAACCTGTTTCTAGCCTGTTACTATGATTTTTTGTAAGTTTGATTGCTTTTTCTGCTTTTAAGATGAATGCTGCTCTGCGAAAAAGGAAATGTAGAGAAATGTTAAAAAAAAGTTTAAACATTTTTATTACTAGTTTTGTGGAAACTATTGTTTTTTTTATGATATATGATAATATAAGAACAATGATAATAAAGACTGAAAACTATTGCGTTAATTTAGTATAAGAAAGTACTATGTTGATTTATTCAAAGATTTTTATAATAATAGTTATTTATATTATAATTATTGGTTTAATAATCAATAAACAATTCTGAATATGATATAAAAAGCATAAAAACGAGTAAATGTTTTGGGCAATTTCGTTCTTGTCCCACCAGTCACAATTTTTACTTTCTATATTTTCTTGTAGATACTAAACTTGGTGCTAATTTTTAGTTTCTGTTGAAGTCTATTTAATAATTTCAAAGCATAGTATATGACATCTATCTATATGTAGTATTTTAAAATCTCGATTCACAGTGCAGAAGGCGGAGGTGCGGTATTTTTTACTGTCCCACCAGTCACACTCCTTTAACTACTGAAATATAACCAAAACATTTGTATGAGTTATTTTTTCGGTAAAAGTTTTATAGATCTGTTCATAAACTATTGTAAAATATCTATTTGATCATTATATTAGATCAAAATACAAAGTTACAGTTCTAAACATTAGGGATTCTGGAGTAAACTGTCCCACCAGTCCCCTAATGTACATAGGTAACGAAAATCAGAACACGAAATGAGCCTGGTGTCTGGTACATGATCAAAATACAACTAATATGAGTCTATGTATGTAGTATTAACTGAACTACATAGCATATGTTTTATTCAACAATTCTCATTTTCATTAAAAAGATATCAAATTCATCAAAGTAATAAACGAAAATAACTGTATCTCCGCTAGACACGACAAAATTATTTCTTCAATTAAACAACATAAAAAATAACGTTTTCGTATTTTAAGTGGCGTAATTGCGCTCGGTGCAACGTTTTAGCTACTAATTAGTAAATAGAACACATAAACATAGTTTTCCGAATCGTAGCGTCGAGGAAATTATAATTAGTGGCTGTGTGTGAAATGTTATTATTTTGTAGCCAATTTTACGGATACAAGTTATGGCCTGTTGATTGAAGCATTCAAGAAGATTTGCGATGTCTAGTTTACATACTGCTGTTTCCGGATAAAAAATCACTTAACTTAGACAAGTCGTTAAATCATCATCATCATCATCAGCCTGTGGACGTCCACTGCTGGACATAAGCCTCTCCTAGCTCACGCCTATTGTGGCGTTCATAGTAGGTTATTAGCCTACTGCTACCACGCTGGCCAGACGGGTTGGTAGAGGGTTTGTTTCAAGTTTTCCTTCTTTCGCACAGGTTTTCAACGCGTCGAGCCTCTTAGTCGACTCTTGCGACATCCCAGGCATGTAAGGGAGTGATGACACTTGTATTCTTAGGCCGTCACCACACGGCACGATCATCGTTAAATCATAATTACACAATACAAAAACAAAAGGAATGAAAGATACAGAGTTAAATAGTTCTTATTTTTATGATATTTTCTTAAACGTATTGTATTTGAAATTGCGGTTAACTCTCAACTTTCCTGTTTTATTTATATATCCCCATGGGAGCTCTAAAATAATTAAGTAAGAATCATAAACAACAATAAACAATAAAAAGAAAATTTTTTTGCTGTGGATTTGCCCATGGGTTCAACATGGCAAATAATTCAATTATGTATTATTTAAAGAATTATTTATGGAGAATGTTGCTTTGGAATGTGTATTTATCGTATTGAAAGGAAGAAGTGTCCAATGTAGGCGCATAATTGTATATACAAAATATGTGTATTTACGTTATCTAGTATCCATAACACAAGTTCTTCATGATACTTAACATGGGCTAGATAATTGGTGTGATTGTATGGAAATATTTATTATTTATTTATTTATTTATTTATTTATGCCGCATCGTGTTTATATCGGTTTGATGAAGACTTGCTAAAAATAGATAATCAATATAATAGATAATAGATAGCCAACAGACAATCTAAGAAAGTAAGTATTTCGAAAGTGGTACACCATGATTAAATAGTTATTAGATAAAGAAATAACGACTGGCGCTGTTGCCCCTCTGAATGCAAAGACTCAGTCGCTGGGCAAGATAGTTAAAGATTTGTGAAAATCGCATCTTTAACTATCTTGCCCAGCGACTGAGTCTTTGCATTCAGCGGGGCAACTGCGCCAGTGTTCTCGGTACTATGCCACGCGGCTGTGAGTTCGACGGCGTATTTTTTTTATAGTATAAGATTTTATATTTAACGGTTTCTTGTTTTTCTACTAATTTATAGTTAAATATATTCTTCCATCTTGCTTCTTGAATCTTTAACTTGAATTATTAGATAAATACAATTTAAAATGGACTAAGTAGTACAACTCTTTTCTCCTTTTCACAGCAAATACTAATTGTCTTTTTAGTGCAAATAAATCAGGAAATCGCAGCAGTAGTCTAGCGAAATTTCCATTGCAAGTACATACGTTTCCGAATGCAAAATATGCAAGCGATTTGGTTTGTTTCCAAGTAGAAGCATTAATAATAATACCAGAAGGATTTATACGGCTATAAAATTTCTACATCCTTTTATAAGTTATCACGTGCTTTAGTTGTATATCTGTCCAATTCTTTAACTAAGCACGATATTTTAGAGTTTTCACAGTTTTATATTTCAAACTTTGCTTTTCTGCATTTCCTTCTTAGTTTAAATTTTATTTTTCAGCGGCCTTTTTATGCGATGTTGTTTTTGTATTGTATTATTGACTCTCAATTATATTCGCTTTTTGATATTTATTCATAATTTCTTTCTTTTCTCCAAAATATACTCATAATGTTAAGTATGTATCCAAAACAAAACAGTGTTTTAAATTGCCTTTTTTCATTTCAGGTATGTGCTGGTTAACTGACAATTTACGAAATAAAATAACGGAGTAAGTGGTAAGTAGGTAGGAGAACACTTTTCTGATTAAAAGACCGTTCTTGATTTCCCAGTTGAATACAATACACACCAAGCGAATCAGTAGGCAAAGCCGCAAACCAAGTACAATTTTAAAGCATACAGTGAAGTAATAAAATATCGATGAAAGCCAGTTTATTAGTAAGCTAGTATAAAGACTAAAACATTTTGAATGATTTGAACAGAGGGAAAGTAAGTGCTCGATTATGAAGGGTAGTATTCCATATCAAATAAATTGACGGAAATTCGAATTGGGGAAGCATTTGTAACTTTCGATTGAGTCTCGCTAGCGGCCGTAGATAACAACTGTGGCCTTCCGCAAAATATGAGGAAACGCAATCAAGTGATCCTATTTCCCATCCTTTTTTCTTCATGATATGAATCGACTTTTTGCCCCTACTTAATCTTCGTAAATCGTTACGGTTGTAGACGAACGATACGACTTAATTTAGATACCTTACTTACCTATATTTCGGATCAGCTTTAACTTTTGTAATTTTGGTTTTTCTTTTTTAAACTTTTCATAATCACTTTGATTTTCGTAAGTATTAATATTTAAAATTAGTTTTTTTTTTGTTTTTACATAATTTATTTCTTTATTTGCAAAATATATGGTGCATACAGGTTGTTATATCTGATATAACAACCTGTAAGTACCATATTTTTTGCGAATAAATATGCAAACAGCCTGTATGCATCATATATTTTGCAAATAAATTAAGCATATTTATTTGCAAACAAATTAAATTATGCATATTTTTTGCAAAAAATGTTTGGTCGAATACTTCACAGTGCAAATACATAATACTATGCTGTTCTTTGATTATCACAAATAGTTTTAAAGTTTTCCCTAAATAGGTTCTAAATTAACTACGGTATCCGAAAGACGTCCTGTAAAAAAATCTCGTCACTATTTTCTGTACTTATGTAGACACTTTGATTTTCGAATGCAAGAACGACTGTTAGAATCACAGTAATGGATACAACAGTGCATAGCTAGTTTGTAGGTGTTAGAATAGTAACTTTTTACACTTTTGTAGTACGTCATTTTAAAGTTATATTCCGCTAAAGTTTAAGATATTCTGTATCCAGAATGTATTTTTCCTTCATATTTTTGCAAGTCGACAGTTTAAAAAGTAATAGCATACCTTATTTTGAAATATTCATATCCATATCCGTAACTTGTTTGCGACATTTACAATGGAGTTCACGTCATTACGTTGAACTCGTCTTTAGGAAAATAAGGAAACACGAAAGCCCTTTAATGTTTCAGTGTATAAATATCTTGAAATGTAAAAGGTCTCGTGATTATCCTCACCTTTTCATATTATATGAGCCGTGAAATTGAGCGGTGTTGCGGTGTTCGGCCAGATTTCATTTAAAATCTTGTCTTTACCCAGCCCATAAGCCAGTTAAAGGCAGTATAATTTGTAATGTTTATTAATGAACGGGCTTATTATTTAAACTTCTGAACATTTATTTTGATTGTATATGGTACAATGAATGAAATTTACACCATGTATAATATTTCTCCTTTCAATATCTGTCTGCCATACTATTCATCCTATGCCATACATTGTTTTTTAAGGCAAGGTGATTAAATTAACTTAAGAATACTTTAGACTAACAAAGACTAAAACGAAGACTAGCAGGTAAAATTTCAAGAAATAAGAATCTAATTTAGAGTTTTATCTCGTCTGAGCATTTATTTAAACTAAAACTAAAAGCATTGCGAGCAGAGCGCGGAGCAAGGTAACCGGTGTATCTACTGAGTCACGATTGAATTGGGGAGCCAGACGGATCCGGACGTATTAATTGCGGCAGGTTATTGCTCACGCATCCGCGAGGAAATTAGGATCAACCGGCGACTCCACGCCCCTAATCCCCTTGCGCGGTGAAAAATTCGTTCAAAGAAAAAGCAATTTCAGAAAGCCCTAAGTCGTTTCCGACCGAAATAAAATATTACTTTTAGATCCATAAGAAAAACAACGGGATTTGGCCGTATTGCAACATTTTACGGCGGCATTGTGAACACACATAAAATTTATAGGCGTTAACATCTAGGCTCGCAATAAACAGGCAGTCCTTCGGGTGCCCGCGCGCGCCGTGGGACGTTTTAATATTTTCTCTCGACGACTCTTTGAGTCGCCGCGGACGCATCACTCCGCAATTAAGGGCCAGACAAAACGTCGTCGACTGCGAGCGCGCATTTCATCAAATATTAAAGCTGCCCTGCACCCGGTACACGGACAAATCCAACGGCGCATTTAATATTTTACTTAAAACGGTCTGCGGTTTCCGACGGAGTTTTCTTGCGGCTTTGCTGCGATTTCAGTTTTGTTCGGCAGAGGTGGGCGCGGGTGCGTCGCTGTACTCCGCTAAATACTTGATGCGATGCTGTTTTAGTGCTGCAAACTTTGCAAACGGTTGCTTGCATAAACTCCACGAAACATCCATTATCTTGGCGGCTAATGTTGATAAGGAATTCTCGCTCTTAAGGTTTATGATTATTTTTATTGCAAGCGTAATTCGCGGCGTATAGCCGTAATTAATTTCGGTTGTATCACGAAAAGGCCATTCGAATACTGAGCATACAATGGCTTTCGCAAATGTGTCCAAAGAAAACAAATAGTAGAGTGGTGCCGCACACCCGAGGAGGCTAAATACAGAAAAACATCAACATTAATCGGATGCGGTATTAACTCCCTAACTCGGCTACTAATGAATATTCAGGCAAAGTGACACCGGTTGTCTTGAATCTGCAAGAAATAATCCCCGACATCCGACGGCTATAAATCTTTCAGTATCAAAATGGTAATTTTGCACAATGTATACTTTGAATAAAAAGCTTGCGGTAAATGTGTGGAAGGAAAGTGAATACGTCTGAGTAATTTCCATGATATATTCTTTTCATCTTACCGATTTGTGTGATCTGAGAATTGGAATTAACATGTGGACCTGACACTAATTTTCTTATCTTTGTTGAATTCCATACAGAATAGTTATGAGTTATTAGATAGGTACCTACAGTAGGCCTTCAATGCGAACACTGATGAAGTTTACATATTAGCACGCATTACTCGCGTGCTTAACGTAATAGCGCTAAACAGTACTTTCTACATATGGAATATGTTAGAACTCTTTAACCTCCATCGCCTTAGAAAGTTTGAACAACGACTGGTATTTACGTCTATAAATTGCTTATTTTATCTTGTTTCTTTTATCTCCTATTATATCCCCCACCAAACGCCCCCCGATGCGTTCCTACGACTGATAATAAAATAAAGCAAACTCCCTGTTTTTACATTAAAACAGATTTATAGTACAATTTTTCAACGTTAACTTTGTTACAAACCTACTCAATTAAGCAAACAACGGGGAATTCATTAAAAATAAAAGACAATCTCCCCTGCCGGGCGCTTTGTGTCGAGCGCTTTGAAAGTTCTCGATACTGTAAGAATGCCCTGTGATTGTTGTGCAGCTATGCAGAATTTAGTGTAACGTGACCCTTGGGATACGCTCTGAATGAGCTGGTAATTACTGTTGCGGCGGCACCGGGCCTGAAGTCATTTCCGTCCCAGTTCGCCATTCCTCGTCATCGCGGTGTTTCGCCCTTACAGTTTCAATTAAGCTCTTACTTTGGATTCGTACTGGCTTTCGCACGCCACTTCATCCGAGAGTCCTGAGAAATTTTCTTTTGACTATGAATATAGCATCTTTTTTTTATTAACAGCAGGAAGACGCTGAGCATCATGCCTGATGTTAAGTTTTGATAAGGCTGAAGATGGAAGCGCCTCTCCCCGAATCCGCAACCACTGAGGGTGACTCTAACTATACAATTTTTTTCTCTAATGAGGCCGAGATTCGCACAAAGTGCGATGTCCAAATCCGTTTTATACAAACATAAAAATGCTTTCAATATCGAAGATATCCGTGGATTAGTGTGGTATGTTCCCCAAAATGCTTTCAATAGTAGTAGAAACTGAGCAACATATTTATGTCAAAAGACTAACTAAGAAACGTGAGGTCGCAACTCGAAAGGCGCGCGAGAGATGCTTGTTTTCCATTATTGGCGATGTTTGGAATTCCTCAGTCATTTAAGCGGTTGTTTGTAAACATGCATGACACCAAGTAACGCTATAATTTCCACGGAACGCCCGACTCCATCCCTTGAGCGGTTGTTCGCCGAATCGTGCGACGCCTTTGAGTTGCTTCTATGTAAAACCACTGGTCAATCGCTACAAAATACTTTAAGCTCGAATACGCTTTGCGAGTCCTTTGTGAAACTCAAACATCAAAAGAAAAGCTTTGGATTAGATACTTGAATTGAATAGCATAGGTCGAACGGTACAGCTAATGTAGGTGAAAATTCTATTTGCTATTTTAAAAAACTAAAAAAAAACGGAAATCCAAATTGTAGGTACAACTTAAATATGATCTAACAGTTAGATTAAAAAAAACTTCTCATAAAATGATACTGAAGAACATAACATTATCTGTATATTTAATTTAGCAGACATCGAAAATACACTTAAATTTTTGGGCTTAGTTTCGTAAAGCTGAAATCGATATCAGTAACAAGCTTAAGTAAAGTAACAAGTAAAGCAAGATGACCTACGCTAGCAGAAAACGGTCAGTCAGAAACTAAGAAATTAACAAGTAACAGTGAACTTCAACAATTGTTCAGAAACAAAAGGTGAAACTGATCCTCCCATTGTCTACCCTCGTTTTGTTCTGAACTATAAAGAATTAACAAGGGAGCGGTCGCTATTAATACTATTCGTACTGAAAGGACTGAAAACGGTTGTCCAAAAACGTTTACGAACAAAGAAAGTTAAGGATCACCATTCACGAAATCCCTTTTGTTAATCCATTTGTCAAAGTTAATGTTATTGTTGCACGGAAGCATGAAGCGGAGCCACACCGTGCGATTGGCGGGAGAGCGGCGGCCTTCCGACGATCGGCCAAGAATCAAGATGCTTAAGTAATTCCTTGCCCGTCCCGTGTTAATCGCGGGAAATGTTTTAATTAATTGTCTTCCTTTACGATAGATACTGTTGACTTTCTACAAAAGTTTTTTTGAAGTGAAAACTTCTTTAGCGGCGTTGAGCACTTTTTCTGTAATGGGTATAAAATCTTAAACTCGCGTCAGGACACGTGACCTGATCGAAAAAGCGTAGGACGGATGGAGAGTAGACAGCTATCCCCTCTCTACGGCGCGGCGAAAATGTATGCCTGGGCCTACTGTTTCGTTTAGGCTTTTAATAAATTTAATAAATTTGTTTATTATTATTATTATTATTATTATTATTATTATTTTTATTATTATTATTATTATTATTATTATTATTATTATTATTATTATTATTATTATTATTATTATTATTATTATTATTATTATTATTATTATTATTATTATTATTATTATTATTATTATTATTATTATTATTATTATTTTTTTTTTTATTATTATTATTATTATTATTATTATTATTATTATTATTATTATTATTATTATTATTATTATTATTATTATTATTATTATTATTATTATTATTATTATTATTATTATTATTATTATTATTATTATTATTATTATTATTATTATTATTATTATTATTATTATTATTATTATTATTATTATTATTATTATTATTATTATTATTATTATTATTATTATTATTATTATTATTATTATTATTATTATTATTATTATTATTATTATTATTATTATTATTATTATTATTATTATTATTATTTATTAATAATAATTTATTAATAATAATATGCAAAATTATTCCCTAACCATTCCAAAATATCAAACATGCTCAACGTTAATAATCAAGTTTTCACTTCTGCCGGCACTCCCGGAGTGCAACCCGTCTTTTTTTTTATAGACTTAGGTAGGTACATGAAACTAGAGGATTTGAATTTGTGTAAAAAAATCTATCGATTAATGCTTTCAAAATTTAAATTAATATGATAACTTTTATCGTTGACTTTATTAACAACGTACTAGGTCGAATTGTTTAGTTTCTGAATTTTTATGAAAATATTGAACTTTTTTACGAATGTGAACTTTTCTCGAGTGCATGAGAATCGACAACATTTCATAAAATTTCTTATAGGCATTTCTCGATGAAATCAAAACAAACTTTACTTCCCCAAGATAAATGAGTCGTGTAGTGTCCACGCATAAATTCAAATAACATCATCATGTCAACTTTGGGAAGATTGCGACTGTCTGCCATTCCAAATCCTTCAGCAAGCAACTTTCACAAACCAACGAATGAGGAAAAGCGAAAAATATTTCAATGATGATGACATTGACATTTAACCCATAAAATTACTTTACTCTTTGTATCGACCATAGACACACATAGCCATCTTGACAGCGACATTTTCTTTATTAACAGGATTTTTTTACACGAAGGAATGTCTTTAATAATCCTTTAGCACGATAAAACGGGTTTTTCTTCCAAATAACTCGTCAAATTAATTATTAAAAATTCCGAAAAAATATGTACGGTGTTAGAAATTGAAGAAGCTCGAAATGGTTTTCGATTTGAGGTACCTTGATAAAAATGAAAACATGTCAATTAGACCCCTGTTCGTTAACTACTCAAGTGGCGTTCTTTTACATTTGTTACATGGGATAAACATTATTAAAACAAGTGCCCTCATTACAGAATAATTAGGCTTAAATTCCCAACAGTAACACAATCGTGTTAATATTAATAATGAAAAATCCTTTTTAAAGTCGCGTGTAAAACAATTGTTAATTAAATACGTAATTGTCGAAAATCCATGAAATTTGACCAAAATGTTTCACTGAATCCCGATAATTAGCCACGTGGCTGAAACAACCTTCCGAAGCATTTTTAAATAGCCCCAATTCAGTTCGTTTTCAGACCGTAAATAGGTAATCACAGTGATTTCGATTGGTGCAACGATTGCTCGTGGTTTTTACAACGAACCCTAAT
This sequence comes from Chrysoteuchia culmella, assembly GCA_910589605.1. Taxonomy (NCBI): domain Eukaryota; kingdom Metazoa; phylum Arthropoda; class Insecta; order Lepidoptera; family Crambidae; genus Chrysoteuchia; species Chrysoteuchia culmella. The sequence goes on along the minus strand of OU342651.1, from coordinate 12,356,309 downwards.
TGGTGTTTATAGTACGGTACTCTTTGCGTTGCGTACGAATGACAACAATTGCTGACTGAAAACAAAATTTTACACTCTTAAAATTTATACATTTTTACATGGCAGTTTTTTTTTTCGCACTACACAAAAACAAAGAGTTCTTAATATCTCGCGTCGAATATATTAATAATAATAATAATAAAAATCTTTATTGACATAAAATAAACAGAACAGTAACATAGCCAGACATGACACAAGTACCTAAACTAGGTCGAACCTGCCCCCTAATTGTCTAATTTAAAATCTATCACAATCCCTTTCAGAGGTATTGTGATTGTGATATTTTCAACAGTTCAATTTCGTTTATTCCATTACCATTTAAAACGAATCCCGATCACAATCCCTTTCAAATGTCAAATAGTGACGGCCTGAATAAATTTCAAATTACGAATTGAAAGGGATTGCGATAGATTTAAAATTAGCCGCTGTTCATATAGGCACTTATGCTCTTTGTTATAAACAATTATTTGTGTGCGCTATAGTATCATTATAAAATAGTTTCATTAAAATTTATAGCGTATTTATATTATATTTATACTCATTACGGCATGTGCGATCGGTATTACAACCCGCACGTAAAACTAAAGTGTTATTGCCTGAAAATTACCGAGTTATGTGAATAACAGCTATTATTTTGATTATTTAAATGAGTTGCATGCTTCTTTAATGCATTCGTATGACGTTTTCTGTTTTTGCTAAACAGTTACAAGGTTGCCTGTAAAACAAATAGTTTGTGAAGTCTATTTGCATGTAACAAATCATATTTATCATTCGTCTGCATATTCAATGTTTGTGTATGAAGCAGTGGCGGAGGGTCGAAATGTGGCGAAGGTAAGCCGGACCAAAAGTTTCTCCAAAAATTCTCTTATTTTATGGTGGGTCGGTGATGTGGGATTTCTAAAAGGGAAGCCGATACGAATCGGCATGTATGGACCCTTCGCCACTGGTATGAAGGTATATTAATACCGAACGGCAAGCTGATAAAAAAATCAAGTAGTTTCGTCGCTGTCATGACTGTCATATTTTCCTACGGTATGACAGCCATGACAGTGACAAAACTAGAAACTGAAACGACTTTAGCTTGATAATCAGCCCTCGGAAAATGCTAATTTTGATATGCATGAACAAAATCATCCATCACATATCAATTTTAACACTAATTTGCATAAAAAATATTCAGTCGTAATAAATTCTCAACAAAACCCCTTGTACCAACCTCAACAGTACGTTTTAGCGAATACCACTGCTAGTGCTAGTATTATTTCGTTTGCATTTTTTCTTATGCCTTCATAATTAAAAATATAATGCTTATTAATCGCTATAGCGGAAAGTTTCAAATTAATGATATACCAAAATATATTTGTTCGAAAGAAACCGAGCGCAAGCTTCACCTCTCCAAGTATAGCGAAACGTTAACAAAAAAAGTACAAAATTAAATCTAAAGTTCATACGTTCAAAGACGAAATAAACGAACGAACAGCAGAGAGCACTGGGTGCATGCGTTTTGTCTGTCGTCGGCGTATTTATAAGGCGGGCGACGACCGCGCAAGGCCACCGCTCTCGCGCTCGCGCGCTCGCCCGCCCAAACGCTCCTTCCTCGGACTAACCGTTTATTTTTTACCAGTCTGGTACTGAGAATAAATCTGTCTGCCGAGTAAATACTGCGATCGGTACTAACTTAATTAAAAGCGAATATAGCACACATAGACATGCATATAAAAGTCGAAGTAATAAATCTTTGTTGAGTAATAGAATTAGGTATTTTAAATAGTTGCCAATGACCATTATTGACACAAAATTATTGACTTGACACTATCATCTGTCATTCAAAACTAAGTGTTAACAAAAAATAATTTAAGTCGATGAATATTGCTTGCCAATTATTGTTGTAATGAAGACATAAATAATGCGTAATCGATCGGAGCATTCAATGACAAACACAGGTAACACAGCGCGCATACTTGTAACATTATACTGTTCGATATCCACTATTAAATCATTATCGTTCGCGTTACAGGTGCAAAGTTTTATCTAATTAGTCACAAAGAAGCCTCATAACTGTCGCTAAGTTGCCACAGTAGATTATTTCGCTTTGAATTCACCCGGCGCGTAAATTTCTAGAATGTTTCGCTAAATAAATCAACCAGCCCCCATCTCCGCTCCTCTGAAGTCAGATAACATCTGTTCCGATTAAACTGAAGAGATTAGTGTACACACACCTCGGAACAATCCCTAGCAATAAATGGATTAATGCCTCGACTACAAGCAAAGCGAGCTAATTTAATAATGTAGAAAATCATACATTAAATTTTGTAATATAGCTTGTTATATCATTGACATAAATAACATGTAACGTTATCTATCACGATACCGTAAAGGTATTACTTTTTAATTTTGCATTTTACAATGCTATTTTTATGTGATAAATATTAAACAAGAAAATATACCAGAAAAAAGCAACTAGTCTCATGTCGCCCTGACGGGATGATGATGACGAGATGACACCGTAAAGGTAGTTACGCAAAATCATTGAAAATGTTAGACTAATGATAAATTCATGTAAGTACTTAAATCGGTTGCTTGGAAGATCAAATAATTCTATGCAATCTGTCAACAACGTCAGAATCAGAATTGGAGATCCAATATTCGTTATTAGAAAGCTTAATTGGTGCGATGTCAACGGATTCGGGAAGGAGCAGCACATTGCGCTCTAAGCACCCGTATGATTGGAATTCCCGCTTTCCATATCGTATAATCGCTATTTGCAATTCAATTATGTTTAAAGTACGTAAGTAGTTATATATGCCCAATCACGTCGAAGGAATGAACAATGACTTATGACTTTATTCGCAAGTCGTTGCGAAATAGCTTTTAGGGTCATTAAACACGATTTTAAATTTTTGTTTCTAATTTCGAATAGTGACGTCCTATGTAAGACGCTTCATACTTGAGCACACAACGTGTTTATCAGTTCCGTAGAGGCGTAATCAGGGTTGTCTCTAACAGCCAGACCGTAACAAAAGAATCGTTTATATACATCCTCCTAACCTTTTCCGTTTCGCTGGCTTTTCATAAAATACAAAATTGAGCCAATCATAAACAGTCGTAATCAAACCCCCCAAGTTGAGCTATATCGGTTTAACTGTACGAGCCGAGGTCGATTATACGTCGACCTTTCTTTTTCAATCTTCGCCGTTTCAGCTGCGTTTTCTCCATTTACTCTCCGTTCGGTAAACGAACTCCAAAATTCTGAATCAGACTTGATTGAATCGAAGTCGCGCCCGCGGGAATGGAGTTATTTTCCAACCTATTTCGTGCCGCATCGCCCCGGTACGATCGACAGCTCGCTCGGCCCTGCACTCCTATGCTTACGTGCCGTGCCCTCTCGACAAATTTCTTCCAGTTCATTTATTTATTTGTACACTGTTGTTGCACCCCTACCTACGCTCATATTTGTCGATATACTTATTTATTGAGCAAGAAAATTTATCGCACACGTTTGCGAAAGGTTCGTCGCGAGTCTTGTTTATTTATTTTTATTTACTGAAAGATGTGTCGTAAAGAATGAACATAATAAATAACCGAGGAATAGCAAAGCCGAAAGCGAAGACAGCGTTACTGCAATGCAGCTATAAAATCGTAAACCATTTTCTGGTAACCAGTATATTTTTCGTAGGTACAACTCGGATTGTGTTTGTTAAAATAAAAGCGCAGGAAATAGCGGGTGACTTTATTTGGCCAGCACCTGGGTAGCTACGAAGTCTGCATACAATACAAGTTGGTTCGTAATCACTTTCGTCGCTATAAGTAATAACGTTCGTAAGAAATCTTAATAAACCTCAGAAGTCGGTGTGACGCACGAATTCAGTGGAGCATAATCTGTAGTAATATAGAAGCTCATTTACGTTACTCGTCCAGTTGTTTCGATTCACGTTGCTCGGACAATGGGCGAGGTACAATGCGGCCTGAGCGTCATCAATCAAAGCCCCGTCGGCCCTCGCCGCCACCCTCGCACACGCTGATTTACCCTTACATTACAGGTAACGTCTACACAAATATAACCCCACCATCCGCTAGGCCACGCGAGGGTCGGGGCCCGAACTACTGAAACTAAATGCAAACCAAACGAGACCGTTTTGTTTACTGCATTCAATGCTCTTTAAAGGCATTGGCAACGAATTTCGCCTTTTCAATAATATTTACTGTAGAGTAAAAACACCGCAAGCTTCACGAAATGAAGATAAAATTGAAAATAATATACATGTGAAAATTAAGCCCTTGACAAATAATGTCATTAAAATTAGAATTAAGCAGTAAAGCATCGGTGAAATGGACATTAACAAAACCAGACCGCAACAATGAAACAATGCGATGTCAAATGAAACTCCGGCAAACATCCCCATGAGGTTTCTGCCGTTGACAATGGGTAGTTTACATACTAACGGCCTCAACTATAGGCGAGCATCAATAAACAGAGCCCGAGTAAGCTTCAGCTGTTGTTAAATCCTCGTTTGTCTTTTTTTCGCTGCTGTTTATACAAATTGCCTTTTTTGAAAGCTCGCAGTGAGCAATAAAATATTTACTACTGTTTTGATTATCTCAAATGAGCCTCCTGTTGTATTTGTGAGAGCATTTAAATTATTTTGCGGTACTGGTAGATTAATTTGGACTTTGTTTTAGACAGATTCGCGAGTTCTTTTTTTGCTGAATTTGTTGTTGTTGTTTCTTGTTTCTTTTACGTATGGGTTTTAATGTATTTTTGCTAGCGACATACTTATTTTCATCGCTTTAATGTTTGTTGTGATCATTTTTAGACACTTTTCCTTTCAAAATGGGAAACCCTACAAAATGTGATCACGTTATTCGTTCAAAGGCCATCAGTCACAACTTTGGGTGCGATACGAATCTTTGCGTTTGTTAGAATTCGGAGGCTTATTTCCATTACTAAGAGGTCGGTCAAATGTCTAATGGGAAAGATTGCGTGACTGGTTATTTTACTGCATTGCTGCTAATAAACTGAAGGAACAGTCTTTGAAAATTGTTTTTGGTACCTATTAATAATATTTTGTTACTGTTTTCGGTTAGGATCCAATCTAATCTTAATGGAAAAAGGACATTAATTACAACTTTAAGTTAGTTACGCCCGCCACTAAAAAGAACATGATTTTTTAAGTGGCGGACGGGTAACTTTCTGCACAATAGATATATTTTTATAGATTTCTATTTTCTTTCAAAATATTTCAAAATTATTTATTCATTTAAGTTTCATAATTTTTATGATTCTGGAAAACATTTGAAACTTATAATATAACTTGTTTAGGTAGGTATATTTTCCAATTGTTATTTTTTTTTTTTTAAATTACTTATATAATTAATTATGAATTAAATACAGGTATTATAAGTATTAGCAATCGACCACACACGGAGCCGATGCTATGTTTTGCCTTCATTACATCGATGATCGGCCTAGCCAATTATAGGTGTATGATGTGCTTTTTAAAGTTCACCTAGCGATGGATCAATCTACATCTGTGACCGTCCAGGATGGCTCCAGCCGACAGCTAACAGCGTCAACGAGCGATTGCGGCATCGCCGAAATCGCCCAAATAAGTCGGCTTTTCACTATAGGATATACTATCCTGACAGCTCCGTGAGCGCTAGTCCACATGACATTTTCCCCCCAGATAATGGTATATATCTTTTGTCCTGCCCTGCGTGTCCCTAGTCTTCGGATTTTACAAGAATCTCTTCAAGGCTGGCTGGCAAGGAGCTTACTAGGCCTTCTAGGCAACTTAGTGCTGTATTTGTGTCGGAGTTTTAGTCTTCACAAAATAATATAAAGAGTCGACGCGCAAAGAAGAAGAAGAAGAACCCCATTCTTCTTCTTCGTGTTACATAATAATGTATTGCAAATATATAAAATAATATTATATCCCGCAATTGGAGTTCACCTATGAAGCCTACTAGATACTAAAGTGCAAGACACATGGACACTGAAGGGCTCAAGATGATGCACAGTGAGGTAGAGCGTGCGTCCTTAAAACTATCGCTCCATTGGACCAAAAAACTATAGTTTTAGGACGTAATATATATTACTTATAAAATAGTGCGAAAAAATCAAAAATCATGAAATAGTGTAAAAGTTCAATTAGAAACTATAGTGAGCGATAGTGACGTGTCGATTTTTATATTACATTATATACCCTAGTGAAAAGGTGTCATAATCGACACCACGACAAATAATGTAATTACACCTCACAGCGGATGTGCACTTTGCGATTGGTTTTAAATGTCGCCAATTTCGTCCAATCGAATGATGTTCAAATTATTTTACCTGTAGATAATCGTATACAGTAGTATAGGTAGGTAAGGTATTTTGATTGTGGTTTTCCGATAAGTTTGTTTTCTGACTATGACGTCCAAAATGATGATGTCACCAATAGCAGACCGATTTCTAATGATAAGACTTATTATTTTGTTTTTATTTTGGTATTTATAAAGCTAACGTATCCACTACAAAAAATATATGTTCAAAAAACCTCTCATTGCGTTTTTATCAAAATACCATACATTCTTAGGTAATGCATAATTTCAAAAGTAGGTCTTTATGATTCCCTGCAGCTATACATAACTTGATAATGAGATTTGCTAGCCTCGACTCGGCATTGCAATGCATTTATACTTATTATAAAATGTTATGTTTAAAGTTGTTTATTTCTCATTATTGTAACTACGCCCTTACAGCACAGATTTTTCATTGTGACGCTCAAGAGTTATTAAAATATAATACCTACTTAAAAAATAAAGTCAATAAATTTTGCTTTTGCTTTTTAAAACAACCTTTTCACTTACCTCATTAAATGCATTTCAATGCCTTTACATGCTGAATAAAGAGAAATTCCTCAGTCTGCACGTTTTTATCAAAGAAAAATAAAACTTCTAGAATGAATCATAGCAGTCTGTGTGATTGAGGACGGTGACGTTATCTTCTAGTAATTAATGCAACACTGTAGTCCAATGCTAGTGCAGGCTGATAATAAAAATATCTAGCTTAGATCATGATTGGTATTGCAGATTCGTATATATACGAGTGAAAACATATAATTAAGTATGCATATGTCGTTGGCATATCGTTCTGCCTGGGCGTATCGTGATTTGGCCAATTATTTCATGATGTGCCCAATATAAAGTTGGGCAGATCAATGAGAGCAACTTATTTGTCGATGCCCTACTATAGTCACTTGGCATCGAGATATGGCTGGGCGCATCGTAATGTAGTTGCAATATGGCACTCTGTCAGCTGATTGCAAGAAAGATGGCGGCGTCACAACAGCTGTTATATTATAATGCTAATTATGAATTTATTTAAAATTTTATAACACATTTACGTAAGTTATGTTTACAAAATAAAACATACAAAATAAAGTTAACAAACTGAAATTTGATTGCAAAAACATTTTGAAATTCCTTGATAATAAATGTGGCTTGATTGTCTGACTCATCATCGCACAGCTGACTAAACGAATAGAGCTAAAATTCACATTTCACAACAAATATTGTAAAGGCTGGTAAAAATAGTTTAATAATAAATAGTTGGTTTTCGCCCTAAGTTGATATTTGTAAACTTTTATTACAGAAAGAAGAACTTTTATAAGAAGGTGTTACCTTCTGTTTCTCATTGAAAGAAAATTAAAAAAAATACCCCGCGGAGGAAGTTACGGGCGGTCGATAATTAAGTACTTATTTGAATAAAATATAAGATTATATAATTATATAGCGGTTTCTTGTTTTTTCTACTAATTTGTAAATATTAATTGAAAAAATACTTGTTTTAAATAAAACGTTTATTTCCCGTTGAATAGTAATCAAGTCACATATTTTTCATGCCATAATATTGATACAAATAATTGATCAAGATTAAGAAACACCATAAAATACTAAGTAATTAAATATTTGATTCGTCACTGTGTCACCTCAAATACGAGTAGATAAGAGATCCGTTTTTTGTTTCAAACGTAAAAAAACCAACAATGTAGGTATATTGGGGTATTGTTACCCGAAAAGTGTCCAATAACAGAGTTGGAACAGACTCACGGGGGCGTATGATTAGAAATCGATAACGCCACATTTCGACTTACACATTGTCATTCAGGCTTTTGTGATGTGACCATATGTTATCTATTGTGCTCATTGCCAATCCTTTGGCGATCTATAATCCCTGTTGGAACGGATTATGCGTTTCCTATGCGGCCAGGGGTAGGTTTGGTTTTTATAAATTTTAAACAGATGGTGCCGTTACGTGGACGAGTGGCTATTGGGGACTGCTTGAAGTTTGTAACTTCGTATAAATTTTATAATAATGTATGTAAGTAGGTACTAACGATTCCTAGTGAAAATTCGTACAGATAGACAAATAAAGCACTAAAACACACATATTGTGTTGTTTTCCATGGTAATAAAAAAAAGCAATAAATTGTAGCACGCGTGACATGACACTACTAAATGTTAGTTTTAAAAAAAAAAATAAGTGAGTCAATTAAATACAAAACAAAAGGAATATTATGTTTGTACCTTACTGTGAAAAAATTTGAAAACCGAGACCATTTTCAAATAGATCACGGATAGATGCCGCACTTTTGAAATTGCCTCACAGCTTACAAATCATGTGCAAAATCAACAAACTGTTTATGCATACATCAAGTTCATCTTAAAGCTCATGTAATTTGATTATTATAAAAAAGCCAATTCATTAATCCGTGATTGGACTCCCGACTCTCTTGTATAATTTCGAGGCATTTTAGTACTGAAAAGAATGAAAAATATTCGTATTATTAGTGTGTCTTAGTTAGAGATATACATGCCTCGGGCAAGGGATAGACGCCTCTAAGGGCATCATCCCGATCAAAATCGAAACCACTTTTCGTTTCGTGGAGGATAGATGCCTTTTGATGTAAATTAAAAAAAACATACCGGCCGAATTAAGAACCTCCTCCTTTATATACCTTACGTAACGATCAACAAGTAACAAAAACAATGCGCTCACCTTAAAAAAAGTATGAGGCCTCTAAAGTTGGACGAATATAATTTTTGATCTTTTTTTCGCGCGTCAAAATTTTTAATTGCTGATTAAGACGCAAACAAGTACTTTACAGTGCCTCTTGCGGCCGACATTTAGGATATGCGGTGTGGGCTATCTAGTAAAGGGCAATTCGGTCTTGAGGTCTAATGACCAAAACCCAAAAACTCCTATTATGGTAATCCCTAATAGGAGTTTTTGAAATCGGGGCATGTATCCGACTGCGGCATAGGGGAGATGTGCCTAAAGCGGGCACCGAGCCTAAAGAGGGCACCCTCTTTAATAATGACATTTAAAAAAAACCGTGGGCTGCTATCACTTGACCGTAGTCCCCGCGTCCCGCACACCTCGCGTCATTCGTTCAGTTCACCAGTGACGACGCCATTACGAGCTGCGTTAAAAAATAGTTTTTAGTGGGTTTTCCAAAAATATTTTAAGGTAAGTCTCAGATGTCCTCTTATTTTTGGTGTTTACAATGCAATTATCAATACGTTTTAGTTATTAAGTGGTTATTTGGCTATAATCCGGTTGCACAAAAAACCACGTGTCTTAACATTTTGTGGTTAGAATTTGTTTGCATATTTCGAGTGGCGAAAAAGGCAAAGCGGGCAGGGTAAAGCGGGCACGTGCCCGCTTTGCCCACCCATTTCATTTAAATACAAATTGCTAAAGCTTCTTCTGTTTTTTTTTGGATGGTAAGGACCTCCTCAACCATGCGTCAAGCATTGCGAGATGTTCAAGAATTAGGAAACTGTTAAAAAGGTATCAACTACATATGGGATCCCAAGAACGACGCTGCAAAGGCATCTGAAATCAGGGTCGTATGAAGTAAAACTTAGAAGATATGTCCTGATCCTGATCCACAGAAAAGCATCAGGAAACTGAGCTTTTGGAGTATGTTTTTCATATGGACAATTTGTTTTACGGATTGTCAAAACAAAAGTTCTTGGAACTTATAATTATGCTGAAATGAATATGCGTCAGAAACCCATGTAATCTTTGTGTCTTTGGCTCCACATACCACACATCGTATGCAGCCCTTAGATTACTGCGTGTATGGGCCACCTAAAATTTATTTAGAGCAGGCTGTGTTCGTTTTCTAAAAAGCACATGCTGGACGAATAATTAATCATATTTCAATTTGAAGACTCTGTATGAAATAAAACAGGGAGAAAAAAAAACAGCCCTTGACGAGTTTCTTGCCGGTTCTTCCGAAGGTCTCCCGACGTAGGGTTTGTGAAACGATGGCGTAGCTTCTTTGACGTTCATAAGTGCTTGTAACAGCCTAGGCTGAATAAATGATATTGACTTGACTTTGACTTGACTAATCAAAATGACGTAGCCAAGTTGTTTGCAGACGCTTACGTGAAAGCAGCAACAGCAAACAATGCTATAAACGGATTCAAGACCACTGGTCTGCTTCCAACAAATCGATTTATTTTTGATGTATCTGATTTTTTGCCAGCTTTTGTTATAGAAAATCCATTAAATCCGACCGAACCCGCACAACCCGTTGAAGCATTTTTGCCACTTGACGAAGAAGCTGATAGGACAACTCCTTCGCCGTCAATCAGTCAATAATCCCTGTTACTTCCGTTATGGAAAATATAAATCCGTCCACAGCCAACATTGCTGTTCCTAGCTGTAGTACACACGTAAAGAAGATTAAGAAGTCTGATTAAATATAACCAAAAACGTATTAAGAAATTAGAAAAACTGATTAGAAAGAAAGAAAGAAAAATTGTTTAATGGTTATTTTGCGTCAAAATGAATAACCGAATATTCTCGGAGCTATAGTTTATTCTTGTTATATTTGTTAGAAGACGTATAAAAACGAAGTTCCTTTATAATATAAGTTTGTTTACTAGAAAGATATTTACCTAGAATGTTTCATTTCATTTTTCAAATTGTGATAAGTATTATTGATTTAATGATAAAACTTGATAATTTTTTTTGTTTCCTTTATTCCACTTTTATTGAAGGCAGAATATGGGTATTACATTTTCTAATTATTGTGATTTATGGATAAAATTTTCCCATGCCCGCTTTACCTCAACCCATGCCCGTTTTGCCCTAAACGAGTGCCCGCTTTAGGCCCCCCCCTCGGGCAAAGCGGGCAATCGTAGAGGTTTCGTAAATTGATTATAAATATTATATTGTTAAATTTTTGATAAATCGGACCATGCTATATTCAAGAGCGATAAATTCATTAATCTTTTGGGAAAAAATAATAAACTTAAATAAGTTATAAGCAATATTTTTTCCAACTTTCCCTTAAGGTGCCCGCTTTGGGCACACCTCCCCTATATCCTTAAGTTACCCTAAGCTTAATGCTGGTATCGCCAATATAGTAATATACCTATTTAATTTCCATAACCGAAATTATTTTGACTTTTTGAAAAGCGTCTATAATACTTCTAAAGTAAAGTAAATGAATAATAAGTTATTTCGAAACTAAATTCTAAATACATTCACTGCAATCTGCAATAAATGTATTCGTTATCAGTACACGAAAGGCCTCAATAAATATTTTTACAAGAGCAATATTTCATAATAATTACATACACGTGCATTGCACTGTATTGTTACTGTTGTCTAAACAATTTTTATCATTTTTCATGAGGAAAATGTGTAGAGACCGTCTTTACGTTAGTAGTAGTCTTTAAGTTCAACCACTGGTTCGGTCGTCGTTTGTTTTCTTAAAATGTTACTAGCAGCAGCCTACGACTCTACCTACATAAATTAAAGTTTTTGACGTGATGTTAACCGCGCACTGTTCATTGAAATAAAACAACTTTTACGGATATCAAACGCGCTATATTTCTACGAACTAAGTTGTAATTGTCCGTATTTTAGGTTTTTTCCCCGTCATCCTGTGACCACGGCAGCTGTAAAGGTGCCGAAACTTCGGGAAAATCAAAAACCCCTAAAAAACCAAAAAATACGGACAATTACAACTTAGTTCGTGGAAATATAGCGCGTTTGATATCCGTAAAAGTTGTTTTATTTCAGTGATGTTAACCTTTAATCACGAATACCAAAAAATATTATACCAATTATTAAAACGATTACGAGCAGGTAAGTGTAGATAAACAACTAAATCGTGATCTACTTATTTTTCTTCTTAAGCTCGTAGTTCCATTTTATTACTTTGTTTTATGCAGTATAAAAATCAAAACTTTTCGGCCATCGTGACTTTCTAGTGGCGTACAAACTATTCCATCCTTTAGAAATGAGGATCGCTACGCTACAAAAGATAAAGTACCAATATATCTTTATTCTTAAACCATCTCAATTTAGGTTACACGATACTAGACTAATAGAACTATTTTAGCTTATATGCCATTAGCTCGAAGTAGTAAAGATTTTTTTCCCCATTTTCCTCGCCCTTTAAATCTTTGTGATTTCGTTTTATGAAGATTGATTTTGTTCCACATCAAAAAAACTGCTGTTTTAATAATAAATCTGGAACTTCAGTAGATATGAAATTTTGATTTGCATAAGATATTTTTTGCATCCATAGACTTAGGAATACTATGGATACAAAGAAATACTAAGATTTCATTTAAGTGCATAAAAATTGTTTTAGACATGAACTTAACTATTTTTTGTATGTTCCGTTTTTTAGTTCAATACAATACAACCAGTGTCACGCGACGACCCTCTTTGTTCATATGGAGAAAGTCGCGGGTGGCCACAAGTTAAGACGCTATACGGCAAAAATTACGTACTTTTTGTTACAAAACTGTAGGACGGTATGTTACAAATCTGGTAATAAGTTATATATTTCCTCATACCTTTATCTAGATTTGTAAATGTTCAAAAACATGATTTTATGACTTTGCCTCGACACTTTTTCTTTTGGAAAAGATCCCTTAAACATACGAAAATTGAAGATTATTCCCAAATGGGGTTACGTAATACTTTTTGGAAATAGGTTTAACTAGTGCTCATTAATAATATTTAGCAACGCGTAGTTTCATTTCTCTTTAATCATTATTTACTAAATAGTTATTTACTTCGAAGTGATTTTGTGATTTTTCGCTTAATCTGCAAATCGGTCTTGCGTCGTTTTCTCATTGCTGTCTCGCTTCAGTCGTAAAGCACCTTAAGGAAACAAAATAACACTATCCAACACATGAGTCTTTGTTACTCAATAGTAACCTTTGTTTCTCGTTGCTCACAAGTGCGTTGTGCGGTGCCCTCTGTAGTTTGAAGAAGGAATTTATCGATCGTAAAATCTTTTAGTAAACAAACTGACTAACAGCTACAAAAGTTAGTGCACGGTGAATCATTGTTAATGCACATGGCAACTGATAACCTTACGGTTATGACTTTATGACCAAGAAGGTAAATAGTTCGATCACTTGTTCCAATGATTGCATTGTGAAATTGCAATCGGAATAAACATACATGAGACGATAAGTATAAAAACATTGTTTGGGAATAAAGGAGAACATTTCTATAGAAAGTATTTTATTAACATATGAAACAAATTTATGCCACTTACATCCACAACGAAGCTTAGCAAAAATTTCGCAATAGCTAATGATTCGTTATGCTGTTAGGAATCACAAATCTTTATACTCTTGCGGAAAAATAAAGTGAGCCACTGGGTAATTTTCATACAAACATGCTCCAATGAATAAAAATGTGTATTAGTGTGATCTAAAATTACTTAGATGGTGTTATTGTGTATATTCTATTATTTTTTATAAAACTGTTGATTCACCCAAAAAAGAAATGTATTTCTGGAAAGAATTGTGTGTCGATGGCGAGGTAACATGCTCATCTAAGCAATTAGTATTTAAAACCACTGAAAAGATTTCTTGATTTCCTAAACTTTCAGTGAAACGAATGTTTAATTTTGCTTTCATATAAAGTTGCATGAAAGCGGATTTAGCGATATTGTTTTTCTTGTTTTGCAAAAACTGAAGGTTTTTTGAAATTTTTGACTTATATTCGTAAGTCGAGTATTCGACTGATACATCAACATATTTTTTTACATAACTAGTGATACTTTTTTAAAAATGAGTCTGTAAAGCTTAAGGCCCGCTTTATTTGACCGCGAGAGTAGTTCGCTATGAAAACAGAAATATCTCTAGCTTACTTGGATAGAAAAAAAAACAACGGGTTGCACTCCGGGAGTGCCGGCAGAAGTGAAAACCGCTTAAAATAGTAACAAATACTAAAAACTTTGAAATAATTAATTTAATTACAAATTCAATAGTTATTTATAAATAATGAATCTACAATATAAACGCCATCTGGTACCGTAGCATGAAACTCTAATTCTCTCTCAAGGCACCGACTCAATGTCATCAAGTACGAGTCAAAAACTTAGTGGCAACTATATCTAGATGGCGTTGTAATGAAAGAAAAGAATATTCCTCCCTTGAAATTAAAACTGACCTGGCATCAATATGAAAGTTGGTTGTAATGAGAGGTCTTTATATAAAGGTATTACCTAATTTACGTAAATCTTTTAATTGTGAGCCTTTATCTAATTTGCAATAGGTCAACGGTAAATGGTCTTACGAATTTTCGATCAGGGTCACGCGACTTTAACATTTTTTACCCCTCCCAAAAATTAAAAAATCTGATGTGCACAACGCCGCTAAAGAAGTTTTCACTTCAACATGCAAGGTGCTCCAACCGCCTGCAAATAAATGCAAAACAGTGACATATCTTGCACGTTCACCGACTCCCATTCCTGAGGATGCTCCGTGTTAGTGCGAAACACGTGTAGAGTAGTCGGTGAAACTGCAAGATTTTTCACTGTTCACTGTTTTGCATTTGAAATTATTTGTAATTTTTTGTTGAGGAAGTAGTTAGAAAAATTGATTTTCATAATAATATATATATGGTTTTCCGCAAGATTCTATTAAATGCCTGATTCTATTAAATATTTATTGTTCATGGTGTAGCTCAATTACGAAAATACGCGAAACGAATCTCATATCGCCTTTGCCTCCTAATGTGGTCTGTTAATTCAAGTGTCATATGGTAACAAAATAAATAGCCCATAGTTATCTGCGGTACAAATGCGTTCATAAACTACGGGCTGCGACGGGAATAGTACAAAGACTTAGTTGGAAACTGCAGCAGATTTATAGATCCATTGCTAACTTATTAGTCACTCGTACTTAGCTTACAGACGCCGTCGGTCGCGGTAAAATATGTTTGTTCATAAAAATAAAATGAAAACTTTTTGTTTTGGGTTAAGCTGATGGCCGCAATAAGGGACAGCTACCCCAACTCTCGAAATGAGTTTTAGAGAAGCTTTTGCTATAAATTCTCACATATAGGGGGGTGGAGGTCGCACTTATTTTCCTCATGATAATATCGATAAGTTCAATAGATAATTTTCTTGCCACAGGTAATTCTTCACAGCAAACTCATAAAGACGACTAAGAATTTTTATGACCGCTAGCGACCAATATTCATATTTGGGCGGTCACAGCTCTTGCATAGTTTGGCGACACCATTACGGCATTCTGCACACGGGCATGTAATAAATCTCTTCATATGCCGCAATGTAGTCTGCATTGAGGGGACTGCGCTTCCTTTGGTAGCCGCTACGCTGTGGAACTTTACCTAGGGCACTTAAAGTTTGTAAAATACTTGCGGTAAATGCTGATTAAGTGCTTTTTGACTTGCGGCGGTAGTTCAGCACGATATGTTGGTTGTTTGCAGCGGGTACATAAAATTAGACTCTATAATTTATTGGGCTCCATTTTGACAACAATCGTAAATTGAAATATCCGTGAGGTGTTTTTACTTCGCAATAGGTCGTGATACATTTTTGAGACAAATAACTGCTTTCATTGACTTTCATGAAACGACAAAAACATTTTTGTTTTTTTAATTTTGTTTTTTTTTTTATTTAGAAAACAAACAATATTCTAATACAGTTATATAAAAAATACTATAACAAACAATATATATCAGTAAAGTTTCCACCAAAAATTAACGCATACTAAGCAGTTGTAATTATTCTTAAATTTAAATTATAATATAAATCAAATAGTAACACTAAACAAATTAAATAATAATATCAATTTCATTATTTAAAACATCAAGTTAATTAAATTAAGATGAGTAAAAAAAGGAGACTGCACACAAAATCATAACATTCAATTGCGTTAAATAACTCAAATAAATATTCAAAATTAATACAACCAACTCAACAAATTATACCTACTTAAGTAGAATGATTGAGTTTGTCTCTTATTTTCCGTCTGTAAATATATAAGCTTAGACTAAACATGTCAAGGGATTTGAATGCATCATTCATTATACATTTTACATGCTCTGTATACAAATGAGTTGGCGGCATAGTTGCTTTTTACTAATGGAACACAGAATACTTTTTTATTTCTAGAACTAATTCGGGGACACCTTATACAAATGTTACCTAACAGAAAGGGCGAATCTATTACGCTATTCATGCTCTTATATAGAAAGATCTGATCTCTCTCAATTCGACGATTATATAGGGATCTACTAAATATCTCATCAGTATTGACTTTGCAGTGTGGTCACCTAAGGGTGATGTGTTTAAGGAATTTCATATATATTTTTTCGAGGCTGTTGATGTTTAATTTGTACTGGGGATTCCATACAGTCGATACGTACGCTAAGATGGATCTGACAAAACAATTATTAAATAAAAGGAACATAGTTGAACATCGCTTGAAGTCGCTACCGATTCTCATTATAAATCCTAGCATCCGGTAGGCTCTAGAGCATATGGATTCTGTATGAGTATTAAATGATAACTTTGTATCGAGAATTACTCGTAAGTCCCCCACCTCAGTAACACGGATTTTCTTATCAGTTAAAAGATGTCCTGAATGGCTGGTAGGAAAAAAATTGGACGATTCGAAAGCACTTATCTATAAGTCTATTTGAATAAAAATCTTTGACTTTGACTTTAAAGGATGTTTATTAAGATGGTAACAATTTAAAATATTCGTTTTTCTCTTTCTGTAATAACTAATGACACAACACTTTTTCACATTCAATTATAAGCGATTATTTAAACAGTAAGTGGCTAAAGCGTTTAAATCCTTCTGTAGCAGTAGACAGTCAGAAGGGTTCTAAATGTCTTTATAAATTTTATTGTCGTCAGCATAAAGTAAGATTTTTGAATTGGGAAATACTGAATTAATATCGTTGATAAATAGATCAAACAATAAAGGTCCAAGGTGCGATCCCTGAGAAACTCCGGATCTGACCGGGAGGGACGAAAGTAGAACAAAATCCCTTTATGACAACAGCCTGACTGACTTAAAACGAGAGACGAGGCTTAGTATAATCAATATTTATACTTACATAAATGTTCCTAATATAAAGAATAAAGTGGACTTCAAAATAATAGTACTCGTAGGTACAAACTTCCATTTAAAAGAGCATAACATATCCTCGTATGGTGTCAAAAAACTTTCTAAGAAGTATTATCAATAATCAAAAACTATTTTCTACGAAATCACCACAAAATGGCAAATATCTACAAACCATATAGCACAGAGCGGTCAATAACATTTCTGGCAAGTACCGTTCGGAAACATTAACATTTGTTACTGCTATAGGATTGGCAGATTCGTTGTAAGCAAGTTGGATAAACGCCGTAAAAGCAATAAAGTTGACATCTAAATGATAATTGGGAGGCTATAAAACGTCTGGATGGTGGGGACTGGGGAGTGGGGAGCGTCGCTAGTCTGTGTGCAAATGAACCGGCGCGTACGCAAGGACGCGGCCGCATTCCACCACATCCGATAGCTGACGGCACACATACCGTGCCGCTGCGCTTAGGGCCTGTAGCCTGCTTCAACTGCTGATCGATTTTTACTAATATGTCCATAACAGAAGTTGTATTTTCGTATGTATCAAAATTGTGCCGAGATTTGGCGTGTTTTACCCACATTTTTCCAGAGTGACGTCACAGCTTATTATTTCGCGCTTATTGTTGCACCTAGGGCCTGCAGCCTGTTTCAACTGCTGATCAATTTCAATCAATGTGTGAATAACATACGATGTCTTTTCGTATGTACTTACATCCAAATATTCCGAGATATTTTTCCAGACGACGATACAGCTTGTTTGTCGTTGTTTACAATTATCTGTCATCATCTATATCCTAATTGATAAGTCAAACCCTGTTAGGGTTTCCAATCCAAGCTAAGTTGATGATATATAAATAGGTAAATCGGCAATTCGTTTTTACGTAGGTATAAATAAATATAATGCCACTCGCCTAAAGTCTTCCTAACATCATATCTGTCGCAACCCTACCCGCAAGTACATTGGTATTAATACCAAGTATATAAAGGCACTTTTGCCAGGGCGTTTGCGCTTGCGAAATTCCTTATTACGATGCAGCGCAGTGCAATAGCGAAATGTTCATGCGGTTTCCAGCATAATGACTAACTGTTCTAGCTTTTGATTGGAATTCCGAATTCGTCAAATTGGAATTCGGTCAGACGCACAACCCCGCTCGTCTTCGGCACATAGACAGACTTCTAATACTGAATATCTGTTAAGGACAATACTGTGAAAATATTTAGTGCAATATAGATTAAATTCAGGGAATATCCGTTGTCACAGAGTTCATATCACGATATTTAACTTGGCAACATTAGGGTTCTGATGTAAACCCTACAGATGGCTCTTTGTAATGCTTGTAAGAACCTGTGCCCCTTTACGTTTCGAACGTGTACAAGTACAATCGAAAAATTTCCCGATAGATCAGTAACTACCTAGTTTCCCAAAAAAACTTAACTGGTTGACCGGAGGGCTGATTATCTAACGAAAACTCGGTTCAGTTTCAGTTTCGTCGCTATTTTGGCTGTCATACAGTATGAAAATGTGATAGTAATGACAGGGACGAAACTGGTTGCTATGTGATTTTTAGTTAGATAATTAGCCTGCGGGAAGTTCCTTGATTGTACCTAATTACAAGAATGACTTTGTATAATTACGTTAGTAATAGTAAGTAGGTATTCTTTGGTATAATAAATACAAATATCTATCAAATTCCACCGCATGCAACGCGCGACACATCCCAGAAACCAATACACCTATACGAAATAGGAGAGATACGGATACGGAATATATGTGGGGTGGAAAATGTTTAATCACGCTGTGTACCAGGCGCTAATCTGACGGCCATAGTGGCGGATCGCATACAAATGCGGCGAGGCTCACGACCCGAGCAAAAACTGCTGAATAATACTCCCTCTGTTCGCTGGAGCTTTATGCACGTAATCATGCACTGACTCACGACACATAGTCGACGGCAATAGATAATAACAATCGCGAAGAATTCGTTTTATGTTACGGTATTGGCGATCTCTACATTCTATTTCTTATTCAAATACACTCTGTTTTTCATTTTTCATGATTTAGTGGTGAAGTATTTTTGTCATATTTTGCGTAGGAGCATAAAGTGCACGTAAATTGGCTTCGTCAATAACTGCATGACGATTCTTCGATTGTGTAACCTTCAAGTTTTATTGTAATTTATACATTACTAGTGACCGTCTCCGGTTTCGCCCGCGTGGTTGTTGTTCCCGAGGGAATATCAAGATAATCTTTGTTCATCAAAATCCGCTCAGCCAAAACTTTGTCCTATAATATTAGTAGGATTATAATTATCACAAAATCACGCCAAAATTGTAAAAAAAAGTTTGTGTTTCCCTGCGAGCAATATAGTTTATTATTTTGTCACTATCCGCGGTGCCGCACCTTTTATAATCTTCACTGACTTTTTTACTTGCATCAGTGTTACATAGCGCGGTCGACAGATCATGTTACTGGCATGTGCCAACTGCGTCACAATTACCGCTACGTATCGAGTGATATCATTGGAAGGACACGAATAAATTAATGCCAATACTCTACCATTTGGATTTTGGTTGGATATGAGTAAATAGCGTACCTACTTTAAAGTATTAGAAATATTTTACTTTACAAAAATGAGAGTAGCGGTTTTATTCAATGTTCCTTTATAATTGAAAGAACAAAAGAGGATCGGAAGAAGTTTCAAATTATATCGAATATTTAGTCAACTGGAAGAAATTTTATAAAGTAATCTGTTTCTGTAGTTTTCATTTACGTAAACTTAACATAAGTAACACTATAAATTTGGACAAATTTTTAAAAGTGTTTTGTTTCTTAAACCAATTGATTGAGGCTTGTGTGGCTTGTGTGGCTTGTGTATCTTAATAAAGTATTTTTTTTATTGTAGTCCATTCAAAATGATAAAGATTTCTTATTTAACTTTCATCGAAATATTTTAATCTGCTAGATGGGCGGAGCAAATTCCATTCTTACAAATATTTAACTGGTATACATATAACATTACTCTTCAGTTAAATATTCTAACAATGTATCAGTAGTATTAGTTATTCACTCTTCACGCCAACATTACAATACTATGAATGTAGTTATAAATCTAATACTTATAAGATATTGCGTCACAGATTGACGCAATATCTTATAAGTATTATGATCTTATCATCGCTGTCGCAAATTAGATGATCGTGTTATATACTAATGATTTTGCACTTGCTTTCCAACTACCTATAGTTACAAGCTTTTAATAACTTCAAAAAATCTCCACACTATACGATTTTCACTTTTCAACATTTTCGAAAAGACCGAAATAAATGATGCTCGTCATATTCTGTAACTGTTTGATAAGGTACTAATTACTTAAACATAATGTAATTCTATTAACTGTATAACGAAGTCCAAGCCTGGTTTGGTCCTGTGTAAGTATATTAAGTATTGTTAAGTACTTAATAATTATTTTACTTTAATTCAAACTCGCAGACAAGCCCATTCTTAGGTTTTGCGAAATTATGTTAGTTAGTAATTTGGAATACTATAAAATAAAGAAATAAAACGTATTTTTGTGACTACTTATTTTTGGCATATAAACAAACTATAAAGAGATTCAAATTGTTACTCATCTTAACTTTATGTTAGTTCTTTGATTTATTTGACCTGCTTGCTAAAATAACACTAGCCGGGAGTTATGTAGACGCCTGAGGCACAAAATTACACTAATTATTATTGACAATATTTAATACTT
Organism: Chrysoteuchia culmella; assembly: GCA_910589605.1. Taxonomy (NCBI): domain Eukaryota; kingdom Metazoa; phylum Arthropoda; class Insecta; order Lepidoptera; family Crambidae; genus Chrysoteuchia; species Chrysoteuchia culmella. Next base: position 12,335,094 of record OU342651.1, on the reverse strand, counting down.
ACCAATATCACGTTGCAAACAATTAAAATAGCCGTCAAAAAAACTCTGAAACATCAAAACGCACTATTTTTATTATGAGTATTAAAACTTATTTTATTGACGGTTCCAACAAACGGTTTTTACGTTTCTATTTCTAGAAGTAACCATTAAAGTAAGAATGACTAAGCTCTATAATTTATTTCTAATAGTATATTCTTGGAAACTTCATAGTCTTCCATGAGTAACGTCTCCCATACTTTGTTTTCAATATATTATGTTTAATGAACTTGTACAAGAATGTTTATTACTTTAAGTACAGACATTTTAATTAAAGCGTATTTAACTGATATGAGTCATTAACCCATGTCATTATTTAATTAATTAGTTAATTATTAATTTTCTACATAACTTACACTCGCTAATTAATATAATATTGTTTTGACACATATAGGTAAATAAAAAGATTATAAATTAACAATAAATTATGTAAAGTATAATTAGCAATTATTATTTTTTTGTTATAAGTAATTAATTAATTTACTTTTCTCAAATATGCATGGAAATGTTGTCATTATTTTCGAAAAAAGAACACGCGAAGTATCGAATTTACGGACAAAGAAAATCAAATCCATTGCAGGAGCGATTTTTTAATTTGGAACATTACAAAGAGTATTTAACAACTCCAGCACGCCGTTTCATACAACATTGCTGGAGCGCTGTAATGTTCCAAATTCAAAAAGACGCGCCTGCAATGAATTTGATTTTCTTTTATTAATTATTAAATGTATAATATAAAAAGTATGTTTTATTTCCCTGAATTCTTTTGAGAAAAGCACTATATATGCCTCGGCGGAAATGGTAATTGACTGTCTCGTATTAGTAAAGTCCTCGCCTACGGCTCGGCCTTCAAACTCATACTCGACCTGCAATTGCCTATTTCACGGCCTTTGCAATAATGTACTATTATAACTCGAAACTCTCATAGAACAGTAAAAAAAAATCAATTGTCCGCAGTATCACTATAATTTTCTAAAATTGATATTTAAATACACGTTAACGTTTTGTTAGGAAAACCCATAACTAAAAATATCAAACATTTAGGTATTTCCTCCTTCCAGTTCCTGTTTCGATGAACAAACAATCAATTTACCACTTTCCTTTATTGCTTGTTTGTAATGCTAATAATACAGTGGCAGCTACAGGCTTCAGGATTGAGGGAAGACTCGCAGTTAATTTGGTTCGGTTTGCTTGACCGATGATCGTTATCATACCGGAGGCGGTTGGACAGTGAAATTTCACAAATACTAACTACAAGAGAAATACAAGCAGAGGGCTTATTCCGGACACTGAACTACGATATTCCGACCGACGACGGCGACGTCTATTTCGCGTCGTGAAATCGTTGAGCGATATAACCGAAACCGTAACGTTGTCTTTTTTGTCTGAAACATCTTTAATTTAACTTTTGTTTTTTGTTGAAATTTGTATCCGGTGCTAAGTTTTTAGTGACATTACAAAGACATATATTACAACACTTAATTTACCACTTTCCTTTATTGCTTGTTTGTAATAATAATACAGTGGAAGCTACAGGATTGAGAGAAAACTCGCAGCCAGTTAATTTGGTACGGTTTGCTCGACCGATGATCATTATCATAGGTACCGGAGGCGGTTGGACAGTGAAATTTCACAAATACTAAACTACGAGAGAAATACAAAGTAGAAGAGTTATTCTGGACACTGGACTACGATAATCCGATGTCTATTTCACGTCGTGAAAATATTAGTTTAGAAATAATCTGAAATTCGTATCCGTTGCTAAGTTTTCAGTGACACTTCCAAGAGAGTGTTTTTTTCTGTAAACATATAAGAAACTTTCGTAAAATTAGCACGATTGGACTCCGGGGATAAAGTCGGAGATTTAGTAACTATAAACGATGATGGTCCGATTCTCTTATCGCAATTCTCATTCAGAATAAGCCCTCTGGTTCTACTTTGTAAGCTGACCGGTCCAGACATCTTGAGAAATGTGTTTAATATAATTCGGTTCTGCCGTTAAAATTGAGTTGGTACTTGTATTTTAACAATTACAGTTTTAACTCTTTTCATTTCGAAATAAAATAACTTTACCGGTTATTTTGCGCACATTTTATTGACACGACTTTAGCTTTAATACTCCGTGTATTTAAAGGTTTTCTAGTTCTCCCAACGGAGTTTCGGCTCCTTTTCATGGTGGTGGTCACAAGACAGTCACAGCATCTAAACAGGTGCCGAAATGTGAATAAACTGTGCGCAAAATAACCATAAAAGTTGTTTTAATTCAATGAAAAGTGCGCGCTAAAATTTACGATGCTTATCTTTTCATCTCTTATGAAACAGAAACAATGAAAAATCTTTTTATTATTAATTTTCCATCTCGTCTATCCCGAGACTTTGAACTCTATACACACTAAACCTTTTACTTTTCGAACAATTTAGCTTTATAATCCTATTGAAAGGTTTCCAACTCAGACCGTACAAAATCTTTAGCCAAATTTACGCACCGCCATTAACTTAATAATTTCATCTAAACCTGCAAACGAACTACGAAATCCAATTTCGTGTTTGTGTGAAATTAAATGTTAGTGATTTTTAATGACTGATGGTTTATGTTCTTCCAAAGGCGATTAATTCGTGGTTTGTGTTAGCCATTGCTGGGCATAAGCCTCTTTCGAGAATCTTCAAGAGAATCCGTCCCGAACTATCCGCTTCTAGCTGTTTTCTAGGCCCTTCACATGACCGTTAATCCACCATTAAAGGCTGGAATAAACTAGCTCTATTAAAAGTGCGCTCCACTTTTTTTCATTAACGGCTTAAATTATCACAACTACAGTCCAGCAATGCATTAAATCGTGGGAATAGAAAGGGAAATGTAAACTGCCCATAAAGCGAAATAAAGTGCTACATATCAGATTATTGTCGCGATATATAAAACGAAAACTGTCTAACACTTGAAAGTTAAATGGGCGAAGTATAAAATAATGCCAGACTCGTATGAGATAAAACAAAAGCATACGAGTATGAAATACTTAGCCACTTGTTTCTAACAGTAAATCTTCACTTTGTTGAAGCTCACTCGGTCCGAGTGCGTCTCTGGCATCGGGTTTATTGCCTCTTATTGGCTAGCCTTTAGTGTCAAAATAGACTCCTATAGACACCTCTTTCAAATAATAGGTACATATAAGACGGCTAACTAAACACCGAAATCAAAATGGTCAGAATTTATATAAGGAGCCCAAACGAATTGAACTGAAAAATGTTGACTCGACTGACTGACACTTGAGATGATGTACGATTACAAAGGTATTTAGTTAACTGCCATAAAGTGATCAACGGCTAACGGCCATACAATACAGAAGAATTTTGACAATGATCTATGAACTCTTAAAGTCTCTATCATATCTTTCCAATACCAGCTATACACGTTTGGATGACTAAAAGTTTTGTTACAGAACTTAAATCTAGATGTTTTATTGTACTCGATGGTGCAATAAAAATGTTACTATAGCGATCTTGGCCAAACTTTATCAGACATCGTTTGCATAAACTCATAGACGAAGTACAGAAAGACATCAAACACTGGTTGTATCGAAGCGAGCTTGAATCGCAGTCATATCGAATTTCATTCATCCAAGTTTGAATGGACAATAACTTTGTTAGTTCGAGGCGAGTGGTTCATCCACGGAATTATATTACTAACCAGAACTTCGCAGATAACTGCAAAATTCAAGCATAAATTCTCTCTTTTAAATTAAAAGCAACAATGCTATTATTATATAGTTATATGTTATTGGCGATGTTTTAATCAAACGGCAGAACAATATGAATAGACAACCCACATAGAAACAGCAAGGCGTTAAGGCGCAGTAATTTCCGATATGTGCTAACTGGCATTTCCAGCTGAGTTTCATTTTCTGTAGGCTTTTAGGGTTAGATTGTATGGGTGTTAGGGGGTTAAAAGAGGGGGATAAAGGGAGGGAGGTCAGCAACAAGCTGCCGGCGACGCCGCACAGTCGCGACGCCGCGCCGTTGATCCCACTCAACATAAAACTAAATCTCCCTCTACGCGATAGCTCTTACCACCAGACGAGACAACAAGCCAACAGCCTCTATTATTCGGCTCTTAATCGCTCGCGTTTTTTTGCCCTCTCCAACTTTTCGGGAAATAATGCCGGCGAAATCGTGACCGCGCTAAGAAATTGGGAATAACAAAATAGTTCCGACTCGTAACTCCTTTAGATGGATTGTGGAGCGAAGCAATTTCTCACACTGTTATGTCCGATATCGTGACATATTTGAATTACGTTTACGAATACACTTTCGTATTCGATCAATTGTTACAGCAACAAATTTAATAAGCACAGTCTTGAGATACCTGGTAAAAATAATTGTTTGAAGAATAACATGCCAAAAAGTTGTACTTTAAGTATGAGGCATGGATAGAACTATTACATTTCTCTACCGTAATGATTATCGAGCCGTCTCGAATTCCGGACGTATTTAGACAGTAGCATTACACCGAGATAAATATTACTTAATCTGTGTCATCAGGCGGATAAATTGTGGAATCTAACACCGAGACAACGTGGTCATTAGGGACTCATATTTTACCCTAATTCCATATTGCCTATACTCCCACGCACGTAAGCGGATTGGGTGCTTATCGCCTTACGGGCATGCTCACCTATTTCTCACAATAGCAAAAAATAAATAGTCATAAAGAATAAAGACGGAACTTACAGAGAAAAAAAACGACAACAATGCCTTGATCCCTTAGGCTTTCGTACACGGTTTTTCGAATTCCGTGACTCACATAATTAAGTCCGAAGATGGGGATCGCCGGGTGAAATTATACATTGTTATTGCCACTATAAATCTCATTTTCGGTGAACACGCCCGCTTGGAATAACAATTAGGTATATAACACAAGAAGAATCTCATATTGCATCGTATTTTCTTTTCATTTATACCTGTCTATTTTTGTGTAAACATATCCCGGGCAGAAAATGACAACTTCTGCCACCTCTTTCTCTCTTTTATTATCAACTATAAAACGTTAAATAAACAATGGGTAAACTTTGAACGTAAATACATAAATAATTAATTATAAGTACGAAACGACTACAGGCAGACACATCGCTTCTTGAAATGTTAGGATGAAATCTATTAATCATTTATACTTACGTCTTAATTCGTTACCTACAGGTGAAGCAGACACAAAGTAAAGCACTTAATTTTACCTGTCATTCGTCATTGAATTTATACTTGGAGTGAGATAATAATTTGAAGTTGTTTTACCTCAAAAAATCTACGTAGGTTACTAACAAATCATTTGGAAGTGCTTATTTTATCCGTATCATATATTATTTTACGCCTGAATGTAACAAACAAAATGTCGATAGTTACGACATAAATACGATTATCGTATGCGTCAGTGATAATAAGTTCATATACACTTCAACAGTTAGGTAACTCCGTCTGCGATGTGAATTCACAACTGTATGATAGATGGTTCCGGCAAATAAAGCGAACCTAGTGATTATACAAACCAGTATTGTAGGCAACTGTCCATACCAGAGTAGACGGTGAAGTCTAGGGTTAACATCACCAAATAATTTGATGATTAACTATGAGATTTTCAATCTGAGTAAAAGTGCTGTTTATTAAGAACAGTATAAAAGTTATCTTGTCAATATTGTGGTTTCTGCATGGTTTTATATGTAGCAAGCTTAACCTACTCATCTTTACTCTCATGTCATAAAATATAAAGCACGGAGTCGACGGACATAGAAGCAATCGTGTGCGCAGGACCTAAGATTCCTAACAAAGCTATACTTAGGTATTTTTGTTTTAGTTTGTGAGACTCAACTATTTTTTCATTTCTATTTTCAGAGGAGTTCATTATAAATAGTTTTCATATTGTCTTAGTTGTAAAATGGTAGCAAATAATGAATCACCTCGCAACCCTAAACGATGAAGCGGTATTTGCGAAAGTCTAGCGGAGATACGCTGCGTCATGGCTTTGCACACTAGATGCCAATCTAGTGTAGTCATACTGCGTCAATGTCGTGATCAAACGACTGTTGCGACCTAAAGGCAGATGCGCCTTGCGATTCTTGGAAACAATGTGGATAATTTAAACCTGGCAAAGGAGATGAGTTGTTTTTTTATTTACGAAGATATTTAGGGTTATTCGTGATTGCCAAGTTTTCAAGTCAAATCATTGTGTACCTACCTATCTGTGTTAATTTTGTATGGAAACAATAGTTATACTAATATTATACCTTAATGTTTTTGAGGATGGATGGATGGATGTTTGTTATTCTTTCACGCAAAACCTTAGCACACAGACAGTTGATAGCCTGGATTAAAAATTCCTACGGGAACGGAAACCGCGTAGGGTTTGTCGACCTCCGTGATAGAGTGGTACGTACAACGGTTTCAAGGTATCGCCTACTCTAAGGTCCTGGGTTCGAATCCCGGTAGGGGCAAATGTTTTTATGATGAATACGATCATTTGTACCTCAGTCATGGACGTTTATATATATTTATACACATAAATACTTTATGTATTATATATATATATAATATATTTATATCCATTACCTTAGTATCCCATAACACAAGCCTTACAGTGCTTACTTTGGAGCTAGGTTAATTGGTGTGAGTGTAAGAAATATTTATTTATTTATTATCATTTATTAAACGCGGGCGGCTGCTAGTAAAATATATCATATATTTTCTTTTTATCGAAGATAACCTAAAATAGACCTAAACAGTTAAATAGTAAATTGCAGAACTAGGTAGGTAAGTTGTAACATACAGTTTAATCTCGATTCAAATCCGATTGGTGCAACGAACAACTTGTAATTCGATATGTCTTCCACTTCGCTTCCATTCACACACCATTATTGTGTCAACTAAACAAATGAGCACTACAGTGAAAGTTACTTGCGGCGTGCGAAGATAATCATTTTAATGTGTCTGCCACTCGAGCCACAATAATTGACTATATTTCGTAAACGTTTCGTTCAACCTCTATAAATCTCGATAAACAAAAACATTAGATTCGAGTGGCTACCCTAAACTTTTTAGAAATAAGAACCTCTTGAACGATTTAATATATAAATTTTGCACCTTAGTGACAGATATAAACATAAACATCGCTGAGCTCTAAAATACCCACCTTTGTATATATATAACAGTTAAAGGCGTGCTATAAATAATTTTTAAAAGCTCCATAAAGAACGTTAAACTATTAACGATAAAATGAGGAAGCCGCACCATAGCGGAATCTTCCACGTGAATAGCTTAGGGTTGCTATCATCCGGATAATACTTTGGTGACAAAGAATACGTTATGTGAAATTGTATCGTAGGATACAATTTTATAGCAAAAAAATAAAAAATAAAATGTACAATTTCACTGTCTGAAGTGGATGTCTCACGGCTGCAGCCAAAAAGGAAGTCAATTCAGCATTTTGCGGGGCCCAAAGAGCCTGGCGCTGATTTTCAATTGACCCCTGGACATTCTATTTGTCAAAAGGATGCCAAACATGCCGATGCCAACCATCATTAGTTAATTTAGCAATGCTCATAATATGACAAGTCTCGCATACTAGATAAAAGAGATAATTATTAAATAACTAATTTTCACGAGGCTATTAAAATTAATCACCATTAATATAGACACAAATATATAGAACACAAATATAAGTAAATACAAATCTAGACTTAAATAAACTTAAAAATCGACAAATAATCACACGCTCTTACGCTTACGCACAGGAAGCAAGGAACAATGCACCGCACCGCGAAGAAGAAAATTCCATAGCATCTGCATACCCTTCGTATGTAGAAAGAATGCCATTTATCTCTATCCTGATACAACTCCTAAACCTCACACACATCCATCGACAATTCTCTTCTAAAGTACTTACATCTTATTTTACAAGAATATATTTAATTTATTTTTTCCTTTATTACAGAGCAGCGGCGGTTGTCGTTCAGCTAGCGGCGCGGGCGCGGGCGCGGTGACGGTCGCGAGTGCGGGCGCAGGCGCGGGCGCGGGCGCGTGCGCGGCGCGCATGGCGAGCGCGGGCGCGCAGTACCGCGGCGGCGGCGCGCAGCAGTGGGCAGCGGCGTACGCGCCGCCGCCTTGCCGCTACCCGCCGCCGCAGCCGCAGCCGTACGCGGCGGCACCTAGTCCTTACACGCCGCACCAGGTAATTTAACTAATTTTTATTACACGCAACTGGGATAACGCTTATAGTTGGGTTGTACGTTGTTACTTTTACAATTACTTTGACGGCTTATAAATGTATGGGATTTGACAGCGTAAACGTTACCATAAAAGTAACATCGCACAACCCACTGAGCCTTCATCATACCTGATATTAAGTAATGATAAGGCTGAAGGTGGTATCAAGCTTCTCCCTAGCCATCATACGAGTAAATCTCAACCGCCGGAACACAAGCAACGCTGAAAACATTGTTGACTACGCATTTGTCAACGAGTGCATATGCATGTCATATATCGTGATAATGTTAATTCGAGTTAACATTATCTCACTATATGACATGCATGCAATCCAGTATACGTAAAGTCCCTAATGTTGGAAAATTCATCATAGTTCATCTGAAACTAAAGATAAATGCACTTTTGATAAATGCACATTAATGATGTTGTTAGATATAAACGTGAAAATTTGAGGAGTAGACACAATCAGTTTTCAGCAAAACTACTGAGTACACTACATAGGATTAGGATGCTATAAGCATACGTCTACAGGACTTTGCCCGCAACTTCCACGAATCCCTAATCAAGAAAGTGCAAAGTAAGCACCACTATTGTTAAACGATATAATAACTTACACTTCATTACCACCACCGGTAACATTAGATATCAATCACATATCGTTGAGTCGCCGGCGCCGACGCCACACATATCCTAATAAGGGCCGTTTACGAGACATTTTACGAGCATCGACTACGTTAGCTTCGTCGCTTAAAGCCAAGCCACGTCTTTCTTCCTCTCGACCAAGATATAAATTTACCGTTTAGCAAAATGCTTTAGAATGGATTGATAGTTTATTAGCTATTATGACAAAAATAATACAATATTATATTATAATAACTATAATGGAAAAGAACAAAAAAAAACAATGCTAATGATAGATCTTTCAGGTGCACCAAAGCCTGAAAACAAATCCGCCTAAGCGTCCACTTTTTTCTTTTATAAGTGTAAACTCTATCACTTTCACGGATAAACCATTTAACTTGCAAACTAAGAAACAAATTACAAACTTTAAGGTAAACAAAACTGCAAATAGTGTCAATAAATTTTGCGGAAATTCAATATTTACCAAGCAGGTGGCTCTAAGTAAACTTCTGTAATGTATTGAGTAACATAAAGCCACTTACTACCTACTGTGAAATGATTATCCGAGTACAATGGGGACTGTTTACATTTTTTAACGATTTTTTGTTGAGTGGGAAAAAAGGTGCTCTATAAGTAAACCCAATTGATCCACAGGCGGCTCTTAAATATTGAGGTTGAAAGTTAGCTGTGAATAGTTTTTTAACATGGTGTTTGAAAAAGTAATTTCCTCGGACTGTACGTGCTCTTTGTGGCTTAATTTAGATAACACTATGTCTTTTAAATATTTAATTGATTAGATATTGTGTTGAAAGAGCGGATTATAGATCTATCAAACTAATGCATGAATTTAAATTAAGTTTTTGATAACTCATGCACGTAACTCTCGTTCACTGCTGTTACTGTCAAACAAATATTGTGTAGCTCCAGAAGATGTTTGGTAAATATATCGATGCTCTCGAATAAAAATTTCCTTTTCTTTTTCTCAACAAATATATCCTTTTCTTTTTTTCATAATATTCACGCATGCTTCTGTCATTGGAAACTCTCGTTCCAATGACAGAAGAGATATTAGATTTTTCCACAGAACACAGAAAGTTCTTTCTTGTGTTCTGTGGATTTTTCTGTCCAACAAATGTTGTGTAGCTCCAGAAGTCTGGTAAATAGATCGATGCCCTCAGGACGGGTCGGATAATTAACCGCAAGTCGGCTCGTTGACACTCCTCCATCAATTCCCGTCGACTCGTTACGCATTACACACAACAATATTACGTGATTAATGCTCGCCCGAACACTTAAACACTGCGATCGTGATTTGCATAAAACTAGTTAATACACAAGTTTATTTGCGCTTCCGTCCGTCCTAAATGCGTGTGAAAGTTGGGCTTCTAACTTAATAGACTACGACACATCCTTCATTAGTGCTCGATGGTGGATATTGTTGTTTAATCTATTCAGGCGAATGAATTGCAGTCTGCGAGAGAAAGGGTTAGGCAAAAAGATAACACAGCATTATTTATTTTTTGTTTCAAAATATGATAAAAATCAAGGCAAATCTTATTGTGATATTTATAATAAAATAAACTTTTATTTTGGTCTTAAAATCGCTGTCCCAATCGTTTTAAAATTTAGGCGGAGTGTATCACGTAGAAAAGCTTCCATTAAGAATTTTCCGGAGATGCACGTTACTCTCTTATTTATCGGATTCTTATCAGGGTCTACTAGCACGTACGAGAGACTAAGAAAGATGGAAGGAAGCGAATCGCATAAACGGGAATCTTTTTCAAATGTTGCCGATCTAAAAAAAAACGGTTCGCCGCTCGTCGGGCGACCATGAGATAAATCCAAGCGACGCGTCGTAATAAAACACGAACGTCGCGTCGCGACGCGTAGAGCTACATTTTATTTGAAAAAGCGATAAGGGCGAGAAATTCCTTTTACGAGATTCCTGTGGGGGGGAGGGTGCATAAGCGCGAACATGCTCTCGGCGACATCTGGCCTGAGCTCCCGCTAAACTGTACGCAAATGTTTAGTCTATCGTTTTACCTCCAGTGGAGATCGTGGAGATCAGTGCAAAAGAAACTGGGAATTGGAGTGGAGGAAGAATTCTTTGCCAGTATTTTTGTAACCTTATCGTTGTTTCAATTGTACTTTGGAACATCAGGAATATTAGTAAACCAATGCAAATAGTAAAACAACTATCGGAATGTCCACATAAATTTATCAGTGTAATCGTAACTCGAATAAACTGCCCTTTTAATCAAACATTTTACCACTTTTGCGATTATAAAAATAAATAGGTAATGTAGAAATAAAAACATTCACCGCTGGTTTCGCTAAAATCTACGGATTGAACTTTCTTGTTACTGACTAACTTTATCTTAAAAACTTTACCATTGACATAAAGGTTAGAGTGACGATAATAACAGTACTCAATACTTATACTCAAGTAACATTACTCAAAAATTGTTATTAAACTTATTCCATGATAGTTGAACGTTGTATAAAATGTCTGGAAAATATAAACGTTGGCGTCACAAATAAAACTCATGCCTTTTAGGGGCATTACTTTTATGTCCTCGTATTGGTTCAATAAATTAAGCTGGACGCTCTGAAGACGAAAAAAGGTCGATTCGACGTCGCGTTTATAGATTAGTACTCGTATTATTTGATTATCTGCGATTCCGTAGATGTCAAGGAAAATGTCCTCCGAAACGGGACTCATATTTTATATCAATTATCAGAACAGTAATTGCCATGTCACGACTGTTCGAAAATGTATCAAAAAATTGGACAGTCACTAAAATCACAATTTTTTTTGGAATTGTATAATATGCAAATGCATATTGTTATTTTTCAAAGTTAAGTATTAGATAAGTAATTTCTATTGGTTAAAAAACTTAAAATACTTGTAAGTATAATTTGTTTTATTACGTTTGGTATCATGTTCCTAGTGTTCGTGGTTTTTAAAAGCACTGAGTATTAGAGGTCCATTCACTCCGATTTATTAGCTATCGGCGATAACAACGGACTAAAATTAAACTTTAACTTTATTATGTGGTGATATTTTAATCAACATTTAAAATTATTTTAAAGTATGAGTATTAGTAAATCCGGAATTTCATAAGTTTAGTTTTAGCTTATTATATAGGTTACTACTTTTACTTGATAAAAATCAGTTAACTTAAGTAATTTTTTACAATCAAGAGTTATTTTTGTAACCAAAAGTCCGGTCTGTCCCAAGTGTATCCTGTTTTTACAAGCATCGAGTATTCGAGATCCATTCAGCTATCGACGACAACAACGAACAGAAATATTTAAATAGGTAAACAAATAATAATAAACACATTAAAAAGGTTTTCTTACGAATACGGAATTTCAAAATACTACTACTTGACTAAAAATCTTTGAACATAAGTAATTTGTTACAACAACAAAGGTTGCATCGGCGTCGGCATCGAAATCGGCCGACGACATTTGACGGATGAATGTGACACATTCAAATGAAAACTTACCAAAGACTAAGAGCAATATGTCACATCCTTCTGTCAAATGAAGCACTTGCGCGCTACGGCCTCTGTTCTGTTCCAAGTGTACCCGGCTTTTAAAAGCACCGAGTGTTCGAGGGCCATTCACTTCGGTTTATTGGCTATCGGTGACAACAGTGCCCTAAAATTAAACCTCTTTGATGGTAACATTAAAAGTCAACAATTAACAAAAGCGCACTAAAATTACTTTAATTTAAGCAATAAATAAAAATTTGCAGTTAAGTTTCAGCTTTATACTACATACTTGATTAAAATCTGTTAACTTAAGTATTTTGTACAATCAGACTTAAGTTTGATAAGAAAGGTCCGTTCTGTTCCAAGTGTATCGGGTTTTTAAAGGCACAGGGTGTTCGAGGTCTTTTCACTCCGGTTTATTTGGCTATATAAGCGACAACAGCGCACTAAAATTACTTTAACTTAATCAATAATTAATATAAATAAGAATTTTTCAAAGTAAATTTCACGCTAATTAGTACTACTTACTTGATAAAAATCGGTAAACTTAAGCAATTTGTTACTTTCATAGCAAAAGTCCGTTCTGTTCCAAGTGTATTCGGTTTTTAAAAGCACCGAGTGTTAGAGTTCTGTTCACTCCGGTTTATTGGCCATCGGCGACGGCGAGGGCACCCTAAAATAAAGGAGCCTATAACATTTGTAGACTGTTTGGCTTCACTCAACCCGGGCCTTTTTTCATACGTTTACAGAATGTGTTTGCCAATTCTTACCGTTTGACTAGACTGTGGGAATAGGCTCTTTTTGACTTTTGCTGTAATTGGAAATAAGTGGTTTTTTTTTAAAATACATCTTATTTTATTTATACAATGTTTGTATGTAACGTTGTTTATAAAACGTTTATATCGTTTTCCGTTTTTATTAATATCCATCTATATTTATCAATGTCGTTTTCGCCCGCACTTTGGGTGGACTTTTCCACATAAAACTTTCATTAGCATTGCTTGGTGACTGTTTATGGATTAAACAACACACTATAAACAAACACTTCACGTTTTAATTCTAATAGCTTAAATGTTTGTTTATTGTATAGTGCTGAGTAAGGCCCCCTTACGTCTACTGCGCACCCGCCGCTATAGCCGAGATAAATAAGCATGTTTTATTTCCACTTGTTGGTATTCTCTCAAAACTATGCTCCTTCTAATTATAAGCCCGCACTTACATAAATCATTGTGATTGAAAGACTGGATGGATTAATATTATTCTTATTTTCATATACTTGTTAAGTAAATCGAAGCCGGTAAAGCAAAGCTAATGTTTTGATAGTGATTGTTAGTGGGAAAACGTCAGGTTAGTACCTACCTACCTGGATGGAATTCTGAATGACGTGACTAGCGAATGATACCGTGTTCTTCTTTCATTAGTGGCCTGCTTTATGCTCTTTTTGGTGCGATTAGATTGTCGAATGACAACACATGCATTTGACAGATAACAGAGGTTTTGACATTGATTATTATGGAGATGAAGATGCGCAGCACGAACGCGTCTGGGAAGTATCTTGGATAACGGAGTAGTAAGTGGAATGGCAGACACGTCATTTAGGGGATCATCGCGTTTTCTATCCACTAGCATCGCGACAATCAATCGAAGGATTGCCTGGTTCTTGCTCGATATCAGTAGAGGAGCCTGCCAACTATCATGCTACATTATTATTACCATGATTCTGATAACCGGCATGGGGACTCGCCGTTAAGTATATTATGAGGTTTTTCTTTATTCGTAAAAACATGACTAACGTTACCTAGTTGTTTCTAGATTTATATTTGATACAAAATCTCTAGACATTTTCAACTTGGCCCATCTTTTCTTGACTGTTGTTTCTTCTTAATAATACTTAAGTATCAAACTAAAATACTCCAAGTAGCAACTAAACGGAGCCACAGTTTGTTCACCTTCTAAGTTTGTTTCACTTTTTCACGGCATGATTGGGTATACCAGTCCCCAGTTTGTAGTACTAACATATATCTATGACCGTCTGATTAATGACCGAAATATGTCAGCTGTCAGGGCTGTCACAACTCCGCAGCTCGTTAGATTCATCGCGCCCTCTCCCGAAAGTGGCGGCCCTAAATAGAGGTTACTTTTTTGGTGGAGGGACCGAACGTTTTTTATCGCGACCGTCGACGACATAAGTGCCCGTCTCTAATTCACTAGCGTGTTATGGCCAAAACGGTCTAATCCCTTCCTTCAGATGTGGAAAAAGTAGCTTTTAACATCTCTCCGTTTCGTAATGTCGACGTCCAGCGAAAGCTCGCAACGGGATATATTGCGGTATTTATTCGCTCGCTCCTTTCGTCGTCGCCATTATGAACGCCTAGGCGGTAGGTACACCTAACCCCCTTCGTCCCGTTTCCTCACGTACGCAATACAGTCAAAGATTATGCTGATGTATTTAAATGTACGCCGTGAGGCAAAATTTTTGTAAATGAAATTACCACATTTATTTTGGGAGGTTTCACGCCGACCGTATTATTTATGTTTAAGAGATCCTTTTTCAATGTCGAGCGGGTAATGGGGTCTGTATTTTTATAGACCGTCTGATTGTACCCGCAGATGACCATGGGTAAAACCGGGACGCTTTCAATACGGAATCGATTTATAAATTCGATCAGCTCGAAGGGGCTTATTGATTCAACCAGGATAATAGTTTACTTTTGTCGAATGAGGCAGGCACGTCCCACATGGCGACCCTCACTAACTCCGGGTGAAAGTATAAATAAACAAGGATTGCTGATATCTGTCATCCAAGGAATTATATTTATTTCGGCTCCGGCGGAAGGTGAAGGACCCTGTCCCCTCGCAGCGCCGCGGAAATATGGCCCGCCTAATGTTTTGTGAGAATATTTCACGCTGGGCTTATTGCCCCGCCGTCACATCCGACCGTGATCTCTAATAGGCGATTGTTTTTACGATTATCGCTAATGTAGTTACACCTTCGCTTAGCCTCGCCCTGCTCTTCATAAATTCGAATAGCATTTCCGTCGCGTACATGTATGTGAGGGCTGTTTTGCTATCGAAACTTGTTCAATATTGTGAAGTGTCGGGTCGGGTCAGATCGCGCAGAAAAAGCCCTTTTTTTCTAAGCAAGGACGGGTCTTTTTTTGTTGAATTATGTTAATGTTGGAGTGACGCGGGCTAGGGCCGCTACCGATATTTAAATTCGCCCGAACTTCGAAAAACGATTTTTTTTCTGTCAGCGCTTGACCTGTCTATTTACGGGAAAAATGGAAATCTATTTTGATGCTCAATTGTTGTCGCAAACGTTCAAAGAAATAGCCATTAACACTGGGTATTCTGAGAAACGTTTATGTATAAAGCAAATCGAATAAAGCTGAGAGAGAAAGCCAACATAAAATATTAACAATGTTAGAAGCGTAATTGGGAACGAGGTTACAAGTTCCAGCAACAATCGGCAATCAGCGGGAATAATAGAAAACTAAATGCGACGGGTAATTAATTTTGGCCGTCCATCAATTCAGCCCGCATTCCCCCAATTATCTTGTATCAATCAAATTAATTCCCTTATATCGCTCTCGGGAGTACTCCCGAATCTTTTACTTACCTTTAAACGAGAACCTACTCAATATAAGAAATATTTCAGTCAATATTTTTAATAACTTTCGTGATTTATTGGTGCTTAAGTAAATATCAAGTATAAGTACATCTGAAGTGGGAAATTATTAAGTTGGGTGTTAATAAAGAAATACAAACTACAAATTTAAGAATATGGCCCAAGGATACTTTTGTTGTAGGGTAATTCAGCTGACTAAAACTTTACATGTTCAAACTTAACAGTCAAAATATAAATTTACTTAATCAGAATACAAGTACATAATAAATACTTGATAATAATGTCCCGTGGCAAGCGGAATTGATTCATCGATTCTGATTGAAACAGCGATAAAACAAATGGACTGCTTAATTTAAATAGATTGAACGGATTTATATTTCATTCCATGAGCTTCGCCAGGTCAGCAGCTGTCCGCGGTCCACCCGTATGCCAATGCGGGTTACTGTAAAATTGGAAACGGAATTGCATCGCTTAATAACTCAAACTTCGAGCTAGTTTACGCCGATTTCGTTTCGTAATTAACAAACTCGTTCACGTAAGCGTAAAGATAGGTAAGTTGCTATACGATTTAAGGCTTTATTTCGGAGTGTTTAGGGTGGTTTGGTCGTGGAAGCATATGTTTTGCATGCTGGCCATGTGACGTCAGTCGTGGCACGCACGCGCCGCGGTATCGAGCCGGGACCAACTGTTGAGTGCTGTCTCCCACCCCACGCCATCGCCATGCTGTCGGCTCGCCCCCTCTCACGCCCCCTACATTCGTGACGTCATCCCCGGCCGTCACACGTACAGATGTGTGCGTCGATATTATCGCATCGTTCCAATGTTGATAAACTCAGAAATTGCTTTCAAATAATCCTCCCTCTCATTTTCAATATCGACTGTTGATTTTATATTGAGTAAATGACAAGACTCGTCGATTCGTGATTACAATACAATTAATTTCTTTTAATTTTTGTGCCAAATACTTCTGCGATAAAATATTACATTTGTGACGAGTGTGTATATACTTAGCTTTATTTCCAAATACATTATCAAACGCGTTAAGGGAAAAATCTATATTTTATTTTCAGTCTAAGTTACTAAAGTTAACATTAAATCCTCGTTATCATAAAGCATTAAAATATTTGGTCAAAGAATTAAGGAAGTGTAATAAAGTCTTAAGAAAAATGACGAATCACCTTCATTATTAGAGTTTTCTCCCCGTATTTTTTAATTAAAAGTGAAATAAGCGATACTGCTTCGTCGGTAAATTTTCCACTCCTTCTTTGAGATAAACCTCTTAATAGATACTAACTTGAGGGATTAATTTTGCAACAGCTTAGTATAATAATCTGTAAGTCTCGTGATTCTCGGTGAGGCTCAAAATGATTTCACTGACTGCTTTGATTTTTATAGGTATTGCGTTTTTTTCTCGAAACTGTACCTACAGATTTACATTTTGGTTTCTGAACTAAGAGTTTTAAATTGAGAACGTCTCAAACTCAACTAAAACGAAAAGGAGATCAGTCGAATTGGTCTAAAAAGCGAAAGTGTCGGCCAACGAAAATAAATTGCACATTATTATTGATAGCAGTGTAACTATCACTTTTTGTCATGACGTCAACAGTGTACGATTAGTGGACAAGCATTTATTCAAGCTTGAAAATGTCATTATTTTTGGTATAAATACGACCAAAAACGAATTGATCGCGTAATAGTATTATCGTTTAACAGAATATCGTTCATTAACTACATTTAGATCAGTTCCTCGTCAGCATCATAAGCGACCCACGAACGTCCCTCCCACTGCTGGCTTCGTTTTGTGGTCGTATTTATACCATAAATAGAGACATTTTCAAACTTGAATAAATACTTGGCCACCAATCGTACACTGTTGACGTCATAACAAAAAATGATCGTAACGCTGTTTACAATAATAATGTAAAATTTATTTTCGTTGGCCGACACTTTTACTGTTTTGGTCCCACAATGTAAGTATGAAACGTGACTGATCTCCTTATCATACAAAATCATGCGTGAATGAGGTTTGGGACGTTCTTAACTTGAAATCAATTCAGAATCTATTTACGTTATCATTAACCACCACGCAATTTTTGATCTTCTACTACGAGTATAGACTTTTTATATTTGTGCCAATTATCCAAACTGGTTTTAGAGCTTAATAAAAAGCAGCCAAAAAGTTTATTTAAAAAAAGCTTATTAGAAATTCAAGAATACTCCAAATGCGTCGTAATATGAAGATTAATTTCAAATAAATCATAACAACTTCAGGGAACGATATTTTTCGCTCGAACATTTCTCTGGGGCTTACGCTCCGACTTTGATGAAATGAGTGAAAAATCCGCACGTGGAAAGTTTGCTCGGGCTTACGTCAAAAGTTCGGTTGTGTTCGCGACGAGGTGATTAGTCGTTGGGAAATGCCTCCGTCGATGGTGACACCTGTCGGCTTGAGCCAGGCTGATTGGAACCTCTTTTGAATTTCCCATTACAAAAACGTCGACGGAAAAATTGCTCCAAACAAGTCCGTATGATAAGCGACCTACTCGCTTTTCTCCAACCCGTGTTGGTACAGTCAACTAGAATAGCAGACATTAAATAAAAACTCTGGTTCTGTTTCTCTTTGCGGCGAAACCATTAGTCGTCAGAAACTCCATATATGTCTGAGAAAAACGTACCTAAATGCTGCAGATTTTGGCCAAAAATCTAGTTACTTAAATAGGCAAAAGTATTTTTTCATACAAAGCTGAAAATATGGTACAAATAGATTGTATTACAAGGGAGCAAAGTAATATTTAGGTGAGGGCGCTATTTTGAATCCAGAACCATGCGAAGGATTCTAAAGGATTCAAAGAACATCGCGCAAGGGAAAAATACAGGGTATTCCAATAAGGACGGGCGGATTTGAAATTGAATAAAAAAAGCTGTGTGTGAGCTATTAACGATTTTTTTTATTGGAAAGGCCTATGTATGGCAATTACTATGGTATATAATAAAGTTTAAATATCCGCCGCCACTTCCCCTAACTAGGCCTCTTAGTGCTTGGCCAGACTGCACACGCGGGCGCAGGGCAGGCGCGGCCGCGTAAATCATACTCGCCGCGCCCGCGTGCCCACTGTGGACACTCGAATAAGATTTCATATGTTTGAGTACATGGCACCTCCAAAAATCATCTTTAGTAATAAGGTGCATTTTTTATATTTTTTAAAAAATGGCTGTATTACTAAGCAAAATTCATGTATGTGGGACGATGTCAACTCACACTAGATTCACCTGGCGATAGTGCTTCCAAAAAAAGTTACTGTTTTATGTTGATTTAGGGCCGGAGTCGTAATTGGTCCTTATTTTTTGTTAACGACGTTGGTGAGGCCATCACTGTCAATGGCGATCGCTACAGTACGGTGATTTTGGCCCACACTTAACAGTATATGTAGATGTAGACGATCTGTGGTCCTAACAGGACGGCCCTGTGTGCCACTCAACATTCGCCACAATAGAAATTCTGCATGAATGATATGGGGGAACGTAATTTTGTTCAATGGTGTGGTGAACTTGCCACCAAGATTTGAGTTGCTGATATCGTAGGTCTATAAGCCACAATAAGCCACAATCGACTGATACCCTCAAAGTCAACATAACCATGGCCATAGATCAAATTCAGACAGATTTATGCGGCAGTCATCGAAAATTAGACTTCTTGGATCTATGCCACCGTGAGAAGCCGCGGCGAAAATTTGAGCAAAGTCATATTACATGCAAATTGCCATACATGAGCCATTCAAATAAAAATAGTTATTTGTTATGCAAGGCTGGAAAGTTGCAAGTTTCAATAGAGGTATATTGAAACCTGAGTAACTGAAGGATTTTAGGACTGCACCACGAGCGTAGCGAGTGTTTCAAAGATTGAATCCTGAGCGAAGCGAGGATTTCAAAGGTACAAGACGCTAAAAACTTTTCTGTCGAGCGCAACACCCAATTTTTCACCTCACAACAGCGTTGAACATTTTATGGTTGTTTCCGCAGTCAACTTCCGGTAAAAAAAAAATTTAAACAAAAAGTTTAATATAAATATACCTCATTCTCGTAGTTTTAATGATATAAAAAACTAAAATAATAAAAAGGAAGTATTATAGTTAATTCAAAGTTATATAAAGTAGAAATATAGTGTTACTTATAAATAACAATAAAAATGATTCGGTAAATGTTGACATTGACATGAGGTACAAGACAAAGACAATTTAAAAGTAAAGGTTTATGTCGCCTTTTACGACACCCACGGGATGAGAGGGGGTAGTGCTATTCTAGGCCGACACTACACGGCAGCATATAAAATTCTTATAACAAATAGTTTAATCTTATTGTTATTGATATTATGATATTATGATTAAATGAACTAAAATAATATAATAAAACCAAAACGGAGTAATTATAATTAATTCAAAGCTATTTAAAATAAGAATAAAATGTAACAAAAAAGTCAATAGTGCGATTCGGAACGCATTATGACATATTTTTAGGTATTAAATTAAAAAAGTACTTTACTGCGCTAGGCCGCAAAAAGCAATTTTCTACGCAAAAACTGAATGACAAAACCTCCTTTTCCAAACGTGCAAAGTGAAAAAGTTTTTACACTAACTGCTGTAAGTAATTAAAATTTTCAGTCAGCTCACTAAGAGCCTGAAAGGAATGAATTAGTGTAAATAACAAATGTAGAAAAAAAATATTAAGCTGGATCATTTTGAATCATTTACGACTACAAGAATAAATTAGCGTTAATAGAAGGAACGATGTAAAAAGAAAATGTAAAATATTCCTAAAGAAATCAAATCCTAACATTTTGTGAAGAATTTGAGGCGCCATGGGAGGTATTTTGGTGTTTAGCAAACGTGATGGTCCCCGACCAGTGGAGTGTCTCACATGAATATTAACGTAAATTTCCTTCTTTTTATGTTTATGAGTCCTTTATAAAAGATACATGAATGTGAAATAAGGTTGAACCTGCTCGTGTCCAGTTAATCGACGGGAGTTTTTATGTAAACATGAGCTACGAACATTTGCATGTGATTATTTAACGTTTTTTTGGGAGTTGTTTTTGTTGAGAATTTTCTCCGTTATGTGTGGAAATCTGCGGGTTAGTACCAATATCTATATGCAAATTAATATGGCTTCCAATAATAAGCAAAACAGATTTCTTTGATCCCTTTATATCGTAACACGTCTCCTTGAAAGCAAGTTTATAGTTAGAAATATCTAGTTTAAATAATAGCAAGCAACTCGACAATCCAGAAGGATCCAGATAGAAATATTCTAGTAAGTATTTCATTTCATTAAAAATTTACTTGATTTTAAAGGATTTCTTTGCCCGGTTCTGAATGTTTATTCAATTTAAAAACTTTTTGCTTATTCTTTACTTACTTTTTACATTCAATCCTAGAATCCTTCACTTGCTCAGGTTTCAATAGAGGTAACTCGCCGCTAATAACCAACTTTCCAGCCTTGCATAACAAATAACTATTATTACTTACCTACTTGGGAAAGTATAGTAAATAATAACTGTAAATTATAATAGATAAAATATAACTTTTATTAGATTCGGATATAGATTTTGCGTGTAAGAGCTGTTGAAGACAAGTTTTATTAAGAAAAATATTTTAGAAAAATGGAATTTAAAAGTCTTAGTAGAAAAAGAAAAATATGTCGCGTAATTCCGCAAGAAAAAATGCAGATGCAGCCCAGTGACACACCTTGCACCTTCACCGACTACTCTACACGTGTTTCGCCCACACACGGAGCATCCTCAGGAGTTGTTAGACCGTGCCAATCTCAGCACCGAGTGAGTAAAATGGCCCCAAACAGCCGTATTTAATGCTTCCCACTCCCCCCCTCCCCGCCCCCAGTGTGACGCATCGCGACTATAAAAGTGAGACAGAGTAATAATTATTGAAAATGTTATAATAAATGTAAATTAAATGTAAAAGCATGATATAAATATGTGATATCGATGGAAGTTTTTTTTTTTTTTTTTTTTTTTTTTTTTTTTTTTTTTTTTTTTATTTATTAATTATGAATCCCTATCACTGTTTGTTTGTCTACAAATAAGCAGAAGTGGGGAGGAAGAAACATTTATCTGATCGTTAAGTATGGCTCCATCAACATTATGTTTGATAATTTCTAATTGTTCCAACACGTTCAGTCGTAAACTTTTATTACAAGTATGTAAAACCTCGTAGGAATGCCCATCAGATAATTGGTGACCGGTATCTAATAAATGTTCCGCGAAATGAGATCGTTCTGGTCGGGCATTCCTATAGGCAGAAATATGTTCTTTATAACGTGTTTCAAAACAGCGCCCAGTTTGTCCCACGTATACGGAATTACACTCGTCACATGTTAACCTATATACACCTGACTTCCTGCCAACCTCTGTTTTTTCCCTACCATTGCAAATGGCCCGTCGAACGGTGTTAGTAGTTCGAAATGCCACGTGAACGTCGTTGTTTCTTAAGATTTTTGATATTTTCTCTGAAATTTTCCCTACATAAATCATACTTGACCGATAAGTATGAACAACACGTTCACGCGGCACCGCATATAAAAGTTTAGCCATCTGTTTGTTAATTTTAGTCTTAACCATTTTATCTATCATCCGTCGATCATAACCATTTGCAACGGCAATATTATAAATGGTATTTAATTCTTTCATATAAGATTCATTTGACAAAGGCACCGTCAATAGACGATTAATATAAGAATGAAAAGCAGCTAGTTTGTGTTGCCAAGGGTGACAGGAAGCCGCGGGTATTACTACATCAGTATGTGTAGGCTTTCTATATATTTGGAAACTGTGACGACAATGTTCCCGTGTAATGGTTAAATCTAAGAAATTTATAGAATTATCGACTTCAACTTCTAGTTTAAATTTAATCTTTGGATGTAAATTATTTACAAATGAATAGAAAGACTCTAATTCTTGTCTAGTACCGGTCCAGCATATGAGTATATCATCAACATAACGATAATAATAAAGAATGTTATTATTACCTGTGAAATACCTATTCTCAAAATTGTCCATGAAGATCTCCGCCATCAGAGGTGATAACGGAGAACCCATGGCCAACCCCTCCTTCTGTTTGTAATACCCACCATTGAATTTGAAATAGTTTTGCTGCATGCAAATATTGGTTAAATGCACAATTTCGTTTGCCTCCCCTGGATGAATACGCCTTCTCTCTAGAATATTTGTGAGTATTTTTAGAGTTTCTTGATAGGGATGAATTGTCAAATTACTTATGTTTGGAAACAATAAAGAATTTATTATTTTATTATTTTATTATAGGGAACGTTAGTAAACAAACTGTCAACATCCAGAGAAAGCAAAATAGAATTAGGAGGTAAAATAACATCCCTTATTTTGGCAATTAAATCTGCTGTATTTTGAATACTATATTTAGGATAAAATGATGACTTTTCTTTAATAATATCATTTAACTTTTTTGCTAGCTCATATGCTGGACATCCTATATATGAAACCACAGGGCGCACGGGAACATTGTCTTTGTGTATTTTAGGTAAACCGTACAACACAGGGGCCTGTGGATTCATCGGGGTGATTAGCCGAGATGAATAATCGTTTGGAAAAAGAAATTTACAATGATTAATATTATTTTTGACCTCCGTGTTGTACCGTGTCGTCGGGTCCGAGCGCAAAGGAATGAAGTCGTCGCTATGAATTATGTCCTGCACTTTATTTATGTATTCATCTTTATTTAATATAACAATACTATTGCCCTTATCAGCCTTTGTCACTATTAAATCATTATTATCTATTTTTTGTTGCAACGACCTCACTGTTCGCAACTCGGCCCCCCCACAGTTAGTAGGTTGAATTTTATTTAATTCGTTGGTAACCACACCCTTCACCATATTATCCTTTTTATTAATAATAATAGCCACCTCTGAATCTACAGCTAATCCCTCCACCAAAGATGAAGTCAATTTTGGGGTTATGTTATATTTGAGACCTTTTTCCAAAAGCGACACCTCGCTTTGGGAAAATTGCACATTTGTTAAGTTTTCTACGCGGGGATAGAAGGAATGTCCATCACCAATCCTACCATTGTTATTTCTACTATGTCTACCCACATTACTTCCACCGTGTTGTGTTACCCTTAACCTTTGTAATTTGTGAGATTGATTAATAAACTTATAATGAATAGTCTGTGATGCGAGATCTCTAGCCTTTTGGTCTAAAAGGTCGAACTCAACGCTATGTAAATTGTGTGATAATTCTGTATGTAAAATTTTAATATGTAATTTAAGATTGTCTCTAATCGCGAACCAACGGCGAGATTCCGCATCTAACCAGACTTTTTGAGCTTTACGTATGGCCAAACCGGCCGCCGGACTGGTCGTGTTGGAATGGATATTAATATAATTTGGAATGACATTGAATCGCTTGCATTGTTGATTGAACCATACATTCTGAGACGCCACCCGATGGAGTTTAGTTAATTTGATGTAAAAACGTGCCTGTACAGCTACGCTTGCTGATTGTAAGTATTTGATAGAATCAGGCGTTACTTGGCGGAAATCCATATCTTAGTAGAAAAAGAAAAATATGTCGCGTAATTCCGCAAGAAAAAATGCAGATGCAGCCCAGTGACACACCTTGCACCTTCACCGACTACTCTACACGTGTTTCGCCCACACACGGAGCATCCTCAGGAGTTGTTAGACCGTGCCAATCTCAGCACCGAGTGAGTAAAATGGCCCCAAACAGCCGTATTTAATGCTTCCCACTCCCCCCCTCCCCGCCCCCAGTGTGACGCATCGCGACTATAAAAGTGAGACAGAGTAATAATTATTGAAAATGTTATAATAAATGTAAATTAAATGTAAAAGCATGATATAAATATGTGATATCGATGGAAGTTTTTTTTTTTTTTTTTTTTTTTTTTTTTTTTTTTTTATTATTTTTTTTTTTTTATTTATTAATTATGAATCCCTATCACTGTTTGTTTGTCTACAAATACGCAGAAGTGGGGAGGAAGAAACATTTATCTGATCGTTAAGTATGGCTCCATCAACATTATGTTTGATAATTTCTAATTGTTCCAACACGTTCAGTCGTAAACTTTTATTACAAGTATGTAAAACCTCGTAGGAATGCCCATCAGATAATTGGTGACCGGTAACTAATAAATGTTCCGCGAAATGAGATCGTTCTGGTCGGGCATTCCTATAGGCAGAAATATGTTCTTTATAACGTGTTTCAAAACAGCGCCCAGTTTGTCCCACGTATACGGAATTACACTCGTCACATGTTAACCTATATACACCTGACTTCCTGCCAACCTCTGTTTTTTCCCTACCATTGCAAATGGCCCGTCGAACGGTGTTAGTAGTTCGAAATGCCACGTGAACGTCGTTGTTTCTTAAGATTTTTGATATTTTCTCTGAAATTTTCCCTACATAAATCATACTTGACCGATAAGTATGAACAACACGTTCACGCGGCACCGCATATAAAAGTTTAGCCATCTGTTTGTTAATTTTAGTCTTAACCATTTTATCTATCATCCGTCGATCATAACCATTTGCAACGGCAATATTATAAATGGTATTTAATTCTTTCATATAAGATTCATTTGACAAAGGCACCGTCAATAGACGATTAATATAAGAATGAAAAGCAGCTAGTTTGTGTTGCCAAGGGTGACAGGAAGCCGCGGGTATTACTACATCAGTATGTGTAGGCTTTCTATATATTTGGAAACTGTGACGACAATGTTCCCGTGTAATGGTTAAATCTAAGAAATTTATAGAATTATCGACTTCAACTTCTAGTTTAAATTTAATCTTTGGATGTAAATTATTTACAAATGAATAGAAAGACTCTAATTCTTGTCTAGTACCGGTCCAGCATATGAGTATATCATCAACATAACGATAATAATAAAGAATGTTATTATTACCTGTGAAATACCTATTCTCAAAATTGTCCATGAAGATCTCCGCCATCAGAGGTGATAACGGAGAACCCATGGCCAACCCCTCCTTCTGTTTGTAATACCCACCATTGAATTTGAAATAGTAGAATAACTATTTCAAATTCAATGGTGGGTATTACTAGTAGAATAACTATTTCAAATTCAATGGTGGGTATTACAAACAGAAGGAGGGGTTGGCCATGGGTTCTCCGTTATCACCTCTGATGGCGGAGATCTTCATGGACAATTTTGAGAATAGGTATTTCACAGGTAATAATAACATTCTTTATTATTATCGTTATGTTGATGATATACTCATATGCTGGACCGGTACTAGACAAGAATTAGAGTCTTTCTATTCATTTGTAAATAATTTACATCCAAAGATTAAATTTAAACTAGAAGTTGAAGTCGATAATTCTATAAATTTCTTAGATTTAACCATTACACGGGAACATTGTCGTCACAGTTTCCAAATATATAGAAAGCCTACACATACTGATGTAGTAATACCCGCGGCTTCCTGTCACCCTTGGCAACACAAACTAGCTGCTTTTCATTCTTATATTAATCGTCTATTGACGGTGCCTTTGTCAAATGAATCTTATATGAAAGAATTAAATACCATTTATAATATTGCCGTTGCAAATGGTTATGATCGACGGATGATAGATAAAATGGTTAAGACTAAAATTAACAAACAGATGGCTAAACTTTTATATGCGGTGCCGCGTGAACGTGTTGTTCATACTTATCGGTCAAGTATGATTTATGTAGGGAAAATTTCAGAGAAAATATCAAAAATCTTAAGAAACAACGACGTTCACGTGGCATTTCGAACTACTAACACCGTTCGACGGGCCATTTGCAATGGTAGGGAAAAAACAGAGGTTGGCAGGAAGTCAGGTGTATATAGGTTAACATGTGACGAGTGTAATTCCGTATACGTGGGACAAACTGGGCGCTGTTTTGAAACACGTTATAAAGAACATATTTCTGCCTATAGGAATGCCCGACCAGAACGATCTCATTTCGCGGAACATTTATTAGATACCGGTCACCAATTATCTGATGGGCATTCCTACGAGGTTTTACATACTTGTAATAAAAGTTTACGACTGAACGTGTTGGAACAATTAGAAATTATCAAACATAATGTTGATGGAGCCATACTTAACGATCAGATAAATGTTTCTTCCTCCCCACTTCTGCGTATTTGTAGACAAACAAACAGTGATAGGGATTCATAATTAATAAATAAAAAAAAAAAAATAATAAAAAAAAAAAAAAAAAAAAAAAACTTCCATCGATATCACATATTTATATCATGCTTTTACATTTAATTTACATTTATTATAACATTTTCAATAATTATTACTCTGTCT
Source organism: Chrysoteuchia culmella (assembly GCA_910589605.1). Classification (NCBI taxonomy): domain Eukaryota; kingdom Metazoa; phylum Arthropoda; class Insecta; order Lepidoptera; family Crambidae; genus Chrysoteuchia; species Chrysoteuchia culmella. Next base: position 12,307,697 of record OU342651.1, on the reverse strand, counting down.
CACTTTTATAGTCGCGATGCGTCACACTGGGGGCGGGGAGGGGGGGAGTGGGAAGCATTAAATACGGCTGTTTGGGGCCATTTTACTCACTCGGTGCTGAGATTGGCACGGTCTAACAACTCCTGAGGATGCTCCGTGTGTGGGCGAAACACGTGTAGAGTAGTCGGTGAAGGTGCAAGGTGTGTCACTGGGCTGCATCTGCATTTTTTCTTGCGGAATTACGCGACATATTTTTCTTTTTCTACTAAGATATGGATTTCCGCCAAGTAACGCCTGATTCTATCAAAGGAATTTAAAAGCTTTTGTTTATCGGCCAGTGTCTCGTCTCCACGTAATCAGAAAACCCCGCCATAGTTCCCTTCAAACAATGCCGAACACCAGACAGGCTACGGCCCAGACAATAAGGTATTAGTTCCGTGTCAAAGGGAAGCACCCAATAAACAGATTATCGACCTTACAATCCCGATAGATGACTAAGTTATTGTGACAAAGTTGTACTTCAATAACAACTTTCACCAAGATCTATTTTAACTTAACCAAATGTAGTTACTCCGTGTACGTAAACGTATGTTTGCCTAAACAGCTGAACCAAAGTTGATCAATTTGATATAGCACGTGGCAGAAACTCCGCGACGGCCCTGGTGTAGATTATGGTCTAACTAAGGATAAAAAAAATAGAAATAGTCGACTCGTACCACAAGTTTTTATAAGCACTAATTTCAAATTTCTTTATAATATAAAATACCTAGGATTGAAAATGCAATTTACAAATCATAAATTTTCCTAGTTTGTGCACGGAAAGGGCACAAAAATCCGTCGCGTCTGAAAAGAAAAGGGCCTAAGGATAAAAGTTTTTATTACAGTATCTGAATACATAGTGTTATTAAACCATACTTAACGAAAATCATACCTTAAGATAATGATACAACAATTATCTATATTTAGCACAGCACTATCGTACGACGTGACCTTGTAATAAGTCCATCCCAAAGGACGGTGACCGGCTTAATAAACGGTCTGAAATTCCAAATTCCAAGCACGTCATGAAGTTAAATTGGGTAAATTGCACAGGTGGACCACTGCTGGTCCGTAGATTTAATAGCTGTAATCACATTTCACCTTAACCTAAAACTTAATTTAAAAATGGTCTTTATTATTTTAACTGTAGTCAAAATTGTTAAATCTTACTTTAATCATAAATAATATGTTCGTTAAGTAGTGACATAAGGATAGGTCATGAAATATTCTATGTATAAAATCAATGGTAAACTCAACGGGCACTATTCATTGAATATTTTTTATGAACTACGAGATTCATTTTTATCGTCAAAATACCGTTTTTTTTATACAATATCATCAATTATCTAGCCCACGTTAAAATTCATGAAGAACTTGTGTTGTGGATACTAGGTAACGAATAAACCTACGTATATACTTGTTTTGTAAATACATACATAATTACATATTAAACACCCAGACCAAGGCAAATCGACATGTTCATGCACACAAATATTTGTCTTGTCCGGGGATTGAACTTGGGACCTCTGGCGTAGAAGGCGTATAGTACCTACCCCTGCGCCAAAGAAGTCGTCAAACGAGTAATATTTCCATAATTAAGTCAAAGTCAGATATTTTTATTCAAATAAAGTTATAAATAAAACTTACTTATCGATATAGTTATTTGCTGATTCTGAATTTATTTGTTAAAAAATTATTTGCTGATGCTGATTATATTTGTTAAGACCTTAAAGGAGACGATTCTTTTTGGGGCCTTTTCCAAAAGTGCCGGCCACCATAAAAAAATGGTACTAATGGAAAGAACTGGTCGTTTGGAGCAATAGTTGATACGAGTATAGCAGGAAAGTTGTACGATTACTTTAAGTCACGGTATACAAGTTCAAAGATTAGCCATTTTCATACATTCCTTCATTTCTAAAAATCAGCCAAGTGCGAGTCGAACTTGTACATGAAGGGTTCCGTCTCTTACCCAAGGTTGCCTGAAAGAGATTGCAATGTAGCAATAAGGCCGCCTATTGTGTGTTCCTTCTTTTTGTCATTTTCTCTGAATGTGTTTGTTTTTGTATCGTGTGCAATAAAGTTTGTATTATTATTATATTAAATTAGGTATTCACTTGACTACTGATTACTTACACCTACCCAAAATTCCACTATAATTTTTCGTCTGCAAAAATTACTTTGTTGTTCATAGGTTTGTATGAATGACAAAGTAATATTTGCGGTTTTGGAAAATGTGCTATAGCTCTGAAACTGCTAAATATATTTCGATCAAACCAATTTTCGTTGAAAGTATTCATAAAGATCTACAGCATATTTTTTTTTTATTTTTACTTTCTCATTTTAAATTTGTTAGAGGGGGGGCACACCTACCTATCTATAGATAGCCCACACATTAATATAAATATTTTTTCTATAAGGGTTCCGTTTTTTGCCATTAGACTACGGAACCCTAAAAACCATAAATGTATGAAAATTTACGAATCTTTGAACTTAGAGTAATCCTACAACTTTCGTGCCATATCAACTATTGCTCAAAACGACCAGTTCTTACCATAAGTTCTTACCACTTTTAGAAATGGGCCCAAAATTGTATAGAATCTAAATGATCTCTTTTCGGACAACATTATGCCTGTTAACGTAATTTTTTACATATAAGTAAAGTATATTAGAGAAAAATCATTTATATTTTTTCTCGCCGAATGGAGTTATGAAGTTGATTTAAGGAGAAACATTGATAGTAATTCCTAGTCCATAGTCCATAAACTGACATTGACTGTTGGCTTAAATGGATTGATTGATTGATTGATCTTGACAGATGGCTATTTCTTATTTTTAATTATGGTGCTGGTCTATATTAATAGATAAGTTAACGACCGATCATTAATATACCAATTAAACTTGACTGAGGAACTAATCCTTCTTAAAAGACAGTTGCATTCCTGCCTCAATTCCTTCGATCGTACAGTGGTTAGCGCATTCTAAGACGCTATACGAAAACGTACGTACTTTTTGTTATATATATAAAACTATGGAACGGTTAGAGATGTTACAATTCTGGTAAAAGTTGCAGAAACACGGTTTTATGATTTTGCCTCGACTTGTTTTTTCTTTTCGAAAATACTTAAAAATACGAAAATTCAAGATTATTCTCAAATGGGGTTACATATTGGAAATTGGTTTAATTAGTGGACACCAATAATAGCATCGTGTAGTTTAATTTCTCTTTAATCGCCATAGTTATTTACTACGAAGTGATTTCGTGGTTTTCTCGCCTGCTGCAAAATCGGTCTCGCTCCCGCGCACGTCGTTTTCTCATTGCTATCTCGCTTCAGTCGTATAGCGCCTTAAGGAACTTTCGCAATGGTCGGTCATGGCATGGGATTATGTCGAGCTCTTTCGGGCTTCGAAAATACGTATAAAAACAACAACAATCAACAATCTGCACTGGACCCGTGTGGTGGATCATGGTTCATTCTCCTTAACCATCCATAAGGAAGGTCTGTGCCCGCAGTGGGGTCATTAAAATGGCTGATGTTTTTTCTTTCCTCACTTAAACAAACCAAATTACACATTGATGCGAACGAAACAATTAGTCAGCTATGCTATTAAACGAAGTGTAATTCTACCGCAGCAGATACAACGTCGGTGGTCTTTGGCGCAGTTAGCTCAAATTGGTCCGATTGACGAAGGCAGCGCAAGCCGAAGTACCAATTTTATTGTATTACGAATTGAATTTCATATCGATAAACCGATCTTCTTGCTCACTTCTTAAGATATTACCCTCTTTAATAATGAGCACATAAGACATTTTTTTAAATCTTAATGTAAAATAATCTTTATTTGACAAACGCCTTGCCAAAGCACTTGGTATTCAACGGATGTTTTAAGACTAATATGGTTCAGCGAACTCACTACGAAATATGCTAATTTAAACATCTTTTCTATTTGTATAACGCCTACGTCTAGAACAGGAATTACTCCGGAAGATATTTTAATATTTTCTGTATCGAAATATTTTCTATTTTCTTCCATATTTATTTAAGCCCCAGCTGGTTTTTATAACTGACACGATAAAAGGTAACTCACAGTATAAGAATATCAAGTCTTACTCTACATCGCCCGAGTTTTCTTAAACACCTACTAAATCGTCGATCAGGCAATCGAATTGAGCCGCGTTAAAATGAGTCGCTAGGTTTAATGAGTCCCCGTGTCGACAGTGTTTATAGATACAATACGTTAACTAAATGCAAATAACGACACATGTAGTGGGCTCCGCTTCAGTTCGCACTAATGACGCGAATAAATCCACCCTGTACGTACGCGTGTCTTGGAGATACTTGCAAGAAATTGCGTAGGTTTCTGTAAGTAGACAGTACAGATGTAAGTATGTATACATAGTGTACCGTATCGATTGACCTATACTGTCTACTCGGTCTGACTGCGTATATCTTGCACGAATTAACCACTCGTCCAAGGCGTATATTTATACTGTGCTGAGTATGTGGAAAGTGGTCTTCACAAACCAATAATATTTTCAAATACCTATCCATCGAATTCCCACACTATGAGATAAATGAGAATTTATTTTTTTATCCGCAAGTTACATATAGGGAAGATACACTTTAAAAAATCAAGATTTTATACTAGAACTTATTTGGCGCGATTAATATACACGTCCATGCAAAATTATAGAAAAAAATAAGAAAAAAATTTAATTTGCTCTTGCTTTTTACATTTTTGTAACAATAATAATTGAAAATATCGTATAGGTAGTTTTGTGATTGATAACATAAGGTAACAAGACTTTATACGTTAAAGTTGTCTTATTTTAATAAAGTAATTAATACTTAGATAAATAAGTACAATCAAAAAACTTCTCGGTCAACCAGTACCTAGAGTATTTTTGAAAAATGTTTTATCGAAAAGTAAGAAGGTTGAAGAAAAAAATTATTATTCAAATGAAATACCTATTATGTAACGTTCTATTACTTGTGAATCTTGTGATATACCTAAACTCGTTCCATATATTCTTTTTAAATTTTGAGATAACGCTCTCTAAATGCCCTACTGGTCTACCGGGAAGTTCTGTGATTGTACGAGCACCACACTAACACATCCAAAAAGCGGTAACCACGCCATATAATCTGTAAAAATGACTCTATTTCGATCAATGAGTATGTATGCAGAGTGCGTCAAAACTTATGAAGTGCTGACGTAATCACTAAGAGAAAGATTTCAATGAGTTACATTTAATAATAATAATATTAATTCTTGATATTAAAATGATTACAAGTAGGTTTCTAAAGACAAAAATTTTCACATTAGACGTAGCCTGTATTGTGGGAAAGTATTAAATTTTAAGCTTTGAAAATTTTAAAAGTTTGTGCTATTAAACAGTAGTCGTAAACAACACGGTAAGATTCCGCATTCGCAAGATAACTTAATTAGAATAAATAGGTAGTTACGGCAATCAGTGGCAGACGGCATTCTGCAGCTCTCCATTTGCTAGGTTCGTTCGTGCTAAGGACTCGTTTGTCAGTCGTCGATGCTCGTTAATCCATCTAACTGTTCGGTCGAATGTGACCATGCGGTACTCACGACGTTCTCGTTCGTAATAGGGTTGGTGCTTTAGATTGATATCCAACTCCATCAGAAAAATAGTACCTCTCAAAAAACCCAATTTTAAACATAGTTAAACCTTATTTGGAACCAATTTAAGTGGGAAATGTTTTTTTTATTTTTATTGGAATATAACAAAATAAGATTAATTTTACAAAACAATAGCAGCCCTTTATTATGCTTTTTGTATTAAAAAAAACTTAATAAATACTTTTTTTAACGGTTAGATAACGCATCACCCCCTATTGAGCCTGCATTGACCCTTTAACACTCACAAATTTTAGCACAATTGCCCATCCAGCGCGGGCCAAACAAGGAGCAAAATTGTTTTTTTTAATGTCGCATTCGTGTTTTATGCTTTTTTTAATGCAATCAAATATTGTTTATTAAGTTTATTTATAGGACTTTCAAACGAGGCTAATTTTGTTGGGGGGTACTACACGCCATATACGCATTTGTAGAGTGTTAGTACATTTTTAAAAGATGCATTTTTTTACTTTGATTATATAATATTATAATTGTGAAATTAGTTTGTTATTCATTTACGCAAAAACTACTGAACGGATTTGGATGAAATTTGGTATGTAGAGACTTCAAGTAGTGGACTAACACATAGGCTACTTTTTATCCAGATATTACTAAGGGAACGGGAACCATGCGGGTGAAACTGCGGGCGGCCGCTAGTTAATTATATAAGTAGGTACCTCCTACTTCGTTAGGATATAGAAGTAGAGTGCATGGTATACCATGATCTCTTATGCCGATTTTTTGGGTTATTTTCAGTATAGAGCGGCGTCTTAAAAGAAAGTTAGAAAAGAGTTAAATCTCGCAAAAAGTGAATAGGTCATAATATGTTGCAATTTGGCGACTTATTTGACGATAATATCTCATAGAAAAATATTAGACAACATCAACTCGTCTCACAAGTTGTTCTCAGGCGGAAATTGAACCCGCAACTTTTGGTTGTTCGGTCTACTGCTCTCCCAATTGAACTACCGAGCCGTGAGCACCCGCCGCATTAAAATGAAATATTGTAATTGGTGTGTTTGTTGTATTTTTTTTTTACGAACGACGGGATACTCTTAGCCTTCATCATACCTGCTGTTAAGTATTGATAAGGCTGAAGATGGAAGCGAGCCTCTCCCGGAATCCTCAATCATTGAGGATCTGGCTATCTTATCTTTAACTGCAGAAACACAACAATGCTGAAAACATTGTTGTTATGGCGTCAGACTTAGATAAGATGGTGGTAGCTAGCCAGGCGGACTTACAACAAGTCCTACCACCAACTAAAAATAAATTCGCGCATCATAACTTGGAGACTTGGAATATTTTCCATTTTGCAAACATTATACCAGAGAAAATTATTTGTAATGTTAGTTCAAGGGGCCCGAATAAGAGACGATAATGTTTTTACGGCCCACGAGAGTGAAGTGATAATAATTATGTACCTATCTGACAAATGCCAACCCTACCGCAGCGTGCGAGTCGATTAGGGGTGCGTGCTCTGCATCGCCACGCGCTCATTACACCTATCCTCCCTATTCATTACCCGCTGGCTAAATAACTAATGGACGCCACCTTAACACGCCTCACGAACTAAGCCTGGTTCAGACAGGCTTGATAACGGTAATCTAATCAAATTGAAACAAATCAAGATCACCGTTGAACGGAAAAAGTTTGCCAATGAACAGTGACCGAAAAACAGAAGACCTACGCCAAACTAACCCGATTGCCTAAATTCTGTTTTATTAAGACAGGACACAGACAGGCCTAGCACGAAATACCTTTCGAGAAGTATCGAGGAAGTAAAGTAAAAAAATGTATGGCATTGAGCAAGCAAGCAAGTATTGAGCAGCGTTCCTACCGGACATAAACGGAACTACATTTTCCTATACATTTTTAGACATTACTGACTATTTCGATAGTTATTCCTGCTAGCCCTCCTAGACACAACACTAAAAACACTTAACACTAAAAATGGATTAGATACTTATTTATCTTTGAGCCTGTTGGCTGCTCACAAAAAAGAATCCTGATCTGCTAATCGGCGATCTTTTCTGCCGGTCGAAGACCAAAATGAAATTCATGAAGAGTCCTCACTTTCGAAGTCATTGTCGTTGTAAATATAAATGTTTTTATTATCATCAAAATTTATAATAATTTTCTCATGAAGTTATTCATTTTTTTTTACACTGTTCACTTTTCAATTTTTATTATTTTACACTGGACCGCAAGGAAAAAGGGTCGGTTACAAAATCTTCAACATCTTCAAACTACCCATTTTTATTTAAGTATATTACATTTGTTAAAAATAAAAAGATTGAGTTATTTTTTTCTTATTTCATTTAAGCATATTAAAATATTCTTTAATTTAGTTTTTATTTCAATATGCTAGGTCAGGTACTTTTGAAGATATTGAAGATTTTCTAACCGACCCTTTTTCTATGCAGTCCAGTGTAGTTGCATTTGCTGAGAAAACTTCACAATATTCTCATGAAATGTACGCATGCAAGTAACAGAAAACATGTACGCCAGCCTTTATTATTGCGAACTTGCAGAATCACCCCCTACCATTTCGTGAACTAACGAACGAAGATATTACACTTACGAGCTCCTTGTCACCTTACGCTCCTTACATTCAATTAAACCGAAATAAACTAGGAAGAAGGTACTTTCGTTTACGATCTTCCCTACGAACTATGGAGTAGACCCTGGGATCTACCGTTGATACTTATAACAGTGTATTTACGTAACCATAAATTGAATCATTACTACACATTACTACTTTATTACTACTGACATTTCTACACACGTAAGCTCTCTTCCTCAACCTCGGTAATAATCAATCGCCTAAAAAGGTATAGGTAGTTTTCACTGAATTTTTTTCAAACTAGTGCAATCTAATGAAAAAAAAAAAAAAAAAAAAAAAAAAAGATTTAACTGAGAACGATTTAAGTAACTGTTTTCCAATATCATGCATTTACTTTTATAGAGTTAATATATTAAGGACAGTAAATATCCTATAATGTTTTATGTAACATAATAATGTTACACAAAACATTATAGGATATTTACTGTCCTTCTAGGCCACAGAACATTTCCTTCTGTTGGCACTATGGTTCCTTAAAGATCCTAAGCAAAGAGTAAAGTAATTATAGGCTAAGTATTAAGTTTTGAGTCACCACGAATTAAAGACTGGTCTCTAAAAATCACATGGTTTTACAGAAGCTACTTAAAATCCTGGAAACTGGTAGAAGGACTGTGCTGTGTGTGTTTTTCTTGACAACAGCTGATTTTAAGAAAATAGTTATTGCGTTACACCTATGTGTCGGAACAACATTATTATTTTACAGATTCTGTAATAAAATATCTACCTATATGTAATATACTGAATAAATTATTCAGGCCTGCCTGAACTGCCTTAACCTAAAATAGTCGACATTTAATTATTAATAACTAGCTTCCGCCCGCGACTTCGTCCGCGTGGTCTTAGAGAACTTGGTCCAGAAAGAGTTAGTAAAAGAAAGAAAGAAATCTTTCTTTTTCCTAACCTTATTCCATAACTAATTTTTTTTAATACTACTTACGCCGCCTATTGCGATGTAGTGTATTTTCCCGTAGAAAATAGGGATTTTTACGTGACAAAACGCTCTCAAGGCGATTAAGTATTTGTGTCCCGAATTTCATCCAAACCCGTTAAGCCGTTAATTTTTGCGTAATTGAGAACATCTAAACTTTCACATTTTTATGATATAAGTATGTAGAATAGTAAATTTTCTAAGATTATGTGGCGCCATAAATTTTAGCCCGCATTGATTTTTGTACTTACTTTCCTATAAGATTGAGGGATTTTAACGCGACAAAAAGTATCCAATGTCCCTCTCCAGGCTATGAAGTAAATGTGTCTCGAATTCCATCTAAATTTGTTCAGCCGTTTTTGCGTGATTGAGTAACAAACATCCAAACACCTAAACATCTACACTTTTATATTAATAATGTTAGTAGGATAGCACGATTTTTAAAAAAATGTGGCGCCGCCTATTTTACTCCACAATTGATTTTTTTATAGCCTCTTCAGGCTATAAAGTGTCGGTCCCCAATTTCATTGAAATCCGTTAAGCCGTTTTTCGAGATTAGATAACATTCCCGTGAGACTACCGAGATAAAAAGTAGCCTATGTTTTAATTCAGGCTATCTTCTAACTGTGTGCCAAATTTCATCAAAACCGGTTCAGTAGTTTTTGCGAGAAACATCCACATTTATAATATTAGTAGGATAGGATAGGATTAATTATTTATTGTCAAAATTCAACGAATGATGGACTTTAATGCCGTTACATTCGCTAGGAATTAGGTTATCGCGCGGACTTAGAATGTCGCGTGGTGGTGCCATTTATCAGAATTAAAAGTATTATATGTCCATCTCCACGGTTCAAGTTATGTTCATACCAATTTTCACTTAAATCTATTCAGCGTTTTACTCGAGAAACAGCCAGACAGTCAAAATTTCTTTCTTCAAAATTGATGCCATTTTCGTAATAAACATCCCATAAAACCTCAATAACGACACCGATATATACACATACACATATCGATTTAACCATTATATACCCCTTTTTACCCCTTTAGGGGTTGGTATACATCAATCGCAAAATTAAGGTTTATTTATTTGTATTTAATTCCCAACTATATTACAATCTTCATAAAAAATTATTGACTTTTACTTTGAAAAGAAAGGACTTTTCCTACTCAATTTCATCCCCCTTTATAGCCCTTTGGGATTTTTTTTTTAAAAACGCCGAGACAGATGAATGTTTGTTTTTAATTTTCAATCTAAATACAAAATTTGATGATCCTAATACTTGTACTTTGAACAATAAGGACTTTTCTTACACAACTTCGTCACCTTTTCACCCTTTTGAGGGTGGAATTTTCAAAAACTCCAAGACAGGTAATTTTTTATTTTTGATTATCAACCTTAATAAAAATTTGAAGATCCTAAGACTCTTACTTTAAAAATAAAGGACTTTACTTACACAACTTCATCCCTCTTTTCACACTTTTGAGGGTGAAATCTTCAAAAACGCAGAGATAGGTAAAATTTTATTTTCAATCGTCAGCCTAAACACAAAATTTGAAGATCAAACTTCAAAACTGACGGACAATACAAACTTTCATATATATTATACAAACTTTCATCTCCTATTTCACCCCCTTCGGTGTAGAATTTCGAAAAATCCTAGTGCAACCCTAGACCTCATAAGAAATCTATGTGCTAAATTTGGAATCTGTAGACCTAGCGGTTTGGGCTGTGCGTTACAGTCAGTACTGACGATACAGTCAGTCAGTCAGTTTCTTCTTTTATATATTTCGATATTATGCACATCCAATTACAATGGATCTACTAAGTAAACGATAACATAATTTATAATCTGTTCGGCATCCATCAGGTATTTCATAATTTATCGATAACTCGACACGATATTTTAATAAGATAATCACTATTACAATGCCATAATCGTCTATTTTTTGTTAACAATATTTATAAATATACCTACAACCATAGATTTATTAGTGGTCTCCGTGTTGCTACAACTAGTTGCCGCCCTCATACATTTAGGAGTATAACGGTTACTCTTGATCGTTATACTCTGCCACAAACGGCACAGTTTGCTGTGACAACGGCATACGGCATTAACAATCATCCCTTGTAACCGAGTCGGTTGGTTGACGTCAACAACGTCAAAAACGTCAAACGTAAAATATTTTGATCCGTTGTTTGTATGAAGCACTGTCTAGTTGTAGCAACACGGAGACCAATGATAAATCTATGCCTACAACGTTATTTTAACTTTACTCAAAAGCTCAAAACAATTTGTAGAACTAATTAGTTCGAAAACTTTTTGCATGGAACCAACCCTGAAATCGCGATTTAATAAAAACAGCTTTTTCATACATACAGGCAGGTTTTACACCGATTTCCACACATAAAGTTGATCTTTATATGGTTTTGAATAAACTTAAAATAAATAACGTAGCATTTCTATGATTTAAATAAATTTTGCATTTGTTATTTAGATATTAATATGATTAATAACTAGTAAAACATCAGAAAAACGTCGGCGTTTTATTCAATTTTTTTTATTATGTAAAAATGTATCAATTTTAGATTTCTAGTTACGAGAATCGGTACTTTTATCAACTATATTATTATGTAAATAATAAGAATAACATTCTCTCAGAATTTTATTCATTGCATATCGTATAGTGAATTTATCAAACGGTCCTACGAAGAAACTCCGAAAGTGCGACAGCGAAACAAATGAAAAGAGCCATTTATTTTCCGGTAGATTCCTCCGGAATACATTTTCCGATCGTGGCACATATTTGTGCAAACTGTCTACACAATTATTTTAGTAATAGTTTTGGATCAGTATTGTTCCCTATTTTATTCTCATGTTATTTTTATTATACTTAACGTGGGCTAGATAATTGGTGTGTTTGTATGCAATTATTTATTTATTATTAATTGTGAAAAAGAAAAAGTATTTTATTTACGTAACTCCTCTTTTTTAGGTTTCTTCAATACTAATTTATCTATTTCACGTTTTTGTCTGATATTTTAACGCCTCAAAGGTTGCTGGTTCAAGTCCCGTCTGAGCGAAATAGACATAATTGATTTTTAATATAGTATATTTTCTATAAATACTAATGTAATGCCCAAAAAGATTTTGTTTGGCAAGACATAGACGTAAAGCGTAATGTAGGCTTTACTTTTGCAGTACACGGGTGCGACGATGGGCGGCGGTTGCGGGGCGACCGGCACGAGAGTCCCCACAGCGGCATCGCCAGCCAACACGGCGAGCTCGTCTTCCTCCAACACGGGGTCGGCCGGCGGCACCCGTTCCACCAGCCTGAGCACCGCACCACCGCCACCGGCGTCGTCGGCGTCCACCACCGGCGCGGGAGGCGAGCAGCTCAGCCGCACCAATCTCTACATACGGGGACTCAACCAAAACACCACTGATAAGGACCTCGTCCAAATGTGCCAGATGTGAGTTTCGGATAATGTTATCTGCTCGAGTTAGTGGGCGTTACCGAGTTACGAAGTTATTGTTGGAAATAATCACTAAATACTTTCTAGAAAGTTCATGTGCTAAAAATATACCTTTAAAAGAAAGGAATGTTCATGTGATTCTTGTTATCAACAAATATGAATAACTAAACTTTCTCCAATCTTCGGGTCACGACATTATGTTACTTATCTTATATTGTTATACATTTCGTATGATTTATACAATCGATATCGTGGCTGCAATGCAAAAATAGTAGGTACTGCAAAATTTTATAATAAAAGGAGACAGAATGAATTTACCCCATCTAATTAACATAAAGACTGCAAAATTTGCGTGTTTTGTCGTCGATTCAAAGGCGATGCAGAATACAAATTCGAGTTTAAATGTAACTTTATATTTCAGGTATGGCAACATAATTTCAACAAAAGCAATATTGGATAAAAATACGAATAAATGTAAAGGTAAACAACATTCACTGCCGCATTCTTCTTCCACTATCATAGCGACCTAATATTCCTATACCTACTTCTAGTTAAATGTATCTGTGCATAGTTTTTTCACGTATGTATAATATCCTATAACATATTGGAATAGATTTGCATCTGTAAAATTAATCGTAACAGAATTATTTAATACAGTATTAATATTTTCTAGAATACCATATACCTTCATTAAACTAATCCATCTATGGTGAGACTTTTTCCAATATATGCACGAACACTAGATACGTATATTTTGATTCATATTTATTATGACATTCTCATTATCCAATTATGGTATGTTTATTTTACACAACTTGCGTGTATTTTCAAGTAGATATCATCATCACTCAGACGCACCAAAGCACAGATGTACTTTATTACTATCGCAATAAGGGAGATGCACAGTAAAGTTTTATGTCTATATAATGTCACGATATATAAAATACCTATTTAATTCACATTCCCATCACGCTACTAAGTGTAAGCAAATATATTCGTCATCACTAGATCCATTTTCGGATGTATTCATAGTACTATCCTTGAAATATTAGCTACTTATAGCATGAATCATCAAATGCGAAAACGAGTTTTGAAAAAGGTAACCCATAACTATAAATTGTATTTACTTTTGTTCCTACAGGTTACGGTTTTGTAGATTTTGAGACGATCGCGTCGGCGGAGGCTGCTGTAAAGGGATTACAAGCCAAAGGTGTTCAGGCCCAGATGGCTAAAGTGGGTATCTGGTTCCTGCGTAGAGTGAACCGTGTACGTTGTGCATGCAAGTAATATTATTATGACTAACCGCCTGCTCCCGGACCGCTCTCTAATCCACTTCTCTTCCACTAACAAACTTTCACGATCCTTACAATACTTACATCCTTTTATCTAATTTCATTCTGATGCAATGCCACAAATAATCCTTTCATCCATTTACGAGTCCAGCTTGAAAGTAGTTTTCGATTATTTGCTCCTCTATTAATATAGGTATCGAATCTATTTAGTTCTTGGTGAGATAATTAATTATCATCTATCTTGATTAGAAACGGAACTTCCCTTTCGCATCGGATATCGATTTCTAAATTAATTAAAAGCCTTACTGTGGAAGCTCGCAATATTCTTCTAAAACATTTTATAAGAAGCGGACTCGTCTCCAATTGAACCGATTCCTCTCCACTAATCCGATCCAACATTCCCTCTACCCTTACTTATAGCTTTAGTATTTTACCCTATTATCTATCGATAAAACGCTGTAACCTATTTGAGCAATTAAAGGTAAATGCAGTGTTCTCTATCTATTATTCCATTTGCTAGATATATGAAATATTTGCAATAATCATAGCATTAACATTCCGCCCTATACTGAGTGAGGAGAAGTCTCTAGTGCGAGTCTTACTACCCCATTATCCATGTTTGTTTAATTCAATAGTTGTGTTACTAGATGATATAGGATGTGTTAGAACATCGACGTAAATGGGCGATAGTGATTCGAAACATGGCGGTGGCCACTGTCACGGCACCTGATCATTAATTTCTCTGTTATTTTTGGACAAGAGTGATAATTGGTATGTCAGCTTAACCTAACCTAACATTGACACTAATGTGTTGTAAGTATTCACTCCCCTAAGTGGTGCGCAATCAATGCAAATAAACGCTTGTTACCTCTACTTCGAACATTGTTTCGTTAATTCTGTACTATTGTCGTTGCTTCAGCGTTTAACAATGTATTTCGCTATTGGGCTCGGGTATTTCTATGCTTTCGATATCAAATTAGTGTGTATGCGACTATAATAAAGCTTAATAATCTCTATGCTGTATATGCCCATTTCGTTGATAACACCTACCTAATATTATTTAGTATATTAGATAAATCTGCTGATTTACATCGGAGCTGGCTTCAGTGTCTAGATAATCTATGCGGGCTTAAAGCTAATTTTGACATCCCGGAGAAACATCCGATTCTCTATTCACATACCTATTTGCTTACAATAATTGTAATATTAGCAAGAAGCAACAGCACTCGTATACAATTACTAACATCTCTCATAAAATACCTGTCAGACAAAAGTTAATAGATTATGTCCAACAGCAATCATTCAAAATCATAAAGATAAATATTGCTATTGAAATTTCTAAATAGGACTAACTCATTACAGTGAAAATATCCCCAGAGCAGCGTTTAATTCAGATTCATCAGTAAATTATGTTCGTGGAATATTTCGATCACAATGCTACAATAATGGTTAAAGGACTAAGTTTTTAACATGAACAAACAGACAGTCCAAAGAATATGCTCAGTGCTTGCGGCAGGATCTCAGCTTAAATTATTAAAATTCTTAATTTTATTTCAAATCTGGCTACCCCTAAAGCAAAATAATGTTAGTGAGCTTTGAAGTATAGTTTCTCATCTGCCAATAATGGGTTTTGCAGCAACAAGAGCAGGACCCCACCAACTTGTATATGGCGAATTTGCCGCCGCATTTCAAGGAGAACGATGTGGACCAGCTGTTAGCCAAGTTCGGCCAGGTGGTCTCCACGAGGATCCTCCGCGACACCCATGGACATAGCAAGGGCGTTGGCTTCGCGCGGATGGAATCGAGAGAGAAGTGCGAACAAATTATTCAGGTACCGTATTCTGATTTGGTGTCTATAACGCTAGATGAATTGGTATTAACTATCAACGTTATCGAAAACTATCGGGTGTACTGTAGGGCTAGCATGAATAACTTTCGAGTTAGTTACGAGGAAGTTAAGTTAAAAATGTTTGAGATATTGAGCAGCGTTCCTACCGGACGTAAATGGAACTACATTTTCCTATACATTTTTGGACATTACATGCTCGATACTATTTCGTGCTAACCTTACCGCTCATGTCGTTAAAGCAGTCGAAGGATATGACGGCAGAGCGATAGAATTCGATAACGAATATAGTTTGCCAATCTCCTATTATGGGTACTGATCATGTAATAAAAAGTTAATGGCGGACAAAATAACTATATACTTACATTATTTTAGTGATCCGCAATAGACAGTTTATATGAAATGGGACGTCTTGAATGATCTTAGAGATATAAGAAACCCACAGTAAAAAAAATCAAAGACGTATGTCATGCTTTGATTCTTATCGTGAGTTTAACCTTTTATTAATATTTGCAGATGTTTAACGGGAATCCAATTCCCGGTGCTAAGGAGCCCCTGTTAGTGAAATTCGCTGATGGTGGCAACAAGAAGAAGGCTCTATACAACAAGCAAAACGACAACAATGGAAGGGCGTGGAGGGACAATAATGAGTCCATTACCCAGGTTTGGAACAATAACTATTATTTAATCTTTGCGGACCAAAATACAAATAGTTGCGAAATCAAAGGTTGTTTGATCTTTGTTTGACAAATGCTTATTTGGACATTAAGAGAAGTCTGAAACCACTTGAAGATAGCACAAAAGGCTATGCACCCAAATGTAGCATTGCTGGACTTAAGAAGAAGCCCTTAACATGAAAATATGAAAATATAGTCTATTTAGATAAAAAAATGTCTTGGGATTTTTAAAGGCCTAAATCTAGTTTGAACAAAATTGAGGTTTTGCAAATGTTGGTGCGAGTAGACTCGAATGAAATAGCTTCTCAATAAAGTTAAATTTCCAGGCGATGGGAGTAAGCGGCGTATACGCAAGCGGCGTGGGCGGAGCCGGTGCGGGAGCGGACTGCGCGGGCGTATACCGCGGCGGCGCCGGCGTGTACGGCGTAGCGGCGTTCCACCACCACCCGCTGCAGCACCACCACCACCACGCGGCGCACCCGGCCGCCTGGCTGCCCGCCTACGCCGCGCTCATACCGCCCGCGCACCCCGCGCACGCGGCGCACCCGGCGCACCCTGCGCACATACCCATCGACTCTGTGCCTAGCCAATACGTGAGTATACATTTTGAAGAAAAATATATTTTTAAGCGCATCTGTTGAGAGACAGCGTTTCTGGTAGGTCGTTAAGTCCACTAAATAAAGTTAATTTTCGAATACCATTCGGAAAAGTATTGTAAGTTCTGCGCATGTCGCACATCCAGCCTACCTACCCCACGCACATACCTATCGACTCTGTGCCTAGCCAATACGTGAGTATCCTTGGAAAAATATCTCTTCAATCGCAGCCGCTCAGCTGCAGTGGCAGTGGGCGGGACACACAGCGAGAAGAACTGATGGATGGCCGTTAGGGCGGAAAAGTTCTGGACGACGCTCCGTGAGTAGACCCCCGATAAAGTGGCCGACGACGATCTGGTGAATTTTGCGGGAAGCAACTGGAGACGGGCAGCGCAGGACCGATCGTCGTGGAGATCCTTGGGGGATGCACCATATATATATACCCAGCAGTGGGTTTCATGTGGCTGAGAAGATGAAGCGCAGCCGCTAAAAGAAAGCGTTACTGACCTGTCGTTAAGTCCACTAACTACCTAAAGTGCATATTCGATTATCCGGAAAAGTAAGATATTCGAAAGTAAGCTTTACATACTTACCTACAAGAACTGACACGACCTGAAAGTTTTCTGAAAGACACGACCCTTTCTCACTGTTCCATGCTCCAGGAGCAACGAACGCAATGTAGTGGATCGCATTCACGACTAGTTGCACGCAGTTGCAGCTGCGTGAGCATAGTGGATAAGTACCCACCTTACCGCATCAAAAGACCGAATTTATTCGAACAACTTGCTTTGTCGTGAACACATCTTGGTTCTGCGTAGCTAGTAACTACGTGAGAACGTGAGTAATTCAATAGTAACAAAGCAGGCCAGCGTAAGCACACACGCACTCACAAGTTCAGTTAAGTTGCACAAAACTGTCAAAGTTGTAGCATACTTGGTCATCGTGATAACCATCGCTTTTCAATACGAGGAAAACAACCAAAAATATCTTAAAACCCGTTTTCTAGCTTAGAACATACGTAAGAAGTATAGGGAAATATTTCCATTTTCCCTGGGAAATAGGTAATTTAGATATGTAATGGAAAAAAGCAGCGCGATTGACCATCATCGAGCGCCAGGGCTCTTCACGACTATAGAATAATTTTCATTTTTTATTTAAATGAATATATTGTTTATGTAAATGTAAGACCAATTGACCATAGATTAGCTAAAATTATTACGTACATCAAGAAATTATCGGTAAAATTATATACTGGAATTGGACAAGCTTAAACAAAAACTGAAACATACGGCCGATTGAGACAAAAAAACGACAAACATTCAGTCAAACAAATCAAATCAATAAAAGACTGATGTTTTCCGTTTTCCAGGTAAACTGGGACAGCATAAGGCCGGATAGCGAATTATACGTGAGTGCTAATGTTTTTTAACAGCAACCGATCGCTCGTACCCGCCAATCCTGTTGCTTCCACTCACAATATATGAACGCTCCCCGCTTCTCTGAAACGCTGGTACCTTGCACAAGCTCATACGTTTCTCGCACCTTCGTATTACAGAAAATCGCGAGATAATTATGAGTTTTTTACTGCCCAATGCTTGTCCTATCAATGTTTTATGTATCTGCTTTGGGTGTCATAAGACTTAACTTTCGGAATTGATTACCAACCGCTAAGAAATTGTATAATATTGCTAATAGTCAATTAGTTGATTAACAGAGCTAGAACAGTTGAGCTTTATTCACGACTGTAACAATCAACTAAAATGTCGCACTGAATTTTATTAACGTCAACTACTTTGTTTCGTGAATAATGTTTTATGGCATCCCCGTAAATAACAAAACGGATAATTCGTTTTGCTATTTGCAGTGTCAGTACTAAACGATATATCCGCATTTGTTTGGAAGCGATTGAGCCGTTGTGTTGTGTGTGTTTCAGTACTTCACGTCGCACCCGTACCAGTACTTCACGGGCCCGACCCCGCCGATCATCCAGATGCCCATGGAGAGCGAGCACGCGTCCACGGCCGCGTCGCCCGACGAGGCCTACCAAACGTACCCGCCTCCCAAGTAGACCATAAGCCAGGTCGTTAATCAAGCTGTAAAAGAGCCAAAAATCAAAGCAACTGTGACTTTTTACAATGTTAATTTGTTTTAGTTTTAATTTGCGACCGTTACAGACTTCATCGAAAGCTCCGCCACTTAGTCAAGCCCGATACTTGGTACGCGTCTCACCGTTTCTTTCCGAGGGCCGCCCTGCCTTTGGCTGGACGATCGATTCGCTGTGATGTTTTGATGAGGTCTTTCGACGGTTCGAGGAGAGGATTTGATGTATAGATATAGCTGCAATTTTAAATGTGTTTTTACATTATAATTTTATTATTGTTTTATGAAAATTTTTAAATTTAAGATTTTAGGCGCAGTTTTGAACATGTTAACAAGATTATTTAAGATAGTTAGGTATTTATTTTAGCATAGTATAATTTCAATGATTGAAATTTCAAATTTTTACTTGTCCCCTGGAAGGGAAAGGTTTATTTTTTTTATTTCGTTCAGTGTCATATTTTAAAATTATAGGAAACTGAAAATTTTAAAATCGGATTATGGAAATTCATACTACCTACCACACAGAATAAAAACGTGCAATCTTAACAATCAGATGTATAGATATTATGAAGTGGCTATTTGTTTTATATTTATTTTATAATGAAACCGATAAAGTTTTTTTTTACCTGGTAAAATTTTGTCAGGATGTAAAGGAAAGCAATATCTGAGGGGGAAGGATAGAAGTATAAGTGGAAAAGGTCATATCATGTGGAATCAAAGTATATACTTACTAACAAAATGTAATGAATAACGACTTATGTGTGTAACGGTTAGAAAGGGTGCATGGGTACACCAAATAGCTCTTGTATGATTAATATTATGGCGAAGGTTTAGAATCTTCAGTAAAATTAGGTATTTTAAAAATACATTCAAAAGAGAAGCTCTTATTGTCATGTTGTAGTTGATCAGCAATGCAAATAAAAAATTAATGGATAAGAACAATAATATTGCTCCGAGCACCGTTCGGAGCGGGGACGGCCCGCGGCCCGCGGCCTCGTCGTGGTCGGCCGGGAGTTTTGTTCGTGTGTATTTAACATGTGTTTGGCATGGTGCTTTAGTCGTTTTATTTCAAAAATGGTACTATACCTGTACAGTATTATCTACATTATTACAGTCATAGTTCATACCGGCGCAGTCTTCCATGGATCGCTTGTACCTAAATCGTCATTGATGTTACAATAACGCATATTAATGACGCTGTTCTTGTGCCTGAACACCTCGGCCGCTTGAGTCGCCTTGCATCTTTAATGACGTTAGAACCTTATACTGCAATACGTTTCATAGTTCTACCTTATCATCACAATTAGTTAAGGATGATTTACTGTATATTTTGTCGCAATAGACATTAAACTATAAACTTCTGAGACGTCGTTGCCAAACCCCAAGACAGACTGAATTTGTGTATACTGTAACCTCCGAATATTTCTCGACCCGTTTTGGACTCCACCTGCTTCCCGGCGCCCGGCGCCCGCGCAGCGACTCGGGCGCAGCGCTCGCCAACGAGTGCTGGTGACACGGCAACATTTAGCAATAAGCAGTTGTATGTAAAGTCTATTTATACATTTTACGACTCTATACAAATTTTTGTACGTTGAAACTCATGTTTGAATACGTGAATAATGAAGTGATCCTTTTTTGAGAATCATGTACTGAATCAACTGTAGTTGTTATTTTTTAGGCGGTCGGCACATTCCACTAGAAAACTTCAAACAAAAATTCCACGATTGATTTCCACATTATGAAATATAATGGATTTGAAATCCAAAGTGTAACACCGTTTTGGTGTGAACGAGCACTTTTTGTACCATCACGTAGGTTTTGGGTACACTTTATGACTTTATATGAAATTTGATATTTTTATATTGAATATATATAAATTATACATGGATATGTATACATGTATATACATTGTTGATGGGTACGAGTAAAAGCCTACTATATCGCAACTGTTTAATTCTATTTTGGCACGACAAGAGTTTCATCAGAACCAAAGTATACAAATCATTAAAGTCAAGTAAGAAGTAGGAAAATATATATGCAACTCAGGGACTGAAGACTAGTTAAATGTTTGATATATTAACTGTATTTTAACTGACAATTAAGCGGTAACCACTTTATTCAAAACCTGTGAACCGACTTTATGTAAAACTATACAGGAACTGAGACTAGCTAACGGCAGGTTTTGAATGAATTAACGTAGATTTTGGATCAATAAGTAGAACTGTATTCGTTTCCTTATATAATTTTGTTATGATTAAGAAGGCTGAAGTTGTACTGTTCCGTATCTGAATTACTTTTGGGGTGTACATAAAGTAGCACGTGAAACGTGACTTGTGTTGCTGCTGAAGACCCGCGCCCGCGCGTAGGGGCGTGCCAGTACTTAACCGTCGAGCGAGCAGCCCCGCGCCAGCTGACTGCCCGACTGCGAAAACCGACCGAAACACGCGACCGGTTCGATACTAAAACTCACCTCACCAAGGCTAATCAAAGTGAGATTTTTATTAGTGTAACGTTACAACAACGTACTGAACCATAATACTCCGCAGATCAGTATTATACGCGTATAAATTTCTGATCAAGCCAAATTTATTGAACTGACTAAGAAACCGCCTTTACTTCTTGTGAAAAATTATAATAACCTCGAAGTGCAATGTAGTACCGAGCGTCGCCTGGTACTTAGTTAAGTAATTTGATCGTTTAGTGTTCGACGTACACTGTGGCTTCCTGTAAAAGCAGTCTTCCGATAGATATTTCCGCTAAACTTGCATTTAAATTTGATGTTAACGTAATAAACACAAATTATTTAACTACGTGGATGTACTATGTTTTCTGATTGGTCCTCGTCGTGTAATCCGTGTACTTCGTTCTGTTTCAGTTCCTCCTAGTTACGTTAGATGTCATCCCTCAATGCAAATTCGTTGTTCCCTTAACGTGTAATGCAAATAATTAGAATAGACGTACCGATGTTGTGTTAAGAGACTGTAGCGTAGCGTGGCAAGGTCCTGTGTAGAGTATCACGTCAGAGGCAAATGTATTTTAGCACCAAATTATTTTTCTAACGCTTTCCTTCCATTGAAGCAATAAAATTAATTTGATGGTAGTGCCTTCAGCTTCCTTTAAAGTGATGAACAGATGGATACAATATAGCAGTTGCATGTGCTTTACACAATATTTTTACAGGTAATAGAGAACTTACCGTATTCACACGTAGTGATAATGTAAAAACTATGTTTAAAATATTTTGTAACAACAAGATAATGTGGCTGTCTAATCGTTGCATTTTCACACATGATGTAAAAAAAATGATATCGAGAGTAAAAATTAGATGTTCCTAGTTAACTCACTTAACATTCTAGACATGTGTGATAAAACTACTATGAGATTACGAACGAAGAATTGTTATATAGTGAGAGCTATGACGACAGAAACGAGCACAAATGATGCGTATTGGGGAACCAGTTCTCGAAAACCAAAACTATGATTCAAGTAAAAAGAAAATCATGTCGATAAATATAATTGAAGAGTTAAGTAAATGTTTTTAAAATTAAGTCGTAAATTATAAGTGAACGCTCGACTTGTTTTGCATCAGTGAATAGTGAAGCTATAGGGAGGACGTCGATATGATGGCTAGTTGTACTCTAGGCTTAACTATAGATAGGTTAGAATAGCAAAAAATGTTTCGACGCTAAGATAGCATAGACCCTAGGATACGGCGGCGGGGCAGGGCGCGCGCCGGGCTAGGGTAGTTTCCTTTGTTAGTTTATTAAATAATTTAATTTGAATGGACTGAACCCGCGCGCGCACCCCCGCGCCGCCGCGTAGCGTAACGACGATCTAAGGATTAGAGAACACATTCTTGGGATAAGTTTCAGTTGAACAAGTTTGCTTTCACCTCTTTTGTTATGTAGTTGGTTAAGTGTAAAGAAAGAAAAACTAATGAAAAAAAACTGTCGGAAGTGTCGATACGAATGTATTTGTCCAATGTGTATTAATATAGTGTGGTGTTCTACCCAGCAGACTAGTCTAGATAGTAGAATAGTTTAGATAAAAATTTAGTTAGGTAGTCTAGAATACGAAATGCGAAATAAAACTTCATAAAATGTAAAAAAAAAGAAATGAAATTGTTGGTAAGAAAGAATATTTTTAAGGGACATGTTGCTTCGTTGTGTTATGGTGTGAGGTTTGGCATAACTATGATAATAGTGTAAAAGCATTTCTCGCAGAGAAAAGACATAGAGGAAAGTTATGTATCTATTTTGTTACAAAGTGTTTGCAAGTTTCTATATTGTGCTATGAGCATTTTATGTGACCCGCATTATTTATAGTTATGCTGAATGGAAAACTAAAATAATATATGAATAAATCAAAATGGTACTAAGAAGCATGTTTTATTATGACAAGTCATGTTCCTTTGCATTGAACATATTTTGTAAGAGCAAATGATTGAAATAAAACAAGCGAAACCAAATCTAGTACATTATTTCATTGGTAGATTAATCACATTTAAATTACCTCATTTATCTCTTTCAACAGCTTACTGATACACCACTACGGCAGGGTGATGCTGATACAGTAACTTTTAACTTGAATCTTAATGTTCTTATTATTAGGCGAGTCATGTGTTGGCAGAAAATCAAAGAATGCAAAAGTGTATTAAAACTAATTTATTACAACTATATAACACCTTTACACAGAGACATACTTCAGAATCATACCGTTGATATGTATTGCAATCGAAACTAAACATCTTATAATTAATTATTAATCCCATACCATACAGATCTCACGAATGGCGAGTTTCAAATGTGATAAATTAATCAATTCATGTAATTATCTTTTAGATGTCACTGATCACATACAATCCTCCATTTAACGCGATTACAGACTAATATACGTAAATACATTTACAATACATAGAAATTGAACCCTATTGCTTTCTATCTTAAGTAAATTTTTGTATAATAACAACTACCAAGGTAATTTTTACAATATAACCACGCAAATTTGCTTCTTGCGTTGCAGACTTAAGTTCAGCTTTCTTTAACTCGTGTTTATTGAAGTGTGAATGGTCTATGTATCGTAATAAAAACGTGGCTTACGCATTAGTCATGGCGTGTTTTGCTTTGAATATCCTCAGAGTGTTGTCGCTGGACCCACTGACGAGGAGCAATGGATTCGACCAATCACAGCACAGCACTTTGTCTTCGTGACCACTGAGATCATAGAGTGGGGTACGGGGACTGGAAAAGAAAATAATATAATGATATTAATTTTTGTTTATTCAAAGCCAACTACCTTACAAGAAATAATAATAGTAATGCTTAGTTTAAGAGTTAAATATGGCGATATTGATAGTTGTTATTAAAATGTATAGTCGCTAATAAGGGTAAAAATTGCATATTAATACCATCAGTCATCTTCAATATTCCAACTGGAAAACAGCCTTTCCTTTTAAATTGATAAGCAAGATGGACTATCCATAATCCCACACTAGAGCACAATGTGCTTTGGGTAGTGTTAATGACAAATTCAATAAAAAGGCAAATATATACAAAAAACGTAGGTTGCTCTACTTAGCGACATAATCGGGCCTGATGACGCACTGGTACAAATACCACCTACTTGTCGTAGATTCGAACCCCACCCAGGACAAAGCTTGACCAGAATAATAAAATAAACTGGCGTGGTGCGCCACTTTCGCACTTTAAACTTATATTTAAGGGGACGGTATGTCCAATTTTGATATTTTTTTGTACATGTTGTTCATATATTTGATAAGTAGGGCCATACGTTTTTATTTTAAAGAAATATTGCTTATAACAAAAAATATTAGCATCTCAATATCCATATTGTGTCCAAAAAAAACTACCTCAAGCATTTTAATTTATTAAGTTAAACTAAACCGAATCACTAACAGAGAAAACAGCACAGCCCCCGATTAAGGTGTACAGAATCAAATAACACCAAAATTGCCTCATTTCGTAAAGGTTAAGGAGGTGGAAACGTTATCGCCCGAAACAATATTTCAGAAGGAGAAAGTAGGCGATCGCCTCTAGGACTCGCGACGCGTGTTGGCAAAGGACGTCACAGGACGTGACTGTGTTAAAATATCTTAATAACTTTGCTTCAGACGAGTTCTTTAGTTCGGAGGTAGATCAAAGTGTGTGATATTATCTTATATTTGTTTACTCATAGTCTATATTCTAAGACTAACCTCCTAGTCTCCCACAACTTCACTTGGCCATCATAACCAGCTGACAGGAACAGCGTGTCTCGTGTCTTTGACCAGCGAACCGACTGCACCCAGCCAGTGTGAGATGTAAATGTAGTCTTTACAATACTCTCTGAAACAAAATTTATAACATCAATCTTTTAGAAGACCTTATCTTGTTCAAAAGCATATGAGAAAAGATTTGTGGATTCACTCTCATTTTTCCAAGTATTTAAATACATACCTGTGGACCGAGGATCATACAATCTTATATATCTGTCAGCTGAAGCTGTGATGATACTGTTGCTTAATGGCGACCAATCCACGTCAAATAGTGCCTTGTTTGCTGAAACAAATACAAACCATTGTTAGACCTTTGAATAGTTAAAAGTAGTTTCTTGTCAGTTAATCAAGAAACATACCAGCTATTTCTTGTTTGAGGCCACCCAGCTCACAGTCCCACAGCTTCAATAAATGGTCCCAACCACTTGAGAGCACCGTGTTGAAGTCCATCCACTGTACAGCCGATACTGCTTCCCGGTGTCCCTTGAGTGTGGTCATTGGGCTCTGCAGAAAAAATTACAATAGTATAAAGTAAAATACTTCTTAAATTTTTGCAGTATTTTTATTAAGAAACAGGTATTACGTGATAAATATTAAACAAGAAAATATACTAGAAAAAAGCAACTAGTCTCATGTCGCCCTGACGGGACGGGACTGAAAAGAGCAACTAGACATGAGACTAGTTGCTTTTTTCTAGTATATTTTCTTGTTTAATATTTATCTCATAAAAATAGCATTGTAAAATGCAAAATTAAAAAGTTATAATTAGATATATGTATGTTTTGAAACAATAATTAATTGATGTGAGGTATGACTATACCTGTGCAATGATATAGAAACACTAAGCAACCTTGTCATATTACAATATTGAATGAAATTTGTGCACAGAGAGAACTTTGTTTCCTTGTGCGTCAATGCGATAAGGTTGTAAAGTGTATACTTGTCATTGCTTGTGACTGTACAAGACACAAAGTTATGATAATATCTAAAATAGAAAGCAGAGATATGGGATAAAACAACAAGGTCTCTTCAAAATTTTTTTGCTCTTTCAACTCCCTCAGCTAGACTCTTTTGCCATCCAGCCTTGACTATCCTAATTTCTCAATGAAGCATTGTCTTAAAAAATTGGGAGTCTTGATAATAACCTAGCAATACTCACTCTAGTGTTCCCATGGTCTGGTTTACTTCTTTTCTTTGCTGGTATATTGTCTTCATCTGTCAAACCTATTAAAAAAAAATTGTTAAAGTTCAGACAAAAGCACGTCACAATGCAGCTGCACTATGTAAACCTCGCCCGCGGTTTTACCCGCGTGGTTCCTGTTCCCGTGGGAAAGTCGTGATAAAAGGTATCCTATGTTTTAATCCAGCTGCTATGCCAAATTTCATCCAAATCCGTTCAGTAGCTTTAGCGTGAAAGAGTCACAAACAAACAAACTGTCATACTTTCGCATTTATAATATTATTAGGAAACATAATTATCAAGTTTAAATAATAATAATATTTTATTGAAATAATCATTCATAAGAAAATAATCGCTTTAACCTATTAATAATTTCATAAATTCAATAATAATATACATGAGCCTAAACTAGGATACCCTGTGTTTCAAATAAGAATAAGAACTAATATAAAAACTTAACTAACCATTCATATACAATAAAAAGTATTCGTAAGGTGTTAACACCGCACATCTATTGCTGACACGCGCGACATACTTAGCGCGCGTCATTATTGGTTACTTGATTAATAAGATATAAATATTTTTATAACTTTTTAATTTTGCATTTTACAATGCTATTTTTTTATGTGATAAATGTTAAACAAGAAAATATACTAGAAAAAAGCAACTAGTCTCATGTCGCCGAGATTTCTTCAGGTCCGAGATCCGAGATCCCGTCAGGGCGACATGAGACTAGTTGCTTTTTTCTAGTATATTTTCTTGTTTAATATTTATCACATAAAAAAATAGCATTGTAAAAATGCAAAATTAAAAAGTTATAATTAGATGGCTGTTTCATCTTAATCGATAGTCAAACATCTGTAAAGATGTTTCTTTCGAATGCGAGGATATTTCTCTCATTGATGAAGCGACGGTGGCCAACACCGTAGAACGGTGAATATACTAGAAAAAATCGACGTGTCCTCATAGGTCTCTGTAGCATAATTGCTTAGTGCATTGGGCCGGACTCCTAAGGATGCGGGTTCGCATCCCGTCAGGGCGACATGAGACTAGTTGCTTTTTTCTAGTATATTTTTATTTTTCGTGTTTAAGACTAGGTCTAAACACAATAATAAGGTATTAAAACACTCCTAGGACACAAAAAAATTAACTAAATCGGAAAATAAAAGTAATTAAAGACATACGTAATTAATAAATAATACAAATTAACCAATGAATAGTAAATATAACAAGTATTCTTAAGCGCCTACATAATCCATGGTGTTAATATATCTTCTATCTGCAATTTTCCTAGCAGGGCACTCGATATCTCGAGTTTTATGATCGCAGGGCTTCTTAAAGCGCAAGCATGTTGCACATTTTGGCCGCTCCTTTGTCTTTGGGCACTCTTTTATAGCATGACCTACATCAGTGGGCACAGGTGTTGACCTCTTCCTGGCACGTTTTGGCTGCATTAACGTACTTCTGACATCTGTAGCACCTCGTGGCTAAAGTGAAATCTCTCGCAGGGCACGATGAACAGTTCACAAACACTCTGTCATTGGTAATTAAAGCCTTTTGTATGTACGCAGAGACTTCGATGATGTAATTGCATGTCTCGGCAGTCTTTTTTCCAGACTTATGACTAAGTCTATGGTTAAAAAGGTCTCAAGTGTCATACCTTGGATTTTCCTGGCTAAGTTTTGTTGGTAAATGCAATTGAAAACTTCTGTTTCCTGCATGCAGGTTGGAATACCGATAATTATAATTTTTGGCTTTCGTTTGTGGGCTTCGTCCACTGTGAGGCCATAAGTCGTTAGTTCAGTTTGTCAATGTCGTCCTTGGTAACAGGACTGATGATCACGCCGCCGTTCCTAATCTTGTGAAGAGCCGATATGTGTAGTTGCATTTGGTCTGACCACAGAGTTTATATTAATTGGCTTGATGAAGTTGTTAGTACTTTTTTTAACCATGTTGGTTAAAAAAAGTTAAAAACCCTTAGACTTTAAAAAGAAGGTTAAAAATCAAGTATGGAACGGTCAGCTAAACTCAGACTAATAAAGCCAAAGAAGTACACAGTAGTGGTGGGGCGTTGAAATATGGCTAAGATAAGCGGGAAGAAAAATTTATCTAAAAATTCTCATAATTGTATGGTGGATTGGTGGGGTGGGATTTCTAAAAGGAAAGCCGATGGAAATCGGTTTGTATGGACCCTTCGCCACTGGTACACAGCATATGTATTTACTCAGTAACAAGTTAATTACAAAAAATCTCATTAAAGCCAATTGTAAATAGACAACAATCTAATGTCTAAGAACATGTATGTCTCAGTAGAGATGCTTGGAAATAGTTATTTTTAGCTCACTTGTGCTCCAAAGGCAAATATTGGTGTCCCAGCTGCCAGTGGCAAACCGAAGAGCATCAGCTGACACTGCCAAGCACTCTACACCTTTGTCATGACTTCGACAAGTAACTATGCAGTCCACTGAATTGTTCCTTACGTTCCATACCCAGAGCATTGCTGACTGATCATGAGAGCCACTGAAAATAATAAACAATTGTTTCTTAAACTGAAATTAATTGTATTTGTGGAATAATTATTATTCCACAAATACGAACAATTTCAGTTAACTAATGCCATTTATAATAGCTTACTTGCACAATGCAAGTAAGCTATTAATGATGTGCACACATTTTTTAAACATGTAATAAAAAAGCACTATTGAGGTAAAGTATGGGCGATTTTTAAAAACATTCTTTCCGTAAAATGGCTGGAGTATAATTCATTAACTGTTGGCTCTTATATTTGGATTTAAGAGGTAACAAAGTTAAATGAACAAGTTTATTGTTAAGTTGAAACAGTTGGCCTATGAAAATATTCTGCTTCTTCCTTTTATGTAATGGTAGTGTCCCTTTTGATTTTGCCTAGTTTCTGGCCAAATCTAGTTTCTGGCTAAGTAGATTGTTTCTACAGACTCACTGCACTTCAAGGAGTCTTGTATGAGTAAAATGTAGGTATAGAAAGAGTTCATACATAAAAATTAGGGCTACTCATGTTAACAAAGCTTGATGCACTGTCAACTGTACTTTTATTTACAAATAAAAGTCATAAAATAAACATACCTAATAAATACTCCTTGGTCCTCATTGAAACTGACCCATGAGACAGCTTTTACTGGTGATGTATGACCCGGTATTGCTAACTTATGCTGTCCCTTGGTACTCCAAATATGGATACTGTTATCATAACTGCCCGAAAGTATCCTGAGAAACAAGGAAAATTAAAGTTGAATTACCTATATTAAAATTTCAGTGCATTTTAGCATTACTATTGATATTACTTCTTACTTTTATATGTTAGTTTACTTACCAATTTTTGTTAGCCTGTACTGCTGACACCCAATCATCATGCATCAAGCAATCCTGAGGTGAAGGTGCAGGGAACCTTTCAATGTATTCAATTTCAAGTGTCTCTTCGGTGGAAACTCCTTTTTCTTGCAGATGCTCTGCAAGTGAAGTGCAGAGAAGTTCTCCACATACTAAGAAATCAAACTCCACAGACTTTTGCAAGAAAGTATTGTTTTCCTTCAGAAGAGCATTGACTAGAGTATTGAGTTCAGAAGACTGCACATTACTTTGGATGGCATAGGGACTATCTGGTACAGCATATCTGAAAGAATATAAAATGACCACATTGTTGCTATATTTTATAACCACACTGCCCCCGGTATTATGGTTGTGGACGGATACTTACTGTTCTTGCTTAGTGACGAAGCGCACTTGAAGCTGGGATTCAGCTATTTCATTCGACATTTTATTATTTACTTAAACACGCTTCCCTAATAAAATTTAGAAACTTTATTAAAATAAAAAACACACCAGCTCTCAGCACGGACTTCGAAAATGTCAAAATGGCACTTGACATTGACATGACGTTTCGTTCGTGTTCGTCTCAGTCTGTTATTTATTATTGTTTTAATAACCCTTAAAGTAACCTTTATACCACAGAATACTTACAAGTACTTACCTAACCTAACCTAACCTCCACATGATTCAAATAAAACTTAAACACCTATTTGCACAAACTTAAGAATCGCCTATTCTTCTGTTTCTTAATCTTATTAAAAAATGTTGTAACCATAGGACGTTCTTAAAATGCACTAAAGCTATTCTTAACTTAAAGGCCCAATATCGAGCGCCTAAAACTTATATAAAAAATTCTAAAATCATGCATTCTTTTTATGCGTTTGGTTTCATTTCTTGTCGCATATCTAATTTTCTGTTGGTAACAGGGTTTCCACCATCATTGCAAAATTACCCAAACTTCAGTTTAAAACAACAAAGTGCCAGCAGTATTGTGTATTTTATTTAAAAAATTATACAGGCAAACAAGTGAGACAAGGCTGCTTTAAATAAAGTCCAATTGAATAAAGTATGATCATTTGATTACAAAAATTGTAAATTCAAAAAGTTATTTGATACCTTTATAGGGTGGAAAATTAAAACGGGGTCAGTAAGGGCAGATATTAAACCGTTGTAGCGACATGAAAACGTTCTTGAAACCATCCTTTATTGTTTGAGAAATTTTAAACTGTTTTCACAGAATTTGAATAAAAAAAAGACGGGTTGCACTCCGGGAGTGCCGGCAGAAGTGAAAACTTGATTATTAACGTTGAGCATGTTTGATATTTTGGAATGGTTAGGGAATAATTTTGCACCAATTGCTTTATCAGTATAAAAGTACTATCATTTATGTGGTAGAATACAATATTCATTTATTGCGCTATCGTACACAAACATGACAAACCATATTAAAGTGAACGTTAAGTTAGGTAATAAGATATAAGAAAACATTAGTTATTATAGAGAATCGAAAAATATATATTGACAATAAAACAAGAGACAAGTAAAAGACATTATCAACAGTCTGTCGCTAAGCAACCGAGACCATAGTCAACCTGTCACCTCAACATTCTCCATCCGTCCTACGCTTTTTCGATCAGGTCACGTGTCCTGACGCGAGTTTAAGATTTTATACCCATTACAGAAAAAGTGCTCAACGCCGCTAAAGAAGTTTTCACTTCAAAAATACAGTCAGCAGGAAAATGGGCAGTTCTCAAAAAAAAATCTTTTCATGACATTCGATCCTGGCCCGCATTACAGAACGTGACTCAAGCAGTGATCTATACATGAGTCACAGAATACTTAATAGTACAAGTACAGAATGTTCACTTCGCAACTCCAATCAAACAAATAGCTTGTCTAGCTCACGACGCAATAAAGTCCAATTCACGTCGCACTGCGCTAACTGCCTAGTATTTTATTCACCTACAATTTGCGTATCTTTCTATCGCGTAACTCGTATTCCTTCTGACTATGACGCATCTAGGGTTACCTATCAAAAGTAAAAAAATTAACAAACCTACCTAAAGTACCTACCTACTTCTTTAACCTAAAATGATAGGGATACGGCATACATTAGTATGTACTTTGTTTTTGAAATTGAATATTATTTCAATATTTATGTGTTTAGGTAGGTATTAAATCGGAATGACATATTACGAGACCTCCTTTAGGCGCACCTAATGAAGCGCACCCAAACTGTTCCTCGAAGCACACCTTTTAGGTGCGCTGACTTAATCAAATACTCCTATCGTAAAAGGTGCGCTTCGAGGAATAGTTTAGGTGCGGTTGGAAATAAATTGAAAGAAATTTGCGCTTCGAGGAATATCTCGTAATTTTTTTTTTGTCAAACTTTTATTTGCAGTTGGTAATAATGATGTAATGTATGCGTTAAATTATATCCTACAAAAAATTCGAACTAAGTATTCAGGAAGTTAGGTAGCTAGATCTTCAACATAAAGTTGAACAGAACCATGGCGTGAGCTAGACTACTCTTCAAAAATAGGTAAGCCTAATTTATAAAATATATTTTTATACATAACTTTACAATGTACTTAGTACGTACCTATTTCTCTAACCAACCATGCCATGTTATGCTGGTGAACTAAAAAAAATGTGAACCTAACTAAGTAGGTGGGTTGGTAGTTACCTATACTCTGATTTCTAATTAGATGGACTAAAGTGACATTAGTAATGATACCACTTTACGGAAAACAAAAAATAGTGGTGTACCCTTATCATTTTCGAACATTCGTAAATGCAAAATACTCGAACTGTGTTGTCTTGTTAAGAAGCTACTTTATTAAGAAAAATAAATATAACCCAGTTATCTCTTAACTGTTGATTTCAGAACAATGATTCTCACAATCTGAATTGGTTCAAATTAATTTTATGTTGTTTTTTTCGGTTTTGTTTGATAAAATTTGTGCCAAAATTGTGTTGAAAATTAATCGAATGATACACTGACCATGGGCACATACAGGTTAATAGAAATTTTGATTAAAGTTTTTAAGAAAAACCGCTTCCAACGTATTTGTAATGAGAGCGCTTTAAAAACCTAAATAAACCTGTTTAATCCAAAGTTGCATTAAGTATGTAACTACTATTGGCGAGGAGATCAGGCCAATATTTTCCACTTATAATATTTTCGATTGTAGATTTGTGTTGGCAACAACAAGTTCCTTTGTAAATGTTGTTGCTTCTGTTATAGCTGATAAGTTTCTTGTGGCTGTTCTTCTTGACAGTTAAAAGATAACCTGAATGGTAGGGGAAAGAAATTGACGATTTGAAAGTGCTTATTTATAAGCAGGGCTAGTAAAACCGATTAATTTTCAAACCTAATGAGCTACATAGCGTTTTATCAAA
The DNA here is from genome assembly GCA_910589605.1 of Chrysoteuchia culmella. Lineage (NCBI taxonomy): Eukaryota > Metazoa > Arthropoda > Insecta > Lepidoptera > Crambidae > Chrysoteuchia > Chrysoteuchia culmella. The sequence continues at coordinate 12,274,289 of OU342651.1, read as the reverse complement.
GTTTGGCTCTACCTTAACCTTAGAAATACCGGTTCCAAGAAAGAGCAAAATGAAAACGATTTTGAATCGATTAACCGGTTTATAGAGGTTTTATTTCTTCTCTTCGTACGCAGCGGGACAATGCGCACAATTAATTTACACGAGTTTAGACCTAATATTAATTTCGTGTGTTTTAAGGTATTTTGCTTTCTCGACGTCTCGGCATCTTTTTAGATGCCGTGGTCACGGGATGACTACTTATAAGTCTACCATCAAAAAGTTTATTTTATTTTTGCGATCGGATACGGTTACATTTACTAATTAAAAGTTAATAGTTGTTTACTTCGGCAACAATTATTAATTTAATATTTTTGCATTTTGATTTGTTTTTTTCTTTACATTATTTATTACTAGCAAAAAGAAAAACTAATTACTCAACCGTCACATTGGGAGGACTTTCGAAAAAAGAGACTGCCAAGAAAACTACGGAGCGGGCCGACCACCACTTTTACTTTTGATATTTACCGACAAAAAGATCTAACCGTATCTTTACTCGCGTAAATAAACAGTGCGCTTGTTATCCGTAAAAGTTGTTTCATTTCAATGAACAGTGTGCGTCAAAACTTAAGATGTATTTACGTCAATAAATGTCAGTTTGGAATGATAATCTAATAAAAATCAGATAACAAGGGAAAATTTAACAAATCAACAAAAACTACCAACGATTAGAGCGTAATAAATATTCTTACAATCAATCGGAGACAAATGACACTTAATCCTCGACAAGGGTCATCGTGCGCGTCATTTGTGTAATCTGTGGTTTCTTAGCACGTCATTTAATTTAAAACTTCTATTTATCACGCAAGTTTGCGAAATAAAAGTACTTACTTTAAATAATATTTGATAAAACACTTCTTAACAATCATTTTGATGACACAATAAATCAATTTAATCGGTAAAATCACTCGCGTCACAGCACCCCGCTCTTCAGTTGGCAACAATTAAAAAAATGAAGTGCACCGGCAGCTGTCACTTTAGTCCATCTAATTAGAAATCAGAGTATACTTATAACGATGAAACAGGTAGTCAATCTCAAACATCAGAAAATCGTTTCATTCTATCAAACTCGTGAAAGATTATTCCACCAACCTAGTATACCTACGTTCCTACTTATTTTCGTAATCTAAGTAGGTAGGTCCCTTTTTAAATATTAAACCTACATAATCATTAACATAGAGCGCAGTGCGAAGTGAATTGCACCTTGTTGCGTCGCGGCAAAAGTAGCTATTTGTTTAATTGGGTTTGCAGAGTGAACTTTCTGTACTTTTGCACTATTTAGTTTTCTGTACATTGAGTTACCTTTTTTATTGAGAATAAGGATTTGAGCAGAATATTTCTTCGTTACTGGCAACTCTATCAACTGTACCTGTCATACCATTGCTTGTCATGTCAATCAAACACATTGACATGCTAAGCAGATGGCCAAGAAGCCAAAGCTTTCAATAATAAAAAAAAAAAAAAAAAAAACATTGACATGCCATAATTTGGAGGTTATAATTTATCATACTGGTGGTGTTGTGATTGTAAAGTTTAAGTATAAAATTACTTTGATTGATATGTAATTTTAACAAAATGGGAGTGAAAACAGACAAAAGCAGTAATGCGGGCGCTAAGTACATATTTCACAGAAAGGCTGGTAGGAGTATAATTGAACGGAAGCCGGTATTTTCACCTGATGGAGAGTAAGTATATAACAAATACTAGTCTGCGATGTTACAAGCATTACAAAAAAAGCTTTCTAACCTTCTAACCGTTCATTTTGTATTACACTATAATATTATCTAAAATTATTTAGCAGATATGAATGCAGTGACCTATTAAAATAAATATTTATTTAAAAAAGTTGTCTCATTATGAGATGTTTTGTTTGTTTATCTTTATAATACAATCAAATTTCTTTCAGGTCAATAGCTATAATTGTAGAAAATGTAGTACGAGTATATAATATACAGACTGGAGATTGTGTGCGAACCCTCGAACCTGAAAATGCAGTTGATGAACTTGTTGGTATTGAATTCCCGAAGGAAGAAGACTATAACTTGTATGCATGTTCAAAAAACGGTTGTTTAACCACCTGGACCTGGGAAAATGGGGCAGTGCTCAGAGAAACAGTAAGATATTAATAAATATTGTATTCCCAATGCTATTTCATGAGATACATTTAATATAATTAATTCACATATTACTGGAGTTGAGTGAACTTAGTTGTTATGAAAACTTTAACTAAAGGTGTTTTGGTGGTATATTTTGTTTTTGTGTAATATATATAACAACGGTGGCCAACACTAGAACGGTGAATATACTAGAAAAATTTGATGTGTCCTCATAGGTCTCTGTAGCATAATTGGTTAGTGCATTGGGCCGGACTCCCAAGAATGCGGGTTCGAATACCGTCAGGGCGACATGAGACTAGTTTCTTTTTTCTGGTATATTTTCTTGTTTAATATTTATAACTGATTTTCTTTCAGAAACTAGCAATTCCAGAGAATTCTAATGTGGTATCCTTTAATTTAATTGACAGCAAAGAATGCTTTGTTACCACATCAGAATGCCCATATGATTTCTTACACCTTGCCACATATGCCACAAAGACTGGAGAATTGGTGCAAGAATATAATGAAACCAAACCAATCTCTACGGGCTTGATCACAGTATCTCTTGGATGGTGCAATGGTGATAGGTTTGCTGCTTTATCAAATGGAACAAAGTGTATCTTCATACAAAATCTTAATCAACCACATGTTAGGACAGAGTATGTACTTAGCTGTTTATTAATTATGTTATTTATTCATAAACAGATTGTTTTTTGGATTTGTTTACATTGTACATACAATACAAAAGACATTTAGACAAACAAAACATTTTAATCTTTTAAAGATAGTTAAATAAAAATTATCAAGTTACAAATAATAAAAAAAAACATACATTTATATGTTCTTTTGTCAATACCCGATCAACCATTTAAACCATAGTAATATTCTGAATGTTATTTCCAGAATATTGAATCACAATAAATTACGAGTGCTCTCAATATCAGCCCATAGCAAGGAGAATGCTGTAGTAATGTCTGACACTTTAGGAAGAGTAACTGTAATAAGAGGCAACTTATTTGAATATTCTAAAATTGCAAGAGAAGTGATGCACTGGCACCATTTGCCTTCAATGGCTGTTTGTTTTTCTGAACTAGGTATAGTTTGTAAAAATTCTATCTTAATCTTTGTTTTCTTGAAATGAATAACATTTAAGTAAAATATAATATTTTGTTTTATTCATCAGGCAACTATCTATTTTCTGGTGGAATGGAAAAAGTATTAATCAAATGGACGACGGGACATCTCTCAATTAAGGCTAATGAAAAGATGTTTATTCCTCGATTGCCTGGAATGATACGATATATTTCTGTAAACAACACACATATTGCAATAACACTTACCAATAATTGTAAGTACATACATAAACATTGCTTAGCTAAGTTATTAGAAACTACTTAAAATTTTTATTAGTTTAATAGTCTAATAAATGACTTGGCTAAGTCTTCAATTGAACTCAAATCAAATCTGTGTTCAACTGTAATTAAAAAAATATGAAGCAATTTTATTTTTAAAGCTCTTCAACAGCGCAGACTTTATTAATATAAAAAGTAGAGGCATTTTAAACTTTTTTTTCTTATATTGAATAAATGAAAACTCATTGCTTTTAGACACGGAATGATAATGATTGGTAGTTTTAATACTACGTGACTATCTATTGCAGTGCCGGAAATGGTTTCATATTTTATTACCCATTACCCATTTTCATAGTTTATTTCCTCTTATCTCTCAACGGCTGATCGGATTTTTTTATTTTTTTACAGCTGTAGTAATAGCGAGCGCACAAATGCGCGTCGTGTCAACAATTCTGGAGTGCGGGGGGCTATCCCCAGTGGCTCGCGCCATCGGCACCTCTCTGTTGTACCACAAGACTTTAGGCGCTCTACTCATGGGCGGAAGGACTGGCCATCTTCAGCTCTACTCCACTACCACTGATAAAGTGCTGTATAATGTAAGAAAAGCTTTAATTTTTTTCATTGAATTGTAATAGTTCCGCAGTCAACAGCCAGTCAGGCTTTACAAAATTATTTCTCCAATCGACTTTGAACTTTAAGACGTGAATCGTTGAGTTTTCTGAAGAAACTTGACATGCCGTAGTTATGATTAATTTTAAATATAAAAATATGCCGTAGTTGCTGTTGCCTGTACCATAAGAATTTTGGCGCACTCTTTATGGGTGGCAGGACTGGGCATCTTCAGCTCTAATCTAATTTAATTATTTACATTAGGGATTAAGGATTAAACAATTTACATTAAAATTAATTATCGAATTACAGATAGATATTACCGGAATGAACAGTATCCCGCCGAGTCGTCGAAATTTGCTACCTTTAGAGACAGAGGTCACTTGCGCTGCTCTAAGCGGCAACGGCGCGTGGCTAGTCACATCCGAGTACAGAAACGACGGCCTCATGTACCCTGAAGAAATGCTCAAGTTTTGGAACCTACAGCAAAAGAGCTCTTCTCCGTTCAAACTAAACACGTGCGTCAACCTCTCCCACGGTGGATGCAATGTAGTCTCTCTAGCACTAAACTTTAAAGGCGAATTTTGCGTGTCTGCCGGCGCCGATCAGAAATTCCGCGTCTGGAAAAGAGAAAACAAATCATCCAAAAAGTTCACATGGAGCTGCTTGACTGCGTGCTACTACTCTTCGGGGATTGCGCAGTTTCTATCCAGTAATGTTCTGAACAGCTTCAAAATAGGTGATGGTTTTCTTTCGGGCGAAGCTGAAGACTTTCCGTACTTGACTCAGAATAATAAACATAATGACATTATTACGAAACTTTTCAACATTCATAAAGAGCAGTCTTTATTCGACGCTGAGGTTTTTGATGCTGATGTGAAGAAAGATGGCGATTACGACATGGGAGGTGTAGCGGTATCGCAAGATGGTTCTCTTATAGCGGCGTGGTTTGGTTGCAAGTTAACGTTATGGGATACGCATCTGTGTAGTCTTAGGACTTCTCTATCCCATCCTGCTTTGCGGCCTAAAGGACTTCATGTGAAATTTGGTAATCACGACGCAGCTCATTATGTAAGTACATTAAAAATACTTTAAATTACTTATAATATAACAGCAGGGCAGTAAGAGGGAGACATACAACAACATGATTTTCTATTTACACACCAGGGGCCCAATTCTGCTAATGCTTAGTCACAATGGTATTCCAGTGGCGTTTCAATGGTAGTGCTGTTTTACACAGTTCTTGTTACAACAGTGTAAATAAACACACTACTATTGAAACACCACTGAGAGACGATTATGACAATAATTTAGCAGAATTGACCCCCAGCTGTATTTCTTATACTTATGTTTACAAATAAATGATTTGTATTTGTACAAGAAGCTAATGGCGCCGCCTCTGTAGCCGTAGCATAAGCGACTTTTATCGAAATCTTGTAGCTTGATAATGTACCACTTACACTGTCCTGCTTACACCTTAGTGGGGTAAGCAAGATAGCAATATGCGCCACATCATTTCGCGTGAGATGGTGGTGGTCAAGTTATCTCCGCTGGTATAAAAATCTATTGATTGGTGTAAATCAAATCAAAACTTGACATACGTGTCATTTTGACACGTAATTGACCATTCAACAGATTTTTATACTAGCGAAGGTGGCGCCGTTTTCGTGAGTCTATTGCAATATTTTATCAATGTATAATATTTATTTTTCAAAGTATTTAGCAGTTGTGGAATATTTTGAAAGTGCTGATTCTAAGTAATCGTCTCTCTTTCAGTTGGTTTGTACTACGGAACAGTGTCTTGCAGTGTGGAGTCTCCTGTCGCTCACTGTAAAGTGGTTAGTCCGAATAAACCCCACAGACCTGACAGCCGATCCATTCTCCAACAAAATGGCCATCACCACTTCCAACAATGATAGTAAGTGTTATTTTACAATGCTTTATCAGTTCCAATGGTTCTAATAAAAAAATATTTGATTTACACACGACGACAAGTCAAACTTACAGTGTGACATTGAGATTCAGAGCCCATAAGACTCCAAAGTGCAATTATAAAGCCTGACGTGCTGTTGTCAGTACAATCTACATAATATTAAGCAAACAGTTAAACTACGAAACTTATTCGTATACTATTTCAACATGTATAAGATTAATATGTTGTCAACAGGGGGCCAACCATCGACTGCAATGCGATTCATTTTAGGTTATTTTCCGGTAGTAAGAGAGAGACGCCGCTATACGCGACGTATGGCAGCATCTCACTCTTACAATCTAAAAATAACCTAAAAAGAATCGCACAGTTGATGGTAAGGCCCCTGCACCACGACCACCTAACGGTATAGCTTGTGCTATCGCTATAGCTATCAAACTTCAAAGTCTCATAAAACCCTTCAATAATAGGGTTTTTGTCTAATTCCTCCATATTTCTATTCATCTATTGGATTCACTATTGCATTTTTAGTATGAAAGTGATAACGTCAGCGAGAGCCCTTGTAGGGGGTTTGAAAAATCGATAGCTATAGCGATGTCACAAGCTGTACCGTTAGGCGGTCGGGGAGCTGGTCTGAATTGTTTTAACCTCTTTTGTTTCAGTTTTCGTATTCAGTCCGCATAGTCCTTCACCGATATTGTCAAGAAAATGTTTGCTCAATCCGAAGACGGGTGTTTTCAAACTGTGCACGTTCGGTGCTTCCACTGATGATGATGTTAGACTTTATGTAATGAGGAATGATTCTGTAAGTATGCTACAACTTATTAAGGTTTACTGACCTGGCAAAGTAAAGCTGCGGTTCCACGACCCAAACTTACGATGAATCGGACAGACAGAAAAATCGCTACAGACTAGCTAGACGATTCTCGTAGTGCGATATCCTCGGGATAAGCTGATCTGTCAGAAAACAAGTCGTACCGTAGAACCTCTTAAAGAGGGTGATCCATTTGCGAACCGGCGAGCCAACTTTTTTTTATTGTCGGTTTGCCGGCTCGCTGGGTTTTGTTGGTGATCCATTGGCGAGCAAAACAGTTTACTCTCGGTTTTTGAATTTCAAGCATGCCCAAAGAGTCAGCGAGCAAATCCGCAGACTTTTAAAGGCTTCATTGGCGGTCTAAGTCTTTGGCTCCTTAGGCTCGCGAGTTTATTGGCGAACTGGTGGTTTTACTCGCCAATGGATCACCCCCTTTGGAAATACATCCTACATTCCACAAAGGTGTTATTTACTGATTGAGACTAGTTATAGCGACCACAATGCTTAAAAGTTTAGTTTCCAGTAACTTTATTTTAATACATACTCCTGTTTTGAAGGTAAGATTAGATTATCCAGTTGCAGCTACTTCCATCTAATCTTTATTTACATAGCATTTAAGTTGAATGTGGCTAAAACTGGGCTTCTTCCTTAGTCATATATTTATTTATAAATAACGTGTTTACTTGAATTTCTAAATAAGTAAAGTAAATGTCTCATTTGTAGGAAATATACTGTTTGGAGCCGGAACTCAAAGAAGAAGGTCGTTTAGAAGTGATGTCCCTTCGTATACTACCCACATCCACCTTTAGTACATTGCTGGCTGAACAACAGTTATCAGAAGTCCAGCCCGCAGCGCCTCTAGACTCCCAATCATTCGACGTCAATTCTACCGGACACGATGCCTTATTACAGGTAAAATAAAATAGGCCTTAATTCCAATGGACTAAGATCCACGTTTCTAGTAAAGTCTTACAATATGTTGTATTTTCTCTAAAGTCCATTTTTGCACAGCAATAATTGTTGATATCAATTCATAATGATTTAGATACAGATGTCTAGACGATAAATGGTAGAGAATATAATGTTTACTTTTAGTTATCTTTCAAATGATATATTTGTTTAGCAAAATTGGTTATGGGTACAGTTAGCAATTTTATTTTACTGAATTTCAGTAAGCTGCTATTTACTCAAATTGTAAATTAATGTCTCATGGTTATCCATTTTTTACGGGGCCGATAGCGCAGTGGTACTGACCAAGTTTACTGAGCTTTCGTGGGTTCGATCCCACCCTGGACAAATATTTTTGTGATGAACATTTGTGTTTCTTCCGTGGTATATATTGTAAAATACCTTCGTTAGTTCTGATAACCGTCACCGTAACTGATGGAGAAAATTATTTAAATAATAATTCTCTCTCTTTTTCAGTTCCTAACTGCTTCTCCACATATGGTGCCGCCGGTAAGTTTGCTTTGTACATCTTTTCTACAAAACATGTCTGGGCAACAGCAGCCTGAAGAAACACCAGATGACGAAGAACAGACTATGGAGGTGGACTCTGATTCCGACGACGAACGTCAAGAAGCCCCAAAACTGAACGGACCCTTCGCTCCAAAAGTTACACAATTTTGGACTCCGAACTACGAAAGCATAAAGGAAAAGAAATTAAAGAAAATCTTAAAGGAACCATTTTTGGACTTGAATACAACAGAGACTATGTTTGGTTCATAATTTTAATAAAATTTCTAATGTTACATTATATTGTTTAAATCATTTCTTTAGCCACTTTTCTGCTCTCAGTTAAAATTCGGCGTGATAGAAATAAATGTAAGCTGGTCAGGCAGGATTTACACTTTTTGAGAGCACCCTTATGTCGATCGTAATAGCGTCGGTTTAAGTAGTGCAAAACCTAAGGTGTTGTTGACTGAAAGAAAGAGAGAAAAGTATTTACTTGATACACACAAAATGTTACTTCTTAACAAAGAACATATTATTTTGCATGCATCAAAATGGTCTCCGCTCAGCATATGTCTGGAGCTCTATTTCTGAATCGCTGATATGACAGCGTTGGCGCATGCGACTTAAGCCACGCGTCGCTAGCTTTATTTCGCTCGCCTGCAACGTTTGGGTGGGGGCACTCGTGGTCAAGCGATTCAAAAATATAGAAATTCAAATGTCGAACGAAAATCCGTAGAAACCAAGCGCTCGACGCGCGACGAGTGAATAAAAAAGAAACGCCTGGAGCTCTATTTTTGAATAGCTCGTATGGCTTAAGGCACACACATGCGACTTAAGTCACGCGTCGCACGCTTGTTTCGCTCGACTGCAACGAGTGGGTGAGGGCACTCGTTGCGGTCGAGCGACCCAAAAATACGGAAATTCCTATGTCGAACGATAATCAGTAGAAACGAAGCGGTCGAGGCGCAGCGAGTTAATCAAAAATAGAGCTCCTGGTCTTCAGCGGATGCCAACTCTTAGAATTAAATAAATGAAAAAAATGAGCCCAACTGTACCTAATCCCGTAAAGTATGCATAAACAGTTCATATATGTTTTATTATTATTCAATGTCCGCACTGCTGGGGTACAGGGGTCTTACCATCAACTCTGCGATTCTTTAAGGTTATTTTTAGGTTGTGAGAGTGCGATGTTTACAGTGCGAATAGCGATGTCTCACTCTTACTACCTGAAAATTACCTAAAATGAATCGCATTACAGTTGTTGGTAGGCCCCCTGGCCTTGTCTATGGATGAGATATAAAGAGAATGGTTCATTTCATACCCCCTTACGCAGGCCCCGCGTAGACGAGACTGCAAATGCAGACGAGACCAACTTAAGCTCGACCGAGGTAATACACTTTAGGTCACCAATCCCATGAGCGACCACGGCGAAAGTTGTAGGCCGAACGCGAAAATCCGCTGTATCATCGAGCTCCTCTCAAAAATCTCTCTCACTTTCTACACATAAATATATTAATAGGTTATTCCCCTGAGTAGATGTTTACTAAAAATACTTTTTCCTTTTTTGCACTTGGAGTTAAGTAAATGTGCTACCTATCTTTTATTTATACAGCAAATAATATAGTCATAGCTTTTTATCTGATCTGACTGCATGTGCAAATATTTTCTGTAGAACAACTTGCTTTTAAATCAGAATCATTGTGATGTAATTTATTATCCAACACTAGCAGAACGCTACACTATGGAGTTATTAACATACGACGAAGTTGAAATAATAATAAAACAACTTGGCTACAGAAAACCATTACATTGGACATTGACAGATTTTTCTGATACCCTAGTAGGATATTTAGGTGAACATTTAACATTAACAGTGCACGTTCTGTGTGACGAAGGGACGAAAACACAAATCAAGTGCTTCGTGAAATGTATACCCAGGTTTGACGAATGGAAAGCAACATATTTGAAAGAGCTATCGTTTTTTAAAAAGGAATACGTAATGTTGAACGGGCTTTTCAGGAAATTTGAAAATGGTGAGTTTCAGTGTCTCGATTTTGGTGGCACTTTCATTGGCAGATATGATAGATATTGGAGTGACATCAGCGTTCGTATTGAATTACCTAAATTAATAGAAACAAAAATTATGTTGGTTGTTGGTTCGATTTCCTTATTTTTAGCTGTTTCAGTATTCTTGACTCTCATTGTGGTGACAGTACTAATATCTTTTGTAGGATCATCTAAGTGGCGCCCAACTTGTTTGTTCGTCAGAGAAGACCTTTACGTATTTGAAGACGTTACTGATTTAGGATACAAAATGCCAGATCACCGGCATACTCTTACAATAAATGAGTTGGAGGCTTGTGTGATGACTCTGGCTAAGTTTCATGCCCAGTCTTACATCTACGAAGAAAAAAGAAGCAAGGAACTTGGGAAAACTTTTAGATTATGGGACGAATATAGCGAGAATTTGCAAGAACCAGAAAAAGGGATGAATTGGAGAAATGCAGGAAGAAACGCAGTAATAGACTACTTGAAAGTCTATTCGAAACATAGATATAATCCTAAGTTTATCGAAACGGTTGAATCTGTAGTTAGTAAGCTTTACGATAAAGCTTGGTTTCTTATGATGCCGAGTTCAACATACAGAAACGCTGTGGTCCATCGCGATCTTTGGACAAATAATATATTTTTGAAAGAGGAAAGAGGTGGCAACATTCATGCAATATTTGTTGATTTCCAGACTGTTATATATTGCTCTCCTATGCTAGATTTATCATCACTAATCTATTTTAACACATTAAGAGATGAAAGGGAAAGTAAAATTACTGAATTAATAGCCATTTATTATGAATATTTGTCTAAAGAACTAGCAGCGTCTGATGTTGATGTTAACACAATAATAGATAGAGCAACATTACAACAATGTTACGAAGATAGCATTCCGTTTGCACTCGTTCAAGCATCACTGATCATACCTATAACCACTATGGAGGTAGAGATGCGTGAAAAAATATTCAGCCACCCTGAAAGCTCCTATAGGGTAAACGAAGTGTCTCGTACCGTAGAAATCATTGACACTGCGATGCAAGATATTCGATACCGAAACCGTGTAACTGATCTGTTTGAAGAGATTGTTGATCGCTATATAATACCTAATGGTATCTGATGTTGAATTATGTGTTTCCTGAAATTCTAAAAGGTACAAGTATTGAGATAAACGAAACTACCTAATAAGACGTCTACAACACAGGTTTTGGTCTTTGATAGTTCTATTTAGGGAAGCGAGATCCATATCACCTCTCTACAATGCTTACGTTTGCTCCTCGTCATCTTTATCTTGTTATTTTCTCCTCGATACGTACATTTACACCTATAGCTTTGTACCTTATCTACGGATTTTCTGTTTGTTTTACAACTCAGTTAAGTCTTTCACATGACTTCTGGATTTGGTAAACAAACAAAGTTAACAGAATTCAAGTAGCATCTTATCATTTTAGATAATTCTCTGTTTGAATTCTCTACAGACGAACCAATAAACTAAGAGAGTTATCTATTATGTAAATTATTTTAGCTAGTAATAAAGATGTTATATGGTAGACGTAACCAGTCTTTCACTACATGTACCTTCTTTTAAAATGGACGAACAAAATTCGTACGGAATAAATCAACTCGGCGAAGAAGACGTAAAGTTAATTATAAAAAAAATTGGTTATGTAAATGAAGATGTTTCCATAGATGATTTCGTTATCGACCATGCTAGTACCAAAATGTTGGGATTCCTATGTGACTACTGGAAATTAAAAGTTAATCTCTCCTTGGACAGCTTTGAAAAAAAAGTTTTGCATTTCTTCATAAAGGCAGTGTCCCTAAATGCTGCCAAAGCAAATATGGTCAAAGAATTGAAACTTTTCAAGAAAGAAGCTTTTTTTTATTCTGTTTTAAAAGAGAGGATGGAGGTTCCTGGTGAGTTTTTCTATTTTATTTATTAAATAGTTGCAAGTAAAGTTAAAGTACACCTATTTAAAGTACACCAAAGAAGTAAGTGTAATTTTATTTGTTTTTAGGATTAAGACCTTGGAGCGCTAAATTCGTAACATCCTTGGAAGACTCATTGGTTTTTGAGGATTTAAATGCCTTGGATTATAGAAGCTGTGACAAGTTCGAGCGATTTGACACACCACACACTTTGTGTGCTTTGGAGACGTTAGCCAGATTTCACGCGTCATCTATTGTACTTGAAAGTAGAAAAACTAAGGTCTTAGGGCGCCCTTATATCATACACAAAGAATTTGAACAGTTTTTAGACAAAGGTGGATATAAGGAAAACGATATTTGGTTTCAACAATGCATGAATGGCGCTCTAGAAGCAGTCTTGGCTTTCTCGACATATGCTACTGAAAAAAGTAAAGTTCAGATAGAAAGTACGTGGACGGATGTTTGGCTCTCTGCCTTGACTTTGGGCAACTGTTCTACTAAATACAAAAATGTTATTTGCCACCGCGATTTGTGGAACAACAATATTTTATTCCATTATGAAAAAGTGGAAGATTCATTTCTACCCGATGGCTGTGTGTTGGTAGACTTCCAAGCAGTTCGATGCCAGCCGCCTGCAGCAGATGTTATGCTTCTTCTATATTGTAATTTAGACCCTACTTTCAGGGAGGAACATTTGCAAATGTTTTTAAACCATTATTATAAGGAACTAAAAGTAATTCTAGCTAGTTGCGATATTTCTTTAGATGACATAATGACTGAGAAACTATTCTTTGAGTCAGCCGAAGAGCAAAGACTTTGGGCTCTAATATTATGCGCATGTTTGATTCCACAATTTTGGATCAATGACGATTTAACTACCCAAATTTTCACGGATACAACGCAATTCGAAGAAATAATGTCAAGAAAGAAAGGTGCTTTCATTAAAAATATTATGGAGATCAATACTGATTACCGAGAGAACGTTTTAGAAATATTTGATGAGATAGTAAAAGAATATTGCCTGCGTGACCCAGAATAACAATTCTGTACTTCTCTGATAAAAAAAATATTGCAAGCCATAACAATAATTTTAGTTCGAAAACTAGCTACGTCCATATTTTGATAAACCCTTTTTTCCTGAATACCTATTGTTTTTCGCTCTTGATGGACTCTTCATGTTTGAACCTTCTATAACTCCAATCAGCGTTGGGCACAAATTTGTTGTCTTCAAGTTTCCGCATGCCGTACTTCCTATACCAATGATCGTCATTTCTTCGGCTGTAGATACTGCAAAAGGGTCGAATCAACAAAATGTATAGAAGCTCTACGAAGCTTAGGAGACTGGCTCCTAAGAACAGACCACCTGTTCCTCCAGTTGAGACTAGAAAAAGAAAATACGATTATTGAAACCATTTATTTGTTTTTTATTATTTAATATATATGTGTAAAATAATGATAAATACAGTTTATATTAAAGCAGTGTTGGCTCTCAAGCCGTTTTCTAATGCTCCTTAGGTTAGTAAGTTCAACTGTTTATTTTACAACTTTAAGACTACTTTTGTTATTAATCAAGTTCCTACTTACCCACTAAGTCCAATGCACCACGCACTACGTTTCTCTTGTACCTCTCACTGGGTAACATTGCAAGGCCGATCTCGACTGTGGCAAAAGACTCGGTAGTAATACTCTTGAAGTCCTTTACAGTCGTTATTTCCGCTTCAGTACATGACGGCAGGCAATCGCAGTACAATCCGGAACGGGAAGACCATTCGGCTTTGAGGACCTGTAAAATTTATATTGATTATTTTCTCAATCGGGGAAAAAGGCTCTAAAAACTGGGGGGTTTTTTTTTATTTATGGTAACGGTACGTGAGAGTTAAGTAATGTTTAGGCCTACATTAGGCTTCTGTGTTGGTTGGCTGGTGTTGTATAGTTAACATTTTATCGTGTATTAGTTGGAAATAGTTGTATTTTCTATTACTTACAGAGAGTATATTGACGTGGTTGTTCAAACATATGATTCCACTAATGTTGCATCTCATGTAATCCGGAACATTGGGCATGAAGAAGTTAGTGCAGTTGCAGAGACGAAGCTGAGCGTTTTTTCTACACTGCACTGTACAGGCGGTATAGGAGTAATACGCGTACACATCCAAGAAGTTTTCATCGGTGTAGCGACATTTACGCTTGTCTGGCTTAATCATCCTGGCGCCAACATCATTTTCGATGTTGCGAATTGTTATTAATCGCCTGAGAATATTTAATGGATTATTGCAAAATGTTGTCGGTCTATGAACAATATTACTAGAAGCAGTTCTAATTTATTCAAACAACATTATAAAATTTGCAATTACAATGCTCGTATAATAACATTATATTCGACTAAAACTATCGAGTTTGACTATACTGAATACAAAGTGAGCTTATGCTGATAAAACGAAACATAAGATTTATATTTTTTTATTACTTACCACCAAAAGAGTAGATTTTATTTAATATTTTTGTGAGTTATACTAGGAACTTGGGAAGAAAATATTAATTTACAGGTAGTTAGGGTAACTAAACTAGGTTCTTTTTACAAAAATTAGATTACCTTTGACTCATTTCAGGACCTACAGCCAGCACGTCTGAACTCATAGTCGTTAGGGTAGGCACCTCTTCTTCATTGAGCACGTATATGTTGGCAGTCACTAATACGTCGAACTTAATGGTTCCTGGACCCGTAGTCCTGTTGCTGATCATTGGAAATTTGGGGCTGCGTTTATCACTGTAAATGTCATTAATGTTCGCAGCTTTAGTTCTTCCTTTCACCTTTTTGGAAATTTTGAATGTACCTTTATTTACCATTGACTTGAATGTAATCACGAAGGCCTATCAAAGCAATTGGGTGGAATAAGTACCTACTCTAATTTCTTTTATTATCATCACAAGCTTTGTCAGTTTGACCGAATTCAGGTTTCACCGAATTCATTTGGACGAAGAAACTAGCGGAATTACATAATAAGTATTTCTTGTGAGTTTTTTCATGAATTATTTAAATATATTGCCTGCGTGGTGCGGAATAACAATTCCTGTATTGAATTGTCTTAAACCGAAGTATACTTATAGGTATACTTTGATCCAACTTACCTTCCTTGGATAGTGTTGATAGCTAGACATACTCCGACCTCGGTCTCCATCGGCCTGAAGTAATCGCAACAAGCAAACGGTTGTCCATTCCACGAACAGTTTGTCAAGGTATTTTCGCAACTACTTCGAACCTAACATAATAAGCAGTCATCAATGAAGAACAAGTTAGATAACCGCTCCTTTTCATTTCAAGTAAAAAAAATGTATTTTTAATTTCTGTTAAATTTTATTATCATGATTGTTAATTTACCTACTACTTACCTACCTACTGTATTTTTTTAAAATAAATTGTTATTATTGTACCGTGTTTATGATAAATCGATAAAAAGAAGATTTCAGTAGTTATTTTTCATATTTACCGAGTCAGCATAATATCTGAGATTATCTGAAAAACATTCGGGTAAAGGGTTTTCTAAACCACAAAATTCTGAAATGTAATAGGTAATGCCTTTGAAATACGCCAGTTCTTTTAATACTTCTTCCATATTAAAATCATGCTCTGATCCCCATATTCTGAAATAGGAACAATAATTTATGATTTTTGGGTTTCTGCACTTACAATGCTATTTTAATGTTTATATTATGATAAAATATTGATACTTAAAAATTGAAAAAAAAAAACGACTCGGCTCACAAGTTATTCTCAGATTGCCTGATCAGATAGCTGGCCCAGCATGGGCATCATAACAAAATTTTGACTCGTCTTGTCACGTCAAACAACAACAGCAACATGGTTGAAAAGCGAAAAAAAAATGGTCACATGATGGCCGTCCCGCACTGATATCAATGTTGCTAAATCCTACTCCTACTAAGATGTCTGTTACGCTTTTATGCAAAATCTACTGAACGGAGCTATATACATTTTATCCCGATATTCCTACGGGAACGGGAACCACGCGTGTAAAATTGCGGGTTAGCTTGCAAATAAAGAAAGTTCCGCGAATATTGCTTGTCTTGCAACTTCTAGGTCTTGGTTTTGTTTATCCTAAAATACTCACCTATCAGAAATTTCCTCGATACGTTTTGTGTTATCATTTTCGCACACTGCTACTGAAGGAAACTGTGTATTCCAATCTTTGTATGTAGTTTCCACGACAAAAGAAATGGGATGGTTCAGGAAAGCGTCATATTGGGCTACGATTAACAGAAAGGAGCCGTACCAAGACAATCCCACAAACATCAACCAGAAAAACCTGTAATTCAAATTCAGATAATACGAATTCTATTGAGGTGTATCTAAAATATCTTGAAATTAGAACATTTAGGGATTAGAGACATCTCTTCGAAATCTTAAGCTAGTAAAGTGTACCAGACTTAGCTAATTTTAACAAGAAATAAATTATAGTCTTTCCGTATTGGTTCTTTCAGTCAGTACATAGAACATGGAAGTAATAAGTACTAATTACATATTACTTCCTTGACATGACAAGAAGAAGCATCCTACTATGACAGAATTGACAGACGAATGAATATTTGCTTTGCCATTCTCTTTTCTAACACTGATTTCAAAATACTGTGATTTTTTATTTATAAGCTTTAACGTTTCTGATTCCTCACCTTTCGGTCCAGTGTCGTTTTGTGTCCGCTATAAACCTGAAGCCATGTATGGAAGTGGTATCAGGTAAACTTCTTATACCATTCCACCATATTACGAAAGACTCTTTAAAAGACTCCCTAGGCATGTCTATAGTTCTTAAATAGCCAAAATAAAATACCAATCATACACAACCAACATTTATTCGTGCGTAGCAACAATTAAATCTAATCCATAATCCAAATCGAATAAAGAGTAATAACAAACAATATTGACTCATAGCAGAGATTTTTATCCTATTGAAATCGGCACAGGTGTTTGATTTTCTATTCTGATAGTGCTATTGTGCCATACAAGTAGGGATATTGTGAATGTCCACTCCGTGTTAATATAGCTACGATCGGTGATACGATTATAAATCATAATGTGAGGTTTTATCGATCATTCTTCATTTTTGGTAACCTTTTACTGTTACCATTATGTTTGTTATGCTAACTCATACGTTTGATTTCGAGCCGAAGTTTTTGACTGACGTTTTTTAACAGACTTAAAAAAAACGTACGATAGTAACGTAAGAACGTAGTAATGGCTGAACCGATTGAGTTAAACCAACCGTTAATTATAAAGAATTTGTGATACATATTTGGTCCCATTTTTTTTTTAGTTTTCAGGAAATCTTGAAAATACTGACGTTTCCGTTTTTATCCTTTTGTATATTTTATCATAACGTCCGTATTATATTCATGATTTTAATTGAATGAGTTTATTTTCAACATTGTAAGTGCTCGGTGCTATTTCGTTCCAATAAATAGGTGTATTTTTCGAGACGCGTTCAAAGCGCGCAGAGTGGTTGGAACTCGTTGTGTTACTCATATTTTCCTTCCTGCTCCTTATTTCTCGAAGTAGCTTAACACTGTAGAAGTAGAAAAATTCCAGGACTGACACGAAACTGAATCCGGTCACGAAACCGCAAGTCGAACCGATGTTGCCTGGAAATTAGAAGATATAACAAAATAGTTTCTTTGATAAATTGTCGCAAGCTCACTCTAACGGGGAGACCCGGAATCTTTGGATGTATGCAGTGTTGGGCATAGTTAACTACTATTTGGTAATCTAACTACTAACTACGATTAAAAGTAGTTACTACAAGTAAGTAGTTATGATTACATGTAATCTAACTACAATAATCAAGATACAAACAGTAGTTGTTAATCCGATTGCTGAAATCGAGTAGTTATAACTACTGATTACTTTCATTCTAAGAAAATCCTAATTTATAACTAAATATGTAAAAAAGTTAAAAATTAAAATGATAAAAGAAATGGCTAACAGAAGATGTTTTATATTCTACAAAATAACCTCTAAATCGATGGTATAACAAAAACCATTTTTAAGTTTTTTACTATGGATGAATATAAAACTTCGATTCGTAAATAGATATTCATACCATTTAGTAAGTCACATGATCAAGGGTGCGATTTAATCGTATTAATTTGACAGTTCATATCGTAGATTACATTTTGCCCTACACTGGATGTATGCAATACTCTTATAACTAAGATGAACTAAACTTCTGAGAAGGCAACTAAATCTTTCCTGCATTAACAGCTAGGTTTCATACAGGTTCAACATAATACAAAACAGAATGACTGTCCAGTTTTAATAATCTCCCCAATAAGGGTAGGTAGTAAGAAACTGCTTAAACATGGCATCACTATATACCTAAATTGGCTTGGACGAATGTGGTTAATTCGTCCAAGCTAAATGCTAAAAACAAAACTCACTTATCAAATCGAACCACTTCATGATGACATTTTGGCCATAACAGTCGGCAATATCCCGACCATAACGGATTTGTACTATTGAGGTTGACGACAGATTGACACCCCTTCTGCAATGTGAAAAGATTACCTTTTTCTTTTACACCTGCCTACATGGTGGCTAGAACGACATTTCACAAAGCTAGACATTGAGGAAGAATGCTGATTTTGGTAATGCTTCCGAAAGATAGAGCCTTTTATTTCTTTTCGAATCCTATGTTCAATTAACAATCATTCATCTACAAATCATATATAAAAATAAAATCTCTGCGGATTTTTTAATCATTCATATTTTAATGTCAATATAAGTCATATATTATAATATTCAGTCTAGGCTGTTACAAGCACTTATGAACGTCAAAGAAGCTACGCCATCGGTTCACAAACCCTATGGCGGGAGACCTTGTAACGAGAAGAACCGGCAAGAAACTCATCAAGGGCTGTTTTTTTCCCCCTGTTTTATTTTATACAGAGTCGTCAAATTGAAAAGTGACCTAAACATATCAGTAAGGTTAATTTCCATCACAAAAAGAAAATACTAATTTAAATATTACATTTTATGGTTATTGTCACCGTAAACATTTTTAACTAGCAAAGAAAGACTTGTCTATCATACATTACAACATTTCTCGCATTACAAGATTACTGTACTGCAAGTTGTGAGGTACATACATGTCAGTATCAATTTATTTTAGATAAAAATATTTAGGTGTATTTTAATTGCATGTGAGTTATTTATAAGCTCTACGAAATAAGTAAGTGAGTAGATATAAAAACTTCAGGAATAGCACAGTAGAATACTATTTCTATTGTAATTATACTGTGTTTGTTTGCAGCAGCTCATCAGTAGCTCCATGTTTTTATTAGCACCATGACAACCTCTGCCGTAGCAACCTTTGTCTAAAGTTTGTAAGGTCGTAAGGTGTACTCTTTGTGCTTACACATCTCTTCAGTCTTCATTGTTATCAGCAAAAAATGTGACAGTAAAATTTAAATTTGATTGAAACAATTTAATATCTGCTTTAATACTGGATTTTTATTTAATATGGCTAGTGGAAATATAAAGGCGGGTCTCACTACAGCAGATTTCGAAGTGTTTGGTCGAGTGCAAGGGGTGTACTTTAGGAAACATACGCAAAGAAAAGCGATCCAGTTGGGATTGAAAGGCTGGGTGATGAACACAGCTCAAGGTACAGTGGTTGGACAGTTACAAGGCCCTTCTTCCGCCATCGAAGATATGAAGGTTTGGCTCCAAAAAGTAGGGAGTCCAAAATCGAGGATCGAAAAAGCTGCGTTTCGAAATGAAGGTCCAATAAACAGCTGTGCTTTTAGAACTTTCGAAATTCGACGTTAGACATTTTTTATATCCTTTCTCTTTTGATACCTTTTTAATAAATTTCTACATTAACACTTATTTTCGTGTATTTCTTGAATTTGCAGCAGAAATGGTCGGGTCGACTAATCTTAGAAGACTAGGTAATAAGTTTTTGTATTAATTCCTTATCGTCATTTTTAGCATCGATCGATGGATGGTTATATCTATAATAATAGCTAATATTATTTCATTCCCTCCACCACGCGGCAGCATTTCCGTTAACCCAATCATTCGGGATAAGAAATAAATTCAAAGATCTTGAATTTTATATTGACGATCTGTTTTACAGATGTATTTACTTACAGCCAATTGTCCCTATCTGCGTCCTGATCCAAATTAAGTAATTCCGGGTATATCTTGACGTTATAGAAATAGTAGTTGTACGCGGTTTTAGAGCAGGTGGGATAGCACATGGGGCAGTGGACCCCACCACCCACTAGATCCAACTCTAACTCCGCTGGCGGGTTTTTGGTATACGGACGCACTGTCACCGATTGAGCTGGAAGTAAATTTACTTGATCACTAGTCTAGTTCCCTCGGAATTAAAACTATTTGCCGTTCTAGAAATAGAAGTTGTACGCTGTTTTGGAGCAGATGGGGTAGTGAACCCCGCCACCCACTAGATTCAACTCTAACTCCGCTGGCGGGATTTTGGTATACGGTCGCACTGTCACCGATTGAGCTGGAAGTAAATTTACGTGTTCACTAGTCTAGAAATAGTAGTTGTACGCAGTTTTGGAGCAGATGGGGTAGCACATTTGGCAGTGAACCCCGCCACCCGTTAGATTCAACTCTATCTCTGCTAGCGGGTTTTTCGTGTACGGTCGCACTGTTACCGATTGAGCTGGGAGTTTTATAGAGATTAAATGTAAATGTAAAATAAAACCAACAGCTAAGAAACCCAAGTCCTAAGGCCGTGCTAAATCAATCGCTATAGAGGCAAAGACTCGCGCTACAAGTGTAGCTTTATGCTCTTGAGTTCTAGACTATACCTACAATTCATATTTTTCTCATCCTCCATAATATCAACTTATCATCATTATCAATTTTACAATTTTTTCGTTATTGTATTTCCCCTCTTGCAATACCTAACATCAAGTGTAATGCGATTCATTTTAGGTTAATTTCAGGTAATAAGAGTGAGACGCCGCGAGACCACAGGTCACTAAAAATACACGTTAAATTACCGTAGTATATCTTCAAGCAGGGTATGTCAGTTAAGTCGCAAGTTCTTGAAGTAGCCAACTTTGGTACATTGAAAGGAGTGCAGTTGCACTTCTCCAGAAGGAACAGCATACGACACTTGAGCATGCAATCGCTGTACGTGTAAAATGCCAGGTAAGAGGACTCGTCGAAAAACAGGCATTTCCTCAACGAAAGAGGTACGTGTCGGATGTCTCTTTCAGCCTCCGTTATAGTAGCTGTTACTAACACCGTCATCTGAAAAAAAATATTGAAAAAGTTAGGTAAGTAAGTACTTATCTAAAGAAAAATTCGTAGACGAATGTTTATGTACTAAAACATATCAGAACTTTGTTTTCATGTATACCTAGTTGATCTAATAATATTTGTATTGAAAATAAAGCCAAAATTAGACCTACTTAAATTTAAAGCATTCTAAAACCAGTTCATTCACTTAGAAAGGCACTTTTCATCCCAGTAGGCTCGAACCCAGAGGGGTGAAAATCGATTGCGTTAAAAGTCCGCCAGAAATGAATGTTGGCTTGTCGTGTTAAAGAAATCTGTATTTATTAACTGCCTCCTTACCTGTACGCTTGGATTTATCATCTGCATTCCAAAACTACCACTCGGCGAATCGGGAAAATCGTATGCATCGGAAAATTGTAGCTAAAATACAAAGTTAATTAAGTAACAATAGTTATTTGTTATGCAAGGCTGGAAAGTTGGAAATAAAGGTTTTAAATCTATAACTTTTTAAACAACGCTCCCAAAAGTAACTTTACGAGTTTACCGGCAACTGCCTAGATTACACAGGCGGGGAATTTCCTGATAGGCCAGTAGTTTTTTTTGGGAAACGTTTTTACGATCACTAATAAGGTTGAAGAAATAATTTATTATTCAATTGAAGTACCTATAAATGATCTATTTTTTATGAAGTAAAATTTTCTACTACTACTTTAAAAATAAAGCTCCTTAAAACCGGAAAATTCCCTGACTGTACATGAAACTTTGATATGGCTCTACCTGTGCTCCCTCGAGTGGTATATTGTAGTAAAAGTCATCGTTCTGTTCTAGTCGAATCAGTACCTTTAACCCTTGATCATAGTCAAAAGCCGACTTGTTTCCATACTGATACATATTTATAGTGCTCTCAGTGTTTTCTTTTCTAGAAATCAGTAAAAGAAAAGAAAAGCGTGTAGAAACTTATATAATTTCTCCGTAATTAATTATGTGTTTTGAGAAATACTTGTGAATGACTTATTTATAGGAAAAATAAGAATTTATAAACTATAGGCTGTTTTTAACCGCGTCTGTGGTCTAGTGGTAACAACCACCGGTATCAGACCCAGGGGTCCCGGGTTCGATTCCCAGCGGGAGTACATATTGTATTCGGTTTGGTTGGTGGAAGGACTCGTTGTAAGTCCGCCTGGCTAGCTACCACCATCTTGTCTAAGTCTGACGCCATAATAACAATGTTTTCAGCATTGTTGTGTTCCGGCAGTTAGAGATAAGATAGCCAGTTCCTCAATGATTGAGGATTCCGGGAGAGGCTCGCTTCCATATTCAGCCTTATCAATACTTAACATCAGGTATGATGAAGGCTAAGGAGTCTACCCGTCGTTCATAAAAAATAAAAATAAAAAAATATATATATATTTATCTAATTAACTTTTAAGATGCAAAAAGATTTTACATACTCCTCAAAGAGATAGTCCGTTTGTCTCAAATAGTTGAAAGTACAACAGTATCCATTCATAGTGAGCCGAAAATCGAATAGATTTGTGCAATTCATGGGATCATCGTTCCACGAGCAGCGCACCAACAGATCTTCACATTGGGGTGTCAACTGTACAAGAAACAACTACGTCAGCACATTTAAGTTTCCTCGCGCACTCATAATTGAAATAAACAACTTTTGCAGATTTTAAGTGCACTGTAATATTTACTCGAAACATATATTTAGTATTATAATTTTGGGTTGACTGTGACCACGGCAACTAAAAAAGAGCCGAAAAGGAGAGAAACCAAAAAATCCTAAAAACAACTACTTACTTCACTGTATGTAAACGAAAAAACTTAATGAAAAAATTTGGAACCTCTGAAGGGGTCTATCGGAAATAAGAAAATATATTAAGAGTTTGATTGAAACCAAAAATATCATAGCTTAATTATAACTTTTTAATTTTGCATTTTACAATGCTATTTTTATGTGATAATTTTTAATCAAGTAAATTAATTCAACGTGTTATCGTAGGTCTCTGTAGCATAATTGGTCAGTGCGTTGGGCCGGATTCCCAAGGATGCGGGTTCGAGTCCCGTCAGGGCGACATGAGACTACCTAGTTGCTTTTTTCTAGTATATTTACTTGATTAAAAATTATCACATAAAAATAGCATTGTAAAATGCTAAATTCAAAAGTTATAAGTAGATGGTAGTTTCATCTTAATCGATAGTCAAACATCTGTAAAGATGTTTCTTTCGAATGCGAGCATATATTTCTCTCATTGATGAAACGACGGTGGCCAACACCGTAGAAAAAGGTGAATATACTACAGAATTTCAACGTGTTCTCGTAGGTCTCTGTAGCATAATTGGTCAGTGCATTGGGCCGGATTCCCAAGGATGCGGGTTCGAGTCCCGTCAGGGCGACATGAGACTAGTTGCTTTTTTCTAGTATATTTACTTGATTTAAAATTATCATCATAGCTTAATTTGCCAAAGAAAATCATGCAAGATGATAATTATATTTTTGGTTTCATGGTTAGATTATGAATTTCTGTTGCCAGGCAACGCCTTATTCTACCAAACCAAAATATTATTTGTAAAGCCTGATCTACTGTGTGTACATACACAGAGTATATCTGGCTTTACAATTTACTTTGGAGAGCAACCTTATATCACTCGTAATAGCGGTGGGTTTCGAAGTGCAAGTGACGTACTGTTGACTGTACTACTAGTATCGGTTCCCAAAATAAATAATATCCCTATCCCTATTGTAATGTTACAAGGGACATCTGACAAAATTAGAATTCCTTAATAGACCAAGATGTATGGAATGGAGCTTAAACATGTTACGAAAGTAGATGAGCATGTTACAAAAGTAACTAAAGTTGTTTTCATGCAATACCTAGTTTTCATTCATGCAATATGTGAAATATAGGTATACCGCGCATATTGATTATCATGGTAAGTCGACCAATTAAAGATTACATTAATTGGCGCAGCTTTGCCTAACTTTGATTACTCAGTTACCTACTTATACAGTACTCAGGAATATTGGGAGGCTGCGGCTTCACAAGATCGTACCGACAACCATAAAAATTTAATACCATATTGCAAACATTTTGCAACTTGGTCCTTTGAGAGAGGGAAGGTGTTCTGCATAGGTATAACTACTGCGTTGCAATTAAAATTTGTTTGTAACTCTTACTAAAAATACAATAGGATATCAAGTTGGCTTGGTACATGCAAATTATTTACCATTTTTTTCTGTGGCAGAGCATAAAATAATATTCTAACTAGTGACAATTTGTACAGCCACCAAAAACCAGCGAATAAACACGCTACCTTGTAATGTCTGCAATGAACGCAGACTTAAATTTTAGCAAGGGACAAACATAAAGGTTTACGCATAAACTAGGGAATTTTACGGAAAACTGCAAACTTTTGAAAGACTTGTTCCCCGCTTGTAAAAGCTGGTGATCCTAAGATTGCTAAATGGACATAGGAAAATTCACTTATAAAAAGTTTACGTCCATTTGTATCTTCCCTAACCATTCCCCAAGTCCCCATAGAATTTTAGTTTGCCTCATTTTATCCAAGCAAGTCATTATAATGCCAGTAACTTACGTTTCTTTATGTTCATTAAACTGTATTGCATTATTTATGAGTCCCAACCCACCTAAACATTCAAAATTACTGCGGTATTACTATACGTTTCTTTTTTAGAAATAGGTACAATTAAGTGTAATAACAGAGCGCAACAGATATTACAATATATTAA
Organism: Chrysoteuchia culmella; assembly: GCA_910589605.1. Taxonomy (NCBI): domain Eukaryota; kingdom Metazoa; phylum Arthropoda; class Insecta; order Lepidoptera; family Crambidae; genus Chrysoteuchia; species Chrysoteuchia culmella. The sequence goes on along the minus strand of OU342651.1, from coordinate 12,248,979 downwards.
TTAAATTTACGTTTTTGCTCGTGCAATTATAAACTGCATAATATAAACTTTGAAATAAGTAGGTAACCTTGGGTCTACATAGCTCTTATTGCTATCACAGCAAAGGCCATGCGTCCCATTTTATTTGTACTCACTTTTCTTATGAGATCATTAGGTTGATAAACACCTAGAGCATCATGGATTTGCATTGCTGAATAATTGGTCTCCATTTGGAAATTGTACAACTGACCCAGTCCGAACAGCAACGATACCATTTCTGCCTCCGTGTAATTTTTATTGCGTTCTTCTTTAACTCTGTGAATCGCAAACAGTCAAAAAAAAATAACTGGGTAGGTAATAGTAAACTTAGGTAATATTTTGATTGCCTTAAAACATGTTATCGTACGGCGCAATGTCATTGAGAAATGGCTATATACCTGGCATCTTAGGAATACTAAAAAACATTTGATAAGTGATGAATTAATGTATCACTAGTTATCTCTTTAAAATTACTTACTCCTTTGTATGTTAATGCTACAGTAGCGCAAATGTAAAACTATTACATCAATTTCTTACATGTTTAAAATAAAAATAAAGCTTTTTACATGATCGTAAATCTTTATACATACAGCGATTTCGCCAATTCTTCAATGGCACGCTTGCTCATTCTGTTATTAGTGCATATTCCGACCGCAGGAAAAATAATATCTGTAACCTTTTTACCCTCCGGCATTTGTGTGGTGACCAATGGAGCAAGGTAAAAGGCCACGAAAGTTATCCAAACCAACGACACGGAAACTACCAAAGAGCCGACCATAGTAATAATCCATATTATTCTGGAACGCAAATGTGAGAAAGTAACGGTAAGTATCCTTAAATCTATTACATATTAGCAGAGATATGAATGCGAGACTTTAAACTTTTTGCAAGTTCATATGATATAACACCATGTGCTATACAAAATACAAAATACAAAATATCTTTATTTCTTTCATAAGGTACATGATTAATAAAGCTAGATATTGGATATTCCTTTTAAGTATATATATACTTGTGCCAGGAGTATCCGCTCCTCCATATCTTACATTACCTTATCTTATCTAATATATATTTAATGTACAAAAAAGAAAAAAAAATGTTTATTTATACATTGTGTGTGTGTGTGTGTGTGTGTGTGTGTGTATGTGTGTGTGTGGGTGTGTGTGTACGTGTGTGTGTGTGTGAGAGAGAGGTGATGCATGTTTATTATTTAGATTTTTTTAGTATGATCTCAGTTTCTTCGTAATTTAATGTTTTTAACCAATTTATAATTTTAACTTTGCAATCATGATAAGTTTTTGAATGTAAATCTAGAACTTTATTTACTTTGTTATACACAATCGCAGAATTACTTTTATATTGTATGCTAGCAAAGACAGTTTTTGTTGAAGGAACTTTTATTACTTTGTCTCTTCTTCTTTTGCGTGCAAGACTTGAATCAAAACTTGTCGATTTGTGTTTTTTCAAAGTTATTTGTAAAATATATAATTTACGAACAGATAAAAGGTCGCTTTCGTGATATAAATCCTCTGTCGGGTAGCGTTTTTTTTTAAAGTACATAACCTTTATTAAGGCCCGCTGGGCTCTTTCTACTTGTAAAAAATGTGTTTTATATGCACCTCCCCATATAGAGATGCAATAGATTATAATAGATTGTACAAGAGAGATGTATATTGCGTTTAAGGTATTTTTGTTATGGATGCTATTTATCTTAGAGTAGTCTGGTACTGTATGCCTAAGAGTTTTAAATATCCAAATAAGTTTTCTGATCCGCGATGACAATTGTTCAATATGGGGATACCAGGATAAATTTTGATCGATTATAATGCCTAAATATTTTACTTGCTTGTTTTTGTTAATTGATGGACAGCTACAATTATCACGAGAGCTCCTACATGAATGAATGGTGATTTTGTAATCCTCACTAGGTTGCGCATTATTGTAGATACTGTAGCAAATGAAATTGGTTTTATCAGTATTGAGCGTTAAAAGATTGTATTTCAGCCATCTGGCCACCACTGATAATCCTCTTTCAGTATCATTTCTGACATTCTCCCAAGAAGATCCAGTAAAAACAATAGCCGTGTCATCGGCATACGAAATTATTTTAGAGTTTTTGAGACACATATTGCAGAGATCATTAATATATATGAGGAACAAGGTAGGTCCCAAAACACTCCCCTGAGGCACACCGTATGACACAATTACGTCTTCACTTTGATGTGTTATCAATTTTACTCTTTGCTTCCGCCCGCACAGATAATTTTTGAATAACTCCAATTGATTTCCTCTTATACCAATCTTTTCTAATTTTTGCAAAAGGATGGGGATGGAGACTGTATCAAAGGCTTTTTTAAGATCGATGAAAACTGACAGACATTTTTTACCCTTGTCCATTTGATCTACTATATGGGAACTTAGTGATTCTACGGCATTTTCTGTAGATATACCCCGCCTGAAACCGAATTGATTTGAGGAAATTATATTATTAGTATTTAAATAATTTAATAATCTATTATTTATTAACCTTTCTAAAATTTTGGATAATACTGGTAACACCGCGATTGGCCTATAGTTGTTGATATCGTCTTTTGCTCCACCCTTGTGCACCGGGGTAATTATTGATGTTTTTAATGATGATGGAAATGTGCCGTACCGAAAACAAAGATTAGCAATGTGAGATATTATCGGGGATACTTCAAGCTTAATGTATTTAAGAAATCGTGTCGAAATGCCATCCCAGCCAGGAGCACTATCACTTTTTAAGGTAGATATTATACAAACAACCTCATCCGGATCTGTTTCTAGGAGCACAAGTGATTGAAGCGAGCTAGGTAATGTTCTCATATACCTGTCAAAATCTTCCGGTGGTATAGACGATTGAATGTCTTTGGCAAGAGCTTCACCTATGCTGGTAAAGAAGTTATTTACGTAGCACGCAGAATCTATTGGGGAAGATTTTATATACATTAACTCATGATTTGGACTCTTGTTTTTATTTGTATAAGTACTTTTTTTAATATTTTCCCAAAGAAGTTTAGTATTATTTATAGATTTTGTAAACAAATCTCTTTCGTATTTTCTTTTTAATTTTTTTATAAGACCGTTGCAGTAGTTTCTGTAACGGGTAAAGGTAATTTTTTTAATTTCATCATCAGGTTGTTCGCGAGCTTGTTTTTGCAATTTATTTCGATTCCTAATGCACCTTAGAATACCGGGAGTGATCCATGGCTTTTTAACACGTTTACTTTTTGGAATTCTCAAAATTGTAGTATTTTCCTCTACAGATTCTACAATTTTATTTATCAAGCAATCTGTAACTGTATCTGGATCATTGCAGAAAAGTAGTTCGTTAAGTTGTTTTTCTTGTAAACATTTAAGGGCTCTTTCAAAGTTAATTTTAGTTGTAGTTTTAGGTGCACAGATGGTGTTTTTAGCTTTAGATAATGATAGAAAAGTCGTGAAGTGGTCAGTTATAGTAGTTTCTAAAACTGCTACAAAAGCTGTCGTTTTTTTCATATTTATTTTAATCATGAAATGATCAAGACAGCTTTCTTTTCTAGTCGCTATAGTATGACCTGGCATAACACCGTATAGTCCCAAAGTATTAAGGTAGTAGATCCTATTTTTATATTCGTACGATGGCTCCGATGGTCTTGGTAATATATTAATATTAATATCACCTGCTATTATTATGTCTTTTTGCGAATTCATTGTAGCAAGATGATTAGATAATGAATTAGTAAAATTATCAGCGTTTGTGTTTGATGGAGAACGATATATACAGAGCACAATTTTATTTAACACTTCAACCTGCAAACAAGATGATTGTATCAATCGTATTTCAGTCACTTTGGCTTGAAGGTTATTTTTAATATAAACCACAACACCGTCGTTTTGGTTGTATTGGTAAGAGGTAGCATAAAATATATAGTTTGTAAGTTTAGGTATTGGTTTATTCGAGTTAAGCCGACATTCCGTTAAAATGATGACGTCGACATCGAAGTTAAGGTTACTTAAGTTTAGAATACAATCGTCAAAATTGTGATAAATACTTCTTATGTTTTGAGAGATAATTTTTAAATCATTGTTTTGTAACGGATAATAATTACTTAATTCAGAGATATCACACAGAACCGATTTTGCACAGTTAAGTTTATCTATGTCGTTAATTGCTTGTACTGTGCTATCCATATATAAAACTTATATGAACATGCCATACGTATAACATGTATATATATATAAACATAATATAATAATTACTTAAACAATAACGATTCTTACAAGAGTCAGTACATATTATTTTTTTCCTATATCTAATTAGTTTACGTATTCTAAAGTCGTTCCAAGTAAAGTAACGTGTAATTAATAGATGCGAAAGTACGAGTACGTTCAGCAATTTATTGTATATTAATTCTATTTTAATCAATATATTGACATTAAAGAGAAAGTATAAAAACTTGAATAAAATATTTTTTTGTTCACCATGAAAAGACCTGTGTTCAGGCGAAAAACTAGGTAAGGGCACATCTTCACAAAAAAAGTCCAGATAGAAGCTATTCAATTTAGTTATCACAAAGTATGAGTGTGTGTAGTAGCAATGTGTTAAAGAGCTTTTCGAGTAAAGATTTTGTGTATTGCAAATGTGTATAGTTGTATATGTATAATGTTTTTGTGTATTGCAGGAAGACATCGTTAGAATAACCATAATATCGAAGAAAATTAAACAAAAGGTGTAGTGACAAATGCAGTAGCAAATTTCTAGTCAACATTCCAATAGCAGTTTGTGTATTTGGGCCTCACTGGTAATAAGTATGAGCTCCGTATTGTCGCCTTTTCTTACGTAGACCTTCCCATATGCTGTCCAGCAGTATTTATAGTTTTTCGATTTAATAAGATCACGAGCCAAGAAATGGAGACGCGCTCCTTTTGCTGTCAAATGTTCGGACAGGAACACAGGAGTATCCTCTTCGGTTTTGAACCCAAGATGTTTTGCACATAACTTGGCTTTATGTTTTATGTTAAACGCTTTGCCCATTTTCAAGATATCAGTCTTAATCAATGTTGAAGTGGTTTCTACAATTATCGGAGTGGTTTTTTGTTTGTTGACTTTTTTATTGCGTATTCTATAAATATCCCTAATATCCGATTTATTTATTTTACAGTCTATGGATTCGCCGAGGTGCATAACCATATCAATTAGATCCTGCTTTGTTTCGTTGGTTTTTATGGGTACATTTTTTATTTCTATATTCTGTTTTCTAATATTCATCTGCATTTCCTCGATTTTGTTTTCCAAAATTGTTATGTATTTTTTATCTTCTTTTTGTTGTCCTTCCAGCAATTTAATTTTGTTTTGAAACTCTTCATTTTGAGATGACAGGAATGCAACAGAGGTTTCTATATTTATATTAGATTGCTGGATCTCCTTTAATGTGCTTGTAAGTTGTTTAATATCGTTACCCTGGGAGCTCAGAAGAGAACTTATCATTTTACGCATTTCGTCTTTAAAGTCCGTAAGTTGCGTCGTAATTGAATTATTATCTTCTTCTCGAGGTCTTTTGTTACGGTGGAAAACAAAATTAGGTGGGGTCACATTACTTTTTGGTATATTTATTTCCGTATCAGAGGCTGACTTATCTACAGAATAATCGTGCATTAAGTTATCCATAACAATAAATAAATATGTTCTCACGTCAGCAGTGCTCGTCTCGCACAGCGGGATTAGTAACACGTAGCGATGCTTGAAGCGCGCTATGCTGTGACGCAACGCAACTACAGTGGTAATTGCAACAAACAAGTCTAAGCCATCGTACTAAACAAGTTCACAAAGTCGTAAGACGTAAGTAATGAGTGGTTGACCATTTCGTGCGTACCTTTCAAAATATGGTGTGTTCTCGTTAACCAGATGTTTGAGGCCCCCAATGGATGACTCTTCGCAGTATTCTTTAGTGATTGTTTTTAGACTACTTTTTACGACGCCCAAATCCGGTTGATTAGGTGTTTTCTGATATTTTCTGTAATCGTAATCCGGTAAACGATAAACATCGTTTTTGTCCATACTTGCTGCACAGTAGGCCACGAAAAATAGACCACTTATGAGGCCATGCTCCAATTCGTAAGTCAAATGACAGTTGGTAAATATTCTATTAACTCTATTCGATACGATCAAACATCGACTTGTCGCAGTTAATTGCTGTGATTGATCACTTCGTCTCGTGTAGTTTTTATGTTTTTTTTTTTATATTTACAACTATAATTTTGAATATAGGAATAGCCTTGATTGTCTTTCATCCATATTTCTAGAAAAAAAAATATGCTAAAATTGATATTTCTAATAGCTGGCGATTGCGTCATATTACCTACTTAACAGACATTTTCAAAATCTACCTGTCTTAGCAATCTTAGAATAATTTTATATTATAAACCTAGATCGTCTGTTGTTATTGTTTTACATAACATAGGCGTGAGTCTAGAATTTTTTCATTCGCCTTTCTACGAGCAAAACTATGTAAGTGGGTTGTATTGGCAGCTTAGTGGAAAGGCGAGCCGAGCATGTGACCGGTTGCAACAGCAACAGTAGTTGCATCAATCTGACCATCTCCGCAACGCCCACCTTCACTCGTCATGTACTTTTGCAGCCAGTGTTTTGACTTTTGAGATAAACGCGGTAAACCAACCGTTGAGTGGAGTCATTTTGATTGAAAATTTTCTTTCGGCTTAGCACACCAGTATAAATAGGAACTTATAACCTAATTAAACCCATATGAAGTTTTATAGGGTAGGTGCACCGATGAATGAACCCTTAAGGAAATCTTGAACTTTAAAAATTATCAGCATCTATGTAATAAATATTAAACAAGAAAATATACTAGAAAAAAAAACAACTAGTCTCATGTCGCCCTGACGGGATCAGCATCTATATCAGTTTCCCTTTTTTATTACATGTCACTATTTGTGTTAAACAATTATTCAAGTATAAAATAAAATGAGCAATTTGTCATTTATTGACATAATTATTAAGATAATCGACATTTTATGCAAAATCCCCCAAAACCATCAGTAAATGAACTCCAAAATCCAGTGAATGAACATTTTGAACTCCAGTAAATTAACGTTTAGCGGTAACTAATCTAAGAGCTAGAAATTACAATTATTGCAGTCTGAAGCTTTATTTGTATTATTGTAGCAACTAAAAAAGATGTGTATTGGTAATACCTGGAAATATCACAAAACATATATACAGTATGTATGTTCAGTTATTGGTTTCAAATAACCTGTAAATGAACATAGCAAATAGTATTCATTGGGTTCGTGAAAAATAGATCGTACCAGTGAATGAACACCCGTTCATTAACAAGATTGTGTTAACTTTCATAGTCCAGTAAACGAACACCACTTTATTTTTATAAAACACATGAAATTATAAACAAATTGAGTTCTATTGAATATAATAATCATTGTTCTGTCTCAATATGCACAATTCTTTTCAAAGACACTCAAGTAACGTGAACGACGCTGATTTCAAAATGCAGTGCCTTACCCGAGTCCTTAATTCTGATTCATACAAACACAGTACACAACAGAACGCGTACACTTCAAACAGGAGTCATATCGTAACTGATAAAAGTTTATGGTAAATTTTAAATAGAAAAATATTGGAAAAAATTAACTCGGCCACAAGTAAATTCTCAGACGGGAATCGATCTCGCGACCTTTGTAAATCCGGTCCAATGCTCTAACCGCTACCGAGACTTGCGAATAACCGTCGAAATTCTCCAATACTTTTATATTTTTAATACGCTGTAGGCCAGCGTTGTTACATCAATGCTAGGAATAACCTTGCATTCGAAAGAAACATCTTTTCAGGTGTTTAACGATCGATTAAGATGCAACTGCCACTGTTTGTTTGACCACTTTTACATAATAAAATGTTACCATTTAGAAAAAAAATACCGCGTCCGGTAGAAATCTCTACTTTTCTTATTTTATCGAAAAAACTCACCTCTGTTCATTCACTGGAGGGTGACAAATATTCTTAAAAACTTTCGCATTTATAAAATTAGTAGGATAGGATAATAAGGTAGGATTTTTAATGGCACTACAACAACTTGTTGAAATAAATAAAAAATGGATAGCCACTTTAAAATAGTTATTGTTATTTGTTATTTATATAGTTATTTCTTTGTTGTGTAAGTTTTATTGTATATAGTTATTTGTTGTGCTGGAAAGTTGGATTTGAGCGGCGAGTTACCTCTGTTGAAACCTGAGCAAGCGAAGGAGTCTTGAGCGTAGCGAGGGTTTCAAAGGTACGAGACGCTAAAAACTTTTCTGCCGAGCGCAACACACAATTTTTCACTTCACAACAGCGAGGAAATTTTTTAGGTTGTTTCTTCCGGTAAAAAATTCTTAAAACAAGAAGTTTAATCTATATATACCTTATTCTTGGTGCTTTAATAATATAAACAACTAAAATAACAAAAATGAGAGTTTTATAGTTAATCCAAAGTTATTTAAAATAGGAATAAATTGTTACTATAATAACATTAAAAACGTTTCGGTAAATGTTGACATTAACTTGAGGTACAAGACAAAGACAATTTAAAAATAAAGCATTATGTCACGTTCCGAAATCCAATCACAGGTTGTGAAATCTCACCCAGCCCAATATAAAATTCTTATAACAAATACTTTAATCTTATTGTTATTGTTTTATGATTCAATGAAATGAGATAAGATAATAAAACCAAACCGGAGTATTATATTTAATACAAAGTTATTTAAAATAAGAATAAAATGTAACATACAAACTCAATAGTGCGATTCGGAAAGCTTTATGACGTATTTTTCTTTCTAAATAAAAAAATTGTTTACCACGCTAGGCCGGTAAAATGCTATTTTCGGCGCAGAAATTTAATGACAATACCTTCTTTTCCGAGCGTGTAAAGTGAGAAATATATTGTTGAGGTCAGTTCTGGTACTTTTCCTTTTTTTCTAGCTAAATCTGGTACTCACAACCAAAACGTGAATTCTTCATTGAGTTATTCTTCCAATTAAGTTTTTTTATAAAGCACATTTTACGAAGCTTTGGGAGTGTGGTCCAGAAATATTTGTTGTTCAAATCTCACTCAAGTGCAAATAGGTACAGTGCACTTCAACTTACAATATGGTCAGGACTTTCAAATGTCTTAAGCAATTTATCAATATAATAATCCTGAGACAAACTGGTAGTTACATAATGATCGAGACTTGTTGGCTTATTGCATAGACGGCATATAGATTGCACATGCTATTGCACTTTTGCTGACAGAAATAGCACTCTCGAAGAAAAAGTGGAGCCTTTGCTGAATACATAATAATGACGTGAGCTCTAATCCGTTGGTAATCTAGTAATGAGTATTGAACGCAAAGCTGTTAAGAAACATTAAGATGTTATTAAATAGGTAGGTACTTAGTGCAGGCATAGAATAGCACTACCCCCCCTCGTCCCGTGGGTGTCGTAAAAGGCGACTAAGGGAACACAGCGTTTTGTTTTTTTACGAGTGAAAAATGAATTACGCCTACCTATGTCGCCTGGGAGAGCAAACAAAAGATTTTGTGAAACTCTCCCGCCGATGGGCCTACCCACTAAAAACCACTCGCCGTATCCTTCTTCCCATAGTGTCTCGGCCATGGCCATCGTTGAAGCATTGGTCCATAGCTTCAACTGGGTTGCTCGCCAATGCAAACCCACCTCGGGATGCAGACTACTTCTGCCATCCCATTCGATTTCTCCCAAACGAATTGCGATAAATTACGATAATTAACGATAAAGTAATTTTTCTGCTTCTTCTTAACGCTAACATTTATCTAAAATTTATAATCTATTTTACAATAATTTCTAAGCTACATTCGCGATTGGCTGTATATGGGTTTGCGCAACCTGCGTTAATCTGCATGATAAAACAATAAAATTATGCTAAACATTTTATTTGTAGTTCAAACCTACACTTTTGGTGCCTCTCTTACAATCTCGTCGCGTTCGTTGCGAACTTAAATGGCCATTAAATTATGACCTCACAACATTTTCGATTTATTTTATTAATCTGGAATCTAAATTTTATTGACGTGGTTTATGTTTTTAAGGAAATAAACATGAAAATGAATTGTATCTGTTTATATTACATAATACGTAAAAATAATATTCTACGTCAAATATTCGTTCATTAGAGTCATGTTACAGTAAGCAATGAGCGTACAAAATACTTGCAAGCTTGACAGTAAATGACAATAAGAAACCTATGATTGAAAGTTTATCTACGAATATAATGGTGTGTGAATCAACTTTTTATTGTAAAGACAGACTAAATTTGCTATAGAAAAAAAATGCGTATTTATCACAATTTTTTGGATTATTCATAAAACACCGCTAATAAAGTATAATATTTGAGGCAGAGGCAAGAACTTAATAATATATTTTGGCATTTTTAGAGCTCGGTACAAAACTTGGTCATTTAAGGGGTCCACTGGGTTACCGGTATTCTATTTAATAAAATGATGACAAATTATTTGTTTTATCGCTGTAATTTCAATAAGGATACAAAATCTTTAAGTCACTGACTTCAAACACATGATAAATATCATACATTTCTAGAAATTGTTATACATTGTGTCTCTGGAGTCACCAATGAAAAAAAACAAACTAAAAGTTGTCGTATATTTCTAACAAATGATCACAATAATGAAGGAAATCATAGGGCTAGCTTCTCCCATTAAATTTAAATTAATAACTAAAAAATATAAACATACGAACTGTTTTATCAATAAAAACAAATAAAAATCACACAACAATAATTGGGACAACTAGGTTACCCAGGAGACAAATTAAGTGACTCACGAGACACAGCTAAGTTACTATGCTAATCAACTGCACAACAAAAAATAAATTCTCGCTTAAATATTAACATAAGAACAAAAGTTTTAAGTACTTTACTAATTTGGTAGACTTAATGACTTTCATAAAATTAAATACAAACAATATGACACTTAGACATTTAAAATCACAAAATATGAGATCTGTAGATTAGGATCACGCATTATTATGAATCTATAGTATGATAACAGGAACTGGAACATATAACCTAATAATATTAGTTTACTTTTCAAAAACATCAATAGGGTTGCTGAATTCGTAATATATTTGGTCTCTTTTGTTGTGAGTAACTGGCTTCTCAAGAAATTTGACAATGTCTGCATTATCGATAAATGACATGTCCGTTTTATCTAAACGAAACTTTTGACCATTTTTTATGGATCTCAGAAAAGTAACAAATATTTCACCATCCTCATCGACATTATTAACGAGACAGGCATATCTATATTTTTTACTTTTTGTTGCATGTACATTAACTATTAAAAAGTCTCCACAACGCACTACACGATTTTCTTTATTTTCTATATTAAGTTCTGAAGAAGATGGTTCCTGGTCATCGTCCGAAACATTAGGTGTATTATATACAATATCGTATAATTTTTCGGGACGTGGTTTAGTCAAATCTGATAGTTTTATCTCCTTCAAAGGAGATTTCTTAGAGCTCTTGAAGTTACATAAGGGAATATCTTCATCAGAAGTATCAAGATTTTTTACAGCATTACTATATTTAACAGCATTTGCCTTTTTGACAGACACAGAACTCGCAAGCGGTTGGTAAATTTTGGGTTGTAGACAATCACAAAAGCCTCTATTGCAGAAACAACCAAGATTCCTGTATTTTAGCTCACCGCGAACTGACGTAAATATTTGGTGCACGTGTAAAGTACCTGCCAACGGTGTGATCTTAGGTGGTAATTGCTTCATAACACTTTCAATGTCATCTGAAGATATCAAGAAAAGTTTAATCTTACTCTGATCCTTGAGTGTCTCGTAAAATTGTTCCGCACACATAATGTCACGTCCAGTAGCTACCATGTTATCGGCTGTTCGTTTCAGAAAACCACCAACACCGTCAGCAGGACCTTTCCCGTGACCAGCTTCAAAGAATGACCACGTCATCGCTGAAAATCCATAGTCAAAAGTTTTTGTTGAGCAGAAATAAAAGTTTTGTTTCTGCCTATACTGGCTGAATGGTCCGTCACTATAAAAATGGATGGTTTCTATTTCTGGATAATTGTCATGAATATCAATCAAAATTGGGTGAAGGTGAGCCCATATTGCAGCTGGCTGATGATTTGTTGACGATGATATAGTGCAGTAAGATCTCACTTTATGTTTGGATTCTTTATCAGGTAGGTATACCACCACTGTATGCAGTGATACTTGCTGTCGTGATCCACCGAAATGGTGCGCTTGAATTTCCTCATGGTGTTTGCAATTGTAATTTTCACTGAAATCAGCTACCACGAGCACCTCGTTTTCTTGTAGACCATTCACTGCCAGTCTGAAATTTTTAAATTGAATTTTCATGTTATAGACGTGTTTTTTTAACAATTTTAATTCTCTGTTAAAATTTTCCATTAAATCTTTAGCCGGACTTTCTTTGACTTGCTTGATATTTTTTACAGCTTTAATTTTTTTGCCATCCTTCTCATAAATTTCCTCTTGTCTGCCCCACTCGAACCACTTAATGTTCTCTGTATCTTTAATTGCATCATGATTCACTTTTTTTCCGCCACATTCCTGACATGTTCCATACATACACGCCTGTCTATTTGAGTCACAAACTGTGGACGAAATGAGCACGTTCAAATCTTCTGTGTCAATGATACGTTTTCGTTTAAGTGCCTGTGCTTTGTAGACGGGGTTAACATGCAACTTGCAAAGACACATTTCGCGCCCATCAACTGAAGGTTTGATAACAAAGAAAGGCCGGTTTTTAGTGAAGTAATAGTATGAACACTTTGTCTCTGGTTTCTCTTGTTTGAATATTTTATATAACGTTTTCATACTGTCTAGCAAGAATCTTTTCTGAACCTTTGTATTATTCTTTGTTACTGTCTCTTTTTTACCCGCCGTAGTTCTAGAAATATCGTCTCTCACGAAAAAATTATGTAGTACTTTCTTTAATTCGGTTGGATTATCTTTTTTTTTATTAGTTGTTCTTAATTGTCCTATCAATCCTAAAGATTCTTTTATAATTTCTTCTTTCGCGCGTCCATCAATATTTTCGAAAATATTCTTAATCAGTTTCTTGTCACGATTTTTAGTAATTTTTTGATAACTCTCTTGTATGGCATTAGTAAGCTTTTTATATTTGTTTTTTTCATTGGGTTTTGGTTCTTTTTTTGGTTTAAATTTTATTTCCAGTCTCTGATAACGTTTTCTGTATTTTTCGCACTTGTGTTTGAGCTTTTCATTTTCCTCTTTTAATTTTAAATTGTCTTTATGTACCTTCGACCTGTTACTTTTCACTTTTTTTCTTCCTCTTCCCATTCTCGATGAAACTGGTGAATCAATTGGTGTAATATTACGTGATTGCGGAATTATTGGTGAATCGCGTGGCATATCATTTTGTTCTTGTAATAAGTAAGGAGAACTTGGAGGTGTAATATCCAGAATACGATTAAGGTCTCTCTTTTTTTGCCTCTGGCTTCTCTTCCTCAGTTTCCAGATAACTCTGGCATTTGATTTTTCTTTTGATGTTAAATCTCGAACCAGTCTTTTCTTTGCGTGATAATTTTCTCTTTTCTTTTTCTTATATTCTTCGTATTTTTGGGGATCTTTTTTCAACTTCTCTTTATACCGTCTTTGCTTTTCAGCGGGTGTTAATGGTGGCATTTTACCTAAAGCGATTAAAAAGTGTAGTCAAAATGAGCAAAATTTATGTGATATAAATCAATCAGGCATAAAACTCTAAATCCTTTAATGTTACACACGAAGACAATTAAAAAATATTGGAAACATTGTGAAGTCTCCTGGGTCACCACAATTGTCTCTTGGGTCACCACGAAAGTTTCCCAGGGGACCAGTGACTCAGGGGACACTAAACGGTAAAAGTATTTTTACTATTCGAATTCTTTGATAAATCACAAAAATATAGGTTAATATAGCATTACAGACTGTATTGCCAATTAAATATGCTATAAAATGTACCTGAAGTCCAATATATCTACGAAAACACGGAGTCCCCCAGCGGACCGACAATAAATGCACCTTGCCTCTCTAAGAGCTGCGGACGAAATGGCCGACTGGAGTGAAGGTCACTGTATTGACGGACTTGATCACGTGAGAATCAGAACGCTTTCTGATTGGTTAGACTAGTCGCACGCTCGCGCTTTAACTTTGCGGTATTTTATGTTAGGTGAGTAAGGGGACTTCAATATTACTATTTTGCAAGGGACACAAAATTAGGAGGCAATTATCAATAATCTAATTAAATATTGAATAATTTGCAATGAGATATGCAAATTATGAACTTTATTGTTACTGGCGAAGACCTGAAATAATACATGGTCATAACAATTTTTTAAACCACGACAAGATATTCAAGTCGAGTTGGTCTTGGGACAGTCACTATTTGTATGGGATCACAAAATTGTCTTTTGGGTTACCAACTAAAAATCTACTAAATTAGTGAATAATTTATCAACCGAATATCTTACTTTATTCCTTAGTTATCTAATTTTTTGTAAGGACCATTTGAATGGATGTGTTTGCTCTACTTCTAATTAAAAAAAAATTGAAATATTGTGGACAGCAAAAAACAAAAAAAAGTTTATCCACCCATAAAACTTTCGTCACTCCTGCCTGGGAGCTTTAGCTTAGCTTACGATAAATTTAACTTAGTGAAAGGGTATTCTAATTCTGTATTACAAAAATGAATCGTCACGACAAAATGGGGAGACGATTAGCCTTCATAGTGAATTTATTATGCTAAAAAGTATAGAGCTGTGGTCCTGAAAATGTTGGTTTCCTAATACAAAATCTAAATTCTGAAAAATTAAACATGTAAACGAACGAAATAAATCTTTAAGATCTGAAAGGTTCATTTCATAATTTTAAATTTGTAATTTTCATTGTAATATTTTGATTTGGTAATTTTAATTTGTAATTCTCATTGTAATATTTTGATTTGGTAATTTTAATTTTGTAATTTTTCTTTGTGTAATTTTGATTTTGAATCTTGTAATTTAGATTTTATATTTGTATTGTGTAATTTGATTTTATTTTAATTTAATGTATATTTAATCTCTAATTTTTTGCTTTTTGAAATGATCCAAGTTTAATTAATTTCAACAACTACCCTATTAAATGAGGTAAAGCACTCAGAAAGAAAGATGTTTCGGTGCCAGTTGCATAGATGCAATGCCCATGGTGGTGGCACTACCGTTCTCTTCGCTCTACACCGAGCAACACAACACGCAGTCGCGGCAGACCGCATCCGCACATCGCATACTTTTGGTTACGAAGTGTTTACGACAAATAAACAAGTGACTTGTGTGGTTTTGGTTGTTTGAATAGTGCTTTTGAGGATTGTGGTTTATTCCTGATTTTTCTTAAAGGTGAGTTTCATTGATTATAATAATGAAACCTTCGGTCCTGAATTTTGATACAATAATTTGAAATACAACAACAACAACAAAACATTTAACAAGGCCTTGCTTAGTCATTACTTACTTGTTAATTTTTTACAAACAAACAAACTTTATTAAGCTAATTTTGTAATTGCCTGTTATTATGCAAAATGTAGCCAAATAAAGCAACAATTCGCAAAATCGGTACAGTAGTTCCAGGGCTATCGCGTATAAATATGGATATGGACATGGGCTTCATTTGACAGTTGTAGCTCATAAAATTACCTTATATGGTCATTTAAATGAAGCCCATGACCATATCCATATTTTTTACGCGGTAGGGCCCCTGATATACTTCCTACAAACAAACGGTTGCGGGTTCGATTTCCGTTTGAGCGCTATGTAGACTATTTTATTTTTTCTAATACCTATTATCCAACTGAATTGTCTTTCAGCGTAAAGCTCTCGGTAGCTCAGTGGTTAGAGCAGTGGGTCGGATACCCAAAGGTCGCAGGTTTGAGTCCTATCTGACAATAACTTGTGGCAGAGTCGATTTTTCCAATATTATTTCATAAGTATAAAAAAAGCTACAGAGACCTATGAGGACACGTCGATTTTATTCTAGTTTATTCACCTTTCTACGGTGTTGGCCACCGTCGTTACATCAATGAGAGAAATATCCTCGCATGAGATAAGTTTCTTTTTTCTAGTATATTTTCTTCTTTAATATTAATCACATAAAAATAGCATTGTAAAATTAAAAATTAAAAAGTTTAATAAGTATAAAACTAAGATTTTAAACGTATATAGAATATTTTCGAATACAACGTTTATCTTATGAAAAATAGCATTGTACATGCAAAAAAAGCGCAACGAGGGTTCCGAAAAATATATTTTTTTATATGGTGTAACAAAAAATTTACGGTTTTCGCAATTTTTCCTTTATCTGCACTATAAGACGTTACTTAGTACCAAATTTCAAGATTCTAAGTTCAAGGGAAGTACCCGTAGGTTTTGATTCCTATGCGAGTTTCGAAAATTTGCGGCATAAACGGCTGTATCTTTTGTTTGCTTTGGCTTAGAAGTTTGATTTTTTCACAGCTCCAAGGGACAGTAGACCTGAGTATTAGATATAAATTTCAGTTTAATACCTCCACGCGTTCTTGAGAAAAACGGTTTTGACAGACGGACGGACAACGAAGTGATCCTATAAGGGTTCCGTTTTTTCCTTTTGAGGTACGGAACCCTAAAAAACAACTTTAACATAAAAATTCATAATACATAATTATTAAATCAATTCGGTACTGTGGAAATAAACTAAATAAAGTAACGTCTTAAAATTTTATTTCGTGATCTCATAATTCACTTATGCCATCATTAATTATTGTATAACCGATGTTCGCGTTGTTTTATTTGCAATCACGTTCACTCTCGGTGGAAGAGTCGCACGCTCGATCGGAGTAAAAAAGCCGGTCGAGTTTGTAAACGCAACTCTGCCTTTATTGCTTGTTTCAGACTTAGACAAAAAAAATATTCTAGGAAAATTTTTAGCCCTGAAGGTTTGGACTGCCCTATTCCATAATCGCCTCTTTGGTGATTACAGTCGCGGATTTTAAGAGGATAACTTAGTCAGACTTACGACATCGCCGCTTGTATAATAAATAGTCTTGTCTCAATTTCAGAGTTTTTCTTCAATTTCTAATGACCGTAAGTTAAATGACAGTCACAGGAATAGAGGTCAAGAACTATTTTACGTAGTACGTAAGTATAGACAACATATGTGATACATTTTAATATAAGTAGGTAACTGCTAGAAAAAAATCAAGTAAGTAGTTTCCATATCGACCAAACAGGACTAGAACCCATAGCCTTTGGAAATCTGGCTCTTTGATCTAACTAGCCTAACCAATTGAGCTACCGAGACAAATGAGACCAACTAAAATAATAATTTGGGCAACATTGATTTCAAAAGTAACGGACATTCCAAGTTTGTTTACGTTTTCACTATTGAAACGCATTTAATGCGCCCTTGTACCCTGACATTACATGGTGATTATTTCGTCAAGTCCACTCACCGAACGAGGGAGGTGTACAAATATGAACACTCGAGAACATTGACCAATAATAATGATTGTGCGGTTACATTTAGGCATTTGAAAGTGAAGTCCGTGTACTCTCGACCTTGGCCATTGTATGGACACGCAACGGTTCCCATCGGCAAGCAAAGCACGTGGTTACCATCACTACACCATGAGCTTTGGTCATTATCATTAACGTAACAACTGGTAACTACTGATCAAAAACTGAGATGCTTATTAGAGTCTTACTTCTAGTGATCGCGTAACACCCACACCACACAATCCATACAGAAAATCATTTTTACTTTCAAATACTATTTGGAATTTTCTTGTTGTATGAAAAGATGAATTTTGTATTGTTTCAATAGCAAGATCAATCTACGCTTCTCTACAAATGAATTAGCATTTGCATGAAACAGTAAAAAAAATAGAAAAAATAGAATAGTAAATAAAAATCGACATCAAAAAGTAAAAAATGAAAACAGAAACCAAAAAATTACAATTCAATAAAACCACGTAATTACAACACAAACCGTCTTAAAAATAAACTTTTTGGCGTAGGTGCCAGCCAAGGTATTAATGGTGCGTCCTATAAGTACTTACCTCCGTATTTTTTGTCCTATCTGGCATATTTATATATTTGTTACTTTTTGGTTTCTGTTTTCATTTTTAGGGATCTGTACCTCAAAAGAAAAAAACGGAACCCTTATAGGATCACTTTGTTGTCCGTCCGGCCCGTCCGTTTTCGTTTATCTCAAGAACGCATGGAGGTATCGAGTTGAAATTAAAAGTATATCTTCAGGGCAACAGATTGTTGATGGTGTAAAAAAAATCCAACTTGTAAATTAACGCAGAAAAAAGATAGAACTGTCTATATCCCAAAAAAAAACAATCATTTCAATACTCTCAAGTGAATCAAAATTTATAGGCTACTTCCCGTTGACCTAGAACTATGAAGTTTTTTACTACGAATACAAGAAAAAGTCTAAAAACTAAACATTTGTAATTAAATTATAAAAATATAGCCTTTAGTTTCGGAATCTGAATTTCGGGAAAAACTCAGGAACGCGTTGAGGTATCGAGTTGAAATTAAAACCATATTTTAACGTCAACAATCTCTTGAAACAAGACCTAGAACATTGAAATTTTACAAGTAATATCGACTTTTACTACAAGTATATGAAAAAAACTGAAAACTAGACATTTGTTATTAAATCATGAAAAATGTAGTTATTACTATTATGATAATATCAATGCGATTTTATACTTATGATAAATTTTAAATAGAAAAATATAAATAGAAAAAATCCGGTTATAATTTATACATTATAACTTTTTAATTTTACATTTTACAATGCTATTTTTATGTGATAAATATTTAACAAGAAAATATACTAGAAAAAAGCAACTAGTCTCATGTCCCGTCAGGGCGACATTAATACAGGTGGTGTGCCTATAATATTTAAAGAGTTCCCTTTATTTCTCCAGGATCCCATCACTAGATCCTATCTTGACGACAATGGGAACAACTTGAAAGTATAGCCTTCCAAATAAAAAAAGAATTATTCAAATCGGTGCATGACCGAGTACTGAGGTAAAAAACATAGAAAAAAAACATACAACTGAATTGATAACCTCCTTCTTTTTTTGAAGTCGGTTAAAAACCGGACAACTCGTACTCGCCCATCGAGAGTTCGGCACTAATTTGTATGTACATATTATAAATAGTTCAGAAATCTAGTTTCGGAGCTTTTTCCGAGTTTTCCCCGAAATCCAGTTTCCAAAACTTGGAAACTGAATGTGTATGTATTTTATGACTATTGGTTTTTTACGATTTAATTACAAATGTATAGTTTTTTCACGGTACCTATTTGTAGTAAAAAACGATATTACTTGCCAAATTTCATAGTTCTAGGTCAACGGGAAGTACCCTTGTAGTAGTACCTTGTACCCAAACTAGAATTTTGTAGCATAAAACGGTCCTACCTTTTTGTCATTACGTTACGTTTATTTAAAAGTTTGATTTTCTCACAGCTGCAAGTAGAGACTGTTGACCTGAATATGGTTTTAATTTCAACTTGATACTTCTACGCGTTTTATCCTTTTAAGGTACGGAACTAGGGGTCGCAAACTGGGATCCAGACTCTCGAAAATACCGGGATACCGCTCGAAAATTGCATCTTTTCAATTCTGGGATTAGAAAAATCAAAACCGAGATTTTCTGTATTTTCTGTACTAGCAAAATAAAAGTAATTTCTTTGAAAAAAATAACGCACTATGTCTAGGATGTTTTTGTTGATTAGTGGTTACGTGATGATATTCTGAAGTAAAAAACCCCGCAACCTTCACCAGGTCATCGGTCCGAGCTACTCGAGAATTTTCTTCCCCAACTGTTGTTGGTTCTGCGAGCGATATGGCCTGCCCATTGCCACTTCAACTTAGCAACCCTGAGAGCTATGTCGGTAACCTTGGTTTTCTTGCAGATATCCTCGCCTCGGAGCCAGGTTAAAATTGCGCAAATCATGTCGCGTAGACTTGAAGATTCGCCTATTCAGCGCGCCATAAGCTGCGAAGTCGAATGAAGACTGTAATCTCATTTCTCTCCGTTTTGTCATGAGATAAAGCGTTTTTTGCCAAAGCTTCTGGATTTTATCATTACGGGGTGCCTTGTAGAACTTGGATCCCACCGCTTGGACAGTTTCCGCAAACCCGTCATACAGCTCAAGGAGTTGGACGGAACGTGGACTCCTACGGTTTCTTTGCCCGTATTTAAATGGTCCCACTCTCAACTCCTCGCCATTTTTTGTGCCCACCTTAGCGTTGAAGTCCCCCTTATCGATGGTGTAATGTGTTTAGGAAATATGCATGACTTTAGTGATATCCTCATAAATAACCTCAATTTCATCGTCTGAGTGTCTCGAGGTCGGCGCATACAACTGTATAACCTTCAGCGAATACCGTTGTACGAGGGTGGATCCAAAAGTTCTAAGCCCGACAATGAAAATGAAAGAAAAGTGGGTCCGGATTAATTTTTATTTTTCGACATAGTCTTCATTTAGGTCAATGCATTTCTCACCTCTTTTCTGTCCGAAAATTTTGAGCAACCTTAGTGTTTTTTTTAATTTGGAAATAAGTGGAAGTCTGAGGGGGCTAAATCTGGCGAATAAGGTGGATGGGGCAATATTTTGTAGCCAAAATTCGCAAACGTCCCATTTCACCTTGCTTAGTTCCTCTTCCAATTCACATAGTTTAACTTCGTCCCGGAGCGTGCGTGTTTTATAGGTTGCCAGGTCCTGTCGTCGGTGCTGGTAGCTGGGCCCCTGCCGGAGATTCTTTGCACCCTCTGCTTACCTGATAGGCTACCGCTACCAGGAATAGCGGAGCCGCCCGCCGGGGACTGGGGGCCGTTTTTTATGTGTCACGTTTATAGAGGGTCATTGCCATAAATCCCTACGCTTGGCAGGCGTCGTCGTTCGCCGCACTGATAACGCTGCTGTCCATCATCAGCCAGTGGCACTTAACTGCGTCTTTAGCCTTCGATGGTTATCCCGCCATCAGTCGATCACCAGAGCCTCGTCAGTTGGTTAGCAGGGGACACCACGAGCAGGTGAGGTTGACAGTTGGGTTCGGTCAGATGTGATATTCGTCCTCATGACCCCATGATGGAAACTATTATTTGTTTGTTATTCTCTAAGTATTTATTAGAATGATCGTTTCTTGTGATACTTAAGCCTGAAGTGAGATATTTTATGTTTTCAACTATAAGATTCTTTGTAGTACTTACCAAAATTAAACTGAAACTTAAGTGGACATTCAACGTCACATTTAGTGCAAGTTGTTGATATTGTCGTGCAACTAGGTAACTAGGTCAACTTTAGAAAAACATTTAATGCAACAATAACACTAACTACAAAACTACAATAATTGATTATAATAATGTATAATACCAACTAGTAGGTAAGTATTACAATAATGTAATGGTAATGCCCCCATAGAACGTTTTTTAGATTGGTAATTTAAAAAAAAATATATTTTGCATATTTACAAATCTATTGTTTTCTAATAAGTACTTAGGTACTTTGTAAAAACCAAAGCCATGACAAACAGATCGTGTGACCCAATCACAGTAAACGAGGAACAAGTTGAAAATGTAACGGAATATATATACCTGGGACAACTAATATCTATGAAAGATCAAATGTACCACGAAATAGAAAGAAGTGTCACAAACTCCTGGAAAAGATTCTGGTCACTTAAAACCATAATGAAGAACCAGCATTACTCCCTTGCAATAAAAAAGAAATTATATGACACCTGTATCCTTCCAATACTCACATATGGATGCGAAACTTGGGCTACAACAAAAAGCCATATTCATAAGTTGGTAACATGTCAAAGAAGTATGGAGAGGAGTATATTGGGCTATAGAAGGCAGGACAGGAAGAGGGCGAGTGATTTAAGGAAAATTACAAAATGGAAAGACGTGGAAACCAAAGTCCGATCACTAAAATAGAGATGGATTGGAAAAATAATGAGAGATCCAAAAACAAATGGACAAAGAAGCTTGTTGAATGGACCCCTCTAGAAAAAACAAATAGAGAAAGAAGAAGGCCAATACGAAGGTGGTCAGACGAATATCGCAACCTGATAGACCCACTCTGGCCAACACTGGCTAGAGATAGGGTGAATTAGGACAGACTGGAGGAGGCCTTTGTGTCCGGAAGGGGCAGACTTGCAAAGAATGCTGCTGCAAACTCAAAAGATAAAATCTCAAATTAGTTGTAAGTATAAATAACTAATAAACTTGTAATGTAGTACTTTCAAGTAAATAAAGGCTTAATAAATAAATAAAAAGATCATAATTGAACCATTTTTACAGACTTACCTAAATTTCTCCAATCGTGACTCAATTGCTACAGAAACAATTATAGGTAACCAAAAAAACACTTAACTCTAGTATTTTTTACTTGTACTAAATTCCATGCAATTTGTAGGTACTTTGTTACGAATACACTAGCACAAAACTGTAATCAAGATTCGTATGAGAAATAACGAAAACTATTTGTTCGAACAAAGATCGTGAGAAAACAAATGCCAAATGCCAAACGCCTTTGCTTGTCTACGAATCAAAATAATAAATTCCAACTTATAATGAATGACCCTGATGCCTGATGCCTATCAGACTAAAGATACCATGACGTTTATATTTGCATAAAAGTCTACACATATATATGTCAAGTTCAGAAAACTGCATTATAGTTTCATTAGAGTACCCTTGACTGATTATGTAAGTAGACGCATCGTTCATTGTGGCATCTAAATATAGAGTTGTACATCTTTAGCGACCACATGTTATGTAATGCTATCTGAACTTTCGAAACAGCTCGAGTTCTTCCTACTCTAGAATGTAACTTTACAACTGTAAGAATAATAAACAAAAGGGCATGGCTCTGTGCCCATACAACTGTTCGCCTAAAAACCATTTTTTTTACAAATTATATAAATGATAGTACTAGACTAGAGCAATATCAAAGTAATATTGCAATGCAATTAGGTGGCGCTTTATTGCTTATATAATTATAATAGTTTGGGAAAAAGTTTCTTCACATTTTTTTAAGAAAATTCTATATTTTTTTAATATAGTTTACTTAGATTTAACTAAAGTATGTAGGTGCCATTTTGTTCGATAACTTTTTGCCATCTTGTAGGTAGGGACATGATCCCATTGCTATAGACATTTTGGGGCTTCTGATCAAAAGTGGTTTTGGCAGTCCTCTCGTGATGTTAACCTGACACTGCCTAAAGAATTCTGTAGAGACCAAAACAGGTGGAAATCGGCGGATGCATTAACACCTCCCAGCCAAACTCTCTAAATTTTTGCTGAGTGGCTAAAGATGTGTGACTCAAGCGTTATCATGATGAAAAACCACACCCCTTCTGTTGATTAATTCCGGCCGCTTTCTTCTTGCTTTAATCTCATGAGTTGGTCGCAGTAGAGTTCAGAATCGATGGTCCTGCCTGGTGGTAACAGCTCATAATGAATAATGCTCTTCCAATCCCACCACACACACAGCATCACCTTGTTGCGAGTTAACCCGGGTTTCGCCACAGTCTGTGAAGCCTGACCGGCCTTTGACCACGACCTTTTTATTACGTTGTTATCGTACGTGATCCACTTTTCATCAGCAGTTATCAGCTTCTACAAAAATGGCTCGGTTTCATTACGTTGTAATAAAGAGTCACAAATGAGTACATGGTTCATTAGGGTTTCTTTCAGTGAGCTCGAGAGGTACCCAAATATCGAGCTTTTTTGTGTACCCACTTTTTTTCATATGCGCTAAAACTGTTTTGTGGTCAATTCCCAGTTCTTCAGCTACGTCGTAACTAGTGATATGCCGATCTTGCTCCACTTTTTTAAAATGGCATCCATTTTATCAGTAATAGAGCAGACCAGAGCGACGTGCATCTTTGACATCAACACTTCCGGATTGAAAATGCTTAAACCAAATTGGTGCTACTCTCACAGACACTGCACTAGGTCCATAAACATCGCAAATTATTTTCCCGGCTTTTTTGTAGTAAAATTTTAAAATGTATCGAATTTCTTCATTAGATTCACTCATCTTGACAGTAAAAAAAAAAATGAAAATCACACATTTTCCTAATTTAAATATGGAATTATCTTTTTTTAAATTTAAACTTAGTATAGCCAAAGATATTTTATTACATACATACTATAATTATGCTTAAAGACTTTTTCCCGAGCGTAATAATAAAAGCCAAGTGCGAGTCGAACTCGCACATGAAGGGTTCCGTCTCTCACCCAAGGTTGCCTGGAAGAGATTGCTATGTAGCAATAAGTTCCGCCTATTGTATGTTCCTCTTTCTTGTCATTTTCTCTGTATGTGTTTGTTTTTGTATCGTGTGCAATAAAGTTTATATTATTATTATTATATTAAATACACCTACCCAAAATGCCACATTATTTTTTCGTCTCCAAAAATAACTTTGTTTTTGATAGTGTTTGTATGAATGACAAAGTTATATTTTCAGTTTTGGAAATTGTGCTATATTATACATATTTTTTGTGTAAAAACCGTAAAGCGGTTTACAGAATACATCTACCTACCAAGTTTTAACTATGTAATCCTCTCATAGTTTTGGAATAAAGTGGCTGTTGTGACATACATCGGACAGACAATCTATAAGGGTTCCGTTTTTACCATTAGGCTACGGAACCCTAAACAACATACAATCACACTAATTATCTAGCCCAAAGTAAGTTTCATAAAGAACTCGTGTTATGGATTCTACACAAACGGATAAAATACGGTTGTTCCCAACGAGTCACACTCTCACTCGTTGGGAAAAGAAGTCACACTGTTACTGTTACTGGTCAGGAGACCAATTCATAAAAATAATTCCCAACGAGTCACACCCCGAAGAGAATATTAGGCGTTAGGGAAAAAATCTTTTCAACCTAACTTCTGAAACATCGAAAATAACTCCTGGTTAGCTATACTATCCTGGTACTTTCACCTAAAAATATTCTATACCTTCGGGGTGTAGCTCATTGGGAATTATTTTTATAAATTGTTCTTCAAAGAGTAACAGTGTGACTCGATGGGATATTTTTCCCAACGAGTAACAGTATGACTCGTTTTGGTGTTACTCTTTGGGAACAAAAGATAAAATATTGTAGTCTTTTTTTGGTGATACTTACGTACATAATGTTCATAACAAACACCAAGACCTAGAAAAATAGACATGTTCATGAACATAAATATTTCTCTTGTGTGGGAATCGAATCGACGACCTCTGCGCAGAAGGCGGGTACCGTACAAAATATTACCGAATTTTAATCAATATACTTCAATATCGCAATAACTGCTGATTATAGGGCATTTTGTGAAGCCAGAGGCGCAGTGGTACGCGCGCTAGGCCTGCGATTGTTGAGGTTAAGCAACTTTAGCAATGGTCGGTCTCGGGA
This sequence comes from Chrysoteuchia culmella, assembly GCA_910589605.1. NCBI lineage: Eukaryota > Metazoa > Arthropoda > Insecta > Lepidoptera > Crambidae > Chrysoteuchia > Chrysoteuchia culmella. The sequence continues at coordinate 12,223,404 of OU342651.1, read as the reverse complement.
TGGATGACCAAAAATTTACTATCTCGAGCTCCTCCATAAGGAAGGCCAGTGCCCCAGCAGTGGGGCCATTAAAATGGCTGATGACTGACTATGACCTTAATATGTTACCTTGTGACAAAAATATATAGCTTTACCATTTGTGCAAAAAGTTTTTTGTTTTAAATGTAAACAATTTTCTTCGACAGTAATTGAAGATGAGAGCGCTGTTCTTACTCCTCTCACTGGTTCCCCTAGTGAGGTGCCTCCCCCCGCACCCCGCGGTGGTAGCTGTCCGCCAGGAGGAGGAGAGGCTGCCTCACCACCTGCGCAGCCCTGCCCTCCACAACCCCCACCTGCGAGAGATCCTGCCGCTAACAAGCCTCTTGCATAAGGGAGAAAGTCTGGTAATATACTGATTATAATTGAGAGTTTAGATAGCTCGGAGTAGTTAAGGTACCTCCTCCCGCACCGCATTATGTTGAGAGTTTGAATTGCTCGTTTTGGTTGATGTCCCTCCCCCTGTACTCAGCGGTGGTAGCGGTCCGCGGTCCGCCATGATTGCGGCGCCAATCCTATCCCATCCTATGTGAAAATCGATAGGTGTTAAACTACTATCGGTTTGGTCATAGAATAGATGGCCAGAGGTTTTTGAAAGGCCCAGTAAACCGTTGTCAAGACTACGATTGCCAACAACCAACTATGAGGAATGCCCACAGAATGCCTATGCCTCTGCACATTCAGCAGTTTTGACTTTAGAACAATGGTTACGTACAAGGAATAATTATTTATTTATTTATTTAATACTTCATGTACAAATTGGATGTACATAGGCGGACTTAATGCCATAGGCATTTCACCTACCAGTCAACCTTAGGGTGATGTGGAGACTAGTAAGAGGTAGGGTGCACACACAACCAGTGTAAAAACTAACTGAAAATAATATGTAGTATGTAGTATGTTTTATTTATATATATAATAAAACATACTACATACATAAATACTAACAAAAATTAAAATTTTATTTATACGTACATATATATTTTTATTGATATGTACATATAAATATAATGTAAAATAGGTACAAACAAAGTTATGGATTATCAAGGTTGATTTGCTTGCTCTGTGAGATATTTGCGCAACTTAGTTTTGCACGCGTACCGACTGGTAGACTTTCTGATATCCAAAGGAAGGGCATTCCAGAGAAGAATAGGATGAACGAGGAAGATAAGTTAAGTCGACTCTGGACATCATATGAGGGCTACCCACCAAAACAGCTTGACATTTACCCGGGTTAACGGCGACACCAAAACAGTCAGACCAGGGGGCTAATTGTCTAATTTTAAAATCTATCGCAATCCCTTTCAAATCGTCATTTGAAAGATATTTATATACTTCAAACCGTCACTATTCGACATTTGATAGGGATTGTGATCGGGACGCGTTTTGAAAGGTATTGAATGTACGAAATTGAACAGTCTAAGCAAAGTGACACTCGAAAATATCTCTCAAATCTATGGAGAAGTGTCAAATGAAGTGTCATTTACAACGTCATTCGTTCCGAAAGGGATTGCGACTATAAGTTACACAATACCATATATCACTATCACAACCACAATACCTTTGAAAGGGATTGTGATAGATTTTGAAATTAGACAATTACGGGGCTGGACTTAATATTATCTAGGTCCCTGTTCAACGCATTGATGGTGTCATTTAAGGTATCAACAGTTTCCTGAGCATACATCTGCAAGTCATCAGCATAAAGATGATACGAATACTGAAGTTTATGTGTGATAGAGTTAATAAAAATTGAGAACAGAATGCCTGTGCCTCTGCACATTCAGCAGTTTGGACTTTAGAACAATGGTTACGTAAAAAACTGCGTTAAGTCGGTGCCAGCTAGGGCAAGAAAAATAAAAGAATAGGAGCTTAAAGTAGAATGTCTTGGCTGCCACCGACTCCAAAAGGCAAATTTTTAGCTTTTTAGTTTTTGAAGTCGGTTTTTTTAACGCAGTTTTTTTTTTACTTTTTAGTGTCTGTAATAGGCTGTTTTGTAAACTACAGCAGGGTTTTTCTAGATTAGATAAGGTTTCATGTACATTATAAACAAAATTATCGTAAATACTACATCGTCCAAGTCAACAATGAAATGAAATATATAGAAATGCTCATAACATAGTAAAAGTACTGGGTCAAACGAAACCAAATTATTATGGGACCAATTGGCAACTATTCTGCATGGAACAAAAAAAGAATCATGGAAATCGGTTCAGAAATCTCGGCGTAATCAGTGTACATACATAAAAAAAAATATTATACCAACCGAATTGAGAACCTCCTCCTTTTTTGAAGTCGGTTAAAAAGGAATAATAATTCCTTACTTGAAACAGAAACGAAACTACGGTTACGTACGCGGCCGAAGGGGGTCGATGATGGTAATTGTGACTCTTGATTCAAGTTTTTTATATTTAAACGATTCCAAATTAGAGATGACAATAATTGAAACTTTTATCGTATTGCAGCAGACTCTTGATGCTTCGACAACAAATAATAAAATGATTTTTTAATGCCAGACAGAGAATTTCCCACTATTAAAGCTGTAGACGTTACGTAAATCAGTCGCTTTTAATAAAAAAAACAACTTATTTTTTTATTGTACCATATAGAAGACTTCAACGACTCATCACAGTTAAATAAAAATATTGATTAAGCACCAATCTTTCTATTTCTATCAAATCAATCACTCAATGAGAAAGAAAGCTTTTAGATTAACGAACTAAAGTTAATGTAATTGTTCTATACTAGGTACACCACCGCGAGGCAGACGACGTGCCCCGGCACGAGATCTACAACATCCTGACGCACGCGGGGTTCCTCCCGCGCCGGCCGGGCCACTACCAGACTTCGAAGTACCGCCAACGGCCGCACTCGTACCATCAGCATAGGCAAAACGACCTCACTAACGAGCACTATTTTGACATCTTTCACAACCCTGAACTCCTGCAGCATTTATAAAAGAGTTTAAGTTATCAATGAGTTTGTTGCATTTCTTGTAAGCCCCCTTACTCAAGGGGTGAATTTTATATTCGTTTGAACACCAATAACTTGATAAGCGTATTGTATGGATGGACAAATTAATAGGAGCGTTTTTAGGTATAAGAAAAATATGTACCCTAATCGTCTTTAAGAATTTGTAATGTGCAATAAATTAAAAGTACAAATAATCGACCCGAGATGTTACCTACTCTTAAATAGCTCAATATGTAAATTTTGATGTAAATATAGAATTAAGGGATGAACTGTTGTGTTAAATTGCTTCTGTAATGTATTAAGTCAACTAACTATACAAGCCAATATTAACATATAATAGCAAAATAAATGAACAAATTGCTTAAAGCTGGTTGAAATGGTAGTCGATGTTGACTTTAAGTCGGTATAGGTAACTAAAAACTTTTATTATTATATACGAGAAGGACATGTTTTTGTACATGTCCTTCTCGTATATAATAATAAAAGTTTTTAATTCTTGTTCCTACGTACGTGATATTAATTGACAAATATTCTTAAAAAAACAATATATTTAACGTAATAGTAAAAGTCAAATATTTTTATCTATTGGTTACAAAACCAACAATAAAATGATCGTCCAATATAACAATCTTTAATGGCTATTTAACCTTCACGATTCAACGATCACCGTATAATCATGACATTGCACAATTATATATCATTATCGCATAAAAAATTCATAACAATTGCACAACTCTACGGATTAAAATCTATTTTATTTTGAACAAGGTTGTAACATCCTGCCATTCGTATCAGAATAGCGGTAGAAAGTGAAATATTTATATTATTTACAATGCCACATATTTGTAAAATATTGCTAAAGGATTATTGTGCAAACTGCACCTTTGCCGGTCTCCGTTTCATTGCCGATGACTCCAAACACTGGATAGAAAGGTAAAGTATCAAACAACCACGCCATAACAAATTTTTTCACCACTACTCAAGTTTAGCAAGTCGTTTTAACAAGTGCTAATGAAATGACAAAATGCCGTATGTCTGTAACTCCTACAAACTTATGTTGAAACTTCTAATTTTAGTCATAAATAAAATGTATTTGACGAAAAGGAGTCACGCTAGGCTACTTCTTCGACTATGTTCTGACCTGGGTCCTCTTTTATGCCTACTGGAAGAAATACATTTAGGCATCTCTCGAATTGGTAAGCCTTCGGGTGGTGCCTGTACCGGCGAATTGAAATGTGGGTCTCACCTCACAATGGGTTTCTCATTCACTTTGTGATCGGCAAATCCTGTTAATAAAATTCAATTAAGAAAATTCTGTTTAAAAGGTAAATTAAATGACATATCCATTATCCATGTAATAAGTACAAAAAATATATATACCTATGAATTGTATTTTATGATTTTTTATTTTTCGAATTTTTCAATGCTATTCATATACTTATGATAAATTTTAAATAGAAAAATATTGAAAAATATCAACTCGGCCACAAGTGAATTTTTAGATGGGACTTTGGGAATCCGCGGCCCACTGCTCTAACCACTGAGCTACCGAGACTTGCGGACCACCGTCGAATTTCGAAATCCCATCTGAGAATTCACTTGTGGCTGAGTTAATTATTTCCAATATTTTTCTAATGAAATTTTATCATATGTATGATAGCACTGAGACTTTGGATTGAGCGGGGCAACAGCGCCAGTGTTCTCGGTACTGAGTTGGACGGCGTTTTCTGCTATAGTATAGGATTGGTTTAAAATTGTTAGATAATTGGTTTTATGTATAGTCTAATAAGTATGAACTATATTATTCAAATTATAATATAATTCATACAATAATAAGAAATTCAAATCAAGTTGGCATCGATAATGTTCTCTCTTCTATAACTGTAACCATTCTCCAGAGTTTTCTGGGTGGTCCTCGTAGTGCTATCCTGGTGCGGTTCAGCGGTGCTGATCGTCGCAGCTTGGGATGCCTTCGTGTTCTACCCCATCAGCTTCGGCGTGGAAACCACTTACCTCGACTGGAATACAGAGATGCCCACTGTCGCCATCTGCGAATGGGAAAACAAGATCAACGCTTATAAATACATTGATAAGTTTGTACAGTTACCGACTAAATGTTTGTCCTTATAGATAGACAATAGATGGATGGATGGATAAGGAGAATTCTTGTTACCCACTCACAAGGAAAGTCAGTGCTTCAGCAGTAGGATAATTAAAATGACTGATGTTGATGAATTCTAGCTGTCTCGTGCCTTCTTCGCTGGGCGTCAAACATTTTTGTGTTGAAATTAATTCACAGTAAAATATATGTCTAGTAGGTCACTGAGGAATAATGTAGATGATTTCTACTTGTGAAAGAATTTTTAAAATTGGTTCAGTAGTTGCAGAGATTATACGTCGTACAAACACCCAAAAACTTACAAACTTTATAAGGTATTTTATATTGTGATATGTTAACTATTTATACTTAGCGATAATCGCTAAGTTTAATGCAAAAATACCCAAAGTTAAAAAACTTCAATGAGTAGGACACATGTTACTTTGTGGTTGTGAGTTATGTTTTGTGATTTGTTGAAGTCTCCAGCAAACTAAAGCCCTTAATGAAGTCTTTCAATGAGACCCTAAGCCATATTTCCAACACATACCTATTGTGTTTGCAGGTATTGGCCATCAGACCACAACCTGGATATTGAAGATGCCTTAAGTGAAATATTGTTTTTTCGTGGGACTTGCAACGGCCTAGTCGACAATTGCTTCTTCGAGAAGCCCGACCCTATTTGTCCTTTGTCCAATTATACGTACTATGTTTCACTCTTGCGCAGAAAATGTCCGGAACTCATTACCAGCTGTTCTTATAATGACAAGCCTTTTGATTGCTGCAAGTATTTTCAACCTATAGATACGGACACCGGACCCTGTTTTATTCTTAATTCTATTCAGACTATGTGAGTATTATTTGTTTAAAACGCATTTTTGACCCGCATTTTAAGCGCATTAGGACAGCTCACGATCACCTTTTTATCACAAACGGCGTAGTGGTTATCTAAATGGCGTGGCGTATATAGTTACGTTACGTAGTGGTTATAATCCAGTCTATGTGAAAGGTCACTAATGGGTCACATAGATTTTCGGCTATCATAATAATTAATACAAGGATCTTAATTCTAGTTTACTAAATCAAAACTTAAAATGTGTACAAAATCAATGAGAAGTTAGTTTTTAGTTGTAAGTTTTGTACGCTACTTAACATATTTCAGGAATCCCAAACCATATCTAATGATGACAAACATGACACAGAAGCGAGCAGTCATCAAGTTCCAGACCACTGTGCCGGCTATAGTAAGTTCACTAACAAGGAAAGTCATTAAAATTTCGCTTTCAGATTACAAATGATTTAATAACCTGACCTTTGTTTAACATTACAAAGGCCATCTTAATATTGTTTAAAAGAGTCGCCTTATTAAAACTTTTTAAGTTCCATTGTATTTTGTAGATGTACACCTTAGGGCCTGAGGAAGTTCCCACTTTGACAACATTCAGAACGTCGACACTTCGTTTACAAATTGGGCATAATTACAGGTAACAAGTTACTTGAAATTAACTAGTTCATTTATTAGTAAAAGTACCATGCATAATAATAGGTATTTACCTATGAAATTGCCGATTAGTATGAAGAATTTCAAAGAAAGTTTGTTTTCCGTACTTACAATTTTTGATATAATTTCTACCGCAAATGCTAATGCCACTTTTTTATGTACAAGCATTGTATGAAGTCTTAGTAATATAATGTTATGTTTTTATTTAAAAAATAATAAGTATCTTATAAATTACATTACACAAAGTAGTCACTTTTGCAAACAAAAAATGAGTACTTTTCAAGGGTTTTTTTATCGTAGGAACGAAAATAATAATCGTATGATTACTGATTATTGACCGTTATGATCTTAATTCAATATAAAATCATGCAATTGATGTACCTTTTAGTCATAGAAGTAATGAGGATCTTTAGAAGTGTACGAAAAAAAATCGCTAATTTCATAGGTCAAATCATCAAAGACCTATTATTTTGGTATCTGGAAAATTATGTGGTAACATTCACGTAAAAACTTAAAATTTTGTCAAACTTGCAAACTGAATTAGAATAGAACTTGCAACACTCTTAAATATTGATAAACCTAAAATACGCAAAGTAAGAAATGAAAGTTTTATCGTAGTTGTTATGCTACTTCTTTATAAACAGTTCTAGCTTATTGAATGGTTGATCCTTTGTTACGTCTTTATAAAGAGTTCTCGCTTATTGTACTTTTTGTATATTTGGAGAACGCCTGGCATCCCTCACCCCCCACTACCTCGTGTGTAAGTGAGTGAAATGTGAAGTGATTTTTTTGCGTCACCCGTCACTCTATTGTGGGTAGGGAGGGGATAAATACTCCCTTGCCACCTGCTTACCTCCTTGATGCCTTGAACTTATCCACGTGTTACCCACAATATCCTCTCGATTATTCCAGCCGTCATATAACTGTAAGAAACATCGAAAACGATCCTCTAGTGGTGCACACGACAATAGAACAGCGAGCCTGCCGCTTGTTGACTGAGAATTATAGAGGTCTCTACCCCTTCTACTCTTACAGCGGGTGCATAGTGCAATGCCGTAGAAGGGCACAAATGGAGACTTGCCAATGTAATGATCACCTCATGCCAGGTACCAGTGAGTAACAAATGCTCTTAACATCTCAAGCCCCGAGTTATGAGACACAATTGATATTCCATTGTTCTCTGGTCACCGGTGTCCTGCTAGCAAATGACGAATTGATAAAATTGACTTAGCAAGCAGCCTCTGTATTTAGAGCGAACGGGCTATTAGTAACAAGAGGTTATTTTATAGCGAATGACCTATAGCCTCATTTAAAGATGTACGACTTGCCACCGCCCACTCTGTGGGCAAGGTAAACCTCAGATCATACGATTACGTCTATGCACCAAGAGGTTAATAAAATGCGAAATTTACTGATATTATTTTAATTAAAATACAGATGAAATAACCAATTTAACCATAGCTAACTTAACTGACCGACATAAACAGTTAGTATACGAATTCTTTTGCTTACAAACGAACTTTATTTCATTTTATTAAGTAAAGATCGCAACTGGATTGGACTAGAATATTCTTTGGAGACCTTGGCATTGACGAACTAATAGAAAGAATAAAGAAATACTGAAAAGAATAGCTATTGTGCAATCTCAATTGACGACGGTTATCTAATAGGAAGATGTTACTTAACACAAAGAATGAAAGAAGTCTGTTCAAGCTAACTGTTAACATTGCAAATAAACGTAGTAATACCTAGCTATTAAAAGCATCCTTTACGCATATACAATACAGATTTTCTTAACAATAAACAACACTATGTTTGCACACTCCATACATTTCCACTTTTGTACCATTTTGAGTTTTTTCACATTTTCATGACAACATTGACAACGTGCAAGTTTTCCAGGTGACACTTCTTTCAATGTAACTAACGCCTCATCTTTGTGTTTAACGGTTTGAATCATTACGGTAAACGTTACTCATCAATCGGCAATAGTTTTGATTGAAACATGTTTCAGGTGAATCAGAACATTGTGATATATCCGGGTTAGTATGTCTTAACGCAAATAAGGACCTTCTCACCGTCCTAAAACCCGCTTGGGGTAAGGGGTCAGGTCTGGTATGCGATTGTCTGCCTTCTTGCAACGAGAAAGAAATCACTGTCATCAGAGACGTTGACCGAACGTGAGTATGATCAAATCCGAAGTTTACCAAAATTTCGTTAATTTATTTCTCATCAAGACCGAAACGGTAACTGACATGCAAAGATAATAACGTTTGCTTTAATAATAAATATATTTTAATGATTTCTTTCCTAACATTCACCTACTTAGCAATAATAGGACCAAAAGTCACATTTCGTCACACCACCTGCTGCGGATATAGCTACAACAGTTTTGTAGAAACTTAAACAACTCTTTTATGTTTTCTTATATTTTAGACAGAAAAAACAAAGATTTTCCGATGTGGAATTAGCTCTGGCGTATATCCCTACAGAAAGGTTCAAAAGAAACGTGGTTAGAAGCCGACTCGATCTAGTTGGTAAGACGTACGTAGATTAACATAAAGACCACAAGAAAGAATTAGAGGTTTACCAAATCACCAAAAAAAATAGAGATTTTCGAGATAATTTTCCGATCTATTAAAATAGCAGTTTTCTTATTTTTACTTTTTTTTAGTTTCAGTTGGAGGAACTGCAGGCCTCTTTGTCGGGGCTAGCGTCCTAAGCTTCGTAGAGCTCATATTTTTCTTCACAGTTCGCTTGGGAAGCAATTTAATGACAATCAGAAAAACACGCAAGTTGAGACAAGTCGTTCTTGTTAGACCTAATTCACGAGATATGCTAGAACCGACAGATATACCTGCTGATTTGGACTTGCAACAAACAGCATATCCTACCAGTGGAGTAGATTCATCAATACAGATTTATAATAACATACAAAAGCCCAATATCAAAAATAATTTTCAAGTTCATAGGAGAAATAAGTTACAAGTATTCCGAATACAATATTAAGTAACTTTTTTGTATTGTCGAGAAGATGAGGAAGTTACTTCATTAGCGAATTTGTTATCTGTTTTTTACTTGAATGAGTTTCAAATAATAATGCGAAGATATTCCTCTCATGGAAGAAAAACAATGCTAAGCGTGAAAAAAAATCAACACGCCATAAGTCTCGGTAGCTGAATCGGGAGAGCAGTGGAGTGAAAATCTAAAGGTTGCGAGTCTGATCAACTTGGAGACTAGTTTTTTCTAGATCTATAAAGTATCTCATAAAAAATCATTGTAAACTCATAAAATTAAATTACAAAATGTAACACTATATTAAGGGATAAGAAGCAAATTAACGGAGTCTCATGGCATGGAACGAAGTAGAACGCGCTAAGTACGTTCTGGAAGTGGCCCAGTTTCTAGACAGGAAGCCGCGTGTTAGGGCTGATGCAACGCATCAATCTTTCTCTTGTAAAAACTAAACATCACCGTGTGAACTTTATTGCGATAAACATAAAGCTTGTTTAGCGAATACACAAATTAAAATACAATGGTAGCCACGCTTTTGCAAAACTTAGAGTAGAGGTAATGCTTATTAGCAGAATGGAGATACGGTATTTTTAATCAGACCGGTCAAGTTGTTTTCACGTTACTTAACTAAGGCCCATTAATAAAAAGTTCTTTTATGGGCTCTGGAAAAGGGATGTTGACCACTGCATTGTAAACTATTATATAAATATCATGTCAGCCTGTAATTTCAGGCAATCTAATGCTTTTATATTTCCTCACTTAAAAATACTTTCCAGTCAAGTAAGTAGGTCTGTCCTCTCAATCAAGTTGTACCGAACCCCGCTTACTAAATTATAAATATATGAAACCTATACTCTATAATCTACTCTTGTTTAAGTTTTTGCTTATCCTAGTCTAACCTTAATTTAAAACCTACTTTCTTAATATGCTCTTGTATAGTTTGAAAGGGCTCGTGATTTCTAGTGGTTTTCCCTGATTGTATTCCGTAGCATACCCAAATCCTTTCAGCATTGTAACTAGCATACTATACCTAATGTCCTAATAATGAATACTAACTTTTCCTATCGTTGCTTAAATATCTCTGCTATTATAACCGATACTTTACTAAACTAACAATTAAGAATAAAAGTTACTCTAATGGTTTGTCCATGATAATTGATATTAAGTTATTGCCTTTTCTTATGAACCTACCTATAAGCTTATACATTTTCCTAAATGTTGTTATAGCCCTAAAGAAATTACCTGTGACAATTAAAGGACTTAGATTCTAGAATAACCTAAGAAAGTATACTAAAATCCCCGATCCTCACAGCTGTTTTAATAAATATATATTATGTTAGGTAAAGAATCATTATTTAAGTTTTAGGAGTATACTACAGTGGTAAGAAGGTAAGTTGTAAACATGAAGTTATAGTCACTGTGGAGTTAAGTATGGAGAGTCAATTACTGCTACCAATTATGAGTTTATTTGTTTTCTATATCTTAGTGCATTTAAGTTATTACCGGCTAGGTACGAGCACCTCCCCGCTCAATACAATGGATCTCGACTCCAGACGGGTCAATCCTCTTCCGGCCTCAGCTGGATATTTTTATTAGATATCTTAAGTACTTTTCTAAGGTCTACAGTCATTGTCAGTCTGACCTAGTACAATCAATTAAAAGAGGACAAGCAGAGTGCTTTCAAGCGATTTACCAGTCTACACAATGAAGAATTTCTCTTTCCACTGTGGCAGCTGAGTTATAAAATTGAATTTAAATTATAATATGTTTATTTCTAATTCTTTGCTGATTAACATTATATCAGGATGGATTCAACAATACAATCCATACAAAGTAAGGGATACTGGCAAATCTGGATTCTGAAGGAAGACTCAAAAGTATGCCATAAGGCAAATGGCTTTCCACATCTCACTTTTAGCTAAACTTAGAAATGGGTCACTACAAGTTGGTAGCAATATTAGTTTGACTCTCAAAGAACACTAACCTGTACACTAATTGTGCTGAATAGACTTATCTTTTGTTGAATTCAATTACAAGTAGGATTCTATTTGTAGTTTCTTCCAATTGAGTTTGTTAGTGAAACCAAGTTAATATATTTAAGTTAAGTAGTACTTTAATTCCATTATTTGTGAATGTTTCTATTCACTAAATAAATAGATACCTTTTATGGTAAGTACATACTTAAAGATTTGTTCCCTTATTTATCACCATTCCAACAATTGTAAAAGTACACTCTAGCTCTGATCTTGCGTTCCCAAGCCGTGTCCTTAGCATAAGCTTATATAGAAACGCAGGCTACTTCATTCACCTAGATCTTACTGCAGTACACCTTCAAGATTACTAGAACAGTTTATTTCAATTATAAACAGTAGTCTATTCCAAAGTTTCTCATATAACCAACTCAATATAAAGATTTGTTTTCTTAATAGTTTAACCATTACTACAAAGGTAAGTACTGTCCACCATCATGACAGGAATTAGAGAATGAATTTGTCTAACTCTGAGACAATAATTGTAACTAGTATTGAAACTAAGTAAAGTCAACACAATTATGCACAAGATGTTAACTAATATAATCATTGATTAAATATCCTTCCTAGATTTCACTTAGCACTATTGGTTTTGTCAAAACACATCTGATTGGAATCAGATACAGAATATTAGCCCATTCACAATAAACCCTATGGACCCTTTTGATCACCATTTTATCCTATCACATCACCACAATGTTTCCGACCCGTTCTTATTTGTTTTCAATCCCATAAATGCTACCTACTTGTGAAGCTTATTGCAAACTTTCACTCATACTACTTTTGTTTCAATTAGGAGAATCTATTTTTAACCGACTCCAAAAAGGAAGATGTTCCTAAAGTCGACTGTATAGTAGTTTCAGCGTACCGTTGTCAGTCGTCAACCCAGATCTTAAAACCATTTTAATATTTCTACAACTCTTTAGCTGCATATGGCGGCCATTTTGTTGATGCAAATAATGACCTAATAAACCCGACATTTTCCTATCAATCCTACTAATTTTTCGCTAACAATTCGGCCATCTTGAGGAAGCCTAATGGCTCCCAAGTTACCCAACCCATTCTTATACCAGATGGCCTATCAACTATCCTTTCTCGTCATCTTTTATGACGCTTACCGCGATGTTTGGCGCGAAAGCCCTAATCGTGATTTTACCTGCCTAACCAACGACTAAAATCGATTCCTATGCTTGTAATTTGGCTCTTACCACAGCCAACGTCGCCCCACGCTGTACAGTTCGGGCAGGGACCCTCCTAATACCTCCTATAGCCTGTACGTGGTCAGCCCTGCTTGGGAAGGGAACAGAGCCGACGCCCTAACAAAAGAGGCATGGAAAAAACGTGATCATAGACATCGAATCGTGACGGGTTACCCCACGCCGTTCGGACCGTTAGCTTTCACGTCCCGATCTCACACACGCTTTTCCCATATGGCTTTCTAGGCTATCTATTAGCAGATGCCCGCTTGACACACCATAATGCCAAACTCTGACCTAATCCCCCCAGGTTTTGACAAATCTCCCCTCGAGACACAAAGCTAACATTATATGCTTAGGCTGCAACTAAATTATCATAATCCTCAACAAATCGCATAACATCACAGCCGCTCCTCCCCTGACATCTTATAGAGATAAGTATGAAAGAGAGAAGAAAACTATGATCCCATACAACCGATGAAGACCCTGACAATACGATAGCAGTCCTATTCAAAACCTATGCCCTTCCTATTGACACTAACATCAATTCCGGGGCAGACCTAACTATATCAATTATGAATTTACTGGGGAATAAACTACATTACTTTGTGGTTTTTCGCAAACAAAATTTATATACTTTAATCATGAACTTAATTATACCAGTTAAGCTCAGATTAACGCATTTCTAGCAAAAGATCGCGAGGAAATTTGCGGCCTAGCGTCAAAACCTCGAATTTCACTATCTTGCTGACTTCTTGATGTTTTCTTGATTTAAAGATATACTATTTCAATGATGCTTTCTTACAGAGAAAAGTTGGCGTCTTTTCTCGCTTCGGGGGTCCGTCTTCACACGTCAGTTGCGATGATGCTAAGAGCCCCTATCTAAGAAAAGTGCCCCTTATATAGAGCCATTCCCACGCATGCCCTCTAACACCGCGTCACCTAAAACATTTTCGTTCTATTTTCAAATTCCCTAACAAGACGCGTCTTCTTAAGCTTCGCACCTACATTTCATGGATGCCACACCTAAACTTTTCCCCTCTTCCCAAATATTAGGGTAAATTTTATATCCGTGAATAATAAAACTTTATCATATATTACTATATGGTTACGTATTTACTTTTATGATCAGTAACATAGTCCTATCTTGTCAAATTATTCAATGCTTTCAGCATTGTTCTCACTATGCCCTTTTATAATTTTCTAATTATTACAGAACAATCCCCTTTTTCACACGACAATCTTAATGTTTGTTATAAATAAAGTATTAATCTCTGAATTTCTAAGTTTACAGGGTTTGTGAACCGATGGCGCGGCCTCTTCATTCTCACAAGTGCCTGTATAAGCCCAGATCGAATAAATGATATTGAATTTGAATATTGAATTTACATGTAATAACTATACTAATAAGTTATTATTGTAAACTAGTCAATAATGTGATTTATATATTTTTTCCTCAAAATCAATAATTCGTATGACTACTTTGTCTAGATCCCATCTAATTAATAAATTTCAATTTGCTTTTCCCAGAATGACATAAATCTACTTTTCATATGTGCCTGTAAAAGCCCAGGCTAAATAAATTATACTTGTTGAATTTGAATATTGAATTTACATGTAATAACTATACTAATAAGTTATTATTGTAACCTAGTCAATAAAGTGATTTATATATTTTTTTCCTCAAAATCAATAATTCGTATGACTACTTTTGTCTAGATCCCATATTAATAATTTCAATTTGCTTTTCCCAGAAAGACATAAATCTACTTTTCATATGTACCTGTAAAAGCCCAGACTGAATAAATGATACTTATTGAATTTGAATTTACATGTAATAACTATACTAATAAGTTATTATTGTAAACTATCAATAACGCGACTTATATATTGATTTTCCTCAAGATCAATAATTCGTGTGACTACTTTGTCTAGATCCCATCTAATTAATCATTTCAATTTGCTTTTCCAAGAATGACATAAATCTACTTAATTTAGTTCATCAAAATGCCTATTATTGAATTCTGATTAAAGTAACTATCCTATCCTTCAACTATTTTGTATACATTAAAACTATTATTTCCAAACAGACAGACAAATCATATGGGTATTTTTGGCATAGCAACTAGAAATTGGCAACACTTAGTCACTATCCATGTTCCCTCCAAGATGCGTCTCTTTTTTCTTATCTTAAAAAACTTTTACCGTCTCGCTATTGGCTAACTCTGATTGGTTAGTCGAATAATCTAATGTCAAATTCAAATTCAAATTTTGACATATTAAAAGCCGGGTTATTCCAGCCAACCTTAAGCGAACTTAACTCGAACCGAATCCTATACGTTTTCCTCGTTAAAGTCGAAGTTATAGTTAAAGTTAGATAGCACAATCTATCCTAAAAAGTCATCATTATAATAAAGATTTTTGTTGTTTATACAATGACATCCTACGTCACCATGGCGATCGATCGATGACGCTACTTATTAGGTTCTGATTTAATTTAACTTGATTAATTTTATAGTGATAGTTGATTCTATAATTCAATATCAGTTTGTAACGATAATCTAGTAAATTACCTCAATATTACAGAAGGATTGTAATTAAAGGAACTGTGTCTTGATGAAAATTAGTTTCTACTTTCGTCACCCCGGCGCCACTATCTAATATGACTGATCTGACGTTGTCAAACCTATGTTATTGTTTTTTATAACCTATAAAGCCAATATTATTGTTTTTCGTTGAATATCAAGTTTTGCTAAATAAATCGTGTTGTGCAATAACCTATAGAATATAGACATTATCTTAAATTTCCTGAAGATGATAAACAAAGTTTGTCTCAATCTTTTTTTTGTCAATACAAAGAAATATTTGGAACATAAATATCATGTTTACTTTTTGGACTTTCACAAAGATTTACCATATAAATGGTGCTGTGCAACAATCTACAGAATATAGACATTATAGAAATTTTCTGATGACGATAAATAAGGTTAGTCTCAAACTTTTTTATGTAAATATAGAGAAATATTTGGAATAAAATAACAGTGCAGTTTTGGACTGTTACAGCTCGACCCCAAAATTCTTCATAGGTGACAATACTACGTATTGGATCCGGAGTAGAATTTTCTTACTCAATTCTCAAATATTTATCTCTACTCTTCTACTCTTATCTCATGATATATTTATATACATAAATCCCCCCTTTTCTCCCTCTTATAACCCTATCTTTTATTATTTTCCCAAAATCAAAGAACTGTTGGGTGAGCCCTAGTGTAAATGAAATTAAGATTGTAGAGTGTATTTAAACCAAGACAATATCAAAAATTATTAAGCGAATTTTAAGTATTTTTATTGCTTTTGCCAATTCCGACTTATGCATATCCAACACCAGAGTCGTACAAGATCATGGAAAGTATGGGTTGTGAGGCCACAGTCCCTAATAGACATACCCGGACACATACGCTCTTTTCTAACCTTATGAAAAGATGGCGTTGGACGCAACGTATCCGCCCGAAGCACCCTTCCACATTTCCGTACTCCTCCTTCTACACGACAGGGCCTACTCTGCCGGAAAGGAGTGTGCATATACAATGTCCCTATATTTCCAAAAGCTTACTTAAAATTCTAGAACAACCCTAATATCACCTTGGAGAGTGTGCAGTTGCCGGGTTTAAAAATAGCTCTTAGCTTCTTGTGGAGTATGAATTTTGGACAGTTGTTCACACCGGGACATTACAAACATCAACAGAGTTCGTACCTTTTTTTTTTTTTAAATTTAACCTAGCACCAAAGTCCCACTGTACAAAATTCAAGTTTGTTAAACAAAAGTTCGTGTGCGGGTCTTATCTCTTGGGTCAATAATAATGGTTGTAATCAGGCTTCACGTATGTTATAAACCAAGGCCCTCCATGTTGAATCTATTTTTTTTTCTAGTAATCTAGATTAGATTCTCATTCTATTCATCTTTTCTTTAACGCAACGATCACTATCATCATTCTCTAGCCTTCTTTCACGCCACCTAAGATTATATCATAGCTACAACCTGAATACAAAGTTATTTAACTATAGTCGAATAGATTTTGAATTATATTATAAATGTTTGATATAAATACGCTGACTGTCACCATATGAAATTCTACGCAAAATTGCAACCCATCGAAATGCATTTCACTTCACGCAAGAGTATGAATTTACGCAACGCACCCTATCAGTACGCATTTCTACGCATCGTATCAGTACGCATCTCTACGCAACGCATCCTATTAGTACGCATCTCTACGCAACGCATCCTATTAGTACGCATCTCTACGCAACGCATCTTGATTAGTACACAATAAGTGTGTATATATTCCTTTATATTTTTAAGATTTCCTTCTGTAATACTTCTTTTTTAAGCTTAATAATTATTTATTTAAAAGTATCATTGACAATTGCACGTCAGATTTAACTTGAGTCATTTAATTATTCACATTATCCGCTTTACAAACTGAATTTCGAATTATTGAATTTCATATTTTTTTTTTTTTTTTTGAAATTTAAATTTTTTGAATTTTGAATCGTGAAAGTTGAATACTTTTTTTAATGAATAATTTTTTAGAAATCGTAAAGATTTCCTTTTAGTAGTTGTACCTACCTCTTAATAATAAACCCCCCCGAAAGAAAAGCCTTTATCCACCTAGTTATATAATTAACTACTCTTTACAAATATTAAAGCTTTATGTTCTGTAGGTATTATTACTTTAGCCCCCCTAAATAAGTTTCAACCCTCACTAAACAACAAATAAATGAATAAAATTCTTGTTCTGTAACTTGTCTATTTTAATTAAGCCTCCTATAATAATATACTGTGAAATCCTAATTTTTCTTATTTTTATTTCCCCTTGTTACAAAATCATTCTAATCCTATTCCTGATATGTCAGATCTTCAGACAATTAAAACATAGTAATCCTATCGACTTGGTTTTATATTACCAACGTGTTGGACAACATGCCCTCAACTTCTAACTAACTTAATCATTAAAAATTAATTTGAATTAAATTAATCTCAAAAATTTGTCAATCACCAACTTAATTTATGATAATTTTTTTATTTCTATAATCCTAAATTGTTTTAACGTTTCACTTTAATTATTTGATTATTCATTTATTTATTTTAATGTCAATAATCGATCTAATTGTCTAACTATTTAGTTTTATATAAAACGCGCTATAATCAGAACGAAATTAAATTCAGACGCACTATAATCCCCCTAACCATTCTATTTTGTCATTGCTTTAATGATTAAAACGTTTTGATAATTAGTCCTACAACATATTTCAACTAGATATTATTAAAATGTTAATAATGCCAAACACAAGTGTAACTCTCCCCAAATAGATATATCATAAAGATTAATTTATAAAATAGTTAACCTAAGTTATGAACTGATCCCTTCGTAACATAGTATCTTAATAAAATAACTTGATAATTCCACTTAAGTTTGAAATCATCTATTACTTGATCTTAAAAGTTTAACTAATTAATTCACGACCCCATTTTCTTATCATGTTGTTAATATCTTTATAGCCTTGATACTTAAAATTGCCAGTTATAGCTAAAACTCTGAAAATATTTGTATCCTGAAGTTTCAATAAAATCACTACCTGAAATCTAAGTTGCTCTAAAATCCAAGTCCAGAATTGTCATTACTAAAGGTCCTAAAAGTCTTTACTATTCCTATTAAATATTATAACTGCAATAATTTAATCTATCCTAACTTAAATATCGATAAGTGTTATCAATAACCCTATCTACATCATTATTCTAATTCACATCACTATCCAAAGAACATATACTGTAATTATTAGTTACAACAAATATGTGTCAAATAAAATACAAGTTATCCTCAACAAAACATCTAACAATAAGTTGCTAATCCTACAGCCACGAGAAACATAGGATAAACAAATAGTGCCTGTCCCTCATAAATTACCGCAAGACAAGCCTAAAATGTTTTTCATGTTTACTAATAAGCGCTACTTCTAATTCTACTCATTAAATCTTTCAATGTAAAGTTTCTAATTTGCCTTATTTGTTTCTTGTTAAAAAATTATTGTTTAACTTTTACTTGGAAAGCAACGGTCAAGTTATAAAATCATACTTCACAAACCATTCAAAGTACACAAAACTAAAGTGATCCTAAAAGTTTTCTTAGAAGACCCCGCTCCCTATTCATTAAATTGTAGTGAAACTCTTATCACAAATAACCTTTGTCACAAATATCTTAATCTATAAGATTCTAAACTTATCATTTTTTTTTACCCCGGTTATCCGATTGTTTGCTAAGGCAAAATTCTTATACTTCAAAGCTTCCTACTAGATATACCTGAATACAACTTTACTCAAGCTTATGGAAATTTAAAATACTACTATATCCTTCCTAATTGTATACTAAAATTGCAAGTTATTATTTAATTGCATTTAAGGCAAGTTGCATATTAATAAACAATCATTCATCCGACTTTGATCGTTAAAAAGTTAATTTTATTTCATTCTATCTCATCACAAGTTTCAATCTCAAGTAAAATATCTTATCCTATCATATAGATAAATAACCATTTATTCAAATTGATTATGAACCAACATTTTCCTATCAAACTACTGGACCATTAATGATAACCTTTGCAATTGAATTTGCAATGATGATTTCAATTCCATAAATCATTCAATTAACTAATCTCTAAAGTTTTGAAACTATCTATGAAGTTTGATGTAGGCATTGCATTGACCTTAAGTTATAAAAATATTCTCTAACTTGAAAAGTAAGAGGTTAACCTAATCATTTGGATCTAGTTATACATTCACAAAAGTTCAAACACTCACCACTCTCATTGGAAAACTTTTTCCAGAAGATAATTGAAAAGTCCACAAAAGAAAGTTCAAAGTCTTGGTAGCAGTAGCTATACAAAATAATCGCTTAAAAGTTAATCATCCACACATCCTCGATCACTGTCAATCAGACACGACAACAATTCTTTTAATTGTTCTTTATAATTTAAACTGATTTACCGGTATAAACAAAAACATAAACAGCGAAAAAACTTAATGTCATTCATTATCAGTCGGTCAAGGTCACAGCCACCGATTAGGTATTCGTTACTACCAGCGTCACAGAACAAAAGACCGTCAACTTGACGTTATGGTTATTCGTTCGAAAACTTATAAAATTAAAGTCTAAATAACTGACTGTTTAACTATCTAAACTATGATATTACGATTAACTTAATATGTAATAAAAATATATTTACGTGACTTATCGAGACTGTGTTCCTCCACTATCCTACTAGAAGATTTAATTAGCCCAATAATCTGATATTTGTTCTTGTTAAAAAGAATCCCTATAAATTACACACAATTTCTAAGTGACTTTCTTGGGTTAGAAAATGCCTTTTACTATTCTAATCTTACTAGTACCTATTAATCCTCAATCAAATCTAACACAAATTCACAATCCCGTTTTTATTTGTCAGGGCTTAGAAACCGGTTTAAAACATAGTAGTTAATAAAGGTTTTTGATAATGGTTTTTACATAAACCTTTCCCAACATATTTGGAATAAAAGCGCTTCGAAAACCTAAATAAATCGGTTTGATCCTAAGTCTAGAAAGGAACCTTACCTACCTATGTTGCATCGTCCTATCATGCCTATGTAAAAGTTTCATTAAGTATTGCAGTTGAAAATTATGAAAATCCTTTATAAACCAGTCAATTAATTCAAAACCCTTTTAATTTCGCTCCTTCGTGAATCCAATATTTCTAAAGTTAAGGTAGAACCAAACCTTATAATAACGCGCTTCCTATGTACTTCCTGCTGATTAAGTATGAAAATTAACCGCTTAAACAAGGCCTGATTTGAGTTAACTATCCAGAATGGTACAACACAAATTACTAGTAGCGACATCTATTACGTAATAGTGTAGTCATTGCTTTTAGCCCCAAGTTATTAACTCCCATTAGACATGACTATTAATTCTTTTATTGAATAAAGGACCTAAAAAATATGATTGGATCAATTTATGGTACCGAAATGCTTGAACTACTTACCTAACTTCAAAGTTTCACTAAAACAAACTATGAAATAATTTAACTTTACTTCAACCTCTCATACTGATTCTATGGCTGTATGGTTTAATGTCATTGCCTATCCGAGTTGACATAAGACCGACTTAAAAGTAAAACTTCAACTTAGCTTAAATTGAAATGTCAAACCTAGTTTCTACTAGGTATCGTGTTTCTATCTACCTACACCTATCTATATCTAGTTCTCTGTGCTTTGCTATTATCTTATCTGAACGCCGGCGCCGCCGTACTAAAATCGCTTTGAATCGCAACCGTGTTAAAGCTACCTACATGACATTTGCGGGACTGTGCATTAAACTATGTTTTATGGTACTGTGTGTTATAACAAAGCAACCATTCATAATGAAAAAGAAGATTGTACTCCTAACCTTTTGTGTGAAAATACAAAATTTCTCTCATTTCAGGACATAACCAAACCAAATACATGGACTAAACGACCCCCAGTTTGTTGAACCCTTACAGATCACTCTCAAAGAACCTTACATGTGAAACAAAACACTGGAACTATTTAAAAGAGGAAATTGCTTCAACTATGTAAACAAATGCTACCTATTGCAAGCTAGTTAACAAGCCTATCCGCTTCACTGCAACAAAATGTGACTGTAACATACTGAAATGCAGACAGCCACTCACTTCCAGAACTAAACAAGAGCTTCGATAAGCTATACTAACCGCTACTAACTTATTAAAAGATTTGATGTATGTATTCTTTTTTTTTTTACTAATAATCCTGGTCACGGCACCAAAATGTAACTAACCCCGTAGCAGCTTATAAAATCATAAAGAAATATATCCTGGTCACGGCACCAAAATGTACCGAACCCCGCTTACTAAATTATAAATATATGAAACCTATACTCTATAATCTACTCTTGTTTAAGTTTTTGCTTATCCTAGTCTAACCTTAATTTAAAACCTACTTTCTTAATATGCTCTTGTATAGTTTGAAAGGGCTCGTGATTTCTAGTGGTTTTCCCTGATTGTATTCCGTAGCATACCCAAATCCTTTCAGCATTGTAACTAGCATACTATACCTAATGTCCTAATAATGAATACTAACTTTTCCTATCGTTGCTTAAATATCTCTGCTATTATAACCGATACTTTACTAAACTAACAATTAAGAATAAAAGTTACTCTAATGGTTTGTCCATGATAATTGATATTAAGTTATTGCCTTTTCTTATGAACCTACCTATAAGCTTATACATTTTCCTAAATGTTGTTATAGCCCTAAAGAAATTACCTGTGACAATTAAAGGACTTAGATTCTAGAATAACCTAAGAAAGTATACTAAAATCCCCGATCCTCACAGCTGTTTTAATAAATATATATTATGTTAGGTAAAGAATCATTATTTAAGTTTTAGGAGTATACTACAGTGGTAAGAAGGTAAGTTGTAAACATGAAGTTATAGTCACTGTGGAGTTAAGTATGGAGAGTCAATTACTGCTACCAATTATGAGTTTATTTGTTTTCTATATCTTAGTGCATTTAAGTTATTACCGGCTAGGTACGAGCACCTCCCCGCTCAATACAATGGATCTCGACTCCAGACGGGTCAATCCTCTTCCGGCCTCAGCTGGATATTTTTATTAGATATCTTAAGTACTTTTCTAAGGTCTACAGTCATTGTCAGTCTGACCTAGTACAATCAATTAAAAGAGGACAAGCAGAGTGCTTTCAAGCGATTTACCAGTCTACACAATGAAGAATTTCTCTTTCCACTGTGGCAGCTGAGTTATAAAATTGAATTTAAATTATAATATGTTTATTTCTAATTCTTTGCTGATTAACATTATATCAGGATGGATTCAACAATACAATCCATACAAAGTAAGGGATACTGGCAAATCTGGATTCTGAAGGAAGACTCAAAAGTATGCCATAAGGCAAATGGCTTTCCACATCTCACTTTTAGCTAAACTTAGAAATGGGTCACTACAAGTTGGTAGCAATATTAGTTTGACTCTCAAAGAACACTAACCTGTACACTAATTGTGCTGAATAGACTTATCTTTTGTTGAATTCAATTACAAGTAGGATTCTATTTGTAGTTTCTTCCAATTGAGTTTGTTAGTGAAACCAAGTTAATATATTTAAGTTAAGTAGTACTTTAATTCCATTATTTGTGAATGTTTCTATTCACTAAATAAATAGATACCTTTTATGGTAAGTACATACTTAAAGATTTGTTCCCTTATTTATCACCATTCCAACAATTGTAAAAGTACACTCTAGCTCTGATCTTGCGTTCCCAAGCCGTGTCCTTAGCATAAGCTTATATAGAAACGCAGGCTACTTCATTCACCTAGATCTTACTGCAGTACACCTTCAAGATTACTAGAACAGTTTATTTCAATTATAAACAGTAGTCTATTCCAAAGTTTCTCATATAACCAACTCAATATAAAGATTTGTTTTCTTAATAGTTTAACCATTACTACAAAGGTAAGTACTGTCCACCATCATGACAGGAATTAGAGAATGAATTTGTCTAACTCTGAGACAATAATTGTAACTAGTATTGAAACTAAGTAAAGTCAACACAATTATGCACAAGATGTTAACTAATATAATCATTGATTAAATATCCTTCCTAGATTTCACTTAGCACTATTGGTTTTGTCAAAACACATCTGATTGGAATCAGATACAGAATATTAGCCCATTCACAATAAACCCTATGGACCCTTTTGATCACCATTTTATCCTATCACATCACCACAATGTTTCCGACCCGTTCTTATTTGTTTTCAATCCCATAAATGCTACCTACTTGTGAAGCTTATTGCAAACTTTCACTCATACTACTTTTGTTTCAATTAGGAGAATCTATTTTTAACCGACTCCAAAAAGGAAGATGTTCCTAAAGTCGACTGTATAGTAGTTTCAGCGTACCGTTGTCAGTCGTCAACCCAGATCTTAAAACCATTTTAATATTTCTACAACTCTTTAGCTGCATATGGCGGCCATTTTGTTGATGCAAATAATGACCTAATAAACCCGACATTTTCCTATCAATCCTACTAATTTTTCGCTAACAATTCGGCCATCTTGAGGAAGCCTAATGGCTCCCAAGTTACCCAACCCATTCTTATACCAGATGGCCTATCAACTATCCTTTCTCGTCATCTTTTATGACGCTTACCGCGATGTTTGGCGCGAAAGCCCTAATCGTGATTTTACCTGCCTAACCAACGACTAAAATCGATTCCTATGCTTGTAATTTGGCTCTTACCACAGCCAACGTCGCCCCACGCTGTACAGTTCGGGCAGGGACCCTCCTAATACCTCCTATAGCCTGTACGTGGTCAGCCCTGCTTGGGAAGGGAACAGAGCCGACGCCCTAACAAAAGAGGCATGGAAAAAACGTGATCATAGACATCGAATCGTGACGGGTTACCCCACGCCGTTCGGACCGTTAGCTTTCACGTCCCGATCTCACACACGCTTTTCCCATATGGCTTTCTAGGCTATCTATTAGCAGATGCCCGCTTGACACACCATAATGCCAAACTCTGACCTAATCCCCCCAGGTTTTGACAAATCTCCCCTCGAGACACAAAGCTAACATTATATGCTTAGGCTGCAACTAAATTATCATAATCCTCAACAAATCGCATAACATCACAGCCGCTCCTCCCCTGACATCTTATAGAGATAAGTATGAAAGAGAGAAGAAAACTATGATCCCATACAACCGATGAAGACCCTGACAATACGATAGCAGTCCTATTCAAAACCTATGCCCTTCCTATTGACACTAACATCAATTCCGGGGCAGACCTAACTATATCAATTATGAATTTACTGGGGAATAAACTACATTACTTTGTGGTTTTTCGCAAACAAAATTTATATACTTTAATCATGAACTTAATTATACCAGTTAAGCTCAGATTAACGCATTTCTAGCAAAAGATCGCGAGGAAATTTGCGGCCTAGCGTCAAAACCTCGAATTTCACTATCTTGCTGACTTCTTGATGTTTTCTTGATTTAAAGATATACTATTTCAATGATGCTTTCTTACAGAGAAAAGTTGGCGTCTTTTCTCGCTTCGGGGGTCCGTCTTCACACGTCAGTTGCGATGATGCTAAGAGCCCCTATCTAAGAAAAGTGCCCCTTATATAGAGCCATTCCCACGCATGCCCTCTAACACCGCGTCACCTAAAACATTTTCGTTCTATTTTCAAATTCCCTAACAAGACGCGTCTTCTTAAGCTTCGCACCTACATTTCATGGATGCCACACCTAAACTTTTCCCCTCTTCCCAAATATTAGGGTAAATTTTATATCCGTGAATAATAAAACTTTATCATATATTACTATATGGTTACGTATTTACTTTTATGATCAGTAACATAGTCCTATCTTGTCAAATTATTCAATGCTTTCAGCATTGTTCTCACTATGCCCTTTTATAATTTTCTAATTATTACAGAACAATCCCCTTTTTCACACGACAATCTTAATGTTTGTTATAAATAAAGTATTAATCTCTGAATTTCTAAGTTTACAGGGTTTGTGAACCGATGGCGCGGCCTCTTCATTCTCACAAGTGCCTGTATAAGCCCAGATCGAATAAATGATATTGAATTTGAATATTGAATTTACATGTAATAACTATACTAATAAGTTATTATTGTAAACTAGTCAATAATGTGATTTATATATTTTTTCCTCAAAATCAATAATTCGTATGACTACTTTGTCTAGATCCCATCTAATTAATAAATTTCAATTTGCTTTTCCCAGAATGACATAAATCTACTTTTCATATGTGCCTGTAAAAGCCCAGGCTAAATAAATTATACTTGTTGAATTTGAATATTGAATTTACATGTAATAACTATACTAATAAGTTATTATTGTAACCTAGTCAATAAAGTGATTTATATATTTTTTTCCTCAAAATCAATAATTCGTATGACTACTTTTGTCTAGATCCCATATTAATAATTTCAATTTGCTTTTCCCAGAAAGACATAAATCTACTTTTCATATGTACCTGTAAAAGCCCAGACTGAATAAATGATACTTATTGAATTTGAATTTACATGTAATAACTATACTAATAAGTTATTATTGTAAACTATCAATAACGCGACTTATATATTGATTTTCCTCAAGATCAATAATTCGTGTGACTACTTTGTCTAGATCCCATCTAATTAATCATTTCAATTTGCTTTTCCAAGAATGACATAAATCTACTTAATTTAGTTCATCAAAATGCCTATTATTGAATTCTGATTAAAGTAACTATCCTATCCTTCAACTATTTTGTATACATTAAAACTATTATTTCCAAACAGACAGACAAATCATATGGGTATTTTTGGCATAGCAACTAGAAATTGGCAACACTTAGTCACTATCCATGTTCCCTCCAAGATGCGTCTCTTTTTTCTTATCTTAAAAAACTTTTACCGTCTCGCTATTGGCTAACTCTGATTGGTTAGTCGAATAATCTAATGTCAAATTCAAATTCAAATTTTGACATATTAAAAGCCGGGTTATTCCAGCCAACCTTAAGCGAACTTAACTCGAACCGAATCCTATACGTTTTCCTCGTTAAAGTCGAAGTTATAGTTAAAGTTAGATAGCACAATCTATCCTAAAAAGTCATCATTATAATAAAGATTTTTGTTGTTTATACAATGACATCCTACGTCACCATGGCGATCGATCGATGACGCTACTTATTAGGTTCTGATTTAATTTAACTTGATTAATTTTATAGTGATAGTTGATTCTATAATTCAATATCAGTTTGTAACGATAATCTAGTAAATTACCTCAATATTACAGAAGGATTGTAATTAAAGGAACTGTGTCTTGATGAAAATTAGTTTCTACTTTCGTCACCCCGGCGCCACTATCTAATATGACTGATCTGACGTTGTCAAACCTATGTTATTGTTTTTTATAACCTATAAAGCCAATATTATTGTTTTTCGTTGAATATCAAGTTTTGCTAAATAAATCGTGTTGTGCAATAACCTATAGAATATAGACATTATCTTAAATTTCCTGAAGATGATAAACAAAGTTTGTCTCAATCTTTTTTTTGTCAATACAAAGAAATATTTGGAACATAAATATCATGTTTACTTTTTGGACTTTCACAAAGATTTACCATATAAATGGTGCTGTGCAACAATCTACAGAATATAGACATTATAGAAATTTTCTGATGACGATAAATAAGGTTAGTCTCAAACTTTTTTATGTAAATATAGAGAAATATTTGGAATAAAATAACAGTGCAGTTTTGGACTGTTACAGCTCGACCCCAAAATTCTTCATAGGTGACAATACTACGTATTGGATCCGGAGTAGAATTTTCTTACTCAATTCTCAAATATTTATCTCTACTCTTCTACTCTTATCTCATGATATATTTATATACATAAATCCCCCCTTTTCTCCCTCTTATAACCCTATCTTTTATTATTTTCCCAAAATCAAAGAACTGTTGGGTGAGCCCTAGTGTAAATGAAATTAAGATTGTAGAGTGTATTTAAACCAAGACAATATCAAAAATTATTAAGCGAATTTTAAGTATTTTTATTGCTTTTGCCAATTCCGACTTATGCATATCCAACACCAGAGTCGTACAAGATCATGGAAAGTATGGGTTGTGAGGCCACAGTCCCTAATAGACATACCCGGACACATACGCTCTTTTCTAACCTTATGAAAAGATGGCGTTGGACGCAACGTATCCGCCCGAAGCACCCTTCCACATTTCCGTACTCCTCCTTCTACACGACAGGGCCTACTCTGCCGGATAGGAGTGTGCATATACAATGTCCCTATATTTCCAAAAGCTTACTTAAAATTCTAGAACAACCCTAATATCACCTTGGAGAGTGTGCAGTTGCCGGGTTTAAAAATAGCTCTTAGCTTCTTGTGGAGTATGAATTTTGGACAGTTGTTCACACCGGGACATTACAAACATCAACAGAGTTCGTACCTTTTTTTTTTTTTAAATTTAACCTAGCACCAAAGTCCCACTGTACAAAATTCAAGTTTGTTAAACAAAAGTTCGTGTGCGGGTCTTATCTCTTGGGTCAATAATAATGGTTGTAATCAGGCTTCACGTATGTTATAAACCAAGGCCCTCCATGTTGAATCTATTTTTTTTTCTAGTAATCTAGATTAGATTCTCATTCTATTCATCTTTTCTTTAACGCAACGATCACTATCATCATTCTCTAGCCTTCTTTCACGCCACCTAAGATTATATCATAGCTACAACCTGAATACAAAGTTATTTAACTATAGTCGAATAGATTTTGAATTATATTATAAATGTTTGATATAAATACGCTGACTGTCACCATATGAAATTCTACGCAAAATTGCAACCCATCGAAATGCATTTCACTTCACGCAAGAGTATGAATTTACGCAACGCACCCTATCAGTACGCATTTCTACGCATCGTATCAGTACGCATCTCTACGCAACGCATCCTATTAGTACGCATCTCTACGCAACGCATCCTATTAGTACGCATCTCTACGCAACGCATCTTGATTAGTACACAATAAGTGTGTATATATTCCTTTATATTTTTAAGATTTCCTTCTGTAATACTTCTTTTTTAAGCTTAATAATTATTTATTTAAAAGTATCATTGACAATTGCACGTCAGATTTAACTTGAGTCATTTAATTATTCACATTATCCGCTTTACAAACTGAATTTCGAATTATTGAATTTCATATTTTTTTTTTTTTTTTTGAAATTTAAATTTTTTGAATTTTGAATCGTGAAAGTTGAATACTTTTTTTAATGAATAATTTTTTAGAAATCGTAAAGATTTCCTTTTAGTAGTTGTACCTACCTCTTAATAATAAACCCCCCCGAAAGAAAAGCCTTTATCCACCTAGTTATATAATTAACTACTCTTTACAAATATTAAAGCTTTATGTTCTGTAGGTATTATTACTTTAGCCCCCCTAAATAAGTTTCAACCCTCACTAAACAACAAATAAATGAATAAAATTCTTGTTCTGTAACTTGTCTATTTTAATTAAGCCTCCTATAATAATATACTGTGAAATCCTAATTTTTCTTATTTTTATTTCCCCTTGTTACAAAATCATTCTAATCCTATTCCTGATATGTCAGATCTTCAGACAATTAAAACATAGTAATCCTATCGACTTGGTTTTATATTACCAACGTGTTGGACAACATGCCCTCAACTTCTAACTAACTTAATCATTAAAAATTAATTTGAATTAAATTAATCTCAAAAATTTGTCAATCACCAACTTAATTTATGATAATTTTTTTATTTCTATAATCCTAAATTGTTTTAACGTTTCACTTTAATTATTTGATTATTCATTTATTTATTTTAATGTCAATAATCGATCTAATTGTCTAACTATTTAGTTTTATATAAAACGCGCTATAATCAGAACGAAATTAAATTCAGACGCACTATAATCCCCCTAACCATTCTATTTTGTCATTGCTTTAATGATTAAAACGTTTTGATAATTAGTCCTACAACATATTTCAACTAGATATTATTAAAATGTTAATAATGCCAAACACAAGTGTAACTCTCCCCAAATAGATATATCATAAAGATTAATTTATAAAATAGTTAACCTAAGTTATGAACTGATCCCTTCGTAACATAGTATCTTAATAAAATAACTTGATAATTCCACTTAAGTTTGAAATCATCTATTACTTGATCTTAAAAGTTTAACTAATTAATTCACGACCCCATTTTCTTATCATGTTGTTAATATCTTTATAGCCTTGATACTTAAAATTGCCAGTTATAGCTAAAACTCTGAAAATATTTGTATCCTGAAGTTTCAATAAAATCACTACCTGAAATCTAAGTTGCTCTAAAATCCAAGTCCAGAATTGTCATTACTAAAGGTCCTAAAAGTCTTTACTATTCCTATTAAATATTATAACTGCAATAATTTAATCTATCCTAACTTAAATATCGATAAGTGTTATCAATAACCCTATCTACATCATTATTCTAATTCACATCACTATCCAAAGAACATATACTGTAATTATTAGTTACAACAAATATGTGTCAAATAAAATACAAGTTATCCTCAACAAAACATCTAACAATAAGTTGCTAATCCTACAGCCACGAGAAACATAGGATAAACAAATAGTGCCTGTCCCTCATAAATTACCGCAAGACAAGCCTAAAATGTTTTTCATGTTTACTAATAAGCGCTACTTCTAATTCTACTCATTAAATCTTTCAATGTAAAGTTTCTAATTTGCCTTATTTGTTTCTTGTTAAAAAATTATTGTTTAACTTTTACTTGGAAAGCAACGGTCAAGTTATAAAATCATACTTCACAAACCATTCAAAGTACACAAAACTAAAGTGATCCTAAAAGTTTTCTTAGAAGACCCCGCTCCCTATTCATTAAATTGTAGTGAAACTCTTATCACAAATAACCTTTGTCACAAATATCTTAATCTATAAGATTCTAAACTTATCATTTTTTTTTACCCCGGTTATCCGATTGTTTGCTAAGGCAAAATTCTTATACTTCAAAGCTTCCTACTAGATATACCTGAATACAACTTTACTCAAGCTTATGGAAATTTAAAATACTACTATATCCTTCCTAATTGTATACTAAAATTGCAAGTTATTATTTAATTGCATTTAAGGCAAGTTGCATATTAATAAACAATCATTCATCCGACTTTGATCGTTAAAAAGTTAATTTTATTTCATTCTATCTCATCACAAGTTTCAATCTCAAGTAAAATATCTTATCCTATCATATAGATAAATAACCATTTATTCAAATTGATTATGAACCAACATTTTCCTATCAAACTACTGGACCATTAATGATAACCTTTGCAATTGAATTTGCAATGATGATTTCAATTCCATAAATCATTCAATTAACTAATCTCTAAAGTTTTGAAACTATCTATGAAGTTTGATGTAGGCATTGCATTGACCTTAAGTTATAAAAATATTCTCTAACTTGAAAAGTAAGAGGTTAACCTAATCATTTGGATCTAGTTATACATTCACAAAAGTTCAAACACTCACCACTCTCATTGGAAAACTTTTTCCAGAAGATAATTGAAAAGTCCACAAAAGAAAGTTCAAAGTCTTGGTAGCAGTAGCTATACAAAATAATCGCTTAAAAGTTAATCATCCACACATCCTCGATCACTGTCAATCAGACACGACAACAATTCTTTTAATTGTTCTTTATAATTTAAACTGATTTACCGGTATAAACAAAAACATAAACAGCGAAAAAACTTAATGTCATTCATTATCAGTCGGTCAAGGTCACAGCCACCGATTAGGTATTCGTTACTACCAGCGTCACAGAACAAAAGACCGTCAACTTGACGTTATGGTTATTCGTTCGAAAACTTATAAAATTAAAGTCTAAATAACTGACTGTTTAACTATCTAAACTATGATATTACGATTAACTTAATATGTAATAAAAATATATTTACGTGACTTATCGAGACTGTGTTCCTCCACTATCCTACTAGAAGATTTAATTAGCCCAATAATCTGATATTTGTTCTTGTTAAAAAGAATCCCTATAAATTACACACAATTTCTAAGTGACTTTCTTGGGTTAGAAAATGCCTTTTACTATTCTAATCTTACTAGTACCTATTAATCCTCAATCAAATCTAACACAAATTCACAATCCCGTTTTTATTTGTCAGGGCTTAGAAACCGGTTTAAAACATAGTAGTTAATAAAGGTTTTTGATAATGGTTTTTACATAAACCTTTCCCAACATATTTGGAATAAAAGCGCTTCGAAAACCTAAATAAATCGGTTTGATCCTAAGTCTAGAAAGGAACCTTACCTACCTATGTTGCATCGTCCTATCATGCCTATGTAAAAGTTTCATTAAGTATTGCAGTTGAAAATTATGAAAATCCTTTATAAACCAGTCAATTAATTCAAAACCCTTTTAATTTCGCTCCTTCGTGAATCCAATATTTCTAAAGTTAAGGTAGAACCAAACCTTATAATAACGCGCTTCCTATGTACTTCCTGCTGATTAAGTATGAAAATTAACCGCTTAAACAAGGCCTGATTTGAGTTAACTATCCAGAATGGTACAACACAAATTACTAGTAGCGACATCTATTACGTAATAGTGTAGTCATTGCTTTTAGCCCCAAGTTATTAACTCCCATTAGACATGACTATTAATTCTTTTATTGAATAAAGGACCTAAAAAATATGATTGGATCAATTTATGGTACCGAAATGCTTGAACTACTTACCTAACTTCAAAGTTTCACTAAAACAAACTATGAAATAATTTAACTTTACTTCAACCTCTCATACTGATTCTATGGCTGTATGGTTTAATGTCATTGCCTATCCGAGTTGACATAAGACCGACTTAAAAGTAAAACTTCAACTTAGCTTAAATTGAAATGTCAAACCTAGTTTCTACTAGGTATCGTGTTTCTATCTACCTACACCTATCTATATCTAGTTCTCTGTGCTTTGCTATTATCTTATCTGAACGCCGGCGCCGCCGTACTAAAATCGCTTTGAATCGCAACCGTGTTAAAGCTACCTACATGACATTTGCGGGACTGTGCATTAAACTATGTTTTATGGTACTGTGTGTTATAACAAAGCAACCATTCATAATGAAAAAGAAGATTGTACTCCTAACCTTTTGTGTGAAAATACAAAATTTCTCTCATTTCAGGACATAACCAAACCAAATACATGGACTAAACGACCCCCAGTTTGTTGAACCCTTACAGATCACTCTCAAAGAACCTTACATGTGAAACAAAACACTGGAACTATTTAAAAGAGGAAATTGCTTCAACTATGTAAACAAATGCTACCTATTGCAAGCTAGTTAACAAGCCTATCCGCTTCACTGCAACAAAATGTGACTGTAACATACTGAAATGCAGACAGCCACTCACTTCCAGAACTAAACAAGAGCTTCGATAAGCTATACTAACCGCTACTAACTTATTAAAAGATTTGATGTATGTATTCTTTTTTTTTTTACTAATAATCCTGGTCACGGCACCAAAATGTAACTAACCCCGTAGCAGCTTATAAAATCATAAAGAAATATATCCTGGTCACGGCACCAAAATGTACCGAACCCCGCTTACTAAATTATAAATATATGAAACCTATACTCTATAATCTACTCTTGTTTAAGTTTTTGCTTATCCTAGTCTAACCTTAATTTAAAACCTACTTTCTTAATATGCTCTTGTATAGTTTGAAAGGGCTCGTGATTTCTAGTGGTTTTCCCTGATTGTATTCCGTAGCATACCCAAATCCTTTCAGCATTGTAACTAGCATACTATACCTAATGTCCTAATAATGAATACTAACTTTTCCTATCGTTGCTTAAATATCTCTGCTATTATAACCGATACTTTACTAAACTAACAATTAAGAATAAAAGTTACTCTAATGGTTTGTCCATGATAATTGATATTAAGTTATTGCCTTTTCTTATGAACCTACCTATAAGCTTATACATTTTCCTAAATGTTGTTATAGCCCTAAAGAAATTACCTGTGACAATTAAAGGACTTAGATTCTAGAATAACCTAAGAAAGTATACTAAAATCCCCGATCCTCACAGCTGTTTTAATAAATATATATTATGTTAGGTAAAGAATCATTATTTAAGTTTTAGGAGTATAATACAGTGGTAAGAAGGTAAGTTGTAAACATGAAGTTATAGTCACTGTGGAGTTAAGTATGGAGAGTCAATTACTGCTACCAATTATGAGTTTATTTGTTTTCTATATCTTAGTGCATTTAAGTTATTACCGGCTAGGTACGAGCACCTCCCCGCTCAATACAATGGATCTCGACTCCAGACGGGTCAATCCTCTTCCGGCCTCAGCTGGATATTTTTATTAGATATCTTAAGTACTTTTCTAAGGTCTACAGTCATTGTCAGTCTGACCTAGTACAATCAATTAAAAGAGGACAAGCAGAGTGCTTTCAAGCGATTTACCAGTCTACACAATGAAGAATTTCTCTTTCCACTGTGGCAGCTGAGTTATAAAATTGAATTTAAATTATAATATGTTTATTTCTAATTCTTTGCTGATTAACATTATATCAGGATGGATTCAACAATACAATCCATACAAAGTAAGGGATACTGGCAAATCTGGATTCTGAAGGAAGACTCAAAAGTATGCCATAAGGCAAATGGCTTTCCACATCTCACTTTTAGCTAAACTTAGAAATGGGTCACTACAAGTTGGTAGCAATATTAGTTTGACTCTCAAAGAACACTAACCTGTACACTAATTGTGCTGAATAGACTTATCTTTTGTTGAATTCAATTACAAGTAGGATTCTATTTGTAGTTTCTTCCAATTGAGTTTGTTAGTGAAACCAAGTTAATATATTTAAGTTAAGTAGTACTTTAATTCCATTATTTGTGAATGTTTCTATTCACTAAATAAATAGATACCTTTTATGGTAAGTACATACTTAAAGATTTGTTCCCTTATTTATCACCATTCCAACAATTGTAAAAGTACACTCTAGCTCTGATCTTGCGTTCCCAAGCCGTGTCCTTAGCATAAGCTTATATAGAAACGCAGGCTACTTCATTCACCTAGATCTTACTGCAGTACACCTTCAAGATTACTAGAACAGTTTATTTCAATTATAAACAGTAGTCTATTCCAAAGTTTCTCATATAACCAACTCAATATAAAGATTTGTTTTCTTAATAGTTTAACCATTACTACAAAGGTAAGTACTGTCCACCATCATGACAGGAATTAGAGAATGAATTTGTCTAACTCTGAGACAATAATTGTAACTAGTATTGAAACTAAGTAAAGTCAACACAATTATGCACAAGATGTTAACTAATATAATCATTGATTAAATATCCTTCCTAGATTTCACTTAGCACTATTGGTTTTGTCAAAACACATCTGATTGGAATCAGATACAGAATATTAGCCCATTCACAATAAACCCTATGGACCCTTTTGATCACCATTTTATCCTATCACATCACCACAATGTTTCCGACCCGTTCTTATTTGTTTTCAATCCCATAAATGCTACCTACTTGTGAAGCTTATTGCAAACTTTCACTCATACTACTTTTGTTTCAATTAGGAGAATCTATTTTTAACCGACTCCAAAAAGGAAGATGTTCCTAAAGTCGACTGTATAGTAGTTTCAGCGTACCGTTGTCAGTCGTCAACCCAGATCTTAAAACCATTTTAATATTTCTACAACTCTTTAGCTGCATATGGCGGCCATTTTGTTGATGCAAATAATGACCTAATAAACCCGACATTTTCCTATCAATCCTACTAATTTTTCGCTAACAATTCGGCCATCTTGAGGAAGCCTAATGGCTCCCAAGTTACCCAACCCATTCTTATACCAGATGGCCTATCAACTATCCTTTCTCGTCATCTTTTATGACGCTTACCGCGATGTTTGGCGCGAAAGCCCTAATCGTGATTTTACCTGCCTAACCAACGACTAAAATCGATTCCTATGCTTGTAATTTGGCTCTTACCACAGCCAACGTCGCCCCACGCTGTACAGTTCGGGCAGGGACCCTCCTAATACCTCCTATAGCCTGTACGTGGTCAGCCCTGCTTGGGAAGGGAACAGAGCCGACGCCCTAACAAAAGAGGCATGGAAAAAACGTGATCATAGACATCGAATCGTGACGGGTTACCCCACGCCGTTCGGACCGTTAGCTTTCACGTCCCGATCTCACACACGCTTTTCCCATATGGCTTTCTAGGCTATCTATTAGCAGATGCCCGCTTGACACACCATAATGCCAAACTCTGACCTAATCCCCCCAGGTTTTGACAAATCTCCCCTCGAGACACAAAGCTAACATTATATGCTTAGGCTGCAACTAAATTATCATAATCCTCAACAAATCGCATAACATCACAGCCGCTCCTCCCCTGACATCTTATAGAGATAAGTATGAAAGAGAGAAGAAAACTATGATCCCATACAACCGATGAAGACCCTGACAATACGATAGCAGTCCTATTCAAAACCTATGCCCTTCCTATTGACACTAACATCAATTCCGGGGCAGACCTAACTATATCAATTATGAATTTACTGGGGAATAAACTACATTACTTTGTGGTTTTTCGCAAACAAAATTTATATACTTTAATCATGAACTTAATTATACCAGTTAAGCTCAGATTAACGCATTTCTAGCAAAAGATCGCGAGGAAATTTGCGGCCTAGCGTCAAAACCTCGAATTTCACTATCTTGCTGACTTCTTGATGTTTTCTTGATTTAAAGATATACTATTTCAATGATGCTTTCTTACAGAGAAAAGTTGGCGTCTTTTCTCGCTTCGGGGGTCCGTCTTCACACGTCAGTTGCGATGATGCTAAGAGCCCCTATCTAAGAAAAGTGCCCCTTATATAGAGCCATTCCCACGCATGCCCTCTAACACCGCGTCACCTAAAACATTTTCGTTCTATTTTCAAATTCCCTAACAAGACGCGTCTTCTTAAGCTTCGCACCTACATTTCATGGATGCCACACCTAAACTTTTCCCCTCTTCCCAAATATTAGGGTAAATTTTATATCCGTGAATAATAAAACTTTATCATATATTACTATATGGTTACGTATTTACTTTTATGATCAGTAACATAGTCCTATCTTGTCAAATTATTCAATGCTTTCAGCATTGTTCTCACTATGCCCTTTTATAATTTTCTAATTATTACAGAACAATCCCCTTTTTCACACGACAATCTTAATGTTTGTTATAAATAAAGTATTAATCTCTGAATTTCTAAGTTTACAGGGTTTGTGAACCGATGGCGCGGCCTCTTCATTCTCACAAGTGCCTGTATAAGCCCAGATCGAATAAATGATATTGAATTTGAATATTGAATTTACATGTAATAACTATACTAATAAGTTATTATTGTAAACTAGTCAATAATGTGATTTATATATTTTTTCCTCAAAATCAATAATTCGTATGACTACTTTGTCTAGATCCCATCTAATTAATAAATTTCAATTTGCTTTTCCCAGAATGACATAAATCTACTTTTCATATGTGCCTGTAAAAGCCCAGGCTAAATAAATTATACTTGTTGAATTTGAATATTGAATTTACATGTAATAACTATACTAATAAGTTATTATTGTAACCTAGTCAATAAAGTGATTTATATATTTTTTTCCTCAAAATCAATAATTCGTATGACTACTTTTGTCTAGATCCCATATTAATAATTTCAATTTGCTTTTCCCAGAAAGACATAAATCTACTTTTCATATGTACCTGTAAAAGCCCAGACTGAATAAATGATACTTATTGAATTTGAATTTACATGTAATAACTATACTAATAAGTTATTATTGTAAACTATCAATAACGCGACTTATATATTGATTTTCCTCAAGATCAATAATTCGTGTGACTACTTTGTCTAGATCCCATCTAATTAATCATTTCAATTTGCTTTTCCAAGAATGACATAAATCTACTTAATTTAGTTCATCAAAATGCCTATTATTGAATTCTGATTAAAGTAACTATCCTATCCTTCAACTATTTTGTATACATTAAAACTATTATTTCCAAACAGACAGACAAATCATATGGGTATTTTTGGCATAGCAACTAGAAATTGGCAACACTTAGTCACTATCCATGTTCCCTCCAAGATGCGTCTCTTTTTTCTTATCTTAAAAAACTTTTACCGTCTCGCTATTGGCTAACTCTGATTGGTTAGTCGAATAATCTAATGTCAAATTCAAATTCAAATTTTGACATATTAAAAGCCGGGTTATTCCAGCCAACCTTAAGCGAACTTAACTCGAACCGAATCCTATACGTTTTCCTCGTTAAAGTCGAAGTTATAGTTAAAGTTAGATAGCACAATCTATCCTAAAAAGTCATCATTATAATAAAGATTTTTGTTGTTTATACAATGACATCCTACGTCACCATGGCGATCGATCGATGACGCTACTTATTAGGTTCTGATTTAATTTAACTTGATTAATTTTATAGTGATAGTTGATTCTATAATTCAATATCAGTTTGTAACGATAATCTAGTAAATTACCTCAATATTACAGAAGGATTGTAATTAAAGGAACTGTGTCTTGATGAAAATTAGTTTCTACTTTCGTCACCCCGGCGCCACTATCTAATATGACTGATCTGACGTTGTCAAACCTATGTTATTGTTTTTTATAACCTATAAAGCCAATATTATTGTTTTTCGTTGAATATCAAGTTTTGCTAAATAAATCGTGTTGTGCAATAACCTATAGAATATAGACATTATCTTAAATTTCCTGAAGATGATAAACAAAGTTTGTCTCAATCTTTTTTTTGTCAATACAAAGAAATATTTGGAACATAAATATCATGTTTACTTTTTGGACTTTCACAAAGATTTACCATATAAATGGTGCTGTGCAACAATCTACAGAATATAGACATTATAGAAATTTTCTGATGACGATAAATAAGGTTAGTCTCAAACTTTTTTATGTAAATATAGAGAAATATTTGGAATAAAATAACAGTGCAGTTTTGGACTGTTACAAAGTTACCTATAAGTAGAGTTATTGTTCAATAAAAAAACAAAGTTATAAAT
Source organism: Chrysoteuchia culmella (assembly GCA_910589605.1). Taxonomy (NCBI): domain Eukaryota; kingdom Metazoa; phylum Arthropoda; class Insecta; order Lepidoptera; family Crambidae; genus Chrysoteuchia; species Chrysoteuchia culmella. The sequence continues at coordinate 12,184,755 of OU342651.1, read as the reverse complement.
AAAACAACAAGAAAAACAACTTGTATTTTATTTAAAAATTGAGTACGTAGTTTAAAAAAATATTAATAATGACTATTACGAGTAAATATAGACCACTTAAGATAAGTACTTAAAAATTCTATCGTTTCCATATTGTTAAAAAATCATTACTTACATATTTCAATCATTTAAAGTACTAAATCTCAATTTAAAAAACAGCACAACAGTATTGATTGATTTAATTCAATATCAATTAAGACAATTTATTAGTTTATGTTATGATACTACAATTTATTAAAATCGACAAGGCATGTATCTAAACGTAACCGTAACATATAACTTTACCCACTTGAAAGTGGATTCATCTTCATAATTATCCTCATAGAAGCTTCAATTCAAGTATACCTATCTACCCAAAAACGTTTGAATGAACATATACAATACTCATATTATACAATTCTGTAACACTAAACCACAGAACAAAAGAAAGAGATTAGAAGCAAAATATTACCCAAGCATTTAGTACTGTAGTGCATGTAGTGCTAGTGCGAAAATTTTTTGAAGGAGTATCGAGGACGTATCGAGAACGTATCGTCAAAACATGTAGTTCCGTACTACATGGTACTAAATGTAGGTGTACTACCTATAGGAAAATGTAGTTCCGTTTAGGTCCGGTAGGAACGCTGCTCAATATGTCATACATTTTTGACGATACGTCTTCTGTACTTACTTGAAAGGTTTTCGTACTAGGCCTACAGAAAGAAATGTGTCGCTTAGAACACAGGCATGTTGCCATGGCAAAGTAAAGAAAATTTACGTGAAATGTGAAGAAATGCGAACAATGGGAAATGTATATGCTGCTTCTGTGTTTTGCGCTAAAGGCTTTCAACTCGTGACTACCAATTTACCTCTTATGAGGCATCCCCTTTCCTATGTTTTGTACACTAAACCATAATGTCACAAGCAACTATAAACAACATGAAAAAACATACAATAGATCTTAAGTTAAGTAAAGTTTTCGATTCACTCAACACACACACACATGACAGACGAAATATGTGCCATATCATATAAGATTACATAGGTACCTAATTTTCATAAACTACCTTAAAGTTTTATAATTAATTACTTATTATAAATTCAACCATGAATTAAGTGATTAAGGTCCAAAATGCAGGTTTGTACGTCCACCAGTATGCAGTATTAAGTGCGTCTCATCATCAGCCAGCGGTTGCAGTGGCCGTGCAGCTGCAGTCTTCGGTACCTCATACAGTGCCACTGAGGTATCTGCTGCATACGCCGAAGTGCTTCCAACTAAAAACAAATACAGGCTTATAACTTTTTAATTTTGCATTTTACAATGCTTTTTTTATGTGATATAATATTTCTTACACTCTCACCAATTAACCTAGCCCCAAAGTAAGCACTGTACGGCTTGTGTTATGGGATACTAGGGTAACGGATATATATACATATAATTAATTATACATAATAATATGTAATTATTTATGTCTAGAAATATACAAACGTCCATGACTCAGGTACAAATGCTCGTATTCATCATACAAACATTTGCCCCTACCGGGATTTGAACCCAGAACCTCAGAGTAGGCGACACCTTGAAACCGGTGTACGTACCACTCTACCACGGAGGTCGTCAAGGTGATAAACATTAAACAAGAAAAATACTAGAAAAAAGCATCCCGTCAGAGTGGCATGAGACAAGTTGCTTTTTTTTTAGAGCGACTTCCACTAACAATCGATAAATACATATAAACAAAATGTGTTTGCTTTTTCAGTCATTTGTTTGATCGAAGTTTAAAAAGGGACAAAACGTACGTGGAGTGAAATTTATGTGTTATAAATATGATTATTGACAGTTGCTGGAAGTGACAGTTTTTTTTGAAATAAAAAGGGTGTGTCATACATCGGTTTGGCCGAATCTATAAGGGTTTCGTTTTTTGCCTTTAGGCTACGAAACCCTACAAAAGTTATTTGTTATGCAAGGCTGGAAAGTTGGTTATTTAGCGGCGAGTTACCTCTATTGAAATCTGAGCAAGTGAAGGATTCTAGGATTGAACCATGAGCGTAGCCAGTGGTTCAAAGATTGAATCCTGAGCGAAGCGAGGATTTCAAAGGTACAAGACGCTAAAAACTTTTCTGCCGAGCGCAACACACAATTTTTCAACTCACAACAGCGAGCAACATTTTAAGGTTGTTTACGCGGTCAACTTCCGGTAAAAAATTTCTTTAAACATAAAGTTTAATCTAAATATACCTTATTCTCGTTGTTTTAATGATATAAAAAACTAAAATAATAAAAAAGGGAGTATTATAGTTAATTCAAAGATATTTAAAGTAGGAATATATTGTTATTTATTAATAAGAATATAAACGATTCCGTAAATGTTGACACTGACATGAGGTACAAGACAAAGACAATTTAAAAATAAAGATTTATGTCACAGTCCGAAATCCTATTATAGGTTGTGAAATCTCACCCAGCCTAATATAAAATTCTAATAACAAATTAGTTTAATCTTATTGTTATTGTTTTTATGATTCAATGAACTAAAATAATATAATTAAACCAAAACGGAGTATTATAATTAATTTAAAGCTATTTAAAATAAAATCAAATACAACAAAAAAGTCAATAGTGCGATTCGGAACGCATTATGACATATTTTTAGGTATTCAATTAAAAAAGTACTTTGCTGCGCTAGGCCGCAAAAAGCTATTTTCTACGCCTAAACTGATTGACAAAACCTCCTTTTCAGAGCGTGTGAGGTGAAAAAGAATTTGCTTTCGCAAAAAAAACCGTTTCACCTCACACGCTCGGGAAAGTTAGTTTTATGTCATTAAATTTCTGCGTGAAATCCGCTTCTAATTTAAAAAAGTGTTTTAAAATTATTTATATTTAAAGGAAACCATTTTATAATAATAAAAGAGAACTGTGAGGTACATTGTATAAAAATGGTGCACTTTTTGTTTGTATGCAAGCTAGTTAAAAAGGGCCCTGCTGGAAAGACAAAACTTTCTTGCTGAATTTCTTTTGTTCTTGAAAATGAAAATGAAAAATATTTATTTTGTAAACCATACAATTTTGATTAATATTGTAGGTTTGATCTTATAAAGATCCCTTGAAATTAAGACATACTTAATTCGAGAGATACATTGGGACAAGTGTTATTTTTAATGCACTCCAAGCGTAATACAGCCGAGGGCCCCGCTAGATGGCTGACACTATTTAGCATAATTTCTGTCAAAACGGTTGAGGTACAGTCCTCACGGTTGAGGTTGAGAACTTCCCGGTTGACCAATAGAGTTTTTTTAGATAGCTTTTTTTAAGTAATAGATATATAGATACGTTTATATCACAAATAATAGACCATTAACAGGTATTTCATTTCAATAATAAATTATTTTTTCACCTCACACGCTCTGAAAAGGAGGTTTTGTCAATCAGTTTAGGCGTAGAAAATCGTTTTTGCGGCCTAGCGCGGCAAAGTACTTTTTTAATTTAATACCTAAAAATACGTCATAATGCGTTCCGAATCGGCCTATTGACTTTTTTGTTATATTTGATTCTTATTTTAAATAGCTATAAATTAATTATATTACTCCGTTTTGGTGTCATTATATTATTTTAGTTCATAGAATCATAAAAACAATAACAATAAGATTAAACTATTTGTTATAAAAAAATATATTAGGCTGGGTGAGATTTATTTTTAAATTGTCTTTGTCTTGTACCTTATGTCAGTGTCAACATATACGTAATCGTTTTTATTCTTATTAATAAGTAACAATATATTCCTACTTTAAATAACTTTGAATTAACTATAATACTCCCTTTTTTATTATTTTAGTTTTTATATCATTAAAACAATGAGAATAAGGTATATTTAGATTAAACTTTATGTTTAAAGAATTTTTTACCGGAAGTTGACCGCGGAAACAACCATAAAATGTTCCTCGCTGTTGTGAGGTGAAAAATTGTGTGTTGCGCTCGGCAGAAAAGTTTTTAGCGTCTTGTACCTTTGAAATCTTCGCTTCGCTCAGGATTCAATCTTTGAACCACTTGCTACGCTCGTGGTTCAATCTTTGAATCCTTCACTTGCTCAGATTTCAATAGAGGTAACTCGCCGCTAAATAACCAACTTTCCAGCCTTGTTATGCAAGGCTAAATAACTATTTTACCCTTAGTACTTCCCGAAAAAACGTTTCCCAAAAAACCTCTACTGATCAACCGGGAAGTTCCCCGATTGTACATTGAATCTTGTTAATAAATACATGAGGTACACTGAACTATCGAAGAATTGCCACTAGTTTTATAAGCCCCGCTAGATAGAAACACATCGGTATATTTAGATTAAACTATTTCCTAAAATATTTTTTACAGGAAGTTGACCGCGGAAACAACAAAAATTTTTCCTCACTGTTGGGAGGAGGTGAAAAATTGTGTGTTACGCTCGGCAGCAAAGTTTTTAGCATCACGTACCTTTGAAACCCTCGCTACGCTCAGGATTCAATCTTTCCTTCGTTCAATCTTTCCTTCGCTTGCTCAGGTTTCAACTATAACTTGCAAATAACTATTTTTATTTTGATTAATGAATGATATTTTCGACAAAATGCAGTCGTCGTCGGTCGGTCGTTTGTACTCCCTGTTGCACCCTCCAAAAGTCTGACTAATCTAGATAACATGTAGGTTAAAGAAGAAGATCTAGGTTGAAATATCTTAAATTGTTATTTGAACAGACTTCAATAGCCTGACCGACTTTAGGTTATTAACATGTGAGTTATATTTAAAAGAACTGCAACTTAAATGTTATTCAACTTTATTGACGTCAAACATTCGAAAGAAATCAACAACAACTAATTTAGCAAAACAAAAAATTACTCACATAATCAATATTGCCCCCTCGGAATGGATAAGCTTCACAGACAACAACGAAACAAATTACAATCGCAAACAAAACACAAACACTCCTCATTTCCATATTTCAGAAAGTCTGGAATACTTTGTTTATCCCGAAACAGGTGCGAACGTCGAACCAGGGCCAAGCTTTCATGAGTTATGCCTGGATAGACAGTTATTGCTCCCATTTATACGTGAACGACCGCCTACTCGCTTTCTTCCCTGTGATGACTACAGTCATGCAGCATTGGTGGATTAGAATTTTCAAAATTTGATAAAAATATAATTTGCGTTGTTTGACTTCTTTAGTCTTACGTACTGGGAGAGGCTTTTGATAATAACAGAAAAAATTAATGAATATACTAAGATACTCAATTAATTAAACGCTATAAATAAAATTCCCACCAAAAAAATATTCGGGGACGTTGCACGTCCCGTGCGTAAACATTTGAAATGCTGAGTTTGTTTTATCATTCAGCTAAAACTTCATTATCATGAATCATCATTTAGCTTCGGCGCCGACGTCCTAACATATAACTCATACTGTTCCTAAGTGATCCTAATTAAACTTCTATTGGCGTGCACATTTATGACGCGATTTTAATTAATTTTGCAGCCGCACCGCTATTTCGATATAAGTGCGGCTCAGAATCGGTAAGTAAACAACTTGCTCCTAGAAACATGGGTAATTGATGGCGTGATCGTCTGATTTGCATGAAGAGTAAAAAAAATGACATATTTCAAGATAATTTTCTAGATGAAAGTTGTTCACTTACAGATTCTATGTCAAAAAAAAAATTGAATACTTTTTTAAAATAACCCTGTGAATTTTTTCCCTTTCACAAGATTATATCAAAGACAAGCCCGTTTACTGTTACAAAAGGATTGTCTCGGTTGAGATGCTTTTGTACTGATGTCTCGCTTCGTAAATATACTTATATCTTTTATGCTATCTCTTACAGAATTGCATTCTCCGATATCTCGATAAAGTATACCTTTCATTTTTCAAACGGAAGCGTCAATAGGTATTGTTTTACCGTCTCACAAACGCTATGATCTACTCGAATAGTAGAAAGTAACTACATATACTCAATAACAAAAAATTACGTAATTTGTCTGTTGAATGAAATAGTTTTTTATGTTAGATGAGGAATACCTTCGTCTTTGAAGTACAGTCAACACCACCTACTGCCTTACATTTCTGTCAAATTTCTCCAATCACGACTTTGGACATTAAGACGTAAAATACATTAGAACACAATTTTTCCTTTAAAAACAATTCAATCTCTTAATTATCTCTGCATCTTGTGTATTTCAAACTGGCAAGCGTATATTTCACATGAGTTAGTTTATGCATAGGCAGCTTCACTAAATACTTTGAACATTAAAAAAACTATACATAGGTCTACTCATTCTTTAACTTCGGTTGGTGGTAGGACTTGTTGTAAGTCCACCTGGCTAGCTACCACCATCTTATCTAAGTCTGACGCCATAACGATAATGTTTCCAGCATTGTGTTCCGGCAGTTAAAGATAAGATAGCCAGGTCCTCAGTGATTGGGGATTCCAGGAGAGGTTCGCTTCCATCTTCAGCCTTATCAATACTTAACATCAGGTATGATGAAGGCTAAGAGTCTCCTCGTACTTCATAAAAAAAACTCCAGAAAGAAGGCTTTAGTGATCTAAAAAAACAAAAAAACAATCAAATTAAACAATTATAAATCAGTACTTAATATGTTATCGATTTTCTACTCTATGTACAACTTTACACACGCTGTTCAAACTAGATTTTAGATTTCTAGTTCACACTGAAAGCTTCGGCAAGTTTATTAGAGCAATATATTGTGTATAGACCGGACTTGCTTTGTACAGTTTGCGCCTGTTGCCGTAACTGGGACGTGAGACTTCTTGAATTACAGACCTAACATGTTTATTTATAATTGACAGTTACTGAATAGCAAAACGCAAATCAATGTACTAATTTTTAAGTGTCATTGTGCAATAGAAATTTTTAAGTTTTAATATTATTATAGTCCTACATAATGTCGTCATCTCTGAAGTTCGTTACCGAACCGGATATGTAATATGTCTATAATTAGAAACTGTTCTTAGACTAAGATATAATTTATTACATATTGTTAGTACATGTTTTTGTTGACTGCCCAATAAACAAATAAATAAATGTCTTTGGTTTTCGTTAGTAGTGTTGTTGCCTAGGAGATCTATAAAGCAAAGTCTTTATTTACCTAATTTGGGATCCGAACAATATAAAGAAACTTTAATCTGATATTTATTTGTTAAATTATTAAAAACTTGCGGTCACCCTCGACTTCGTCCATTTGGACAGAGTTGAAGCTTTTAATGTCAAGAAGTAGGAACATTATTCCACATTTAGCTTGTATCCGTGTTAAAAGTGTATTTCCTTAAATATCGTATTGCTGATCATGATCTATCTGTATGCAACGTTTCATCCAAATCCGTTCAAAAAATCTATGACATTTGTGATATTAATATTTAGCGAAAAGTAATTATACCTTTCGACACATACTCCTTAATCTCTACGACGACGCTAACTTTACAATGTATTTCCTTACATTAAAAATAAGGTAAGAACTATCTAGTATCATCCAGTGCCCTGTATCCGCATTAAGTCAGCCTTAGGCCACAATTAGTCTGTTTGTCTGAAACTCGACGCGAATGACACAACTCTTCCGTGAAATACAACTGCAGCAGACATTGACTCAAATGCTAATTGGATTATAGCTCATGTGGGTACTTGCACTCGGTTACATTTAAATGTCGTCACTTCTCATTGTCAGAGTGACTCTCCTAAGATTAAAAGAATAATAAAAAAACATACATATACGTAAGTATTCCTTATATACGTCTCGTGGCAGTTGGCGAAAGTCGCACTCAATTAAATAAATGGGTGATAGGACATAGGCAAAACTAACGAATCAAAACTTTTTATAAGCATTCTACTTTGCGGTCCTACTATTTTATTTTTCTTGCTTTGGCTTGCACCGACTCCAAAAGGTTTATTTTTGCTTTTTAGTGTTTTGAAGTCGGTTTTAATTTTTTTTATAAAAAGTTTTTATTTCACAGTTTTTAAAGGTAGATAATAACCATACTAACCATAATACCATGTCATCCAAGTAACAAATATGAAATGAAATATATAAAAATGCTCAAAACATAAAAAGTACTGGGTCAAACTAAACCAAATTTTATGGGACCAATTGGCAACTATTCTGCATCGAACAAAAAAAGGATCACGAAAAATCGGTTAAAAAATCTCGTGTAATCGGTTTACATTATATAAAATATATGTATATATATACCAACCGAATTGAGAACCTCCTCCATTTTTGAATTCAGTTAAAAAATGCTTAGGTATGTTACGTTCATCTGAATAAAGATTATTTCATTTCATATCTGTTATCAGTAAGCATGTGCGAAGGCGCTTATGTGATGAGAGCACAATCAGTCAAACATTTAGTCGCGTTAGGAACCCTAATTAAACCTAATTAACAAATAATGAGATCTAAGAATATATTTATAGAACCCTATACGTACAGAAATTATAAGTCCAGAAATAAACAGATACTATTTGATACTTAGAAATTTTATTTCTTGGTATAGCTATAAAAATTACAAAATATATTATTGACAAGGTGATACAGGGTAAACGAAACAATTTAATTCGAAGCCTTAGAATTTGATAGGTACTAAATTAAAGACTGTAAGGTGACTACAACTTGAGCGTTTCAGTAAACAAATTTTAGTATTTTATATACTTACTGTACGATATTTTTTATGTCATGTAGAAACTTTTGACAAATGCTATAAATAATAGTAAATAAATGCTCTCCAACTGCCGACATTGACGAAATCCAAAAGGCATTGCAAAAAAAAAGAAAGGACAGGAAGAAGCATCTCCAATACTTTGAAAATGCGTTACGAAATGTTGCAGTTGCTACGAAAAAAATTCGTAGCTACAAATGCTACAAGAGTAGGAAGAAAAGAAAAAAAAAAAAAGAAGGGTTGCACTCCGGGAGTGCCGGCAGAAGTGAAAACTTGATTATTAACGTTGATCATGTTTGATATTTTGGAATGGTTAGGGAATAATTTTGCACCAATTGCTTTATCAGTATAAAAGTACTATCATTTATGTGGTAGAATACAATATTCATTTATTGCGCTATCGTACACAAACATGACAAACCATATTAAAGTGAACGTTAAGTTAGGTAATAAGATATAAGAAAACATTAGTTATTATAGAGAATCGAAAAATATATATTGACAATAAAACAAGAGACAAGTAAAAGACATTATCAACAGTCTGTCGCTAAGCAACCGAGACCATAGTCAACCTGTCACCTCAACATTCTCCATCCGTCCTACGCTTTTTCGATCAGGTCACGTGTCCTGACGCGAGTTTAAGATTTTATACCCATTACAGAAAAAGTGCTCAACGCCGCTAAAGAAGTTTTCACTTCAAAAATGTGACTACGATTTGTCATAAATCGAGCAGTGTTCTATTGTTTTAACTAGAATAATATTAAATCTTTTTGTCAAATATTCCAATAACAACTTCAATTTGCTAAGTTTCAACCGTCCGTCGTCGTCGTTAGAACTAATACCAACATATTAATAACTTTATGTGTATGTAATTATAATTATTTATTTGTACTTTTTGGTTTCGTAAAGTTGTAATGATTGAAAAGTTTTTCACTAAAATGGCTACCCTACTCTACAAGTATCGATCAGAGGTGGAACAAAAGGGATGGCAGCATATCGCTACGCTGCTTAAGTTTGTCGCATAAACATGAAAGTCGACCTTATGTACCAGTGGTCGCGAAATATTGAAGAATCTTCTACAGTTTTTAGTGGTAAACATCATACAAAGTGACAAAATTATGGGTTTAATGATGAAAAATCTGTACACTATGTGCTTTAACAGTTGGTGATTTAAAATGCAATACTAAAGTGGCCTTATGACTAGAAACAATGGTACGTTTAATACAGTCAATTGCTCGTAATTTAATTATTTTTTGTGACTGTTATTAAATAAAAATACATATAGATTGATATAATTCATATTTTATATCTATATACAAAATGTAATACATTTTGATTATGAGAAAGCCGATCATAACTAAGAGCTTTACTGTATAATTTTCTCTGAAACGACACTCTCTCTACATCAAATGATGAATGAGTGCAATAAAAATGTGATAACAGTAATCTTACTAAACATTTTTATTTTCTTATATTTCACTTACCTACTTAAACGATGAATAAATTAAAGTCTGAACCCAACGATGAATAAATTAACGTCTGAACCTAACGACTTATTCAAGTACCATAATATAATTTAAATTTTGCATTCAGAATTTCGTTAATTATTTTTTTTATTTTGTAAAAAAAAAAAGAAAAATGGTCTGAGAGACAAATTACCCAGTATTTAATTGGGGAGACAAATTGTCGATTATAATTATCTTTTTGATTGAGCTTTATGCAACGTATATCAATTAGTTTCCTAAGGGCTTTTAAAATGTTTTATATAAGTCTTTCAGATTTATCAAGTGATTGGGGATAGTAGTACATCAAAATGAGCAGTACTCTAAGCTCGCTGGGCAGCGGCGAGGCATGCGGCGCGCGCTGGACATTGGGCGCGCTGCTGCTAGCTCCGCTGGCCGCCGCCAACTCCAGCTATTACGCCGTGCTGGCTGTCATAGTGCTGGCTGTATTCATCACTGGCGCGAGTAAGTAATTGATGTAAATCAATGTGAGCAGTGCCTTCAGCTCGCTGGGCAGCAGCGGCGAGGCGTGCGGTGCACGGCAGACATTGGGCGCGCTGCTGCTGCTTGCTCCGTTCGCCGCCGCCAACTCCAGCTACTATGCAGTGCTGTCACTGCAGGCTGGCGGAATAGTTGAGGATATCAAACAGGACAAGAGCATTTCTTTATTTAAGTCCGCAATCCCAATATGATCCACCATATGTAAGAATAAACGCAACTCGTCTCTAGTCTCTATCTTAGACCAAATAAGAAAACCGTCTGATTATTAAGATTATACGATTGATGTTTTTTCAAACGATAAAAATCTCTTATAACAGCACTCACTTGCAAGGACTTGAAAAAGTTAGCAGAGATCCTACCCCCATCGAAGACCTCGAGGGGGCGACGGGAGCGCAACCTGCAGTCGTTTGCCGACTTCATGGCCATGTGGATGGCGTTTCTATCCCACTTGGTGGCGGTGGCAGTGTGTGCCCGTATACTGAGCGCGACGGCTGACCACGTGACCAGTGGGAGGACCAGGCGTTGGCTGTTTGGGTACGAGACGAGAGCGCTGGGAGAGCCCTGGCCAGATGTGCTGGGCGTCACTGTCGTTATGGTAGTCTGCGCTATGTTCATGTGTGGATTGGAAGTAAGTGCCCGTAATTTGCACTTAATTCTTAATTATTTGCTTTTAATAACGTTGATTCTAGAATTAGTTGCAAGTAACAAATGAAGTGGTATAATTAATTAAAAGTTTTCCAAACCAACAGCGACAAGCTAAAAGTGGCGCACTTTAAATAACTCTCATTTTTACTAACTCTTGCACACAGGATTCATACATTAATTAAATCTACTGAGAATTTTTCCACAGAATGATTATCTAAATTTGTTTGTTTACAGGAAAGCATGATGTTTACATTTATGCTATTAATACTGCTGTACATATTCAGCCAGTTCTTTGCAATTGTTGGACTTATGAATTTGGATATCGCTAATATTAATATGCCTATGCCAATCACACTTTATGAGGTAAGAATTAAGTACCTAGACTCATAAGGCATTTCGTTAATGAAAAAAATATTAAAGTAATTGTAAATGTCATCATAGCTGCTTCATAAAATTGACTACCTTTATTGTCTTACGTTATTTAAGCAGTAGCGTAGCAATACGTAAAGCCAGTCGACCAGTACATCTTTTCGGGAAACGTGTTTTCGAAAAGTAACTATAATGTTAAAGCAATCATTTATTATTCATATTAAACTTTTCCTAGTACTAACTTACATTTTGGCTCACTAAAAAAACTCTCTTGTCTAACGGTAACTCCCTCGATTGTACAGTCACGAGCAATGACATGTATACACTTTACAACCTTATCGCATTGACGCACACGGAAACAAAGCACTCGCTGTCCACAAATGTCATTCAATATTGTAATGTGACAAGGTTTCTTAGTGTTTCTTTGTCATTGCACGTGACTGTACATGTATTTTTTTTCAGCTTTTTGCAGCTGGATCGCCAATATCCTACGCTTTTAGTGTAGTCTTGCCAGCTAAGGAAAATGGATCAGTGAAAAAAAATATGCTCTTACGAATTGGTATGCCCATGATCGTCCTTTCGGGACTATGTTTCCTGTACACGAATATGTTGAATGGGTAAGTAAGATTTTTGTGATCACATTAGTAGGTACATTCTGTATTAAAATTAATGGCAAGAGTTAAATATTGTAAAATATCTCCTAAGTTCATTTAGGGCGACTGTCACTAACTGCCACAAAATACGTTTAACGCTAAATATATTTAAACAATTGCTCTGTCACTTTTGACTTCAAACGAATGACTGAAATTACAATGTCATTTTAAATATGTTTAGCTCATAAATGTGTTTAGTGTTTTATATGTTCGCATGTTTAGTGCCGTTGGTGAAAGTCGCCCTTACTTCTTGAATTTGGAACACCAAAGAGAAGGAAAACAAATTAAAAACAAGAACTAAATTCAAAAGTAAGGTTATTTAGTAGGCGAGAAAGAGGTTTTGATGAAATTGTTTCTATGATGTTACCTAAAATTCTTTAAAAAAAAAACGAATCGATGAGCGGGATTATTGAGACGGATATCGGATATGAGATTAGGAATTATCTGCGCGTAACCTCAAGGTATTAGTGGAAACCATACGTTTTAGTTTACCCTTGAAATCTTTTAAAAATTAGCCCTCAAAGTCGGTGTCTAGTCGGAGGGCTGATTATCAAACAAAAACTCGGAGAACGCGAAAAAACTGGTTGCTAGGTGATTTTTTGTTAGATAATCTGTTTACGGATCGAATTCCATTAGTAAGTAAACTCTACCTTAGTTGCACAAAAGGCACTTTAATTGATACACACTTACGAAATTGAGTAAAATAAATTATATCGTGTTGTTAGACGATAAAGATGTTCAGCCCTTGAACGTAGGTGTTCGTCGCTGCTATGCAGTTTTAAAGTACAGCGATCATTTTCGAACATAACTTAGTAGACTATTTTTTGTACCCATAAATGTTTTTATATTTAATTTATCTAAAACTCCCGTACGTGTTTTAGAACCAGCATAGATGCAGCGTTGCCAGTAACCACCCTTCTAGAAGCCAGGTCTGCTGGCTGGGTGTGTCCACTGCTGGCCGCGGTCACGGTGGCTGGCGTGTGCCTCGCTCTGACGGAGCTCTGCCCGCTACTTTTCGCGGTGCTGGTGACACTCGCCTCGCCAGAGTGGAAAGTCCTCACGAGGTCAATGACGTATGAGAGCACGACGACTGGCAGCCCAGTGTTAGCCGTGTTTACAGCTGGTGAGTAAAGAATACTAGGTACCATTTTTACCGTTTCCTGGTAAATTCAACAAGGATGTCTTATAGATTCGCACCATCTGTCTGTCCATCCTTCTGTACCTACTTCTCCGTTACTTGTAGAAAGCTGTTTTTTGGCCTGAATGTGTATAACAAAAGTAGTAGGAAATAAAACGAAAGATAAAAAAATCTCGTCACCCTCTGTGGGTGTTCTCGGAATCTTGGATAGATCTTTTAAAAATGTTGTATGTTTGTGAAGACAATTTTTCGATTCATCATGTGCTTTTTGTCTACAGGAAGCTTAGCAGCTATCCTAGCATTCGCATGCCCTCTATCTCATATGATTACACTGATGAACGCCAGCCACTTGCTCAGTATCGCCGTGCAGGCGTTCCACTTCATCATCATGAGATGTGTTCCTACGGCAGAGCAAAAAGAAGCAGGAAGTATGTACTCTATAAAGATCACTCTATTGACTTGGTACTCTATCTTACACAAAAATACTGACTTAATTTTGTTACATTTCAGATATAGAATATAAAAGACTGGGGACAGAAGGAACTTCGCGTGCAGCGAAATCAAATGGAACAAAAACTAAACACGGCTTATGGTTCATACCATCAGCAATTCGACATACCAAAACTCTTGAAAGTATAAAATCAAAAATTACAAATAAAGGTAAGATAAGTACTAATAATTATGAAAACAAATTAATTTACGAAGACGTGCACTAAGTGAGAAGAAGTATTCAATTTCAACTATAGGCACATAAATGTTACAATACAACTGAAGAAGGTAGTCGGTTGTCGACTCGGTTTTGGCCACTTTGATGAAAGTGGCTACAACCGAAGCCTATATGTCCAAAATGTTCTTTTTTTCATATTATGCCCAAAGCAATACCTACTGGTTATTAATTAATCTCCGCGTAAAGCCTTTGTTATCTGAAAAACTTGATTGCTATCATGACAAACAGATCTTGATTTCTTGATAAAAAAAATCAACAAGTTTTCATGCATACAGAAACAGAAGAACGTGAATGCCTTCTCCTAGACGAGTACGCAGGCTGTCCTACCGAAGAGTTGGACAATGCAGTGAGTTGCAGCAGTGTTGCCAGAGACGCGACCACCGTGGATGTGGAAGACGTGGTCTCTGATGTGGAAGCCAGCGAGCCGGAGGTGTCCTCAGGCGACGACTCAACGGACATTGATGCCGTGGTGAAAGAGTACAGGGATAGAATACAAGTAAGTACCCAAGTCCCAAAGTCTGTATCTGGAGTGACATCATAAGAAAGCGACTGGTGATTCATATATTGTTAAAAAAACCGGCCAAGTGCGAGACGGGCTCGCACAAGAAGGGTTCCGTAAGACAGACAGACAGGCTTAAAACTTATAACAACCCTCTTTGTGCTCTTTGCGTTCGGGGGTTAAAAACTTCGAGAAGCACTGACGACTTATCACAAATGTTACGCATAACAAGTTTTGAGTTAAGATCAATATTAATATATTATTAGCGTCGTTGAATAATTTGTATTCTCCATTTTGTTTAACGTGCTTAACTATCCCTATTAGCTGAAAAGATTGGCAGTTAGCATTATAAGAAACTACCAGTCGGTTACATTTTGGTTTAGAAAAAGATAGGACTACGCGGATGAACTAACACACGGTTCGTGAGATCCCTACAGGCTGGTGAAAGACGGACAGCGGAGTCATATTAATAGGGTCCCGTTTTACCCTTTGGGTACGGAACCTTAAAAAGCACCATTTTACAAGAAATCTACATTATCAACATAATCAACCATCATCACGTACCCACTGGTGGGGCACTGGCCTACTTTATGCATGGATCCTTATCGATCCGAAGTAATTATTTTAATTTTATTTTATTGGTAAAGTCATTTTTAAAATTGACATGCTGTGTTCTTTTGACTAAGTTTTGAATGTCCAGGGGGTCCCCTGGAACCCCCCACACCATCGACTGTCATGCGATTTATTTTTGGTTATTTTCAGGTAGAACGTAAGAGTGAGACTCCGCTATACGCGCTGTATGACAGCTTCAAAATAACCTAAAAAGAATCGCAAAGAGTTGATGGTTAAGACCTCAGTCAGCAGAAAAACAATAGAGTAATAACGATCAATATTTATTTACCACCTAAAGTTTGGTTTAGGTCCTAAACTATACTCAAAACGTAAATATTAAGTTAAAGAAGCCCCTTATCTAATTGCAGGTAGTCACAGCCACTCCTGAAGCGAGCACGCCTTCTCCGCCCAGTGTGTGGGGGTCGCGGTGGGCCGCCGCAGGGGCGATCATACAACTGATAGCCAACGTGTTTATAGCTATCGCGCTCAGCAACGATGCCATTAGAGTGCCTATGATAGCTACTGGTGTGTCAGGTGAGTTGAGAGTTGTTCCTGTCACCGTCTTTTTGTAAGAACCGATTGTTTGTAAATAACCTAGGGTTATTATAAACCGTCGAATTATTGTTAACGGACATTTGGATTTGCAATAAAAGGGATGTTTTTTGATTATTTATAAAAAAATCAGAATCTCTTCGTTATATTGTACGTATGCCTGTGACGAAAAGCATGTTTTACGCCGAATGGGTTGAAATACGTAACAACGAAACAACGATTGCTCGAGAGTGTTTTATTGCTAAATACCAGTTTTTATCGGTTTGTTTAATGTACAAAGCGAAAATTTATTGAACATTTGTGAAACGGAGCCTGCGAGCGAAAAAATAAATGACCAATCAGTGCCAAATAACTCTGAATTTGTTGATAAACAACTATAACACCCGTGCTGCCAACCCATGGGCCAATTAAATGACCGCGTACAATGACACGTATACGGTAACTACGGGTTATTGTACCTACACCGTGCCGCGTATGATGCATTTGATACGGGTTCGTTCACAATTAAGCGCTGCTGTTCTCGTTTGTTTATAAACTGACCGCTGGACAAAGTAAATTTATAAATAAACGATAAATTCTCTGTTAATTGAAAATCGTTAAGACGTTTATAAAAATTCGGAAGTTTATAAATACCCTCGATTATTTACAAACAATCGGTTCTTGCAAAAAGACGGTGACATACCCAAAGCAACAACTTACGCCAATCAATCTTCAATCAATCTCAAACAGAGATAATGGGCGTAAACTAAAAGCTTAATTGCATATCTAATAAAGAAATAAACATGGCTCAATATGATCTGGTTCAAGTGTTCACCGGGATTCGAATCCAGGAACTTTTGGCAACTTTTAGGTGTCAGAGCATTCGTCTAAAAAACTTACGTCACGTGTTTGTTTAATTAACTCCCACGTTAGTTAATTAGGTATAAAAAAAGTTCGAGTCGGACTCGCCCACCGAGGGTTCCGCACAATTTGTCGATACTACATAATATAATAAATAGACCAGGAATTGACTCTCATAGTTTTTTCCGAGTTTTTCCCGAAATTCTGTTTCCGAAACTAAAGACTAGGATATTTTTATGATTTCATTACCTACAAAAGTATATTTTTTAAACTTATGATAATTTTTTAATTGAAAAATATTGGAAAAAATCATAGATATTTTTCTGTATTCGTAGTAAAAGATATTACTTGCCAAATTTCATAGTTCTAGGTCAACGGCAAGTGCCCTATAAATTTTGATATATACGTTTTTTGGGGCATAAACGGCCCTATCTTTTTTTGACGGTATTTTACAAGTTTGATTTATTTACAGCCCCAACAGACTGTTGACCTGAACATATGTTTTTAATTTTAACTCGATACCTCCACGCGTTCTCAAGATAAATGAGGAAGGACGGACATACGGACAACAAAGCGATCGTATAAAGGTTCCTTTTTTTCTTTAGAGGTTCGGATCGGAACCCTATAAAAGTCCTCGTCTTTACATGTTTCAGTTTGGATATGTGGCACCTTTGTAAGTGGCTGGCAGCCAGCACACAGCCTTGCAATGAGGAAAGCGCAAGCTATCGAAGGTCCTGTTACGTTGCTGGCAGCTACGTTGTTTCTTACGCCCCTCCTGATTGACTCCTGGCCAGCTATCTCTCTATTTGCTGCAGCAGGTGATAAATACTTCTTAAACACATAAGTCCAAATTTCCGTTTAATCTACAGGACTAAATGGAGATGAAGATTCTTGCCAAAATGATTAAATATTCTACACGAAACTTTTTATGTAGCCTAGGGCTCGGACTATATGCATCATTGAAGTATTATTGTACATGATAAGCATCAGGAATTTTTCCAGACGGAGAAAAAACTGACAGTATCGGCATGCATTGGACTATCCGCATCAGGGTTCGATCCTGAGAAATTATTCAGTTCACTAGCAGTTGTTTATTTTTATATTTCGAAATGAAACCATTGTCTTAATCTATATACAGCAGTTACACTCGCGTGCGAGTAGCGAGGCGAGGTGCAAGACGTCACAAGGCGAGAGTCTGAGCGGCCCCTCGCCTCGCCTCGTCACCTCGCGTCGGTTTTTAATGTCAAATAATATGCCAACATAACTTTAAGTTTGATCCTCCTAATATTATAAATGGAAAAGTATGTCAGTTTCTTTATTTGTTACTCTTTCACGCAAAAACTACTGAACTGATTTAGATAAAATTTGGCACACAGATATAAGATAGCCTGGCTTAATACATACGCTACTTTTCTGCAATATGCCAAAAGTACTGAAGTTCAGTAAAATCGATCAAAAACTGGAAAAGTATTAATATACCGAATCTGGTCACACTGGCGAGAGAGTAAACGGGTAGGGTAGCTCGTTTGATTGACCATTCATCTCATGAGGGCGGACGAGACGAGGCGAGTGTTAATGGCACATTAGTTGACCTGTGAAAATTGTGTTTAGCTAGGGATATTCAATTTTTTAAGCAAAGTTGCAAGAGACGACAGTGACGCATTTTACTGATGGTGCTAATTATTATAGTTACTTTACGTTTAGTATTATACTTTCTTATATTTATTTTAGAATGATAAAATGAATTCTGCAAATATACCAGAAGCACTACAGACCCTCGGGAGCCCCAGCAACTTCCTAAATGAATTGTTATACTGGACACGAAGGGCTTTGAGCGACTTTTTAGTGTTGTTGTCCATATTTTTGTTATATTTTTCGCCTACCGACAAGTTCATTTTGGTCAGCATATCACATGGGTGATAGGTACCAACAAAATAAAATACTTAAAAAAGTATACATTTATTATGGTTCCAGCTAACACGGATAAACATATTATTTATTGTCAATAATGTATCTAAAATTTTATTCCCGATAATGGCGTTTTGCGATGTGTTGCTGAATGATGAATAATCGAGTTCAATATTTCCAAAAATATTTAATAACATACTTGAACTGCATTTAACTTATTTTATCATAAGTACAATTGATTAGTTTTTTTTACCTTTCTCAAGAATAGATAGGTGTCGCCCAGCATTGTCCGATATGGCGTTTAACGTGTTAAAAAATAACTATCATGAATTATTATTTTGATCTCGTGAGTCATCCGGGTGATTTTTTCCTGACGTGCCCCAGATCCTTGTAGTCCATGCAGCAAAAAAGTGACGGATTGAATCCGGGCTTGTCCGGAGCCGGTTTTTTTCGGTACGTAGAGATTCCGAATGCTTATAGTCCGAGCCTAAAAGTGGAAGCGCGGCTCTCCCGGAATCCTCAACCACTGAGGAACTGGTTATCTTATTTCCAACTGCCGGAACACAACAAAGATGATGGTAACTAGCCAAGCGGGCTTACAACAAGTCCTACTAGAAACCAAACCGAATACAATATGTGCCCCCACTGAGAATCGAACCCGAGGGGTCTCTGGGTCTGGTACCAGTAGTGTAAAAATCTCTTTAAAAAATAAGTTTAAAAACTCATCACTTTACCTATTATTTTTTACCAGGCGTTGTCATATACGCTCGGTGTGAGCGATGGTGCGGCGACTTAGCAGTGCAGCAAGCCAGGAGCGTCGTGGAAAGGCGCAAGCTGCGTCCGGTGTCGGCCACTGTGCCTCTAAATGGGGCTCACCTCGCCCACATCGACACTGTTTATATCGCCAGGTTCGTATAATTTAAATCCTGGAGAGTAAGTTACTCTAATTTCATCCTTTCATTTCATCGAGATGAAACCATTCTGCGTTCATAAAACTCTGCTTATTATAATAGATGCGAAAAGATTATATACCAAATCTGTTAATTGCCAAAAGACATTATAACTAAAAACATTAGGCGACCGAAAGGGCACCCGATTGATAAATATAACGTCGTCGTCTCAGCCACATGACACTCCCTGCTGGGTATAGGCCTCCCCCAAGGATCTCCCCAACGATCGTTCGTGCGCAGTCCGCATCCAGCGGCTTCCCGCGACCTTCACCAGATCGTCGGTCCACCTTGTCGGGGGCCTACCCACGGAGCGTCGTCCTGTGCGCGGTCGCCATTTTTTTCCTTTCCGCCCCAACGGCCATCGTTTCTTCTCGCTATGTGTCCCGCCCACTGCCACTTCAGCTGAGCAATCCTTCGAGCGATGTCAGTTACTTTAGTTCTAATAGTTCGAATATAACGTTAACGTAACGTAACGGGTAGGGAGCGCTGTTCAACCTGAACTTGCACTTTATTGTGTCGGAGCAAGAGTAGCTATTTATTTATTTAAATTAACTGAGCACAACTTCTGAGTGCTTAGTGTGAGTTTTCTCACCTTACTCGCTTACACCGCAGTTTGGGAATTGAGTTTAATTCTGAACCTAATTCCCATTGCATTAAGGCTATCTGTCAAAATTTTACTCTCACGCGATGGTAACGTTTGGATATTTGCAAACTCCTTGGACGAATGTGGTTAATTCGTCCAAGGCAAACTCACACTAAGCCCTCTGTACGTTAGTACTATTTTGCAGTCCAGTATTATATACGAGCAGAAAATAGACCTTCCATTGTAAAAAAAATAGGTTAGTGGAATTTCTGAATTGATTAACTCTTTTTACAGATGACATGAAGATGACTCGGATACGAGTCTTGATAACTTAATAGATGCAGACGACGAGGAGCCGGAACATGAAGACGAATGACAATTAAACCAAGCCAAGACAATAGTCATCATTACAGACATTCACAATTAATAGACCACTGATACGCGTATTTCCATCATTACACATACATGGGTAAAATACATAGAGGAAGAATCATGAGTTATGTGACGAAATGAAGATATCAAACAGATCAAAAGAACAAATCTTTGGGAGTAGCAAGCCTGACGAGTCCTCGTCTTTATACGACACTGATCGCAGTAACGGAAGGCTTTTTATCGTGTCTGCTATCCTGACCCTGAAGAATGACCAACGTTAACACAATGTCGAAAGTGATGGTGATAAAATGAATATTTGGATTGAAATAAAACAACTTTTACGGATATCAAACGCGCTATATTTCCACGAACTAAGTTGTAATCACCTTTGCAGCTGCCGTGGTCACGGGATGACTGTCATCCCGTCATCCCGTCATCCCGTGACCACGGCAGCTGTAAAGGTGCCAAAACGTCGGGAAAATCAAAAAACCCCTAAAAAACCTAAAAATACGGACAATTACAACTTAGTTCGTGGAAATATAGCGCGTTTGATATCCGTAAAAGTTGTTTTATTTCAATGAACAGTGCGCGCCAAAACATAAGATGTACGTATGAATATTTGGATGTTTACGAAAACTGTTTTGTCACATGTTGGTAGTGCAGGTGCAGTTAAGTGGCAAAATGTATAATATGATATAAGTACTTACAATTAGTGATATTAAAAAAAATCTAGCTTATTTGCCACTATTATATGAATATGACAGTTAAAACTATGTACTGAACTTAGATAACTAACGGATAAGCTAATCAGGGTGAATTAATTTACTACGTAATTTGGAATCATTTCCATTCAAACACGTTATTTGTACATCCATACACTCAACGTCAAAATAATCGCACCTTTTTTAAAGTTTCTTAAGCGTTATTAACACTTTACAAATGCGTGTACGGCTTGTACCCCCACCAATATGAGCCTCGTTTGAAAGCCCAATAAAAGAACTTAATAAACAAGATTTCATTGCATTAAAAAAGCATAATAAATAACAAAAATGTGACATTTAAAAAAAAACAATTTGGTTCCTCTATAACGGCCGCTGGTTGAGTAATTGCGCTACAATTTGTGGGCTTTAATGGAGGTTTAATCGGCAGTGAACCGTTGTCTAACCCTTAAAAAAAAACGTATCTTCTAAGTTATTTTTGTACAAAAAGCATTATTAAGGAGTGGTATTGTTTTGTAAACTTAATCTTTTTTTTTGTTCTATTCCAATAAAAATTAAAAAGTTTCATTATTTTGGGTACTCCTTTTCGTTACCTTTCAAATGATATCCAACATTTCCTTCATAAATTGATTTCAAATAAGTTTAAACTAAGTTTAAGTCTGATTTTTTAAAGGTGCGATTTTTCTGACGGTGAGTGTATTTAAAAGTCTTTTATTCAATCACTAAGAGTATAGTACCAAATATTTTAGTACTATGATAGGTATTGAATAAGATCTGAATCTTTCGGAAGGTCCCATAAAAATCTGAGACATTAAGGATCCAGTGCTGTAACCACTGAAGAGTCAAATGATTATGAGAGAGTTATAGGAATACCTACGTTAGAGGCGGGTTACCACAAGATAGATAGATATTAGTTTTGCCAAAATTGGGAAAATATTTATTTAATCATCACAATCACTCGAGTAAATGCAGTATGATTCTTGATCTACGCGCGGTGCTGATACTTCCAAATTGCCAATACCAATTTTCAGTTTTGAATCAAACTAGTTCCCTATCTGGGCAAAACTAATAAGTACCTATCTTAAGATCAAAGTGATGTGATGTTTGTAAGTTTGTAAATCTTACCCATTCAGTAGTGTTGCGGTATAATCTAATATTCTAATCTTAGATGCCTTAGAAAGAGATTTTAAATGTATGTACGTCGCTAGCAAGTCGCTATAAACATAAAGTGATTGTAGTTTATAGTTCTTTTGGTATAAAGTTGATGTGATACATCTGATAATTTACATATCCGTCCATCAGCAATTAAAGTAAATTACTATCACCGCTTCGCTTACATGTGTCATAAATATTTTTTCACATAACTTATGTATAAAATGCCTTTGTCGAATAGTCTTGTGAAATCAAAGTTAGGATGTACAATTCACAGAACATCTTGTTTAACAGATGCTCTACAAAAAAATGCTCTTATGACGTACGCGATAAGGGTCAAAGTAGAATTGTAAAACTTGATGTATCGTCGAATGTACTTTTACAACAAGACATTTTGTATATGGTAATAATGAAAGGTCGGCCTAATAATTCAACAAAATTTATTAATGAAACTGTTGCAACTCATTTATCGTCTAGACATGCCTATCTGCAATAATAAATGCTGACTAATAAAATATCACAAATTGTTTGCTTTACCCTACACCTTACTTTTCTAATAAATACATCCTGTATATTTCCTCTGCTTTTTCATCCTCAAATAATGGGTTAAACTTTACCTCAATGACTTCATCAAAACCTTCCTTTGTTGTAGGCTCAACAAACTTATTTCTGAAACAAAATTGTGAAATCTGTTGTCACTATGCTAAGAATCAAAATGATTATTTTTTAATGCTTATGAAATGAAATATATATGAACCACAGAGGCTTTACCAATATAAACATTATAGATAGATATAACGCCCAGGCAGGACAAACACAAATGCTCATCAAATACATAATTTACGATTTTTATATTTTTGCATTTTCAATGAAATTTTTGTACTTATAATAAGTTTTTAATAGAAAAATATATACTTATACTTGTGGCCGAGTCGATATAGTTATATATATATGCATTTTACAATGCTATTTTTATGTGAGAAATATTAAACTAGAAATATAGAGTATATTTTCTTGTTCGATATAGTTTTAGTTTAAGTATGGCTGATTTTCTCATAATCAATTAATAAATATTTGCGCAGTGCGGGGATGTGTAAAAAAACTGTAAAATGAAAATTTCGGTTTTCTACGTCTGAGTATAATAAAATAATCAACATCAACGAAATCAATAGTTTCCATTTCACAAACGCGTTCGACCCCTGCAAACTCTCGACAGAAATGAACGGGATTCAAGCCAAAAGTAGTGGAAGTGGTGGCGACTAGTGGACGCCACTAGCGGCCAGTTTCAATACTCTATCCCTAGTAAGAGATATGCCTATCTTGGTTATGTAACCGCTGTTATTTTGGCCTGATTAACAAAAATATCTAGGCAACAAAGCTCTAGTAAACTTATCTCTTATTGAGGGTAGGTTATTGAAACCGACCGTAAGCCAGTAGTGGCAGCGATTAGTGGCCGCGTCTAGTGGCTTTACCGTGGCACTGTGGTCGCGTTTAGTGGACGCGACTATTGACTCGATGAGTTTTGGAATAAACGCAAACAGCAGCACCCCATAGACACGCACCGTTCGCACGTTATGTCACGGCACTAGTTTCCCGCACATCACTATTGCCTCTCTCTCTTGTTTCGTGTCCGCCATACTGTTCGCATATATTTTATTGTATAATACGTTTATACCTAATAAAGGGTTTAGTTTGACATTTCACTGCTTTAATTAATTACCACAATGTGCGGTTGCTGTAAATAAGGCTATTTAAAATTGTACAGTCAACAGCACGTCTGGCTTAACACTTGCGCTATGAAAACCGCCACTATTACTAGCGGTATAAGGGCGCTTTCAAAGGCAATGTTTAAAGCTTGACATGTTGCTATCACCACGTCTAAGCTTATGCTGGGCCTTCTGGGGTCCAAAATCTAGCTAGTGTAATGAATCTTACTTGTAAGTGTGAAAAACAATATCATTGACAGGAACATGGTTGGTTTTCATGAGTTCTCTGAACTTATTGTTATGCTGCGCATGTGCCTTGGTCGTCGCCATTTTCGCACAACGACACGGCAGATTCTTCTTTTTTGCTAGACCCGTCCATCTAGAGCGAGACTCTATGTCTGGGTTAGTGCAGTCAATTATAACACTCTTGCCTTGCTGAAATAAAAAATGTACTGATTTCAGTGGGTTTTCTTAATGAGAGGTTTGAAGGTGTGTCTCTAAGAAGACTTACTTGAATGGAATAAGTCAAAAAGACTATTCCAAATATTGGAAATAAGTAGAAAACAACTTGGATCACAGTTCAAGTGTGTCTTACTGATACCTTTGAACAAGTTACATGCCTATTAATAATTTGCATAAGAAAATTTGTAAACCCAAATAATGAACTTGCTTGTGTATTTAATTACTTGTGTGATTACAATGCACTCCAAGTCCAAAGTCAACTTTGGACTTGGAGTGCATTGTAATCACTATGTCGACGCAACGACCATGAGAGGGGGCATGAACTCACTAACCTCTAAAAATTTTGTTGATTCCGATAAACATTTTTGCCAAGAATTAAGTATGTCTCTGCAGACAGCAACATATTGATTACTTGACTTTTTCTCTATTTGTTTTGCCAAAAATGATTTGCCACTGCCAGGAAACCCAACAAGAACAAGAACCTGAAACCAATTTAACAAATATAAGACAAAATCAAAACAATGTACAGATGGAGTTCAATTTATTAAAATAACTGCATCTGCATCAACTTACTTCTTGCTTTTTATTTAATAACTTTTCATTGAATGGTTCTGGCTTGACTTCTTTGGGTATAAATTCAGGTTTAGCCATGGGTACATTAGCTATGGAATGACCAAGGAAAAATTGCTCTGGAGTGTAAAACTTCAATCCTAAGTTTTCTGCTAGTAATTTATCTGCCATTGAATGGTCTTTTTTCTTTCCTGGAGCCCAATTAGCTACTCTACCAGCTGCATCACCACAGTAGAAGCTGGCATCTTTGTCAATGACAATACCACCATTTTTCTGTAAGTAATAACAACCACAAATAATTACACATTGTTTTTATTCATATTTGTTAAATGATATTATTTTAAAGTTTTGTAATTTACCTTTTCCATCAAATACTTCCACATCCCTGTAGTAGGTTTTCTGTAAAAGCCTTTTCCAGTAGCCAAATATACTTGAATTGGCACATCAAGTTTGGATAAGATGCCTTCAATTTTTTTCTTGAAATCTTCTATCTTTACTTTTCCATTGCCTATGGGAGCTTGATTACTAAGAATTATAATTTTATATCCTTGTGATTTAAGTTCTTTCAACTTTTCTGCTTCATTGGAAAAGGCTATTTGCCAGTCATTTATGTCTACTGGATGCACTTTTCCAGATTTAGTCTTGATTAAAGTCCCATCCATATCAAAAGCAGCAATTTTTTCACTGGGCCTGTCTCCTTTTGGAGTAAAAATATACAGCTCTCCACTATCTACTTCTTCCCATTTATCTTCAGTTGTTTCCATAATATCAGTAGTTTTTGATGGGCTCTTGTACTCTGCTTTTATTTTTTTATTTTGTGAAGTCAAACTATCATTGTCTAATTTCCTTTTGCTACTTACTTTTGGAATGTCAGATCCTTCTGGTGGTGGATCAAATTCAATCATGTGGACATAGTGATTGAATAAAACTTCAAGTTTACTCCCGTGGCCAACTTTGTATTGCGTATTCCTCTCTAATGCAAATCCATCAAGCCCACATGGATTTATTCCTAATTGTGTAATTTCAACAAAACATTCTTCACAATCGGCCTTCAATTTTACTGTAAATATTATGATCTGTACTTATTATTTATCCATTTAAATTAAAAGTTATTGTGGTACAGTGAAACCTGGTTAATTGGGATCTCAAGGGCTGAGAATTTTGTACCTTTTATAGAGGTTTTCCTTTAACTAGTTTTCCAATTAGATAGGTTAAAAATCATAGTTGTCTCATTTACAGAGATTGCTGATTGCTGATGATTGTTGTTCCATTTAAAGAGGTGAAAATGTTAATAATAATGTGTGTGGTGTTATGAATTAAGTATGAGTAAGTGTAGGTATTATTTATTATTTAAAAAAACGTTTATGACTTATAGTAATAGTAATCAGTTATGTTTGTTTGTATTTGACTGCTAGTTGCTGAAACCTGTTTCTCAATGGATTAAATCTGATCAAAAATACTAGAATAAAGAATTCAAATGTTTGCAAACAAACGTGTCGAAACCTGTCCCAACCAGATAAAATATCTCACCTGAACAGGGGATTGAGCTACAGAGTCCTAATAGAGGTAAACATCGAAAAAATCCTAGAAATCAAATCTCATTTAACCAGGTTCGAAAAGTCCCTTTAACAGAGGTAATTCGATGAAAAGTGCCGGGAGCTCATTTGAATTCTCAATATTAATTAATTGCGGTTTCTCACATAAACAGGTTCCACTTAACTAGGTTTCACTGTGTTAGAAATGAAATGAAAATAACCTTGTCGACGAGAACAAGACTGATCCTTAATTTTCGTAATTTTGCTGCGACCTATTATCACTTCCACGTTGTGCACCAACTCTATTGGTGCATGAGAATCTATGAGGCACCTCAGAAAACACTGTCGCATTGTTTTAAAACTTAATTATGTATGTGAAAAATAATTATTATAATGTTTTAGATTAAGCCTAGCTGTCATGTCACTGTCAGTGCTGTCAGTGTCAGTCACAAATTATATAGGTGTCAGGTCACGTCATCTGTCGAGAATACAATAAAAGACCATCGACAATGAGACACATTGAGAGATAAAAGCGGCTACTCACGATGCAATTTTGTATTCAATCTGTCGAAATCACTACGGGCTGCGTTCCGACAGTCGAGTGCGGTTGTTTGGTTTTTTTTAACTCACTCTAAGGCTGGGAACGACCAAGAATTTTAAATGTCATTTTCTATTTGACACATCTTTTGCTACAAGTACAAAGTCTTCGTTTTCCATTTCGAAGATAATTTCAATTTCTTTTAAACTAAACTAACAAATAAAATTTGATTTTTATAATCTTCGAAACACAAAATAGGTTTCACAAAAACCAAATTAACAAATAATGTCTGTCAATGTCAAATTAAACGTCAGAGCGTTTTTCAACCACCGATTTTGATGGTTAAAAAGTTGCAACGCTCTGACGTTTGGAAAGTTGTGTCAACCGAACGTCACGCTCTAATGTTTGGAACGTCGCCGCCCGTTATAGCGTTTGGTTGCACTCGGAGCGTAGGTAGGTTCTGAACGCGCCTTAGTGAGCGCAGGTTTTTTGTTATTACAAATATCGGTAACTAAATTGGACCTACGAAACCATAGAAACAGATAGTGTCAATTTTGAATGGTTTACAAAAGTTGAAAGTATTATAAGCAGCCTTAAGGGAACTGTTATCCTTATTGGAGATTTAAATATGAACAGTGCTTCTTTGAATGTATGTAATTACTACTGTTATTTTAAATCCTATTGTAATTTACGTGATAGAAATACTATTTGTAACGCTTACGATGGAAGACCTGACGTCGTATTGATTTGTGAAAGTCTTAGTAATCTAGTTCAGGTCACCGACTCGGAGAACGGCGATCTTGTGCGGATCGATCCCTATCACCCACCACTCGATATTGAATTACGCGTCACTTCCGAACCTCGAAAAAATGCCTTAGAACCTAGTAATATAGTTGACCGTAGGGACTGGAATTTTGCTAAAGCTGATAGTGACAAGCTTCTTCAAATGATTAACGAGGTAGATTGAGTCCCGTTATTCAATCAAAAGATGTGGTTTGTCCCACTCAAAATTTTATATAGCCTTGTATGACGATTTTGACTCCTGTGTAATTGGTCGCTTGAAACCAGCTACATCTCCTGGACCGGACGGAGTCCCTGCCGATATCATAAAACTATGCAAATCCACTCTCGTAATTTCTCTATGATACATATTTAATTTAGTTCTCAACACGGGCACTTATCCTCCTGATTGGAAAATTTCACGGGTTACACCGACCTATTGCGATCCTTCCAGCGCCGGCCAAAATCTTCGAAATTGTGGTCCATGATGCTATCTACCACCAAATCCAGCCGTGTCTGTGTGATGAGCAACATGGATTCAGGCCAAAAAGATCTGTGGATTCCAATTTATTAGTTTTTATCGAGCATCTATCTAGGAGTATGGACTGTGGCCAGCAAATAGATGTAGTTTTTTTCGATTTTCGTAAAGCATTCAATCGGTTTGACTGCAGCATCCTACTGACAAAACTAGATTTAATTGGGTTCTCGCCTCAACTTATACGGATGTTCGCCGACTATCTCCATGCCTGAGAATAGTTTGTGCGCTATGGCTGCTACGTATCGGATCCCTACCCGACTTCTTCGGGCGTGACCCAGGGTTCGATTCTTGGGTCACTACTATTTCTGATTATGATCAATGACATAGTGAGGGTTGTCCGCCATGCCAAATGTTTGCTCTACGCCGACGATCTGAAGCTTTATATAGAGGTAAACGATGAGCTGGACTGTAAACTTATGCAACAAGACATTGATGCCCTGTATAAGTGGACAAGCTAGAGTTTAACTTTAGTAAATGCTCTATGATGACTTTCAGTCGCCAACGATCACCTATTAGATTTCAGTACATAATGCGGGGTAGTGACGTTGAACGCACCGAGTCTGTAAAAGATTTAGGTGTGATTTTTTATGTAAATCTGACCTTCAACGAGCACATTTCAAATCTTACCAAAAGTTGCTTTAGTCTCCTAGGATTTGTATTGCGGAATTTACGCGATTTTCACGATCCTATAATAATGAAGCTTCTTTATACCAGCCTAGTGCGAAGCAAAATTGAAGCTAGTGCGTGTGTGTGTGGAATCCCCACGAAGCTAAATACACGCTTATGCTGGAAAAAGTACAAAAGGCCTTTCTTAGGTATTATTATAAGCGCCTTAATGGTTATTATCCCTTTATGTACCCTACAAAGTTCCTGTTGGGTAGTCTGGGAATGAATTCGCTTGAGGTCAGAACCTGAAACTGAGGTAAACGATGAGCTGGACTGTAAACTTATGCAACAAGACATTGATGCGCTGTATAAGTGGACAAGCTAGAGTTTAACTTTAGTAAATGCTCTATGATGACTTTCAGTCGCCAACGATCACCTATTAGATTTCAGTACAGAATGCGGGGTAGTGACGTTGAACGCACCGAGTCTGTAAAAGATTTAGGTGTGATTTTTTATGTAAATCTGACCTTCAACGAGCACATTTCAAATCTTACCAAAAGTTGCTTTAGTCTCCTAGGATTTGTATTGCGGAATTTACGCGATTTTCACGATCCTATAATAATGAAGCTTCTTTATACCAGCCTAGTGCGAAGCAAAATTGAAGCTAGTGCGTGTGTGTGTGGAATCCCCACGAAGCTAAATACACGCTTATGCTGGAAAAAGTACAAAAGGCCTTTCTTAGGTATTATTATAAGCGCCTTAATGGTTATTATCCCTTTATGTACCCTACAAAGTTCCTGTTGGGTAGTCTGGGAATGAATTCGCTTGAGGTCAGAACCTGAACTAGGAATTTTTTTTCACCAATGGAAATTGTTAATGACCACATGTTTGGAACACTTTGAAAATTTATGTTAATTTTTACATACTTAATAATCATGTAACTGGGTCTCCCGTTTATTTATTATCAATAAATAAAAATAATAATAATAAACAATAGATTTATAATTTTTTCGCTCCGCAAACGACCTTGAGTTGTTGTTTTTAGAACTCTATCAAAGTCATCCTTTATAAAGGAACGGAAAATGGGTTTATTTTCATAGGTTTTTTTTATTCTTAAAGTATTTATGGACTTTTACCAAAAACTCGCTAGAGTGTATAGTATTTGCTTTTACCCATGAAGGTATAACATAGGCAGGGCTTGTTTATCCAGTTAATTCAAACCGGTACAGCAGCGAGTACATAGAAAGCCGATTCATTAAGGTTTGACTCTATCGAAACCTTAAAAAAACGGTTTCATGAAAGAGCAAAATTAAAGGGGGTTTGATTCAATAAAGTTTTTTTTCTGCTGTTTATAAGTACCTAAGCACAACGGGACAACGCGAGCGCGTGAGTGGCAAAGCGAAAATCGACCTTCCGCGCAAATAGACATATGCTCGCTAATTGCCTGAAATACCGCTCTGCTAAAGCGAGTGCGCTAGTGGTAAATCGACTAGCGAGCTTATCTACACACGGAACTGTAACAAGCTCTGAACATAGGTATTATAACCTAAGTAAGTGAAGAGAGCAAGCCAAGCGCTCCCAATCCCAATACGTACTTGAAGCCAAGAAAATTATGTAGCGTTATATTTCTCGACGCTACGTTCTCTCTTTCACACCCACAACATTCCACAATCCACAACACTAATTCCACAATCCACAACGAGTCGAGTAAACGTTTCCGTGCGGGCGTCCCCCAGGGCAGCT
Source organism: Chrysoteuchia culmella (assembly GCA_910589605.1). NCBI lineage: Eukaryota > Metazoa > Arthropoda > Insecta > Lepidoptera > Crambidae > Chrysoteuchia > Chrysoteuchia culmella. The sequence continues at coordinate 12,153,852 of OU342651.1, read as the reverse complement.
GCCTGTCGCCAGCGCTGTACGTTTATCCGGCACTAACGATATATAAAACTAAAAACTTGAATGTTCATGATTTTATATACGAAAACTAAACGATAAGTCAGAACAGAATGGCCTCTGACCTTCGCTTTTTCGTAAAGCACGACAAAAAAATTACAAATGTCAAACCAATACACAGCTGACACTGACAACTGAAATAAAGAAGAACAAGAATGTCAATTTTCAATTTTCATTCAGAGTTCAATAGCGAAGGAAGTTGTGGGAAGCTTCTGCAAGAATTTTAGGGATTGCTAGAATCACAAAAACAAATTAATCTGTCATAAAAGTAGGTGTGATAGTAATATTTCAGATTCCACAGGTGACAAGTTTCAAAGTAACATTTTCTTTCTTAAACACCAAAATTAAGGTTTGCAAGTTAACTGCTCATTTTACTGACGTGTATTTAATGTGTTGGCTCGGTGGCAGTTTTCGTTTTATTTTAATTTTCAGGCATTATTTTCAACAATTATGCCACTGACGAAACGAAAAAATTCGCCGGAGAAAGAAGAATTAATTGAGAATGGTGATACATTGGCACAGAGTGGCCCAAGTAATATAAAAGACGACGAAGTTAATATTGCAGTACTATTATTCTTATACACTCTCCAGGGTATACCCCTAGGGCTAGCTGCAGCTGTGCCTATGCTTCTTCAAAATCGTGGCATAACATATACTCAACAGGTACCTAATATTTTTAATTTATCTTTGCATCTACCAGCATAGAGTACTTTCTAGTACTTCATGTAGAGCATTTTGAAACTATTAGAAACCAATTTCATGGGTAAAATAAAGTGACCCAATATTAGGTAATTTTTATTTCATTTCAGGCAGAGTTCAGTTTAGTTTACTGGCCTTTTAGTATTAAATTACTATGGGCACCAATAGTAGATGCATTTTACTGGCCAGAATTTGGAAGACGTAAGACATGGTTGGTGCCGGTGCAATATCTGATTGGCTTGGTTATGATTATTATGTCCAGCAATGTTACAACGTGGCTTGGATCAGAGACCAGAGCTCCATCAATGATGCTTTTGACATGTTCATTCATGTTCCTTAATTTTTTGGCGGCAACTCAAGATATTGCTGTGGATGGTTGGGCCTTGACAATGTTGAAAAGGTATTTATTATTTGTATTTTATTTATCCCTAATAAATATAACACTTTAAACTCTCATGGTCACTATCACTAACATTATCATAAAAAACGGGTTTTTTACCATGTGTGTATTTGTTTCTGAGTCCCCGATATTTCAGCGCAGTTGCATGTGCCATGATCACAGAGTAACCTGGGGACTCAGAAACAAATACAAGCATGGTAAATATCCCATTTCTCCTAACAATGTTCATAATAATTTTATGGTGAAACATTATATTAATTTTTATTTGTTGTTTTAGGTGTAATGTTGGCCATGCCTCTACATGCAATACTGTGGGGCAAACAGCAGGATACTTCCTTGGATATGTTTTATTCTTAGCCCTTGAGTCACCATACTTCTGTAACAAATACCTTCGCTCAGTCGCAGAAGAAACTGGCATGGTCACTTTAGCAGGATTCCTTTTATTCTGGGGATGGATGTTTATTGCCACAACTACTCTAATAGCTATATTTAAACATGAAGCTAAAGAGGGCACTACAAACAGTAGGGAAAGTCAACCTAAAAACATGAAAGACATAGTGAATGCATACAAACAATTGTATACTATAGTCAAATTACCAGCTGTGCAAACATTGGCTCTTGTGCTATTTACAGCAAAGGTATGGTTTCCTTTATAAAACATAATTATTTTAACATATAAAATAAACAAACTCTACACTGTTTTCATGAAATCTTTGATTTCTAATAAAAAGCTTCAAACCTTGATAAACTTTTCTTTTTCATGTGCTTACATTTTTAAAAATAATGAGAAAGATTTAACCTATGCCCATGAAACATAACTGTTATTGGTTTCTTGGAAAAATAATCTAATTATTTCGTTTCAGCTTGGCTTTTGTGCCAGTGATGCTGTCTCGGGATTAAAACTTGTAGAAGCTGGAGTTCCTCGAGAAGATCTAGCATTACTTGCTGTCCCACTTGTACCTGTGCAGATAATAATGCCTGTGGTAAGACTTATCTAATTTTACCTTTTGATTGTCTTTTACTGCACTGATAATGTATTGAAACTATGTCTTATTGTTTCCAGATATTGGCTAAGCATACCACTGGACCTGCTCCTTTTACATTGTGGCTGCGAGCGTTTCCATTGAGATTATTAGTCGGCCCACTAGTTGCTCTGCTGGTGGCCGCAACGCCAAGCCTCCTTGGAGACTCTGGGCCTTCTTACTCTTATCTTTTTATTCTTATGTCTTTATATATTTTCCATCAGGTTAGTATTATTTATTTAAATAAGTGATGCATTTTATAAGATTAAACTTTAGGAAACCCATTTTGATCTGTCCAATAATGAGGATCATAATTCTAAAAGCACATCTAACCTTTCTACACAACTGCCCAAAAAGAGTGTGTTTGACTTTCATGTATGTATGTGAGTTTCATTGTTCCACCATAATCACTCAGTAACAGTAAGGAGATTCTCCAGGCTAAATACCGACTTTACCCTCTTAAACATAAAAGCTATTTCAACAATTTACAGACTTGCCTGTACTGCATGTTCGTGGCGGTAATGGCTTTCTACGCCAAAGTATCGGATCCGACCGTAGGCGGCACTTACATGACGTTGCTGAATACAGTGTCCAACCTTGGTACAAACTGGCCCAATACCTTAGCACTATGGGCCATCGATCATCTCACGTTTAAGAAATGCTCTGCGCCCGGAATGAATGACAACACATGCTCCACGGTGGAAGAGATGGAAGTAAGTACCAATTTTTGAAATTCGATATAAAAAAAACTTTATCAGCCTTTAGTACTGCTGTTCTTACTGCTGCGGCAAGGGCCTTATACCTAACTTTTTGGTAGATGTTAGCGACAGCAATTGCAGACGGGACCGACGGCTTAATGTGCTTTTCGAAAGGCAGAGCTCAAAATAATACAGTTTTAGTCACTCATCCTATGCCCCGCCATCGCCATGGCGAATGTTCCTTAACTGCCTCAGACTCAAGGCTGATCACTGCGCTCTCGAGTAAATTTTATAGTTCTCAAACTAAATGCTTATCTCATTGGTACTAAACAACTGATGTAGGGGAGAAAATAATAGAGAAGTTTGTAAAGAACCTTAGCTTGACTAGAAATAAACAAAATAAACATATTATAAAAGCAAACTACGTATGCTTTTATCACAAAATCATTTGCATTTCAAAAAAAATAAAATATCTTGATTGAAAAGATAGCAAACCAATCAGATAAAACTAATTTATTTAAGTAATCTTTTATAGAAAATGTATTCAACACAAGTCACAAATGAATAAGTTCATCAGAACAGTCATTATTGAGTGATTTGTTAATTTGTTTGAGTTGGTTAATACACACACTTTCTCAACTTATACTTTCAGTATAAGTTGAGAAAGTGTGTGTATTTGATAATGTTATTAATAAGCCATCTTTTTAATATCCACACTTACTTCCACAAAATTTTTGTTATGGTTCTAAGTTACATAAACTTAAGAGTATAATTATCGTTACGCTACTAAAATTTACAATAAAACAGTATCAGTATATTACATAATCATAAGTACTAAATCGTCTGATTTTCATATGTTACGCATAGTAACTGCAATACCTATTTGTTAAATAACTTATATCGTCACGTAAAACGAGACGCAGCCATTAATCATAAAAGTTGAATTAACTTTTCGAAAATCTCGTTGCTGAACATATAGATAATCTCACAGAAAGAGTACACTTATAGAGCATTACAAAACGTGTAATAGATACAACCATAGATAACATTATTCTTGTCTATCAGTACTATATTGAATGAAATCACCATATCAGTTTCACGCTAACGATCACCCAAAGATCCTTTCTTTTTATATACCCTTGATAAAAGGTTAATTGATTGTAATTACCTTCTACCGTTCTAGCTAGAAAATAGCTCCCTCTTCTGATGACTGTGCCTTACTCTATTCTAAGCCGGACACTATGACATGATATAAAACCGAGTAGTCGGTAGTACCAAATGGGAGTGGCTTTAAGCACCAAAAGTAGGCGTAGCTAATTCTCACAGAAATATCACGTTTTAGTTTTTGTAAAGTCAACAGCATTACTAAAATCAAAGCTATTACGAGCGACGTAAGGGCGCTGTTGACTTAACATAATATCAAACTAACGTCCAAGAAACCTTCTTTTTTTTATTGAACCTACATTACAACAAACTACGTATGCTTTTATCACAAAATCATTTGCATTTCAAAAAAAATAAAATATCTTGATTGAAAAGATAGCAAACCAATCAGATAAAACTAATTTATTTAAGTAATCTTTTATAGAAAATGTATTCAACACAAGTCACAAATGAATAAGTAAATCAGAACAGTCATTATTGAGTGATTTGTTAATTTGTTTGAGTTGGTTAATACACACACTTTCTCAACTTATACTTTCAGTATAAGTTGAGAAAGTGTGTGTATTTGATAATGTTATTAATAAGCCATCTTTTTAATATCCAGACTTACTTCCACAAAATTTTTGTTATGGTTCTAAGTTACATAAACTTAAGAGTATAATTATCGTTACGCTACTAAAATTTACAATAAAACAGTATCAGTATATTACATAATCATAAGTACTAAATCGTCTGATTTTCATATGTTACGCATAGTAACTGCAATACCTATTTGTTAAATAACTTATATCGTCACGTTAAACGAGACGCAGCCATTAATCATAAAAGTTGAATTAACTTTTCGAAAATCTCGTTGCTGAACATATAGATAATCTCACAGAAAGAGTACACTTATAGAGCATTACAAAACGTGTAATAGATACAACCATAGATAACATTATTCTTGTCTATCAGTACTCTATTAAATGAAATCACCATATCAGTTTCACGCTAACGATCACCCAAAGATCCTTTCTTTTTATATAACCTTGATAAAAGGTTAATTGATTGTAATTACCTTCTACCGTTCTAGCTAGAAAATAGCTCCCTCTTCTGATGACTGTGCCTTACTCTATTCTAAGCCGGACACTATGACATGATAAAAAACCGAGTAGTCGGTAGTACCAAATGGGAGTGGCTTTAAGCACCAAAAGTAGGCGTAGCTAATTCTCACACGTTTTAGTTTTTGTAAAGTCAACAGCATTACTAAAATCAAAGCTATTACAAGCGACGTAAGGGCGCTGTTGACTTAACATAATATCAAACTAACGTCCAAGAACCCTTCTTTTTTTTATTGAACCTACATTACAACCAATTTATCTTTCTAGATCTGCAAAGGCGCAGAGGGCTCCTGCAATATACGGGTCGACGGTTTCTACATAGAGACCGTGCTTTGCCTTGTGGTCGGTTTCTTGTGGCTTCAGTGGGGCCGGCCTACCATCAACCGGCTGCAGCGACTGCCGCACAGTGCATGGCAAATAGGACGTAACAGATAAGACTGAAGTTTTCATAAATTACATTACATTCCCCTGCTAGTACTAGGAAATTTGATACGGACTTATTTGAAAACAGAACTGGCTTAAATAAAGTCAATTGATCTAAACCGTCGGCATTACTTGCGAGTTTTTATAATATGTCAAAATCTTCAATGGATTTGAAACTTACCATCCAATGCGTTAAGGTCTAAAATTGATTGGAGACTTTAGACAATGTTAATAGCCTACAATGCATGCTGATCGTACGTACAATCCAAATACAATAAAAAAAATGATCTATTTTACAGTATGTATGTTTCCTTTTAAAAAATACTTTGGAAATTAATGCTATCGAAATATGGCTCAGAAATATGCAGAGCCACTTTTGTTTCTAATGTTACGCAATAATTAATAATGCACTATGGTGCTCATCGGGTAAAACTTGGTCTTCTTAATTTTGTTTATGGTATATTTGACATATGAGATAAAGAAAGTTCTTGCAATAACTTTGGATTCGAAGTCAAATATTGCAACAACAATATTGTACAAAAATATTTTTAGTATAATAAGAAATAGACATGCCCTCCTAGTATGAATGTATATTATTATCTTTCGGTTTGTGAGTAATTCTTGCGGGTACTTTATTATATTTTAACAGTCAGCACCTGATCATTTGTACACTTTGATTTTAAACATTGCTGTTTAGGACTTTAAGTTCAAAGTGTTAACTTAAGGTGCTGCCGACCGTATTGAAGTCCTAGAAATACGATTTTTTTTTTGTTTTTTTCAATTTATTAACAAAAAATACTTTGCGAATGATCATTGAAAGACTGTTAGAGAGTCAAGAGTTGTGATAATGTAGCATTGGCAAATTAATTAAAGTACGTGTTACTAACAAAAGCAGCATGGCAAAGAAATTCAAATATTCATTAATCATTTGGTTCGAGTATTAATGGGTTTTAAAACGTTTATAAATTGCCAGGTCTCACACATTGATTGTTATCAATGTACAACGGTAGTTAAAAACTTTACGGCTACTGTGCACTTCCTTAATCGAATTTTCTCATAACGTAACATAGTATTTTGTATTTACATTATTTCGTCAGATAGGAAAGTATCTCATACCAGCTATACTTTCCTCATTATTTTTCTCGCGTTCTTTATAGAAATATGTATGCCGTATTCTATTTCTGTTTATGCATTACTTATATACAATAAGTAAGTATGTTAAGTATGTCAAAGTTAAACTTAGTTTATGTTGTTTGTACATGGTCAGCTTTTAACTTCATGTATGTCAATTGCATTATTTGTGTAATAATCTAACTAGTAAATAGGACTATTATAATTTCTACTTCATATCATCTTTCTAACATACATAACATACACTAATGGAAACATAAGTAAAATTATTACCATTGTGAGTTATTATATTTAATTATACAGCCAACAGCACGTTAGGTTTTACACTTGCACAGGTATGAAAACCGACACTATTACGAGCGACATAAGGGCGCTCTCAAAATCGTTTAGTCTGATCTGCTGAAGACCGTACTTGAGCGCGTGCGCGTTTTTGTAAGGGAACTAACATGCCGAAGATGGCTAGCTTCGCACCTCGCGGTTTTATTTAGATCGCTATCTCAATGTAAAACAAATTTATATGCGATACATCGCGGTCTACATGGAGTTCATTCGGCATCGTACATCCTTGTTGCATACATCTGTTTCACATCGCGATGACATCGAACTGCGATCTAAGGCTGCGTCTTACGTCAGCGATCTGAATGCGAAGATATTTTCTACCCTTAGTGCAAGTTTTTTCTTAAGATAATTTACTTAAATAAACCTTAGATAATTATTTACGATACCGATCGGTCATCCTAATCCTACGTACTGCACCAGGTGTCGTGAGTTTGATCGCTACCCAAATGATTTACGAAATTAATATTTGTATTTGCCTGTGACTGGGTGTTATATGTGTATATTTGTAATATCTCAGCTGGTTCTGATACTACTCTAAGATCCTTTGGCGATCAAGTTAGAAGTCATTTCCTATCACTCCCTCCTAACTTTTTTTTCATGTATAATATCTGCAATCAGTGCATTCACTTTTTGCGGATGTGTTGCATGCTTCTCTCATTCAGAGTGTGTCCTCCAGCGAGAACATCTACTCATAATTCTCTACATCTCTACACTATAGGATGTCTTTTCTTTTAAGGCGTTTAACATAGCTGGATATTGTGAGCTGTTGTGCAAGGGTATTGGGGTGGCTTCTAGCCGTTTCCTGTATGAAGTCTTGAAATTTGTAATTTCTTCTCTCACTGTGAGCATTTCCAAGTGTTCGTGGATCTCAGCATTAGTCACATACCAGGGGACATTACTGATTGATCGGAGAATTACGTTTTGTATTATTTGTATTCGTGTAATGGAGGAGTTAGAAGCACTACCCCACATTGAAGACCGTACATCCATCGATGTATCTTCACCTTCTTTGACCTGGAATAGCTTCTTGAGAGGTAAGAGTTAAATATTAAAAAGTAGCTGTGTGGGAGGTAATGTTTAATTTTGCTTAGCAGGCTTTTGTGCCAGACTCTATCGAAAACTTGTTGTATATCCAAGAAGACTGCAGAGCAGTATTCTTTTTCTTCCAGTGTCTTTCTTATCTTGTCGCAGACTCTATGAACCTGTTCCACAGTGGAGTGTTGCTGCCTAAAGCCAAATTGATGGCTGGGTATGATGCCATTTTCTCTTAGAATGGGAAGAATTCGCCGGAGAAGGAGTTTTTCGATAATTTTTGATAGTATCGGGAGCAAACTTATAGTTCTATAGGATGTTACGTCATTTGGTGGTTTTCCATCTTTATAGATCATCGTTATTTGGGATACTTTCCATATTGCAGGAAAATGTTGAACTCTTAATATCCCGTTATATATTGTAGTGATATAAGTTATTGCTTTTCAAGACAGATGCTTAATAATTTCTTTGGTTATCAGGTCAAAACCTGGCGCTTTTTTTATTCTTTAGCTTCTTTATTACTCTCCACACTTCCCGTACTGACACAGGTTTTGGCGGCAAGTCCATTTGGAAGTCTTGATTAAGGGTTGTATTCGCTTGGTCATTAAACTCTACATCCACAGAATCATTTGGGCGAAACACTTTTGCTAGATGTTCAGCAAATAGGTCTGCTTTTTGCTGCAGGTTTTTCACCCAACCTTCGCCGCACTTAAAAAGTGGTTTAGCAGCTTGTGGTCTGTCAAAATCCTTGGTTATTTTCCAGAGCGAATAGTTTGTAGAGTCTGTACCAGTTAGATTTTAAATTTTTGCTTGGAATGAGTTATTATGCCAGTTTTGCAATAATGACTTGAGATCTTCTGCAGCTCTGTTAAAATTAATTTTATCTGCAGTTAGCCTACTTGAGTGCCAAACTCTTCGAAGTCGTCTTTTTTCTAGGACAGCTTTTTTATTTCTAGAGGATAGTTGTTTACTCCACTATTGTTGCGGGTTTGAATTTCAGGAGCTTATCCAGCATGCTTCCTATATGAGCGTCGTTATATATTTAGCTGTTTCATCTATATCTTCAAGTATAAGGGCCATTTTCATGTTTATTGATTCCTCAATGTGCTCTCGAAATGTGTTCCAGTCTGTAAGTTTATTACACAGTCTTATTGATTTTGACATCTCTATAAGGTTGGTACTAACTGTTAAAAGCACCGGAGTGTACCCTGAGGAGCTGTCATAACAGAACTCAGGTTTCATGTAGAATTTCGTTAGACCTTTGGCAATGAAAAAGTCTATTAGATCTGGCACCTTCTTGGTATCAGTTGGCCAATTAGTAGGTTCTCCTGTGGATATGGTGCTTAATTTGTTTTTATCTACGCTCAGTTTCAGCTGTTTGCCTCTGGTATTCGATAATCTGGAGCCCCAGGAAGTATGATTGGCATTCCAATCTCCGCCTACAATATAGCGGTGTCCCAGAGTGTCAAAGAAATCGGAGTACATTGACTTGGTCATGTTGTGCTTGGGTGGGCAGTACACTGCTGATACATTTAAGTCACCTGTATTGTCATGAACAGTAATCGTGGTAGCTTGGATGTGCTCAGTTTCATAGAGCATTTGATGATGTTTTATAGACTTTTTTTATAATGATAGATGATCCCGCATGGCTTGTACCGTCTGGGTGGTTTGTGATATAGCAGTTGTAGTCTGGAAACCTTAATATGGAATTAGCCTTACAGTGGGCCTCAGAGATAAGGAGAATGTCTAGTTTATGTTGAGACATGAACAGTTTAACTTCATCAGATATTACTGGCAAGACCATTGATGTTCCAGGCCGCAATCCGCAATGAAGTCATTTTGTCAATTTGTCGACGAGTTTAGCTATGAGACTCATTAGACTACTCATTTTTTGAAGTATAATATCAAACTTTTCAGTCTGTTTATAATGATTTGTTCTAGGGTCGCGTTTATTTGGCGTGAGATGTGATTATTATCAAAAGTATTCTGGGAGGTAGTGTTTGTTTGGGCTGATTTTACAGTGTCTGCGTAGGACAATCTCTGTTCTCGATTATTTGGCTCTGTACTTGTATTATGTTCTCGTAGATGTTTTAGACGTTATTTTGCTCGCTATCGGAGGGATATAATTTTTTTGTTTTCTAGCTTGGATTTCCTTATAAACTTCGCATCCCTTGTAATTAGCTGGATGTGGTCCATTACATAGGGCACACAGTGCTCCGATCAAGTTTTTGACATTCGGATGTCTTGTGTGATTACCCACATTTTACACACCTATATGGTCTCATACAATAATGCTTGGTGTGACCATACTGTTGGCATCTCTGGCACTGAACTATTGTTTTATTTTTCTTGGTTCTTCTATTGTGATACTTTGGTGGTAGATATATTTCAGGTCTTTAATAACTTTGTTGTTGGTACCACTAATCAAGAAACAAAGAAGGTAGATGTCGGATTCTTATTTGGTTCATACCTTGCATTTATTATCTCTCCAGTAACTATATTTCCTGTTGCCTCTATTTCCTCTTTGATAATGTTCACTGGTGTTGATGGATGTAGGTTTTTAATTACAATTCGGAAACATCTTTTATCTTTCCTGTTAAAAGTGTGCCCTATCAGGCCTATTTATAGACTAACTAGGGAGATCAGTTTTTTTTATAGACATCTATATCTGCAGTACTAATCCTAAGTTGCGTTTTGTTGACAATTTTATACGTGAATTGATCTCTGTCGAATGCAGTTTCTAAGAGATTTGTTAGTTCTTTTAGGTATTCCATAGAGTATGATTGGTGGTGGTTTAATGTGCTTCGTTGGTTTATCTGTTTCGTCTGTTATATCAGTAGGTAGTCCATCGATGCGATTTAAGGTATTGGTCGTATCTTCAGGAGGGCTGGCAGACAACTTTCTCTTTTTATTCCTGTTACACGGCACTTTCTGCCACGGAGGAGGACGTGGTGAATCTGTAGGTGTAAAAGGCACATCTATGGATTGCATGACTTCAGTAGATGGTGGTTGTGGTAGACAACTTTCAATTGACGCAGATCTAGGTCTTTGTAAAAATAAGCCAGGATGGAATGCTTCTTGTACAAAATTTTTCCTGCCAGTATGATTTTCTAACACGGGAATTTGGTTTTCCATTCCAGTGGACTGTTCTTCCGAGGAAGTTAAAGTTTTGTTTAGTGTTGCTTTTGATTGTTCACTCATTTCGTTCCCACGAGAAGGGTCGATTTATAAGGTCGCAGGCGAGGTTACGCCCATTCTCACCTGAAGGCGATACACACGAAGTTTGCCATGTCCATCGTGGGTGGCGCTTATGACTGGAATTCCCCTCAGCCATTCATCCCTTCGGCACGGTCCACACCTTAGGATTGGGGTAATATTTTATGGAGGTTGTCTTCCTCTTGGCCCAGGCGATAAAGACAAGGCCACCGTTCTCACGAGACATGACCGCAAGTTTACGGTTTTCAGAAGTCATTTCCTACCTCTACGGGAGCTAGCCGTTAGGCCTGCCTAGTAGGTTAGTTGAACGCCGCCTACGACTCGGCGTTTGTTGTTCTTTAGCACCACTCGGAGGACATATGTAGGGTTGTGGTTAGGTAGCTCCTACGGACGCGAACAACTTTGCCCCCTCTCCTAACTTATATGGTATTTTTTTCCCCCCATCACTATTTATGTATGAATATATACTTACTTTTTATCTTATTTCACTTTCTTTTTGCACCCATTCCCCTACTATCCTTTATCTATACTCTCTGTCACTCAAGGTTGCCTGGAAGAGATTGCTATGTAGCAATAAGGCCGCCTATTGTGTGTTCACTGTCTTCTTTTGTGTCTCCTTTGTATTGTATTTCTTTGTAACTATGTGCAATAAAGTTATTATTATTATTATTCGCTTATGCATGTAAGTAGCTTATGCACTGTCACACAAGTGTGTGACTGTGCATAAGCTACGTATTTCGGAATCAGTAGGGCAAGAATGAATAACTATCGAAATAGTATCGAGTAAGTATCGAGCACGTAATGTCAAAAAATGTATAGGAAAATGTAGTTCCGTTTACGTCCGGTAGGAACTCTGCTCAATATGTCAAATATTTTTTTACTTTACTTCCTCGATACTTACTCGAAAGTTATTCGTGCTAACCCCACAGATCAATGTATGTCGTTTGATATTTATTTATATTTATTCCTATTTTGTTGCAATTGGCATATTAAAACTTCTTAAATGTATCTACAGTACTTACTAAAAATATTGAAATTAACGCAATGCCCCACCTCCACTTTGTAAAGAATCATCGAAGAATCTACTATAGTAATTATATAAGAAATATAAAACTGGCCAATAGTTTTAAGTGTGATATTGTGATATTCATCAACATTGTGCGTGAAGGTGCTGCGGTGCCAACGAGTATGAAATTATTGTTGTATATTCGCGTTTTATCATTATGAAAGTGCAAAATATTTATATTTTAGTAAAATAAAAGTCAAGGGAAATGAGACGGCAATATTATATTTGTTATACTTTATATACACATCAACACTTAAAATATTTGTTTATTATAACAGTTCTATAATCCAGTTTTAATAACGATTTGGTTAAGGTCATACGCAAACACTAGATTTTGGATTACATTTTATACCTTTTCTTTTCTAAAAAACAAATCAGCAAATAACACTTTGAAATCAATCACTTAAGTATTTGTAGTGATATATTTGTTAGCACAATATGTTTGGAAGGACTTCATACAACTAAGTTTGGTGTAACACTTGTAGCGTGTTTGTTTGTGCACAAATACTTTCTAATTTAGTTAATTTACATACAGTCATGGTGGTAACATAAATCAGATTTTCCACCGATAACATACTGAACTACAGAGGATCTGTTAAAATTATTATAAAACTAGCATAGCACATTCTCTAAAAAACTATATAGGTTCTATATAAAAACACAAAGTCATAATCTCTAAATCTTCGGAACTAAAACTAACTAACATTTATGGTTTTACGTTCAATTGTAAAAAGATTTTACCACATGCCTTTTATAATTATTATGCAATTATATTTCCATAGCGAACATACTGGTATTCTGTAGAGTTTAGCCTCAGGTATTCCAATATATTAACTTTACGTTAGCAGTATTCACCAATATTTATTATTTAATAATAATGATGACAGGGAAATAATTAATGTTTAACTAATCTGTAATAATTAGGCAATGCCACCGTCAGATGGCGGATGGTTTCAAAATGTGTTTATGAAATATTGATAATTGACTCAAATTTTATTTAAGTTATACTTTTGTTGAAAATAAATATATTTTCAAAAAAAAAAATTAAATTATTTTAACCAGAGTTAGAATCCCGATTGTTTTATATTTTAATAATACACATGCAGAATTTATCTTTCGCACATTTGCTTAAATGGAACTTTCTACAAAATAAGCATTTGAAGCATGGCACTAATGAATCATCTAAGTCAGGGTCTTAATGCAGCGTGTAATTGGAATAACGCATATTCTGGAAATAATTTGTAGAGAACCAAGAGTGGAACTGATTTTTAATCATACGGTTTCTGGATGTTGTTATTGAGCAGTGTGTAAGGTTTTTAGACACTAGCACTCACATTTGCTGCTGTCTTGACAGGTCTGGCTAAGCAATGGTCACCTTTCTGACCGTGTTCTGGCCATGACAGGGCCAATGTTTGCGTATGTGAAAAGTACAGTGAGCGAACGCATTTGTTTTTCATACGCGATATAGTCCCAGTCACGACGCACTTTGGGGCGAGATGGGATTCTTGCAAATAAGCGGTGGAGAAACGCCCCTTCTGCGTCTTCAAGCCAATCAAAACTGACCGATGTTGTCCCACCAAAATTAGCGATTTTGTTGTTTTGCCTGTGTTTCGGACTCAAACCGTTTCAATTGGAACTTTCGAGTGAATTAAGTGGTCGTTATTTTAATTACACGTTGTGTATTGAATGAATTCCTATACTTATAAAAGAAACTTCAAAACTTTGGTAAATGTTACCAAAAACGTTTATATGGGTATAAAATCTTACCTTCGCCATTATTTCTGTGTACACGTAAGTACTTCAAAAATACTTAAATAAAATGACTAGAAAGCAACATTAAAAATACGTAACAGAGTATATAAGGCCAGTATATTTACTTTTCTGGGTGTGTGTTTAACGTAATGCCCATTAAATATCATTTTAGAAAAAGCTATTGTTGTTTCTGCTATAATATCATCAAAGATTAATCGTATCTTCAGATACTGACGACCGACATGAAAAAGCGATACACTTTTTAAGGGTCTGTGTAAAGTTAATTAGGTATCTAATTGCAGTCAGATTGAATATTGCATACGGGAGATTGAAAAATGTACAATCGCAAAAATTTTTAGTAGTCCACTTGCCGCGCAAAATCTCTTGAACGGCTATCAGTGGGTGACGTGACGTTGTAAAACTACAGTGCCACAAGGATTCTAATGAACGCGGACGGGGGCGCTGTAACTGACAAAATTGACCTAAATACAAGATGGCGGTGTTAGTTCCTTTTTTGCCACGTTCGTTAACCCTATCGGAGTGCGACAACAACGCGGGCTGAGGCCTGCACAACTGTTCAAAATGACATTTCATGTTAGTTCTTTTTTTTTGACGTTCATTATAGGCCTTGTCGCACTGTATATGACTATCCAAATCACACTCGAATATCTCTTAGAGGGGGTCGACCGGGAACTACCGTAACTGTAACTTTACTATCAGAGAGCAACAAAACATTTTGTTTAGATAAAATACCTACTACTTTAGTCTATATTTTTGATGTAGTTTATTTTGTGACTTGCTCATAAATAAACTTTTAATTTTAATTGAGTCAAGTTGGGTTCACACGGCAACATATTTATTTACAGGAAGACCCAAATAATTAAATAAATTGTGGGTTCGATTGTCACAAAAAACTTACCTTTTAAGATTAGAAGACAGATAACAAATCTAAACAACTGCCTTGTGATTATTTTTATCATGTGAAAGAAAATCTAATACTTTTTAGGAAGCCTGTAGGTATGGATAATTCGTAGATAAGTTAGGTTGCTTTTTGTTCCAATTGGATTCATTGTTTTTATTAACCTGGGTACTACTCTATTACCTATATTTTGTGCTGAGTAGCTATTTTTACAAAGCTACGTAAGAACTCTTCATCATGTTTCAATGTTCAAAGAAAATGCAAGAGATTTTGTCCTTCTACTTCAAATTTCGAGCAAACTGTATTAGGTTACGCCTTGCAAAAACGAACTATATATCATAACCTTGTGAACCCAAAGCTGTTTACATTTGGCGTTTTCTAAATCAAGGGTCCCGCCTGTCTAGTTCCTCGTCACAGATGATCGGTTTGCGATCGTCGCTCTTGCTGCCGCGACCGAGGCGGCCGACTCGTCGCGCCAACGCGCTCGTCTTCTCGACCGCCCCCCACCCGCCACTGTGCCCCCCACCACTGCCCGACCGAGACAGCAACCCGGTTACACCCTCTCCTAGTTTGCTGTGGTGGATCCCGTACAGGAAGTAAAGCAGAAGGCCTGAAAAGAACAAAAGGTTAATCAAAATGAACGGAATCGACATGAGATAACTCAACTACTTCTTAAAGCAGTTGAATATAATCTACCAAAACTCACCGAAAGTCATCCAAATAGCAAAACGTGCCCAGGTAAGCGCGTTCAGGTTGACCATGAGTTCGACGTTGAGGAGCACGCTGGCAGCCGGCAACAGTGGCACCCAGGGCACCCGGAATGGGAGACGCGCGGGGCTTTGCTGATGTGCGTGGATGATTACCAGACCTGTTCAAAATATCAAATGTTAGTAGCAGAAGACGGAGTGGCTTCTAAACGTGCTGAAGGGAGAACTGAAAATTATACTTACATGCAATAATAATCAAGTTTAGCACGAAATCCGGTAACAACGCCCAGAGTCCTGCTGGTTCCGCAAGGAAATGATTGTGAGCACACAGCGCGGCGGCTGCGGCAGTGAACGCGTACACGCAGCCTGACACGGCTGACCCGGGCGCCCTGCCTCCGGCCAGCGGCTCCAACCATGCGTACTGTGGTCGCAGTCTTCCTACAGTCAGAGCTTCGAACATCTGTAACGAAAATTCATTAAATTAAATTAATATTACATTTTCTAACTTGATGTCGTAAAAGTAAAGAGTTGACTTACCTCCGAAGACGAGGATCCTTCTGTAGCTGGTGTGCCGGTTGCAGAACTGTCTTCGCGATCGATTGGTGAATCCAGTTGTGGCACTCCGAAACCTTTGTCTTCCACTGTGGGAGCAGGCCTGTATCGTAGAATGATCACTGCAGCACTCACTATCGTATACGCGAGCAATGTACCAATGGACATAAATTCGACCAATTTTTCCAAATCGAATAACAAAGCTATTATAGCAGAAGAAAAACCCGATATCACAAGATTTGCAATTGGTATTTGAGATTTGTTGCTAACATCACTTAGAAATCCGAATAGTAGGCCGTCTGCTGACATAGCATACAAACAACGTGGTAAAGAAAACAAAGAGCCCAGTAATGTGGTAGTCATACCACAAACTGCACCGACAGCTACGGCATATTTTGCCCAGTCGGCATGTACTGCACCTAAAGCAGCTGGCAAAGCGGCTTCGGGGTTTATGCTTTTGTAGGGCACCATAAGAGTTAAAGCTATCGCTACAAGAATGTATCCAAACGCCACAATGGCCATGGATAGAATCGTCGCAATGGGGATTGATCGAGTCGGATCTTTTGCCTCTTCACTTGAGGCAGATATACTATCAAACCCAACAAAAGCATAAAAACAAGTAGCAGCTCCAGCCAATACCCCACTGAATCCATACGGCATAAAACCGCCATTTTTAGCAGACCAGTTACCGATATCAGCGTAATAAAAACCCAAAAAGATTACTAAAGATATCACCAAGAGATTGAGAATTGTGAGGCCGTTGTTTATATAGGCCGATGTTTTTACTCCAACGGCGAGTATTAATGAAGCGACGATGCATATTAGAAATGCTAAAACGTCCGGATATCTACTAAGGAGAGTTTCGTGAAGTTCCCCAGTAATTGATATTGTAGCATTGCTTATTGCACCATCCAGCATGGCGTCTAAATATCCTGACCATGCTCTGGCCACCGAAGCAGCACCTGAAAGAATAAATAATGTCAAAATAAACAAATACTACCTAAGTACAAACATTTTGAAGACTTTTGTTTTGACCATCTTTTCATTGGAATTTCTTTAGATATAATTTTCCTGTCGCTCACCTATCACGTACTCCAGCACGATATTCCAGCCGATTATAAAGGCCCAAAATTCGCCGATACTGACGTAGGTGTAAGCATAAGCGCTGCCAGCTCGCGGTATCCTTGTGCCGAACTCCGCGTAACACAACGCAGCCAGCGTAGATGTGACTCCGGCGAGAAGGAAGCTCAGAGCCGTCGCCGGACCAGCCATGTGACGGGCCACCGTCCCAGTCAGAACGTAAATACCAGCCCCCACCATGTGGCCAACGCCTGATCAACAAAAGATTTTTTTTAATCTCATAGTGATAAACTAGTTTTAGGCCACTTGAACTCAACCCTTCTGGAGCTCTATTTTTGAATCGCTCGTATGACTTACGTCACACGCATGCGACTTATGTCACGTGTCGCACGCTTGTTTCGTTCGACTGTAACGAATAGGTGAGGGCACTCGTTGCGGTCGAGCGTTTCAAAAATACGGAAATTCGTATGTCAAACGAAAATCAGTAGAAAAGAAACGCTCGACGCGCAACGAGTGAATAAAAAATAGAGCGCCTGAAACTTCTAAATCAATTGTCCAAATACACAAAACACGGACGTAATGTTAGATGTGGCATAGACTTCAACAGGTTTGTTTAAATAATCTCTCGTTCTCAACTGACTACTATTTATGGATAGAATTAAGAGTTGGTTGGTGGCAGGACATGTAGTAAGTCCGCCTGGCTAGCTACCACCATCTTATCTAAGTCTGACGCTTTAACAACAATGTTTTCAGCATTGTTGTGTTCCGCCAGTTTCTCAGTGGTTAAGGATTTCAGGAGAGGCGTGCTTCCACCTTCAGCCTTATCATTACTTAACATCGGGTATGATGATTGATGGCTAAGCGTCTAAGCGTACCCGTTGTGCATAAAAAAAAGAGTTTAGTCTAAAATACTTCCTTTACCCAACAATGTAATATCAAATGTAGTAAGACATCGGTTGAGAGGGGTGTCCAAGGCGTCGCCGTGTATGGGTTTGCGTCGATTCATCTTATGGCAGAATCCGGAGAGCACGTGCCCCAAGATTCTATGCCTGGCGCCCGGCATTGTAGCCTGCAAATTTTAGGAAGATAATATTGAAACACTTCGGAAAATGTATGCAGTTTACTATTCACTTATCACAATACACTTGGATAGAAGAGAGAGAGAATAAAGAAGTAGATTAAGAATGGCGTTTAGCTCTACACTAGCATTCCTCTACAATAAGTATGCATAATCAATAATAATATCATCTACTTATATAGGATACTAGGTACTTATATGATGAGATCAAGTAAATTACAAGACATCTCAGTTTCATTATTTTACTTACCTACTGATTATTAGATGATTTAAACCACTAGTACGCGACGTTCGTTAACTATGGTTGGAATTTACAGTTCATTGAGTAACACTGGACCCCACAATCTTTGAAAATAGTATACCTGGTTATTTGTAAGCCAGCTGATGATATTTGCAATGCTCACAGCGATAACGACAGCGGTGCGCGCGCATCCAATCGATTCTTCCCATACAACCTTGTTAACATACGGGTAGTTAATGCAAGCGGATATTTTAAGAGCCGACAGAATTAAAATAAATTATATGTGCACTTAACTTATTCTAGGTTTTTGAAGCATCGAACACCTTGGTGAATGCGCTATGCAAACATTTGTTGACATCATTTTTTTTTTAATGTTAACTCGTTTTAACTCCTGGTAGCACAAACGCTGTGTAATTTTTTTGTTAAATAGCATAGAATCATTTAAAGGGTGTTTAGCCGCGATTTATACAAAATATAGTCTGATAGAGGCATACTATATGGTTAATATCTTTTTTTTAATATAAGCTTTATAAAATAGCGGTGTAAACGTTTAAACAGCGTTTTTAAGTTGCTGTCATTTAACAGAGATTGAAATAAGCTATGTAAACGTTTTCATGTCAATTTTGAAAAGCAATCGTAAAAGAGCTTCCTACGCAGGCATTAAGTTGTTATTTTCTGTATAAACGTGGAGTAATTTACTGTTATAGTGCTTTAAGTACATATACTAGTGTTAAAAATCACGAATACTCAACTTCATACTATTATTATGAAAAAGCACTGTAAGTTACATTTAAATAGCTTTTCGCCACAAGGAATCGATAAAATGCTGATTAAAAGTTGTCATTATTCTCACTAATTTGCCAGTCGCTATTTTTGTGATAAGCATTTTAACAGTGTTTTATTGCTATATAAGTATAGCAATAAAACACTGTTAAAATGCTTTACCTAGATAAATTTATAAAGCTTCAAGTGCTTATTTGTTTCACCAGTAAAATTCAGTACTACCGACGCGACGCACTCGCTCAGATAAAAATGCACGATTTTCATTTTGCTGTTTTTTGCTTATATCATAGCTCATAGCAATTTAATAGCTTCTTTACTGGCTAACGGCAACATAAATGCTAATATCATAGCAAAGAGCAACGTAAGTGCTCAAATTTAGCACCCTTCATTACAATAAACAGTATTAAATACTTTTTTGTAATATAAACAGCAACGCCATTTTTTTGTAGTTTCTTTTCGCAGATTAAATCTTTTAACAAATATAAAATTTATATTCCTTGGTAATTACAACTAAAAAAGTTATGTTTTGTTAACCAAAAGCTTTGTTTAGCTGTTATTAAACGTTTCTTTATACCATTAATGAAAAATGTTATAATTACTGCTTTTAGAATTTTTTATTTTTATGTATTTATTTCTTTAAATGGATCAAAAATTTACATAATAACATGAGTATAAATTATCAGTAAAATTTAATTTACATTAGAAATAACGCTTCTTTACGTGTCACCACCATCAAAAATACCGTAATTTTAATAAGTTCGCCATTAAAGTAGACAAGACAAATTCTGTAAATTGTTAAGAAGTCATAAAAATTTTTATTCGCTTTGTTCGGCATTATATTGCTTCAAGTTGCAAAAACTTACATCTATATAATTTGGACCTAAATAAAAGTTGCTTATCAAGCAATTATTTGACATTTAAAAAGCATCGTAAATAGCTATTTCACAGCTTATATGCAGCAGACAAATGCTATATAAAGTGCGCCCAAACCAGCTGTGTAGAAGCTGTATAGACATTTACATACACATTTATCTGATAACCACTGCAGGCAAAGGCTGTAACAATTACGTTTTCATGGCTTTTATATCAACTATTTGTTACAAGTACCTATATTATTACGCAGATAATTTAAACAAAGTGCCTATTCATAGCCTAGTACAATAATCTACTTACTTGACGTTAATGACTTTACTAGGAATGCATATTATCTAGCGTCCTCTTTTGTGACAATAATTTAACCCTGTTGCTTACTAAATAGGTAGCGTGATGAACAAAAGCCTGCCCGCTGACCTGAAACTAGTGAACTAATTTTCTAAGCAAACTCATCCAATCCAACGCAGAATAGGGACCTGGATATCTAGAATAATGTAGTGTAGATGCAAGCCGGATGGGCGGGAAATTCTCGGAATTTTGCGTCCTCCATCCATATCTACCTTGAATCCAGAAATCAATAAAATTATGTTACGATATTCTTGATTCATTTCAATATAGATTAAGAATAGTCTGTACTATGCCGGAATTTTAAATTGGAGAGAAGAAATAAGTAGTTTCAATAAAATACTTTAACAGATTTCAACATTTTATTCAAATCCTACTTCATGTTTTGCAGAAACATTGTAAGAAACAAATATTTTAAAAGCATCCATAATTAATTTAATTAGATAAACAAGTGATTTCATAAATAATTACAATTAAAATCGTGTTAACTTCTTAACATTTACATTACATAAAGAATTTAGTAAGCTCTAAAAGAAAATGAATTCAAGAGTGTGACCAAACGCTAAATTATCCATGAGAATAATATTTAGGCCTTGTTTAACATTAGCCCATTAAATTAGGTAAATCGTTAAAAATACAGAGTGGAAGTAAACGATATTAATTAATTATAAATACTGAAACACATGGGGCGTACGATATAAGAACCCAAAAGGTTTCGAAAAAAGGTGAAAATATTTTTTGCAGGTCTAGATAGGTACCTATTGGGATACTAAGGGCCGGTTTCACCACCTACTGATAAATTACGGAGAGCTTAATTGACAGATTATTTGACAGTTGCAATATGAAAAGTATGTCAAATTATCTGCGAGATATGCTATCAAGAACTTATCAGTATTTGGTAAAACCGGGCCTAAGTATATAATTGTTTATTAGGAAAGTACCACACGGAATTTCAAAATACTTAAACAACATCAACAATTTTATATCTGAACTACTGGTGTAAGCTTTTAAACTTTTAATCAATGTTTTAGTTACACAGAAATCTGTGTAACTAAAAACATTTAAAATAAAATTAGGTAATCACATTGTAGGAAAAGTATATCGAGCAGTTCAAACCATTTTTTAGGCCTCGTTAACACTTTTTTCTGTTGTATTTGGTGATTTTGCGATTCGAAAGAACTTTATTTTACCGACACAACATCGCTGTGTGTCGGTAATAGCACAGAATACTTAATATGGTAATAGTTAGTCGGTAAAATAGTAACAAAGAACGACCTTGGTATGCATAATGTGTAACATTTTAAAAACTTACACTATTTGTTCAAATTTATGTCTCTTTTTATAAATACTTATGGTCAATCTTATAATTTATTTAACAATTTTCCTTTAGGTACCCTGAGAGACAAAGAGTAGAGGAGGTAGTAATCCAATATATATTTCTTCAATTAAATAGTGCGCAACATTAACGACACCTAACACACCTAATCTTTATTTTTGAAACATTGATTTATCTATTACATATAATAATTAATAGGTACCTATAAATTTTAATAAATTAGACTGCGTGCAAAAATATTTTTTTATATATATTTACGCACAACTATGGCACAGAAAACAAAACTATTTTTTGAATCTTAATTGAAAAAAATGTTTCGCAATTTCATTAGTACGAGTAAATACTAAATATCACTTAAACCTTTATAATTTTGTACATTGAATTATTAAACATCTATTGGCTACCAGTTTCAATTTGTTATCTATTATTATAAGTAAGTACCTACATTACACACTAATTTTATTGTTTTACAACTTTTCTACTCTTTTCATAATTTTTTTATGTATATTAAAACTAAATAAGTGTTAGATACGCCATTTTTATACTATATACATTTATATTATCAAAATGTGTAAGTAGATGCCCTTGCCT
Organism: Chrysoteuchia culmella; assembly: GCA_910589605.1. Taxonomy (NCBI): domain Eukaryota; kingdom Metazoa; phylum Arthropoda; class Insecta; order Lepidoptera; family Crambidae; genus Chrysoteuchia; species Chrysoteuchia culmella. The sequence continues at coordinate 12,131,251 of OU342651.1, read as the reverse complement.
CATTTTTGTTAATATGAATTGAAGAAAATGATGCGTAAAATACTTGATTTACTTGCTAATTACATTAAATGGACGTCACAATTAGGACGAGTGGATTGAGATTGAAATTTATTCCTTTTTGATTTCATTATTTTTTGTGTCATCGTTTCATGCATTTTCTGTGGTTTCGTAATAAAATTAAAAAAAGAATAACAATATATCGGACGACTGTATACTGTTTTTAAATCAAAACAGTCCAAGGTGTTTAGATAACATAGTGGAATGCGGATAAATATCATCCGCACTAATGAAAAAAATTGCTGACACATTATTCTTAATAATTTTTTTTATTAATTTGCATCTTAATACCACGTGATGGGGCTAGTTACGATAGCACCATGCCACGTAAACATGCTTATGTCAAATAATATAATATATCATAGTAGATGTGGTAAATTAATTTTAAAAGTAGCTTCCTGTACTTCAAAATTGTACACACAAAATTACAATAATTTTACAGAGAAATAGAATGAACTCAACTTAAAATTAATTACTTATAAAAATACGTTTTTCTTAAATTATCTAGACGTTTCTCGCATATTCAAAAGTTTTATACATTGAATGGAGGGACTGAGAGAAATGTTTTACAAACTTATTTTTTTTTTTTCATAACATCTCAACAACCTCCCGAAAGAAGAAAAAAAACCAAAAGAATATTATGTAGAAAAGTTCGTTAAAAACCGACCAATTTATGTATGACAAGACCTAATGTTATAGTTTTTAAGTTCAATATCAATTTAGGAGTGACACTGAACGTATTGATATTTACGAACTATTAAAGTTTTGTAAAGCAGCGTGCTGCTGCTGTGCGTACAACAATGCCGATACCAACTTTTAAGTACTATTTAATAAGTATAAAATAAATGTCCAAGTTTGAATGATGCACATTAAAATTCTAAAAATTTACAGAATTACAAAAATATAAAATTAATATTAAGAGTTATAAGAAAATACAAAGTTAAATGATATGTTTTATGTTTCAGTCTTCAAAAAATGTAGCGTTTTGGTATTTCATATAATAACATAATGCAAATGCATTGCATTGTATGTGATGTATAAATAATTCAATAATAAGTTTTGTAAGACCCGGTTACTTTACAATTTAAACGCAGATTTTTGATTGGGCAAAAAACAGTAGGCTTATTACGAGTTTGGCAAACTCGACGTTACAGTAAACGTTAATGTAAAATGTAGCTCTGTTTTACCGACATGAGCAGTGTATCCGATAGTCTACGCTCACGAGTCCTGTAAATGTCATGTTAAGCAAACTCGTAATAGGGGTACTGAACAGATTTTAACTGTACACGCGTTTGCATTTACGTATTCAACGATATTTTCTTTTCACATACTTAAATATTTTTTTGCTCTTGCAGACTTGTGAGCTTGTAATCAGTCCTTTAGTACAATACAAAGTATTTTGTAAGTAAAACTTCACATTTATTGTTAATTATTTAAAATATTTACAATCAGGGATAACTACACTCAACGTCAAAAAAATAGCACCTTTTAATTTTTTTCTTAAGCGTTATTAACACTTTACAAATGCGTAAATGGCATGTACCCCCACCACTAGTGACCTCGTTTGAGAGCCCAATAAATAAACTTAATAAACAACATTTCATTGCATTAAAAAAGCATAATAACATAATGTGACTTTTAAAAAAATATGCAATTTTGTTCCATAAAAAGACCGCTGATTGGGCAATTGTGTTCAATTTGTGGGTGTTAAAGGGTCGATGCAGGTTCAATAGGGGGTGATGCGTTATCTAACCGTTTAAAGAAAGTATTAAGTAAGTTGTTTTAATACAAAAAGCATAATTAAGGAATGTTATTGTTTTGTAAACATCTTTTTTTTGTGTTCTATTCAAATAAAAATAAAAAAGTTAAATTGTTTTGGGAACACAGAAAAGGAGTAAGTACTCCTTTTCTTTTCTTATTTCGAATGATATACAACATTTCCCTCATAAATTGATTCCATATAAGGTTTAACTAAGATTAAAAATTGGGTTTTTAAAAGGTGCGATTTTTCTGATGGTGTGTATAAATAGGTATGTAATCAAGAAATATCAAATTGTACTGTATTGAATTCATATCATAATATTGAACAATTACGTATACAAACAGATGGGGCCAAAATCACCAATCATGTGACTTTTTTTTATACATTTACGCTCTTATTAGATTAACAATTTTATTACTTATACGAAAAAGTATAATATTTGTTAATTATGTAGGTAGGTATAATAATTATTAATGGTCCCAGTAGTTAAAACCGATGATTCCATAAAAATATTTATTTGATTTACTTAATTGAGTAGTGACTAGATTTGAAAAAAATGTATTATTAAGTAAGTACTATTAGCGATTCCTGTTACAGACTGAAGGAAAATTACAAATACATCCTAAAATAATTGTAAATTTTTACTAAATATACATATTTTGAGTTTTAATTTAAGTAAGTAGGTAAGTATATCAAAATAACATTTTATATTTTATTTAATGGAACTATAAGTAAGTACTTACCTACTAAATAAGTGCTTACAGAAAAAACTTTGGAATGCAAACCAACGAGTTCACAAATATTTGCTATCTAACTGAATCATAGAGTTAAAATTGGTACAATTGGGGAACTTTCCGGTCAACCAGTAGAGATGTAAGTTTAAGAAAGGTAAAAGAAATCAATTATTATTCAAATATAATTCCTATTAGTGTTCTATGATTTGTTATATAAACGTTTTCTACCACAGTTTTACTATTTGAAATAACGCTCCTTAAAAAAATTTGTGGTCGACCGGAAAGTTCCCCGACTGTACCTTTAAATTAATTTCTCGGTTTAAAAACAGATGTTTCATTAAAAACAAATACAATTTTGGTGAATTTCTATTTATGTAGCAACATAAATAGAAATTCACCGAAATGCGCGTTTCAATTTAACTTAATTCAATTACAAATACTTTAATTAGAGAGCAACAACAAGGACTGTATTCCTAGAAGCGTTCATTAATTATCTGCAGGTACAGCTTGCTTATACAGATTAATAAACGAAAAAATATAGATTTAAGATTGGTTTCCACTTTGCCGAATCAATGCAAAAAATATACGTACAGTGGGGAACGTGATGACAGGGGACGCGAATGATCAGTAGAGTTTTTTTAGGATGTGTTATTTAAAAAGGTTATACATTTATAGAAACTGTTTATATCACAAATAATATAACATAATTAGGTATTTCATTTGAATCACACATTACTTTTAGAATAAACGTTTCTCAAAAAAAAACTACTGGTCCACCGGGGAAGCTTGCCGATTGTACCTACATGTACATATTTCTGAAATAATAGTAGTCTGTCTCACATAAGAAGTCCTACGGAATATTACTGGAACTAAAATCTGGCGCAGGCTAATTGTAATACTTTAAATCACCTGGCAACCAGATATCGTCGCTGGTGGTTTGCTTATCTCCCTAGAAATAGAGCTTATTTTTGAATATTGAAGGCGACTGTAGCGCCACTTCCACGGACTATAACTCGAAAGACGGACTCTAACACTGGTCGGATTATAAAAAAATATTGAATGGCCAAGTTGGTAAAGTTAATACCGCCTTCGCATAGAATTACCTAAGCTGTAGGCGGACATCCTCACCTGCCTACCTACATATTTTCATTAACGTTTTCAGACCCGGGAAAATAGATTGTAACGTAGGCGGGAGAAGGAGTAAGTATTGGAAATTAATAATTTTCTTATTATTTTTATCAAATTTTTCCAATAGTTTTAACTAGCTGCCTTGTGTAATTCCAGCTGCAACACATACCTACTAAGTAGTATTAGAGCAACTTAAGTAAATAAATTATGTAGGTAATTAAGGTATCATTTTCATATGTGTATAATAAAACAGTGCCTACTACTACTTCTTCTTAGAATTAGAACATAGGTAAGGTACCTAGGTAGGACAGTTACCTTCATTTCTACGCAATAAATAGATATTCACTTTTCTGCGGGTAAACAAAGGTAATAAACTAAGTAAATACACTCTTTTCGATTAATGAAATAAATTGAATTTCGGAACAGCGACTAAGACTTTTTAAGACGGCAAAACGCGCTCATATTATTCTTTGAAGCCAAGGCCCCAAGGGAAGGGAAAGGGACCTTCGACAACCAAAACATACAAAATATTTTTTTAATAAATTATTATCAATAACCTAAGTTCTTGGTTTTCTTTGTAATTCAATAACAAAAGCAAATTTTGGCAACGAAAACTCAAAACAAACCATACTGATGAAAATGCACTTACAATATTGACAAAATTGTGACGATTGACATTGTGATATTATTGTATTCATAGGTTTTCTACGTAGTATTCCTACATAAATACTATCTACTTAAATTAGTAGATACATTGCATTTTAAACCTACCTACGTAATAAATACAAAAATAAAATGATCTCCTTTTAAATTTAAATAAAGACTTATTTATTATAAATAACATAGTTTGATCGAAAATTACATCATACCGTATTACCTTAAGGCGGTACCCTGACCGAAAGTGGCGCCGCGTTGAATTTTATTTAATATCGTAATTCACAATTTTAATAAAACTTTACGTGGAATTTTTAGAGCCTATAGTCTAGTATTTTTAGACGGTATCATTACATTCCCTCGTAGTCACTGCTAGAAGTAGATAGCAAAACTGCTAAAAGTGACCGTTTTTGACACATTTGCTATCTACTTCTACGAATGACTATGACGAATTGTAGCGATACCTTATAAAAATACAAGACAATGGGCTCTAAAAATTCCACGTAAAGTTTTATTAAAATTCTGAATTAGAATTACGATATTAAATAAAATTCAACGCGGCGCCACTTTCGGTCAGGGTACCGCCTTAACAAATAGTGCAAAAGCTTGTGCTATTTGTAAAAATGATGCGAGCGGGAAAGAAACGAATGCAGTGCGCGAAAACAAAAGAAAAAAAATGTAAGGCTGAAGATAAGATATCTACATTTTTGTATCTATACATTCATCATCAATTCATTCTTAATAGGTAGTATAACTTACTTACCTAAGTAAGCTCATCTAATTGCCAATTGTTTTGAGCAGACTATGTCCAACATAGATTTAAATTGGCTACCGGGTTTAGAAGTACACTGCAGAATACAACTATTAAGGATTTAAGTGCACTATATATATATTTCACCATTAACACATTACTTTTGGATTTGGTGTTATTTTTCCAAATTCGTACTTAATCCCCGTCCGCACTTAAACCCGTAAAAGTTGTACTCCAATGAACACCGCAATTTTTTTCACTCGTATTCTTCGATTTCCATTACAGTAACCTACTTAGATATTTACATAAAAATTTGCGACGCAGTGCAATAAAGTGCCTCTTAGAAACCCTACTGACTTTCTATATAAGTAATTAAATTCATAACCAAGTCTTGCTTGAATACATTCAATCAAAATCTTCAAGTACCTACAGAGGTTCTGTCAGCATTTTTATTCTCACCTAATGCATCGTCAGAAGCTTTAAATCTGATGATTAGTAGCATGTTATCAAGCGAAATAAATAAGCACCCATATGTCCGACACGAATTACCTTTTATTCGTGTCGGACATATGGGTGCTTATTGCTTCTTAGGCCACATAAAGTTGTAAACACCGGAAGTAGAGCAGAGCGCAACATCTTACTCAAAATCTTAAACGAAGACAGAGACTCCAATAGAGACGAAGGTGAGCCATTTGCATCACATACGTAGTGGGTACATTACATTACATCACTACCGACCGACCTCTCCATTGCACCACCCTTGCATTTTTATCGCTGTAGTAAATTGTCTATGCGAAGAGCAATCGAATTCAAAACCAATCACTGTTGAAAGATACATGCAACTATATAAATTAATAAGTAAAAGGAGCTGCTCCCGGCGCGGGTGGGAGAAAGAAAAGAAAGTGGGTTGCCATATGCCGGTTTACCTACATCCCGCGAAATACTGACTGACTAATTTTTGTACAGAAAGTAAGAATACCAGCTCGATCATAACTTCCTACCACTGACCGCAACGAATTTGCAGTGTCCGCAACGAATTAGGTACTCGAAGCATAATACAAAATTATAGACTGCGTATTAAAAAATATGTAAATTATAAGGAGATAAAATATATAAGGAAATAGATCACCAATAAGTACGAACAAAAAAAGAACCGATGCTTAATATTAGGTACAAGATTGCGCGGTTCGTTTTGAGCAATGATGTTATTCACTGCGGTTAATCTAATCTCAATTGCTTATTTACATTATTATTTGCAATGGTCTCATAGCATGTCGTTACATATATTTCATTTTAATCTTTCAGTCCCAAAATATGCCGTAGATGCTATTGACTGTAACATTGGTCACACTGACACCATCACACAAGAATTGGAGTTTGACTCCAATTGTTACCTCTCCAGACAATAATCTTATTTTGATATATGCCTGTGGTTATTAATAAAAAAATGTAAATGTTTAAGAAGAATACAAGTTCGACTCTGGACGTCAAACAACCTATGCAAGGAATACAAGGACTTCTCATAACAATTTATCAAATACGAAACAACATAGTTGTTACAAGTCGTACTTTTGCAGTACCTACGAAAATCTCTTCATTATAAAACATTAATAAATGCACTCCATGCCACATTTAAAATTAGCACTCAACATTTTCTTAACTCTTTCCATAAAATATTGTAATAGGTATTCCAACAACATGATCCATCACGTAGCACCTTAAAATTACGTTCATTAATATTATTATTATACATTATATCACATTTAAATTGCACATCTAGAAAACAGATAATGACATTTTAAAATAGGTACTTAGGCGATACATCGTTCCACATGCTAGTAACGTTTATAAGAAAGTCCACGAATTTTTTGACAAACATGTGTTCCGCGATTCGTTCGTCACTATCCTCCCGTACCATTAAAGTACTGGGCATGTTTAGTGTACGGTGCAGCAATATGGTAAGGAGGGGGCTGTCCTCGACTATACACTGGCTCTGGTAAGCCGCTGGGGCTATGGCGATGGGCTACGACACTTGGTGGATTTGGAGCAGGTGGTATACCATCAAATAGTTCAAACACATTTTGACTTGTTGGTGAATGAACATGACTATAACTACCATCATCTGAAATGAGAGGTGTGTCTGTCATGCGGTAAGGATTCGTAGTATTAGTATGTCCAGTTGGAGAATACAGCTCCGGAGATTGAGATGAAACATAAGTAGGGCTGGATGCTGAAGCACTATAAATATTTGCGTTTGGAGTAGCTTGATGCATAGATCCTGAATATTGAAGACCTTCAATGCCCGTACCAGAATATATGTTATTATAGTTGCTGAGATTAGGCATAGTAGTGGAGCTCACAACCTGACTTACAGTGTGCACATGAGGATTTGTTAAATCACAACTGCCATGTGAAGGATAGTTATAAGTATCTAAGTGCCTCTGTCCATAAATTTTGTCTTTGTTGTGAGAATAATTTCCAGCACTATAGACAGTTTCAGAGTAGTTACCTTCAGGCAGTGGTTTGCATATTCTATGCTCTTTCCTAGCATACAGTGGCTCAAATGAAGGGACATTGTCCATTGCAGTCCTTGGATATTTGCCGTCATCAAAATGTGGAGCAAGAATAGTTTCATTGTTTGAGTGTCTATCATGTGAGCTAAGACTAAGCCTTTGTATTCTATTACGAGCATCATCAATATTATGTTGGTAGTTGGAATCATTTGAAATAGCATAAGTTTTGTGATCCACACATCCACTAAAGCCAGTTTGAGACAAAGGACCACTAGATCTCTCCATATCTTGTTGAGACACATATTTTTCATTCATTTTCGTATTATATCTCTGAGTCAAACTGTACTGCTCAGTAATGTCACTTCTATATTCATTTTTGGCATTTGTTCCATTACTTTCAGGATACAAAGCATGATCAACACTTTTGTATGTTTTGTCTGGATCATAAGTTAGATCCAACGGTCTATCATAAGTGTTCTCAGTTGGAAGATTATCATACACAGAATTCTTCATTTGTTCTTTATTAATCCCATCCAAACTATCAGCTGTAGTTGGTTTGTCAATTTGTATCTTGTTATCTGATGCAAATCTTTGTTGTAAAGTTGGAGTTATCTTTGCAGCTTTTATATGCACAGCATTTTGTAAAGGAGAAATATCTTGGGTATTATCTTTCTGAATGTTTCTTGCATGTTTAGCAAGAGCTCTTAATTCTTTTGGATACGGAGTTGGGGCCCTTCTTAATTGACCCGGTTTTTCAGGTATTTTTGGATTAGCTTTCATGTCAACAAAACTTATATGTCGTGCCAATGTTTGGTTCTCTGCGTTTTCAGGTTTATCATTGTCCATTTTAATTTCCATGGGAGTTAAAGGCACTTGGGGGAAGAGGAAACAAGTAAGGACTTGTTCATAAGTATGAGGGTCAACTTCAGAATGCATAGGCACTAAAGGTTTACTTTGATTTTCAGATAGCCAAAGAGCCACTAAATTATCACAATTTAACAAGGATTGAGGAAGACAATTCAATGAATTTCTTACCAAATTTAAAACTCTCAATGAAGATAAATGGCCGATTTCTGGAGGAATTTTTGTAAGTTTATTTGAACGTAATGATAACACTGATAACTTTGCACAACTCCCAATTTCTGGTGGTATTGCATGTAGCATATTTTCATCAATATTTAGATATTGTAATTTTCTTAGTAAACCAATAGATGATGGAATTTTTTCTAGATAATTGGACATAAGCATCAACTCCTCTAAATTTGCTAACTGTCCAATAGTATCAGGAATAGAGTACAACCTGTTATTATCTAATTTCAAAGTTGTTAAATTGGATAGTTGTCCTATTGTGTCCGGTAGTTGTGTCAAACTATTTATGGATAAACTTAAATCCATCAATTTTGCGCAGTATCCAATTTCAGGAGCAATTTCTTCAATCATGTTGTTACTGGCTTCTAAATGTACTAAACACTCCAATGGTTTTATGGCAGATGGAATGCTTGTCAAACTATTGCTATCTAACCACAATTCTTTCAATTTTAAAAATCTTCCTATAACTTCTGGGAACTGTTGAAATTCATTTTGTCCAACGTCCAGTCTTAACAGTTCTGTAGATCTTGAAAGTGATTTTGGCAGTATCATCAGATAATTGTCACGTAGCTCTAGAATACGTAAACTTGCTAATCTACCAAAATTTCCTGGAAGATACTCTAGATAAGTATCATTTAAGTATAGTTCCTGAAGAGCAATCAAATTAGTGATAGCATCTGGAAGCTTTTCCAGAGGATTGACACTAAGGTCTAAAAATACCAAATACTTTAATGCTTTCATTGTTTCAGGAATAGACGTAAGAGTATTCCTGCTGATGTTAAAATGGTGTAAATTCACAAGAGAAGATATGGCAGTAGGTATGGCTTGTAGCTCATTATCACTCAAATCTAAATACTTCAATCCATGGCACATGAAGAGTTGACGCGGAAGCTCGTTGATACGGTTACTCTGGCAATATAAACTTTCGAGTGTCCTCTCATATACAAACACTTCGGTAGGGACATCAGATAGAGACTGATGTGAATAATCCAGCTCGACTATATCTTCCACTCCGGGTCTAACACAACACAAAAAGTCAAAAGGCATTTTGATTTAGCACTCTGTTCACCATAAACCACCGAAATTTAAGCATGTAGCCTCGAAAATACTGAGCATTTGTTCCTCATGTTTCTAATGTTTTATCACACTGTTCTGGAAATATCAACACACTTTTATATTAATTTAAACACCGCTTCCATATTTTATATATCTGATATTGAAGAAGGAAATACACAATACATACACCAGAATGAATGAATCATTCAATCAAACAAAAATCCGTGTATTTTATTGCACAGATTGACAAACAATCTGAATGAAAAATTGAAAAATCTGACAGATTGAAAGCATTTTTTTTTTAGGAAACAGACTATCTAGGTATATCTTGTCTTGCCTTTCAAAGAATAGTTTCTCGGTAATGGCCGAGATTCGAAAGTAGTGTGGTATTGGTATGTATGTGTGTGTGCCAGTCGGGTCGGGCTACCTGCATGCGTAGCATGAGCACTTCGACAAAGCTATCTCGTATCTCGCTCGACACTTCTTGCGCGAGCGCATTATCTGTCCCGCTCACACCGTACTGATATGAGCGGGACAGACATCGCGAGATAAGCGTCGACTCGACAGCGAGTCGCTGGCTGGCTATTTCTTATAGTCTATAGATAACCACCTGCACGCGTAGCATGAGCGCAAGGGCGGCGCCCCGTGTCCCGTGCGCTCATGACGGGACTCGACTTGGGAGTAGCTCGATAACCGTTGTCTTGTATAAGTCCCGTGTCGATTTAGCGATAGCGAGCAGTTTGACAGCGGGACTCGTTTTATATGGTAAAGAAAGCTTTTTCGACCGCGAGAGCGAAATCAATGCCATTTTTAAATACTGATTATTATTTAAATATAGTAACACCGAACCGGTAATTTGCCGATAAAAAAAATCATACATTCTACGCAATGGATGACTTGTTGTTGTCATGTTTGACTATATTTTAATCTGTGATTTGAAAAAAAGCGCGGGAACCTTTTTTTTTTCTTTTGGATTTTTTATAAAAATAATTTGGATAGTGGTGTAAATATTGTTTAGATTAGTGTATTTTTGTATATTTAATATAAGTTTATATATATAGTTGGAGATTCAGTAGGTAAGTCTTTTATATTTATTTTATAAACACCCTGGGGGTCCATCCCCCAGGCGTCTCATTTTGTAACCATCACAAATGCTTCTGAAATGGATACGGAAGGGTCTGTATTTGATACAGATTGTTCCGAGTCAAGTAAAAATCCTAAAAGGAAACGTTCATCAGCTCGTAAAATATGCAAACATTGCAATAAAAAGAAACGTAAAAACCAACATAAACTTAGTGAACTAAATGCTCTTACAGAAAGTGACTGCCACTGTGGTATTTCGATATTAAGTGAACAGCAGGTCCCCAAGAAATCTATGACTGAATCCTCCCACCCTTTACAGACTTCCACAACTCAGAGCTCTGATATTTCTTCTCATACACCTGTAGCTAGGCTAATTTATCAATCTTCAGAAGCAGCTTCTTACATTGTTTACTGACAACGTGAACAAACGTCTCCTGACGAAAATACTGTGCTACATCCTGTAGCTTTAGGACAGTTTTTGAAAAAACATTCTTTTAATAGTATTATAAATGAAAGTCTAAAGAAAATTGGTAGAAACAAAGCTACTATCTCCTTTTCGCACTATCAAGACGTAAATAATTTTATTAATAGTAGTTTTCTGAAGCTTAATAAATACAAGGACTTTGTTCCTAACCACAATATAACTCGGATGGGCGTAGTGAGAGGTGTCCCCGCAGACTGGTCTGAGGAGGACATTATGAGTTATATTTCGGTTCCCATAGGATGTGGTAATATTCTTAAAATCAGAAGACTAAAGAGAAAAGTCACTATTAATGAGAAAACAGATTTTATACCAATTGAAACAGTTGTACTAACTTTTGATGGACAAGTCTTACCCAAAAGGGTATATCTTTGTTATAATTCTCTTGCTGTAGATTTGTATATATTCCCCACAATTCAGTGCTATAAATGCTGCCGATATGGGCACATCAAAACACAATGTAGGTCCGTGTCAAGATGTTTCAAATGTGGATCAGGACACTCCGGTGATAGTTGCTCAGTTGATAAAGAAGAAGTAAGATGCTACCTTTGTTCAGGCTTACATACTGCAATTAGTACGAAATGCCCTGAATTTTATAGACAAAAATCGATTAAAGAAAGCATGGCAAAAAATTGCCAGTCTTATGCTGAGGCATTAAAACTCCACCCTGCTTCTTATAAGTCTTATGCAGATGTTCCCGCTTCCTCTTCTTCCTCACCTCCTCCCTCAAATTTTGTATTTCCTACAAACAGTAACTTAATACACTCTTCACATGACACATCAAGTAAAACATCTTATAAAAAACTGTTTTTATTAAACCAAAATCTCCTCATGTCATTAACAAGGGTTATGATGATAGAGGTACTCATGAAGGAATTTTAAATGAATTCAGAATCTCTACCCCTCCCAATGGGAGTGCTCTTAGGAATAACAATATTGAAAGAAAGAAAGAAAAGAAAGAAAATTATATTTATTTGAGACAAACACGATAATGTACATAAAAATAACACAAAAAGGCACAGGTTTGTCCCAAAACGGTACCGACTCAGCATAATGCTTGGCTTTTTGGCCAGCGCTGATCTTCCGTCGGTACCGTATTGGTGGGGCTGAGAGCCATGTTAACCGGCACAGCAAAAAATACATAAAAAAAAAATATATATTATTATTTAACAAAATAAAAAACAAAATAAAATAAAAATCAACCTATCAGCCTTTTTGACAGATCACACAGGGGCACCAACATGATACGATATACTATGAAAGTATTCTAGTCTGTGTGATCTGTCTATGGTAATTGGAACTGGTAGGTAACAATATTGTCAATCATCTGTGGCATAGTGATTACATACTCTTTGACAACAACAAGCAAACCAAACAAACATTATCTTTAAAATTTGAGAAGCCAAACGAAACAAACAAAACAAAATCAGACTTGGTGTAACTAAAAAACAAATTACAATAAATGCAAAACAAAACAACAACATATCACCACGATATACTATGAAAGTATTCTAGTCTGTGTGATCTGTCTATGGTAATTGGAACTGGTAGGTAACAATATTGTCAATCATCTGTGGCATAGTGATTACATACTCTTTGACAACAACAAGCAAACCAAACAAACATTATCTTTAAAATTTGAGAAGCCAAACGAAACAAACAAAACAAAATCAGACTTGGTGTAACTAAAAAACAAATTACAATAAATGCAAAACAAAACAACAACATATCACCACGAGAGAAGAAATATAATAATAATAACAATTATAAAATACAATTTAACAAATAACTTTCTTACAATCTACTTATCATTACAAAAGTGAATAAAGACAGAAAAATTGTGTCAGACAAGATCACAAGCTGATAAAGCAACACCAAAGTAGCAGAAGACTAGCCATAACAATAGTAGGTACGTACCTTACGGTGAGTAACATAACATCATCATACTTTGTTCGATACAACCAAAAATGCAACCAACATTCTTAAATATTGTTTTTTGTTTATTTGCAGGGCTTTTCCATTAACTGTATAACAGAAAGGTTAATAGCAATCCGCTATGCAGAGACAACCTTTACATATACATAAAAGAGACAGAAAACTAAGGTGAGTGACCTGTTCATATTATGCTTATATCCTGACGTAAATTTTCTTGTGTTTTTTGTGCATCCAAAAGGTGAAGTTTTAGATGACGCTTGAAACTGCCTATACTTTTTAGGTTCCTGATGGGTGGAGGAATGTTGTTCCAACATTTAGAAGCGGCATAGCGGAAACTACCACGAAACGCAGCAGATGCATGGCGAGCAGTAGACAGCTGTTGAGCTTGCTTACGGGCACCAAGGGGCCTATGTGCTGAAATCCAAGACAGTTTGCTGTATAGATATTCAGGCGCTTTGAGTTTAGTAATGCCGAACATTAGACAAGCTAAATGGAGTTTGCGACGGTGTCTCATTTTAAGGATAAGATGCTTGTTCAGAAATGGGGACACATGGGCCCGTATCGGAATGTCAAAGCAAAAGCGTGCGCATGCGTTTTGAACCCTCTGGATTAGTCTTAGTGTCTTGGCAAGTAGGCAAGGGCCGTATACAGTATCCATATAATTGAGCTTGGATAGCACCAAAGACTCCACCAGCCGGATCCGTAGCTCCTCACTGAGGTAACATCTAACCCTATATAATATTTTTAGTTTATAGAAACAATTTCGGACACAATTCCCAATATGACTTTCAAAATGAAGATCAGTATCCATTTTGAGACCCAAATTGCGCACTTCATAAACTCTCTCTATTGGCACATCGTTCAACTTAATGTCAAGAGAAGGGAGAGCCTTTGCTACCTGCTGTTTCGACCCAAACAACATGTATTTGGTTTTGGAAGGGTTTAACTGTAGACAGTTGTCGTAAGACCACTTCACAATGTTGGAAAGATCTTCATTGATTTGAGTTATGGCTTGGTCAATGTGCTCAGGCTTGAAAGAGATGTATATTTGGGTGTCATCTGCGTAAATGTGATAATGACAGTGTGTTATGTAGTTTATCATGTCAGCAGAATATAAAATGAAAAGGATTGGTCCCAGAATCGATCCTTGCGGGACTCCTCTCTCTATAGCCACCCTTCTTGATTCTGAATGGGTACCATTGCTATTATTAAGTTTTACATATTGATAGCGACCGGTTAGGTAACTATGGAACCAACGCACCGTCTGGGAGTCAAAACCATAAAAACTAAGTTTGGATAAAAGCAGGTTGATATTTAAAGTTTCGAATGCCCGGGAGAAATCCAGCAGTACGAGCAGGGTGCACATGCCCTGGTCTCGTGCATGAAGAATTGCATCAGTTACAGCAAGGAGGGCAGTTGTGGTACTACGGCCCTTTCTGAAGCCAGACTGCAGCTCGGGTAATATTTTATTGTCCTCTAGGTAATCTATTAATTGCAAGCTCACAGCCTTTTCGAGGATCTTCGACAAGCAAGGAAGTATGCTGATGGGCCTCAGGTCTTTTAAGCCTATGGGGTTAGAGATTTTTGGCAACGGAAGAACAATAGCTAGTTTCCATAATTTCGGATATGTATGGGAAACAATAGACAAGTTAATAATGTCCGCAATTGCATCTACAGAGAACGGGAAGGTTCGAATGAGCATATCTAGGCTGATAGAGTCGGAACCCATTGCATTAGTTTTAATATTGCGTATTATTTTAATGATGTCCTCCAAGCTAACAATGTTTAAGTGAAAAGCAGAGTCTGAGAAGCGATTAAATTCAAAATGGGTTAATTGCGAAATGCTTACCTTAGAACTACCAGGTATGTTCAAGAAGTAATCATTGATAGTATTGGGATCGTTGAAAGATGGGGGAAGGTCGTTCCCCTTCTGAGGCAAAATTGTATTTTTTATATTCTTCCATAGTAGTTTTGGATTATCTATTTTGTTGTTAATGTGAAATTTAAAGTATGCGGCTCTTTCGTGATAGAGTGCTTGATTTACAGTTGATTTTAAGGATTTATAATATGCAAAAGTGCTGTCTGCTTTATTTTTATGGTAGAGTGATAAGGCCTCGTCTCGCAACTTCATCATCAGCCTGACTGTATCAGTCAGCCAGGGCAAGCTATGGTGTTTTACCTTGATGGTCCTCTCTGCGGCATGCTTGTCGAAAACTGACAAAACACATTTATTAAAGGTCTCGACCATATCATCAACACTATCCATTCCAGACAAGAGGTCCCACCGAATCTTACCTAGGTCACTGTTAAAACTTTCCTCGTTTATGTGTTTGAAGGGTCTGAATGTTATAGTATGTGGGGAGTACTTTTCGCGCTTTATATTAAACTCGCACACAATTAAGCAGTGACCACAGGTAGTGCCGACATGGTCGTGGGTGACATTTTTAACAATCAGATCAGTACACACCACGTCAATAAGTGTCTGGCTATGAAGCGTAAAGTGAGTCGGTTCGGAAACAACTTGTAGGAGGTTAAAACTGGAAAGGAAAGAATTAAAGTTAACAGTGTTCGGGTCCATAGCATTCAACAAATTGATATTAAAATCGCCTAACAAAATTATATTATCGTAATTGGGAATTGAGCTTATAGTGTCCGAAACTGCATCCAGAAACAGGTCCACATTTATCCAATGTGGCCGGTATGCAGTACCTATAATGAGCTTCTTTCCGTTACGGGTCAACTCTAGCCACATTTGCTCCACTGACTTATGCGCGGGATCAACTGGGTGAGCAAAAGTACGTACGGAAACGTTCCGTCTTATATAGAAACCGACGCCCCCCCCACGCTCACGACTACTGCGAGGCCGCGGTATGTGTCGAAGTCGGTACCCGGGTAGGGCAGGCGCGCGGCTGTCCTCTCCGTCTCTGAGCCAGGTCTCATTAATTGCCAGGATGTCTAAGTCATACCGGGCGACTGAGGTTATAAAGTTATAAAGTTATCGTTACGTTCCCTAAAATATGGTTGAGCGAAGCGATGGCTGGTTCATGCGTCATGCTCGTGAACGGGTGCCGCCAGCGGAAATGGGTCTACCTCAGTCTGCTTATCTTAATGCTGTGCTTAAAGCCTAAATATTTTTATCTAAAATAAATTGATACTGACCTGTATGTACCTCACAACTTGCAGTGTAGTAGTCTTGTGGTGCGGGAAATGTTGTAATGTATGATAGACAAGTCTTTCTTTGCCAGTTAAAAATTGTTTACGTTTACAATAACCATAAAATGTAATATTTTCATTAGTATTTTCCTTTTGTGATGGAAATTGACCTTACTGATATGTTAAGGTCACTTTTCAATTTGACGACTCTGTATGAAATAAAACAGGGAGAAAAAAACAGCCCTTGACGAGTTTCTTGCCGGTTCTTCTCGTTACAAGGTCTCCCGCCGTAGGGTTTGTGAACCGATGGCGTAGCTTCTTTGACGTTCATAAGTGCTTGTAACAGCCTAGACTGAATAAATGATATTGATTTTGATTTTGATTTTGATCGTGGTTAGTGCCTAGGGAGCCCTAGGATGCTCGAAGATAGCTCACGGCGCATTGCATTGATATCGGAATCGTCGGTGTGCGGGTTCGCAATCATAAGCGTTGAAGTGAGTGTCGGTACACCTCCGCAGACAGGCTTTATTGGTGTACTGCTGTTGTCACCCTTCTTAATCTTTTTTTTACAGTCAGGGCACACCCAATCTTTAGGGACAACATTTCCGTCCGGGATAGCCACACAACCTTTATGGTAGACACTAGTACAAGTAGTGCACCCAGCGGCACCTGTCGCAGAAGTAAACTTTCCACACGCCGAACACTTTGCCATGACTAAAAGCAACGTTAGACAGATGGAGTTGTCACACAAAACACGCTAGGCGTCGCACTAGCGCAGTGGAAAGCAGGTATGAAACGCAATCGCTAGATGGCGTTGTTATGTGAAAGGCGCGTAGATCCTGCCAGATGTCGCTGCCGGTAAAGCAAGATCGATAGATCTACTACGTTGCAGGGTGAGAGTACCCACTAAAAAGCGTTAAAAAATCCGAGTTAGCGACAGTAAACTTTGGTTTTAGGCAGATTTCATGACAAGTATAGGCACGATATCGACACAAACACCAACACTGAATCACAAAGGCTCACAGAACACACAGATACGGCTTGCGCGGCACAGATAGCGGTAATTGTATTTTTGCTAAGAAAGATACGCAGACGTACTCCGACCGTGTTAA
This sequence comes from Chrysoteuchia culmella, assembly GCA_910589605.1. Taxonomy (NCBI): domain Eukaryota; kingdom Metazoa; phylum Arthropoda; class Insecta; order Lepidoptera; family Crambidae; genus Chrysoteuchia; species Chrysoteuchia culmella. Next base: position 12,113,743 of record OU342651.1, on the reverse strand, counting down.
CGCTCGCAGCGCCACTCTTGAGTCGTCTTCCCTCTCAAATCAATCAATTAAAGAGTTAATAATCACCCTCATTCAAACCTTATCCAATAGTAACTTTATTTCCTCACCGTCTAACAATGCTCAATCTGATAACTATGTAAACTTAAATAAATTGAATGAACTCTGTAATTCAGTAGAATTGCAGAAGTGTAAACAGTAAAAAAACTGATTTAATTCACATAATCCTCCTTTCCTCCAAGAAACCTGGCTTCAACCAGGCTTAAATTTTAAACTCCCTGGCTTCTCGTGCATTCGTGAAGACCGGCTCGGGCTAGACCCAACTGTTGGTTGCAGTGTAGCGTTGCTAATTAAACATTCTTTATCTTTTAGAAATTTTCCTATTAATCATAGTAATGATTTCTCTATCATTGCTGCTATTATAAATAACATCTGTTTTGTGTCTATTTATATTCCCCACCCTAATTCACTGATATATGATGAAATTGAAAACATAATAAAATCTCTTTCAAAACCGCTGTTGGTAATGGGAGATTTCAATGCTCAACACTGTTCCTGGGGTAGCTCCTCATCTAGTCACTATGGCAGTAGGATTTTGGATATTTTACATATTAATAATTTATGCCTACTAAATACAGGAAAAATTACTCGTAGAACTAAACCAGATGAAGGCAGAAGTGTGCCTGACTTATCCATTGTTTCTCCTAGCCTTGCTAGTTCCTTAACATGGGATACTTTAGATTCCACATTTGGTAGCGACCATTATGTAATTGTAATTACCTTCCAGAATATGTCACTAAAGCAACCAAAGAAAAATCCTCCACGACTGAAACATAAGTTAGATGAGGATAAATGGAATATTTTTAAGTTACAAATTGAAAAAGACATATAAGCACTTCCTCTTATCGATAAAAATAGGTATCCTTTCAACTTGTACCACTTCTTTAACATCTCCGTTAATAAACACTGCTGATAAAGTTTTTCCCACTAAAACTGGTTATCTTAGCAGGGGCGTGCATTGGTTTTCCAGCGTAGTAGGCACTGTAGATCTAACTAGTAAATTTGCACTTATCCTATCCTGCTAACGAATATTATAAGTTTGAAAGTTTGTGAGGATATTTGGATGGAGGAATGTTTGTTACTCTTTCACTCAAAAACTACTCAACCAATTTAGATGAAACTTTACAGCAATGTAGCTTATATATCAGAAAACCACATTGTATGCAAATATTTATAATTATCCTGATATTCCCACGGTAACGGCAACCACGCGGCGAGTGAAACCGAGAGCGGCCGCTAGTCATAAATGATAAGGTTCGTAATATTTAGTAGGAATATTAAAATGCTGACGAGTTTGATTTTTTGAGCACGCTAATCTCCGGAACTACTAGTTCGAATTGAAAAATTATTTTTTTGCTGGATAGTCCATTTATCTCGGAAGGTAATAAGATATTTAATATCACGTTACGATTAATAAGAGCAGAGCATTAATGTAAAACGTTACAGAAACGGGAAAAAAATATTAGTTTTGGGAGCTTCCGTTGCGGACGGTGTGTAAACGGTTAAAGTTATGTAAAAATCATGTATGACGAAATTATTCCCCATCAAAAGTTCTAAAAAAAAGTCCGCGACAGCATATGTCTATATTTTATGGTTAACTCACTATAACCATTTTTCAGATAATAAAATTTGTTCTAAACTAATGTATTATTTGAGAAGCTGTTTTCATAAACATGATATTAATCCTTATCTAAATAAATACGTTAATCATCACAAGTATTTAATTTTGAACAAAATTGTCTTTTACATCATTAAATTTTAATGAATATCTTAGGAAATATGATAGTTTTAAAATAACGCCTCAACAAAATAATTCGCGACCAAATTCATTCGTCAGGTAGGCATGCTTACTTTATACTGATATATTCCGGAAGTTTAAGCTAGAACGTTACACGTACAAATAGCGCCCTTCTTGCCATGGGCGGTTTATACTTGAGCAATACTTTTTCTAAATATGTTGTACTCTTGTATGAAACGCTGCTTGTTCCGAGTAGGCAATTTCGAGACTGCCTATCGGTAGGTATTCAGTATTTAGCGTAAGGAATATCTTAGTGGGTGAGTGTTGAATAGAAGTTTAAACTAAAATAAAATAACAACACTTATTGTATATTTATTTAGGTTTTGAATGAGGTAGGCACTGCCTAATTGCCTATATGGAATGCACGCCCCTGTATCTTAGTTACATTCCATCTCCTCCCTGGTGGGATCGGGAGTGTACTATAGCTGTGAACCAAAGGAAGGGGGCTGAAATAAACTATAACTTAGAATCTACATCTGAGAACTTTAATATCTTGTCTGATAACATTAACAATACACGGAAATTATTTAAACAAAAGAAATGGGAAAGTTGGAAGAATTTCTGTAGTTCAATTTCACCTTATACTCCAGCTTCACTGGTTTGGTCCAATATTCGCCGATTTCGATCATCATTAAAAGAATCCACTCCTAAACATATTCCTGAACAATTAACTGAACAATTTTTGGATAGATTAGCCCCTCCATATGTACCATGTGATAGTGCACTTCTGCAAAGCCCTTCCATAACTGAACTGGCAGGGCTCGGCGCTCCTTTTACTTTAGCTGAACTCAAGGGTGTACCTATGTTAAGGACTCTGCGCCAGGCTGTGACAGCATTCCATATTCTTTTATTAGTCACTTACGGTTGGTTTCAATAACTTATCTACAGTAAGAGATAGGCTTACTAGAGCTTTGTTGCCTAGATATTTTTGTTATTCAGCCCAAAATAACAACGGTTGCTAAGTAATGTAACCAAGATACGCCTACCTAAGTTAGGGATAGATTATTGAAACCGGCCGTTAGGGATAGTAGTTTAATATACCTCTTGAATCTTATCAACTCTATGATGCTTTACGGTGATATTGGTTAAAATTTAGAATCGTGCGGCATTTAAGGGCTTAGGGGGGTGCGGGGGGAGCGGAGGGAGGGTCGATGCCCCCCCGCACTACTCCCATTACAAGGTAATACATAATTATGAAGGTATTAAAAAAATAAAATTTAACCTCAAAATGTATGAAAATCTACATGGTGGACCCCTGAATTGCACTACAAGATTAAGACCATATATTTTTTTAATTTTCTATAACTATCGTCATATTGGTTTTAATTATAAAAAACATAATTTCTGGCGCTTCGCCGGCCGCTGCCGCGGCACGCTCGCTGCGCTCGCTCGGCTCGCGCGTTTTATATACTATACCCAGTCATATGTATATCATACTAGTTTTTAGACAAAGACATCGTTTTATGGGCTTCACCGGCCGCTGACGCGACGCGCTCGCTCGGCTCTCACATTATATATTTATGAAAGTTTAAAAAAAACTTCGTTTGGCGCTTCGCCGACCGCTTGTGTAGTTTTATTTACGGCCTTGATGTCATTGTTTTAGGTGACAGCAGACATTTCAGCTTCTTTTTGCGTTTTATTTCACGACATTGCATAGACAAACATTTTTTTTATCTTTACGACAAGTCAAACGGGGTGAATTAGCGTTTCGTTTCAGGTTTTAACCGTTTTGAGGTTATTTTTTTTTTTATTTTCTCTTAAACGATACATTACCTTGTAATAAGAGTAGTGTTCGGGGGATGGGTGGACCTCCCCTTAACAACCCTTCCACTTTCAACCCTTAAATCGTGCCGCACGATTCTAAATCCAACCCGTGATATTCCTTCTTCATGGAAGATACAAGAGATTATACCAATTTTAAAACCAAACAAGCTCACTGATGAGGTTTCCTCATATCGCCCCATCGCTCTATCTCCAGTCCTTATTAAAATTGCTGAACATCTGGTTAAAATTAGATTGGAATAGTTTGTTGAAAGTAGAGGTTTGTTATGTGACAGCCAGTTTGGCTTTAGTAAAAATAAAAGTACAATGGACAGCATTGCAATCATAACAACTGACATTAGAATAGCATTCTCTTTAAATCAATCGCTTCTGGCTGCGTTCTTAGATATTACGTCGGCGTATGATCATGTAATTTTAAACATATTAAAAGATAAACTGATTAAATTACAAGTTCCAACAACATTAACTAATTTCGTTATTAACATTTTATCTGAGAGAATGGTTAAAATTGGCCAAGGTTCCGAGAACACAAATTCACGTTTAGTATGGAAAGGACTTCCTCAAGGTTCTGTTTTAAGTCCACTCTTATACAATATATATACCCACGATTTAGAACACTCTCTTCCAGATAATATCAGTATATTGCAATATGCTGATGACCTGTTGATATACCTACTGTTCAGGGAAATCGGTAGAAAACTTGTGCTCCTCTCTTTCATATTCTTTAAATTGCCTTAAAAACTGGCTTGGAAACAACGACCTTAATCTGTCAATAAACAAAAGCAATGTAGTTCTTTTTTCTAGAATGCGATCTCCTTCCACCTATAACGGTTTATTATGATAATTCTATGTTACCAATTTGTGATGAAGTTAAATTTTTAGGAATTATTTTTATTATAATTAATTATCTGGTCTTGCGCACTGTTATTATATTATTGCCAATGTGAGAGAATGCTTAATATACTACGATGTTTATCCGGAGTCTGGTGGGGATCTCATCCCTCCTCCCTAAAACAGTTGTATAACTCTATAGTAAGAAGTATTTTAGATTATGGGACTTATTTACTCGAACCATGTAGTGTACTAGGAATGAACAAACTGGATATTATACAATCAAAAGCCCTCCGCATTGTTACTAGCGCCATGAAATCTAGCCCCACAAATGCTCTACAAGTAGTGTTCTGATCTACCTTTGAAACTTAGACGGCAGTTCCTCTCTGACAGATATCTTTTTCGAGCTTTGCAATTACTTAACCTCTATAGTAAACTTTCTAAACTACTAGAACTTGTGGAATCCTCTTCATATTGGTCACACAAACAAGTGCCATGCCTTATTGTAAGCTTTAGTAAATTTTGCTCCTTTCAAGCTCCAACTCACCGGTCATCATATCTCCCAATTTTTTAACAAAACTATGATTGTTTGATCCTGTCACCAAATATTCATTTCAACATAGATTTTCATAAAAATGACGTAAATACTAAATATAACTTTAATTTTCTATTGGGTGAAGAGTGGCATGATTACCATCAAATTTATTGCGATGCTTCAAAATTGGCTTTCAATAGTAATGTAGGTGTTGGAATATTTCACAGTCAGTACCACATTGTTCAAAAGGTTAAACTCCCGCCTGAAACTTCAGTGTCAATTTATGTTACCACATTATAATAGAATGTGTGTTTATTAGATGGTTATGAGATAAATTTTGTTTGGGTGCCTAGTCATAGTGATATTTCAGGCAATGAAAAAGCTGACCAACTAGCAAAAGAAGCTATAGTTTCTGGAGATATATTTCCTTACGGACATTATTACTATGATCTATGTGCTCAGGTAAATGTTTTTCTCAATAGATCATGGGAAACCCAGTGGAACATTAGTAGCCAATACAAAGGCTCTTATTACAAACTCATCCAACCAGATATAACAGTAGCAGTAACAGCAACCAGTAAGCCTTGGTTTAGCAAAATGAAGTTTGGTAAAGTGCCTACTACTATAATTATACGAATGAGACTTGGCTATACTTGTACTCCTGCCCATCTGGCAAGGCTTCGGATTGTTCCTGACTCAATGTGTGAATGTGGCACCGGTTGGGGAGGTGTCAATCATATATTTTTTTCCTGTCCTCTTTACGATCACGCTTCCTTTTATGACTCCTTAATCTCCCTCAGAATCACACTTCTATTTTGCTTCTTTTAAATAGTAATAGTATTAATGTGTACAAATGTATCTCTATATTTATAACATCCAATAATATCAGAATATGAACTTGTAACATCTATATACTTACCCATATCCTATCCACTATCCAAATCCTAAATTGGGTTCTGTAAATATTTATTTATTATAATTTACAACAAAAACTATCTTAAAAATACGAAAAAAATTATATAAAAAAGAAAAGGAATGATATTAAGGATATACAAAGGATATACAAAGATATTGGGCAGATTTGGATGTGTAGTTGACGGACAATAAAGAGAATTGTGTATCTTGTTCATTCCAATACATGAACTATGGATTCGTATCTACTCAAGTGTTTTCTCATTATATTTCAGCATTTTATTCTGTTGTACATATAGCTATTTCGTCTATTCTTTTTCTCATGGAAGAGACTGCACAGCTCAGCAGTCTGCAAAGATTTATGAATCACAACAAGTAATATTGCAACAAGCAGTCTTACAAGAAGAAACCGTCATCAACTATGATAATCATATTAACCTTCTACTTGTATGAAAACTCTGAAAATGCAAACTTAATACCTGATTAAACATTAAATTATAAAAAGTTTTCATGTTATTTATAGAAAACTACTTTACAGTAAGGTCAGTATAGTATAATAAACAACCACAGCTTTTTCATATTTTCAGTTTCATAGTGGCCTACGATTTAAATACAGTACATAGTACCTACATTTACTCCCCTTCTTGCACAGGGAAGTACCTAATCTATCTCATTAGGTACTATTATTAGTAGATCATTTATTATGAAACCATACTAAGATAATTATGATGAACAAGTTTATTAGTTGTCTGCGTCTATGTCGCAGGGAAATAATAAAAACAGGGATTGGATTAAATCTATAAAGGAATTGGTGTGAGGATAATAAAATCACAACTCCATGGGGTCATTTACCAACTAGAAATCAGTGATTTCATAAAATCTCTAACTAAATCATTTCAGCGAAATGATGAACCAAAAACTGCGAAATCAAAATTAATTTTATGTAATATTAATTTGGTGTCTGAAACAAAGTTAAAGTAGTATTTGTAGATACTTTTTAGAATTGTAGTTAAGTGATGTAAAAAGTTCATTATTATATTCTTTTTTTATTAAAATCTACTACAATACCTATTCATAAAATGTTATTTTTTAAGTATCTACTTTTAGGGTTTTGTAGCCTAAAGGCAAAAAACGAAACCCTTATAGATTCGGCCAAATCGATGTACCTATGTCACAGCCACTTTATTCCAAACTATGAGGATTATTACACAGTTGAAACTTGGTAGGTATACTCTGTCTCAATCCAATTTAATGAAAATGTAAACAAACCTGTTTCATTAAAAATTCTCACACTTTCGGCCACTAAATGGATTTAAATACACATTCATAAGTAATTAGAAGGTTTCAACTTATATCTCACTAATTTGTTTCAAAGATCGTAGTTCGTTTAACATTTTTAAAATTTAGTTGAAAATTTTAAGAAGAAAAGTGAGGTTATTTATCGAAGCAAAAATATTGTATAATCTATGGTCGCATAGTGCTTGACGTAAAATGTCTAACAGATAGTTCAATTATTTGTTCAATTATATCGATTATGAATCGAGTTATGTTATTGAAGATAAAATATCACTGTATTTATTGATAAAAATTATTACAAAAATCTCAAATATAAAAAAAGTATATTCTCGGGTCCGTTAGGGCTGGGACATAGCGGAATTCCGTGTGCATAATTTGCCGAAAGGATGTCAAAGCAACGTTTTCACAATTTCTATGTAACCTAGGTATGCCTACATAGGAAAAACCGTTCCGTTTTATCGACTATAATTAAATGTTAATCGAAGAATATTTATGTGTAATCTCATGAATATGATGTAGAAAATTATTTTACAACTTTTTACTTAAAATTTGAAAATATATTTTTCGATAAGTAGGATAAATATAATTTCTAACGAGTGAGAATCGAGTCCGTGATCAGCTAAGCCATGGCTGGTTCATGCCTCATGCTCGTGAATGGGTGCCACCAGTGGGATGGGTCTGCTCTTGACTGCTTGTCTCAAAATAGGCTGATTTTATGTTTTATTTTTACTAGGTAGTTTTAATTTATCGTGGCTTGTATGGCACTGCTTAATATTGACTCTGTGTTCTTAAAGTATTCAAAGTTTTATTACCTTTGTTTAGTTATTTATTGTAGTATTTTATTCGCTTCTTTTAAATACTTTTAAGTTGGTTGGTGTGTATTTTAAAGAAACTACGTTTTAGATGTCTAGTTCCTAAGTTATTGAAAATTATTTACTGCTATGATTACCGGGTTCTTTTTTTTGTTTTAATATTTATGATAAATTTGTGATGGTTGTCAATTTTTTATGTGATGATGATGTGTTTATATGAAATTCAATATAAGCCTTTTATTTCTCTATAATCGCGATAAACACCGCCATCTCCCGAGGCTTGAGAAGTAATTAACTAAAAACTCTTCAAGCTCCAACATAATACTATTCAATTTATCGAATCGAAGCAATCAATTAATTTATCTATTTATAAATGTCTAATTTTTACCACATCACTAAATAGTCTATGGTCGGAATAATGGCGTCTTTGTTTACCTTTTCATTAAATTGGATTGAGACAGAGTATAGATGTATTCTGTAAACCGCTTTACGTTTTTTACACAAAAATAAAAAAAAATATGAATAGGCTATTTGACAGGTTTTGAAAATGACTTGAACTAACTTTTGAAATAAGAGTGAAAATCTTAAAAAATATATATGCTGTAGATCTTAATAAAAACTTTCAACGAAAATTGGTTTGAACGAAATATGGTTGTCAGTTTTAGAAATGTAGTATTTTTCCCGAAGGGATTTGAAACATTTTTTATTTTTTTTATCAAACCTATACTTGAGGCATATCTATAGATAGGTCTTTAAAAATTACATTTAAGTTCCTATTACAGTTTTTTTCAAAATCAACCATTTGAAAGATATACACTTCCAAAGTGGTAAAATGTCACAGCCACTTAATTCCAAAACTATGAGGATTACACAGTTGAAACTTGGTCCGTAGATGTATTCTGTAAACCGCTTTACGGTTTTTACACAAAAATAAAAAATAAAATGAATTAAGCAGAGGCTCTCCATACATGGAACTGTTACAGAAAATTTTTTTTTCATCAAACCTATACGTGTGGGGTATCTATAGATATGTCTTTAAAAATTACATTGAGGTACCTAAAACAGTATTTTCTCAAAGCCAACCGTTTGAATGATATACACTTTCAAAGTGAAAAAATGTGTGTAGGGGTTGTATAATTTGTGATTAAAAGTCGAGAGAGTCGATCAAGAACTACGTTAATTATATAACTGTCGATTGTTACTGTACTCATCAGGGACTCCCTGACAGGGAGCGTCCACATCTGGCAAATGCGTCGCTCGTGACTGAGAGGAGCATGCATGGGAGCTTTCATTTATACGAGGTATAATAAAAACTCCCAAAAGCTATTTATTATGCTGCGACCGCACCTACGTCTATCGTCCCCCCGTGCGGTCACATGTTTTAAAAGTTGCAGTATTCGAAACGGATAACAAATAAAGAATCGGCTCCTGTATATTATTAGAGGTGAATAAATATCCATAAGACAGAAATATAAATTTATATTTTATTTACATTTAAAATAAAATAGAATAAGTAATTCGAGGATCCCGTACATCACGTCGCGTTATCGTCACTGTTTCAGCAAAGATAATTTTTATGCGTCAACATCCTAGACACGTTGCCCCAAGCAAAATCTGTCCGATTTGACATAGCCAATCTTCCATTACTACTAACCACTGTCGCGTTATCTACCAATACAATTATGGAAAATAAGCAGAAACCGGTGTAGTTTTATAAGTAGTTCCTCTTGATGATTTCTTTTCTCTGTAATCTACTGTGGGTAGACTGACAACTTTATTTTCTTTTCCTTTGTTATTTTTCTGTGATTCTGATGTTTTGGGCCTTGTATTACCTAGAAATTAAAATTTTACAATGTAAAATAATGTTAAAACATCATTATCTATCAGTTATTTTATTGTGTTATAGGCGTTAGCGTTAGCCACGACCCACCACGCGTCTCATGCAGGAAATAACTGCAGTAGTCTGTACCTACCAAAGACATAACGTACTTTCCGAAGCAAGGAGGATTTAATAAATTTATAGTTACAACTTTCGTGACTGGTTATTTAGAAAATTTATTAACCGAAAGATACATTATTCCTCAAAAAAAATTCGGGGCAGCTTAATTTCTATCTTGTTCTCTTCAATTTCACATTCCTACCTAACTTACCTTTACTAGCTTTGTTCTCAACAGTGGCGGGCCTTAGGTATTTTGGGTCCAAACCAGCTTTGACATTTGTTTCTTGAGATTGAGGACCTGGACTATCTTCTATATTTGTTCTGGAACATTAGAAACAGAGTTTAATAATTTCCTCATCACAAGCAAGGTAGGTAGGTACAATAGTGCACACTACAAGCTTGACAGTTTCATTTCCAAAATAGTTCTTATCACCTACGCCATAATGGCGCGCTCGAGGTCGACATGTAAGGCTTGGTGTGATCCCGGTTTGGGCGGACGCCCTCAATGCGGAAAACTGCCGCCTTCTTCGGAGACCGCAGAGGATCATAGCAACCCGCATTATAAGGGGCTATAAGACGGTCTCCGGCACGGCGGCGTGTGTACTGGCGGGTACACCCCCGTGGGAGCTTGAGACACAGGTCCTCAGGAGGGTGTACCGGGCGAGGAGGGAGGCCGGACAAAGAGGAGACCGGTTGGCACCGGAGGAGCTCACCGAGGTGAGGAGGAGGGCAGAGGAAGATGTGGTGGCAGGCTGGGAACGCCAGCTGGTGACTCCTGTAGCGGGTGCCAGAACGGTGGAGGCCGTGCGTCCGCTGCTCCGCGAATGGCGGCACAGGGGGCATGGAGTGCTTACCTACCGTCTGGTGCAGGTACTTACCGGATATGGTTGTTTCGGTAAGTTCCTGCACCAGATTCAGCGAGAGGAGTCTCCGAAGTGCCACGAGTGCGACGCGGAATTGGACACTGCGCAGCACACGCTCGAAGTGTGTCCTGCGTGGTCGGCTCAGCGTCGGGAGCTCGTGGCGGAGGTGGGAGATCTCTCACTACCCCGCATCGTCAGTAAGATGCTGGGTAGCGACAGATCGTGGCAGGCGGCAGTCACCTTCTGCGAGGATGTTATCGTCCAGAAGGAGACAGCGGAAAGGGCTCGCGAGCAGTATGCTCATGCGGCCCGAATCCGCCACAAGCGGTTAAGGGGAAGGAGGCGAGCGACGTTATGATCACCTCATTCCCCTCTAGTGAAACCACGCTGGCGTTGGTGGGTGTGCCACCGCCGGTATTGCACGGTTTCCACCGTCTGGGAAGATGGCCAAACTTGCTCGGCCATCTTCCAGCCGAGAGGGGGCCCGGGTAACTTGGCCACGGCCGCCTGGTCTTAGGGGTGATTGCGAACCCTACCGCCCGTGACCAATGGCGGCCAGGAGGGCAAGTACTAAGAGTTTTAGTTTGGTAGTACCCAAGAGTCCAACATACGAAACGCCCCTGCACCTAGGGGCGAGGGATGCGTAAAAGCATTTCTGCTAGTATAAAAAAAATATATAAAAAAAAGGCTTGGTGTGATCGACTGTACAACGTAAGTAAGTTTCCGGTAGTATTGCCACGAAGCGAACCTTAAACGATTGATAGTATAGCCAATGTCAACGTATCGTATATCGCCTTCGCCGTGCTTTTTTTCAGCAATTAAAATGAATACAGCAATGAATTGTATGTAGCCATTTAGTATGCATGCCTACTAAATGTTAGTCTAAAAAATTACTCTATTGTATATGGATTGAGGAGTCACAACATAAGTGTAGTAGTTTCTTGAATTTTAGAACTAATGTGCTCAAAATTGTAGTAGATATTCTACGTAATAGATACAAAATGATACATAATTTTCAGTAACCTACATTCAATACATTAAGAGTTCTAGGTGGCTCCTCAATCTAAATGATTAGATTGAGGAGCCATCTTTGCAGTGATATAACTTTTGATGTATTTTATTACAAATTCCAGAATTTGACCTACAAAATTATCTGCATGGCTACTAATAAAGGGTGATAGCTGTCCTTAAATATCTGGAGTGGCTCCTCAATCCAAACGGACATAAAAAAACAAATCTTGAATTTGTTTTTTTTATATCATCAACAACTTTGAGGTCAACAACTTACTTTGAGGTTGCGTAAAAATTAATTGACATGTCTGAGATTTCTTGAGAAGCACTGTTATTATTTCTGGGTATGAAGTAGGGTGTGGAACTGGCTGCGTGGATATCATGTTTCTGTTGGTATTCTGCGGATCTATGATTGTCATCCATTTTTTTGTGCAACCATTGTATTACTAAAAAAGATAACAAAATCATCATATTAGTCGCATGAATGACATCAAGATCCAAGAATAGGCCTGATCGTCGCATCGTGAACAACCGTGATCTAATATCGTACGACCGCCTAAGACCATACTGTTGGATGCGGTATGAGTTACAGAATGGGCCTCTATTCCGTTCCGTAACTCAGACAGCTATAGGCCTAAATAACGTTAATCTACCTACTATTGTTGTCCGATACGCGTTCGCCATTCCGGAACCTTTCCCCAAGGAACATTGGTTCTATAATACTCGCGGTGTCCCGCCCACTATACCATTTCAGCTGATGAACAGTAATCCTTCAAAGGATATCAGTTGTACATAATGACAAGTGTCATAAAGGCGCTTTCCGAGTCAAACTGTAACGCCTGACCTGCTGTTGCGAGTACAATGGTACTGAGAACTGTCTACTTCCATTCCAAAACAACTTACCCATATTGTTATTCTTTATTGTTTCATCGCGGTCCTTGAGCGCTTGTTCACTGTTTTCATACTTATTCATTAAAATACTTAGTTCCTCTTTAACTTTTTCTAAATTCTGATTTGTGTTATGAACTTCAGATTTCAGTTCATCAATTTCTTTCGAATTTCTCTCAATTACCTTTTCTTGTTCTAATGCTATTGCTGTTCTACATAACAGCTAAAATTTAAAAATAATTTATAAATGTTGTTGTGTTGTGTAGCTTAAGATTGTATAATAGATAGTAAGTATTTTATACAATTCGGTTTACCTTTTCTTTCATTTCAATGAGATCCGAGTTTTGCTTTGAAATTATTTGATTAGCTTTCAAGAGCTGTTCTGTAGTTGAACTAGCTGCTTCATTCTTTTTATTTGCTAATGATTCACTAAGAGACAGTCGCTCCTCTAAGCTGGCCTGTCGACAGAAGATAAATTAAAGAAGAAACAATAATATCAAAAATATGCATAAACAAACAAGAAATCATCATTATCTTATAATAATTAATTGATAGCACTAAAATAATAATAACAATAACAGTGGATATAACAAAGGATTGTGAATAACATACTTATTTATTATGTAATGACAAATGACATGAACTGACAAAAAAAATCTATCAAATCCGATGACGGTGGCCAACACCTTAGCAAGACTGGAAAAATTCGACGTGTCCTCATAGGTCTCTGTAGCATAATTGGTTAGTGCATTGGGCCGGATTCCCAAGAATGCGGGTTAGAATCCCGTCAGGGCGACATACATGAGACAAGTTGCTTTTTTCTAGTATATTTTCTTGTTTAATATTTATCACATAAAAATAGCATCGTAAAATGCAAAATAATAAATTGTAATAACTTAGTGTTTTATTAATATCAATATTGAAATAATATAAAAATGTGTGATAAAAATGTGCCTGATATTACACCACCGGCTGCAAGAGTTGTCATGAATAGTTTCAATCTAAAACTACATTTCCTTTAATGAGACGGCTAAATATGACGTTCAGCCAAGTTGTTAAGTATTTCATTCAACGACTTGGCTAGTTGTCTCTTAGCCATTTCATTGAGTGCCGGCGTTTAATTAACGGGCTAGCCCTCCAATTGAACGACTGATTTAAGAAACAGTTGGCTGCGACATGTATTCAAGGTGACTAGTCAACCACACTGGCCAGTTAATATTCATAGTGTCACTGCTTAACTTCAACGATGGCCATTTTTTTTTTTTTTACTTTTTTTAATCTTCATCATGTATAATTGGTATGTAATGTATGAGTCTGTTTATCATTTGATATGATATACTGAGGTAAAATACCTTTTCTTTCTTTAACATTTGCAAGGACATGTTGAGTTCTTTTATAGTTTCAGAATGTTCTTTCCCCATCTGCAAGAAAATATGTATTATAATGTCTGTAAGAACAAAGTTAAGAAAAATGTGGTATCTTCATTTATAGCCGATATTACATACCTGTTCTAAATACGAACATCTGCAATTTAATTGGTTATTTTGTTTTTCTCTGTCTAGAAGATCTCTTTCTAATGAAGAATTTCTAGCTTTCAGTGTTGCTACCTCAATATGGGTCTTCTGAACTTCATTTTCTAAAACATTTATGCGCTGCGTTTTTTCACTGTAATTATTAAGAAATAATAAAAAGTATTATGTATAACCTGAAATCTACATCTATGTCATACAAGCACACTGCAAACTATAAACCTTAATTGTGTTTCCAATAGTCCAATATTATCTTTGAGTTGTTGACAAGTTAAATTTAAATCATCAATTTGTCTCTCTTTACGGTTTAAATGTTCCTGAGATTTGGCAAGTTGTGCATTAGTATTCATCTCAAGACTATTTTTCCACTGCATCTTTTCCTAAAATTCATAAATGAGGTTAAAACTAGACAGAATATTAATGAAACTAAAACACCAATTAAAATAAACTCACTTGTGATAATCTGTCTCTCTCTTGTTTTATTAATTCCTGATATTCTACATCTCTCCTGAATTTATCTTCTTCCATTTTAGATAGGGCAAGATTCAAATCATGCACTGTCCTCTCCAAATTCACACATTTATCATTCCATAAAGCATCACTGCTAGATGCAGATATTTTAAGTGCTGATAATGTTTTCTGTGGGAAAACAATAATGTTTTTTGGGTACTCTTTAATAAAATCCATGTAACAGCAAAATGGGCCGCTTCCTGTAATTAGCCATTTTATTCTAATGCTGTAACTCTAATAGTCCATAAGATATGAAGAGGTAACACAATATTAAGCTTACTTTTAAATTCATTATTGTATCTGCCATATGTTGCTTTATGTCAGCATCTGTAGCTGGTCCTGTTTTTAGTGATAAATGTACCAAGCGTTTAAATTCATTGTGCTCTATTACTTCCAGAAAATACTGTAATGGGTTTGTCTGTTGCATCTGTAGAAACCTTGAACAACAGTGAAATATAATTTCCTGAAGAACAGGGCTAGTATAGTTAAATAATTGTGTTCTTTTCTTCAGGATATAGTTAAAAGTACATTTTGTGTCTATATATTTATTATCAATATATATATCAGGTGAAATAATGTTGTTATAATTTAATTCTACATACATACATGTTGTTAGTAGCACACTGTTGAAATAATCTTATTAGTTGAGAAGGAAAGTTGTCAAAGTCAATGAGAAGCCCTTGTTGCCTCTTCAACTCTTCATAGTCAGATCGAGTAATAGTTACAACACAAAGAAATGCAGGATCATCTTCATCTGATAATATGATTTTCTGGAATGGTACATTAATATATATTTTTTACGGTCAAAAATTTACATAAAGATAAAACTTATTTACATAGAAATGATGATATATAAAGTACTAACCAACGTATCAGTTTGGAAAACTTTGTCAATTATCACATTAATGTCCTTCTTATTTTCTTCGAATCCACGTTTAAAGGTAACAAAATATTTGCCTTTGTGAAACATTTTTCTTAATAATCTTTTATGCTTTGAAAACAAGTACAAATAGTTCTAAAGTTGATTACTATTTCCCTTCCCAGACTCAGTTACAAATTACATACTCGAGCGTTTCCCTTTAAAGAAAAAATACAAACATTAAGATGCATATTACTCAACTGCAATTTTTTAGGTAAACAAGCAATGCGATGCGGTGGTAGATAGAATTGAATTAATACTACAATATATGTAAATAATAGAAAACGGTATTTTTCGATTTGAATAATACAAACAAACACTACTGACTTGACTGACATTGATTTTTTTTTAATTAAAAGTTTTACGGCTTTGGTTTGTACCATACAGCCTGTCCTTTATGTATACATTGTTGTGAAAGTTTTCTTGTGAACATTTTCGTGTTTTTCGTCATCTTCTTTGTTCTTTCTTGTTTATATACAGTCAAATGTAGAAACAAAATATTTATATTTGCACTCATAAGTTTCTTTGTTCTCTAGCAGTGATGGCAAGAGGCGGGGTATGTCTTCCTCTTTATAAATCTTTATTAAACCATCCACTAGCAACAATCTTTGTGTATTGAAGGCAAGACAATGCAAAAGCAAATGGTCTAAAGTTGCTACAGCAGAATGACAGTGCTCACATTCATCGGAAGAAATAATATTGATACGTTTTAAATGAGCTGGAAACTTGCCATGACCAAATCGCAATTAATTTAAAGTAGTGATGAACTTCCTAAATGATGACTTCCATTTAAAATACCAAGTTTGACAGGTATGCTTCTTTGAATTTGGGCATACCAACCGCCTTTGTGAACTTTAGTATTTTCCCAATCTTCATGACAGTTGTCATACATCCGAATCCGAGACATAATAATTTGAAAGTAAACTGTTTTGCCTGTAATTCCAGAATGCGATGGGACCCACATAAACTCAATTTTCACCTCATGCGCTCGGAAGAGGAGGTTTTGTGTCATTCAGTTTCGGCGTAGAAAATCGCTTTTTGTGGCCTAGCGCGGTAAAGTACTTTTTTAATTTAATACCTAAAAATATGTCATAATGTGTTCCGAATCGCACTATTGACTTTTTTGTTACATTTTATTCTTATTTTAAATAGCTTTGAATTAATTATAATACTCCGTTTTGGTTTTATTATATTATTTTAGTTCATTGAATCATAAAAACAATACAATAAGATTAAACTATTTGTTATAAGATTTTTATATTAGGCTGGGTGAGATTTCACAACCTATGATTAGATTTCGGAACGTGACATAAATCTTTATTTTTAAATTGACTTTGTCTTTACGGAATCGTTATTATTCTTATTATAACAATATATTCCTAATTTAAATAACTTTGAATTAACTATAATACTCCCTTTTTTATTATTATAGATTTTATATCATTAAAATAACGAGAATAAGGTATATTTAGATTAAACTTTATGTTTAAAGAGTTTTTTACCGGAAGTTGCCCGCGGAAACAACCATATAAAATGTTCCTCGTTGTTGTAAGGTGAAAAATTGTGTGTTGCGCTCGGCAGAAAAGTTTTTAGTATCTAGTACCTTTGAAATCCTCGTTTCGCTCAGGATTCAATAGAATCGCTTTCAAGAGAGGTAACTCGCCGCTAAATAACCAACTTTCCAGCCTTGCATAACAAATAATTATTGTCTGTCTTCTTTATACTCTTGCAATAATTCTCTAATTTTTGTAATATAAATGTTATTATTTAAATGTTATTTGTAATAAAACTGACTATCATCACTAATTCCTCTTATATATATTAAAGCGGTATATATCGCATAGGCTTCTGCGGTAAATATCGATGCATTCTTATCCAGCATAAAACATCTTCCAAACTTATTTCTTGAATCATAATATGCAGCTTTAGTACTTTCTTAAATTTTTGATCCATCCGTATATATTTTACTATATCCAGACTTTTCATTTTTTATAAACTCTAAAAATTACTTATTATTACAAATTTTCTCATAACAAATATTAGGAGTAGTAATTTGAATTTGCAATGTACTTAAATCCCACTTATCACTATGGTCAATGTATTTACGAATTAGTTTTTTAATTCATATAAATGTTCACCTTTTAATATACTATTCATTTCATACATATTTATATACATCATATTAGCTAAAATTTTAACATAAAACTTTTCCAATAAATATTTCAATCTAATTAAAATTGGTGGAATACCTGCTTCAATCTCTAATGCGTTAATAGGTGTAGAACATATAGCCCCTGTAGGCCTAGCACGAGCGAGTTTTATCGACTCGATAGCTCGATAACGTGTCACTGTCCCGCTCACATCGTAGCGGAGTTAACAAGACAGCATGATGCGCTATATCATATCGCGTGATATAGCGGTGTTCATGCTAGGGGGGCTGTAATTAACCTTAACCCCTTGTTTTGTTCTACTTCTAGCTTCCGGTACAAATATTGACGTATATATTTTTCATAAACTCTCCCATAATCATAATGACTTCTAACTATAACTTTGTATAAAATGTTCAAAATTTTGGGGTCCATACCCCATGTTACACTGGCTAAATGCCTCATTATATTTACAGCCTTTTGCATTTTATCAACAGTTTTTAACACATGAGAGGCAAAGCATAATTTTGAATCAAAAATAATACCAAGAAATCGTTTTTCTTCTACAACTTCAATATTTACAGCCTCAATGCTTCATTCAAGGTTAGTTCAGCTTGTGATACATTTTTGTTAGTAGTATGCAATACAATATCATCTGCATATTGTAGTATGGATACTCCAGGAATTGATACAAATGTATGTAAGATGTATACAATAAATACAACAAAGGTGACAAAGTTGCTCCTTGTGGCACACCTTTAAATGCTGTTTTTGGGCCATATAAATTGTTATTCATTTTAAAATATAGGTACAGTACATGAATAAAAGAAATAAAAAATCCATTTACATATTTTACGAGGAATATTTAAGCTGTGAAGTATTTCAACTAAAATAGATAAATCTATATTATCAAATGCCCCACTTACATCAAGAAAAGCACTAATTAAGTAATTGTTATGATCAAAAGTTTCTTGAATATCACCGCAAAATTTCAACGTGCTATCTATAGTACTGCGGCCTTTACGAAATCCAAACTGATCTTAGGGTATTTGATCTAGACTCTACGTACAAATTCTAATCTAGTTTTCAACATGTTTTCAAAACATTTGCCTTTACACGGAGATAAAGATTATATCTTTATCTGGCTTTAAAATTGGAACTACAGTGTAGCGTAGCTTTCTAAGATTTAATTATAAATAAAAAATTCGATTTATATAATTAAATCTCTTCATTTATGATATTTTTCATTTATGTTATTTGTCAATACTGTTTTTATTTGTTTGTGTTAAAAGTGAATACTTACAACTAACTTAAATCTATAATTTATTTATGTATAAAATATTAATTTTAAAGTTAAAAGTTAAGAAAGTAAAATTCAAATTATTGTTAACTTAAAAAATAGATATACGCGCGGACAAACTTATTCTGTTTGTTATTAGATCATTTACGCGCTCGCAAGGACCGGTTTTTGTCTAATTTCAACAATTTCTATTTATCTATTGGATGCACTATTGCATTTTTAGTATCAAAATGATAGCGTCAGCGAGAGCCCTTGTAGGGGGTTTGAAAAATCGATAGCTATAGCGATATACAAGCTATACCGTTAGGCGGTCGAGGTGCGGTTCGGTATGCGCTCCGGCAAAACGTCTTAGCTTATATAGTTGTTAGTGTTGTGTTAGTGTTTGTCTAGTACACCTAAGCTTCCTCTGTGTTTGTAACTGTTCTCGTCTACTCCTTCTGTATTGTACTGTATCGTGTGTGGCATAAACTGTGCGTATAGTGAATACATCTTTCATGTATCACAAACCCACTTCAACAGCTATAGCTTTCTACGACTCTGGTATTAGGCCATTTACCCATAAAGAATTAAAATAATTTAGAAGGATGGGACTTAGCTGCTATGTCAAGTCGTTTTATCAAAATGTACGGAATATTGTCGATGCCAGGACTTGATGTATTTTTCTTTTTATTCAAAGATAAATTTAACTCAGCTTGTGTAAATGGTGCACACAGATCACCCCCAATAGATACCGCATACAAGACCGCCGACGCGCGCCACACATCTATGATTTTTCACTGATATAAGCAAGTAACTAATCACGCCACTTCAGTACCGACCAAGTATTGGATCCGCGTGCATGCACTCAATAAAAAAAAATTACCTATTGTTTACGATTTTCTGAGCCTGAAAAATGTCAGTTTGTGCCATAAAGTGGTGTGGGAAAAACTCTCGGACATCCAGCTACGAGAAAGATGGCATTACTTTCCATAGGTAAGGAAAAATTTCATTATTTTGTATTTTTGCGGAGTTCAAGATATAGTGGCCGGTACAATGGTTGCCTTTGAAAAATCTCAGCTCACGTTGATGTCTTTTTGAAATGGTCCCTTTCTCTCATAAGTAAATTAGATGCATCTATCACTTTCGTACAGTGACACGTGTAATGCTAGTGTTGTTCGTCTCTGCATTCGGGCCGGTAATGCCGGTATCGATATTTTTATAATATTTCATAACTATTAAAAGGCATTTTTAGGCGAGGATTTTAAAACGGTATAACATGTTAGGTACATTGACACGAGCTTTCTTCTATGCGTACTGACCGTTATCGATAGTTTTATCATATTCTTATTATTTTGTTTCTTATTTTTTATCTTAATCTTATCAATTTTACTAATATTATAAATACAAAAGTATGGATGGTTGGATGAATGTTTATCACTCAATCTGGGTAAAGCGACTGAACGGATTCAGATGATAATCGGAACAGTAATATAGTATGAAATATCACATAGGCTACTTTTAGTAGTGGGACATTATCTGATTCTCACGGATGAACCATTTATCAAATCGAAAAACAAGAATAGGATATTTTTAGACTAGGGTAGGATTATTAAATAGTGAGGTGTATTATATTAAATAAAATCTACTTGATTGAGACGTACCTACCTAATCAAAAATTATGTCTATAAAACACGTAAGTAATTAAATTTTTTGCTCATTTTGTTTAAGATTTCCTAAATGCACAATAAAAAAGTCTAAATGGATCGATGCCACTTCTCGAGGCGAAGGATGGATTCCCAACAAAAGTGCTGTTATCTGTTCAAGACATTTTACCGTAGATTGTTTTCACAATATGAA
Source organism: Chrysoteuchia culmella (assembly GCA_910589605.1). Taxonomy (NCBI): domain Eukaryota; kingdom Metazoa; phylum Arthropoda; class Insecta; order Lepidoptera; family Crambidae; genus Chrysoteuchia; species Chrysoteuchia culmella. The sequence continues at coordinate 12,092,778 of OU342651.1, read as the reverse complement.
GAACCGCAGACGGCTTATGGTCTCCGCTCTGCCAAGTTTATACTTACCAGTACTGGCATGATGCACACAACATTTAATATTTTAATTATTATCACAAAATAGAGAAAAGTGGAAAAGTGGAAAAAAGCGGAGTGGGAACGTATTCCGCAAGCAAGTATCCGGGATATACTCGCTAGCATGCCCAGACGAATTCAAGCTGTGATTTTAGCTAGAGGGGGTCACACTCGATACTAAACATTTATCTGCTTTTACTTTATTAAAGAAAAACAAACAAAACAACTTTTTTATTTTTACTTCATGAGTATATGCACTACTAGCGAACATACACTACTAGCGAGGTTTAGCATTATTTCCCATAAATTGAATCAAAATTTTATGTAATACAGATGAAAACGATTATTTTCTTATTAATTTACCAAATTGTGAGGATAAAACTACCTATAATTATCAAACAAAGCAATATTAACATTTGAAATGGTTCATTGCTTAGGTGCAAAAAAACGGTTTTTTGCAAATGAGTTTATAACACTTAAGTATTTTCTATGTTATATTTCTTTAAGAAATTATAGTTTTTCACTACCTAAAAAGTTTTTTTTTCACACATGTGCCATTTCGAAATTGTATATTAAATTGTAATTGTGATCTACACAACTTACTATTCATTAATTATGATTACTAACATAATATTCCCGAATCGAAATCAATATCTATCTTACTATAAAGAGGAAAGATTTGAATTTTTGTATGTTTGTGACAAATAAACTCAAAAATTACTACTGGACCTATTTCAAATATTGTTTTGTTCACTACTGTATAGCTGCATTAATCAGCGTGTAACAAATAATCTTTGTTACACGCTGATTAATGCATTTTAATTCGAAATTCCCGAAAAAAATAACCTTTTAGCCACAGATGGAACCACGATGCGGAGTTTATAATTTTATATAATACGCTATTTTTACGTCGGTGCACGTCGTGTCTTTCTGAATTAAAGTGAAATAGTAATAATTATTTAATAATCAAATAAGTTAATTGTTAATAATTAAATCACCTGCCTTAGGCTAAATAATCATGACAAATTTTATCGATATTTTTTATTACACTGTCGCATCACTAGTGTACACGCGCGGAGTAGTGGGACCTTGAAGTGGCCAATCATGTTGCACTTGTGCCGTGCCCCGCAACCCGCACCCACCGCCAAAAATGGTGACTTCGGGCTAGTACAAATTTTTCATCATACGGTATCTATTGGGGGTGATCTGTGATGGTGCATTAAGATGCTTGTTGATTTGATTGTATTCAAATAAGTTGTTAAGATGATCTGGATCAAAATGTGGGGTAACTGGTGCTACTTTATTAAGGAAGTCCGGCAAAAACAAATCATAATTATGCTTTGAAGGAACCTTTTTTCGATTAAAGATTTTAACAAATTTCCATATGTTACTTTTTGGCGTATTCCTATCAAAGTTCGAACACAACTTTTGCCAACTAAGAGAATTCTGTTGCTTAATTGTTTGTTTTTTAGCTGCTTCTAATTTTTTATATATGAAATAATTTTCTGTAGATGGATAACGTCTGTACATAAGAAGAGCAAATTTACATTCATTGACTACAGTACTACAACATTCATTCCACCATGGCATCGGCGTATGAAGTTTCGTTGTATTACTAGGACCATTATATGCTTTAGTTACAGGTATGAATTCATTTTATTATTAATTAATTCATTAAATAAAGTAAAAAAATCACTATATGCTGTAAGAGGATCTATTTCATAGTCAATATCATCGAAAATCATGTAACCTGACCAGTCTGCGTTTTTATAAAGATACTTACTAGGCCGTGAGACATTATCATTGAGATCATGATCAATTTCTAATGTGACTATCGTAGGAAAATGATAACTACCCAATGTATCTTCAGTATAGACCGACCATTCAGCTGATGGCGCAAGGTTGCACGAGATAAATGCAATATCAATAGCGTATGCCGATTGGTAAGGACGAGGGAGCGTTGTAGTTTGACCATCATCTAATATGTACATATTAAGTTCATCTAACATATCATACATTTGTATACCTCTAGGTTTATTAGTAGAAGACCCGAATACTGTATGATGAGCGTTAAAATCGCCCATCACTAACATAGGGCTTGGTAAAAATCGAATGACTTCTTAAATTACTAGGAAAACGACCATTGCGCGGAGGACAATAAACACCAAGAACTGTTATAGAATTATTACAAGAAGTTTTTACATCAATTGCTAACATCTGAACTTTTTCAGTATTTCGAACAGCCATTTCTGAATTAATATAATTTCTACATAGGATGGCAACACCGTCATACCCATTGTTATTGTCTTTTCCAAAAAAATATAACCTCTCAAAGACATATTATCAGTTGGCTTAAAAGCCAAGTTTCGTTTAGAACACATACATCAACATCTACGGAATTCAATAGCTCGTAAAGAAAAGCAATTTTTGGTTTAAGACTCTGAATATTATGCTGTACAATAATAAGTGGTTTATTATCCATTAAGTGAAACCTTTTTGATAAACGTTTCCTTTATTGTAGAGGAGTTAATAGGTAAGCTATTGTCTTTGTTTGTAAACATTAACAATGTCTCGATTATGGCTTTCAATATCTTTTCGTTATTTATAATATCAACAAACAAATTTGTATCTCTATTTTTATCAGAATTAGAGGTTTGCATTGACTGTGAAGGTTTGAAACTAGTTGTCTTAGCATAGGACTTGTTTAGGGAAGGAAAATAAGATCCCAAACATTGACTTATATATATCCGAAAGTACTATTTCTATTCAGCCAAAAAATAAGAATTAGATAAAAGGGAGTTTGCATTGCATTGTCAAAAATTACAGCATACCGCAATGCATTCACTCGTTTAATTCCTTTGACACCCTTATTGTATCTACTAAAACTGTTGTTTAAATAAATTAGATCTTTGTTACCAAATTTTACCGTCTCTTTTATGCTTTGGATATAAACAGGAAAAACGGTTCTGTGCAAAAAACGAGGTAGTCCCGATAATTACCCATCTCACTAACCTTTGCTTTAGTAAAGGAATATTCCCGTCACTTCTGAAAGAGTCTATCATAACACCGATACACAAGGGTGGGGATGGAGACGATGTCAATAATTACAGTGCTATCCACGCTATCGGAAAATAGAAAAACTGATTTACAAAAGGCTACCTTGATAAAAATAACATCTTATCATCCTCTCAATACGGATTCCGTGCGGGTAAAAGAACTGAAGACGCTGTTAGTGCTTTATCATCAGTGATAACTGATACGCTGGATAGTAAGAAAAAATGTCTTACTGTGTTTTTGGACCTTAAAAAAGCGTTTGACACCGTCTCCATCTCCATTCTGCTGAAGAAACTGGAAAATATCGGTGTCAGGGGAATCCCGATTAATCTATTCAAAATCTACTTGGAGGGTACAAACAAAGGGTAAAAATAAATCAAACGTTCAGTGAAAAGACCCAAGTGGAATACGGCGTCCCACTAGGAAGTGTTTTAGTCCCGTCATTATTCCTGATTTATATCAACGACTTATGCAACATGCAGATAATTAATTGCCACATTTTGTCTCACGCTGACGACACTGCCGTTACTTTTACTGGTAACTCATGGAGTGACATAAAATCAGAAGCCGAGTTTGGTCTTAGTAAAATCAGCGAACGGTTGAAGGTAAATCTACTGACACTGAACACCCTTAAAACAAATTATATGTGTTTCTCTATTTGTGATAGGACGCAGCCAGATACCTTTGACATTAAAATACACTCCTGCAGTCGGACGTTAAATACTTGCTGCAGCCTGGTGATAAACATGGTTAGCTAGCACTACTAAATATCTTGGGGTAATGTTAGACCAACATCTCTCATGGCAAGCGCACATTGATTTGTTGGCTAGTCGACTAAGAAAGATAATGTGGATTTTTAAATCACTTAGACACGTAGCTACCAATAAAGTGCTTAATCTTATTTATGTTGCGTTAGTACAGTCTATCATAATTTATTGCATAACAGTTGGGGAGGAGCACTAAAAACAAAAGTTTTAGACGTGGAACGAGCACAAAGAGCTCTATTAAAAGTTATGTTTAAAAAAAAACAGGTTTTCTACTCATTTAATGTACAGCTTAGAGGATCTACTTTCTATATTAGGAAACTGTACATCCTACACGTTATTTTAAGGAAACACAAGACAAGACTGGTATATGGACCAAATATTACACTTTGACGCGTGCACACACACACACACACACACACTTACACACACAAAACAAGCTCAATTTTGTACTTATATGTTTTAATTAGGCAAGTCAAGGTTTAGTAAATTTATTGTTTATTTGATTATAACTGTAGCTTATAATTCTGTACTTGTATGCTTTGTTAAGGAAGAGTGACTCCTTCTGGTACTGGGGGGCTATCGCGTAAAAAATCTGGGTATGGATATGGACTTCATTTGACAGTTGAAGCTCATATAATTACCATATATGGTCATTTAACTGTCAAATGAAGCCCATATCCATATCCATATTTTTTACGCGATAGCCCCCCAGGTGCCTTGGCACTTAAAAGAGGAAGCCCACTTTAAATCTCTGTTTAAACTACTTTTATTACAGAAATTAATCTTTTTTTTTTTCGTTGACACGACAACAAGATGTATAAATAAAAAAGGCGAAGTGAAGTCATTAAAGCCATACTGCCAGTGTGAGTTCACAGACAAAGACGATCGGATATTTTTCATACCTCCACCATGGATTGCGGAAGCGGAGCGATAGCGAGCGGGACTGCTCGATCTCGCTCTATTATCTGCACGCACGCACCTTATCAGGTGCGACTTGGAAACATGTACTCTCCAATATATGACTCCCCTACGTTACTTAGCATGGTGTTATGACATACCAAGCGGTGGGTAAGCATAGAAAGAAATCCCGAGCAAGGCTTGTTTATCCGATTGATTTTAAAACCAATACAGCCCCCCTAGCATGAACACCGCTATATCACGCGATATGATATAGCGCATCATGCTGTCTTACTTACTCCGCTACGATGTGAGTGTGACAGCGGCACGTTATCGAGTTATCGAGTTGATAAAAGCCGTTCATGCTAGGCCTACAGCAGCGAGAACATAGAAACCGTTTTATTAAGGTTTGGCTCTACCCAAACCTTAAAAAAGTCAGTTTCATGAAAGAGCAAAATCAAAAGGGTTTTGAATCAATTGTCCCTGGGCCCGTACCGCGCAAGTGTCATCGGCATCGCAATCGGCTTCATTTGACAGATGGCTGTTACACATTGCTGCTTCTTTTTGACACAAATGAAAACTTACCAAAGACTAAGAGCAATATGTCACTTCCATCTGTCAAATGAAGCCGATTGCAATGCCGATGCCACTTGCGCGGTACGGCCCCTGGTTTTAAAAAAAACACAGGTTTTTGATTTAGGTTTTTACAAAAACCGCTTCCGAGGTATTCGGAATGAGAGCGCTTCCAAACCTAAATAAACCGGTTTAATCCAAACTGCAAAATGCACCTACTTCTGTCGAGGCGATCAGGCTAATAGCGACCTTCCGCGTGTAGATCGCTAGTCGATTTAGCACTCGCGCGCTCGCGTTAGCAGAACGGTATTTCAGGCAATTAGCGAGCATTTGTCTACGTTGCTTTTCGCTTTGCCACTCGCGGCCATACTAGACATAAGCTCACTATTTGAATGAAATACCGCTCTCCCAACGAGAGCGCGCGAGTGGTAGATCGACTAGCGAGCTTGTCTACATACCCGAAGGTCGCTATTAACCATCGCCTCGCCAGTTAGTAGATACATTTCGCAGTTTTGGATCATACCGATTTATTTAGGTTTTTGAAGCGCTCTCATTCCGAATACGTCGGATGCGGTTTTTGTGAAAACCTTAATCAAAAACCTTAATTAATCGCTATTTTTCATACCGGTTTCATGGCCTGATCACGAGGTTGAGACACCTGTTGTTCCCCGCCATTGTTGGGGTTTCACTTAGCAGTAATACAATTCTTACCAAATACTTAACAGACTCTTAGCTTTCAATCCAGACGCTTCGTGATCGTTTGGTAGCTCACGGGTAGCGGTGATGCTCATAGAGGTGATGCTTCCTGACTTTACACTTTTACTTGCAATGCCCAATTAGTCGGTCCAAGAAAATCTAGGGCAAACAAAAATGTATTGTTTATCGTTTTCAAAAAACATTATCTGGAGACTCTCGGCCTTTACTTTAAAGACTTTTTTTTACTAATGATTTGTTTGACTTATGATTTGATTTTGATTGTCATCAACGTCATTGGCAATTTGGCAATTTGACATTTGACATTGGTGAGCAAGAAAGAAAAAGGCGGGCGGGACTGAAGATTCTTTGTGCTAAATAAATTATTATTTAAGTAAGCTTCAGTAACGACAGTTTACACACTACATTCCAAGAATAACAAACTAGCCAACGATATGTGGAACGGTAATAAAGTATACAGAAGTTTGAATCAACAATGATCGGCTAAATAATTTTATAATTTGAATATTTTAGATCAATCTGTCACTGGTGGTGGATTTTTCAACTCTCCGGGTCAGTTTGGGAATGCTGCTACTCCAAATCAAGCACAAAAGACTGTAAGTTTACAGACAGCGACTCGCAAATTCAGTGTTTAATTATTTGGCCATTTCAGTAATAAGCTCTTTGTTTCAGACTCGACGTACTTCACGCACTGCTCCTATAGTTATCAGACAAGCTTTGCATTGTGGAGACGATGGTGTAAAAATATGGGGAACAGAAATACAAATAGTCTCTATAGTAGCCCGTGTAAGAAATATTAGAATGCAAAGCACTAAAATAACCTATACAATACAAGATATAACTGGTAGAATGCGAGCGGTTTTGTGGATTGACCAGGAAGCTATGGAACAAGATGTATGAATATTTTTGTAACTAGTAGATAATTTTTAGACATTTAATTCACTATATCAATCCTAACCTAACCTCATATCAATCCTATTATATATCCTAAAGGTAGAAAAAACAGCCCTTTTTGAGTTTCTTGCCGGTTCTTCTTGTTACAAGGTCTCCCGCTCCCAGTTTGTGAACCGATAGCTTCTTTGACGTTCATAAGTGCTTGTAACAGCCCAGACTAAATAAATGATATTGACTTTGACTTATTGTGACCATTTCAGGATAAAACAACTCCCAAAGTTGAGGTTAATGATTACATTCAAGTTTATGGTAATATTAAGACTAATAAAGGAAAGAAAGTTATGATGGCATTCAAAATTCTTCCTGTGACCGATGTTAATGCCATCACTTTTCACTATCTACAATGCATCCATAACAAAGTGAAAATGGAATCTGATTCAAAGAAGGTAAGATTCTATATTGTAGTTAAAATCCATTAACCAGCTAATGTCTGATATGTTCACATAAAATTTTGCATTAAATTTAAGCTTCTGATTGCTTTTTCCACTGAATTCGTAGGTAATTATTTAATTTATGTTTCAGGAAAAAGTAATCAATAACAACCCAACATTTACAAGTGGGTTACCTGCCAATTCCATGGTTACCGTTAGTGATAATAATGGTTCTGTTAATGGATTGAATCCTAGGCAAATGATGGTGTTCAACTTAATCCGTGCTTCCACCTTGGAGCAGGGTATTAGCAAACAGGATATGTATGCTACTCTAAAAGATCGTATGTCACAAGTAGAATTTGAGTATGTATCTACATAAACCCTCAGATGGATTTCTATCTGTGGGCATTAATATTAAAAATTTACTAAAATATTGCAAGCAATAGTCTCATGAAATAATATTTTTACAGAAATATTCTGGAGTGGATGTGTGGTGAAGGGCACATTTATTCAACTATTGATGAGGAACATTTCCGTGCCACAGATGCCTTTTGAATATGAACGCAAGAGATACAAATCATCATTTCAATGTATAACCTTTTATCTTATTTCAAAGAAAAAAAAAATACAGTTTATAATTTTCTTACAAGTATATTTCATTTCAGTTGATTTCATGTAGAAAAGAAGAAACATTATTTACATTGATTAAATATTTATAAATGAACTCCTATGTCTTGCATAAAAGTATCTTGGAATGTTTTCAGATCTACAACTCGTCTCTGACAGCCTTGTTTCGTACATCTGGTTTTTTCCCAGTATAAGTTTGACTTTCAAGTTGAACATCTTTTAACTCGTCTTGTTCCATTAGGAATTCTTTCGCTGCCCAAGCTTGAGAACCATCTTTGAACATAAATATAGCTCGGTCATCGTCTATCAAATATCTGTAACAGTCAATAACATCACAATTTTCTCAATTAATTTATAAGTGCAAGGTTATCTCTCCCAGTAACAATAATCTAGGTGTCACCTTTCTGCCTGAATATGATTACTCCAAAGACTGGCTTGCCATATCTTTGTTAATTCTTCTGTTCGAGCTCTAGATGGGTTATTGGCCACCGTAACAAACATCATTAATGTTTGACCTTTCTTAGTGGCCTGTAAAACTGATTCAGGGTTAGTCATATCCATTTTCGTTAAATCTAGAGCTGGTGGTTTCCGCAAATGTTCAGGCAACTCATCTTCCGGTAAGGGTTCTTCGTCTTCTTCCCATTGGTCAAAAAGTCTAGAAATTAAAAATACACGAAAATATGAAAAGTTAAGAGATTCATAGACACTATCTAGGATACTTACCTTTCCATGTCAGCATCAGTAAAATCTCTTATATCCTTTTTAGCCCATTTTGGTTTTTCCTCTGTAAATTTCTTACTATAACTATAGTTTAAACATAACAAGATCGCCAAAAACATAAGATTTTTCATCTTTCAGTCCCTTTTACCGCTCGATAATACTAACATAAAACTGGAATATTATAATAACAAAGAAATAGCAGTAAATTTTTATTTAGAACTGCTTCTAATGTAGGCAAAATGTAAGTAATAATAAAAAAAATTCGAGCACATACTCTTACTTGACAAGCTTGACATTGACAATTGAATTGTTTTTTTTATAGTTTTGGCTTCCGTTTTCCACAGAAATTCGACAATTTTTTTTTTTTAACTTTTACGGCTTTGGTTTGTACCATACAGCCTATTCTTCATTAAAGTTTTCTTGTGAATATTTTCGTGTTTTTCGTCATGTTCTTTGTTCTGATGACTGACAACATTTTGACATTGACAGTTACATTTTTTGTTATTTCAACACTGTTTCTTTTACATCGGACATTGGCAGAATCGTCGCGTAAAGTGACGCAGCCATATTACACAAAAATTGAATTGAATAGTCTAAGGTCATAGACCATGCAGCTTAATCATTGAGGGTTTTGTTTTTTATTTTTTCAAATTCTTCCGTATTCGCTGTATAGATGGCGCTGAACTTGGTACGTTACAGCAAGGAACGGAACGTCACATCATTTCAAGCGCGAGCGAGGAAACTAACTAGGTTATTTTCGGAACTTTACAATACAAACGGATCGGAGGTGTCAATCAACCAACGACGCGAGCAAAGTGACGATGTGACGCAATCAAAGCTTTTTTTTTCAAGCCTTTTGGCTTTGGCACTTAGGAACGTAGTCAGTTCAGCGCCATCTACAGAGTTCTTGGAAACTACTTTTTTTTTAATACTCAAAAAGAAAATTACAGTCACCCCGTGTGTACCTTACACCTTTCACCTTGGGTGCTATAAAAACCTTTAGTACCGGATAAATAATGTCTTATTTCGGTATTCAAAACATTCGTAACGCAAGCGTTTAAAAATTTTTGGCATTTAAAGATGGGCCTCACGGGATGACGCTTAAGATTATGGATGCTGGAAATAACAAAAACTAGCGAACGAAAGTCCAGTTTCAGTTCCTAGATCGTCAGTGACGCAAAAATAAATAAGATTTAACACTCAAGCATCGTTTAAAATAGAACAGATCTCATAAAATCGACGTTTAAACATGGTACATACAGAACCGTATGGTCAAATTTTCAATTGCCAAAATATCAATAATCATACCGTTTGGAGCCAAACGAAACATTCTACCAGTGTTACGTTTGATATGTGACAGCATTTAACACATGAAATTCGTTCAAATAACAAGGCATCAATATGAAAAAGCGAAAACTATATTTCGTACCGTCACACTGTGTGGCCCATCTTTGAAGGCGTTACGTTACGTGAATTTTGCGTTACGAATGTTGAAAAGCAATTCACAGTAAAGAGAATTTCCGTCACTGAGGATCTATCTTTATCTGGAACCAATCAGTGCAGTACTTACGATACAATTCAAGATTGAAATTTGTATGAAAATCTCAAATTAGGGTGACAACCATTTACGTACATTGATGGATAAAAAGGCTAAACTAACCTGATAATTAGCTAGTTTTACGGCGTTGATTCTAGCAACACAAGTGAGATGTAATGTACCTAATTTATGTTAAATAATAAAAAAAAAACTATTTCCATTCAAAATAGTCTTAAGTCCGTGTCACGAAAGTTGTCGTGCGGAATTTCTCTGGTACTCAAATTATCTTCCATAGTAATAGCGTTCATTTGCGGATGTTGAAGGTGACTACAGTCTCTCATGCGCCATATTTCGTGAGTCAGACTCTTTATTTTATTACAGTCACCCCGTGTGTACCTTACACCTTTCACCTTGGGTGCTATAAAAACCTTTAGTGCCGGATAAATAATGTCTTATTTCGGTATTCAAAACATTCGTAACGCAAGCGTTTAAAAATTTTTGGCATTTAAAGATGGGCCTCACGGGATGACGCTTAAGATTATGGATGCTGGAAATAACAAAAACTAGCGAACGAAAGTCCAGTTTTAGTCCCTAGATCGTCAGTGACGCAAAAATAAATAAGATTTAACACTCGAGCATCGTTTAAAATAGAACAGATCTCATAAAATCGACGTTTAAACATGGTACATACAGAACCGTGTGGTCAAATTTTCAATTGCCAAAATATCAATAATCATTCCGTTTGGAGCCAAACGAAACATTCTACCAGCGTTACGTTTGATATGTGACAGCATTTAACACATGAAATTCGTTCCAATAACAAGGCATCAATATGAAAAAGCGAAAACTATATTTCATACCGTCACACTGTGTGGCCCATCTTTGAAGCCGTTACGTTACGTGAATTTTGCGTTACGAATGTTAAAAAGCTATTCACAGTAAAGAGAATTTCCGTCACTGAGGATCTATCTTTACCCGGAACCAATCAGTGCAGTATTTACGATACAATTCAAGATTGAAATTTGTATGAAAATTGAGTTAGGGTGACCAAGTAGTATTTTTTGCGGACACCGTACTTATTTATTTTATTTATTTGGAATTTTGTCAACAACGAGATTAACACTAAAATATCAACAAAAACAGACATATTGCCATTTATAACATATTGAAACCTTAATTTACAGGTGACAACTACATGAATTATTGATAACTAGCTTTATAAACAAAAACTTACATAAAAAATGAGGTTAAATATGTTGAAATTAAATGAGGTGCCTTCATAATACGGTAAAATGGCCAAGCTATTCAGATTTGCGCAGACAAATATTTCCCAGTTTGTTTTTTTTAAAGGATCGGCATTCTGACGAAGTGACCACAGTATACTTTGACATTAAATTCTCTATTGTGGTGGAAACATTCTATTTTAATTTGAAAATAAAGTTGTATATGAAGTTTAGAACTACCTATTAGATTTAGAACTTAAGGTAACAAGCAATTTTTTGGCAATTTGGTGGGAGATATCCATATTTTTTACTCGGTAGGCCCCAAGGGCTCGGTCAGGGAGGCCTGGACTGTCAATGTAGTATTATTATAGTACTAGCGGATCCTCGCGGTATTACCCGCGTGGTGCCCGTTCCCTTGAAAATATCGGGATAAAATATAGACTATGTTACTCGGGAGAAATGTAAATTCAAATTCAAATTCAATATCATTTATTCAGTCTAGGCTGTTACAAGCACTTACGAACGTCAAAGAAGCTACGCCATCGGTTCACAAACCCTACGGCGGGAGACCTTGTAACGAGAAGAACCGGCAAGAAACTCGTCAAGGGCTATTTTTTTCTCCCTGTTTTATTTCATACAGAGTCGTCAAATTGAAAAGTGAGCTTAAGGTCAATTTCCATCACAAAAGAAAATACTAATTATAATATTACATTTTATGGTTATCCTAACCGTAAACAATTTTCAACTCGTAAGGAAGGACTTACATTTAACATTTCTCGCATTACAAGGTTACTGTACTGCAAGTTGTGACGTACATCATACAGGTCGATAGTAATTTATTTTAGATGAAAATATTTAATCTCTAAGCACAACGTTAAGACAAGCAGACTGAAGTAGACCCATTTCCGCTGGCGGCACCCGTTCACGAGCATGACGCATGAACCAGCCATCGCTTCGCTCAACCATATTTTAGGGAACGTAACGACCCGCCTCACACGACACCGCCGAAGAAACGTTTGAGTGAGCATGACGTACTTCAGGTACTTATGTTAAAGTGTATAAATATACAAAATACAATGGCAAAAACAAAAAAAAAGAAAGATAAAAGTGCATTAATATAAGACGCAACTTACAATGTTACTGGAAGACGCATCAGCTGGGTCATAATCATAAAGCGTATTTAAAGTAAATTAAAAATAATAATAATAATGGCTTTCATATACTTAATTACAATAATTGGAGAACATTACTTATTTTTATTTATTCTGATCAAGCAGTGCCACGTTCTCAATTCAAAACATCATAAATAACATAGAATTTATAAAATTGAAACAAAAATATAAATATCTCAACACATTTTAACACAATCAGACAAGAGCAGACCCATCCCACTGGCAGCACCCGTTGTAGCTTTCTAATGGTCTAAGAATTGTCTAAATCGGTCCAGTAGTTCCTGAGCTTATATAGTATAGATTAGATACAAGACAACGTGATATTTGACAGTGGGGTTATTAAAAATGTAAAATTATAGAAGTCAGAACTTACTTTATATGATTGTGAAACAGGCCAAATAAAAGTACAAAAAAAATATGATTCCACAATTTGTGTTTTATTAACTCAAAATAAGAAAAATATTTTGCTACAAATTAATTGTTCACCTATCAATAATAAAATGTCAAAGTATTACAGTTCCATCTCGCAACACTACAATAATTATGACTGATGATGCTCGTCGGCCCTTTGGACTACTTGTACATTACTATATAATTTGTGCTTTTTACCAACTGCATTGCACGACCAGTTGTGCCATGGATTCATTTATTGTTTTGTTAAGATGATATCAAATTATATTTTGTGGTATATTTTTAGTTAGGTACCATAAATTACACTCTTTAATTAAATGACATAATAACAACAACAAACAATAAAATTATGTACAAGTTTAAAACAAACTATATTATAGATGAATAATTGGTGATATGCGTTACAGGTCAATCTTTTTATATACGTACCTACAATTATAATAAAAAATGTTATTTTGTTAACAATAATTATAATGTTATAAAGATTATCACTGTTAAAATCACAATAATAACGATTTGTTGAAAAACAAACTAGTACTAAGTATTCTAAAATATTACACATCACAGGTCAATCATATAAGTACCCAGGTACTTCCTACTAAAAGAAGAAACTAAAAGTTATTTTGTTAACAATAATAATGTCATGAAGATATCACAGTTCAATCACAATTATGTACAATAATTGTTAACGATTTGCTGATATACAATCATACTTAAAAGTTATTTTGTTAACAATAATAATGACATGAAGATGTCACAGTTCAATCACAATATGTACAATAATTATTAACGATTTGCTGATATACAATCATACTAAAAAAGTTATTTTGTTAACAATATTAATGTCATGAAGATATCACAGTTCAATCACAATATGTACAATAATTATTAACGATTTGCTGATATACAATCATACTTAAAAGTTATTTTGTTAACAATAATAATGACATGAAGATGTCACTGTTCAATCACAATATGTACAATAATTATTAACTTGTCTCCAGATGAACCAGTAGCTGAAGGCGCCTCCAATTGATCTTTAGATATAGTTGGTAATTTCAATTTCAATTATCTCACGAACTATGCATTTGCTCCGGTTGGGAGTTGGTGGGGGGTAGGGGGGGGGGACCACCACAGTATGATTGTCAATTATCTGAAGCCAAAAGCTTCGGATAATTGAAGATCGCACCCATGAAAAAACTAAACAATACAGGACAAATTATTTTGTAAAACAAATACGACTACAATATAAATAAAAATTATTACTCTGCTAATCCCGCCAACAAAGAACACACACCACCAGTCACAACTACACCACAATACAACAACACAGCGAACGACAAACACAACAGAAAGTTACAAAAAAAGACAAATAAAGTTTGTGCAAACAAACAACGCATTTATTTTGAACGTAAACATATTCTAATGGTCATAGAGATGTGCTGAATCAGACTTACTGGCCTGCCTGAGTACAGGGGCCCAATTCTAGCGCCTTCGACATCTCGAATTCGACATTTTTTATTTCCTTAATTTCTTTATTAAAAAATTATGTAAAATCTCTACTACTGACAAAAACCTTTAGTTTAAATTATCTTTGATAATCCTATAATGTCGAAGATTGCTTTCAGCGAGCTTTTAATACAGATTTTTTACCCTAAAAAATGTCGAATGCGCGAGAATTGGGCCCCTGAACTGACTCGAATACCTAGCAGGTACTCACTCACGTACTCGAGTATTTAGAATACTATATTTGGATCCACAATACTCGAATACAGGTTTCGAGTCTTCTAACTTCACGCGTACAATCGAATTTTAAATGTTTAAAGAGCATTGTGAAGTTAGTCACGCACGACGCGAGAAGTGTTTATGACTCATTGCAGCTTCGAACGTGTTTATAATTCCTACCCGGACTGTCAGTTTAATGAGATGTTAGAGATTTAAGTAATTATTTGTTTCTTGTTAAAAGTTATCATTTTGTTTAATCTGTCGGTTTGTATAATTTAGTGTTATCTAAATACAACACCGACTGTGTGATAGAAAGGGATGGCTCCGCAGAAAAAATCCGAAGTATGGAACTTATCAATACCAAAAATGATTACATGATTAATGACTGACTGATTATATAATAAGAAGCACTGAACACCTGTGCGAGAGAAGGAAAACTTGAAATAAACCCTCTACCAACCCGTCTAGGCAGCGTGGTAGTAGTTAATAATAAATAATTACATACAATCACACCAATTATCTAGCCCACATTAAGTTTCGTGAAGAACTTGTGTTATGGATACTAGATAACGGATGAACATACTATATACTTTTTTTTTGCAAATACATACTTAGCATACATATTAAACACACAGACCAAGACAAAGAGTCATGTTCATATTTGTCTTGTCCGGGGATCGAACCCGGGACCTCTGGCGCAGATATACATTATTCTGTTATTATTTACTTTCTTAGCGTGCATACATGATTTTTGATTTGAGTTGAAATATTAGTATTGGTCGTGAAAAGCAAACTATAAAGTTCGAAGAGTACTCGAGTCCACTGAAGTAGTTTCGAATACTCGTGCCAGTACTCGAATACCTGTCCAAGTCTTCTGACTCGAGTCCTAGTTCGATTCTTTTTATAACGATTACCAAAATATTCGAATACCAAATATAGCCGTCTCGGCACATCACTAGGTCACAGACTACAGACAAGACAGACCATCATAATCGCAGACAAACAAGAAGAAGATGGTGGTTATAAAGAGTCTGACTCACGAAATATGGCGCACCTTCAACATCCGCAAATGTACGCTATTACTATGGAAGATAATTTGAGTAACACAGAAATTCCGCACGACAACTTTCGTGACACGGACTTAAGACTATTTTGAATGGAAATAGTTTTTTTTTATTATTTAACATGAATTAGGTACATTACATCTCACTTACGCCGTAAAACTAGCTAATTATCAGGTTGGTTTAGCCTTTTTATCCATCAATGTACGTAAATGGTTGTCACCCTAATTTGAGATTTTCATACAAATTTCAATCTTGAATTGTATCGTAAGTACTGCACTGATTGGTTCCAGGTAAAGATAGATCCTCAGTGACGTAAATTCTCTTTACTGTGAATTGCTTTTCAACATTCGTAACGCAAAATTCACGTAACGTAACGGCTTCAAAGATGGGCCACACAGTGTGACGGTATGAAATATAGTATTCGCTTTTTCATATTGATGCCTTGTTATTTGAACGAATTTCATGTGTTAAATGCTGTCACATATCAAACGTAACGCTGGTAGAATGTTTCGTTTGGCTCCAAACGGTATGATTATTGATATTTTGGCAATTGAAAATTTGACCACACGGTTCAGTATGTACCATGTTTAAACGTCGATTTTATGAGATCTGTTCTATTTTAAACGATGCTCGAGTGTTAAATCTTATTTATTTTTGCGTCACTGACGATCTAGGGACTGAAACTGGACTTTCGTTCGATAGTTTTTGTTATTTCCAGCATCCATAATCTTAAGCGTCATCCCGTGAGGCCCATCTTTAAATGCCAATAATTCTTAAACGCTTGCGTTACGAATACTTTGAATACCGAAATAAGACATTATTTATCCGGCACTAAAGGTTTTTATAGCACCTAAGGTGAAAGGTGTAAGGTACACACGGGGTGACTGTAATAAAAGAAATCCTCCCACTGACTGACAGTTCTTTTTCTTTCTTAAATGATGGCCTGCTCGCGATAATTTCACGAATTTTGCCAATGTCTATGTAAAGTCTGATTTTTAATTCAGTAGAGTGATTTGACAGGTTATCAATGTCACTTTATAATAATAATAATGCAGGATTAAAATGTAGCTATCTATAATGATAATATTGAATTTGTGAGCGTGAATGGAATCAATTCTTACTGAACTGAAACTGGATCTGCGCAAATAATCACGAAAAACAGTTTAATACAAAGTGACATTGGCACCTGTCAAATTAATCTACTGAATTAAATTAAAGATCCGACTACGACTATAATTGGTTGTTTACCAAATCAGTGCTGCCAGTGGCCGACAGATAAAAGTAACTCGAGATAGCTAAAAAAATCAAGTTACATTTTCTTATTGTATTTACAGACCACAGCATGTCAGGCGTTACACTAGTACTGCGATAAAAACCGCTGCTAGTACTAGTCACATAATAAGGGTGCTCTTAAGGTCAATCGTGCTGAACTGATATAGGTTTTAGCTCTCGGCAAATAACTTGACACTCGTGCGGCGAGACATATTTGTAGATGCACAGTAACTACAAAAGAGAGTCACTGCGCATCTTTTGCCTCGCCGCGCGTTGGTAAAGATGTTTATTGCCGGCACTTAAAGTATACTTCTTCTTCTTATCGAGTGAGGATTAGTGGCCACCTCTGGTGTCAGAGTTTATCAAGCCGCCTATAAGGCCTCTGACTGAGTATTCTAATAATAGCCAAGTGCGTGTCGGGTCATTCGCAGTAAGTATAGGGTTCCGTAGTAAAACTTTACAATAGTTTAATATAGTTATACTTATATTTATTTCTCTTTTTTTACACTAGTAAAGACATATCTGCAAATTGAAGTAAATAGCATTTTTTTTAAAACCTATATGTGTAAATATATACATTGATATTATCATAACCATCGCCATATGCAAATGGGATGGGAGTAATAATTATTAAACATTATTATTAAAATATAAAATGTTTGGACCCCTTTTAAAAATATACAAATACATGGAAATGCATCTTCAATACAAAAAAAAAATAGAACACTTCCTTCAGGCTTCTACTGATCTGGCAACTCCCTCGCGTCATTTGTCACTAGTTCTTATAAGAAACCGAAGATTTATTACAGTTCTCATAAGAATGAGACTGAGAATGAGCATGTCTACACTGCTGTACTGAAGATGATGCTGATTTACAACACAGTGTTTTCAATTGTTCAAAGTTTACCAACTAACGGTCAATAATGTTCAGTGACATTGACAGTTCCGTTTCAGTTCAAAACCCTGATCAAAACCGAATCAGTGTACCTTTTTCGTACCCCGCCGCGTTCAAGACCTTCTTAACAATACTGACTTTTTTATTCCTTTGTATAAATATATTGTAAATAGTGTAGAGAAAATTTAAGTTTATGAAACAATACTTTAATTGTTAAGTTAGTATTTTATGTATGTAGTTGTCGCTTTTTTTTGTTTTACATGTCAAAAGTGTTTTGTCAGGATTTTTCAATCTATTTTTTCTCTTTGTTATTTATATTGTTGTCAAGACTAAAGTTGAAATTGATTATCTCTTGTACCTACTATAATAATATCTATGCGACTGAAGGACTTTGTATCCAGGTTTATAATTACTTTACTCTTTGATCTAGGTCATGAATAAATTAATAAAAAATAAAAAATGTCACTTGTTTGTTGCCACCATTGACTTGTAAATATATGGACCAGCCATACCTACAAAATTAGCGTGCATACCTATATTATGTTTGGAACATAATATGGCCGCTCACCCGTGTTGTACCATATTGAATAGCTGATATCGAAATAGTTACAATTAAAACTTATAATAAATATACGTTTTAAATATTAATTTATACTCCTCAGAACAAAAAAATGCCGGCTTAGGCCCAGAAATGGATTTGAAACCAACTTCTTCACTTGCTTTTTTAAGCATTTATTTGGCAATTGGGGTGGGAGGTTACATAATGTAGTGCGAAGTCCATCTCCAATAGTCTTACGTGATTATGTAATTGGGTTTAGCGCGTTTAATTAAGTTTAATATATAGATAAATAATTATTATAGTATTTCAGATCTTTCGGGCCGACAGTTCGTACGATAGACGTTAAAAAATTTCCCACTTGCGAGTATCGTTCCAAAGTAAGCACCAAAAGTGTTAGCGCGCTAAAGCATGTGGCCGCACTTGCTTGTATCGTGGCATTGTCCGAAGCTTCGGGGCGATACACGTAGGTACGGCCATAGCATAAAAAGGGGCGAAATTTAATAATCAAACTCATTCTTATGGAATTCGTTTGAAGGGTAAAAGCATTTTTTTTTTCAAAGAAAACAGCTCATTGTCTTTGTATGCCTATTTTAAGCTACATTAAAAGTAATTATTACTTAAGCAATTATTTTGTACGAAAGTAAGTGTCTAAGTTTGAATTACTTTTACTCAAGAAGTTAGTTGCCTTCTATTATAAATACGAGAGTTCACACTTGTATTTATTATAGTCAAGTGTAAGTAAATTATACTTATGCATTTTTTTCATACAAAATAGTTGCTTAAATAATTACCTTTATTGACGTATTACTTACATTACACTTGACTATAAATACGTATGGCATACAGGAGTGAGAGGAGGAAAAATAAGTTACGTTTGATTGTTTAAAATATAGTATTATTTTTTTATTCATTTCTAAATAATACCAATTTAGTAAAATAATTTCTAAACAATACTGTATCACAAATTTTTTTAGCATTTTATCGGAACCTAAGATCGAGATATACCTTGATAATCGATTTAATAAGCAGTCCATCCATCCATCTCCAAAGATCCAAAGATTCTTTAGTAAAGCCAGTTTCAACATTTACATGTTGGTACCATTTACTTAGTGTCCGAGGGTGTGGTAAACAAGTGTTTTAGGTTTTCCTCATAAAATTTTAAGTTTTTGATAATTATAAATGGAGAGTAAGAGCGAATTTCCTGTTTTCTTCGCCATACTTTTCAAAGGTATAGAGATTTGGCTTTGGCAATTTGCCTCTTCAAAAAATCTTTTGATCCTGCACATTCTTCCAAAATAACAGTTTCATCAATATTAATTGATTTTCTTCTTTGAAGATCTTCTATTACATTAACGAATATAGCAATCTTTTTATCACGTCTTCATACCCTTTCGTTTAATTTTTTTTACTTTCTTCTTTAATTAAGAACACTTTTCTGCAAGACTTAATTTTTTTTTATTGAATCTGAAAATAAAACGAATGATCAGGTTTAAAAGACTACTTATAAAACTAATAATAATTAACCTAGCCTATATTACATTAAGTCAAATATTATACAGTTTATTTATACTGACCATCGCATTGATTATTGTGAGATTGAACTTGTTAGTATTTGTTTTTGCCTGGTTGGTTGAAAAATATTTGATAGGCTGAAAATGAACAAAATAATCATTAATTACTTTCAATTTAATTTAGTTAATGATAAGGTCATGTGTGTAAAAAATTGTATCACTATTATACTGTACTAAAGCTATGTTTAATAGCAATTTTATAGCTACGTAAAGTAATATCACACATAGCTTATGTACAGTCAAACAGTAAAAAACAATCAATTTAATTCTCTTACTTTTACTAAGACAATTATAAAACATATCCTCACCGTAGTAGATGTTGACGCACCTTCTAGTGAACAAGTCATTTCTCGACTCTTTTGATTCTTCAAACAGATTTGATTAGGCTGAAAATATATTAATAGCTTTGATACAACTTCTACAAACTATAATAGGATTCAGAATAAGATAGAAGAATACACTATTCTGCTTTATAAAATTATTTACAGTGTAAAAATCACTTACCAAAAGAGTCACGCAATCTTGTTACATCGAAAGTTCTGTAGAAGCATTTTTCATCAAAATGCATCAGAGCAAACATACCAAATTTTATGTCGCGTGTTTATATTTTCTTGACCAATAGCCTCTATCCATTTCTGCTTCGAAATTTCGTTCGAAGGAAATCTATTTGACAAAACACCATTGATGAATAAAATGACAAATGTATTGATATTTCAACACAACCCATGACATCACTAATTTTACAAATGCAATACAACTCGAACTTTAATATGAAAAAACTTCGAAATACCACAACTTAAAACAATATATGTCCTTATAATCGTTCAAAACAACTTTTACTTATATTTCATTACACAATATCGTTTTAGATTCAACAGTAATTGTGAAAATTTAATACTAACCTATGGAGAGTCAATGAAGGTTGATTAATGTTTTTCCTTGCACCGTATTGCTTAACACAACACGAAGGCATGATGTTCCCAACTCTAGCAAGGCTCTGAATGGAACAGAACCAGGTTTTTGTGCGTATTTATCAAAAAATAAACAAAACTGTTGAGAGTTAATAAAAATTTGACAGCAGATCTACCACAGAACTTGGAACTACACTATATAATTTGTGCTTGGAACTAAAGATGGCGATGCCGGCACGCGTCAAAACGCTCATGACGTCACATGAAAATGTTGCCAAAATGTGTACTGTGCAAACACTATCCGTCTCTTTACCCATACGCAAACATAGGTGAGTTAGAAAGAGACAAACATCGATTTGATAATAATGGCCACTACTTCTAGGAGTGATTGTGTTCTGTGCACTACTTCATCCATTCACTCACACTTACGTTTCCTTCATTCATTCATTCAACCTGCAACGCAACGACGACGTCGACAGAAGAACTTGGATGGAATTTCAATACAGAAATAAATTCAGAAGTTTGTGACGTTGACGTGCGTGCGTGAAGTGAGTGATCGTATGAAACGGTCGGTCGGTACAGCACAATTTTGCTGAGCTGAAGAACTCGACGTACATTACTATAAAATTTGTGAACTCGACTCGGTAGTTTCTATAGTATTTGGCTGAAGTTGTACTCGCCTTTCGTCGTGTCTTGTGTTGTATCTGACTTGTCATCATGTGTGTTTACCTACGTCAAGAGTTTCAATTTTGAAAACATCTCATGAGCTCGAAGTTTATTTTATTGCTCTTGCCAAAAATAATAAAGTTAGAAACTTCATTTTAGAGATGCTTTTTAGGTTGCATTTCAGTGTCTAAATTTTTCATTTCGAAGTTCCTTTTATGATATTAAAAGAATTTCATTTAAGCTCTTGAGAACACTTTAAGACTGTACTATATGCATTGTGAGCAAAATGGACCAGAGTGATTTATCTCCTAATACTTCCAATCAGCAGCTGGTGAATAGTGACAATGAGTCTGCTACGGCGCTGCTGCATGAGAAGCAAGGTCGAAGAAGTGATAGTTTGAGGGATGTCAGTTTTGTTGAATACATGACTGTCGGAATATTGTGTTTCGTTAACCTCATCAATTACATGGATAGATTTACTCTTGCAGGTATGTATTAGACTAAGTGTTTTGAATTCGCTTGTAATTTACCAATGCTCAGTGCCTCATCTGCCTTGCTCACAACCAGATAACCAGGCAGATGATGATGATGGCCTAATCACCATCCAAATTTTTCTGAAGTAGCAAAAGATAGATGTAAGTATCCTCTTAAGAGACTTTATCGTAAGTTTACTCTTAAGAGTTCCAATTCATAAAAAAATTAGAGAATAGATCCTATAATGTCATGCGAGTCACTGAAACTTAGTTTCTTTTTAACACAATAACCTAGACTAGAATGGGAACTTTTTAGTTTTATAATACATTGTAATATGTGTTGGTTAAATTTACCAATTTTGATTTAATCAAACTAGTCTTTACTGTATATAGTCTAAAAATAATCTTAGATAAAATTATATAAAAAATAGAAAACCAAATGTCTCTATTATTATCTTACTACACACGACTACAAGACGACATTCTGACCCAAACTTGTGGCCGGGTGATTATTCTCTACGTGAAATAAAAGAAGTTAAAATATTCATTTCTTTATATAATTATATTGCATAATTGCCATTGTTATGTGTGTTTTTTCTTTTTACACCAATCATTTAGACAAAATAGTGTCAATTTGTTAGATAATAGAATAAACAACTTAGTCCCATTGAGGATTGTGGTTGTTTTGATTGTTTTTGTCTAATTTTAAACAACATTGTGTTATACTTACCTAATAAATATTTCAACAATTAATGGAAATCATACATAGAGATGTGAATGTATTATTATAGTTCAAAAATATACTTATGAGCTAGTTCTTTGATATAATAAAGGAAAATTTTAATGACAAATGAACCCTACAGTGACCCTACCAACCTACTGGTCGAGATGAGATGTATAACAAAAACAAGTGATGATAACAATTAATGTAGACATTTTATAGACTTTTGCTCTTTGACCTTGTTTTTTTTTATCTTTATTACCCATATCTTGGTCAGATCTTTAAAATAAACATAATGTGAGCCTGTGGTGTCTACAATACTATGATTTTTATTGACATTACATTTTCCATCTTCACCCACTGCTTTCTTGTACATTAATTGAATAGTCTAATTTTATAGGTTAGAAGAATATATTATTTTTATATACTAAAAGGATTCTAGCAATTTAGAAATAAAAATCCAATCCTACTAAATTTATAAATGCGAAATTATGTCAGTTTGTTTGATACTTTTTTACGTAAAATCTACTGAACCGATTTGGATGAAATTTGAGACGCAGATAGAAGACAGCCTCGATTAAAACATAGGCTACTTCATATCCCGATATTCCCACGGGGACGGGAATCACGCGGGTGAAACCGCGGGCGGCCGCTAGTATTCAAAATGTAAAGGTTTGTATGTTTGTTACCCAATCACGTCAAAACGGCTGAACAGATTTGAATGTTTGGCACTTAGATAGTTTATAGCCTGGATTGAATAGGATATTATTGTCCTGGTATTCCCACGGGAACGGGAACCACGCTGACATAACCGCGGCGGGCGGCCATTATCCTAATCCTAACTATATAATATAATATATTAATAAATTATATAATATACAAGGTGGAAAAAAATACGGTCACTGGAGGGAAAGTACCTTCAATATGATAAAAGCAAATTTTACCCAAAGGAAACATTCCTTCATTTTCAAAAATAAGTTAAATTGCATTCAAAGATTTTTGGAAAATTACATACCTGCACCGGAAATCGAATCAGCCTGTTTTAAGAAAAAAAATACCGGCCAAGTGCGAGTCGTACTCGCACATGAAGGGTTCCGTCTCTCACCCAAGGTTGCCTGGAAGAAATTGCTATCCCGATATTCCCAAAGGAACGGGAACCACGCGAGTGAAACCGTGGGCGGAAGCTAGTTAGTAAATAAATATTGTCTTAATTGTCTGGCCGGGAATACTGGGATAAAATTTGTCTAATGTCCAAGTCATCCAAATCCATCCAGCCACAGTCCATTATCGAGATAGACGAAAAGAGCGCTTCAAACTGTATGAGAACCTAGCGTGTTGAATTTTTTGTGATGTTTAAATGTTATTGACGACGTCGAGCTCTTGCAAGAAAGCACTAACTGCACAATTAACCTTTTTCGTTTCTGAGTGACGCGTGTTTTAATGGCAATAGTTATAAACGGACTGACTTAGATCGTAAAACTTTGACCGTGGATCAAACTTTTGACACGCAAGGTAGTACACTTTTACCGTCTATCTCGATATAGGTCTGTGCATTCAGCTGTTTTTTGGTTGATCTTGCACATCTATAATTTAGTACGAATTATTATTTAAGTAAGCCTCTTCCAAAATACTCATAGATAACTTAATGTTAATGACAATTTAAATAAAAAATAAATTAACAACCTTTTTGGGCGATTGAAGTTAAAACAAAAGTGTGACTAACGTACTTAGGGTAAGTAAGGAAAAACGAAGTATACTCAGGCGGGAACCGAACCCTTTTTCTGGGGTAACGTTATACCGATATTTTTTGGTATTATTATTGTTAGTTCATTCCTCGATTTTTCTTCGAGTTTCCGACAAATAGAATCTATAAGTATCCGTAATCCGTAACCTGCGCATCGTCAACAGTTTTCAGTTGCTGTAATCGATGACTAAGATAGTTCCTAATTGCCGCAACTAGCAACTGTTAATATTATACCGGTTTTTAAAGTTGCCGGCTTCCTCAACCGCCAATCGCAACGCGGCGGGCGATTTCACACCCTCCTTCCCTCTCCCTGTGCTCTTTCTCTCTCTTTTATGTTAATAAATTGGGATTGATCTAGAAAAAAGGGATGAATCCAAAACCGACGATTGCTGCGAATAATTTGTCTTTGTTGGCGCCGTCGACGGCGACGACATAATAAAATAAGAGCAAGTGCTGCTTCTTTGATATCCATCGTCACACCGAACGCTCATCGCGTAGATTTAGCAACTCGGCTATGAAAGTTGCTCACAGATGGCCATAAAATTACGGCAACCGTAAACGTTATAGCAACTATCAACTTTTTACAAGAAACTTTTAAAATGTTGATAGTTTCCTCAACTTAAGTTGCTCCATGTGCAAAGCGCCTTAAACCCGCGCTGCGCCACGCTAAACTTAATGTTGAAACTAACTAACCCGCGGTTTAACCGCGTGGTTCCCGTTCCCGTGGGAATATCGGGATAAAAAGTAATCTATGTTACTATCCGTCCGCCGTCCTCTCAACTAACCCTATGCCAAAAATCAAGTCGACTAGTTGTTTAGTATGGCGTGAAGGAAGGATTAACAACACCTCGCATATATGCGTGTATTATATATATATAATATTAGTTATGATTAGGACGGATGGTCTATTAGTACTGTTAATACTGAGTAAATGATAAGGATCTGGGAACAAGTTAATAAATTACTTAATATACCTAACCTAGTCACAGTAAGCGTTAGATTGAAATGTTATTTTGTGACGTAACATGACTGACGAGACGGTGAAAAAAGTGACAAGCTAAAAAATACTGGATTTGGTGTTTTTCATACTACGGAACGTAGTGCAACCAAATATTTAAAGATTTTTTTGACGACCGGTCGTGTCTTTCCGAGTGGTACGAGCATGAGTCGCTAATAGAATGAAATGATGCGTGGGCTTTAAGGGAACCTTTCGTCCCGAGAACCCCATAAAAGCTACACTTAATTGAATAAACGTAAAAGAATTGATTGGCTGTAAAGGGTTATAGATAGATTATAAAACGTTCAATGTTTTATTCGTTCGTTTTATTCGTTCACAGCCCTACAAATTTTAAATTATTTAAATAAGTCAATTAAATTTACCGATAGCGTTTTTCTAAAATAGGGAGGAAAAATAGCGGGGTTTGAACAAAAACATCGGAACCTAAAAAATCAAAATATAATATCATCATTATTAACCGGACTGGACCCAGAGGGCTAAAAAGCGAGTTGTTTCGTCGAAATTGGACATTCCAATGGCAGTTCTTGCTCACAAATTACGTTAAAGTCGATATTAAGTGGACTTCACATTACATTGAACAATAAACTTACAGTCTACCTCTATAAATCATAGGGATTTCCAATGAAAGTTGAACACGCAGTAAGGGTCGACGTCACGTAATCAGAGGAATAATCTCCAATGTCTCCTCACGTGCGGGTGTGGGTCTGTCGCTTTTCCAGTGTACGGTGCTGGTAGGACAATACCTCGTTTCGAACAATTGGAATTCCATTCAAATCAATTTGTTTATAGTACAGAAGTGGTTTAGTAAAAAAAACTGTAACAATGTTCGAGTTAGTCGTGTTTGCACCATAGAGATTAGAGAACCGTAAAATGCGTGAAGCTTAATTTACCCTCATGATGAGCGTTATCATTAAACTACCAATTTCGATTTGAAAATCAATAATGTTGCGAAGCATTATTTGAATTTTTAGTTTTACCTCCGACACCAAATATGTGTTATGAATTTTGATACACGCTTCCATACATCTGTATGTTACTAGCATAACATCATCATATAAATAATTATAATCGTAAGATTTATGTAACCAGACCAGACAGTCTTATATCTTATATATTTTATATATATATAAAATCAGTCTAGAGCTAGACTCTATCTTAACATGAAACCAACAATATCTAGCTTAATTCCGCAGGAAATTGCGGATTTCTGCCAAGTAACGCCTCGTTCTATCAAAAATCAGTAGTGACAGTGCAGTGCAGAACTAATAACTGCGCAAAATCTTGAGTAGAAAAGTTATAAGTGGTGGTTTAATACGTAGGTACGACTTTAGGAATAGGAACTGTCTACAATAGTACCTAGTAGATACAATCGGGGAACTTCCCGGTTGACCAGTATTTTTTGGGAAACGTTTTCTCGCAAAGTAGGTACTAAGGTTAAATAAATAATTTATTATTCAAATTAAACACCTATTAAAGTTCTATTATTTGTGATATAAAAGTTTTCTATATATCTGTTACTTTAAAAAAAAACCCCCCAAAAAAACTACTGGCAACCGGGAAGTTGTACCTATAAATAGTATTTAGACTACCTAGTCGGACACTCGCAACTACAGATTCGGCATGTGCATCTGGATTGAGGGATCTTATTCTATTTTTGGGTAAAAAATTTGCATGACATTAAGTAAAATTTAAATAATTAATTAGGGTAAATAAATATTATTTTTAACTTTTTAAGAGTATTTATTTGTGTTAGGGGTTTTTAAATTTTAAGTATTATTTCAAGCTTTTTAATATTTTATTATTAATTTCAAATTATCCGTTGCCCAAACTTAGATCTAAGTCAGTAACTGTATGGATATCCCCTTACCAAGACCGTTTCAACGAGCGTAAACATGATATGCGTGCTGTAAGTCTATGAGGAGTTTGGTAGGTACTCTGCAGACCGTGCTGGTCGCTTCATCAGGTCAAGTCTACAATATTTAATATGTCGTTACATAGAAGTCATTAAGTCATCATTACTGAACGTATTCAGTTAGATGACAGTATTCAGTCTCATGTCTCGCTCTGACCGGATTTCGACATGAGACAAATTGCTTTTTTCTAGTATATTTTCTTTTTTAAGATTTATCCTTGGATTTATCACATAAAATAGCACTGTAAAATTCAAAATTTGTAAAAAATTCTTTCGAATTCGAGGATATTTCTCTCATTGATGAAACGACGGTGGCCAAGCCAACACCGTAGAAAGGTGAATATACTAGAAAAATTCGACGTGTCTTCATAGGCATAACTATTTATTAATCTGTGTCATAGGTCTCTGTAGCACAATTGGTTAGTGCATTGTGCACAGTGCACCTCCCGCAACTCAGACGTAACGGCCGTTATTTTTCTAGTATATTCACCTTTCTACGGTGTTGGCTTGGCCACCGTCGTTTCATCAATGAGAGAAATATCCTCGAATTCAAAATAAATTTTTACAAATTTTGCATTTTACAATGCTATTTTATGTGATAAATCTGAATACTGAAAGAGTTTCCATATACGCCTGACTGACGCTAAATAAGAACATGTTATTTCGTCATGTGTAACTCAGAAGGATAATTTTTCAAGTTAATTATACAATAATAAATGTATATCAGCTTTTTTTATTTATTTGTTTGTTTGTTTGTTTGTTACTCTGTCACGCAAAACCGATTACTACATAACCGATTTGAATGAAAATGGCACACAGATATAAGATAACCTTAGTTGAAAAATTGGTTACTTTTTATCTCGATATTCCCTCGGGAACGGAAACCACGCGGGTGAAACCGCGGGCGGCTGCTATGCTAGTAGGTAATAAAATAAACACGAGCGGCTGGCATTGATTTCCTCGGGGAGTGATCGTCATCTCATCACTCACCCTCTTTAATATCTTTTATCTTGATTAATATCTAAAAGTTATCAAACCACAAATTGGCTAAATTAAACACAGTTGCGTGGGGACTAAAGCAAAATTACATATCACGGAAGTCGAAAATTAGGGACAGGTGAAGCTAAAGATTTATAATGCGGTTAATAATATATTTTTAACGACTTCATTTTTATGTCCTCATGACGAAGCATAAAATAAAAGTATTACGGACTTCCTTTTTAGTAAGAAAATATACTTGTAAAACTGTGATACGATATGATAAAACTTATTTTAAAGTAATTTGACGGTAATATTTTACTGTCAGGTATAGGAAAATATCGGGGTGTCCGGTTGGGATTTTATAAATTAAACTTAAAAGTAAATACGAGAAACATCCTTGATCCTATACATATTGCATAGTTAGAGTTAGAGTAGACTTTGAGGTAGGTCGTATAGATAGAGAAGAGATTCATCATTGCGTTATTTGACGTCATTCGTTAACATAATATCAAGTGATAACGTGATCTTTATTATTTAGACGAAAAGTGAGTCACGTGCGTAAGTATAGGAAACAACAGATATAGTAAACTACATGTATGCATGTGAACTGCTTAGTTAGCGTCTGGTGAGTTGTGATCTTACGATACTCAAATGGTTAGTCACCGTCTCACGTATCATTGACGTGACTGTGATTTGCGTCATTTAATTAATCCACGCCCCCTCTTACGCACGCATTCAGAGTCAAATAAATGGCAGTTCAACAGTTCATTATGTATTTTTGTTGCATCAGTCAGTGTGTTTTTGGTCACACATGGTTTCAATTTAGAAAGTGAACAAAGATCCCGCCCCTATTAGTCTGCGATGGTGTCTGAACAAGAAACCACACATAAAATAGTTCGTCTTTTACAGACAATCGCTGGTTTAAAATAAAGAGTATTAAATTTTACACTTAGGCGTTTAGCGATTGCTTGCATCGACTTACATATGAGTACTTTACTTTAAAATTAATTATAGAGGGAGTTCAAGATTATGAACTCTAAAGAATTAATTAACATTTCAAATATATTGAACATGGCCTACTTACAATAAATAATTTATCAGTTGGATTTCCCTTCAACCACTTGTTGAAAATATTGAAATAAAAAGCTAGGTTTTCTAATAGAAATAGAAAAAAATCCATCAGAAATTTAATTGTATCTCTGTGTGTCGCATCTGCCGGATCCTAGTATGATTATTGTAATAATAAAAGGGTTATTGTTCGATTCGGTTTTTAAACAAGGGGTTGACGTGTGCTCCTCGTTTAATGAATAAAATATGGGGAAGCTAACAACGAGTCGTTCGTTGCGCTCAGTGAGGGGTTAAATATGCGGTATCCGATGGTGTTTGATGGAAATAATACTCTGTCATCCTTCCGAACACTCCTTACCACATTTTAGTGTGCGTGCACCTATCGCCTTTGAAGATATTCTATCTCTTTACTTACTTTTATAGTTTATCGTCGAGTCACTTTGTAAAGGCACATCAAAGACGCCAACGTTTAATGTGATGGGAACTCATAAAACTTTAAACGTTCCAAGAAATTGGGTACAACCGCACCGTGGTGCCAAATTTACACGCAGATAGCATTACATAAATGTCATTTCGTTCCATTTGAATCATTTATTTAATGTAGCGAAGTATAGTCAGGTGTCCCTTCCTCTGTCCTTTAATCCTACACGAGCTTAGAAGATAATGGCCCTTGGATTTGTTTCAAATTAATAAAACCAGTATTGTTACGTAACGTAATCCCCTACATTGCTGCATCGTAGACAGGACCAGAGATGAGATGAGTAATGGATTTATGGGCTCACAAAATTTATCAGGATGGGCAGGATTATGAGGCTTAAGTTGCTCGCTTACTTAACCCGACTGTGAAGGTGCCTAAGTGATCTCATGGGAAAAATAGTTTAATATTTAATGCGTTTAGATTAAAACGAAATACTATGACCAGTTTTATTGTTATGGGTGGTCCTTTTATTTATTTCGAAGGTATGCGCCCATGTTATCTGTAAGCGTAGTCATAGTTGTTCAATATTTTAAGTGGTGTATAATACAAATAGTATATTTTGTAGTTTAATATTTTTACTGCAAGCGTTTATTATCATTAACATTTCAAGACTTAAGCCGTTTAGGTACTAGTATCCAATTTAATCAGTAATTACAGTGATATCTTTGATTGGATTAAAGTGATTGAATGCAGCAGCTGCATGCATAAATGTGGTCTTATCAAAAACTCCTGAGCCGACCAGTGCACCGAAATCGCTCCGTCTCATATGTTCTTTATCAAAACGTCGTTATTAATAATGAAGTGAGCGAGATAGCTTGCTTTCGAGGCTGGAGTGCAGTGAGAACAGAATTCAACCTCTGTTCAAGTGGTGATCGAGACCACTCGGTCCCAATTAGTTGCGGTGTGGTACACCTAGCCAGGCGATATTCTATCATACGCTGCTGGTATAAGACATTTTATTATGACTGATAATAATTTCCCAATTGAAAAAGCTAACTAGAGAAAAAGTTTTCCGCGATCTAGGATTCTTAGGTATGTTCATCCTTTTTAAAACAAATTACCTATGATTTTTATTATAAGCCGAATAATTTTTTTATTAATAATAATAGCTTAAAAATCTATTTAACACAATATAAGCTGAGCCTGACGCTATCCTAAAGACCTACTTAAACATCATTTAATTTTTCTCTAGATCTTAATATTTAATTTAATTAAGATATTGTTTAAGATGTGGTACATAATACTTTATGTAATATCTTTTTTTTTCATTAAAAAAAATTGCTAAAGTATTTAAATTAGGTAGGTCGTCAAGAAAAATGCTCTATAAAGCATTTCAATGCTATAAAGCTCATTTACTGTGTTTTATTAACTCTAGCAGACTTCTTATTAATGAATCATAGAGAATTTCTAAAAAGTTACTGATAATTCAGTCATTAATAAGGGCGTGATTATAATAAGTACTGCAACATTTTATAATTTGGGTCGAGTCGCGTACGGTACCGCATACAGGTGTTAGCAAATATTTACTGTAGATAATAATGCATTACTATGATAAAAGCTACAACTTGCTTCTATTTCAGTTATACCAAACCATCTGTAATGGGCCAACGATAAAGCTTCTACACTTAAAAGTTTAATGCACTTGTACCGTAATTAGGGTGACCACGTGTCCCGCGTTTTATGGGATGTTCTTACTGTCAAATAAGAATAATAATTACTACCTGGAATAATGAAGAAAAAAGCTTTTAGAAGAAGCATCCTGATTCTCATCTGACTGAAGTGGAGTACAACAGTTGAAGTGGAAGATTTCGAAACGACCGACAGTTTCTCTGCCACTTAATGTGATAGTGGGCTGAGCAGTCATTGCTCTTTATAGTTTTATCTGAGAATTTGTTTATTCTGCCCTGTGTTGCTGTTTATTCTAGGCTCATACGAATGATACTATCAAAATAAACAACTGCACAAGCCCCAACAGCTTATTTAACTTTGTGATTCTAATCTTGATCCGCATCTGCTTACCGCGGACCTGTGACTTACACACAAATTACTTAGTTTGTTCTGTTTGTAATGTGATTAAACAATTGCCCTGTTTGTTTGGTTATTTTCTTCGGTTACTTCAACTATTGTCCATATTGGCTAATGGAGAGAAAGTTAAAACACCTTTCGCCATTAAGTGAAAGAATGTGAGCGGTATTGCTTGGAATTGAGTGGAACCTTAGATAACAATTTTATCTATGAACATTTCTGAAATACATGTTGGAAACATTAAATTGTGGGTCGATGTAGATATTTTTTTTGCTGGTTCTGAGGGCGCCTTCTACAAACTATTCGAAAATTCTTTTATTGGTACTACACTATTCTAATTGGTTTTGTAATATTACGTTATTGTTCAAAATCAATCAATTTCAATAAAGGCAGGAAATTCTTTTGTGACACTGTGCCAATGTGCTTCTGAAGCCAACTGTAACAACGGATTCGTTAAAGAACTAAACTAAACCTTCACGCATTGATACTCGTAACTTAATAGTTACCTATACTTCCACTTCTTTAAAAAATATTAACTTCCTATCCTATAGCTTTAAAATTCTTGAATGTGGCTAAGAAATAATTATATTGTGTTGTTGTCAATGTATCTCTTAAAACATTTTCATTTAAATTAACACAGTATTAAGTTACTATCAACCCTTTAACATTTATTTGGATAGTGACTTTTCGTTAACATTGTTGTAAATTCTATTAGAGTTTAATTACACCACAAAATGTGTTGACGACTTGCGTGCGGTGCGTGGGTGTCGAATGCTTTTAACTTTAATTGACAACTATTTAATTGATTGTAGGTAACGAATACAGACCATTAAAGTCTGCCCGTTATTAATTTATCATTGATGCTACTATTAATGAGTTTGCAGTTGCTTCAGTTTGGTTTATCAAACAAATGGCAATAACAAGAATTACTATCGTCTACATGCAGTGAAATGTGCTTACTTGACTTCGTGATAGTGGATCCGTCAACGGGGGGATAAGGTTACATTGGTATGTTCCTGGAAAAGCCACTTCTTGTGTCGAGTTACACAATGGTATTCCAAAAAATATTGCAAGAGAAATTTGACCAAATAGTCAAATTTCTCTTGCAATATTTTTTGGAAATTGGAAAACGTGCAACAGTTCAGAAATCTTTACTTTGTTTGTAATGTGAGGTGAATGAAAGACTGACGGGAAGGTAGAAATGGTTTCAGATATTACAATACTTTCGCACAATTTAGTTTTAGCTAGTCAAAGTAAGTATATCGTATTGACTTTTGAGCTAGCGATAGCGTTGCGCATAGTTTGAACAAATGATTTTTCATACATTGTAACATAAAATTCTCTATTTATTCACGAAAATTAAGACGAGCGCGAAAATACGAACTGGCATAATGTTACTAGAGTTTCTCTGCACTGCAGTGGCTGGCTTATGTAAGAGATAGTCTTGACATAGATTCTCTGTGTCGTCCGGTACGCGAACTTTTATACACGTTGTTGGCTACACGTTGGCAAATGTTCTGGTTCACTAAACTTACTATAAATAACTTTATACATTACATGAAATTACTAATAAGTCTATACTCGACAGCATATCAAGTTTGATAAGTTGAATCTCAATTATTATACCTAATTCTTATTAAATATAATAAGAGCTTATTAAGCTTAGCACTAGCTAAGTTTGATGTACTATACACGCCCTGTATGCATTTCACTGATAGTAGTTGATGCAGATAACACTGATAGGTTAATACTGTGGTTATACCATAATCTACTACTAACAAGTAAAAATACCCTATGCTGAATTGTTCAGTTAAGTTTCGCAATCACAAATAACAAAAATATAGATTAAGTATTATCGGAAATTTAACCAGCTTCTGTATTTAAAACTTTCAATACATTTACAGTAATTTACTTTCAGGTAGCACGGACTAATCCAGGGCTCCAAATCAGTATCTCAAAATTCTCAAGTGTTCCTTAAATACGGTTATGCTTGTATATTTTATTTTGATTGTAAACATAAAAGCTCGGCTTGTATATTTTATATTGATTGTAAACATAATAGCTCGCATTGTGTACATTTATGGGGAACTTCTACCGGTGCTTTCAAATTTCATCCAACCCCTGATTATATCCGTCATTTGCAGTTAAAAAGATCGACCCCATATATAGGAAATGAAAAGGGAGAGAATGTCGCTTCCCAGTTGCAATTATGTTGCTGTTCTGGAAATCTTATTATTTCCTGTGGAGCGATGATTGACGTTTTAGTAATGTAAAATTCTCTGCTCTCCTGTTAACGTGTAATTTCAGTAGGTAGGGTTTTCGGACAAAAAAGGTCTTGTTGTTGTCACTAAAAATTAATTAAATACTTATCGGCACAGATTATATAATACTATACTAGATGAGTAAGATCGGTAAGATGATAAATTCAATATTTAGATGTACAATTCAATATATGTAGGTATCTTGTATTTATTAAAATGAACAAACGTACACCTTGGGAATTTTACTTCGAAGGTGTTTGGAATAATCAGTAGGTAACTGAATTTTTGTGTCATACAATAGAAAATTATCATCATCTCATAAAAATACAGTAACCTGCAGCGTCACGAGTCACGGTGTAAACGTTTCGCGCCACATACTCTCGGAAATCTGATTGGTCGGCGGCAATGGCGTGATGCGGTCCCAGCCGCTTCGGGGCGGGCGGTGTGTATGCGTTGGTGATATTGCGATAGTGCTGCCACGTTACGTTATGATGTTATTCTGGTGATGACGTAGCTGTCCACGACACGCGATCGCATCGCACACCTACCTCCTTTGAAGGTCACCTGTCTTCCGACGCGGACGATTATGAAGGAGGAACCAATCGAATTGAATGCCGCAAATTTAAGAAATTAAAAACAGCATTTGATATTAATCATTGAACATTATCACGCCAATCGCGATTGTACACATAATAACTTTATACCTCAATGATAAAGATAAGCTTTATCATATGGAATTGATAACGAGAAACTTTCCACTTAAACCTGATCTACAGCGAGAAATTGTAAAGTATGGAACTAATTTGCGAAAGAACTATCTGAATTTTGTAATGGCTCAGTGCCTTCTAAAATATATCTATAAATGCATAGATACATTTCTTCATTTTATCAATGAAATTGGAATGAAATTGAAGCGCTCATGGCCGTGCTTGACAGACTGATCGTATTCGATCACGTTTGTTAAGCAAGGTTCGGCCCGGTCAGGTGTCGGATGTGCAGGGGCGTGCATTGGTTTTCCAGCGTGGTAGGCACTGTAGATCTAACTAGTCACTTATCCTATCCTGATACCGTATATTATAAGTTTGAAAGTTTGTGAGGATATTTGGATGGATGAATGTTTGTTACTTTTTAAATAGCGCCCTTCTTGCAGTGGGCGGTTTATACTTAAGCAATACTTTTCCTAAATAAGTTGTATTCTTGTATGAAACGCTGCTTGTGTCGAGTAGGCAATTTGGAGACTGCCTACCGGTAGGTATTCAGTATTTAGCGTAAGG
Source organism: Chrysoteuchia culmella (assembly GCA_910589605.1). Taxonomy (NCBI): domain Eukaryota; kingdom Metazoa; phylum Arthropoda; class Insecta; order Lepidoptera; family Crambidae; genus Chrysoteuchia; species Chrysoteuchia culmella. Next base: position 12,057,087 of record OU342651.1, on the reverse strand, counting down.
AAAATCTTAGTGGGTGAGTGTTGAATAGAAGTTTAAACTAAAATACTTGTACTATTCTGTGCTAAAATAAAATAACTTTAACACTTACTGTATATTTAGGTTTTGAATGAGGTAGGCACTGCCTAATTGCCTATATGGAATGCACGCCCCCGCGGATGGGTGACCGTAAAGTGACTTTACAACTGAGCGCTTCGGAGGGCACGTTAAACCGTCGGTCCCGGCTGTTGTCATCTGATAACAGTCGTTAAGCCAAGTCAGAGGCCTTATAGGCGGCTTAATAAACTCTGACACCAGAGGTGGCGACTTATCCTCACTCGATAAGAAAAAGAAGAAGAATTAATGAAAGCATCCCCATAGAATCTAAACCTTTGATAAATGCACGACTCGAATAGCTAGGTAGGTACTCGAAAATGTAAGCAAAACATACGCGTTTTAACAATACGCTTGGCGCTTATTTTCTGCTTATGTATAATGTTTAGTCCACTGAGGTTAAAGCCCCGAATGACCGTGAACTGACCGTGAATCTCATTTATAGACTTGAAATCAGTTTTAGAGTTGACGTCATAACTAGCCCAATGCCGCTTACTATGCACAGATTAACTTAATTTAGTTTACGTAGTCATTCATTCATTATTTTTAATATTAGTAGTGAAGGGATTAGTCATTGATGTATTTTAATGAAGATTAAGTTACTTATCATCACAGTATAAATAACATATTTTTCTTGTGATTGCCGTAGGTACTAAAAAAACAGCTTTGTTGAACTAAATTGATATAAATATAAAACACATCAAATATTTATTATCCTATCTAAACTCGAGGACGATGGTGATTTATAGAAAAATCCAGATGGGAGAAAAAATTTAAAGCGTTTAAAATGAATGATGCAGCTTCAACAAATAACAAGTGACTGGACAATAGGGATTGTAGCAATAAAAGGGATGATTTATTGGGAGTGTCAAAATAATACGTTGGATTTTATGGGGAATATGGTTCACATAAAACTTGCTCTCAGAAAATATGTAGTGTGACGATAGCTTTAATTTTGGTTGATACAATATGAATATAACTCTTTGCTCCTAGCCTCCTAGATGGTGTTTAGAAAAATGATGAATTACATTGTTTGTTTTTGTAATAATAGGCAGGATATATCCATATGTTACTAAAACACCCTCTTTTCTCTCATTAACACGTTAACTGCCGATAGAAAAATAGCACTCTTTTATTCAGGCCATGGGGGACAATGTTGACCGACACTGACAACTTTCGTTCAAGCCATGTCCGACAACGGTGACCGCGCGTCAGGGCTGTTTTTAAAACTCTCTGTAGCGCCGACGGATTGCTATACCAAGATAATTCGCTTAGAAGCTGACCCGCGCGGCCTTCTAGTTTATCCTACATAGCTTGGTTTTTACAAGAGGCTTGAACTTAATAAAAAGTGTTGATTTTTGTAACGCTCTCTAGGGTCTCATGAAATAATGATAAAATAAATCAATTGTCAATAGGAAAAATAGAATAAATGTTTATTTATTAAATTTTACACGTATCAATGGAGCTTCACTATCGTAGTAAAGTTAAAACTAAACAATAAAAATAAAAAACTTCTCAAATTACTTGTTGTCGGTAAGAAAGTACGTGTTGTCTTTTCCATCAATGGACTTTTATAAAACATTCAACACAAAGGTACGGGTTATCAGGACAGTTTACACAAAAGGTGTTGACTTTTTTAGTTTTATTTTTAGCTACTAAACGTCCCTGCGTAGCTACTATATTCTTATAGCAATGTTGACACGCACGGCGGGTTTTACTTGAACGTCCTTCTTTTTTCTTTAGTTGATGCTTTACTCTCCTTGATCTCTGATTTGACGAAGGATCACAATTATCTAAAGATAGAAAACTCTTCATAATTTCTTTTCTAAACTCTAGTACTGAAATTTTCTTACCGGTCACGCTCTGATAAAGAATTAATGAATTCACCATAGCTGTGTTTAAAAGTAAATCTATGACTAGTTTTCTATACCATTTGATGGTTTTCCTCAGTGGTGTTTGATATGCTGTCATTTGGTCTGATAAATCAACTGCACCCTTGGCTTTATTGTAGTCGAGTACAATCTTTGGCTTAGAGACCTGTTTGCGATGTTTGATGACAGTTTGAAAACGCACAGAATGTTTTGTTGATAAAACCAAAACATCGCGCTTGTCTCTCCATCTCAATACGGTGATTCCATCAGCACTCTCTTTGGCTATGTATTGCCCTCTTTTTAATTTTGTAGAAACCACTTCTTTGGGAAAATGCCTGCGGTTTTTTCTCAAAGTGCCAACTAGATGTGTCTCATTCTTCAAAAGTTCTCTCGCTAATCCAACGCTTGTGTACCAATTGTCAGTGTACAAAGTGTGGCCTTTATTTAGTAAGTCATTGCAGAGCGTCATAACTACATTAGTAGGTGTTGTATTAACGTTATCATTTTGTTTGCCACTATAAATGCTAAATTTGTATGTGTATCCAGGTAGAGTACATAGTTTGAATAACTTTATTCCATATTTATGGCGTTTCTGTTTGTTGTACTGCCGAAATATTAATCGCCCACGAAAAGGAACCACACTTTCATCGATACACAAATCCTCTCCCGGTGTATAAGCGTTTTTAAAATTTTCGTTCATTACTTCTACAAAGTCTCTAACACGGTGTAAGCGATCGGTAGTATTCTCCTCATCTCTTTGCGAAAAATGAAGCATTCGTAGTAACAACTCAAACCTATTGCGAGACATAACGGTTCGCGGAAATTGCTGACCAATTATTTTGTCATTCGTCCAGTAATCAGCTATTTTTGGAAGCTTTACTATACCCATGTATAAAATTAGCCCAAAGAATCTTTTTATTTCAGAAAGGTTAGTAGGGCACCAGTTACGAATGCGCGCTGCCTTCGAAACTTCGCTTGAGAGTGTTATTTTATTGATAGCATAGGTATTAGTACATTCTACTATTTTATTTAAAACATTATCCGTCACCAAAAGCGCATAAAAATCAGGTGGGCATTTGTTTATCATTGCCATGCGTAAGTTAAGCCTCATTCCAGGAAATTCGGTAAAAGCAATGACTCGTCGCTGGTTACCTTTAGGTTCAGTCCAGTTTGAAGACGGCAAACTTTCAACTAGGTCTTGGATGGCACGATTGGTTTCAGCATCACTGTCTTCACTATCAGATGATAAGATTCTACGCCGTTTAGATATAGAAGGCTGAATATTACTTTCTTCATCGGAACTTAGATGGAGACTTCTATTCAGCAAATCGAACTCAATATTTTCCAACTGCGTTAAATCTTCTTGCGTTATGTCAAAGTCGTCAAAATTAGCCATTGTTAATAACTCTCAGTAAAAATCAAGTATACATAAATTAGTCAAAAAATGCAACAAGCGCACGCGCCATTGATCGGGAATAACGACTGAAGCGCGAGCGCGGCGTCGGAACCGACGAGCGGGTGCGGGAGGCGCGGACTGGGTGGGCGACGACGTGACCGCGCGGCCCTATGAAACCGTTTTTCAATATTTCGTCCGCTGAGGCCATGGGGGTCAATGTTGTCCGACGCTTAGTAATTCATAAATAAAAGTCAGAAATCATTCTGTGTTATTACCACACACTATTTATGTACATATCTAACTAAATAATTAATAAAAAACAATCGATGAAAATTGGAATAACCGGGATTTTTTAATTGGCTCAGTAGGATAATTAAGCATCGCCCAGCATTGACCGCGTTGGCAGTGAACGTGTTAAGAAAGTCTTGAAAGTGTCGTGCATGTAAGAACAACTTCATTGCTACCGGTGTGTCATGTCAATCCTATACGGAAGTCTTCTGTATATATTTTCTTATTTTAAAAAAATTGGGGATTTGTCTCTATAAAATAAAACCCGACATTTCAATACATTAAGAACTTAATTATTAAAACATCTTTTGTTTAAAAATAACATTAAACATGCTGTATTCTCCTTTCTTTAATCGATAATTTAAAAAAATTGGTTGATCGTTATATTAAAGATAAGCCTGCTGAATGGCTGTAGGCTTGCCAACTCCAAAAAAGGCATTTCCGGGATTACCCAGCTCGACATCCGGGACTTGGGTATATTACGCGGGACACACAACACACCACATACAAAATGGTTAGAAAAAGGTATATATTATTTAAAATCATTTGTTAAAAAAAAGTTAATACAAATGTATGTAGGTATGACCAACATTTCAAACTATAAAATTATAATTATTTTTTAAAACTGTAACTTATTTTGCGATTTTGCGCATTTTAACAATTTTTGTTTTGCAACACGTAGTTATAAAATTCGCTGCATTTTTGGTTAAAATTAATTTTAATTTGTACCTAGTTCAGCCTTGACGTGGTCGACAGACAGCTAATTTCTGCTGTCTGTCCATGCATTTCCACAGAGAGAAAACACTCTATCTGCTGATGCATCTGAAGGTGGTATCGAAGCTACCATCTGAAAGATATGTAGAAAGCCAGGTGCCTCTTTCATAGCAATAAATAATTTGTGCCATTGTTCATAAACGCTTAATATTTTTCAGGGGCTGATTTTTTTTCTTCTATTAATGACTTTAACATATCTTTAATAACACAATACTCATCGTAAAGTTTATTCATATCCAATCGATCAATCAGTTTTAACTTCTTTGCAGCGAGTCAGAGAGTTCCGAAAAACTAAACTTCGATTTTAATGAGAATATTCTTAATACTGACAGGTTATTACTGTCTGAGAAGTCAAAATAATCTTCTAAATATTTCAAAACGTTTTTGTATAACATCATAAGATTTTCTTTTGCCCACCCGCGGCGTCAGGGTACTCAGGGTCTTTGTGCTAATATCTGCTCTATTTAGGTTAGGTACGATATTTACTTATCTCTATCAGGCGATGCCAAGTGTTTGCAAGCCACACCCTTTTGCCACACCATTTTTTCTGTTAACATTCGCAAATACCGATAAACTATATACTAACTTGGACGAATCCAAGTATACTAATTATATAAGATAAATCAACTTCGCCGAAGTTGAAAACGTAATATAGAGTTAGTAATAAATAATAAATACTTAAATAAAATAAATATTAATTTGAAAAGGGTGTCAATCAAAGTATGAATTTAAATTAATGATAATGTAATTTTCTTTGTCCAGGAGTACTAACAGATGTACAGGCAGAGTTCGACATTGGCGATGACAAGGCCGGCTTCCTCCAGACGGCGTTCGTCGTCGCCTACATGATCTTTGCACCCATCTTCGGTTACCTGGGTGACCGCTACTCCAGACGAGCAATCATGGCGTTTGGAGTCCTACTATGGAGTATGACCACGTTATTTGGGTCTTTCCTTACCGTAAGTTTTTTTCTTTCTGCATCAAAGTCATGCTTGTAAAATGTTAAAAGTATTCTCTTTAGCCCTCTAATCAGCTTTGTGACTATTTGAAATTTGCGACTTATTTCTTTATTAGTTTCGGTTTTACAATTTCAATAGCTTGTCGTTAAGATAACTAGGTTACTTTGGTCAAGTACGTGGGTTTAGTCATTCTCCATGCTTTCACTAATGGTAATTATCGGTTGTGCCTTGTTAAATGTATTTAACTTTACCCACTTTACCGATTATAGATAATATTGCACTTTGAACGTTAATGATGCATATTAGACAATAATAAAGGAGTAGTGACATATTTTAAAGATGAGTTATCTATCACGTATTCATGTCACGGTAATAATAACATAATTGTGTATACGTTTTTTCTAACTAAGATGCGTATTAAGTTTTTAGGGTTTAGTTTATGGTTTATCTCTATGTAGTGTATCTAGACTAAACAACAACATAACCACAGCTCCTTTTATGAGGTGTTTCTAAGTAATGTTTGTTTTTGTAGAATTTCACGTGGTTCGCTTTCTTCCGCGGGTTGGTGGGCATCGGCGAAGCTTCGTATTCGACCATCGCTCCTACGATAATCGGCGACCTATTTGTTGGCAATGTCCGCTCCAAGATGCTGGCTATCTTCTACTTTGCTATACCAGTCGGCAGGTAATAGTAGTTTGGAATATATTTTTAACGTTCTGAATATTTTGGTAGCGATTGGGAGTGTTCGTCAGATTTTGATTGAGAGCTATTAACTTGAACGTAGCGCTTGTATCTATATGTTGTAGCTTGTATAAACATGATAAGAGTACAACAAAACAAAATTAATAAAGCTCTGCCGTGAGGAATCAAGTGTTAAGAGACTGAAAGTCCGTATAAATCCTTTCGCATAGTTACCCTATTAACTGAAGGCTAACTTTATTAGGTACCTTATTATTTGGTAAATGGCGTGATAGTGTTGTTTTTATCGTTAATTAATATTTGAAATGTACTTACCTAACCTACATCATATTTCGTGATAAGACTGCACTAAATGTTACATAAGGAAAGCCCATAAGTTTTAATAAATAAATATAACTGTCCCGTCATATCAACCTGTTTAGGTGAGTTTACACAGGCATCTTTACTGCACTTGCCTGTAAAATTTAGCTTTTCTATGGCATCTCTTTAAAACAGGCCATTTCATTTACGACACTTACCTACATTATATTATAATAGCTCAACATTAAAATATAAGGATAACACTAACACGGCTAACACCTCTATAATTACTCTATAATTGTTGTAGCAAATTTAAAACAATAAACTGGAAAACTGGCTAGCTAGGCAGTAGGTTGCTATAACAACTAAATAGTTGCTATTTACATTACAATAATGTTAATGTTTGTCCAAGTGCTGATCAACATTGTGTAGTGTAATGTGTAGGTCGTATCGACCTACTTTCGTCCAATTAAGCGCTAGGTCATTTATACAATTCCACTGTCATCAAAAATTACAATCATCGTAAAAATATCTCATTTTTAGGTAAATCCGAAGTTCAACTTAGTTGCATTAGGTCAACCGCATTTGATCAATCGGTATCGTGTTAGACACGTGACTAGGCAGTTATAATTCTCACGTGGATAAGGTCTTTGTGGATAATAATTATTAAAACAAAATGTCATCGCAATCGCAAATTGACCTTCTATGGTTCACTTCTTTGATCCATATAATCAGCGTAAGCTAACTCTTATGGTAAATAAGAATTATTATTATTATAATTATTAAGAATATTTAGATTTAATTTTTAACGTTTGATAAGTCTGTAGATAAATTATTTCTCGGTTTTTCCGGTAAAGCTAAAACAATAGGAAATCTGAAATATTATTTACATTTACCCCATATCTTTTCCCTAAGAATGATTATTATAAATAACCAATAATTACTTATTATTAGCTTCCTATTATTATTCCTATTAAAGCCGTAACACTTTTCTGCACTTTTTTCGTGATAGATTGATTACTAGATATTTATTTACCTAGTAATCAATCTATATATCTACTAGCGTTCGCTCGCGGTTTCACCCGCGTGGTTCTCGTTCCCATGTGAATATCGGGATAAAAGTATCCTATGTTCATAACCAGGCTATCTACTATCTGTGTACCAAATTTCATCCAAATCCGTTCAGTAGTTTCGGAGCCTATTCAATGCAAACAAACAAACAATCAAATCTTTCCTCTTTATAATATTAGTATATATATTTATAAATAAATATTTTTTTAATATCATTTCCAGCGGCTTGGGGTACATAGTGGGGTCGGTAGCGGGGTCCATAGCAGGGGACTGGCGGTACGGTCTCCGGGTAACTCCCGTCCTGGGGATGACCGCGGTGGCCCTCATAGCGCTGGTCTTGAAGGACCCCGAGCGGGGGGCGGCGGAAGACAGCCACATGACAGCAACCTCCTACACGGATGACTTGCGCTCGTTAGTTAAAAAGTAAGTAATTGTGTTACTGAATGTTACTTTGATACGACGACCTGTTTGGCGCAGGGGTACTAAACCCACCTTCTGCGCCGGAGGTCCCGGGTTCGATCCCCGGACAAGACAAATATTTGTGTGCATGAACGTGTCTATTTGTCTTGGTCTGGGTGCTTAATATGTATATAATGTATGTATTTACAAAACAAAGTATATAAGTATGTTTATCCGTTATCTAGTATCCATAACACAAGTTCTTCATGAAACTAACGTGGGCTAGATAATTGGAGTGATTAAAAAAAAAAAGAAAACTTACTATAATTATTAGGAAAAACGGGATAAGGAAGTGTTATTTGATACTTTTAATAGCCAAGGGCCGCTCAATGCTCAGACAACAAATATTTTGAATAAATGGAAGATAAGTTGTCATTGTCATTCGTATCTTTTTAAGATTGTGAGATTTATGAGTGTCAATTTTATTTTAGTTATTATGAATTAAACCGACCCACCGACCGACGTATTACCCAAAGTCGCGACATAAGGTAGTAACTAATAACAACTTTTTTTTTTAATGAGCGACGGAGAAACTCTTATCAATACTTAACATCATACCTGATGTTAAGTATTGATAAGGCTGAAGATTGAAGCGAGCAACTCCCGGAATCCTCAATGGAGAAGGAACTGGCTATCTAATCTTTAACTGCCGGAACACAACAATGCTGAAAACATTGTTGTTATGGCGTCAGACTTAGATAAGATGGTGGTAGTCAGCCAGGCGGACTTACAACAAGTCCTACCACCAACCAAAAATTATATATATACTTATATCCGAGGATTGACCAGCCCTAAGAGTGGTATAGCTCAGCTTTAGCTGATAATTATGTTTGCAACTTGTTGCTACAGTTGCTATACTTACATCTACTACATATTTATAATGGGAAAACATCCTAATATTCGTGTCATCAAGGCGATCCTGTAAGATGTTGATTTAATGTTTGAACACATACATGAGTGTAATTGCAAGCCAATAGTATTTTATTTGCATATTTTTTGGCAACGTGACTTGTGGCACTTGTTACCATCAGATCAACTATGATGTCACGCGGCTGAGGCTGTGGCTTGCTTAGTTATGTAGTGCCTAAACAATATTTGATAAAGTTTGGTGCTAAGTAGAGTTAGAGCGTGTAGAGTTAGAAGCTCTTCATGAGATCTGATGATAACTTTTTACCATTGCGAGCCATATAGTTTCGTAATTTATATCGATACCTTTGGGTTCAATTAGCATATGATCCAAAACCCGAGTTTTCAGAAGTGAAGAATAACTATATATTTTTATTAAACAAAAATCATATCGTTTTAGGTTTTGAAGTTATAAAAAAATGTCTAATAAAAAAGATTCTTAGACTTGGCTTGCTTAGTCATGAAGTGCCTAACAATATTTGATATAGTTCGGTGCTAAATATAGTTAGAGCGTGTAGAATAAGAAGCCCTTCATGAGACCTGATGATAACTTTTTGACATTGTGAGTCTTATGGTCTCGTAATTTATATGCAACATTTTATATGAAAATGTTTTTTGTGTTCATATTGGTATAGGAAAATTCGGTGCTAATATCGTGATGATGAGGTAAAAAACGACAAATTTTCCAATAATTGGAAACGTTAGTTTGTATGCAGTAACGAACAATTTATTAGTTATCTAAAAAATTGTATAATTAGTTATGACTATGTACATTATCAAACGGCGGGGCAGCAAGGTGAATGAAAAGGCCGGGAAGTAACAATAATGAATGCCACACGCCGAGGAGGTTTCTGTTTCTCTGTTTCTTTTGATTGTTTCTCTGCTAACTAACTTTACTCCACGAAAAATATTTTTAAAAGGTTACCGGTTTTCTGATTATGGCTATTTCCAGTAAACTCCAATGTCTGGCTCCGTGGACATGGCGCCACCATCACACCAAGTGGAAAAGGATTTTTTTTATTACTAACTTATTGGAAAGCGATGCAAGTATATAATTAGCGGTTTTAAAATTTGCAATGCAAATTATGCAACTATTATTGGAGCGATGAAGTAACGCTCGGTGGAGACGGGGCGTGTTGCCAGGCGGTTTCGTCAGCCAGCGGCGTCTGGCATTGCCCGAATTTATCGATATTTCTATCGAAAAACAATCTAACGGACGCTGGTGATATAAAAATAATGCATTACTAATAATACTTTGGCATTTACGTAACAAGGTCATTGAGTTGCGATAACAGTGTCCGCGAATGTTATATGCAGTTGCAACAATATTTCCTTTTGAAAGGTCCTGGGTCCGAACTCCGAACGAGAATAGAACCGAATCTCTTAAAATTACTTACTTTCCCCCACAGACCTATAGGTCTCGATATATCGAGATAGACGGTAAAAGTGTACCTAACTTGCGCGTCAAAAGTTTGATTCACGGTCAAAGTTTTTCGACCTAAGTCAGTCCGCTTGAAACCATTGCCATGAAAACACGCTTACTCAGAAACGAAAATGGTTTAATGTGCAGTGCTTTCTTGCAAGAGCTCGTCAATAACATTTCCACATCACTAAATCTAAATCTCGCTCGTGAAGTCATCGTAGTTACGAATAATTCGACACGCTAGGTTTTATACAGTTTGAAGCACTCTTTTCGTCTATCTCGTATATTGCTCTGCCAAAACGTGTCCGTCGGATGACTGTATCATAGATAGACTGTGACCACACCTCATCGACACGTCACGGATGTCACTGCATTTGGCATTGGTTGGGTCAGTAGCTGATGATGTTGATCCAGATGTTGTCCGTAAACAATATGACAGGTTGCCAAACCATCGCCTACAATAGTTATCGAATATATCGTGTCGGTTGATAAGGTTTAACTATCTGAACTGGCTATCTGCACTTGAAGGGTAGTAGCTGGCGCAATATTATGTTTTTGTTTCGATCCCAATCCAGGGGGGCTAGCGGTTAAAAAATATGGATATGGGCTTCATTTGACAGTTAAATGCCCATATAGCTTAAGAGCTAATTTTATGAGCTGCTTCAACTGTCAAATGAAGCCCATATCCATACCTTATTTTTTTACGGGGGCCCCAGCATGGGAAACCATAAATGCGTTTTACATGTCCGGATACTCAATGTTTCCTTGCTTATGATGTGGTAGAATGTTTATCCAACGTTTCCCTTTACGTTTCAGCCCGTCGTTCATGCTATGCACGATCGCGTTCACGTGCGTGACTTTCGTGACGGGTGCCTTAGCGTGGTGGGGGCCGCAGTTCATATACCTGGGGCTGAATCTGCAAGAAGGCACTGAAATATCCCTGGAGAGGTAAGCTCGAATTATCACTGCGACTTACATTTGATTCGATTTGAATCAGATATGATTGTTGATTAATGATACAGAATACATTTGGTGCGGTTGAAATTAAGCTTTTAAAGTAATAGAAGTATCGATGATAAACAAAAATTTATCTATCCTACTTAGGTATCCAATATATAGGGAGGATTACCTGGTTATTGATTGGAACGAGAGGGTTTTGTGAATAAACTTTTTGTGCTAAAAGCTGAATTTCGAATTCCTTGCTTCCCGTTACTGATTACATTTTTCACAATATGGAGTAGTTTTGATTTTACATCATCTACCTATATCTTACGGTTAAGAGATTCTATAGGTACTCATTACTTACAATGTTAATGTTATGATTCTTTCCATTGTTAACATAACCAATATTTTCGTAGTCAAAATCAGGCATTCTCTAACTATGCAAGCACAAAATCAAAAGATGAAATAGGAGAAGGTAATCAAAAAGTAACTACAGTACCTATCGCGCGGGTATGGTGAGTCTCACAAGTTCGAGCTACTGTCTATTCTGAATGAACTCGGCACTCTGCACGTCCCTATCTTAATATCTTAGGCTGGTTTTAGAGTCCCGAAATGTATGAACTTGCTGACCACCGTCAGAGCTGATAGCTACGCGTTATTCAAAATACTTCTTACAAGTTCAAACGTTTCGGCTGCCAGCGCCGACGGTTAGCGCGACTCTAAAACCAGGCTTAATATCAGCGAGGATGAGCACTATAGTACCCATGAAGGTATAGGTATAAGTGGAGCTAACATTCCTAACACCTACTTGAAGCAAAATTCTATGTTGCGTTATCTCACTCTGTAGAGAATTCTCTCTCTTTGTAATTCATTTTGTTTTTCTTTTTTAACACTAGTGAAAGGATAAGTTAGCATCTTGGATTCCAATTACTTCCACCACCACGTAGAGCATATTTATGCACCATTTGGATTGATTTAACAACATAAATTTCTTACAAACACAGAATTTGGGTTGAGACTTATTTTTTTTTCAGCATTTTACGTGGTGGAAGTAAATGGAGACCAAGATGCTAACCTATCCTTCAACTAATAGTGTTAAAAAAAGGAAACCAAAATTAATTAGAAAGAGAGAGAATTCTCTAGAGAGTGAGATAACGCTACATATAATTTAGCTTCAGGTAGGTGTTCGGAATGTTAGCTCCACTTATACGTATATCTTCATGATAGTTCCTAACGTATCGCGCGGGTTGGCAGTGTGTCGTACAAGTTCGGGCTGGTGTGTATGTTCGCGGGCGCGCTGGGCGTGCCGCTGGGCGCGGCGCTGGCGGGGCGCGCGCGGGCCGCGTGGCACGACGCCGACCCGCTCATCTGCGGCTTCGCGCTGCTCGTCTCCACGCCCCTTGTCTACTTCGCACTCATCACGGTCTCCGCGCACGTTGCGCTCACGTTCTTCCTGATGTTCCTCGGAATGGTCGTACTCAACGTCACCTGGTCGATCGTCGCCGATGTTGTGCTGGTGAGCGATTTCTGCTGATGCTCGCGAATATCTTCTCGTGCGGATTCCAGTTTTCCGTTTTGATTTGGACATAGAGTCCAAACTGCCGTTCGTACCAAGCAAACGTTCGTTAACTTTTTATATTATTTATGGCTTTGTTGCACCAGATAACTGTAGCAGATTTATACATTTTCCCACCTTTAAAGTAGTGATGGAGTTAACCGTTTAAAAATAATACCTGTTATTAAATGATAAATATTTTTATCAGTTAATTTTAATTTTAAACTGGTTTTAATTTGAACCTAGTGAATCAATGAACATTCCTTCATATATTAACAGGTTAACACTTACGTAGTACGCTTCAACTGACTACTTACGAGTCGAAAAAAAAATCGTAAAGAAATTACTTTTTATAATCGTTATTCGATTACCAATGCCACTCTAATTTAATACTTATTCTGAAGGAGAAATAGCGTACAATCGAGTGCAACCTAAAAAATTCAATAAAATTAACAGATTGAAATGGTTGTCAAGAAAAAAACATGCTTAAATGAAAGGCAATTGAAATCAAATTTGATCGTATGTCCGAATCAAATAATTATAATTTTAACTGTAAATGTTTATTTCAATTATTGACTGTTAATGATATTTTTATTTATCTGTTCATTTTAATTAATAATGAATATATTTAACAACTCTCCTTTAACTTTGTCATTAAAAGTTAAATGACGTCTCTTTGGACGGCAGTTAGCCAACTATTTTTTATACATGGTACAAACAAAATGCCACCCCTTCATACATACCCTTGGCTGCTTTACAAACTTATCTCGTATGTTTGTCGTACGTAAAATAATTGTTGTTCAGAACCTGCACGATGAGAATTCGATGTGAGCAAACAATGTCACAGAAACCGCCCATCATGGCTCGAGTTAGATTAATGTTATAATTATTATTTACTTAACATAATATTCCAATGAGAATACAAATTAATCAAATCATAATCATTACCATCCATCATAATTAATATTATTCATTAAACTGGATATCACATTCGTGCTATCATGTAGAGAATGCCGCTTATACATACGTATGAAATTAAAAACCTTTTTATTTTATTCACGCAGATTTTGGTCAACATACCAACAAACTAAAAATTGTATATCACTGTTCAGTTCAAATTTTTAGTTTGTGAATTATATCATCGTGTCGTCCACAATAGCATAACGCATGGAAATATTTACTATTTTAAATTATCTCAAGTGCCATTATTAGCATCGATTGCGAAACAACGTTACCGATGCATGTATTCTTTGGCTTGTTCTTACGTCAATGACATTGAATAAGTTTACCCATACAAATCTTAAAAGTTGGTTAATTTCCATTGACCGACGTAAACAAATGACGACCGTCATTTTTTTCTGATCCGATTCAAATTTGGAAACAAAAGTTGGTCAATTTCCATGGACTGCCTTAAACAAATTTTAATGTCGACCGTAATTTTTTCTGATCTGATTAAAAATGAAACGCCGCGGTCATTGACGCTGGGGCAAAGTTTTTACGCGCGCTTATGTTGCACGAAGGGTGTCGTTAATCTTCGGCGGGATCACGATGGCGTCGGGCCTGTTGGGCGTGCCGCTGGGCTCGTGGCTGGGCGCGGGCCTGGTGAAGAGCTACCCGCGCGCGCACCCCGTCATCTGCGGCGCGGGCCTGCTGCTCTCCGCCCCCGCGTTGGTCGTCGCCATATCGATCACAGACCGATCCTTCTACGCCCAATTCGCCTTCATTATGTTCGCCGAAATCACTTTGAATCTCAACTGGGCAATAGTAGCCGATATGTCGCTGGTAAGACTGATTAGACGAAATGTTTTATTTTGTTTGCTTTTTAGTTAGAATAGATGATAAGGCTGCGGTGCATGGTTTTAGTTTTTTTTACTAATTCGCTTGGTTAGGTACGCGGTGCATGCTTTGCGTAATTTGACTGATACAATTTTAAAAGTAGATACTAGATCTGATGAGATTAGATCTTTATGTAATCGTCGTTCGACGTATTGTTCAAACTTAGTTAGGTTGATAGAACTAGGAATGAGCATGGTACAAATTAGCAGAAGTTTTGTTTTTGTGTTGCATTTTTTAAGCATGAATTGAAGCTGTCTTCCATCCGCACATATTCATGGCTTACTATTGCCTAGTTTAGAAATATCACCATTTTAATAAATATTCTCATTGGAATATTCAGCTGTACATTTTACAGTAAATTGAAAAACAAAACTCGAGGCTGAAGGGCCGGCTTCAATTCATTCGCGAACAGCGACATCTATTGAATTTCGCACTAACTACATCTCTTGCATGCTGTGAAGCTTTTAATAACTTTGTGGTATCAGAGTTCGTGTGTAGATGGCGCTAGTATACTAAAGAAAAATCCTATTGTAAAAAAATACGATAAGATTTTAGGAATGATTCATAAGAAAATTGTTAATTTGTTAGTTTCATAAAGGTAAAAATCGTATGTAATGTGAACTATTATTCATAATGTTCGGTACTATTAAACTTACTTGTGGGCGCTGCCTAATCAAACTGTTGTATTTTCAGTATGTTGTTATTCCACCAAGACGGTCTACCGCGGAAGCCTTCCTAATTTTAATATCACACATGTTTGGGGATGCTGGCAGTCCTTATTTGGTTGGAGTGGTAAATATAAACAAACATTTTCATACATTTTACTATGGTTCACTATTATATCCTACTTATATTATAAAAGCGAAAGTATGGATGGGTGTTTTGATTTTTGGTTGTTTGTTATTCAATTACGCAAAAACTGTTGAAAAGATTTGGATGGAAGGCACACAGTTACTTTATAGCCTGAATTGGAAATATAGGATACATTTTATTATGATTATCCCATGGGGACGGGAACCACGCGGGTAAAACCGCAGACAGCCACTAGTAATATTTATCATTTTGATAGTAGCTATATCCTTGTATAGAAGGAGATTTAAAAATATTTGACTTTCCAAAATAACAAAAGACACCTTGTAATATATATTTGTTATTTCAGTTATCTGAAAGTCTCAAGAAGTCACTGTCGCCGAGGTCGAGCGCAGCACCGACCGCAGCTGTGCAGTTTAGAGCATTGCAATACTCTTTGTTCATGACGTGTTTCGTCGAAGTCCTTGGAGGCATATTCTTCCTCCTCACGGCTATGTACATCATCAAAGATAAATTGAAAGTGGACAGTGCTATTGCTGGTATGCACCCACTTATACATTCTTATTTCTTAGATAGACCCGCTTAATTATTTTTTTAGCTACAGCTTAATTCTTGTAGATAAGTCACCAAAGTAAGCTTTTCTTGAAACCGTATTTTGTTTCAGTTAGCGCAAAAATAATTTAGTTAGTAGGTGAGTGCTCTAGCCAGAATGCCAGTAGCTTTGGAATGCAAATTTAGCTAGAAATTTCTATTATAAATTATTTTAGTTTGTTTTTTTTTCATTATATTGTTTCTCTTTACAGCGGCCGAAGCTCAGAGAAGAGAACTATCGCATAGTTCAGCACAAGAAACCTTGACTGAATAGGTATTTCTGAAAAACTGGCAGAATAGGAATATCTTTGGACAACAAGTTTAGAAGAATCTACAGTTTCAGTCAAATAACTATAATATGATTCGTCATGTGATCGAAACCATAGCCTTTAAAGACTTCCATTATTTTATAGTTAGTTGATTGTAACGTAACACAGGAAGACTGATAAGAAAATGCTGTATGCATGTAAAGGATGGGTTATGAAGAAGTGAAGGCAATATTGTGGGTATAATTAGATTAAGGGTTGAGGAACTGCAGCCGCTCTACTAATATAATGTTTTTTATTTAACTTTTTCCTGAAATGTTATGTTCATTTTCTTACTTCAAATATACGAACAAAAAGCTGTGCTTACGTATTGTTTCCTATTAAAGTTTAAATGCCCAGAGAGAATCATGTCTAAAATATAAAATTCTCGTGTCACAGTTTTCGTTCCCATACTCCTCCGAAACGGCTTGACCGATTCTCATGAAATTTTGTGAGCGTATTGAGTAGGTCTGAGAATCGGCTATTATCTATTTTCTATCCCGAAATTCCACGGGAGCGAAGCCCCAGGGCACAGCTAGTTATATATATTAATATCCAGTAACTTATTAAAAATAATTCGCTAAATTATAATTATTATACTTCACAGATGGTTCATTGCTATTTTGTCATTAATTTGTTTGTATCGGAGTTTTATTTTACCTAAAAAGTATTTTTTTAAACTCAAATTGCAGATGTTAAATCAACACTTATATTTATGCAGGTTTGACTATTTGAGTTGTGTACAAATTAGTTGGGAGGTTCCTATTTAGCAAGATTATCACTAAATTGTCATGACAATAAAATTATATTCATAAATCAATGTCCATTGTTATCATAGCATTTTACGCCAAGATTTCGCTTTCAATTATTGATGATTTCTAATTTATTTATTGTAATAAAATTCAATTAATTAAAATTAAATTATGATACAGATTTATTGCGAGTTTCCTCGTCACAAAAATTATAAAATTTTCAGCTGTGTGAAAACTTTCATGTTTTAATAAGTAGGTAAACTGTATTGAGTACGAGTAAAGACTGAATTAAATAACGATTGCTTTGCTTAGTTAGGCTTTTCGGTTATAGTTACTTAACAATAGTTTAATGTAAATATTGCTTAATCTGTCATGGAATTGAAAGAAAATATAATTTATTTTTAAACAAATCGTTTTATTATTTTACTTCAAATATTCATTTTGAGTATTAACAAATTAACAATATAACAATTGTCATTCTTATCACAATTACTAATTCAAATCGGTGGTTTAATAATTTTAATGCTACGGCGGCGGCGGCCGCACCTGTGTGTATGGCCCCCAAGCCGGCAATACCACGATACACGCAGATGCGATCACATGCTTTAGTGGGCTAATTTTATCGTACGATCTATCGGCCAATGCTTCGCGACGATATAGGCGCAGCCGCGGCCGCAGCATTATCGCGCGTATGACGTCTATCGTACAAACTATCGACATGATAGATCGACCCGATAGACCGGAACGATAGGCGCAGATGCGGCCGTACCATAAGCGTATGCTGTTAAGAGGTAGTGTTGACACAATCACAACATTCCCCAAAGAGAATACAGTCAAATAACATCTAACATCACAAAAGTGAAACTAAGTAATGTTTACAGTTTTAGAAATTATCTTTATCATTAATATCACATTTGCGAATTTCTAAATAGCTGATCTACAGACCAGTAGCTCCATTGGTAATATTAAAAATTGTTGTACCGTGGGGCATGCTTTTCAGGTATTTTTTAAATTCCCCACGGACCAACTAGTTTGTCTGTGAATTGGTCTGCAGGTCAGCGTTGGTTTGATACTTATTAATTACTTAGCTTCAATACAAAAAAAAATTAAAATCCATCAGCAGGAGGATTTCTTATATCAATATTCAACATTTCAATTAAGTACACAAAATCAACAAAGCAGTTATTTAGAAATTAATAACTAAACGACTAACAAATGTAATAAAATTGGTAATCGTCAATATTACCTTATTAGACTTGTACAGTCTGTACTGTATAAGTCAAAGTAGCTCTCACCAAATATATTATTTGGCCGAAGGCTTTTGTTGCTTAGGTAAAAAAATACTTTATCTGAAATCGATTATCAAACAACACTAAGAAAACACCTGGGTACATAGCTTTTTTTCACAAGTGCGTTTCTGATAATGATCAAAATGTCTTGGCATGGCAAAATATCCTTATAACAAAGTAAAAATAGGATCATAAGTAAAATCTAAATTTCAGAAAGTTTAAAAACAAGCTTATGTGAATAATTAGCATTTAACAATACACATTAAAATATTTGGGTCATATAACACAGTCGCTTCAATAACTACAAAATTAACAAAGTAAAAAATTATAATCTTAAAATTACTCATAACAAACATAATGAGATTGATTCTTATTCTACAGAGATTAAAAAATAATGAAATATGAACAATGAAAAATCACTCTTGTGAGCAAATGCTATTACTAGCAGAACTAGTATCATCAGTCTTGTTTCCACTTCCAGAATATATGGCTACTCTGAGTTTCTTAGGCAGAGGTTCACATGAACTATAGCTGTCGCTGAGAGCTCGCTTTCCCGTTGCTACGAGTCTTAATACTGTCACACTATCACCATTTCTATTCTCTTCATCCGACGCAGAGGTAAGTGATAATTGATTGAAACTTTTTGTTTGTGCAGCAGCAGCCAATATATTTTCTACCTGTATTATAACATCTACATCCTAAAACAATATAAATTGGAACATTAAGTTGTAACATTATTAATAAAAATATTTATTAAAAATGTAGGTAAAGATAAAATTTATAATATACAGTTTTTTTACCTGCATCCATGCATGGTTAAGGATTTGGTCAAGAGTGATCCTTCTATCAACTTGCACTGTCAACATCCTTTTCATGAGCAGCTTGGCTTGCAAACTTATACCTTTCCAGTGTGTTGAAGAATAGCGATACTGACCATTTAGAATTTGATCTCTCAACGTCATTTCCTTATAGTCATTTGAGAATGGCAAATAGCCCACTAAGCTAAAAAAAACCATAGTTTTGGCGCGCACTGTTCATTGAAATAAAACAACTTTTCTGGATATGAAAACGCGCTATATTTTACGAAACTAAGATCTAATTGTCCGTATTTTTTGGTTTTTTATTTTCCCGACATTTCGGCACCTTTTCAGCAGCCGTAGTCTCCGGATGACTGGCTACTTACTACTTACTACCCTCAAAAGTTAATTTATTTTTTCGTTCGGATTTAAATACTTATGATTAACAAAAGAGAAAACTAATAACACAAATTGGTAGGACCTTCGAAGAAAGCTGCCAAGAAAACTTCAAAGCGGGCCGACCACACTAAAAATATAGACAGTTAGATCTTAGTTCGTGAAATATAGCTCGTTTAATATCCAGAAAAGTTGTTTTATTTCATACAAATAGTGCACATCATAATATGAACTGGACCTAAATGTGGAATAAAGTGACACCTAGGAATAAAACCGATGCTGTCTCTCACTTCCTTTTAACAAATAAAAGTAACAGCATCACTTTTATTACTAGGTGTAATTACTGTTACTTAACATATTATTAAGACCAAAAATGTATACATACACTTTAAAGACTAGATGTGGTACATACCATACAAATAAAATTACTCCTAGACTCCAAACATCAACTTCATGGCCATAACAGCGCTGTCCATTGGCCCTCAAGACTTCTGGGGCTAAGTAAAGTGGTGTTCCACACATGGTCTTCATGAAGCTGTCCTCTCCAACAAATTTACTTAGTCCAAAGTCAGTTATTTTAACTAAAGTATCCTCTTGCTTACTCTCCAATAGCACATTCTCAGGCTGAAAAGCAGATTTTATTTAATCCTTCAAAGAGTAACAGTTTGATACTGGTAAAGGTAATAACAATGTGTTTTGTTAACAAATTATAGATTGTCTAATTTTCTATAATTTCTTACTTTAAGGTCTCTGTGTGTGATGCCTTGAGAGTGCAGGTACTTAACAGCTAGCACCATTTGTCTGAATAGGAACCTAGTCAGCTGCTCAGTAAGATGACCATGCTTAGTGATCCGATCAAAGAGTTCTCCTCCTTGCATCAACTCCAGAACAATATACACAGCTTCACGCGAGTCAAAAACTTCTTCAGTGGAAATAATGCAGGGCTACAAAATAAGAATGTACAGTATTAATTATTATCAGTATACTTTATTAACTCTTTAATTTTAAATAATTAAGTTTACTCACATGTTTCAATGCTTTCATTATATTAATTTCGTTCATAATTTTTATAGGATCATTCAAGTGGTTAATTTGTCCATTGGTTAGTCTACTCTTTTTAATAATTTTCATAGCATGTTTTGTACATTTTTCCTGTAAAAAATCATAAAATTGTTTATTGTGCATAATAGATAAAGATAGAATTGGGGATCACTTAGCAGATGTTCATTATATCAGCAGGTATAATACTAAAATATCTAAGTAATCACTGCAAATTAAGCAATATAATGTAACCTTGTGTTGTCAATGAAGACAGCAGAAATGTAAGGCTACTTACCTTGTCAAAAACTAGTTTAACTACGCCACAGGCTCCTTGGCCTAAAGTCCTTGATATGTAATACTTCTTTGATATATCGTTTGGAACTTGATCTTGTTCATTTTTGAGAAGATCTTTAAATACAAATACTACAAAAAATAATATTCATTAGATTCAGTTTTATTCTGCACACAGGAGGATCTCATGACAGCATCGGACAAGGCTGTCAAAGTGGCTGAATTCACAATACTGTGTCTGCCATCAACACGCTAAGAAGAAGATTCAGAAAAATATTGGAAAAAATTAACTCGGCCACAAGTGAATTCTCAGACGGGAATTCCCGTCTGAGAATTCACTTGTGGCCGAGTTAATTTTTTCCAATATTTTTCTATTTAAAATTTACCATAAATATAAAAATAGCATTGAAAAATGCAAAAATTACAAAATCATAAAAAGAAAATTCAGTTCTATGAAACTGCATTATCAATCAGCTATATGTTACTACTACTTACTTTTCACAAGTGGATGTGTGATTGCTATCTCATCATTATCATCTAACACTCGGCTATTGCCCTTGCCAATCATAATTCCATTGACAAAAGTACCATTGTATGACAGATCTGTTATTATAGCAGGAGTAAGTGGTTCCCTAAAAATAATATGTGTAAAATTGAAGACGTGTGGTTAGAATATTGATTTGCAAAAGATTTAAAAACAAATCTGTTTAGGTAATTTATAGCCCAAGCTAATAAATAGAAAATTTTGATTACTTACTGTAAGTCCCGTTTGAGGACAAAGTGCTGTTTGCTCACATTCTTGATAATGTTTTCTTTGATAATGCTTTTTTTGAGAACAAATGTACAGCCTAGAGCTCTTCCCAAGGTAAATTCTGGTTGAACAAGATCTAAAATTTCATAATTATAATTAATTTGGCATAGTTTTGGAAAAGTTTTATATCTAATAAAAAATATTATACGAGGCTTACCGTGGTATTCTGGCTTGTTCGCATTGAGCCAGCAGTGTTTGCCACTCAAGGATACTTTCGTGGAATATAACCTTCCCCAGATGGTAGGTATATAAGCCGGCGTATTATTCTGGCTCCAATCAATTTGTGAGTTTTGTGTTTGTGTTTGAGTATTTCCAGTATCAGGCAGTAAATCGTCCCCCATTTTCATGAACCTAGGTATATTAGAACTTTATAGGAGGTAGTCACAAAAATATATTATAGGGACGGAGAAATTTTGTGTAAACGTCCGTCAATTATATTTTACTTATCCCATTATTTAAAATTTAACACTGATTGTAATTCATTTACACGGCCATTAAATAAGCTTACTGCACTACTTTATAAACTCAAATTTTATCAAACACAAGAAAGGAAAGGAGAATCACAGGAGAATGCAATGCAAACAAACAAAACAAGTAACAAGTTAACTTTTTCCCTTTTTTTAGACAGAAGACTACACCACAAACTAGATAGTTATCTAGTCTATGTACACCACAAATTAAAAGGATGTACACAGTACTAAACCGGTATGAAAATTAGCGGTTAATTAAGGTTTTTGATTAAGGTTACAAAAACCACTTCCGACGTATTCGGAATGAGAGCGCCTAAAAAACCTAAATAAAACGGTTTGAGCCAAAACTGCGAAATGTACCTACTAACTGGCGAGTTGATCAGGCTTCGGGTATGCAGTAAAGCACATAAGCTCGCTAGTCGATTTACCAGTATTTCATTCAAATAGCGAGCTTATGTCTACGTGCGTAAGGTCGTTTTTCGCTTTGCCACTCATGTACTCGCGTTGTCCCGTTGTGCTTAGGTACTTATAAAGAGCAGAAAAAACATCTATAAACCGCTTAATTGATTCAAAACCTTTTAAATTTGGCTCTTTCATGAAACCGTTTTTTTTAAGGTTTCGGTAGAGTCAAACCTTAATGAAACGGTTTCTATGTAATCGCTGCTGTACCGGTTTTAATATTAACCGGATAAACAAGCCCTGGGGCCTGTTTCATATAAAATGTTAGTCTAATATTATTAGTCTTAGACTAATATTAATAGGTAAAATATATATATTTGATATAATAATTATCGGTGTGCATTTTGATGGAAAAATGCTTCTTAGAGATCATATAGATATAATAGCGGATAAAGGTTACAAAAATCTTGGTTTTGTAATTAGGACCTGCAAACCCTTCACTAATATAAATGCGATCAAAGCTGAATATTTCGCTTATGTTCGAAGTATTGTTGAATACGCGAGTCCCATTTGGAATCCCCAATACGCTGTTTACTCTGACCGCCTGGATCGGCTACAGAAAATATTTGTAAAGCATCTAAAATCGTACAAAGATAATTGTAAGCAATTAAATTGTTAACCTTGGCTGATCGACGTAAACTGCTGGATTTGTGTTTTTTGTATGATATAGTCAGAAGTAACATAGACTGTTCGGAGTTAATTTCTGGTATAGCCTACAATGCACAGCCCCGCCACGCTCGTCGTCGGGGACCGCCACCACTCTTAGTGGCCCCTAAGAAGAGCACAAAGTACGCGGATAACGCGCCCATCTCCCGATTACCTCGGACATATAATGATGTGTTTAATGGTATAGACATCTTCATTCATAGCAAAGCAACGCTTAAATCCATGAAGCTATAGAGAATACTGGAGGCCAAACTCCTCATACCTACTTGAAGCAAAAAAAAATGACCTTGACTGCATTCTATCTCGCTCCATAGGTCCCCCTCCTCTCTTTCTAAATAGGGTGTCCATACAACTACAAAGTAAAGGAGACAAGTTTAAAGATTATTAGAACTGGTAATATAGGTAAAAACGTATCATATCTGTGTAGGAATGCATGTGTACAGTTTACACAATGATAATAATAGGTCTATCTCGTCTCTTGGTCTAAATATGAAATTGTCATTATGTTTCAGAATTATCAGTTCAAATTAATGTCTATATACCCAGTTTATGCTAGAAGTAACGGTAGAATAGACGAAAGGTATTATCGGAATTAGTATTAAGGGAAAAATCGCGGTGGCTAAATGTGAATTAATTTTGCTTTTTTTAAATTAAATTCAGTAGATTCTTAACATTAAATTAAGAACCTAATTTAATTAAATTAGCTCAATGCAATAAAAAAAGTACATACAAGCTATTTTCAAATCATTCAAAAACTTACTTAGTACTTAGTATGAAAATTCGAATTTGCCTAAAATTCTTCATACAATACGGCAATTTCATACTTTAAGACCTAATATTTTTAAATGCAGAATAGAATAACGTTTTGATAGCAAGAAACGTCGTATTATGAATCGCAACTTTCGAGTCGACAAAATTAGAAATTGACATCCGCCATATTGATATTGATTGATTGACATCAGTGTTGGACTGAAGCACTCTGAGACAGAGAGTACATAGATAATAAAGAGATAGTATTTAAAAAAAAAATATAGTACAGGGTTACTATTAAAAAAAATTTAATGATAATAATATTAAAACTAATACACAGTCATCTAAATCACATTGGTACATTAATTGCTACATTGGCAAGTTCGTCAAAATCAATTTCGTTTTCTTTTTCATTAAATCTTCTTAACATATCATCCGATGGCTCAAACGATACACAATTTCCCGATTTACTGGTTTTAATCGCATCGCAAGTCAGTAAAATCGCATCAATTGATTTAGTTGCCAGCTTATTTCTAGTTTTCGTTTTCGTCAAATTTACTTTACTGAATACTCTCTCGCAGTCTGCATTGGCGTGTGGCAATACTAAACAATCGAGAGCGAATTTTGAAATATCTTCAAAAGGTTTGTTTTCAGTCAAATCACACCATGTGTTCAGTTTAGACCAAAATATATCTACCTTTTTTACTGACTTTATTTCATCAGTTAGTTCCGCCAAGGGAAGTGCCCGCCACTGATCGTCTAGACTTTGCAACGAATTTATATCACCAAGATTACATATTCTGGGAAACGCAGATGCTAAAGGTAAAATAGACGAAATGGTCTCTCGCGTTTTTTGACTTAACGCATTTTTTGGACTTAAACAAGATATAAGAATCAGCGGTGCATTATTAAAATTCCACCTTTTTTTTATCTGTAACGCAGCTTCAACCAAAAATTCTTTGCATCTATGCAGAAACTCTTTACGTCTCACGACACATGCCTTAATATCAGGTGAGTTTATCTTTGAGGCTACAGATATACCAAGATATAGCTGTTCGTCAGACAAGTGCCTTCTGGTGTCAGCGGGATCAATGTCGCATAGCTCTACTCGGTTGATATGGCCTCTGTCCATGAAACAGAGTAGGATATCTTTATATAATTCTTTAACTTTTGGATCCAACTCGGTTACAACAACATCAGCAGACTGAAAGTACAGATTGAAATTATTAAATTTGGGAAGCACCCATACCATGAACTCGTAATACAATTTTATATAAGGATCACATAATAAATCCAGTAATGTTTGGCCTGTTATCAGGCGCTCAGACAAAGCCATATCTGTAAAATACAATTTGAGAGCATCCCAGTGTGTCAATATTCTTTGAACTACTTGTCCGAGCGACAACCATCTGGTCTGCGACGGGTGTAACATTTTTTGAGGCTTCAGATCTAAAAATGTTTGAAACTGTTTTAGTTGAGCACAGCGCTTGGAGCTCATTTTCAAAAATTTAAATATGCCTCTCGCCAATTCCTCGCATCTATTTGGCAGTTTATGGCAAGCTGCACTGGCACAAAGATGTATGGAATGACAAGTACATTTCATGATTATAATTCCAGGACAGTCTCTTAAGAACCTACTCGCGACTGAATTTTCGGAGCCCATCATAACGCTGCAGCCATCGGATCCAAAGCCGACAATATTAGTAATAGGTATTCCAAAACTCGTAAAAGACTGGATTAATTTATTGTAAATATTTTCAGCTGTTGCTCCTTGATTTGCCGTTTCCGGATCGTCACTGCTAAAAATCTCGTGTAAATTCCAAAATTTGCTTTTTATTTTACCGTCAGATTCATCATAGTAGCGGACAATCACGCATGAACTTTTAGAAGTTGATATATCCGTGGATTCATCTGTGAGAATACTGAATTTAGTACTTTTCAACAATTGCGCTAATATTGATTTATAACTTGGACTGATGGATTTGTACACGATTTTGGCATTTTTTTTCGAGTGAAATTGGTTTCCCTGATTATTTTTGAGTCTGGAACAGCTTCTTTCAATAATTTACCTAAATGATCGGAGGCGTTAAATGCAATATTGTGTTCTGCGAAAAAAGCTGTTAATTTAAATTCCAATTTTCTTGCTAAATTTATTGTGCTATGTTCTGATGATGAAGAAGTACTTGCCGCAAAGAAGGACGAAACCGGTATGTTGCCACGGACAGTTTTGGTGTTTTTTACGTGCCTTTTGCATTCTGCGTGCTTTTTTAAAATATGTTTTTCAGCCACCATGTTTACTTGGCAAAGTTTACATCGTGCTTTATAAATGTCCTTAGGATCACTGGCTAACCATTTAGTGAACAGTGGATCGTTTTCCCATTCCGACCTATATTTTTGCTGGCGATGTTTCTGCTTTACAACAATATCACCCTTATACGTACGTTTTCTTGGTGTTGAAGACTCACCTTCAGTTTCACTAGAGTCACTTGACATGATGATATTATTTTATCTCAAACTATCAGTTGTTTTTAGCGAAAACAGTTACAAAATGTCTCGTCACATAGGTACAATTTACGACATGCATGAACGTTCACCAACAACATTACGTATTGAAATACTCTGGGGGGAAATCCCCGCAAACAGTCTCTCAGACCAGTATTCTTTGACACAGACTATAGAGTTCCTTCCTCTATGATAAAGTAAGTGCCCTTACACACGACCGATAAAAAATAAAAAGTTGTCTTAGTATGTACGGACGGAACTGTAAAATTATAGTACAATAGTGTACTATCCTGGGCTTTGGATAGTATATAGTACAAAAGGTGATATTATAGTACAAATACTATAATTATAGTACAGAATCCAACCCTGATTGACATAGACACATACGGTGTTACCATTGTATGAGGATGCCGGTTACCACAATAATGAGGAAATTCAGAAAAAAATAATTGAGATGATTTAATTTATGGAAATAGCTTAATTTTAATGAAATATACTTTAACAAATTACAGATTGAATTACAACTCGGGAATATTGAATAATGAAATTGAAATGACTGCGTCAAAAGTTACGAATTTCTATTTATTTGCAGCTAAGTACGTATGCTGCTACGCCTATAGCATAATAAATTTTTGCGTATAATTTTTTACTAAAGATTTAAGTTTTTCATATTGGCTTCGATTCCATAAGCTTTCAGGTCTAATGATATTAGTGACGTCAAAGAGATATCATTTATCAGTGATGTCAAAAAGTTTATAAACAGAAAAATGCTTACTAATATTATTATTATTATGAGTCTAATAATATTAGCAATTAATATCGTTAACTATTATGAAACAGGCTCCGGGCAAATTTAGATTTATGAGATAGCCACACTGGAGTCCAACGAAAGGTCAATTGAGGTTATACCTACTTGGCTTCAACTTTAAGTACTGAGTTTGGCCTCCAGTATTCTCTATAGCTTCATGCTTAAATCAAAGGCGATTGAAATACTCAATGGTTCAACTTGATACTGAATGGTATATGTATTATCACAATTATACGAGGGTTTCGTCTGAAGATATTAGTATAATTCACACTTTGTAGTGTCGCTTGTACCTGTTACCACTTAGCACATAATTTAGAGAATTTACCAAAATAAAACGTATGTTACTTCCGGTTGTACAATTTCATCCCCAATATCGCCAACGGTCTAGTCTGTGGTGTTGCCGGTCCGTTTTCCCGCCATTACACTACATTACTATATAATTTGTGATGACTGCCACTGCTCGCCCTTTCCAGCGAACCAGCCAAGCCTTCATTTAGTTTAAAGACAATAAATTATTTTTGATATTTCCCTAATAGGGAGTTATTGTAAAGAGTTACAATGACTTTAGGGTGGGTGGGACTCCTTACTAATATCTTCAGACGAAACCCTCGTATAATTGTGATAGAACTTCACGTACAGGTAAGTTCGTTTAATCATCAATTATACTTCAGGTTTCGTCTTCAATATTAGTATAATTCACAATTTGTAGATGTTTAGAGTAAAATTCAAGAAGGGAAATATCAAGAATAATAAAATTATACTGTGTACATATTATATATAAATTATTAATCATTTTAATTTACAACAATTTAAGAAATTAATCAGTATAAAATTCGATTAATTATTTCACATTTCAGCCTTATTTAGGTAAACAAATCGACTTAGCATAATCAGAACAGTTATTAACAAAGTCAAAGTCAATATCATTTATTCAGTCTAGGCTGTTACAAGCACTTTGAACCTACGCCATCGGTTCACAAACCCTACGGCGGGAGACCTTGTAACGAGAAGAACCGGCAAGAAACTCGTCAAGGGCTGTTTTTTCTCCCTGTTTTATTTCATACAGAGTCGTCAAATTGAAAAGTGACCTTAACATATCAGTAAGGTCAATTTCCATCACAAAAAGAAAATACTAATTATAATGTTACATTTTATGGTTATTGTAACCGTAAACAATTTTCAACTGGCAAAGAAAGACTTATCTATCATACATTACAACATTTCTCGCATTACAAGATTACTGTACTCCAAGTTGTGAGGAACATACAGATCAGTATTAACAATCGACTTATTGTAATATTTCGCAAAGGCAGAAGAGTTACCAGACCAACCAGCTGTATTGCGTATTGCATCAACATTAATAACTCGCCTATAGGCTAATGACGTAGACGCATGTCTAGTGCTATGCCCAGTAAAAAATTATGTCTAGTCCATTATTACTTATAATACATTTGAGCCACCTACTTATAGATTGAGATGTAACTGGATTATATGGTTGCCGAAATGAAATAAATAAATAATCTGACTTCCTGAGAGATTTGGTACGATCTATATATGACATTAAAGTATAGGCAGGGCAAATCTGTGGTTTTTCTTAAAAAAATGGTAAACTTAAAAGAGTTGAGCACTTCTTTGTTAATTGTTCAAGAGTTAACTGATCATGAGGGAACAAAGAACCTAAATTGTCTAGAACTACATTTACGTCCCAAGTAACGTTGTAATTCACCAGCGTTGGTCTAAGCCTATAGACTCCTTTGCAAAATCTAGCAATCATATCATTCTTCATGATGTCTCCTAGAATTAATGAGCAAGCTGATCTATAACTATATAGTGCCGTATTGATTACAATCATTGTACATTTCCGTAAAAAAATCCAATATTGACGTTAGTGATGGGTCAAACAAATCAACTCTTTTATTAAACGCATAATAAAACCATTTTTTTAAACAAACATTATACTGGCGAATAGTGTTATCAGAAAGGGAAGCTTATTAGGATATCTATCGCCGGAGGTGGAACACCCCTTTTTAGCATCGCCGTCCGGATAAGACTGCGGCTACCAGGGTAGTCGTGTGCTGGATGTTCCGCGCACTGGAATCGGGAATAATGAACAAACGTGAGGTTAACATTATAGTATTTGATCCAATCAAACTTGTGAATAAGGGGTACCACGGTTGTGACAGCCAAGCCGGTACAACCATTATTTTGTTTTGTTTACTACTAAATAATTTAAGGTCCCAAATCATAATATGGTAGCTGTTACAAGTTTGGTATCTTTGGTACCTATGCTGCCTCACTGTCCGGTTTGTCCTTGTAGGTATTATTGTTGTAATGCATGAACACATTGGATATATAGATAGATATAATTCAAATTTAAATTAAAGTTGACATAATATACTTACATAAAAATTTAATGATCAGTAGGGTAACAATTAAATATTTTTTCAATGACTGACTAATGAAAATCGACTATAATTAATTAATTGGAAATAGGAAATAAATATTGCATTATTTACATTGCCATCGTTTAACGTTAAACCAACATCTGCGTTCATATTTGTTGGATTTTCATATAAGTTTTGATATAATTTTGTTTGATATCATGTTTACTCTATTACGAATATTATGCTATTAACATATTATGTTACGTTAAATATTTAACTCTATTACGAAATACATCCAGACATACACACACTCACATACATACACGTACACACACATCACATACACACACAATGTTTACTGCCCAGGCTGATATTTTTGTGTCGTTGTTTTTTGTTCTATTTGAGTTATTGGCTTAAATTTTTAAGGAAACCTGTAATTGGTCTTACTATTATAGTGTACACAATTTTTGTTAATTATATTTATAACACTGTTGGTTTACAATAAACAAAATAAAATAAAAATAATACCCCTCGCTTCTTTATTTATTATCTTTCTAAGGGCTTTCAAAATACACGACACGGGAGGGAAGGCATAGAAATAATATCTTGACCAATTCATCGTGAAAGCATCTATAACTTGTGCTTCAGGGTCTAAATTCCAAGAAGCATAATTATCACATTTTTTATTTAATCGATGCAAATAAATCAATTTCTGGTAAACAGAAATTAGAAGTTATCAATCTAAATCCCGCATCTAAATGTACTCATTCGGTATCTGGGTGATTACGCCTTGACTCTCTATTAGCAATTACGTTATCAGCTGATCTTATATACGATGCAGTAATATATATCTTCCTATCTTGGCACCATTGCCATCTCACCAAAATTACTAGAGATAATTTTGGTGAGATGTGGGAACTGAATACCTCCCATGTGGTTGATATAGCTTACTGTAGTCGTATTATCTATTCACAAAAGAATTTGACAATTACGATTACAACTCTAAATAATTAATATGTTCTCTTTTTCAATTAGGGACCATTGGCCGATTGACCCTCACAAGCTGAGCCCCACCCCGTTGTTGAAGCGTCAGAAAAAATGTCTTTACTATAGATGTCATCTTTAATTCTGTGCACAGAATCATCGATGACACTGATCCACCACTGAATATCCGACAGTAAAGAATCTGGTATATTCATGTAACGATCATAATCAACGTCACTTCGTAAATTCAAGAATTTGCATCTCTCCAAATCTTTAACATGCATCCAACCGTATTCTACAGCCGGGCAGGCGGACACTAATAAGCCAACGAGCTGAGCGAATCTACGAATTTTACAACGCTTTATGTTTAAAAACTGAATCTAATGCCAATAACAATTGCTTAGTTGCATTAACATTAGCAATCAACCAAATGTCATTTAAATAACAAGATAATATATAACCACAGCTTCTCAGTAATTCATTACTGGTTTTAGCAATTTTGTAAAAATGTATGGAGCAGTCCACATAGTACATAGTCCAAAAGGTAAAACATTGAATTCATACATTTTCTGTGAACCATCTTCCATCACTATATTAAATCTTAAATATTTACGAGAATCAGGGTCTATTTTGATCAACATGTACTTTCAAATCCATAGTGGCCATAAAACAATCTTTCGAAATTAATTTTAAAACCGTCCGAATATCCTCCATTTTAAAATGGCTAGTTAGCATAAAATTATTTAACATTTTTAGATTTAAAATAAATCGCATAAATAAATCAAATAAATAAGAAAGACTCGAGAAACAAACTGTCCCGGACAGGGGTCACATAACACATTCTGCAATAGCGCCGATCGAAAGCAAACGTCGCAAAGCCGCGTTATAATGTTCCTGTTCCGTTTTAGAACGAATCATAGTGGTGTTCGGGTGAGATTGAACCACCGGATTAGTAAACTTTAACTCGTAACCTCTCACCCACGACAGGAGAGTTCGATCGGTCGTGATCATGGACCACCGGTCGACGTACCGACTCATTCGCCCCTCATAGCGTACCTCGCAATCCTCGCTTAGCGCCTCCGGCTGTGACGTGGCTGCTGCGCTGACGCGGCGGAGGAGCTCGCCGGCCGACGCGTCGGGGGCGGCAGTGGCGGTGGGTAGCGCGGGCGCAACGCGGCGGGCGCAACGCGGCGGGCGGGCGCCGCTGCGACGACGGCGCGGGTGCCTGCCTCCGTGTTCCGCCCGTCGTCCTCCAGTTTAAATGTTTTGGAACAGAATCAAAGGATTTCTTATGCTGCTTCTTTAATCCAAATCCGATTTACTAACGGCTTTCGCCACCTTTATGGTTTCGTCTAAATCGTCCCCGAAAAGCCGTTTTCCGATCTTTGTTTTAGTTAGCCGTTCTCACAATTCTTTCTTGAGAGTGTTTACAGGGAAAAATCTTCTAGTAGCAGCGCTATTGTATTGCATATCGCATAGTAGGAGAAGATCGTGATCGGGTTCCGTGGAATTCAGTTGACGAGTGACGGCAAGGCTGAGACACGATATTACCTTGGCGACACTCTGCTGTCGTGCCTCTAAGGCTTTACCCCGTTTTATATGCGATTCTGTTAATGCGGCTTTAATTTCATCATTAAATATTGGAGTTGCTAAGGATTGACAATTTTCCGGTATAAAATATTTTTTAGCAAACAACGATTGTTCTACGATGTTAGAGAATGAATACATGGAATTTATCCTGATTTTTCCACCGATTTTACACTTCTTAGTTAGCTACCCTTTTCATTTATGTTGTATGTTACGGGGAATCCCTCAATAGCAAGTATGGATAAGTAGTTAGTTATTACAGAATGATCCATATATTTTGGGGAATTTCCAACAACTGTTATTAGGGGTTTTCCGTTCGGGAATTCACCTTATTTGTCTATAAAAATAGGAATTCAGGCAAAAAATATCATAAGTAACAGTAAGATTATTTAGTTAAAATGTTGTCTGACGAGGAACCGAGTACAAGTGCGAGTGGAAAAAGAAAAGAATATTGGTATAAACCTAAAGATCGGAAAAAAATAATTATATTAAATTCGTTTAATATAAACTAGACTCTTAGTTATTTTTTGTTTGATAAAATAAAGAATTTGATTGAATAGGTATTGTTTTTTTTTCTACCGATTTTGGGTGCGAAAATACCGATTTTAGTGGGCAGCTCTACAGATTTCGTACTAAGAAGTTCGAGCCCACTGAGTACAGCAGACTATGGACGAAATAACAGTTTATGGTAAATTTTAAATAGAAAAATATTGGAAAAAATAAACTCGGCCACAAGTGAATTCTCAGACGGGAATCGATTTCATTGATCGAGAGCATTGGACCGGATTTCCAAAGGTCGCGGGTTCGATTCCCGTCTGAGAATTCAATTGTGGCTGAGTATATTTTTTCCAATATTTTTCTATTTAAAATTTACCAAAGTATAAAAATAGCATTGATAAATGCAAAAATTCCAAAATCATAAATAAAAGAAATAACAGTTGTTTGGATTGGAGCGTTTTTGTCGATTTTGTTAGAAGTTCGCCGTTTATCAAAATATTTATAATAGTAGGGCAGATTGCTAGATCAAATAATTGTTATTAATGTGGACACGTCGGACACAAGGAGACAACACAAGCACTTTTTTCCAGGTGCTACTACTTAAGTACCTACCTACCAAGCTAAGCTTTAATTTTTGATATTAACCAACAGTCCTCCAACACCTTCATCGGCCATCTTGGATTTAATAGGGGTCATTTATAATTACCGATTTATCTCAGTTTAAAACTGACTTAAAATCTCAATATTGGTGTCAGAATACTGGCTAACAAATATAACTAGAGATACAAAACACATTTATGCGCCCTAGTGGTAAGGCGGCATGCGGGACGGTTCGTTCCGTAATGACGGCTGTAATCCTGCATTGCAAATTGCAATATTTTAGAAAATAGTACCGCAATACGTCTCTTCCGTCCCGCTTATTGATAAATTATTTAATTTTGAGTAAAAAAATAATAAATAAATATGTTGACTATGTACAGCTACGTTGTTTTTTTTATATAGTAGCAATAAAAACACAATCTTTTTGAGAATGAGATTAATATTTTTGGTACTTTATTAAAAAATAATACAACAATTAAATAAAAATAAAATATAACAGAAATATCAAATAGAATAGTAGTAATACTGTGGTATGCCGTACGATTTTAATAATTGGAAGTTGGCATAGCCGCAGCATTGGTAGGGATCCTACCTTCTGCTTAAGTAGAGGTCCCAGTCATGTCTATTCGTGTCAAAAATGCAAAAAGTAGGATACCATACCACAAGTTCATAACGAAACTTATCCATGGTATTGGTAATTGCTCAGTAATTACCCTTAAGCTAGAATCTGGCTGAAGTGAAGATTGGTGACAGATGATTGGTGTGACTGTTTGAACAATGATAGGTATTATTCTTTTTTGTCGAAGTTGCCCAATTCATATGACGGAAAAAAAACCTCCATTCTCAAATATCGCACATTGTTTGTTCAGTAAAGGTAAATGCTAATTTTGAAAGCGTACGTAACGTGATAATTACCCATAAAGAGAGCTCACGTGCTATGTCAAGTGATCCAGATTAACCAACCGTTGACAGGACGTTAATTAAAAGTTAAAGCCCTATGGAGTTTTGATGAAAGCGGATTTTTTATGTCTTAATCACATAACAGAAAACTGTTCTGTGGCCTTAATACTTATTTACATGTGCCTATTAGAACATACACAAGCTAAGTTAAATTAAGATTAAAGGAATGGAGTTAAATTGTATACAATAATAATGAACCTAATTTGATAAAAATAGGAAGTAAGTAGATAGGTATAATTAAAAGTATTTTGTTTTTACAGACCTAGACCTTTTACCTAATACGTATACTTTCTACACTCGCGAACAAAAAGAAGTATAAATTCTTCTTCTTATGTTAAATTGAAAGGTGACTGGTCAATCTATCAATGCACAGCCCAAACGACTGAAAGCTTGATATTTCGCATAAAGATACCTTAATCAATGTAGGTATTTACTAAATAATGATTTTTGGAAATTCCACTCATAAAGGGGTAAAACAAGGGATGAAGGTTTATATGAAAGTCCGACAATTTCGAAGTTAGGATCTTCAAAATTTGTTTTTAGGATCACGTTTCAATCAATCAATTTATTTATACAATACAGATATTAGATATTTATAAAATGTCCATTCATGTCTCGCCAAATCGGCATGCAAATGTCAAAAATATATTTAAAAATATAAAATCAAATCAAATTACTTATCTACATAAAACAAAGTCATATACACAAAAACTATATATTATCACAGTCCGAAATACTCTTTATAATGTCATTATATGTTACCAGTAATTAAAATAATCATCAATAGAATAAAAACATTTTTCTTGTAGTCATAGCTTCACTGACCAACGGAATTTTGACATTGGGAATGATTTGAACCCATTTGGTAGTGCATTGAAAACCTTAACACACATTGCTGGACAGTTATTAATGTACAGAGTAGTTTTGGGATTAGGACTATATGTAAGCCTGTCTGGATACCTCAAGCTCCTGTTTGAATTATCCTTAAAAGTCCTAAATAGGTGTTTGTTGCATTTCACAAAACATACCAAATTCAAAATGTACATACAAGGCAGTGTTAAAATGTGCAATTTACGAAATAGTGGTTCACATGATTTATCTGGAGCTAAACCATGCATAGCTCGAATACATTTCTTCTGAGCGACAAAGGCCCTATTTACATCAGTACTATAACCCCAAAGTAGCAGTCCATAGTCCAGTGCAGAGTAAACATATGAATAGTATGCTGTTAAAAATGTTTGTTGTAAAGTAGTTCTACGAAGTTTACTGAGAAGGTAGATATAGCTATTAATTTTGGTACATACCTTATCAACATGAGTCTTCCAATTTATATTCTTATCTAACATAATTCCTAAAAATTTTGTTTCTTTAGTTTCTTTTACAGGGTGAATTTTATAATTTATACAGAGATTATTAGAAGGTGTACCATAATTATTAAATTGAATGAAACATGTCTTATCTAAATTTATACATAAATTATTTAATGTCGCCCAATTAGAAATTTCGTCAATGGTGTTATTAATATTAGGTTTATAATATTATCAATTTCAGAATTCTTATCAGCTCTAACAATAACTGAGATATCATCAGCAAATAGTACACATTTACTCGATATAACATCTGGTAGGTCATTAATATACAAGGTAAACAAAATTGGCCCAAATACTGTACCCTGAGGAACTCCAAATGCATTATGCCTCTCACGAGATTTAAAGGAGGTTATTATCCCTTTTTCTTCAATATTATTGACTTCTACATATTGAGATCTATCACTTAAGTAAGAAGCAATTCAATTCAACACTGGTCCTCTCAGTCCAAAATTCTCCAATTTCTCTAATAGTATTTTATGAGACACAAAATCAAAGGCCTTTGACATGTCAAAGAAGACTACTGTAACTTTCTTTTTATCATTGACACCTTTAACTACATTACTTATAAGATCATAACCAGCGATACCCGTCGATTTCTTGTTTTGAAAGTCGTATTGTTCATTTTTAAATATATTGAATTTTGTAACGAATTAATAATAATGATTAAAGCCTTTTCAAATATTTTGGAAAACACAGAAACTAAAGTAATTGGTCTATAGTTGGTTAGGTTTTTAGTATCACCCTTTTAATGAATTGGTTTGACCACTGACTTTTTGAGAATTTGAGGAAATGTGCCTTTATCAAAGGATAAATTTATTAAATATGTCAAATCCTTCAGATTTCGTATTATTTAATGTCATTATTAGTTTAGGAATTTCATCTTCGTCATATAGTTTCAAATACATACTATTGCTTAAAATTAACTTATTAGTATTAAGACAATTATTACTGTTATCTACATTAGTTGAGTCAATAAAATGATTGTTAAAACCTTCAGCCGTTTCATTCGGATCTGTTACCAAGCTATCACTCACATAAACTTTATTAATAAATCGATTGTCAATCTTATCGGTTTTGTCTTTAATAATGTTCCATGAAGCACGACATTTTTTTAAATTCATAATGTATGTGTCGTTGTTTATTTTTTGTGCTTGATATATACAACTTCTTAATAAATTCAAATATTTATTATACCTATTTTTGCTTTGAGTAGATTTTGTTCTGTAATAAGCAAATCTAAGTTTTCTTTTTGTTGCACAACTTTTCCTTATTCCTTTCGACATCCATCGAGGTCGTCGGAATGTATTATTAATACACACCCGAATTTTAGGAAAACACAGATTATAGAACAAAATAAAAGGATCATGAAAGATTTTAAAAGCTTTGTCTAAATCTGGTTCTGCAAAAACTTCTGAGAACGTTAAGTTTGATAAACATTGTTTGATTTTTTTTATATTTTCATCAATATAATCACGTTTGAAAAAATAGTATTTACTATAGAATGATCCTTTAACTATTTTAGCTATTGGAATATGAAGCATCTGAGCTGTGTCATGGTCTGATAAACCAAGAGGCAGCAATTCCGAAATTGCATCACTTATATTGCTAAAAATCTAATCTAAACATGAATTTTGTCTTGTTGGGCGATTAATATGCGACGTTAATTTATAGTTTATGATTTTGTAATTTTTGCATTTTTCAATGCTATTTTTATACTAATGGTAAATTTTTAAATAGAAAAATATTGGAAAAAATTTACTCGGCCACAAGTGAATTCTCAGACGGGAATCGAACTCGCGACCTTTGGAAATCCGGTCCAATGCTCTAACCGCTGAGCTACCGAGACTTGCGAACCACCGTCAAAATTCTCCAATACTTTTCTCAATAGCTCAGCAATGTTGGCATTTGCATCTTAATCGATCGTTAAAACACCGGAAAAGATGTTTCTTTCGAATGCAAGGATATTTCTAGCATTGTTGTAACAACGCTGGCCTACAGCGTATTAAAAATATAAAAGTATTGGAGAATTTCGACGGTGGTTCGCAAGTCTCGGTAGCTCAGCGGTTAGAGCATTGGACCGGATTTCCAAAGGTCGCGGGTTCGATTCCCGTCTGAGAATTCACTTGTGGCCGAGTTAATTTTTTCCAATATTTTTCTATTTAAAAATTTACCATAAGCATAAAATTAGCATTGAAAAATGCAAAAATTACAAAATCATAAATTGTTGGCAGTTGCATCTTAATCGATCGTTAAAACACCTGAAAAGATGTTTCTTTCGAATGCAAGGATATTCCTAGCATTGATGTAACAACGCTGGCCTACAGCGTATTAAAAATATAAAAGTATTGGAGAATTTCGACGGTGGTTCGCAAGTCTCGGTAGCTCAGCGGTTAGAGCATTGGACCGGATTTCCAAAGGTCGCGGGTTCGATTCCCGTCTGAGAATTCACTTGTGGCCGAGTTAATTTTTTCCAATATTTTTCAATTTAAAAATTTACCATAATTTACAGTTTTTCAACGGATCAAGGAGCCTCTGCTTGTGTTTCGAGTTTTCCATTAAATTAATATTAAAATCACCGCAAACACAAGTCTAGATTTACGATTATTTTTAAAGATAGTAGGTGCTCAAGTTTCGTGAAAAATAGGTCTTAATCATTTATTTTCTTTTTAGGAACTCGATAGATACAAAAAACTTTTAGGTTAAATCTTTCAATAAATGTACCACAACATTCAAGACTATCTTGGCTTATGTTATTGAAACCGTCAAGGGGCTTAAAATTATATCTTTTTTCACCAATACACATACCCCCCTCGCTTTTCTTTGGTTTTAAAAATAAAAGTCAGATGTCATGAGATGTGAAAGTGCTCTAGAAGTTTATTACAATTTTCTGAAATATCTGTTATTGTGCTACTTAAAAACATTGGCATACAACAAGACGTCTAAAATCACGTGATAGTGTTATTTCTGCAAAATTCCAACAGGTTTTCAGTGAAATTAGTGAAAACTTATCACCAGTAACAATTGACACTTAAAAAAATATTTTACTACCCCCCCTTATTTTTTGTTTATTTTCTAACTTGACATAGACTAGCTAAGTAGTCATGTAGTTCATAGACGATTAGTGTTACCTTATAAAAAAATCTAAAATACCCGAAAAATTAACCTTACCGAAAGTGGCTGTCCAGGGTTCCAGTAAAGAGAATGCTCCAAAAGACAAGAAATCTTATCTCTCTCTCTCTCTGGGGTCTGGTCTCTGTGGTCAGCATCAGGGTTGGATCTGGAGCGGATGATTTGCCTCCACCGGTTACGGTCCAGCGCGTCTCTTACGACCGTGTATAGTTTGGAGTCTTTTACTTGATCGGTCCATCTTGTAGGTGAGCGACCGCGCGATCTTTTGCCGTCGGTGCTCCCGACCACAATCAGTTTCTCTAGGCTGTCTTCACCTCTGTGACCGAAATATGAAAGAATGCGTTGCTGGCATATGGTTGGATAGACGAGTTGTAATTTGGAGCTGGGTTAGGATTGATGCATTAGTGCGTTCGCTGTCCAAGGTATTCTTAGCATTCGCCTCCAGCACCACATCTCGAAAGCATCAATCCTTTCTCGGGCCAGTATCGTCTACGTTTCAACTCCATGCAGGAAGATTGAGAATACCAAGGCTCTTATCAATCTGATCTTTGTTTTGATATCAATACCTCTTTTCTTCCAGATGTTGTTCAACCGGGTCATAGCATCCTTTGCCATCCCGATTCGTCATTTTATCTCGGGTACACAGCTGCCGTCGTTACAGATTTGAGAGTCCAGATAAATGTAGTGGTCGACGATGCTAATGCCACGAATGTTGCAGGTGACATTCGATAACGTTCCGGCTCGATCCACTATCATCACTTTAGTTTTCGCTCTGTTCACTGCGAGACCAACGTTGCCACTCTCCACCTCGAGTCTGTGGAATAGCTCACTCATATCTTCCATAGATGTTGCCAGAAGTACGGTGTCGTCAGCATATCGAAGATTTGACAGTCTCTTTCTTATGGGGAAACCCTTCTCCCAATCTTCTATGGTGTCCATAAATGATGTGCTCTCCATATATGTTAAACAGTGCAGGGGACAAGATGCAGCCCTGTCTCACTCCTTGTTTAGTTGTAAACATATTTGAGCAATCAGTACCTATACCAATGAAGGAACGATTTTCTGAGTATAGGCTTTGGATTATGGCAACGAGGTGTTCAGGAGCTCCCATTTCAAGTAAAATATGCCACAGTTTGTCCCATTGCACGCAGTCAAAGGCTTTTGTGTAATCGATAAAGCATAGGACCACGGGGCTGTTGAACTCCCTGCTCTTTTCGATGATTGGCGGATGTTAAGAATTTGTTCCCGTGTTCCCTTGCCCTTAACGAAACCTGCCTGCTCCTCGGATATCTGTCGGCTTAAAAAGTGGTTAAGACGTCGGTTGGGTATATGGAGAAGGATTTACTCGCATGAGATATCAATGCTATGGTCCTGTAATTCCCACAGATTTTTGAAGAGGCTTCCTTATGGAAAGGTATAAACACCGATTCTGTCCAGTCTTTTGGTCATCTTCCAGTAATCTCGGTGATATCCTTTCTACCTTGTTGACCTAGGTTTTTTAGTAGTTCAGCTGTTATAGCATCCTTACTCGGTGAATTCTTGCACTTAAGAGCTTTGATGGCGTGCTCAATTTCAGATGGTAGAATTCAGTCGACCATGTAACATTAGCATGAGTAGGGTCTAAACACAAAAAAACCTTATCGGATAGTCATAAAAAATTATACTATACTACACCTCATGCTGAAATTGTAAAAGCAATCGAAAGTACTGGTAATAAAGTTCAAGGTGAATTTCACCTTGAACTTTATCAATGCCCGATTTGGTCCGAGTCCGGACGCGTATATGGCTTTCCGCCTTATCACCTCGTCCCCACGAAGGGCGCCGACATCGATACTCCTTTTTTTAATCTAAACCTCGGAAAACCCGTATCCATGTGGGACCACCAGAGGGGACGAATTAGAGACGGGATTACAGCGCCTCATCAAATACAAATTCTCTAGAAACCCGTGTTCACCACGTCAATTATAGAGCGACGAGATAGATACGCGTTTTTTAAGTAATATGCTCGTATTACCGTCAAAATCCCGAAGCGAGCTCGTCACTATGATGTGATGAATTGGATATACTTACGTACAGCCCTATTGCATTGTATAATTTGCTTGCGAATCAGTTGTTAACAGCGATCTCTATTGGCCTTTCTATTTTTTCACTAGCTTACACTTTATTCCATTGTGTAAGAAGAATGAAGTTAGCTAATTTACATACTGTCTGTCCTTTTCTGCAGTGTGCTTATTTAACGGCTTTGCGTATTAAAAATTTAAAAAAGTGTAACCCAATGGATAGAGACCAATTTCCAGGATTAAGATTCCCTTTGTCATGGAAATAAAAATAAGTTTTGAAGAGGGTAGTAATTAACCGATCGACGAAAAACTTTTTGTGCGATAAAAATACTAGGTGAGCGACTTAGCCGCCAATCTAACATACCTAAACCAGTTTTCCGCAACTCAACCTAGATTTTTAGTCAGTCAATTTAGTATTTTTTTGTCGACAACAATTTTTTGTTCATAATATTCCTTTTGAATATACATGTACTACTCAACCATTATAATTTAGTGCATGATTACTAAATTTACTGGAAAATATAAAAAAGCAGAAAGCTGATTTTTACGTAATACACTACGTATTTTGTAGGTACGATTAGGTATTGTTTGTATAGTATAGGTAGTAGGTAGACTTATAAGTAATCATAATATCATATAATACATTTAATCAATATTATTCTAGATTGTGCTTAAATTCCCTGACGCTAAGTGAGAGACGTAGTAAATACGGTTTTATAATACAACATTAGAAGTATGTTGGTATAAAAGTCTACTAGAAGGTCCCGACATGGAGACGGGTTTCTCGAGGCGTGACCGTTTGAAGTAGCTAAAAAGCCGTATCTAGCACGATCCCTCGAGCGACCAGGTGAATACGAGTTTCCAGACGTTTTCGCCCAGAAACCGTATCGTCGTCGTCACACATCAAGGGGACGAGGTGATAACGGAAAGCCATATACGCGGTCCGGACAGACTTCCAACATCTTAATATGGAACAATCGGTGAATAACAAAAATAGTTAAAGCATTAAACACATCTTCCATCAGCAAGTAACTATCGAAGACGCTCGAAAAGCTACGACAATAGTGCAATCCTAACACCGCCAGTAGTAAGGGCATTCAAAAACAACTGCATGAGATCATTCAGGGCCCGTATTCACTATGACCACTTACCGATTCCTTGCTCAAACCACGCCGATGTCGTATTTGTTTTCGACATTTTCAAAATTCGTTTTCTCTATATCACTTACAAATTTTAAAGTTATTTTACTTGTTTGATAATGATACATCTAGTGACTTTCATGTACTTGTACAATAACTATATAATTTGCGAGTAACATGTAGAAAAGGACTTTTGAAAATGTCAAAACTAAGTACGACATTTGCGTGGTTTGAATAAGGAATCGCTAAGTGGTCATGGTGGTGGTTTAAGTGTGGAAGCGGACATAAGACCTCAGATTGCCCAAAAAAAGATAAAACACCCCAGCAAAATGTGCGCTCTGTTTAGGCGACCATCCAGCCAACTTACAAGGAAAGAGATGTCAGTTAAACAAGGAGATACTGGAGAGGAAGAATAATGCTAAACCAGTGAGTAGACTTACCAATGCTCAGAAGGACGCTACTGTTCCTGTCATGACAAATGAATCACCCCTTCACTATTCCAGAGTTTTCAGCAAAGACAGCATACTAGAATATGAAAGTTCAGTACTGGAACAAATACTCACCAAGCAAAGTGAAAAGATTGACTTGCTAATACAACAATAGGAACACTCCTAACTCTTTTAACAAACGTTATAACAAAAATTATAACTTAAGTAATGGCTACTTTAAAAATAGCATCTCGCAATTCAAATCATTTTTAAATTTTAACAAAATATATATGCTTCTAATTTTCGAATCTCATCTAAGAGACCAAACGGTAAAAATTAATGGATAAAGTCGACTGCACTAACCATCCAGATGGAACAGGGCACGCTGGAGCTGCAATTATTATAAAAGAAAATATTAAACATCACCCACTTCCTGAAACGAAATAAACTAACTACAGGTCACCTTAATATCTGTGCTATACAGGTCAGGTGCATTGAACATTGTTGCAGTTTTACTG
The DNA here is from genome assembly GCA_910589605.1 of Chrysoteuchia culmella. Taxonomy (NCBI): domain Eukaryota; kingdom Metazoa; phylum Arthropoda; class Insecta; order Lepidoptera; family Crambidae; genus Chrysoteuchia; species Chrysoteuchia culmella. The sequence continues at coordinate 12,014,123 of OU342651.1, read as the reverse complement.
TGTCCACCACGCCACCGTATAGACAGGGATGCACAGCACAGACTTATTAAGACTAGGGGCCACTCGGGCAAATCATGAACTGATGGCGGGCCGCCAGAAGTATAGGTAATTAAAGACAATAAAGAATTGATGATAATGTATTAAAATTGAAAAAGAATTTATTAATTTGAAGCGTGGCACTGCATAGTGCTTACAATCTTTTTTATATTTGGCTCAAATTTACTTGTAGCAACACGTAAAACTGCTTCCAAACTTTCATTTGCAAGGCGGTTTCGATTTTTTTGTTTTATTATTATTTAGTATTGAAAAAGTTTGTTCACATATTTATGTAGAACCAAATAAGCTGGCACATTTAAGAGCGTTTATGCGCAACTCTTTGTACATATTTTTATCAATGCAGTGGTAAAAGTTCAGCAAGTCTCCTTCGTTGAATTTGTTGCGTAAATCTTGGTCGTTTTGAATGTCGATAATTTCTAAATGCATTGACTCTGGCGCATTTTCAACTGAAATCGTGAAAGGATTGCTGAATATGTCCAAAAGAGGTTTCACTTTTTTAAAGTCCGAAAATCTGTCTTGAAAAGATTTAATCAAAATATCTAGCTTTTCTACATAACTGCAATTAATCGCAGTTTTGTTGAATTTTTCAGCCATTTTCTTATAATTCGGAAAATGATTGTAATTTCCAGAATTCAGTTGCGATCTGAAAAGTGTCAGCTTGCATTGAAAGGATGATACATGAGCGTAGAGCTAGGATATCAGTTGATTTTTGCCTTGAAGCCGTGTGTTCAAGACATTCAAATGATTTGTAATGTCAACTAAAAAAGCCAAATCACACAACCAATCAGGATTTTTAAGTTCCGGGACATCCCTTTGCTTTTCCGCCAGAAATATTCCAATTTCTTCCATTAAATTTAGAAATCGTTCCAGTGTCAAGCCACGACTTAGCCACCTTACTTCTGTATAAAACAGTAAATCTCCAAATTCGCCTTCGATGTCATCAAGGAATTGTTTGAATTGCCTGTGATTGAGTCCTCGTGATTTTATGAAATTTACAGTCGAAACTACCACTTTCATGACATTTTGAAATTCAATTTTTTTAGAACAGAGGGCTTCTTTAATGCAGTGAAACTGCATGAGATCTTCAGCGTTTATGTTTTTTTCTTGCAGATACTTTTTTAGCAAAGTAACTAGCCCGGAATTGACACCAATCATCGAAGGAGATCAGCATGAACATTACCGACGCACGCACGGCGCACCGATAAGCGCACTTAATAGCGCGCGCGCGAGATTCAAATTACTTTTCGAACATATTTTTTTTGGTTTTATTCTGGAATAGAATTCAATATTTTTCGAATGTACCAGAGTATTATTTTCCCTGTCGGCGGGCCACCAGTATTCCACCGGCGGGCCGCGGTCTGTGCATCCCTGGTATAGAGGAAGATATGTACAAGCAATTTTATAATTCTCTGGGTACCCGATTCATAGCTGACGAAGACTGCAACGCAAAACACACTTTTTGGGGCTCTCGACTTACAACAACTAGAGGTCGTGACGTGCATCCCAGTTGTAAGCATATTCTACTGGAGAGCCCACCTACTGGCCAACAGATCCTAAGAAGATACTCGACCTCGTGTATTTCTTTGTATCTGGTGGAATCTCAGAATTGTACATCAAAGTGGAGTCATGCATCGATGGTTCCTCTAATCACACAGCGATAATATGCGATCGAAGTGCCTCAGTCATATATCGAGAGCCTAGGCAAACTCTCTACAGTAGCCGAACTGATTGGGAAGCATTTAGAGTATATTTAAATGAAAAAGACAGTCTTGGGGGTCTGGACATATCTCTTAAAACTGCAGAAGAAGTTGAAAACGCTGCCTGCTATTTAACCAACTTAACCAAAACCGCTGCATGGCTGGTACATGACATGGCAAGTTCGCAGGAGAATAACTACTCTGTGGAGATTAGAAATCTAATTAATGAAAAAATAGGGTTTAGGCGGCAATGGCATACCAGTAGAAATATGCAAGATAAGCGAGCCCTGAAAGCTCAAAGGGATTTAAAAGAGATGCTTAAGAAAAATAGCAACGCAAACTTCAATCACAACTTAAACTGCTTTGACCATACAATGCAGAATATTACTCATTGTGGAAGATGACCAAAAAGTTTAAAAGACCTAAAGATCATGTGCCAGTGTCGAAATTCTTCAATACTTTTATATTTTTAATACGCTGTAGGCCTGCGTGGTCACATCAATACTAGGAATATCCATGCATTCGAAAGAAACATCTTTTCAGGTGTTTAACGATCGATTAAGATGCAACAGCCAATAATTTATGATTTTTGAGTTTTTGCATTTTTCAATGAAATTTATAAACTAATGATAAATTTTAGATAGAAAAATATTGGATAAAACAACTCGCCCACAAGGGAATTCTCAGATGGGACTCATGGGTTCTAGTCCCATCTGAGAAGAATCGAACACAAGGATATTCCTAGCATTGATGTGACAACGCTGTCTGTAAGCCAGCGTTGTAATTAGCCAGCGTATTAAAAATATAAAAGTATTTGGAAAATTTCGACGGTGTTTGCAAGTCTCGGTAACTCAGTGGTTAGAGCATTGGACTGCATTTGGCAGGTAAACCTGCCAAATACAGCTTACGTGCTCCTAAAACCATATCTCGAGGACCGATATTTTCAGATAAGAATTGGAGAAAGTGTATGTAACCATACACTCCTAAATCTTAATCTAGTATTTACTTTTGATTAAATTAAATAAAAAACCATTTACTTCACCATTCTAACTAGTTTGTTTACTTTTTTGATTTATAAAAATTAACGCTGGTAGTTAATTCATAAAATATTACTGCGTACCCTCGATACTGCCAACATCACAGCTTGGAGATTTCGTATTGTGGCCAATTCAAGTAAATTGTGGAAACTAATTTGTTTTTATTTAATTATTTATATATAGAAATATATATAACAATTGTTTTTATTTTCAACAGGCCACCACATACCTGTAAATTGTTGAATTAATAATACGATTAGGGAGAGTAATGGGTGCAATTTGTTATATTTTAATAATCTTATCCTAACAAATATTATAAATGCGAAAGTGTGTTAGTTGTTTGTTTGTCTTTCCTTCACGCTCTAACTACGCATTAAAAATATTTTTAAACTGCTTATTTTCCTGCTGCCTGCAATTTTTTCCAAAATCTGTGAATTCAAATTTTTATTTTCTAAATAAAATAAATTAACTATCCCGTCAGAGCGACATGAGACAAGTTGTTTAATATTTATCAAATAAGGAGAGTTTCCTCAGAACGTGTTCATGTAGCTACAACGGTTGATGTACGTGCCCTTCATGTCCAATCCTAACTTTCCACCGACCTATATGCAAAAACCGTTATCGTGTTTTTAGACCAGGAGCTCTATTTTTGATTCACTCGTATCGAGGTTTCTACTAATTTTCGTGCGACGTTTGAGTTTCCGTTTCTTCCGTACTTCCGTAATAGCGACCTTGCACGTATATACATAGCTTCGCTTTTCGTCTGTAATACCGCCTCCCAACCCCAGCGCGCGAGGGGCAAAGCGGAAAACGACCTATTGTAACGGTTCTAAAAACCGCACACTCCTAAATATTAATCTAGTACTTACTTTTAACTAAATTAAATCAAAACCATTCACTTCACCATTCTAACTTGTTTGTTTACTTTATTTTGTTTTGAGAAAACTTCACGATGGTAGTTAATTCACAATGCGTACCCTCGATATTGCTAACTTCACGGCTGGGAGATTTCGTATTTCGGCCAAGTGAATTAGACTACAAAAAATATTTTATTTCTATTTAACTATTTATAAAAAATCTACATATTTTTCAATGTATATCTATTATGTTTTTGCAAACTTTAATATTCCTTACTTCTTTGGCCATAGACAAAACACGTGTGTAGATTTTTCTTACACTCCTCATGTGGTCTATGCTAATGACTAAACATTATTCGCCTATAGAATTTGAGAATCATCTTCCATTCCACTTTAATTTTTGACTAAAGAACGTTCTGGATAGATTTTGGTATAAATTTCGCATCTCCAGCGAAATCTGCCTCTTTCTTCATACTACGGCCGTAAAGTCATTCTATTTCACTTGTGAATTCGCGATCCCCGTACTAGGGGTCGTATCCACCTGCTTCGTTTGCCGTCCACCACCTCGACACCTACCTGCCGAGCGCTCGCCTGTTCCGGCCTACCCCGGAGCAACTCCACTCCGAGACTACGTGCGCACCACCACTCCGAGCTTACCCTCCGTGCTACCGAGGCTGAACACCGTGCTCCCCAAGCGAACGTAGTCCGTTACGTCGGACTTCCGCTTCTGCCTCCTCTAGGCAAAGCCAAAGCTAAGTCCCCTTCTTGCCCTCGCGAGAGCTACCAATCGGAGATTCCTATGAATCCACACCTGAGCTTGTAATATCTTATACATATAATTATACTTGTTAACCACTTATAGTGTTTCTTTTCTAACTTTTCTGCACACCGGTGCTTAACGCGACCGGAGCGTGGTGTCAGTGGCGCCTTTCTCGCTCAGGGTTCTTCGCTCAGTGGTTCTCGCCTTATTTTTTCTTACTTTTTTATTTTTTGTGAAAAGTGGGTACCTATTTTTTTTGTCACTTTGTGAATTGAGTTAACTAACGGCCACTAATCCGTTGTTAACTGCCACCTAACCTACTAACGGTTGTGTTGCTGCTATAGTAATCCAAATTTTTGTGTTTTTTTTACTTAATTGTTCTAAACTTAGACTGTTTTTTTTTATTAACTTCACCTTATTTAGTTACCCACTTAAATATTTTATCTCTACGATTGCTTAATCTCGCACACACTCGCCTTAGGTTTTTACTTTCTTTTTGTGTTTTAACTATTGCTGAACGCGCGATTAATTTATATCTCTTCAAAAAGCGGAACTTGAATACGAGGTCTCCTTGCGTGGTCAAACACCAGCTGAATCTGTCGCTGAGTTGCGGAAACAAATTTCGGTATTATCTAAAGAATATCCTTCTGATACTATGTTGTGTTCTCATTTACCTCCGTCTGAGGATATTGAGGGTGTTCAGATTTCACTTCAGAAATCTTTACTAAATCTTAAAACCTTAAAATCTAAATATAATAGAAATCTGTTTTTGAGGACTAAAGGTTTACTTAACCAAATTTACTATCGCTTAGATAGAATCCAGTTTGACGAGGACTATGATGAAACCTTAAGAGTCTAGTTTGTCCGAATGTCGGGAAAATTTTGAGTCTCAGATGAGTGACCTTAAGTCCTTGGCTCCTGCAAGTGATGTTTCCGCAGTTAAAATCAATGTTAACGATTTGGAGAAGTGCATAAATATATATATAGACCAAAATAAAAGTATGATACCTAACTTTACTAATATTAAATATGATGGCAAGACTTGTGTTCGTTCTTTTTTACAAAAGCTTGCCGAATTCGTTAAATCAAGAGACATTGGCTATGAGAAGGTTCTGTCCTTCGGTCATGAAATTTTTACGGGCGAGGCTCTTCCTTGGTTCAGTAGCATTAGGCGCCAAGTGAAAGATTGGTATCAGGTTGCTGAAGCTTCAATAGCTGACTTCAGCCCGAAAAACTTCGACGCTCAATTTTTGTCACAAATTAGGTCGGTTACGTCTTCAGGGTAAGGACGAGAATTTTTTTATTTATCTGGCGGTTTTGGACTGCATGTTTTCAAGGCTTACTAAACCTTTGTCTGAGGACGAGAAGTTCGAGATTTTGTCAGGAAACATTCTACCCTGTTACGCCAATGTGTTAGCTTCAGCCGGAGAAATCTTAAGGAAGTCTGCCAACAATACGAAAGGGTTCAGACCCAATTTTTTAAACGCAGTGAGCCTTCTGCTCGTAATTGTATACATCTAGCTAATGAGTTTGTTTATCGAGGAGAATCTAGTGCTCCTTCTAACTGCGAAAAATCTAAGCCTCTAAATAATTTTCAAAACACTAAATCTTATGTTTCCGCTGTATCTTCTAAAGATGTATATTGTCCTAGATGTCGTCATAATACGCACAGTTTAAAAACTTGTACCCAACCAAGAGACATTGTTTGTTTCAAGTGTGGGAAAAAGGGTGTACGCACTCCTGATTGCACTAAATGCAATCCAAAAAACTAGTTTGTCAGGATTGGAGAACTACTGATCTCGAAATTCGAGATTTTCTAGTCGTTGCACTGAGACTGCATGGAACCAATGGCTTAGTTTTATCTCTAGCCTGTCTCCTAGCCATTCCGTGTCTCCAATCCTGGATAAAAATCCTACTTTTTCTCGGCCCTATGTGAATGTTAATGTCGGTGACAAAATTATTATCGGTCTGTTAGATACTGGTTCCGGCATAACATTGTTAGGGAATAATTCTCACCATTACTTTTTAAAATCTAAATTTAAATGCTTTTCTTGTGATCCGTTACAGCTTTCTGCGGCTGGCGGTCAAATTTTCTACTCATCTATGTATTTTATTTTACCTTTAACGTTTAATAGCAAAACCTATAATATAAAACTTTTTGCTGTACCAGAAATTCAAAATGAACTTATTCTGGGTGTAGATTTCTGGAGAACTTTCGGGTTGTTTCCTAGCGAGATCGATAGCCTTGTTCTTGAAAAACCACAAGAGATGAATATTTCTAACATAGCTTTTGACGACTCTAAGCAAATTCGCTCATATTCTCAACTTTGCGAAGAACAAAAGGAAGCCGCGGATAATATAATATCACACTTTCGCGGTATTTCTTATGAGGAATGCGGTTTGGGTCGTACCTCCTTGATTACTAAGCTATCGATACTGGTGACGCTATTCCTATTAGACAGCGATACTACCGAATGTCTCCCCAGAAACAACAAATTCTCTCCGATCACCTGGATGAGATGCTCAATGAGGACGTTGTAGAACCGTGTGAGAGTCCTTGGTCTAATCCCGTTCTTCTTACTCCGAAAAAGAACGGTGAATATAGGTTTTGTTTGGACAGCAGAAAACTAAACTCTGTCACTCGTAAGGATGCTTATAGCTTGCCTTATGTTTCTTAGATCTTAGATAATCTTAGGGACGCTAAATATTTATCTAGTATTGACCTTTCTAAATCTTTTTGGCAGGTTTTAATAAAGCCTGAAGATAGATGCAAGACTGCATTCTATATTCCCTCTAGGGGAATCTTTCAATTTAAATCTATACCCTTCGGGTTAACTAATACACCCGCTACGCAGCAAAGACTGGTATATTTGCTGTTTTATGGGCCTGAATTTGAAAAAAAAGTATATGTTTTTGTTGATGACGTCATAATCGTGTCAAATACTTTTAATGAGCATTTGCCGTTGCTTGCGCGTATTTTAGAAAAGCTAAAATATGCTAATTTAACTATTAACTTCGAAAAGTTTCCGGGAAAAACATAAATATTAGGGTTACGTCGTCGATTCAAATGGTCTTCATGCTCATCCGGAGAAAGTTGACGTTATTGTGAAGTATCCTACTCCTACTAACAGGAAGGAAGTTCGTCGTTTCTTAGGCACTGCTTCTTGGTATCGTCGTTTTATCCCTAAGTTCTTTGGCTGCACCATTTAATAAACTTACCTATCAAGGAAAAGCGGCACCTCCCTTTGCTTGGACGCCGGAAGCAGATGTCGCTTTTAATAAACTTAAGGAGTGTCTTATGTGACCTCCTATCTTATCATGTCCGGATTACTTTGAACCTTTCCAGGTACATACCGACGCTAGCGATTTTGGAATTGGGGCTGTGCTCACACAGATTCTAAACGGCGAAGAGAGGGTTATAACCTATATGAGCAAATCTATGTCGGCCCAAGAACGGAACTATAGCGCTACGGAGCGCAAAGCACTCGCAGTAATTGTTGCTATAGAACACTGGCGGTGTTATCTGGACAGCGGTAATCAATTTGTTGTTTTTACGGATAATTCCTCTTTAAAATGGTTCTTAAATATTAATAACCTTACAGGTCGTCTAGCTAGATGGGGAATTCGTCTCTCAGCCTTCAATTTCGACATCAAACACAGATGTGGCAAGGACAACGTTGTGCCAGATGCCTTATCTCGCGCTGTGTCTGTAGCGGCTATAGATAGTGCCAGCCAATCTTCATCTCCTATATCAGGTCCTTTATCTGATACTTGGTATAAGGAGATATTTTATGGTTGTCAATCCTCTCCTACATCCTTTCCTAATTATAAAATTTCTAACAACAAACTATATCGTCTCAGAAAATCCTTAAATCCTTTAGCTAGGGAATTTGAATGGAAGGAAGTAGTTCCTAAACATTCCAGACACGATATCGTTGTTACTAACCACTCGAATCCTACTGCAGGACATTTAGGATTTTTTTAAACTTTAAAACGTATTTCTCTAAATTATTTTTGGCCTGGCATGCATAAAAATGTTGCTAACTATGTAAATAACTGTAATGATTGTAACCCTCACAAACACGCTAATCATCCCACTCTAGGATTTATGGGTCGACCTAAGGAATGTTCTAGACCATTCCAAATGATTAGTTTCGATTTAGTTGGTCCATTGCCTCCATCTAGGAAGCAAAATACTATGCTACCACCAACTTACCTAAATCTGACGCCATAAAAACAATGTTTACAGCTTTGTTGTGTTCCGGAAGTTAGAGATAATATAGCCAGTTCCTCAGTGATTGGGGATTCCGGGAGAGGCTCGCTTCCATCTTCAGCAAAAAGCATTCATAAAAAAATGACCTGAAAACCTTAAATGTATACAATCTGATTATAGCCTAGAGGCTGATTGCAGATAAAGAAAAAGAAAAAACGTATTTCCGCGTTTTTGAGAATTCCACCCTCGAAGGGGTGAATATTATGTATGAATAGTTATTAGTGCGGGTTATTGGTAATTTTAATTAAGAACTAAGGACAATACAGGAAATTAAACTTATTTTCCTTTTTCAGGTGGATGCATTGGCTTGGTTAATTTATTTAGATCCAACATGGCTATTGTTTTGTAATTCAGTGAAACCGACTGGATCAAAGAATATCAGTACATACCTTTGTTTTTAAGGATTTGGGAAGCTCGCATGAGTGATATAATATGAAAAGGGTCAGTCATATGAAAACTGAAATCTAATAATATTTTATGTCTGTGTTTTCTCCCTTCTCATCATCATTAAGTCGAGTGAGTTTCCGTAGTTAGAGTTAATATAAACTTTAGTGCTAATACTATGTAAAGATATATTATACAATGAAATTTTTCTTATGGTGTTTGTTAGTGTTACATTTCAGAATATACCTTTAAAATGTAGCTGTATTAATTAGTATTGTATATCGGTCATTTCGGATAACCGCCTCGGCTTAAGTTTAATGAGTTTCGACCTTGGAAATCCGATACTTTGTATCCAAGATTTTGGCGAATGTACGGTCAACAGCATATCAGGCCTCACAGAACTATCCGACAGCTGATTTTAAACCTTAATTTTACGATGGGTCATCAATCACCATCCAATTTGGAAATTTGACCGGTCTAGTGGTAACACAACCAACTATATCAGACCCAGAGGTGTCGGGTTCGATTCCCAGTGTACGTCATGAAGTAAGAAGTTACGCCATCAGAAAGCAAAAACGGCGAGAACCTCGTCAAGGCCTGTCTTTTTTATATCATGTTTTATATCACAGATCATTAAAAGAGGTTAGAAGGCTCCCGTGCGCCGTTTGCTGTCGCCACTTAGTCCTCACTACTACAACTGCACTTAATAAACACAAGCTTACGCACACATACGAGATTCTAATAAAGCCAATCAAGCGCGCGACATCAAATGAACAGTCAAAAATAAGCGCGCACTCAATTAACATACATGTATTGTGCATAAACAAATTTGAGTTACTCGTACATTTACACTAGCTAGGGCTTGAAGTGTCGATAAGTAATTGTTATCGACAGGTTTTGAATATTGATATTGACAACAGTTAAGGCGGTACCCTGACCGAAAGTAAAAAAATAATTTAATGCATTATATTGACTCGAAATGTGCATGTTTATATATTAAATTAAATACGTAAACAATATAATATTTAAATTAAATTGTACTTGACTTGTTATTGATTTTTTTGTCATGTGTCTTTCAAATTTAATCGGTACATAACTTACTAATCATTTAAGCGGCAAAATTATGAATGTCTGCTAGAGAGTTAACTTGCGCCCGCCCGGCTTCCTACAAAAGCAAGTACTAATGTTGGTAGAGGAAATTTTTTTAACGGTTTTTTTTTCTAAATTGGGATATCTTTTGTTGTTATGTCAATATATCATACAAAATATCTATTCTATAGGAAGTCGAATAAATGTCAGTGTTATAAAATATGTGCTGCTAGTAATAAATCAAAAGCAACGGGACTCTACGCGACATTTATTATATACATATAGTACATGTACTAACAGCTTGACGTTTCGCTGAGTCCCGTTGCTCTTGATTTATAATTATAAATCAGCTAGTACCTAATAAAATAATACCCATTTTTTATAGATATTTACTTATTATTTTTAGGTAACAATATTTGAAGCGCTCATGGCCGTGCTTGACATATCCGAATTCGCGTATCCGAAGCAACGTCAGACCCCTGTCAGGTATCAGACTGGTGACCGTAAAGTAAAATTATAACCGAGCGCTTCCGTGCTTCGGAGGGTACGTTAAACCGTCAGTCCCGGCTCTTGTCACCTGATCACTCTGATACCAGAGGAGGTTACTTATCCTCATACAATAAGAAAGAGAGAGAGATATAGAGATTAAGTAAAACAATTATTTTATATAACACATACCCTTTTATTTTGCCTATATACCATTTAAATACCTATATTTAAATTATATAGTAATGGAATATACACATCAAGGTCTTCAATTTTGATAACAATAATGTCATAGCTGAAGAAAAAAAACTGTTGTCACACTTTATATGAATTATATGGTGCTACTTTTAGCGCGAAACCAGTCTTATCGTCCTGTAGCATCGATCCACTTTTCCTTAATATCCGGGTTCTTAGGAAAACTAAAATCAATTGAAAACAAATTAATATTGTATGTAATAGATATTAAACGAGTTTCATTAAACAAATTAATATTTTTTTAACAATAAAAAAATATTTACTAATTTGCCTATAAACAATTGACCATTCTCTCCATATAAAAATGAAAATCTCCTTTATCGATAAAAATAATGCATACCACAGCACAAGGGTCACGCGATGAGTGCTCGGAGATATAATATGCTTCGTCGCTTATCGTTTGAAGTGTAATACATTACGCGTTACAAACGCTGTAGTAAAAATCGCGAGTGTGCTTGGCCGGCAATGTATATTTTTCAGAAAGTTGTTAATCGTTTTGATCATGTTTTACGAAGATTGAATAAAATATCGTTATTATAAGAAGTTCTACTATTACCGATGAAAATAAATCCCTCCATTGGCTACATTACACTTTTGGCTTCTCGCTCTGCAAGTAATAATAGCGCAAGACGGCATTTTTGATATTTTGGAAGCAGCGCTTTAGAACACACACTCAGTCGGGGTTCGCGAGTGAGTGACTAAGCGACGCGATCGCTGGTTTCGGTATATATTTGAGCATTCGCTCAAATTTGTGGCGCGCCTGCCCCGCCTGCAAGCCCTTTCTAACCTCTTTTCCTTGTTCTGTGTTTTATATCATACATTCGGTAAATCGTATCTCCATGAGATTGAAATAAGCTATGAAAAATACCTACTATTAAGTATTCTGTGCTATTGGTTCGGTGTGATTCAGGCGCGAAAATGTAGGTATCAGACAAGCATCAGTCTATAGACATTTTCGCATTAATAATGCTTGTATTAACATAAATATGTTAAAATACCTAAATTATGTTCATTCATACTCTGCAAACTTCTTTGCAGAAATTAGCAAATTTTGCAGTTTCTTATAAAAATTGACACTTGACAATTTTTATAAGAATCTGCGACACTTGTACTATTTAGTATTCTGTGCTATTACTAAGCATAGCTGAAATTAAGTTATGAAAAACAAGAAAACAACTGAAGCACAAACAAAGTCTTAATAAAAATTCTTTATGCGTAAGCAAAGCAACTTGACAATAAAAAAAATACAACGACAAATGAATTCGAGGCACACATACGTCGGTAGGTAGTACCACAGAACAGAATTCTGTTCTGTGGGCAGTACTATTGTGGTAAACCGACTCATTAAATAATTAAAATGAGTTCACAAAATACCGAGACCGAATTTATACAATTAAGTTTAATTGAGTTTTTTTATTATTCCACCAAATGTTAATGGTATTGACATAATGGGCTTAGTTGGGCGTCTTTTAGCCCTGGGTTGACGTGTCCTTGAGCGACTCACGATTTGTCGAAAGTAGGTCGATAAATTATTCTTATTTTATAATGAATTAGTAAGTACTATTTTTAAGTAAAACAGCAAAGCTTTGGAAACTTCACATTTACTTCACGCGAGACAATTGATTTTCTATTGTGCCTAGAATCCCAACATACAAGCAGTTAAGTTTTTGTGAAGAAAAAATATAAAGTTCGGGAAGTCATTAGTCAATCAAAATAATTTTATTCGTTTTAGTTTGAAGAAGTCTTCGAAAAGATAAAAATTTCTTCCAGCATGATTTCTACTGGTGAATATTCAACGCTTAGTTTAATAAAGAGATATCTTAATATAGACTGAAGATCTTCGTCTCACTTTATTGGATTAGCTCGCAAAGGCTTTAAAGTTGCTGCCTCGATGGTAGCTCAACGAACATACTATCACCCTTTTTATGGTTCGGTACCAAAGTTGTAAAAAGGACCCCTTATGGTGAGACTCAGTCTGTCTGTCACAAATCGATACATCAAGAACTACTAATGCTAATGAATTACTAATGTTGGCATGGTCACTATCCTTGTTTTACTTGACTTTTCGCATGCATTTGACACAATGAATTTTTCGTTGCTTTTCTCTAAAATGTCGTATTATGGTTTTGATAGTAGAACTATAAAATGGGTTCCCTCTATCTGGCAGAATTTCGATGCTCCGAAACTTATTTGGCATAACACATTTGGCAGAATCTTTCTTAAGGTGGAACGATTAAGTTACAAAAAGCTGAACGGTCGTTAGATGGCGCTACTTTCGCTATTTAGTAGTTTTTATTTATTTGTTAATTGTTCTTTGTATCTTTTTAACTCAAAATACTATTAGCGCATTCTATAAATAAATATTGAATTTTCGAAACCAACATTTATCTTTTTGTAGTACATAAATCATCCAAATATCTCGAGAGAGTGTTTCTGTCTCCCAATTTTACTAATCACTCACACATGCATACCTTATTTCTGAGTTTCTTGTAGTAGAATATTTCGACCCAGCTGAAAATGATAAAGTAGCCCAGCGGTCTACGTACTCGGCTTAGAAATCAAAGAGTTAGGGTTCGAGACTTCTGATGGTAGATTTTTTTTTATTATTTATTTTATATTATTGTTTATTTAAATAACATCACAATATTAATTTTGATGTATAAATTGCAACAAATGCAATTGCACAAGTGACAAGAATGTAATTGATACTCTAAATTTTAAGATTTCTTAGTGTGTTTGCCCATTATAATACCTTTTTTTTAAACCACTGCTGAACAGATTTTGATTAAAATTGCAGTGTTTCCTCAATCAAAAAAAAAGTGGTGGTGGTTGTTGGATCATCATGTTACCGTTTTCTATACTTCTATACTATATAATATTACTAGCTTCCCGTCCGCGGCTTCGCCCGCGTGGACTACACGACTTATGCTATTGTGGGTTATCCATAAGAGATAAACATAAACCACCGCGGAGTTTTCTGTAGACATTTTCAAGGTGTACAAATACTTATTACCTTATATTGATAAATCTCGTAGGGTTCAGCCTGCGTTTGCAATGTAAGCGGAAAAAATGTAATTATTTACGACATCACATTATAAACCTTAAAAATTACAGTATTTCTCTACTATATATTGAAGATTATTTTACCTTCCTCTTGAATCACTCTATCTATTAAAAAAAACCGCATCAAAATCCGTTGCGTAGTTTTAAAGATAAGCATACATAGGGACAGACAGCGGGAAGCGACTTTGCTTTTATACTATGTAGTGATAAAGAGGAAAGATGTGTATGTATGTATGTAATGAATAAACTCAAAAACTACTGGACTGATTTCAAAAATTCTTTTAGGATGCTACACTATCCCTGATTAACATAGGCTATATTTTATCCCGATATTCCCACGGGAACAGGTACCACGCGTGTAAAACCGCGAGGATCCGCTAGTACAATACTACAATACTATTATTTTAGTTTTATTTAAAATCAATACATTTAGCTCCTTTCGGTATATTGGCGCGTATATAAATTTGCGCAAATGATCATATTTTGTCTACTTGTTTGTTAGTTACAATCTCCATTTTATATTATAATAGTTTTGGAATCAAGCTCGAGACGCCATTTTTATACTTACTCTTTTTGTTTACTTATGTGGTGAAATTTTACATCTTGTAAATCTTGTTAAATTCTACCTTTAAAGCTTTAATTTACTGCGATAATTTATTATGGTGATGTAATAACTTAGAAGCTTGATTTTTACAGTTCGGGGGAACCATGGACTTTAATCTTTATTAATATCAATTTGATACTTCACGTGTTTCTGAGGATTGAGTCTTTAGGCACTTATGTGCATATAACTAATTTCGTGTTTTAATTTATAAAGATACTGATATTATAAAATATTAATACATAAAACATGTAAGTAAGCAAAAATGCCCCAAAAAATATTACTATTAAGTACTTACCTCATAATGAAATTGTATTATTCAACAAATACTTAATTTGTAAAGCAGCGCAGTGAACACCGGGGTTGCAAATAATAAAATATCTATTGTGTTTCGTTTTCCGATGCCTGAGAGGTTATAAAATAAAAAATGCTAACCTCTTGTGTATCTTAAATAATGTACTATGTAATGTTAAGTACAATCTAGATAAAAAGTGAAAATGGTTTTTGAAGGCTAACTGACCAATAATTGAGGCAAATTTAATTACATTTGTTCATTCGAGCAAACGGATTTTCGTGTAAGAGTCTTTCACGTTATTAGCTTTTCGCGCAAATGTCCTGATTCATAGTCGAAACATCAATAGTCAAGTGATATGTGACGTCCACAGATATCAGAATTAAGGTCAAATTCATGTTTTGTATTTGTTTAGTCTATGTTTATCTCTATCCTATCATCATACTTATGATGTTTTGAAAAGCTAAGTAAAAACATCATAAGAATTAGTACTTGAATACTTAGATTGTTTTCTTAACTTTCTTAACGGTAAAATCAAAATTAAGTCTGTTATTATCATTTAATACGTTAAAATTGTAATATTAATAATAAAATAAATCATTAAGATCGTTAAATCATTAGGATGTACGTAAAATAAATCATTTCTAGTCAGAAAATAAATTTCACTCAAAACTGAAATATTTCAACCCGTTTTGAAAGATTTCATAAGTTTCGTTTATATTTCATTTTCATTTCACTGAAATTTTAGTCAGTAGTATTGACCATCCCTAGTCACAACAACACAACGAAAAAACACTATAAACAAATGACAAATACGGATCGGTCGGTGTTGTCAGTACGTAGAATGTGATTCCAGACAATTTAATACCTATTTGAAAAAATAAAATATTTAAATATTAAGTACGTTACATAATACAAGTAAATTTTATTTGCACAAAGCAGATAAAATTTTCTTTTCTTTTTTTTTGTTTATAAAATCTTATTTTCCATTTTTTGACAGTGATGGGAGAAAAAAAGTTTTACGCATAAAAAACAAAATGTAAAGTCGTGTTTAGCATTTTTTCAAAATCGGAGTCAGGATAAATCCTACAAATCACAACTTTATATCATAATCCCAAAGTAAATTATTACTGACGAAACTCATCTCTTTTGGGACGCAACGGCAACACAGCTGAAAAATCTAGTAAAGAGAAATTTAAACAATTATTAAATCGAGACAAACGTAAGAGCGGCAACTTCGCGCGTTGCGCGTCTTAGCCGCATGGAATGGCAACGTCGCGATTTTTGTATACGTACACGACATTTGTCACATACACACACGTAATATTTGCAAAAATTTTGTGTTCATTTATAGGTGATTTCTGAATGAAACAATGTTTGTTTATTAATTTAGCGCAAATGAATACCCGAAAAGAAATAGTTGCACATATATTTAAGTATTAATTCTGTTAATCTACCAAGATTATGTCGACTGTTTTTTGTATGAAAATCGTTCCACCTTAAACGAATATTTTTAGGCATAAAATATATTTAGTATACTTGTTGATTGGCAGAATATTTATATGTCCGAATTTACAATGGCATACTGTTAAGGTGGCCGAATTTCATTTGGCATAATTACCTTTATCACTTTTTTATTTCGCATCATTTGGATTCGCATACTTTTTATTTAGTACCACGATTATTTGGTATAATTTCACTTGGCATACTACGAAGATGTCAGAATTTCATTTGGAATAATTTCTTTATGTTTCTAATAAAAAAATGTAAGTAATAACTTTTTATAAAAACATTATATAATTTCGTTTTATATATTATAAATAATATATAAATATATCAAAATCCTGCAGTGTGCTATACTAGCCAGTGACAGAACCGAATCGCTGTAAAACCGACTAGACGCAGTCTTATATTCAGCCTTGAGGTCACAAAAGGGACACAGTAGCAGAATAGTAGCACATTAATGGCAGTTTAAGAGAGAATGGTGGTCTTAAAAGCTGATCAACGGCACTACATAAGATTCCGTGTGGTACTTCATACAGACAAGAGAGTTATAACAAGTAACGAGTGAACAATTATACAGTCATTAAATAATCATTAAATGTCACAAGTTTACCCTAAAAACTAGTAATCGGCCGCATTTTCTCCAAATTATCACCTGAGTGCCACATTTTGTAATAATATTTTTTTAAGAAATGGCTATTGCTCCTCGTTAGGTTGCCATTTTTAGAATGATTTGGTTATTGGTAACAAACTGGTAAAGTAAGTATATAATTTGTGTTATTATGTTAATATGTGGTATATTATGGGTAATGTAAATTTATTGTAAAGTATATACATATTTAGAGTTAAAATTTTGACGCGCCTCTGAAATATTCCCTTTTTACCAAAAAAATATATCTAAATATGCAGAGACGAACAAAGCATTTTTTCATATTTATGTTTTTATGGCATCAAAATGAGTCTATGGTTTTGTATTTAAACATTAACCACAAAATTAATCACGAAACCTCTGTAGTTTAAGATAAAATCAAAATAAATTCGAAATATTATAGGTTATGAGTAATAAACAAAATGGTGGAGTTATCTCTAGCTACAGTGAACCATTGTAACTCCAAATTGATGCTGTAAGCTCTATAAAGTTTCACATGTGTACCATTATAATGTCTTGAGCTCTAGAAAGGTTCACATGTGTATCATGTCGTTTGTGTCGTCGTCCAAAGTGTTAAAGAAAACCACGTTCACATAATTATTCGGCTCAGAGAATAACAATGTGGTACTCGTGAACGAATAAACAGCTGCCAGTCTTACTAGATATCAAGAGTGGTGCGTTACTGAACATGTGGACTCATTAAACGCTCATTTACAGAATAACATAAATGCTGATTAATATATCACAAACTAGCCGACTTATAACAACAAGCTAAATAATGCTCCACACAAGGGATATTTAACAGCTGCCAGTGTCACTAGATATTAAGAGTTGTGCGTGTAATACCTGCTTATATGTACATGTGGACTCATTAAACGCTCATTTACAGAATAACATATTAGCTGATTAATATATCACAAACTAGCCGACTTAAAGCAACAAGCTGAATAATGCTCCACACAAGGGATATTTAACAGCTGCCAGTATCACTAGATATCAAGAGTGGTGCGTGTAATACCTACTTATATTTTCATGAGGACTCATTAAACGCTCATTTACAGAATAACATAAATGCTGATTAATATAACACAAACTAGCCGACTTAAAGCAACAAGCTGAATAATGCTCCACACAAGCTTCTATTTAACAGCTTTTGGCTGCATTTATATTCACATGTGTTGTATTAAAATGCCAGCATTATAACACTGTACATGAGGACCCTTAAATAGCCAATGCCGTATTATTCCCCTCTGGAAATGCTCTTGTTCAGCTTTTAAAATTAAAGCTGACTAGAAGAGTAATGTTGTACTATTATAACACCAATAGTTACTTAATAGGGCAATTTTGCACTCTTATATATGTATATGTGGATTATTATACAGCTTTAAGTGGATTTGTTCACTTAATTACAGCCAATGAACCTCGTGTGGCCAATGTTATTGCTTAAGGATCGCCAGTGAACTAAATGTGTACTATTAAAGAGAAAAAAATGCTACTTGGGATTTAAGCCCGCGCAGGCGGTTATAACGTCGCAACTTCGGTATAAAGCGCCGGAGCCGTGACAGAAGTCATGCTTGCTGCATGCATGCCTGCTTGCTGCATGCCCGCTTGCATGCATGCTTGCTTGCTTGCTGCATGCTTGTATGCATGCTCGTTGCTCGCTTACATGCTTGCTACTTTCCTGCCTGCTAACTGTATGCTTGCCAATTATTGAACCAGAGACAGTAGTTTTCAATTTGATGCAAGTACCAAGCAAGCATGCTTGGCAGCATATCCATAATAATAAAACGACAGAATCATCATTTGGAAGAATTGTAAAAGTTATAATTACTATAGCCATTAAATTTCTGCCCAAAGACGATTCTTGCTGTGACCATTCTGCCAAATGATGAGTGTAAAACAAATTTCTGTGAAATAAGTTTAATGCCAACCGTTGTTATGCAGAATAAAATGATGACTTAAAAAGTTCTGCCAAAAAGGGTAGACCCCTATAAAATGGTTCGAGAGTTAAGCAATCGTCATCAGTTCTCAAGGTTCGATTTTAATGCCCATACTTTTTATTTTATACACAGCAGACATTATCAATAATATTCAAAAGTGTAACTACCCCTTAATGCCGATGATTTGCAGATTTATTTACCCTGCCATCCTATTTGTGATGTCCAAAAAGCAGTCCAAAAGATCAATGTGGATCTAGAGCGTATTACTAATTGGTCTAATTAATAGCAATTGTTTATCTTTAAACCCTTGCAAATCGAAATTAATGATATTAAGTACCAAAACTAAAGTCATTAAAATAGCTTTTTAAAATCCTATTATTAAAATTAATAATGCACCTGTTTGCTTTACACACGATACGCGAAATGTAGGTTTATAATTTATGCGGAATTGAGGTTTTTATCAACGCTGCTTGCACATTCATAAAAATTGTAAAAAAAATACCGTTCCCCCTGTATCTGCGAAGTTTGCATAGAGAAAAATCTAAAATTATTCTATGTGATAGAAATTTATGTAAGAATTAGGTACACGAAAAATAAAACGATGTCTCTAAATAGCTTACTTTCAGATATCTTAAAAAAGTTATTTTATACTTATTTGCTTTTGGTTTGGTATGTCGATGTATGGCGGCAATATATGATGGTATGGAACCTTTCGGTGCGCGAGCTCGAGTCACTCATGACCGGTTTTTTTTAACTATTAACTACTTAGCTATTGAAAAATACGGATATAACATAAAACACGGATGTTTTGGAACAATAATCAATAATTGTTAGTCTTGGTGCTGTATTGTATCCCTTAGATTGAACTTTAGCACTTTCTTTTTTAATGTAACTCTTAAATAAATTATGGTTACAATAAATGTACGCACGGTGCGCTCTTCTGTCAATCGAGCCATCGATGAAAATTCCATCATGCAACGGCAGTGTGATGGATGTCCAGCTCGCAGTGCAAAAATACGACGACTACCCACAGTTACTATACCTAAACGAGTGGAACTAACATTTATTATTTATATTATTACTAGCTTCCACCCGCGGTTTGACCCGCGTAGTTCCCGTTCCCATGGGAATATCGGTATAGAAAGTAGCCTATGTTTCTGCTCGTCCTTTTAACTAACTCTATGCCAAAAAATTAAGTCGATTGGTTGATTAGTTAGGGCGTGAAGAAAGGACAAACAAACACACTTTAGTATTTATAATATTAGTTAGGATTAAGAAGGATGATCACATAAAGTTGAAAAGTTTGCTTGAACGCACTAAGCTCGAAACTACCAGTGGGATTGCGGCCAATTTTAGTAGGTAGGCATACAGAAAGATTGGACCATTGGTAAGGAATACGCTACCTTTTATTGCTAAAATAAATATTAAATGGGGTGAAATAGCGGATGAATGTTACTTAGTACAAAGAAATAAAATACGCCTATGGATTCTATTAGTAAAGAGGGTAAAGAGGTTGCTTTTTTCAATTTGTAGCAAGCGGCTTAAAAATGCATAAACATGACTCATGCCACTTTTATAAGACAAATTTCGTTGAAATAAGTAGGTAAATTGTTATTTCTTATGCAAGGCTGGAAAGTTGGATTTGGCGGTGAGTGACCTCTTTTGAAACCCGAGCAAGCGAAGGATTGATTTGAGGAAGCAAAAGTCGACAACTAAAATTTAAATCTAGCTACGGTATTGATGCGCTGCCGTCCACTCTTATAAAAAAATGTGCCAACGAACTAGTTCCGTCGTTAACTCTAATAATAACATATAAATATATTTCCGAAGGAATATTCCCTGATTTACTAAAAATGGCAATCATAAAGCCGATACATAAAAAAGATAAAAAAAGGACCCCAATCATTATCGACCCATTGCCCTTATACCCGTAGTTTAGAAAATATTTGAAAGAGCTATGTTCAAACGATTACACTCCTTTTGTGAAAAGTACAATATTTTTGATGAATGGCCCAAAATGGTTTTAGAAAAAACCGTTCAACAACTCTGCCCACATATAAAATATTTTAATGAAGTTTTAAATATATTAAATACGCATTAGAAATTTTATATTAAATATTTATAAAAATATATATATAACATTATTTTAAATAAACTTTTTGACATTGGTAGCTCATAAGTGGTTTGCATCCTTTCTCAGAAATCGTTCATAGTACGTCGAAATAGAGCATGTAGATCAAGACTCAAAGACCATAACGTGTGTCAGGTCGAGGGGCCAGCCGGCGCGGGACTCTATTCCTCAGGGATCCGTGCTCGGGTGTGTCCTCTTCCTTATTAACCGACTTCAAAAAAAGGAGGAGGTTCTCAAGTCGACTGTATTTTTTTTTTAATGTATTTTCCACCATAACTTCGCCAGTTGTTAAGGCCAAAAAAATATAGTTAATAGAAGTGCAATGTAGAATGCTTTGGCTGGCACCGACTCCAAAAGTTTTATTTTTTACTTTTTGAAGTCGGTTTGATTTTTTTTTATAAAATGTTTTTATCTAAAATAAGTTACACTGCTTTCACAGATTTTTGTTAAATCACTAACCTATACCGGGAATCGAACCGGCTTAAAAAGGAAAAATACATTCTGTACTTTTATGGTACCAATCGATAGTCTTGAGATCAACCAATCGATTATCGAAAGATTATTGTACCTACAGAAAGTAGGTAGCATACTAAAAAAAATAAGTTCTTATTTTGTTTTATGATTTTTAAATTTTTGCTTTTTTCAATGCTATTTTTATACTTATGATAAATTTTAAATAGAAAAATATTGGAATTAAAAAACTTTTTATAAAAAAATTAAAACCGACTTCAAAAAACTAAAAAGCAAAAAATAAACCTTTTGGAGTCGGTGCCAGCCAAGGCATTCTACTTTGCGGTCCTACTATTTTATTTTTCTTGCCTTGGCTGGCACCGACTCCAAAAGGTTTATTTTTTGCTTTTTAGTTTTTTGAAGTCGGTTTTAATTTTTTTATAAAAAGTTTTTTTTACATCAATGACCTTCCGAAGGTTAATGAATAAACAATCATTGTGTGATGTTTGCCGACGATTTTTCCGTTGTGTTCCCTTGTATCGATAGGACTAAACTTAATGAAAAAATAGTGACAATTATAAATAAACTACAACAGTGGCTAAGTGACCATAATAGAAATCAATTTAAAAAAAACTAAGTTAATACAATTCAGACCAAGACAAAAAAATTAGATAAACATAAGTAACATAAACATACAAACATAAATTTTACATATAATCAAACAAAATTAGAATGTGTTCAAATTTTTTCTTTGCTGGGAATAAATATTGATTTTAATTTTAATTTTAAATCGAAGGCCGAAATGGAAATTGGTGTCATTCGCTCCATGAAAAAGCTGTTTGTAGGAAAAGCTTACTATTCCATTAATGAATACTTTGAGGAAAAAATCTTCTAGGCCTTTCGAGGTGCATGCGATACATTGGTGCTTGCATGTTTTGTTTAGTCACTAAGTCACTAAGTCGCATGTAACGCAATTTGTTAAATAAATAAATCAATTCTAGGATTGAATCCTGAGCGTAGCAAGCGTTTCAAAGGTACGAGACGCTAAGAACTTTGCTGCCGAAGCACACTATTTTTCATCTCACACACAACAGCGAGGAAATTTTTTAGGTTATTTCCGCCGTGAACTTTCGATAAAAAAACTTTTTCACCTCATACGCTCTGAAAAGGAGGTTTTGTCAATCAGCTTTTGCGTAGAAAATCGTATTTTGCGGCCTAGCGCGGCAAAGTACTTTTTTAATTTGTCTTGTTACATTTTATTCTTAGTTTAAATAGCTTTAAATTAATTATTATACTCCGTTTTGGTTTTATCATATTATTTTAGTTCATTGAATCATAAAACAATAACAATAACATTAAACTATTTGTTATGAATTTAATATTAGGTTAGGTGCGATTTCACAACCTTTGATTGGATTTCGGAACGTGACTTAAACCAATATTTTAAATTGTCTTTGTCTTGTACCTCATGTCAGTGTCAACATTTACGAAATGGTTTTTATTCTTATTTATATGTAACAATAACAATTTGGGGGAGGCCTATACCCAGCAGTGGGTGTCATGTGGCTGAGACGACGACGACGACGAAGTAACAATATACAATAACTTTGAATTAACTATAATACTCCCTTTTTATTATTTTAGTTTTTTATATCATTAAAACCACGAGAATAAGGTATGTTTAGATTAAACTTTATGTTTAAAGATTTTTTTACCGGAAGTTGACAGCGGAAACAACCATAAAATGTTCCTCGCTGTTGTGAGGTGACAAATTGTGTGTTGCGCTCGGCAGAAAAGTTTTTAGCGTCTTGTACCTTTGAAATCCTCGCTTCGCTCAGGATTAAATTTTTGAGTTCAAAAATTTAAACGTTACAATCAATTAATTCTAGGACTTTCAATCAAATCAATTCTAGGATCCTTCACTTGCTCAGCTTTCAGTAGAGGTAACTCGCCGCTAAATAACCAACTTTCCAGCCTTGCAATAACAAATAACTATTTCACCTCACAGGCTCGGAAAAGGAAGGTTTGTCATTAAATATCTGCGTAGCATTTTGTGGCCTAGTGTGGTAAAGTACTTTTTTAATTTAAAACCTAAAAAATGTCCTAATGTGTTCCGAATCCCACTATTGACTTTTTAAGTTACGTTACGTTTAAATAACTTTGAAGATTAATACTCCGTTTTGGTATTATTATATTATTTTTCAGCTCGGAAATGGAGGTTTTCTTATTAAATTTCTGCGTCGAAAATTGCATTTCAGAAAAGTTTTTAAAACGCCGCTAATATCCAGCTTTACATAATAAATAACTATTAGTTTCTTGAATCAAAAAACAATAACAATAACATTAAACTATTTGATAAAAGAATTTTATATTTAGGCTGAGTGAAATTTCACAACCTATGACTTGATTTCGGAACGTTATGCCACATAGGATATGAAAACCTTTATTTTTAAATTTTCTTTGTCTTGTACCTTACCATACCTACCTACTTGTACCATGTCAATGTCAACATTTACAGAATCGTTTTTATTGTTATTATAAGTAAAAATTTATTCCTATTTATATACCTTTGAATTTACTATAATACTCCCTTTTAATTATTTTAGTTTTTTTATATTATTAAAACAACAAGAATAAGGTATATTTAGATTAAACTTTTTGTTTATAGATTTTGTTGACAGCGGAAATAACCTAAATATCCTCGCTGTTCTGAGGTGAAAAGTTCGAAAAAGCTCGGCAGAAAAGTTTTTAGCATCTCGTACCTTTGAAACACTCGCTACGCTCAGGATTCAATCTTTGAACCACTCGCTACGCTTGCTCCGGTTTCAATAAAGGTAACTCGCCGCGAAATCCAACTTTCCCTGCATATTAATCAAAATACACCTTAATATTGTTGTTTTTATGACATAAAGAACTAAAATAATAAAAAGGGAGTTTCCACGCAGAAAATGAATGACAAAACTAGCTTTTCCGAGCGTGTGAGCTAAAACACTTTTACTATCACTACTATATGGTTATAAATGTGAATATTACTAAGTTAAGTTTCACTTAAACTTTCCAAGTTTATCGTAATTTTTGCAGGGACTGCAAGGGGGATAAAACTTCATTTGTAAATTTTTTAATTCCTTCGTTTATAGAGATTCAGTATTAATCCCAATTAAAGGCGCTCAATTTTTTATTTTCTTTAACAATAATCCCAGTATACCACTACATTATAATCTATCAGAGCCAAGTCCCTCCAGGACACACACATCATTACTTTATAATTTGAGACACACACAGCCAATGAAACCTTTTCGAAGTATAAAATATCTTGGTAAAACCACCAATCATGGACGGTATGGCGTCAGTTTTCGTACTCTTATTATCCAAATATGAGATAAGTCATAATACCTTAGGTGTGAGAGTACTAGCAAATGATAAAAAATAGTTTAAGTGATTACTAATGAAAATTTTCCCTGTAAACTAAAATCCTTTTCATGACCTAATCGTGGACTGGCGAGATCCAGTCGCAAAAGATTTATCGTTAAACTCTTTATAATTCAGGACATTATTATAATTATTTATTAATATATTTGTACCCACTTATGGTCCGATATTTGAAGCACAAGAACTATTGCGTAATTGTATAAATTTTGTTATATTTATTTATTCAAATTGAACATTTATTTCATTATTAATCGGATAAAATTTTGCAGTCCAAATTGATAAAGGCATGAGATGACTCACATTTACCAACTGTCATATTACATTAAAATAAAATAATAATTTTGCTTCAGCACTGTTTATGATGAATGTCCACGATTGGGCTAGTCTGTGTCAGCTTTACAACGTTAACGTTACAACATTAGGAGAAAAGTAAGGGTATAATTAGCATCCTTATCTATTGTAGAAACATAAATAAAAAGTTGAAAAACATTAACGTCTTAGGGTTTTTGGAAAAGTATTTTTATTCCGACTCAGGCGCATCCGATTCTAAGAAGAAAATACTACTTTTTAATCGAACTTCTAAAATGTTTCTTTTTTTTATAAACAACATGGTCAAATCCTGGCAAATGTTGTTAGTATGTCAGAGGAGATGTGGCTTATTCGAATAAGTATTACCAGTTGCACTAAATAACCCAAGTAGTTTTTTTTTTGGAATTTGTATCAAATGTACAGCATTGGAACGTGGTCCACGATTTGGTATTTTACCTTACCTTGTTTGCTTATAATAATACAGGGTGGTTGTCTGTTCTGTGTCTGCATTTTTTTAACTACTCGTAAGTAGTTGGTGTTTACATACATACTAAGGGTGCCCAACCCCGTGTGCTTATTTTACAGTACATGTGATATAAAATTACAGGATTTAAGGAAAAATACGAGACAACATGTTAATAACGGAACAATATTCTTATTATATTTGTTTTTTTACCATCAATGGTCTTGTATTTTTCTTATTAAAATACAGGACACGGTAAAAATTATAGGTTGAAAAACCGTACGTCCTGTAAACAGGACAGTTGGTTAGCTTAAATACCTATACATAAACTCACGCTCTAAATCCCATCCGGGGTGGCAGAGCATCAAGGGTGCTGTAACGGTTCTAAAAACCTTACACTTGTGACGGGGCTCCTCGTCCGGCAGCACCACAGTCGCCGGACCGTCGGAACCGCCGCACTCGATAATAAATGGGACGAAATAAAAGAATCGTTCCAGGAGACTTGTTTTATTTGTAATGAAAATAAGGAACTGAAACAATATAAAAATACAAAGATATAGAAAAGTCCTAGTTATAAATACTGAATCTAAATAACGAGTAAAAAAGTAGCTAATTATGCTTACCCCGTGTATCGGGTTCCTGATGTATATGAAAAATATGGTTGGTTTATAAAAGTATGATTAAATAGTAGCACAAATTATATAGGTAGTGTCTAGCCTGCTGGCTTCTGTAAGATTACGTCAAAATGAGCCGAACAGGAATCGTGGAACGGAGAAAATTTGAATTTAGACAGAACAGATAAAAATACAACTTGATTACCATAGAGTGAGACTACAGAGTTTCTAGCCATTATAGAAGTTTCATCCATCCATAAGGGTAGAACGAAATGGCATCGTTACACACTCCTTACTCCTAGTCTAGTAAAAAACCACTCACTTCACCATTCTAACTTGTTTGTTTACTTTATTTTGATATGATAAAACTTAACGATAGTAGTTAATTCATAAAATATAACAGAGTACCCTCGATACTGCTAACTTCACGGCTTGGACATTTCGTATTTTGGCCAATGCAATTAGACTACGAAAATAACTTCTATTTATTTTAAAAAAAAAATCATAGAAATAATCAACATATTTTTCTATGTGTTACGCAGCCCTAGTATATGCAATTCGCCGAGTAGGCATCGCCCCGATTCCACAAGGCAACAACCGAATGCACGTGTTGCTGACGCTGCGTAACGTGACAGCGCCGCTGACGTCGTTCACCGCATCGTGGATAATTTTAATATGCATTCTTGTACCTACCATCGGTCGAGCATCATTTCTTTTATATTGTAATTTTAATTATAAGTTTTTATTAAATAAATTGATTTTTTTTTGGACCTTCCGCTGCGAAGCAACTTAAGTGGCGCAGTCGGTAGGATACCCGCGGGTCGGATCGGGTATTTAAGGGTAAAATCACCACGAAATCTTCCCCAAGCCGCCCGAGTGGCTATCGCTTCGCGTTTCGGGTATCACGAATCTACAACGAAAGCTGGCAGCAGAAGGGAATCAAGACATCGATTCATCCAGAAAAAGATACCAGAAAATGTTGTAAGTACCTTGAATCTTTCAAGTACCGATATCCTTCATAAGCCTAGCATTTTTCCTTATAACTATCTTATATATATTTTAACGTAATCTATTTTAGTAACTAGTTTTTTTTTACTATTGATGTTAGTATAATCTTTCAAAATTTTTCATCCAAGGGCCTCGCGAGATAAAAAGGGTAGTAAAGTTAGAAATAATTGTATGGACGAAAGTAGGCAATTAGATTCGATTGAAACAATTGACGAATCAACCGTGACCATGGCTAACGACAACCTTGACGTAATTTTTAAATCTCTCAGGTTAGTACCCGAATTCGACGGGAATCCACATGTACTTACGCGTTTTATTAACATATGCGATCAGTTAGTTATCTCTAACTTTAAAACGACAGTAGGTAACGAATTAAATAACTTAGCACTTATTAACGGCATACTAAATAAAGTCACGGGCCCCGCAGCCAGGCTTATAAATTCAAGCGGTATCCCGGAGACTTGGGAAGGCATACGTAGCGCCTTAATAAATAATTTCGCGGTCCATCGCGACGAAACAGCGTTGTACAATGATTTGTCAATGCAAACCCAGGGCTCTAGCACCCCGCAGGAATTTTATGAGAAGTGCCAAAATCTTTATAGTACTATAATGACGTATGTGTCGCTTCACGAGACAGTACGTAGCACGATCGAGGCTAAGCGCGATCTTTATAGGAAGCTTACCCTGCAAGCATACTTACGCGGTTTAAAGGACCCCTTAGGGTGTCGAATTAGGTGTATGCGTCCCGCCACGGTCGAACAGGCTCTTGAATTTGTACAGGAGGAATTAAATACCCTTTATATGCAACAACGCAATGAAGGGCCTAGCCGTAAGGAATATCAACCTCAGTTGCCTCCAAGTAATTTTAATTTACCGTTAAATAACTTTTCACAGCGAATGCCTATTTTTAACATGCCTGGTCCATCTAGACAGAATATTATTAATAACCATGGACCGTCCAAGCCTTTGAATATGCCGTACCAACCTAATCAAGGGTGGAAAAATAATAATTGGCAACAGCCACCACGTGGACCGACCCGAACTCATCAGATGTTCCGGGCGCCGCCACCAAATTATAACCCTCAAAGCAATGTTTTTAGAATACCCAATAGAAACCAACCGCAACAATCTTTTAAATTCGGTCCGCCACGTCCCATGAGTGGAGTTGCCCCTTTCGTTTCAAAACCGTTACCCCCTTCGGGACATGACTGGACCAAGTTCGGAAACCCACCACCAAGTAATTATTTCAAATCACGCGAAATAAACTTTAATGATTTTTATTACGATAATCCTTACTATGAATATGTCTATAACCAAGTTGACTACTATAATAACGACTATAATAACTATGACCAGTACTACGATTGTAATTATGTTGAGGATCAGTCATGGTGCGAGGAACCTTCAGTTGAGGAGGTGGACCAAAAGGCTCCCTCATCTGAGGATCAAAATTTTCACAAAGGTTCCAAATCCGACATACAAAAATAGAAGTTAATTTCCACATTCAAAGACAACTTGGTTATATTCAAATAAACGATCCTCCGCTTATGTTTCTTATCGATACGGGAGCTAACCAGTCATTTATTAGCCCCCAGGCCGTAGATAAGTATTTTAGTAATATTCAGTTAAACTATGAACCGTTTCAGGTAACTAATATCCATGCTACCAGTAAAAACGATTACTCAATAACCCTGCCTATTTTCCCTGAGTTCAAGGAATCGGGAGATTTCACTTTGTTCGTTTACGATTTTCATAACTACTTTGACGGGTTATTAGGTTTCGATTTACTCGACGCATGGAAATCCAACATTGATTTAAGAAATAAACTTCTTATTACACGTAATACGTCACTTCCGATAGAAATGTACGATTCGCGTAACGCTAACTTATACGAAGAGATTATTCCAGCCAACACTTCTAAATTAGTTCGTTTGCCTGTTAATAGTAGTGACGGTGAAGTATTTGTAGATAATCAAGTTATATGTAATTGTTTAATTTCCGAATGTGTGACGCAAGTTAAAAATAATAGAGGCTGGGTAGAAATTACTAACGACTCCCCTAATGATATTATATTTTCTATGGACAGGCCAGTATCAGCTGAAATATTTAATATAGAATTCGATAGTACTGAAATTTCATCTGATCGAGTTAGTGAAGTTTTATCTCGTCTTCGCACAGAACATCTAAACGCGGAAGAGCTAGCGAACTTACGAAATCTGTGTGCGAATTACGCCGATGTGTTTTACCTTGAGGGTGAACCACTAACATTCACCAATAAGATAAAACACAAAATAAGAACTACAGATGAAATTCCGGTACACACGAAAAGTTATCGCTATCCTTATATCCACCGCCAAGAAGTCCGAGATCAGATAGAAAAGATGCTCAATCAAAATATAATTAGACCTTCGGAATCTGCATGGAGCTCACCTATTTGGGTCGTTCCCAAAAAGGCTGACGCGTCCGGTAAAGTTAAATGGCGTCTTGTGATGGATTTCAGGAAAGTTAAGGAGAAAACGATTGACGACAAATACCCTATCCCAAACATCACTGATGTACTGGATAAGTTGGGTAAATGTCAGTATTTTACTACCCTCGATTTGGCCAGTGGATTCTACCAAGTCGAGATGGACCCAGCAGACATTCATAAGACCGCGTTTAACGTAGAAAACGGGCATTACGAATTTCTAAGAATGCCAATGGGTCTTAAGAATTCTCCATCAACCTTTCAAAGGGTGATGGATAATGTCTTAAGAGGCCTTCAGAATGAGGTCTGCTTAGTTTATCTTGACGATATTGTCGTGTTTAGTACCTCCTTACAGGAGCATATTATAAATCTGGAGAAAGTATTTAAAAAACTACGCGAATCCAACTTTAAAATACAGATGGATAAATCTGAATTTTTAAAGTTGGAAACAGAATTCCTAGACCATGTTATTTGTAAAGACGGTGTAAAGCCTAATCCAGATAAAATTGCAGCCATTCAAAGATATCCACTGCCCAAAACGACCACTGAGATCAAACGTTTTCTCGGGTTATTGGGATATTACCGAAAATTCACCCCAAACTTCGCTAAAGTAACCAAGCCGCTAACTCAGTGCTTAAAAAAGGGATCAAAAATTACTTTAGATCATAATTACGTTAGTTGTTTCGAACATTGCGAAACATTACTTACAAATGATCCAATTCTTCAATATCCAGATTTTTCTAAAGAGTTCTTATTAACAACTGATGCATCAAACGTAGCTATAGGTGCGGTTTTATCTCAGGGCATTATAGGCTCGGACAAACCTATCGCTTACGCTTCACGCACCTTAAATTCAAGTGAACTTAACTATAGTACAATAGAGAAGGAGCTTTTAGCAATCGTATGGGCCACAAAATACTTTAGACCATATCTCTTTGGCAGAAAGTTTAAAATTATTACCGACCACAAACCTTTACAATGGATAATGAACCTAAAAGAGCCTAATTCGCGTTTGACAAGGTGGCGTTTGAAACTAAGTGAATACGATTTCACAAAAGTTTATAAACTAGGTAAAGCGAACACTAACGCGGATGCCTTGTCGCGAGTTGAAATTAATAACGACGAAATAAGTTCAATTATAGTTAACCCTACGGAAAAAGCTCCCTCTCTCGATGATTCTAGAACCATCACCGCTCCGGAGCTTGATGATTCTAGAACCATTACAGTTCACACTGATGAAGAAAACCCCATCCTGGAGGTACCTATTATATTACGGATGACCCTTTGAATAAATTTACTAAACAATTAATATTAAATGTAGTAGGTGATATCTAAGGTCGTCCTGTATTTACTAAACCATTCGAAACGCATACGCGTATATCTGTTCAATTATCTCAATCAAATTTAGATGAAGATGTCATTAGCGCGATCAAGGAATATGTTCATCCTAAGATTAAAACAGGACTCCTTATCCACCCACCTGAAGCTATGTATGCGATAGTCCCTATAATACAAAAAACATTTAAAAATTCCGCTATGAACCTTATGATAACTAAACGCGAACTAGAGAACGTGAGAGAATATCTAAGACAGCAAGATATTATTAATAAATACCACGATGGTAAGACTAACCACCGCGGTATCAACGAAACTTATCTAACACTATCACATAAGTACTATTGGCCGAAAATGCGCGAGCACATAGTTAAGTTTATAAACGAATGCACCGTTTGCGGTCAGGCTAAATATGATCGCAACCCAATCAATCAACAGTATCGTATAGTTCCACCGGCAAGTAAACCATTCGAATTAGTTCATTTAGATCTCTTAACAATTCAGAGCTAGAAATTCTTAACTATAGTTGATGCCTTTTCGAAATACGCACAAGCCTACTATCTTAGAGACGGGACGGCTGTAAGCGTAGTACAAGCACTACTTAAGTATTGTACTCACCATTCTATACCAATCACTTTAGTTACAGATAATGGCACTGAATTTAATAATCAGTTGTTTAGCGAATTTACGAGATTACATAAGATACAGCATCACCGTATTGCACCTCATGCTCCAAATGAAAACGGTATCGTTGAGAGGTTTCACTCGACTGTCTTAGAACATCTCCGCGTCCTAAAGATCGATAAGAAATCAGAATCTGTTATTAATCTTATGCCATACGCCATACTAGGATATAATAGCAGCATACATAATTTCACTAAATGTAGGCCAATCGAAGTCATTACAGGTCATTTTGATCCGCGCGACCCTTTCGATATAGATTTATCAGTACATCTTTTGCAACAATATGTCAATAATCACCGTGAGAAAATGAGTAAAGTATATAGTTTAATTCATGACGTTGGTACGTCATATCGTAAGGAAATAACCAACTTACGTAATAAGGAACGCGAGCCTGAAGTAGAGTATACTCCCGAGCAGCAAGTTTTTGTAAAGAACCCTTTTGCATCTCGTTAAAAACTTGCTCCTCGTTATACGAAAGATGTTGTAATGGCGGATCTTCCTATTCACATTTATACTAGGAAGAAACGCGGACCTGTCGCTAAATCACGTTTAAAGAGGGTACCTAAAAGCGTCCAATTGTTGCAGGATCATCTTGGCCATACAACTCATCCCCCAACCAGCCCTAATGCAGGAGATAAAACTTGAGAATCTAGATGACGGACCTGGCGTGTTACCTTTTAAATTGGGCCCTGCTAATATAATCTCTAATTATCACTCATTCCTACAATATGTTAATTTTGATGACCTCCAGAGCAAAATCAATAGCCTAAATAGCCAACTAACTACTATTAGCCCCGATCTTGATAACAGTACGTCTTCCCTTTTCGAACCTCATGTTTCTTACTTAAAAAATAAACTTACAACTCTCTCTAATCAGTTACTAACGTTCGAAAGTAACCGCGTTAAAAGAGGGCTTATTGATGGCTTGGGCTCCGCTATAAAGAGTATAACGGGCAATCTTGATCATACGGATGCGTTGCATTTTAATAATGCTATAAAAAATATACAAAATAAAGAAAACGCGATAATTTCTGAGTTAAATAATCATTTCAGTATAACTAAGGAATGGACAAGTCAATACTCTAAAATAATCGATAATATAATTTCTAATCAAAATAAAATTGAAACTATAATTGCTAAAATAAGAAAAAAGTGTAGCAACTAACGATAATGATTTAATCAAGTATGCCCATTTAGCCCAAGTATTTCTCATCTTAAGTGATAACGTAGATTTATTATCTTTAGAAATAAGTAAACTAGAAAATAACTTAGCTTTTATTAGAACCTCGAGTATGCATCATTCCGTTATTAGCCCTGATTCAATTCGAGATATAGTAAATAAGATGAAATCTTTGTATGGAAAGGAAAATTTAATAGACTTAGATACTCGAGAATACTACGACATTATTAAGTTAGGATCGTATTATACAGACAATAGTATTGTTATAGTATATAAATTTCCTGTCACTTTACCTCAAACATATAATCTATTTAAGTTATCTATCGTTCCCAATAAATATAACGAAATCCTGACCCCGTCATCCCCATTCCTTGCTATACACTCGAAAGATTTCAAGTACATAGAGGCAGAATGCCCGAAGACGAGCAAAGGGTATCTATGTGAGGAGATGCGGAACCTGCGGAGCAGAACATCCCCGGACTGTATACACCAGCTAATCATCACTCAACAAAGGGGTAACGGTATGTCACCCTCTCAGCATCCAGCTAGAGAATCCAGCCTTCGAGGAGCTCGACGACAGGCACTACACAGTCAGCTTCCCTAAGCCTACCAAGGTTCACCTGTCATGTGGACAAGATCTGCACCAGATACTTCAGGGAAGTTACCTACTTATCTTACCACACAAATGCTTCATTGAAACACCGGAGTTCCTCATCACGAACACCAAGGATCGTATAAAGGGCCAAGCTATGAAGATCATGGACCTGCCGAAAACCAGCAGCACCCCAACAACTAAGGCATTGCCATTCAAACTTACCTCCATAAACCTAGATCACCTTCATGCAACGAGTTCTAAGATAGCCATGCAGAATCCAATGGAGTCGATCACACTCACCGACTACAGTCTATATCACACTACTATTCCTATGTATGTGTTATTTGGTGCATGTGTAATTATAATGGCTACGATAATATACCGCAAATATATGCTTCAGAAAAAGGACAATCCAGATGAATCTCTCAAGCCTCAACACCAGATTCCGAGAATCTACGCTGTCCCCGTCGCTTCAAGATCATTATCATCCGATGCTGCGCAGCCTCCAGCTCAATTTACGACAAGTCTTCAATACTCGCTGCACTACGGGGGGAGGTGTTACGCAGCCCTAGTATATGCAATTCGCCGAGTAGGCATCGCCCCGATTCCACAAGGCAACAACCGAATGCACGTGTTGCTGACGCCGCGTAACGTGACAGCGCCGCTGACGTCGTTCACCGCATCGTGGATAATTTTAATATGCATTCTTGTACCTACCATCGGTCGAGCATCATTTCTTTTACATTGTAATTTTAATTATAAGTTTTTATTAAATAAATTGATTTTTTTTGGACCTTCCGCTGCGAAGCAACTTAAGTTATGTATAACTATTATATTTTTATAACTTTCCGTACTTCTTCAGCCATAGACTAAAACATAGTGTACATCGCCTAACATCGGTCTTAAAATAATTATATTGTCTATGACATTCATCATCATCATCATCATCATCATCATCATCATCATCAGCCTGTCGCAGTCCACTGCTGGACATAGGCCTATGACATTGAAAACACATTATTCTCCCACTTAAGTTCGCAGCTTTTTTTACCTCGGGACTTTCAATAATGTTAATTAAATAGTCTCCGGGATAAAACTACCCTCTTTGTATTTCTACTTGCTACTTAAATCCTGTTTTACTTGTGAATTCGCGATCCCGTACTAGGGTAAGTGTGTGTTTTAAATCATATCGTTTTGCACTTGTACGAACACTATTTGACCCGTTCTTAAAACATTCCAGGGTTGTATCTACGTGTGTATCTACGAGCAGCATTCTCCTCACTTATCTACCTCGGCACCAACCTGCCGAGCGCTCGCCTGTTCCGGCCTACCCCGGAGCAACTCCAGATACGTGACTACGTGCGCAATTCTACTCTGAGCCCACCCTCCGTGCTACAAAGGCTGAACATCCTGCTCCCTACGCGAACGTAGTTCGCGTCTTCGGGCTTTCGCTTCTGCCTCTTCTAGGCAAAGCTCAAGCTAAGTCCTCTTCCTACTCTTGCGAGAATTTTTGCGCAAGACCTGTATACTCATGACCCAAGCTCCCTTTTTTAGCGAATTTGTTAACCATAGTGAGTTATCATTTATCTTCTTCTCTGCAAACCGGTCGTGCTTAACACGGCCGGAGCGTGCCAGTGCAGATTGAGAGTAAACATTATCTGTCTCATAGCCACACCTCAACGACGCCACATTTGGCATTGATTAGGTCTAAGATTTTGTCCAAAAACAATAGTGACAGGTTGCCAGCCTATCGCCTATATTAGTTTACGAATAAATAGCCTGACCATTGATAGACTTTTACTATCTGCACTGGAAAGATAGTAGCCGGCACATTCTTTTTCAATCCCAGTCCAGCATTGGAGAGATGTGTAAGGTGTAGTAGGTGTTTACAATGAAATTATTAGTCTATCGCATAATCTTCTTGAATTTCGGTCAAAGCAAATCATATTCTTACATTGAAAAGTATTCTGGAATGTTTAAATTCACCACTTTTTAGGGTTCGTCATGTCTCTCTGTCCGATGTATGTCACAGCCACTTTATTCCAAAACTATGAGAATTACACAGTTGAAACTTGGTAGGTAGATGTATTATGTAAACCTCTTTACGGTTTTTACACAAAAAATATATATAATAGTGGCATTTTGGGTAGGTGTATTTAATATAATAATAATAGAAACTTTATTGCACACGATACAAAAACAAACACATATAGAGAGATTGACAAAAAAGAGGAACACACAATAGGCGGCCTTATTGCTACATAGCAATCTCTTCCAGGCAACCTTGGGTGAACGGAACCCTTCATGTGCGAGTTCGACTCGCACTTGGCCGATTTTTACCATTAACATAATGTACATTTTGGAGGGATGGGAAACTGATGAAAGCATAATTTATTAGGCATTTTCATACCTCTGGGATTTAGCACGAGATTCTTTCGCATGCGATATTTTGGAGATACTGGTTGATTTGAATACAGAACAGGTACTGTAAACAAAAACTGCTTTTTTAACTGATTTAAAAAATGGAACACAAAACCAAATGTTTTCTTTTTACGATGAACACAAAGTAGAGCGAAAACTTTGATTTTTTTTTAAACCAACCATTTACGGAGAACTGAGTCATTACTTTTGGTACTTGTGTTATCTTTATGAGATATAAACAAGGTGGTACCTAACAGGGGAGTTGCGTAGTTGTAGGTATGTTTTACATTTTCAGCTGATAGAGCTAGTGTCGGTAGCGTAGAACTTCTAGTGAAATTAAAGCTTACCAAAGCTTCGAAGAGTAATAAATATTTAACAAGAAAATATACTAGAAAAAAGCAACTAGTCTCATGTCGCCCTGACGGGATTGACTCATGAGACTAGTTGCTTTTTTCTAGTATATTTTCTTGTTAAATATTTATTACATAAAAATAGCATTGTAAAATGCAAAATTAAAATGTTATAACTTCGAAGAGTAATTACTTAATTTAGTTGTATTTTAACTTTTAAAGGAGACAGTTGATTTTTGTTGGTGAATTCCTTGGTCAGAAAGACGAGATGGGGCTTGGAGTGAAGATTTTGATAATGTGAGATAAACTTTAATGAAATTTAATATCCTAATCCTAAGTTAATATTATAAATGCGAAAGTGTGTTTGTTTGTCCTTCCTTCACGCCCTAATCAAGCAACCAATCGACTTGATTTTTGGCATAGAGTTAGTTGAAAGAACAAAGAGTAACATATGTTACTTTTTATGCCGTTATTCTCACGGGAACGGTGAAACCGCGGGTGGAAGCTAGGTGTAAATAAAAGAAATCCGCTAATTTAATCCTTTGTAGTCAAACACACCGCGGCACTATAATATTCAGGATTGAAAGGAAAATGTTAGAATTTGTGCTACAAAATCTACCATGAAGGTCGATGTATACATCCATAATTTACTTTTTATTCCGATATTCCCACGGAAACGGGAAACACGCAGGTGAAACCGCGGGCGGCCGCTAATTTCCGTATAAGTTAGGTAGCGAGTTGACTTGTCGGGTATGCATGACGTGTTAAGATTCGGGGGACGCGAATAAGCAGCGATTTTTGTTAACTACTAAATTATGTTAACTATATTAATTTCGCGGTTTTACCGGCGTGGTTCCCGTTCCCGTGAGAATATCGGCATAAAAAGTAACCTATGTTATTTTCCGTTCTTTCAACTAACTAACAAAATTCAAGACTTAGCGATTTTTGGCTGAATGATTAGTTGCTTAGTTAGGGCGTCATGAAAGGACAAACAAACACTCTTTCGCATTTATGATATTATTAGTTAATTAGTTTTATTAGTTAGGATTAGGATTGATGTTACCAAGGAACACGAGACGGTATTAGTAGTTTTATAGCAAATCTAACTTTATACCACTGTTTTGTAGTAACAGCAAGTCTTGATGTCGATGTCGGCGAAACTCCACGGGAATATATGCATACTAAGTAGAAGCATGTGGGTGCAGTTAACAAACAGCTCGTTATAATGTTCCACTACAAAAAATTCGTATTTACGCTTACGTTGCGAGAG
This sequence comes from Chrysoteuchia culmella, assembly GCA_910589605.1. Taxonomy (NCBI): domain Eukaryota; kingdom Metazoa; phylum Arthropoda; class Insecta; order Lepidoptera; family Crambidae; genus Chrysoteuchia; species Chrysoteuchia culmella. The sequence continues at coordinate 11,976,474 of OU342651.1, read as the reverse complement.
CTGTTAAATTTATAATAAAGTTAAACGCTTCAACACATTATAAACTACAATAAATAACATATTAAGTTACCCCTTCCCGTCGCCTTTACATAAATTAAGGATAATTGTAAAAATCATTTAATATTATTTATAATAATATGTTACCCCATTGCGTAAAATTAGGGGAACTTCTTGCTGTTGCTAAATGATTTCTTATGGAAATGTTGGCTAGTTTGTTTTATGGTTTATTATGAACAACGGGGAGACTTTTAGCCTTCATCATACCCGATGTTAAGTATTGATAGGGCTGAAGTTGGAGCGAGCCTCATCACTGAGGAACTGGCTATCTGATCTCCAACTGCCGGATCACAACTATGCTGAAAACATTGTTGTTATGGCGTCAGTGATACCGGTGGTTGTTACCACTAGACCACGGTTTTTGTTTGTTGGACCTATATATACTTAGCTATTATATTATTTATTATTGCTTTCGTCAGCGTTTAGTCCATCTATAGCAACGAAAGACGTCTTTGTTGAACAGCTAACTTATTCCTTCAAAATATGAAAATATATTTTTCCAAATCCCTTACGAACTTCAATTCAAATTATACTTTTAAATCGGGCTATGTGACTACTGTTAAACAAATGCGTAACAGATTTGCTCATCTGAGTCTAATCTAAATGTCCAAAGCGTCAGATGTTGAGAAGTTCTATAATAGCGTCACAGACAATTAGTTGGGTTGAAAGTGTCGTCACAGATTTAAGCTATACGGCAACTACCTAGTTATATATATATATATATATATATATATATATATATATATATATATATAATTACACTATATATATAGTGTAATTAATAGTGATTATCGCAAAGAAGTCTAATCGTTGTTTTTATAAATTCGACAGTAAATAGACTAGTTCTATCTTTATGTTGCTCTTTTACGCCTGCCTAAGTATTTATAAGTACTGTGCTGAAGCTATACCATTAGCTGTCAATGTAATCATCGCAATATTCATGAAATTTTGATTTTAGGACGGAGCCATACACTGCGTATAATCTTAACGACATATTATCTACTTTAATATTGCTCAACAGCTAGGGGTTAGCTAGGTTACCCGCTAAATCATTGATTTAACTTTGATAAAGGACATTCACTATCTTTGACACAAATTTTATATCGTAGTTGTAAAATAGACAATGAGAGTTTCTGACCCGTCCTGTCATGACTGAACATAGCAAAAGTTAGTAGGTCAGTCCGTTCACCATAAGATGCCTTGGGAATTGGCAGCATTCCCTACGGTGCTTGCCAACAATATATGTATCTTTTAACCACCATTATCTAAACTTGTATGGTACCCACCACAGACTAATATGTTTTACTTGCATATTTTTAAATAATTTATGTAATAAAATTTAAATAATAACATCGCGGAAGTAGGTGACGTCATCTACCTATTTTCGTTTTATTTTTATTGTTTCCTATTTACGGAAGCCGTAGACTATGAAATAACCATTGACTTAATTATTTCATAACATTTGACACACTCCAGTATGACGTTTGACTCTGACGTTTGATACTACCCAGTTTTTCTGCACATAATGAGATGAGTTCTTTGTTCACGGTATGTAGAGCGGCAGCTAATTTTAAATTCAAATCATCATGATCACAGTTGTTATTCTGAAACATATCTACTACTGACTGACGCAGTTCTTTCTCGTTACCTGTTTTATTATAGTAAATTTACGACTTTGATAACGCACAATAGTAAGTTCCTAAATATTTATAGAATACTACCTGCTGCTCACGGTTTCACTCGCGTGGTTCCCGTTCCCGTAATATCGGAATAAAAAGTATCCTATGTTCATAACCGGGCTATCTACTATCTGTGTAACAAATTTCATCCAAATCCGTTCAGTAGTTTCGGAGCCTATTCAATGCAAACAAACAAACAATCAAATCTTTCCTCTTTATAATATTAGTATAGATAAAGTTATTTTACGTGTAGTTGTTACTATTATATATTCTATGTTCTGCATACAAAATATTCAGTTGAGATTGCGATTTGGTTTGAAAATTGTCTCTGTCTTTTTCTTTATATGTAAAGAGTAAGATGACACTTCTCATATTTGCACTTTCTCGATGTTTTGCCTTAATTTTTTTCATGATTTTTATTATCTTTCTTGAAAAATATTATAGAAGCAACCTTACAGTACTTTAAAATGTATAATTAATCTAGAATTCAATGCGTTTCCTCTATTCTTCTCTATTTGCGTTCGCCAAAAAGATGAACTCACGCAAGTACTTTAAGCGTTTTTAGTGCTTTCCTATTTTTTTTACAATTGACTGTAAGGTTTATACGCAATATAGATAACTATAGTGGTACGGTTGCAATATCTCTCGTGTAATATCGGGATAGAAAGTAGCCTGTGTTAGTCCACTACTTGATGAAGTACCCGCATACCAAATTTTACATACGCTTTATCGCCATGATTACGGTATAAGCAACTACGACAAAACATCGGGGATATCGATAGCAAATACAAACATGTTAAAAATCACGTTTTTAACCGACCTAAAAAAAGAAGGAGGTTCTCAATCTTCGGAATATTTTTTTTATGTATGCTACTCGATTACTCGAAGACGGCTGGACCGATTTGAGTAATTCTTTTTTTAGTTTGAAAGAGTATACTTCACAGGTGGTCTTATTGGCATCATGTCAGGATCTGATGATGGGATCCTGGAGAAATCCAGGGAAGTCTATAAATATTGTAGGTGCTCCTATCGCGATTCCGGTGTTTTCATTAGTAACTCATGCATATGCTTTCGAAAAGCACCATTTAGTGAAGTGGAACTGATGATGAAGACCACAAATGGTCATCGGAACTATTAAAATGCTTACCATTTCACGGAAGGGATACGATTACTTTAGTGTGGTTCATAAGCAATTTATGCTGGTCTCAATGCATTTGATGAAGTGAAGCTGATGATGAAGTACCAGGAGAACTCCTCAATAAGTAACGTCTCTGCACCGGGAAAAGCAGCATTTGTAAAATGTGATATGAGCAGTTGGCATAAGGTTATTAGTGTAGACACGGGACTTCTTCTACCTTTAAAAATTTGAGAATTAAAAAACTTCTTATAAAATAATGAAAACCGACTTCAAAAAACTAAAAGCCAAGGCATTCTTCTTTGTCCTTCTCGTTTATTTTTCTTGCCTTGGCTGGCACCGACTCCAAAAGGCTTATTATTGATTTTTAGTTTTTTAAACATAGTTTTTTTTTTTATAAAATGTAACTAAAGAATTGTCGTCTCAACGACAACAACAGTCACTTTGTTGCCATGATTACTTGAAGTAATTCAACATCGGTACAAAGGGACATATCCCTTTGTACCGATGTTGAATTGGTTCTGTTTTTCGCACAAAAGGGTGGTGACGTCGATCATCTTTCTACTTCTTACTTCTTTCTTGTTTACCCCTAGAATGAAAAGACGCAGAACGAACCTTTTTTGCTGCCCTTACCATTCCTTTACACGACTGTGGTGTGCGAACGCAGGTGGGACGTTCTTCTTTTTTATCGACAATAACTTGTCTTCTTCGCAAAAAAAATGTTACACATTGCTCCAAAATACAAATATATTTTTTCTTTTACAAAAATACACTTGACAATGCAACAATTATAATATCCTCAAAAGTAGATTTTGACTATTAATATTTTTTACGAAATTATTGTGACATAGTGTACGAAAAACGTAACGGAGGTGTTTTACATACAAATAAAGTGTGTCCCTCTGTGATCCTAATGTAAACAAAATGCTCTCGTACAATAAAATCATCTTGAAAGTTTCTATCCAAAAACATTAACAGAACTACTTAACCTTTGTTATTAAATTAATAAGGAGTAATATTGTTTTATGTTTCTATTATTACATAAAAAAAAATTTTTAGCTGTCTCCCGACGTATATGATTTCTGTTGCTACCTTCTGTCACTCATTTTATAGTACAATATAATGCGCGTTAGCAACTTTGATCTACACCCCAACAATACCAGTCACTCACTCGAAAACAGTAATAGATGATGCGTGTGTTTATTTAGCGACCGCTCTGTCACGTAAGTTACTACTTCCAAATATTATTATAATTTCTGTGTTTAATAATTATTTTATTGATTACTGATAAATATTTCATATATGCCCAGTTATACGCATAAATTATAATTAGGCGAATGCTCAGAATCTCGAACACTACTATTTTACACCTCCGTCACGAGGTCCTCTGTCACAAAAATGTGACGGAGTGGTATAACTCGTGACGGAGTGGTCGTTATTGTATGGAACTTAGAGCCTTAGTTCATTTACATAATAGGTGATTGTTAGTCTTCTTATTTTGGTTATTATACCGTGGATTATTTGTTAATTTAAGGTGTTACAATCAGGTAAATGGAAAATGGTAAAAAAAAATCAGTGTTGTCCCCCTTATAATTTAAGTTCAAAGTAGTGTATAATCCAGTTTATTGGTACTATTTACAAAAATAACATTTTCTAGTATTACATGCTAAACAATAAAGGTGTTATCAGATTTTCAAGTTCCTTTATTGAAAGACTTTCATAATATTAAAAAGTTTCTTGTCTTAAGAAGCTAAAATGTGACAGTGGTATTGGATAACATTTTTTAAATGTTTATCTTAAGAATTCCGTCCCATGGAGCTAGCTGAAAATAAATGTTTGTATTCTTATGGTAAATTTTAAATAGAAAAATATTGGAAAAAATTAACTCGGCCACAAGTGAATTCTCAGACGGGAATTCACTTGTGGCCGAGTAAATTTTTTCCAATATTTTTCTATTTAAAATTTACTATAAGTATAAAAATACCTAGCATTGAAAAATGCAAAAATAACAAAATCATAAAATGTTTGTTTTCTTGAAAAGAAAGTAATTAGAAATTAAAGCTCTGATTTTACATGAAAAATAAAAAAATAAAACATTTTCATGACTGAGGTGTTGATTTTTTATTACAATTCCTGCAAAATTTGAAGTAAAACAAACATTACAAGTAAAACTTCGATGCATTATATATTTTTGAAATCTACAATAACGAGGCAATCATTTAAAATACATTTTACTAAAGAAATCACATGTTTAATTTTTTAACAAATATAAAAATTTGCCGGTCAGATTGTCGATAAAAAAGAAGAACGTCCCAGGTGCGAACGAATCAATTTCAAATTTCAATTTGTTTTCTGTTCGAATCGACCTACTTACACCATTATTTCACAAGCATTGAGTGTCGAAAAAGGTCTAATATTGGCACGATAATAAATTTACCCAATCCACAGATCGTGATATAAATTATTAAACGATTCGCAACGGGTGCTGAATTGTGTGTTTTTGGAGAATTCCAATTTGTTTGTACTTTAAAATAAACACTGATCGTTGAAATATTCAGTTTTATTGTTTTTCGTGGTGAAGAAATATTTTTCTTTTAATTATGTAATAATTCTTAAGTTATTAGTAATTGACGATCTAATATCGTCTTCAGGTTCAATAAAACAAAATTAGTAGACAAACAATTTATTTTATTCATTGACTAGCTTCGTTAATTATTATTTTATTTAATCATTCTGATATAACACTTATCTACTACAATGACAATGAAAAATAGTGTGTACTTATATAGATTGTATACAAAACTTAGTTGGAAATGCACATTTATCCATAAATGAAGGTTGTCATCTTATACAATTATAATATAGTTAAAAATTACCTACACTTTTGATTTAAAGTCAGGGCAAAAATATTTCGTTAATACTATTGTGTCGGTGGTATAAAAATATATACAAGTTCTTGTATAAAATTATAATAATCAAACATACTTAATTTGAGATCAACAATTCTAAAACTAAATTATAGAAAAAGTTATTTTATCTATATTAACTTCACTAAGTGAACTGACTAAAAATAAATTGAAAATACATCTGTAGTTAACTTGACACGATATACATATTATCATAATATTACAGATTTTACATGAAGAAGAGCAGGAGAACAAGCGAAAACTAGTTTCATCTTTATTTACAAATTATTATATAGAATATTGATTTCCATAGGTGTCTTATTTGCTCTAGAGAAATGTTATTAATGTCAATTTGAAGATCGTTAAAGCACGATTCTTTTGTACGGTTATAACCGATTATTCGATAGAATGTTGTTCTTTCAAGTGACTCATTTATCAAAAAGTTATATTAATCAAAAGGGGATGTTTATTTATTCAATTCGCTTATGGCTGTGTTCTAATGTGCTTTGTATCGGTATCTTTATTATAGATATATATAGCTAGTCACACGGACGTTCATTCTAAGCTAGGTGGTCGTATACGACGGTCGTGGTTCCTCTCGCGGTCTTCACTTGCGGAAGCATGAGATGGGGTTGAAGTAGCACTGGCGGAAGCGGACTTGCCGCTTGTCCGCGCGCCACGGCCGCGCCAGCCGCCCCTCGACCGTCCTCAGGCCCCAACGGGGCTCGCTCTGGGGCCAGGAACGGCTCACGCGGTTCATCCTGTGACAAGAATTTGTCAATATAAGTATCATAGAAGATTTGGAAGTCCGTGACAATCTTAAATCGGTCGTCTGTCATACTATAGAGACTAGAAAATACTTTCTACATGTTACAATAAAAATATTGTTTACGCCTAAGTGTGATATTGGTTTTTAAAAACAAACATTTCTCACGTAATGTATGTAACATTACTTAAGAATAAACGCACACCCAGTATACAGAAAGTAAAGTATTTACTTGCAAAATATATAGGTACCTACTTGTTAGACTTCTAGTTATGTCCGAAAGAAGCACGTACCTAATATAAAGGTATAGACCTAAAATATTACGACGGCACGGCCGCTCGAAATTTCCACCTATAAACTGATGGAAAAGGAATTGTTCCCTTTTCCTGCACGTACTCGCAATATTTACCTATTTCCGAGACAGTCTTTTACAACATTTTAACGAGATTCTAGAATGTTCACTGCCAACATTTTGGATGGGATGATGACTCCGTTTTATGTATCACTTGGGCTTGGTCTTTGAGGGTCCCATACAAGTCCCATATATTTTTGATATACCAAAATAGCCGTTATAATATTTTCCCCATACAAATAGATAATAGCGCACTTTTAGTTTTATTTTTATCTATTTTGTTTTTTTTGAAATAAAAACTAGTAAGTAACGACTATTCACCTTCTATTTGTTTTTGAGTAATAAAATCTATAATTTGTATTTGTTCTTCTCTACGTCCTTACCGAGAGATATACAATCCAAGACCATTACCGAGTAAAAGGCAATGACGAATTTACATTTCTCTAGGAATACAAAGGTTCTTTTATAAGGCAGTCAGTTGTGGTGGACGTTTCTAATACAATGCCAGGCTCTGAGAAACTAATAAAGGTGTCAGAGGCTTTAATCAACAGGTTGCATAATAAAAACTTCATCAAGGCTGTGTATTCGCCTCGTTCCGTGTAAAATTACACATTAAAACTACGTCATATGAAAATACGGAATATTGCAATCCATACAAGTCATTCGTATTCGTGCACCCGCTGCAACCCTTCAGTTAATTAGAGAAACTATTGCGTCATATGCCTAAGGATTTCTATACGTAACATTTTAACATTAATGTTTTCTCGTGTGTATGAAAATGGCGAGTACAATATTATTTATTTGTTTTTTTTTCTCTGCCTGCACCAGCCTGTTTAGGCTGGCTCTTATAGGCCTTTATAGGCTATCTCTTGGTCTTATTCTGAATCGTTATATTAGGAAGAGGCATAAGATGAAGTGAGCTTGCCTAAAAAAAGCTATTCTCTCGAGCTTTAAATATACAGGATCGTAGGTACCAGGGAGTTCAGACGGAGGCAGGGATTTCCACTCACTGGCTGTGCAAATTATAAAAGATGAGGAAAAGCGCTTTGTACGCAGACGTGGAATATCAACCAAGGTAGGGGATCACCCCTACCTTGGTTGATATTCCAGTCCAGACATACTGCAAGCTATCAAGCTTGCAGTATGTCTGGACGACTCCCGATCGTAAAAAGAAGCTGGCGGGATGATGCATGCTAATGCATCTCAATAGCCTGAGGTGCTGTTGTCTAAACTATTTAAAAATAAAAAATCCGAAACCTTAACCACGCAATATAATAAAATTTCTATTTATCACAATAACGTTTAAGTTAATATTGAAATGCTCCATAATAAATTATATGAACCATTTATAATTACTTTTCTACTCCTGCTCCAAGAAGGACGGAACACAAATGCCTACAACTATAGTGAAAAGGTAAGTAGTAATATTCTCTCTGACGTAGTTAAGCAATACTATTTATTCAAGTCCATAAAGCGTCTTGGGTGCGCAAACTCCTGTTTGATACCAGATAATCCGCTTAAAAGAACTGAAACCGTCGTAACTCAAATTAACACGACTAAAACCTTTAGAAAACGATCTTGTAGGCTATTAGAATCTACGGAAAATCGTATTTGAGATTTAAAATAGTCTATTAATTAAATACCACACAATTCCTAAAATAAATGGAATATGTGAAAAGGCCATGATGCAAAAATAACGAAGAATACATATGTCACTTCACATTAACAATCTTCTATGAAACCATCATGTCTTATGAACGTTTTGTTTGCGTTTTGTTTTTATTGAAATTGGCACATTTTAACACACTTCACACTTTGGTGGCGATGATAGAGGGAAGACGTCACAAAAAGTCCGTCAAAAAACAAGTTTCATTTAGAGATGCGTAGTACGAAATAGCGTGCTAAGATTGAAACAATACTGCGCTAAGAGATGGCGGTGGGCCTCCTGGTTATTGTTTTTAAAATATTAGTGCTTGTCTTCTTGCATATAAGAATCAAAATAAATTACTTCTTATGTCTAAAGTCTTTATCCAGATAATGTTAGGATTTACTATCAATCCCCCAGGACGCAACATTAGTAATGCTAATTAAGTTCAGGACATTATTTCGAACCCATAATTGTTTCTTTCACGCACGAAAATCTACGAAAGTATTCATCTGTAATGAAGTTAAATTATCTATTCACGGAAAACGACGACACTTGACTTTGACAAATTTTTGTACTAAGCATAATATTCCGAAAAATTTCGTAATTCGAAAAGTGGTTTTCACCTTCAATAGTATGAAAGAGAAGATAGAATGTTTCTCAGTGGTTGAGGATTCCGGGAGAGACTCGCTTCTTCAGCCTTCAATACTTAACATCAGGTATGATGAATGCTAAGAGCCACCTTGTTGTTCATAAAAAAATAAAAGAACCATTCCATCCAACGACACCCCACATTATGAGATTGTCGAATGACGGATTAACTAAATGGATAACCTGATAAAGTTAAGGAAAGTGGTAACAGTTACGAAAAAAAATCCTTTTAGTCTCAAAGCGTGAAAACATTACTTGACAACACCCAATTTTTTTTTTCATTTTGCTTACATTTTCATAGAGCTTTTTGGGTTGTCCTATAATGACCGCTGCAGCTATAGGAGAACAGGTGGCGAAGTAGTTTGTTTGCCGGAAGCCGTTGTTTGCAGCCGAGTTTACAGATCCGGTGCGGAGCTAATTACTAGGCAACAGGAGCCGATGAATTAAAAGTTGTGCAGTACTTAGCGGCCGCAGCTTTATGCTCATGGCTCGTTACTAGGCAAGTAACTGTTGTAATACAAGAGAAAAGCGGCGTTTATAAGTCCTTGTAACAAAACGCGAACATCGCTAAAATAACAATAGTCAGTAGTTTATGTTGTATTATATTGCTTTAATGCTGTTCCAAGATCAAGCATCTAGTGAAGTAGACCGTTAAATACATTTATGATTTATTCCAATACAAAAGAATAGAGTAAGTATTATATTGTATACTCTATTCTTTTGGAATAAATCAATACAAATGTACCTATGCATATTTGTAGATGCATGCATGTGTTCGCGGCAGTGGAACACTGTAGGTATTTAACATACACATACATAAAATACTTAGCTATATATGTCAGATATGTATCTGCAAATAGTACCATTATAAAAGTAAATGTTGCCCGGAAACGATAGGGCGATGGCATGGCCTACAAAGGGTCTCATGCCGTGTCCATTGACAGGCTTTCACTATCTGCACTAAAAATCTAGCCATTGGTTTTTCTTTTGCTCCCAGGGGCTCTATTTTTCTATCTCTTGGTTTCTACTGATTTTCGTTCGACATACGAATTTCCATATTTTTGAATAGCTCGATCGCAAAGAGTGCCCCCACCCACTCGTTGTAGTCGACCGATATAAAGCTAGCGATGCTTCAGCACGGAAGTTTTTTTGCTTGCAGGAAGGCAAGAGAAGAACTACAAAAGACCTTACATTATAATAACAGAAAAAATACTTTGACAGAGAATCAAAGAGCGCATGGCCATATTTATTATCTAATTGGAGGTGCTTGTTTCATTTCATAGAAGTATTTTAAAGATAACAACCATTTCCTTTTCTAAAGCCATTACAAAACCAGCTATCGATAGACAGGTTCTACAAACTTTTATGTTACTCCATAAATTGAATGCAGTCCTTTATGTTGCGTTATTGTTGAACAAATAAGATTTTTTGTATTCAGCTTGCTATTTGAAATTCCGATCTTAATGCATATTCAGGTGCTGAATATCAACACTGTCTAGGGATATTATATGACATTCTTCATAACTCAAAAACTATCTACAACAGTACAGAAAAAGTTTGTATAGGAGGAAAACCCTTCTGGGTTCCGTCTTTAGAATAAAAAAAAAGAAGGGTTGCACTCCGGGAGTGCCGGCAGAAGTGAAAACTTGATTATTAACGTTGAGCATGTTTGATATTTTGGAATGGTTAGGGAATAATTTTGCACCAATTGCTTATCAGTATAAAAGTACTATCATTTATGTGGTAGAATACAATATTCATTTATTGCGCTATCGTACACAAACATGACAAACCATATTAAAGTGAACGTTAAGTTAGGTAATAAGATATAAGAAAACATTAGTTATTATAGAGAATCGAAAAATATATATTGACAATAAAACAAGAGACAAGTAAAAGACATTATCAACAGTCTGTCGCTAAGCAACCGAGACCATAGTCAACCTGTCACCTCAACATTCTCCATCCGTCCTACGCTTTTTCGATCAGGTCACGTGTCCTGACGCGAGTTTAAGATTTTATACCCATTACAGAAAAAGTGCTCAACGCCGCTAAAGAAGTTTTCACTTCAAAAAAAAATATGTAGAACAAACTAATGCATGATCATTTGAATATAACTTTCGCAAAAGTTCTAGCAAGCTAATTCTAGCAAGGCAAGACAGCCAACAACCATGCGTAGGATAGCGCCAGCTTTCAACATGCCTGCAGCTCTAATTTGTTCTTAACTGGTCAAATGTCGTCGTGGCACGATAAAAACAAAACAAACTTTCAATTAAAATAAAAAAAAAATAGGTTAAAACGCCTTTAATTTTCAAAAATAGCGCCGCCAGTTTGTTTTGCGTAAGTTATATTCAAACGATCATTCTTTTGTTTTACATTTTTTTTTTATTTCTAAAGACGGAACACAGGGGTTTTTTTCCCCCATACAAACTTTTTCTGTACTGTAGATAGTTTTTGAGTTATGAAGAATGTAATATAATATTCCTAGACAGTGTTGATGTGTGTACTATTGAACTCTTACACAAGTTCCGGACTTATAACACACCACAGTGTGTGATGCACACATCAGAGTATGGAATCAAAAATATGTTTCGTCATAACTACCAAACTATGTATACTTAAATGGGAACGTCTTTAAATATGTTCGTTACTATTTTTTTAAAAAAGCTTGTTGTTTGAACACTGAACAGTCGACTTCGAGTTCAATAATATCTGTGCACTTTTGAACTTACCTATTATACTTATTAATATGACTTTTTTAAATTGAATAAACTTTATAAATTATAATGTTTGTATTGTATTCAAGTGTTAAAATGATTGTGATTCTTTCCAAGTTGAGTTGTTGTCTTATTCAGTATTGTATCGAGGTAAAAATTTTAGAGGACACGTTTGGCCAATCTAAAGAAAGTCGCAAGTCATTTTAGAGTTTACGAAATACTAAAAAGTTTGTAACATTTCGTAAGAACAGCTACTTTCAAAACATGTTTTACAAAGAGCGCCCTTTCCTTCTCTGTACCATTTTGGTTAGGAACCGTCTAGGCAACCGAATTACGAAAATTGCAATCACGTAGAATTTATTTTTATTAGGTGAATATTTCTTGATCATAATCGAAATAGTTTACAGAATCGCCCCGGGGATATTACAAGCTCTTAAAACTTTTCACTTTCTTTGGATACATCACACGTCGAAATAATACATCTGTGGAGTGACTTGTAGTGCAGGGAAAGGTCGAAGGCACGAGAGGTCACCATTGCGCTGGACCGACCAAGTCAAAACTGCGCTCAATGGTCCGCTCCACGAATGCACAAGAAGAGCCACAATACGGGAGGAAAGCAAGTGTGACGACGAAGAAGAGAAGAAAACTTTTTAGTCAAATGTAATAAATAAATAATTGCATACAATCACACCAATTACCTTGCCCACGATAAGCTTCATGAATAACTTATGTTATGGATACTTGATAACGGATACAGATATACATATTAAACACCCAGACCAAGACAAATAGAGATGTTCAGGCACTCAAATATTTGTCTTGTAAGGGGATCGAACCCAGGACCTCTGGTGCATAAGGCGGGTATAGTACCACTGCGCCAAACAATCCGTCAAATGACATGTGTCTCTTTTTACTAACGTAAATAAATAACTTTTCTATAGAGTCCGTCAATAAAGGTGCTAGGTGCTTCGCACTCGACTGTCTCCTTAAGCCTAAGCACGCCACTAGTTAGGAGTCACAAGTGCTTCTTAACACATTAACTGCCAAGGGCTTCACATAAAAATCTCGTCAGTGCCTCACTATTATTTTTCGAAAATTTACCACTTGGTTACGAGTGGGCGGCACTGGTGGTAGGGTATACCACCACTCGGATCCGAGTGTTTGGCAGTGAATGTAAGCATTGTTGGATACCACCCCTATAATTTACGAACAGATCGTTTTGCTACGGACAGTTCAATGTTGACATTTATTCTATGGAAGATAACTGTCCGTAGCTAAAACGAATCGTCAAATAGCAACCGGGGGTAAGTGGTTTTGAGTTGTACCTTTCTTCAGTGTCGAGTTGTAGGAGAAGCTTCCTCAGGGCGGCGGTGTCGATGGCGTCCCAAGGCGCGGACAGCCCCACCTCGTTGTCTGGACGCACCACTAGATTTTCTGATTGCTCGTCTTCCGATTCCTGTCGATAAGTCTAAACGTTATCCTACATTTACGTAAACATCAGCGTGACTGTTTGAAGCACAATCTCGAAGATTTTGTTTAGTTTTTTATATAACGTTATTGCAATGCAACAACATACCTACGTTAAATCCAGATATTCTATACTTAAGGCATCCTATTTATATATGTAACAAACAAGAATAAATAAATATGACGACAAAACAAAAAGTGTCAAAAAAGATGATTTTTAAAGCAAAGGGATAGATATTACAAATTAAGTAAAGCAGTTCCTCAGTGATTGAGGATTCCGGGAGCGGCTCGCTTCCATCGTCAGCCTTCTCAATACTTAACATCCAGGTATGATGAGGGCTAAGAGTCTCCCAGTTGTTTATAAAAAAAAAACATTAATAATTAAGAAAAAGTTTCTATTGATATTTCTCGAAGCAGGACAAAAAATGTGTTTGGAATGGAACTTTTTAGCTGGCAATTACTTCGTTTCTCAAAGTCAGTTATGTCGTTTTATCCTCGCATGCACGTAACGAGGATTTTTAAAAGCCTTCAAATTGAACGCAGTCCTTCCGACGACGTCCAATAATTTCTCACTTGGATCGGATGTTAAAGCCCACTTTGCTTTCGAACGAAGTTTGTTGCTTATAGAGGCAAAACTAGTTTGAAGCAGGGTTGGCATGATCATTATCACATTGCAATAAAATGACTGATTAAATCAAAATGTTTTATTTCCTTCCTTGTAACACAAATTAAAATTCTTAATTTTAGATAACGCGTGGATAGATACTTTGCAAATGTATGTTAAAGATCACTTTGTGTTACATTAGAATTAGTATACATAAATAAAATCACCAACTTTCCAGCTTCTCCCGTTCCTAATCTGTTTCTGAATTTATAATGTGTGTTTTGTAAATTAAAAAAAACCAAAGGTGAAATAAGACTCTTTCCACTGATGCTGACGACGTGATGGCCTAATGATCAAATCTTGCTATGTAATGCTTGGGTATACTACTCTGTGTAAAAAGTACCAGGAATTATTAAATAACATAACGCGTGGCAAATATATCGACCTATTTTTTTTTATAAGTTGGTAGCACTGTACTGACTTACCGCGCGAATTTTGAGCGCTATCTGTCACTACGTGTAATTACAGCGGCTGTTTTTATATTTACTGTTTTAAGTACACTGCGATTTTACAAGGGAAACATTTGTTGAACAATGTGTTTGCCTTTAGTTTTGCGTATCAAACGAAATTTCATGTGCCGAAGCACTGAAAATGTTGCAGAAGACTTACGGTGATTTGTGTATCTCAAAAACACGGGCTTATGAATGGTATAAAGTATTCAAAGGAGGCCGACAAGTGGTAGCTGATTTGCCTAGTGCTGGTCGACCACCAACCGCTGCGACTGATGAAAACATCAATCTAATCAAGAAGCTGGTACTTGTAAATCGTCGTATCGTATAAGTCTTAGAGAGTTAGCTCTAGAGGTGAAAGTATCTTTTAAGTCCGTTTATAACATTCTAACTGACATTTTGGGCATGAAACGAGTCGCCGCACGATTAGTTCCAAAAGAGCTCACTTTTGTCCAAAAAGAGCCCGAAACAGGTGGCTGAAGACATGATTTCCCGAGTTTCTATGGACTCCACTTTCATGAAACGCATAATAACTGGCGACGAGACATGGGTACGATATGGAGTACGATATGCAAAAAAGTCAACAGTCTTCAGAATGGCAATTCGAAAACGAGCCGGAACCCAAAAAACCGCGTTCAAGCTGCTCGAAAATTAAAGTTGATTATTTTCTTCGATTACCTCGGTGTAGTACACAACAAATTTCTTCCAGAGGGACAAACGTTGACTAAGGATTATTAAGGCGTCATGAGGCGTTTGCGAGAGAATATCCGCCGAAAACGGCCAGCTTTGTAGGACGACAAAATAATCGAAAAAATCACGATCTCTTTGATTCACGATCTCTTTGATGATCGTCATCCCTTTCAATTCGCCATTTGAAAGATATTTACATACTTCAGGCTGTTAAGTTTTGACATTTGATAGGGATTATGATCGGGTTGCGTTTTGATAGGTATTGAATGAACGAAATTGAACTGTCAAAGCAAAGTGACCCACGAAAATCTTTTAAATGTATGGCGAAGTGTCAAATGAAGTGTCATTTAAAACATCATTCGCTCCAAAAGGTATTGCGACTATAAGTTACACAATTCCATAAATCACTATCACAATCACAATACCTTTGAAAGTGACTGTGATAGATTTTGAAATTAGACAATTAGGGGGCTGGTTTGAAGTGATTGATTAAAATTATCATAGATACAAACTTGGGATAAGTTTTTTCTAAAGTAGTAATTTATTAATCAAATGGAATGCTTAATAATGATCTATTATTTGTGATACAAAAGTTTTCTAAAAATCTATTCGTTTTTTAAATAACGTTTCCCACAAATTCTACTGGTCGTCCGGCAGGCTGATTATCTAACTTAAAATCACCTAGCAACCAGCTATCGTCACTGTGTACTATTTAATTATTTTCAGAAATTTATTTTCAATGTTTCAATCAGCAAACATGTATAGTAGAGTAGTGTACTGTGTTACTTAACATTCGACAGCATCAGTCATACAGCTTCCCAACAAAAGTTATTTGCGCCTACAAATTCCAGTCCACGGACGCATGTGTACCAAGTTTACTGTGAGGGCGGGCGGACGGACAGCATCTATTAAATTTTGTGATTCCATAATATCTTAAATCGGGCAGTTTCAATATTTTGTTACTGGCTTTGGCGAAATAAATTGTTTGATAGATAGGGTTGAAACAAGCAAAAACTTAGGTTGCCTACTTTCTTATCTATACTAATATTATAAAGCTGATGAGTTTGTTTGTTTGAACGCGCTAATTCAGGAACTACTGGACCGATTTAGAAAACTCATAGACCATTAGAAATCTACATTTCTCCCGAGTGACATAGGCTATATATTATCCCGATATTCCCACAGGAACGGGGACCACTCGGGTAAAACCGCGAGGATCCGCTAGTTTTGTAATATGTAGATATGTGTGTACATTCGATTTTGATTACGCAACTAAACCAAATAAATATTTTCTCTGCTTTTGCGAAATTGGTTAGATGGTATTGTAAAATAATATGTATTTCGCAATTTAAAAACACCAAAAAAACATATATGATTGTGTTAATAAACCTGTTTAAAAAAACACGTTTCACTGAAATAAATGTTTATAGATTTTCCTTAAAAATTATAGTCATCATAACACTAATCAGACACTTTTGTTATTATGGAATGTGAGGGTCGTGTAACTAATTAATCGTGGTGATGATTAAGGGCACTTCTGAGCATCCCTCCATTCGTACACTTGGATCTAATAAAGGTGAAAAGCTTTTATACTTAACTTGATAAAAGCTATCAAACGTGTAATATCCACACTGTGGTCGTTGGAATACTTAATTTTTCATTTATTAGTTACTTGTTACTTTGGTGACTCGTTGTTTTGATTTATGATTGATGATATTTATTCTGAGAAGTTAAACAAGGACAGTAGCTTGATTGAACATTCCTTTGCCATAACTTTATCAGGAAAGTATTTAAGTACCTATTTAGAAGTTACTGACGATAGCATCAAGGCGCGATAATTGATAATCTTTGATTATATCAAACCGATAGATTTAGTTTCCAGCTGCTGAGCTAAAATGGAAAAAAACTCATAAATACGTAAGATTTTTTTTAACACTTTCTACGTATGCAACACGGGCTATTTTATTTTAGGAATATTAGGTACAACTTATAAATGAAAAAAACGGAAAACAGACATTTTCATAATTCAGGTATTATTTTATTTCAATTATTTAAAATGAAGCGCCAGGAGCGCGACAGGTGTCGGATGGGTGACCGTAAAGTGACATTACAACTGAGCGCTTCCGTGCTTGGGAGGGCAAGTTAAACCGTCAGTTCCGGCTGTTGTCATCTGATAACAGTCGTTAGTCAGAAGCCATATAGGCGGCTTTATAAATTCTGGCCACTACTGGTGTCAGAGTTCATACGATGAAAAGAAGATTTAAAATACTTTAAATCTTTAAAGTTGTGTCGGCATCCTAATCTCCTTATGTCGAAGTTATGATGAAATTCTAAAGTTAAAGCAAATATTTAGTGCCTAAACATACACGAAACTGTATTGATTCTGGTTATATCTTCAAAGGCGCGAAGTTAGCATAACTATTATTATAAATAGGACAGTATATAAGTTCGTATACAGGATAGTCCAAACCTGGTGGATTGTTTTTTATAGATAGTACCAAGCAGAAATTAATATTAGAAACCGCAAGGTACAGAGTTTCATGAACACTTTTTTTAGATTAATCCAAAACTTTGTTAGCCTAAAACAACCAATTAGCCTGGATATTTCATTTTTTAAAGAAAACATCTATCAGACACATGTAACACATGCCACAAAGAAAATGGAAAAAAATCGTGGAAAAGTAAATAAAAAATCTGGAACAAGGTGAATGGTGGAAGGTATTTCAAAATTTCATAAAAAAATCTTATCTTGCAATCTGGTGAGAACGGATTTTTTTTCGTGCGGTTCCTATAAGGCCACTTGATCAACTATCTATAAAAAAATATATATCCACTAGGCTTGGACCACCCTGTATAAGTAAAGGATTTGGAAGAATGCATACAGGTAGATCATGACCACCACCACTTTTATCCACCTTTATAAAACAAAGGACATTTAGAGGGTAACGGGATATTGAAACAGATGGGCACAGTTAGTAATACAAAATGGGCTAAGTCCCTTACCATTGGTGCACAGAAGACTGCCACGGAGAGTAGCGAGAGTGTCGCCATCACCGCTACGGCGCTGGTTGTGAGGCTCGTCGGCTTCATTGTGACTGCGAAGCAAATTAATATTAACCACCTCGTTTACGTTTTGTGAGTTCAAAACCGATGGTAATTATTGGACTTTAATTATTCTGTGGTTAACGCTTAGACTAGGTTTATTATATATAGTTGGTGCATAGTTGTGTTTTATTTTAAGATTATAATAGAACAAGTATTTCTCCTCAGTTAAGACTCAAGCCGCGCAAGGATGCCTGCAATATTGCCTTATCTGGGCTAATGTACCAATATGATTTTTATTCAATTGTGGTACCCCATAAATAACGTTTCCCTACTTATATTACTTACTTACAAAAACGATATTTAAAAATTTCGAGTTTTATGTGATTGTTCTTTTTCTCTTATGTATGTATCATAAAATGTTTCTATATCTATCTAAAAGTTTGACTACTCAGTTTCCTGTTCAGTTGAGTGTTACATTGCCAATTCGTAAACTAATACACGAATTACAAGCGCAACTAAAATGTGTTCGAGTTGAACCAGTTCTAATCCTTTAAAACGACAAACAAAACAGACCGCAGTTTGTTATATAACGCGCCGGGCGGTGTGTGACCTTTCAATAAGCCGTGCGTTTTAACTAGATAATCTGATTCAGTAAAGCTAAAGGCAAGAGCTTGCACAAATAAGTCGATTGAATTATTGACCAAGGGGTGAATTGCTTTGAGCGGATTTAATTGCGCTGTTGATTTGCCTTGGATCTTAACGTGTCCTCGTATACTTTTTAAGAAATAGATCGTTGTGAAAATATATAGTATTGAGGTTGTATTTGTAATAACAAAACAATTTTTAAACTGATTAGGAGATGTATTCTTCTCTGCCAGTAGGTAGTGTAAGGTTTCTTCGATACCTTTTGTCTTGGACGAGCTTTTTGTTCTTGCTCGGTTTAGATCACTAATTGTTACTAAAAACAAGTATATAAACTGCCGGAAAAGAAAGTTATATTATGTATAGTATATATTAGGTACTATTCAGAGACCGATTCCTCATTGAAATATGCGCAACAGCGTATGAGGTTGCCCAGACAACGCGTTTTTTTAAAATTACATCACTATTAAAGTTGCATTTATTACCTTCGCGAACAGCCAATACGCATATGGCAAACACTTCTGGACAGGGTCTATGGTGGTGCCTCCCCACTGATATTTACAGGCTCGATGGGCTGTGGTGGACAGCCCACGACCCCCGCATGTTTTTATTTCCTGTGTCTCCTTCAAAGGTGTCAAAGTGTCATTTACACGGGAAAATAAATTAACGAAACATGTAGAGGCGAAGTAAATTAAGTGCTTATACAATTTCGCAGCCGGTTGCCGCTTATGGTTCACTTCGTCTCGCTTGCGTCAATGTGCTCCGTAACTTAATCGGACGATGACTGTATTCATATTGACATTTTAATAATTGGAGAAACATCATAATATTAACATATTGAAATTAACTTATTGAAATATGGAAAATATTTAATCGGACCTTTGAGATATAATATTAGTTAGTACATAACTTCAATGAACCGGCCAACAACAAATACTAATAGTAATAATAGTAATACTAATAGTCCTTTTGTGTGCATTTTAGTATTTTTTTAATGTTTTTAAATCATAAGAATAAGTATTTTTGTAGGTTAGGCAAGGTTAACTCTTTGGAGGACAGTAGACGGCTTTAACTGTTGTGACAATAAAAATTCTACTGTGTCTGGTTTACTGTCCGCCAAAGTGTTAAATTAGCCAAATAACAAATTGTTGTAAACCGTGTCTGTAGAGGGTCTTTTCAGTTTTTTTAAATAATATTTGTTCTAATTTGCTGGATTTAATTACCATTATTTTTACTGACTTTGGGAATCAAATTAAACATAAAATTAGGGAGTCATAAGTAAGGTACTTAACGTGAATCCGCATAAATTCGTTAAAATAACACTTTATCGCAAGGTGTGCAAATTAAATTAAGCTTTGTTCGAGTGGCTGGGATGTTTCGAGTACATTTTATTATTTTAATCCCTTGTTGCTCCTATTATTTTTGTAATAACAATGAGAGGGTGGACGAGACAAGAGTTAGATTGGATTTTGGTCAGTGATGGCTGTCACCCAGCATAATGTACTACGGAGCCTAGGATTTGTCATGATTGTTAATTAAAAATGTTTTTGAAATTTTGTGAACAAACACAATAGTATCTGTTCAGTAGTACACACTTCAAAATCAATTAGTCTGAATTGAAGAGTGTCCTACTGAAAATTATAATATTTTATTAGCATTTGTTTTCGAGATGAAGGTAAAAAATAAGTTGTGAGAAGAAAATGTTCTAATTCTCGCCTGTACGTATAAATAAACTGTATATCCAAGAGTTCTTTGACAGAGAGTTCGTAGACAAAGTAAATCACACAAATAAACGAGCACTACACAATCGGCTTAAGCAATATCTTTATCCGATTAGCTCTAATTGGGAAAAACCATATTAGCCTTCGTCAACGAAGAATCGGCAATTAATTATTTGTCTTAGTACGCTGCTATGTGACAAAGTTCTTTGCTTGTTTAATTCTTCTGTATAAAGCATTATTTCAAGCCCTTCGACATTTACCCCCTTACTTATAAACCTGGTGTGTCTTGTCTTTTTTGCTCGAGTTTATAATGTCATTATATTGACAGAGACAAAACTTGGAATCACTATTCCAAGCTTACACCACGTTTATAAGGGGGTTAGTTGACAAGAAAGACCTCGGACCTTAGCCATTAGGTTTTGAGCATTATTAAGATAATGGAGGAGCCCGTGGCGCTAGTGGTTCGGCCTGCGATTGTTGAGGTTAAGCAACTTTCGCAATGGTCGGTCACGGGATGGGTGACCAAAAATTTACTATCTTGAGCTCCTGCGTGCTTCGGAAGGCACGTTAAGCCGTTGGTGAGGACTGCATTTTGCAGTCGCTAAAACCCACCAATCCGAATTGGGCCGCATGGTGGCCCGTTCTCCTTATCCATCCATAAGGAAAGCCAGTGCCCCAGCAGTGGGGACATTAAAAACCGACTTCAAAAACTAGAAAGCAAAAAATAAGCCTTTTGGAGTCGGTGCCAGCCAAGGCAAGAAAAATAATATAGTAGGACAGCAAAGAAGAATGTATTTTTTTTATAAAAAGTTTTTTATTTAACAATTTTCAAAGGTAGAAGAGGTCCCGTGCCTACGGGACACTTACTAACTACTAATCTCATCACCCTTTACAAAATGCTGCTTTTCCCTGTGCAGTGACGTTACTTATTGAGGAGTTCTCCCGGTACTTTATCATCAGCTCCACTTTATCACTTGGATTGGGTCGAGCATAAATTGCTTATGAACCACATTAAAGTAATCGTATCACTTCCGTGATATACAAATGGTCATCGGAAGTATTTAATACTTCCGATGACCATTTGTAGTCTTCATCATCAGTTCCACTTCACCAAATGATGCTTTCCGGAAGCATATGCATGAGTTACTATAGAAAATACGAAAATCGCTATAAGAGTGCCTATAATATTTGAAGAGTTCCCTAGATTTGTCCAAGATCCCATCATCAGATTCTGACATGATGACAATGGGTCCACATGCGAAAAAAGCATTCGGACAAAAAAAGAACTACTCAAATCGGTCCAACCGTCTTCGAGTAACATACATAAAAAAAAAGATTCCGTCTCCTCCTTTTTCTGAAGTCGGTTAAGAATGGTTGATGACGAATATCGTGAGATTGCGCCATACAAAGTTTGATTTGCTTTATTCTTTTACCGACATTGCCATTATAATAATTTCGATGATAGCTGATGGTAGTTCCGGTGATTTACAAAAAATCCTAATCCTAACTAATATTATAAATGCGAAAGTGTGTTTGTTTGTCCTACCTTCACGCCCTAACTGAGTAATCAATCGACTTGATTTTTGGCATAGAGTTATTTGAAGGGACGGAGTAACATAGGCTACTTTTTATCCCGATATTCCCACGGGAACGGGTACCACGCGGGTTAAATCGCGGGCGGAAGTTAGTCAATTATAATTTCTCCTGATCCTTAAACGGATTTTTTGGAGTTCAGTGAAAAAATAAATGTGCGTAGAATAAGATTCTTCCTTTAGAGATTGTTATTTCATTTTCGAGATATGTCGAAGGGATGGCCTTCTGGCGTACAAGCCCCTAACTCCCAGTGGACTAGGTTATCACAAGAGTGCGAATCATGCCCGCTGAAGGATTAGCAAAAGCCTTGACAATAATTGGATATACGAAAACCTATGTATCAATGGATATACAATCCATTTTGGGTTCATTGCTGGTCCGTATATAAGCGATACATTCGTTATACATATAAAGGATGATGTCCAATTTGTTTTTTATCATCTTAGATAATCTTATTAGTTTCTTTGAAATCATATTATGATACCTACACACTTTTAATATCTCTGATGTAGAGCAAAACCCACACGCAACGTTTAATCTCAAGGGGTTTTTGTACAGTTTATTTTTTTAGGTAAATTTTTACCGATATTTATTCAATTTCGAAGGTGTTTATTTTTTGTGAAACGAATGTTTATACTTTTTATGCAGTCTTGAACAAAAAAGTTGCAAATTTTGGTCATTTTTGTATAAAATTTTGAAGTAAGTAGTTTTAAAACATTCATAGTTAAAACAAAAGAATTCACAAAATAAATGAAAAACACAGTCGAACATTCTAGCTTTTGAAAGGTACCAAATTAAAAAAATATCGGTCAAGATTTAATATAGGTAGTAATCCCTCTACGAAGACAGGTATTTTGTATTAAAATCATTAAATGATCGAAAACTTTTTTTGATGTGTGTACTTTCTTAAAACATAGATTATTATTTCCATATCTCAATTTATTTTAGCTTTAAGCACACCGATTGATCGCTTAATTTTCATCGAAATATCAAATAAGTGTAAGTTTGATTTCAAGTTTAATGGATGTTCCGACTTATGTACGAGTAATATTTCTTATTATGTAATGTACAGCTGCACCATAACAAGGAAAATAAAAATAAAAAAATTTACTTTATCAGAATTAAGCTTTATGAGTAGCCCTTTCTAAAGAACAGATAAATTTGCGAACGAGCTAAGCTAAAATTGTTTGATAGGCAAATAACAATAAATAGCGAAACTTCACAATAAATCATCGCATTTTACATACAAAGCGTGTTGAAGTGAATATCTAGAAAGTTTTCTGATTGCACGAAATTCATTATATCGCAATAAAAGGTCGTATTTACTACGTGTGGAAACAAAATTGCATTGGCTTTTTAATATCCGTGCTTCGTTTAGTATTTTTATAGATTATTGTAGGAAAGTTAAATTTGGTGGTTAAATCTTGTTAACATTTTCTTTTCAAATAAAAATAGAAATAATTCTTACTATACTGGTTCGTTACTTATTGGTGATATAACGTAAATAATGCATAATCTAGAATCGCATTGAGATAATAAAATATATATTTTTGGGATCACCAGAACTCAGCGAATGCAAAAATTTATTGAACCTTTGGAATACACCAAATAGTCATCAAAAGCATTTTAGTATCAAGCACTAAGTAAATATCTGGATAAAAATAATAGTGGATTTTCTAAGCTCCTTGGTGATAAAATTCAATAGAAATGTACATTTTTGTGTTCTAAGAAGATGCTGGAAGAACTTTTTAAAGTTTTCCTTCGCTGGTAGGTATATTTCTAGACAGTCAAGAACTACGTACCTAGTTGATTTACAAAACAGGTACAACTACTTGCTATAGTTATAGTTACAACGTGAGATTTGACACGAAAATGAAATAGTTCTTTATATGAGAATATTTTCAAGTACTTATTCATAGTAAAATGCACAGAACACAGAAAGTTTGTAAAATGTATTTTTTTATAACAACCAAAGTTACAAATCAGTTCTTATGGCGTATCTTCAAGACTAATTCTATACCTACTCTCTTTTAAGAAACTTGTAGCATGTTAGAAACTTGGATTTGGGCGCAGTTATAGGAGTTATTATTTCTGTAATTATCGTATAATCAACTTAAAGAATGTTATTAAGCCCTATAACATACTTGAGGAAGTGCAATTGCTTCTATAATGTTCTTGGACCACACACTCATATTAGTAACTAATAGCTACTAGTATTCTTATAATGCATTTGTTATGAACTTAGTTTTTAGTTATAAGTACGTTTTTGTTGTTTCGGCTGGATGTATCTTTTGTAATAAAAAATAATAATATTTAAAAACGCTCGCATGATTCCTATCCTATTAGATAAACATTATAATAATTTGGTATTTGTAGAACATAAGTATCGCAAAATAATGTGAATGTAGTATGTGAAATCGCCGAGGAAGTAATTTTTATTATAAATGTCTACCAAAATTTGGTTAATTTTACAACGCCCTTTACAAAAAAAGGACGTTGCATAATTATAATATTACCTACACCTATATACATAAGTTTAATGGTTAAAAAAATGTTACGTCAAGTCTTAGGAACAGTCGCCATGTTTTGTCACTAACCAAAATGTCTACTAACCTATAAACTAACTGTGATATGATTTAATGACGAAATTGATAAATGACTAGATTACAATTTCTTCCTGACATCCATGACAAAGAAAATTCATGTTAATCATTTTTCTCACGTCGAATTGCATCAATTGAATCAGAACAAAAAGGCTGAGGTTAACTAATAAAGTGATTGATTTAGTAGCTTATACGGTTGTTTGATCTAATCAACTCTTATTATGTAGAATTATTTAAAAGAATCTCAAACAAGACTAATCCAATGCAAACTTATGATAATCTCAGCTTATTGTATTATTATACCTTGTTCTCTTACAAAATACTCACTGGCTACTCAACTGGCTCCCTATTCGCCGGCGCAGGGAGTTACACACTCTCAAGCTCCTCTATTCTATCCTATTCCTACCTACTTCCCCACCTTATCTCAAAGAGTGCTTTTCCTTTCGTTCTTCGTCTTCACACTGTACCTTGCGTTATTCTTAAAACCTTTTCATAGAAATTCCCCGTCACTCCTCCGAAATTGTTTCGTACTCCTTTTCCATGCATGCCGTTCGTTTATGGAACGCCCTTCCCGAGGGTATCAGAAAGGCTCAGACTATCTATCATTATAATACCTGTATTTGAGCATTCTTTTCATGCACCCACTCCCCTAATATTCTATATATATTTTTTTTCTCACCCAAGGTTGCCTGGAAGAGATTGCTATGTAGCAATAAGGCCGCCTGTTGTGTGTTTTCTTTGTTGTAATTTGTTCTGTATTCTGTATGTTTAATCGTGTGAAATAAAGTTTATTTTATAATTATTATTATTAAAATACTACTATAGCATCAAAAGATTATTCAAGACAATTTAATGTTTCTGTAAAGAAATTATAGGATATTTATTCTAATAATTGTCTTATAAGATAATCTTGTAGCTAACTAGAAGACTGTGAAATAAGTACAAACGCTCTTGAGAATATATACGCTTGAGAAATGTTACTATAAGTAAAAGTATCCTGTAACTGTTCTATTCGTTAGTCTTGTAGCAACCTATAAGACTGAGATATGAAAACAAATGGTCTTAAGTATGTTACAGCTTGTACAATGCTATTATAAGTAAATGATTCATCAACAATACCTTTATAAGACCGTTATTAGTAGAGATATGCTTTATATATGCTCATGTTAGGGTCAGTTTTCAATTTGAACTATATAAAATAAATACGACTCTGTATAAAATAAAACAGGGAGATAAAACAGCCCTTGACGAGTTTCTTGCCGGTTCTTCTCGTTTCAAGGTCTCCCGCCGAAGGGTTTGTGAACCGATGGCGTAGCTTCTTTGACGTTCATAAGTGCTTGTAACAGCCTATACTGTGACTTTGACTATAATCTTTCTTTATAGGATATTACTTTGCTTGTTTAATATTTACTTAAATCATTAATGTAACTGCGAGATAAAAAATAACTTTAC
The DNA here is from genome assembly GCA_910589605.1 of Chrysoteuchia culmella. Lineage (NCBI taxonomy): Eukaryota > Metazoa > Arthropoda > Insecta > Lepidoptera > Crambidae > Chrysoteuchia > Chrysoteuchia culmella. The sequence continues at coordinate 11,950,240 of OU342651.1, read as the reverse complement.
CCATTTTTTATTTATTTAACATAATAAATCTGCTTGCTTAGGATGATTCTTTCATAACGATATAAATTGATAAATATAGTTGATAATTATGGAAACTAATTACTTTATTTTTGTATAAATATCTAGCCATCTGATGTTTAAATGAGATTTCTTCGCTTATGAGTTTAACACACGCATGAGAAATATGTCGCTACAGTGCAATTTGTAATACGCAGTCTACCGTATTAATATGCAAAGTCGATCAGCTGAACGAATTGAATGCATAAAGTAACGCTTCTATCTATGAAGAGATAAAGCGTCTACAAGGTGCAACATTTATATTCGAGGAACTAGCTGTTAAAGGTTAAAATGCTGTTTCTACAGAATATTGCATTCAGTTTACTTTGACACGTGATTAATATAAGTCTACGTTACGAATAACTTGTTAGTTTAATATTTATTTTACTAGTGATTCTGAAAGAACAGTAGACCTCGATTGCTTTTGAAAATACAAGTCCAAAAAGTAATTTTGCGGTACAAAATTATTGAATGCACAAATTTATTTTATATCTTCAAAAAATATATGAATGTTAAGTTGTAAAACATATTTTAAGCAGTAATTGGAAGTGTTGTTTTAATTAAGGTTAAGAATTTCATGTCTAAATCTCAATAATAATAACTAATTCAATTCAACAAAACAAACTGGTAAAACGGTTTATTCCATTTTAGCTACGTATGGTAATAATAACTTATTGATGAACTAAAATATATTTTCGAGTCGCAAAGCACAAAGCATGGGGAGACAGTCATTGACTAAATAGATCAAATTTTAAATTGAGTAGTTTAAACCATGCGAAGTTTAATTGCCAGAAAATATAACCTTGTGTATTTTAATAAATTGGCAGGTTGAACTAGCGTTCTGTTAAAGTGTTAGCTAACAAAACTTTTCCATTAACGATGTAGGTTGAACATTAATAAGTCAATCTTTAGGCTGGGTTTGTAAGCCATTCCTGTGGTCTTGCAGATGATGTCGAGCGGAAATTTAGGAGGAACCGTGAAGGAAGAGGGGCGGGAAAGTTGGTTAACTTTAAATTTAAAGCAAGTTAGGGTGTTTAACTACACTGATTTTGTAGTTTTAAACTAATTAATAATGTCGACTTCGGTGGCGAAGTGGTAGTGATTTCATTTCTGTAGTCGTCGGTTCGAATCAGAGCGCCAAGCCTAGCCCAAGGCGTAGATCGCCGTGTCAATGTAAGAAAATTTTGGTGAAAAGTAGTGCAGTAGTATTGCCGCGGGTCTGAGCCATGAGCATGACATACCTTGTCGTTGTGTTTTATTGATAAGTAATAATTTATTTTAACTACAGGGCTATAGGTTACAGTCCATACATAATTTAAAATATTGTTATTCATATTAATTTAAATAGCAGATTACAGGACATGACACTACTTTAAAATTTACAAGTAGTTATTCATTTTTAGTTAAATTATTTTACAAGTCATAATTATTGACTTTTGACCTTGATCTCAACTGGATTTCGCCAAGAGTAAGGCCCCAGTAGTAAGTAACGAGGAAGTATTCGAATCGTCACGTCAAAAAATGTATAGGAAAATGTAGTTCCGTTTACGTCAGAACGCTGCTGCTCAATACGTCATACATTTATTGATGATACTTTTTCGATCTCGAAAGTTTTTCGCGATAATTCGACGAACTCGTTGATATTGATAGGGCACTGTGTATTGGACATACATGTTGTTTCTAACTACTACCAGGCCCGTTAGTATTTTTTTTATTTTACTATTTTAGTCGTTTTTTCATATGTGTCATATCAAAGGAAAAGTTTTAATTGGATCAAGACCGGTTTTGCAGATGAGACGAAAAACCATAGGGACTCAAAATCTATATAAATTTACCTTCAAAATTGCATCTTATTGTAACATTGTATTAATGCGAAAAATACACCGTAAAAAACATGTGAAAAAACGTAAACTTGCGAATGATTCAACCGAAGATCCGGAAGGAAAGATTCTGTGTTTTATAAAAAATTCACGGCGTTTGAAAGTTACATGTTTTTGTCATGTAATTTTTAACGCTAGTCGTAAAGCTTGATTTTAATATTGATGTTACAAATTTATGAAATGACAAAACCTTTACAAGGCAACGAACACAGCTTCCTGAACTTTTTAATTTCGTCCTTTTAAGTTATGTGGATGACACAATTTTTAGAAGTTTTTTAATATCTCTAATAATATATAAAGGTCCCTCATTCATTATTATTAAATTACTTTAACAATTTTTAACGCACTTTTATTGCGATTGGTACAGTTTTCACATATTAAACAGTTTTAAACGCAGGAATATTTTGGCAACAAACAAACACTTATCTACTTCTAAAGTTTCTTTGATTGCTTAAAGTTTATTTAGATAACATACAGATACAAAAATATATAAATAAGCTTTACACATAAGTTTCATTATCAAAATAATTTCGATTGTGTACAATTTCCTATGGACACGGCGTTCTGTGAACGTTGAAGAACCATAATGACTTCTGTTTAGGGAAACTTTATTGAGGGTCATTAAATGTGACCTCATTCATCAAGTCAGGAGGTTTTTCTGCAATGGTTAATCCTCTAATGGCTACGCGTTTTAGCGCTACCAAGAAATATGTTGGAGCCCATCGTAAAGTTACATTCAAGGAACTTCCCATTGTGTGATGCCATAAAATTTACATTCGTGATGTCTGTTTCGGGGTTTTGTGAAACGTAATACGCGGAATTTTTAAAGGTACACGATATGATCTTTTCCTTTTCTTATACTTTTCCTTTTTCAAAGCGGAGTTTACACTAAACGAGTACTTTTGGACCGACTAGCGGCTGTGCTCGGATTACCTACTTCTCGGACGCTACTCGTGCCGTGTAAACAGGTCTGCACTCGAACCGAGAGCACTCGTACAATGGAAACCCTGCTTAAATTAACTTTAAAGTGAATTTTCAAATGTAATTAAAATCATACTTAAAAATATGATTAACAAACAACAAATAGGATATGTAAAACATGTTAAGAAAATAATAAAATTATATATTCACAGTAGTTTGGTAGTCAACAGAGATAATATACAACTTTGCATTGTTGTGAAAAGCTCTGAAAACGAAGATCATTTTACAACTGCAATAAATATCCTGATATTGTTATCATATGTTGTAATAACGGAGTGAATCTCTCGCCTTACCAAGATGCGAAATCTAAGTCTCATGAATATATTACTTTAGCTTTAAGTTATTATTAATAAAGTTACGCGTTGGCAGAAACATGCTTAACGTTCTTTTAATATCGATGAACTTACGAGTTACTTTAATGGATTTTGAAGCTGGGATTTAAGTGGGTATAGAAAATGCAATCAAGCATAGAAGCTTCATTTGCCTGTTAAACATTACGCGCTTATTTGTAGTTTAAAATATAACCCATTTTTCAAATGAATGAAAAATTTAAATGTTTTTTTTTTTTGTGATAAATATTAAACAAGAAAATATACCAGAAAAAAGGAACTAGTCTCATGTGTTTAATATGTATCACATAAAAATAGCATTGTAAAATGCAAAATTAAAAAAGTTATGATTTTATTTTTATTTCTTTAACAATAATTATTTTACAGGGAATCAAAGGTAGGCTCTTTCTTTTCAGTGCTAAGGCACCTGTGACAGAAAGAGTCACTCTTCTTTATCAAAGCGTGTTATGTACAGAATTTTATTTAACAAGTACACTTTTAATGTTTTTTACATTTTAATAAGGAAAATAAGAATAAAATAAACTTATAAATAAATAAAAAAATGCTCTTGTTATGAGTGTCCACGTAGGTATATATGTGTGTGTCAGTGCGTGTCTGTGTGTGCATGTATGTATGTTCTTATAAAAGTTTATGCTAGATATTATTTTTAAGCTAATTATCGGTTTAATCATAGTCTAATTTTACATTCTCAATGAGTTATATAAATATGATGATAAATGTTGAAATTAATTTGAGCAAAGGTTGTGTGATGAATTTCAATTACCTTATGTCTTCTTCTTTTTTGGGTAGTGTTGTCTCTATAAACCAGAGTCTTGTGTTTCCTTAATAAAACGTGAAGGATGTATAGTTTCCTTACTGACAGTATGATGAGGAAGATAAACCTTCGTTTTTTGAAAAACATAACTTTTGTTAGAGCCCTTTGAGCTTTTGGAAATTAGAAAATTTGGTTTTCAGCGCACCTCCCAAACTATTACGCAATAGGTAAATTATTATCAGCACTTTTTTGGTAGCTACGGGTCTTAGTGATTGAAAAATCCACTTATTCGACTTCCTACCAAACCAATGCGCGATTGCCAAGAGCCTTTGGTCTATCATTACCCCCAGATATTTGGTGTTACTCATCCTATTAATCATTGGCCAGCAGCAAGTGTTCTGTGTTCGACGGCAGGAGTGTATTTTAATGTTATAGGTATCGTCAGGCTGCGTCCTATCATAAATAGAGAAAAACATAAAATTTGTCTTTAGGGTGTTCAGTGTCAGTAAATTTACCCCAAACAGTTATCAATTTTACTAAGACCAGTCCCCTGATTATGTAAGTTGTTTTTATCAAGGTTTATTGAAAGTGCATTCACATTGCTGCTTTATTAAAAATCAATGTGACAACTATCTTACTAAAGCAGCAATGTAACTGCACTTTCAATGAATTTCAATAAAAATCTGTTAACAACAGATTTAGATAATCAACTAGCAGACTCTGCTTCCAATTTTATGTCATTCCACGTGTCACCACTAAATATTACGGCAATGTCGTCCGCGTAGGATATGATTTGGCCATTTTTTTACTGCATATTACATATATAGCATAGGTCGTTGATATAATACGACGCGAATTGTAGGAGACGAATTGTTGAAAGGAAAAATCTTTTATTGTTTAGTTCCTGGTTATTTACCATTATGTTAACATATTTAACAGATAATTTAATATAATTTTTTAACAGATAATTCAATATAAATTTTGTTCCAAGAGGCGCTGCGCGAACGGTGCCACTTTTTTAGGAAGAAGGAACTAACGGATGCATCAATTTGAAATCAAAAACTGACTGCGACTGACTGACCTTCTGCGCATACGCACCACTTAACATTCGATCAGGAAGTATCTACGGTCTGAGCAACTGGACGCTATAATAAAGATACACACCGTACAATTTCACGGCACTGCGTTACGTTTTCCAGTGCTCTGGTTTGGCGTTTTGGTAACAAACATTTGAACTGTGTCTGATCGCCGCTACCAGTTCAAGCAACTACGATTCTCTCTGACTGTTCGCGGTGTGCGTCGGCAAAAAATATATCTACTTTTACGCAGTGCCTTAATACCTCTGATAATTTATGATTAAGTAAGAGTGTTGTAAACACATCGGAGACTGTGAAACTATAGACTGTATCAATAATGTGAGAAAAGGGTAAGTACTCTTTAATGTTTTTTTATGAACAACGGAGATACGCTTCACCTTCATCAGTAATGATAAGGCTAACGGTGGAAGCGCGCATCTCCCAAAATGCTCAACCACTTAAAAACTGGCTATCTTATCTCTCACTGCCGGAACACAACAATGCTGAAAAACATTATTGTAGACATTCAAATATGCTGTTAAAAAGAAAGTTTTTTGCATTTCTAGAGTTTTATTTTTAAATAAACGAACATATAATGGGTGTATCTAAGTTTAAAGTAACCACTATAATATTTTTCATTGAAATCTTGCTATTCATCTAGCTATTCGTTATTCAAATATTATTGATGAATACTTTAAAGTGGTATGATATGACGTTAAAGAGTCCTCATTAATTAACGTTTATATATTCATCGTTCAAAACAAAACGAAGTCGAGTTAATTACCAAATTAATAATGTTTGTGCACCGTCAGCATGTTAAAGAAATTACCTGTGTGGTAGAGTAACGAAATAATAAAATAAATTTAAATTAATTGTATGAAACTCATTGAAAAGTGGTTAATCAGCCAAACGTGGGTATTGGAATAATAAAGGGTGAAAATAACAACATTAGTAATTTCTCAACGGCTAGAGAGGTTTTGTTAGCGATTTTGTTATTTCAGTAGTAAAAAGCTACTTGAGTCCTTATTCATATTCATATTCATATCATTTATTGCTTGTCACATACTTTATAGGTAGTTCATAAATTTACAGTTCCTGTGACGCTGTTAAATATTTAACAAAAAAACATTCATTCTATAATTTAGTTTTCATAAAATAAATTAAAATGTTGCATAAATTACATCCTGTGTGAATCTTGTGTGACATAACTAACTAGGCTTTATTTCAATTCAACACGTGTTAAATCGTTTGATGAATAAAATTGTAAAATGGTCGCTCAGAGAAATGGGCACGGGTCAGCCAGTGATGGTTAAATTTTGCTTGTTATTTTTAGTAAATATTAATTAAAAATTAACTTTTTTTCAGTATTTATAAGTAAAAGTCCAGTATTTGTAATACATATTTTATGTTCAAATGTAAGGTAAAATAAATTGAGAAATGGCCTCACGCTTTAAAAAATTGACAGCAATGAAAGAAAAAAAGCAAAATAGATAGTATAGATACTATGTATTATTCATAATTATTGGTACCTTTTACTTTTTCGTTCAGGCATATCACTGAAACGGCAAAGCATCATCTATCACAAAATGTCAAAAGCGTGTTTAAAATTCTGTAGGTTGATAAAAAAAATGCTGCATACGTTGATTTAAATCGTATCGTTTTTTTTTTGTTAAAAGATAAACGTTCAACTAATTCAACTAAATAGTTAAAAAAATACAAATTAAGCGACAAGGTCTCTTTACATTGTGGAAGATCTCTTAGGTCAAGGTTTCTTTACATGTTAAATAAGTAATGCAAATATTCATTTCATTCACACAATTAGTGAGGATCTACAGCACGATTGGCTTAAGTAGATTACAGAGTTTCTGTCTTTAAAAGTTTCTTATTTCATGTTGAAGGCACTACTACATTTTGTGATGATTTTATTCTTTACTCTAATATCATAATTTACTTTGCTTAAAAATGTAAACCTATATCCTTTGACGACCTGTCTGGTGTAGGGATACGTACTACACCAGACAGGTTACTTTCTACCCCTGTTTTCTCGTGGACCCACGATACGCCGAGATCCCGGGTTCGATAAATGTTTGTGTGCATGAACATGTCTACTTGGCTTAATCTGGGTGTTTAATATGTATATTAAAAATGTATTCACAAAAAAAATAAGTAAGTATGTTCATCCGTTATCTCGTATCCATAAACTTACCTTGGGCTAGAAATTTGGAGTGATTGTATTTTATTTTATTAAATATTTATATGAATTTAAAATACATATGTATTAATCGTCCTAGACGTGTAACGAACAATAGATTTAGATTTAAAATATGCGTTTATGTACGTACTTTGGTTGAATTAAGTTACTTTGTACTGTTATTTTATTTTATTATTTTCTACTAACTGCCAATTAGAATTTTGAAATTTCTTCATTTTCTTAATGTGTCGTAAATCTATAAATACTTGTCAAGGTAACATTATCTAAACGTAGTTAAGAATACTCGTGAGTTATTTTGTGCTCTATCTCGAATAACTTTTCTGGGGAAAATAATATATGTATTTCAACGGTTAATAAATTATTAATCACTTCTTCTTGCTGAAATTCGTAACTGTCAAAATTAACGACCTATTAACAACAATAAGGGCCGGTTTCACCACCAACAGATAAATTCCGGATAGCTTATATGGCAGATCATTTAACAGCTATAGTAATATGAAAAATATGTCAATTATCTTACAACTAAGCTAACCAGAACTTATCAGTCGGTGTCTCAAACTAAGAAATGCTTAAAAAAGCATGGAGTTTCAGCACCTATCAGTTTGTATCACTGTAACCGGATTGTGTTCACACGCGCTTTAAAGTGATCTAAAACAGATTGATGATATACCGAAATCACTTGAACTTAGTTAAAATCGTTAAATCCCATTAATCAAACCTCCACTCAATTAACAAAAATCTATGTTAAAAAAGGCAATTTTAATTCAACAGTGACATTTTTTAAATTTGTTTACTTCTAAGATGAATCGATTTCGGTAGGTAGAGGTAAACTAATTATTTTGAGAGAGATGAAATATATGTAATTTTTACTAAAGTCTGATTTTTTTTCATATCATTTTACAATATTCCTATATTGTATGTATCTGTTTTTAATTTGACTTTAACTCGACAAATTGATATAATGACAATAGTTATCACATCGCACCTGACAGCGAACATTAATTGAATTTAGCACATCAATAACATTATTTTTAAAGCACATAAAAGATTACTTTAAACCTTAAAAAGTACAACTTTTGTATAAACTATTAAATTTGTCTTTTTGACGAAAAATACACAAATAACAAAGGCAAAACAATGTTAAGTAAAAAAAAAACAAAAGGTATGGTCTCTTTTTAAACGTAAAAGTCTGCTTACCTATAATGAGATTTTAGCGTCGGCCGAGTGAAGTGGCGCTGCAACAGCTTCCGTGTTCGCCGCTGGTGCTTTTTGAAAGCAAATGAACGGTTGTGTGGACCGCCGTCGCTTATATACAACCGCGAGGTACTGTGCGTAGGTGATAACTTCTACGCTGCGTTCTACGTCGCCGTCGCCCGCTACAGTATGTTCTACGTGCTACGAAATCGTAGCGGCCGCCATTTGCTATGCGACTAAAATAGTATATGAGTGATTTTTTTTTCAGTAAAAATGAATTACCTATATAAAGACGATTGTAAATACAAAATTGAAAATTCACAGTTGTATTTTGTATTTAGATTTGAATCCTTTACTTCATTCAGAATCTAATCCCTCACTACGTTCGGGAATTAACTACAGTATCCTTCATTTCGCTCAGGATTCAATATGCTTAGGGTATAATAATAGGTATAATCTACTATAAACGACTTCTGATCGTAACCATGCGCATTAAATAATAGCTACAAATTAAATATAGGTTAGCACCGAAAAAAAAATTGCACGATATGAATTAAAAGGACTCCCAAAAGTTGTTATGTATGCGTTTGAGTTTGCACTTCCGGGAACAGTCCGAAGCCAACCAGTCTCGACCACGACAATGAGTATTGCTGTCTCACTTACAATGAAGATGCATAACGAATCGACAAATTGATAACCTCTTTTTTAATTCAATCAAACCCGAATCGGACACCGGTGTCCAGACAACAAACATTATTCAATAATTAAAAGCGACATAAGTAGGCATGGTATAGTTATTATACTTTTTTTTAACTCCCAGTATTTCACCTCAATTAGCATGTACTACCCTTCCAACACAATTAGGCGCATGACAGACGACAAACTTAAAAAATCTAACTAAAAAAAACAATATTTCAAAGGGCGTAAACAATCAGTTAATCACTGTAGCACTAATTAATCAGATAATACGAGAAGTGCGGTGATAGAAGTGGGCTGCAGGCACAAAAGTGCAAAACCACATTCCTGTCATGCGCCTAATTGTCTTGGTCTTGTAGTATACGATAGCTTCACTTAGCCTGTCGGTTTGCACTAGTGCCTAGGGGCTGCTCGATGCTCTAATCGTTCAGCGACCGGATATTGATAAATTCGGAGTGATTGCCGGTATTTGTTACCAGTGGAATGATTATTTTACATTTAAACTTGAAACTTTTATTTGCTGACAGTTTACACAGTTCTAAATATTTAACTGGTTAGGTTAATAAAATGTTATCAATCATAAAGGTTACCAAAAGTTAAAGCGACAATAATAGTTGGTCATGATATCAAAGTTATGTTGGTACACATAAAATTATAATGATTTTAACAAAATTGTGATATTTTTATTTTGACTAATAGCATACAGGAACTTCGCATGTACCAAATATATAACCGTTCATGTAACTTTGCTGATTTAGAAATGCAATCGTATTTAACGCACATATTCGTGCCTAGAATAAATGGAACTGAAGAGGGCTGAAATGAAAATAACAATTCACTACACATTTAGGTTTAGACTTAAATAGTTAGTAAATGATGTTTATTGCTATTTTCTCTTCTATTAGATATCTGAGTAAGTACGAGTATAAATATTAAACAAGAAAATATACTAGAAAAAAACTCATGTCGCCCTGACGGGATACGAACTCGGATCCTTGGGAATCCAGCCCAATGCACTAACCAATTATTCTACAGAGACCTACGAGGACTCGTCGAATTTCCCGTCAGGGCGACATGAGACTGGTTGTTTTTTTTTCTAGTATATTTTCTTGTTTAATATTTAAGTATCACATAAAAATACCACAATAGAATGCAAAAATTAAAAAGTTATAAGTACGAATATGTTTTGTTAAAATACTACTGAGACTGAGAGCGATGCCCGAACAATGGTCTATTTTATCAATGAAAATGTTTCTGGAACCGTCTGAACATGTGTTTGTCAGTTTGAATCGACTTAAGAGCTTTGTTGATTGTACTTCCGTTATCGTATAGAATGGATAAACTTAATCGAATCTGCTTTTAAATTTACCCACGTCTCGTATGTAAGATTGAGGTACAACGAACGGTAAAAGTAATTTATTTTTATTAGGCTCGAGATAAACATTTCTCTTTTTGGTGTGGTTTTGTCAAATTGAAAAAACCTTTGTGGTGGATTGTCCGTCATTTGCAATGGCAAACCAAGGCTTTGTGCATCGGTTTTGCATTGATATTTCATTTGTATTTCTACTCTCGCTCTGAGACATCTGCATGTAGAACGAGGATATGAGAACGTACTTTGAATGCATAGACAATATCAGGACTAAACCATTATGCACCTACATTTAATGCTAGATAATGCCACATGCCAATTTTATAAAACTATCAAACTATATAAGAAATGTACAATCAGTGACCGCTTACAGATATGTGTAGGGCCTGAACAAATTTACCATTTACAAATATCTGAAGGGCCTTTACAATAATTATAAATTTGTGGCACATGTATAACATTATTGCGTTTCTATCTCTGCGAGTGCGAGTGCGGTCCGGCGCGGCGGCGGCCGTCACTTCGCGTTGACATCAGTCCCTGATTGGAGAGGACACGCCGTTCCGTGCCCAGGGAAATACCTACTGGATTGCTCGGCTTGACAGCCATAGTGGATGGCCTTCCGACTCATAAATGTTACTAAAATGGTCACAGCAGGCCGGTTTCTGATTTAGCTAATTGAATAATTGTTTAACGGTAGCTTAAAGACGTTATATGGCTTTTAATTGCCGCTTGTGAAAATGATCAGTAGTATGAAGAGGTAAGGAAGTCGGTGTAAACAGAAATATTGATTATTCTTTTTCTAAAATGTTACTTACCAGGCCTAGTATATATATATATATTAAATCTGTGCTATAGGAAAGCTAATATTAAACGGACTATACGATCTTCATATTAACATTCGGTAATCTCAGAGGCGGGTGCCTCTATCCACGTGACATTTCGGCTAGGCAGCCAATCTCAGAAATTTGAATTTTTCCGGCGTTTTATACGCATATTGATAATCCAGGATATAGTCTCTCTGCTGCGAACGTCGGGTAAATCCGATAATCTGGTATTGCACGGTTCAGTAACAACCGGTCAAAATTTTACTTTCATGATTGCCAAAAGTTGAAAGGCAAACATACACTATGGCTTATATAAAACATTTCCAAATAACATCATACTTTTAGGTTATTTAACCTAAAAGTATGATGTTATTTGGAATAAGAGAAACTCATATGAGAGAAATTCATTTGAGTTTCTCTTATTTATTTGTTCAGAACCCCCAACAGAGAAGACACGACAAAAGCATTAAATACTGTTAATGGTTAGAGTATAATTACAAATACCAATATTCACTGCAGCTGAATTTGGTAGATTTCATATATTTTTACAATGATTAATGGTAATAAGAGTGATGCCAAGTGTTGCACTTTTAAGCAGATTGATTGTCGCTATGAAAAAGTAAATAATTTTTAAATAGATAAACTGCACCTTGTGAATATCTTAACGTCTATATCTGAATGTCTTTTTTTTGAGAGTATTAACATTAGATAGATAATTGAATTAACATGACAGAAAAGTCTCACTACTTCTGATTCGCTGCTACAGTAGATTTGATAGACAAAATAACAGCGTTTGTCCATTAACAAATTGTTAGGCCGACGTGTGTTAATGCAGGGCAACTCTGTATCAGTGACAAGATAGGCTTTAATAACAATTTGACACGATGAATGGTCTCCGATTATATGCGATAATGTCCGAAAATAAGCTTTATTGATGCTCTTGCTAATCTTCCAACTAAATACTTTATTCTGGTAGGGTCCAATCCTAAATATGATGAATACGACCATATGTAGTATGCATCACTATATTATGTATTTCTATCCGTTACTCTAGCTAGTATCCAATAACAGCCTTACAATGCTTAGCTACTTTTGGGCTAGGATAATGTGAGATATGATATATTGATTATTTACTATTAAATATCATTGCCATATCACTTCCCTGCTGGACTGGGATTAAAATAATAGTGACTGCTGCTAGCTTTGCAGTGCAGATTAAAAGCCTATCAATGGACAGGGTATAATCGAAAACAAATATAGGCGATGGTGGTCACCAAGCTCACTAATCTCACCGACCCCTCAAGGGATCTAAGGCGTAAGTTTCATGTATCGATATCTCAAATGCTTGGAAATATAAGTAGGTACTTAATACAAATAGATTTTGAGTCCACCCCCAGGTCTCTATTTACCATGAAACATCATCTGGAATCAGGGGCGTGCATTGGTTTTCCAGCGTGGTAGGCACTGTAGATCTAACTAGTAGGTAACTTTGCACTTATCCTATCCTGCCACCTAATATTATAAGTTCGAAAGTTTGTAAGGATATTTAGATGGATGAATGTTTGTTACTTTTTCACGCAAAACTACTGAACTGATTAAGATGAAGCTTTACAGCAATGTAGCTTATACATCAGAAAACTACACAGGCAGCCAATTATCCTGATTTTCCCACGGTAACGGCAACCACGCCGCGGGTGAAACCGAGAGAGGCCGCTAGTCATAAATGATAAAATTCGTAATATTTAGTAGGAATATTAAAATGATGAAGAGTTTGATTGTTTGAGCACGCTAATCTCCGGAACTACTAGTTCGAATTGAAAATAGTTATTTGTTATGCAAGGCTGGAAAGTTGGTTATTTTAACGGCGAGTTACCTATATTGAAATCTGAGCAAGTTACGCTCGTGGTTCAAAGATTGAATCCTGAGCGAAGCGAGGATTTCAAAGGTTCAAGACGCTTCAACTTTTCTGCCGAGCGCAACACACAATTTTTCACCTCACAACAGCGAGGAACATTTTATGGTTGTTTCCGCTTTCAACTTCCGGTAAAAAATTCTTTAAACATAAAATTTAATCGAAATATAACTTATTCTCGTTGATTTAATGATATAAAAAACTAAAATAATAAAAAAGGGAGTATTATAGATAATTCAAAGTTATTTAAAGTAGGAATATATTGTTAATTATCAATAAGAATAAAAACGATTCCGTAAATGTTGACACTGACATGAGGTACAAGACAAACACAATTTAAAAATAAATATTCATGTCACAGTCCGAAATCTAATTATAGGTTGTGAAATCTCACCCAGCCTAATATAAAATTCTTATATCAAATAGTTTTATCTTATTGTTATTTTTTTATGATTCAATAAACTAAAATAATATAATAATACCAAAACGGAGTATTATAAATAATTTAAAGCTATTAAAAATAAGAATCAAATATAACAAAAAAGTCAATAGTCCGATTCGGAACGCATTATGACATATTTTTAGTATTAAACTTGGACGAAAAAGTACTTTGCCGCGCTAGGCCGCAAAAAGCGATTTTCTACGCCTAAACTGATTGACAAAACCTCCTTTTCAGAGCGTGTGAGGTGAAAAATATTTTTGTGTTCGATAGCCTATTTATCTAGGAAGGTTATAAGATATTTAATATCACGCTACGGTCAATAGGAGCAGAGCGTTAATGTAAAACGTTGCAAAAACGCGTAAAAAATATTACTTTTGGGAGCTTCCGTTGCGGACGGTGTGTAAACGGTTAAATCATGTATGACAAAATGGTTCCCCATCAAAAGTTCTAAAGAAAAGTCCGCGACAACATATATCTAGGTTAACTCACTATAACCATTTTTAAGATAATAAAAATTGTTCAAAAGTAATGTATTGTTTGAGAAGCTGTTTTCATAAACATGATATTTATCCTTATCTAAATAAATACGTTAATCATCACAAGTATTTAATTTTGAACAAAATTGCCCTTTACATCATTTAATTCTAATGAATATCTTAGGAAATATGATAGTTTTAAAATAACTCCTCAACAAAATAATTCGCGACCAAATTCATTCGTCAGGTAGGCTTGCTTACTTTATACTGATATATTCCAGACGTTTAAGCTAGAACGTTACACGTACAAATAGCGCCCGTCTTGCCGTGGGCGTGGGCGGATTATACTTGAGCAATACTTTTTCTAATTATGTTATATTCTTGTATGAAACGCTGCTTGCTTCGAGTAGGCAATCTGGAGACTGGCTACCGGTAGGTATTCAGTATTTAGCGTAAGGAACGCGAATCGGAGAAAGTGAGGATTCTCTAAAATCGACGCGTGCACATACAGCGCAGTAGAAACTACGCCAGCACATGTTCTTCACTTGTGGCCGAGTTGACTTTTTTCAATATTTTTCTATTTAAAATTTATCACATGTTCTTCTGCCCTAACCTTACTGCTTGCACTTGCACCCAACGAGACCTTCTCATAGCTAGCCCGAAAGCAGTTGATGTACAATCACGAGCAATGACATGTATACACTTTACAATCTTATCGCATTGACGCACACGGAAACTCTCTGTCTCTCTCTGTCCACAAATGTCATTTAATATTGTAATCTGACAAGGTTGCATAGTGTTTCTATATCATTGCACGTGACTGTACTGGCGAAACTTACTTGATACGATAATTGATACGAAAAGATGCAGAAGTACTGATAAATAAGGGCAAACCAATTAAAAGGTGAACAACTCATCATTAACGATGATTGTGAGTTAATATTTAACTTGATCCTCGCAAAAAAAGTAGGCGTCATATTTTATAACAGCAGTTCTCTGACCTGAGGTTAAAAGAACGGAGATAAATTACAAAGCATTTTTAATACTTCGGTCTTACCACCGCAGAAATCAGATATTAAATACCCAAAAAAAAAATTTCTGGTAAAATATCAATGTTGAATTATGCGAAACATTTTTAGTTTGTGCCATTATATAATGTTTATTACTAAATCTAATGGTCAGTGTCTGAAATGAGAATTTCAATCTCAAGAATGTTTCAAACTCAATTGAAATTAATTTAACATCAGCAACTGAGTAGTAACGCAGTTAGTGACGCAGCCCATCTATTTAATGTTATGGCTATTAAAAAGTTATAATATAAATATTCGTAAACTTCGAATAAACACCAAGCCGTTTTATTTCATAGATTCCACCGAGAAGATCTTTGCAAGTATTCAAGAAGATAAGCTTGTTATGATACACGCAAACAATGTTCTATCTAAAACTAATATAAGACCTCATTTTACGTAACATTAAAATCTAAAAGAAAGGGTGTTGTAGCCAAATGTAAGAAAAATGAGTATGAAAAATGGCTAATATGTACCTGCAGTGCAGGTACATATTAGTCCTGAACTCATTAGTAAGATCACACATACAAACCCATTCATGTTTTTCTAAACAAGACAAGAGGAATTGTCCATTAAAATTCATCGCTAGGAAATTTTTAACAAAATTATAACGCCACAGGTGGATGCTTTTATTTTTAATTGTAAAAGGCAGATTGAGCAACCTCAAGAATAACAAAAATTATGTTCTCGCGCCGTTTCATATAATTAACTGAAAACGTGAAGGACTTGTTAAGATACAAACTGTTATTAAATTATCTGCCTCTTAAAGAGTTTATATTACTTTTCCTTAACCGAAACAGAATCCATAGACCTTTTGAAAATAAGTAAGCATAAAGGTAACCAGGATATCTTTAGACACATCGAATTGACGCAAAAAATATTCATTAGCTAATTACAACACATCAAAGAATGTTTGTATTATTATTTATTCCTCTGACTCAAAGCATAGGAACATACAGAACATTTTTGTATTATTGCTATTCGCATTCATATATGAAAAAGATATTAAGTTATACTTAGTTACATTCATTGAAATGTGTTTCGCACTCAAACTTAATTAATAGTTATTTTCACCTCACACGCTCTGAAAAGAAGGTTTTGTCAATCAGTTTAGGCGTAGAAAATCGCTTTTTGCGACCTAGCGCGGCAAAGTACTTTTTTAATTTAATACCTAAAATATGTCATAATGCGTTCCGAATCGCACTATTGCCTTTTTTGTTACATTTTATTATTATTTTAAATAGCTTTAAATTAATTATAATACTCCGTTTTGATTTTATTATATTATTTTAGTTCATTTAATCATAAAAACAATAACAATATGATTAAACTATTTGTTATAAAAAATATATATTAGGCTGGGTGAGATTTCACAACCAATGATTGGATTTCGGAACGTGACATAAATCTTTATTTTTAAATTGTCTTTGTCTTGTACCTCATGTCAGTGTCAACATTTACGGAATCGTTTTTATTCTTATTAATAAGTAACAATATATTCCTACTTTAAATAACTTTGAATTAACTTAATACTCCCTTTTTTATTATTTTAGTTTTTTATATCATTAAAACAACTAGAATAAGGTATATTTAGATTAAACTGTATGTTTAAAGAATTTTTTACCGGAAGTTGACCGCGGAAACAACCAATGTTCCTCGCTGTTGTGAGGTGAAAAATTGTGTGTTGCGCTCGGCAGAAAAGTTGTTAGCGTCTTGTACCTTTGATATCCTCGCTTCGCTCAGGATTCAATCTATGAACTTGTCTGCCGAGCGCAACACACGATTTTCACCACACAACAGAGAGGAAAATTTTATGGTTGTTTTCGCGGTCAACTTCCGGAAAAAAAAACTGTAAACAAAATTTTTACCTAAATATACCTTATCCTAGTTGTTTTAATGATATAGAAAAACTAAAATATTAAAAAGGTAGTATTATAGTTAATTTAAAGTTATTTAAACTATGAATATATTGTTACTTATAAATAACAATAAAAATTATTCGATAAATGTTGACAATGATATGAGGTACAAGAAAAAGACAATTTAAAAATAAAGGTTTATGTTACGTTCCGAAATCCAATCATAGGTTGTGAAATCTCACCCAGCCTAATATGAAATTCTTATAACAAATAGTTTAATCTTATTGTTATTGTTTTTATGATTCAATGAACTAAAATAATATACTAACACCAAAACGGAGTATTATAATTAATTCAAAACTATTTAAAATAAGAATAAAATGTAACAATAAGTCAATAGTGCGATTCGGAACACATTATGACAAATTTTTAGGTATTAAATTAAAAAGTACTTTACCGCGCTAGGTCGCAAAAAGCGATTTTTTACGCAGAAAATTAATGACAAAACCTCCCTTCCCTTTCCGAGCGTGTGAGGTTAAAATAATTTTTCATGACAGTTACAAAACGATAAAATTAATAAGTAGTTATTAATAACTTTATAACATAATACAGTAAACAATACTTCCGTATTAAATTGTAAATGTTCTTCCTACTCACAAAATTTTTAAAAAGGTTCTTGTAGTAAAGAAGCATACCGGGCGGGCAAAATTGGAACGACTTACATTTATTAATAATAATAAGCAGACCTTTCACAAATGAAGCTACGCAGTTTTATTTACTTTATTATACAGCTAGGTATATAAATAGACTGAAATCTCTAAAAATACAAAATTCTGTCAATCGACCGTAAGAAGAGACTTTATCAATTTATGTTTATTAAAGAAATACGGATAACTGAAGACGGAGGCGTTTAATAACAGATTTTGTTTACTACCTTTCCTTTCGCTACAAAACGGGACAAGTATTTCTCTATGACGCAGGTAGAGGAAATCAACAAGTGATGTGAGAAAATATCGTATACGAGTATCATACCTATCTCATATACAGTGTGATAGAAATAGATTATAAGTTTAGTTTAGTTTATACGGCTGAAATTCTCATATTTACTAGGAAATAATAGTTATTTGTTATGCAAGGCTGGAAAGTTCATTTTGCGGCGAGTTGCCTCTGTTGAAACTTGAGCAAGCGAATGATACGAGACGCTAAAAACCGACAACTTTTGCCTGATTTTTACAGCCAAAATTGGTTTTGACTGGTTATGAGTTTTTTTTTCATAAGTCATATTATTATTCTTATCTTATTGTTTTTATGATTTTCAGAACTAAAATAATAAAAATGGAAGTATTATAGTAAATGCAAAATTATTTAAAATAGGAATAAATAATGTTACTTATCATAACAATAAAAACGATTCGGATAATTTTATGGAAAATTAAAAAAATAACCTAAATTTATAATTATTCTTTTAGTTTTTATGATATTATGAACTAAAATTATTTAATAAAACTAAAAAGGAGTACTTATGATAAATTTTAAATAGAAAAATATTGGAAAAAGTTGGAGAGCATTGGACCGGATTTCCAAAGGTCGTGGGTTCGAGTCCCATCTGAGAATTCACTTGTGGCCGAGTTGACCTTTCCAATATTTTTCTATTTAAAATTTAAAAAAATCTAAAATCATAAAAAGGAGTAATAAAATTATTTTAAAGTAATTTGATAAACGAATAAATTATAATATAAAAAGACAATAGTGAGGATTCGGAACGTACCATGTGTGTTTTCCTTTGAATACTGCGAACATATATAACACTTTTCCATGTTAGACCGCAAAATGCGAGTTTCCTCGCAGAAATTAAATGACAAAACTAACTTTTCCGAGCGTGTGAGGTACATATTTCAATTGTATGAAAGTAAAACGTAGTGGGAGATAACCCTTTAGGGGAAGATGCTTTAAATATGGTAATTAAAACAACACACGAAGAAAATCTTTAATATTTTTAATGCAATTTCGTAACTCTAAAATACTTCTACAGATATTCATACTAGTGGGTACTCGCGTTTTATTTGCGTGGTTGCCGTTCCCGTCGAAACATAGATCCCCGCTATAAATTATCTGTACCTTTCAAAACTCAAATTTACAGTCGTACTGACATTCATTGCCTAACATCCTGTACATTAAATTATGATGATCGCGTTTTTACTATGCTGTCGCGAACGGTTTGATTGAATATTGACAGGATCTTTTATGGGACTAAGTCCCGGGTTTTTTTTCTACGACTACCTACTTTTTTATACCTTTATTTATATCATTTGCTGTTTTACTGCAGACCCATGGTCTCCTGACACAAAAAAAGTTTCTTAAAGATCTTTCTTTCAGACTTATAGTCCAGGCCTCATTATACCTCAGACTTGGTGCTGGTGTTTTGCCCCCAGTGTTCTTGGTACTATTCTACGGACGCGGATGTGAGTTCGACGGCGTTTTCTTATTATAACTCTAAATTATAACTATAGGTATTGTTGTGATAGGAATTTGCTCCGACGATTATTTAATATTTTTTAGTTATAATAAAAAAATACTCTTTAAAAGATTTATAAATAAATTAAGTACATTAATGGATTTATAATTTTGTAGGTTTGTGGTACCTTTTAATAAAGAACTGTACAAGTACATATAGTAAGTATCGTGTTTATATATATATATGGCCTGTATATTATCGCTTAGAAATTTTGCAAGCCACTGATTGCATCCATTACACGCCACTCTCCTATTTATGACTTGTAAAAACGATTCTCACATGCCTTCTGCGGGATATCAGATATGTTCCTTTTGCGTCTCTGTTTACGGAAAAATATATTATAAGCTCAATAAAATTAACCCGTAAATATATGCGATAAGACGACAATCAAATACTTCTTCTACTTTCTTAATTAATGGCGTGCTCGCGTTAAATACGCGAATTTTGCCAATGTCAAGTAAATTTATTTTGTAATCTATAGGAATTGTTTTAAGGATTGAGTTAAAAATGGAGCCTCACAACACGTGTTATTACGAAAAGAACACGGATGAAACTCGACAATCAAATACAATACGTAAGCTACACTTGACAATTCTTAGAGTGACTTTCACCAACTGCCACAAAATATTTTTTTCTTAAACATGCTTGGAAATATGAGCATTATTTCGACAAATTTCTTCGAGATAAATCGATATTGCTGTACTGGCCACATACATGCCAGCCGTGGCCCTGCAAAAGTTGTATGAAAATCCATATCTGTCGTGCGGCCAAATAAATTAAATATCTATTGTGTAATTAAAAATGGAACGATCTTTTACTCAGAAATATGGCAATCAAGGAGGTAACTTATAAAGGTTTTATTTACACTTCGAACTGGCTTGCAAATAAAAAGCTTTTTTAGAAAAAAAACAACAAGTGAACACTTTGACACAGGAACGGTGGAGCATTCTTTCAATATATAGGGACAGTCGGCAATTTCTTTAAAATATTAAACTGACCCCGCGGGCTATGGAGCATAAATCGGAAAAAATATTGTTGTTCGTTGTTCGTCTGTTTTCGAAAAATAGTTTTAATTTTCGCGCATTACTTGAGAAAAGTACTATACAAGACTTATTACGTAATAAACAACAAAATATTGATTATCTAAGGTGTTTTGTAAACAAAAATATTTACTCTTCTTCTTCTTTCTTAATTAATGGCGTGCTCGCCTTAAATACGTGAATTTTGCCAATGTCAAGTAAATATATTTTGTAATTTATAGAAATTGTCGGTAGATTGAGTTAAAAATGGAGCCTCACAACACGTGTTATTATTACGATAAGAACACGGGTGAAACTCCAAATATTTATCTCTTATATAAATTTTAATTAAAAATAAAATCAACCTTCAAGAGTATTGACGGCTTAAATAAAAAAACAAAATGAAAGACTCTACTGGTCAACCGGGAAGTTTCCCGAATGTATTAAGTTCCTTAAATTATGCAGCAAACGAATGGCTCTAAATTAATATTTAATTATAAAATTATTTGATTTTGACACGTTTTTTTTTGCATTTAACAATTCGATTTTGATGTGATAAATGTTAAACAAGATTTTAATATTTTAATTACAGTTATTGATTCAAGATTGTGAATGGATGGTGTATTTAATTAATAGACTTAATTTGATAAGGGTGCAACTGTTGGCCTGAGAGAGAACTGAACTTGTTTCAGAGGGTTAAGAGAAAGCCATAACGACGACGTGGCCTTATAGCCGATAAAATCTAAACACCAGTGCCATTATAAAATCGAGTGAACCGCATAATAAACTAACTTTTATTTTAAATCAATCATCCGAGATCCGACATAAACAGAAATATGTTTTGGTATAGTTACCATTTAACTTATACAAAATATTTCAGAAATTTGTATGTATCTTGCAAGTTTATACCAAAAACAAGAGCGAAGGTCATACCCAAAGGGAATTTGGACCATTTAACTTCAGGTTGAAATTTGGCTTCAAACCCATTTGAAATAGTTGGGAGCCATATAGGTTGCGTATATGGTACACTCTAGAGACTAAAGGGTAATCAGTTTGTGTTAGGCAAAAATATTTAGAGTAGTACTAGTGATGGTAGACGATTTACGAGTTGGTAGGAATATAACTAAGTTCAACATAAAAAAAAGTTACTAGGTACCAGCGTCGAGGGGTCAAAATATGACAAAGCTAAGCCGGACCGAAATGAATATATACATATACCTATGTGCACAACTGCGAACAATTAAAAAATATCGTGCGCGAATGATGTCCGAGCGACGCATTCCTGGTATAAACCTGCGTGGTTTTTTGTGAATGTCGTGAACTTGTATTGAATTTCCAATATTGTATGGTAATAAATAATAGAAAAAAACCTAAAATTTCTCCAAAAAATCTCTTAACTGTATGTTGCATGGACCCTTCCCCACTGCTAGGTACTTAATTACACTAAAACACACACACACCACGTCCTGTTTGTTAAGCACGATGGTGGTCAAATGCCTGCCCAGTTAAGTATTACAAAAAAAAATATACGCGACAAATTGATTACATCCTTTTTTTGGTTGATTAAGAAGTAATAAAATGGTATCATTCAAGCAAAAGAACACACTTACATCTAAATCAGTTCATATACATAGATCAATCTGTGTAACCGTTACGACAAAGACACCGTTTTTTAAGTTTTCCTGAAAACTTCGAATAATCTATTTAGCCTTCTTTTTTAAGTTTGTTCAAAGATTCCTATGAAAATAGGAAACGCGAATATTGGTTGTCATCATTTCTGATATTATAACGAACCCATCTCTATTAATTCATAATTGCTCTCGTCGTTATTTGACCGTGTCAATATCGAAATTGAGTGTTTGATGTACATCCTTTCCTTACACAACATACAAAATCTATTCCAAAATTTTCTCCAATCACAAAGCTTGTTTAGTGATATAAATCTATCGAAGTGGATCGCCTACTAAAGAAAGATATCTTCTTGTTACAGTAGACCGGATCAAAAACGAAGTGAATAAGAATACTAAGAACTAAAATTTCAAAAGCCCTATACCAACTTTTTAACCGACTTCAAAACATAGAAGAAGTTTATACACTGTTATATCGCGTACATATCTATACTTATCTATACTATACATATTATATTATATATTATAATATTATAAAGCTGAAGAGTTTGTTTGTTTGAACGCGCTAATCTCAGCAACTACTGGACCGATTTAGAAAATTCTTAAAACATTATAAAGCTGCAGTTCTCCCGAGTGACATAGGCTATATTTTATCCCGATGTTCCCACGGGAACGGGCATCACGCGAGTAAAACCGCGAGGATCCGCTAGTATTTTATATGTATGTTCAACGATTACTCGAAGACGGCTGAACCGATCCAATGATTCAAACGCTATAACATCAGGTTTGTTCCCAAGTTGGTCCCACTTTTAGAAATTTTTATTTCGGTTTAGTATTTTTCAGGAAATCTTGAAAATACTGTTGTAGTTGTATACGTAGTAGTTCCTAATATGCCGCAAGATGGCGCTGCTAGATACTAAACTGCGATGACAAGTTAATTTCTATTTGCAGTAAACTAGATGGCGCGAAGTCGAGAAGACTTTATAAAGTGTGAAATAAAAAACTTTTATGAAAAAAAACCGACTTTAAATAGTAAAAATAAGACTTTTGGAGTCGGAGCAAGCCAGCCAAGGATTTCTGCATTGCATTTTTATTACTCACACGCTCGGAAAAGGAGGTTTTGTTATTAAATTTCTGTGCCGAAAATCGCATTTCCCGGCCTAGCGTGCTTTTTATGTTACATTTTATTCTTACTTTAAACAACTCTGAATTAATTATAATACTCCAATTTTTATTATAAATTTTATTGAATCATAAAAACAATAACAATAAGATAAAACTATTTGTTAGAAGAATTCTATATTAGGCTGGGTGACATTACACAACCTATGATTTATTTTGGGACGTGACACATAAACCTATATGTTAATTTGTCTTTGTCTTGTACCGTCAATGTCAACATTTACCGAATCGTTTTTATTGTAATTATAAGTAAAAATTTATTCCTATTTTAAATAATTTCGAATTAACTATAAAACTTCCTACTTTTTAGTTTTTTTTTTATATCATTAAAACATCAAGAATAAGGTAAATTTAGATTAACCTTTTTGTGAAAATATTTTTTTACCCGAAGTTGACCGCGGCAACAACCTAAAAAAATTCCTCGCTGTTGTGAGGTGATAAATTGTGTGTTGCGCTCGGCAGAAAAGTTTTTAGCGTCTCTTACCTTTGAAACCCTCGCTACGCTCAGAATTCAAACCTCTATTGAATCCCGAGTCCTGAATAGCGAGGGTAAGCGTAACTCAAAACTATTATTTTTCTTACCTTGGCCGGCACCGACTAAAAAAGGCTTAATTTTTACTTTTTGTAGTTGGTCTTTATTTTTTTACTCATTTAGGGTTCCGAACCTCAAAAAAAAAACGGAACCTTTATAGGATCACTTTGTTGTCCTTCTGTCCGTCCGTCCGTTTTCGTTTATCTCGGGAACGCGAGGAGGTATCGAGATTAAATTAAAACCATATATTCAGGTTAACAGTCTGTTGACGGTGTAAAAAAAATAAACTTATAAATTAACTTAAAAAAAAAGATAGGACCGTTTATGTCTCAATAAAGCGTAAATTTCGACACCCTCAAGGTAATCAAAATCCATAGGGTACTTCCCGTTGACCTTTTTTTTAGAACTATGAAATTTGGCAAGTAATAAGGTATTACTACTAATACAGGAAAAAGTAAAAAAAAATTACATTTGTAATTAAATCATAAATATAGTCTTTAGTTTCGGAAATTGAATTTCGGGAAAAAATCAGGAACGCGTGGAGGTATTGAGTTGAAATTAAAACTATATATCTGTGAAAAAATCAGACTTTAAAATTTACGTAAAAAAGGTAAGGCCGCAAAAATGTATATTTCGACACTCGCAAGGGCGCCCTATGAATTTCATAGGGTACTTTCCGATGACCTAGAATATGAAATTTAGCAAGAATATCTTCTAATTCGTTATTAAATTATGAAAAATTTTGTCTTTCGTTTCGAAAACTAAATTTCAGGAATATTATAATATGAATTTAATTCCTGAACTATTTATATTATAATATGATGTACCTAGAGAGGTACATACAAATTTGTGCGGAACTCTCGGTGGGCGAGTCCGACTCCCACTTGTCCGGTTTTTTTCTGATGATAATAATAATCTAACAACATTTTAACACACGTGGTACCCTAATTTGTGGGGATATCGATATAATAATACTACGTATCTCGATTCGATTCCGGGTCATGCATCGTTTATCTGTATGAAAAATTTCATCCTTCTACGCAAAGATCCCGGGTGTGCATAAACATGTTTATTTGTCTTCGTCTGGGTGTTTAATATGTATATTATGTATGTATTTACAATACATTATATACTATCAAACATCTGTTATCCACAACACAAGTTCTTAATAAAACCTTGGGCTAGTTCAATCCTGTGATTGTATGAAATGTATATTTTATTTAACTTGTTCAACGTACGCGACGTGGATAATTAAAAATCTAACAAACTTTCCCATTTTTAACCGACTTCAAAAAAGGAGGAGGTTCTCAATTCGATGGTTTTTTTTTATTTATGTTACGAGATTACTCGAAGACGGCTGGACCGATTTGTGTAATTCTGTTTTTTTGTTCGAAAGGGTATACTACCTATGTGGTCCCATTGTCATCATGTCAGGATCTGATGATGGGATCCTGGAGTAATCCAGGGAACTCTTCAAAAATTATAGGGACTTCTATAGCGATTTCGGTGTTTTCTACAGTAACTTATGCATATGCTTCCGGAATGCACCATTTGGTGAAGTGGAACTGATGATGAAGACCACAAATGGTCATCGGAACTATTAAATACTTAGCATTTCACGGCAGCTATACGATTACTTTTATGTAGTTCATAAGCAATTTAGGCTCGACTCAATGAATGTGATGAAGTGCAGCTGATGATGAAGTATCGGGAGAACTCCTCAATAAGTAACGTCCCTGCGCCGGGAAAAGCAGCATTTTGTAAAAGGTGATGAGGAGTTGTCATAAGGTTATCAGCGTAATCACGGGACCTCTTCTATCTTTAAAAATTATGAAATAAAAACTTTTTATAAAATAATTAAAACCGACTTCAAAAAACTAAAAAGCAAAAATAAACCTTTTGGAGTCTTTCAAGAAAAATAAAATAGTAGCACCGTAAAGTAGAATGCTCTGGCTGGCACCGAGTCCAAAAGGTTTATTATTTGCTTTTTAGTTTTTTGAAATCGGTTTTAATTTTTTTATAAAAAGTTTTTATGGTATGGAGAAAATATTCATCAAATAAATATTTGGAGGTAAAGTCCACAACCCATGGCGTAGTAGGTGGAATATAATTTACACCACACTCCGCAACGTCACTAATATTTTAAATAACACACCATTTTTTACATTTATAACAAAACCTTACACACATTTTATATGAGTACGTAAATAACTAAACTACTTACACTTATTCAATATGAATTATATCTTCAATAAATTTAAATATGAATTAAATTATCTTAAAAATAAAGTCTTTGATTCGAGCATGGCACGAGGTAAGACAGCGATCTCGCCACGTGTAACATCATGGGTGGTCTCTCGCAATGTAATCATCAAAACAACTCGAAATTATTCTGTTTGATTGCTATATTATCAAACCTGGATTTATATTTTCTCAGAAGAATAAATAGAGGGACATTATGATAATGATAATGGTATTAGGGGCTCCATTAAATAACTAAAAATGTAAATTAAAACTAAAAAAAAAATCCAAATATTCTACAATAATAATTATATTAAGTAAACTAAAACTAAAAAAAACTTTCCAAATATTCTACAATAATAATTCTATTAATTAATAATATAATTCTTATTGTAGAATATTTGGAAAGTTTTTTTAGTTTTAATTTACATTTTGTCATGAGTTTTTATTAATAACTAGTGGCCGCAAGCGGCGCGCGCGGCAAGAAGCTCTAAAAAAACCCACGTGATTGACGTTCCCTGTAGAATGCCATTATTTTCATCATAAAAACCTTCAAACTTCAAAGAATATTTAAAAATATCTGTCATACGAGTACCTACATTCATGAAAGTTTGAAAACTCTCATCACAATGTTAACTTGACACTAAATTCCATGGAAGTAATAATGTACACTAAATCCAAATAATCTGCTGCAACATCTTTAAGAACATCAAATCGGGTTCTCTTACAATTTGTTTAGAATAATTAAAATCTGTATTGAGAGATATTGAGGTCGGTAATCAATTATCTGCGCTAGGTAGATTGCAGGGGATGATACTTGATCGCGGCCTCGATTGAGCGATGTGAAACCAGGAGACGGCACCCGGCCACGTGACTCCGGGACGGTGTAATGACGTTACTCGTTAGTTTTATGCATCCCACTTACGTGGGTCAGGGTTTTGAAAGCCCTGACGAAACACCGAAGACAAGGGAGTCAGAAAATCCTATTAAAAATAGACACATACTTTATCAAAAGGTAATTCTTCGAGCACCCTTTTTTAGCGGTCACACGCTCTTTATTCGATAACTATTGTTTACAGGTTAGTAACCTAACCGAATGATTCCTCGATTATAAATCTATACAATTTCATAAAACAATTGCGGTATGTGTTATATTAAGATGTGCAATAATTTTCGATGGTCGAAAACGGGTGTAAAAGGCTATTCTCCGCGTGTCACTCTGTTCGCGCTTCGAGGAACGTTTTATTTTTGCCTTGCAAGTTGTATGTTTGTTTTTATCTCCAAAAAGCGTATTTAAACCACAGGAGAAATGCAGAGTTAACTTAAAGCGACTTTCGAAGCTTTTTTGTTTCGAATATATTTTTTTTCTGTACTAAATGATATTTCAAAATTCCGAGATCGCTATAAACTATACGACTATATAAGAGATATCATTATTATTATTTTTTATTTCATTTGTTTAGAACAGGAGTTCAATCCAGGTGTTCAAAAAAGCGCCTTCGCGCATTTTATGAAAATCTCTCTCTGCAATTTTGAGTTTAATTAAAAAGTTAACCAAAATTTACAAAACGCGAGGCCGCTACAATAGCTATTCTGCACTATTCAATAAGTCAAAATTGTTAATGTATTTTCGTTTATGAAATCAAGAACGCCAAAATTATAAATTTTACGGGAAAATCACAGTAGAGATGTAATATGGCTCTTAATATAAGCATCTAAAAATTCTATTTTGTTGCAAACAATAGCGATTCATAATGTTCGTTACATTGGTAGTTACTTTCGTTAGCACCACATTTAAAAAATATAATTTTTTGAAATTTTGGTGCCCATCTCTGTAAGTAATATGCTGAATAATATGTTTTAAATATATTATTTGTTAATTTTGCGTCTAGTTTCATGAGGTATTTTTGTTTTTTTGAATAACTCAAAATGAAAATTCGCCACGAAAGTTACGTTAAGAATGCTTTTCAAATATTGACCCCAAAATTTTCATTAGAAACTGATGAAAAAATTTAGGATTAAATTGGTCACGTTTTCGATGTATTCAGATGTCCACCAAAAAATTTTGCACTATATTTGATAATTTTATACATAGCAATATAGCCAAAGTTTTCCTTTGATTTTTCATGAAAAATTTTTATATTAAATATTTTGGCTAATGTTAGTTAAGTATTACAACTGTATTAAGTGCTGTTTGTTTGCTTTCCTTAAATTAATATATCAAATAAAAAAGTAATTTTCACCTCACGCGCTCTGAAAAGGAGGTTTTGTCAACCAGTTTCAGCGTAGAAAATCGCTTTTTGCGGCCTAGCGCGGCAAAGTACTTTTTTACTTTTACTCTTTCGCGGACACTCAACTGCTATAGCAGTCATAACAATAAAAATTCTATTGTGTCTCATTCACTGTCCGCGAAAGAGTTAATACCTAAAAATATGTCATAATGCGTTCCGAATCGCACTATTGACTTTATTGTTACATTTTATTCTCATTTTAAATAACTTTAAAGTAATTATAATACTCCGTTTTGGTTTTATTATATTATTTTAGTTCATTGAATCATAAAAACAATAACAATAAGATTAAACTATTTGTTATAAGATTTTTATATTAGGCTGGGTGAGATTTCACAACCTATGATTGGATTTCGGAACGTGACATAAATGTTTATTTTTAAATTGTCTTTTTCTTGTACCTCATGTCAGTGTCAACATTTACGGAATTGTTATTTATAAGTATCAATATATTCCTACTTTAAATAACTTTGAATTAATTTTAATTCTCCCTTTTTTATTATATTAGCTTTTTATATAATTAAAACAACGAGAATAAGGTATATTTAGATTAAACTTTATGTTTAAAGAATTTTTTACCGGAAGTTGACCGCGGAAACAATCATAAAATGTTCCTCGCTGTCGTGAGGTGAAAAATGTTGTGTTGCGCTCGGCAGAAAAGTTTTTAGCGTCTTGTACAATCCTAGAATCCTTCACTTGCTCAGCTTTCAATAGAGGTAACTCGCCGCTAAATAACGAACTTTCCAGCCTTGCATAACAAATAACTATTATTGTTCCAGTTTTTTAAGGAAAAAACATGGGAATACGAAGCGTTGATTGTATCTACTTTTCATAGGAATTTTTAAATTTTCTCGCCCTTGATTTATGACCTGAATTTCTGAAAAGCATGTCTCCGAAAAAAAATCGTATCAAGTTGTTAATCCCCTTAACTTAATCCCTAAGTAAAGATAGTTTAGGTTTCTGAACGAAACAAGGGACAATTTGTCAGTCGTTTTTCGCTTTTGTAAATATGAATGAGTGAATAAAATCCAGTATTGGTATCCATATCCAGTATCCAGTTCAAAGGAATAAGTAACTCACTTTTTAGCAGTTGCTCTGCAAATATAACGGTATATGGCTTATAAGTTGCAAATGTATTATATTGACTTATTATACGGGCAATTTATATATTATGAAAAGTAAATAATGAGATGTTTTTGTAATTGACAGTTTGACGTTATTTGATTTTGTTATTCGATTTCTATAAGTACTGCAATTCTAAAAGTACAATAACAGTTCTTGAAAATAAACGGTTCTTGAAATTGTCCGTATAGGTATTTTATTATGTTTGGTGAAAAGGGGTGAAGTTGATAAATGCACAGTAATTTTGTTAGCACATGGGTTAAGCGAGGGTCATGCAAGGACGGCTTTCGTATGTACCCATCAGAGGAAAACTGTTTACCCGTTTTAAGCCTTTATTATCGGATTTTGTAGCCAATAAACTAATATGTGAATATGTCTCAAGACAAGTCACTTATTTATGTGTACTAAAATGGAGATCATCATTTTAATAAAACTGAATTTTACGTAGTTTTGCATAAAAATATTTGCGTTAGAATAAATAGAAAACCAAAGGCTGTTTCTTTTGTAGTATGTGTTACGGGGTGAATGTATAATAAAAAACGAAAAGGGTTTTTATTCTATTCAGTTAATTTCCTTTCAAAACTGCATCGTCACTCGCATAGAGATAGTGAATTCGAATGACGTAGCACGTAAAATCGTTAATCCCCTCAGTCACAACTTTAGGGCGGAATTATAATAGAGGCATTATAATACAGGAGCACGTTCCAACTTTCCCTTCATTCATTGGCCGTGAATTAACCACTATTATCCCTAATTAAGGGCAGTTTTCGAACGGCCATAATCGTGGGACTATGTGGCCACACGTTGTCAATATATTGCGCAAGTCGTGACTGGATATTCGCGCCGTTTATGTTTAGCCAGCGGCGTATGAAGATAATTAAATAGTTTCTGTATTTAAATCGTATAATAAGGTTTGTAGATAGATAATGGCTGTATTAAAGGTGATTTCAAGTTTATGGAAGAACTAGACAGAGGTGTGCCACCTTTGTCTAATATTAGCAAAGTTAAATTGTGAAAATTGATTAACGGTACGTCATGTAGGTATTTCATTTTTTTTAAATAGGTAAATTAATACCCACACGAAAAATATGAACGATCGATTAAGATGCAACAGCCAATAATTAAAAAGCCAGAAATTATTGGATGTTGCGTCTTAATTGATCGTTAAACATCTGAAAAGAAGTTTCTTTCGAATGCCAGGATATTCCTAGCATTGATGTGACAATGCTGGCCTACAGCGTATTAAAAATATAAAAGTATTGGAGAATTTCGACGGTGGTAAGTCTCGGTAGCTCAGTGGTTAGAGCATTGGACCGGATTTCCAAAGGTCGTGGGTTCGAGTCCCATCTGAGAATTCACTTGTGGCCGAGTTGACTTTTTCCAATATTTTTCTATTTAAAAATTATCTTTTAGTTTTGGAAACTGAATTTCGGGAAAAATTTGGGAACGCGTGGAGGGTATTGAGTTGAAATTAAAATCATATATTCAGGTCAACAATTGATTCAAGCTGTCAAAAATCAAACTTCTAAATTAACTTTTAAAAAAGGTAGAGCCATTTATCCCGCAAAAACGTATATTTCGACACCTTATGGGGATCAAAATTCATAGGGTTGACCTCCATCAACAGCCTGTGGACGTCCACTGCTGGACATAGGCCCCTCCTAGCTCACGCCTATTGTGGCGTTCATAGGAGGCTATTAGTCTACTGCTACCACGCTGGCCAGACGGGTTGGTAAAGGGTTTGTTTCAAGTTTTCCTTCTCTCGCACAGGTTTTCAATGCGTCGAGTCTCTTAGTCGACTCTTACGACATCCCAGGCATGTAAGGGAGTGGTGACACTTGTATTCTTAGGCCGTCACCACACGGCAAAGGGTTGACCTAGAAGTATAAAATTTGGTAAGTAATATATCGTTTGCTATAAATACAGGAATATGTCTAAAAACTACAAATTTGTAATTAAATAATAAAAATATAGTCTTTAGCTTTGGAAACTGAATTTCGGGAGAAATTCGGAAAAAGCTGCGAGATTCAATTCTTGCACTATTTTTATTATTATCTAGGTACTGTGAGAGATCGTATATGCCTCCGCACTACAAGCAGGCCGCTACACTAAAAAGTAAGAAGGAGAGGAGAGGGCCGTCGGGCGTAGATATGGACGGTCGCCGTGTCAGATAAAAATAAATTATAAATTGTAAAATTAACAATATCATTGAATATAAGAATAATAACGAAAAGCGAGTGCTTTTTTATGTCTAGAAATACGCCCCCGTCACAGTACCTACCTACAAATTTGTGCGGAACCCTCGGTGGTCCGGCTCGCACTTGTCCGGTTATTTATAGCTCGTATGTATTTATTTTTTGAACTTATTAGTTTTTACTGACATATGTTTTTCCTACGTTGCGAAACTTTAAGTTAACTATTATTTAAATTCTGCTGTTTATAGTGCTTTAAAACAATTATCTGACAAAAAGGTACTTACTTTGTTCACTTGGCGTGAGATTCTGGTGTCTCAAAGTCATAGCGCATAGTAGTAGTTTGGTCTGTCATTAACTTTTCAGTGTTACTTTGGCAAAATGGATGGCAAATTAAGCAAATTAACAACGCAAAATAACGAATTCAGCAGTACTAGAGACCGTAATTATTTACGTTGCAATGTTAGGTGCTCTCGTTACAACAGCAGACAAATTGACTAGTGTTGAAACTGAGGTCAACGATTTAGTATTCTGTACGAAACCACTGATTACATAATTTCGCCTTTAGGTCTTACTGGTGAAATATGTAACAACCTATTTTCTACGCTTGTTTTCGCATAATATTTAAGCGTTCAGTTAATAAGCAAAAACTTAAAATATAAGCTTATTTTGAATTTATGAAAAGTGATTTTTTTCCTAATTTTGTTTTATGGGAATGTTATATTTCTATAAAAAAATGTGGAATGTCTATAATGTGAAAGTTTATTACAATATTTCCAATCGTGGCTTATTTACATTACTGCTTCTGTATGGCTAAAGAATAAACATTCAAATACGCTATAAATTCTTTAAATATTGACTTTAAGCCCGTATCAGAATGGTCATTAATTTGCGTTGCGAGAGCAGGGTCGTAAATAAGAGTTAATAGTAAATGTATCCCTAGTAACAGATAGGCCTTCTAAGGATTGTCTAGTAACAATATTTGCCTTCAAGCTTATCCGTAAATAGACCTAGAGTAACCAGTAGGTTACTAAGGATAAGTTGGGAACGGTAGTTAACCGGTGGTCATACTCGTACCATGATCTCCTGTGATCCCATTCGGAAACAGCTGTAAATAGAGGTCCCTTGCCCAGACCAGTCCGGCGTGAACTTTTTGTCAAATCACATTGCTAAAACAATAAGTCGAATAAATTTTTCAAAAATATATTTTAATATAATGATGTAACAAAAATTTACGGTTTTCGCAATTTTTCCTTTATCTGTTAATCATTACCATAATCTTTATCTGTAAGACGTTACTTCGTACCAAATTTCAAGATTCTAAGTTCACGGGAAGTACCCTGTAGGTTTTGATTCCCGTGCGAGTTTCGAAAATTTCCGGACATTTGCGGCATAAACGGCTGTATCTTTTGATTGCTTTGGCTTAGAAGTTTGATTTTGTCACAGCTCCAAGGGCAGTAGACCTGAGTATTAGATATAAATTTCAGTTTGATACCTCCACGCGTTCCTGAGAAAAACGGTCTTGACAGACGGACGGACAACTAAGTGATCCTATAAGGGTTCCGTTTTTTCCTTTTGAGATACGGAACCCTAATAAGTGTCAAGTCTGAAAGTGTTTATATACTTCCACATGACAAGATCAGTTTTTAGAAGATTTCACACAGAAAATCCTACAAGTAACTGCACTGTTACACGTTCCATTCCTTTAGGGAATGAAACTCTTCGAAGTGACTGAAGCAGTAAAATTAGGTTTCCACTACAAAGGTTTTTATTCGTCCACGAGTAGCAATAATCATTTTCCTTTGAAAGCCTTTCAGTAGATACAAAGACATATTCAACAGTCGGATGAGAGGGGATATACTGACCGCAAACTTGGCTTGTTCTCGCCGGCCATATTTCATTTCCCCTCTTAGATTTGTATTATTTTATATTTTACATTTACAATATGATACGACTTTTGTATGATGTAATATTTCTTTACTATACCACGTGATACGTGATGTGACGAGATCGGTTTGTACAATATATGAACTCGTATGGTATGCACACAAAATTCCTTTAACTTCTGCTGCACTTGCGTTGTTGTTAGCAAGTAAAGATAAGTATATATATAAAACTAATATTAAATAGATAAAGAACGTTACTATACGACCTGATTTTGCCGAAACGGCTTTTGTAGCGGTGTGTTAATTAAATATCATGTATTTTGTAATACTTTTGGTCAATAAATGAAAAAAAAAAAAAAAAAATTTATCCCTTACCTATTCTTCGAATAATCCTCAATTTTAAATATTGAGATGGATCTCAAAAAGCAAGTAGGTACGTATACAGTTGTGCAAATTACAAATATGTTTAATGCAAAAACAAATATGCAATAGTACAAAATAAGAACTTATATCACTTTTCCCTATAGATTTAAGGCACAATGGTTTCAAAGCGTGGTTCTACTTGCAGCCATCTTGCAGCGTATTCCGGCGGCGACTTTTGTTCGTTTCATAAAGAGCCTGTCAGTAATCGCAGTGGAGGCTCCACAATGCTCCTCATCGGCTGCTACGTCACGCCTACTACGTACATCATGCGATGGTAAATAAATAAGTATGAATTCTGCTGCTGTGTGTGTATGTGCTATGTGCTATTTATCTCCCATGCGCACAGATAATTAAGCCTATCAATGGACAGGGTTCAAATATTCGAAAACTAATATAGACTATACTTATTAGCTGCTGGTATCCTATCACTATTGTCCGTAACAACATCTAGCAGCGAAATGTGGCTTCATTGTCTTGTAGATATTCTAAAATAAAAATACAATTTGATGACCCACGTTGTGAAAAGTTTGAAATGTACATTGCAACTATTCAGTTCCTACTTTCCTTTATTTTTTTCCATTTTGTTATTTCGTAGTTATAACATAAAAAAAGTACTGTATAGGTAGATAATAATACAAAGAAACTAGACATAACTCTCTAGGGATAGATTATCAAAACATGCCGTTTAAAAATAAATCAGTCCATCTAGTGAGAAACCAAAACGGTCACCACGAGAGGCACCTCACGAACCTGCTATCGGCTTTGATACAAACCTTAGGAAAAATTCCTAGTTACTGCGGCGAACGATAGATGGCATCAACTTACAAAAACGTGGTAATTATTACCGGTAACCTTTATCTATACTAATATTATAAGGAAAAAAAAAATATTGCAGTTTGATTGTTTCTTTGTTTTTTATATAATAAATATAAAGAGGAAAGATTTGACTGTTTGTTTGTTTGTTTGCATTGAATAGGCTCCGAAACTACTGAACGGATTTGGATGGAATTTGGTACACAGATAGTAGATAGGCTGGTTATGAACAAAGGATAATTTTTTTATAGGATACTTTCCCACGGGAACGGGAACCACTAACAAACTGTCCAGCCTTGCATAACAAATAACATAAAATATACCATCTGCATCTGTAGCATGTATTAAATATCAAGTATTCACAATGCCAAAATGTCAACAAAAAAATAGCTTCGAGAAAGAAACAAAGCTGTTCAATGAATAATTCCTTGGTCCAAGGAGGTTTTAACTCATTTTGACACATCAAAGAGACTACACTTATTTATGAAA
Source organism: Chrysoteuchia culmella (assembly GCA_910589605.1). Lineage (NCBI taxonomy): Eukaryota > Metazoa > Arthropoda > Insecta > Lepidoptera > Crambidae > Chrysoteuchia > Chrysoteuchia culmella. Next base: position 11,914,758 of record OU342651.1, on the reverse strand, counting down.
AATAACAATAAAACAATAGCACATTGACTTTCCTTTGCCTGACCTAGATAAAAAGTAGGTGATTTTTTTACCCGTGATATTTACCGCGAATTGTTATATACATTGTTTGTTGTAAAATAAATAAAACTGAGAAAAATGTCGAGTGGTAGCGACACTGACATAAAAATGGACGCTCAAAACATTATTGACGGAATTTTAAAAATTGATGAAGAGTTTAAGAATTAAATGGAAAAATAGTAAAAAAGTGGAGTCAATCTCTGAATCTTTGCTTCTAGTGTACTTTCAACATTTATCTTCTACAAAAAAGCCAAGTAGCCTGTGGTGCTTTAATTCTATGTTGAAGTCCACAAAAAATATCAAACACAACATTGAAATTGAAAAATACACAAAATTGAAAGCATTTCATAAAAGGCTATCGGAAGGCTATAGACCTAGGAAAACAAAAGTTTTTCCGCCCAAAATATTGAAACATTTAATGATTACCTCGTTTTTCTAGACAAAAAAGTAAGTATTATAAATGTTTTCTCAATTTTAAACTAAAAAGTAAATATCAAAGGTCTATAGGTCAATCAATGTCTTTTTGTTTGTTTTGTCATTGATATTTATATAGTAAAGAGTATTTTTATTCTCTCGTTTTTGCTTAACAAAAAAAAAATTTGATATGTAGGGACTTCAAGTAATGGGCAATAACACATAGGCTACTTTTTATCCCGATTTTCCTACGGGAACGGGATCCACGCGGGTGAAACTGCGGGCGGCCGCTAGTAATAAGGCCATAACTTGTGATATTTTTTCAGCCACGTGTTCCTCGTAGTCATAGTAACGGCCGGGTGTAGCCTCAGTCGTAGGTTCAATCTATGTGTTCGAAAATTGCAGCTCGTCTATGAATACGAACGTGAATAAAAACTTCTTAAATTTATATATATAAAAAAAAATATGTACCATAAAATACAAATACTCTTCTCATTTGAGTAGGTAACATCAGTAACCAACTGTTTTAAGATAGCTTTCTGGTAATAAACTATTATCTGTAGAATTCATTAATCACAGTAGTTATAAAAATATATTTTTTCCTAATCTTGGCAATCCATAAAGATGAAACAATAAGATTTAAGCATTGGAATGCTTATATAATATATATGATGATAGATTGGAGTTCCGGCTCCAATCTATCATTAGCATGATATGAAGAGTGGCCATAGGCACTCTGTGATAAAACTTCGTAACCCTATTGAGTTTGGGCTCTTTATATTAAAAATATAGTCGATGGTACTGCTGAAAGGATGTTGCCAATTATATTTTGCTAGGCTTGCATCTCTATAGGAATACATTAAAGCAAAATATAAGTACCTAACTGTCGCTGTACCTTAATTAATTAAACATATATTTATAAGACTTTGATCTTGTTTTGTATTTAATTTTATTCTGTTTTTACTTGTTGTTAAATATGTTTTAAATGTTAGTTCACATAGTTAACTGGTATTGTGTCGTTCGCTTTGATACCTATTGTGAAACTTTCTATGTAAACATTTTTAGGACATAATTATGAGTGCCTACGCTCTACGTCCGTTCCAAATCCGAATCGAATCCGTGACAGTACGGTCCGTCATAGCCGTAGAACTATTTGTATGGTAGCACGCACTACATTCGTTTTCCGTCTATCCGATTTCTCTCCGTCATCCGTAAATCTTCATGACGGACGCTTGACGGACCGTTGACGGACCGAAGTATCCATAGAAATATATGTATGAACAAGCTGTTTCCTTTTTAACCGACTTCAAAAAAAAGGAGGAGGTTCTCAAGTCGACTGTTTTTTTATTTTTTTTTTTATGTATGTTCCACCATAACTTCGCCAGTTGTTAACAGATTTTTAAAATTCTTTTTTTATCTGGAAGAAAATGGTTTATGTGTGGTCCCATATAATTTTTACGAAGATCTGGCTAGTAGTTTTTTCATAATCCTGAAAAATATCAATCACCTTTTGGCAAGTAGTCGTATACCTAGATGACATCATTGTTGTGTATGGGCTGATTTTTAGTGTAAGTAACGGCACATAATGTAACAAAAAATTCTGAAATAAAAACATTTTATAAAAAAAAATCAAACCGACTTCAAAAAGAAAAAAATAAAACTTTTGGAGTCGGTGCTAGTTAGCTAAGGCCAAAAAAATATAGTTAATAGAAGTGCAATGTAGAATGTTTTGGCTGGCACCGACTCCAAAAGTTTTATTTTTTACTTTTTGAAGTCGGTTTGATTTTTTTTTATAAAATGATTTTTTAACACTAAACTTTCCACCACCATGGAAAACATATTTAATTATGCGTCATTTTTATTGATAGCAAAACACCGTATACGTCGTCGCCTTAATTAGAGCCAAATCGTTTGAAGCTCTAGCTCTCCCTTAAGGGTAAAAGGGAGAGCTAGACTATAATAAATTGACGGCACACGACCGTGCAATAATGACGCAATTAATGAAATAAACAGACTTATAAACATAAACACTTATATAACTAAAAAACACAAACAAACAATTTCAGAAACAAGTTTTCTTAATGCTTAAAAAGAAATAATAAACTTTAAATAAAGTCCATGACTATATTTCTAATATATTACCCCAAACTCAATGACGTTGCATAGATTTATTACAGAATTCCTACGGCCATCTTCTGGCTCTATCACCAGAGCCTGGATGTCATCTAGGATCAGAGTACTCGTCAAGACGAATATAACAAGCCCAAACTTAATGGGATTGCGTCGTTTTATAACAAAGTTCCTATGTCCACATTCTGGCTCAATTCCGTCATCAGATCAGCTTCTTGTCAATAGAATATTGCACTGTCATCAGGTTTATGCATGAGTACCTAGCCTATTTGAGCCACTGGAACTGGAACCAAAATCAATTGCAAGATTTGACGTAAATCAATTTACATACATTGCAAGTTAAAATAAAAACTTGTACCTACTCGTAAAAATATAAAAATATCACATAACTTCTTAATTGAAATCATCAAACCACTGGAACTACGACTTAGAAACGTAGACTAAGGGCCGGTATTTCAATGTCACCTTATCTTATGACTTAAGTTAAGTCCAACATTTGAGCTAAGTATCACTTGTGAAAGACAATAGCGTATTTCAATCCGGATATTCCTCGCCTTAACAAATCTAGGATTCGTCGCAATATTGCAACATAACAAACAAAATATGATAATTGTCTATGAATTTTGTTGTCATTTGGTGACATTAAGCGCTCATTGGCTGCGCTTGTACGCTCAGCGACCAATGAGAATCGTTGTGGAGGCTTCACAATGAAAAAGAGCGCCAAAAAATTTATCAGTTTAAAATTTCTTCTCACTTCGAAATTTTTACATTACATTACGCATCTTCAAAATTTCGCATAATATTCTTGTAATTTGCCATTATTTCTACACTAATATTTTTTATGCTACAACTGCATTTTATTTACATAAAAATACCTAAATGTAAAACTAAAATATCTTTTTGCCAGTCAAAAATATGTTACCATAGCAACGAATCCCGGATCGGCACTTAAGTCTCTGAATTCCTTAGCTTAAATATTGGCCAGTTAGGATGGACTTTAAGCGTCACTTAACTTTAATCGTTTATTGAAATACACATAAGTGGAACATATCTTCAATCCTGGATCAATTCAAGATAAGTCGATATTGAAATACCGGCCCTAAATGACTCGCACTAATTTTAGTTGCGGACAACTCACCATGTCTTATCGGCGAGTTGACGCCTACCAATTTGAAAAAGTGGCAACTCGCGTTGTGCGAGTTGTCACCTAAGTCATACAGATTAGATTACTTCATTTGTGACAATTTGTTACTTTTAAAGAATACCTTTTTCATTCATAATCGTAAGTTTTATTTGTCAAGTATGTTAAGTACAGTCAACAGCAGCTACGGCTTTACATTTGCACTACGAAAACCGCCGCTATTACGATCGACGTAAGGGCGCTCTCAAGGTCAAAGTGTTAAGCTGAAGCAGCTGTTGATTGCACATTAGTGCAATCTCACAGTTTAAATTAAATAACAACGGCTAGGGTGGGATCTATTAAAGTACGTATATATGACAATAAAATATACCAGACAACTACGAAAGCAATCGTTGCAGTTTGTAATGGTTGCTCCTATATCACTTCCTGCTCTTACAGGAAGCAATACGGATATTATTTTTCCCACAAATAGTATAAAATAATACTACAAACCGAACCAGTTATTAAGAGGAAAGCCAGTTTCCGTAGTAGGTAAATGTGAAAGATTGGATGTTTGTTATTTAATCGCGCAAAAAAGACTGATCTAGTAGGTACATTCACGTGCAATGACATAGAAACACAGCAACATTGTCACATTACAATATTGAATGATATTTGTGGACAGAGAGAGTTTTGTTTCTGTGTGCGTCAATGCGATAAAGTTGTAAAGTGGATACATGACATTGCACGTGACTACACAGATACTGGAGAGTGGACATTGTAGATAGTGGACTGGAAATCCGCGAACGAAGTCGAGGGCGAAAACTTGTCATAGAATTAAATGATTTTTCCCGTGTTTCCTCATAAAAATAAATAATAAGATGGAGATTCCTCATTTTTTTGTAGATCAAGTTTGATGATGATACTCGTAAATATTTAAACCGATTTTAACAGATTCCTAATGAAATTCTCACACCTAAAGAAATTGTTATCAGCTTGACGTACAGTGTTTATTCTTTACTGCAGTTATACCATGGTATAGTTCTGTACGGTGGTAATACTAATTACTGTTAAGTATGACTATCTACAGCCATAATGAAAGCAATCATGATTATATATAATTAGTCATAAATCGAACATGCCGACTTTTCTTCAATTTTTTTTCATATTTATATAATCTGGTCAATTCTTACATGAATGAAAACAAAGAAAAGAAATATAGGTAATAAAAAAACAAATGATAGCGAAACATTTTAATAACAACAATTAAAACAGTCATTCTTATTTTTAGTAAATACTGTATGTCATAATACTTAATCAAAATCCCATTGAATATAAATCGCCGAAATAAAATCGTGGTTTAAATATAACGAATTATAAGATAGCAGTCTCTTCTTAAGGTTGGTAATTTACCTTGACTGAGTCATACAACTTTGTCTTAATAAAAGATGAGAAAACAGTGAATTGCTCCAATGCAATTCTATTATATTGCTGCAATGTTGCAGGAAGGAAAGGCAGAATGCGAATAATACGTAACGTAAAACAGGTTGACAAAGCTTTCCTTCAAACTTTTATTTAATATGACAACTCGAAATAGATACAAAATTGAATATAAAATTTTGAATATTCTTCCTGTTTGTAAATGATTTCGCTATAAAAATAATTGATATTTAACTGGAAATCAAGTTCTTGGAAGGTCCTTGAATCATAGATAAATGTATAACGTTCTCCAATTGCTTAAAAAAAGACTTTTCTATATATTCACATAAGTTCTGCTCCGTAGTAGACACTGACATCTATCTGAAGATTGCTCCTTTAACGTGGCAATGATTGGAAGGGGGTATACAATTTATGTAATGAAAACCAGGTAGAAAATTTCCGGAATGAAGACAGCTCTCTTCTTTTCCGGGAAAGTAGTAAGTGATCTTTAGAGGAGGCTGTGGCATCTTAAACTTGAAATAATAATGTAGATAATTCTCTGTATGCGATGTAGGTAGCAGAACAAATACTGACTTATATTTATGAATTCGAATCATACATATAGCATTGAATTATTTTGTCTAGTAGACAAGCAAATTAAATTGTGTTTAAAAAATAGTGGCAAACCGTTTTAAAAGTTTAAAGTTATGGGAAATTAATTTTATGGGAAATCTTTTTTTGTGTTTTTTGGTAGAAACAAAACTCAGTCAAGTCGGCCATGTAGACAAAAATTAGAAGCATGTGATGGCGTTGAAGTAGCAGCGCAGCACGCGCCCGCGCATTTCCGGCGCACCGCCTCCCTGCCCTCGCCTCTGCAGCCCCGTCTGTAAAGTAAAAAAATACAATTGTATGTTTATCTTAAGTTTTGACGCGCACTGTTAATTGAAATAAAACAACTTTTACGGATATCAAACGCGCTATATTTCACGAACTAAGTTGTAATTGTCCGTATTTTTAAGTTTTTAGGGGTTTTTTAATTATTTTCAGCTGCCGTAGTCACGGCGGCACAACTTAGTTCGTGAAATATAACGCGTTTAATATCCGTAAAAGTTGTTTTATTTCAACAATTGTATGTTGTCTAGTCAGGATTTTTGTTTTTGGATTTACAGGATTTTTGCTTTTATGTGGTAAATGTTAAATAAGAAAATATACTAAAAAAGCAACCTATCTCATACCTGTCCCGTCTGAGCGATTTGAGACGAGTCGATTTTTTGTAGTATATGTTCTTGCCTATAATTTATCACATAAAAATATTTAGGTACTTATATTTTCAATTTTACATTTCTTAGTTCTTAGCTCACGAACGGCACGTAACTATTGAATATTTTCAAATTGACTACTAAATGAAACTATTTTACTAGAATTTTTACATAACAACAGAATTTTTCGAGTAATATTAATGCTCATATATTGACCGCGGGATATAGAATAGGTACCTATCTATATTATATATTTCAACGTTACAATAAATTGTTGTAGTTCTGGTCTTCAACAGGTCGTCGAAAGAGACAGGGGCTAATCTAATATGCCGTCGCTGTATCAGGTACAAAGTTACCTGCTAGGGCGACGGCAACGTATCCGCACTGGGGATTCTTTCTCTCGGTGGTATGGTGTAGTTCCTCAGGGTGGCGTCTTGTCTCCGCTCCTTTTTTTCTATTTTTATTAATTCAATTACTCAGTGGCTTTCCTGTTCCTATCACCTCTATGCTGACGATCTTCAGATATACATTCAGGCTCCGCTGTCTGAGCTCCCCTGTGCAATTGCTACTACCAACCTGGATCTCGCACAAATAAGCTCCTATAGCTCCTGTAGTCTTACGGTCTGACTGATAACCCAGCTAAGACACAGTGTATCATCATTGCCAGCCCCTATTTCATTTCGAAGATAGATTTTGACCAACTTCCGGCAATTTCTTTAGATGGCACTATAATTCCTTTCTCTAAAACTGTCAAGAATATGGGTGTCGTATTAGACCAGCATTTGCCCTGGAGACCTCATGTTGTGGATATTAGGAAAAAGATATTCGCCGCGTATAAATCACCTAACCGTCTACGTAACTTTTTGCCAACCAGTACCAAAATCACCTTAGACCAATCACTATTGTTGTCTATTTTAGACTACGCTGATGTCTGCAATACTGACCTGTCGGAGGAGTTACTAAACATGATGGAGCATCTGCAGAATGTTGCTATTAGATTCATCTTTAACCTTCGTATATTTGACCACGTGTCACACTTCCGTACCAAACTCAACTGGTTCCCTATTCGCCAGCGCAGGGACTCGCACACCCTCAAACTTCTCTACTCCATTCTTTTCATACCTACTTCACCTCCGTATCTTAAAACTGCTTCTCCGTTCGTCCTTCATCTACACACTGTACCTTGCGTTCTTCCTACAACCTTGCCCTTATATCCTGCGTCATTCCTCGGATTTCTTTTCCTACTCCTTCACTGTACATGCTGTTCGCTTGTGGAATGCCCTGCCAGAAGGTATCAGAAAGGATCAGACTCTAAAATCCTTTGGCGATCATGTTAGAAGTCACTTCCTTTCCCTTTCTCCTTAATTTATAAATATTATCTTTTATTTCTCTCGATATTTATCTGTTAATATATACTTGTTATTTCCTTTTTCTGCAGTCATTCCTGTCATGTTCTTCTCATTTTTCTTTCACCCAAGATTGCCTGGAAGAGATTGCTATGTAGCAATAAGGCCGCCTGTTGTTTGTTCTCTATTTGTAAATTGTCCTGTGTCACTTGTTCTTTAAGTGTGCAATAAAGTATTAATTATTATTAATTTGATGTTACACCTGACATGGTTTTTTTTTTATAACAAGGCTCTACGTTACGTGGTTTGGGAAACATAATTGATAGAAGTTTGGAGTGTCATAATATAAGATCCTACCTTGGACAGGGGTGAATTTGTATCTGTAATACAATATTCAGATGCTACTTAAAATCAATGCCAGAACACCACTATCTATAAAAGTTCTAGGTGTGTTTGCGACACCTGGAGCTTCGAAAGATTATTTAACTATAAATGTATACAAGTCATACTGATCATTCTTCAAATTTTTTCAGTATAATTGATATGAAAAATAAGATTTTTAATATGCTTGATATTATTTTTTGGTTTTAGCATGGTGAATATCCCGTTTTTCATACCTTGTATTTATAGTGACAATGACCATGAAAGTTGAAAGTTTCCAGTAAAAAATAACTGGCAGTCTAGTAGTTACCAGGTCGTTATGAGGCCGACGCAACGGCACCACGCTCAGGTCCTCGGGCCCCAGCCACACGTCCTGATCGCCGCTCGAACTCTGCAACTATAAAATAGATAAGTACAGAAGATCTCACCAGATGCTAAGTATATGATCAGTGTCCACTATGACTATTTAATACAAATACAATACAACTATTTATGTTATATGTCGCGCGAGAGCCTACGACCGATTCTTCTGTACCTATCTATTTTACAGGTACTCTCTGATTGAAAGACTTCTTTGAACTAACTAATGGATTTGATGACAAATAATCGAAGTCAGCAAATCAATCAAACAAACAGTTTTTGACTTTGAAGTATTGTTGTGGCTTACTTTCACAGTTTTTTTTTTTAACATAGTAATATGACAGCAGGCAATATAAAGAATAAAATTAAAACAACTAACATCCAGTCCTGCTAATTTTTGACGACAAAACCAAATCTTTCTCTTTAATAATTAGAAAACGCTTTCACGTTGGAAACTTCAATAAAATTCAAGTGGAAGCAAAAAATCTATGTTTTGGTTTTCGTCTCATCGTTGTTCAAAATTAATTCCGCGTTCGGGTTCCTTTTCGGGTTCCTGGCGCGTCCCGCGACCTGTCGACGTCCGGCCGCTGGTAGCAGCCGATCCAGCACTCCCTTGTTCAAGGGCACCAATCTAAGGTCAGTACCATATCATCTGCAAGACGCAGCGGTGTGCGCATCCCCTGCTGGAGAACCAGTTGCTGATAGCTGGGTGGGCCGGGAGCAGCCAGTCCAGCCTCAGTTCTCGCTTCGTGTGGGGCACCTGCATCTAAGCTGCAGCGGTGCTTTGACGTCCAACCACTGATAGCACTCCCTTCTTTTGGCCCTGTATCTAAGGTAAGTAGCAAATCATCTGCAACACGCAGCGGCGCGGTTCGCAACCCGTCGACGTCCGGTCGCTGGTAGCTGGGCGGGCTGTTAGCGGGCGGTCAAACACTGTCACTGCTTTCTCTGGGGCACCTATATCTAAGATAAGTACCATATCATCTGCAACTCGCAGCGGCGCGGCCCGTGGCCCGTCGACGTCCGACCGATGGTAGCTGGACGGACTGTCGTGCAGAGCTTTTTGTAGCGCGATCAGCAATCGGTCCAGCACCAGCGCCGCCTTTTTCTGGGGCACCTGCATCTAAAGTTGAATAAAAAAAAAAAATATCATCGAAAGTTGTAAAAACTCGGCACAACACTAATGGCGATTCAAATTAACGTAAATACGTACGTTCGTTCTAGCCGTCTCGGCCAGCTTTGAGGCTACTCATTATATTTCTAGTAATAGTCTCTTGAAATTGAATTTCAAACTAGGTACCAAAAAACTGTAGATAGTTGAGTTTCGTGCTCTCATTTATTTGCCAAGAAACTAATTTCATATTTAATAAGCTTACTTACTGAATAATCATCGTAGGTAATGGGTGGCGCAGCAAGAGTAGCGGACAACGCCACCAACAGGAATGGAATTGGGCTGCGCATCATCTTCGGCTCATCACACACCTATCCACTGCCAACATAAACGTATGAGAAACGTACTTACTAATTCAAATTTTATATAATAGAGTCTAGGCTGCTACAAGCACTCGAGAGCGACAAACTACACCATCGTCACTTCGCAAAGCCCTACGCCGCCGCCGGGAGACCTTGTAACAAGGAGAACGGACAAGGAACTCGCCACGGGCTGTTTTTTCTTCCCTTTCTTAATTCATATAGAGTCATCTTAAGTTTCTTCGCCGCTTATAATTGAAATAAAACAACTTTTGCGTGCGATTAGTAAATTGTAACAGACGCGTCGTAGCCGTGACCTGCTTTCTTTCGCTTCCTACCGGGTTTACGCTGCACTTTATGACCTAATGTATTTTTATTAAGACATTATTCGATTAGATTCCATGACAACAACTCATGCGTTTCTTTTCTTTGCATTCATCTGCAAAAAACCTTGCATCCTATACCTTGCATCACTGCATTTGAAATATTACATTTTGCATCAAACATTTTTCTTCATGGAGGATTTTGAGGAGAACCACCAGCTTCAGCACCAGTGTATCCCCGGTTCTACAAACGGTACGTAGATGACACTTTCACTCTTTCAAGGAAAGCAGAAGCACTAGCTTCTGCTTTCCTTAACCACCTTAACTCTATTCACCCAAACATTAAATTCACTATGGAGTTAGAGGCAAATTATAAACTAGCCTTCCGAGATGTACTTGTTATTAGGAATCCAAATCAAAGTTTGAGCAACACAGTATATTGGCAACACATACAGATAGATACCTCAATGGTGATTCACACCATCATCCTTCTCAGTTAGCTACCGGGAAATCTTTGTTTCAGAGAAACATCTGACTGCCAATCTTCGACATGTCGAGCAAGTACTGAGAAATAACACGCACCACGCAGACGTCACAGAATCCGCGCCAAACCAGCCACAGTAGAACGTCAACCTGTCATTCAACCATATGTAAAGGGTGTCACTGACAAGATTGGAAGAATTCTAAAGTGTGCTTCTAATAATACTTTTTTTTAATTTTATTTTTTCAAAAACTTCAAGCCACCCAAGAAGATCAACCAATTCCTACCACCAGTCAAGTGCAACATACCCCTTCAAGCAGAAGGTGTCTACAAACTGGATTGTGACTGTGGACTCTCATACATCGGGCAAACAAAGTAAGCATAGGGACCCGCGTTAGAAAACATGTAGCTGACGTGAAAAATAGGCGACAAAATAAGTCTGCATTGTGTGAACATCCTTTTGAGGGACCCAACCACTACATCAGGTTTGATAAGCCACAGATCCTCGCCAGAGAACAATAATTCGTATATTATAGTTTAATTAAGTTAGGTCATTTTCCAGCACTATCTATCTATAGGTCCCGGGTTCGATCCCCGGACAAGACAAATATTAGTATGCATGAACATGTCTATTTGTGTGTTTAATATGTATATTATGTATGTATTTACAAAAAAAAAGTATAAGTCTAGTGTCCATAACACAATTTCTTCATGAAATTTAACGTGGGCTAGATAACTGGTGTGTTTGTATGCAATTATTTAAATGAATCGCTGTTTCCCTTGGTCATCGCATCACGCGTGAACGGGTGGAACAATTTCGCTAATTCTTTATTTGTTGTGTTTATTATTGTCAGGAGAAGGTTCTTATGAAAGAAAAAATTAAAAAGATTGAGCGGAACATTAGAAAATTTAATCTCTGATGTATAGAACCTTAACAGTGCAGCCAAACTATGAGAGATACGAAAATAGCAACTTAGAAAAAGTTGTTGAGAGTAATGAGCATTTTCTATTGACTAACAGATATCGAAGGTCTGGTCTGGTACACCTGTGGGCTACCATGAGATTTTCTTTCCGTTTACTGTACAGTAAACGGGAGACATTTTGTATGAGAATCTGTAGTTCTGCTACTGCCCACTAGAGGCGCTGTTCAGATTCGTATACAAAATGCGTCTCGTTAGCGTGATAAGTATTTTCAATTGACGAATAGCGTGATAAGTATTTTCAATTGACGAATAAAAATCGAAGGTCTGGCACACCTGATGTAGAACCCCAGCTTAAGTATGAGATATACAAATATAGCGCCTTGGGTAAGGTTCTTCAGTGAATGAGCTTTCTGTTTAGGTATAAGTATCGAGAGCCATGTTCGGCGTTTTCCTGCGTTGTTGAATCAGAAATGAGGAGATCCTAGGAGAAATAAAGTTACTGATATCACTCGAAGGATTGTTAAGCTGAAGTGGCAGTGGCCGGGAACATAGCGAGAAGAATCGATGGCCGTTGGGGCGGAATGGTATTTGAATGGAGAACGCGCACTGGACTACGATCTGGTGAAGCTCGCGTGAAGCCACTGGATGCGGGCAGCGCAGGACCGATCGTCGTGGAGATCATTGGGGGAGGCCTATACCCAGCAGTGGGTGTCATGTGGGTGATGACGACGACGACCTTTTCTTTAAACTGTTTGTTGCAATTATCTCGCATGTCTTTACTTAACAGAAATATAATAGTTTTTATTGCTCACATACATAGCCAATATAATATGAAAGTATGATATTATGACGATGTTTTCCTCAACCTATATATTGGTATTATACATCAAAAACATATTTAATTAAATATGATTATTATGTGGTATGATAGCAATATTAAATACAAACTAAAAAAACACCTTCTAAATATATTATAACACCATTACTTCTATTGTTTATGTATTAATATGTTATAGACTTTTGTGATTTTATCTACATATACCTACTTATTTTTAATTTTCGATAGCTCAGGTATAAACCTCAGTGGTTATTTTCATGCTACGAATAGATAAAATTATATTGAAAAGCTTTTTATATGATAAATAAATAAAATAAAAATAAAAAAAAATAATTACTAGCTGACCAGGCTAACTTCATACCGCCTTAGAATTATTAAATGTTGTGTTTAGTTAATAGCTGACTTACTTATATTAACTTTTTTGTTTTAATATTCATTGCGGTTTTACAACTTTAAACGATCATCTTAAAAAATAAATGTTGACTTTGATCCTCAATAACTGCTTAACTATCAAGTTCCCAGATTTGCCCCTATACAAGAAAGAGATAGTAACGATGGGGGAAAAACGTGGTATTCGTTTTCGTAATGGGACTTTTAACACCTTGTGTACTTAGTCCATTAAGCTTATACTTTCTTTTATTTTTATTTTATTTTATTTATTTATTAGCACACACAACAGATTACAATAAAAAAACAAACAATATTTATATTTAAATTAGGTATAGAACTAGATCATAATCCGAGCTTATGCATGCCTAGTTGCTACCAAAAGAAAAGAAATAAACTTACACTAGAGATTGCTACATAAAATAATAAGAAAGAGAAAAAAAAACATTGATAATAAATAGGGTAGCATTAAATTAAACCATATAGTAAACAATTAAATTAAATTAACAATTAAATTAAGCAAAGGTAGAAATTAAAAAAAAGTCTATTAAATTAAACAGAATTGAAACTAAAATATACAAAAATATACAAGAAGATATCTGCACTGGAAACTTAGCTGCTGGCACATTCTTTTCCACTCCGCATATATTTTAGCTTCGGTATGGGTCTTTTAACACCCTGTATTAAAATATAATATTGGCAACCTCTCACTTTTGTTTCCGAACATAAGATGTTGTTCGGCCCAACCAATGCCAATTGTGGCATCGCTGAGGTGTGGCTATGAGAATGATGTTCATACATTTCACTGTCAGGCTGCACCTTTAATGTACCAACCAGCAAGGGATTAATGGCGCGAGTATATTATAGTATGAAAAGTTATAAAAATAAAAACAAAATCGAGATACACGAAAGCCGGTACTATGTAATAATCAAGAAAAACTTTACCTATCATCATTATTATACTTAACCTTATCTAAAACATCACACATTAATATTCTGCAAAAAATAAACATACTAAGAAAAGTTTTTTAAATACATCAAAATATACATAGTAAGCACTCAGAGCAAGAGACAAATATATATTTTCATAATCATAAATCATAATCATAAATCATTTATTTGCTCATACATATATTTGTCATACATACATATATTTGTCTTGAGAATTGAACCCATGACCTCTGCGGCTAAGGCAGCTATGTCTACCCAGCGCGGCGTCAAACATATAGTTTAATGTCCTAAGCTAAGATTAATAGTTATTTGTTATGCAAAGCTGGAAAGTTGGTTATTAGCGACGAGTTACCTATATTGAAATCTGAGCAAGCTCGTGGTTCAATCCTAGAGTCCTTCACTTGCTTCACTAGAGTCCTTCATTGGATATCAAAGGTACAAGACGCTAAAAACTGCGAGGAATATTTTATGGTTGTTTCCGCGGTCAACTTCCGGTAATAAGATCTTTAAACAAAAAGTTTAATCTAAATATACCTTATTCTTGTTGTTTTAATGATATAAAAAACTAAAATAATAAAAAGGGTGTATAATAGTTAATTATTAAAATATAAATATAAAAGTTATTTGAAGTAGTAAAATATTGTTATTTATAAATAACAATAAAAACGATTCGGTAAATGTTGACATTGACATGAGGTACAAGACAAAGACAATTTAAAAATAAATGTTTATGCCACGTCCGAAATCCAATCATAGGTTGTGGAATCTCACCCAGCTTAATATAGAATTCTTATAACAAATAGTTTAATCTTATTGTTAATGTTTTTATGATTTAATGAACTAAAATAATATAATAAAACCAAAACGGAGTATTATAATTAATTCTAAGCTATTTATCAAAAAGTCAATAGTGCGATTCGGAACGAATTATGACATATTTTTAGGTATTAAATAAAAAAAAATACTTTACCGCGCTAGGCCGCAAAATGTGATTTTCTACGCGGAAACTGAATGACAAATCGTCCTTTTCCAAGCGTGTGAGGTGAAAAAATTGTTTTATGTCACATAGTTTTCGAAACTCATTGATACCAAAGACCCACAAATAGAAGGTCTCGTACAAACTGTTCATAAGAGAAGCCTTTATACAAGTTCCTTGAGTTCCGTCTGAGCCTACAAACGTTTATTAATAAACTTTATAAACCTTGACCGTTTGAGTGTGAATTTCTAATGCGTTCCTCATACGATGGTCAAAAACAATTCAATTTACAAGTTCACCAATTCATGGTACGTATCTTCATACGTCGTGAGTGTGGAATTCTGTGTTTGTGGCCAAAATTAAAAGAAACACATTTGATGTTTTACAAAGAACTTCATAAAAGCTGATGGATCTTGTTAAAAACTTACATCAAGTTTAATTTGAACGTAATGAAACAGACTGTAATGAAACGTTCATGAAGTTTCGGACAGCAACAAAAAATATAGCATAGTTTGTGTCTGGTCCTTTCTGCCTTTCGTAACAAAAATAGTTCCTGTCCTGCGACTTTGGCATCGTATTCATATCTTATCATATTTTTTACATGATTTTGAGGTAACAATATTGTTAAAATAATAATTGAAAATATAAGCGTATGTGCCGAGAAAATGTATTAGCGATTCCTACATCGTAGCACGTCGTAGCAATGCTACGAGCTACGGTAAATGATTATTGCGGTTTCACTTCATTATAAACTGAGATACATTTATATCGACTCCATGAATATTGGAACTAGTTTCTAGCGATGAATTCTATCATTGTATGTTATACGAGTACGAAAAAATATAAATTTTACACCTAAATATAGTTCTGCTTCCTTAACATAATAAATGTGGACGTTTAGGTGATTGGATATTTCTTACTCAATCACCCAAAAACAGCTCAACGGATTTGGATAGAATTAGGCACACAAATATTTTTAGTCTGGATTTACACTTATGATACATTTCATCAGATTTCATCTCAATACTCCCATGGGAGCGGGATCCACGCGAGTCAAACCAATAATAGATTTCTAATTTAGTGTTTTTAATTGATAAATTATAAAGTATTTGTGCGGACCCTATTCTGATACCATTATCATTTACCATTGTTACTAAGGAAACAAATATTTAGACACTAGCGGATCCTCGCGGTTTTACCCGCGTGGTGCCCGTTCCCGTGAGAACATCGGGATAAAATATAGCCTATGTCACTCGGGAGAAATGTAGCTTTCTAATGGTCTAATTTTCTAAATCGGTCCAGTAGTTCCTGAGATTAGCGCGTTCAAACAAACAAACTCTTCAGCTTTATAATATTAGTATAGATACTGTACATTTAGAACCAATATAAAATCCAATTTTCCAGGGATACAAGCTTGAACGTTCGACGTCATCCGCTTCAACCTTCTTGACAGTTCTGACAACTTACAAGGAAATCAAAAACCATTTTATGTACTTAAGCTTTTTGTAACAGTAAATTAATACTAATATAGCTATGTGAAAATTTCAGCGTAATCGGTGTACAGTCGAGGAACTTCCCGGTTGACCAGTAGAGATTTTTAGGAGCTTTATTTTAAAAAGTAATTGATATATAGAAAACGTTTATATCACAAATAATAGATCATTAATAGGTTTTTGATTTGAATAATAAATAATTACTATTACACTATTACTTTAAGCATAATCGTTTTCTCATAAAAACTGTACTGGTCAACTGGGAAGATCCCCGATTGTACATACATTAAAAAAAACACAAACCGAATTGAGATTGAGAACCTCCTCCTTTTTTGGAGTCTGATATAAATAGATCGTATCTGTGTATTGAATTCGTATTTTTTTAGTAGGACACCGGGTGTCCAGAGAACAATGGAATATATACTGTGGCTCATCATCCGAGGCCTGAGAGGTTAAGTAGAGGGATGTATAGCGAGAAGGTATGAATGTTTTTTTTACCTAGAACGGGGAAACACTTAGCCATCATCAGTGTGCTTAGAGCTAGTTTTTTTAGTTATATAGTGAGCGCGTTAGGTTTGTATGGCGTTGGTGTAGTCCATACAAAAATCGAGGCTTTCACGATCGACCGTGGGTAGAAAAAACTCGCACTAAGCACTCAGACCTGCCCCCTTCCTCTTGACGCAATCAAATTGAGATTGAATTAAGGTGAAAAGTCAGTCATTTCTTTCTAATAAGAGCTTAGCTCTTGTCGGTGAAGTCTTCTCCAATCCTCTCTAAACATTGCCATCTCCGTTATTTCCTGATAAGACTCGACACTTATCAAACATCTATATAATCTCACTAATTATCTAGCTTATGTTAAGTTTCATAAAGAACTTGTGTTATGGATACTTGATAACGGATAAACATACTTATATACTTTTTTGCAAATGCGTACATAATATACATATCAAACATGTTTTAGACATCAAGTATGTTTATCCGTTATCTAGTATACTTACACACTTAACGTGAAGTTAACGTGGGCTAGATAATTGGTGTGATTTTAAGCAAATATTTATTTATTTATTTATAAAAACAACAACCAGACCTAGACAAAGAGACATGTTCATGCACACAAATACTATCTTGTCCGGGGATCGTACTCAGGACCTCTGCCGCAGAATGCGGGTTTAGTAAAAACACGTCGTGATGACTTATAATAAGTTATTAAACTAAAAATAAATACTTGGAATTAGTAAGTAAAGTAATTTTGTACTCTAGAAATCGATTGTAACGTCAATCAATCTACGTCAAAAATCAGTAATTACTATTAAAATCAATCTCGATCTAAACGCGATCCCGTCAAGTGTAAGGCTGTTGATGGAATCGCACTTCTCTCGGAATCCCCAACTACTGAGGAACTGCAATACTGGCTATTAATCTCTAAATTGCCTGATCACAACAAAGCTGAAAATACTGTTCAGTGTTAGCTAGCCAGGCTGATTAAGAAAAAGTTCTACTACCAACCAAACTAAATACTATATGTACCTCTCTGGGAATCGAACCTCTGGATCTGATACCGACCGATGGGTGTTACCACTAGACCACAAAGGCGGAATTAAATAAGAGCTACGGTGAAAATAAAAAATATCAATAATCAATTTCTTATGCAGTTCTTAAAAATAATTTGTTGAGTAAAAATTTGTTACATTAAATATTTAACGTATTTAAACCAAGTAGGACTTTTCTGCTTTGGTCGTCACATACTAATTTTAAGTTTAACATTTAAACAATTCTTAACGCTACTCTTTCTAAGTGAAAACGTAATAAATAAATATGTTAGTACATACTTATAAATTTACTTAAATATTAATTCATAATACCTATTATCCTTTTAAATTATTGAAATAAATTTTGACGACCTCCGTGGTAGAGTAGTACATACACCGGTTTCAAGGTCGCCTACTCTGAGGTAATGTTTGAATGATGAATACAAGCATTTGTACCTGAGCCCTGGATGTTTACATATATTTCTTCACATAATTATACAGGGTGGAAATTTAAAACGGGGCACGAAGAGCAGGTACCTTAACCTTTGTTGCTACATGAAAACGTTCTTAGTAAACCTCCTTAATTTTTTGAGAAATATTTAACTGCATTCACGGATTTTGATAGAAATGTACGGCCAGAAATATTTCAAAAATATATTTTTTTATGCCAATCGATCCTGTTTCTCATGAGGATCAAAACACTCCAAGACACCAACTGAGGCTCGCTCCATACGTCACCGTATCCGCTTCACCGGCGAGTACCTTTGTTGACGGAACTTAATATTTTCTTAGCGAATATGTGGAAATACTATTTGGCGATTTCTGACTTTTCTGGTACTCATACCTCAGTTGGTGTCTTAGACCGTTTTGATCCTCATTAGGAACAGGATTGATTAGCATCAAAAAGTTTAAAAAATAAAATAAAAAATATTAGTTGACTGTACTTTTTTACAAAATCCGTGAATGCAGTTCAATATTTTTTAAAAAAAATTAAGGATGGTTTCCTAAGAAGGTTTTCATGTAGCTACAACGGTTAAGGTACCTGCCCTTCGTGCCCCGTTTTAAATTTCCACCCTGTATACAGGTTGGAAAAAAAAGACGGTCACTAGAGGGAAAGTACCCTAAATATTGATGTAAGCAAATTTTACCCAAAGGAAATATTCCTTCATTTTCAAAAATAAGTTAAACTGCATTCAAAGGTTTTAAAAAAATACATACCTGCACCGGGAATCGAACCGGCTTGTTTAAGCAAAAAAAAAAATCGTGTACTTTATGGTACTATTGGACAGTGTTAAATATACAGATCAATTTAGAATTTGTAACTGTCAAATAAGACAAATCCAGGACAGATAAAAGATAACATAGTTCAATACATTATTTTACCTACCTCTTGCTTACACTAACTAAAATAAAAATGAAGTTCACTTTAACTTACTTAGTAGCTCCAAATATGAACCATATGTAGCAATACACTGATTTTAATTATTAAATTATTGACTTTTTTTTACTAATATTCACCATAATTCCATACGAAAGGCGAAAAGACGCGAGTTCAATCGATGAATAAGTTTTTAAATAGGTTTTTAGGAGTTATTTTTAATTTTAGATACTATTCTACTAACATTAAATTGATGTTTATGATTAACACTATCTACCGGTACCGTAAAAGTACACGATGTTATTTTTCTCATTCCGCCGGTTTGATTCCCGGTGCAGGTAAATGATTTTTCAAAAATATTTCAATGCAGTTTAATTTATTTAAAAAATTAAGGTAATGTTTCTTTTGCGTAAAATTTACACACATCAATATTTAGGCCAGTTTCCCTCCAATGACCGTCTGTTTTTCCACCCTATAAATATATTATATCCATTACCCTAGTATCGCATAACACAAGCCTTACAGTGCTAACCTTGAGGCTACGCTAATTGGTGTATGTAAAAAATATTTATTTATTATTTAGTATTTTATAAATAAAATGAACACATTTTTTCCTAACTGACGTAATGCAAAGGCTTTGCTAAGTTTTTAAATAATTATTTAAATAACAAATAAATAGCATAATGTTTTTTTAAATAGGTAATATTTGAATTTAATTCTAAAACATGTATTATAAAGACAAATAAAAGTAAAAAAAAAAAAAATTAAAACTCACCCAAAAACAAAAGCTTATCCGCTACCAACTTTCCAAAAAAAAACTCTAAAGTGCACGTTATTTTTTTTTATTCAAGTTTCGCCGCTGATTCTTGTATGAAGTTACGTGCGCGAACTCACACGGATGTGTAGGGCGGGCGGCGCGCCTCGTATGCCTTTATACGTCCGCCCAAGGAACGAGGCATTCAACCTTGATAGCTCATATCGTATAAGCTCCCTGAGAAGTGCATGGGAATGAAAGTGCAATTAGCAGTGTGCGAAGCACTGTAAAATCATATTGCATAATAACTCAGAAGCAAACCCTGTAGTTATAACTTTTTAATGTTGCATTTTACAATGCTATTTTTATGTGATAAATATTAAACAAGAACATATACTAGAAAAAAGCAACTAGTCTCATGTCGCCTCATCCAGTCAGGGCGACATGAGACTAGTTGCTTTTTTCTAGTATATGTTTATTTATTCATTTATTGGAAGACCAACTACTTAACCTAATACATTAAAATACTTAAATATAAACATAAAGCCATTTACAGGTCTTCACAAATAAGATACAGTAAAAAATTAAAACTAGCCTAGCCTAACTATTGAATATACACGTACACATAACTTAATGTTCTTGTTTAATATTTATCATACCCTGTAGTGTCTTTTATGTTATGCTAAAATGTCTTATCATCACTTATTAAAAAAAAAAAACATTAAATTATAAAGACCAAAACTATCTTAATTTAAATAAGATTTTTTTTAAATAAAACAAGTTTTGCGGATTTTAAGTTAAGTTTAACTGAAAAGGTGTCGAAATGTCGGAAAATCAAAAAACCCAAAAACTATAGTACCAAATATATGTTTTGGGTAAATATAGAACACTTAAATTTATTAACCTCGAAGTCAATTAACTAATTATTTCGTTATTTTATTATTATATAACTATGTTTATCCGTTATCTGTATTCATAACACAAGTTCTTCGTGAAACTTAACGTGCGCTAGATAATTGGTGTGTTTGTATGCATTTAAAATATTTATTTACTTATTTAACTATCTACGAGTGAGCAGTGAAGTAAAAGTGAGGAGTTCGGTGGCGCAGTGGTTTGCGCGCTCGGCTTGCGATCGTAGCGTTAAGCAATGGTCGGTCACAGGATGGGCGACCCAAAATTTGGTATTTCGAGCTCCTCTATGCTTCGGAAGGCACGTTAGTCCCGACTGTATTTGCCGTCGTTAAAACCCACCAATCCGCATTGAGCCCGCGTCCACCACGCGGTCATGGCCCATTCCCGTTATCCATCCATAAGAAACACCAGTGCACCATTAGAATGGCTGAGACATGAGAGATTTATTTAGGTATTATAAACTCACTCCCGTTTCGATTTCTGATTCTTATATATTAAAAGAAAACTGTTGCCAACTAGAATTTCGATTTAAATCGTGATACTGAAACTTGAAAGCCTAACTAAATTATTGCAAGTGTTTCTGAAAACCCAAATATTCGCACTCGAGATTGGTTGAAGGGCCCAATAATAATGGAGCCAACATATAAAGTTGCAATATTAATTTAAATGCTTGCAGTCAAAAGTATACTTTATATAGGCAATTAGGCAGTGCCTACCTCATTCAAAGCCTAAATAAATATAAGTGTTTTTATTTTAGTTTAAACTTTTAATCAACACTATCCCACTAAGAATTTCCTTACGCTAAATACTCAATACCTACCGGTAGGCAGTCTCCAAAGTGCCTACTCGAAGCAAGCAGCGTTTCATACAAGAATACAAACTAATTAGAAAAAGTATTGCTCAAATATAACCCGCCCACGACAAGAAGGGCACTATTTGTACGTGTAACGTACTAGCTTAAACGTCCGAAATATATCAGTATAAAGTAAGCAAGCCTACCTGACGAATGAATTTGGTGGCGAATTATTTTGTTGCGGTGTTATTTTAAAACTACGATATATCCTAAGATATTCATTAAAATTAAATGATGTAAAAGGGCAATTTTGTTCAAAATTAAATACGTGTGATGATTAACGTATTTATTAGATAAGGATTAATATCAAGTTTATGAAAACAGCTTCTCAAATAATGTATTGGTTTATAACAAATTTTATTATCTTAAAAATGGTTATAGTGAGTTAACCTTAAAATATAGACATATGCTGTCATGGACTTTTTTTTAGAACTTTTGATGGGGAACTATTTTGTCATACATGATTTTTACGTAACTTTAACTGTTTATACACCGTCAGCAACGGAAGCTCCCAAAAGTATTTTTTCCCCGTTTTTGCAACATTTTAATTGAATGCTCTACTCCTATTAATCGTAGCGTGATATTAAATATCTTATAACCTTCCTAGAGAAATAAACTATCCAACACAAAAAGAATTTTTCAATTCGAAATAGTAGTTCCGGAGATTAGCGTGCTCAAACAATCAAACTATTCAGCAATATTGGGTAGCAGGATGGGATAAGTGCAAAGTTACTAGTTAGATCTACAGTGCCTACCTCACTGGAAAACTGCCTACATGGTAGATATTTTAAAATTATCACTTTAAGTCCAATTCCTGAGTACCAAAGAGCAGCACTTATCTTCATCCTTATTATCTTGTATACCAAAATATAATTTTATGTATTGCCTTTCAAATTTCATCTCAATAAAGTGATGGGTCGTAAAGTGTGGGAGGCGTTTAGCGCAGCTCGACACCCCGTCAAACGACTGCCAATGATTATAAAACCATTTTTTATCCACACAATTGTAACACACACATGTGCGTTTTAGTTGCAAATCTATTTGTAGTATTGACATAATTTTATTGAACTCCATTGCCCTCTTCGAAATCGTAAGGTTGATTCAATGTGTTGTTTTTTAAAAACGTTATTATTTATAAATTCTTTATTTCAGTATATGTGGTCAGTGCAAGGTTATTTAATGCAGTTCCGTTTTTTACATTTAACCAAATAAAATTGATATAGAATACAACATAGAGAATGATTCCAAATTGTGCTATTGTCTCAGTATGACGATCACACTCAGAGGTTGTATTCCTGAAAAAAAAATGCTGTTTTCATCGTCGCACAAACGTTTTAAAAAAAAGGTTATGAATATTGTTAGTCAGTCAATAGGGAAAATCAATGTTCTATGAGGAAGGCTTAGCTTACCTTGGAAATCAACGCTCACATTTTACTAAAGAGCCTAACCAGAAAGGCAGTAGGTACTAAACAAGGGATAATAACGTGCTCCTACGATGTTATTCTGTCATGGTAAATTTATAGGCTCGCATATAACAATTTTATTTTATTTCTTATTAACTGAAATTAATAACCTTATTTTGTTGCGTGGGTGAAATGAGACATTATTAAAAGTCACGTTTACATTGTTAAATATATGTAAAATAGGAGTTAAAAATAGAAACATTTGAAATAAAACTTTCGATTATACTTGTAGGTAATTTAACAATTAAGAGTCGAGTACCTAAAAAAATACAAACTTACAAAATAAAAAAGTTATGAGGATATGTTTTGAGCATTATTCATTGATCATATAATATAACGGTGAACATACATTTAGTCATAATGTATCTGACTTCATCTTTATTTAGGCACCTGATTGTGAAATATGGCGTACCTAAACAATATTAACAGGTAATTTATTCGCACTTTTTTCAAGCTTCTTATTTTTACCTAACTTTAACACAGTAATTTATATAAGTAAAGAAACTAAAACAACAATATTGAAATATTATATGTAATAATTGATATAAGTAAACTCCTTTTTTTTTTTTCAAAAGAAATAAAGGAACCCTTACAGGATCACTTAGTTTGGGTATACCACGAATCGTATAAAAAACAAATGGGGTTTGAACTTTTTTGTATGGAGAATGGTTCCAATCCGCAAAAGGCATTATCGTGACACGCCATTTTGAAAAAAAATACAAAATATATAAATTAACACTTCCTCAGTGTGTGCACACAGAGGAACGAAAAATATTATGGTAAATATTGCCCATTTGTCACATTGTCACATTAGCCAGATAATTTAAATTAAAAATGAATAATCATCATCATTATCATCATCATTCAGCCAATTGCAGTCCACTGCTGAACTGAATGAATAATGCGGACCCTAAATATCACCTTTGTATCTTTACCTCCAATTATCTCACTAACTTCATATTCTATGACATTATGATGTAAAACATTTTTGTTAATTTTTACGTTCCCTATCCATAAATAAGTATTACCGTGCGACGCTATTTTGAAAATTTAAAAAACGGTGGACCCTTGTCGCGGCCAAAAAAATCTAAACCCCTTTACAAAAGTAAAAACAATTGATTTTTCATATGCCATCAATAATTACATAACCGTGTGTGTACAAATAGTTACAAAATCGAAGACTACAAGTTTAATTTCGCCATAGTAAACTGATAGGTGTTAACTAAATATGGACAATTACAGCTTTTACTTTTAGGAGTTTCATAAAGCTTTAACTAAAATTCTTTTCTAATAATCGTTTATGGTCCGACTATGAGTGTTTCCTGTTGTTTTCCAGTTTTATTAATAATTATCACCTTTATTATTATTATCCATCGTGCGGTTACGTATAAACGTTTTATTTCAAAATAAGCAATCCAAAGGATTAAGGTCGCAATAATTACAAGTTGGCAATAATAATAGAGGCCAGATAGTTATTAAATTGTAACCCACGATCACTCTTATAGTTTATTCAACCATAAAAAAGAGCTATCAGTGGAGATAACGATACAATATTCTATTGTGTGGGTTGAAAAGCATTTGAGTTCATTAATGAGTACGTTACCTGCGTTGTTTGTGAAGTTGCAGCTTAGGGACTAAAACAATAAAAATAACTAAACAATTAGAACTATGTTTGGTAGTGTCAGTATTTATACCATACTTAAAAATAGCGATATTTAACACATGACCGCACTGAGTGCCTATTTAATTTTCATAAAGGTTTCATTAACTAAAAATTGCAATATACTTAACACAACGATATTTGAAATTTGATAAAATACAAATATAGGTCGACAGGTCGAGTTGTCGAGTCATTATAAATAAAATTCACCTCTAGTGAAATTTTCTTAGAGGTTGTCTAGACCGTAATTTAACGATTTGTTGGTGTCACTAATTAAGTACAATATTTTACGCTCTACCGATATCTTTCCAGACTCATAGGTATGTCACAATAAGGACAGAACATTTTACAGAAAGTTATATTTTTTTTGAAGTTTCTTATTTACAAAATGGGTATGAGATTTTATATTTTGTGCAAAACAGAACTTGTTCCAAAATTCACATTATTCTATATTTACATAGGTTGTTCAATAAATATTGCTCAGTACCTAAAAAAATACATAAATAAATAAAATAACTAATTTACAAAAATCTAACTTCAAAAAATAAAAAAACGTTTTAACTACAGAAAATGTCATAAACTTAAAAGCTATTTCCGTATATACGGAAATAACGATTTTAACTTAAAAAATACGCAAAATATGTTATCTATTTGCAACTAACAAAAACAAACAACATTAATATTCGAAGTTATTGGTCACTTTAAAATAAATGGTCCCAAATGAACTGATCGCTGGCCACTGGCACACCCAATTATAGCTCACTATAATTTAGTGATTTGGGCCTTATTTAAGTTGGTACGCTCGTCATTCAAGTAATCTTTTATAGTATAATATCCTTTTTAAGAAGACAATCTTTTACATTCATCTTAAACTTTTCGAAAGGCAAATCCAAAATATTATCTGGAATTTTATTATAGATACGTATACCTAGACCCATAAAAGATCCAAGGACCTTCTTTAATCGGTACCGAGGCATTACAAGTTTATTTCTATTTCTAGTATTGCGATCGTGCAAATCACCATGTTTGATACAGGTTGATATTACGCCGTACAAAAAGAATACAATTTAAAATAAATTGAGAAGCAGCTGTCAGTATACCAATTTCTTTAAATTCTTCCCGAAGAGATGTTCTGGAACCCAGTTGATAAATGGCCCTTATAGCTCGTTTTTGTAGTATAAATATTGTATTAATGCCAGCTGCTACTCCCCACATAAGAATAACATACGACATGATGCTGTGAAAATAACTGAAGTACACAGTCCTAGCAGTTTCTATATCAGTCAGTTGTCTGACTTATCTCACAGCTTAAGCAGCAGAACTAAGCTTGCCAGCTAGTATTGCAATACGTGGACTCCATTGAAGTTTACAGTCTATAGTTACACCCAGAAAGACTGTTGATTCTACTAAATCTAATTTTTCATTGTTCATAACAATTTCCATGGGTACTTTCTGAACATTTGGTCAAGAAAAAAGAACTCATTTAGTTTTCTTTGCATTGATTATTATAATTAAACCAAGCTAGTACTTGCGAGAGTGTTTTGTTTACATCGTTTTATTCCTATCAATGTTAAATATTAAAGAAGTATCATCCGCAAACAAGACAATCTCACATAAGTTTTTGGCAAAGAAAGGCAAGTCATTAATATATACTAGAAACAGGAAAGAGCCTTGGGGCACGCCTAGTTTTATATTTGACCCGGCAGATTTCACTCCATTAATATCAAGGGTCTGAGTTCTGGAACTGAGATACGACAGTATTAACTTTTGAGCATCACCTTTTACACCGTAATGATTTAGTTTCAACAGCAGCGTCCGGTGATCCACGCAATCAAAAGCCTTGGACAAATCGCAGAATACGCCAAGAGCATTCTGCGACTTCTCCCATGCTTTAAAAACATGTTTTAAAAGTGCAACTCCTGCATCAGTGGTAGACCGTCCCTTCGTAAAACCGAACTGTTTATTATGTAAGAGATTATTTAAGGTAAAATGTGCCAATAACTGTTCCAACATGATTTTCTCAAAAAATTTGCTTAAGACGGGTAATATAGATATTGGTCTATAATTACTTGGGTCTTCTCTATTTCCCGATTTGAATAAAGGTATTACCTTACTTAATTTCATTAGATCAGGAAAAATTCCCTGTGCAATACATTGATTAAAAATATAGCAAGAAAGGGGGCAATAGTGTAAATAATACTTTTAAGAACAGTAACAGATATGCCCCATAAGTCAGTGGTTGTTTTCATTTTAAGGGATTTGAAAGCCTTTAATATGTCTCCAGCATTAATAGATCTAAAATTAAACGATGAACTACATTCAGATACATGCTTTTCGAGCAACGAGACGGCAGACGCTGGTGAAGAGTCCAAATCAGCGGTGGTTTCCAACGGTATGTTTATAAAAAAACTGTCAAAAATATTAGCAATTTCTGTTTTCGAATTTATTTGGACGTTATTGATGTTAAGTGTGAAACTATTGTCACGTGGTTTAGATTTGCCAGTTTCACGCTTAATGATGTCCCATGTTGTTTTTATTTTATTATTAGAATTTTTAATTTTTGCTTTATTATAATTTGACTTTGCTATAGAACATGTCTTTTTGAAAATCTTGGAATATTGTTTGACATGTTCTATGAAACTAGGGCTGTGATTGGTTTCTCGTAAGTTGTAAAGTTCATAAAGCCTGTTTATACTTCCTACATATCAATACCTAACAATAATTAACAACAATTTAACAATTGAAGCGCTCATGGCCGCGCTTGACTGACTGATCGTGTTCGATCACGTTTAAACGTTCGGTCCGGTCAGGTGTCGGATGGGTGACCCGAAAGTGGCATTACAACTGAGCGCTTCCGTGCTTCGGAGGGCACGTTAAACAGGCTGTTGTCATCTGATAACAGTCGTTAAGCCCAGTCAGAGGTCTTAAAGGCGGCCTGATAAACTCTGACACTAGAGGTGGCCACTAATCCTCACACGATAAGAAGAAAAAGAAGACTAACAATTTTTGCCTCTTTGGGTTCTGAATGCTGGTAAATGAAATGAAATGAACTGAAATTTATTTATTTTGCAGATAAGCAGGGTTCCATTTTATGATCTTTTAATTTGTATTGCCTCTCCTCTTCAGCTAGCAAAAGTAACGTGCAAAATTTAACATTAATTTAAGCCAGCAAGGTTTCGGAAGCGATGTGGGGGAGTATTCTCACGTGCTGCCATCTGGTTATGTTTTATAGTTCGGAGGGCGATTGGAGAAGGTCTGCGGCTTTTGACAGCCTTCCGAGCTTATCCCAGAAGCGCTAGATCGGGTTGAGATCACGACTTGAGGTTTTCGTTTACTAAATCATCAAGCTGATACCAACCTCATGATTGTCGCGAGAATTGCACCCCTGAGCGATGTAAAGTCGGGCGCAATCCTGCATCAGCATTGATCCATCACCCACATTTACTAAATATTTTCCTACATGCTCAATATGGATCTTTTGAGCATGGTCTACCTTTCCCAGTCACGGTGCCATTTTCTCTTTATGCAAAGCAGGCTTGAATGTATCGCTCATGCAGACTTCACCTTCCATCGAGAGTGGAAATTTCCATCTTCTTATTTCGAAAATATATCTTACGTGTTCTTTAAAATGTGCTACAATCGAAAAACTTTTTGGTTGATTAGTAGAGTTTATTTATTTTTAATGGGTTCGCTCTTGATCCCAATTAAGCCCGAGGACTAAGACAGGATCTACGGTTGAACGAGCTAACCAGAAGATGTTAAAGAAATAATGTATTATTCAAATAAAAACCTATTAATGTTTTGTTATTTCTGATATAAACGTTTTCTACAAATTCTATAAATCTATTTTTTTTGAAATGACACTCCCTAAAAACTCTACTGGTCGCCCGGGAAGCTCCTCGATTGTTCTAAGCGTTTTGTGTTCTTAGTGTATGAATAATAGTCGGGGGTGGTTATAAGGAGGTCGTAAATGCACCCGGACCTTCGGCGGTAAGTGGTGCATGTCGCGCAGCGTGCGGCATATGGCCGATCATTCCGTTCACTCAGCCAGCCAGCGTCAAACAGGGAAACTTTCACAAATACACGTTTCAGTAGTTACATTGTACTTAGAGGTATTAAGAGTAACTGATTTCTTTTATTTGTTTTGTTTTATATAAGTTCTAGCGGCCGCTCGCGGTTTCACCCTTGTAGTTCGCGTCCCGTAGGAATATCGGGATAAAAAGTAGCTTATGTTTTAATGCAGGCTATCTTCTATCCTGTGTGCCAAAATTAATCAAATGCCTAATTTAATCCAAATCGTTTCAGTAGATTTTGCGTGAAAGAGTAACAAACAAACAAATTGACATACTTTCGCATTTATAATAAGTAATATTAGGACTTTTGGCTATAAGTCCGCGAGGTCTAAGCTGAGCTTTGCATTTGTGTGAGTAATTAACAAAAGTAGAGTTAGACAAAAAAACTTGTTAAAGTAATTTTTATTGTGTTTTAGGTAGGTACCTACATAACATAAATAAAGAGGTACCTATTTAACTTAAAAATAAAATAAACAAAAAAAAAATTTATGTGACTGAGAAAAAAAATCTAACATTAAATAATTATGTCAACTGGCCCAGGTAGCACAAACGCTGTGTAAAATGTTAAATAGCATAAAATCATTTAAAGATTGTGTAACCGCTATTTATAAAAAATGCAGTCGGATATATTATGGTCTATATCTTTTTTTATCATAAGCTTTATAAAATAGCGGTGTAAACGTTTAAACAGCGTTTTTAAGTTGCTGTCATCTAACAGAGTTTGAAACAAGCCATGTAAACTTTTTCATGTCAATTTTGAAAAGCAATCGTAAAAGAGCTTCCTACGCAGGCATTAAGTTATTATTTTCTGTATAAACGTAGAGTAATTTACTTTTATAGTGCTTTAAGTGCATAAACTAGTGTTAAAAATCACGAATACTCAGCTTCATACTATTATTATGAAAAAGCACTGTAAGTTACATTTAAATAGCTTTTCGCCACGAGGAATCGATAAAGTGCTGATCAAAAGTTGTCATTATTGTCACTTATTTGCCAGCCGCTATTTATGTGACAAATTTGTTGCTTCTAGAGCAATAAAACACTGTTAAAATGCATACGGTAAATTTTAAATAGAAAAATATTGGAAAAAATTAACTCGGCCACAAGTGAATTCTCAGACGGGAATCGAACCCGCGACCTTTGGAAATCCGGTCCAATGCTCTAACCGCTGAGCTACCGAGACTTGCGAACCACCGTCGAAATTCTCCAATACTTTTTATATTTTTAATACGCTGTAGGCCAGCGTTGTTACATTAATGCTAGGAATATCCTTGCATTCGAAAGAAACATCTTTTCAGGTGTTTAACGATCGATAAGATGCAACTGAAATCCGGTCCAATGCTCTAACCGCTGAGCTACCCCAAGTAGCACAGAAGTGCTGTATAAAAGCTGAAATACTGTCCACAATGGAATCCTCAGCTGCATTAGCCTGCTGAATAAGAGCATTATAGGCGGTGTTTCAGCTGATATAACTCTGGTTTGGGCCCAAATTAAACAGCTCTCAGCTGAATAACTATATACAATTGCATTATATCAGCATTATTTCAGCGTTATTTAAGGTAACAGTCAACCCAAGAGCTGAATATTGTCTGATTAATAGAGTACGTCTTACCAATTATACAGCGAAATTGCTGATTAATAGAGTCTGTGTTAACTATTTTTCAGCACAAAATACACGCCGGGATCTTTATACCGCTCCTATGAAGTTTACAAACCACAAGTGGCAAAATTGTAAACAATTTTTATGGTAAACTTAATTACTATCAAGTTACTTAATAATATTTGTGTTATGTGCCGTTGTACCATTTTGTGACAGGATTATTGTGGTGAATAACTAATATCGTTTTCGTTATGTAACACCTTGACTTTTCTTCCATGTGCGTAAAATTCAAATGGGAAAGGAAGTTAATTGTTAAATACTATATCAATATAGTCTAAAATATTCACGCGCTCTCAAAATATCACTGTTTACTCTAAAATTATAGTAGAAAACGAAAAATATGTCACGTAATTCCGCAAGAAAAAATGCAGATGCAGCCCAGTGACACACCTTGCACCTTCACCGACTACTCTACACGTGTTTCGCCCACACACGGAGCATCCTCAGGAGTTGTTAGACCGTGCCAATCTCAGCACCGAGTGAGTAAAATGGCCCCAAACAGCCGTATTTAATGCTTCCCACTCCCCCCTTCCCCGCCCCCAGTGTGACGCATCGCGACTATCAAAGTGAGACAGAGTAATAATTATTGAAAATGTTATAATAAATGTAAATGAAATGTAAAAGTATGATATAAATATGTGATATCGATGAAAGGTTTTTTTTTTTTTTTTTTTTTTTTAATTTACGAATTCCTATCACTGTTTGTTTGTCTACAAATACGCAGAAGTGGGGAGCTGTTTTGAAACACGGTTTTACATACTTGTAATAAAAGTTTACGACTGAACGTGTTGGAACAATTAGAAATTATCAAACATAATGTTGATGGAGCCATACTTAACGATCAGATAAATGTTTCTTCCTCCCCACTTCTGCGTATTTGTAGACAAACAAACAGTGATAGGGATTCGTAAATAAAATAAAAAAAACCTTCCATCGATATCACATATTTATATCATACTTTTACATTTCATTTACATTTATTATAACATTTTCAATAATTATTACTCTGTCTCACTTTGATAGTCGCGATGCGTCACATTGGGGGCGGGGAGGGGGGGAGTGGGAAGCATTAAATACGGCTGTTTGGGGCCATTTTACTCACTCGGTGCTGAGATTGGCACGGTCTAACAACTCCTGAGGATGCTCCGTGTGTGGGCGAAACACGTGTAGAGTAGTCGGTGAAGGTGTAAGGTGTGTCACTGGGCTGCATCTGCATTTTTTCTTGCGGAATTACGCGACATATTTTTCGTTTTCTACTAAGATATGGATTTCCGCCAAGTAACGCCTGATTCTATCAAATATCTAAAATTATAGTTTAAAATAGGTTGATCATACATTAAAAAAACAGAAATTTTGTTAATTTGCTCATAAAATTTGACAATAACCTGTTTACTTTTAAAATTCGTTTCGTTTTCTATTCAATTCCAGTTGTTATTTTCATTAAATAAAGAAAGATATATTGTGAATATTATTACATTACATAGGTTGGAACCTAAAAGATGGCAGACAACTAGTGTGCACTGCATTAATCACAATTAAATGCTATGGGCTGTTCAAGTATCCCCGCGTGGTTCATTAATCAGAAACGAGCTGACGCAATTAGTTCTTGTGGGCCACAAGTCAGCCACAGATTCACGTCATTTTAAAATTACATTCCTCTTGAATCATTATTGACAAAACGTGTAGCTTGCTCAGTACTTCCTGTGTCATCTGTTACTCTGTTTATAATTCTAAAGTATTCTGCATGAATTTTTCGTGCAAGTATTCAGCTCTAGACAGGAATGGGCTTCACGTGATCTATTTTATATAGCAGTTTGCTGTAATTAACCATTATATGAATACACTCATAGTGATCATGTGGGCTTTATAAGTGCTATTATAAGATTGCGTGTAACAATCTGAAAAACACTATTAAAGTTCCACTTTGTACAGCAAGACGCTTTCTATCATTGTTATCTGATGTCACAGCATATCTGATTGCATTATAGTAGTTCACATGTTCTTTCTTAAAATTCAAGCGTTGTATTCAAGGGTACACATGTGGCTTTCAATTCAGAATAAAGCTTAGTTGAAGTCCACAAAAATGCTACATTGCAGCTCACAGTACAGTAATGTAGTGTAGTGTGTGTTGTAGTGCTAAAAGCTGTATAGTACTGTACAGCTTACCTATATTAACGCTTGCAACATTACAGTGTTGTATCCGTGTCGCATAATACTGTTATTATACAGACGACAGCATAATTGTCAGCTATTGCAGATCGAGTGTACTCAATAAGTCTTTATAAATGCTGAAGATACCGATGTGCTACTTGGGACCGAGACTTGCGAACCACCGTCGAAATTCTCCAATACTTCTTTTTATATTTTTAATACGCTGTAGGCCAGCGTTGTTACATCAATGCTAGGAATATCCTTGCATTCGAAAGAAACATCTTTTCAGTTGTTTAACGATCGATTAAGATGCAACTGCCAATAATTTATGATTTTGTAATTTTTGCATTTTACAATGCTTTTTTTATACTTATGGTAAATTTTAAATTGAAAAATATTGGAAAAAATTAACTCGGCCACAAGTGAATTCTCGATTTTCGATTCCCGTCTGAGAAAAGGAGGTTTTGTCAATCAGTTTAGGCGTAGAAAATCGCTTTTTGCGGCCTAGCGCGGCAAAGTCCTTTTTTAATTTAATACCTAAAAATATGTCATAATACGTTCCGAATCGCACTATTGACTCTTTTGTTATATTTGATTCTTATTTTAAATAGCTTTAAATTAATTATAAGACTCCGTTTTGGTTTCATTATATTATTTTAGTTCATTGAACCATCAAAACAATAACAATAAGATTAAACTATTTGTTATAAGAATTTTATATTAGGCTGGGTGGTGAGATTTCACAACCTATAATTGGATTTCGGACTGTGACATAAATCTTTATTTTTAAATTGTCTTTGTCTTGTACCTCATGTCAGTGTCAACATTTACGGAATCGTTTTTATTCTTATTAATAAATAACAATATATTCCTACTTTAAATAACTTTGCAATAACTATAATACTCCCTTTTTTATTATTTAGTTTTTTATATCATTAAAACAACGAGAATAAGTTATATTTAGATTAAACTTTATGTTTAAAGATTTTTTTACCGGAAGTTGACCGCGAAAACAACCATAAAATGTTCCTCGCTGTTGTGAGGTGAAAAATTGGGAGTTGCGCTCGCCAAAAAAAAATTTTTTAGTGTCTTGTACCTTTGAAATCCTCACTTCGCTCAGGATTCAATCTCAAATTGCGCTAGGCAATCGCAATCATTTGACAGTTCATATCGTATTCGATCGGTTGCAATTTGTATGGAATGACATTTAATATGATACAATATGAACTGTCAGTCGAATACGATTGACTTTACGCAATCGCCTTGCTGATGTCGCCGACGTCCACGTGTGGTCCACAAATTATATAGTAATGTACAAGTAGTGTGGTCTAGCGCCGCCACTGTCAATCATACATTGTTTACGACTATTTGAGTTCGGAGCGGGATTTGTAAGGAATTGTGGTATGGTAAGATGCATTGTCTACCACCACAACGCTACTGGGCTTTAATTTTTTTGGAACGTAGACGGGGGCGCTCGCTGTTTGCCATGACATTACGCAAAATGGCGTCTTCGATCTTTAAATTTTTCCACATCTATACTATATATTTTAATATTATAAAGCTGAAAAGTTTGTTTCTTTGAACGCGCTAATCTCAGGAACTACTGGACCGATTCATAAAATTCTTAGACCATTAGAAAGCTACATTTCTCCCGAGTGACATAGGCTATATTTTAACCCGATATTCCTACGGGAACGGGCACCACGCGGGTAAAACCGCGGGGATCCGCTAGTTTATTAAAAAGCCTTATTGCATGAAAGACAGAGTTTATACTAACGCGGGCAGAGACGTAAGTTCCTTTTTTTTGCCACGTTCATTATAAGCCTTGTCCACAAATTTAGGCCTGTAACAGCGCCCCCACCCACGTTCATCATTATAATATAAACCTTGTCGGACTTTAAGTGGAGCTAACACTCCAATCTGAATTCCGACTTGAAGCAAAAATCTATGTAACGTTATCTCACTCTCTAGAGAAATTGCTTTCATTCTAATTAGGGTTTTTTTTACATTATTTTTGGAGCCTATATGAGTGTGCGTGTTAATTTTCTTAATTCCTTAATTTTCTAGACAGAAAAAACAGGGGTACAAACATGGAACAATCCATTATTCATTCGTAAAAGAGAGTAGAGTGCGTTTCATCATATATGCCCATTTTTGTTAGGTTTTTACCCCTGTCCCTGTATGTCAAAAAGGCGCGTACGTGTTAGAAACATAATTTCAAACCCATTTTACATTCACCGCTGTCTAATGTTTCGAGCGTGATTTTAAAAGAGAATCCAAAACTTAAAAGTCTGCATTGAATCCTTAACCTAAATTAACCTAACCTTTTGACAGAAATTGACAGGGGTACCAACCTAACAAAAAAGTGAATATGTGATGAAACGTACTCTACAATTATTTTTTCTAATCTGTGTTATACATTCACTCACTTCTTTACTCACTCATTCGTGCATTCGTTTGCTTGGAGGAAGACGCGTTAGCGTTGGATTTGTTTGATGAAATAAATTGAATAAATACTTTCAATAATTATGTGAGTGGTGTTTAGAACGAATCTAAATAGAATTCTTATTATAAAATCATCTTAACGCCTACATAAAGTCGTATTTTTACATTGCTAATATACTTTTCAGGGCTCGAAATAAATCGCCATCGGCCGCTTCGGATAAAGATAAAAAGAAACCAAAAGATACTAAAAAGAAAAAAGGTGACTCTGGATCAAGCAGTAGTGATAGTAGTGGCAGGTAAATACATTAGTCAAGTTCTGCTTGACTAGATTTATCGAGTTGGTATACATAGGAAAGGTTATGTCGCTAGGTACTTCACCAGACGCCCGCCAGCCCTATGCATGACAAAAAACTTAGTAATTATATCGAGTAGACTATCCATCCATGATGAAAAGCCAAAATGTTTATAAAATAAATAAATATGAAAGATAACAACATGACATTTTCTCTTTTAGTTCGTCAGAGAGCAGTTCTTCACGTTCGTCATCCAGGTCATCCTCGAGCAGTTCGGGCAGTTCATCTCGCTCTTCTTCATCTTCCAGCTCTTCTAGCAGTAGTAGCAGCAACAATGATCGCTCTAGGCCGAAGAAGAAGTAAGTTTATAATGTTACACCATATTTAATTGCTGTTAAGTGATGGTTCATGTAATTCAATATTGACGTTTTACTTTTTTAGGACCTCCCCACATAAAAGTCCATTGAAAGATCGACGTGAGCCTGAAAGAGATAAAGTTAGAGATAGGTCTCCTATAAACGACAAGAAAAAGTTACTACCTTCCAATGACAAGGCAAAAAGCAAGGATAAACAAGAAAGGTAAACTACTAGTTGTACAAAACTTTGAATGAATCAAAATAATTTTCAAGACATTTGTTACTTAATAACTATAAATTTTGTAGATCACCAGGAAGGAAGAAAAGGGAACGGTCACCACCACCAAGGCCAACAAGAATACACATTGGACGCTTGACTCTAAATGTTACTAGAGACCACATACACGAGATATTCTCTACTTATGGCAATGTCAAAACTGTGGAGTTCCCTATGGACAGACTGCACCCTCACAATGGCAGAGGTTATGCATATGTGGAGTTCACCAATCCGGATGAAGCTGAAAATGCTATGAAACACATGGATGGAGGTAAGATTACATTGATTGATACATTTTACTTCAACCTAAGGCTCTAAACAGATAGACTGCAATGCAACTGCAATCCCACTGCCAAATTGCAGTTCTAATGCAGTTTGAGTGCAGTTGACATGTCTGCAATGAAACTGTGGGACAACTGCCTGTCAACGTGCAGGTGCAGGTGGTATGACTGCACAATGACAGTTTGTGTGTAGTCTGCATGTAAAAAAATAAATATATGCAAAAAAAAAACTTAGCTGAAAGCTTTTTATCATAATACTGTCATCTAGCTAGGTTTTAATGCAAATTGACTAACTGATAAAGTAAATCATCTTACTTAATCAGTTGAAGGTCAGCATTGCATTTCATTTGTTTGGTTTAAGTTGAAAGGGACAAAATGTAACAAACTACGATTATTATTTGAGAGTTGATGAACTCGGCTCTTAATAGGACAGGGTATTCAAATGAGGTATTTAAACCCACAGGGCAGATCGACGGGCAGGAGATCACAGCAGCGCCGGTGCTGGTGCCGTCGCGGCCGCGCCGCCCGTCGCCGCGCCTGCCACCGCCGCGCCACGCGCCTCCCCGCCGACACTCACCGCCCAGGTGCGTGAAAAGACAACCACTATTATCGTAAGACTTAAAGGTGAAAATGAGCTGTGTAGGGCCATGTCCTCGAGACGGTTTCTAAGACACGCTCGCGCCCGGCCCGAGTAGTATGCGATTTACATTATCGTCATCGTCCACATAACACCCACTGCTGGGTATAGGCCTCCCCAAATGGGGGGGTTTGCCATAATCGCCACGCTTGGCAGGCGGGTTGGCGATCGCAGTATGGCCAAGTTTGTAGGAGTCGCTGCTGTCCGTCTCCTGAAGGCTGAGACCCTTAGTCGCCTTTTACGACACCCACCACGGGATGAGAGGGGGTAGGGTCAATATACGGGCGGTTTGAACGCCGTCGTTGTCCTCAACGTATTTTCATATTTTTAAAGTAATAAAATTCTGTCCTCGTTTCCAGTTACGAATATAGGTCCCAGACGAGTAGTGTTTAGCAGCATAACCTTTATTATATTCGCACTTATGCATGACACTTTATATGTCGAGGACAATGACGGCGTTCAAACCGCCCGTAGATTTACCCGGTAGTGCTATTCTAAGCCGACACTACACAGCTACATTACAACTACAAGCTACAAGATTTACATTAGCTTGATAATATTTTTTTTTAATTTGAGTAGGGGTGCTGATAAGCTAAATGTACTCTGAACTGCAAGTGGTTTGAACGATTTTATATCAAATGTATTTATGCAAATAAATGATTGGATTGATTGAAATTATCAATGTATTGTATGTGATGTGGTCTTGATATTGTATTAACTGTTAAAGGATCGAGAGCAGTAATAAAGTGTTTGTCCTCAGGTACCGGCGGCGCAGCCCGCCGCCCCGGCGCCGCTCGCCGCCGCGCCGCCGCCGCTCGCGCTCGCGCTCCCCGCGCCCCGCGCCGCGCCGCCGCAGATCCAGGTCCTCCTCCTCCTCTTCCCGATAGATACCACCTACCATCCGACCTATATATACCACACACACCACTTATACACTTAAACAAGACCAATTCTATCACAAATCCCAAGGTTTGCATTTCCCTTAATGTCTTAACTAAAATGTGACTATGCATCATAATATTTCTCAGACGAAATATATTCACTTGTACAATAAACATCAGGTAAGGCTTTACATGACCGTCAAAGTTCTCCAATCGATTTTGTTCTTTAATGCACCATTGAGTTCAGAATGGTCTGGAGAAATTTGTCACTTGTTAAGTCGTAGTTGCCGTTGACTGTACAGTAAGTGCGTTATTTTATAAACTTGACATGGAACCTTGCCCACACATACACTCGTTTCAGAAACTTCATCAGGTAAGTATCAACGCGATTCCCTACTTATTACGAATATTTCCAATTTAGAAGTGATTTAGTGATTTAATGGTGAGTATGAAGACGTAGACTAAGATGTAAATGAATAGTAACACTTGATTAACCAGACGTTTTTGTTATAAAAGCTTGCAAAATGGGAACTGAATTGAGTGAGTGAAGTGCTAATGGACTCGATCGGAGAGCGGTGACGTAATCGCTGCGTACCTAATTTCAATGTAAAGTCACATGGACGATTAACTTTGTTATAATAAACTGTAAGAGTAATATGTTTTTTTTTATTTTGGTTCCCAGATCCAAAGATCCCGTACCAAATGTGAAGTGATTCGATTTATTATGTAATTGTAGAACCTGTAAGTACTATTCCAAATAAATGGATTAGATAAGCATTCCTTGTATTATTTGTAATGTTTAGTACTAGCAAATAATAATCTAGAATGGAAATAATATTGGCTGAATGGTTACTACCAAGGTAGCTAATAAAACAACAATATTTATAATTATTATTAACAATTTATTAAAAAATTAAATTATTCTTATGTAGGTACTAATTACTTTTATTACCAATAATTTGAAGATAGGTTTTATAATCTGTTGCCAAAACTTTTCCCTTGTATAAATAAGTTTGTTCCAAAGCAGGGAATTCCTGTGGTAATCTGGAAATAAACAATTTGATGAGTCGGTCATCTGATGTTTTACAAGATATCGCTGCAGGGCTGTTCAAAGGCAAAGGGATGGCGTAGCTTCTTTGTCATTCACAAGTAGTGCTTGTGACAGCCTAAACTGAATGAATGATATTTAATTTTATTTGATGATAAAGTATGGACCAATCGACAATAGGTAACTGCTACTAAACTAATGCAATAATAAATTCGGCTAACTTAATATCAAAGAATACTTACGGATATTTAATCCTCGTATTCTTAGGACCTCTGACAGGGTTCCATGCCGACACGGGTGATTTGTTTGCGAGCATTAACCCAGCAACTGCTACATACAACCCATACTCTTGGCATATTTTTTCCTGAATGAAATCATATGAGCTAAAATTATTGTTTTACAACTACCTAGCTATTACATATCTAAACTACGGATTAAAAGAGGAAATATTTGTATTTTTCCATGATTGTAATAAATAATCTCAAAACTACTGTACGGATTTGGATGAAATTTGGTACACAGATAGCTTGGATTAAAACATAGGATCCTTTTTATTGCAGTGAAACCTCAGTCCTTCCAAATTAGAAACACCATTGAAAATTTGGCAAACAGAAGGTAGCACGAATTAAAAATAGTATTTTTACCCCCTATTGGGGACAAAAAAAAAAGGAAAGATAGCAAGGATCATAGAAAGAAGAAAGACGTAATTCAGTCTACCCCAAACTGGGTAGACTGAATTACGTGTGTAAAAATATATTACAAATACCCTCCACTCTGCAAGCATGAAGTCGGCATCACTCAACGCAGCCGCAGCTCTGTCAGTATCGTCGATAGATGAAAAATGTGGAAGGTAATTTTCTCCCAGAAAGTTAACAAAAGAACTTGGATGACTCAAGAATTGTTCTATTATATCATTTGGTGAATGGGATAGTCTTTGGCCGTTATTATCTGTTATAACTGGAACAATAATTAAATATGTTTAGAATTAGTTAATATGAATGAATAAATAATTAGCATAGAATATCATTTACCTTTAGGATTTAAAACTCTGCCTACCCCATGCAAGATGCTGACAGTTTGATCTTTGCCTAGTGATAAAAATTTGCTGCTTGTCTGTTTTTTCTTTTTAGTTGCCTTTGTTTTTGTTTCCTTTTCCATTATGACACTAGTTTCCATATCACAGTTACCACCTGTAAAAAAATATAATTTATTTATTTTGATTAGATATTGTCTTAGACAATAGTTTATATATAAATACTTGTTAAGAACTAACCTTTTAAGCATGCAAAATGCAAATTCAAAACGGCTGATCTGACATCTCCAGCAGAAGAATTTACAACACATTCTATAATATCTGCAGTCGGCACATTGTAAACAGATGTATGTTTCTTACTAATCAACTCTGATACTCTTTTAAGTGCTGATCGTAAACCTGTAGGGGAAACTCCATTGAATCTGTAATACAACAACATTAATATTTCAGACCCCGGCTTATGAGACACAATAGATATTCCATTGTTCTCTGGACAACAATGTGTTCGGGTTTGATGGATTAATATCAAAATAAGTATCAATTATCTGGCAAATATAATAATTTCACACTTACACAATGTGATTTATTTGAAATTGCTCCTGATTAGTTGGTGTGAATAGACTAATTGTTGTGTTCTTGTTGTCTGTGTGAGATTCAGAGCATATGAATACTATAGGTGACTTTGCTCTGCATTTATATTGACTGCAAAAAATTACAAATAAATTGTCTGATATAATAAGCCTCGCAAATAAATACCATAATTGAATACACATTACTTACTGTAATACTTCTGTGAATTCAGAAGGAGTTCTTAAGAATGTGTTAGGAAAATCTTCTACTAAAACTAGTTTCTTCCCATTGGAATCTAACAATGATGTGAAGTTAGCAGCTTTTATGATAAAATCTAAGAATTTGGATGATTGTTTCTCTCTAAACTCAAATTCACCTGGCATAAAAAACAGAATAAAATAAAATTTTGATTACTTTAAAGGTACATAATAGTTTTAAATATAATTCACAGCTCACCATTTTCAGAAGGAATTTCAATATCAAGGGGTGTTATCCATTCAGTGACCTTTATATTGTGTTTTTTTGCTAAAGTATTAACAGTTGTTGTTTTTCCGCATCCAACAGGGCCTGTTAGCAAAAGCATTTCACCACGATTGCTATTACAAGTAACTCTTAACCATTCATCAACATCTTGAATTTTTTTATTGTGCACAGCTAAATCTTCTACTGTTACTGGGTCAAAAATTTTCATCCAACTTTTATGGTCAATTCTACTGTTTACTTGCTTTTCGAGATTGCATTTCTGTAAAATTAATAACTTATAATTCTGCTAAACAAATAAATACCAGACACCTCTGCAATAAAAAGATATTGGTATCGGAGTTTCACATAAAAACATAACATACTTAATCTAACATAGTGAGGTACAAAATTAAATGTTCATTAAAGATTAATTTTATTATGTAGGTACATGAAAACATCCGAAAGGGCTGATTGTGTTATAGCTTAGAGCCCATTACACACTTAATATCATTGGGTAGGGTATCTACCTTAACTGGAGAATTGCTTTTTGAAGGACTACTATCTTTAACATGGATCTTTGGTTTCTTTGGAGGATCACACTGATCAAAATCAAAAGAAGGCTTGAACCAGGCCCTTTTCTGTAAAATAATTTTGGTTAGAAATAGTACCACGTAAAAGTAACATTTAAAGTAAAATAACTTAGATTTAATTAATTCACACCCTTCTTATGTTCGACATTATTTTGTCGTTTGAGTGTTTGCTATTTAAAAGTTAACGAAACGAAAGTTTCCATCACAAATTATATAGGTAGTAATGTAAAAGTAGTTTCCATCAGTCAACTCAAAATCAAAACAAACTTTTTGGATTTGACTGCCAGTTCTTTTTTGTTTTTTTTTTTATTGAAAGCTTTGGCACACAAATTAGATGATTAACAATTTCGACACCTAAAAGCAAGAACATTGTAACTCAGTTTTAGGCAGTATTGAGTTAAGATGATATTCATACTAAATAAAAAATGCGGATTATTTTACACTTATCATCGTATTTAAACTCGTTATAATTTAAAATCTACAGCCTGTAAAACGTCTTAAAAACATTGTATCTCAGACATACAATTATTTTATTCAACAATTTCAAATTTAACGAACATAACAGTTTCATACAATATTGATTGTATTTTGGAGTTACAATGTAATTTTACAAAATATATGAGGAAGAATTTTATTGTAACTCACTAATTATATACAATTAATAATTAAATATATACATATATGGCATTAAAATTAATTAACGTCCTAAAATAAGATTCCTGTCCTTTTCCATTCCATAGTCAGTTACTATACTAATACTCGACTCTGTGTGCGTCCGAGACAGCGCTATAGCATCAGCGCTCGCGTGTGAGAAGAGTTGCACCCATTTTCGACAAGTCGACGACCGACACTTAGGCCAGTATTACAGAACGTGACTCAAGCAGTGATCTATACTTGAGAACAGTTGTTAGAAAGGGATGCCTATTCACCGCATGTAATGTCGTCACTTTCTTACTGTGCTCAAGTCAAGTACAGATCGCTGCTTGAGTCACGTTCTGTAATACCCTAGAGTGCGATTCATTCTTCTCCTATGTTCCCTTTTCTGATATGTTGGTACCCCTGTATGTCAAGAATTCGCGTACGCGTTAGAAACATCATTTCAAAACCATTTTACTTATACCGCTTTCTAATGTTTCGTTTCGAGCATGATTATAAAACAGAATCCAAAACTTAAAAAGTCTGCATTGAAGTCGGCAATGTCGGAGGCATGGGGGCGATGCCCTGTAGGTGCTGGTGTGGGCCGTGGTCGGCGCGGTCGAACATGCTCCGCGCCAGTCGGCCCGCGAAGTCCTGCACCGACTCTTCTCCCTGGTCCCGTGCGATGACGGCGTTGCGAATGTATCGCCCCGCTTGGGTAAGAACGCGGAGCGACACGTTCTGTTGGACCTGGAGTCGATCTCTCTGCACCTGTGAACATAAGGAGTAGTAAGCAGGGGCGGTGTAGGTGAGGCAGGCGAATATAGGTTTTATATATGGCCGTTTTGGTCTTGAGTGGCAGTTTCGATTTTAGGACCGGGCGTAGCATGGCCCGGGCCGTCCTGGCCGACGACGTTGCCTGGTCTACTTGGCTGGCCATGCTCAGTCGTCTGTCTATTTGGCAGCCTAAGTATTTGATGACTGGCTGCCAGGCGATCTCTTGCCCCTTAAGTTTTAGGTTTGGGGGCATTTTCCTCTAAGCCCCTATGAGGATCGCGGTAGTCTTGCCAACGTTAACCGCGATCCTCCATTTGTCGAGCCAGGGCGGGAGGAGGTCCAGCTGCTTCTGCATTCTGATCACTGCGGCTTTGGGCCACGGGGAGGATGTGTTAAAGGCGCTATCGTCTGCAAATAGCGCCAGCTCAACCCGTGGCTCCCACTCTCTTATTTGGTTGTTTATTGTAGGCATATCGTTGGTGTAGATTGCGTAGATAGTGGGGGATAGGCAGCTGCCTTGTGGTACCCCCGCCCGGATGGGGCGCAGTTCTGACTCCGCTCCCTCTACCGCTACCGTGAAACTTCGGCCCTCCAGGAATGACGCCAGCAGGGCGACCAGTGCTGGGTGCAACTCCGTGTTGGTGGCCAGCTTGTGTATAAGACCGGGGTGCCAAACCCGGTCAAAGGCCTTCTCGATATCTAGGAAGGCGGCCACTGTGCACCAATCTTGCTGGA
Source organism: Chrysoteuchia culmella (assembly GCA_910589605.1). Taxonomy (NCBI): domain Eukaryota; kingdom Metazoa; phylum Arthropoda; class Insecta; order Lepidoptera; family Crambidae; genus Chrysoteuchia; species Chrysoteuchia culmella. The sequence goes on along the minus strand of OU342651.1, from coordinate 11,870,973 downwards.
GTGGTCCGCCATGTGATGTAGGACTCGGGCAAGTTGGAGCGTTGTGAAGTGTCGAATCCAAATTGGTCATCCCTGAGTGCTATCGGGGGACGAATTCGGCGCAGCAGGAGGCGCTCAAACAACTTGCCCGAGTGATCTAAGAGGGTGATGGGTCTTTGATTTGCGGCTTGGAGGCGGCGGTCCTTTCCTGGTTTTGGAAGTGTTATCACTCTTCCCCTCTTCCAGGCTGTGGGGAAGTAGTTGAGTCTGATGGCGGCATTTGCGAATTTTGTCAGCGCTGCCAACCCTCGTCTGGGGAGCGCGGTCAACGTCATCGGGGGAAGGTTGTCTGGGCCGGTTGCCTTCTTGGCGTTGAGTCTTGAGACGACTTCCCTGACATCTGCTGGAGAGATAAATGTGCTTCCGGGTAATGCTGGGGGTGGTGTTCCTCAACCTCTCGTTCTATTTGGGCGTGATGAGCCATAGCACTGGGGGCCGCTGGGTGAGGTGAAAATTGGACGGCCAGGTGCTCTGTCAAGATATGGGCCCGATCTTGGGCAGCATATCGCCTTTGGCCGTCCGCGTCGAGGAGTGGATATGTTGGCTGTGGGGTTCTTGTTAGCATCCTATTTAGATGGTGGAGGCTGGGTAGGTGGTCCGGTGCCTGGTCTAATTTTGACTCCCACGTGGACCCGCGCCAAGCTCTTTCTGCGTCGGCGAGTTTGGCGGTTATAGTATTTAGGCGCGTCTTGAGCCAGGGGCATCTGGTCTGGGTCCACTGTTCTTTGAGCTCTACGATAAAGAGTGCGTTTCATCGTAAATTCCCTTTTTTGGTAGGTTGGTACCCCTGTATGTCAAAAAGGCGTGAATGTGTTAGAAACATCTATAGCTTCATGGTTAGAAACATCAAATCAAAACCATTTTTCTTTCACCTCACCGCTTTCTAATGTTTTGATTTGAGCATGATTATTATAGCACAGAATCCAAAACTTAAATAAAATATCTGCATCAAATATAATCTTAACCTAACCTTTTGACAGAAATCGACCACCTAACAAAAACGGGGAATATAGGATGACTATAGTCTTTCTTTCATAATTAATGGCTTGCTGGATATAGTATTCGCGAGTTTTGCGAAAAATTATATTTAGTAGTATTTAAAAAATTTACGGTAAAATTTGGTAATTGTTAAGTAATACTACAGCCGCAGCTGCAGCGAAGATACGTTCTCTTTCACTTTGCATTTTGAAATGAAGCTATCAAAAGATCTACACAGACCGACACGCACCGTGGGAAGAGCCCTGGTGGGCTATCGTGTAAAAAATCTGGGTATGGATATGGGCTTCATTTGACAGTTGAAGCTCATAAATTTACCATATATGGTCATTTAACTGTCAAATGAAGCCCATGTCCATATCCATATTTTTTACGCGATAGCCCCCCTCTGCCGCACAATTTATAAACGCAGTAAGTACCACTTACTGCGTTTATGAGTTGACTATGTATTCGAGATCGCAAAATTGAGCTTAATATAAATCAAAGACCCGTTTTTTTTTTATCCTTATAGAAGCCAAGATAGCAAAAAGCATAAACGCAGTAAAGTGTAAATTTTAATGTGTTGTTCATAATTTAAGAGCAGTAAGACTCCTTACGGATTTAATAATATGTAAATATTATATGTTGATAAAGGTACAACATAGCATAAATGCATTAAATGTCAATTAAAGCATTATTGTTGTGTCTTAATAATAGGCAATAAAATTGTACACATAGTACAAATGCAGTAAGTTTACTTAATAAATTTTTGTTATGTTTTGCTAATAACAGCCGAAGAATTTCACTTAATAAAAACGCAGTAATTACAATTATACTGCGTAAATAGTAAGGCTACTCAATAATCCTTTATGAATGTAACAAATTATAAACGCAGTAAATGTAAATTACGGCGTTAATGTTAAGTCCCGCAGAACCTTTACTCCATTTTTTTACGATTTTACCTATCTTAAGATTATTTACTGTGTTAATATTAGGGTAAAATTTGAACACAAATGAAGCGTTTTCAAAACTTATGAGGCTGTCAAGTATTTTACTGCATTTATAACTACTCGAGTAAAGGGGTGTGAGAGGGGCGGGCGGCAGCTAGCCGCGCCGCGCGCTTCAGTCAAGTCCACAGAACAGAAAAAACAGTAGAAGTCGCAAGTGGGCGGTACCCGCGTAGCCCCATATGAGCAAAGGTTTGCCTATGTTCAAGTACATCGTCGTTTTGCTTACTCAGTCGCGATCGTAACCTCCACGCAGAATAATATAGAGAAAAATTAGAAAAATGCCATACTGTGCAGTTTTGATGTGAAAAAATTATAGCCGAGAGACTAATTAGTCTAAAGGAGGCATAACATATCATCGGTAAGTCATATTTTCTGTTATTTTCACTTATTTTCACAAAAAAGTTAAATTGTAATATTTTTAATAATAAACAATCTGAATCCAATCTTCCGTCTATGTTCTTAAGGTGTATATTTCAATGTACAGTTTACCGTTTCTAGAAATTTCTAAGCATAATCCGAAGTACTGAAAGCATGCTTTGCGCCGTACTTGGTCGCCACTCAATTAGTGATGCGCCTTATCGCTGATAATTAACCGGGGTCGGTCGGTTCCAAGTTTTTTTCGGTACCGGTACTGAAGGGTGATGGACCCGGGAAAACCGATACTGAGAACATAATCTCTTTTTGTTATATTGAGCTATTTAAAATGAGTGGTTATATGAAAACTTTAGGAAAACAAGTATTATCAAGAAATAAGTAGGAATCACAAAGTTAGATTTTACACGTTACAAAGTTCAAAGTCGCATCATTTTGTAATAGATAGGTCAGCGTTAGACCTTTACCTTGCCTGATGGTAAGAATAAAATAGAATAATATTTGTTATTAGCACCACATGCTATGTGATGCCATTACTGATCTCAGTTCAGTATAATATGACGCAAACAGCGGTTACTGCACTGATACCATGTAGGTAAGCGATTATGTGATCTACGATGATCGCACTAGCCTGGATATACCAAAACACAGACTGCGATAAATAAGTTTTACTCAAGCTAACAAATGCGGAGCGCGTGTCTTTGAGATATCCATAACTTTTTGAGAGTAGGTGATGGGGATGAGATTAACCATTTCAGCTGCACACTGACCGAACTGTGAACCGTCCTCTTGAACTGAAGCGTGTAAAGGTTGTATTGGGAAACCACCTCAAAAGTGAGAAAAGTACTCCATGCTTAATCGAGCTTGCGTTTGAGCAAACTGTTCCAGCGTGAAGTACTTTCTCACCTTTGCCAGTAATGCAAAGCTTTTTTAGTCTTACAAGCTAAATTTCTGTATTAGAAGAAAATAACATGAATTAGCAGATCGTTAATTTGAGTATGTAGCAGAAACTGTCAACAACGAGTATTGAACCTGAATAGCAATGAGAACTCAAATTGACTAACTTCAAGAAGTTCGATATCCAGACACACAAACCAGTCGGGAAGTTGATATGATGAAAGCTTGCCAATAAGGCGTTATTTTCAAACCATGTAAAAAGCCTTCGAGACATGAAAGACGGCTTACCCCTTACCATACCTCTCGATTATTTCACCCATTTTGAAGACAGTTTTCTTTTAGAGCCGGGGTAAAACCTAGCCTACGACAAGGTATTCAGAACACTTTCCATTATCTTACAAATAATAGGCGTGACTGTAAATTGGCAGGGTCGCCACCACTATCATTTTAAACTATTGGAGAATTTCGACGGTGGTTCGCAAGTCTCGGTAGCTCAGTGGTTAGAGCATTGGACCGGATTTCCAAAAGTCGTGGGTAGAGTCCCATCTGCGATTTCACTTTGTGGCCGAGTTGTTTTTTTCCAATATTTTTCTATATGAAATTTATCATAAGTATAAAAATGCAACAATTCAAAAATCATAAATTTAACACATTATTTTAAATGGTTTTTTACTATTATTGAGCACCGAGAGTATATACCAATTCTCCGATACAATGATACCGGTACCAGTTAATTCCCGGGGATTCTCGTTGTATGTACACACAGGTGCATCACTAATTGATTAGCGATTTGCTATTCAATTAGTGATGCGCCTGATTATCGTATAGACTACAGATATCGATAAGTATAGATGCAGATAATTTGCGACTGATTTCTAATAGGTATTAGCTTTCCATTTTGCAAATTGTGAATTAACATTGATATAAATAATACAAAAACAACGTTTAATTTTAATATGGACATGGATTTCAAATTCTTTGATTTATGAAAGGGTTTTTAAATGTTTACCAAGTGTATCTTCTAACTTTTAGCTACTATTACGCCCATGGCGACTACAGTCCCCGAACTGTTAAAATCTTGAAATGCCCATGGGGAGTAGTATAGTCCTCAAAGCGATTTCAGTACGGCGGCCGGCATTCAGATAAATGCTAATAGCAAAGCACAGAGAGCTCGTAGTTCCATCAAAAAAATGTTGCTATCGGTGTTTCTGATTGGTGGTTCTGAGTGAAACGATTTTTCAAAAGATTTTTTTTTTGGTGTTAAGTATAACTGTTGATTCTTTATTATTTCTAAGAAATTCAGATTGACTAAGTGCCTATGCAACATTGACAGGGTAATATGTGCCTAAACGTGATTAAAGTCAATTGAAATGTATGTGATTTTTTTAATAAATGTTCTCTAAAAGTATATTCGTACTAATTTTATTTCTTTTTCTCTATTCTCTATTTGGCAAAGTCCCAAATTTAAATGTTATTAACTCACAATAAATGCAGTATGACACCCATTTACTTCATAACTTAAATTTAGATTCGGAAATTTCTTATATGTCTCCTAGTTATAAATGCAGTATAACAAATGGATACAGTGCATACATTATGGTGTAATATTAAAAACTCGTCTTCATATCTTAACATATTTGCAGTAAGTAGCAGAATCTAGTAATAAATGCAGTAAGTAACACTTATACGGCGTTTATGCATCATTTGAATCACGCGAAAACTTAATTATATCATAATATGAACAGTTTTTTTTATTTTAAATACTAAATATTAAGTTTTGAACAAAAAAATGTATACCAAGGTATTGGCTGTGTTTTGCTCTTTTAGTACATACATCATTTTTGAAAATCAGATGAATAGGTAACGAGAGACGCCTTAAAACTTTTTTTAAACTTTACCCGCCTTTTTCTCAAAACAGTGCTGATGTTCCTTACTGCATTTATAAATTGTGCGGCAGCCCTGGTCTGCGTGCGTTGCCGTCCGTGGTCGTCGGCTGTGCGTGATGATCTGTAGAATCGCGGATCGTGGGAAGCGGCCTTTAGAGTCTATTCTATTCTATACTAATGCTACGCGTAGGGCTACATGTCAGTGTCATGTGATGTTTTTTTTTCATTCAAGGAACAGGTTTAAGTCAGATACCCTACTGCATAAATCGGATTTATAATGCAGTAGAGTAATTTGACAGGTGCCAATGTCACTATAAAAATAATCCTGCATAAAGTATAAACTGTTTTTCGTAATAATTTGCGCATTTCCAGTTCCAGTCCAGTAAGTATTGATACCATTAACGCACTCAAATTCAATATTCTAATTATAGCTACATTTTAATTCAGCATTATTTTCGCAAAGTGACATTGACAACAGCTGTCTAATCACTCTTACTGAATAGTTTCACCCGAATAGTTCTATTCGTAATAACTATAATAATACTAATAATAAATGATTGTGAGACTCATTTTAACTCAATCCACTATTTAATTTCTATATTACTATTAAATATATATTTACTTGACATTGGCGAAATGCAATAGGGAACCACCACTTAATAAAAAGAAGAAGAAGAATTAAAAACCCGACTATATTTTGGTTTTTTTCTAGTAGTAGAATATTTAATTAAGTTGTTTGTTGAAGAGTACACACACAGAATTTATTTTAGTCGATACGATTATTATCATCATCATCCAGTCACAGCGACATGAGACAGGTTGAGGTTGCATTTTATCACTATTATTATAATTATTTTCTTGTTTAATATTTATTTACGATTGTTATCATTTTTTGGCTATAGATTTTGTGACATATCGATCGATATGATAAATTTATACAAAATAATTTCCTCAGTAGTAAATGTAGTAATTATTTGATTGAAGTTTCATCACATACAAAAAAATTCATCAATATGATCAATAAAATGAGAGTGCTATGATTTTTGACATTAGGCTTGAGGCTAAGGCCGTTATAATATGAGACGTTTGTCATTGTCATTGTCATTGTTATAAAAAATTTAAATGTCATTCAGACAGAATTACGTAAATTTAATTTATAAATAATTTTTCTCGTAGAATTTAAGCGTAGATTTTAATTTAATTGATGCATTAAAGTTGTAAGTGTCTTATTGTTTGCATTTATACTTGCAGGGTTAGTGACGTAGATTTTTGTGCTTATGTTTAGTTTTATTTAAGGTTCTTTGCACTTTACAGGTTAAAATGTTGGCTATCAAGGCGCTCGGAGCCTCTGCTCCAACTACAGTCTTGTCTATTTTAAAGAAAGGTGCCTTTGCACCTGTTGTTGATCAAATTCGTCAGACGCATCTTCCTGCGCCGAGTCCAACCGAAAAGCGCCCATACTCTCCTTTCCAAGATGCTTCTAATATGGCAGAGTATGCCGTTGCACGTCTGGATGATTTATTGAATTGGGGCCGAAAGGGATCCATATGGCCAATGACATTTGGCTTAGCTTGTTGTGCTGTAGAGATGATGCACTTTGCAGCTCCCCGCTACGATATGGACAGGTATTGACAAATGAAAATTGTGCTATTTATTCAATTCAAGTGTTAAAAGTAAAATAACAGAAGAGTGTCAGAGATAAAATAACTACTCAACCACTTTATACTTTTGTATTTTAAGCAAAAAACCTGAACAAAAAGTGGTATCAAATAAAAGGCATGTTCAATTGCTAAATGAAACTTATAAAATTGTTATTTGGATGCTCCTCAGATATGGTGTTGTTTTCCGTGCATCACCTCGACAGTCCGACGTTATGATAGTAGCTGGTACTCTAACAAATAAAATGGCTCCTGCTCTTCGAAAAGTATATGACCAAATGCCAGATCCCAGATGGGTTATTTCCATGGGCAGCTGTGCCAATGGTGGAGGATATTATCATTACTCTTATTCTGTTGTAAGGCGAGTATTTTGGTATAGTTTAATAATATATTTAGTCAGTTTTGTGTAATTCCATAAAGTGCGAAATAAATTGACTAATATCTAATAATCAAATTTATTTATTTAAAAAAATATATTGAATATTGTTCTAATGAGTAGTTTTACTTTTAGGGGATGTGACCGCATAGTACCTGTTGATATTTATGTACCCGGATGCCCCCCAACTGCTGAAGCACTTCTTTATGGTGTCCTTCAGCTTCAGAAGAAAGTAAAGAGAATGAGGACAATCCAAATTTGGTACAGAAAGTAAACAAATCAATGTAAATAAAGTAAAGTTTATATAGCAATTTATTTTTATTTATCAATAGCTTAATTCTGTACTAGCAATAAAACTTGTGTTAACGCATTATCTATGGTTTCATTTACTAGTTTTTTTATTAGTAATCTTCAATAAGGACTAGAACAGTTAAAATAATGGGTTAAATAGTTACTGAGCAAGACCCTAACTAGAGTCTGTGCCACGTAAGAAGTCCCTTGAGAGTATCGCTGCAGTCTACGGCCTGACCCGTTCAACATTTGATAATAAGCTCTATTACTATGGAGTTAATTTTAGTTCCTTAATATTCTGCGGGACTTCTTTCGGGTGCGGACTCTTAGCAACCAATCGGCTTGATTTTAGCATAGGGTTAGTTGAAAGGATGGCGAGTAACATAGCCTACTTTTTATCCTGATATTCCCACGGGAACGGGAACTACGCAAGCGGAAGCTACTTATTTATATCAGACTCCTTAAAAAGAGGAAGTTATTACATCTGAGTTATTTACTTTAATAGTTAATAAGAATAAGATTATTTTCTAGTATTTTTCTATTAACATTAATTATCATGAATGAACTTCAAACCTAATTTGCAAAAGCAAAGAATGCAAAATTAAAACTTTTGTAAAAAACCATGACAATTAAAATGAAAAATGAAACTAAAAAAACCCACGACGGTTAAAATGTATTTTAAAAAGATTACAATAATTTTAAATCCCCTGACATAATTATTCGTAGGGGGCTGCCATTAAATGAACTATAGTTTTGCAGTTTTATAGTCACGTGAATAATTGAATTTATCCACATTCATGCGGAAATTTATAATAGTGATGGCAGCCCCCGACGGATAATTAAGTCAGGGGTTATTAAATTATTTTATTCTTGTTCTATTACCTACGTCTTAACCGTTGTGGGTTTTTGAAAATAAAAAATATTTTGCTTTTTATTTCAAAATTATAGAGCATAGATATTAAGTACATTGCTCTACATAAAACCCATTACTGAAAACCCCATCAAAATCGACGAGTAGTTTTGGAGATAAATGTGTGGCGTCCCTAGCGCCACCAGCATATACCTGTGACGACTATACTATGTATACGTACGTGTAACACATAGGTATAATCTATGATTTGACATTACTACTGTCACTGTCACTATTCCTCTTGTCAAATATGTGTCATTTGTCATTTGTGTCATATCAGTATGGTGTGAGCGGGACAGACAGTGCGCTCGCACGAGAAATGTGTCGAGAAAGCTTTGTCGAGGTGCGCATGCTCGTGTTACTAATGTCATGTTTTTCTCTCGTGTCATCATCAATACAAGCATTTCAAAGTTAAACCGGAGTTTTCATTTCATCGCGTTCCATCCGCTCCATAAATGATAACATTGCAAAACTGATGTAATGAAATTAAGTAAGGTACCTAATACCTTTATTCAAATCTGGAAATAGAGAAGACTCAAGTAATTATAGACCAATATCTATATTACCCGTCTGATGCAAATTTTTTGAGAAAATCATGTTGGAAGATTTCATTTTAAATAATCTCTTGCATAATAAACAGTTCGGTTTTACGAAGGGACGGTCTAGAACTGAGGCTGAGGCTGCACTTTTAAAACATGTCTTTTTGATCCCTGGGAGAAGTTGCAGAATGCTCTTGGCGTTTTATTTGGGGCTTTTGATTGTGTGGATCATCAGACGCTGCTTTGAAACTAAATCATTACGGTGTAAAAGGTGATGCCAAAAAGTTAATACTGTCGTATCTCAGTTCCAGAACTCAGACCGTTGATATTAATGGAGTGAAATCTGCCGTGCCTCAAGGCTCTATTTTCGGTTAGGCCCTTTCCTGTTTTTAGTATATTAATGACTTGCCTTTCTTTGCCAAAAGCTTATATGAGATGGTCTTGTTTGCGGATGATACTTCTTTAATATTTAACATTGACAGAAACAAAACTGATTTTGACGATGTAAACAAAACCCTCTCGGAAGTACTTGGCTTGGTTTAATTATAATAATCTACAGCTTAATGCAAAGTAAACTAAATGTTCTTTTTCTTTACCGAATGTTCAGAAAGTACCTAGGGAAATTGTTATGAAATATGAACAATGAAAAAATCGTTTAAGTAGAATCAACAGTATTTCTGGGTGTAATTATGGACTGTAAACTACAATGGAGTCCGCATATTGCAATATTAGCTGGCAAGCTGTTCTGCTGCTGCCTACACTACACTGTTAGAAAAGTCAGACAACTGACTGATATAACTGCTAGGACTGTGTACTTCAGTTATTTTCACAGCATCATGTCGTATGGTATTCTTTTGTGGGGAGTAGCAGCTGACATTAATACATTATGTATACTACAAAATCGAGCTATAAGGGCCATTTATCAACTGGGTTCCAGAACATATCTTTGGGAAAAAATTTAAGAAACTGGTATACTGACAGCTGCTTCTCAATTTATTTTAAATTGTATTCTTTTGTACAGCGTAATGTCAACCTGTATACCAAACATGGTGATTTGCACGATCGTAATACTAGAAATAGAAATAAATATAGTGCGTTTCATAGTATATTCCCATTTTGTTAGGTTGGTACCCCTGTCGATTTCTGTCAAAAGGTTAGGTTAATAAGATAAGAATTCGATGCAATATTTTTAAGTTTTGGATTCTATGCGTGTTCTGTACCCCTATTACGAGTTTGCTTAACATGACATTTACAGGACTCGTGAGCGTAGACTGTCGGATACACTGCTCATGTCGGTAAAACAGTCGCTAAATATGAAAGAGACAGAGCTACATTTTACGTTAACGTTTACTGTAACGTCAAGTTTGCCAAACTCGTAATAAGTCTACTGTGCTCAAAACATTAGAAAGCGGTGAACGTAAAATGGTTTTGTTTGAAATGATGTTCATAACGCGTATGCGCCTTCTTGACATACAGGAGTACCAAATTAACAAAAAGATGATTATGTACGATACGATACGAAATTACGCACCAAATACGATGATGAAAGTAAGTCGGCCAACCGTCCCGTAATGACAGTTGTAATCCCGAATTGCAATATTTAATAAAATAGTCCCGCAATACGTCTTTTCCGTTTCCGTCCTGCATGTCCTGCATATTGGCCTCGAAATTATGTTGGGCAACTTGAAATCTTGGAACAGAGTATTCATTTGGATGTCTTTTTAGGGTTCCGAACCTCTAAAACAAAAAAAGAACCCTTATAGGATCACTTTGTAGTCCGTCTGTCCGTCCGTCCGTCCGCCGAGTTTATCTTGAGAACGCATGGAGGTATCGAGTTGAAATTAAAACCTTATACTCAGGTCAACAGTCTGTTGTCTGGATTGGAGGTGTAAAAAAATCAAATTTGTAAATTAACGCCAAAAAAGATAGGGCCGTTTATACTCCAAAAAACGTATATTTCGACATTCTCAAGGGAATCAAAATTCATAGGGTTCTTCCCGTTGACCTAGAACTATGAAATTTGGCAAGTAATATCGTCTTTTACAAAAAATACAGGAAAAAACCTAAATACTATGCATTTGTAATTAAATTATAAAAATATAAGTCTAGTTCCGGAAACTGAATTTCGGATAAAACTCGGTAAAGTGTGGATGTAAAGAGTTGAAATTAAAACCGTATATTCACGTTAACAATCTATTGCAGCTGTGAAAAAATAAAAGTAAAAAATTAACGCTAAAAAAGGTAAGGCCATTTATGCCGCAAAAACTAATACGTATTAGTTTTTGCGGCATAAATGGCCTTACCTTTCGTCGACGTCGATACTCTCATGAGAATCAAAATTCATAGGGTACAGTCAGCTCAGCTTCATAAAGATCTCAGTGTGAAGACTGATCAAAATTATTTACGGGATACAAATTCATTTTTATATAGGCTGGTAGATTATCTTATTGTTATACCGTCCAGAGTGATCAATATAATCTACAAAACATAAATATTAATAATAAGATGTTAAAATTCGCCTAATTAAATTCCAAGTTTTACCGGTTAAAAAATAGTATTAAGGAAGTCTCCGATTTTTGTCTTTGTTCTATGAACTATAGGTCTAGGAACTCAGCCTTTTCCGATCACTGAATTAATAAGAGATAAAAAAAGTATAGTTAGGTACAGAATTTATAATATTGTATTTCGCTCCGGTTATTTTCAAGCAAACCTGGGGGGGCTTATGATAGTTAATAAACAAGAAAATATTTTCTAGTACTAAGTACTACATAAGTAGTACTAAATATGATTCTGACATTGAGGTACTGTGTCAATTTTGTCATTGTGGGGGAATAACAGTTGAATGCTAGCTAGAATATAAAATTATTTATTCCATGTAAATTTTTTACAGGCAAAAAAGTAATGAACTTAAAATAAATATTGCGCTTTCAAATACCTTGATCCTTACAATATCTACTGTAAAATTTACGTTTGTTTCAGATTGAGACAGATATAGAAGGTTTGGGCCACCGAATAATAGACGTTAATCATTTTATAACAGAACTAATAAAAATTTCTCAGCATAACTCTTTGTTCGATTGCGGATTAGCTACAATGAAATTAGTTTCTGATAATCAAGTAGGCTTGCAATCCGAATTTACATTTGTCTGTTCAATGTGTTGTTACAAAAACAAAATAAAGTCATCAATGGCCGAAATAAACAAAGACGCTGTTGCGGGGGTGATGGCAGCAGGCTGTGGGCATGCACAACTTAAGCAATTTTCAGCAGCAGTAGGTTTGCCTATTATGTCAGCCCATACGTACAATAAAACACAAAACGATATTTGTAACGATTGGGAAGAGACTGCATGGAATGAGATGAAGAAAGCCGGTGAGAAAGAAAGAGAAGCCGCAATTAGGGAAGGTAGTGTCACTAAAGATGGTACGCCGTTTATAGATGTAGTTGTAGATGGGTGTTGGTCTAAGCGGTCGTATCGAACAAATTACGCAGCATTATCAGGGGCTGCAGCCATCATTGGTAGACGTTTTGGCCAAGTATTGTACATGTGTGTAAAAAACAAATATTGTTGTATTTGCGCCAGATCTGAAAAGAAGAAAGAAACTCCTAAGGCACATGAATGCTATAAAAATTTCAATGGAGCATCTACTGCTATGGAGTCTACAATAATAACAGAAGGATTTAAACAATCTCTGGAAATGCATGGATTGATTTATTCACGATTTATAGCTGATGGTGACAGTAGCACATATTCCAGAATAATAGATGCTCGCCCATATCCTGGCATTACAGTTGCAAAAATTTACTGTCGCAATCACTTATTAAGAAATCACTGTAATAAGTTGCAACAACTTTCTTCCGATACACATTACAATGCAGCGGACAGAAAAAACCTAACACAGGAAAAGATCCTACGATCAAGAAAATATATTTGCGATGCTATAAACCTTCATAAAGAAATAAAAGATGAAGATGGCTTATATAAAGACATTAATGCATCTATTTTCCATGCTTTCAATATTCATGAAAACTGTAACAGGAAATTATGCAAATACATGGGTCCAGGTGCCCCTAATCCATTTTTTGGCAGTCTTCTTTGGCAGAAAATAAAAACACTGTTTGCACAATTATCTGATAAAGTCCATAGTTTAATAGAAGACGTCGATAGCAATGTTGTAGAAAGATTTAATGGAGTCATAGCAAAGCTCGTGGGTGGTAAGAGAATAAATTATTCTCTAAGACGTTCGTATCAAGCAAGATGCTCGGGAGCTGTGATCTCATTCAATACCGGAAATTTTTTATCGACTGTCCATCGACATATATATGGAAACAGCCCCAAACGATCTATTAAGAAGCTTGAAAAAGCAACAGAAAATAAAAGGCTTAAGGCCAAACATGACAAAAGAAAAAAAAATCGTATCTTGGTACCAAGAACGCTGAATTTGGATTATGGAGAAGTGGTAGATAAACCGGATTTAGACGAAGATACTTTCAAAAAAGCTAAAACTACTTTTATTCAAAATATGATAAAAACTGATGAAGAACGAAGAGACATCGAAAAGCGAACCATATTACAAAGTGAATCTGGGGAATGGTTGGAGCTTCGAAGAAACATGTTGACAGCCTCGAATTTCGGCAAAATTGTCAAAAGAAAGCAAACTAATTCTTGCAAAACCATTGTTAAAAATTTGTTGTATAAACCCAGCATTGATCATGTCCAATCTATATGCCACGGAAAAAAGTTCGAAAAAATAGCACTTGAGCAACTATCTACAATAAATAAAATTAATATTAACAATTGCGGCTTATTTATCGACGATAAATATCCTTTTTTAGGAGCTACGCCCGATGGTATCACAAATGATATGCTTATTGAAATAAAATGTCCAATAGCGCCTTTTAAAATTGGTATCGAAGAGGCAATTGAAAAAAACAAGATGCATTTTTATAAAAAACACAAAAATGGCGAAGTAGTTATTAACAAAAAATCCGATTGGTATTTCCAAATTCAGGGACAATTGCATATCTGCAAAAAAAAAACATTGTTTGCTAGGTATATGGTATGGCAACAATAAAATAAAAACAGAAATCATAGAAAAAGATGACAAATTTTGGGCAGACGTAATGGAACCGAAATTGATAAAATTCTATTACGATTGTTTGCTCCCTGAGCTCATCGATCCAAGGCATATCAGGAACAAGCCAATTCGTGATCCGGAATACGTAAATCGACAAAGCAAGAAAAATACAGTGCTAAATATTGAGAACGTTTCAGAAGAAGCACAAAACAAATCTATTGCTGACAACAATAAAGTTGATAATAATGATGTTGATAATATTGATGACGTTTCTGTGTTTGAAAAAGTTTCTGGTGTTGTTGAAGTTGCCAACTTTGACAACTCAAATTATATTATGCCATTTTCTGAATATTGACGGCAAATGTACATACATACTCGTGCGTCTTGTGTTTTATTTAAAATAAATTGTAATGTGTAATGAAAAGTAAATACCTATGTTAACTTGTAAATAATATCATGTAACCTTTCAATAAGTAAAATATAAATTATGTAAATTTGTAAATAATTAAGAAAATTATGAATAAGTAAAACAAAAATACTAGGTATGTAAAAATGTAATTATAAAAAAAATCGAATATAAATTATTACATTTATAATCTCGTTAGTGTAAATTATATCCGACTTATATCCTACTTTCTACTATAATATTATAAATGTGAAAGTTCAGATGTTTGGATGTTTGTATGTTTGTTACTCAATCACGCCAAAACGGCTGAACGGTTTGTCTGAAATTTGGGACACAGCTATTTTGTAGACTGGAGAGGGATATAGGCTACTTTTTACCCCGAAAAAATATCACATTCCCGCGGGATACGGTCGTGTAGTCCACGTTGCGAAGCCGCGGGCGGAAAGCTAGTTGCGTAACAAATTATATTTTCTTATCACAATGGCTGATGCTCAGCAGCTATTTTAATCACCTAAGTAGGATAAAAGTTATATTATGTTAATTGTTTGTAAATTATTATTATCTGTGTCAATTATTTTTTGTCTATTTTTGCCATTATTTTGAATTAATTAAACTTTTTTTATTTTCAAACACTAAGGTTTTTTATTTCTGTAACTATATGCACTTAGTTGATTTGCAATAAAAATATAAAAAAATACCTAACACAAACTAATCAAACAGTGGAGCCGCAAAACAAGTTCGTAATGAAAAAGGTAAAGTACTTTATGATTGATCACGTACCTGTACGATACAAGGGGTTATTCATCAACTCGACCCAAGAGACCGGACAAAAGTGTGTCCAGTATCAAAATTGTTATCATTTATTATTTCGTAATCTAGACACGTCAAGATTTTGACGCGTGTCCACATTTCAAATTACAAAATGTAAAAAAATTAAAAACAAAAAGTTTTATGGGTAACTCTAAGACGCCTCTGTTCTAGCGCTCGGTCACGCGCGGTTGACTGCTACTCGCAAGCCGCGTAAAAGTGTCGAGGTGTGTGCGGGTTGCGGGCGCAAACGCTCCGTTTTAGATTTTATTGTTTAGCGATGCGTCACCTTAACGCCCAGGTTTCATAGAAAATTGCCCATCATCCATGCCCCATTGGTCTAAAATTCTCAAAACAGAAATTAAAACGATCGAAAGAGCAAATTAAAGTGACTCGAATTAATACCAGCCGTTAGGTTCAAAGTCGATTGCAAAGTGTAGCGCACGGAACGGCAACGGCGCTTTAGCTGCGTCCGAGCCATTTATTTTTATTTTTTTTTGGCGGGAAAACAGTTTTTTGCCTATAATTTTGAAACCAAGAAGCCCAGTGATTTGAAATTATGCATGCTGTGTGCACCTATTATAAAGTATCATTTGATTTTTAATACGAGACTCGAGGTACTTATAAAACATAATCCTACATCAAATAATTACGAAGATACAGGTGTGTGTAAGCCAGATACACAGGTCTCCAGCTCGCACTCACTTTAATGATCGTAGTTACAACAGTATTTGAGTGTGACGGTTAGTTTTTTGGTTCTCATTGCACCTATTGTGCACTAAATTTCTGACTATAGTCTAAAGCCCTAACCTCATTGGTTTGCCTTAAAACGGCATGTGTCAGCTGGGGACACGTTTCTCCAGCTCACACACAAAAAAAAAAACTCCTAGTACCTAACAAAGTTATGGTTGCACCTAAAATATCATGACACGTTTGATTGCTCCTATTATATGCACTAAAATATGGCATGCTTAGAATTTCTCTCTTATGAGGAAGCTGTAGACACACACATCTACTTTTACCATCGCCAATCGGCGCTTTTCGGAAGCTAGATATAGCGAAGCGACTGAACGCTTGGTACGCTCCACACACATTCGGTTTATGGGCAGGGGTCCGATTCTCCGGTCACTCACAAATAAAACGTGAAATTTCATTATATTGCTATTTCTATGTGATAAATATTAAACAAGAAAATATACTAGAAAAAAGCAACTAGTCTCATTGTAAATCGCATTGTAAAATGCAAAATTAAAAAGTTATAATTAGATGTTTCATCTTAATCGATAGTCTGTAAAGATGTTTCTTTCGAATGCGAGGATATTTCTCTCATTGATGAAGCGACGGTGGCCAACACCGTAGGACGGTGAATATACTAGAAAGATTCGACGTGTCCTCATAGGTCTCTGTAGCATAATTGGTTAGTGCATTGGGCCGGACTCCCAAGGATACGGGTTCGAATCCCGTCAGGGCGACATGAGACTAGTTGCTTTTTTCTAGTATATTTTCTTGTTTAATATTTATCACATAAAAATAGCATTGTAAAATGCAAAATTAAAAAGTTATAATTAGATGGCTGTTTCATCTTAATCGATAGTCAAACATCTGTAAAGATGTTTCTTTCGAATGCGAAGATATTTCTCTTATTGATGAAGCGAGGGTGGCCAACACCGTAGGACGGTGAATATACTAGAAAGATTCGACGTGTCCTCATAGGTCTCTGTAGCATAATTGGTTAGTGCATTGGGCCGGACTCCCAAGGATGTGGGTTCGAATCCCGTCAGGGCGACATGAGACTAGTTGCTTTTTTCTAGTATATTTTCTTGTTCAATATTTATCAATATTCATCAAATTTTATTCTTGAAAGGGAATCGACACAATCGACGGCGACAGACACGCCTTTCGCTATCCGGTTCTGGGCGTTGCCCATCACAATTTGTCTAAGCTTTCTGTTACTTTTTTATTTTTTTTAAACAATAATGCCAATTCAAAATCGTTTAGGCAAATCCTCTGTATGCAAATCATCTATTTAAATAACAAAATTAAAACTTAATAAAAGAAAAACGCAAAAACACCAATCTAATTATAGGTCTGTAAAGGCCCTTATTTTCTATTGGCGATGTCTATCTATTTTATTTATCTTTTAATGTATGTAAGTGAAGATATTCTGGTGGATGCTTAGATACCAATGATCAGTTAGAACGCGTACATATAAGAGACCCTTGTAATCGACTATAAGTAATTGGACTTATGATCTGAAGAATTATAAGACTGGTTGGTTGTGTACAATATTTAGATAACTATAAATGCAAAGATAAAATTTAACCTTTGCTCCTAGCATGTATTTGACCAACTTGTCACCTCATATCTTTATGAAGCTGACTGTACATACTTTCGGTTGACCTAGAACTATGAAAGGCAAGTAATATCATATCGTCTTTTACTAAAAGTACAGAAAAAAAACTGAAAACTGGACTTTTGTTATCAAATCATGAAAAATTTAGTCTTAGGTTTTGGAAACTGTATTTCGGGAAAACTTCGGAAAACACTGCGAGACTCAATTAATATTATGTAGGTACCTACAAATATGTGCAGAACTCTCTGTGGGCGAGTCCGACTCTCACTTATCCGGGTTTTTTTAAAGCTGGCCGCCTTACATGAAACGTACTATACTATACCGTCGTCTCTTCTGTCGTCAAGTGCACGTGCGGTACAAACTTTAGGCTTAATTTACATTGCTTGCTCTCTTCTCGAGCATTTTGGCTATGCAATTTTACGTTCACTTGGGGATTAACAGCATTTTTGATTTATTTGCCAATTATTAGTAAATGAAAATTTAAAATAAAAAATATTATTTACATACAAGATACTTTTTGTCCAGATATTCTCACGGGAACGGGAACCACGCGGATGAATGGCATATTATACGTAAAACATAGATAAAAGTTTCGATAACTCAACGGCTGAACGGATCTGGAAAAAATTGGCACCCTGAACCACTTTCTGAAGGAATCCCTTAGGTTCCAGCTTACGCTGTAACGTTGTGTTTTTTCAAAACAACGTTTAACGGGCTACACACTATCAGTATTTTGTCATTCCATTTTCATCAATATATTGTCAATATATTGTCAATCCACATTTCGCGGAATTTCGTCCAAATCTCCCCACTAATTATCAATATATTGACAATATATTGACAATATATTTACATTATTATGTGTGCATTACCCTGGCAAAATGCTGTGCTTGGGAGAGGTGAGACTAGGATAGACTATTTGTTAACTACTGTATCATTAGGAGCACTTTGTTCACTAGTATGATTTTTTTATAATTTAATTTATAATTTTATAATTTAGTTTTATCGTTATTTGGAGACAAAGAGATTTTGGTGGAGTGACGTTTGAACAGGATCGTGCATTCCATATAGGCAATTAGGCAGTGCCTACCTAATTAAAAACCTAAATAAATAAACCACTAGTGTTAAAGTTAATTTAGTTTTATTTTATTTCCGTTATTCTATAACCAAACATCTATTCAACACTCATGCACTAAGTTTTCCTTACGCTAAAGACTCAAATGGGCAGTCTCCAAATTGCCAATTTGCATTGCCTTGGCAAATTGCCAATTGCCAAGGCAATTTTGAGACTGCCTACTTGAGTATTTCATACAAGAATACATAATTAGAAAAAGTATTGCTCAAATACAAACCGGCCACGGCAAGAAGGGCGCTATTTGTTTGTGTAACGTTCTAGCTTAAACGTCCGGAATATATCAGTTTATAGTAAGCACGCGAATGAATTTTGTAGGGAATTATTTTGTTGCGGAGTTATTTTAAAACTATGATATTTCCTCAGATATTCATTACAATGAAATGATATAAAGGGAAATTTTATTCAAAATTAAATACATGACGTGACGAATTACGTTTTTATTTAGATAAAGATTAATATCATATTTATGAAAACAGCTATACAAATTATGCATTAATTTAGAACGTTTTTTATCTTTATAAAAATGGTTATAGTAAGTCAACCTTAAAACATAGATTAATTTTTGTTTGAAACCTTAGAATGCGCCTAGCTTGTTCCTTTGTATTGTTGTCTAATTTTATTTGTAAGTGATATTTAGTATATTTTATGGTATTTAACGCCAAGGCGAGCTTCTAACAGCGTTGCTATAAACCTCTGTGGATTTCTTACGCTGTTATTTTTCAATGATTGTAAAATTACTTTTTATACGGTAATAAAAAAAATATGCTGTCGCGGACTTTTTTTAGAACTTTTAATGGGGAACCATTTCATTATACATTATTTTTACGTAACTTTAACCGTTTACACAGCGTACGTTTTTTCCCCGTTTTTGCAACATTTTTCATTATTGCTCCGCTCCTGTTGATTGTAGCGTGATAATATATAATAGCTTATAACATTCTTCGATATATGGACTATCCAAAACATGCTTCGATATATGGACTATCCAAAACGAAAAGTTTTTTTCAAATCGAACTAATAGTTCCTGAGATAAGCGTGCTCAAACAAACAAACTCATTAGCTTTATAACATTCCTACTAAATATTATGAATGACTAGCGGCCGCTCGTGGTTTCACCCGCCACGTGGTTCTAGTTAAATACTTACCTACCATAGGAATATCGGGATATTTGTAACCAATGTGTTATTCTGATATATAGGCTATACTACTATAAAGTTTCATGTTAATCCGTTCAGTAATTTTTGAGTGAAAGACTAAAAAAGTTTCATGTTAATCTGTTCAGTAATTTTTGAGTGAAAGACTATTTACGGTTTGCTTTTGAGATGGTGTGAGTCATACCTGAGAAATTGTTCCCAGTTGGCGGCATTGCATGGTTTCACATCTGCAGCCAAGGATATCAGTACAATACTCTTAGTTTTCGGTATCACATAGACTCTTTAATTAGGAAATCGTCTAAATTATCAGGCTTTATCACACGACAGATGAAAATTTTGAAGGATCCTAAACTCACTGTTATCATTTACAACTCCTAAGTTTACAGTATCTTAGAGTACTGCAGTCCAGCATTATGGGCTACCATTATTAAGTGTGCGCAGAAAGATCTCTGACGTGATATTTTCATTCATGCTCATACTTATTTACCGAAAATATTAAAATATATTAAATTTACTCTCCCACGAGCGAGGAATCGGGTTGTAAATCGCAAAATATTTACACTACCCTTGTGCAAAACGAGACTCGATCAGCACACACCAGTATATTGAATGTGTTCAAAGTATAATTCAATACAGTTCAACTTTGATATTTTATATAGGTTCCGTGTCCTCGGCCAAAATAATTTAAAAACCATTATTTCGTGGCTTAATTAGGTAAATAATATAAACTAGTAAGTAAGTTAAACAGAATTTCAGATCAGATCGATCCGATTTCAGATCGGAATTGTCAGTCACATGAAGGCACACGAGCAACAATCTCATTTAGCCAGATTGTAGACGCCGTGACGTGACCGATAACGGTCAGGAGATTAATATGTTATTATAAAACATTACGATTAACTCAGTCTTTTTTTTATTTAACTCTAGTTGGATGTCAAATTGCTATAGCAATAGAACAATGTTGGGATTCATGTTTATAATAATATGAATCCTATAATCATCAATTAGTTATTTTCTAAATATACTATTATTACATAATATAAAGTGAGGAAAAAAGAGACGGTAATTGGAGAGAAAGAACCTTAAATATTGTTGATAATAGCATAGGTAATGACAACATTCCTTTATTTAAAAAAAACAAGTTAAACTGCATTCAACGTTTTTCTATAAATACTTGTCTGCATTGGGAATCGAACCGGCTTAAATTATAAAAATAATATCCTGCATTTTTATAGTATCAATCAATAGTCTAAATCATAAAAATCAATTACGTTTAAGTAAAAAAAGTGTCTCAAATAAAAACAAATACTGAATAAGTTGTATAAATACATTTAATCTGTAATTAGTTAGTGCCTAATAGTTTTTTATTATACTGCATTAAAAGCAGTTTTTCCCAAATAACTTTAAAACTACATTTTAATCAACTTTTGCTATTATCTTTTATAGTCTGCCAGGGTAATGCACACCATTATTACTCATATCATTGCCTATAAACAAAAGAGCCACAAATCATAAAAATCCAAAATCAATTTTATGAAACAAATAAGGTCTAAATCACCCATATTTTCATATTTCAAAAAGACACAGTACATACATCAAAATCGACCTCTTAATTAAAAATTTATTCATGCGCTCTTTTAATCTATTTTGCTCAAAACATTGTTGTGCTTCTGAGCTTTTTTAAGGCAAACGGCTTTGATGCAACTTGGAATTTCTGTTTAGTAGGTAGTATCTTTGCTTCATGATGTTATAATTATTCATATTTTATACTAGCTTTCCGCCCGCGACTTCGTCCGCAGGGAATTAGGTTACAACACAATCCTGTGTTATTCTCTATCCCGTGGGAATACCAAAAAATCCTTTCTTAGTACTTGCCTGCATCGTTATAGAATTCTAGCTAATCAGTAATTTCAGTTTAATCGGTTCAGCCGTTTGAGCTGTGCGTTGCCTGTCAGTCAGTCACAATATTGTGCTCGCCTACATCGTTAAAAGATCCTGCATGCAAAATTTCAGCAAAATCGGTTCAGCTGTTTTGGCTGTGCGTTTTCTGTCTGTCACGGTATTGTTTTATTAGTATAGAAGATGTATTCCCTATCCCGTAAAATTAATTAAAATAGTTTCTCAGTGCTCGCCCATATCGTTAAAGGATCCAGTATGCAAAATTTCTGCTTAATAGGTTCAGCCGCTTGGCTGCGTTGTCTGTCAGTTTTATGAGTATAGATTTTCAGCTTCAAGAAAGAGATCTCTCGTCGAATCCAACTTGGGTGGGCAGTATTCTGAGAGCTTTGAAAAAGCTGTGAAACATGGGTGTCCTTTCGGTCGCATAATTATTTTAGTTATAACATCATTTGGCATAACAGTTTTGTCCTAAAGTCTTTTCGCATAATTTATAATAAGCAGTGTTTTATGGACGCAGAATAGTTTTATCGGCATAATTCTTATTTACTATAATTTATTTTAACATAATTTTAATAACCATCAAATTAAAGGGCATAATTGTCATACGACTTAAGACAATTTATCATAAAATATGAAATGTATAATGGATTTATACCGTTTAAACCATCTGTAACCATAAACAATTATTAAGAGTAATAGTTTATATTTAAGTTAGCGAGTTTGGTAGGGAATTAGGTCCCGATCCCGACCTGCCGTAGTCACCTTGCTGGTCGGCCGGTACTTGTAGGTCCAATACTAGAGTGCAATTTAGAGCCCGGAGGCGCGGAGGGAGAGCAGGCAGAGCATGCGTGCTTTGCATGCTAGCTTGCTTGCATGCTTGCTTGCTTTGCATTTGCATACAGTGCATGTATGCATTGTATACTTGTTAACGTTAAGTATTTTCCATATATTTTATGGTAAAGATTGATATGCCAATAAATTTTATGATTAGTAATCGTTATAGTGAAAACATTTACACAATTTTTTTTTATCGAAATACCATTATTACAAAAGCGGCTGTGAGGAAAAAAAGGAAGCCTTAAGATTTATTCTGTAAGCACGTTATTCGTTATGATGAGTATGCCAAAATACGTTATGTATGCGGCTCTAAAATATGCCTTTCTGATTTATCTAAATATAAGTCTTTTAAAAAAGGCTCAAGGATACCCAGCGCACAATGGAAATAGCAACAAAATAAAACATTTACAATCCATCTATAAGCGCAAATTTCTATTACTTTTACTATTAAAATAAAAGAAGTCTTTAACGGTGTTGAATTCAATGGCACTTGGTTACTTCATTATTATAATTCAATGGCACTTGGTTACTTCATTATTATTATTTCAGCTAAGTTCAGTCTTTTTAGGGTTCCGTACCTCAAAAGGTAAAAACGGAACCCTTATAGGATCACTTTGTTGCCCGTCCGTCCGTCTGTCTGTCAAGACCGTTTTTCTCAGGAACGTGTGAAGGTATCAAACTGAAATTTATATCTAATACTCAGGTCTACTGTCCCTTGGAGCTGTGAAAAAATCAAACTTTAAGCCAAAGTAATCAAAAGATACAGCTGTTTATGCCGTAGATTTCCACAAATTTTCGAAACTTGCACGGGAATCAAAACCTACAGGGTACTTCCCGTGAACTTAGAATCTTGAAATTTGGTACGAAGTAACGTCCTATAGTACAGACAAAGGAAAAATTGAGAAATCCGTAAGTTTTTAGTTCATAATTTTTTTTTTATTGAAAATTTTAAATTTCATTTTGCAATAAAAAATACCATAACTATGACTAGATTGTAGTGATGGGTGAACTTTTACTTATATACCTACGGGTTTGTACGGAACCCTCTGTGCGCGAGTCCGACTCGGACTTGGCCGGTTTTTTTTCATCATTTTAGGGCTAGTAAAACGGGAAAGTAAAGATAACATACCAGCAGTGGGGCATTTAATAACACTGGTCAACAATGTTCGGCAAAGCATGATTATTATTTTAAAAAGAAGTACTTAGCCTTTTCTTAAAAAAAAAAAATTCGTGAGCAATATTTTATACGCCTAAGGGATTTCCACATCCCTTTTGGGTTATAGGTGATATAAAGAAGAGATAGGTAATTAAAATAGGTACACATCCAATAATGAAAATTATTTTAAAAAATATATTATATGCTTAAGGGATTGCCACATGCCTTTTGAGTTGTAGGGGATATAAACAAGATATAGGTAATTAAAATAGGTACACATCCAATGATGTATAACACAAAAGCAAGCATTAAAAGTATAGTGATATGTTGACGAAAAACAAATAAAATTTAAAGCTAATTTTCAACGTGCTCTACTGAAAAAATCTTAATTTGGATTTGTGGCACTTTTGTTTATAAGCAGATCGTGCTCCACGGCTATCAGTATATTGTCAATATATTGTCAATATATTGTCAATATATTGTCAATATATTGTCAATATACTGTCAATATATTGTCAATATATTGTCAATATACTGTCAATATATTGGCAATATATTGTCAATATACTGTCAATATATTGACAATATACTGACAATATATTGGCAATATACTGACAATATATTGGCAACATATTTTCATTACTACAAATAAGTGTCCGACTGGCTGGTCCGCTGTCATTATTGCAGTGGTAGTGGTGGGACTATGGAAGCATTGAAAAAAAAGCGTGTGTAGCAATTATAATAGCAATGAGTTTAAAGAAAAGAGTTAAAAGAAAAAAATGGGCTAGAGAGTGGCTATCCTTAAAACAATACGCGCAAGTAAATTTATTAAAGGAAATTGCTCTCACTGAACCAAATGACTTTGAGAATTACTTCCGAATGTCAAACGAGGCCTATCAAATGCTTTTAACCCTGATTACCCCAATCACTAAAAAAAAGGATACAATTTTAAGAGAATCGATATCAGCCTAGGAAAGGTTGCAATTGACCCTAAGATACTTAGCAACAGGGCGTAGTTTTCAATGATTGCAACTTTTCGTTAATTTTCATTCAATGAATAAATTGATTTTTCACACACTGATATTTCACCGACTGTGTTTTTGTTCCACATATTGGGCTAATTTCACATTTGCTCCTTGTAATGAAATATGAATTATGATAACTAATAAGCGATTTAAATGAATGCTCCTAAGTGAAATATTTCTCTGTCGTATGATGTTCATGTCAGGTACGGCAGAACGGCAGATGTCCCGGTTGTGGTCACTGCCCCCCTTGTCAGGCCTAGTTCACTCCATGTACTTACGCGCGTTAGTTGCCTACCGGCCGAGCGACGGACACTCGAGTATCCAAATACAGTAGGGTTGCCGCCGGACGAGTGTTGCGTACCTACGTAACTGTGTGCGCTAAAATTTGGTTCGGGATCGTGACTGACGTCGATTATTTCGACGAATTATTTCGTAGGTTCATATTGACAATGGTTTCTGCTTCTGGAAATGTATGTCGGTATTTGGATGTACCTACATCGAGCAAGACGAAAAACAAGGATCTTTCTTGTTTAATTTACCTACTGACGAAGAAAGGTGAGTTGCTACATAAATCATTATTTTCGTTGAAATAAAACAACTTTTACGGATATCAAACGCGCTATATTTTCACGAACTAAGTTGTAATTGTCCGTATTTTTTAGGTTTTTAAAGGGTTTTTTGATTTTCATTATTTTCGTTTAATAATAACGTTTTAAAATTAATAATAAAGATATTTGATCACAATAATTACTTATATTAAGTTTTTAAGTACCTATCGATCGTACAAATATCCTACTAATATAATTCGCCAACATTGTAAAATATATTTTTTTTTGGAAGCTGCAGCCTGTTATTGCTTTTGCTTCAAGGTCATGCGACCGCACGAAGCTGTGAAGCAATAGCAAGCTTACGCCCGCTTAATACGGTATATATTCTCGCGCCGAAATGCGCAGCTGCAAAGAGTAGGCTATTATAAAATGCAAGTACCAACATTTACAATAGAGTGGTTTATCTGTTACGAAGTAACTATTTATTAATCTGTGCCAATAAGGAATGTCAGTCGAAAATTGCTTGCACCTGTTTTTTACCTAGTTATTCAATCATGGCCACAAAAGGGGTAGTGACCACAACCGGGGCTTCTACCGTTCTGCCTTACCTGACATGAAAATCATACGACAGAGTAATATTTCATTTAGGAGCGTTTCATTTAAATCGCTAATTCCTAATTATTTAGCTATCATTCATCATAATTCATATTTCATTATAATTGGAACTCGTGAAGAGAAGGAGCAATCTGCGATTTTCACAGTGTGGAATTGTAGCAGTCAATGTGAAGGAAAGTGAATAATGAAAATCATTATATATTTCCTTTTTTAATTTTACATTTTGCTATTTTTATGTGATAAATATTAAAACAAGAAAATATACTAGAAAAAAAGCAACTTGACACATTCCGTCAGGACGACATGAGACAAGTTGCTTTTTTTCTAGTATATTTTCTTGTTTAACATTTTTCACAATGACAATCATTTCATATGATTTTTAGCATGCTATTCATGCTATTCATAAAATGTTCCATCACTAGTCGGGACTCCCCCGTCCCCGGTCGGTCACGGTACACAGTGGGACGGATTTCAGATTTGCGGACGTAGGACTTTTTTGTCGAATATTATATTTTTTGTTTATGCTAATCGATAGTCCTAATTCAGACGATAAGATTTAGTTGCCGCACTTTTGCTGCAAAAGTTATGACTAACGAGAAAAATAAAATTTTCAAAAAAGTTGTATGGGACCATAACTAACTTGCTCTATAAATACCAAGTCTTGGCAGATCTCAGCCTGATATTTGGTAGGGTTAATCTATGGGCGTTTATATATAGCGCGAGCGCCACATACATAGTATTGCCCCGGACGTCCCCGTTCTCCAGATATATGAGGCTGAACTTAGGTACTTTTTCTACTTTTTCTTAGGCATTACTAAACTCCAAATAGTTGTAAAAAAAACGGAACAACGTGAATATTATGAATTGTATGTTAATTGTATTAACTATCAACAAGACTATTGGATCAGGTGACGTTATATTACAAAATGAACACATGTAAAAACCGAATTTGAGTTGAGTCATTAATAGTTTAATAGGTTTAATTTACAAATCAACCCTCTAATTGTCTAATTTAAAATCTATCACAATCCCTTTCAGAGGTATTGTGATTGTGATATATTCGTCTGTCATATTGCTTAGCAAGTTCAATTTCGTTTATTCCATACCTTTTAAAACGCGTCCCGATCACAATCCCTTTCAAATCTCAAATAGTGACGGCCTGAAAATCTTTCAAATTACGAATTGAAAGGGATTGCGATAGATTTTAAATTAGACAATTAGCCCCCTCGTTTGTATTGTTCCAGCTTGAGTTATTATTCTATGTCGCTAATATCACTTAAATTGCTTGTATCTATAAATTCAGGTTCAAACACATCTTGAGTGGTAAGTATCAAAAGATTCCGAGCTTCAGGAGAGAGAGGCATCCTCTTGAGTTTGGCCATTCTTGGTCGTAATACTGTAAGCTTAGGGTCGGACGACAAAAGAAGATTATTCAATTTATCCTCATTTGACACATACCTGTTTACTTTAGCGACATAGAATAATTCAATTGTTAATACTTAAGCTGGAACAATACAAACCAGGGGGCTAATTGTCTAATTTAAAATCAACCGCAATGCCTTTCAATTCGTAATTTGAAAGATTTTCAGGCCGTCACTATTTGAGATTTGAAAGGGATTGTGATCGGGACGCGTTTAAAAGGTATGGAATAAACGAAATTGAACTGTCTAAGCAATAATGACAGACGAATATATCACAATCACAATACTCTGAAAGGGATTGTGATAGATTTTAAATTAGACAATTAGGGGGCTGATTTGTAAATTAAACCTATTAAACTATTAAGGACTCAACTCAAATTTGGTTTTTACATATGTTGATTTTGTGATATGATGTCACCTGATCCAATAGTCTGGTTGATAATTAATAAAATTAACATACAATTCATAATATTTATGTTGTTCCGTTTTTTTACAACTATTTGGAGTTAAGTAATGCCTAAGAAAAAGTAGAAAAAGTACCTCAGTTCAGCCTTATATATCTGGAAAACGGGGACGTCCGGGGCAATACTATGTATGTGGCACTCGCGCTATATATAAACACCCATAGATTAACCCTACCAAATATCAGGCTGAGATCTGCCAAGACTTGGTATTTATAGAGCAAGTTAGTTATGGTCCTATACAACTTTTGTGAAAATTGAATTTTTCTCGTTAGTCATAACTTTTGCAACAAAATTGCGGCAAATAAATGTTATCGTCTTAATTAGGACTATCGATTAGCATAAAAAAAAATTATGATATTCGACAAAAAAGTCCTACGTCCGCAAATCTGAAATCCGTCCCACTGTGCGGTAGGGATGCTGAATCGATCGGGCAAACAAAATAATAAAGAGGCATGCTAGTCGGGACTTCCCCGTCCCCGGTCGGTCACGGTAGGGATGCCCGATCTGAATCGATCTTTTATACGATCTCCGATCTTTTCAATAGATTCACGGGCATCCGATCTTCACTATTCTTCTTCTTCTTTATGAATGGCTTGCTTTATGTTCTAAATATAATAAGTGGGATTATTGATTCAGTAGAGTGATTTGACAGGTTTTCACTTTGAAATAAAACAACTTTTACGGATATCAAACGCGCTATATTTCACGAACTAAGTTGAAATTGTCCGTATTTTTAGGTTTTTTAGGGGTTTTTTTTATTTTCCCGATGTTTCGGCATCTTTTCAGCTGCCGTGGTCACGGGATGACTGGCTACTTATAAGTCTACCCTCGAAAATTTAATTTATTTTTTCGTTCGGATACGGTTAGACATTTACTACGGCAACAATTATTATTGATTTGATATTTTGATTTAATTATTATTTTAAATCTTTATTATTAAGAAAAGAGAAAACTAAAGACTCTACTGGCAGTTCACAAATTGAGAGGACCTTCGAAGAAAGAAGCTGCCAAGAAAACTTCGAGAGCTGGCCGACCTCCACGTTTATAAAGAAATTAAGATATGTTATCTCCACCTTTACTTTTTATATTAATCTACAAAAAGAGCTAACCGTATCTTTGGGTCTTGCAGTGCGTGATTTGGGTTGAGACTTTAATTTATGAAGAATAGAGTCACAAGCTGGTAGAATCTTCCACCCATCATCTTTATTGAAGTTTGGATATTTGGTGATTTCAATGGCCTCACGTAGCATTCTGGGGACAAATTTTGGTTCCCTGGCGAGTATCTGTGGCTTATCAAACCTGATGTAGTGGGTGGGTCCCTCAAAAGCGTGTTCACACACTGCAGACTTGTTTTCGCGCCTATTTTTCACGTCAGCTATGCTTCTCTTTGTTTGCCCGATGTAGGAGAGCCCACAGTCACAATCCAGTTTGTAGACACCTGCAACTTGAAAGGGTATGTTGCACTTGACTGGTGGTAGGAATTGGTTGATCTTCTTGGGCGGCTTAAAGTAAGTATTTATAGAAGCGTGCTTTAGAATTCTCCCAATCTTGTCTGTGACATCTTTCACAAATGGTATAATGTGGCAGGTTGACGTTCTATTGTGACTGGTTTGGCGCGGTTTCTGTGACATCTACGTGGTACTTGCAACTTGTTATTTCTTAGTACTTGCTCGACATGTCGAAGCTCAGCAGTCAGGTGTTTCTCGTCACAGATGCCGCGAGCTCTCTAAAACAAAGATTTCCCTACGGTAGCTATCACTGTGAAGGATGATGGTGTGAGTCACCATTTAGGTATCTGTCTGTATGTGTTGCTTTCCGATACACTGTGTGGCTCAAAGTTTGATCAGGATTCCTAATAACAAGTACATCTAGGAAGGCTAGTTTATTATTTGCTTCTAACTCCATAGTGAATTTAATGTTTGGGTGAATAGAGTTAAGATGGATAAGGAAAGCAGAAACACTATCTCTAGGTAGTACAGTGAAAGTGTCATCTACGTACCGTTTGTAGAACCTGGGATACACTGGTGCTGAAGCCAGCGCCTTCTCCTTGAAATCCTCCATAAATATGTCGGCGACTATGGGGGATACAGGAAAACCCATTGCTACTCCATCAACTTGTACATAGAATTCATCATTCCACATGAGATAGATATTATTTCAATGAACAGTGCGCGCCAAAACTTAAGATGTACGTAGGTTTTCACTTTGTTAAAATAATGCTGAATTAAAATTTAGCTACCTTAAATGATAATAATTATTAATTTGTGTGCGTGAATGTAATCAATGCTTACTGAACTGGAACTGGATCTGCGCAAATCGTTACGAGAAACAGTTTAAAGCAAGATTCAAATTACTCTACTGAATTAAAAATCCGTCTATAGATCAATTCGCATGCTATAACTTTTAAATTTTGCATTTTACAATGCTATTTTTAAATGATAAATATTAAAGAAGAAAATATACTCGAAAAAACAACTTGTCTCATGTCGCCCTGACGAGATTCGAACCCGATTCGCATGCATTAAAAATAGTTTTAAACTTATAGAATAATAAATAAATAAATTGGAATGAAGTGTTTCAAGCTAATTAAGATAAGAATAGGGATCAAATTCTTATTGAATCAAAGATAAAAAAACCTAAGATTAAGTATAAGTCTAGTTTATTATAATAACACAAAAGAGTAGAAAACGTGTTATTGAGAAACTTACCAATTTCACTATATGGCAACACAATGTTGCGAGTTTTGAGTTGGTAGTAGTATTTAAGCAGTGGAGATAGTGAAATACGAGTATGTGATTCGTAATTACTGGCGGTGCCCGTGATGCAAATTAATAAAATGTTTCATGAATGAAAAAATGAATATCAAGTAGGAAAGTTGCTTAGTAATAATTTTTATCTTACCTTAAAGGTTATACAGAAATAAACAAAAACACGTAATTATTATAGCGCGACTGCTGTATTTTGATTATTTTAAATTAATACGTATTATTTAAATATTAATTGTTTCGTTATGATCATATTAAACAAACCCAGTCCATTACATTCTTATTGCACTTTTAAGTGTATTTGTTTTGTGAGAGAATATTAAAAACTAAATTATTGTTATAGGTTGGTGAAGACTAGGTAGGATTATCTATAGATCTATGTATCATGATCTATACGGATCTATATATCTGATAAATTCATAAAAAGAAGCAAACAGCAGCTAGTATAAAACAGCTAGTATATCTTAACAACAATTGCAAGAATGCAGGGAAGGTGAGAAGTAACTAACTATTTGGATTTTTATTCCTTGATTAGGTGTTTTAATAAAGTTTGTAACTTTATACCAAATTATATTTGTGATAATTTGATCTGCTAGCCAATGAGATTCCAACTTGCGCCGAGTTAAATTAACATTTGACTCAGAGTTAGATGCAGGCAAAGGTAGCAATGAGTTAAATATGTTAAGCGATAAATATTAGAAGAAGCACCTCAACTCATACAAAGTGGAAGATAAGTAAACCGATTAAAGTCTGAAACGATTAAGTAGGCTATTATTTTAGAATCTACCTACCTACTATTTTCGAACAACCAGAGGTTACTTTACTTTCATTAGTTACTAAAAAGAATAAAGAACATTCCGAGGTTACTTTACTATTATTAGGTACTAAATAATAGGTTGGGGAAAGCTTGAATCTATCTAGATTCAAGCTCGTGAATCAATCTTTTGGGTTACGCTCTCATGCAATCCAAAAGATCGATTCATAGCAAAAACTCGGGCATCCCTAGTCGCGGTCGATACCGTGGAATAATGTGCGTTCCAAGGTCATCAATATATTGACAATATATTGTCAATATATTGTCAATATATTGACAGTATATTGACAGTATATTGATATTTTTACGAAATATCAAAATTTTCCGTCATTTCATCGTTTTTCATCATTCCGTCACATTGCTTGAAAGTAATAACATTTTATTGTCAATATATTGTCAATATATTGACAATATATTGATAATGTGTAGTCCGCTTTTCATTTTAATATTTATTTATATTGCATCTTATTTATTTAATCACAATCATTTATTATTATATTTCAATAATTTTCCTTAATTTATATTTATTTCGTACATGCGACCTCATTTCATCCATACTCTTTTTTCAAACTATCAATAACCTCATTGTATAAAACTCCTTGGTATCTATGTAATATTTGAAATAAGTTTTAAATCATGTTCGACCTCATTTAAAAATATTCAAGTATTCTACCTATCCTTTTCACACACACTCTTATTATCATTCATCCTTTTTACTCATTTCTTTTTTTCTGACGATGGGATTTTTTCGTCGTTTTCCAACGTTTTCGTGCCGCGCTTTGAAATGAGTTTTGACTTTATCACAGGACGAAGCCAGATTTTGCTTTGCAATTTAGAATTGAATTTTTTTTCTTTCCTTTTTAAATATCTAACACATTTTATTGGTAAGTATTTGAAAAGTATAAATACTATTGTTATTAAAGTTTTCACAAAATTTACATACATCTTTTAGCTTCATCTTCATACACATTAAGTTACTTGGACTTGGAGATTTCTTGGAGGAATTTTCATTTTAATTAAAAGAATATTGATAAATTAAAGGGTACGTATTATTTTCTTTCTTTTAATTAATCTCTTAGGTAGTTACCTATTACCTAGTTATTCAAGATTTTTTTACTTAAGTAGTGTACGGTTTACTCGTACATTGACATACATTTGTTCACCTACTTATAGAGGTCAATGAATCACGCATACTAAATAATTTTATTTATTAAATTATAATAACTATAGAGTGCAAACTTAGCAACCGTAAACAACTGACGTCGCGTGAGAGTCACTTTTCGGTAAACTATATTTTATACTGTATACGAAAATAAACAGTGAAATATTTGATGTGACTTGCATCTTCTGGCACTCCAAACAACTGCAACTTATCTCAACTACAACTTACTTTCCTGTATAACGTAACACGCTATACAAGTAGTTACTTTAACTAACGCCTTCTTTTTTCCATTTCGCGGCAATGTAAATTGAGCCTTAGTTTGTTTTGGGATCAGGAAGTAACAAAAAACCGTCTTGGTATAAAAATCAAAAGTTTTAATGGTATTTTCTGAATCGCACCAAGCTTTCATTACCTTTTAGTATACAGAATGATTTTGTGAACTATAATACAAGGTTTCTGTCCTGCTTTTTGACATTTTGATTAGACAATCATCTGACGTGCCTTATTTACGACCGATTTTACAATTTTGTCTGACTCTTTATGTTCATGAAAATTCATTAAATGGCACATACTGAACAATGTTACTTAATGTTTGCCAAATGTTACAGATATCAATGTCACTGAGCACAATATTCAAAATAAATATCACTAATATAATTATGGAATCATACTTTTGAACAAACTGTTGTATAAGACAATTTACAATAACAGGTAGACACTACTAGTCAGACAAAATGTGTTTCACTTTACAATAATATCACATACGTTAAATGCAAAAATGAAGTATCAACCACTATTTATAACAAATTGTATTCCATTTTACTGATAGTCTTGTAACTAGTTAAAGGAGTATAAATAAATAAATAAAACTCCACTGGTACAATTGAAAAACCATTATGAGATTTTTAACGGAAGTGAAAATTATAACTCCCGATACAATAATAATTTATGGGTTTTTTCCTTTGTATGACGTTAAATAAACCAATTCTATATCATAACACTAATTTACATACTAATATTTACATTTATTTATAAGTATATATAAATATGTATAATTATATCGATAGCGATTCTGATAACCCCTATCCTTCACATAATCAGCGATTTGATGTATAATTAACTAATAATGGTCACAATAACAACTCGATAGATATTTCCAAGTAAATAAACAAGCAGTAGTGTACAGGCCGGCGGCGCCTCCGCCCAGAGTCCTCGTCCCATATTGCACAAGTCGCCGCCTCTCGGCCGCTGCACTACTCCATTACACTACGAACACGACGCGGCGGGCGGGGCGACGAGACTAGCGACCGTCGTTCGGCAAGCGACGTTACAATAAATAATTCTCTAAACCGATAATGCGAAACGATATACATTAAATTAGTCGTACTCTCACTTGCGACGTCGTTTACACTACTCTATGTACAGGGGGGAGACGGCGGTCGCGGCGCTCCTCTATCATCGCGGCTCCTCCTTCTTGAGCAGGTCGAGCGGCGCGAGCGGCGCCATCGGGGGAGCGAGCGGCGCCAACGGGTTGAGCGGCGCGTGCGGGTGCGCGTGCGCGTGCCCGCCCAGCGGCGGCAGCGGCGCGCCCACGTGCCCGCCCAGCCCGCGGTGCAGCAGCGGGTTGGCCTTCAGCTGCTGGTGGTGCGCGTACGCGCTCAGCATCTTAGCGCGGTCCTCTTCCGCCCGGATGGCCGCCTCCACCAGCGGCGCGAACCGCATGTGCTGGAGCGGGTCGAACGGCCGGTAAGGGTCCCACGGCGCTGGCGGTGGCGGGTACGCGGACAGCGTGGGTGGCGGCGGCCGCGGTGGCTCCTTGCGCTCGTCCTTGGGCGCCTCCACGGTGCCGTTGCGGAGCGGGGAGCGCGTGCGCACGCGCTCGAGGTCGCGCTCCCGAGCCTTGCGGCGCTCGCGGTCTTCGCGCTCGCGGCGCTCTCGTTCTTCGCGATCGCGGCGCGCGCGCTCTCGCTCCTCATGCTCGCGGCGCACGTCGGCGGCGGCGGAGACGGGCGGGCGCACGCCGCGCCACGCGTCGTGCAGCGCGCTCAGGGGCGGCGCGTGGTGCACGCCGTGCAGCGACGAGGAGAGCGCGAACTCGCGCCCGTAGGCGGAGAGGCCGAAGGCGGTCGGCGCCCCCGGGAAGGCGCCGGCGCCGTACCGTCCGAACGGCGAGACGCCTGAAACGCGCAAACCTCGGTCAGTTGGCGCGACTAGAGGTGCACTGACGAGAGCGGCGTTGCGGGCGTCTTCGTATCGGACGGTACCTAGGTGCGGGTGGTGCGGCAGGTAGGGCGGCGGCAGGTCGTAGGGCGAGCGGTAGGCAGCGGGCGGGGGCGGCGCGGGCGCGGGGAACGCACGTAGTTTGTCCTTGTCCGCGCTCCCGCCGCCCGGGACCGTGCTTCCACCCGATTTCTCTTTCTGCTGGTGGTTGTAGATTTCCCACGCGATCCTAACGTGCATTGCGTTCCATTTTCCGGTTTTCTAAAATTAAAATATTATGATTATTGCAATGTGACCGAGTTATCTCAAATATGTACTAATTTTATGAAGTGAAATAGCATGCATGGTAAGAGAAGTGGTGAAGAGGAAACCTACCGCAACAGCGGGGCGTGGTGACGGTTTAGTGGCAGGGTCGCTTGCGGCTGACACTACGGGCTGTTAACATGAGGCGTTGCAGGGTTAATGAACACGGAGCAACATAAACAGAAAAATAAGCTAAAAGCTTAGACAGTAAAAGAAAGAATGAAAGGATTTATGACATTACTACAATAATATTAGTACTGATTCAAAAAAATGGAAAGTCAAAAGTAAGCAAGTAAGAAATTTCCAAGTTAAAAAATGTTAAAAACACTTTCAAATAAATATCTATTCACAGAAAATATTAATAAAATATCAAATTACTGAAAATATTAAACAGTTTAACCAGTTTAGTAAGAAAGAATAAAAAATATATTTATATAAAAAATATATTTAAACTTAGAACTGTACCTTCGGTGCGTAGGTGGTGAGCGGCGCGGGCGGCACGTAGGGCGACGAGGGGTGCAGCAAGCTGGACGAGTACGGGTAGCCGAGGCCGATCCCGCTGCGGTATAGTGATGACATCTTGCCCACATCCTTGAACTGGAACAAGGTGATTTAAATTAACATTTAATACAGTGGCCGAATGCGGTTTCACCCGCGTAGATAGGGTTCCCGGAAGAATATCAGGATAAAAAATAGGTAGGAGAGACAGCGATCCCTCCCTTTTCCCGCTTATTCAAGATTTCGAGATCGATTGAAAGACGGGAGCGGTTCAATCCTACCCCGAACACACGTTGAGCCTATTAGGCTCCAGCGGGCTGATTCACAAACCATCGGACACGGAATCGGATTCGAATTCTATGCTTTGTCTTATTCTATTCTAAAGTGATTGACAATGCATACATTACGCTGTCGGGAACGTTTCTGACTGTTTGTAGCTCCGCTAGTTTTCCGCAGCATAATCTTGCTGCTCGGTTGCTTACCCCGCTAAGATGTGAGCGGGATAGCGCACTTCATCGAGCTACGATAGAGCTCGCTCATGCTAGGGCTATATAGGTGGGTGAGCAATGAGCATCACGTAAGTGGAAATCAATCCGCCAGTACTCACCAGAGGCGCGTGCGGGACCAACAGCTGATGCGGATGGTGCGGCGGCGCGTGGGGCGCGTGCGGCGCGTGTGGCGCGTGCGGGGGGTGCTGGTGCACGTGCGTGTGCTGGTGCTGGTGGTGGTGCAGCTCGGTGCGCGCGCCGGCCGCCGCTAGGAACCGGTTGTCCAGTTCCCGCCTCAGCAAGTCTGCGCCGGGACCTGAAATGCGACCAGTATTTGCGTTCACAGCACGACCTAGGTAAAGGTATTCATTTTTCTATTTTATATGGCTTTGACTTTGTATTAACTCTTACTGTCCTATATCGAAGATTAATTTTAGACTAGAGAAAAGGAACTATACTCCAGACAACTAAGGTAACAATGTAAACAAGCTTACTTAAGCGTTTTATCAATTGTAAGCACTTAATAGGTGTCCAGTTTATTGTTATATGGCATTACTTAATTGAAATGTATTTGTGGAATAATTACGAAAAATGCTACAGATTATGGTTTACAAAAGATATTTTCGTAAATTAGCTTGACTAGACTATAACGGGTTTGTTACATTTGTTTGCGAAGTACGAAACAAATTGCGATTCAGAATACACATAACTATTACAGATAATTAAATAGGATTATATCAGCTTAAGTATTAAGCGAAGCGATTCGATACCAAAGAGATATAGAAAGCCTGGTGGTTTGCTGTTGTCAAACAAAATTAAAGTGAAAGTTTAATCAAATCCACTTATACGTAAATCAAATAAGCAGATGCTTTTCAATCTTCCAATTCTTTTTCCTACAAAATGTCTAAAAAACTTTTCCACTTACTAGATTGGAAGAGCGATTCGGCGGAGAAGGGATTCGGATTAGGCGGCGCGAGCGGCGCCCCGAAGAGAGGCGGCGCGGGTGCGAACCCGCTGACTCGATCCGACCCCGTAGGTCTGCTGGAAGTAATATTTCCCAATCACACAACTGTCTGTAATAGACTACTAGCAATAGTCAGAAGTGAGTGCCGTGAGGCTGATAAGAAGACGATGATTCATTCGAATGTACTCACGTTACCCCCCAGTGGGCGGGCGGTTTGGCGCTGGAGCTGATGCTGGGCACGGTGGGCACGGGCGCGAGCGAGTGCGTGAGGTGAGTGGGCGTAGGCGCGGCTGGAGTGGGCGTGGGCGCTGCTAGTGGGGCTCCTAATCCTGGTACCAGCCCTGAGGTTAGCCCGCTGGATAGGCCGGTGGTGAGAGGCGCCTGAAAGGAAGTAGACATTAATCGTTATACTTCAGCAGATTTACGGAAATAATAGTAAACAATCTACTCCTGAGGTTATATAGGTTGCCATATAACCTCAAAAGTATTTTTTTTACATAAATATACATCCTCCGGTTCTTCAAGTTTGATATAGAAATAACACTATTGAGATAAGCAAGGCTATCGCTTACTTTACTCAGTTGATTTTAACATTAGAAATCTCAGAACTCTAAAACTTATTTCACGATTGAACTTTTTTCTTTAGCCAGGGAAAAATTTCTAATGCTAAATGAAATGGAGATACTCCGTTTATTAAATTGTTGGAACTCATTTTGAATTCATCTCTTTCCTTACATTTCATAAAAAAGGCTGGCCATGGCCACAGCTCAGTCGACAAGTCGAGTCAATTTCTTTAGTATTTTTCAATTAAAATTAAAAGGCATTGAGAATGCCAACTTTAAAAATAATAAAAACTTGTTCAATTACGGTATTGTAAACTGTGGGATATGTGCGACTGACCGCGAGCGGCGCGGCGAGCGGCGCGACGAGCGACGGCGCGGCCACCGGCGCGCTCGCCGCCGACGCCGGCGTGCTGCGCGATAGACTGCTGATGTTGCTGCTGAAACACATCATCAACGTGTCACTATTGTTCCCCTCATGATACCACATGTGTGTGTTATTAGCTCAAGCCATTTTGTACCTAACAAACAACATTATAAGGTTTAAATATATTATTGAATATTACTATGTCGTCCACCTATTTCAAGATACCAATGTGTAATATTCCCTACCGTAGATTAATTGTAATTCGTACCTGAAACTCTCTCGCTCCCTGTTAGGGCTATGCCCCCGCGGGGAGTACGAGAGAGGCGCGTGCGGCGGAGCTGCGCCTGCGGCGCCCGTAGACCCTGGCGTGTGTGGCCTGACGCCTTTAGGCGTCTTTGGAGCCACTAGTGGCGATGCGGAAAGGCTTGTTCTCTGAAAAGGGCAGACAAAGTTTTATCAACCACTATCACAGCTGACGCAGGTTATAACTAATATAGCAACGGGTGTAATTTCTTGCAAAAATGAACGCTCTAAAATCACAAACATACTCGTAGGTCCATATCTTTAAGATAAAAACGAGTGAGTGGCTAATAAGGTCTGAAGGCGATTTTTTTCTTTGCTTCTCCAATTTCATAATATAAGTTGATCTGTGAAATAATTTTAACAGTAGCACGTGTTTGATGTAGAGTAGGAGTATAAACGTACCGTATCAGTAGAGTTTCTAGGCGAAGCCGCAGCCGGGGGCAGGTATGGGCTGTGTTGAAGTGTTGTGGCGTATGGCGCGTACAGCGGCGGGTAGCTGGCCCCCGAATAGACGGCCGGCGGCGGGAACCCGTTGGTCGCGAGCGACGTCACCGCCGGACTCTCCGTCCGCGAAGGCAACTCGGCTGATGACACTACTGCTTGCCGCGAGTCCACCACGGGCGGCGCAAGCGGATGATTACTGCTACTCGTCACAGATGTTATGCTAGGCGTTACGCTCGTAGACTGTGATGTTTCCATGTGATTCAAAGGTGCGTGTAATGACGCAGGCGGACCCAATGGAATCGGATGAGGAGGCAAACTGAGACCCGGATGTTTAAGGCTTGTTGTGAAACTGGAAATTGTACTGGTCGTCGAGGATAAAGAGAGCGGTGGGCCGATATGATTTGGCGTAGACGCCGCCGTTAACGGACTGCTGTTATTCATTGGAAGATGGCTCGTGTGATTCATTAAGGAATGGCTATTTATAGGAAGGCCCATTGGTGTTAAAGGCTGACTCGACGTAGAAGTTAAGACATGATTCGGCGTGAGGTGATTACCCACGCTGAACGGAGCGAGATGTGGAGGTCGATTCGCGTACGCCGACGGAACGGAATGTTTCTGTAAACTCGGCTGAGTCTGGTAGGGCATGTGAATACTGGAACTTATACTCGTGTTTATATGACTAGACCCAATCGACGGAACGGGATAGGGACGAGAGGTCGGAGCGACCGGAGACGCCGGGCGGCCGGCCAGGGTTTGACTCGGAAGACAGTTGGCATTGGAGGATGGCGCCGAATGAGACGTGACACTGGGTGGCACGCCGTTGACGCGGCTCGGGTACGAGGTAGGAACGGAGGAGTGATTCTGAGCGGCCGGCGGCGCACTTCGTGCGTCGTGGCCGGGTATCATGGGGTGCGGCACGCGGCCGGGGAGACTAGGATGAGAAGGCTGCGTGGTGGGCGGCGCCGCGGGCGGCGGTCGCGGCGCATGGTGCGCGTGGAGGTCGAGCGGCGCCGGCGGTTGCTGCTGCTCCGGTTTTTCAGTCCGCGTCTCGTGGTTCGTGTGACGGTAGTCGGGCAACGCGGCCGCGGCGTGTGACTGGTAGGCAGTGTGCGTGGGGAAGAGCGGAGACGGCGCTGGCGGCGCAGGGGGCGCGGGCGTCGGGCTGTCGGCGGCTGCTCGGGCGCCTGGTTGTAATTTGTTATTGCTAGCCGGTCGCTCGGGGGTATCGGGACCGGCGGCTCCGACGGGTCGCGCCGGGATTTGAGTAGCGGCATGGCCGTCGATGGCGGGTATGTGGGCGCCGTTGTTTCTGTGCGGCGTATCCGCTCGGAAGGGCGGCGGAGGCAGCGCGGGAGGCGGCAGCGCGGCGGGGGCGGGCGAGGGCGCGGGCTGGGGCAGCGGCGCGGGCGCGGGGCTGGCGCTGCCGCCGACGGGCGCGCGCGACAGTGCTAATGCGCCGCCGCTGCCACCCCGCGCTACTAACTCGTTCTTGCCGCCGCCACCACCACCCGCGCCCGTCACCCGGAACAGAGAGCCTGCGTCTGATGCCTGAAAGTATCATGATGATATTGCTATAATAAATAAGCCTACTATGCTATACTAACATAAAACATTACTATTGTAATTGTATAAAAGGAAAATATTCTAATAACTGAGTATGAGAAAATTTTCCTCTTATATTAAATGTTTCAATATTGTAGATTTGTGTTTGGCAACGACATGTTCTTTTGTAAATGTTGTAGCTTTTGTTAAAGCTGATAAGTTTCTTGCGGCCGTTCTTCTTATCAGTTAAAAGATGTCCTGAATGGCTGGTAGGAAAAAAAATTTGACGATTCGAAAGCACTTATCTATAAGTCTATTTGAATAAAAATCTATGACTTTGACTTTGACTATGCATGTAACATACTAGGTATCTACTGATGCATGACTGCATGATGAAAAAACCGACTTCAAAAAACTAAAAAGCAAAAAATAAAGCCAAGGCATTCTACTTTGCGGCCCTACTTTTTATTTTTCTTGCCTTGGCTGGCACCGAGTCCAAAAGGTTTATTTTTTGCTTTTTAGTTTATTGAAGTCGGTTTTCAGTATTTCATAAAAGTTTTATTTCACATTTTTTAAAGGTCCCGTGCCTACGCTAATAACCTTATGTCAACTCCTCATCACCTTTTACAAAATGCTGCTATCACATGCATTGAGTCGAGCATAAATTGCTTATGAACCACATTAAAGTAATCGTATCGCTTCCGTGAAATGCTAAGTATTTAATAGTTCCGATGTCCATTTGTGGTCTTCATCATCAGTTCATCCGGAAGCATATGCATAAGTAACTATAGAAAACATCGAAATCGCTATAGGAGTGCCTATAATATTTGAAGAGTTCCCTGAATTTCTCTAGGATCCCATCATCAGATCCTGACATGATGACAATGGGAACACATGGGAAGTCTACCCTTCGATCAAAAAAGAATTACTCAAATCGGTCCAGCCGTCTTCGAGTAATCGAGTAACACACATAAAAAAAAAAAGATTCGAATTGAGAACCTCCTCCTTTTATTTGAAGTCGGTTAAAAATAGCTATGGACAATTGAACATTGTACATGATAAATATACGGCTTCTCTCCGGACTCTATCATTAGACTGTATGTGTAAAGTTAATTCGGATCTTGACAACCGCGGTCGCGCCGCTATTTAGCGCCACTTACTGCTTTGTATGAATTTATATGAAGCACTAAACAAACAATGGGCGGCGCTGCAAGGCGGCGCAACAGCGACCGCGGTCGCCAAGATCCGAATTGTTACATTTACTATCAAATTCAAAATAAACACTGATTTTCAAGAATATTATAAGAAACCCGAGGCTGTTGTGATGTGATATGGATTACCTATCAATTTGACTCTATGGTGAATAGAAATACTATGTCAAAAATATTAAAATTTGGTACTCAACAATACACGCAATACATGGTTGTAAATGCTACTAATGAGGCCCACCGAATCGCAGCACGACAATCTAGTTTCAAATCTAGAGAGAGTGACAGTTTCAAGTAAAAAGTTTTCATTGGAAGAAAATGAGACTTGTAATATACAATACTTACATCATCCATTGACACATCATTATATCTTGGTGAGGCATCTCTACTGC
Source organism: Chrysoteuchia culmella (assembly GCA_910589605.1). NCBI lineage: Eukaryota > Metazoa > Arthropoda > Insecta > Lepidoptera > Crambidae > Chrysoteuchia > Chrysoteuchia culmella. The sequence goes on along the minus strand of OU342651.1, from coordinate 11,829,094 downwards.
TTTCTGGACTTGCCTGCAACAAGAAGAAAAATTATTTACTATCTACTTATACTAAAATAGACACGTGTTTAAACAAATGAGTACGGCTGTAGTGTGACAAACGATTGAATTAAAGCAATAAGGAAGTTGTATCATTAGTAAAATTATACACCAATTTTATGGTGATAAATTGAAAAGCTTTTTATATATTATGTAAATGAATGTGGCATTTGTGCGCATAATTATATGCTGGTATATCTTATTTAACCGCATAATAGTCGGACAATTTATTGGAACAGAATGCTCTAGATTTAAACACGAGGAAGTATCATGAATTAATTTTTAAACATCGGTATCGGTGGCTAATAATGTTATAAGTTTTCTGTAGTTTGATGTGTCAAAGCGTTTAATGTTTCACTGTTCGAAAACATGAATAAATAACGGGCCTGTCTACGTCCCTGAAGAGTAGCTTAAACGGCTTTTTTCCATTCGACGGTTCTGAAGAGCGTGACCATACCGATGGCATAACTTTGGTGCTGAATACAGATAGCGAGCTGGTGGCTAGCACAGACCGTACCGGCCTATATTGTGTACTAATTAGCATTCTAAATCTGTATGCCTATTGTTCGAACTTAACACAATAACCACCCACGGGTTTTTAGTATTCAATAGATGGAAGATGAAATCGCGTCCGACACATAAAGCAACGCCGATGAGAATTTAAACCAAAGCTCAAGTAGGATACCATTATTCATAAATTAATGTAAGAATGTGTCGGAATCTTAATGGGGCTTTTGGTAGTCTATTATATTGTTAGTGCTTTGCTTGGCAAATAATATTTATGCGCGAGCGTTGAATTTGTAATAGCCAGTCGATAAAACAAAACATTAATCAATTAGACGCGGCAAGGTATCGGCTGAGTAGCCAATAAATCGGTCACCGCCATGTTATTCTCATAGAAACACGCTGACTCAAAACATTTACAACATTTTATCGGATCGTCGTCGGATGTTCAAATCATTCAATTTCTGCAAATAAATGAAATAAAGATGAAAGTTTCAAAATGTCTGAAAAAAACAAAAAAAAAAAAAGAAGTCTATAATACAAAAAATAACATACTTAATAAAAAACAAAAATTCCAGCTTCTTGACGGAGTTGGATAATTTACGTAAATGTAGAGAAGTCAGCAGATACTTTGTTTGGACAATAAGAAATTGGAAAATGCAAAATTAAAAAGTTATAATTGTCTGTCGTTAGAAATGTGAAAGCTACATCTAGTATATTTATGTCTCCGCAACACACTCCTGAATGTTCGAGGGGAATGGAAAGTAATTACTTGGAAATATTTACGAGCGAGCGAGAGAATGCCTCAATAAAACTAGCTGAGCAACCGCACCATTTACGACGAACATAGTTAAGTATTGTCCCCGCAATCTGACCGGGTATGGACTTTGCGCTGAACCGTTAAAAGGTATCATGGACATCTTTACGTTATTTAATAAGTCATGCAATATATGCCTAATTGTGTCCACAAAATTCAGACATCTTTCGGATTGCCGGAAGAGATAGTCAATCGATCGTGTTGAAGGAACAAATCGTTTGGGGAGCGTTCCGGCAATTGAATGTTTAGCCTTATCCGGTGAGGGTGGGTCGTCGCTCCGCAACAATAGAGTGATAAATCAAGTATGGACTGCGCGTACTGGCGAGCGGCGGCTTCGCGTCCGGTCCGCGCTGCATAAAGACCTATCAAAGGTGCCGCACTATGTGACTGGTAACATTTATAGTTTCATCTGCTCATCTTATGACATTAAACGAGAAATATTAAACGGATTATTAAGCAAAATTAAGATAACTAGGAACCTATTAAGGGTAGCAAAGAAGCAGCTCATAAAATAGGAGCTGTCTATCAACGCCGCTGTAAGTTGGCAGCTCTTCAAAGTCCCGTTACATAAAATGGATAATAATCAGAGATATTAGCGCGATGACTGATGTCGTGTCGGCAAGCAATAATAGTGCGTTCGAGCCCACCTCCTAGCAGAAACACGCGTCTGTAAATAAACCAGCTATAAAAATAAACGACCGCATTAGTCAACGCTGTCAAAATAAAAACCAGAATATTAACGCGATTGAAAAGTTAATTTAAAATAATTTTGTGATTCTTCCTTTAGTGTTTTAAAACAGATATTATATTATACGATTAGAAATATAAACATACAAACTTGAGATTAAACAAACAAACAAACAAGCATGCAACACTTTAGGCCACATCCTGTTTATTAAGGACGATGGTGGTCAAATGCCTGCCCAGTTATTATATATAAAAAAAACATTTAATTAACCTTTAATGTATGTACGTTATTCTTTCTCGTCTATGCGTAAAATAAGAACGTTTAGAAGCTGTTTAATAACTTTCAAAATAAATTAAGTTAGAAGTTTCTGAATTAATTACGTTTAAATTACGAATTCAAAACAGATAGCGAAGCATAATCTCGCCTTGGGCCCTCCTCCTCCCGTGGCCCGCTGTGGCGACGCGACGCGGGGAGATCCGGAAAAATGGCGTGATAGCTTTTCGCCCCTCATTCGAAATTCTAATACTCCCGCAAACTTTTAATAGGATCGGTCTTAAAATTCAAGAAGTCTTTCGTCCACAAGTTCAAACGATGTCTCGCGTTCATACCCGGCGGCGCCAGCGACTTCGTAACAGGGGGTCATTTTACTAGAGGGATATAACAATAATCAGTTTTCAAATCAAATTGAATAAAAGAAACAAAACTAATGTTTATATAGTGCGCATACAATAAATAGATAGCGTTTTCATTTCAATATGCAGCAGAGGTATGTAGTACAATATACATAAAATCGATCGAATTTTTTAAAAGTCACGAATAAGACCTTGCTTGCCAAATTTCTTGTGGAATTCGTCTAATACCATATATAATCGTCTGAATTTGACGGATTTCTTATCGATGAATAGTTAATACAGTTTTTATTCGTTTTTCGTAATTAAAAATCTGGGTTATTTCACCCTAACATTGCATTAAAACTTTTGTAAACAGAAGTGTTAAGTAGTTAATTGAAGTAATTTTGAATAACTTGAAAACCAAGAGACGACCTGACACAGCGAATTAATCACACCTGTTACTTAAAATGGCAAACGTGTCGAGACTTTGGCTCATGACCTGAATTCAGAGACGCATATAAACTTATGTGAGGCGTCCGATACACGTAACGCGCGTTAAATAAAGATGTGGCAGGCAGGACTATTTACCTGCCATTGTTTTGCAATTCTAGTAAAGTTTTTTTTTTACATGAAGAAAACAAACGAAATCGTGTAATTTTATTTGTCAGTATCCCATCACAATAAACGTATTATAAATCCATGGTGGTCATATGATAATACTCTTAAGATTGGAAAACATATTTTTATAAAATAATAATAGCTATATGTAAAGCTGATGTTATCATGATCAGCAAATAATTAATACCTACACTTTCACTTTCATGTTAGTATTGATGTAACATGCAACACTTGTTGAGAATTAATATTCACGGCTTAACAATTTGATTGGTCAATAATTTAAAAATTAATGACATCATGACCGGACGGATCAGTTTATATTTTAATATTCATGAATGCACAGTAGAACTAGCTCATGTATATTTTAGTATAATTAGCGTCAAACTTCATAGATTACATTAAATTTACATAAAATATTATTTAAGAGCACCGGTATCATTTGTGATGAATAGGACATTACAAAAATATGACTTAATTAAATATACATTTTAACGATTTTAATTTAGTGCCAAATGATATTCAGATAAAAAATTGGCTACTACGGATCTGTTTACATGTTGGTATTAAGTTCCTATATGCTTATTTACAAATACAAAACACTGAATTTAGTTACACAGTATTGTTTCACCTATCTGGGATTTGTTCCTGGTCCTGCGAGCCGGATTAAAATTTTGTGATTTCTAAGACAAATGCTAATGTCATCACATTCATAAAGAACGAATTAAAATATTCAAATAATCTTAGTGCCCAACCGAGTGTAATATACACTTATACAACAGAAAATTCACAGCAGTTAATAAATACAGAAAAATAATTATAAAAATAATTTCAAACAAGATTTCAAATAAATAAACTCAAAAGCTTTGCAAGTCTTTTGATGGTAGAGCTGAAGTGTTTAAAACTCAACCTATCTACCGTCGGTATTTCTAGTTCAAGTATCAAAGCGCTTATTAACCTAGATGTGAAGGGTAATAAAAAATAAATAACCGCGTGTTGGTAACTCTAATTATACAGTCCGTATAGCCTCCATAAACATTCGAGCTGAATTGTAATAGCTGTAAAAGCATTGCGTTTCGGATGTATCGTGACCGAGAGCTATAACGATTTCATTAGTATTTCAATGTGATTATGTGTAAATGAAATAGTAGTAGACTATTGCATGTTTTTTTATGTTGTCCAAGTTAATCTCGCTCGGTAGGTAGAACTTTACGATTCTAATCACGTCACCTCAAGCAATCATGTTTAGATACAGTCGGTAATGTGCAGAATTTATTATATGAGGCAATGTTGCTTGGAAGTCAGGAGTCGTTTCTATTTTATGCATGACTTTAAATTCCTACTGTTTTTAAATCGTTTAGCAAGCTCTGAAGATTTCAAATGAGACCATTATTCGCAGCTAGCGAAAACGATGTTCTTGATCTGTCAGTATCAGTTATGTCAACATAGTATTGTGATCATGTAGATCACATTGACGATTATATAATATTACAATAACTAACAACAACGAAGTTTGGGTAAAATAATATATAAAAATTATGTTATAATTAGTAAATATTCGATATTCGAGAATTCTGCATGAATGTCCTATGGTACCTGTTCCTCTGGCTCATCTTTAGGTGGAAAACGCTTTTGCGTTTCTTTCTCTCCTTTTTGTGAACCAGTGGTTTTCTCATTCTTGCTGCTTGTCACCGTTGCGTGTTCCGTCTTTGACTTATTATTTTTTTTCTTGCTTTCTTTCTTGTTGCTGCCTTCAGCATTGCTTTTAGGTGAATCTTTGATCCTCACTATGGTAACTGTAGCGAACTTTCTACTACGTAAAGTATATCACTCGCGATATTAGAGATCCATTTGTTTACAATCATTCAAACCTAAAGCACTGTTTTATAAAAAGAAATAACTGTTCAATGGCACTGTGTATTATATTGTTCTTATTATGTCACTTGATTATCTTGTCCACAATATAACTTTGGTCACTGCACTGTGAAATCCAGAGCAAAAATCACTGCAATCCTTAATACACTGAAATCCAGATGGTGGTATCCAAATATGGCATCGATGTGACGGTCCGCTACATAACAAAAATAACGATGAATCGCGAATGGCGCGTAGTCGAGCGTAGACAAAGGAATGACAGTGGCAGATTCAACGTGCATACGGCCGGGCGGCCGCGGCGAGAGTGCGGCGGGCGTGAGACCGGTCGTCGCCCGCCGCTGCCGCCGCCGCGACCGGAGCCCCACTACGCGCACGCGCCGCCCGCCCGCCCAGCAATACGCCTCTTTCGGCACATCTCTTGATGCAACTCTTGCTACAGTTGCTACAAGCATCCAATGCAGGCTTTGTAGTATTATTATGTATGTCCTATGCTTTTGTCAAACTATTGACGATAAAAAAGTAAGTTATTATTAAGCATAATATCACATTCTTTTGTCAAATCATGACATTGCATAATTATAACAAGGTACTTACGATACGAGATAATATGGTAAGCTTATTAAAATGTTTTAATGAAGAAAATTAATCTATTCAATAATTAATTAACGTTTTCATTTATTTACATCATCTTCTGTTTGGATAAGCTAATTATTATTATTACCTACTTCATCAAATACTGGTTTATAGACATATCAAGAGGTCGATGATTAAGTCATTAAATTATTGATTAATACTTTACGACGGCAATGAATTACTGTAATAAAACGTGGCCGCTATAACGGGTAATGAATATTTTTGATATCAAAGCGCTAAATTTTTAAGCATCCACGTAGCCCGCAGTTTGAACTATTTAGTATTCTGTGCCAGTACCTACAATCTAGATGGGCAAACTAAACACAAGATAAATTCTGTCTCATATTTAGCATCAAACAAAGTGAAATACATATGATTGAAAGAGTCCATTTGAAAATTATTGACTTGCGAGTTTGTGAGACTCGCAATATTTTTCAACTTGTGAGTAAAAAGTAACATTAAATAAATTGTAATTCTAACCAGCAATAATGCACATTTAATGTTTCAGTTTAAATGCCACATAAAAGAGTAAATGAAATGTAACATGTCCTGAAAACAACAACAAATTAATAGATAGATTTAAAAGACTATGTTGACTCTACTGTAGTTTTATTACTTCTCTATACATTTATAAATGTGTTTATGCTATTGGCAGCGTCCGTTTGTAGCAATAACACATTTGTGAAAAGCAGTAAAAGCGCCATAAAGCGATTTATTTATATTCGTTTTATAACTTATTGCTTTACGAGAGCGATAAATGCAGCAGTTGTACGGCAACCATTATAGGCTGAGCGGGCGCAGTAAACATATCACTCTGTCGCGTTTGTGTTCACACACACTACCTCCTAAGTTGCGGACTCAATTAATAACAATGCCAACATCCAACCCATACGAATGAGACAGTCGAGCTACTTTATAAATACGAAATCTTTCGGGTTATCATATTTATTGCTTTTAGCAATAAAAAAGAGGTAATTTATGATTTTTTAATTTTTGCATTTTTCAATGCTTTATTTATACTTATGATAAATCTTAAATAGAAAAATATTAAAAATCAACTCGGTCACAAGTGAATTCCAGGATGTCGAGTCCCATACCACGGTTAAAAATATAAAAGTATTGGAGAATTTCGACGGTGGTACGCAAGTCTTTGTAGCTCAGTGGTTAGAGCAGTGGACCGGATTTCCAAAGGTCGTGGTTTCGTGGTTCGAGTCCCATCTGAGAATTTACTTGTGGCAGAGTTGATTTTTTCGAATATTTTCCTATTTAAAATTTATTAAAATAAAGAGGTAACTTTGAAAAAGAATAAAGTTCGGATTTTTATCGCTATCGATAAGACGGCTTAGGATTATCGAGTCCTTATAAACAAACAAACTCCTAAAGATATGAAAACCATTTAAACTGGTAATGATTTACTATTTCGCTTAAGAGCTACTCCCGTAGCATATATATTGATATATTTTTGCCAAATAAAAGAAAATCTCGGAGAATATTACAGCGTCTCAAAATAAATCATACATACAATAATGAAGAATAGAATAACAAAGGAGCGGTAATAAAAATGCTCCCCACAGAAAATATTAATTTGGAATCATTTATACGGGGAAGGAAAGAATCGGATAAAAGACGACCCCTTATTTTAGAGGGAAACAGTGAAGCGGCAGGGATAAGCGAGATAAATCTCCGCTTGTCTTCGGCAACAGACTATACGTATAAATACTCGCAGATGTAAAGAGCAATTTGTGAGAGTATTCCCGAAAGGAGAGCTGATTATTTTTACGAGAACTGTGATTTCACGTAAAATATTAACGTATAATACCGAGGGGAAATTAAAACGATATGAATCTCTTTGTACAAACAGTGACAAAAAGGTACGGATCAAAGAGAGCTCAAGAGCTCAGCTCGACGTTTACAAGTCTCTATATTTCGCTCGGAGAACTCTCGTGTGGCATTTTTATTGTGAGGAACGCGAATTTTCAACGTTTATTTTAAAGAGATTAGCTTTACCATCGTAACATCGTTATGGCTTAGTCTAATTTTATTAAATAATGTTATATTGTTTTTTCATACAATTAAATCAACTTAAATGAGCATGAGCCTGAAGGCGTGGTCCTTCTCTTTATTTATCCATAAGGATGGCCAGTGGATGGGGGCGTAAGAATGGCCGATGATGATAATGATAAATAGCATAGTACTAAAGTATATAAGTAAACCAAATAATTTGATAAGTTAGTTTCCATTTCAGTGACTACATTTTGAAACATGGGATTAATTAATTCAAAGTAATTAATGAACGTTTCCAATATGCTACTCCATATAAGCTCATCGTTACTATGTTTACTATGCCCTTAAACTGGTAGCAAGCTTCATAATTAAAATGGGAACTCACTAGATGGGAATAGTTTTTTTTGTCACATCTGCATAATGGAAACTGAAAAATACATTAAAACATCTTGTGGTAATGACATAAATAAGAACACCATTATCAAAAACTACGTTAATTGATAGATAACCAGTATCAAGAGAGCTGAAAGCTTTTTAGTTTTTGAAAGCTTAGTCACAGAATACTTAATAGTACAACTTAGTCTAAACTTAATATTAGAAAGAGGAAACATTTCATTGTTTGTTTGTTGAAATTGAATAGGCTCCGAAACTACTGAACGGATTTGGATGAAATTTGGTACACAGATGGTCTGGTTATGTACATAGGACCCTTTTTATCCCACTATCCCCACGGGAACGGGAACCACGCGGGTGAAACCGCGAGCGGCCGCTAGTCTGATATAAAGTAAAAGCCAGTGAGCCGACTAATAAAATTAATGTGGATGTACACAAAGTAAACTCTCCCACATTTCGCGGGATGTGGCTGCTCGCGATTTAATTACCAGCTGTTGTCACAGCAGATATTAAAATGTAATAATGCCACGAACAGTCGCAACGATGCTTAATTTGACTGTTGCAACGAATGAACATTTGAAAAGCAAATTAATATTTCAGACAACAAGAATAATAAAGATAATATTAATAATTTATAATCTCAATTTGATTATATAATAGAATTTTTCTGGTATATTTTCTTGTTTAATATTTATCACACATAAAAATAGCATTGTACAATGCAAAATTAAAAAGTTATAATTGATTATATAATAGAATGTTGAGATCTCATTAAATTATAACTTGGATTTTAAAATGTAAATAAAGTAAATGTTTAAAACTGATTAGTTTGAGTGAGTAAATAAGAGCAGTTAGTGCAACACATTGATATTGAAATAAGAACTAAGATGTTTGTTTATGACAGTTAAATACAATGAAACTAAAAATCCATTTTTCAAATAATAGTTTTCAGAAGGCAGAGAGTAAAAGTTAATATTTTGTAAAATTGAATCATTCCGAACGGCAGTGAGCCGGAAATATGCTAGCGAGCGTCAGAGCGCTGTTTATTTTTTCCTCTAGTTTTCCCACTTTCGGTAGCAAAAGCAATAAAAATGAGTGGAGAATTTTTAAAACTAATAAAATATGTTTTTTCGGTACTGGAATGTAACGATATTATTTCAAATTGAATCAATTTGAATTTATATTTCTGTAGTTGGATTTGGGAGATTTCGGTTTTGTTCACAGCTAATTCAAATTTTATGTTTGTTACACACCGTAAGGTGTATCCTATGTTTGATTGACACATGAAACATGATATATTACAATCTAGTATAGTATTAGTGTTCCACTTCACCCTTCTAAACCAGGTGTAAAGTATGTCGAAGGGCAGGCCAGCCACACGGTAGCTTGCTCGATTTTAATCATAGGTTTGTTATGTCAACAGCGAGTCAGGTGGCGATGTCGTAGTACTTTAATATTTCTAGCACCAATTAGGTTTCGCTGAACGCGATACGGGTGGGTCGCTCCCGTCGTTGATTACGCAGATTGAAATCGGCTCGCCCCTCTCGTGCCGCTTGTTAATGATGCAATAAAAACGACGCTTATCGATTTAGCCGCCCGTTAAGAACGCTCTAAGGCATAATAATTTATTATCCAAACAATGTTGCGTCAGTCGATGTAAATTACAGTACTCCGCGGTAGAATTATGTAACGACGAGATTTGTTAACCGCCCGCCATCGGAGTGACAAAAGTAATTAACACTTACGATATACTAGTGTTGGTTTACGATGCCCGACCCTCAGGGTTCGGCTCTAATGAGGGAGGGCTCCGACGGGACTTCGATAACAATCGTCCGACGATTAAATTTTCCTGATTCCTTTCACTTATTCGCCTAAAACATCCTAGGAATGGGTAATATTTGTTGTTGACAAATATGAACAAAGCCCTCTGATTTTGTATGCATAATTAACTACTTGTAGAAGGCTTTCCAGATTACATCACTCTTGTTTCGTACAGTGAGCTTTAGAAAAGCGAATAAATAAATATTGAAAGTTTGTCAGATAAATCGCGAACAGCAGCAAACAAGGGCGAAATATACGAAAGGGATATTGGAAGTCAGACAACGACCACAGGATTTATTTCGAGCCTCATTCAATTTGTGGTAAACGTATTGTTGGACTGCGTTTGTGTATGTAGCGTTTCGTATAAACTTATTATAGGAAAGTGAGGCCATTGTCGTTAATCAAGTTATAACAAACAAACGTCTCTCAAAGGACGGAGAACGGTAACGATAGAAGAATATGAATGCTAAAAAAGAGAAAGTGTCGGCAAAAATTTGAAAGTGTAGTTGAGAATAGACGAGGGCCAACATGCATAAAGAAACGAATGTGACCTAGTCACAAAATTTGAATTACAATAGTGAATTCCAGAAGCGGGCCATTGTTTTTAAATAAGACTTGTGCAAGAAACTTGTTTAGTTGGTTATAATAATATTACATTGTATAATGTTCGATATGTCTGTTTCAAAGATATAAAAACTTATTTCAGTATCGTTTAGAAAGTAACGATTCTCATAAGCCTTCTCGTATTTGTTCAGCAAACATAATTAATTTACTCTTCTTGAAATGTGTATAAGATAGTAGCTACAATATGTAAATGATGGTATAATATTCGAAAGGAGTTGGTTTTTCATAATACAGTGGCAGAGGGTGGTGCGAATTACAATCAGCATTTGTGGCAAAGAGGTAAGGGAAGGCGGAAAAACGGTGAAGCGTCACACAAAGGGCTACCCATTGTACTGCTCCTCAAAAGCTGAAGTAATCTCACTCAACGTGTGCTGTGCTAGATCATAAGCATTTCTCTCGAGATTCTATTTTGTAGCAGGAATATATTGACAAGACATAAACAGATTTATCTTTTATGTTGTTCGTCTGTTGCTGAGAAAAATATAAAAGCATTAAGGCAGGCTTACCAGTTTATTTTTTTATTTAACACAGAAACAAAAATATCATCTTTGTGGTATAACATATGGATGTTGCATAACACGAAAGTTGATGGCAACAGCACTTAAAGAGGGTGCGGAATTACGGATGCGGGGGGACGTTGCAGTCGAGAATGCAGCGAGAGGCGACATAAAATTTTCAACGACTGTGCCGAGTATCTGACGGCATTATCTAGCCGTTTGCAAGTGCTCTACCGCTTTTCATATCTTTTGAATGAAAATTCTCTAGTGTAACATTGTTTTCGTGTGGCTTTTTGCAGCTTGCTTTTTATGGATGTTTTAGATAGTGCGTGTCATTACAATAAGGATTTTGTCGAATTGACGATTGTAAGTCTTTTGAACAATGGTGTTATTCAGAGACACAGTCACACTAGAAAAAAATATACCAAAATAAGTAGTTTCTCTAAATAACAAGCTAACGATTTGCATATTTGTGCACCCTCACAAAAAGGACTCTTACACATCAATGAAGGAGGAGACTTGATAATTTTAGAGGGTGCGTTCACTGGTTAAGTTGAAACCTTAACAGCTTTACATGTCGGTTGGTAAAAAGAGCCATTGGAGCAACTATAGCAGGAGGGGAAATATAGAGCCGCAGTCTCCAAGCAACAAAACGAAATAGCCACATAGGGTTCTTAGGTCGAGTGTGGATACACTGACGATCTTGTTGTTAGTGTAAATAAATAATGAGTCAACATAAAAGCGCGGCGGTAGCTGCTTTTGTTGCCGGCTCTGTTTACTGCGATCCCGCCGCAAGCACAAATTTATTCCGCTAATCCAAACTCATCTAGTCCCGTTTAATTAATTAACAACTTAACTCTCTTATATACTTGGTTAACTTAATAAATTAAGCTTGCAAGTAAATTAGTTGACTTTTGTATTAAACTACAAACAATTTATTTTATCTAAAGATTTAATACGTATAGATCAATAGTTACTTTACAAAGTATAGAAAACAATTAGCAACACCATTTAATTATGTAGGTTAATTGCATTCAGTGTTGTCTCATTTTGTTATTTATTTGGTAGTTGAATCATCGATGTATTATCGGTGGACATCAAAGGGTAAACGATGATGTACGCACGCCAACGGGCCAGGTGGACAGCTCCCGACATTCCGAAGTATGCGAGTGCACTTGCCAACTATGAAGTTCCTACACAATAAGAAGTACTTGCTGACACGCATGCTATGCGTCATGCGTCACCCATCTCAATGCACCATAGCGTTAACGATGCTCCTCTTGAAGAATTGTAGCAAAAAACAAAGCCAAATCGCAAATCAAACCTTTATTCACCTTGAAAAGTGACACGAATGACTAAAATTTGGCATCAATCATGACAACACGGATCAACATCTCTTACATTTCAACACATGCAGCTGACGCTTAAGCCATCCGTTTCCAAATATCAAGTTACATAGGCTGTTAACTCGAAACTCTTGCCAACAAAGCGTTATTGCATAAGAGGATTCGGTCAAAGAGATGGAGAATTTCGAGGCGAGCTTTGTGCATCAAATTGAATTGAACGTCATACATAACACATTCCGTGCTTTCAAAGGGAGTGTAATAGCGATCTGACGGCTCCATTTAAAATGTATCCGTGCAAATCTGCGCTAAGCACAGCGAAACGTCGGCGGCGGCATTGCGCGACTGTGAGGCGATGGTTCGTACATCCTCGCCGCTCGCGTCGCAAATCGCGCGACCATCCACTCGTGTCGCGCACCACGGCGAGTTGGTAGTTTGCCAGACGCTTTACTTTATCGCCCTCACGAACTATTTGGCATCTTAACAATGTTTTTATTTAATGATACAGAAAAATAACACTAGATATTTCAATGTGTCATCTCTAACCATTTTTACAGCTGCGATTAACTTTAGGTTATTTAGTGAAAAAACCGAGAAAATATTTTTAATGTAGAAGAATAATAGGCGGTTTAATTTTTCATCTTCAAACAAATTAGTGTAATAAAAGGCATCGTATCAAAAAAAGAAACAGAAGAGTTTATAACAAACAAAGGGGAACGTCATAATAAGCCGTAATTAAATACAAGTTAGTATGCCGGCGCCCGGCCCGCGACGTGACTACCGGCGTCTTGTGTTTTATCTGCATCGTATTTTAAACTCTCGCCCTCGAGCATGTCGGAGGTCTTGTTCGTCGCCGCTACTGCTTGTTGTCTTTTTGGTACGTCGTTAATCTCGATCTGTTACTTTCTTTGAGATGTAGATGTTCAATTAATTATTAACATTAGTCATTGTTATTAAATAATTAAAAAATACAGATGTATCAAATTCTTAACAGACTGTAGTCGGTAATTAATTAATTACTTGAACAACAATATTAAGTGATCAGACTCTATTCTACTATTATGAGCCAATATTCCTTTAATAAAATAATAACATCGTAAAAAACGAGCAACAAACCGAAAGAGATAAAGAGAGAACGTAATAAAAACAGTGCAATTTTAGGGGTATTTTGTCGAGGTTATATCCATAAAGCGAGTGGAGTGAGGGCGGGTGGCCACCCCCGCTTGCGGCGGAAAGTAATGAATAAACTCGACTGGGAGTTTCTACCTATTTTATTTAATTTCACAATGAAAATGATCATAACCATCTTTCAAGACTTCAGTTACTTGATTCATAATATCTCTTTTATTAATCAGAATACCAACACCATATTTTAATTGGGTAAGTAATAATTCAATCTTAACATATTTTATTATTAACATAATAAATTAGAACGAAAAAAGTATAATAAAAAAATCAAGTTTTTAAAGACCAGTCCATCCAAGGTTGTTTACGTAGTCAATAAAAATAAACTTAACACAAAAGAAAAGAAACTTAGATTAGATATTATTTTGAATTGTGTTGTGTATAATAAAAACAAAACACAGACAGATAAAAGTTTGCAGCATATTGTGAAAAAAAAATGCAATTGATTTCAAATGCTGATAAAATATTCTGGTGATAAATAAAAAAAAAATGTACACGTGTTCTTCTTATAAAGTATGAAGTGGATAATATTCAAACATAAAGTAAATCTGAGCTCGGAAAATATTTCCAGGCAACATGAGAGCCGTAAAGCGCTGTAGAACAAAGGTATTAAAGCGAATTTTCAAGCTCTCTCGCTAGGAATACAGGGAAAGCGACGCAATGGTACCGCTAACTCATTTTGTTTGCTCCCCGTATAAAAATGTAGTTTGTTTCCGAGCGTTTGTCGAGGGCGCCGACTTTGGTTCGCGTTATTACTACGTTTCTCACAATGGCCGCTGGCTTGTGCCGAATAATCAAACAAATTGCTCTGTTTATACGACTTAGGATTTTCTTTATGTCCCAAATTGAGTTTTTTATTCTTCTTTGACTGGTTTAATCTCTTCTATTTGAACGATATTGGAAGTGAATATGTGTTTTAAATAAAATATTTTATTACTGTATTTATTTAATAATCATCATTTAATCTTCTAGACAGGGTTCGATGTGAAAAATAGAATGCGGCAACCGCTAGCGTTCCAGTGCAGATAGTAAATCAATGGACAGTGCATATACGGAAACGATTATCGACGATGGGCTGGCACCTGGCAGACAAGGCAACCTGTCAGTTTCCCGACAACATCTTTGCAGATTTTTGACCAAACAATGCCAAATGTAACGACATCGTTGAGGTGAGGTGTATGAGAGTGATGTTTGTTTATACATTTATTAGTCTCAATCTACACTGTTGATGCTCTGCCAATGCCAACCCCAAAGGATATATGGCAAGAAATTACCTATGTAATAATGATAAGCTAATATGGTAAGGAAGTACCTTTCTATTACATTTCCAAGATCAATGATTTTTCATGCATGCACAAATATTATATGTAATTTATATGTACTCGTAAATGTTCACAATTTCACATTTACATTTTTATTGTATGTTTTATGGTACGATGTCGCGATCGAGGAAAGACGCTAACGGATCGCTTGTTTGAAAATAAATTTACATAGTAACGTGAGTCTAAAATAGAGGGGAAACTAAGCGAAACGACGAAGAGCAATGAGGCGATGCATAAAGTCGCTCCGAGACGAAGTATAAAACAACAAAGTGGTCGACGCATCTCTCCCGGGTATAAAGAGGGGAATAATCCGACGACGAACGCTTAAGTGCCGTAGAATAGTACTTTAGGGTCCATATAAAATAATGATCTGTCTTCTTACACGTTATTCGCGTACGGTTTACAACCAGTCATAAAACAAAATTAGAAACCTCACATGGACTTGTTAATGGCCTTTTAATACGCGGAAATTTTAAAAAGTATTAATAGGATTTAAATTACAAAAGTAATTGATATTTTTCCGTCCACAAATTAGTTCACCCTAAAATGCGATTGTACTCGCAGGCGTAGGTGACAATTAAGATGGAAGCGATAGTGGCGTGTTGGCATCGATAAGGGAAGTTATTTATTTATCGTCGACACCATAGGAAAACGCTTTAAGTGTTTTAACGCTTCTAGGGGTAAGAAGTGATAACGATTACTATTGATAGCTGGAATAAGAAACAATTAAATAACTCGATTGAAGCTAAAATAAAACACTTTCATTCCTATGACGGATGCACAGATATTATTAATTGTAATTAAGGTTTAAATTGATAAACTGAGCTCGATAATTTGATACTCAAGGTGGCGATGTAACTGATAGGCCCTGGTTCGATAGCGGTTGTGTAAAAAGATAAACACGACAAGGGGACAAAAACCTCTTCAATGAGCTCGCGGGAATGTTCGCTGGCGATATTACATGAGCGCCTGCGCAGAACCGGTTCCGGTCGCGGTCGCTGCGATAACCATTAAAAGTTCATTTAATCCTTTAAACGGTTTGAATACTAATTGAATTAGCAACCGCTCTAGTTATGACGTTATATGGCATTAAGTGAGCCGCCGCCACTCCGTTTAATTACCTCGTGTCAGGTACGAAATACAATTTCAGAATAATTTTTATAAACAAATCAGGACCGGGAGCAAGTATTACAGTAACAAAGTAAGAACCAAATAAGTAAAAAAAATACAAAAAAAAAAGATTATTTGGACTAAATCCTTTGATATTGTTGATATGATAGTAATCATCATGTCAATAACATCGGACAGCGATCAATGTAGGAAACAACAATCTTCGATAAAATCGTTTTTGTGTTTCCAGCATATTATTTTCTATTTTCTGGAACTCGCTTCTGTGTATTTAAGAATTTCATTCATCATCAGCCAGCATTTTAATATTCCCACGTTCGCTGAGGCGTTGGCCTTCCTCATGGATGGATGCTAATGTGACCCACCACGCGGACTAAATGCAGATTGGCGAGTTTTAACGACTGCAAATACAGCTGGGTCTTATACGTTTCTTCCGTACGAAGGAGCTCGAGACAATAAATTTTAGGTTACCCATCCCGTGACCGGTCGTTGTGAAAGTTGCTTAACTTCTACAATAGCGCGCGAAATACTACGAAACCGAGCTCCTCTGAAGAGTTTACAGAAGAAGAAACCACTGCGCCACTGAGCTTCTCAGAAGAGTTTACAGAAGAAGAATTTACAGCCGTGAAACGACATAAAAAGCTTCTCACGCCATCAAATTGTTAAGTCATTCTCCGCCTTTTCCAATCACGTTATAGTAAAAACAAAAATCTCGAACAAGTAGTGTGAAATGATGGAGTAAATTATTGAGCGTGCGGGACTGGGAAGCATTACCGGACAAATTACTTATTTATTATGACAGGAGTGAAGTGACGGGCGGCGCGGCGGGGCGAGGTGCGACGTGCACAGATAGCCAATTAGGGACAGACAGGCAGACGGCTGCAAACAGCGTGGACAGGTTTCTGGCGAGGTTGCATAACATCAAAGAAGCGATACTTAACGTATAAGAAAATATAAATAGAGCATTTATCGGAACTGTTAAAAAGGATAGTTGCTTTATGCTTTATCACTCACTACATTATTAATTACAGCATCTGATCAGCGTTCAATTCCAACATCACCAGATAATAGCATTCAATAACGTGTTTTTGAATTTAACCAATTAGGTACTTGAATTTAATAAAGGTACAATTGATATCAAATGTCGGTTGAACTGAAATCAAATGTCGAATATCTAACCACAAAAGGCCCCAAGGCATAACTTATAACCAACAACAACAGACCCCGCAGTGTCTATGTCGCAGCCATCTGGTTAAATCAGCCGTTTAATTGAACGGCCAGCCCGTTTATTGGACGCCGGCATTCAATTAAATGGCTAATAAACAACTAGCCAAAATGTTGAATGAAACGTTTAACGACTTGGCTAAATGTCATATTTAGCCGTTTCGTTAAATCGGCTAGGGTAAACTACTTTATGAAATCACTATTTTGGTAGTTTTGGGGGGTATTAGCAAAAAGACTTCTATGGTTTGAAAAAAAAAACAGAAAATTTCGCTCAGAACGCTCTGCAACGCTTCGCGTTCGCCTTAAATTTCTAACCTATCACGTGACCTACGGGGCTAAGGCAGCAAGAGTACAAAAAATAATTTAAATATTCTCAGTAGATCTATTCAACAAAAAAAGAAATGCTAATTTCCAACAAAAAAAACAAAAACATTGTCAGCTGAGCGAGCTATCTGACGCCATATTTGTTTTGGTGACACCAGCGCCGCAGTGATAAAAAAAATAACAAAATTTAAATCACCTGCCTGAATTCGCGTCAGCCATCTTCAATGGGCTAACTTACATTCAGCCAACTAATTGAACTTTGAGTGCTCCTATTTCAATCAATTATCGGTCTAGGCATTCAATTGAATGCCGGCGTTTAATGAATGGGCTAGCCTTCCAATTGAATGGCTGATTTAACCAGATGGCTGCAACATCTATATCGCAACGAGCAAATAATGGGTAGTTCAAAGAGATTGTACAACCGCAGGTCCCCGCAACTCCGTCTTACCTATTATGGGATGAATCTCTAACGCGCCCTAAGTCCGTATATTTAAACACCTGTCGACTCAACCCTCTCCCGCTCTGGGCCGCCTAACTTAGATTACTTTATAATAATACCCTGCAATTTCATCCAGACGGAATATATAAATTGACTGTCGTTACAAAGTCTGCGAATTATTAATCAACGTAGAATGGTTCAACTAGCGAGAGAGGGATTTTGAATACTACCGTGAAGTTAAAAGTTGCTTAAGTGAAGCATCTTAAATATTTTATAACTAAGAAGAAGTTTTCTTTTGTGTTATGTGAAATCTTCATTCTTTTATATTATTACACAGAACTGGAACTTAATTTCGATATCATTCCTTTAGCAAAGAGTTTAAGTGCATATCTACTGAATTTGTTGCCAACTTTGGTCACCAACACGTGTTGAAAGCGCAAACGAACTTTATGACAAGTTATTAGGTGGATACTGGGATTTTGTCTCGCAGCTATTTTCAAGGGGGATATTAAATAAAAAAATGGGTTGATACTACAGAAATTGCCACTGTACAGTGTCAGTCTTTGTTTTTCTTTATATTTGGGTTTAAATATGCAACGCAAATCGTTGGATTTCTTTTGATATGTAGAATTTAGTATTTAATATAACAAAAAAACAGCCAAAATCTTAATTTACCGACAGAAATGCGGTTGTTTTATAAAGGTTCCTCTATCTAGGATGAAACTCTGAAAACACGGGGACTTTCCCGAACACCTGTACGCCAATAAACAATAAAACCTTTTCGCTGATAGGAATACGTGCAATGTTACTCAAGGCAATCGAAACTTAAGAAAGAGGCAATCGGAAGTCAAGAAGTAATCAGTGAGGGACGGCACGCTCGCCAACTTTGCACTTACACCTGTTCTGAGTGGGTGGGTGTTACCTATAAAACCTTCGCATTTTGCTGGCTGCGACTTGTTGAACCTAATAAGCTGAACAAAGAAAAGCTTTGAATGTAAGTAGTTCGTTTAAAGTATTATTGGTATTTGAGGTAGAAAGTAATAGATCGTTGTTCAGAAATAGGAGTGTCAAGATTTTCAGTACACGAAATACGTCTTGTTTATTTTCCTGTTGATGCTATTTAAGTGGATGAACCAAAACGAACAAAGCTTCCAGTTCTGTAGGGACATGTATAAATTATGTACGGCTTGTGTATCGGTAGGAAGGTGGTATGTTCGTGTAGCATTCCGGTGAACTTTGCGGGTGGCTAATTACGGCCGGCCTGGGTCGCAGCCGACGATGTGCAAATAGCTGACTAGCTTATCTACACGTCGTTTCTCGCACCGAATGTGACTTTGATTTTCTTGTAGTAATTTTTGGCATATTTTAGATAGGATTCGGTATTTATCATAACGTTAAAAATAACGGTTACATTAACTACGAATGTTACTGTTAATTTGTTTAAGGGCATAGATTCTTTCACCATTTGTGAAGAAAATAAAACAACAAAATCATAAAAATAATTAACCTGTCGTAAAAATTCTACATCACTTTACATGGCAATACGACGTCGGGAAGGGTGTTGTAAGATTGCGCGGGCGATAGGATTGCGCATACGTCATAACTGGACAACGAAGTGAAGTTTGTAGCTTACGTCAGTTATAACGCGCTAATACCGTCAAACTACCGCCAAAACTCCTTCCTGCTGCGAGCAAGCAAAAGTCTTAATAACTTGTGTAAATCTAAAAATCTTGATATATATCACTCTAGTTTAGCAATTGCGAGGCGCTTATTATGTGAGGATTTCTTTAAGTAAATGTCAATTTAAGAAACTTTAACTAATCACATTATAGGCATTGTCTTAGTTTGTAATAGTTTTAGATTAAGTTTTCCAAGAGCATCTTATTGTCTACACTTAACCATTTAAAATATGTTTTATATACGTGAAGACCTATTATTGCCTTACTGTTTTTATGTCAAAAATCAACTCTGTCTACTCGGTGTTGGTCTTCCAAACATTAAATAAATAAATAAATAAAATAAATACGAAGTAAATCAACAGAATTCTAAGAGATAGCAGTAAGGCTTCGATATTTATGCTGGTGTCGAAGTGTGTAAGATTGCGCAGATCAAGTGTGAGTAAGAGTGCGCGCCCAACCTTACACGTCTATGATCAATAGCTAACTATAATTTATTTTTGTTGCATAAAATAATATAAAAAAACTTACCTTAAAATAATAGCCTTTCCTTAATTATAGAAATCATAATTTTTTAAATAAAATATATTTTCTAAATTAATGTGGGCTGGGAGAAAAAGAAAAACTGAACACCAAATTTGTTCTGATGCTGATAAGACAGAGGCTCGAAAATTAACCGATAACGACAAAACTAAGAGGACAATAGCTCAGGCCTTAGGGATGGCTGAATGAATTTTGCTTAATACAAAGGGAAAGTTTGGATATGTGGAGGAAATAAATGAAAATAAAAAGAGTCGAGTAAAGCTCGCGTTTTGAGTGGCCCCGAAGCCAATGGAATCGGGGCATTTATTTGCGTTTTTGCATTATAATAGGTTGGGGAAAAACTTTCTTCGCATACTTTAAGGAAATTCAAAACTTTTTTTGATATACGTTATTTTATTTAACTACAGTATGTAGGGGCCTTTTTTCGATAACTTTTTGCCATCTTGTAGGTAGGGACATGATCCCATTGCTATAGACCTTTTGGGGCTTCCGATCAAAATACCGCGACAAGTGGTTTTGGCAGTCCTCCCGTGATGTTAACCTGACACTGCTTTAAGAATTCTGAAGAGACCGAATAATAATGCACAATAATTAATAATGCACTTCCAATCCCACCACACACACAGCATCACCTTGTTGCGAGTTAACCCGGGTTACGCCACAGTCTGTGAAGCCTGACCGGCCTTTGACCACGACCTTTTTTGCACGTTCTTGTCGTACGTGATCCACTTTTCATCACCAGTTATCAGCTTCTTCAAAAATGTATCGGTTTCATTACGTCGTAATAAATAATCAAAAATGAGTACATGGTTCATTAGGGTTTTTTCAGTAAGCTCGTGAAGTACCTAAATATCGAGCTTTTTTGTGTACCCAGTTTTTTCAAATGAGCCAAAACTGTTTCGGGTCAATTCCCAGTTCTTCAGCTACATCGTAACTACTTAAACGCCGATCTTGCTCCAATTTTTCAAAAATGGCATCCATTTTATCCGTAAGCATCGCAAATTTTTTTGCGGCTTGCGTTTTAAAATATATCGCATTCCTTCATTAGATTCACTCATCTTGACGGTAAGAAAAACAAATGAAAGTCACACATTTTCCTAATTTGGATTCGGAATTATCTTCTTTAAAATTTAAACTTTTAATAATACCAAAACCAGCCAGATACAAATAGTATAGCCAAATAGATTTTATTACAAGTTCATACACACTCTAAGCGAAAATACTATTTCCCCGACCTAAGAATATCCAAATTCAGCGATTGGTGTTGTTGTGCAATCTTACACACTTGGGCGTGTAAGGTTGCGCATTTCTCAATTTGTCGTTTTAATTTAATTACAAAGAATTTTTGTTTCTTTGCTTTAAAATCATTATGTTGATTTGTTGCCAAATAACCAACGATAATGAATAAATAGTTTATAACATAAGTACTTTTCTTTTTATGAGATTCTAATTTCAAACTGCGCAAACTTGCACCACCCTACCCTACTGTAATAGGATAATTGTGAACCGATGTATGCATAATTTTGTGTGGTAGGTAGAAGCAGAATAAAATATCACACCGACTTATTTGGTTCCTAATACACAGAACCATATTTTTTTCTATTTTCGATCTATCGCTATATCGGATGTAAAATACTATTTAGGTTACCTGAATCGGATTTGATTTTATAAATCCTGAGGGCATGTAGTGCTAAGCTGAAGGTTGGCACAATGCTCTGTACCCTAAGCACGTTGACATGCGTTTATCAGAGCGAGCGCTGAAACCGCAGCCGGGCGCACTGTGCACTGACAAACGGAATCGCAGAGTGCATCCCAGTGAGCTGCTGATCCGTTGAGAGATATCTCGACCTCGGCGTCGAGTGCTAACACGCCCGCCTACGGATAATTACGGCCCTTTGACGACCTGCCTTTGTCCTGCATACTGCAAAAGTGGCAACAATGTTTTTAGCTCTTACAAATGTTTGCGTCATTTGCAAAAGCGCGGAACTTTTGTGAGTTGAATCAAGATTGTATCGCCCACAAGTTGAAAGCTCGTTTCGACAAATGAGTTTCGGCTTGTTTTGCCACAAATGTCAGGACAGGAACTATTTTATCATAGTGTATTATATGTAAGCGAATTTATAGATAAAAACAATGCTTCTGTGTCTGACTTGACTTTATCGGAGCCAAGTTAAGAAGTTAAATTGATATAGAAGTAACAGGAATCTCGGTATAAGTAAGGAGGCAGGTAAACGTGCAAACATGCGACGACGACGAAGAGATGACGAGTGGAGGCAAGGCGCGAAAGAACCTAGCTCTTGTTATTACACCTCACACCTACGCAAGAAATTCTCTGTAAGCTGTACTGTCTTACAAGATTACGACTCTCGTTTCGTTGTTAACGCTCTCTAACTTTTGTTACCCGTGCACTGATCGTGTAAAGATTTTGTTTTCCAATTTATTAATGAAGAACTTCATTTAAGGTAATTAGTACACAAAACTTTGAAAAAGTTTGCTTTTAATTTGATTTACATTACTTTAAACTGTAGCTTTTTAGGATTATTCAGGAATATTTTATTTAGGAATAAAATACCAGTCGTTTTATTTAATAATAGCACTCGTATAAAGAAAATACTTTAAAATACAAACAAACAAACATTCTTCATAGAATATTATACATAACATAGATAATAATTATATTTTTCCTATTGAGTTATTTCCTTAGTACAGCAAAAAGAATCTAACCCTT
Organism: Chrysoteuchia culmella; assembly: GCA_910589605.1. NCBI lineage: Eukaryota > Metazoa > Arthropoda > Insecta > Lepidoptera > Crambidae > Chrysoteuchia > Chrysoteuchia culmella. The sequence continues at coordinate 11,806,061 of OU342651.1, read as the reverse complement.
CAATCTCATATTAAATACATTGGTACAACCATTTCATAAAAGAGCACTCAGATCTGAACATAAAATATGCCAAAGTAAATTACGAATACAATACCGAAACAGAAAAAGACAAAGTGTCAAAAGGCGAAAGGATATTGTAATCGTTTATTTCTCGTTGTTACATTTCACCACTTCGGTTATAAATAAAAGTGCCGAAGAAAAGCCAGATAAGACGGCAGAGAAATAAGTTTAACCGAACGGGAGAAAGCATTATCATTGGCTGCGAGCAAGGAACAAAAGAAAATGGTTGAGAGCGAGCGTACGAGAGTACTTTATAGGCGCGTAAATATGTTTTATATCCCTCTACTGTCTGTTATACACTGGCGTGCCGCCCCATCCCCTACCGCCGCCACCCCGCCAAGAGGGTTGCCTCGCTCTCGGAAATGCCGAGCTTTAATAAAACATATATTTTTCCGAGCGAGGAAAATACTGGGGAAACTCGCAATTTGTTCTTTCACTTTATGCTCGTTTACAAGACAAAAGTGGAACATTCTAGAAACATTATGTTAATCACGTAGTTATGTTAGTTTATTATAATTGCGTCTACTTTTGGTTTATGAAGTACTAAGATAAAGTAAAATGACACGGGCTAGGATCCGGAATCCGGATTATAGAAGTGAGTAGGTGCGAAGAGTCATAAACCGTGTGGTGGAAGGAGGGAGCCGTGATGCGGTTGATCGGTGAAACAGTGACATTGTAGTACTTAATGGTGTTGCGGGTGACCCTTATCTCGCATGCCGCAGCGCCCGCCGTCGTGGGTGCGAGCGATTTATTGCGGTCCTCGTGGGTATGCTTCGCCACACACTCGACCCTCTGACTTTAACGCTAATTACTATACACGGTTACCTCTTACTTTAACGACGTATATTACACGCTTGTATTCATATAGCTAATTTGAATTGCAATATGCGTAAGCTACATGGAATCAATGTGACAGTATTTCTCATAACATAGAATAAAAGAAAAAGAAACTTGGCATCTTAGCTCATTTACGAATACGATTCAATATAACGGATATTTAATTGAAACAATCTCCTTTTGAAAGAATAAGGCAGCAAAGAAAAATGATAAAGAAGTCGGTTAAATAGAAGTAGCGATTAAGATAATGTTGGAAACAAATTTATATTCTGATTCCGTGAAGTAGATTAAATTATTTTCTTGTTGCTTTCGAAATGAGTTCTATAAAGAGTCGTAAACGCCCGCCGAGAGAGAGAGGCTGTTATATGAAAATTAGTTTGTGCCGGAGGGAGAGCAATAGCCTACCGAAGCTGGACCGTCAGACTCCGCGCCATAAAATATTACGCCAAACGAAAGGAGCTCTTTCAATTAACCGAGGCAGATTTGCGTAAGGTAAACCTTGCCAAGAGGCGCCCGATGTTGCAGGTTTGGAAAATATTTATTTCTCTTGCGGATTTGCTGTTAATCTTATAAAGTAACAAGTAACATTTAAAGTTTTATTAATTCGCTTTGGAACTTTTAGTATCTTGGATTGGAATGGATGGCTTTTACTTTTTTGGAGTTATGTAGTTTAAAATGATGTGTAACACACGAGGAAGCTTTGATAGGGGCTTGGCACTCGATCAGTATTCATGAGCTTATTAATGTGCTAGGAGAAGGCCCCCCGCGCCCCGCCCAGGGCGAAGCCGGAGCACAGATTGTGCGCCCGCCGCCGCCCGCTCTAATCGACCAGAAGTGATATGCCTACCAGATGAATGATGATGAGCGTTTACACGCACGCCCCACAATCCGTGTCAGATATCGAGCAAAAATTACACTCGCATATTGAATTCACTTTGTCATTGCATTGTTAGTCGAGGAATAAATTATACAAAATAAACCTTTGACTTGTTAAAACTCTACCATAAGATATTTTTAACTACCAAGCACTTATTCAAATACAACAGCATAACGAGCAAAGGTCATATTCATTTAATTTCCATAAGCGACTTGGGTTCAGCCATAAACACTACACGAAACAACATCGCTTATGAACCGCGCGTTAACAACGTTTATTTATCAATAACATTGAAAGCAGAGCTATTATCATATAAAGGTGTTTTATTTACATTTGATAAGCGATAAACTGAACAGAATCAAGATTGGAGTGAGGTGTTATAATGGCGCGTGCGCCGTTATCGCTGTGTGTCAAATAAACAACGTGGGCATGCTAGTTGCATTGCTGCAAGCGTCGAGTTACGATCGCGATTCCCGGACTCGGTTGGCCACAATCATCACTAAAAGGGTTACCGTATGATAGCTAGTATTATTTTAAGTGAGCAGTGGGAATGTGGGAAGGACTGTTGAGTATTAAGATAGTCCTTGATTTAGGACTACGATAACGTTGATAACCGAAGTGATTTTTATACCAGTGTAAAAGGAAACTTATCACTTTTTAGGATTGCAGAAAATACTTCTACGCGACTTCGTCCGCGAAGAATTAGGTATCGTGTGGTGGTGCCATCTATCAGAATAAAAATTATTGTATGTACATCTGCTCCAAAATTATCTTGAACGAAGCCAAAATGTCCATGTTTACTTAAAATTTTCCATCTAATATTAAATTTTGAAGCCCTATATCAATCATATAGGGTTTGAATAATTCCCACCGCGTTTGAATTCAAAATCACTGGCATTTTTGGAATCAACATCCCATAAAACCTCGATAACGACACCCATATCGGTTTTTAGATTATTTACCCTTTTTTACTAAGTGACTTTTACTTAGAAAATAGAAACTTCATCCCCTTTTCACCCCTTTGGGGGAAGAATTTTCAAAAACACTGAGACAGGTAAATGTTTATTTTCAATCGTCAACCTCTAAAGGGTTGGAATTTAGGGAGTGGAATTTTGAAAATCCTTTCTTAGTGGAGGACTACACTGTATAAGGAACCTATGCGCAAAAATTTCAAGCCTCTAGGTTAAGTAGTTCAGGCTGTGCTTTGATATTAAGTCAGTCAGTATTTTGAATTTTACCTAGAATTGTTTTAAAAACGATAACCCTTATCAGGATTGCGCAGTTTGAATACTTTCTATTCTATTAGCAGTTGCCGATTCCCGTTACTACTAAGCAAATAACAGACTATACTGCTGCAAAAATTTCAAAATAAATGCGTTATTTAATAAGTTACAAAATGATTAAGTTAGGTTAAACTTTTGTTAAATCGCAGACCTTTTTTATAGTTAATGGTTGTGAAATTAGCAATCCTTTAATAGATCAGTGTGTACCTCATGACAGCAGGTTGACGTGGTAGTCAAGAGCAGTGCAACGGAAGCGTCTACGTAATTAGCCGAAAGCGACCGGATTTGCATATCAAAGTGGAAGCATAATTGAACCCGGAGTGCAAATAGCCCAAGTGGAATAGGATCGAGTTAGTGGCTCTCTGACTGTATCGAGCGTTTGCCGGTTCCGCTTTCATTGCACCTCTAAGATTTCACGTATCTATCTTAGTAATGCCCTAGTATCTTAGTAACGATACTCTTTAAAAACCTATTAATTTGACTTTTTAACTAAGATCATAGTCTAAAAATGTTCAGCTAAAGTTCAAGCAACATCTATTGTAAAAAAGGTTAGTATCATGTTTTACTTTTTTTAACAATACATTTCAAATAACGCATGACGAGCGTTTCAAATATTATTATGTTGAATCCTCAATTACTAGTAAAATAGCAAATCCTAGGAACCACATCCGCTTTTGCTTGTACGCTAGCGACTACCCACGACTACTGAATCAGCCGCCACCTCCCTAGGCTCCCCCGGAACAATGTAATTAATCGACTACGGTACAACAGCGGAGCTGAGACTGATTTCCTCCTCAGATATCCATTTACCGGAATTATTGTGCCACTCCATTAATAATTCAATTATATATAATAATGGATGTTCAAAAATGTTTATTAATCTTATTAATATTATATCGCATTATCGTCGGGACGTCATTCACGTTTACGGATAACGATAGTTAGTAGCGGTATTTGTTTTTTGTCTTATTATAAGCTACAAATACTTATTATTTTGTAATCTCATACTTAAATTGTAATTTAAGTTACTTTTGAATTGTCAGGTACAGAAATTTTTTACATCTATACTAATATTATAATAATAAAGCTGAAGAGTTTGTTTTTTTGAACGCGCTAATCTCAGGAACTACTGGACCGATTTAGCAAATTCTTAGATCATTAGAAAGCTAATTTTGTCCCGAGTGACATAGACTATATTTTATCCCGATATTCCCACGGGAACGGGCGCCACGCGGGTAAAACCGCGAGGAGAGTATTAAATATTTCGTTGTTGTTGTGATGGCATTATGAGGCCGCTTGGAATTTTAAAACTTTTGAAATAATCTTTATTTCAGAATACTTTCATGCATGTTAGATACTTTGAGTAGCACTAACTGAGACATTGATACAATAGTAAGTGCCAATTCCCAAGAGAGTAGATGTAGAACATTTTCCTTACCACTTATTGAGAGGCAAAGCCATTTTACATACGAAAACTTTAAAGTATGTCTTGTCTGGTATTTTATTTCACCTTGCGGAATAGATTGCTTAATAAAATACTTTCATAGTTAAACGATCTCGGCGGGGAGAACCGTAAGAGGGTGGGTTGTTTCGGACTGAGTCGGCAGCGAAGCGGCCAGATAATTAGATTAAGGGGAACGAGGCCGAGCTCGGGTTGCGGCCGCTCCCGAACAATGGTATCAGTCTTTAAAGCTTTCGGATTTGCACGACTGCTGCCGCTGATTGTGCTTAAGTTTGCTTTAAGATTCGACTCCACTTTCATTAATATCATTTGAAACGAGTGTTCCTACTTTTTGTAGTAACACCATATTAACGATGTTTGATAACAAATAATCAATAATTAAAGAGGTGCAAAGCGTAACAAGCAGGTAATCGACAATAACATGAGACATTGATCTCGCATCGCGTAGATAGTGTTGTAGAGGGGGTGTAATGTATTTAATTACGGCCACTTCTAGACTGCGCCAACGCCAATTTAGTAATTAGGGAACAGAGCGGCGGCGCGTAATCAGTGCCCTTTGCCACGTGCCGAGAGCGCTCTAAGTTCAAACTCCGACAGCTTTTGACTACCATTTCACAACCTGTTGACTAGTTAGTTAAGCCCTAGAGCGTGTACAGTCCGAACACAAAATGCAACTACCATTTGTGCGTTTCAGTTGGCGGCTCATTCCTCGCTCGTGTTAACTCTACGGATATGTATAGTAGTAGTTTGTGGTTTACAGTCGAATTATTTGTTTAAAACAGAAGTAATTAGGGAACAGAGCCGGCGGCGCGTAATCAGTGCCCTTTGCCACGTGCCGAGAGCGCTCTAAGCTCAAACTCCGACAGCTTTTGACTACCATTTCACAACCTGTTGAGATAATTAATTTATCATCAGCCATTTCAATGTCCATATTGCTAGGAGAATAGTTCATGAAACTAAACACGCGGTCCCACCGAAGATTGGTGGGTTTAAAGAGAGACTGGAGGTTGTAAATTTTTGGTCACACTTCCCGTGACCGACCGTTGCGAATGTTGCATAACCGCTATAATCGCAGACCGAGCGCACGATCCCCTGCGCCATCGAGCATATAAATTATCTGCCTACTGTAAAATTTGCAGTTTAAAATACCTTAATGCAATAAAATTATAATAGCTTGTGATTAAATTAAAATTAATTAAAAAATATTTTATCAATCTCAAATTCGGAAGTCCCATTATACATGCTAACGAATGATCGGTAGTTCATAAATATTTAATTAACATAATTGATAAGCTTATCGTTATACCTACTACATCATGTTTCTGATATATTAAACGGCTTGGCAGTTAATCGCGCATAAACAATCCAATTAGAGATGGGCTAACTAAACAATTTGTAAACAGGTGTAGGGGGACAGTCGCCTCACGAGATTAATCACTGCGAGTCCAGTACCAAGTCGGCGAACAACTTCACTACTTACATTACACGGACATTTATTTCCAACGCTCTGTTTCAACTTTTCCAACTCTCAGAGAGCCGAGACGGGGACTGGTTTTAATTAATTTACGCGAATCGTATATCGTGTGAAACGTTTTAGGATGGGAACAGCGTTTTAGAGATTACCTATTAGTGCTCACTTTTGAGCAAACAGTTAATCTTGCTTTTCCAAAGCCAATCGACATAAAGCTTTAATAAAACGGGTTTAAGTAAATTATCGACGAACTGTTAAAAAAACCATTTTCAAATAATGTTTATGTCTTGTCTTGTGATTGTGAATGTATTTTTAAAAGAAACACTTACCTTGTCGTCGTCGCCCTCACTATCACACTGTAAAAAAAGAAAATGATCTTGTAACATATTTCATAAAAACTTTAATTTCATGCGTAAACAAAATCAATAAAAAATTTAACCATGCATTATCTAAACTAGTAAATGGATTTATAGTGAACAATTTTCGAGACTTCGATAATAAATCTTAATAATGCAAATAAACTAAACCCACACCTGCGGGCAAGCTTTGTTTATACTGGATAATGTATTATTGCCCTTTCTTGTAAATACATAGTGGAGAGCTTTAGTAATCTTCACGAAATAAGCAATATAAAAGCTACTAACATTTCTACACCATAATTTTGAAATATTTTTTTTAATGTTATTAATGCATCGGGTTGTTTATAAGAAAGTAAGATAACCTCTGCTTCTTTGAAATCATAATTTTATGGAGTCAATTTATTTAACAGCCAATGGTGCTTAAGTTTTTTTAACTTGAGCAAAGAAGAATAAGAAAACAAATACAGTGTATTATCAATTTCTTCTTTGAAAATATTTACAATACCCTAAACAATCTCCAACAATGTCCAATTCATAAGGGAGAAAAAGACTATCATCGTATCATAAATCGACGAATACGTTACAAGATATTTACGAGGCAAGTTCGCGCCGAGGGAAACAACAAGGGATCAGGCTGAGATATTACAATTTCAAATAAATACAGAACATGAAGTATTCAGGGCGAGCTCAGGTAATGTTATGTAGTACGGAGCGGCACCGCCTCGACAAATCTCGTGATTTAGCTGCGATACGCGCCGAATATCGAACAGGGTATATGTGTGTTGCGTGATCAGGGTAAATTTGCACACGGTAATCGAAAATTATAGCCATTACGTGTTACATAACATTCGGTCGGAATAGGTTTCATGTAAAATAAACTAACAATCGAGCCATGCAGTGCGGATCGGATAAACATTTAGCGCATATAAGCGAATGCTTGATTAAACATGCTGAAAGAAGTCCGTAGACAAGACAAGGACAACAAAGTGTATACTCACGATATAGCCTTTTCCGGAACTACAGCGGCTACTGGCCTGTAGGCAGGAGAGAGAAAGCGAACACATGAGTGGAGTGACTGGGGTGAAGACTATCCCGTCTCGCCTTTGATTCAATACGCCGCAGGGTACTTTGCAAGTTTACCGATCTCAAAATATCGCTTTGACTTCTCTATAGCTTTTTTATACGATTAAACAAGAGGAGAGACGGGTACAGTGGCAACGAAATATACGAACAGTATTATGCGCTTAACTTATACAATCTAACAGTCATAACATTAAACAACATTGATTTTTCATTCATGCATTTTGTGTGAAGAAGTGTATAAATTCAACATGAAAAACTGACGCCTTCTGTTCCGAACCGAAAAGCAAGGATATTAGTGTCTTGATTTCGATTCTATTCGGACGCTATCCGTGAATCTACAGCGTCTGGTCACGCGGTTGAAAGTATTCTCACAAGGAAAAAGAAGGTAACGATAGTGAGAGTGAGATAATTTAGAGTTCTACTTACGTCACTAAGGCGATCGCGGGAGGAATCTGGATCGCGAGGTGCGACCGAACTGCCTGTAAGCCGTTCCGACGCCCTTCCACTGTCATCCGACGTCCCAGCGTCTTGAAGCAGCGTAATACCCTAGTATCAACGAAACACAGCTATAATAAATGAAATCACGCAAGATAATTTAAATCGAAGTAGGATCCTAGCCTCTTAATACGTAACGCGCGTTGCCCGGAATTCATGTATCACTCAAGTGTCAGATTGTATGGAGAAGGTTAGTAAAAGCTTTATAAGGGTTCCGAAAATTGAGCGGTAACTGCCGTATAAGAAAACTTGATAAGACGGGCTGAGAGAGCGAGGGCGCGCCGGCACGAAGAACCGACCCGTAACGTAACGTGCCCGAGGCCCGACAATAAAAAGAGTTTTCCATTTATCACATTTCGCGTCTATTTTACGGTAGGGTTCGAAAGGCGAACTCGAGCGGGGGAAGCGACGACGACGGTGATGTTCAACGACGAGCGCTCTTTGGACGGGTAAAAGAAAATAAAACGAGTATAACTTCTCTGTAAATGGATAACTCCCCGACCGCCCTCGCTCAATGAACTTCCACGTTATTATTACTTGAGAAGTTAGCATCCAATTTGGTTTGGCATTCATTTTATGCATAATAAAACAGAGCCATCTTTAAGTTGAGACCTTATATGAATAGGATGTCGTTTAGTAGTTTATAATAGGTATATGTAGGATTAAATTTATTTTTGTCTTCAATCATTTTTTAAAATGTTTTAACATAATGGTAATCTACTCTTGCTGTAACATTACATATAAAAATAAGTTACGATGGACGACGTTCTACGCTTCGTAGTAGTGTAGGCAGTGGCAGTGATCGTATATAATTCTGGTCAAGTAGGTCTATGAGTGGAGAGGCCATTATTCGCGGCCGGTTTAGATTTAAATAAATGGCCCTAGTGCCAGGAGTGGTCGTCGACCGGAACAAAATCTCAAGAGCTCGGGATCTACGCGCTTAAACTGCAATATTTATCACACCACGCTTGCTAGCTTTGCGAAACTTTACAACTGTTTACGAACTACGTTGTAAATGTAATTGTATGGAATGATAATAACAAACCCTTGCTAAGCCCTTGAGTAGACTACTTGAAGACATAATAAAAGTTGAATACTTCCGTCAGTAACCCCATAAAGTACAACAATAAGACATACGCGCATGATTATGTCTCCGATTCTAATAAAAGGGATCGCTTCCGCCCTTTACATAGATAAACGAGTGGATCGGAGTCGCACATATCAATTTAATCCGTGGCGTAGGCAAGGAGGATCCCTCTAATCCTGTAGGGTTATGTCACACGGCGTTGTAACGCCGGATGTTACCACATAATTACTTTCGCTCGTTACAGTTCGTCCCAATTATAACTGTGTGACTTTTAGCCTTAATACGGAGACGTTTACTAATGAGCTTTGCAGCTCCAGAATTTACATTTATGGTACCTATATGTATACAGGTTACAATAGTTAGTTTTAATAAAAAAAAAAAATTATCTAAAACATCGGATTTGGAACTTGTTTCAGTAAAAGGAAATAATAAACATTGCTTTTAAGATAATAGAAAATGAAAACAAAAAAAACTTATTTTGGACGGTTTACGGCAATCATAGAATAATTGCAAACTTCATCGTACATTGCCTAATTTTACTTAATTTGGGTTGGGTTCCGTATAATCGCTTGGACATGTAGGTACCGAGTGGCGCGAGTGATGCACGGGAGACGGTCGTCGGGCGTCCGTGCCCTACTGCCGAGTGGCGACACCAGCGCTAATTGAAACAACGACCGCGGCCGAACATTACTTATTCATGAGAACTCCATATGGCGAAGAAACGTGACCGACCTGATAAATCATTCAATTACATTTTTCATGAACACAGGTACAGCTTCGACGAAAGAAATAGAATGTCCGACGACTGTGGCGGTGCTGATCGAAATAATAATTTGCGCCTTCGTAGTGACTACGGTCCTTTCTGTATCAAGATTGCAGTCGTTGGCCGGTTTGACCGGTTGTTTATATTGCGGTTTTAGTGTTTCTATCGTTTATTTATTTACATCTGGCAATAAATCTTGCAGTACTAGATAAGTGGTGCAATCAAGGCGATTATTTATCAGTATAGTTAGAAGTGAGAAACGTAGAAGTGCCCGCTAGTAAGGAAGCAGATAGGGTGCGGTGTCGTTAAGTGGCGCGTTGCATAATTTTTTTATGTCGTGGCACGTTACTCCCTCGTTGGGAGTTGTCAGCGATGCTAGAGCTTGTTCTAATTACAGCGCACTGAATCACAATCGCGAATATCATCGTGTAATTACATGAAGGATTACTCAACGGTGGAATTTAACTTTTAGCAGAAGTCATGCAGTGTTTGTGGTGAACGATACACGGTAAAAAAGGATTTCTTTAAGTAAGAATGACCAATTTCTTGAAATATTTGTTTATTCTAAAAATATATTTACTTAGGCCAATGGAATATTTTTAAAACAAAAATACTGCTCATCTTTTACTCTTTTTATTTATTAAGATAAATATTTTTATTTCAAGACTTATTTAAATTTATATCAATCAAATTGACTTATTTTAAATCAAGAAATATCCATCTTAAATCTTAAATCAATGACAAGTTACTTTGATTGAGATTTATCTTTTGCGTGTGTGGGGTTAAATTTATTATTCTTTTTATTCTAAGTTTAGTCTATAAGAGATAAAGAAGATTATTCGTATGAAGAATACCACTTACTTGACTGTACAAATAGCGGTGTCTTGAATGAAACAACATGCCTTGGATTAAATTTATTATTCGTGTAACAACTAAATATTATTGAGAATAATTTTTACTATCACGAAGAAATTTTTGTCTAGCGTCTATAGGGAGAGGATCGTTTTCTTGTATTTAATGAATATGTCTTAATCCAAAGCAATTTGTCTTTTTATAAGAAATCTGTTTTTACCGTGTATGCACATTTCTATTTGTGTAAGTACAGAGAGAGCATTTCAAATAATACACGTGTGGCGAGTTGGAGTAAGCTGAGCGCTCGCCATCACAGCGGATCAATCAGATCCGACGCCGACATCAAGCGGCGTTAGCTCGCGGCATTTCCAAATGGAATTTCGCGACAGACCGCTCTCGGATTAATATGGTGTGGCAACCCGAACGAATGGAACTGTGATTGAATTAACATTTCTACAGCGCCGTTGTGCTGGTCACGTACCAATTGCCAATTAGTATGTTGGCTTGTGTTTTACTTCGAGACGATCGTGGTTCATTTAGACATAATATATACAATACATGTATCGTATCGTATGCACATAATTTGAATACGTGCATATTTAGATCTATTTCTATTCTAAAGATCACGATGTGTTTGCTAGGATCTGTACTAAATTTATCCATTGGGACTGGCAAGGACATGGATCGAAAATGTTTAATTAAAGTTCAAAGTGTGACTTTGTTGAATCAGTATTTATGTGCGTATAAGTTATTTAACACCTTTGAATATAAAAAAAAAAAACTTATGACAATTACCTACCTACATCACTGATCAGTATTAATAACCAAAGGAAACACGTATACGGCCAATACATCGAATTAACTCGTGTATGCACGAATGGAATTATCGCATTAGTGGCATCGTCACAATTTCACATGCAGACTACGTTATTATCGAGTCAGTGGTATAACTACCTACATTTGATTACAAACTACGGCTAACTACGCTAATTTTACAATAAATGTTAATCGTAGGTACAAGGTAAATGATAATATCATGCTTGAATTTATGTTGTATTTTACATAACCATTTACGCCACAAAATGTTGTTGCATAATTTATACAAATATTATTCGTTTTCCGATGCATACCTAACCTACTGAACTGACTGACATGACGTCCAAATATGACTTTCAATCAAATAGGTATCTCAGATCTCAAAACACACTACACTACCTACTATATATATATTTTTTCATGTCTCATATTCTGAAAGTAACTCATAACTTGCCTAAAATGCGGGTTGAAAGTGATATGTGGCGGCCCTAGGGCTGTAATAAATTTGTAAAAAGAATAGGGGGTGTCATGTCAAATCGATATCTGTAATCTCTTTGGACTTTTATTTACCAAAGGTATGTAGGCAAAGGCACAGAAGCCTATACAGCTTATTTTGCTACATTATAAAAGAATTTTTCTTATTAAATATTTTTTTAGAATATTCTGTTTGTTTTTACTTTCCTCATATTCAAAATGAAAAGTAGAGTGTTTACTTCGGGTGTATGGACCCATAACAGTCTCGAACTATCGGCGCCCTCACTTCGTTCGGGCGCCAAAACACTCGACTGTTATGGGTGTCATACAGCCCTCGGTAAACAATCTACTATTTTGTTATTGACCACCATTTAAGTACTTGAAATGTAATATAAATAAAACCATAGATAAAACTGAAAACGTGTAGCTGGCGCCATCTGTCAACAAGAGCTAAAACTTAGGCCGGCCGGTCGAGAGCGGAGAAATAGTATGATTTGTTTTTATAAAATAAAGAACAAAGAAATATAGTTTATATTATTTATAATGTAGACTTTCATGTCAGTAATGTTTTTATATCGGATAGTTAATTTTAAATTGTTGTAGTTAGTTGTTGTAGAATAGTGTTGTAAAATGTCGTATAGGTACTATCCATACGTGACGGTCATTAGCGATAATTGTGAGGACAGTTTCGACATCTATAGACAAATTGGACATTTTCATTAAATTAGTTTTTAGATACTAAAACATACTTTTTTCGCGCTCGGTGAACACGCCCTTACTCGCACGCACAGTTACACACACGCACGCACATCCCTTTGTTTAATCGCATCGCGATTTCATTTCTATATATATATATATACGCAAAAAAAAAAAACAAGAAGAAATGAGGAAAAAGTAAAGAAAGACGGATATTAGTTATTAGGTAATTAATTTAAATAACAGGTTTGTTTAATGTGAAAACAAAAAAAAAAGTTTGTTTTTGTCCATATATAAATGCATATTATAGTGCTGTTAAATGTGTTAATGTGACAATTTAATTAAAATATCTTAGAGTTTGTTTTGTCTATATATAAATGCTAATATGCATTGCTGGTCAATGTGTAAATTTTATTAAAAGTCTTAAGTTTGATTTTGTCGTTTTTGTCTATAAATGACAAAACTGTCTAGACATATATCAAATAACTAATATTATAAAGAGGAAAGATTTGATTGTTTGTTTTCATGTTTGTTTGTTTGCATTGAATAGGCTCCGAAACTACTGAACGGATTTGGATTAAATTTGGTACACAGATAGTAGATAGCCTGGTTATGAACATAAGATACTTTTTATCCCGATATTCCTACGGGAACGGGAACCACGCGGGTGAAACCGCGAGCGGCCGCTAGTATCACATATGCCCATTATGCTCACACTTTCAGCAGACATATTGAAGTTGACGGATACTTTACAACAGATTAATAAATAGTTACTTAACCTAATCCCCAAAAATATTCCAGGCATTTGGTAAAATAAATTGGCGTGCTTTTTGTTAAATGAATTTGTGATAATTGAGCATTCAGCGACCGATGATATAAAACCAGTTATAACCCAATAATTTCAATTAATATAAAAACGCTTAACTGGTAAATAACATGACGCGCATGATATTACTGTAGTAGTTTTGTCACGATATTGAAATCTGATTAAAGTTCATAATCATAACAAACATTGAGGTAGGTCAACATCAGGGGCAAGTAGGCAGTGCCTACCTCATTAAAAACCTAAATAAATATACCACTAGCGTTAAAGTTAATTTAGTTTTATTTTATTTCTGTTATTCTATAACCAAATTTCTATTCAACACTCATCCATTAAGTTGTTTCTTACGCTAAATAGGCAGAAAGTAGGCAGTCTCCAAATTGCCTACTCGAAGCATGCAGCGTTTCATACAAGAATGCAACATAATTAGAAAAACTATTGCTCAAATATAATCTGGCCACGGCAAAAAAGGCGCTATTTGTTTGTGTAATGTTCTAGCCTATATGTCCGGAATAAATCAGTATAAAGTAAGCAAGCCTACCTGACGAACGAATTTTGTCGTGAATTATTTTGTTGCGGAGTTATTTGAAAACTAGTATTTCCTAAGATATTCATTAGGATGAATGATGTAAAGGGCAATTTTGATCAAAATTAAATACTTGTGACGAATTACGTATTTATTTAGTTATGGGTTTATATCATGTTTATGAAAACAGCTACACAAATTATGCATTATACTCTAGCCAAATCCGATGAAGAATGTTTACTAACAAAACGTTGCGTAGCAACCACTGGCAGGCATATAATAACAACCTTTTTTCTATCAGACAACAGTATACAATTTTTATAATAATTTTAGCAATGCGTTTATTGTTTAATTTAAGTCAAGGGACTCATTGCTTTGAAATAATAAAAAATAGATTTATTTCAGGATTCAATCATTTATTTATTACAAAAGGCTAATTTAACAATTGTACTTGGTTAATACTATTGCGTATAGTATTTTATGAAACCTATAATATAAAGATACAAAAAGAAACATTTACACAAAGACAGCACATTTATTTTGTAAAAATTCCTTAAATCCAGATTTCTGATGAAGATTGTAAGCAATCTTTATTTGGGTAATAACTATTAGTAAACAATCACTAAAATTACATAATGAATAGATTGAATATTACAATCGTGTAAACAAAAAAATACCCAATATCATAAACTATTAATAATTATATGAGTTACTCATCATGCATGATAAATTTTAAAAAGAAAAATATTGCAATAAATTCAAAATGCTATATTGCTTCGGATACATAAGTAGGGTAAATAAAAAATAAGTGTATGTCGCGTTAAATAGTGAATGAAACGGAACGTAGGACTTCCAACCGCGTTCGGGTTATAGTGCAATGATTACGCGACCATATTCAACATTAATCAGGGTAAAGGAACACGAAAGAAAGTGATTGCCAACTTCAGTTGGAAGGTTAGTATATCAGTGCGAAAATGTTCATAATACCTGAGTCCTTTTTGGTTATAGGGTAATAAAAATAATATATGTATACTAAAAATAATTTGAGCTTTATTTATTTTTTTCGCTTTATTACTAAAATATTAACGTTTTGCAAGTGTTTCTAGTGATATATTGCAGAAAAAATATATAACTTAAAGAATTAATCAATAATGTGCAGTTATCTAGTCAGAAATACGGCGTTTAGAAAAAAAAATGTAACCTTAGTTGTGATGACCCTAAATTGGTTTGTTTACATTTATTCGTCATTGGATTTGGCTGGAGTATAGTTTAAAACGTTTTTAACGTTAAAGATAACTTTATAAAATGGTTATAGTAAGTCAACCTTAAAACAAAGATATATGCTATCGCAGACCTTTTTTTTGAACTTTTAATGGGGAACAATTTCATTGTACATGATTTTTACGTAATTTTAACCGTTTACACAACCGCTGATCGTAGGGTGATATCTATTATATATATAGCTTATAACATTCCTCGATAAATGGATTATCCAAATCAATTTTTTTTTTTCTATTTGAACTAGTAGTTTCTGAAATTAGCGTGCTCAAACAAACAAACTCATCAGCTTTATAATATTCCTACTAAATATTACGAATGACTAGCGGCCGCTCGTGGTTTTACCCGCCACGTGGTTCTAGTTAAGTAGGTACCTACTTACCTACCGTAGGAATATCGGGATATTTGTAGCCTATGTATTATGCTGATGTATAAACTACATTACTGTAAAGTTTCATGTTAATCCGTTCAGTAGTTTTGCGTGAAAGAGTAAACAACTTCCATCCATCCAAACATACTTACAAAGTTTCGCACTTATAATATTAGGTAGTAGGATAGGATAAGTGCAAAGCTACCAGTTAGATCTACAGTGCCTACGCTCGACCAATAAACCAATGCATGCCCCTGGTCAACATAACACTTGGAAGACTGCTGCCCGCCCCGTTTAGTAATTAAAGCTCGTACTATTTATGCTGCGAGTTTCAGACGCGCATCAAGGGTTCCTTAATTTAATACGTTTAACCGTTTGTAGTACGTAATAAAAAAAAATCTTTTAATAATTGGCTTAGCATTCCCTTAATTAATTAATTATGTAACTAATTTTGAAATAACACTATATATAGGGAAATACCGATGAATAAGTAGTAGTAGCAGCAAAACCAAAAGACCGGTTTATAGTCAGTAAACTTCACCCTTACCATTATTCACGGCTGCTCTACATACGTTAAGTAAGTACGGCGATCATTTCTCTTTACAAGTTAAATCAAAATAAATAAAACTCGGCGGTAGAAGCTAGGGAGCGAGGATGGCGCGCCCTAAAAGCAAGTTGAGAGAGACGTAAGCAAACGGCAATATCGGCACAACCGAGGAATAAAAAATATTTGGCGGCGGCGGAGCTGTCTGTTCTGTGGCGGGAAGCCAGATTTTCCGTAGACATCACAATAAGGACGGGATTTCGAGAGCAATCTGTGTTGAGCAGAAGCAATTTTGTAGGAACACGCAAACACGAAGACCTGCGCGTCCGTAAAGAAGCAAACAAACTCAATCAGAGATCAAGTCGAGAGACAAAGATTGCTTAAACAATTTTAGCAAAACAGTTAATATGATTATGTGAATTCCAAATCAGATAGCGCTACGAATTACTTGCGGAAGGTGTTTGAAGCGAATTTGCCGTGTTCTGAAGAAGAGGGCGTAACTTAATGATCTCTTACGTACGGCGCTCGGGGAGGCTATATTCTATTCGACGGCAAATTGAATCTGCGAAGAGCTATTAGCCGACACCGCAGCGACGGCGGCGGCGGGCTCCCAGCGCGTGCCAAACGATCGTGCTCATTGCTCGTTCTAGAGATTATACTGTATAAAGACGCAACGATGAATTGTTTAACAAGTGTCTAAGAAAATGTCTACCAGACATCCGTGTTTAGCGTTTGTCTAAGTCACTGTCAAAGTTAAACCCCCCCAAAAGTCACTGAAAAATGCGCAGGCTGCTTCAACGCCAGCAAAATTTCGTAAGATCGAATAACCACGTACCAACTAGCCAACACCTACGAAGACATCACAAACAAAAAAATCTCTCAAATGTTTTTACGCCAATGCACGCAGTATTGTTAAGTCAGGCAAATTAGACGAGCTAAAATGTATGCTAAATTCATTTCAAGAAAATATACAAATTATCATTTTAACAGAAACGTGGATCAAGAGTGCGGAAGAAGCAGATAGACTCCAAATACCATGCTTTACCCATTACTTTAATTTTCGTCAAGATACTAGAGGTGGTGGAGTTTCCATTTTTGTTCACAATGACGTCCAACATTATCATATAACTGATTTTTGTGAGGATGACAACTATTACTTTTATGGGTCCACGTGTCCAGATACTCATTGGATATAGCTGCCACATATAAGCCTGAGAGAACTAATGCAACTAACTTCTTCGAGACATACTCCCTACAGTTACAAAAAATGATTCATCGATGTCAGATCATAAACAAATCTATTTTTAAGTAAAACATTCGAACCTCCTCCACTGCAGAAAGTAAGTTACACTGCTATAGATTATAGTAAGCTCTCTCACATATGGAATCTGAAAACCAAGTTAACGTAAAATCTTATAAAGCTTTGAGAGAAATTTGAAAAAAAAAAGACAAAAACATGGTCTAACTGATCTTTTGTGGTAAGACTGTAAGTATTCCTTAACTGGTGGAGATAAATATTCCAATACAAAAAACACTATAATCTTAATCTTAATCTATATATATATACTTAGTCACCTTTTGAATTCTGTGCCGATTTCTAACAAAAATGAATCAAAGCCTCATCATTATCATAGGTATTGCTTTTAACAACCTGAAAGCTCTTCAAACAAGGGTTCATAATATTTACAAATTCATTAAAAAAGGGCGATATAAAACAGAATTCAGAAAGTAGATAAAAAGTATGAGTAAACATTGAACATACGCGACCTCTGTTGGAATGGAACTTGGAACGTTTGATATTGAAGTCGGCATAATTTATTCTTTCGTCGTCGGAGCAAGATTTTCCGCTTTATTCGAGGAAGCGGTACGAGCGGCGGGAGGCAAATTGGATGGGATTGCGACATATCTTGGCTGGCGGCGAACTGTCGAAATGCACGAGGGAGCACAGAGGGTAAACTGCTCGCATTCCGCCCACAGTGCTTCTTTCGCATCGAAACAAATGTGAACCCATTATGGTTAAGCGTTTACGCATTCAGGCATACATAGTCATTTGGCATAATAAAATATTACACGTATTAAACTATTACCTTTAGGTCCTGCGCACTGGTATTTCTGTAAGATCAACGCTACGAAAAACTTTATTACGATATTACTAAGTAAGACTGAGAACATCAGTTTGGTTTTCCCAACGTTATTAACGTTACGTCCTTTTGTTACGTTCGTTGTATAGTCTTTACATAGTTTAACTGTGGCTAAATTAGATGATACTGTTAAAACGTCATGAATTAATAATATCTTATATCAGACTTG
Organism: Chrysoteuchia culmella; assembly: GCA_910589605.1. NCBI lineage: Eukaryota > Metazoa > Arthropoda > Insecta > Lepidoptera > Crambidae > Chrysoteuchia > Chrysoteuchia culmella. Next base: position 11,787,595 of record OU342651.1, on the reverse strand, counting down.
TCCATGGCATCGACCGTCGTTGTCGGCAAACGCAACATGTTAACCAAATAAAGCTTTCATGGCGGCCAATATTGAGCCGAAATCTGCCGTATACGCCTGTCCCGACCCGGCCCGTTTAATAATTTCACGTTGCGATAGGAAGCCAGCGCAGTTGATTTTATATAATCTTTCACGAAATTCGTCCACGTTAATTAATTTTACAATCTCTGTAATCCACCGATTTCACACCGATATCGGTGCAATTTGTTATTGTTGGTGTGGTTCTTTTAATTAAGAATAGAGATATTAATATCGAAATGACTTTTTATTTTAAATGCAGTGTTTGCAATTTAAGCTGAAGAAAAGTAAGCAACACCGACCACCGTAAATCGTGCTCTCCTGCATTTTATTTTAATATCGCGCCGAGAGCACGCTCGGTGCCTCGGCTATCCGCCTCTCGTCCCTAGCAGCTTTGCGAGATCCGACTGCATTGTGATTCACTTCCGTCTTACTACTTTCGCCGCAATCAGAGTTTTCCTAAAACAACGACCATTTATTCCGACGTCTTGAAGGAAAGTGTTTATGTTTGAAGTTACTTGAACTCGTCTGAGACGAGTAGCGATGTAAATTTATAATTTTAACGATATGAAAGACTAAGTAAACTGAAAGACAAAACTATCGCACAGATGGCAGAGGCACAAATAAAGTAGGTACCTACTGTAATGGAGACAAGTATTTGTAAAGTGATTACCAATAATTAACATTTGATTTACAATACCAACATATTTACGGAAGAGTTTGAATAAATATTCGATAAAATTAATGAGATTAAGAGCGTAGGCAACGTTACAAACAATTGTATTAACGGTTATTAACCCAAAGACAAAAATAGAATCGGTCATGTATCGTTATGAATTGTTTAACATGCAAAGCCTATTCATGCCCAATGTTCATGCATAAACATTTATAAAAACAATATGTTGTATTTACATAAAACCAACATTGATATATTCGATTTCTTTTCGTAGTCAAACCTATAACGTGTCAGTATTTAATATCGAATGCAGTACCAGAACAATTAACAGTATTAGGATCTCTACAAGCTATTTGTCATTAACTCTCAAGCCCCGAGTTATGAGACACAATAAATTTTCTATGTTCTCTGGACACCGTTGTCCTGATAGTAAGTGACGAATGAAATACACCATAGGATTTGCTTTCGCCGTATCCTATAGCGATTAATGGTTTGGTAAACCGCTCGGGATAAGTAAACAGTAAGTACGCATTTCACGCGTGTTGTTTTAGCAACCCGCTCTGAGATGAGGCGAGGCGCGTTGACAAGCAGACTGGCAGTTTGCGTACATTTTATGCGAGAAAGCGGAGCCCGGAAGAGGCACGCCGATAGCTTACGGATTTAGCCTCGCTGCATTTAGACGTGTGAGATCACCCAGCGCATTAGGTTTAATGCGGAACGCTGCTTGGGACGCTTTGTTAAATACTAACATAATAGCAAACATTTTATTTGATCGCATTGCAAGTGAATAATGAAGAACATTCGTGTTATTACAAAAAAAAAAGAGAGAGAGAAAGGGTCGCATAATTTTCTAACATTTATACATTGATACATTATACAACAATAAACTTACATGAGAGTTGACGTTGTTGGGCGGGTGATTCCGTGCCGCGTCGGCTGCCAACGCCGCCAGCGGCAGCCGCGGTTTTGTAGAGAGCGCGTTGGTGCGTGGTGAGGAAGCACATTTTACAGCAGCCTGTAGACAAGGAAGTTTTTCTTTTATTTCCAATCTAAAATTACTTATTTATAAAACAATTCTAAGTAAAAGTCCAGATAAATCTATCGTAACACATAATACTTATGTTAAAACGGCCATGTAAAATGCTTGCTAGTGAAGTACATCTCCATCTAATTTACAAAACGTTTTCTTAAGCGACATAATAATTTAGCAATATGAACCTCGTGAGGCTGCCGAGTAACTCGTCCCACCAACCATAAACTTGCAAGCATTCTCGGGTCGCTGAGAAGCGCACGAATTTTCCAGTCTAAGTTAGTGATATTAAGGTCCCACTTAATCATACTTAGTCTCGTCCGTTTGGCTGACTATGCATGAGTCGAGACGCGAGAACGTACTAAGTACCCTAAGTACCTAACTAGCTTCTCGTTTAGGAGCTTTGCATGTTGCGAAGCGGTAAAGAACTTGTAAACCTCGCTGACTAGTTGGTTAGATAAAGTAAACACTTGCAGACTATGAACTTATCTTGGCACGGTTAAGAGTGTAAATCATGTCTACACTTATGGTAAGAGTTTTAAAATTGAGTAACTGTATACCAACATGACGAATATTCAGATTTAGGTATATCAAATATATATAAACACAATTCAGAAAAATATATCTGCTTTTCTGAAGTACGTACTTTCAGGTAAGATTGATAGACAGTCATATCCTACTAATATTATAAATGTGAATGTTTGGAGGTTTGGATTCGGAACAGATTTGGGTGAAATTTGGCATAGGTACATATTAAACAGAACACGACGCTGATGTAACGGGCGGCCAGTATAATAATTTGATGTAAAGAAAACTAATAAAAAAAATAAAAAGGTTTTCTTATGGATTTATGAAATCAATAAAAAAATAAATTTTCTTCAAGGTGTAGGTAATAAAATGAAACAGAATGTAGGTATAAGTTATAAACCACGTGTAAGCTATTTCAGATCCGCAAATGTCTACCAAATTATAAAATAAATACAAGACACATGAAATTACGAGCTGCGGCCTATCACATCTAAATTGAAATGGTCCACCGGATTCTTAACTGTCTCTCTTTAATCTCTTTTCTATAGTAAAATTATCGTCCCTTTTATCTGAAAAATTTGGGAAGATTGACGTTTATTATGCACACAAAAAGCTGTCCAGGTATTCCTGAACTTATGAAAACAATCAACGGTAAAATAATGTCGTTTTGAAACCTAACCCATCTCTTTCATAGTAGGTGTAGGTAACAACACCTTTTGTATAAAACATAAATAACTAACGGTGTCCCATAGCTAAGGCAAGAAAAGAGGGCGTAAATTTTATATTAAATTACTCCATAATTAATGATTCATAAATAATATTATATAAGTATTAAAAAAAACTAAAATATGTAAACTTAGAGAAGATGTAGGTTACGAACTTAATAACTGAACTGACGATTCAGAATGATGACAAGGGCAAGCCTATTTAATATTAAAAAAAAAAGATGTAGGTAGTAGGTAAGGTATTTCCTGCAAAATGTTTAAATTTTCTAAAATTAATTCAAAAAAACACAGTTCACACACAATTATTAAATCTTGAGCAGCGCCAAAATCATCAATGAATCTCCGGTTGAAATTGACGATCACAATTAAAATCATAGGGGTGACGGCACGTGACCACCGAGGCATCAGCATAAACAAAGATCCCACTGACACATTTTTGAATAAAAAAAAAGTCCGGAGGGTTCGGCAGGGGACACAGAGACGGGGTGCAGGTTGGGCGAGGGCCGCCCATTACCATAACCATTATGCTATATTCCATGCTACCGACACAGCAACTGAACTAAACGACAGATGCTTGTAAGAATGAGCGATATAATTTGATTTTAGCGCCTCGGGACAAAAACGCCATTTATGTAAATAAATATTAGAAGTATTTTACTTTAAATATGGTGCACCATAAAATACAGTTTACATAAGTAACTTTAAGATCATTATCATAAAATCAAGTATACTATTTAACCTGAAGAGTTTGTCATTCGACATTTTAAGTGGCTCGTGCCGTTGCACGTGTTATCGCGACCACCGGCACCGCCTAATGTAATAAATAATAACAATCAACAGTTCCGCGCCACACCAGCGATACTCACACGCTTTGTAAACATTAACGACGTATTAATAGACAACAGGTAAAATAAATGGCTGTCGAAAAACAAAACATTTTGTTTCCTAATTTAAAATTTAAATACTTACATTGTTACAGTTTAAGCTAAGCGTTGCAGTGCAACTAATGAATAATAAATGACACATTGTTGTTAAATGAGTTGAAACTGAAAATAAAAAGTTTGTTGCACGTTTTAACTATAAAAATATAATCACTCGTGTTTTTAACAGTGATGAAACTGATGAAGTTAAGAAACCGAACAGATAAGTTGACTAGAATGATATATTAACTACTTTTAACGAATATGTTAACGATCACATATGAAAGTCAGTCTTTTTTATTATGGCAATACCACAATAATACGGTCATCACTTTATAAAGTATCACAAGCTAATAAGTGAAAGAAAAATCCAAAAGTTCATTTCATAGATAAATCTGGGACGAAAGCAAATTCTCTCAAGAACTTTATGTGATTTCTACCAAAGACTTATACAATTCATTTCAGTCTCATAAAAAAGTTATCACGAATTCGCAGAAATGGGCGAGCTATTTTTCTGACGGCCGGCGGCGGCGCGACGGGCGGGGCGGGCGTTGTTCGCGTGGGGAAAGGACCTCCCAACATTATTTGGATTGTATTAGACTAATGTTACAATAATTAACATCTTGCAAGAAAGAAGAAAATATTATGAGTGAAAGAGCCGTTGGAAAATTACATCAATTAACAAGTTGTCACCAAGTATGTTTACAAGACACCGTCAAATTAGCATCGGTCAATAACTCAGTGGGCCGCGAGGTAATAATCGCCTGCCTACGCCACAAAGTGGTCACACCTCGGCGGGTAGCCTGACGACAACGGTCGTTCGTTGTAATTGCTACTCCAACAATGAATCAATCACTAATGTGACACTCTACTGATACCGATATTATGAACAGTAATATCGCCATAATAGTTGGCTACAGTCATTCATTAACAATAATACGTTCATTCATAAATTAAATAGGTACCCAATAAGAAGTGAAAGTTAAACAAGAGAAGTTTTACGGGCTGATAATGAGAAAATGAATAGGTTTTTTTTATATTAAAGAATAAAACAAAATACTGTACCAATGAGTTAGTTAGTATATCATGCTATCTATAAGAGATTATTATTATGCACCTAATAAATATTAATATTTACTTGAGTATAATTTGTCTAATCTCAATCACGACATTAACGATCTAGTTTACACAATTCTAACTAATATTACAAATGCGAAAGTGTTTGTTTGTCCTTCCTTCAGGCCCTAACTAAGCAACTAATCGACTTGATTTTTTGCTTAGAGTTACTGAAGGGACAGAGAGTAACTTAAGCTACTTTTTATCCCGATATTCCCACGGTAACAGGAACTACGCAGGTTGAAACCGCGGGCGTCCACTAGTCGTGTTATAATTTGAAGCTCACATAAATAGGCAAGGACCGAGATTAGTGTCAGCGCATACTAAATTGCATTTTGTTTTTAATCTGAAGGCAGCCGCAGGCGCAGGCGTGAAGTTCAATTTGCCCGAGCTGTTTAATTAACACGGTGGGTCATTAATTAAGTCATCAGACAAGCTGAGGTTAGAGCGGCGCGGATTAGAATACTGAACTGCATGGTAATGAACATTTATCCCGTTTTGTGCGGCAAATTAATTCTCGCAAACAGCTGTCTTGCTTCATTGCGAATATAATTATTATGTAAGCAGATGATCTACTAAACAATTTAATCCCGCTATTTAATCATATTTGTACATGGAATATAATAATATTATAAAACTTTGGTATTACATATTTATAGTTGACTAGCGGCCGCCCGCGGTTTCACTTGAAGTCCCTATATACCAAATTTAATCCAAATTCATTCTATAGTTTTTGCGTGAAAGAGTAACAAACAAACAAACCGAGATACTTTCGCATATTTGTAAGAGTAGAATTCTTTTGTATTTTTTGCTTACCCATAGAAATGGATATCAATAACTAACTACCCATTAGAAATGTGCGTCGCGCCCGCCGCCGCCGGCAGCCGGTCATTTTGGCTACACCGCAATAAAACGTAAAATCGGCGTGACATTATGTACTTGATTTTTTATACTAAATACTATTAAATTCACATTAAAATATAATATTGGAAATCGGAATGCCTCACTTTGATTTCAGTGAAGTCAGTAAGTACAAGACTCAACAATTATTGAACCAATATAGATACCTACCTGTCTAATGCAAAAGTCGCGGTAACAACGTGATGTTGATGAGATTGACTGTGGTTGAGCCAATGTACTCATTTCTGTAAAGCAGTTTATGAATATGAAAGAGACAAATCGACAGTTTTGGAAAACAATTATAGTTTATAATTACAATTACAATTATAGTTTTCCAAACTCGTAAAAGGCACTGTAGGTGTACCTACTTGTTACCGACACAACTTTTTTTGGCATGGAGGTTTCTTTAGAATTTTCTTAAAATTGGCATCGAGTTCAGGCTCAAACTGCGCGTCCAAAAATCAAGCGATATTTCACGACTGGACAGCTTTTAACCCTCTACAAACCTCAAGCCCGATGTTGCATTGAATAATACAGCCACTTCTGGGACGACTCAGCAAGATACCAACTTGTTACTGGTCACGATTCTGCGCAGAGCCGAGATGCTCATTACTAACAATAATATGGACAACAAGCTTCACATCTTAGCTCATCGTAGTAAAGTTACCCTTTGTCGGTCTTTTACAGACACTGTGCTCAGGAGCTGCATGTGCTCATAGCGCCATCCATCGGATACCCGGACGCTCTGCAGGATATCAAGAGGGTTCTTTGGTAGCTGTTCTTAGCTGGCGCAACAAGCGCTACTAATTACGTTTTTTATAATGCGAACAGCAAGAGAGTAAATTCCCTTCCTGCTACGTCCGTAATCTTTAAGATATAATATCATCTTATCGCAGTCTAGGACTGGGACTTTGTATGAAATAAAATAGGGAAAAAAAAAAAGAGCCTTTGACGAATTCCTCTCCGGTACTTCTTGTTACAAGGTCGCCCGCCGTAGAGTTTGTGAACCGATGGCTTAGCTTCTTTGACATTCACGGGTGCTTTTGACAGCCTAGATTAATAAATTAATTTAATTTAATTGATTAATTTATGATATTAATTTGGACGTAAGCCTGCCCCAAGGTGCGCTAAAAAGCGCGCTCTCCTGCCTTTTTCATCAGCCAGTATCGGTCAATTTTATCAGATCGTTAAGCCTTATATTTTAGCTAAATTTTATACATTTTATTAAAATATAGGTAGAACACCATAATACAAAGCGTTCCCGTAAACTCTTAACGACAGGCAGCTGTTATAGATAGGTAAGGTGTGTAATTAAAAATATGATTTTCTATATGAATTCCGCCTAACAGTCTTATTAAATAGCTAGAGGATAAAACATGATAGAAATCCAATGGGTGAGTGATATGGTTGAATACACATGTTATTAAGAAACAATTATATTCAGTATCACAAAAACTAGAGAACGAGTAGAAAAACCTACAATACATACTTCAGACGCCGCAGTGTAGCAAAAAAATGAAACAAAAACTACTAACAAAAAGAGCTCTAGTGCAGGTAGACACTTAAATCCATTAGAAAAAAATATCTGTTGTTCCCAATCGCTATGCAAGAAAATAACAGCTTATTTAATAAGGCATACAATTATAAAATATTTAAATAAAACTATAGCAATTAGTCCAAATACCAGCGTGATTTGCGTTGTAGAAATAAAATTTGAAAGCCCAATAAGTCATAGAGAAGGCATGGTAACAATTAAGAAAGTGTCATGACAACTTACAATTTAATTGAGCGAGGGAAAATAGTAGCGCGCTCGGAAACAAATATAGAGGGACGTAATCGAAATGTTTGTAAACGGCTGTCGCGGCGCTCGTCGCGTGTCACGAACCGATTACCTGTCCCGCCACCCCGCGATGGGGGAATAAGGCCGCGTTCGCATAAACATTGTTGTGATCCGTAACTTGCTGTGATGTCAACTGTTATTACATTTTTGCAGCTAGTTTAAGCTAGAAACTTTCACTTTTTAAAGTTGTTCAGTAAAGTTTTAATAGTTTTATAAATGAAAGCTTGCTTAGCTTGCCACTAGGCTCACTACCTTAGTGCAATAAAATTATACAACACGTTTTTTCAATATTCTCTCGCTCTAACTCCATACTTATTCAAATAACTGTAAAACACAGTAAAATTACAATCGGACTGCCAATTCGATAAGCATGTTCAAGCGAACAAACTTCTCAGCTCAGCTCTACTACTAATATTAGCAATATTTTGGCTCTGTGAAGAAAGATATTAATAAAGTCAATTGAGGTCTATTCTATCTATATAAAATTACCAATGTATCCAGCTCGTGACACATTCGAATTACATATTGCGAAATTTGCGAAACACGTCGGTTTAATAGCGTATACTGGCTAGACCTTGTTAGAATTGAAAGCACATCGTATTTTCATTATTATTTTGTAACTATTTTTATTCAACTCTAATTGCCACTTCAATACGCCTTTTCAATAGAGTATAAATCAATTCTTCTAACCATGTTGAAACTTAAAATAAAGTTTTTCTTGCTGAAAAGTGCAGTAAGCAAAAGTAACAACTCCTGGTTAAATGTGCTAACCCGGGTTGGCGCAAGTGGGCCTAAGTAACTAAAAAAAATAAAGATACTTATTTATGTAAGTGTATTTTTTATAATAATCTAATATTTATATAAACTAATTATTAATATTAATCACATCAATAAATCGCCTTACGTCACAAAGGATGAGTTACTATATTTTGTTGACATTATTAAATTAATTTAATTTTGTGCACTATGGAAGTATTTAAATTTATTATATTATTTATATTTAAAAAATAGTTGTATTTCCGTTAACCCACAGGGACCGACAGAAGAAGAAAAGTAATAGTAAAGGTTCGAGCAAAAAAGTTTAAACTTAACTTAAATCCAAAAACATGGTGAAGACTTTTTAAATAATTATTAATAATATTATTTATATTTTACTAATATTAAGCAAAAATATTCCAGTTTGCTTGTTTGTTACTCTTTCCCGCAAAAACTACTTAACGGATTTGTGTAAAATTTGGGACACAGAAAGTAGATTAGCCTAGTTTAAAACATAGGATACTTTTTAACCCTATATTCCCAGGGTAGCAGGAACCAAGCGGGTGAAGCCGCGTGCGGCCGCTAGTTATTTTATAAAACATTCAAAATTCCTCCATATAATAGGTTCAATTAGATCCATTAATGGTCTTTTTATTTAGTTTTAGCCTTAAACCACCTTGACACGCGAGCTATTCACAAACTCAAATCAGAGGTATTCCAATAAAATGTCACATTTTACTTAAATGGTAATCGATAAAGGCTCAGGTATAAAAAATGAAATTTAATCGAGGCGCGTTCGTAAAATGAGGCAATTATTTAACATTCCTCGGAACTGCAGTTAATTCTAGCGGGACAGGAATCGCGTAGTGAATATTGATTGAATTAGCTTTAACTAACTGTGGGTAACTAGCGGCTGTACTGTTATTAGATTTAAAAATCGTATTTATTATGCCTGTTCATTTCCATTTGTGGATTCAGTACCTATAGTACTAAAATTACCAAAAATATGGCCCAATACGTCACCAATCCATTAATTTATTGGCCATAAAGTTATCACTCAACTTCACGATTAATGTTAGTTATGTCTGTCATCAAGATCACTGCTACTGAACTGTTAGTAAAAAGTTATCTTATTTCAAAGGAACAATAAGTAATAATTAAAATAATACGATAAATGATTTTGCATGATCATCATAAAACATGTGTGCTTAATGTGTACTGAATCATTTCTCCTCATTCGCCTGTTACAATGAAATAAAACTGCTTATTGCTTTGTCGATAAGAGTTCGAAATGCATTATATTAGATACGGTTAAACGTTAGATCCGATAAGAGTTTGTTGAGTACTGCACTCGTCAGGTCGTCGAGTGTCGAGAAAGGAAAGGAGACGGCCACTGGGACATGTTCACATTCATTCTCGGGGGCTCTCATCAGATTGTTTAATCGAGATGGCTAAGAGCAGAGAGGGCACCTCGGTCGATCGTTCGTGGCAGATCGCCGAGATACGCCGCAAGCTCCCTGCGACCACCCGACAACCTAACCCCCTTACGTCTCTACACCGACATCGCGAATTTCGCCACTTGGGGCACTTGGCACATCTTCTAACGACCTCCTGAAGTGGGTAATACATTTAACATTAAAATCTGGAAAAACGAGGTTATATTCCTTTTTTGATAAAACGTTTCTCTTTGAAAATGGCTTTCTGCTTTGACTATTGTTGGAATATTGTTATCTGAATACATAAGCTGTTTTTAGTATTTTCCATTCAATCAAATTAAATAAGCTGGTATTTCATTTATGTTAATTAAATTTGATTACGATTGTAATAGGATTTTTGTAGTTACCGTATTTTTATATTCGTCCTTCTTATTGGAATTGACAAAACAATAAAACAAAGAAACAACAACAAAAACAAAGAAAAAAGCATTGGATAAAAACAAAGAAAAAAACGTTGGTACAAAAAAAAAAAAAAATTTCGCTACGCTCTAGATAAAGTTATAAAAGATAATGTATATTTGATTAAATGTGTTCTTAACGATGGAACAAATGGCGTCGCAGTCGCATCATGTTTCAAGTAAATCAATTAAGTAAAGCACGACTTTCCACAAGCTAAGCTCGCATTTGCAGTGGTCTTATCAAAGGAAAGCGGTTTTACGATACCGGTAAGAATCCACTCGGTACCGACACAAATATATCTGTCAGATGCAAAGTAACTGATTCCAAAGGGAAACTTAAGGACCGAAGGAATAAATGTCTTATCAAAATTATCTTAATTATTAGTTTAATAGTGAGGTATCGAAATTTACATTTAAAATATAAATTCTAGTTATTTTACCCGCGACTTCATCTGTGTGAAATTAAGCTATACCGCGCTCTCCTTACCTAGAAACTTCAAATTTCTGATTGACAAAAAGAAAGTATAGATGTCCCGTCCATGTCCACAACATAGTCTTATCTATTCAATATGCCAAGAGTCATTAAAATAAGGTCAGTGATTTAGGTGTGAAAAGGTAACAGACAGGTTTAGATAGTTTTGCGTTTGCAATATTGTATGCAGTTTAGTACAATTGATTTAATTAATATTATGTATAATATTTTGGAATGCTATAGTAGGTACTATTTCCAACACGCCGCGCTTTTATTTTGTATTTTTGTTGGTTCTTTAATATATAGTCTAAACTTAGGCAGAATAGCCCATAACTCAAGCGTTAGCTTAATTAATCGTAATATTAGTCAGGTTCCGGAAAATGAGATACAATAGATATTCCATTGTTGCCAGGACTGGATGTCTGGTTTTTATTTTAAGCATTAAGTTATATTGATAAAATTAAGATCAATCTTAAAAAGTCTCAAGCCTTACTATTTCTGCTCTCTTTACTATTAGCACACATTTTAAAAGATCCTACTCTCCTTTCAGTATAATATTAATGATGTTTCTCTGTTAATTAAAAGCTTACTTATTTATAAATGTTGGTGCTGAGCTATCTTTTTTTTACCAGTCGCTTTAAACCAGACGCGAAATAGAGAAAAAAGGCCACTTGGATTTTGAATTTCATGACATACAGTAGTCTTCACATTTCTTCCCCCACAGCCGGATCAATGTAATACGAAAATTCAAATTTTGGTACAGTAGTTTGACGCGAAAAGATAACATACAGATTACTTATTGGAATAAGTAACCCAAATTATAAATATAAAAACAAAAATTAACACCACACGACCATAATCTTTTCTTTCAACGTTTTCAAGAGATTTACAAAGCTTTGATATTATGAGTAGGTACTTGATAACGTGGTTCTCGAAGTTCAAGACACTTCACTCGGGCGTTGAAAATCTGAGTGGCGTAATAAAATACGAAAAGCATCCTAGAGGTAATAGAGGCGAAACGTAGCGGTTTAAAGTTGGGTCAGGTAAGTATTTATGACTAACACCGAGCTCCGCGCACTCCCCGGGGATATGTAGTAGGGGTGTCTGGAATCGTTCAGACATCGCTCTCGATCTTTACAATCTTGTTTCGCTTAATGCTTTGACACACGAATGTACAATAGGGAACACAGATAAAAGCGTTTTATCTTGGGACTTTCTTTTGATTAAAGAGGTTTAGCAATTCTCATGTTTTTAACGTTTATTAATTTCTCAATTTTAGCGGTGGTAAGTAATATTGAATTTGGAAATATGTATACCTATTGAACTGAGTATTGGTCGCCCGCGACTTCTTACGCGTGGTATTTTTCGTTGCATAGTTTCGTCCCCAATGGTAGTAGATTTGATTTGGAAAAGGATAGCCTGTCCCTCTCATCTTTCTTTAAATAAAAATTATCATAATCCGAGTCCAAGAGACCAGACAGAGCGTGTCCAATAAACTAACCATTTTACGGAATTTATAGTTAATTAAATGTAACTACTTATAAAATATTTGTATTTTAATATGTCTCTAGTTTGGCATAATAAACAACGAATTTAATTTAGACAATCTATTATATTCCATATTCGTAAAAGTTAAGTAAATCAAGTGGCGTGTCTCACCTTGTGATTAAGATATCGCAAATCCACCCTTTTAACAAGATAAAAATACCCCAAGAAGAAAATAGATCCCGAGTTTACTCCAACAAGATCCGATGTCTACAATATTTCACGCCCGCTAACTTCTTCATGCCATATCCAATCTTTTTCGACCGCTTATCAGGTAGACGGGCCTTGTCAAACTTTTCAAATTAGTGTTGAATATGCTTTGTGTTTTATTTTTAACAAGTTACCCAGGTGGTCCGATGCCGATATTACTAACGAAAGTTTTTATCTCGCTATATAACAAGTGCCTTAAATTTCGTAAAACAACCGACTTGACTGTAATCGGCTTTTTTGAATCTTGGGCGATTTTGTGTTTATATTTTTAATCTGTAATTGGTCCTCTATTGGTCACGGAACCACAGATTAGTATAAAATAGTTACTTCGTACAGAACGAAAAGGACATTCAACGAGTGTACTGTGGGAAAAATGTCGAGCACCGCAAATGAAATACTTTTCATTGCTCTGCGGGTGTTAAATGATAGGGTCACGCTTCGCTGTATTTAAATGTTTAAATTTTACGGGCTGCGGTGACAAATCAAGGCGACAAAAAGCAGTCAATGCAACTGGGTGCTTCTTGATTAAGCAAAGAAAAAATCGATAATACCTATCGTGTGAAACTGTGATTTATCATTATTAGAAAAACTGGATTCTTACCATATTTGTTTTTGCTTGTGAGTCCCCGATATTGAATTATGTTTTGGTTTGTCGTTGGAAAAACCACATTTAGATAAAAGTAACGAGGTACTTATATATAAGTAGCTACAAACTATAGTTAGCAAATAATATTTTTATCGTTCTAAGTTAGTCTTTATAATCTTTGTAACAAAGACCTACTCAATTTACCATTGAATGTTTGAACCAATAAACTCGGAACCGATTTACTTAGAAAACACAGGTTACTTTTTATCCCGATATTCCCACGGGAACGGGAAACCGCGGGCGGCCGCTAGGATTATAAATGCGAAAGTTTGTGAGGCTGTTTGGATGGATGTTTGTTACGCTTTCACTCAAAAACTACTGAACCGATTTGGATAAAATTTGGCACACATATAGAAGATAGCCTGGATTAAGACATAGGCTACTTTTCTCCCGATATTCCCACGGGTACGGGAACCAAGGTGGTGAAACCGCGGGCGGCCGCTAGAAGAATAATAATTTGATTTGATATTAGAATTTATGTCCTATTATGGTTAAGAAATCGTAAGTGGTTTTACAAATCAACGCACGACTTTTAGTTTTGTATTAAGAGCTTTTAATTTCCAGTTGAGATTATCTATTACCGTAATTTTATAAATTATTAGCAACCGTCTATTTATATCGCCGCGAAAACTTTTTCAGAGACACATACAACAAATCTATTATTTATTTTCGTGGCAGTGGCAGTTAATTACTATGACTAGTTTTGCATGATTATTCGTCCCACATCAAAACTTATTCCGTATTAGGGATAGATATTAAATGGAAAGTATGCATATAAATAAATCTCTGGAGGCTTGAAATAAAAAATCTTTAATGAGTACCACACACGAGCGACAGTCGTCAAATAAGCCTAGAATCACGACGACGAAGTTAACTCCAATCAAATAACACTTTGTAATGTAATGTAATTTTACAGCATGTAGTAAGGTTATCCATGGAAAAATAATACCACTAGGTAATTTGCCTTCGACGTAACCACAAAAAGAACTGGTTTTGTGTAGAAATTAACTTTCAGTCATTGTAAGCAGAAATTGCATAAGCGTTGCAGACCGCATGTTGTGAATTAAATAGGAGCACAGGAACCTGTTCAGACCTATAATATACGCGGCCGCTGCACCAAAGAGCCACAAACGGCAAGCCTGTCGCCATAATTTAAAACGATAGCACGGAGTGTAGTTTTATTGTGCACATACGAGACTTCAACGTACACAACATATTGCCATTTGAGGACGGCGCAATAAATGAGCACAAACGAGCGAAAGCCACTTAGACCAAATTTACACTTTGTGGGAGACCGCGACTGCAGTCGCAGAGAGCGACAGCGGCGCGGCAGGCCCGCAGGCGCGCCTGTCAGCTGCTAGCTACCACAATACCTACACATACATGTACATGTACACACAGTAGGCGCTAACAATACGTACCCCATAATAAACTATATTAGAAATCTATAAATATTACTCTCTCAAACAACTTTCACTAATTCTAGCCTAATAATTACATAGACACTGATTTTAAAGTCATTTGCACAGGGTTCATTCAATGGGTCAATGCACTTCCGAGACGACGACGTCCAAAGCGATTACAGAGCGCCGTTTTTATAATGAGACTTCAACTTAGGGACAAATAAATAAATAGCTAGTTTATAAAAAAGGTTTAAATGGAATAAACAAAAAAATCACCAATTAGTTTCTTGTAAATTGTAAAGGTTATCTTTATTACCTACCTGCCTTTGTTGGACTGCAAAAAACTGCAAATTAGATTGATATGATTCAAAGTAACGTAAAAGGCTAAACATGCATCATTTTCATTCGCAATTATCTTTACTTTGAAACCTAAATAACAAAGGTATATCTGACTCTGTATATGTAAACAAAATGTAATGAGCTACTAATGATCTTCATAATAGGGTTTGATAATTTTCGGTCAACATGAAGGTTTTCATTGTTTTAGTCAGTTGAACATTACATCTATCTAATGATCAAAAGATAACCTTCTGCACTCACCTCTAGATCTTCATAGGTGCGAAATGCCATTATGGCGAAACCATCGATGATATCCTCCTCTCCCAGCGGCTCTCTCGACTTCTTTCTCCTGGCCGGAGGACGAGGCGGCTTCTCTCTCGCCGGAGACTCGTCCTCGCCGCTGTCCCCATCCTTAACTTTGCTCTCTCGCTGTGCTTGCATGCGCTGTGCCCGCTCCCTTCGCCTATTTCTCTGATTGCGCTGCTTCACTTCGTTTTCCATCGTTCGCACATTATTCGATCGAATCACCCGACCACCGTATTTCACTACACTAAAGTCCGCACTACACTTGTATCACACATGGTTATCCTTGGTTTCTATGCGATGCTAATGGAGAAATTACAAATCTTGCACACAGAAAAAGACACTAGCCGTTTCCAATGGCGGATTGTACACCGTTGCCGCATTGCAAGTAAAATGGCCGCGTAGCACCCGACTGGCTGTCTTCTTACACATTCACGTAAACGGAGGCATAATTACACTTAAACTAAGACATATTACAATTTAATTCAACAAGAACTAAGGCAATAATAAGTTAAATTAACTTTATACATTATTCTTTGTGTTCAGAATCAGTCAATAGTCAATACAATGAAAGGTGTTTCACGACGCTAGCGCTACGTTGCGGTCGCGATGGTGAACTAAATCAGTACTGCCAACATGACCCATCATACATTCCGCGATATTGGGCGTCATTGGCAATGTGGCGTTTGCTCTACTACTCTAACAAATAACGCCGTCTTTTTCTACGTCATAAAATAATATTTATCAATATAACACACATGTAAGTATTAAAATAAATTAATTTATCAATTCATAGTTAGCTTTTTGTTAGCACAAGAGACGACTATGATGTGCAAGCAAGAAAAATAGTGTATTTATGAAAAAAATTGTAATTACTTAGTTGAACTTTTATGTTGGCATTACGACATTGGCTCATTTTGTTTGTGTTGTTGTGTTTTCCATCTACGCATCTTGTGTTTTTATCCGAGTGTTCTATTTTGTATGCTCGTTCGAGTCTCGCTCCTTCAGCAAACGACACAGTGCGAACCAAAAGTTTGTGTAGAAATTCTAGTTTCCATTGCTATGAAGTTTGAACGTGTCGAATTTGACATTTTACGTTTTGATGCGTTCACATTTTTTTAGAAACAAACAAACAACGCTGCGTTGCGTTCAAGTTATTTTGAATAAATAAGTGTTGGAAATTAATGATATGGTCACAGTTTCAAGTCAAGAATATCATAGTTTTATCAATTTATGGTGTGTTTGATAAGATTAGATTTTTTAAAGGTTCATTAATAAATATTGAAGTAATTAAAAACATTAATTTGGAAGTTTGGAGTGCAATACAACATTATTATGAATTATGATTTTGAGTTTTTGCATTTTCAATGTTATTTTTATACTAAGATAATTTTGCAGCGGGTTGCGGGTTCGAGCCCCGTCTGAGAATAACTTGTGAGTGGAGGCAGTTTTTCCCATATTTTTCTATAAAAAAATAGAATAAAATATATCTTAGGAGCGGTTATGAATTATTTTACATTTTCGCGTAGGCATAACAGCAAAATTGCTGAATGCGACATGCGTACTCATAGATCAATTCAATTTCAAGGGCGATAAATTCTTCAATATGAAAATTTTGCTGCAAGTGGACTTCAGTGATTTTTGATGGGTTTTCAATCTTACTTAACACTTCGTTGATATTAATTTCAATGATAAAAAAATTATTTTTAGTTTTTTAGCAGCTTAACCAAGCTACTTGGTTGGTAGGTACAACATTAATAATGAATATGTACAACTACATTGACTACGAAAATAGGCTTATTTTTTCTTTTTGAGTAGGGTTTTATTTTGTAGAATTTTTATTAATAATTTTTTTAAGTTGGATTAAGTCGTAGGTATTTGACACAGTAATGTTATGGGCTCATATTTACTTTAGTTGAATCTGCATTCAGGGGAATGGGTGTGAGGGGGGTGGAGGGGGCTGCTCCCCCATGCCCCCACCAAAACACTTATTGCGGTTAGCTTAGCCAGAATAATTTTTTGTAAGTAGGTACTAAAATTTTGATGTAAGTACCTATACTTACATACAACTTTTTTCATTAATTTTTATACATTTTAAAAATTAATTTAAAAAAATATGCGTTGTCGCGTTAAATGCTTTGGTGAGGGGGAGGATTGGGGGGCAACCCCCTCCCCCCCTCGCCCCCATTTCCCTAAATTCAGTCAGACTCAAATAAAATAATTAGAACCATGCTATGCTGTGTTTTGGAATTCCCGAAAATCGTGAACTACCTAGGCTACCTATCTTAATTGTCGGGTCGGTCGGGCCCGAATGTCACGTGATGTGTCGCAACGCAATGGACAATGGTACTGAACTGACTACTGATAGCCCACCCAACAAAGGAGTTAGTTGTAGAGTGCGTGAGTTGGAAGATAATTTTGCTCTAAGACGCACCATTTTGAATATATTAACGAAAAACTGAAAAGTGGGATCTTTCCCCCTCTCCTCACTCCGGCACACCTCCTATTAGCGGGGATTTTAATATGTTTACTCCCTAAGCACCTTGAACAACAGCTTTCTGAAGGTTCGCTTAAGTTCTAGCTCACGCACTCTACACCCAGTGGCGGCGCTAGGCGTCGGCGACGTCGCCTCGCGCCTGAGGGGGCCTCGCAATCACAGTTACCGTCAGTAGCCAGTACAGGAGAGAATCTTCACAGAGTTAAAATTTAATAAGACCTACTTGAGACGCACGACGAGCCAAGAAAGACTATCTGCGTTATCAGTTCTATTAGCGGCTAGTCTTAGCTATAGCATGTAATCCTGAAAAAATCAGTGAGGCTATTTTGGCATCATTTGATTAACAATAAAACTCCTTTAATTCGGCTCATGTACTTTAACGTTTTCTTTTTGACTGAGAAATAAAAGGGGCCTCGCAAACCTGATTTCGCCGACGTCCACGTGCGGTCTAGCGCCGCCACTGTCTACACCCCATTTTGGGCTATACGTTGAGTGGACTATAAGACTGCTTAATGCGAGTTTTTCTACTCACGGAAGATCGTGAACGCGTGGATTTTGTATGAAATCAGCGGCCCGGCTTCTAGCGGATTACGCCACGGATTACAACAACGCCATACAATAACTAACGCTCTCACTATCGACTGAGTAGAAAAAACCCCGCACTAAGTTCGTTTCTACGAAGAACTAGAAATGATTTACGATCAAATCCCCCAATACGATGTTAAAATTTATGGCAGAGCATTTAAACGCCAAAATTGGACGCGAAACTATAGGCGCTCACAGTAAACACTTATTGTCTAATGATAATGGTGTGAGGCTTATCAGCTTTGCAGCCACAAAGTCAATGGTTGTCAGAAGTACTATGTTTCCCCATAAGGATATACACACAAGGGAACGGGAAATCGCAGATGGTCACCGTTAACCAAATTGACCACATGCTAATTGACACTAGACATATGAGTACTAAGTATAGAGGATATTAGAGTGTTTCGAGGGGCTGACTGTGATAGCAACCAATTATTTAGTAGTAACTAGTATTAAATTAAGATTAAAAACAACGCATCGGGAGCAAAACACAAAAACCTAGCATGAATTTGGAAAACCTAGGAAATGAGACTATTAGGCAGAAGTTTCAATTGGAAGTAGAGAATAGATTTGCAGCGTTAGCAATTGACAAATATATTGAAATGGAATGGGAACGAATGAAGGATGTAGGCCTCCGGGTACTAGGGAAAACGAAATGCGTAGAAGAAAGAAATGGTGGACAAAACAATGTGATGATGCGCTGGAAGAAGGGTGAAGGTATAAAATACTAGCAGAACAAGACAGTAAGTGGGCAGTCAAATACAAAGAAACACGTGCTGAGTTTAGACTGATACAAAAAGGGAACATGGAAGGCTTACTTCAAAATATGGAAACTTTCATCAGGGCGAACGCCTCTAAAACTTTACCAAGAGGTCTAAAGACGGGTAAGAAAGCGTACCAACCAGTAAGTCAATTTCTAGAAGATGAACAGGGAAACCTGGTATCCGACTCGGAGCAAGTTAGAGAGCTCTGGCTTCAGTACTTTCAACAGTTGCTCAATTGCGAATCAGTCTCAAGCAGACATACATTATCACCGGTGACCGACTCTCTGCAACTGATTCCTTTGTGGAAGACCCAACTCTGGACGAAGTACGAAAGGCAATAGTGAGTTTGAAAAATAACAAATGCCCTGGAATTGACGGCATATCGGCTGAAATATGAAAGAAGCAGCTCAAGCCCGTTTATACAACCTCATTAAAAATATCTGGAGAGTTGGCACTAAGGCGAAAATAATGGTGTGCTCTACTGTCGGAGGCCAAGACCCACTTCGGGTCCCTGAGCCACAGCAGTTACTTACTGTAAGTAAGTAATGCACTCTTTATAAACCAAGGCTGAAAGGAACACTAATCGTAATAAAATAGGTACATTGTTATGTTAACAATTAAAATAGTTTTAGTTATAATAACCAAACTGATGGTTCATGAATGCCTGCCCAAGGATTTCAGGAATGGACTAACTTAATGGAATGTGATAAGAAATGTTTATGATAATACAATAGGGTGAACGATGAACTCACTCACTATGATGTGAATGAATGGTGGTTGATGATGTTGTGAATGTTTATAAAACTAAATGTTAGTTTATGGTTAATTTAATAAATGGATAGGGTCACCGTTCGATGGAATGATTTGGGAGTGGTGATCCTCTGATAGAATTTTCACAGCGGGGTAGTATAAGGATGTGTGTACTAGAAAAAAAAACAAAGTTTTTCATAATATATATTTCCTATAAAAAATATATTATCATTGTTGGTGGAGATTTCTTTAGTTAGTCACAGAAATCTCCACAATGCTTCTCGAATATGTTTTTAAAAGTAACTTAATGATTATATCTAGTACTTATAAATAAAGTCTAAATAAAAATTGCTTTTAAATTGTCAATATTTTCTTGCGAAGAGCTCGGTGGCGCAGTAACAAGTAACAACATTTAAATAATTAGAGTCGATATTCTCTAGTTTTTTTTTAATATAATTAAGTCATTTTATGAACTTTCCTAAATATGAAGAAAGGTACTTATAGTTAAGACAACCTCCCTATCCTATTTTGTGTAAATCTATGCAAACGAATTTATGAATATTAATAATGAATGAAGTGAGTTTGATGAAGATGTGTGAAGATTGAACCCATAAACACGGTGGCATAAATAATGAGTATTTAATCAGTATAAAACAAGCACTCTCGAGATGAACCCGCGTTTAACGAAAACAGTCATTATCAAGTGTGCTTAGTATAATATCAACTTTACTTTTTATCAAGGCATATCACGGCCGTGGATCGGAGCCTGTTTCGTTGATTTATAACATAACAGCTTATCGAGTCTAGTTCAAGGTAAATATTGTAATAAAATAATATTAACATATATAACATAATAACATGTTTAATTAATCAAAACATCGATTTTATATTGTTATACAAAACTAGTGAATGTACACCTTCCAGTGAATGAACAGAGGTGAGTTTTTTCAATAAAATAAGTTACGAAGTTAAGAATTAAAAAGTTAAGATTTCTACCAAACGCGTTTTTTTAAATGGTAACATTTTTCTATGTAAGAATGGCCAAACAAACTTTTATTTTGCAAAAAAATACGATTTTCTTATTAACTATATCAATAAATGACAAATTGTTCATTTATATTAATCTTAAATAAATGTTGAATACAAAATAGTGACAATATTATGGTAAAGCAAATCTGATATAGGTGCTTATAATTTTTAAAGTTCAAGTTTCCTTAAGTGAAAAATAATTGGTCTTGGTGAAAAAAACGGACGCCGTTCCTTGGGCGCTCGCTATCCAACTCCCCGAAAGCTTGAGGCAGTCAAACTATACCATTCACTAGTACCTAACTGTTCTACGGTCTTCTAGCGGAATTAAAAGCACTGCAAGGCTTATGTTATGGGATACTAGGGTAACGGATATAAATAAATATAATTATACCTATATAAGTATTTATGCGTAGAAATACATATAAACGTCCATGACTCAGGTACAAATGCTCGTATTCATCATACAAACATTTGCCTCTACCGGGATTCAACCCGGGACCTCAGTGTAGGCGACACCTTGAAACCGGTGTACGTACCACTCTACCACGGAGGTCGTCAAGTTTCTTGAAGGTTAACCCTCTTTTATCTTATATATAAAATTCTCGTGTCACTGTTTTCGTTCCCATACTCCTCCGAAACGGCTTGACCGATTCTCATGAAATTTTGTGAGCGTATTGAGTAGGTCAGAGAGAAGTTGTTTTATTTCAACTATTGAGGAGTTCGATGGCGCAGTGGTTTTGATAGTTGAGCTACTTTCGCAATGTTCGGCCGCAGCGCAGGATGGGTGTCCATAGCAACGGGAGATCTTTACATCATATTTTTTTTGTATAATCTCGAGATCCCTCGTCCTCCCACGGTAAGGCTAGTGAAGCCGTAGATCACACATTTGCAGTTGTTTACACTTAGGTACCAATTCGCATTAGGATTACGTAGATAGTGGGTCATGGTCTAACGTCTAACTTTTTCTTTTTAACCGGCTCTGTGGTCTAGTGGTAACAGCCACCGTTATCAGACACAGAGGTCCTGGGTGATTCCTAGTGGGGGTACATACTACAAACATTGTATTCTGTTTGTCGGTGGCAGGACTTGTTGTAAGTGCGCCTGGCTAGCTACCACCAACGGCGCCATAATAACAATCTTTTCAGCATTGTTGTGATCCGACAGTTAGAGATAAGATAACCAGTTTCTCAGGTTTTGAGGATTGCGGGCGAGTCATGCTTTTCTCACCGTTGTTAAAAAAATGTTAATTGTCTTTCTTACTAGGGGGGCATTTAAAATGTGTGATGGAGACTAAATAGGTACATATTTGATTCATAACATAACTAATAATAGAAACTACCTATTTTGTTTCACTGAAAGACATTGATGCCAGTGTTTAATTAGCTTTTAAAATTCTTAAGGCAGTGTTAGGCTAACGTTCATAGTGCTATAAATTTTTTTTCTAATAATCTCTTATATGATCGAAAGATATGAGTGTCTAAATAAATACGGGCTCTCCTGTTCTATCGAAGTTACCGCTAGCTAGCAAATATGGGTAACAATATTAATCAATTTATTCTGTGCCATTATAGTTATTAGTACAAGTAAGCCGTCGTGCTCGACCTCAAGTGCTAATACGATTATTTTTACTGGCTTGCCATGCTAATAAACCCGAGACCACCAGCCGTCTGTTTGTTTTCTTTTTAATTTTAAACAGCAAAGGCATAATGCCGAGTGCACACGAAGGGGTGCGGGTAACGAAGTAGGTAGGCACCGCTGAGCGACTTTTTTATGCTTTTATTTCTTTGGGGCTGTCTACGAACTCCCCTTCTAAATAAAATTGATTTATATGACCGTACGTAGTGATTTGAAAATAAATTTCCGCATTTTTAACGGATCTTTTACGGAGTAAGAATGAGAAATTGTGAATGCTAATTCTTTTTTATGCTGCGGTATGGATGATTAAAGGCAAATAAATTAATGTACCATGACCCGACTGAAGCTGTACATAGAAATCGCAGATAAGTTAACAGGTGGTAGTATTAAAAATATATTATTAAAACACTAGCGGCCGCCGGTTACACCCGTGGTTGTGGCGTGGTTCCCGTTGCCGTAGGAATATTGGGATAAAAAGTAGGCTATCTAAGGTGCTATCTTTGTGCCAAATTCCATCAAAATCACTTAGTTTTTGCATGAAAGAGTAACATTTAACAACTTTCGCATTTTTTATAATATTATCAGCGTCCATGCATGGCTCACAAATTATTGTGAATGAAAATGCTTAAAATGATTCTATTGAATTATTTTAGGAGGCGCCCCTTTTTAACCGACTCAAAAAAGGAGGAGGTTCTCAATTCGACTGTTTTTTTTTTTTTTTTTTTTTTTATGTATGTTCTACCATAACTTCGCCAGTTGTTAACAGATTTTTATAATTTTTTTTTATCTGAAAGAAAATGGTTTATGTGTGGTCCCATATAATTTTTACGAAGATCTGGCTAGTAGTTTTTTCATAATCTTGAAAAATATCAATCACCTTTTGGCAAGTTGTCGTTTACCTAGATGACATTGTTGTGTATGGGCTGATTTTTAGTGTAAGTAACGGCACATGATGTAACTAAAAAATCTGAAATAAAAACATTTTATAAAAAAAATTCAAACAGACTTCAAAAAGTAAAAAATAAAACTTCGGTAAAGAGTCGGTGCTAGCTAGTTAAGGCCAAAAAAAAATATAGTTAATAGAAGTGCAATGTAGAATGCCCTGGCTGGCACCGACTCCAAAAGTTTTATTTTTTACTTTTTGAAGTCGGTTTGATTTTTTTTTATAAAATGTTTTTATTTTCTTAAATAGACGATTTAGTGATTTTTCGGAGGTGGTAATTGTTACTATAATCAATGCTTTTTTTTGTATGAAAGTTACTGATTTAGAAGCACAGTATCCTAATGAAGTGCACGTAGGACATAGAATATAAATTTTATTCATATTTTTTAAATATTAGTAAAACTTTACATAACATTTTTCAAAAATACGCGTCTGAGTATAAAGTAAAGTAAGTAAAGTAAAGTAATCATTTATTCGGGGTTTCACATAAAAACATAACATACTTAATCTACAGTGAGGTACAAAATTAAGTTACAACGTTTCAAGTAAGCAAAACAAATATTTTGGTTCAGAGTTATTTCAAAAAACCTTGTTTTGTGATTGATCATAAATTGAACGAGTGCATGTAGGACGCCAAATTATAAAAAAAAACATAGGAAAAAACGTTTACGAAAATCACGAAAATTTTTCTTATGGACTATTATATTTCTCGATAAATAGATGACATCTTCCGTTTTAATATGTATTTACTGAATAAACGACAAGTCTTGCTTATTATTTTAAGATTAGTTTCATATATAAATATTCTTAAAGTAACTAATAGTACAATTTTCAAGATCAGTCAAAATATAAATGGTTTTAGACTTAAGTATTTCAAATCAGTGCGAGAGGCGCTTTTCGAGAGTATGGACGTACCGCTTGCTCCTAGTCCAGTGTCGTCATTGTTTAGATTTGTTCCTACTTGTCAAGATTCGGCCGCAATTGTGTTTTTTTTAGATTTCCGATGAAACCAATCACGAACATATTTTTCTCTACCTTTCTTCGCGCATTTCACGAGCATGGCGCTCGCACATAAAGCGAAAAGTTAAAAAATTTGCTAGGTATTTTTTAATTCTGCGTACTTAGGTGCAGAACCAAGGCCATTTATTTGTACCTACAATGTCTTATCGCAATAACTACCAAGTATTTTGTGTAACCAACCTACGTCGCATTAGAATAATGTCGGGACATCTGAACTAGAAACCGGGAGTTTTGTCAGGATATTTTAAGTATACCATGGTATCCCTAGGCCCCCCATCAACAAATTTTATATAACACGACCGATACATCTTGGCAGAGTGGTAATTATTTGATCATAATTTATTTGGAAAATTATTTTTACCACATATTATATTTAATCATTTGGGATGTTACTATGATCAGTTGAAAAATGGCAATTATAAATGACTACCGCCAGCGGTAAAACATGAACAGTAATAAAAATATAAACTAGCGGTTATTTCATCATAATATAAGCAGTCTAAAATAAAAATGGGCAGGAAAATTACGGAATGGGCAGCAAAAATGACGGAGTGGGCAGTTCGATAAATAGTTCGGCAGTTTACGGTGAGCGGTAACACTAGAACATTACGTACTTCGGTTGCAAAGAGCGATACGCCTGGTGACGTAGTTGGCTAATTACAAGTTCATTAATCCATACACTTTTTAATGTTAAATCACTTACTCACCATAAATGTTTCTACAGGTAGGGCTGTCTAGGTTTTAAGTGAAATTCTGATATACTTATCTTTTTACAATATTAATCTTTAAGATTCATTTCATATAATTTTGAATTTGATCATTCTGTTCCCCATTCCTTAGCCGGGCCGGGAAACATACATGACATTTTTCAAAAATACGCGTCGAGATTTTTGATTAGTCGATTTTTCCAATATTTTCTTATTAAAATTTATCATAAAAGATAGCATTGAAATGCCAACAAAAACATAGTAATCGGTATGTATGCGCTTTGAAAGTATGTTATATTATATTGCTACTAATTTAATTAATATATAATTTCTTTAGGGTAAAAGTGCCGTTTGGTCGTCACCAAACGGCCTAAGAATACACGTGTCGCTCCCTTACATGCCTGGGATGTCGTAAGAGTCGACTAAGAGGCTCGACGCGTTGATCCGTGCGAGAGTAGGAAAACTTGAAACAAACCCTCTACCAACCCGTCTGGCCAGCGTGGTAGCAGTACGCTAATAACCTCCTATGAACGCCACAATAGACGGGAGCTAGGAGAGGCCTATGTCCAGCAGTGGACGTCCACATGCTGATGATGAGGGTAAAAGTAGAGTTAATCTGTTTACGTGTGGGTTATTTATTTATAATTGCGTTACCTATGCGTATTCTATCAAACTAGTTTAGCCTATATATAGTTTTGTAAAAGCACAATTTAACTCTAAAAAAATTGCATTAATTTACTGTTCAGCAATTAACGTGGAAAAAGGTTAGAAACAGAACAGACGAACAGACAAGAGTTACTTTTACTTACGAGTATGTAATATTAGGTACGATGTCTATTGAAGTAATGCATAGTGAAAAATTTGGACGTTAAAATATAATCAAAGTATCAACTTTATTTGTGTCCTACTTTATTTAGTTTACGCATTCGCCTTTATTTACTGGAACTTTGGTAAGATCGCGTATTAAAATGTTGTCTTGGAACGCACAGTCTTTATCGTTTCATTACTTATTATTTCCTCCTCAAAATTTAAATTATCTGCACATTTGAAGTGCGTACATTTTTTCAGAAAAAAATATAATTTCCAAAGCTCATTTCTGATATTTCCATTGGGGTTGATGAAGCAAAATTGTTTCATTTATGTGAATAAAAATTAATATTAATAAAACAACGGCCGCTCTGTAAAATAATTATTAACATGAATTGTATGCTCGAGCATTTTAAATGTAAATTGACGGGCTTTGTGTTAATACTGTTTATTACGCGATAATATTCCAACGTTCACAATAATTTCGGCTCGATGTTTTAATTTGGGATCCTACATAATTAATTTCGTTTATTACGTTCCGCGGATTTTAACATTGTTATGTTTGGCTTATATTCGCCCTACTTCAATATAATATGGAGTCATGTATGGGTTATGTAAGATGGGTACCTAAGTACATCTATTAGGCACATCATGTCAAAGTCAAAATATTTTTTTAAACTCATAAATCCTCCGTTGTTCATAAAATATCATTGGTAGTATAATAGAAAAAGTTGAGAATTTTAAGCGATATAGTACCTACTTAACAATCTTAAAAATTAAATCAATAGTAGAAGACAGCACTAATTGTATCCTGAAAATATAGTCGGCAATTTATAAATATGTTTCAAGTACCGTAGTAATTGAATTTGGCATGCATTGACTTTGTATACTACTGGTATTGTATAGGACTATTAAACTAAGTATGAACACAAATGCTAGGTAAGTATATAAAAAAAATGTAGATACTTGTACATTAAAAAATAACTTTACCTTAAGACATACTTTAAATAAGGTATTTATTTTTGTTAATTATTGGCCATTGCAGACCAAATGTAGAACATGACTCAAAAGGACTTCTAAACTCACTCACATTCACATTTCACTTAAGTCATGCTTATTCACCTTGGACGAATTAACCACTAATTCGTCCAAGTTATTCACCTATAAAATTCGCAATTGCTATTTCAATCTGCATCCAAGCATTAATGGACTGACTGTTAATATCGAAAATGCGAGTTTATTCGTAGAATGTTCCGCACAAGTAGACGATCTTCTTGGCGGATTCACTTTATACCGCATGCAAAGTCGTAAAATCGGCTATTTTATCGAATAGCTGAGCTGAAATTGTGTTCTTCATTCGACCCAAATAAAAAAAAAGTTGTTATTTTTCCTATAATTTACATATTTTTCGTTTAACTTAAAAGTTATTCAACTTTTTCTTTTTAACAATGAAAAACTCAGAAATTTATTTGCGGGTAAATTTTTATATATATTTTTTGCTATTTATTTACCCATGGTTTCATTATGCTTGTCGTAATAGTACATTACTACAGCGGCCACCAAAAGAGGCATTGATGGACGAACATGTAAATGTAGGCCTAGACGAAGCCGAGGCGCGGCGTAAGTCAATCAATGCCTAGTTGTGGCCAAGGCTTGTATAGCACTTTTATCAAATAATGCGCGGAAATTAAAACTACTTATTGAAATCAGACGAACAACGAACAACAATATTTTTAACAATATTTGTTAGTGTTCATTTGTTGTTTTTCTTGTAAATCAGCTTTCCATTTGCAAGCCAGTTCGAAATTTAAATGAAACCTTTGTTAAGTTACCTCCTTGGTTGCCATATTTCGAGTAAAAGATCGTTCCATTTTAAATTACACGCGACAGATATGAGTTTACTATGTAATTTATTTGGCTGCTAAACACGACTGATATGATTTTCATACACGAACATTTACACGTTTGTACATCAATGCCTCTTTTGCTGGCCGCTGCCGTAATCTATACCAATATTTTAAAGAGGAAAGATTTGTATTTTTGTATGTAACGAATAAACTCAAAAACTACTGGACCGATTTTGACGAAATTTGGTATAGAGAATCCTTAGACCCCAAGTAGTAACATAGGCTATAAATGATCCCAAAATTCCCACGGGAACGGGAACCACGCCGGTGAAACCGCGCCCGGCCTCTTGTGTACTATAAAGATCTTTCGATAATTATGTTCCTAATACTTACCTATTAATGAGATGAACATGTTGAGTTGATATCCTATATTTTAACTTTTATTTACTTCAAATTGATGACCTCCAGTCGAGTGGCTGCATGTAGGTTTCAAGCTGAGATCACAGGTTCGATCCCAGAGCAATGTAAAAAATACTGAAATTATGGCTTGAGTAACCGGGAACCTAAATGTATTTTTAATCTTTTGTTGGTTCGATTCTTAGTTGTATAGCGTTTTCCAATAAGGACGTGTGGATTTGAAATGGAATAAAATTAGCTGTGTATGAGGTATTAACGAATTTCTTTTTTTTATGTAAAGGTCTATGTATGGCAATTACTATGGTATATAATAAAGTTTAAATATCGGTCGCCACTTAAACTTTATCAAAGGTGTTCACCATTATTTGATCCCACCGAACTTTTTTGTGGGGTTTGCTAAAATCGTAGGTCTGTAGGTCCCAATAAGCCACAATCGACTGATACCCTCAAAGTCAACATAACCAAGGCCATCGACCAAATCAACCAGATTTATGCGTCATCGGAAATTAGACCTTCGGATCTAATCCACCACGAGAAGCCGCGGCGGAAATTTGAGCAAAGTCATATTCCACACAAATTGCCATATTGGGCCTTTCAATTAAAAGAAGAAATTCGTTAATATTTCACACACAGCTTATTTTATTTATAAATTTTTAATTTTGCATTTTACAACGCTATTTTTGTGTGATAAATATTATACAAGAAAATATTCTAGAAAAAAGCAACTAGTCTCATGTCGCCCTGACGGGATTCGAACCCGCATCCTTGGGAGTCCGGCCCAATGCACTAACCAATTATGCTACAGAGACCTATGAGGACACGTCGAATTTTTCTAGTATATTCACCTTTCTACGGTGTTTTTTTATTTTATTTTATTCCATTTCAAAATCCACCCGTCCTTATTGTAAAACCCTATACCTAGTACCTAAGTATGTTGCTACCATTAGATACAAAGTACAAACCTTCACGCCATAATATCATATTATCGCGTGGTGTGGAGTGACAAAGTATAAAAAGTGCAGCTTGAGTTGAGAGTAACAAATATAGGTTATATTAGATAAGTACTTGTTTAATACATCTTTCGATGTGCAACAGGATGAAGAAGACGCAGCATAACCGTGCCATCATATCGACCGGTCTCGTCGGCGTTCTAGTGTCGACATACGCTCTCTATGTCGAAATGGCAGCCGAAAGTCGGCCCGGATACAAAGCACTGTGTGACATCTCTGAGTACGCGAGTTGTTCGAGGGTCCTCACTTCGGAGTAAGTTTCTTTGTAGCCTCTTTCAGCAGACCCACCGCACGTAGAAACGGGACGCTTAGCCTTCATCATAAGTACCTCATCCTAAGGTGGAAGTGCGCGTCTCCCAGAATCCTGAACCACTGAGGAACTGGCTATCTTTTCAGCTCTAACTGCCGAAACGTAAGCATTGTTGTAATGGCTTCAGATTTAAAATTAGATGGTGGTATTGGTGGTAGCTATTCAGTTGGACTTATAGCCATTATACTTAGTGCCACCGATACGATCTGACGATCGATCTGAACGCATGCGTTCTCTGTAAACAAAGGCTGCCCGTGTACACGTTGCGTTCTAGCGCGGGCAGTGTGCAAGCATACATGTACTTAGGTACATGGAAAATCATTGGTTACAGAAAACGCATGCTTTGAGATCGCATCGCATCTTCAGATCGTATCGGCGGCACGGATAGGTCTCTGTGTGTGATGGCCATTACACCACCATGTCCACCACCAAACCAACCAAATAATTATACCCCACCCACTGGGGAATCGAACCCGGGACCGCTGGGTTTGATATCGGTGATGTTAGGTATAGAAAAAGATTCTTATTTTTGTAACCAAGTGAATCCATTTTTTTTCCAATACTTTCATTATAGCATTTTGCTTTACTTGTATACATCTCCACACAATACAAACAAAAAGCAATTACCTAGGTTATAAAAAAATGACAAAAGAATCGCGACTATTATGATATTGTTGTTTTTTTTTTCATTCACTAGCAAGGGCTTATTTTTCTTCAAAGCATCTGAGCCCGTTTTATATCTGTTCCGCAGGTATTCCAAGGGCTTTGGGATTATCCCCAAGGAATCCGTGTTCGAAGTGCCGAATTGCATCTACGGGATCGTGTTCTACTGCCTCATAATATTTTTAGGTTGGTATTCTACGTCGATTCGGGTAAATAAGAAAATATTATTGAAACCCCTCGTTACGATCAACTCTTGCTGGTGTCTGCTCTCTTTTGCGTAATGAAATTTCAGTTGATGTTTTATTTCAAGATATGTATATTTTTATATTTATTTACTGACTAGAGGCCACATGCGGTTTCACTCGAGTGGCACCGTCTCTTCGAGAACGGGATAAAATGTATACTGTTTCAATCCTGAATTGATAAAAAATAAATATATATAAATAAATATAAATTATCTGTGTGCCAAATTTCATCCAAATCCTTTTTTTGCGCGTATCTTTATTTATTTATTTAGATTTACCAACATTTACCATCACTTCTTACAAAACAATACAATCCACTGCTATCGTTAAATGTAACAAACACTTAGGTAAATTCATCATGTTTTTGAAAATGACTATTATCTATCTTGTATTTTTATATGTAATATTCTTCATTATTTCTTATCTTCCAAATCTCCAAACCGCGAAACCTCAAAATCTCCAAATCTTACTTACCCAAACATTCGCATTTATAAGAAACATTACTAGTCAGGTTACTACACTTATTAATAATTATGAAATTAATCGGAATCATTTACTTTAAATCCGGTTTATTTAAAATCCGATGTAGAGGAGGACACCATTTTTGTGTAGGTTCACCGAAGCGAACGATCGAAGCTCACGTTACGGCATTTTTTCCTTTTAAAAAACCATCCAAAAAAGCCAAACGATTTGTTCCGATAGGTAGCCGATTTAGCGTAGTTATTGAGAGTAGAATGAAAAAAAGCAGATTCAACTTAGGTTTCAGAGAGGTCGTATCGATTCGTGCTTTCGTTCGGTAAAAGTATGGTAATGATTCATTACTGATGAAAATTGTTGTAACATGTACATGTTTTGATTTGATTTTCCTAATTCATTATGATCGTCAAGAGAGGCTAGAAAGTTATGGCCAAAAAGTAATTATTCTTATTCCTTCTTCTTCTTCTTATCGTATAAGAGGATTAGTGGCCATCTCTGGTGTCAGAGTTTATCAGGCCGCCTATAAGGCCTGTGACTTGGCTTAACGACTGTTATCAGTAGGCTTATTACGAGTTTGGCAAACTCGACGTTACAGTAAACGTTAATGTAAAATGTTGCTCTGTCTCTTTCATATTTAGCGACTGTTTTACCGACATGAGCAGTGTATCCGATAGTCTACGCTCACGAGTCCTGTAAATGTTATGTTAAGCAAACTCGTAATAGGGGTACAGATGACAACAGCAGGGACCGGCGGTTTAACGCGCACTCCGAAGCACGGAAGCGCTCCGTTGTAATGCCACTTTACGGTCACCCATGCGACACCTTTTTTTTTTTGATTGAGGGGAATGCATTTACGCATACCAGACGGTTATGCTGGGCTCACCTAGAATACCGGACTCCTGAGTCCAGCACCCTATCCCTCGCCGCCCCCCGACACCCCGTCGAGCCTAGTAGCTCGGCGTGGGTTCGGGGTAGGATCTAACCAGCTCCTGTTCCTCCACCGAGCTCGAAATCTCGGTGGGAGGACGGCAGAAGGGAGGGACCACTGCCTCCCGGTCCCCCACTCAGCCTCGAAGGGCAGAATGGGGGGCAGGGAGGGGGGGGTACTACCAGCTAAACCCCTCACTACTTGCCCTCTCACCGCCGTACGTCTTGGGGGACCCTTGTGGTAATCACCCCTATGATGACCCATGCGACATCTGATCGGACTGAGCGTTTCTTAACAAATGTGATCGATTACGATCAGTCTGTCAAGCGCGGCCATGAGCGTTCTTTTTCGGAATTCGGTTAATCATATCGTAACATATCGGTAACAATTTATGATTTTTTGCATTTTTCAATGCTATTTTTATACTACTTAAACTAAGTCCCATCTGAGAATTCACTTGGGGCCGAATTGATTTTTCCAATATTTTAACTTTATCCGGTAACAAATTGAAATCTAGTCCTAGATCAGTCAAGATTTTTTCCTTTAAAATACAAATACAATTTAGTCGTTGTATATTATAATAAATAATTACAAATATTTAATTATTACATTCAAATAAGGATAATTCAAGTTTCCGATCTTAAAAATAAAATTGAATTAGCTGGTAAGCTAATTGATAAAAGTAAGTAGTAATGACTTAATAGTAGTTCCAATAAGTCTGTTCGTGACAATCATCGTTGCGTGTTGATGCACTAGTGATTATGCTTACAAATTGCATAGCAAATAATATAATCGGGAGCCAATTCTCGAGCGCATTACAGACAGTGTCTTGCAATTCTCACTTGGCTTGCAGTCGTGCCGTGGGTCGTGACTGCAGCGTGGAAAAATATTGTGAAACCCGCGCTTACACTACGCTTATTTGGTAGCTCACGGGCTTAGAATAACTGTTATCGTAATAGGCTAACATTTGTACTCCTGAGAAGTGAGAACTATCGGGGAGATACTTGCGGATATTTGCATACACTTATTCTCTTGCGAATACCATTGTATGTATCTTTCTATCGTTATCGTTAGTTCGTAAGTGGGAAATACCCGATTTCCGCGTTTAACAAGTTTGGAACTTTTGTTATCGAACTGTAATTTTATTGATTTTATGTCAGTTTGTTTGTTTGATTGTTTATTCGTCTTTCACGCAAAAACTAATAAACGAATTTGGATGAAATTTGGTATGAAAATGAAGTCTTTTCATACCAAATTTCAGTAGTGGACTAACACTTAGCTTACTTTTTATCCCGATATTCCCACGTGTACGGGAACACGCGGGTGAAACCGCAGGCGGCCGCTAGTTAACGATAACTATTTAATGAAAATTAGGCCTGCTTAATAAATCTAACACCCGTTTGCAATAAACTTATCTAAGTATCGCCTAAGGCTATTCTTACCTATTTTAAAACATGAATATTAAGAATGGCTTAAGTCTTAGGCGCTCGATATTGTCCCGTGAGTTAACACTAGCCTTAGTGGATTAAGAACATCTTAGAAGGTTAGTGCAAAGTCATTTTTATTAAGATTAAGTTAGATAAGAGGGATAAATTAGGGGATCAATTTTAAATGAAAAAAGTAGGAAAAATCAACTTGGCCACAAGTGAATTCTCAGATGGAAATCAAACCCACGGCCATTGGAATCCGGTCCATTTGACTAGACTTTTTCCAATATTTTTCTATTTAAAATTTATCATAAGTATAAAAATCTTAAGTTAAGTGCAAATGGGTGTAAATACGCTAGTTTAACTAGATCTTTTTAAATATAAATCATTGAAATGTTTGAAATTAAAAAAAATCTTACTTTAACTTTAATCTCTTGATTGCAAGCTGTGTTATTTTTGTTGATGCAAGCTGTGTTACTGACATTCGGCCCATCTCCATCCATTCGGCCATCTCGAAATGTTGTCTATGTGATTGTATCACGTAAAAATAATAATTAAACAATTGGTAATCTTCTTTACAGCCACCTTCGACCACACTGCAGTCGTCAAAGTCCAGCTCCTGTTTGCACTGAGTGCGTGTGTTTCAAGTGTATATTTAGCTTATTTGCTTGCGTTTGTTCTCCACGATGTGTGTGTAGTCTGCATATCGACTTATATTATAAATGGGTTACTGCTTTGCCTTGTTAACAAAAAGAACAAACTGTTAATGGTTAAGAATAAGTAAATAACATTTAGAACTAGTCATGCATTTACGATCTTGTAACACCATCTTGCGGTTAATTGTAGAACTATTTTATTTTTGAATAGACAGCGTCATCTATATTTATTTTTTGTAAACACATGACTACACTACACTTTACTGCCATCTAGTGTTGAGAAGCAACACTATTACAACCACAATACAATATTACAGATGGCGTTGTAAACAAACAATATTTTCATAAGTATTTTTTTAAAGTACGGAATAAATACCTTGTTAAAAAGAAAAAGGCTTTTTTATATAAATAGAATAATGACCTATTTTTAAGATTATGAGCTCTGACTCAATCGTCATCGTCGTCCTTAAAAGGAGTAAAAAATGCTGACATACCATACAGATACAAAGAATAGCTGACATTTCCTTGTCAAGCCTGCGTCGTTTATTGTCGCAAACGTGATACCCATTTATGTTATGCATTCACGCCAACGTCCTGCGATCCTTTTTTGATTAAAGTTATGCTGCGGTAATTTCTGGTACAGTTAAAACGGATGGTAGATTAATTTTTATGTTTTGTCTGTGAATTATTTGTAGGACCACTTCTTTATTCTTGTTGCGCGTTTCGCGGTGAGCGGTACATTATACCATTTATACCTATAATTAAATTAGATAATAGTACCTACTGTCTTGTCTACTTAAAATCTAGGTCCTTACTTACATTTTAATGTTTTGTGTGAAAAATTATTAAGAAAATATTCACAAAAATGTCTCTCGTATAATAGATTCTTCTTGAGTTATTGACGTTTTAACTCAAATTATTGAATTACATTATTATTTATGAATCATTTACGCAAGTGTCAGCTCAGGAGGCATGTGAGTTCGAAAAGCAGGAAGATGTTTGCAACTTGATATTTAAATAATGAAAATGCACCAAAATTTCAGCACTCGTTGATGTCTTTTCATAGAAAAAGAAGATAAGCACATCTTAAATTTACGTGCTTATGTTTATTGAATAAAAAACTGATACTGGTAGGTACTATTAGGGATGAATATGTGTTATATCTTTTAAAAGTTGTTTTACGTAAAATTTATATAAGAAGGTTTGTTAATTATTAGACGTGAAGCAGAATTATTTTTAACAGACTACTGATACGAATATAAAAGCGGAGGGAGTGAAGTTAAACGTAATGGAGCTTTATTGTGTGTTTTTTTCTATTTCCTTTCACACCGCACAATAAAAAGTATAAAATCGTTACCCAGATATGAGAATTTATGAGACAAGTTTTTTTTCCAAAAATTGATCATACCACTTTAAAAAAAATCTAATTTAAAAACCATGAATTTAAAATTATTTACGCAAATTTGGAAAAAATACTGATGCCATAATGTCTAGAATATGGGTGAGTATGATTTTGTTGTTCGCATAACAAGTTACATCATTTGCACGTAAAGATGTTTTGATCAACAATGCACTCATAGGAATTATTTACAAAACAAAGCTGCCGGAATGAAAACACAACAGTGAATAGTTTTGTTTATGGAAAAAGTGATATGCAGTTATTCTGAAAATATAGATGATGCTAAATATTCAATAACCTACATCTATGTATCTTCTAATAGAACGAAAAAATTAGTCAGGCGTACCTATTGTTATATAAATATTTTACGCAGCGCATTTCCTAATATGTTAACTATCTACTACTAACTACCCACGCCACAAGTAAACACTACATTTTACGTTTATTTCTCTTTTCATATGATATCCAAAGGTAATAATATGATTTTGATTAGTATTTTATAGCTGTATTGGAATTCATTTATATTTTGTCAATTATCACATGTGATCCGGTGACAGTATTAAACCGTAGATACCAGTATATTAATGTATTTGCTCCAATATATAAATGTAGTTAGTAGTAACGGGGGCTAATTGTCTAATTTTAAAATTTATCGCAGTCTCTTTCAATTCGTCATTTGAAAGATATTTACATACTTCAGGCCCACACTATTTGACATTTGAAAGGGATTGTGATCGGGACGCGTTTTGAAAGGTATTGAATGAACGAACGAACGAACGAAATTGAACTATCTAAACAAAGTGACAGACGAAAATATCTTTCAAATGTATGGAGAAGTGTCAAATGGAGTGTCATTTAAAACATCATTCATTCCGAAAGGGATCGCGACTATAAGTTAAACAATTCCATAAATCAATATCACAATCACAAAGACAATTAGGGGGCAGGTAACTTAAAGCCACAATTCAATATTTTTTTTCTTCATAGCTGCGTCTCTTTACGTGACAAGCCTCATATGTAAATGGATGCATGACATTGCCGAAACTGTGACTGACACAAAGAAGACACGTCGAACCATCGTCGAACAATGTCCGAAGTGTCAGTTTTTGGATTGTTTACGATACATAAGCGCGTCACTTTAAGGACAACTCGTAATTCAATGACGAATGATCCGTAACAATTGTATTTTTGTTGTGCGTGGGAGGTAATGA
Organism: Chrysoteuchia culmella; assembly: GCA_910589605.1. Lineage (NCBI taxonomy): Eukaryota > Metazoa > Arthropoda > Insecta > Lepidoptera > Crambidae > Chrysoteuchia > Chrysoteuchia culmella. The sequence continues at coordinate 11,750,908 of OU342651.1, read as the reverse complement.
GATCATTGGCTGCTACAAGCCATTGAATTGTCGACTGCTGTTAGATCATCATTAAGATTTTATAGTTATATGTCCACTGTATTTCATTTTAACATGTACGATAACATAAAACCATCATCATTATGCCGTTTCGTTATTATAGTTTTTTTACATAAACTAGTGTTTCGTACAGCTACCTGACTATCAATTCTAACTTTATGTTTTCCGAAAGTATTTCGGTCCATAATTTTTTAGATTCATATTCAGATTTAGATTCAAATATTTATTGCAAGTCACAGTTATAACCAGGTGTTACAAAATATAAATATGTACAAGTGCGCTCTGCAAGGGCGGGGCATTTGAAATGCTACATTCGTACGGTTGATACAAAATTGGCTGTATTTTAACTGTTAATAGTATGGTTATTTCATATAATCATAATTATAATAATAAAACGCTTTATCGCACATAAAAAGCACACATACACATTAATGTCGGTAGAAGGACAAATACAAAAGGTGGCCTTATTGCTAAGTAGCAATTTCTTCCAGGTAACCATGCATAGAAGAATTCTTTTCCACTACTCTTCTACTCAAGGTTACCTACGTTGAGTAGAAGAGTAGTGGAAAGTAATAGCTTCAAAAAGTATCTTCTGAAAGTAACTTTTTTATCAACAAAGCTTAAAGCCATTCAAAAAACATAAATACGATTAGGATATAAATAACTATGAAAAGTTTTGAATTTGTCACCTCGTTTTGCTGACCGACATTTTAATTTGATTTTGAACAATGAAATATATAAATGCCCATTCGAAACACATTCGATCAAACATTTATAGACATGAATAATCTATTTCAAAATAGCTTGTTAATAAAACCGCATAGATTCATAGATTAAATAAAAATATGGACAAAGACGTAGGCGATTCTCGTCGGCTGCTGTAGGTTTATCCCTGTTAAGTGATGAAACAATGTTAGTTTTACTAAAAAAGGTGATTTGACTTTCAATTCTATTGTGCTCAGATTTATTTGACTTGAAATGTGGGTGTTTGTGATATGGTCGTACTATAATGCTAATCATTACCAACCATTTTGATGTCCCCACTACTGAGACTTAGGTCTTCATTATGGGTGTGTAAGGAGATTGGACCATCACAAATCATGCGGCCTAATGTGGAATGGTTGGTGTTAGGCTACTTGTGCCTCCCGAAGCAGAAAGGAATCTGAAGTAATAATTTATTGGTCACCCATCCCTTGACCGACCATTGTAAAAGTTGCTTAACCAACACAATCGTAGGCAGAAATACACTTACCACAGCGTCACTAGCGCCTCAATAATTATGATGATGCTTAACATGAAGTAGTTCTCAAAAAATTGTGTTTACTTTTTTCTTTCTGTCAACTTTATTAGCGCTATAAATATACGCCAAGTTATTAAGCTATCTATTTGCTTTAGCAATGTAGTCGACTGAATGTAAAGCGAGCTTTACCCTTTACAGCAGCGTGCAAAAAAATGTGGGTTAGAATTCCCTCTTAGAACAGTGAGACGAATCAGTAGTAAAATAAATAAATAAACTCGTAAGTATTTAATCTTCCAAATGTTTTCTCATTTCTGTTTAAAATTTAAAGAGAGTTAACTGAGTTAGATAACTTGGATAATTGTGTCTTATTACAAGAAATCAATTTCCTAAGCACAATATGGTTGCTTAACAGTTTAATATTAAAAAGCAATTAGGTCAAAGTTTTATTTCGATTTAAAGCTCTCAAAGCATTGGCCTAACAAGCAGGAAGCTGACCATTACGATCGTGTATAACAAGCATTAGTCGCTGTAGGGTATTACCGAACCACTGTAATTTCTTTAATTGCTTCATCACATGGGCTGTGTGATATTAAAGATTACGGTTCAAATAATAATGGGTAAACATATTAAAAATAATAAAGATTAGGTTCTGTTTGTTTTTGTCTTTTTTCTCCTTCAATTACTGTTTACAAGTGGTGGTAATTTTGTGCCATGAGATTATTTATTCGTAATCGTTTTAGTATTAAAGATAACTTGACAAGGAGAAAGAAAAAGGTTTTGGCACTGCCATGAAAAAAGTGTGTAATTATATGCTCAAATACATATATTTGAAATAAATACTTGGTTCAGAATATACTCGGTGACAAGGCTAAAATATAGAAAAATATTCTTAAAAGTAAGGCTTTTTAACAATTTCAACAATGCATTGTTATCAATAAAAAAAGAAAAACTTAAAACCAATTACTAAGAACATAAATTCTACATGATATTTCTTTACCTTACATTAACTTTCGCAAATTATAGGTTACGAAGATTACACAGAAGGTACAGCTCAACAGTGTGTGCCAATACATGTGTCGTCAATCTTCACACTTTCGTCAGCTGGTCAAACATGTGCACAATACAACGATAAATCGAATTGTAGCTACATTTACCTAAAGCCTTAGAGAATCTTGACCCTATGTCTTGCGTCATAAGGTTGAAGTTATCAATTGTTAATATTATCAGGTATTTCGTAATGTGAAAGAATGTAGTGTTTGCCCTCTGGGTGTATTATATTAGATGCTGTATATTTAATGGTGGTAATTACGCGGCGGTTAGTCGTAATTTTATGCTATTGGTTCATGATTAAATGCCCACTGAGACTGTTAATTGGAATAGGCGCCTTTATTGAGGCATGTTTATTGTGGTTGCTTATCTTTTGGTTCACAAGCATACTTCTTACCTGCTGTTTTTCTTTTAATATAAATTTGTTACATAAGTTACAGGCATTCTTAAAGTGAAGCACTTCTTCAACTACTTGATTTGCCTAGAAAAAAATGCGTCTAATAGCACGAGTTAGCACGAGGAACTATCGAAATAGTATCGAGTAAGTATCGAACACGTAATGTCAAATAATGTATAGGAAAATGTAGTTCCGTTTACGTCCGGTAGGAACGCTGCTCAATATGTCATACATTTTTTTACTATACATCGTCGATACTCGAAAGTTATTCGTGCTAGGCCTAATTAAAAGTTAACAAAGAGTACCACTACCAGTACCATAAGAAGAACTACAGTGCTACTGCTCGCTTGTCTTCTGAAGCATTGGTAACTGTCAAGCCTTGTTGACTATCTCTTTTGTAAACTCTTTCTTTTGAAGGCGTCTACCCAGCACTTGCAAAATCCCTAGTTTAAACAAGATTGCGCCCACGGTAGACTATAGACACTTAAGATACTAGCGTCCGAATAGGTATTAAAATATCTTCGAGAGCTGCTTAATTAAAAAGTTAAGAATCTTTTGAGCATGCGGGCGTAAGAGTAGTAAGTATCACATCTTGGTTGGTGATCACCGTCTCCCAAGCAAGCCAAAGAGACACGTTCAACACGTATACTAAATATCAGAGATAAAATTTCTATTAACCTATTTACACCTATCCTGTAGGCCTAGCACGAATAACTTTTGAGGAAGTAAAAAAATGTATGAGATATTGAGCAGCGTTCCTACCAGACGTAAACGGAACTAAGTGCATTTTCCTATACATTTTTTTATATTATGTGCTCGATAACTATACTGAGGCGTTTTCCTCATGTGGACATTGGCTACTGACACTAGCCGGCACCACTGGTCCATTTCCTGGAACTGCCTCCTGCTTGTTGTCCACACGCATGTATTCCAGGTCCTCGTGAACTTTGTTTTTCTTGTAACCGAGATAAATAAATTTACTTTTACCCAGTATACTAATATAATAATATTATTGTGCTAATAAGAATTATTCAAAAACAATTAATCAATATAATAACCTCAATCAAAGTAAGACGTTTGGACAGAACTTTCAAAAGCCATATTTGCATTAGACATTAGCAAATTATAGAGTATTTTTAATATGTGTGTTTTTTGCGGATATACGATAAGAAGGCGACCTCTTGAAATAATAACTGTTTTGACAGTCCGTTGCATGCCGCGTAGGAGTCAGAATACCGCCCACTGGACGGTAGGAGGCAGAGGTCTATGGCCAAAATTGAATTTTTGCCATGAATCACCATTATAATGCGTAGGTACTGGAGAACATAAAGCGTATAATCTAACAATCCAACATTTAATAGAGCGAATTACAATGAACATGGACGTAATGTGCTAAAGAGCTATAAAAAATGGACAGTTGCTTCCACACGAAATAGTTTAACACGTGTACAGACCGGTACCCCTAGTACGAGTGTGGTACACTAGTTACATTCATAAAAAAACATAAACTGTAACCGAAAGGCAGCTTCATAACAAAATTGAGACAATATTTTAAATACATTGTTGCTGATCTGTAAAGAAGGTTTTGCGTAATACGATTTCGTTTAAAATATGCAAACATAAAGTGTGGTCGGAGTTGCGTCGCTGTTTAGCGTTTAAGATTATCAAACAGCGTATCTATGGACGCCATAAAATTACAAATGTAATGTTTTCTGACCCTTAACTAATCTACATAGACCTGTGCTGTGCTTGCCTACTGCCAGCACAGATGAGAAGTCGAGGCCAAACGCCCTATTCCTGTTGTTCCTCACGAACTCTTTGCTCTTGGCATCATTCAGAATCGTCAGATTTAAGAAGAGGCCGAAGATGGAGCGAACTTGCCTAGGAATAGCCTATTCGAGCTTTAAATATACCAGGGTAATAGACTCCCAGGAATAAAGACGCAGGCAGGGAGTTCCACTCCCTGGTGTGCGTATTATAAAAGATGAGGCGAAGCGCTTTGTACGCAAACGAGGAATATCAACTAGGTAGGGGTGGACTCCCGGTGGTAAAACGGAGCTGGCGGGATGAGCTCATGTAGCTCAATAGCAAACTCTCCAAAGTACAATGTGTAGAATACCTTCGACGATCAGGGAGACTATAGAGCATGGTAGTCACTAGTTTATCGTCCCCAATGAGTTTTCTGGCTCTGCGTTCCACCGACTCGAGTGCGGCTAGCTGGTATTTTGCCGAACCATCCCAAAGGTGGGAATAGTATTCCATGCACGGATAGATTTGCGCTTTATATAAGATAATAAGATGTTCCGGCGTGAAATTCCGCTTAACCTTATTTCCGCTTTAGTTTGAGCTTTAAAGTTGATATTGTCCCTGCTGGCTTTTGCGCTAGATAAATATATATCCGTAACCGTGCTGTTGTCTGCATACCCAACAGTACCGGGCATAAATATGATGCAGCAAGAATAGAGTCGCGGAGAGAACAGATCTCTGAGGAATTCCGGCATCAATGGCCTTGAGGTCAGCTAGCGTGCCAGACCCGGTCGAAGGCTTTCGAGATGTCGAGTGAGACGGCGAGAGCTTCGCCATGTTTTTCGATAGCCTCGCCCGAGCAATGCATATCGGTATCAAAAGTATCCTATGTTTTATGTTATAATCTACTATCTATGTGTCTAAGTTTCAGCCAAATCCGTTCAGTAGTTTTTCCTCACAAAATTTCGCATTTATAATATTAGTAGGAAGTAGGATAGGATAGTGTTGGGCAGAAGTGGGGGACAACAGGAATAGAGAGTTTCAGAAAGTCAGTCTAGATTTCGACTTTTAGCTTAATACGTTGGCTTACTCAAAACAGGTTTCTATGTTGCTTGCACAGTTATCACAGCACAGCTCGAAGCTGTCTATAGGCACCTTATCTCGCGGCATATGATAAGGATTGGCAGCTCGGGCGGCCGCCACAAAATGACCATAACCACCATAGCACATGGTAATCTCATCTCACTCAATGACTCCCGACCACATAATAGTGTCGGCGTTATTGTCCGCTGTGACTTGCACTATTATTATGCTTAAACATAAATGCTTTTTAAATATTTGTGCGGCAACTGTTTCTTAGAAGGGACTCGTAATAAAATCTTCGTACTTTATCTCTCCGATTGAATACTCGGCTTTGCTTGAACATACCTCCATATACCGATAGCTTTTGTCTTTTTTATTTTTAGTGTCTTGGACCTTTGAAACCTTCGCTGCCTCGGGTTTCAATAGAGGTAACTCGCCGCGAAATCCAACTATGCAGCCTTGCATAACAAATAACTATTATTCAATTGAGAATATTACCCGCATTATTGAATTGTAATTTTTGCCATATCACCCGTTTCAGATTCTTTTAGCAATGGGTTCCTGGATGGTTTGAAAACGCAATTGGACCCGGTAAGTGGTGCTGCTGGGCGGTACGAAGTTCGCCGGGTCGGCTGGTTATCTATATGTAGGTATTTTTGGCGATGCCTTCATCGTTATCGAATCAAAAGTGTGCTTAAATTAAAGCAGAAATTGTTATTCTAGATAAATTTACTAATGCAATTCTGATCGACCTAAATTAATTTAGTTTAACTTGTTGGGAGGTGCACCCACGGCTCATTGCAGATATTAATGTCCTTACCACCAAGCCTAAAGGCGTTGGTGTTCGTTCCAACCGTGATTAATATTATTCGTGAATCGACAATTTCCCAATATCGTAATCCAAATCGTTGTAATGAGGAAAGTAATGATAATAAATGAAGTTATCAAGCTAAAATGTGGCTTTTTATTACCTCTTATCTTACAATATCAGTATTTTTACTTAAGTTATAGTTAAACTTTTTATAGTTTCCCTTTAAAAGATAGGGAGTAATTAATTGTCAATTTACAATTCGGTTTATTATAAACGTGTACAAACTACACTATTAGTGTAGATAATATTTAGATTTTTTTCAAATGCTAACTGTCAAATTAACTGCCATTCAGAACTTATCTGTGGTAAAACCCTATTATCACCGACAGATAAGTAGTGGGCCTAATAAGGCCCTGTTTTAATAGCAACACAGCGAATATTTTTACGAACTGAAAATGAACCATGACATAGAATTAATATAAATAAGATATTAAAAATATACAGAAATGTGTATTGAATGATACACGAGGTCTAAGCTGAGCTTTGCGTGTGAGTGCACGTCATAGATTTACTAGTAGCAACACCTGTTGCTTTTATGTTTTTTGTTTTTTTTACACTATACCTACAAACTATCTATGTGGACTCACACAAATGCAAAGCTCAGCTTAGACCTCGCGGACTTGTACCTACTTATGTTACTCGTATCTTGTAGTCGTTTTTCCGGATTGCCTCCAATAATGTTGGCTAAATGGTTGGAATGTATAATTTTGTGGCAGTTGATTATGACATTATTGGAGAGGTGCACAGCGCGCCGCCCACGCCGCATTGACTTGCATCTGGGGTTTGCCGATAAACAGGATATGTCTAGGGATGTCAAAACACGAGCCAAATACACTATCCATATACTCGCGAGCCGGCGTCAGTACACGTTTGAAATCCCAACTTCTGCTTTGTCTTTCACGTGAGCGCGTGAAGCGATACCGCGACACATGCGTCGAGGTATTCCTCGAAGCGCACCCGTATTACGATTTTCCCTATGAAGAGCATGAAGGAAACGTAATATTATGATATCGACAACAGTTTCAATGCTCTAAAATTGTGCTAATTGCTATTTAGAGGGTGATTGTTAGGAATGCTTACTAAATTAAAATATTTTTAGTTAAAAGTGCCAGGGTCGCGTAAGTGATCAGGAGTTATTTCAGATGTTTTGAAAAGTTCTGATTTATATTTATTTTATATTAAAATTGTATTTATTTTATTATTTCAAGTAAATATAATAATTGCTGCTTTGTTATGCTACTCTGGTACATTTTGTATCTTATTTTTCCCGTCAGTCCCGTCACAATTTAAATACGAGTTATTTCTTCCAATTTAATTCTTCTTTCCCATCTCTATTAAAATTTGAACATAAGTGCGCTTCGAGGAATATCTCCATGCGTGCCCGGAGTTTCCTTTCAGCACCGCCACCCAACAGCGGGTCGTAGATGCTCGCGAGCGGCAATTCTGAAATTAGCTCGCGATGCAGGCTCGCTTAGTGGATACTGGATACACGCCAATACGCGAGGACCCTATGGGATTCTTAACTTAAATTTGGTCCTTACAGATTATAAACCAGAGTCGATACGCCAAGAACAAGAGAAATACACTATTCACAGTAGTGACAATAAAAATAGATGTAAAATGTTGTCTATACAATGTAACTATTTTTCTTAATAAAAAACCGACTTTAAAAACTAAAAATATATCTAACCGGTATATCTAACCTATGACTTTAGTAATACGGTAAATACTTACAGTTTGATGATAAAAAATTAAGTAATAATTTTAAAGATACATTAAATTAAATTCGCCTTGCATTGTTTTCATCTCATTCCTATCCGGTTCTTGAAATAAAGGTTTTTTTTTTTAATGATCAATTAATCTCTCAGGTCCTGATTTATGAAACACAATAGATATTCCATTGTTCTCTGGACAACGGTGTCCTGCTGACGAATTAATAAATTTCTATAGTCAACCCTTGGCTTGACTAGCCGGTCCTCCCACCAATCGGAGCGATCGAAGGTGCTCCAGTACACATAAAACATGTCGCTAAGCGTTTTTAAAGTGTTCATGCAAACGCTCTAGGAAACTACATAAAATGAACCACTAGTTCATTATTAAATGTATGGGCCCTAGAGTACCTTTATTTTTTGAAAGAAACAAAACTGCTTTTAAAGATTTTTAAAAATACGCTTTCCACACCCTGGAATCAAATCAGCTAAAATCTGTAAAAAATAACATTCTGTACTTTTATGCCATCAATCGATAGGGTCAATCAAAAGGGTCAACTCTCTCTAACAAATATATTAAATTAAAGGAAACACATGAAAACTCAACTTATAAACTCAATGGGCGCTTTTATTCAAGGCTTTTTTGAAGAAAATACAAAAATCTTAGAGAGCAGTTTTTTTTTGTTTTTTTTTTTTATAAAATAATGTTTCTTTCAGTAAAATGGGCTTACTAAAGGACTTAAGGTAGTTACCCTCCAGGGCCCATAGATTTTTTCCATCCTGTATACGTTACAACGTCAACCGTACATTATACAAATTACATATTATGTGTATGTACACATACATGGCGTGCATATATTATTATGTAGTATTTGTCAATATTTTTAAGCTCCTTGGATAAGTAAGCGACTTTATTACCTCTTCTTAAAGATTAATTTTATTTGGAATCAATGTCCAAACAGATTAGCTTAGCACTCAATATATTTCGTTATAAGAATTTTACGGTAAAGTTTCGAATTTTTATTTTAATGTCTCCTTGATGTCCTATAATATTAAATTACATCTTCATGAATTAAAATACTTTTATGTGGTTGTTTTATTTATTCTCCATAAAAAATTTATTCATTGCTACAAACTTATAAAGATATAAACAGCATTGAATAGGAAGCGAAGCGAATAACAAACGATGGTCACAACTCGCTTTATAACGTTAATCAATGGTAAAGTATGCTAGCTGGGAAACACACGTCTATTCTTAATGGTGATTCAATATTTATACACATATACTTTACCTTAAGCATCCGATTAAATCACAACAGTCGATATCTATCTTCAAGATGACTTCATTTCGCTTGAAGGCTATTTAGAAACCAGTTTTTTCAATAAAAACACAGAGGTTTTCAATAGCTAGATTAATACAGCGATCGAGAGAGACAATGTCCTCCGCATTAAGGCTCTATACGATTGAAGCAAGATAGCAATGAGAAAACGAGGCCCGCGGGAGCGAGACCGATTTTACAGATTAGGCGAAAAACCAAGAAATCACTTCATACTAAATAACTATAGCAATTAAAAAAATTAAATTACACGGTGCGAAATATTATTGGTGTCCACTAAATAGTAGATGTAACCCTCAGATGTAACCCCATTTGAGAATCCTAATATCGTGTTTTTAATTCTTTACAAATATAGTTAAAGGTATGAAAAAATATAAAACTTATTACTCGATTTGTATCATCTAACCATCTATAGTTTTATAACAAACTTTTCCCGTATAGCGTCTTAAGAAAACAAGTTGGCAATCGCATAAAAATATTTGGTTGACAAGTAAGGTAGCGCGGAGGCAGTTTTCCATATGAATCCTCGCCCCACTGCGGCGCGCTCGCACGGTTCCGCGCCGTATCATAGTCGTAACGTTCTGTCTCTGTCGCGATACCGTGTGCTCGATCGCTCTCCGATTCCGAATACGATTTTACTCGCTTTTCTGAATGAAAAGCACGTGAAAATTTATAGAGTGTACTAGTGTTTGTGATTTCAAGACACTGTTTATAGAGTAAGGGTTTTTGTGAGAGATTTGTTGGAAGTTTAAGTGGCAGAAAGTTTCATTCAGTAGAAATACACGTGGGTCCGCTGCGTTGCCGAGCCTGAAGGCTGAACTATCAGACGGAGGTATGTAAACAAACGTCACAAAATGCTTCAATCGTTCTATTTTCAGAGATACTTAAGCTTTTTATTAAAAAAAAAATAGTATTTCTCTTTGTATTCTGAATTTTAATGTATTTTAATTTTCAAGATTATTAAAAGTGTTGAAAAATATTAAACGCTATTCAAACGAATTTTAATGCGATGATCATAGATGCGTTTCCACAAAAATTTTGAATTACTCATTACGAAAAAAATATCGACATGTGTTATAAAAACATAACCCGTTTCCACGTCTTTTTCAACATTATTGCTTTACTATACTTATATGTGTTTATGTAAATACATTTTTTCTTTTAGAAATGACGTAATAAACGAACAACGAATTATCAGTAAACATAGACTAATAAAAAGTTACCAATGCTGTTTTCTGACCAATCATGATGTTTTATAAATGACCATCTTAAAACTTTATTTAAACATATAAACTTTATTTAACTTATTATACATATGAAAATCCATTTTAGCAAAATACAAAATATCATAACGAATCACAATTTGTGAGTCATAAAAATAGATTTAATAATACCAAGCAGCAAATATTGAGATTAACATTAATATTCCGACAAAAAAGAACCATGAATATCGTACAACAATATTACTTATGTTAATTTCAATGCCAATAAAATCTTCAACAGTCAGAATTAATGCAATCAAATATCTCAGCCATAAATGGCTGACAGTGACATAACAATATGTGTATGCAAATATTCATATCGTAGGTGTCTACATTTTTAATCATATGTCCAAGATGTATAAGGTCTACCACTAATGGAGATATAATTGCTGATTACAACAATGCCGTAGAACATTTTCATTCCATGTAAAATCTTTTTGAATTTAGGATTTGCAAAAAGATTTATGTCATACAAAGTACAATGAAAGATACATACAATGTTCATAAATCCATATTACTAATCAATTATTTTGTATTATTTTTGCATTATTATATATTTTGTATTCGCTGTGTGCACGATGACAGCGCCCCTAGCGACCACAATTATTGTGGATTTGAGATCTGTCAAATTATGGCAACTGGATGGCTTGAGAATGATTTTCGGATTGTTTTTTTTTCAAAATTAGATGAAAATATCTAAAAAGTTAGTGCATATTATAATAAATGATTTACTTACTTGAACTAAAATATGAATATTATAATACGTACGGGATTTGAATCTATACAATATGATGTAACTTTCCAACCTCAAACTGTGCAAAAGGGAAAAAAAATTTAGGTATTAGCACAGCATGTGAGAGACGTTGAAGAGCTTAGACCATCGGACAAAGCTACCTACTTAACAAGAGCTGTCTGCGATCATAAGACAAACGTCTGTGATACAAACTCCCTACAAAACATAATTAAATGTAAGTACATACCTATATATCTACTTATTGAAATTGTATTTTGGAGTTAGTTCACGTCGACATAAATTAATAATTTTAATGTTAATTTTAATTATGGAAACGATTAAAACTTCTACGAACTGTTTTTCCCAGTGTTTCTACACTATATAACACAACATGTACTGTGACCCATATCGCGAATTTTAACGTTTTTACTTAAACATACTTAATAAAGTTAGTATGGAATTCTATGGAAATATAGCAATTTGACACGTGACAGTCTTTGCAAATAGCGAATATTTTCTATTTATTCGAATGCTGACTAATAACTTCAATTGCCAGGCAATTGAATTTAAGTGACACCTATAATAATATGAAGTTAAGGGCCAAGTGCCTTGCATACTACTTATCATCATCGTGATTAATATATTAATATAAATTATTGTATGTGTAAAACATTGAGCGGTAAGCTTTTCAATCTTGTACGCGTGTACCCTTTTTATATATTTATATATGACAATAAAAGTTCTGTAATTTTAAGATTTTGTTTTTAGTGGGATAATCTATATTAATATTATAAAGAGGAAAGGTTCGGTTGTTTGAAATGAATAGGGTCCGTAACTACTTGTACTACTAAATATTTCACCGTTGCGAAGCACTATCCCCGAGTAACGAAGGCTACATTTTATCCCAATATTCCTAAGGGAACGGAACCACGCGGGTGAAACCGCGAGAGGCCGCTAATATGTTAATAATCCCATATCCCATTGAATAAAACAACTTCTTTGAATTAAGAAATGCACGTTATACTTCAATTTTGGATTTGGTGTTGTACTTTGTTTGCGGGCGACTGTCACCGCGATCACGACTCCGAGAGGAGTAAACGTCGGTCGGGAAGCACAAAAGAATCTTAAATAAAACCAAATCCAAAAGTAATGTGTTAGTGGTGAATTAAATAGTGCATTTCTAAATCCGTAAAAGTTGTTTACGGATTTCGAAGTGGTGTCGTTTATTTAAAACGTCCCATTATACCCACTGTAAAAAAATGCTCACTTATATGCATACCTATCTTAAGTCCGTCGTCGTCGCCTGTGATTTCCAAGAGTTTTGGTCGCTTATCATAGGATCTGAGCGTGCTTGTGATGTGGTAATTTTTTTATTTACATGTTAATGTTCTTATCATTCCACGAAGAGCGATTGGAAAAAATGCTCGGACAAACATCAGTAATGGAAATTAAGTGCATTACATTAAAATTAAAAAAAAAAATGCCTAAATAATTAATACAAGTCTTACAAATCGAAAAATATAGTTCGTAGAGCTTTCAGTTATGCAGAAAACCGAAAATGTTACTTACCTACGCATTTATTCTAATTTTAATCGAAACCGGTATAATCAATGTCTTAGTTACATTGTGTTATTTAAGATAATACGAATTTGGTTACTAGCCAACCGCAGACTATTAGAATTACTTGACAAAAACGGGCAAAAAACGTGCATAGGCGTTATTATATTAGATTGAGGCATAATGACAGTCTGCCATTTGACAGGCGGCCCACGCACGTAGATCATTCGTACAGATAATAATTATTTACGTCGTTTACTATGTATTTAGATCAATGATCGATACTACGAAGCGGTGTAGTTTGAAGTATTAAAGGAAGGAATTTAGTTTTATTTATATGTGTATTGAATATTTGAACTTATACTAATTCTACAAATAATCCAAAATGTTGGTCCAGCAGGAAGATAAATTTACTAGATTTTGTTATATTTGTTATGGCTTTCCAACTCGTTTATTTATTGTAAGTAGAATAGAATTACATTTAATCTACTTTATATGTATCAGGGTTGCATTGCAAGTAATAAATACACATACTTACAAACTTTCCCATTTATAATATTAGCAGGATGGTGCACCAAAAAATATAAAGGAAATCCTCGGAAAATGTATAGAGACCTTTGACAATAAAAAATAGGTAATTGTATTAATTAAGTGACTTGCACACTCGTTATTTCTATCACATATTATATGTCATCATAATATGCGTTTAAATGATATGTTTACTTTGTATAAACCTAAATACTTGGCGTGATTTAGTTGAGATTAACTTAATCTACGCAATAGATAACCACACAAGTACATAAATGTTTATATATGTATGATCCGGTTTTTTTTATTTGCTTTAATGACGGGAGTCTTCTACTAAAATACTTGGCCAGCTTGAAGTAAACTAATGACTTTTATGGTGATATAGCCCTGAGACAACTAATAAAGTATATTTATGTCATTAGATTTCTGCTAGAAGTGAGCTCATAAAAGTCAACATAATACGTCTAGCAACTAAGGTATTTTATTTTATTAAAGTCCTAAGCACCATTTTTTTGTTGGATGATACATTTGATATACGATTACTTTTTTTAAAGTTATCAAACGATTTATTGGACCGGTTTCACAATACGTTCTTATGCATCAAAAATAAAGTCATGACAAATTAAATCACTTTGGTTAAAAGGAACCCGCTTTTGATATCTAGTTTTTTTTAAGGAAGCATAGATTCTAATTGGTTTTAATAAATTCAGAGTCTAAATTCAACTATTTACTTTAAACAAATATATTTTTGCCAAATGTAACACCCCTTCGTGTGTGTGCAATATGCTTTAAGAGGTAAAATTTGAAGATAAAGCTTTTCTAATATCTGATGCAGAGAATAAAATGAATGAAATGTTCTTATTATTCAAATGCATCGTGTTTTAACCACTATATACACACTTTGGCCACAGTATATAATTATGCTCTAAATAAATAAAAAGTGACAGACATCCGTTTATGGACAAGTATGTATATATAAACATTAAAAGTGTCTAGGGATCAAGTACTTTTTTTACTATAAAAAATATCCAATAAATATTAATCATATCAAGACTGGCTTCTTACTTTAAATCTTTCCTAATTAAAGTAGTGAAAGATACAAAAAAGAATCATTACCGATCTAAAGAAGTTAAAATAATAATCTCCTATAGCGGCGATACGCTTAAACTAACTTGATCCCTAAACACTTTTGATGTGTGTATGTGTGTTAGATTTCACAACTTAAAAGAAAAAAAAAGATAAATAAACATTGCAACATTTTTGTACATCTAATCAAAAACTAAAAATCAAAATTAAGCCTTTTGGAGTCGTTCCCAGCCAAGGCTTTACTTTAAGCTCCTATTGTTTTATTTTTCTTGTTTTGACTGGCACCGACTTAAAAAGGCTTATTTTTTTATTTGTATTTTTTGAAGTCGGGTTTTTTAACGTTATTTTTTTCTTACTTTTTAACCGACTTCAAAAAAGGAGGAGGCTCTCAATTCGACTGTTTTTTTTTTTTATGTATGTTCTACCATAACTTCGCCAGTTGTTAACAGATTTTTATAATTCTTTTTTAATCTGAAAGAAAATAGTTTATGTGTGGTCCCATATAATTTTTACGAAGATCTGGCTAGTAGTTTTTTCATAATCTTGAAAAATATCAATCACCTTTTGGCAAGTTGTCGTTTACCTGGATGACATTGTTGTGTATGGGCTGATTTTTAGTGTAAGTAACGGCACATGATGTAACTAAAAAATCTAAAATAAAAACATTTTATAAAAAAAATTCAAACCGACTTCAAAAAGTAAAAAATAAAACTTTTGGAGTCGGTGCTAGCTAGCTAAGGCCAAAAAAATATATAGTCAATAGAAGTGCAATGTAGAATGCCCTGGCTGGCACCGACTCCAAAAGTTTTATTTTTTACTTTTTGAAGTCGGTTTGAATTTTTTTTATAAAATGTTTTTTTAGTGTCTGTAATAGGTTGTTTTGTAAACTACAGAAGGTTTTTCCTAGATTAGATTAGGTTTAATGTACATTATAAACGAAAGTATCGTGATAATTACACCGAACAAGTTAAGACAAAGGTTAAATACATAAAAATTACTGGGCCAAACTGAACCAAATTTTGATGGAACCAAATGGTAACTATTTAGTAGCATCGAACAAAAAAGAGTCACGTAAATCGGTTTCGAAATCTCGGCGTAATCGATGTACATACATAAAAAATCATCATGTCCAAAAGTTTTATATTTTTTATATTCTAATTACGAGTATTTGTAAATTTTTATAACAGGAGCACTAAACGACAAGTAATTAGCTGTTTACTTGGAAACCACGTGATTCACGCCATTGATTACGAATCGAAACCTTAACGCCTTATTAAGTAACAGTCGCAGTAAAGTGGAGCCGGTTTCTGGTATCTAATTTAGCAAAAACTGGCCACGATATATCTCAGTCACATCCGCGCATGATAAGCTAAGTTTCTTGGAACCTTGTCGTATGTTTGCGTTTCGGAACGTTGTATAATCGTGTAACTAAACAACGGGAAAACTGCTGGCATTATTTATTTTGACAAGTTCTTTGAACTGGCGATAAGGGATTTACTAGGTACCTTTTGGATATTTGATTACTAGCCCGCGACTTCGTCCGATGAGAATTAGCTCAAAATACAACCCCGTTTTATTCCTAATCCCGTGGGAATACCAAAAAATCCTCTATTAGTGCTTGCTTACATCGTAAAAGGATCCAGTATGCAAATTTAAAAATACTTTTAAAATCTGGTAAAACAGCAATAAAAAAAAGGATAAAATAATAAATATATAATAGGCTGCCATTAAATTAACTAGTTTTGCAGTTTTATAGTAACGTAAAAAATTGGAGATATTTTATTTATCCATCATCAGCATCTGGACGTCCACTGCTGGACATAGGCCTCTCTTAGCTCACGACTATTGTGGCGTACATAGGAGGCTATTAGCCTACTGCTACCACGCTGGCCAGACGGGTTGGTAGAGGGTTTGTTTCAAGTTTTCCTTCTCTCGTACAGGTTTTCAATGCGTCTAGCCTCTTAGTCGACTCTTACGACATCCCAGGCATGTAAGGGAGTGGTGACACTTGTATTCTTAGGCCGTCACCGCACGGCAATTTTTTATTTATTTCTATACTAACTTATTTACATTAAGTCGAAATTTTAAATAGTGATGGCAGCACCCGACTGATAGTTAACTATCAGTCGGAGCTGCCATCGTCTGCCGTCGGGGTTTTTTTATATTATTTTATCCTTTTTCAATTTACGTTTTAACCGTCTTGAGGGTATTTAAAAAAAATGCTTTATGTTCCAATTTTTTTAGAGAGCATAACTATTATGTACATTATACTACATAAATTTACTGAAAAGCGCATCAAAGTCGGACTAGTAGTTTTAGTTTGGCACAAACAAATGTTTACTGTGAGGCGCCTCCTGGTGAGTTACCACCGTAACACCTAACTAAAAACATGTACCAATCAAACGCGAATCCATCACTGAAAACCGCATCAAAATCGGAGTAGTAGTTTTGGACATAAATGGCAACATTGGTTCGCACAAACAAATGTTTACTGCACCCCTAGTGAGTTGTCACCGTAACTCCTATCTAAGAACATGCATCAATCAATCCCAAACCCATCACTGAAAACCGTATCAAAATCAGACCAGTAGTTTTTGAGATAAATGGCAGCATTGGTTTGCACAAACAAACAAACATCCTCTTACCCCAAACACATATACCGTTTCCGTACGGTCGCGGGTAAAACAAGATACATGTTGTTTAAGTAGAGGAAGATAGTGTAGAAAAACTAGACTAGGGTTTTTAGAAGTCGTTGTTTTTATAGTTATTAATTTTGCTAGATTTTTAAGTATTTACCTTCAAACACAGCAGAGGTCAATTGTACGCATGGATGATATTGTTATTATTGTAACTACACACCTAGTTTTTAAACTAATTTTGCATCGTTTTTTATGACAAAATTACATGTAAGTATGTATTTTGAGAAACTTTCTCATTCTTTTAGGATTCAGTTTTCAAAAATAAATTTTGATTAGTGCGTTGCCTGTATACTCGTATTTGTCGTTATTTGTCTGTAATAATGATTTTCTAGCTAGATAATATAAAAAATGGAAACCATTGTAAAGTAATCCGAGCTGAACCAATGAAATCTTAATATTTACATATGACAGTTCCCTTTTAATCTGTGTAAAGTTTAGATCACCTTAGTGATTGGTTAGCTTACTAAGTTTGTGCAGTTAAAAACGCAGTTAGTAGCTTCAGGCAGCGCCGGCGCAAACCTTAAGGCCCTTCAGGACCATTAAGTTGAATTGCGCAGTTAGATGGATTCCGCTCAGCTTTTGTAAGGTGAATATTTAATACTAAACAGTGAGTATTGATAATGTGCACTAATGAATATAAGTGAAAATATGCTTAATTTTATTAACGGGAAAAATATAAAAAAGTGTTTTCATTGTGAAGTTTTTATTTTTTGCAAAAAAAAACGTGTTTTTTGATATTAAATGCATCTTGTTTTGCTTTTTGTCATAAATTTTGACCAATTTAAACAAACAAAGAATAGAGGATACCTCCTTGCATTTTTTATGTATTTTCATTAAAATGCTAAGTCGTTACACTATGCAGGTCGTAAATTGCGCACAAGTAGAAGGAATTGAAACGAGCTGTTATTTCTATATGAACTTCGTTGTAAAAGAAATTAATTAATAATATAAATTAATTAGGCATTAATCAAGCTGATACTGAGGAAAGATAGGACTACGATATAGATAGATACATTCATTATTAAGAACACCAAATGTTATTGTAGTAGTAGTCAAATTCTGACTTTGTTTGGCCAAGACGAAGGAGCTAAGTAACTCTAAGTTAAGTAAGCTAAGTAGTCCTACTCATACGAAAAATTATTAAAGGAGGACCCAAGATATTTAGTTTAAAACTGTGTTAAAAGAAAAATAAAACATCAGTTTCATTTTACTGCTAGTTCATACGACCCTACCCTTAAACTAAGGAACAAGCATAGGGAACAAGGAAGGAACATGATGATAGCATATCAGATATATTTTTTACAGGAATCTCGTTAATAGCAAAACATACCGAACATCGTATGTCCAAACATAGTTAGTTACCTTTTGAAATAATCGCTACGGCATCTTTAAGCTTTTTAAATGCTTGTAATGTTTGTCTAGCTCAACCACAAGATATGACAATTATAAAGTAATCAGAATCACAGTACCCAAATTAGTCAAGTAATGAACTCGGTATAGTTATTAGCGTATAATGGATTTACATCAAATTATAAACAACTATTTCGTGAACATCTCAAGTTTATATTATGCTCTCACATACAAATAAATACCAGGGCTTTTTCAGAAGAAAAAGTTTTAGTCATAGCGCTCTCGCGTGAAAAGAGTTTTCTATGACTTGTCATTATTGATAATTTACTAATTCATTCTGATAATAGTAATAATAATTTGAAATGAATACAAATATTTAAATAGAGTTTTACCTTAGAGACAAACCGCATTTAGCCTTCGATTGTTTTTGTTATAGTCACAATAATTCAAGCGCAACTATTACACTTGTCATTCTGATGGTGTAATAGTTTACTTTAAAACGTATAGAATATATAATTTGTATACATCATGGGCTGATTATTCAAGCGTCTGATAAAAGATAACAATCAAACACAAATAGAAGAGATATGATATGATGTTAATGAATTTGTATCTAAGCATTACCATTGTTATAATAATCGGTATACGATCAATGTTACGTTATAAACAAATACGAGACAAAAAGCCCCGAGTAAAAGAGATCAACCAATTATTTCGATTCATAGCACATTAAGATTTGGTTTTTCCATTTGGCATATAATTGTTATGGGAAATTTGTCACATCGAATACTTGAAAATACACACCTGTGACATTGGAGTGCTAACATTCTCAAGAATTCATGTCACGCACGATACGCGTCCGCTGTAGTCGCGGCAGTGTCGAGGTTGTGACTATGACCCTAGTATACCCACGCTTTTCGCAACACATGTCAACTTAAATAAACCTTATTACTTTACGTTAGAACCCATATTACCTCGAATGTAGCGTCGCATTTTTTGCAAGCTTTTCTCGTTGAAAATATACCCTATCCAGATTGTTTAAAGATCGGATTCGTATGATATGGTTTTTCAGGGTTGCCAATAGTATGTTAAGGGAATAATAAGCAGGTGACCTAACCCATGAGGCTACTTTAATATGGGCATTAATGTACGACGTCACAAGTGTGTGAATGTTTTTCCTTGTTAATTAGAGTCTAATTTAAAAATCAACATAAAAATAGTCACGTTTTTCTATTAAACAGGTGTCAGTCTATTTATTACTTAGTCCTTGTACTTTCTTGTGACCGTTATAAGGTCCTTGGAGCAAGATTACAGAAAATCGAAAGTGAGAAGAGTCCCAGTAACTACAGTAAAGTTAATTAAGTAAATCTTAAACATATGTAGATTTAAAATGTATACATATAAAGTTATTCTTAATTGAAGGTCATACACCTCCGAAAATAAAGTTCTTCATTATACGTGACGTAAATAAATTGATCACATTAATACGAAAGACAAGAAAGGACGCGGCGACCATACCACTACCATTGTTCTGTCTTATCATTGAATTATTGAAGTAATTGATGGCAGAACAGATGTATCCATTTTAAAGGTTTTAAATGGAACTGATACAGTATTAAATCATCAATCAACATTTTTATAAGTGTTCCTCTAAATAGATAACGGTTTTTTGAACTCGCACGATATATATATATATATTTAAAAAAATTAATGCGTACCAAACCAACAAGGTTTGCTTTATTTTATCAATATAACATGCCTTCTTTTGGTATTTTTCGGTAAAGTAGTCGCTACTTAAGCTGGCCAAGTGAAAAACCTAAGAGTAGTATCATTTGATGCTTTGGGCTGCTCTAGTATCAAGCTCTATCTTTTTGAGACATTAGGTTTTACCAGCTGTAGACCTGACAGAGAGTCCTGCATGTCCTTAGACAATATAAAAATACAAATCACGCGTTGGCAGCGACACCCTTTTGCCAAGGTTATGCAGCAAAACTGTATAACAGTATTGAAGTTCATAGAAACGTGGTCTACTATTTGGTTGTTTGTATTGTATGTGTGTACTGTCATCGTCATCAGCCATTTTTAATATCCCCTACTGCTGGGGCACTGGCCTTCATTATGGATGGATAAGGCATGTGCGTATGCCATATTTAAATTTAACCTTTTAGTAAATGCGTTGACTAATTTTGTAACTTTGCATGTAAATGCCGATACCATTCAATACATTTGTAGTAATAAAACAAACACATGAGCGATAACCAATAATGAAACCTAATTAGGCTACGTGTTCGTACCACTAACCTACATAATTATAAACTCTAAACAAATCGTACATATCTATCTTGTTATGCCAAATAGCTTCCCACGGAGGTATATTTTAGAGTCCAATATAAAATGAATTTTGTAGTAAAAGTCTTTGTATAAAAGTTTGAATATGAGCAAAGTTCTAGATGAGCTGGTTGTATAGTGAGCAGCATGTAAGTATTAATAGAGACGACACGACAAGACTGCTTGTCAAAACGTTTGCATAATAATGTGATGTAAGTTTTCGCCGCGCCCCGACAGATGCCTCTGGCCTGCAATGTACAGTACAGTCAATGAGACAGTTTCTTTCGCAAAATAGCAATAAAGATGATTATTTTTTGTTTAGTTGTGTTTGTAGCTGATTGAAAGAACTTATTGACTTTCGCTTTTGTGTATTCATTAACAAAATAGAAATGTGTCAGAAACTATAATTTTAAACGTGTCATGTTCTACTTCTGCAGCATATAAATAGTTTGTGTTTAAAGTAAGTTAAAGAAATTTGTAATAAACAACGGTTTCATTCATGATTTAGCATTAAACCGTTGTCTACCGCAACATCATATCCATTGCAGATTATCTGACTAATCATACTGCTTATTATTATTAAAATCGCAAACTGATTAACTACTTTGCACCCGACGGTACGTGAGCATTCTTGATACATGACAGGCTAAATATCTTTTTAATGTTGTTAAACCGGTCAAGTGTAAGCAGAGTCATTTGTTATTCGATATGAAGAGTGATAAGAGATTTCATTTGCATTTGCAGCTATCAAATCCTTTTGATAAAGTTTAAAGAGTAGCTGGCTACGCGATACGAGTATGAACCGTTTGAAAAGGCCTTTATTTGTTTTGTTGATTGCTTTTAATGAGGAGTGAAATCTGTCAATATTGTGACACTTTAACTCGTTTAGTTTTACTACTTAAGAAAGGCTTGTTAAAATAATATTTTAGTAATTGATTTGAGTTTAGTGTCACGTATGTCGTTTTAAAAGGACGTTCTTGACAAGTCAATAGTCAATAAATTTTGGAAGCGTCAGCTTGCTTGATTGGGCACGACTCTTGAAAGGTGTCTTTGACAATTGTGCCGCGGAGATGACAGCATAATGACAGGCGGATGGGCCAGTCCCAGTCACGAGCATTATGGCATTATGTAACGAAGGGACCAAATGTCAGTTGTAGACCCTTCGCCGCCTGTCTGAAGTGCCTAGATATTTCTGAAGACGAGGTTGTAAGAATTATAAAGTTACATGTAGAATTGGACTTAAATGGCATTGTTTAATAAATAGGAAAAAGCGATATATATATATAGTACAGTCAGTTTTCTGTGCCACCAAAAATATAACGTAGAATACTTTTGAAACGAAATATAAATATAAATAAGTACAACTTTTTTAATTTAATTCAGTACAAAGGAATTTTACCAATCTGATTTTTTTCTGGAATATTAATATTACCTTAATAACGACAGTCAACTTCAGTCTATTCCTCAAAAGTTATTTTTTTTCCCATAACACTGTACTATTATGACTAATAATATTATAATCGTTAAACAACTTCCATCCGCTTAGAATGATGAATGTTCAACATGACAAACTGTTCCAAGTACTATGTATGACAAAGTTAACTTTACGTATTGCAAAAAGTTTCCAAAAATGTGATCGCTCTTATTTCATTTTTAATTTAAGTATTATTACAACTTTAGTGTAAGAAAAATAATATTAATGTGATGATTCTTATGTTTCAGGCAAGTTCATGGTACATTTTAAGTCGTAATAGTATACGAATTAGACATTCCCGTAAAAGATTACTCTTTAGGAATAGTACCGAGATCTTTTCCTATGCGATGCCTGTTGTTCCAAAACTCCAGTAGGTCCTGTGGCATTATGTATTTATGGATCATACTTTGCTTCACAGGCGACAATTTCAGAGGATGCTCCATCACTTCAGAACTTAAACAACATGCATATTTATTAGACTACTTGTCTTGGCGTTGTCACCTACTCGCGTCCTTCAGGTTCTCGTTTGCAAATTATTACCAGAGCGAGAGCCTACACAAATATTGAAATTAGTTGCTCGTTATAATAATCGATTTGAGCCCACTATCGGAATTAAAAGGCACTCCATGCTACAGGCTGGTTTGTTGGAGTTGAATAATATCCTATATACATTATTATAATTTCGATTAAGAATTAGACTTTGAAATTACGTGGGATTTTGCGCTTTCTTTGCTACTTATACTATTCAATATACCCAAACTAATATTATAGATAAATGTTATAAATGTTACTGATAAGACGTTACCACTGAATTACTTTAAAAAAATATGATATAAGGACGACGTTCATTGGTCAACTTTTGTTGCGAAAATTATGAAATATTTCAATTTCTTTCCTTATCGTAAGTTAAAGGAAAATATAAATTTTGGAAAATATTATTACTTTGTAAAGGAAATGAGATTACTGTTTCATAGTTTATAATATATTTAGATTGTAACACAGTCTTTCGACATCAACCGTGGGCGACTGCTATTAATTTTATAATAAACTAGCCTAACTTCCGCCCGCGACTTCTTCCGCGTGGTCTTTAGAACTTGATCCAGAGAGATTTAGTAAAAGAAAGAAAGAACTATCTTTCGTTTTCATACCCTAATTCCGTAATTCATCTTTAAAAGAATACTACTTACGCCACCTATTTGTGATGTAGTGTAATTTCCCGTACAAACATTGGGATTGTTACGCGACAAAAAGTAGGCTATGTTCCACTCAAGGCTATAAAGTATATGTGTCCCAAATTTTATCCAAACCCGTTCAGCTGTTTTTGTCCAAAATCAAAACATTAATATTAATAGAATAGGATAGAAGGATTTCTAAAATTATATGGCGCCATATATTTATGCCCGTTTCGATATTTGTACTTTACCGTAGTAATTTGGGATTTTTACCGGACTTCTTCAGGCTATTAAGTACCTGTGTCCCTAATTTCATCACAACCGTTCAGCGATTTTTGCGTGGCTTTGACATTAATAATATTAGTAGGAAGTAGGATAGAAGGATTTCTAAAATTTTTTGGCGCCGTTTTTTTTAGACCGCATCGATTTTTTTTCCGTAGGAATGAGGAATTTTAACGAAAAATAATCCCATGTTCCTCTCGAGGCTATAAAGTATTTGTGTCACTAATTTCATCCAACCATTCAGCCATTTTTGCGTGATTGAGTACTTAACATCGAAACATCTGCACATTTACAATTATAGGATAGTAGGATTGTTGCCTGGAAGAAATTGCTTTCTGGTGATAAGGCCGCCATTTGTACAACTCTTGTGATGTCCATATATATGTAATGTATTATGTTCTTGGTAAAGAATATTATATGTTCCTCTTCAGGCTATAAAGTGTCTGTGTCCTGAATTTCATTCAAATCCGTATAGCTATTTTTGCGAGTTAAGTAACAAACATGCAAACATACACCTACCATTCCCGTGAGACCATCGGGATAAAAAGTAACATATGTTTTAATCCAGGCTATCTTCTTTCTGTGTGCCAAATTTCATCGAAATCGGTATAGTAGTTATTTGCGTGAAAGAGTAACAAATATCCACCCATCCAAACATCCTCACAAACTTTCGCATTTATAACATTAGTAGGATAGGATAGGATTAATAATTATTTATTGTTTAAATGCAACGAATGGCGGACTTTAGTGCCGTTACATCCGCGAGGAATCAGGTTATCGTGCGGACTTAGGATGTCGCGTGGTGGTGCTATTTATCAGAATAAAAAGTAGTCTATGTCCATCTACACAGGTCAAGTTATGTTCATACCAAATTTCACTAAAATCTATTCAGCGGTTTACTCGAGAAAAGAAACAGCCAGACAGACAACAGTCACTCCCGCATGTATTTATAATATTAGCATGAATTAATGTGAATGGAGAAGTATTTCATGTCACAAAAAAAATCCAAATTGTTCAAAGGCTATGTCTATATTTTGCTAAATTTGTCTATACAAAATTTTAGTCTTTTTTCAAACCTCTTATGGTTGATTTATATCCACCGCGTCGGACTTCAAAATCGATGCTATTTTCGTAATCAACAATAAATCCTAAATAACGACACCCATATTGATTTTAACATTATTTACCCCTTTTTACCCTCTTACGGGTTTATTTCCATAAATCACAAAATTATCGTTTGTTTATTTGTATTTATTTCCAACCAAGCCTTATAAAAAACTGTGAAATAAAAACTTTTTATAAAATTAAATTTTTTGTACTTTTTATGTTTTGAGCATTTTTATATATTTCATTTCATATCTGTTACTTGGATGACATGATAATTATTATCTACCTTTAAAAACTGTGAAATAAAAACTTTTTATAAAAAAATGAAAACCGACTTCAAAACACTAAAAAGCAAAAAATAAGGTCTTTTGGAGTCGGTGCCAGCCAAAGCATTCTACTTTGCGGTCCTACTATTTTATTTTTCTTGCCTTGGCTTGCACCGACTCCAAAAGGTAAATTTTTTGCTTTTTAGTGTTTTGAAGTCGGTTTTCATTTTTTTATAAAAAGTTTTTATTTCACAGTTTTTAAAGGTAGATAATAATTATCATGTCATCCAAGTAACAGATATGAAATGAAATATATAAAAATGCTCAAAACATAAAAAGTACTGGGTCAAACTAAACCAATTTTTTATGGGACCAATTGGCAACTATTCTACATCGAACAAAAAAAGAATCACGGAAATCGGTTAAAAAATCTCGGCGTAATCGGTGTACATACATAAAAAAAAAAAAAAAAATATTTCAACCGAATTGAGAATTTTTTGAAGTCGGTTAAAAATAAGTGACTTTTACTTTGAAAATAGAGGACTTTTCTTACTCAAATTCACGCCCCTTTTCACCCCTTTGGGGTTGGAATTTTCAAAAACGCCGTGACAGGTAAATATGAATTTTTAAAATTTGAAGATCATCACTTCAAAACTAACGGACTTTCATACAAACTTTCATCCCTTATTTCACTCCCTTAGGGGTAGAATTTCGAAATATCCTTTCTTTGTGTTCTTATGAGGTCTAGGGACCTATGTAGAAAACTATGTATCAAATCTGAAGTATAGACCTAGCGGTTAGGGCTGTGCGTAGATATGTCACCCAGTCAGTCAGTTTCTTCTTTTATATATTTAAGATATGTAGTTCTCTTTAAATACTTATTAATTATAAGTATACGGACGTACCGTTACTATTCACCATTAATACTGCCGCTATATAAAATATAACAAGCAATAAACACCAAAGATGCAATTCTGCCTACTAAATCAATGTAGTAAATTAATAACATGGTAACTATAAGAGCTGCAGACCTCACGCGCAGCGCAGCGATCGGCATACAATGGAGTCGTGAGGGAGCTCCAACTGAATGATTGGACAAGACTACATGAGGATGTAATTTATCGCAACAGAACTAGTCCAACAGGTACTTGATACATGAATATGTATTATTTAAGCGTCCTACACATGTGATCTATTTGGGTCAGCATAATTTGACATGTTTTTTAATCTATTTGTTAACAGTCGGCTTAGTGGTTTGTTGACAATGTATTTTAACTCTTATGAGTCAGTTTGCACGTGAAGGCTTGTTTCTAATCTAGCTCCTGCACGTGACTCCGTTTGAGACTTTGATCCATTAGGTTAAAGGAAATTCATAGAATTAACTGCGCAGGTCGTTCGTTGCAGCCACTTTTACCCCTTCATGTTTGAATTTCGATATAAGGGTTGTGTGCGAGATATGTCAGTTTTCGAGGGTTTACCAATATCCGAATATAAGCACTTATATATAACAGGCCAAGAATGTAAGAATTATAAGTCAGATTAGACAGACATAATAATTACCTATGTTCACAACCATAATTTTGGTATCTTTTAGTCTACCTTTTGTTATGTTCTTTAGGGAGTTCATTATTCAAATTCCTGCCCAGAAGGCAGCGGTATTGTTTTATCAAACGCACAAAGTTTTTTGCCAATTAGGATCCGAGAGCAACCGAATCGTTGTTTTTCATTATCAGGTTTTTCGGGCTTGCAAAGCTGCTCCCTCTTATTTGGGCAGAGTATTCAAACCTGCATCTTATTTCGAATTTCTTTCTCATACCAATGTCCATAAATATTGATTCCGCAAGCCCTATTGTGCGATTGAATGCTCATGAATTATTTATCGAATCGGAATCTGATATCGACGAGTTTGGCGAGATTTCGAAAACAGATTGAGCACTTACAATCGTTGAGTCGGCATACATAATTAGAGGTGTAGATGACGATTTATCATTTTTTTTATCGATAACACTTGCAACATTTATGTTGCAACAAGTTGGTTCACGCCCAGTGTTGCTCATAGAACAATGTTTGACAAATATTGTATTCATTATTATCGAATAAGCATCTTGGCTGATTTTATATGCCTCATAAGAATAGAATTGGATCTGATCAATGGAACAAGTGCATATTATTTCTCTTTAATGTTAGACAACTTATTATTTAACTTGATAAATTGTATTTTCTGTGCGTAACTAAAGATTTCTTAAGACTTAATTTGAAAGATAATCCGAGTAACGCTTCAGTAAACGACCTAATACGAATTAGTAAGTTAATCAATATCCTGTTGAAGTTAAGTCTTAATCAATACAAATTTTGCTTAAAATCAAAGCAAAATCGAACAATACGTTTGGCCTTCACGGTTAATTAGTTGAATCGTGCAATTAACGCAGTAAGGAGGATACTTGACTTGCGCAAACACAAGACCGTTCGCAGTACACTCCTACGCCCGTGAGAACAACTCTACTCAAAGGAACGACGGGACATTCGATAATTGATGCAACACTGATCATTCGATTGCGCAGCAAAAGAAGCAGACCATCGTTACATAAATTGTGTATAAAAGAGAATTTAATGTACCGTGACCGAGATTCAATATTTGGTATGTAACTTCAATTTATTCCGGTAAACGTAAGTCTTAAAAATCACATAACATAAAAACTTAAATAGGTAAAAGTCCGCGAGGTCTAAGCTGAGCTTTGCATTTATGTGAGTGCACATAGATAGTTTGTAGGTATCGTTTACAAAAACAAAAAAGCAACAGGTGTTGCTACTAGTACATCTACTTATGTACACTTACACAAATGTAAAGCTCAGCTTAGACCTCGCGGACTTGTACCTAGATGATGAAATGGAGATTTTGTTTGAAGGAAGTAAAATAAAGATAAATTTTATTGAATAGGTTGCCTAAAGGTTTGTATTTAATACACCATAGACACGGGTGCTCCATGGTTGGGTAATGGGGTCAACAGGTACCATAAGTGTTGTATAACTTAATAGAAACACTGGCAAAGTTCCAGCAAATATAGAATGAAATATTAACTTTGTAGGTGCTTGAGATTTATAGTTGGGAGTTGAAACTTCGTTTTGTATAGAGTTTAGAAGAGACAGATAATTTAGCGCCGTATCAATTATTTAGCAATGTATCGTTTTTCCTGTAGACGTCTGAACGTGACCCACTTTCGTGTAGTATAAGTTGAAATAATTGGTAGGTATTTTATTCATCAAGTACCTACCTACTACACGTATCTAAAAAGGGTACAAATTAATGCAATATGTTTGGGTAATTATATTTTGAGGACATAAATTTTATGATGTTTTTGCAAAAAAAAGTCTATGAATCTGAGGGTCTAAAAAGGATGCAAACGCAATATTGCTAAGTTAATTCCTTAACAATTAATTTAGTTGTTTATCTTCTATGGAGTTAAGAACTGTGTCAGTGCCAGCGTAGAAGAATTTGCTTTTAATTTTTTGAAGGCAAGAAATCTTACTTATAACAAATTCCGTACGAAATAAACAAAAAAATTAATTGTCAATGAATTCGCTAGCAATATTGCGTTTGCGTCCTTTTTAACCCCCCTGGTCTGATCTGATCGATTTGCAACCCCTAATATATTTCAATATGTTTTTTTCATTTGTAGTTGTACCTTTAAACCACCTGTGCTGTGTTGCAAAATTGTGTGTTTTGCACTGTCCGTAAGGTCTTTTGGAATTTTAAAATAACAGAACGTACGTTGACTCGCCCACGGTTATTCTTGATTGCCTTTTTAATTCTATATACAGACTGGTATTTTACTTCCAGTTTGTCTGCAGGTCACTTTGGTCTGACAAAGAAAGTTCTTGTGACCAGTTTCCTTTCTGGTTGAGGTCGAATGAGTCACCAAAGGTCTCGTACGGGCACGCCAACGAAACCATGTTAATACACCTACTTGTGAAACAAAATACATTTTCGATTGCATTACTTTAACACAGAAGAAGGTTATGTTAATTTTATTGCTTTTTGTCGATTGTAAATGAGCAGTGTGCAGTCTCTTGTTGTATTTTAAGTAAACTGTAGTAAATACAAAGTTGTTTTACAACGATATGTCATGCCGTGTGTAGTTTCATATCAAGTTATTATGTACGAGTATTACGTAATTGCCGTATGAGATTTTTTCCACAAAATAAAAATCGTAAAGATTGACAAAAAAAATATATAAATACGTTTAGTTTTAGTTAAGGAAGATTCTCTGGTCAAGATTCGCTTTAGAATCACTAATATTGCATTTAAGTCTTATATGTATTCTTCAGGAAGAGAAAATAATTTCATTATCGTATCCATGTCTTTCACCAGTCTTTTATGTTTCAATGAAATTAATAATTATATGAATTCCAATTGAGACGCATGACTTACCAGTGATTCGATTGGTAACAGATCAGAGGTGATCTGTAAATAATACACACAATTAAACTTTTCGTGTTTCCACCACTTGGTTTACTAGATTGTCCCGTGGTCGTACCTACACAATCATTTTAGACATCTATAAATCCAATGTCGATCTTGTAAGCCTATTCGTTGTGATTACAAGTGTATATACAACTGTAAACTGAAGGAATAAACAGTTCAAAATATTTAAGGGTATCCGGGTTTATCGGCCAGTACCGTTGTAACCGGGCAGGTCAAATGTCCAGTTTGGTGATAATGGATTCTTGAAATTCATATGCTAATTGAGCCGAGATGTTGACTTGTGAGTTGACGCTATGATCGGTTCCTAGTTTCTTATGCATGCAATATTTTTTATCATATTCCGTGGTATGTGTTTGATTATGTTGTTTCGTACCGTGTAGGGTCACCACTATAGTTTAATTTTGGAAATAGCTGAGCAATCTTCAGTTGCTGCCGGTTGCTAATGTGACGTAGAAAAAAGGGGTTGGATTTAGAAATAAGCTCCCTCGTTCCGGCGAAATTGACACAGTAGGGGGGCTCAGGGGGTCTTACTGAAACCCCTGATATCGATTTTGGTACCTACGTATTTTTTTTTATTTTTTTCATTTACTTAATTTTTGAGTGAAACGATACGAAAAACAACACGGAAAAGTAAATAATAACGTGGAATGAAACGTTTTCTGACAAAAATGACGTGTTATATGATTAGAGAAACGTCATTTACGTAGTAAAATTAAACTTTTACCTAATCTGTGGTCACGCCGTCCGCCATTTTATGTGTGTTGTGTGTGCTGGCTGTCATTCGGTTGCTTACGAGTCTACCCGAATGTTGTTTCCATCCTGTTTTGTGGTTTCGACCCTTTTTATTATAAAGTCCAAAGAGTTCATTAGGCTAGGTTAGTATGGTGACCAAAAACGCGCGAGCAGAGCGAGCGGAGCGAGCTTGCCGCGGCAGCGGCCGGCGAAGCGCCAGAAACGATATTTTTGTACGTACATCGTTTTTTTTCATACTTTTCCCCTTTCCCCATCTCTTTTTAGCCTCCCTCCTGCTAATTTTCCACTTTTTTTTTGAGGTTATGTTAAAAAAAAAAATATTTCTCGAAAAGTACGCATCTCCGGCAGATGGGGGTTGCAGAGGGAGGAGGTTGTTCCCATGTTTTAGCGCCACACGCCCGCCGGAAGTAGAACTATTTGTCACAAGAATGTTCTTTTCACATTATATAATAAATTCTTAATAAATTGACTTTTACACTGTTATTTATAAAATATAATTATTATAAAGCCATAATAAACTCTAAATTAAAGGAAATCTAACACGAGGGCTAATTATCTAACGAAGACTCGGTTGTTTTAGTTTCGTCGCTATTGTGGCTGTCATACAGTATGAAAATGTGACAGTAATGACAGCGCGAAAGCGCGAAAGTGATTGCTAAGTGATTTTTTCTATACTATAATATTGTAAAGAGGAAAGATTTGATTGTTTCTTTGTTTGCATTGAATAGGGTCTGAAACTACTGAACGGATTTGGAAGAAATTTGGTTCACAGATAATAGATAGCCTGGCTATGATCATAGGATACATTTATCCCTATATTCCTACGGGAGCGGGAACCACGTGGGTGTTCTTTTGAGTAGTGGTGATGGTGGTGGTTCGTGCCGATAGAGGTAGGGGTGTTAATCAGTATTATGTGTGTTTGGGTTGGTTTTAAATTTGCTGTTTTTGCGACAATAGAGTGTTTATGTTTTCGATCTATAATGAGATCAATAATGGGTATATTATACCACGGTGAATCGCCCAATGTAAAAATATTAAAAACTAGCTACCGGCCGCGGTTTTACCCGCGTGGTTCCCGTTGCCTACGCCTCAGTTACTCTCTGTCCTTTCAACTAACTCTATGCCTTTAATTAATTTGATAGGTTGCTTAGCTAAGGCGTGAAGGAAGGACAAACAAACACACTTTGTCATTTACAATATTAGTTAGGATTTATAATATAATTTTATATTAGTTAGGATTACTTCAAATACCATAACGGTCAGTTTATAATGTCTGATAAGCAGCTTTAACCTTATTGTCAAAATTGCAAAATTAAATTATCCCAAACGATAAGCTAGCTACTTGATAATTTTAATGGAATCATTTCTTACTTCGAAAATAGGTAATACCATGTCGTGAACTAAACCAAGGATGCAGTAATTGTTACGAATGTGTTAGCATATATTAGGTTTTGTTCATTTGTTTTGCTTGTTTTCAATCTACTCGTATGTTGTTCAAGATATTACAAGGTCCTACAAAATAGAGTCTATTTTATAATATTTGAACATTGTGTTACGAAGCCTATCCGTGGCTGATTTTCTTCACACTTTTCAGTGCAAAACATTATTGTAAGTACCTTTTTTAATAATTAATAAAAGTTATAAAATCTATTATTCTGTGCAAAAGAAGTGTCATTAATTAATATCATTTATAAATATATTACCATATTACCATCAAGAGTATTTTAAAGTACAAAAAATTAAAATGTTAATCCTAACGAAAATTAAATATTATTCTCTGCAAATATTGAAATACCTACTTTCCCGATTAATTAGCAAAGGGCGAGATAGGGTATGAATATTCCAATGATGGCACTAGGCCAGTACTGACATAGCTGCTGGGGCACTGGGCTTCCTTATGGATGGATAAGAAACTTGAGACAGCAAAATTTTGGTCACCCATCCCGTGACCAACCATTGCAAAAGTTACTTAAACGCTACAATCGCAGGCCGCGCGTGCGAACCACTGCGTCACCGAGTTCCTCCTTTGCTATAAATGTACCAGGGGCGATCGAAAAGTTTCCGGTTTTGGGGGGATAGTGGATTTAGGTTCATTTGACCAGGTAGTTACTAATTAAGTATCTTATAAGTAGTATATAGGGTGTTTAGAGGCACATAACGATAACCACGTATTCTCCCTATCGTGACTATCATTTTTTGGTAGGGGGCCAAATCTGGGAACTTGGTAGTTAAGGAGTTAGTGAGAATCAAAGTCTACATTTATTTTTAAAGATTTTCGTTTAAAGTTATAAAACCGCAATGAATATCAAAACCAATCAAAGAAACTGGATCCCGCCCGCTTTCTCACACCCTCCAGTTACGCACACGTTAACGCATGCATTTTTTGCTAAAGCCAATTTTTTTTAAAACGAAAAATAAAAGTCGTTTTATTATTTTTACATATTCTTATTTAGTTTGATGTACACTACACATATATATATATATATATATATATATATATATATCGGCTTCGGTATGGGTCTTTTAACACCTGTATCGGTATATTCCAAATTTGAACCTAATTGGGTCGTTAAATTTTGTGTTGTCAACGTGCAAGCAAGTCAATCGAAAAGAAATCCACAAGTATGGAATTTTTTAAATATCGGGTTATCATTCAATGCCTTCCAAGACAAGGAAAATCCAATCAGAGGGTCTAAAAAAGACGCAAACGCAATATTGCTAAGTGAATTCCCTGACAATTCATTTATTTGTTTATTTCTTATGGAATTTGCTTTTAGTAAGTTTTCTTGCCTTCAAAAATTTAAAGTAAATTTTGCTACAATGACACTGACACAGTTCTAAACTCCATAGAAGATGAACAATTAATTGCATTGTTAGAGTATTCACTTAGCAATATTGCGTTTGCGACCTTTTTAGACCCTCTGATTATTCGATCGCCCCTCGTTCATATCACGCTTATTTCTAGGAGGAGTAGGCAGATAATAAAGACGTGCATGTGCCACTTCACTTCCTGACATATTTCTCTAGCTTCATTAACGTTAATTTGTTTTTTTTTTATACAAGGTCGCTAATTTTTGGTCTCATAAACTTTGCTATAAATTCAGGAAAATTCTAACATTGTTTTCTTTACGATTTTCTTACGCTCAGGTGCCAATGGGTGTAGCGAACAACAGGTTCAGTGTCAATTCAGGTTAGTCACGGCGTCTTGTATGGTAATGAGTGTTTACTGCCGCCGCTGCGTCGCCGCTCGCCAAGGTCACGCGACTGTTGTTACCGACGTGCCAATATTTAAGTGTGCTTATCTTCACGCTATAGCCACTTTGATATTGTTTAAGAAAAACGCCTTTCCTTTAGGTTTGATTATTGGAGGAATTTTTAATTTTTAGCCAGATGAATTGATTTTCTACTCATTTTATGATCGTCCTGTTAGATAGGTATGTTTTTGGAGATTTCCAACATTTTGGCAATTTCAAACAGTGTTCAATTGTAACAAGAGGGCCAGACAACGTTGTCTACAACGATAACATAAAAGTAAAATAAATCATAACTATAATCAGAAATCTAGTAAGGTAGGACGGTTGCCGCGCGAGGCTGTTCAGCTCACTTGGTGGAGACCGGCCTAATCATTGTTTTTCTGGCGAAAGAATACATTAATAGGTTCTTTTTATCCAGACTAAGCGTTCCCTCAAAAGGATTCGAGGGATTCGAATGTCCACACGGATGAAGTCGCGGGCGGTAGCTAGTAAAGACATGCAATCCGATGTAGACAACTTTTCTCGGGTTCGTCATACCACGCCTTCAGGTCATGAATTCTACCAAGTTATTGACCTTCGAGTCATTGAGTCAACTTTTTTATCCTTAGCTGTCAATAACAAACTTCTAATTGAAAATGGTACGTTCAAAAGGACCGCCTACACTGACTACACAGTGGGTGGCCATTAGGCAAGTATTTCAAGTAAATACGTATTCCTAATAATATAAATAAGGCTTCGAAATAATAAAATGGTTTAATATTATGAAGAGCGTACTCAAGGGTCATAAATTTGAATGAACTGCTTTAAAAACTTATAACTTCTTTTATGATTCGTAGTAATGGTCTGCTTCGACTAAATGAGAGTTTATCCATATTAGTAAATAACATAATACGATCTGTGGTGTTTGTATCTATGGAAAGGGTACAATCAACCCTGTCTCACAAACACAGGAGGGCAACACTAGTAGCTGTCATTGTCAACGATAGATTGACAGATGACATATAGGCGGGAGTTCTGGTGGAGTGCGAGGAGGTTCTCTGGGGTGTACGTGTGCCTGTCTTGGTGTGAGGGTGAGCCAGTGGAAACTTCTTCAGGATTGCAAATCCTACACGATCTATTCTTAGTTTTAGTACCTAATATTGTAGGTGCGATTGTATTATCAAAGGGAACTCTTTAGGTATTTTAAGGCGATTTAAATAAAAAGTACGTACCTTTTGGTATAAAACTATAGGATGGTTAGATATGTTTAGAATATGGTAATAAGATATATATTTCTTTAACACCTTTAACTAGATTTGTAAAGTTTCAGAAACACGATTTTATGATTTTGCGTCGACACTTTTTCTTTTCGAAATGACTCCTTATACGAATAGTACGAATTTTCAACTTAAATGGGGTTACCCAAATTATTGGAAACTGATTTAATAAGTGGACAACAATAATATTTAAGATCGTATAGTTTCATTTTCTCTTCAATCGCTATATTTATTTACTACGGAGTGATTTCG
Organism: Chrysoteuchia culmella; assembly: GCA_910589605.1. NCBI lineage: Eukaryota > Metazoa > Arthropoda > Insecta > Lepidoptera > Crambidae > Chrysoteuchia > Chrysoteuchia culmella. The sequence goes on along the minus strand of OU342651.1, from coordinate 11,715,597 downwards.
TGGTTTTCTGCCTAATTTGCAAAATCGGTATCGCTTTCGCGCGCGTTCTTTTCTCATTACTTTCTCACTTCAGTCGAGTAGCCCCTTAAACACCTTTGTTTTATTAGCATTTTTTTTTCATCTTCTAGTCATGATATACATATAATTATTTGAAACAAGCAAATTTTCTTATCTTATTCAATAATATACTAATTATGCCGCATAAAATTTTCAGCCAGAACTTAGTTATACTGTATTCTGCCCTCTTGTCATAACTATTTTTCGTCATCAATTTATCGCGTTTACCTGTCAAAAGACGAGGGAGTTTGTCAGTTGATATCGATAAAACGCTATATCACTTAATATATATCGTGTTTCGGTGGTTTTGCTACGAGAGCAAGATTTTGAAATTTTCTTGTTCTCTCTCGTGTTTCTTTAAAATAAGATCGTAACCTATTCAGTAAAAATATCATCAATAGCAACCAAATTTACTATGAATAAATAATGGTTTTTTACTATACTATTTGTATTTTGTTAATAATTTATACTAACTAAAAAGTTTTTACAAATATATTTATAAATATATACTGTTAGTGGTAGGGCTTGTTGTATGTTCGACTGGGTGGCTTCCACCATCTTATCTAAATCCTGACGCCATAACAGCAATGTTTCCAGCATTATTGTGTTCCGGCAGTAAGAGATAAGATAGCCAGTTCCTCGGTGATTGCGGATTCTGGGAGAGGCTCGCTTCCATCTTCAGCCTTATCAATAGGTACCTACTTACCCTCAGGTATGATAAAAGCCAAGAGCCTCCCCATTGATTATTAAAAAAATAGGACACATATTATAATAAACAGTAGGGGGGTTACCCTTGATGGTGGGGCGGCAGCATCGATGCGATCGAATTCGAATCACAACGACGACAGACGCGACTCACAAGTGATTTTCGACGTTGTTGGTTCGATTTTTATTGGTACTTACAATATATAAGTACTAAGTGTACAAAATGACTTTATTTATTTATTACTTACAAGTTTTTTTTAGTTTAATAACATAATACAACTCATAATTACTGACATTTGATTTAACCCTGTTCGATCTCTCGTCGTCGTCTCAGCCATATAACACCCACTGCTGGGTATAGGCCTCCCCCAAAAGGGTGGGGTTTGCCATAATCACCAAGCTTGGCAGGCGGGTTGGCGATCGCAGTATGGCCAAGTTTATAGGAGACGCTGCTGCCCGTCTCCTGAAGGCTGAGTCCCTTAGTCGCCTCTTACGACACCCACCACGGGATGAGAGGGGGTAGTTCTATTCTAAGCCGACACTACACAGCTAGCCGACACTACACAGAGTTCGATCTCTATCACACACAATTCGATTCCGTCAATCAAGGATGATTAGTAATCTGTGGTCAAAGTAAGGCTTGAGACTAATGTCTAGTACAGTATTATCATCTGTAATGATGAGACTGGTGAGTGACTTCAGTCTGACAAGGCTTATATTGAACGTGGAGGGGGGCGCTGTTACTGTCAAATTTTACCTAAACACAAGATGGCGGTATTAGTTCTTTTTTTGCCTCGATCATTAAAGACCTTATCGTAAGTGCGACAAGGCTTATAATTATCGCGGGCGGAGGCGCTGCACAACTGTCAATAATGACGTTTCATGTTATTTCCTATTTTTACCACGTTCATTATAAGCCTTTTCGCACTGTATGTAAGTATAATATTTATTTTTTTGTCCACAGGCCGGTGATGTGTTGACATGCCGATCGCAGCGGTATCTCGAGAGACGCCCCCCGCGTCACCCCCTCTCCACCCCGCTACTTATGAGGAAGCCTTAGCTAATGTAAGTATAAAGTGTATGGTTTAATTTTGTCATTTTCTTTTATATGCGTAAGTGACAATAGGATAGCAATTTTGAATTCGCATTTACGTTATTTAGTTAAAATAGTGTGATGTAATCAATCATTGACATAATATATAGGTAGTAATTAGCAGATCGTCTAAAATAATTCTTGAGCGACGAAAATACTAGGTGAGTGACAGTCTAATCTAACCTAAATTTAGTAATTTTTCGACGGTCGGTTTATTATATTCCATATTATCATTTTTATTGTACAGTGTGCTCTTACACATCAAAATAAAAAATAAAATCGTTTTAATTAAGTATGCAATATGAGCGCATTTGTCAACTGTAAATGCAGTTGAATAATTAGGGTTTTTATAATAAAATAAATAGTTAACTGGGAAAATTAGGAATAACAAAATTTATAATTTACTTGCCTCGCAAAAAATATTGAAAATTTACATATTTCTGCCTTGTGTTTCAAAAGAATATTAAAGTAATGGCATCACTGTAAATATTGAAAGTTTACATATTTCGGTCTTGTGTTTCAAAAGAATATTAAAGTAATGGCAAAACTGTGAAAGGCTTCATTGCACATGCGTAAAAATTGGCGGTCCCTAGACATATTTGGCATCAAAAGCTAAAGGACCATAGCGAACAAATTTTATTTCATGACTTAAACTCATGCGCATCTTTAACGATTAACATCGATTTGTTATGCTAATACCCTATCTCCTTGACTCCTTTGTACAAAACATTGCCGAAACGTCGTGTAGTAGCAGTACATCACGCGTCTACTCAAACGTTACTATTGCCCCACTGTGTGAATGGAAAATAGCCATAATAACGCAAATGGACGTAAAGTACAATCCACCTGCATACAATAGCTTAGTAGTGTGCGATTCCCAGCATCCGACGGCCAACCTCGCGAGCGCTAAGAATTAAACGGAAATTAAAAAAGGTCTAAAGAGATTCGATGCCGTGGTCAAAAATTAAAAAAAGAACTTTTTAAATTTCGAATCGATGATTCTGAGTGATACTAGTGTAGTACCTACTCGCAGTTATTTAATAGTGATTGTTATTAAAGTGTTAAAGCAATTGTGATAAGTGATATAGTGACAATTAAGTTCGGAATATCAATTTATTAGTGGTTTGTGCGTACTATACCTAATAAAAATAAAACTGCCATTTTCTTAATGACTCTTGCGAATTAATTACAACTAACTATTCAAATTCAATATCATTAATATTTATTTAATCAATTTAGTATTTTCAGTTCATTATACAACTTGCAAACTGAGTCATTACGGTTTTATAAAATCACTCTTTGTTCATTGAAGCCTTGATAGTAGTCATCATAAACAAGATAATTAATTTCTCGCACGTAAACTTAATATTTATTTGGTTTACTCACCTATAGGTCTATGAATAGATACGAAAAACAACGGCCTTTTCATGTTTTTCTTTAACGTAGTTCTTGATTCAATGTAGTTAACATTATAGCTTAGTAATAAAATATTTACCCCTTTTTGGGCAGTATATTTGTCAGAATAATATTTTTGACACTGTTTAAATTATAATGACCACAAATAGAGTGGAATTGGGAAGTTATCCATTTTTTTATATACACACCAATTAACCTAGATCCAAAGTAAGCACTGGAAGGCTTGTGTTATGGGCACTAGGGTATCGGATATAAATGATTATACATATGTAAGTATTTATGTGTAGAAATATATATAAACTTCCATGACTCAAGTACAAATGCTCGTATTCATCATACATTGATACATTTGCCCATACCGGACTTCGAACCCGGGACCTCAGAGTAGGCGACACCATGAAACCGGCGTACGTAACACTCTACCACGGAGGTCGTCGTCGTATAAATTAATAACGCTTTTGTCACATTCATGTTTAATAGGACAATTATATTAATTACTAGCTTCCAGCCCGCGGCTTCGCCCTCGTAGACTAAACGACTTATGCTATTGTGGGTTATCCATAATAGATAAACACATACCACCGCGGAGTTTTCTGTAGACCTTTTTTAAGGTGTACAAATACTTAGTACATTATTTTGATAAATCTCGTAGGGTTCAGCCTGCGTTTGAAATGTAAGCGGAAAAAATGTAATCATTTATGACATCACATTAGAAACCTCAAAAAATACAGTATTTCTCTACTCTATATTGAAGGTTATAATAGATTTAAACCTTCCTCTTGAATCACTCTATCTATTAAAAAAAACCGCATCAAAATCCGTTGCGTAGTTTTAAAGATCTAAGCATACTTAGGACAGACAGCGGGAAGCGACTTTGCTTTATACTATGTAGTGATTAATTCATCCTATTTGTTAGATATAATTAATTGAAGCTTTATATTTATTACAACTTATTTATTTACAAGTATGTTTTTGCAACATTATTAGGTATTACGAAGATGTAACCTCAAGTTAGTAATAAACCTTATGTTAGATCATTCTCGCTAACGACAATAAAGTCTGATCTGACATCTTCTACACTTCCTGCACTATTTATAGAGTCCATTTAAGTATATCTTGCCACTTGTTTAATCTACACGATACTCATTTACGTCGTCGAGTTACGTAATGACATTCAGTAGTATACGTAGTGACAATTTAAGAATAGCAGTTCACCTTGCGTCGTGGGAGCGGTGTCCCATGGAAATTCCTTACAATCGCCACATTTCTATGTTGCGTCGATTCGGTGAGATCGAGATCGTGTCATAGGGCGAAAGTAATAATTATGTTGTAATTGAAGTATTTAGGTCGTTGATTTTTTACTCAGCTTTTTATTGGATTTTCTATTATTTTTATTATCGTTGGTGACATGACAATTTTACGGCCTGTAACAATTTCGTCGTAACGGTGTCGTTGGGCAATAGTAATTATGTTGTTACTTTCGGTCGTTAATTTTTCACTGAGCTTTTTAGTGGATATTTTTTATTATTTTTTTCTGTAGTAAAATATTTTTACCTATACGACTTTTCACTAGTCGTAGTCGGGCAATCGAACTTATAAAATTACTAAGTACATGCTTTTTATTAATATAAAAGTTTAAAGTTGAGTCTTCTTTAAAAGACGAATAAGAAATTTTTTTTTGTCTTTTCACACAGACCGGTCGACTAGGGATTATTTGACATACATGACCCTTATAACGTACGGTATTGCGTATTAGATCGGTTTCTGTAGGGCAACTGTAAAGTTTGATGCGTTGTCGATTGTAGCAACTATAAATTGCTCTATCAGGTTTAACCTTTAAATTGGAGTAAAATAATGCGAATCCCTTACTGCTGCAATAGATGAGTGGGTGGACAGATGACCTTTTCAAAACAGCAAAGTGCAGAGCAGCGAAGTGAGCGCACTGCAAAATGCCCTTATTGCATCCGGGTGCATTAATTTTAATAATATATTGTATACCTTGAGCTTCAGATTTAGACTGTAATTTATATTAGGTATTTACAAGAACCATACATGAATACTAATCTATTGGCGTGCCTAGAAATGTCTAAAATGCTCGATTTCATACTCGAAACTCTTTCTTGGTGTGACTTCGTTTTTGACAGATCGAGCACAAGGAATGAATTCACCAAAAAACGTAATGTAATATAGTGCAAAATCGATTAATTTCTTTGGGTAAACGAGACACATTGATTAGAATTTTTATTGTTATAATGGCTGTAGCCGTTAAAACTAATATTCTGGTACTTTATACTTTTTTTCCTTATATATGAGATGAAATAACGCTGAGTTTTTTAAACGTGTTGAAGTCTTCTGTGGTAATACATGTTTTCATAATATGATTGTAAACGGTGATCGAACCTGCGGCACATCTGGCATAATAGTACCATTACGGTTTTGGAGCTTTCACATTTATTTTGTGAAATTGACGTTTTTATACTGGAATTTAAACTTTGAGTGCTACCAAGGTTTACCACAAAGGTTTACAATATGTTTCTCACTTACTCATACGTAACATTTTTTGCATCAGGTTTTCACTATATAAATTCATCCACAATTCAGTCGGTGTCAATTGCGTTTGTCAACCAAAATCGGCAGGTTCGAATCTCAGTATGGTCAGTGCACTCGCCTTGCGGGACAGCCTTGCTGATTCATGAGACATATTAGGTGTCATGCGTCGAGGATTTGTTACTTGTAACATCGGTCTATAAACAGATTGAAGGTTATTATAAACTCCAGTTTTAGTATGCGCCGGCGCCAGTGCCTCATTGGTAGGTAGTGTATTCATAATATTTCATAGATTTTTGTTCAAGTGTTAATAATGTTATTAACTTTAATGTCCGTGCTTTCTTTCTTTGTCTTAGTCTAAAAACATAGTTTCTTGGATTATTATTTGCAGACAAAAAAAGTCACATGCATAGTTTATTTTCTTCAGTTTCCAGTTTCTACTATACTTGGGCAAATGATGTTGGGAAAGGGATATAATCGCGATTTAAGTTCGTTTATCTGTAACAGTTATTTGTTTCGTTTGTAGACTTTTTGAGTACCTAAAGTAATAATTTTATCTTTTCATGGGATCGTCATTTTTTATTGCAAAAGAGACTTTACGGACGAATTAAATTGTGATTGACGTTATTATTTGGTATATTACGACCAGTGCGTTCACCTTGCTTCTGAGATCGCCTTGCACTGACTCATTGGACATATGATACGGTGATTCTGTTACAATGTGAGCTGTAACTCGGTTAAGTACGACCAATTGGATCATTTGTTTGCGTAATCTATGGTATACAATAAAACAGAGAATGATCAGAAATACTTTGCCCTTGATATGTTTTAGAAAACTAATAAAAAATACAGATTAGTTTTGTCAACTTCTTCCAAAGCACTGAAACTGATAAAATTTAATTATCTGATAAATAAAATTATTAACCGACATCAGAGGAGGTTATAATTAATTTGGACAAATACATTTGCAAAATGGGGTTTCAAAGTAAGAAAACGGAAAATAATTTGACTTAATTTTTTTTTTCCACATCAAATGTTTAGAATTTTCAAAAATAAGTCAAATTTTAATAGGTCTTAGTAAATTTAAGTAAAAAAATAATGTAATATGTCTTAAACAGATTCAAATTATTCAAAGGTCAACGAAGAAAAACCTAAATAGCTAAACTTCACTTGTAACGAGGTCGTATAACTAGTCATCTGTATATTTTTTGTAATGATCCTCACAAGACATAATTTGTTTATAATTTACTTCGTCAAAATGTTCCGCGCGTTAAATTATTATGTATTAAAGTGATTACTCGAGGCTACCCTTGATTGCTCCAGCACATAGGCACTTTTGTATTTGGCGAAGTAATTTATCCGTATTAAATAATACTCTGTTTCCGAAAACAAAAGAAGTATCGTTTCTCTATTACCTTGTGAAAAGAGTTCAATTTGCGATGTCTTTGCAACAATCATGCTCTAACGCAACTATGCATTTGGATTACGTGCGGTGAACAAAGCATGCTTCAATAGGCGCGTAACTCCAATCTGCTTAAGAGCCCACTAACGTTTTACGTAGGTACATCTTATCTTTTGGCGCGCACTGCTCATTGAAATAAAACAACTTTTACGAATATCAAACGCGCTATATTTCACGAACTTAGTTGTAATTGTCCGTATTTTTTGTTTTTTAGGGGTTTTTAATTTTCCCGACATTTCGGCACCTTTCCAGCTGCAGTGGTCACGGGATGACTGACGTTTTGTTTAAAAAAAAACAAAGTTTGTTTTAGTACATACTTATCGATTTTTCCATGACCAACAATAAGAACAATGGGATTATTTCTAAAGTATCACTATAACTTATGTAATACATTAATATTTAAAATTCTCCTTATTCATCTATAAGGCTTATGGCCAGTGCCGCAGCAATGGGGATGTTAAAATGGCTGATGACAATGACAATTAAACCAGGGGGGCTAATTGTCTAATTTTAAAATCTATCGCAATCCCTTTCAATTCGTCATCTGAAAGATATTTATTTACTTCAGGCCGTCACTATTTGACATTTGAAAGGGATTGTGATTGGGACGCGTTTTGAAAGTTATTGAATGAACAAAATTGAACTGTCTCAGCAAAGTGACAGACGAAAATATCTTTCAAATGTATGGAGAAGTGTCAAATAAAGTTAACATCATTCGTTCTGAAAGGGATTGCGACTATAAGTTACACAATTCCATAAATCACTATCACAACACAATACCTTAGAAAGGGATTATGATAGATTTTGAAATTTGGCAATTAGGGGGCAGGACTCTCGACAGCTACGGTTTAACTTATCCATCTCATAATAAAAAGAACAGAAACGTTGCAGATCCGCTTTCTTAATTTACTAGTTGATAATAAAACTAAAAATAAATATAAAGATAGCTTTGATGACCTATTCAAGGTATGCAAAATTCTTCCAATCATTCTCAAACACAAATATCTATGACTGGTTAACTACTACAGTTGTCGGAAACGCATGCCACCACTTCGACACGGTCACGCAACTAGAGCCGTGCTGCGCGGCAAGTACAGTGTGCCGCGCGTCAATAGCGTGTATGGCGATAGAACCTTGGCCAAACGCGTACCCTACCTGCTGAACAGTCTGCCTGCTGACCTCTTGTCAAATGATACTTTAAAACTATTCTGTAACTGTTTAAAAAAGTACTACTTAAACACAATGTAATGTATAACTGTGTAACCCATAATAATACTGTATAGCCATGGTAACTGATGTTAACTAAAGTATTTTAAATTATGATAAGTACTTAGAATAGTTTTTGCTTCATTTTTAAACTCGCAGACAAACCTTTTGTTAGGTTTTGCGAGATTATGTAATCAATTTATCATTTGGAATTTTATAAAATAATAAAAAAATAAATAAGTGAATTACAGTTAGTGTTATTAAGATTAATTAAAAACACGGAAAAACATAGTTCTTCAAAATATTATAAGCGTCATTCATAAATTACTTCTATTGCCGTCATTCAAGAGTACTTATAAAAGGCATCTATTTTAATTACTTTGTCAAAATACTAAAAGGCACCCCTTTTAGTATTTTTCAGATCCTCTTTGTTTCTGTATATGGTGATTATTATTTTTATCTTTGTTCACTTTGTTACCTTTATAAACATATATAAAGATAGGTTCGAGAAAAATAATTTAGGTACGCTTTGGTCTGATAGTCAGTAGGTGTACTAACTTTAAGAGTTTACTAACGACTCGCCCTGTCCTGGCTTCATACACATGTAGATTACTATGCGCGTACATGTTTTATGTATACATACAAAAAAAACAGTAAAATTTTAGACTTATCTTATAATGTGCAGGAACTTTCAAACAGGTTAACGTGTTTTTAGAAACCTTAAGAATTATATCCCACCTGCCAAAACGACATATGTACATAGCCATTATGACACAAGGCAAAATGCTTCCATTTAGCACTGGCACGGGCCAAACAAAAGCGCACTTTCTGAAGCAGCGCATATCTCCCGCCACCTGCAGTTAAATAAATAATAATAAATAAATAATAAATATTTGCATACAATCACACCAATTATTTAGCCCACGTTAAGTTTCATGACGAACTTGTGTTATGGATACTAGATAACGGATAAACATACTTATATACTATTTTTTTTGTAAATACATACTTAATATACATATTAAACACCCAGACCAAGACAAATAGACATGTTCATGCACACAAATATTTGTCTTGTCCGGGGATCGAACCCGGGACCTCTGGCGCAGAAGGCGTGGTTAGTACCCCTGCGCCAAACAGGTCGTCGGACCAGTTAAATCAACGGATATTACAGTACAATTTGCTTGGTACAAAAGAGTCAATCAGTCAGTTCAATCATCGACACAGATAAGAGAAGAAGGCACTGGTGACAGAAGAACTATGATACTCGAACGCAATAGATTTTAATTTAGCTTTCGCGTGACAACCCTATTCAAGCTGTGTTGTAGTCGAGACGGCCTTGTGAAGGGCCCTCGTCAGTTCGGTCAGTGGCCTACTTTGACTTTTCTTCGTGTTGTGCCATACTACTTTCTCCTCTCGAGTTCACTATGATTATATTGGTATGTCCCTATCCCTATACATTTATTAGCGTCACGTTCAAAAAAGGAAAAGAAAAAATTCCATTAAAGAACGATTTGTGAGCCCTTTGTATGTCAATTTGTTTTTCTCAAAGATGGAAATGCCATGTCCAAACTTTTGTTAGTAGGTAAGTAGCAATTAGGGCTACTTAAATCTTAATAGTTGTGAATACAACTGTGTTGTTCTCAGAATAAGAAAGCATTGGGCTTTTTCCAGTAGACTTAAACATATTGTCTCAATAAACAAATTTATGCACACTTCCGATTAAATAATTGTTCAGAGTTTTAGGTACAGTCACGTCCAATGACATATAAACACAAACCAACTATGTCACATTACAATATTGAATCACATTTGTGGACAGAGAGAGCTTTTTTTCCGTGTGCGTTAATGCGATAAGGTTGTGAACTGTATACATGTCATCGCTCGTGACTGTACAAAGTAATAATAAATTATTAAGAAACCGTAGTCGTCAAAGCTAGACGTCCCATGACATGTGGTCAGCTTAAGGTGGTTCGTTTTCCATAGTAAAGTATTTTTCCATTCACGGGCGAATGAAGCATAATCATAAACTTAAATGATATCCTTTGGTATTTATTATGATGTTTATTTGCGGTAAATTATATTTACCAGATAAAAACAGTATAATAATCGCATAAATCAGTCGAAAATTTTGTTCAATTTTGTTAATGTGTGAGTGCACACCGACAGTATCGTACGCTAAAGTTGAGAGTTTAGTTGGCGTGTGCGTGGCTGCGTTGCCAGCTCGCACTGTTGCCGCTCTTCCCATTATTTTATTCCATTCAAATTATTTATATTACAACTTAGCACCATGTCTAGCGTTATAAAGTTATAGATTAAGTTATAGATTTTTTTGTAGGAGAACTATCTCCAATGAGCAATATGAGCATGTAAAATATCGCGAAAGATGACGAAATACAAAACCTTAAGATATTTTAGTTTGGTATTATATTTATTTATTTTGCTGTAGAAAAGATTTAAGATTAAAGAAAAACCATCCAAAAAGAGTAGATTTTTATTTTAGTTATTAAAAAATTTTTTTTTTTTCATAATGTAACTAATTTATCCATCTATCAAATTATACTAAACATAGCTATTTATGCACTGTCAACGAATACAGAGATGTTTTTTAAATAAGTCCGATACTTAAATAATATTATGATTTTATTTCCTACAGAGTATTTTGCCCTATTTTTGAGAACTTGTGTTTCTTGCATTCTAGATCTCGGTTTGCAATGGTTCATGTCTTGACGTTATGACATTACATGAGGCGTCACATTATACAAGTGTTTTTCTTTCGTTCGATACATTTTTATATGATTATAATAGTAATTATAATTGCAATATTAGAAATATTATAATTTAGAGGTTATCCGTTCGTGTTAGTGAACAGACAATAAATATGGAGCCAAGAACTTCGCGAAAAGACTATAAAAATCACCAATATTCTGGTTCAAGAATACTGGTGAAAACTTGCATGCAAGTGTATGGAAAAACCACACAGCACAAAGCCCAGGGCAAACAGTAAAAAAATATATTGCTCAAAGAGGAAAATCTCAAGAAAGACGATAAAACTACACACGTACACGGATTTTCGTCCCCAAATGTAAACCTGACCGGAATTATGGTCCAAAGGCACAAGAGGCAAATGAGCCAATTGTAGAAACAGACCTGAAAAAAGCATGTCTCTTTAAAACTAAGAGAGTTTCAAAAAACTGATCAGGAAATTCAAGACATTGAACACCTAACCAAAGGACAACACGAAAATAATGTGTATAATACACACAGAGGCTAACTGCAAGTCAGTTTGGAATGGTAAAGTCTTTCAAAGGGTTGATTCAATTAGGTATACCCCATTTTTGTGATATACCGCAATGTAGCATGCTCAATTTTGCCTCTGTTACAGATATGTAAACGAAAATCGACAACACCCTGCCACAACCAAGTAAAAACAATTTTATATAAAAACCATGTTCTTATCAAAGATATGTCATATGGTCAATGCAACGAGTCGGTGGCAAGGACATTGTTCTCTGAAAAATTTAATAAAAATGTGCGACCAGCAGGGCTCTTCATTAACAAAGAGTTCGGATTTTTAGGTGCTAGTCCAGATGGTATGTGGCAGTAATTGATTACAAATCATAGTTGTTCTGTCCAAATTACTTATGAAAACATTATTATTTATTGCAATCAATGAATTTCAGGAGTTATTGAAGAAGAAAAATCTCTTTTGGCAATCAAATGTTTCCCCTCATTGGCTCGCAACAATCAAGATATGAATTCTGCTGCCAAAGATAGAAAAAACTTCCCGCTCTAAATTGATAGCAATGGGAGTTTACAAATCAATAAAAAACACAACTATTACTATCAGGTTAGTACCAATTACATGCTGTTGTTACATGCAGTAAACGAACAGTGTGCTTCATTGGATACATTTTCACACCTATCTATTCTTGTTACAGATCCAGGGGCAACTACGGGTTTCCAAAATGAATATATATGCTTTGTGGGCTATATTTCTCCAGCTCATGATATTACTGTACTGGAAATCGAGCGTGACGAAAATTTTATTTCGAACATGTTACACAAATTGGTATCATATTATAAAAATTCAGTTTTGCCGGAGGTGGTACTTCGAAGAGTTCAAAATAATCGAAACTGTATAGATATTTCATTGTGGTAGCACAAATACCATAAATTACCATTATATCAATAATTGTCTTTCTATCATAAATATCTGTCTGTTGGTTTTACAAAAATTCTGGTTTCGAAAGTAGTATTTCGAAGAGTCCGAAATAATCAAAACTGTTTAGATATTTCATTGTGGTAGCATTATACTTACTTCATTGAAATACCATTATATCAATAATTGTCTTTCTATCATAAATGTTTGTCTTTTAGTTTTACAAAAAATAAATAAAAAAACTGTGCAATAGTAAACACCTGATTTTAATTTTGAACTCGCGCAAAATGACAAAATATATTTCACAACTAAAATAATTTCATAAAAGGAGATAATTTTTTTTTGGGCCCGTCTCTAAAAGTATCGCCCAACAAAGAAACAAAAAATTTACGTAAAGAACTGGTCATTTGGAGCATAAAAGTTGTAAGATTACTCTAAGTCAAGGTATACAAGTTCAAAGATTAGATTTTTTTTTTCTTGGCCGGCACTTTCTGAATGGGCCCAAAAATGTGTGGACCCTGAATGATCTCCTTTGCATAAATTTACAAAAATAAAACAAATTAAAAGTTAAAAAAAGTAGAGCGCTCAGAGATTTGAACCCGGTATCTTACGTGATCAAATTGAGACGCTTACGCGCATAGTCAAATTGTACTTTTGAATAGTCGCCGAAATTTATTAACGCTTCAGTTGACAGCAAAATCTATGTATGTGTGTGCGAATCATTCGCGCGCCACTTCGATGCACAAATAAAGTGACTTTAATACTTAAAATACCATATAAGTAATGTTAGGTGCATTACAAATATTACGCTTTTACCGGTAATTTCTTTACATCCTAAAAATTTGAACTATTTCGTTGTAAAAATAAATAAATACGCTCTATCAGGACATTAACGCCATCTGTTGGCGCGGCACTGCCTAGCTGACCGTGACGAATCACCTTAAGTCTCATCAAATAGCAACTATGTTTATTCCACTTTCGACTTAGAGTTACAAAATCCCATTAGGGGCACGATATGTGCTCTTTCCGAACAAATCTAGCTGCTATGCATCATAAACGTTTATGTGGCATAAAATCCTCATTGGCCATTAAAATATTACGAAACTGAAGTTCCCATGCAGCAAAGTTACAAGATTCAGTGGCATAAACTTGAATGGCAAACAAAGCTCAAGAAGGAAAGTTTGTTGATGTTTTTTGGAACAATTGGGATGTATTGTTTAGTTACTTCCACTTCTCTACACTATTTACGTGTGTTTGATTATCACTACTGAGAAATTGAGGATTGAGAATGTCATGAATATCTAAGTAATAAGAAATAAGTAGTTGCAGTGTACGTACCAAAAATAAAATAAAACTTTTTAAATGATATAAGACTTGTCGCCAGGTCAAGTTATTTAATTTATTTGATAATCTACACAGGTAAATCTCGCGACAAGCTTTTATATCTAAAACTTAGTCCGCCATATTAGATTAAGAGTGACGTCACTTTATTTTTCGTGTTATTCTCAGCAAGCCCTTTCATTTGATACACATATTGTAGGAGTGCATCAAAAATAACTAGACGGCCATCTAAGTGCTCCGCCATGTTGGATTAAGAAAGAAGTCACATAGCTTACCATGCATTGTCATCCAAACTAAACGTGTATACAAAATCGCAGCTCAATCGGTTGACTTTAAAATTGAGTTACAAGATTCCACCCGAAAAACATAGTTACATCATTGCAAATTTACGGAACCCTTTATGGACACTTCTGACAAATAATTGGTCAGGTTTAGGTACAGTCTTCTCGTGCAATGACATAGAAACATAACCCAACTATGTCACAATTATAATATTGAATGCCATTTGTGGACAGATATAGCTTTGTTTTCGTGTGCGCTTTTAAAATATATAATAACTTGTCCCCTCGCTGGTACAATCGGTGAACTTCCCGTTGACCAGTAGAGTTTTTTTGGGGAACGTTTTCTCGGAAAGTATTTTTTTTTAACTAGGTTCAAAAGAAAAAAAAATATTCAAATGAAAAACCTATTAATGCTCTATAATTTGTGATATAAACATTTTCTATATATCTGTTACTTTTTAAAATAAAGCTCCCTTAAAAATCTCTACAGGTCAACTGGGAAGTTCCCTGTCTGTACCACAAATCCCTTGGTCAGGTGACGGGCCTTGCGCCAGGCTCAGGGGGGCAATTCTTGCGCTGAGATATGTCGAATTCGACATTTTTCAAACCATAATTTATTAATAGAAAGACTAAATAAAACCAAAATATTTTAGTTTCAATGATCTTTGACAATCGTGTTATGTTGAAGATTGTTTTCAGTAAGGTTTAAATAAAGATTAAGGCTCCAAAAAATATCGAATTCTAGATGTCAAAGGCGCGAGAATTGCCCCCCCAGGCGGTCGGTCGCTTGCCGGGCCAGTAACATGTACAACAGACCTCTCCAGTCTCGGATTCAAACGTAAGAACACTACGCCAAGCGCTTTGGAACATGTAAAAATAGTCACCATAGCAAACGGAGTGCATACCAAAACAAAATAAATAGTTCACAACTTGTCCGCTGGTACATACCATCGGCTCTCCACAAGTCCCTCAGGTCAGGCGAGTGACCGGCCTTGCGCTAGGGTCAGGTGGTCGGTCGCTTGCCGAGCCAGTTACGAGTACTACAAACCTCTCCACTCTCGGTTTCAAACGCAATAGTACAGCACACCACTTTACCAAGCGCTAGAGCAACGGAACATAAAAGAATATCAACTGTATTGTGATTATAAGAAATGTTATTTTGAAACTTTTTATTATTGGAAAAGAAAGTAAGCTTTATTATTTCATGAGATATTTTTTGGGCTACAGCCGGCCCATTTAAAACAGTTATAAACTTATTTTATTATTATAGTAGAGCATGCATGTTTTCACTTATTTAACGTTACGGGTATTTTGGAGATTTTTATAGCAAATACGAACAATTAAGACAGGGTTGATTTTTCGATTCAACCATTAAAAAAAAGTTACTCATATATAATAACGTTTTTTTTTAACTCATCAGGTATAGGAAAATGAGACACAATAAATATTTCATTGTTGTGAGACCGTCGGCGGTCTCGTGATGCTTAAATGCATGAAATGGTGATGAACTGAATCTGTCCTTCCGACATATTCTGATGAGAATCATCTACGGCCGAGAGTTACATAACTCGACGATGGTAACCTATGACAGATCGTGAGCATTTGTTATTTCCTACTCGGAAACGATTTCTAAATTGGTTTATCTGACAAATGCTTGACTTTTATATGTGCTAATGTTTTGCTTCCCTCCTGCAATACTTTTAGAAAAAAAACTCGATCATCATTAATACCTCTAAATTAAGAAACACATTGCCTGACGACCTCCGTGGTAGAGTGGTACGTACACCGGTTTCAAGGTGTCGAGTGTCAACTCTGAGGTCCTGGGTTCGAATCCCGATAGGGGAAAATGTTTGTATGTTGAATAAGAGCATTTGTCATGAGTCATGGATGTTTATATATATTTCTACACATAAGTACTTATACAGGGTGGAAAATTAAGACGGGTCAGTAAGGGCAGATATTAAACCGCTGTGAACATGAAAACGGTCTTAACAAACCATCCTTAATTTTTTGACAAATTTTGAACTATTTTCACAGATTTTGAAAAAATTTACAGTCGGCAAGAAAATAGACAGTTCTCAAAAAAAATTTTTCATAACATCCGATTCTGTTTCTCGTGAGGATTAAAACACATAAGACACCAACGGAGGTTTGCGTACTAGAAATGTCAGAAATCGTGAAAAACACGCGCCCCGGGCTCGCGTTACACGCAGTCGTATCCGCTTCACCTACGAGTACCTTTGTTGAATGAACTTATTTTTATAGCGATTAGGTGGAACAAAATTTTTCGCGATTTCTAACTTTTCAAGTACTCATACCGCAGTAGGCATCTTTAAGTATTTTGATCCTAATAAGAAACAGGAGCTCTATTTTTGAATCGCTCGTATGACTTACGTCACACGCATGCGACTTAAGTCACGCGTGGCACGCTTGTTTCGTTCGACTGCAACGAGTGGGTGAGGGCACTCGTTACGATCGAGCGATTCAAAAATACCGAAATTCGTATGTCGAACGAAAATCAGTACAAACAAAGCGCTCGACGCGCGACGAGTGAATCAAAAATAGAGCGCCAGGATCGATTAGCATACATTTTTTTTTAAAACTAAACTGACTGTATTTTGCCTTCAAAATCTGGGAATGCAGTTTAAAATTTCTCAAAAAATTAAGGATGGTTTCCTAAGAACGTTTTGATGTATCTACATCGGTTAAGGTACCTGCCCTTCGTGCCTCGTTTTAAATTTCCACCCCGTATATGTATAATTGTTTGTATTTATATCCGTTATCCTAGTATCCCATAACACAAGTCTTATAGTGCTTACTTTGGGGCTAGGTTGATTGGTATGAGTGTAAGAAATTTATTGATATTATTATACTATTGCGATATACCGTTTTTCCCTTAGAGGAATTGAGGAAATAAAAAACTTGCATAAAACCTTTCTTACTACTACCGGATAATTCAGTTAGCATATTCTAAAGAATTCAGCTGATTATTTTTAACATTATATAATCATACCGCCGTATTTAGTTTTTCAGACTTTCATATTTTAGCTATAAGTTTGAAGTTTTGATAGGAACAATAAGAACAGGGTTTGGGTACCCATGAAAGACCTTCATAATAATATTACAATACAATGCTTTGGTTCATCGTTTCCTGTTGGGTGATAAATTAATAGAGTGATCAATGTATACTAATTTAGTAGTTCTATTGTGCATTGTGCATCAATGGACTGTCATTCGACTTATTTTTTGGCTCTAAGAAGTATCTACAAGTATCTTAGCAATATTTGGCAGCAAATAATATAAGCAGCAAGCTGCATACGAAGTATAGTGACGCACTCTGATCACAATATTAATTTATGTAGGTTTATGCAGCCAAAAATATGTTAAAATTAAAGCCAAATAATAATAAAATGCGGAATTTCTAACACAAAATTGTGATAGAGGAAAACAAAAATAACATTATGACTATTCTTTGCAAGCATGGTAATAAAATTTATTAGTTACTTTAAAATCTTTATCTTTATGTGACTTGCTCGCCTATCATAGGATGTCTTAAAAGCGCTATTGGAAATTTATTATTAATATATAGAATTTGAATCAATGAGTTAGTAAAGATAAAATATTTATATCGAGCCACATAATTTGAAAGATGTTAGAGTGTTTAATTAGCGCAATACCAGATTTAAACTGTTTTTAAACATTCGCCTCAAACTTCCTTTATTAGAAACAAGAAGTATTACTGCGTACTTAAATAAGAAATAAGTATACCGACTTGAGTTATACTAAATAGAACTTTAGCAGTTATTATGAAACTCAAAAATAGCTAACTTCGAAATAAAGTATTGTAACGACCACAAACTGCTATTGATTCTAACATTAATGCGAGTAACTCTGATCGAATTTATAATCAGATTGATAATATCTGGTACATTATATCTAAGGGCATGCGATTAGGTAGCTCAGATGCCATAGCAATACTAGTTACCATTAATGGAATAAAGCTGGTGATTCGACCTTTACAAGTCAAGGCGGCACAATAATTTCAGTATCACATTACTATATTATCGTTTTTGGCAATCCATCCGATTATAAATTGTGACCTTTGCGGCTGGTTTCGTAAATTGCTCTTTACTGGCATTGGATATATAAATTAAAATTCTCGTGAAAAGGTGATATATTTGCTTCCTGTCTGTATATTGATAAAGGCCGTAATTCTTTTCCCATCTTGATAGGAGTTTTTAATACACAGTTTAAAGGAAATAGTGATTTAAAACTCTCACCGAGAGCGCGCTTCACCAAGGGCTGCCAAGGCCATGAAGACTAATAAAAAAAAAGGTTATTTAAAATTTTAAAACGTAATATCGTCCAAAAAGGTTTCATTCGGATAAAAGTTAAATTAAAATCCTCTATGGTCAAGGGTGAGGCGAAAGGCACGTTCATTTCACAGATAGGCTGTATAGGAACATGTAGAGATTGTCTGATACCGTCCATTGTGAGTGGCTCATACAAGGCGATACTGGCCATTAGCGGCTGGCCGTCTAAATATTGTATTGTACATAAACTCCGTCCTAAAACACAGCATTGTTTCATACTTGCTTCCTAGGGTTGTGTGTAACATGGATAATGGTTTACTTGTTTACTAAATATCTTGCTGTCAGTACAATTACTCTCCAGTGGTTTACTCCGAATTGGTGTAGTATAAAGAAAGAGCTGGTCAACTTTTATAAGGGGTATTCATAGATTTTTTTAAGAAATTCTGAAAAGTTTTTGTTGAATTTTAATATTTTGAAATTTTAAATATTATTATATATTTCTGATTGTTTTTTAAAACATATTCGCGTCCATTATATGTGTTAGATAGTTATCTCGAACCGATCACTTGAAATCTACCCTTAACGAAATGTTCTTTTATTACGTGTATGATAACCCTGAACATGTGGTTGAAATGGATGGGCAAAACAGATTGTTACCGATTCCGCCGCCAGCGTTGTTCGAGTATTTAATGCTTGAATGCAAGGTCCGAAACGTTCAGTCGAACCGTTGGCAATATTAATTGAATAGCTCAGTAATTGACCAGCTATTATTTAAATCTCTTTTTACGCTGCAGGCAACGTCTGTACTGTAGATGTCATGGTTTTGTATCGAGATGGGAGCAGACTTTATTGATCCTGGTATAGGTTAATCGCAATGGTATATAAGGTTCTTTTGAGGGATTATTTTGTTTCTTTCTGTAGTAAAACATTATATGAAAGTCTGGTCAGTGGACTGAAATACTAAAGATCTTATGAGATGTTGATCTGATAAATATTAAACAACAAAATATACTAGAAAAAAGCAAATTGTCTCATGTCGCTCTGACGGGATTCGAACCCCCAAAATTAAAAAGTTATAAGACGTAGAACTGTTTATAAATTGATTATCTTCTATAATTTGAACTTAGTTAATAAGTTTTGTATCTGTCACACCAAGCAATGTTTTCTTACAACACACAGTTTATAACAGAATCGTAGTCCTAAATAAACACCTTGAATATTACAAAGGCTTGCCATTTAATACAGAATCATCTGCCAAAATCGATATGGCATCGAAATAATCATGTCAGTCCGATTGTTTGTATACCATGACCCTTTTAACCGCACAATGGTTGCATCTACCACTGAAACTGGTCCACAAAGAGCGGCCTCGCGTCGCTGCAGTGCGCAAGGGCGCGGCCTTGTGACACCTGCATTAATGCACGGTGACATCACGGCATTAAGGGATGACCTTCATGACTTTGACTTGCCTGAAGACGGTAGAACTCCTATCCTCCTTGTTGTTCTGTGTCTGGGTGTCTCTATTATATGTTTATTTATATTCATGGTTGTGATAAGTACAGTCGACTGCATGACAAGTTCACTCGATGCGTTGCATCTACCTCTGAAACTGGTCCACAAAGAGGGGCCTCGCGTCGCTGCAGCGCGCAAGGGCGCGGCCTTGTGACACCTGCATAATGCATGGTGACATCACGGCATTAAGGGATGACCTTCATGACTTTGACTTGCCTGAAGATGGTAGAACTCCTATCCTCGTTGTTGTTCTGTGTCTGTGTGTCTTTATTATATGTTTATTTATATTCATGATTGTGATAAGTACAGTTGACTGCATGACAAGCTCACTCGATGCGTTGCATCTACCTCTGAAATGGGTCCATAAAGAGCAGCCTCGCGTCGCTGCAGTGCACAAGGGCGCGGCCTTGTGACACCTGCATAATGCACAGTGACATCAATACCTTTATGACTCAAGCCTTCTAGCATAAGCATCGGAATATCGGGCAATATGATATGGCGCATGATGCTGTTTTGCTTACGCCGCTAGGATGTTAGCAGGACAGTGACACGTCATCGAGCTACGAGTGTCGATAAAAGCCTCTCATTTTAGGGCTACTGACTTGCCGAAAAAGGTAGTTAAGTATATAATTCCTTTTTTTTTATTTATGAGAAGTTAGGATTTCTTTTTGGACATCCAAAGGTTGTGGGTTCAAGTTCGATCTGAGCGATATTAAGACTAGTTGTTTTTTTTTTGTATATTTTCTAGTACATTTATGGTTTGTCATAATTGAAACCAATAAAATAGAAATGATCTGTTTGTGATCCTTGCATCGCGATGCAGTGTACAATGGTACTTCCTTGTGACACCTGCATAATGCACGGTAACATCAGGGCATTAAGGGACGATCCTATATGACCCTGACTTGCTTGATGATGGAAGTAATGTTGCCTGCAAGAATTGTAAACAAAAAGGCACCAAAATAATAATTTGTGATCCTCGCGTCGCGCTGCAGTGCGCAAGGGCGCGGCCTTGTAGCACCTGCATAATGCACGGTGACATCAGAGCATTAAGAGCGACATTTATGACTCCGACTTGCTTGATGATGTCAGTTATGTTACCTGCAGGAAATGTAAAAAATAGGCACTGAAATAATTGTTTGCGACCCTCGCATCGCAGTACACTGTGCAAGGGCGCGGTCTTGTGACACCTGCATAATGCACGGTAACATCAGGGCATTAATGGACGACCTTGATGATTCTGACTTGCTTGATGGTGGAAGTTATGTTTCATGCAGGAAATGTAAAAAATAGACACTGAAATAATAGTTTGTTCCTCGGGTCGCGATGCGACTGCGTAAGGGCGCGGCCTTGCGACGCCTGTAGTATAATGCACGGTGACATTAGGCCTAGAGGGCATTAACGGCGTCACCACCGCCCCAGCATGTTGCCGTCACTATATGAAATAAAATAAAATTTTAGTTGTATGTTATTAATATTTGTATGTTAGTCTATAACATATTTATTGTATGGGACATGGTTGCCTGAAATAAATGGATGAAATAAATAAATAAAATTAAGGGACTCTGACCTGCCTGATGACTTGCATGATAACCATTTTTATTTGTCTTGGTGTTATTAGAATTTCTTGGTATAAAAAGATAAATGTTTGTAGCATCAGGCTTTGACATCCTAGTGTACTTCAACTGTTTAGCTTATATATATATATTTTTAACTTTGCATGTGTTGTCGTCTGCATCTTTGTCAGTTCTGATAACGCAAACCCAAGCAACTTGTCTTGGAATCAGATGTAATGACATCCTTTTTAAGAAAACAATTGCGTAGTGGATATCTTACTAAGTCAGTGTATGTATTGAATAAGTCAGAAGGTATTCTTAATAAAGTTGTCTTATAAAAATTCATCAATGTGACACAAATACTTACTTACTTTTATGTCGAAATAAGACGATTTCCGGTGATTTTTCAGCTTTATTAAGTAACTTAGTTCTTGGTGAGCTGAAGAAACAAAGAGGTCTCACTCAAAATACAAAACTTTTGGTGTCTTTGTCTCAAGCCCCACCTCTGTATATATATAAATAAGACTAGCGGCCGTTCCCGGTTTTACCCGCGTGGTTTCCGTTCCCGTGGGAATATTGGGATAAAATGTAGCCTATGTTACTCGGGGATAGTGCAGCTTCCCAACGGTGAAAGAATTTTTCAAATTGGCCCCGTAGTTTCGGAGCCTGTTTAATTCAAACAATAAAATGTTTCCTCTTTATAATATTAGTATAAATATAAATATCTAGATTATGCGCAAATTCGTTATTTTTCATGATGATAGAGTTAGCACAGTCAGAAAATAGGATGCACAATAGTCAACCTTGGTATCACTAAACACGCGATGTTCTAGATTTAGTTCAATTACAAGCACAAATTTTAATAGATAATTATAATGATTGTTTTTGTTATATTATTAAATTCTCGTATTTTTTCAATTCTTAATTTTTTTAAAATATGTAACAAGCAGTTTTTGTTTCCTTTTTACCGACTTCAACAAAAAGGAGGGAGGTACTCAATTCAACGCGTATTTTTTTTTTTTTTTTTTTGTCTGATGTATGTATACCGATTACTCCGGTGTTGGTGATCCGATTTTAATAATTGTTTTTTTGTTCGATCGGGTACACTGTCAATTTGGTCCCATATAAGTCTCATTGAGATCCGATGATAATCTTCGGAGATTGGGGCCTAATGTCATGGACAATTATATCATCCAGGTAATTGTTAGATTCTTGTTCGAGCTGAAGTTTCACGCAATAATTATAATTCTTTTTTTATATGAAAGAAAATGGTTTATGTGTGGTCCCATATAATTTTTACGAAGATCTGGCTAGTAGTTTTTTCATAATCTTGAAAAATATCAATCACC
Organism: Chrysoteuchia culmella; assembly: GCA_910589605.1. Taxonomy (NCBI): domain Eukaryota; kingdom Metazoa; phylum Arthropoda; class Insecta; order Lepidoptera; family Crambidae; genus Chrysoteuchia; species Chrysoteuchia culmella. The sequence goes on along the minus strand of OU342651.1, from coordinate 11,692,597 downwards.
TTTTGGCAAGTAGTCGTTTACCTAGATGACATGTACATATACATGGGCTGATTTTTAGTGTAAGTAACGGCACATGATGTAACTAAAAAATCTGAAATAAAAACATTTTATAAAAAAAATTCAAACCGACTTCAAAAAGTAAAAAATTAAACTTTTGGAGTCGGTGCTAGCTAGTTAAGGCCAAAAAAATATATAGTTAATAGAAGTGCAATGTAGAATGCCCTGGCTGGCACCGACTCCAAAAGTTTTATTTTTTACTTTTTGAAGTCGGTTTGATTTTTTTTTATAAAATGTTTTTTCTTTATGTATAGCGATTCCAGTGTGCTATACGATGCGTGTGACTTAGTTCGTATGTGTGTATTTTATTTTAATTGGCCAACTACTTTAATTGTATTATTTATTACTGTTTGTTGCTGTTGGTCTTCCTAGAATAAAATAAAATAAATAAAAACTTTACGATACAATGGTATGACTCGGGCGTTTGTTTGTTGAGAATCTTTTATTTATCTTAATTCAGGGCTTCCCAAACTTATTTGTACTGTGACGTCCTTGGGAATTTGCATTTTCTTACGAGATGCCTCAACTCCCAACCTCGTTCAAGAATGACTACTAGTTTTAATATTAACATGTTCCTATAAAAACTGTACCTATTTGTACATTTGTATCTTTTTTTTGAAAATTAGAACTAAGTCAAAACACAAGCATAAAAATTATTAATATAAATATTAATAAGTAGGATGTGCTTGCTTTTCTGAGCATAGCTTTTCATGATCGGTCGCATCGACTGGCGACGCCCAGTTTGGGAAGCCGTGTCTTATTTAATGAAGTAGTACTAACTATATATAAAACTATTAATAAAAAATAAACCAATTAACATACAATAAAAACTTATTTCTCTATTGTTCAGATTAATTAATACAACTGTGAGAAACTCACTTAATCACAGTTCTCGATTCGTTCGATTTTTTGTTACTATCGCGGTCATGTTTGAAGCGATTAATCAATCGGTCAAATCGATGTTTTTCGCTGACTTCTGATCCGATAATGTCATCGGGTTACATCACTATAATAAATCTCAGCGACTTAACAATTTGTCAGTACTCTACGGTTAAGTTGACGTGTAACTTTATTAAAGATAAAGCTCAACCTGCTTGGACGACGCCAGTGACAAAAAACTCTTGGTCGAGACCATTTACCATGTCTTGTCTGGCCAGGATAAAATCTAATGTTCAATTAAATGTGTAGATTTGTTTAATACGTGCAAAGACCTGTTAGGGTATTTTAACGTATGCTGTTTTACCTTCCATTGGTGGATGAAGAAACTTTGTTTAGTTTTAAGTCCATTTTGACTTCGTGAAAGAAATTTTTAAGTTTGTTTTCATAAAAATATATTTTGAACAATAAACTCGACTAAGGCTTAGAATAGGATTAATATTCATGAATCAAGTTTTCAAGACCAAAAAGGAGTATGATTTGTTAGTGCTTCACCATTTAAAGTCTTAGGTACTTCCTGATTTATCTATGCGTCGTCGGTCGTTTAATATGCGGTTATTTCTTTTTCACCTCACACGCTCTGAAAAGGAGGTTTTGTCAATCAGTTTAGGCGTAGAAAATGGGCGCTTTTTGCGGCCTAGCGCGGCAAAGTACTTTTTTAATTTAATACCTAAAAATATGTCATAATGCGTTCCGAATCGCACTATTGACTTTTTTGTTACATTTTATTATTATTTTAAATAGCTTTAAATTAATTATAATACTCCGTTTTGATTTTATTATATTATTTTAGTTCATTTAATCATAAAAACAATCAATATGATTAAACTATTTGTTATAAAAAAAAAATATTAGGCTGGGTGAGATTTCACAACCTATGATTGGATTTCGGAACATGACATAAATCTTTATTTTTAAATTGTCTTTGTCTTGTACCTCATGTCAGTGTCAACATTTACGGAATCGTTTTTATTCTTTTTAATAAGTAACAATATATTCCTACTTTAAATAACTTTGAATTAACTATAATACTACCATTTTTATTATTTTAGTTTTTTATATCATCAAAACAACCAGAATAAGGTATATTTAGATTAAGCTTTATGTTTAAAGAATTTTTTACCGGAAGTTGACCGCGGAAACAACCAATGTTCCTCGCTGTTGTAAGGTGAAAAATTGTGTGTTGCGCTCGGCAGAAAAGTTTTTAGCGTCTTGTACCTTTGAAATCCTCGCTTCGCTTAGGATTCAATCATTGAATCCTTCGCTTGCTCAGTTTTCAATAGAGGTAACTCGCCGTTTAATAACCATGTTTCCAGCCTTGCATAACAAATAACTATTATTAAACCTATTGATTTTCTTTTCCTTTCCTTTGGGACACTTTCGATGAATCGTAGTGTAGTTTGCATTATAAATAATTAATTAAGTCAACGTACTTTATTAGTTTTGTATGTTAGTAAAAGTATTTAGAAAATGTAAATGAAACCTTAGCATTGTTTTTATTAACTTTCAATTAAAACTAAAAAATCATTTACAAAATCATTAGAGACAAAAAGAGTACGAATATTATCAAAGATTTGTTTGTATAGGTAGCAACAAAGTGCAATTAACTTTTGAAACGATCATCGGCTTTACCCAAAAATGACGACAGCCAATAACATTAAGTACTTACATAGACAAAGATTAATTGCACCAAAATAAGGAATATCATTAATAAATAAAGGACTAAACTATACTAATCACAAAAATGCGCGCGAACGAATAAAAAAATGCCAAATGACATTACGGTCCCAGCGGAAGTTAAAGTATACGAATAGAATAATTATTGAACTATTACAGTAACTCGTGCCAAAACGCAATGTTAATCCAACCGATCATTAGATACATTACTAGTAGCTCTTCATTTTCCTTCAGTCAATTACGATCGAGGAGTTAGGACGCACGATTTTCCATTGTATTAGAGATTTCCTGCATGTTATGCGCAAAGCCACTAGTAAATTAATGTGTAAATAGACTGTTCTAGTCATGAAAAGGTGTCATAAAAGTGCAATTTAGCTTCAAAATAGACCATAAAAAATTAAGTGCAGTGTTGTTGTGAAAATTTCCATCGTGGTGTAGCGATTTATGTATTTTCATGGTGACAGTTTTCGCGCTAAGTGACCATGGCGCCGTCAAGCGGCGGCCACGCGTACTACTTCGGTTTATGTCAGACCCGTATGAGCACGGTGAAAGCAAGCTCAGTATTCGCTACTCGGTAAGAGATGGAGTTACGAGCGCATTTGTAAAATAGGTTTTTATTATAAAAATAAGTTGCACTATGATATAATTCACCGGGTATTTGTTTAAGAAATTAGAGACTATTTTTGTAAATGTAACATAATATACAGTAAATGTAACAATCTATTCTTTTTGTCAACAGGCTGAACCAGGGGAAACTATAGCCACAACCAAAGAAGGTAATATTCTGTTTTTCTTAATTTAGAATATAATGGCAATACTTATTTATAAATTCCGAAAAAATCGCTCTCAAATGTGGTGATTTTGTTACTGAATTCAATGAAGTCAAGATAATTGAAAATTGAAACGGGTATTAACGCCCGTGACCACGGCCGATGTAACTTGGCCGAAACGTCGGGAAAATTAGGTAGGTGAAATATCTATCACGTTTCTACGCGTTTAATACCCGTTTCTATTTTCAATATTTAAGTCAAGATAAACTTATGATTTTTAAAGTTGGATTTTCAATGCTATCTTTTACAATAAATTTTTATTTAAGTACTAAGCAATTTTTAACCGACTTTAAAAAAGAAGGAGGTTATCTATTCGTAGCGTATATTATTTTATGTATGTTCGCTGATTACTCGATAACGCCTGAACCGCTTGAAATGATTTAAACGTTATAACACCGAGATACTTCCCAAATTGGTCCTGTTTTACACAAACCCGTACATTACGGTTTGACTCAAGCCCGTTCATTACGGTTTGACTCACGCCCGTTCATTACGGTTTGACTCAAACCGTAATGAACGGGTTGTAAAATAAAAAACTTTTACAAAAAAAGTCAAAACATGCCTTTTGGTGTCGGTGCCACCCAACCCAAGGCATCGATGGATTTTACATTGCACTTCTATATTTCTTGCCTTGGCTGGCATCGACTTCAAAAGGCTTATTTTTACTTTTTGTTTTTTGAGGGCGGGTTTTCCTTTTTTATAAAAGGTTTTTTTCACTAAACTAAATGTAAACTTCACATATTGTTACATACAAGCACACCTGAAGTTTTGATTTGTTTACTAATTTGAAAATTCTGTAAATGATTTCCGTATCTAGGTAGCTAGAGTATATATACTTTAAGTTTCGTTCAATTTATATACACCGTTATTTTCAAGTAAACTCTTTGTTTTTTTTAATGGATCCAAAAGCATAAATTAGAAAGTACTGAATAGGTGTGTAAGTGCCAAGAATAAACTCCTGTTGATAATTCCTGAAGAATTGTGTGTCCATGATCATAACCCTATTTTCCTCTGCAGAAGAATGGGTGACCCGCAAGACGAGCGAGGTGACGACGACCCGCCAGATCGCCACAAGGGTCAAGCGCGAGCTGGTCCTCGAAGATGGCAAGATCATGAAGGACTCGGGGCCCAAGATAGAGACCTCGGTCAATGAGGACACTCACACCACCAACTTGCAACAAACGGAGGTAAGGATTTACTTGAGAGCTTATTTCTTTCGTAATTTGTCGTAGCTTTCTTTATTACCGGTACTTTCGTACGTTTTTGTTTATCTGTTGCTGTTACAAATAACTTTTAGGCTTTGTTCATGATCGTGTTACCTACTTTAAGCTTATACACCGTTATTTTATCTTTAACCAAAACCTCAAAACCATTAGTAGTACTCGTCATAACAAACTAGTACAGGGGCGCGGGGGTATGGCGACAAACGGGACTGAGAGAGGGGCGGGCGGCTTGCTACAACGTTATTTTATATTTACCCCAAACTTTAAAACCATTAGTATTACTCGTCATAACAAACAACTTTTTGTATGGAAGCAACTCTGAAATCGCGAAAAAAAATCAGCTGTTTCATATACATTTTAATTTGAACTCTGCTAAAATGAAACAGCTGTTTTTTTTTCGTTTGTCGTCATACCCCCGCGCCCCTGTACTACGCAGACGAGGACTCATTTAAGCGGTCATACTATAGCAACTTCTTATGTGTGAATTAACGTCTAACAGCCAACTGTCAATTAAAACTTCAAACAAACGACTGCAATGCAATGACATTAAAATAAATACATAACTAAATATTTGCATAAAATCACTCCAATTATCTAGCCCACATTAATTTTATGGATACTAGACAACGGATAAACATACTTATATACTTTCTTTAATACAAACATAGTATTTATGTATATTAAACACTCAGACCACGACAAATAGACATGTTCATGCACACAAATATTTGTCTTGTCCGGGGATCGAACCCACAGGCTGATTATCTAACAAAATATCACGTAGCAACCAGTTTCTTCCTGTCATTATTGTCACATTTTCATACTGTACAAACATCCAAAACAACAACGAAACTGAAACTGAACCGGGTTTCTGTTAGATATTCTGGCCTCAGGACCTCTAGTCAGGCCTGTCTCACTTCCATACAAGCGGCGCAAAATCCCCGAGATATTTACCTACTATTCTGGAAAACAACCTAATTTCAACCTTTTGCATTGCGTATAGCGTTCATAGTACAATAATTGTCTGCCGTCTCGCTTCAATCTGCTAGGGCTGTTGATTGAGACTAGTCCGGTGACCGGAAGCTTGCATTTATCATACCTAAACTTGGGAGTGAAATTTCTGTACCGTAAGGTACTAATATATATTCTGTGCTCTAGTGCAGAAGGCGGGCATAGTACCCCTGCGTCAAACAGTGGCCCTACCGCGTAAATGTCGTCGACTTGTCGAATATGGGCGCGACTCTTCACACGCGACTGCTGATGCTATAGCGCTGTCTCTGTCGCACACAGAGTCGAGTATTAACTGACTATGGAAAAGGAATCTTATTATTAGGACGATAACCTTGAAGTTGCGTTGTACGAAAACGCCGTCGCGTCGGCTGTCAGTGAAATTGACAGCGATGCCGACGGCACACGCGGTAGGCCCATAGTCGTCAATGATAATGAGTAAATCGATTATTTACTCAGTAAACTCAGGGCTGACTTAGATACTGAACAGAGTATCTAAGTCTCAATTTATGCATTTTCCCATGGAAGTTAGAGATTTTACTGCAGCATACAAATGGGACCTACTTGCGTATAAAATCTGATATCGTATTTTATTTATATATTACAGCACCGGGTACCCGACGACAAACTGCCTGATGAGTCCCCATCAGCATTGCCAGGACAAATGCAAGGAGTTATCAGTCCACCTCCTGATGGTAAGCAGTATAAAGATTTTGAAGAGTTTATCCATAGAATACAAAAAGAGATTAGAAGGAGCATTGACACGCATTTAGTACTGGAAGAAATTGTAACGAGTTTTTTTCTTCAAAAGATTGATTCATTATCCAAATTTGAAACGTTTCGTTTTTGTTGTGTTGTTGTGTTTGTACCGGAACACAACAATGTTTTTACCATTGTTGTGTTCCGGCAGTTAGAGAAAAGATAGCCAGTTCCTCAGTGATGAGGATTTCGGGAGAGGCTCGCTTCCAACTTCAGCCCTAACAATACTTAACGTCAGGTATGATGAAGGATAAGAGTCTTCCCGTTGTTCATTAAGAAAAAAAGACTGAGTACTCTGAAAAGTTACATTTACGAAAATGAACTGTTTTGTTTGATGTTAAAGTACATTTTTTATTGCGCCCTTCACAGAGGCTAATCCGAGCTGAGAGAGAGATATCAAAAACGGAGGCCCTGTGTCTCGTTCTTTCATCTAGCTAGATAAAAAAAAATGTTGATTAAAAATTTAGATTCAAAAATCTTCGTTGAAATACTTGTGTTTTAAAGGGCATTTTAATGAATTTAAGTCAGTGTACTATAATCACATTAATACAGCATGTTTATTAATATTTATAGTACAAAAAGATAATGCTTCCTTTTATTAAACCTATTTCGATGCGGTGAAATATTAGACATTTTACGTATCGCTACCTATCATTTTTACGAGACTACTTTCTTTCGCATACCAAAAGTTTAAAATGGTGTAAAAGTATTAAAAGGGTTGCGTTTATGCTTGTCCAAGTGAATATTATGGTGGTTGCGATAAATATATATACTTATATATATTTACACATTTAAGCTAAAATAGTTATTTGTTATGCAAGGCTGGAAAGTTGTTTATTTAGCGGCGAGTTACCTCTATTAAAATCTGAGCAAGTGAAGGATTCTAGGATTGATTTCAAAGGTACAAGACCCTAAAAACTTTTCTGCCGAGCGCAACACACAATTTTTCACCTCACAACAGCGAGGAACATTTTATGGTTGTTTCCGCGGTCAACTTCCGGTAAAAAATTCTTTAAACATAAAGTTTAATCTAAATATACCTTATTCTCGTTGTTTTAATGATATAAAAAACAAAAATAATAAAAAAGGGAGTATTATAGGTAATTCAAAGTTATTTAAAGTAGGAATATATTGTTACTTAGTAATAAGCATAAAAACGATTCCGTAAATGTTGACACTGACATGAGGTACAAGACAAAGACAATTTTAAAATAAAGATTTATGTCACAGTCCGAAATCCAATTATAAGTTGTGAAATCTCACCCAGCCTAATATAAAATTCTTATAACAAATAGTTTAATGTTATTGTCATTGTTTTTATGATTCAATGAACTAAAATAATATAATAAAACCAAAACGGAGTATTATAATAAATTTAAAGCTATTTAAAATAAGAATCAAATATAACAAAAAAGTCAATAGTGCGATTCGGAACGCATTATGACATATTTTTAGGTATTAAATTAAAAAAGGACTTTGCCGCGCTAGGCCGCAAAAAGGTATTTTCTACGCCTAAACTGATTGACAAAACCTTTTCAGAGCGTGTGAGGTGAAAATAACATTATTATAAATCTAACAACTATGTAAAAGCTGCAGCTTTTACACTTCGATTAACAACAACTATAACAAATTATGAAATTATAGCATTAACGCCAATAAATGTTTGTTTATTTATGTACTGTATGTATTATTTATTTCGTAATTTCGTAATCGTCCATTGTTAAAAAATTAAAAACTTAACAACCATGTTTTTATAATGAATTACCTTAAAATTTATCATAAGAATTACCTTAAATTAGGTAGATACCCCCTACATACATAGTGTGGAACTGTGGAGACATGATTTTTGGGTAATAATGACCTTGTAACTGAAACCAATAAATGTAATAGTTGTAAGTTTTCCTGTGAAATAATTTAAAATAAAAAAGATTGGAACATGTAATGTCTCACATAGCAAAAATCTTAATGTCACATTATTAGAAGAGACAAACAACCTCGCTACTACATGTATCGCTCGGCTCGCTTTTCAGCTGCGAGTACTCAGTCCTGTTAGTATATTAGGTCCATGTTTCACACACACTCATACTATCTTACATGACTTAAGTACATCCTTTTTACTATTTTACACTATTTCTTTTCTGCTTGTCTTCGTGTCTCATCTCGCGTTTTCGGGCCACAGTTTAAAAAAAAATCCCCCATTTTATGCGATCTTTACCTATACTTCTACATATTATAAAGAAGAAGGATTTGATTTTTTGTTTGTAATTAGTTTGAATTGAATGGACTCCGAAACTACTGGACTGATTTGAAAAAATCTTTCACCGTTGGGAAGCTGCACGCACTGCCAAAAACGTTTTAGAACAATGAATATATTTTGTATCCTTTTAAGTATCAAAGTAGAATATGGAACAAAAGCCCTGAAACGAATGGGTTCAAATGGATACCAATAGCTTTATTTTAACGCAATCTGACTTACCGAAAGCATAGAATATATAAGTCGCAGCTATCTGGTTAAATCAGCCGTTTTATTGAACGGCTAGCCCGTTCATTGAATGCCGGCATTCAATTAAATGGCTAAAGAATAACTAAGAATAACCAAGTCGTTGAATGAAACATTTTATTTCTTGGAAAAGAAATATTATTAGGTATCACTTTTCAAGATATAGATATCTTTTCAAGGTGACTAAGTTATAAGCACATAATATATTATATTATGTAACATCTAATGTAACACCTAATGTAACACTTAGTTTTGAAAATAAACAGTTTGAAGTTTGACACTTCTTCAAAAGGATAAACAAAAAAGGTTATATTAATTTAACAAATAATTACAAGCAAGAAGGGCGCTATTTGTTCGTGTAACGTTCTAGCTTAAACGTCCGGAATATATCAGTATAAAGTAAGCAAGCCTACCTGTTGTTGCGGAGTTATTTAAAAACTATGATATTTCCTAAGATATTCATTAGAATGAAATGATGTAAAGCCCAATTTTGTTCAAAATTAAATATTTGTGACAAATAACGTATTTGTTTAGCTAAGGATATCATGTTTATGAAAACAGCAAATTATGCATCAGTTTAGAACGTTTTTATCTTTATAAAAATGGTTATAGTGAGTCAAACTTAGCACTTTTAATGGGGAACAATTTAATTTCACATGATTTTTACATATCTTTAACCGTTTACACAGCGTGCATACGCAACGGAAACTCCCATAAATAATTTTTTTTCGAGAAGGCGGCAGCATAATTTCCTTGTGCGTGAAATCTCGCATCTTAAACCTGACAATAGTAATTAAAATTGAATTTTGTTTGAATCAGAATATAGCAATATTCGTAATAAAAACGAACAGAAATATGAATATTAACAAAACCTGTAATTTTTTAATCAGTGATTGAAAAACATACATTAGTTATTTTTAAATTACTTACTTCATTCGGTATAATCACATCCCTGTACGGGATACAAAATTATTTTTATTAAGTTTTATTGTAGAAATCGCATTTACATGTAAAAAAAAAAAAAAAAATATTTAAAAAACCCCCGACACAAAAAACATAAGCTACCTTTAAAAAGTAAAAAATTATTGTGTCGGGGGTTTTTTAAATTTTCAATTTAATTTTTATTTTACTTAACACGTCAAACTTATAAAAGTTGTTGTTTTTTGTGATGTACAAGTCATAACCTTTCATTTGATACCCCACTTGAGCATATTTGCAGACATTCGGTTTTTCTTCCCCACTTTAACCCCCCATAACTTTTAAACGGCTCAATCGATTTTCATCAAACATGTCTAAGAACACTCGCCCGTAAAACACCTGTAATACAAAAAAAATTAAATTGAAATCGGTTCATTCGTTCGGGAGCTATGATGCCACAGACAGACAGACAGACAGACAGACAGACAGACACGTCAAACTTATAACACCCCTCTTTTTGCGTCGGGGGTTAAAATAATCCCATCAGACTTGCGAGAATCATTTGTGCTATTTCTGCACCATTTTACAATACATGACGGCATTTTTTATAATTTTTCGTGACCCGTTTGACAGGCGTTCACGTTGCTTCAACCACGACACAGGCCATAGTGATTCGGGAAATACGACAGTTTTTAAAGGTGACGCCCAACTACGACACTTTTCGTGGTGTCATTTTCGAGCGTCAGAAATGCTTCCATCTATACTAATATTATAAAGAGGAAAGATTTGTATTTTTGTATGTAACGAATAAACTTATAAACTACTGGACCGATTTTGACGAAATTTTTTTATAGAGAATCTTTAGACCCCAAGTAGTAACATAGGCTATAAATGATCCCAAAATTCCCACGGGAACGGGAACCACGCGGGTGAAACCGCGCCCGGCCTCTAGCGTTTTATATGTTCGCAGGGTATTAGGTATACAGAGTGCAAAAAATCTATGGGCCCTGGAGGCAAAGTACCTTAAATCCTTGAGTTACCTCATTTTACTGAAAGGAAACATTCCTTTTTTTTCTAAAAACAAAACTGCATTCAAACAATTTTCTAATTTGTTCAAAAGAGCCTTGAATAAAAGTGCTTTATCAGTATCATTGAGTTTTTAAGTTGAGTTTTCATGTGTTTCTTTTTATTTAATTTACTAAGTTTATTAGAGAGAGTTGGTCCTTTTGATTGACCCTATCGATTGATGGCATAAAAGTACAGGATGTAATTTTTTTACAGATTTTAGCTGGTTCTATTCCTGGGTGTGGGAAGCGTATTTACAAAAATCTTTGAATGCAACATTGCTCGTTTTAAAAAATAAAGTAATGTCAGGTAAAGTCAGGAAAATGAGTCAACAAAGGATTTAACATAGTTCCCCTCCAGGGATACCGTAGATTTTTTCCACCCTGTATATGAGCTATTAGCTCATTGCGCAGTCAAAATTTACCTTGAAAATCTGTGTTTTTGCCAGTTTAACATTTTTATTTCTATTCTATTTACGATAGTAAATAAAAGTTTACTATCAAACATGTATTCGATTAGGCATTACTCAAATCAAACACATTTTTTTTTTATGAAATTCAAATGTAAAAATAAACTTGTTTTCATGTCAACGCTCCGAAATAAAAAAAAAGGTATTTGTGCGTGCTTGTTCTTTTCGCGCAAAAGTTTGGTGCCGCGCTGCCTACTTCTTACTTCTATCTTTATTTTTTGTTCTTTGTATATGTACGGAGGCATGAGTCGTCGGTGACATGTATGCCGCTCCAGTAGGAGTAGTAGGTCAACGTAGGAACGTTTTTTGATGAAAAAAAAAATGCTTTATTCTAAACAAAATATGTTACAGTTACATAAGTGGCTGGAACCAACCTATTAAGTATGGATACTTGTACCAGAAGGCCCCCGCTCTTCCATAACTTAATGACGTCATATGATACACGCTAATTTATAATATCATCAAAGTACATTTTTCGCAATACAAGTAGGTATGTTGTGTGGGTTGTGTGAGTAAATATTTAGGTGTTTGTTTGTGTGTGCGTGTGTGTGTGTTGTGTGAGTAAATATTTAGGTGTTTGTGTGTATGTGTGTGTGTGGGTGTGTGTGCTTGTGTGTTGTGTAAGTGTTTTTCACAGCAATAACTTTTCTATGTCATCGTAGGATTTAGATAAAAGTCAGCATAATAGATCTATTTCCGTAAGTTGTTTTTATGAATATTAAGGACACTATTTGGTTTAATTTGTTGTACATAGATGCTGATAGCCTTGCGCATTGGTGTTCGGCAAACTCTGTTCATGTTTTCTGCACATTAGCAGACTTATCATTTCTCCGTTTACTTTTTAAATTTTATACAAACATATAGCTCATATACCCCATTTATTTCGGCTTTTTTGGGGCAATAAATTTTGCATTTAAATTAACTTTTTAGTATACAGTTTGTTACAATCGAATCTGTTTTATTTGGACCATCTCATTTCAAAGTACCACGTCGAAACAGACATGTTGCCACGACAACGTGAATAAATTCAAAAGCGATTACTTTTCGATTAAAAAGTGTTTGGTCCGAGGGCTGACTTATATATCACACAAAACTCGGTTCAGTTTCAATTTTGACTGTAATACAGTATGAAAATGTAAAAGTAATGACAGCGCGAAATCTGCAGCTTCTCTGTTCCGCGTAAATGGGGGTGGCGAGGCAACGTATGTCAGCTATCACATTGCTACTTCAAAACTTTTTCTTTCATATGACCCTATTATCGATTAGAATTGTGCAGAGGCTTTTGTTTTTTTATTTTTTTATTTCTATCTCAATTTCTTAACAGAAGTCGACGGTCTCCAACCTCTGGGAGGGGAGGTGGCGCCAGCCGGTGCTAAGGTGCTGGTGTCGTCTAGAATCGTCGCCAACCCCGACGGGAAGGTGCGCGAGAGCAAAGACCTGAAGGTGCTCACCAGGAACGTGACGGAGCACGTCCGGGAGACGGAGGAGCGGTTCCATAGGGGTGACACCACGCATGAGGTTAGTTTTTTAAGCAAATAGCTGGTAGTGGTACTATCGACAGCACAGCAAGTACTAATTTTGATTTTCAAACCGACCTTATCGGTTATAGTGTACGTAATTAAAGTTTTCGTAGTAAAACTACCTATAATTCCCGATGGTATAAAGTTTTAAAGAGACTTACACTCTACATAATTCTGTATCTTCTCAAATTGTTTCGATTAATTCATCAAGAGAGAATCTTTACGGAAAACATTTTCTAAATAAAAATGTACTAACTAGAGTGGCTTATATAATAATACTTATAAAAACGTATATAAGAGTACAACCGTAAAAAAAACGTGAGTAGTTGAAAATTACTTAATGGGTTTGTGAATAAAAATATAGAAGTCGTTAGAGAACATACATTTTCCTTGCATGGTAATAAAAATATCACTTATCATATACAAAACCGATTTCCCAAAGCGAAACGGCCAGTTACACAACAACAAAGTATCATAACGCCATTAATTCTTTAACCAATGTCAGGTCACTATTGCAATTTACGCATGCTTTTAACTCTATATGCATGATGGAATTATCGGGCTCCATAAGGCCCTACGTAGACGACCGACTTTTTATCCACTCAAATTCGCACCCGATCAATATAACTTAGGGAGTAAAATTAAAATTGTTTGCCCACAAAAAAAATAACGATCGTCCTTATTCGCTTTGTAATAAAGTTCTTTGAAGACAAAAAGTCCGTCTGCGTAGGACCTAAGATGTGACTCCATCGATTGTCATTGGTTCGTACGAGGCTGATATAGAATGATAGACGCTAATGGAGGTACGGGGGCTTGTAAATAGCCCCTTCGTAACTCGTCTCGCAGATTGTTCAGCTATTCCTAGAGTTAGATAAAGTATTTTTAGCAGTTGTTTATATATGTGTGAGAGGGGCTTAATTGGTAGCTTGTACTGGGAATATGCCATGCTGTATGATACTGAGGAGGTTTTATAGAAAGATGTTCAGTTTTGAACCTGCCCTCGTGCACTATCTTAGATAAGTACCTAGAGGAAAATTCTAGTGAATGTAAAAAGCGGAAATAAAATTAAGAATAAATTCTTAAAAATCAAAACGTCGGTGTTCAATAACAATAAAATTTTTACAATTTGTCTTTGGAACAAGTTGTCAAAATTTAAGGAAGTGTGCAACAAAAATGTTATACAGTTATAGATGGGATATATATTAACAAATACTAATCCGGAAAAATACATCATGTGTTGTACAAAATATATGAATTCATACATCGTCATAACAATGTAATAAAATTTATTGTTACATATTTTTAATTAAATTCAAAGTTATTGTTCACTGATATTGAATTTATGCTTTATTTCATTTAATCGTATGGTGGGCACGTGAATAGGCTGATACATGAATCCTTTATTTTAATTAATATGAACTGGAAAGTTAGGTAAATTTATTAAAGTGAAGATTCTATGCTTCAATAGTAGCCATATCGTACGAACATGAGTCGTGACCAAATAAATTACGAGACGAAACAACAGACTGACCGACAGGCGTATTACAACACTGTATCGCACACGTTATCCTGAATCGTGTCAAAGAATGTGTCCGTAATGTTGTTATGATCGAATCAATCATAGTTAGATGAATGCCAAGCAGCGGGTTTACCTTTCAATTAATCAACAATTTTGTAACAGTTGCAGAGTCGGCAAACGGATTGCACATATGAACTATGATTAAGTGCAATTCGAAGAACTGATTATAGAAGGCGTTTTTATATAATAACACTATATTGTGATTTACCTCAAATATTTCTGCAGACCTATTGGTAAATTTGCTCAAGTGGCCTGGCCTAGGTAAGTGTATTACTCAAAAATGTGGTAATTGTGTCTAATCTGTAATTTCATTTGGTTATTATAAGTTTGTATGGAATAAGAAGTTTAGTGTAGCTGTTTTATGAATATTGCGAAATAAACGGATTTAGATATACGAAACATTTTTAAACTTAAAGTTAACTCAACTGTCAACTCAACAGCTGTCAGCATCTGTCAACCCTATCGGATTCGAAACCGTAACTCTTGATGCTTCTTTTCTTTGCCTATAAAAAATCTTGCTTTATCGAACTTAAGCATCTAAGACTGACTTTTATTAAACTATTTTAAATACACTGAAATCTAATAATATATGTTCTCAAAGTTGTAACAGTGATCTTGGCAATGCAAAGTAAATTTTAAAATAAGCACCTTCGTATGATGATAGTTCTATGAAGAATGAATCTCGTTATAAATCACCGAGCGTTGTTTTCTCGATATTTTCCGACTGAGATAGTTTTTGTCACGGGCAACTTTGTGATGGATCATTGAACGCTACCAATGTCATTGTTGTCAATGATAATGTTTTGTGATGAACAATTGCTAGCATAATTCAATGTAACTCGTAAAATGTTGTATGAGTGGGAATATTTAAACAGCACAATACACTGACTTTGACGTAGATATTGAACATCTTTGTGAGAAATTTATAAAGAATCTTTCTCAGATTTATCTAATTCTGCTACGCACCATGTTACATGTAATAGATGTTACATGTCGCTTGAGTAGACATATTATCTAGTAACATGTTAAATGTGTCGAAGATTATGAGAAGATAGAAAGTATGATTTTTTCATTTTCGGCAATGTTACGAGTGTACCCGAGTGTAAAGATAGCTACAGTTGTCAAGATTGTTAGAACCTCTATTCTCATGTGATCGTATTCAATTGTCAATATTGTTTAGATTCGCTTGTGATAGTATTTAGAAAACGTAATTCGTAAAAACATTCAACATTTCTGTTATCCGAGTCATGTTTACCAGGAATTGATGACCAATGCTTAATAGCGAGATCGCTTTTTGTTTCCAAGTTTAATCGCCAATGCGCAGTAACACGATTAACTTACGCAACGTAAAAACGAAATAATTCCCGCTGTCGAGGCACGGCAGTAAGATAAAGAGCGTAAAATAGGGCAGCGCTTTATGCGGATGAGCGTTCACATAAATCGATGGGGATTTTGAAATTATAATTTGTTCTCGGAGATAGGTTGCCGCGGGCGCACCGCCCACGCTTCTCTTAGCGATGTGGACTTGAAAATAAAGCACTTTTTCGCTTTCTACTGCTTGCACTGTTTTGATATCTTGTTTTACTAATGTATTTGTTGCATTGAGATTATCATTGAGAAAAAGTTGCATTGACAAGTTGAATTTCAGTTTCTCACTGACTGTTTAAAAAAGCTTTCAAATGTAAAAAAAAACGATTTATTTACTGAATGATATCGATGAACAATCAGTTATGATAACAACATCGAGGGGCTGTATTTTCCACACCTTTTCAGGCAAGGGTAAAAAATAACACAAAGTAAAATAAGATTTATCTTTACCTAAACCTGTCATAAATATTTTTACAATATGTATTATGAAGCGAATCCAGCTCAAAGCAATCGAGTTTCGTGCGACCGCGCGTTGCATTCACTTGGAACCGGCACTTGTGCACTAGGCCGGTCTGGATCCTATTGGGCCACTCCTTAATACCCATTAACCAATTATTCCAGCCTAATATTTTGGTAACTTGTCTATTAAATGAACATTATAAAGTACTAGTGAATTCTAACAGTTGCCAGCATATCAGCTTAACTGTAGTAAGAGAAAGTAAACTGCTCTTGTAGACGATAAGAGCGCACTCAAGTTCATCATATAATTCATTGACGACCTCCGTGGTAGAGTGGTACATACACCGGTTTCAAGGTGTCGCCTTCTCTGATGTCCCGGGTTCGAATCCCGGTAGGGCCGAATGTTTGTATGATGAATACGAGCATTTGTACCTGAGTCATGGACGTTTATATGTATTTCTACACATAAATACTTATATATGTATCATTATAATAATATGTATTTATATCTGTTACTCTAGTATCCCATTACACAATCCTTACAGTGCTTATTTTGGGGCTAGGTTAATTGGTGTGAGTGTAAAAACTATTATTATATTATTATTATTATCTAAATTCAGTGAGTTTTCGTGTATACCTACTGACTTAGGAATAAATCTAACAAATACCAAAAAACTTAACAAACTGTACAATAACATTTTGTCAATCACACTACCTGCATTTTCGAAGAATTCAGAATTCGTTGAAAATAAATTAATACACAAAAATGTGTCATAAATAAAAAACAAATATTTTAATTTAATCTTTGGTGTAAGTTTTTCAGTATGATATTTTGGTTGTTGATAGAAAGACTCTTGAATGTGAGATTAAAGACTCCTTAATTATAGTTATTTGTAATAAATCAGAGCTTCAATAACTTAAATCGATGAATAAAATCGTCATTAGTTAAATATAGATTGGGCAATTTATATATTCTTCTCAGCTCAACTATGGGAAAATATTTGATGAATAGAGAATGCTTCACCAATTGAAATAAGATCCTCCAAGGGCATGCAGACCGTATTAAAGGTCTTTATTTGATTAATAGCTCGTAAATCACAAGTTCACATCGAGTTCTTCAATTATCTATCAGTTCTCGTAATCCGATAGATAGATTCATCATCCGCACTGAATGCTCGGCTAAATTGCGACGGTCACGCGAATCGCATATTAATCTTATTTTTCTTCTTGTTCTTATTTACTATTGGTGTGAAATGATTTCAGGCTGGTAGTATGTAATGGTTTAAATGATTTGTGCAAGCTCTTTATGTCTACACTGATACTGGATCACGTATAATTATGGCGAACACGGATCGTGATTTTAAATGCAACAAACAACACTTCTGTATTCTCAATGAGATGTGATTTATTTATTTATTAAATTCAATATACTTACAGGCTGAAAGTATACTCCAAAACGCCAGTAAGCTTAATCTAACAATAATATAAATGAATGAATTAACCGCCTCTGTGGTCTAGTGGTTCAACCACCGGTGTCAGACCTAGGGGTCCCGGGTTCGATTCCCAGCGGGGGTACATATTGTATTCGGTTTGGTTGGTGGTAGGACTTGCTGTAAGTCCGCCTGGCTAGCTACCACCATCTTATCTAAGCCTGACGCCATAACAACAATGTTTTCAGCATTGTTGTGTTCCGGCAGTTTGAGATAAGATAGCCAGTTCCTCAGTGGCTGAGGATTCCGGGAGAGGCTCGCTTCCAGCTTCAGGTATGATGAAGGCAAAGAGTCTCACCGTCGTTAATAAAAAATAAAAATAAAAAATAGAATTAACCTTAACTACAAATTCAATACAATATAAAACAAAACAAATGTCAAATAATAATCATGCAATGCAAAATAAAATTCAAAATAAAGTTGGTAGATTACGTAGTAATGTGTGGTTTCGTACCAAAATAATTTCCAATTATTAGACCAAAATAAGTTCTATTTCTCAAACATTAACCTTTTTTGAGATATTTCGAAATTGCTGTACTGACCAAATACATGTGTGTAGCGACCGGCAAAAGTTGTATAAAAATTCATATCTATCGTTGTTTAGCGGCCAAATAAATTACATACTAAACTTATATCTGTCGTGTAATTTAAAAATGGAACGATCTTTTACTCCAAGATATGGTAACCAAGAATGTAACTTGGTTGCCATATTTAGGTTTTATTTAAATTTCTAACTGGTTTGCAAATAGAAAGCTGTTTATTGAAATAAAAACAAATAGGTAGTAGGTACTACTTAGTTTTAGTTTCCGCGCATTATTTGAGAAAAGTATTAACTACACTTTCGTCCATCGTTGCCCTTTTTGCCGGTCGCTGCAGTAATGTACTATTGCATTCTTGCTTTTGATTTTTTTGCGGATTCCAAAGGTAAGTAATATCTTACATGTTTTGTCAATATGATTTGCAATATGCTTTGGAAATATCTCGCATATACATGCTTTGTTGGTGTATTCCACTTTGCGTGTTTTATATACAAACTTTTAATTAAGTTCATACTCATGCATGGTGCCGACTGCTGGCATGCTGGCATAAAACATACAATACGCAATATGCGTAATCAATTAAAACTTCACGTATCGATTCTAATAGACGATATGCTACTTTACTTACACATTCTCAGGAGATCAACAGATCATTACAAAAAAAAAAGATGTTAAACTTTTTGTAATATACTTTTTTAAACGTGTCTTTAACCGATTCCAATCAATTTGACACGCCGCTTTGCAATTTCCGGTTGATTAAGGACAAGTTATTTAAACGTAAGTGATTTCAGGTTTCATAAGAATAATATGGATGTGTGTACAATCATTATTACAAACCAAGTTTGATCGGAAGCAGGTTGGACTGCCGGTACAAGAACGAATTAATTCATTCTATTTCTTCATCATGTGTTGTTTTTTTTAAGAAAGAACATACTCAGCTGAGATTATTTAATTAGTTTGGCTTATTTCTTAATTATGTAAAGCTTAAATATATTAAACAGTCAATATAGAAGTCAATGTATATAGCTCATAAAAAATATAGTATTTATTTGATAGTAGTGTCTCTGTACCCCTAGTCTAGTACGACTTTATTTATTATTTTATTTATTTATTTAATAAGGCTTACCAACTAAATACTTAAAGGCATTAAGTTTACAGCACTAAGCAAAATATGTATCTTATATGCATTTAACTTAAAGATATGCACAACATTGTTATATGTATAAGACGTTTTTTTTATTTATAAATTATTAACTTTAGCAAACTACATTAGTCTATCACTTTGTATTTTTCATATCCCTAGACTTATAGACTACCTACTTTACCGTCATGACATGAGTAGTGCATACGATAATTTTTGAAAATGTTGATAGTAAACGTCCTCACACTAGGTATCTTATCATACATTGGCATTATCAACGAAGAGCCTTTAACAACCATGCATATTCCATTTACTTTGGAAAAAGGAAATAGTTTATACAAATTTCTTATGTAATAATCGTTTCCTTAACGGTCAATGAACTTGCATCTGAAGTTACAGATCAATGGGTAGATATTGTCAAGAGAGTATGTATTAAACACACGTAACAACTTTCATTAGGTGAAAGTGTTAGTTGTTTTATTATTTTGGAATTATTACCAATAAAATGTAATTAACCGAATGAACGAAATTTTAATTATGCGTATAGTAAAATCATTCACGATACTTGATTACAAACTGTGGACGTAAAAAAATTATGTTATATAAGCTTCAATCGTGCTTAGCTAAATACAGTTTGAGAACGATATGATTAAGAACTAAACGTAGTTCTGAAGAGGTATAAATATATGATTGTTCTTTTCTTACCTTGTAACCATTAAAAGAAGCCTTTCTTTAGTTTATTTAGGCAGCAGTGCCTTCTGAAATCTTGGTGACCGTCATCGCTGATGTGCCTTTTATGACGTTTCGTGGTGTTCAACCTTTTTTAATTATTTATGACTAGTTATCAAGATATCCAAAAAGCCTTTGACATTACATTGGATCTTTTCAATCAACAAATACTTAATTAGTTCCTTTTTATTCCGTCATTAATTAACTAAAAAGGTTTCATTATATTTAGATTATGCGTACTTACCTACATGGTTTTTCCTTAAAGTTAGCCTTCTGTTAGTTATGTTAAAGATCAGGGTTATCACGGCCGTGAACTCTTGTATTCATAACAAATAACTTTTTGTGTAATTTGACACGGACTTTGCAAAACCTTATTATCAACTCACAGAATCGGTCTCCGAATTCAAAGAAGAAATAACTAGGTAGGTATTTCAGGTTCTTTAGACTGCTATCTTTAATTTTAAGACGCTATACGGAATAAGTATGTACTTTTTAATATAAAACTATAGAATGGACAGAGATGTTACAAATCTGGTAATAATATATACATTTCCTTTATTTACATTTGTGACATACCAGAAGCACGAATTAAAAATAAAATTATTAAAATTATATTTGAAATATCAAGTTTAACATTCCTAATATCTCTCCATAATTAAATCATGTACCTATGTGTGAAATAGATTTTAATTATTAAATATTTACAAATTAGTAGATAAACAATAAACCGTTATAAAATATAATCATATACTACTTATAACAAAAAAACGCCGTCCAACTCACAGCATTTCATTTATATGAAGTTATATGAATTAAAACTATTCTCAAATGGGGTTCCATACACAATTGCAAATTGGTTTAATTTGTGGACACCAATAATATTAAGCATCGTATAGTTTAATTTCTCTTTAATCGCTGTAGGTATTTACTAAGTGATTTCGTTGTTTTTCTTCAAATTCTATCTCGCTCCCGCGCGCATCCTTTCTCATTACTATCTCACTTCATTCGTATAATGCCTTAATATGTTTATTAACTCGTCGTACCTATAATTATAATATTATCACGTCAACAGCTTTAATAGCTTTCATACTAAATTAAAGTTTACTATGCTATATTATATTAATTGTAAAATGATTACGAAGTGGTATGTAGGGTAAACTTCATTTTAAAGTTATAACTTTTTAATTTTGCATTTTACAATGCTATTTTTATGTAATAAATATTAAACAAGAAAACATACTAGAAAAAAGCAACTAGTCTCATGTTCATCCCGTCAGGGCGACATGAGACTAGTTGCTTTTTTCTAGTATATTTTCTTGTTTAATATTTATTTCATTTTAAAGCTTTGATATAAAACTATTTTGGATATTTTCGCCCCTAGCAAAAATTACAAAAGTACAAAATACAGGGTGTTAAAAGACCTAAAACGAAAACGAAAACTACGTATTCTAACCACCCGTTACAATCATTTTCTTGTATGGGGCTAAATCTGGGAACCTGATAGTTAAGGAGACCTGATAGTTATTGAGGATCAAAGTCAATATTTATTTTTAAAGATTATCGTTTAAAGTTGCAAAACCGCAATGAATATCAAAACCAATCAAAGAAACGAATCCCGACCGCCTACTCGTACCGTCTAGACAAACGCATACGTTGTTGCATGTGTTGTTTTGCGTGTAAAAATAACACCCACGAAAAATAAAAATCAACTCCCAGCAATTGTTTTCACATATACTTATTTAGTTTAATGTACACTACGCATATATTACAGCTTCGGTCCATACCCATACCCATGTATTTAACACCCTGTATATTTAAAAAATCAATATAAATAAAACGTGATGTTATTCCAAAAAAAATATGTTTGTCACTGCACATGCATATATAAAAGAAGTGTTGTCGCCAAGGCAGCATTGTGATTGTGGCGCCAATCTACTTATACTAGCGC
Source organism: Chrysoteuchia culmella (assembly GCA_910589605.1). Lineage (NCBI taxonomy): Eukaryota > Metazoa > Arthropoda > Insecta > Lepidoptera > Crambidae > Chrysoteuchia > Chrysoteuchia culmella. Next base: position 11,670,382 of record OU342651.1, on the reverse strand, counting down.
CACCTGTCGGGTTTTTCTAAGTGTAAGGTGTAAACTTTGTAATAATAATTCTGTGTAAGTTGTCTAATCTGTGTACGATGTCTAATCCGTGTAAAGGGTCTAATCTGTGTAATATGTCGTACGAACCTGTGCAGGGTTGTCTTATCTGTGTAGAATGTCTAATCTGTGAAAAGTGGCTAATCTGTGTAGCGGTGGGCGCCATTGCTAAGGGCTTTTTGTAATGGGAACTAGCTAGCGATAAGATCTCTTGATGTATTGCTCTAAATGTGTGTGAATAATAATTGATATCTTCTTATGAAATTTGCTTACAGAAGTTATTGGGAAAGCTTAAAATAGAATCTAAAATGATCTAAAAAGACCTCTGTCTGTTTAAGACTCAGGGTTAGAGTAGTTTTCATCTGAACTCAGAAAATTACTATATAATATTACCAACATAAAAAAATAAAATCAGTAAGTACTTCTTAAACAACAAAAATCATCATTCATCTGGCAAGCAAATTATTGCAGGAAAACTAGTTTTTAAAGAATGTCTTTTGATGACGTTATATTGTAAATAATATATATTGTAAATAAATGCAAAACGGCTACTTTTCAGAATAAGCTTTTTTGTGTTTATAAAAATACACAATAAAGATATTGATAATGTTTGATTCAAGTAACATGCATTAGCATCCTGTAGATGATTTAGATTTTTTTTTTATTATAATAATAATATTTCAATTAGTTATGCCCCTAATTCCTTATTCTACGCTGTATTTCCCATATAAAGTACCGAACTTGGGTCCTAAAATATTTTAAGTCCTTTTTGGTCGGAAATGTTGAGGCCACAATCGCCACTAAGCCATTTCTAAATGTACAAAATGCTGGTTAATTATTTTTATTGCTCAAGAAACTTATTAGTTTTTAAAGAAATTAATTTAATAGATACATATAAAATATTTAGCATTTAAAAAAAAAAAAAAAATTTAAGTTGTTATCTGATAATGCTATTGGTAACGATATTAGAAAAAAATGCCTTTTATGTTAAAATCCTACTTCCTACTATAAACAATATAATATAAATGTGAATATTTGTATCTTTAGATGTTAATTAATAAATCAACGGGTGAGCGGATAGTCTGGATTAAAGCATAGGATATTTATCTCGATAATCCCACGAGAACAAGAACCGCGCGGGTGAAACCGCGGGCAGTTAGTAGTCCTTGTTGAATAAATATCCAAACATAATAATTTGATTAGTAGTATAATTATTTGCCAGAAACATAAAATGAATAATAAAAGCCTGTATGGACTCATTAGATGAAATAAAATAACGTGTAAATTATAATTAAATTTGATAAAAACACATCGAAATATAACATGACTTTCGTTTCCTAAAAAAACAGCAATACACCTTGTTTCTAATACCTAACTCATTATTAAGGGCAATATAATTATTCTGACGTAGAATAAAGACACAAATGCCATTGTGGCCTCTTCTATTCCATATATTTGCTATTTTTCGATTCCGCATAAAAAGCCCGCAATCAACGCAAGGGCCTTTTTTTGCGTTTGTCAGAGATTATGACAGTACATTTGATAAAAGTATTTTCTAATAGACCTAAGCAATTTATTATAGATAAAATAGGATTTGTGGTGTAGGTGATAAGACCGTGATTTATTTACTTGTCTCCTAAAAAAATACGCACGATAAAATGCACTCATAATCACGACGAATGTCTAAGGGTCCTTGCACACCGCGTTTTTAAACGCGCCGTCGACGGCGTGCTTTTTTCTGAGCTTTTATCATACAAAGCAGTCTGACGCGCGTGTGTATCGCGTTTGTATCGCTACAAATGCGCATCGATGGCGCGTTTAAAAACGCGTTTGCACACCGAGCACAGGTCTTAATAGTTTAAGAACGGCGCAGGTCAGTCGGTAGTACGATCGCATGTTTTTAAACTATAAAATCAAATCTAATTAGCAATAGGCCTTTTTTGAGTGAGCCAATAAAATGGAAGACATCGCCGCCGGTATAATTAATTATCCTTAATGGTTCCCAGACAGTTCCCAGTAACCCATTTGGCTCTCTGATTTTATTGAAGGCGTTTCTTTTTATACCCTAATACTAGAGATATTAGCTAAAATTATACGTCTGGAGTACTCTATTTATTAACCGACAAGTATTAGATTTTGATTAGGACTTATAAAATCTAAAGATGGCGTAAAGTGGATTTTAACTGTGCCAGCTATTATTAAACCGACTTGTTATTATAACTCGTTTGAATGCATACATATTTTTAACATAATTTAATTGCTAAAGAACTAAATTGCCGAGAACAATTAAAAAAATCCGTAAGCTATTATATTCCGTTATAACGATTATGTTGAATTTATTAAAGCTCTATCACAAATCATTTTACTGTTTATACAATTAAAACATGTTATTTAATAGCCTATAGCTTGTCTGAGAATAACTTTTAAGTAATATTTACTTTATTAATAAATGTACAAAACAAACTAAGCGATATTTACCAACACACACCAAGTCTAATCTTTAAAGTGCAGGAGATAATTTTTCGTAACATCACCTTGTACCGTCTATATCTAAGATTGGATCTCGAGGTGATCACATGAATTCTTGGGCACACCGGCAAGCCTGTAAATGCTATCTTAACATCTTAAGTTATTGTCCCGAGCCCGCTACCTAGTTCATCTAGCGTTATAATCGTGAACCTGACTAGCAAATGACCCAACCACGCTCCTGGATGAGGCAAATATTTCTCCATCGATTTCTTGTTAAATACTCAGTCCGGTTCTTGGCTGTTTGAGTCTATGCTCGTTAGCATAAATCGTTGGGTGGTTTTGTTTTGATATTTTTAAGTGTTATAAATATAATGGCTGTGTTAAATAACGTTCATTTTAAGTATCTACTTTGTTATTATATGTGAATACAAAAGATAATATTATATGAGCCTAATTTACAAGTTTAGAAAAGATTTTTATATACTACTGTGTAACATATTACATCATGTTAGTCATATCTTGCTTGATAAACTTTCTGATGTCATAATCGACTAGTCAAGAATTCATTAAGCAGTTCTCTCCTATATATTTCACATTGGAAGGAAGTTAGTCAACTATTTCACCGACGCCGACGAGTTGTTTCACGGTCGTATTACGACTCGCGTCGACTAGTAAAACATGTCACGAGTTTTGTTACAGCAATGACAGTATGTCTTTGGTAGCCTATAAAAGGCCATATCCAAAGTTTCGCAGCATTTTGTACAAGAGAAGCGGCCATTTCGTGGTTTTATTACTTTTGTCGGTATCCGTTGAAAGTGGGCTCACTACCACACCTACTAATGCTCGGCGTAAGGTCAAATTACTGGCTAACGCTGCTGTGCTTAGAAACTCCATCTTCAAATTGCGTTAAAAGAAAAAAGCGAAGAGCGATTCTATATTCTATATTTACTGGACCTTGACTCGGGAGTTCGAGAACATTTGCAACTTAGTTGTCTGATAATAAGCTGTTGGTACCATTCGGGATATTTCAATATTGATAAATAAGGAAAAAAGAGTCTTGCCTGAATAGTATGATGATCATATGTTTTCTCTCCAAAGACAAAAGTTAGACAAATTACTTGAAAATGACAAATTATGATTAGCATTCTCAATGCTATCTTTTATTATAAATTTTAAAAGAAAAGAAAGATTAAATAATCAACTCAGCTTACAAGTTGTTGTGTCGCCCGCCTGATAATAACTTGTGAGTAAATTTGACTTCCAGTAGATATCTTTCTAATTGACAAATTACGCTGCTTATAATTTGTCAATTTATGACAAATTAATTGTAAACGATCTACGGATTATTATATATTCAGACTTTAATTTTAAAGTAGCCAGAATTTTCCTCAGACATAATTTACAACTAACTCAATTAAAATATTTTTTAAGAACACAATTGTATTTTTTTTATATAATTGCAATTCACAACGTAAATCATCATACATAATAATATTAAGTAAGTTTCGCGTCATAAACATATTTTGATATCAAAGCAATAGGTTATACCGTTCATTTATTTAGCACATGCGGCTGCCTGCGGTTTTACCCGCTTGGTTCCCGTTCCCGACGGAATATCGGGATAAAAAGTATCCAATGTGTTAGTCCACTACTTGAAGTCTCTACATACCAAATTTCATCCAAATCCGTTCAGTAGGTTAAGCGTGAAAGCGCGAGTAACAAACAAACAAACTGACATACTTACACATTTATAATATTAGTACGAAGTAGGATTAACATTTTGTATCTAAATATTAAATCTACGGAACCCTAAAAACTCTGTTTAGTGGGATTGCGAGTGATTCCAATTGACTCCAACACCGTGCGGCTACTTATTACCGGCCAACTCAGAATCTTTTGTACTTTTTAACTTGAACGTTGAATTCTACATTATTGAAATGATACTATAGCAATGTACTTACTGCACTATGATGGATCGATTCTACTACTTTAGATAATGCACATTTCTAGTAGATAGATTGAACTTTCCCATTTGTGTCACACACACATACGTAGAATTATTCAAATTATAAGATATTAGTTTATTCGTGATTTATGTATGAAAGTACATTTTTTTATTATTTCGCGCAAACAAATAGCTGAAACGAGTTAGTTACGCATGTATTTATGAATTATTAAGGTATGATGAACCAACAATTGTGCAATGTTTGTTTGTATGGAAGTCGTACCATAAGAACGACAGCTGACTCAGCTGTGTTTTCTACAATAGCTGAATGTGATAGTAGTTTCAATGAAATAATTGAGTTATATGACATAACTAGCGGCCGCCCGCGGTTTTACCCGCTTGGTTCCCGTTCCCGTGGGAATTTCGGGATAAAAAGTAGCCTATGTTTTAATCCAGGCTATCTTCTATCTGTTTGCAAAATTTATTTCAAATCTGTTCTTTAGTTTTACGTGAAAGAGTAACAATCAAACAATCAAACCAACAAACAAATAAATAAACAAATTGACATACTTTCGCATTTATAATAGTAGTAGGATATGTATTTTTGTATTTTGGTAAGTAGGCTCACTTCTATTCACATTTAAGACGGTTACAAATTGTATTTTTACAATTTATTAGGAGGAACTAAAATATGGGTCTATTTCATTAATATGATAAGTCGATCATTTCCTTGTTTTTTATTCCAACATTATGTTGTGTTCAAGAGTTTTTTAATGGTATGTTAAAAATTGTTTCAGGTACGTATTAAAGGTCGATAGAAAAGCTTGTTTTCTAACATCAAAACAAATCAGGTAAGTTGAACTGCCTCCAGAATGGCTGTGGTCAGAGAAAAGATTATACAAAAATAGAAAAATTCACTAAGTCGCGTCGGTTCATTTCAAAAGAGAGGTAAATAGCCTAGGAATTAATGGTAATCTTATGTTTATGAAATAAAACGTTTGCCATTTAAATAATTGAAAGCCGGATGGGTTTAAAAATAAAGTCTACTTTAAAAGCTCTCGCATCTCGGCAATAATTAGGACTTTTTATGTCAGCGCGATTCTAAGCAACGCGATTCTAAGCAATAAAGAAACTAAACAAATTGCTTTTAGTTTACCACAAATAATGCTCTTTAAGTAGCTTTGACCGCATAACAGTTAATAATAAAACATACACAGATACTAGATTTTGTTGATTAATTTTATCATCGAGAAAATTATATCCAACTTTACATTTTTTGTAACTTTACATTTGATCTTTATTCCTTAGCCAGAGTTTTAAGTGTACGTCAGCTATTTATCTTATACACCGTGCTTAAACAGCACTCCATAACTAAATATGACCCATCAGTGATTTCTACTAACGTCTCAAACATAAAGTCTGCCGTCCTAATATACAATGGACCACAGCCTTTTCTAGAAGGTTTTTTGGAATTGGCTGTTACTTATATAATAAAATTAATAAGGTGATCAACATATACCCTCTATACAAATATAAATATAAAAAACTACAACCAATTGGTTGGAAAATCTAGATTACGATGCAACAGAAAAACTGTTAGCAGTATTATCTTAATAAGTACTCAGAGACATTACACAAACACACACACACACATACACACACGCACGCACACACACACGCACACATCTGAACACACACACACACACACTACATCCAATTTACCTTAGTTATCTCTATAAGTATTCAAACTCACATAAGCATTGTATTGTATTGTAAACAAACGTTATCATATGTGTTTCCATTTCCATCCGGTTCGGATGTGGAGAGGCTAGTACTCTGTCATACAGGTCTCTTAGTACAGACAGACACCAGTCTCTCATATAGATACTGATTGTATTTTAGTTAAGATTTGCTCTTTTTCCTTTTAAGTCACTCTATGTGAGAGAAAATAAAGATTTTAATATTTAATTCAATTTAATTTTAAAGAACTTTGGTAACATTTTAGTTTACGTCGTTAAATTATGAAGAACTCCAAAAATAGGATTCAAAGGAGGTTTGCAATGTTGAAATTGTATCCGCGTATTTTGACATTTCGATCTCGCACAAGAAGCGATCGCGATTTATCATTCTAATAAAGGGCGAGACGAAGAAAATCGCGAAACATGTAAGCAATTAGAGGTAAGCACCGGGTTCAATTCCTAGTTGGTCGGCAGGGGGCGGGAGTGAGCCTCTATCCGTAATAGAAGAGCCGACTGGACCTACGTTATTATCCATTCAGAGCCGACAGATTGCAAGATATGGTCTATTTAATAATATAGGCACCGACAAACGCAGACCCGTATTGAACCCCTTTCGCTTAACATTTAGTTTAGGATTATAAATGCTGCACGTCGCTGAGGTCGTAGCATTATGCGATATGTTCTCAATGGACTCGCTCATTCATAGATTGATATTCTGATACTGAAAACTATTTGAATATCTATCTTAGAAATTTTATATTGCAAGATATGGTATATTTGATATTAAAAGCACCGATAAACGCAGATTATAAATAGTGCAGGTTTTTGAGGTCATAGCATTATGCGATATGTTCTCAAAGGATTCGCTCGTTCATAGATTCATATTTTGATATTAAATTATATTTGAATATCTTAGAACATTAATTGATACCTTCAGTACTTCAAATCCAGTGATAATATAGGAATAGGAACACATAAGTGTTCATCACTTTCACATCATCATAGTTCTCAAATTCGTGAGCCCTAGTCAGACGCAAATATCAGTTCAATTAATTTGCATATAAAGGGCAAATATAATAGTCGCTGTTATAGTTTCACAATATTGCTAATAGAAATCAGGAATGTTTGCAAGCGTACCGATTAGCATTCAATTATACTGGAACCAGAATCAAACAAAGAGAGTACCTAACTTTACAGACTAAATATTGTCATTAGTCCCGCGACTTTGATATTTCAGTAGTACTTATTTGATCTTTAGCGTATCGAAACCAACGCATTCTGGTTCAGGACAATATTCAAACACTTCCATGACTGCTTTGATTGCTTTTTGTCTCTATTCTTACCCCGAACCATACCTCTCCTAGGTATGCTTTTCAAAGCCTTAAACTGTCACATAATAGGGAATAGAACACAGTTTAAACGAAATTACATACCTGTATTGTATATCGTAGGAAAGTAACGTAATAACTAACCAATCAATCTCCAGAAGCCTAGAAAAGGGCATTTCGTTTCGTTAATTCCTCCGATTAGCTAATAACATTTACTCCAATTTCAACATTTTGATGATTTCAATTCCTAATCAATCGACGTGTAGTATAAAACACTCGATATCATCTCAGTGCCCACCTGTGCATCACCACGCCTCTTGCGCGCGCGGCTGTTGCGCGGGCATGCGCGCACAATATTCGAAGCTGGTTATAGTTAGCACTGTGCTTTAAAATCCATCAGTACGTGCAATTATTGTTTTTTTATAATTTATATGGGCAAGCTTTTGTTTAAATAGGATAGGAAAATTTAAACGAAATTATCACTGATTGTCTAATTATTTTGTCAGCAATAATGACATGACAGTGTAAAAAGTAGTTTCTCGTGTCATCAATACCATCATGTTATGACTAGATAGTAAATAACATTCACTCAAATTTAATAATGATTTCAACTCTTAATTTTTAGTAAGTATGTGTAGTTTATAACACTCGATATAATCTCTCCAGATCTCACCTGTGCATCACCACGCCTCTTGCGCGTGCGTTTGTAGCGCGAGGATGCGCGCACAATTTGTTGAAGCTGGTTTGTTGTTAGCACTGTACTGTGTCGTGTCGTGCACGTCCTATCAAAAAATGTAGAGAAAAATATAGTTCCGTTTACGTCCGGTAGGAACGCTGCTCAATATTTTATAAATTTTTGACGATATGTCCTCGATAATTTTTAGTGCTTACGTTACTGTAATGTTACCGCCATTTTCACAACCAATTATTGGTAACATTCATGGGAAAATTAAATGTGTTTGTTAAATTATTTTGTCAAAATCAGTGACCGTGTAAAGTTGTCAATCTTTCGAATTTTGTCGATACGCTTCAGCTCCAATTAGCGACAAAAGAAATCTAAGTACTTTTCTTCCCATAATAGGGAATAAAAGCTCGAATTCTACACCGTGAAAACGCAAGACGGCCTCTGTGATCTAGTGATACAACCACCGCTATCAGGGGTACAATATGTTTTGGTTCGATTCCCAGTGGGGGTTCACTGGGAATCGTACCCAAACATATTGTATTCGGTTTGGTTGGTGGCTGGTGCTGGCTAGCTACCACCATCTAATCTAAGTCTGATGCCATAACAACAATGTTTTCAGCATTGTTGTGCTCCGACAGTAAGAGATAAGATAGCCAGTTCCTCAGTGGCTGAGGATCCCGGGAGAGGCTCGCTTCCATCAGCCTTATCAATACTTAACATCAGGTATGATGAAGGCTAAGAGGCTCCCCTTCGTTCATAAAAAATATACACTCATCCCCCACACACACCCTAACGTCGAATACATATACCTTGCTCTTTGCTGGGTTATAGCACAGCATCAAATGTGCATTTGATAGTTAAAAAAATAAACATCACTCTCATAGCAACGTCATATTTGGCATTCGGTCGGTCTAAGATGTTAAGAAATGAAGCTAGAATTATTCTCAAAAGCGAACTATATTTTGTTAAACTAACTCCATAATTGAATTATTCTTTGAACACATCCGATGCAGCTACACTCTGCGAATATTTCGCAAAACACCCACATTTCTAGGTAGCAACATAATTTACGAGCGTAGACGCAGGATAAATCTTCCGATCGATACTTAGATAGCGGTCATTAGCCGCCCGCTTACCGTCCTCGCGGGGACCATCGATCTATGTCAGGACACTGATCAATACCTAAATCATTTCTCTACAGGATGCGAGTTAGGTAACTGTGTGTTTACATATTTCTATATCTAGGTACATAACAATTTTAAAGGCTGGTTGAAATTGGATCATAAAATCGCAAAGGTACGAGTAAAGGCTGTAGTCATTGAATTCAGCTGACAAAATATTGCTTCAATAGATAATCACTATTTATTTTATTATCTTATTGTTACAAAGTAATTGTAGGGGAGGTATAATGGTAGAAACAACTATTAAACAATTATTTCCCTTATCGAGCAATACTGCTCGAACTGTTAATACTTTTTTAATTTAACCGCCTCTGTGGTCTAGTGGTACAACCACCGGTATCAGACCCAGGGGTCCCGGGTTCGATTCCCAGCGCGGGTACAAATTGTATTCGGTTTGGTTGGTGGTAGAACTTGCTCTAAGTCCGTCTGGATAGCTACCACCATCTTATCTAAGTCCGACGCCATAACAACAATGTTTTCAGCATTGTTGTGTTCCGGCAGTTCGAGATAAGATAGCCTGTTCCTCAGTGATTGAGGATTCCGGGAGAGGCTCGCTTCCATCTTCAGCCTTATCAATAATAGGCTATTTGACAATGCGAAAAATAAAGTGTCAATAACTGTTATCAGTATAAATTATGAGTTTAAAAATGGTTTTTTATTAACGTAAATTGAAAATAAAAAAATCCGTAAATAAAAATGCATTTTTTAAACGTTTTGTCACGTGTCACAAAACGGTCCTGTAGGCTTATTACGAGTTTGGCAAACTTGACTTTACAGTAAACGTTAACGTAAAATGTAGCTCTGTCTCTTTCACACTTAGCGACTGTTTTACCGACATGAGCAGTGTATCCGATAGTCTACGCTCACGAGTCCTGTAAATGTCATGTTAAGCAAACTCGTAATAGGGGTACTGTACCCCTATTACGAGTTTGCTTAACATGACATTTACAGGACTCGTGAGCGTAGATTATCGGATACACTGCTCATGTCGGTAAAATAGTCGCTAAATATGAAAGAGACAGAGCTACATTTTACATAAACGTTTACTGTAACGTCGAGTTTGCCAAACTCGTAATAAGCCTACTTTCGTCGTCGGATTCGTCGAGTTTATAATGACGTCACCTGCTTGTAAACCTCGTTTGACTACGTATGTGGATGATATGCAGAATACAGGCAAGTGACGTCACCGAACCCATTGCAGCGCCATATTGTCAAAGTGGCGTTTTGGCGCGCTATTTAAATATTGAATTTTTTATTTGATATTTTTCAGCAAAAATGTACCAGAATTAAAAAAAACAACTTTTACTGGGTTTCTTAAACTCCACTACATAATATAAAATGGATTTTCAAAACTTGTCAAATAGCCTATTAACATCAGTTATGATAAAGGTTTAGAGTCTTCCCGTCGTTAATATTAATAAAAAAGAATAATAACACCGAAGTTTGTTTGTATAAAAATAACGCACTGGTTCGATTTCTTTGCTGCTGAGTGAAGTTTGGTAATAAAGTAGTATAGATTTCACACAATTTACGATTAGTGGCATATAACGATGCGTTGCATTACATATGTTATTTGTTATGCTATTGAATTACACATCATCAGAATAATAGACGTAACCTTGCTAGGTTAACTATAAGCAGTAATAAATACATGAATAATATTCATAGAAAACACCCAGACCAAGACAAATAGACATTTTGATACCCACATTTTTTTTGTACGGGAATCAAACCCACAACCTTTGCACAGAAGTCAGGTATACCTATCCCTGCATCAAACAGGTCGTCAAACAAAATAAAGCGGTTAATAAAAAAGACAAAAGGGAATAATTGATTGCAGAAAACAATAACGTGACTGGAGGTGATCTTCGGAACACCGATTATTTCAAATTAGCACCAATTTCATTGGATGTGTGCAATTAACGAGAGCACAATGTGCTCACCACAATGGTTGCCCCCGATACAACGTGGAAACTGTCACGACGTCTAGCTTTCTTTTGATATCATATTGCCTTTCTTTACTACGCTGAACAGGTGATTGTGCGCAACCACTGTGAATGAACTGTCAAATTTAAGACGCTATCTTGACGGTTGACGGCTCGATAGGGTTGACGCTTTGGAAAAATAAAGTTAAAAAGCAGACGAAAGCTTTTATCAGCCTCCTTACTCTTGACTGAATTAATGTCAAAGGCCAGTCAGTAATTATGACTTAAAATAAGTAATGAAAAAAAAGTTGATACTTGAAATTAGTAAATAATGTAATTTTGTACTCAAAAATAGATTTTAGCGTCAATCAAAATCGAATTTTTGACATTCAATCTCGATCTCAAAGCGATCCTGTCAAAAGCAACCCCCCAGATACGTCTGGTTGTGTAAACGGATTGTTGCTTTTGTTAGTAGTAATTTTTCAACTTGCTCTTTTATAATATTCTATAATATTTAAAGACGTAGTTACTGACTTAGTTATTATAAAATAAATTTCCACTAGAACAATAAAAAAAAATACTCATCTCCCAAGTTCCTCAGACGGTTAAGGAGTCAATTCAAATCCGCAACCTTTGAATCCAGTGCAAAATTGATTAATATGAAAAAAGCATCATAAATATGATATATGTTATAAGTGTGAACTTGAAGCAGATATTATGTCATACTAGCAGGCATTGTGAAACATGGGAAGACCCTATATGGGGTCCGATTCAATTTGCTATTTCTTTCATTTCCGTGCTTTTTCGTGTCTTTTATCCTACTTGTCAATTGTCAATGTGTGCAAAGTGCAAATATTATAAAAATTACTATGAAGGTAACGTCATATTATAAAACATCACTGATTGTAAATGCAAAAACTTTAAAATCATAGACTTTGTTATTTAAAGATTGTAAAACGTGACGATAAGCTTTGTCAGGTCTAGTGCTATTTGTTTTCATTTCACAAGTTGGTGTGAATTTGTAGGGTATGGGTATACAAACTTATTGGCGGGTACTAAATTATAACATGTAACAGCCGCACAGTAACTTTGTAGAGGTTAATGACGTAACATACCACCAAATAACTTATGATAAAACCAGTAGATAAGACAAACCATAACCAGGAATGTGTGGATCAAGTTATGATTGACGGCGGACAATGGTACCCGAGGTACCTCCTGTTAAAATTATTTGCCACACAATTATATTCAGACTAAATCTGACGAAAGACATGACGGAAGTCCATGATCAACCTATAAAACTATATACCTATAAAAACATAATGTAGTTTACTAAATTATGAAACTAGCATCCCAAGTTTATGCATAAAAAAGCAAATTCAGTAACACTGCACTGCTTTATCTCAGAGCGCTTACTTACGCGCTCTGAGATAAAGCAGTGCAGTGTTTTGAATCTTGCAAAAAGCACAAAATATTTGACATCATTATGATTGTTAAAGTTCAAATATTTTCAAATTTATGTAATGTTGGGCGCCACTAACATATATTTTTTAATAATTATTTTTCTAACTTGGTGTAATTTTGAAAACATGTTATGAACTCATAACTTCTATACTTATTTATCAAAGAAGCTTTTAATAAGCTTTAAAAAGAAAGTATAGAGTTTATATTTTCAAACTAGGTACGGTATTCTCATAACTTGAACCACATGGCCAAAGTAAGGGGTCTTCTATGTTTCATCAGTGCGTATCTTCTCAACATCCAGGCCGTGGGATTTATGATAATGGATACTTGTTTTAATTATGCTTTAACTCGAATTTCACCCACTTCTTAAATAAATAATAACAACGAGGCTATAACACCATTCTTGACTTTATTGCTCAACAGAAGAAAATGCTTATTGTTTCAAAAACATATGTTTTATTGTGAACGAGCGCAACCAAATTCCATTACAAACTAAAGACATCAACGGCTACAACAAAGAAGTTTATTTACATAGTAAATCATATCAAAGTTATTTCCGATAATCATTGAAACAACAAACCGTGCAAGTGAATATGCAGTTTGTTTTAGTAATTTCAGGAAAAAAGTTCACGGCTTTTAGAATAAAAACACGGCTCACGCGATGAGCGAAAACAAATTATGTATTATTTTGTAGCTCCATGTCCGTGGGATGAGATACAGATATCAGCGACCGCAGTTTCTCGGTAAAACCTTCGAGCGCGATAAACGCACTAGCTTTAATTATAAAATTGTCTCTTTGAAAAAATAGTAAAAAGCCTCGCGAAAAAATGGAAGATGCCCGCAAAAAAGGAAGACGCGTAGGCTCGCACCTGCCAATGGTGTGTCGAGATACGGCGTTTTATATTTAGAAACCACTTTATTTAAACTCACCGCCGGGGCAAGGCTCCCGATAAAAAGTTAACTTAGTGCATTTGCGGTGCGTCGTTTATTAAGAACCATTTTACTTTTCGCCATGATTGTATCAATCGACCGCATGCGCGGCGATCGGGTTCGACAAAAAGACGATCGCTCATACTAAAAATAAGTTTTGAATTTCGAATTCGAGCAAAAGTTTTTCTCGAGGCGAAAGGGATATCGAGATGACGGCTTCGCGTGTGTTATCATGGAGCTTAAAGTTATACGGGGAGATGTAATACAGGTTGCCGCTCGCTCAGTGCTTGTTGGGCCGGCGCGGAGGGAGCGCGTAAAGGCTTACACCGATACTATTGCGTTCTTTCGGCGGAGAACGTTTCGGAACTTTCAGTGTGCAAGCTTAATTGAATCTGGTGCGGTGTTCTAATAAGTGTTTTATTACTCTGTGACATTTATGCGCAGTCATTTGTTTTAACGGTGTTCAGGATTTAAAGGGTGAGTAATAATTATTATTAACAAAAATCTAATTATAATATAAAATAATAACGGTATTTTAATGAAGTTTGTACTGGTATTTTTTTTGTTACATCTTCTCTAGCATTAAGCTTTAGACAGGTAGACTACCGGAAGTCTAACTGTGCTATGTTTCGCTAAATTATCCCAGAGTTTCTAGGAAGTCGCCGAGATATTATAATGGCTACTTTGCTACCTGTGTTTAGGGCCCTTATCTTCTTTACCGTCATTATCGTAAATATCGTAATAGAGTTTAGCGTTAAAAGTTATTCTTGGGTCTAAAAATGTTTAACTAACATTATTAATATTGTATACTATTAAGTTTATTTTAATACTACCGCAAACGAATAATATTCTTAACATTTTAATGAAGGCCGAGCAAAAGGTAACATGATCTGTAGAGAACTACCGATACATTCTCAAACAATACTTGAGAATATTCAATAGATATCGCATATTTTAATGTTAACCTTGAGATACCTTATAATACAATCTATTGTATACAATAGAATTCTCAATTTGAATTTTCATTGACAAATATTTTCGAAAACAATTGAATCTCGACACTTGTTTTGTTATTGCCCTAAATACACAAATTGATACTTCAGACATATATTTTTTAATATAGTTATTGTCGTACCCAGTATGTACCAAAGTAATTACACAGATTTCATAGACAGTAAGAAGATTAGTTTACTTAAAATATAATTATCTTACTTATTTACAAAATGTATTATTGTTTCAAAAAACAATTATTTTAATACTCATTTATTTCAAACATCATACGCAAAACAGCTCAAGACAATATTTGTCAATAGCAGAGTCGTTCGTTGATGCTATTTCGAGAGCGGACCACTTGCAAGCCGCTGCATTCTTGCATCTCGGAGCCCGTTTGACCGGCTGTAGGGTGCATCACACGACCATTTTACCCCCCTCGTCCTCCTCTTCGTCCACTAGCTGAATGGACAAGGAATTTAGCAGATAGTGAAGCAAATACACTAGTAGTCAAAACTTAGAATCACAATGTCAAAATTTAAATAACTTTTAAATAACTTATGACATATTTTCGAAATAAAAAAGGATTAGGAAATCATCGATTTGGTTATTTTAAGGCTGCATCAAACGATTATTATACCCCTCGTCCTCCTCTTCGTCCACTAGCTGAATGGGCAAGGAATTTAGCGGATCTGTGAAGCAAATATCCTATCCTAATATCCTAATCCTAATAATATTATAAATGCGAAAGTATGTCAGTTTGTTAATTTGTTTGTTTGTTACTCTTTCACGCTAAAACTACTGAACGTATTTAGATGAAAATTGGCACAGAGATCGTAGATAGCCTAAATTAAAACATAGGATACTTTTTCGCAATATTCCCACAGGAACGGGAACCACGCGGGTGAAACCGCGGGCGACCGCTAGTATGGTCTATGAGTAATTCTACATTAGACCAATTATGATATTTGCATCGTGTTGTAAACTAGAAAAAGGAGGGAAGGATTTATATAATGCTGTTTTTTAAGGTGTAATTAAGCCAACATTCCTAAATAGTGTGCAAAAGTAAATTAAGAATAAACACATTATCAAAAGAAAGGGATCCCCAAAATTTGCCATGGAGCCTGAGAATGTTCCGATTGTCAGAAACGCGAAAAAACCGCTTAATAGCGCAATCTTAAAAATGCAATTTTGTTATCATAAAAACGCTTTGTTGGTGCATCACCCCCCGTCCTCATCTTCGTCCACTAGCTGAATGGACAAGGGATTTGTGAAACAAATACACCGGCTTCCAAATCTTAGGACCATACCTATCTTATTTTGAATAAGTAAAAACTTGCTTTAGCATTAGCTGATTTATTTATTAAAAATGCATGTAATATTAAATCATATTATCTTTTTGTATCTCTATCGTTGCCGAACAATCATCACACGGCGGAAATCACTTTTAGATTCTGATCAGTTTTAGATATGGTATTGGTCATCAATTTATTCTATTCAAGTTTTAAAGCTTGTAAATGAACGAAACTTATAGAAGGAGATACCTAATATCAGATAACAAGTGAAAACATGGTAATCTAGTGATGAAAACTGATAATATGTTCTCCAAATGTGTTAAAAAATCACTGGCAATCGCCATCGTGACAATGCTAGAAATGTAACTTTTAAAAGTTATTGCAATAAAAAAGGCAAATTCAAAAAGGGAATGGTGAAATGTCATGGCGTGGTATAGATTATGCAATAGTGACTCAACAAAACATAGTAACAACGGCAGCGCAGCGGGCCAATGGTAAAACATGTTTGAGCATAAACGTTGTATGGAATTTCACCACTTTCTGTTTATTGAGCTGTACAATGATTCGCTCAAAGTTGACTATTCGTCTGGAGAAACGGCAGTTTACATGCTTTGCCTATACAATAGAAATTATTCATTGTGGCGGTATTCTATTGACGTCAGAAGCATTTAATAATATTATTATTATAGTGCGTTTACTTTATATTGTTCATAAACATTATGCGATTTTACAATGATAGAATTTGACAGACGAATAAAGAGAACGTTTTAAAAACCTAGAATATCATCTCAATGCCGTGAAAGCTCTGTATGGGTGAATTGTATTCTTTTATTGATTGATTGTAGACATCATTTGTTAATTTGTAATTTTTGCTGGCTAAACACCTACAGTATTCCTAGGCTCCCCAAATACTGAGACATGACGAGGGACACAGTGCATTGTCTGCACTCTATGTGAGTCAATATTTCGAGTTGCACCCAGGGGCGAGGGAAGCATAAAAGCATTCCTTCCAGTATAAGCAAGGTCAGAGAAATGCTAATTTAATATAACAGACCTTTCAGACCCCGGATTATAATACACTATAGATTTTCCATTGTTCTCTGGACACCCGTGTCCGGTTCGGGTTTGATGAATTAAGATAGGAGATTATGCACTGAGGAGATAAAGCAGTGTCTTATGTCACGGGCAGCATATTGAATCCTGAGCGAAATTAAGGATTCTCTAATTAAAGAAAGTATCAAAAATCACCGGTTTTTGCATTTGCAATGCATTGATAATTTTGATTACATCTGTGACCAAGCGTCGAGACTACACACATTCACAATTTGATGATTTGCCATGTGTTACTGATAAGTAAGACAAAATACACGAAAAAGCACGGAAATGAAAGAGCCATTACATTATATTTTAATGAGTGCACAATATCACATAACTCCAATTTAAAATGTTTTCTTGGTGCTAAGGACATACATACATCCATGTTTATATTTTTCATAGGAGTAAAGTCTCTTTGAAGTGTCAATTTTATAGTTAAAATCTTCTTGGACCAGAAAGTTATGCCTTGAACAGCCTTGTTTTTTTTTCGAAACAAAATAGAAGTTTTTGCTGTCATTTTGGCGTTCCAAATTTTAATGTTATCATAATTACCCAAGGGAAGTTCCTTAAAACATTAGCACCCTCCGGGCATTATTAGCTTACTTTGAAATTGAGAATACTTGATATTTAATAGTTATATACACCACCTTCATCTGTAGCACGTAGGCTACAGATGAAGGTGGTGTATAAAACTATTAAAAGCTCCATTATCAGCCTGTGGACGTCCACTGCTGGACATAAGCCTCTCCTAGTTCACGCCTATTCTGGCGTCCATAAAAGGCTATTAGCCTACTGCTACCACGCTGGCCAGACGAGTTGGTAGAGGGTTTGTTTCAAGTTTTCCTTCTCTCGCACAGGTTTTCAATGCGTCAAGCCTCTTAGTCGACTCTTACGATAAGGGAGTGGTGACACTTGTATTCTTAGGCCGTCAGCATACGGCACATTAAAAGCTCAACTGGATAGAAAGCACAATAAACGAGTATGCTCCACGTCATTTGTCATTACCACCGCGAGACGTGATAATGACCGTTATCATGACGATCGGTGACGTAACATGTCAGTAAAAACACGCTGAATCGTATTACACACTCAGCGGTGCCAAAAAACTCGATAACATCGTAATGGTAACAAGAAAGACGTTATTTAATGTTTGGGATCAAAGTAATATCACGGGGAAGAATTGAACATCACGCCGCCTTTTTAACTTCAGCGAAACGACTCATAAAAAGCGATCACCAATCTTGTTTTGCAAAAAGACCAAAACTTTATGTGTCGATGGTGAATTTAATGGGACTTCACAAGTTATTGATCGTAAAAATACACGAACTTTAATTATTCCCTCTTAATTACCGAAAAGGCTAATTTTAGCCTTTTGCGGTTGCGGCAAATAAAAACTGTTTTATATTTCTAAGCTCTTTAATACTCCACGGAGGCAGCCTCTGGATAATTTGTTAATGATGACGTCAGCAAATATTTTGTATACATAATTACAAACAGCTAAACAAACGCTTCCGTTGGTTAATTACGAAGTAGTTTTCAACTCATCAGTTCCAAATTAGGGGTTATTACGGACATTCTTAATTGGTCTCGGCTGGCCTTGGTTGGCGAGTGGTCAACGAACTGAGGAAATCAACCTTAACGCCGCAAGATTACGTAAATGTACACGAGAGATTAAACTATTCTGTAACTTATCATTACCTGTCATTTCTTTTATAAACGACTAGCAGTACATTATACGATCGACATATATCAGAATCTTCGTAGTTAACGTGCCAAGGAAAGGATATAATTGTTAAATAAATCGAACCTTAATAACGCGATTAACTTACAGGTTTTGCGAGGGCTATAACGGAAGCTGTTAAAGGTAATAATTTTGTCCCTGAAACTAGTGCTATTAAAATAGTAGTATCTTGAAAAATTTGTCGAATAGGGTTATTATAATTCCTCTCTATTCGTGTTCCAATAATTCCTTTTCTGAAATCTACTTATTTTCAAAATAACTTATAATAAAACTTTGTAATTATAAAACGTGTAGTGTAACTCACTAAACATATTAAGACTCGTGAGATATTTGTAGAGTATAGTAATTAAAAGTGGTGTTACATAGGCTTACACGAATCACTGTCGTTACTTTATATTCATGTAATGTAGTAACCACTTAACACGTCTTTACAATATTGTAAGACGCAATATGATTTATTGTGTCTTTCGTGAGTATCACTGTTTATACTTATTACACTTATATTGAACTAGCATTCCGCCGCGACTAAGTCCGCGCAAAATTCGTTTATATGTATCTTAACAGTGATTTAAGCATGAAAAGGGAACCGACAGATAGTGTATAAATCAATCAAATCTAACACAAGATTTGGTCACGATCACGACCTCTTTACGTGAAATTTAAGAATTATTTGCCCAGAGCGCATAGAACCATTTAAAATTAATTTCTTTATGGGGGCCTACCGCCATCTCTTAGCTCAGTATTGTTTTAATCTTACCATGCTATTTCGTACTATGAATCTCATAAAGTAAGCTTGTTTTTGACGGAAGTTTTGTGACGTCTTCGCTCAATTATCGCCATCAAACTTGCCTCCAAAGTGTATTAAGTATGTCAAAATGTGACAACTTCAATAAAAGAAAAACGCATTCTTTTATTGAAGTTGTTGTTCTAATAGATGATGTTAGGCCAAGCTCATTAGTAAAAAAGGCTTTGTTAGAAAAACGAAATAGTTACGTAATTACGTGTCACATTACCTGTCGTATGTTACGGTACTGATAATGATTGTGAATATCATTCGCTACAGTACAGCTTGTTTTTGTTGTACCAAATTATAAGGCGGAGATGATACAACACGTAATAGTAATCTAGCGGAAAAAAATAATTGCTCCGTAATTTGAGTCGATGTTAGGTTGGATTTCTAAAACCTGTTGTGAATTAATTATTAAAGATTCGCATGCGGTTCTATTCATGCGTTATGAGTTAAAGGTTAAATTAGTGGGATGGTGTTTTTGTTTATTCATAAAGTGCGATCTCACTTCCTCTTTTTAACCGACTTCAAAAAAGGAGGAGGTTATCAATTCGACGGTTTTTTTTTAAATTTTTTTTTATGTATGTTCCACCATAACTTCGCCAGTTGTTAACAGATTTTTATAATTCTTTTTTTATCTGAAAGAAGATGGTTTATGTGTGGTCCCATATAATTTTTACGAAGATCTGGCTAGTAGTTTTTTCATAATCTTGAAAAATATCAATCACCTTTTGGCAAGTAGTCGTTTACCTAGATGACATTGTTGTGTATGGGCTGATTTTTAATGTAAGTAACGGCACATGATGTAACTAAAAAATCTGAAATAAAAACATTTTATAAAAAAAATTCAAACCGACTTCATAAAGTAAAAAATAAAACTCTTGGAGTCGGTGCTAGCTAGGTAAGGCCAAAAAAAAAAATAGTTAATAGAAGTGCAATGTAGAATGCCCTGGCTGGCACCGACTCCAAAAGTTTTATTTTTTACTTTATGAAGTCGGTTTGAATTTTTTTTATAAAATGTTTTTTTACATACCTCTTGATTCTGAATAAAGAAAAATATATACTCAATGGTTATCAATTGATTTTATTTAGTCCAATCGTAAGTTAATAAATAAATGAATAATTGCATACAATCACACCAATTATCTAGCCCACGTTAAGTTTTATGAGTACTTGTATTATGGATACTAGATAACGGATATACATACATATATACTTTTTTGTAAATACATACATAATATACATATTAAATACCCAATATAAGTGATTCAGTTAATCGCATTTAAATTCGAAATGCTCTTGCTTTTTTCAAGAGATGCGTACAGTTACTATGTAGGAAGTTGCTCAATGTAATTTTGTGTATTAATAGTAGAGGAGTTTAGCGACAAAAAACGCCCCACCCTTTACATTTTTTGACACAAGTTTAAAACTTGGCCCCTGACCAAGTACCGGGACCGGGTCCCTCCGGCACCAGAGTTATTTTGACCCAGGAAACGACTGTGCCAAGTTTCATACTAATCGTTTTGGATAGACCCCTAGAATGCGCTCTTCGTTGTTAGCGGTAAAATAAAAATTATATCACCATTGTATAGGCTTTACTAGTATATTTTTTGTTTGCAAATAAAAACACTAGTTTATTATTTATAGTGGATTAAAGTAAAAAAATATAATTGAACATTATGAATAAAGTGTAATTTTCAAGAAATTTATTTTGAAATGTATTTTGTTTACCATAATGGAATTCCTCGTCATAGATTTATAGGAAAATGACACCAAACTTGACCTGTTAGCTAAACATGGACAGTTATAAATTTTGGAATGAAGTCGGGCGGAGCAGTTCTTTGTCCTCCCCTCTCCGGTGCCAGAGGGCGTGCTACCGGGGGCTACCGATATTAATCGACTTATTTTGACACAGGGAACAACTGTGTCAAGTTTTAAACTTGTGTCAAAAAATGGATGCACTAAACTCCTCTACTGTAAGGCGCTATACTATATGCGAGATAGCATTGAGAAAACGACGCGCGCGGGAGCAAGACCGATTTTGCCGATTAGGCGAAATAACCACGAAATCACTTCGTACTAAATAGTGATGCAATTGAAAAAAAAAATTAAACTATATGATTCTAAATATTATTAGTGTCTATTAATTAAAACAGTTTCTAATAGTTTAAGTAACCCCATTTTGAATAATCTTAAATTTTCAAATTTTTAGGGGTTTTTGAAATCGTGTTTCTAAAACTTTACAAAACTAGATAAAGGTATGAAGAAATATCTAACTTATTAACAGTTTTGTAACATCTCTAATCGTCTTGACACAGTATTGTTTTATATCAAAAGTACGTACTTTTTCCGTACTATAGCGTTTTGTAAAATATGTGACTGGTTTGTTTTTCATGATTTAAGTATTTTCAAACGTAACACACTAACTTTCGATCGCAGTTGCCAAAAATCTAGAAACATTTTAGCCTTTACTACCTTTACTTCTTAAGATTGCCCCCCGGCACCTGGCTCCCATAGAAAGAGATCGATAGACCAATACTGACAAAATGTAAATAATTGGCGTCATCTTTATATATTCTTCAATGCATTTTAATAGCATTCCATTACTCCCACAAGTTATTGTTACACACTCACAAGTGCCTAGTTTAGTTTGGGGCGACTGTAGGTTAGATTATATCCGGCTGATCTATACGGTATTGCCGCAGGCTTCTTGATGGTCTCACCTCACCTCACCGTTTCATAGACTATGGTTATCTTTAACTGAACCAAGATATTGTTCTTCCATCAATAGGAGGTAACTATTATATTATGCAAGTTGCGGAGTCTCGTCGTCAGCTGAACCACGAAGTAGAAATTTTGTTCTCTCTTTTTTTTTTCGTTGCTTTTATTTCCTTAATTAATTCTTTTTATTTAGAAAATTTACTGATAATTATTTTGAAAATTAAATTAATAATCTTTGTTTTAATTTGATCGGTGTACCTCATACAATACAGTGATGTACTCGTAAGACAGTTATAAAGTTTGAAAATTCGGTTTTACAGTTATATAGTTTGAAATTTCGGTAGAAAGTAGCATCTGTGCTTTTTTGGTAGTTTGTTATTTTAATTTATGTACTTTTATACGTTTTTCCCTGTTTAAATACATAATATTTTAAAGCTGATATAAGAAATAAGCAATTTAAACTATGTAATGCATAAATACTTTTCTATTATTTCAACTTTTTAACTAGAAACTATAATTCTTAAAGAAGAAGTAGGCGTGTGTGAAAGCGATTCTTAGATCTTAATCTTTAGTGGGCGTAAAGGCGTTAGCGATGATATCGTGCCATGGGTAGTGAGTTCGGTTAGGGACATTGATCACTTTACGTAACGCTATAAATGGTGTGAATTGTTATTGACCCAATCGTTTAACTTAATGACTTGTTATCTAACCTTAAGTAGAGCAAGTAGGTAACAAAGTTTTACTGAGATCAGTGCAATAGATAAATGATTTTTAATATACCTGAGCGTCTGCTGTTACGATAAGTATTATCAGATATTTGGGATGATCCGAAACTTCGAGTCAAATCCGGGATACCAAACTTGCTTGACGATATTTAGCGCCTAGAGCCCAACCGCACTAATTATGACCTATGAAAAAAATAGCATTAACTTAGGATTTTAGTACCATAAAATCAGTACTTACAACCAATAAATTATAATGATATCATAAAGAAAACCTAAATCAGCTTGTAGATAATACCAAATCAACCTTATTAGAATTATTTGCATTGATGGCGTACGTAGCTTCAAAATATACTGAAGTGTAGAAGACTTCATTGAATAAATTAATTTGCTATTGCTAATAGTTTCTATTACTATTACAATTACATACATCTATTCATACATACATACTCTCACACCAAAAATCCCTTTCGGGTTGGCGAAAGAAATAAAATAGAAATAGAAATATATTTATTTTGCACTTGAACAGGGTTATATTTTATGAACATTTAAATTGTATTGTCTCTCCTCTTCAGCTAGCAAATATGTATAATTAAATAAATAAATAATTGCATACAAACACTTATTATCTAGCCCGCGTTAAGTTTCACGAAGAACTTGTGTTATGGATAAGCACTAGATAACGGATAAACATACTTATATACTTTTTTTGTAAATACATGCATATTATACATATCAAACACCCAGACCATGACAAATAGACATGTTCATGCACACAAATATTTGTCATGTCCGGGGATCGAGCCCGGGACCTCTGGGATTAGTACCCCTGCACTAAAAAGGTCGTCAAGTATAGTTGGCATTGGTCGGGTCTAGACGTTGTCGGGAAAATAGTGCCAGCCCATCACCTTAAGACAAAAATAAAAATAATAAAAATGTAGGTAATATACACCGTCGCTGTCAATTTAGTAAAGCTTCGTGGTCATTAGGATCGAATTTTTCAGCAAGTGAATGGCAATTTTTATTATTTTGTTACTGACATTCGAGAATTTGATACAGATGTATTTGATACAGTGTCGAATGAGCAAGATTGGCTTTTACGTATTCCAATGGTGGCCTTTATAAACGCCTAGATATCACTCGGCACTGTTAATTTTTTACCGTTAATTTAATGTAAGAAGTTATTATTATACGTTTCCCACGAATCAGTACCGTTGCTTTTGCTTTACAAAAAAGCTTTTTATTGAATGACTACTGAACATTTTATGATTAAGTATTCAATGGAGGCTATGATTTAGTATTAAATGTAATTTTTTACTGATCTATATAGAGTATTATAATGATTAGGTGGTTATATAATTGTATGAATATGTCGATTATTTCGTGTTGCCATGATTGTATTGACCTAAATTATTATTTAGGTATTATACATATTAGTCTCATATCAAGTCTTCTTTCAATACTTATATACTTTTTTAACAACAGAATCATTATATATAAATAAAAACAATAAATATTTTATTATTTTAATAAAATATTTATATTATCGTGAATGTATTAGGTCCAAAAATTGAACCACTAGACAAGACCAAATACGGCGTTAAATAACCCTTTTATTTTATGATTCATTGAGAAAACAGTGATTAATTTTGTCACCCTGTGGAAATATGAGAGCATTATTAACTGTTAGATATAGATTACTGCGGTTTCGAACCACTATGTTAAGTAAATCTAATAAATCCAGTTATAGCATTCATAAATATATCTATTGCTTGTTATAATAACGACAAATAAAATACAAAAAAGTCGTCCATATAAAACATAAAAGCAGATATCCAATTCGCCTTACTTTATTTTACAAAATAGCTTGTTAAATTATATACCAGTAAGTATACCATGCATGGCAGATTTACGATTTCCGAACTGTTCATTTAACGAATTTAAAGTTCTGTCAACAATATAATTTATGCAAACTGTGCAGTTTGCTTTTGGTCGAAACACCGGTTAGTTACATAACATAACACAGACTTTGCGA
The DNA here is from genome assembly GCA_910589605.1 of Chrysoteuchia culmella. NCBI lineage: Eukaryota > Metazoa > Arthropoda > Insecta > Lepidoptera > Crambidae > Chrysoteuchia > Chrysoteuchia culmella. The sequence continues at coordinate 11,645,294 of OU342651.1, read as the reverse complement.
ATAAAGAAAAACCTAATAATCTTAGCAACAGCGTATACTTTGCGAATGCTAATTGAAATGTGAACAACAGTAGAATGGTCTGTTTGAGGTCGGCGAAAGTGGTGTTATGCAATGTTCATTTGAACAAGTCGATGCAATCATGCGAAAAAAACTTAATCGTAATAACATAAGGGGGTTTTAGAGCGCACCCTCTGTATGGAGGTGTTGTAGCTGTTTCAGGACGTCAGGCTGTGTGGATCTACCATAATAATTTCATTTAAATATTTAAAGAAAACCGACGTCCGCCAGCACATAGATCGCTACGATAGATTTTGAAACGATATAGTTAAACATTTTTGTCAAATGAAAGGAAAAAGAAACGCTACATTTCGGACTGCATATCGATGTTGGTATTCGGTTAAAAAGCATTGAAATATTATACACGCATCATCAATATCATCATATCTGTAGTTAATAGTAAGAGTAGAGAAATCGACTATTGCAGATATCTAATACCGTTAAGGTTTATTGACCCGTAATCAACAGTTAATAGTGACCGTATGTTTGATTTGCACCGAAACCACGTAGTAATCACGTACGGAATCGCAATATCGACGTGCGACCACTTTTATAGGAAATAAATATATAAAGAGTGTACACTCACTTCGCAAAAAACCTTCAACACGACGTGACTGAGAGGCTATGAAATTTGGCCTGCAATTGCGGTGTTTAAGCAACTTTTGCTACCGTTGGTCATGGGATAGGCGACCAAAATTTTATTGCCTCGAAACTCTTGGATTTGCAGACTACCAACCATTATTATGGTTATTAACTCACCTTTTAATTCATGTATAATTTGGCAGGTGATTCTGACACGTGTCACGTTTTTAAACAATCCTACTAATATTATAAACGTGAAAGAGTGTCAGTTTGTTTGTTTATTTGTTTGTTGGTTATTCTTTCAAGCTAAAACTATTGAACGGGTTTAGATGAAATTTAGCACAGAGATAGTAGATAGCCTGGATTAAAACATAGTATACTTTTTATACCTATACCTCTACCAACCCGTCTGGCCAGCGTGGTAGCAGTAGGCTAATAGCCTCTTAAGAACGCCACAATAGGCGTGAGCTAGGAGAGGCCTATGTCCAGCAGTGGACGTCCACAGGCTGATGATGATACTTTTTATTCCGATATGCCCACGGGGACAGGAACCATGCGGGTGCAACCGCCGGCGGCCGCTAGTAAGTATCAATACATATTATAAGTTTTAACATCGAACATTTAGAATTTATTCCATATCGATTACAAGCTGAAGCAAGTTCTTTTCTTCTTGTTTCAATTTTATAGTCTTCAACACCATTTAAACAATAGAATAGACGCTTAAAAACATAATAACATTTGACGTGTAAAACGGTCGTAACTTATTGTAATGCCATTGTTAAATATTACATAGGTAGGTGCTACTTGATTTTGTATTTTTATATTATTGCTTATTAACACAGAATCTTTTTATCGATTTAGCTACTCTCATTCCATTTATGTTAATGATCCCAAATGTGACCCCATAGTATTTATTTATAAAAGTAGGTTTATTTTCTTCAAATATTTATGGCGAGGTCATGTTAGAAATGTCTTAAAACTTCGAAATATTTAAAAAGGCGGTTCCAAAGTGTTAATGTATGCTTAAATGTGAGCCTGATAATAAACCATGTAACGGTAGCGAATCAGGTTTTTTTTTAATTATGAATAATTATATTAAAAATAACCTAAAGGACTGGCGTATATGGTAAAAAAAGATATGAACTCAAGACAGGGGCGTGCATTGGTTTTCCAGCGTAGTAGGCACTGTAGATCTAACTAGTAACTTTGCACTTATCCTATCCTGCTACCGAATATTATAAGTTTGAAAGTTTGTGAGGATATTTGGATGGAGGAATGTTTGTTACTATTTCACTCAAAAACTACTGAACTGATTAAGATGAAACTTTACAGCAATGTAGCTTACATATCAGAAAACCACATTATGTGCAAATATTTATAATTATCCTGATATTCCCACGGTAACGGCAACCACGCGGCGAGTGAAACCGAGAACGGCCGCTAGTCATAAATGATAAGGTTCGTAATATTAAAATGTTGACGAGTTTGATTGTTTGAGCACGCTAATCTCCGGAACTACTAGTTCGAATTGAAAAATTATTTTTGTGCTGGATAGTCCATTTAACTCGGAAGGTAATAAGATATTTAATATCACGTTACGATTAATAAGAGCAGAGCATTAATGTAAAACTTTACAGAAACGGGAAAAAATATTAGTTTTGGGAGCTTCCGTTGCGGACGGTGTGTAAACGGTTAAAGTTATGTAAAAATCATGTATGACGAAATTATTCCCCATCAAAAGTTCTAAAAAAAAGTTCGCGACAGAATATGTCTATGTTTTATGGTTAACTCACTATAACCATTTTTCAGATAATAAAATTTGTTCTAAACTAATGTATTATTTGAGAAGCTGTTTTCATAAACATGATATTAATCCTTATCTAAATAAATACGTTAATCATCACAAGTATTTAATTTTGAACAAAATTGCCCTTTACATCATTAATTTTTAATGAATATCTTAGGAAATATGATAGTTTTAAAATAACTCCTCAACAAAATAATTCGCGACCAAATTCATTCGTCTGGTAGGCATGCTTACTTTATACTGATATATTCCGGAAGTTTAAGCTAGAACGTTACACGTACTCAAACAGCGCCCTTCTTGCCATGGGCGGTTTATACTTGAGCAATACTTTTTATAAATATGTTGTATTCTTGTATGAAACGCTGCTTGTTCCGAGTAGGCAATTTCGAGACTGCCTATCGGTAGGTATTCAGTATTTAGCGTAAGGAATATCTTAGTGGGTGAGTGTTGAATAGAAGTTTAAACTAAAATAAAATAACTTTAACACTTATTGTATATTTATTTATATTTTGAATGAGGTAGGCACTGCCTAATTGCCTATATGGAATGCACGCCCCTGACTCAAGATAAGTTTTGGACTTAAAATGTCAATGTTAAAATCACTGAGACTGAATGAACTTGTAATGCAAAATTATATATTTTTTTATTTTTTTGCGGCAACACTGCAATATCGCGTGTCAAAGAAACAAACTAAGTTATATTTTGATTAATAGGTTATAGTTTCCTTTAAATTCCTCACCCTCAATGTATCAAATTATATTCCCATTAAACAACTAAGAAAAGAGGCCTCATGAATGCTCAAGAACAATTATGAGCGCAGAAGGCGTTACGTATTAAAATTTGATCTTTTAAAACTTGAACGTCTCTTCCCTCATGGAATCGAAGCTGTGAATGCTTTAAAACTGCCAAGCCATTGAGACAATGCAGAACTTGTAGAAATGTTCATTATACTTTCATACTAATATTATGAAAGCGAAAGTATAGTAAAGTAAAGTAATCATTTATTCGGAGTTTCACATAAAAACATAAACTTAATCTACAGTGAGGTACAAAGTACCTGTGTCTGTCGGTTTTGTTATTGCGAATAAACCATTTTCCCAATTTTGGTATTGAGATTGCAAGGAGGAGATTATAATGACAAATATTTTTCTAGACTTTTTTTTTCAAATAAATCTATATCTGAATGTACGTACGTATATAGTGAAAAACGAAGAAGGAAACGTGTTTCAAAGATTATTAACATTAGTTAGTTTTCGCAGTAACCATATCATAATCCATGCTAGTGATAGTATTATTCACAGAAAACCACTATCATTAAGCCCAGCTTCATAAAAAGGAAATTCTAGATGTCAGAGCTTTTTTAAATCTTGCAATCTTAAAAAAACGTGCAAATTAAACTTTGGTTACACAATTCGTAGTGCTTTTCTCCTGTCACTCACTTCATCTGGTAAAAGTAAATTCACAAAATTACGTTTGTTGTCTTACAGACAAAAAATATTAACGATGATGACTGTTTATTTTAAATGAATAAAGGATAGACTTAGTTTTTAAATCGTCATTTGCTAGCAGGAGCAGTCCAGAGAACAATTGAATATCAATATTGTCTCGTAACCCGGGCCCTGAAAGGTTAAGTAATGTTCACACTTTTTGAGTTTAATAAAGTAGGCTACTGCATTTTGTAGCGTCACAAAGTATGGCTGTTTCAAAACGCGGTTACTATTCGAAGGCGCGATATTTGCGCAAACTTCTATTTGTGTTCAAGTCTTATTTAAATGCTTTTATACTATCTGAATGGTTCCATTTGCATAATAAGTTTGCATTAAATCCCTAGGTTATTGCGAAAACTTAAGATCGCATCGATAGCTTCCGAAATTACATGACAAAGACGCATTGTTTACAATGCCCAAAGTTCAAGTACATTACTGTTGTTTGTTATGGTTTGGCAGAGTAAGCAGTTTTATCTTCGTTTAGTATCTGAGAATGTTTTATGATTATCAGTACGATTATTTAGAATTGGAGGTGTCTGCAGTTTGTTTGTGCTTGAAGTATATACTAAAACATTAGAAACTTTTTTTTAAACGTAACTTATGGTGAAGGTTGTATATTAATTTATTTTCTCGCGATTCTTTAAAGGTCAATTTGCAAGGCTTTGCTGAAGTAATTGTTATTTAAATTTTAATAAAATTCTTGTTTTTCACTAATAAAATGTGTGATGTCAAATTAGCAACATCATCTAAAATTTTGTCAACTGTATCCAATATAAAAGAAGAAGTACCATGGCGACCATAGTCGGTCATCTTTCGTGTACAGGAGTGGTTTAAATACAGTAATTAGTAGCTAGAGATCATACTGGTCCACATATCTTGTATCTAAAATCAATCACATCCATTTATATAACAACTAGCTTCCACCCACGGTTGGTTCCCGTTCCCGTGGCAATATCTGGATAAAAAGTAGTTTGTGTTATTCTTCGTCCTTTCAACTAACTTTTTGCAAAAAAATCAAGTCAATTGGTTGCTTAGGGCATGAAGGAAGGACAAAACACCTATTCGCATTTATAATGTTAAGGATGAACAACTACGATACACCAGTAATAAAATTAAAACTTCTTTTAATTTTTAATAGTAGTGAACAATAAACCCATGTCTGCAGTTTAAACCTACCTACTTTGTTATGGTCTGTTAACCCATGCACCCTACCATATGACCACACACGTCACGCATAGTGATTCCGATAGCGAAACACCACGTGGTCATTCTTTGGAAAATCACTTACGCCCGCCGGTAGATGCGGTAGTACAGGAAAGTTATTTTTAATCAAAGACGATATCAGCTTGATATCACGTGAGTAACTCCTTCATATTTTTTATTTGAGTATCACTTTATTTTAATTAGCATTAACTGTAAGCTAAAATGTGCTATAGCTTGGTGCAAGTGGACCGAAGTGGATTATTTTTCTTGTATTTTCCTTTTAGTAAATTAAAAATATTTACTTTTGGTACTGGTGGTTAAAGAAAATATACATCTTAAATAACCAATGTTTAAGTTTTTAAGTTCCTAATCTGACAATATTAAACTATAATTTGGAGCATTTATTTTTGAATAAGTGCTCCAAATTACACATAAATCACTTACCTTTTACAACTGTAAAAGACGTATAATTTCTACCAATTTTCAGGTGAAATTAATTGATCATGATAGTACTTAGACATTTAGGTACCGATACATGACGCTATTAACACACATTAGTTCCGCAGGTTAACCATTTCACAGCATTTTAAAAACGATTAGTAAATTGCAAAGAAATTATACTATACGAGTAGATTTAATTAACGATAAACAAGAAATATTTTGGTTGTTGGCATTTAAAAATGCTTGTTGTTTTGGGTTGTCTGTATTAGTGTTTTGAGATTATGTTTATAGCTTTTATTTTATAATGAATCGCTCTTAAATAAGCATTTGATGTTTTTTTTTCATTTCGCTGGTTTGATTATAGTCATTGTTCATTTTGATATGTGGCACAATTTAACTGTGGTAATTTACTACTTTTAATTTTCGTACAATATTTAGATGCCGCCGCCGCCGTTGGACCACTATAGAGTTGCTATATCTGGTGTAGTAACAGTATAATATATATATATTTACATAGTAGTAGAATGTACTGTCACACGACTGCGACGGTGCGACGGACGTTACTACAACTTACTTCATCTACGCTCGCTTATATCTTTCAAATGTACATTGATGCAGTTTTCATAAGCTTCTGAGCGAGCTAAAAACCTACAAATTAAGAATATATTAGACCACCTGAGCGAGTTAATATTCGTGGAATTGTAACAATTAGAAAATCTAGCTTTGGAATGCTCTTAAGAAATAAAGATCCAAAAGTAATCGTTTAAAATTTGATGGTTAATATCTACTATATTTTAATCATAATGAAGTCTTACGACGAGGCGGTCCCTCAGTCATCGGATTTTAATGAACCAATTAAAGTGGGCACACAATGACTCCCTCGTCAATTGAATACCACCCACTGAGTATAGTCATTATTGTTCTTTAGAGTAGATACTTACTAAAAGTATTCAATGGAGATGTAGGTTGATGGTCTTATGTCAACATTAATGCAGAGTTAGAATTAAAGACGGCGATGTTCTTTTGTTTCTGCTGTACAACAAACATTGTTATGTCACGTTACGTTTATTTGCTTCTCGACACAATGTGTCATCAGTAGGCCTCGCATGAAAGACTTTCGAATTAGCATCGATAAAATAAAGTAAAAAAATGTATGACATACTTAGCAGCGTTCCTACCGGACGTAAACGGAACTACATTGTCCTATACATTTTTTGACATTAGGTCCTCGATACTTTTTTCATACTATTTCATAGTTTCGTGCTACAGTTCTGATGATAGCTCATATCTCTCCGTATCGTTTGCAAATTTAACATATAGTTTAAGAAGCAGCAATATTATTATTTATTTTTTGTTTGTTAGTGATAGGTACTTGCCTTCCGTCCGCGACTTCGTCGTTATAATTCAGTCCGCAATAACTGTAAATTACAATCGTAAAATGGTCCCTGCTATACAGGCCTACAGTCAACATGCAGAGACGGCTGTGAAACTGAGTATAAAGTTCCTTAGTGTTTTCTATAGTCTATTCTTAGTGTTTTGATCATTTATGTGATGGAACATTTTGCAATTTGCAATTTGCAAAAGTAGGCTAAGTTACTCTTCAACCTTTCAACTAACTCTAAAGGCCTGCGCAGACGACGGACATTGAAGGACTTTTTGTCCGCGACACGACCTTATTACAAAGAACATAAAGTTGAATATATAACGAAGACTATCGCGTACTTTTTACGGATATACGCGATCTAAGTTCAATCTTATTTGGTTAATAATAAAGACGTGTCGCGGACAAAAAGTCCTCCGTTGTCCGTCGTCTGCGCTAGCTATAAGCCAAAAATCAAGTCGAATCTTAGGGCGTGAAGAAAGGACAAACAAACACACTTTCGCATTTATAATATTAGTTAGAATTAGGATTAAATTTAATTGATATCGGTTCACAGCAGTTTACGCGTGAAAGGGTAACAGACAGCGAGTTTATTGATAATCAGATGCCATTGCTTGCTTCAGCAAAAAGAGATTATTATTCCTATAAAAGTGGAACTTTCATTCGCAGCATAAGAGATGACATGTTCGCTTCCTATGAGACGTCGTGTACTCAGGTCACCACCTATACAATGAGATGAGTGCGCATCGGCAGATACCATCGTTCTAGTCTAATTATGCGACGTCACTGGTGAGATAGCCAGGCGCAACGCACAATGCATAGTCTAGGGGCCTGGGGTATACCTATAATGGTGATGCCGAGTTATTGAGATTATTACTCTTTGCGGTGTTGAATTGTGAAGTTCTTTTAGATAGGCTATGGGTATCATAGATCGTATTCGCTACAAATGTGAGGCCTCAGCAAAGTGGCATAACTTTGTTCAGTATTCTGCAAAGTGAGGGCTAAGTATTGAATTCAGAATAATTATAATCGATATTTTCTAACATGCATAAAAGTATTATACAATATTAAGCACAACTTTTAACTGTATGTAGAAGAATTTAAATATTTATAGTCATAAAATACTTTCAATTGTTACGTAAAAAATATTATGGTTATTTTGGAAAATCGGTAATTTTACTAAATATATTATTAAATTTATGATTTTTGAATTTTTAAGTCTCGGTAGCTCAATGGTTAGAGCATTGGACCGGATTCCCACAGGCCGTGGGTTCGAATACCATTTGAGAATTCACTCGTGTTGTGGCCGAGTTGTTTTTTAAATATTTTTCTTAGTAAAATTGATCATAAGTATATTATTAAATTCAAAAGTTAATCTGCAATATTATGAATTAAAATAATGACAAAGTATTATTTATCCTTTTTATCAGAACCAATAGATTTCCGTTTATCTATTTTAATTAACAAACCGATACATCCGTTTACAGTTACATAACCTATCTCCTAGACTACAAGGTGAGCAACCTCCCATTGTCATCGTCTGTCATGTGAGAATGCAAAGTGAAGCGCACGGAGAATTATAGAGTAAGTAGTGCATTCAATTGAACTTGCCGACCGTTAGGAAAGTTGGCTTTCATTACATCATACACAGGTGCTGATTAGTACTTGCAAACTGGGATATACTTGCCGTGAGACAGTCTTTTGTTTAATTTGATACAATTATAGAATTTCAGAAAGAATAGGGCCTTGAAAGATGCCATATTCGACGATTAAATCTCTATCACTCTATCAGTGGTCGAAAATGATGTGCGCCATTCAATTGAACTTGCCGACCGTTAGGAAAGTTGGCTTTCATTACATCATACACAGGTGCTGATTAGTACTTGCAAACTGGGATATACTTGCCGTGAGACAGTCTTTTGTTTAATTCGATACAATTATAGAATTTCAGAAAGAATAGGGCCTTGAGAGATGCCATATTCGACGATTAAATCTCTATCACTCTGTCAGTGGTCGAAAATGATGTGCGCCATTCAATTGAACTTGCCGACCGTTAGGAAATTTGGCTTTCATTACATCATACACAGGTTGGTGATTAGTTTTGTAGTGTTTGGAAACAGGAATATACTTGCCGTGAGACCTGTGAGTTTTCTTTAGTCTATTTTCAAACCGTTATAGAGGATATACATAAAGAATGGTCATTATGTGATTTTTAGTTTAAGGTTTTAAGGTTTTAATCGTTGAATATCAACGATTAAAACCTTATCTTATTACTGTGGTCGAAAATGGTCGTACATAAACAAAAGCTCATTTATGTGAAAATGCAAAGTGAAGGGCACAGAATTATAGAGTAAGTAGTGCATTCAACTTAACTTGCCGATCGTTATTTAAAGTTGGCTTTCATTACATCATACACAGGTGTCAGGGTGCAGATTAGTTTTGTAGTGCTTGCAAACTGAGATATAAACGAGGGTGAAACCTGAGTTTTTTTAATCTTTTGTTTAATTTGATACTTATATAATTTAAGAATAGATAGGTCCTTGTAATACGTTTTATAGAGTAAGTAGTGTTGAATTTGCCGACCGTTAGGAAAGTTGGCTTTCATTACATCATACACAGATGCTGTGACAGGGTGCTGATTAGTTTTGTGGTGCTTACTTACTGAGTTATACCTACTATATTTTTTTACTATTTTTTTCTTCAGTCTCTACATGTTTCATTTTCACCACTAAAGCGAAGAATGTTCCTAACGTAACAAAAGAAAACCTGTATAAAAGAAGAAGAACGAACGAAGAAGTCATAATTCTAAAATAAAAATAGCTTAATTTCGACAAAACCGTTTCAGTAGCTTAGATAAAAGATAACAAAAAGAGACCGACGGGTTACTATTGACTTTATAACATTTGTAAGTATAACATCAATTCTGTATTTTCTTCCAGAGGTAAAAATTACCACTTTGTTGTATCATTCTCATTTCGCGACATTCAATTTCTATACGCTCTGTTGAAAGTGAAAGTTATTTTGCAATTAACCTTCTATCATTATTTAAATGTAGTAATGTTCGTTGTAAACAACCGATCAATTCTAGACAAGATTGAATGATCATTCGACACGTAACTGGTACACCAATTAGATTGTTAAAACATGGTAGGTACTTGGTTTTATTACAAGTCGTAATAAGTTAATTGAATACTGTAATGTGTTCTCCTCTTTTTAAAATAATATTTTACGTTTATAACTGTTTAGTTAGGTCGTCATCAGCTTAATGTCCCCACTGCTGGGGCACTAGCCGTATTATGGATGGATAGGGAGAACGGGTAATGACCAACCACGCGGTCCCAATGCGGATTGGTGGGTTTTAACGGCTGCAAATGCAGCCGGGACCAACGGCTTTACATGCCTACCGAAGCACGGAGGAGCTCAAGATAGTCAATTTTTTGTCACCCATCCCGTGACCGACCATTGCGAAAGTTGCATCGCATGCCAAGTGCGCGAACCACTGCGCCACGGGCTCCCCCAAATTTAGTTAGGTAAAAGAAGAGATTAGACCATTAGTCTATTATCTCAGGTACACGAATTAGTATTAGGTTTGTATAAAGTACAGGATAACTATGGTATATGGTTTGCGAATCTTACTATAATTTTTGTCGGTATAGTTTTTAGTTTGAAGTAGATTCGTGTGGCAGGCATCAAATAATTATCTGATTGAGCAAATAAAAGGAAACTAAACAAAAAAAATATTTGTAGCTCAAAAAAATAAAAAAACGGAATCCTCAGCACATGTAAGCGGACTTCATAAATTTTTCATGACGAAACTTGCATGCGTCTTGCATGTTTAAAGGTACAAAATAAACAGAATAAGTGAAACAAGTGCAAACAAAAAATAGTTTTTTTCATGATTTTTGAATTGGAAAAAGTCAACTCGGCCACACGTGAATTCTCATCTGAGAATTTCCAATATTTTTCTATTTATTTATCATAAGTATAAAAATAGCATTGAAAATGCAAAAATTCAAAAATCATAAATTATTGGATCTTGCATCTTAATCGATCGTTAAACACATGAAAAGGTGTGATACGCTGGGTACCGACCATTTTTTTTTTTCAAAAATTGATTATTTCAACGTGATGTACCCAAAATGTTCTATTTAGTACCCAACATCATTTTTTTGTACTTATCAACTGATGTCTATACGGCAACGACGAAATTGGTCGGTACGTAACGTACTCGTCTCGTACGGACCAACATTAAAAAAATATATATTCGAGTAAAAGATGTTACAGAATAATTTGTACTCGTCATATAGTTTTTGATGTGTACATCAGTATTCAATACACATGCCTAAATCTATAAGGATTTCCTATTTCAAGTTGGTCGAAACGTAACGAAATACTTTCCGCACCGACTTATAGCGTATATTCTATTTAATTGATGTTTCAGCATAAAAATAAATACTTACCTTAATTGTACCTACTTTTACAATGCTACAAACAATGGATAAAAACTGGCCAAGTGCGAATCGGAGTAGCGCACGAGGGTACCGTACCATCATTATTTATAAAAACGGCAAAAAAACACGTTTGTTGTATGGGAGCCCCCTTAAATATTTATTTTATTCTGTTTTTTAGTATTTGTTGTTATAGCGGCAACAGAAATACATCATCTGTGAAAATTTCAACTGTCTATCACGATTCGGGGAAGATTTAAGAAACGGAAAGCGATAGAAAAATGTTCATCCTCGTACGGTTCGGACGTTAGCGACGATAAATGTAGTGAAGGTGCGTATTTTATGAAATCCAGCCCAAAACGAAAACTGTTGGCATCACAGACGTGATTTAAGAGAACGAGCGGAGAAAGAGAGTTGAAGAAAAATCTGGGATTTTAGGCTGGTTATGAACATAGATTTTTATCCCGATATTCTCACGGGAACGGGAACCACGCAGGTGGATACATAATAAAATGTAGTAGTTCCTTTACGACTCGTCTCACAAGTTTTTTGCAGACGGAATTCGAACCCGCAACCTTATCTAACCAGGGGTGCGATTGCGTAAGGTAATCGTATTCATTTGACAGTTCATATCGTATTCAATCGGCTGCAATTTATATGGGATGACATACGATATGACACAATATGAACTGTCAAATCAATACGATTGACTTTACGCAACCGCCTAGCTGATTTCCGGTCAAATAATCTTCAATGATGCTGCATCAATGAGACCTATCTACTTACTCGTTTATCCACTCCACTCATTTGAAAGTAATTATTTATGGTGGAGTTTTGTCGCATTCGAAAGCCATTTGAATTTGGAATGTGAATATTGTTAGTAAAAGTTGCACAATCGCATTGTTTTTTTTAACAACTTTATGATAAATTAACTACACGCAAACCAAACTATAACAAAAAGGAAACATTTCTTTAATTTCAAAAATAAGTTGTACTGCATTCAAATATTTTTGATAAAAAATGACTATAATAGTTGGTCAGAAAATTAAAGACAGCAAACTTTTTAAATTGATACCTTCGCAAATATTAACAAACTAAACTGCGTACCAACTAAATATTAATAAAAAAAACTGAAATAAATTTATTGCCAATTAAATAATTAGTTTGCATTAAGCGAAACATGTGTAATTAAATTTTGATAAGCAATTTGGATGGCTAGGGGAAAAATATTTTTCACCTCACAAGCTCTGAAAACGAGATTTTGTCAATCAGTTTAGGCGTAGAATATCGCTTTTTGCGGCCTAGCGCGGCAAAGTACTTTTTTCATTTAATACTAAAAATATGTCATAATGCGTTCCGAATCGCACTATTGACTTTTTTGTTACATTTTATTCTTATTTTAAATAGCTTTAAATTTATTATAATCCGTTTTGGTTTTAATTATATTATTTTAGATCATTGAATCATAAAAACAATAACAATAAGTAAACTATTTGTTATAAATAAATTATATTAGGCTGGGTGAGATTTCACAACCTATGATTGGATTTCGGAACTTGACATAAATCTTTATTTTTAAATTGTCTTTGTCTTGTACCTCATGTCAGTGTCAACATTTACGGAATCGTTTTTATTCTTATTAATTAGTAACAATATATATTCCTACTTTAAATAACTCTGAATTAACTATAATACTCCCTTTTTATTATTTTAGTTTTAAATATCATTAAAACAACGAGAATAAGGTATATTTAGATTAAACTTTATGTTTAAAGATTTTTTTACCGGAAGTTGACCGCGGAAACAACTATAAAATATTCCTCGCTGTTGTGAGGTGAAAAATTGTGTGTTGCGCTCGGCAGAAAAGTTTTTAGCGTCTTGTACCTTTGAAATCCTCGCTTCGCTCAGGATTCAATCTTTGAACCACTCGCTACGCTCGTGGTTCAATCCTAGAATCCTTCCCTTGCTCAGCTTTCAATAGCCGTTAAATATCCAACTTTCCAGCCTTGCATAACAAATAACTAATGTTCAGTAAATACATTGTTATAAGTCAAACAAAATTTTACTACATCATAATTTCTGAGTCTATTTTTATTATCAGGCATATACCTACCTACAATAATAATACATGTCTCATTGAACCAATACATATTGTTATATTTCCCTCACTATTTGGCTCGGTAATAATAATGTTTATTGAAAATAATAATATTGATTATATTAAAAAATTATATAATAAAATAAAATAAAATGAGAATCATTCCATAAATGTACGATCAGCAGCAGGTACGGCTCAATAAAACTGTCAAATATGTCCAATCGAATGTTGAGTTCGGAATTGTCTGTAGTAATTTGATATTTTGTATATACCTTAGTTGTCGTTGACAGTACATAACGTTAAATAAAAATAACTATATGAAACATATAGGTACTTAATTAATGTTATTTACTACCTATTACGGTTATCAACGCTCATTTAGCTTTTGAAGAACGTTGCGTTGACTATATCGAAATCTACCGATTTTTCAATACAGATGCAATTCAGTGTAGTACTTAGAAAAATAACCCTCTTTAATATTCATTCTTAAGAGATAAGGAAACTGCCTAATTACATGTTTTCTGATCTACCTGGCAATTGTAAAATCTTGCCGACCAAGCAATAATTTATAAACATACCTTAATTTGCTGACAATGGTCAAATTGTTTGCTAAGGTGTTGCAACTTGGGTTTTATTTAAAATACTTAAATAAATAAATATTGGACAACATAACATACTTAAGTACAGTCAACAGCAACTACAACTTTACACTTTGACCTTGAGAGTGCTCTTAAGTCTCTCGTATTAGCGGTGGTTTTAGTGCAAATGTAAAGCCGTACGTGCTGTTGACCGTACCATTGATTCCGAGATTTTATTGCATACAAAAACTTATTATGTTATCCAAATTAATTGACTGCAGATTTTGCCTACAAACCAAATGGAATATTCAGTTGCAATCCATTTATTTACTTCCCTTCTGTATATGAGGTTCACACGTCGAGCCATTAATGATTATTGTAGATAATAATATAACATAGTGCATAATAAATTAATAAATAGAAAAATATTATTTTATTTAAATATTATATTTTTTTTACAAATCTCTTATAGGTAAGTGTTTTTTAAATACCAATTACATTGGGTAGGTAGCTATTTCACGAGACCATGTAAAAGATTCGAATAGCATATAAATTATTAAAAATGAAAAACTTCTGATTTGATTTTATTGATCCACTCAAAAACCTAAAGTTATATGAGATATAAAAAAATCGGCCAAGTGCGAGTCGAACTCGCACATGAAGGGTTCCGTCTCTCACTCACCCAAGGTTGCCTGGAAGAGATTGCTATGTAGCAATAAGGCCGCCTATTGTATGTTTCTCTTTTTTGTCATATTCTCTGTGTGTTTGTTTTTGTATCGTGTTTTGTATCGTTTTTTAGATTTTTCACTTTCTTATTTTAAAAGTTAGACACACATTTTACCACTTCGAAAGTGTATATCATTCATACGGTTGATTTTAAGAAAAAACTGTTTTAGGAACCTCTATGTATTTTTTAAAGACCTATTTATAGATACACACGTATAGGTTTGCTGAAAAAAAAATCAGTTTCAGTTCCATGTATCCCTTTATTTTATACACATATATATATATATATATGTGTGTGTAAAAACCGTAAAGCGGTTTACAGAATACATCTACCTACCAAGTTTTAACTGTGTAATCCTCATAGTTTTGGAATAAAGTGGCTGTGACATACATCGGACATGACGAATCTATAAGGGTTTCGTTTTTTGCCATTAGGCTAAGAAACCCTAAAAAGACAAGTTGTACCTATTCTGCCGTCGTAATAGTAAACGCAGTATCCTAAGACACTAATCTTCACAATAATCACAAAAAAAAAAATTAAAAAACAATTGGAAGTGAGACTTTTATTAGTTATAAACGCAGTACATGCACTGAATTACCTCTATGTACCAAGAAATAAGGCGGTAATCATCATTCACTTGAATAAAATGCAGTAATTATTTAATAATTACCAGGTTAAAACGCAGCACTCTTTAAATACATATTAAAAATGCAGTACTTGCACGACTTCTGCGTTTGAAGAGTCTGCTAATTTGGTAGATACCATGGATGTAGCAGAGTGTGACAACTAAAACTCAAATATCATAAAAGACTGCTAAAAGTGTCTTTTCCACGAGTACTTTATAAGACTAATAATCATTATAATAATGTTCTATTTGCTTTATTTTATATCATGTGTATATTTTAAATACTTTTATTACAATTTTCTACGTTATTGACAATCGCAATTGAAGTGCAATTGAAGCAGTCTTCAATTTGCTTGCGACCATTTTTTTGACGCGCATTGACTATGACTTCAATAGTTTTTAAACGGTCAGTTGCGATTGAAAATCACGTAGAATTGATAATTGCGATTGATTTTCTCGGGACCTCTTTATGGGTTACTAAAGTGTACTATTAAGTATTCTGTGACTAAAGTAAAATTAACTAGTTAAAGTTTGTTAAAAAACCTGCTCCATTATATTTAATAATTAAGCACCCTAATTTTTGCGATTATACTTACCGTATTAGTAAATTACCTCATTAAATTAAGGATTACCTATTTTAAGTTTTTTTTTATATAAGAAGATTATGGTAAATTTTAAGTTTTTCGATCTCACGGTAATACAATTACCTACTTAATACACGATTATAAATCGTGAACGTTTGTTGTTAAATAAATAAATACTTATTTGATTCTTTTAAATTGTTTGTTATTATCATCCTAGCTCTTTACTATTTCAAAATAGTTAATTTTGATTAACCAAATTAAATAATCAATTTGGTTTTTTTTTTACCATTTTAGAGCTACCTATAACAAACTCATTTAGGGTGTTTACTGGTTCTTTCCTAGTGATAACATATATTTTTAATTTCAAGTACTAATTAGAAATGCAGTTCTTAGCCAGTTCTAGGCAACAACGCAGTACTCAACACACATACTGCATATTATCTTGGTATAGTCATTATAAATTCCTTAGGATACAAAGACTAAACACCGTAATCGACCACGAATCACGTAATACTGAACGAAATGTAAAAAAAACTAGTAGTAAATATACACACAAGTTTAATTTAATAAAATCTCAATGCATTTTGAAAAAATATTCACTTTAAATGTATTTTTTTATAAAAAATCCTTTAGCCGCGTTTTCCCAGAAACCGCCATTTTGCAAGTACTGCGTTTACCAATACGACGGCAGTATTGTAGGTATAGAAAATGCTATTAGGTATCCTCTGAAATTGTTTTCTATCAAATCATTGTTTATAGGCATCTTTTTAGGGTTCCGTATCCATAGGGTAAAAAGGGAACCCTAAGACTAAGACTCCGCTGTCCGTCTGTCACCAGGCTGTATCCAGGCTGTAGGTATCTTATGAACCGTGATAGTTAGACAATTGAAATTTTCACAGATGATGTATTTCTGTTGCCGCTATACCAACAAATACTAAAAAACAGAATAAAATAAATATTTAAGGGGGCTCCCATACAACAAACGTGATTTTTTTGTCGTTTTTATAAATAATGATGGTACGGAACCCTCGTGCGCGACACCGATTCGCACTTGGCCAGTTTTTATCCATTGTTTGTAGCATTGTAAAAGTAGGTACAATTTAGGTAAGTATTTATTTTTATGCTGAAACATCAATTAAATAGAATATACGCTATAGTCGGTGCGGAAAGTATTTCGTTACATTTCGACCAACTTGAAATAGGAAAACCTTATAGATTTAGGCATGTGTATTGAATACTGATGTACACATCAAAAACTATATGACGAGTACAAAATATTCTGTAACATCTTTTACTCGAATATATATTTTTTTAATGTTGGTCCGTACGAGACGAGTACGTTACGTACCGACCAATTTCGTCGTTGCCGTATAGACATCAGTTGATAAGTACAAAAAAATTATGTTGGGTACTAAATAGAACATTTTGGGTACATCACGTTGAAATAATTAATTTTTGAAAAAAAAAAATGGTCGGTACCCAGCGTATCACACCATGAAAAGATGTTTCTTTCGAATGCAAGGATATTCCTAGCATTGATGTGACAACGCTGGCCTACAGTGTATTAAAAATATAAAAGTATTGGAGAATTTCGACAAGTTCGACGAATTTCGAGAATTGGCAAGTTTCGGTAGCTCATTGGTTAGAGCATTGGACCGATTTCCAAAGGTCGTAGGCTCGCGTCCCATCTGAGAACTCACTTGTGGCCGATTTGACTTTTTCCAATATTTTTCTATTTATAATTTATCATAAGTTTTTTTTCGCTCTTGTTAAAATTGATGTTTTATCGCTTGTATGTGAGAAATGAATCTCCACTAGATAAAGAAATAATAGTAAACTAGTTCATATACTAGAGCCGATGTGTGAATAATAGCAACGTGCTCTCAAGGTTCTATAGTCGGAAGTGATGTTATGTTAAACGAGCTTCCTTGTGAAGCAAAACCACTTCAGGTCAATTAACATTTATCTACAGGCTGATCGCTTGATAGATGAAAAACTGTGCTGTTTGTTAATGTTACAAGATTAAAAGATCGATAATATCTTTGGCATACCACTTGATATAGTTTTATTTCCTGATTAATGAAAAAAATAGCAACATATGCTATTTTTAACTTTTACTTATGTCAATTAAAGTAAGACTTTAAGCAAAAACAAATCAGTCAACTTATTAACTTAATTTCCAAACGAAGTAACGTTTGTATTATAGTGTCATACTTACATTAACTACAAACTAATAGAATACCAAAAAAGTCTTATGTTCCTAAAATCAACATCCCACCAAAAACATGTTCATGTAAAGTGTTGCCAATACGAGACCATACGGTTCTCACTGTCAAATACGAGACCATATGGTTCTCCTGGTATTCTATTAGTTGTGTAGTGTCTGTGGCTTGGAATAGCACTACCCCCTCTCATCCCGTGGGTGTCGTAAAAGGCGACTAAGGGACTCAGCCTTTAGGAGAAGGGGCAGCAGCGTCTCCTACATACTTGGTCATACTGCGATCGCCAACCCGCCTGCCAAGCGTGGCGATTATGGCAAACCCCCCTTTTGGGGGAGGCCTATACCCAGCAGTGGGTGTTATATGGCTGAGACCACGACGACGATGGTTCTCCTGTATAAATTTTCAGAGCTCTAGCATCAAAATTGGTTGAAGTTTTATACAAACTACCATCTCCTATTTTTAAGGGTTGGGAGGTTATAAGTTCCAATTTATATAATTTTTATGTTATTTGTACTAATATTAGCTACCGTACCAAATTTTAGCTTTCTAGGACTTCAGGAAGTGCCCTATGAATTTTGATGATTATCAGTGAGTCAGTGACGAAATCGGGATTTTTTATACATTATATGAATAAAATTATAGTATAAGAGCTATGCAACTGAAACTTATACTTTTAATAAGACCACTTTTGAAATTATATCCCAAGAATTTTGTTTACCTATTTTATCACAAACTCGAATTATGAGGCTTCAAAAACGACAAAGCACTTCGAGAAAAGGTAGGTAGTACCTTTTGCGCTTCGCTTGGCTCGCATTGGCGGGGACACTGCCGTGTCCGATGAAAGTATGCTTTCATCAGTTTTCTACTCCAAATCCCGTGGTTCGGACTCTTACGTTTAAATTAAATAATAAATAAACTTTATTATGTCCTACACTCACACCAAATTAACCTAGCTCTAAAGTAAGCAATGTAAGGCTTATGTTATTAGATACTAGGGTAATTGATATATATGTGTAGAAGTATATATAAAGTTCAATGACTCGTACAAATGCTCGTATTCATCATACAAACATTTGCCCCTACCGTGATTCGAACCCAGGACGTCACAGTAGGCGACATAACATAACAATCACGAGCATAACTTACCCCTTGTCAATCACAACCATACGACAAGGTCAATATCCGCTGGCAAGTTTGAGGTACCTAGGGTAATCAATTATTACGGAGATAGAACCATTAAAAAACGCGTACCTTACTTACTGGATGGTTTGCCAGCGAATATAAGAAATGAAACTAGTAAAAATAGGTTTAAGATATTATTAAAAAAAACACCTGCTGCAAAATATATTAATAAATAACAATAAGAATAGCTAAACTAGATCAATAAGTAAGTACAACTATATTATTTAGTTGCATTATTCATTCATTACAGCTGTATAGAGTCACTATATATTTTATATTTTAATTATATCTATTAATTTTAGGTAATATTACTTATATATAAAAGAGACTGAAGATCCCACAGACAAACCGACTAGTCGGTTTTGGGGGGACTATTATAAAAAGAAAATTGTAAGCTCCTTGTGTTATTATTAAATAAATTAACTAATAATAATAATCTTAAAACCGGTGTACGTAACACTACCACGGAGGACGTCAATTAGATAAGTAATTTTATTGTAAAGTATTATTATATTTCATAAGTTAAGTGGTTCTTAATTAACCACATCGATATCAGTGAATACTAACATTATTACATAGTTAATTACTAGTAACAATGAATGGAAAGTAGAATGAAAGTTAATATGCCAATTAGCATCCAGATACTGTGAAAAGTGATAAATAATTGCTTAACATCAGATGTTATAAATGATCACCCTGTGTGTGCTCTGCTTCTTACGTGAATTTAATTAATCAACACCCAGATGCTGAACAATGGATCATAATTTTGTGACTTCTAAGTTACTCATAAAAGCACAGTGGAAGAGAATCGCAGAGGCCCTAATGAACTGACTTTTATTAATTTAACTGGCATCTATGGGAAATTTTGATACACAAATTGGATTAGTTTTAGTAAAGATAACTTTAAAAGATCAGCAAATCATTCTGTGATAGAGAAATAGACAACATCTTTACACATATTGAATGGAAGGTTCTAACCTACTTCCTACTAGTATTTTTTTATAATATAATAATTATGGAAGTTTCGGAAGACGCAAAATTGGCTTAACGGATTAAATTTCAAATACACATAGATGTAGTTTACAGCCTGGATTATATAGAAAACATTTTACCCCGAGATTCTCACGGGAACGAGAACC
Source organism: Chrysoteuchia culmella (assembly GCA_910589605.1). Classification (NCBI taxonomy): domain Eukaryota; kingdom Metazoa; phylum Arthropoda; class Insecta; order Lepidoptera; family Crambidae; genus Chrysoteuchia; species Chrysoteuchia culmella. Next base: position 11,624,733 of record OU342651.1, on the reverse strand, counting down.
ACAAGGGAAACTTGGACGGTCATTAGTTTTAAAAAAATAGATATTAATAATATATTTTGTGAAGGATGAATAAACAAACACATTACATTTTATGTGATAAATATTAAACAAGAAAATATACTAGAAAATATTATAATTTATAATGAAATGGCTGTTTCATCTTAATCGATTGTCAAACATCTGTAAAGATGTTTCTTTCGAATGCGAGGATATTGCTCTCATTGATGAAACGACGGTGGCCAACACCGTAGAAAGGTGAATATACTAGAAAAATTCGACGTGTCCTCATAGGTCTCTGTAGTATAATTGGTTAGTGCATTGGGCCGGAATCCCAAGGATGCGGGTTCGAATCCCGTCAGGGCGACATGAGACTAATTGTTTTTTTCTAGTATATTTTCTTGTTTAATATTTATCACACAAAAATAGCATTGTAAAATGCAAATAAAAAAATTTACATTACATTTTATTCTTCTTTATGCCCATTATTTATACCGTCTTTAGCTTCCCTCTGCGGTTTCACCTGCGTATTTCCCGTTCCCGTGGCAATATCGGGATAAAATGTAGCCTTCGTTCCTCTCTGTCCTTTCAACTAACTCTGTGCTAAAAATCAAGTCGATTTGGTTGCTTAGTTAAGGCGTGAAGGAAGGATAAACAAACACACTTTCGCATTTATAATATTAGTTAAGATAAGGATTGTTAAGAAGGTTATCTTCACATGCATAACATTAGAAATATATTACGCATAAAATATCACAGAGAACACCGCATTAGCCGGTAGCATGCATACTTCACTTGAATAACGGGATCTGAAGTTTCCTTCGCAACGGTTACGCGATTGTGTGGGCTTTAGCAATTCCCACTTATTCAGACCACTACTATGCAGTCGTGTGTGAAGCGTCACTGAAGATGAAATCTTACGATATTAAATTTCTTTGATAGACATGTACTTATTTATAAATCTCAAGTGCATTGTTATTCTCACAATAAAAGAATGTTTACGATATCTACAGACGAGTACGGGATGAATGTTTGTAAATAAAAGCTAGAGCGTATTTTGTGATTATATGTATGTAAGAGTTTAATGATGACATATTCTCGATGTGACAGCGAAGATGACCAATTTCTACTCCTCGAAAATTACTCCTTACTTCACTCTAAGTTGCTTTAAAAGACTAACCTCCACTGGAATTCATCACCAGACGTTGTTTTGAATACAAATATTACATTTAATTCACCATGTTGGAAGGTTTTCAAACAAATTGCTTGGCATTCGTGGAACTTCGTACGTGAGGCTTCTATATTCAGTCGATTGTGATTCGAATATAAATCTATATTCGATTGCGAGAATCTTTGATCGAGCTTTTTTATTGTTACGACTGAATTCTTTGTATCGGATGTTAGGAACCGCTTGCATTGTATACTGTGCCAGTAATCTAAAAACCTTTATACTAAGAAACTGTTTTGTCATAATGTGAAGGAAGTTGTTTGTATTTATAGAATTGATCAATATCGATATTTTATTGAGCTATTCTTATTCAAGACATCTTACAAAAACAAACGACGGCAAGAATATATATATATATCTATTGTTCGATGCATCAAATGTGCAAAACGTAAAGACTTGTATATAACACTATTTAAAAAAAAAACGACTTACTGGCGCTGACTTCAAAAGTTTTATTTTTTACTTTTTGAAGTCGGTTTATTTTATAAAAAGTTTTTTACTTCACAATTTTTTGTTACATCATGTGCCGTTACTTACACAGCCATACGCAACAATAATGTCAATGACAATAATGTCAAATGTCAACAAGCACAACCCTAAAGTAGAAGACAAGTGGACCTCTTTCGTATTTTCTGTAAGCAGCTTAATATTCCGAAATGTTGGAAACTGCTGCGACCAATTAACCTTTTGTCCAAGGACGACTTTTGTTCAGTTTCCGTTTCGTCACTGTTGTGGCTGTCATACAGTATGAATATGTGACAGTAATGACAGCGATGAAACTGGTTGCTAGGTGATTTTTTGCTAGATAATCAGCATGTAGTACCTACTTGCCGCTCGCCGCTTGTCATCTGTTTTAGCTTTACTCGCTACTCGCTGGCGGTTGGACAGCTGCCTAACGCTTATAAAAAGATGATAGCCGTCGAAGGGGCTAAAAACTTTCCCTATAGTCGATTACACATTGTAGTAAGGTATACTGCAATTACACATTGTAGTCAGTCATAACCATAACGTGAGGTAAGATAAATTGGGAAATTAGGATAAAAACACTGACGTTTCCAATTAAGTGAAACTAAAACTACTGTTTTAATGTTTAGCCAGTAAGTTTTCCACTTCACTTTAAGATAGCGCGAGGAACCAATTCAAAATTAGAAACCATTTTCCAGATGCTTCTCAACGTTAGCATTTTAAGACCATAACCGAAGCTATAACTCGAGCCGATGTTATGAATAACCCCAGGGTAGTATTTCTGGTTTTCTTTTGCCAATCAAGCTGTGTCGCTAGTGTGTAAGTAATAACTTTCACGTGCCTTTTCTGAGACTGGCTCACCTTGTACCAGGTAATTTCTCCTCAATCTCGTTGGGAGCGCAGATCTCAATGCATTTTCTTTTCTTCGCAACTCAAGTAGGCTACTAGTAATAAGAGGTTTCCTATCGGAACGATAAAAATCGCTCGAACCTGAATTCGAAGTAAGCTCTCACAATCCAGATTTCAACTTGATTTGATATAAGCTTGATATAACATTGCAAAAGTGCATTAGAATTTCAAATGCTGTAGGAGTAAAGCTTGTTTCTCTTTTAAACTAAATATAATCACATTATTAGAATTGTATTTTTGCCTTAGGATTCTATTATGTCATATATAATATATTGTAACGTATTTCGACTCTAACATATGAAAGTAAATAACCAATAATTAGAGAGATGGTTTTTAAAATCCATTGAGAAGTAATCTTAGAATATCTAGCTATAAATCATGGTTGCTGTCAAAATGACCGCTAGCAAGTAATGTTTCATTGTCGATAAAAGGCTGTGCTGTCACAAGCAGTACAAAGTTGAAAGTTGATAGGAGATCTAGAGAAGAGACGACAAGACCCGCGCGTGCAACTCCCTTAGTGAAATATTGCTTGCTATTCTGTTACGGCATTTGTTATGTATCAGATGTGACTTTTATTGAAAATTTATTGCTTACGATAGGATATTTTGTAAACGCGACCTGCATAGAAAGCGAGTAACGGTATTAACGATAAAAGCTATTCATTTCATTTACCCCCTCGTTAAGTATTGAATTGGCTATAAACCTGAATTAGGTAAAGTTGAAATGGTGTAGTGTAGGACAATAATAAATATATTGCCATCTAATATTTCTTGAAATCACCACGAACTATGCCAATAGGGATAATTCCACTCATAATTGAAATGTTTTATTAACTAGTCTAATAAATAATATCGACTCATGATAAAACCGATTTGTAATAACAGTGTGTTCATAACAACGAATTTCGCTAATTAAAAAAACGAAATCGAATGCAAGAAAGATGAAAAATTACGCATTCATAATCCAACTGTAATAAACTGTAAATTAACCACGCCCCCTACATGATTAGTTATCATTAACATTAAAAATTCGGCGAAGAAACGTAACCAACGCGGATGCGGTGTTAAGGATTTATCACTAGTTCAGTGTTCATAAATAACTTCTCGCTGGAAAGGTCAGTTCTCAAGCGGCGGCGGCGCGCGGCGGCTCAAGGCCGATGCACAATTTAGATATATCTGAATCGTGCCCGACCCCACCTGTGCCTGCATTCCCAACGCCGCTTTTTGGATTCTTTGTTAATTGTGTTTACGAGTGCACAGATATACCTACTATTTCATGGAGGCCTTTGTAAGGGTTCAATTATACTCGAGAATCATAAAAATACAAGAAAGAGGATAGAATTAGCAAATTGGCTGTCATGTAACTCTTCGCCACCGTTTTGCACGAAACACAGAAGCAGATCATGTTGCTTTGAACGAATTTGTATTTCTTCACATTTTCATAGCAACGTGCATTTTTGCGAGGCAACATTTATTTCAGTACTAAATGCTTGACATGCTCGTTCTAACCTTTTTCATGAGTGTCGTCAGTAATAGCGTTGTACCTAGGTAACCTAGGTATACCTAATTGATACCTACAAAACAGGGTAACGTAACTTCGTACAAATTCCTGATGCGAGTTACTCGTGGACACGTGACTGTACCCCCGTATGTTTCAAGACCATCCTTCATCCAGTTAAGGCAAAATACAAAGCTATTATAGGAAAATCGATCTGTAAAACTGAGTTTATCTGACCAGATATTATTATATGTTCAGAATTATATTTGTTGACATAAATTTTAAAATTAGCATTTCTGCTGCCAGTGTAGCTTTCATGTTTTGGTAGCTAAACAATCGTGACTTAAACTAATTCCAGTGCCTTGTACTCGTATTATATACAAAATAAATCAACGTATTAGCCAGTATTCTTATAGTATGGTATTTATGTTACATTACGACGTTAATATCTATACAATATCACGCTTTTGAAGTGTGAAATGTGGTATTTATGTATTTATGCGTTGTTTGAAAAAAATCAAAATACAACACTGTATTTTGTAAATTACGCACTTAAATAAGTTTGTTTGCGATCTTTTTAAATTTAAAAAGGATAATTAAAAGGTTGTTAAACTTAAAAGGCCATATCCAAATTTGGCGAACACTCAAATCGGAACTTTAAAATTTTAAATGTCTGAAGTTGCTCAGCATTACAGTAGTTACAAGATGAACGGAGCCTAGAGCTTTTAATAGAAAAATAATGTTACCTTGGTAGACCGTGCAAGGCCGGTCGTTGGTACTGACAGCTTGCGTTCTGCGACTCAGAACTGGAATTGTATTGCTATAGTAATATATCTTCTTGATAGTTTTCTTCCAATAAAACTAGTGGTGATTCACTTCCTACAACCATTTTAATGAGCCACTTTTGCCATGATTTTCATGATTATCTTTAATGATGTTGAGACTTTTGATTTAATGCTAGTGCCAAGTATATCAAGAAGTATTATTGAATGAAGTAGAAATTAGTTTTACGGCCCCTAAAAGGAAAAAGGTCGAGGAGTCAAATTTTATATGCTTATAATATTTTTTTGAATCAAGTAATTAATAGTTTCTACGGAAAATTAGGAAGTGATTTACTTAAAGCTTACGTTTCCTAATTGATTTTTAGTAATATATAATTTAATTACTTTAAGAGGGTTATAATTTCTATTCTGTCACCGGATGATTTTTTTATGAACGCCGGTGGACTCTTAGCCTTTATCATACATGATGTTAAGTATTTATAAGGCTGAAGATGAAAGCGAGCCTCTCGCGATACCCTCAATCACTGAGGAACTGAATCTTATCTCTAACTGCCGTAACTCAACAATGCTGAAAACATTGTTGTTATGGCGTCAAACTTAGATAAGATGGTGCTAGCTAGCCAGGCGGACTTACATTAAGTCCTACCACCAACCAAACCGAATACAATGCACCCCCACTGGGAATCGAACCCGGGATGACCTTGGGCCTGATACCGTGGTGGTTGTATCACTAGACCACAGAGGCGGTTAAAATCTATCATCAAGTACACTGGACAACTAGGACAAGCTGAGTAAATTATTTTTTAAAACATATTAAAATTCTTATCTTCACTTCTCATCAGGTTCCCATAGGGCTTATGTTCGTGAGTGTACTCACTTTGAAAAGAGTTATTAAAAAGCTATTGTCCAACTTATTGTCTGGAGAGACCGTTTCCACTTGTCTTGTTCATGATGTCAATATTAACTATCGGTAAAATTGTATTGATTCTGTGAGACTATAAAACATGTTATTGCTTTAAATAGGAGAAGTTATTGATAGGTAGGTAGAAGAAACTGTTAACTGATAACAACCTGTTTATTCCATTAAGTTTTAGCTAAGTTCTTTATGCCAGACGAAAGCAAGTTTTCAGCTGACTAGTTTGTGTCAGTAATATTTAGGAGATAAGTAACAATATTTCAGCTAACTTCTGAAAAGAATTTGTAATTAAATTACGTTTTAAAAATACGTTTTATATTATAGTTTACTTATGTTGTCAGTCATACATTAACTAAAACAAAAAGTATTTGTAAACTAATTGCAAAGTTTTGTTTCAATCATTCTTTACGTAACATAATATTAAAATTGTCCAATAATTCATAAATGCTATCTTTGACTTCCAAAACAATATTGTGTGTTATTTAGACAACACTTACGAGATGATATCTTACAACATACAAAACACACCTACAATAAACGTTACTAGCTAGCTAACATTCATTTGTTTTAAACTAGGTATTTTAAAACAATAAATAATAGGTATTTTCATCGGCATTAAATTTATTTGATGGCAGCCGATGTTAATGGTCATCGTAAATAATTATTCCGCAAAATATATGATTGTAACTCTACCCACAATCAGATTGCAGGAGAGTGCGTGGGATTTGCGTTAGACGGATGCGCATGCGACTAAGCCCATTAATAATATCTCTATTTACTTAATCGTTTTCTAGTGTACGAGAAACTATTAGATTTTATACTGCTGACATTTATTCTGTGCGAAAATTATTCTAAAGTTAATAACAAAGGTGAGTGAACTAACGTAACTAATTTTGGTTTTGTACAAAGCTGTAACGTATAATATCTCACTTTACTGGAATAAAGTACCTATCTTATTTATTTTAATTCAGAACTTTATTAATTATGTCGTATATTTATAATTATTTAATTAAAAAATAATAGCAAGTTTATTACTCGTTATATTGCACATCGACAGAAGCTATAAATTGAATAATCACTTTGAAATGTAGTTAGTGAAACAAGTGTTTTATTGGTTGTAAATTAATAAAATAGTGTGATAAATATAAATGCTTTGATTTTAATAATATGAATATATTTTTGTATATTATTACACTAGTAACAAATGAATACGTTGAATCGAGGAACTTCGCGGTAGACTAGTGGAGATTTTTTAAAGAGTCTTGTTTAACAATAAGTAATAACCCCCACCAAAACGGTACCGACGGAAGACCAGCGCTGGCCAAAAAGCCAAGCATTATGCTGAGTCGGTACCGTTTTGAGACAAACTGTGTTTTTTTTTCTGTACTACTTTGATGTGTCTTATTGTCGTGTTTGTCCCAAATAAATATAATTTTCTTTCTTTCTTTCTTTCTAATAAATTTATAGAAAAGTTTATACATATCACAAATATAAGAATACTAGCTTTTGCCCACGGTTTCACCCGCGTGGTTCACTTTTGCATTTATAATTTTAGTTAGGATTGGGATTATGAAGAACATTTGACTAAAACTATTATACCTTATTACTTTAAAAAAATCGTTTCCGAACAAAACTTTACTGGTTACCTGGAAATTCCTGTAAGCACGTACTCAAACTCAATACACTAGAACTTTATGTGAAAATTAGTATATCATAAAGTGGCTAGAATTAATTACTAACATAAAACGTTTCCGCTCAGTCTCAGTACATTGTGGTCATTATTTTATTACATGTCAAGCAGGTAGGACGCATCACGCCACGCAATACGCGCCGGCGACGATGGCAATTAAATGAAAAACTAACTGCAATAAATAACTCACACGGGAAGCACCTTTCCAAGAAAGAGCCTTTTTGCCACATCTGTTTTACCACGTCGACGGAACAAATAAAATTTTCTCAACTATTTGGTATCCGCTAGATCCAGCTTTGAGATTTCGCATCTGTAGCGAAAAGATCAGTGCTGTTAAAAGATAAATCTCAAATTGCCATACGCAATTAGGTAAATCGAAACAGAATTGAAAATAAAAAAAATATAGTCTCGATAATTGTTGTTGTCTAAAGTACTTAAATGAAAGATTTAACCACGTATGGCTCGGACTATCTGAAACAAAAAGTAATTAAAATAAATAAAAATATCGCTGGATTTACTAATGTTCTTAAACATGCAAATAAACAGTATTTCACTACCAAAGAATTATTTTCGCTACAAAAAGTGCTATTCTGCTAAACTCAATCTTAAATTCATAAAAATTCTTTCAGTACTTTGATACTACTAAAGAGAACAAAAACGTTTCCCATAGAGTCGAAAGTCGAAATTAGATAGAGTATCTTTTAAATCTATCTGGAAAGGCAGAGGCTAAGTGGATAGCCGTGTCCCATCACACTGCGTATTTAAATGCATATACACTACACTACTTTTATTTTTATTTTGTAATCATGTTTAGTCGCCTACGTTTCCTAAAGCATCCTCAGTATGCTTACGATAGTTATTTGTTAGTATCAAACAAATAAATAAGAGGGAAGGATCTTGGGAGGTAGGAAGGGAGGTGGATGACCTCCGTGGTGGAGTGGTACGTTCACCGGTTTCATGGTGTCGCCCACTCTGAGGTCCGGGGTTGGAATCCCGCTAGGGGCAAATGTTTGTATGATGAATACGAACATTTGTATCTGAGTCATGGATGTTTATATATATTTCTACACATAAATACTTCAATTATGTATAATTATATGTATTATCTCCGTAACCCTAGTATCCCATAACACAAGCCTTACAGTGCTTACTTTGGGGCTAGGTTAATTGGTGTGAGTGTAAGAAATATTTATTTATTTATGTGTATGTTCATCATAGTTTTCCAACTCTCGCTCCTATAAGAATAAAAAAGTAACGGTTTAATTATGAAATACATATTTAGAGCAATGTCTACCAAATTCAGGTCAACATTTTACGCACTTACAAAACGAATGGGAAATCTCATTAGTTGATGCCAGAATATAAAAAGAAATTAATAGGATAGGTGTGATTCTAGCATTTTATTGAATGTTACACAATATGTTGTCAGCTTTCATGTCCAATAGTCAATAAATTAATTATCCAACTTACATTATAATAGCGGCCGCTCGCGTTTTCACCCACATGATTCCCGTTCCCGTGGGAATATCGGGATAAAAAGTAGCCTATGTTACTCTTTGGCTGCTTAGCTAGGGCGTGAAGGAAGGACAAACATACACACTTTCGCATTTATAATATTAGCTATGATAATAATTTTTGGTTGAGCGTCTAATCTAAGCTTTTGTTATCAACTACCTACCTTACAAAAACAAGCATAATGTTGTACCTACATTGATGAAACTTGTATTACCCTGATTACAGTCCTTCAGAATTAGAATTAGCTTTTACAATAAAATAAAAATAAAAATAAATCTCAGTATGATTATGATATCAAAGTCGCACTTGTTTCGAGGAATTTGACGAATTGCCCATACCCTGCTCATGCCCGTTTTTTAATACGCCCATGCCATTCAAATATCGCTCATAATGCTAAGTTCAATGATTTCAATATCAAAAGCTATGTCAGTATTCATTGCTGTTGATTCATGTTTATGTATGAAATTATTTATTAGATACCAAATAAATTAATAATAAACATATAAACATACTACACTACCTTATACTAACTATAACAAGAAAACGCCGTCCAACTCGCAGCCGCGTGGCATAGTACCAAGAACACTGGCGCTGTTGCCCCGCTGAATACATAGACTCAGCCGCTGGGCAAGATAGGCACCAGCTCTCGGGTCTCCTGAGGCGTGGACCAGTCTTGTGGAGATATCTTTCATAAACTTTTTTGAGTCCGACGACCAAGGGCCCATTGTCTTTACTGCAAGCGCCGTAAACTCGTGGCTTACTGAGAGCGACGCATACTTGCGGCGCTTGAGGAATTGAGCTTGCTCCGCCGCGGCTCCAGCTCTTGAGGACGTACCACGTATATGGGAAGGACCTAAGGTGTCTACACAGGTTGCATCCCATACCAAGGTACGCCCCAAGCACCAGGGCACTAACGACGCACCATCGGGTCTTTTACCATCATCCCTGAAAAAACCACAAGGTTCCAGAGATGATGGGATCGAAACAGTGTCAAGGGCACGCTTAACTATATCGTTCATCGCACCATGCCGAAAGGCGCGACCTGCGCACAGCTTAGCACCTAAGCGTAAACAAATGGAGATGCGAAGGGTAGCGGGATCGAGGATGGTACCTAGGTTGTGGGAGGGAAGAACGTGGAGCCAATGTCCGGATTCTTTTTCCGAGACTGCTAGTAGTCGGGCTCGGTCCGGGTCATCCGGACAAGTAGCCAGAAGCTCTGCGTGAGCTGCAATGAGAGCTGGTGACTCCCAAGCGCTCTGGTGTTTCAGATCAAAGGGACAATCCTCTTCCGGGAATGAAGCACTCCACGCAGATCTGGCATCCGACAAGCATGACACCTCTCCGTCAACGAGTGTAGGGCAGTTTAATAACTCGCTGACGAGTGAGAAGGTGCTGTAGGCGGAGGACAGGAAAGCAGGGACACTAGAGGTTGTGCGTAAGCTCAGCCCACTATATCTAATTGGAAGAGTGGCTTGTTCCCAGTTGCGATCTTCAAGTTGTAAATTTATTTTATGTTTATGGTGCTTTTATATTTTCATACATTTTACGTGATTAATGTAAATCAGGTTAAAATCTCCTCAAACGTAGTTTGACACCTATTTAGGTGTCTAAGTATTTACTTTGCCGAAGAAACTAAAGTGTTTTTTACAGAGCTTCATCACTTATCACAATGTATTGACTACAATCACTGGTGCTAAACATACGTAATAAATAAATAATATCTCAATCTTTACAATTTAATTCAAAGAGTTAATTGCAATTATATGATTACAATGGGTTCATGTTATGGTACTGCCTTTGTATTATATACCACATAATACAAAGACAATACCATAACATGAACCCTGCTAGAATATCGCAATTTAACCATATCTAAAATTTTCAAAGAAAACAATTTATAAAATTTTCATTGAAAAGTAAAAACAAAAACAAACGAATTCTTTGCATATTAAACAAACATTGAGATTGAATAATAATTAAAAACATAGATAAAAAATAAAAAAAGGCTTTAAATTTTCCCGTTATAAAACGGTTTAGTCAACATAATTACATCGTTATATTTTACTAAAATACTCATACATGAGTTTATAAATCAAATATATTATGATCTCTAAGACTTTTCTGACCTCACGTGCCTTTATCACGTCTACATCGGTAGCTAGAAAAAGTAGCACGCACGCGGGATCATCACAGTAATAATTTTGCGAGACTAATCGGCCAAATCTTTTCTACCAAGTTTCTACCTAACGAATATTCTAAGCTTTTGAGTAACTACAAGAATTTATTTATTTTCAGACTGCAAAATTTATTGTATTTTCAAAACTATTCTAATGAATCAAATAAATTAGTAATCTAGGTAGCTAGTTTCCACGAAATATTCATAAATGAGAACAACGTGTATTTACTGTTAACCATGATGTGCAAAATGCCAGTCAGCCGCATCAAAGACACAATTTTTTAACTACTAGACAGACAGTGGCACTTCGGTGCTAAAAGAAAATGTGAATATTTATTCTGAACTTCTATTTGTACCAGTTACCGTATTGGCAAATCACGCGTTTGGCCATCGTCTCAAATAAAACAGGACACGTACATGAATGTTCGTGACATTTTAAATTGTAGCTTCCATCTGACTTTGTTCGTTTTGAGGTCAAATGTGGTTTGAGTTAATTCTTTTTTTTATATTTGGTCAGAGCAATGGCTTTTATTGTTGAAAGTTTAAAGTAATAAAGACAAGAGACCCACGAAAAGGCTGGAGCTTTCTTCGTGTTGACGTGGCCTAGATGGGATTCAAAGTCACATCAATTTAGAATCTAACTGTTTCCAATCGCTGGGCTCTCGCATGCCGAAGATTGACGCCCGGCCCTAATAATAGAGGAGCCTCGGTGCGATATCAATCGCTAACTGTTCTTTGATTGAACATTACTTGGGCCACAGTTAATTATTACCGATTTGGCATTATGCTCTGTTCAATTGAATTCCATTTGCTTGGTATGTAGGCCGCAGTACCTGTAGCAAAAAAGGTCGAAAATTTATGATTTTAAAATTTTTGCATTTTACAATGCTATTTTTCTATTTAAAAAAAAAAAATCATTTGATGGTCGAAGATATTGTTTTGAACTGAAGATATCGGAAATCGCGTTTGTAGTGTATTAGTAAATGTGCAACTTCAGGTTTGAATAACCGTGAAGTTAAATAAGAAGTAAGCACGACATCAGGCTGAGAAATGTTGTACTAAATTTGAAGAAGATGATTATAGCATGGAGTGAATTATATAAAGCATTACGAACAAATACAAACTATTGCAGATGCCCTAAAGTTCACAAGCAACTGATGAAATGATTTCGTAAGTTCGTACTAAACGGTGAATGCACTTGAGAACTTATTTGCACGGGCTCGGGCGCTGTTCGTCCCAGATCCTACTTTATTAAACGACACAATCACGAATTCTGCACACGATTCGCCTCTCCATCAAAGATAAACATTCACTCTACGATCTTGGCGTGCATTATGGCCGTCCATTGGCTACGTACCGTATGGTCGAACTGAAAGACTCATTTACGACCATGAAAAGCCAGTCGGAAACAATGTTCATTGTTCCTTTATTGTAAACTCTACAAGCTAATAAACAAAATAAAACACTTGGTTAAGTTCTCTCTGGTATTAAGGCGAACGAATGTACAGGGTATATGTCTTCGGGGAAACCAGCTTGGACGGCTGTGTTGATTATTTTTAGTTTAGCGGCGGCGAAGATCTTGTTGTAAAGCTCCAATGGTCGCGTCACTGATGAATCATCGTCATCGTACTCTACTTCATCGGTCGACGATACATTCTCCTTGATAACGATGACGCCGTGCTCAGATAAAGATTCGATGCATCTTTCTAAAAGTGCGATTAAGTCATAGTCGTTCAGGTGACCGAGCACCCACTGGCACCAGACGACGTCGTAACTTTTTTGTGGTTTAAAGTGTTGGAGTCCGATTTTGTACACCGTTCCGAGCTTATTGTTGTCTTCGCCGATCAATTGTTTTGCGGTGTCGACGAACCTCTCGTCTTGTTCAACCATGTCGACCTTCTGGAAGCGTGGGATCAATAAGTTTTTTGTTATACGACCGATTCCTGCGCCACAGTCAAGTGCAAGATTTGTCGCCGGGGGTTCTTTTAGTTTCAGAATGTCGTCCAAGAATGCCTTAGATCCCTCGATGTCTGTGTCCGAAATATGCCCATAGCCACCGAGTACTCCATCTAGCGTTGCCGGAATGTGAGCCCAATACGATCTGGCTGTTTCGTAAAATTTGCTCTCCGTCATGATTCTGTAAATGGTTATTATTTTGACGTTTTTCCTTCTCTTTCTTAATTAATGGCCTGCTCGCGATGAAATTCACGAATTTTGCCAATGTCAAGTAAATATATTTTTACATTGTCTTAGAAAAATTGTCTATTTTATTCTCTTTGCGTTGACAAAGAGTAAAGAAATGGATGACAACTAGGCACTCGGTATTCTGTTGTTTCGGCATGGAATTATTAAGTACTTACTAGTTGTATGTAGTACATAATAATTCCATAGGTTTACATTTTAGTTTTTTTCAACAACGACAACCAACCTCTTTCTAAAATATAAAAAAATATTTTTGTAAATATTTCCACGCAACGATGTTCATTTACAGTATTATTTATTACTATTCTTAAGTAGGTACCAATTAAGTATAATTAAACATTTATTTTATTTCGAGATGGTTCAATGAGATCCTAACTACTGCGCTTGGGGTCGTGGGATCAATCTCGACCAAAACCAATATTCACGTGATGAACATTGTAGATATAACAAATGCATATTCTGTGTCTAGGTTATATTAATTTACATATTTGTTAGGACTACTTCGTTTTTACACCCTTAACACAAATGCTAAATAGATATCAAAGTGATCAGATATTCACTGGTTGAGGATATCTTTACATCTTTAATCAGGTATAATGACGGCTAAGCATTTCCCCATTATTGAGTTGCCTGATATTAATTTCTGGCATTCTATTGTTGCAGGCTCTCATAACAGCAGTGAACGAGACGCCAGAGGAGGACATCCGAGATGCTCTGAAGGTGCAGACGGAACATCAGCTCGCGTTGGTGCCTCGAGGGCCCAAGGTCGTGAGGGACACGGTCAACTTCAACACCACCATCAATACTGATGATACGGTAAGTTTTAGAAATTTCTTTAGTTTGATTTACGAAATATTATTCAGCATTTTACCTTGAGATGGTTACTACGGGTGCACTATGTGACTTTAACGGATACTTTTACGATTACGGCAAATGTATGAGATTTGACAGAGTAAACGTAATAGTAACCTTAAAAATAACTGGGTGCAACCCGCCGTTAATGTTTTGTATGCGATGTTCTCTATGATATAGTAAACAAAAGCTATTACAAGTAATATGTTAGTTATTATCTAATATAAGCCTCATTAATGAGCTTTTTTGCGATTGAGATCATTTAAATTTTATCAAGATTTCATATCGTCATATAAAAGACATCAACGACTGCCTTGCTATGCTTGCTATGCTATGCTTGCTATGACATCTATGAGAATTGTCGAGGTTTATTTTTGTTTTAAATTACCTAATTCCTATAGTTGATATGAAAGTATAATTATAAATATTATCTATAGCTAATTATGGAGAAAAGTAATTCTACTAATATTATAAATGCGAAAGTATGTCGGTTTGTTTGTTCCGATTTCACTAAAAAATTACTGAACGGATTTGGACGAAATTTGGTAATGTAGGGACTCCAAAATAAGTCCTCCAATACGTAAATATCGTAGGTTCATCCTTAGGTTCATTCTCGTGGTAATCTATAACTATAGCCAACGTCTTTTTCCAAAGGCTAATTTATCTGCATAACAGTTTCAAAATGTTATACAAACTGCATTAATAAATAAATAAAAATAAAAATGTTTATTTATCGGACAACAGGATCCATAGGTGTTAGTTTACATACAAACTTAATAACTAATAATTAAGTACTTACCTTCGCATTTAAAAGCGAACTTGTGAAGAGGTGTGAAGTTCTTTACGTAATACATACTTAATTCCTTATTTCGAGACTGTGCAAAAATATGTAATGAAATATTTTAGGTGAAGTTTTTAATCCTAACTAATATTATACATGCGAAAGTGTGTTTGTTTGTCCTTCTATAACTAAGCAACCAGTCGACTTGATTTTTGGCATAGAGTCAGTTGAAAGGACGGAAAGTAACATAGGCTACTTTATCCCGATATTCCCACGGGAACGGGATCCGCGCGGGTACTACTAGATTATCTGTATTTTTAGGTGGAACTGCGTGCATTGAGGCCTGATGGAACTATAGTAACGGAGACTAGACACACGAAAGAGCAAGAACGGCTTGGTGACGAGGAATTGTCTAAAGAAGAGGTAAGATTTTTGTTTTTTACAGTTCAACTTAATACTTTATTAATTAGTATTTTTGTACAGACTGATACAAAATCAATCAACATAAATGTGAATAATCCAGGCAGATACACAATAAATCTTTAAATGTGTAATATATTTAAGAAGATTACTATTTAATCAATTGACATTTTTAACAAGGTACCTTAAATCGAAAACCATTTCGAGATTTTTACATTTCTAACACCGTACATATTTTTTCGGATTGTTTATTCAATTATTTGATATGCTGATGTTTGAAGGACATTATTATCTATCTTTACTATTCAATCAATTACGGATGTTTGTATGGCGTTATTAATCTACCTTTGAAGCTCAAACGTAGCGTTAGGTACTTATGTAACGAGGTTAATTTCATCATTAGTTATGCAAATAAACTATATAAAGTAATTTATTTTGTATTTTAAGGTTAAACTGAATTTTGCAAGTTGAAAATCTTTGTTTTAGGCAAAGTCTCTGCGCAGTGATCAGAGCCTCGTGGAGGAGACTGGTGGGACTGAACGACGGAAGAGGGTTGATCTAGAGCGCAGCACGGATCTGATGGCGGGAGGTCTCAGGGTGGCCACACAGCTCCATTCACGATCACGCACTGAAGAAGGTGGGCAAAGAAATTAATAATAATAATGATATAAATTATACTATTATTGATTATTCTAATGCCCGATTTACATTGGTCAAGTACAATGGTGGCCGGCGAGCGCCTGAACAGACAGCGGGATAAATAGAAAGCGATTCTATTTTAATCCACAAGCCAAGTTGACTCGCCACTGACCGATTGCTTATACCACTGTACTTATCAATTTCACTAAATACTTGACCAATGTAAATTTGGCTTTTAAGACAAAAAATATAAAACCTTTTTGTTTACAGTCGAAAAGGAAGGACAACCAAACATGGACGATGACTGGGACAGCCTGTCAGTGCGTATGCGACGACAGCGCCGCCTACGGCATAGTGGTGAGTAGCGGCTCTAAATGAATGCTTTTTAATTAGTTCTGCTACTCTACGGTAGATGGCGCTATCACAAATGTTGTATATTAGCTTTGTAGATGGCGCTTTAAGTCAGTTTGACTCAAACATATCGTATTTGTCAGACTTAATAGACTTCATAGTATGTGATCAAACCAACATATTCGATGGAATGTTTGAATTAAACCATCTGAAAGCTAGAATCAAACCGTTTAGGCTGTCTCGGAGTCCTCTCATTTCAGTTGCAATTTGTGCACTTATTTTACCTCATAGGCAATGAATGTGTTTTTCAATAGTGTGGCATTATTAAAAATATAATTTTAATTTTAACTTCCAAATTTTTTTAAAGATGGAATGATTTTTATTGGGTAGCAAGTCGACTAATAAATGATTGTCAAGAGTCTAATGATTTTGATACAGTTTCAGGATCAACAGACATATTTTTTCTTACTTTTCCTTGAATTCGAATTAATAAAAAAAAGAATAAATAATCATTTATTAAGTTGTGACCAATATAATCAACCAATCGAAATTTCTTTCCTCATCCTCAGAGTGGTTCTTGCGATTTTTATGCTAATAGTTTTTGTCCGAACTAATTAAATATTTTATTTAAAAGTAGGTTGCCTTGAATTCTTCCGTGTTACCATTGTATATTAGTTAGGCTACAGTCCTGTAAGGCTTTGTATTGATCTTTAAGTTTAGTTTAAGCCCACACTTTAGTTCAATAAAACCAAATACTATAGACACTTTGGTTGTTTGTTAGTTTTATTTTTGTACTGAAAAATTCATAAATTCAAAATCGCACAATAGAAAATATATGGAAAGCTTCTGTTTTGCGCAAGGGTGTCGACGCGTGTCAAAGTCACACCTTGATTACGCCACATCTGGCATTGTTGGCTTTAAGGTGTTGTCCGGAAAAAATTTTGACAGGTTGCTCTCTAGCCCATCGCTTACATTAGTTTTCGAAAATACACTGAGAGCTAACAGCACAGATCTATATCGAGATAGACGGTAAAAGTGTACGTACCTTGCGTGTCAAAAGTTTTATCCACGGTCAAAGTTTTACGACCTAAGTCATTCCGCTTGAGACCATTGCCATGAAAACACGCGTCACTCAGAAACGAATATGGTTAATTGTGCAGTGCTTTCTTGCAAGACCTCGTCAATAACATTTCCACATCACTAAATCATGCTCGTGAAGTCATCGTAGGTACGAAAAGTTCGACACGCTAGGTTCTCATACAGTTTGAAGTGCTCTTTTCGTCTATCTCGATATAGGTCTGTGGCTAACAGTAACAACTAGCACATTCTATTTACTCCCAGTACAGCATGGGAGGAGGTATTTAAGTCGTCAGCCATTTTAACATCCCCACTGATAGGGCGATGGCCTTCCTTATAAATGGACAAAGAAAATGGGTCATGACCCACCACGCGGGCCCAATGCGGATTGGTGGGTTTTTTGGCCCTCCGAAGCACGGAGGAACTCGATATAATACATTTTGGTCACTCATACTGTGATCGACCATTGCGAAAGTTGCTTAACAGTTACAATTGCAAGTCAAGCGCGCGAACCACTGCGCCACTGCGCTTCTATAATATTTATAATACCTTGCGTCTAATAAAATAAAATTCTTGCCATACCTATCTATACTATCAAGAAGTAAATCAGTGTGTCTAAAGAATCTGATTTAAACACGTAGTCGCCTTCCTACTTCTAATACGTCCAGGCATGTATTTAAAGTCTGCCCACGGAACGACGTCGGTTCTTTTAAGGAAACTAGTATTAGCCGGTAATTAATTCATATTATTTTAATTGTCCTAGTTAAAATGTCATATAGACGTAATCTGCGCCTACTGCGTGTATCGGTTTCCTTAAAGCTCTTGAAAACTTTAAAATATTGTTTTAGGTAGGTAATTCCCGAACTGTGAGGAAAAAAATGTTATCAAAGTTGTGACGTCCCAACAAATCTAAGTTTGATATTTGTTAAAAAAAAATACCCACCGCGCGATCTTTCTAGTGTTCTATCTTCGTGGTAACATTTTATAGTTTTAAAAGGTTGTTGTTTTCCCAAATAAAGATAAAGGACAAAGCTATACACTGCGTGTAGCGCCAACTCGCTTAAATTATTACTTTAACATTCCTCAACAGCTCGTTGGTATTCACGTTGTCTTTATTTATTAAAAGAACATCTTAAGAAACATTGGCTTTCCACCGATCAGTGTTGATTTTTATAAATGTTGGTATCGAGAAGGTAGAGCATTTTATCATGACAAATACTTACATTAAGTATTTGTGAATAGAGGTCTAAAGCTCAACGATCTATATTCTAAGCATACATGAATTGTAAGCAGCAGTAAAAAATAAACAGATATAGATAACATTACACATGCACTTATCCTATATCTAAAACACGGTTTTTGTAGTGTATTTGAAATTAATATTTTACTTAACTAAGTATTTGCACAATTTTTAAATGCTTTTAGCACATATTAATTGGTAATGTAGTAATAGATGATGATTTGACCTACTCTACTATTTGTACGAAGTTTACCAATGATTTCACTTTCCACAAGTGTCGTTATTTGCGTCTAAAGTTTATAAACAAGCCAAAGAAGACTTAAGTGGGCAATTTAAACGTACCACATCCATCTATACCGATTATGGACAGTCATTGGGCCTACGCGGTACGGAGGTCGCTTGTCACACGATTCTGACTGTATTTCTGTTTGCACCATGATTTGGTATTCTGATAGGCTTTGTTTCATTGTAAATCATTTGTGTACGGCTATCAGAAGACTGACAATTGTCCTGCGGTAGATCACTACGCAAAAGTAGTTACAAAAGTGTCTCGAACATTTTGTGTTTCGTATTTCAGATAGCAAATGCTCAGCTTAATATAGAATACAACAGTGGAACTAGCACTATAAAGTATTCGAATACAGGTCCTCAGGGGTTCCGCTTTAAGTCCGGTAGGATCGTTGCTCAATAGGAAAACAAACATTTGGTGACGTGACGATACGAATACTTTTTCCCAAGTTTTTCGTCACCAAGGTTTTTCACAGACATTCAAACTAGGAAATATTATATTGGTCAGAGAATAGAACCCACAACTCTATAGAAAAAGTCCCTACCCTCTGCACGATATAACAGACCGTTTCAATATAAAGACAAATAGACGTTTAAAAATAATTACAAAACAATCACTTCGCTTTTAAATTTTATAAGGTAGTCTATAAAACAGTGTTTTAAACTGAATTGAGTCAGAGTTTCTTAATTAACGTAGAAAATAAGACATACATTGCCAAGAGTGATGAGCACACCAGACAGAATCATGTCGTAAATTTCCCAACTGGTCAATCTTGTTTTCTCCTCATCGGCAGAGAGATAAACACCTTACTTTATTGCATGTCAGTCGTTAAACACTTCATTTAGCTTTTGATACTTGAATTCTTACAGCATGAATCGAACTAGTTACATAATAGCGTATTTATGAACGATGTAAAAGTGACCTAGAAATTATTATTCAGACAATTTGTCGCGCTACTGTCTCACAACAGTTAAGTAAAGATGTGTCTGGTGTTTGCATCGCATTGACCTTCGATGGTTTGGCAAACTTATTGACTGAACGGTTACGCCATAGCATTTGTGCGCGCGGCGCCTCGGCACTACTCCGCGAGACGCGGCGCGGGCGCCCGCGCGCACTCACCACCCACTCAGTATACTAACTAACTCTCATCTTCCAGATCACGACAAGGACTACGCTAAACGTCCGCTCGACTTCGACATCGAAGAAGAAACACGCAAGAAGGAGACGTCCAAGTGGCTCGAAAGCCACTTCGGTAGCGAATCCAGATCATCACACGATTCGATAGCGGAAGAAATCGGACGAAAACAGGAACCTGGATTTTATGGGAAAAATAAACCGGAAGACGAGGGATATTACGGAAAAACTTCGTCATCCGTTCTGCCCCCGAAAGCATACGGAGATCGCGTCCTTAGAAAAACTAAGTCATCAACCCCTTCAGACGAACGAGCACCTGCTCCTGTTAATAGGACAGGAGGATATTTTAAAGGAGTTGCAGATTGGTCTCAACGACGCGCCAGTAAACCCAGGATGCCTGAACCACGGAGTTCTTCGCCTTCTCCACCGGCAGTACGCTCACCATATGCCAGTGACGACAGGTTAAACGGCTCCTCCCCGAGACATGTATACGGGAAGCGCGATTCGCCTCAAGGAAGGTCATCACCTATCGGGCGACGTCACCCGCCTTCGCGCGACGATTCCGCCTACGTGTCGTCATCAACAATGCATAGTCCACCACGTGGTTCTCCTTTCCGCCCATTGGAAGCGGACCGATCCTTCCGCGAGCCATCTGTCGAAGACGATTACCGACCTATAGCGCCCGAACGAAAACGACATTCTAAAAAGCGATTGTCTGAAGAGCACAGGTACGATAGTGGTTACAGGAGTTCATCGCGCAACGAGAACTCAGGACGTTCTCGAGACAGTCGCGAAGAAGGGGCTACAGAACCACCCCCTGACTATTCTCCGCCAAGGGAGCGCCGCGGAAGTTCGGATAGGGATCGCACGCCACCTCGTCGTCGTGACAGGGATGAGCGAAAGCAGAATCAAAAGACACGTTTCGCCGATAACGGCCGTCGTCCATCTCCAGCTAGAAAATCAGTTGGTTCCGCAATTGGAAACTCGATAAGAAAATTGGTTGGGAAGATTCGCTCAGCGTCTGCAGAGCGGCGGGCGCGCTGGCGCAACTCTCGGACGCCGTCGCCGGAGCACTCGTCGCGCACGTACAAGCAGTACGGCGGTGAATTGTCGCCGCCAAATGCGCCCCCGCACCGCTACTACCTCGGGGAGGACCCTTTCGCACCCAGCATCTACGGCCGCGAGCACAAATACGAAGGCAGTTCGAGACGAAACGCCGCTCCTGACGCTCGCGACCACCGTGAACGGTAAGTTACATTCGCATTGTTATGGTAAACTAGTAGTCAATTAAGGCGATTAGAACACAGTGCCAGCGTGCGAAGCATATCCTTTTAAGTGCACGTTTGGATCATAGCCCATTAGAATAATGATATCCATTTTGACCGTGACTACAAATCGCTTTATAGATTTAGTATATTGATTAAAAATTAAATGGGCCTTAAATAGAAGCTTGTCCTACAACAGACCCGTGCCGCCGCCTACGCGGAGGTTGGAAGTATAAAGTTTAATGAATACTCCTTGCTTTATTAACATAAGGTTACGGCAATATACTGGGCCCCAAGTATAATAAACGCGGTCTGCGCCACTGTGCTCGTGATGTAGGTTACTTTAACAGTATTTCAATAAATATATTTTTTGGAATATAAAGCTTCAAGTGAAAATGTTTGTTTAACAAAAGATTCCGTTATTCATGTCATTAAAGTTATCATATTTAAATGATCGACTAACGCGGCTTAATTATTCTAATGAGGAATCAGTTGGTTAGATAAAGCTCAGGAGTTAGATTTTAAATGTTGTTTAGTTTTGACACATTCTAAATAAAAATATTGTGCTCAGTTTATGGTTTAGGGTCCTTGAGTTTGCTTTTAAAAAGTATTGCTATTGGTGTTAAAAGCCTTAAAGTTGACATGAAATTATAGATATGGGCAAATGCATTTTCATTATTTTCATATTTCTATCAAAGGCAAATAATTAATTTCGTATTGAAAAGATAGTAATAAATACAGAAATGGCACTATTTAATCTTGTTTGTAGATATTGTGTGATTATTATTCTCTGGTCTTACCTTAAACTTGAAAATTGACTTTGAAATCTACTTTATTGTTTCGGTGCTACGAGCAAAGTTAGATTATTAGAATTGCCACAAACAGATTAAGCTTCTTTTGAACAGAAAATTGGTAAAAAGATTTTTTTTATCCAAAACATTAAGACAATTTAATGAAAAGGACTCTTACTTGTCAAAGTTTTCAATAAGATTTTGCGTAATATTTATTTTTACCTAAATGTCGGTGTAAAACATGCATTGCCTTGATAATTAATAGTAAATGTAAACAAAATATTCATAATTTGCAATAAATAAAAGATGTTTCCATTTCAATAAACCTGCGATTTTATAATAAAATGTTGAAATATATGACCAAGATACATTTTAATTAAGCGTCACCATTATATAGAATTCAGCATAATAAGATAGAATTTTGGGCAAAAGTATGTTTATTGAAAGTTAAAACGGTTTATCCGTTTTAACTTTTAATAAACATACTTTTTACCTAATGCAAAGATGAATTGTAGTAGATAATTATATGCTCTTTAATATAGATTGTAATATAAAGTAAGTAGTTTGAATCATGACAAGACCGTTTACAGGATTGATAATAAAGTGCAGTCGTGCAGTAAAAGTAGCAAACATGATTAGTAGTTATAGTAGATTTTCATGAGAAACCATGATGAATGTGTCAGACGAAAACCGCGCAAATGTCAATTCATATCAATCACTGTGCTCGTTCCGGCATATCTTGCCTTTTCGATTCGCGGTTATCCATGGGCCTACCTTAACGGGTATATAAGTATTTTCTCTTACAATGAAACCCTTATTTAGTGTTACTCTTGACTGACTCATGTTTGCCCAGGGAATCGGTCTTCACATAACTAGTGTCTGTTCTAAATGACTCATTGCTAAGAAATGTTAGAACAACAGGTGCTTATTCAGTGTTGATTGCTCGACTTAATGCAAATGAGTTTGGTACAATTATTTATGTCGTCTTATACGGAGCAGTGTGATGTTTCTTACTCGTTTTTGCGCAGTCTCCGCTTATTAATTAAAACACCCACGTTAACTATTATAAATTACAAGCAGATCAAGTCGTAAACAATCCGATTCGCTCCGTTGATTTGCTTCGGATCAAAGTCAGGCGTGTATACTAGTTTAATATAAGTAAACAAAGCACGTCGTTATGTGTGTGGGATGAGATTCCCCATTGAATCCAATTACTAAAAGACATTAGGTATTACAAGTTTTTATACTTACTTCTTCTTCTTAAGATAACAATAAGTATACGTGGGCGGAGCTTATTTCGGGCATGATAATAATGTTGGATGATGTTTAGTCAATTATGTTTTTTCCACATTCCAGGGGCCAGTTCTCGAGCACACTGGGTCGATTCAGTCACTCCACAAGTAGACTGAACCCGAACAGCGAGCCCGAAGAGGACTACATACGCAGTGCCCAGACGTTACCGCGGAAATTGCACGAGCGCAAAGAAAAACCCACCGAAAAGCCGAGTTCCAATAAGTATTGGCACCGATTAACACCAAACAAGCGATCAAATAGTGCTGTCAACATATCCAATAACGTTTCCTCGTCACCTGACGGCAAGATCAACGGCTACCCACCCGGGCCTGCCAAGCCGGCGCGGACGTACAAGGCGCTCAACAGGAGCAAGAGCTTTGCTATAGGAGCACCTGAACAAGAGACTCACCCTCGTTACATATCAGGCATGAACCGAAATTATTCAACTATGTATAAATCCAATCCTCATCTGAGTCGTCTTGACGAAACCCCTGAGCAATTGAAAAGCCCCGGTATTGTGTCTATCATTAATCGGAGTCAACGCGACCTCGCTGATGCAGTCTCCAGAGAAACTGAACGCAGACGGGATGGTTTATTCGGCGCTAGATATGGGAAAACGACTCCTTTAACAAACGGACATACGAATGGATATAAAACACACGACGAAGCAGATAAGAAGAAAATCTTCCTCAAAGGTCTCCGAGAGAGGGCACCTGAATTATATCAAACTTTGCACGCGGATGATGAGTCTGATGGCAGTAGGCTTTCATCAAGATATGGCACACCGTCTCCACTATACAAAGATCGGATATCCGAAGAACGTAAAATACCCTTGTACAAAACGGAATCCTTGAATAGAGAAACTAGTCCATTTGTGTCTCGCCTGGAAACAAGGCTCAAATCTCCAGCTATAAGACGTGGAAGTAACAGCAGTGACAATTATTCAGAAACCTACAGGTATCAAACTCGTACTGGGGATCCAGAGAGACCAAGCATAACGGATACAGTAGAAACGATCAGCAAAAAGGTTCTGCCATCAAGAGATGGCCGTTCAAAAGAGATAATCGAATCCAGGGAAGTAAATTCAGTGACCAAGAGTAGAGGTTTTAAAGGAGAGCCATTACCGAGTATAAAATACGTAGAAAATGGCATAAGATCGTCACCTTTGGGATATGAGTCGAAAAATGGATCAATACCACTATATTCAGAGCGAAGGAGTAGTAACTATAAAGTCATGGAGAAAATAAGAGATTATTGAGTGTTTCGAATCATCGCACCATTGATTGTAAATGTATTATGCCATATTTTGAATTAAGACATTATGTATTAAACGTAGAAACAAAGTCAATTTGCAGACTGACTCTTACGCTTTAGATATTAAGTTATCTAATTGGAATTACAAAGAATAACATTTGTTAATCTTGTGTAAGCTGCTTTTTGTTATTATGTAAAAAGTCATAGCTTTACTAATTTTATTCTAATTTTGGGTATAATCCGTCCAGTGTAACATTTGTAACTGTATTTTATAAGTTATTTCTATTGACAGCATCGACATTGTGAATAGATTTAATATTATGGTTAGATTGAATTTTAATATGTTAAAAAATTAATGATGTAATTTCATAAGATTTTATAATCAATGTATCGATTAAAATATAATGTGTTAATACGCACTAAAATGTGTTTCTTATGAGTTCCCCACAACGTAGGTTCATTTTGAGACGTAATAATAATAATAATCGATCATTAAAATTTGATAAACACGCATAAAATCATAAAATACGCGGTTATGTATTATTAATATTCAAATTGTAAGTATGTTAATTAATTGAGGCAAGATTTTGTCAAATTTACACATTTTGGGGTTTTGTCGTGAGAACTTAGTAGTACTTATTTTGTTTCTTCCACAAAATACAGAAAGTCTTGTTCTTAAGGATAGAAGTATAATGCATACTATTTTATATGGGAACCATTGTCGCCTCACGCACACAAGTAAGCGTATATTCACATTGTCAACAATTTAACGCTGATATGCGATTCTTCTAGGAAAACGTAAAAAAATGAACTTAGTAAACTATACATGGAAATCTAGGCTTTATTACATAACGTAATGGACTAGTTTACACGTCAATATTTAGCCGTTACGTCGTGCAATGTTTGCACAATGTTTCCAGAAAAAGATGAATTTTGCACATTTAAATAATCATTAGGACGGTATTTTTTAACTACAAAATCCTCACAAGTTTGCTTTTTGCTTTAAAAAAAATACCTATAAATATGAACGCAAAATTAATGAATAAAAAAATACAAAATCGGTTTTAATTTCTTTGATTGACTTGAATGACAATGACAAAATGATTGTGACTAAAGTGCGTTTAAAAACATGTCCTTTCCACACAAACAATCCTCCTATTGTACCAACAAACCGGTAAAGGAACTTCAGTCAAACGTACTTTACATTTTTCTACTAATATATCGATTTTTATGTTAGTACCTAATTTACATTTACTAATATTTTTCTATGTACGAGTATTCGAAGCTAAACATTCCAATGTGTACAGACATATTTAAACTTATTCACTAAGACATTCACCAAGTCGTCGTGGTGTATGTTAACAATCACTGGTGAATGACCGAAATCTTCATGGAATGGATAAATTTCGGACATTCCCCAGCTGTCTTGGTGGATGTTAAGAGACACCGGTGTATCTAAAGACAATGGCACTGCACTTCGGTCGGACACACAGTAAAAGAAACAAAAACAGAAATGTTTTTTTTTCGTTTTGATTGTTTTTTTATATTTTTATGTTTGCTATAATTGCTAAACAGATTTCAGTTACAGTCTATAAATAGACTGGATTAAAATATAGGATATATATATTTTTCAAATATTCCCACGGGAACTGGAATAACCGCGGGCCGCAACTAGTATATTATAATTAAGTATGTGAATCTTGAAATATCGCGATAGCCGCAGGTTACATATCATATAAACCTCATTAAACCAATATATGACAGGCAATTAGTACACATATCAGTAGTTAACACGACACGTGCTGGCTAATTATCATGAGATAACCGATACATATTAGGGATTCAATGTGATGTTGTATTTCTTTGGAATTTCTCCTACATCTCGGTTAATCATATAACATTGTTTAGTAATTAGATATTGTTAGTCACCATACGATGAGGAGAGTACTGGTGTACTGAGATACTGGTGTGCTCCGTCTTAGTTCTGGCGCCAGTCTCCCACAATCTTCGTCTCCCTTAAGTGAAGGGTAAGATAGGAGACTAAGTTTTAACTGTTAGATTGTTGGAGATAAATAAATGAATCTTATTCTTATTGAGTCATTTAGACTTCACTTAACTCGACACTAAATAAAAATTAAAGAATCAACTATACTACGAGAAATTATAGGGGTCCTACTTGAAATCGAATGCCGTTTGTCAAAAATCTTTCCTCGAAGAATCGTGAAATCGACAAACTATACAGAATCTCGAATGGCGTAAGCTCGACAGATCAATGGACTTTATGATCATTTGATTTCTATGGTCGAATTTAAATTTCTTGTATCATAATAAATTATATTTAATTATTGGACAAAATATGGAACCATAATTATTACCAAATTCTGAGAATCTGATAATGTTAGGCCTTACCAAAACTGAAGAATTTGCTATAATGTTGTGAAAATAATACTAACGTAGGTAGTTAAAAATAGTTGGTATGTGAAATTCGTTAATGTATGTATTGGAACATTCGCACTTATCGTCATTAAATATTTGCGGTCAAATAAGGAAAATATAATATACCAGAAAGTTTGTAGCATCTATCGGAATGGTGCACCTACTAAAATTTTGAGGTCCTAATTTTAAACCAGTAAAACTAAAGTATTTTGAATAGACAAGCAGTTGACCAATAATAGAAATTCCAATTTTATTTTTAAAAATAGTTTCTGTTATCACTGTATTGTTTAGAGTTTCAAATCATAATGATAACGACACATTGCCATTGAACTTGATACGAGTACTATTAGATAACTTTAATTTAGTTTTAATCATTATGAGATCACGCTCATTAAGTATGGTATACACAGTCATAATCTTTAAAATAGTATGATTGAAAATAATATGTATAATTTTATTTTCCGTTTCGTTTAAAAAATATATTACTTTGAAGGTTCGGCTATAATTTAGGGTTTTAATGATTTTAAACATGATTAAAACTTAAATCATTCATTAAACTTAAACGCTAGATTTAAAAAGAATAATTTTCGTTGGCACAAAAAAAGGTTACAAAAAATGGTGCAATTTTTAAAGAAACCAATCAAATAATATTTCATCCTACACGTGAGTAAAGATACATTGTGTTATAGATTATAATT
This sequence comes from Chrysoteuchia culmella, assembly GCA_910589605.1. Lineage (NCBI taxonomy): Eukaryota > Metazoa > Arthropoda > Insecta > Lepidoptera > Crambidae > Chrysoteuchia > Chrysoteuchia culmella. Next base: position 11,596,836 of record OU342651.1, on the reverse strand, counting down.
CGGGTTATCGTAATGACAGAACTCATTAGAGTATAGGTATCGCGCAGAAAATAATTTGTGCGTATATTACGCTGGCATACCGTGTTCGTATTTGGTCAAGGCATGATCATTTTTTAAGTTAAATTTAAGTTACTGTGACATTGTGATAGTGATGGCATAATCAGTTTAATTAAACTTTAGCGCGATAAGATCTATTAACATTATAAAAATGTCGCGAAATCCATTAAGTATCTACTTGTTAATTAGTTTATTAGTATGTTGTAGTCATGCAGCGAACATTCTTTACCTCATTACTTATATAGGTAAATCTCAGTACATAATGCTGAAGCCCATTGGGTTGGAGTTGGCTCGTAGAGGCCATAATGTTACCGTCATAACAGTATTCAAAGAACTTGAACCACCACCGAACTATCACCAAGTATTCGTCGACGAAAAAATTTTCGATGCAATGGGTGAGTTTTATCTTTTTTATTACTTACCTATTCTTATATTTATAAAAGTCATATCAGTACATGCTTAAAACATTAGTTTTATTTCAAGTAGTTTTTAGGATATTAACGCCTAATTACATAAACTTTGTTATAGATTGTAATTTTGATGTTGTAACGATGAATTTTTTGAAAGTACTTATCATTATTCTAATTAATTTCTTAATTATTCTCAAAGTAGTAGAGAATTTGTAAGGATTATTTCATTTGAAAAGATAGTACTAATAATGAAAAAACAACAGCCAATAAGTAAGATTTAACTAAACTGTAAGTATTATTATTATTACGCATAGGCACTTTTGCCTCACTCGCAACTTATTTGTTGATGTGTATAAAAGGTGGATAATAAAGTTTTGTATAATATACAATCTCATAGTTCATTATTGTTTAACTTGCTAAGAATGATTTAAGGTAGAACTACCTTTTTATTAATAAGCAACTCGCTTAACTTCTGTTGTAGTTTTTCCTGTTCTTAAAATGATATAAAAGATAGCAAGTCTATCCGTAAAGATAACCCTTGTAGATTACAATGCCATTATCAAATTGGCAAAAAAGGGGTTATCGTTAAAGTAAAAAAATAATAATACGAACGTGAAATCTCGCCGATGAGTAAGTATCTAGAAAAAGAAGTTAACAGTTTTAGTTTTCGTTACTTACATCCTTACCCTGAAGGTTAATTCTGAACCGAAACAGAGTATAGTATCAAAACAACGTATTGAATCAATATAACACATTATAAAAGAAAATGCGATAAGATTAAATGCATTGGCTATAGTCTTATTGGCAGCTCCTGTACCAGTTATGTCACTTTTACAGCATTTAAAACGTCTTAAATTTAATATTAGTCAATGAAAAACGAAACTAAAAAACACAAAAGTTCTGAAATCCAATTATAATAATTCATATATTTCTTGTATTAAAATTTCAGGTGGAAAAAGGCCAAGTCATTTTACCTCAGTCGATCTCTCTGCTGAAGAAAGGCACAACCGCTTTCTGTGGAATGGAGGTTTAACTCTTACCGAAATAGTACTTAATTCGACGGAAGTGAGACAATTTTTGGCAACAAACCACAAATTCGATGTCGTCATTAGCGAGCAGTTCTTTCAAGAAGCAATGTACATATTAGCTCATAAGTACGAAGCTCCATTAGTGTTGATAACTTCATATGGAAACTGCATGAGGCACAATATTGCAACAAGGAATCCGTTGCAACTGGCAACGGTGATGTCTGAATTTTTGGTAGTTCCAGAACCAAAAAGTTTCTTTGGGAGATTGAGGAATTTATATTTTACAGTATATGAATACGTTTGGTGGAGATTCTGGTACTTGGAGAAAATGGACAAATTGGCGTGGGAATACGTGCCTAATCTAAAGGAACCTGTTCCGACTTTATATCAGTTGCAACAGAACGTTTCGTTGTTTTTGATTAACAGCCACTTTAGCGTCGATCCACCTACAGCTTACTTACCTAATATTATTGAAATAGGAGGAGTCCATTTATCATCAAACATACCGAAACTTCCAAAAGTAAGTACAATAAAGAAATTAAACAGTACAATACAATAGCAAAGAAATTTATTGATCTTATCATCAATATGTTGTTTAAAGTGTTAAATCTACTTTCGAATAATCAAATATATTGTGTTGTGGTGTTGTTAGTAATATTTAACTTCAATTTTCATTTGTTAAAACTTTCCCATCATTTGAATTATAGGATCTTCAAAAGGTGCTCGATGAATCAACAAACGGTGTTATCTATATGACCTTTGGTTCGAACATACAAAGTTCAAAGTTGCCCCTGGACAAGAGAAATGCGTTCTTGAATGTCTTCAAGAAGCTGAAAATGACAGTTCTATTGAAATGGGAAGACGATTATTTAGAAAATAAACCGGACAATGTGGTCATTCGAAAATGGCTTCCTCAAAATGAAGTGCTAGGTAAGTGAATACTAGTACCTATAGGAATGCCGCTGATAGGACAATAAAGAGCGTGACTAGAACCACTGATTTTAAAATAGAAATTTTAATGAATTATAGTATTCCATCTAATATAGTGTAATGATAAAGATGTTCCCTGTAAAATATTATAACATATACAATTGATTAAGTACTTAAATTTGACAGCCTATGTAAAGACGCTGGCATCAACCTAATAGTTGCTAATAGTCAGTACATAAGACAACAACCATGGGTTTTTCAATAAAACGCTTAAACTACATAGGGGTTGGTTTTTTTATTTTGAGCAATATATATAATAACGATGACGCTTCTTAAAGAGACTTATTTTTTCAGCGCATCCAAATGTCAAGGTGTTCATCTCACATGGAGGCTTGATTGGAACGCAAGAGGCCATATACCACGGAGTCCCCATAATAGGGGTACCGATTTACGGAGATCAGTTCAACAATTTGTTACAAATGCAACACGCTGGTTTAGCACAAATACTACAATTCCACGACATCAATGAAAAAACTGTAGAGACAATGCTAGCTGAAGTACTTAAAGATAGTTCCTATAGAAACAGAGCTAAAGAAGTATCCAGAAGATTTAAAGATAGACCTATGAGTCCTTTGGATACTGCTATTTATTGGATTGAATACGTTATTAGGAATAAAGGTGCTAACTATATGAAAAATCCTGGACTAGAATTAAGTTGGATTGCATATAACATGTTGGATGTCTACGCTTTCATAGCACTTGTATTGCTATTAATAGTTTATATTGTTACAAAAATTCTAAACGTTATACAAAGTTTAGTCAAACCCAAAGTTCATGTAATGGATATTAGAAATGGCAAAATAAAGCATGATTAACTATATTGTTTCATTAACCCAACTCTTCTGCTTTAACGGTAACAGAAAGAATTAAATGAATAAGTAAGAACCTACAGGAAAACTTCCAGATCGAGATGATAGCGATGATGACCCGTTTAATAGTGGCTGGTACGCAATAGCCCAAGATTGACTTGCTGCGGTAGTACGATTCAACTCATAAGAATAAAAAGATTGTTATCGGTTACTTCGAATAAAATGCAAATCTACAATTTATTGTAGCCAGATTTGCAAGCTTGTGACTCTGATAACTAAGAATTGGTCTAGTACAATCTTGGAACTTCCCGGTTGATCAGCAGAGTTTTTTTGGAAAACGTTTTCTCGGAAAGTACTAATGTTAAAGAAATAATTGATTGTTCAAATGAAATACATGTTAATGAAATACCTATTAACAGGCGATTATGGAGCAATAAATTTTCTGCATCTATGGACAAATGCAGTAGTTTCGGTACTTATTACAATTGCTAATTGGACAGTCGAACGTTTAACCTAAACATAAGCATACAGATATTCGCAGAAATATGTTGACATTTTTATGTATAGAGTCGCAAAGTAAGCATGTTTGCATGAAGATAACGGGGTGGGACATTAAATATGCCGGTGAGTGTAATAACAACGTCTAGGTACGGTCTAAACAATCGAAGATAAATTTGGTGATTCCTGGCACGACCACGTAGCATTTTCTTAATATTATTGTGGTACCTACTTATTCAGGAAAATACCGGTACGAGATTTCTGGCACAACCACACGAGATTTTAAGGATATTATGATCAATTTAAGTATGTTAAGTAAGAGGTACAGTCACGTGCACTAACATAGAAACACTTAGCAACCTTGTCAAATTACAATATTGAATGACATTTGTGGACAGAGAGAGCTTTGATTCTGTGTGTGTCAATGCGATAAGGTTGGTTGTTAATAATGTATGCATATCACTGCTCGTGACTGTACAAATTATAGAAATTATATGTACTCAACTTTACAAGTCAAATTACTGCATAATTTTGCGGTTTTAACAGTATTATTAATAAAAATATATTGAATAAAATATACTTAGTTATATTGAAAAAAAAAAAACCGAATATTAAACAAGAAAATATACTAGAAAAAAGCAACTAGTCTCATCTCGCCCTGACGGGATGACATGAGACTAGTTGCTTTTTTCTAGTATATTTTCTTGTTTAATATTTATCACATAAAAATAGCATTGTAAAATGCAAAATTAAAAAGTTATAAAAAAAAACCGAAGTTTATAATCTCTACTTCGTACTACTTATTTAGGGTGTCTTTTTAGACGTTGATGTCATTAAAAGCTAATTAAACTTATCAAAAGAACTAAGACCTGCGATTGAATAGTTCAATGCTGAATCCGCAAAAATGCTGCAGTAATTTTAAGTCGAAACTAGATAGGTATATTTTTTGTTCAAAAGTACATTAAAGTAGGTACACTTTTTTTCTTTAGTTCCACAATAAAATTAAGAAAATGCTCCAGGTTCCTGCCAGGAATCACCACACAAGATAAATAGCTTTTTCACCTCACACGCTCTGAAAAGGAGTTTTTGTAAATCAGTTTAGGCGTAAAAAACGCTTTTTGCGGCCTAGCGCGGCAAAGTACTTTTTTTAATACTCCCTTTTTTATTATTTTCGTTTTTTGTATCATTAAAACAACGAGAATAAGGTATATTAAAGTTAAAATGCTTTATGTTTAAATAATTTTTTACCGGAAGTTGACTGCGGAAACAACCATAAAATGTTCCTCGCTGTTGTGAGGTGATAAATTGTGTGTTGCGCTCGGCAGAAAAGTTTTTAGCTTCTTGTACCTTTGAAATCCTCGCTTCGCTCAGGATTCACTTGCTCAGCTTTCAATAGAGGTAACTCGCCGTTAAATAACCAACTTTCCAGCCTTGCATAACAAATAACTATTTTTTGTAATCGCAAACTTTTTTCTGCTGCCTGTGTTTAAGAATTTAAGAAGTTTCATTTTCTTTATTATTTTGTTTACACTAGTGGCTTTTGTTTTTGTGCATTAGTGAGACTATTTGAAGCTTCTATGAATATGACAAAGTATAAATATGTCCAGTAGATTGCCAAACAGGCAGACTACGTTTTTATTGAATCATTGGACCCTCGCTTGTTATTTGATTGGTCAGGGTCGCATATTTCTAAAATATAACTTATGTCAACTCTCATGACGTCACCGATCGCCGTAACGTCGGGAACATTTTAGAGTACCTACACTATTACGAAATTCATCATTCCAAACTGTAACGTACTCGTCTCAACAGATATGACGTAATTGACCGCGCAGGCGTCGCGTCGTGCACATTTTAGAGTGCTGAACTTCCACATTAAGCACTCTAATATGTTCCCGGCTTCAACACCACTTGTTGGCGTCAGTTATAATAAATTTGAAGTCGAAAATTTACGCATTTGCGTGGACTTTATACAACATTATACGTTTATTAGAATAACTGTAAGTTTTCTAGAAAAGAAATAAAGTTAAAATATTCCTAGCATTGATGTGGCAACGCTGGCCTACAGCGTATTAAAAAAATATAAAAGTATTGGAGAATTTCGACGGTGGTTCGCAAGTCTCGGTAGCTCAGCGGTTACAGCATTGGACCGGATTTCCAAAGGTCGTGGGTTCGATTCCCATCTGAGAATTCACTTGTGGCCGAGTTAATTTTTTCCAATATTTTTCTATTTAAAATTCTTCAAAGTTATAAAATATCCATTAGTTTATTAAGAGGTAGGTATCTAACAAATAACATATACGCAGAAAAGATACGCAAACTTCCCTTTCCATTTAATAGAATATACATATTCATATTGCGTTGGCTAAAAACCATCATAAACTTTAGGAATATTTTCTTTTTTTCCTATAAATAAATAAAAACTTCTCATTTATATTAAGTAATTTAATGCCTGCCGATAAACTTTTTTTCCTGATGCCGTTTAATCCTACACAAACAATGCCTAAGCTACCCAAACTTACGGTAATCAACATTTGAATAGGGAGGCCTGCCCATCTTACTGGCGTTGAAACAGTATAAATAATAGTGGCTACTTATTCTGGGTTGTGATAAGTTATAATTAGGAAATATAACAAGCCGATTTGTTGATTCGAAAACATAGCCAAGTTGAGTGTTGAGATCGCGAATATTTAAGAATGCCTAACTCGTTGCAGGCTTTCTCTAATCTGTAACCGATCTCAACTCTATGGAGCGTTGACTCAAGTTATATTTTAGAAATACGCGTCAGGGTCAGGGCCAATTCTTCTTATCCATGAATAAGGAAGGCCTGTGTTACGTATATAAAGTGTGGAAACTGATTAGTTCTTAAATAATTATTCCTTTATATTTTAGCTTTAAACTCCATTACCAAAAAATCGTTTGGGCATACGTATTTAACCTATTCGATCAAAATTTATCAAACGGCGATTTTTTCGCGATTTCGTTGTTGGCTCCTTAAAGTTGATTGTTATGAGAAACACTATCCCCTACTGTTTTACTGAAAATTAATTAATTACGGTGTGTAGATACGAGCCCCTATTTTGTAATTAAATACTGCAAATATAAAAAATTCAATCACCTAATCTCATTGTTTTCATATAACAAATACCCATTATTAATACACTTCGTTAGTAATAAGTATTTTTTGCTACTAATGATTTTTTGGCACTTTGACCCCAATGTGAATTTCAAGTGTGCCTCGATACAGCTCCTATAAATAACTTTTTTTTGTATTAGATAATGAGATAAGACATGCTTTAAAATGAAACAGACGTATAATTTATTAATAACAAGTAATCATGACTTGACTGACTGTTAGTTCCACTGAATAATAATAATAGATACCTACATTCATTATCCAGTCAGTCGTTCATCTCCAGTCAAGGGAGGCTCCACACAGAGTCCACACACATCATAAGAATAGACAAAAAAGATTATAAAAATGTTCCCGAGTTATATAATGTTATTATGTGTATCAGCCATATTTTGCTATGGTGAATGTGCTAATATTTTGTATGTGGTCCCGTTTACTTCAAAATCGCATAATATTATGCTAAAACCAATCGGTTTGGAGCTAGCCCGAAGAGGACATAACGTGACAGTCATCACAGGACATTTAGAAAAAACCGATTTACCAAATTACAGACAAATACAAATAGACAAAAAGGAGATATGGGAAATTTTGGGTAAGTTGATTTATCTTTAATTCTAACGAAACTTCTATAATATTCGAAATATACAATTTTGTACAAAGATAGATAGACATGCACTTAATCTTACGATTTAAAATGAAATCTAAATCTAGCAACATTACGCTTTGACTAAAATTGTAACTAGCTGTCGCCAGTGACTTAGATTATATGAACTGCAATTTCCCATGGACTCAATAAAAACTACATCCAAATATCAGTATGTTGTTTTTTGAGGTACAGTCGGGGAACTTCCCGGTTGACCAGTAGAGTTTTTTCAGGGACCTTTATTAAAAAAAGTAAAAGATATATAGAAAACTTTTATATCACAAATAATAGACCATTATGAGGTATTTCATTTGAATAATTAATTATTTCTTTAACCTTAGTACTTTCCGAGAAAACGTTTCCCAAAAAACTCTACTGGTCAACCAGGAACTTCCCCGATTGTACAAGCGGACAGACAAACGTACACTTTTGATTATGTTAAATTTTAAATAGAAAAATATTGGAGAAAATCAACTCGGCCACAAGTGAATTTTCAACACGGACCGAGACTAAATTTTTCTATTAAAAAATTATCATATGTATAAAAATAGCATTAAAGAACGCAAAAAGTAAAATATCGTACTCTTTTGGCATTACTTGGCAAACATTACTTTTAAAAATATTTCATGCAAGTGGTTAGGTCACTACATCCTATCCTATGCTACCAATGTAAAACTGAGGATGCGTGGACGCAAAGATTACTGAATGGATATAGATAAACTTTACAATAATATAGCTTATTACAGGGTGGAAAAAAAAGACGGTAGCTGGAGGGCAACTACCCTAAATATTGATGCAAGCAAATTTTACTCTTAATATTCCTTTATTTTTTGATGTCACTTATCTGTACCGGGAATCGAACCGGCTTAAATGAGAAAAATTAAATTTTCCTTAAGTTCAAGGCTTTATAAGTGGTTAATTCGTCCAAGCTTTTTAATCATATCCAAGTCGGGTGCTGTGCCAGATTATACAAAATCTTATTTTTTCGTGGATTTTCGATCGTATAGCTAATAGAACAATGATGTATTTTTGGGGGTGCGATTGCGTAAGGTAATCGTATTCATTTGACAGTTCATATCGTATTCAATCGGCAGCAATTTGTATGGGATGACATACGATATGATACAATATGAACTGTCAAATCAATACGATTGACTTTACGCAATCGCCTAGCAGGTTTGTAAAGTTGGTAGCAGCAGTTTCTATGTCGTCCGTAGTTTTAAGAGCAATTTTTAGTTCCAATTTTTATCAATTATCTCACCAAAGAGTCCCAGTCAATGTGGTTGTTGTATACTTACGACTTGTCTCATATTCCAGTAATGTCGTGCCTAAAGTAAGTAGTACAGGGGTGTGATTTGAAGATCCGTCTATTTAATTAATATACCTATACAAAACTATCATTAAAGTAAAAATATTGCCTCTGGAAGTCGGCGGACCAAGGTAGTGTATTGATAAAAAAATCTTCTGGTAAAATAAGCAAAAAAATTAAACGCGAACATTATAAAACGCTTTATGAAAAATCATTTGCGATCATGAAAGAACATGGTGTGAAAATTCGCTACTATGAAAAAATGCTTTTGTGGAACTTGTCGCACAAATCCTTCGAGTTACATGATTCTGAATTTCTGTAATAGTTTCTGCTAGAGGCCTGGCTATGGCTTTTCCTGCTATTGTGTGTTCCTACTATTGCCTTTTGTTATTATAATTGGTGTTATGTTTGTTTTTTTTCTTTAAGAGATTTCTAAATATACTTTACAGCCTTTTTAATTTGCTGGGTGTTGTCCTAACAGGGCACAGGGCACATTTTGCTGCTGCGAACTTTTTCTGGCAGTTCTGTACCCTGTTGGTCGGCACATTTATTGACAAATCGAGCGGGCCTCATACAGTTATTTTTAGAGTGTCCGTATTGTCGGTATTTGATGCAAGGAGCTATAGTGTTCCTTTTTTTGGGATCCTCTGTAATTACTACCGTGTTGTATACAACGTTATTTTATGTTTAACGTTGTATACAACACGTTCTAAAAATTGTTAACACAAAATAATGTTGTATGAATTTGATACTTTTGACAGCTTGGTTGTTGAGACTTTGCTCGATGTTAACGAAGAATGTTGACGTTGGTATTTTTTCAGGTCCTACTCTAGCGTTAATTATTTCTCCTAGAACAGTATTGCCTGATTTTGCGATTGCCTCAATGATAGCGTCATACGGTGTGGAATGGTGAAGGTTTCTTATGACGATCCTGTAACATCTATCTTCCTTTCTGGTGAATGTGTGACCTATCAGTCCCATTTCTCGAACAGTGCTCATAAGTTTTTATATGTATCCATTGTTGTAAAATTTATTCGGAGCTGGCTTTTTGTGATTAGTTTTAGTGTGTAATCGCTTTTTGCCAGAGTCTCTATTGCTTCGGTGAGTTTGTTCACGTCTTCGATTCCATACAAGATGAGTGGTGGTGGCCAACTTATTTTGATCTGTTCTTCTGAGTCCCCTGATGGATCAGTACACAGTATTAGAATCGAGTGCTTGTCTCGGTGATTGCTTGATTCTTTTTCGTTTGTGACTATTGGTCCTTATTGTTGGGACTTTCTGCCACTCTGTTTTTTTGTGTAGCTGACCAGCAAGTGTTGTTGCTGGTGGTTGTGGCGTGGGAGGACAAGACGTGTTCTACAGATCGAAGTAAATGCTGGACGTAGTAGTTGCAGGCAGGCCTAGCGATGTAAGGCTAGATATTGAATTACTCTGTGGACGCGTATGAAACATGCATTTGTGAAAAGTTTGCTGTACCAATTTTGTTCCCGTTGTCGTTTGTATGTTTCCTTCGATTGTCAGATCCATTTGTGGCAAAACTTTGCCCCTCCCAGAATACGCGGGGCAGCCGTGAGCTAGCGTCAGTTCGCTAGGCTCAGGGAGGGATTCTCCAGCGTTGACGCTGGTACCCTCCTGGGGTAGTGTCTCTTTGGGTTTAGCTTCCGGTTTTTGAATTTTTTGTTTTCCCCTAGCCAGTTATTCGGTTATAGTGGCGAAGGCTCGCTTTTCTCCTCTACCGGACCTGAAGCTATCAAGGTTCGGAGGTGCAAGATGGGAGAGCTCTATTCAGACCTTGACATTGCCAAGGGAGGATGATCTATTGCTAGATGGACTGGACAGTGCACGCCTATAGTCTAACTCCTCCTGGACGTACGCAATCGGCATTTCTCAGCTTTTTATAGAGTAGTGTTCCCTGACAAGTACACACCCCACAGAGGCCAACACTTACTTCCCCCCATATTAGCATATGTGAAGAAAATGAAAGGAAGTTTATTTACAGAAAAAATGGTTAACAATATTTTTATACAAGCTTTTACAAATTAGGTACCTACACGTTAGTCATAACGATGGATTTGGGCGTCGTTTTAATACAGAGTTCCTATGCTCCATCAACAAAACTCTGGATACATCTAGGACTATTTTGAACGATCAAATTACATACTTACATAAGTATAAATAGTGCAATTTAATTAACTTGTAAACTTACATGTCGTGAAAGAACGTGTAAAAAGCATATTCATATTTCTTTTTATTTTTTTATTTATTTATCATACAAAATATTTATACAATGCTTATTTACTATAGCTAACACAAAGAAAACCACGAAGGTTTGTTTAAGTGACAGGATTTTTAATCGAGATTATTCAATATTAACTTACAAATGTTTATGGCACAAAAAAAAATCAGAAGCACTTGTGTTACAAAACAATATAATTATGAATTTTAGCTTAAACTTATTTAGTAATTTAACTAAGCATGGTTTATCTTTCAACATAACAATATTAAACAAAAATAACATTATATACTGTCCAAAAATGTTGTTTTGATTTATTTTTTATATTGTGTTGATGTGTGAAATGAACCAGGTGCTTAAAATTGTAATCAAAGGAATACTTGGATGCTCATTATTTTGATACTGGATTTAATATCTTCCGATTGAGATAACAATAATCTTAGTATGTAATAGCGATATCTCCACAGATAATATTAAATCATATTTCTAACACGTTCACTGACAATAAAGGGCTATAGATGTTGCAACAAGAAAACACCCATTGTGTCACGTTCGCTGTCACCGACAATATAAAAAAAAATGTTTACTTATTTTATTTTAAATAGATAAATATATTTAAAAAAATAAATAAAAGCCCAGAAAAAAAATTATAACCTAGAGCTCAAAGCTAACGCAACCATACGATTTTCGACTCCAAAGTAAGCGCCGCCGCTTGAGATTTATTTAGTTATTCAAAATATAGGCATGAAATAAAATACTACTAAAACATTAGTTTGGCTATAATTCGTAAAAAAATATGTGATATTGTCACTGATAATTTAGAGCATTTGAGTTATAGTACTGTTTTTTTAATGGTGGAAAATTTGTATGCAAAAAATATATATTTTCCAAAATTCTGTTCGAATACTCGGCTAGTACCTACAGGTTTTTACCTACTTAAAGTTTGTTTGAAATCCTTCTCATTAAAAGATGTGTTTAAAAAGATGCCGTTTTTCTCCATTTTCGCATTCGGCGCCCTCTTAAGATAACATTTTAATTTCAGGGACCGGAAGGCCAAATGTGTTTACCATGACAGAAATATCAGCTGAGGAATTCCACGATTTAATATTCTGGCGTGGCGGCGTAGCCTTCACTGAGATGGCTCTCAACTCTACTGAAGTAAAGAAGTTTCTGGCTGAAGATAATAAATTTGACTTAGTTATCAGCGAACAATTCTTCCAAGAGGCGATGTATACTCTAGCGCTTAAATACGAAACTCCTTTAGTGCTTGTTACAACTTTTGGCAACTGTATGCGACATAATATTGTTGCGAGGAACCCCTTACAACTAGCCACGGTTATTCCCGAATTCCTGGACTTGAAAGACCCAACAAGCTTTTGGGGGAGATTAAGAAATTTCTATTTCACCATTTATGAGTTTGCTTGGTGGAAGTATTGGTACCTGAAGGAACAGGAACAGTTAGCTGTAAAATACATAAAAGGGTTACCCCAGCCACTGCCGAGTTTGTACGACGTTCAGAAAAACGTTTCACTGTTTTTTATTAACAGCCATTACAGCTTCGATTCTGCGGTTGCTTATCTTCCAAATATAGTTGAGATTGGAGGCGTACATTTAACACATACTACTACGAAACTACCAGAGGTTCGTTCTTTAAATTGTTGTTTTATCATCTGTGCGTCTTATTAGTAACCACTGGAGTTGGTAAATGCTAACTGTTTATGATTGGGTGGACATTTAGCTTATAATTTTTTTTTTTTTTTTATAATTTTGCAATTTTTGCATTTTTCAATGCTATTTTTATACTTATGGTAAATTTTAAATAGAAAAATATTGGAAAAAATTAACTCGGCCACAAGTGAATTCTCAGACGGGAATCGAACCCGCGACCTTTGGAAATCCGGTCCAATGCTCTAACCGCAGATTCCCGTCTGAGAATTCACTTGTGGCCGAGTTAATTTTTTCCAATATTTTCTATTTAAAATTTACCATAAGTATAATATTTTTATTTACATTTTTAAAGTTATTAAAATGTGTACAAAACACACAAAGCCAAATTCATGTTTCATATTCCTAGTTGTATAATACAAATACTGTTGAAATGTTTCAGGATTTGCAAAGGCTTCTAGATAAAGCGACCGACGGAGTAGTTTATGTAAATTTTGGTTCGAACGTCAGAAGTTCCGAACTCCCTATTGAAAAGAAAAACGTATTTATTAAAGTATTTTCTGAATTAAACCAGACGATACTGTGGAAATGGGAGGATGATAACACGGCGATGAAATCATCAAACATTGTGCTTAGAAATTGGTTTCCACAAAAGGTAATCCTATGTAAGTGCATTTGTTTAAAAAATCTTGGTTGAACAATTGCTAACTGTATACCTACGATAATTAGGTACCTAATTGATTACAGTGTAAGCTCATCGTAAGACTGATGAGACAAATCAGCCCCCTTTTTTGTTTACTCAAGTTCGAATTTCCTTTTTTTTCTATAATAATGCTACGCCCAAACTTTAAAGTTTAAGAACAAGCCATACTTAAATGATTAATTCATCTAACCCGAACCGGACACCGGTGTCCAGAGAACAATGGAAAATCTACTGTGTCTCATAATCCAGAATCTGAAAGGTAAAATCACTTATGTCCAGCAAGCACATTTAAATCAATCACATTGATGAATTGTATGGAATTGACAAGCCTTTGTCAAGTCATTTTAAAGCAAATTACTTAATTTAAACTTGAAGCGTAGCGTTTAATTAAACGAATAGAAAAATCGCCAATTGAAAAGGGGGGCTAAGGTACGATTGTGTAAAGTTTACACAAGAACCTCTGGTCTATTTCCACCCGGGACGAACATTACGTAATCTGCATCTGGGTATTCCACGTCTCGGCAAACGTAGTGTAGGACCCTAGCCACTAGATGCTAGATGACGCTGCTGACCTGACCCTGCTAGATGGACCAATGGCCTGAGAAAGGTTGCGGGTAGTGACAGAAAGAAAAAGATCGGAGATCGTGGGGTCACCTTGGGGGAGGCTTACGTCCAGCAGTGGACTGCAATAGGCTCAATGATGATGATGATCTGTAATGGGGAATGGGGAATACAATTGTAATGGGAAAGTTTGTAATGAGATCTGTTTCTTTGTTTTTACTCAATCACATGGTAGGGCTGAAAGGATTTGCATAAAATTATGCATTTAAACAGAGGGTCTAAAATGGTCAATTAAGCAATAGTGTGGTAATATTGTTATGGAATCATGTGAAATCCCTGAAAATTCCTATATTTGTTTATTTTATGTGGAATTCGCTCAGAGTAAACTGCTATACTGACAATATTTAATGGAATGACATTACAAAACTCCGTAGAAAATAAACAAATAAATAAATTGTCAGGGAATTCACATTTAAGTCCAACCACATACCCATGAACCGGAATAGACATGCCATACATTCACATACATTTTATCCCAAATCTGATTTGAATGAAGAATTAATAATTAATTCTTCATTCAAATCAGATTTGGGAATGAATGATTTATCAGTTGGGATATTTCAATCAATTATTGATTGAAATATCCCAACTGATAAATCATTCATTAGAAAGGGAAAAGTTCCAGTCCAATAGGCACACTAGAAATATTTCAAGAACATTTTTCATATACTACCTTAATATTTTCAGCTCATCCTAACATCAAAGTTTTTATATCCCACGGAGGACTTATTGGAACCCAAGAAGCTGTATTCCACGGGGTGCCCATCATAGGGGTTCCGATATACGCCGATCAGTATAATAATCTACTGCAAGCCCAGAAATTGGGCTTTGGGAAAATTCTCCAGTTCAAGGATATCAACGAAGATAGCCTACGAAAGCATTTAAAAGAAGTTATTTTCGGTGATTCATTTAAAAATAAAGCTAAAGAGGTTTCCATTAGGTTTAAGGATAGACCAATGACTCCCTTAGCTACAGCTATGTTTTGGATCGAGTATGTTATTAGAAATAAGGGAGCTGATTTTATAAAAAACCCAGCCATTAATTTAAGTTGGTTAGCTTACAATATGATTGATGTTTATGTTTTTATTTTAATTATATTACTTCTGTTTTTATTTGCTATTGTTCGTTTGATGTGCTGTATAAAACAGTACTTAAGTCATTCAAAATCCAGTGATAGAAAAAACAAAAGTAAAAAAACGCTTTAATATGCTCTGTAAAGCTAGATAAAGTTATCCAGTGGTACATCAAAAAGCTGTAACACTTATCCAGTTAGCCAGTGCTACAAAATAGTTTTAAAGTGTTGTCTATTTTTGTAAACAGACTAATATTGTTTAACAGACTAATAATGTTTTGTAACTTTATTGTTTTGTGTATTAAAATAAATTATGATGTTCAAGTGAATTTTAAACTACTTTGGTTCTTTACATTATTTACTGTTACACAAAGCTTGAAGCAAACCATTTGCTCGTTCCTTTTCGCGGGGTATTAATACGCAGGTTTCATTCGATATTTTTTTGCACTACCTATTTATTACAAACTAGCTGCACCCGGCGTTGTTGCGTTTCGATGCAATGCGTTGCAATACCACGTAAAATAAAGAAATATACGACACTTGACGACCATACGACGATATTAGAAGACCTGTTTGGCGCAGTGGTAATATACCCGCCTTCTGCTCCAGAGGTCCCGGGTTCGATCCCCCGGACAAGACAAATATTTGTGTGCATGAACATGTCGATT
Organism: Chrysoteuchia culmella; assembly: GCA_910589605.1. Classification (NCBI taxonomy): domain Eukaryota; kingdom Metazoa; phylum Arthropoda; class Insecta; order Lepidoptera; family Crambidae; genus Chrysoteuchia; species Chrysoteuchia culmella. The sequence continues at coordinate 11,580,997 of OU342651.1, read as the reverse complement.
TGTCTTGGTCTTGGTGTTTAAGGCGATACTCGAAAAAAATATGCTGAAGCGAGATAGCAATGAGAAAACGACGCGCACGGGAGCGAGACCGATTTTGCAGATTAGGCAAAAAAAAAAAAAAAACACTTCGTATTAAAAAACTACAGCCATTAAAAAAAAATGCTTCTATACGATCCTAAATATTATTGGTGTCTACTTATTAAACCAACTTCCAATAGTGTAAGTAACCCCATTTAAGAATAATCTTGAATTTTCGTATTTTTTAGAAGTCATTTCAAAAAGAAAAAGTGTCGAGGCAAAATCATAAAATCGTGTTTTTAATACTATACGAATCTAGATAAAGGTATGAAGAAATATATATGTTATTACCATATTTGCAACAACTGTAACCATGCTATAGTTTTATATCAAAAAATCCATACTTTTTCCGAGTAGCGCCTTAATATGTATATTATGTATATATTTACAAAAAAAGTTTATTAGTACGTTTATCCGTTATTTAGTATCCATAACACAAGTTCTTCATGAAACTTCATGAAACGGCAAAAAATTGTAACCAATTGCAGTCTCTTTGCAGTTTTGCTGTAATACAATAAAATGATAGGTCCCTACAAAGTTCTAAAAGGTAGTGGACGGCGTCCATACATAGAAATAAAACTGTTTTTTTTGTGAAAACACCTCAATGTCAGCGCCCTCTGTTAGGAGTAAGTTGTATTACGTTAAGTTCAGAAAACAGTGATGCTTTTCCGCATCTCCTGAGATATCTATTCTAATGTATAGATGTCACTGTTACATGCTACATAAAATGGAAATATTCGGAATATACACGCGGACTCATTCCCCAAAGTTTATTTATGCTTATCATCATATTAAATATGACACAATATCATATTAAGTATTCAGCGAAGTAATATTTTTAAAGGTAGCATATTGTAAGACGTAATTAAATGAAATTTGTAAAATCGTTGGAGATAGTATAAAAACAGAACACATTTATGTATTTTTAAATTTAATGAGTAATTTTTCAATAAGTAATATAGGGGCCAATAGGTCTTTTCAAATACAACTTTTAAAAATGTTATAAACTTGGTGTATGACTATTTGTTTCTTTTATAAGTATAAATAAAATATATATCTCCTATTTCGTGGTCTAATCTACATTTACCTACAAAGAGGCCCGCGACACGTCAGTCTCCCATAAAAAAACGACTTTACCAAAATAATTAAAAATTTGGACATGATAGACTGTACATGATGTTATTTGGAATAAGACAGTATTTATCGAGGTTACTATTAAAAAAAAACAATAAAAATAATGCCTATTAATTTTATTCATACAAAAGTGACTTTTGATTTGAAATTAAAAATTATTTCGTAATATTAAGTATTATTATTTAATATTATGAAATAAGAGATACGTGCAATCTCAGAACAAAACACTTATGTGTATCGCTATCATAGGGTGAATACGGAAGGGATCTGTCCTTTAAGTGATAAACGCGTTATCGATTATTTTGATAGATCTTCATACTTTGGTTGATGTTTGAAGTCAATGAATTTTCATATTACACTAATTATCTAGCCCAAGGTATGTTTTGTGCTATGGATACCAGATAACCGCTAAAATACGTGTTCTTCTTTTTTCGCTAATATTTAAGTACATTATTATATTTAAGTATACTACTGGTGGTGCATATTGTTTAAGAGTTGTTGCAAGTCCACCTGGCTATCTACCTACCACTATCGTATCAACGTCTGACACCATAGCAACAATGTTTTTCATCATTGTTGTGTTCCGACAGTTACTAGAGATAAGATAGCTAGAGATAGGATAGTACCTCAGTGGTTGAGGATTTCGGGATAGGCGCGCTTCCATTTTCATTTCAGCCTTATCATTAATTAGCGGGCGCTCGCGGTTTCACCCGCGTGCAGGGGCGTGCATTGGTTTTCCAGCGTAGTAGGCACTGTAGATCTAACTAGTAACTTTGCACTTATCTTATACTGCTACCGAATATTATAAGTTTGAAAGTTTGTGAGGATATTTGGATGGAGGAATATTTGTTACTATTTCACTCAAAAACTACTGAACTGATTAAGATGAAACGTTACAGCAATGTAGCTTATATATCAGAAAACCACATTGTATGCAAATATTTATAATTATCCTGATATTCCCACGGTAACGGCAACCACGCGGCGAGTGAAACCGAGAGCGGCCGCTAGTCATAAATGATAAGGTTCGTAATATTTAGTAGGAATATTAAAATGCTGACGAGTTTGATTGTTTGAGCACGCTAATCTCCGGAACTACTAGTTCGAATTGAACAATTATTTTTTTGCTGGATAGTCCATTTATCTCGGAAGGTAATAAGATATTTAATATCACGTTACGATTAATAAGAGCAGAACATTAATGTAAAAAGTTACAGAAACGGGAAAAAAATATTAGTTTTGGGAGCTTCCGTTGCGGACGGTGTGTAAACGGTTAAAGTTATGTAAAAATCATGTATGACGAAATTATTCCCCATCAAAAGTTCTAAAAAAAAGTCCGCGACAGCATATGTCTATGTTTTATGGTTAACTCACTATAACCATTTTTCAGATAATAAAATTTGTTCTAAACTAATGTATTATTTGAGAAGCTGTTTTCATAAACATGATATTAATCCTTATCTAAATAAATACGTTAATCATCACAAGTATTTAATTTTGAACAAAATTGTCCTTTACATCATTAAATTTTAATGAATATCTTAGGAAATATGACAGTTTTAAAATAGCTCCTCAAAAAAATAATTCGCGACCAAATTCATTCGTCAGGTAGGCATGCTTACTTTATACTGATATATTCCGGAAGTTTAAGCTAGAACGTTACACGTACAAACAGCGCCCTTCTTGCCATGGGCGGTTTATACTTGAGCAATACTTTTTCTAAATTTGTTGTATTCTTGTATGAAACGCTGCTTGTTTCGAGTAGGCAATTTCGAGACTGCCTATCGGTAGGTATTCAGTATTTAGCGTAAGGAATATCTTAGTGGGTGAGTGTTGAATAGAAGTTTAAACTAAAATAAAATAACTTTAACACTTATTGTATATTTATTTAGGTTTTGAATGAGGTAGGCACTGCTTAATTACCTATATGGAATGCACGCCCCTGCCCGCGTGGTACCTGTTCCCGTGGGAATATCGGGATAAAAGTATCCTTTGTTGATAACCAGGCTATCTATTATCTGTGTACCAAATTTCATTCAAATCCGTTCAGTAGTTTCGGTGCCTATTCAATGCAAACAATCAAACAAAGAAATAATCAAATCTTTTCTTTTTATAATATTATATAGAATAACATCAAGTAATTCGTTCAAGCATCAAGTATGATGAAGGCTAAGAATCTCCCCGTTTTTCATAAAAATAACACGCGGGTGAAACCGCGGGCCATCTTTTTTTTATACTTATATAGTTTTATTATGTATTTGATACAATATGATTTCTTATAAGTACTTAATCTTAAATTGAATATGAAAGATTAGAGCTGCAAACATAAAAATAGTATAGTAGTAGTAACATTATCACACTTTTTATGTGTATATTTTTACAAGTGACGTCATGGCCCAGCGATGATTGTGAAATGTTTAAAAACGATTGAACTCTGCGCTAGTGACTCATAAACGCGTAGTATGTCCGAGAGTTAGTGCTTCTCCTAATTTTTATATTTTTATGAGGATTGTTTTCCCTTAAAATGGAGGTAAGAATTCGTTTTAACACTTTCACAGACAAGTAACGAGACAAAATAGATTTTTATAATTATAACACCTATAGAAGATCATTTTTAAAAGAAAATATGAGTTTTTTAATTATTGTTTTTTTCCTAACTTTGAACAGATGACAAGAATAACTAACTCACAAAAAAATTATACTTGGAACCTGTCAACATGAAACTTATACCATGTTTAAAGATCACGTTTAATTAGTCATTTTTAATTATGAATCTAATAAAATTGGTTTATAGGAAGAAAAGGTATAAACTGTTGCATATACCACTCTTATATCGTAAACCTACGAAAACACCAATTGACATTTAATTATTAAATTAGGCTCGCGAAAAGTGTTGTGGTCTTAAATTATTTTAATAAATAAATTTTAAAAACTTGTTTAGTCTAACACTAAATTAGTCTATCTATATCAATATAGATATAGAATAGAATCTTGGTACAGTCTACAGCAATTACGGCTTTACATTTACACTGCGAAAACCGCCGCAATTACGAACGACGACGAGACGGCGACGTAAGGGCGCTATCAAGGTCAAACTGTGAGGCCGTAGCTACTGTTGACTGTACAGTCGGGGCACTTCTCGGTAGGCCAGTAGAGTATATTTTAGGAAGCGTTATTTCATAAGTAATATATTTATAGAAAAGTTAAATCACAAAAAATAGAGCATTAAATAATAAATTATTTCTTTGACCTTATTGCTTTTCGAAAAAACTCTACTGGCCTTCGGAACTGGGAATTTCCCCGACTGTTCTAGGTACTTAGGTATTTTTAGAACCATGACTTGACAACAAAAGTTCGTGCTCATCAAACAAAAATATATAATAATAAGTTTGTTACAGGGTCTACAAAAAATGTTCTTACTATGTCTAAGTATGATAACTTTATCGAATGCTGCTAATATATTATATACTATACCATTTCCGGCACCATCTCATTATATAATGTTGAGGCCTATTGGCCTTGAATTGGCAAGGAGGGGTCACAACGTGACCGTGATTGCTGTACACGAGGAAAAGAACCCACCTTCAAATTATCACCAAGTGTTAGCAGAACAAATGGACCCATGGGCTTTGCTGGGTAAGTTTTGTAGAATTATTTAGCAAGTTTTTTTATGAACAGCGGGGAGACTCGTTGCCTTCATCATACCTGTTGTTAAGTATTGATAAGGCTGAAGATGGAAGCGAGTCTCTCCCGGAATCCGCAATCACTGAGGAACTGGCTGAGTTTATGATAATAATGGCAGTTAGAGCAATAATAATGATTAACACATTCAGCAAAACCTGTACTTACTGACAGTGCGTTACGAATAAATACTGTGCGTACGTAATTTGCGTTACGACCAGTCTTTTGACGTACCAGGACCTGACTCCCAGGCTTCACACGTGGAAACTTACCATACGAAATACTTTTTTTTTTAAAAACCTTTAGGTCATATCCCTGTTTATACACAGCTGTGGTAGTACGGGGTTCTGGGAAGTATGCACCGCACCGGGTCGTGAACTACGTGCACTAGACGAAAACAATTTCTTTCCTATGCGCGATCATTATTTTACCGTACAATTTTATTGCAGATTATTGATCTACTAGAAACAATAACAATGGGAATACCACTATCTCTTTCCTACACGTATAGGAACATAAAAAAATTGTGTTCAAAATAGGGGTCGTAACGCAGTGAATGTGTTAATGTGTCTACAAGCAATACTTTATTTTTCTCCGACAATACTCTTACTTTCAACAATATTTAATTTCATTTATTTGCTTACAATAAGGTTCATTAATTTATCGTTTTTTGACCAAAAGGTGTATATGATTTTTAACTTGAAGTTACATAAAAAAAAATACTGCAAATAAATAGTGAATTTGCGGTTATTTACCTATTAGTAAAATGTAAAACTTTGTTATTTTCAGAAAACGAAAAAACAAATGTCTTCTCTTCTGTGGGCATGCCTGCTGAGGCTTTTTACCACAATCTTATGTGGCCAATAACGCATGCTTTATCGGAATCGGTTTTTAAGTCGCCTAAAGTGAAGGATTTTATAGCCGCAAACCACACATTTGATTTGGTTATAAGCGAGATATTTTATGAAGAAGCAATGTATATGTTCGCTCATAAGTACAAAACACCACTTGTTCTTGTTACGACGTATGGTAACTCCATGAAACAAAATATGTTAATGAGAAATCCACTACAACTATCCAATGTTGTTTTTGAGTTATTAACTCTAAAGGAACCGAAGAGTTTCTTGTCTAAACTGAGGAATGCTTACTTCACCTTTTATGAATACTTATGGTGGCGGTACTGGTACATGGAAAGACAAGAGGAATTGGTTTCAAAATACATGCCAAATTTGCCTGAACCTGTTCCAAAACTATATGACTTACAGAGAAATGCATCGCTCGTTTTGTATAATAGTCACTTTAGTTTTGATGGCCCGGTGGCGTATTTACCTAACATCATTGAGATTGGAGGTATACATTTAGAAGAGAGCAAGGATAATCTGCCCGAGGTAATGATATATTTTATTATTAATTGGATTTATAATCACTTTATGCGTTGTTATTACCTGCACACATCTTTTGATATTTTTTTATTGTATATAAAGAAGGTTTACAGCTCTCTATATACTTTAGCAAGAAGATGAGTGACTAGTTAATTTTGATAACAAATATTTTGTTTCACTTTCAGGACCTTCAAAAATACTTAGATGATTCAAAACAAGGAGTGATTTATATGAACTTTGGTTCAAATGTCCAGAGTTCAGAATTGCCTGCGGAGAAAAGAGACGCGTTTCTTAATGTTTTCCGGCGGTTGAAATACAATGTAATTTGGAAGTGGGAAGACGAAACTTTGGAAAACGTGCCTGCTAATGTGATGACCAGGAAATGGTTGCCACAGAGCTTGATTTTAGGTAAGCGAGAATATTATGTAGTTTTGAAATTTAATCAGGGTAGCTATTTCGGCCAGGTCGAAGGGGCGATTGAAACCACGGTCCCCTAGGACCCTACGGCAGTGAGAGTGCAAGAAATGATGGGTTTATGTGGTAGTACCTCCTCCTGGGCCCTCATTGCTCCTTTTGGGGGCTGAATGGGGGGCGGAGAGAGGTCAGGTCAGGTGAGCCCAGCGCGTTAATCCATTCCCCTCACTCCATAAAAGGGTTGCTATTTCTACACACATTAACTGATAGGTCAGTCTGTTGTGGCGCTTGACAGACTGATCGTATTCGATCACGACTGTTATGCAAGGCTCGGTCCGGCCAGGCGTTGGATGGGTGACCGTAAAGTGACATTACAACTGAGCGCTTCTGTCTTTGGAGGGTACGTTATAAACTGGCCAGGTCACTAATCCTCATACGATAAGAGAGAGAACTGATCGGCATTGTCGATTCGGCAGTATTTTATGAACGGCAATAACACTATGTTCGGCCGATCAGACTGTCGACTGGAATCGATTGAAAACCGTGCCAGAAAACCCATTGGAAACTCAGAATTGGCCATGGCGGAACTTCAGAGTCTCGGTCACCGTCGCAAAGTTACAAGTGTATTGGTCTTTTATACGATACACTTTGGGGAGTGTGCGTGAGAACTGCACGACCTTGTCCCTTTCTACCATTGGGGTACCAGACGCAGGTTAGCTTACCACCCGTACGTCGTTGACATTCCAACGGTTTGTACGAAGCGCGAAAGAATGAAATGCGCTGCCTTCTCATGTGTTCCATGATTCCTACAACCTTCTTTAAGGCGAGAGTGAATAGGCATTTCCTGGGCAAGCATGCAACACCTTAGACCACATCCTGTTTATTAAGCACGATGGTGGTCAAATGCTTCTCAGTTATTATAAAAAAAAGAACACTGTCTAGTGTATATATTACTGTGAATGTCTGAAGTGCAGTGTATCTTTTTCGCTCACTCATTATTGAAAGAAAACAACTTTTACGGATTTAAGTGCACTGTATTTTCACCGTTTGAATATTTTTTGGTGTTTTTCAGGGTTTTTTTGGTCTCCCGACGTTTCGACATAATCAGTAGCCAGTCAACTCGTGACCACGGCAGCGAAAAGGTGCTGAAACGTCGGGAAACTAAAAACCTTAAAAACACACTTAAATCCATAAAAGATTACCTTTACCGTCCGTCCCGATGTGCTGGTTTCATGTTAAGTACAATATTTTGAATGTTGTGATACCCAGTTAAATTAATATTTATTTTGTCTGTTTCAGCTCATCCCAATATAAAAGTTTTCATAGCACATGGTGGATTGATCGGAACGCAAGAGGCACTTTTCTACGGAGTTCCAATTATTGGTATGCCAGTTTATACGGATCAATACAACAATTTACTGCAAGTGCAGGAAAAAGGCTTTGGCAAAATACTCGAGTACCAAAATATCAACGAGGAGGTTTTGTATAAAACGCTAAACGAAGTTCTAAGCGACGATTCATTTAAAATCAATGCTATGGAAGTATCCAGACAGTTTAAGGACAGGCCTTCGAGTGCATTGGATACTGCAATGTTCTGGATAGAATACGTAATCAGGAATAAAGGGGCGCCTCATATGAAAAGCCCTGCGCTTGACCAGAGTTGGCTCGAATATCATATGCTAGAATTTGTGTTTGCATTTATTTTTATTTTAATGATAATGTGCGTTGTTTCTGTTTTATTAGTGGTGATGTATTTAAAAAGATTGTATCAATCTCAATTTAAGAAAATTGATAAGAAGAAACAGAACTGAATAATTAATATACAATTTATTTAAGATATTTACTGTTTATTTTTCCCCCGCAAGAAATATAACATGGCGTTAGTGTATTTATGTATTGCTAGTCATGATATTATTTCAAAGACTGAGAATGTGGCCATTTTAATTTAAAAAAATATATTGTGCGACACAAATGAAAAGAAAAAAAAATGAGGGCGCCACTGACTAGTGATGCCCTAAATTTTTTTCTACTCTTTTAAACTTGTTTTCGTAATATTATCATTGTGCTAGACTATAACTGGCAACACTGACTACGAAAACAAGTTTGAATTATTTTTATTTATAATTTGTTCCATATTTGTTAAACCAACAAATCATTAGAACCTAGTAATCTACCCATTTACCACTGAGCGGTAACCCGTTCCTGCACTAAACTCTATTTTATGCAACTTAGCCTTACACTCATATTCTAAGTCGTTCCTCCAAAACTTACTTGTCCTCGACTTAACGAAACCTCATTGAAAACCTCTTCAAAATACTCCTCGAAATCGGTATTCTAAGTCATAACTCCGTAAGGACATGGAGGAGCCAAAGAGTACGAAGCCACTCCGTGTTAGGCCTAGCGCACACTACCATTTTTACCCACGACGGGGTTGAGTACTGCACTCAACTCCAAAAAGTTTTGGAGGAACGACTTAGAATATGGGGGTTAGAGTCGCTTTTAGTTAATCTAAAAAAAGACAAGAAGTATTTGATAGATGAATTAGAACAAATAGTAACCTCTGAAATCTTAGAAATTTGTCATGATTTTTGTCTTATCCATGTTCATCCTAAGACCCACTCTTAGGGAAACACTACGGAGATCTTCGAGCATTGTGTCCAGTGCCACCTGTGAACAGTTTCGGAGAAATGACGCTTCCCTGTCTCACACCTTCCTGCAGTTGGATAGGATTTGTGCTCTGGTTCTGTAATCGGACCGATATGGTGGCATGTTCGTATAAGTACCTTAACATCTCGATATACCTATAGTCCCCTTGGCACCTCTGGGGACACTGCAGCACCGCCCAGATCTCTATCGAACCGAAGGCTTTCTCATAGTCCACAAACGTCAAGCAAAGTGGCAGATTATACTCCTCGGTTTTCTGTATAACCTGCCGCAGAGTATGGATGTGGTTAATGGTGCTTAAGCCTTTTCGGAACCCGGCTTGTTGGTGAGGCTGGAAGTTGTCGAACCTGTGAGCGTGACGATTCGTAATGTCTCTCGAAAACAACTTATAGACATGGCTTAAAAGTGAGATGGGTCTGAAGTTCTTCAAACGGGTGTTATCCCTTTTTGAAGAACAAAATCACCTCACTTATATTCCATGCCCTCGGCGATGACAGAATTGAAAAGCTTCTGGAGGACTTTGAGTATCGGCTTACCGGGCGGTCAGAAATTTTGTAATGATTCCGTCATCGCCCGTCGCCTTGTTGTTTTTGCGCTGTTTGAGAGCCGTATTAATCTCGCACAGGCTGACATCCGGGATATCTTCGGTGAAATGTCGGGTAAGCTTGGCTCTAGGGTCTTTGACCTTGCTTTCAATAGGTGTCAACGTGGAATATAACTGCCCATAGAAACTCTCGATCTCCCTTAGGATTTCAGGTTTTGTAGAAATGATGCCACCGTCGTCTTCAGTTTTTCATCTGGCTTTGCCCAATAGACAGATGTCTCGCGAAAATTTTGGAGCCTTTATTTCGCTCGATAGCCTCTTTAATACGATTTGTAATAAATTGGCGAGGTCGCTTGTCAAAGACTTAGACCGATAGAATAGAAAATAACGATCAGCATCCGCTGACTTCTAAAGCCTCATTTTACGTCTCTGATCCAGGAGTGTGTGGTCGGAGAGTTTCTTTAATTTAGGACGGCGGCTCTACCGTACGGACAGTATCTATCACCTTGTTGTGTAGATCGTCCACATCGATGATGTTCTCAAGAGCTTCGAAGCGCTTTTGGAGCTCCAGTTGAAAGCTCTCGGGGTTTGGGATATGGGCTGGTAATGGTCGGAGCGTAGATTTTATCAGCTTTTTAGATTTTTAATGTGCCACGTACCGATCGGCGATCGCTCTCCGTTTTGACGGTGTTGACCACTGTGACATCATTGAATATTTGCGTTTTCGTCGACATGTTAAAATCTATTTCATTTTTCACTTTACTCGAATCGATAATCTACTTGTCTGCAACTAAGCCGTTAAAGTTAATTGAGATTTTTTTACGTATTAAACGTACTGCTCAATATCAAAAGAAAGAAATAATTATCTCTTTTGCTAGTAGATCTAACTATCACAAAATATATAAAATAAAACACTTTGTTTAAAGTTGCAAACTTTATTTTAACATATCCAAGGATTCAAAATCCAAATAGGTTGGTACTTCACACCTTCCATGCATTCTGGTGACTGTTGTTGAGATGTTCTAGCACCTTAGTTAATGCTTGCTTAATTTTTGGTCAATTAGTGATTCATCAAGTTCACCACCTAGTCTTTACCAACCTCTAACAACGATTTAATTATTATTATTGTCTCACACAATAAATACACTTAAAAAGTGCAATAAGAATGTAAAGGACTGGGATCTATTTATTTTGATCATAATCAAATATTAAATATTTAATTAATACGTATTAATTTAAAAATGTTCGAAATACTTCAAAATTACATGTTTTTGTTTATTTCTGTATAACCTCCAAGTTAAAAAAAAAAAGATAAATATGTGGGAAAATTCTTAACGAATTGACTTCCATGATTTATTTAATACTTCGTGAATACGTGTCGTGCAATTTACTTACTTGTAAAATCCACTGTTCGTTTGCAAACATTGTCGAGATTGCTAAGAAATTTCCGGCTTGAAATTCTGCCAAGCAACGCAAAAACTGTCAATAAATTTATTTACCTACATTACAGGCACCGCTACAACTTAATTTAGTTAATTGCATTAGAATTTGCCACTTTTTCACTTCTTTTAAAGGAAAATAACTATTTATTATGAATATGTTAAAGGTTGGACAGTAGAACTACCAACTTGACAACCGCAAGTTGTGCTGCCATATAGTGTTGTCGGTTAGTTTCTCCAAAATCCGCTTTCTACTCGCACTGTAAATATTTATTAAATTAACATTATTTTTTTAACATGACAAACAAAAGAAATAATAGCAACCTTTCTTCTGTTTTATGGCTTTTTTATAATCACCATTTGATGTGAATAATGTAAATCTGTCAATTTCGTAAGAAAATGTTAAGAAGGTTTTAAACAAATCTAATTTATTTATTTAATCCGGCGTCATGGAGGCTGGGTCAATTATTTTTCCTAGATTATTATGCTATACAATTATTATGCTTTAAACAAAATATGCGTTAGGATATTATTCGTTGTGACTATTATGCTTTATATAAATTATGCTTTTAAAAGTTCTGCTTAAAGCTATTCTGCGTTTCAAAATTTATGCATTTGAATACTTATGACAAACAATTTTAGCCTACACTATATTAGGACTTTTAAAATTATGCGTCGCGATAATATGCAACATGATGATTATTGGTATTAAAATTATGGAACATGATATTATGACAATAAACGTTAGCTCCGCTCCTACGCGGGTTTAAATTACACTCTAGGGGTAGGGCATACAAGGCATAGGCGATTCGTTTCTGTCACTGAATAGTATGCAAAACTATAATATAAATTGTTATGTATCATTTTTCTTTACCATAAAATTGGTAAATTTTTTGACCATTTTTATGGTCAAAACTTTAGGACTACCTATAATATGCCAAATAAATTCTACGTTATTTCAATACATTACAAATTATGGTATTATATAGACACAAATGTAATGGAACTGATTTGACAAGGTACTCAGTACTTGCTTGACGATTTAGAATCTCAAAATCCCATATCGGATTTCGTAACTATGTTTATAAGTGAGGGCTACCGAGCTTGGACGCGTGAGTCCAGAGAACAGTTGAATATCCATTGTGTCTCACAATCCGGAGTCTGAAAGGTTAATATTTATCATATATGACATTGTCTGTTCTGGTAATAATTACCAGGCCCCCACCTCGGTGTAACAATTTTCTACCCCTATCTCGCCGGGTTAAAATGTTATTCAATCATCGATTTATGTTTTTCTATCTGGTTCAAATATTGTTTGTGTGAAAATAAAGAAGTCTCTTTAAAAATCCTGACGAGCGTTAGAAATGGGGTCCACTGAAGATCTAAGGTTGCATGACTTGCATAACAGTCACGTGCAATATGGAAACACTGAGCAACCTTGTCACTTACAATATTTGTGGATACAGAGAGGTTTATTTCCGTGTGTTTCAATGTGATAAGGTTCTATAGTCTTGATTGTAACTGTGCATTACACAAAAAGATATAGATCATTATCAAAATAAATTTTCATAATTTCTACTCGTAGTATGATTTTATAATTAATTAGCGGTCGGCTGCGCTTTCACCCGCCCCGCGTTGTTCCCGTTCTCGTGGAAATATAAAAAAAAAAACCTTTCATAGTGCCTACATCCTTAAACGATATGCAAAATTTCAACTTAATCGGTTCACCCGTACGTTGGATGTAAGTCACGGTATTATTTTAATAGTAATATGGATAGAAGAAGATAATAAAAACGTCCTGTCATTTCTCTGATAAACTCGTTATCATTTATTCTGAACGATGCGATGGCGGTACTTGCTAAAAAAGACGGTCACGGAAAGTCACGGAAATATTGATGTGAGCAAATTTTACTTAAAGGAAACAATAATTAATTTTCAAAAATAAATTAAACTGCATTCAATGATTTTTAAATCTTTTATCTGCACCGGGAGTCAACCGGTCAAATGAGAAAAATAACATCGTCACGGTATTGTTTTAATAGTAATATGGATAGAAGAAGATAAGAAAAACGTCCTGTCATTTCTCTGATAAACTCGTTATCATTTATTCTGAACTACCTCATGCGATGGCGGTACTTGCTTACATGGATAAAAAGACGGTCACGGAAAGTCACGGAAATATTGATGTGAGCAAATTTTACTTAAAGGAATCAATCATTAATTTAAAAAAATAAATTAAACTGCATTCAAAGATTTTTAAATCTTTTATCTGCACCGGGAGTCGAACCGGTCAAATGAGAAAAATAACATCGTGTAATTTTATGGCATAAAATCATACAATGTTATTTTTCTCATGTATAAAAATCAATTAATTGTGAGAATAGTATCTAAAATTAAAAACTACTCTTAAAAATCCTAGTTAAATAACTTATTCGTCGATTGAACCTGCGTCTTGTTGCATTTAGTATGGAATTATGGTGAATATTAGTCAAAAAATGTCAATAACCTAATAATTAAAATCAGAGTATTGCTATTGCTGCATTATGGTTAATATTTCGAACTACTAAGTAAGCTAAAGTGAACTTAATTTTTATTTTATTTAGTGCGAGTCTTTTATCTTTCCTGGCTTTGTCTTTAATTTAGCACATTAAGTTACTTAAGCTAAATTGATCTTTATACTAGCGAATAATATCATAAAAGTTGTAAATATTAAACAAGAAAATATACTAGAAAAAAGCAACCAGTCTCATGTCGCCCTGACGGGACATGAGACTGGTTGCTTTTTTCTAGTATATTTTCTTGTTTAATATTTATCACATAAAAATAGCATTGTAAAGTGCAAAATTAAAAAGTTATAATCATAAAAGTTGTTTTTTTGCTCAAACAAGCCGGTTCGATTCCTGGTGCAGGTATGTAATTTTTCAAAAATCTTCGAAAGATGTTTAGCTTATTTTTGAAAATGAAGCAATTTTTCCTTTGGGTAAAATTTGCTTACATCAATATTTAGGGTACTTTCCCTCCAGTGACCTTTTTTCCACCCCGTATATTGTAATTTTGTAATTATTTATTCAATTTGCCAACGTCTCGTTTCTTATTTATTTTGAAAATAACTAGAAATATTTCTAATTATTCTAATTATTAAAAAGTTTGGACATAATCTGAAATTTAATGTAAAGCGCCCCGTAAAAGATCAAATTTTCTGTCAAATTTCTGTCAGATTTTCGTGTTTGTCAAATTTATTAGATTGTCTGAGGCTATGTTTGATAAAAATTATTTGACATACGTGTTTCTCAAACAAGGTCAAATAAATTAGAACGTTTACCGCGCCTTTAACATTTTCCGTAATTATGTAGGTATTTCTAAAATATATTAATTATAATTATACATCCTACGAAATAAACTATAATTGACATATAAATAGCATTTGGGTTTTTTAAACGACTAGATAATTAAGTACTTACTTACATGTATTTATTAGTAGGTATTCTGTTTCATATTTTGGTATGTGATAAATCATAAGTAAAATGTAGTAGGTTCGTTGAATGTACACTCGCACTTTTTCTATGTGTATAATTGTATGACTGATGTGATGGGCTCTAATTAAACGATTGTCAAGTGTAAGCTATTGAGCTGTGCGCATGCGACGGATGCACTCGTATTCTATCTGGGAGTTGTAGTGCGTCTTCTGATTTCATTTATATATTTTTAAAAGGAGTACTTATTTACATTTTAAAATGCAGGTAAGTTTCTGATTTTTTATATAAATATTTTTTACTAAAACTTTTACTTCCTCTTAATGTGCTTTGTACTCACTTGTTACTAGCGTTTGATATACGGATCATCATTAAAATTAAAATATTGTTAACAATGTGTGCATTTTCTGATTCAATGATTTTGTTAAACATTTGCTGAATGTTCCCTTTGTCAATGAGAAGTGTCTCGAGACCAAATATTTTTTATTTATTTTTCCTGTTGCATAGATGCATTTATTATCCTATTTATAAAAAATCACAGGTATTGTACGAAAAAAGGTATATCCGTGACAACTGGGTTAATCGGGATGAGAATGCAAAATAAAAGTTAAAATTGTAAATTAATGTCTTTTTAACGCGAATTAGCATTCAAATCTTAGATTTTGTTTATTGATTATAACAACATGTAATTAAATTAAATAATATTATTTATTATTTAATTTACTTATTTGAGCATTGTAAGGTATTAACGGTTTACGATAAAACTAAGTTGTCCATCCTAGTCGATGAACATTGCAATTGTCTTAAATTAATCACTTACACGCGTCCGTCAAACTTAAGAAAATTACATAAAATTCAATATACCTAAATTTAAAAATTGGAAATGTTTGTTACCGGATTTGCTTAACGAAATGAGTGACGATTTTGTTCGGAACTACATAGAAAAGAATAATTTTAAAACAGTTGTTAAGAAATACTTTTCGGATAATATAATTAACAAATGCAAGTCATATAATGAATGTGTTATTATACAAAAATCACATGATTGTAACTATAATTTTAAGTGTATAAAAAATAATCTTCTAATCAAAATTTCTTTACTTACTACAAAATGTGTTTCTTATTAAGTTATAATACTTAAAAAAAAACATGTACTTATATTTTTTATGTTTTCTAACAATTTACTAACATTTTAAATTTGTTGTATTTGCTGAACTCCTCCGCCACAGTTAAAGCCGAAACGGCTTTTGTAGCGGTGTGTAAATTAAATATCATGTATTTTGTAATACTTTTGGTCAATAGATAAAAAAAAAAAAAAAAAAAAATTATGTATAACATATAACTTGTATATTGCAACAAAATCACAAATAAATAGGTGCGTAACATATTTATTTGTTGTTACAGGGTCTACAAGAGATATTCTTACTATGTGTAAGTGTGATAAACTTATCGAGTGCTGCTAATATATTATATGCTATACCTTTTTCGGCAAAATCTCATTACATAATGTTGAGGCCAATTGGCCTTGAATTGGCAAGGAGGGGACACAACGTGACCGTGATTGCTGCACACGAGGAAAAAAACGCACCTCCAAATTATCACCAAGTGTTAGCAGAAAATAAGGAGATTTGGACTTTGCTCGGTAAGTTTTTGAGGATTTTTTAATTCATAATGGCCGTGGTTACAAAACAATGCTGTTGATTGTTGCCTACATAAGTAGGAATCCTCAAACACTGAGGCAAACTAAGTGGTTGAGGATTCCAGGAGAGGTGCGCTTCCATCTTCAGCCTGGGGTATTGAAGTAGGTAATTATTACCTACTTCAAATCAGCAGTAGGTAAGACAGATAGAAAAACAAAAAAAAAAAAAAAATTTTTTTGTAAACAACGCTGAGATGTTCTGCCTTCATCATACCTATGATAAGTATTGATTAGGCTGAAGATGGAAGCGCACCTCTCCTGGAATCCTCACTGGTCAATACTCCAGTCCCCTAATTGTCTTATTTCAAAATCTTTCACAATCCCTTTCAAAGGTATTGTGATTGTAATAGTGATTTATGGAATCGTGTAACTTATAGTCGCAATCCCTTTCGGAACGAATGATGTTTTAAATGTCACTTCATTTGATACTTCTCCAAACACTTGAAAGATATTTTCACATGTCACTTTGCTTAGACAGTTCATTTTCGTTCATTCAATACCTTTTAAAACGCGTCCCGATCACAATCCCTATTAAATGTCAAATTGTGACGGCCTGAAGTATGTAAATATCATTAAAATGACGAATTGGAAGGAATTGCAATAAATTTTAAAATTAGACAATTAGCCCCCACAGGTCAGATTTTAAAGTACGCAGCAACACTTGTCTCCAAACGACTTTGAACCCAAACACACACACGAAGAGATAAAATCACATATTAAGTTATGGCTCTATTTAAAAATAGTAGGTAGTACAAATGTCATTACAAAAAATACTAAATTAATACTAATTTGGAATTTTCAGGTCAAGACAAAGTTAATGTCTTCTCAACTCTAAGCATGTCTAGTGAGGATTTTTACAATAAAATACTATGGCCAGGAGGTCATGCTTTTACCGAATCGATTTTACAGTCGCCTCGAGTAAAAGAGTTTATGGAAAAAAACCAAACATTTGATTTGGTTATCAGCGAATTATTTTTTCAAGAAGCTACGTATATGTTCGCTCATAAATACAAAACGCCACTTGTTCTCGTCACGACGTATGGTAACTGCATGAAACAAAATATATTAACAAGGAATCCACTACAATTATCCACTGTTGTTTTTGAGTTATCAACTGTAAGGGAACCGAAGAGTTTCTTGTCTAGACTGAGAAATGCTTACTTCACCTTTTATGAATACTTTTGGTGGCGGTACTGGTACATGGGAAAACAAGAGGAATTGGTTTCAAAATACATGCCAAATTTGCCTGAACCTGTTCCAAAACTATATGAGTTACAGAAAAATGCTTCGCTCGTTTTGGTTAACAGTCACTTTAGTTTTGATGGTCCGGTCGCTTATCTACCGAACATTATTGAGATTGGAGGTTTGCACATAGAAGCTAGCAAGAATAAAATGCCTGAGGTA
Organism: Chrysoteuchia culmella; assembly: GCA_910589605.1. Lineage (NCBI taxonomy): Eukaryota > Metazoa > Arthropoda > Insecta > Lepidoptera > Crambidae > Chrysoteuchia > Chrysoteuchia culmella. The sequence goes on along the minus strand of OU342651.1, from coordinate 11,563,085 downwards.
ATGATAGTATATTATTATTAAATGAACAAATAATCATTCAAATAACGCGTATTCCTTTTTATTTAAGCACATATTTACGTCAATTTTAAAGACTACACTGAGCTTCGTACGCACCTCGCTACATCTAGGCACTATTTTAAACTACAATAGCTTTGATTGATTGATGAAACATAATTGAATTGATTTTTTGTTTTGTTTGCCTATCGCTACGGTATTTTTTCTAGCATTAATCGAAGATCATCACAATAGGTAATTTTCTATTTTACCACAACCTACTGAGTTACGGTTTTCAATTATGGATGGACAAGCTTCCGCCAGCGGTTTCACCTGCGAGATTCCCGTTTCCATGGGAATATCGGGATAAAAAGTCTACTCTCCATCCTTTCAACTAAATTTAAGCCAAAAATCAAGTCGATTGGTTGGTTAGTTATGTCGTGAAGAAAGGACAAACAAACACATTTATAACATTAGTTAGTATTAGGATTAGGATGATGAGGATAGTGGTGGGTGATGACCCACCATGAAGATCCAAAGCAAAGGTGAATGTTAACGGCTGAAAATAAATGCCAACGAATTAATTCGTCATTTGCTAGTAGGACACCTGCCGTGCCCCCTGATTATGTAACTTGTTTCTATCAACGTTTGATTGAAAGTGCAGCCATATGGCTGCTTTAGTATAAATCAATGTGACAACTATCTTACTAAAACAGCAATGTAACTGCACTTTCAATCAATTTCAATCCAAATCTGTTAGCAACAGAGTTAGATAATCAATAATAATAATAATATATTTATTGCAAGTCACATTACACAACGAGATGATACAGTAATATTTTGGTAAACATGTGCATAGCAATACCACTAGACTAGAGGGCTTTAAACTATTACAATACTTAATGATATTTAAATTAAATTACATTTATAGTTTTGAAATTACAATAATAAAACAGAGAATTATAATATTTGTCTATTACAGGAATAAAAAATAAAAAAAACATTTAAACTATTTTAATATTTTAAATTAATAAATGATAATAATATAATAAATCAATTTCAATAATTACAATCTATCTACTTGGTACAGTCTTTATAATCAAAAAATTATTTTAAGTCATAGAAGCATTGCTTAATCAGGAATATTTTTAATTGTTTTATGAATTGTTCATTGTTTTCTATGTTTTTTATATAATTAGGTATATGGTTATAGATTTTGATTGTCAAGAAGTGAGGGCTTGAAGAAACTAATTGTAATTTTGTAAAGGGTACTCTTAGTTTATTTAAATATCTATTATTTCTTTTATTGTTTCAATTAGCGGTTGTCAGAGGACTTACCGCCATATCTTAGCGCAGTATTGTTTCAATCATACCAATGCTTTTTCGTACTACGACCCTATTTAAATAAACATATTTTACGCCTTATAGTGTGAAGGTGTCAAAATTTGATATCTTCATTTGTTCGTTGGCAGGAACAATGACTATAGTTATACAACTGTATGGAAGAACATGCAAAGCGAAAAATTTCAAAATCTATTCATGGAACTGAAATAGTTGTCTTTAGAAACTAACATTAAGTAATACAAATGGATTTTAATAGCGACATTTTTCTTGCGAATATTCAGTAGCTGCCTAGTTTAAGTCCGCCATCAGAAAGTGTTATCGAGTGTAGATAGGCAAGTTCTTTTGTAGGCATTTTATATCTATAGATAAATCTCATTGGGCAGGAATAACAAAATTTTATATTGTGGAGATAATGGTACGAATTGAAGAGTATTGAATACAAAACGTACTTATGACATGATGGATTCTAAAAGATGACAGTAGGCCCCCAGAAAACAATGGAATATCTATAGTGTCTCATAATACCATAGCTTAACTGCCTCCCAATCGCAGTCGTAAAGACACTTTGTTCTATTAATTTACATTTTATTTTTCACTTTCAGGATCTTCAAAAATTCTTAGACAATTCGAAACAAGGAGTAGTTTATATAAACTTCGGTTCAAATGTACTTAGTTCTGAATTGCCCGCGGAGAAAAAAGACGCGTTTCTCAATGTTTTCCGACGGTTGAAATACAATGTGCTATGGAAGTGGGAAGATGAAACTTTGGATGATGTTCCTGCTAATTTGATGACCAGGAAGTGGTTGCCACAGAGCTTGATTTTAGGTACGTATTTCCAAAGATTTATTTATAGGACGTAACTTCAGTATCAACATTAATAACAAAAAACTAAAATTCTGTATATATTTTTATTTTGTTATTACAGTGATGGTCTTATTTATAATATTTCAAAGTTCTGCCTATTCAGCATGCAAGCATATGCAATTTTTTTTACCAATAAAATTTACTTTAATTTATATGATTTGCCATTTTAAATATCGAATACTAATACAAGATAATAATTACTGTTCGATTCAATAAAGCGTTACGTTATTTTTATCGATGGCCAAACAATTAGGTAATTACAAATGAGATAAATCGTAATTAAAATAATGTCGAGATACAAACATATAAAATAAAAGTAGAACGCTAACAAATTATTGATAAAAATAATATGCTTTATATCACTTGCTAGGTTAATAAGCATTCTTGTTGGTCTGAGTATGCTTATGAGTGCAAAGAAATGTATTATGCGATATTGTCACTATTTTCAATGGATATAAAAATGGGGATCCATTACCAATCAAATAAAGATCGCGACCTTGATAAACATCAATGATAACTCTCAACATTAAAACAATTTCAACTTGATGGAAATACAATTACGCAATCAACAAAAAAAATGTAACATTTAATTATGAGTGATTGCTCAATGCCAGTTAATTTTTCAAGAAATGATTTATAACTATTTACAACTATTGTCCCCAACGGATAATTAAGTCGGGGGTTTTTAAATTATTTTATCCATTTTCAATAACATTTTTAACAGTCGTGGGTATTTTTATTTTGCTTTTTTAATAATACACGTAAATGCCTTCTGCCTTCTGCGCCAGAAGTCCCGGGTTCGATCCCCGGACAAGACAAATATTTGTGTGCATAAACATGTCTATTTGTCTTGGTCTGGGTGTTTAATATGTATATTATGTATGTATTTACAAAAAAAAGTATATAAGTATGTTTATCCGTTATCTAGTAACCATAACACAAGTTCTTAATGAAACTTAACGTGGGCTAGATAATTGGTGTGTTTGTATGCAATTATTTATTTATTATTATTATTTAAATGCAAAAATGTCCCATCTGAGAATCCACTTGTGGCCGTGTTTTTTTTCCAATATTTATCTATTTAAAATTTATTTTGTATAAAAATCGCATCGAAAAATTCAAAAATCAAATATCATAAAATAAATGCAAATGTTGTAAATATATAATTGATACAAAGAGGTACATGCATTAAATATGCATTGTTGAACTACCGAGTAAAAAATATTGATTTGAATCCTAACCTAGTTAATTTTAAATATTCATTTATCGTGTTTCAGCTCATCCCAATATAAAAGTTTTCGTATCACATGGCGGATTACTCGGAACGCAAGAGGCACTTTACTACGGAGTTCCAATTATTGGTATGCCAATTTATACGGATCAATACAACAATTTATTGCAAGTGCAGGAAAAAGGCTTCGGAAAAATACTTGAGTACCACGAGATCAACGAAGAGGTTTTGTACGAAACTCTAAACGGAGTTCTAAGCGACGATTCATTTAAAATCAAAGCTATGGAAGTGTCCAGACAGTTTAAGGACAGACCTTCGAGTGCGATGGATACAGCAATGTTCTGGATAGAATACGTAATCAGGAATAAAGGAGCGCCGTACATAAAAAGCCCTGCGCTTGAACTGAGCTGGTTCGAATATCATATGGTAGATGTGTTTGCATTTGTTTTTATTTCAGTGATGTTGTGCTTTGCTTCTGTATTATTTGTGCTGATTTGTTTAAAAAGATTGTGCCAAACTAAACAAAAGAAATCTGATAAGAAGAAACGAAACTGAATAAATATGCAATTTATTTAAAATATTTAAGTACTGTTTGGTTTTTGTGACGATTTGGTTTTTTGAAAGACTGTTTAGATAAGAATATTGGGAACGTAGTGAAAAACACAAAAACGCCAAAAATGCGCATGCGTTGCATTAGAATCATAAATAAAGCTGTGACGCGAACGTTCGCCGGAATGACGTTTCACTCACGGTTGCTGTATGCGTCCACCGCGAATAATTAGACAAATATTTGAACGAAACACGGCTGTTTGAACAGGGGATACGGCGGGAACACGGCTTTTGTCCGTGCACTTACTCAGGCCGGTCGGAGTTATGAATTTCAAATGTGCAGCCCTTGAATTCACCATCGTCATAGTCTCCTTTTCGGCGACATGTTGCTTTTCCTTTTTTAAATGTCCTCTGTGATCTTAGTCCAAATGAGTTTTGTTTTGTCTCATATTAATAACACAGAGACCGAAGCGCATTGAAATCCGTTAGTTTCCGCATCTTTCCAAACTCGGATTCACACCCTGACAAGTAGTGTAAACCCAATCATGAAAAGACGCGAAGCCACAAAGAACGAACCTCTTTCCGCTTAGCTTTGTTTGGAAATCTGCACTATTTACAGAAGTGAGCCTGTTTGTGGCAAGTATTTTGTAAACTTATAAGTCCATATACCTACCTAATATAATTAACAAAGTAATGAAATCAAATCGTTTTATTGCACTCACATTTAAAAAAAAAGAGCAGAACCAAACATGAACCCTGTTAGGGTATATCGCAATATAAGAAAATAAATTAAAAAAAAAAGAAAAAATAACAAGAGTATTAACAAAAATATTGACAATTAAATATTAGAAATAATAACATAACACATTTTTAAATCAATGACATTCTAACATTTTTACTGCAGGTGTCAGGAAAATCTTCTTTGAATCTCTTAAAATTTTACTGCAGGTGTCAGGAAAATCTTCTATAAATCTCTTAAAATTTTACTGAACGTATCAGGAAAATCTTCTTTATAAAATACTTACTTTGGTAATGATACAATTCCATTGCTTTTTACCCGCGACGGTACGGAGACGGTATATGCGTTTGGGGTGCGAGGATATTGTTTGTTTGTTTAAGCAAACCATTGTTGCCATTTGTCTCAAAAACTACTAGTCAGATTTTTATGCGGTTTTCATTGATGAGCTCGGGTTTGATTAGTGGATTTTCTTAGATAGTTGTTACGGTTACAGCTCACCAGGAGGTGCTGCAGTAAACATTTGTTTGTGTAAACCAATATTGCCATTTATCTCCAAAACCACTAGTCCAATTTTGATGCGGTTTTCAGTGATGGAAATCGTTTTTTTTAAGTTTGTTGTATTAATATAATAAACACTTTACTGAACAAAACGCATTTTCATTGGGATAGTATTGTCCTCGTGTAGGGTGTCGATTTGATTGGTGCATGTTCTTATATAGGTGTTACGGTGATAACTCACCAGGGGGCGCTGCAGCAAATATTTGTTTGTGCAAAACCAAAACTACTATATTTCAGGAATGGGTTTTAATGTAGTACAATGTACATAATACATAAACTCTCCTAAAAAGATTGAAAAAAAAACAGTCAGGATTTTTTAAATTATTTTATTCTTTTTCAATTTACGTTTTAATTGACGTGGGATTTTTTTTTTCTTTTTATTACTTCTAAAGCTCTATGTTACTTTTTAGGGTTCCGTAGCCTTATGACAAAAAACGGAACCCTTATAGATTCTACATGTCTGTCTGTTTGTCCGTCCGTATGTCACAGCTACTTTATTCCAAAAATATGAAGATTACACAGTTGAAACTTGGTAGGTAGATCTAAAAATAAAAAATAAAAAATGCTGTAGATCTTTATAAAAACTTTCAAAGAAAATTGGTTTGAACGAAATATATTTAGCAGTTTCAGAGCTATAGCACGTTTTCCAAAACATAATTTTGTCATTCATACAAACACTAAGAAAAATAAAGTTATTTTTGCAGACGAAAAACTATATTGGCATTATGGGTAGGTGGAGGTGATCGGATTTCAAGTGAATACCTAATTTAATATAATAATAATAATAATAATAATAGAAACTTTATTGCACATGATACAAAAACAAACACATACAGAGAAAATTATAAAAAAGAGGAACACACGATAGGCGGCCTTATTGCTACAAAGAAATCTATTCCAGGCAACCTTGGATGAGAGACGGAACCTTTCATGTGCGAGTTCGTCTCTCACCTGGCCGATTTTTTCTATTCTAGACTGTTTTGTTTTTGTTTGTATTCGCTCATTCAAACCAAATTACTTTATTTGCTAAGACCATTCAAATATTTTATTAAGGCGTGAATTTTCAACCGTGTAAGGGTAAAATGGGGAAGGGTATTTTTATAGCACTTTAGGGGATTTTTTGAAGGACAAAATTAATGTTTATTTTTGGAGAGTGAAAGGATTTATTTTGGGTATTAAGTATTTTATGTGCAGTGTTGCTCTTTATTTTTAACAGTAGAAATGTAAATTGGACCATGACGAACAAGGAAGCTTTTGAGTTTAAGGTGGAACGATTAAGTTACAAAAAGCTGAACGGTCGTTAGATGGCGCTACTTTCGCTATTTAGTAGTTTTTATTTATTTGTTAATTGTTCTTTGTATCTTTTTAACTCAAAATACTATAAGCGCATTCTATAAATAAATATTGAATTTTCGAAACCAACATTTATCTTTTTGTAGTACATAAATCATCCAAATATCTCGAGAGAGTGTTTCTGTCTCCCAATTTTACTAATCACTCACACATGCATACCTTATTTCTGAGTTTCTTGTAGTAGAATATTTCGACCCAGCTGAAAATGATAAAGTAGCCCAGCGGTCTACGTACTCGGCTTAGATATCAAAGAGTTAAGGTTCGAGACTTCTGATGGTAGATTTTTTTTATTATTTATTTTATATTATTGTTTATTTAAATAACATCACAATATTAATTTTGATGTATAAATTGCAACAAATGCAATTGCAACTTTTTTAAATTGCACAAGTGACAAGAACGTAATTGATACTCTAAATTTTAAGATTTCTTAGTGTGTTTGCCCTTTATAATATATTTTTTTTAAACCACTGCTGAACAGATTTTGATTAAAATTGCAGTGTTTCCTCAATAAAAAAAAAGTGGTGGTGGTTGTTGGAACATCATGTTACCGTTTTCTATACTTCTATACTATATAATATTACTAGCTTCCCGGCCGCGGCTTCGCCCGCGTGGACTACACGACTTATGCTATTGTGGGTTAAACATAAACCACCGCGGAGTTTTCTGTAGACATTTTCAAGGTGTACAAATACTTATTACCTTATATTGATAAATCTCGTAGGGTTCAGCCTGCGTTTGCAATGTAAGCGGAAAAAATGTAATCATTTACGACATCACATTAGAAACCTTAAAAATTACAGTATTTCTCTACTATATATTGAAGGTTATTTTACCTTCCTCTTGAATCACTCTATCTATTAAAAAAAACCGCATCAAAATCCGTTGCGTAGTTTTAAAGATCTAAGCATACATAGGGACAGACAGCGGGAAGCGACTTTGCTTTATACTATGTAGTGATAAAGAGGAAAGATGTGTATGTATGTATGTAATGAATAAACTCAAAAACTACTGGACTGATTTCAAAAATTCTTTTAGGATGCTACACTATCCCTTATTAACATAGGCTATATTTTATCCCGATATTCCCACGGGAACAGGTACCACGCGTGTAAAACCGCGAGGATCCGCTAGTACAATACTACAATACTATTATATTAGTTTTATTTAAAATCAATACATTTAGCTCCTTTCGGTATATTGGCGCGTATATAAATTTGCGCAAATGATCATATTTTGTCTACTTGTTTGTTAGTTACAATCTCCATTTTATATTATAATAGTTTTGGAATCAAGCTCGAGACGCCATTTTTATTTTTATTACTTATGTGTTTACTTATGTGGTGAAATTCATAAATCTTGTTAAATTCTACCTTTAAAGCTTTAATTTACTGCGATAATTTATTATGGTGATGTAAAAACTTAGAAGCTTGATTTTTACAGTTCGGGGGAACCATAGACTTTAATCTTTATTAATATCAATTTGATACTTCACGTGTTTCTGAGCATTGAGTCTTTAAAGGTACTTATGTGCATATAACTAATTTCGTGTTTTAATTTATAAAGATACTGATATTATAAAATATTAATACATAAAACATGTAAGTAAGCAAAAATTCCCCAAAAAAATTACTATTAAGTACTTACCTCAAAATGAAATTGTATTATTCAACAAATACTTAATTCGTAAAGCAGCGCAGCGAACACCGGGGTTGGAAACAATTAAATATCTATTGTGTTTCGTTTTCCGATGCCTGAGAGGTTATAAAATAAAAAGTGCTAACCTCTTGTGTATCTTAAATATGTATTATGTAATGTTAAGTACAATCTAGAAAAAAAAGTGCTGAGATAGCGCTAACATTCATTCATGCGCTATACGATGAAAATGTTTTTGACCATTGATGACCAATAATTGAGGCAAATTTAATTACATTTGTGCACTATTCGCGCAAATGTTTATTCGAGCAAACGGCTTTTCGTGTAAGAGTCTTCCGCGTTATTAGCTTTTCGCGCAAATGTCCTGATTCATAGTCGAAACAACAATAGTCAAGTGATATGTGACGTCAAATTCATGTTTTGTATTTGGCTTAGTCTATGTTTATCTCTATGCTATCATCATTGATGATATGATGTTTTGAATAGCTAAGTGAACATTTAATACGTTAAAATTGTAAAATTAAAAATAAAATAAATCATTAAGATCGTTAAATCATTAAGATTTACGTAAAATAAATCATTTCTAGTCAGAAAATAAATTTCACTCAAAACTGAAATATTTCCACCCGTTTTGAAAGATTTCATAAATTTCGTTTATATTTAATTTTCATTTCAGTGAAATTTTTACTGGACCCATTCCCTAGTCACAATCACGTCACAATGAAAAAACACTACAAACAAATGACAAATACGGAACGGTGTTGTCAGTACGTAGATGTGATTGCGGACAATTTAATATTTGAAAAGGGACCACATGACATTTGTCTAAATAAAAAAAAATAAAAATATTAAGTAAGTACGTTACATAATACAAGTAAATTTTATTTGCACGAAGCAGATACAATTTTCGTTTCTTTTTTTTCCTTTATAAAATCTTATTTTCTATTTTTTTACAGTGATGAGAGAAAAAAAGATTTACGCATAAAAAACAAAATATAAGTCGTGTTTAGCATTTTTTAAAATCGGAGTCAAGATAAATCCTACAAATCACAACTTTATATCATAATCCCAAAGTAAATTATTACTGACGAAACTCATCTCTTTTGGGACGCAACGGCAACACAGCTGAAAAATCTAGTAAAGAGAAATTTAAACAATTATTAAATCGAGACAAACGTAAGAGCGGCAACTTCGCGCGTTGCGCGTCTTAGCCGCATGGAATGGCAACGTCGCGATTTTTGTATACGTACACGACATTTGTCACATACACAGTAGTAATTTTTGCAATAATTTAGTGTTCATTTATATGTGATTTCTGAATGAAACAATGTTTGTTTATTAATTAAGCGCAAATGAATACCTGAGAATAAATAGTTGCACATATATTTAAGTATTAATTCTGTTAATCTACCAAGATTATCTCGACTGTTTTTTGTATGAAAATCGTTCCACCTTAAATTAAATATATTTTCAGATCTCTTCTTTGTGATATCTGCTCAAAGACTAAACATAATATTAATATTATTAACTAATATTTTAAATGTGAAAGTATGTCATTTTGATTGTTTGTTTGTTCCTCTTTCACGCAAAAACCACTAAACGGATTTGGATGAAATTAGGCACACAAATAGTAGAGAATCTGGATTGAAACCTTGGACTAAAACTTTTGTCCCGATATTTCTACAGGAACGGGAACCACGCGGGTGAAACCGCGGGCGGCCACTAGTTAAAAATAAATAAATCTTCTGCACGTATCAGAGTAAATCTAAAAGTTTAAATGTCAAGTTATTCAAAGATACTCTCGTACATCAAGTTTACCGAAATTGCTGATGACACGTCGGGCAAACCGTGAAAGTTACGGTCGTCAGTCACAAATTATATCCAATATCAGTTTGGTGGATACTGGCCTATTTCCAGGCCATCGCTGTCAGCCACCTCATTAAGAGTTCGCAATTAAAACTTGGAGTTTGGCCGGCATCGAGGAATTAACGCCACTGCGAAACATTCGGGAAATGAAAATCGGCGCAGAAACGACGTCACTGTAATTTTCGCCCGTTTTCATAATATTGTGTTTGCTTGAATAAACATTATTCTGAGACGTTGCGATATTAATAATAACAGTCGGCGTTATGTAAGACACTTGTTTATTAATTTACTTCTCCCCTCGCTTCATATCACTGAGTTAGGCTTTTACTTATTGCTGAGATAATATGTCTGTTTTAAGAAGACCTTTATTTGTGTTTTTCTTAGATATTATACTTGTGGCAGTTTGTTTCAGAGTAGCTTCAGCAGCCGAAATAAGTTTGAATTACTATAAATAAATCATAATTAAGTAACGTGTGTGAAACATCGTAGTAATTAGAAGCTTGCAGTCTCTCACGTGTTCTTAAGTAGTTATCTAAGTGAGTTTGTTCTTACAATCCTATACTGTTTTTTTTAATAAATTATATTAAAATTCATTGTGTATTCTAGTACGTACTCATTATAATTAACAACATGTTTGTTTAAATATAACACAACATCAAAGCTACATGTGAGATTTTTTTTAAGACTTATGATTGTGGTGCTTTAAACTAAAGTACTATTGAATTATTTTAATAATAATAATAATAATGATTTATTTCAGGTTAAAACCCATAGTACATTCAATAGATATTACATACAGCGCTTACATCAAAAGTCAAAAATACACACATTTAAATTAAAATTTTGTATCCATTTGTGGTAAAGGATTGCTTTTGTTACACAAAAGCACTGGATAAAAATTGCGATCATCCGTAGTCATACACGATGCACTGAATAGAGGAGTTTCAGTTTTTAAATAAAAGTGTTTGTTTCGTTGTAGAGTTATTTTACCTTTATTTTTGCACTAACTTTCGCCCGCACTTCGTATGGGTGGACATTGGATCGTACCCACGCTTGGATTTGCAAAACAATTAGATAGGGGTCTCAGAATAAGCAGCAGAATCAATTTCTATCATTTTTTGAATTTTTGTCTGTCCGTCTATATGTGTGTGTTTAAATGAGCATCACACCAAAACCACTGATCTGAGTCGACAGAATTGTCTATATGTCCGTATCTCAACTTACCGTATAGGCTTTATTTCATCAAAATCGGTTAACTCCTGATTAACTCTATCAAAAGTATTTTTTTACATTTTAAAAAGAGGACGGACGGAGAAATTTAGGCATATTGTGACGCGCGTATGAAAAAGGCAGAGTTGGAGTTAACGCCTTCAGGTTTTGGTTGCTTAGCAACAGTTGTTGATTTTAATTCTTGAAAAATATATTTTGACAACTAACTACATCATCCTTTTTGCTACTTTTTATTACTTTAGCGGTATGGCGTGCATGAAAGATGGCGCTGTATGTATATTTTGTCCTTATTTCTATAAGTTTTAGTTTTTTTTATAAATTTTTAAGTAGGTCAGGCTTTATACTTTGTGCTTGAGATTGCCTTTTACCTATATTGTTCACTTTAGATGCGGTTTTTCGAAATACAAGTTCTAACGTTATTACACAAATTTTATGTTTCAGTACCTATGAACAGATTGAACAGTCATCATATTTTTTTTTGTGACCCACTTCCGGTGCACTGGCTTTCGTTATGAAAGTATAAGTCATAAGATAAGGAGAATGGGCCATGATTCGCCACGCGGGCCCAATGCGGATTGGTGGGTTTTCATGACCGCAAATACAGCCAGGACCAACGGTCTAACGTGCCTTCCGAGGCACGGAAGAGATAGTTAATTATTGGTCACCTATCCCGTGACCGACCATTGCGAAACTAAATCGTAGGCCGAGCGCGCGAACCACTGCGCCTCCTCGTACCGTACCTACAGTAGTTTTCAGAAAGTCTTGAAGACGCTGTCGATTTCGCTGCCTTTAAAATTAATAACAAACGTTCAAAAGATCTCTAAATTAAAATATCCAGAGCTTATTAGTAGGTGGTCTAACCGGTCTGTAAAGTTGGTTTGTTCTGTGGATAGGACAATTTGTACAGGGGGTAAGAATGGGTTCATGTTGTCCAATCATGATTGTTATGATGGTATGACTCAAAGATGCTTTTCAGTAAAGAAAGACAGGCGCAGTTATTAAGTATTACTTAGATAAAGTCGGGGAACTTCGCAGTCGACCAGTAGACATTCTAATGGAGTGTTACCTATTTCTCTTTACGTCTATACTATTTTACCAGCTGTTTACAACCTACGTAAGGGAAATTATGGAGATTATAGTGGTTAAGTAACTTTCGCTAAGGTCGGTCCCGGGTGACCAAAAATAACAATCTTGAGCTACTCTGTTAATTTCAAGGGCGACAAAACCACATTGAAACATGACTGATGAAACTAAATCACAGGCATCAGCTATCTGATTATTATCATTACAACAAAAAAACGACTACAAAAAGATGCTACTTTGCATTTGAGGTACTTTTACTTTTAGTTCTTTTATACAATATAGGTACGTACGTCGGTACTGACGAATTGTTAAACTTCTCTATTGAAGGCGATAAGATGATAAGAAAGTAATTAATGGTATGTGTTAAGTATTCTCTTAAAAAAATAAAGACTTTATGCGACTCAATAGTCTCTTCCTTTTTTTTGAAGTTGGTTAAAAAGACCGCCTTACCAACAATTTAGTCGGGAAGGATTGCAAACGATGTTCCGGTTGTCACGCGAACGAAGTTACGGGCACAGCTAGTTTTTACTATATTTAACTATACTTTACTTAACTGTGCGTGTTTCCGCCTGAGCACTAGTGCTCCGCCCTCGAAGTTGTGCACCTCCGGTCAACTGGGGTTGTGCCAGGAAGTTTGGACTCTTTGGTACTTTGCACTAGGCCCGGTTCGTGCTTGTTACATGTGTGTTGACTCCTTCGTCAGCCAGTGAGCTGGGCCGTGGGGGCTGTGGGACGTGTCTCACATTAGTCCCTACGTTTCTCCCCGTCGTCACGGCCTCCAGAGGACCCACATGTTTGTTTTGTTGCCTGTGTGTTCGTGCCTGTGCTTGGATGCTCTGCTCGAGTATCTGTATTTAGAGCAGAGCCCCTTGTCTGTGGAGTGTTGCCCTTTTTGATAGCTCGTATGTTCCTTGCCTGTACATGTGTGAGCTGATAATGAAGCCACGTATAGTGTCCCTATCTTCCCCGAACACTCCTTACTTTGGTACTCCCAGAACCAGACTAACTCTTCCTACAAAGGAGGGTCCACTCATGCGTCCTCAACTCCAACTGGTGTGCGTTGGCGAGTTGAAGAAGCATGAAGGCTTTAGATGGGTCACTTTCTTACCTGGCAGCCACACGCTTACTCGACATCTATCTAGGGGCTTGATTTCTAGCGAGGTGTCGGTATTAACCCAGAGCGCAAGTAAGGACCCACTACCGCGCCCCAGGTGTGTATGGTGGTAACAAGGATAAATCCTTCACACACCAAACCCGACGTGGCAAAGGCAGTGGATCATCGCAGGTCCCCCTCGATCCGGGCGAACAGTCGCTCCGTAATAAGCTCCACTAACTTATCCCTGATATGGTCCACCGCAGCTTTGTCAGCACAAAGACGGCAAGATTGCTTTGCTCCTTAGCGGAGCCTCGCGGTACCTCCATCTCGCTGCCTCGGTTCTGTAGCTTGGGCGGACGCTGCTGCGACGGTCCTTCATCAGGGTCTGTCTGTCCCCTGCTGTTTAACTTTAGGAGGCCTTTTACTCTGTTGACGCTCCTCGGTTCCAGAGCCCGCCGGGTTTGTTAGCGGGACCTGCGATCCAGGAGTCGTCTGAGCCTCCCTAAGTTGCTTGAGGAACTTGTATTTCTCCATTTTCCGCTTACTTTTGGTCATCGCCAAGCTCCACGGAAGGTTGTCCAACTCCCCAGTGCCTAAATTATCCCTATACTTTTTAGGGGACGGGGTTGGGGACTAGTGCTTGCCGAGTCCTCCAGCCTCGTCCTTTTTTGGGGACGGGGTTGGCGATTGCTGCAAGACTTCTTCGTCTATCCTTTCATTTTCGCTGCCTAGTTTGGAAGAAAGCTGTTGGAAGTGGTCCACTCGAGCAGAGCCTCGTTTGCCCAAGTAAGCCTACATCACTGCTCCAGGATTGCCATCTCACTGGAGAGACACCGTTTGAGACCAGGTTTCCCCCTGGCCACGCATCCTTCAGCACGGTCCGTTTGACAACTTGGATTGGGTGAGGAACGTGTGGGATGGGATATGGGATAGGTTGGGATGGGTTGGGAGAGGGAGGGGCGGGTCTCCCACCGTGTTGGAGTGCACGTGCGGGATAGCGTTACTTTTCTTAACTACTCGGATAAAAAACACGTGAAACAACGTGTGCGTGTCTAGAGGGTATAAGTAGGCGGCCGGTTTTTTTGATTTGTTATGATATTCATAGCGGTTTTGTAACTTTAAACGATTACCTTTAAAAATCAATATTGATTTTGATCCACAATAACTCCTTAACTATCAGCTTCCCAGATTTGGTCCCATACAAGTGTCGATGGGGAGAATATGTGGTTTTCCCACTTAAGGATGTAGATCTTGATCTTGATATAGTGCATGTCCATGTCGGTTGGACAAATGCAAATTAAAATCTAAAATAATCAGGGCCCCTACCGCGCAAGTGTCGTCGGCATAGACATCGACTTCATTTGACAGATGGATGTGACATATTGCTCTTAGTCTTTGGTAAGTTTTCATGGCGGACGCTGCTGCGACGGTCCTTCATCAGGGTCTGTCTGTCCCCTGCTGTTTAACTTTAGGAGGCCTTTTACTCTGTTGACGCTCCTCGGTTCCAGAGCCCGCCGGGTTTGTTAGCGGGACCTGCGATCCAGGAGTCGTCTGAGCCTCCCTAAGTTGCTTGAGGAACTTGTATTTCTCCATTTTCCGCTTACTTTTGGTCATCGCCAAGCTCCACGGAAGGTTGTCCAACTCCCCAGTGCCTAAATTATCCCTATACTTTTTAGGGGACGGGGTTGGGGACTAGTGCTTGCCGAGTCCTCCAGCCTCGTCCTTTTTTGGGGACGGGGTTGGCGATTGCTGCAAGACTTCTTCGTCTATCCTTTCATTTTCGCTGCCTAGTTTGGAAGAAAGCTGTTGGAAGTGGTCCACTCGAGCAGAGCCTCGTTTGCCCAAGTAAGCCTACATCACTGCTCCAGGATTGCCATCTCACTGGAGAGACACCGTTTGAGACCAGGTTTCCCCCTGGCCACGCATCCTTCAGCACGGTCCGTTTGACAACTTGGATTGGGTGAGGAACGTGTGGGATGGGATATGGGATAGGTTGGGATGGGTTGGGAGAGGGAGGGGCGGGTCTCCCACCGTGTTGGAGTGCACGTGCGGGATAGCGTTACTTTTCTTAACTACTCGGATAAAAAACACGTGAAACAACGTGTGCGTGTCTAGAGGGTATAAGTAGGCGGCCGGTTTTTTTGATTTGTTATGATATTCATAGCGGTTTTGTAACTTTAAACGATTACCTTTAAAAATCAATATTGATTTTGATCCACAATAACTCCTTAACTATCAGCTTCCCAGATTTGGTCCCATACAAGTGTCGATGGGGAGAATATGTGGTTTTCCCACTTAAGGATGTAGATCTTGATCTTGATATAGTGCATGTCCATGTCGGTTGGACAAATGCAAATTAAAATCTAAAATAATCAGGGCCCCTACCGCGCAAGTGTCGTCGGCATAGACATCGACTTCATTTGACAGATGGATGTGACATATTGCTCTTAGTCTTTGGTAAGTTTTCATTTATGGAAGCAGCAATGTGTCACATCCACCTGTCAAATGAAGTCGATGATGATGCCGATGCCACTTGCGCGGTACGGCCCCAGGTAAGCCCCAACTATAGCAGCAATTCTTGTGACAAACATTTAATTATTAAACTTGTAATTAAATCCATTGTTCCACAAGCAAGTTTCCAAATACATCTTGTATTTGTGTTCCTCAATGGTAGCCAGCTCCATTGTGTGAAGTTGGAACAGCAAAATTTGACATTAAATAACAAAGTTCAAAATAATGGTTGAAATTGAAATTTGTTTCGAACATAAAATTTCACTCGCTGATTAAACTTGTGGAAATTACAAAGCAGTGGACGGTCTTTTAGAAGTTACTGTCCTTTGCAAGTAAAACTTAATAATTAATTAGTTAACGGGAAGCTTTACAAAGGATACTAATGAAGATTCATTGATTGCTTTTGTGGAAGTCATCCGTCTAAATTACTCGAAAGATTGTATACATTAAACAATAAAGTAGCAAGCTTTTGACGAAGTTTCTATTCATCATATTCGGTTATTTTAATCAATTTGTCATCTTATTGTATAAAGACAACGCTACGCATTGTCTGCTGCGCCTTCAAAAAATCTTACATAATCTTCTAAATATACGAAGTATTATTTATCTATGCAATTCACTTGTTGGAACATTATAGGAATTACGGAACGAAAGAGCTGTTTTATAATGCGTACGTATTACAATTATGCCACATTACTATGATCTTCCATAAAGTTGTCTGTGTGCACAGAAGTTATTCACTTATCTAATGGGGCATAGTTCTGTGGCGTGGAAATTTCATTGCTCGTGTCTACAAAGGAAGTATAGTTTTGGAACTACAATCTCTCCTTTATTTGTAACTTGACAAGAACAACAGTGCCCTGTCCTATCGGGCAAAAGCGACAGTGACTAAGCAAGTTTCTCAGAAATGAAACAAAAAGATCAATTTGTCGAGTTAAAGGCAAAACGTTAGATAAGCTGATCAATCAATCACAATTAAGCAGTGCCCAAACAAAGCGACAGAGTTAGTCTTTTTGTCACACAAAAAGTTGGCAAACTCATTGACAAGGCGAGAGAGAGACATCCGCACAGAACGAACAATATCGAATATTTATAAAGGGTTCATTTGATGTGGGAAATTTTCTCGACTTGGACACTGGACACTACAAGAGTAGATACTTTCAATACGCGTACAGTTGTATCTGTTCTAGTTTTGCCATTAGAAAGTAAGCTTTATTGCCAGAAATATAGACACCGAATCTGTACTTCCAACAGTTTGTTCCAATATTCCGTTGGATTATTTAGTGGAATGAAATTTACTTGGACTATCTCTGTGCTCAACAGACTGCATGACTATTCCATTTATTTATTAGCAGAGTTCCGTCTTTTCTAATTACGGCGCCGAATTTCACGATTTTAGAATATACACCTGTCTCTTGGTTTGTTTAAACTTTACTTCTGTCGGGGTCAACCTGAATTGAAGATGAATTAATTAAATCAACAAGTTTGCTGACTTTCATTACGTATGGGCGTTATTGTGTTTCATAGTTTCGAAAATATTTTAGTACCTAGGTACGTACATAAGTCTGTCGATATCATCCGGTATTCTATTATGAGTAAGTTTTCTAGGTTCCATACAATGTGGAGAGTGCGCCGCGAATTCAATACACGCGCGCCGCTCGCGTAGTGACGTTTGGGGCAGAAAAGTTTCTGCCACTTTGTCCGAACTGACATCAGTGCATATAAAAAGTTTGTGACATCGCACACGGTAGTTTTATAAAACTCCATAATTACTGTCAACATTTATTCTCCAATAATAGAAATGTAAATACCTACCATCATATTTGACGCGAAGTACTCGAAAGTACAAAATGTATGCTAATTTGATATTAGCATATGACTGGGAAAAATCACTGGCCCATTAAAGAGTGTATCCACGAACTATAAAGGGTGGTAGGTACAATAGACGGAGGTGCCATTAAGGGTTCTTAGACCTTCGAGCTCTCACGTCGTTTATCATGCAAATAGAAAGTGAATAATTTATAGGAGACATCCCTCCCGTGAGGACATACATTGCTGGGGAAATCGCTGCTGGTACAATAGCAGCAATCAATTTCTAAGGGATATAAGAAGGTGAAATAATACTTTTATTGTTTAAAATAACTTCGTGACTATGTGGACTAAGGAGAAACCTATAGCAGCCTATAGCTATACACCGTATTTTTTTATTGGCAAAAAATCTTTAGGGGTTTCTACTTTTATTAAGGAGCCAACAACATTTGAGGACAGAGAGTGCTTTCTTTCCGTGTGCGTCGATGCGACGAGGTTGTAA
The DNA here is from genome assembly GCA_910589605.1 of Chrysoteuchia culmella. Lineage (NCBI taxonomy): Eukaryota > Metazoa > Arthropoda > Insecta > Lepidoptera > Crambidae > Chrysoteuchia > Chrysoteuchia culmella. The sequence goes on along the minus strand of OU342651.1, from coordinate 11,544,700 downwards.
AGTGTATACATGTCATTGCTCGGGACTGTACCTAGGTACTCGATGAAAGTATATGAAACAGCTGATTTCTCCTAGCGATTTCGTTAATAAACCATTTTAGCTCTAAGTTTAAACCTATCTTTGGTGAAAATTTTCGTATTGATAGGTACTACGTACAACCCAACGCTCCTAAAGTTTTTTTGGTAATAAAAAAATAGGGCTCATTCGTTAAATGTATTGCTTTTTCTGGAAGCAAATATGGTGAAAATGTAGTTTCAAAATAATAGTTATGAATTATTTATTTATATTTATTTATAAAATATTGGAAATGGATGGGAGATCAATATTTATGAAAAGTTTTAAACACAGAAAGGGAAACAAGGTATATGCCGTAAGTATATATACGAGAACTGCGATGAATATTCGTTGAATCTCGTTGTAGGTGGGACATAAATAAGTGGACATTCCGACCGTTTGCAAATCCTAGTCCACAACTGGTTAGGTTTTATGTGTTTTTTGGTTTAGCCATAGAATAACAACAGATAAAGCTTTACAAAATCGACAAACATTCTGTGTATTTAGTGATAGCTTCTGTAAAGTCCGCGAGGTCTAAGCTGAGCTTTGCATTTGTGTGAGTGCACATAGATGGTTTGTAGGTATCGTGTAAAAAAACAAACAAAAAAAGCAACAGGTGTTGCTACTAGTCCATCTATGTGCACTCACACAAATGCAAAGCTCAGCTTAGACCTCATTGTATATCTATACTAATATTATAAAGAGGAAAGATTTGATTGTTTGTATACGTATATGTATGTTTGCATTGAATAGGCTCCAAACTACTGAACGGTTTGAAATTAGGTACACAGATAGTAGATAGCCTGGTCATAAACATAGGATACTTTTTATCCCGATATTCCCACGAGAACGGGAACCACGCGGGTGACACCGCGAGCGGGTTGATATTATTATTATTTGAGCTAGTGTGATATATTTTGTGCATTGATTAACAGCTGTAATAAAGACAGCTACACGATATTTTTCAAGGTTGATTTTATAAATCCTGTCTATCTTTCTGCCTGTCTGTCACGACTCTTTTCCCTTGCTTATGTCTACAGTGATTTGAAGAGGAAATTGTTGTTATAGGACAAATATGAAGAGATTGCAGCTATATGAGTCGCTTCTTTCGAATCAATTTTTTCCCCTATTTTCGCCACAAAACCTAAGCACGAGCATGGTTCGCAACACAAAAAAACATTTTTTGGTAGACAAAATATACCTAAAGAAGTACTAATATACATCCTTAAGTGGGAATATTGAATGAGGATGTAGTCCAGTTTTTTTGACTTCGTAAGAAAGAACTTTCTGCAAAGTTTCCTATTCTTTGTTCCTGTTGCGAGCATTTTATATCTGTTGTAATGTATGTCGGTACAATTTGTTGTGGGCCTGCATGCGGCTTGCAAGTCGTTACATGTCGCTCATCTAATTTGTATTTACGAGCAAATTGCCCGCCTGGACCTCGGTCCGGTGGACGAAAATACTAGATGTAGTTAGTCGTTTGTTTTATATTCACACGTTTGATTTATTACCAAGTAAGTTTGTCTTTCGTGCATTTTATAACTTGGTAGTATTTTTATTACTAATTGTGGTGTCAGTTGTAATAAAGAAATGAAGACTACGGGGAAAAAAGGTGACTTTGATATAGGACAGTTTTACGTATTTAAAAAAATACTTGTTTTGCTATGTATCTATAAGTGTATTTTCTATATGACATAGAGATCATGTATTTTTTCTACAGGTACACGATTTTACTGAATTTCAAGTGTGTTCTCAGTGACCAGTTCCTAACCGAATATTTAACGAATGTTATATTATAACAAACATTTAGTTAAATTTTCATAAAATTGTGTCAATTTTCTTTTTATGTACCTACCATTTAACATATTACTCGTAGATAGGCGTTTTCATATAAACTATCTATGAATTAAGTTTCTTTTTATTGTATGTACAAGTATTTTGATACAACACGTTATTATTTCTACGTGTGTAATTGAATTGTCATTGAAATGCTAAAACATATGTTTGAAATCTTTCTACGTATAAGGAACATCACATTCACGATTTGCATTAGCTGTGAATTTTTATAAAAATATATTTAAACAAAATCTGAACGAGCACACCTATTTGTTGTTATTAACATTTCATTTCCGATCTTTATGCCAACATCGTGAAAGTGGCAAGGCACTGCAGGCCTACCATCATCTATCAAAAACCATCATGTCAATGAAGTTGTCACATTTTGGCACACTTTACACTTTGGAGGCGGCGATTGAGCAAAAACGTCACAAAACTTCTGTCAAAAAACAAGCTTACTTTAAGACATTCGTAGTACGAATAAGGCTGGTAAGACTGCGCCAAGAGATGGCGGTTTGGGCCTCCTGAAGTTTTCTCATGAATATAGAGCTTACGCCCGTCGTACCTACAAATTTGTTTCTGTTAATAGTATTAAAACTCCTACTAAGTTCCCTTCGCTTTGAAAGTGTTTAACAACTACTCTTTACACAACATGTGGTAAGTTATTTAAACTTAACTACAACTCGGGCACTTTTGTTTGATATTGAACTGAAATAAAAAATAATAATATAACAATGAATATAAAGACAGTTATTTTGATCTAAATAACAAAACACATGTTGACAAAGCAACGTATTTTGTTGTATTTATTAATTGCCAGGACCTATTCTGTAAATCAACTTTTACGGATTTTAAGCGCATGTATTTCACAAGTTAAGGTCTAATTTAAAGGTTTTTTAAATTATTTTATTTCTATTTTCATGTTATTTCATTTCTATTCTGGAAAATCAATAACGAATAAAAAAAACTTGACGAAGTAGTAGAAACCCTTTAATCTCCTATGTAAGTAAAAGAAGCAAGGCGTAATTTCTTATCATTTCGAAACAGTATAGTTATATCATTTAGTTTTCATAACTGTGATAAGACCGGCATTTCAACTATATTTATATTAGTATAAATCTACATAGCAACACACCGAGTATTCAACAAACAAGTTGTTTCTGTCGGTGATAGAAAAGATTGAGTAAATTAAACTCTGTTTGGAAGGCGCGAAGGTTTATTATATAATGGTCAGATAAAAACAGCGCTTACGCACACTCGTGAGGCCGTGAATGACACACGTCATCGTGAACGAAGTGAATATAGCTACAGAGCGCTATTTTAGAACTAGTAGCTGTCATTACGACTACAGAGGTTATGTTAAAACGTAAATAATGCGTAATCAGATAGTGAAAAACGAAAGTCAATAAAGTATTATACCTAGACTTAGTGGCAATACATTTATCATCATAACGAGTACGGAAGTGGCAATTGAAGACCATTGTTAGGTACATAAGAAAAGTGTGAATCGAACTCAATTAGTCAGTCAACTAGTATAATTGTTATTCACGGTCATGTCGTTTACAACAAAGTTTATCTCGGTGCTGTGCAAAAGCAATAATGTTCGTGCGCTATCAACTACGGGTATGAAAAATGCTAAAGTTATATTCAACTGGGAGGATCCGCTGAATTTAGATGGGCAGTTACATGACGACGAAAAGGCGATTCGGGACTCGTTCAAAGCTTATTGTAACGAGAAACTATTGCCCAGAGTAATTGATGCTAACAGAAATGAAGTCTTTGACAAAGGTATTTACAAAGAAATGGGGGAGTTGGGTGCCCTCGGGTGCACAATTAAGGGATATGGATGTGCCGGGGTCTCCTACGTCACTTACGGCTTAATCACACGAGAATTGGATGGAGTGGACTCGGCTTACAGATCAGCTATGAGCGTTCAAAGCAGTTTAGCGATGGGTGCGATTTATATGTACGGAACTGAAGAACAAAAACAAACGTTTTTACCTAGAATGGCTACAGGAGAATTAATCGGCTGTTTTGGCTTAACGGAGCCCAACTTTGGTAGTGATGCTGGCGGCTTAGTAACTAGGGCTAAATATGATTCCAAATCGAACTCTTATATTCTATCCGGCTCTAAAACATGGATAACGAACTCACCAATTGCTGACGTACTCATCGTATGGGCTAAAGACGACGAAAATAAAGTAAGAGGTTATATTGTAGAACGGTCACAAGTTAAAAAAGGCTTGGACACGCCTAAAATCAATGGGAAGTTCTCTTTGCGAGCGTCGGCTACGGGAATGATATTGCTCGACGAAGTGGCTATACCGGAAGAGAATTTATTGCCGAACGTTGTCGGTCTGAAAGGGCCGTTCGGATGTCTCAATAACGCGCGGTATGGGATCTCTTGGGGCGCTCTCGGAGCAGCCGAGACTTGTTTGCGTATTGCCAGACAGTACACATTAGATAGGAAACAATTCGGTAGGCCGTTGGCTGCAAACCAGTTGATACAGAAGAAGTTAGCTGATATGTTGACGGAAATACATATTGCGTACCAAGCTTGTTTGAGAGTAGGCCGTTTGAAGGACGAAGATAAAGCGGCACCTGAGATGATATCTCTTTTGAAAAGGAATAATTGTGGAAAGGCATTAGATATCGCTAGATCAGCTAGAGACATGCTTGGTGGTAACGGTGTATCTGACGAGTATCACATAATTAGACATGTGATGAATTTAGAGGCAGTAAATACATACGAAGGGACACACGATATTCATGCGCTTATTTTAGGAAGAGCAATTACAGGGATACCAGCATTTTCATAACGCAATTTCATTTACCTTGGATATCATTATATGTGTAATTTATTAACCAATTGTAAATAAAGGCATTTATTAATTTTTTTATCATTAATTCTACCTAAACTTCGGTACAAATTGTTTTCGTTAATGATGTAAGTCATTAAGACTGGGCAAACGGATATTTCTGTATCCGTTTACAATAATATAATAAAGTTATGTAAGGAAACTTTGTAATAAAAAAAATAATAGTCGATAAATTACAAGTCAAAAAGTTTTTTTAATATAAAAACAGTAAAAGCTTTGGAGGCGCCGGGTATCGATCCCGGTACCTCTCGCATGCTAAGCGAGCGCTCTACCATCTGAGCTACGCCCCCGATATTGTTAGGATTCGAAATTACTGATGTAGTGCTATAGAAGCAATAGAATTAAAAAAACAAAGGAACTTTTTATTTTCAGATGATTAATCATTTTTGTTGTGCCTCGAGATAAACTCAACAATATAATGTAACTAGGGCGGTTACAACCCGATACTCGGGTTCGTCGATCGACAAAAAATTCCAAATTATGCGAAAATAATGACACTTTTTAATTGCAGTTTGTGATCATCACGTTTAACATTTTGTATATTTTATAGTTTTCGGAACAAATAGACTCGAGTACCTTTAATTTGATACCTTACTCGGCCGCGTACTACGCGCCAAAGTCCCTATCGAGTCGTCACAAATATTGCGAACCTGAATTAAGTATATATAATGTAATACTTAGGTTAAAATAATAATATGAAATTCGACCATGCTTTCACGTACCTACGCAATGTGGTTAAATACACAGTATTTTTCTTGAATTTTTAGTTACCGAACAATATTGTTTTTGTAGAAATTCAACATAATTAATAAAATCTGAAAATGTCAATTCTTTTATTGCAATTCTTAAGATTGTGGTATGATAAGGCAAATCCTGATGTAAATATGTATTTTCAAAAGTGAAACAGGACATAAGACTATTTGTTTATTTTTGCCAATATACATTTCGTAGCAGGTTATCTCATAAAGCTTCAAGATCTGTGGTCTGGTGGTAACCACCTCTGTGGTCTAGTGGTACAACCACCGGTATCAGACCCAGGGGTCCTGGGTTCGATTCCCAGCGGGGCAACATATTTTATTCGATTTTGTTGGTGGAAGAACTCATTGTAAGTCCGCCTGGCTAGCTACCACCATCTTATATAAGTCTGACGCCATAACAACAATGTTTTCAGCACTGTTGTGTTCCGGCATTTAGAGATAAGATAGCCAGTTCCTCAGTGATTGAGGATTCCGGGAGAGGCTCGCTTCCATCTTCACCCTTATCAATACTTAACATCAGGTAGGATGTCTAAGAGTCTCCCGTCATTCATTAAAAAAAGAAAAAAAAAGATAACAATTTTATATAAGCTTCTCCAATAAGGACGGGTCGATGTTGCAATGGAATAAAATACGGTGTGTGTTAAAATAAATTCGTTAATACCTATATTAACGAATTTATTTTTTTATGGTAAGGCTTATGTAACTATTGGTCCTTATTTCTCGATAACGACGTTGGTGAGGCCATCACTGTAAATGACAATCGCTACAGATCGGTGATTTTGGCCCACACTTGTCAGTATGAACGTAGACGATCTGTGGTCTTAGCAGGACGGCCCTGCGTGCCATACAATAGAACGTTTTATTTATCAACGTGTTGTGAACTTATCACCAAGATTTGACTCCCCCGGAGTTTTTTTGTGGAATTTGCTGATTCCGTAGATCTATACCAATAGGCCATAATCGACTGATACCCTCAAAGTCAACATAACCATGGCCATCGCTCAAATTCATCGAAATATAGACTCCCCGGATCTATGCCACCGTGAGAGGCCGCGAAGGAAATTTGAGCGATGTCATATTCCACAGAAATTGCCATAGATGGGCTTCTCAAATAAAAAAATAATCGTCAATATCTCAAAAACAGCTTATTTTATTCCATTTCAACATCGACCCATCCTTATTGGAGAACCCTATAGATAATTTTCAATGTCATATAATTATTCAACATTTTTAATGATAAAAATTTTGGAAGTGTTCCTGAGACGAGCCTTAATTTTGCTGGTTATTGCAGACTGGGAGATATGGAATCTAAAATAAAGGTATGCGACACTTTATATCTAGTTACATACCTAATTATGGTATTAAGTATGGTATCTTTAGGTACGTTTCTTTTTTTTTACTTTTAGGTTTACTAGAACACTTCAATAGAAATAGGTATGAAAAGTATTAATGATTTGTCAAGTTTGTATTTTTGATTAATTTTAAAATAACATTATTTGAACAAATTGACTTGACTCAGAAATTATTCCGCCTGTGAGCCGTGTCGATTTTTTAGTAAGTATTTTCCTATATCATTTGAAATATTGTTTTTTTCTTACGATATTTTTTCTATCCTAACTTATAACCTATTTTCTTTTGATTTTCTATGACTATACAATTATAGTTAGAAAAAGTCGATAGAAAATGAAGAATGCAATTTAACTTATTTTCGGAAATGAAGGAATGTTTCCTTTGAGTAAAATTTGATTACACATCAATATATAGAGTACTTTCCCTATGACCGTCTTTTTTTTCACTCTGTATAAACGTCCGTGACTTGGGTAAAAAATGTTCGTATTCATCATACAAACATTTGCCCATACTGGGATTCGAACCCAGGACCACAGAGCAGGCGACACCTTGAAACCGGTGTACATACAATCAATTATAAATAAAAATGTAAAAACATGACGTCTACATTCGTATTATCACAAATAGCAACATACGTTTACCAAAAGACATTCATAAGCATAGTGACGTGAAAACGGCCAATTTTGTCACAGTATTTCTCCTAAAATATCACTTTAAGCGCGTAATCGAGCGTATTGTTTATTGCGTATAATAACACCGTTTTGCCTACTGCATGGGAATCATCTCTAATATCATTAGCGGGAGCGGAGCGGAACACAAGAAATACGAATGCAATTTTATTACATTACAACGCAGATTGTCTTGCGCCTAGCTCGTGTGTATGAGCAAATGAAGAACTATAAACGGATTATTGCTCGGAGTAACACGATTTAGATGTTTCAGTTTCCTTGGCTGCAATGGCCGTGTTTTATTTAGGTACAGATTTATGAAAACCCTATTTGAGAATAATCTTGAATTTTCTTAGGGTCATTTTGAAACTGAAAAAAAAAAATTACCTGTACCGTACAGGTAATTTTTTTTTCAGTTTGCCCGAATATTAAGACGCTTTACAGAAAAAGTAGGTACTTTTTGATATAAAACTATAAGATGGTTAAATGTGTTACAAATCTGGTAATAAGATTGTTTATGATTGTATAAGGTACCTATGAAGTTATACATTTCTTCATACCATTATCTAGATTTGTAATGTACTTCCCAGAAACACGATTTTACGATTATGCCTCGACACTTTTTCTTTTCAAAATGACCCCAAGAAAATTCAAGATTATTCTCAAATAGGGTTTTCATAAATCTGTACCTAAATAAAACACGGCCATTGCAGCCAAGGAAACTGAAACATCTAAATCGTGTTACTCCGAGCTAGTAAAAGCTTTGGAGGCGCCGGGTATCGATCCCGGTACCTCTCGCATGCTAAGCGAGCGCTCTACCATCTGAGCTACGCCCCCGATATTGTTAGGATTCGAAATTACTGATGTAGTGCTATAGAAGCAATAGAATAAAAAAAACAAAGGAACTTTTTATTTTTAGATGATCAATCATTTTTGTTGTGCCTCGAGATAAACTCAACAATATAATGTAACTAGGGCGGTTACAACCCGATACTCGGGTTCGTCGATCGACGAAAAATTCCAAATTATGCGAAGATAATGACACTTTTTAATTGCAGTTTGTGATCATCACGTTTAACATTTTGTATATTTTATAGTTTTCGGACCAAATAGACTCGAGTACCTTTAATTTGATACCTTACTCGGCCGCGTACTACGCGCCAAAGTCCCTATCGAGTCGTCACAAATTTTGCGAACCTGAATTAAGTATATATAATGTAATACTTAGGTTAAAATATTAATATGAAATTCGACCATGCTTTCACGTACCTACGCAATGTGGTTAAATACACGGTATTTTTCTTGATTTTTTAGTGACCGAACAATATTGTTTTTGTAGAAATTCAACATAATTAATAAAATCTGAAAATGTCAATTCTTTTATTGCAATTCTTAAGATTGTGGTATGATAAGGCAAATCCTGATGTAAATATGTATTTTCAAAAGTGAAACAGGACATAAGACTATTTGTTTATTTTTGCCAATATACATTTCGTAGCAGGTTATCTCATATAGCTTCAAGATCTGTGGTCTGGTGGTAACCACCTCTGTGGTCTAGCGGTCCAGACCCAGGGGTCCTGGGTTCGATTCCCAGCGTGGGTACATATTGTATTCGATTTTGTTGGTGGAAGAACTCATTGTAAGTCCGCCTGGCTAGCTACCACCATCTTATATAAGTCTGACGCCGTCCGCCTGGCTAGCTACCACCATCTTATATAAGTCTGACGCCATAACAACAATGTTTTCAGCACTGTTGTGTTCCGGCATTTAGAGATAAGATAGCCAGTTCCTCAGTGATTGAGGATTCCGGGAGAGGCTCGCTTCCATCTTCACCCTTATCAATACTTAACATCAGGTAGGATGAAGGCTAAGAGTCTCACGTCGACAATTAAAAAAATAAAAAAAAGATAACAATTTTATATAGGCTTCTCCAATAAGGACGGGTCGATGTTGAAATGGAATTAAATACGGTGTGTGTTAAAATAAATTCGTTAATACCTATATTAACGAATTTATTTTTTTATGGGAAGGCTTATGTAACTAATTACGCCGGAGGCGTAATTGATCCTTATTTCTCGATAACGACGTTGGTGAGGCCATCGCTGTAAATGACATTCTGTGGTCTTAGCAGGACGGCCCTGCGTGCCATACAATAGAACGTTTTTTTTTTATCTAAACGTGTTGTGAACTTATCACTGAGATTTGACTCCGCCGGACTTTTTTTGTGGAATTTGCTGATTCCGTAGATCTATACCAATAAGCCATAATCGACTGATACCCTCAAAGTCAACATAACCATGGTCATCGCTCAAATTCATCAAAATATAGAGAGAGAGGCCGCGTAGGAAATTTGAGCGATGTCATATTCCACACAAATTGCCATGGATGGGATTCTCAAATAAAAAAATAATCGTCAATATCTCACAATCAGCTAATTTTATTCCATTTCAACATCGAACCATCCTTATTGGAGAACTCTATAGATAATTTTCAATGTCATATAATTATTCAACATTTTTAATGATAAAAATTTTGGAAGTGTTCCTGAGACGAGCCTTAATTTTGCTGGTTATTGAAGACTGGGAGATATGGAATCTAAAATAAAGGTATGCGACACTTTATATCTAGTTACATACCTAATTATGGTATAAGGTATCTTTAGGTATGTTTCTTTTGTTTACTTATAGGTTTATAGTACACTTCAATAGAAATAGGAATGAAAAGTATTAATGAATTGTCAAGTTTGTATTTTTGATTAATTTTAATATAACATTATTTGAACAAATCGACTTGACTCAGAAATTATTCCCGCCTGTGAGCCGGGTCGATTTTTTTAGTAAGTATTTTCCTATATCATTTAAAATATTGTTTTTTTCTTACGATATTTTTTCTATCCTAACTTTTTAATAACCTATTTTCTTTTGATTTTCTATGACTATACAATTATAGTTAGAAAAACACGAAAGAAAATGAAGAATGCAATTTAACTTATTTTTGGAAATGAAGGAATGTTTCCTTTGAGTAAAATTTGCTTACACATCAATATATAGAGTACTTTCCCTATGACCGTCTTTTTTTTCACTCTGTATCTGTAAACGTCCGTGACTCGGGTAAAAAATGTTCGTATTCATCATACAAACATTTGCCCATACTGGGATTCGAACCCAGGACCACAGAGTAGGCGACACCTTGAAACCGGTGTACATACAATCAATTATAAATAAAAATGTAAAAACATGACGTCTACATTCGTATTATCCCAAATAGCATCATACGTTCACCAAAAGACATTCATAAGCATAGTGACGTGAAAACGGCCAATTTTGTCAAAGTATTTCTCCTAAAATATCACTTTAAGCGCGTAATCGAGCGTATTGTTTATTGCGTATAATAACACCGTTTTGCCTACTGCATGGGAATCATCCCTAATATCATTAGCGGGAGCGGAGCGGAACACAAGAAATACGAATGCAATTTTATTACATTACAACGCAGATCGTCTTGCGCCTAGCTCGTGTGTATGAGCAAATGAAGAACTATAAACGGATTATTGCTCGGAGTAACATGATTTAGGTGTTTCAGTTTCCTTGGCTGCAATGGCCGTGTTTTATTTAGGTACAGGTAATCTTTTTTTCAATTTGCCCGAATATTAAGACGCTTTACAGAAAAAGTAGGTACTTTTTGATATAAAACTATAAGATGGTTAAATGTGTTACAAATCTGGTAATAAGATTGTTTATGATTGTATAATGGTACCTATGAAGGTATACATTTCTTCATACCATTATCTAGATTTGTAATGTACTTCCCAGAAACACGATTTTACGATTATGCCTCGACACTTTTTCTTTTCAAAATGACCCCAAGAAAATTCAAGATTATTCTCAAATAGGGTTTTCATAAATTTTGGAAATTGGTATAATTGGTGGACACCAATAATATTTAGAACCGTTATTATCATTTCTCTTTAAATCACTATAGTTATTTACTACATAGAAATTTCGTAGTTTTTTCGCCTTATTTGCAAATCTATCATCATTGCTATCGGTCTCACTCCCGAGCTCTTCAGCTGTAGTATGGACACTTCAGACTTATATAAGCTAATTTTTCTTTTTGGACTTATTATTAACAACTCAACAGAAAAGATGGAAACAAGATCAAATATAAAAATATTTCGTTCAAAACAATAAAGTGCAGTCGGAGGCATTATGAATGATTCGACTTATTATTCAATTATATCCCTCTGACTGCATGTTATTATATTGAACAAAATATTTTTATATTGATTTTGGTTCCATCTTATCTGTTGAGTTGTCTTTTGATGCAGGCGGGTTTTTAAATTTAAATATTTTTATTTTTATCGTTTTAGTTATTTACCGGTCATGATATACTTTTCTGAAATCTTCGCCTCCAGCCCTTTAATTTGATACTCATATTGAAGTATTCTATAAAGACATTTTTTTTTCACTTTAAATAATAGCACCTCACAGCCGCTATGATGTTTTTTTTACATCACTTTCCCAAGAATACTAAGGCTGTCAAGACAAATCTAACGATATTCTAATTATAGAAATTCGTTCAGCCGTTTGAAAGATAAGAGGTAATAAAGAATATTACACATAAACAAACAAACAAACATACACATGTCGCAGGATAATTAGATAAATCGATTTTTTGCGAAAATCCTAGGGATATACCGAAAACACGGATAATTGGACAATGGTGTTGTCATTTCTCAATACTACTGAAAAAAGATAGGATTTTTGCGTAAAAACTGGATGGCCTTAGTAGATTACGAAAAGAATCCCTGGCTATTATGAAATAAGAACACTGATTGGCTGGTCGGACCGTCAAAAACAACATCTCCTCTGATTTGACGTAGTTGACGACTTGACGTTTCAAATTTCAATCTATAGATTGACATTATTAATATATTCTCTCACGTGTAGTAAACTTTCTTTGAACCAATCAGAATAAGAGTTAGCAAGCAACCAAAAATTAAACCAATCAGAGTAAAGAATATCCAATGTTACTAAAGCAACCAGTATTTTTGCAAAAACCCTATCTTTTTTCAGTAAGATTGAGAAATGTCAACGCCATTATCTAATTATCCGTGATTTTGCAATATCTCTAGGATTTTTGCGAAAATTCTATTTATCAAATCCTCCTACGACACATACATACATACATACATACAAGATACGCGCGACAAACATAACCCTTTCTTTGCAGTCGCGTAAAAACATGGATTTGCTAAAATATTCAAGTTAAGCGTCACGTTGGTATGTACGAAATCATCAGCCGATTTAATGTTTTCATATTCTTATATATTTTTTACCCTGAAATTTTTAACTTAAGTAGTAAATGTAATAAAAGTTATTATTCTGTGAGGCTGTATCGGTTAAGAATATAGTTATAGACAGACAGCACGGTTTTAGGTTTTCAAACAGCTTTGTTAGGGCTATAAGATATAAGTATTTACTTACATTTATAATATGTTTATACATATCACGTGCATTAAATTAAGTTCGCTATTGCAGCATTACATTATGCTTATTATGTCTACTTTGTTGTAAACGATCCATCAGGCGTGGGACACGCTCTGGCAAAACACATGCAGATAATAAAGAAAGAACTTGCCAAAAAAATTTGAGCAATAAATTTTATTATGCGAGGACATTTCGGTGCTTACCCAAAAACGCAACCTACCCGCAACGGAAAGAATAAGGGTGCCCACCCTGTATGCATAATTTTACAGTACATCTATATACGAATAAATCAATACCGTGACTGACTTACAGACAATGCACAACCCAAACGGCTGAACCGATTAAGCTGAAATTTTGCATACAGGATTCTTCAACGATATAGGCGAACCCTAAGAAAGGGCTTTTTGATATTCCTACGGGACAGAGAATAAAACGGGATTGTATTGTAACCTAATTTCTCGCGGACGAAGTCGCGGGTGGAAGACTCGTGATACAAAATTACAGGATTTAAGGGAAAAATACGGGACAACGTGTTAATTCTTCTTGTATTTGTTATTTGACCATTTAAGGTTCTGTATTTTTCTTATTAAAATACAGGAAACGGTCAAAATTATAGGTTGAAAAACGGGACGTCCTGTAAAATACAGGTCAGGTGGTAAGCCTAGAATCACATTGTGTTAAGCTCCCCTGGACTGAAAGCTGTGGCGTTTTAAGGAAACCACTTCCCCAACATTTCATCGCATTATTAAAATAAATATTTTAAATAATGAGCCGTGAGATTGAGGTTCGTGTTGTTGTGTGGTTTGTGGGTGGACTCGTTTGTCGCAATAAAGCGAAATTTTCTTTGTTTCATACACAGGTTTATGTAACCAGATTCATGTTTCAGTATTTATCTTAATAACTGTCGGGGTCCTATTTGCATATTCGTGGTGAACACAAGAAGTGTAAATTATTTTTATGTAAGGCTCTTTGTCATCTCTTGTTACTTATTTAACTACCTTATTAAATAATATTGTTCTTAAGACTAGTTTATGATTAAATTGTACCTCATGAAATATGAACATGACAGGTTCATCTATTAAGACAATACGTCTTATGAACTTATATTTATTATCACGTTATGATACTAGCGCTGGTTAGGTAATTTAAAAAGAATATTAGAAGATCGAAGCGTAAAAAGGGCCTACATGGGTAAACCCCTAGGTCGAAGACCCGTAGGACATCCCCGATATCGATGGTGTGATGCGGTAGACGCGGATCTTCGCGAACTTCAAGCTCTGCGACTAGCGAGATACTGCATCAGGCTGGGATAAGTGGCGTTCTCTAGTATCGAAGGCCAAGACACACTTTGGGTCGCTGAGCCAGCGTAATTAGTAAGTAGAAATACTAAACAAATTGAAAACATCACTTTTTAGCTTTGTCTTTTAATTAAAAAATATAGAAACTGCAAACACAACATATCAAGCAAAAGGTTCCCGCTATTCAGCCATCAATTAATAACCGATTAAATAATAATATGAATACGACATGATACTGGAAATCTCCGACACAATTAAACAAAACACATTATTATAATCTCGAGTATAATATGCCGATTATTTGTTCATTTAACACAGACGATGTTAAACAAAAACAGAGAAGTGTCAAGCCGATACAGTGGAATTATCAATAAAATATCGCACGTTCAGTGAAATATTTACATTCTCATTAGCTCGCGGCTGGATCGACTATGGCATTGAATACAGCTGACATTAACAAACGAATTGTACGAACGTGGCGCGTTGCATTTCACTAATTAACTCTGTGCATATGCTTTGTATATTTAAACTTGGCTCAATGCAGAACATGATCGATATATCAAATTTAGATTTTGGATCTCTCTTTCTCTTATCTGAAGAGCAGTCGTGGCCACCTCTGGTGTCAGAGTTTATCAGGCCGCCTATAAGGCCTCTTGGGCCTTTAAACAACCGGGACCGACGGTTTAACGTGCCCTTCGAAGCACGCCATCGCTCAGTTATAATGCCACTACGTTCACCCATCAGACCGAGCGTTGCTTAACAAACGTGATCGAATACGATCAGTGTGTCAAGCGACGCCATGAGCGCTTCAATGAGTCTACGGGATGATAACTTGACTATGGTACTGAATACAGCTGACATTAACAAACGAATTGTACGAATTTCAATAATTAACCTTATGTATATGCTTTGTATGTTTAATCTTGGCTCAATGGAGTACATGAGCGATATATTATATGAAGCCTCTGGACGATTGAGAACTTAGAGGGTAGAAAGACTATTTATGAGGAGTGCACAACTTGTGGACGAGCTCGGTGGCGCAGAGGTTCATGCGTTAGTTTAGCGATAGTGGCAGAAGCATCTTCAGCAATGTTCGGTCATGGGACGGGTGACCAAAAATGCATCGGATGGCGCGTTAAGCTTTTGAGCCCGGCTGAATCTGCTTTGGGCTCGCGTGGTGGGTCATGCATGGCATTCTTCTTATCCATCCATAAGGAATATAATGCCTGATGATGATGTACAGTCACGTGCAATAACATAGAAACACTAAGCAACCTTGTCACGTTACAATATTGAATGACATCTGTGGACAGAGAGAGCTTTGTTTCCGTGTGCGTCAATGCAATAATCTTAAAACATTTTGTTAATTAAGAGCAAAGAGAAAAAAACTTAACAACCAGTATGATCTATTTAAAGTTTGTAAAATAACACCTATTGATGTAAAAGAAAATGATAGCTTTAGAACAATTTCAGTCAGACATTAATAAAGAGATAAGATTATTTACATATTATACTAGACAATCAACAAAATGTAAGTACAAAGAGCCAAAGACAGGTAATTACTATAAGCAACGGACAAGATCTTATATCACACCTAGGATTAACTTAAACTAGCAATAACTTAAAGTCCAAGTATTCCATTAAAAAATATTTAAAAAAAGTTTTTTTAGACATATTTTAGTTTAATTGTATAATCTACAACACCGAATTCTGATGTATTGTTATTAATTAAGTAATAGAGCATAACTATTTATATTTCGCCGACAAACTGTTACGCAGTTTGGTGAAAATGTTGTATTGTATTTTTGTATATTTTTAATTAAAAAAAAAAAATAAGGTTGAGTACCTATACATGTGATTGCTCGTGACTGTACAACTTTTGTTTGAGTCGTGGTCCTGAAACGATTGAGACCGTCCTTGCCGAAGGCTAGTAACAACTAATTTGTTTTCTTATGTTTATTCTAATGGCAGCACACACTCGTGTTTTCATTATTAACAGTGAAAATCATTTATTTTGTTACATATTTGAATCGTCGATAAGGTTAGATTAGACTTTTCAGTCCACATTGGTTGACGAATTATAGAATGTTGATTGAGAATTTAATCAATTAATTTGTTATGAATTAAATTGTGAACGAAAACAAATCGGGAAAGGTCGTAGTCATTATTTGTAATGAGTTTTCTAATAACATGTTAATTTTAAGCCTATTAGTGAAATTAATTGGAAACTATATCGAATTAACGCACCAACTCACGTTTTAATGACAGAAATTAGTACGAATCGTGTTAAAAGTCATCACGATATTGCGAATGTCGATTAGTAATCTAATTTGCTGGCGAATATAAATGATTTTTCGCAACAAAATTTGTGGTAAATCGTTCCAATAGAATCACGTTTTCAATATAATCGAAGCGTGGTTTCAGATTGGCTTACCAGTAATTTTCATTACTAACTAATATGATAACTGACCGTGCTCTGAGTTTTTGTTTAAAGCATTTTGTGTTGGTTTTGTTTGCGGCGACATCGTAAAGGCATAGATTTTTCATATTATAAGTTCCAATCTTTATCAAACTGATGTACCAATCTGTCAGACAGTACATCATATTCAGTAGAGATGTTTATTTTGCCTTATTGACTATTTTTATTAAATTAACTATTCGTGAGCACATCTTAAATTTTCGCTGACACGCGAAATGCGCACCTCGAGGTCTCAATGTACTCATCGTGTCGTAGGTATATGATATTGTAAGAAAAAAATGTTTTTTGTTTAATTTGACATCGCGAAATCAAAAACCATAAAACCGAAATGAATACATAACACAAAAACACCAAAATGTGCATAAGTGTATTTCATGTGAAGACTAGTCAGTTAAACTAAACTAGACTAGGCAGTTAGAGTTAAAAAAGCTAGTTCCTCGGTGATTGAGGATGCCGGGAGCGGCACGCTGCCATCTTCAGCCTTGTCAATACTTAACATTCGTATGATGAAGGCAAAGAGGCTCCACGTCGGCGTCGTTAATTAAAAAAACTGTCTTTAGTTAGCAACATTCGTCGTCATTTCAGAGTCGCATATTTGCAAACGGAAAAAATGAAGCGGAAGATGAACGTAATACAAATAGGAAAGCGCGAGTAGACTTTTCTATCCCATAAGCGGTGTTTCCCTATAAACTTTTCACATTCCCGTTAGAAAAGTGGAGCAGTGCGAAGTTTACCACAATTTGCATCTCTCTCCGACAGAACGGAATCACAATGAGCTACGAAAAGCAATTAATACTTGAAGTAGACCGATTCCGGTTTTAAACTAAGTGCTCTTTTGAATTTTCATCCTAATTTACATTAAGAAAAGTCGATTTTATTATAATTCTCGATTTTAAAAAGAACCTTATTATTTTCACAGCTGCTCTTTTCCTGATTCCTTCATTGGAAGTTAACAGTTGAAACTTTTGAAATAACGTTGTTAAACTCTATGGAGGGAATTATTATAATATAGTTTCATTAGTTGTTGACGTAGTATTTTAAAATGGTTTGTATGAAACTGTGCTGTCTAAAAAGTTACTAACAATAAAATTGTTATTCAAATAAATAATAGAGTACAATCATTTACGAAAAACAGGAAATACTTTTACGTGATAATTATCGGAAACATAATATTTCTAATACATTACCAAATATCAGCTCTCAGACTCGTCTTCTCCAGTTCATAAAAAAGGTTAGCATACATATTTCGCTAGGTCATAAAACGGGACCATTAGCGTTTACAGTGCAAATTACTATAAATCTTGATTGTAATCATTGTTTAAACTTGGTACATTTGGGGCAATGGCCCATTTCCACGGAACCCCATTCAGGCCCAGTGCTTTGCACAACGAGATTGCTTGTTTAATTTTAAACAATCACCATATTTTTCCTTAAAGCATCTGCTGGTTTACCCTTTCAAGGTATTGTTTATGACTAGGACTTGGCTCGAAGAGTTTTTTTAATTTTTTTTATTTACGACGGGGAGACTCTTAGCCTTCATCATACCTGATGTTAAGTATTGATAAGGCTGAAGATGGAAGCGAGCCTTTCCCGGAACCCTCAACCACTGAGGTACTGGCTATCTTATCTCTAACTGCCGGAATACAATAATGCTGAAAACATGTTATGGCGTCAGACTTAGATAAGATGGTGGTAGCTAGCCAGGCGGACTTACAAAACGTCCTACCACCAACCAAACTGAATACAATATGTACCCCCGCTGGGAATCGAACCCGGGACCCCTGGATCTGATACCGGTGGTTGTTACCACTAGACCACAGAGGCGGTTAAAGAGTGCTTGAAAAAAACTCGCTAAACAATTTTAACCGCCTCTGGGCTCTATTGGTACCAATCACCAGTATAGTATGACTTGTTGTAAGTCGGCCTGGCTAGCTACCACCATATTATCTAAGTCTGACGCCATAACAACAATGTTTTACAGCATTAATGTGTACCGGCAGTTAGAGATAAGATAGCCAGTTCCTCAGTAGTTTCCATCTTCAGTCTTATCAATACTTAACATCAGGTAAGATGAAGGCTAAGCGTCTCCACGTTGATCATAACAAATACGTTAAAAAGAAATACTGATACCGATATATAAAAAAAATACTAGTGTCTTATTTAATACTGGAGACGCCTAACACCATATTTGAGCGGAAATATGAAACTAAACTGCGATTAACCCTAGGCGTAGGGTGGCTGGTTTGATATAAAGTGGACTGTATTTTGGTGTATGTCGATAGTTCCTAATTGCCTTGCAAACACTTCAATATAGGACGAAGAAATTTATAACCAACGGGAAATTAGGATACAAGGAGAGCACTTACTTGTCGATGTCTCAGCTTCCACGTGGTAGGTTCGAGTCCTGTTACAGGGCGGCGTCGGCGGCGGGAGCTCGCGCACAGACACTTAGATAACTATAATAAAGTTCGACATACAAGATTTATAATAGTTGTTCAATTAACAGTTCAATTACATCATACATATGCGTTCAGGCGTTCGCAAGAGAAGCCGTACGACTATAGTAGTCACGTGACAACTTGACCCGCAAGATTTGCAAGGCATATTTTTCTACCCTGCAATAATAAATATTATAAAAATACGAAATCCAACAAATACTGACGAACACGCATGTTTGAAATATTAGGAGCTAAATTGGATAATTTAGAAGTACATATTTTAATATACCGCAAAATTTACGCGTGTTATTCCAGGAAGACAAACAAAAAACCATCCAACAGTGTTTACGGGTAATTAGCAAAAATAACAAACCTCCCCTATGAGCGTAAAATAATACCATCTAACAAATTACCACAGTCTACTGAAATATGTATATAGCAGCAGCATAATAAAAGTATTACTGCATAGTGATTAAAGAAACAGCTGGATTAATGGTAAGTGGAACGTAAATACTTTGGGTAGGATGTGAGATCAAATAATGATTCTGTAAGAGCAGACAGCTAGTGCGAAGTTGGGCGTCGTTGCGTCCGTGACAAATTGTTGCAGTAATGAGACCGCCTCTGTGTGGGTTTACGACGACTGCATAATGTGTGTTCATGTTCACGCCCTTTCTGCAAGAAGAGGTGTAACGTGTTTTCGGTTTCTTGGAAAACGCGGAATAGTTATAAGGCGGCGTAGCACACATATAAAGATACTCATGGCAAATGATTGTAACTTACCCACTTTGAAACCTTCCTTTTAAACTACTTTAAAATCAAAATATTAGTTATCAGACAGAAGTCCTTAAAAATGTGAAAGGGTCCACCCCGTAGGATAAATTTATCATGAGTTAATACAATTTATTGAGGCCTTCTAAGCGTTGTATTGAAAAAAACATAGCTGGTTTTTTTGGTAAGTGGAACATAATCTCTTTGGGTAGAATGCAAGATCAAATAATGATTCTGTAAGAGCAGACAACTAGTGCGAAGTTGGGCGTCGTTGCGTCTGCGACAAAATGTAGCAGTAATGAAATCGGCTCAGTGTGGGTTTACGACGACTGCACAATGTGTGTTCACGACCTTTCTTGCTTTTTTCCTTTGGAAAATGCGGAAACTATCAGCGTAGTACACGTATATAGATATTGATGGCAAGTGATTGCAGCATAACTTCTTTGAAATCTTCCTTTACTACTTCGAAATATGTGAGAATCCTCCGTATCTTAATAACTTGTGAGTTAAAACAATTTTTTGAGGTCTTTTCGAAATGTGGTGTTGGAGGAGAATACCAATGAGGAAGTTTTGACCATGATAGACGAGGAATCCTTAATACGATTTAGAATTGATGAGGGGAGATAGCAACTTCCAGAAGCCGAAAAATTAAGGTAAAGTCGTGTAATATTAAGAGGTGAAAAATGAAAAAAAAAGTGACAATATTGGACGGAAAAATTGTACGTTTGTATTACTAGTTTGATATTATACTTATATACCTAATCTGAGCAATGTATAAACTACGTTAATTTAATTTAAAAAAAAACATCAGGTTTGCTTTTCGGCAATCGTTTACGCGTCTTCAAAAGTAACTATAGTGCGTTTCATCGTATATTCCCTTTTTTGTTAGGTTGGTAGTGTCTGTCGATTTCAGTCAAAATGTTAGGTTAATTTAGGATAAGAATTCGATACAGACTTTTTAAGTTTTGGATTCTGTTTTAAAATCATGCTCAAAATATAAGACAGTGGTGAAAGTTAAATGGTGTTTCTAACGCGTACGCGCCTTCTTGACATACAGGGGTAACAACCTATCAAAAAAGGGAATATACGATGAAACTCACTATAAGTCTGCCACGGATGGTGTCGTTAACTGTCATATAATCAGCAAGAGATTATTATAACATCAAGTAAGACGTACCTAAGTAGGTGGTTCCGAAGAATTTCACGACATTATGACACATAACGATTATAAGCCCTAAAAACATTCTTGAAAAAAAAGATATTTTTTTTTTTATAATTAAATTGACGGTTTCAACCAGACATGTGAGCGACGTTTCCAAATGTGTGGGATTAATCTTAATGAAATATCTCGAGAGAAAATCGTAAGCATATTCGGCATCGTCAGTCGAGGATTTTAACGTCCGCATAATGTGTTTCGAACGCAATTGCTTCGTTTTTTACCGTAATTTACTTTCCTCTTTTATAAAATAATGCTACATTCCATTTGATTGGGTACAGACATTTTATCTATTACGGATTCCAAATTTTTCAGTAAAGTTTCACAAGGATTCATGATAATTCACAGAACAATTCCTAAAGTTGATTTGATAAAGTGTAATTGGTACTGTTTAACTATTTCGGAAGCAAATATCGTAAAACTCGTCGCTATGCTTCACTAGTCACTATAAATATAAAAACTGCAACGTGTCACAAACAAATATGCGTACGACAACATTCGAATTCAATCATATCCGAAAATTCTTATTCTAAACAAAGTTCCCTAAGCCCCGGCAATCTTAGAACTTAGCACCTCTCTAGTTACTTTTAGCGTTGCAAAACTACCGGGTGCGATGTGTTCACAGCTTAATGTTACTACGTGCACATACCTACGTCGTATGCGTGTCCTTTAGGCCTCGGTCTGGAAGTCAGCGGGTTGTGGGGGGGCAGCGGGTGGCGGCGTATATCCGATCTCAAAGCCAGCGGGCTTCTAACTACCTCAGTCTGTGGTCTGGTGGTAACAACACATCAGATCCTGAAGTCCCAGGGTTCGATAGTCATCTGCCCCTACAGATACTGTATTTGGTTTGGTTGTTGGTAGGACTTGTTGTAAGTCCGGCTGGCTAGCTACCAAGCATTTATCTAAGAAAAATTTAAGATTTTAAGAATTTTCAGGATTGTTGTTTTCCACAGTTCCTCAGTGGTTGAGGATTTCGGGAGAAGCGCGATTCCACCTTCATCCTCATCATTACGTATGATGAAGATAAGTGTTTCGCAGTTGTCCATAAAAAAAGATCACGCAACACTGGAGTGGGAAAGTGTTGAGTTCTGTCTGAGGGATTTCAGTCTTAGTTCGGAAGTGCAATTTCTAAACAGCGGTAACAGTTGTAGTCATTCTTTACATGGTGCGAGTTTGTATAGGTATTGATAAGAAAAATATATAATTCGTATATCGTAGTTGCGTCTAGAGATGAATACGTTTGAATTTTATTTCATACACACGGCCGCTGTCGCATCCGCTACCGCTCTTTGTCTACGCGTGTCCTTATTGTCTGCGCTTTGGTATTGCTTGCTTTGTCTTATTCTGCAGTATGGTTTTATCGCAGACGGGTTGTTAATGTGAGTTTTTATGGCTCACACACGCTCATTGCCCGCCCTTTAGTTTCATATTGCGTGAGTGTCAGGTTTTTTATGCTGCCTTATGTTTTGATTAGCTTTAGCTTTAGGTGCACCGACTTTTAAGAATACGAAGCCTTCCATAATTATTCGGTGAAAAAACTAATAAAATTTAAAGAAATTATATAAGTGATTATAAAATTACTTAGAAGTCAATTTAAATTGAAATAACGTGTTTTGCAATAACAAAATCTCTGATTACAATACTGTAAGTTGGTGTTGCAGTAGTCGTACTACCAGCTACATTATAATACACCAAGCAGTATATATTCAGCGAAATTAAGTACAAGTTGCAACTAACTTTGAAAGTAAAATTTCCGAGCTAGTTCCCAGTTTGCCCTAGTGGTTAGCTTTAGTTCATATTTTTTGTGGATCCGTTATGCTGGGACGACGATGGTGGAAAAAGTTTGGTCAAAAACATAGCGCTGGAAGTTCGCCAGGAACACAAGGAAGGCGTTGCTACAAATAATCTCGCGTAAACTGGTTTACGTGGCTATGTAACCAATACGTGCGCTGTTTAACGGCTTTCAGCTAAATCGTTATAATCCATTTTGTTTTAAAAATGCATCGGAACTTGGGAATAATAATTAAATATACTGCAACTTTCAGAAGTGCCTATTAGCTTACGTGCAATTGGGGTTATAGCATGGTGTTGAAAGACCTATACCGTCCTCAAGATTTGCACTATCAAAGATAAAAAAAAACACATCAGCTTTACGATATTAAAGCCGCTATATTGAAAAAGTATGAACTTTTTGTTATAAAACTATAGGAGGGTTAGAGATGTTACAAATCTGGTAATCTATACTTATAATTATAAAGAGGAAAGATCTGATTGTTTGTTTGTTTGTTTGCAACGAATAAACTCAAAAACGACTGAACGGATTTGGATGAAATTTGGTAAACAGATAGTAGATAGCTTGGTTATAAACATAGGATACTTTTTATCCCCATATCCCTACGGAAACGGGAACCACGCGGGTTATACCTTCTTCCTTTCATACCTTTATCTAGATTTTTAAAGTACAAGAAACACGATTATATTTTTTTGCTTCGACACTTTTCTTTTCGAAATGATTACCAAAAAATACGAGAATTCTAGATTATTCGCAAATGGGGTTACATATACTATTGGAAATTGGTTTAATTATCACCAATAATATTTAGCATCGCGTAGTTTCATTTCTCCTTAATCGCTATACCTAGTTAATACGAAGTTATTTACTACGAATTGATTTCGTGATTTCTTTCGCCTAACCTGCAAAATCGGTCTCGTTCCGCGCGCGTCCTTTTGTCATTACTACCTCGTTTCAGTCGTATAGCACCTTTAAACACATAATATCAAGTCAGGGTTTAGTTTGACCTTGAAAGCGGCTCATGTCGATCATAATAGCGGTATCTATGATAAGACTAATAAAATATATATAATGAATTGGGTTAACTTAAGTTAAACAATCCACGATACGATTATAATGATAAATATATTACTGCAAAGTATCCCAAGAAAAAGAAAAAAGTTTCGACATCCAAGAGGAAACTGAATCATGTTCAAGTAAAAACGTGGCTTGAATGTTTTTCAATTTGAGAAACTTTTTTGAAGTTTAAGTACAAGATTTTTTCCTTTGGTCGAAAGAGGTGAAGATTCCTTTTCGGTTTTTAGATTAGATAGCACGTGCAGATTATCTGTGAGGGTCATAGCAGTGTTTTATCTGATGTCAATGGTTCGTAGAGTCGTAAATTGTGGTGGCCATAGTAAAACATGTGTCAATGGTGTGATTGCGATGCAGCTCACATTTTAGGGTCTGATTCTGATTGAAAAAATTGGAGTGAAATGTTTTCAGCTACTGGATTACCACTATGTATATACTTTACATACTGTGGTTCACCCACTGGTCAGATATTTATAATATTTTAATAAACGATGTCGTTTAAAAATACTTTAAAACTATTTTATAAAGCTTGCTTTCAAGAAAGTCGAAAATTAAGACGCGGTTAATATTAAGCTTGTTCGAAATTATAAATCACGGCTAGCATTAAAATAAATAGAAAAATAGGTAAAGTTTGCTATTTGACTGGGAGTTTAATCATAATCATTATTTATTAATCATAATCATTGGCAAAACCATACGTAAAACTATAATGATTAAAATTGTAAAAATATAACAATTACAATTAACTTGTAATTGTAATGTCGAGCCGCTCACAGCACCGCATTTTTATAAAAGAGCCTTGGTAGAGATAACATACTGATATTTTTTCACTATGACAAGGGCTTGAGTTCTGCTGATCCAATAGGTGTTACCCATTGATGAATGGCTGCACCCTTGTTAGGTACTGAGGCCCAGATTCGCAGAGATTGCAGTTCCATTCTTTTACTGCCCAGCTCGTGGTCTAATATCATTTGTTGACAATTGCCTTGAAAGAAAAAATGGGTTTGCGTTTTTAAAGCAGTTTGTTAAACTACTTTTTTTAGCTATTTTTTATTATTCTACTTTTTAGAGCTGTTAACGTTTTGAGTTCCTTCATAATCTCACGTCATAATGTTCGAGGTTTAGGGTAAATATCGTTTTATGTTAGTAAGCAATCATTTTCATTCAAATATTGCTTATTTATAGATCGCACATGTCAGGAGATCTTCGTTAAAATTAGTCTTTACGGTCTTTATCACTAACGGAAGCGCGGTTCAGTTTCAGTTTCGTCGCTGTTGTGACTGTCATACAGTGTTAAATGTGACAGTAATGACAGGACGAAACTGGTTGCTAGATGATTTTTTGTTCACTGCAGAATTCAGCGTTGCGTTGCACCGCCGATTTTTGCGGCGCGCAACGCTCGGTTCCGAGTTGCGCCGCGCAACGCTTGTGCTTCTGATGTGCACACGCTCTGTTTTTGTACAAACCGAGTATAAATATTAGTATATTTAATTTTGCATTTTACAATACTATATTAATGTGATATTTTTTTAACTATAAAAAAGCAACTTGTCTCGTATCAGTATTTTTAACCGACTTCGAAGCACTCATGGCCGCACAGACTGATCGTATTCGATGACGTTTGTTAAGTAACGTCTGGCCCGGTCAGATCGAATGGGTAAAGTGGCATTACAATTGAGTACTTCCGTGCTACGGAGGGCACGTTAAACCGGCGGTCCCGGCTGTTGTCATCTGATAACAGTCGTTAAGCCAAGTGGCCTTACAGGCGGCTTAATAAACTCTGACACTAGAGGTGGCCACTAATCCTCATAAGATAAAAGAAGAGAAGAAGAAGAAGACCGACCTTGAAAGCTAACATACATACTGACGTCCGGTTGGCTCTACTAAATCTTTTTCACATAGTTGCAGACAATATAACTTAATTATTTCTTTGTAAATTTTCAGTACCTTTTTAGTACCTTAAAATTTAATTATTTTTATAAAAATTTGGCGTCCCAGAAAAGCCTTTGGGACCAATGAAACTTGCCATACAATTTCCCTATTGTATTAACTATGTTCCTCTGTAGCGCCTAAACTATTCATCCGATTTTGCTGACTAAAGTGTCAATCGATTCCTTATTATGACCCGGGTAACATAGGCTAAAGTGACGTTATATTCAATTGAATATGGCGCCCTCTAGAGGTCATAAAGTCAAAAAAATAATTTCAAAAAATGCTAAATGATGCCGCGTTTGGTATCAAATGAAAGTGCTTAATTAGCACATTCCAAAAATATAAAAATTAATGAATAATTCTATACTGATCACACCAATTATCGAGCTCACGTTAAGTTTAATGAAGAACTTGTGTTGTGGATACTAGATAACGGATAAACATAGGTACTATATACTTTTTATAAAACATTCATAATATACATATAAACACCCAGACCAGGGACATATAGACATGTTCATGCCCACAAATATACGTCCTGTTCAGAGATTGAACCCTCTGGCGCAGAAGGCGGATAAGTACCCTGCGCCAAACAAGACGTCATTCTATCCGTCGTCTATCGTCGTCTTTTTGATTTGCCATCCGTACTGTTGTCCTGGAGTATATAAAACAGCATTTTTTCAATATCGGTTTATTTCTAAATTTCAACAAATGTGAGATCTTCGTATCTGATGGCATGCCTTCCAATAGAATTCCCGAAATAATCAAAAAATTTGAATCCATAGGTCCTAATATATCTGCACAAACAAAGGCGTCTCTAACGCTATTGGGAGCCCCTTTGTTTGACGATGCAATCCCCTCGATAGTCAATTCCAAACTAGATAATTTCGGAAAAAAATTACCACGGCTTCATGGGTTAAAGTCACACATAGCATTTTACATACTTCGGCTTAGTCTCTTCACTCCAAAATTCTTGTACATCCTGCGCTGTTACCCTCTTTGTAAGTTTCCCTTGATCACCAAATGTATTGATACAGTATTAAAAAGTACTATTTGCAAAATTCTAAATTTACAACTTGAAGATCGCAACTGGGAACAAGCCACTCTCTTCCAATTAGATATGGTGGGCTTACGCACAACCTCTAGTGTCGCACTCCCTGCTTTCCTGTCCTCCGCCTACAGCACCTTCTCACTCATCAGCGAGTTATTAAACTGCCCTACACTCGTTGATTGTGTCATGCTTGTCGGATGCCAGATCTGCGTGGAGTGCTTCATTCCCGGAAGAGGATTGTCCCTTGGATCTGAAACACGCGCTTGGGAGTCACCAGCTCTCATTGCAGCTCACCCAGAGCTTCTGGCTACTTGTCCGGATGACACGGACCGAGCCCGACTGCTAGCAGTCTCGGAAAAAGAATTCGGACATTGGCTGCACGCTCTTCCCTCCCACAAGCTAGGTACCATCCTCGATCCCGCTACCCTTCGCATCTCCATTTATTTACGCTTAGGTGCTAAGCTGTGCGAACCTCATCACTGTCCGTGTGGCAAAGATGTGGACCAGTTCGAACGCCATGGGCTCACTTGCGTCAAGAGCGCAGGTCGCGCCTATCTGCATGGTGCGATGAACGATATAGTTAAGCGTGCCCTTGGCACTGTTTCGATCCCATCATCTCTAGAACCTTGTGGCTTATTCAGGGATGATGGTAAAAGACCCGATGGTGCGACGTTAGTGCCCTGGTGCTTGGGGCGTACCTTGGTATGGGATGCAACCTGTGTAGATACCCTAGGTCCTTCCCATATACGTGGTACGTCCTCAAGAGCTGGAGCCGCGGCGGAGCAAGCTCAATTCCTCAAGCGTCGCAAGTATGCGTCGCTCTCAGTAAGCCACGAGTTTGCGGCGCTTGCAGTAGAGACAATGGGTACTTGGTCGTCGGACACAAAAAAATATATAAAAGATATCTCCACAAGACTGGTCCACGCCTCAGGAAACCCGAGAGCTAGTGCCTATCTTGCCCAGCGGCTGAGTCTATGTATTCAGCGGGGCAACAGCGCCAGTGTTCTCGGTACTATGCCACGCGGCTGCGAGTTGGACGGCTTTTTATTGTTATAGTTAGTATAAGGTAGTGTAGTATGTTTATATGTTTATTATTAATTTATTTGGTATCTAATAAATAATTTGAATTTATATATATATATATATATAATTGGAAATAATTTCTAAAATCAACCCTCACTCCAAAGTACAATACAATCTACCCAAAATACAAATAGTTGCTTATAAACAAAAGGGCCATAACTATAAATCACACCAATCGTCTTTTTTATTTTGAATGGATATTAAAAATCTATTTTTTATGTTCGAATTATAGACATACTAGGACTATAAAAACAAATGCTTCGGATGTGAAAAACCTCGCAGAAGAGCGTTTTGAAGTTTAGATTATATGTTACCTTTTTTATATTTAACAGAGGCATATGAAAGTTGGTAGAGTTGTTATACATAATAAAAGAGATTCTATGTGTTATTTAAATGTACTTTTATTTATATTCCAAATTCCTAAAAAGTCACTACTCACCTTTTAATCAACCATTATTACAATAATTTTGTCGGATCTGTCACTTGCGATAACCTTAAAGGGACGTTAATTTTACTAAACTGCTGGATGTATCATACCCATCATTATTAATGGCAAAATTAACTTTATTTATGTGTCGTAACTTCATTTTCAAAGGCTAAATCACACAAAATCGAACGACGAATAAAGGACAAACGTAATTATGTTATAAAGGCAGGGTAAGGCCAATTCATGTTCAAAAGTATTGTTATCTGTATAAAACATTTCATCCATATGTTTTATTATTGCCCAACGAAATATAGGTATTTTCAGTAAAATAAAATTACTTTAGACTAATTTGATTGTTTGACCACAAACAATCAGTTTTGTAAAAGCGGGTGTGATGAGGTCAGCGGGTATAACCGGTGGCTCCACCCGGTTTGTCCCGATTTTTCCCTGTAGTCCCACTGCGGTACAATTTTGACGTCCAGTGGGTCCACCCACTGGTATTTCAACATATTTTTTCCCCGTAGACCCACTGGGCAAGAAATGTCCTACTCGACCGATCCAATGTCAATTACTTAATTATTAAATTAAAATATTATCAGCTAAAAGTACCAAGATCACATAGCTTAACAGGAATTATTTTTAGATGTTTAGAGTTTTTTATATGCAGCAGCTTTTTAACTAGGTTATAATAACTACTAGTTGGTCATGCTGCTCTGGTACTTTTAGTTCAATATTTTTCTATTATTGTATTAAACAAAGCAGTGGGGCCATACAATAGTGTATGAACTAATTTGGACAGTTGAAATTGTTGGACGAAATTTGTCCAATTTGATCAACTATTTTGAAACTTGAAATAATGGACCTTTGTCCAGTTTGTTCAACTGATTTTGACAGTTGATAATTTTGGATGAATTTTGTCCAATTTCTTCAACTGGTTGAACAAACAGTTGAATATATTAGAAAAAAGGAAAACCGTTGACCTCATTTTTTACAAAAGTAATTTTGTTTCTTTTTTATTTGTGGCCCTTTTGATTATCAGCAGCTACATACAGTGGTGATCAGATAATTAACGATACTAGCTGATTTTCATACAATCGAGGTAACTTTGGAGCTTTGGTTGTCTTGTAAATTATTCCCTATTATAGGGGCGCGTGCATACAAAGTAAGCAACATGAAACAATTACCTAATATTATTATTAAAGTTATTTTGGACGTTTTGGATTTATGGCCCTTTTGTTTATAAGCAGCAAATCAACACAATCTTCCTAAAATACATATTATTTTAGGAAGATTGTATTGGACTTTTGAGTGAGGGATGATTTTAGAAATTATCCCCAATTATCGGGTGCATGCAAAGAAAACAAGCAACGTCTAACAATATAATTAGATAAACTATACTTATATATTTGATGAATTGTTTGGCGCAGGGCAGGGACTTATCCGCCTTCTGCGCCAAATGGTTCGATCTCCGAACAGGACATATATTTGTGGGCATGAACATGTCTATTTGTCTCTGATCTGGGTGTTTATATGTATATTATGAATGTTTTTACAAAAAAGTATATACATAGTACCTATGTTTATCCATTGTCTAGTATCCATAACACAAGTTCTTAATGAAACTTAACGTGAGCTCGATAATTGGTGTGATTAGTATGAAATTATTTATTCATTTTTATATTTATGAAATGTGCTAATTGAGCCCTTTCATTTGATACCAAACTATTTTTGAATTATTTATGACCTCTAGAGGGCGCCATATTTAATTGAATAAGTCAAAAATAGTTTGGTATGAAATGAAAGGGCTTAATAAGCACATTTCATAAATATAAAAAATAAAAAAAAATATACCCGGGCCATAATTATGAAATCGATTGACACTTTAGTCATCAAAATCGGAAGAATAGTTTAGGCGCTACAGAGGAACATAAGTAAATACAAAAATACATAGCGGAATTGTATGGCAAAGTTTCATTGATCCCAGTCTTTTCTGGGACGCCAGATTTTTATAAAAAAATAATAATGTTAAAGTACTAAAAAGGTATTGAATATTTTCAAAGAAATAATTAAGTTATATTGTCTGTAGCTATGTGAAAACTATTTGGTACTAACCTGACGTCAGAATGGCTGATCATTTTCTTTTCATGTTTTTTTATTGAATTTAGGTATCAAAAAGGTACTGAAATTTGATAGTTAAAAACATCAAATATCGCACTTGGTCCAGCGGTTCTGACGCTTACATAAAATCGTGAATGTTCTCATGTTGCTTCCACTTTTTTACCGACTTCAAAAAAGAAGGAGGTTATCAATTTGTCGCGTATATTTTTTTAAGTATGTACAACGATTACTCGAAGACGGCTGGACCGATTGTAATGATTTAATTTTATTAAAGTTATCAAAGTTATTATTACATCAGGTATATTCCCAAGTTTGACCCATTTCGAAAACTTTTGTTTTCTGATTGATTTCAAACAAACAGTTATCAAGAAATAATCGGTGACGACATAAAAAAAATATACGCGACGAATTGATAACCTCTTTCTTTTTTTTCTGTTGGTGAAAAAGACAGCTTGGTATCTATTATTGTATTTGTTTCTTCTGCAGATAGGTACTATCCGACCAGTACAATTAGGCGCATGACAGCTGAGAAAAATTTACAAAAACTAAGTAAAAAGCCATTTTTTTTAAGACGCTGTAAACAATCAGTTAATCACTGGTAGCGCTATTATAATCAGATAATAGGAGAGTTGCGGTGATGGAAGTGGGCTGCAGGTGTGTAAAGTGCAAAACAGCATTCCTGTCATGCGCCTAACTGTCTTGGTCGGATAGTACTTCCTTACATAGTTAACGCAACAATAATAAAGAGTTTATCCTACAATACTCGAACCTATTATTGGTAGGTAAACCTTACCTACCCAATTATTAATTGAAGTAAGTACTTGCCTTTGTTGGTTAGTCAGTAAAGCAAAGAAATAAGACGTTATAGTCCGGATTTCTGTGCACAAATGGTCACCTCGTCACCACTCGCCGCAGTTCGTTCGATCGTTTTACTCGATTTAGAGTAAAACTGTATGTATAATAATATTTACTATTATAATAACAAGCTAGTCTCTGAAACAGGCTGTCAATTTACGATGAATTTTGGTACAACATTTGTACCGTGGGGAAAGATAAATGCTGCCTCTTCTTGTGAATGCAAATCTTACAGGAGATAAGAAATAGGGAGAAAGTTTATACAGAAATATTCAAAATTGTCCATGGGAAGTTCCCATCGAAGACACGGGCAGGGCAAATGCTATACATCTAGGTATACAACTTCATTTCTCAACGAAATTCATCTTAGTTTCATTGACATTTGAGCAAAGTTCCTTTTAAATCAAAACTTCGGAGCAAGACTTTGCGCAATACTCACTTTAAGAACTACTCCTTCACGTGTCACTTTGCTCTCAGTGAATAAATAACTATTCTATTCACTATCGTGACAGTATTGGAATGTAAATAAATTATTACACTTGAGGCCTTGCAAACTTTGAAAAGTTTCAGGGGCCTACCATCATCTTGTAGAAAACTGTTATGTCTTAACAAAGTTTTGTTTTCAATACTAGTCCAATTCGTACCGTGACCTTCCAAAAGTAAAAAAAAATTACACACTTCATACGGTAAAGACGATGATTGAGTGAAGGCATCACAAAACATCTGTCGAAAAATAAGCTTACTTTAAGAGGGTCATAGTACGAAATAGCATGGTAAGATTGAAACAATATTGCGCTAAGAGATGACGGTAGGCCCCCAGGTGAAATGTGCTTTCAAAACGGGCCGTTGTCGTTCCACTCTATACGTCGTTAGCCAAGAAATTTCTATTGTCTCAAGGGTTGTGAGCCTGCAACCTCTCTTTTGTCTCTGGCCCGCCCCTGGCCTCTTTTTCATTTAATCATTCCTTTTTTAAGGTATAAAGTATATAAAATATTTAAAAACACAATCTGCAAACGCCTTGTTTTTGTGCCTTCGCCTTTGAATGTTTTATAGTAGTTTCGTGCTATATCGAGCTAAGCTTTTTTATGATCTCTTTCAAAAGATGTTGTAAAGTTTATCACAAGAGAAAATGGAAACGTAAATTTTAAATTTGAACATATCTTTATTATACAACAAAAACTTGATCTGAATTTCAATACAAGTTCATCATTTTAACAGCACAAATAATCTAATTTTTTCAGTATAATGGTCTAGAAAAAAAATAAGTAAAAATACCTACTTTCGCAAGTGTGACCTATCTCCATCCATTTGCAAAATCCTCCTGAAATGTGCCTCAGGCGGCTGTTTCCATTACATTTCAGTGAACTTGTAAAAAG
Organism: Chrysoteuchia culmella; assembly: GCA_910589605.1. Taxonomy (NCBI): domain Eukaryota; kingdom Metazoa; phylum Arthropoda; class Insecta; order Lepidoptera; family Crambidae; genus Chrysoteuchia; species Chrysoteuchia culmella. Next base: position 11,511,759 of record OU342651.1, on the reverse strand, counting down.
TTTGTGTTTAACATTTTTGGGATATCACCGTTTCGATCTTTCTGTTGAAAAATACTATAATCTCTTTTGAATAAAAGCTGAGTATTAAATTTTGGTGTCTTAATAATTCAAGTTATGGCGTGATTAAGTAAATGTAATCAGCATATAGTTAACAAAGACAATATTCTTTACAAAATTCTTGTTGAACAAGGACATTCTTAGTATTATTGACTATCTGTAGTTAATCGTAGTTCATGTGAGTTGTTTGGGTAATTTAAATACTAGATTCAAACAGATATATCTAGGGTACCCTGTACTAATCTTGGCACCCCCCCCCCCCCCCCCCCAGTCATTGGCACTCAGACAATTATTAAGGAATTTTCATGGAAATACAATGCGTCTTCTGATATAATTAAAATCTTTCATTGCAACACTTAAAATTTCATATTAGATTTTTGTACTAGATTAATATGGCAACACAGTACTGAAAAAAGAGCGTGCGGAATTTTCTGTTGTCTTTTCATGAACATTTTAACAGATTCGATAAGAAAGAGGTATACTACAATAATTATTTATTATGCAAGGCTGGAAAGATGGAATTTATCGACAAGTTACCTCTATTGAATCCTGAGCGTTGCAAGGGTTTCAAAAGTACGAGACGCTAAAAACTTTTCTGCCGAGCGCAACACACAAATTTTCACCTCATAACAGCGAGGAATTTTTTATTTTGTATCCGCGGTCAACTTCCGGTAAAAAAATCTTTTAACAATAAGTTTAATCTAAATATAACTTATTCTTGTTGTTTTTATGATATAAAAACTAAAATAATAAAAAAGGTACTATTATAGTTAATTTAAAGTTGATTAAAATAGGAATAAATTGTAACCTAAAAACGATTCGGTAAATGTTGATATTGACATGAGGTACAAGACAAAGACAATTTAAAAATAAAGGTTTATGTCACGTTCCGAAATCCAATCATAGGTTGTGAAATGTCACCCATCATAAATTGAAAATTGTTATTACAAAATAGTTAAATCTAAGTTGATATTTTAATGAGTTGTTTTTATGATTTAAGAAACTACAACAATTATATTTACCAAAACGGAGTACTATAATTAATTCTAAGTTATTTAAAATAAGAATAAAAATGTACCATAAAAAGTCAATAGTGCGATTCGGAACGCATTGTGACGTATTTTTCTTTCTAAATTAAAATGAGAAAACCTCCTTTTGTAAACGTGTGTGGTTAAAAAATTACTTTTATTGTACTTTCTACTATTACAAAGGGTAATATTTATTTTTAGTTTATATGTTTATAAGTGATATTACACTTTTTATATCTATATTTCTTTTGTGATCATAACAATATTTAATTAGTGTGCCAACTAATAGTAAAAAGCTTTTATGGAAGTGCAATGATTGGCACTCATACCAACGATATATTTTGAAAGGGATTATTGTGGCAAGTCTTACTATTGTGTATCTTTATATTGGCTTGTCGCACAATTGTGGCCGCTGAACCGGTTGTGACCGCTGATAACTATATCGCCACTCATCTGATAGTGATGAAGTTTGACCACTGATCTGATTTAATTGTGGCCACTAATCCAAATGTGGTCATTAACCCAAATGTGTCCATTGACTCAATTGTGGCCACAAATTCAAATGTGGCCGCAAATCCAAATGTGGATTTAATGGTCACAGATCCAAATGTGGGAATGTGTCCAAATGTGTCCATTGACTCAAATAGGCTACTGACCCTAATGTGGCAACTAATCCAGATGTGGCCATGTGGCCAAGTGGCTATTGACCCCAATGTGGCACTCATCAAATGTGGCCACTGATCCATGTGTGGCAACAGATCCAGATGTGGTCATTGACCCAAAACTGGCCCTTACCCAAATATGGTCACTGATCCAACCAAATTTGGCCATTGGTCCAAATTTAGCCCTTACCCAAATGTAGCCACGAATTTAAATACGACAACTGATTCAAATATTGCAATAACCCTTTAGAGGAAACCACAAAAGAAACAATAAAAACAAAAAAAAACAACAAAAGAGATAGTGTGGTTGAATTAATTTAAACAATTATCATAAATTGTGGTTAAGTGCCAATCATTGTACCTTATGGCTGCCAATGATTGTACTTTCGGCCGATATTAGAATTTTTATCTATTACTGTAAAAAAAAAATTACGTACTAAATGTTTGGTGAATTTTAAAAATATACATCAAAGAATAATTTTAAAATAGTAAAATAATAATTAATAAATGAAAGTCAAGTTTTTCTTAAAGTGCCAATCATTATACAGTTTACCCAAAATAAGATTAAGTCAGTCATGCAAGAACTGCAAATTATAAAAAACACCAAAAATTTACAAGCCTTTTAATAAACTTATAGATCAAACACTCGTCATTGGTTTCATTCGCAACACTAGGTAGTGTTGCGAATGAAACCAATGACCCTTACACCAATTCTTCTCCTTAAACGTAATCATAAATACAAAGTTAAATTTGCCAAGAAATAAATTGGAACGTGTTCCAAAACTAACCAGGTCTGCGCTTAAAAATTCAATATGGCTAAACGTACTTGGTCTGAGGGATATATCACGTGGAAGCAATTGGAACACCTCTCGGCGAGCTCTAAACGTTATTTATGTTAAGCCTCCGGCACTCACTGGATTGCCCACATAGACTTTCAAAGGATTTTCGGATATAAACCGTTGTGTGTTATCGGTGCAATGCTACTAAACGATAGTGTTGTTAAAAAGAGTAATCAGTAAGCGTGAATGGCCAGAAATATGTTGGATTTATTGTATAATTGTGGAACAAAGGCGTTTTTGTACGCGAATGATCACAGACCTATATCGAGATAGACGAAAAGAGCGCTTCAAACTGTATGAGAACCTAGCGTGTCGCATATTTCGTACCTACGATGACGTTACGAGCGAGATTTAGTGATGTGTAAATGTTATTGACCAGCTCTTGCAAGCAAGCACTGCACAATTAACCATTTTCTTTTCTGAGTGACGCGTGTTTTCATGGCAATGGTCTAAAGCGGACTGATATGGGTCGTACAACTTTGACCGTGGATCAAACTTTTGACACTTTTACCGTCTATCGTATATAGGTCTGTGCGAATGATCTAATACATCGCGAATAAGGTGATCACTTTTTATCGCGAACCATTTCTATTTAACTATTTTTGTACGTAAAAAAGATCAAATGCGGTCTTGAGGGAACAGGAATGTCCATCGTTTAGAAATAGGAGTGCTGCGACAGTGCATCACATCACTAAGTGGCTGAATTTAGTTTGCAACAATTTTTAAGTGCATAACAGGTTAAACGTGTAAAAAAAAAATTACAAATTTTCATACTCCGCGAGCTGCGACAGTTGTAATAGAGCCGTGGGTGTGATATTTGTATTAGAATTAATAGTTTTTTTTTTTATTTTAATAAATTATGCAGTCCACCCTATAACCGAAGATTAGTTAGATTTACTAATAATTCTGTTAATTAGATTTACTAATTTCTAATCTCGAAATAGTAGTTTTCTTCTTGGATCAAATCGTTATTGCGTGCTTTCAGTTCTGTATATTTCAGGGCCTTTTGCATTTATCATACAGATTTTTTTGCAATAACAGGCAAGTATAACAATTTATCTTATAAATGTTGAACCGACCGGGCTATAAGTATTATCTCTACGATCTTTCCATGATACTTCTACTACGAATCTGTAGTAAGCTTGTTTTTTGACGTAAATTTTGTAACGTCTTCTCTCAATCATCGCCTCTAAAGTGTGAAGTGTGTCAAAATTTAACATAACTTCAATAAAAACAAAACGCAAACAAAACGTTCTTATGACATGATGGTAGGCCCTCGTTTAGGTTTTACAGTTTGACCTTTTGGGCGCCCTTATGTCACTCGTTTTAGCGGTGGTTTTGGTAGTGATAGTGTGAAGCCTGATGTGATGTTGACTTTACATAGTAGGCTTAGCACGAAAAACTTTCGAGTAAGTATCGAGAAAGTACAGTAAAAAAATGTATGATATATTGAACAGCGTTCGTACCGGACGTAAACGGAACCACAGTTTTTGATATTACGTGCTCGATACGTCCTCGATACTATTTCGATAGTTTTTCGTGCTAGTCCTACCGATCTGGCATCATCATTGCATGTGTAGCTTATATTTTCTAGTATTGAAATCGACACATGGTAATCGATATTTAACCAAAGTTATTTTCATTATTATAATTACTCGGTAAACAATCGTAAATGCCTATGTATTAGTCGCTAGAGTCGCCATTTATGGAATTAATCTATATCTCATCTCAATTACGTAAGGTAATTACAAATTAAATTATGACTGAGAAGAGATTGCGAATCAAAAGAACTTCAGAGGCAGGCCCCTTTTCCTTTGATTTGTCTCTTTGTTCTCCCAAATGAAACGCGATTTGTAGATGACTATCTTATATCCGGCGACGTTGACTTCCATTTCTCTCCAAAATAACTGATTTCAATTTTAATCCCTTTTCAATTTATCTTGCTTTGTGTTTTTAGGGTTTCGTAGCCAAACGGCAAAAAACGAAACCCTTATAGATTCGGCCAAATCGATGTATGTCACAGCCACTTTATTCTAAAACTATGAGGATTACACAGTTGAAACTTGGTAGGTAGATGTATTCTGTAAACCGCTTTACGGTTTTTACACAAAAATAAAAACATGAATTAAGGGGGGGCTCCCCATACATGGAACTGACACTGAAATTTATTTTTATCAAACCTATACTTGTGGGGTATCTATTTATTATTATTGTAGGATATAGGGGCTATGCAGCTCCAGTTGGAACTGTAGTCACTGCGACCTATAAGATCTATTGTAACTCGCCACCTTGTTATAGTATCCTAACTTTTGAAATAAAAAAGTGAAAAGTTTAAAAAATATATATGCTGTAGATCTTGATAAAAACTTTCAACGAAAATTGGTTTGAATGAAATATAGTTGGCAGGTTTAGAAATATAGCACTTTTCCCAAAGTGAAATGAAAATCAAAAAATTTTTTTTTTTATTAAACCTATACGTGTAGCGTATCTATAGATAGGTCTTTAAAAATTACATTGAGGTACTTTAAACAGTTTTTTCTGAAAGCCAACCGTTTGAATGAAAAACGTTATACACTCTCAAAGTGAAAAAATGTGTGACCCCCCTCTAACTTTTAAAATAATCTAAAAAAATATATGATGTAGACCTTTATAAAAACTTTCTACGAAAATTAGTTTGAACGAAAGTTATTTGCCAAACCCGCAAATATAACTTTGTCATTCATACAGATACTATGAAAAACAAACTTATTTGTGCAGGCAAAAAATTATATTGTATAAATTATATTGTTTAATTATATGTATTTTTATTGAGCCAGGGTACGTAAGTTTAATCCTTACCTGGGACAATCATTAATGTGATTGTATATTTGTCTTAATTCCAGGTCTGCTTTTTAAACTTTTTACAAAAATGTTAATACAAAGTCAATTCATTATGCTAAAATCTCGATAGTTGCAGCTTTGCGAATATGTTATGCGTAGCAGCACGATTTTGTTATAGTTTTGGTGTATCAGTGGAAGTTTTTGAATGTCTCTCAAAACTGATTTTCTTCAAATATAAACCTTTATATTTTAGGTAAGACTAATTTAAACACTTTCTCGGTAGTATAAGAAAATTAAAGTACGGCAGTGATTCAATAAATACATGTATCAATACGATAAAATTATGACCGCCATTCAATATAGGAGCTTTAGAGCAATTTTTCTAATGCACAGATATCTTGCCATTGGCAATTTATTTGATTAAACTCCTTCTGGCGATCGCGGTGGGCTCGTGCCAAAGGCTTAAAGTTTTGCACCTTTGGAGTGAAAATGCGGCAAAATAATTTAAGGAATAAACATTCACAATGTTGACGGGCTCGATGGCGTAGAGGTACGAATCCTACTTAGTGCGCCAGGGTCGTGGAGTCAATACCTACTCGGAAAAAATATTTTTGTGACACGTTTGTTTGCCCATGTCGGGATGTAATAGGTTTAATGTAATAGGTTTAGTGTAATAGGTTATTTCGAGACTGTTATGGGTCCATACACCCGAAGTAAACACTCTACTTTTCATTTTGAATATGAGGAAAGTAAAAACAAACAGAATATTCTAAAAAATTTTGTAAGGTTTCTACGATTTTAATTATTTTATAATGTAGCAAAATAAGCTGTATAGGCTTCTGTGCCTTTGCCTACATACCTTTGGTAAATAAAAGTCCAAAGAGATTACAGATATCGATTTGACATGACACCCCCTATTCTTTTTTCAAATTTATTACAGCCCTAGGGCCGCCACATATCACTTTCAACCCGCATTTTAGGCAAGTTATGAGTTACTTTCAGAATATGAGACATGAAAATATTATTTTTAACTTTTTAGGAGTATCTTTTTGTGTTGTTGGTTTTTTAATTTTAAATTTAAGTTTTATTTCAAGCTTTTTAAGTTTTAAGATAAAATTTTCCGATGATAGGACATATTGAAGGTAGTCAGATCCCCTCATTTTTTTTCTTTTTTATTTTATTTCATGCCTTGCCATAATGTGAATTTCACTACAGTAATAGCTAAAGCTATTGTTAACAGTAAACAAAAATATTTTTTGAGTTTTAGATTTCATTTCGTTAGTTAATATACCTCATTGCCTTTCAGTATAGTGTACTGTACATTATTCTATTATTCAAGACCTTTCATTTGATATCCATATTGAGGGATTTGTTAAAAAATATTATGCCATTTTGTGGCGGCGGCCATCTTGGACTGGTTTTCATCAAACATAGCTAAAACACTCCCGACTAATTCACGTTTCAAACAAGAAAAACAAAATCAAAATCGGTTCATCCGTTCGGGAGCTACGATGCCACAGACAGAGACACAGACACAGACACGTCAAACTTATAACACCCCGTTGTTTTTGCGTCGGGGCTAAAATTGTTAGTATGGAAAACGAACTTTCTTTGAAATTCTTCATACAATACTTGTACTTAAAAAATGGCGGCATTAGCATTTTCGATATTAACTATAGCAAAAATTGTTAGTATGGAAAATGAACTTTCTTTGAAATTCTTTATACAAATCGGCAATTCCATAGGTATTTGCTTATTAAAATAATAATCTAATACTAAATGCTTTTAGTTATTTTTTTTAAATAAAGCATTTTATTTAAACAATTTGTTAAAATGCATTCAAGTCTTTTGATAAATTACTTGCCTGCACTGGGTTGTCGCATTTTGACACACTTCACACTTTGGAGGCGATAATTATCGCCTCCAAAGTGTGAAGTGTGTCAAAATGCGACAACCCAGTGCAGGCAAGTAATATAATTGAGCGAAGACGTCACAAAATTTTCCTCAAAAAACAAGCTTACATTAAGAGATTCGTAGTTCGAAATAGCATGATAAGATTGAAACAATCTGCACTAAGAGATGATATAGTACCGCTAATCAATTTTATTTCGTTTAACGTGGGAGTATTCCATACAACTTCCGAAAGGAAACTTGCTTATGGTCAAACAAAGAAGCTTTTTTTTGGGTAATAGCTTATTTTATTTTATTTTATTTTTATTTATTTAAGGAAACAAACAGCATGTTAATGCCTATAGATTTAACGACCTCCGTGGTAGTCAAATCTATGGGTACGTACACCGGTTTCCCACCGGTGTCGCCCAGACTGAGGTCCTGGGTTCGGAACCCGGTAGGGCCAAATGTTTGTATTATGAATAGGAGCATTTGTTATAGTTATATGAATTTATATCCGTTACCCTAGTATCCCATAACACAAAACTTACAGTGCTTACTTTAGGGCTAGGTTGATGTGAGTTTAAATTTTTTTTATTTATTATTGACACACATTACAGAAAAAAGAACAATCACTAAAACTCAAAACTATGGTGAGCATAGGCGGTAGTAACCTATAAAAGTGTTATAAGTGTAACGATGCCATTTCGTTCTAGCCTTATGGATGGATAAAACCTCCATGATGGCTGGAAACTTTGTAGTTTCACTCTATGGAAATCAAATTATATTATTATCTGTTTTGTCTAAATTCAAATTTTCTCCGTTCCACGATCCCTGTTCAGCTCATTTTGACTTAATCTTACAAAAACCATCAAGCTGAATAGAGCTTATTTAACAGAACCATATTTAAGTATCTAAAGTTGTGGATGAAGGAAGCATAATCTCATAAATAATTCTCATAAATACATCAGGAACCCGTGTATCGGGGTAAGCATAACTACCTACTTTCTTACTCATTGTTTAGATTATTTATAACAGGACTTTTGTTATATCCATGTATTTTCATTTTGTTACAGTTCCTTTTTTCTAATTACTACAAATTAAACAAGTCGCCTGAGTTCTTCAGGCATGTCATTCATGTCATTCATTGCATTGGGCCGGATTCCCAAGGATGCGGGTTCGAGTCCCGTCAGGGCGACATGAGACAAGTTGCTTTTTTCTAGTATATTTACTTGATTAAAAATTATCACATAAAAATAGCATTGTAAAATGCAAAATTAAAAAGTTATAAGTAGATGGCAGTTTCATCTTAATCGATAGTCAAACATCTGTAAAGATGTTTCTTTCGAATGCGAGGATATTTCTCTCATTGATGAAACGACGGTGGCCAACACCGTAGAAAAAGGTGAATATACTAGAGAATTTCAACGTGTTCTCGTAGGTCTCTGTAGCATAATTGGTCAGTGCATTGGGCCGGATTCCCAAGGATGCGGGTTCGAGTCCCGTCAGGGCGACATGAGACAAGTTGCTTTTTTCTAGTATATTAACTTGATTAAAAATTATCACATAAAAATAGCATTGTAAAATGCAAAATTAAAAAGTTATAAGCTGTCACTTTTATTTCTGGTCAGCATCTAATGTCCCGGCTACACGCTCCATCTTACTTGAAATTATGCCTCCGCAAATAAGATGGAGCGTGTAGCCGGGACAATCCGCTACGTCTTAACTGCGCAAAACCGGTTTGTACAGGCATGCTCTCAGGTAAGACGGTGCGTGTAGCCGCGACAATCCGCTACGTCTTAACTGCGCAAAACCGGTTTGTACAGGCATGCTCTCAGGTAAGACGGTGCGTGTAGCCGCGACAATCCGCTACGTCTTAACTGCGCAAAACCGGTTTGTGCAGGCATGCTCTCAGGTAAGACGGTGCGTGTAGCCGCGACAATCCGCTACGTCTTAACTGCGCAAAACCGGTTTGTACAGGCATGCTCTCAGGTAAGACGGTGCGTGTAGCCGCGACAATCCGCTACGTCTTAACTGCGCAAAACCGGTTTGTGCAGGCATGCGCTCAGGTAAGACGGTGCGTGTGCCGGGAGAATCCGCTACGTCTTAACTGCGCAAAACCGGTTTGTGCAGGCATGCTCTCAGGTAAGACGGTGCGTGTAGCCGGGACAATCTTCTACGTCTTAACTGCGCAAAACCAGGACATTAGACCAAACTTATGCCAAATATGGCGTCGTCGTTTAAGTGACCAAACTTATGCCAAATATGGCGTCGTCGTTTAAGTCAGTAGTTCGCGAAGGCATGTGTGGCGTTAGGGGATGTAGGTATGTATGTATGTATGCATATAGGTAAATAACGAGTTTCGAACTCTATGATGCGAAGTATTCTCATACTGAATCCGTGATACTCAAACATGATTTGAGAAGTAGCGTACAAACGTAAATGTTTTGTCGAAGTTACCAGTGGCAGGTATAATTCAATTTGGGGCGAGTTGGCTGGGTTGATTATAAATTTAATTTATGTGGGCTTGACGTCAGGGGTTGCTTGTTATTCGCGGAGCGTGCAATTTATCGACTGTCCTCTGATGAGTGTGACATGAGCCCGTCGACGTTTTCGGTGGCACGTGATTGCGGAGGCAATCGCGATGCAGACAGTGTTATCGGCAATTTAATCAATACTGCTATATTGAAAAAGTACCTACCTACTTTTAAAAAAAAATCATGAATTGTCGTGTTGATATTTTTACATACATGTAGTTGTTTTTGGGGATTGGAACCTGAAATTTAGGACTCTACTTCTGTTTTTATGGAAAAGATGTCTTTTTTTCGTAATAACTTCATGGGAAATAAGACAGAGATCCCGCGGTTTCGATTCCCAGTGGGTATTGTATTCCGTTTTGGTTGGTTGTAACATTTGTTGTAAGTCCGCCTGGTTAGCTACCACGATCTTATCTAAGTCTCACGCCATAAGCACAAAATTTTCAGCATTGTTGTGTTCAGGAAGTTAGAGATAAGATAGCCAGTTCGAGACTGTTCCTAAGTGGGAGAGGCGCGCTTCCACCTACAGCCTTATCATTACTTAACATCAGGTATGACAAAAGCTAATTCTAGCATGGGTGAGTCCAACATTTCGAATCGCCCCTACACCCTAAGTTGGTGGTAGGAATTATTGGCTAGCTACCACCATCTTATCTAAGTCTGACACCATAACAACAATGTTTTCAGCATTGTTGTGTTCCTGTAGTACGATATAAGATAGCCAGTTCCTCAGTGCCTGAGGATTGAGGGAAAGGCTCGCTTCCATCTTCATACTCCTTATTAATCCTCCTTATCAATACTTAACATCAGGTATGATGAAGGCTAAGAGTCTCCCCGTCGTTCATAAGACCCAGTGGTGAGGGATGTGTAAATGCATTTCTCCAAGTAAATAAAAAAACTAAGCGTTACTCCCTTTGTAAATAATGAAAAGTGAACACGTTTTATCTCGCATGTTACTATATTCATTCGGGAGGCTTCGTAAATTGCTTACCGTACAGAAGTTGGCGAAGTAGCAAACTTAAGCAACGATAAGAGTGACGTTGAAACCGCTAGACTAAATACTCAGATAGTTTTACTACAATAATAAATCACGAACTTGTTTGAAACTTCCTCGGATTCTACATCGGTATGTTTGAATTTCAGTTTAGTACCTATTTACGTAGGTTTTGTTTGCACACAATGGCTGTATAATCGATATATTATTACGCACATCAACCGTTTCGATAAAAATGTTTTTATGAATTATTATTTTTTATAATTTTTGTGACAGTTAAGCAAAAGGCTTTGTGGAACGTAGACAATACCTTTTAACCAATAATACGACACTACATTTGTTATTGAGGTGAAACCACCACGGATTCATCAAGCTCAGGGTTTATTGTTGTCCAAATGCCCATAAAAATAAAATACCATCACGTAAGCACGAAGCAAAATTTCTGAAACATCGGGAAAAAAAATAACGGAACAAAATAAAAAATAAAGTTTTCCCCAACCAACACACACTTCGGAACCATGTAGCTGACTCCACTTATGATTTAAACTGTGATGTCCTATCAAATATAACAAAGAACTTACAGAACTAAACGTTGAATGCCCCTAGTTAGTGTAAATAAAAAAAAACAACAATTTATTCCATCTGCTGTTAATAAAATGGCCTTAATTTAACAAAAGCGCCTGTTATATTCAAATTGCAGGCCACAATAATTAAAGGGTACTAGAACTGCAATTATTCATTGCCTTTTTACTCGTCTCCTCTTATACAGTTCCCGAGAAGACATAGTTTTAATTGCACTCGTTTCGAAGTACGCAAAGTGTCTATTAATTAAAATTTTAACTTTTGATATTTTAAAAAGAATATGACGGCACGGGCTCCCCGCTATGCCTGTAACTTCCCCCGGGAATATTTTTCTTCACAAAGCCCTTTAAGCTGCTGCATATTTAAAGAACACTTTCAATGCTTTGCATACCTTTAAGTTCCGGGAAATACATTCTGATATTTTTTACGATGCTTGTTTAAAAAATATATTAACTTTTAATCAATTTAATTTTTAAACGGGAGAAGGTTGATGAGTGTATGTTTACTTAAAAAAACGGAAGAAAATATCCTCTTTATCTATATTAAAATATTTTCAAGGAATCTTAGGGTCTAAAAAGGGTACTATATGAATTGCCTGACAATTCATTTATTTGTTTATTTCCTATGGAATTTGGGTTTTAGTGAAATTTATGTGATAAATATTAAACAAGAAAATATACTAGAAAAAAGCAACTTGTCTCATGTCGCCCTGACGGGGGATGCTTGCTTGACATGAGACAAGTTGCTTTTTTGTAGTATATTTTCCTGATTAATATTTATCACATAAAAATATCATTGCAAAATGCAAACTTAAAAAGTTATAATTAAGTGGTGAGATTTCTTGCCTTAAAAAAAATTAAGTAAATTTTGCAACAATTAAATGAATTGTTAGGGAATTCACTTGGCAATGTTGCTTTAGCGCCCTCTTTAGACCCTCTAATCTTTAAACTGGATATTTCATATTTTTATCGGACTTCGGTTCGTGGTCTGAATATATGTTATTTAGGTTACATTATTATAATTGAACAATATTCAGAATATGGATGGCCATAATTCTCAAACTGCCAAAGTTTTTTTTATTTCAATATCCATTGCGTAGAATGTTAAGCAACAGTAATAAAGGGAATATTGTTATCCTATCATCTTCTTAGCTCCTGGAATAACATACGAAAGTTACTCCAAAGTCCCACGCATTTTACTGCTTGAATCTTTATAACAATTATCGTGGGCGGGTTTAAATGGCAATTTCCTGTTAAATATAACAAATTGAAAACAAACCAAAAATATGGCACACTGAAAAAAGACATTTCAATAAAAATATTAGGTTAAAACTTGAATCACTTGACTGTAAGAAATTATTATGCGAAAATAAAAACATTAATGATATCTATTATAAATGTAATATAACTTTAATTTAAATAATCAATAATTGTATACCAAAAAAAGAGTCAAAATAAGAAACAACTATAATAAATATTGGCTAACTGTGGGTATAAAAAGTCTTGTTATAACAAAAGATTACTAAAATCACACGAAATGAAATAAAATTCTTGCACACACTATTAACCTAACAATAGATACCCATACGAATCGGAAACCACACAACAGAAAAAAAAGCGAACGAAACTACACCGAAAATTAAGTAGCTTCATATATGCACCACGAGAAGTAAAAAAAAATACTACAGATGTAGCAATTGCAATGACGACTTATTATGCATATGCATTTGCATGGCTAAGCTACAGTGTCATCCTACGGGGAAGCAGTACCGATGCTCTTAGTCTGTTAACTAAGCAAAAAAACTTATTAGAATCATAACTAACATAGAAGCCACAGGAAGTTGGAAGCTTTATTTTGATAAAAAAAAAAATTTAACATCACCGTGCATTTAAATATTAGAAATATGTAAATTTGACCGAAAATATCCAAATTTTTGCATAAAAAGATACGACACAATGTCAAAAACATAAGACCTCGCAAAATACTTACAACCCGATTCAAAATTAAAACATAATTCTAACAGCCCTCTTACAATATCAATCAAAATTTTCAATAAATTACAAGACTCAATAAAAAACATCAATGATGAACAGCAATTTAAAAACAAACTAAAACAAGTACTTTACAAAAAATGCTACTATGCCATTACATAATAATTGGAAGACAAAAATGGGTGAAAATCATTTAAATTGACCATTGTGACAAAAATGAAACCATAACAAAAATGAAACCCGTAACAAAAAATAACAAAAATGAAATATTTGGGTATTTTCACAAGTCACATAAAACTGATTGATTTTTTCCAGCAACAATAAAATAATAAGTTTTTTATGATTCGTTTAAATAATCCAACAAAAAAGTAACTTATAAAATTAAAAAAAAACTTTTATGGACGCAAAAGCCTACCTAGTTCATTGGTAGCTGGTTAATAAAATCAATGTCAATGGCACCTATACTTTGTACAATGTAGCATGGGTTCTATGACAGCTCATTGTAGTACAAAGCAAAATGTTGACAAACATACATACATACATAAAAACATACATACATGCAAAGAAACATATGTACGTACATGCATACAAACATACCTAACCAACATACATAAAAACAAAGGTTAAACACATAACCCTTATTTTGTACTTTGCCGTAGTCGGGTAAAAAAAAATCAGACTTGTGAATGTGGCTTTTGTTCATTTTTATTATTTCATTTTTGTCACGTAAGAAAAAAACGTGACGAGTCATAACAAAAATGAACAAACTACCTACTTGGAATAGAATCGTAAATATTTTGATTCAAACAAGAACGTCATAAGTAAAAGCTTTTTGCATTTCAATATAGGTCGAAGACAAATCGTCTATATGAAACAATTAAATATATAAGTATTCTCTTAGCCTGTATAGTTTGGTAGACGACAAAAGTGATGAATCAAAATTGTAATTTTCGCTCGCCGATACAAAACCACGTGTTCACTTACTTTTTCATGCCATGGATGTCAAAATTACCGTTTTATTCGCTTTTGGCATCTGATTGGCTCCTTCTAGAGGGAGTGTTGCCATTTGGTAAACAACAAATAACACTAAATTAGATCGTTAGAAAAAGGAATAACGATAGTGATCAAAATAATGGACATGTATTTGATGACAAATATTTATTTATAAAAATAAGAAACAAAATAGTTTAACTCTATATCGGTGAAAAATTATATGTTTTTAACCAAAAATAATCATTTATTTTAATACTATTTATTATTACTTTATATAGACGTACTTTGTAACGCTAGTCACGAAGAGGATACATTATTTTGTATGAAGAAAAACCGGGTTCGAAGCGAATATAGGAATATATTTTATTAAATACTGATAAGGTACATTGAACTTTATATATAGTTATTTAGTAAATGTTTCATTCTACTAACGTGAGTACTGGTTGCTTTAATTAAAACTATATTTTGTGAAATATCGCGCGTGGACAAATTTTGATGTCAATCTGGTCATTTTAAATGATTTTCACCCAAATATAGAAATTAACACATAAATAATAATAAATTAATTAATAATATATATTATAATAAAATAAATGTTCCTCCTTCAAAATGAATATTGTTGTGCCCATCAGGTTCCATAGTGAAACCTTTTTTATATTACACCTATTTGTACCTATGGAATGCAATAAAGTATTGAGTATTGAGTATAGCTGTTATCTATTGAAAACGCTTTACAGAGCTTTTGAGCGAATCTATTTGAGTTATTATGACCTGTTTGGCGCAGGGGTACTAAACCCACCTTCTGCGCCGGCGGATGCAGGTTCGATCCCGGGACAAGACAAATAATTGTGTGCATGAACATGTATAATTAGCTTGGTCGTTTGTATTTATACATAAGAATGTTTATCCGTTATCTAGTAGCCATAACACAAGTTCTTCATGAAACTTAAAGTGAGCTAGATAATTGGTATGATTGTATGCAATTATTTATTTATTTTATCAAATAGATTGATGAAGTTATCTTAGATCCCACCTTTATTATTAGTTTGAACTGTGTTTTTATTGCATTCACAATGATATACCTACTTACTCATATTTTACCCAAAAAAAATTACCTGTTTCAAAAGTTCCAAGTCTGGACAATCAGTGTTGATTTTTAATAGTTTTTTCTTTATTGTTTTTAAGTACATATGTAGCAATCGAGATGTTCATACATTTGCTTAAAACGTTTTTTGGTTAAACCAGCATTTTGCCTATCAGTTAACATTTAAATCAAACAAATTATCGATCGATTTATTTGCCTGTTTCACCAAACGTTGTAAGTGTGATGTAGCTTGAAACTTATTGCATATTTTACAATGATGTTATATAATAGCTAAGTTATCTTCATACTTTAGTCATGTTTATTTTATTGTTTTACTTTTTTGTTATTGTTTTAATTGTCCCTATCACTCGTCCGATGTAAGCTCTGAATATAGTACGTACCTATTCTTTGTCCTTGGGTGGGCCTGGTGACCTGTAGCTCAGGTTTCTACTGCTGAAACCTATTTCATGCACCAGTCCATCACAGGTATAGGAGATAGTTATATATACCTACATAACACTAACTGATTGTAAGAACCCTGTTTGTGATGGAAAAATAAAGTTTTTTTTTTAATAGTAATTTGCGTTGAAATCTGTGACACACACACATACACGCACACATTGACTATTGACAAGTAGGACAAAGACACGAAAAAGCACGGAAATTAAAGAGATAGCAAATAGAATCAGACCCTATATAGAGTCTTCCCAATGTTTCACATTGCGACCTCGTATGTCATAGCTGGTTCAAGTACACAGTTATAATATCATTGATATTTTATAACAGAACAACCTGCACTATTATTTTTGATTCTATTTAAAGTCTAGAGTAATATCCGAGGTAGGAAGGAGTAAGATTGCATCAGACAGTTTCAGAAACAGGTGAGAAACTGATCCAGTTTCGTGTAACTAATTCTGAACTTTGCTCATTAGCTACACGTAAAACTGTTGCTTTACCCTTTATTTGAGATAACAAAGTAAAGAATAGACTTAACTACAGTATATAGCAAATAAGGAACTATGTGCGTGTAGGAACATACTGCAAAACACGTGATAAAAATTTTGAAAATGTAAGTTTATTATTCTTATCAGGGAAAGTGTGATGTGTCTGGATTTCAATGCTTTACTTTTTACTTTACCCTGAGTGATAAGGCACATAAAAAAAAAAATACTACTACACACTTACTACACAGTTAGTATTCATCAAATATAATATTATATAAATTCCATGGCACTTAAAATTCGAAATCCGGGAGATATTTTTGATTATCTAGCAAAAGATCTCAATTAAATCCTAAAAAAGTAAAGTTTCGATATCAAACTTTGTCAAAACCCTGTATAATATTAGTAGTGCTAAAACTAAACATACTTCGAGAATTATAAGAGATTTTGTGGTGAAAATTAAGAAAACTTCAATTCAATCGTGAAAGCTATTCCATTAATTAAATTCACGTTTATTTTCCTATACGCAAGATTTCTCCAGAACCCCCATTAGGTTTTTAAAGACTTAAGTTAATAAAAAAACTTCCACGTGTGTATCAAGCTTACTGGAGTTACCCGATCGAAGTAGTAATACGAAAATTATGCAAGAACTCGGGACGTGCTCACAGTCTGGCTCAGCTTTATAACGAGCGGTCCGCGGCTGCCACAAATTACTGGCTACAGTAATTTCTACCATTTGGTAGGAATGCCGGGAGTTTCGGGATCTTGATTAGTTGTAGTACACGCAGAATCATAATTAAATGTAGACACATACACACATACCAACAGAATTTGGAACGTAACTAATATCTGGTAGGTAGGTTTCATGTTTCGGAAGAATTTATGTTGTTGACTTGACTTATTAAAAGTGGAAACTTATAATTGTTATTATCTATAGGAAACTAGCTGCTCACGATAGTCTCTGCGCGAGTGTCTGGACCATGACTTAATTTAAACTAATATTATAAAGAGGAACGATTTGATTGTTTGTTTGTTTGCATCGAATAGGCTCCGAAACTACTGATCGGATTTGGTACACATATAGTAGATAGCCTGGTTATGATGAACATAGGATACTTTTTATCCCGATATTCCCACGGGAACGAGAACCACGGGGGTAAAACCGCGAGCGGATGCTAATAGTAAAATAGTGATATTTTGTTGTTGCACAAACTACCACTTCAAAACTCTTGCGATTATAAATTTTAATATTATATTCTCTTTTTAAATTTTATTGTTGGCAAAATAATAATGAATACTAAAATTTTGTGTCTACTGTCGCAGTAAAGAGTATTTTTATTTTATTTAAATCTGATCACATTGCTGTTAACGATTTTAACAAAAAATATTACTGGTTCCTGTAGGCCTAGAGCGAATTACTTTTGAGTAAGTAAAAAAATGTATGACATATTGAGCAGTCCTACCGGACGTAAACGGAACTACATTTTCCCATTAATTTTATCGCATAACGTGCTCAAAACGTCCACGATAGTTTTTCGTCCTAGCCCTACTGTTGTCATATTAAAAAGGCATACTTTAGCAAATATGTCGTCCTCATTATTCTCAGCTAACGTAACAGAACTGAAAAGCTTTCAAATTTTATAAAACAGGTATATTGTTAAATTAGTCGCGATTTCTCTACAGTGGCAAAAGTAAAATTGAGATTTTATATCTGTCGCAGCAGCCCACATGGCTTTGTTGAATGGAATATTTATACCGGCGGAAGATTGCATTATATTTCTTGGGATTCCACACTACACTAGGGAAGAATGAGGTTGCTGCATAATGCATTCCGACACCTATGCGTTTCATTATTTTTGTCCTGAGGTTTATATTCGTAGGGAACCTTAGTATTAACACTCGTATCTATAGTCAAGACAAGTAATGTGTTGACTAAAAGTCGTTATTTAAAATTGTCGTTTTTATACAATACAAAGGAATAACTTAAGATGTGTTTATACAAAGGTATACTTGGCCAAGTATTCTTACTTTGAAAGTTCTTATTTCATTTAAATTCTTGTTTATTGTATAAAAACGTCAATTTTAAATAACGACTTTTACTAAAGACATTACTTGACTTGACTATAGATACGAGTGTAGGTAATTTAAAGAACATGTTTTCTTTAAACTAAAAATGCTACAGAAGTACAATTGGGGATCTTGTATTTCTGTAGCATTTTTAGTTTTTTGTAAAACGCTTTCTCGGAAAGTAATAAGTTGAAAGAAATAATTAATTAATCAAACAAAATACCTATTAATGATCTATTATTTGTGATATAAACGTTTTCTGTAAATCTGTTACTTTTTTAAGTAAAGCTCCCTAATAAAACTCTACTGGTCCCCGACTGTACCTACAGATTTTAATGAGACACTACGACGTTGCTAAGTTACTGTTGTCATTTGCTGATTTATTTGATTACCTTATTAAACAAGAGACAATCGAACTACAATTTAGGACGACTTTCACCAACGTCACTAAACACATTTTAGAGCTAAACATATTTAAAATGACATTGTCATTTCAGTCATACGTTTTAAGTCCAAAATGCCAGCGATGTTTTAAAAAATATGTTTAGCGTAAACGTATTTTGTGACAGTTACTAAAAGTCACCTTTAATACTATTTGCTTGAGCAAGTCACCAGGTGCCCAATCAAAAGTAACATCGAATACAATACGAGATTTTGTATTTTTTTTATTCACTACACTGGGAGACTCTTAGCCTTCATCATACATGATGTTAAGTATTGAAAAGGCTGTAGATGGAAGCGAGCCTCTCCGGGAATACTCAACATATCTCTAACTGCCGGAACACAACAATGCTAAAGACATTGTTGTTGTAATTTTTTACCATCTCTGTGTTGTTGTTGTTCTAACATCAAAATGGTAAAAAGATGCGTTGGCAACTCGAAAAATCTAGCTCAGAAATATTCTGCACAACGAAAAATTAATGAGTAAGCCGCTTTCATAGGGACAGGACAGATTCTTTCTTTTTAGATTTTATTTACAAAACAAAAAAATATGATCGCATTATATTCCTTGGGATTCCACTCTACACTAGCAAAGAATAACACTGGGGAAGAATGAGGTTCACATTCGTACATCTTATGTTTTGTCGCGCACTGTTCATTGAAATAAAACAACTTTACGGATATCAAACGCGCTATATTTCACGAACTAAGTTGTAATTGTTGTTTTTAGGGGTTTTTTGATTTTCCCGACGTTTCGGCACCTTTTCAGCTGCCGTGGTCACGGGATGCCTCATCCTCATCACTTAACATAGCGCGTTTGGTATCCGTAAAAGTTGTTTTATTTCAAACAATGAGGTTGCTGCATAATGCATTCCGACACTGGGTATGGGTTTCATTATTAAGTTTGTATTCGTTAGGTACGTAGCAACTAGAAGAACACGTTATCTTTTAAAATGCTACCGAAGTATCTTCAGGTTTAATAAGACATTAATTTATATTTTTATTAGCTAATTAGCTTATTAAGGTTATTTGAATACTTAATTTACAGTACTTTACGAAAAACTTACCAAATAGCATCAAGAACTCAGCACCTCACTACTTTACAAATACCTACCATCAATGGTATGGTGATACAAAGGTAATTTTGGATCTTGATGCTGGGAAAGATAAAATCACAATATAAGTGCAGCTTCTATTATAAAGTTATACTAACAAGAAAAACAAGTTATACTCAATGTATGAATTACAACACAACACAAAGGTGATTCAAATGGGTTTCCAACTCGGAAAAGCTAGTAAAGTTTAAAATATATTCAGCAAAAAGCAAAATAGATGACTAATCCGCTTTGATGAGGACAGTTTCTTTCTTTTTAGATTTTCAACAAAAACAAAACATATTTGCAAGTGACTTAATTGCAAAGTGAGTTTTATTGCGAAACAATTCCTGTTAAACTTTGCAATACAAAAGTGAACTTTTCAAAAGGGTAGTAATTAACCGATACACTAAAAAAAAAATTTGTGCGACTAAAATACTAGGCGAGGAACCTAGTACCCTTCGCAACCCGTAATTTTTTGTCGATCGGTTTATTATATCCCTTTTCAAAACAACTCACTGCTCCAGAGATTGGATTTAATTCAAAGACAAAACGAGGTAACGTAAACAGACCTCCATTTTGATGTTTAAGCACAAAGAAAGCACACGTATGTTTTACGGTCCTTATCTATTTGGGCTCCAAGTTTGTTGCTCATATGGGGGTTGCTGTGGACCCTTATCTCAATATTAGCTGTTGTTTATCCTCGTTTGTCCTTTTACATTCCACAAACGTAGTCATATCTTTGAAATGTCCGGCCCCTGGTCGGTTCCCGTCATGCATACAAACTTTCTGATATGTTACCAATATGTAAGACGAAATGCAATCCTGAATTAGTTTTCGATTTTACCTTTATAAATTTTATTATGTTTTAGTTATTATACTCGTACATTATTATTTACTTACCGTCTGTTTTGCACTTCAAGGTTTTTGGTGGATATTTCTAAATATATACACACTAATTCTAACTAAATAAATATAATTCTCATAAAACTGCTTGTCATAAACACGATTTCATTATTTAGTTAATTCATATTTTGTACTTGAAAATATCTTTTCACCTCACACGCTCTGTAAAGGAGGTTTTGTCAATCAGTTTAGGCGTAGAAAATCTAGCGCGGTAAAGTAAATTTTTAATTTAATACCTAAAAATACGTCATAATGCGTTCCGAATCGCACTATTGACCTTTTTGTTATATTTGATTCTTATTTTAAATAGCTTTAAATTAATTATAATACTCCGTTTTGGTTTAATTATATTATTTTAGTTCATTGAATCATAAAAACAATAACAATAAGATTAAACAATTTGTTATAAGAATTTTATATGCTGGGTGAGATTTCACAATCTATAATTGGATTTCGGACTGTGACATAAACCTTTATTTTTAAATTGTCTTTGTCTTGTACCACATGTCAGTGTCAACATTTACGGAATCGTTTTTATTCTTATTAATAAGTAACAATATATTCCTACTTTAAATAACTTTGAATTAACTATAATACTTCCTTTTTGATTGTTGTAGTTTTTTATATCATTAAAACAACGAGGGTAAGATATATTTAGATGAAACTTTATGTTTAAAGATTTTTTTACCGGAAGTTGACCGCGGTAACAACCATAAAATGTTCCTCGCTGTTGTGAGGTGAAAAGTTGTGTGTTGCGCTCGACAGAAAAGTTTTTAGCGTCTTGTACCTTTGAAATCCTCGCTTCGCTCAGGATTTAATCTTTGAACCACTCGCTACGCTCGTGGTTCAATCCTAGTATCCTTCACTTGCTCAGATTTCAATACAGGTCACTGGCCGCTAAATAACCAACTTTCCAGCCTTGCATAACAAATAACTATTTCACCTCACACGCTTTTTGCGGCCTAGCGCGGCAAAGTACTTTTTTAATTTAATACCTAAAAATATGTCATAATGCGTTCCGAATCACACTATTGTCTTTTTTGTTATATTTGATTATTATTTCAAATAGCTTTAAATTAATTATAATACTCCGTTTTGGTATATTTATACTATTTTAGTTCATTGAATAATAAAAACAATAACAATAAGATTAAACTATTTGTTATAAGAATTTTATATTAGGCTGGGTGAGATTTCACAACCTATAATTGGATTTCGGACTGTGGCATAAATCTTTATTTTTAAATGGTCTCTGTCTTGTACCTCATGTCAGTGTCAACATTTACGGAATCGTTTTTATTCTTGTTAATTAGTAACAATATATTCCTACTTTAAATAACTTTGAATTAACTACAATACTCCCTTTTTCGTTATTTTAGTTTTTTATATCATTAAAACAACGAGAATAAGGTATATTTACATAAAACTTTATGTTTAAAGAATTTTTACCGGAAGTTGACCGCGGAAACAACCATCAAATGTTCCTCGCTGTTGTGAGGTGAAAAATTGTGTGTTGAGTTCGGCACAAAAGTTTTTAGCGTCTTGTACCTTTGAAATCCTCGCTTCGCTCAGGATTCAATCTTTGAACCTTCACTTGCTCAGATTTCATTAGAAGTAACTCGCCGCTTCATAACCTACTTTCCAGCCTTGCATAACAAATAACTATTTCGTCTGCGTCGTCTTACTTACTTTCAAACGCAAAAAATGTTTTCAAATCAGCGGGCCTACCATCATCTTTTAGAAACCATCAAGTCATAATAACGTTTTGTTTGCGTTTTGTTTTTATTGAAATTTTCACATTTTGACACCCTTCAAATTTCACAAAAAACCAGCCTACTTTAGGAGATTCGTGGTACGGAATAGCATGGTAATATTGCGCTATGAGGTAGCGGTAGGCTCCCGGGGGCCTGACTGGTGGTTTCAGAGTTTGTTTTCAAGCTCTTCATCGGAAGGATATCGAAATAAATAGACGTGAATTAAGTGGCGGCAAATTTTCTGTTAATAAATTATCATAAGCTTCAATAATCACTTATGTAACCGTGTCTTACCTAATGCACGATATAGAGTTTCATCCAAGTGTTTAGTTGATGGAAGCTCAATGCAAATGGGGTAAGCGTGTAGTAAGTGATTACCATTCGACCAACTCCTGTAGGATAAGCTGACACAGTAGTTGTACCGCTTCGCTCTCTGACATGCTCAGTTAAATATGTAGATTTTGTGTTACAAGGGTCTGGAGATAGAATTCAGACATTGATGTGGAACTCTTTTGCGGATATTGCAAAAAGAAAAACATAACCCTTCTTTTTGCAGTTGGGTAAAAATTTTGAGAATTTGTCTGTTTAAACACATTTATAATAATATTAAATTATACAGAAAATATTTTGGCATTCAATAATAGCCGTGACAGTATTTTTTCAAGATTTGTGGCTTTGGGATAAGTTGTTACATTTTATTGATATATTTTCTGGATCAGAAATGTTATTGAGATAGTTTGGAGCCGAAGAAGAATCTAGATCTTGTTTACCAAAAATATTGGACGTCTAGTTTTAGCCCGTGGACATTCGGAAAATCCCTAAGGATCTATAAGGTATGTTTGCCTAAATAAGGACCACATTTGCAAATCTAATTTAACCAGTATTTAAATTAAATATCATATTAAATATATGCGTATTGCTTATATTTGAACTAAAAACATTAACCAAAAATATCATATCTATAGTAAAACAAGAATAAATAAAAAAACAAAATATTAAAAAAAGATATTTGAAATAAAACAACTTTTGCGGAATATTGAGTGCGATTTATTTACCCGAAATATATATTTGGTACCTTCACCTATCTATTTCGGGTAAATAAATCGCATTAAATATTCCGCAAAAGTTGTTTTATTTCAATTATGAGTGCGCGAAGAAACTTAAGATGTGCTTAAAGAGATATTTATTAAAAATAAGGCCAATTCCTTTTCCGGAGTTATTTCCGAAACTACGTTATTATATTCTTATAATTTAATTTTGTTATAAACAGTGGTGGGTGGGTTTTATTAGGCACTTTACCACCAAATAGAAAATCCCATTAAAATAAAAACAATAATTTAACAACCTTACCTTCACAATCTACACCATAATGTTACTTTGTATTTTACATTTGTAAATTACATGCAAAAACGATACAGAAACACTTGAATAATCAAAATAACACGGACCAATCAATTTAGTTTTACCAGTGAGACGTGATGTGAAATGACAAAAAACGTTGTAGTACTCAAGTAAAGCCCATACACTTCATTGATTGGTTAATGAGAACCATGTCGCTGCAAGATTTGATTCCAATACGAGTATAATATCGGGAACGGGATTTTCAAATGGTGTATCTTATTCGGAACCGGCTCTTCTACCTTAGCTTTTATATAAACCACCTGTCTGTGTGCCTAATTATAAATTGATTATCTAGCTAGCCAAATTAGTTATAAACGTAACAAGCAGAAAAAAAACGCATTCATGAAAAAAAGCATGTCCGCGAATATTTAAAATAATATGTTTTTAACGTTGTTTGCAAATATAAAAAGACGAGAAGAAGGTTGTTAAATATACTTATTACAAGATTAAAAACCCTTAATTCAAATAGTGAATTTATTGCTAAATTAAATTAAGTAATTAAGAAGTTTCCACTCCTCGCTGAAATTAATTTATGAGTCAAGTTTAACAAACTTGATACTTGAAGATCGTCACATATTTTTTGCAAAGTTGAGAAAAAATCTAATTTAGTTTTAAGTGTTCATAAAATATTGAAGCCTCGACCTCTTGAGAGCATGAGTTTCGCTTGCCTTCAGGATATTAAAAGTTTAATATTTCATATCCTTGTATATTTTTACATAGATAATACCGAAGTTGAATAAAATTATACTTTAAAGAATAACGTACTGGATGAGTGCTTGCTAGCTTTTCCCAATTTTTTTGACAATTCGGAGCTTGAATTTTGTTTTCGTATGCAAACCACGATGACGCAGGGAGATAATAATGTTGTTTATACAAAATAATAGGCTTTCCCTATGAAATTGCCGGTTATTTACTTACACTTCTAGAGAACCTCACTACTTCTGTGATTAATAAAAGGTACATCTTTTGCTTGATTTTATATTAAATTAAGATCATAATGATCAAGAATCTTATGATTATTATTTTCGTTTCTTAGACGATAAAAATGCCACGAAAGGTACTCCTTTTTTGTTAGCAAAATTGACTACTTTATTTAATATAATTTATAAATTATTCATAATTAAAAAAATATAGCATTAGATTGCTTCGTCTTTAAACAATGCTTGTACATATTAAAATTGTGGCATTAGCACTTGCGGTAGTAACTTTAACAAAAAAAAATAGTATTGAAAACGAACTTCTTATTCTTAATTCTTTCAAATTCTTCATAGAAATCGGCAATTTAAAGTTAATTAGGTTTTCTATATTTTGTCTAGAACAGCCTTAATTATGATGTATTCAAAATATCATAATCAGCCATTGTTACTGGTTCACTACACTGCCGTTATTAGAAGAAAAGACGTATCAATTTTTTTTTTTAATTGAGTTACATACTTATTGGTAATCAGCAAAAAATAACGCATTTACTAGTATTTTTTATCATAATTGTGACCACAACCCAAAATTTCTCGTTGATAAAAAAAATACTTTAAGAAGTATTGGTTTAGTCATAAAATGAAATAACGTATCTGCACTGTTCATAGAAAAAAGGACGCTTCTGCGTAGATGCATGTTTACATACTAGTATAATAAACAATTTGCCAGGCGTAAGTGGCAGTAGCGTATTTTCTACTTCGGATTCTTAGTTGTGCGCTTGCTGACTGGTACCCGCGCGGCTGCGCTGACGTGAGAAGTGCGAAGTAATAAGTACTTGTTTAATAACTTCATTTACACGAACCCACGCAAACAAAAATTGTATCCTCAAAATTGTTTTATGTTTGAGTAATTAAATGATACGTATTAAATGAAACTTATTACCTCGTGTGTCTCTGTGGCCTTTAATTCAGTGGACAGTGAGATTATTGGAAGCACCTGCCTTGTTTAGGGTGATATAGCATTATTGTATTAGGCTCGATGTGCTGCGATTGCGATGCTATTCAGGGCCTATAGTACCGATTTGGTGTCAGAGAGTATATAAATGTCGCAATTTGTTACCTCTCTGGATATAATTGCCTGTGCTGCCAGTGTAATACCAACACATTCCGCCTGAAAAACGGTATTGTATGGACTAAGTGGAGATTTTTATGTTAAGGTCCTCTGAAAACACCCCCGAATCTACTCCCGATGGCGTCTTGGAACCGTCGGTGAATATCCGGAGACCCTTGTGCTGCTGTCTGAAGTAGAGATCATCCTTCAGGTGTACCCTGTATTTTTTGTCAAAGATGAAGGACTTCGTGACTTTGTCAATGGTATTTTACCTCGCGAGACAGTTGTAAAGTGTTTACCTACTGGTCGACCGGGAAGCTACCCAATTCTACAATTTAAACTAGCGCGCATACCCTAACCCCTTACCGCATACCAAGCCATTTGTGGACCCAAAAGTTTATGAATTTTTCTTAGCCTAATGAAAAACCCAATCTTTAAAAAATACATTAAATTAAAAGAAGAGATTAATCGTGAAATGGAACGTAATTAATTTGTCAATGGCAAATGACATCTGTCAACCATATTTGAGGTTATTTGAAACGCGTGTGATCGGTTGTTGTCAGAAAAATATGTGCATGTTTTGGGATTGAAAATAAAATATAAAACGGTAAGTGAAATGCACAAAAAAAATATGATTAGATCAGTTATGCTTTTAAAAATATGAAAATTGTTTGTTTATTTCGATATATAGCTGTTTTCGTATGCTTTTGTTGTTTTTTTCCAATCCGCCAAATTTGGCTTCGTATGCATTACAGTAAAAAAAACTGCTGTCATATTTGGCTTCGTATGCGTTCAGCCCTGCGTTGCAACCTTGCTTTGCTTGTTTCAGAAATGGACCCTGCACGCTTCTATGGAACCTCCAAGCATGTAAATATTATTCCTGGTGATGGCAGCTTGAGCGACGATGACATTTCTTCTAACAGTGATGATGACTATGAATCTAACTGCATTCGTCCACCTCAAAAAATACATATAATTATTCCTGACTCAGAATCCGATTTCTCCGACGATGATGATGTACCATTGATAAATTTACAGACTGCATCTACATCTAAGCTAAGGAAAATTTGGAAAAAGGGGAAAATGATGACTTACGACAAAACAAATTTTGAATTCAAAGGTAATTCAGAATTACTGGAAATAATAAAACAGCTAGACACACCAGCAGAGGTCTTCAATTTTTTATTGACGTCTGAAAGTATAGATTTTATTACTGAGCAATCGAATTTAAAGTCTATTCAAGATAATGCTAACAAACCAGCAGGGATTACGCAAGAAGAAATAGAAAAAATTATTGGCATCGTGATCTTCATGTCGTGTGTCAAACTACCGGCTGCGAGGATGTACTGGTCGAAACATGTAGGACAGTCGCAGGTTTACGAAGTAATGACGTGCAACAGGTTCGAAATTATAAAAAGATTTTTACATTTTAACAATAACTACAACTTCATACCTCGTGATAAAGAAGGACATGATAAATTGTTCAAAATCCGGCCGTTACTAGACAAGATTCGTGAACAGTTGATTTTAGTTCCCAAAGAAGAGTTTCTAGCCGTGGACGAGCAAATTATTCCCACTAAATGCCGCCATGAATTGAATCAGTATAATCCGGCAAAACCAAAAAAGTGGGGCAACAAAAATCATGTCCTAAGCGGGGTATCAGGTTTTAGCTATGACTTCGATATTTTTGCTGGAGAACAAAGCAATTCATATCCATCAGATGCACCTGATCTTGGAGTCAGTTCAAATGTGGTTACTAGATTGACTTCCACGGTTCCTCGGCATCAAAACTATAAGATTTGCTTTGATCTTATCAAAACGGAAAATAAATTATAATATTGCAACATATCCACGTGTTAGAACAATGTTTGCACGTCGACAATACTTTGCTCTCTCGGCACACATCTATAATAGGTTAAATGCAATACATGATATTAATAATATGGAACTCAAAATCTGTAAAGATCTTTTAAATAAATGGTTACTTACACTACATTATGAAGACACTGAGGCATTCTTAAATAAAATAAATTAATTGCTGATATATTATGTATAGGTGTGAGGTGGGAATTTAAATTTATATATACACGCACTCACACACACACACACACACACACACACTCACGTATATACACACACACATACACAAACACACACAGAACATATATACACACACAGACGAAAGATCGGTTTTGGATTGTAGTAGTTGTAAGTAGTTTAAATCAAATTAGCTATCTTAATTTGGCTATGATTTTGTCTGTTTAATTTGTCTATCTTAAACTGTCTATCTGAATTTTTGTATGATTGTGTTTTTGAAGAGCGGGGCCTCCTGACACAGGCATTTCAGAATGCCTACTAGGTTGGTTCCAATCACTGTTCACAGCTTTGTAAATCCGATGTACTGTAATAAAGGATTTTTGATTTTTTTGATTTTTGATTTGATAACTGGTTTAATAGCCCGCGACTGCAAGTTTATCTATATAAAAGTGGATTGCTTTCTTTAGGAACTGTAAGACTCAACCGTGTGCCGAATTCAAATATGCCTTCTGAAAAGGAATTGAAAAAACGAGGACGAGGGAGCATGGAAGAAAAGGTTGCAGTCATAGATATTTATAATCAGCATATAGGTGGGGTTGACTTGCTGGATTCAATGCTTGCTTATTACAGAATCCATTTGCTTTCTCGCCAGTGGTACAAAAGATTTTTTTTCCACATGGTAGACCTGTGCGTAGTCAATGCTTGGTTGCTTTGGCGCCGAATCCATTCTAATCAATACATCGCTTTATTTGATTTTAAACTCGCAGTTTCTGAACACTTGCGTAAAGCAGAAAAAGCTCCAATACCAAAAAAACGTGGTCGTCCTTCTAGTATCCTTGGAACACCGACATCGAACCGAGGCGGCACTCCCAGCTTACCTGTGTCGCCAGTGCCTGCAAAAAAGCCTAGAAAAACTCCTGCCAGACACCAAGACATCCCTTTGGATTCTATACGCTCTGATAAGATAAGTCATTTTCCCATTTGGAAGAAAAACACTCGACAGATATGTCAGCTATGTTCAAAATATCGTTCTTTTACTAAGTGTGAAAAATGTAATGTTTATTTGTGTTATAACGACAAACGCAATTGTTTTAAGGAGTTCCACGAAATATTTTATTTTTTCTTAGACACATACGAAGCCATAAATGGATTCACATTAGATGACTAGAACGCATACGATGCCATAATATATGGCGTCGTATTATAATTTCTAATATATAAGTTTATATTTTTTTTTATCACTTTGATCTCATTATGTAAGCCTAATTAAACACTATTATAACAAAAAAAAAAATAATTTCATCACTTTCATAATTCATGCGGTAAGGGGCTAAGCAGATTTGTAATTATCGATTGCAAAAAAAAAGTACTTTTAAAGTAGGGATATATGAAAAGATGTGGTATCTATATCGGTTAAGCTCTTTCACAATAGTCAGACATGGGATGGGTGACCAAAATTTTCTAATCTTGAGCTCCTTCGCTGCCTCGGAACGTTAAACTTTGCTTCCGGCTTAATTTCGTCGTTGATTGTCCGTGTGTAGTGGGCCATTCCCCATTCTCCTCATTCATTGTGAGCAAAGCCATCGGCCCGAAAAGTTTATGAGAAAGAAAATAAAGTTCTAAAGACGTTAATTCAATTCAATGTTTTAATTTACTAGCAACATGGTAAAATACAATATAGATCTTAGATATTTATAAAATGTCCATAAATGTTTCTCCAAATCGGGATGCAAATGCCAAAAATTAAATTAAAATTATAAAATCAAATCAAATTATCTACATAAAACAAAGTCATATACACAAAAACTACACATTATCACAGTCCGAAATTAAAATAATCATCAATAGAATAAAAACATTTTTCTTGTAGCCATAGCTTCACTGACCTACGGAACTTTAACATTGGCAATTATTTGAACCCATATGGTAGTGCATTGAAAACCTTAACACACATTGCTGGACAGTTCTTAATGTACAGACTAGTTTTGGGATTAATATAACAGGGTGGAAATTTAAAACGGTGCACTAAGGGCAGGTACCATAACCGTTGTAGCTACATCAAAATGTTTTTAGGAAACCATCCTTAATTTTTTGAGAAATATTGAACTGCATTCACGGATTTTAAAAAAAAAAACAGCAGAAAAAAGAAGTTTTTATAAAAAACTTTTGATACTCGATACTTTGAAACGATGATACTGTTTTTTTTTTATGATACATAAAAAAAGCTGAAGTTGTTAAGCTAATAAATTTAACTAATGGAATAGAGGGTCTTAAGAAGTGTTATACTTAACCTTGGAGGAAGAACGTTTGGTTTATACGCTTCGGTTGTATTGTCCCTGCAGATCCTACTAATATTATAAAGGGAAAGTATGTCAGTTTTATTGTTACTCTTTCACGCAAAAACTACTGAACTTTTATCCCGATATTCCCACGGGAACGGGTACCACGCGGGTGAAACCGCGGGCGGCCGCTAGTTATAGATAATTATATTTTCTTTCGGGAACAAGATGAAGTTGAAGCAAATACTAAGTCTGAGATATAAAGCAAAATATTTCTATCAACTTTTCAGTCATCCATTTCTATGCTTATGTCATAAGCCTACCGGTTAGCTTAATTGTTTTCACTTGTAAAGGCTTACTGCAGTGAAACCTACGACGTTATCGGGAGAAAAGAACTTTTAGGCACAAACATAATAAATCTTTGCTCACTCGGTTAATAAACGAGGCAGGCTGTGTAGAGCTAGGCCTCACATCTGACGCTGGTAGTAAATCTGAAGGCGCGAGGTGGCGGGGTGATGTATTCTGGGCGTTAATGGAATTGCGTGGCCGGGCGATAGTTCTGTTTACCTTTAACTACCTCTGCAAATTGTAACGATGTTCAAAACTACCGGCTTAAACTTTTACGAGGTGACCCCCTTTTGAATGTGAACAGATTGATGTTAACTCAAACGGTTGCTTGTGGTTTTTGTGTAGTTAGAAATGCAATCGAACTATACTAATAAAACAACCATATGAAACAACAATAAACCTTCGAGATTTGAACTGCCAAAACTTTTTTTTTTTAACAGAATTACTAAATACCTTCAAAATTTAAAGTGGCAAACAGTTCACTTACATCCTTAGATATGTGAATAAGAGCAATAACACCCTAGCAATTTCGCTAGGGGCTTAGAGCAATATAATTAATTCATTATTAATATTTTCCATCACAAACACACAGTTGTTTAGCACCATTTGCCAAAACAGTAATGCTGTGCGTTGCTTAACATCATCTTGTTTATAATCAAACCATGTTTACATATTTCAATCAATAAAATTTCACTACACAAAGAGAGTGCTCTCGAGTTCTTTGTTTCATAATATTTGATTACAAACCATAATATTGACGTAAATCATCAAGTATTTATTCTGAAGCCTTCATATAAACAATGGTGCGTTTGTAATTGTTAGCCAAAATTAAATTAATTAGTTTTGACTAACGGTATATAATTTGTTTTCAGAGCCCATTCAATAATGAGCTTCTGAATATTATTATAATACACGACTGAATGAGAATAAGGCGCACGCGGGAGCGAAACCGATTTTGACGAAATAACTTCGTAGTAAATAACAATAGAGATAAAAAAAAAACTATACGAGTCGTAATAGTATTGGTGTCCACTAATAAACCAATGATCAATAGTATAATGTTCGCACTTTTCCACATTTGAGAATAATCTTCAATTTTCGTATTTTTAGGGGGCTTTTCGAAAAGAAAAAGTGTCGAGGCAAAATCATAAAATCGTGTTTCCGAAACTTTACAAATCTAGATAAAAGTATGAAATATATATATATATATATATATATATATATATATATATATATATATATATATAATAAATATATATATTTAAATCTTATTACGCTTATTACCAGATTTGTAACATAACCGCCCTATAGTTTTATAACAAAAAGTATTTACTTTTTCCGTATAATGATGATGATCATGTGACCCACTATTTCGTAATATAACATATTTTAAACTGCCTTGTATGACATTTAAGACGGATATTTAAGACGGGGCAGTAAGGGCAGGTACTTTAACCGTTGTAGCTACATCAAAATGTTTTTAGGAAACCATCCTTAATTTTTTGAGAAATATTGAACTGCATTCACGGATTTTGAAATGTAGAAAAAAAAACAGTATCATCGTTTCAGATACGACGTATAATTCAATTAAACTTTAATATAAATATTTCTTTTATTTCAACATACATAATTTATATTTTCAACTTTGTTTAAGAGCACGCAACCCCTTATTTTATAAAATCGACGATTTAGTGATTTTTCGGAGGTGTGTTGAGGAAAAATATGTTGGAAATCTGTAAGGTTTCAAATAAATGACTTTTAGCAAGGATCTTTGTACTCTCTCTAGGTTCTAAAATTTGGTTTTAGTAGCGCCTCCCCAGCTGTGTAGTGTCGGCTTAGAATAGCATTACCCCCTCTCATTTCGTGGGTGTCGTAAAAGGTGACTAAGGGACTTAGCCTTCTAGCCTTCAAAAGACGGGCAGCAGCGTCTCCTACAAAACTTGGCCATACTGCGATCGCCAACCCGCCTGCCAAGCGTGGCGATTATGGCGATTATGGTGTTATGTGGCCGAAACGACGAGCCTCCCCATATACTGATACAATATGTCAAAATTATTTGAACCAGAGAGATACACATTATTTTAATAACATTATTTTAATATATCTGCAGTTGTCTTAACTTTTTGAATAGCCATACTAAAGTAATAAATACTAGGGCGGTTACAACCCGATACTCGGGTTCGTCGATCGACGAAAAATTCCAAATTATGCGAAAATCTTTAATTGCAGTTTGTGATCATCACGTTCAACATTTTGTATATTTTATAGTTTTCGGAATAAATAGACTAGAGTACCTTTAATTTGATACCTTACTCGGCCGCGTACTACGCGCCAAAGTCCCTATCGATATAGATAATTTCTTTAGGGTAAAAATATAGTTTTCACCTCAGACGCTCTGAAAAGGAGGTTTTGTCAATCAGTTTAGGCGTAGAAAATCGCTTTTTGCGGCCTAGCGCGGCAAAGTACTTTTTAATTTAATACCTAAAATTATGTCATAATGCGTTCCGAATCGGACGATTGACTTTTTTGTTATATTTGATTCTTATTTTAAATAGCTTTAAATTATTTATAATACTCCGTTTTGGTTTTATTATATTATTTTAGTTAATTGAATCATAAAAACATTAACAATAAGATTAAACTATTTGTTATAAGAATTTTATATTATTCTGGGTGAGATTTGACAACCTATAATTGGATTTCGGACTGTGACATAAATATTTATTTTTAAATTGTCTTTGTCTTGTACCTCATGTCAGTGTCAACATTTACGGAATCGTTTTTATTCTTATTAATAAGTAACAATATATTCCTACTTAAAATAACTTTGAATTAACTATAATACTCCCTTTTTTATTATTTAGTTTTTTATATCATTAAAACAACGAGAATAAGGTATATTTAGATTAAACTTTATGTTTAAAGAATTTTTTACCGGAAGTTGACCGCGGAAACAACCATAAAATGTTCCTCGCTGTTGTGAGGTGAAAAATTGTGTGTTGCGCTCGGCAGAAAAGTTTTAAGCGTCTTATACCTTTGAAATCCTCGCTTCGCTCAGGATTCAATCTTTGAACAACTCGCTACGCTCGTGCTTCAATCCTAGAATCCTTCACTTGCTCAGATTTCAATAGAAGTAACTCGCCGCTAAATAACCAGCTTTCCAGCCTTGCATAACAAATAACTATTTTCTGTTTACGTGTAGGTTATTTATTAATATAGTTTGATTGATTACGCATAGGTACGTAATCAATCAAACTATTTAGCCTATATATTTTTGTAACAGCACAATTTAACTCTAATCTCCACACAAAATTCCATTAGTTTACGGTTCAGCAATTTTCGTGAAGAAAAGGTTACAGACAGACGGACAGACAGAGTTACTTTTACATATGTAATATTAGTATGGATGTATATTGAAATAATGCATAGTAAACAATTTGGAGTATAATCAAAGTATCAATTTTATTTGTGTCCTAATTTAGTTTACGCATGCGCATTTACTGGAGCTTTGGTCTCGCGTATTCAAATTTTGTCATGGGATGCACAGTCTTAAGGTAGGTATTTAAAATTTTGACCTATTATTTATTCTACTACTCTCGTAAGCCTATAACGTAGCACACACCATTCTTTCATAATAGTTACATGAATATTTTTGTTATTGATTAGTTTATCTCAAAGCTTCGTTGTTATATCAATTGACAATCCAATTGGCAATTTAAAATAAGTTTAGGTAGAAATATGCGTAATAAAATCTCTTTGAAAAATACCCCTCCGGTACTGCGATTGGATATCTGAGGATTCGATTTTGAAAGATCAAACGAAATAATAAAGATGTTCTTTATATCGGTAACAAAGAAACCATTTCTTACTTTCTTACGTTATATAAATTACTATGTTTTACATTGGGTGTTTTGTGATATCTGGTTTTGTATATACCATAGCTATTCATTGTAGAGAAATAATTATATTTTGTATCCAGAAAATATTTACTTATCATGAAGGCTGTGACTTTAACTTTATTTTTATTTAATGTTGACAACCATCGTTAAATAAAATAAATATTACAACTTATTTCACAACAATGCTAAACAGCAATGTCAGTGACATAAATATTACGTGAGCCACTTAAAAATAATTAATAATTTTAAAAATATTTTAGTTACTTAAAGAATCTCTATGGAATTCTAAACCTGATTAAACGCTTCGGATAAATATCATGGTTTTTATTAGCTATGTAATGTTAGTAATAATTTAAGATTTTATATCGGCTTCACTTAAAACAGTCTATAACTATTTATAGTTAAGGTTTTATATAGCAAGGCCTTCTTAGATTCTGTAATCTTCTTACGGGTCCTTTCTTTGTTTTGAAGTATTCCTAAGGTTCGATAGAGGCTTTTCGCAAGGGCCAAGGGTTGATAATCTATATCAGTTTGTGAGGCGAAGAGGATCGTTAAGATATAAAGAGACGTGTAACTACACACATGTGGGTTGAAAAAAGGAGAGAGATGTTATCGATTGCGTTCGGTGATATGCATTTTTTGCCATGAGATATGTTGTATTTGATGTTTTTTTAAAGATAAGAATAAAGACAGCATAAAAAAATAATAATAAGAATAGCATTTAAAATACTGAGTCTACATACTATTTTTATATAATTATATTCGATGGGCTGACTCTTGACCTCAATCTGGCCGAGGAGCGTAGATGAGGTCTTTTGGAGCGAGTTCGCCCAAAAGAAGCCTGTTCACGTGTACCTTGAAGAGGTTTGGGTTGTATATGCTCGGGAAATCAGACGCCGGCAGGGCATTCCACTCCTTGGCTGTTAGCATGATAAAAGAGGACTAAAAGAGTTCTGTGCGTAGGTTTGAAATGGCAACCAAGTATGGCAGTACTTCCGGTATCCCGATGAAAAAAAGGAGAAGGCGGGATGAGGTTATGCAGCTCAGATGCACACTCCCCAAAGTAAAGTCTGTGGAAAACCGACAGACAAGCGACCTTACAGCGGTGACTCAAACTATGTAGGTTTTAAACCAGCTCATGGGCACCGATAAGATGCCTGGCTCTACGACTTTAAATTTTAGTTTTGTTAATATTTTTAGATACTTCCTTACCTAGTACTTCTACAGGTTTTTGTATTCTAGTTTGATGATCACAGCACTTCATCCTTATTCCCATCGTTACTTTTAGCACTACATTATATTTATCTAAAATCACTTCCATGAATGACTACATACAGCATTTTTGTCATAAACGTGCGAGTATTACTTTAACGGTTTTACATTCTTTTTATCCCGTTTTACGTTCTCAGGGGTTCAATTTTAAGATATCCTTTCATAACGTCATAAACACTCTTGGAAATCTTGACCAACCAACTGTTTTCCTTGCAGAATATTGGTATTGGCCACCATATCCTACTTTTAAAGATACATAGACAGTCATTAAAATTTAAAGAATATTCTTAATGTAGTTTATTAAAGACTATCTAATTAATTGGTTCTTGTAACAAAGAAGCCAATAATAATGAAGGAAAATTTTACGAAATTCGTTTCAGGATTAAAGATCCCACAATGATGACCCATTTTGAGATTTCCCTCCAGAGGAACCATCGAGTTTGAAGTAAATCTGAGATATATCCAGTAATGTGTCCCTTGGCGTGCCAACCGAACTCGCTGACCGTAAAATTGTAAAAACTACAATAAATCTTTGCCTTCCTCCTTTAGCCGTGGCTCAAAGAGGTGGCTAGAGGAAAAAAATACTTAAATGAGAAATTTTGTTACGTCGCCTTTACTATTTTTGCCTTTGAAGTAGTCTGTGTATTACAGTCAAACAAAACCATTCTAAACTATCATCTTATGTAAAGTAGAAAATTTATTTATATGTATGTAAATTATGACGTTATATTAAGTATTTATATTTTAAATATAAATAAGAAAATATACTAGAAAAAAACCACTGGTCTCATGTCACTCAGACGGGACTCAAAACTTAAAAAAGTGATTTAGAGGACAAAAGAAGAGAGTTTTATATCAACTGGTTGTATATTGCACATTAACACACAAATTGATCTGATTTTGAGTTTAGTAGTTTAATCACTAATTAGTACATGTTTAGATAATCATGTTCATTACAAAACATAATTTTATGTAGTTACTTTTATTTATTTATTTATTTAAATAAGGATTACCAACTAAACACATACATGGCATTCACAAATTAAAGAACGACAAACAATAATAATCTATATATTTAAAAAAAAAAACAGGTATCCACATCATTCGAAGTAAGTAATAGACCGATCAAAACGGAAAACAAATTAAACTACATTATATTACAACGAGGCAACATCAATATTTAAAAAAAAAAATCAGAGAACATAATAATAACATCATATTTTAAAAACAGAGTTTTTGTCAATGAGAATCAATGAGATAAAATAGAATTCAATAAAATCAGATCAAAGATAAATAATATTTTTTTTACTTAAAATGACTAATTCAATCAATTTTTTGAATTTCAAATTCAAACAATCAATTACAATATATAAACTTCACTGTTCATTCATGTAGAAAGATAGTATGTTTCTTTTTAGGACACCAAGGCTGTCATAAAAAATATCAATTTCACAAATTAACTATGTTGTTATAACTTTTTCATCATCGAACAGAGAGGAGAATGGCTGCCATAATTCCTTTTATTAAAATTAGTAGTGTAAAACCCCTTTAGTGGTATTTTACTGTATATTCGAACCAAAAGATGTTACAACAAGATTATTATTATTTGTTAAAATTAGCGTGAGATAAAATTATATAATGTCTTTGACATTCTTAAATATATATAATGTCTGAAATTCTTAAATATATATAATGTCTTTGACATTCAGTCCTAAAACGTATCTCAACAAAGAGATCAAACTACGGCGAGGAGCAAAGAGGTCGCCGTGTCCAAAGTATACAATAAGGTTAAGATAAGGTTGGTTTCTAGAAATAAGGCAGCGTTACAGTAGTAAATACATATGCACATCATAATAAATGTCACGTTTGAGTCCCGTTGCTCTAAACTTTTAGTAGTAAATGGTTTGAAATTAGATAATCTGGCTGAGACTCTGAGTAGGTACCTTAATACTAATTCGTGATAGGCGGGAAGGACAATTTTACAACTTTACCATTTAGCAACTTATTTAAGAAGCATTGCCAATTGATTGATTCTTACGCTGTTCTAGTGACAAAAGTTTGAAGTTGGTCAACCTATCACCGTACTCGTAAATACGAATTCTACGATGAACCCTATTAGCCTATGAAATGTTATTTAACACCTACACGACAGTCGGGTACATTGAAAGCATTTTCAACAGTACATTGAAAGTACTTTTTATATTGTTAAGTGCATACTTAACAATATAAAAAGTATTATCGGTATGACACATTACAATTAAAACTAAGTTATAAAAACACTTATTTAATTGTGTTAAGTATTACAAACTGTTATAACAGAAAATATAGTATTATATTTTTTTAAAGAAAAATTTGCAAAATATTGCCGTTTGTATCTAAATAAATGTTGTTCTATTCTAAAATTTAAATGGTGAAGAATAAGAACTAAATAATCGAACACCAAAAAAGAAATTGCATTCTAGGTCTATTGCGTACTATGCGTTAGGGCAATTATTGCAAACGTCGAAAGCAAAGTATATAACTTTAAAAGATGATAAATATATATAATTCGTTTGAATACCTACTACAAGGACACATATTTTTTATTTGTACGGATGTGTACGAGCCTCAGCCACGTCGGTGTGCCTTAAAGGCCACCTGCTCCTCGGAACGCGGGCCACCTCCGCGCCTTCCTAGCGCTAAATTAGGGCAAAAAAAACTCATCACTCGTCAAATATTTCTGTGCTTTTAATTTTGTAAACAAACCTGTTTACAAATTAAAAAGAATTTAACTATGAAAAAAAAATGTGCTTAAAAAGGTCCCCGTCCAGATGGTACGGATGAGTGGCATGCTGCTTCTACGACCGGTCCCGACTATTGACAGTGAATGCTTTTTTCGTCCATCCTACCTGCTAAAACGCACAGATATAAAAAACCTATCATTCGTCTCTTACATTTCATAATCATGAAATAATTACTGGTATTCGTGTATTACTCGTATGATATACTATTTTTTATTGTATTTATATATATGTTTTATAAATAATTAAATCTAAAAAATGTAAAATGTTTCGGCGCGGTCACGCTATGTTAATCAATATCAATATTAAGGTTTAAACATTTTTCATTATTTTTTATCATAGTAAATAATAAATCGCCAGAAATATATCTTTATAAAATCACTATTAGTATCGCGCGGTATCCCGACATTTCGCTACAGAAAAAATAAGCTTCAGCCTAGACCGTAAGAGATAGGGACATACAACTTTTTTCAAAATGTAGCTCAATTCAATATCTCTCGGTATTTTTTTAATTTTTTCGATATCGCTTTTCGTTTATGAGAAATTGACGATTTATTGAGAAAAGACCCCCGAGAAAGTGTGACATTTTTTTTCATTTATGCGATTTTCGAAAAATTTACGTAGCCCATTTACGTAGACCCAAAACTCACGGGACCACGGGACCACGGGACGGGTGATGTCTCACTCTGGCTGAAATTGGGTACCTTACTGAAGCGATTGAAAAAACATTTTCAATGTTAAAACATATTCTGGATTTTCTTCATACGTTGAATAATGTTTTGGTAGGGGTAGGACAGATTCCACAAAATGCTATTTTACATGACTGTGTACCAATGCAAATACAAAATTTTCAATGCTAGAACAGATTTAAATTCTTTGGTATTTCTTATTATAAAAGCTAATTGACTTATTTATAGTATTATTAATATGTGTAATAAAACGCATTACCGAGTCGATAGTGATTCCTAAATCTTTTACTTCGTCTAATTTTATTAAAGTAACTCCTTCAATTTTGTAGCTGCTTTGAAACTTGTTACGTTTGCGATAGAATTTGATACGATATCATGTTTGTATAAAGAGTCATTGCATTGCGTCGGCACCATTCCGCAATTCTATCTTTATCTTCCTGAACAAGAATTTGATCCTGTTTGCTGTTAACGATTTTTGATACTTTTAGGTCAACTGCATTTAAATTCAGAGTTGCGAATGCAGTGCTTAATATCATACAAGGTTTGATGAAGTAGACCGTCCCATAAAAAATCGGTGTGTTGATCTACTAAGATCTGTTTTATATGCCAGTTCAAATGAGGATAAATAAGTGACTCGAACGCTTTATCTAAAACTGGTAGGATACTGATGGATCTGTAGTTACAAATATTATTTTTGTCGCACTATATATATAACGAAATAATTATAGCATCTTTTCAAAGTTTAGGGAATACACCTTCCTTTAAGAAAACAGGATGAATACCATTACTTCAGCACCCTTGTTGATGTCCAAAGCCTTTAAGGGCTTTTCAATGCTGTCACTAGTTACATAGATATTTCCCATGAGGATTGCAGGAATAAACGAATCCTCTTTATCGAGAGGAAAAATTGCAATTTGGTTATAAACTCATTCGAAGTTTTCAGCAAACAGATCTGAGATGCCATTACCGTTATTAGCTTCTTTATTACCTAATTTCATATTACATGATATACACTTTTTATAAACGCGTTTATTATTATTGTATGTCCAAAAGAACTTCGGATTTTTAATTACACTGCTAGCAACCTTTTCGATGTATCTGGCATAGCATTTTTATTTCATTACATTAGTCCTATTGTATTCTAGTTCATCTAACTAATTTTTAAACTTTTTGTTTTTGGCGATTTCTTTCCTTCTCTCATAATAACTTAATAATTAAGTTATTATGAGAGAAGGAAAGTGAAAGAAAGAAAGAAAAAAATCATATCCAACATGGTATACCTACAGCAAATTTAATTATTAAATTTGCTGTATACCATGGTGGATATGATTTTGTATTTACTTTAGTCTAGGGTACGATAGTGTTGGATGATTAGTCCCTGCTTAACACTTGATATTTGTCATCAAAAATTTCGCTGTAATTTATACTATCTATGAGCCAAGTTTCTGTAAACACTATCAAATCAAAATCATTAGAACTAATTTCAAGAAAAATATCAGTTACCGCATGCCGCGGATGTTTTGGTAGTAAACCCCTTTAACTCCCGCCGGCTACAGAAGGAGCCGGAGAACAATAAAATATCTACTGTGTTTCTAACCCGGAGTCTGAGAGGAAGAGTGAATTTTAAAACTAATAAACATTAGTCATTACCAGAAATCTATAAATTAAACTAAAGTCTTTAAAGTGTCCTGATGAAGTATGACTCCTTGCTGGATGTTCATCATCCTTTCTTACCAAAATTTTGCCATCTCTTACCAACACATATTTAAATTGTTTCTCTTTTGCCCAGATTCTCGTTGGAGCGTGAAGTCTTTTGTTAGCTGGGGTCAGATGTTTACTAATATAGACAGGAGATCCAGTATTGCCAAATCCTAATAATTTGGTGTTTAATTTTTCTTTGGGATGAGATTTGTACTTGTACACAGCTTGTGTCCTTATTTTAGTAAGTGCAAATTATAGCTTATTTTAATACTCAATAAATACCACAACACTTAAGTCGTCTCGGCTAAGCTCACACCTCACATGAAACCCAATCATTATCCTGCTTCTTACCACGCAAAGCTTAAGTACCTAAGTATATACTTTATTTTAGCTTAAGTACATATTCGCGTGTATCGCGTGCATTGCAAAATCAATTCCTAAGTGCAATATTGCTTGATATAAAGAAATAAAAATGTTAATCATGACGAAGCTTACACCCCAGAGTTAATTAAGAAAGTTCAAAAGAACAAGGGTTTATTTTGTCCCAACATTTATTGAGCTAGTTTTCTATAAGAAAAGTGCAGCAAAAAAGCTTCGAGTCGGCAAGCAGGCGTTATTGCGCACTGCGAGTTCGACTTATCAGATATCTTATACAGTAACTACTCTAGATATTTCATTGGATTTCCAAATGCATTGATCGAGATATTGAAAAACAGTTCGGAAAGTTTGCGTCTGTTAAAACACTGATTCAGATGTCATGATTTTTTGTGATTATTAAATTTTTGTTGCAATTACAAGTACTTATACAGTTATCATTGTCAATCAAGTTGCTTATTGCTGTTCTATTACTCTGATAAAATCTATTATGAGAGGGCCAACAAACTTTAAATCTATTGGTAATCCTTATCCACTCTTTAATATACCCTTGCAATAAATATTTATATTTATATCAACCGAGAAGTATAAATATATAAGTAATACTTCCCAAGCTTAATTTAAACAAAGTCGAATTTAATTTCTTACTGTATAGGCTCATGCTAGATTAGTTATTACATAGATTCCGTATCCAATACTCTAATTTAATCGACTTCCGGTATGTTTATTTTTTTCAAATGTATGTACAATACACCGAATACGCCAAGATTTCTGGTCCCATTGACGTAATTCATTTTATGTTCAATGCAGAATTTTTGCCGTTTGGTTTCATAAAAGTTTAATTCAGTTTGGCCTAGTAGTTTTTATTTTATTAGAATTTTTGTTAGCTTGGACAATATAATACTCAGGATACTTTGTTTTTTAAGATTTCTTAAAGATTTTTTTTTGTTCGATAGGAGATACTTGCCATTTGGTGCCATAAAAAAACCGACATCATAAACTAAAAAGCAAATAATAAGCCTTTTGGAGTCGGTGCCAGATTTTTTTTTAACGCAGTTTTTTTCTACTTTTAAGTGTCTGTAATAGGTTGTTTAGAAACTAAATAATTTTTTTTCTAGATTAGATTAGGTTTTGTGTAATTATAAACAAAAGTATCGTGAAAACGTACATCGTCCAAGTTAACAACAATCCTCATATTATAAAAACTACTTCGCCAAACTGAACCAAATATTTATGTGACCAAATCTCAACTATTCCACATCGAACAAAAAAAGAATCATGTAAATTGGTTCAGAATTCTCGGCGTCTTCGGTGTACACACATAAAAAAATACATACCAACCGAATGGAGAACCTCCTCCTTTTATGACATATAAAAATTTAATTAAGTTTTACCCAGTAGTTTTTATTTTATGACCATTTTTGTATACTTGGACGATTTATAGATAATAAACAACAACAAAACATATTGTCTACTTGATCTAATGTAGAAAAATACTGTAGTTTACAAAACAACCTAATACAGACACGCTGCACTATAACATCTGCGTTGCGCTCCTATATTCTTTTATAATTCTTACTTTGGCTGGCACCGACTCCAAAAGTTTTATTTTTTGCTTTTTAGTTTTCGAAGTAGGTTTTTTAACGTAGTTTTTTATATTTTTTTTGTATAAAGAATGTAATGTTCAGATACTATTACAAAAAATGGTATATAAGTGCAGATGTCGAGCGTTTCAAGCATACCTCCTGTTTTCACCTGGCCAGTCTTCAGCTAATTAAGCCCTGTTTGCCCCACGCTAACTTAATTATACTTTTGACGCTTCGACTTTCGTAAGCTGCAACAATTTTAATTGTATTTGTTAAAAATAATTATAGAAAATGTTATGTTGTAAATGATCTAAGATGCGATGATTGAATAATAAAAGACATTTAATAAACAATATTCTATGCTTAAAAGTCTAAGGGCATTTATTTCAAGAATGATTTTTGTTTTATCATTTTGAGCCTTTATTAAGGCCAACCCTTCTCCACTAGAATCCTTAAAGTGTCTCAATAC
Organism: Chrysoteuchia culmella; assembly: GCA_910589605.1. Taxonomy (NCBI): domain Eukaryota; kingdom Metazoa; phylum Arthropoda; class Insecta; order Lepidoptera; family Crambidae; genus Chrysoteuchia; species Chrysoteuchia culmella. The sequence continues at coordinate 11,468,218 of OU342651.1, read as the reverse complement.
AAATATTGGCGAACCAACAGAGCCCCTTACAATGACTTTCGTTGCAATTGAAACTTGCTCAATCACTTTGAATATTAGACTCTGAAAGTTTTTAATGAAAGCGGGCTCAACCGAAAAATGCCTCAAACCTCAAACACGCAAAGCTGGGAAACTACGAGACTGGAATAATGTCTGGGACAGAAAAAGTTTTACGCTTTGAACCCTAGCGGGGGTAAGTGTTTTGCATTTGGGCACACGCATCCTGCATACCAATGCGTGAAAGGATTGATGTTTGAGCAAACTTCGAGAAAAAATATCCATTGGCGGCGATGTTTATGCTACTTCCCTGCTGCTCGATATGAGATTCTTAAGATCAGATTAGATTAGGAATAGACCCATAATAATTTATACGAACTAGAATTTGATGGCTTAGATGTAGGTTTTGATTGAATAGGTCAATGTAGGAAACGGGACATTTCATTGGGTTTTCTTTTAGCATTCACAATGCTATTTTGCTATGCTGTAAGTACGAAAAAAAATATCAACTGATTAAATATCGATTTTATTTTAGTCGATTATCAAACATTTGAAAAGTCATGTTTCATTCGAAAGGTAGGGGAGGATTTCCTCTCATTGATGAAACAACGCTGATCAACAGCGTAGAAAGGTTAATATATTTTAAAATTTCAATGTGTCCTAGATAAGTCTCGATAGCTCAATGGTTTAGCATTGAGCCTGACTGCCAAATGTTGCCAAAAGTAAATTAACAAGCGTCCGTGGAATAAAATGCATTAGGAAAAAGTTGAAAGTATAGTTTTATGCTATGTTAGAATAGGAACAAGTATTTTAAAGCAAGATTGAAAGCCAAGATATGGCACAAAATATGTGACTTGAATAATAATGTTATACAATATTCGTATTTCGTTCTAAATACAAGTATATCAAAGTAGATAACTTTAACCTTTGATCGTATTGTAACTTGTCGTTGCAAGCTACTCTACGTAGTAAAGTTAATTATTTAAAAAAGGTAAATGCAAATGTAAATCTTACAAACAGGAAAACCTGAAACCGTTTACAGATTATCTATTTTTGATTTAAAAAACATTTTACTGAACAATACGCATTTTCATTGCGACAGTATTGTCCTCGTGTTGGGTGTAATATTTCTAACTAATGAGTTGTTGGCTGAACTAAAATAAGAGACATTCTCTTAAATTCTATTATTTAAAATTCATTTTTACTCAAGCGGAAGAATAATTAACTTAATAAGTGAAGTCTTTTCCGAATTCTCATTAAGCAGATTTCTTAGCTGCCTCCTGGAGAGGTTGCGGAAAACGAAATTTGTTTTTACAATTTTTCTGAAAATAATAACTGTGACAAAACAATAGACTGAGACTGTAGGTACTTCACAGGACACTGCCGCTTACTAAGGACATCTTAAAATTCTCATCAGACAAGAAAGTCTTTTAAATTACGTCATAAAATATTACAGGGACTTTGTGCTTGGGAGAAGCTTGTGAAATAATTAAGGAAGTGTACCTAATAAGGCTTTTCCATTTGCATAACAAATTCGTGATGGTCCCTCCGAAAAAATATTGGTAGTAAATCCTTTGACAAATCAAGCGTTTTCCCCGAGATTTGGGAGGTTTATTTCTGTAAGGTAAAATGGGTTAATGGGGAGTTTTGTATTTTTTTTGGGGTGTTGTATATTTTACCAAAACAGTATTCTTTTTAATTTACCCCCTTTTTATGAATAATTACAGATCCAAAATTCATCTACTTCAATAATTGAGTTATACGTCTAAAAATAAAATAAAAAAATCCTTTTTTAATTACGTATTAACCGTCGTGGGTCTTTAAAAAAATTTTTTTGCTTTTTATTTCAAACTTCTTAGAGAGCATAGATATTATGTACATTGCACTACAGAAAACCCATTACTGAAAACCGCATCAAAATCGGACTAGTAGTTTTGGTTTTGCTCCAACAAATGTTTACTGCAGCGCCTCCCAGTGAGCTATCACCGTAACACTTATCTAAGAACATTCACCAATCAAACCCAAACCGCATAAAAATCAGACTAGTAGTTTTTTAGATAAATGACAACATTGGTTTGCAAAACAAATATTTAATGCAGTGCCTCCTGGTAAGTTGTCAACATAACACCTACTAAGAATATGCAACAATCAAACCCAAACCCATCACTGCAAACCGCATCAAAATCGGACTAGTAGTTTTGGAGATAAATGGTAACATTGGTTTGCACAAACAAACATACAACCTCTCACCCCAAACGCGTATAAAGTCTCCGTACCGTCGTTGGTAAAAAACGACGTTTAGTTCTACGTATAATTATTATAGATCATCGTATCAAAGAGTGCACGGAAAATCATGTATCAAAATGATCGGTGTATGCAAATTCAACAAGGTTGAATTACAAAGATTCACGTTGCTTGGCTCTGAGTTCTTGTCGGTTGTCCTACAAGGCACGACTATTGTATATTCCGTGTCATGTCGCACGAGTGGCCAGTGCACCTTGTAGTGACAAATGAACGGGTCTCGGTGTTGGTTTGATGTCACCTGATACGAGGGATGAACTACTATCATAGTAGAAAAGGCAGTTTTATGAGTCCGTATGTGTTTGAAAATCATGATTTCGATAATAAAGTTTTATGAACGACATTTTTTCAGAACCTGAAAATTAGTAACAGTTCAACACCGACCATTGCGAAAGCGAGTGAACGGAAAATTTTGTAGTCAAAATAATCGGTGTATGCAAATGAATATAAGACAATATCACATACATTGCACAAATCCCGTGAAAAGTAATTAAAAAAGTCTCGTAAGAAGGCTTATTGGACAACAGCCTTTCACAATACAAATTCTTTTTACATACACAAGAATAGCAAAAAGGGTCAAGAATCACGAAGATTCAAGTTGCTTGATTGAATCCTTGTCGCTTGTCTTACAAGACTTGACTATTGTATATGCCTGCGTCCATGTCATGTCGCAAAAGTGGCCACTGCGCCTTGTAGTGACAAATGAACGGGCCTCGGCCTCGAGCCTCGGTGTTGGTTTGACGTCACCTGATACGAGGGATGGACCGCTTAGAAGAGGCAGTTTTATGAGTTCGTTTTTATTTTATGGTCACGATTTTTTTTAAATGTCACATTTGCGTTATTGTGCTTTTTTAATGCAATGAAATGTTGCTAATTAAGTGTGTACACGCCGCTCAAGGTCACCCAGCGTGCAATGGAGAGGGCTATGATCGGCGTTTCCCTCCGTGATCGAATCAGAAATGAGGGGATCCGTAGGAGAACTAAAGTAACTGACAGCGCTTGAAGGATTGCTCAGCTGAAGTGGCAGTGGGCGGGACACATAGCGAGAAGAACCGATGGCCGTTGGGACGGAAAGGTTCTGGATTGACGACCGCGCACAGGACGGCGTTCCGTGGGTGGGCCCCGACAAGGTGGACCGACGATCTGGTGAAAGTCGCGGGAAGCCTCTGGATGCGGACAGCGCAGGACCGATCATTGTTGAGATCCTTGGGGGAGGTCTATACCCAGCAGTAAGTATTATGTGGCTGAGACGACGACACGCCGTACACGCACTTGTAAAGTGTTAATAACGCTCAAGGTTTTTTTCAAAAGGTGTGTTTTTGTTGAGTATTTTAAAAAATATTTGCGCTCGGAGGACTAGCAGATGAGTTTCCGTGTCAAGAGGTCTCCCTGCACAAGTCGGGTAACGTGTGTAGCGTGCAAGGAGGCGGTATTTTCTGCTACTGAAGTTGACTAATGTGTCAGCACGGAGGTGTTTGCTGACGGTACTTGACTAAAGGGCGTGGATAGTACTAGGGGGCTACCAAGATATTTAGAAAACCATCATGTTAAAAGATTTTTTTGTATTTTTTTTTCAATTCTGTTCAAATTCCTACCATGACCTTGACAAAGTAAAATTTTGTTCTTTTCAAGGTACAAAATTACTGTAAAGGAGTGATTGAGCAAAGACATCACAAAACTTCGATTAGAAAATCAAGGACGAGGTACGCAATAGCCATGGTAAGATTGAAACAATACTGCGCTAAGAGATGCCAGTAGACCCTCTGCTTACTTAGAACCATACAAAAAGCACAGCATTAATGGGCAGACGTGATTGGAATAAATACACCGTCATTGCTGCGTAAATATCCGATGTTAAGTACAGTATTCTTTATGAGGATTTGAGTTTTTCTTCTTCTTAAACATTTGATTCGGGTGCCCTTCGACTCACCTAAAACCTTTGATCCTAATTATATTGCCAAATCTTATTGACCAACATTATAGAAAATTTTGGAAAAAAAATAACTCGGCCACAAGTGCTTTTTTCTGCCTGATACTTCAGAGTTTTTATCGGGGACTGCCTAGAAAACATTTTCCTAGAAATATTAGGCACATTTTTAAGTATTGGCTATATTTTGTTTGGGTTTTGTTCCAGTGTACACTCAAAATCAAAGGAATTCTCAAAATAGTGCAAAAAATTGTATGCCAATTAGTTGATAATTAATAGTAACTAAGACAAAGCCGACCAAATATAATACTAGGCACCAAGTCTTTTGACCCCTGGGGCACCGGTGAAAACTCCCGTATTCCCAAAAAAATATACCATCGGGCGCCTTCGGGAATCCCATAAGTCCCGACCAGAGATATCGCCTGTCGTCTATTTCCTACTCCATCTTATTAAGAGTGTTTGACATCAAACGATTCTACTGTTAATGCTCTCTTATAATAAGTTTTCAGTGGCTACTTTCATAGAAAAAAAAATAATTTTGGACGGACAGTTTGTGACGCCGAACCGTCATGGTGTGTCGAGTCATATTTATTTCTGTAGTTTTGATTATAAATGTATTTAAATCAAAATGTAAAAACCGTAATGATAATAATAATATGAGCTCGGTGTATAATTAAATAAATATTTCTTACACTCACACCAATTAATCTAGCCCCAAAGTAATGAAATGAAAATTATAAGAAATATAAACAAAAAAGTGAAGGCGGCCACTTTTTTGTTTGGCCACAAAAGAGCGGCATGTTCTTAATTAGATAACTATGCGATTCAACGTGTCAAAACATCCATTGTTTTATCCTGTTTGTATGTCTGATCTTGTTGCAAAATGGTCAAAGAGTATTTAAAGGTTAAAATAACAATAGAAAATGTATAAAGAATACTTGTCAGCTAGACAAAACATGAGACTGAAATACATCAAGATTGAGGTATTTAAAAAAAATCGATTTTCGAAATTTTTTAATTAACTATCTTAAAATCTACGTCGCATTACGCAACTTTTGAGGGGTCTTGCAGCAAAAATTTGTTTATTTAACCTTAATGTTATTTAGCTACGGATCGAAAACATAATAATATGAATTGACAAGAATAATTCAAACATTTCATGTTTGCTACAAACGTGCCGTCAGCAAAAAAATATACTTATGAAGAGAAATGTTTGTGTTTAAATAAACTAGCGCTGAGTTAGTATCAATTTCTCATATCCTTGTCAAAAGCATAAACTAAGCCGCCTTGCCTATCTCGTATCGCATTATCGTCCTGTTCCCGACCGAGTCTCTGGAGCCGGGATTTTCTTTGTTCGAACAAGAACTGAATAATACATTTCACTTGAGTTTTAACATGACACCTCTTTGTTTTCTTCTCCACTCGTCACGAGAGGCGCATTCTCAGCTTTGTATTACAGACGCGTAGGTTTCTCTGGTCTGTGTACAGAGGGGTAGTTTTTTCCTATATTTTTCTCACATTCAATGGGAGTGCTATTGTTGCAACGTTTTCGAGAAAGCGTAATGGTTGTTGTCTGCAGTTTCATTACAGTTAGAAATATACAACATATAAACATTTATATACGATCTGGCAGATCGCAACACAATATTTTGAATAGTGATTAGTATCAATTGTTTCAATGGGATTTTCTTAAATCTTTATAAAACCATCTCAGTAGTTTTAACTGCTTATCAAACAAAACACATAATTTTTAAAGTTATCAAGAACCGTAATTCATTTCGCTGTTTATTGCTTTTCCTTACGAGCAGGAAGCGGCTACAATAACGTACAGTGCAACTGGTTGCAAAAGTAGAGGCACTTAAAAAAGTGAACATCAGAAAAGAAAAAAAGTAATGGCACTTCTTTTCGGTGGAAATTTTCAAACAAGTCCCAACTTTGACATTAGCTTGTGAATTATCGCGGTCTCGCCGGTGTCATTTGTGAAGTTTCAGCTTGAACTTTGGTAGCCGGTTTCTTTGCGGGCGAGTTTGCCCTGGGCGGTGGCCAAAGGCGTCGCTTTAAGGTTGAGGCACTAGTTTTTTGTTTTTCAAGAATTTTATTTTGAATCTGTCTCTCCTGAGAACTAGCTCAAACATTGAACTGCACTTGATGAGAATTTGCTAGAATATTTCAAAAACATTCCACTTTTGAAATATTCACACTTTTTTTTAAATAACCAAGCTTTAAAGAAGTGCAAGTATTTATCGTGAGAACATTTAATGAATTTGAATGAAAATAATTAACATGAAAGGAAATAAAGAACCGACCAGTAAAGTACCTAATCCTTCTTCATCATTGTGCCTCGTATCAAGGACTAATCAGAATAATAAAGCAGAACCCTTTCATCATGGTACTTGAATTCTCGCACATATAAGATAAGTTTTAATTGAGTTTTTGCAACACCCTTTCGTGACCTTGACTACGTAGGAATCGATCAAAAGTTTTATTTTTGAATCACTCGACTCATGATCCGCTATGCTATTCTCTATTCAACACGTCGACGCTGTCATCAGCTGACGAATAGTATCAAAACTGTGCGATCACCGATCTTGCATCCGCCGCTACTAAGGATGGTACTTAGAAAATAGCGCCTCAGTTCTTAATGCTTATTGATTTTTATTCGACACCAGCATATAAAAGTGGGACATAACGTTCCATACTAAGTTCTGAAATATATCAGCTTATATTTTGAAACATTTCTTGTGTAAACTGACACCTAAATATTAAAAATAGAAACAAAATTATTTCATTTTATAGAACTCGGTTGTGATAAAAGTCTCATACGATATTTCAATTTCAAACGAGTGATTCATAAATACAGCTATGTGAAAGAGGGGTTAGATAAGTATACGGATAATTTCCGACCTTATCTAAAGACGATAAGAACTTTTGGGAGATGTAACTGCTGTTATATACTACCGACAAGGAAGCAGTATTTGTTAAATATAAGAATCATGAAAATTTTATGTTCTCCATTTTCAGACGCAATTTCTTTGTACAAATAAAACATTGTTAGTCCGGCCGCTGCCGCGGTACACTGTGATTGACAATACTAATCACAACAATAATAAGAAGAAATAATTCCTAAAACATACAGGGTGGAAAGTTAAGACGAGGTTCATGCCCCGTCTTAACTTTACCGTTGTAGCTATATGAAATCGTTTTTAGGAAACCATCCTTAATTTTTTGAGAAAATTTGAACCGCATCCTTAGATTTTGAAAAATAATTACAGTAAGCAGGAAAAAAATCAGTTTGCAATTTTTTTTTATGCTAATGGATCCAGTTTTCCTCAGAGGATCAAAACACTTTAAGACACCTACTGCGGTATGAGTACCTACTAGAAAAGTTAAAAATCGCGAACATTTATTTCCACTCATTCGTTAAGAAAATAAGTTCAGTCAACAAAGGTACTCGTTGGTGAAGCGGATACAACTGCTTGTAGCGCGAGAGCGGGGCCCGTGTTTTTCGCGTTTTTCGCGATTTCTGACGTTCCTGATACTCAAACCTCCGTTGGTGTCTTAGTGTTTTAATCCTCACAAGAAAAAGAATCGATAAGCATCATTTTTTTAATCTGATATTATTTTTGGTGACTGTATCTAAAATCCTCTATTTTAGGTACAGTCAGTAAAAATTGGTTTCATAAGAACGTTTTCATGTAGTTACTACGATTTAAAGTCTGCCCTTACTGCCCCGTCTTAACTTAATATTTTATTAATAGGTATTAAAAATGGAAGTTCTCTTACATTTCAATATTCGAAAAGAAAAGTCAAAAAATAATGTACTGAGACGAATTAGTCTTTCCGGTTCAAAATTAAGTCGTTTAAAATCTAAATTGCAAAAAATTCAATTAAGAGACTTTAAGCAAAACGGAAGGATTCCAATTAAAAGTATGTCTTCGTCGGAAACTGGTGAGAGGTGAAATGAACAGAGAATGGAGCACTGAAAAGCACTTTAAGATCGCTTAAATTGAGACTTCAAACGTTAAAAATACCAGATTTTAAAATGGTTTGTGGAGTACACCTCAAATTGGGAATTTGTGAAATAAAATGATAGCAAGCCGAGATGAACCGTGTTTCGACGATTTTAATGGCTTCTGCTACATTTTTTACGACGCCGTTACGCTGTTTGAATGGTATTATAATTTCAGTAAAAGTAAATTCATGTTGGATGAGATTACGAATCAAATAACGGTGGATGTCTTTTTTTAATATATTTATTATCAGTTGATTTCATGTCAACTTAATTGCAACTTGATTTTTATTAATGACTAGCGGTCGCTCGCGGTTTCACCCGCGTGGTTCTTGTTCCCGTCGGAATATTGGGACAAAAGTATCCTATGTTCATCACCAGGCTATTTTCTATCTGTGTACCAAATTTCATCCAAATCCGTTCAATAATTTCGAAGCCTATTCAATGCAAACCAACAAACAAACAATCAAATCTTTCCTCTTTATAATATTAGTATAGATTATAGATGTTTATATATATTATGAAAAGTGGTAGATTGCATATTTTTTTATTATTAAACTCAATATGGCGACTGTACGGCTCTTTGTTCAAGTGTAACAACAAGTGTGAAAAAAATGTTTCTTAAATTATTGAGATATTTTGAGCTGTATTTACAGATTTTTAAAAAACACAGCAGCGCACTGTACGGAAAACTATCATATTTTTTTTTATAGCAATCGATCCTGTCTCATGAGGATAAATACACTCTAAAACACCAACTGAGGTATGAGCACTAGAAAATTCAGAAATCGCTGAAACTATTTCCATACATTCACTAAGAAAATAAATTCATTCAAGGTAGGTATGTGAAGCGGATGCGGGCGGATGCGTGTGGCGCGAGCGCGGGGTGGAGTGCGTGCCGTGCGCTACCAGAAAACACGGAATCAGACTTTCAGGAATATCCTAAGAAATGTATGACAACATTTTTTTCGTTTGAAAACAGCCTAAACACATCCTGATATTAAAAGGATAATCAGCCAGTTCAATAATTAATAAAAAATATTTTATGCACAAATTGTACAAAGGCGGACTAAATGCCTGAGGCATTTACTAACAGTGAACCTTAAGGTGATGTGGAGATAAGTAAGAGGTAGGGTGCACAACCAGTGTAAAAACAACAACGGAAAGAAATTACTTATATATCTATACACAAATAATATAATAATGTAATTTTATATATACTATATAAGTATATATATATGTACAGATATATACAACAAATAGTACGAATAAAATATAAACGATTAGTATATACCGTAAATACCGATTAGTAGAACCGGGGAAAATATTGAAAATAGAGACTCTCTAGAGTTTGGTATTCATTCATTTATTTATGCATTACTCACAATAAGAATTTAAAGTTACATATTCAGTTTCATAATCAGTGTATAATTGCAAAACGATATTATCGCTAACGTTGCGAACTTATAGTGGTACAGGGGACAATAAAAAAACTTACCGCACAATATCATGATATCACTATCGATTAGAAAATTTACATCAGTTATTACAATTAATAATGCAGTCGAGGAGGCTTTTAAAGAGCTCCACAAAATGGTCGCGAACTGTAAATGATTTCAAGTATTTGCGGAAAAAATAAAAGGCACACCTTACATCAAACAGTTAAAGAGTCTGATAATGTTATTTAGTTAGGTACTTACATGTTTACACAAAAACCCATGTAATAGAATCAAGTGGTTTTTGCGCATGACTTAGCTGGACATTCACGGGGCTAAAATAAAGTGTAAATAAATCTCTTTTAGTAGTTTCACGTCGGTGTTTCTAGGTCAGAGATTCCTAAACTATTTTGGGCAAGAGACCCCTTATCCAAAATGAACTGATAGCTTAGACCCCTTAGCCAAATTATTAAAAATGTTTACTTTTTCCTATTGGTACAAAAAAATTACCAATTTGAACACTTTGCGGTTGTAAATTTTTAATTTTGCATTTTACAATGCTATTTTTGAGTCATAAATATTTTCTTGTTTAATATTTATCACTTTGCGGTTAGTTAGGTGAATAAGCTAGACATAATTTATCATTAAACAAAATGAATAGATATAAAATTCAGTAAATATTACAGTAGATATTAATACAGATTACGTACAATCTGGTACACGTAACACTTATTACATACACATCAAGCCATTAATCCCTTGCGGGGTTCGCACAGCAAAGGTGTAGTATGAGAGTAAAATGTACACTCAACTTAAAAAAATCCCACCTTTTAAAAATGTTCTTGAGCATTATTAACACTTTACAAATGTAACCCCACCACTAGTGACCTCGTTTGAAAGCCCAATAAATAAACTTAATAAACAACATTTATTTGAATTAAAAAAGCATAATAACACAAATGTGACATTTAATAAAAACATTTTATAAAAAAAAATCAAACCGACTTCAAAAAGTAAAAAATAAAACTTTTGGAGTCGGTGCCAGCCAAAGCCAGCACTTCTATTAACTATTTTTTTTGGCCTTAGCTAACTAGCACCGACTCCAAAAGTTTTATTTTTTACTTTTTGAAGTCGGTTTGATTTTTTTTATAAAATGTTTTTATTTCAGATTTTTTTGTTACATTATGTGCCGTTACTTACACTAAAAATCAGCCCATACACAACAATGATGTCATCTAGGTATACGACTACTTGCCAAAAGGTGATTGATATTCTTCAGGATTATGAAAAAACTACTAGCCAGATCTTCGTAAAAATTATATGGGACCACACATAAACCATTTTCTTTCAGATAAAAAAGAATTATAAAAATCTGTTTACAACTGGCGAAGTTATGGTGGAACATACATAAAAAAAAAAAAAACAGTCGACTTGAGAACCTCCTCCTTTTTTTGAAGTCGGTTAAAAATATATGCAATTTTGTTCCTTATAAGGGCCGCTGGTTGGGCAATTGTGCTACAATTTGTGGGTGTTGAAGGGTCAATGCAGGTTCAATAGGGGGTGATGCGTTATCTAACCATTTAAAAAAAAGGTATTAAGTAAGTTGTTTTAATACAAAAAGCATAATTAAAGAGTGTTATTGTTTTGTAAACTTGTATCTCTTTATTTATTTTATTCAAATAAAAAAAAAAATTTTTAAATTATTTTGGGTACTCCTTTTCGTTTCCTTTCGAATTATATTCCCTCATAAATTGATTCCAAATAAGGTTTAACTAAGCTTAAAAATAGGGTTTTTAAAAGGTGTGATTTTTCTGATGGCGAGTGTATTAACTTCACTTTCATAGTCTCACCTCAACGATGGCACATTTAGGATTGGTCCTAAATCCCTATTTAGGATGTTGTTCGGTAACAATAGTGGCAGGTCGCCGGCGTTCTCCTTTATTAGTTTCTCGAAACCCTATCCATTGATAGGCTTTTACTATCTGTACTTGAAAGCCAGGAGCTGGCATATTCTTATGTATTATATTATTTTTATAAACATTAAATAATAAAGCCTTTTTAAATAAGTAATTTACTCTAAATATTTCTGTAGCTGCCTCGGCAGAACTCGTGCATCCTATTGTTCCAATGATCGATCAGTTTTGCATTTTTTGTCGCTCTTGCATAATTTGCGTATGCGCATGGTCTGCGTGTGTGCGCCGTGCAACTAGTTGTTGCGATAACCAATTTTTTACCTAGTTTGTATAAACTATATGAATTGATGCATTTGCGCGGCGCCTCCATAATAACATTAACATTAACCGCCTCCGTGGTCTAGTGGTACAACCACCGGTAGCAGACCCAGGGGTCCCGGGTTCGATTCCGAGCGGGGGTACATATTCGACGACCTGTTTGGCGCAGAGGTACTAACGCCGCCTTCTGCGCCAGGGGTCCCGGGTTCGATCCCCGGACAAGACAAATATTTGTGTGCATGAACATGTCTATTTGTCTTGGTCTGGGTGTTTTAATATGTATATTATGTATGTATTTACAAAAAAAAAAAGTATAGAAGTATGTTTTCCGTTATCCAGTATCCATAACACAAGTTCTTCACGATACTTAATGTGGGCTAGATAATTGGTGTGATTGTATAAAAAAAAAAAAAAAAAAAAATTGTATTCGGTTTAGTTGGTGGTAGGACTGGAACCTAGTACCCGCCCCAATAGCCATAAATTATATGATATTGCGAAAGTCTTAACAAGGATTAATAATAACTGAGTCGCCTATCTTCATTCGCTGTCGCATCGGAGTTATTTAGTGTTAAGTTATTGGTAGGATGTATGTTTATCACTCTTTGACGCAAAACTACTGAACGGATTTAGATGAAACTTTACAGTAATATAGCATGTGATAAGTATGTATTTGTAATATAGGTATGTATAATTATCGTATTTGCATTTATGATATCAACTAAAACTGGTACTTCGGGAGCTTCACGTGGTTTTCGGACAAGGATTTTGGACAATAATATAAATATTTTTCCAGGTGAAAAACCTATTCAACGTCACCACAATGATTGCTTTTGGACCGGGTACCAAAATGCCCATTCTTCTTTAAAATATGAACTCGATTTTTAGAACTCATCTCATCGCCCCAAAATCACTTTTCGTTTATGTCCGCCCCTAGGAAACCGATATCGAACGTTTTGAGAATCCCTGCTCTAGGCCATAAAGGCAGGCAGCGGTCAACAAACAATGTTCCTCGTGTCCTGAACCATTTGTCGTGAAGCAAAAAGTGCTAGTTTACTTGCACACGCGGGTGTTAATTTGGCACGGGTAAGCACTAAACGTGTTAAATAGAACGACTTTTAGTTTTTATTTTTGTTTGTAAGGTTCTTGTTAATAAACAATGTCGGATAATAATAATTTAGATGTATTTTATTCTGTTATGATATTTTTGATTGCTTAGTTAATTCTTCATATTGCGAAATGTAGTTGCACCATTACAGTCATTATCTTCACCAAGGGCGTCTTTCACATTATTTGATCTTTAATTCATTTACTTCACACCTTTACATTTATCACCATCATCAGCCATTTTTAAAGTGACCACTGCCGGGACCATGGACATACATTCGCCATTAATGGATAATTTGATGCAGTCCTTCATGGACGTAAATGGAGTCGGCTCCAATGACTCATCACTTTAAGGGAGAGGCACGAGACACTGAAGTTTTGGTCAACATCAACTATACCGAAAATTGTTTAACCTATTGCAAGCTGTACGAGCTATACTTTTTCGGATCCAACCTCATTCTCGTTGTATAATAGCTCAGTATTATATAAATATTTCATACACTCACACCAATTAACCTAACCCTAAAATAAGCACCGAAAGGCTTGTGTTATGGGATACTAGGGTTACGGATATAAATACATATAATTATACATATGTAAGTGTTTATGTGTAGAAATATATGACATAAACATCCATGACATGGTACATCAGGTACAAAATGCTTGATAAACATTTGCCCCTACTGAAATTCGAACCAGGGATAAACTGAAACTCAGAGTAGGCGACTCCTTGAAACCGATGTACGTAACACTCTACCACGGAGGTCGTCAGATATCTTGCCGTTCCATATTTCTGTAATGTCAGAGCTGTGCAGAAGATCTCCTTATTAGCATAGTATTGCTCCGGTTATAAGCGAGAAAAGTTGACCTACCTTTAAAAACCTTACAAGAGGTAACTTCAGGCATTTACTTGTTTCGTTGTTTGTGGCTGAGTGCATGTGAGCGTATAGCCAGATTAAGTCGTGGTTTAACCATTGCGGAGTTTTAGTAGTCTAATGATTAAAAATCCTTTTTGATTTGCTTGGACTTGGGTTGTTTGTGATATAGACGTTGTTCTTAGTTTCAAGAGAATTATTTACAAAATTTACTAATCTCCAGTATTATAATAGGAAACATTTGATCTATTTAACAAAGAAAAAAGAAATATAGATAATATATTTTACAGAGGAAACAATTGCAATCATAAACTTTAAACACCGTAGCTGCGTAGCATTTGTTATGAAGTAATCGAGCTACGGAACACCGCGACGAAACACTTCACAATACGAATATGCAGTATTATATCAAGATCTCATGATCTCATGTAACATTATTGTCATTCTAATAAAATCAAAGCAGAAATACTGATAAGATCTTAAGGAGCGAAGAAATACCGGTTTAACGGTATTCATTAAACGTGAAAATGTTAGTAATAAGAATAACAAATACGACGTGAAAGCATCTTTTATCTAGGGCGGAGTGAAAAGGCGAATATAAATAAATCCAATAATCTCAAGTTAGAAGCAACTTTGATGTTCGGTTTTGTTCGCCTCAGCCATTTAGAGTTGAGTGTTTCTATTTAATGGTCGTAATAATTTTCAGATTCATAAAGCCGGGATAATGGTGGGATTTGTTTGTTATATGTGGCAAGGAAAAAGATTACCGGGATCTGTGCCGTTAGAATTGTTAGAACCGGTAGGAACATCGCTTGTTTTTCGGATTTTAACGATATTGCAACGTGTTTTGTACTTTAAAAAGAGAAAGTAATAAATTGTTTTGGCTGTTTCGTCCAAAGTTAATGTCGCTTTCACAATGGCATGCACGAACACGTTACACAAGGTTGAGTGTGAGGTGTGACTGAGTTTATAACAACGCATTTCAACTCTACGCAACCCATACACGATGACTTCATGGGTTTTGGATGCCTAATTGCACACGCTTCGCGGTTAAGTGCGTTGATCCCGTTTCGAAAGTTTGTTTTTAACTGCCCCGCTTCGTCATCGCTAATGCAATTCAAAGCTGTGGCCGCACGCTGCGCATATGACACGCGTCCGTGCATGTTTTTGTGCTACCTTAGTAACTAAGATAGGTACGTACCTATCTTAGTTACTATTTGATCCACGGGCCGATGAAACTTACATGACCGTGCATATCGTGCACAATTTGCAAAGTGTGTGTTTGATTGATGTCTATGACGTAAATGCTCTAATTTTATTATTGACCGAGGTTAAAGTTTCAGAAATATTATTTTTCTCATAAAATAATGTGTTGTAAAATAACGAGCTCGATATTTCATTACACAGTAAACATAATAAAAACGTTATCTGCGGAAGAGCAAAAGCCCATTCAATCAAGATCGGTGTTACGATGCAAAGTGAAATCTCAATATTAACTCTCGATTCTCGTTAATTCCAAATTTATACTGCAATAGCGCCGTAGACGTGACTTAGCCGTGATTAAATCCGTGGTCCTGCTACTCGTAAAAGTACTTGAACGATAAAAATCTGACGTAAAACTTGGCATAAAGAAGTAGGGATAATTGAAAAACCTGATCTCTCATTAAAATCTCCCGACTTCGTCCTTTTTAGGATTAAACACGGCATATCGCAGTCACGTCTGTCCATTCTAGACGCATTTTTATAAGCACCCAGTTTTTATGGAACATTCTCGTCTGGTCTCTTTATAGAATTCATTTTGCTTCGTGTGTTTAAACTAACAGGTGGTCTGTTAGTGCTGCATGATTTTATGAAAAGAAAATAACTGCGTACACAAGTGACGTCATGTATATGTTATCGGCAAAACCCGATTTCAGAACAATCTAGTTTGGCCTAGGCTAAACTAGTTCTTACTATACGCGATGGGATTAACTGTTATAGCCTAGACCAAACTAGTATCTCCTAAGCCCGATAGGATAAACCAGTTTAGGCTAGGCATGCAGCAGGCAAGCAGGCATGCAACATGCAAGTCTTCTGTCACGGCTCCGGCGCTGCGGGGTTCTGGCGGTCCCACGCGTACTTATCGTCACAGATGGCTTTTGCTCACCACCGCAGCTTCGACTTGCTGGCCGGCTTCGCCGGCCAGCCCCAGCCGCAGCGGCTCGCTCAATGCCACCTGCTCCTCAGCACGCGGGCCGCTTCACTCCTCCGCACCTTCGCGGCTCTAAATTACACTTTAGGGGTAGGGCATACAAGACTACGGGCAGTCGGGGTCAACTGAGTCGGTTTTGAATATTATTCGTTTTTTTACTAATTGGTTACCTATATAACTGGTTACTAAACTGGTTTATCCTGTCGGGCTTAGTCTAGGGTATACCATTTAGTCCCATCGCGTATAGGAAGAACAAGTTTAGCCCTGGCAAAACTAGTTTGTCCGGAAATTGGGTTTGGCCGGTAACATATATCGGCCGGCGAGACGAGGGGCTTTAAATATTCAGAATAAGTTGATTTCTATATTACGAATTGAGATTACACTCTTATTATGCTTTTAGCGTTTGCAACACAAATCATTGTTTTTCGGATTTGAATTCTAAGTTAAGAACTTCTCAAACTATACTCAATATCAAAATAGTAACTCGATAAGGGTTGGAAAAGTGTTATTTAACTAACAACGTCAGTTAATTCGTAGACGGCTTGAAAGTCAAAAGAAAAATGAAAAACTGTAAAAGTACGCGCTAATGTGCAAAGCAAACTTTCGTTTACATGATGGCGTCAGTCTACTCGTGGCTTAAGACGCTATACGATAAAAGGTTGTAAGTACTTTTAACCGACTTCAAAAAAGGAGAAGGTTATCAATTTCGTGCGTATGTTTTTTTTATGTTTGTTACCTCAGTACTTGATCATTTATGAACCTATTTAATTTTTTTTTTGTTATAAAGGGTATACTTTCAAGTTGGTCCCATTGTCATCAAGACAGGATCTGACGATGGGATCCTGGAGAAATCAAGGGAACTCTTCAAATGTTATAGGCACACTTACATTGATTTCGGTGTTTTTTTTTAAGCAACTCGTGCAGTTGCTTCCATTAAACACCATTTGGTGGAACGGAACTGAAACGGATGATGAAGACCACACATGGTAATCGGAACTATTAAATACTAAGTATATAACGGGTGCGATACGATTTCTAAGCAATTATGCTTACAATGGAAATGGTAAAAAGTATTGAGCTTACTTATCACAAAAAAAAAACAAAAAAACCGACTTCAAAAGTAAAAATTTTAAAAAGAAAACCAATAAGGTGGTACGTCTTACATACAAACAAACATTGCACAATTATTGGTTTATTTTAACTTAATAATTCATAAATACATGCGCAACTAACTCGCAATGAATTAGTTGCACATGTATTTATGAATTATTAACGTATGATGAACCAATTAATTGCATGCAAGTGCATGTCTTTCTCCACATGAACGAGCTGTGACTGTGTCCTTTGTTACTTATCCTTTTGCATCTCAGTATTACCGCCTTATGTTACTCTACGTGTTAACAAGTACATGAAATAATACTTTGTTTTCACGATAGAAACCGACCCATACAGTCCACTAAAATTTTTGAAAAAAAAAAACAAAAAAACCGGCTTCAAAAGTAAAAATTTTAAAAAGAAAACCAATAAGGTGGTACGTCTTACATACAAACAAACATTGCACAATTATTGGTTTATCTTAACTTAATAATTCATAAATACATGCGCAACTAACTCGCAATGAATTAGTTGCACATGTAATTATGAATTATTAATGTATGATGAACCAATTAATTGCATGCAAGTGCATGTCTTTCTCCACATGAACGAGCTGTGACTGTGTCCTTTGTTACTTATCCTTTTGCAGCTCAGTATAACCGCCTTATGTTACTCTACGTGTTAACAAATACATGAAATAATACTTTGTTTTCACGATAGAAACCGACCCAGTCCACTAAAAATTTAGAAAATAACCTTTTCGAAATGATCCCTTAAAAATTCGAAAATTCAAGATTATTCTCATTAAACTAATTTCCAATAGCATATGTAACTCACATATGCTATTGGAAATTAGTTTCATTAGTGTACACCAATAATATTTAGCATCGTGTAGATGCATTTCTCTTTAATGGCTATAGTTATTCACTACGAAGTGATATTTTCTTTGCATTATCTGCAAAATCGGTCTCGCTCCCGCACGCATTGTTTTCTCACTGCAATCTCGCTTCAGTCATATAGCGCCTTAACAAACAAAAATGATGCATCAAGAAAAATGCTTTTCCTTGGAGCACGCAGCTCACGCGATTGTGCAGCTGAAACTTTAATGCGAAAATTTAAAGCTTTTTAACATTACGCTGTAATTATCAGAGTTGTTTGCTAATTTAAGTAAGATTGCAATGAATTATAGACTAGTTAGCTGCTTGAAACATGGGAAAATATAGGGTACTTTTTAATTGCGAACGTAGGTATATCTCAGAGGAGAGCAAAATATTTATATTTTTACAATTTTATTTATTTGAGATAATTTTTAAACAAAAAGATAAACTAGAAAAAAAACAACTTATCTCATGTCGCACAGACGGGACCCCGCATCCTTGGGAGCCCGGCCCAATGCATTGACCAATAATTAAAGTCTCTGCAGCATAATTAGTCTTTGCATTGGGCCGCATTCCCAAGGATGCGCGTTCGACTCCCGTCAGAGCGCAGAAGACAAATTTCTAGTATCTTTTCTTGTTTGTATCGAAATCTGACACCGAACAAATAATGCTTTTCTTTGGGGCACGCAGCGCACGCGATTGTGCAGCTAAAACTTTAATGCCCTCATGGCGTGCATGAAAAAGGTAAAGTTTGGTAAGCTTAATATAATTACGCTGTAATTATCAGAGTTGTAATGTCTTTAGTAATCAAATAAAGTTTGTTTGTTTCTTTGCTAATTTGGGTGGGATTGCAATGAATTATTAATAGTCGGAAATGTAGAAAAACAGAGGCTACCTTTTAAAGCGAACGAACATACCTAAATCTCTGAAGAAATCTAACAGAGATAAAATAGTATTGAAATATGGATCTGAAAAAATTGCCGACGTTCACTAGACAAATCTTAGAGAACGCCTAAAGTCCTGAACCCATAATAATATAGTATTTGGTCTTAAAGGTACAGATTCAAATAGGTATGCGGAAAAAACTAAACGGACTAATTTTCATCGTTATCATCATCTCAGCCACACGACACCCACTGCTGGGTGCCTCTCAAACAGATTTTATTAAAAACTTATTTATTTAACTTGTGTAACGTTTAAACAATGTATTCATTGGTACACATTGAGTGAAAATTAGCTAATACTGAAATATTGTAGGACCAAGCGTTAGCGCAGAAAACTATTTCACTTCCAAATCTATGAAGTTATTGAAACTAATTTTATGGGTCAATCATAGTTTATGTTTCTTGAACACTATAACTATGATTCAATATTGAACTTTTACCCTTTTGGGTTTACTTGTTCTAATAATATCGTATTTAGTTTACATACACTGCCTTCACATTGGACCCAACAGTTCGACCGAAAAGCAAATAGGTATGTGATTGTTTCAAATAATCCAAAGTTGGGTATACGCACAGTGGAATATCGATAACGCTGTCGGGTTTAGTTGCTTTAAAAGTTTTTTTTTAAATGAACAACGGGGAATCTTAAGGCAGCAGGGTCGAGTCCCGTCTGATCAACTTAGAGGCTAGTCGTTTTCTAGTATAATAAATTATCTCACATAAAATAGCATAGTGAATGCCTAGTTTAGTTACTTATTTAAGTCAGTTACATTTTAATCACAGTTACGTAGTTATATTTTTAGAACGATAATATTACATATAATTGTAGGCCAACGTAACGACCAGGCTAATGCATTTAATTTAGAAATCATGTACGATGTCTTTTACTGCTTAGTACATTCGCAATTTGGTCCACCAATTACAAAACCACAAAATGAATATGTTGATTAAAATACTTATATGAAAGAGAAACTGAATTCTATTATGAATATTATAATACATAGATGATTGACATAAATTGCAAGAAAAATAACCTACAAAAACGAAACTAAAATCAAAACAAACTCCCTATTCGCTGTCAGTATTGATTTTCTATCAAAATACCTTTTCGTACGCTTACCTCCCTCTTGTGTCTTCAATTCCTTTTGTTGTTCTTTTACAGTAACAATACTTAAAAACTCGTATCGAAAAATAATGACTCAGCATTGGAGCGTCTTTGCACCCTTTTAACATGTCCCCCAAGGAAATGCTGTCAGCGGCAAAACGACGTCGTATAAGTACGTATTCGATGGTGCTTCAAAATTTAAAAAAAATATGTGGGACTAGAGGGATAGTGGATGACGCCCTTATATCTATTTTGGGCAACAAAGACATGAAAAATGGTTGCAAGAGAGACGTGAATGGGATAAAGGTACTGCTTATCTGTGAACATTCGCATTCAATGTGTATTTTAGGATTTGCACGTTGCGTAGCTTTGTGTTGGTATGCGACAGGATTTGACAGGATTTAAACAACATTTCAAAAAGCTATTTTTAAATATTGTTTAAATGTTTTATGAAATATTACATGGAACACAAAACTATTCCTATTGATACAATTTTATTTTGGATCTGATTAAGTTTGTTCTTGTTTAGCATTAAGCCTTTTGTAAAATTACGAAAGTTATGTTGTTCACGATGTATCATTTTAACTATTATTCCTTGAACTAAAGTTTGTTGATATATTTTTTTGTCAAAGTTAGACATTTAATTCCACTAGGTAACCCCGAATTCTACCAAGAAGTTATTAAAGTAACAATATCTGCATTTTATATCTTATAATTCTACACTAAATAATTCAATTCCTACAACAAACAAAAAGTTTAGGTCGTTATTTAATAAGCAATCGTAAACAAAGCGATTCGGTATTAACTTGAAACGCAGAAACTATAAACACGAGCTACCACAGTTTACGAAACAAATAAAATTCTTGCCCGTATCGAGGTAAAACATGTAAGGCTTCGGAAATAAATCCGAAGTGGAAGTTGGTATAAAGTTCAATAAACTTGTCGTGAGTCGCGTGATCACCAAGCGTGTTGTTACATTAACAGTCATTACGAAATTTAACAATAATAAGCCTGAAACATTAGCTACCGGTCGCTACACGAAAACAGAATTAATAATGGCCTAACTTTGTGGTTACTCCACATCGCCATCTGCACAAAATGTCGGAAAAATACATTCTATCCCACCGTGTAATCCGTAAATATGCCGCCGTTAAAACTGAATGCGATGCAAACAGACTTTATTAAATCAGGGGGGTGACTCAGGCGACTTTGAAGCGAGATCGTGAAATGTTTCGTTCAAAAACTGCAGACTGTAAATCTACAATGGGAGACGTGACAACGGCATTTCGATTCTAGGATGAAATTTAATTTCAGACGTTTTAGATTAACTTATGTATTTGTTTAATTGTCAATTGTCTTTTCGTGTTCGTGAAAACTTTCGTTAGAAATACCGTAGACACAACAGTTAATTATAATATTATCTTTGGCAGGAGCTAATACAACTTGTTAAACTTGTTTTGTTTCATTAAAATATCTTATATTCAATTTTGGTAATAGCAGTGAGAATGTTTACAAACTTACATTGGTAAACAAAAAATAACAATTTAAAGTAAATTCTCTTTTTAGCAAGGTAAGCAATTACTCTTCATTGATTAAAAGGCCCCAAGTTGTCTCCGATGAACAATATTTTATAATTCCAATCCATCTATTGGAACAGTGCGAGCATTCCGAATCTCTATGATTTTGCTTTAAGATTTACTTCTCTTCTACGTAGGGGAGCCAACAGATTCATCAATGTGTCTATTAGAGCTGCTTTCCACTCACTAGGGACCCATTCTTTCATTTATTGAAATTCGCTAAAAAGCACCACAATTTTATTAACGTATCACATTTGATACGGAGGGTGGCAAAATGGCTGCAGTTATGCGATAATTCACGAGGAACAGGTGTTTGCAGATCGTTAATGGCTTTTGTTGAGTTGTGTTGTGCATCTTGCAGTTTTTCTGCATATTTTTTATGATTCATGGCTCTATAGTACGCAAAGGAAGTGGTGCAGAACGAATTTCGTTTAAAATAATAGATACTAGCTTCCGCCCGCGGTTTAACCCATGTGGTTCCCGTTCTCGTGGCAGTATAGGGTTAAAAAGTAGCTTCAGTGTTACTCCAGTACTTGAAGTCCATACAAGTCAAATTTCATCCAAATCCGTTCAGTAGTTTTTACGTGATAGTAACAAACCAACAAACTGACATACTCTCAAATTTATAATATTTTAAGTAGGATAGGATTTTACATCATACAATAATCTAAATACCAATTCTAAACAATAAATAAATAAAAATAATAAGTATGTTGACGGAGCGAAACTACCTACACCAGCGAGGTAGCGTTGGATGGCTGGCAAATCCTTCGAACGCTGTGAAGTAAAACAAACCTCTTTTAATACAATAAAACATATCTATTAAAAAAATAGAATCAAAATTTAACAGTGAGACAGCCACCATAACAGGAAAGAACAATACTTCGGTCATCCTAAACAAAGAAAAAGACCTATCCACTTACAACCTTATGTTCGACACTGATTTGTCCCTATGGATACCGTTCGATGTTTATCTTTTAATGTGATACACAATTACTCACACCAATATCACGTTCCAAACCCCACGAGAAATAAATCACATCGTCCGAGTATCGCATAAAGAGAATTGGTTCTGTGCAATTCCGGTAATGCATGAGTTGGTGGCCAAAATATAAGATACCGCTGAGGGTTTTGATAAAAGTCAAAGTTATGATTTACTTCTTTAAATTTTAAAACTTCATCTTAAGTTAAAAGGTTATATTTTTTATAATGTTGAATTATATCTATAGGTACTAATATATAAAGAGGAAAGATTTGATTGTTTGCTTGCATTGAATAGGCTCCGAAATTATTCAACGGATTTTGATGAAATTTGGTACACAGATAGTACATAGCCTGGTTATGAACATAGGATACTTTTTATTCCGATATTCCTTTGGGAACGGGAACCACGCTGGTGGAACCGCGAGCGGCCGCTAGTTAATTGATATGATGATGAATATAATATCGAGTTACAAACTTTGTTGTGCATAGCTTTAACTAATCTACGTACAACATAAAGTTAGGAAAAGTAAATTATTTTTTTGTGATAAGTTCCTAACTAAACAAAACTATTTGAATGTAGGTATTTATTTTAAAACATTTGATTACATTAATTGAAAAATAAATTTTAAGATTTTACTTTCATAATTATCTTTAAGATTTTTCAAAAAAAACTTAAAGATATTATGGAAGTAAAATCTTAAAATTTATTTTACACATATATATATATATAGTTGTCGTATTACTTTCTTGAAGGTAAAGCCTGTTATAAATATTGTAAGGTAAAAACTACGATCGACGAGTGCGTATTTATTGAGTTGACCAAACATAAAACCTTCTTTAGAATGACTTTGGGAACTAGTACGTTTTGAAGGTGGCTCTAGCATGTTGTTTATACTCAAACCCGAGAACCTTTTAGAGATGAATAGATGACCTTTCGCTGAAAATAACTTGATGTGTGGGCGTTACCTTCGAATGTGGTGAAGAAAATGCCTTGGTATACCTAAGTGGTTTCACCTTTTTAGGCTAAAAAGCTAAAATATCAAGATACTGATATTTTAGCATAAGTTTATGTTGTTAGTACTTACTCGTTCATAGGTGTACTAACATTTAGATGAAAATTATTATATCTTGGTAGCCATCATACAAAGCCCACAGTTAGGACACAAATTGTAACATTAAAAAGTTTATACAGAATAAAAAAGCTTAACGGATAACGCGCTTTTTATTAACACATTCACAGATTACCGCCAACTGTCAGAAAACACATATGGCACTAAACATTTTTAAAATGACATTGCATTCGTTTGAAGTAAAAAGTGACAGAGCGATCTTTTAAATATATTTAGCGCTTAACGTATTTAATTTCAGTTGGGGAAAGTCCGGCTTAGTTTTACATAACGTGTTAGTTATTTCGTGTTTTTAGGTTTCTCTTATTAATTTTTAAGCTTCGTAAACTCGCGTGAAAAATTATTACACGTATACTCGCGCACGGTCTCTCAGACCGAAACTTTAGCTCGTTTTTAATGTAGTAATAATATACTTTTGAATTATTTTCTTTTCTATTTAAAAGAAATGGGTATAATTTATTAAAAAGTCTGAATAAATAATAAGATTCTTTACTTTATTTAATAATATCACTCCTTAACGTGGCTTCTTTAAAATATTTTTTTTAGCTAAGCAAAAAAGAAAATTAATTAATGAAAGAAACAAAAGTAATAAAATAGCATAACAAAGTATCAATCATCAATATTTCCACTGGTGTTAGAATCAGAAAATATGTACCAAAACGACACGCTCTAGAGAAAAAACATATCTTGCGTTTTACTTGTATTTTTTTAATTAGCAGAATGAATTACGACCTGCTTGATGATTTATTAATAATAATAAAATAAATAATAATAAAAAAAATAACACTTAAACATAATTACAAATTTTGGCAGTGTCAAAAGCCTTTGATAAATCAAGAAAAACAGAGAGATATTTATTGTGCTTATCCAATTCTTAAACTACAAAATCATTAAATCAAAATGCAGATCCTGTATTATCAATTTTGCAATGCCTTACATGTTTCGTCTCGTTAGTATTGATAAACTTCGTTCTTCGTCCAAAGTTGCGATAAAATGACTATAAACAAATAAAAACGGTTCTAAATTAAAATAAAATAATGCATATAATAAAAATATATGCATAAATAAAATAATTTATTAAGAAATATTGAATAAAATAAAAAATAAAATTCATAACTGAAATAGTAACACGTATACTCGCGTCGGTCTCACGGACCGATTATTGCTAAAATGTAACACATGTACACTCGGCAGCAGCATTTGCACCACACTAAATAATGACAGACTACAAATTACGCAGCTACTGAAAACCACAAAATCACAAAATTGATACATACTTCAAGAGAAAATGCGAATTATTGATTCGACAGTCTGACAGTATAGGAAGGTTAACCTTATTGCGATGGGCGCTATATTAAAAAGCAATAAAGAAAATCTTTAAACTGTGACCTATATATACCTTAGTTTAGATATCATTGACCACATTTTAATTAATATGTAAATTCAGTCTTTTATCACAATGGAATATTGAAAACTCTTTCTTACATTTTAATAATAAAACAATATTCTACTTATTCCAACTTTATATCTGTTATTTCACAGTCATACCAAAGGTATGCAATTATTATAAGGGACAAGGGGGAGAAAGAAAAATGTATAATGAAGTCTCAACGAACCGTACTTCCCCTTGCTTTGTCGTTGTTTAAATGTAATCAAGTGTTCCTCGTTGAGTGATAGATACCAGGAGAATATTTTCTGAAAGACAGTTTGGTGACGTACCGTTTGGTTTTAATTTAAATTCTTAAAACATTCAATTTGAGCTTTGTTTTATCATGTTCATGTTATCATTAACTTCGAGTAACAAATGAAAATGACAATTGATGTCATTTGTATCTCCAAAGTTACTAAACCCCTTTTATGCATTAAAATAATGCTTGGCATTTTGTATTGTTTTGGTATTAAGATTATTTATATAGTATTTTATATAGTTTTCTTTAAATAGTCTATTGTTTATATAGTATTTCACCTACAATAGAGGAAAAGTATGATGTGTAAGTAATAGTAAAGTACTACAATCATAAATATAATATCTATTACTTTAAATATTTTGCTGCTCATTTAATTATAATCATAGTAGATAAAAATTACGTTTGTTTTGATTTTTTTAGTTCTAGATGTTATGTCCTTGCCAGTACTGTAAACTAGACTGAGACGTTGGTTTACACGCAAAAATTGTGTAGTAAAACCTAAACATTGTGACAACCTGACAACCAGATTTGGGTTTACCAATATTAAAAATCTAAACTCTTTTTAAGTCAAACAGAAAAAAAATCAATAAGAAAGGCAAAATACAACACACCACTTATATAGGTAACTAACAAGCGACCCAAAGAGCATGAACCAAGTGTGTACCCTCAACCCTGTAACAGTAGGGCTGTCTCTCGGTTAATTACCATCACTTGACACCTGCCGGAGCTGCCTTCTTTTTTCTTTATTTTTTTAGGAACTTTGTTTCTTTATGGAAACATGTCAGTTCCATCGAACCCAAATACAATTTAAACTTTTCAAATATTGACGGTACTTATGAGCTATTTTATATAGCATCATGGCGGAGTCAGAAATCGGTTCCGACAGGATGCTTTGCGCTACATCGACATTCAACACATTAAGCTGGATTGCGTTTAATCGCATTTTCCCTTTCGATGCGATACTTTTTGCACTCTAACAAAATTTGCTGAACATCATCCACTACACGACATATATCACAATTAGGTGACTCCACCCGGAGCTACCTGTGGCTAA
Source organism: Chrysoteuchia culmella (assembly GCA_910589605.1). NCBI lineage: Eukaryota > Metazoa > Arthropoda > Insecta > Lepidoptera > Crambidae > Chrysoteuchia > Chrysoteuchia culmella. Next base: position 11,441,677 of record OU342651.1, on the reverse strand, counting down.
TTGACATTGCGACGATCACACTTGGATTTGTCAATATTTAAAAATGTTAAAGTAAAACCTATACTTTATTAAATCAAACAGCAATACAATACGATCTGAAAAATACATTGCAACACTAAAATATTTTAACACTTTATCTAAAAATCGAAGTAGAGAGCATGAACCGAGTGTGTACTCCCAACCCTGTGACAGTAGGGCTGTCTCTTGGTTAATTAGCATCACTTGAAACCTGCCGGAGCTAACTGTGACTAATTAAACTTGTAACGATCATACAACGAGACTTGGAGTTACCAAATTTAAAAAAAAATGTGAAGTTAAACCTAAACCTATTTTAAGTCAAACAGAAAAACAATACGAACGGCAACAATACAACACTAATATAACTAACAAGCGATCCAGAGAGCATGAACCAAGAGTGTACCCCCAACCCTGTAACAGTAGGGCTGTCTCTCGGTTAATTACCATCACTTGACACCTGCCGGAGCTACCTGTGGCTAATTGACATTGCGACGACCAGACAACCAGACTTGGATTTACCGCTGAATTTCCGGCCCAGGATTGTTTCGTGATTTGTAGCAAACTATTACAAAAATACCACTGGCTGCGGCGAAAGATTTGACTGGAATAACTAAGAGGTTTGAGTTATATTTGATCTGAGCTCGGAGCTTTAATGTACGAGTAATACTAAATTGTTTGGAAATAATAATTATTGAGCGTATGAGTGTCATCTCTATATACTCATCATCATACTCTATATACTGATGAGGTTTAATATTATCATGTTTCAAAGAGATAATCTAGGAAACACATTGGTAGGTGAGTATCTTGTATTATTTGTAAGTGTTACGTAAAGTTATTACTACTTTGATATTCTTTGAACTTCGCTTAACCATCTGTTGCTAACCGACAGCTTGTTTAGTTTAATCGAGTTTGTATTGTATTCTTATAATTGCATGTCGGCAGCAGATAAGAAGTTTTATTACTTCGTTCATGTTATCAATATTTACTTCACCAACATATTCTGCAGTCTTCATTAAAAAAAAAGTGCAAACGCATAATTCAATAAAAGCCATTCACGTTGCCATTCGTATTGTATCGAAAATATACATTGTAAGAGCCGAACGATTTTTTTACTGTTACCTGGGAATAATTCCGGCGAACGCAGTAATAGATTCCGAAACAGCGGAAGAGAAGTCAGCCATAAATCCACCGTTTGGTGTGCGGCCCTTTTAAATATCAGAATATGCGAATAAAAAACTAGCCGTAGTGATGAGAACCCACCATTCCCTTGTTTCCATTTAATTAAATTGGAAATTCAGACTCACTGGAAACGAAGCTGGCTAGATGGCTAAGCTCACTTGAAAAAAGTAGTTTTAGCTTTGCAAATGAGATTAAGTCTTATGGTTACGTTGGTGTATAGTGTCGTATTTCCCTGCCGGCTTGATTTAAGTACCGGTTTCCTGAGATTAATAGTTTTAATAGTATTTTTATTCAGAGTGAACCTGAAACGGTAGTTACTGAAAATCTACGGAAGCTATTCGGTCTAGATACTATAATAACGAGTATTGGACTTGATATTTAGAAGGTTACTTTTTGTGATTTCTTTTAGTTCATCTATCTGTACTATAGGTATATTGCTAAAAGTATACTTTTATTTACCTTGGGCATAAAACCTTAAACTATCTCCTCTCATCTCATGACTGAAGTGCATGTGTTGAGGCGAAACCACAATGATGATGATGATAAGTTGCCATTGATTGTAAGCCTTTTTTATTGACCTAGGTTTAACTTACAAAAAGAGACTTACAAACACAAAAAATGATCTTAAAACTGTTGATAATGCCAACATAACAGAGCCTCATGCTATAAGTATAATTAAAACACGGATTTGTCCAAATCTGTACCAAACTGGTTGCGGGGGTTAAGATTAACGGGGAAAGTACAATTTTATTAACATTTTTTCCTCTTTCCGGCGTGCCAAGCTCATTTCCCCCCAGTAATTTATCCCCAGAAGCACAAACGAACCCGTGAAATTAGTGATATAGAATAGCCCTCATAACCCCCTTTCGTGTTTGCTTAAAGGAAATTTAATTTCCAGATTCGATTTAAAAGTCGAGGTTTTAAATTGAATGGTTGGGATTTCGGCGGCTATTTATTAAGAGAAGTTATAGCTTTTTTGGTGAGCTTAGTTTGATTTAGAGGTTGCTTGGATTAAGATGAGAAAATAATTATTGGAAGATCAACAAACTGCTATTGTTGTTATGGAAGGTACGTGAAAGTGACAATTGTTAAAACCTATGTATTACACTTATAAACTATTCAAATAAAACTTATTTTGGCAAAAGGTATAAATCCAATTATTAGAAACTTTTTAACTTCTTATGAATATGCGCAAACTAGATGAAAGATAAAACGATTTTAAAACACATCCATTAATTTTAATAAACACCTTTTTCACAATCATTTCATTCAACCGTCAATATTTTTTACTGGTGAAGTTTATTCAAACAGGGGTTTGAATACACTAGACTATATGTAGGGACAGCAAACCAAAAGTAAAACCAAAACCGAAATGTACTTCAAAATTGTAGACAGAAATAGTTTCTAAGTTTCAGGTGGTGTTCCTAAGACGTCTCGACGCTGCTGGTTTGAGAGTTGTTGCCTATATTATGGCCCAGTCTCCTTAGTGATTACTAAAACTTGATCTTCTTAAATGCTCTAGTCTTGTGTATTCAAACCCCTACAACAAAACAAAAGTAAAACCAAAACCGAAATGTACTTCAAAACAATTGACAGAAATGGTTTCGAAGTTGAAGGCGGTGTTCCCAAGACGCCTCGACGCTCTGGGTTGCGAGTTGGTGAATACTATGGCCACGCTCCTTATCGATGATAACTGAAAATTAAAGCTTCCAAAATGCTCTGGTCTAGCCTTTATTTAAACCCCTACAACAAAACAAAAGTAAAACCAAAACCTAAAATATACTTCAAAGCAATTGACAGAAATGGTTTCAAGTTGGTGGTGTTCCCAAGACGTCTCGACACTCGGTTGCGAGTTGTTGCCTTTACTACTGCCCAGTTTCCTTATTAATTACTGAAAACTTGATCTTTCTAAATCCTCTAGTATAGTGTATTCAAACCCCTGCAACAAAACAAAAGTAAAACCAAAAACGTAATGTACTTCAGAACAGTTGACAGAAATGGTTTCTAAGTTGCAGGTGGTGTTCCCAAGACGTCTCTTGGTTGCGAGTTGGCAGCCACTGGCTCGCGCGCAAACTTGCTCAAAGTTTGTTCGCTCGACGACCGCACTCCACACAACTTTCGTCCCGATTTCAGTTCCTTTGGCTTTATTCATCAAGTCGCAGTTAAGTTAAGTGATTGCATCTGTTTAAGATAACATTATTATTTCGGGACCTGCAAATGAACTGCATTTGAGAAATTATGAATAGTAAGAGAAACAGAGTAATATTTTTGATAACTATAAACACCTTATATTTTCTTGGTTAATACTACGATGTAATGCAGCAGTACGTATACAACAAGTGTACTAAAAAAATTGAAGCAAGAATTTCGAAAGAAGATATTTCGACAGAATTAAGAATCAAAATTTAATCGCCATATAACTAAGATATCGTTAATTTTATAAGTACCATCACAATAACTTAGACAAATTTAAAAGACGCAGTAGCCCAACTTTTTATGGCTTCTGGCTAGTGCTATTTTATATGCTGGCACTGACTCAGCGTAAAGTAGGTACAGTATTTTCTTTTATTTTCATATACCTTCAAGGAAATGCTAATAACGAATCTGTGCCACAACAAGAATACGCTGGCCCCTTTTGCATTGTTTTACCCAAAACAAAGAAATTTCATTGCGTTGACATGTAATATTGTACAGACCCTAAGGAATATTCGTACAAAGCGAAGCATAATGCTAGTTCTGTTTTAATTAACCTTTGGGGTATGTAGAATTATATCTTCCTTCCTGAAACACTGTGTTACAAATTAATGGGCTTAATTACTACCCTAGTGAAATGTTTGAGCTTCGACCCGAAATGGCTTACACGGGAATTAAAAAGTCATTACTATTTGCAACTAACATCTGTAATTTATACGAACTAACCACTCTTAAAATTTTGAAAACATATTTAAAGCTAACTTTCTAATTAAAAGGGGTTCATCAGGAATCAGTATTTCGAGGAATTTCAAATGTTGACTCTAGTTGGCGGTAGAAGTTGAATTTTGTAGACCATTACAAACTGTCGAACGATGTCGGGTTCATTCAGAGTAGGTAGTTACTTAACTAAAATAATGTAAAGTAATTTTACTAAGTAGTTCTCACTGTAAAGTGTGAGCGTAAGGATTATGTGAAAGTTAATAAATATTTTTATACTAGCAACTACCCGCGACTGCGCCTGCTCCGACTTCGCACCTAGTCCCAAGGGACAGCATAATTCATATCACAGAAAAGTATAGTAATCTATACGATCTGAGATTCACAATCATACTTATTTACATACCAACAATTAACAAAATTGGATCTCTCTCTCTCTTATCGTTTGAGGATTAGTCACCTCTTGTGTCCGGTTAATGATTATTATGCCTCTGATTTAGCTTAACGACTGTTATCAGATGACAACAGCTGGGACCGACGGTTAAACGTGTCCTCCGAAACGCGGAAGCGCTCAGTTGTAATGCCACTTTACGGTCACCCATCCAACACCTAACCGGACGGGATGTTGCTTAAAAGACGTGCTCGAATACGATCAGTCTGTCAAGCGCGGTCATGAGCGCTTCAGCAACAAAATTGGTGTATGGCGCTCGGGCATTTTATGTAAAGGCAAAAACTTTTGCAAAGAACTTTTGCATCATGGTATTTTATTTTATCACGCTTCCGGTTATATCGCGTTCCTTAGAAACCACTTCGAACACCCACGTAAAAAGTATGATCACAAAAATTATTGAAATTGGTCCAGTGGTTTCGAAAAGAAAGGGTAACAAATAGTCAGATAATACAAGTTATCTACAACCTAATATACTAAACTTGCTATACTAGTTCGTTGACAGTACTTATATGTCACAAAGTTAATGAATAAAGCTCAAAGTTGTATCAATGCCAAGTATCTATAACTCGATCCTTAGTCCCTGAAGTATGTTCCCAGTAGTTTTGGTCAACTCATCACAAACACAAACAAGTAATCAAACTTTTTTACTGGCTCATTCACTCTTATCTACCACTATTCACCTGTCACTTTGGAGACATATTTCCTGGGCTTTTTAAGCTATCATGAAAGAATAGTATCGTTATAAAAGTCTTTTAAAAAAAGGAGATTTTAATTTAAAGGCTCTCTAGCACTTTTTAGTCATACTTTTAAACAGTCAGGTTTCTGTCCTACGGGTAAAGTTGTAGAGTTATAAGTGTATGGAATGCTATTTTTGTAAAAAAAAGTAATGATGGGTTAACAGTATCTTGTTACCATCTATTAATTCAATTGAACTCAATTTATTGCAAGTCAGATTATACAGGTGTTACACAGAACAAGTGACGCCCTGCTAGGGCAAAGCAAACAATTATTGCCATTTTACGAGGCTTATAAATTCAAGTTTTTATAATATAATGTCTTATAACAAAAATATAAAATGTTACCTTATAACTGTATATAAAAAACATTTTTTTTTACATAAATATTAATATAATTAAATATTCATATTGCACTTTCATTTATGAGAAACCGTCATGTCATAAGAATGTTTTGTTTACGTTTTTTTTTATTCATACTTTGGAGGCGATGATAAAGCAAAGACGTCACAAAACTTTCATCAAAAAACAAGCTTACTTTCCTAGTACGAAATAGCTTGGAAACAATAATGCGCTAAGAGATAGCGGTAGGCCCCATGATTATCTGCTAATATGACATATTCATAACACTAAACCGTACCGTGTTGAGTTACAGGCATTTCAAATAAGTTTGAATACTTTGCCCGTAAATGGAACACTTAAATAATACTAAAATATTTTAGAAAATTATCACGTTTCCAGTAAGATTACCAACATAAGTGAGCTATTTATTCCAAGATAAACGTTATTCATGATAACGTAAAAGTTCTCCGAATACGAGTCCATGTAAATTCCTACGCAGCAGGAGGCGCGGGAGAGAAATCTTGGTAAAAAGCTAGTACTTCATAATAGTAACAGGTGTATCGCATAACTCCACGATACGGCCGACAGAAGTGGGCCGACGGAAAATTGCGAATACTATGTCATATCGTAGGTTTCTGGAAGGTTCACACAATAAGGAAGAATGTTACATAAACAATGCCCGGGAGGCAAACAACTTGAGCCCCTCTTAATAGAATTCTGACGCGGTGGCACCTTTCTAGAGTAAAGATACTTTGTGTTGCTTATAACAGCTCGGAGTTAGAGTGCTTCTGTCCGGAGGAATGTGAGCCGGAGTTGCGAATTATTATAACACAAACATTTTCAATTAGAACTTGTACGCTTACAGCGTTTTACAATATTGCGTTGTGTACCAATTTCGGGTTTTTTGTTTACGGTGAATATGAAATGGTGACGCAACTGTAGTGGCCCCGAGATAAGAGATACGCGAAAATGAATGTAATAAGTGAACTTTAAAGGTGAGTATAAAAATATGTCCTACTCAATGTCACATTAGTATAAAGTAAAATTTTGGAGAGTAAATAAAATGTATATTTTTTTCGTCTGATCTGTTTGACCTTTATTCTTTTTTGTATGGAACCGTTATAAAACTGAAGATTGCAATACTATTCGAATGCATCAGAATTCTGCGAACATAACCACACAATACGTTGAAGAAACGCGCAAACGCGAGCATAGAAATTCCTGAAAAATGTTGTAGAAATAGATTGCTATATTTTAAGTAAATATTTATATTGAGGCTGCGTTATGTCATCGTCAAAGAAAGTGTAAAATGAATCGGGAAGAAGTATGATATTTTTTGAGATTGTAACTACTTTCTTATTTAATCTTATAAACTATACCTAAAAAGAAACAACATCTCGGTTTTAATTCTGTGCAATCTAATTAATTATTGAGACTCATATTCTTCTTAAACATAACGGGCTTATCGGGTTAATTAAGCGGCTGTTCAGCTTTCCATTTCCGATATCTTTAGGGCACATATATAATACATTAACGACTGTAATTCAGTCGGACTGCTAATCAAATATCACTGGAACGATAATCGATAGATTACCTTGACGTCCAATTGAACAGGTGCAATAGGTAATCAACCGCAGAATTATGTGTTCCATGAATGGTAATCACTCGTGTACCCGGTTGGGTACTTTGGTAGCTGAACTGATTGAGTGTTTGTGCTATGCTTAAATGGTACAAAATCGTACATCTTATGTTTTGGCGCGCACTGTTCATTGAAATAAAACAACTTTTACGGATATCAAACGCGCTATATTTCCACGAACTAAGTTGTAATTGTCCGTATTTTTTGGTTTTTTAGGGGTTTTTTGATTTTCCCGACGTTTCGTCACCTTTACAGCTGCCGTGGTCACGGGATGACTGGCATCCCATGTCATGTTGTTTTATTTCAATGGTACAAAATCGTTGAAATAAGGGCCAATTTCGTTGATATAATGTATTTATTCTGAAAATAGTTTCGCATAACGTATTTGACATATGTTTTTTTGCGTAATATTACTATGGCATAATTGATTTTTTGCATAATGTTTTAGGGCATAGTTTTAGAGTCGCATTATAGTTTTTGTCATAACGATTAATAAAAAAATTGGTTGGTTGTTTGAATCTGAAAAATAAAAAGGTACTTTAACCACAGATTACATTATTTGGTCAAAGTGGTGTCAAAGTTAGATGCGGCGAGGGTGGCCCTTGGGCCGCTTTTCAGTTATTTTACTTAAGTTCAAAAAAAATTTTTTGTGAAACGTTTGTGATTCACCTACTGTAAAAAATAATAATATTATGTTCTACCTACAATGTAATACACATACAAAATTTGAGCAATGTGTCGTAAAAAAATATTGATGTGTCATTTTTAGGAGTCCGTAAGAAGATTATGCTTATATTAATTACGGTTTGTTACCATTTGTTAAAACTGTGGGTGTGAATGTTTTGGTTAAATGTGATTATGCTGGTTATATTTATGCTTACAACAATTATGCTAAATTTGTTATGGCTAATAATATAGTACAATTTACCATATGCCAAGATATTGTATGGTTTAATTTTTTATGCAAATACATAGTGAACCCTTCCGAAGCACGGAGCAACTAGAAATGAGACCTCAAAATAAACGTAGGTACGAATATTACAATCTGTCAATGGAGAAACATCAAAGCGTTTGAACGCTAGACAAAATGAAAAGAGTGTTGAAATCATCAACCCCAACACACGGACAGACAAGTGAATTTCCACACTCGGAAAGATTAGATTTGAAGTTTTCAAACTAATATCAAAGGAAATGGTGAAACAAGTCTGCGCTTTACAAATTGAAAACGGAATGGATGTTTTATTTACTGTGAATCCGATTTTTCCGTTTTTGAAGATTTTGCCCAATATTGATTTGATTACACGTAGCATTGGACCAAATAAATTCGACGTATCGCGATCTATTCAGGTTATGAAAACTATATATTTTGGTAAAAGAATATGGCAGTATCCAATTTTTCAACACAGAATTCACAGAAACTGAAGGTACAGTGTAATTTGTTGAATTTTGCGTTTTGTTCTGTCCTTCCTACAATCCTACTTTCAGGTACGACATATTATCCACAGTAACTGGCGTTTCGTGAAATTGGTTATTTTTTGTAATCGAGGTAGAATATTCTTATTATATCTATAGATCTCACCACATCCCGGCGTTTGTGGTCAATCTGTAACTCCACTCGATTTCTATACATAGTAAAGTTACTATAACTAAGAAAATACCTACCTACATCATACCCAAGGAAATAATACCATAAACTCAAACCTTTTGTTCCTTTTTCCAGCATTTTTGCAGACGACATTAAGCTTTAGTGGGCACTAATAAGTTATAATTTGTCAGTGTGCTAAGCTCCAAGGCTCTCACCGCATCCCTGCATTTGTGGTCAACTTGTGACGCCAATCCAGTTTCTCTTCTAAAATTCTCGGAAACGAGTGCCGTCGCTTCTCCTCAGAGGAGTCCTATGTTTCATAGCTAAGAATATACCTACATTAAAACCACAGTTTTTGTCTCCCTTTTCAACATTTTTACAGACGATATTAAACTTTAGCAGCCATAATTTTTCAGTGCGCTAAGCCTGCAAGGCTCTCACCGGACCCCAGCGTTTGTGGTCAAACACTGTGACGCCACTCGATTCCTAGTACAGATATTCTAGAAAATGAGCGCCGTCGCCTGTCTTCAAAGGAGTTCTATGTCTCACAACTAAAAAAATACCTTCATTAAAACCTAAGAAATGAACACCCCTATTTTGTTCCTTTTTACAGCATTTTTACTGACGATATTAAGCTTTAGTAGTCATAATAAGTCATAATTTGTCAGTGTGCTAAGCTCCAAGGCTCTCACCGCACCGCATCGTTCGTGGTCAACCTGTGACGCCACTCGTAGCTCGTGCACTGTTAGATAAGCCGACAATTACTCACTGCTAATGTGAGACAACACAGAGATCCTGCTTACCAGTTCACTTACGATTGTAGGTCACAAATACGAATAGGTAAAGAGATATACCCGAAGTCACAATCAGGATGGAATATAATATGTGTATAAAAAATATTAGTAGACAATACTCAATCCTCAATCATTCATTGCATTCCATAATGTAGACAAAAGATGGTGAACTTAAATAAAAGATCATCATGGACCCTGACAGGCACGCAATATGGTTTAGAAGAGAGGGGGCGCTTTAATTTAATAAGTATATATATTCAAATAAAAAAATATATATATAATAAAAAAACAATTAAGTATGACATAAAGTAATTTTAGTTAAGAGACTAGCTTCCGCCCGCGACTTCGTTCGCGTGGAAATTCGAGAAAATCCTAAGGCAACCTTTGATCATGTTAGTAATTGTTAAAAAACTAAGAAAATGGTTATATGTTTGCTTAACCGCCTCTGTGGTCTAGTGGTAGCATCCTTCGGTATCAGATACAGAGGTCCCGATTTCGATTATCGGGGGGGGGGGTGGTTTGCTGCTACGAGTACCTTCATCTTGTCTAAGTCTATCGCCTTAGCAACAATGCCTGCAATGTTGTTGTGTACCGGCAGTTAATAGTTAAGATACCCAGTTCCTCAGTGGTTGAGAATTCCGGAAAAAGTGCGATCACCACCTTCAGCTTTATCATTACTTATTAACATCAGTTATGATGGCAGCTAACTGCTTCCCCGTTGTAGTGTAAAAACTTAAGCGATGAAATCTATCTACGAGTATCTTGAATATAGAAAGACCTGGCAATTATACTAAGCAATGACATATACATAGATTTTTTTCATCTACTAATATAATTATGTCATTTCAACAGCTATTTATGTACACGCGTTATAGAACTAATATACCTAGCCGAAGTACCTAATTATAATTCGCAAAGGATAGTTAGTCGAGGGCGCAGTAGAACCTGCTGCTGTAGCGGTAAAGTAACTTTTACTACTCGGGATGGGTGTCAAAAAAAAACTATCTTGAGCTCCTCTGCAATTCCGAAGGCATGATTAGACGTCGATCTCGGCTGAATTTACAGTAGTTTCCACCCCTTAGTCCAGACTGGGCCCGCATGGCTCTTCTGCCCATCTCCGTTATCCATCCATAAGCAAGTCCCAGCAGTAGAGAAATCAAATCCATTTATAACTTTTTAATTTTGCATTTTACAATGCTATTTTCGTGTAGCGCGGGACAGCGCTGTGATCGCACGCGTCCGGTACCGCTACGTTAAAACGCGCGGCAAGTTGTATTTTGCAACTACCCTCGTTTAAAAAAAGAAGTTAACATGGAGGAGAACGAAGATGAAAGTAATATAAGTGACTCGGAGATTGTTCAAGAATGTGAACGCGAATTGGGAAAAATGCTGGAGTGGGATAATATGGAAACGGATATGGGATATGCTGGGAGTAGAAATAGAAAAGTGGAGAAGAGATGTCGCGAGGACAGTGAGGAAAATAGTGAGGAAGGTTTTGTGACTGTAACAAGTAGAAGGACAACGAGACTTATAAGGAGCACATCGTTATTACAGCAAGAGGAAAGAGAAAACATCGAAAATATATATGAAATATGTATTACATCTTTGACAGTTTTGCCTAAGCAATTCGCAATGGCGAAACTTCTTCGAAATGAAAATATAGATGGTATCCGACGAATTAAATATAAGAGCCCCTACAAGACCCTTATACAATTTGATAGTAAAGAGCGTGCTGAAAAGCTATTAAGTTGCTCCAAAATTACAGATTTGGGCTATAGATGCCAACTGACTACAGAAAATGACATATCATACGGAGTTATTAAGGGGGTAGACCTAGAGGTTAATTTGGATGAAATTAAAGAAACATTAGAAAGTTCCTATAAAATTGTATCTGTAATAAGATTGAGACGGTTGAACTTAGAAGGAAAATGGGTGGACAGCGAATCAATTCGAGTCGGTTTCAAAAGTCCTACCTTACCTCCGTATGTATACGCATACGGATATAGGTTTAAGGTAGAAGCTTACGAATTTCCGGTCTCGCAATGCTCATTATGCTGGAAGTTTGGACATTTTTTAAAATTCTGCCCTACAAAAAAGCCCTTATGCCCAAAGTGTGGTCAAGAACATGAGAACTGTGTAACTCAAATATTTACCTGCATAAACTGCAAAGGATCCCATATGGCAATGGATAAAAAAGTCCCTTTTTTCTCAAAGAAAAGAAGATTCGATTAATCATGCGTCTGCAAAATATGACCTACAGAAAAGCTCTTCAGACTTATCGTATGGAACAAGCAAAAGAAAAAGAAACCGACTGTAATATCACTACGGGATCGATTTTGGACCCCACACCAAATATTGTCAGCCTTACATGTCCAAACAATACCACTAAGACCTACAGTAGTGTAGTTAAAACACAAGCAGTAGTACACAACGAGGACACATGCAGTGTGCATGAATTAGACGATGAGTTTGAAATACCAAATCGGGTGAATAGACAGGGAAATACAAGAAACAAACAAAACAAGAAAAACAATCAACAACAACAACAACAAGAAGTGGAAAACACATCAGTGAATTTCACAACAAGAAAAGTGAATCAAATTGAAAATACAAGAAAGAATAAGAACAACGAACATTTATTACAAAAATTTGAATTCAAAAAGTTTATTTTAAAAGTGAAAGACATTATTACACAGGACAGTAGTTTTGAGGAAAAAGTTTGCTCTTTTCTGAAACTAGTTTTTAACGAAATTAAAACCCACCTATTGCTATTTGTGACGAAAGGAGAGGCGTTGGACTTATTACTTAAAAACATATTTGATGGGTAGTAAACGCTTATCTAAAATATCTGTTATCAATATTCTCCAGTGGAATGCACAATCTCTTAGACCAAAATTAGGTACTTTTGAGGCATTGTTAAATCAAGAAAAAATTCACATAGCCATCATAAGTGAGACATGGTTGGATGATGAATCACCTGTCCATCTTGGTGACTACCACTTTCATAGGAATGACAGGTTTGACGGTTACGGAGGCGTCGCTATTATTACCCACAAATCACTTCAAGTCCAGGTATGTCATACTAACTTAAATAATGCAGGCATAGAGATTATAAAAATTAAGCTTTTAAATTGTGGCTTTTTAGAAAATATCGTGTCAGTATATTGTCCTTCCTCTGTCCGCACTTCTCAATCTGATTTGGATGACTTATTTAGAATGACTCCTAAGAGGTCTTTGATAGCCGGCGATTTTAATGCGCACCATTCAAACTGGTCGTATAAAACAGATACCAGAGGTTCTCAGTTGGCAGACTGTGCTTTAGACTGCGGTTTTATATATCTTAATGATGGTCAATTTACGAGAGTCAAATTAGTTAATGGACATATGCAGGAAAGCGCACCAGATATAACTTTTTCTTCGTCGGATATTGCAATAAATTTTCAGTGGCAGGTCTTAAATGAAAATTTGGGCAGCGATCACATGGTGATTAAAACGTCTATTAACAATAAAAATGATTTTCAAATAATTAAAAGACGAAATTTTAAAAAGGTCGATTGGAACTCTTACAGAAAACATTTACAGTATGCTTTTCCTGTAGAAATGATAGAGTGCAACAATATTCAACCTAGGTATGATCATTTTCAAAATGTTCTCATACAAGCTGCCGATGAATCTATTCCTGTTACAAAAATAAATCCAAACCCAGAGTCAAACTTTAAGCCCAAAACCTATTGGAACCCCTGTCTGTCCCAGATAGTAGCTCAGCGCAGGTTATGCCTTAGTACTTTTCGGCGTAATCCCACGCCAGCAATTTTAAAAAAACTGGAGGATAAGGTTGAGGAAGCTAGACGTTTAATAAGTCAGGCCAAGTCGCAAAACTGGAGAAAATTTTGTAATGAAATTGACGAGTCTACTTCCGTCCAAGAGGTATGGCAGCGTATGAGATGGGTGAAAGGGTTGAGGCGTACAGTATCACATCCACTGGATGAAAATAGAAAAGAACTATTATTGTCACTATCTCCCGACTCTGTTTCTCAACAGACTCCAATTTTCCAATCTAACAATGATCTACTCGAATCTGCCTTCTCATATCAAGAAATGATGCATTGTATAAAAAAGTCTGACACAGCGCCAGGAGAGGATGCGATCTCATACTCCATGATATTCAATCTAGACGAGACCGGAAAAAAATACCTCCTTAGTCTATATAATGCGATTTTTGAGTTTAATTGTATACCGATTCAGTGGCGTAATATTCAGGTTGTCCCCATACCTAAAGCAGGAAGTGATCCTAACGTCAATGTTAAATTAAGACCAATATCCCTTATGTCTTGCGTTTGTAAAATTTTTCACACAATGTTAGCAAAAAGGTTAGAGTGGTTTGTTGAGAAAAACAAAATTTTACCTAAGTATTCTACAGGATTCAGGAGAGACCAATCATGTTTAGATTCTTTGGTTCGCATTATCTCTTACATTCAACTTGGTTTTACGAAAAATATCCCTACTGTTGCCTGTTTCTTGGATGTAGAGAACGCATACAATAATGTGTCAATATTTCAAGCTACTTCACTCTTAGACAATCTACAAGTAGGCAAGAAAATATGTAAATATTTGTGGTCCTTTTTAAATGAGAGACATTTGCAAATCAAAAGCCAAATGGGTAATGAATACATGACTAGGTGGACCAATAAAGGTTTGGCCCAAGGTGATCCGATTTCCCCTTTGATGTTTAATATTATAACTGCAAAAATTGCACAAGAAATTGAAAATGTACACATATGCCAGTATGCGGATGACTTTGCTATTTACTTAAGTGATAGAAAAATTAGAATTTGTGAAAACAACCTTCAGTATGCTCTTAATGAAATAGTTAAACAATTAAACGTAATAGGTTTAGATCTATCAGACACCAAATCAAAATATGTTATTTTTAGTAGAGGTAGAATTAGGAAACAAATAACACTCAAAGTCAATGGAAAGTCTCTGACGTCAACAGATTGTATGAAGTATTTAGGTATTTGGCTTGACAGGTCTTTGCTTTGGGGAAAACATATTAACGAAATAGCGGAAAAGATGAGAAAATTCCTAAACATTTTAAAGATTTTAGCAGGTTCAGGCTGGGGAGTGCACTCTAAACATCTGAGGAGAATTTACATAGCACTAATAAGAAGTAGGTGTGACTATGGGAGTTATTTATATGATAATAGCGCCCAATCTCATGTTGCCAAGTTGGATAGGGTTCAAAATCAAGCCTTGCGCATAATAGGTGGTTTTATCAAAAGCTCGCCAATTCATGTTATGGAGTCCGAATTGTGTATTCCACCATTGTTTGTGAGAAGAAAATACCTAGCTTATAAATACTGTCTAAATGCTAGTACGTATGAAATGACTACTGACTTACTTGCGCAACTTGTATCTGCTTGTGAGACACGATATTGGAATAAGAAAAAGAAACCATTGCTTAGTACAACTTATAATCAAACTAAGGAATATGATGTTGGATCTTCAAATCCTTTGGAAATGTACTCGCTCAATATTTGGGTCACTGGCATAGATATCACAAAATGTATCAGGCCTCAACTAGACTGTGTTAAAAAAAAAAAAAGTTCCTTAGAACCTAATGCTCTTAAATATGACATTTTAAAAGAAATTTCTGAAAAATATGATGATACCTGGTGTAAAGTTTTTACGGATGGTTCGAAGGATGCTAATGGCAAGGGTGCAGCGTACTATGTGTATAAAAATCAGGAGCGGGAAATGTTTAAAATAACTACTGAGGTGTCAATAATGACTGTGGAACTCTTTGCCATTTATAGAGCTATTTTGTATATTAAATGTGTAAAACTAAACAAAACTGTAATCATTACAGATAGTAAAAGTGCATTGCAGCATATTGCTCTTTGCGCCTCTGGTAGCAGAGGTGTAATGATAGCGTATAACATACTACAATTGCTCCATGAACTTAACACAAATGGCATTAAGTTAAATCTGCAGTGGATTCCATCTCATGTAGGTATCAAAGGTAACGAGGAAGCAGATAAGTTTGCTAAGCTCGCAATATCAAATGGTTTACATTGTTATATAAAACCTTATTTTTCGGAAATTTTAGTAGAGTTTAAAAAGGAATGTTTTGAGATATGGAAAAAATACTTCGACGAAATTTCTCTTGTAAAGGGCATTTGGTATAAAACCATGCAAAATGAGCCTCCTCGCGTACCTTGGTTTGGAAATGTAGACATAAGTAGGAATTACATTGTATTGCTTCATAGGTTACGTTCTGGTCACTTTCCATCAGGCAAGTTTGCATATCTGATGAAAAAGTCCAATACCCCAAATTGTGAAGTGTGTGGTAAGTTAGACGATGTGCAGCACTTGCTGATGGAATGTGATAAAAATCGGGCTAAGCGCGAGTCATTGATGAAAGAATTGAATATTAAAACATTCGATATTGGTGCCTTTCAGTCCATATTAGCTGAACCAACGTCATCAGCAGCTAAGCTTTTGTGTGAAATGGTGTCCTTCAATGACTCTGTGTGTATTTGATTTATTTTATGTTATAAGTGCAAATGTGTTTTTTTTTTAAATATAATTATATATTGTTTATTACCTAATGCTATTTGTATAGATTAGTGCATTATTAGGGTACGATGGGGCTGACATTACCTGTGGTAAAAGTCCCAAAATAATATAAGAATAAAAAATAAAATAAAAAAAACAATGCTATTTTTATGTGATAAATATTAAACAAGAAAATATACCAGAAAAAAGCAACTAGTCTCATGTCAGCCGTCAGGACGACATGAGACTAGTTGCTTTTTTCTGGTATATTTTCTTGTTTAATATTTATCACAATCAAATCCATATTTATTGATTTTAATAATAACAATTTATTGTATTATAATTACAAAATGGAAAAATAATCTATATCGCGAAGTATTGTCTAAACTGTTCCAAAGCTAGTGTAGTGGTATTTCTTATATTATAATTTAACAAATGACTTATGCTAACTCTTACCTTTCTATGCAAGGACAAACAACGGGTAAATGAGACAAAATACTATTCAGTGAGAAATGAATGGATTTTTATTAGCTACTGCACTCTATATAAACCAAAGCAGCTAAAAAGAACACGTAATCATAATAAAATAGGTACACTGTTATGATAACAATTAAAACAGTTTTAGTAATATTAATATAAAATAAACTGAAGGTTCATGAATGCCTGCCCAAGATTATCTGAAGTGGACTAACCTAATGGAATGTGATGAGAAATTTTGATGATAATGCAATATGAATATAAACTCCTAAACTTAATTATAAGAATGAACGTTGGTTGATGATGATGATGTTTTGAATGTTTATAAAACTAAAGGTTAGTTTTTTGTTTATTTTATAGATGTATGGGGTCACCACTCGATGAAATGATTGGGGAGTGGTGATCCTCTGATAGAATTTTCACAGCGGGGTAGTAGCAGGATAATAAAACAAGCGGGAGACTACTCCTTGGCTTCCCTGAACTGTCCTCTAATGCCGAGCGTACTGAATTTTCTGCGTTGCGGCGGAGTGGTATTTTGGAAGGGACGTCGTAAGTGTTTCGTCACATGCGAGAGTGGATTATGGACGAATGTGCTAACTAACTAACTTTAATTTTCAGATATTATTGTAACTTGTGAATTCTAACAAATACTGTAATACTGTAAACGTACTGTTATGTCCTACTAACGAAGCCTGAGGGGCAATCTTCACTATAGAAAGCATCTGAGCAAGGCGAACGTTGTTTCACCAGACCTGACCTCTAAAGTGACAATTTGCAAATTATGATTATGACTTATTTTTAATATTTAATATTTGTCAATGTTTATATTGTTAATTAATTATGTTACACTTTCTGTTTCTATTACAGGAAAAATCAGGCTAAAGCGATTAGCCAAGATTATGTTTATATGAGGGCTGTCATGCCTCATGAAACCATCATTTAAGTAAATTATTTATGAAAGTTTACTAATAAGAAGACAAAGTAACACCCTTATGGGGTCCCTTTATATTAATTAAAAGGCTTTACTTGATAATTAAGGTGAAATAGGTAAGTAAAATAGTAAAATCAAGTAGGGACAACTAACTAGGAAATCTTGATGTGAAGTGCATTGACACTAGCCTGCGGCGTCAGAAATTGCCACAAGCTCCTAAATGTAATTAATTGGCTAGCTTGATTTAGGAATGGATGAATCCAAGAAAATCTCAATAAAGGGAATGGTTAAAGTAAAATGAAATAACTTCTTTTCCTAGGTCCAAGCACCTAGCAAAGCAACAGGTAGGTTTCTCTTTAAGTCAATCAATCTGTCAGTGTCACCTGTCAGCCCAGCCGGTGCGTTGCGTTCCTTTGCACGGAATTTAAAACGTAAATTAGTGTATTAAATATTTCTGGTCTAAGAATATAGAAAGCCAAAATCAGAGCCTAAGCTGATGCTGAAAACCTGTAAAGTTAACAAGATTTAAAGGCCTCCGAAATATGTAATTTCGGCCACTACAACAAAACATTTAAATACAGTAATTTGCTGCATAAAAGCCTCTTTTTTGCTACTTCCTACCTACTAATAGTCCCTCACGTATCCTATATTATATTTTCATCCCTAATATTAAAAATGACCGATGTCGCGAGACATACGGCCATCTACAAAACACGACATCCGATCATCGGAACGCCTAATTTTTATTATTTTCCATACAAAATTTGAACCCTATTTCCTTTAAATCATGTTCTCCGCGTTAGGCTTCAAAATCAATGCCATTTTCGGAATCAACGTCCCATAAAACATCGATAACGACATTAAATATTGATTTTTAGATAATTTACCCCTCTTGGGCTATAAAATACCATGGATTAGAATTTTTTAACTATAACACTATTATTTTTGTTCATCATTTTTAATTGTATTCAAAATTGAAAACAATCTTGGTCAAGTATCTGAGAAGAAATAACCATAACTTTTATCTTATCTTCGTCCTTAAGAAGATAATCATCCATATTTACTAGTGCTTACAATGTTTTTTGCATCAAAGAATCCCCCATCTTTCTAAGAGACCCTTTTTAATTTCGAGTTACTTATCAACTGTCGTTCAACAAAGGCTGTGTCAACATTGTGGGAGATATTTACATGTTAGAGATACAGTCAACGGCACGTCAGGTTTTATAATTGCACTACGAAAATCGTCGTTATCACGAGAAACATAAGGGTGCTCTCAAGGTAAATTTGTAAAGCCAATCTGCTGTAGTGTGTACATTGAAGGTAATGTTTCGGTGTTGACAGAAAAAAAATTGCGCTACCAACTGTATGAGAACCTAGTGTGTCGAGTTTTTCGTACCTCCGATGATGTCAGGAGCGAAATTTTCTCGCCCAACTGTTTTTGACGAGCTCTTAAAAGCATTGCAAAATTAACCACTTTCGTTTCTGAGTGATGCATGTTTTCACGGCAATGGTCTCAAGCGGACTGACTTAGGTCGGGCAGAACTGACCGTGGATCAAACTTTTTACACGCAAGGTAGGTAAACTTTTACCGTCTATCTCGATATATGTCTGTGTGCGCTACGTATTACTCTTTTCGAGGATTAAATACAGGACTTCGCCGCGATAATATTAATGTTACAGAGGGAAACAAAAAAGAACGGGAAAGAAATTCAAAATTGTACAAAAGGATGTTTTGCCCAAGGAGTGGCGACTTGTAGCGTACCCACTTACGACTTCTAAGTACTTAGATTTGTAAGTAATTATAGAATTAGGCAAATCAGACAACCAAATAACTTTCAAGTAGGTAAATCAAATACACAAGAAATTGAATTTAGGAAGTACAATCGGGGAATTCAAATGTTATACTTGATAATGTTCTATTGTTTGTGATACAAACGTTTTCTATATCTATTACTTTTTTAATAAAACTCCCTTAATAAACTTTGTTAAATAAAGAGTTTTTTTGGAAATAGTTTCTTCTAAAAGTAATAAGAATAAAACAATAATTTATTATACATATGAAAGATCTATTTGTGATATTTAGATATATTACTTTTTCAAAATAAGGCTCTCTGACTAAACTCTACTAGTCAACCGCGAAGTTCACTGAATTCTGAAAACTGAAATGTCCCCGATAGAACCTGCATATTGCAAAAGTATTCTGTTATTTAGAATTTAGTTAATTCCGACTAAACTTTCCCAATCATTCAATAAAAAAATGGGATTGCCTTGTTTCATAACGACCAAGTCATTGTAAGTCAATTGGATGAGCGCTTTACTTTCATTTATTCAGCGGATCATTCAAAATCAGCTCTAGATCTCTGAACCGTACCGATTGATAATATAATTTAACAAGAAAGGATAATATCTCTCTGTCTCCCATCGCAATCTACTTCGACAGGAACAAATATCCGTAAATACATCTTCTAATCTACGCTATTGATCTCATAAATAATTCTTTCGGGGTCAAATGATCTAGCCCCTTTCAGAATGATTTTTTGAGGGGATTTCATATAATTGCAGTTCTAAGATATGGATTACGTAAAGCTCATAGATATAACGTAATAAATAAGACATACTATGAGTATATCTAGTAGATAGAACAAGATTTTTTAAAGTTTGTGAGTGTTTACATGACATCTAAATATTTTTGCCGCGATATTGCGAATCATGTATCCAACGGCATTAAAATTAAATAATGGTATTGATCTTTTTCGACTGGCCCGATACCACTGTGGTACAGATCATTCTACATTATAAAAAATGTAAAAGATTGTTAAAATCCTGATATTTTATTATTATTAACTAGCAGCTTGCAAAACTTGTTGAAATCAATTCAAAGTAGCAACTACGATATTTTCTTTACAACAAATTGTTTACATAAATGACGTGCTTATAGTCCCGTTTCTCAGTGAAATGAGACTTTACGAGCATAACAAATAGCAGCAATTTAATCTAAGTCTTATTTATTCAAACTCCAAGATGAATTATGTTATGCATTTGGTGTAAGCGATAGTCAGCTTCGTGGAGAGCTTTGAATAAATACTTTAGTTTTATCTGTTAAAATTAACAATCTGTCACAATAAAAAAAAAATAGCAAGTAATTAATATGAGTTATCGTTTCAGGACTTTCAAGTGTGTTGCTTGCTTTTCTACAGCAACTAAAAACTATGTAGACAACAAAGTAATGACTTTAGAGAGAGCGCATACAAGCAACTTTGTCTCCGCAACTATTTTGTCTCTGGCATCAAGTCTACGGGCTTGTATAAGGGTACACGCATGTAGCGATGCGACAGCCGGAAGATTTCTATGTTCATGGGTTTGGAGGTGCGCGGTGAACCGCGCGACGCAATTGTTGCGACGACAAAAAAGTTTCTGAATGCGGAAAATTATACATTAAAAGTTGTGTTCCTGTCGCTGTCCGGTGCGCTACTTTGAAATCTCTGCAAGAAGACGCCGACAGAGATATATTAGTTGCGGAGACAAAAGTTGCGCATGCGCGTAATGTCTTAGAGGTGTGATTATGTCGTATAAATCTGGATACAGGAATTTAATTCTGTAAACTAAACTGATTTTGTTTCCATTCAATATTAAACCTTAGCATGTTACTTATAAAGTAAAAGACAGAAAATTATTGAAAACCTAGATGCTACTGACTGTACCGTCTTCCTACTTCAATTCGAAATCATAACATGGAAAGTCACAGCATAATATGTTGATAAACATTGTTAGCCGTTTGTAAGTGTTATAGAAGCTTAAACCGTAGAATGTTGTGTTTGAGGATTTACTGGACAAACTATTGTGGAATGCGAGCATCTAATTCCAAAGCTAACAAGCCATGGTAGTAAGCCTCCAGTTGACTTCCCCTTGTTTAATCGCTTCCTACTCTGTGGTTACCTATTTTACTCATTTCTGTATCGGAGTTACTACAAAATATCATATGCTTGGAGGACTCTGTTGCTTAATCAGTAAAGTACGAGTATTATCAAGACTCTATGAAAAAAAAAAATTAAATGAAAATTTGTAGTTGCTGAATGTCGATTACCTCGATACCGTATTATCCCAACTAATATTACAAATGCGAAAGTGTCCTTATTTCACGCCCTAACTAAGCAACTAATCGACTTGATTTTTAGCATAGAGTTAGTTAAACGGACGGAGGAGATAAGATAAGATAAGATAAGATAAGATAAGATAAGATAAGATAAGATAAGATAAGATAAGATAAGATAAGATAAGATAAGATAAGATAAGATAAGATAAGATAAGATAAGATAAGATAAGATAAGATAAGATAAGATAAGATAAGATAAGATAAGATAAGATAAGATAAGATAAGATAAGATAAGATAAGATAAGATAAGATAAGATAAGATAAGATAAGATAAGATAAGATAAGATAAGATAAGATAAGATAAGATAAGATAAGATAAGATAAGATAAGATAAGATAAGATAAGATAAGATAAGATAAGATAAGATAAGATAAGATAAGATAAGATAAGATAAGATAAGATAAGATAAGATAAGATAAGATAAGATAAGATAAGATAAGATAAGATAAGATAAGATAAGATAAGATAAGATAAGATAAGATAAGATAAGATAAGATAAGATAAGATAAGATAAGATAAGATAAGATAAGATAAGATAAGATAAGATAAGATAAGATAAGATAAGATAAGATAAGATAAGATAAGATAAGATAAGATAAGATAAGATAAGATAAGATAAGATAAGATAAGATAAGATAAGATAAGATAAGATAAGATAAGATAAGATAAGATAAGATAAGATAAGATAAGATAAGATAAGATAAGATAAGATAAGATAAGATAAGATAAGATAAGATAAGATAAGATAAGATAAGATAAGATAAGATAAGATAAGATAAGATAAGATAAGATAAGATAAGATAAGATAAGATAAGATAAGATAAGATAAGATAAGATAAGATAAGATAAGATAAGATAAGATAAGATAAGATAAGATAAGATAAGATAAGATAAGATAAGATAAGATAAGATAAGATAAGATAAGATAAGATAAGATAAGATAAGATAAGATAAGATAAGATAAGATAAGATAAGATAAGATAAGATAAGATAAGATAAGATAAGATAAGATAAGATAAGATAAGATAAGATAAGATAAGATAAGATAAGATAAGATAAGATAAGATAAGATAAGATAAGATAAGATAAGATAAGATAAGATAAGATATGGCCCGGTGGAGGATCGGGAGTGGGTGAGTAACGGGGGTGGCGAGAGATAGTGTGCTTGTTCCTAGGTCTTTACCAGGACGGGTATGCTAGGTGACCCCAGCATATCCTCAATGCAGGAATCTGTAAAGACTGGATTCCCCTCTCAAAACAAAAAAAAAGAAAAAAAGTTGCGGGGCGGACAGGACAGGACAGGATAGGATAGGATAAGATAGGATAAGATAGGATAAGATTGGATAAGATAGGATAAGATAGGATAAGATAGGATAAGATAGGATAAGATAGGATAAGATAGGATAAGATAGGATAAGATAGGATAAGATAGGATAAGATAGGATAAGATAGGATAAGATAGGATAAGATAGGATAAGATAGGATAAGATAGGATAAGATAGGATAAGATAGGATAAGATAGGATAAGATAGGATAAGATAGGATAAGATAGGATAAGATAGGATAAGATAGGATAAGATAGGATAAGATAGGATAAGATAGGATAAGATAGGATAAGATAGGATAAGATAGGATAAGATAGGATAAGATAGGATAAGATAGGATAAGATAGGATAAGATAGGATAAGATAGGATAAGATAGGATAAGATAGGATAAGATAGGATAAGATAGGATAAGATAGGATAAGATAGGATAAGATAGGATAAGATAGGATAAGATAGGATAATATAGGATAAGATAGGATAAGACTAATAGGATAAGATAGGATAAGACACTGCTTGATCAGAGTAAATAAAGCTAAATAATGTTTTCAATTATTCCAAATATATAAAAGCTTTTTTTTATTTTTTTTAACTTTAATTACGCTTTGAGATTGTGACCCAGCTGATGCGTCTTCTAGTGACATTGTAGGTTGTGTTGGGTCTTACATTAAGGCACTTTTATCTTTCTTTTTATGCTGTTTCCATTGTATTTTTTATATTTATACAGCTTAACATAAGTACCTGAAGTACGTCATGCTCACTCAAACGTTTCTTCGGCGGTGTCGTGTGAGGCGGGTCGTTACGTTCCCTAAAATATGGTTGAGCGAAGCGATGGCTGGTTCATGCGTCATGCTCGTGAACGGGTGCCGCCAGCGAAAATGGGTCTACCTCAGTCTGCTTATCTCAATGCTGTGCTTAAAGCCTAAATATTTTTATCTAAAATAAATTGATACTAACCTGTATGTAAATCACAACTTGCAGTATAGTAATCTTGTAATGCGAGAAATGTTGTAATGTATGATAGACAAGTCTTTCTTTGCCAGTTAAAAATTGTTTACGGTTACAATAACCATAAAATGTAATATTTTAATTAGTATTTTCCTTTTGTGATGGAAATTGACCTTACTGTTATGTTAAGGTCACTTTTCAATTTTGACGACTCTGTATAAAATAAAACAGGGAGAAAAAAACAGCCCTTGACGAGTTTCTTGCCGGTTCTTCTCGTTACAAGGTCTCCCGCCGTAGGGTTTGTGAACCGATGGCGTAGCTTCTTTGACGTTCATAAGTGCTTGTAACAGCCTAGACTGAATAAATGATATTGACTTTGACTTTGACTTTGACTTTAAGATAGGATAAGGTAAGGTAAAGTAAGGTAAGGTAAGGTAAGTAAAGGTAACATAGGCTACTTTTTATCCCGATATTCCCACGGGAACGGTAACCACGCGGGTGAAACCGCGGGTGGAAGCTACTAATGAATTTCGTAACGTACGTTTTGAAATTCATTAGTGAGGAACTGGTTTCATATGAAACTGGCTGGTAATGCGTATCTGAGATCTCAAACTAGGTATTTATTATTATTTATTTATTCGATGGAAATCCAACGGCACTTAAAAACATAATTAATTAATTAATATTAATATAACAGTATAATAATATGCTCATACAACACCTTGGCAATTAGGCTGTGGCAGTAGCCAATATTCTCCTAATTAAAGGTCTAGACTTTGATATTTATCATAATATCTCGAAGCAAGTTTATGATCAGTAAATAACTTTATTTGTTTTATTTCTGATAAAGTATTCGACATTTTCATTGTAAAATATTGTGTAACCAGATTATGATCATCTTTAAACCATAGGTGGATAGGAATACCAACATAAGTTACAAATAAAGTATTTTTAAATATTGGGGGATTTTCATATTGTTATTTTGTATAAATTAAAACGTTCATGTTTTCTATTTGGTAAGTGTGGTGTGATCCATTGCAGCCCATGAATACGCTACGTGGTCGGTATCGTCAGTTCTATAAGCATGTCTGCTCGGACGTATTGTGACCTACGAAGCTTTTCTCATCGCACGATATACACAGTACGAGCCTACTACGAAGTTGCTATCCCGCGCGCCTAACGAATTAATTGATTAATTGAATCGAAGTAGAATCTAGTACTACTTAGGTTGTGCACTCATAGGCTACGCACGCTATGTGATGATTTGTTTGATATGTTTGACGCCATCTCTCACAAAGACCCACGCTATGCACGCTACACATGCGGCGCACAGGTAACTTGCATGGCTGGCTTGCGGGTATCTACGAATATTTATACTAATTTTACACTTCAGTGGAAACGTAGATCTGAATTATTAGTCATTGCATTTAAAATAGCCTAGCATATCATGCATAGCGTGCGCCGCGGTGGAATAGTGACATTACAGATCACTGAAAAGTATAACTTCTCAAACTTCCAAACTGTATCAGGGGGTCCACATTGTAAGCCATCTGACACCAAGCCGTGGTCAACCGCAAACTTTCCGTGTGTGTTGGTCGGTTGTTGGTAGTAATTTGGTCCCTTTCGATGCGGGCGCGACCTATTTCTTGTTTGCTCGAAGTTAGGAGTCGCCTAGTTAGGCCAAACATGTATGGGTGTTATCGAAAGTCAATAAGTAAGCTTGCTTTACTTTCAACGTTACTATTTCGAATTTGGTTTGTAACTAAAACGTTATATAAACTAACAAAAATATGATATTAAAACAATTAATGATAATTACTCATCATTTGCTTAGTGTATAGACCACTGTCATTATTCGAAGTCTTTATAGAACAACATACACACATTTTTAAAGCATAAATGTTGTTCACAAAATATTTTGAATCCATGTTGTGGTTTTGAGACCTTGCCCATAAATCCCTAAAAGTCATTAGGATAGTGGTCGTTAAGCTGATGACCTCACACGAAGCAGGCGTAAGTTCCCAAAAACTTAAACTTTACCATAGGCATTTGTTGAATACTTCACGCGTTTTAACATACTGTAAAGAGTAGTAGAAATTTTGTTACCTAAATGAGTATCCTAAGAATAAAACAATTATACTAATTTTTTCTTTTAAGATGATTTTGTCAAATTTATTGTTTAAAAAGATATTAGATCATTGGGACAATATAGCTGATTTTTCTCTATACAAAAATTATGCGATTTCGTCACACAAAATCTTCTGTATTTCGTTTTGGTAGTTGCATTATTTTTTGGTGCAAAGCAAACATTTCATGTATTTAAATACTTTGATTGATTTGGCCATGCATCTAACAATTTCAGACATTTCAAAATTGCCCATTGATGTACAAAACCTGCTACAGACAAATGTTTTCCTTTGTTAGCAGCAACGCAGAGAAATCTTAGATTCTTTAGTAACTTATCAATTAGAGCAACAGCCCGATTAAGCTTATTTCAGTATCGCAATAGAACATTGTAGAACATTCTATCTAATTTCAATTTTTACCGACTTCAACAAAAAAGGAGGGAGGTACTCAATTCAACGCGTTTTTTTTTTTTTTTTTTTGTCTGATGTATGTATACCGATTACTCCGGTGTTGGTGATCCGATTTTAATAGTTGTTTTTTTGTTCGATCGGGTACACTGTCAATTTGGTCCCATATATTTTTTACGAAGATCTGGCTAGTAGTTTTTTCATAATCTTGAAAAATTTAAATCACCTTTTGGCAAGTAGTCGTTTACCTAGATGACATTGTTGTGTATGGGCTGATTTTTTGTGTAAGTAACGGCACATGATGTAACTAAAAAATCTGAAATAAAAACATTTTATAAAAAAAAATCAAACCGACTTCAAAAAGTAAAAAATAAAACTTTTGGAGTCGGTGCTAGCTAGCTAAGGCCAAAAAAATATATAGTTAATAGAAGTTCAATGTAGAATGCCCTGGCTGGCACCGACTCCAAAAGTTTTATTTTTTACTTTTTGAAGTCGGTTTGATTTTTTTTATAAAATGTTTTTATACTAAGAAAATAGCAGTTCCTTGTTTCAAAGGCGAGAAAATATAGTTTCTTATCATCGTAGTAACGGAAACGGAGGATGTCGGAAATCGACTGCCTGCAAGTTGCTTTTATTTATTTTAACATCTTGTCTTGTACATCCGGGAAGTGTTTGCTATGATTTAACGATAATAACGATAGTAATCACGCTTAAACTAGCATATTTCTGAGAAAATATTGCTTGATGCAATCTTACGTGTAAACATCGGAACAAAGACCTATAAATATCAATCAGCGAGAAAAAGCCATACGGCAAAAAAGAAATAAAAGAAATTATACTGAATAAAATCGTTGTCTAGTTTCTCATCTTTGATTATTACACATTTCTATTGTTTGCAATTTTGTTACGTATGTTGCCTGTAAATGTGCCTCATACTAAAAAAATAACCGGCCAAGCGCTAGTCGGACTCGCGCACCGAGGGTTCCGTTTTATTATATTATGTAACTAAAAATTAACGGATTTCGCAATTTTTCCTTTATCTGTACTATAAGACGTTACTTCGTACCAAATTTCAAGATTCTAAGTTCACGGGAAGTACCCTGTAGGTTTTGATTCACGTGCGAGTTTCGAAAATTTGCGGAAATTTGGGGCATAAACGGCTGTATCTTTTAATGGCTTTGGCTTAGAAGTTTGATTTTTTCACAGCTCCAAGGGACAGTAGACTTAAGTATTAGATATCAATTTCAGTTTGATACCTCCACGCGTTCCTGAGAAAAACGGTCTTGACAGACGGACGGACGGACGGACGGACGGACAACGAAGTGATCCTATAAGGGTTCCGTTTTTTTCCTTTTGAGGTACGGAACCCTAAAAAGATAATTTGCTACTATGAAAATACTTCACATAAGATTTAAAAATACACCAAAATTAAAACCATCTGTCCATACACATTCACAATGATGTATATTTAACTACTGCTTGCCAATACGTAATTTATTTTTTATGATCATGATCATGAAAAACAACTAGCCAGATCTCTGTATTAAAATGTATGGGACCACACCTAAGTTGTGTTCTTTCAGACAAATAATAATTATTAAAATCGGTTGACAACTGACGAAGTTATGGTAAAATATACATAAAAAAAACTGACGCAATTGAGAACCTTGTTTTTTTGAAGTCGGTAAAAACACAAGGCTATGTACACTACGTGCTTAGTTGACACTTGCTTTTAAGACCAGTAGGTTTTAAGTGACGTCACTCAAGGTGTCTATTAGCAAGGAATAGGCTTATGGGTTGTGTGCACTTAATTGACATCCGAGGCACAGGAGGTAGTTGCCGTTGGACAATAGACTTGATTATATCTTAGTATAGGTAAACTAAATTACATGATCCGTGTTAGTGTGTGCTTAAGGTTTATATTGGTGAAATAATTATAGAGAACAAGCTTTTTGTTTTAAATCCTTTGACATTTGGATTGAACTGCAGTTTTAGTTATGTATAACGTAACCAAAATTCATGGTTGAACTTTTCATCGTAATACGTAAGCGTAAAGAAAAAAATGCTTAATATATATTTATACATATTAAGTTACTATTGAGCAATACTTATACTTATACAAGTATATTAATAATTTGTCCGCATATTCAAAATGTCTCGTTTTCATGACTGATAAATATATAAGTAGACTAATATCTTTTTTGCTTTTTTTTTTGTGATTTCAAAATAGTTTTTACCAAAAGAGACATTGATTGTAGTATTAAGTTATAAAAGTTTAACTGCTAAAACTAAACAGTAAAATTGAATATGTTTTGGTTTTCACATCAAGTACCTACATTAAAAATCCTGCAGTCCGTAGTAGAAAGCGACTTCTATCACAAAATGTTTCTTCAAAAGTATTAACAGTACAGACCCTTATAAAATAATTTTCATTCTTACCAGTTGCAAACTCTTCAAAACTTCTTAAAAGGATTTTCCTTTTGCTTTTAAATACATATTTTTATGTTCAAAGCATTTTGAAGTTTTGCTACTAATTGTTTTTATACAACACTTAACTTGTTATAACTCGATTTGCTTAAAAAAGAGAGAGACCTAATAATAATTTATTTAAGTATTGTGTTCATACTGAAATATGTAAACTCGGTTTGTAGTTTTTACGTAATTCGAATTGAACGATATAGAGTAGATAAAGTTATTTTATTCAAGTCTATTTTTGTTTTCTATTACACAGATAATTTTCACATGGTAGTTAAATTAAGCTCAAATCCAAGTACTTTGCTTGTAAAGGATTTCCAGTGTATGTTGGAGAGGAGTAAATTCCATATTCCTCGATATTCAGTTCTCGTTAACGTTCGGTCTCGAGTGCCAGTATAGCCGATCTGCTCGTTTAAAGTGGTGTATCGGTATAATTTTATTAAATTAAGATGGATGGTGGCTCATATCTAATTCCCCTCGTGGCAACTTGCTAATTTGCAAGTTTCTAACTATATTGCTATGAACTTACCAGCTTTAAGTGGGTTGTCGATAAGATGATGTGTTATTTGGTTCCTAATGTAACATGTAGGTAGTTACATTTAGTATTTAGTGAAATATTGTTTCGATTAGAGCGTTTTTAGGGTTCCGTAGCCTAATGACAAAAAACGGAAACCTTATAGATTCGTCATGTCTGTGGGTCTGTCTGTCTGTCTGTCCGTCCGACCGTATGTCACAGCCACTTTATTCCCAAACTATTAAGTTTACACAGTTGAAAATTGCTAAGTAGATGTATTCTATAAACCGCTATGAGGCTATAACAGAAAAATAAATATAAAATAAGATTAAGGTGGGGCTTCCCATACTAGGAATTGAAACTTTTTTTCATCAAGCCTATACAAGCGGGATGTCTACTGTCTATAGATAGGATATTAAAAATACCATTGAGGTACACTTTCAAAATGGTAAAATGTGTTTCTCCCCCTCTGACTTTTAAAATAAGAAAGTAAAAAATCTAAAAAATATATGCTTTACATATTAATAAAAACGTTCAACGAAAATTGAACGAAATATAGTAAGTAGTTTTAGAGATATAGCACATTTTGTGTAACCGCAAATAAAAATAAATGTTATTTGCATAAAAATTTTCAGAGATTACCTTTTTTCACTTGCAACAATTATAACTTACATATCATACATACGTACGACCTGTTTGGCGCAGGGGTACTAAGCCAGCCTTCTGCGCCATAGGTCCCGGCTTCGATCCCGGGAGAAGACAAATATTTGTGTGCATGAACATGTCTTTTTGTCTTGGTCAGGCTGTTCAATATGTATATAATGTATGTATTTACAAAAAAATAGAATATAAAAGTATATTTTCCGTTATCTAGTATCCATAACACAAGTTCTTCATGAAACTTAACGTGGGCTAGATAATTGGTGTATGTGTATGGAATAATTTATTTATTTATCACTCTTGCTATTTGTCCTCTCATCACATTCTTCATACATGTCTATTTAATCATACATATTTTTTGCTTCTTCTAATTGTTTTTTTTAAATACTGTAAAGATTGAACACTGACTGAGCCTGTTTATATTTACGGCAAGTACACAGTAATTATGTTAGTTTCTCTTTGATTAAAAAACCTTATTGCAGCAGTTCAACTATAAAATCCGTCATAAAAGAAATCAAGGAACAATAAACCTGGTACGGTGTTTTCTGCAGCTGTATACGGGACACCTGGGAAATTAATTACAAGTATACGACGACTCTCGTAGAAAACAATTTACCTTTATTTTTACAACTACACCTCTCGTATTGTATTTGATAATGACAGTATAATTAAGACAATATGGCAGAACAAAAATATGATGGAGTTCGTTTTGCTAGCTTATCTAATAAAAGTTGGTGCCAGTTAAGTCCAGCATATTAAATGAGAAATAAACAAAAAAACTGCAATAAATCTGCATGTAATTCTTGTCACATCATAAAATAACACACAGATAATAAAACAAACAGATGATTAACCATATTTTTACATAAACATAAGTTATAACTTGGCGGCAAAGGAACTGTTCTTTGGAACGCACTTAACGCTCCATTCGGCAAAACGAGATACGGTTAGAAGTGCGATACACAGTCAGACAGATCTCGCTTTGACACAATAACCCAAAACTCAGATCGAAGATGACCCGTGAACCTTATCCAACTATATAAAATGTGTTAAAGCTAGCTCCATAATTAAAAGCTAAGAAGTCAGACTCTAATAATATCTTGTTTATTAGTCTTGAGGTCAGCAGAAGATAAAGCTGTTGAAAAACGATCATGAATTTGGATTTCAATATATTGTTAGTTTAATAAACTTGTTAATGTGCAGATGCTTTTAAAATTTGGCCGAAATCCAAAAATTGTTTTGTTTGCTTTGTACTTGGCTCTACAAACTATGATTGTTAGTTTTGCCCTCTGTTAACCAAACAAATAAGTATATCTACTTAACTCAATAAAAAGTACATATGGTAAAAAGTTTTGACACAACATATACTAAACTTTATTAGTTTTTTATGATTTTTGAATTTTTGCATTTTTCAATGCTATTTTTATGTCTACACTAATATTATAAAGAGGAAAACTTTGTTTGTATGTTTGTTTGTTTGGTTGTAATGAATAGGCTCAAAAACTACAGGACCGATTTTAAAAATTCTTTCACTATTTGAAAGCTACATTATCCATGAGTAACATAGGCTATATTTTATTTTGGAAAAAAATAGGGTTCCGTAAGATATTTGGGTTTTTCGGACACAAGGTGTAAAAAATCAACCAGAAAAGTTACTTATTTTGTGTACGCTGCCTAAACTACAAAAGATAGAACCATAAAATGTTCTAATTAATTGTAGATCTTATAAATATCTACAAAAAAGTCCGCGACACACTATACCTATCTATGTCGAGTGAGGCGCAACAACCATTTTTTTATTTAAAAATCTTGAATTTTTTTGGACTACATTTAAACGCGTTTATTTTAGTCATGCTATTAATCCTTATCAAAATAAATTATTGCATCACTAAGTACAGTTTATGTAGATAATATTTGGTTTTTGAATGATTAAAATTGGACGTTTTTATGGCGAAATTAAAATATTACGATTTCTGCTGCACGGCACGGCCCGTTGCGAAGTGGGCGTCACCAAGACGTGGGTGCGCGTGCGGGAGGGGAGTTTAGATCTATGAGTAAGGTACCCGCGCGGCTCAAACGCGAGGTCGGCTCCCTACGCAGCGGTCGTGCGCGAAGTCTAATAATTTTCGTTTTTTTTTTAGATTTCGTTCTTAAAACTACTCCTACGCAAAAGTTCTTCTCAGAGCTAAACAACAGCTCTTCTCAGAGCTAAACAACAGTTCTTTACTGAGCTAACCAACAGTTCTTTTCAGGGCTAAACAATAGTTCTTTTCAGAGCTAGAATATTACACGCTATTATCATATTCTTAAACATTTGAAAATGCCTAAGAGAGACAGGTCTCAACTGTCTAATCATAGTTCTCAAGCACGGGCAGCAAGAATACGTCGTATGGGAGAATCTTCACTTGAACGTTCACAAGGCCTTGCTGAACAAAATCAGAGAAACTCTCAGGTACGCGCACGAGAGTCGAGTGTCAAACGTTCGCAACGCCTTGCACATCAAAATCTGAGAACCTCTGAGTTACGTGCACGAGAGTCGAGGCTGGAGCGTTCCCAACGTCTTCATGAACAAAATGTAAGGCACGAGACTTCTTATAAAGGAGCTAAAAGATAATTTAATAGTAGCGAAGATTATCACCGGCCCTGCAGCTGGTGAATTAGCTCATTTACCAAGAATACCCATGATCCCTACTGATTTGCCTATACCCTTCAAAAGGCTCCAATTTCCAGTAAAAAATTATTTTGCACTAACGATAAACAAATCCCAGGGCCAAACATTCAAATTAGTAGGAATTGATTTACGAAAATAATGTTTTACGCATGGGCAACTTTATGTTGCCCTATCACGGGTCGGGGCTCCCGACCATCAGTATATTTTGTTACCTGAAAATAATTTAACGTCAAATGTTGTTTATAGAGAAGCTCTACAATAATCGATTTAGTTATCTATCCTAAAACAACGGGATGCACTCCGGGACTGCCGGCAGAAGTGAAAACATAGTATTAGTTACATTTAAATATTTTCATCATTAACAACTTTAACATCCACAGAAAGACAATCTGTGCAGCCTGCGGATAATGACTGCGTCGTCGATGTTAGTGTCGGTGTCTGTGAATTGATCTGGGAATCATTTTGCTGACCGTGTCTTTCCTGGGTAGGCTTTTTGCAGCGGTAACCGACATCCATCCAATTGGAAAATACAACTCGGCCACAATTGAATTCTCAGAGCTACCGAGCTTTTCGGTTTCACCCGCGTAGTTCCTAAAAGTATCCTATGTTCATAACCAGGTTACCTACTATCTGTGTACCAAATTTCATCCAAATTCGTTCAGTAGTTTCGGAGCCTATTCAATGCAAACAAACAAACAATCAAATCTTTCCCCTTTTTATAATATTAGTATAGATATTCAGGATTTTTGTAACGTTAATAGTTAGTTAACAGCAACTTGAGTTAACAGAAGCGAGATGGTGCGTTAAATGGCGTTCAGCAAAAACGATTTGAAAATTTGAATTACGAATACCTTGAGAATTGCCAGATTGCAATAAAACGTTTTAGACCGGGCAAACGGGCTTCAGCAGATATCCGGCTTTTAAAGCAAGAAATATAGCAAGTAGTTTTAAAGATATAGCACATTTTCTGTAACCGCAAATAAAAAATTGTTATTTATACAAACACTACGAAAATCAAAGTTATTTTTTTAGACGAAAAATTTTCGTGGTATTTTAACTACGGAATCCTATATTGCGCGTGACCGACAAGCGCTCGGCACATTTTTTTTTATTTAAAAAATGTGCTTTGTAATTATTTAAAATTGAACGTAAGTATTTATTATTAGTTATATTAATGATGATAGAACTGAGTCAGAGATTGCCTATTTTCACTTGCAACAATTATAACATACATATCATACATACATACGACCAGCTCCCTAATTGTCTAATTTAAAATCTATCACAATCCCTTTCAGAGGTATTGTGATTGTGATATTTTAGTCTGTCATATTGCTTAAACAGTTCAATTTCGTTTATTCCATACCTTTTAATACGCGTCCCGATCACAATCCCTTTCCAATGTCAAATAGTGACGGCCTGATAACTTTCAAATTACGAATTGAAAGGGATTGCGATAGATTTAAAATTAGACAATTAGCCCCCATTAGAAAATTCAACTCGGCCACAATTGAATTCTAAGAGCTACCGAGCTTTTCGGTTTCACCCGCGTAGTTCCCGTTCCCGTGGGAATATCGGGATAAAAAGTATCCTATGTTCATAACCAGGTTACCTACTATCTGTGTACCAAATTTCATCCAAATTCGTTCTGTAGTTTCGGAGCCTATTCAATGCAAACAAACAAACAATCAAATCTTTCCTCTTTATAATATTAGTATAGATATTCAGGATTTTTGTAACGTTAACAGTTAGTTAACAGCAACTTGAGTTAACAGAATCGAGATGGTGCGTTAAATGGCGTTCAGCAAAAATGATTTGAAAATTTGAATTACGAATACCTTGAGAATTGCCAGATTGCAATAAAACGTTTTAGACCGGGCAAACGGGCTTCAGCAGATATCCGGCTTTTAAAGCTCACCAGAACATTCGTGAACCATGAAAATTCGAATGTTATCAAACAGTGAGAGAGTTGCTCATAAATTCGAAGGGTCTTTTCGGCTGTAATGCCTTTCATATTTCTCTCGTGGCACACTGGGCCGTTCAAATAAATTACAGCCATCAATAAAAATCTCAACGTAGAGATCCTACGACTTATTTAATTTATATTCCATCAGAACCATATTTATCAAACATCCAAGCTTTTTCAAATGTACTGCTATCGAACGGATGAAATATTTAAGGATTGGAAATCTTCATTTGAAACAGCTTAATATTATTATGTTTGACAGTGAAATTATTAAGTAGGTACCTATAGTAGAACACTAACTACTGAAATAAAAACTTATACGGATTAAAATCCGCTTTAAGTTTGGTTTCAATTATTTTTACAGGTAAAAAGTTATCAGAAAAGCAATCATGTAGTTCATAATAGTTGGTAAATTAAATCCCTAAATTGTTTGAAATGAGAGACAGAAATTTAGTAGGTAGTCGTCTCAACCACATGACACCCACTGCTGGGTAGCAGGTGGGTGGTAATGATGGTAGTAGTATTTTTGCCAAGATAAGTAAACAAAACTTACATAAAAAAAACCTGGTACGCTTACATAAAAATACGAAACCGTAGCCTTAACGGGCTGTAAAATGAATAACACCCAAGCGTTCATATCGTACGTTCGTCGATATTGCAATATGTTCCATAATGGAGGCAGTGCTATCTGCTAATTGCTCAGACCACCTTTGCCCAGACCCATGTGCGGTTTCCATACAAAAGCCCTATTGACATATGAAATGGAGGGAGGCTTGGAATACGTGAAACGATCCGAGAAGCCTATATCGGTCTTGATGGGCCAGCCTCAAATTAATTAAAGACACTATTAGAAGCCGTTAGAGTATCGGATAGAGCTATTTAAGAAACTATTGACCCGTTTTATGAGTTTTCCATTGAAATGTTTGTCTTCAATATTAAAATTTGTAGATATTCCTATAAAAAAAATATTTTTAATACTTTCAGACAGTAAACGGATTTCTACAAATAAAAATTGTATTGTGTCTCGTTCACTGTCCTTTGACTGCAACTCTTCACAGCATTGAAATGACAGGTTCCCATTGAGGGACCACATGGAATTTTAAGCTTTTTATTGCGTCTGTCGTTAGTAAAAGTTCTAAAACGATTGTAAATTAACCCATTCATTTGTAAAAGCAGACATTCAAAGGATATGATCGATTTAAGTGGTTTCCCAATCGTGCATAACAGGAGTTTATATCTCAAAATCTTGATAATCGATCCATCGATCTGTTTCTCAATCGATTCATAATGAGTGCAGACCGCAATGGAATTTTGGGCTTTTTACTAAGACTTAATACTAAAAGTATTTTAGTTTATTTATTGGCAATGCCAGTCGTGTTTATTTATATATTTCTCTAATATAATATAAATTTCAGTGACAAAGGATCCTTATGATAAATTTTAAATAGATAAATATTCGAAAACATAAACTCGGCAACAAGTGAATTCTCAGACGGGACTCGAACCCACGACCTTTGAAAATCCGGTCCAATGCTCTAACCACTGAGCCACCGAGACTTGCGGACCACCGTCGAAATTCTCCAATACTTTAATATTTTAAATACGCTGTAGGCCAGCGCAGCGTTGTCACATCAATGCTAGGAATATCCTTGCATTCGAAAGAAACATCTTTTCAGGTGTTTAACGATCGATTAAGATGCAACAGCCAATAATTTATGGTTTTTGAATTTTTTTATTTTTCAATGCTATTTTTATACTTATGATAAATTTTAAATAGAAAAATATTGGAAATTACTTGTGGCCAAGTTAATTTTTCCAATATTTTTCTATTTAAAATTTATCATAAGTATTTTTTTTGTTTCTATAAACGTTTCACTTGATGCACCACCTTAAATCGATTATATATGTTGACTGGCTACTTCTATAAACTAAGTGCCTTATTTAACAATCGTTTTAGAACTTTTACTAACGGTTAACGCAATAAAAAGCCCAGAATTCCATGTGGTCGCTCAATGGGAACGCAAACGAAAATTAAGTGTTAATTCTCGCTTTTATTATATCAAAGAAACTCACTGTTTCTATGAATTTTTCACGTGAGCTGAGCTTATATTAACCAAAAATACGAATAATCCTATTGATATATTTTATCATATACCTACTGCTAGCTATGTCACAGTTCCCCTCCCTCACTTTAATAAATAAAATGTGAAAAAAAAACATAATAAATCAGTACACAACTACATTTACCAATTCAATCTTTCTGATGTTTTCAAGGAAAATTTAAGTACTTACCTCTACGACACAGTATAAGTACTCTTTTTTTTAAATAGGTACCTACTAATTATATTAACATTTCATTTGAGTGATTACGTTTGTTTCTAAATAGTACTATAAAAGAAACGATTATTCTAAACGATTGCTCCTGAAAAGATTTTAATTTACTTCAAAGCATTGTGTATGAGTGAAAACAATTTTCTACATTTGCATGCATCTATATTGAATGAAGTTATAATGTAGGGCTTCGCTCAATTTGCTTTGCCATTAAAGGCTTTATTTACTGGTGCATGTAAAATATAGTAATACATTTAAATTGAGACGTAATGTATCCAGCGAATATACATAGAACAATTTTTTTTGTCACTATTATCTAAAAATGACACATGTGCTTGTGTGCTAATTGTGGAGCAAGGAACCCAAGCTATACAGCACATGATCTCCTGCCCAAACCTCCCCACTGCCTTCATTCTGATAGACCATCACGAAAACTTTCGAGTTAGTATCGAAAAAATATCGCCAACAAATGTATGACGTGTTGAGCAGCATTCCTACCGGATATAAACGGAACTATATTTTCCTATAGATTTTTGACGTGATGATTCTGAAAGTTTTTCTTGCTAGCCATCCTCCAAACCCAACGCGATTACGCGATCTTATCAAAGCTTGCCCAAAAGCAATTGAAGTTGCGCACTACTGGCAAAATTTGTTTAGCTATCTACACTGTTGATACGAAAAGAAGAAGAAGAACTATTTTCTTTTTGGACCTGAATGGTAGTTGGCCTATCATCCTCATAGTCAAAGTTAAAATAAACTTTTAATAAATAAATTTTGAATCGTTCAATATTTCTTTGCTACCACCCTTTCAGGATATCTTTTTACTGACACGAAGGACGGGTACAAGAAAATCATATTTTACAGAAGCAACGATATTATTTACAAATATACATGTCACCCATTTCGGTTGTTAGTAGAACTTGTTGTAAGTCCGCCTGGCTGGCTATCACCATTTTATCAAAGTCTGACGCCATAACAACAATGTTTTCAGCATTGTTATGTTCCGGCAGTTAGAGATAAGATAGCCAGTTCGTCAGTGATTGAGGATTCCGGGAGAGGCTGGCTTCCATACCTACTTATCAATACTTAACATCAGGTATGATGAAGGCTAAGAGGCTCAGGCTAAGGCAAAGAGTCTACCCGTCGGCGTCGTTCAAAAAATCATTACTAAACAATTATATACATCCTTGGAGTGCCTAGAGGGATAAGAGACATCTTAGACTAGCCCAATAGCATAGCATTGATCATTCCTATTGAGGTGATGTGCTGTGGGCTCGGTTCCCACCCAAGGCAAACATATTATGAACAGTTTTGTTTGTCCTGCGTCTGGATTACATTATTTATACATTTGTTTTTAAACAACATTCTGTGTAACAATTAACATTATAAAAACAAGAGAAAGTTTAAAGTTAGAACCATCAATATATTCGTTGTTGCCTATACTAGCGCCAACGAACCATTTGTTTGACAACCTAATAATTCGAGGATACATTGTACTGACAGTCGAAGTTTGTTTGCTAGAAGTGACACTCTAGTATGGATTTCAAACGTGACAGTCGTCAACAAAGACTTCATACAGGTATTTACGCTTTATGATATAGGTACATTTTAATTTAAATTCATTTATTCAAGCTACCAAGGCTCACATTATGTTAATAAAAACTAATCCTATGTTGCAATGCCAGCCAATGCCTCATAAAGGGGCCGTCCATGCGGCCCGCAACCACGTTCAGTACTTCTTCAGTACCACGTACATCAAGATTAACATCCTGCTTAAAACAATACTTAAAGCAAAAGAGGCCATCAATGTCTAGTTGTGGCTAAGGCTTGTATAGTACTTTTCTAAAATAATGCGCGGAAATTAAAACGACTTTCGGAATCAGACCAAGATGGAAACAACAATATTTTTCCCGCGTTAAAGTGTTCATTTGTTGTCTTTTTTTCTAAAACAGCTTTCTATTTCCAAGCCAGTTTGAAATTTAAATAAAACCTTTGATAAGTTACCTCCTTGGTTGCCATATTTCAGAGTAAAAGATCGTTCCATTTTAAAATTACACGACTTGTAAGAGTTTACTATGCAATTGATCTGGCCGCTAGACACGACAGATTGGATTTTCATACAACTTTTGCCGGCCGCTGTTCGCATGTTGTGGCCAGTCAAGCAATATCGATGTATCTCGAAGAAGGTTGTCAAAATAATGTTCATGTTTACAAACATGTCTGAGAAAATAAAACCTCTATTTATCTCTTCACTTTTCACGCAAAAATTATTGAATGATGGACAATAACTTGGACCATTTGTGGGATTTTATAACTTTTATATACAAAAGTCAGTTTAAGGTGTCTGGTACGGTACATCTCATCTTGGTTATAAATTGTAAAATACCTACTGCCGTGGACAAAAGCTGTCCGCAGACTAACAAATCATCGCCAAAGATTTAGACGATTTCTATTTTACCAGACCGATTTAACGATTTAAAATCCTCGAATTGTGAAAGTCTGAACGAAACCTTGACGCAAAGCGAACTATACATACATACGTGCTCATTTTATCTCATGTTTCCGTAAGGGAAGGCTCTGATCTGGATTAATTAATTCTCAACTGTGGAAGAGCGCTGCGAATCCAACCCATTCGATAAATCCCTGTACGTATCTATCCAGTGTAAATTATGTTTGGTAATAGCACAGTATATAGATACACAGTGTTTTGTCTTCCTATAAAGGTCCGTGGTTGCGCCAGTATACAATTCAAATGTGCCGCGTTAATTATTTGTTAGTTGACTGCATCGATTCCAAATTCGACAATTTAATTTGGTCGACACAGCGTTGGTAGCTGTCAGAACAACACTGTTGGTAACACTGCCGGCAGAAGATGAGAAGGGCGTGTGTGTTTTCCTAATGGCCGCTCACGCGTGTGCACCGATTTATCAACATTTAGTGGCCTAATCACTCAGAACCCTTTATAGACAATTATAGACGATGTGAAGTGTCATTCCGCCGAATACCTCAAGAAACTGCAACAACCAACTCCAGGGACGTCCCAGGCTACCTCCAGCTCTAAGCAGCACCACACGGCGGCTAAGGTATCGTGCCCTTCCTTATATATATATTTGTTGACCTCGCGTTCTTTAACCATAATTTGTTTGTCCGCAAAACAGTCCACAAAATTTTAATCCGCATAACCATTTTTTACACTTTGCAGGCCAGTCCGTTTTCGAGTAATACTCGAAGTGCCTTGGTGTGGCGAGAGCTCGGTAAGAGGCAGTCTCGAATGCGCCGCAGTGACGAACACACGCTGGACTTTTGTATGCATACTGCGTATGGAAATGGCTAATCGTGTGGTAATGTAAGGTAATCAATCAATTTAAGATAATTTCATTCTAATCGTGTGATAATTCTAACCGTGTGGTAATGGCTAAACTATGTTGGCCTATCGCGTATTGCGCATCGCGCGGGTGCAACAATAATAAATATACTTTTAACAAGAAAAAGGCTAAAATGACTTACGTATGTACTTATCCTTTATACTGTGGTAATATGGAAGATTCGTCACCGAATCTGAGAGGGTGGGATTAGAAACAAGAGTGTCGTATGTTACCAGATTTGTATTCTGAAATCTGCAATCTCTATTTCGTAGCTAATAACTTGTGTCTAATTTGATGAATTGGTTTTAGACGTTATCAAAATGAAAGCATTTGAATCAGACTATTCAATTAATTAAAAGTTGTGCAAAGAATATCTTTTAGGTGTTTATTTGAGAAGTTTTTCATAGGCCAGCCAATCATGATTAATGACATTAATTTTGTCTGAGAGCATTTTATAAGAAGAGATGGACAAGTTAATGAATGTGCTATTAATTAAATAATGTAAATCAATTATAAATAAGTAATAAAATAACTAACATGATACTGAAATTAAATGAAGCAAAGTTGAGTTAATGGTTGGTGGCCAGCATATTAACAATCTGCCATGGCAGTCCACCATAATTTAACTTAATTCTATGTGAAATTTTGAATGTTAGTAGAGGATACATATATCGAAATTGAAAGAAAAAAAACCGCGAGTGGCCACTAGTCATTATTATAAAGTAGTCCTTTGGTAGTGGTAGTTTGGTATTGATCTTACCAATATTGAAAAATGGTTGGTAATTGTAATTGAATAATTATTGGTGTGAATCCAATATCTTTACCACAAAGCCTGTTATAATAATTTAAATCTACTGCGTTTTGTTTCCATTCTCTTGGAAATCATAAGGATAATAATCTCTATTTGGGTAGTGTCTTAAGCTGTAGCCATTAACACTACCAATCCTCAAGGGATACGCATCATACATTATGTACTCCTATTGAAAGTGCGTGTGTATTTTGTAAGACAAAACTCGAATATATCTAATAAGGCTTATGAAGTGTTCTTATAAAACTGTGCGAATTTATTTAATTAAAAATAATGATTTTTAGATTTCATCAAACACAGCGAAAGAATCAGAAAAACGTGTTTCGTTAACGTCACAGATATCAAATTAGGTACAATGCGTAATTCTCATGAATAAAAAAACAAAAACCAATCGCTTCGTTCTGATCCATTTGTTTTGTTTACACCAAACAAATTGCCAACTCGATTAAATTAGGGCTTGAGATGTATTCTTATTATTGAATATAATATAATTTCGACGAGTTGACATTGAAAGAGTCGAGTGAGTTAGATAGGTATATAATTCTTCATAAATAACAGAAAAAAATTCGTCATCAAACCATATTTTGAATTAGGTTATATGTTTGCAGGGTATTAATTATCAATGGAATAGAAACGCCGTTCGCTATTGTTTAAGTACAGTCAACGTCAGCTACGGCATTACATTTACTACTACGAAATCCGTCGCTATTACGAGCGACGTAAGGGCGCTCTTAAGGTCAAAGTTTAAAGCCGTAGCTGGTGTTGACTGTACATCGAACAAATTCGCTACACGCTTTGTAATCGAAGTGAGCGCATGTGGCTTTCACAGGAAATGGAATGGGTTGTCCGAAGTTCAGCATAGATGTAATGCTCGCTGATGGACAGAGGTGACACCTGCGCTATCTTTGGTGAGGCATTGTATTGTTTTGTTTGCGATTTTGAATTTCATTTATCAATAAAAAAGAAAAGATGATCGCTATTGTTTAGGTACATCGAACAAATTGGCCACACGCATAGTAATCGAAGCGAGCGCATGTGGCTTTCACACGAAATATAATGGGTTGTCCGACGTCCAGCGTAGGTGTAATACTCGCAGATGGACAGACGTGACACCGTAGAGTAAGCACGAATAACTATCGAAATAGTATCGAGTAAGTATCGAGCACGTAATGTCAAAAAATGTTTAGGAAAATGTAGTTCCGTCTCTGCTCAATATGTCATACATTTTTTTACTTTACTTCCTCGATACTTACTCGAAAGTTATTCGTGTTAACCCCACTGCGTTGTCTTTGGTGAGGCATAGTATTGT
Organism: Chrysoteuchia culmella; assembly: GCA_910589605.1. NCBI lineage: Eukaryota > Metazoa > Arthropoda > Insecta > Lepidoptera > Crambidae > Chrysoteuchia > Chrysoteuchia culmella. Next base: position 11,398,999 of record OU342651.1, on the reverse strand, counting down.
TTGAGAGTTTTGTATTTCATTTCACAGCGTACACATTCACAATACTGTTAACTGTTACTTAACTATGAAATTCGTTTGCTCTTTGGTTTCAGCGGAAATAATATTTTTCACACTTGGAAAATTGTCTTTATCTGATATTGATTGGCCAGTGAATAGAACGTCCTAACTAATCCATCTAGATATTTGTGTCTGTTTCTCAATAATACTTGAAAACTGTATAAAAAGGTACAATAAAAGTATTATTAAATAATGTGATGTCAAACGTAGAGGAATTTACTTCTTACTTCTACAGATAAATTGTAAAAATAGTAAAAGTACAATAGTAATTAAAATAGTACTTAAAGAATATAAAAAACCGGTCGACAAAAAAATACTAAATTGAGCGACTAAAAATATAAGTTGGATTGCGGAAAAATTAGGCCTACTTTAGGTTAGATTGGCGACTAAGTCGCTCAGCTAGTATTTTTGCCGCTCAGAAGTTTTTTTTGTTGATCGTTTAATTACTACCCATACATTAATAAAAGTTTTAAGTGAATGTATAAAGTACACCTATTCAATGATCATACTGCACACACACAAAGATAAAAGACAGTTTATAGCCTAACAACATAGGATAGTTATTATAAGAGTCTCCCCGTTGTTAATTATAAAAAAACCACTAGCTATTTCAACGTAATGTAGAGCGATATCTACTACGATTGCAAAAAATCACTTCAAAAAACAAAATCCTAGCCTACATCGTAGTTGTGTACAAACTTTATGCAGTACCGTTTTGTTTCAGTGTTCTCGCACGCATAGTAATCGCGTCATGTAGCATGTGGCTTTCTCGGGAAATGAAAACTGCTGTCCGGTGTCCGGTTCCAATACGCGGGTAAATTGGAACTGTGCACCTGTGCTTCTATATTTCAAATGTAAACTCTTCGGTCTTTTCGTTTTATTAATAGTTTTGTACGAATATTTGTCCTCACACTGTTTTAGAACTTAGTATTTATTTGAAAGATAGTATGATATGGAAAACAAACAAATACTTATATTTGTCTCACCATTACCGATCTTGTAAGCATAGCGGCTAAGTTACTTATAGTTCATGGCTCAAGGAGTATGAATACTGTTTCCATAGAGACCATTCTTGTTGCCTAAGTACAAAATTATTATTAAATTCTATGCCTCCGACTGCATTTATATGTTATTATGTTGAACAAAATATTTTTAGATTTCCTTTTTATATTTAATCTTGTTTCCATATTTTCAGTTGACTTGTCTTTGATGCAGGTAGGCTTATTAGTTTTTTTTTAATTTACATACCTATATACTTTAATATATATCTTTTATTTATTTATTGGTCAAGATATAGTAGTCAAGGTACCTTTTTGAAGTCCTAAATGTCAACTCCTTAGTTAATCGACCTCGAAAAAGGAGGAAGTTATGAATTCGTGTGTATGTTTTTTATGTTATCTCAGTCATTTACGAACCGATTTAAATAATTATATATATATATATATATATATATGATTACTAGTATGGGAAGATCAAAAATTTTAGATACTGTTTCAAAATGTGTATAAAAATAATAACGCAGTGTATAAAATATAATAACCTTCTACTAGAAACTATTTGAACTCAGGTTAACATGAAACATGTAACACCGTCTTACTTTGACCTCACATTAATGATACTGGGAAGTTTCCTTTGAAGATTCATGTCTTAATTTATTAGGTTAGTACTGTTTAGACTTAGTTAAGATCCAATAAATCAGATTGTTGATATCAAGAATTTCTACCTAGTATAATAGCTAATCCGGATTTATTTTCTTTTTTTTGTACTATGGGCTTATCGGATTGGCATGTGATTGTGGCAGTTTTTTATGTCAAATTGATGAAGGGATGAGTGAACAAGAATTTATAATGTCAAGCTTCTCTTTAATTTGGTTCACATCCTCTTCATCCGAAAAGGGTCAGTGTCCCAGAAATAGGAGTATTATTTTAAGTATTATTAAGTAATTTAAATATTTAAATTACTTATTAATATTTAAATGGGATTCTCAATTTAATAAAGTACAGTGGGGGAACGAAAAGCTTGACCAGTTGTCAAATAATTAATTTACGCATTGCAAGCACATGTTACCTTTTTAAACTGTGTGACGGACGAGTGCTGTATTGAAAGTTATGTTTGACTGTTTGACAATAAAGTTCAAATTTACTTAAACGAATGTTCCTTCACTATAAATAGTTGAACTAAAACCTTTTTATTAGTTTATATATGCTATAACAGTTCCTGTCAATGTCATCATTGCTATGGTACAAATGCAGCGTTTCGTTTTTTTAAAGTTTTTTTTTTTTACTTTTTTAGTACAAAGGTGATCATAACAACTCATTTGTAACGACCATTTAATACTTAAGTTCAGTCTGAAACCAATAGTGGCTGTTTATACGTGGCTACTATGGTAACGTATGGTTACTATGGTAACCATGTATCTTTGGGTCATGTAGTGAAATGACAATAATTATGACGGAATGTGTCATACTCGGTCGGAGCAAGCACTAACAGACATTTTGACATTTCAATTTCTGTGTTGAGAGGTTAAGGTGGTCAACCTTTACATTCTTTGACTGTACAAATAATACATTAAAACAGATATGAAGTAGGTATTTGTGAAAAAAATAGCGAAACACTGCAGTCGCGCCTGCTTCCAAAAAACTTTGAATAAGTTCCTACCTTATTCTGTAAAGAAATTGCAAAACATTTCAGTCCCTCTAGTTTTTTCGTTGTCTAATAAGGAATTTGTACGCCTGTATTATAAACAATTTTTAATTACGTACGAAGAAATGAAAAATTTGAATTTTAACCTTTAACATTATATGTGATAATACATTTTATAATAACGATATAATTAGGTACTATAATATGCACCGACATCATTCGCTTCCTATATAGATATAGGGATTAAATATCTTGTTTTAATGAACACCATTTAGTAGGATAGGGGACGGTACTGAAGCAATCAAATTCAAATTAAACTCATCAGCGAACAGTGTATTAAGTCCTATAGAATATTTGCCCTGATTATTAATGGGCAAGATTTCATAGTAACTATACAAGAAGTGCGTTTGTTTTCTATTAGTTTGTTTTCAGTTAACGAACTCTTTACTGGATACAGCTTCTAATTATTTGTTCCATACGCACAATCACACAAATTCTCCTTATCCATCCTTAAGGAAGGCCAGTGCCCCAGCAGTAGGGATATTAAAATGGCGGATCAAGCACACAAATTACTTTAATACTAAATGGCAATCTCTCCCAGTCAATCTCGTGTAGTAAAATACGATAAGTACAAAGAAAAGGGGTAGTTGAAATTGATGTCTCTAACGTCTCTCCAAATGTCGCTCTCTAACTAATCTATGTAATTACCTATAAAACCTTTATATAGTTTTTTTAATTATTTATGAGACTGGGTCTCTGCGTATATGAATGCGGGAAAATCATGCAATCTACCTCAGTCGGAAGATAATACCAATAGTATAATTACTTTAAAAACTCTATTTGTCATCTTACAAATACTAGCATTATCCATTCCGAGTTGACATTTTTATTTAAGGACTACGAAATATTAGCCGAGGTGAAAAAGAGTTAAGACTCATAAAAAAACTTGGGAATTTAGGCGATAAATAAGAGATAATGGCCCATTTCTCGCAAAAATATTATGAAAGTAGGATCTACTATTACGTATTAAGGGCGCGCTATTGTGAGAAGCGTTATAGTATGTAAGGTAAGTGCTGGTAATTGAAAACAAATCTTTTTGAACATAGGTGCTTGTTTTAAACTGATTAATGTTTGCATTGAATGAAAACAGCATATAGGTACATTTTTTTTACAATTGGTTGGTTTCTGAATTGAGAATGTCTCAAAAGTATGTACCTACTTACTGATATATGATATTGAATGAACATTTTGCTATGAATTAATCTTGACAGCTCAACTTGAATTTCTCGAGTCAGAGTCTCGAATTTAAATTTAATTTCTATAAAAAGATGTATAGTAGTTTTCGACAAAAAAAAAATCTGATTGTAAAACACGTACGTACAATCCGTTATGGGTAGGCAGAGACATTTTATTTCCACTTGCTACGTTCATTACATTTATCTTTTGCTGTACTCTCATCACATTAACCAACCATGTCTTCTCAGCTGTCATAGTCCATTTTCTTTTACGTCTTCTTTTCTAGCATTCAACGAAGCAAAGTGGTTCTCCGTGTACCACTGTCCCCCCTCACGCGGGCTATAACGTGATGGGTGGTGAACCACATCGCTGCCATTTCTTACTCAAACATTCCGATGATGATGATGTTGAAATTTGATGATTAAACGAACTTACCTTAAGTGACGTTCTATCATAATTATACGAGGGCTTCATCCGAAGAGATTAGAGAACAATTGTAGTTTCGAGCAACGACTCGCTAATCACACCTTAATCAGCCTGTGGACGTGCACTGCTGGACATAGGCCTCTCCTAGCTCACGCCTATTGTGGTGTTCATAGGAGGCTATTAGCCTTCTGCTACCACGCTGGCCAGGCGGGTGTTGGTAGAGGGTTTGTTTTAAGTTTTCCTTCTCTGGCACAGGTTTTCAATGCGTCGAGCCTCTTAGTCGACTCTTACGACATCCCAGGCATGGAAGGGAGTGGTGACACTTGTATTCTTAGGCCGTCAACACACGGCACTTATTCTTAGGCCGTCACCACACGGCGGCTAATCAAACACTATAGTTGAAATATATTTTATTAATAGAAAACAGACTGTTTTGAAATTTTTAAAATAAAACGCTGTATGTGCCCCCGTCTCGCCATCTTACTTGGTCGTTACTTCATTTCAAAGTCTCATTAAGTTGAAAGATTGTTATTACATAAAGGAATAGAACTAAAACTAGGGCATGTTATTATAACAAGGTCGGCAGTTATAAGATAGCATTTAAATCATTTATATTTCTAAGTATGAATGGGTAATGTATGGGAGGGTGGGTTCTAATCTCTTCGGATGAAGCCCTCGTATAGTTATAACAGACCGTCACTTAAGGTAAGTTCGTTTAATCATCAATTATACTTTGTGTTTCATCTTAAAGATTAGAGAATCTTCAGCCGTATCAATACTTAACATCGGTATGATGAAGGCTAGAGTCTCCGCATATAAAAAAAGAGATGGATTTTTTTTTTTAATGAAATACCAAAATGATTTAGGTATCAATGGTATTATGAATATTAAATATTTATAGGACCAGTATAGTAATTGAATATAACTATTTATTATAATAACTGTATGTGAATTTTTAACATTTATACTTATCTGCTTAATTTCGTTATATTTTTATGAGCGTTGTGAGCGTGGTGGTTCAAGATCGATAACGCAAAATCATTTGCATTCTCTTCGTCAACATGTCTATTATAGTATTTAGCAAACACATTAGATCTGCCAGTCCAACCTGCAGTGTTTCTAACCAAACCAAGCCGGCTGGCGGCGGAGGTGCTCACATGGCGAGCGGAGTGCGCAAAAGACATAGAGGTGTCATTTCCACTTTCAAACAGAACACTCTTTATCCACGCTTAGGGATATCATGCTTAGCGTTTGACTTGTAACAGGACAAAACAGCAAAATAGACTTACGACGGTTTAAACATTACCTATTGAAAACGGATAAAATAATATAAAAAAAACCCCCGACTTAATCATCCGTAGGGGGCTTTAATTAGTCCTAGTTTTGCAGTATAGTACTAGTTTTAAAGTGGTGATGGCAGGCCCCGGACGGATAATTAATTCGGGGGTTTTTAAATTATTTTAACCCTTTTTCAATTACGTTTTAACTGTCGTGGGTATTTTCAAAAAGTTTAATTTTTTTAACATTGAAATTGTTTTTTCGATCGCTCCTGTATCGATAGCTACCCAATTTCGCTAAGAGCGAGACATCAGCCTGGTGTTGTGAGTTTTAGAGGTACGTGAATGGTTGAGGTCTCAAAATATGCATATCGGCAAGATCTATAATATATCTGTCTATTTATTAGAAAAATTCAAAAACTATTTGGAAAAAAAGCAAAAAAATTCGAATATGCTTTATGTTACTCTTTTTTCGGGGTGTTTTCTCATGAAATCGTTTATATCTATATTTCGAAAGCAAAAGCGTTAACGGAAATATTTAATAAAGCCATCGGGGTATTGAGTTAGGCTACATGAAAAAAACCGGTCCTCTCTTTAGCCTGTGATAGTGCGCTGGAGGCGCGCGTATAAGAATACTTTAGTAAAGTCCTTAATGTATATATTTACTTTAAGTACAATTATAGTTGATAAAGTAAATATATATACAATACAATAGTTGATAGATGTCACACTCTGAGCGAAAATGGGGGCTACACTGAACCTATCGAAAAATCATTTTCAACTACAGTATAGCATTATATAAGCTTAGTTGCTATTAAAATGCAAATAATGAAATATTATTCAGTCAGAACAAAGAAATATTTTAACGACCCAATTCGTAATAAAAAAATCGAATATGCTTTCAACGTCAAATGTAATGGGATACCCCATTTCAGTAATACAAACAATGGAATGTAGACAATATTACGGGAGGGAATCGATTTATTTGTGCTCTGAAAGGGATTATTTCCACATGAGCGGGATATCAAACCAACCCAGCTTTTAATTAGCAAAGAGCGATGATCACAGCGTTTGTAGGGACAACGGAACGTTGATGTGATAGAACAATTGTGGGTATAACGTAGATTTTCGTTTAATAATAAAATAGATGGTGTTTTTGGATCGTTTAATCGGCCATATAAAAGAAAATGCTCTTTATTGCGCATACAGGTTTACATAGGTCCATACCTAACAATAAAATTGTCCAGCCGTATTCTGCCTTTTTGAGATGCAACATTTATTCAATAACAAAGCACAACATTATCCAGATAAATAAATAAATAATAAACATATAAACATACTACACTACCTTATACTAACTATAACAAGAAAACGCCGTCCAACTCGCAGCCGCGTGGCATAGTACCGAGAACACCGTCGCTGAGTCAAGTAAACTTCTATAGGTATGTATTATTATATCAATTTGTAGGTTTCTCGAATTATATATCGAGGGCAACAGGAAGCGATATATGCAAAATATTATGTTTAGCAAAGTTTATAAGTTGGTGGTTATGGCAAGAATTGGCCTTCCTTTCCATATTCATATTATAATGCAAAATTAATTTTATTTGCCTTTCTGTTGATCACTGAGCGAGCGAAGCAAGCAAAAAAAAATGCCTGAACTCATTTTGAATGGACGTCCTTTTTATTTGTGGACTTTTTTAGTCGTCTAGTATCAATAATGTTTTGAATTAAACGCTAAACTTCATTGCTAAAACGATATAGAAATAATAAAAAATACTGAGTTTCACCTTTACCTTGTTTTAATCATATCAATTTCAATGTCACCATCGAAAGATATTCCTGACGTAGTTGAGACGCTTGAGAAAAATTCGAAAAATACAGGGATAAGATATCAAAACAACTTGGCTTTTAGGCACGCGGCTCTCTTGGGAGAATCAAGTAACTCGGAATAAGAAAATGAGATAATGTATTATGATAAATCAAGAAGACCGAATTCGCTGTAAAGACATCTTAATATATATTTGAAATGGTTGGGTTTGGGTTATTAATATTTACGAACACCTTTCATAAAATTTTACAGCGTAAAATTATTTTCTTGCCTGTGTTAAAATACGTTATTACTGTGTGTTGAAATAAATTTATGTCTATTCGTATAGAAGTCTATTTACATGCCAATGCAACCTAATATCAACTGTGTGAAGAAAGGGACCGCTAAAAAATATATTAATATTATAATTTAGGCTTTTATACTTTGAAAAAGGTTTATTTATTAAACGAATATATATGTTCACTAGACAACAATCAAATTAATCAATCTAACTTTGTAAACTAAAACATCTTTCGATTTGTATGGGTACAAAGTTTGTATTATCAGATCGTTTTGCCAAGCAAGCAGTCATAATGTCATACAGTTTGAGTAAAATATGAAGCAAACTGTGAGCATAAAATAATTTCAAGACAAGATTGTGTCACTTCAGTATGCTGAAGGAATTTCAATTTTGCACAAACAAACGCCAACTAGCCACATTCTTTATAAATTTTCTTCTGCGCAGATAGTTATTTATTCTAAAATGCGGAAAGTATTAAAATAAATTTGCCAAAGTAACACGCACTATCTTCTTGTCCTAGAGACAATGATTTATTCACAAAGCTGTACAGACAAGCGACTTGAACAACGTAGGGTGGCATAAAATTTAGTACTGATTAAATAAAAAAATAACAAGGGAATTTTGAGAGTTACATTGAGATTTAATATACAGTCAACCGCGCGTCAGGCTTGAAACATACAGTATGAAAACCGCGCTATTACGAGCGAAATAAGGACGTTCTCTCGTTCAAACTAGAAAGAAAGTCTTGATCAAGACGTAGATAAATACTGATGGGAGATAAATACTGATACCAGAACAGCTCTCCCTCGTTGTCTCATTTATGGGACAAAATAGTGGGACCACGAGAAAACAGCGTATTTATTTGCTATGGTTCTATTAGGATCGGTTTATCCAATTGAAATATGATCAAGTCTAAATAGAATTCTGCTCTTCCTCATATTAAAATTTTTCACAATGACAATTATACAACAAACCATAGTCAGTGTGTGGTTTGCGTTTGATTGGATGTACCGTAACCGAATAAATTGTACGAAGCTAATATGGTAACAGGGTAAAAAATCTCGTCGTCTCAGCCACATGACACCCTCTGCTGGGTATAGGCTCTCGTATTTCCTAATAATTATTGTGATAGTGTACATGAACGTTTAAAGTTATATTTCGTATGAAGCCAATATAAACGCAAAATAAACGCTCGTCTGCTCCACGTAGAATGTGAAAAATAAAGAATTTCTTTAATGCACGCCCGCGCCGGGACTGGCGGAAGCATCAGGGAGGATGTGTCGCAGCTATCTTGTCACACGACCACTTCTTTACTTTTCTTCTTATTTATGAGTGCAATGCATAAGATACAAAATAAATACTGAATTTGAATACACCAAGATAACGTCCCAAGGGAGCAAAGCGGCGGTTTCATGACCAATGTGACTTGAATGGACGTTTTTGTTCTTTCAAACTACGTTTATTCAGCTTGTTTCATGCGGGAACATTTAAATTCAAGTTCTATACAAGCTTTTGTCTTTACAAAAATGCTTTTCTTGCCAAGTAAACATGGGCAATTGTTTTCCCGAGTTAATTTACAAGTTGCAATTTAGGTGGACAAGCTTATTTTGCATGGATGTTAAGGCTAAAATACCACATCAAGTTTATTAGATTATTTATACTATCTTTTGAATTATGACAATCAAACTGATATCAATGAAATTTGTTGAACAATTTTGAATAAAGTGATAGGTACCTATTATGAAAAATAATAATAATAATAGTAAGGATTTTGAAGTGAAAACTTCTTAAGCGGCGTTGTCCACGTCAGAGTTTAAAATTTTTGGGATGGGTAAAATTTAAAGTTGCGTCAGGACACGTGACCCTGATTGAAAATTCGTAAGACGGAGGGAGAGTAGACCGCCGGCGCGGCGTAGGAGAGGAAGTAATATCCCCCTCTCTTTCTACAGCGCGGCGAAAATGTATGCCTTCTCCTGCTGTTACGTTTAAGCGGTTTTCACTTCTGAGGCACTCCCGGAGTGCAACCCGTTATTTTTTTTAAGTAATTATCCTCATAGGACATCACTCATATTCACAACTCAACGACGCCGACGATGCAACATTTCGTATTGGTTGAGCCTAAGATATTGTCCGGAAATACTAATGATAAAATGCCAGCCCATTGAAAGGCTTTTACTATCTGGGGGCCTACGATCAACTGTAATGCCATCTCGCTCTGCTACTACTCTTGCGCTCACTTCCCCTCTCTTTCGTTCTCACTATATGCATGACTCCATCACTCTGCAAGTTTTGCGATTCTGGAACCGTCTCCTTGACGCTATCAGAGAATAATCCAGCAAATATTCCTATAAAAGGAATGTTTGTGCTTTTCTTTTGGATGAGTTGAGTGCTTAGGTTCGTGGTTTGGTAGTTTATCATCAACTATGTATGTTTTTTTCTTATTTTATCGTTGGTACGGTATTTTCTATATTTATGTATCTATAATGTATATGCATATAGTATTAGTATAGTATGTACGAATTTGTATATTTTTGTCGTTTCTAAGTGATGTACATTTATATATCAATGTTAACAAATCGCATTTTGTACCGCTTTCGCTGCTGTTTCCCTAAAGGTTGACTGGTAGAGGATACTTTTGGTATTAAGTCCGCCATTTGTAGCTAACTTTGTGTTTATTGTATAATAAAGATTTAAGTAAAATAAATAATTATGAATAATGCGATTTATTTTAGGTTACTTTCAGGGAGTAAGAGTGAGACGCCGCTATACGCACCGTATGGCAGCGTACCACTCTCACAACCTACAAATATAAAAGAAATCGTAAAAAGTTGATGGCAAGGTCCCTGTACAGAAAAGCTAAGTAGCAGCTAGAACATTCTCCAAAAAATTCATATTGTTTACTCTTCGTGAGCAAGAAATAATGACATTAAAATTATACCTGAAAAATTATTTATGAAACAATTATTTAAATGGTTGAATGATAAAAACTTATAAAGTAATATGGAGTTTTTTGAAATGTTATAATAATAATTTAAGAAACTAATTCAGTACTGGAAATCTTATTATATTTTAATAATTCGCATACTATCTTTAAATTAGCTTAACTTGTTGATCCCAAATGTATTTTGTAACAACTTCTATACCATGTTAAAGGCAAATAAAATCTTATCTTAAGAAGAAATATTAAGCAAAAATCAAAAACTAATTTACTTTACGCTAACATTATTACTTTTGTATATTAATGCCAATACTGAAAGGGGAAATAATGTTAGTGAAGGTACAAAGGGATTGTGTTTCCTGTAACATTACAACGGTCATAAGTCAAACCGTACTCCTTTGTATTTTACAAATGTGTGTTTCTGTAGTATAATAATATCAATATAAAAGCAAAAGTGCAATTCACACGCCTATAAAATTAGCTTGACATTTCAATCGTTTGTACGATTTAATGACCGGATTGCGTGCGTAATAATTCTAATTTAGGATCGAGAACACGACCACAATTGTAGATATTATTATACGAAACTGCAACCTTTCCGATTGTTACAAATTCAATATTTCTTTAGCGGACCTTTCTCTAATGGTAGCCGATTAAATATGATTTATGAAAACACGTATAAAATTGGATTTAATTTTTGAGAAACACTGAGTTTTTCTTGCACTTGGAACTTAAATTTTGATTGTTCCTAAAACGTTTATAAACATATAAACTGAAAAAGTCGCGGGTACAAGTTCGTCATAAACCATTTCTAATGTCCCCACTGCTGGGGCACTGGCCTTTCTTACGGATGGATAAGGAGAATGGGCCATGACCCACTACGCGGGAATGGGGATTGGTGGGTTTTAACGACTCCAAATACAGCTGGAACCAACAGCTTTACATGCCTTGCGAAAAACGGAGGAGCTTGAGATAGTAAATTTTCGGTCACCCATCCCGTGACCGACCATTGAGAAAGTTGTTCAACGACCGCACGAACCACTGCGACACGGGCTTCTCAAGGGTGCAAGTTAGTTTTATCCAATTATGCATCTGCAATCTGCATGAGTACCTCGCGGGAGTTCCCGGTAGTCCACTGGCCGCGCAATGCCATTTAATGCCTAGCTGTGGGTGAGACGTTGTAAGCTTCTATATGCCTGCCTAAATTGAGCGCACGCGAATATCGCCTAAAAGTAGTCGACCAGGCTTCTTTTCTGGACTGTAGAACAAAGATGAGACGAAAAGAGATGTTGCACTACGTCTCTGGATGCGGCTTTGGATTGACTTTATGTAGTTAGTAAAATGGGCAGGGATTAATTATTAATCCAAAACAAAAACGGACATAATAATAAAATATAATTTTATAAATAATAATACTCAATAAAATATAATTTTATAAATAATAATACTCAATAAAATATAATTTTATAAATAATAATACTCAATAAAATATAATTTTATAAATAATAATAATAAAATATAATTATATTAATATGTCGGCGAGATAATACTACCATAGAAATAACGGTAAAGAGCAATAGCAATGATCATAGAGTAGGAGGTGACGAAGAATATCAGGCGTCGCTAACTCTCTGACACAACACTCACTGCAAATGGGCGACGCGCGAGGTATGGCTCTACTTGAGAAGCAGAAGATATCCGTTGCCGTGTCTACGTTACGTGGTCGGTGGAGTGTCTGTGATCTTGCAATAAAAAGAGCGTGCTGTATTTACAATGATTATAGTTTTGGAAGTCAAGTCATGGCCTACTGTAACTCATCTATTTCTTCGCCCGATTACTTACGCCTGCCGGGTTGGATACCTACAGCAGCTACTACTTATTGACTTCTGTCATAAGACATTGCAATAGAAAGCCCACATAAGGCCACCCTTATCCTATGTATTTATAATCTTCCCTGCTTTCTGATGTGGGCTCTATCCTTAGTTTAGTGTCTACAAATATTTCCATTTCTACTACCCTGACATTCATATTTATATTTGCTATTTCGTTTTCATTTCTATTCTGAACTCAGTAAACTCTGACTCTTACAAGTAATAAACAAGTTTTCTTAAAAGAAGCCTTCGAAACTGGTTGCGTTAATGTTCAAAACATGATAAGGTAAATATATTTAGTAATGTTTGAGTGAGATAAAAAGTTTTCCATCCGTCTAAGCCAGGGCACTGCCAGTTATTTATGTCAGTCAGCCCACTTTAATCCTTTTCTTTTTCATTGATAAGGGGAGCTTACCAACTTTCGAACTTTCCAGTTATTGCCCCTAGAGATAAGCAATGTAATCTTTCTTGATAATATCTCTTACAAAGGGGGCTTACGATTTGAACAACGAGTGAAAACTTTTTGTTTACTTTGTGAAGGAATTCAAATTACTTCAGTTATTATGGTATTCATGAATTTTCTTTCAAAAGTTGTGAAGGATTTTGACTTATCGCACCATAAAGCAACGCGTCTTTCACGGAAGCCGCGACCTCTATGTATCGCACTTATTACGTAGCTTTATTTGATTTCTTGCAGATAAATCAGGGATCGTGGTCTCAGCCACATGACACCCACTGCTGGGTATAGGCCTCCCCAAGGTTCTCCACGACGTTCGGTTATGCGCTCCTCGCATCCAGCGGCTTCCCGTGATCTTCAGGGATCGCGGATCAGGGATCAGGGGATTTTTTTTATTAATAAATTATTCCTATTTTTTACTCTGTTTTATAACAAAATTCAGAACACTACATACATGTTATATGTCTGATAAATAATAATATTTTTTTAAACATCAATTAATAATTTTAACGACGTAACTTATAAACTACCTTCAAAGTTCTAAGGGCTTCATTAGGATCGCAACATTCGCACGAAAAGTTCTCATATTAGGACAGGCGTCGAATACATACATATATTATAATAAATTATGAGACACTCAGCTAAACTTATTAATTTAATAAGGCAAGCGATACAATAAGAGAGAGTGCACAGGAGTAACTTTTGTCTCCGCAACTATTTTGTCTCTGTCATCAAGTCTACGGGCTTGTATGAGAGTACACGCATGTAGCGAACAGCCGGGAGAATTGGATGTCCGTGGGTTTGGAGGCAACCCTGCAACGCAACTGTTGCAACGACATAAGAGTTGCTAATTGCGGAAAATTGTACAGAAAAAGTTGTGTTGCAGTCGCTCTCATGTGCGCTACTTTGAAATCTCAGCGAGAAGACGGCGACAGAGACAAATTAGTTGCGAAGGCAAAAGTTGCTCGTGCGCGCAGTGTCTAACATGCCTAATGCTTGACAACGTGTGCCAAGGTTGCGTAGGATGGTCAATTAACATTGAACTGTGCTGTGCTTAGCTAACTGCCAGTGCTAGACAAATGAGACCAGAACTGTTACGAATCTCTTAAAAGAAGCTTGTTTTTTGACGGACGTTTTGTGACGTCTTCGCTCAATCATCGTTTCCAAGTTTGAAGTGTATCAAAATGTGACAACATTAATTAAAACAAAACCCACACAGAACGTTCTTATGATAGGATGGTTTTAACAGATGATGGTAGGCTCATAGGTCTCAGGGGCCAGATAATTCTAGGATTTGTAAGCAAATACGAACACGGTAAAACGAACACGGTGCGCAATGCTGCGGATTTTAACTTTAGTACCGCCCAACGGTAGAGTCCGGAGCAATTATGTGTGTGCTCTGTAGCCTTAGTTCTTAGGGCCCAGGGGCCTAATCCCGTTTCTGTTAACGGAACTTCAAGGTTGCTAGAGTAACTAATAGTAAAGAACAGACCTGTTAGTTTCAAATTAAATACGTTGAACTAGTGGACGTGAGATTTTAATCATTACGACGCAATCAATGACGTAATCAGCGGTAACGCAATTCCGCCAACATTTTAACGCTCATTTCACATTCAAAATCTAATATGTGTCTTCTATTTATGAAATCGAGATGCAGTTGGTACCTATAACTAAATGCAAGCGAGATATAAGGTGGGTATGCCAGTGCGACGTAATTATTATGCTGTCTAGCTTTTCACCGTACTGGTATCTTTAGATCTTTAGATTTTCGTCTCGTGATGTTTTAAACAAAGCATCATGACAAAGAGAGCAGTCTTGCACGTTTTCTTTGTGTGCTTATGAAGATAATTTATATTGAAGAGGGCATAAACTATTTGGAACATTATTAAGAAAACTTTATTATAAGTTTTGCATATTGGTCGTTATTTCGCTTTCAGACTGAGTACACTTACATATAAACTGCTTTTTACTATGCGAGTGGTTGTACGCGAGCATTTCGACTAAATTCCAGTTATTAAATTAAAGGATATCTTATAATTATGGCAATATCAATATATAATGTAATAAAAAAATGTAACTTTGTCAAAATGTTACATCGTTGAAACACCATTAAAACAATTATTTAGCCGACTGGAGACCTAATACTCGGACCTACTGTTTGAGCTAATATTCGAACAGTAGGCCTAGCACGAAAAACTTTCGAGTAAGTATCGAGGAAGTAACGTCAAAAAATGTATGACATATTGAGCAGCGTTCCTGACGTAAATGGAATTACATTTTCCTATACATCTTTTGACTTTACGTGCTCGATTCTACTTACTCGTTACTATTTCGATAGTTTTTCGTGCTAGCCCCACAGAATTCAATTCAGCAAAGCTCGGCGGTGATAAGTCACCCTTTCCGAGTGTCCCTTTTTAGGACCAGCTTTGGTAGACCTCCAAATCCCTGAGGAAACGCAAAGCATTAGGGTATGTTGATCGATCA
This sequence comes from Chrysoteuchia culmella, assembly GCA_910589605.1. Classification (NCBI taxonomy): domain Eukaryota; kingdom Metazoa; phylum Arthropoda; class Insecta; order Lepidoptera; family Crambidae; genus Chrysoteuchia; species Chrysoteuchia culmella. The sequence continues at coordinate 11,383,499 of OU342651.1, read as the reverse complement.
CTTAATATTTGAATTTTTCATTAAGGTAACAGGAAGCAGTGACCTGAAAATGGAATTTTAGGATTGTTGTTTTCGTTTTTCAAATTTAGTATGAAAAATTCACTTCATTCAAAAGATAAGTATGACGTGATAACAAAGGCTTTTATTGCTTCAGACGATGTTATCTTCGGATATAACATCGTTAAACATCATATTAAAATTCTAAAATCATATAAAAATAAAAATCAAACATCAAGCGTCACATAACATCTTTGCATATAACCTCGCCTATTCGTCGGTTTGAAAACGTGCTAGGCGATTGCGTAAAGTTTTCGTATTCATTTGACAGTTCGTAATGTATAATAATAAATGTCATTCCATACAAATTGCAGCCGATCGAATACGCTATGAACTGTCAAATGAATGCGATTACCTTACGCAAACGCACCCTTATTTGGCGCAGAGGTACTAAGCCCACCTTCTGCGCCCGAGGTCCCGGGTTCGATCCCCGGACAAGACAATATTTGTGTGCATGAACATGTCTATTTGTCTTGATTTAGGTATTAAGTATGTACTTAATATTAAGTTTATATTTTAAGTATTAAAGTTTATATTTAGTTAATTTAATATATTTTAATCTAATATTAAGTATGTATATACAAGAAAAAAGTATAAAAGTATGTTTATCCGTTATCTAGTATCCATAACACAAGTTCTTCATAAAACTTAACGCGGGCTAGATAATCGGTGTGTTTGTATGCAATAATTTATATAGTGCCCGAACCTGCGCGATATACCTATACTTTTTAAGTACACTAGTAACTAGTTAAAAACAAAGATATTTATTAAACAATATAGAAAGTATTTTTTTTTTTATCCTTAAAAGTTCAAATAGGTAAAATGTAAAAAAAAGCTCTATGTATTTTTTTTTTTGTAAATGTTTCGTTATTATGTCTCTTAACTAGTCCATGCATTGTCGTCCTGACTATTAAAGTCATATTATCCAGTTACTGTCGGTACTTAAAAAATATTCTATGTGTGAATGTAGGATAGGTATACCAAAATATACCTTAATCTACCAAATTTATCAATCCAATTCAATCACTCAACAACTAAATGCAAGAGTGCAAAGAGCAAATTAATTCTTTACCAACACAAAATTGTTCTGTTCTAAGATCCTACTTCTATCCTACTAATATTATAATAGCAAAAGTTTGTGAGGATGTTTGGATGTTTGTTACTCTTTTACGCAAAAACTACTGAACAGATGATGATACATTTTAAAATTTACCATCATCATTATATAAAAATAGAATTGAAAATGCAAAAATTATAAATTATTGGCTGTTGCAGCTTAATCGATCGTTAAACATCTAAAAAGATGTTTCTTTTGAATGCAAGGATCCTAACATTGATGTGACAACGATGGCCTACAGCGTATTAAAAATATAAAATTATTAGAGAATTTCGACGGTGGTCCGCTAGTCTCGGTAGCTCAGCCCCTAGCATGACCGCCAAAACGCGATATGATATAGCGTTTTATCCACACTCAAACGTCAAAACCCATTGTCTTTTGACGGTGGTTTAAACGTGATTGAAATTGAATTGATTGAGATTGAACGCGGTTAAATGTGCAGTGGTTAGAGCATTAGACCGGATTTCCAAAGGACGTGGTTTCGAGTCCCTGAGAATTCACTTGTGGCCGAGTTGTTTTTCCAATATTTTTCTATTTAAAATTTATCATCATCAGTATAAAAATAGCATTGAAAATGCAAAAATTATAAACGGATTTGGTTGAAATTTGGCACAGAGATAAAAGATAGCCTGGATTAATACATAGATTACTTTTTTATCCCGATTTTTCCACGGGAACGGGGACCGCGTGCGTATTATATTTTTTTTTTTTAACTAGCGGCCGCCCACGTTGTTCCCTTTCCTGTGGAAATATCGGGATAAAAAGTATCCTATATTTTAATCCAGGCTATCTTCTATCTGTGTACCAAATTTCATCAAAAAGTAACAAAACTTCCAAAGATCTAAACATCCAAACATCCTCACAAACGATCGCATTTGAGAAAGAGAGAGAGAGAGAAACATTTTATTGACCAAAAACAACACAATTATTACTAACATTATAACAAAACCCATTACATCAATGGTCAATTAGGTCCTGCCTCAGCTTTGTAATATTAGTAAGAGTAAGATAGTAAGATATTGTAAATATTAAAAATACCTTAAATAAAAAATTCCACAAAAAAATCCCATTTCTTCTTTATTTAAACTTGTCTGAAAAATTTAGGTAGGTACTGGTTTGTGTAGTACTATTTGATTTTACCGTTTAATCAATGAGTATATATTTTTTTAACTGAAATATGAATCAATCTCTGAGTAAAACACAACATTCGACCAGTAGGCCTAGCACGAAAACTTTCAAGTAATGTATGACATATTGAGCAGCGTTCCTACAACACGTAAATGGAACTACATTTTCCTATAATTTTTTTGAGGATACTACCTCGACACTATTTCGAAAGTTTTTCGTGGTAGCTCTACTGTGTCCTTATTCTGCTAATGGTTGGTCATTATCATATTCCAATCGTGTTTCAATTGTAGCGCTTTATTATTTCACAATTTTTAAAGGTAGAAGAGGTCCCGTGCCTACGCTAATAAGTCAAATGCTCATCACCTTTTACAAAATGCTGCCTTTTCTCGGTGCAGGGACGTTACTTATTGAGAAGTTCTCCCGGTACTTCATCATCAGCTCCATTTTATCACTTGGATTGAGTCGAGCATAAATTGCTTATGAACCACATTAAAGTAATCGTATCACTTCCGTGAAATGCTAAGTATTTAACACTTCCGATGATCATTTGTGGTCTTCATAATCAGTTCCACTTCACCAAATGATGCTTTCCGGAAGCATATGCATGAGTAACTATAGAAAACACCAACATCGCTATAGGAGTGCCTATAATATTTGAAGAGTTCTCAGGATTTTTCCAGGATCCCATCATCAGATCCTGATATGATGACATGCTATAAATCCCTTTCAAACAAAAAAAGAATTACTCAAATCGGTCCAGCCATCTTCGAGCAATCGAGTACAAACATAAAAAAAAATAAAAAAACAAGATCCGTCGACTTGAGAACCTCCTCCTTTTTTGAAGTTTGTTAAAAAAGCAATAGATACACGATTAAAACACGATTGAGATTCAATTCAGACACATTTTTAGAAGTATTCACCTGCTGTTTGGCGCAGTATGGTAAGCAGGACTATTACCCTTCTGCGGAATCAATTTCAGCACAAGACAAATACTTCTATACATGGATAGTTAATGTCTTGGTCTGGTCGTTGTATATATGTTATATATTTATGTTATAAGTACCTATGTATTTACAAAAAGAATTAAATTAAGTATGTTAAACCTAACCGTGGGCTAGTTGTAAGAAAATAATTAATAGAAAAAACACTCTCTGCACTATCACTTACGTTTTAGTATTAAAATTATAATTTTCTTTGAAAAAAAATGTACACTCACCAGCCACGGAAATTAATAAATAATGTCAAACTCTCCCACTGGTCCCAATGTACCACGGGCAGAAGGTAAAGTTACTCCCCTCTATGTCTTCTTTGACAGCTAAATTCGATTACAAATAATTAGAGCCCCTCTAGTCATGACCCTTAGTATTTCCGCAGATAATTGTCTCAATGAATATATGCCTACTGCTTTGTACAATCGGGGAACTTCCCGGTTAATCAGTTTTTTTTTAAAAAAAGTTAATTCAAAAAGTATTAGACTTATAGAAAACGTTTATATCACAAATAATAGAGCATAATAGATATTTCATTTCATAAATCAAATATTTCTTTAACCTTAAACCTTAAACATTTATTAGAATAGGTAGTGTGTTGTTTTAGATTGGCTGGTTATGATTTAGCAACAACTTATTGTTTAAAAATATGGTAACAATAGAGGTGCTAGATATTAAATGTTTTGCACAAGACCATAGCTTTGAGTGTTGTGGCGTAAAAGTGCTTGATTATAATATTTTTTAATATGCCTCACCGAACCCCTAATTCAAATGTGACGTCATTCCTCTCACAGCTGGATGAGGTGCTGTACAAGTACACGAGCAATTCTAAAGCACATATTGTACTGGCTGGAGATTAAAATATAAATACTTTGTAAGTGCCAAGTACTACTAAATTACCTGGTAGATATAGTAAACAATTACAATTTAATATTGCACATTAAAGAACCAACCAGAAAAAAAAAAATGTATTGACCATATAATGAGCTATTTATATAAAGCATAAATGGTGATCTACACCATTTACATTTGTCAGATCATAATACAGCACAAAAGATCTATATTCCTATCAAAAAGGAAATACTTTCACCTCATAGTTATGTATTAGTATATTAGCATTAAGGATTACAATGAAAAAAATTACAATTGTTTTTACAAAGTTTATCCTTTGAAGAAGTACTTAACGAGACTGAAATTCAAATTCAGCTATGTCTTTATTCCATAGCAATTTGACAACATTATATAAATTATGCTTCCCAGTTATAAAAATAAAACGATCAAGTATTTATAAAAGACCAAAATGGATAACAAAGGGTATAGTTAAAAGTTGTAAAACAAAGCGTCTATTGAGATATCAATATTACTCTTCAAAATCACCTAACAAAAAAGAAAAATACAGATCGTATTCCAAAACGTTGCGTAATTGTTTGAAGGTATCACAAAAGTTATACAAAAATAAACTAATAGTTCATTCAAAAAATAAATGTAAAATGACATGGAACATTAGCAAAAATGAAACAGACTATATTGAAAATAATGAATTTATAAATGAAATTAAAATTAACGATAAAATAGTTGATAATCCGACAGAAATTGCTAATGAATTTAATATTTCTTTCACAGAATCGACAAATAATGAAAGAACTTGCTGAAAAATACTAACAAGAAGTTTATTGCAAATAGTATTTTCTTGGAGTCACTCAGTATCAATGAAATAATGCAATAATAAAAATAAAATGCCGCGGGATACGACAAAATCTGCACAAAAGTGATTAAATATTGTGTTAACGAACTTGCAGAACCTATTACATATCTAGTGAATGTTTCCTTAGAGACAGGTGTTTTTCCGGATCTTCTAAAAATAAATATAATTATATTATTAAATAAACCACTCTTTAAAAAAGGCATGAGAAGCGTAATGGAGAATTATCGAACAATAACTTTGGCGCCCGCCAATTACTATCAATATTTTTTGAATCGGCTATGAAGAAGAGGCTGGTAAGCTTCATTACAAAATTTAATATCTTAAGGTCAGAGCAATTTGTATTTCAGAGTAAAAAATCAACAACATTGGCAATTTTTAATTTGGTGCAAAATATAGCTGATAATATTACCGCAAAAACACCTACGTCTGTTGTATTTTTTTGTCATGAAACGCCATCTCCATCTCTCCATTACTCCATCGCACGTTACATAATCTAGGAATTAGGAGCACAGCCCTAGACTGGCGAGAATCCTACTTGAGTACAGGAAAGCAGTAGAAATAAATTATTTGGATAAAGATTCTATAGTCTCATCTTGAGAATCGGAATTTATTGTTAATACCGCATGTATTAACAATAAATTCCGATTCCGTGTGCCTCAGGGGAGTGTGCTGGGCCCGCTATTATTGCTGCTATATATTAACGACCTCCCAGAGGTAACCACTCATAGGTGCGTATTATTTGCGGATGACGTGTCGGTGATCATACCATATAAAAATAGTATTAAGTATTATGAAAATGACGTAAATAATAATATTGACAACATAATAAAATTGCTTAAATTTAATAACTTGACTGTAAATTTACAAAAGACTAATTATATACAATTTGCAACAAATAGACAAAATAAATTTAAACTTAATGTTAAATATGATGACAAATCAATTAGTGAAGTGAGTGATACAAAATTCCTAGGCGTTTTACTCCATGACAATTGTGGTTGGAAACATCATATAGAACTCATCAGAAATAAACTAAGCCGCTACGTGTTTGTGTTAAATAGGCTTAAAGAGACTTTTACAATTTCGACAACTCTCGCAGCATATCATGGCTATATTTCGTCCTTGCTGCGATACGCGATTTTAATCTGGGGAAACTCAAAAGACATTGATAAGCTTTTTAGAACACAGAAGAAATGTATAAGGGCAATATGTGGCTTTTCACCACGTGAGTCTTGCAGGCCTTTATTTAAATCACTAGGAATACTGCCTCTACCATGCTTATATATTTTTGAAGTGGCAAACTTCGTAAAAATAATTTAGAACTTTTCAAAACCCGTAATATTTATAACAATAGAAATGTAAGTAACCCTGATATGCTAATATATAATAGTATGCCAAAATTAGAGTTGTACCAAAAGCAATGTAATTGTATGACTGTAAAAATATATAATCTCTCTGTAGCATAATTGGTTAGTGCATTGGGCCGGATTCCCAAGGATGTGGGTTCGAATCCCGTCAGGGCGACATGAGACTAGTTGCTTTTTTCTGGTATATTTTCTTATATATAATGGTATATAATGCTTTACCTAATGCTTTAAAAGGGCTACCTAGTAAATAATTTAAAGCAAAATTATTGACATGGCTTATGGACAAGAATTTTTATAAAGTCAGTGACATGTTTATGAAATGATTTAAGTAGTTTTAATAATTCTATTAATGATAATGATTGTTTAATGACTTTTATTGTTTAACATTTTCATAATTTATTAATATTGTAATGTTGTAATGATATATGACCTTTTCCTATCAATTTTAAAAAATCGTAGGTAAATTTTTGTTTTTGTAATGTCATATTACTTATATTTAATAAAAAAATATTTTTAATCAATATTTTTTGTACTTTTAAAAATTGCATGCCTCCAATGGTAAAATATGAGGTTATTTTCCATATTATGTTAACATCTCTTGTACCATATTTTTGCAATAAATGATTATGATTAATACTTTCCGAAATATCGTTTCTCAAAAAAACTGTACTGATCAGCCGGGAAGTTTCCTGACTGTACATGTAATAATCAGAAATTAAACGCCTCCTCCCGCCAAGCTATTATTTCAAAGAATAACACAAAAGATTATTCAAATCTCCAATAATTACAATAGAGAAAACTGAACTTCGTTAATTAATAACAAATTAGAAATTTATAAGCGACGAAGTTTGCCAAGGTGTACCCTAAGTTTCTAAAGTTAGAAATTGATTCGAAATCTGTGAGGCGAACAATTCCTTTGTTTGAATTCGTCATTTTCAGTTGTTGAATAATTTATTGTTTCGTGGATACGTTGTTTAGTTAGGTCAGGATGATGCTGTGATGGAACAAGCGTCTTGTTTTGGTTTTCAAACTTTAGAATGATTAATGAACACGGGTACATGTCAAACAATAACTCTTTGCTCACCTACAACCCACATAGAATATTAAATTAGTTTAAAACATATGTAGTTACTCAAGTACTCGATCATTTGTCTCGAACGTTTGTAACGGCTGTTTGTTACTCTGTGGCTTGTACGATCTATATTAGAGTTATATTCAAACTTCATCTAAGTCAAATAAGTTTTGAGTAATATATGAGCTGTGCTTTCCAGTTAATGCTTATTTTAGTTTATCAATTATATTTCCGTATCTTATATTTCTTAACTAGTTGATGCCAGCGATTTTGTATCTTGTAATGAAAAAAAAATCCCGTACCTCTGATTTTTATATATCAACAAATAATGCCCATCACACTAAACGACTTTTGCTAAGGTACCATTTCCTTATCTCTTATAGTTAAGCTGGTCCTCTTATAGTTAAGCTTCCTGCATCAGGTTTTCAAGATTTCAAAATAAATTATGGCCAGACCTGGTAGCTACATGCTACAAAAGTTTTATTCAAATCCGTTTAGTAGTTTCCGAGATTAGCGTGTACAGATAAACAGACACATAGACAAACAGAATGACAAAAAATTAACATATATTGAAAAGCATGTTCAAAAAACTATATTGACACATACTATTTCATTTCATCCATTGAACTCACGTCTCGTCGCCTTTTATAGTGAATATCAGTCCAAAATGTTAATTACCTAAAAATTCAAATCGGTGTATTGTTGCTTTCATTTCGATAAACATAAAGATAAAAACTTATTTTTTTTTAGTATTCTACCTACTACTGTAGTGCCGTGCGGTGACGGCCCAAGAATACAAGTGTCACCACTCCTTTACATGCCTGGGATGTCGTAAGAGTCGACTAAGAGGCTCAACGCATTGAACACCTGTGCGAGAGAAGGAAAACTTGAAACAAACCCTCTACCAACCCCTCTGGCCAGCGTGGTATCAGTAGGCTAATAACCTCCTATGAACACCAGAATAGGCGTGATCTAGGAGAGGCTTTTGTCTAGCAGTGGACGTCCACAGGCTGATGATGATGATGATGATGATGACTGTAGGTACAATTGTGTAATATAGTGTATTGAACTATTCATCTTTTATCTTTCTAGGCTTTGTCTTTGATTTAAGACACTAAGTTACTTAAGTTAAATTGATCTTCATACTTAAACTATCGATTGGTACCTTAAAAGTACAAGATGTCATTTTTCTCATTTAAGTTGGTTCGATTCCCGGTACAGGTAAGTGATTTATTAAAAATCTATTAATCCAGATTAACTTATTTTTTAAATTATAGGTTTCCTTTGAGTAAAATTGGGCTTACATCAATATTTAAGGTACTTTCCCTCCAGCTACCGCCTTTTTTGTACCCTGTATATGAATCCCATGAATTAAAATCAAATATAAAATATTATTTAAGTAATAATATTTTATTTAACCATCAAACAACTAGCCGAACTTTTAAAAGCAGACACAAAGCCAATATACAGTTTAAATATTGAACACGAGAGGAGTAAAGTTCATTTCGAATACATTATGTAAAAAAAACTATATAAAACGGTCGGATTTTAATAAGTTACGTGGGTCCTCTACCATGCGCGGGGGAAATCAATGAACCAGACTCTCAGTGAGCTCGCTGACCCAATAAAACATCAATGTCGTCCAGCAAAAATTATAACGAGGAAAAATAAAACGCTACATTTTAAAAGCTAGCCAATTTTGATTAAATTTAATTAAAAATTCGGATGCGGCGACGGAAAACGGGAAATTCAACCGTTATTCCGCCGGTTTTGAATTTAAATATTGAAGTACTTCTAATTATGGAGGTTTTTTGTTAAGGAGATTTGTCCGTTTTTGAGTAATTATGTGCAAAAAATTAATGCGGTTTAAATTTATTTTAGGTTGTTTCAGATTCAAAAAATATATATTATATCTGGCTTAAAATCTGAGCAACGGTGATTAATATAATTTCAGTATAAACCTATTCAAATTCTGAGTTCTAAGGATAGGCAGAGAGGATAAGAGAGTAATAATATCTTGATTATTCTCTGTTGTTCATTTGCTGTGAAATTGGAAACGAATATAACTTCTAAAATGTCAAATATAGGTGCCTACCAAACGTAGATAGATACCTATCTTTATAAAATTTTAATTATTATTAATAGTTAGTAGAAATAATATGTTTTATTATCAGTTTTACTACCTAAACATCCTACAAAAATTATGAGTCTGAAACAAAATCATTATGTTTGTATTTAGTATATAAGTCTCGGATCAACTCAACTCTCCAATGTGTATAATTCGTCTCAGTAAATAGCAAAAGCAGTATGTCAAGTCCCTCTCTTTTTAGCACTTTCATATTAGAAGTAAAAAACCGTGTGGCGCACACATAACAAGTAAATACAGTAGTAGCTATTTGGGCTCGACACGACGCTGCACAGCAAACCTCATTATCTTGACTTGGCATAACGACTGTTATCAATGACAACAGCTGGAACCGACGGTTTAACGTGCCCTCCGAAGCACGGTCAGTTGTAATGCTACTTTACAGTCACGCATCCGACACCTGGCAGACCGAGCGTTGCTTAAGAAACGTGATCCAATACGATCAGTCTGTCAAGCGCCGCCACGAGCGCTTCACCTCATTATTTGGTGCGTGTCTTGGTAAGTTAAGTGCTAGTTATGGGAGTTACTGTTTTAGGTTTTACATGTACTGTGAGTCTCCTGTCGTGCCAAGTCTCCCGCCACAAATGCTTCATGGTGGCACCCGAGGGCAACGTAAAACGTCTATAAGATCCATACCCACCTGAGCAGCGCCGATAAATAAGTAACTTACTCCCACCCCTATGGGACAATTCATTCTATTTATGAGACGGACAGAAGATGTTCAATTTACGTTGATTTCAAGATAAGAGAGCTAGGTAATTAAGTATGTCGTATTAAATAGCATAGAAACAATCAACTATCAAGATCAGGGTTTTCTGACGGAAATTGTTCATGGCATGGATGTTATGTGGAACACCTTTTGAATTGATTCTCATGTGCTTACTAATCATTAAGGCCTTCATGGATTGCAATTTGTAAACGATTTGCTTCGCCGAACATATGAAATTCATAGAATTATGGATCGTAACGACCGATCGTAACGACCAAAAGTTTGTGTGTGAGCACCAAACTGTGAACGATCGGTCGTTCGTGGTTGTGGTCGTATGCCCTTGATGCCCTTTCTATAATCTCCCTCGTTACTGAGAATCATGATCACCATCGGATTTGCAACTTTCATGATTTATTTCTACCGGCGGTCTCTTGCCATAAACAAAATATTATTATGATAACAATTTGCCAACGATGGTATGGTGCAAGATTCAAATTATTTGATATAGCATTGTTCGCCATAGTCAATGACAATTTGTAAACACGACAAAACCAAACGAGAACACCCACGGCAATAACTTCGAGAATTACTTACAACGAGAAACTCGAATTCTGTATTACCGAGCACACGAGCTCTGGTAAAAAAAATACATCAGTGAAAATTGTTTCCCGCCTGGAGGAAGAATGCTTGCGAAGATTACTTTCGCTGATCGTCCGCGGCGGCCGATTTTCTTAGTTTATGGGACGAACGGGTGGAACGAGGAGCGAATAGTTCATTCAGCGGGAATAGAACCTTTTAGTGGTCTACGGCGCAAATTGGAAAGTGTGAAGTCTGCGAGATAGCTGCCGTCATTTGTTTCGTAAATATTTACGAACTTTTCCCAGGTTGGTTTTTCACTGTCTTCGGTCGAATACAGTGATTGTTTTTGTCTAGCTAGGGGGAAAGTTATTGAATGAAAAGCTATGCGTCAAGGAATATCAAAAGTTTTTATGCAACTCAGCTCGAAACGCAATTTTTTTATTGATTCAGTGAACATATTAATCAAAATAATCCAATCAATTGATACGTAAATAGAAATTAAACGAACACAAAATTCAGAAATCACGAGTATCACATCATCACATTAATCTTTAAATTCAGCATTGAATTTCGATCAGATTTCGAAGTAAGTAGCGTAAACACTTATGATAGGTACGATAATAACATTTAGGCACTAAAAACACACAAAATTCATTATATTACTGGATAGGGATTGAGCGGGTACAATCATTATCCACTGTACCATCCAACCATCCGAACTTTTGGATTAAGACAACTCTCAAAAAGTCTCCTCCAAAGAAACAGCTTCCCAATTAACCAAAACCTTACGAACAGGCGTAAAAACTCAGCCCTTTTGTGGTACAAAATAAAACGGGGTATTCGTTACAGCCAGATTCGTGCCAGTTAGGTCCCGACCGCCGTGGCATTCAAGCACAAAATGGAAAAACCGGAAAGGAGGCCCCAAGGACTGCGCCAAGCTCTTTATGTAAATGTGTGCTCTACAAAAGGTGGAGTAATGTGAAAGAGAGATTGGGACGTCGTTTTCACGGTCCGACTTCGACGCGATACGCAATTTTAGAAATAAAAATTTAAGCCTAGACTTGGAAGACAACCAAATGAAAATCAGTGTTCAAAGAGATTTTTATAATAAACTTTCACTTTTAATTTTCAGAATAAAATATTTAACGAATTTGTATTGTGAATCTCTCTGCCCGTCTTTTAGATTTTGGTATAGATATAAATACAAAAACAGAGCACAAGAAAAGGATCATAAATAGCATGGTATGGATTTAGTAAGCACTAAAAGAAGGAATTGCACCACACTGTGTTGGCACACCACCACCACATTCTGGCACAGAGTTTTTTTTTCCAAAAACCGGACATGCTTGTTTAATCCAATCGTTTTATAGAGTGACTTGATACAAAAGCCTAACTAAAACTACCATTTAGAATACTTGCATAATTTTTTTATTTTGCATTTTACAATGCTACATTTGTGTGATAAATATTAAACAAGAAAATATACTAGAATATATCTTAATTGAATTACAGTTCCGGTTTTTCTCCGGTGTTTGTCCGATTTTTGGAAAAAAAAACACTGCATAAATAAAATAAAAAATTGTTTAGTTTTCAATATTTCTCAACGGTTAACTATAACAATATGAGGGATAAAGTACTTATCACATCACTACACTCGAGATAGATTCACTAGAAATATCCACGTAGTAAACTACACGTGCACCTATTAAAAACTTTTTTTAAGAAACAGAAAAGACTGAGGGGGATTAAAATAATTGAAAACATATAACTATTTTAATATTAAACATGTAGATATCAGTATCATGTGAAATCAAAATCTAAAATGATTTTATAAGTTTGATTTGCTACCAAATATAATAAACCAAAACATTATCAAAAGCCCTAATAATGCATATAGTTATTATTAAATATCTGCTGAATTAGTTACCTTCCGAGAAATAATATTCATTTGGTGTTTTAGTTTACGTAACTTAATATAATTATGAAACATGTTTACTATATTATATTTATCGCTTAAACAAAAATAACGATCAAAAGCCACTATATCTTAACCACAACTTCATAAAAAGTTGATGAAAACGGAGACCAACTTGATTAGGCAGGTAATTTCATTAAAACTGACCTGGCATCAATATGAAAGTTGGTAGTAATGAGAAATCTTTATATAATGGTTGTTATTTACTTATATTCGTAGATCTTTCAAGTGTGAGATTTTATGTAATTTAAAATAGGTCAACGGTAAATGGTCTTACGAATTGTCATCAGGGTCACGTGTCCTGACGCGACTTTACCATTTTTACCCATCCCAAAAATTTAAAACTCTGATGTACACAAAGCCGCTAAAGAAGTTGTCACTTCAACAATAATCTGAATATTTCATGTTAGGTCACGAAATATCCAATTACCTAATTGATGTAATCTATAGGCTTCTCACTATATGTTCACATTATATGTTTGTGCATTGTAGTCGTGGGTCATGCTATTTGGAGGAGCACAAACTTGTGTTAAATAGGTTACATAATAGTATTGTAGGTGCCTTATGTGACGCGCCAACTAAAACAAAAAAACGGCCTTGTAAAAAGATTCAAAATAAAAATGGGCATCTTTGTGGATGGAATAAGCATGTCCACGAAGCTCATGAGGTTGCCAGGCTTAATTTTAAGATATGGGTTTTATACAATCGACCATTATCGGGAAAAATCTATGAAGATATGAAGGTATCTCGAATAAAGTTCAAAAGTAGATTAAAATGGTGTCAGCGTAACCAAGACCAACTAAAAATGGACGTTCTAGCTACACACCGGACGGCAAAAAATTTAAATCATTTTGGAACGCTACTAAGAAGTGTGATATTAGGCCTGGCCCCCCTATGAACGTTGATGGGGAAAGTGATCTAATAAAGATTGCCAATGCATTCATGAGTCACTTTAAAGTACACTCACCTTTGGGTCCGTCAGTCTCTGCTAGACACTTTGTCGTCGTGTGGGGGAGGTGAACCGCTGTTATGCATAACCGCTAAACATATAAAAACCGCGTTAATGAAAATAAGCGGCGGCAAATCTCCCGGACATGACGGTTTAAGTGTGGAGCATTTGAGGTATGCTGGCGATCACCTACCGAGAGTACTAGCTGTGTTCTTCTCAATGTGCATAAGTCACTCATACCTGCCACTTGACTTGATGAAAACTATAATAGTGCCCATTGTAAAGGACAGAACTGGTGACGTCTCGGACAGTGGGAATTATCGCCCTATCTCATTGGCAACAACAATTGCTAAGGTGTTGGACAGTGTGCTTAACACTGAATTAGAAAATCATTATAACATTCAAGATGCACAGTTCGGATTTCGGCCTGAATTTTCTACTGAAAGCGCGATTTTAAGTCTTAAGCATACTCATCGTGGAACTGAGCAGCATGCGTGTTGGATGTAGCATTGATGGCATAAGCATAAATAATATAAGCTATGCTGACGATATGGTGCTGCTGAGTCCTACGGTGGGTGGCCTGAAGGAAATGTTGAATGTCTGTGAGGAGTATGCTGCGAAACACGGCCTTAAATACAATACTAAAAAGACCGAGTTCATGGTCTTTGAGGCTGCTGGTAAATGTCCCGATAATACAACTAATATTACCCTTAATGGCGTGACCATTAACCGTGTCATGACATTTAAATATCTGGGACATATTATAGCTAGCAACCTCAAAGATGATGCCGATATTGAGCGGGAGCGTAGGGCTCTGGCGGTTAGAGGTAACATGTTAGCCCGCAGATTTTCTCGTTGCACGGAAGACGTTAAAGTCACACTTTTTAAGGCATACTGCCAAAGCTTATACACGGGAATCTGTGGGTCAAGCATACCAAAAAATCGCTGGAGACTCTGCGAGTCCTTTATAATAATGTATTTGGAATGATGTTGGGCCTACCTCGTTATTGCAGCGCGTCTGGCATGTTTGTGGAGTACCAAACTGATGGCTTTGAAGCCATCATTCGTAAAAAGACCGCTTCCTTAATCAGTAGAGTTAGAGATAGTCCCAACAGCATCCTAATGACTCTGGCTAATCGAAACACTTCCCCGCTATGGAAGTGTCTTGTGAATAAAATAATAGCCACGGGAACTTACCCACTCCTTTGAAGGCCATTGTAAAATGCAAAATTAAAAATTTATAAGCGATATCTATTTTGACAATTATCATTCTTACCTCAAGAGATTATGAAAACAGTTACTGTTGAAGAGTTTTGAATTTAGACTACAGAAACGTGCCAGGATTTGTCTGGATTATATCACCGTATTATGTACTTCTTTATTAGCCTAAACCCGTTTTGTAAATCGTAAATCCACACTAGAAATAACTTTTACCGGCTGTCTATCCGGACACCGGAGCTCCCTAGAGTTCAGCCTTCCGGAAGACCCGGCAATATCCTTCCAGAATATATAGTACAATGGTCATGAGATGCTAACGACAGGATTTCACCATTATCGGGGTTATTCCATTGTTAATCTTTATTAGTGTCAAATGGTTGGAAATTCGTGAAGTAAAATAATATTATGATTTCACATTTGAGATTATTACATGCATAGATTTTAAATATAATAAAGATGATTATTCTTTTTATGATTTTGTAATTTTTGCATTTTTCAATGCTATTTTTATACTTATGGTAAATTTTTTAAATAGAAAAATATTGCAAAAAATTAACTCGGCCACAAGTGAATTCTCAGACGGGAATCGAACGAAAAGGGAAAGGTCGCCCTTTGGAAATCCGGTCCAATGCTCTAACCGCTAAGTCTCGGTAGCTCAGCGGTACCATGATTATTCTTCCTTTACTCATTGAATAAGTATTTAGTTCGTCGTGGTTATTTTTAACCGACTTCACAAAAAGGAGGAGGTTATCAATTCGTGCGTTTGTTTTTTTTTTTATGTGTGTTACCTCAGTACTCGGTCATATAAGAACCGATTTAAATAATTCTTTATACTTTCAAGTTGGTCCCATTGTCGTCAAGACAGGATCTGATGATGGGATCCTGGAGAAATCAAGGGAACTTTTCAAATGTTATAGGCACACCTACTTTGATTCGGTGTTTTCTTAAGTAACTCATGCAGTTGCTTCCACAACACCATTTGGTGGTGAGAAACGGATGATGAAGACCACACATGGGAATCAGAAGTATTAAATACTAAATAAATCACGGGTGCGATATGATTCCTAAGCAATTATGCTCCTCACGATGGACATGGTAAAAAGTACTGAGCGTATCTAACACAAAAAATTAAAAATAATTTAAGAAAAAAATGGTTAACTATTCTATGGAAATTGAGTCACTGTAAAAAACCTTTCTCTATATATTTTTCACATAATAATCTATTAAATACTGTTATAGTTCTAGTTTTTCTAAGTTAACTTGTTTTTGTAGCATCGATTGAGTAGGTACTTTATAAAAGCTAAGGTCTGCTAGCCGTGATGAGTCTGAATAGACTACCTTTTCACACCTGAATTGCTAAAACAATTTTGAAGAATTTCACTATGGGCTTACGTAGTCTTCCTCAATTTTGCAGGTCATTAACGTTTTAAGGGATCGGGGAAAATTTTCAACCCCGCTTGTTAATCAAATAATAACAATAAGAAAAATTAAACAATAGTAACTTATAATACTTAGACGGTGTTTGGTCTTCACAGAAGATACAGTCACGAGTTAGCATTGTATTGTATTAACAAACCTTATGTAGATAACATAGGTAGTTTAATAAGATACATAAAATGTAATCGCCAACCCAATTTGTGATACAAAAATACGCCCAGAAAATTGCAAATGACCATCAAATAGCGACAAGGGACGAGCAATGGTTGTACCGAATATCTATACCGGTTCGTCCCAAGAGATTGACCTTCCGGAAGATATGCCAATATCCTTCCCGGAACGTGTTACTACAATACTCGTGATATATTAACGATATATATCCGCTTTTATCGTATTACCTTTTATTTTTGTCCAATAAAAATGTATTTTGATATTCACTTAACAATTTGATTTTAACCTTTTGAATTGACATATTTTGCTTCTCTAATTAGCAGTAGGTACTCACATTTTACAAATTGCATTCATAAAGGCGTGGCTATTGCTTCGAAGTAAAAATAAAATGTGAAAAAAAAATATGTATGGAATCCTACTGATTTATGTGATGATGACGTTTTTACATCTTTATATTATTTTAATTATACTACTGTTTTCTGATACAATCTGAATAATATACACAGATATAATGGAAAATGAAATGTTATTATTGTAAAAAAAAATTAACTAATTTGATAGAACGAACAAGACGACATATTTTTTGACATAAAAAAATACAATGTAGGTATTTCACAGAATTTTAATTAGTAATTGTTTGAGTTAGATCCCATTTGTTTTCTTTGTCTAATCATCCAATTTCACATTGAAATATGAAGCTCTGGCTACGAATTCTGTAATAAATGGCCGCTTACTTGGAATTTATAATTAAATTTTGCCTAATTTTCTCTTTATACTATGCGACGAAGTGTGCTCTGCTTACGGCAACGTCAACTAAAATATGTTCTTAAATTATTATTTTTTTGCTAAATTATAATTTGTAAATTTTAGTATTATTCTCTTATGAAGCGTTTTTAATTATACGAAAACAAATGATTGTTTTATGAGATGCAGAAAAAAAATTATTTTTATGAGTTCCATTGAAAATTAGTGTTTGAAAAAGTAATTTGTTATAACTAATTAACAGTACTAATATAGTTTGAATTTTGTTATCCAATGCTATTATGAGAAACGAATTAACTATTTGCTTTAAAGATTGAGTTTTCTATATTTTATGATTTTTGATGTTTTGTTGAGTTTTCTATATTTTATGATGAATTTTAAATACAAAAATATTGGAAAATTCAACTTGGCCACAAGTAAATTCTCAGACAGGATTCGGACCCGCGACCTTTGGGCATCCGGCCTATTGTTCTTACCATTGAGCTACCGAGACGAAGTCTCGAATCCCGTCTGAGAATTCACTTGTAGCCGAGTTGATGTTTTCCAATATTATTCTTTATTTTTTTGGCAATTTATTTTTCACCTCACACGCTCTGAAAAGAAGGTTTTGTCAATCAGTTTAGGCGTAGAAAATCGCTTTTTGCAGCCTAGCGCGGCGAAGTACTTTTTTAAATGAATACCTAAAAATATGTCATAATGCGTTCCGAATCGCACTATTCACTTTTTTGTTATATTTGATTCTTATTTTAAATAGAGTTAAATTAATTATAATACTCCGTTTTGGTTTTATTATATTATTTTAGGTCATTGAATTATAAAAACAATAACAATAAGATTAAACTATTTGTTATAAGAATTTTATATTAGGCTGGGTGAGATTTCACAACCTATAATTGAATTTCGGACTGTGACATAAATCTTTATTTTTAAATTGTCTTTGTCTTGTACCTCATGTCAGTGTCAACATTTACGGAATCATTTTTATTCTTATTAATAAGTAACAATATATTCATACTTTAAATAACTTTGAATTAACTATAATACTCCCTTTTTTATTTTAGTTTTTTCTATCATAAAAACAACGAGAATAAGGTATAAGTATTTAGATTAAACTTTATGTTTAAAGGATTTTTTACCGGAAGTTCACCGCGGAAACGCGCGAAACCATAAAATGTTCCTCGCTGTTGTGAGGTGAAAAATTGTATGTTGCGCTCGGCAGAAAAGTTTTTAGCGTCTTGTACCTTTGAAATCCTCGCTTCGCTCAGGATTCAATCTTTGAACCACTCGCTATGCTCGTGGTTCAATCCTAGAATCTTTCACTTGCTCAGATTTCAATAGAGACAACTCGCCGCTAAATAATCAACTTTCCAGCCTTGCATAACAAATAACTATTGAGTGGTAAGGCACGCGTCATTTAGAAAAATCTTCGTTTATTATTTGAAATTGGCTTACTCTTGGCCTTATTCTGGATCAAGGAATAAGAAGAGGCCGAAGATGGAACGAGCTTCCCTAGAAGAAGCCTAGTCACTCGAGCTTTAAATATATCAGGGCTGTAGGCTACCGGGAATACAGACTCGGGCAGGGAATTTCACTCTCCTGCTGTGTTCATAATAAAATATGAAGAAAAGCGCTTTGTACGCAAACGGGGAATATCTATCAGGTAGGGGTGATAGCCCACTGTACGCCTGGACTCCCGGTGGTAAAAAGGAGCTGGCGGGATGAGCTCATGCAGCTCCATTTTTCGTTTCCGTCAGGAAGCTTGGACAATTTTTGTGTAGTACAAAGCTAGAATTTGTATTGGCCTAAACCCCTAGTACGAGTAGTAAAACTTTATATGTTAATGAACTTTCGCTATGTCTCTTTCATATATGCAACTAGCTTCCGCCCGCGACTTTGTCCGCGTGGTCTTTAGAACTTGGCCCAGAAATATTTAATAAAAGAAAGAAAGAAATATCTCACTTTTTCCTAACCTAATTCCATAATTCTTTTTACGCGAAAAAAGTAGGCTATGTTCCTCTCAAAGCCTTGAGAGGAACATAAATTATCTGTGTGCCGAATTTCATCCAAACCCGTTCAGCCATTTTTGCGTGATAGAGTAACAAACATCCAAACATGTAAACTTTCAAATTTTTATGATATTAAGAAATAGCATAGTAAATTTTCTAAGTTTTTATGTTTTCCTTAAGGATTGAGATATTTTAACGCGACAAAAAGTATAATATGTTCCTCTTCAGGCTATAAGTGTCTTTGTCCCGAATTTCATTCAAATCTGTTTAGCCGTTTTGCGAGATTAAGTAACATTCCCGTAAGTCTACCGGGATAAAAAGTAGTCGATGTTTTAATCCAGGCTATCTTCTATCTGTGTGCCAAATTTCATCGAAATCGGTTCAGTAGTTTTTGCGTGAAAGAGTAACAAACATCCATCTATCTTCACAAACTTCCGCATTTATAATATTAATAGGATAGGATAAATTATTTATTGTTTAAATGCAACGAATGACGGACCGTCATACCGTTACATCCGCGAGAAATTAGGTTATCGCGCGGACTTAGAATGTCGCGTGGTAGTGCCATTTATCAGAATAAAAAGTATTCTATGTGCAAGTTATGTTCATACCAAATTTCACTAAAATCTATTTAGCAGTTTACTCGAGAAAGGGAACAGCCAGAAAAACAACAAGCACTTTCACATTTATAATTATATGAGCATGGATAAGTGTGAATGGAGAAGTATTTGATGTCACGAAGTATTGTTAAAAATATTCCAATGCGTTAGAAGTCTATTTGGCTTAATTTTCCTAACAAAATTGACAGTCCATTTTCAAACCTTTAAGGGTTAAATAATGTCCACCGCGTCGGACTTCAAAATCGATGCCATTTCTGTAATCAACATACCATAAAACCTCAATAACGACACCCATATCGATTTCAACATTATATACCCCTTTTTACCCCTTTAATAAGATTTCCATAAATCACAAAATTAGGGTTTGTTTATTTGTATTTAATTTCCAACCATAATCTTTTTAAAAAATGAGTGACTTTTACTTTGAAAATAAAGGACTTTTCTTACTCAACTTCACACCCTTTCACCCCTTTAGGAGTGGAATTTTCAAAAACGCCGAGACAGGTAAATGTTTATTCTTAATTATCAACCTAAGTACAAAATTTGAAGATCCTAACACTCTTACTTTAAAAATATAGGACTTTTCTTACACAACTTCATCCCTTTTTTTACATTTGTGGGGGTGAAATATTCAAAAACGCCGAGACAGGTACATATTTATTTTCAATCGTCCACTTAAATACAAAATTTGAAGATCATAACTTCAAAATTGACGGACTTTCATACAAACATACAAACTTTCATGAAATTTTTCTTATAAGGTCTAGAGGTTCCTTAGTGAACCTCTAGACCTCATAAGGAACCTACGTGCCAAATTTGGAGTCTCTAGACCTAGCGGTTTGGGCTGTGCGTTGATATGTCAGTCAGTCAGTCAGTTTCTTTTTTTTATATAATTAGATGACTGCGTTTTCGCCATAAACAGTGCATCCGATAGTTTTTGTTAACATTGATAGTTAACAACACTACGTTCTAGGGTACAGATGGAAATAGTGTATGCATGTAATAATTCATAGATACACTACTATTCTGCCAGCACATAACCAACCAGCCAGTCCTCACATGTTCCATAGGAAGTTAGAATTACATCAATGTAATGCAGTTATACCTACATTGAAAATCGCAAATTCTGTACCTTCTGTGAAATGTTACCTATTTTTTTTAATGTATGACCAGGAGACTCTTAGCCTTCATCATACATGATGTTAAGTATTGGTAAGGCTGAAGATGGAAGCGAGCCTCTCCCGGAATCTTCAACCACTGAGGAACTGGCTATCTTATCTCGAACTGCCGGAACACAACAATGCTGAAAACGTTGTTGTTATGGCGTCAGGCTTACATAAAGATGGTGGTAGCTAGCCAGGCGGGCTTACAACAAGTCCTACCACCAACCAAACCGAATACAATATGTACCCCCGCTGGGAATCAAACCCGGTCTGATACCGGTGGTTGTACCACTAGACCACAGAGGCGGTTAATTCGAGTTATATCGAATTTGGGTTTAAAACACTTTATTAGAGATTTAATTTAATATTATGTTGATTCTAATGTGTTTGATTTTTAGTTTTATAGTTTAATATGTTACTAGTTACAGATTTTTCATTAAAAACAAAACCTTTCCTTATTAACTTTTATAATTGTGAATTATTTTACTCTGGGGGTCTCACAGACGTATATTAGATGATTGTGTGACAAAAATATATCATATAAGTCAGGTGGTTAAAGGTTAATATGGCAGACATAAATAGTAAAAGTATCATTTTTTATATAATCAAATACACAAAATCAAATTTGCATTTGGTGTAAAATGATTGAAGTCTTATTACTTTAATATACACATGAAAAATAGATGTGCTAAATGATTTAACTAAATAATGTAATGAATACTGAAAAAAAAACATAAGACCATTCTCTCAAAATTACACTACAAAATAAAACTAGCATAAATGTAGATATTTAAGTTTATATCTACCAGCAGTAATGTAATGCAAAAATGCAAAAATTACAAAATCATAAATTATTGGCAGTTGCATCTTAATCGATCGTTAAACACCTGAAAAGATGTTTCTTTCGAATGCAAGGATATTCCTAGCATTGATGTAACAACGCTGGCCTACAGCGTATTAAAAATATAAAAGTTGTGGAGATTTTCGACCGTGGTTCGCAAGTCTCGGTAGCTCAGCGGTTAGAGCATTGGACCGGATTTCCAAAGGTCGCGGGTTCGATTCCCGTCTGAGAATTAACTTGTGGCCGAGTTAATTTTTTCCAATATTTTTCAATTAAAAATTTACTTTAAGTATAAAAATAGCATTGAAAAATGCAAAAATTACAAAATCATAAAATATGAACATATTACATGTTACACACAAAACTAAAATTAGGTACTTAAAGTAGGTACAATAAGGATAATCGTTATAGTACTCACAATATTTCAGACAAGCGTTACGCTAACCGAAATAATATCAAAATAATTCCGCCACATTTCCAACAACTTCGTCTTGCAGCTTACAGTGCAGTGACAGAGCGATTTGGATTTAGATGTCCAATTTTAGCCCAATTCTAACTTCACACGTAGTACTATTAGAGTAGGTACTGCTAGAGAAAGTTCAGTCTTATAGAACTAAGTTCTTGTATATGCGTACAAATTCGATAATCCAGTGGATAGTTCTCTTACGATATCAGACAATATGATGATGATGTACAATATGATTCTGATTAATAAGAGTATGGCGATTATTGCAAGAAGTTATATAATTTTATAATGTTATAAAATTATATTTATTTAAATATAATTTAATAATATTTTTTAACAACCAATGCCAAATGGTCTTCGTTGAGGTGTGGGCTTTGAGAGCGTTGTTTATGCATCTACTCTTAAGCAAGGGATTTGTGTCTTGATGGTATTATGTTACTTCTCTGTTATTGAAAAAAAAACAAACCCCTAATAGAAAAATTACAAGGGAGGGACAAATTATGTTGATGTTTATCAAATACATAAGATGTTAATGGAGTTAACATAATATCAAGCTAATTATACGATAAGATTCTTTTTTAGGGTTCCGAACCTCTAAAGGAAAAAAGGAACCCTTTTAGGATCACTTTGTTTTCCGTCTGTCCTTGTTTATCTCGTGAACGCGTGGAGGTATCGAGTTGAAATTAAAACCATGTATTCAAGTCAACAGTCTGTTGAAGGGGCAAAAAAATCAAACTTGTAAATTAACGTAAAAAAGATAGAACCGTTTATGTAGCAAAAAACGTAGATTTCGACACTCCCAAGACATTCAAAATTCATATTTCCCGTTGATGAAATTTAGCAAGTAGTATCGTCTTTTACTACGAATACAGGAAAAAATCTAAAAACTGTAAATTTTTAATGAAATCATAAAAATATGGTCTTTAGTTTCGGAAACTCAATTACGGGAAATCTTGGGAACTCGCGGAGGTATAAAGTTGAAATTGAAACCATATATTTACTTTAACACCCTCTTGAATCTGTGAAAAAATCAAATTTCAAAATTGACGTTAAAATGGTCAGGCCATTTATGCCGCAAAAACCCATACTGCGACGCTCTCAAGTGAATCAAAATTCATAGGTTACTTCCCGTTGACCGTCTTTTACTACGAATACAGGAAAAAAAACTTAAACTATACATTTGTACGTAATTCGTAAAAATATAGTCTTTAGCTTTGGAAACTGAATTTCGGGAAAACTCGGGAACGCGTGGAGGTGCCGAGTTCAAATTAAAACCATAATACCATATTCACGTTAACAATCTCTTGAAGTTGTGAATAATCAAACATCAAATTAACTTTAAAGAAGGTCAAGGAAGACATTCTCAAGGGAATCAAAATTCATAGGGCTTTCCGTTGACCTAGAACTATGAAATTTGGCAAGTAATGTCGTCTTTTACTACGAATACAGGAAAAAAAACTTAAACTATACATTTGTACGTAATTCGTAAAAATATAGTCTTTAGCTTTGGAAACTGAATTTCGGGAAAACTCGGGAACGCGTGGAGGTGCCGAGTTCAAATTAAAACCATAATACCATATTCACGTTAACAATCTCTTGAAGTTGATCGTCTTTTACTACAAGTACAGGAAAAAATAAAAAAACTAGACATTTGCAATTAAATCATGAAAAATTTTGTCTTAAGATTTGTAAACTGAATTTCGGGAAAACTTCGGAAAAAACTGCGAGACTCAACTACTGAACTATTTTTAATATTACGGACCTAGGTAGGTACGTATCTACAAATTTGCGCGGTTTTTTTATCTAATAAGCCGTAATAAATAATTACGTTTTAGATTGACAGTTGGCAGGGTGATCTCAAAGCAAAAAGAAAATGGCATCAATATACCTATCTACACTTAGTGCACTGGTTTACCCGGATTTTTATTTTAAGTAGAAACTACGTTGCATTTCTGGTTATTTGTACAAACTTCAGTGTAATTAATATCCATTCAAAAGTCCAACGTAAAGAAAGTCATCATCCCCTATATACGCACTTCCCCTATATACTTTTCATTTTGCCAGATGAGTACTAATTACTCATTGAATGGGGAGGCAAAGCGAGTGGAGACCATTAATAATAATTTCGCATGCAACCTGACATACTGCTGACACCAGACAGCGAGACAGATGACGCGAGCCTCGGGCGCAATTCTGTTGACGACGGCTTTTGCTTGATATCAAAACATGACATGTGTCATATACTGGGGCGGTGACAGAATGAGATTTTTAAACAAATCATTTTGTTACAGATATTACTTACAGAGAAGATCGGATCTTACGGAAGGGTTGGCACAATCTGCGATAGCAGCAGTTAAGCAACTTTGGCTTTGGTCGGTCATGGGCTGGGGGATCAACGTTTTATTATCTCCTGCTGTGCCGTGTTTGGGAAGCTGCTTCATTTACAGGTATTAACAAGAACCAATACCTACTGGGCTAAAATAATCAGTTCTCTCGTTTTACAATTGATCAATATCATTTAATTTTAACTATTGTAAACTAGCTTCTTGTGATTTCACCCGCGTGGTTCCCGTTCCTGTGGGAATATCAGAATAAAAAGTATCCTTTGTTTTAATCCAGGCTATCTACTATCTCTGTGCCAAATTTTATCCAAATCGAAGAGAAAGAAGAAAGAGTGACAAACAAAAACAAACAAACTAACATATATTCATATTTATAATATTAGTAGGATTAGTAGGACAGGATAGTATTTGTAAACTTATATTATTTGTATCTGATGCTCTATCATACAATATGGAAATGTTGAACTTTGCCCTTTACAAAACTATGTTCTCAGAAACGGACCGACAGAAGCCTCTGTCTATCAAATTTTTCGGCTGTACATCAAACAAAAATAACCCACAAATTCTATCAAATCACATTTCATCTGAAACAAAACCTTTTTACGTCGTTTTTATAAATGAAAAATGAAAGGCAGCAAAGAAACGTGAAGCGTGTTTTATTTAAGATGTCATTCATATCTCTCTGAGTAAATAAGATGATGAAAAGGACTGATTTTAAGTAGAAACGTCAATAAGTGAAAATGACAAAGACGTGCTTACGTTTCGGCTTAAATTATAGTTAAGCAGCTTTTGTGAAGCTTTTTAGGACAATTAATTATTATGGAGTTTTATATACTAAACAAGAGCTTCGATCGTTAAATAATAATATCTTGTTTTTACCCTTTATGTAGTCAAAATTATAATTATAAACCATTGTTGATAATTAATGTGGAACCCTCCTTAAGCGACTAACATTCACACTTGGCCAGTTTATTGTCAGTACTTATTAACTTAGTTTCTAAAAAAATACAAATTTCTAAAGAGACATGATAATGTTATGAAAGAACAACACTTAACTACTACAAGCCCGCATTTTTCGTACCCCTCATTGTTTATTTTCGATTTCACTTCGCTTAGTAAACGCAAAATACGATTATGAGTAAGTCAAATTGGATATTAATTTAAAACAAATATTTGGGAAAAAAGTTTAACTGACTCTTGTATACTTACCTGTACCTATTAAAAAAATAATAATATAAAAATGAATATTGTCGTTTTGTTACCATTTTTAAATAGACTTAAAAGTGACAAGATTATTATTATCTACGTTAATTTAATTATCAGGATAACTTTGAATAGACACAGTGGAGTCTAATACCATATCATAGATACATGTGGTGTACATACATACCTACTACCATAACACCTACCCACATAAGTGGAATATACTATCATATCGAAATGGGAAAACATGTAAATATTTCACATTTACTGTGGTTTCATTGATTTTTTTTTTCAAATGCAAATATCACATGCCCGACATTCAGATAAACAAAATGGCTCGGTTGCGTCGTTTGTTCGCGTTTTCAATATTTATTAGTGTTGTAATATTTTGTACGTTAATATATATTTTTTTAAGTTTTGTAGTAGAATGTCTAAAATGTTTTAAATATCTTCTTTCAATTTCTAGGTGAAAGCAAAACCGTCAGAGATTTTCGAAATATTTTTAATTCTTTCGCTGTTGATGGAGTCAGAGCTAAACATGAAAAGAATTATCGATTACCCGCTGTAATAGTTATACCACTAGTACACCAGCAACAAACCGTGAGTATTTATAAAACTATTTGCGACAACAACTTTACTAGTAGTAAAATAGTAAAGAATATTGATACACCAGAGACAGTCCTGGCTGATATAATGCAAGCGGTTGACGATAGTGACGATATAGAAGTGTTTTTAAAACCAGCTGTGAAAAGGGATGTACAAGAAAATAATAATTTGAAGCAAGAAAATGATATGAACACCGAATCTAATATTATTAATCAAGATACAACAACATCTTTTACAACTACAGAAACATATAACATAACAGAAACGAGTGAAGTACCTACTATTACAACTTCTGGAAGCACTGTTGAAATTTATGGTTATGAATATCCAAACCCAAATTATAATAATGAGGTTGTTAACTCTTTAATACTAACAACCGATGTTCCTAAAGTAAATACGAACAATATTACAAACAGACAGAATATATCAATAACTATCAAAAATCCAAATCAAGTTTATTTTAATACAAAGTATTATACAGCGCTAAATGATAATTTTGCAACTACACAAACTTTTAATGAAGATAATAATCTACCGCCTGTTTATGACGAGAGATGGCGTAAATTTTCAATGTTTGTTCCTAATTTGCGTATGAATGAATTTAAACCACTAGCTGGTCTCTACTACGATGGATTTCTACACAAACCTTTGAAGAAATACAACTTTATCAACCGTGGATATACTAATGATAACTAAGAAAACAAAAAGTTTATTAAAGTTTACAAGGCAAATCTAAATGGAAACGCTTTTTAGAATAATATGGCTCGATATCCAACGCTGAAACAGTGTCGTAAAATCTGAACAATACCAGTAACTATTTCAACTCGACGAGGCTCTAAAATTGGCATTGTGAGAGACACTCGTAAAGCAAGCAGCGCCTTTTGTGCTTTAACTCATGTGTGTAACAATGTTACGTGCGAATCATCAGTGAATGAAGTTATTTTATCGTCTGTGTCAATGCTATTCAGTGCTAATAACCTGTTTGATGACATCGCGTTCGTGTAACTGGAGTTGAAATGTAGAAGCTTTTCAATTTGTTTCTAGTGTATTCAATTTCAATGTAGAGTTGTTAACAAAGTTTTAGTACGAATAAATTGCAGTGTGTATAAATAATAATAAAAAGCCGTTTTTGAAACTTGACTTCATTTGATAATCGAAAAGAAAACATTAAATTGCCGAACGATCACTTGAAAATGAATTTTGATTTCTGTTTTTTACATCGTTAAAATAAACTACGTATAATTAAATCATTGTACATTATTTTTATTTAAATCGTTAATTATAGAGATAATGTACAGACAACAGCACGTACGACTTTTGCACTACGAAAACTGAAGCTATTACGAGCGATGCGATGTAAGGGCGCTCTCAATGCCAAAGTGTAAAGCCGTGCGTGCTGTTGACTATACGACCTTTATAACTTCATTATTAAACAATAAATACTATATTTTTGCTGTACTTTTTTGAAATAAAATCATTATTCTATCGCCGAATGAATTACTATTAAGATTTTGTGATTTTCAAGAACAACATTCGTCTATAGCAAATTGTGAAAATCTCATTCAAATAATCTAATATATAAAATTCTCGTGTCACAATTTTCGTTCCCATACTCCTCCGAAACGGCTTGACCGATTCTCATGAAATTTTGTGAGCGTATTGAGTACGTCTGAGAATCGGCTACTATCTATTTTTTATCCCGAAATTCCACGGGAGCGAAGCCCCGGGGCACAGCTAGTAATAATATATATTTCGTACACTCACACCAATTAACTTAGCCCCAAAGTAAGCACTGCAAGCTTGTGTTAGACTAGGGTATCGGATATAAATACATTTATTATACATATATTACTATAAGAATTTATGTGTAGAAATATATATAATCGTCCATGACTCAGGTACAAATGCTCGTATTCATCATACAAACATTTGCCCCTTCCGGGACTCGAACCCAGGACCTCAGAGTAGGCGACACCTTGAAACCCTAATCAAGCCATCCCAGCCTCCCCACCATCTTATCTAAGCCTGACGCCATAACAACAATGTTTTCAGCATTGTTGTGTTCCGGCAGTTCGAGATAAAATAGCCAGTTCCTCAGTGGTTGAGGATTCCGGGAGAGGCTCGCTTCCATCTTCAGCCTTATCAATACTTAACATCATGTATGATGAAGGCTAAGAGTCTCCCCGTCATTCATAAAAAAAAACCCTTGTACGTACCACTCTACTCATGAGGTCGTCATTTTCATATTATTGGTCACTTTCAAGTAATTACTGCAATAAAGTGGTATATGTATAGACCCGCCATGTCAAGTAAAACAAAAATAAAAGTAGAGGTTGACTCCAGCATTTATTATTCAGCTGACAAAGTCACTTGCCATTCCATTCCCTTCCTTGTAGAATGTTCTTGGGTAGTAGATTTTCCTCTGAAGTATTATCGTTACAAACACAAGAAAAGCACGGAATGATTCCGGATTTGAGTAGATTTTACTCGTGTTTTAAATTGAACATAGCTTACACAACTACAACAAGTAAATTTGTATTAACTCTTTTAAATAAATATTTTCCATCATTTTCATTTTATTTTTTTTCACTCTCTAGCTTTTTCTTTTGCTGTCATGACCAGTATTTATGTGACAAATAAAATATAGTTAACGATGAGCATAAAACGATGCGAGTAAAATGATCCAATGACATCAGATTTGTGCCCAATTGTGACCCATTTTTAACCGACTTCAAAAAAGGAGGAGGTATGTACACCGATTACGCCGAGATTTTTGAACCAATTTCCGTGATTCTTTTTTTGCTCGATGCAGAATAGTTGCCAATTAGTCCTATAAAAATTTGGTTTAGTTTGACCCAGTACTTTTTATGTTCTGAGCATTTTTATATATTTCATTTCATATTTGTTACTTGGATGACATGATATTATCTTCCTTTAAAAACTGTGAAATAAAAACTTTTTGTAAAAAATAATGAAAACCGACTTCAAAACACTAAAAAGCAAGAAATAAACCTTTTGGAGTCGGTGCAAGCCAAGGCAAGAAAAATAAAATAGTAGGACCGCAAAGTAGAATGCTTTGGCTGGCACTGACTCCAAAAGGTTTATTTTGTCCTTTTTGTTTTTTTTTTATTTTTAAAAAAAGTTTTTTGTTTAAGTAGTTTTTAGGAAATGCTGAAAATACAAGTACCGTAGGGTTATGGTAAAAGTAACACTGCTTTATTTATGAACCGATTTAGATGATTGCTCTTTAATATTTACTTTATGACCTTTGCTAAGTTGTACGGTCAACAGCACGTACGGCTTTACATTTGCACAACGTAAACTACCGCTATTACGAGCGACGCGGACGTAAGAGTGCTCTCAAGGTCAAAGTGAAAACATTGCGTGCCGTTGACTGTACATCAAAATAAACCACGCATGCATTTACATTTGTTTCTAGAGTAAACAATATTGATATAGGTATGTACAATCACGTGCAATAACATAGAAACACTCAGCAACCTTGACATCTTACAATATTTGTAACCAGAGAGGTTTGATTCCGTGTGTCAATGCGATAAGGTTGTATAGTTTATACATATCATTACTAGTGCCTGTACACCGTGTTCATATTTTTTTTTGACAAATAGGCACCTATTCAAGTATCATTGTATTATTCCTAAACTGAGGTCTGAAGGATAACGGCTGCAACGCAAACAGCTTTTAGATTTAGTAGGATTAGCACGCAAAACTATCGAAATAGTATAGAGTAAGTATCCAGCACGTCATGTCAAAAATTAACAGAAAAATGTAATTCCGTTTACGTCCGATAGGAACGCTGCTCAATATCTCATACTTTTTTTTACTTCACTTCTACGATACTTACTCGAATGTCATTCGTGGTAGGCCCATTGTACGCCTGTAAAATAAAATTAAAAGAAAGAAAAGCGTTTCTATGGCACGCATATCAAAATTTAATACAGTCACATCGCGTATTTGCATAGTTGTCTTCGGGGTGAAACCAAATTGAACGGGCTTAAACACAAATCAAAGCCTCATTAGACAAGTTTAATTGTGTTCATAATGAGCTTCGCCATCAATATTCAAAGTCTGTATTTTGTGTCCCCAAACAGAACCCTCCTCGAAAACGTCGACTAGAATAAGATATTAGGGGACAGAACTTCACGCGTTGACCCCTTTTTAAAGGTTAATGTCTGGAGTCTACCTTCCTATCACCTGCATACTAATAAATTTATAGATTTCAGTTTCTATGAAAATTTAATAACCCTGGAATCCGGCGTATTGCCACCTTAAAAGACGTAAGGAGTAAAAAATAAGACTGTTAACAAATGAAGAACTTCATGCTCAATTTAAACGCTATACTTGTGGTAGAAATCATCTTTTATTTTTTTTAAGAAATGCGATGTTGGTGTTTACTAAGCGACTTTGATAGATAAGTAGTTCTTTATGCTGTCAAATCCTCTACATATCCTATAATAATATACCTAATTAGCTGCCGCAAAATAAGACGATTCAATCCACCCTAATGCACCTCGTAATCGATAAAATTTTCTGTCAAATTTCTGTCAGATTTTCGTGTTTGTCAAATTTATTTGAGCGTCTGCGGCTATGTTTGATGCGTTTTAGTTTCGGAAAATTATTTGACAAACGTACCTTCCTATCTTTTAACGACTGATCAGCATATTTAAATTCAGATTTATTATGATTATGAAAATAAAAAATAATTCGACCGATAGAGCTTTTGTCGCATTTATTTTTGTTTTTTTAACATTTGTGCGTTTGTAACCTAAGGTATAATCATAGTAGGAAACTTCCTTAAGCGCATTTAACAGAGCACTTGCTTCGAGAAATTTATTACAAAGTATGTTCTAATTTGAAACCGTTCGCCGTACTGAACGCATTCCGTACTGCAGTATGCAGCTGAATATTCTGAACTCGTTTATTGTTAGCGCTCAGGGCCGTGTTCGGTGCTACGGTTAAATTAAAACGTTCCAGCTAAAATAATAAAGTTGATATTGTCTGTAACGTTTTCATTATGATACTTCTGCTAGTGAAATCTAAAATTCGAGATTCTTCTATTGTGGTTCTAAATTCAAATAAGAGTCTTATGCCCCGGCTTCATGCTCCGCCTTACTTGGGGCATGCCTACACAAACCGGTTCGCGCAGGCAAGACGAAGACGGAGCGCGTAGCCGGGAGAATCCGCTACGTCTTACCTGCGCAAACGGGTTTGTGCAGGCATTCTCTCAGGCAAGACGGAGCTTGTATTCGGGACATTAAAAAAGCAAACACAGCATTATCCCTAACTGTCAAAACTAGGATGTTTTTGATTCTGCTTCCAACATTATTTTTGCGAAAAAAAGGGGTTTGTATGGTCCCTGGCCTCGTCCAAATCTGTTCTGGAGATGCCATTTTGAAAATTATGTCGAAAACAAAATGACGTCGCACGATAATACCTATATAAATAAACAGAGGGGACACAGAGAACAAAAAATGTTCTGCTATATAATACCATAAAGTGTCACGTTAGCCAGATAATTAGAGTTGAAAATGAATAATGCCGGCCCAAAGTATCACCTTTGTATCTTTAACTTCAATTATCTCACTAACCCGACATTTTAGGGCATTATGTTGTTTAATATTTTTTGTTCTCTATTCATTGATATAGGTATTATCGTGCGGCATGATATTGAAAATTTTTCAAAATGACTGGCCTAAGACGAGGCCAAAAGGTTGAAACCACATTATGGTATATTGCTTGTTCTGCTCCAAACTTTATCATCAAAAGTGAAAAATTGGCATGTATCTGTGTCAATTGACATCATTAGTCTAAAAATTCCAAATTATGGATATTGCTGCTTTTGCTTCTATACGATTTAAATATTCTCTTTACAATATGCAAACGAATTGTTTTCTCTTTGAACATCGATTATTACTTTTGAATAAGTTGTAGCTTTGATATATTTCAAAGAGAAATAAATCGCCATTTTTTTTAAGAAAATCTGATTTCATATATTCATATGTTTGCTTAATCCCGTTTATTAAAACTATAATATTTTTTACCCGGGTCACTCACATGCGTGCAAATATTCGTATATTGTACGAATGTTTTCGATATTGTATGGAAAAATCTTCGCTAAATCATTCGCGAATGCCTTCCTACATTTGTGGATTCTGCGACCGGCATTAGTTCTTTTTTTTTTATAAGTATTTGAAATAAACGAGTGTTAAATTTCGTCTCTGTTGTCAGTTACCTCCGTTCCGCCCGAAGCGTTTGGCTTTTATTACAAGCTACAACTAATTTAAGAGCTTTGAAAAGGCAAATTTATAGTCAATACTATTGCAATTTTATACTCTGAGTGTGTATGAAGTACTTATTCAAATAAAAGAGTTACACTCATTTGCACTAAACTTAAGAATCACCTTAGGCTATTCTTATCTATTTTAAAAATATTAAGAATTACGTAAGTCTTAGGCGTTTGATATTGAGCCCGTAAGTTAAGCCTAGGCTTAGTGCATTTAAGAATATCTTAGAAGGTTAGTGCAAAGCAATTTTTATTACTATTAAGATAAGTAGGAATAGCCATAGGCGATTCTTAAGTTTAGTGCAAATAGGTGTAAAAGCTAGAATTATGACATCAATCCTAAGTGGAACGCAATTTGGTTTTGAGAAGAAAATTAATGCTGTAGTAATATTTTAAAGGATTTGTGCCAGGTTGTAGGTATTATCGCTGCCCCTTTGCAGTATTTTTGTAATATTTATGTATATGTATATATTGGAATTTCACAGAAAAATAGTATCTGACGGCCTTGTACATTAACTTTTAATCAAAATGCGTGATAACGGGTTAATAATTTGTAATTAATTTAATTATATTTTATGCAAAGTGAACTTGCATTGATTAAAGTCTATCAAATCTTAAAAGTACTGTTTGACGTTTCATATTTTTAAAGCCGTCATAAGTTTGTACAGACGTAACTGACACAATTTCAATTTAAAAAATCGTGAAACTATTAAATTATGAAGATATTTCCATTTAATCGCAATATTTACAATTCTTAATCACTAAATTAAAATTCAATTCATCAAATAAAGCCAAATTTACAATATACTATAAAAACTTTCTTTTTTCTGTACTTTGTTATAATGTCACATTGTCACGTCCTTCCCACAGTGTTGCGAAACTTCGAATTCACTTGTATACGAATAATTAGGTTAGTCAGGTTATTTTAAGGTTGTGAGAGTGGGATGCTGCCACACGGCGCGTATAGAGGCGTCTCACTCTTACTACCTGAAAATAACTTAAAGTGAATCACATTATAGTTGATGGTAGGCCCCTGTTTAATAAATAAATATAAATAATAATACTTATATAAAATAAAATATAATGCGGCCACATACCGAAGTTCAATTTTAATATTTGGCAACGACATAATTTAAAAAAAAAACCGAAAAACTATAATCGATGCATATACTCACAGAAATTAAATCGATAAATCGTATGAATCGAATATTATAGCTTTGACTCCATCCTTATTTTTCAATCTGTCCAAGCTGTCAAACAGTAGTTCTTTGATTTGATAGACTAAAAAAACAGCAGAACATATTAATTAATCCAGTATGCAAAGTAAAAGCACACAAGAAAAGCCGCAGTACTCAAATCGATGAGTACTGTAATTAGCTGGCCGGCCCGGAGCGCTCTTAGCCGATGTAAAATTAATTTCTTTTGGCACACCATAGTATTTAGTAAATGCGGAAAATACAGTACTTCATAATATAGTTTCAACAAAATGCTTGGACTATCGAAACGTATCTCGAGTCTGCTACTTGAGCTTTGCAGGTAAAATCGCTGCCCCGTGGCAGTGTTTTAGTAACTTGTAAAACGGGACTTTTGATTTGTTTTCTACTAATAACAGAAATTTCTAATCAAAATGCGTTTTAATGGGTTAATGATTCGTAATTAGTTTTAATAAAATTTAGACAAAGTGTAAAATCCTTTATAGAAGAAAAAACAGCAACAGATATTAATTAATCCGGTATGATAAGTAAAAGCACACAAGAAAAGCCGCAGTACTCAAATCGATGAGTACTGTAATTAGCTGGCCGGCCCGGAGCGCTCTTAGCCAATGTAAAATTAATTTCTCCTGGCACACCTTAGCATTTAGTAAATGCGGAAAATACGCTGCTCTTACAATAGCTTTAACAAAATGCTTTGACTATCGAAAGGTATCTCGAGGCTTTGTAGGTAAGATCGACGCCCCTTTGTGCTGTTTTTCAATTTGAAAAATTGAAATATTGCAAAAATATTAAATTTGACTTTAAAACATGTATTAAAAAACGATTTTAATAAAAAATCAAATCTTGATAAAATTTAACGAATTGCGTGGTAATCAGTTATTCGTAATTTAGTAATTCTATTTATTTTTTTGTTTATAAAACTTTAAATACCTACGTTATTTTGACACATATCAAAAAACTGCGTTCTTTTATTTAGTTTCTTATTAAACATTTCATTGTCGACAAGCCCCGATCACACATTTCATAAAAACAAAATCTATATCAAACAGAAAACCAGATATCTAAGAAAAGCGAGATCAAAGGATTACTGTCACTCCCGCCGTCACTGGTAACAAAATATAAACAAAGGTACATTCAAGACGTGGCGGTACCTTCCGATATTGCTTTATGTCTTTCTGGCTTACAAAAAAGGGTTTGTTTGCGTAGACGATTTTAGAAGATTGAATACACAGGCACGGCAGGGAGGTAGATCGATTCTCGTTGCAGAACAAAGAAAGTTAAATTTATTTTGCATGCCAGATAGATAAGGTCCATTTTTAGCAACTGATTAACCGACGGATTAACGTGAAACGCCGTTTGTTTGAGTTTAAAGTTACAGAACGATGTTATAAACTACGATTATCTAATGATTTCTAAGTTTTTCGTAAGAAAAATCATCTTTGACATTCCTTGAAACTTAACTATTATACTTGAGTAAAATAAAAAGTCATATAAGTAGGTAAAGAGGATTATTTTTTGTCTTATATCAGATTTCAGAGGTTTCTGTTTTTTAAGACTACCAAAATGACGTAAAGCGAATACACTAAAGGCGGGAGCGGGCCGGCCGCGGGTCGAATCAGAAGTGTCACGGCCTTTTTTATTTCATTGGGACCACGACACATACAATTACAAACAAAGCGGATGCAGGACGGGCATAAGCACGCGTTGTGTCTTGCGCGCATTTTATACATACTGTGTTTAAATTTTAAGGTAAAAAATATCTAATTACTTTTTACACCCAACTAATAATGCAGTTCGTGTTTATAAGTTTAAACAAACAATCAATGTAAATAGATTACACGGACATACCTTGATTAACAGTACATAAATCTCACGTTTCTTCCTTCGCATGGCCGCAAATAGTAGTACCATCACGGGGTCAGAAGATCACACCAAAAAAACAGGTAAGTTTTGTTCAATAAAAATACAAACACTTGCACTGTTAATATTCATCATTATCATCTTAATTATATAACATCATATTAAACTTCCAAAACAGAATATTTTGATGTCACTTGCCATAACACGACGCCATTTTGGAACTGTCACTGAATACCCAGGAGCCGCGAGCCTTGCTATTGGTTGAGCTAGGATATCACGTTACACGAGAAAATTTGAATTCAAATGAGTGTCTTTTATTAAAAAAAAAAAATTGGAAATTACCAGCTTTTTAGACAGACTTTTGTTACATTCAAATAAAATATATTATATGACTTAAAACGCTTTTTATTCAACCCATTTGGTTTAATGCTACGTATAATTTTAAGTTTTTTTGTCTTTCCTAATTTTTCGGCACCTTTCTAGGGGCCGTGATCACGGAGTGGCTTCTGTGTGAGAGTCACCTCGACATTTTAGATATGACTTGTGTTCAATTTATGTGTTTAAATAAAATTATATTTATCCCTTAGTTAATATTCATAACACAAGTTCTTCATGAAAATTTTATTGCACGATTAGTCGTATGAAATTATTTATTTATTTTTTAACTATGACATTTCCTCTTTAAATGAAAGTATAAAGATAAATTCTTCATCTAATGCTAAATTAAGACCAGTTTTTATTGCACCACAAAACGTGAACACTTAAAAAAGCACATTAACGTGACACATCGCGTGCTAAGAGCAAACTGCGGACCAAATTAAAAACAACTTTTCGAGGGAACAAATTATTCACGTTAAATAATTTCCGAATAATTCTCTAAGACTCCTTCGAAATACCAATAAAAAGAGCCTTTTAACGGAACCAATTAGTAAAAGTAGGTGCCGACAGCATTGTTGGGTAAATCAATAAATTATTAACCTAACTGACTACAAAGAGCGCTGTGAAAGTAAATGGTTTGCTGTTTGTATTGACTTTCCTTCGATGTGTATTCTTCTGTTGTGCTTCTAATGTATTTTCGTTTCAATTATTTCATGCTCCTTAAGTCAGACTGTATATTTTTTCATATAAAGTTGGATAACGTTTTTCTGTTGTATACGAACATCTTTTATCGATTTTATTATTTCTGTCTCTTATTGTCTAAATAAAGGTGAATTTAGGTCTGTAGTAATATTTTAATATATTTGAACACAAAACGATAAGCAGGCATTGTCACCTTCATTAGACTCACGTCGGTTTTGACTATGTTGGCTGAAAGTATATATTTATTGTATAATGTGAGAGAAGAAATAAAGATTTATTTATTTATTATTTATTTTGTTGTAGTAAGTTGTTATATTCTTCCAGTGATATGAATTAAGTCTTATTTTCGAAAATACAGAATACAGAATGCAACGTACTGTAAATATGCCGAAAAACGCTACATAAAAACATCAAAAAAATATATCCTAACATATGTTTGATTCAAAAGGATTGCAAAGTCTTACGATAAATTTCCTTCTTGTGAGTACTAGGTGTATATTTATTTGTGGTTATAGTTGTTCTTTTTGTATTATATTTTCAGTCAAATTGTGTCTTATTACATCCAAACGGATGAAGTACATGAGCAGCTGTTCCCATCTCTGGATTGATTGAAAAGAAACAAATATGGTGGGAAACTTTCGTTCCCATCCATCACTCAATGATAAAGTGAGGGAAAGATAATATTAAGAGTGGATTTTTCCAATTGCCAAGATTTCTGCATTCATAAAAACACTTTTAAAAGTAATAAGAAAGTTATTGATTGATACCAATTTCAGAAATTATTTACGCCTCCTTTTCTTGGTTTCAAATGTTTTTTTTTGGGTTCCCTCTATCAGGCAGAATCTTTTTTAAACGAATATTTTTAAGCATAAAAATTGTTTTAATGTTTATATGTCTGAATTCACAATGGCATACTGCTAAGATTGCAGAATTTTGTTTCGCATACCTTTTATTTAGTATCTACCGCGATAATTTGGAATAATTTCAATTGGTATAATACGAAGATGTCACAATATTATTTGGAATAATTTCGTTAGATTTCTTAAAAAAAAATGTATCAACATTTTATATAAAACATTATAAATTTTATTTTTATATATTATAAATTATTTAAAAATATATCAAAATGCTGCAATGTTGTGCTATACTAGCCAGTGACAGAACCGAATCGCTGTAAAACCGATTACACGCAGTCTTGTATACCCTGCCCCTACAGTGTAATTAAAGCCCGCGCAGGCGCAGAGGGGCGAGGCGGCCCGCGAGTTGAGGAGCAGGTGGTTTAAAGGGCGACGATAGGCTCGCGTGCGACCGCCGGAGCCCCGCAGCAGCGCCGGAGCCGTGACAGAAGGCATGCTTGCTGCGTGATGCTTGCTGCATGCATGCCTGCTTGCATGCATGCATGCTTGCTTGCTTGCTTGCTGCATGCTTGTATGTTTGCTTCTTGCTTGCATGGTTGCTGCTTGCTTGTATGCTTGCTGTATGCTTGCATTCCTGCTACTTGCCCGCATACTTACTGTATGCTTGCTTGCATGCTTGCCGTATGGTTGCATTCTTGCTACTTGCCTGCATGCTTACTGTAGCTTGCCAATAATTGAACCAGAGACAGTAGTTTTGAACTTGATGCAAGTAGCAAGCAAGCATGCTTGGCAGCATATCCATAATAATAAAAAAGCAGAATCATCATTTGGCGCAATGTTTGCGCATTATTATTACTATAGCCATGAAATTTCTGCCAAAAGACGATTCTTCCTGTGAACATTCCGCCAAATGATGATTCTGCTTTTTGATTATTATGGATATGAAATTTATGCCAAAAGACAATTTTGCCTGTAAATATTATGCCAAATGATGATTCTGCTATTTGATTATTATGGATAAAGAAAATCCTGCCTAATGATGATTCTGCTTTACAAAATTATGAGTTTTGAATGTATGACCAATGAGTGTATGCCAAACAACTTTCTGAGAGATGAGGTTTATGCCAACCATTGTTATGCCGAATAAAATTATGACTCCGCTTTTTGGCAGAACTTTTTAAGTTCTGCCAAAAAGTCTGCTGTTTTTTTCGTCTTTTGAATCCACTATAAAGGACCACACCACGACAGGTTACGCAGTAATATTATATGGTATAAAAGGCCTTTGACCTGCGGGTTTAGTCCACATGATATCAGGTTTTTCAAAACAATAAATATTTTCCAATTGATTTTGAACTATAAAATTTAATGCGATTGTGGACAGTTAATGTTTAAAATGCTTATTTCAAAAGAGTAGGAGCAATAATGGTCGTTGATGAAAAACGTGTTTCAATTAAAGTGCAATAATAACTTCACATTTCCAAAACTCTACGGTGCGACTTTTAGCAGAATTTTACTTCCATATTTCGACCAAAGTTTGTTATTCAGCTCTGTGGCAAGGTAAACAAGTTTTGTTAACTCCAATTTCGACACACCAAGGAAACGTACAATTGTACATGGAAACTTCTTACGTCTAATTAGGATATAACTTGGGACCATTCATTTTAATTTAGTTCAGGACGTATCCCTACGTTGCCATAAAGTTAATATCAGGTTGATCTGTCACTGGAGTTGTGAACTATGTTGTGTACTCAATATGGCTGTAAAGGGAGTTTTGAATTTATATGAGGGGCAATATCTTGCATTTGACCTCTTACTCAGTCCAATGTATAAATTACCAGGTACATACATTGAGAAATTGCTATTGATCTTTGAATTCGTGGCGGAAAAACGAAGTTACTTAGCGAAAAATATCAACATCTTTTGCCATAAAAGAAAAATAAGGTACAAAAATAATTCTGTACCTTATAAAGGACATCACATATTGTGAAAAATCAAATACAAGTTTGACCTTTCTTATTGAATTAATTTCGCATGGTTGATCCCTTTGTCATAGAAGTCAATCGTTTGTCTGAGTTTATCCGTTACATTCATTCTCAATCTAATAATAGAATGGGTGAAAGGGTCACATTTTCTTTCAGGAATCTAGTCGTGACCATATGAATTTGGTGCCTGGGAACCTTTTGCGTTGGTGATAAAGTACATTTTTCATTGGAAAAATATGACTGTGATCGGCCAACTGTTCGCCTCGTTGGATACAAACGGGTGTTTTATGGCGATCACTGGGACATGTCATACAATAACGGAACATAAATAATTTTTCTGACATTGTATTTTTATTGCAACATCGATGTACTAGCATTTGTATAGCGAAGGCCAAGCTTTTGTGGAAGAACCAGCGATTCGTTTTGTTGTGAATTTCTATTGAAATCCAGTTTAGAAATTTCCCTGTTAAAATAAAAACTTTAGAATCAAAAGGAATTTCTCTTGTACCTTTCAAAACTTTGTCATGAAACTCTTATCGTAAAATATTTTCTATATAAATTATGATAAAGAGTAAGAATGATTTAAATGAGAAACAAAATGAAATAATGAGTAATAGTATTGAGTTGATTTAAAAATTTCAGGAAATCTAGTTACAATGATTACAGGCCATCTAAAATGCCTTGGCCCGCCGTGATTTGTTGGGAAAAAAGGTGAAATCGAAGATTTTCGTACACAATCCCGAAAATTTCCATATCTAAATGGAAAACCGAGCCCGAACAATCAATTTATCCTCCAATATCCTCCAGCGGTTTATACCACCTGTACAATAAATATTTATACTTTGCCCCTCCGTTTGTATCGCTCAGCAATTCTTGGAGAAACAGTAAGGTATACAGGAAAAATTGTAATTATCATTCCGTTACTTTTGGTTTGGTGTTTCAAGTCATCCATACTCTGCAAATTGAGTTTGACTTTTTTATATCACAGTTCGACTATAGAAGTTATTCAAATGTTATTATGAGAATATGTATACCATAGGTATATTGAAAAGTTCGTATCACAAGTGCAATAAATGTTAATGCTATACATTTTAAACAATTGCGCAGTGTAGGTAAATAAAAGTCCTTTGGCTCGTCGTCTCAGCCACATGACACCCACTGCTGGGTAGAGGTCGTCGTGAAGATGCCTCCACGACGATCGGTCCCGCACTGTCCGCATCCAGCGGCTTTCCTCGACCTTCACCAGACCGTCGGTCCACCTTGTCGGGGGCCTACCCATGGAGCGTCATCCGGTGCGCGGTCGCCATTCCTGAACCTTTCCACTCCAACGGCCAACGGCCATCAGTTCTTTTCGCTATGTGTCCCGCCCACTGCCACTTCAGCTGAGCAATCCTTCGAGCGATGTCGGTTTCTTTAGTTCTCCTACGGATCTCCTCATTTCTGATTCGTTCCCGTAGGAAAACCCCGAACATACCGTGAGCATAGCTCTCTGCATTGCACGCTGGGTGACCTTGAGCCTTCTTATCAGACCCATAGTTAGCGACCACGTTTGGTCCACCCTCCTATGTAATATTTAAATGTGAAAGTTTCATCACCAAATCACGAAAACAACAGCTGAACAGCCAAATTCCAACTAAATCTGTTTACTAAGTCGTTTTTTGGTGATTGAGTGGGTTACAGTATTAGTATAATTTTGAACAATCATATTTTTTTGATAAATATTAAACAAGAATATATACTAGAAAAAAGCAACTAGTCTCATGTCGCCCTGACGGGATTCGAACCCGCATCCTTGGGAATCCGGCCCACACAATGCACTAACCAATTATACTACAGAGACCTATGAGGACACGTCGAATTTTTCTAGTATATTCACCTTTCTACGATGTTGTCCACCTTCGTTTCATCAATGAGAGAAATATCCTCGCATTCGAAAAAAACATCTTTACAGATGTTTGACTATCGATTAAGATGAAACAGTTATTTAATTATAAATTTAGAATTTTGCATTTTACAATGCTATTTTGTGTGATAAATATTATAGATCTTGTTTACACAAGGATTACATATGGATTCCCAAGGATGCGGGTTCGAATCCCGTCAGGGCGACATGAGACTAGTTGCTTTTTTCTAGTATATTTTCTTGTTTTTATCACACATAAATATCATTGTAAAATGCAAAATTCAGAATTTACAATTATATTTTTTTGTAAAACTAAATAAAATTAAGGCACTAAATACGACTGAAGCGAGACAGCAATGAGAAAACGACGCGCACAGGAGCAAGACCGATTTTGCAGATAGGCGAAAAAACCATGAAATCATTTCGTAGTAAATAACTATTTGCTATTAAAGAGAAATGAAACTACACGATGCTAAATATTATTGGTGTCTACTAATTAAACCAATTTTCAATAGTACTTGTATTTTTATGTAACCCCGTTTAAGAATAATTTAGAATTTTCGTATTTTTAAGGGGTCTTTTCGAAAAGAAAAAGTGTCGAAGCAAAATCATAAAAACGTGTTTCCGACACATTACAAGGTTAATAAACCTGATGTTTAGTGGTATTTGGTATGGGTTTTTCAAGGCTTTTTTTTAATGAAAGTTTTACAATTGTGTTGTGCATAACTATTGTTCTTATACCGGTTCTAAAAACAAAACATCCACCACATGAGTTCAATCGGTCTAGCTTTTGTACAAATTTCGAAAAGCAGTCAATCTTCCTTGGCTCCTTCCAAGTTTGGGCCATAAGCGTGCCATAAGAGCTTCTCACTCAATTTAACATCAGCTATTTATTACGTCTTTACGGTGCACTTACACTTTTTTTATTTCGTTCCTCCAATATACCTGTAGTGTTCTAAGCTATAAATCTTCCCGAAGGAACTGTAATGCTGTAAGTGTGAAAACTAGGAGTTAATGTGAGGGAATTAAATGGCTTTCAGTATTTATGGCAGATGTTAATAGGCCGTCTGAAATAGTAAAGGTTTTATCGTAATAAATTGTTATCTTACAAAATGGATTAAAACCTAGTTGCATGTTATTTTTATATTTCAAAAAATCATTTAAAATTTTGTAAGTCAAGCTTTCAATTCATTAGCATCAGCACTCGTGGTGGCGTTTGACAGACTGGTCGTATTCGTTAAGCATCGTTCGGTCCGGTCAGGTGCCAGATGGGTGACCGTAAAGTAGCGTTACAACTGCTTTCTTCCTCATATGATAAGAAGAAGAAGAAGCATAATAAGTTCGTCAAGGTTTAAATTTATTTAAGTTATTTTAGCTGTTTTTTTTTATTTCCTTATCGATACCCTTCAGGGATGTAGACTTTTCGTGCTCGGTGGCGTGCACTTATAGAGGCCTATGTCCATCAGTGGACAATGATGGGCTGATGTAACGTAAATGTTTCCACATATTTTTCTTACTTCATACATCACATTGAAACAAACAAAAAACACGACACACACAACAAAATTATTTAAGAAAATATACTAATTGGTATTTGTCGGGCCATACCTACAAAATACCATAAATTAACACGCAATAACAAATCAAATAAAAAGCACGTTTTAATCCGAAAAAGTTAAAACAAAACCAAAGCCAAACGAAAAATGCATTTTGAATGACGTTCATATTTGCCCAACAATCACAAATGTTTCTGTACATTCAAAAATAATTTAGCTGTACCTGCCACTTCATTCCAAACAAACTTTTACAACAAAAGGCCCCAACATTAACAGGGTTCAAAACTACAACTTTAAAATTATCAAATGCCCCTTCCCATTAGACGAACATCTGGAAGTTCAGTTACTGCCTCTATTCCATTATCCCCTGTTTACCCCAATACAAAGACAGAGGACGCAGCTTTGCCGCAAGTGCTATCAGGTAGAGAAATTTAGGGAACTTATGATACCATTAATCTCAGGAGACTATGTAGTTAACGTGCCCCACTTTATCTATATTTCTTGGGGCAACTAAGTCCCACAGCGAGCACAGTGATATTGGATT
This sequence comes from Chrysoteuchia culmella, assembly GCA_910589605.1. NCBI lineage: Eukaryota > Metazoa > Arthropoda > Insecta > Lepidoptera > Crambidae > Chrysoteuchia > Chrysoteuchia culmella. The sequence continues at coordinate 11,339,571 of OU342651.1, read as the reverse complement.
GTGTTGGGAATTAGGTGGAGGCTAAATGCACTTCCGATTTCGACGTTGTATTGAATTGGGTTGCTTGTAAGTGGTCACCGTTCCAGTTTGAACGTAAGTATATAAACGTTATGTACAAAAAAACATTTTATAAAAAAAATTCAAACTGACTTCAAAAAGTAAAAAATAAAACTTTTGGAGTCGGTGCCAGCCAGGGCATTCTACATTGCACTTCTATTATCTATATATTTTTTTGGCCTTAGCTAGCTAGCACCGACTCCAAAAGTTTTATTTTTTACTTTTTGAAGTCGGTTTGAATTTTTTTTATAAAATGTTTTTATTTCAGATTTTTTAGTTACATCATGTGCCGTTACTTACACTAAAAATCAGCCCATACACAACAATGTCATCTAGGTAAACGACTACTTGCCAAAAGGGATTGATATTTTTCAAGATTATGAAAAAACTACTAGCCAGATCTTCGTAAAAATTATATGGGACCAAATTGACAGTGTACCCGATCGAACAAAAAAACAACTATTAAAATCGGATCACCAACACCGGAGTAATCGGTATACATACATCAGACAAAAAAAAAAAAAACGCGTTGAATTGAGTACCTACCTCCCTCCTTTTTTGTTGAAGTCGGTAAAAATGGCGTAAACATAGTTTGTACTAAAAAAAATAAGATTCTGTTCCATTATAATTAGTTCAAAATAAATATCATGATAAAGGAGCTCGGTGGCGCAGTAGTTCGCACGCTCGACCTTTGATTGTAGCAGTGTAATAACTTTCGCGACCGTCGGTCACGGGATAGGTGACCAAAATTAAGTTACTCGAGTTCCTTCAGAAGAAACGTTTAGCCGTTGGTCACAGTAATCAATACAAAAAATCTAGATTTAAGTAGCGCTAAATTATTTCTATAGTTTGAGCATATGTTGGAAAATGTAAAATTAAAGCCTAGCATTTTCTGAAAACACAACAACAAAGTTTTCCTGTAAAATTCAGTGAACATTTAATTTCTAATGTAAACGTAAGTAAAGTTTCTGGCGTGGAATGAACATAAACCTTTTTATTATTTGATATTTTCTTTGAGAAATAAGATTTTTTTAAATTATTTCTCTTAAAATATTTTTAAACAATTACAGATGAAATGAAATCAGTGTCTGATCTTGCAATTTCATTGTCTCGTAGACTTCATCTCAATCTGCATGTGAATCGAATAGTAATTCTTTACAGGTTTGTATGTGTGATAATATACATATAGATTGCATGTCATATAACAGTAATTTCTTAGAAGAATTATGTGACTTATTCAAAGGGAATGAAGTGATCCACCTTCTCCTACGGGAAAAGGCTTGTCTGTATTGTGTACATAATTATTATATAATATATACTTTAATATTATCTACATAAATACAGAATCTCTTCAATAAACCAACAGGCTAACAATCGCCTTTTAAGACTGCGCTACATAAAATGTGCTACTCCGTAAAATGGGCCATTCTTCGCCTTTTAGAACAGAAAAAAGTTTTCCGGCTACGGAAGGTGTGCCATTGTTATTGTCAAAAAACTTCTTTTTTATCTCACGGTCACACAGAGAAAAATTAATCTGAAAATCTGGGCCATTAAGGAGCTTCCCTTTTGTTGCCTTTGCGTGTTCAGATAAGGCCCCTTTGTTTTAGGGACGAACGACTAGACAGTAGAAAATGGTTTATGTGAATATTTCACGAATTTCCCTCACGCCTTTACTCGTTTGACAGATTACGGCTACGTAAATCGCTGTGATAAAATACCTAGTATTCTTGTGACTAGATTATTTTTAGGTTCTGAATAATATTTCATTACTCGTATAGATGAACTTGTTTGTATGAACTTTATTTTAGTTAACGAAATGACAACAAAGAAGAAGAAAAGTAGCGTGTTAGCGATTTAAATGTTTCGGCAAAATTTAAATGTGACAGCACATTGACCAATGAAACAGTGTCCGATATAATATTACTAATATATCGAAAACTGCTTCATTTTCACTGTTTGTGAGGATGTTTGATTTAGATGTTTGGATGTTTGTTACCCTTTCATGTGAAAACTACTCAACCGATTTGGATAAAATTTGGCACACAGATAGAAAAAGTCTGGATTAAAACACAGAATACTTTTTATACATAATTCATGAATTAGTGACTTGTTTACTAATGAAATCGATGTTTTTATTCACCAAATTGGGAACGATAATAATTTTCCGCCCACCCGTGTCAGGAAAAATTACGTAAGGAACGTGAAAATTAACTATGAATGGTGCCGAATTATTAATTAAGGACTTAAGCTGTGTGTTAATTAAAAAAGCAATTAGGGTCGCTCGGTAATGATAATTGAATTGTAACAAAGGCTGTTATTTCGCAGTTTATTTTAAAGGTGATATTATTGTTATTGTTAAAGAAATGTTAGAGGTCAACTTGAGAATTATCATGTTATTGGTTTAGCTATGGAACACAATATTACTTTTTACTTAACATTGCAAGAAAATAATCAACAATAAATTGTTGCACGAAATACCCCAAATTGTCTGCAACAAATTGGATGCTGCAATGCCGAGAGCGCATTGTTATGAACCGGAGATGCCTCGCTATCGATACAGCAGAGTATATTTATACTTATTTAATCATCTTATAAAAAAGATTCTTACAAATCATCCAACATAATTAACGAACTAATAAATTGGCTACTTAGTGTCAATTTTAGGAAAATTAGAGTAATTGCTTAGAATCTGCAAGAAATTCTGCTAATGGGCTCCATAATATACGGTACGATCGGTCGTGAAGATCCGTCGCAACAGACCGATCGTAACGACCAATTGTTGGTGTTTGTGAGGATCGTCTATGATTGACTTGATCGCAGATGATTTAAAATTTATACTACTTTCGAAGTTACTATTTAGTAATCTGTGGTATTACAGTTGTTAGTAACGACCGATGGTACAGACCAATCGTTAGTGTATTTGAGGATCGTAAACGATCTACTTCGCAGAAGATATGAAATTCATACAATGATGGATCGTAACGAACGATCGTACAGACCGATCGTAACGACTAATCGTTTGTGTGTCGCGGCAAACTGTAATCAGTCGTTATAACGGATCGATATTATCCTTTAGATATATCTATTGCGGAACTCGATTTTTTTAGGCCTCCTGATCATACCTGCCAAGAAAAGGTAATGTGATGAACATTTATGTTTGTTACATGTCTGATTTACATAATTCTAAGTTGGTTGTTGGTAACATGTAACTTTTTGGTATAAAAAAAACATTATTTTATGATTTTTATAACGATCCATAACGATCGGTCCTGCGCTGCCCACATCCAGCGGGTTCCCGCGACCTTGACCAGATCGTCATCCACCTGGTCCACCATGTCGGGGGCCTACCCACGGAGCATCGTCGCCATTCCAGAACCTCAGAAAGATCGGTTCTTCTCGCTATCTGTCCCGCCCACTGCCACTTCAGCTTAACAATCTTTTGAGCGATGTCAGTTACTTTAGTTTTCCTACGGATCTCCTCATTTCTGATTCGATCACGTAGGGAAATGCCGAGCATTGCACGCTAGGTGACCATGAGCCGTTTTATCAGACCAATAGATAGCGGCCACATCTCACTACCTTAAGTCATCACTGGCAACACACACTGGTCATAGAATTTCGTCTTGAGACACTGTGGTAAGTTGGACGCGAAGATTTTACGGATCTTCCCGTATGCAGCCCATCCGAGTTGGCTTCGACGAGAGGTCTCTTTCTCGAAGTTAGACTTAACTAACTGGATTGTCAGTTCAAGGTAAACGTCAAGTGGTCAACAACTTCGAGTGTAGTGTTCCCAACGAGGACTGGAATGGGTACAACATGGGAATTTGACATGATTTTCGTCTTATCCATGTTCATCCTAAGTTCCACTCTTTGGGAAGCACTACGGAGATCTTCGAGCATTGTGATCAGGTCCTCCAAGGTCTCAGCCACAAGGAGTATATCATCGGCAAAACGAAAGTGTGCCCGAAACTGGCCATTAATGTTGTTGCCGAATCCTTTCCAGTCCAAGAGCTTAAAGATGTCCTCCAATGCAGCTGTGAACAGTTTCGGAGAAATTACGTCTCCCTGTCTCACACCTCGCTGCAGTTGGATGGGATTTGTACTCTGGTTCTGTAATAGGACCGACATGGTTACCATTTTTATGTTACCATCTTGTTACCATTTGTGGATTGCAATAAAATTGAATTGAATTGAATTAAATGGTGGCATGTTCGTATAAGTACCTTAACACCTCGATATACCTATAGTCCACTTGGCACCTCTGGAGAGACTGCAGCACCACCCAGATCTCTATCGAATCGGCTTTCTCATAGTCCACAAACGCCAAGCAGTGACAGATTATACTCTTCGGTCTTCTATATAACCAGCCGCAGAGTATGGATGTGGTCTAGGGTGCTAAAGCTTTTTCGGAACCCGGCTTGTTCGGGAGGCTGGAAATCGTCGAACCTGCGAGCGAGACGATTCGTAATGACTCTCAAAAAAAACTTATAGACATGGCTCAGAAGTGAGATGGATCTGAAGTTCTTCAAACGGGTGTTATCACTCTTTTTGAAGAACAAAATCACCTTACTTATATGCCATGCCCTTGGCGTTTTGGCCTTGACAATGACGGAATTGAAAAACTTCTGGAGGACTTTGAGTATCGGCTTACCTCAGTAGTTCTGTAGTTATTCCGTCATCGCCTGATGCCTTGTTATTTTGAGCTGTTTGAGAGCCATACTAATCTCGTACAGGCTGACGTCCGGGATATCTTCGGTGAAGTGTTAGATAAACTTTGCTCTGGGGTCTTTAGCGTTGCTTTCAACAGGTGTATGCGTGGAATATAACCGCCCATAGAAACTCTCGATCTCCCTCCGGATTTCAGATTTCGAAGAAATGATGCGACCGTCGTCGTCAGTTTTCAGCTTCATCATCTGGCTTTGCCCTATAGACAGATCTCTCGCGAACACTTTCGAGCCTTTATTTCGCTCGATAGTCTCTTTAATACGATTCGTAATAAAATAGCGAAGGTCGCTGGTTAGAGATCTCCCTATTTAGCTGTCGATAACGATGAGCATTCGCTGAGTTCTGAAGCGTCATTTCACGTCTCTGATCCGTGAGTAGGAGTGTGTGGTCGGAGAGTTTCTTTAATTTTGGACGGCGGGTCTTAAAGTACTTGGACCCTACCGTACGGACAGTATCCATCACCGTGTTGTGTAGATCGTTAACATCGATGCTCTCAAGGGCTTCGAAGCGGTTTTGGATATGTGCCGGTAATGGTCAGAGCGTCGATTTTATCAGCCGCGATCTTTCCAGCTTCACGTTGATATTCAATGTGCCACGTACCATTCGATGATCGCTCCTCGTCTTGACAGTGTGGATCACAGTGACATCATTGAATATTTGCTTTTTCGTCGACACGATATCATTTTTTACTTTACCGTCTGGACTGATCCAGGTCCACTTTCGGATTTCCGGCTTTTTGAAGAGGGAGTTTATCACGAAGAGGTTCTCCTTCTCCATAAAGTCGGCCAGCATCTGGCCTCTGTCATTCTGTTGCCCAACTCCAAATTGCCCCACTCTCAACTCATCGCCGCAACGTTTCTCCAACTTAGCATTAAAGTCCCCATCACAACAGTCTAGTAGGTTTTGTGGCTATGCGTGGCTCTACAAATGTCCTCAAACATATCCTCCACTTCGTCATCATGGTATGTCGAGGTCGGAGCGTAGACCTGTATAACATTCAGCGAATACCGTTCGGATATTCTGAGTATCAAGTACGCTACCCTGGTCGACACACTTCCGATGGAAATCACGTTGTTGATGAGGGACTTGTGGACTATGAAACCGACACCACCTACGGACTGTTGGTCGCCCTCCCGGTAGTATAGCAGGTTACCGGAATTGCGAGTTATCGAGTCCTCTCCCTCTCTTCGGACTTCAGACAACCCTATGATGTCCCAGTATAACCTGCTAATACTTTCTTCCAGCTCGGTTACTTCGCGTCATTTTGCAGTGTGTACGGGTTGTAAGTGTGCCAGGTGCAGTGTTTGTTGTTTATGACAGCCTAATAATCACAAACTCATTGTGATTGTTATATATTAATTTTATATTAAAACTAGCTTCCGCCCGCGGTTTCACCCGCCTGGTTCCCGTTCCCGTAGGAATATTGAGAAAAAAGTAGCCTTTGTTACTGTCCGTCCTTTCAACTATCTCTATGCCAACCATTAAGATTATTGGTTGCTTAGTTAGGTTGTCAACCGTCCACAAACAAGCACACTTTTACATTTATAATATTAGCTAGGATTAGGATTGTAATTCCTTCATTGGTTCCGATATCCGGAATATGTGATATTGTTTGATATTAATCAAATACTATTTCAAAACAACGTAGCTGAATCGACCACTAAAATCAGAAAAATTAAATTTCACAACTTTCATTTGTAAAATTGAAAAATCTTATTTTTCTTATTTTCGTACCATAAGCACACTTTCTTTCAAAGTTTCAGTGAAAAGCATTGATATCATATTGTTGTGCTCACGCGAGCCTCAACCAGTGTGCAACAAATTGGATATCGTTACATTATCGCATTCTTGTGAACCGGAGACGACACGCCATCGATACTATTGTTGAACCAGTGGTATTTACATGTAGTATCGTGTACCTAATCCAGTTATTCCTTGAATAAAAATATGACCTCCGTGGTAGAGTGATACGTACACCGGTTTCAAGGTGTCGCCTACTCCCAGGTCCTGGGTTCGAATCCCGGTAGGGGCAAATGTTTGTATGATGAATACGTTCATTTGTACCTGAGTCATGGACTTTGTATATATTTCTACACATACCTAGTTACTCTAGTATTCCATAACACAAGCCTTACACTACTTAATTTGGGGCTAGGTTAATTGGTGTGAGTGTATGAAATATTATTTTATTTATTATAGTTCAACGCACAGAACAGAAGAAAGAAGTAGAAATTGGTTGTCACGCATCGCCCGCCACTTATTTGTGCAAATATAAGCCGTCAATGCATCTCCCTTTGAATTTCCGTATTTTGATAAATTTAATACTTGAAAATATACTACTAAAAATCAACTAGCGTCCTCACGTTGTCAAAGCATCATGGCCGACGACACTTCTTTTAACACTAAATGTGTAAAATGTTTTATTTAACCTCATTCTTGCGTTCTATACTTCTTCAGTACGGTAACACGAAAATCTATCGAAATAGTATCGAGTAAGTATCGAGCACTTATTTTAAAAAAAATATAGGAAAATGTAGTTCCGTTTACGTCTGGCAGGAACGCTGCTCAATATCTCATACATTTTTTTACTTTACTTCTTCGATACTTACTTGAAAGTTTTTCATGCTATACCAAAACCACAAAAAATTACACTGTCAAAGTCAACAAAATGCTCATAAAATAAAAACTACTAGGCCAAACTCAACCAAATTTTTATGGGACCAAATGACAACTATTTCGCATCGAACAAAAAAAGAATTACGTGAATTGGGCATGAAATCTTGGTGTCAAAGGTTTCATGCCCAATTCACATTATACTTAAAAAAATAAAAAATAACATACCAACCGAAATGAGAACCTCCTTCTTTTTGAAAGTCGGTTAATGAGATTATTTCCAAAAATTACGTATTTTGGTGTACACCTATGAAATATATGCCAATCGACAGAGAACATATTTACAAATAACAAATACTCTGGGATAAAATTTCGTAAATGGTAAGTATATTTTCTGAAATATTTCAGATTTAGAAATCCTTCAAGAAGTACCTATGTCAATTACGACATTATGCCAAATAGTGTATGTCGTTTGTACCTAATTATTTTGTTGGTAAATTGGCGTATGTTTCGTGTTTTCATAGGTGTACCCGAAAACACGATCTGGTGAAGATTGCGGGAAGCCTGCGAGTAGTGCAGGACCGATCGTCGTGGAGATCCTTGGGAGAGGCCTATACCCAGCAATGGGTGTCATGGGCTGAGACGACGACGATGACGACACGAAAACATGACATACTTGCAAGAAGCTCCATAGGTATACAATGTTCGATGTCTTTTGATGCTTTGAGTTTATACTAAAATCATATTACATAATATCTATAATATATTGCAAAAGATTTTATTTCGCAATAATAATTTTAGTCAACATATATCGGTGAGGTTTAATTTTAGGCTATTCACTAGTAAACGTATGTTACGTATGGTATTACAATACTACGATACTTCAGTACCTAGCGAGTTCCTACGTAGTTTACTTCTGACTGTATAAACCAATATTTACATTATTATAAAATGAAAATGATTTATTAAATTTTCTACCTTCCTTTACACCAAGTAATATCAGTATTGAGCAAACCCAATATATAAGTAAATTAGTGATCTGTAAACAGATGAACAAGTCTATTAGTATGAACGTAATATTTCTACATACTGTAAGCACACTCGTGTGTACAGTCACGGAAGTCCATAATCGACCACCTTCAGGCGTCATTCGCGGCCGCTCGATTTGGACAGTCGTATAGGCTGCAACGTCACCTACAGATAGCTGTTCAAGAGATTCGATTTGGTGGAACGCAGAGCCAGGAAACTCGTTGGGAACGATAAACTAGTAAATTACAAGCTCGACGAATTGCCTGTACTTCGGAGAGTGTGCAATAGCAATGAGCTCATGTAGCTCAATAGAGCTACATGAGCTCATCCCGCCAGCTCCGTTCTAGCACCGGGAGTCAGACGTACTGTGGGCTATCACCCCTACCAGTTGGTATTCCTCGTCTGCGTACAAAGCGCTTCTCCTCGTCTTTCATTATGCGCACAGCGCCCTTACTTTATAAAAGATGAAGAGAAGTGGAACTCCTTGCCTGCGTCTGTATTCCCGGGAGCCTATAATCCTGGTATATTTAAAGCTCGAGTGAATAGGCTATTTGTAATCAAGCTCGCTCTATTTTCGGCCTCTTCTTAAATCTAACGATTCAGAATGAGGCCAAGAGCAAGCATAATAATGTAAAAAAGGAGATTTCGTGCGGCAAGTGGACTACCGGGACTTCCGTGACTGTATCTCCGTGTCCACGATTCCGTTGCCAAGTGCCGAGGAGATGTCGAGCAATATGCCATGTGCCAAGTTTATTTGCAACGTGTATCCGATAACACGACTATTGGTCAGACTCGAAGAAGACCGTGTACGTGCCAGTTAGGACAAAGTTATGCACCTAAAATAGTTTCGCTTGACTTACGGCGTTGGCAAAGACTTGCACACTGGTTCTTCTGTAATGTTACATTATTCATGCGAAGAGTGTACATTAGTATTGATGCTTTTACATGAACATAAATCTGTCATGATGGCTACAATCGGAATTCACTTTTGTCGATATTAGTGTGGATGAAATCGCATAATTGAAAACCTATTGTTTTGACGACCTCCGTGGTAGAGTGGAATGTACACCGGTTTCAAGTGTAGCTGGGTTCGAACCCCGGGAGGGGCAAATGTTTGAATGATAAATATGAGCATTTGTACCTGAATCATGGACGTTGATATATATTTCTGCACATAAATATTTATATATATATATATATATATATATATATATATATATATATATATATATATATATATATATATAATGATATATATTTATATCGGTTCCCCTCATATCCTATAATACAAGCCTTTACAATGCTTACTTTGGGGCTAGGATAACTGGTGTGGGTGTAAGAAAAATAAATAAATATTGTTAATGTAGTATTAACAATAGGTTTTCAATTACGCGAACTTTTTCTCGGTTCGGTTCTTTTTCCATATTGTCAGCATTTGGAAACCACTGCGTGGGTATTCTGAAATAAATTGTTTAAGGATTTTTGCCTCCCGTCAAGGGAACGGCGATAATGAGGCAGAATAATTTTAATGAGTCATTATTAAATGTATACAGCAATTTCGCCGTATTCGATATACAAATTGGCTGTTATCCAAAAGGTGGTCGGATCACTCGAGCAAAAAGTTACTATATTTGACATTAAGACGAAAAGCCTTTTGAATGAAACAGTTGATTTATGTTCTGGAATTCTAAATATAACCGTATTTTTTTAACAAATATAATTATATAACATTATTATTATTATAGCATTATAATTGCAAATTCTTAGTTTTAATTTGATTTCACATAATTGAGAAATATGTATGAGTTATGTTATTACAAATCTACCACATAGTTAAGTATATAGGGTATAAACCTATAAACGAGTACATAATAAATAATCTAAAAATACTTCATCGGTAAGAAATATTAAAAGTTTCATTCGTTTTTACATTTTCAGGTTTACTACACAATTATGAAACGCAAACAAAAATCGTCTGCCGAGTTATTAACGAACGTATCTCTCGTAAGTACACACTCGAACTGCACAAATATTGAATTAATCCAATGCCTGTCAGATACATACGTCGAGATTGTCTCGCATGTGATCTGTTCGATTTGGTTACAAATTATATACATAATAGGTATAAGGCGTTATTGCAAATGTAAATCAAAATCAAAATACATCCTTTCTGTTAGGTGGTTTCTTAAGTATCATTAACAAGACAACATTCAAAAATTAAATTCAATTATCTTTTAGATGACAGTAACATAGAAGAAAAGGAAATAATTCTATACGATCAGAAGCTGACATTTGTGCCACACATCGAGAACGTAATTAAAAAGGAATCCAAACTACTTGGCTTTGTTATGAGAAACAGCAAACCCTTTCGCAATCCAAAAACTAAAATAATTCTTTACTGCAGTCTCGTTCGAAGCACTTTAAAGTACTGTAGTGTAGTATGACGACCTGACTTTGCTACTCACTCCCTGCGTATAGAACGACTTCAAAAGCGATTCGTTAGATATTTGGCCTTTTCTATCGGCAAAGCTAAAGAACTTCATTCTTATTCTGAAAGGCTCAGTTTTTTTGGTATGTTGTCCTTATCAAATAGACGAGACCTCTTAGATATAATGTTCTTCACAAAATTAGTAAGAAATATATCTGATTGCCCGCAGCTACTAGCGCTTTTCAACTTCCGAGCACCAGCTAGAATCCCGCGTATACCAATTACACCTCTCTGCCCCCCACTAAGGAGAACATTACTTGGATCCAATTCCCCAGTCGCAAGGATATGTCGGAATGTAAACTATTATAGTGACACTGTTGATATCCATCATGATTCAGAGCACGATGCGGAATAAAATACTCGATGTATTAACTGCTTGAGTTCATATTCATATTCATTTTTCATAATTTTTTACACACGCCCACAATATACATATACTCATACATACCCTTTAATTTAGTTCTATTAGTTCTTTATGTAATTAGAATAGAGTTTATTTATCGAGCATGCTGTGTTCACCTACAAGTGGTTGTACATTAAGTTAAGTCTTTGATTAAGTATTTATTTCTGATGTATCATTGTATCAACCGTTGGTGATCCTAATAAAGAGAAAAAAAAAACCGCCTCTGTGAACTTCACTACCGGTATTCTAAGATCCAGAGGTCCCGGGATCCATTTCCATTTTAGTTCGCCTGGTTAGCTTACTACCATGATCGTATCGAAGTCTGTTGCTATGACAAAAATCATACTTCCTACTAATATTATAAATGTGAAAGTATGTCAGTCAACCATGCGGGTGAAACTTCGGGGCGCGGGCCGCTAGTGTTTTCTATCATAATTAAGCTCTGGCAGTTAAGATGAAATAGCCAGTTACTGAACGATTGACGATTCCGGTAGATGCGCAGATTCCACCTACACTCTTCATTAGGTACCTACTTAACATCAGATATATGATAAAGGTTAACCGTTTCTCTGTTTAAATGAAAAACTTATCGACTTTATTAGTAAGAGAACTATTTCGGATAATTGAACTTTTACTTCATGCAGAAGGCTTACACCTTAAAAAATAATTTTGTAGTAGGAGGGAAAATAGTACAACAACATTTGAACACCAAATACATTAGCGATTATAATTCCGACTGATTGATTCCATAGGGTTATTGTGAGCTGTTAATGGATAGATGAGCATTACTTAAAGATGGCAGCACACGTAAGATGTGCAAATTTGTAAAAAAAAGGTTAAAAACACAAAAAAAAACAGTTTCTTCTTCATAATGTTGTCATACTTACCGAATATTTTTTCGACACAACTCTTCCCAAAGAGGAAATAGTTTTCAATTCAATGAAGGCTTATCAACACCTAAATGTTTGCCTTCCAATTATGAAAACAAGCGAAATAATACTGCCTCTTCATACGGAAACACGTTGAAACCTTTAAATTAAGTAAAAGCAATACATTTTGCACGGAATCAATTCGAAAACTGAATTGTTAATGATAAGCATTTAGTTACAGCTGCACTTCGCTACCTTACAAATATTCGGTAGGTTTATTTTTTCCTTTGATATAAATGTGAAAACTTTAGAAAATATTTACCACTTAAAGAAAGTTTTTAAAGATTTCAGTTTTTCGGTTTTAGTCGACTTTTAAAGATTTTTCTTCTATTATAGATACATCTTATGAAAAAGCTATATGATTTGAATAACAAAAAATTAATATTCACAAAAAGTAGCAAACGCACTATCGCAATGATTTGATGTCAGTAGTAGGTAACTAACTGTTTTACGTAAAGGTCCGACCGACAAATAAAACAATTATCCTCATGTCGACGGTCCATTAATACAATGCCCATAATTTTCGACAACCCTATAATGGCAAGGGAACACAAGTAAAAGCCCTGGGGCGTAGGAACAAGCCCACGACGCGTGACCGACGCGTCTGGCATATGAATGACCTGCCGCAAGTGAATTTAATAGTTATAAAATATACGCGGCCATCTTTGAGCGTCGGGCTTTCCTAGAATTGTTAATGTTCGAGAATATTTTTGTTAAAAGAAGATTTAGTTAGCACGTTTGCTAAGCTGAAGGGTAATTTTCCAATTTTAGAAAATAAAATCTTATTTGCACATCGAGTTTTCCTGATAAAGTTATCACCTATTAAAAGTAATAACCTTACAAATTCCCAAATCCTTTTTTATGAACCACGGCGAGACGCTTAGCTTTATCATACCTGATTTCAACCATTGAGGAACTGGATATCTTTTCTCTAACTGCCGGAATACAACAATTCTGAAAACATTATTGTTATGGCGCCAGACTTAGTTATGATGGTGGTAGCTAGCCAGGCGGACTTACAACAAGTCTTACCAAACCGAATAAGTACAATATGTACCCCCACTGGGAATCGAACCCGGTGCATCTGGGTCTGATACTAGTGGTTGGTACCACTAGACTAGTACTTCTCTTTTTCTATTACCTGTGAGACCTGGAGGCCTACCGCCATTTTTTAGCGCAGTATGAACTAGAGTTAGTTAAAAATTAGAACAGCACTACTTGTAAAAAATTAAGTATTGTTTCAATCTTACCATGCTACGACGAATCTCTTAAAGTAAGCTTGTTTTGTGACGGAAGTTTTGTGACGTCTTCAGTCAATCATTGTCTTCAAAGTGTGAAGTGTGATAAGTTAAGATAAGATAAGATAAGATAAACTTATTTGCAAAAACACGGTAATAAGATATTCACAACAACTGAACAGTAATGTACAGACATGTTTTACCAAATTGGCATGCAAATATTAATGATTTAGCTTAATTACTATATAAACATCAATCATGTCAAAAAGAAAATATAATTTTTAATTTATACTTAAGCAATATAATGTTATTTATTAATTTCACTTTATATATTATTCTATTCACCCAAATCATAATAACCAATGTCAAAAAAAAAGTGTCAAAATGTGTCAATTAAAACAAAACGCATACAAAACCTTCTTATGACATGATGGTTTCTAATAGATGATGGTAGACCGGCAAACCTTGCTTCATGACTAATTAATTGTGGAATTACTTAAATAAAGATCAACGTTTGTAAATAACGCATGTGAATAAAATTTGGAACGCATTCTGTTGACGAGTCAACTATAATACCACATTAACAATAGGTTTTCAATTATGCGACTTCATCCACAGGAACATCGACAAAATTAAATTCCGATTTTAACCATTACGTCAGATTGATACAGATTGAACTTTGTAAATAGTTCACAGTGTGTGTAATATTATACAAAACGCCAACTACGTTAACTATTAAGTATAGACGTGGAGTCTCAGATTATTTTGAATCTCACAAATCAGTCACTACCTCGCGACCTTGGGCACTGAGCTGCTCAGTAGGCCTTACACGAAAAACTTTCGGGTACCTAAGTATCAAGTAAGTAAAGTAAAAAACGTATGAGATATTGAGCGTTCCTACTGGACGTAAACGGAAATACATTTTTCTATATATTTTTTGACAAGTCCTCGGTACGTCCTCGATACTATTTCGATAGTTTTCGTGCTAGCCCTACAGTATTGTGGACATCGTATACAATAATGTTTCCGCACTGCAAGCAGGCTGGTACACTGCCGTTGCTGGCTTGTTTTATACACAATTTAGAGGTTCGTCGTGCGTGGAGACAGACGTTCGCCTTGACATAAAAAGATGTGATAAAATTGTGTTATTATAATTAATTGAAAACTTAATCTCGTAAAAAATTATAAGATTCAAATATCAGTTTACCTTTCATATTAGTGGCAAAACTAAAGTAGATGGAGGAAATTGTGTCTTCAGCTTCAAAACATTTGAGTAATATACTTGACTAGCGGATCCTCGCGGTTTTTTAGCCAAGTATGTCAGGAATAAAACGACCAAGCACATTATCTAAACATATACTTGGACGGAATGTATTGAGCTTTTTAGACCCTTCAGTTGAAAATAAGGTTATCACACCCAAAAATCTTACAATTGAAATAAAAAATTTTTTACGTAATTTAAGTGCACTATTCACCCGAAAATTATATTTGGCACTGTATGTTTGGGGCTTTAAGGGGTTTTCTTTGGTTTCCCCATGTTTCGGCACCTTTTTTTAGGTAAAACCTAGGTCAACGAGAAGTTTGATTCCCCTAAGAGTGTCGAAATAGTAATTTTTTGCGGCATAAACCCGCTAATTTTACGTTAATTTAAAAGTTTTTTTTATAGCTTCAGCAGACTGTTGACCTGAATATATGGTTTTTATTATATAGGGGGTTTGTCAAAGCGCTTGGCCGATAAAACAACAGGTCTTTCAAAATTTCAAATAAAGTGGATGTGACATACATCGGATTGGGCGAATCTATAAGGGTTTCGTTTTTTGCCTTTAGGCTACGAAACCCTAAAAATGGGACCAACTGGGAACACACCCGGAGTTATAACGTTTGAATCATTTCAATCGGTCCAGGGTCCAGGCATTCTCCAGTAATAATGTAATGTAAATATATATAAAAAATATAAACAACGTTATTTTATGTTTACCCACAACCTCAAAACCATTTGTAGAACTCATTACTCATTACGAACAAGTTTTTGTATGAAAGTAACCCTGAAATCAAGAAAAAATATCACCTGTTTCATACATTTTAGCAGAGTACATTTTTTATTTGTATGGAACGCTGTTTTCTTTCGCGATTTCAGGGCTGCTTTCATACAAAAAGTTGTTCGTAATTATGAGTTGTATACGCGACGAATTCATAACCTCTTTCTTTTTTTGAAGTCTGTTAAAAATAGTGTTAACTAACACAATTAAGTAAATGGGTCTTAGAGACTCCCCGTCCATACTAGTGTAAAGAAAAAATAACGTCTACACCTTTAAGAAACCTAACGGTAATATTCACGCTAAGCAAGCAAGGCTCTGAAGTCTGACCATGTATAGTTCTAACGATAAAATCGGAATTAAAATCGTTAAAGTTTCAGCTTCATCATCATGTAACTTACGACCCATGATGGCTAGGTACGGGCGAGGCCCATTTCGAATTGTATTAGAACTATTTCTCGATACACGTATCTACATTTTTTTTTACAGTATTTACGTCAACGTAAAGGCTATAATTATGAAAATACACAGAACATGACTGTTACCCTAATGTAGAGTCACCCAGTCTTATTCAAAACTGGTAATAAAAAGCATTTACGAAAAGTTAATTTGTGCTTCCTATTGTTTGGATTTTCATTTTGTTTTTAAACGAGTCCTCGAAAAGGATAACGTTTCTCCTAAAACAACAGACAAAATGCAAATCGTGGACCACGGTCCCTATGATCTGCTTGGAAATAAATGCGGCATGAAATTACGTATTTACCTACTTACCTAGTCAGTGGGAAAATTGGTTTCTAGATCCGGCTGGCTGTCCATTTGGCTCAGACGATTGGCGTTTGACAGTTGAGACGTGTTCCCGAATGAGGAGGTACAAATGTTAGAGTCTATTCTAATATATCAAACCAACAAGCATCGGTAGATTAATTGTTTCAATAATACTCTTTTCATCTATACTTATAATATTATAAAGCTGAAGAGTTTTTTTGTTTGAACGCGCTAATCTCATGAACTACCAGACCGATTTAGAAAATTCTTAGACTATTAGAAAGCTACATTTCTCCCGAATGACATAGGATATATTTTATCCTGATATTCCCACGGGAACGGGCACCACGCGGGTAAAACCGAGAGGATCCGCTAGTTAGTAAATATGACCTGACTCTGTTATTTTCACCCAATTTCTACTGCAAAATAGTGAATATATGAGCGGGGTTAGATAAGCAGAGTGGAGCAAAATCTTGCTTTCCGCTACGAAAGAAAACAAGTCAGGGGACTTCGTTTTATACGTTTTTAAACAGCACCACTGAGTCATTTCCGGATGATAAGAAAAGTAAAACCGTCACATAATATTTCACTGACCTTAAGATTTTCTATTTTTCCTCAGTCAACCGCAATAAACAAAATTACATTACAATCTGTCAATATCCAATTTATGGGCCCAAAAAATTCTTTATCACATTCGTCTCGATTGCCGCACTTATTAATATTTATTCCACGTTGACAAATGTAAAGAAAGTCGAGGTTGACATTTTTTCTCGGGGCGCTACTGAAAAATTAGCAATCATCAAAGGTTCTGAGCAGGGATCATAAATTTTGGGGGTGGTACCGAAACTCCGTGATTCCATTCGCATTCTCCTTAGAACACGCCGCGATAAATTATACCCATCAATAATAACTGGGAGAACATTGTGTCAACAACATTCTATCCTCGAGGTATTTGTAGCTATTTATTTAGGTAAGTCCCGGTGGTGCAATAACGTCAGAGGTGGTACCTTTTCGAGTATTGGCCAATGCATAATAAATGACTCCGGTGGATTGGGATATCAATGGAATGGTTTATCAGCCACGTGTTTTAGTTTAATAGCGAGAAATACACGTTATGAAAAAAATATACCACCGAGCCTACAAAATTTTTACACATTAAAGAAGAAAAAAAATCATTAAAAAAAAGGAATCTTAGGTAACTTATCTGTAGATTATATGACTGCCAAGTTGTCGGGTAGTGCATCCAGACCATGATTCGGAAATTATAAAGTACTATGTCAACAGAATTTTCTTACATACACTTTTATGACTGTTAGGTATATGCAGAGCAAAATAATTCAACGAAACACTTTTATAAGGTATCGTGAATTGTAATAATAAGTTTTAGGGTGACTTTTACCAAACTCACTAAACATATTGAGAATTAAACATATCTAAAACTAGCGGCCGCTCGCGGTTTCACCCGCGTGGTGCCCGTTCCCGTGGGAATATCGGGATAAAAAGTATCCTAAGTTCATAACCAGGCTATCTACTATCTGTGTACCAAATTTAATTCAAATCCGTTCATTAGTTTCGGAGCCTATTCAATGCAAACAAACAAACAATCAAATCTTTCCTTTTTATAATATTAGTATAGGTGACATTGTCAGTTGTTCATTTAAAGTCAAAAGTGGCTGCACTAAAATATGTTTAGAGTTAAACTTATTTAATTTCAGTTGGTCTGCCTATAGTTTTTGTGCAGTGCTGCGTAACACCATTATTTAATTAGATCTCATGTTTAATAAATTAACATTTGTCTTTTACGGATTTTCTTTAAAAAGTTTGAAAGTCGTTACTGTCAACTCACGGACCGCAAAAACTTTTGAAGCCAACCTTTTTATATCACAACAGAAAAGAACCATTTCCCAAAGGAACACCTCAACGGTTAACGAGAAAACTAGGTATGGTACAGTCACGAACAATGACATGTATCTACTTTACAACCTTATCGCATTGAAGCACACGGAAACAAAGCTCTCTCTGTCCACAAACGTCATTCAATATTGTAATGTGACAAGGTTGCTTAGTATTTCTATGTCATTGCACGTGACTGTACGTGAAATTTCCAATAGCTACCCCTTTCGGGGTTGAATCGGAATAACCACAAAACATTCAGATCCTACTTTCGATTCCCGTCACACTACCTCCATCACAAAAGGGTAGGAAATGCGGTATTGTTTTTTTCCAAATATTTTCTATAAAAATTACAGCGTGACACTGAAGAAGGTAGGTACTATTGCTTTGTTTACAGGATTTCAAGAAAGAAGTACCTATAATAGTAATAATAGAACCTATAATATTCTTACACGATTTTATTTTTTGAGAAAAGGGCATTTAAGAGCGTAACTTAATAATAAATGTGAAAATATAACTTTTTAATTTTGCATTTTACAATGCTATTTTTTATGTGGTAAATATTAATAAGAAAATATACCAGAAAAAAGCAACTTGTCTCATGTTGCCCTGACGGGATTCGAACCCGCATCCTTGGGAATCCGGCCCAATGCACTAACCAATTATGCTACAGAGTACAGAACACGTCGAATTTTTCTGGTATATTCACCTTTCTACGGTGTTGGCCACCGTCGTTTCATCTACAAGAGAATTAATATCCTCGCATTATCCTCGCTCGAATACTTATAATCTGCCTGTATTAAGTTAACTTTTTGTCCCGGTCAAATGTTCCCTTGGGATTTTCTGACTGTCCATACGGAAGAAGTCGCAGGTGGAAACTAGTGTGTTATAAAAAGTTAAAATTATAGATTGTCTCTAAGCTTATTTAACAGAATGCAATGTATAATGAATGACAGATCAGTAAATACGTATTTTTACGTCTGTCAAGTTTTTAATTAAGTGTTGTTCTCGGCAGAAAAGTTTTTAGCGTCTCTACGCTCCCTCGCTATGCTCAGGATCCAATCTTTGAACCCTAGAATCCTTCGTTTGATCAAGTTTCAATAGTTTTTAATAATATTTATTAGTTGTGCGATTTCATTGCAGAAGTAGATACATAGCTGGGTAATGCATCAATAAAATATACACAGCAAAATAAAATCACAACATGATGTACTAATTCTCTTAAAGCTACGCCAATTCCGACCTGAAACTCCTACTTTGAAAGTAATCATCAGAAGTGATTCTCGGAATCTGTTACTGTATTTTATTCCTAACCTTCCTTTGATGAGTATTCGGCAGATTTGTATTCGCCATCACGTAAAATCAATTTGAGATCTCCTGCTGCGGGTCAACGAATATTTATGGAGAAAACTTCGATTTATAGATATTGCTGGAGTTCACTGAGGCCACCTCCGGCTTATAAACGCTTTATTTTTATTTATTCTTGATTTATGAAGGCAGTTGGTTATGATAAAGATGCGGGACTAAGGCGATTTAACATTGAGAAAACAATATTATAAGCTGCTTAGTTTTACGAATGGAGTTTTTTATAGAAATTATTACGTTATTAAACAAGATAAACCGGTTTATTTTTATAGTTTATTATAGTTTTTTCTTTAAATTATTTACTCTTGTATTTGTTTTAATTACAGTCACGAGCAATGACATGTATACACTTGACAACCATATCGCATTGACGCACACTGAAACAAAGCTCTCCCTGTCCACAAAATTAAATGTCATTAAATATTGTAATGTGACAAGGTAGCTTTGTTTCTATGTCATTACACGTGACTATACATAACGTAATATAATATTCTTGCAAATCATCAAGAAAATTTAAATAAACTGACATCAAAAGAAAAAAGGTTAAAAATAATCCTGACAAATAAAATAGATACTAACACACTTCAGCAGATGTTAATTGCAATCTGTCGAAAAGGCAAGAAGCGGAAAATGGGGAAGTGTCGTCGCATTAATATTTTCCTTCCCTTCATTACAAGTGCTAAGTGTATTAGTTCTGGTGCATCGGGAATAGTGATTTTTCTCATAAATAACAGTTCCTGAGGGTGGTTGGGGACGGGGAAGATTTAGTGCAAGCGACTAACCACACATGCGGTTAGTGGATGCAGCAGGAAAATCAAATTAAAAGTAAAATACTTCTAGTACTCTGAGAAATTGCCGGCAAAAAGTGGGAGGAAAATTGTGTACTGTAGCGTATGGGTATTGCACTTTCTTATTACTGTAGTTTTTCATGGGGTTGGAGCTCGAAACTGCAAAATGTGAAACTTTGAATAAAATTGCTTTGAGATTAATCTTCCCTAGAGTTAGCTACCGTAGGGAAATCTTTGTTTCAGAGAGCTCGCTGCATCTGTGACGAGAAACACCTGACTGCTGAGCTTCGACATGTCGAGCAAGTACTGAGAAATAACAAGTTGCAAGTACCACGCAGACGTCACAGAAACCGCACCAAACCAGCCACAGTAGAACGCCAACCTGCCATTCCACCTTAGTTAGTAAAGAAAAAAATTGTGACGACGATTAATACATATTTAATTTTAATTCGATTGCTATTATCATAAATACCGTAACATTTTTACGTAATTAACCTGTAAAATTGGTGATATTTCTACTTTTTCTACACAGCAAGCCTGTTAGTAGCACAAGAAAAAAATTTATCATTGCCATATTCTAACACTTACCAAGCAATTTGCGTAAAAACCGTCACAGATTTGATATCAGAACCTCGACCGTCTCGAAAGCTGTCAAACCGACCGAACGGGTTGCGAAATCAGTTATATTTTCCCAAAAAATATATATTCAGCGCTTCAAATTTTGGAAGGGAACAAATGCTCTTAGCAATGTGGTACGGTAATGTACGTACGGCCCCTTGAATTTTTCATTCCCTTGTGCCTCGACAACTAAGCATTACCAAAATTGCGTCATATTTCTTTTCCCAACACATTCCAACACGGAAAATAGTTAGGTGAATTGCCATTTTACGGACTCTAAGCGAACTGAGTGCGGTAATGATAATTATTTTTAAGATATGTGGAGGAGTGTTTCGTTAAGTTTTTGCGTACTGAATATACAACAAACTCCTAATGTGAATGAAGATACACTTTTTATATTTAAACCTTAAAACAAAAGACAACAAGGTTTTCAGCATTGTTGAGTTATGGCAGTTAGAGATAAGATAGCCAGTTCCTCAGTGATTGAGGATTCCGGGAGAAGCTCGCTTCTATCTTCAGACTGTATATGTATAATAAAGGATAAGAGTCTCCCTGTCGTTCATTAAAAAAAAAAAACACTTTAGAAGAAGTCAGTAAGCTGTCCCGCGTAACCACCCCTTTGCCCTTTGTACTACATATTTGAATTTCTTCACACTGCCATTGTAACTGTCTTCTTTACGAGGTGACACTTCTTTCACTACATGCAAGTAGCATGCATTAATCTCTTTCTTGTATTTTACTGATATGTTTAAAAGGAGTTTTTGAGCTATGGTTAATGTATATTTATAACTTTTTAATTTTGCATTTTACAATGCTATTTTTATGTGATAAATATTAAACAAGAAAATATACTAGAAAAAAGCAACTAGTCTCATGTCATCCCGTCATCATCCCGTCAGGGCGACATGAGACTAGTTGCTTTTTTCTAGTATATTTTCTTGTTTAATATTTATCACATAATGTATATTTCTTTATACTTATAAACATAATTATTTTTATATATTTATATCCGTTACCCTAGTATCCCATAACACAAGCCTTATAGTGCTTACTTTGTGGCTAGATTAATTGGTGTGAGTTTAAGAAATATTTATTTCTAGCCTCCGCCCACGGTTTCATCTGCGTGGTTCACGTTTTCGTGGGAATATGGGGATAAGAAAGAGCCTATGTCTTAGTGGCTATTTCTGTCTTGTGTGTCAAATTTAATACAAATCGCTTTTGTAGTTTTTGCGTGAAAGAGTAAACAAGATCCAAACATCTAAACATCCAAACATCCTTACAAATTTTCGCATTTATAATATAATAATAATAATATAATAAGTTCTCTATTGTTCACTTCACAAACTGTGAAGTGTTTATTGTTCTTTATTGTTTAAAGAACAATAAACAATGTTACATGGTACTTAGTTGTAAATTGTTACCTAATTTTGTGAATTACTGGTGTCTGAAATGGGTTTTTATATAAAAAAAACCTATGTTATAGGTCACCAGGCCCCTTTTGCAGAAAGTATTCAAAAACCATTTTTTTTTAAGTTGCCAGAGATTAAGATATTTTGAAGAATACATTTAATAATTTTAGAAAAGCAAAAAAATAACAACCTGAAGAAGAGGTAACTAAAATTGTTACTTACTTAAACTAGAGAGCTTGAACTAGAGCTAAAACTAGACAGCTACAGAGACCAGTTACGCATGAAGGGGAGGAAGAAAGGAGCCCAGCGTTATTATAAAAATACAATATTAACAGGATATAGCACAAAATGAAGATAAAATTAACATTTCAAAATGTTTTCTTTATATGGGAATAATTTCCGGTAGGCGGAAAAATATTTTATTAAGTAATGTGGTTGGCATCAAGTATATTTTCATTTTAATATTTCGACGATAAGTTGGGAAAATGAAAAACCAAAAACAATAAGTCATCGGAATTTTGGTTAGCAATTAAAATAAAATTGGTTATGCAAGGCTGGAAGGTTTGTTATTTAGCGGCGAGTTACCTCTATTGAAAGCAGAGCAAGTGAAGGATTCTAGGATTAAACCACGAGCGTAGCGAGTGGTAAAAAAGATTGAATCCTGAGCGAAGCGAGGATTTCAAAAGTACAAGACGCTAAAAACTTTTCTGCCGAGCGCAACACACAATTTTTCACCTCACAACAGCGAGGAACATTTTATGGTTGTTTCCGCGGTCAACTTCCGGTAAAAATTCTTTAGACATAAAGTTTAATCTAAATATACCATATTATCGTTGTTTTAATTATATAAAGAAAATAAAATAATAAAAAGGGAGTATTATTGTTAATTCAAAGTTATTTAAAGTAGGAATATATTGTTACTTATAAATAACAATAAAACGATTCCGTAAATGTTCACACTGACATGAGGTACAAGACAAAGACAATTTAAAAATAAAGATTTATGTCACGTTCCGAAATCCGATCATAGGTTGTGAAATCTCACCCAGCCTAATATATAATTCTTATAACGAATAGATTAATCTAATTGTTATTGTTTTTATGATTCAATGAACTAAAATAATATAATAAAACCAAAACGGAGTATTATAGTCAATTCAAAGCTATTTATAATATGTATAAATTGAAACAAAAAAGTCAATAGTGCGATTCGGAACGCATTATGACATATTATTAGGTATTAAATTAAAACAGTACTTTACCGCGCTAGGCCGCAAAATACGATTTTCTACGCGGAAATTGAATGACAAATTCTCCTTTTCAGAGCGTGTGAGGTGAAAAAGAAATTACGTATTACTTTTTATACCTCATATACATTACCTAAGTATTGCTTGTTAAGATAAAAACTAGGCTTACTATGTTATTTGACTAATTTCATTGCTATTATCCAAAACACTTCCAACGTTCACAACATACTCCAGTAAAGACAGCTCGATGAATCTCCACGCACCGAGGCTTGAATAAATAAAAACGAAGAGCGTTTCTAATAAATATACCTATATTGAGTACCAAAAATCGAGGACAAATAAATTGAGCCACTGCGTTATTTTAACGTAAACATGCTCACTTCACGGTCTAGAATAAAAAAGTATGTGTACCTTTTTCTGCGATAATTGTGTGTCGATGGCGAGGTCAATGCTAAACAAAGCAATTCACATTCAAAACAACTTAAAAAAAATTGGTTTCCTAAACTTTCAGTGAAGCAACTGATTAACTTTGATTCCATATAAAGTTATAGTAAACCAGATTGAGTGAATTTGTTTTTCTTACTTTGCACAAAACCGAACATATTATTTTTGTGACTTTTATTCGTAATTCAAGTATTCTAGACCTCGCGACCTTTGGATATCTCACCTACAGCCCTAAGTCTGACAATAACTTGTGAGCCGAGTATTTTCCTTAAAGAATTTATCATATAAAATTTTGCATTGTAAATGCAATCTTAAAAAATCACAAATAATTGTGTTTTTATACTGAGGCTGTAAAGTGACTTGTTTGCATGAAAGTAACGCAGTGGCTTGATTTATTTGTCCGCGAGTGTATATAGGCATGGAGCCTGCTTTCGACGTTACCGAACCTCTCACTTATTGATGACCCCTTATATATTAGGTGGCGCACTGAGACGGAAGGGGAATGTGAATAATCTTGTGTTACCCATGCCAGAAATTCTTGCTGAAGGTATCCGGAAAGAGTAATCATTATTTCGGTGGAGAGCGAGGAAAAGCTGAATAGCGAATGTTTGTTATTTTTAACGGCTCTAGCTTCGTTGCCGTTCCAAATGGCATTCACTAATCATGCAGTATTAAATATTAATTGTACAGTAATTTCTAGGTCAAATGGCATCACAGTACTAATAATGAAACGTAACTTTTTTTTTTTTTTGTTATTTCATAAACCTTAAAAAATATACAGTGGTGGTCGTATAATTAAGAACGATTTCAACTTCAATAATATTGTTATCTCAATCATGTCACGTGCAGTCATGTGTTTAGCCTTAGATGTAACTAGTTATGTTATGAAATAGCCACATGAAAATAGCAAACGGGACTAGGAATAAAATTGAAAATCTCTGTCAATTTTTTATTTATTGATTTATTCTTCAACCGTAACAAATTCAAATAGTAATGAAGTTGGACAAATAATTACGAACGATTTTTTTATTATTATTTATTTATCATATAAAAACCTTTACATTATAATTTTATCGTAGCATGCAAAAAACCACTGAGGTTTATACCTGAGCTATCGAAAATTAAAAATAAGTAGGTATATGTAGATCAAATCACAAAAGTAAATTTCTTAATAATACAGAAACAATAGAAGTAATGGTGTTATAACATATTTAGAACATGATTTTTTAGTTTTATTTAATGGTTAATACTTTCAATTAATTCAGGTGAAAATTTGTTGATAAAAGTAGGTACAAGGTAGTTACAAGTTCGCTTGCCGTACGCATTGTTAGCGCGCGGTTTGCGAAGTCGATTCTTGGCAATTGCTCGCATGTATAGTGTGTTTCACGGGTATTTTAAAGGAAACGTCGAAAAAATGTTCTTTTAATATAGAGTATTGTGAAACTCGATTAAGGATGTTGCAGTGTTTGAGTAGTCCGTTAATGTCATTTTTAAATTGTTGTTTTTTTTATATTTTAATATTTTAACTTTTAAATTATTGATGTTGTCAAGATAAGATTTATAGGTCCGACCGTAGCAAATGAGGCCGTACTGAATGTAGGACTCCGCTTTTAATTTTGATTAATTTCCTAGCTTCTAATAAAACAATTGTCGAAGAAGTCAAATTACCTAACTTGAACCTGAATATATCTGTAAAATAAAATAAAAAAGACGGGTTGCACTCCGGGAGTGCCGGCAGAAGTGAAAACTTGATTATTAACGTTGAGCATGTTTGATATTTTGGAATGGTTAGGGAATAATTTTGCACCAATTGCTTTATCAGTATAAAAGTACTATCATTTATGTGGTAGAATACAATATTCATTTATTGCGCTATCGTACACAAACATGACAAACCATATTAAAGTGAACGTTAAGTTAGGTAATAAGATATAAGAAAACATTAGTTATTATAGAGAATCGAAAAATATATATTGACAATAAAACAAGAGACAAGTAAAAGACATTATCAACAGTCTGTCGCTAAGCAACCGAGACCATAGTCAACCTGTCACCTCAACATTCTCCATCCGTCCTACGCTTTTTCGATCAGGTCACGTGTCCTGACGCGAGTTTAAGATTTTATACCCATTACAGAAAAAGTGCTCAACGCCGCTAAAGAAGTTTTCACTTCAAAAAATAAAGAAAACAGCACGCGTGAAATCATTATTTATTATGTGATACATATTAAACACGAAAATATACTAGAAAAAAGCAACTAGTCTCATGTCGCCCTGACGGGATTCGAACCCGCATCCTTGGGAGTCCGGCCCAATGCACTAACCAATTATGCTACAGAGACCTATGAGGACACGTCGAATTTTTCTAGTATATTCACCGTTCTACGGTGTTGGCCACAGTCACTTCATCAATGAGAGAAATATCCTCGAATTCGAAAGAAACAACTTTACAGATGTTTGACTATCGATTAAGATGAAACAGCCATCTAATTATAACTTTTTAATTTTGCATTTTGCAATGCTATTTTTATGTGATACATATTAAACACGAAAATATACTAGAAAAAAGCAACTAGTCTCATGTCGCCTTGACGGGATTCGAACTCGCATCCTTGGGAGTCCGGCCCAATGCACTAACCAATTATGCTACAGAGACCTATGAGGACACGTCGAATTTTTCTAGTATATTCACCGTTCTACGGTGTTGGCCACCGTCGCTTCATCAATGAGAGAAATATCCTCGCATTCGAAAGAAACATCTTTACAGATGTTTGACTATCGATTAAGATGAAACAGCTATCTAATTATAACTTTTAAATTTTGCATTTTGCAATGCTATTTTTATGTGATAAATATTAAACACGAAAATATACTAGAAAAAAGCAACTAGTCTCATGTCGCCCTGACGGGATTCGAACCCGCATCCTTGGGAGTCCGGCCCAATGCACTAACCAATTATGCTACAGAGACCTATGAGGACACGTCGAATTTTTCTAGTATATTCACCGTTCTACGGTGTTGGCCACCGTCGCTTCATCAATGAGAGAAATATCCTCGCATTCGAAAGAAACATCTTTACAGATGTTTGACTATCGATTAAGATGAAACAGCCATCTAATTATAACTTTTTAATTTTGCATTTAGCAATGCTATTTTTATGTGATACATATTAAACACGAAAATATACTAGAAAAAAGCAACTAGTCTCATGTCGCCTTGACGGGATTCGAACCCGCATCCTTGGGAGTCCGGCCCAATGCACTAACCAATTATGCTACAGAGACCTATGAGGACACGTCGAATTTTTCTAGTATATTCACTGTTCTACGGTGTTAGCCACCGTCGCTTCATCAATGAGAGAAATATCCTCGCATTCGAAAGAAACATCTTTACAGATGTTTGACTATCGATTAAGATGAAACAGCCATCTAATTATAAGTTGTTTCTTTCGAATCCGAGGATATTTCTCTCATTGATGAAACGACGGTGGCCAACACCGTAGAACGGTGAATATACTAGAAAAATTCGACGTGTCCTCATAGGTCTCTGTAGCATAATTGGTTAGTGAATTGGGCCGGACTCCCAAGGATGCGGGTTCGAATCCCGTCAGGGCGACATGAGACTAGTTGCTTTTTTCTAGTATATTTTCGCGTTTAATATGTATCACATAAAAATAGCATTGCAAAATGCAAAATTAAAAAGTTATAATTAGATGGCTGTTTCATCTTAATCGATAGTCAAACATCTGTAAAGATGTTTCTTTCGAATGCGAGGATATTTCTCTCATTGATCAAGCGACGGTGGCCAACACCGTAGAACGGTGAATATACTAGAAAAATTCGACGTGTCCTCATAGATCTCTGTAGCATAATTGGTTAGTGCATTGGGCCGGACTCCCAAGGATGCGGGTTCGAATCCCGTCAGGGCGACATGAGACTAGTTGCTTTTTTTTTAGTATATTTTCGTGTTTAATATGTATCACATAAAAATAGCATTGTAAAATGCAAAATTAAAAAGTTATAATTAGATGGCTGTTTCATCTTAATCGATAGTCAAACATCTGTAAAGATGTTTCTTTCGAATGCGAGGATATTTCTCTCATTGATGAAGCGACGGTGGCCAACACCGTAGAACGGTGAATATACTAGAAAAATTCGACGTGTCCTCATAGGTGTCTGTAGCATAATTGGTTAGTGCATTGGGCCGGACTCCCAAGGATGCGGGTTCGAATCCCGTCAGGGCGACATGAGAGTAGTTGCTTTTTTCTAGTATATTTTCGCGTTTAATATGTATCACATAAAAATAGCATTGCAAAATGCAAAATTAAAAAGTTATAATTAGATGGCTGTTTCATCTTAATCGATAGTCAAACATCTGTAAAGATGTTTCTTTCGAATGCGAGGATATTTCTCTCATTGATGAAGCGACGGTGGCCAACACCGTAGAACGGTGAATATACTAGAAAAATTCGACGTGTCCTCATAGGTCTCTGTAGCATAATTGGTTAGTGCATTGGGCCGGACTCCCAAGGATGCGGGTTCGAATCCCGTCATGGCGACATGAGACTAGTTGCTTTTTTCTAATATATTTTCTTGTTTAATATTTATCACATAAAAAAGCATTGTAAAATGTAAAATTAAAAAGTTATAATTAGATGGCTGTTTCATCTTAATCGATAGTCAAACATCTGTAAAGTTGTTTCTTTCGAATGCGAGGATATTTCTCTCATTGATGAAACGACGGTGGCCAACACCGTAGAACGGTGAATATACTAGAAAAATTCGACGTGTCCTCATATGTCTCAGTAGCATAATTGGTTAGTGCATTGGGCCGGACTCCCAAGGATGCGGGTTCGAATCCCGTCAGGGTGACATGAGACTAGTTGCTTTTTTCTAGTATATTTTCTTGTTCAATATTAATCATACTAAAGAGTTGTTCTTATGCAATAGTATCACAGTCTAGCTTTTTTTATTTTTTTATCTGTCCCAAAGCCGGTCCCGCCCTACTATAAAAATGCACTGCGCTTACATTAGTGCACCCAGGAAGATGACACACTACTAAAGTATGGCATGATCTGTACTAGAGGAATACCTGAAAGTTCAGCTCCGAGGCGCGTTTTGTTCAAAAGTTATTTAATAATCTTTCACTGTGGGCTACATATGTAGCCCGCGTGAGCGCTATAGTGTTAAATGTAATTTTTGTGTACTTGGAGTCGAATGCACTATACGGAGGGCGTCGTACAATACGTTTTCTATTAGAATTTCCATTTACTCGTTAGAAAAAAAAATATTTCGCCACTGTCTAACTGTCCAGTTTTCATACCTCTTGCAAATGCTTACCTATGGGACCATTTCAACATGGACATCTTATTGGCAATCCTTTCATCCAACATTTCTTTTACCAAAGAATAGTGAGTACCGAGAATGCGGAAGGGTTGCTTTCACCAAAATATTCTTTTCTCAGCTTATTACACCCATAAAAGGATATTGTTTTGACATACGAATGATATTTCGATCATCTCGACGAGATGACTTTCTCTGTTAAGGTACACACGGAACATTTAAAGTATTTTGATCCGTGGTCAAATGCTTCAAAGCATACAAAACTATCGTTTATGAACATTGCATACGGACGGCTATCTTAATAAACAAACAATTCCTCACGCAAAGTTTTATTATTACTTACCTTGTAGATTTAATACAACTTTTATTGTTTCCTATTGTTTTCATATCAAGCAGTCACCTTTAAGACCTTTACAGAACTAAATGACGCCATAATTAAACGAATAGTGACACATCCAAAGAGTCACATAATATTTTTTTGTGAAAATTAAACTATTCAGCTTTCTTAATTATGTGACCAGCCAGAATGTAGTAATACTTGGTTCTGATCTAATGTATTAAGTTTATCTTAAACATTTTAACCAATCATGTGTATAAACGAATGTACCGCTAGTATGGAAATATTTTGAGATACCGAAAGAAATACAAAAAAAATGCAAGTAGTTATGCTTGTTAGTTTGAAAATATCTTCTCTTTAAA
This sequence comes from Chrysoteuchia culmella, assembly GCA_910589605.1. Taxonomy (NCBI): domain Eukaryota; kingdom Metazoa; phylum Arthropoda; class Insecta; order Lepidoptera; family Crambidae; genus Chrysoteuchia; species Chrysoteuchia culmella. The sequence goes on along the minus strand of OU342651.1, from coordinate 11,309,484 downwards.
TAAGCGTTCTTAATTATATGACCACCACTGCATATAAACACTATCGATACGTTTTATAGAGACTTTTAAAAAAGTCGAGTGCAATAATAAATCCTAAGGTAATTTTTGAAACACGACTCGATTTCCTATTAATTTAATTATTAGAAAAATATTAGTTTTACTCAGCTTTTACTGAAAGCAGTGATTTTTTCAATCCTAAAATTTTAATAAAATCACTAAAAGAAAACAGTTTCAATTCAAAGGAATTATACGCTGTCAAAGGGGAATAAATATCTAGACATCGTAAAATACATTTAGGTAGATCATCATTATAACTAAAACCGGAAGTAGTAAAACAATTCAAGCGATTTATTTAATTTAATTATTTACAGTAAATCAAACAACACACCTAATTATTCGACAACACTGTCAGCTGTCATTTTGACCATTCCACCCAATCTCGTCGGAGAAAACACGCTGTATGTCAAACAAGTAAGACTCGCACTCAATTCAGTCATCGCTTCTCCCCATTTTTAGCTCCCTTCTTATATAATCGATTTAACAAACATCTAAATATTTAATCACTGCCTAAATCGTCTTGTAAACAAAAAAAATATAAATGGCTACAAACACTTAATTACCTTGACACTGAAAATCTTTTAAAGATATGTACTTAATATATTTAACTAGCCCCGATAAAATATATAGGTGCACTCACACTAGTCACACACACACACACACACACACACTTTACACCACACTCACGCATTTACATACAATATTTGCTCACACTAGATGCTATACCCAAATTGTAATTTTTATTATTTACTTTCTTTTGATTTTTATTTTTTTGTTATATTTGATTTATGTTCACATTCCCATGACTTGCTTTGACTAGTTCACTGGTAACGTCCGTGGAGGTATATGGCGCTGTATGCTGAAATACAGGCTTAGCCTAGTTCGGCAGCAGAGGCTTATAAATATTAATATTTGTACACATGCCCTAGTTATAAGTTGGTTATTATTTGTAACAATATATAACTTATTTTGGTCAATAAACATTATCTTATCTTATCTTAATGATAGAACAGTTTTAGTTACAATATCTCTAATACAAAATACTTACGAAGCCAATCCATATTTTTTTATTAAAATCATTTTTTCACGAAGGGCAGGTACCTTAACCGTTGTAGCTACATGAAAACGTTCTTATGAAATCACCCTAATTTTTTTTTTTGTAATTTTGAACTGCATTTACCGATTTTGAAAAAAGTACAGTCAGCAGCACAATGAAGAATTGAAAAAAAAATTGGCAAGCAACCTGTTTCTCATGAGGATCAAAACACTCTGTGACACTAACTGAGTATGAGCACTAGAAAAGTATTTTCATATATTCGCTAAGAAAAAGTAGGTGGGTGAAGCGTATGTGGCGCGAGCGCGGGGTGGGACGCGTGCCGTGCGCTACCAGAAAACACGGAATGAGACTTTCAGGCATCTCCTAACAAATGCTTGATAACATTTTTTTCGTTTGAAAACAGCCTAAAGTCACCGTAATATTAAGACGATAATTTAATTAAACTGGTTGAGAATTGATACAAATATATTGAAAAAAGTATAAAAAAATAATAACTAAACAACCTACTAAATGGTAACCAGCGCGCTGAGCTACGCCCGCCTGCAGGCATGCCGCTGTGCCTTTCGTCTTACTTTTTTGTACAAGTACAGTTTAACTATGTATGGAAATAGTTTTTCGCGATTTCTGACTTTCCTAGTCCTCATACCTCAGTTGGTGTCATAGAGTGTTTTGATCCTCAAGAGAAACAGGATCGATCGCCATAAAAAAATATTTTTGAAATCTCATAATTTTTTTGCTTACTATATTTTTTTTCGAAATTAATGAATGCAGTTCAAAGTTTCTCAAAAAAATAAGGATGATTTCCTATGAACGTTTTCACGTAGCTACATCGGTTAAGGTACCTGCCCCTTCGTGCCCCGTCTTAACTTTCCACCCTGTATATTATCCTATATTTTTTTACGTTTATTTACAAGTTTGATTTTGTTACCCCTTCAACAGATGACCATAATGGTTTTAATTTCTACTCCATACGTCCACGCGTTGTCGAGATAAACGAGGACCGACGGACGGACAGACGGACAACAAAGTGATCCTATAAGGGTTCTTTTTTCTTCTTTAGAGGTAACTAACCTTAAAAATACCTAAGTTTTTCAAAAAGAAATCCAACTTTTTTAAAACGAATCAGGACAATGAGTCGAATTCTTTTTGACTAACTTCGTAATCTCAGTTCTATTTCTTAGCAACTACCAAAATTGGCCAGGACAAAACGAATTTCATTGCTGGCAAGATGCTAAGGTAATTTCATGGAACATTGCCTCTTGTCCAAGGGTGCTGTTTACAGAGACCCGGGAAGCAAACTCAGCTGCTCGCGATTTTGGTCGTAATTTCGTGTAGAATAAAAGTTATGTCGACGGAATACTTGCTTTGAAAATGCGTTCACGTAGTTACCGAAAACGTGCTTATGCATGTCGTTTGAATTTCCAGTCCTGTGATGTGGATAATTATAGTCAGATTCCGGTTAATGAGAGATTTTAGTTTAAGGTGTATTTCTTCCTTATGGTTGTTTTGTAGTAGATAATTCTTTGCTGGTTTATAAATAGTTATTCAAAACCAACATAAGATTATAAACTTATTCAAGACTGACTGAATATTACTTAACAAATAAATCATTTTCATACAAACAAGACAATTTAGCAACATATTACGTACAAAGCAACTTGGAACAAGATTGTGTTCTGTGGGAAAGGTTGGAAAGAATACAAAAATATAAGATAATAAACAAATTCAAACTCTGCATTATTAGAACACCGAAAAAGTAATGTAAAAATCCAAAAAGTCCTTGCTATCAAAAGTAAATCATATTCTAAAGCCAGGAAACCAAAATTTTACACTAACAATATAGTCTGTCAGAACAGTAATTAAACTCTCCTACACTAAAATCGATTCACCAATTTGAAAACAAGATGGATGCCTGGAAACTCGGCAGACATTATTCATGATCGACAAATATGTCTTAGCATATTCTGTAGACTTTAAATAATTGAGTTATCAATTTAATGTAACCGAGTAAGTACTCAATAACTTAAGCTGTTAAGGCTTTTATATTTTAATTTATGATACGTTAATTTTCCTTTCAATTTGAGCAAAAGGATTTTCCAAGCATTTGAAATTTTGTGCTGCTTTTATGATGTGTGGAATTTTATATTGATGAACTGGAAACATTATTCATTGTATTTTTTTTTCCTACTGTCTACCATGTGAATTCAAAGGAAAACAAGATACTTTTATTTCAGACCAGCTTATTTACAAAAAGTACAAACTCAAATTCAATGTAATTATAAAGCAGAGGGTTGTTATTTTTTAACCAAGATAATCGAAATACCAGTTTTATTATACATTGAGATAATAGTTATTGGTTTATACCCAGCAGTGGGTGTCATGTGGCTTAGACGACGACGACATTAAGATTATTAAGATTAATTAGGGTTAACCCTTTACTACTAGCGCTCAAAATGTTACGTAAAGACTCGCGCGGGGTCCATTCGGCCCCTATTTTCAAAGTTATGATAAAACTACTTTCACTAAGATATTTTTATTTAACAATTTAAAAAATCAACCCAAAAACTAATGTTTGGTATAAAAAAAATACAAACTATTTTGACAATAATATCTTATAATACTAACTTACTCTTCAATAAATGTTTTTTTTCCTAAGCTATTTACACATAGTTCCATCAAATGGTCCTGGCAGGTGAATTTAACACAATTTGCGCATCTTACCCTTTTTTCTTGTTTTTAAATCCAAAACGAAGTAAAATGACGTTCTGGGACAAAAAGAAACAATAAAATTAAAATAATATATAAATCTTACGTGACAAACAATTACGTAAATACTCGCCTACCTACCGGTCGCGGTTAGTGTTTTAATAAGCTTCTGAGCGAACGGTTAGCCTACCCTTAAAATTTAAGGAATAACAGACGTTTAAAGTTACACTGGGGTCCAAGCGGACCCCGCGCTAGCAATTAATGGTTAAAAGTCTAATAACAATAATAAGTAACTTTAATAACAAATAATAATACTTTCGATTCAACGTAGATTTTATAGCAAAGTAGATACGAACTAGATTCCGACTTGATTCTGTCAAAAAGTAAAAGTAACAAAACACAATCGAAATTCAAATGCTCGGCTAAAGCGACGCCACAAAGAACTCCCATAATGAAACTGGTTCGTGGTTATAGGTATGCCAGGAAATGGGCTATTTCCGAAAAGGCCCTAAAGACGTTTGAGGAGGTAAGCGGAAATCCGAACGAACTATTGTTAAAGAAAACCGGCGAACGGTGTCGCTTGACAATTTCGAAAACTCATTTCTCTCTTTCTGAAGTTCAAAATTTATTCTGAGTCTGTATCGTAGAGTTTTAATAGTGGCTGGTTAATTTTCAGTGTACAGGAAATTTCTAATTAGGAAACTAACTGAAAGTGGATAGTTAAAAGTTTTACTATGGCCTTACCTTTGGAACAACAAACATTTAATTTAAGTAAGTAGTTATTGCAATAAGCATAACAGTACCCATAATTATTATGCAAAGGTAATTATCCGCTAAAAGCAGAAAATATATAATTTAAGATACTTATATTTAAGACGCTATCCGAAAAAAGGATGTACTTTTTGATTTATAACTATAGGATGGTTAGAGATGTTACAAATCTGGTAATAAGATATAGGTACATTTTTTCATACTATAACACGATTTTATGATTTTGCCTCGACACTTTTTCTTTTCGAAATGACAAAATAAAATACACGAAAATTTAAGATTATTCTCAAATGGGGTTACATATACAGGTTACATACCTGTATACAGTGGTGGTCACATAATTAACGACATTAGCTGATTTTCATACAACTGCATGCAGCTCGGTCAATCCTTGGCAGAGAATCAAGGCTCCAAAGTTACCTCGATTGTATGAAAATTGACATATAGGGTTACCTATATGAGATAGTATTGGAAATTGGTATTATCCCCATAGGAAATTGGTTTTATTAGTGGACACCAATAATACTCAGCATCGTGTAGTTTTATTTCTCTTTTAATAGCTATAGTTATTTACTACGAAGTGATTTCGTGGTTCTTTCGCCTGATTTGCAAAATCGGTCTCGCTCGCGCGTCCTTTTCTCATTGCTTTCTTGCTTCAGCCGTATAGCGCTTGAATACTTAATAGAATACATACTTAATGTGGGGTTTTTAATCAAAACACATTATTACGTTCGGTACGTATGTAGCCGTAGAAAGACTCGCACAAGATCCCCGTCGTGTACGGTGTCTAGTTCGAATCCCTCCCGCCATCATGTCCTTGTCTATGACCGTCTTACTCGTCTTGTCTATGGTAACACACTCTTTAATTATACGTCACACTTAACAAAGTTTTTTTCGAAATTCATGTATGACAATATTAAATCGAGTAGGTATATTTTTGCATACACAAAGCCCTCAAATTTTCAAAGCTTCTGTCTAATAATAGTTACGCAGAAAACGTTGAGCGGAAGGAGGCTCAAAGTCAGTCATTGTGTTGCCATCTGGAAGTTAGGAAACAACTTTGTAACTAGCATCCAACTAACTACGGAAAATGGAGGTAAATTCTGATGTAACAACTAATGTTGATAGTTGCGTTTCCCCCTTTTTCACCGAGCTATTGTTCAATGTTCGCACTATGCGTTTTGTTCAGCATGTCGTTATTTAATAGTTTACCTTTTTAATGAATGCTTAATATTATGTTATTGTCATATTTTTTAAGAGTCCTGTTAGTTAGTAAGCTCCTTAAGCATCCAAGTAATAAAAGTAAAGCCCTAACCAGATACGAAATAATGTCAATTTAAGTAAGTAAGGTTATTTTCATGTAACTACCAGGAGTATATTGAAAAAAACGGGAGTTATGTGCTTTGATGTAATCTAAATTTTTAATATTGAACTTTGGATAGTATGTGTACCATAAAAATCTCAACGGTTTTGTATATGCTTCGAATATGTTAATTAATACCTATTGCAATGCTTTTTTATACAAAAAAGTATATATTAAAGAATTTCATATTTAATTCATTAACTTTTTACACATGTGATTACACAACACATTTTATTTAACATAAAAGTAATTAAAATGAATACGTATAAAAGTTTATGTATGGTCAACAGCATGTACGGTTTTACATTTGCACTTCGAAAACCGCCCCTATTACGAGCGACTCCGACGTAAGGGCGCTCTCAAGGTCAAATTGTAAAGCCGTGCATGCTGTTGACTGTACCTTTAATATTATGGTGAACCCTTAATATTATATTTAAACTTGTTTTATTCTTAGTACAGTTGCAATATCACCGACAATATCCAACATTATTGTAATTAGTCATATTTCTTAATTAGAACACCGATGCACAGCGTCACCTTAGGGACCCATATAATGTTAAGAGAAGCTAACTGAATTGACGCACCCTCGCACATTCAGCCACCGTAGTCGCTCAGACGCCCTTGGGATGTTCCGCAGTTGATAATCATAACGAATGTCTTAAAGGAATTACTCAATTAGCAGACACACGCTCTGTCAGCCTCAGCCTTTTGTTGGGAAAGTAATGAGCCTTTTGCGCCGCCGAGACTTAACACGCGCGTTTTATACCTTACCGCGTAAGGACTCGAGATGCAGGATTTGTTGTAGTTATGAATGAGTAATTACAGCGTTAGTATACAGGCAGATTTTGTGTTCAAATAGGCAGGTAATTTTTGCTCACCCGTCTGCCATGTTATTTAGGTTTACGATTATGACTTTGATGTAAACTTCTTTTGACAGGGCAGTCGGAAACCATTTTATTTTGCACTAGTTTGCCCAAGTATCATACACTAATATTGAAAAGATTCTAAGTGATAGAGTAGTGAGTTCTCGAATTTACAATTCATTTTCCAAGATTTTGAGAATTTGGTTAGGTTAAAATAATTGACATAACCAAATGCCAATAGCCAGTGACAAACTTGTTACTGTGCCAAACCAAAATGATGTGATCCTAAATAAAATATATTTGTGTGTAATAAATATTACTTCCTTCTTGTCTTTAGCATTGCCGTACGCCAACTATAAAACACGTATTTGCAACGTACTTTGTATTGAGAAGCGGTATTTGAGAAGCAAGGCACTAATATGCTAGCAAGCCAGAAAATAAAGTAGCAGTAACAAAGTTTCCAAAGTTGATCCTTGGGAGCGCCACAAATCAGGGCGAGGAGAACGTTACTTTAAAATACGTTTGCCCGATCGAGTCGCCAGCAGCGCAAATGCGCAAACATGTTGGAGCAATTTTTGATTTCCGCAGTGAATCCTAAGTAAGTTTGATGACAGCTAATTTGATAATCGAAGCAGTAAAACTGGTTAAGATATTTTATCACAGTGAAAGCGAAGTTGTGTTAAATAATTTACATAGCCAAATGTGCCACTGTGCCACACAATAAAATATATGTGTGTTTACAAAATATTATTAGCTCGCCTTTAACCATGCGATGCACCGACTATAAAGCTTTACATTGTAAGCTGTATTTGAGAAGCAAGGCACTAATATGCTAGCAAGTCAGAAAATAAAGAAGTAGTAACAAAGTTTCCAAAGTTGATCCTTGGGAGCGCTACAAATCAGGGGGTAGAGAACGTTACTTTGAAATACGTTTGCCTGATCGAGGCGCCAGCAGCGCATATGTTGGAGCAATTTTTGATTTCCGCAGTGATTCCTAAGTAAGTTTGATGACAGCTAATTTGATAATCGAAGCAGTAAAACTGGTTAAGATATTTTATCACAGTGAAAGCGAAGTTGTGTTAAATAATTTACATAGCCAAATGTACCATTGTGCCACACAATAAAATATATGTGTGTTTACAAAATATTATTAGCTCATCTTTAACCATGCGATGCACCGACTATAAAGCTTTACATTGTAAGCTGTATTTGAGAAGCAAGGCACTAATATGGTAGCAAGTCAGAAAATACTATTAATAGTAGAAGTAACAAAGTTTCCAAAGTTGATTCTCGGGAGCACCACAAATCAGGGGGTAGAAAACGTTCCTTTGAAATACGTTTGCCTGATCGAGTCGCCAGCAGCGCACATGTTGGAGCAATTTTTGATTTCCGCAGTGATTCCTAAGTAAGTTTGATGACAGCTAATTTGATAATCGAAGCAGTAAAACTGGTTAAGATATTTTATCACAGTGAAAGCGAAGTTGTGTTAAATAATTTACATAGCCAAATGTGCCACTGTGCCACACAATAAAATATATATGTATTTACAAAATATTATTAGCTCATCTTTAACCATGCGATGCACCGACTATAAAGCTTTACATTGTAAGCGGTATTTGAGAAGCAAGGCACTAATATGCTAGCAAGTCAGAAAATACTATTAATAGTAGTAGTAAAAAAGTTTCCAAAATTGATTCTCGGGAGCGCCACAAATCAGGGGGTAGAGAACGTTACTTTGAAATACGTTTGCCTGATCGAGTCACCAGCAGCGCACATGTTGGACTAACTTTTGATTTTCCGCTGTGAATTTTAAGTAGGTTTGATGTTAGCTAATTCGATAATCGAAACAGTTTAAAATTGGTCAAGACATTTTATCCTTTGGAAGCAGCAGGCCTACCGCCATCTTTTAGAAACCGTCATGTCGTAAGAACGTTTTGTTTTCCTTTTGTTTCAATACTGTTTAAATTACAAGGGGCCAACCGCCATCTCTTAACGCAATATTGTTAAATGTCAGTTTGTATCGGCGCAATGTTGTTATATGTCATATCGTACCGCGAACCTCTTAAAACAAGCTTGTCTTTTGACGGAAGTTTTGTGGCGTCATCGCTCAATCATTCACTCAAACAAGATTTTTATCAATCAAACCTACTACGACGTCTTGTGGCGTTTACACACACACTTCTTAATACAATCAAATGAATCTTGAAACTCACTATACCAATAGAATTTCACACTTTTCTTCAACAATTTTGTGAACGATAGGGTTATTCTTGCAAAATCGGAAATAAATTTTCTATAATAAGAAAACAAACCGAATAACTGCTTTACTTCCTTACTGCGTTACATCCGCATAGCTTTAAGCTTCTTCTCGCTTGGCCTTATCCCTAAGCTCGAAATCGTATAACCTAAAACTTCAATCTCCTGGAACCCAAACTTACATTTAGGTCACATTATGGTTTTTTCCGAGTTCCTGAAAATCAATACATTCAACAACCACTTGACGTGCGACAACCACTGGCGCATCGATATTCATTTGTTTACCAGAATCCAAATTCAAACTTTCTGGAATTTGTTCCAAAATTTCCGGCTTATATTAAAAAATTTCCGGATTTTGTTTAGAAATTTCCGGCTGGCAAAAAATTAAAAATTCCTGTTGAAATAAAAATTGGTCTAATGCAAACATTACATCACATTTTCCAATAATGTTTAACAAATTGCCATCAACTGCTTTTACACATTACTTTTCTATATCCTTATACCTTATTCCCATCTTGTTCGCGGCAGCTTGGCTGATGCAGGAAACTGTGGCACCAGTATCCAAAAGAGCTAAATACTCTGCACTGTTGGTGCATAAACTAACTAAAGGTCTAACCTGCTGATTCGCTTCATCCGTGGCTTGAACATTCACGTCACGAGCATGCGCTTGCAGAAGGCCAGAATCAACCTCAACGTCATAGCATTGGGTCTCCCTCAATGTCGACGCGTTTGAAAATTTGGCTGCGACAGCGCGGGCCTAGAAATAGATCTTAAATTATAATTGTGCCTCGGCGGATTCCGTTGCGGTGTCGAGGATGAAGTGCGGCGAACATCTTGTGATGGACCCATTGGCGAACAACCAAGAGTGGGCGGGCGGTCTATTGTCGCCTCTCCCACCATCACAAATAAACTTGGGAACCAACGCGGAAGGATTAAGTCCTAGGTTCAATTGTTCATCTTGTGCTTGCGGATAGACTTTGTCTATCTGTACTAGTACTTCCCTTAAATTTTTCTTACTTGAATAATGAGAATTTGTCAATTTGGCTTTATACTAAGGTTTTAATCCTTTTAGAAATTTTATAATAAAAATGTAATCCTTGCTGATGTTTGCTTTGCTAGCCAATTCAGATAAATGGTAAAAATATTCGCTAAGACTTTTTTGGTCTTGCTTATCATTATAAAATAGCTCAGAATAGTCACACTCTCCACACTCTTCCTTTAATTTATTTACTGCTTCTTCGAAGGTTTTACAAGAATTTTTTATCAATAGGAAAAAGTATAAGGCACAGTAGGCCTAGCATGAGCGGCTTTTATCGACTCGATATCTCGATAACGTGCCGCTGTCCCGCTCACATCTTAGCAAGTAAGCAAGACAGCATGATACGCTATATCATATCGCGTGATATAGCGGTGTTCATGCTAGGGGGGCTGCCTTTTAAAAATGATGGCAATAGAATAAGTTGTTTTTCAGGGCTAGTGCATTTATTGTACACGGCTAGCCCCTGGAATTGCTCGAAAAAATCTTCTACAGATTCATCAAAATGGCCGGAGAAACAATTGACTACTCGATCCATTTTTACATATTTTTTTCACTTTAAAATAAATAAATAAATAACACTGTATACTCTCTGTATTTGTCCTTTCCTTTCTTTATATACTTTTCTTCAGCTTATTTTCTTTATGTAAGCACTTATTTTTTCTTGAGAAAAAATCAATAAAATTTTCGACTTTTCTTGCCAGCGACTGTACCTGTAATAATAGTAAATTGGCGTCGTGGCGCCTCCACTATTTATAGGGGGCGGCACTTATTTGGAATTAAAACGATGTTTAATTCTATACTGTTTTTATATTCAGTAATTCTATTAATATTTTAATTGACAAGGCGACCACCCATGTTTACGCACGACGGGCCTCCCTCCTTAATTTTACTATAAACAATACCAGCGAGCAACGGCGGTGTAGCGGCCTCCTTGTAGTGCGGAGACATTATACGATCTCCGCAGTACCGAGGCATAACAACTTATTTCTATTTCTAGTATTGGAAATCACCATGTTTGATATACAGGTTGATATTACTTTTATTTTATTTTCTTTTATTTTCTTTATTTAGGAAAACAACAGCTGTTATACATCACAAAGGAATTAATAACATATATAATGTTACAGTAGCCTAAGAGTTTCCACTAATAAACATGACTATTATGTTGAGTAGGTAACAAAATTATACAAATCAGAAGGTAAGTACTAAGTTAATTTGAATAAACGGTAAAAAGAAAAAAAATTGACAAATTCCAAAATTACAACGTGAAGTCAGGTTGGTACTACTTATACTTAACAAATACTAATCATTATTCATCAAACGCAAGAGATTACGAAAGCGGTTAAATTTTTCATGAAATATATCGATGTGGTTAAATTTAGAGTTATACTCATTTGCAGCTCTAATTATAAAACAATTGACCTATAGTTGACCCTACACAGCGGAGAAACAAATGTATGCTTGTTACGAGCAACAAGTCGTGAACATTTAAAACGTAGCTTACTAAGCAAGTAAGGAGAATCAATTAAGTTATTTATTATTTTGTATAGTAATAATTGATCCCTATGGGTTCGTCGCGTGGACAGAGACTCAATTAAATTTGCGTCAAAATCCTTGAATCTATATTTTAATCGTTTTATAAATTTGTTTTGTATACTATCTAATAGGTGAATATATTTTAAATATTGAGGATTCCACACACTGGAGGCAAACTCTAATTGAGACCTAACATATGAATTGTAGAGGATTTTTAATGTATTGACATTTTTGAAGTCAACACTCTGCCGTAAAATAAATCCCAACAGTTTATAAGCCTTACCAGTAATCTTACTAATATGACTGTCGAAATACAGGCCGCTATCCAACAATACTCCCAGATCTCTCACCTCGTCCACCCTGTCCAAAGTTATATTATTCGTTTTATAATCAAAGGAAATTTTTTGTTTTTTTCTCGAAAACGTAATAACGTGGCATTTATCAATATTTAGATATAATTTATTTAGAAGGCAATATTCAAACAAACGATTTAAGTCACTTTGCAATTTTTCACAGTCATCACGCGATCTAATAACAAAAAAATATTTTAGTGTCATCAGCGTACAATAACAATTTCGAATTTTGAAAACATTTTACGACGTCGTTTATGAAAATATTGAACAGTGATGGACCGAGATGAGATCCCTGGGGAACTCCGGAGAAAACAGGAATAAAACTAGACGTGAAACCCTTGCAAGTAACTGCCTGCGCTCGGTTTCTAAGGTAGGAAATGAGCCATCGCAGCAGGTCACCGTGCACACCGATTGATTCTAGTTTAGAAATTAGTAAAGTATGGGAAATTTTATCAAATGCTTTAGAATAATCGGTGTACACAGCGTCCACCTGATGTCCCTCCTCCATAAATTCAAGCACTGAATCAATGAACTCGCAAAGGTTGGTTTCAGTAGACCGTCTAGCCACGAACCCGTGTTGATGTATGGTTAATAAGGGAGTTAACACAGGGCAAAGAGAGTCGCATATTATTTTTTCGAAGACCTTTGGTAGTACTGACAATTTTGAGATACCACGATAATTACGGATGTTATGCTTATCACCACTTTTATGTATGGGAACAACAAAAGATCGCTTCCAAGTAAGCGGCATAACTCCACTCGATAACGACAAATTAAAAAGGATTGCTACAGGGACTGACAGTTGCTTACTACATTTTCTTAAAAATAGAGGATGTATGCCATCCGGTCCGCTGCCTTTAGAAACATCAATTTTTGAAAGATACTTTTCTACTATGGACTGTGTAATTGTGACGGTACCAATAAGGATAGAACTATCATCATTTGAGCATAGGTTGGGAAAGCTCATGTCATCATCTTCAAAAACGGACTGAAAGAACGTGTTAAACATATCAGAAATACTTTGGCCGTCATGCGCCACTTTATGATCAAACTTCATTGTATCCGGAATAGAATTAATGCGCTGTTTTGATTTCATAAAAGTCCAAAAATGTTTAGAACAATGATTAATGTTATTTTCTGATCTAACTACAAACTGGTTATAACAAGATACTTCTAACTTTTTCACACAACGTCTCATATCTGAAAACACTTTATAATCAGCGAGTCTGCCGTAGACTTTCCATTTCGCATGTAACTTATTTTGCCTTTTAAACATTTTAATTAAGGTAAAAGAAAACCAAACTGGATACCTATTACTATCTCTTACCAATTTAACTGGCACAAAACGATCTATACCAATTTAACTGGCACAAAACGATCTATGATATCATTTACTTTTGAATAAAAAATCTCTAATGCTTTTTCAATATCAGAATCAGACAGATGTTGCTCCCAGTCCATATCGTCAAGTTCTTTTTTAATAAGTTCATAATTCGCGGCATGGAAACGTCGCACTGTGCGCGGCGCGTCCTTGAGACTAGTTTCAATCGTAGAAACAGTAGCCGTTATAGCCAAGGATGGATGATGCTTATCCTCAGGCTCTGAGAGGGGCTTAGTACGCATCACATGACACGATACACTAGAAATAATCAAGTCTAAAAGTCTATTATTGTGATTAAAAATACTATTATATTGACACCATCCCGTAAAACACAGGAGAGTATATATTTGTGATGTCAGCGTATCGGCAGAGGGATTTTGCAAGATAAAATCATGGCCTGCATCACTACTATCAGTCCATGTTGCATTCCTTACATTAAAATCGCCGACCACCAGGAACTCATCATTAGGCCTGTCGATACTCAAGTCAGAGATGCGTTCAAAATATAAATATTGTGACGTCACCTGGTCACAAGTCTCTGAAAAATAACAACAAAATAAATGCAATCGTTTAGAGTTAGGACGCCGTACAAAAAGAATACAATTTAAAATAAATTGAGAAGCAGCTGTCAGTATACCAATTTCTTTAAATTTTTCCCGAAGAGATGTTCTGGAACCCAGTTGGTAAAATATGGCCCTTGGTTTGTAGTATAAATATTGTATTAATGTCAGCTGCTACTCCCCACGTAAGAATACCACACGACATGATGCTGTGAAAATAACTGAAGTACACAGTCCTAGCAGTTTCTTAATCAGTCAGTTGTCTGACTTTTCTAACAGCGTAGGCAGCAGAACTAAGCTTGCCAGCTAGTATTGCAATATGTGGACTCCATTGAAGTTTACAGTCCGTAGTTACACCCAGAAAGACTGTTGATTCTACTAAATCTAATTTTTCATTGTGCATAACAATTTCCATGGGTACTTTCTGAACATTTGGTAAAGAAAAAAGAACGCATTTAGTTTTCTTTGCATTAAGCTGTAGATTATTATAATTAAACCAAGTTAGTACTTGCGAGAGTGTTTTGTTTACATAGTCAAAATCAGTTTTGTTCCTATCAATGTTAAATATTAAAGAAGTATCATCCGCAAACAAGACACTCTCACATAAGTTTTTGGCAAAGAAAGGCAAGTCATTAATATATACTAGAAACAGGAAAGGGCCCAAAATAGAGCCTTGAGGCACGCTTAGTTTTATATTTGAGCCGGCAGATTTCATTCCATTAATATCAACGGTCTCAGTTCTGGAACTGAGATACGACAGTATTAACTTTTAAGCATTTAACATCGTAATGATTTAGTTTCAACAGCAGCGTCCGGTGATCCACGCAATCAAAAGCCTTGGATAAATCGCAGAATACGCCAAGAGCATTCTGCGACTTCTCCCAGGCTTCAAAAACATGTTTTAAAAGTGCAACCCCTGCATCAGCCTTTGTAAAACCAAACTGTTTAATATGTAAGAGATTATTTAAGGTGAAATGTGTCAATAACTGTTCCAACATGATTTTCTCAAAAATTTTGTTTAAGACGGGTAATATAGATATTGGTCTATAATTACTTGGGTCTTCTCTATTGCCCGATTTGAATAAAGGTATTACCTTACTTAATTACATTAGATCAGGAAAAAAATCCCTGTGCAATACATTGATTAAAAATTATAGCAAGAAAGGGGGCAATAGTGTAAATAACACTTTTAAGAACAGTAACAGATATGCCTCATAAGTCAGTGGTTGTTTTCATTTTAAGAGATTTGAAAGCCTTTAATATGTCCCGAGCATTAATAGATCTAAAGTTAAACGATGAACTACATTCAGATACATGCTTTTCGAGCAACGAGACTGCAGACGCTGGTGAAGAGCCAAATCAGCGGTGGTTTCCAACGGTTTGTTTACAAAAAAACTGTCATAAATATTAGCAATTTCTGTTTCGAATTTATTTGGACGTTATTGATGTTAAGTGTGAAACTATTGTCACGTAGTTTAGATTTGCCAGTTTCACGCTTAATGACGTCCCATGTTGTTTTTATTTTATTATTAGAATTTTTAATTTTTGCTTTTTTATAATTTGACTTTGCTATAGAACATGTCTTTTTGAAAATCTTGGAATATTGTTTGACATGTTCTATGAAACTAGGACTGTGATTGGTTTCTCGTAAGTTATAAAGTTCATAAAGCCTGTTTCTACTTTTATTAATTCCTGTCGTAGCCCATTCGCAAAACTCTAATTTCTGGGTGCATTTATTAGTTTTGGATTTAAAGTTATTATTAAACTCGTTAGTTACTAACCCAAAACGGTTTCCAAATAGTGCATTAGGATTATTATGCACATACGGTAATAAAGCTACTTTATCAGCTACATTATTTTTAAAAACTTCCAAGCGCTTTTTTGTTATAGGCCTGCATTGTACAGTCATAGGTGCATCAATGATATCTAATTGGTACGTCACTTTTAATCCGTAATGGTCGGATGTAATGTTTTTGGCAACTAATTTGTCAACTGGATCACAGTCTGTAAATATATTATCTATGAAAGTGGCTGAGTGGGATGTTACCCTTGTAGGTTTAAAAAACTGATTAAGTTAAACGATTTGAATAAGGTCAGTAGCCGAATACAAGTTAGCAAGAATATTAATATTGAAATCGCCACACACTGCTACAGGTTTGTTTTTTACATTTAACTTTTTTACCACATCCTCCATTACTGATTCAAATGTTTCAAAATTACCTTTCGGAGGTCGGTATACACATATTATAAATAAGTTTTTTAATTCTATACACGAGAGCTTAACATGGCAATCTATAGAGAGGTTCTCAATATCCTTTCTTACTTTATAATGTATATCATTTCTCACGAAAATTAAAGAACCGCCATGAATCGCTGTCTTCCTAGCTAATAAACTTGATAATTGAAAATTGTTTACATTGCAAGAAACATCACAGTGCTTCAGCCAGTGTTCGGTTATACAAATGATATGAATATTATTATATTCTGCAAATAATTCTAATGATAAAACTTTGCCAGACAAGCCCTGAATGTTTTGACATAACATATTGAGAAAAGAAGGCTTGGTTGTTGTCTTATGCCTTAGTTTAAAGTTATGCTTGAAACTTTTCTACTATTATTAGTAGAAGTCAAAGGAATATCAGTTAGATTCGACTCAGTTACACACTTTGTAACAGAGTCTTGTAAATAATAAGCTAATAAATTAGCTAACTTTAACCTATATTTTTAGTTACTTTTCAAACCATTCCAGTGGAATCCTCAAACAAGTCTAATCTTGGTCATAACGCGCCCATAAACCGTCTCATCAGAGAATTAAAAAGCATGAACAGATCTGACAGATACATAGTATCTGGAGTCAATGTAAAATTGTTAATAAATTTATTAACGTCAAAATATAAAATAACGTCACTATGACGACAAATCAAATTATATATATACATATTTAGGTCAAAGATTCGTTTATTCTCATCCCTGTTTAAATGACTAGCTGGCAACGCACTTATTATTATTCTGCATCTTGTGTTTGATTGCAATGTCAGTAATTTATTTATATTTTTAAGTATATCCTTTTTTGTTAATTTGGAACTGTTACCACATAATATTACTAAAGTTGTGGTGTTGTTGTGGAGTCAATTAAATCTATCCTTTCTTTCCTAAGTGTAATATTTTTTTGTAAAAACAGTTATTTCATTTAATTAATTTTTCTGTTTTCTTGATAAACTTGCTAATGCGGATATACTTTTTTACTTTCTTATTGTACATTTAGGTACATTTAGGTTTGTTATTGCAATTAGTATTATTTTCTAGTGGTTGTGGGGAAAGACACGCATATATAACGCAATACTCCTCGGAGTATTGTTTGTATAAAAAAAAAACCTAAAAATACGGACAATTACAACTTAGTTCGTGGAAAAATAGCGCGTTTGATATCAGTAAAAGTTGTTTTATTTCAATACTTCTCGGGTTTAAGCAGTAGCAGTCCACAGTATTTGACAACTTTTCACTTCAACTTTCACTTGTAGACTTCTTCAGTGATAGTTGGAGTCAATTTGCTTTGCCGATAATTTAAAAGTGGGCCACTAAAACTTGCTGATAACGATATCACTTATTATTTATGGAACAATTTAACTATTTTTAATAGATAAACTGGGATAGAACGATAACTAATAATAAAATTAAAATATTTTAAATCCTAGAACTAAAATGACAACTGCAGCGGCCAGTGTTGCCAAGCCAAAAAAAAAAAGAAAAAAAGCTCGCTTCGCTTTATATAAGTTTCGCTTTATATACCAATTACAAGTAAATAAAGTATAATTGCTTGCATATGGAACGGAGGTGGTAATTTCAATTTAGATTACTTTAATTATAGTCCATTATTCACAAATTACAAAAAACGTATTAATAATAAAATGTAATAACGCTATTATGGTGAATATTAGCATACTCAAAGTCATCAAAACATCATGTTATTTTTAACTTATAACAGGACATCTAGTTCCCTAGGTATTTTCTGATATTGTAATATCACAAAAACGTATAATACAAAGCAGATGTTCTTTTAAAAAATAATACGAAAACGATCGCACCATCTTCAATTTTATCATGTTTCCCCCGTTATTCGTCAGTCCCCACAATGATTACAAATCCACAATATTGAGATACCTTCTGATATTGAAATAAGCCTTGCAAGAAATTATATTGAGGATTAGGTACAAACAACAAAATTAAAGTGAGTTTTGTAATTTATTCCGAGGGCGTTGGAAACGTCTGTCTACAAAGTTATTTCTGGTTGGATTAGGGCTTTGTCATATTTGGTAAAAGCAATTCGTAATTATCGTTTGGTCTAGTCATATTTCTCAATAATTATAAGAGATAACTGTGTTACTTAAACACGTTCTCCAAAGCAAAGTGTACCTATATCGATTTTAGATAGTAGAAGCAAAAACTTTTTTTTGTAAAAAAATTAAAAAAAAAACACTATTTTGTTACCTCTAATAAGCTTGCAATAATTAGCACCAATTGTAGTCTGGATAAGAGTGGCTTCCTTACAACGGATTACTTACACGAATATAAAAAAGTTATTGTTGTTTTTTGCATGATTTTACTTTAAACAATAAATAATTTAATTTCAATAAAACATCTTTTAAAGTTAGGTTACTACAAAAATTTTACAAGAATCAATCTCCTTCGAAATCATTTATCGATATAAAACTGGTAAAATTAAGACAACCGCAAGGAAATTTAGTATGTTGCTTGACAATATTTGAGGATAAGGACTGTGATACATTATAAAAACTATTTAATAAACCTTATAATAACTTGACAGAAACATCCTAGCCAATTTGAGTAATAAGCGAAAAAAAAAAATGCTCTAGATCCTTTGTGGCAAAGCCTTTTTCTACTTTTTAATATTATTAATAGAAAACGTACAATATGAATTGAAAATTGACAGTTTGGAATCCGTAAAAAAAAAATTCAAATTTAAGTCATGGAGATCCTTGGGAGAGCCTAAACCCAGCAGTGGATAAAGTGCGGCTGATAATGATGATGAGCTTTTTATCTAAACTCTTTTTTTTAATCAAAATTATTAACCCAACAACACGTGATCACAGAATTTAAAGCACTAAACATGAGCGAGTATCACACACATAATTTTCGTAGTTAGTATTTATGTGACACAACCTTTATATATACCTTTAACATAAATTCGTCGAATTTTCGCGCAAGTTATGTGCGTAATGAAGGGATTCAGGTTGGCTTTGTGCTATGTAGAGGTCATAGTTCGGAATTTCATGCCCTCATAAAGAAACTGAGCCACGATTAATAAGCCGAGACGAGCTTATAAAATCTGGAGTACCTTGTAGAATAAGATGCTGTAATTAAATACAAAGTTGCGCGAGAATGTCATTGTGAGTAAGACTGACAAATTTTAAGGATATCTATTAAACGGCGTGAAAAGGTTCTTGTATAATCTTGAATACTTATATTTTCTTGTCAACGAAGGCGTAAACTTACCCGTTTTTTTCCTATTTGGTAATTTGGTTACAAATGTTTTATTAATGAGTTTTTTTTTATCTGTTTTATAAATTATAACCTATTATTTTATTTTAACATCCCATTATTATTACTGAGTATAATGGTTATAATCCGCATCTTATATCACGTACTTAAATATTTTCCACCGTAAGTTATTTTGAAGTGGGTCCAATATGGATTGGTGTTTTAACGACTGCAAATATAGCCAGGAGCATTCCGAAGCACGAAGGAGCTTGATATAACAAAATTTTGGTCCCCCATTTCATGACCAACCATTGCGAAAGTTGCATGACACAATCGCAGGCCGTGTGCGCTACCCACTGCGCCACCGAGCTCCTCAAAGTTACTAAATTTACTATGGTTTTATCTTTACACTAGCAGATCCTCGCGGTTTTACTCGGGTGGTGCCCGTTCCCGTGGGAATATCGGGATAAAATATAGCCTATGTCACTCGGGAGAAATGTAGCTTTTTTTAATGGTCTAAGAATTTTCTAAATCGGTCCAGTAGTTCCTGAGATTAGCGCGTTCAAACAAATAAACTCTTCAGCTTTATAATATTAGTATAGATTATATAATTAAAATACACGGACTATACTTGTTCAGTCTAAATTGCTAGTAAACGTAACTGTTAACAGTTTCAACCTAAATAGCTTTCGTGAATGACAAACAGAAGTCATAGCTTCTACGTCAATGAGAACAAACAAAATGGCCAAAACTGAGAAAACATTTCTCTTTCTATTTTTCGTTCGCCTTTTGAGAGCAAAGTTGGACCACCCGTTTCTTTGGCTTTAAGAAAAACTCTACAGAAGTACTCGTAGATGCCAGTTTCAAAGCGTCATTATAGAAAGCTGTATTACTATCTTGTACTCCGACTGTAGTAAATATTTTTCACTGAAGTAGAAAAAATATGTCAATTGTAACTTTCATTATTATGCCTAAGAAGTAACAAGAAGTTTTGATTAAATGCCGAACTTATTTGAAGGATATTACTTTTCATAGGTACTTATTTATTTATAAAATGAGGGTAAACGAAAAGAGGCCGTATTTGTTATTAATTTGTTAAAAGTCCATTTTGTTTTGCCAAAATTTTAAACAAATTAACCTCTGAGGCACAGTTGATAATCCATTGTTCTCTGGACACCGTTGGTTGTCCAGCTAGCAAAATGACTAATTAATAAGAATAGTAATATTAAGCGATCATTGACTACCTATATGGATTTTTAACAAAAAAACTACATACGTGTCATAATTTCTTTTGGTGGACTGGTTATTATGAAAAATAACATATCGAAACAATAATTAAGTGCGCAATACCACACGAAAAAGCCGTTGAAATTATAAAGCAACTTCTGAAAAAGCAAATAGTTACCTAATTTAGTTGGCCAACAGAGGTAACATGCCTTTGTATAGTAAACATTTTTTTTATTATGAAGTTATAAACTTAGCTCGCGTGGTCCCAACGACCCAGAAAACTGGGCCGACCGCTTTCAAGGAAATCTAGGGCACAATCTTACCAGCTAGCCTTCAATTACTATTCCAGTAAATCGAATTAGTTTAGCAGCCGTTTCGACCTAATGACAAAATTTAATACGCAATTTCAACTTGTGAATAGCTTCTGTTTTCTCCCAAATCATTTAAAAAATGCTCAATTTTTTTTTGCTATTTTTACAAGAAAATGTCTCAATGAGTTTTCGGGATATAATAATTTAAATGTAATGTAACAATTTTAAAAGCAGTACCTACCTGCAATTTTAGGTTTAATATGATTGGGTTGCTGATAGAGCAGAGGCAGATTCATCTATCTTTGAAAACACTTTTTATTTACCTGGAAAGTAATGAAATTGCGGTTCTAAATTTTCAAAAGTTATTCAATAAAATCAAATATTCGGTTCGAACTGATCTCTCACAGCCTTATAAAAAAAGGTGAAAAGACTTTTTCTGAAATAACCTCAAAGAGCATACTTTAAGCAATAACAATGCTTGCCAGAGCCTCACAAATAATAATTGCCATCAAAAAGTACAAACTTGAGTTTTTTTTCTAAATTACGATTAAAAAGAAAGCATTATAGAATTTACTTCGTGGGCGTTTATACAAAGCCTTTCTTTCCGAAATTGTAAAAGAATTTAATGTTTAGTTAGATTAACATTAAAAAAAATACTAAGGTCTACGGCTCCTTTAAAATTTCAAGTCATGACCACTGCAACGGCGACTAAATAAAAAAAATAGTAGGCTGCACTCATAGCACACGTAAAATAAAACATTTTAATGAAGTCATATTGAAATGTTATGCTGATCATAAAAATGTGTACTGAAACGTCGTCGACTTCAAACTGGAACTCGAACTTGTCCTTTTTAATACTTCAATGGCCGGTTTATTGTGGCAGTAAGGCATTATTTTCTGGATAACAATGTACCCTCGGAAATGATATTTCGTCTTATTTTCTACACCGTGTGCCAACTGTCCTTTATAAAGTTCTACAATTATCTAAGGAGATAAAAAACTAACTTTAAAATTTATGTTTTTAACTTGTTTTGTACAAATAATGGCTTTGATCTCGAATATTTGTGTACTTAAAATTGTTAAAATATGATTTTCTTTAATTGATGAAAATTTTGCATAGTTTATTTAACAAACAATATAAAAAGACTATAACAATATAAGAAGAGAGAATTTCGAGGTATGAATCAGTTTTGACAAGATATAAAAACCAAAGACTATTAATATTGTCATCGCAAAATAATAAGTTATTTTAAAGTCATAATCAATTAATGTACAGCAGTGGTCACATAATTAACGACACTAGCCGATTTTCATACAATCGAGGTAACTTTGGGGCCTTGGTTCCCTGCCAAGGATTGACCGAGCTGTGATTTGTTAATGGCCATCAAAGGAGTGAATGGAGGAGATCCAGATTGCTATACATACCCAACTGATCTGATCAACATTCGTAAAGATGTAAGGATCAGAGTTTTCAGTTTCAGAAATTCCATACATTTTATGCTTTTTTCACGTTTTTTTTAACATATTCCTACATTTCGTAGAATGTTGTTGAGATCCCTGCATGAAAATTAACAGTTTACATCTCGGTCAATCCTTGGAAGAGAACCAAGGCTCCAAAGTTACCTCGATTGTATGAAAATCAGCTAGTATCGTTAATTAAGTAACCACCACTCTGTATGTACGTTACCAAGACTAGCAGAACATTTAAATATGTCCTTTACATCTTATAACATTTATAAAATGTAAAATGGAATAAAGTTTCCCGTAATTTTTAGTTTATAAACAATAAAATTATATTTACTTTAAGAAAAATCGCATTTTAATTGAAATATCAATTTGTTTTCGAACTATGTTTCATTAAAAAAAGCATATTGTTATAGTAATACTCTCCCTTTTTGCTTCATCATATTTCTTACAATTTAAAAAAAACCTTCTAATGATTACCTGGCACATTAACTTAGGCGCTCATTATTCCAAATTGATGTTTTGCCAGAATATCAGGGGCAACTTATTTTGCAAGATCAAAAGGAAAAAATGTTTTCTCATTTTTCACGGTGGCGAATATAATTTGATTTCCGTGGAGGGATGTCGGCAGTTGATTTTAAATTTAACTTCTCTGAACTTGGTAAAGTGGAATGGATTTTTTATGTACCTCCCAACATTAACTGTTTATTTTGTTGAAAATTTCCTTCTTTTATTAAGTAGGGTAATGTTTCTGTTCAGATTCCAGCTTCATGTTAGCTAGTTGGGTGTGTAACTTTTTTGTATGCAAAGTATGGTAAGGGTAAAAACCCTAAGGGAAAAGAATATTTTTTGTTTAGTAGGTGTGGGATAGACAGGGGTAGACATAGGCCTAAAGTTAGAAGTTTTATCAGCCAATGGGTAATATCGAGCAAATTCTTTTAGATTACCAATTTTAGATTATCTAACTCTCTCTAGTAAGGATACGAAAACAGGAATACTAGAAGCAAATATATTAAAACACCGCACTCTTGATCCTTATACGTAAGGTACAATATGAAGTTGCACCATTTCTAACCAACTTAAAAAAAGAACGAGGTTCTCAATTCGTCGGAATCTTTTGTAAACAATATTACTTTAATTAATTTACCCGTATTCACTATTATTAACAGATTCAAAGGTACAGGGGGCGTACCGTGGCCATGATGATATCCGCGCGTATAGCGGCGTCTCACATTTACAACCTGAAAATAACTTCAAAAGAATCGCTATATGTGGTCACGGTATGGCCATGGTCTATATAACTGCTCTGTACAGCCCCGTGGGTGGGTATTTACATACTTTCGTTTGCAAGTTAGTTGATAAAACAATTGACATTCAAAATAAAATACATAAACAAAACTACTTCATCCCGCATGTTTCAACGCAAGCTTGTTTTGTTCGAGTGTCAAATACAACTTCTGTTCGTCCGTGTTCGTTATTGCGTAGCGACGTTGCGGCATCGACAATCTGTGCCCGATCGCACGGAATATCGACGATCAATCCGATATTGTACTGATGTAGATTACGCTCCACAAAGACCATTGCAGTGTCGCTTTTCGCTATTCGGGTAATAGTTCGGGTATTATTAAGGGATTTAGATTGTGTCGTACATTGGTTACACTTTTGGTTCTTAATAAATTGGGAGATAATCGTTACAGTTTGTATTTGAATGAATTTAGTGTATTTATTTAGTCGTTTCATATAAAAATATAGCTAAAACTATAAAACTTTATATAGCGTTGTTAGTTTATAACCAAATGAATAGAACTCGCAAAAATAAAGAAGTAGCTACAATTGTAGCTACTACATACTTAGGGCTGGTTTCACCATCGACCGATAATTTCTGGATGGCTTA
The DNA here is from genome assembly GCA_910589605.1 of Chrysoteuchia culmella. Classification (NCBI taxonomy): domain Eukaryota; kingdom Metazoa; phylum Arthropoda; class Insecta; order Lepidoptera; family Crambidae; genus Chrysoteuchia; species Chrysoteuchia culmella. The sequence goes on along the minus strand of OU342651.1, from coordinate 11,285,147 downwards.
CTTGGAAAATAATCCTAACTAATCTTAATCCTATCTAATATTATAAATGCGAAAGTGTGTTTGTTTGTCTTTACATCACGCCCTAACTAAGCAACCAATCGACTTGATTTTTGACATAGAGTTAGTTGAAAGGACGGACAGTAACATAGGCTACTTTTTAAACGACTTCAAAAAAAGGAGGAGGTTCTCAAGTCGACGGTTTTTTTTTAATGTATGTTTTACCATAACTCCGCCAATTGTTAACAGATTTTTATATTTTTTTTTATCTGAAAGATAATGGTTTATGTGTGGTCCCATATAATTTTTACGAAGATCTGGCTTGTAGTTTTTTCATAATCCTGAAAAATATCAATCACGTTTTGGCAAGTAGTCGTTTACCTAGATGACATCATTGTTGTGTATGGGCTGATTTTTAGTGTAAGTAACGGCACATGATGTAACTATAAAATCTGAAATAATAACAAATGTTTTTTTATCCCGATGTTCCCACGAGAACGGGAACCACGCAGGTAGCAGGTAACAGGAAACCGCGGGCAGAAGCTAGTATGATATATTTATATATTTTTGATATTAAAACTGTAAAATGATCTGCCGTTTAAGCTATCCAGAACTTATTTTTTGGGTGTAAAAGCGGTTCTAAAATGTTATTACATTTTTTAAGAAACTTAAGATCAATCTTCCTTTTATTTTCTCCCAGTTTTTAACACACGCAACGTTGAAAGACATTAGAAAACCTCCACGTTGACACCTATTATGTCAACAATGCAAGTAGATTGCCCTCCACGCAAGTTATTTATCGTTTTCACGGGAACGGAGAGAGGGAATGCCCTCCTTACACGCGTGAGGTGTGTAAATAAAATAAAAACGTATAATGGCCTCGTTACATTTACTCATTTATTGGATACTAAACGGTTTTTATGGGTTTGTACTTATGTGGTTGTATTATTGTTTTGGTATTAGGATAAAAACTTTTGCTTGATGATTTTGTAATGTTTTATTTTTTTATTTTATTTATTTTCTATTGGGAAACAAAAAGCCTTACATATTACATAATTTATAACTTACATTAGGGTGACACATTTGCCAAAAGAGTTTCCACTTATAATAATTTACAATATAGCCGTTAAGTACAAACTAAAGTGAATAATATATAGTTACTAGGTAATAACATTACAAGCACAAACCAGGATAAGACTTTTACACATATTTTTTTTATTTAAAATATTGAACTGTATCTTAAGTTTTTTGCTTTTACATAATATTCGATACATTTTACTGTTGCACAAAACACCTAATTATGAATTCTACTAAAATTGTTATTAATTTATTGAGGCGGAGCGTAGCGGAGCTTCTCTTATGTTGACTCTTTTGAAAATCTGTCCGCCCGGTCATAGCGCCCAGACCGTTTAACCGATTCTAATGAAACTTGGCACATACTTAGACATCAACCATACCTAGGAGGTGACAAAAATTCGATGTTCTACCATCACCATAACCTTAGCTTTTGGCGCCAAAGAAGAGCCAAATTCGTTTTTTTAGGGTTTTGCTCGAAAAGTATAGACTTGTGTGCATCGCGATACATTACAAATTTGACCAGAATGTAATTCTGCGTTTAATGCAACAAACCGCGTCTAAATCCGTCATGTCCTCACAGAGTTATGCCGACATAAAGTTGTAAAAGTCCGACCAAATTTGATAATTTTTTTAAAAGTTTTAGAGGCTCGCGGCGCACCGCCTCTCTTGGGCTCCAAAGCGCCACCGAAGGTTTGGAGCCGTTCCTAGTTTATTTATTTATTCAAGGATCTCCAACAGAAAAAGCACTATATTACATTCTTAAACACTATAGGTACACTTCCGCGTGTTTCACCGATTATAAGAGACCACAGCATGCATATGGATTACTTAACTTAGGAATAGCTAAACCTAAAAATACAAATAAACAGTGAACAATTAACAAGATATAAATTTAAGCAGGTTTAAAATGTTTTAATTATGACTATCTTCGAGTAACTTTACTTAATCTATTCACGTAAATTGCATTCGCATGGATGATTTGAAATGGACGACACAGTCCACTGGAAGCTTTTGTAAGGTAACCATGTATCAGTTGTTTTAGGACAAATAAGAAATAATAAACGCTTTTTTTACTGTTATGAGGATGACATCTTCAGTCTAGTGGTTTAAAATCTTTTTATTATTTGTGGAGCACTCAGAATCAACATTTAATGTTGATTCTTGAAATCTGATTTCTGAAATATGTAATTAATGTTAAAATTTGTCTTTTTCCCTGTATATTATAAATACCTATTTATGTGTTCTTAAAAATATTATATCCCATGCCTAGTAGGTACTCATAATAACCTGTATTGCTGTATTACAAGTGAATACGGACACTATTCACTTGTCTAAGAACCCCCTGCATTTATTAATTTATTAAACGGAATGTAAGTCTTTGTTGGGAGAGTAGTAAAAATATAAATGAAACAAAAGTCCCGTAAGTCCGAGTAATGTTGGCAGTGTTGTCACCCTACAAATTGCACTAAGCGCCTCCAGAACTCGTGACGGGTCCTACGTGTTCAGGGTACAAGGGATTGGTGATTTACCGACACTATTCACTTATCTAAGGACCCCCTGTTAGAGTATTTATTAATTTATTAGACGAATTGTAAGACTTTGTTCAGAAGGGCGCAAAAATAAAGTTTCTTGTTTAAAAACATAAAATTACCCATTGATATTCTGAAAGTAACTTTAATTAATTAATAAGTACATTATCGCTTTACTGACCAGTAGCTGTTGCGTATAAGATGTGTACAAGTACGTTACAAAAGCGTATCTTTCATCGACATACATTACTTGCTTCATATTTTTGAGAGACAAAACCTATGTTCAGTGCTATTGAAAAATTGTAGCGCATTACTATACAGACCTGGACAGATTTATTACTTACCTACCTACGTAAGCAATAAAAGCAAAAGTACTTAAAAAAATACTTATTTTTAATTTTAATTAGAGAAACGCATCAAAAGAAGCATTGTAACCGTACAACGAAAACTATTTTATTGAAATAGAAAACGACGTCCCGCTTGTTGAAGCAAATATTTGTCGAAGCATTCTGCTGAAGCGCTGTTTTTTGTCCAACTATACAATTGTTTGTCATGTTTCCGGAGGGGATATTTATGGCTCTACACAGCCATGACCGCCGAAATACAGTCGGAAACGATTTCAACGTAAATAAGGGCGAAAACGGTAGTCCCCGCGAAAAAATGTTGCTTGAATATTGAAATACGAAAGAATTCAGTTATTACTTTATGGAGATCAAAATTTTGCAGACTCTCGAATTGCATTTGTCATTGAAGGGGATGTATGTTGTGTTGGTAACATTATTCGGTTGTAAAGGAAAGGCTTAAGAAATAAGAAGGGAAATAAAATGGCCGTCCAATATTATTATCTGCTTGCAAACTGAAATGTATTTGAGGCTTGCAAGTTTATTATTTTAGGCATTCAATAACCAGTCCTTGGTAAGGGATATGCCTATCTGCGACTAGTAGAATAACAAAAGTTGCTAAGTAACATTAACAAGATAAGCCTATATCTTACTACGGTAACTGAAATTGGACGTAAGAAATACCTACTGTAAATGTAATCAAAGTCTTTGTTCATATACTCACATACATTGACAAAAACGATTATAACAAAACATTTTTACCAACAATTAAGATACTACCTAATGTACTAGTGGCCGTAGCTTCAATCCTCACTCAGGGAAAATACCTATACATAAAGAGAGGATCTCGAGAAAATCGCTGACCACAGGAAAAGTTCCTTAAGGTGATACGACTTCCATACAAACAAACATTGCACATTAATTGGTTCATCATACCTTAATAATTCATAAATACATGCGCAACTAACTCGTTTCAGTTTGTTTGTGCGAAATAATAAAAAAATGGACTTTCATACATAAATCACGAATAAACGAATATCTTATAATTTCAATAATTCTACGTATGTGTGTGTGACTCATCGCATTTATATACCTCATGTATGAAAGTACATTTTTTAATAATTTCGCGCATATAAATAACTGAAACGAGTTAGTTGCACATATATTTATAAATTATTAAGGTATGATGAACCAATTAATGTGCAATGTTTGCTTGTATGAAAGTCGTACCACCTTAACCACCACAATCGCCTGTCAAACGCGCTACCTCTGCGCTACTGATTTCCTCTCGATTTCGTAAATAAAATGTTCTTTACTAAATTTAGCTATTCCAGCAGTCAAGTGTCTTTTATACTTCGATATTACGTCATACCGGAACAAAAACGGAACCGGTCGCTCACGGCACCCGCCATACTTATTTCACCATTTCGCCGGAACTGTTAAAATCGAGTTCCAAGTATTCGCAGTAGCAACGTCGGCATATTGCAGAGGCCACGTTCTGCTAGTATTATGAAGTCCTATTTTGCACTGACATTTTTCGTTCACCGGCACCCGATTGGATTTTGAAACGTGTAAATTCAATAAAACACAGCAGAAAGAACGAGTTAGTCCCAGTAGACTGAATTTTATGTTCAGTTGTTATACAAAATAAATGTTACTTAAATGTATTTTTTATAAAGGGTGTTATAATAACAGTAGGTATGTTTATTTTGTTTTTATGAATAAGGTACATAATTTGAATTCTTAGTTGGGTTTCCGTGACTGTAGGAGTATGTTTCCTCGATTATCGTATCGAATATCATATTCAGTTGATATTCGAAAAAGTTATGAGAGACGTGAGATTTTTTAAAGATAACATTGAAAGTTAAATTAATGTGTAGTCGCATTGCATGGAACTCAATAAAATTTTATTGTCTAAAAATTTAAAATTCTCTTTGACAGCAAATAGATACCGAACCACTGAATATTGATTTCATTCAAAATTATTAATGATAATATGCAAACATTAACTTAAAAATTTAAAACCCAAAATGTTATCTAAAACACTTATCTTCACTTTAAACCTAACATACAAAAACATAACCAAATCCAAACTCATTCGATCAAAGTCTATTCCAGTAGAAAATAAAGCAAATACTATAAGCACTATAGCGACAAAGAAAATTGGTCCGAGACACAGTCTCGGGGTAACGGCGTGACGCGTCATCAGTGGTGGATGCACTGAGGAAATTCCGCGGCGGACACACGTGCTCCGTCTTGGGACTCGAGAAAGATATAGAGCTTAGGATTCGAATAAAGAGACTTATTTTATACCCGTGATTCCGTCACCGCTCGCACGCGAACCAATTTGGTGTGCGTTAACATGTACCGTGACTATATATTTTTTTACATTAAAAAGGGTTGCTCTTGACCACATTCTGAATCGTTAGATATAAGGACAGGCAGAAGATGGAGCGAGCTTGCCTAGAAAAAGTCTATTCACTCGAACTTTAAATATACCAGGGCTATAGGCTTCCAGGAATACATGCAGGCAAGGATTTCCACACCCTGGCAGTGCAAATAATAAAAGATGAGGAGGAACGCTTTGTTCGCAGACGAGGAATATCAACCAGGTAGGAGTACCACGCCCCCCCAGTACGTCTGGACTCCCGGTGGTAGAACGGAGCTGGCGGGATGAGCTCAAGTTATATAAGATTTTAAACTTTCGCGTTTTACTATAATTATATATTATAACAACGGGACTAAAACGCGACATTTGTTATGTAGTAAAATTATGTACTTACAGCCTGACGTTTCGGCTATGTTGCAATAGCCGTGGTCACAAGCAGACTGGCTGTGCGCGGCATCGTCTGTTCGGGCGGGCTTGGACAGCCCCCCTCAAGTTGTCACTATTTTTATTTTTATTGTCTTTAGAGATGTCCTGACGGCACACAACACTTACAGTATCGGGGTTTGTTTTAAACGGTAAAACTCGTGGCTTATACACTTGTTAATCACTGGATTCCACACTGATGACAATTTAAATCCGTCCTCCCGATTGAAATTTTTGTACTTCTTGATTTCAATCGCTTCTCGTACCATCCTAGTATGATAATGACGTTCGGTGGAGAGGATTTTAGGATCATGTAACTCCATCCAATGATTAATTCCAGCTTCTAAAAGATGTTCAGCTACGCGGATTTACTCGTCTGTCGATTTTTAACAGCTGCGATATGTTCTTTGACACGTTCTGCGATGGTCCGCTTTGTTTGTCCAATGTATGAACAGCTACAATAGATTTTATATACACCCGGAGTCTGAACAGTTATTACGTCCTTTGGTGATCGCAGTTTCTTAGAAATTTGCAGTATATACAGTCTTGATGGAGAATTTTCTAAGTACTGTTCCAATTTTATACGTTAAGCCTTTGATATAGCAAATATGCTGCCTGACGACTCACTCTGGTCATTTTTCTTCTTTATTCTGCCTTTTCCATCGCTGCGATACCTTGTATTCGATTCGTTTTAGTACCTCCTGAACGTGAGCAAACTCCGACTGAAGATGTTCAGGGTCACGCAAGTTATGAGCTCTGTTGGTCCAAGAAGTCATCACGGATTGAAGCTACCGAGAATGATGATGAGATGAGGCATGTAGGTACCAGTACCATGTTGAATTCGTGATTATCTGGTGCCACATTTAATCTGCATTAAAATCGCAGTTTTCGTTATTATATTATTGTCGGAAATTGTTGAGACTTAAACTTACTGACAGTAGTAGCTCTAACTTACATTTTTAAATTAACTATAGTTAGAAAATTTTCGAATTTTAGTATATTTTTTTGTAAACTTTACTTACTTTACATTTTTACTATACAATAAATTAAATTTAAATCGTCGTCTCTATGCTACCTTTATTCCGTAGAATGCAACGGTCACAGGTAATATATTTTCTAGTGCTATGAAAACGTTACGTGATCCCTCGAGAGATTTGAATTTCAAAAGTATACTAACGCTTATTGTACCGCACGCCCCACTTCAAATGAGTGAACTGAATGCGTATAGCGTATGGTACTCGGTGTCTCTTGTCGTCGGACGGGATGCTGGGGTTGAGAATGAAACGCAGAACTAGCGGAGGAGGAGAGCTTGCTATCTTTTTATAATTGTAGAGCCGAGAGTGCGACAAGTGTTGATCCGTACCGTAGTCACAGAAACACGCTATCGACGTTCTACTTCAAAGCAGTACCGTAAAGACGACCGCACGCGAGCTCACTAGTTTTTAACTTTATTTTATCTAATTTTTACTAAGTACTTACGACATTTCTTAACACTGTAAAGATGTTTCTTTCGAATGCGAGGATATTTCTCTCATTGATGAAACGACGGTGGCCAACACCGTAGAAAAAAGTGAATATACTAGATAATTTCAACGTGTTCTCATAAGTCTCTGCAGCATAATTGGTCAGTGCATTGGGCCGGGTTCCCAAGGATGCGGGTTCGAGTCCCGTCAGGGCGACATGAGACAAGTTGCTTTTTTCTAGTAAATTTACTTGTTTAAAAATTATCACATAAAAATAGCATTGTAAAATGCAAAATTAAACAGTTATAACTTATACTATGTCCTACCTACCGATAAATCGTTATCGGTAATGAATGTACGCTCAGTAAAAAATTATTTTATTTATCAATTACTTATTAACTACTTATGTTACCAACATGTATCATATATCGTTTTGAAGGTCTCGGTATGCACTAGGTGGGCAACAACAATTTACAACAATTCGACCACTTGTAGGTACTTATGACAGAAGTACCTAGTACGTAAAACTCCAGTACAAACTAGTACAACATGAACAAAAGGCCTAAACACTAATTGCGAATATTATGAAAACTATCTTACGAAACACAAAGAAACTTACAACTATCTTATAGAATCACAATACGTATCAAAATCAATATTATTTACGCTTATAACTAACACTTCAGAGTTCACAATAACACTGCACAATACACAAACCAATAGTACTCTATAACCACAATAAGTCACTGTCTTTTTTCATTTTTACCGACTTCAACAAAAAAGGAGGACGGTACTCAATTCAACCCGTATTTTTTGTCCGATGTATGTATACCGATTACTCCGGTGATGGTGATCCGATTTTAATAGTTGTTTTTTTGTTCGATCGGGTACACTGTCAATTTTGTCCCATATAAGTCTCATTGAGATCCGATGATAATCTTCGGAGATATGGGGCCTAATGTCATGGATGTCATGAAACAATTATATCATCCAGGTAATTGTTAGATTCTTGTTCGAGCTGAAGTTTCACGCAATAACTACTGAGCGGATTTTGATAAAAAATTTTGTTAAATAACTATTGGTCCTCGCCAACATACCTATAGGCTATAAACCCTCAATAAGTAACGTCCCTGCACCGGGAAATGCAGCTATGTAAAAGGTAATGAGGAGTTGACATAAGGTTATTAGCGTAGGTACGGGACCTGTTCTACCTTTAAAAATTGTGGAATAAAAAAATTAAAACCGACTTCAAAAAACTAAAAAGCAAAAGCATTCTACTTTGCGGTCCTACTATTTTATTTTTCTTGCCTTGGCTGGCACCGACTCCAAAAGGTTTATTTTTTGCTTTTTAGTTTTTGAAGTCGGTTTTAATTTTTTTATAAAAAGTTTTTTATATAACACTATTTACAATACTTTTGCCGGCCGTCCCGAACACTCATGTTACTTATTAAAAGACATTAGATTATTTTGAAGCATAGTACTGGATTGTATTTAATAGTTTATATGAAAATAACGGGGTTGGCGGTTAAATGTGCCGGTGAGTGTATTTTGTTTTGTATGAGTTGATTTATTTAGTGAAACAATCATTCTTGAGTCTTCTTTGTAAGCTCTTTTGTTAGTTTTTTAATACAAAATAAATTAAAATATAACATATTTTTTATTTTAACATTTTAATTGTATCTTGACTCTTTACAGTGGTTATAAACTTCCTTCTTAATCTCTCGTTTTATAATAGCGCTTCTAAGTCCCTTGATGGAATAAAATAAACAAAAATAATGACCTACGCTATCTACCGTAAGTGGCATTAAAGCTTGTAATTCCTTTGATATATTCGTCGATTTAAATTTAAAATGTCAGCTGCTGGCATATTAAATAAACTGGGGGCTTCTCAAAACCATTTCTGGCTATAATGGCCACTTGAATCACTGCGTGAGCCACGCTATAAGGAAAATTAACAGCATATTATTTCGCGTTATGTGAAAATGGATTTAAAAAAAGATATATAACATTGAAAGAGTTTATTCGCGACAAATGTTTTCAAAAGTATGTGGTTGACGAATAGTGTGACGATAATTCTAGTATTCTAGTTTATGGTCACGGTGCTGTATACTGACAAATAAAATGGAAACAATAATTTAGATGCTAGCGAAGCTAATTGAATTGGATAATGTCATACTTTGAGTTTGAATCCTGAGTTGACATAATAAGTATAGCGACAAAGTATGATTTGATGCAACAAAGCATGATTTGATGTCAATCGTAATGATTGTATAACTATTGCTTCGTCATATTTTTTGTTTTTCGTATGATAACCTTTTCCCTAATTTCCTTAAATCTGTATTTATGTTACACAACACAACTTCAATATCTTAAAAAGAAGACAAAAGTTCCATACCTGTTTCATTTGACTATTGTTTGAAGGATCTTTTTACAACATTATTTTTTATAAAATATCTTGTTACACATTAGGTTTCTTAATCTAGTTATTTACTTTGTACATTGTACAACACATTCAAACATAAGTAAAATAAAGTACATATTACAAAATTTTATTACATTAGTTTTTTTATATACCCGTAAAATTACCTACCACAAGAAAAAAGTAGAGAGAGAATAAAAAAAATACACACACACAGATTCCTTGCTCAAACCACGCCAATGTCGTATTTGGTTTCTACATTATCAAAATTCGTTTTTTCTATGACACTTACAAATTTTAACATTATTTGACTTGTTTAATAACTATACCATTTGTGACTGTCATGTACTTGTACAATAACTGTATAATTTGTGAGTATTATATAGAAAACGAATTTTGAAAATGTCAAAACCAAGTACGAGATTGACGTGGTTTGAGCAAGGAATCGCTAAGTGGTCATAGTGAATAAGGGCCCTGGTATAATAATGTTGTAGTTTAATTTTACTTAATATTTTTTAGCATGTAACTGTTTAATGTCCCAAATTATAAAATAAAATAATACATACCCAGTCACAGGATTTATTCAATAACTCGCTACGTATTGTAAGGTGCTAAGACACAAAAATAAAAAGTTTTACGACTGTTGTCTTTATTTATGTTTGCCTGTTTACTTGTATAAAGTACTGAATGGGGACTGGCAATGCATGCATTCCTAAGTCCCCGCAGGCAAGTGTATATATTCTTTGCCGCAGGAGAAATCATGTAGGGCGTCTAGTTTAAAATAAACTTTAACATTTGTAACGAAACATGGAACAAACGTAAACCTGAATCACAGTTTAATTAACAAGTCTCACGAGGGCTTGTTCTAATAAATTTAGTTTGAAAACACTTTGTATGATTGAATTACATAGTGGGCGGCTTTGATGCCTTAAATCCTGCTGAAGTTCCCAAAACTTTTAGGGATGCCGTCGTATTTTTAAGGCTTCAAGGGTCTCGAAACTGCTCTACATATGTGTGAACATATCATGCTAGGAACCCGATTCTCACTTTGATTAGCCATAATACTTAAAGTTAATGTGAACTCTATCGAGTTTCACCCGAGTTCTTTTCGTAATAACATGTGTTGTGAGACTACATTTTAACTCAATCTACCGTACAATTTTTATAATATTATAAAATAATATAAAAACTGAATAAATTTAAGGGATAAAGAACTTTAGCCCGCTATTTCATAAAGTTATTATTATGGCTTATGCTTTTCTATGCGCACATACTGGATTTCTTTTTTTATTTGAAGATAAACATTTTAATCAATGTAAGACATAGTAAGGGAAAAATCGTATTTTTTTTTAATAAAAAATAAACATAATCGTCATAATAATATCATCCGGTATCCCTGCTGGACAATTAAGGCAGTACCCTGACCGAAAGTGGCGCCGCGTTGAAATTTATTTAATATCGTAATTCTAATTCGCAATTTTAATAAAACTTTACGTGGAATTTTTAGAGCCCATTGTCTTGTATTTTTAGAAAGTATCGCTACATCTCGTCATAGTCATTCGTAGAAGTAGATAGCAAATGTGTCAAAAACGGCCACTTTTAGCAGTTTTGCTATCTACTTCTAGCAGTGACTACGAGGGAATGTAATGATACCGTCTAAAAATACTAGACTATGGGCTCTAAAAATTCCACGTAAAGTTTTATTAAAATTGTGAATTAGAATTACGATATTAAATAAAATTCTACGCGGCGCCACTTTCGGTCAGGGTACCGCCCTAAAGAATTCATTAGTATTCGCGATTAGCCTATTTGAAAACTCTGGCGATGATAAAATCTTGTAATGATCTTCAGACCTCTTGCACGTGTTAGATTTATGATGGAAATGTGGCAAGTGTGAAGTCTAGTTTTGGAAAATATAACAGGTAGATATACTAAACTTATATGGTGACTGCTCCAACAAGACCACTGTCTCGACACATTATTCTATTTTTATATCATTCTCACAAAATGTCGTTGTTAGATACTTTTAAATATAAATAACATTCAAATAATTATGATAGTATTATTAAATCCTTTTAAAACATTAATAAACTGTTTAGCAATTATAATTACTATGTACATATCAATCAAAAGAAATGTCTGTTAAGAAAAAGTCACAATATCCGCGTGGAGAAACGTTACAGTCCGACATATAGTAGACATTTAATAAACTAAATGCGCGTGGAGAAACGTTACAGTTGCATATTTTTTGATCAACATTAATAGATATTACCAATTGTTTGTTAGCTGTGTAGTGTCGGCTTAGAATAGCAATCCCCCTCTCATCCCGTGGGTGTCGTAAAAGGCTTCTAAGGGACTCAGCCTTCACGAGATGGGCAGCAGTTTCTCCTACAAACTTGGCCATACTGCAATCGCCAACCCGCCTGCCAAGCGTGGCGATTATGGCAAACCCCCCCTATTTGGGGGAGGCCTATACCCAGCAGTGGGTGTTATGTGGCTGAGACGACGACCAATTGTTTTCAAAATATAATAATTTTCTAAAAAATATTAAATTATTTTATATAGGTACACACGCAACTAAGTTTCTAACACAAAAACTAATACAAATTTTCATAATAATTTATAATAACTGATAGGTAGTTACTAAAAGTCCATTTGAAAATCGTATATTCTTTATTTATTGTACACTTACAAAAAACTATTCAAACAAGAAACTTATTAGAAATTATTCAGTAACGTCGTAACTATGAAACTATATTGAAAGTCATTCTTTGATGTCCTTCAAATTATGTCAATCAATAAAGGCCAAGTAAAGCTTTCAAGCAAATTGGATTAAACTGAGCACTTATTCTCCTTTTAACAAAATTACGAGTATACACTATTGATTCAGCCAAATTACTTGCCTAGTCAAACATCAATCTTTCATCAATAAAATACCTTCGAACATTTGTCAAGAATTGAAAAAATGTGGCTTAAGAATCTTTTTTCATCAATGATTGCAGAACTTTATAATTAGTTAGTTCTTGGTGATTGCCCATTACAAAAATAAACACAAGGTACTTCCTGTTGACCTAGAACTATGAAAATACAAAGCCACAAATGTATGGAGGGTTGGCGCCTTTTGAACTTTCGCACACCATTCAAACCTTGTTCAAAGTCAAAGTCAATATCATTTATTCAGTCTAGGCTGTTACAAGCACTTATGAACGTCAAAAAAGCTACGCCATTGGTTCACAAACATTATTTACCTTTATTTACTATGATCAAGCAGTGCCACGCATCTCAACTCAAAACAACATAAATAACATAAAATCAAAACAACATATATCTCTACACATTTTAACACAAGCAAACATGAGCAAACCCATCCCGCTGGCAGCACCCGTTCACGAGCATGACGCATGAACCAGCCATCGCTTCGCTCCACCATATTTTAGGGAACGTAGCGACCCGCCTCACACGACACCACCACATGACACCGCAGAAATGTTTACAGAGAGCATGACATACCCAAGCTACCTATGTTAAAAGTTGAAACTAATACTTTACTTATCATTAATTGAATGACACTACAATTTCGAAAAAATAAAACTAAATATTTATGACCAAGCTGTCTTGTCATTCAAGTAATCTTTTATAGTATAATATCCTTTTTAAGAAGACAATATTTTACATTCATCTTAAACTTTCCGAAAGGCAAATCCAAAATATTATCTGGAATTTTATTATAGATACGTATCTAGGTATACGTATTCATACCCTAAATGCACATGTCTGTCCGAATGGTGTGCAGGTATTTTCGAAAAGGCGCCAAAACTAGGCATTGCACTTACTTTGGCAAGAAATGTCGTTTTTTACTACAAATACGGGAAAAACTCTAAACTATGCATTTGTAATTAAATCATAAAAATACAGTCTTTGGTTTTGGTAACTAAATATTGGGAAAAAATAGAGGTATCAGGTTGAAATTAAAACCATATATTTAAGTCAACAATCTCTTCAAGCTGTAAAAACAATCAAACTTGTAAATTAGCGTAATAAAAAAGTAGGGCCGTTTATGCCGCAAAACGTAAACTTGGTACTTTTTGTTGACCTAGAACTACGAAATTTGGCAAGTTATAATAATATCATCATTTACTATAAATTCAGGAAAAAATCGAAAAACTATACATTTGTTATTCAATCCAATCATAAAAATATAGTCTTATGTTTTGGAAACTGTATATCGGAAAAAACCGCGAAACTCGATTCCTGTATGTATTTCTAATGTTATGTAGGTATTGCCTAGCTGCGAATTAGTGCGGATCCTCGGTGGGCCAGTCCGACTCGCGCTTGTTCGGTTGTTTTTCTTTTTCATATTACAAATGAAGATCTTACTCTAATGAACTTTCTGGTCATTTGAGAAAAGCAATCTCGGATTAACGTATTTCAGAGAACAAGTATTTGCTTACAAATGCACTTTGTATTATTCCGCTTATGCTTTTCGTTCAAAAGTTAGCTAACACCTAATTACAAATATGCAAGTGGGTAGATTATCTTTATTAGCAACACAGCTTTACACGATAGATTTTATTTTAAACTGATATAAAGTATAGTAATTTAAAGTGTATATTATGTTTCTATTCCGCGTGGGGCCTATAACCGGGGAAAATATTAAAAATAGAGACTGTCTAGAGTATTAGTATTTATTCTGAAAAGATTCCAGTTAATCAAAACTCATTCATTACTCAAAATAAGAATTTAAAGTTACGATTCATAATCAAATCAGTGTATTATTGCAAAACGATATTATCGCAATACATCATGAATGATATCACTAGGTATCCATTAGAAAATTTACCTTTAACTCATTGAATAGCAACAGCCCCCGCTACTTCCCACAGCTTAAAATCTCTGTTTCAAATTAATTAAAATTATTATTAAATATCGCAATGACAGTTATCTGTTTACAATTTTATCCATCATGCATGCCATGTCATTTCAATCAATACCAAGTATACTCATTGTACCAAGTAGATTCAGCCATGGAATTATTAAGTACTAGTACGTAGTACGTAGTAATATTTCCACGGATTCTACGCGTTTTAGCATTATGATCTTTTTAAAAAGAAGATTATAGTGTAAAAATAGTGTAAAATCAAAGGAATAATTTTGATTAATAAAGTCAGAATATTGTTATAGGATATTCTTTGGTTTCAGTTTCAATAATTTTAATACAATTAAATTGGATTTGTTTACACAATTTGTAATTAAATGTGAAAATGACTTTGAGTGCAAAAAACACTCCAGAAAGAAAAAAATACCTACTTGGATTCATGAAGTGCGATTATTTTTCTATCAGCCGACACATAAATTGTCAAAAAGAGGTTCCGAGTAGCTCCGAAAAAGTTGAGCGGTACTGTTGTTTGCATTACATTGAATTTACGATTAGGTTTATTAGAAAAAATCAAAAAGTAAAGATTTCGTTTTAATAAGTTTGGAACATAATGATTCAATCACTAGTGACCTATAGAGCCTCCGTTTTTAATATTATCCCCGGTTCTAGGCCCCACACTGTATATGTATCAAGAAAATATTAACAATGACAAGCAAATACAAATTGTACTTCGTCTGTTGAAATTGTCTTTACACAATTCTAACTCCGCCTTACAATTGTCAACGAAAAAGAAACAGCCAATCATTTTAATGCTAAGAATAACAAAACCTTATTATTAATTCAAAATGATGAAATAAGGTACTCTTTATCTATTCAACGTCTGAGTGTACCAACAAAAACAAATGACTCACGGCAACAAATATTTTATGTGAGCGCATTTTAGATGCACGCGCAAAGTGCATTAGATGTCTAAGACATGAGCTAGACACTTAGTGAGGAGGAGCCAGCTAATGTGATAAAGTCACATCTAGTGATAAGAAGCTTTTACTCGTGAGTAGATGGAACTTTGTAAGATTCATTTTCTTTGAGTAATGAGAAAGTAAATTATGTACTGCAACTTAGAATTGAATGGTAACTCCGTTTTTGCAACTTAAAACTTAAGTAGGTATATGAGTAATTCAAGGCAAAACCATAATCTTTTTACATAAAACAAAGTTTTTTTTACAGTTTGTAGCAAAGCTTTAAGTTCGCCCCACTTCTACTTGTCAAATACTTCAACATATCAATATGGAACTGGACTTCTTTTTCTTTATTTAAAAATTATTACAGCTAAAGTGATTCTGTCCGTCTGTTGACGTTTCCGCTTAAGCCACTGTATCAGAGGCATAAAAAAATTAATTGAATAAAAATATAAGAGGAGTTTATCTTCAGTTTTCTAGCAGTTTATCTTCAGTGTTGTACGAGTTTATCTTTAGTCTTCTACGAATTTATCTTCAGTCTTCTACGAGTTGATCTTCGGTCTTCTACAAGTTTATCTTCAGTCTTCTACAAGTTTACAATCTTCTACCGATCTACAGCCTTCTACCAGGGGGCATTTCTTCATTCGTCGTGATACGCTCTACTACAAAATACGGTTCTTCTTGAACTTGGTCTACAGCGAGAGTGTTTACAACAGTCAGCAAATCCTTATAATCAAGAAAGAAACAGTCGGCAAATAGTCAGCAAGTCTTTTATCGCAAGAACGAAACAGTCAACAAGTAGTCGGCAAGTCCATTTAACGGAAGAGAGAAGCAGTTGTGTGTATGTTCCAACTAAAAGCTACTATTAAAAACCCGTGTATGAAATAAGCAGTGAAGCCGTGTAGCAGGGAGATAAAATTATCTTAAGTCAATAAAATGAGTTTTATATCAAAAGTAAAGTCTTAAAAAGAATAAAGTCAATAAATATTCTAAATCAGAAAATGGCCATAGTATTGCCCTTATTGGTATGTATGGATGGGTAGTAAGAATAGTGTTGTCAAAAAGTCGAGAATCGTACAATTTTCGTACGTACCACCATCGAGGTACCAGACGCAGGTTAGCTTATCACCCGTACGTCGTTGACATTCCAGCGATCCGTACCAAGCGCTTTGCTTACACATTTCTAATGCGAACCGCTAAAGAATGAAATGCGCTGCCTGCTCATGTGTTCCCCGATTCCTACAACCCTGGTCTCTTCAAGGCGAGAGTGAATAGGCATTTTCTGGGCAAGTATGTTACACCTCTGACCAACTCCTGTTTACTAAGCACGATGGTGGTCAAATGCCTGCCCAATTACGTGTAAAAAAATGAAATATTTTGAAAGGCATGGATCCTATTTTTTTCAAAGGAAGCCCTTGATTTTATTCAGTACTTTTATCAATGTAATCATATTGCGCGTCTCGGAAAACGAGCGATGTTAGTTAAATTTAAATATTAGAGAGTCATAAAGTTCAGGTATACAAGTGAAATTCCAATATTAATAGATTCCCATTCAATTTTACTGTTCAAGAAATAACTGTAATTATAAGTGGCTGATTGTGTATAGAATTGACATACAAACTTTTATATAAAGTTATAGTAATTTGGTTATGTAAAAAAATACATCGGTAAAATCATTATCAATATAATTGTTCTCTTTAATGTTCAAATCTTTTATTTATTAAACACTGATTAAAGGATTTCTAAGGATTAAATTATAGGTTTGTTACAAAATTGCCTTCGGCACAACACTCGTTTCATAATATCATTACACAGAGTACAAAGTTATTCTTTACGAGGCGTGTGCTCAGTCTCGAAACAAACCAAGAATGCCCACTCGTCGCTTGACCGCCATCTTACAGTAATCAATTGACTTCCTTTTTAATTTAAAATGAGAAAATAAGAGAACTCTTTCTTCAGAAACTTCATATACAATTGTATCGATAGGTAAAAGGTACTTATCGATATTTCATTTACCCCATTCCTACACACGCATAAAATAAGTATGTATCACCCGGCAAGGTTCAAACGTGGTACGCACATCGAATTCAGATCAACCGCGGCCCATTCCACTTGATGGAGTTTTGATGTCATGCCGGGCACCTCTTATCGATATATGGCCTCGATCGTTAGTGCTAAGGCAATTAATCCTCCCGTACGATAGATTAACAATATTCATTTATTATATGTGTTTTGAGCGAAAGCTGACCTGTTTTTGAAAAAATTTGAGTAAAATGTATTACTCGTTTATTGAAATTATTGGCTGTTTGCACGTTTCCTCGTTTGGTAGTTCTTCGTGCCTGTTGAGGATATTTTGATGCTGCACTCTTTTTATAAATACTGTAGAGGTACAAGGGCAAGCTTCATGTGTGCGAAACGGATTGATATAAAATATTTAGTATATTTATTTATTTTACTTTGAAACTGAGACATTGTGAGTTCAACAATGAAATTCTATGAATATCGTTTATTTTTTTGTTTCTGTGACGTATTGTGGATCATTGATTGCATTTTCTGTTTTGTTATAGATCGATAAAACAAATCAGAACTTAATTTAAAAAAAACCGGACAAGTGCGAGTCAGACTCGCCCATCGAGGGTTCCGCTCGTAGGTACCTAGGTACGTATTAAATATAGTTCTGGAATCAAGTCCCCGTTTTACTTAATTTTCCCCGAAATTCAGTCTCCAATACGAAAGACTAGGTATATTTTTTTAATTTAGATTTTCCTTGAGTGTCGATAATATACGTTTTTTACGGCATAAACGGCCCTATCTATTTTTTACGTTCATTTAAAAGTTTCATTTCTTCACAGCTTCAAGAGACTGTTAACCTTAATATATGGTTTTAATTTTAGCTATTCTGAGGTACAGAACCCTAAAAATTATAACAATTAAGATCGAGTTAAAAAAACTAAAAGACACAACAGAATTAAAGAACCGAATCTCTTCATTACTAGTGCACTAGAAATTATCAATGCTTATTCAGTACCGTTCCATTCAAACGCAGGTACCACATTGAATTCCTATCTCACTAAACTTACTCTAGTGGATTGTTGTGTAAATAAAGCGGAGTGGTTCTTTGTAAACTTAACAGAACTCAGGCCAGTCTAAGACGTTATTGCTTTCTAAAAACCCTTCATTCATTATACTTCCCGACGAAGTTCTGCTACTTACACAATGCTTTCGAATGATTCAAATTGACTGCTATTGCGAGCTCTTATTAATGATAACCTTTTGTTGGTGTGTATATGTTTAAAGTATGAAGCTAATTATAATTGTGAAAAAAATTGCTATAGAGTTCTTGATATTTCAGTGCAGTTGTAGGCGCCATGATCACGGGAACACTGAGTTACTCCGTTCGTAATAATGATAGTGATATTAATTATCTATTGTGTCTCATTATCCGTGGCCTACCTCCCGCTAGGATTGGAAGATATTAGTATCAACTTGCTACGATCCTTACAACCTTGTCTTTGACTTCCTCCAGTCTCTAAAAAAAGCAAGCTAAAAAATAGATGAACGATAACTTGTTGTAGAGGATACTAGATACGCATTAAAAGCATATTTTAGCATTTTATCAACCCTGTCAAAGTGTCGATATTGGAATAGCTTTTTTAGCTTTTTAATGAACTTAATTGAAACCTCCTCAATGAATTCCCAAGTCGGTCGTCGTTAATAAAAAAATAATTATGTCAAAGAATCCGACCAGCACTTACAGAGCTACGTGATTGCTTGCTATAAAAGAAACCCGTTAGCTAAATAAAACAAGACTGTACCAATATATTGCAAAAGGCATCGAAATAAGAAAGTTCACAGAATTCTCTGGAGAACAACACAACATTCGCAAATTTCGAAAAAGAAAATAAAAATACTCTCAGAAGTTGTTCTCTGCCATAACTTGTTGGCTGAAGGCTTTTTATAGAAACATGACTCAAATAGAAATGGCAAAAGGTTCACTTCTAAGTGAGGGATGAAAAGTTTGACGTTGTATTTTGTTGAACTTATAATGGGGCTTTGATAGGATTTATTAGTTTAATCAGAAAATAGATCACTCTTCGTTAGGTTATTTTGATTTGACGCTTTTTTAAGATAAAATATTTTTTATGATGCGAATCAGAAACAAAGATTTTAAGCGCCTCAAACACTCACTCTCGGTATATTGAAAATACTACTACTATTCTATGCTTTTGAAAATACCTTTCTTTTCGGTTAGTTATTGTTTTTCGTCATTCGCATTACTTAACTTACTTTAACTTTAACTATATTTCGTGGACATTGGTGTGGGTTTTATGCTTACATAATGTTGAACTTTAATTTTATTTGATAATACTGTTCCACATTGTATATTGTATATTACTTACTGTTTTTGTTGATAAGTTTTAAGGTATAAAACATGTATTTTTATACTTTTATGAACAAAAAAATTTTGTATTTGTAATACTTAGCATTTAACTGGTTCCTGTCCCAAAATTATAAAAAAAAAGATATTATTTTCAACATGACTTTATATTTTTTCTAGCATTCGCCCGCGGTTTTAACCCCCGTGGTTCCCGTGGGAACATCAGGATAAAAATAAAGCCTATGTGACTGCCCGTCCTTTTAACTAATTATATGCCAAAAATTAAGTATTGGTCCCTTAGTTAGGGCAAAGAAAGGACAAACATTCGCATTTATAATATTAGTTAGGATTATACTAGTTAGGATAATTTTTTCGCTTATAGCTTTGTTGCCAGTAAATTTTTACTTCCTTAACATTACCGGTTGACTGATATGGAACCAAGTCTGCCATTGGCTATTTATTATTGTGATAAATGTTAACAACCGCCTTTGCGGTCTAGTGGTAACAACCACCGGTATCAGACCCAGGGGTCCCGGGTTTAATTCCCAGCGGTACTCGGTACATATTGTACTCGGTTCAGTTGGTGGTAGGAATTGTAAGTCCGCGTGGCTAGCTACCGCCATCTTTATTATGTCTGTCGCTATAACAATAATGTTTTCAGCATTGTTGTGTTCCGGCAGTTAGAGATAAGATAGCCAGTTCCTAAGTGATAGAGGATTCCGGGAGAGGCTCGTTTCCATCTTCAGCCTTATCAATACCTAACATCAGTTACGGTGAAGGCTAAAAGCCTCTCCGTTGTTCATAAAAAAAATAAGTTTTTGCATTTTCAATGCTATTTTTATACTTACGATATTTTTGTAAGAGAAAAATATTAGAAAAGAAATCGACTCGTCCACACGTTATTCTCAGTCGGGACTCGAACCCGCGACATTTTGGGTATCCGGCCCGCTGCTCTAAATACTGAGCTACCGAGATTTCAGTTGTTAGAGCAAAAGCAGCAGCTCCTAAAAACTTACCGTTTTTCTGTTTTTCTCTTGTTTGTCTCAGGTTCCACAAGGTATAACTTGTCGAGTTATTTCTGGGGTCGACTGTACCACGTAGTAGTCGTAGTACAGGCTTACTCGTAGCCGAATCACGTAGCGTGTAAACATAAAAAACTCCTGTGACTTGCAAAAACTAAACGCAACTTGAGCGAATCCATATCTGCTTATAAACATTACTAGCCCGGAACTTTACTTAAAATTGTTGTAGTTTCCGTTTTGAGAGGGATTATTTACGTACAACGGGAAGATTATATTCCTTTGAGTAATATTTTAATAATTGATTTTCTGTGTAGATAGGTTAGAATCCCGGTTGTGGCCGCTTAGAATCTTAACACATTTTTTATTAAGTAGTAGGCTTTCGAGTAGCAACAGCAAACTTCCCCCTCCCCCCCCCCCTCTCCTATCCCTTTTTGATGTTTTTCACAACATCTTGTGCAGTATGAAGTGTTTGAATAACGCTACAGCAAAGCAGCAGCAGCTACAGCACAGCAGCTTTCCCTATTTAACCCCCAATAAAAAATCATGATCGATAATCATCATCATCATCATCTTAACCCGGCGTCGGTCGGTCAGGTTGGGTCATAACCCGTGACATTTTGAAACGCGGATATTTAGAAATTTGAACGCGTGACATTTCCACGCTTCTCAGTAGCTGCAGCAAAGATCCATCTGCCTTCATTTCTAGTGCTCGATTAGTAGGAGTGTACTTGCACTTGAAATTAGACGCGGTCAAACGTCAAAAAGGTAAATATGACCCAACGATACATTCCACGTAACTATTTTGTACCATAACATTTATTTTATTATTTGGTTGTATTGATCTTATTATTTGATATTTATTTCAGCTGTAGTTAATATAAAATCTCTCTCTTATAGTAGAGTCAAGATAGCGTCATTAAATCTTTGTTTTTATTTTTTATTAAAATAAGTACAAAAATACCTAGTACTTTTGTTTTGGAAATAAACGATAATAACCAAATATTACTTTGACCAAATATTGTTTTTTCACCAAAACCTAATAAGTAGAAAGGTAAAGTATTGATTTTAATAGAAAATTCATAACTTTTTGAAGAAACAATAAAAACTAGACGTTGTTTTAAAGCTTCTGATCAGTCAGAGTCTTATGATGAGTCAAAGTCTTATGATCCACCATACATCATTATTTTGTAACATATTTCTACCCTATTGACGGCGGGTTGCGTTTCCACAGAAGCGGAGCTGCGCGGTGCTCAGCTAAGCGGGGCTGTGTAAAGAGGTCAGTGTTTCCATTGAAGCTGCGCAAAGATTAGTGGTGCAGGGCTAAGCTGTGTAGCTGGTTGAAGATGAGCCGATCGGGGTTGATCAAAGCTGAATTATAGCTAGTTCAAGTTATGCCGAGCAGGGCTGTGAATACATTTAGGATTCTCAAGGAGCGTAACGCCACGTAACCTCGCACCACCCCGCAAAGCACCACTGAGCCCCGCCCGGCCCCACTTTACCTAGCACAGTTATTTACCTCAACTCCGCATCGCTGTGCCTCGCTCAGCATGACAAAGCTCCGCTCTCCACAGCACGCTATACATTATAATTAAAAAAATCTCAACTCTGCTAATACTGTTCCCACTGAAGCGGAGCGGAGATGAGATGTGTGATTTGAGCAAGTCAATCATTGGTCAATTTTTGTAAGTCTCAGCTCAAAAATAAATCAAGGAAATTGTGTGCTTACTTTCATCAAAAATCGGTTTAAAAATACGACCTGTAGGCGAGAACAGACAGACCGACTGGCAAACGGACAAAATCATTAATGGACAATCTCGAAACTGAGACGTTTCGCTCGTTTTGCTCGCTCCGTCAACTATCAGACATTGACACTATTTATTTACGTATACTAACGCGTTAATCAAAATGTATTTATTTACACTTGAGTCACCGGTTTGCTGCACAAACTTTAAGGGTATCATGAGCCAGTGTTTCCTTCATATCAAATTAAAGCTTTAATGTTAAATTATTGACAAAAATCGAACAGAGACGGACGAAGGAACAGCGCACGTTCGCTAATGGAGTTCCGTTGGCCCCCCAGGCTATGAAACCTTCAGAAGGGATATTTCAAAAGTTAGTTGCATGCTTTGTTCGAGTATGCTTAGGATCAATTTGATCACAAGTAAAATATGCCCGATATTTACCAGTACATAACGTTATGGTTTTAAAACTTTAATACTTTGATTAAGACCAGCTTCAAACATTTAGATTTTAACCGCCCCGTCCGTTCATTTTCGTTCGCCCATTCGTTTTGGGGGTGTCGAGTGGAATGAATGGCTCTGTAGTCTAGTGGTAATCCAGGGTTGGTGACGGTACATACTGCACTTGTTTTGGTTGGTGGTTGGACTTGGTCTAAGTCCGCCGGGCTAGCAACAATGTATTCAGCCGAGGTTAAGAGGTAAGATTGCCAGTTCCTCAGTGATTGAGGATGTCGGGAGAAGCTAAATTCCACTCTCATCCTGCGGGCATACCATCATCTATTAAAAACCATCATATCATAGTAACGTTTTGTTTTTATTGAAATTGTCACATTTTGACACACCTCACACTTTGGAGGCGATGATTAAACGAAGACGTCACAAATCTTTCGTCAAAAAACAAGCTTACTTTAAGAGATTCGTAGTACGAAATAGCATGGTAAGGTCGAAACAATACTGCGCTAAAAGACGGTAGGCTTTCTGAGATAAAGGCGGTGTTTCTCAGCTTTGTGTAAAATATTTTTTCACAGCAAAAATTGATTTTAAATAACAGAAAACAAGAAAGGGGTCAGAAGTAGTAAGTTCAAATTTAGAAGCATTCCATACAGATACTCTGTAAAATTTAAAGTTTCCGACGAGGAATGAAATCATGTTTTAATGAGCATATTCCTACTATTTTCCTCAAATATGGAACCATTAAAGCGAAAATATGTTTTGAGTTCCACAGTTAACGCTTTCGAACAAGGATACAAATAAACAGATAAAAAATTTCGCATCTAGACTAGAATATTACCAAATCAAAGTACGTCTACTTACAAATAGTCGACAACGTTCTGCATCCTTTGCACTTGGATTTTCTTTGATAGAGAGACACCAAGTGTCAGCAAAGTCGTCGAGGTTTCGGACCGCAGTCTGAACTTTGCCAAAGCAATTACTAAGTCGCAACAGAGAATTTTAGTTCCTGATTTTGCCTTTTGAATCTCTGCTTTAGATAGAATTTGCCATCATGTAGTATTGCGTCCTTTATGTACATATTATATTAGTTACATTCGATTTGACTTAGTATCTACAATTAAACACGTTTCCCGTTAATGACTTTTGTTATTTATTTCAGGTTTAAATATGTTTTTTTATAAGTTTAACCTTCATTATGGCGTCAGATTTAGATAAGATGGTGGTAGCCAAAACAGGAGGATTTACAACAAGTACAGTCGGAGAACTTCCCGGTTGACCAGTAGAGTTTTTTTTAGCGAGATTTGTTAAAAAAAGTAATGGATATATATGGAAAACTTTTGTATCACAAATAATAGAGCATTAACAGGTATTTCATTTGAATAATATATCATTTCGTTAAGCTTACTACTTTCCGAGTAAACGTTTCCCAAAAAAACTATAATGGTCTTACTAAATGGAAGTTCTATTGTACTACCACCAACTATATTTTTTTGTGTCGCAAAAGATGAGTCAAACATTAGTTGACAGACTTCCTGTCTATGAAAGCGAAGTAACATCTAGGTTATAACTTTCACAAAAAAGGCAAAACATACAAGTTACATAATGGACTTCCGCCAGGTCACGTGTTGTATTGAATGGTTAGGTAAATATATAGGCTCCTACTTTCCTTCGATTAGATTTTCACGTTATCTTACTAATATTATAAACGCGAAAATTGGTTAGTATGTTTGGAAGCTTTTTACTCTTTCACGCAAAAACTACCAAACCGATTTGGATTAAATTTGGTGCACAGATAGAAGATAGCCTGCATTAAAACATAGGCTACTTTTTATCCCGATATCAAGGGAATATCCGCGAGTGAAACCGCAGGCGGCCGCTAGTGGGTTACTAAAGATTTTCAGACTAGAGGAGTGAAGAAAATTGCTTAGGCTACTCGATTTGGTATCGTATGATGCACGCTAGTTTACACACCTGTAATTTAAAGGCTTATATGGACGTCACCAAAGTAATTTTGTGTCATCTTCCACCTTCAAGTTGAACAACTTAGGCATTTAAAAGCACCCCAATAAATTACAAACACATCATAAAACATCCAAAGGAACTTTAATTAAAAGAATGTCAAAACATTTTTTTTTATTATTATTTAAATTGCCGCAAAAAAGACTCGGAACTGTTGTAACTTTTAAGGAAATTGTTTAAGGGAAGAGGGAAATTAATCTTTTGGTTAATTAGCAAAGTTGGTCGGAGGCTACGGTGGTATTCACGAGCGATAAATCAAGGTGTTGCTCTCCTTCCGAACGAGTAGAGCTACCATTCTTTGCTTTTAAGACCTCGATATTTTAGAACGCCCTTATCGATATTTCAACTGCCAAACGCGAAGGGTGGAAAGTCATCTGTCGGATGCGATAAGGAGAACGGAGTTCCACTGTTAGTTTTAACAATAAATCAGAAATGTTCCTAACGTTGACCGATTACTGGAAACGGAATCTATATGAAATATGTGTTGCTGGTGTGTTTTGCAGCAGAAATATTTAAAGAGGTCTCATTTCATGTTATGAAAGTAGATTTTTCAGTGGTAGGTACCTATAGTATCAGTATAGATATAACATAAAATATATATTTTTTCAAATGCTAAAAGAAATAGCTGGACATGTGAATCATTTTTATCATTTTCTGCAATCGACGCAACGGAGAACAATCGATTATGTAAAAAGAAAACGGGTCTGTCAGAATGTCTATATCTTAATTAATATTGATTGCAATTGATTAGTTTAGAAGCATCATCATAAGACATTTTGATGTGCCCACTGCTTGTTCGCAGGCCATCCTTTTTCCCCCCACTCTGGTCCAGGACCACTGGATTGGCATGATTTGCAAAGAACGGAGGCTCGACATAAAAAAAAATATTGTCACCATCCCATAGAGAGAATCGCAAGCTTAATGCACTTTAACTACTGTGCCATCGAGCTTCTCACATAATGACAGAGTTTTCAATTAACGCTTTTACCTGTGATCAAAACGCGACATCCAAACAGACATATAAACGTCGATTTATCTATTGAGCTTGGCACTGATTGGATTGAATCTGCGTTGCGGTAATGTGCTGTCAACTCCAGTCCATGACGTGTTACAGGAAATACGTCAAATTAAGATATTTAATAATTATAGGTAGGTATTTCAATACTAAATTGTTATATACTGTGTGATAAATATTAAACAAGAAAATATACTAGATAAAAGCAACTAGTCTCATGTCGCCCTGACGGGATTCGAACCCGCATCCTTGGGAATCCGGCCCAATGCACTAACCAATTATGCTACACAGACCTATGAGGACACGTCGAATTTTTCTAGTATATTCACCTTTGTACGGTGTTTGCCACCGTCGTTTCATCAATGAGAGAAATAGCCTCGCATTCGAAGGAAATATCTTTACAGATGTTTGACTATCGATTAAGATGAAACAGACATTTAATTATGAGATAAAAAAAGAATGATTGAAATCGGTTGACAACTGACGACGTTATATTAAACATACATAAAACATATAGTCCAGTCCTAGTTTTTGAAGTCGGTTAAAAATGAATGTGCTCTGCAATAATTTGCATACTCCCATATTTTCATACATTTTTACAAGTTCCGCGTACCTGGAAGTCTTGCTTTGTGTTACCATAGAAAAATTAAGACCTTCCGTTCAAACAAATAATAAAAAAGCTATAAGTATTAATAACTATAAAGTAAAGAGGAAAAAACATAAACCATTGCAAAATTATTAGTTCATGGTATACTCGTAGTTCTAATAAGCGTGGCAACAGTAGTTAATAATTATTTATAAGTCATAAGCGTGGTTAAATTTTTTATGAAATTAAATAGGTATGAGTCTTAAATAAGATACATTATTGTAGGTATCTTGTTTATGTTTAAAATAGGTATCCTGTATTCAACGTATTAGAATCTTACATTAGCCCTTATTCGCTGAGGTTATTGTGCTTGTGGTATTTTTCATAAATATAAAACTTGAGTAATCTTAGAGAGTAAATTAAGATATAATTATTCATCATGAAAAAAACTTCAATTATGTTTACTTATAAAAGGTAACAATTTCGTATTAAAATACCTACATATTATATAATTAAATCACTTCATTTGACGTATTTCCTGTAATACGTCATGGACTGGAGTTGACAGCACATTACCGCAACGCAGATTCAATCCAATCAGTGCCAAGCTCAATAGATAAATCGAAGTTTATATGTCTCTTCGGATCACAGGTAAAAGCGTTAATTAAAAACTCTGTCATCTCGGTCGCACAGTGGTTAAGTTGCATTCGGCTTGCGATTCTCGCTATAGGATGGTGATAATATTTTTTTTTTATGTCGAGCTCCTCCGTTCTTTGCAAATCATGTCAATCCAGCAGTTAGGTAAATATTCCAACATAAAAAGAATGACATTCCTTATTATTTTGAATATTATTGCTATGGTTTTTACTAAATACTTTTTTAAATTATAATGCGCGATTAAATATCTTCAACAAGATATTTTCAAAGTTTGCATTCAAATTTATACTATCGAAAGTAATGTCCATGTGCGTTCTTCACACATGGACACAACAAGGGGACGAGAAGGGAATTTAGTCACTTACCCTACGTGTCAGTATTTGGGGACGTCAAGAATTTTAAATGACAATGATGGGGTGGCACTGTATTATCGAGCGATTTTCTACTTGCGTGGCTTAACATAATCTTTATTACGCTGTTTAAGCAATATTTTTCTTTTAGGATTTTTTTTATTACACATCAGCTTTTTTATATTTCTTTACTTGATTGCGAACTATTGCTTGTTTGCTTTTTAATTATTGCGTGGAAGTCAAATACCATTAATCCAACATCGTAAGTAATTAGGTATTTTAAAGACTGACTTTGATAAAAAAAAATGTATAGAGGTTTGTCTTTGCAATTTTTCTATATTTAAGTGTGAAATGCCATTTTAATAAAATTACGACGAGTGTAGTACAGTTCACTGATCCAGATCAAATGGAAGCTAATCGCCAGACTAGTCTTCCAAAGTAATTATTCGTAGCACAATATTTAAAAACTAAACTAAGTTTATGGAAGTTAATAAGAAATATTTTTTGCCAAAAAGTACCTTAAAGATTTCCTTCAAATTCAAGATCCCAACTTCAGACTAAAACGAAACGTGGAAGAAATTGGGGCGACACGGATAATTAGAAAGCCCCAGTTGGGGCCACCCCTCCCCACGATGCTAAATGTTAATACATAATAGAAATCGAGATACTAGACGGATTTGTTAAGTAATCACCTAGTTAGGGGGACCTCAAACGAATTTAAGTGTGAAATCTTGTCTTTGCATCTTTTATTGCTCTTCAAAAGTTGGGAACTTAGGAACCTCGTTCCTTTGAGGGTTCAGAGAACATTAGCATGAATGTAACTTGAACAAGAGTTCGGAACAAATTATACATAAAAAAAAATCAGAAACGGTTTGATAGTATTATAACTTTTTAATTTTGCATTTTACAATGCTATTTTTATGTGATAAATATTAAACAAGAAAATATACTAGAACGTTCAAAAACTTTCGTACGTTTTGGCTTTGCTGCGTGTTTGTTTAAATTATTGTGTAATATTCTTTCTTTGTTATTGCTAAAATCGCATTGTTATGATATAAACGATTAAATATTAATATAAAATTCATAAAATCACGGTTAATTGTTAGTGATTTTTTTTTTTCAAGTAATAAATTTAAAATCTTAAAAGTTTTAAGTTTAGTTTTTGAGCGCACTCGTGTCTTCTTTACGTACCAAAGACAATTTGTCTTGGTACGCGGTGAGACTTACAGAATAGAGTTGACCAGATTCCTTACCGTGGCAAGTTATGGACAAGACACGATATTGACGGGGTTTATGCGTGGTAAGGTTAAATCTAAGTGGTCATAGTGAATAAGGGCCCAGGTCAAACTGTGTGCGCAAGGATTCATTAGAACTACCTTACTAAAAACCAAGTCAAATATTGCATTTTTTGGACAAGTACTTTGACATCCCATAGCTCCGATACCCCATGGATTAGGATGTTGCATTTTGGGCACAATTAGTTAGGTAGTTCTAGGGAATCCGTGGGCATACATATGGGCCTGATCGATTACGTTTTGGTTTTGGGTTTTTGATCAACACATTTTGGTCCATCTCCTTTCATCACATAAATTAATCAATCTTTTCTATAATTCAGCCTGTAACCAATTCACAGTTCATTTGAAATTATATAATTGATGTAATCCATAAGTACCAAACAAAGTATATCACGATTTTATCCTCATTACTATTCAGTTAGTTTCAATTGTGGCACAATGCTATGTGGTAACTAATTATATTACATTTTTAATAAGTGGGTTGTTAAATACTCTGTGTATTCTAATACTAAATCATGTAGTTTGCATACACACACAGCACAGTTTACATACAGAACAGCTAAAAGGAGGAGAGCGTAATTATCTTAATTATAATTTGATACTATTATATATTTATAACTTACCACAATCCACAAGTCACGTTTAATCCTAAAAGTAGTTTTATAAGGTTTAATTCCTTGATCGATATAACTTATCAGTACCGAAGCACGCAACACGATTCATTCTATAAATCTCTCGCAAACCGGTGGCGCAATCATTAAAATTTCTTCAGACGTGCGTGCGATAAACTAAAGCAGTACTACCCTGAAACTTCGACTTATCTCTCTCACGTAGTCGTTACCTTGAAATTATGGCCGTGGTTAAACACATGCTACATTTAGTCGAAAGTTCATGTTACGCCCGAATAACTTCCCGCTAGGAAACCCTTCTGTTGGGGAAACGCAAAAACTCCCAATAACTTCGATTTAGGGACGAGTTGTGCTCCATAAGCCGTTAGTAGCCCTTTTGAGGATGAGATTTTGTGCTTCTATTTCTTAGTAAATTCACTATAATCCCTTTTTTCTTAGTTGACCTATTTCACGAATAGGATCTTAACTGCCTTTTAACTGAATGTTTGTGCTCGTGCAACAAAGTGTGATTGATTTCTTACTCACGTGAGAGAAACCGTTTATGTAGATTATACAGAAATATTGATTGTTACAACATTATGTAAAGTTAAGATGATGTAGGTGTAGACTGTATAGCTTGGCTTGACGTTTTATTAATAATTATAATTGTATATATACTTATATCCATTACCCTATTATCATAAACACAAGCGTTTCAATGCTTACTTTGGGGCTAGGTTAATTGGTGTGAGTGTGAGAATTGATCATCAATGAATGATGAATCGTCAATATTTATTTATTTATTTAAAAAATATAAATAAATACGAGTTACGTTGTTTTTGACACGTTTTTCGACTAATAGTATTTTCTATTGGATTTTTGTTTTTCTCTTACCAATTCAAAACTAATACTGAAAAGGAATTCTTTGCCAAAGAAAAGAAGAATTTGCAACAGTAGTAATAAACATTATATTATAACAAGAAGTTGCTAAATACACTTCTGCCGTTTCGAAACAAACGGCAGAATTATCGTAACGGTAACGGTATCCAAACTATTTATTCTACCCACTCTGGATGCAAACTTATTGCAATAATGCATCCAACAATTATAGTTTTATTACAACAATGGAATGAAAGCTAACAATATGAGTTGAACGAAAATTAACAGACCACATTGCATTACATAATGCTTGTAATTAACGAAATAATGCGAACCGCGTCGGAATATTCATTTAACAGTAACATCAAAGAGAAATATTGTGCATTCGAATGAACGATACGTTTAATTATGCAATTTAACTCGTAGCAAACTGATCTCATTGTAAGCAATCAAACAGGTAATCATGGAAAAAGACATCAAGTATTATTTATTTTAATCTGATACCAATTTCTTATTTTGTCATTTATATTATTTGATTTCATGAAAAAGTTGTGACATGATTTGGTGTAGGTATAGATAGAGTGAGTATTAGAGCAGGCTTAAGTGTTAAAAAACTAGCACCCTTAATAAAAAATGTTTAAGTCCTTGACTTTGTGACTTATTTTATGCTTTTATGAGTAAGCGTGCACCTTTTATTTATGGTAGCAAAAATATTTACCAATGATGTATGACATGACTAGATAAATATACCATAAATACTTTGTTCAGTTACAAAAAAACAAGATGTTTGTCAAACAGTTAATTAAAATAATTCCATACGAACGTTATTACATAAAGTTTTGTTAGAACAAAGGGAGAAAATTACGCCTTTCAATATTCTTCAAAATTTAATAAACACTTGAATATTTTGATTGCTTTGTGACAAGCGCGAGATTACATCGTAATTTTGTTTTCAAAGTTTTGTAAGGGAGAGTTCCTTGAAATTTGCCTTAGAAACATCACAAGGCTGGCAAAGATATGACATATAATTTGACACTTATTCAGGCCTGACTTCTGAACGGTGATTAAATTATTTAGGTAATTAATCCTATCTCGTTTTCCGGGAAAAAATATATTTATGCTATGTAACAACATGCAGATACACAAACAGTGATACAGTAATTGTGGACTCACTGCCACGCTGAGCCATAAACCGTTTTGTCTTCTATTTTTTTCTGTTTTGTAATGTATGATGTAAGTAGTGTTGTATTGTTCGAAGACAAATAAAGTGATATTTAATTTAATTTAATTAATAAACACCTTACCTACTCTGGACAAAATCGAGTTAACATCGAAATAAAATCAACCTTAAAAGTAAATAATTATAACTTTATGATTTTGTAATTTTTGCATTTTTCAATGCAATTTTTTATACTATGGTAAATTTTAAATAGAAAAATATTGGAAAAAATTAACTCGGCCACAAGTGAATTCTCAGACGGGAATCGATTAAAATTTACCATAATTATAACTTGTTATAAGTAATTAAACGAATAATAAATACCTAAGTTTTTAGTTATAATTGTTATTTTCTCTTTTGTATTATGATGGTGATTGGCTTTTGTTCTTTTTTATATTTTTTTCTGTAATTTGTTTAAATTAAAACACTGTTTTGTTTTTTTCTAAGGATTATGGTCTAGATTAAGTATTCAATAATTTTTATTGAATCATGTATTGACTCTAATCTGTTTGTGTACCTAAACCAAATAAATAAGTAAAACTTTTTAATTTTGCATTTTACAATGCTATTTTTATGTGAAAAATATTAAACAAGAAAATATACGGGCGACATGAGACTAGTTCCTTTTTTTCTAGTATATTTTCTTGTTTAATATTTTTCAAATAAATAAGTACTTGTAATAAGCATATAAAGTTATTTTTATACTCTAGAAATTTATTCTAAAAAGTTAAACGTCGAAAAATCAGTGATAATTCACCTTACACAAAATAATTTGGGCTTAGTGGGGATCAAACTCACCTTGTTCTGAATTACCCTTTGGCCAATAGAAGAATGACACAATTACTAGAAGAATTACTTTTATCACACCTTCATACTTACCTCTAATAAGATAGGTTTAGATTACGAAGACTTTATATGAAACCAGAAATCTTTGTCCATACTCGTACCTCGTACACCGAAAATCTACAAAAAATAACGGTATTGGTAGCACAGGTGCACTTTTCAAATGGAATGTGAGGACAAAATTGATTGTACTGGGCCGTTTTCCATTTAGATATGGAAATTCAGACAGTGTGTACGACACGAGGCGAAGCCAAAAAATATTTCAGCAGCTACCAGTATGCCCGTTTTGTTCAACTACGTTTTTAAGCCAACACTGCGTGTCACAGATCTTGTTCATCAGATGATTTATTCGTTTTGTTTCATAATATTTTTATATTCATGATAATGAATTAGTAGTCAGATCAGTACTGACATGAAATAGTTATTTGTTATGCAAGGCTGGAAAGTTGGTTATTTAACGGCGAGTTACCTCTATGGAAAGCTGAGCATGTGAAGGATTCTAGGATTGAAAGATTGAATCCTGAGCGAAGCGAGGATTTCAAAGGTACAAGACGCTTAAAACTTTTCTGCCGAGCGTAACACACAATTTTTCACCTCACAACCGTTTCCGCGGTCAACTTCCGGTAAAAAATTCTGTAAACATAAAGTTTAATCTAAATATACCTTATTCTCGTTGTTTTAATGATATAAAAAACTAAAATAATAAAAAGGGAGTATTATAGTTAATTCAAAGTTATTTAAAGTAAGAATATATTGTTACTTATAAATAACAATAAAAACGATTCCGTAAATGTTGACACTGACATGAGGTACAAGACAAAGACAATTTAAAAATAAAGATTTATGTCACGTTCCGAAATCCGAAAACGGAGTATTATAATTAATTTAAAGCTATTTAAAATAAGAATAAAATGTAACAATAAAGTCAATAGCGCG
This sequence comes from Chrysoteuchia culmella, assembly GCA_910589605.1. Taxonomy (NCBI): domain Eukaryota; kingdom Metazoa; phylum Arthropoda; class Insecta; order Lepidoptera; family Crambidae; genus Chrysoteuchia; species Chrysoteuchia culmella. The sequence continues at coordinate 11,251,675 of OU342651.1, read as the reverse complement.
ATTCGGAACGCATTATGACATATTTTTAGGTATTAAATTAAAAAAGTACTTTACCGCGCTAGGCCGCAAAAAGCGATTTTCTACGCCTAAGCTGATTGACAAAATCTCCTTTTCAGAGCGTGTGAGGTGAAAAAAATATTACCTACTACTCATTGTGGAATGTATTTCTTGTTAACTACCTACTATTAGGCCTACTAACCACCGAGATCGAAAAATCGTTTCCTCTGGGATATTTTGTTGGGGAACCTTTCGTTAAAAACCAACTTATCTTTGAGTGACGTGAACAAAACAGCATAATATTCCAACAAATCTTCTTCTATTTCGTATTCTGGAAATAGGGTTTAAGAAAAAAAAATGTCTTTGTAAGCAATACACCGGTGGCCAGAGAACAATGGATTATCTATTATTATTATTATTACTATTATCTATTGTACGAGTATCTCTTAACTCGGGGCCTGTGAGATTAAAGTGATATCTAAATAAAAAACTTACCATTACATTCGCTGTATTTTGCTATATCGATAGTTATTTATCACATTCTTGTTTAGACTCAGGGTTTCATAAGTTTTCGTACTTACTGAAAGATACAAAGTCAGTTTTTTCTTCATTTAGTTTGTTTTAGTAATTAGTTATAAATGATTATTTAAGTGACCCTAATTTTGAATGTTGATCTACTTATGTAATTCGACGACTCTGTGCAAAATAAGAAAGGAAACGTTGAACATTCTCTCTTCTGTTTTTCTCGTTAAAAGTTTTCCTGCCTTAAGGCACAAGTGCTTGTAAAAGCCTAGACTGCATAAAAGATTTCGGAATTGTCTGTGCCTCATTTTTTATAAAATATTATATTTTATCATTCACTATGTTTATAAGGGTTAACCCCTTTATTTAACTTTGATTACCTAGTTAACTTTTTTAATGGAATGAGTTTCTATCGATTTCATTTCATTTTTAACAAGTTTACAAATGAAGGTGCAGACTAGCATTATAAGTTGCCATAGATTTAATGTTGGTCTCCGCGTTGTTAGTACCAATCATAAATCTATGTAAGTTGCGTTTCCAATAGCATCACACAAATTATTTTCTATGAATAAAATTCAATATTAATATACAGAAAAATCCTTTATATAGGTGCGGTATTAAATTAGTACTTATTAAATATTTTATTCTAATCTTTTATATAGCTTTCATTTTTTTTAAATTAATTTGCATGGTCCTAGAAATCTCATTATCACCAACTCTAGTTCAAAAGATTAAATTGCGAATATCGTAATTAAAAAGTTAAGACCCTATTCCGACTATACCTAAATTCCAAAAGCTTTGAACCTAGATGGATGTTGAAGTCTCTCGCTCTAACAAATCCGGTAGATCCTTGTTGTTCCCAAGTCCTGTTACGATCCAAGCTTTAATTAGTTCATCAGATAATTTAGTTTGCGCAGCGCTCGTTAGCCCAACGAAGTGGACGGCTAATGCAGCCTGAGCCTATAATTCAATTATCCGACGAGACAAATACAAATTAGACGTGCTGTATACCTGCGGAACTTGGCGATAAAGACTCCGTGTCTAAATTTAATTACGCAATTCTCGATCTTATGTTAAAGTGTGGAGAGACAAATTTTCTATAGCTCTGGATTGTAGTTAATTTGAAATCTCTGTTTGTTGTTCTCATGAAATAAGGGTCTTTTGAATGAAAATCTTGATTAGGTTCAAAATGTTATGGTTACATTGGCACCAAACGATAATCGCTATAATACTCGTAATATTCAAGTATACTTCATAATTATTTCCCTTAACTTGTTGGGCAACATACTACATCTTAGGCCACAGCTAGCTTTCCATCAGACCAGTTGGTGGTGAAATGCTTGAATATTTTAATTGTATTTATTTCATGAAAATCTTAATTACCTACTTTCAAAATGTTATTATGGTTACATTGGCACCGAACGATAATCGCTATATTAATATTTCAAGTAACTAGTTAGATGTAATGATTTTGTAAAAAATAAGTAAAAAATACTGAGATACATGGATGTATCAATTAACTGTTTTTATGAAATTCAATATAATATCTCTTGCAACTACTACTCTCTTTTGAACTATTCCTAAAATAGGGTTGAAATAAAAACTCAAAGAAATATTTTTAGAAATGACTTTAATTTTCCTGTTACTTGGAAATAATTACAGACTTTAAAAATTTTATTCCTATAATTTATTTACAATTTTTTGCTAATCATAGTTACAATTTATTCTCCTAGGTTTATACACAAATAAACAGTAGGTTTGTCTAACTTATTACAACGTCATACAGTTCGTGAACGCTTACGTTAGTTTTTTACAACTATATCACATTTTCATTCTTATTACTAGGAGTTTGTTATTATAATAGTCATAAATCAAGTTTTATTCACAATCTGCCAAAATAATGATAAAGTATGTAGTGACAGTATAAACCAAAGGAATTAAAATATGCTAAAGCAATAGAGTTAGTCAGAATATTATGTAATAATTTCACTTACATAGCGTTTGTAGGATCCATTTTTATTTTCTTAAGCTTGTATTGTCAAATATAGTATGTACATAGATATGTTATTTGATGAGATAAAAATTGTGTGATTCGATTAAAACAAACTATACCCGGTGGTTTAAGCTATCGATAAATTTACTTTATGTACATTTTCTACATTGTTTCCAGTGAATTGTTGTTTCCTTTTTTACAAAGGTTGATATTACGTTGACCAAAACTTTCATAGGCACTTTCGCCAGATCAGTCTTCTTACTAATAACACTTTTAAGGTTATCTGAATAGGTCAGAATCTTGCCCGCTTGATACTACACAGTCGTCTCTAATAGATCCGGAGAGGGTCAACAAAAGCCGTCTTTGAGATCGGGATAACCGAGGTCAGGCATCGCTCTCCTAGAACCAGTGCCTCTAGAGTTTTCTACGCGCATGCCTCGACCCGCTCGGCCTAAACTAGCGTACCTTGTATCTGCGAGCTTATCCCTTTGTGCCACTTCGTCGTAGTATCTCGCGTCGTTCAAACCGGCGCTATACTTCTGGCTTAAGCTGTACTTATCTATCGTGGCATACTTTTGAACGGTGGCGTATTGACGCGCCGCCTCGGGTACGCCATTTGTTTTAGCTCGATCGTACGGTCTTTCTTCTGGAGGAAGGGCACCATCTAATCGTGCTTTAAATTCTTTGTCTTTTCTTCTGCGTCTTCTACACGCGCAAAGAGCTACTAAAACTGCGCATAGAAGTAGGCCGGCACCTGCAGCGGCAGCGACGTAAGGTGGCGGTAGAGATATTCTAAATGAGCAATTGGAGTCGTCTTCGTCGTAGCCAGTGGGGCAATGTGGACTCCCATCACACCATAACGCGATTGGTATGCAGGCATTAAGTTCGGGGCAGCTAGGAAAGAGAAGAATCACGTAAGGCCTCAATAATAATAAACAACACAATAAAATATAGGTACAAATAAGTCTTATTTCAAGAAATTGGTAACTTGGCCGCGCCGTCTATTTTTTATTATTTACTAGGTACCTTATGTAATATTATTGTTAGCTATTCGTTCACACCCCAAAAATAAAACGAATTTACAATCAAACTTTGTTACAACTTGTAAAATGTAACAAGTTTCTTGCGCCCTTTCTTATCGCCTACGAAAAGTCCGGAATGGTTGGAAAAACTAGAGGGTTCAAAGGAATCACTAAGTTTAGTCTATTAGAATAGATATTTTTATCCTATACATACCTATAGCGACACTCGAGAGATGCGGTAACTGGTAAAAAGCTGGATTCTGGATCAGGCTCGAAAGCAGGTTTCTTCATCAGTTCTATCCATTTTATAGAGTAGTCAGCTTGTTCATGTTGTAAAAAGTCGATAACGAAGCTGCGAGCATGAGGTTTCAAAGTATTTTCTAGCGGAGTTTGGGCAGACAGCCAACCAGGTGAGAACAGTTCCAATGAGTTTGGGCCGTCTGGACATACTTCACGATACCAGGTCATATCTCTCGCTTCATAAATGAACAATCTGTTAGGAGTCGGGCAAAATGGAGAAGTAGTCGTCATTTCATAACCTGGTATTTTGACGTAAAGATATCTTCCCTGTACGGGAGTGACTTCATCTCCTCCTGGCTCAATAAGCCATGGCCTATGAACACAAGCAACTTCAGCGCGTACACTCTCAGATATGACGTTTCTATCGCCTACTATTTCTGGTGCTATAGGTGTGTATCTTTTATCGAATAACCTTATTTCTCCACTACTACCCCTGAGTTGCCGTTTTCCCCAACCAGTAGAGCAAACAGTTTCATCGCCAGTACCAGTGGGCACAAATTTATATTCGCCCTCAAAAGCAAAGTCATCGTAATCTTCGGTAATGTTCATCATTGTTACTGTAAAGTTTAGTTCTACAACGGAAGCTGTGAGAGTATGTACATTTAGAGGATCTGAGCGATTCGTACAGAGGCAGTCTCTTTGTATAGGTACACCATCCCAAGGATATTCGGTAACTATAATTTGAGCGAGCCCTTCACCGCCAATAGTTCTTTTTGCAGGTCTATCACATTTCCATCGACCGGTTCGCGAGTCTTTATGGGTGCTACAATGCTTGTTCCCAAAGTATGTACTTGTGAAAGTCAATTGTACTCTTTCTCCTGGTTTCGCTTCAAATCTGTTGACAAAAGGAAGAAATTAAACATTTTCTTAGCTCAATTTCATCGGTTTTGATCTTAGACTTGCTCGTTACAATATCAGTACAACTGGTCTGCAACGGCCACCTAATACCTAAATAAGTAATTGAAATGCAGCGTAATCTCAAACATTAACCTTCACAATTCGTCGAAAACAAATGAGCTTCAAAGTGCTCGTGATAAGTATCTAGATAGTATCAATTCAATGTGGCAAAATATTAAAAAGACATTCCTTACCTCAAAATACAAGTAAGGTTCTGTGCCCCGCCACGTCCATAGTAGAATATTGCTCTGGGAGCCTGGAACCTCCCGGAGTACGTTTGGGCGGATTTGAACACTCTGTCGCAGGCGGACCGGGAATCGACAAGGGGCTGCCCTTGCTCGCTCACGTCGACGAACTCGTACCGGAGTAGGAACGACACCGGGTATAACGCTGATCCTTGACGCAGCTCCTGTGGGAATATTTTTGACTGAATACAAATATAGAAAAAACATACTGGACAAACGGGAGCCGACTTGCGTAACCTTTTTATAGATGGCAGTGCAGTACAGTACTTTACTGTTTTATTCGATAGCACTGAAAATAAATATGTTCATGTGTATATAAATAAGTGTGTTCATCATGACTATAATCTGTGATAAATGTAGTTTTATTTGTAATATTCTAGAGGTTTGTTTAACATTTTTAACCCGTTGAGCTATTTCAAGATTGTTTTTCTGTACCTATTCAAAGCTGTATAGTGTTTAGTTATGAATTTTACTGCCATATATTCATGTGATTTTAAGGGTCCGTTTAATGCCTTCTGTTTTACTTGTGAGTATTGGAATGTTATACTGAACATTGTTTCAGACCCTATACTGAAGTCAGTTTCGCATTTACTAATAAATTAAGTTGAAGGAATGTTGAGAGTACGGATTGAACAAGTATTGTAATACACTGTTAAGTCGGGGTATTACCTAATAGTTTTGCCATGACTTAGACTAGCTTGTTCATAATCAGTTCTATACTTAGGATATTAGTTATTTATTTTTTATAATAATAGTTTTCCATAGTTTACCATGATACCTAGGGAAAATTAATTTTTTTTTTTTTGTATCTTTAACTCATTTTATTACAGCTAACCTTTATTGTATAAATAGGTCTTTAAAGATCATTATTTTCTCCTCCTTTTGATTGTTATGTATTAGTTGGATTTAATTGTTTTTATATAATATCTAAAGTCAAGATATCTTAAGTCGTACAACTTATAGTAGTGAATGAAAAGAACTAATTTCACTGGGTAAAGACGAAGAAACACAAGGTCACAACGTTAACCAAGACTACGTGGCGTAGTAAAACTTCAAATATTTAGTTAGCAACTTGCTCGAGTCGTTCCTCTGAATTTAATATTGAATAATAAAGCAGTTCACTACTAGTGACTTTAACGACTTGCTTCAGACTAGTTTTATGTATTAAACTAGGGCAGCTGAAAGGGAATTGAGTTAAATACAAATATTACATTGATTGGATTTTAAAAATGTTTAATCGCTAACAAACTTTATCATCACCATTAATGATATTAATTATAAATGTGTCACCATAATCAAGTCAAGGAAGAACTTTAATATTAATAGAAGCAAATTAATACAAACAAATTTCACTTCCAATTACGCTTCCTACTTAAAGCAATTTAGTTATAATAATATTATATAAATAAATTTTCATACATAAAATATCTTAATTAATCTTAATTATTTTTTGCTTGTTACGATTATAACTTTGTTGTATCATAAATTTAACTATCGGATTGCAATGAAAAGACAGAAACCCTGCAGAAACCGGACAACGGGGAAAATTGGACGGGATAGGACGGATGTTCTTTATTTTTCACAAATATATAAAAAGGATAAAGTTTTATAGGGTTAAATTAGAAACCATCATGTCTTTGGCACATGTCTTAAGAACGTTTTGTTTGCATTTTATTTTTATCGAAGTTTTCACATTTTGACACATTTCACACTTTGGTGGTGATAATTGAACGAAGACGGCACAAAACTTCCTTCAAAAAACAAGCTTACTTTTATATTCTCATAGTAAAAAAAAATAGCATAGTAAGATTGAACCAATACTGCGCTAAGAGATGGCGGTAGGCCTTCTGAAAACGTGTTAAAACGCCGGTGTCGGGTAACTAAAAAAAATCATAAAATACATGAAATATTAAATAAAAAATTAATAAACCGTGCGTTTAAATCTGGAAATGTAGTTTAACTTTAATAAAAAAAAACGTCGATAGAGGCTACGGGTAAACTTTTGCTCTTATAATAATTTTTCTTTAGTCTTTTTGGAAGTCGAAACCATTCCTTCTTATAATAACTCATACTGTACGGAGAGCATAAATGTAGCGAGTAGACGGGTCGCAGGCATTCCATCACGCACGTCATGGTCCATAGTACCTGACAATCGCCACAGTTGAAATGTACACAGTGTCTGTTGTCTGTGCTGGGACATTCTCAATCCGCTCATTATTTATTTATTTAATTCTTTAATTCTTTATTGCACATATATAGCTATACACATATAAAAGACGGACTTAATGCCCTTAGGCATTCTAAAAAGTCAACCGGAAATAATATAAAAAAGAGATCAAGGCGGCAATAAAAATACAAACATTTTAAAAACAGTAGAAGTAAAAGAAATAGGTCAGATGAACATAACCTAAAACATATAATTATCTACTTATCTTACGAAACATATAAATATATAGTTAATACATAACACATAAATACTGATACAGTAATATACATACACGCTATATAATATACGTATACGCTTACAATACTTTTTCCTAATAATATTATAATTGTTAAAGAATATTTGGATGTTGATTTTTTTATACCGAATTTCCACGGGAAACGAGAACCACGCTGGTGAAACCGCGGGCGGTTACTAGTCCTATCCTAATCCTAACTAATATTATAAATTCGAACGTATGTTTGGAAGTCCTTCCTTAATGCCCTAACTAAGCAACCAATCGACTTGATTTTTGGCACATTTTTAGTCCCGATAACCACACAGGTAAAGCCGCGTCAAAAAGCTAGTTGAATATTAGGCATAAAAAGCTTTGAATATTTACCTTCTTTTTTGCTATCACTTTTTTTATGTGATAAATATTAAACAAGTTTTTTTTTTGTTTTAAATATCTCTTACGCTTACCTATCGTTAAATATTATGCCGAATCATTCCACATATTTTCTTCTTCAATTGTTATTTTTTTATGTCAGTCTAGGTAGTATTTTACATAAGTCCATTTAGGTATTAAAATAAATGGCGTTTAGTACTGAAACGTCTGTGCTGTTTATATATTCTTCTGATTATACCTGTGATTAACTACCTTTATAATTATGATGGCCGGTGTAGAAAAGCTTTCAGTATACTTTAATTTCTTAGAACACGACAGTTTCACATTACCGTATGAATCTACCAATTAACAAGGTTGATTGTTATTTATGATTTACTACCATCCACATATTTTAGTAGCGGCGATATGATTCTATCTTGGCACCAAATATGAGCCTTTTTTGAGTGATATTTATCTCAAAATAGGGTCTAACTAATACATCTTTAAACTACTAATGTAAAAGATAATATTAGAAAAAAGTTGTTTACATTGATTTTACAATATTATAGTGGTATTGAAAAATAAACAAGTCACAAAATCTGTTATTTAAATACAAATGAAATTTTATATGAAACAAGAAATAAATGTTCTTTTATTATTTTTTATGATATTATTCCCTCTGAAACCAACGTATGTAAGGGCGCATTCTGATACTAGTACCATATACCACATAAGCCAAGTATGTACAGTTCCAAAATACTATCACTGCCTTCCAAAAAACAAAAATACTGTCTTACACACATATAAACAAGTTTTATTGTTCAATGTCCGTAGCTGTTTCTCTGGAACCGTACATAGTCTACTAGTCTGCTCTATACTATGCGCTATATCCTTGCATTATTCACTATGGCAAATGCAACTCTGCGCACGTGACTTATCTACGTTGCAGGATGAATGTTTCACCGTGCAGAAAAGTTCCGAATGCAGTCAGGGAATACAAACGTCTGAATAGGACACTAGACAGGAGTAGAGAACATTTTGTTGAGTGGAAAAAAATTGCACACGATTTCACAAAAACTATTCGCATCTAAAATTCATGCGGTTTCATGCAGGTTTTCCTAAGATTTTACTGAACCACTTCTAATATTTGAATTTGTTATAGGAAAAGGCTTATTCGGAGATAAAAGTAACAATTTAAATAGAATTACATTTTTATTGTGTTTATCTACAGACTATTTCTACTAACATATAATTAAATCTAAAGAAAATACAAGGATATGCTACTACCGATAAGATTATCTAGCATACTAGCATACGTTAGTTAGTGTAGTTGACAACCTTTTCCGTTATATAAAGAATCAAATGTTATTACATTAAATAAAACTTTCCAAATCAAATGTAGTGTAATGTATTACATCTCAATATATTATTATTCTGTGACATCAAAAAAATAAGATAAGAAGAAAGACGAAACGGATTTGGCCGGCAGCCATATCTAGACCGTATATCGATCTCTGTATGCAGTTTTGTGTAAAAAATCGCGTGCACTCCGCTCGTTCCACTGAGTGCATACGCAAGTATCCTCACACGAAATGGAAGGCTAATATTTGCCAGCTTTAATTAGCTCTCTCATAGAATTGTCATTTGAATACGAACTTTGGCCAGTATACAAACCGTGCAGATTAACCCCGTTTGTAGATTTGAGCTTTTGAATTACTTGAATTGTTATTATGAATCTTTTAATTATTATTTTTATTATATTTGTTATTTTAATCTGAACCTCAGGGTAGTGCAGATGTTTCGACCAGCAAGTACCTAATATTGCATTAATAATTATACTGATCTGATATGCACATAGATAGATATATTTATATTGAAAAATTAAAATGATTATTTTTAGATCCAAACAGGAGTTCGTCGCGTTCGCGCGGTGGGAATAGTGAATAAGCAACTTTAGTTAAAGTCTGTCACGGGATAGGTGAACAACAATTTATCCCTCCTGATCAGAAAGTTAACTCTCTAGTTTGTCCTTGTTTCAGAAGGCATTCTGCCTTCAATCTAACCAGCCCTTTCTCGTTATCCGTCTTTAAGAAAGACCAGTGCCCCTGCAGCTGGTGATGATAATGATTATAATCAATCTGATTTTAATCGAATGGCCTTCATTCTTTGTTCAACTTAGAAAGCAGCAGTCTAAAAATATCAAAGCTCGAATCGGCTATTGATTTCTTTCTACTTGACAAACTTTCAACGCCATCGTGGTTCCAATTGGTTTAAAAACACAAAGTTCGTCGAAGTCATAAAAAATAATGGGAAGAGAAAAAATGAATCAGCTACAATGAGCCCCTGGCTTTATGACCTATCATGGCAATGATCGATTCGGCTTTTAGAGTTTACGACGATAGTAATAGTATTGGATAAGCATTTTTAAGGTCAGCCATAATGTAAGAACCTTCTTAGTTTCGTAGGCTTTACTTTATTAAATTTAAAAATAAGGTCTGATATAATTTTTATTAAACTTATTAGGCCTGCACTATTCGATTTTATGACCATGAACGTTAGTTAAATGATCTATATGTAATAAATCACCGTAGACATGACCTGTAATGTACGCCTAAAATATAATTTAAACGTATGTCTCAAATATAATTTAATCGTAAATATAAAAAAAAACGTTTTTTTTTAAACTGAATCATGGCTATCAATATTTTTTCAATTTTTTTAGAGATTGATTTCTCTTCATTAATTTCATAAAATTCTAAAATTTCATAAAGATTTCTCTTCAGAAACCTATATGAAATTTTATACATATTTGAAGATTGGAAATTAATTAAAAACTAGGGCGGTTACAACCCGATACTCGGGTTCGTCGATCGACGAAAAATTCCAAATTATGCGAAAATCTTTAATTGCAGTTTGTGATCATCACGTTTAACATTTTGTATATTTTATAGTTTTCGGAACAAATAGACTCGAGTACCTTTAATTTGATACCTTACTCGGCCGCGTACTACGCGCCAAAGTCCCTATCGAGTCGTCACAAATTTTGCGAACCTGAATTAAGTATATAGATACTTTTTCAAGCCAGTTCATCAAGTCAGAAGATCAGGGGGTCAATTCTGCTAAAGGTGTTTGAACTTTATTGTACGGAGGCTGTCCTAGTCAAATCCGAAGTATGAGCCGCCATTTTTTATTTTTATCAAAATAACGTCGCACGATAATACCTATATAAATGAACAGGAATCACCCAGAGGAACAAAAAATGTTATGATATATAATACCATAAAGTGTCACGTTGGCCAGATAATTAAGAGGTAAAAATGAATAATGCCGACCGTAACTATCACCTTTGTATCTTTAACTCCTATTCTCTCACTAACTTGACACTTTAGTGCACTATATCATAATATTGTTTGTTCATCTTTACGTTCCCTATCCACCTATATAGGTATAATCGTGCGGCGCGATTTGAAAAAAAAAAAAAACAGAATGGCGGACCGGGGACGAGGCCAAAAGGTCCAACCCCCTTTTGTCACCATCGTGTTTCACTGTGCAAAATAGCACTACAATTAAAACACCATTGGAATACTATTGTGACTAAGCATTAGAAGAACTGGGCCCCTGAATTGCGTCTCATCAGTGTTTGTTCCTAATATTCAAGCCATTTGGCAATGGCGCTACCGAGGAGGGAACGATAACACTAAACGATCGTAAAGAACGGCCGATTTCGAATCAAATGTACGCGGGTATTAGGACCTCATTAGATCTTTGATCTCCAAAAGAAATTATTTTTATAGCGAGATGAAACATGCTTGACAGACAATTAAATCTGGAGTAATTTTGGTACGTTTAAGGCTAGGAGCCAAATCTTAAATAGTTTTTTTTTTAGTTTTATGTCGATAAGATTTTCTTTTCCTATTTTGGAGTTTGTCATAAACAGCAACACAAGACAGGCGTTATTTTAAGTACTTCACGCCTCCTAATAAAAACACGAAATTCACCACTAGGTTCTTGATTGTATGTGCAGCACTTTTAAATTTGGTTGGTGGAAGGACTTGTTTTGGTTGGTGGAAGGACTCGTTGTAAGTCCGCCTGGCAAGCTACCACCATCTTATCTAAGTCTGACGCCATAATAACAATGTTTTCAGCATTGTTGTTTTTCATGCAGTTAGAGATAAGATAGACAGTTCCTCAGTGATTGAGGATTCCGGGAGTCCCGCTTCCATCTTCAGCCTTATCAATACTTAACATCAGGTATGATAAAGGCTTAGAGTCTCCCCGTCGTTCATAAAAAAAAAAATTAAGTTATAGAAGCTGATGCCACTTTCAACGGAGAAGATTAACTATTCATTGCACTTCATATTTACATTGAAATCGTTTATCCTTTTTTTATTATCACTATAATAAATATAATAATACATTATTTAAGTTACAATACCTGTAAAATAGTCAATGCTGGCCCAGTAGTGATGTAACTCTCAGAAGGTGCACAGGGTCGGGTGGCCCTCGTTGCATTCGACAGTAAGGCATGATCACACAGCCGAGGCGATTCTTCTCTGCAAAACGACCCTAGCAGCGATTTCTTGTCTGCCATGTCCAACTGTAAAAAAGATCATGTCAACACCTTGGACTTTTTTCTTCCGTCAATGCGCTAAAAGTCAGGAAATTGAAATTATTTAATTCGCGTATTCTCATGATATACAGGATGTTTTTATTCTTTGTGCCCAAACTTAAGGGGGAGGTTGTGTTATGTGTTTAAAACAAAATGAAGCGATTTTTTTTTTTACTCAAATAGTATTTTGTCATCGTAGCGCTGCGATAAGCTGATAGCCCTGAGCCGAGCTTGGTGCACGCTCAATAGTTATTTTTACTATTATTGATATTATTTTAAGTTTGTTTTCTTTGTTTTCATTGCTTAGGTAGGTTTAATATCCAAATAAACGACGCTAACACTTAATAAAATAAAAAAATATATTTGAAAAAAAAAAAACATATTTTTTTCTAAACACGTAACACTACCTCCACCTTAACTTTGGGCACAAATAATAATAATATATATAAAAGAACTGTAAAACAAACTCCCAACACTGGGAATCAAACTCAAGACCTCATGATATGATACCAATTGCTTAGCCCAATTATATTTAGAAACGGTAGAAAGGTTTTAAATGTTGGGTTCCCATCGCTAGTTTGTAATTAGCTACAAAGTGACGAAGCTAGGTACCAGTGTTTATGCCTACTGAAACTAGACCTTTTTAGGGTTTCGTAGCCTAATGGCAAAAAACGAAACCCTTATAGATTCGTCATGTACGATGTATATCACAGCCATTTTATTTATTTTTCGCTTTCAAACCGTAAACGCAGGCCAGGCCGCCTTTAAACTCTTTTCGAATCGTATGTATGTAATATCGAAAACGGAGTTAAGTTGCAATACTGTTTCAGCTAATACATTTATTTCGCTATAACGTGCCCAACGCTAAATAATGGAAGAACCCTATGCTTACGGAAAAGGGACATTTATTTTTTACGTCTGCCAATGCAGCTGAGTCCGACCATTCCAAGTTCTTTGTAGCAAGGAAGGTTACGAATAAAAGTGAAATATTCAACGTAAAACAGTAGGTATCTAAGTGTAAATCACATATTACTTCTCGCAATAAACACACTGTTTTCATTTTAAATGCGAAATAAAAAACCATCATTACTACAGCTGTCATATTATCTTTAGATAATAGCACAGACACATGAAGCAAACATTTTTAAATTATCTGAGTAAAAATTTATGGCTTTCAAACTTTTTTAAATAAAACGATACGTACACGTTTCCTTTTTTAACCGACTTCAAAAAAAGAGGAGGTTATCAAATCGTGTGAATGTTTTTTAATGTTTGTTACCCCTCATTTACGAACCGATTTGAATAATTCTTTTTTTGTTCGTAAGGTTTTACTTTCAAGTTGGTCGCATTATCGTCAAGATAGGATCTGATGATGGAATCCTGAAGAAATCAAGGGAATTCTTTAAATATTATAGGCACACCTATATCTCACCTATATTTTAGTGTTTTCTTAAGTAACTCGTGCATTTGCGCCCAAAAAGCACAATTTAGTGGAGTGGAACAGATGATGAAGACCACATATGGTCATCGTATCTATTAAATACTAAGTATCTCACGGGTGCGATAAAATTAGTTCATTATGGTTCCTAAGCAATTTATGGTCCTCACGATTGGTGAAAAGTACTGGACTTATCACATAACGGCTCCAAAATGTATATTTTGAAGACGGTTTTCGTTGTAATTTTTATTTATTTGTTTTTTGTGGTTTTCGAGTATTGTTAAGTATTTTTGAGCTTGATTACGAAGTATTAATACAATAAGTGTATTAGGGTGTTATCGATTGATGGAACGTGAAAATTCAATGAAGTCAAATTATTCAAATGATTGGCACAACGAATAATGCTAGTTATTTGAAAACACTCTATTATCTTATCGTATGAGTGGCCACATCAGTATTTTCTGATGTGAATAGTTTTGTTGTAAATATTTTGAAATATTTGTCGTTAGTATAATTTTTTTATTGACTAAATTACTGTGAAATAGTGGGATAAAAGTATCCTATGTTACTGTCCGTCCTTTCAATTAACTCTATGCTAAAAATCCGATTGGTTGCTTAGAGCATGAAGAAAGGACAAACACACACACTTTCGAATTTATAATATTAGTTAGGATTATTATTGATATTTCATGATTGACAGAGTAATTGGTTATCGAGTGATTAGCTCAGATTACAAAATATGATCGGATTTGGAAGCCATAATATTACGAGTATGTGAATTTAATTTGAACGACATAGTTTTCAAATTGATTGGAGATTAATTAGGCTTTCGTTAGCATTCGAGGTTTAAAGTATTTAATGCGGTATTGCCATTTAAATTTATTCAAATAGTCATTTAAAATGTTTCCAGTGGTCGGATTTACATTGATAATGCTGTTTGCAGATGTACCGTTATATTTGCAAGATGTTTCCTGAAGAAGAAACTTTCCTGATTAAAGTGCCAACAACAAAAAATAACTTAAGCGACCATCCATTTTTAATGTAAACTAAGAGATTTGGCACATCGAGCGGAAGCATTGAGGTTACTGCACCGAGAAAAATGTTGAAACTTGGTTGGAACTAAGTAATAAATTTTGGATAAGAAAATAAATCAACGTTTTCTGCAATTGCAAATATTTAAAATGTGTCTTTAGTAAGCAAGAATTTCATTTCATAAATCAAAGAGGCATTGTTTATTTCAGAAAAATATTTTTTTATCACTTAAGTAAAATGCGGTGTTAAAAGCGTTACAATGGTGATGATGGATGCTATTAAAATAATTTAATAAGAACTTCATATATAAACAGAAAATAATAAAAACCGATTGAGTTGTTTGCTATATCTAATTCAATTCTAATCCCTAAACAAGTGGTGTTTCCTTCAACGTTTCATACGTATTACAAAACTATTCATTTCCCAAGCACCTACGCTTAGTGTGACTAAAGCATAAATGTAAACTAAGGAATTCCGAATGAATGAAACGAAACACCGCAGTGCAGTCGGCCGGGTACCCGGTAAGAGTGCTCAGACACATTAAAGAAAATTAATGTTTGGCTGCCAACGTCAAGAGGGTAGAGGTAGCCGGGTAGTTGGCAAAGTGAAATGGCACGAATAAAGGCGGGAACGCCACCAAATTTTATATCGCTTCAGCACTGTATCGCATTATTCACCACGAAATGCAAAAGTTTCCACGCGTCCAAGTTAATCCACATTTCATTACGATATGCTAACATTTTCCCGTTTCGAAGCGCGTAGTTTCAAATTTTATGAAGGCAACTTGCTCTGTTATGAGTTTAGTTTTTAATGCTCAGCGCTTTATTGGCTGGATTTGCGGTGGAACGAGCCTTTTGGCAACGACTTAGATGTATTAAAGCAAAAAAAGGAAATAATGAGACTATGCAACAGGCAGTTTTATTGTTTCAAGTTGGGAAGATGTTTTTCGTAAAAAAAAAACAACTTTTTCTTAAATTGTGCACCAGAAAGCACTTAGAGACTGACAATATACAATGTTTAAAAACCAAGAATATATTTCTTTTTTTCAACCACTTAAAAAATGAAATATATTAATTGGTGGAAATTGTAGTTTTTTTATGAACGACAGGGAGACTCTTAGCCTTCATCATACATGATTTTAAGTATTGATAAGACTGAAGATGGAAGCGAGCCTCTCCCGGAATCCTCATCACTGAGGATTAAAGTTACAAAGATATTACATAAATTAGAAATTTAATACTAATTAATATTAATTAAAAAAAAGTTGTATTTCTTTATTCTCTTTTTCCTTCTTAATACTATGGCCTAAAATAGTTAATGCATGTAGCGACGATTGTCATTTTTTTTTAATAATCTTAAAATGGTAATTTGGCTTCATAGCAATTCATACGTCTCTTAAAACATTCTTTAAAAATAATAATGTTTCTTGGTTTACCTTTCTATCCAAGTCGGCATCTGGAGCGGCACCGTCCCATATAGTGAGTTGTGATGAGCAATCTTTCTGTTGGTCAAAACCGGCTGGCTCGGTACCGGCAGAATGGTATTTTACGAATGAAACCCAAACTATCTCGCTAGGACGACCCTAGAACAATTATCACTTGTAAAAAAAAGCATAATAAAAAAGATAATTAATAAAAAAGATATCAATGACAAGCATCAGGAACTTTATTCAATATGTCTTTGTCATAATTTTTTTAGACTACTAATAAATTTTGATTATATAAAGTTACATATAAATTTTTTTTTTTATATGTAACTATACATATAATTTAATAATTTTGCAGTAAAACATAGAGAAAGTTAAAAGAAACCAGTAAAGTGTTTTTGGTTTTTTCATAAGAAGGATAGAATAAAAATATGGCTTATGAATATAGGTTATAATATTATAAACATCCACTCCTAGTAACACATTATACTGCACCTGGAAATAGTACACACAAGACGTGTTAGGCGGTAGTGAGTGTCTAGGATTCTTCAGTACACCACTTGTCTTGTCCGAAGAACGCAATACAAAGCGGCACCGGCCATCGGCACGCACGTACGAATGGGAATCTTTGTCCACGTACAGCACCTAGCAACACAATCGGAACCTTGTCAACATACACACAAAACACAAATTGAACAAACCACTTTCCAGATATTCCGTCGCTCAAGGAAGCAGATAAGGCATTTAAATCAAGGGGTAACTTCGAAACGGACGGAATATTGAATGGAATATCTTAAGCATTAAATAGATTACGTTCGCCGAAGGTCGTGGAATGAACGGATTCATCAAATTAGCTTGGGATGACCTGAACTTAGACGGAGTTTTCATTCGTAAACTTTGATCTTATATAGTAACGCGTGAAAGGAGGAGTTGATTGGATGTAACGATTCCATTGATCCGAAGATGGTTTTTTTTGGGTTGTAAATTTCATTAACGAGGGGTATAACGATCTTCACGTGACGGTTTCCGTTCTACGAGTGTATATTGAGACTCGTAGATAAATCATTTTGGGGATTAGTAGTCAAGAATAGAATATAGATGCTATAAGAATTTGGTTTATAAAAGACAAAATTACTTTATTTTAGACAATAATTTAAACCGAAATTATGCAAAAATCTCAAAAAACTTTACTTATTGATCAGTTACCAAGTTGTTTTGGCAAGAGAAAGATGATCAAAACATATACTCACTTGCACTTCAAGCTCAAAACCAGGTAGATAACTCAAAGGCACCGGGTGAAACGGATTGTCGTACGGCGAAGTGTGGAATTCTAGCAACATATTAGGACCCCTGCTGACAATATCGGGAACGGCGTCGCCTCCACAAAGGCGCACCAATACTGGCGAATCTCTCGTGGCTCCGTCCCATACAGTTAAATAGTCTTGCACCACGTTGCACTGGTCCCATATCCTAAAGTAAGAGAGTAATACGTTATTTATTTATATATAAAAAAATATAATAAAATTAAATTATAATAATTACACAGTAAAAAAAAAACTAGAGGTCTATTCGAATTTCCGGTGCCGAAATATCGATTGGGAATATTTCTTCCTAAATAATAAGTGTAAATAACAAACTAATACCAAATTAAAGTAAATAAATCAATTATTTAAAAACGAAATATATTTTATTGCTTTAGGAATTTTGGGACATATATTTTAACAAAGTTTGGTAACCAAAGCTTTTTAATTTCATGATAATCAATTAATTATCATAAAGAATAGGATTTATTCTTCATTTGTCTACAAATTCGAAAAGTATAAAGAAATCTTCAAATAAACACATTTTTATCAAAATTCTGAAGGCAATTTACCGAAATATGCAAGCACATCAAACGCGAATTCTTTTCATATTTATGATTTCACAGATTACACAATGAATAAGAAATTGGTCGCAAACGCCTTGAAATTTGAAGGTAAATGAAGTAGAAGTCTCGTAAAAACTTTTCCAAGGAGACAGTTGTGATGTTTCGACATGTTGTCGATATTCGTTGAAGAGTTTTTTTATGAGGGCTGATAAAATATTGCTGAACATTCATGGCGCCTGCTTAGCACGGTATTTTGTGAAAGAATTCGGAATATTCCGGTCGCACCTTTTTATTTTTACTCCGATGATTGCCCAGTCGATTTAACTTACGCGGGCTTTTTTGGATATAATGTTTTTGTGTCATACTTTTATTATCAATTTCATGCGTTAATACTTCCATTTGTTACATTATAAACGCGAAAGGAACTCGGTATGCTTGTACATGTCCATATTATTATGTTGAATGGTTAAACCGTTGTACAATGAAGCAGTAAAAAAAATTAATGCTTATGACAGATTAAACATAGGGTTTCGACGCGAAAATCAAAGTTGAAGGGGGGGAAATTGAAAAAGTGACACCTAAACATATAATAAATTTTAGCAGCATATTGATTTGAAACGGCATAAGAGATGACAGTAAGTGGAAATATATGGAATATATGGGAAAATAATTATCTTAAGTACACACATCAAAAGTGTCTAGGGATCAAGTACATTTGCGCATCGCTGCTATTGAGGATTATTATTTTAACTTTTTTGGGTCGCTAAATATTCTTTGTATTTGAATAAAGAAACCGATTCAAGGGAGAATCCAGTTTGGCAAAAGACTAGATTAATTTAGTAAATACTAATTGGAATATGGAAATTTTAATGGTTAAAAATTAACTTCATCCCAATACACTTTTTGATGTGTGTATGTTGTAAACCCAAACTTAACAAATAATTCATCGTCTTATGGAATCTACTAGTTTATTCTATGAATATATGTACCTACGGCTACGGACCACACGAACTCTTTGTTAACAATATTTACAAAGCAGCCTAATTCTAAATGAGAGTATTTCGTTAGAACAGTAACGTAATCAGAAAACGTAATACAAACTTGTTATCATGCTAAATACGTCTACCAACTTTGTATCGCACAGAAACGTTAAGTAAATATTTGGGTTTCATCAATGTGATTTCACGGTACCTATACAGTTGTTAGTCGTGTTGTGCATTGTTATTTGTTTTAGATTTTAGACAGTAGGCTTTAATTCGGTTTTGTATTAAGATAGTTTAGTGCCTAGGTAATAACTTCTGAAATAATTTAAACATAGAAACTCTAATTAAAAGTTAGGTGAAACTTGATAAACATGCTCTATAGATTGAAAACACTTGTTTTTATTTTAAACTCCAACTAATATTTTTTTCTATGAAAGATCCTAATTAGGTATGATATAAATCGTAATCATGTTGACATTTATTCAAAGTAATACTCACTTCAAAACTCGCTGGCTCCTATCATACTTCACTATTTGGTCTTTGATATGTATTTTGTGACTGTTCGTTTGTCTGACTGCTATTAATACATGTTTGTCAGCTGGTATCTGAAAATAGCAACTCAAATTTAATAACATTCTAGAAAATAAAAATAAAGTTAAAGCTAATAAGTTTCGATCTTTACTGAACTCTAATGTAGAAACATATAAATATAAATATGACGAAGGTAAGACGGGCCAAACATTTCTTCAAAAATTAACCTTATCTGTATGGTGCATTGGTTGGGTAGGATACCTAAAGAGGAAGCCGATGGGAATTGCTGATACCTACGTAGTACTTAATACTTAAAATTACTACAAATAAAAGATAATTTAATTTAAAAGTTTTATTATGGAAGCAGCCATGAAAACCGTGAAAAGATCATAAAATCGTGAAAAATATCAGCTGTTATATAAATGTTATGAGAGTCCAAATAATATGTTGAAAGTACTTTTAAGAAGGAGCATTTTTTTGTTCCATAAATAAAATATTAATTATCAGAGTTTTTGAAATCGTTTCGAGATTTTTATTAATTTTAAGAAATACGGACACACTTCAGTTATAGTTTGCAAGTGATTTGTCTTTATTTGGCTATCACAATACATTCGAATTTAGTCGAAAACATTTAATTCAGTAGCCGGCCTCACTCACGTTCAAACATAATTTATTTACACACAGTCTGTCGCAATGTAGTTGGCGTGAAGTTTGAATTAAATATTAATTGTAACCACCGGTCTGCCGTATCCTCTTGTTACTTAATATTCTTTACGTTTAATTTAACTTTATTCAGATAATGAGTTTATGGAACTTTTTGGTGTTCTAAAGAAAAGTATTAAATGTTACTAGATTCGTAGGCGTCTTTATCATAAAATATGTTTTGTTTCGGAACTGACGATTATTAACAATCAATTTAGCTGGGTTTTTGGAACGACATGCTCCATATTATGATTTTGTAATTTTTGCATTTTTCAATGCTATTTTTATACTTATGGTAAATTTTAAATAGAAAAATATTGGAAAAAAAATTAACTCGGCCACAAGTGAATTCTCAGGCTGGAAATTCACTTTCAATTCCAGCCTGAGAATTCACTTGTGGCCGAGTTAATTTTTTCCAATATTTTTCTATTTAAAATTTACCATAAGTATAAAAATAGCATTGAAAAATGCAAAAATTACAAAATCATAAATTATTGGCAGTTGCATCTTAATCGATCGTTAAACACCTGAAAAGATGTTTCTTTCGAATGCAAGGATATTTCCTAGCATTGATGGAACAACGCTGGCCTACAGCGTATTAAAAGACATGCTCCATCTTAGGTCACAGCTCACTTTCTGTCAGGATTTTTTTTGCCAAACTATTGCCCATATAATGTGTGTCCATGTAAATTAATTGAAAAAGTTTTGTTTAACTAACAAATATTTGAGTAAATTTTTTCGTATGCCTTATGAAAGTTTTATAATCTTGTTTCAAATTTGTTCATCTTTTGGAACATAAAAAGGAGTAATTGCAGTCTTACCTTAGTATGTTCAATGCGATATGTGCAAGTAGCATTCCGGGGGTACACTCCAGGGAAGTTAGGGGACTGGATCCGGCAAGCGCGGAGGTCACAGTCACTCAGTATTCGGTCGCAGTAGGTCCCCGGCACCCTCTCCCCTCTCCAGGCCCCCACCGTCGCGTTTCCATACCGCAACCGCGCTTCACTCCGTCTTAGGAACTTGTATGCCAACTTGAAGTCGAAATTGTATCCAACACCCTACAACCAACAGTGCCTGTCAGTAACTGTTTTATTACAGTAAAGTTCCCTTAGGAGTTGCCACGATGATGCAACATTGCGTAGGTATTTACGTAAATGTGTATTAAGAAGTTTTCGTCGAGTAATGGGTATCTATGTAATTTTGAACACATCTAAACTGTATTTTGAGCCACATATCTATATCTTGAGTGCATCGTTTCGAGATAAGTTTAGAGAGGCGTGCGTCTTCCGAAAACTTTACATAAATTATCATAACTTGAACTACGAGTATGTAGGTACGCTACAATTTGTGGAGATAATGTAAATCGAACTAGATAAAAAACCTCATCCTATTATAGTTTACAAAATTGTCAAATAATAAGTAGCGTAAAAATATATCAAGCGATTTGAAAACTATGTATTCTAAAATTTGTCGAAATTCGATGCCTCTATAAAACATGGCTCTTTACAGCATACATAAGTCGTAACTACGTACAAAGCGGAATGTAAATAATAACATCACAAAATCTCAGACTATTATTTTTTTATCTTAATGACAGATCATGTCTCTATCCCTCTCTGACATTAACAAATAGGTTGTTTGAGTAACAATATGTTTACCTGATTCTGCGTAAACATATTTAATATTGGTATTATACAGAACTTTGATAATAATTGAGAACTTTGAGAAGTACCTGCGAAGTTAAATTTTAGCTTAGCCGTATTAAAGTTATAAGGTAGAGAGAATGATATTATATTAGACATAATCCCATATCATAGTTTTATTCTTTATGAGTTTACAGAACTAATATGTTTTCAAGTAATAGTGTCATATCAAATTCAAAATTAAAATAAAATAAATCGTCATAGGCGACGCAACCCTGTCTCAAAATGTTTGTGACCATCACAATAAAATCCTAAACCTAATGCTTAATTTAGTAATAAAAGTTATTTACTTTGAAATAATATTAATAATAGATTGGGGAAAAAGTTTCTTCGCATTTTTTAAACAAATTTCAAACGTTTTTTAATCTCGTTTATTTACATTTAACTAAAGTATGTAGGTGCCATTTTATTTGATAACTTTTTTCTATCTTGTAGGTAGGGACATGATCCCATTGCTATAGAAATTTTGAGGCTTCTGGTCAAAATACCGCGGCAAGTGGTTTTTGCAGTCCTCTCGTGATGTTAACCTGATACTGCCTTAAGAATTCTGAAGATACTGAAACAGGTGGAAATCTGAAGAAGCAAGGTCAGGACTATACTGCGGATGCATTAACACCTCCCAGCCAAACTCTCTTAATTTTTGCTGAGTGGCTATAGATGTGTGAGGTGTAGCGTTATCATGATGAAAAACCACAACCCTTCTGTTGATTAATTCCGGCCGCTTTCTTTTAACTTCTTGCTTTAATCTCATCAGTTTTGCGCAGTAGAGTTTAGAATCGATGGTCCTGCCTGGTGGTAACAGCTCATAATGAATAATGCCCTTCCAATCCCACCACACACACAGCATCACCTTGTTGCGAGTTAACCCGGGTTTCGCCACAGTCTGTGAAGCCTGACCTAGACCTTTTTCGCACGTTCTTGTCGTACGTGATGCACTTTTCATCACCAGTTATCCGCTTCTTAAAAATGGTTCTGTTTCATTACGTCGTAATAAAGAATCACAAATGAGTAAACGGTTCACTATGTTTCTTTCAGTGAGCTCGTGAGGTACCCAAATATTGAGCTTTTTTGTGTACCCAGTTTTTTCAAATGTGCTAAAACTGTTGTGTGGTCAATTCCCAGTTCTTCAGCTACGTCGTAACACTAACGTAATACTTTTTCAAAAATGGCATCCATTTTAACCGTAATAGGGTGACCAGAGCGACGTGCATCTTTGACATCAAAATTTCCGGATTGAAAACGCTTAAACCAAATTTGTGCTACTCTCACAGACACCGCGCTAAGTCCATAAGCATCGCAATTTATTTTCGCGGCTTGCGTTTCATTTTTACCTTTTTTGTAGTAAATTTTAAAATGTATTGATTTTCTTCATTAGATTCACTCATCTTGCCAGTAAGAAAAACAAATGAAAATCACACTATTTCCTAATATGAATTTGGAATTATCTTCTTTATAATTTAAACTTTTAATGCTACCAAAACCAGCTAGATACAAATAGTATTAGCCAAAGAGATTTTATTACAAGTTCATACATACTATATGCGAAAAGACTTTTTCCCCAACCGATTAGAATTTGATCTAAGAAACTAAAACACACAGTTCAATAGTTCAAAATTTTATATAATATAAATAAAATCAGTTTGCAATAAGTTTTTGTTAGGCATATACACAGAGTACCTTTTAGAAACAAGAGTACACATTTAATTTTTCAAAAACTTGATGAAACCCACTTGTATAGGCAGTAAAACGACTGACTAACGATATGTGTCAGATATAAAAACAAAAAGAAACACATAGGTAGAAGTCACAGGGGATTGCGTGACATCCGACAAAATACAATAGAAACTTCTTGGTTTCGCCGGTTAATTTATATATTAGGGAGTTGCTAACCAAGTTTCTTCAGCAGTAAAAGTTCGTCAGTATCCGGAGCGAATTCCCTTTATTAAATTACAGAATCAGCCGGTAATAACATCCATTATTGTAATTGTAAGGCCTATCCTTGCCCCCAGAGGGCGTCCTAATCGTCTCTTAATTAATTGATCGAAAGTTCAACCCAGGGTGCACATAATACGGCTGCTAACAGAAGATAAAGGAAGGCATCGAGCCGTTAAAAGCGGGGCGATGTGAAATATTAGTCAAGTCACAGGCGAAAACATGTAGTTAGTTACATCACGTCAGTCTTACACAAAGGGATGTGTAAGTGACTCTTAATGAAGATAGATACGGCTGTTCATTTACACGGATTAACATTGCGTGCACAAAATGTTGGCTGATTCTAAACGTTGGCAAAAATTGTGCGTAACTACTAACAATGCCTTTTCTCCAAAACAAAAAATTAACTTCATATTCCATTTCTACGCCTGTTTGACCCTTTCTAACGACCACGCGGATATTATAATATATAATATCAATTCATTTTTATTACTTACTTTCAGTGTACTAGAAGCTGGAAAAAAATGTTAAGCTTAAAGTTAATTCAACCAACAAGATATTATTGTCATTTTTCTATTCAATACGAATTAGAGTGTATAGAAACGTGTATGTTCTATAGCACAAAATATACAATCGTAATTTCTGTAGTAATTATAGGTGAACCCTCGGACTCTGATTCAAATTTGAAATGGTAATGTCAAATTATTTAATTTCATTAGAATGAAAGTAAACAAATGTAAGATGTACAATGAAAACGTAGTTATCTTCAATATTTTATTCACAAAATTATCATACAAATGTTACCTAACTAAAAAATCTATTTAAAAATGTGTACTCGCTCTATAAAACAAAACACCACATTTTTTTGAATACTAGTCTTTTGTATACTAAAGCCAATAGAGACGACCAATGAGACGACACAATTCGTAGTTTCAAAATTCAAATAAAGCACCTTTCGACAAATTGCTACCGAACAATTTTAGTAAATTACAGCACAATCGATGGCACAGGTAATTACACCTACAGTGTGGTAACACAAATACGACTAGGTAATGATAACATCTGAGGCCCTACCATCAGCTCTCACAGTTCGCTTGACATTTTTCTTTTCTTCTTCTTCTTTAGCCGTCGTCAACCAATGATTTGGTGTAGGCCTCCTTCAAATACTTCTACCTTTCTCTGTTTTGGGCAGTTAGAGTCCAGTTGCTGCCCGCCACCTTTTTGATGTCATCCTTCCATCGCATTTGTGGCCTCCCTCGTGGTCGTTTTTGGTCCCACGGCCTCCAGTCTAGGAGTCGTTTGCACCAGGATTCTTGTTTGCGGGCAATGTGGCCGGCCCATTCCCACTTGAGTCTCGCCACTCTAAGGCCTATGTCAGTGACTTTACTCTGCTTTCTGAGCCACTTGTTTGTTTTTCGGTCCCTCAGAGTGACACCTACCAACTTTCTCTCCATTGCCCTTTGCGCCACCCTCATTTTATATATAGTATCCTGGGTGGTAACCCAGGTTTCCGCTCCGTATGAAAGAACGGGGAGGACGCATTGATCGAATATCTGACTGAATATCTGACATTTTTAATGGGTAGTAATAAACCGATCGTCTAAAATAATTTTTGAGCGACAAAAATACTAGATAAGAGGCTAAGTTGCCAATCTAACCTAACCTAAACCTATTATTTCCGCATGCCAAGCTATATTTTTAGTCGCTCAATTTAGTAATTTTAGTTGATCGGTTTATTATATTCCTTGTTTATTTTTTTTTTTACAAGTAACTGGGCAGGCATTTGACCACCATCGTGCTAAGTAAACAGGATGTGGTCTAAGGTGTAACATGCTTGCCCAGGAAATGCCTATTCACTCTCGCCTTGAAGATACCTAGGTTCTAGGAATCAGGGAACACATGAGCAGGCAGCGCATTCTACTCCTTAGCGGTTCGCATAAGAAATGTGTCAGCAAAGCGCTTGGTACGGATCGCTGGAATTACAACGACGTACGGGTGATAAGCTAACCTGCGCCAGTTACCCCGATGGTGGAAAGGCCGGAGGGACAAGATCGTGCAGTTCTGTCACACACTCTCCAAAGTGTATCCGATAAACATGCAACTTTGCGGCGCGTCGATTATTTCTTATTTTATCAGTCTAGAAATATAACTGTGTAAAGATAATTTTAAGCAGATCTAGTACAATGCAGAAGTTTCTTATTATTGAAAACATTATAATTCACTGGGATGGATGGAATGGAATGAGATTAAAATACAGATCAAAATACTAATAAGAAATATATATATATATATATATATATATATATATATATATATATTTTAAATCCATCATGAAATGGCTGAGAAATAAGTTATTCAAATTACATATTTTCGCGCAGAATTGACTGTGGCCTCTAATATGGTGGTGACGTCACGCCACGTCCTCGGGTCTCGGCGCACCGCCTTTACAAATTACCAGCAGCGGGCCGAAGTGGCGTGACGTCACATACTGAGCCGCTATGGATAACTTTAAGGCCCCATCACCGCTCTATTTGTAGAGATATTTTATTAATATTTTATTTTATTTACGTGTGTTTAATTTTACTTATATTTAAAATTTGATTAATACACCGCGTAAAGTGCCGTCACGTCTACACTATTCCTTTCTTCGACAACCCGTGGTAAGGCCCCTTTACGTCAATACGTGGGTAATAATTATTGAAGGTGTTCGTTCGTCGAAGTTTCGGTGAATTTCCATCGTTCCATAATTATAGAGGGTATTAGAAAGCTCGATTTGGCTTTTAGTTAAATTAGTGGGGAAAGTAACGTAAAATATGGTGAACATCAATCTTAAATATACTTTTCGGGTATTTTTATTATAGACTAAGAATTACTGAAATTACATAAATACTCGGAATAGTATGACTATTACAAGTCATTAAAAAAATATATCGATTTAGTAAATTCATATGTCTAAAGAAAAATAATCAAGTGCATAGTTAAAAACAAACCGTGGGTCTGTTCTGTTCATTCTAACATTATTCATGTGTCTGATATTGTACTGATATATCACGTTGTCTGGAAAGTATGTCGCTATTGGGTCATCGGGAAATACATTTTCAGCTTTTTAAATTAGTCTGACGAACGAAATGATTATGATTTTAAAAGCAAAAACTTAACCCGTTGGCTGAATCTGTCTGAAGAAAAGTACAGAGTGTTGCCCCCACTCGCACCATTGCCCAGTGGAGGGCGATGGAATCCTTTCCACTAACATCATGTGCCCATATGGGCAACCGTGTAATGTTAACTACACAACAATAATTATATTAGAACCTCACCTGTTGGCTGAGTCTGTCTAGCCTCAGCGTCATGTTGATAGAGTCGGATTCGCTGAAGTACACCGTGTAGCCCCAAGCTGACCCACACCATTGCCCAGTGGGGGGTGATGGACTCCTCTCCACTATCGTCATGTGTCCATCTGGACAACCGTCTGATGTAAACGATACGAACTTTCCCACCGTGAAAGTATCGAATGTTAGCTGGAACAAATAACGTTTGTTCAGTCCTACTAATATTGTCTTAGTCAAATTCACCTATTGTTTGATTTGAAGATCGTTGTTTAAAACTTCGTTTTATCCTTTTCAACTTCAAACAATAATTATTTACGTTTAATTAATGATTCATTAACGCTAGTCAATGGTCGGTTAATCAGTTGTTGAACTCGGGACTTAACGTAAAAATTTGATGTTTCTTACTCACGCAAAAATCAGAATGGGCACACAGGTTTTTTAATAGCCTAGATTTTAATATATCTTAAGCTTTAGCAATATGATACATTTAAGATATTCTCATGGGACCGGGAACCATGCGAGCGAAACCTTGGGCGGCAACTAGATAGTTCGGATGGTTAAGTAGATGTTTAGATGTTTTTTTTACTCAATCAAGCAAAAACGGCTGAACGGATTTGGGTGAATTTGGCAAACAGAGAGTTTTTAGCCTGAATTAAGCTTAGATAATTTTTTATCCTTATTAAAATGTTTTTCGAATACCCTCCCGGATGAAGTCGCGGGCGGAAGCTAATAGTTATAAAAATAGCGGCACGCCATACTCGCCCAAGCGAAGCTTTTTAATGAGCCCATGGAATTTTCTTTGATGTTATTTCCCTGTAATGTAGCTGTTATTGATTTGTGTACTTCTTGGAAACGCAAATATTAAACTGCTACTACGGAATGCAGTATATGATATCGTACTTTGCTTTTGATTAGATCTGTACTGGTAGTATACAGTTTGCCTTTGTAATATTATAAGAATATTTTTAAACTTGTACTGAAACATTTTAATATAATAATGTGATATTAATATCGCAACCAACTGGTTAAATCAGCCGTTCGATTGGAGGGCTAGCCCGTTAATTAAACGCCGGTATTCAATTGAATGCCTAGGCCGATCATTGATTGAACCAGTATCACTTTACATTCAACTAGTTGGCTTATTATAAGTGAGCCCTTTGACGTAAAATCAGCCAGGTGATTTAAATTTATTGCCACTGCGGCGCTGGTGTCACTAAAACAAATATAGCTCGCATCAGCTGGAAATTTTATGTGCTTTCAACTTTACTTAAAGTGATATACAGGATGTTAAAAGACCCATAACGAAAACGAAAACCAAGTATTCTCACCATCGTTACTTTTTTTTATGCATACATGCATGCATTTACGCATACCAAACAGGTTATGCTGGGCTCACCTGATGCCTTTCGGCCCCCAAAAGTTTCAATGGAAGGCCGGGGGAAGGTACTACCAGCTAAACCCCTCACTACTTACTCTCTCACCGCCGTAGGGTCCTGGGGGACCGTGGTGTCAATCGCCCCTTTTACACGCCGGACGGCCCGTTTTCGGGGCTACCTCGTGGCTGAGAGATGGCCGAGCAAGTGTGGCCATCTTGCCAACCAGGAGAGGTGAGGTGGGCAAACGGCCTCCTCCTTCTTCCCATCCGTCTGCGTCGGAGCCGATTCTCATGGCCTTTTCGCGAATCCACTCCGATGTCTCCTTTTGCGAGATGACGTCCTCGCAAAAGGAGACATCGGAGTGGATTCGCGAAAAGGCCATGAGAATCGGCTCCGACGCAGACGGATGGGAAGAAGGAGGAGACTGCCGCCTCCCAGGATCCCTCAGTGGCCAGCATGGCGCGTGCCATGCTGAGCAGCGAGAGATCGCTTCCTATCTCAGCAGACTCGGAAACTGATATGTCACCACCACAACACAATCGATGTGCAATCCCGGAAGTTCTTAGTAGTCCACCATCATCATAACCATCATGCATTACTTAGCGTGTGTGCAAGCATAACTGCACATTTTTATCGCACAAATTGCTTAATACGACTCTCCACATCGGGCTGTTTTGGCACCTGAGTTTTAAGTCTGGCAAATTATGCCGACGATTTGAAAAAAGTGGCAGAATTTGGTATTTTTTTTTTAAATCTTTAAAATACTTAAACATAATAAAGATTCCCTTCAAATCTGCCAAATTCTTTCACTATGTTTATAATTTATGACTATGAATAGGAATTAGGTAGCAATAAGGTTAATTTTGTTATGTATCTTTTGTTATCTTTAGTTTTTTATTAAGTACCTAAATTGTAGTAGAACTTCTTCAAATTCCTTATGTTGTTTTTTTGGTCTTTTGAGATGGAATATTTGTTTTCGCCGCCTTTAAAGATGGTCACACTTGCAAATATTGCCATAACATGGTCGGTCAAGAACTTCTGCGACTGTACTTCTTGAGCACGTGTATAGTTTTTATACCTGTATGATATCACCATAATTGCCACCAGTAGCAGTAAAATTCAGGTGACACACGAAAGGTAGATGGTCTTCCCTCGGTCTTCTTACTTCAAGCTCATATGTACGACCCACGTCTCCCAAATAGGTCCTGTTGCACGCTGAAACAAAAGAAAATAATGATGAGACGAAACCCCTTATTAATATGATGATCAGGGTTAAATTAATACGGTAGTTATTGTCGAAGTCACACTTTTTAGATTGTTAAAATTAGTTTATGCACATAAGTGCTTTCTGCCCGTAATACGTATTATGGGCATGAAGAACCAATGGAGGTAAGTATTACAAATATTACATATATTTATAAAATCCAGGTACAGGGTAAACATAAATGTTCACCACCTAAATATATTATCCCTAAATCAATAGAAGGATTCCTTTTAAGCTCTGCCTGTAAGCTATAAGTACTGGGGACCTAATGCCATCTTATAGCGCAGTATTCTTATGACATGATGGTTTCTAGTTAATGATGGTAGGCCCGCTGAATTTAGTATGATTATGTTTGCGCTGAATATAATGACCATTATTGCAATCTATAGGTGCTTGTTGCTTGTGAAAGTTCAATGTTTTATTTCCTAACAATAAGTGATGAATTATCGAATATCTTAATCATCTTAATCATCAAACGTCTTGTCAAAAATGTTTACACGTAAATATAATATATTGAAAATTAATTAATGAAGCAAGATGGAGTATCAACCTAGGTCAAGGTTAAGCAAAAAGGCTACCTGCATATTTATGGTCTCCGGCTTAGGCGGACTATATTTCCTCATTTCTTTTCTCTTACCGGCCTTTTACAAAAAACCTTTAAAAATTCAAAGCATATCAGAAACAGAACCCGGGTCTAGTAAAATTATGCGAGTCATGATAAACGTGCAGTACCTGTACTATTGTTAATCCTTCCAACACAAAAATGAGGAAATGAGAAGTAAAAAAGATTCTGAATAAAGCGGTCCACACAATGGGTGCCGGCCATATTTTCCACGGCCTTTTAAAAAAACGCCTTTTGTTTGTCCCGTCGGCATATTACATAGCACAAGACGAGTGTTCGGTATAGCCTTACGAAACTTGTAAAATAAGGCCCTTTTAATTTTAAGGTGTTATTGAACTTACACATTTGTGTGTGAAAATCAGTATCTTACAATTTAATGATCAATATTAAACAAATATCTAAAATCTTATTTTGCTAATGGAAAAATGAAATTCTTAACAATAACTCAATGATTAAAGACACTAAATGCATCGAAGTTTATTAGTTATATTTTGTTTCTTTTATTACACTAATCTTTACATTTAAATACGAGTAATATTAGATCAAATATGAACAGTATGGTTACCTTTTCTTGAGAGTATAGGTTGGAATAGGAAACGAAAGTTTGGGCAGTGAAACGACGCAGTAAATATATTTTTAAACCAGTTTTGTTATCAACGCTGCGTAATGCAGCGTTGATAACAAAACGATAAGTTATGATTTTTGAATTTTTGCATTTTTCAATGCTATTTTTATACTTATGATAAATTTTAAATAGAAAAATATTGGAAGAAATAAACTCGGCCACAAGTGAATTCTCAGATGGAAATCGAACCCACGACCTTTGGAAATCCATTCCAATGCTCTAACCGCTGAGCCACCGAGACTTGCGAACCACCGTCAAAATTCTCCAATACTTTTATATTTTTAATACGCTGTAGGCCAGCGTTGTCACATCAATGTTAGGGATATCCTTGCATTCGACACTTGTGGCCGAGTTTATTTTTTCCAATATTTTTCTATTAAAATTTTATCATATGCATTAAAGTTGTTTATATTTCATTAAAGCATTAGGGTTAAACGAGTAACCTATCTGTTCTGTGATTTATTTGCGAGTTCTAGCCTCGCGTGCCACTTAGTGCTTTGCTATGGGAATCTTGAATCGAGTGCTGTTGAATAAATTGCTACTTGTTTTACTGTAGACTTCTATAAAGTGTTAGTTGTGTATTTTGTAGTTCTATAGATGTAGTTTTTAATTTAAATACCTTTTTCTAGAATGTTGTGTTGACACTACTTTTACCTATTCCCTTAGGATGCCCATACAAATAAGAAATTGTGTGTTATGTTTCCTGTTTTTACCTTTAAGTATGGACGTGAAGTTTATTTATTATGTGAATTATATGAATCTCACAAATCTGTCACTTCCTCACAACCCCGGGCACTGAGCTCAACAGTACCTTCCATATTAGTGGCAAAACTAAGATAGATGAAGGTGATTGTGTCGTCGGCTTCAAAATACTTGAGTAATGTGCTTGATTAACTGAGCCGGAGCGTCTGAGAATACACGTCTATGTTTCCTATACAAAATGTTTTGAATTTTGTTTGTATTTTTTTTGTATATATTTTTGTTAGAAACGGACAAGAATCATTTAATCAAGTATATCAGAATTAAAACGACCAAGCACATTGTCTCAAAAAAGGTGAGTATTGTGCTTAGTAGACCCTTCAATTAAAAATAATATTTCTGTTTCTACCCTAAGAATCCTACAATGTGAAAGTTTGGAGGATGTTTTGTTACTCAAGCACGCGATAATCGCTTACCGGATTTAAATGAAATTTGGTACATAGGTTAGTTAGCATATAGTTTATAGTCTGAATTGAAATATAGGATACATTTCACCCCAATATTCCCACGGAAACCACGCCACAGGGGTGCCCACGGTTTCCGTGGGCCAAAATTCATAACTATTTTTTTGTTGTCAAAATTTTTATTTTACTGTGTAAAAGCTAAATTTATTGTTTATTTTATTACTTAGAGCTTATATTTTAAGAAAAAAAAGATTGTTTTTTATATTATTCCCATTTAAGTCCTATCATGTCGCCAATAGCTAAAAATTTTCCTAATAATTTCTAAATTCGTTGAAATGATTTAAGTTATCCAAAAAATACTTGATTTGTATTGATTTGTTTTATATAAGCCTATTAATAAAAACGAATTATTAAAAAAATGTGTGAACTAACACCATGAAGTAAAGGAGTCTCACAGACATCCACATCTATATCAGTGTAAAAAAAATACGTCCACACTTAAAGGTTATGGAACATACTAATTAATGTCTTAAGTCATTTGAATTGTGAGGCAAACCTCTCGATAGTTTCTTACGTGTTGTAAGGTACAGAAAGAGTAGACCATAGGCATAGCTTACATTGTCATGCAAAAAGATTTTTCAGATATATAAATACGGATAAAAAAAAAAGTTGGAAAGAAATCTGGATAGATGCAGAGTTATAAGCTACAAGTTATTTATTATAATATTATTAGGATATATTGCTGTAAATTCAAAGTAAAATGCATTTTATATGCTTGGCTAGTCTGACATGATTCCCCAATAATTATAAAACTTTAATACAGGGTTGAAAAAAAAGATGGTCGCTGGAGGGCAAGTACCTTAGATATTGATGAAATCAAATTTTAAATACAGGAAACATTCCTTAATTTTAAAAATAAGTTATATATTATACTCTTTAATGCACATTTAAAAAATACATTCAAAATAATGTTATAGATCCATATTTGCAAAGGTGGACTTATCTCTACAAGAGATCTCTTCCAGCCAACAATAAGAAAAAAAGACATCTTGTACTTTTATGGTACCAATCGATAGTGTTATGTACAAAGATTAATATAGCTGAAGTAAATTAGTGCCAAAAGAAAGTTAAATGAAAGACAACCATCGATTGCTACTATAATAGTACACGATGTTATTTTTAGGGTTCCGTAGCCTAATGGCAAAAAACGGAACCCTTATAAATTCGTCATCTCCGATGTATGTCACAGCCACTTTATTCCAAAACTATGAGAATTATTATTATTACTTATTATCTATCACTTGTTGGTGGAATGTGCCCGGAATCGAATACTGCGAGAAAACTTGGTTGCGAAGCTGAAAATCAACAACCTTGATATCGGTGTTCCTGAGTATTCTTTACAGCCTGGTCTGAAGTTTCGCAGCCCAAAGTATTAAGGTAAGATAAGAAATAAGTAATTAGATAGGTAACACATGTATAGTAATTAAAATTAAAATTAAAAATTAAAAATTATTTATTTCTTTATAAAAACTTACATAATTTTTTTATTCAACGGAGCCTCCTTTTAGGCTTGTTATCGCCTGTGCCAGGAGACAACGCTCTGCATAACTTAACTAGTATATAAATGTGTTTATGCTATTTTTATCGCTACTTTTGATTTTAAGTTAAACTTACCTATTAATGCAATATAATAATATAAGCTTAAAAATTACATGTATTAGTATGCGTAACATGTGTTGTGGTTGTGTAGTGTGGTAATTGGAATGTATTGTGTGTGTAGGGTGAATGTGTGTGTGAAAATGAATGTTTCTGAGTATTGTGCATGTACGTATGAAGATGTGGATAAGAACATGTGGATTTCTTGATTGATTGTTTGAATGTTGGTAGTTTAGTTTAGTTTCCTTTATGAATTGAGTAAAGCCTCAGTTTCAGCGTAGTCCAAATTTTGTAGCCAAGTTTTAATTTCAGATTTACACTCGGCGAGTGGTTTGTTATGTATATCTAATTGTTTATTTATTTTATTATATAGGTCTGATGATAAAAACTCAAATTGAGTTTTTGCAAACACTGTTCTGACCTTAGGAATGGTTGCCACCTTGAACTTACGTGCTCTTCTTTTATCTCTAACGGAAGGGTCGTATGTGAATGTTTTATGTTTTCTTAAAATCAACCCTAAAATATAAAGTTTTCTTACGGATAACAGTTTACTGATTTGGTAAAGGCTTTGAGTTGGGAATGTTCTTCTCTTAAAATACATTATTTTGAGTAATGCTCTTTGTGCTCGTTCTACCATCAGGAAGCGCGTTTTGCGAGCACCGCCCCAAACTGAGATACAGTAAGTTGTTATGGATTGAACAAGAGCAACATATATTTCATTCAGTAGATTTCTGGTGGTACCGGCGCTATCTACCACATTTTTAGAAACGACGTGTCTCAGCGTTCGGAATATCCAATTAAATTTATGTATCCTGGACACGGTCATGTCAATCTGAGGATACCATGACAGCCTCTGATCTACCATAACTCCTAAATATTTCACGTTCTCTACCTTACTTATTGAGGGACAGTTACAGTTATAATTGATGGATTGGTCGCAAGTATGTATTTTTATATCGAATTCGTTATTGGGTTGGAATTTATTGTAAAGGCTAAAACAAACATAATTAGTTTTAGTGGCATTTAGAGTGAGGAGGTTATTTTTGAGCCATAATGCGACCTGCGTTAAACCATTTTCTGTATTTGTTTTTGTAGCAGCCCAACTGGATCCAGTGAAGACGATTGCGGTGTCATCGGCATAGGAAAATATTTTTGCGTTGTTGAGGGTCAAGTTGCATAAATCATTTATATAAATGAGGAATAGGGTGGGCCCTAAAACACTGCCTTGAGGTACGCCACATGACACATCAACATCCTCACTTGTACAGTCTTCTATTTTAACTTTTTGCTTTCTATTGGATAGATAATCTTCAAAAATCGAAAGTTGTATATCTCTAATACCTATCTTTTCAAGTTTTTTTAAAAGGATAGTAGACGAAACGGTGTCAAAAGCCTTCTTGAGGTCTATAAACACTGAGAGACATTTTTCACCTTTATCAAGGTTTTGTGATAAAAGTGTACTCAGGGAGGTTACTGCGTCTTCAGTCGATATATGGCGTCTAAACCCGAATTGATTAGGGGACAGAATATTCTTAGCATCAAGGTAATTTAATAATCTAGTATTTAATAATTTTTCCAGAATTTTCGCTAGGACCGGAAGAACCGAGATGGGCCGATAATTGCTGACGTTGTCTTTATCACCGCCTTTGTATATCGGAGTAATAATAGACTTCTTCAACAAGTCAGGAAAGATACCCATACTAAAACAAAGATTAGCTAAATGTGTTACTATAGGAATAATTTCTTTTTTAGCGTATTTGATAAATGTTGTAGAAATATTGTCCCATCCTGGGGCGCTTTCTGATTTTAGACTTGTTATAATGCTGTTGACCTCTTCATGATCGGTGTCTAGCAGGACAAAGGATTGTTGCTGATTTGGTAAGGTGTTTAGATAATTATTTATGTCATCACTATTAACCGATTGTTTTATTTTATTAGCAAGCTGATTCCCAATATTAGCGAAGAAATGGTTTATATAATTAGCGGAGTCAAGGGCGGATGATTTTAAGTAGGTAAGTTCAGAATTTATTTTATTTAATTTTTTTGTGTACGTTATTGTTTTAATACTTTTCCACAGAATTTTATTGTTTTTAATGGATTTCTCAATGAGTTGCTTTTCATAATTTATTTTTAATTTTTTTATTAACTTGTTGCAGTAATTTCTGTACCGCGTAAATGTAATTTTTTTTATTTCATTTAGTGGATCATCTTTAAATTCTTTTTGAAGCTTATTCCGGTTTTTAATGCATTTTAAAATGCCGTTTGTGATCCAGGGTTTTATTATTCGCTTACTTTTTGGTATTATTGTAGTTGTAGTATTTTCTTTTATTGACTCGGATATCCAGGGGCCTTACCATCAACTGTAATGCAATTCATTGTAAGTTGTGAGAGTGGGATGCTGCCATATGGCGCGTCTAGCGGCGTCCCGCACTGACTACCTAAAAGTAACCTAAAATGAATCGCATTACAGTTGATGGTAGGCCCCCAGTTGATGAGATTTTCAGTTATAAGATTAGGGTTATCAAGCAAGAGTAGCCGCGGCAAATCAATTTTTTGTAGATATTGGAGAGCTCCTTCAAAGTCGGTTCTGGTAGACGTTTTGGATGAAATTTGGATGTTTTTTAGTTTAGCTATAGATAGAAAAGTTGTACGATGGTCGGTAATGGACGTATTTAAGATAGCAATGAAAGCGGAGTGTTTCTTCTTGTTTATTCTCAACATAAAGTGATCAAGACATTTCCTATCTCGAGTAATCAGTAAGTGACCAGGGAGAATGCCGTATGCTGATAGCATGTCCAGATAGCAGGTCCTATTTTTAAAATCATACTGTTGCTCGTTATCAATAGGTTTTATATTTATGTTAATATCACCAGCAATTATAATATTTTTTTGAGAGCTTATTGTGGCAAGATGTCTTGACAGTGAGTTAATGAAATGTTCTGCAGAGTGATTGGACGGAGACCGATAGATACCTAATATAGAATTATTGAGAATGTCAATTTGCAGACCAGAAGCATGCGTGAGGTTTAGTTCAGCAACTTTTGATGTTAGTGTATTCTTTATATAAACAACCACTCCATCGTTCTGGTTTAGTTGACGAGTGGTTCTGTAAGAGTGATAGTTATTTAATGAAGGGATAGGCTTATCAGGATTGAGTTGGCACTCGGTCAGTATAAGTATGTCGGCTTCAACAGTGGACGAAGACAGATTTATTACCAAATCGTCAAAATTGCAATATATGCTTCTTATGTTTTGCGAAATTATATTAAGATCGGTTTTGTGAACATAACGATGCTTAGCAAGATCAGACCAATCACATTCGATAGATTTGGCTATATTCATAGAATCAATCTCGTTAATGACCTGTATTCTGGTACCCATTAAAGAGTTTAGAAAGTACACTAATTTTAGCATGAGTAGGGTATCTTTTTGTTAAAATTTGTCGACTTTTTCTGATTGAGTGGTTAAAGCAAATAGTGCAAAAGGGATTGTGCAGAAATTCAATTCGTATTGAGTGTATATGCCTTGTTTCGTGTGTAGATAATATATGTTCTATTTTGTGTGTCTTATGATAAGTGTAGTTGAGGGAAATTGTGTTTGGTGACAATGTAAATTGTATTTGATTTTTACTATAAGAGATCTGTTCATTAGACAACACTATGAAGATTTTTTCGAAGACAAAAACGTGTTGTAAATTAAAGTAGTAGTGTTCACAAGTATACTCCATGCGAGTCAATATACATATCTTAAATTTGTTAGACATATTTCTTAAGCAAAAAAAGTGTATTACATTTTTATATGAAACTAAGACTAAAATATAATAGAGTGAGAGAATTAATTTAATTAACAAGTACACATACCAGAGATTCACAGGTACATAGTTAGTTTGGTCAAAAATCATGATCCGATGCCAACTCCTTATGTAGTGACTGTAGTATAGTCAGATGGTCTGCATTAGATGTTGTACCTGTGCTTCAGAATGTATCTTTATTATGGGAGAGGTTTCATCTTTTCTGACATATACAACACCATAAGCAGTCCAGCAAAATTTGTATGCACGAGATTTCACCAAGTCGCGAGCTAGGAAATGCAATCGCGACCCTCTTGCCGTGAGTTGTTCTGTGACAAATATAGGCGTATCTTCATTTGTTTTAAGTCCTAGATGCTTGGCACAAAGTTTTGATTTATGCTTTATGTTGAATGATTTACAGGATTTAAGCATGTATGTCTTAACAATGACCGAGGTAGTCTCCACGATTATTGGCGAGTTTTGACTTGCTTCGTTCTTGCTACGAACCCTGTATATATTGGTGCGGTTAAAGTACTTATACTATTTAAAATTGAATTTGTGCGCTGGTAAATTAATAATTTTAGTGGACTGTATTTTTTGAGTTGAGAGTTAAATAAGTGTATTAATTTCAGCTAATATGGACGAAAAACTATATTGTAACGCTAGGCACTTGTAACAACTATTTAGACGGAATTCAGCTGTTTTAGGTAATTATGGCAATGAGAGGAAACAGCTGAAAAATAAGGAAAAATACATGCACTTACGTACTCGTAGAATAGCTTCAGTCCTGGATGAAATTGTGCAGCACTTCACACCACGTGGCGGTAGCTTTCAAGTGTTCATTCGACGTAGCTAAGTCTTTATTACACTTATCAGTTCATAAAATTTGCAGACACAATGGTTTTCACGTATAAGTAGAAAGTTCGTGTAAAATTGTAAAACAATAAAAAAAATCCCAATAAAAATATAGGAGCGGTTGCACACGCGCGTTGACAATCAATTCGCGATCGAGACAGAGAGACCGACGAGACGTCATCGGGTGCGTATACGCATCCATATTTATGTGCATGTAAGGTGAGGAATGTAGGTAAGGATTATGTAGCCGTTACAAGTGCCAATAAAGAACAAAATAAAATTAATTCTTATAACGATAACCAACATATATCACTTATATCTTTTTTATCCATTTGAGATCCCACGTTGCTTGATAATGTCATGACCATTTCCACGAGATCTTCTTTAGTTTCATTGCTTCGTCTAGGTACATTTTTTATTTCAAAATTAGACTTTCGATTGCTCCTTTGCAAATCTTCAATTCTATCTTCCAAAATGGTTATATATTTTCTGTTTTCTTTCTCTTGACCCTCGATCTTGATTAATTGTTTTTTTAAATCTTCGTTTTGCGCGGTCAGGAAGGCAATGGATTCTTGCATATTTTCGTTTGCTTTTTGAATGTCTTTAAGTGTTGGGCTGATGGTTTTAAGTTCTTTAGTTTGTTCTGCCAATATTGAGGCTATCATGCACCTCATCTCCTCCTTAAAATTAGCAAAATCCGTTGACCAATCATCTTCCCTTCTACGCTTAGCGCGCAAGTGTACATTATGTGAATCATCTGTGTTAAGGTTTGGAGTCGACCCACCGAACTGAACTGCGGCAGGTACGAGATGTTCGTTACTAGATGTTGCAGACGCAGACGGGGATACGGGCGGTGTCCTCTTCAATGGCATTTTGTATTTCGTATTTCTTATGCAATGTATAATTAATTAATTAGTTACTTAATTAATTAAAAAATCCGTATTCACCGTTCGTAGAACCTCCGTAGTTCTGTAGAAACTCGTAGCGTGATGTGAGCGTAGCCGCTAGTCGCAACAGACCGCTAATTTCAATGCGGCGTCACACTGCTCTCGTGGCGCAACTGGTACAAGCCCGGAATAAAGCAGCGGCAACGATCGCGCGGTCCACGGTTCAAATCCAACCACCGCAACACTTTGTTGTTAATCGTCCGTCGCGATGTCTGGGGTCTTCAAAGTCAAAACACCACGGGGCGAAGTCCGAGGGCGTAGCCCGACAAAAATAATTTATTTATTTATAATTTCGTTCGAAAATTCACACACGTCCGCACGATACGCAGCCCGGAAGGCAGAGGAGTAACGATGGGGCTGGCAAAAGCCCCTTTAAATTAATAAAGAAAAATAATAATGATAATCTATACCTATAATTTAATAGAGGAAAGATTTGATTGTTTATTTGTTTGTTTGCATTGAATAGGCTCCGAAACTACTGAACGGATTTGGATGAAATTTGGTACACAGATAGTAGGTAGCCTGGTTATGAACAAAGAATACTTTTTACCCCGATATTCCTACGGGAACGGAACCCAAGCGGGAGAAACCGCGAGCGGCCGCTAGTATACAATATAGATGACTGTTTGCTAAGACAGGCAGAGTAAAATGGCGTGAAATAAACTGATTTTAAGCGACTCAGGACCCAGGGAACTCAAAGAGGAAGCTATGAGCGTAAGTTTTAGAGAACTTTAGAACTTGTTTCAAAACTTTACTTTTACATCACAAAAATACGTAGATAGATGTAAACGCGAAAGTAACAAAGGCAATCTACACTACTGTTACCTTTTGAAATACCCTATGAATAGGCATTTTTAATATTATATAATATTAGTTTCTGTTAGTAACAATTGTACTTAAACCTATATTAGTATTGTTAGTTATTGGGATAATTATAATTTTTAATTAATTTCATAAGCTCCATTGCAATTTCGACCCAGTGTCTTTGAAAGGGACAATGTCATGTCTGGCAGCAATCACCTTTAGGATACTGTTGCCACTATTCCGTAGTTGCTGTAGTAAGGAAAAGGATTTTTTACGCATGATAGCGTGAAACCTATCTGTGCCCGAGTCTGCAAACATTTTTAGGCGCTACAGCGCCATGACAACCGTTATGTCAGGCGTTATTGTATTGAACACGCAAGATGTCGTAGGATCATCGTCGTGAATATGCTACCCACAGATCGCTCGATTAGAAGGACTGACAAAAATTTATTAGCGTCACTTTCACTTCTGCAAAGTATTTCTCTTTTTGTGGAGTTGTTTTTCAGGGCACGCACCTTCACGTAAGCGTCACAGGTATTAATCAAATTTCTAAGCCCAGCTATTGATAGACTGAGCGGCACTTCGAATACTATTTGTTACTCAATAATGCAAAAATGGCGGAACAGATTTGGATAAAATTTCACCGATAGCACAAGTGCCTGTATTAAAAGACATAGAACACATTTTATCCTGATATTTCCACGGAAACGGGAACCATGTAGCCACTATACTATAGTAAGCTAATTAATCATTATCAAAATATTTTTTTTGTAGGTGAAATACTGGCAATTAGGAGTACTATTTATAAATGATTGGAGTCAAGGGTTATCCAAATACACTCACTAACTAATACTACCTAAGTTAGTTATGAGATGTAATTAGAAGCCTCAGACTAAATCTAAGCACACATGTACTAATCGTCTGAGACAACTGTTGGCATGCCGGATTATCTTGGATTAATAGGTATATGTATTGTTGATACTGTGGAGATATAGCGTTATTCATTATGTGTAAATACTGGCTATGAATAGTGTGAGCTATAGCTTCGATATGAAACTAAATTTATGAAACAACATGTCGAAAATAAAGGCAACTAAACTTCAAATGTCAGACATAATTCGGAAGCTCATACATTAATACGCAACATGGCTTCATACTCCACTGTCAATTTATTAAAAAAATATAATATTAATTTGTAAGAATAAAACTGTAAATATGTATTTAAATAATGTAAATATTTGTGTTATCCTCTTTCTGGTAATATTGTACGTAATATGTTTTATTCAATGTGATGTGAGTGTCGTTTTGTGTTTGTCCATAGGTGCCACAAAGAAAATCAAGGTGGAAACCTGAAAACGTGCTATTTTTAACCGACTTCAATAAAAGGAGGAGGTTCTCAAGTCGACTGTATTTTTATTATTTTTATTTTTTTTTATGTTTGTTCCACCATAACTTCGCCAGTTGTTCACAGATTTTTATAATTCTTTTTTTATCTGAAAGAAAATGGTTTATGTGT
Source organism: Chrysoteuchia culmella (assembly GCA_910589605.1). NCBI lineage: Eukaryota > Metazoa > Arthropoda > Insecta > Lepidoptera > Crambidae > Chrysoteuchia > Chrysoteuchia culmella. Next base: position 11,209,719 of record OU342651.1, on the reverse strand, counting down.
GTGGTATATTTTTTACGAAGATCTGGCTAGTAGTTTTTTCATAATCCTGAAAAATATCAATCACCTTTTGGCAAGTAGTCGTATACCTAGATGACATCATTGTTGTGTATAGGCTGATTTTTAGTGTAAGTAACGGCACATAATGTAACAAAAAAATCTGAAATAAAAACATTTTATAAAAAAAATCAAATTGACTTCAAAAAGTAAAAAATTTAACTTTTGGAGTCAGTGCTAGTTAGCTAAGGCCAAAAAAATATAGTTAATAGAAGTGCAATGTAGAATGCTTTGGCTGGCACCGACTCCAAAAGTTTTATTTTTTACTTTTTGAAGTAGGTTTGATTTTTTTTATATAATGTTTTTTTATCGGGCAAATTTTCTACAAACCGTGTCTCTTTCACTAAGGGACGTTGACGGAATTTCTGTAAAAACGGAAGAAGCCAAAACTTAAAAAAAAAAAAAGTTTTTTCCTCAGTCTTATAATTATTCCTAAATACAATGTTTCAATGTTTATAACAAAGCGCACCACATTAACACGCAAATAACTATCACGATAAACATTATTGTTTATTTATCTAAATAAGTGAAGTCTATTGCAATGAGAATTTTCATTACAATAGTTCCAAATAGAAAATAGATACTATTTGTGATTCAATTCGTTCACAACACAACCCTCTACAAAATGCCAAGCTTCTAAATTAGAATTTGTATATTTCAACAGAAGCGAAATAAGGTACGTTAAAGTTTCTATTTTAACAAACAAACAAAGCAAACGAGGATGTGCTACAATTTAGTTTTCGAATTGAAATAATAATATTAGTCAGTATTCTTCACAGTCTTATATAATTAGTGATGGTGTACGGTTGTTGACCGTAGCTAAAGCTTAACAAAACTGTCCTTGTCCAATCAACTTTGAACCTTAAGACGTGAGACATTGAGTTCGAAAATGTCTAACGAAATTCGACATATTGTATGAACTGTACTGCCGTCGGCTGTACAAAAAATGGATAAAGATCTATTCCCATTCAAATCCCTGGACCCTAATCACCCAAGTGGAATGGAATAAAGGATTCCAATCCCCTAATCAAAAAGACCTCATAATTGGGAAAGGGAGCTCCCAATACTTCTGTCCGTTTATTGAACTACGAAAGCTTACCTTAAAAAGGGTGGGATAGATAGCAACAAACAATGATGTTTTATAATGGATATGGTATCTTCATAGCAATTTGCGTTGAAATCTGTGACACAGACTGCACACATTGATATTTGACAAGTATGATAAAAAACGCGAAAATGCACGGAAACGAAAGATAGCAAATTGAATCTGACGCCATATGGGGTCTTCCCAATGTTTCACAATGCAAGCTTGTATGACATAATATCTACTTTAAGTACACACTTATAATATCATTGGCATCAAACATATCACGGCACATACTTTATCTATCAGTGTGCTAATTTCATCAAATCCGTTCAGCAGTTTTTGTGTGATCCAAACTTTTACTTTAATAATACTAGCGGCGCCGGCGGGTTCACCCCCGTGGTTTCCATTCTCATAGAAACATCAGGATAAAGTATTCTCTATTTTAATCCAGGCTATAAAAAAAACCTGTGCCAAATTTCATCAAAATCCGTATAGCCGTTTTTATAAACATTCACACATCTAAATATTAAATTTCACATTTATAATACTAGTGACCGCCCGCGGTTTCACGTTTTCGTAAGAATATCAGGATAAAAAGTATAATATGTTTCAATCTAGGCCATCATCTATCTATGTGCCAAATTTCATCTAAATCCGTTCATTAGTTTTTGCATGAGTAACAAACATTCTTCTTTCTATCCGTCCATCCATCCATACATCCTCACAAACTTTCGCATTTATACTCGTATTATTAGTAGGACGAACGAAGCTCACCTAATAAATGGCACTTATTCATAGCACCAAACATATCACGGCACAGATTATAATTTATTTGTCATCATAACCAACTGGCAACATTGTCAATAGTGTAATGTCGTACGTCGTTTACACAGCGAAGGGGTTTCGCTACGCCGCGAATGACGTCAAATAAAGCTGCTACGCCGTAGCACATCGTAGTATTTACGCCGTAGCAACACAATCCACTTTCTTCGAGGAAGTTTTATAGCAATTTTTATTTAAGATAAACCTCATTTCTTGAAGTTGGTTGGTTATACACAGAGGCATTTATTATTGCAGCATTATAAGATTTTTGAAAGTAACCAAAAATATTAAAATATAGTTAAGTCACGAAACCTTTTGTTATCTTAAGTTAGTTTTATTATCTTAGTGACTATCAGCAAATGTACTGTATATACTAATGTAATGTATGTACTAATCACGATTAGTACAATTTAAATGTCGTATCGTCACTTTGAACTTAAAATAAATTACTGAAATCCAATACGTTTAGCGGCAGTTGGGCAGTTCACCCCTAATTTAAAGAGTTTAAATAAATTAAAGATAGTTTAAGTAAATTAAAGAAATAAACCTGAAAAATTAATGCAAATTTAAATACTGCATTTATCTTAAGACTAGCATTAAGTTTAAGCTTATCAGCTTGTTACTTATCTGATTTTATACAAAGCATTATTTCAAAGCCATAGGTCCATAGGTGCCGTGACAATCGCCAGTCCATTTTTAGGCAGCGTTCTACCAGACTTCACACCTCATTAAAAAGGACGCAGGCCTTTTTTTATCGATTAAAGGCTGTGGTTTTCTGAATAAATTATTGCAATATTTTACCAACACATTATTTAATAGCTGCGTTTATCCTGGCCCCGGCTTATGAGACACAATTGGAATTGATATTCCATTGTTCTCTGGAGCTCTATTTCTGAATCGTTCGTATGTCTTAAGTCACACGCATGCGACTTAAGTCACGCGTCGCACGTTTGTTTCGCTCGACTGCAACGAGTGGGTGAGGGCACTGGTTGCGGTCGAGCGATCCAAAAATACGGAAATGCGTATGTCGAACGAAAATCACTAGAAACGAAGCGCTCGACGTGTGAATCAAAAATAGAGCGCCTGTACACCGGTGTTCTGCTAGCAAATGACGAATCAAAAGACTAAAATCAACTTGTTTCCTACTCGATTTGAAAAAAAGCATTACTTCCAAACAGGGCTCACAGGTGACGTGACAAACGCCAGTCCATTTCGCAGGCCAGACTTCACACCTTATTAAATAGGACGCAGGCTTTTTTCGTTAATTGAAGCTGTATATTGCGTTAACGACTACCTTCGTAAAAGCGCTAAATGTGGACCTGCCTCCTGTTGCCGCCATAATTAAAGGTTTATTGTACATTTGAATATAAGGCTATCATTAATAACCGACATTGTGTAGAGTCGCGTAATTATTATTTGGGTTGGTTACATGTAATTTTTAAGTGAATATTGGCGTCATAAAATATATTCAATTAAAATTAATGGTGTTATTTGATTTCATCATAAGAAAAGCGTCAATGTATATAAAATATAGTACGAAATTTACTTTGCATCTTTGATTTGGGCTTTTAAAGCCGATTTTACCAATAACTCTTACAAAAGTAAGAGTTTGCAAACATACAGAGTATACAATATCCAATTTATCAGTTGGTAAAAAAAGTTACTACAATTTTATTTTATGAACTTCAAAAAAAGAAACATAAACATAATAAGATAGCAAAGCGCAAAATAGTTTTGAACGCAACAACATCCACACTACAATCTGTTGCAAAAAATGTACGAGCTAATATTTATAGATTAAGTGAAATTGTCTAATACTTAGCTCTATATATAAGGCCCGTGTTATCCATTCTAATGTTCCCGCGCCATGAGTATAACACCTACAGCCTTAAGGGCGCGCTCTAGGCCAAAAGTAATAACTGCAACGGCGAACTGCAAAGTAAATACTGCCTTATTTCTATGAGTAATAAAGCAGCATTTACTATATAATTCTCCGGCTCTATTCGGCCGGTCCGGAATGAAGAAATGAAGGAAATTCTTTTTTTAAAGGATATTTAAAGGTTATTTACAAAAAATATATAACATAAGCCCTGCCTTATCTATAGTGTAATTATACTAAAAAGTTCCAAGCTTTATTTTAATGTATTACTTGAATACTAACAGTTTATCGTGTTAATTATAGTGATTTGGAGGCAACTTCGCATTTTTTTTCTATCGAGAAAATTGTATGCAATCGTGTTTTTGAGTAACATAGTCACTAGTGTTAATCCTGTAGTTTGCTGCATCTTAATTTGAATTCAGTTTTTCATTAATATTGATATTACAGACGATCATGTAAAGCAATCTGATTTTCGTTGGCCTATAGCGGGCCCTTAACTAATAGCTTTAAAAATCACAAAAAAAATGTAGACAGCCGGAAAAATATAATTAATTTTTTAAATTGACCTTATCAAGGTCAAAGGTCAGAAAAACTTTTTAACATGGTCCGATTTACTGGCATCATCATAGGTCAAACATAAGCACTTATCGACGGATTGCACACGTGCGTCTAGGTCTAGTAAACTATATTTTTCATTTGTTTTATTATGTTTTTAATATATTTGACCATACAGAAGAAATAAAACACATTTCGGCTAAATAAAAAGAACTAAAATACCTCTATGTCAACACAAGTAAAACCTGTCACCTGGTTTTTTGTGATAAAGAATTATGTGTCGACGTAAAAACTTGGTAAATGTAAGCGTATGGAAAAGGATGTAATTGAATATAGAACTCGTTTCCTTTTTATGACGCCGTGAAGGATCTGGCATAAAGATTGGTGAACGTGGAAACATAAGTATATCAGGTATAGGGTCTGCCATACAAACTTGGTATAGTCCGCAACACACAATACCACACACTTATAGTAAAACTAAAAGTGATAAGTTACAAATAAAACTTTTGAAGTAGTCTTATTTTCCATTTTAGCCATTCAGGAAAACTTAAAGCTGGCAAGAAGAACTTATCAGCTTTAATAGAAGCAATGGCATTTACAAATATACATCAAACAAAATTCGTACCTACCTACGTTAAAAATAAATTAGGAAAATGTTCCATAGCCTAAAATAAAAAAAATGTCCTTTGTTGTTCTTTAAGATAATCTAAAATTATTAGGAGTAAACAAAGTATACTTTATTAAGAACGTCATATTAATAATGGATATAGCAAAGAACTGTTAAATATTTCGTTATTGAATTACTGCCAAACCATTAGCTTCGTTTTTTGTAAGTTTCGAGCTAGCTTTTTTGGTCTCTAAAAGTTTGTATTCAAATGCCAATATTGTATTATCAACAGCACATACTTTAAACCACCCGAAAATATATTTATACCCTAACAACATTATGATTTCTTTTCTTATTATAAGAACAAACGGAGTATATTTAAATGAATAAGTAGACGTAAGAAATGGTTTATGAACGAAGAAAAACGTGATTTATTTTACAAAATAGCATAGATTTTGATAATGTGAATAAAATTGTTTTTCTTAGTAAAAAATACTTTTATGTTATGTTTTTCTTACTAAAAACGAAAGAGCTAAGTAATATATATATATCACCGTCTTTTTGCAGCAACCGCCGTTAGTTTGTAAATAATCGAGCGTATTTATAAACCGTCGAAACACTGTAAAAGGGACAATTGGATTTGCAATAAAACGGATGATTATTCGATGATTTATAAATCTCTTCGTTATATTGAACGTATGCGTGTGACGAAAAGCATGCTTCGTGCCGACTGGTTGAAATACGTAACAACGTAAATTAAGTGTGCTTGGGAGTGATTTTAGTGCTAAATACCAGTTTTATCGGTTTGTTCAACACACAAAGTGAAAGTTCATTGAAAATGTGCGAAACGGAGCATGCAGGCGAAGAAATAAACACCAAAAAATGCTAAATAGCTCAGAATTTGTTAATGAACCAAAATTAAATACACTTACTACTATTTAATGCATAAGCCAATAAGATGGCCGCGTACAATAATACGTGTAAGGTACAGTACGGGTAAATGTACACCGTGCCGCGATTGGTGAATGGGATGCGGGTAAGTTCACAATTAAACGTCGCTGAAATCGTTTGTTGAGAAACTCACCGCTCTACAATGATTATTTATAAATAAACGAAACATTAACTGTTTTATTGCAAATCGTACTGCCTGTTCACAATAATTCGGCTTTTTATAAATACACCCGATTATTTACAAATTGGTTCTTGCAAAAAGACGGTGACATTCTTAGATTATTATTAAAAAAAACTATTTTAAAGGCAATTAATCATTAATCCAATTGCTTTTTTCTAGCACAAATATGTAAAAAAAGGAGTTCTTTATTCCACTACTAACTTTAATTTATTTTAAGAATCATTTAAAAATAAATTAAAGTAGTTGACACAATAAGAGGAAATTACTTTAAGCTTTTTGTGAAAAGTCTGTTGAATTTCTACATTCAATTTACGCGAAGTACCTAATATAATCATAGAAATTCCGTCAAGACAACTTTGTTTCAAGCCTTCAACGTTTTTAGCCCAAGGGCTTGTTATATCATTCAAAACTCAGTTTGATTCTACAATTGCTTTTAATGTAACTAAGCAACTAACTGATCCTTTATTTTAAGAACTTCCTAACGTACAGAATTAAGTTAGAAAGTAATTGGACTTAATTTATCAGTTGTCATGATCGGGTGAAAATAGCGAAGGTCGGCGGATGGTGAGTATAGTAGGATAATACTATTAATATTATGAAGGAATATCAAAATGTAGTAATTTGTTCATATATGCTACAAGTAGCGACATCTGTGTTCGTGTAGTGTAACTATGTATGGAATGTCAGATTTCAATAAAGTCAGTCTTTAGTCTGTTGTTCGAATGCATACGGTCGTTTTATTAATAAATACAAAAGCTATAATTTTCCTATTAGTCGACTATCGTGGAGTAATATTGTTTTAATTGGTTGAAGTAGGTAAGGTACTGAACATATTCGTCCGCGTAGACACAGTGTTGTCAAGCCCTTCAAATGCCAAGATTATTACATATTCAACAGGCAGTATCTACCACAGTTCTTTTATCAGTAACGTCCCAGAAACACGCTCCGTCTTACCTAAGCATGCCTGCACAAACCGGTTTGCGCAGGCAAGATGGAGCGTGTAGCCAGGACATAAGGATTGAAAATATCAAGGATGAAAGGGTGAAAATGATGAAAAATCAAGGCAGAAGCTACTCTGCTTTTGTTTTTTTTTAATCTATAAACGTCATAGAATTGTCATTTTGGTTCTTGATAGTCACAGAAAACTCAATATATTTTTACAGAAGTGCGTAATAAAAACGCAATCGTTACCGACCCTCGGACTGGCTAGTACGCCACTTAGCACTGCATATAATGGCCAAATGAACCATTTACTCAAAAGTGTGGAATGACGGAACACAGTCCCCTAGCCCTTTATGTCCCAAGAGAGAGAAATTGTGGATACTGCGAGTAATCTAGTTCTTTCAATCCCTTTGTGAGGACATCCCGAGGTCTTTTGTGTAAGACAATTATCGTTCCGAACATTTCTAGCGTGAAAACGTATTTACGGGCACCAAAATAATATGGCCGAGAGAAGTCGAGGGTTGAATCGCATCGGATTAAAGTTCTTCAGCTGTAACATCCATAGAAAGCGTTTCCGTGAAGCTTATAGTGGAGTTTTGAGTTTGTTGAAGGCAACTACATAGAGATCTTAATCTGAAGTTTGTTATAAATAACTTTACACAATAAACTTCAAAAAGAGGGTAGGTACTTCTAGGGCTTATTGATAGAGTATTTTCTTGACCCCAGGTAAAATGAAATATCAGTGACTGGAAAGGATTCTGAATATTATTACACATTTTTTTAGATAGGATAAAAGTTTTATAAAAAAATATTGGAAAAATCGACTTAGCCACAAATTATGGAGTAGAGTTATAAAGAGACAAGTTCAGATTGGCCAAGTCGATTTGTTACAATATTTTTCTATGTTGCTTTCTATGTTAAAAAATGTATCATAAGTATAAAAATCAAGTACAAACTCTTAAAAATATTTAGTGTTTTATAAAAAAATTCTAGTTGATTGCTAAGTTGTCAGATGAGATAATTAAACAGAGTAGAGTCACATGTTTTGTATTAAAACATATTTTAATAAATACAAATATTAAAGCAAAAGCTATAACCACCAAAAAATCTTTCCACTTCAATAGAAAAAACATAATTCAATATAATTTATTCAGTCGAGGCTGTTAGAAGCACTTATGAACGTCAAACAAGTTACGCCATCGGTTCACAAACCCAACGGCGGGAGGCCTTGTAACGAGAAGAACCGGCAAGGAACACGTCAAGGGCTTTTTTTTCTCCCTGTTTTATTTCATATAAAGTCGTCAAGTTTCACCGCCTTTGTGGTCTAGTGGTAACAACCACCAGTATCAGACCCAGCGGTCCCGGGTTCGATTGTACATATTGTAATTGATTGGGTGGTGGTGGGACTTGTTGTAAGTTTGCCTGGCTAGCTACCACCATCTAATCTCAGTCTACCGCCATAACAACAATGTTTTCAGCATTGTTGTGTTCCAGCAGTTAGAGGTGAGATAACCAGTTCCTCAGTGGCTGAGGATTCAGGGGGAGGCTCGCTTCCATCTTCAGCCTTATCAACACATAACATCAGGTATGATAAGGGTTAAGAGACTCCCGTCGCTAAAAAAATAAAGTTGAAAAGTGACATCGGTAAGGTCAATTTTCAACACAAAAAAATACTAAATAAAAAAGTACATGTCATGGTTATCTTAACCGTAAACAATTTTCAACTCGCAAGCAAGGACCTATCATACATTACAACATTTCTCGTGTTACAAGATGTACTGCAAGCTGTGACTGTACCTGTATGTACTACAGGTCAATATCAATTTATTTAAATAAAAATATTTAAGCACTACTTTAAGACAAGCAGACTGAAGTAGACCCATTTCCGCTGGCGACACCCGTTCAAGAGCATGACGCATGAACCATCCACCGCTTCGCAATCACATAACAATACTCTATTTGTATCCTTTATTCACCCTATCTCGAGAACTAAAAGTGCAATATCACCCTCTATATTTACTCAGAGAATTCCTGTTGCTAATCACAGTACATGCTTGTTTCTCATTACGTACAGTCTCATTAGAACCCTCACACAGTACGTGGTTCCAAAGTAAAGTGAATCTTAAGAGCTAACAATGAATTTCTACTTTGATAGAGGCATGAAGATTAACATACTAGAATTTAGATATGAGAAATATAATTATGTAATGTAGGTACTAATCATTATTATTTGAAGAGGGAATTGTTAATAAAATATTATATTCGATTTAAAGTCAATTGTTTTTTATCATTGACACTATTTAAAAATCGCAATAACTTCTTTATCTAAAAAAAATAATATTTTGTGACAAAAATACTTTTTTCATAACGTTAAGTAGTCGTGTTGTAAGTGTAGGTACTAATGAATTTATCAAAAAATGGCATGTAAATTGAAATGGTGAATTTCATAAAACAATTTCGGTTTGCTTGCAAGAGCGATTGCAAAAGTGCTTTACGTACTCGTAAAACTTAGGAAGGGATAGTTGGGGTGTATTACGCAAAATCCATAAACATCTAGTATAATATGTTTTGGCCGGGACCCCGCATAACTGCGGGGGATGAATATTACATAAAAGCCGATGGCGGCCAAGTCTGTCCACCGCTGACACAGCCACTCGGCTGCCATACGTTGTGGCCATAAAGTTGGCGAGTGTTATAAAGTTTAAGTTCTACGTAAAATAATAAGTTCTATCTTGCATTATTCTTCTGGCACCAGTAGTGTTCATAAATAAATGGGTAAACTAACTAATTTAAAAGTAGTATTTTACTTATTACAAAAATAACCATCGTGCTGCCTCATGTCAGTACTGAGCTGAGAGAGAAAAGTATCCGTTTTCTCCATCGAATCTGATATCTGTATACCATATTCAAATCAATTATATTTAAATCTTATGGATAAGATATTCTCAGTTAAGTAAGAAAAATATATAGAGAGAATGCTGGATATTTCACACAAATACATTTAAAACAAAATTTGACACAAGAATGACAGAAAAATACGTTTACCTTAAAAGACGGCGATGGGTCATATGAGCCGTTATTAATTTATTAAGTTTATACGTTACTAGCGGATCCTCGCGGTTTTACCCGCGTGGTGCCCGTTCCCGTGGGAATATCGGGATAAAATATAGCCTATGTCACTCAGGAGAAATGTAGCTTTCTATTGGTCTAAGAATTTTCTAAATTGGTCCAGTAGTTCCTGAGATTAGCGCGTTCAAACATTCAAACTGAAGAGTTTGATTGTTTTATAATATTAGTATAGATTTATAATTTTGATAAGCATTGAAATATCAATGACATTCTAAATTATGATCTTGTTTTTATAAGCTTTTTCTATGTTTTTAAATCTTTACAAATATAACTTTCTAACATATTTCATGACGGTGGATCTTGGTCACTAACTCAATGAGCATAGCATGACATAGCATGACAGTAGCGAAAATAAAATAACAGCTTCTCGAAAGTTGTCGGTGACGTAAAACTTCAAAATAATTGGTAAACGTAACAAATATAAAACATAATGGAACATAAATATTGTAACTTACTTGCATTTATTAATAATTTATTTCGATAAATAAACGCCGCGTTGGTTAAATGACCCTGCATCGTCTTTCTAGGTAGATGCTATGTGAATTGAATTGTAAAAACAACTATTTTATTAAAAGTCAAGAAAGGATTAAGTATTAGGTATAATAAAAAGTTGAGAATTCATCGAGCGTTAAATTCCAAATTTACGCTAAAATTAAAGAAATCAGTGAATGAGTAATGTAATATGAACAAAACAGGAAAAATTAGAACGTTACTTACATAACAGTCTTCTCTTACTTGTCATTTAAGTTACCAAAGAATACCTATTGTTGAAACCTCATCCCGCTTTTTTTATAGCCGAACCGTGGTAGCTTTGAGTACCTTTTCTTTTGTGACAGATGTCAGCAAACCGAGGGGGACATATTAAAAATGCGTCTCAATGGCCTAAAACGACTCCTCGGTAGACATAAATGAGCTGTCCTTTTTCTTGTGAAGTACGGCTTACTAAGGGATTAATGAGAGCCGAATTTGTTGACCCCTTTACTCGAGATTAAAGTTTTGTATTCTATTTTTAACCTGCTTTTGGGGCTTTTGCTTAGAACCTAATTTTATTTTTCAATGCTTGTCTACTGTGTTGTAGAATCCATTTATCATCTTTAGAGGAAAACGATATTACACGGTATTCTTGAGGAAAGTTTTCGATAACAACTTAAAAGCTAACTGCTTACCTATAGGCCAGGGTGTTGTGACTGCGTTTCTAATATTAATAAATAATAATAATTATAAACAGTAATATCAATTGTGTGCCAAAACTATTTTTTTTAGTATTGCAAAATATTATTTAGATTTAATAGTTGATTGATACTGTTTTTCTCCTTTTCCATCCATAAGGAAGACCAGTGCCCCAGCAGTGGGGACATTAAAAATGGCTGATGACGATGATACTGTTTTGCCTGCAGTGGGTATTTTGGCGAGTCATTTTAGGTATTTAACTAACCAAACCTGCATGCAATAATACAAGTTACGATAATGTCACCACTAAATAATAGACAAATAGTTTATAAAGTCATCGAACTATAACTTAGGCTGTTTAGAGTCGCGCTGACGCACGCTGCCCGTCAACGCTGACAGTCTATGAATGAACTCACTGACCACCATCAGCGCTGATAGTTAAGTGCATACAATTTGGCTGTCAGCGCCGACGATCAGCGTGCGGTCATCACGACTCTAAAACCAGCCTAAGACAAGTCCCGCGCGAAAAAGAGCTTATTCCAAAAAGTTTCAAATTTAGTTCTAGTTCCAGCACTTAATTCATAATTCAATAAAATACTTACGTGTACAAGACTTCGGCTCATCACTTTTGTCGCCGCAGTCGTCCTCACCGTTACAGTATTTGTCCAATGATATGCACTGTCCCGTATCGCACAAAAGTTCACTCAGCCTGCACGGACCCGAAACACTTTTCGGGAACTGTACTTTAGTCACTGGCACCACTATACTCAAGTCCGACGCGTCTATACTATCCTCGTTAACGAACTCCTCATTCAGATCCTGAGGACTACACAACTTTAGCGACAACAGCACTATTATGAACAAGAAGGTTCTATTATTCGTGACATCTTGGAAATTCTTTAGTAAACACATTTTCGTGAAGCCTTTATCATTAAATTTGTATGTTTGTCACAACATTGTGCAGGACGTCAGCTGTGTTTCTCGTATACCTGAAACAACAAAGATACGTAATGAATTAATTTATTGATCCATTAATTAATTACAGAAAATAGAAGTGGCATAACGACTGTTACCCTATATATTGCACAAGAAAAACAAAATTAAATCTAAATGATTCTTCATCTCTTCAGAATATGTTTCTAAAAGAACTTTACTCGCCAGTCACTTTTATCTTGGTGAGTAGGATACACCTCGACTTTAAAGTTAAGGCGGTACCCCCACCGAAAGTGGCGCCGCGTTGAATTTTATTTAATATCGTAATTCTAATTCACAATTTTAATAAAACTAAACGTGGAATTTTTAGAGCCCATAGTCTAGTATTTTTAGACGGTATCATTACATTCCCTCGTAGTCACTGCTAGAAGTAGATAGCAAAACTGCTAAAAGTGGCCGTTTTTGACACATTTGCTATCTACTTCTACGAATGACTATGACGAGATGTAGCGATACCTTATAAAAATACAAGACAATGGGCTCTAAAAATTCCACGTTTAGTTTTATTAAAATTGTGAATTAGAATTACGATATTAAATAAAATTCATCGCGGCGCCACTTTCGGAACTTTAACGTTAAATAAAAGACTACAAGCTCTTTTATTTACTGTTGTTTCTCTATTTCAATACCAATTCAAACCGTTTCCGTCAGTGTCTATTGTTATGCAATAACCGGTATGACTTTATCGATACCTCGCGTTCGTTTTATTAAAAACTATAAAAACTTAACCAGTTCAGCACTATAAACTACTATTTCTCTATAAGCTTTCATTGCCGCGGCTCAATCCGCCTTAAATCATACTAAGTGCATACTCTTGAACATAAATCAGTTTTATGCACCGAAACGTATATTAAATTTCTTTATCCAACCCTGATCTGGCTTACAGGTGTGCACTATAATTTATGGTCGGAGTTGAAGGAAAGGGTGCCTCAATATGTGCCTGCTTGGAAGGGTTTGGTTTAGCACTTAATTGGTGTATTTTATGTATTCCAGGAAAATTTATGGTCTGTTTGCAATACTTACTAGGCGGTCAAATTGAACTTATCATTTTAAGCAGAATAGATTCGTTTCCCTAACTAAAGTGTTCGTGTTTAGAAAACTAAAAATTATCTAGTCAATTGTTTTACTCGTAAGTTTGAAATGAGGTGATTTTAAAATGTATTTTTGTCGATATTAACCCCTTTTGGTTCGTCTTTCAGTTTGCATAAAAAACAAAAAATATCCTAAACAATATCGAACAACTAGACGACTTACACGTTTAACAAATTCGTGTAAGACCAGAAGTGCTATAGACCATACAGTAAAATCATAGCATCAAACGTGTCTACTCCGTTCGCCCGCGATACCTGATCGGGCTCAGATGTGCTTATCGTAATTTATGTCCTCCCCACATGAGTACAATGTGTTTCCTTCCTGGGGTAGATTGAAATTTCGCACTTGTGCCCGCGATATTTACTTTGAGATTTGCCTATTATTACAGCTGTGTTCTTTGCGAAAGAGATACATTTTAATCTCCATAGCGGTTCTGGAACATATAAATTATGTCAAAAGTTAATTAGAACAATGTTGTTGCCGATATACTGGGCGATTAGCACATGTTAGCAAAAATAATATAATAATATTATAAATTTAGATTTATGTTAGTTAAGGGGCTACTCGACTGAAGCGAGATAGTAATGAGAAAAGGATGCGCGCTAGAGCGTGACGAATTTTGTAGATCAGGCGAAAAAACTACAAATCACTACGTAGTAATAACTATAGCGAAAAAAGAGAAAATAAAACTATACGATCCTAAATATAATTGGTGTCCACTAATTAAATCAATTTCCAATAGTATTATGTAACCCTATTTGAGAATAATCTTAAAAATTCGTACTTTTTGGGGTCATTTCGGAAAGAAAAAGTGTCGAGACAAAATCATAAAATCGTGTCTCAAAACTATACAAATTTAGATAAAGGTATGAAGAATTATATATCTTATTACCAGATTTGTAAAATCTCTAACGTCCTACGTCCTATAGTGTTACAGTGACCAGGGGGCGCTGCAGTAAACACTTGTTTTGCAAACCAATGTTACCATTTATCTCTAAAACTACTAGTCCGATTTTGATGCCGTTTTCAATAATAGGTTTTGGTTTGATTGTTGAATGTTCTTAGATAAGTGTTACGGTGACAACTCACCAGGGGACACTGCAGTAAACATTTGTTTGAACAAAAGCAAAACTACTAGTCCGATTTAGATGCGGTTTTCAGTAATGGGTTTTATGTAGTATAATGTACATAATATCTATGCTCTCTAAAAAGTTTGGAATAAAAAGCAAAATATTTTTTTTAAAGCCTACAACGGTTAATTGAAAAGAGATACTTACAATAATTACGTTACTATAAATCCGCAAAACTATAGTTCATTTTATGGCAGCCCCGGACGGATAATTAAGTCCGGGTTTTTTTTTAATTATTTTATCCTTTTACAATTACCTTTAACAATTACACATAGGGGGAATTAAAAAAAATGCTTTTTATTTGGCTTAAAGTGAGGAGAATGCATTAGTACGAGATAATAGTAACTATCAACAAAAACTATCGCGTGCACTATCATCTATTAGAAACCATCATGTCATAAGAACGTTTTGTTTGAATTTTTTTTTAAGTTTTCACATTTTGACACACTTCACACTTTGAAGGCGATGATTGAGCGAAGACGTCACAAAACTTACGTCAAAAAACAAGCTTACTTTAAGAGATTCGTAGTTCGAAATAGTTTGGTAACATTGAGACAATACTGCGCTAAGAAATGACCCCTGCTCATGTCAGTACATCTGCATTAGGAATAGTATTTTTTGGTAAGGCAGCCGAAGATATGAAAGAGACAATGCCATTGTTTTCGAAAACGAATAGTGTTTGCTTAACCCGTATTAGGGGTACTGGGGTCTATATAGATGAAGGCACATACTGAAGTCGAGTTTTAGTGGAAGAAGCCCAAATTCGCAGAAGTTAGTTGTTGTATTTCACCTCATTACAATATAAAACTGTGGTGTAAGTGTAACTCTTATACATAATAAAACAACTTTTTTTTAAACTGTATAAAAAGTATATAGGTACTTTTCTTCTTCAATGTACTGCTTTCTTATCGCATACCTATTCCCGGATACAATAAGGGACTAAATTTTCATAAGCGGCTGTAATCCAACTCCCTTTCGTCGTTCAAATGTAAATTTTCCAAATACCTTCATTTCAATCCTTTGGCGAAATCAAGAATTCAAATCAAGATTTCTGATTCTTCAGTACTTGAGGAATGACTTAGTTAGTCCTTCACCCGCTTTCTGTATTATGGTAATAGCCATATTGTAATATACTTGTTGTGAAGACGTTTGAAAGTTTCATCAAATATATGCATTAGGACTTACATTTCTACGATTATTTTTCTATGTAGTTACCATGATTTTAACTAACAGCCCGATTATATAAGAGACACACATTCCCGTTCCTGTTTGTAAAATGATGTGTTCCGTATTTTTGATCTTTATTTCGCTACCAAAGATAGAATAAATATTATCCTTCTCTCTATAGTAAAATATATCCATAGGTATACTTCTAACTTCTATCAAACTGTATCCATATTATTATTATTTTTTACCAACGACGGTACGGAGACGGTATATGCGTTTTGGTGAGAGTTTGTTTGTTTGTTTGTGCAAACCAATGTTACAATTTATCTCCAAAACTACTAGGCCGATTTTGATGCAGTTTGCAGTGATGGATTCGGATTTGATTGGTGCATGATCTTAAATAGGTGTTACGGTGACAACTCACTAGTGGGCGCGGCAGTAAACAATTGTTTTGAAAACTAATGTTACCATTTATCTCCCATTTTGATGCGGTTGTCAGTAATGGGTTTTGGTTTGATTGGTGAATGTTCTTAAGTAAGTGTTACGGTGACAACTCACCAGGGGGCGCCGCAGTAAACATTTGTTTGAGCAAAACTCATATTAATAGTCCGATTTTGATGCGGTTTTCAGTAATGGGTTTTTCTGGTTCATTCATTCAGTCTTGTTACAGACCAATTTACTTATCGCTTTCTTAAGCGTTTCTAATTCCTCTTTTTTAAATATTACTGCTCGTTCAATTTATGTGAACTCTATGAAAATCCTCTACCAAAATAGACAAATTACAAACAAGGTCGACAGCATGTCATTCTTCACATTACTGTGTTAATATCATATTAAGTTAACATATTAAATTCAATATTATGTTATGTTCAATATTTGATGACCTCTTTGGTAGGGTAATACTTACACCGCTTTCAAGGTGTCGCTTACTCTGAGGTATGAATCCCAGTAGGGGCAAATGTTTGCATGATGAATGCGAGCATTTGTACCTGAGTCATGGACGTTTATAATTATTCCTACACATAAATACTTATATGTATAATTATATGTATAAATATCCGTACCCTAGTATCCCATAACACAAGCCTTACGTTGAGGCTAGATGAAAAAAATTACCGCTAGTGATCAAGGCGATTTTCTTAGTGCAATTTAATAATAGTAAGTATTTTTTGGTGAAAGTGTCTTTCTAAGACATGCTGTTGACTACACAATATTCTTTAATTACTCTACATAAAATTACATATCTTCATAAAATATTGTCAGTGAAAAGTGATTCCGTCTACAAATAGTAAATCCATGATAACCCGACCAGATTCGGAAGTCACTGATATATCAATATGCCGGCAACATGCAAATGACTGTAAAAGCGAATTTATGTTTCCAAATGCAGAGAGCTTACAAAGGGTTAACATTTGCAATTCTATACATGAGCGATGAAGATAATACGGTGAAATGTAAAACCGATGGAATAGTTTGACGAATACATGAGCACTTATGCGGACCGATTTGCACTAGAGTTGCATATTCATGAGATCGATTTTAAGCCTGTATAAATTATTAAATGGTTTTTTATTAGCAAATTTAATTTTAATGTTTTAACTTTAGCGATAACAGCGGTTCGGTATTATATTTTTTTGCATAAACTTTTGTTTTATTTTCACGACTTTTATTTTTTTATTTTGTTTATGTGATATTAACGGACAGGTATTTTTATATTCTTTAAATTGCTTCATTCCGTATACCCTTCGAACCTAAAAAAATTTAGTCTCAAGCAAGCTCGTCTACATAAGGCTTATGAATGACGAGACACTCAACTAATTATTTTCTAATTAACAACCTTATGAATATTAGCATTAGCATGCAAATTGCTCTGTATACCAACATTACAGTGACATTAAGATTATTTGCATAAGTACCTAGATGTATGGCTCCATTTACGCCTATATAATTATACATTCAGTTCTATATTGAATTCGCATAATCGGAAAGCTTAGGTAATAATTGACTGGGATTATGTTCGTATTGTATTTGAGTTATTCAAGGTTTGATCAAGTGAGTTGCAATTGTCAGGACTGAACAAAACGATGATCATTAAGGGCCCGGTGAACTATCAAAATTTGACAAACACGTTTATCAGTTAAATTTCCGGGAGTAAAACGCATCAAACATAGCCCCGCAGACGGTCAAATAAATTTGACAAACACTGAAAATCTGACAGAACTTTTACAGAAAATTTGATCGTTTACTGGGCTTTAGGGTTCACATTACGCCATTATATCAACATCATATGCCCAGATGCCATTATATATTTAAGAAGTCCATCATTGGTAAGGCCTAGACCAAACGGCCTTCCATAAATGAAAAGTTTTGCTATAATCGGCTCGCTCGAAAGGCGGTAAATAGCAGTCGCAAGGCTGTTATTATTTTCTTGTGAAGAGCTCCTTTAGTTAGCTCTTCTGATAACCACGAGAAATAGACCTACCTACGGTATACGGTGATCTATCCGATATCTAGCCGATTATGATATTCAACTGTTTATTTAAATAAAAAATAAATTACAAAACACTGACACTAACATTTGTTTTAAATATCATCTTGAATATTTATGTATGTTAGTCTGTAAGGTATATACGAGCTGTATGGGCCTATAGATGCCTGATTTACGTGAATAAAAAAAAAAGCAATTTGATACTTGCTTGTTTAATTTAGCTAAAGAAAACACTCAAATATAGGTCGGTATTCAATCCCGACGCTATGAAAGTAGATTATCAAAATTCAATTTCGTAGCGGGATGCCTACTTTCGCACTTAGACGATTTTTCAATACTTTCATAGAATCTGTAGCACAGGGCACCATTATTAAAAATTGCATACTTCATTTTGGCTGTATTTATGTGAAGTTATATATTTTGTGAATTACAACGAATTAATTACATAAAAATGTAAAAATATTCAAGCATATTACTGATTTATTTATATATGTATTCACTTGAAATATTTTAAGAATTCTTTAGATTTTTCAGTCTCTAGCAGAATTATTTTTTCCTTTCCAATAAATTTCCTTTTTCAGCTCTATTATTTATGTTGAACAAGAATACAGAATCATCTGCATAATAATAGCTTTTTCCATTCGTATTGTTTTGTGCGCAGCGTGATTTTTACTTATTCATTTTGATGTTTTAAACGAATGAGTGGCACTTTTATTTCCGCTCCACTGTTCCTTTTTTATTTAGGTAATGAAGTATCGCATGATTTGAAAATAGGGTTCAGTTTATTGTTACGTTTGTTGAGAGCTTTTATATTGCAGAATTATGAAAATATTATCGATAAGTTTAACGATTTATTTTAATAGGTTTTTTATTTAAATTATTCTTTTAAATAAATAATAATATAAGCCGAGAGATGCGCGCTAACCAATTTCGGCCTCATTAACACCAGGTAAGCTTTTTTTATTAAAGTAAATTTTATTTTAATACCTAGTGGGATGGCCTAGAATTATAACAAAGTCCTCGGAATTTCGATGAGTCAAATAAAAAAAAAACAAATCAAATCGTGAAAGACACAAATCAGCCTCCCTCAACACAAATTGAGCCATCTATCCAACTGAGCAAGACAATTTGCTGGACAGTGATAAATTAATGAACAAATAAATAAGCGCTGATAATGATCACTGACAAAAACTGCAAACGGGGAAAACGGCGGTCCAGTGACAAATGAAGGAACACTGGAAAAAAATAATTGGCCCATTTAAATTCCACCTTTCCGCCTCTAAAGCCAAACAAATGGACTTCTTTTATTTTATACCCGGATTTGGCATAGTTAGCCACTACAAGCTTGAATATTAATCCGACAGTTAATCACTGGCGCTTAGGGAAACCGTCAAACTGTTGGTAATATCTGAGTTGATGTTATCTTTTGTGACTTAATTTATTTCGTTTATGGCAAGGTGAAAGGTAACAATTAGCATTAATAAGCAGCCAGTGTTCGTTTATTTATACGGATTGTACATATCTGAATATTTACCGGAATATAAATTATTCTAAATGACGCTGAGTAAAGGTTAAACAAAATGAAGTTATAATAATGTTTTAGGTTACAATCTTTATTTTGTCATGTTTGTTTTGTTTTCATATTTGATTTACTTATTTTAAAAATATATTAAAAATAATATAAATGTTTAGAATATTTTGTCTCATTCGCCCGCTAGTAATATATAAAATAAGGCATTCGAAGTATAAATCTGAATTTTATTTGTAAACGACACTTACCTACTCAATTGACTTAAATTACTGGACAAATATATAGATACATATTAAAAATGAAACGTTATTTTAAAAGCTTAGTTGCGTAAAACTATGTTGTTTGAAAACGTAACATCATCGTACTTATTTAACTATGAACAAGTAGTATGAACAAAACATGTTTCAGCATAATTAATAATAATTATTAAGTGTCAAATATGTCATCCCCAACCCCAAAGTCAATATTGACGTTCAGTTACTCGTACCTTCAAAAAAGCAATATGCACATAATCCAGATGAAAATTCGATTTCGTACACAATAAGTTGCATTTTCCGAGGGCATAACAACCTTAATTGATAGCCTGTCGTTACGGCGTGCGGTACCAATGTTAATTACATTTTAATTTATGACCGGCATAAAAGGGCTTTAGCATTGCAATGTTGTTTCTAAAATTAAACGTATTGAATATTAACTAATGCTACTTTTTCGATAATTTTGTTTAGGCACATATTAAATTTTCAAGCTTACTTATGCATTTATTAAAACATTTTTGATTTTAAACTGTTTTAATCTGTAACGGGTTGATTTATTTATTTTGTTTTTAAATTGTTTTCATAATATATACTTACAAAAAACTGGTTAGGGGTTTAGGATTTTTTAATGCACATAAGCAATTGCATACACTGCTCCTGGGGAGCAATAAAAATCAAAGTAATTACTTTAATACCTTACAAACGGATACGGAAAATTGGCCCTCAGTGAATGAGTTATGAACATACACTTCATAATTCATATCATCATAATATCGCTGTAATGCAATCGTTTATCAAACTCTAATATTATTTGTAGGTACAGTCGGTGGAACTTTCCGGTAGATCAATAGAGTTTTTTTGAGAAACCATAAATCGGAAAGTGTTAAGTGAAAGTAATAATTATTTATTTATAAAATGAAATACCTTATATATACCTTATTATACCTTATTTATAAAATGAAGTCCTTATATTTTTTATTGAAAAGTTTTTTTAAGTCTATTTTTTTTGAGATAACTTTCTTCAAAAAAACTCTACTCATCAGCCGGGAAGTTCCCCGATTGTACCTATTTAAATACAATGATTATGAACCAACATAACTTCCCATTAACTTCAAGATTCAGTAATTATATCCAACTAAGGCTCTAAATTGTTGATTAACTTGCGTGCAAATAAACATCGTGGCAGGCTGGCACGAATGCTTCTAAAACTGCAGTAACATGATTTCATAAATTAAAAAAAACGACATCGCTATTACGAAAACCGCTTAAAGGTGCTGTGCTCTTTAAATTTATTTTGTTCAACTTTAATACACGAAAATTAGTAGTTAGGGTTGGTTTCATAAATTATGTAGTCTCGTCTCGTCAGCCATTTTTAATGTCCCCACTGCTGGGGCACTGGCCTTCCTTATGAATGGATAAGGAGAAAAGCACGGCGGAGCTCAAGATAGTAAATTTTTGGTCACCCATCCCGTGACTGACCATTGCAAAACAATCGCAGGCCGAGAGCGCAAAAAATTGCGAAACTGAACTCCTCACTCTTCCTTGCAATTCTATAGTACCGGAATCAAAATGGTAGTAGGTTGTTTTAGATGATAACATGTTTTAATACTTACTATTTAAAATTCAAAATTCATTATCATTTATTCAGTCTAGGCTGTTACAAGCACTTGTGAATGTCAACGAAGCTACGCCATCGGTTCACAAAGCATATAGCGTTACATTCTCATATTTCTTTTGTAAAATGAACAGCTCGTCAAGATTTACACTTTCACTACAGATATCTTAAAGGCGTTTTCAAGGTCAATAAAGTCTGATGTGATTTTGGCTAGACTTATACATAAATTAATGTTAAAATGTTTTATTGCTATTTTAAAACGTTACAGATGAAACAAATATTTCAAAATGCGATTTCACAACCCCACGCTTAAATGTATGTTTCGATACGTGATTATTATTGTCGCGATAATTTGAAGTATGGATTGCATATAACCTAATAACACTGCCGCAGGCAAAACGCTAGTACAATCAAGGGTAATAATTGTTATACGGTTATAACAATATCTCAATTCACGATTACCTAAACCAACTCGATTATCTGTTTACTACTTCCAATAAAAACCAATCCATTGATACAAAATTAGTATTCGATTCGCTTGTACAAAAAAGCTGCGACTGATCATTCAGTTCAATTATGTTCGTCATTAAGTAGGATTCGTTTGATCGGGACATTGACCCCGTTAAACTACACGTGATCTCATGTCATTAACCTGTACATTGGGGTAATGGTAAATGATCTGTAGTGGCTTGTACAGATCAGGGGATGGAATTGACGAGACATTATACTTTAATAAAGTTTTTTTTAACAATGTACCTACTATCAATTTCACAAAAGTTATTTAACTAAAATCTATACGAGTTGGTGGTGCTTTTAAAACATAATTTACTATCAATTTTTCAATCACAAAAGTAATTATCCTAAATCTTTAATTATATAAGTAAGATATACGAATACCGTGAACAATTACATAATTCCTAGAAAACTGTTATGCTAAATCCAGTGAAAATTAATGAAAATTAAAATATTCTGTATTCAATAATTGAGCATGTTACACGCACTTTTCAATTGTCAGTTTTGTCCGATCACTTATTTCAGATTCATTTAGCTGACAAGAAAAAAAATTCTTACTAGCTTTATCAAATTAATCAAGAATTTATCTAATGATATTTACAATCAATATACCATTACTATAAATACAACTAAAGTAGGGTTTGAATTTATGCAAAGGTAGTTTAATCACGTCTTGTGCAACTTAATAAAATAATGCTATGCCTTTCCCCAAAAACGAGTCATAGGTTTAATATCAATATATATATCACAAACATTTGTCGTAGGTGGGGATTGAACAAGATTGAACCCATGGTGCAGTAGGTAGGATTATGTACTACTGCGCCATAGAACCCTTAAAATTAACATATTATAATAGACAACCCCCGTGTGGCTACTTTCCTGGTTGTGGCCACTTTCAACCTCAACGGTATGTAAATAAGGTTAAAATTAAAGTGGGGGCTTAGAGATGTTAAACTTAACCTGCTTTCTACTGTACATAAATATTGCCTATTCTGTGTTTTGCTGGGACTATGAACTCCTTAATTATCCCTTAATGAATAAACATAATTCAAGTGACTTGCAACGAGGGGTTATGAATTATCTCACATCGCGAGCGGTCGGAAAAACGAAAAACTTTTTTGGCAAAGAGTCAAAACTAGGTTGGTAAGCAGGAACGTCGAAGAAGTATTTGCTTCATTATTTTTAAAATGGGACGTTCCGATTCACGCATTCCTTTGAAGTGACAAGTTAATCCATTATATTTTTAATAACTGAGATAGAGAGTTGCTTTGTTTCTTCAGTTTATGTATTTCAATACTTTTAGAGTGAAAATTCAAGAGGTACTAGTTGTGATAAATTTTAAATAGAAAAATATTGGAAAAAATCAACTCGGCTACAAGTGAATTCTCAAATGGGACTCGAACCCACGACCTTTGGAAATTCGGTCCAATATGCTCTAACCACTGAGCTACCGAGACTTGATTTTTGACGAGTTAATTTTTACCAATATTTTTCTATTTAAAATTGATTACAAGTTTAAAAACAGCATTGTAAACCTCTTCCTTTTTTTGAAGTCGGTTAAAAATACAAACATTCAGAAATCATAAAAAGAGGTACTAGTTGTTCACAATCATGATTGGAATGAAAAAAAATACTTAGGTATATGAATCTTTACTTTGTGAGTAAAAATAAGGCAAATGGTATGGGAAGACTGGATTAGCATTTGTTATTATTCAATTAAGAATTTTATAAGTGAGCAAAAATATAAAAAAAATAAATCAACCCAATCAGAGTATCTTGATTTCAGTCTCTTTCTGAATCTATCTTCTTATGTCCTTGGTAAGAATCGATGGTAATATAGGTAGGTAGGTTATAAAGTGATCTTGGTAAGTGTCTTGGTAATATCTCTTCCTATCTGGGGGCCTCACAGTGTTTTCACCAGCAAGATAAGGGTAGATAAACGATAAATAACCTGTTAAAATACCACTTATTTAGTACAGCACTATTTATTGCGTATTAATATTGAAATAAGAGTCAAAATGTTTAAAATATGATCATGTATGTCATCATCACTCAAGTTAATAAGTACATTAAATTTACACATTGCATATTCAATTATGGTTATCAAACCGTATATAGTTGAACAGAAGCAGTAATTTAGTAAAGATCCGATGTGGAATATCGGTTGCGGGTGACAAAACCGTATTAATTAAATGTACTACGCATATTGCTCACTTACATGAATAAACGCGGGGTTACAATTTGCATACACGTCGAGAGGTATGACCTCTTTTTTTATTATTATTCAACTTCTTCTTATTGTGAGGATTAGTTGCCAGTTCTGGTGTCAGAGTGTATCAAGCCGCCTATGAGGCTTCTGAATTAGCTTAACGACTGTTAACAGCCGGGACCTACGGTTTAACGTGCCCACCAAAGCACGACGGCGCTCAGGTGTAATGCCACTTTACGGTCACCCATACGATACCTGGCCGGACCGAACATTGCTTAACAAACGTGATCGAATACGATCAGTCTGTCAAGCGCTGCCACGGGCTACTACTATTCTACTACTAAGTTGAAACTCTTCTTTATGGCAACACTGAGTCACTGACTGGCGGCAGCCATCTTGTTGGTTTTGCTTTGACATTAAAATTAGGTTTGAAAACTTTTAGTGCGTAACAAAAGCGTAACCATGAATTTCCAATGAACTTTGGAAAATAATGTTAAATCCAGTAGCTACCAGTTGCAATAGGAATATCATCTTAATAAGCCCTTGTTCATTATTTCACGAATACTATAATATTTGGTCTGTACAGGTTACGTCATTTCTCATTCTTGGATAGTTTTGTCCTTACATACAATGCAACGTTGTCGCTTCGTCTATACTATTGCTTTCTTTGTTAAAATTTAGATTTTTTTAATAGTTAGGAGAGACTATGCCTAGTTATCTCAACAAAAAGTAAGCTAGATCTAAAAACATATCTGAAATGATAGTTACTTATGCCAGTGTGCCATGTGCCAGTCAATGCAGAGGCAGTTTCACCCTTACTCTTGCGCCCTGTGTTATATAAATTGTATAAATAGTTAGAAGAGTTTAAGTTACAGATCTCTAAACCCTGTCTGAAATTATAGTTACTTGTGCCAGTGGTACCACCTAGGTCACTATAATTAATTACCAGCTCTTATACGATGCTACTTCAAGTTGGAACAAACGCTGTTTATTAATGCTGTCCATTACTCAAAGGCAACCACAGATGAGACTGCGGAGCATAAAACATTCCCTGAATTATATTCATCTTGCCTCGTTAAAGAAAGTTCGAGAAAACTCGACTTCCGTGATAGTTGTCGTTTGTCTGAAGATTTTAATTATTCGTCGAGTTTGAGTTTTATCAAGATCTGCTTTACGTTGATAGCTCGGTTTATCTCTTGCTATTATCCAGTTCGTGTTTTAGAGCGAATTCTCTTCTTTAACGAGTGTGAGATTTTTTTATTATCACCGTAAAGTTTTTTATGATTTTTTATTACCGCATAAATCAGCCAGGCTTCCCAGATTGAAGTTGTAGCGATAATAGAGAACAAAAACTTTTTTATATTAAGGTTTTTTTAACAGATTTATTTGTCACCTTTATTTTATAAAATTGAAATGGAAAGAAAATAAAGGACAAGTTTTTCACTAGTAACGTTTCAAAACACTCACGACCCTTCATTATAAAATGATTGATATATATGGACATATCCTAGACTTACTGCAATTTCAATTAAGTACAATTTAATTTCAATGTTTCCGTTTAACAATAATTTATTTTATGAACACTTATATAAATAGTATTTATTTAATAATAATAAATCGACTCGCGTATACTCTTAAAAGAAATACGAAGACGGTAATTGTAACAAAAATATACCCAGAACTCCAAATATTTATTTGATTTTATTCATTCTATTACAGTAACGTATTACTGTACTATGCGTCTCTATATATTTATGAAATATTACTTGTGTAATAATGGTAACAATGTGTAGGCAGCTGTATTCAACCAATACATCTATGACATGAAATCTCCATTTCTGAAACCGTGTATTGTGACGGTATATTATTATCGTATTACAAAAGCAGCTGTGTATAGATCTCTAGTCATATGTATTTGCTACGTTTGGCGACCTATTTGGCGCAGGGGTACTAAGCCCGCCTTCTTCGCCAGAGAGCCCTGGTTCGATCTCCGGACAAGACAAATATTTGTGTGCATGAACATGTCTATTTGTCTTGGTCTGGGTGTTTAATATGTATAATATGTATGTATTTACAAACAAAATATATAAGTGTATGTTTATCCTTTATCTAGTATCCATAATACAAGTTCTTAATGAAACAATGAAATTGGTGTGTTTGTATGCAAAATATTCATTTATTTATTTATGTTAAGATCAGGAAACGAAGGATGAAATGTTTTCTTCGGATATAATTCTTAAATAAATAACACTCACGTTCTGCCTGAAACTGTAGCGGCTAAGCAACTCTTGCTAGGTTCTTTTATGAGATCGGTAACGCAAATTTATTACTGTCCTTTGACACCTTTGTTTGTGTCACTTTTAACAACACTCTCCAATCCGCATTTAGCCTGTATAGATTAATATCGTATAAATACTCTTTTTTCATCCAAAAAACACGTATGCGCATCTACAGTTAGGGTCTTTAAAGATGAGCCACTAATTACTACAAGAATCTGCGAATCTAAAACGATTTCTCCTTGAGCTTCGAATACAAATTTGATCCTCAATGCATATTCAGAAGCAACAAATATTTTTATCTACCAGTCAAATGCTGCCACAATCATACAAAGTTTTTCGACAATCAATATTAATTGACATATTCAGAAAGATTTATCAATTTCTTTTTTCCCCATTCAGAAGTTCGTAAGACGCAAATGGCTAAAGCATGTCATCCTTCGAAATTCCTATAAGATTGTGCGAAATTAATGGAGCTCTTTCCTAACTTTATTATAATCTTCGGAATCGCCCAACCAGCCACATGATCCAAAT
Source organism: Chrysoteuchia culmella (assembly GCA_910589605.1). NCBI lineage: Eukaryota > Metazoa > Arthropoda > Insecta > Lepidoptera > Crambidae > Chrysoteuchia > Chrysoteuchia culmella. The sequence goes on along the minus strand of OU342651.1, from coordinate 11,182,540 downwards.
TATATGGACGACGGAGAAAAATAGATCGACATTTTTCATCGGAAAACTTCCATCAGAAACTTGAGCAGAAGGTACTTCGTGTATTAATAAAGATATATTTTGAAAACTTAATTTGGGTAAGATCGTGAGTTATAGGTTTATGATTTATCAAGATAAATTATTGGATGGGTACAGGTAATGTTACTTAATCGTAAGCAAGTATAAAAATAGCATTAAAAATGCAAACATTCAATAAACATAAACTGTTACTTACATTTAAATTAGAGTAATAACATGCTTATTATAGGTATATTATTAAAATCCTCTATAATACTTTTATTCCATTTTAAGGGTTCCGTGCCTCAAAAGGAAAATACGGAACCCATATAGGATCACTTCGTTGTCCGTCCGTCCGTCCGTCGAACTGTCAAGACAATTTTTCTCAGGAACGCGTGGAGGTATCAAACTGAAATTTATATCTAATACTCAGGTCTACTGTCCCTTGTAGCTGTGAAAAAATCAAACTTCTAAGCCAAAGCAATAAAAATTTGGTACGAAGTAACTTCTTATAGTACATATAAAGGAAAAATTGCGAAAACCTTAAATTTTTTGTTACATCATATAATAAAAAATATTTTTGAAAATTTTAAACGGAACCCTCGGTGCGAGAGTCCGACTCGCACTTGGCCGGGTTTTTTTTTAAAGTGGCGCACACTGTGTTACAGCTCTTGTTGTAACCAGCAAATACGATCCCATATGGAATCCCTTTTTACGTTTAAGAAAAATGTAACTCATAATAACGATGTCTTCTCATGAAATTATGATTCTCATTACCTCCGTTATCATTACATAATTCAAAAGGACTCGACTTAAATTTATTCAAAATTACCTCGGTTTTGTTAGCTAAAAGTAATGTAATACCCTTTTTTGTCAAACCTTTTATTCTTGTTTTTAGATAAAGGGAGGAATTATGTTATACAAGACCCCTTTCTTGTATCACCGTATGAGCAGTTTAGATATATTCAAAGAGTAGCATGAAAATAAAAGTGTCTACGACGAAGTACTTTTGGTACCATTACGCCCGAATGACTTTTTTAATATTTAAAATATGAATAACTAGAATGAACAAACTTATAAATTGTTTGTAACAGAGTATTACTAATACTATTCGCTGAAATTGAAAAAAGTAAGAGCTGTTTAATTTTTAAAAATACTGAAAGTAATGTACGTAAAGTTTTCATAATGTTGAGATCTACAAATTGACAAGGTTAGAACGAAAATTTTGCTAAATCATAAATGTAAGGAGAATCATAATTTCATGAGAAGACACCGTTATTGTGAGTAGGTTTTTTTCTTTAACGTAAAAAAGGGACTCCAGATTATATCTATGATACTTATCATCATTGATACCTATGTGTTTATCATAATCCTAACTAAATTATTATAAATGCGAATGTGTGTTTGTTTGTCCTTTCTTCAAGCTCTGACTAAACTAACCAATTGATTTTTGGCATAGAGTTAGTTGAAACGACGGAAAGTAATATAGGCTTTTTATCCCGATAATCCTACGGGAAGGGGAACCACGCGGATGAAATCGCGGGCGGAAGCTAGTAACATAGTATATCTCACCATTTTCTTTGACTACACATGTTTTGAGGACTACACTAAGTTATTATCGATACTCTTGTGACCAAAATATTTATCCGTCTGTCTTTAAACGTGACATAGCCATATGTTTCAAATTTTATCATAAAAGGCATAGGTTTTACTACAAAAAAATGGAATGGAATGAAAACAAAAGTTGTGTTAAATCATTAGGCGATATAATTATACCGTGTCTTTCTTCGCATAAATATTATGTAAAGAACATCAATGAGGTACAAGCACTATTAAAATAAGGAACATTATTAAAGGCTCATATTTCAAATATAATAAAAACAACAATAAATGCGATATAGAAATAAACAAGGCGCTCAACAAAATATCTAAAATGAAAACCACAAGCTTCTGTTTTTTCTAAACAATATACCATCTATTAAGAAAAACAAGGAGCGACGTAGCTTTATCAGCAACGTTTATATTTTTCCACCCACTTACATCTATCAACGTAACTTAGATTACTGAACAAACAACATTCAAAAAGGAATAAACAGAGCATTGAGGAGCCATGAAAGGCCACAATTTTCGTAACAAACGGAATATGTTGGACTCGCTTCACTTGTTCGCGGCAGTATTGTATTTTGTTGGGGCCGTCACTGTGTTTTCGAGCATTTGTTTCCTTACGAAACGGCAGTTAGGAATATTTATTGGATGAACTTGTGGCGTGACGTCGCTTTTTAGCCAATTGTACCCATTTTTGTACAGTCGTACCGCACTTCGGACTGAAATATCGGAGGTTATAAAAGTTCTCGATCGCAATTCCGATTGTTCACTATTTTCCTGCTTCTAACTGTTTGAGTTCGAATAGTTATAGCCGATAGTTCATGAATAGTAAATATTTAAATCAAATATGGTTCTGAGCAGCCAATAGCATCAATTTTATTGCTCATTTCTAAGCCATTAAACTTATGGTATTATGAATACGTATCAATACGTTTATATGTTCACAAAGCCACAAAAGTGTGATGGTTGTGATACTCTTTCTTACTCGTATTTAACATTTCTCTACCGGAGCCGCATCTTATTTTTAAGAGTAATAACCTCATACACCGCCTTTGTGGTCTAGTGGTAACAACCACCGATAACAGACTCAGAGGTCAAGGGTTCGATTTGGTTTTAGTGGACTTTTTGTGAGTCTGCCTGACTAGCTACCACCATCTGATCTAACTCGGCGCCATGACAACAGTGTTTTTTTATTTTAATAATAACTGGGCAGGCATTTGACCATCATCGTGCTTAATAAACAGGATGTGGTCTAAGGTGTTGCATGCTTGCCCAGGAAATGCCTATTCACTCTCGCCTTGAAGAGGCCAAGGTTGTGTGAATCGGGGAACACATGAGCAGGCAGCGCATTCCTTTCTTTAGCGGTTCGCATAAGAATGTATCAGCAAAGCTCTTGATACAGACCGTTGGAATGTCAAAGACGTACTGGTAATAAGCTACCCTGCGTCTGGTACCCCGATGGTGGAAAGGAGCTAAAGGAACAAGATCGTGCAGTTGTCTCGCACACTCTCAAAAGTTTTCAGCATTGTTGTGTTCCGGGAGTTAGAAATTAGATAGCCAGTTCCTCAATGATTGAGTATTCCGGGAGAGGCTCGCGTCCATCACTTATCAAAACTTAACAACATGTATGATGAAGGCTGAGAGTATCCCCGTATTCATAAAAAATAAATACATCATTCATACAGCATTAGGAGTTTATTACACTACGTTAATTTATTATAAGATCACTAATAGTCCAGAGAGTATTTCCTGCGTATAATGAAGAGGAAAACAATATCCTATTATGTGACTGAAATAATTGATGAAGTGACGAAACTATTTATGGTTCTAGTAAAAATTAACGACTTTTCTATTACGACATTTGAAGCCTCTTCTGTTTAATTATTAAATATCCATTGTCCAAGAATTTTTTTTTGTAGCGAACTTAATACTTAATAAATACGACGAGTAGGTAGTAGTTCTTTGGGGTTTCTAGTTCAAGAATATTAGTTCCTTGAAATTGGTTGGATACTGGCGTGTAGGTATGTCCTGCTTCCTTTGAAAAATCTGTTTGAAAGTCCAATCTGATTGATAATCTAATGTTTTTTGTACTTGCTAATCTTATAAACTCCCATGCTGGACCAGGTGTTAAAAAAACATAGAATGTGCCAGCTGCTTGGTTTGCTAGTGCAGATAGTAAAAGTCTATCTACGGACAAGGTAGATAAACTTTTACTATTTGTTTCCGGGATTTAGTTTCGAGATTCAGTCAGTCAGTCTATTCTCGCCTACAGGCCGCAATTTTCAAACGATTTTGATGAAATTTGGCACACATGTTCTTTGATTTATTTAAGAAATTTTGTCGACCGAGATTTTAGATTGGGGGTAAAAAAGAAGGGGGGAAGTTTGCTGTATAGTTATTTATCGACGGATTACAACCAAATTTTAGTAGAGGCACACTACGGTCCTCAACAACAGACTCTTCTAGGACTAAGACCATGGGAACGGAAGTAATCACTAAAACTTTTACCCTTAATTTGCTTAAAAGAGGTAAAGGCTACATAGGTAATAAGCCTTTTGGAAAATTTAAGCAGGGCCCTGTTTTATAAAGCTTGACAAGTTGACAATTTGTAAACGAAGCTCGAACATACTTTTTATTCACTGATCTACGCAATTTTGATGTCTGTCGTCATTGCAGAAAGTAGGTTTTCTATAAAAAGCAATCATGCATTATAAAGTTATCTTTTTTAAAATCCTATTAATAACTCTTTCGATCATGTGAAAATTTATAAATGAAAAATTACTGTCACTCCTCATCCTGACACGGACCAAGTATGCCTATCAAAAATGTGCGACAATTTGACAAATATGTAAAATTTTCCGATTACAAATATGTCGGACCAAATGTTTTATAAAACGTTAAATTGAAGAATTGTCGCGACAATTTGACAATAATGTCGGCTTTTTCTATAGCACCAATGTTATAAGAAACGTACAACCGTCAAATTGTCACCTGTCACCTGTCGCTGACAATTGAAATCTTTATGAAACAGGGCAAAGGGGAAATTCGATTTCAAATTGGACTTTCTTCGTTACTTTGTTGTGCAAATTACCGCCCTAATTTTGCAAGCGAGGTCTACTGTTCTCAGTGTTCTCACAGAACCACTAGTGATGTCTAGACAACCCCGCAAGGACTTTATAGGTATTGCGGGTAGGTATTATGTACTCACTAAATCTATAAAACCCACTCCACAAGGGACTCCACATTGTATAAGCCTCGTGACATGTGTATCGTTTACCTATAGAAAAATTCTAAAACAACACAAAAACACACAGTCAAGTTCGTAGATTAGAATTTATCGTATTCATCTCTTTTTTATTATGTCCCTTTAATTGTATGGTATTTATTTATTTAATAAATATTTTTATTTCAGTTTTAATAATAATATATTTGTATTTTTATTGTAGGTTCTATTTTATTATATTAATTATATTACCATGTATTTTCATTATATTTTATATTTTGTTATGATTTTTGTATTTTACATTTTTCAATGCTATTATTTTAAATAGAAAATATTAAAAAAAAATCAACTCTACTACAAGTGAATTCCCAGATGGGACTCGAAATCCGGTCCAATGCTCTATCATCTATTTGGACCAGATTTCCAAAGTTCGTGGGTTCGAGTCAGTGAGTGAGTCGAGTGTTGCCATTTATTTCCAATACTACTATTCCGATTTTGATGCGGTTTGCAGGGATGGGTTTGATTGGTGCGTGTTATTGTATAGGTGTTACGATGACAACTCACCAGGGGGCGCTGCAGTAAACATTTGTTTTGCAAACCGATATTACCATTTATCTCCTCCTAAACTACTAGTCCGATTTTAATGCGGTTCGCAGTGATGGGTTCGGGTTTGATTGGTGAATATTCTTAGATAAGTGTTACGGTGACAACCCACAAGAGTGCGCTGCAGTAAACATTTGTTTGAGCCAAATCCTAAATTAATAGTCCGATTTTGATGCGGTTTACAGTAATAGATTTGGGTTTGATTGGTGAATGTACTTAGATAAGTGTTACGGTGACAACAACTCAGGGGGCGCTGCAGTAAACATTTGTTTGAGAAAAACCAAAACTACTAGTCCGATTTTGAATTTTCAGTAATGGGTTTTATTTAGTACAAGGTGCATAATATCTATGCTCTCTAAAAAGTTTGGAATAAAAATCAAAATTAAAAATTTGGAAAAAACCCACGACGGTTAAACCGTAATTGAAAAATGATAAAATAATATAAAAACCTCCGACTTAATTATCCGTCGGGTGCTGCGATCGCTATTATAAATTTCAGCATGAATATAAATAAATCTTATTATTTACGGTACTATAAAACTGCAAAAGTATAGTTCATTTAATGGCAGCCCCCGACGGATAATTAAGTTAGATGTTTTTATATTATTTTATCCATTTTCAATTACGGTTTGACCGTCGTGAATGTATTCACAATTATTTATTTTGTTTTTTCTAATTAAAATTTATCAAAAGTATAAAAATAGCATTGAAAAATGCAACATTTCAAAAATTATTGGCTGTTGTATCTTAATCGATCGTTAAACAGCTGAAAAGATGTTTCTTTCGAATCCAAGCATATTCCTTGCATTGATGTGACAACGCTGGCCTACAGCGTATTAAAAATATAAAAGTATATTTTATCTTTTTGCCTAAAGGTTGACTGGCAGAGAATACTCGTAGTATTAAGTCCGCCTTTTGTACCCAATACATTGTGTATTTTGTACAAAGAAGTTAAATAAATAATCAAACGTTATAACGATTAAACGATTGCCTTGGTGATCCATATCTCTCAAACATATAGCGATACCCCACAACACACTCGGCAAACCTCGTTTGACAATTCCGAAACAAAATGTCTTCTTTGTGTTAATCGGGTGGCCATATAAAGTACACTCCACAAGGGACTTCACATTGTATAAGCCTCGTGACATGTGGCATTGTAAAAACATACAGACCCTCTTAATCCGGAAGCCGTCACTCATTTACATAAGCCCAGCCCCAGGAAGATGGGTTGTAAACTTTAATAGGACCCTGATGGTTACCATGCAACATTATCGGATGGACAGATTAATCGGATTTCGTTCGGTTTTTTTGTAAAATATTTATACTTTTTGAAAAGAACAAGTGAAAACAATTCTGTCAGGCGACGCCGCATTTCATGAAATAGACGATCAAGTTTTTGATGGAAGATTTTCTTCTTTAGTGATAAAACTTAACAGTCAAAAAAATTAAGGCCCAAGGGTGCGGGTTCGCACCAGTGGTACCAGTGGTTTTTTCTTTTATGTTTTCTTCATCATCATCATCATCATCATCATCAGCCTGTCGCAGTTCACTAGCGTTGTAAAATGCAACATTAAAAAGTTCTACTTACATGGTTGTTTCTTCCTAATCGATAGTAAAACTATTGTAAAAATGTTTCTTTCGAATGCGAGGATTTTATTTCTCTCACTGATGAAACAACGCTGGCCTGTTAGCCAGCGCCACCACAGCGCGGAAAGAGCTGTTTACTTACTAGAAAATTTCGACGAGTCCTCATAAGTCTCGATAGCATAATTGCTAATGCATTGTGCAGGAGTCCTAAAGGTGCGGGTTCAAGTCCCGTCCGAACGATATGAGACCAGTATTTTTTTCTAGTATATTTTCTAATTTACATTTATTGCAGAAAAATATTGGATAAAAACAACTCCGCTCACAAGTTATTTTCAGGCGGGACTTGAACCGGAAATCTTTGGGTATCCGGCCCACTGCTGTCCCAATTAAGCTACCCAGGTTTGTCAGCAACCGTCAAAATTCAAACACTCGCCTACAGCGTAAATAAAAGTAAAAAGTATTTGAAAATTTCAACGGTTGCTCACAAGGCTCGTTACATTATTTTACTTTTATAAAGAATTTCTTAAGAGCTTTTTTTTAGACGTGCTATTGACTGTACCAAAATTCCGCATCATTATCTAATATATAAAATTCTCGTGTCACAGTTTTCGTTCCCATACTCCTCCGAAACGGCTTGACCGATTCTCATGAAATTTTGTGAGCGTATTGAGTAGGTCTGAGAATCGGCTACTATCTATATTTTATCCCGAAATTCCACGGGAGCGAAGCCCCGGGCACAGCTAGTAATCTATAATATTATGACCTGTTAAGCGCAGGGGTACGCCTTCTACGCCAGATTTCCCGGGGTCGATCCCCGGACAAGGCAAATATTTGTGTGCATGAACGTGTCTATCTGTCTTGGTCTACATATTAAATATGTATATTAAGTATATGTATTTAGAAAAAAAGTATATAAGTATGTTTATCCGTTATCTAGTTAGTATCCATAACACAAGTTCTTCATGAAAGTTAACGTGGGCTAGATAATTGGTGTGATTATATGCAATTTTTTTAATTATTTATACTCAATAATTCACCAATACTTTCAATACTAGAAATAGGATTAAATTCTTGCTATTTCCGTCCCTATGTCAGGCGCTGAACGAGGATCTCCCTCCGAGGAGCGCATTCTACCTGAAAGCTAACAGGTAAGTAAAAACTTAACCGTTTATATTTTTGTTACTTTTTACTTTTATTGGGTACTCGTAATTAGCTCGTTATATTATTACTGGTATTTAAATAACCTTTCGTATTGTATTTTATTTATGACTAACGAAATAACTGACTGATAATAATATCAAAGACTTGCTCTCATTCAAGCAAGCCAGACCGGTATAATTGGCACACGGGAAAAGATAAGCTACCAAATTAGGACGACGCGCTTAAAGCCTTAATTCCTTTTTGTTAGAGGTCAATATCCCTAAGCAAAAAGAGTTCAAACTCAAAAGCTTATATTTACCAAGATAATGTTTCCGTTTTACGGCCAATATATTTATCTGGAACGCTTTATCTCACCCATACTATCCACAAACTGGGTCGTTTCGATATAATTTAGCTGGCACGTCGGTTGATATGTGTGTATCACTTCTAATCTCGTATTTTTACGTTCTTGTTTTTGGGATAGTCCCTTGAGGATGTCTGGTCAAGGCTTATTTTAAGACCATTCGATATATTTTAAGAATGTCATAGCAAGGTTTTATTATTGGTTGCTAAAAACAGTGATTTTCATAGCAGTATTTCTTTAATCTGCCAACACAAATTGATTTTAAAAAGAAAATATATTTAATTGTAATCTGCTAACGTTAAGCATTTACTAGTCAGACTTATGTTTCTGTATAAAGACATTTTCATGTATTGTACAGTACAGTACAAAAGTACGATAGGAATACCTACACTTGCACTGCAAAAACTGCCGCTATTACCAAAGATCAAACTGCAAAGCCTCACATGCTATCGACTGTACAAATTAAGGCTGGAATCAAGGCATTTAATTTATCTAAAACACGTTTGCTCCTAAAAATAGGCGGCTGTACTTTGAGTGTCAAACTACGGTCCTAATAAAAATATAAATATGTATGAAAAGTTACTTTAGCTAGCTCATATCAAAGGCCAGTAATTTATTTAGTATAAGGTTGTTATACTCGTACAATACGAGATAGATGATAGTTACTAAAACAAGTATTAGGCTTAAATTGTGATGTGTGATAAAAGAGATGCGAATTCGGTGTAGTATCGATACGGGGAACCGAATGTCTTATAATATTTATTCGATAAATAACAAATGGGTCATAGAACAAATAAGAGAAAAAAAAACAATAAAAAATCGCATGTGCAAAATATTCTAATTCGACTATAAATGCAAAAGTATGTCAGTTTGTTTGTTTGTTACTCTTTCACGCTAAAACTACTGATCGGATTTGGATAAACTTTTGGCACCGAGATAGTAGATAGCCTGTTTTAAAACATAGCATACTTTTTATCAGACATTCCCACGGAAACGGGAATCACGCGGGTCAAACCGCGGCAGCCGCTAGCACAATAAGTAATTCAAAGGGTCAATTAGTCACAATCGTGTCTCAATTGAGCAAAAGTATTTTTACACTTTTAACAAGAACTCTATAATTGCGACATGATTAAGATACAATCATGAATAACGTTAAGGCGCTATACGACTGAAGCTAGACAGTAATGAGAAAAGGACGCGCGCGGGAGCGAGACCGACTTGACAGATTATTCGAACAAACCACGGAATAATTTGTGGTAAATAACCTATAGCGATTTAAAGAGAAATGAAACTACACAATGCTAAATATTATTGGGTGTCTACTAACTAAATCCATCTTCAATAGTTTAATGTAACCGCATTTGTAAATAATCTTGAATTTTGGTATTTTTAGAGGTCATTTCGAGAAGCAAAAATGTCGAGGCAAAATTATAAAATCGTGTTTCTGGTACATCACAAATCTTGATACAGGTACAAAAAAAATTATATCTTATTACCAAGATTTGTAACATCTCTTAACCATTCTCTAGTTTTATATTAAAAAAAACATACTTAGTTATCGACCCCATGTTTATTTTAATCTAGAAGCGAGATATTAGTATAGGGAACAAGGGCTTTATCACAGTGACCTCAGAACTGACATTTGGAGTAATTTAACGAAAAAAAAACAACAAACTTGCAATTTAAACCCACACTCCTATAAACATGAAATCGTTTAAAGACACGAGCGCTTCCTACTTCACTCCCTTGATCCTGTACATTATCTCTGTCAATACTCTGAAATGGAAGAGCCATTTTAGGAAAACATTTTGCTGTATCGCGTGTACTGTTATATTAAGGGCCCATGTGGGACACATTATGCGGAGATTTCTTATCCCACAACAGCCTGTAATATAGGTATGGTTGAAGTAATGTGCTTGGTTATCTCGTTTTTTCGCGGTTGCGATGGGAGGCGTTCATTCCTACGCATAACGACATAAAGACTTTTGTGCTTGATTATACCTTTAATTTTGTTTTGAAAATGGTTTGATGTTTAACACATAAATATGCACTCTAAAGTTACTATTTTAAATTAAAACATGTGAAATTTTTATGCCAATGATAAAAAAGTTATTATATTCTTATCATCAAATGATTAAAATAACTTTATCCCTTTTATTTTTTTATTGATGATAAAAGAAAAATGTTATACTGTAAGTAATAGATATAACTCAGCCGCCATTGTTACTGTAATCAGTTTCTTACAAACGACCTATTTTTCGTTAGTGAATGAAACAATATTTTATTATTTTTTTTGCAACATTTGGAAAAGATTTTCATTTAGCATTAATGGCATTTTGTGGATTCTACTGCGAATATTGAGTGAGTATGAATCATCAGAAACGTTCAAATCGCCACTGTGTTTTCGCTGGTCTCGAAATACTTTTACTCGAAAAATAATAAACCAATTTCAAATTTAAAATATATACTCAAGAATCTAAAATCGCGTTTGATCTTTAGGATATTTTTTAAGTAATAGTTTTTAGCATCTGGCTACAAATAAGCGTCTATTGTCATTCCCCTTCATGTTCCAATAAAATAATCATTATTTGAACAAAACCCATCAATAGACTTTGACTACAATGGACATTGATTATTTTGAATTCAACACGAGATTAATAGAGGGTTTTCTATTTTGACGTTATTTTATATTTTATTCTGTTCAAATATTCACAATGATCGCATTTGGCTCCCTAGCTTAGATAACCCTTGATCCTATTACTGGGTATTCCAGAAATGACAGCCACTGTATAAAGTCATTAAAAAAAATTGGAACTTCCTTTTTACAATTGAAAAACTATTTTATATTATTTTTAATCTATTAAAATTAAGTAAGAAAGATTTTATGTTGTATTTTTATGATCTCCATAAAAACACTGAGATTGGTAATACCCTGAGCTGGCTGAGCCTGATTTCCTCGTACAGTGTATTCCAGATCCTGATACAAAAGTGACTTGCAAGATTTACTGTGGCTACAATACGATTGTGTCCTTAAGATGGTTCAATATATGTGAATACCAGAATAGATCGAAAGTTGACAAAAGAATTTAAATATAGTGACTTCCCCAGATATGTCATTGAGTAATATATTCCTGTATTTTTTAAGCTTGTTGTCGCATTGGTTAGCGCTTCGGCTTACGACTGTGGCTTTTGCAATGAGTGGTTACGGGATGGGTGACCAAATATGTTTAATATATTTTCAAGCCTGTGCTTCTAAAGGCACGCGTACTGTAAGTCATTGGTTCCGTTAACGTTTGCAATCGTTAATTCCCATTAGGCCTATTAACGGTTTTCCATATCTATCCACAATACCCGATTTAATAATATGGATATACTCGTACGGTTCTCGAAAGCTATGCCTGCGAAGACATTAAAAAAAAGGTCAAGATTTTTTTTTAAATCTAAAAAATCCTATTCTTACTATAAAAACGTCCGAAACCCGGAACGGAAAACGGAGCTGGGGTTCACTGTGCCTTAATCCGTTTCGCCGACCAAGCAATTATCTACGTGAAATAGTGTTCGTATTAGAAGCACTTACTTTGTAGAGGCTTAAATAGGATCACGTTAACTGCAACTAGCTAGTGTTGTTCGTAGAGTAACAGTATTAGTGCAATCAGCAGTGCTGCGGGTAAATAAATAACATCTCTTTTGCTGAATCGACTGATTTCTTATCGCATATTTGTTATTAGAAGTTTTGCTTTGTAGTCCCAGTTGCCATCATTATTATTTATTTTTTTCTCTTACTATCGCATAATAAGACTTCAAAATCTTGTGTTGTTTAATGAAATACTGTTCGTAGTTTGTAGAGGCTTACATAGAATCATGTTAACTGCAAGTAGCTAGTGTTGTTCGGAGAGTAACAGCATTAGTGCAATCAGCAGTGTTGAGGGGAAATAAATAACATCTCTTTTGCTGTATCGGCTGATTTCCAATTGAAGTTCTGCTTTGTAGTGCCAGTTGCCATCATAATTATTTATTTCGGTCGCTTACTATCGCACAATAAGATTTCAATATTTTGTGTTGTTCAATGAAATAGTGTTTTTATTAGAAGCACTTACTTTGCAGTCTTAAACAGGATCAAGTTTACTGCAACTAGCTAGTGTTGTTCGGAGAGTAACAGCATTAGTGCAATCAACCAGCAGTGCTGCGGGGAAATAAATAACATCTATTTTGCTGAATCGGCTGATTTCCTATCCGCATTGTTGTTAATAGAAGTTTTGCTTTGCAGTACCAGTTGCATTCCCATTTTTTTTATAATTGAAATAAATCATTATCTATAATATCGCACAGTAAGATTTCTAAATTTTGTGTTCTTTAATTTGATTGATACCGTACACGATCACAGTATGACAATTAGTCACTTTTATAATGAAGACTTGTCGACCATAGAAAGGTAATTCTATTAATTTGTTTGGATACTAGGAGCGTGATCAAACAAAGAAATGAAATTATTTTCAATAAAGCAGCATCATCAGAAGTAATTTTTAACAAAATCTATTTATTAAAAACTTTAAATAGCAGAAAAACTTTATCTCTACTTACATAAAATTGAAACGTTCACGTATGCAAACGCTCTTCTACTTTTTGGCCAAACAAAATACTTATTTCTTATGCAAGGCTGGAAAGTTAGTTATTAGTGGCGAGTTACCTCTATTGAAATCCTGAGCGAAGTGAGAATTTCAAAGGTACAAGACGCTAAAACTTTTCTGCCGAGCGCAACACAATTTTTCACCACACAACAGCGAGGAACATTTTATGGTTGTTTCCGCGATCAACTTCCGGTAAAAAAATCTTTAAACATTTAGTTTAAACTAAATATCCCTTTTTCTTGTTGTTTTAATTATATAAAACACTAAAATATTGAAAAAAGGGAGTATTATAGTTAATTCAAAGTTATTTGAAGTAGGAATATATTGTTACTTAAAATAACTATAAAACGATTCGGTAATTATGTTGACATTGACATGAGGTACGAGACAAAAACAATTGAAAAATAAAGGTATATGTCACGTTCCGAAATCCAATAATAGGTTGTGAAATCTCACCTAGCCTAATATAAATTCTTATAACAAATTGTTTAATCTTATTGTTATTGTTTTTATGATTCAATGAACTAAAATAATATAATGAAACCAAAACGGAGTATTATAATTAATTTAAAGCTATTTGAAATAAGTATATAATGTAACAAAAAAGTCAATAGTGCGATTCGGAACGCATTATGACACATTTTTAGGTATTAAATTAAAAAAGTAGTTCACCGCGCTAGGCCGCTAAATGCCATTTTCTACGCGTAAACTGAATGACAAATCCTCCTTTTCCGAGCGTGTGAGGTGAAAAAGTTATTCATTCAACAGCGCAACCGCAAAGTCCTGGATATATAGTTCAACTCATTAGTATTCATGCCTATTGGGTGTATTTAAAATTCAAATAAAGTTTTAACTCGCGTCCTCCCCAATTCGTGCCGTTTGATTACTATTTTGATTACAAAGGGGCCGATTCATTCACAAACGAGGGGTCCGTATACGGTCAGTTGATCAATATCCAACCCACAAGGGTTCAGTAATAAATCTTATTCTAATGAGAATAAGGGTGACGGACAGAAAAATAATCACTCAAATTTGTTATCGTCACGGTTATCTATTCAGTGTCATTATTGTGATGAATATCGAATACTTCTAATACCACCCATTTAGTTATGGAAATAGTTTTATAGGGTATAGTTGCGGTAACGATATATTAATAACTGCTCTTTAATATATTTTTGATAAGATAACACAAGGAAATACAACAGAAAATGATTCCTCACCAACGCCTCAAACAAAGCTTATTCTAAAGAAATGGAGACGTCTCTTAGATTTCTATTTTCCGCTTTGTTTAATTTTTTAACAATCATCTTGTTTCATTTATACAAAAAGATATTTTTAATACCCAGTTCACAATCACGCAATTTCAAGAAGTTGAGACTGTATTAGATATTGTATCGAATAGACCAAACTTATGAACAAGACCTAAACAGAGCTAACCTTTTCACATTTACAACCACTTCGTTTTCAAATAGGTCGTCAAAAAGTTTAAATTCATGTCTCTCGCCCTTTAATAGCCGCAGGCGGTTATCTCATCTAGTTCCTATGTATCTACGATCAGCTCGTTTGAAATCACTTTATTGTGTTTGAACGAGATTAAAAGATTGAATATTTAATTTTGAGCTTCTCCCCTCTTCGTATTGACGATCTACAAATTACTTAGCCATACAAACTGCAGCTGGTTTGTTTAAATAATATCTTTTGAACGCAAAGCGACAAATTTTGATATAACTAATTGTGATTTTTAAAATTTGGTTTCTTTGTTATCCTTGAGATTAGCATGTTATCTATCTTAATATAAATTGTAGAAATAGTAATGAATGTTTGCATTAAAATTGTTTTTAATAGTACGGTTACAAATTATAAAATCTTTAATCCAACAAATGTATCTAAAATTCGTACTTATGGATTAGCCATTCTGTATTATGGTTATTATAAGCTTTCAATAACACGTCTTTTTCCAGCTTTGTAGCCTTAATCTACAAGAACGCGGGAGTGATGGGTTTGAGAAATATATAAAGTCGTAAGAAAATTATTAATTGACTACAACATACGGCTTAATATCTCATAGAAATATATGGATTTATTTGCTTAGTAAAAACCGGCCAAGTGCGAGTCAGACTCGCGCACGAAGGGTTCCGTACCATTATTTATAAAAACAGCAAACAAATTTAGAAAAGACTTTTGAAAAAAACATTTGTTGTATGGGAGTAAATAGCCCCTTAAATATTTATTTTATTCAAATTTTATAGTATTTGTATATATATACTATATACGCTATAACATTGCGGCAACAGAAATACATCATCTGTGAAAATTACAACTATAGCTATCACGGTTCATAAGATACAGCCTGGTGACAGACGTACGGACGGACAGCAGAGTCAGACAGTCTTAGTAATAGGGGTCCCGGGGGTTGGGGTACGGAACCCTTAAAAGTAACAAACAAGAGTAATAAATAAACTCCATTTTGTGTATAAAACAAATGTGTTTCGATCGTTAAAGTTATGAAAAATGGTAGGATTTTAACAAAAGGGTAAATAAGGAAGTATTTCATAATATCCGACCAGCATATGGCGGCGGCATAAAATTAAAAATTATAATTTTAACGCCGATTCTCAGTAATAATAAATGGGAGTCTTTTACTCTTTTCATTTCTTACCATCAAATTATTTCAACCATTCGGGGATTCATTTAAATACGAATGGAATTTGTAGGGAAATCTAAATATTTCATTCCGTAGACTCACTGTTGTTCAATTTTTTATGTTGCACAGATTGTTGGAGCTGTCTAAATTAACTTATTAAAAAATTTAAAATATATTAATAACAGTTTATACCACTTTTTAAGAGCGGAATCATTCTATTGTCCCGTATCTTTAGGTGTCCATTTACTTTCTTACTTATTCGTAACGACTTACGCGACTACTTGCTTGCTTAGTTAGTTCCAAAACTTATCTAATATAAGATTACAAGACATCGACCTTCTTTAATAACAACTTTTTAATCCGATCGTATTGTAGTACAATGGAATTTAGAATATTAAATAGCATAGTGCAAATTTTACAAAATAAATTAAAAGTATATAAACACTTGATCAAAATCGACCTTATATAATTGCCTTCATTGATTTATCGTAGCTGTAATTACATCTTTTGTTTATGACGAACGACAAATAATCAAATTTCAACACTCTCGAGTAATAAATTATTTCCACTTCAAAGTGAGAACTTCGATTTCACAAATGATCAATATCAATTTATCCGGCTTCGATCAGAATAATGAAGATTCAGAAAGTTCTATAACTGTATTACAAAATAACTTTCTTTGGTGTTTTCGTGCATGAAAATAGGCTAAGTTGTAAATAATGATGAACAGTTGCCAAATCGAATTTGGATAAATGTGTTACAATAATAATCGCAATTTGGATCCGATACCGAAACAAATATATATAATGACTTACTTATACTGCTTATTTCATTTCGTGTATGATAAAGTATGTATGGCGAGTTATCTGTAAATAATCCTCGAAAAGAGAACCGGGAATATTCGTACAATAAAGAAGTTCTTATAATATAATAAAGACCAAAAACATTTACGGGATCGTTGATTTTTCTTAATCCTTTTGGTCAGATACCTATGCTTTCCTTCCGTCCGAATTTCATACGACAAAAAAATATTTTACACTAATATACTGAACCAGCTTCCACTTGCGGTTCCTCCCACGTGGTTCCCGTTCCCGTGGAAATATCGGGATAAAAAGTAGCCGATGTAACTCTCCGTCCTTTTAACTAACTCTATGCCAAAAATTAAGTAATTAAGTCTTAAAAATTAATTAAGATGGACAAACACAAGTGTCGCATTTATAATATAAGTTAGGATGTAAAGTACAGAATGTCCAATAGCTACATAAATTAAAAACATTACTTACCTATTATACGTTAGACAAAGACAAATTAGTAGGTATGGTACATTTAATAACTGCGGCTAAATTATACTAAAATGTAGTGGATTGAATGTGGATCGATATACAGTGTAGATTTTCATAATGACTTTTGGAATGCATAATATATCAAAAGCATGCAACATTAAGGTGGATACTGAGATCTATATAAATTCTTAATAAATCAAATAAATAAGAAGTAAATGCTGTTATTACTAAATGTCACCGTGGTCTCAATATGGTTAGTTCAGAATTTAAAATGTAACTTTTAAAAAAGAGGATCAGTTTTAAACTGAGCCTCGTTTTGTTAGTACTACCTACGTTTTGTAATTACGCCACAGGAGTTTATAAAAAATAAAAACTCTGATTCCAATATAATAAAAACACCTTGCCAACACAAGTCAATATAAAAAGAATACGTTTTACCATTAATCAACATAAAAAGAGCATGAAAGCATTTACAGATTAAAAATAAATAACAATACCCATTAACTATATTTAATTTCGTGAACGGCGAAATACTACTTTTTTATATTAAATGGGCTTACTCTTGACCTCACTCTGGCCAAAGAGCGTAGATGAGGTCTAAGATGGAGCGAGTTTGCCCAGAAGAAGCCTGCCTACTTCCTACTTTCCTACTAATTGTAACAAATGTGAATATACTCGTATGACGGTTTGATTTTTTGTTTGTTACTATTTCAAGTAAATGCAAAGCAAGTAGATGTCTGCAGCTGAGCCTGCCCGTTAGTCGCTATAGCCGAAACTGGCTGAGAGATTATTATTATACCCTTTCACGCGAAAACTACTGAACAGATTTGGATGAAAATTTGTATGTAGGAACTTCAAGTAGGGCTACTTAAGCTACTTTTTATCCCGGTATTACCACAGGATGAACGGCAATGAGGAACGGGAACGAGTGAAATCGCGGGCGTTCGCTAGTAGTAAAATATTTCGTGAAAATATTGTAACGAAATTATCCACTGAGGAAAACCGAACCGGTTATTATTAATAAAGATATAACTTCCCCCACATAACGGTTTTTCACAAAACCATTCTTTACGCAATTAAACTGGCCCCATACAGATTTGCATACAGAGACGTGATTATAGTAAAAATGGCTTTATATTGTGTTATGATATGAGGTTTTAAAAAAACGATATTAGTAGATTGGATACGTGCGAATCGCTGGGATACACTTTTAATTAAAAAAGGCACGTGATAAACACGAGAATATTGGTTATGAACATGATTTTATGGTTTATTAAAACTGTTATGCAACTGAATCACATTTTGGGTAATTTTTCTACATAATGACGTATACAAGAATTTATATGAAAAAAATTGCAGAAACTGCAAATGACAGATCCCATTCATACCCGCCGTCCCCTAACGAGGACAGGAGGATCTAATCAAGAACTCTAATTTTTGTATCATTTCTGTTTTTTTTCATATTAGTTATAATAAAAAATAATGGTATAATATAGTTTATAGCGATTTTAGTATCAATTTTGTGGAGCTGTTTCAAGAATCATTAAATACCTCAGGTTAGTAATTTTTTTATTTAAGGGTTTTCTTCTAAACTTGCATAATATTTTCTTACATTATTTATATAAATACAGGGTGTTTTTATTCTATGTGCCTAAACTTAAGGCGGAGGTTGTGTTATGTGTTTAGAACAAAAAAAGCGAAATTTTTTTTTTTACTCAAATAGTTTTTTTTGTCATCGTAGCGCTGCGATAAGCTGATAGCCCTAAGCCGACCTTGCTGCACGCTCAATAGTTATTTTTACTATTATTGATATTATTTTAAGTTTGTTTACTTTTATTTTTTAACTGCTCAGGTGGGTTTAATATCCAAATAAACGACGCTTGATAAAATAATATCTAAATTGAATAGTCACATAATGTAAACAGTAAGAGTATCGATTCGTCGATCGTATTGAGAACAGTACTGTGGTGTATGTTATGATTGGGGCCAATGGAATCATCGGGGGGCCATCATTCATATCGTTGGTTACTGATTTTTTAGGGTTCCGTAGCCTAATGGCAAAAAACGGAACCCTTTTAGATTAGTCATGTCTGTCTGTCCGATGTATGTCACAGCCTCTTTATTCCAAAACTATGAGGATTACACAGTTGAAACTTGGTAGGTATGTATTCTCAAAATCGCTTTACGGTTTTTACACAAAAATAAAATATATATATATATTAAGGGGGGTGGGGGGGGCTCGCACTTGGCCGATTTTTTAAGAAAGCCAGGGCTAAACGAAAATTTTGATATAATAATGACTATTATACTATAGGGTTTCAAGAAGCACTTGGTGAAATATTGCTCGAAGAAGCCGATGCTTCAGATAAAGATTTGTTAGCACTTCCCAGAACCAAAGTGTACTTATCAATGAAGTTGAAGGTGATGAGGATATTTTTCGGCTCAGATGGACATTGTTATGCCTTTGATTTGTTCTGCGGCAAATCTCCATGAGCCATTTCTACAGAACCTTTGGGTACAAGAGTTGTGAAACCCTTACTCGATAAACCTATGAAAAGGACTTCCTTTATTTGCCAGTTTCAAATTGTTTCGTCATTTACGAAAAGCTGGCTTTCTCGCAACAGGCACCGAGGGTAGAAACAAGATGTTTCCTAGTTGCACTGAAGGATATGGAGAATAAAAACGTGGTGTGGTGGGTTTTTGTTTACGTATATGCTGAAATGAACGGTGTGGTGACAGGCGCATGGCGACTTCACCTTCTTATCAATGACACCGAGATAGATCAGTTCTATCATTGAAAAATTATGTTTCGAAGTTTTTACTACCGCATATGCCCATTGGCCACATTTGATGACGGTTTTTTTCTAAAAATATATACATTTGTCTTTTTTGCGTAAGAGTATCATTTTCTACCAATTCAAAAAAAATACACGTCATTTCTACTGTGAACTTTGATTTGGGCGTAAATGGGATAATTCTACATTCTCTACCAGATAACGGGAATGGGTGGTGTAGAGAGAATTCTAGGCGTCAATAAAAACAATAGCTAAGTAAAAGTAATAAACCGGATAACAATAATTAGCGAAACTTATACTTATATCTAATAATACTATTTTATTTTTTCAATATAATCATGCTTAGATCGTTGCTTTGCTTGGCTTTCACAAAAATATCAAAAATCACAATAAGTAGCTCGTTATCCAGTTATATAGTTTCCGTAGAAATCAGTAGACCACTACCACTAAGATACGTTTCAACCAATTGAAAAAAAAAACAAACCAACAAATCCAGAAAATATGTTTACACTCCCATAATTTGAGAAAATATGTGTCGAGCTCCCGATCAAATTGAGATCATTTGTTTGAAACGGCGTTTCTGAAATTGGATGCCGGACTCAATTCAATTTCCTAAGCGAGCCAGAACTCGCGCAAGCTAACATTTCCGTTCACAATGATCACAGTCCAGCAGCCGTGAATGTACCTGACCACGAAGATTCCTATGCCCAGATTCTTAGAATACTCGCCTTTAAAGCCTGAACCACAAGTGCTATAGTGCCATGCATCGGATTAAGATCGTGAGCGTGAAAAATGTGTTCGATGACTGTAAAGAAACGGTCGCCTTATCACCTGTTCGTTGATTTTTGTTTGGATTCCTGTGCCAATTGAATATATGATTCATTATTGTAAACTCACTTGACGTGACTTGACGTTTGCCACAACGTATTTACTTGGCAATCTCTTACACAGTGCCATTAGCGACCATAGCAGCATGAAGTGACCAGTTGGTTCTGCGGGCCTGATTGGGTGTAATTTATTAGAAACCATTCTGTTATAAGAACGTTTTGTTTTCATTTTGTTTTTATTGAAGTTGTCACATTTTGACACTCTTCATACTATGGAGGCGATGATTAAGCGAAAACGTCACAAAACTACCGTAAAAAAACAACCTTACTTTAAAAGATTCGTAGTACAAAATAGCATGGTAAGATTGAAACAATACTGCGTTAAAAGTTGCCGCTAGGTTCGTTAGTTAGATCCCCGTTGCCCGAATTCTTCAAATATACGTATAATTACTCGCTAGATTTTCTATCAGACAATGAATTTATAAATGATTAACACTAAAATTGCGTTGATTTGTAAAAGTACTTTTTATACCTTGTCTAATGATAAATTCGTAACAAAATGATAGTCAGTGGTGATTATTTGTCAACAACAAAAGTAAGTGTAATATCCCGGATACTTCCCCCGTCTTGCCTGCATAAACTGATGTGCGCAGGCAAGACAGAGCGTCTAGCCGCTACATAATAGATGATAGTAACTCGTTAATCCATACCATCGTCAGATAGTCGAGTCATTATTCCAAAACACGATCGACAAGTTCTAAAGCAAGGACAACAACAATACAGCCGAAACCAGCCTTAAGTCCGGTATACACTTGCAACTGTTTGCGATACCGTGATTGACTGCTGGCATTGTCTATCTCTCTATTGTACCGAGAAAGTGTCATACAGATTGGTATTGTACTAGTATGACAATCAGGCTTGTTTGCTAGTTCACAAAAGCTTCGCAGACACGTTTTGTTAAAGGCGCTGGGCTAATACCACAATACAAATATATACAGTATTTTGTCTTCCTATTAAAGGTCCGTTCGCGCGTCATATCCGATGCACCTCGGTTCGGCGAGAGCTCGGCAAGAGTGTCAGTCTCAAATGCGCTGCGGTAACGAACGCACGCTGTGAAACTTTTTTACGCAGTAAACGTGTGGAATGGCTAGTCTATGTCAGCGGGCATGCATATCGCTTATAGCGTACCGCGCGGCAGCAATAATAATACATAAGTAATTTACTTTTATCAAGTCAAAGTCTAAGCTAACTTACTGTAACTTTATACTGTGCTAATACTATGTCGAAGGTAGGCGGTAAAACTAGTTTTCTTGTAAGTTTGAATCTTATGCCTGTAACAGACGTTGACAAATTTAAATCATTCTTAGCTAATCTAAATGAATCAAAATTCCCCATATTCATGCTTATCTGTACTCTGAAAGCTACAGAATTCTGTAATTGGTGGAGGCGCAATTTATTCTGTAAGTGCGAAGCGAAAAGAACATATCTTCGCTTTGTTTCGCTTAACTAAAGCTCCAAATACAATATTTTTTAGTTGTCCAGATGTCAAAATAATAATGACTGCTTCACGTAACCAAGTCAAGCCTATTTCTTTTTAAGAATAGATTATTACAACTGGCCTAACCCCTTACCATAAAAAAGTACATAGTAGTATATTCCACAAGTGTCAGTGTTTTATCACAGCCAATTTCTCTCCATACGACGAAACAATTTAAAATTTCATCTTAACAATATCGTTGGCTCCCAGCAATCGGGCGGCAAACGAAACGTTGGCGAAGTGGCCTATTTGTACCACTGCTGACCGGAACACGACTGTCCCCAGAATCAATACACTTTTAACGATATAAAACACTTCTGGCGCGATCCAGGACGGAAAATAGTTTTAAATCTACCCAGCGAACTCATTCGTTGGTGAAATTGAGTGTCCATTTTTTGTGTTGCTCGAAATGGAACTTGGGGTGAGTGGAAATACATAATTAAATAAAAAGTTGGTGATTTTTTGTTGGTGCTTTTTCCACACTAATAATCTCGGGAAGTTATTTTTTTATACTAAGTTGAGATCTTTCGATGTACAACTTTTGGCACTGCTATAACATAAAGTCGTGCAGATACCTGGGTGGGTTTTAACGACTACAAATACAGCCAGTACTAACGACTTACCATGCCTTCCGAAGCATGGAGTAGTGGAAGATCATAATTTTTTTAACCGACTTCAAAAACGGAGTAAGTTCTCAATTCGGTTGGTATATTTTTTTTTACAACTACAAATATAACCAAGACTAACGACTTACCGTGCCTTCCGAAGCAAGATTCAAGATAATAAAATTTTTGGTTACCTATTCCATCACAAAAGGTGCTTTACCCCCACAATCGCAGACCGAGATTATCATAATGTTGTTTGTTCTGCCGACATTCATTTATTGATACTTATATAAAGCATTATAACAATTTATCCAAGAAAAATACTTCGAAGTCGCGCAATTTTCCTACCCACGTCCGTTTTAAAAGTTGTCTAAAAATGGTTACATTACTTAAAAGTGTATATTTAAATCAAAATAATAATTGCCTTAGCAGCTCTTCCTATGTAGAATAAATCAAATTAGTCATTTTATACTCGTATGAAATAAATGCAAAAGGCTAGCCACCATGCGGGATTAATGACGAGATGAGCCCTGTTCACTCTCAGTGGCTGTTTATCTTTTATTATACACTCTGCCGAAACACTTGTGTATAATTTTTTATATACGACCATTCTAACTTTAAGCGTATTGATTTGGAAACCCGCATATAATTTGGCTAACAGCTTTCTATAGCATAAATCGAATTAATCATTTGCTATTAAAGAAATACAAAGAGTGCCACCATGTGGGACTTAAAATACCAAAGGGGCTCTTTTACACTTCGAGCACCTTGTTTATCTTTTATGCTAAGCTCTCGTGATACGTTATCATTTTCGAAAAATGTAAACTTTAAAGATCTTATTTTCATTTACGTGCACACTTTTAATACAATTTGCAAACGTGCCGTCCTTTATAACAAAACCTGTCAAAACTATTAGGTAGTTATAGCTTGATGCATATTTATTTATATTTTACCATTAAATGGTAACAAACAATCAAGTCGAAAAATTTTGTCGACTTGTAGTCGACAAAAAAGGCAAAAAACTTAAGGCGATATACGACTGAAGCGAGATAACAATGAGAAAAAAAAACCCGCGCTGGAGCGAGACTGATTTTGCAGAATAGGCAAAAAAATCACGAAATCACTTCATAGTAAATAACTATAGCGATAAAAAATGAAACTATACAATTCTAAATATTATTGTTGTCCACTAATTAAACCAATTTCCAGTAGTTTATGTAATCCTGAATTTTCGTATTTATAGAGGTCTTTTTGAAAAGAAAAAGTGTCGAGGCAAAATCATAAAATGTATGTTTCTGAAACTTTACAAATCTAGACAAAGATATGAAGAAATATATATCATATTGCCAGATTTGTAACGTCTCCAACCGCCCTATAGTTTTGTAACGAAAAGTACATAGTTATCTCCGATTCTTCTGGTCTCACGGCCTGGATTATGAGACATAGATATTCCTATATACAGGTTGTTAAAGACCCATACCGAAGCCGTAATATATGCGTAGGTTACATCAAAATAAATAAGAATATGTGAAAATAATTGCAGGGAAACGTTTAGTTTTCAAAAAATAGGTGTTATTTATACACGCAAAAAACGCATGCAACAACTTGTGCGTGTGTCTAGGGAGTACAAATAGACGGCCGGGATCTAATTTCTTTGATTGGTTTTGATATTCATTGCGGTTTTGTAACTTAAAACGATAATATTTAAAAATGAATATTGACTTTGATACTCAATACAAGAAAATGATAGTAACGATGAAGAGAATACATTGTTTTCGTTTTCGTTTTTTTTTTTTTTTAATAATTTGGGTCATTAAACAGTTGTATGCTTTACTTAGCATTACCTAAAATTAAAATACAGCATTGTTATACCAGCATATAACCCACACCAATGTCCACGAAATAAGTTATGGGTCTTTTAACAACCTGTATCTTTAATAAATCAAAGTCTATAATATATTTTTGCTGTTGATTTGAATTATTCATCTACCGTGGGAAATTATAATCTTAGTGATTACTTCCATCGAAGAGAAAATATTATCAATGAAAATTACTATCAATTTGTCGTTTAGTTTTCTCGTGAAGACTTGATTTTTTTATTTTTTTATAAGTGATCCCATGCTAATCCTAAATAATATTACTAAGCAAGCAATCGGTTTGATTTTTGGCATAGAGTTGGTTGAAAAGACGGAGCGTAAGATAGGATACTTGTTATCCCGATATTATCTTGGGAACTGGAACAACGCGGCTGAAACCGCGGGCGGAAGCTAGTAACTTATAACTTCCTGATATTTTTTGTTGGGCCCGACTGCGCAGTGGTAACTAACCTTACCTGCTGCACCGGGGTCGTAAGTTCCACCACCGCCTTCTACCTTCCACAATATATTAAAAATATTCAATCACACCATTTATCTGGCCCAAGTTAAGTTTCATTAAGAATTTGTTTTATGGATACTAGATAACGGATAAACATACTTATATACTTTTTGTAAATATATATATTTACAAAAAAAAACATAATATACATAGTGAACACCCAGAACACACAAACAAAAATGTCCATGCACACAAATATTTGTCTTGTTCGGACATCGAACCCGGGACCTCTGGCGCAGGAGGCGGGTTTAGTACCCCTGGGCTAAACAAGTCGTTTGTCATCGTCCAATGTCAGGATCATTTATGTGATGATCATTTTTATTTGTCATATGGCTGGGTGTTATAGCTATATTTGTATACATTTGTAATATGTCCATTGGTTCTGTATCTGTAATTGAACTGCTTAGTCGGTATCATCGAGTATGATGTTGCCGATATTTCTATTTATATCGATAACATTATCCAAAGGTAAAATGCAGGTCTAACTATAAACGGTCGAAGTCGGCTGGCTGCCAATGTTTAAGTTCACTATAATAATTTGTATGTGACATTTAAATAACCAGATGACACTAATATCAAAGCATGACAGCCCATACTTAGGCAATAATAAGCATTATTAAAAATGTTACTCATATTGCTCACAGTGTGAGTGTGATTAAGTTGTCGCAATATCTCAATTAATAAGCTATTATTAGAATAGTATCTTACAAATATAGGTATTTAGTAAATGCGTAAATTAAGGATAGTATCTATAATTAGTAGAGTACAAGCTTTATTGGTTTGTAGGTACTTATTATTTTGTCAAATTA
The DNA here is from genome assembly GCA_910589605.1 of Chrysoteuchia culmella. NCBI lineage: Eukaryota > Metazoa > Arthropoda > Insecta > Lepidoptera > Crambidae > Chrysoteuchia > Chrysoteuchia culmella. The sequence continues at coordinate 11,156,475 of OU342651.1, read as the reverse complement.
AATATATTCCAATTATTAGATCCATGATCCATTACAAACGAAGACAGCGACAAATTTATAACACAAACAGAATTGAATCATAATAACTTAGTTAATAAATAAATCCAATATCCTAAGTAAAAAAAAAAAGAAGAAAAGAAAGATGGCAATGGCATAACAATGGACTTACATTGATTATCATATTATATAAACTACTAATATTATTAAATAATACATTAATTAATAAAACTGTGTACACTGCTGTTAAAATAAACATAAACAAGGTTATTTTGGAAAAGAAAGAAAAAACAATTTGAAAGTCATATGTGTTAACTCTTAAAACAAAAACAAAGCAATAATAATAAAACGATAGGACTGTTAACAAGCCTAAATCTAGGATCCATTATGATAAGGTTAAGAGAAATCATAGTTATATTCACCTCTCTCCTTCAATTTAGTTGTGGTTTGTTACTCCATTACATCACTCGGTGCTTGGTTTATGTCTTATTTATAATACACCAGCACAACGTCACTTGAATTACTAAATTCGGCGGAGTTGCGAAAACAACTCGAGTACAGTACAACACAGTGTAAGCTGGAATAATTTACATGCTGCTCAATCTACCGCAACACGTCTAACCAGCCCAATTTTGCTATTCGACAAATTAATGTTCAAAAACTGCATAAAACGTCCATAACAACAGCCTCTAATAACAAAGAAGCGTACGGGTACAGTCAGCTTTCACAAGTGGATGTCACAAAGAGTCTCCTTTATTCACATCTAACAAAAAAAATAACAAATAGGTAGTCGCGATCCACCGGGGCTTTTGTCCGATGAGAAAGAATCGGACTACGCCGTAGTCGCGTCGTAGTCGTGCTACGGCCTGCTCGGCACTGGCGGGGGCTACGGTCCCGGATCGCTCACTCACACATAAAAAGCGAGCTCGACACGCATTCGCTCACACAGACACGCTTCGCTCGAAGAACGGGAGCGAAAGAGAACGGTAGTTACGAACCTTGTAAATGATGTACACACCGATGGTGATTTACTCACACAGCTGCGTAGCGCGCAACTTCTTTCATACCCGTACACATAGAAGCGATTTAAACTTGTAATCCCTAACGATGATTTGAATTTAAGGGATTTAACTGCAGGATGAGTTTTGAATTATATATTTTTATCGATAAAGCTTATTTTAAAACTGGGGAATTATTATAATAATATTTAAGGTACGCGTGAAAGGGCTGACGCGTGCCGAAATTTCTTTCAGTGAAACCGCATTCGTTTTGCATAGCTTTTGGTCGGGCTTACATTTTAATTTGCTTAATGACTCTTATTGAAAAGTCTGGCCAAGATTTACTAAAGCCAAATTTCACTTGAATTCAATTAAATTAAATTTGTGACTAAAGTGTGCATTCACATTTTCTGTGACTTAAATAAAAGTGTTTTTATTGAATCTTTTTGATATTATTTATCAGTTCAAATAAGAGTCTGGAATTAAAACTGACCTCAAAAACAAAAAAATTCAACTTTTGGTGTCGGTGCCAGCCAAGGCATTCTACATTGCACTCCTATTAAGTTTGATTTTTTACTTTTTGAAGTCGTTTATTTTATTATTTTTAAGTTTTTATTTTATCAATTTGTAGTTCCATATATTAAATCCCGTAGTTACACAAAAATTAGCCCTTACAATGATGTCACCTAGAAAAACTACTACTTGCCAAAACGTAATGCATATTTTTCAAGATTATGAAAAAACTACCAGCCAGATATTCGAAAAATTTGAAATTTGAGACAATGCTTGATCTATGTTCTTTTAGATAAGAATCTGTCGGCTGTCAACTGACGACGTTATGATAAGTAAGATAAAATTTATTTGCTTGAATATGGTTACATATTGATCCTAAATAACTAGTTTCCAACATATTCTATCGCATTTTACGATGTGCAAATCTTTATTTTCACAATAAAAAAGAAAATCTAAAATTAAGCTGGATTATGAGAGATGTGAATTTGAAAAGGCCAAAAATAACCCTAAAGAACTTTGGAAGGTTATTAATACAGTAACAAATTTAAACCAAGTAAAGAAGCCACCAGATGAACTTTTGAGTCTAGCGTCTGACCCTCACTCATCTATAAATTCGGTCAATGAATATTTTGCCAATATTGGCAGTAACTTGTCTCAATTAACATCTCCTCCTTCATTCACACAGGATAATTACACTACCGATACCAACACTCCGTGTAACTCTTTCGTCATCCTTACGATCACTGAAGAAGAGGTATCAAGGCTGATACTTGACCTTCGAAGTGACAGCTCAACTGGATGGGATGAAATATCACCACGAATATTAAAGCAGTCCTCTCTAGTTCTAGCCGCACCTCTGTAACATATCCTAAACCTTTGCATCGAAAAAGGAATTTTACCTCTCTCTTTTAAGAAAGCCATTGTTCATCCGATTTACAAGGCGGGTAGTAGAGACTGCGTACCTAACTATAGGCCAATTTCCGTCCTTTCAGCTCTCTCGAAGATTTTGGAGAGATACCTCAATGCTGCATTAGTTAATTACCTTAATAAATACCACTTACTGTCGGATAACCAATACGGCTTTCGGAGTGGTATTTCCACTGAGGATGCGGTCTCAAATTTAGTTGAAGCTCTGGTCTCGCAGGTGGATAACAAGAAAAGGTGTTATGGTGTCTTTTTGGACCTGACAAAGGCATTCGACACAATCTCTATCCCCATTCTTTTGTCGAAACTTGAAGCAATCGGAATTCGAGGTCCTAGCCTGAGTATATTTCACAGCTACCTTACTGATCGTACACAATGTGTCAAGATTGGAAACTTGGTGAGTGATGAGGCCTCCGTTTGTCACGGCGTTCCCCAGGGCAGTATTCTTGGCCCAACGCTGTTTCTTGTATACATAGACCAGCTATGCCGCCTGTCACTTGAAAACTGCAACATCTTTACTTATGCGGACGATACAGCCCTGCTGGTCTATGGTGATAACTGGAACTCCGCCAGGCATCATGCAGAAATCGCTCTGGCTAGTGTCAGGGATTGGTTATCTACCAATTTGCTTTCTTTGAATTTGGAAAAGACACAAATTCTCAAATTTAACATTGACAGGTCATCAAAAGCGGTATTACCTCCTGACATTAAAATCCATGACTGTATGTGTGCCAATTTTGACGCATGTTTCTGTAAGCCACTTAAATCAGTAACAAGTTTAAGGTATCTTGGTGTCCATCTCGACGATCGGCTTAATTGGCACGCCCAGACCGATTTCCTCACTATGAGGGTTCGAAAACTTATATAATATATTTAAAAATCTACGTCACTCGGCTGACAGGAATACCCTTTTCATGATCTATTTCGGATTATGTCAATCCGTCTTATCATATTGCAACTCTGTCTGGGGTGTCACTGACAAAACTCATCTTCTTAAGCTGGAACGTGCTAGGCGAGCAATACTCAAGGTGATGCTTTTTAAGCCCAGAATCTACTCTACTGTCAAACTATATGCGGAATGCGAGGTTCTTACGGTTAGGCAGCTAGCTATCCTTCGAATGCTCCTGCGGAAACATTCTTGCTTGCCTCTGGACCAAGTGATTACAGCAAAGCGTCATGGCGCTCTTGTTTGTCCACAGGTCAAATGTCGAACATCATGGGCTAAATATCAATACACTGCTCTCAGTGCAAAATTATATAACAGGTTTCATAAAATAAGACCGATATATTCACTAACGAAGTACAAACTAAAAACCGATGTTCAAGATTTGCTTCTTTCTTTAAATTATGATGAGACTGAAAATTTAATGAGATGATGTACACACCCACACAACACTCACACATACATACACACACACACACACACACACACACACACACACACACTCACACACACTCACACACACACACACTCACACACGCACACATATTTACCAAAATTATATGTACAATAGACTGCGAACTACATTAACCAGCCAGTTTGTTTTTGAGAATATTATGTTTTGCATTTGGAGGAATCACCAGCTCCTAAGATACAGGATTAGTCCTAGTTTAGGAGTTGGGGGCCTAAATTGTTAACGTTGTAATTGTGACTTTTCTCAATAATGAGTACCTATTGTTTTAGTTCTACAATGTTATTATTTGTTGTTAAATAAAGTATTTATTATTATTAAAAAAAAAAAAAAAAAATACTAAATGTTAATATGTTAATAATAATAGTAGGTACCACAAAACTAAAATATTATAAGTTTTACGAGCACTAGCCAAAATTATAAAAAAAAACAATAGATAAAAAGCAATGTCAAAACTATCAGTAAATCGATTTGGTGATACATTTTTAATTAAAACAGAAAATAAATAACGAAAAGAAAAATACAGTTAAAAGGAATGTCAAATTTTATCCTTGAGGAAGTCAGCGATTTTATAATACATTTTGTCCATAAGTAAATGAAACAATTTAAATTTCAATTTAAAATATGTCAAAATCTTCATGTTATTGGGTAGCTTATTGAATATGCGAATCGGCGTACAATGATATTTTTTTAAGTATACCATTAATCTTTGGTCTTGTATACAGAGATTATTGCCTTTTCTTATTCTATATAAGTTATTACTTTTAATATCGAATAGACAATTATATTTTTTTACAAAAGTGTCATCTCTAATATGTACAGACAGAGAAGCGGTAGCAAGTTTAGAGCCCTAACATTAGCTTACAGCTATCTAATCTATCTGCACCACAGATTGACCGAACACATTTCTTTTGTACTCTAAATGCTCGGGGCATATCTACGGAGTTTCCCCATAAAATGAGTCCTTATCTTAGTAACATTACGTATCCATAGTATGCCATTAACGCTGTTTCTTTAGACGCAACTTCAACAATTCTATTCAGGACATAATCATAACAATGTAGTTTTTTAACCAACGTATCAATGTGACCTTTCCAATCAAACATTTCGTCAATCGTAATACCTAAAAATTTTGTTGCCTTAACATTTAACATTCTCGTAATTTATATTAACGTCTATATCGGTTCTACTGTGTGTTTTAAAATTCATGCTTTTTGTTTTAGGCATATTATTATTTACTTTTCGGTTGTCATTTTTAAGCCAACTTATAATTTTACTGAAGTTTTCATTTCAAAATCAAATTTATTTTATTCACAAAAACATGTGTTATAACAAAGATCTTAAGATTAAGAAGTACCGTAAGATGTAGACCACATGTCCTTTGCAATAGATTCTAATAATAATATAATAATAAATTTGTTTATTTGCTTAAAACACGGTATTACAAGTTGGTACAATAAATTATAGTCCACATGTTTCGCTAATAATCGCTTTTTTTTGGCTGGCAACACTGGCCGCTATACCTGTCAATTTGTTCTAGGATTTTAATTAATTTAATTTTAATATTATTTAGTGTTAAATCCCAGTTTATTTGTTACAAATAGTTAAATTGTGTATTAAATCATAAGTGATATTGTTATTAGCAAGTTACAGTGGCTAACTTTCAAATTATCGGCGAAGCAAATTGTCCTCAACTGTCAACGAAGATAAAATTCAAATTCATGAAGTGAAAAGTTGTAAATACTGTGGACTGCAACTTCTTAAACCCGGGGAGTATTATTTTCATTATTTACATTACTCGCACTGCATTTTCAGACCATTTCTATGTATTTTTAATTAGCCTTCAAACCTTATTGTTTTGACATTTCCACCTACTATTTTAGTTAGTGATACACAATCATATTTATTGTTTCGCAACCTAGACTGTGCTTTGTTTATGAGCTAGTTGCCTTTAACATGTCAATATTTATTGTGTAGGAAGAGAATTAAGTCAATCTTACTCATGAAAAGTACACCTACATGTAGTGAAACCATATAATATATTTTCCAAATCTTAACTCATAAGTTTGCTGTGGTCCTCCTTTTCTATAGAATGAATTAACACTTGCAATATATACCTAATTATCCCAATAAGCAATTAAACATAAAAGCAACAATCATTGTAAAATCTAATTAATACAATTCTATTACCTACCCACTTTTTTTTATTTTTATTTTGTGTTACTGCATAAAAAGTATTCTATTAAAAAATTATCACAACCAATTGAAAATATACTTAGCATCGACCCCACAAACCCTCTAAAAACACTTATTTAAAGTAATAAAATAATTTCAGGCAAATTATTCACAATGATGACCCGTAAGGCAGTCGCTCAGAGCACCGAGTTGAAGTTAAGACAGGCATTACAAGAACTTAAGGCTTCAAAAGATACTTGCAATCAGCTCTTAAAAGAACGGGAGGACAGTGAAGACGAGATTAAGAAAATCATTGACAAGAATTCTCTTTTGAAGAGCGAGTTGGCCCAACTTCATTCGGAACATATGGAGGTGTTGGTGCAAAGGGATCATCTTAGAGACACCATCTGTGATTATGACCAGCAGCTAAACACTTATGACAGAGCTCTTAGCCGCATCACAGAGCTAGAAAAAGAATTGATTTCTGCAAATCAACGTATAGCAGAATTTGAGGCAACAATGCAAAATCAAGAGACGGTTCACACTCAGAGCCTTTTTGAGGAACTGATGCAGTCACCAGGAGTGTGTCTTTCTCCACAACCGTTAGAACATAAAACTAATTGCATAAATGAACTTAAATGTAACTTAGGGCTTAAGAAAGTAAAAAAGTATATCCGCATTAGCAAGTTTATTAGGAAAACTGAAAAATTAATTAAAAGAAATAATTGTTACCATAAAAATATTGCACTTAGGAAAGAACGGATAGATTTAATTGACTCATTAAATATTTATAATTCTAAATTAATTGAGAGTAGACATATGTATGAACGAGATACCAAATATTTGCAAGAAAACATTGAAAGATTGCATAAATCTCTCGAGTTCATGAAAAATCAATACTCAAGTGCACAAAAACAGATCAATGAACATATTCGGTCAGCTACAGAGCTGGTGGAACTCTGTAATTATAATGCTGACAGGTATGATTCATTAGTAAGAACTCAATTGAATTCTTCTAGTCAACAAACAAACTGTTCAAAATCTTTATTACAAAACTCTGAATTAATTAATTTAGAAACAAGTATTTCTGAACCAAGTCATACATCGGTCTCTCCGAATCAGGTTGAGTCAAAGTATAACACCGTAAGTTTTAAGCCAGTGTTAAGCAATAATTGTCAGACAATTATGTACTCTGACTGGATAGGTCAAGGTTTTGCATCAATTATTAGAGAGAAAATTGTCAATAAATGTATAAATATTTGTACTCCTGGCCAGTCGGTGAGCCAAATTATTGCAAAAATAGACGAATCCCAAATAAATGAAACTACAACTTTAGTAATATTTTGTGGTGATAGTTCTAAATTATTAAAAAAGGATATACTAATTAATGTAAACAAATTATTGTCATTGCAATCTAAGACAAAATGCAGAATGATAATAAGTGCTTTGCCATATGCCAGTAATCTAAATTGGGATGAGAACAAACGAATCTATAATTTGAATATGTATATGTATAACTTGATTTGTTGTCATAGTGACGTTGTATTATATTTTGACGTTAATAAATTTATTAACAATTTTATCTTGACTCCAGATACCATGTATCTGTCTAAAAAACTTAGGATAAAGTTAGCTAATTTATTAGCTTATAATTTACAAGACTCTGTTACAAATTGTGTAACAAAGTCAAATATACCTATTATTTCTTTGAGTTCTACTAATAATAGTAGACTTAATGTTTTAAATAAGACTATGACAAACTCGGATTTAAACTGAGGCAAAAGACAACAGCCAGACCTGCTAGTATTAATATTATTCATCAAAATATTCAGGGTCTGTCTGGCAAAGATTTAGAATTAGAACTTTTTGTTGAAAGTAACAATATTCAAATCATTTGTGTTACTGAACACTGGCTGGAGCATTGTAATACGTCATTTAACTTAAACAATTTTCAACTATCTAGTGTGTTTGGTAGAAAGTCAGCGATTCATGGCGGATCTTTAATCTTAGTTAATAATAATATTCAGTTTAAGGAAAGAAAGGATATTGTGAAACTTACGTCAGAAAGCCATATCGAGCTATCATGTATAGAATTAAGTAGTTTAATTATAGTATGTGTATACCGACCCCCTAAGGGTAACTTTGAAACCTTTGAATCTGTAATGGAAGATGTACTTAATAAGTTAAAATTAAGAAATAAGTCAGTGATGGTATGCGGAGATTTTAATGTTGATATTCTAGTAAGCTCTCCATTGACTACTCGTTTACTGGCATTGTTTAATTCTTTTAATTTAACCAACCAATTTTTTGAACCCACTAGAGTGACAAGCCACTCTGCTACTTGCTTGGATAATGTTTTTTCAGAATGTGATCCGGTAAGCAAAGTGATTTTTAGTAATATTTCATCTGACCATTATGGATTGAAAGTAGCATACGAGTTAAATGTTGTTGACGATACAAAAATTATAGAATGCAGGCCTATAACTAAGAAACGATTAGACAATTTTAAAAACGGTGTGGAATGTAATATACCATTAATGCCTTATACCCACGATAATCCCAATGTTCTATACGGAGACCTCTTTAAACTGATTGCTAATGAGTTTCAAAATTGCTTTAAACCTAAGACTATTAAATGTACTCAAAAGTTAAAGTTCTGTGACTGGGCTACGACAGATATTTATAAAAGTAGAAATAGACTGTATGAACTTTATAAATTAAGAGAAACTAACCATAGCCCAGAGTTCCTAGAATATGTGAAACAATATTCTAAGACGTTCAAAAATATATGTTCTGTTGCAAGGTCTAAATTCATAAAAGCAAAAATAAAACAAGCCCAAAACAAAATTAAAACGACCTGGGAAGTCATTAATCGTGAAACTGGTAAATATAAACCACGTGACCGTAGTATGGCGCTTAAAGTCAATAATACAATAGTAAAGTCGGACAAAGAAATCGCTAACATTTTTGACATTTTTTTTGTGAATATTCCTTTAGAAACTACTTCGAATTTGGATTCTTCACCAGCAGCGTCACTCTCTATGCTTAAAGGGAACGTAACGGAATGCGGGTCATTGTTTACTTTTAAAAAAATCGATGCTATAGACATTGTAAAAGCTTTTAAGTCACTAAAAATGAAAAATTCTACAGACTTGTGGGGCATATCTGTAAATATAGTCAAAGAAATTGTTTATACTATTGCTCCTTATCTTGCTGACATTTTTAATCTGTGTATTGATCAAGGAATTTTTCCTGATCTTATGAAATTAAGTAAAGTAATACCATTATTTAAATCTGGAGATAAAGAAGACCCTAGTAATTATAGACCAATTTCAATATTACCCGTCTTCAGTAAAATATTTGAAAAAATAATACTCGAACAGTTATTAACGCACTTTAATATGAATCATCTCTTGCATAATAAACAATTTGGTTTTACAAAGGGTCGGTCTACAACTGATGCTGGGGTCGCGCTATTAAAGCACGTCTTTAAGGCCTGGGAGGGGTCGCAGAATGCTCTAGGCATTTTTTGCGACTTATCCAAAGCTTTCGATTGCGTAGATCATCAGACGCTGCTGTTGAAGCTTAACCACTACGGTGTAAAGGACAATGCTGAGAAGTTGTTACTGTCGTATCTCAGTTCGAGGACACAAACCGTTGATATTAATGGCGTAAAATCGTCCGGCTGTCTTGTAAAGATGGGCGTGCCTCAAGGCTCTATCTTAGGTCCGTTCCTATTTTTAATTTACATAAATGATTTACCATTCTTCGCAGAGAAGTTTTGTGAGATTGTCTTGTTTGCGGATGATACTTCCCTTATTTTTAACATTGACAGAAATCAAACTCATTTTGACGATGTAAACATGGCACTCTCTCAAATTCTTACTTGGTTTGATGCAAATAACTTACAACTTAATGCAAGGAAAACCAAATGTATCCAATTTTCTTTGCCTAATGTAAAAGTCCTGCCAATAGATGTTGAAATTAAAAAAGAAAAATTAGATTTAGACGATTCAACTGTTTTCTTGGGTGTAACTCTAGACACTAAACTCCAATGGGCCCCACATATCGCGGCATTAGCTGGTAGACTTGGCTCGGCTGCATATGCTATTAGAAAAATTAGACAGTTAACAGATGTTGAAACTGCTAGGATTGTATATTTTAGTTATTTCCATAGCATCATGTCTTATGGTATTCTTTTGTGGGGGACAGCAGCTGATATAAACACTATATTCATTTTACAAAAACGCGCAATAAGAGCCATTTATCAGCTAGGGTCTAAAACATCTCTTAGGGATAAGTTCAAAGAGATAGGTATATTAACAGCTGCATGTCAATTTATTTTGAACTGTATAATTTTTGTTCGTCGCAATCTATCAGAATATACCAAACATAGTGATGTGCACAATGTTAATACGAGAAATAAAAATAAACTTGTAATACCTCGATACAGGCTAAAAAAGGTTCACGGATCTTTCTTGGATCTAGGTGTAAATTTTTTCAATAAAATTCCACAATGTATTTTGGATTTGCCTTTTGAAAAATTTAAGATTCATGTAAAAGATTGTCTACTAAAGAAAGGATATTATACTATAAAGGATTATTTGAATGACAAAACAGCTTGGTCATAAATGTTTTGTTTTATTTTTTCGAAGTTGTAGCCGTGTCATTAATTTGTTTAGTATAATTATTATTAGATTAAACTTTTAACGCAGGTAGCTTGAGTATGTCATGCTCTCTTTAAACATTTCTACGGTGGTGTCGTGTGAGGCGGGTCGCTACGTTCCCTAAAATATGGTTGAGCGAAGCGATGGCTGGTTCATGCGTCATGCTCGTGAACGGGTGCTGCCAGTGGGATGGGTCTGCTCTTGTCTGATTGTGTTAAAATGTGTTGAGATATTTATATTTTTGTTTCAATTTTATAAATTCTATGTTATTTATGATGTTTTGAATTGAGAACGTGGCACTGCTTGATCAGAATAAATAAAAATAAGTAATGTTCTCCAATTTTTGTAATCAAGTATATGAAAGCCATTATTATTATTATTTTTAATTTACTTTAAATACGCTTTATGATTATGACCCAGCTGATGCGTCTTCCAGTAACATTGTAAGTTGCGTCTTATATTAATGCACTTTTATATTTCATTTTTTTTGTTTTTGCCATTGTATTTTTTATATTTATACACTTTAACATAAGTACCTGAAGTACGTCATGCTCACTCAAACGTTTCTTCGGCGGTGTCGTGTGAGGCGGGTCGTTACGTTCCCTAAAATATGGTTGAGCGAAGCGATGGCTGGTTCATGCGTCATGCTCGTGAACGGGTGCCGCCAGCGGAAATGGGTCTGCTTCAGTCTGCTTGTCTTAACGTTGTGCTTAGAGATTAAATATTTTCATCTAAAATAAATTACTATCGACCTGTATGATGTACGTCACAACTTGCAGTACAGTAACCTTGTAATGCGAGAAATGTTAAATGTAAGTCCTTCCTTACGAGTTGAAAATTGTTTACGGTTAGGATAACCATAAAATGTAATATTATAATTAGTATTTTCTTTTGTGATGGAAATTGACCTTACTGATATGTTAAGCTCACTTTTCAATTTGACGACTCTGTATGAAATAAAACAGGGAGAAAAAAATAGCCCTTGACGAGTTTCTTGCCGGTTCTTCTCGTTACAAGGTCTCCCGCCGTAGGGTTTGTGAACCGATGGCGTAGCTTCTTTGACGTTCATAAGTGCTTGTAACAGCCTAGACTGAATAAATGATATTGAATTTTTTTTTTTTTTGAATAATGAATATACGAGTAGCATAGCATGCAATTATTAATAATACAATTCACGTCAAAAATTTATACAGAAATAATAACAATATAAATGTCAGTACAAATAAGAAATGTCAATACAAATTTGATAATTAATTATTTTTGTTAAAGAAAGAATTTATGTCATAAAAATTATTTTGGTTAATCCATTCGTACAAATTTTGTTTGAACATATTTATATTGAGGATTTTTAATTCTTTAAGAATCTTGTTATAGACCCTTACACACATACAAAGGCAAGTTTTATGCATACTTATCCGACTTAGGAATATCATCAAAAATCATCCTATGTGGATCTCTTAATCTATAATTATTTACCTTTTTAAACAAATTAGTATTTTTGTGAACAAAAACGGCAACTTCATAAACGTAAAGCGAAGGAAGTGGCAATAATCCTAGTCTTTTAAATAGTTATTTGCAAGACACGTCAGGTAATACGCTACAAATAGCCCTAATGCAATTTTCAATTTTTAAATTCATTTAGCAATAAAAGCTCTATTTCTTTCTGTGCTGTTTCTCCATAATTTGATACCGTAGCGCAGAATCGACGCTATATATGCACGATAGGACACTATGGCAGTTTTATATCGGTTACGTTTCTGACACGTTTATGGCATATACCAATTTGTTTATTTTGGCAAATAATTCGTTTACATGTTTTTCCAATCCAAGTCCTCATTAATAGTAATTCCTAAAAATTTTAAATATTGTGATTCATTCATTTTTGGCACATTAAGAGCAAAGTTATATTATTTATGTTTTGATATTAAATTGAATAAAATAAGATTTGTCAAGATTTATGTTTAAATTATTCGATTCTATTCGACTTAAGCCAGTCAATTATTAATGTCAATATTCCGATTAACCTCCAATTCATGCTTACGTATTCTTCTCGTAATTCTTCTTTGTTTTTAATTTTTACTAGAATAGTTGTATCATGTGCAAATATTATGGTTTTTGGTCTGTTACATCTGGTTAATCGTTTATAAAAATTAAAAATATTAAAAGCCCAAGGACACTTCCTTGAGGAACGTCACATCGATTATATTTGTATGCAGATCTAAAGGATTTTCTGATGTTTCCAGAAGTTGTGATATTTCTACAGACTGTTGTCTGTTAAAACATAAATGTAAAACTATATATAAATAGTCGACTTAAAAACTCCTGCTTTAAAAATATTCATTTTACTATAAATATATTCAAAAATACTATAAATGTAACAATTTGCAGATATCGATATTATTTCGATAATTGTGCAATATGAAGTCCCTTTTTTGAAGTTATATTCGTAAATAGGAACACAATAATGATTAAAGCGTTTTGTCATTTATACTATCCGATATCGGTATCGGCGCCGATAGCCGACACCCGACATCCGATATCTGTGTGTCTTTATATATTGCCGATGATTTCGGCCGATAAAAACTTAATAGGGTCCCTATTCGCCGGCGCAGGGACTTTCACACTCTAAAGCTCCTTTACTCTATTCTATTCCTTCCTCCCCACCTTATCTTAAACAATGCTTTTCCTTTCGTTCTTCGTCCTCAAACTGTACTTTGCAATCCACTTTTAACCTTGCACTAGAAACCCCAGGCCACTCTTCTGATTTTGCTTCCTACTCCTCTGTGCATGCCACGCGCTTTCTGAAGGTATCAGAAAGGCTCAGACGTTGCGATCCTTTGGTGATCAAGTAACTTCTTACTTGATAACTTCTTATTTGTGTGATTCTCTTTTTTCTGTAATCTCCCTGTATTTGTCTTTAAGTCGTATGCAGTAAGCATTTTCTTTTTAAATGGCGTTGTTTATTCAATAAAATTGGTGCATATAATATGTGTTCTACGTAGTGGTGGAAGTAAGTGGAAAACAGGATGATAACTCAGCCTTTCACTTACAGTGTTAGTTAAAATATCCGATACCCCTATTTCGCTGCCGACATATCGGTGTCGGATCCAATATCCGATATCGGATCGGATAATGGAAAGGCAGGTACAATACAATCGACACCGATACCGATATCGGATCGGGTAATGTGAAAACGCTCTTAGTTTCAGGAAATAGTGACAGACAATAATTTTTATCATTTCTTGGAAACGAAAATTATTGATAGTGTGGGCTCTAATTTAAAAATCTTTCTGCGAAATATAGTCTGATCAAGTAATTTAATTAAATTAGATAAAATAGTAATTTAGTTACAATATTAATTGTGATTTGATTGGACACATTTCAAAGCGATAATTATGTAGCTAAATACGCCAGTAGACGTAACATTTTCTTTATGCGCGTTATATTTACTAAAATATCGTAAATTGTAATTATTAGTATCACCTCATGCAGTATTTCAATATTATGCAATATTGTATCAATCTTACCATGCTATTTCGCACTACGAACCTCCTAATTAATGTAAGCTTGTTTTTTGACGGAAGTTTTGTGACGTCTTCGCTCAATCATCGCCTCCAAAGTATGTTAAGATGTGACAACATGAATAAAAACAAAACGTTCTTATGACATGATGGTTTCAAGTAGATGATAGTAGGCCGGCAGTTCGTCTAAATAACTACGTGACTTTTAAAGTAACCTACACGTATAGAATACCTATAGGAATTATATTTGGATGGCATTTTGTAATTCTTCGGTAATTTTCCAAAGATACAATATTTCAACCCATCGTATATTGGTGGTCTACGTTGGTTAAAGGGAAACTTTGTTAACACTTACTTACGCAGATCAGTCATCTCTGTTTTTTATGACAGACACACAACATTGTGGAAGTTTCTTGAAAAAAATGTAGGCATCAAACTCGAGTAGAAAGTTTCCGATGAAGATGTCGCAATTAATTTTCGATAAAATTTAGCTCGTTAACGGTGGAAAATTACAATCTTAAAAGGGCTTTAATTGAAAATGCACGAAGTTTTTTCATTAAGACTGTATCTTCTCTTTATGACTTGGTCATGTTATCAGAAGCACTGGGCCGTTAATGACTTATTAAAAAGAAAACTTAAAAATATGAAAGGGTACCTTTAAGGCTATGAATATAATTTTATAGACTTTCCAAATTACTTTAGAATATTAGAGTATTCTTGAATTTTATTTAGCGAAGTCATAACGTATTTATTACAGCTGTTAACTTTAAAATAATAAATTAAGGTTATTTGGAAAACTTTGTACGAAAAACATAAATATACAAAATACATAGAAAATACTAAGAGGAAAAAACATTCGTGTTTTCATTTTATCCAATTGCATTTGGGCATTCGAAACGAGTGTAATGAACTACTTCTATAAACAGCATGCCCCGGCCATTTCGTAGAAAGGTTGCAATAAAACTGCATGGCCACACGGACTGTTCACTATTTCGGTGCGGGTATTAGCGAGCGATCATTCTTTTAACGCCGCACTTACCGGCCGATTCAGGGCCGCAACTATAGACTTAAGAACATCTGCAGATCGGTGTTGATTTCATTTAAAGCTCCTTGCTTGTGCTAAAGTTAAAAAGTGACAGTTGCTTAACTTAAACATAAATTTCGACATTCTTGCTTGTGTTGAGACAAAAAATGCCAGTAACATAGTTTAATTTAAACATGACTTTCGTCCTCCTTGCTTGTGATATGAGACAAAAAGTGGCAGTACACTGATAACCTTAAACATGACTTTCGACCTTGCTTTGGTTATGAAATAAAAAGTGACTGCTTAACTTAATTATAACCCAAATATTTTTGAAGTAAGACCCAGTGTATTAAGCGAGAATATTCCTCTCATTGGCGTCTATAGCATCGAAAAAAGTAAAAGGTACTAAAAAATTTCGAAAGTTGCTTGAAAGGCTCGGTACCTCAATCGGGAAAGCTCAAAGGTCGGGTTCAAGTCCCGCCAGAAAAACTTGTGAGCCAAGTCATTTTTTTTGTATTGTTAATATATTATATTCATTTCAGTAAGTTTTATGTTCAGAACGGAAAAATCTTTGAAAATACAAGCAATTTTTTATTTTCCATACTATTAGGAAAACTTTCATGTACTTATGAAGAAATTAAATGCGCAGTTATACTAATATTATTGAAACACTTTAGTCTATGGTCACCGAGATGAAACGACTAGAGGAGGATCGTGAAAACTGGCAAGACGGAAGCATGAACCGTATCTGGCATGTGACTAGTTGAAAGAGAATTTGCTGATGCTTTATTACTACAAGGAAAACGTATATAGAAAATATTGGTTAAACGTACCTACGTTACTATAATAACATTTCGGTTGGTAATGTGCGAGTATTAACACATACGTTATAGTTTATAATACTTACTCAGAAATTATATTGCGAGTAACGAAGATTGTTACCCACTTGTTACTATCGTTCGTTTAAAAGAACGCAATTTTTATTTATAACGGTTTTAAACCCAGGGGTCCCGGGTTCGATTCCCAGCGGGGATACATAATGTATTCGGTTTGGTTGGTGGTAGGACTTGATGTAAGTCCGCCTAGCTAGTTACCACCATCTTATCTAAGTGTCACAACATAACAACAATGTTTTCAGCATTGTTGTGTTCCGGCAGTTTGAGATAAGATAGCCAGTTCCTCAGTGGCTGAGGATTCCGGGAGAGGCTCGCTTCCATCTTTATCAGGTATGATGAAGGCTTAGAGTCTCCTCGTTGTTCACAAAAAAAAAGTACAACACATACATAATTTTATAAAAATGTTGACGAAAACGTGGGTGTTTTAGATTTTACAAGCGTTGCTTATAAACACCACATAGTTTTCCAAATTTTCATATTTTTTCCCCATGTCATATTTATTAAGCAG
This sequence comes from Chrysoteuchia culmella, assembly GCA_910589605.1. NCBI lineage: Eukaryota > Metazoa > Arthropoda > Insecta > Lepidoptera > Crambidae > Chrysoteuchia > Chrysoteuchia culmella. The sequence goes on along the minus strand of OU342651.1, from coordinate 11,139,840 downwards.
CATACAAAAAAAACATTAATTTCGAAGGCAATAATTATGTCAGTAATATCTGGGTTACAATGTATGTTAAGATACACACGGCGGCACAACTGATAGGTATGATGGCGCGTATATGCAGCAGCATAAATACTAAAATTTTTGTGCATCGGCACATATAGCAGAATTTGGAAAAGCGTACAAAGTGATGAAGTCAATAGGGTAAAGATTCTGATATTTTCAACCTTCCAGCATACAGGTAGCCAATACTGTTGGTGTGCCTTTTCTATCAAACAAAATGTGGCAACTGCTCTCTTTGATATGCAGTCAACATAGTGAGAAAGTACCCCTTATAAACAAGATAATATTTCATTCTCATTTACCTAGATTTCTTTGAATCTAAATTAATGTTGGTATCAGACAAGGATCAGAAAGATTCATTTATCGAACTTGTTATACAGCCATTCTAATAATTTTTCAACTATACATATATATAGGCATATTGTTTACTGGCGGCCGCCCGCGGTTTCACCCACGTGGTTCCTGTTACCGTGGTAATATCGGGATAAAAAGTAGTTTGTTGTTTTAATCCATCTTCTGTGTGCCAAATTTCATCAAAATCGGTTTAGTAATTTTTGCGTGAAAGAGTCACAAACAAACAATTAGTAGGATACCAATTATAAAATTAAATTTGAAAAAGATTTCAAAACCAGTACAACAGGCTGCCATGTCATTGTTAAGCGTTAAACACTATAATTATGTAATTCATAAGAGAAAGGCTCAAAAAAATTTATTTATAAATCTTAAAGTAGCCGAATTCTGTTCTTGAAAATTTATTTTGTCAGAAGCGTTCGTGCTTAGATAATGATTATTCTAAATTCTGTGACATAATGTAATGTTAACAAAGCAACCTCTTTACATGAAAGACCACGATAGACCTCTGTACAAAAATAACTTATACTGTAATCAGTCGAGAGTTAAATACGGACAAGATCATATAAACAAGAATGAGGGATTAATAAATATAAAGATAAACCGAAATGGTGTTTTAATGGTAAGTTAAGGTAACCAAAAAAGCGTTGTTCTTAATAAACATTGGGATATTAAAAATCGTTAGAAGTAAAGACACTCTACTTGAGTGTAGACAATTCATATTGCTAGTGCTTTCTACATACTTATTGCTAGTAATTAACGTAAAAAACTTTACATCTCTCATGTTCGGTAAGTAGGTTCTTATTACCTCCAAATGGGGCTTGTAGTTGTAGGTGACTAATTAGCGCTCTAGGGTAATAATGTAGCTAGAAAAGCCCTAGGGCGGTAAGTAATAAAAAAAACACTTATTTCTTTCAAAAAGTTCGCGTACATCTAACCATCATACTGGCAATAGACATCATGCATTCAGCCCAATAACCAAAGAGGTCGCTTTACTATCAGTCATCAATTTTAAATATCGAACGGCGAAACTCAATTTCGATCTTGAAAAAAAATTTAAAAGTTCTTTACTTGATTAATTTTATTGAAAAAGGCGGGAATAGAAAACTTTTACTTTAGCGCTACTGGGTCACTTTGCACATCTATTAGTGGCTCAGTAGCATTATGCTGAGACGGGGTATTTATTGGCCCTGCACGCATTATTTTGTTTTTCTTCTATGTGTTAATATTGTAACTCCTGAATTGTATCCTTGTATTGTTGTGTGTGTGTGTATCTTCTGAGTGTATGTGGCTAATAAATGTTTTTTCTTTCTTTCTTTATTTCTTTAAATATTGTTTGTTTTTGGGATTGTTCTCATTTCACTATAAATTTCAACAAATAAAATGTTTTATTCTTGTAATGCCGGTTTTTTTCTACTTACCTTACAATCGAGATGTAAAGCAGAATAGTTAGCTCGGGTGTAAGCATCAATTGCACCCTCGAACTATAGGCGCCCTCGCTGCACTCGTGCTAAATATCTCGGGCTGCAATTGATGCCTTACAGCTCTTGGCTACTAATCTACTATTATAACTTATTTAGTTTCATAATCATTATTTTATGTGCAATAAGAATTTAAGGACTACTAGTTTATTTGTAGTTATAAACGACCTTAAACAATCTCTATAAGTTTTAAATTAATATTTCGAACGGTTACAAAATAGCGTCTTAGCGTAAGATATTGCGATGACCGCCCGGCCCTTTGAGACTTCTTACTAGCGGAAATTTAATTTAATCGCATTTCTTCTTTGCTAAACGAGCTCTAAAGCATACGAGGGAGAGTTTTCGAAAGGATTTTCTTTTCGAAAATGTTGCTCGAAGAATTCCGCGGCAAAGCGCAATGTTCTTTTGTCAACGGGATGGCTTTAAACTGTCCATATTTTGTTGGCGCACAAGTCGTAGACTTCTGTGCGATATTTTTCTAGTAAGAACAAAATTTTTTACTAAAGATAGTTTTTTTTGTATGCTCGCTTCATCGATTTCTTTTAAACTTTTTTAAACAGTTTAATTTAATTTTCAAAAACGAATTATTGAATATTATCGACAAGCAGATTACCCACTTTTTGGTTTGGTATTTTTTTAATCTAGGTGCCTATATTTTGACTTCTTATGTAATAAGTTTAAGTGGGCATACTTTCACTCTCTACCATATTTTTACGACAAAACGCTATGGCATCAAAATGGGTAAACGGTTCATTAATTTATTTAAAAAACAAAATACAGTTACGGTAAAATTTTTGTGTTCTTTTTAATAATGTAGGTAATTTTTTATATTGACTATCCGTTTTTCATATCTTAAATTTTACGTTGAACGAAGCGTATTATAGGTATATTTTAGTTCAGAACCTTAATCTTAGCTTTATATTACTGATATTATGTTGAATCCTTTAAGACTTGGGTTGTCAAGTTATACCTAAAACAACGTGCCATAGCATTTCAAGTGTCAATCAACCTTTTATGGGTCACCTGGTAAGGGATGGATTACAAGGATTCACTGTATTGTTATTCCAGAGGTATCCCTTAATCATGTTTATTTAGTTCAGGTATGTTTATAATAATAATATAGGTTGCCAGAGTGAGTACATTCGCTTACGCAATTGGTTTGGATTTGCCATGTGTGTTAATTCAAAATTAATTTTAATAACTTCGTAGACCTGCAACTATTGATGAAGTCAACCATACAGACAAATTTTAACCTTTGCATCTCTAAAATTTCAAAAGTGTTGTAGGCATTGAGTTTTAACAACCTTCATATCAATAAAATGAACTTAAAAAATCTGGGGGGCTACCGCCATCTCTTAGCGCATTTTTTAATCTTACCATACTAACGAATCTTTTAAAGAAAGCCTGATTTTTAACGTAAATTTTGTGACGTATCGCTCATTCATCGCGCCAAAGTGTGATGTTTTTCATAATGAAACAACCTCAATATAGTCAAAACGCAAACAAAACATTCTTAAGACATAATGGTTTCTAAAAGATGATGGTAGGGCCGATCTTTTGTTACCTGTTTTTTCACGTTAATTCGTAGCTATATGGCGTAAGTTATACCTACTCACATTTTTTTTTACATTCTATCAAAGCTCCGTTACGCGCTCCCTAAACTCTCTTGATTTAGAATAAAGCAATGTTAGCTTAAACGTATTATCAATAATATACAATCCCAAATTCGCTAGCTAATAGTAAAACCACTCAATATCCCTACTGTTGTTGAACAAAAGTCCCGTAGTGATTTTAGCCGTGTTTCTTGCAACAATATATCATCCGAGCGTCGATATTTAGCGGGAAATGCTGAGAGAACAAGTCAATAAATCATTAACTGCTACCTATTACGTTTGCTTATACAAGATTTATCACGTGAAAACTATCCGCTGACAGCTTTAATTAATGAAGAAAACGCGCGGGATATTTTTATGGATAGTTAGATTGGATAATTTAGAATTCCTTGTAAAGATCACCCAATTTTCGTTCGTTAGTGGTTCGAGTACGTAAAATTTTCTTATTAAAATAATTGTTAATATTTTGTATTCATAACAATGTTAGGCGGACGCATCCGTGCTTAATGCTTGTATTTTAACCTAGCTTATCTTAACTCCCTAGTGGTTACCCTAGTGGTTTTGCTAATGAGTTTCAATGTAAAATAAAATTGTATGTAACCATGTCTTGAACTAATGAATAAAAAAAAAATACTTACTAAAATTATAAAGTGCGTTTGTTTGTTTGTCCATCCTTCACGCCCTAACGAAGCAACCAATCGATTTTAATTTGGGTTAGAGTTAGTTGAAAGGACGGAGATTAGCATAGACTACTTTTTTATCTCGATATTCCCACAGAATCGGGTACCACGTGGGTGACACCGCGGGCGGAAGCTAGCCTATCATAATTACTGAATTTAAATATTGACCTAGAACCATTTTACTGTTTATTTTCCGTTTTCTAGACTTACATTTCAATGATTCGAGTAATTTCAAAGTTTGTGAAAAATAATACGTCAACTGCTAACTTTTCAGTGCAGATAGTAAAAGCCTATCGAAAACTAATAGAGGCGATAGGCTGGCAACATTAAATTGTATATTAATAATAATATGATGACCACACTCAAACATAAAAAAAATATTTCATTTACTTGGCCTTGACCCGTAAATGACACGAAATACCAGCGTACGCTGAGAAAAAAAACTAAAAAAACAAATAATAATAATTATATTAATAATGATTATTAGCCAAAAATTTACATAATGCTACAAATAACCAACTTAAAATTATTACATTTGTACAAATATAAATATTTATTGCCTCTGCTGCTCAACTAGGCTGCTGTATTTCAGCATACAGCGCTATAAACCTTCACGGACGTTTACAATTAGGTAACTAGTCAATGCAAGTCATGGGAATATGAACATTAATCTAATGTAACGAAAAAAAAACTTAAGAAAATAATGAATTAAAATTACATTACAGGCAAAGGTGCCGAAACGTCGGGAAACCAAAAAACCTCAAATAAACCGAAAAATTATAGTACCAAATATATATTTCGGGTAAATAAATCTCACTAAATATTCCGCAAAAGTTGTTTTATTTCAATTATGTGCGCGAAGAAACTTAAGATGTGCTTATAAAAATTACAATTTAGGTATAGCATCTAGTGTGAGAAAATACAGTATGAAACAATTCACTGTTGTTTCCGGACAATATATTAAACAAACTAACCTAACCTAACCCAACCCTTGCCTAATGTAGTACCGTTGAGGTGTTGCCTAAGAGAATAACTATGATAAATTTTAAATAGAAAAATATTGGAAAAAATCTCGCCAGTGAATTCTCAGATGGGATTCGAACATACGACCTTTGGAAATCCGAGCCACTGCTGTCTCGGAATGTCTCGGTAGCTCAGTGGTTAGACCAGCAGTTACCTTGACGCAGTCAAGGTATCGTGCCCTTCCTCATCTTGTGACATCGCATACTTAATCCAATTTATTCACCCCGCAATACAGTCCACTCAATTTTGAATCGCCCGCACAATATTTTTTTGCCTTTAGGGTTTTTTGAACCAGAAGCCACCAGTTCGTCTAAGAAACTATTTGATTGTAAAAAAAAATGTTCTAGTTTTACCTTTAAAAAATAGCGTGATGTTGACCCAGTGTTAAGCTAACGTCTGAACTGAAATAGTCCCCACCAGCTTTGTTAACTTTTAATATCAACTCTTTCATTTTCACAATAGATCATTGATAAACCCTCCTCTAGTTAAATGAAAAGTAGACAATGGTAACAGTGTTAATTAAAATACTTAATTATGGAGTTCATAAGCTTAGATGCTGCCATACCTTTAATTGAATTGAATTCAGAATGGATAACACTTCCATCTTACGCTTTGCTTACTTTGTCGTTTGATTATGATTAAAGCACTATTCACAATTATCAAGTTTAAATTTATTTTCCGAATTATATATATATATATTAACATAACAAAAAAGCTGAAAACTGTAAATGTAATAAATAATTAGATGTATTCATACAAAACTATAAAAAGTAATGTGACAGTTTTCAAATAAATTTATTTCATAGTGTTTTTCTCAGTAGGTTAATTAAGTATAGTTTAGAATAATTGACATGCCAAATTATTAAACATAATAATCAAACGCACATTAAATTCAGCCACTTTTGATGGTGATTATAGCCCCCAACACGTGCTTGAGCACTTTAGAGTGACGCAGTCTAGCTTCAGAGTGGGATGCCGACGCAGGCAGCTAAGGTAAAATTAGAGTTTTATTAATGCGACGTACTTAATATTTTTGTAAAACATTAATTATATCTCTAATTTAGTGAAAGAATCCTTTCGCTATGAAAATATTCATACATCGATTTCATTAAATCCCAGAACAAACGAGGATCGCGGAACAAAGCGGTGAAATAGGAAATAGCTCTTCTGTTATACTCTCAGTTCTCTACCTAAACCAACCAAATGATTAAAACATAGACACGTCGATTTCATTAAATCCCTGAACAAACGAACATCGCAGAACAAAGCTGTGAATTAGGGAATAGGTCTATCGTTTTCTCTCAGTTCTTAACCTAAACCATACAAATCATCAAAACATCCACACATCGATTTCATTAAATCCCAGAACAAACGAACATCGCCGAACAAAGCGGTGAAACAGGGAATAGCTCTACTCACAGTTCTTGTGTTCCCGGATTCATTCCCATCACGTGCTCCGACCTGTTCCACCAATCACCGACGTTAACGCGGGAATACATAAAGCGAGCATTCAAAGTTATTGCACATTTTTAAAAGGAATTCAACGAATGCTTACTTTCCTTCGATTTCTCGAAATAGACTTTTAAAAATTTGCAGTTTAAGTGTCCGCATAATACTTACAAAAAGGAAGGAAGGTGTGGCTGTCTAAATTAAAACTTACTAATAAAGAGCAAAGTCAAATCTGTAACTTATAAAAAAATACGTACCTAACAATATTGCTTATGCAGGATATAGCCGCAAACCAGTATTATAATTAGTTAATTGTGTCTGTTTATATTAATGCTTTAATTTGCCACTTGCTAGCAGAACACCAGTGTCCAGAGTACAATAAAATATCTATTGTGTCTCATAAGTCGAGACTATTACTACTAAACTGCTGATAGCTATTACTACCCCAATCATAGCTTTCTATGGAATAATGCTGTTTTAAGTAAACACGAAAACGGAGGAGGCTGAAGAACAGCAAATAGAACATGATTTAAGTACTAACCTACTTAATCGGTCAAACGCTGTTGACTACTATTTTACTAAAGTTTATTTACATTAGTATATGTCGCAAATGTATGTAATATATCACAGTGTAACGAAAACCGTAATAAATTTATAACATATGGCGCACCGTATTTTATGGACGTAAACGATGTATTCATTGAGCACGCTAAAAATTAATGCTTTTAAAAGCCGACATTTAACAGTGTTTACGCCATTTTATTCAAAATTAATAAGCAATAGTTAATATTGATTCTGGCCGTAAAAAAAATAGGGAATTATTTTTTAAGGTTGAAGAGAGACTCAATTTTGTAATTAAAGTTCCTCAAATCTCCAACAAGGTTTAAAAAAATTGTAACTAGGTATTGAGTTGAAAGCAAGAAATAACAATGTTATAATAAAATGTCAAGTATCATGAAGGACGAGAGTTGAGATTGTATTTAACACACAATATACATAGAATTAATGTAAGCCTTAACTCGCAAAAGGCGGCTAGCAAACAGATGTGAACAAAGATGAAAAAAGTTTCCAGAAATCGGGAATGGGGGATGATTACAGTACACAGAATGGAGTTGCGGCGTTATTATGAACTCCCCTTTGTACTGGTTCCGAATGTTTCTCTTTAAAAGTTTCCACAAGTTTATAGCTAGCCCCGATTCGCTATACTTACGCTACGTTCACATGGAGATCCGATTTTACAGGATCCGTTTTTACAGAATCCGATTTCGTCTGATCCGTCAGAATCGGATGTTCTGTTCACACGGTATCCGGTTTTAAGATTCGGTTCTTGGGTCCGACAGAATTGGATCTACGTGTGAACGCATGTATTAAAGTGCTATTGCCACTGAACCGGAATCGATGTTTTGTCGGACGCAAATCGGATCTTCTTTTTTATGAACAACGGGGAGACTCTTAGCCTTCATCATACCTGATGTTAAGTATTGATAAGGGCCCGAAATCCAAATCACTGAGGAACTGTCTATCTTATCTCTAACTGCCGGAACACAACAATGCTTAAAACATTGTTGTTATGGCATCAGGCTTAGATAAGATGGTGGTAGCTAGCCAGACGGACTTACAACAAGTCCTACCACCAACCACACCGAATACAATATGTACCCCCGCTGGAATCGAACCCGGGTCCCCTGGGTCTGATACCCGTGGTTGTTACCACTAGACCACAGAGGCGGAAAATCTCCGTGTGAACGCATGTATCAAAGTGCTATTGCCACTGAATCGAATCCGGTATTTTGTCGGACGCTCGGGTCCGACTTCAGTCGCCAAATCGGATGTCAAGTTTGTTGGATCCAATTTTTCGAATGATTTTGAAGTCCATCCGACTTCAAAATCTTTCGAAAAATTGGATCCACTTATGTACTCTATCGAATCCGACATGTCTCCGTGTGAACGCGCAGTTATACAGTAAAGTCCAATTTACTTCGGATCTTGTAATTTTTTATTGTTCTTCTTTGTTTTACTTTATCATAAGCTCTTGGTCAGGTCGGATCGGGTTTAACTTTGGCATCAGCAAAATCTTTCAAAGAAAATTTTGTCAAATAAAGACTTTATTAAGTGTCTATTCCAACTTTGTTTCTTAACTACTTGATAGATATTATTATTGGGTTTTTTTTATGAACTACGAGGAGATTCTTAGCCTTCATCATACCTGATGTTAAGTATTCGCCTCAGCCAACAATCAAAAGATGAACTTACATACCAACATAATTTTAAGCTATGTTAGGTTTGTTTATAATGTAAATAATCAGAAAAAGTTTAGCTTTGAGTGGCCTATACCATTTTTATAAGTTTGTGTAATATTAAAATTACGAGTATACTGTTTTGTTTACTGTTTTTAAGATGAGGAATAATTCTATATTAGATTTATCTTAAATTAAACGATATTTGCAAAACATTTTGATCTAAACACAACATAATTATGGAAGCATTTTATTTTAATACAACATCCTCCACACGAGACTCCCCTATGACTCAAAAGACATTTTCCCATTTCCGAAGTACTACGTTAACTGGGAAAAAAAATTGAGACCGTTCTTATAACAGACAGCTGTCATCTTTGTTGTTTAGCATGTGGCATCTTCTTCAATTTCCTTTGACTTTGATGGTTGATGGTTATTATAATAAATTGTAAGGAAGAGATATCGTTTCTTTTTTATTTTCTTTTTTATGATATTTGAAGACAGTTCTTTTTTTATTAAAAAACGTGGGTTAGAGATACTGCTTGCATATGAGAAATGCGATGAGAACACACTGTCTTTTCTATTTCAAGTATTTTTTTTTCGGAAATGGTTCTTATTGCTGTTTAATAAGTTGATCAGAGTGTTTTGAATAACCAATTTAAACTTGCAAGCCTACTAAAGAGTTTTATGAGACATGAATATTCATATTGATTAAATAGGATTATTTTCTGTTTCCGTTATAATGCTTATCAACTTACTACCAAGGGAGAACGGGCGGTATTAAATCTAAGCAGTAAAGCCTGGTCAAGTTTTTGTATACATAATGTACAGTGCCAATCTTGAATAAATTGTGTATTTAATTAATGAAAGAACAGGGGCCTACCATTAACTGTCATGCGATTCATTTAAGGTTATTTTCAGGAAGTAAAAGTGAGACGCCGCTATACGCGCCGTATGGCAGCATCCCACTCTCACAACCTAAAAATTACCTAAAATGAATTGCAAAAGTTAATGGTAAGGCCCCAGGTCTGTTAGGATTTTAACATTTTATAAATTTGACATTGTTAAATATACCGAAATATTTATGATAAATTTTAAATAGAAAAATATTGGAAAAAATATCCCGGCCACAAGTGAATTCTCAGATGGGAATCGAACCCACGACCTTTGGAAATCCGGTCCAATGCTCTCTCAATATTTTTCTATTTAAAATTTATCATAAGTATAAAAATAGCATTGAAAAATGCAAAAATTCTAAAATCATAAAATACCGAAATATTCCTCTAGTAACTACCCGATCTACAGTTAATAAGTGCAAGCTAATCTAGTATTACTTAAAAAAGAAAACTATCGACATACCATAAAAAAAAATCAAACCGACTTCAAAAAGTAAAAAATAAAACTTTTGGAGTCGGTGCCAGCCAGGGCATTCTACATTGCACTTCTATTAACTATATATTTTTTTGGCCTTAGCTAGCTAGCACCGACTCCAAAAGTTTTATTTTTTACTTTTTGAAGTCGGTTTGATTTTTTTTTTATAAAAATGTTTTTATTTCAGATTTTTTAGTTACATCATGTGCCGTTACTTACACTAAAAATCAACCCATACACAACAATGTCATCTAGGTAAACGACTACTTGCCAAAAGGTGATTGATATTTTTCAAGATTATGAAAAAACTACTAACCAGATCTTCGTAAAAATTATATGGGACCAAATTGACAGTGTACCCGATCGAACAAAAAAACAATTATTAAAATCGGATCACCAACACCGGAGTAATCGGTATACATACATCAGACAAAAAAAAAAAAAAAAAAATACGCGTTGAATTGAGTACCTCCCTCCTTTTTGTTGAAGTCGGTAAAAACGACGACAGACGAGTCATGCTATACCTACATAATTGAATTGTGTTTGTGCCTGGATGTTAATAATGTATTTATCTATATTTGTACAAAAAAACCGATCCACATACTTAGTTCGGAATCAGATCAAAATAAATCCCTAATGATATAAATTTATAAAGAAAATGGTAACGAAAAGTACAGTTTATTGGCCAATGACCGGATTTAAATATGGAAAATTACACAATTAAGTTAAAAACACAATTAATTTGCGTATCAACGACGTATAAATGCCGACTGTGTAATATTGCACAATGAAACGGTGGCGTGGGGGAACGGAATAGGGGGGCAGCTGTCAAATTTCATGCAGAGCCCCGAGTATGGTCTTTCGACCTAGTGGATGGGTTTGTACAGTAATGCACACTGATGTTTAAGTATTTTAAGATTAATAGGTAGGTACGAAAAATGGAGTTGGCATAAAATGCGCCACTTTTTTCACCAAATATAGAGAGAAACAAAACAAAATATGGTGCTATAACTAAAAATTATAGTGATAATTAGTGTATCTAGTTACTGGATTTTATCAACTGTAGGAGACTAACGCCCTCAACCATCTCTTTACTCATATTTCAGCGTTTTGATAGCTATTCTTTATTGACGTTAGATGTGCACTATGCCTTGCCATAAATAACCAACATTGCACTTTAAAATTACTAATTAAGTCTACTTTATATAATCTTTGAATAATAAAAATCAGAGTGATAAAAGCGCATCAACTACATTTTAAAGTGGGTCGCTATTTAAATAAATTGTGTCAAGCAGAGTTTGTGTTTCTAATTTGAGATAGCATCAAATCGCGCAACATGTTTGTTTGGAATGAGATTTTGTACGTGACTGTACCGAGTGCATTCCAGCAGGCGGGGGCATCGGCGGTCCGCTTTATCTCTCCCATACAGCGCTTGATAAGAAGCTTACGAGCCGAACTTAATAAGAGTCGACGTGGAAGCTTCAAATGATAGTAAACCTTTTGTTTAAAGCCTCATGGCTTAATTTAGATAGCGGCTGACAGCCTGCCAACCCACCTGCGTCAGTATGCATAATGATACAGCCTTTTTAGTACTGCACTATGGATGCAGTAATGATACTTGTTTTGTTCCGGATTGTGTTGGAAGTTGTGCAAATAATTGGGTTTTTAAAAATACCATAAGGAAGTAAAAGTATTACAAAATTTTATTTTTATATACGCACCCCATCGCTTTTGTTCATTTTATACACGTATTAATGTTCGAGTTATATTAGTATTTTGATATGTGTTAAACTTATCACATACCTTGTTATATGTGTATTAAATAAAACCGCATATGATTACTAAAAGGCAAGGATAACGTATCATCATAACATAGTGTAATTTAGTAAAAATATAATAGTTTTTGTCAAAATCCATGATATATTTTGTAAGTTTATAAAGATTGTCTTTCAAGGACAATATGAAGTTTTGAGATGATACCTCATCTCCTTTTATTAAAAACATAATTTAAGGGGATAAAAAGAAATGAGATTTTTTTACAGGTAAATCCACACAAGGTATTTTTCTTAAGCTTCTTTTAGTCTTTGTAAGCTGTATTTCAAGAAATTAATAATAATAATAATAATAATAATCTTTATTTATTTCTTCACAAACAAACAATAAGTATATGGAAAGTAACTACACAATAGCTTACTTAATGACACAAACATGTAGTATAATTTACTTAGTTAATTTAAGTAAGATTTAAACATTTTTTTTTGTATTTTTTATTTGTGAAGACTGGTGCTTGAAATAGGTTGTATGAAAACACCCCGTAATACAAGACACCAGGTCTCCACCTCTAGGACATTTGTACAATGTACTCATCTTAAAACTAACAAAATAGGTACTAAGTTCTTTCAGATAATTATCTCCGAGTTTAAGTAATGTAGTTGTAGTTATAAATAATAAAATTATATAAAAATTGAATTTCGCGATGCATGCGTGTATATCTAATACTTTGTATCTGTATATTTAATAGTTTGTATTTTGTATAGGCAAGGTAGGTATATATATATATATTTTTTTATTAAAAAAAAAAAAAAAAAAAAAAAGGTATATATATATTTATATATGTTTGTATATTATGGAAATTGAGCGGAAGTAAACTGCATATACTTGTAATTAAATATGTTTTTTTATTATGTTACTACTAGCAAAAGTCGGTCAGTATCATGCTGTGATAATTGGAATATATAATTATTTAACGGTCTTTTAATTTGGTAATTGTTGTAGAGCTTAAGATTAATTTTATTTTGTAGAATATTATATACTTTGGGCCCTAGAAAGTAAAATGATCGTTGTGCGAAACTGGTTTTGCAAAATGGTACAATATAACGTTGTAGTCTTCTACCAGTAAGGGTTGTAGTAGCAGAAGTACGATGGAATCTACGCGTGAGTTGGTATATATATAGTTTTCGTACGCTTAGTGTTTTGGTTTTGTCGTATAATAGACTAGTTGGATGACGCATCGGTAGGGACATGAGTACCTTTAGAACAGCTTTTTGGGCTCTTTCTAATTGAAGGAAATGTGCCTGGGCAGCACCACCCCAAACACAAATACAATAGCAGAGGATGGATTCACATAGTGCCTTGTAGATTTTAATGAGTAGCTGAACATTTGCAACATTACAAAGATTTTTAAATACAAAAATTAATTTTCTTATTCTACTAGATGTAAGAGACAAGTGTGGTTCCCAGTTAAGATGTTCATCTATTAAGACCCCTAAATACTTCATAGTGTTGGTGCGCTTGAGGATTGGGCAGTCGCAATCTAGAGATGCTTCCGACTTTATATTACAAGGGTAAGTATGAATAGGTAGCGTAAACGAATCATCGGGCTTGGCAAAGTTATTAATACTAAAGCACATATATTTAGTTTTTGAGGTGTTGAGTGAAAGTAAACTTTTTTCTAACCAAGAAGTAACCTTTGATAGGCCAAGTTCAGCACACCCTCTGACTTGTTCCCAGTTTGATCCTTGAAAAATGAGAGCAGTATCGTCTGCAAACATCAACAGTTCGCCATTGTGCAATTGCATCTTGCAAAGATCATTGATGTACACAAGGAAGAGCGTAGGACCCAGCACACTGCCCTGGGGAACTCCAAAAGTGCACGAAGCCAAATTACTCATTTTGTCCTCCACTCTCACTCTTTGACTTCGATTACTAAGGTAGTCAGAAAACCAATCAAGAGCGACCCCTCTAACTCCTATGTTTTGTAGACGAGATAGTAAGATTGGAATTGACACGGTGTCAAACGCTTTTTGTAGGTCGAGGAAAACACCCAAGCACTTTTGTTTGTCGTCAAGTAACTTAAACACCTTAGAAGTCAATTTAAGCACGGCATCTTCCGTAGAGACTTTAGATCTAAACCCAAACTGATTTGTTGCAAGCAATTTCCCCGACTCTAGGTAACCTGTTAACCGTTTGGCCACCAATTTTTCTATAATTTTTGATAAGGATGTTAGTAATGAAATAGGTCTATAATTGGAGGGATCAGAGGGATCGCCAGACTTGTGTATTGGTGTAACAATAGCTTTTTTGCAAATATCGGGAAACACACCAGTTGTAAAACTAATATTGCATAAATGTGCAATTGGAGCACTAAGTATAGAATTAAACTTCTTAAAATATGCGTTTGGAATTACTCCCGAAAAGCAATACTCTCATATTTGGCTGAAGTGAAAAAATAATTTCTTTTCTTTCTTTCTTTCTAATTAATATCAAGAATATACGAGTACTTAACACCATAAAAATAAAGAGGGAATTATAATGCTTTTGAACAAAAGCAAAAAAAAAACAAAGTCGTAGAAAAACTTTTGGCTAGCTTTGGGTAAGTAATCTATACCTTCAACCTATGATTGGGGTAATTAAACAATATTCGTTACAATTGGAACATTAGATAGGTAGCAAAATTTTAAAACTTTAATCTCCTCCGTAGTCAGGCATTGTCGTTACCCGACTATATTTAATTTAGTTAATATTCTCCACTACGCAGAGATTTTAATCTATAGTAGACGAGGCAGAGGGTTTTAGCATGCGCCGTAGATATTGAAGTATATATAGTGAAGAGGAAAAAAAAATATAAGAAAGGCTAATATATAAAATAGATTAGTTTACCTTTTACTAAATTACATAATTATAGTTAGCTCTGGAACCTACCACATGTCCATAAAAATATATAATAAAATACCCAACCATATTAAAAGTATAGACAATGATAAAATATTTTTTAAAAGATTAAGAGATTTCTTAGTGAAAAATGTTTCTACGAGTTAAAAGATTTTCTAAATTGAATGTTACCTTGTTATGTTATGTCTTATGTGTTATTTAATAATATTTTAAACTTGTTGTTAAAATAGTTTATTTTTATTATTTAGTTTTAAGATTTGCGACACCCTTACAGGGTTCATATTGCGAACTGTATTATACTTAAAATCTATATGTAACCAATATGATGCAATAAACATTATGACTATGACTAAGACTATATCCATCATGGAGAGCTTGGAGGAGGGAGAGAGAGAAAACAATGGCTATCCTAGTAAAGAAGGAATTTGAAATGTCTGATATATTCTTTGGCATTTATTTAAAAGCCGATGCGACAAATTAAAATTTCCTTTTTTAACCGTATGTAAAAAAAAAGGAAATTTTAATCAAAGACAAACAAGCTCTACAAATTTTTACCTGATCTGATCCTCACAATATGTTTGTAACGTTTTCCGTATTACATAACCAAAACAACGCTGACCTCCAGCTGACCTTTTCTGTTTTCCACAATATTATTTAACACCCGTCGCTATGGCATATTGTTTCACACTCGGAGCGGGAACAAAACATTACACAAACCCGAAACAATTTATCATCAGGCACATTTGAAACTAAGCGTTTTCCAACTAACATTACGTATTACTGAAGATTACTTTTTGCATTTAGATGTTGTTTTGTGATGAGCTTATGCTAAATGTAATGCTAAAAATGTTCTTGATATTTTGCAATATTATTATTGTATTATAAAAATATAAAAGTATTGGAGAATTTCGACGTGGTTAGGGCATTGGACCGGATTTCCAAAGGTCGTGGGTTCGAGTTCCATCTGAGATTTCACATGTGACCGAGTTGATTTATTCCAATATTTTTCTATTTAAAATTTATCATAAATATTATTTAATCCAAAAATTGAAATTACTTTAAAGCCAAAATCAAACCTTTTTATTTATAAAAAAATATTAAAAGCGTGTAGTTAGTATAAACCCCTTCGCTGGCAATGAACGAGACACAATAGAATTTTTATTGTTATAAATTACTAGTTTCCGCCTGCGGTTTCACTCGCGTGGTTCCCGTTCCCGTGGGAATATTGGGATAAAAAGTACCCTAGTTTACTCTCCGTTCTTTCAATTTAATCTATGCCATAATCAAGTCGATTGATCGATGTAATACTATAATTAGTTTTTTTTTTGTGATGGAAATTGACCTTACTGACATGTTAAGGTCATTTTTCAATTTGACGACTCTGTATAAAATAAAACAGGGAGAAAAAACAGCCCTTGACGAGTTTCTTGCCGGTTCTTCTCGTCTCCTGCAGTAAGGTTTGTGAACCGATGGCGTAGCTTCTATGACGTTCATAAGTGCTTATAACATCCTAGACTGAATAAATGATATTGAATTTGAATTTGATTGGTTGCTTAGTTAGGGCGTCAAGGAAAGACAAACAAACACACTTTCGCATTTATAATATTAGTTAGAATTAGGATAATATTAAACAAGAAAATATACTAAAAAAGCAACGTACCTCATGTCATGGCGATAGTCTATAGTTGCCAAATTGAAAAACTGATTTTTATTCAACTTTTATATTTTGTTTTTTAACTGTCCTATAGACTGTTCATAAAACCAGGTACATAAGTATACGTTTTTATTTCATCCCCCTTTGTTAGAGGCGTAAAATTACTATTTTTGGTTCGCATGCGTTGTCCCCCTAAGGAGACCACAAGGAATACGCTTTTTACTCGTGGTCCCCCCGATTTACTCTTGGCCATAATAATTTACTGATGTGGCTTGTAGTATGTAATTTGCTATAAATACTTCACGGAATATAAAGTATTTTTTGCATTGTTAACCACCTGTGCAAGTTGATTGGAGCAACATATCTTATATGTAGATAGATATACCTATGGCTAAGCGCTTGCGGTGCAAAGATCTTATGTTATCTTATCTTATCTTATCTTATCTTATCTTATGTTATCTTATCTTATGTTATCTTATCTTATCTTATCTTATCTTATCTTATCTTATCTTATCTTATCTTATCTTATCTTATCTTATCTTATCTTATCCTATCCTATCCTATCTTATCCTATCCTATCCTATCTTATCCTATCCTATCCTATCCTATCCTATCCTATACCTATCTTATCCTATCCTATCCTATCCTATACCTATCTTATCCTATCCTATCCTATCCTATCCTATACCATCCTATCCTATCCTATCTTATCCTATCCTTTACCTATCTTATCCTATCCTATCCTATCTTATCCTATCCTATACCTATCTTATCCTATCCTATCCTATCCTATACCTATCTTATCCTATCCTATCCTATCCTATCCTATCCTATCTTATCCTATCCTATCCTATCCTATCCTATACCTATCCTATCCTATCTTATCCTATCCTATCCTATCCTATCCACTATCCTATCCTATATACTATCCTATCCTATATACTATCAAGTCTTATCTTATCTTATCTTATCTTATCTTATCTTATCTTATCTTATCTTATCTTATCTTATCTTATCTTATCTTATCCTATCCTATCCTATCCTATCCTATCCTATCCTATCCTATCCTATCCTATCCTATCCTATCCTATCCTATCCTATCCTATCCTATCCTATCCTATCCTATCCTATCCTATCCTATCCTATCCTATCCTATACCTATCTTATCCTATCCTATCCTATCTTATCCTATCCTATACCTCTTATCCTATCCTATCCTATTTTATCCTATCCTATACCTATCTATCCTATCCTATCCTATCCTATCCTATACCATCCTATCCTATCCTATCTTATCCTATCCTATACCTATCTTATCCTATCCTATCCTATCTTATCCTATCCTATACCTATCTTATCCTATCCTAACCTATCCTATCCTATACCATCCTATCCTATCCTATCCTATACCATACCATCCTATCCTATCCTATCCTATCCACTATCCTATCCTATATACTATCCTATCCTATATACTATCTTGTCTTATCTTATCTTATCTTATCTTATCTTATCTTATCTTATCTTATCTTATCTTATCTTATCTTATCTTATCTTATCTTATCTTATCTTATCTTATCTTATCTTATCTTATCTTATCTTATCTTATCTTATCTTATCTTATCTTATCTTATCTTATCTTATCTTATCTTATCTTATCTTATCTTATCTTATCTTATCTTATCTTATCTTATCTTATCTTATCTTATCTTATCTTATCTTATCTTATCTTATCTTATCTTATCTTATCTTATCTTATCTTATCTTATCTTATCTTATCTTATCTTATCTTATCTTATCTTATCTTATCTTATCTTATCTTATCTTATCTTATCTTATCTTATCTTATCTTATCTTATCTTATCTTATCTTATCTTATCTTATCTTATCTTATCTTATCTTATCTTATCTTATCTTATCTTATCTTATCTTATCTTATCTTATCTTATATTATCTTATCTTATCTTATCTTATCTTATCTTATCTTATCTTATCTTATCTTATCTTATCTTATCTTATCTTATCTTATCTTATCTTATCTTATCTTATCTTATCTTATCTTATCTTATCTTATCTTATCTTATCTTATCTTATCTTATCTTATCTTATCTTATCTTATCTTATCTTATCTTATCTTATCTTATCTTATCTTATCTTATCTTATCTTATCTTATCTTATCTTATCTTATCTTATCTTATCTTATCTTATCTTATCTTATCTTATCTTATCTTATCTTATCTTATCTTATCTTATCTTATCTTATCTTATCTTATCTTATCTTATCTTATCTTATCTTATCTTATCTTATCTTATCTTATCTTATCTTATCTTATCTTATCTTATCTTATCTTATCTTATCTTATCTTATCTTATCTTATCTTATCTTATCTTATCTTATCTTATCTTATCTTATCTTATCTTATCTTATCTTATCTTATCTTATCTTATCTTATCTTATCTTATCTTATCTTATCTTATCTTATCTTATCTTATCTTATCTTATCTTATCTTATCTTATCTTATCTTATCTTATCTTATCTTATCTTATCTTATCTTATCTTATCTTATCTTATCTTATCTTATCTTATCTTATCTTATCTTATCTTATCTTATCTTATCTTATCTTATCTTATCTTATCTTATCTTATCTTATCTTATCTTATCTTATCTTATCTTATCTTATCTTATCTTATCTTATCTTATCTTATCCTATCCTATCCTATCCTATCCTATCCTATCCTATCCTATCCTATCCTATCCTATCCTATCCTATCCTATCCTATCCTATCCTATACCTATCTTATCCTATCCTATCCTATCTTATCCTATCCTATACATATCCTATCCTATCCTATCCTATCCTATCCTATCCTATCCTATCCTATACCTATCTTATCCTATCCTATCCTATCCTATCCACTATCCTATCCTATATACTATCCTATCCTATATACTATCAAGTCTTATCTTATCTTATCTTATCTTATCTTATCTTATGTTATCTTATCTTATGTTATCTTATCTTATCTTATGTTATCTTATCTTATCTTATCTTATCTTATCTTATCTTATGTTATCTTATCTTATCTTATGTTATCTTATCTTATCTTATCTTATCTTATCTTATCTTATCTTATCTTATCTTATCTTATCCTATCCTATCCTATCTTATCCTATCCTATCCTATCTTATCCTATCCTATACCTATCTTATCCTATCCTATCCTATACCATCATATCCTATCCTATCCTATTTTATCCTATCCTATACCTATCTATCCTATCCTATCCTATCCTATCCTATACCATCCTATCCTATCTTATCCTATCCTATACCTATCTTATCCTATCCTATCCTATACCATCATATCCTATCCTATCTTATCCTATCCTATACCTATCTTATCCTATCCTATCCTATTTTATCCTATCCTATACCTATCTATCCTATCCTATCCTATCCTATCCTATACCATCCTATCCTATCTTATCCTATCCTATACCTATCTTTTCCTATCCTATCCTATCTTATCCTATCCTATCCTATCTTATCCTATCCTATCCTATCCTATCCACTATCCTATCCTATATACTATCCTATCCTATATACTATCAAGTCTTATCTTATCTTATCTTATCTTATCTTATCTTATCTTATCTTATCTTATCTTATCTTATCTTATCTTATCTTATCTTATCTTATCTTATCTTATCTTATCTTATCTTATGTTATCTTATCTTATCTTATGTTATCTTATCTTATCTTATCTTATCTTATCTTATCTTATCTTATCTTATCCTATCCTATCCTATCTTATCCTATCCTATCCTATCTTATCCTATCCTATCCTATCCTATCCTATACCTATCTTATCCTATCCTATCCTATCCTATCCTATCTTATCCTATCCTATACCTATCTTATCCTATCCTATCCTATCCTATCCTATACCATCCTATCCTATCCTATCCTATCCTATCCTATCCTATCCTCTTATCCTATCCTATCCTATCTTATCCTATCCTATACCTATCTTATCCTATCCTATCCTATCCTATCCTATACCATCCTATCCTATCCTATCTTATCCTATCCTTTACCTATCTTATCCTATCCTATCCTATCTTATCCTATCCTATCCTATCCTATCCTATCCTATCCTATCCTATCCTATCCTATCCTATCCTATCCTATCCTATCCTATCCTATCCTATCCTATCCTATCCTATCCTATCTTATACCTATCTTATCCTATCCTATCCTATCTTATCCTATCCTATCCTATCTTATCCTATCCTATCCTATCCTATCCACTATCCTATCCTATATACTATCCTATCCTATATACTATCAAGTCTTATCTTATCTTATCTTATCTTATCTTATCTTATCTTATCTTATCTTATCTTATCTTATCTTATCTTATCTTATCTTATCTTATCTTATCTTATCTTATCTTATCTTATCTTATCTTATCTTATCTTATCTTATCTTATCTTATCTTATCTTATCTTATCTTATCCTATCCTATCCTATCCTATCCTATCCTATCCTATCCTATCCTATACCTATCTTATCCTATCCTATCCTATCTTATCCTATCCTATACATATCCTATCCTATCCTATCCTATCCTATCCTATCCTATCCTATACCTATCTTATCCTATCCTATCCTATCTTATCCTATCCTATACCTATCTTATCCTATCCTATCCTATCCTATCCTATACCATCATATCCTATCCTATCTTATCCTATCCTATACCTATCTTATCCTATCCTATCCTATTTTATCCTATCCTATACCTATCTATCCTATCCTATCCTATCCTATCCTATACCATCCTATCCTATCTTATCCTATCCTATACCTATCTTATCCTATCCTATCCAATCTTATCCTATCCTATCCTATCTTATCCTATCCTATCCTATCCTATCCACTATCCTATCCTATATACTATCCTATCCTATATACTATCAAGTCTTATCTTATCTTATCTTATCTTATCTTATCTTATCTTATCTTATCTTATCTTATATCTTATCTTATCTTATCTTATCTTATCTTATCTTATCTTATCTTATCTTATCTTATCTTATCTTATCTTATCTTATCTTATCTTATCTTATCTTATCTTATCTTATCTTATCTTATCTTATCTTATCTTATCTTATCTTATCTTATCTTATCTTATCTTATCTTATCTTATCTTATCTTATCTTATCTTATCTTATCTTATCTTATCTTATCTTATCTTATCTTATCTTATCTTATCTTATCTTATCTTATCTTATCTTATCTTATCTTATCTTATCTTATCTTATCTTATCTTATCTTATCTTATCTTATCTTATCTTATCTTATCTTATCTTATCTTATCTTATCTTATCTTATCTTATCTTATCTTATCTTATCTTATCTTATCCTATCCTATCCTATCCTATCCTATCCTATCCTATACCTATCTTATCATATCCTATCCTATGTTATCCTATCCTATACCTATGTTATCCTATCCTATACCTATCTTATCCTATCCTATCCTATCCTATCCTATACCATCATATCCTATCCTATCTTATCCTATCCTATACCTATCTTATCCTATCCTATCCTATCCTATCCTATACCATCCTATCCTATCCTATCTCATCCTATCCTATACCTATCCTATTCTATCCTATCCTATCTTATCCTATCCTATCTTATCCTATCCTATACCTATCTTATTCTATCCTATCCTATCTTATCCTATCCTATCCTATACCTATCTTATCCTATCCTATCCTATCCTATCCTATACCATCCTATCCTATCCTGTCCTATCCACTATCCTATCCTATATACTATCTTGTCTTATCTTATCTTATCTTATCTTATCTTATCTTATCTTATCTTATCTTATCTTATCTTATCTTATCTTGTCTTATCTTGTCTTATCTTGTCTTATCTTGTCTTATCTTGTCTTATCTTGTCTTATCTTGTCTTATCTTGTCTTATCTTGTCTTATCTTGTCTTATCTTGTCTTATCTTGTCTTATTTTATCTTATTTTATCTTATCTTATCTCTTATCTTATCTTATCTCTCTTTTTTATGTTTATTCCCTTAGGAATGATATATTTGAAAGCGACAAAAAGTATCACATGTTCCTCTTCAGGCAATAAAATGTCTTTGTCCCAAATTCACCTATAAACCAAATAAATCAATTCTCTTCTCTTCTCTTATCATATCCTATCCTATCATAACCTATCCTATCCTTTTTTTTTTTTTTTGTTTTGAGTGAGGGGAATCCAGTCTTTACAGATTCCTGCCTTGAGGATATGCTGGGGTCACCTAGTATACCCGTCCTGGTAAAGACCTAGGAGCAAGCACACTTTCTCTCGCCATCCCCGTTACCGCCTCCCTCATCACCTGGGCGTCCAGCTCCCAGGGAGGAGTTCCCGGCAGCGCGCACGCTGCGTCCTGTACCCCCTGACGATGTGCTGAGCGATCGCTCTCTGCGGCCGACGTAAGCATCTCCGATTTTCATCGTTGAGCTTGTCGGCCCAGACCGGCGCCCCGTACAGGGCCATGCTCCTCAGCACCCCGGCGAACAGCCTCCGGCAAGTGTCCCCCGGACCACTTGTGTTAGGGAGGAGGCGTCCCAGTGCCCCCGCCGCCTTCGTTACCTTCGGGGCCAGCTGCCGGAAGTGCTCTTCGAACTTCCAGCGTCCGTCGAGCACCAGCCCCAGGTATTTGATCCACGGGCGCAAAGGGAAACGCGCTCCGTCGACCCGGATGTTCGCGTCCGCCGGAGGGCCCCTCCGCGGACCATGAAAAAACACCGCCTCCGTCTTCTCAATGGCCACGTTAAGGCCGAGCATACGGATCCTCTCCGTCACCAGGGAGGCTCCGACCCCCGCCAACCTCCTAACATCCTCGTACGTTTTGCCCCGGGCGACAACCAATGTGTCGTCGGCATAGCAGATGACTGCCATCCGGGGCAAGAGGACCCCTCTCAGCAACCAGTCGTATCCGATGTTCTACAGGAGCGGACCCAGAACCTCCCTGTCCTCCAGGTAGCTCTCCACCACCCTGACTAGGTACGGGGGCAGTCCGTGGAATCGGAGCGCCTCCCGGATGACCGAGAAGGGGAGGGAGTTGAAGGCGTTCCTAATATCTAGGGACACCGCAACCACCACCTCCCCCTTCACCGCCGCCTTCTCCACCAGGTCCCGCAGGGCCAGGAGGGCATCCACAGTGGACCGCCTCTTGCGGAAACCGTACTGGTTGACGGCCAGATCGGGCCCCACCGTTTCAAGGTGCCGGACGATACGCTCCGCGATAATACGCTCGAACAGCTTCGCGGGCTCGTCCAGCAGCACCACCGGGCGATAGGCAGATGGGGAATCCAGCGGCCGTCCCTCCTTCACTAAAAGGCACAGGCGCCCCCTCTTTCACCGCCTAGGGAACACACCCGACTCGAGACAATCGCTATACAGTTCCCTAAGCGGCTCCCCAAGATGTTTTAGCGCCGATGGTAAGATGCGCGCGGGGATTCCGTCCGGGCCAGGGGACTTCTTCTTCCCCTTCAGCCTATCCACCACTACCTCCATCTCGGACTCGGTGACCGGCGTGAAGCCCGACTCCACCTCGGCAGGACGTTGACGGGCCATTAGCGGGGCCACTAGAGGGGCATCGCGTGGGAAAAGACTCGCCACCACCCTCTCTCTGAGCTCCGGCTCCATGGACTCCATGGGGGGGGCTTGATGGCGGAGCCGGTTTCGCACCATCATGAAAGGTCGTCCCCACGGGTCCAGGTCCAGTCCCGCCAGGAACTCTTCCCATGCCAATGTCTTGGCCCGGACAATCGCCACCTCGAGGTCCTTCTTGACGGCTAGGTAGGCCCCGCGGAGCGCCAACTCTTCGGGCGTCGTGACGTCGCGGCGCCGACGCCTTCGACGCCGCCTGCAACTTTGGAGGGCTCGACGCGCCCGGGTGCATGAGGCTCGTAGGGAGCTCACCTCCTCCGTCCACCAGTAGATTTGGGACTTCTCTGGTGGACCGTAGACCCGGGGCATAGCGGCATCGCATACCGCCGTGAGGGATTGTGTTAGCCGGCCTGCTCTCTCCTCGACGTCGCCGCCCCAACCGCGTCTGTCGCTGCACCAGGCTTGAACAACCGCCTCCTCCTCCGCCCTTTGTTCATTGAGCCGCGTAATTGCCCATCTCGGGAAGTGCGAGGCTACCGGCCTAGACCTAGATGAGGACCCCCCTAACCGGGGCGCGACCTCGAACCGGATGTATCGGTGGTCTGACAGGGAGTCCGGCTCCACCATGATCCTCCAACCGCTGACGCTGCGTGCAAAAGTGGGGGTCGCAAAAGTAAGGTCCACCCTGGAGCCCCCATTCCACCGAATGCACGTGTAGGTCGTGCCCCGATTCAGGCACTCAAGGCCGACGGACGTCATCCACTCCAACACTGCCGTGCCTTTGGAATTAGTCACGTCGGACCCCCAGGCCGGGTGCTTGGCGTTAAAATCGCCCGCCACCAACACCTGCAGAGGGGCGAGCCGCCGAACCACACCACCGATGACATCCAGCCAGCTCTCCAGCTCATCCACGGACCGATTCGGGGAGAAATAGGTACCGAGGATGGCAAAATCTCCCCAGGTCGCGGCCACAAATCCCGGACCCCTCTCTCTGACCGAGAGAGGAGGGGAGTGGGCGGCCCTTATCGGCGCCAGGATAGCGACGGTCTCATCGTCGTCCCCCACCCAGTTACGACGATCTGGTATGCAGTAGGGTTCCGACACGATTACCAGATCGGACCGCCACACCACTGCTTGCTGCATTAGCAGATCTTGTGCAGCAGCGGAGTGATTGCTGTTCGTCTGGAGGATATTGAGAGGCCTTATGGCCATTAAGGCGTCTCAATAACCTCCATGGCAACTGGTGCCCCATCAGTGGCTCCCCTAACCTTGGAACGGTTAGAAGCCCGGAAACGCGTAGTTCCACGCACTTAACGGGTCTGGTGACGTCAGCGATACCCTCCAGCGCCTCCTTCAGTTTGGACGCCATATCGTCCGCCTGCTGCGCACCCGTGGGCCGGGGATCTCGATAATGCGAGACCCGGACTGTGTATGTTTGACAGTAAACATGTCCAGCCCCAGCTCCTGCAGTGAGACTGCCGCTCTTGCCTTTGCAAGGGCATCGGCGTAGGTGACACCCTTCGCTTGCACCTCCTCAGGGATTGTGAGGACCACCGCCGCCGTACGTGGGGGGCTCAATCTTGGGCCTTTGGGGGCCTTAGCTGCCGGCTTCTGTTTGGGCGGATTCTGTTGGGGCTTCGCCTGCGCTTTGCCCTTACCCTTGCCGTTGCCTTTGCCCTCCTTCACAGGTTTTCCCTGTTTGCCCACAACTTGCCAGGGCTCCTCCGTTGCTGGAGTAGGAGTCGACGTCACCTGTGAGTATGACGGACGGGAGGGTCCGGCCACCGCTGTATCAGGCTGAACCTGTGCCCCAGGTCGAGGGGCATTTGCCGCAGCCCTTGCCGCATTTCTTCTATCCGCCTCCAATGGTGGGCGGAGATTTGGGGCCGGGAGGAGTCTGCTCTCCAACCCGTCGAGCCTCGCCTGCAGCATAACGCCGACCGACTCCTGAACCGACCTACGAACCAGCTCTAAAAACTCCGCCGGACTCGAAAATTTCATGGGCTCCGGTTCGGGGCTCCTTTCCATCACATGAATCTGCGGCCTTCCTTCGGAGCGCTTTAGCTGGGCGGCCTCAGTGCTCAGGTATGCGCCGCAGGACCCTTGCCCTTGGCTGGCACCTTCACAGGCACCTTTGACTTTAGCTTTTGCGGGGGTGACGGGGGAGGAAACCTCAGTTTTACCCCGGACGCCGCCGCAGCAGCTCTCGTCAACGAGTCCCTCTGACTGATCACTCAGAGCATCCTCGATCTCGACATCGACAACGTCGTTGTCACACACCCGACAAATCCTCCTGAGCACTGTTTATGACCGGACCCTGTGCGCTGTCCGTTTGGCAGTTGGTGCCCCCCCCAGAATACGAGGGGCAGCCCGTAGCCGAAGCTACGGGGAGGGATTCTACGACTGCGATGCAGTCGGTACCCTCCTGGGGTAGTATCTGATTACCACTTGCCATTTTCATGTTGTTGGCCCTTTACAAGGGGAAAAGAGCCAGAAAATCCCACATAATTCGGTAAAACGACACGCTCGCACCGCCGCTACCCGGATTGTCCAGGACGCCGGCCGAGCCCGAACTGCGCCGCCGCCACCCGAAATGAGTCTGGGACGCCGACGCAGAACCAACAAAACCGCATGAGCAGTTGAACTCCAACCACAAAGCGGTCAGAACCGCGAGGTTCCCCTCGTCCCCAACGGCGTTGGTACAGGACCGACACCCTCACCGTCTGCCAGATTATTCGCCGCCACTGCAAACGATAAAAGCTCGTTTGCAGTGACGCCCAGGGTGCACCACGTGGAGGTTATCTGGCGCGCACCCCAACCTATCCTATCCTATCCCATACTATACTATCCTATCCTATATTATCCTATCCTATCCACTATCCTATCCACTATCTTATCTTATCTTATCTTATCTTATCCTATCCTATCCTATCCTATCCTATCCTATCCTATCCTATCCTATCCTATCCTATCCTATCCTATCCTATACTACCCTATCCTATCCTATCCACTATCATCCTCTCCTCTCCTCTCCTCTCCTCTCCTCTCCTCTCCTCTCCTCTAAGTTAATAATCTAGTGTCCGTTTAAATTGTATAGAATCGTAATGCAGTGAGTAGTTTATTTTATAAGAAACCGTTTTTTGTCAGATAAGTTGGTTTTCTGAACTAGCTGAAAGAATTATGACCCCAACAAATATAAAAAGTACATTAAAACAATATTTTATATCACAATTGTATAAGAGTGTATGATTTCGTGTGCTTGCTCACTGTGCCAGTGCACAGTGTACCTATCTGACTAAACAGCTGCTGCTGTATCGTCCGGCAGTGAGCCGCCCACCCGTCGGGCATCTTGTTCTTTCTACTATTGTTTTTGCAAGTAATAACATTGTAAACAAATAAATACAAATACCTATGTGCACAACTGCGAACAATTAAAATTAAATATCGTGCGCGAATGATGTCCGAGCGACGCATTGCTGGTATAAACCTGCGTGGTTTTTTGTGAATGTCGTGAACTTGTTTTGAATATCCAATATTGTATGGTAATAAATAAAATAAAAAAAAGTTGCAGTGTTGTTTTATAAAAATAAAAAAAATTAGTGCACCATAAATTGTTGAGATTGGTAGGAATGATTTTACAGTCAAAAAATATTCTTAACCACTCTATAATTATCAAAGCGATCCTAATAAAGCCTCACACACACTACGTCCTTCACAGCACGTTCGGCTAAACTGCATAATAATTAAAAGGCTAAAGATGCTTATTCTCAATTAAGGTCCGGGACAGAGCGGCCTTTACCTTGTTCGAGGTAATTGCACGGGCGTAGATCCCACGGGAGTTTTTAATCCGGCCCAACATCTAGAGTCGCATTAATGAGGAAATAACACCAAATTACCGGGACCTTATTTCGTTCACAAAGTTAGATTGAATAAAGACTGTTTGGACATCGCTTGAATTGTGATTTAATTTTAGACGTTCTGCTAACTAGTGAATATTAGTATTAAATTAATGAGGACCTACACTTATGTTTTATGTGATTTTGCGTATTGAGAGTTATTAATCCCCCGGGCTCAGGCCCCGGGTACATGAGATGATAAGACACAATTGATATTCCATTGTTCTCTGGATACCGGTGTCCTCCATGTAAATGTTAAAAAACATTGACGATCCGATGATCGTCAAATAATTTTTTACTAAGTAAACATAATCCCATGATATTATGAATTTTCATGAAGTCCTTTCGATCAAGACGATATTTTATTTATACTAATTATTTATCGTATATTTCTAAATATTTTTTCTTCCTGTAATTGTTTTGCAATATCAAAACGGTAAACTGTATAAATTCGTTTATCATTTGTCGCAGCTAAGTCGGGAACAATGTACATTATCAAAGTAGTGAGCAATTTGTATTGTATTGTAATCAGAAAGTACAGGATCTTCGACGTTCGCATCATTAGTTCGAGCGCGACCACACGTAGCCGAAACACGTTCGCGCCTCAGATTACTTTGCACCACATTAGGGTTGGTAAAAAAAAATTGGTCACAGTAAAAATGTATAAATTGCGACAACATATGAAACACCTCCCTTTAATATATTGCTCTACGTAAATTGAGACTAATCTGCTACCAAGCATGACAATTTAATAGCTCAAGGGTCGGTTTCGTCACCGATTGATAAGTTCTGGATAGCTTCATAAGGTAAACATATTGCTCTGCATACATTGAAAGCTAATCTACTGTGAACGGTTTCTACATATAGAACGACATTGTCAGACCCGATTCAACTTATCAGTCGTTAAAACTACAAGGAGCATTACAACGTCAAGTTTTTATTAAATAACGAATTACGTTAACTGAAGAAATTGCCCTTAAGTTAAAAATATAAGCATTCCATAATAATAAACCCGCTACGCACATTTGAATGTTAACATTTCTTCTATGGAAATTATGTCAAAATATAACTATCCGTAGCCAAATCAATCCTTTAGTAAGTTGTAGGAACCTGAGGTTATACGAACAGAAAATAATGTCAAAAATATTTTTTTATCAAAATATATTTTAGTTTATATTAGTTTCGTAACATTATTGCAGCATTGGCAACCCTAGAGCTAACTATAAGCGAACAACTTTTACAATTAATACCTTCCATCCCCCTGGGGTTTGTACCGATCGATTAATTTCCTATCTCTCTAATAAACACGTTGTAGTTATCTCCTGTCATAATTTACTGATGTGCTGCTAGATAAGCCGAGTAACATCATCAATTATAGCAAAAATGATAGCTTTTATTTCCTCATTACTCTACTATTCATAAGGCTTTTACGTCATTATGAGTTATTTTAGGCATCATTACTAACGTTCATTTATTTGAGTGCACAGTTAAAAATAAATAATTAAAAATAATCAACTTTTTTAAAAAATAATTACGTATAACTAGATTTATGCCATCAATCTTAAAAGTTTAATAGCGATATTCATGCATATTCAGCACTAAGCGTTGTGTGCCTTTACCAAGTATAGGTTATTGAATTCGATCTTATGCATATCTTGTGAGAGCATGTCCTTCAAACGACGGACAGAAACGTCCTCAGAAACATTGTCGACTACATACTCATGAGGCACTTTATTATTATGATGCGCATTTTCTTAAATAGCTAGTAAAGAAAGAAAGAAAGAAAGAAATTATTTATTCACGGAAAACATAGTAATGATTTGGTTTAATTTTTATAGTCCGTCTGTCTTGCCAACATCGGGCATGTGAATGTTAAGCACAGAGTCGTCGTAAAATATATTAAGATAATAATTTATATTAAAGAATATTTATATTTTAAAAAAATACATAATTATGTCATAATATTATTTAAACCATTTAAGTATCATATTATTATTATTATTATATAAGATCATGTCAAATAGTTATGTTAAATATTTATGTCAACTTATAGTCAAGCAATTCTTTAACAGAGTAAAAGATAATAGTTCAGTATTTAAAATTAAAATGAAGAGGCGCTGTTATTTTGTAGCCCAGAAATTATTAAGTACTTATTTTATAAAGACTAAGTAAAATAACTCATCAATGTACAGTCAACAACATGACAGGCTTTACACTTTGACTTGTGAGATAATAAATAGCAATGTGTACAACATTTGAAATCATAAGCAGTAAGTTTTTTTTTTAATAACTAGGCAGGCATTTGACCACCATCGTGCTTAATAAACAAGATGTGGTCTAAGGTGTTGCCTGCTTGTCCAGGAAACGCCTATTTACTCTCGCCTTGAAGAGGCCAAGGTTAGGAATCGGGGAACACATGAGCAGGCAGCGCATTCCATTCTTCAGCGGTTCGCATAAGAAATGTGTCAGCAAAGCGCTTGGATTTTATTTATATATTTATAGCGAGTTTTTAGGAGCAATTATTCTGTATAACGGTCGAGCTTTTACAGATTAAGAAAGCCATCTAAGTAAGTTTTAATGCCAAACGGAAAACCTCAAAAGTGTTACCGCTCATTTGGAAATGACTCCGGAGTTGCGAACTATCTTCGCAGAAAGAATAGAAGTTTATAAATAGTTCCCAGTTCGCCTTTTTGGATTAAAAGCGATCCTTGAATGCAGGTGGTGTGCTTCTCACGGATGTTTGTTATAAGTAAAGTTTTCGAGCTTCAGGTTTTTTGGAAAATCTCTCGGAAAGCTGTAAAAAACGTTGCATAGTTTGAAGCGCAATTTTGTTACGAAGAAAATATCGGAGCATTAAAAATTTATCAGGATCAGGAATGTACATTTTTAACCTGTAGTTTTTAATTTACTATTTGCTAACTTAAATTATGAAACTTGTGGATTTTACTGACTTATTGAGTTATCTCATTTAAAAATAGGTATTTGTTCTTTACCCTGATAATAGAATGAACCTTTAATTTAGGTAAAAAAAATGAGTGATTAAAAACTTTACAATAAATTAAATATGCATGATGTTAGTTTCATCGATAATTTTATATTAGAGCTTATAATAATCTATACTGAATAAAGTTTTTTATACTATAACTGTTGGAACTATGAAATACCATAGGCACAGCAGCAAATAAGTCCGAAACCTCTACAGCCATGACCATCCTTGCCAAACTTAAAGTACGTAATAAAACATTCTTTCTTCCGTAAAAACTTAGATCAGCAAAATAGTTTAGAAAACCGTCTATAGTCGTAAAATTTACGAGTGGAGACGACATGGGTCAAACGTTTTCCCGGTACTCTGTCCGGCAATTCGGTTTATAACACCTCTATTCAGCTGTAGATAAGCTGAATCGCTATAAGTGTCACGGTAGTCTTCGAAGAGCTATATATATTGTTATCCTATTAATTTTATAACTGAGAAAAGTCAGTTTGTTTGTTAAAGTTTGTGATGACAAACAACTTAAGTCACTAAACGAACTAAGATAAAATTTTGCGTTCAGGAAAAACCATGATAATTTATATGCTTATTTTTTACTTTCATAAAATATTGACCTATTTTAATGATACTTATTATTTTAGTCAATAATTGTATTATTTTAATTAATATATTATAACAATACTCGTAGTATTTGTAGAATATTGTAGGTAATTGCTACGTTCTTCCAGGGTGTCACATGTTCTGCCCTAAAATGTAATAACTTTATTAATTTTGTGACATGCAATAAATTAATAAAACAGTGATCAGCACATACGGACTTAGACTTTTTTATACGGGAACAGGCACCATGCGGACAGAATTTTGAGGCACGGCTGGTAGTGAACTTATAACCTGTGATCATATTGATATAGGTTTCGATGCAACGCTGCATACTTCATGAAAAGTTTTACAAGAATATGACAAATTAGGGAAACTTATGGGTTTAAGCTTAAAAAATATTTTATAATATTGTGCTGTTGTCGTTAGTTGTGTGCGCAGATAAGTACTCACATCTTTTGACAAGCCAGCTAGAGTTCTATAATCACTGATTCCAGTTATTTTTTGATAATTTCGATACGAAAATTTGCGTCGAAAATGTCGAACTTTACAATACCTATGCAACTAAAAAGTGGCGACGAGATAAAAATGGAGATTCTGACATGATCAATACAATGAATTAGTGCTTTCTATTCCAAATCTAGGTGAGATGAAGCGTCACGAGGAAATCTTATGAAGTTTCGTCTAAAATCGTGAACTTTTTAAAGCCTTATCAAAATTCTCATGGGTATGAAGATATAAATAAAAATTACTTTTTATTTTTGGATTATGTTTTTGATTCCATATTACTGATATACACTCGACACCATAGAAATCGACCCACTGCGTTATTTTCATACAAACATACTCACTTTACAGTCTCATTATTTAAAAACTATAAATATTTATGTAAACATTTGTACGTCGATGTATTAGTCGAATACTCGACTTGCGGATAAAAGTCCCAAAAGTTCAAATAAAACATTCAGTTTTGTGCAAAGTAATGAAAACAAATTCACTCAATCCGGTTTCCTACAACTTTATATGGAATGAAAATTAAACATTAGTTTCGCTGACAATTCAAGAAATCAGGGAATGAACAACTAAACGTTGTTTCAAATGGTAATTAGTTAAACATTTAACCTCGCCATCAAAACCCAAATCTTTGTAGAAATACGCAAACTTTTTTATTTAAGTTTTTTTATTTAAATAGCGCAGTGGTTCGATTTCTTTGCAGCCGAGTGTAGGCAGGTACGCAGCAATATATTACGAAATTGAATTAAATAATTACAGAGTTACAACAAACATTAATAAAAAATCTCAAAGTTTATCTTATTTCCTTTTTTTATATGATGCATTTGAGACTACTTTGCGAAGTAACATATCTCTATCATCTATGATGTTCTGGCTATCTTACTCTCCAGGGAACAAGGTATGGCAACGGCATTAATCTCACGTACTGAATTATTGCTTTAGTCCGAGTGATAGCAAAATATTAGTCGTAGTTAGGGCGGGTGCTCCACTACACCTCTAGAGACTGCCGATGCCGGTAAACGTGCTTGTTTAATAGAACGCTCTAAATTAAACTTAGAGGTTTGTTTAGTAAAATTGTAGTTATAAAGCTTAATTAAATTGAATCAAATATTGTGTTCAAATTTGAAAAGTAGATAACTGAGTAAACATATTTCAACTTATTGTTTACAATTTCTATGGCTGAAAAAGTTATATCGGATCATTCGATTGGTTTCATTTGTTGTGTGTTCGTTTCTCATTATTCAGCTTGCATAAGACATATACTGAGGCTTGTAATACAGATGATTAGTAACGTATAGCATTCTTAAAGGAGATCATTCTTTTTCTGCCAACAAAAATGTTATGTTTGGTTAGAACTGGTAATTTGAAGCAATACTTGATATGGCACAAAAGTTGTAGGATTACTCTAAGGCAAGGTATACAAGTTCAAAGATTTTTTTTACAAGTAACTGGGCAGACATTTGACCACCAGATTAGACATTTTCACACATTGCTTCATTTCTAAAAATGCTAAAATTAAAAATATTTGTACACATTGCTAAAACTAATGATCCAAAGTTGCAAGACATAACGATCCCATAATTTGTATACATATAGTTAAACTGATTATAAAAAAAACCTTATTTTCTATATTTATCGTAGAAATATTGTTAGACATGTTATTAGAACAAATAATAACCCAATTGCGTAATAAAATTGCTCCAGATAAAGTTTCTTTACACTTTCAAAAATCCATAAATGTATGAAAATTACGAATCTTTGAACTTGTATACCTTGACTTTGAGTAATGTTAAACCTTTTCTGCCGTATCAACTATTGCTCCAAACGACTAGTTCTAACCAAACGTAGCAATTTTTTTTGTGGGCTTGCACTTCCAGAAACGGCCCAAAAATGTATGGAGCTTAAATGATCTCCATTCTTTTAATTAAGAGAAATCCTAACAAATATAATAAATGCGAAAGTGTGTTTGTTTGTCTTTTCTTCAAGCCCTAACAAAGCAAACAATCAACTTGATATTTGGTATAGAGTTAGTTAAAACGACGGAGAGTAACGTAGGCTTCTTTTTATCCCGATATTCCCACGGGAACAGGAGACACTCGGGTGAAACCGCGGGTGGAAGCTCGTTTCATATAAAAGCATAATTATTTGGGAACAAATATTTATGTTCATCCCACAAACGAACGGCAAAACGACCAATTTAAAAGTATATTTATAATATTTCTACCGCTAAACCTTTCTTGGAATATCTAATATAAATATTCACCCTTTAAATATAACAATACATCCAACAAAATAGGACATACTACGAAAAAACGCTACCTTCCGTTCCACGCCAAAAGAATGATAACGCTATCATAGAACGGTGAAGTTACAAATTGGTGTTTGTCTGGATCATTAAGCAAATAAACACTATTCTGCTCAGGCAATCTGGCTCTAATGGCGCGTAGGAACTGAACATCTACAAGATGACTTGTTACATTTTTTTTTTCACGCTGCATTGACTGGAAAATGGAAGGAATGGTAGTTTTCTTATTATAGGTTTGGAAACGTAGCGTAAGTTTGTGTTGCATTGAATGTTGAAGTAACGGCAATTTTATTGTAGGAGTATATTTATTTCTACTATTTTTCGTGTGCTAAGATATAAAACATAAGGAGGTCAGCAGATGGACGAGTTAAAGACTTATTTATCTATTAAAATCCCCTTCTTTGGAAAATTATTGCTGATTTTTTTAATGAAACAATAATAATAATTTTATTTTACATCCATTAAAGGATGCGATAAACTTTGAAATTTCAAAAAGGGGGTTTCAAATTTCAAAATTTATCGCATCCTTTTCAATAGTTTATAGTGATTGTGACAGCGGTTACCTGGTAATAAAGTTTATTAATCGTGGTAAATTCATCTTTTTTATTATAATTATGTATAGAACATTATCATATATTTCAGAGAATTCAATCGAAACATAATAATTACTACCTAAAGAAACCTTAATTTCCAAAAAATATTTTGTATTGAATTGTTTAATTTTGTATAATTGAAATTTTATAACGAATGCTTCGTCACTTTTAAAAGTCAGCAACTCAGCACTAATTCAAAAAGTACAAAGTACAATTAAAAGAACTACGTGCGCAGAATACGAACCCAAACTATAAAAAAGATTTAATTAAAAGTCGCTTTTCACAACTTGAATGTTAACTTGTTTAAATTTAAGGAGTGTTACTAGATAAACCATCTGTTTTGAAAAATACCTCTTAAAAACATGTCGACTTAATATTAAATATAAATATGAATATTTTGCGATAAACTTACATAACTACATGAATCCTCTCCTTCTTATTTCTTTTTAATTTTACAGTTATTATATTCAATCAGCATTCAATTTCCAATAATACCAAAGGATTAGAACAATGTTATAGTGTTTTTTTTCTTCAAAATGACCTTTAACTCGTCAGGTACCGGAAAAGTAAATATATTTCATTGTTGTGAGACCGCCGGCAATATTGTAATACTTTATGAATGAAGCCTTCTGACATTTTTAACCATCGATATATCGAGGCAGTTGATTTCTTACTTAAAATCTAAAAAGACCTGCATTCGTGGTAATGCTCAATAAACATCTTCTGGTCTAAACTAAGAGGTAGCACGCTAGTTTGCGTTCACACTCGACACGAAACACTTCACGACCGATCTCTTTCAATTAAATGGAGGGTCCTACAGCTGAGAGACCAAGGGTATAGGAATTCGGTTCAGAATTCCAGCTTATACAAGTTTTTTTTTTTTCTAAAGTACGAAGCCGTTTGAACTCGAAAATTTACATAATTTGTCAGTGTGAATTATTTATTGAGAATAGCAGAAAAGTACAAGAAAAATTGTCTCGTCTTACATGTTGAGTTCAGACGGGACTAACTCTTTGGGTTTTTTCGTTCTTTTTCGTAATAGTCCCTACATTTCATTCAACTATTAGATAAATTTAATAGCTATTATTTCTCTTGGTTGCTCATTGAATATGAGGGGTGAAACATATTAAGGTATGTGCACTTTAATATAAATCTCTTTGACAGCCCCACATTATTGTGGCTGAAAATTCAATTAGGCATTTGTCATCGGTTGGTTGGACGCAAGCGGGTCGTGCGTAACACGCTCGGCTTTCACGCGAGTGAGGACCCTTATTTTTATTTTATGTACCAAATTTTTGAGGGTTGACACTTAATTGTTTTTTTGTATGGAAAGTTTATACCAATAAACTTTGAGTATTAGATTTGCTGATCACGCTGTTAACATAGAATGCAATTTAGAGTACTTGGTTTCACGCAGATAAAAAGTTTTCAAGTATCT
Organism: Chrysoteuchia culmella; assembly: GCA_910589605.1. Taxonomy (NCBI): domain Eukaryota; kingdom Metazoa; phylum Arthropoda; class Insecta; order Lepidoptera; family Crambidae; genus Chrysoteuchia; species Chrysoteuchia culmella. Next base: position 11,103,224 of record OU342651.1, on the reverse strand, counting down.
GTATCCCAAATTTCATCAAAATCCATGCAGCCGTTTTTGCGTGATTGAGTAACAAACATCCAAACATTAAAACATCCACTTAAGTACCACATTGAACAGTACCTAAAATAATTTTAAGCCAATAACACTATTTTTCTCCTCTCTGGGTCGTTAAAACTGAGTTGAAAGGATAGATATAGATTTAATGAAAGTCGTATTTACTCATTAAGATTTGGTTTAAAAACAAATAATACCTTGTTGACAACCCTAGAATGGCAGGTTCTTCGAGTGTGTTCGTGGCAGGCTCGTTTAGAAGTCCCCAGATTTATCGTAATTATTACGAGACTGAAATAGTAATAATGTTTACCCTATATTAAAAAAATACACAATATAAAACCAAAATAAAAGCGTTTTGTCACTGGTCTTGGATACAACTAATATTATTTAAGTACTTACAAGTTTTTGATCAAATATTTTCTTCGAAATATTTCGTTAATTTAATTTTTCTATCATTTAATATTTAGATAATATATTAAGTATATTAAACTGATGTTGGTTTTTTTCCAGCTGATGGGTAACTCATATTTCTCAAAGATACGTATAGTTCTAATAAATTACTGAGCCTTTGAGCAACTCGTGGCGCAGTGGTTAGCGCGCTCGATCTGCGTTTGTAGCCGTTAAGCAAATTTCGAAATGGCCAGTCACATGATGGGGGACCAAAAATGTTTCTTCCCGAGCTCCTCCGTACTTTGGAAGGCACGTTAAGCCGTGGGTCCCGGCTGTATTTGCTATCGTTAAAACCCACCAATTCGCATTAAGCCCGCGTGGTGGTGGCCCATTCTCTTCAATCCATCCATAGGGAAGGCCAGTACCCCACCAGTGGGAACGTTAAAATGGCTGATGACACTGAGCATTTCGATAAGGTTCTTTACTCGTAAATATCTTCCAGCGCCTGTTTAAATCACAACAAAACTTTGTCAAAGAGTTCATTAATTAGGCGACGATACGTGTAAGGAATTCCTCTGAAGTGCTAATATCACGTTGCGACTACAAAGATTTATGTAGGTACGAGTTTAAAGACATATATGCTCATTGTCGTTTGATTGGTATAGCTTTTTATAGAACTCTTATAACTTGTAATGCACCCAGGTGAATTAAGTCTACTGAAGGGAAATAAATACTAAATGAAATACATGAAAAATAATGAAAAAGGAAGAAGTCCTTAAACCTAATCAAGTTTCATAAATTATTAAAATAATTGCATCAAACTTATTCCAATTTATTGTGTCGTGCAAGCCATCCGTAAAGTAACTGAATCATGGCTCCGTCGACATCACACAATTTGTTCAATTCGATGATTTCACATAAATCTAAGCGACACTTATTGCACTGTAGGTTGATACGAGAAATAAGTTGCACAACATTAGTTTAATCCAAATGTCTTGAAAAACGGCCATGTACACTATGTTTTCGAATGCGAACTAATATTGAGGTTCGCATTCGAAAATGTTGTAAAACATTTTAAAACCATACGTACATCTTATGTTTTGACGCGCACTGTTCATTGAAATAAAACAACTTTTACGGATATCAAACGCGCTATATTTCCACGAACTAAGTTGTAATTGTCCGTAATTTTTAGGTTTTTTAGGGGTTTTTTGATTTTCCCGACGTTTCGGCACCTTTACAGCTGCCGTGGTCACGAGATGACTGGCTACTTATAAGTCTACCCTCGAAAAGTTAATTTATTTTCGTTCGGATACGGTTAGACATTTACTGTGGCACAAATTATTATTGATTTGATATTTTGATTTAATTGTTATTTTAATTCTTTATTATTAAGAAAAGAGAAAACTAAAGACTCTACTGGCAGTTCACAAATTGGGAGGACCTTCGATGAAAGAAACTGCCAAGAAAACTTCGAAAGCGGGCCGACCTCCATCTTTATAAAAAAATAGGATATGTTGTCTCCACCTTTACTTTTTTATATTTATTTAACTACAAAAAGAGCTAACCGTATCTTTGGGTCTTGCAGTGCGTGATTTGGGTTGAGACTTTAATTTATGGATAATAGGGTCCCAAGCTGGTGCAATCTTCCAACCATCATCTCAATTGAAGTTTGGGTATTTGGTAATTTCAATAGCCTCACGCAGCATTCTGGGGACAAATTTTTGTCCCCAGAATGCTGTTAACTGAAAAATGCTGAAAACTTAGTTCGTGGAAATATAGCGCGTTTGATATCCGTAAAAGTTGTTTTATTTCATTTTAAAACCAAATTATTTTTAAAACTTCTAGGTGAAGAAAAGTCAAGACTGGGAACTATACCCATAACCCAACATAGCAACATAGCATAAAAAAAAAAACAAGAAAAAGAAAATGTTTCAATAATAGTTCAGGGCCCTGTTTCATAAAGATTACAATTGTCAGTGACAGGTGACAGGTGACAACTTGAAGATTGTACGTTTCATAAAACATTGGTGCTATATGAAAGCCGACATAATTGTCAAATTATCGCGATAATTCTACAATTTAACGATTCATAAAACATTTTGTTCTGACTTATCTGTAATCGGAAAATCTGACAATTGTCGCACATTTTTGATAGGCATTCTTGGTCTATGTCATGATGAGGAGTGACAGTTATTTTTCTTTTATAAATATGATCGTGAAAGAGTTCGTAATAGGATTTTGAAAAAGAGAACTTTATAATGTATGATTGCTTTTTTTAGAAAACCTACCTTCTGCAAATATGACAAAGGTCAAAATTGCGTAGATCAGTGACAAAAAAGTATGTACGAGCATAGTTGAGAAATTGTCACCACGACATTAGTATTTTAATATTTACTTTGCTACAATAATTATGAAAAATGCTTAACTATATTTATAAAAGTAATGTTAATTAATTATTATCAATATTAAAATATTCAGCTACCTACTTGAATATCTACCTAATATTCACGTGAAAGAATCATTCTACTCAACAAACTTTACTATGCCACGGCGCAGTTCTGTTTGAGTGAGAAATCAATTTGTTCCACCGTTTTCATTTATGCGATTCGAGAGATCCCATTTATTCCAACGTAAATTGAAAAGGGACTGACTGAGTTGTCAGTTGCGGCTTATGCAGTTCGTCTCGACTTAACATAGGAGAGTAGGCAATAACGAAAAAGAAAATATCTCTGACTGGAAAACGTATTGGCTGCAACTGATAAGATGTTAATGTTACATCGAAAAATTTGCGAATTCAGGCTCGTATTCCTACTATTTAGTAGTACTAGTATTTTAAATAGAAGATTGTTTGTAGGACATGGGACACTTTTAACCCCGATATTCCCTTGGGAACCGCAGGCGGCTACTAGCTATTTATAAAGAGTGTGAAGTGTGAGTGGGAAATATATTTTAATTTTATTGGTGTTATAGGTATCTTGTGTTTATTGTATATTTTGGCCCATTAAGGCTCTTTTAGTTAGACATAAACTATATGACCATTTATGATTTTTTATTTTTTGCATTTTTCAATGCTATTTTTATACTTATGATGATTATTTTAAATAAAAAAATATAGGAAAAAATCAACTCGTCCCATGTCCCGTCCCATGACTCGTGTCCCATCTGAGAATTCACTTGTGGCCGAGTTGTTTTATACCAATATTTTTCTATTTAAATTATATCTTATGTAGGTATATGACCATTTTTTTGTTATTTTAGATTCGGGAAAAGTGAAACGAGTGTCCAACTGTCAGCTTTCGTGATCAACATCAAAGGGGTTTGGGTAATTTTATATGGACTAGTGGCGTCATTTTTTCAGCGGCCACTTTCTTTTATTACTGGTTTAAAGTATTATAATCAAATTTTTTGTTTATTTTTACCGCCTCTGTGGTTCGGTTTAGTTGCTGGTAGGCCTTGTTGTAAGCCGCCTAGCTAGCAACTACCATCTTGTCTAAGCCTGACGTCATAACAACAATGTTTTCAGCATTGTTGTGTTCCGGCAGTTCGAGATAAGATAGCCAGTTCCTCAGAGGCTGAGGATTCCGGGAGAGGCTCGCTTCCATGTTCAGCCTTATCAATACTTAACATCAGGCATGATGAAGGCTAATAGTCTCCCCGTCATTCATAAAAAAAACATAATAAATATCATGTAAATTCGAAACATATCTACTAAAAGTATAATATGAGTAAGGTATATTTTACCAACTTCAACAAAAAAGGAGGGAGGTACTCAATTCAAAGCGTATTTTTTTTTTGTCTGATGTATGTATACCGATTACTCCGGTGTTGGTGATCCGATTTTAATAGTTGTTCTTTTGTTCGATCGGGTACACTGTCAATTTGGTCCCATATAAGTCTCATTGAGATCCGATGATAATCTTCGGAGATATGGGGCCTAATGTCATGGAAGTCATGAAACAATTATATCATTCAGGTAATTTTTAGATTCTTGTTCGAGCTGAAGTTTCACGCAATAACTACTGAGCGGATTTTGATGAAACTTTTTATAATTCTTATTTTATCTGAAAGAAAATGGTTTATGTGTGGTCTCATATAATTTTTACAGAGATTTGGCCAGTAGTTTTTTCAGAATCCTGAAAAATACCATACACGTTTTGGCAAGTAGTCGTTTACCTAGATGATATCATGGTTGTGTATGCGCTGATTTTTAGTGTAAGTAACAGCACATGATGTAACAAAAAAATCTGAAATAAAAACATTTTATGATAAAAAATCAAACCGACTTCAAATAGTAAAAAATAAAACTTTTGGAGTCGGTGCTAGCTAGCTAAGGCAAAAAAAAAATATAGTTAATAGAAGTGCAATGTAGAATGCCTTGGCTGGCACCGACTCCAAAACCTTGGGATAAACTTTAAGAAAACAAAACTTTTGATCTTCCACCCACACCAAAAAGAGTCCCTTAATTTCAGCTTCCAATATAAGGATCACAAAATTGAAATTGTCAATGAGTTTAACCTTCTCGGACTTACGTTGGATAAACATATTAAGGTGGAACGATTAAGTTACAAAAAGCTGAACGGTCGTTAGATGGCGCTACTTTCGCTATTTAGTAGTTTTTATTTATTTGTTAATTGTTCTTTGTATCTTTTTAACTCAAAATACTATTAGCGCATTCTATAAATAAATATTGAATTTTCGAAACCAACATTTATCTTTTTGTAGTACATAAATCATCCAAATATCTCGAGAGAGTGTTTCTGTCTCCCAATTTTACTAATCACTCACACATGCATACCTTATTTCTGAGTTTCTTGTAGTAGAATATTTCGACCCACCTGAAAATGATAAAGTAGCCCAGCGGTCTACGTACTCGGCTTAGATATCAAAGAGTTAGGGTTCGACACTTCTGATGGTAGATTTTTTTTATTATTTTTTTATTATTTATTTTATATTATTGTTTATTTAAATAACATCACAATATTAATTTTGATATATAAATTGCAACAAATGCAATTGCAACTTTTTTAAATTGCACAAGTGACAAGAATGTAATTGATACTCTAAATTTTAAGATTTCTTAGTGTGTTTGCCCATTATAATAGGTATCTTTTTTTTAAACCACTGTTGAACAGGAGCTCTATTTTTGAATCGTTCGTATGACTTACGTCACACGCATGCGACTTAAGTCACGCGTCGCAAGCTTGTTTCGTTCGACTGCAACGAGTGAAAAAAAAGGAAATTCGTATGTCGAACGAAAATCAGTAGAAACGAAGCGCTCGACGCGCGACGAGTGAATCAAAAATAGAGGTCCTAGAGCTCTATTTTTGATTCACTCGTCTCGAGGATTCTACTGATTATCGTGCGACGTTTGAGTTTCCGTATTCCGTAAAAACAACCTTGGCCATATATGCAAAACTTCGCTTTTCGACTGTATTACCACGTCAAAACGAGAGCGCGCGAGGGGCAAAGCGAAAAGCGTGCTATGTCCACGCATGCAAGGTCGCTAATCGCCTGATCGCCTCCTCGTTCGCCTCGCCACTCGCGCGACGAGTGATTCAAAAATATAGGTCCTGATTTTGATTAAAATTGCAGTGTTTCCTCAATCAAAAAAAAAGTGGTGGTGGTTGTTGGATCATCATGTTACCGTTTTCTATACTTCTATACTATATAATATTACTAGCTTCCCGCCCGCGGCTTCGCCCGCGTGGACTACACGACTTATGCTATTGTGGGTTATCCATAAGAGATAAACATAAACCACCGCGGAGTTTTCTGTAGACATTTTCAAGGTGTACAAATACTTATTACCTTATATTGATAAATCTCGTAGGGTTCAGCCTGCGTTTGCAATGTAAGCGGAAAAAATGTAATCATTTACGACATCACATTAGAAACCTTAAAAATTACAGTATTTCTCTACTATATATTGAAGGTTATTTTACCTTCCTCTCGAATCACTCTATCTATTTAAAAAAACCGCATCAAAATCCGTTGCGTAGTTTTAAAGATCTAAGCATACATAGGGATAGACAGCGGGAAGCGACTTTGCTTTATACTATGTAGTGATAAAGAGGAAAGATGTGTATGTATTTATGTAATGAATAAACTCAAAAACTACTGGACTGATTTCAAAAATTCTTTTAGGATGCTACACTATCCCTGATTAACATAGGCTATATTTTATCCCGATATTCCCACGGGAACAGGTACCATGCGTGTAAAACCGCGAGGATCCGCTAGTACAATACTACAATTCTATTATATTAGTTTTATTTAAAATCAATACATTTAGCTCCTTTCGGTATATTGGCGCGTATATAAATTTGCGCAAATGATCATATTTTGTCTACTTGTTTGTTAGTTACAATCTTCATTTTATATTATAATAGTTTTGGAATCAAGCTCGAGACGCCATTTTTATACTTACTCTTTTTGTTTACTTATGTGGTGAAATTTTACATCTTGTAAATCTTGTTAAATTCTACCTTTAAAGCTTTAATTTACTGCGATAATTTATTATGGTGATGTAAAAACTTAGAAGCTTGATTTTTACAGTTCGGGGGAACCATAGACTTTAATCTTTATTAATATCAATTTGATACTTCACGTGTTTCTGAGGATTGAGTCTTTAAAGGCACTTATGTGCATATAACTAATTTCGTGTTTTAATTTATAAAGATACTGATATTATAAAATATTAATACATAAAACATGTAAGTAAGTAAAAATGCCCCAAAAAAAAATACTATTAAGTACTTACCTCAAAATGAAATTGTATTATTCAACAAATACCTACTTAATTCGTATAGCAGCGCAGCGAACACCGGGGTTGGAAACAATTAAATATCTATTGTGTTTCGTTTTCCGATGCCTGAGAGGTTATAAAATAAAAAATGCTAACCTCTTGTGTATCTTAAATATGTACTATGTAATGTTAAGTACAATCTAGATAAAAAGTGCTGAGATAGCGCTCACATTCATTCATGCGCTGTACGGTGAAAATGGTTTTTGAAGGCTAACTGACCAATAATTGAGGCAAATTTAATTACATTTGTTCATTCGAGCAAACGGATTTTCGTGTAAGAGTCTTTCACGTTATTAGCTTTTCGCGCAAATGTATTCATAGTCGAAACATCAATAGTCAAGTGATATGTGACGTCCACAGATATCAGAATTTAGGTCAAATTCATGTTTTGTATTTGGTTTAGTCTATGTTTATCTCTATCCTATCATCATACTTATGATGTTTTGAAAAGCTAAGTAAAAACATCATAAGAATTAGTACTTGAATACTTAGATTGTTTTCTTAACTTTCTTAACGGTAAAATCACAATTAAGTCTGTTATTATCATTTAATACGTTAAAATTGTAATATTAATAATAAAATAAATCATTAAGATCGTTAAATCATTAGGATGTACGTAAAATAAATCATTTCTAGTCAGAAAATAAATTTCACTCAAAACTGAAATATTTCAACCCGTTTTGAAAGATTTCATAAGTTTCGTTTATATTTCATTTTCATTTCACTGAAATTTTAGTCAGTAGTATTGACCATCCCTAGTCACAACAACACAACGAAAAAACACTATAAACAAATGACAAATACGGATCGGTCGGTGTTGTCAGTACGTAGAATGTGATTCCGGACAATTTAATACCTATTTGAAAAAATAAAATATTTAAATATTAAGTATGTTACATAATACAAGTAAAATTTATTTGCACAAAGCAGATAAAATTTTCTTTTCTTTTTTTTGTTTATAAAATCTTATTTTCCATTTTTTGACAGTGATGGGAGAAAAAAAGTTTTACGCATAAAAAACAAAATGTAAAGTCGTGTTTAGCATTTTTTCAAAATCGGAGTCAGGATAAATCCTACAAATCACAACTTTATATCATAATCCCAAAGTAAATTATTACTGACGAAACTCATCTCTTTTGGGACGCAACGGCAACACAGCTGAAAAATCTAGTAAAGATAAATTTAAACAATTATTAAATCGAGACAAACGTAAGAGCGGCAACTTCGCGCATTGCGCGTCTTAGCCGCATGGAATGGCAACGTCGCGATTTTTGTATACGTACACGACATTTGTCACATACACACACGTAATATTTGCAAAAATTTTGTGTTCATTTATAGGTGATTTCTGAATGAAACAATGTTTGTTTATTAATTAAGCGCAAATGAATATCCGAAAAGAAATAGTTGCACATATATTTAAGTATTAATTCTGTTAATCTACCAAGATTATCTCGACTGTTTTTTGTATGAAAATCGTTCCACCTTAAATGGAAGCAGCACGTTAGTAAAATAAGATCGAAGATAGCTAGTTTCATATAAGCTTTCCGCGAAGTAAAGAAAACAACTAACATTCAGACTGCTTTGGTCATGTACTATGCTTATGCTTACTCATGGTTAAAGTACGGAGTGATACTCTGGGGAAATAGCACAGACTCACCTTCAATTTTTATTTTACAAAAAAAACTTTTAAGAATACTGGACAATCTAAAAAATACTGAAAGTTGCAAGCCCATTTTTAAAAAATACAATATCCTCACCCAACCCTCCATCTACATAATGGAGATATGCAAGCTAGTCCGCCAACATCCAGAACTATACACCAAACGCCAGGATGCTCCAATAAAATACTCAACGCGTAATAAAAATAAATTAATGTTGCCCGTTTCTCGCTTAAACCAACACTCATGTAGTACTCATATAATGTCAATAAAAATTTATAATAACTTACCAACGCAAATTCAAAATGAAAATAATTTCGTGAAATTTAAAACACTCTTAAAAAACCTATTGCTAAATAAGACCTATTACACAGTAAAAGAATATTTAAATGACAAAGAGTTAAAGAAATATAAAATATAATGATAATTTTGTTAATATAAATATGAAGGTTATTAATAAGACCACAAAATGCGTCATCCTCTCTTCTAAATTTGCTATGCCCAACAGGGTCCAAAATTGTGTCTTTTACTTATATACCATCTTTGTAACATTTTGGAACGCAAATAAATTGAAATTGAAATTGAAGTTTTATTTTTACTTTTTGAAGTCGGTTTGATTTTTTTTTATAAAATGTTTTTATATTATCACCGGGTCAGGTTGATCACCAGCATTTTTAAATCAGTTTAAATTTGTCATTGATTGCAAGGTTTTCTTTAATTATATAAACTCTGGAATACGTGGGCTATTTCAAAAATAGTGAAATGAAAAATAGAATATAAAAAAAGTTAATTTACAGCTTTTCAAAATATCCCCCTTCAATCCCAATGCACTTATGCATTCGGGTGAAGCAGCTTTCAAAACATTTAAAAAACGTGTCTTGCGGGAAATTCTTCGACGGCCTCGTCTAAATAAATCGTAAATTTTCACCGACGAAGCATTTTTTTTACCGTGGGAAATAAAAAAAAATCGCATGAAGCTAAATCTGGGCTGTACGGAAAATGGGGTAACATTTATACTCCCGAAGTTGTCAAATAGTGCTGTGTGAGTGGGCGCGTTACCTTGGTGAAAAAGAATGCCACGGACGCCGCTCCTTGTGCGCTCGCTATCCAACTCCCCGAAAGCTTGAGGCAGACAAACTTCGCTATACCATTTACTAGTAACTGTTCTACGGTCTTCTAGCGGAATTACTGCTACTGATCCATTTTTTTTTATTAAGGCTCCGAACCACGAACAACTTTTGTGGGCAAATCCTCTTCCTCTTCAAACACCCATTGCGTGGATTGTTGCTACGTGAGAGGATCGTAGCTATATCCATGATTCGTCAGTTGTAAGAATGTAAGATACGTTTTGCGAAGTTCCTCCTTCGAACTTTTCTAACATAAATTTGCACCAATTAACACGACGGCATTTTTGCTCATCGGTGAGAGAATGAGGTATCCATCGCGAAGCAAGCTTCCTTACTTTAAGGTGTCCATGCAGGATGGTGGAAACTGCCTGTGATCCAATGTTTAGATCAGCCTGTATCTCTCGATCTGTAATATGTCTATTCTCTGGCAATAGCCACTCTTCCCTGATGACGTTTTCATAAGTTACTGCAGTTGGTTGTCTGCCTGGTCTGGGGTCATCGTTTAAGTACTCTCGACCACGTTAAAATTCACGGAACCAATAAGTAATTGTTGCTAACGCAGGAACAGACTACCCAAAAGCAGCTTGTAAATTTTCTTGAGATGCCTTGAAGGTTAACCCTCGTTTATAATCATAGAAAATCATAGCACGAAAAGCTTCCCGCGAGACGTCCATTGTTGCGAACAAAAGAAGTGTGACAGATAATTTTTAACATAAATTTTAAAAAAATACTACATATAGTTGGCCAGTGATTTTCACATAGGAGATTTGTGTTGAAATTAGCCGTCAATTCTAAAAATAGTTTTATGAAAGAAGAGATGGTATTTATTATGTGGCTATAAATTTTCGGAACAATCTAAGTATATTGCCTACCAATACATTATCATTTGGATTTTTGAACGAAGTAAAGATTGGATAAATCCGGCTAGTCTGCAGTCTGGCTAATCGTGTTCCCTAATGAATCAAAGGCTGGACCTCCGTTCTGGTAGTTTTTTTTTTGTTTCACACTTTCCTATTCCCAACGTACCAGTCTCGTTATGTTGCGTATTTTTTATAGACGTAATCAATGGACGTGAGGCCTATGCGAGCCATTGCGACAGATTCGGACGGTACTGCAAAACATATTGCTAAGAAAAATATATCGATACGAAATATTTATACAATATATCCTATGTACAACTAAATACGAGTACATACTGGTATTTAAAAGTAAACAAAATATGATAGCTTTTACATTTAATTTATTTCTTCGTAAATGAGGGCAAAATACAGCTTATAATTAAAACATTAATATACTCCTATACCCTTGCAAATGACATCATCATGTCTTATAAACCTTTTGTTTGCGTTTTGTTTTTATTGAAGTTGTCACATTTTGACACACTTCACACTTTGAAGGCGATGATTGAGCGAAGTCGTCACAAAACTTCCGTCAAAAAACCAGCTTACTTTAAACAGGTTGGTAGTAGGAAATAGCATAGTAAGATTAAAACAATACTGCGCTAAGAGATGGCGGTGGGCCTACTTGGACTAGATTGCAGGCCAAAATTTGTGATCCACTATAAAATATCATATTATGAAAGTTTAGATGTTTGAACGTAACAAACACAATCACGCAAAAGCGCCTAACGGATTTAAATAAAATTTGGCATCCTGATAGCTTATAGTCTGGAGTAAAACATAAGATAAATATTATCTAGATATTTCCATGGGAACTAGTCAACATTTTTTATGAATTACAACAATACTTTTTTCATGAATTATTAAAACAGCCGAATTCAAACTGAAGTTAAAAAACATACAGCCTATATTTGTTGCAATTACGATAGTAATATATAAGTCAATGGTTCCAATTGATTGCTATTGAAATGTTTATTTTGAGTGCGACCTACGCAAACGAAATAAGAGCGATTGTTGTGATGCACATGACACGATTTTCTTGCTGTACCTATTCTGTACAGAGTATAAACTCGATACAGCAAAAAATATATGACATATTCCAGATACAGTTCTAAGTATCGAATTTGAGACAAGCGTAATTCCAATAAGAATAACGTTGAATAATAAACGTCCACGGCCCCGGGCGAAAAACTCGACAGATTATTGAAAAGGGCTTAATTCCAGCCCTGCAGAGTCAATAACCGAGTTTTTCTATTAATTCCTACTCACTGTATTCCCTCATCCGGGCCGGAATCGATTTAATACCGTCTTTCCATTTATCTACATACAAATCGGAGTGGGTGTCAGTCGCGGTTGTGCAGATGTCTTCGCGACAAAAGGCTGGCATGCGACGGTGCCTCTTTTTGCGACCTCGTTTGAATAACGATGGCAGATTGTGAATTAGCGTCTTCAACGCCGCACTTTCTGTTTGTGGGCAAATTAAAACTTCCGCTTTGAGGAAACGAGACTCAAAAGCTAAATAAACGGCCATGGTTTAGTCTAGGATTAACGCAAAGGATATTATGGTAGCGATGTAATAAAGCTCATTTTGCAATGTATTCTTCCAATTTTTTGGGTTCCGAACCTCAAAATAAAAAATCGGAACCGTTATAGGATCACTTTGTTGTCCGTCTGTCCGTCCGTCCGTCCGTTTTCAATTATCTCGAGGTTTCGAAATGAAAGTATAACCATATATTCAGGTCAACAGTCTGTTCAAGGTGTTAAAAAAACAAACTTGTAAATTAACGTAAAACAAAGATAGGACCGTTTATGTCGCAAAAAACGTAAATTTCTACTCTCAAGGGAATCAAAATTCATAGGGTACTTCTAGTTGACCTAGAACTACGAAATTTGGCATGTAATTATCGTCCTTTACTACAAGTACAGAAAAAAAAAACTAAATATTTGTAATTAAATCATAAAAATATAGTCTTTAATTTTGGAATCTGAATTTCGGGAAAAACTTGGGAACGCGTGGAGGGATTAAGATAAAATTTAAACCATATATTCAGGTCAACAGTCTCGTAAAGCTGTGAAAAAATCAAACTTGTAAATTAACCTAAAAAAAGGTAATCATAATCATCATAATCATAATCATAATCTTTATTTCCCAGAATATGGTATACAATTTATGATGATAAATAATATAAGTTCGGCATATTCTGCCTTAGTTCGGCGTGGAAATTAGTAAATATTTAACATAAAAATAAAAATAAACATTAATTATAACCAATCACAGCATTAAACATTAATTATAACCTTTCATTCATACATTGACCATTTTATAAGTATTTATGTCTAAATAAAATTTAATAATACAATGTCAAAACTTAATAATGTCAAATGAATATAATGTCAAATTTTAAATATCATAATAATTGCCTGCCAATAGAATGTCAATAATTAAATATACAATAAATTACAGTTTATGACATAGGAATTCCTCAATTGAAAAATAATATTGATCTAACAGGATGTTAAACAATTTACATTTGAATTTGTTGGTAGGCAGTTCTTTTATTTAAACTGACAACATATTATAAATCCTGATCGCATTACAAAACGTACTATTTGAGTAGATTTTTAATTTCTGTGGTGGGATCTGTAATTTATGCTTATACTTATGTCTAGTGTTATTTTTTTATATACCGTGTCATGTAAGGGAAAGAGACGTGAATTATTTTTGACAAACATACAAATTTCAAATATATAAAGACAGGGTAGCGGTAGGGTGGTTTATACCACAAAAACGTATATATCGACTCTCACAAGAAAATCAAAATTCATAGGGTACTTCCCATTGACCTGGAAATTTGGCAAGTAATATCGTATTTTACTACAAATTAGGAAATTAGGGAAAGACTTGGGAATGCGTGATGAAAATTACTGTCACAACATTAATTTTATGCTACTAGTTTAGTAATGTAAATTCGGCTTACATACAATTTCAATTTTTATTATTCCTTGATTTCTTTTTTTGCAAACCGTACTAAAATGAAGTTAGTTTGACAGCATGGCGTCAAAAATGGCGCATTATTTATCGTTTGAACGGCATTAGTATTTTTTCAACACTCAAAGGAATCAAAATTTATATGGTACTTTCCGTTGGACCGTTGACCTAGACCAGGGATGGCGAACTATTATGTATCAACGTTCCATTTTTTAAAAGAAATGATTAATGAGGAGGTTATAGACATGCCATCAAATAATTTTGCACTTGTTATTAGTGGGAAAAAATAATAAATATTATCAAAACTCTTTATTTACTACATCATTCGCGTTCGCCCGTCATTTAATAGGTACTTTATAGTATTTATTTGTAGTGCATAATGAATTTTGCAAGATTTTGTGCCATATGCCATCAGTTCGCCATCCCTAACCTAGACTATATGTTTGGCATTTTGCAAGTAAAAGTATTATCTTCTTTTACTAAAATACTAGTGGCCGCTCAAGGTTTCATCAGCGTTCTCGTGCCCGTGGGAATATCGGGATAAAAGTATCCTATGTTCATAACCAGGCTATCTACTATATGTGTACCAAATTTCATCCAAATCCGTTCAGTAGTTTTAGAGCCTATTCAATGCAAACAAACAATCAAATCTTTGCTCTTTATAATATTAGTACAGACAAGGAAAAATCTGAAAATTATACATTTATTGTTATTAAGTCATAAAAAGTATAGTCATTAGTTTTGGAAACTAAATTTCGGAAATAATTCAGAAAAAAAGCGAGAATCGATTCCTGTACTACTTATACAGGGTGGAAATTTAATATTTAATTAAATATTTCTCAAACAAATAAGGATGGTTTCATAAGAACGTTTTCAAGTAGCCACAACGGTTAATAATACCTGCCCTTTCTTCCCCGTCTTAAATTTCCACCCTGTATAGTAGATTTCAGAAAAAAAGGTAAGGGTCATTGGTAGGTAATAATTATCTACAAACAAAAGGTAAAGGTCTTCACAGTTGCTAACCATCTGTGTGGATGTAAACAAAATATAAAAAAGCTATTGTGTCTCTGGTGGCCGACTCCGGTCGCAATATTTGCATGGGATTTCTAGGAATTTGTTACAAATCATTCATTACAAAACAGTCGCTAAACGTGAACTCAGCTACACTCCATAGTCACATGAATTTTGTACTAAAGTATGCTTTAAATTCAAGGGTCTTGGCTATTATGTCGTTATAGATAAATGGTTGCTACAACCAAGGTCGTTATAAATGAAATCCATGTAATATGCATGTACCTAGGTACCTATAAATTTGTGCGGAACCCTCGGTGGGCGAGTCCGACTGGCACTTGTCCGGTTTTTTATAAATTGTGCCATAGCATCCTGGATAGATTCGATTCGACGGATGTAACATTGCCTCTTAAAGTCTAAACTGACTTGCAATGCTTGATTAATTTCAACCTGACACAAAGTGAACCAATGAAGGCTTAATCAACTTAATCCTCATCAGTGGCTGAGGATTCCGGGAAAGGTTCGCTTCCATCTTTAGCATTATCAATACTTAACATCAGGTATGATGAAGGCTAAGAATCTCCCCGTTGTTCATAAAGAAAACGTTAATATTTCACTTGCAGAATTTAATCAAGGAAACCTTAGTAATCATATACGAGTATGTATACAGTGTTTATGCAACTGTATAGTGTGATAAAATAAATATTATTAGTTGGTTGTAGCCAACCACTGATCTGGAAAATAAATATATCTACGCCTTTAAAAAGGTAAAAAAGTGAAATAATAAGTCGGTTTAAATGTAAATAGTACGCATATATTTTACTTTAGTAAATAAAGAAAAAACTTTTACCAAGCAATATTTTCCTATGATACCGTGTGGCCTAATGGCCACATATTTGATTTTTTATATGTAGATGAACACCCAAGCGCACATGTCTCATGTCGCAGTACTTGACATTTCAAGTAATTAAACAGATATAATAGTTGATAAAGATTAAACTTAGTATGTTCTCTCACTTTTGAGACTTTCTATAATCAAGTGCCGATTGAGACTCAGACGTGATTACATATTGAAAACGCAACAATATAAGTTTAATTCATCGTTAATTTTGACAATACACTTCGTAAATCAATTACCAATGAAAGCTCTCCTTAAATACCTATTTATAACTTAATAAGAAAACAATTTAAGCGGTTAGCATTCAATGGGACAATTTCCCCATTCATCGGGTGTTCTCGCCTATTTTTTGAGTCAAACTTGACGCGCCCACACTTTATTCGGTTTTCCTCCTTAGGAGGTTTTTGCGCGCCTCCGTGACACTTCATTTATAATTCTGCTTAATCCAAGTGAGTGAGTTCTTACTGAATGAATTTGTAATGTAAAGATTAATGATATATGCTACAAGTTCTTTGAAAAGCCCCTCCCTTGTTATATTCTTATCGTATTTATCAAGTCTGTCCTTTTGTACTCGACGTAAGAGGTTTTTGGCACAAATTTAATTATAAGGCAAGTACCGAGATGTTTTTGAGATCTCGTAAATACCTATAAGTAGTTTTGAACGTGCTAACCTAATAAATGGAAAGTTACTTTTAGCTTTGATTCTGACGCTTTAACGTTATGTTTTGACTCAGTTTTGATAATTATTTTATAATTTCTACTGCTTATGATGATTACAAAAATCGCTTTCGTGCAGTATAATTAATTGTTTAGATGTAATATGCACTTGTATGCATATTATATTGATTTCACTATTGAAACGGGAACGGGACATGTCATTTTTCTATCATAATTCTATCAACGTCAATAAATAGAACTGTGTTTGTAATGTATCTTTAACTGAAATCATTTTCAGTTTGTTTATTTTCTTTAAAAACACTGAGAGAATCAACTCCTGAACTTCGAATAGATTCCTTCTTCTTCAGTCAAGCATAAAAGATAACATCAAAATCCATTCCACAGTAATGAAGAAAATGATTAAATATATCGCCAACATAATTACGAAGTCCCATTTTAAAAAGCCCGCGACGGCAGCATTAAAAGTTTAAGAAAATTATTTCCACCTACGCCCGAAGAGAGACTCGAAAATTTCGGCCGTAAAACTCGAGAGGGTACATTAACCAAATTGTACAAAACAAACATATCTAATAATTACGCTCGAGGCACCGGTCTCGTTTTCTGAAATTATGAGGCCGCCATAACTTTTTCAATCTGAACTTCGTCAATTAAATTTACCCGGCCTGAACATTACATTTCAATAAAGCCAGGATTGGTTAATGTTATGTTTGTGTATCTTTGCTGCCTAGTTGTCTTCTAACAACGTTAAGTACTTTTAATTGGTGGGCTTAACGAGGAAGGAGAGATTAAATAATAGAATAAATAAAAAAATATCCTTCAGTGTTTTGAGTTACTTGAAACTAGCCGGCCCGCGACTTTGTCCGCGAGGAATTAGGTTACAATACAGTCCCGTTTTATTCCCTGTCCCGTGGCAATATCAAAAAATTCTTTCTTAGTGCTCGCCTACATCGTTAAAGGATCCTGTATGCAAAATTTCAGCTTAATGGGTTCAGCCATTTGGGCTGTGCGTTGTCTGTCAATCAGTCACGGTACTGTTTTATTAGTATAAATAGATTTCAGCTTAATCTGAGGGCTGATTATCTAACGAAAACTCGGTTTAGTTTCAGTTTCGTCACTATTCCGGCATACAGTATAAAATGTGACAGTAATGACAGCGACGAAACTGGAGGTCTTTTCTGCTAAGGGTGGCCATAATTGTATCCCAATCGTGTTTAACTTGCAGTAATATTTTACACAGTTCTTTTTATATTGTAAAAAGTACATCAATACGAACACGATTGATAAACGATTATGACTAAACGTTAACAGAATTGACCCCCTGGTTGCTAGGTGATTATTCGTTAGATAATCAGCCTGCGGTTCAGCCATTTGGGCTGTGCGTTGTCTGTCAGTCAGTCACGGTTTTATTGGCCGAATGTAAATCTTATAAAATCAGAGTCCCCTCACTCTGTACCCGTACGTTTATCCTCATTTAGCGTTGAAAATGTAGTTGTAACTGCACCCATGGTTCACGGTTTATGTCTAATTGTCTTCCTACTGATACCCAATTCAGTTTTCTTGACAACTATTGTTAAAACCATAATCTCTACAAATTATTACATGACTGCTCAAAAAACTAGTGTAGGTATTAGTTCAGGCTTCATGTATGTGATATACTTCATGGTATATTGATACCAGATTTAGCTTTCTTTACAACTATTAAAACAATAAAACTTTTGGTAATGGGACCGAAGAAAGTCGTAAGGTCTTTAATTATATTGAAAACTTGGCAATCTATTGAAGGTTTTTGATGAGAAATAAATTGTATAGTACTGAAGAAAAAAGGCTTTCAAAACTTTTGAACAAAGAAATATCTAATACGAATAATAATTTGAAAATAAAAAACTAGAAAGAATAAATGTCTAAGTTCGAAGCTGAAAAAGTGAAAAAGTGAAAGGCGAAACCTCGTTATATTACGAGAAGATTGACTAGACTAGACTTTAAGTGATTTATTGGTTTAGATGTTTTTTTGTTTTGTAGATAACTTAGTAATTCGAATTTTTTTTGTACAATTTTACTTTTTTTATCTACTTAGTAAAATTATATTGGTAATATGAAAAAAATTGTAAAAGAAAATATTGTTCCAACATACTTAATACTTGCACGTTTGCTAGTATAATAATGAATGCTCAAATAATGCGTGAACAAACATACATAAAAAATTGTACCTATACATACGCGACGAATTGATATGTTCTTTTTTATTTTGAAGTTGGTTGGTACATAGTTAAAACCGTAAGTTTATTTTATTTCGTTTATTTCTGTGCTAGGTGTTTAAATACCCATAACGACAGCGAAAACCCCGTATTCTTCCCATTGTTACTATTATTTTCTTGTATGGAGCTAAATCTGGAAACCTGATAGTTAAGAATTTATCAAGGATCAAAGGCAATATTTATTTTATTTTGAAAAAATTTCGTATAATGTTACAAAATAAATATCAAAACCAATTAATGAAATGATGTTCCCACTCTAAAGTTTAGAGTTAATTGTGTGTAAAAATAACACCCATTTTTCAAAACGAAAAGTAAAAAACGTTTCCCAGCAATTATTTTTATATAATCTTATTGTACAATAAATTTTACAATAAGAATGTACAGTAGGACTTATTGGAAGGCTTTCCACGATTACATACAGAATGAAGCTGATTTGCATATACCTCTTAAGAAAGAGGAAACTCATCCAGACAGCTGCCTGGTTATCTACTCCACATATCGAGTATAAGCCACAACAGCATGATTACACATTGGAAATACGTAATATGATAGCTACAAAACGGAGATTAAGGCGACAGTGGCAAACCAACAGAAATGCAAACAACAAAAGAGCATTGAATAGAGCGCAAAAACATTTAAAAACCCTAATCGAGGAAAATGAAGATGCAACACTCCGTGAACGGCTTAAAACTTTATCGCCCTACAAACCGGATGATTATTCCTTGTGGAAATTGACAAAATCATTGAAAAGGCCAAAACAACACGTGCCTCCATTGAAAAAGCCAGATCTTCTGGTTTTCTTGCCCATGGCAAGAAAACCAGAAGATAAAGTCGAACTATTCGCCAACACACTAAGGGAAGTTTTTAAGCCCAATGAAGCCCATGCTACACTATCAGATACAGAAGTCGATGATATGCTCAATAGTGACCAGCAGATGTCCTTACCAGCAGAGTGCTGCCTATACTGGAAAACAAAAGACCATTCCAGATCACCAATTTGGGTTTCGGGCACATCATGGAACGACAGAGCAAATACATAGAGTGGCTCACACAAGAAAAAAATAATCTTGTTCAGCTATTTCCTCGATGTGCAGCAGGCATTTGACAGAGTATGGCACAAGGGCCTTCTTTGCAAACTTAAAATATACTTACCACACACGGCTTTCATGCTTCTCAAATCTTACCTGCAAGACCGACTATTCCAAGTAAAGTATGGCGATACCCTGTCTTCCTTATACCAGATAGAAGCTGGAGTACCTCAGGGCTCTGTTCTCGGACCGGTCCTATACACAATCTACACTGCAGACTTACCAACTTCCAAAGACGTCGTTACTGCCACATACGCAGATGATACTGCCATCTTATCATTCAACAAAAGTCACATATCTGCTTCTCTAATGCTTCAAAACACTTGAATGAAATCGAATTGTGGCTTAAAAAGTGGAGAATCTGTCCACATTACTTTTACCCTTCGAAGAAATACCTGTCCACCGGTCCCTTTCAATGGAAACATATTACCACAGGAAACCACTGTAAAATACCTAGGCATGCACTTAGACAGAAGGCTTATCTGGCATGAACACATAAAAAATAAAAGAGATCAAGCAAATCGAAAATTCAATGACATGTATTGGCTATTAGGCAGGCAGTCTTCACTTAGCCTAAATAATAAAATTATCATCTATAAGTGTATATTCAAACCCATATGGACCTATGGTATAGAACTCTGGGGGTCAGCAAGTCATTCAAATATAGAAATACTACAACGGTTCCAGAATAAAGCATTGAAAATAATTAGCGGCGCTACTTGGTTCACAAGAAACACTGAAGTGCATGAGTACCTACAATTTCCAACAGTGAAGGAAGATGTGGAGAGATTCACACGTGCCTACAAACAAAGACTACAACGTCACAAAAACCAACTCGCCCTCTCACAGCTAGACAGCGGAACATCAACATGCAGGCTAAAAAGAAAACAGAAAGCATCAATATAACCAATCTCACAAGTGGTAACTTATGCATACACGAGGTGACGCATCAGAGGATGTAAATATACCCGAACTTTTAAATAATCACAAAGGATCTGATTAAAGCTATTGGGCTGATTGCAGATAGACTGGAAAAAGAGAGACAAAAAAAATAAAAAAAATATATAATCTTATTGAGTTTGATGAACACTATAATTATTACGACTACGGTTTGCATATTTTAACACCCAGTATATGCGAATGTAACTCTCTCTGACATCTTTCACACCTCTGCTACTGAGCCTATATCTATAATTTTTTTTTTTGGACAGACGTAGGTTAGACCTTGTAGAAGAAAAGAATACAGTCTATATATCGCGAAAGCTTGAAGTGGTCCCTGAGAAACATGATTCAACCGAATATCATGCGGACGAAGCCGTGTACAGAATTCTGTATGTATAGTACATATAATTTTATAAAAACCATAATGTCCTATGGTCTAGTGGTCCAACTACGAACATTGCTCGTTTGTTACTACTTAGTAAGGAATAATTAACTTGGAATTCCCACTGACACCACAAATCATTTCTTCACAACAAATTCTTCAACTCAAGCTTAATGAACGAAGCATATAAATAAGTATAAAGTCCACATCATAAGCTAGCCTAGAACAAAAACTAGCACCAATATTGGAGCAAGCTAAATATCAACTCGGCTCGGCGAACAATCCAATCTGCGACGGATTTAATCCATTTGACTGCACGACGCTGCTAATGCTGTGAATCAAATAAGGCTCTATTACTAACTTAGCTATAAATGGAAATCAGTTGCATTTTTCGACGAAAGTCGTCTTGCCATTATAGCAATGGTTACGAGCGTTGTTCAATACTAGCTTAGAATATTGGGGTAAAAAGCAGCCTATATATTAGTTCACTACTTGAAGACCTTACATACCAAATTTTATCCAAATCCGTTTAGTAGGTTTTGCGTGACAGAGTAATAAACAAACAACTGACATACTTTCACATTTATAATATTAGTAGGATAGGATAATCGATTCACCTACTAGTTCTAAAGAAGTTTTCTAGTTGAATCCAAGAAAGTCGAAGAGAAGAGAAGAAGCAATATATTGACTTTTTATGAAATTAGCATTGAAAAATGCAAAAATTACAAAATTATAAATTATTGGCAGTTGCATCTTAATCGATCGTTAAACACCTGAAAAGATGTTTCTTTCGAATGCAAGGATATTCCTAGCATTGATGTGACAACGCTGGCCTACAGCGTATTAAAAATAAAAAAGTATTGGAGAATTTCGACGGTGGTTCGCAAGTCTCGGTAGCTAAGCGGTTAGAGCATTGGACCGGATTTCCAAAGGTCGCGGTTTCGATTCCTGTCTGAAAATTCACTTGTGGCCGAGTTAATTTTTTCCAATATTTTTCTATTTAAAATTTACCATAAGTATAAAAATAGCATTGCAAAATGCAAAAATTACAAAGTCATAAATTATTGGCAGTTGCATCTTAATCGATCGTTAAACACCTGAAAAGATGTTCCTTTCGAATGCAAGGATAGTCCTAGCATTGATGTGACAACGCTGGCCTACAGCGTATTAGAAATATAAAAGTATTGGAGAATTTCGACGGTGGTTCGCAAGTCTCGGTAGCTCAGCGGTTAGAGCATTGGACCGGATTTCCAAAGGTCGCGGGTTCGATTCCCGTCTGAGAATTCACTTGTGGCCGTGTTAATTTTTTCCAATATTTTTCTTTTTTAAATTTACCATAAGTATAATATATTGACTGTCACTCATCAGTAGGTACCGCCTACTAGTACGAGTTGTCACGTTATCGAATACCATCGGATGCAGTGCTCGTATCGGTAAAACAGTATATGGATATGAAAGAGACAAAACAATAGTTTTTGATAATGAGTATTGTTTTCCAACCTCACACTAAAGGTACAGAGAGAGAAAGAGAGAGAGAGAGAGAATAAATAAACAGGGTATTTATTATTCGTCATTCTTTCAAAAACAGGCGCAAAATGTTTATTTGCTGTATATTGACGGTATCATAAAACTAGCGTCCCCGTTCCCGTGGGAATTTCGGGATAAAAAGTTGTAGTTAATCCCTGTTCATTCCATTAACTCTATGCCAAAAATCAAGTCGTCGTATCGGTAAAACAGTATATGGATATGAAAGAGACAAAACAATAGTTTTTGATAATGAGTATTGTTTTCCAACCTCACACTAAAGGTACAGAGAGAGAAAGAGAGAGAGAGAGAGAATAAATAAACAGGGTATTTATTATTCGTCATTCTTTCAAAAACAGGCGCAAAATGTTTATTTGCTGTATATTGACGGTATCATAAAACTAGCGTCCCCGTTCCCGTGGGAATTTTGGGATAAAAAGTTGTAGTTAATCCCTGTTCATTCCATTAACTATATGCCAAAAATCAAGTCGACTGCTTGCACTTAGTTAGGGCGTGAAAGAATGACAAACAAGCACACTTCGCATTTATAATATTAGCTAGGATTAAGATCCCTCCAATATTGCTCAATCTTTTTAAAGCTATATTAAATCGATGGCAGTATAATCATGTCTCCATGGAGGTGCAATCTTTTCAAACTTTCCAGCCATGTTAATATGGAGGAGCTTCAAGAGGACGTTCATTACGTGGATAATCCATTCGAGGCCGAGTTTTAATCTGTTTACCAGCACACGGCAATGTTGTCCACCCAGCGTGCATGCGAAATCACGTATCAATTCGTAATTGAGAAATAAATTATTGTACGAAACAGGCTCGTAATAGAGTTGTTTAAATTGCGGTTTTTGTTAGTATTTAGGTACATAGTGTAGTACGAATTATGTTACAATCGCAAAGAAACTTATTGCTGAATTTTCAGACTAAATATTTTTATCAATTTGGTTACTAAAATTTGGGTAAAAGGCCACTGTTTTCATCAAATTATGAACTGAAATTATAAGAAGATATTGATGATAAAATAAATTATTATTTAGGTTAGGTCAGAACTTATGACACGTTCATCTTCAGTCAAAATGGAATTCGGATGAAGCGCCTTCTAAGTTAAACAAAGTCTTTCAAAATTTGAACATGATTCGATCCAATCACAAAAAAAAAATTTTTGTTCTCACTCACTACATAAAAAAAAACGGGTTGCACTCTGGGAGTGCCGGCAGAAGTGAAAACCCCTTAAACGAAAATAACAATCAAAATCCACTATATCTTGACCACAACTTCATAAAAAGTTGATGAAAACGGAGACCAACTTGATTTGGCAGGTAAATCCACCGTCCTACGCTTTTTCGATCAGGTCACGTGTCCTGACGCGAGTTTAAGATTTTATACCCATTACAGAAAAAGTGCTCAACGCCGCTAAAGAAGTTTTCACTTCAAAAAAACAATTTCCAAATAAAGCAAAATAAACTAACACTTAAGTAACTAGTAAAGCTTCAAATGTCTTATAGGAATTTGCTAGCAAAAAAATTGTGAAAGCACTAATCTGAGATCTACAGAACTGTTTTCAGCAAATTATAAACTGCAATTTTATGAAGGCATTTAATGATGTTTAAACATAATATTATTTAGGTTAAGTCAGAACTTACCACACGTTCATCTTCAATCAAAATTGAATTCGGATGAGGGGCCTTCTAAGTTAAACAAAGTCTTTCAAAATTGATTACACTGTCAAGGCGAAACAAAATTAGAACATGATTAAAACCAATCACATAAAATTAGATTTTATTTTAGTTCACACTTACTACATTAAAAAATCAATATCCAATTAAAGCAAAATAAATTAACACTTAAGAAACTAGTAAAGCTTCAAATGTCTTATAGGAATTTGCCAGCAAAGAAATTGTGAAAACACTAATCTGAGATCTACTGTTTTCATCAAACTAAAATTAACTGCAATTTTATGAAGGCAAAGTCAGAAAAGTATATGATATTATTTAGATAAAGTCAGAACCTACCACACGTTCATCTTCAGTCAGAATTGCCTTCTTAGTTAAACAAAGTCTTTCAAAATTGGTTACATGTCAAGGCGAAACAAATTTAGACCCAATCAGCTAAAATTCGATTTTATTCTAGTTCACACTCACTACGTTTAGTAAATAACAAATTTCCAATAAAAGCAAAATAAATTGACACTGAAGAAACTAGTAAAGCTTCAAATATCTTACAGGAATTTGCCGGCAAAGAAATTGTGAAAACACTATTTATCTGAGATCTACTCGATTCAATCGTTCTAACGATGTGAAGCGAGCAAACGACTTAAAATATCTATCCGTTTCTAGAAACTCTAATGCCACGTCGATTTCTTTTGAGAGAAAATGAATTTCACTAAATAACGAACGTTAAAAGAAACAAGTTTAAGTAAAATACGAGTATCTACTAAACATCGAATAAAGTATAACAACGTTTGATCAAGATTGGGCTCTTGCGCGCTTATTTGAACAAAAACAAAACAACATAATTATTATTTGACGTTTTGGCTGTGTTTTCAGAAAAACATTCATTCTTACTTTGTAAATATGGAACGTAGGGAGCCATTCATTGCATAATGGAGTTGTTGTACATTTTTACAATACCATAGCTATAACAAGAATGTTTTCAGCACAGGCGACTTACCGCCATCTCTTAGCGCAGTATTGTTTCAATCATACTAATGCTATTCTGTACCACGACCCTTTTAAAATAAGCTTATTTTCTGACAGCAGTTTTGTGCCTTCAAAGTATGAAATGTGTCAAAATTTGACAACTTGAATTAATTTGTTCGTTGACAGGAACAACGATTATAAACGTACATGGAACTGAGATAGTTGTCTTCAGGAACTTACATTATACAAATTAGCATTAGTAATTCGATATCGATATTTTTCTTGCAAGTGTTCAGTAGCTGCCCAGTTAAGGCCACCATTACAAAGTAGGCATTTCATATCCATAGATATATCTCAACGAACAGGAATAGGTAACATAATTTCTTATGACATGATTGATTCTATAAGATGGCAGCAGGTATCATGTTCTAGCAGTTTTGAGATAATATATATAGCCAATTCTACAGTGGTTGAGTATTCCGGCAGAAACGCGATTCCTTTTCAGCTTTATCTTACAGTTGTTGACAAAAAATATAATTGTTAATAGAAACTACTAATCATAATTAATGTTTGTGACATGGTGACATGTAATAGTTCGCAATCTACTAACTCACTAGCGATACTTTTAAGACACAATACGGGCAGCACTATTGCATTTATGATTTTAGTTTTTTTGCATTTTTTCAATGCTATTTTTATACTTATGATAAATTTATGATAAATACAGATGGCCGAGTTAATTTTTTCCAATATTTTTCTATTTTAAAATTTATCATAAGCACTATTGCATTGCCAGACTATTGCATGAAAACATCATACCAACAATGGTATCGGAATATAAGATTTAAAACTTTCGCGTTCCATTATAATTATAAATTAGAACAACGGAACTCTAACGCGATAATTGATAGATTATGTATACAGAGGTGGTCACATAAATAGCGACACTAGCCGATTTTCATACAATCGAGGTAACTTTGGAGCCTTGGTTCCCTGCCAGGGATTGACTGAGCTGTGATCTGATAATGGCCATTCAAGGAGTGAATGGAGGAGATCCAGGTTACACACCCAACTGATCTGGTCCGATCCGGACTTGTGCAAAGAAAAAGTTGTTTTTTTTCTAGTCTACATTTTATCACAGACATATCATTTTTGTTTGCTTGTAGTATAAATAACATGAAGATCTATACGTAACCAAACACGTGTCCCATCTTATAAACATCAATCTCGTACCGCCAGAAAGTCCTTGTAAGACCGAAACATACATCACTTGGTCTCAAAGCGATCCCGTAATCAGGTGTATCATTCACTAATGATCGCATCTCGTCGCTAATCTAGTTTTATCCGGGCCGAGGGCAGGGGCACTTTTTCTCTTTAATCCCTTCATTAGCGCATGTCTGCTTAGAGCCTCGCAAACAAACGACTTAATCCCGCTACGTAAAGTCCCCAATCGTGCATTACAGGCTGTTCGCTAAAAACGATGAAATTTTAGAAAAATTTAGAATTATGAATTAAAAATGTCATACGTTTGAAATTTTTTATACCAGAATTTTTTTAGGAGCTATTTTATATTTCCCTTACGAGATGACCACCCGCATCCTTTTGTAGACCGAGCGGCTGCTCTTCTGTCTAAAGAGTAATTTTATCTTAATCGGTAGTCAAATGTGTAGAACATATTCCTCGCGTATCTTTACTTATTACACTAAAATTATAAATACGAATGTAACACGGTGTTTGTGTCACATTTCCATCCTCGTTCCCTATACCGATTTTGTTGAATTTTGGCTTAGAAATACATTGGAGAAGAACATAGACTTAAATTTGTAATAAAAAAATTAAATCATCTTCTATCTTAAATTTTTCTTACGAGAGCTACTAAAATCCATGTATTATTATTGATTTCCTTTAAAGGTTTATCCAAATTAAATTCAAATAATGTTGGCGAAACAAGTCCATAATCTAGAGATAGTTAATACGTTAACTTTAGATTTACATTATTGAGTTATTACAATAGTAAAATTCCAACTTAAACGGAACATCTCGCAACTTGTTACACAAAGCACGCTTCTTCAGTTCTTTTAATGATTTGCTTGTCTAGAACATGCTACTGTTAGATGGAAGAAACAATGTTAGCATTGGATGTATTCTCGTTCCTTTTGCTGCATTACTCGTTCAGTTAGTAAATGCTCTCGTAAAAGAAAAAGAAAGTTTCATTATATATTTTATACAAAGCACTGTCCTAGGAACTTTATAGTTGATTTTCATATTAACTTTATAAAAAATCAATCTTTGTATTTTGCCCTCTATGTGCTCCGAAACCATTGAACAGATTGTGATGAAAATTTGGTAGGGTGTTTTGGGGATGCCCGCTATGGTTCCTTGTATAAAGAAAAATAATATATTTAAACATACATAGTGCTTGTTTATCATAACAACCACTATTTTCAAGTAAAACTAAATACTATTGCATAAGCAACAAAGAAATAATAAAGCTACACGTGCTATTTCAAATTCACATCGGGATTTAAATAGCACTACCACTTATTATTATTTCGTAAGCGTTTATCATGTTTATAAATAGTCTCCTATAAAACTAACATACAATTGCATGCTAGCAATCTTTTGCAAAGAAAATATAAAGTTTCCCGTACAATTTCTTATATTAATTTCGTACCTGAGCACTGGTATATCCTTTCGGCTGAAGTCTGGATTTTGAACTGGAATCCCATCTGCAACCGCACACAACTTTTATATGATTCACCAATAATCCATACATTATTGGCCCTCATACTCTCTGGTCTGTTAAAGTTAATTCGTACAATCAAATATACGAAAGAATCAGATCCAAATAAGCACTTATTTCGATTCGCTCGAATATATTTCGTTCAATAATTTATGAACCAATGTTATTAAATGATCAATCATTAAAGCTCTGCGTGATTAACAGGCCAGCGACGTCGGAAAAAAGCACTACTTTTTCTTTAGGCACATCTTAAGTTTTTTTGTTAGAAATAAAACAACTTTTATTTCAATGCACACTGTTTATTGCCCGATGTTTAGTGCTATATTTTATGGGTTTTTAGGATTTTTTGGTTAAATATATTTGTTTATTTTCCAACGTATAAATATCTTAACCTTCATCATTGATAGAATACATGCGAAGTTAATCATATATATAATCATATATTTCAGACTATGCTGCAGCTACAGTAAGTAAGTCAGAGGCAGCCTTTACGCTTTTAAAGCCTTAGTGCGGTATTTACAGCATTTAGTAATCACTGTATTATTAAATAAGGGTTACGTTTCTATAGTAATTATTTGCTTTCAATGGGGTTCGCGGAGCAGTAAAATCGCAAGTCGCTCGCGTTGAAACTAGTCAGCCAATACTGTATAACTTTCCTGACTGGGAAAAATAACTTAGGTTACTGTTTTTTCACCTTAATTAAAAATATAAAATTAAATGCAAACAGGGCGATATTTCAGTGGGAAGTGTTGCCCCCAACTCGAAATATCGAAGACAGCGATTCCGAATTACAACGTTTGCTGTGGCCGGTCTGGCCAGCTCGATTCATTCGAGTAGGTTGTAATATTTTATAGGTATTGGACCGCGCTTTCTGTCATTATCGTAAAAGGAGCGTCAGCAAGAAAACTATTCCCTCTCTTCTATTACTTTCATAATACTTAAGTGGATCCTATACTTGCGTAAAGGAAATTGAATCATTTATTGTAACGGCATAATACTGCTTTATCAGATAGGTTTCGGATAGAGATACCTACGCTTGTTTACTACAAAGGAGCTTTGTTAACCCTTTCAATGAGAATGTGGTCCCTTTTCTCATGGATATAGAAACCGCAATAGTTAATTCAGTTAAACATTATTATATTAATCGAAACGAAAATTAATATAGGTCGTTATTGTACTGATATCTGTAGGCTCAGAAAAGCGCCTCTTTCTTGATTAGTTTATATTATATTTATATTTTCTTAGCGACTTGTTTTTTTTCCTTAATATATCATGGCTCCAATGCTATACTAATGTTGTTACTTACTCCTTTAATACTTATTTCTTTTTTTTGTGTATAGATTCCTTCCCGTGCCGGGTTAGCTGGGTTATAACTTCCGTAAACCTGTTTCTACGTCGTTCAATTTTGATGTGTGATTCTGTAATAACATATAACATAATTAGAGTTGGTGTATCGAGCATTTAATATTATATGTGAAACATATGTAACGTTTATAATCTTATGGTGTTTTATACGTGTTGTAAATTTACACTTTTTTATATAATATCTGAGCAGGCATTTGACCACCATCGTGCTTAATAAACAGGATGTGGTCTAAGGTATTGGAATGGTTGCCCAGGAAATGCCTATTCACTAATTAGGTATTGCGGATTAAAATTTGCATGATGAAATCAGTTGTTTAAGTTATTCAAATGTTTTTCTGTAATTAACGCACAAAAGTAAAACTCTATTTGTGAGAAACAAATCTTTGGTATTATTGTGATTTTATTGTTTCTGCCATCTGCTGTTTTTTTTTATGAACGACTGTGAGACTCTTAGCCTTCATCATACCTGATGTTAAGTATTGATAAGACTGAACGATGGAAGCGAGCCTCTCCCGGAATCCTCAGACACTGAGGAACTGGCTATCTTATCTCGAACTGCCGTAACACAACAATGCTAAAAACATTATTGTTATGGGGTCAGGCTTAGATAAGATGGTGGTAGCTAGCCAGGCGGACTTACAACAAGTCCTACCACCAACCAAAACAAGGCCATAACCCAAATAATGTGATCAAATTCCAATAATTACACTAAATATTATGATATGAACTAACCATCAGATTTTCATAGTAGATAATGAGCTTATGAATACCACACTACGCTATAATCGGCACACAAGTTAGTACAGCGCTATTACTGAACTGAACTGTACCCTAAAACTATTATCTTATTGGAAACTAACCTAACTACCCATTTCAAAGGAAATGTTATTGACTATAGAAACAAAGACAGACATGTGTCTACTCGAGTTGGGATATGTTTCTAAGATTGGATTCTAAAACGTGAACATTTGGAACACGAAGTATGTGCGCTCAAACAATATTTAGTTCAGTCTTACTGTGTCGCTCATCAGTTAATCACCCTTGTACATATTTATGTGGTAAATGTGCACCGTACACATTATTGAGGAGCTCGTTGGCGCCGTGGTTCGCGCGTTCGGCCTTTGGTTGTCAGCAACATTCGCAATGGTCACGGGATGGGTGAAGGAATTACCTCCTGATAGAATGAGCTCCTCCGTTAATATTCATCAGATTACCGACCTTTTAGTAGAATCCACTATTTTAGTTATCGGAGATGTTTCAGGTATGACTTAGCGCTCCCAATTTATTACGCTAAACAGCAATACAATTAATGGGAATATATTATTCTCTGATATATCATGTTTTATGTCACACATAAAAAAGATGCATATTGGAAAAGTACAGATAGGAAATAAGTGACTGCATAGAAACCATAGGACAAAGTCGTAGAAACAAAAAAATCCGGGTACTTTGAACGTTGAACTTTTTTTTATAAATCATGATAAAATATAGATGCAATTATTGTTTAACAATTACAGCAATTTACATAATACTCGTTACTCAATGGTCATTAGTACCCAAAATATGTGAACATATTAATAATTTAGTAATATTCCGGAAATCATAATCATTCCGAACATACGTTGAAATTTAATAACTTGCTGAATTCATACTGCGATTGACATCGATTAACACGAATTCTGCAATTTCAGTTAAAAATGAAACTCAGATAAATAATTATAGTAATGTTACGTCAGCGACGGCTTATCAAACAAATATAATTAGGTCACAAATTACTGCAAACATATTTAATTGGAATGAAGCCACTAATTCACATTTTCAATGAAGTTTTATCCAAAGCAATAAATTTAAATCAATGCTATGACTACATTTTATAATTACTTCTTGTTTACGCCAGTTCTATATTAAACTATAACATCTACCCAAAAATACATTTATTGCTTTTTTTCACATTAATTCATATGATTGACCCTATCGGTTGGGCATAAAAGTAAAGCTGTATATACAATAATGAGTATTATCTTTCAAAAATCTATTGAGAAGAAGTGGTTGCGTGTAACTTCTTATTCCTGGATTTTCCTCAAATTAGTTTATTTTCCTATTTCATCATGATCTCACCTCTTTCTATACTTACTGAAATTTACCAAAATTGTAAAAAACGGGTCACTTGAAAGATGAGGCAGAATAACTGTTTAGCTAAAAGTTATTTTAATAACGTTGCACGATTCGTTACACCTGTCATTATAATAATAATTTAAAAGAATTATCTAGCTAACATGAAAAAGCAAGCTAAAAAAATTTCCAACATGCAAAAACCAAATGAAAAATGAGTTACAAAATGGCTCAAAACATTCCATACAACTTTAATTCGCCAAACTATTAACTACAGTGTGACGTAAAAGAGGTTTTCATTTAAAAATGAAACAAACTTTCCAATTTAATCCTTTCAGTTACAAACTGAAAGCTGCTTTTAGTGGGCTTCGTTCTGTCCACATGGGGATTTGGCTAGGTTTTTGTGACTGTCGCATGCAAATTATTGTTTGACACCGCTTCAAGGCGCAGGTCAGTTGTGATTTGTTGGATGGCTAAAGATGGACGCGCGTTCTACTATAGTAGCATAAAATTATTCGTAACTTTATAGATTATCACGCAATCACGACATGGGGCCAGGTAAGCCTAGTCTATGAAATAGTGCGACAAATAAGTATCAACAGACCCTCTTGCGATTGTACCTGTCGCTGCAATATAACACTAAAACTCTGGTTCTACTATAATAGTACGCGAGAGATACAATATTTACACCTTTTTGGGTGACATCAGTAGACATCAGTAGATGTCACCCAAAAAAGGTGTAAATATTGTATAAAGGAATGTATGGAGTAAGTAAAATTTGGCAATATCTAGCCTAGACTTCATTACTAAGCTGCATAATAGCTTCAATATTGTGATTCGAAAGAAATATACTTTAATGAATCAATTTTCAATTCTTTATTAATGTTGATGTCGCAATTATAGGTATAAAATGGCCAGTTTTAGGTTAATAAGACTTATTTCAAGATTGTTCACTTATTAATGATATATTCTACTCACAACACTAAAACAATAAAATAATGCTACGAGAAATACCTACCATTAATTTCAATAGATGTCCATGTTAAAATATTTTATAACAAATATAAACTGGTCTACAACAGTAGAGCGCGCGAGGAATCATGTAAAAAACGGGCGCTTGTACTCTAGTGTTTAACCACTGTCTTATCTGTCTTATATACACTTATCTGTGTTTTCTCCGAATAAAAAATTTCAGAAGATATAAAATTTAGGGATTTGGCAGAATTGGAAACCACGTAAAAAAATAATAATAATGGTAGTTGAAGAGTTCTTTCGTCAAAGTATGAGTTCTCCTAAGGCATGAAGAACCCAGGAAGCGTGAAGCTACGTCTGTCATCCAAGGCAGCTAGATACACTAGAGGTATCTCTCTTACTAGAGTATCCAATAATTCATAATAATAATTCAAATAAGAACAATAATTCTTGCTAAAGCATTTCGCAGGTTTTGGTAACATCGCATTTACTGCACTTTAAGTTTCACTAGGTATATTTTTTTATTTATATTGTAGTTCGTGGACAAAGTGAAATAATGTTACCATATTTTTACCTATGGAATATTAAAATTCATATTCATCAAACACGGCAAGTATTTTAATCCTATATTTATTTTCCAGTTTTAAAGCATCGTGGTTGTGGTGCCAAAAATTCGAGTCACACAATTAACCGTCACTTTGTTTTGGAGCTTAAAATATTTCTGTTCGCGGTTTCGGCAAGCGGTTAAATTTTAAATTTCACTGCGCCTTTGTACCGTGTTATGTTTTAAAAGTTTCAAGTTCTTATTAATTTATAATTTCATCGGAGAACCTCATTGATGTTTATGTTAAAACCTCGTTAGAACAAGTTGTTATCAGATTCCAAAAACTCATTGACACTTAGTTTATTTTTTAAGGTGAAATGAGCGTAGTGATAGAGGAATCATATAACTAGATGCCTGTCATTTCATTTCCAATTATTGACAAATTCTCACCGGTCATTGTAATTGGGCTAGAGCTAGAGCTGACAACCTGAGACACAGGATTTTCCTACTTCATGTGTTAGCCCGCCGTAAACCTATTTGATAAAATTATGTCGTTTGCTAACTTGGATCCTATATTTAAACTAAGCATACTGTACCTTAGTTCATGTTTATGTATTTTTGTTTGAATGGGTTATGGTGAGAATAAATGAATAATGAATTATGAATTTGTACTGTAGCTGTAGTAGGTACATTGTACTGAATGTACAAAATGACGTTTTTGAATAATAGCGAACCTTTCTGTAGGTTTAAAAGCATTTGTAAGCTCAGTAGTTAGTCAGTTCATTTGTGAGTCAGTTCTCTAAAGTATCCTGATAATCGTAGTTGGTTTTCTTTTGAGTCATCCTAATTGCGACATCACTATATAACCTTGCTGGTGATTATAAATTTTTAAGTTTGCATTTTACAATGCAATTTTTATGTGATAAATATTAAACAAGAAATATACTAGAAAAAAGCAACTAGTCTCATGTCCCGTCAGGGCGGCATGAGACTAGTTGCTTTTTTCTAGTATATTTTCTTGCTTGCTGGTGATTTTTAAGATGATGTTTCTATGAAATATTTTTACTAGCGCCCGCACGCAGTTACACCCACGTGGTTCCCGTTTCCGTGGGAATATAAAAACCTTTCTTAGTGCATACCTACAGGATCTTTTAACGATGTAGGCGACTACATCGTTAAAAGATCCTGTAGGTATGCAAAATTTCAGGATTTGCGTTGTCAGGAGTCAGTCACGGTATTGTTTTATTAGTATACTCGTTTAGATATATATTTTATATTCCCTCAAAGGGTTCTAATTGATTTCGGCAACTGATCAAATAGGTTAGTTGTAAGCACTATATTTTGCAAAATATAAAGAAAAAAAAACAGTTAATTGAAACATTACAATTTGCATCGATACAACGAAAAGAACAGAACCACAACGGTGAAGATTTAATTATGGTTAAATATTACCACCATCGGTTTTCCACTTTTTTAATGAAAACAGAAAAAGGTCTAAGCATACACGCCACAACAACAACAAATAAAATAAATAAAAGACCATTCCAAAATAAAAATTATCGTATCCGACAAAGTTTTTCCATTTGCCTCGATTCCCGTATCGACGACATTTCCGTGGCCAACTTTTTCATTTTCTCTCGTTCGGTCAGGGT
Source organism: Chrysoteuchia culmella (assembly GCA_910589605.1). Taxonomy (NCBI): domain Eukaryota; kingdom Metazoa; phylum Arthropoda; class Insecta; order Lepidoptera; family Crambidae; genus Chrysoteuchia; species Chrysoteuchia culmella. The sequence continues at coordinate 11,068,497 of OU342651.1, read as the reverse complement.
TGACGATTTTGTGACTAATCATAGATGAAGTAGTCGAAATAGGTTTTATTGCATATTTATTGGTGACTAAGTACAACTGCTATCCTTTGATTTAAAAAGTATCTTGATGATAATTGGATTTAATTTTGTTACATTTTGTTTAGATTATGACAGAAATGTATGTAGGTAATGTTCAACTCTGTTTTTTTATTAAATTCATTTGAATTCACCGCGATAAAATGCGAAAAGTGCAAACACAAATAAGATTAGAAACATTTATTAAAAATAAATGAAAACCTGTTTACTAGAATGAATTATATCATTTCCTATACTCATATCGTAATTGTCGTTTTTATATATATATATGTACTGTACTAGTACAGGATAAATTGAAATTGGCCTTAGTTTGCCGTTTCCGGTTTCTGCCACTAAACATGGCTCCATCATCAGATAACTCCTAAGTGCATTCTTTATGCGATGCGACTATGAAAATGATTTAATAATTAGGTGTCATCAAAAACATTTACATCCACATGAAAAAAAAAAACAGTTTTGCAGGCATTGCAAGTAATTAACAAAACAACGTACAATTCTCGCACGCCGGTAACAGCCCTATATTTCATGTTACTTTACGCGAGTGCTCACTCCATTCAGAAAGCCTCCTATTGTGCGATGGAAATATTGACGGGAACTTTCATTTGTACAAAATATTCAAAAGCCATTGTATCGTACCTTTCGACGCCGACGCCCTATAAGTGTTGCTGCTTTAAATCTGAGATGTGTCAATTAGTGCCATTGTGACTATTCCAAGCTTCGATTATAGCAGGGAACGGAATTGTACAACCCTTTCATTATACCGGTTTCATTTCAATGTAGTCAAAATTCAAAATTCAATATCATTTATTCAGTCTAGGCTGTTACAAGCGCTGATGAACGTGAAGTCGGTATAGAAAAGTAAGTTTTTTACTGTGTGACGTGTCATATTTTTACATTGTAGATACTTCGTATTTCGGTTTACGTAACGTAACCTAAATAATAAAGATATCATACATACACTTCACACTTTTTTCATATGATATTTTAACTCAAAACAAATAAAGGAAAGCATTACAAATATTCAATAATTTAACAAAAGAAAATAAATGAACAAAACTAACATATTTAAGCTCGAGCTGTAATAAAGAATACTAATGATAATTTTTTAACAAATACATATATAATAAAAAAGCAACTTGTCTCATGTCGCCCTCATAGGACTCGCAACCGCATCCTTGGGAATCCGGCCCAATGCACTGACCAATTATGCTACAGGAGACCTATGAGAACACGTTGAAATTGTCAAGAATATTCACGTTTTCTACGGTGTTGGCCACAGTGGCTTCATCAATGAGAGAAATGTCCTCGCATTCGAAATAAACACAAGGTGAATTTACTAGAGAATTTCAGCGTGTTCTCATAAGTCTCGGTAGCATAATTTGTCAGTGCATTGGGACAGATTCCCAAGGATGCGGGTTCGAGTCCCGTCAGGGCGACATGAGACAAGTTGCTCTTTCTAGTATAATTACTTGTTTAAAAATTATCACGTAAAAATAGCATTGTTAAATGCAAAAAATAAAAAGTTATAAAAGAATACAACTTTTAAGTAGCAGCTGTAATCTCGGTATTCTACGCGAAAAGAAAGATTTTTGATTTATTATTTATATTATATATTTTATTTATTAAGTGGTTCCAAAAACCATATATTAAAATCTAAAGTATTTTTAAAAAAAACACCCAGTCTTGCAATGAAACAATATTTTGTTAACTGATTAAAACGAAACTTAACACAGCAAAGTAAATGTAGTTTTTAAAGTTCACACTCTTCCAAAAGCAGCTAATCCTCCGTCGAATCCAAGAAAATCTTCATAGTAAACTTTAGAGCCGTCATTTCATCAACTTTTTAAGCAGCGAATTCCCTATTCCACTTTGAAAACTTATCATTCAAGCACACTGGAAGTTCGTTTATTCTCGCAGGTATCTCTTCAAAGTTAGCACGTAGCGTTTTATACAAATGTGTACCTTAATTGCATAGAAACTAAACGTTACTAGATGTGACTTCGAAATCGGACAATCCTAATCCTATCCTAATGTTCTAAAAATACTTATCCTAATTCCTTATATCCTAACCTTATCCAATATTATAATTGCGAAAATGTGTTTGTTTGTCCTTCCTTCATGCCCTAACTAAGCAACCATTCGACTTGATTTTAGGCATAGAGTTTGTTGAAAGTACGGAGAGTAACGTAGGCTATTTTATCCCTATATTCCCACGGGAACAGGAACTACGCGGGTGACACCGCGGGCTGCAGCTAGTTAATTATAAATGGTATTTTTAATAGAATATAGACTCAGTCGTGGCAACTTTAATTTTATTCTTACTTACATTAGGGTTCAAAGTGGGCCTAACTGGGACAGTGGCTTATAAGTATTCCTGAGTTCGAGGAAACCCTCAGCCTTCGTCACACAAATGAAGAACTGGGAATTTATCTTATCTGTAACTGCCGTAACGGTCGCCATAAGACTAAGATAAGAAAATGGTAGCTAGCCAGGCAAACTAAGAACAAAACCACCAGAACTTGGTGTTATTAGAAAGTGCAAATAGCAGACATCGGTCTAACCACAGTCCAAACAGTCTTTGCTCTGCCTACAAACGGCCGAAATGACGCACTCACACAGATACGCGCCGCTACACGCGCGCTCTACTGTTTTAGGCTCGGACTACAGTGAAAGCCAGCGAGATCCAAGTAGCGATAGCGAGTTGCGCGTGTTTGTGTGAGCGCGTTATATCGGCCGAGTGCAACGATTTTTTATTATGTTTAGACTGTGGGTCTAAAATATATGTCACTATTTTTGTGCTTGCATAATAATATTTCCAGCTTGCGGTGCAACTGTTATGTTTAGCGAAGGACTTTGACCGTGACTTCAATCACAAATGGAGGGACATGGTATAATTATTATTCCAGACCCTTCCAGAGCACATACATCGGCTCCCCTTATTCTCGATCCGAATCGCGAAGTTGGGAGCACGTTGTAATACCGATGCACTCCGAGATAACTTTCCAGATCGCGGGATCCAAACGAGCTGTCAAAGTTAGCGTCCCACCTCGTTTTGTGACATCGTGTTTAAGCTCTCAAAACATTCTAATAGTTAGGCATTTGCAGCTTGCTACAATAATCCAGGCCATTCTTGTGTAATGATAAAAAGAACGGGCCATAACATAACATGCGGGCCCAATGCGTATTGACGTGTGTTATCGTCTGCGATGCGACTGACACTTGTGAGAAATTTCGTTGTGTCAAGCATACGAGTATACTAGCGTGCCTTGCGAAGAATTCAGGATTTCGAGATAATCAAATAAGATTTTAAACTTTCGCGTTCCATTATAATTATAAATAAAAATAACGGGCCTCAAACGCGACATTTGATGTGCAGTACATAATGTACTTACAAAAAAGTGACAATTTGAGGGTGGCCGAAGATCTTCAAGCCCGCCCGAACAGACGACGCCGCGCTCCACTAGTCTGTTTGTGACCACGGCAAAAGCAACATAGCCGAAACGTCAAGCTGTTAGTACGTTACATATGTACTGCATATCAAATGTCGTGTTTGAGTCCCGTTGTTTTTATTTTTAATAATCAAATAAGACCAAGAAAATACCAAAACTCAAGCATTTACCATATGTGTCAAATATCTGTTTTCGTTCCAATTTAATTTTGACCTCCAAATACAAAACTGAACTGGAATGAAAAGAGCTGACAAACTTTGAGACCTGCCTCGTTTTGTTACATTGTGCTTAAGCTCTCGAATATTCCCGCCATCTCCAAAATGAAAGGTATCTCGGTCCTTGCTCTCACGGCATTTCGGAATCGGACTGTCGCATGCCACAGATGCTTATTCTTGGGTACTTCAATCGAAGTCTTGTCATCTGTCTGTCTATTTTTAACCGACTTCAACAAAAGGAGGACGGTTATCAATTCGTGTACATGTTTTTTTATGTTTGTTACCTCGATCATTCATACTCTGTCATTTATGAACCGATTTAATGATTTTTTTCTGTTTGAAAGTGTGTACTTACAAGTTGCTCCCATTAACGTCCAGACAGGATCTGATGATGAGATCTTGATGAAATCGAGGGAACTCTTCAAATATTAAAGGCACAACTATATCGATTTCGATGTTTTCTTAAGTAACTCGTGCATTTGCTTCCGTTGAGCACCATTTGGTGGAGAGGAACTAATGATGAAGACCACAAATGGTCATTGGAATTATAATATACTTAGCATTTCATGGAAGCGATACGATGAGATTAATGTGTTGCATGTGATAAAGTGGAGCTGATGATGAAGTACCGGGAGAACTCCTCAATAATTTACGTTCCTGCACCGGGAAAAGCAGCGTTTTGTGAATGGTGATGAGCAGTTGACAAAAAGTTATTAGTGTAGGTTCGGCACTTCTACCTTTGCAAATTGTGAAATAAAAAACATCCAATGCATTCTACATTGCGATCCCACTCTTTATTTTTTCTTGCTTTGGCTGGCACCGACTCCAAAAGGCTTATTGCTTTTTAGTTTTTTGAAGTCGGTTTTCATTTTCTTATAAAAAGTTTTTGCAACTACATAGATACATAAAAAGTTGCTGCTAATAATCCTTAGTTTGAACATATTTAAAAAGTTTGAATATTTCTGTCAAATAATACCATAGCATAGCGGAGTTTAATCATAAATCTATGCCTAATAAGTATATCGACCAAAACCAGAATCAAAACCTCTCAAAAGTTCTTTATTAGCTCTTTAGTTAAACAGACAAATCTTTAAAAATAGAATCCCAACGTAACAATTTTAAACAGTCACAAATCACAAACCTCGCAAACAATATGAAGTCTATATTAATTTCAGCAAATGTAGTCGTCATAAAATCAAATTATTCGCAAAACCATACTCATTTCAATCAAACTTCCACAACACAGAAACTATATCCTATCAAGACAATTTTGATCTAATTAAATCTTCAATCTCTCGCCGTGAAATGGGAGAGACGTACAGACGTCTAGATATCGAGCATAACTCCTCATTTCATTTCGCAAAGCGAAGCGTGATCTGCACAAAGGTATATTAAGATTAACGAGGGAAACGCGTTGTCGACAATATGTTGCTCCATTGTAGCAACTGATTGAATGACTTTCCATAAACAATGACTCCACGCTTCCTTTGAGAGCCATATTGGATTCTCCAATCTATAAAGATAAGATGGGAAAGCTCCTCGCAATATTTTTGAGATTAGTTGTTTGATCACGTCTCCTTTATAGAACATTGATGTTTATCAGATATTGTAGGAACGAAATACCTTTTTTTATTGTGAATAGCGCAAGCATCCACTTCAGTGGAGTCTATATATAACTTCTCTTCTAGAAGAGATATGCATAATTTTATTTATACTTAAATAAAATTATGCATATTTGCTGAATTGAACAGTTATAACCAGATGAACCAGATGAGAAATTAATTGAATTGTTCATAGTTTTCGTTACATTATTTTAAATTATATTTAAATACGTCGCACAGAATCACTATTCACTATAAACAATAAACACTCTTAACACACTTATTAACTAACAAATTAGTAAATTAAATATTCTAACACTTTCAGGTTTGATTATTGAGTTTCAATCAACCATATTGGTTATCACCTCATTCTGTAAGTGTTACTGAAACATTGCTAACTTATTCTTAGCGTAGGTAATATTCAACCTTTTTCGACTTTTTAGACTCACAAGTAAAGTCCTTTCACTTTCACAAAACAATAGCCTTCACAACTCATATCTTACGAGCCTCTAAAGTCAAGTCTCAAATAGAAAGAACGCTCGAGTGTGCTCAAGCAAGAACCTCATTATTCCAAAGCACGGCCCTTTGTGTGACGAAATAAGGTTCTTTAACAAACCTCACACATCCACGTGTACGGAGATAAGAAAAGTGATTTTTTTCCTGTTCTCGATGAATTTTCGCTTGATGGAACTCGCATAAAATTAATAAAGTGTCGGATCTTGTTGAACGTATTTTTATATCAACGCGCTCTGTTAGATTATCCATGTTTCAATATTTTTAAGATGGTTATTTAACGTTGACTGGGTGTGCATTTACTTTTCAAAGAATTTTCTGATCTGTTCTTGTTTGACGGTTTCCAATTTCGGTAAGCCATGTAACTGATTCTTATGGATTTTTTATAATTAAAACATATTAGGTTACATAACTGTGCATAACATTGAACGTAATAATAAAAAACATAACTCTTATTGCGCATAATAATGAATTCGCGTAATTTAAATATGCATAATATTATAAACTATAAAAGTGTAGGTCACGGATGGGTAAGAAATTTAAGTATTACTTAAATTACGTAATTTTCGTGGTTAAATGTTTTCAGACAACAGCGGCCTTATTCACAAACAGTGGAATGTAAGTATTGTCACTGTCAATCACTTCAGAATAGACAAAGCATAGCATAGAATTCGAATCCGATTCCGTGTCCGATGGTTTGTGAATCTGCCCGCAGAAGTACTCGTTATTAATTTGCCTTAATATATTTATACCATTTAATACATGTGCAAAGTAACGTTATGCGATTAAAAAAATATGCGTTATAACGTTTTTTCAATTTAAATTAGGAGTATTACTTTATGCGAATTAATATAGACCCGTCAGTATTTATCACAATCTGCCTATACGGAATTAAGAAATCTAGAAATCTGTAATAAATAAAGACAGTCGTCAATACACTAAACTACTCGATCAGTATATATCACAAAATAAAATAAATAATGATGGATCACATTATTTACTGAGCGTCTAGGGGGCTCCTTAGACAGTTCTATTTCGTTCATTAATACCTTTCAAATGACAAATTGAAAGGGATTGCAATAAAGTTTAAACAATTAGCCCCCTGTTTGGCGCAGGGTTACTAAGCCCGCCTTCTGCGCCAGAGGTCCCGCATTCGATCCCCGGACAAGACAAATATTTGTGTGCATGAACATGTCTATTTGTCTTGGTCTGGGTGTTTAATAAGTATATGACGTATGTTTTAAACAAAGGATATACTTAAGTATGTTTATCCGTTATCTAGTATCCATGACACAAGTTCTTAATGAAACTTAACGTGGGCTAGATAATTGGTGTGTTTGTATGCAATTATTCATTACTTATTTATTACCTAACGGCCGCTCACGGTTTCACCCGTTTGGCTCCCGTTTCCGTGGGAATATCCGGATAAAAAGTATCCTATGTTCATAACCAGGCTATCTACTATATGTGTACCAAATTTCATCCAAATCCGTTCAGAAGTTTTGGAGCCTATTCAATGCAAACAAACAAACAATCAAATCTTTCCTCTTTATAATATTAGTATCGAAAACTATATACACTTCTGATGTCGATAAAACGCTGTCTATATATATGAAAGAAACAAAGCGGTAGTTTCGATAGCGAATATAGTTTATGATTTTTGATTTTTTGCATTTTTCAAGGCTATTTTTATACTTATGATAAATTTTAAATAGAAAAATATTGGAAAAAATTAACTCGGCCACAAGTGAATTCTCAGATGGGAATCGAACCCATGACCTTTGAAAATCCGGTCCAATGCTCTATATACGAATCAAGCTAGTACCTACTATGGGTATTGATCGATTTACAGGAAGAAACAGTATTTTTTTACCTTGTCACCGTATAATTTGTAAAGCTATTGTAAGCTTTACAAATTCTGCTCAGTCTCTAGTGTATATAACATTGATGTCTACCTCGATCCCCAAGTCAGATCAAGTTACCACTAAGCAAGGAAATATGCTAATTTATAACACAGCATGCATAGATATACATACTATGCAAATTTTTATATACGTTACCGTGGTTACACAAGCCTTACAGTAGTGCTTACTTTGGGGCTAGGTTGATTGATTTGAGAGTAAGAAATATACTCTACCTAATTTGACATAAAATATAACGAAAAATGCTAGTTACGTATATTGGTGTCACAAAACTTTCCTGTTTGATTGTTACGAGCAAAGGCTCAAACGTGTCAATGTCACCAAATGGGCTCAAGCAAGTTTAGCTAATGCATTATCTATTATCTGTTTAAAAAAAACACATAAGACAATTTATGATTTTGTAATTTTTGCATTTTTCAATGCTATTTTTATACTTATGGTAAATTTTAAATAATTTTAAATACATTGGACCGTATTTCCAAAGGTCGCTGGTTCGATTCCAGCCTGAGAATTCACTTGTGGCCGAGTTAATTTTTTCCAATATTTTTCTATTTAAAATTTACCATAAGTATAAGACAATATTAAACAAGAAAATATACTAGAAAAAAAAATCTAGTATATTTTCTTGTTTAATATTTATCACATAAAAAAAAGCATTGTAAAATGCAAAATTTAAAAGTTATAACATAAGACAATGCTTTTTAAAACCTTAATGCTTATTAAAATTTCCCTCAACATTGCTCAGAGCGGAAAATGAGATCAAAGCAATGAAGTTTAAAATTATAGTTTTTAATTCTTCAATCGAACACCCGGCATTTGAATACGTCCGCATTTCATAAATACAATTTGAATTATCCGAGATCGCTGATCATCTCGATAGAAAACTTTTGTCCGTCCAACTTTAAACAAAGCAAGGATACCGAGAAAAGAATGGAGCTGATTAAACTGCAGCTAACGGACGAGATGGGATTTCAGGAGGTTTAGGACACGGGCCAAAAGCTAACTGGATGAGCCGCTGGAGTTTCTTTTGTCATATTTTTAGCTTAAATTATTATTATTTGATGAAACGTTTTTACCGTGCGACAAGGCTTATAATGAAGAAAGGAACTTACACGAAATGTCATTTATGACCGTTGTGCAGCGCCTCCGCTCGCGTTAAGTATAGGTCTTGTCGCACGTGCTATAAGGCTTCGTCAATTTTGACAGTAACAGCGCCCCCATCCACGTTCATTAGTAAGCCTTGTCGCACTGTAATTATTGTTATTTATCACAGCTTGTGACCAATATTTTTTGTTTTAGTTCTAAACTGTATTGTATAGTTTGTCAATAAGAGAGGTTGTATAGACTGTGGTATTTTATTTTAAACTTTTCATATCTTTATCCTCACATACGAGTTTTATGAACACCAGACATCTCGAGACCATGCCCTTGGAAAAAAAGCAAAATAATACGAAATAAATAATAAATATAATAATATTAAACAAGAAAATATAGATAAATAAAGAAAAAATATACTAGAAAAAAAGAACCAGATGGGACTTTTTCTTTTTTTTTCAAGTATATTTTCTTGTCTAATATTTATCACATAACAATTGTCATTAATATTTATCATTGTAAAATGCAAAATTAAAAAGTTATAAATAATATGTTATTAAAAAGCGCGTTTTAAATCGTATTTTTTAAATCAAAGTATTATGCTTCAATAAAAAATCTACACTCTTATTTGCGCTAATATGTTTACCTTTAAAGAAAAAAAGGAACCCTAATAGGATCACTTTGTTGTCCGTCTGTCCGTCCGTCCGTCCGTCCGACCGAGATTATCTCGAGAACGTATGGAGGTATCGAGTCGAAATTAAAACCATATATTCAGGTCAACAGTCTGTTGGAGGTGTAAAGAAATCAAACTTGTAAATTTACGTTAAACAATATATAGGCGTTTATACCCCAAAAAACGTAAATTCGACACTCTCAAGGGAATCAAAATTCATAGTGTACTCCCCGTTGACCTAGAAGTATGAAATTTAGCAAGTAATATCGTCCTTTACTACTAATTCAGCAATAAACCTAAAAACTATGCATTTGTAATTAAATCATAAAAATATTGTTCCGAGTTTCGGAAACTGAATTTTGGGAAAAACTCGGAAAGGGTGGAGGTACAGAGTTGAAATTAAAACCATATTCACGTTAACAATCTATTGTAGCAGCGAAAAAAATAAAACTTCTAAATAACGTTAAAAAAAGTTAAGGCCATTTATGCCTTCTATCCGTATGCCGTAATATCGTCGTTTACTACAAGTACTAGAAAAAATCTGAAAACTGGACATTTGTTATTAAATCATGAAAATTTTAGTCTTAAGTTTTGGAAACTGTATTTCGGGAAAACTTCCGAAAAAACTGCGAAACTCGACTAATATTATGTACCTATAAATATGTGCGGAACCCTCGGTGGGCGAGTCCGACTCGCACTTGTCTTGTCTTTTTTTAAATATAACATTTACCTATTTAATATTTTGTAGGTTTCATTTTTAATTTTTTTTCTTTTCATCAAAGTTCAATTTTTAGGAAACCACAAAAGAAACCTATAATAATCTGCCCGAATCCTAAATAGTCGTATTTCAATCGTAATAATATAAATGCTTAATAATATAAAGTGTTTGATTTTCCTTCATATATGTTTTACCTTTCATCCCGGTATTCCCATAGTAACAAGAACCACGCGGGTGAAACCGTAGGAAGCTAGTTCATAATAAAAAAGGACATACACCCATATTCTAAGTCGTTCCTCCAAAACTTACTCGTCCTCGACTTAACGAAACCTCATTGAAAACCTCTTCAAAATACTCCTCGAAATCGGTATTCTAAGTCTTATGACTTAGATTACCGATTTCGAGGCCCTCCAGGTCTCCGTAAGGACCTGGAGGAGCCAAAGAGTACGTAGCCACTCCGTGTTAGGCCTAGCGCACACTCTCATTTTTACTTACGACGGGGTTGAGTGGAGTGTAAAAAGTTTTAGAGGAACGACTTAGAATATGGGGGTTAGACGTTTTATCTTCCACCAATAAACTATACCACTAACCGATCAAAATTATTACGCCATAGAAAGACTTCAAAATCGCTTCTATCCGATCTCTATATCCCTAATTCCTTTGTGGATCCAGTTCGTATGCTACGTGCGCTACAGGCTATTACATGCTCCTGTTTAACTTGAGGAATATTACGTTTTTGGGCCACTACAGTTTCAAATAGTGCTACGGAAAAAGCTCGAAAAATATTGTAGGGGGTCTACCACTCCTCTGAGCGCCGTATTGTTTAAATATTACCATGCTATTTCGTATTACGAATATCATAATGCTAGCTTGTTTTTTGACGTCTTTGCTCAATCATCGCCTCCAAAGTGTGAAGTGTGTCAAAATGTGACAACTTCAATGAAAACAAAACGCAAACAAAACGTTCTTAAGACATAGTGGTTTTTAATGGGTGATGGTAGGCCCGCAGGTTTCGTCTTCTTTTTGCGAGTGAAAAACGCAGTTGACATGACCATTCCGTTTTAGGGTTAAATTCTTTTGTATTTTTTCGTGTTTAAAAGTTAATGAGCGCCAAAAAATATTTCGCAAATACAGTTTTAAAGATGTAGATAGTCATTACGAAGTGTTACAAAGCGTTTTCTATTGGATGGGTATTTGCTGACTCGGTTAAGAAATTGCTAAATTAAGCGTCGGTTGTTTTAGTGATAAGTGCTCGTATAAACTTTAAAGTTAAGCAAATAACTTGTATATCGTATTACGTTTATGTTTTTACGGCGATCAAAGTCCGTTCCATTTTTACATAAAAGCGAATTTGCAAACTATACACACACCTACAATACTTTCACGAATAACTAGCATGCATTTTTCCAATTTATTTATTGGATGTTTAATTATTTTCTTTACTCTTTACGAATATAGAGACTACCCTTCTCATAATATTTGTTATAAGCACATCTTAAGTTTCTTCGTCGTCTCAGCCGCGTAACACCCACTGCTGGGTATAGGCCTCCACCAAAAGGGGGGGTTTGTCATAATCGCCACGCTTGGCAGGCGAGTTGGCGATCGCAGTATGGCCAAGTTTTGTAGGAGACGCTGCTGCCCGTCGCCTGAAGGCTGAGTCCCTTTGTCGCCTTTTACGACACCCACGGGATGAGAGGGGGTAGTGCTATTTTAAGCCGACACTACACAGCTAAGTTTTTTCGCGCACTCATAATTGAAATAAAACAATTTTTGCCGAGTGTTTAGTGCGATATTAATTATAGTAACAAATATATATTTCGGGTAAATACATCGCACTAAATACTCCGCAAAAGTTGTTTTATTTCATAATATTTGTTTTTTGTAGATAACTACACGATTTTAATGTAAATAAAAATCAATTTATTAATATGACTATACTTATTTAATTGTATGTAAACATAAGAAAATAATTTAATTTCAAGTCATAACTTTCTGCCGACTAAAACGAAAATTACACTTGCCCAGTCTCTCCTCCTTACCGTTATAGACTACGCTGATGTATGTTACACAGATCTCTCGGAGGTTATGTTAAACAAGCTGGAGCGTCTGCAGAATATGTGTATCCGATTTATCTTCAATCTTCGCAAATTTGACCACGTGTCGCACTTTCGCTCCAAACTTAATTGGCTCCCAATTCGCCGGCGCAGGGACTTACATACTCTTACGCTTCTCTATTCTATCCTCTTTCATCCATCTTCTCCTCACTATCTAAAAGAATACTTTCACTATCGTTCCTCTTCCACTCAATGCACCTTACGCTCTCACTCTAATCTCACTCTTGATATTCCTTCTCATACCACTGATTTCCTGTCCTATTCCTTCTCTGTGCATGCTGTTCGCCTATGGAACTCCCTTCCAGAAGGTATTAGAAAAGCTCGCTCTCTGAAGTCTTTTAGCGATCAAGTCAGATTGCATTTCCTTTCTCATATTTAATCTATTTTTTTTTCCTTTCCCATTCCTACTATATGTTTATATATTCATTCTAAGTATGATTATTTATAATGTTCTATATTCAATTGCACCCACTCCCCCCCTTTTCCCCCTTTTCTGCTCTTCCTCTTATTTCTTTACCACTCAAGGTTGCCTGGAAGAAATTGCTACCTAGCAATAAGGCCGCCTTTTGTGTATTTCCTTTTACTGTCTGTTTTTTATTTTTCTTTGTGTTCTTATTATGTGCAATAAAGTGTTTTATTATTATTATTATTATTATTATTCAGAAAAAGTGTTTAAGATTGCTTTGTTACCGTCATCAGCTCAGACGTGTTATTCTCAATTATGAATATAGACTTGCTAAATTCAATGTTCAAAAGCTGGCAGAACGTCGAGTATATTTATATCTCTACAAAATTGTCCACTTTATTGTTGAAGCTCCTGATTTGTTAGCTCAACTATCATTTATTATTAAATACAGCGCTCGCAGGTCCAATACTTCTAATCTTTTTGTTGTACAAACTTACAAATATAATATTTCCTTTTTCAATCCCCTGGTCAGGATGGCTCCTCAGTATAATGATTTCGCAAAGAAACATTCTGAACTCGATATATTTACTCCTAAATTGACATCTTACATTAAAACCCATAAGGATATCTGCCGCACAATTTATTAACGCAGTATGGAATAACAGCACTGTTTTGAGGAAAAGTCGGTTCAAGTTAAAAAAAGTTTTAAGGCGTCTCTCGTTACCTATCCATCCGATGTACAATTTTCTCTTTTAATATATGTATTAAAAGAGAAAAACACGGATAATACCTTGGTATACATTTTTTCGATTATAACTTAATATTTTGTATTTATAATAAATAAAAACTGTTCATGTTATGATCTAATGATGTTTTCGGGTGATTCAAATGATGCATGAATGCCATATAGGTGTTACTTGGTTATATATACTACAGCATATATTACTAGGTTCTGCTACTTGCTGCAAATATGTTAAGAGATGAAGACGAGTTTATAATATTACACCATAATTTATACACTGTATGTATTTGCCATACTGCATTTATAACTAGGAGACATAGAAATTTACATTTACTGCGTTCATGATTTGTTACATTCTTAAAGGATATTATGTATAGCCTACTATTTACGCAGTATAATCGTAATTACTGCGTTTGTATTAAGTGAAAGTAATCGGCTGTTATTAAGAAAACATAACAAAAATTATAATAAACCTTACTGCGTTTGTACTTTGTGTACAATTTTATTGCTTATTAATAAGACACAACAATAATACTTTAATTGTCATTTAATGCATTTATATTATATTTACATATTTTTAAATCCTTAGTAGTCTTACTGCTCTTAAATTATGTACAACAAATTAAAACGTGTACTTTACTGCATATATGTTTTATGCTGTCTTGGATTCTATAAGCGAAAAAAAATACGTGTCTTTGATTTATATTAAGCTCAATTTTGCGATCTCGAATAGATAGTCAACTCATTAACGTAGTAAGCGGTACTTACTGCGTTTTTAAATTGTGCGGCAGATATCCTCTATTCCGCACCGAATAGGAATGACTCAGCATAGGTGCTGAGTATAGCTGATTATATTTAAGTATCCTTATGTATTGTTTTATCACTCAATTTGTGTTGTACATATTTGTCTGGATTACAATCTAGATTGAGAACTGTACTTATAGTAATATTAGCATTCATTGTTATCTGTTATGTGTAAGAAATAATAAATAAATAAATATTCAAATCAAGAAATTTATTTAAGTATTCATTTTAAGTTTCAACATTTAAAATTATAAGGTTCTTTAATATTTTCAAGAGTATTATTGAATTCTGTGATCAGTGATTCTTACATTTCAACAATATCAGAATGACTGCTAAGTTATTCAATTCTTAGTATTTGGAATTAATATTTTAGATATATAACTTTCGTGAAATGATTACAATACGGGCACCGCCGCCTTACGTAGGTACTTAACTTACGGTCAATACGTTCACGTAGGAGATAACTAAAATAACCGAGCATCTTTCGAAGGATTGCTCTACTGAAGTAGCAACACACAGCAAGTGGCAGGACACATTGCGAGAAGAACCGATGGCCGTTGGCGCGGAAAGGTTCTGGGACGTCGGCTGACGCGTGGGAAGCCGAATACGCCCAGCGCAGTCTTGGTTATGGTTGAAGGAGGCCTACACCCAGCAGTGGGTGTCGTAACTACGGCTAATATGATTATGACGATGATATAATTAGAAATCACTTTTAGGATACCGAAAATCAGTAAGAATCGTAATGCAATCCACAAATATCAATACGTTCTTTATCTTCAGATTGGTAACTTTAATTTAATTTTAATTTAGGCCCGTATGTTTTATGTTTGCTAGCAGGAAACCGGCGGCGTCCAGAGAATTTCAATGGAATATCTATTGTGTATAATGTATAGCCCGGGGCCTGATAGGTTAATCAGATAAATACAATAGAAAAACTCTCGTTTTGTAATTGAATAAACAAATATTTGTGTGCACTGCCGAACGCCGAACGTTATTACAGCACTCTATACGGTAACACATGTACGGAACATAAATTCCGCTCCTGCCCGTTAAAATTAGAAATGTAAGCTGTGCGCCGTGAAATATGTGCCTTTAAAATTTATACCGTATTATATTTGCTCTTGGTTACGGTCGCAATTGTTTTATCCGTAAACATGGGTCCAGTCAGGTCCAGTGCATCGGGAATCGAGCGAATGACCGGCATCACCAGCTATAAAAAAAAAAGTCCAGTGCATTGGGGATCGAGCGATTGACCGGCATTACCTGCTATAAATACATATAGGAATCTGTCGTACTTAAAATTCTAAAACAATCGCTTTTCGTGAATTTGTAATTTACAAGTGTTCTCTTCTTTTTAAATGACGTAATAAATCAACTGTGACGGATGAAACGCGTTCTCGTAACTCAAGACTTATTGTGTCGAAAGGTCAGAAAATTGAGAAAAATATAAAATAAGACGTAGCATAAAACCACAGTGTGCTAAGCTGAGTTTAATCTAATAATGAAAGCAAAATGGCTTTCGTTTCAAGAAAAAGCTACAAAAACAAAGATGCCATTAGGTTTACTCTCTTTTTCTGTATGTCTCCGTCTCTGTTGTTTATCGGGTCGATTTTCACACATAATCTATAGAAAGCATTGTATTTAAATATGTCATAGCTAACATCCGTTATTGTTTGCATCACATACATTTTTTTATGACTATTGATTTATATTCGACTATGCAATTCACATAGACGAAGTGGGAGGCAACCAAATATAGCGACCCAAAAAAAAATTCATCCCATACGGCGAAATCGCCGTGATCAACAGATCTATTCGATAAGATTCTATTTGGAAATTCCCGTTCGAAATAAACTCGCAGCATTTCATGATTATATTTTTTAATCTCCAGCAATCCGGAGTGATTTAGTAAGTGCAGTGGGCATGGAAACTCAAATATATTTTGGTGTTGGTTTTTATATACGTTAAAAAATTACCCGATTTTAATGAAATGTAGACAAATAAAACTACGATATCAAAACTAATATAAGCTATTTGAATATATGCGTTTAGTTAACGTTTGTTAGCTTACAGGTAGTTTAGATTAAATCGCTACATTAAAATCTGTATTCTTAAAGAGCAAAACACGAGTTTAAAGTAAACATTGGATATATACCAGACGTGATCATAGCTGCAATTTGAGTTCATAACTCTCTGAATTATTTAAGACTTCACTTTTATTTTGACGAAAATAAAGAATAGACACCGAAAATCAACTGTGAAAAGTTTTCATGTCATTTTCTCTTCGCACAACAAAGTCCACCCTACTTGATTCTGTATTCATTATGAAGCGAGATTTGCAATAAATAGGGTATTAATATATACAGTTCCACCTCCTTACATTTCAAAGATCAGACTAGAACAATTTAAGTCTCCCGCACATGACTGATGACGTATGTATACGAGCATTATAATTTATTTACAATAGTATGTGCTTCGCATAGAGCCGGCGGGTCCCATCAACTAAGATGAGATTCATTAGCATAAATTCCTTGCCGAGATCTCAGTTCCCGTAGGTAATGCATCCAAGTTTGTGCTAGCAAAGGAATTCTTACGCTTTACCCCAGTTTTGAAATGGAAATCCTGTTTCGGGATGCACTAAGACGGGTATATGAATATATTTTGGGATATAAGAAGTTATTTAACATTATTACGTAGGTAATATGAATGGGTTTGGAAACAATTAGACTAATAATGGGAAATAAATATTAGGAACTTAATTAGCCAACCAAGTTGAGCTCGCCGATTTCTTTCCGGTTTAATGTCTCTGTATGTATGCTAGGTAGATCAACTATATAATACATGAGGAACGAAATAACATTATTTTCTTGGTTTTGTATGTCACTTCAGACAATAGAACAGTTTTCTACAATAAAAGCTTTTCACAAATTTACATATTTATTCACTAGTTTTAATAATTAAAACAATATAAAATCTTCTGCAATCTAAATATTGGTCCTTTTTCTGTCGTCCTTTCGTTAGAGGACTGCGTCTAAATTTTCTTCGGCTTTATTAAAAAAATATACCTTCACCAACTTAAACAGAAGCGTTCGACAAATCAAGAAAAATGCAAAATTATATTATAAGCCGCTGCCCACTCTAGATTCAATTTAGGCCGCGTCCACATTAAGGCCGAAACCCACCGTAGCGCATATAGAGGCTACACATATGCGTGAAGCTTCGGTTTATCGGAAAATGTATGTAATTGTGTCCACTGCATCCCACGGACACGCTACGCATGAATTGATGTCATTGGTACACGCGTAGCTTGCTCGAATATGGCGCTCACGTAACTCAACAATGTCAATGCCATGCACGCTGTGCACGTGGTACACGGATCCATTGTGCTGCGCTACAGTTGTACATAGTCTTAACATAATATGATCGTCTAAGTATAGCGTGTCCTGCAGTGGAAACGTAGACCCACGATGTCAAACACATAAACCCACGCACCCAAAATGCGCGTGGGTTTATGTGTTTGAGGTTTTGTATGTCACTTCAGACAATAGAATAGTGTTCTACAATAAAAGCTTTTCACAAATTTACATATTTAATCACTAGTTTTAATAATCAAAACAATATAAAATCTTCTGCAATCTCAATATTGGTCCTTTTTCTGTCGTCCTTTCGTTAGAGGACTTCTTCTAAATTTTCTTCGGCTTTATTAAAAAAATATACCTTCATCAACTAAAACCAAAGCGTTCGACAAATCAAGAAAAAAACAATATTATATTTTAAGCCGCTGCCCACTCTGGATTCAATTTAGGCCGCGTCCACATTAAGTCCGAAACCCACCGTAGCGCAGGGAGAGGCTACACCTAAGCGTGAAGCTTCGTTTTATCGGAAAATGTATGTAATTGTGTCCACTGCATCCCACGGACACGCTACGCATGAATTGACGTCATTGGTACACACGTAGCTTGCTCGAATATGGCTCAACACTGTCGACGCCATGCAAGCTGTGCACGTGGTACACGGATCCATTGTGCTGCGCTACAGTTGTACATAGTCGTAACATAATAATATGATCGTCTAAGTATAGCGTGTCCTGCAGTGGAAACGTAGACCTACGTTGTCAAACACATAAATCCACGCACCTAAAATGCGCTACGTGCTTGTGCACAGTAGGCCTAACGCGAATAGCTTTCGAGTAAGTAAAAAAAATATGAGATATTGAGCAGCGTTACTACCGGACGTAAACGGAGCTATATTTTCCTATACATTGTTTGACATTACGTGCTCAATACTTACTTGATACTATTTCGATAGTTTTTCTTGCGTTAGCTTTTTAGTTTTTCCGCTGCGTGCGCAATCAGTTGGGTTACCAACTGATTGCGCACGCAGCGGTAGGTTTCAGCCTTTAGGCTCATAGTAAGCGGCTGACTGTCTGTCCACTGAGGCGTTGTTGCGCAGGAGCTTCTGAGCCGAACCGACCGCAAGCATCGTTCGCTGCGACTCAGCCGCTCACTGGATGAGTCGGCAAGCGAAACGCCCCGCTAACTGCGTACAGAACGCGCTGTATGAACACTCAGTTTAAAATATATGGGTAAG
The DNA here is from genome assembly GCA_910589605.1 of Chrysoteuchia culmella. Classification (NCBI taxonomy): domain Eukaryota; kingdom Metazoa; phylum Arthropoda; class Insecta; order Lepidoptera; family Crambidae; genus Chrysoteuchia; species Chrysoteuchia culmella. Next base: position 11,049,580 of record OU342651.1, on the reverse strand, counting down.
CGAACTAGAGGCTAACAGTCAGTCGCTCAATGTGAGCGTAATGGGGACGCAGCCTTATTATTTGTTATCGCTCGGTGGGCGTCGGGAGGAGTCCCCATCAAATTTCGTAAGCAACTGATGCCTCGAGGAAACAAATTTGTCATCCACAGCAGCTTTTGTTTCGTAAAGCAATATTGCGATTCAATTAATGATGTCGATATTTCACCGTCATCCTATCTCCTTGTGATAAATCCGTATAACGTTTGATTTTCGTTTCTTCATTAGACAAAAGAACCATTTTGTGTCAATAGTTTCCTTCTCCGTAATATAAATTGTTGTGATTTTCTTTTGTGTAAAAGATACTGATGTTAGCTTTAAAATTATTTTTTTGATCTGCTTTGTAATTTTTCGTAATATTTTCTTTTTTTGGCGGTCCACAGTGAGTTTATTTATATCAGTCTTCACTAATTAATGCTTTGAAATCTATAGTCAGGTTCTGGCTATTTATCCAAAAGGAAACTAGTTTCGTTTCACAATTTTATTTTATCAACAACCAGTACCTACATCAGCTATTTGCAGTAATTTTTTTGTAAACTTATGAGTAAAACCATCGCTCAAATACTTAGCTAGTCTATCATATAGTGTACATATCATAAAGTATACTTGCTAAAGTCAACTACCAAAATAAAAATAAAATCATTGTTTGTTTATTGTTTCCAACAAAAAGATTCAAGGACGGCATACAAAGCCTCCGTAAGATGCATAGATCGAGAATTCGAGACACTTTCAAATTCAAACTTTTTCCCGAAATTGTTTCGAAGTCATGACATCAACAGGCCTTCTTAATTCCACTTTTTCTCAAGTTGCACAATAAACTGAGAGCCGACCCTACATTTTTATATTTTACGTTTCTTCTTTTTAACTTCAATGCGCTTAGAGATGGGAAATAAGAATGTTTCTACTTTTGCCTGTTTCAGGAATATCTTGTCGTTAAAAGTGAAACTGTACTTGTGTAACGGTATAATGTTGGAGTAATTACATAAACCTATATTTGGGAAAAGTGAGATGAGTAAATAAACCTTAGAACGACACTTTTGAAACTGAACTAACAATATAAATGGTTTGTATCTTTCTTTGTTGGTCTTGCTTAAATCTATATATATATGCAAGACCAAACAATGAGACAGATTGATGATCCGGAATAGGACAAAGGATATATTTTGTTTAGATATTCCCACGGGAACGGGGTATTTTAATTTCTGGCGAGCTAAAACATACAACCTCATAATCAGTTATGTACTTAGTACTACGAGTAAGTTATGTACTTACTGTGCGGCACTGAAATCGAAGTTAGTTCTCCGGGCCTATCTATCATCTACTAGAAACCATCATGTCATAAGAGCGTTATGTTTGCGTTTTGTTTTTATTGAAGTTGTCACATTATGACACACTTCACACTTTTGAGGCGACGATTGAGCGAAGACGTCACAAAACTGCCGTCAAAAAACAAGCTTACTTTATGAGATTTGTAGTATGAAATAGCATGGTAAGATTGAAACAATACTGCGCTAAGAGATGGCGCCCCCTAAGGTCAGACTTTAATATTGGAGGCAATTACTTCAAATAATGTTTAAGGCTAAAGCAAGATTTTCCCCCGCTAAATTTGATGCATCTGAAATACAATATAGAAATCAGATAGAAAAATTGTGTACCTAACTTAGTGCTATTCCGATTATGCACCGCGCATAAAACGCAAACATGCGTAAGTACACTCAAAGCCAAAACTTAAAGGTTTTTTGTCTTCGCAAAGTATCAAGGCATAAAGTGAACTTGTAAATCGATGACCGAGTTGGCGATAGTCCAGCGGCCGCTTACCAATACAGGACATTACAAAAATCTGTTGTAGCACCATTTGGCAGGTGCCGCGATTGCCGAAAAACACGTACTCAACTTATTTTAGGTTCCCATAAACGATTTTCAATATTCAATCTGGTTATTCGATGCTTTCAAAATATATATTTTTTGTACCGGGTAGGTACAAAAAAATATATTTTAATCTTAGAATAATAACGCCTAGAAACCGCGTCTGAACCATAATGTATGCATAAACGCGTGTCATTCTCATGATCCTGTGTGCGTAAGCTGTATGTATCTACGCTCTTCTAAACGCAAACAAATATGGCTTCAGTGTTACCATCATCGGGCGTTTACCCACAAAAATGGGAAAAAGTGCTGATATGATCTTTAAATACATAAGATGAATTTGATAATGTTCATAAGTATATTTATTAGCTGTGTAGTGTCGTAGAATAGCACTACACCCTCTCATCCCGTGGGTGTCGTAAAAGGCGACTAAGGGACTCAGCCTTCGGGAGATGGGCAGCAGCGTCTCCTACAAACTTGGCCATACTTCGATCGCCAACCCGCCTGCCAAGCGTGGCGATTATGGCAAACCCCCCTTTTAGGGGAGGCCTATACCCAGCAGTGGGTGTTATGTGGATGAGAAGTATATTACATGTTTTAAACCGACTTCAATTGATAAGGAGGAGGTTATCTATTCGTTGCGTTTTTTTGTATATGTATGTACACCGATTACTCGAAGACGGCTGAACCGATTGAAATTATTGAAACGTTATAACATTAGGTTCTTTACCAAGTTAGTCCCATTTTTTGAAATTTGGGAATTAGTTCAGTAGTTTTCAGGAAATCTTGAAAATACTATCGTTTTCGTTACCATTTTATATGAATTTAAGCCGGATGTTCATTGATAGATGCGGTTTATGTGTCCTTACCCTACCTATTTACCAAGATACACGAAAATTGCCTGCATGATGCACTAAAAAGAGTGAAATAAAAATTATTTTTATTAAAAAAGAATTCGGGCGTGAAACATGTACAATTTTTTGTTATTTGTTTAAACCCGCCTGACTTCATAGTACTTACGTTATTTGATATGAATACAGTTTTTTAGAGGTAAGTATTATTTCTTCCATTTTCTTGGCATATTTTTTTGAAGGTGGTTTCTTTATTTATAAAAATATTTTTTTAAATAACAGCAAATTTATCAACCTTTTATCTAATGATGAATGCCGCCGTTCAGTGCGTTTAAATTTAAATTCATGTATGATTGTATCAATTCACATTAAGACGCATCTTCTGTGAGAAACATTTTCGTGAAATATTTACACAAAACGTTAACAAATCATAAAAATCGTAGACAAATGCTATGCGAAACATGTTTGTGTAGATGTTTGATTTTTTTGACAAAACAATTTTATTATGACAACTATAAAACCTGTTTGATATTAAATGAAATAGGAAGTATAGATGAATAAGGGTTTCAATAATAAGAAGGCTGTGCCTTCACTGCCGGTACCGGAACAGTCCGGTATCCTGAACAGTTGCCGGTACTTGCCTTTAAAATTTGCGTTGACATTTCAGAGAGCGAGTTTGCGGTTACGTCTATTTCAATTCATCGATTGGCTACTATAGGGTCGACAGGAAAGCTGAAAAATATGAGACGTTATCAAAAACAATGATTAACAAAATTAATTAAATGCAGGTACGGTGTCGATTTTAGCATGGCACGTACTTAGCTATGCACCTAACAAAAAATATAACTTACTTTCATAAAACGAAAGACGTAAGAAATTAAAGACGAATAAAATTAATGCTAAATTATTTCCATAGAACTTAAATAACACCAACATTTGCCTAGTCCAAACAGTATTAAATAGCAGTTATAGCAAATAAAATATTTAATTTTCTCAACCTATAGAACCAACTAAAAACATTGTGTGCATTTTTTCCCCACAACTAGCAACACTGTATAATCACTATATTTTTTATTTGGTTCTGTGTTTCAAATTATTTGTTTTTAGTCCATTTACGTACAGAAATGTATAAAATGTAAGTACTTGCCTGTGAAATGAAATTTCATCACTTTTTTTTTTGTATTCCCGAGTTGCTAAAACACTTTTTTATTGTGCAAACAGTCATTATTAATTATTTTTCGCGAGCTGTGTTCGACATAACGTGACCTTGAGCACTGACAGCGCACGGAACGAACTTAGCCAGATATGGCTAAGTTTTAGTTGCGCGTTTTTCGTGCTTGCAATAGGTTTCTAGGCGTTATTATTCTAAGATTATAATAGATTACACTTTACATGAAAGAAAAAGACAGAGATAAATGTTTAAGCGTAACCGGGCCTTAAATTAAAGCATTGTCATGACTTGATATCACACCAACTGTCAAATAGTATTTAAAATGGGGCGATCTCCGCTGTTTCAGCCGTCGATATCAAGGATGTTTTAAGCTATCTGGGGACCTACTGTCATCTTTTAGAAACCATCAATCGCTGGATGCAAGTAGAAGCCGTCCCCTGATGATCTAACGAAAACTTGGTTCAGTTTTAGTTTCGTCGTTATTGTGGTTAAATGTAACAGTAATGACAGCGCGAAAGTGGTTGCTAGGTGATTTTTTTTTAGATAATCAACCTGCCGGTTATAAAAATGAAAAACATAAAACAACACCTTTTTAGCCCAAAAAGTTTATGACCTCGCGTGTGCAATACTATCAAATTTCTCCCTCGTAAATTCTGGAACAATCAAATGATTTATTTTGTACATCTCTATTATAAAAGACAATGTTTTTTTAAAATGATTTTTATATATAAAAATACAGTAAATAATAATAAACCAGAGGTGATTTATTGGCGTCGGAGCGATGGTGCCCATTCAATTTCAGTTCCATTTTGCTGAATAAACCCAATTGGAGCAACAACGGTTTCCTGTATCACCTTTTATTCGATTTACAGTCGAATAGCATATTATGGTATTCGGTTTTGGTAAGTTTCACCGGAATTTCATATCGGATAAATTGAAAAAATGTTAGATTATGTTTATGTTAAGTTAGTTAGAAGTTTATAAAGTATAGTTATAAACTTATAAATAAATATATAGTTTATAAACATTATAACCTTAGTCATGAGTGATCAGGGTCTGAAATTGTTTACTAAGGTTTAATTATTATAACAAAGTATAACTAAGCCAACTATGGGTCTGATGAGAAGACTCTCCGTGGGTAGGCCCCCCACAAGGTGGACCGATGATCTGGTGAAGGTCGCGGGAAGCCGCTAAATGCGGGCCGCGCAGGACCGATCGTCGTCGAGATCTTTGGGGAGGCCTATACCCAGCAGTAGGTGTCAAGTGGCTGAGACAACGACAATAACAAAGTCTGCTTTTGTTTGTAACAAATTTTACATAGTAATAATTTAATTTCCTAATAATACAGTGTCTTATAATATGTGGTTTAACATTTCTTTCTTTATACAGTAAAGTTAATAACATGTTCGATATTTTAAAGCACCGTTGTTTAATACCTATAGGCTACAAGCGTCCGAAATATTTCGAAAAACCACTAAGCACAAAAGACACAAAGGGACACTTTGTGTCACCCAAAATAATATATAGAACAATGGACACAAAGTTATTAGTAATTATCTGCTATGATACATTCCCTTCGAATTTCAAGGTTCTTCTTTTGGTAGGTACTATGAAATGTCTGTTGTAGAACTAACGGATATTAGTAAACCGCATAAGACCCGACGTGATGGGACATACTCCGTTCTCCTTATCTATCCTTAGCCTAGGCCAGTGCCCCAGCAGTGGAGATATTTAAATAATTTCGTAAGTATTTCATTAGTGAATACGATTTTCACTTCTGGTCTAGTCAATTCTGGGTTTCCTCTATGAAATTTTAGCCATCTTCTCTCCTAGATGCACCAGGAGACGTCTTCACAATGTATAACTAATTTATAACAGTTGCCCATACACGAGCATGCCTCACTCCCGATTGCCGGGGGCATGCAAAGACGCGCTTGACGATTTCCGAAACGCGTGACGAGAATCCTATATCGATGCCACTGTCGATAAACTGAAATAGTGCGATACATGTAATGACCAATAAACCTTTTTGGGGATTAAAACGTGCACTGTTTGTAAACACATTTAGCTTTTCAGATACCATTATCTAATACCTTAGGCTTAAAGAATTTCTCCTTACGAATAAGGATGACACAGCAAGGGCGCTGACTCAGAGTAAATAGGTATACTCATCATATTTTCTTAAGTTAATCTCACCAATCTGATAATTTTCTTTTATTACGTCAATTCACATATTTGTTTGAATTGCACTCTAATTAAGAACTGTGTTGTGAAAATAAATAATTAAATAGAGATTGTGTTGTCATATCAATTATCATTTTGTAGTTTCCCGACATACTAGCACCTCTGTAGAGCCCCGGAAATAGTGCGTGTAATCCGTAAAATCCGTAAACTTTGTTTAATTGGTTGATTCATGTTTTTTGCAATGGTTATTTCAAGAGAGCGGCTCAACGTACGCGACATAACATGTGCTTGTACAACCAATAATAGTAGTGTAGCGCTCATGGCCGCGCTTGATAGACTGATCGTAATCGATCACGTTCATTAAGCAACGTTCGGCCTGGTCAGGTGTCGGATGGGTGACCGTAAAGTGGCATTATTACTGAGCGCTTCCGTGCTTCGGAGGGCATGTTAAACCGTCGGTCCGGGCTGTTGTTAAGTCGTTTAGCCAAGTCAGAGCCCTTAAAGGCGGCCTGATAAACTCTGACACTAGAGGTGGCCACTAATCCTCATACGATAAGAAAGAAAGAAAGAATAGTAGTGATATAGTTTCTTTATAAGTAGTTGATAATGATACGCTTGATCCAATAAAAAAGTAAGCTGGAATTGAATTTTTCTGTTTTAATTTTTCTAATCAAGATATCTAGCATCTAGCAAGATATCAGATAACTAGTATCTTTGGTAAAATCTCACATTCCACATTTTACTGTAACAGGCTACATACCAAGAAATACTGTAAGTCTCGACTATAAAGCTTCATTGAAATTGCTTGAATTCTGACAAATTTCCAATTCCGTGAAAGGAAATTTGTTCACCGAATTCCACTTTTCACAAATTTAAATTAAAAAAAAACGAGGATGTAACATCAGATAAATAATAATTTATAACACTGAACATTACAGACTCGGGCTATATTCATGAGAACTTAGGTTAAAAAATAGTTTATTACTTAGACAGTCAATATTATCATCCTCGGCTATGGATGATAATTTTGGATGCCTCGGATAATGAAATTAGCCTGCTTACGAAACATAACAAAGTTGGTATATTTTCTATATCTTTTAGGGTGGATTGGACCATCTTACTATAACCATGATTTAAACTTCCACGGTGGAAAAATGACAGGTGGAATTTGACAGCTTTGACAACTACAAATCTGATAAGTTTAACTGGTGCATGTAACTCAGCCTTAGTCAAATAGCAATATTTTAAATATACGAAGTATCAATGCCTATACACGCTAAATCCCTTATCGAAGGCTATTCGCAAAAGCAAACTGCTGAACTTCTACAGCTCAGCAGAGCAAACTTATGTGCGATAGCAAAAGCCTTAACTGGACACTGCAAACTAAAAAGGCACCAATTACACATGACATTGAGTGACACTGACGTTTGCCGTTACTGCGGATTAGAGAGAGAAACACCCAAACATCTCCTATCTGACTGCGGATCCCTAATTCACAAACGCAGCATCCACCTGGGCCGGCATATATTTCAGCCAGAGGAACTAAAATCTCTCAGAGCTAGGAAGATTTTAGACTTCCTGGAGGCCGTCAAGCTAAAAGAGATACTATAACAAGGCGGCGAGTTACAATAGATCTTATAGGTCGCAGTGACTACCAGTTCCAACTGGAGCTGCATAGCCCCTTTATCCTAAAATTAATTAATCAACGCCTGGTTAAAGCTTTTTTAGAATTACAACATCTCCCGCCCCGTGGCCGTGGGTGAACTTACTTTAAAGGAAACACAGCGCCATCTCATCTCTTAACGCAGCATTGTTTCAATCATACCAATGCTATTTCGTACCACGACCCTCTTAATAGTAGATTATGCAATAAGGGGACAAAGCAGTGTCTTACGTCAGGGGCAACATATTGAATCCTGAGCGAAATTAAGGATTCTGTAGTTAATTCCCGAACGCAGTGAGGGAATCAAGATGTTCATTCCCGATTGAAGCGAGGAAATTATGTCTGCCCAAGGCTGAGACGCTTATATCCCCGAGGAGCATACTCTATTTTATACACCTACTGTCCCTACAAGAAATTATAAAACTAATAAATGACAACAATTTAACAATCTGCAGAAAAAATATCAAAGGGATCGAAAATCCCCGATTTTTTCATTAGATATTTAGTTCAGTAGGCAATGCAATGATAATTTTCATTATATCTGTGAAAGACACGAAAAATCACGGAAATGAAAGAGATAGCTGCAGCTATGACTTTCATTTCCGCAGCTATTAAACTATATTTGAATGAGTGCACATTATCACATAATTCCAATTTCAAATGTTTTCTTGGTGCTAGGGACCCCGATACATACAGCCATGTTTATATTTTTCATAGGAGTAAGGTCTCTTTAAAGTGTCAATTTTATAGTTAAAAGCTCCATGGACCAGAAAGTTATGCCTTGAACAGCCTTTTTTCCGTAACTATTTATGATAGAAGTTTTTATTGACATTTTAGCGTTCCAAATTTAAATGGTATCATAATTACCCAATGTTAGTTTCATACAACTCGTATTTCGATATCGATATTTTTATTGCAAATATTCGCCGTAGTGCGCCGTTTTACAAAGTATCATCGAGTATAAATACCTAGGCACGTTTTTTTTGTAGGCATTTCATATCTATAGATGAAAGATATATCTCAATGGGCAGGAATAACAAAATTTTACTTTGTGCAGGTCAAGGTACGAATTTGAAGAGTATTGAAAACAAAACGTTCTTATGACATGATTGAAAAAAATTACAGAAGGTCCCCGGGCAAGCATAGCCATATATATTTTCCGTACTGGGGCACAAGCCTTGATTGAGAAAATTAAAACCTAAGCCTAATTGAATTCTAAGCCTGACGCCAAAACAACATTATATTCAGTATGGTTGTGTTCCAGCAGTTAGAGATAAGATAGCCTGTTCCACAGTGATGAGGATTCCGGGAGAGGCTCACTTCCATCTTCGGCCTTATCAATACTTAACATCAGGTATGACGAAGGTTAATAGTGCCCCTGTTGTTCATAAAAAAAAATAGTTATTTGTTATGCAAGGCTGGAAAGTTGGTTATTTAGCGGCGAGTTACCTCTATTGAAAGCAGAGCAAGTGAAGGATCCTAGGATCGAAGCGATGATTTGCACGGGATTGGATATTGATTGCTTGATAGGATATTGACAACGGCTTGCACTCCAGGAGTGCCGGCAGAAGAAAACCACTTATACGAAACAGCAGGGCAGGCATTCATTTTCACCGTGCGGTAGAAAGAGAGGGGGATATTAGTTCCTCTTCTACACCGCGCGCCGGGGTGGTCTACTCTTCCTCCGTCTTACGAATTTTCGATCAGGGTTACGTGTCCTGACGCGACTTTAAAATTTTTACCCATCCCAAAAATTTTAAACTCTGATGTGCACAACGCCGCTAAAGAAGTTTTTACTTAAAAAAAATACGCAGTTCCAAAATTTAGCTTTATAAAGTTAAAATCAAAATAGTAAGTACTTCTTTGTGATAGTCATTGATATTTTATTTACTCGTTAAACATTTATGAGCAGAGTAGTTACATTTGAAATCTCTAAAGCTCATATAATGTAATTTTATGCTTTATTCGTTTCGTCCCATCTTGTGCCGGCACGTAAATACAGCTGCCAGACAAATTATCGTGGCCAGAAGTAGGAACTCGTAAGCGACAAATAACATGTACGGTTTGCGGTTTCGTAAGAGGATTTACCAACTGCATGCAGTTATACCGAGAAAAAAACACACCTGCAATAAATATGCAAACTATTCTCTTTTTTTGGGAGCGAGGTTATTTTGTTTGATTACTTTCAGGTAAAGTATAAATATTTACTTAAATCTTCATTTAAATGAATTCAATTAAGTAAATGATAAATATTGATATCTTAAAAACAGCAGCAAAGCAATCATGCCAAAAGGCATTTAAAAATATATATATATTAGAAACGTAATGTGGATAAAAACTTTAATTTTAGATATTATTTAGTTTGAAAATATTAATAAAGGTTCCATAATATTTAATTAATATGCGAATATTTAAAAATAAACATCGTTATTTTTATATTCAACTTCAAATTCAACCTAAACGCTCACCAAATTGTTTTTTGACGTCATCGGAAAGATTTCGATCTTTGGAAAATTTACTAAGAGTTTTTTTATCGACTCAAGTATGCTTAATAGAGTTTAAATGAGTCAAGGCTGTTACAAACACTTGTGAATGACAAAGAGCTACGTCATTGGCAGCATTGGTTCACAAACCACACGGCGCGGCGGGTACAGAAAAGATCCGGTAGGAAACTTGTCAAAGGCTGTTTTTAACGGACTTAAAAAAAAGGAGTTTGTTAATTCGTGTGTATGTTTTTTTTTACTGTTTGTTACCTCAGTACACGGACATTTATGAACAGATTTGAATGATTATTTTTTTTATTCGAAAGGGTGTACTTTCAAAATATACTTTTTGGAGTCGGTGCCAGCTAGGGCATATTCTACCTACAGTGCACTTCTACTTATCGGTAAATGCCTACGTTCAGTTTTTTCGTTCTAGCTGGCACCGACTCCAAAAAGTATATATTGAAGACGGTTTCTGTTGTAATTATGGAGTTTCATTATTTGGTATTTTTTTTGTTTTCATTTTTATATTTTCCTTTTTGAAATTAGTTTAAAATATTTACATTTTTTTTACTAGATGTTATTACTGGATTATTTTACTGGATCTAAAACAACCAAATCTATGACCACCTATCTATCATCTATGGCCATGCGGATGTTTTTATGTTTATTTACAATCTATACAGAGTTCACCTATGTACAGATATAAAACCATTTTTACGGATTTAAGTGCAATATATTTTACATATTTTCGGTTTTTAGGCTGTTTTGGTTTCCCGACGTTTCGGCACCTTTTCAGTCTTCATTAACATTTAATATACTTATAAGTAGCTAGTCAGTCTGTGACCTCGGCAATTGAAGTTCAATGATGAGTGCGCGAAGAAACTTAAGATGTGCTATACATCCTATCCTAACTCAATATCATAAATGCGAAAGTGTGATGTTCCCACGCGAGCCACCACGCGGTTTGAAAACCGGGGGCGCAAGCTAGTAGGTAAAATTTATTTATATTTCAAGGACACGCGCAATAAAAGTCACTGTTCCAAATATCGCCTGTCACTTATCCCATTTTACGATGTCGTAATGTGACCGCACATAATGTTGTTGCTTGGTAGGGGACCGCTGTTAGGGATAAATAATAAATGTTTAACTATTGTACACCTGATGCCTCCAACTTTGGCTACTGAGAATAATTTAATAATATAAAGTCAAGATAAAGTCTGTAGCTAAAAGTTAAAATTAGAAAGTGCAATGGCAGTGGTGACTTCAAGTTTACCTTTTGCTTATTTATAGTATCTTAGCTGCAAGTACAATAACCGCCTCTGTGATTTAGTGGTATAACCACCGGTATCAGGCCCAGGGGTCCCGGGTATTGTATTCGATTTGGTTGGTGGTAGGACTCGTTGTAAGTCCGCCTGGCTAGTTACCACCATCTTATCTAAGTCTGACGCCATAGCAATCATGTTTTCAGCATTGATGTGTTTCGGCAGTTAGAGATAAAATAGCCAGTTCCTCAGTGATTGAGGAGTCCTGGAAAGACTTGCTTCCATCTTCAGTCTTATCAATACTTAGCATCAGGTATGATGAAGGCTATGAGTTTCCCCATCGTTCATTAAAAAAAAAAAGTTATTTGTTAGGCAAGGCTGGAAAGTTGATTATTTAGCGGTGAGTTACCTCTTTTGAAAGCAGAGCAAGTGAAAAATTGAATCCTGAGCGAAGCGTTGATTTTAAAGGTACAAGACACTAAAAACTTTTCTGCCGAGCGCAACACACAATTTTTCACCTCACACCAGCGAGGAACATTTTATGGTTGTTTTCGCGGTCAACTTCCGGTAAAAAAATATTTCAACACAAAGTTTAATCTAAATATGCCTTATTTTTTGTTGTTTTAATAATATAAAAAACTAAAATAATAAAAAGGTAGTATTATAGTTAATTCAAAGTCATTTAAACTAGGAATATATTGTTACTTATAAATAACAACAAAAACGATTCCGTAAATGTTGACATGAGGTACAAGACAAAAATAAATTAAATATAAAGATTTATGTCACGTTCCGAAATCAAATCATAGGTTGTGAAATCTCACCCAGCCTAATATAAAATTCTTATAACAAATAGTTTAATCTTATTGTTATTGTTTTTATGATTCAATGAACTAAAATAATATAATAAAACCAAAACCGAGTATTATAATTAATTTAAAGCTAAAATAAGAATCAAATATAACAAAAAGTCAATAGTGCGATTCGGAACGCATTATGACATATTTTTAGGTATTAAATTAAAAAAGTACTTTGCCGCGCTAGGCCGCAAAAAGCGATTTTCTACGCCTAATCTGATTGACAAAACCTCATTTTCAGAGCGTGTGGGGTGAAAAAGTAGTTTTGTGGCAGCTTAATTTGTAAATTAGGTTTTGGTTTGATAATTTGTGAGAGAAGTCGTTTTTTTTTTAGTAAAAAAATCATCACTGACAGTTAACGACTAAAATATAGACGTTATAACAATAAGGAAAACATCTTTTATGCCTCGTTCACTGTCAGCGAAAGTGTTAAAATAAAATTGTAAATGCAAAATTTCAAAATTGCTAATGAATTTTATTTGATCGTTTTACAAACAACGACTCAAAGGTAAGTTATGGACTTAAAAAAACTAAAAGTAATTTCATTTCAAAATGAAAACCCACATTTGATTAAATCAGCTATTTCGACAACTAATATCGCAAGTGAAATATTGTTAAATGTAGTTAGATTAAGTTAAAGTGAAAGCAAAAATATATGAAAACCTTTGGCTAGTCACTCACAACCGAAATAAAACTTGCAAATGCCTTATCAATTCGAGAGCAATAACACAAATAGAAAATAAATATATCGCAGAAGTTGCAAAAATCTTTATAGCAAATCCGTTGCAGACATTGCAATAAGCGTTGAGTACTAAATTCCCTGTCTCGAGCCCGAAGCTAATGGTGCGTAGGGAAATTGCATAACTTATAGCAATTTTGTTCTCTTCTCCTAGCCACATGGGCTGTGGCTGCGACCATAGAGAACTTAGTGTCCAAGTCATAACCGGATAGCGTGATGGCTCGAAATACTCGAATAAAGATAATAAAACTAATTTATTAAAGAAAACAGTATTGAAATGCCATACATACAACCCAAACCATTTCAAGGTTTGACTTTTGGCACTTTGATATTAAATTAAAGATTTATTTACATAAACAAATAAATTAGACTCACCACATCTCATTGAGCACAGTGATTAAAACAAAGAACATTTATTGTTTCAGGTAATCGTACGACTAAATCGCTGTGTTCACAGCCTCGACTTCATTTGCGCAGTCGACGTCGACGACTGTAGCAATTTCGAAGTAGCCAGTTAGCTCCCAGATACGAGCCTCGTTTTATAAACATTTAAAAATAACATTATTATGAGCCGAGTTCACCAACTGTCGAATAGATAACGTTGTGTAACTTTAAACTTACAATAAACGTCCGAAATACAATGTCATTTAAATGACGTTTAGTGTTAATAGGTCAGTTTAATCAGTTGTTCAACTTGTAAACTTAAACCTTAGACTCAACATGTCATCGAGTCATTAAAAAGCGTTAATTTTTTCAGGTAATCCCAAAACTAAATCGCTGTATTGATGACCTCGGCTTTCCCGCTGCAAGCTAAAGCGACGCATCATTTGCGCAGCCGACGTCGACGACTGAAGCAATTATCGAAGTAGCCAGTCAGCTCGCAGATTTGAGCCTCATTTTATGCATTACGTAGACAAAATTTTATACACGTAAAGATGTAAAGGAACACCAACGTGCGTGGTGAACGGACCCTCAACATGAATTTTACTTTTCTGTAGCGTACCTACACTAAGGAATAAAAGGAATTTTACGATAGCAAGAATTCAAACATCTTAGGCCAAAAAACAATAAAAGAGGATAAGATCATTATTCTCTTTAAACAAAACCTTAAATATCCAAACACAAATATTTTTATTGCACCACATAATTATAACAATTATTCACAAATAACCAAAAATGAAGTAAATATTGCAGAAAATTGTAAGTGTTACAATTTCAGCATATCATATCGCAAATATTATACAAATGTAGTAATTTCGAGTTCTTTATTTAACAGGTTAAGTCATATGTGACCTACAAACTTATGCTGCTCTTAATAAAGCTCACCACAGCTTACTTAATAAGAACAAAGCTGATTAAATTGCTGTTCAGTCTAACTAGACTTCTTATTGAGCTAGCGGTCTAGATATTTCAATGAATAGCGCACAAACAACCATATCTCTAAGAAAATAGAGTTCAATATCCACTGATTCCAAAAAGCTCTAACAGTTAATCTAAGTTTCTTATTTCACCTAATGTGCGGCGAAATAAATTTGGCTTACTAAGTGCACTAGTATATTGTACAAGTATTCTAATACACTACACGAAAGTAAACCGCAATAATGTATACAAAATTTATGAATTTATTATATGCCACCAACTGGATTTTTTTTGTCCTTGACTGTCAAAAATGTGAGGTCCGTCCCCGAAAATAGTTCATGATGCCTTATTAGACGATATCAATGTAGAAATTTAATTTCTATGGTACGATTAATGTCCAAAGTATCTTTTGAAAATGTATGTAGGTACCTATAGGTACTCGCATACTTTTGAAATAAAAATGATAAGTTTTCAGAAAAGCATTATAGATGACATTTTACCTACCTAAACAAAAGTGAACAATTAAACAAAAATAAAAATAAAAAACAGCCATTAAGTTTTCATTGTCAACATACGAAACAATTAATTGTTGATTTTTTTTTTGCTTATTTCAACGATAAATCTTCATAAAATGTCATATGTTATACCGCTGTCGTTTCTGTCAAGGCATCATTAATCAAGCTGGCATTGTTTTCGGCATAAAAATATGATGCCACGCCATGTGATGATACTAAATGACAGGGATTAAAGCCGATAAGGATATTTCGGAGTAATAAAGATATTTCCTAGGTGACACCTTCTCCTAAAATCTTAAAAGAAAATAGTTTATTTATTCGTTTGGCCGTTGTACTACTGAACTGTGATAGTTCACTGAATTTGATTTTTACATTTTTTAGGCCAAATAAATTACAATTCCGCAAACTAAAACATACCCATTTCGTGTGTGTTTCTATTGCAACACTTAAAGTAACATAATTAGGGTCTATAAGTATTAAAGCTAAGCCGAATTATAATCTTAAGGTTGCTTAAAGTTAAAACCGTCTCTAACAAAATATTCAGTCAGACTTTATACCTAAGCCGGGACTATTCCAAGAAAAAATAATATTATCAAACGTTTTTTCTATAGAGGCATCAAACTGGTTTTACTTTATTCTTAACAATAGATGTGTCTTTGTTTTCAAATATTCCCCGAACCATTTATGAAGTTACTAGAAACTGGCACTGAATATGATGATAAGCCTGATATTAGCTGGTTCCCTCTCGCAGCTGACCATCGAACCTAACTTTGCGAGTGATTTCATTTTCACCCTGTATAATTGGATTATCCCTGTTGTTCAGTATATCACAAAGCCTGATGCATGGTCATGAATCTTGTCGTGCGAATAAATCCCACTGCTGTGTACGGTAGCCACGAAATTGAAATTGTCATTCTATGACATGTATGAGTAGCATGCAGGTACTATGTAGCTATCACGATAGTGAAGTGTTTTGATTTGGACTGGTGCGAAGGTACAGTAGTTGCTAATGTATATTTAGCGTACCTCTATTTGTGCCGTAGATTTGATCACCACCCGGAATGAATAGCTTTTACGGACAACATGGCAAAAACACGTGCAATAGAACTTAATGCGTAGGTAGATAATGTATCTTGTTAACACATTTCACAAAATTTGGTTTAAGTATATCTTTAATCGAGTCAGCTTTTGTTATTTTAAAAAAAGTTTGCGCTTTGTTTCGATACCTTTTACCTCAACGATATCACAAGAAAAATAAAAATCCTTTAATACTTCTATTGTATAATGGATCAAAAATGAATTTCTTTACAATGTGCCCTTATATACGTACAATCATCATTTCAGCCACATAACATTCACCGCTGGGTATAGACCTCCCCTAAGTGGATCTCCACATCGGTCCAACGTTGCCCGCATCTAGCGGCTTCCCGCAACCTTCACCAGATCGTCGTCCACCTTGCCGGGGGCCTACCCACGAAGCTCCGTACAGTGTGCGGTCGCCATTCCAGAACTTATATACATAGTACGTAGTAGTACCTGATATATGCGAATAAACTAGCGGCCGCCCGCGGTTTCACCCGCGTAATTCCCGTTCCCGTGGGAATATCGATATAAAACGTATCCTGTGTTTATGTTGTTTTAATGTTTTAATCTAGGCTATGTACGACCTCTGTGATAAAATTTCATCGAAATTCGTCTAATAATTTTAGCTTGAAAGAGTAACAAACAAATAAATAAATAAACAAACCGACATACTTTCGCATTTATAATATATAATAATAAATTCTAAATCATTTATTCAGTCTAGGCTGTTACAAGCACTTATGAACGTCAAAGAAGCTACGAAATTCGGTTCACAAACCCTATGGCGGGAGACCTTGTACCAAGAAGAACCGACAAGAAAATCGTCAAGGTCTTTTTCTCCCTGTTTTATTTCATACAGAGTCGACAATTAAAAATTGGGTAAACACATGGGTAAGATCAATTTCCATCACAAAAAAAAAATACTAAAATAAAAGTTCATTCTAAGGTTATTCTAACCGTAAACAATTTTCAACTCGCAAGGAAGGACGATACACTCGCATTACAAGATTACTATACTGCAAGATGTGACGTACATACAGGTCAATAGCAATTTATTTTAGATGAAAATATTTAAGCTCTAAGCACAACGTAAGACAAGCAGACTGAAGTTTGACCCAATTCCTCTGACGGCACCCGTCCACGAGCATGACGCATGAACCAGCCATCGCTTCGCTCAACCATATTTTAGGTAACGTAACGACCCGCCCGAGTAGGATTTTTAAAACGACAAAACAAAACCTAACCTCTTCTGACTTTACTATTATCTCAGTGTCAACAAAAAGTTTGGTCACCCCAACACTGAGAGGAGGCAAATATATCTACCCTCTGGGAACAATAGGCCATGGCGTAAAATCAAAGGCTAAACTACGTGAGCTATTATTTCCAACAAATTGATGGCAAAGATATCCTGTTGGGTGAGGAATTAAAGGATAAAGGAGACTTAGTAGGTGTAGATAAATGTACTGAGTTTACAATAAATTGTTTTTTATACTCTCTTCTCTTAAAAAAGTGGTTTATAAATAATCATCAGAGTATTTAGCGAAAATTAAAAACCGTTCCGTGATACGAAAATGACTGTCAAAATAGTTAACTATTTTTGATTAAAAATAACATGTAAGGTAAACTTGTAAGATTTAATCCATTTTAATTTCCAGTGTGTTATTTTAATTCGACCAAAAAATCTTGCCATTTTGTGTTTTCTTTTATAGTTAACAATCAGGCTTATCTAGGCTTAGCTTCATTCTACCCACCTTTGCGAAATGACAACATTATTTCATTGTATAAAAAATACTGACGCAATAACTACATTCATATATTAATATGCATGCAATCGTAAGAATAAAACAAAAAAATACCGTCATCATCAAATAGCAAACGGTGTTAGGTTAGTTAAAGTCAACACTTTTATTGTTTTCAATATTGCAACTCTTTTCTTTTCAATCGGCTGCAAGAATTTTATTGTTATTTTGATAACTCAACTGCTAACTTTGTGATTATCGCTGATAGTAGTATGAATATAACAACAGATCATAATACCATATCTAGTCTATAACTATACTTAATAATTTTTATTTGATCAAATATTATGAATTTGATCAAATCTTCACTTTTAAGTATCAGTATTGTGAGCAAAATGTTAACAAACTTAATTTAGGACAAATTATTACCACTCAAAGTTAAATAGTGTTTCGTATTTTCAATTTAAAATAAGATAAATAAGAATACATCGAAAACTATTCTAGGCTGTAACTATTCTTCTCTAGTAAAAATGTTGGTTTATTAAGTTTTTTTGGTACATACTAGCGGCCGCCCCGGGTTTTACCCACATTGTTCCCGTTCCCGTGGAAATATCGGGATAAAAAGTATTCTATATTTTAATCCAGGCTATCTACTATCTCTGTGCCAAATTTTATCCAAATCCGTTTTGTAGTTTTAGCGTGAAAGAGTACCAAACAAACAAACTGACATACTTCCGCATTTATAATACTTACTAGCTGCTGCCCCCGGTGTCACCCGCGTGGTTCCCGTTCCCGTGGCAATATCGGGATAAAAAAAAAATATGTTCCTATCCAGGGTATCAAGTATCTGTATCCCAAATTTCATCAAAATCCATTTAGCCGTTTTTGCGTGATTGAGTAACAAAGTTCCAAACTTTCACATTTATAATATGATTAGGATTATTAGGATTACAAAGATAATAAATGCTTTCGCTACACTACGTAGCAAAGCTCGCTTTCCCGATCTCGTTACAGATTAAAATACGTTCCCAATACTTTTCTCTAAGCACATCTACAATTTGTGAGTGCTTCGCTCGTGAATATCGGACGTATTCGATGCAACACCTGCTGCAAATAAGTCCGTAGCTTCGGTCCAGGAGTTTGCTTAAAGTACTAAGTAATTTAATAATAAGTAGGTTTCTTACGATCACACCAAAATTCTAGCCCAATTTGAGTTTTATTGAGAACTTGTGTTAACAAGATAACGAAGAACCTTTCTAAAGACAATAATATATTTTTAATATCAGAAATTAGAATTTGGATTTAGAAAGTAAAAATCCATTACCCGTATAATACTAGTCAGCTTTTTCAACGGTATCGAAATCTATCGGATCCACCATTTATGTTGATAAAGCAATTTATGAATATGAAGAAAACAAAGCGATACTTTTCGAAAACGAATACAGTTTGCATACTAGTGGTACAGATCAAGACGAAAAGACATGGTCATAGACACTAATATTTGTCTAGTGTGGGAACCGAATCAGCAACGTCTAAGCAGAAATTAGGATGTCTACATCTGCGCTATAGAAATCGTCATATTCTTTTTAGGCTTCTTTGAACGCAACTCTCTCAACATTATGTTTGTGACCGTGATGATACCGAGTGAAACTTTTCACCTCGTTATTCTTACTCCAAAAATTTACAGTCGGTATATAAAATAAATTGGAAGTGAAATTCGGAGTTGGAATCAACTTGGTCGTTGCGAGCTCAGCGCAGTTACTTGAAGAGGGTTTTCTCAAAATGAGGTGTTCTTGACCCTGACAATATTAGTTCGTTGTTCTTGGAAACACAAAATGTACGATTCAAGACTGAAAACTGGGAAAAAAATCAGAAATTGCTTAGCTTTTTTGAACAGCAATTTTAATACTGATTAACCCTGAGTTAAAAACTGTGTTACTATTTGTGCAGTCCTATTGACCCTATTTAATTTCTGCGTTAGGTATTCAACATTTGTTTTTATTTTATTTAAAGGTTTAAAACTTTACCTTTTCCTTCCATAAAGTTCTGGAAACCTAGTTCCTCTAATAATTCAATGGAGATTAAAGTGTTCAAAGTTTGAGAAACTCTGCTTTCGGAAATATCGGATAGCATTTCACAAAGAGGCTTTCTGTAAGTTGCCAAAGTTGTTTTAGAATTTTTCCCGATGCAAAGTTACTGGGAATCACTCAGTCAAGCGCTTGGGAACTTTATAGTAACCTTATCTATATTCTAACTATTAAGGTATTTTTACTTTTTAATTTATCTACCCTTACATATTATAATATAATATTTAATTATAACTTTTTAACTAATAAAACTAAACCGTGACTGACTGATAGACAACGCACAGCCAAAACAGCTAAACCTATTAAGGTGAAATTTTGCATCCTATAACAGATCCTTTAACAAAGTAGGCGAGCACTAAGTAAGGTTGTTTTTTTATATTTCCACGGAATAAACTCAAAGTCAAAACGCAATACCAACATACAAACCGACATACTTTCGCATTTATAATATTGGTAAATATAAAAAAAAAAACATTCAAAATCATTTATTCAGTCTAGGCTGTTACAAGCTCTTGTGAATGTCAAAAAAGCTACGCTACAGCGGGATACCTTGTAATGAGAAGATCCGGCAACAAACTCGTCAAAGGCTGTTTTTTAATGAATAAGTAATAAAACGTGATTGTATGGTAACTTATTTCCTTGTGGATGAAGTCGCGGATGGAAAGCTAGTAAGTTACAAAATTGTAAGGAAACCAAGTATGGATGCCCGGTATTTGAGTACATAAAATCAACGAACTCTTTCTTAACGAACGAAAAATTGAGCTATTTCATTTTCCTCGTGTACCTATGGTGAAACGCGTAGGTGAACGAATATGCACAAAACTATGCAACAAAAAGTTGCAAGAATGGAATTTTCATAAACGAAGTCAGGAAATTCTTGTTCGGTTTTCAAATTTCACAAAAGGTTTTCGTTGAAGTTTTGAACCATTATGTAGATTACAAAAAAGTCAAATGTCAGTCAGTGCCGGTTCATTTACGCGACTGATATCTATATTTTTTTTATTTCGTTTTAAATTTTTTCAGATGTTTTTCAACCGCCAGTTCTGGGGCCCGGGAGCACGCCATTGTTGAGTAATAATATGATTTTTCATAATGCAATTGCTATATGTGCAGTCTACAGTACAATACTTCCCGGGAAAAAAACTATTAACATCGTTAAGAACACAGGAGCATCGATGGTTAAAAACAAAGTCACCGCTTGATTTAAATTCTAAGACAAATCCGAAATAGCATACGATTTCCAATTTTAACAATGCGGCACGTCCTTACATCATAATAAAGCAGGCAACCTGTCATAGAGGCGTGCAAGCTAATCACCCAACGCTCGATTGCATGCACCAATTTGTTTTTTTTTAACCGACTTCAAAAAAAGGAGGAGGTTCTCAAGTCGACTGTATTTTTTTTAATTTTTTTTTTATGTATGTTCTACCATAACTTCGCCAGTTGTTAACAGATTTTTATAATTCTTTTTTTATCTGAAAGAAAATGGTTTATGTGTGGTCCCATATAATTTTAAAGAAGATCTGGCTAGTAGTTTTTTCATAATCCTGAAAAATATCAATCACCTTTTGGCAAGTAGTCGTATACCTAGATGACATCATTGTTGTGTATGGGCTGATTTTTAGTGTAAGTAACGGCACATAATGTAACAAAAAAATCTGAAATAAAAACGTTTTATAAAAAAAAATCAAACCGACTTCAAATAGTAAAAAATAAAACTTTTGGAGTCGGTGTTAGTTAGCTAAGGCCAAAAAATATATAGTTAATAGAAGTGCAATGTAGAATGCTTTGGCTGGCACCGACTCCAAAAGTTTTATTTTTTACTTTTTGAAATTGGTTTGATTTTTTTTTATAAAATGTTTTTATTATTAAAGAAATTAGAGGATTTTAAAATAAAAGAGCTGACAGGTCATCTTGGTCTATCTAAATTTTGTCTGTGAGCACGTCATTATCGAGTATTTAATAATAGAGTAACTGCTCTATTCCCACTCTTATAGACAGGCTCGAACAATATGGTCTCCGAGGTGCTCCACTTGCTCTAGTTGCAAGTTACTTGCATAACAGAAAACAACAAGTTAAACTGGGGAGCTACATTAGTGACTTAGCAAACATGCCCTATGGTGTACCTCAGGGGAGTGTATTGGGCCCGACTTTATTTCTGCTGTACATAAATGAACTTTGCAATTTAAAACTACACAACGCAAATATATTTTCATATGCCGATGATACGGCCATAGTATTTTCAGGAGACACATGGACAGAAGTGCAAAGTACTGCAGAAACTGGGTTACGTACGATAGCAGAGTGGTTGAATGCAAACCTCCTCACCTTAAACGTCTCTAAAACTAACTACATATGTTTCACAATCGACAAAAGAACTCAACCAAAAAATGATTTCCTAATAAAATTGCATAACTGCTGCAACGCCTGCAACCATCAAAATCCATCTTGTTCTTGTTCTTGTCAGACAATTAAAAAGGTTGACTCAACTAGATATTTAGGAGTTATACTTGACCAACGTCTATCCTGGCACTTACATTTAGAAAGTATTATGACCAAGATCAGAAAACTTATGGGTATTTTAAAAAAACTTAGACACGTTGCAAATAGAGAACTACTCAACAGAATCTATGTTTCACTGGCGCAATCCATACTAACATACTGTATTCCAGTTTGGGGTGGGGCCTGTAAGACAAAATTCCTGGAAATAGAAAGAACTCAAAGAGCCCTACTCAAAGTGATGTATTCTCTTCCTTATAAGTTTCCAACAGTTCAATTATACACTCTTGCCGAACTCCTGACAGTTAGAAAATTATATGTCCTTAACTCCATACTTAGACTACATAAATCAATAAACTTCGATCCGAAAATAAACAATAGAAGACGAAAAGACAGAGCTATTCCCATAAAATTAGTTAAAACAGCCTTTGCAGCTAGACAGTATGATAAACAGGCAAACTATCTTTATAACCAAATTAACAAGAAACTTAATATTCTTCCCATAAACTATTTTAAATGTAAAAAAACCGTAACCGCTTGGCTTAAATCCCTTGATTACATAAATACTGAAAAATTATTAACAAATGTGTAAATTAATTTAAGTGGCATAATGAATAATTATTGGCATGAATAAATCTGAGAGACCAACCAATCAACACACACACCCATACACACACACACACACACACACACACACACACACACACACACACACACACACACACACACACACACGCACACTTAAGCATGCAAAAATAGTAAAAAACAAAAAAAAAAAAAAAAAAAAACAATATTTTTTTGTTTTATATTGCTATGACCCTATTTTTTAATTTACTTTTTTAATTAAACTTACCTGACAGACAATGAAAGTGGAAGAGCGATGGCTTCCTGATACAGGTATTTTTATACTTACTAGGAATGTCATCTCAATTTTTGTAATCACGTGGTTTGTTAACGAAATAAAGCATTTTGTATTTGTATTTTGTATTTGCTATCCTTGATGTGTAGTGAACAGTACAATAAGTCCTAGAAAAAAACATAGACAACATCGTTAAGAACAAATATGAGAATCAATAGTTTCACACAAAGACACCGCACGGTTCAAACTCAAAGGTAAATTCGAAATAGCATGCGATGTCCAATTTTAACAATGTGGCACGTCCGCAAAGCATAATAAAGCAGGCAACGTGTCATAGAGGCGTGCAAGCTAATCACCCAACGCTTGATTGCATGCACTGAGTTTTTTAACGAACGCCTCGCAAACTGGCTTCATTGGACGAAGCAACTATCGCAAAGTGTTATTGAGTCAATTTTTTATATACTATCAGCTTTTCAAGGAGTGTTTTTAAGGGTCGTTTATTGGATGGTTTTGTCAGTTTTGTTCGGCGAGACGTTAATAAATAGATGCTAAATTGATGTTATATTAGATAGACCCATTGAAACAGACTGCCAAAGAAACATTATTTTGTGTAATTGTATTGAAAAATGACGACCTGCTTGGCGCAGGGGTACTAACCCCACCTGCTGCGCCAGAGGTCCCGGGTTCAATCCCCGGACAAGGCAAATATTTGTGTGCATGGACATGTCTATTTGTCTTGGTCTGGGTGTTTAATATTTATATTATGTATGTATTTACACTAAACAGTATATAAGTATGTTTATCCGTTATCTAGTATCCATAACACAAGTTCTTCATGATACTTAACGTGGGCTAGATAATTGGTGTGATTGTATGGAAATATTTATTTATTTATTTAATTATTAGTTAATGATTAATTATAATGAAACAATGAAACTGACATATGTACATCATGTACTACACCCAAACTCATATATAGCAAACACTCCTTTTTAGGATAGGAATATCCTTTTAGGACATTCGTCTAAAAAGATGCAAGATCATCGACCATTAATAATTCTATATAATTCACAAAATATCTAGGGTAATAAGCAGCTAAACTAAACCTGGTAGTATTTAAATCAAACATTTTACAAACGTCGATTTGGTATCAGTAACTATGAATAAAAGCTGTAGTTCATAAAGCCAATCGTACAACTGTAAAGGACAAGATAAAAAATCTGTGTAATCGTTTTCGAGCTCTGTTCGGATACAGCTGGACAAAGCAACTAGTACCAGGGATTATTGAACCAATTTAGTTTTCACGAATCAGCATTTTGATGCCGCTTTTAATGAATTACTGGAAAACGATATTCGGATGCATTTTATAGGATTTTCAGCATAACTCAAATGCACTTTACAGTATTTATAGGAGTTTTATTATGATTATTGTAATGGTAATTAAATGTAGAGTTCCTGCTCGTAATTATTTTCCTTATCAGCGAATAAGTGTGAGTCGAAGTATTAAAATTTGTGTGAGATAGACTTTTAAAATTACCGAGTAGATTAACGCGCGTATTTACCTTCATTATTGGATTTGACCCTTTTATGTGTCGAAGAACTAGACTTTCAATAAAGGACTTTAATAAAAATCTCGTAATAACTTAATATAAGTCTCACGGCGTACTTACCTAACTTTCTTATTACATATAGAACAATGCAATTTCGACATGGGCCCGTAATGTGCGAATTGTTTGAAAAATCTGTTTTCCCAATTAAGCACGACTTTTTAACTCAGACACAGTAATAAAGTTTTGAAAGTCATTCAGGGGATAACAGGGTGTTAGTGAGGTCATTTACAATTTAAACTTTCGCCCGATTTTATTTGGTTCAAGATAAAATAATCAGAAATTTGAATGGACCGTCGTCAGTGTCTCTTGCATGCAAATCAAGTTGAGCCGTATACTCGAATCAAAATTCATCCTCCCAAGTAATTGAACGAATAATCCACGTTATGTATTATTCATTATTTTGACCGAAAGTAACGAGCGTCCTTTATTTTGGTAAATAGATATATTACAATCGCTTAATTGGATTCCTCATTATCGATAATGCGAACATTCAACCGTGTCGAAGCAATTTCAATCTTATTATTAGCTAAGAAAGCTCATTTATGTTATATTGTCTACTATGCGAAGGCGATCTCTGTATTAATGATGTTATTGTTTATTAAAACAAAAACGGGATATATCTTCTTTTATTATGAATACACGCCCCGGAGGTCTGAGGCTGTGACTTTAATAATAGAATAGCAAAAGTAAATAATAATAAAAGTAAACGCATATAAAATATACGCCTCATATGCATCGTAATAATTTCAAAAGGTATGGAACACTTGCACTATAGTTCGAATGAAGAAAACATCACAGTTTGTTGTTAAGAACCTATTCGAAAACTTCGATTTGCCAGTTAATTGCCACTCTAAAATATGTGCACAAAAAATATTGGAAAACCCAACGTGTTAGCTTCAATAAATCAGGGTGCTAGCGTCAACGCATCGAAACATCCCGAATCTGTCTGAGGCACCCTTGTAATCGCTAGATAATGGCTCCCGACTGAAAAATCATCCCCACTCTGCGTACGGAAGGCGACAGAATGTGGTTGTCATTCTGGTTTTATTTGCTGCACATTTCATAGCAGTACTTAAATATTTGAATTCAGGACTCCTGACACAAGTAGACACTACCTATAAATGTTTTTGCAAACTAGGATGTACCTATCATATTGGTAAAGCGGTCGATGGATGTGAAAGGGACAAAGCTTTAGTTTTCGATAACGAACATAGTTTGCCTTACTCGTGTGCATTCAGACCGCAATTAATTTTTGTTACTCAACGTTTCCAAATGTTACTAAGCAACATCCGTCAACAAAAAGTTATTTTGCCGTGTTAGTATAACAATATGGACACGAT
This sequence comes from Chrysoteuchia culmella, assembly GCA_910589605.1. Classification (NCBI taxonomy): domain Eukaryota; kingdom Metazoa; phylum Arthropoda; class Insecta; order Lepidoptera; family Crambidae; genus Chrysoteuchia; species Chrysoteuchia culmella. The sequence continues at coordinate 11,023,374 of OU342651.1, read as the reverse complement.
GAGTACTTAAAATTTAATAACATTTGGTAACAGACAACAAATAGTAACAAGAAGCAACAAAAATTGCTGATTGTTATCTAATGTTACCATGTTGCTCAACGCTGCTCCGTCACAAAAGAAACTGCAGTGTGGATGCACCAACCACTTTTATATAGATTGTGCTCGTATTTAGGGTACAGACGACATTACTACCATTATTCTGTATAGGAGTTAAATTGCTCAAGCATTTATAGTAGATTATGCACTAAGGGGATAAAGCAGTGTCTTATGTCACGGGCAGCATATTGAATCCTGAGCGAAATGAAGGATTCTGTAGTTAATTCCCGAACATAGTAAGGGAATTAAGACTGAATGAGGCGGAGGATTCAAGTCTGCCCAAGGCTTAGACACTTTTATCACCGAGGAGCATACTCTACTTTATACAACTACTGTGCCTACTGTGACGTTAAATAAAAAAGAAATAAAAAAAATATAAAACTAATAAATGACAACAAATTAACAATTTGCGGAAAAAATATCGATAGGATCGAATATCACCGATTTTTTCTTTAGATATTTAGAGGCAATGCAATGATAATTTTCACTATATCTGTGCCCAAGAGTCCAGACTACACACATACACAATTTGATGATTTGCCATGTTTTACTGATAAGTAAAACAAAAGACATGAAAACGCACGAAAATTAAAGAGATAGTTATGACATTATATTTGAATGAGTGAGCAATATCATGGCAATATCACATAATTCCAATTTCAAATGTTTTCATAGCCTAATGGCAAAAACGAAATCCTTATAGATTCGTCATGTCCGATGTATGTCACAGCCACTTTATTCCAAAACTATGAGGATTACACTGTTGAAACTTGGTAGGTAGATTTAATCTGTAAACCGCTTTACGGTTTTTATACAAAAATAAAAAATATATATATTAAGGGGGGGCTCCCCATACATGGAACTGAAGCTGAAATTTTTTTTTCATCAAACCTATACGTGCGGGGTATCTATAGATAGGTCTTTAAAAATTACATTGAAGTTCCTATAACAGTTTTTTCCCAAAATCAACCGTTAGAAAGATATACACTTCCAAAGTGGTAAAATGTCACAGCCACTTTATTCCAAAACTATGAAGATTACACAGTTTGGTCGGTAGATGTATTCTGTAAACCGCTTGACGGTTTTTAGACAAAATTAAAAAAAAATATTAAGGGGGGGGCTCTCCATACATGGAACTGAAACTGTAAATATTTTATTCATCAAACCCATACGTGTAGGGTATCTTTAAATAGGACATTAAAAATTACATTGAGGTTCCTAAAACAGTTTTTTCTCAAAGTCAACCGTTTGAATGATATACACTTTCAAAGTGAAAAAATGTGTGTCCCCCCCTCTAACTTTTAAAATAACAAAGTGAAAAATCTAAAAAAAATATATGCTGTAGAACTTTATAAAAACTTTCAACAAAAATTAGTTTGAACGAAATATATTATACAGTTTCAGAGCTATAGCTCATTAGCCAAAACCGCAAATATAACTTTGTCATTCATACAGACACTATGAAAAACAAAGTTATTTTTGCAGGCAAAAAATTATAGTGGCATTTTGGGTAGGTGTATTTAATCTAATAATAGAAACTTTATTGCACACGATACAAAACAAACACATACAGAGAAAATTACAAAAAAGAGGAACACACAATAGGCGGTATTATTGCTACATAGTAAGCTCTTCCAGGCAACCTTGCGTGAGAGACGAAGATAAGATAAGATAAGATAAGATAATAATTTATTTGTAATAAATGTGGTACATTACATAGATGGAAAGTGAAATTGAGAAACACACATTTAGCGGACATGTCAGCATACAAATATTTAACTAATCACTAATACAAAAATAAAAAAATACAAATATTTACATTATTTTATATCTTAAGTAATAGTTACGTCGTTGTTCATAAATTCATCAATATTATAAAATGTATTTTGTATTAACCATTTACGCAAAGTCAACTTAAATCTAGACAATGGAAGTTCCTTTATATGTTCCTTTATATGTTCAAACCCTTCATGTGCGAGTTCGACTTGCACTTGGCCGATTTTTCCGAAACTATTTTTGATAGAAGTTTTTGTTGACATATTGGCGGCCCAAATTTTAATCTTATCATAATTACCCAAGGGAAGTTCCATACAACATTAGCTCCCTCCGGGTATTAATAGCTTACTTTCAAATCGAGAATACTTGTTATTTAATACATGCTACAGATGCAGGTGGTATATAAAATATATTCAAGACTATACACCAGTGCCGAGTGGACGAAATATGGCGAAGGTAAACCGGACCAATAATTTCTCCTAAAATCTCATAGCTGCATGGTGCATCGGTGGGGTGGGATTATTTAAAAGGAAGCCGATGGGAATTCACATGTATGGACCCTTCGAAACTGCTACACACAGAACAAACTCGAATGTTAATTACATGAATGTTCATGATGGGAATGGAACTCACGACCGCTTATACAATATCAAGGGGTATAACTACGTGCTGTTATACAATACTAGCGGCCGCTCGCGGTTTCACCTGCGTGGTTCGCGTTCCCGTGAGAATATCGGGATAAAAAGTATCCTATATTCATAACCAGGCTGTCTACTATCTGTGTACCAAATTTCATCCAAATCCGTTAAGTAGTTCTTGAGTTTATTCGTTAATTGAACATATAGTTCTGTGTGAAAAATGTAGAAATAAGACATGTTTTCTTGCAATTTAGACTAAAATAGTTAATTAACTTCTGTAATCCAGAAGTTAATTAACTATTATATCATAATTTGTTCGAAGAATGTATATTTGAAATGGGTGATGACATTTTGAAGTGGAATAATTTACTTTTGACGAAAACATGCCTTTTTATTCGTATTTTCTGGAGTAATTACAACTTTTGGCCTTATTTTATTTGATTACCAAACAAAACAAAAACAGTTTTATCGAAAGTGGAATAGTCAAGTTTTAAAAACAACCTCCTCAATTGGAAACGAGAAAGAATGAAAACTCCGATATCGTATGACGTCATAAGTACGCAAAGGGTACGCATGACACCTCAGCTGCTGCCGTCATTTGTCAGAGCCGGCCTGGGTTTTAGATTAGTCGTTATTAATGACAGTGACCCATTTCGCACGAGTGGAACGATGAAGTAAAATTGTTTACGATTTCAATTTTGGAATACACACAACAGCTGTGGGGGTTTTAAATTTCATATTGCGAATACTTACGTACGTTTAAAATTAAAGATACTTGTTATCGATCGTAATATTAACAAGTAATGTTGTTTTGATCTTGCACAACACTTCAAGACTTAAAGTTCAGTGGTATTCTGTAGAACCTCTCTACAAAGCGAATTTCAAAATTTCGTTGGCTTTAATTTAAAACTCAATTATAAAATTAAAGATAGCTACTTGATGTCTATACCTGTACCTATTTATAGCAAATAATGATGTTTTGCTTCCGCACAACACTTTCAACTTTAGAGTAATTCTGTAGAACTTTTCTATTAATCGTAAGTGCAATGAAGCAAATTCCAAATTTTGTTAGCTTTAGATTTAAACTCAATAATCCGATTTATGAAATCCTGCTTTTATATCCTCTAAATGATTATACTGCATATGAGTATTCTACGAATTCCGAAAATTACGTAATTTCTGTCAAAATCACATCGCTTCCCGGCAAAAAAAGTGTCACAATACAAAAATAGCTGTTTCGAGAAAATGTAACTTTAATCTTTTTTTGTTTATTTGTACGTCAATAATTTAAAAACTATAATAGTCAGATTACTGAAATTTTGCATGTAAATAGCTTATTTATATGTTTATTATAGGGCTTAAAATTTAACAGCAAAATTGTATTTTTTTTTAAGTAACTTTCAAGAAACTCTTAATTTTATGTATATTGTGACTCTTTTCTCGATTAAAATTTCTGTAGTTTCAAAAATAATACACATTTTAAAGTATTTAATCACCATTTATTTTTATTAAAAGGCTTCAATATTAATAAAAAATAACGAAAATGAATTATAAACTTCTCAATGAAATAAAATCATGAAAAATTAACTTCTTTCGAAGCTTTGGCCTAATTAACAATCAGTCGTTGGCCGAAAACAATATAAAAATTTAATCTTAGATCTAACATGAAATAATTTTGATTAAACATACATCTAAATGCAATCATCACCATTAGGTACTTGAATTGGTAAACTGTCTTTACTTATAAAACTTAGATACTTACAACAGGAAAAAATAACTCAATTAATACCTTCTCTTTCACATGTTTTTAAAATAAGAAAAAAATACAAAACAAACTTCTTTATAAGTAATAATAATATTTTACGTGAACTTACAATCAACTATAAAAAGGTACTTAAATTACTTACTTAAGAGACATAAAAAGACTCATAAAATTGGGGAATATGATTATTTTGTAATAAATCCAATAGATCCTTCATTTTATTTTCTTTGAGTTTCGGTTTAGATCTATACGCGGGTTTGAGGGAAATTGAATTAAGATTTTTTTTCGCGTTTAAACTGTTTCGGAGAACTGATCATCTTTATAAGAGGTTTTAAACAACAGCTTTGTAGGATCGTCCTGGACCAGTTTGAAAATCTTCACCTCAGAAATTTTAAAAGATTTTGCTGTAGTTAAGGCAATATCTTCAGACAGACGCTTCAATGAATAAAAATCACTAGATGACATTTCTATCATGGTATAGGGATTGCCTTTTTCTTAGCGCATTTAATAGCTTCAACGTATTGACTGGGTACATAAATTGGACTTGACCTGAGTCTTCTTTGTATTTGCTTTTCGATTGTTGAATGGACAGAGTCTGCTTCATTTTGTGTATGTCCTGTAATTAGGTACTTATGTGTTATAGACTTAATTTTAGGGAATTTCAACAGCGCATACAAGTAAATAGAAATTATGAATCTATTTTTGTTCTGACCACAACAATTGTCAGAGTAGAATATTAGATCTAAGCCTGGGCCATCGTAATTTACCACACTATTTTCAATAAACTTGAACAAACAAGATCCGATTTCATCAGCTCCGCGGTTTGCTTCTCCTTCATGCCAATAGAAACAATCGGTTTTATCATTCGCAATTTGAGACACAGTAAAATTTAAGGTATTGAGTTTGGATTTGTAATAAAAAATAGAGGTATTGCCTCGTGGAAGTTGCAGGACTGCTTGCAAATTTTTTATCAGCGTCTTTTTCAAGTCGGGAAAGGTCCTTCTCTTCAATGTGTTTAAAATACTGGACTTCTAAGTCTTTCTTCGTGTCACCTTGGGCGTTCTCATAACGTACACAAAGTTCACATCTATCTTTTTTCGGCTTGAAGAAATTGATATTAAATTCACCATTAAAAGTTCTTGAGTACAATGTTTCATTTGCATAGGGCACGTTATTAGAGTCGCAAAAGGTTTTATAATCTCTAAAGATCACTGAGCGACTTTCCGCCGTCAATATATTCCCTTGACGAGTTTTTTCTTATATAGTGAGATTCCATTCGTGGTATTGAATTGATATGATCTCTGACACCCTGGCGAATAGATTCTGCAACTTTGCTATGATTGCCGTGTTTGCCCCTCATGTCTTGTTCAAGAAGACCGTCTTTTGATTTTCAATAACTGTTCTGATGACACGATCATTAATATCTAGTGTAGCTCTGAAAAAAGTTTTGCATATTCGAATGGACTCTTCATTAATTTGGAAATAAAAGCTATGGTTGAGTTTTACCGGTAAATCTAAACGCAGGTGTAATCGCTTTTTTGTTCTTATGAATAAAACTACGTTGAGTAGCCAGGTCTCCTAATTGCCAATAATTTTTTATTTTCAAATATTTTAGTTCTATTAACATTATTTATTTTTTGAGTACATTTTAATTTGCATTTTTCACTACACGGAGGTTTTAAGCATCTCTCAGTCATTTGTTTTTTTGACTTGGAACGAGAAGTGTAAGATTTTCCGATATTATTATTTCTTAACATTTTTGCTTCATTTGACAACCATTCGTTCACACAAGCTTAAGTAATTATAAGGTTATGCACAATAACATCTATTTAAAAAAAAAGACAAATAAAATACGCAACAACGTGGCATTACGTAGCAATTTTATACTGAAAAAAAGACCGAACACAACATACAACTCGTAATTATTATAAAAATTACTACAAAAATGACATTACATGTGTTGTGTTTTTATTACATCCTTTAAATCGCAAATATAAATCAGAAACAGTGAAAAAAAGAGACCCTTTACAGGTTATGTCTGTATTGTATGATAGTGGCAATATTTACAATGCTTTTTCGTCAACAATACAGTCATAACACAGACTGTGTCACTTTTTTCGTAATAATTGTAGTATTTCAACGTAAAACTTACCGATATAAAGTCACATCACACTTTAATACGCTTTTGAGGCGACAAAGTACACGTACACTCTGTATTAACACAAATGTGACACTGTTCACGCCGGTGATCGGAGCGAAACAGCTCCGTGAAAAAGAGAACTTAGTGCCATCTAGCGGGAACCATGCGTAACATAATAACGACGTTTTTGTAGCCGATCAAATGAAATACGCGCTATTTAATGCTGTGATAATGTCATTTTGTACATAATATGTGTTGTGACACTTTTCTTGCCGGGAAGCGACATGACTTTAAATCAATTATAGTGACTCATTATATTTCAGAAGATAATAAAACTCACGAAACATTAAAGATATTTGTTGTTAAGGTGGTACGACTTCCATACAAACAAACATTGCACATTAATTGGTTCATCATACATGAATAATTCATAAATACATGTGCAACTAACTCGTTTCAGTTATTTGTTTGCGCGAAATTATAAAAAATATATACTTTCATACATTAGCTATATAAATGCGATGGGTCACACACACACATACGTAGAATTATTGAAAATATAAAATGTTAGTATATTCGTGTTTTATGTATGAATGTAATTTTTTTTAATTATTTCGCGCAAACAAATAACTAAAACGAGTTAGTTGCGCATATATTTATCAATTATTAAGGTATGATGAACCAATAATTGTGTAATGTTTGTTTGTATAGAAGTCGTACCACCTTATGTGTTTGTTGTTATGTGAAATACATAAAATTACAGTACCTACCTACTGGTTAAAGAGCAATACCTAAGTACAAAGAAAAAAAAAATTGTTCACCAGTTTATTTTTCCCTCATACTACCTACATATAGGGTTATATATAGGGTTTTACGGGACCAACCTCTATTTCCTTACCTATCAAATATTTATTTAGTATACCTACTCTCTCAATAAGAAACTCTGTATCTAAATTAACTGAATCGATTACGCAAACAAAACTAACATTTTCCACGAGCTAAATATGTTTATTATATTTAGATACTTATCCTGAATTGGTCGTTTTTCTCGCATAGTAAGCAGAAACACATTAATCTTCATTCAATGGGCATCGATAGTCGGTATTATTTCAATCGTTCATCAATCTTGGTTTCCGTGTGTTTTATATATGGTCGGTTTGTATGAACGTTATTCAGATTCAGTTTCTACGAATTGAATCGACAGACTTCGGAAAATCATTTCTTACATTTTGTCAACAGGATTATATAAAACTTGGAAGCTATATTATATAGCAAGTATAATTCTGATGTGTGGTGACGGCCTAAGAATACAAGTGTCACCACTCCCATACATGCCTGGGATGTCGTAAGAGTCGACTAAGAGGCTCGACGCATTGAACACCTGTGCGAGAGAAGGAAAACTTGAAACAAACCCTCTACCAACCCGTCTGGCCAGCGTGGTAGCAGTAGGCTAATTACCTCCTACGAACACCACAATAGGCGTGAGTTAGTAGAGGCCTATGTCCAGCAGTGGACGTCCACAAGGCTGATGATGGATGATGATGATAATTCTGAACCACAATACAGTGGGGCTAGCACGAAAACCTTTCGAAAAAGTATCGGGAAAGTTCTCGAATTGTTACGTCAAAAAATGTATAGGGATAATTAGTTTCGTTTTCGTCCGATAGGATTTCTGCTCAAAACCGCATACAGTTGTGGACGATACTTTCTCGAAAGTTTTTCGTGGTAGGCTTACTGTATTTACCAATTTTCATTTTATTCGAAGCGCCAAAACAAATTTTCAATTGCCACTCCAGCTCTGCCAACCCATCAATAATTATAGAGGGTTCCGTCGGCAGCACTCAAATACACCCTTATAAAAGGTGTACGGTTGGAGACGCGCCAAACGGCGTGGGACGTGGGACATGGGACCTACATCGTACGAAGTGGCCGATTTTCAAACGCGATAACTTTTGCCAGGTTGGCAACATTGTTGACAATCAAATATAAGAACGTGGTTTTGAAACAGGGTTTTCCGATACAAGCAAATATTGGTGACCTAACAGAACACCTGCATTGGTTATTCTCCGTCGCTATTAATACCGAATCTATGCTGATACCAGAAATACAGAAGGTAATATCAATAAGAAAGTTATTCTCTGGAAAGGAATAATTAAACAACGCCTAAGTAGACAATTAATATATACCACAATGCTTTTCTTTGAAATAACCAGACTAATAAGATGAATTATTTTAACATGAAATAAGAGGCTTTTCTCTAATGGCTTTAAAGCAACCATTGTTTATTTTATTTCTTTTTTAGGGTTTCGTTCCCAAAGGGTAAAACGGGACCCTATTGCCAAGTCTCCGCTGTCCGTCCGTCCGTCTGTCACCAGGCTGTTTCTCATGAACCGTGATAGTTAGACAGTTGAAATTTTCACAGATGATGTATTTCTGCATATAGAACAAAATTAATATTTATGGGGGCTCCCATACAACAAACGTTTTCGTACGCGAGTCCAACTCGTATTTGGCCGGTTTTCTTGTCCTACATTAATTTTAGGTTCAGGATCACAGACATAGATCTAAATAGACGACGCAAGTACCACGATTTGTATGAAAACCGAGCGTGCCACTTTTTATGTACTTATGATGACGTCTACGCTAATAGTGATGGGAAATCTCTTTCCGTGCTAATGTTAAGTCGATCGACTAAAGTATTCTTTAGTCGATCTGCGTTGCAACATTCATGTATTTTAGATGCAAGTAATTTTAGTTAATAATGAATCGGTAAAAACTTTCCAAATCACAAAATTTTAACAAGATTATAATTCAAATTATTTTTATTTTTACTTTTTTGCATTCACAATGAAATTTGTATTACCGAAAAAAAAAGAGAAGTTTTAGAAAAAGTCGACCCGTCTCACAACTAGCTTCGATAGGACTCGAACCCACGACCTTTAAGTGTCCGGGCGAATGCTCTTTAAATACTTCATTTTAATTTATTTTCAGTAAGGTTATAATTTGTATATTATTGAAGGTGATTATTTTTATTAGATTGCAGCACAAAATATATACACCACTAAATTTTATTTAGTACAAAGATTTTAGGGGATGATAGTGTCCATTTAATATGAACAACGTTTACTATGTGACCAAGCACAGAATTGCGATAAAAAATCAGCTGTTCCATAGAAAAGTACAACATCGACTCCACTATGATGTATGGAACGCTGATTTTTTTTTCGCAATTTCGTGGTTGGCCAGTAAAAGTGATAGTAAAAGTTGTTCATATTGATGGACACTATCATCCCCTAAAATCTTTGTACTAATTAAAATTTGTAATAGGAAACATAACGTGCGTGGAAAATTAAACTACAAAAAAAAAAACTGCAATCTTTAATTCACAACTAGTATTCTTCATAATGCTATACTGAAGGTAAATTGTACAAATTGAACTGGATTAATTATGATTTAAAATTAACAAATACGCCCATGCATGTTATTTAGGATCAATTAAAAACCAAAAAAATGCATTTGAAGTTTTTTATTGTGCAACGAATTGTCAATCCAATCAATCCTCTGTTTTAAATATCGATTATAATTTATAATCGAGAAATGTGTTTTGAAGAGTGGACATCACTTATCGATTTAAATTTTGAAAAGCTACGCGTAGCGCGGTATAAAATGCTTACGCTGCTTCGATATTCATTGCCTATTAACGCAGTACATTAAATTTACCGCGCTAAGTAAAACCTGCAGTCTATTACGAATTAAGCGGCATAGACGCGTTTGTGCATTTTGTGGTTTCAATAACAAAATTTATTGATTTTAATATAAATTAAGCTTAAATTTATTATAAAATTACTTACCGGTGGAAGGAAACGTCTCCGTTTATTCGGTTACTCACAGATGTAGTGTTTTTACAGTTTTTAATCGCACAATTAGGCGTTTTTTCAAATTTTAGATAGCGTTCCAGCTGGCTGTCACTGAGATAGCGGTCGGACGCGGACTGAGCCGTCATAAGTGTTTTTGGCTTATGCTGGGCACGCGAAGTAGATACAGTTGCGTCGTCTATTTAGATCTATGTCTGTGTTCAGGATAAATATTTGCCTACTTACATCATTAAGGAAGCTCGATAGACATCAATTTAGCATGTAATATAATATCATTATTTAGTTATAGAATGCCTATGTTGGCTTTAGCATACATTAGTTTGGTAAAACGTTTTGAGGATCCATCACGGCAGCCCTCAAGACAGATCATACTGTCAATGCATCTCACCTGCCTGACCAAGATGCTGAAGGTATCCGCTTTCTATTACTCGACCACTTTGGTTGCATCACTGTGAGGCGAACAAGCGAATATTTTGACGCTTTGCAGTAATGAAGTATTAATTACTGAAAAGTATGAAAACTAAATTATCTTCTTTATTTTTTATGTTTTGTCTACTACGGGGAAACGCTTAACCGTCTTCGTCATTATTCATTGTTAAGAATGATTAGACTGAAAGTGGAAACATGTTCTCCCGGAATCATCACCACTAAGGAACTGGCAATCTTATCTCACCCGCCAGAACATACTCCCGAAAACATTTTTGTTATGGTTTTTACGACCTGTTTGCCGTAGGGGTACGTACTATGCCCTCTGCGCAAGTCGAGGTCCCGGTCCAATTCCCGGACATGAAAACACTGATATTATGGTAATAAAATGGTGATAGCCTAGTTCTACCATCAACCAAAACGAATACATTATGTGCCCCCATCGAGAATCGTACTGAACTCTAGATCTGATAACGGTGTTATTACCATTAGACCCCAAGTGCCGGTCAGATTGTTTCTAGGTAACATCTTAGACCCAACCAAACGTGGCGTCGTATAGGCATGACTGTTAGAGTGATGTTTAAACACATTTTTCTACTCTCAATCTGCACCTTTGATGTCTGCCAGCCTCGCAAGGGTTATAAGAAGTGAGACTATGTATATTTCGTCAACTGGCAGCAGGACACCGGTGTGTCCAGAGAACAATGGAATGCCTATTGTGTCTCATAACCCAAGGCCTAAGAGATTAAATATCAGCAATGAGTGCTGAAATTTAAGCAACCATGTTACACCGGAGTAAAGGCTGCGGCGAGCCGCTATCATCTGTCAGGCTTCTCGCAGACACCGATCAAATTGAGGATGGCCGGCTTATTGCCGTTTGATAATGCCACGCTTATCCAGGCCAGGTAACGAGGAAACAGCACCTTCGATTCTAGAACACATTAATCACAACACCGTTTTGAATGTTGGTTTAAGGATAGAGTGTGGTTTTCTTTTTATAAGAAAACTGTGTGCTGTGCCTTGTACGAGTATGTACTCATATTTGCTTTTGTATTTAGTATTGAGTTATTTTGCAGATTCCGTACCAATACCAGTGCCAACCATTACATTTGTGTATCTTAAGAACTTTAATCATTATGCAAACAATATTTACATCTTATGATTTGGCGTTCATTGAAATATAACAACTTTTATATATGCGCTATATTTCACGAACTAAGTTGTAACCACGGCACCCACGGCCGTGACCAGGAACCGTCAGGTCAAACGTCAGGAAAATAAAAAACCTCTAAAAAAATACATTAATGACTTAGTTCGTGAAATATAGCGCGTTTGATATCCGTAAAAGTTGTTTAATTTCAGCAAACAACATTATTATTATTTGATATTTTATGTTATTTTATTGGTTTTCATCTGGATTGGATACCTACATCACTGGCTGAATTCTTATAATTTTGAATAAATCCCTGTTTGTAATTTAAATATGATTACGTAGATATATTAAATGTACTTTTGTTCCTTTATTAATATCACACTAAATTTGGTGTACTGTATTCTTTTTGGACTGTGTGCTAATTTGGTTTCTCGTTTTATCATCTTCCTATCTCTCTCCCTCCCTAGTGGTTAAGGCCAGCTTAGCATCATGACGGCCTGCACCGGATCGAACTAAGCCCGTTATTTGCAGATGCAATTTTACGAGAGTTTAAGGTTCTTCTAATATTGGAGTACGATAGCCAGGGGATATACGCAAAATACTGTTTCGGTTATGAACCGGTAGTAAATTTGAAAGAGCTTTAAATATTAAAGAGGACGGTATTGGGAGAGTGGAAGAACTTACCTGTTTTAGAATTTGATATTTTACTGTTATACATTGCCATGTTGTTGAACTAATATGAATGTCAAACAATGTCAGCTGTTTATAATGGTGCTTCTCAACGGGCAATATTTTATTGTAGTTGCCGGCCACACATTTCAGCAATATTGCCTGTTTCAGAGCACCAATAGAAGACATTATTAAGTGCAGTCGAGCAAACCAACATTCGACTCTACAACTAAATATTGTCGCCTCTAGTCTGCGACAGTGAGTGTTGCCGCCTTACATAATATAGGTACTCATAGGTCAGCAGGACAAATTCGTGAAAAAGTCTATGATTTTTAAGTTTTTTTGAAGTGAAAACATTTTAGCGGCTTTGTGCAAATCAGAGTTTTAAATTTTTGGGATGGATATAAAATGTTAAAGTCGCGTCAGGACACGTGACCCTGATCGAAAATTCGTAAGACGGAGGGAGAGTAGACCGCCGGCGCGGCGTAGGAGAGGCAGTAATATCCTCTTTCTACTACGCGGCGAAAATGTATGCCTGCTCCTGCTGTTTCGTTTAAGCGGTTTTCTTTTCTGCCGGCTCTCCCGGAGTGCAATTTTATACATAAGATAATTTTTTAATAGTAAAATAATTGCTCACCAGAGCCGGATACCCAAAGGTCGCAGGTTCGAGTCCTGTCTCAGAATAACGTGTGGCCCAGCAGATTTTTTCCAATATTTCTCTATTAAAAATTATTTTAAGTGAAAAAAGTCAGCGGGCTGGTTGAAGACGAAAGCCTACAGAATAAGTAATGTCGCTTGCGCATGCTAGGTTGGTTAGATTTCATTAAAGGTACCTAGTATGAGTTGTAAGCTAGTGGTTTTTGTAGGGTAGACGTCCTCTTGTTGCCTCTTCTTTGACCGAATTCGAATCATATAAATTGTCAAAATTAGTTTTCCTCTGAAGCCGGTGTACTTACATCACGAGGAAAATTTTATTATAGATAGGTGCATGAGATTATTCGTTGGAAAGTGTATTAGACAAAGTTTGGTCGAGTACGGGAGAACTGGTCAATGATAAATTGTGAACATAGAATTCTGGAAAAGACAATTTGTTCGTTACAACCATACCAGATTTAAGGATTTGATTCATAACTGTAGTCATTTCATGATCATAGTTGCCGAGTCATTTATTTTTAAACTATGATTTTTGGCATTCCATTGAATGTTTTGGTTCTATTTGCTAAATGTTCAACTTACAATTTCTTACTAAACAATGAATTCTAGAGTCATCACAAAAAATAAAGTTCTGCTGCTCAGACTATAACCATTGAGTGCTTCGAGCTAATATTAAAGACAAAATGAAACAGCAAGGCCTTCAAAAGTGTTTTCACCTCACACGCTCTGAAAAGGAGATTTTGTCAATCAGTTTAGGCGTAGAAAATCGCTTTTTGCAGCCTAGCGGGGCAAAGTACTTTATCCTAGAATACTTCACTTGCTCAGATTTCAATAGAGGTAACTCGCCGCTAAATAACCTACTTTCTAGCCTTGCATAACAAATAACTATTGCTTGCTACAATTTTCAAACTGATTCTCGTACAACATTCGGCTGCATATATTGATGTATTTCATTATTTATTTATTTAAATAAATTCACAGTCATACATAATAAATCGTATAATTGGGTAAAAAAGATACGTAGTGTGGCCTAGTTACAAACTACCACGGCAGCAGGTTCACAAGAAGCAATTCAAGAAAATTTAAAAATTTAAAAGAAACACTCTTACTTAGGTGATAGAATTTCCAAGAACATTATCTTTTAAACTCAGTGAATCTGGAGTTCATATATAACATAGAATTCAAGTTTTTCAAAATTGACTTCGCATTCTATCTACTCGTATAGGAGAAAAATGACCCAAATTATACTTATGGTAAATTTTAAATAGAAAAATATTGGAAAAAATTAACTCGGCCACAAGTGAATTCTCAGACGGGAATCGAACCCGCGACCTTTGGAAATCCGGTCCAATGCTCTTCATTCTTCGGAGCATTGGACCGGATTTCCAAAGGTCGTTCCAAATTTAAAACGTTCGCGTTGGTATCAGCGAATCCTAAAAAAAAAACAAAATATTCAATTCTTTGATTTTCAGTTTTGATTTCCTAAGGTTAACTATTTTAAACGTGCAAAAGTACCATATTCGAACTTTCCAGAACACTATATCTTCGCTGATAGGTGCACGGCATCTAAGCAACGTTCTCTAGTCACGTCCGACGCGTTTATCGCGAACACGTTTGGCTCCTGCAGTAAAAAGTTCTCTAAAATGAAATATTTAATGCCACCACCTCGCCCGCCCAATGAACAAAGGCCCTACCATCAGCTGTCATCGCGATATTAATAAATGGTAAATTAAATAAATATTTACACAAATTAGCCTAGCTCCTAAGTAGGCACTGTGAAGTTAGCCTGAAATCGCGATACTTACACATTTCAGAAATACTTTTCAGCAGAGATCAAAATAAAATTATGGACATTTAAATGTATGAACCAAATGTTAATTTTTATATTTCAAGGTTGCTTCCATTCAAAAAATGTTTGATAATGACGAGTAATACAAAATAATGGTTAAAACTAAAAAAAACGACTTTTAAAATCAAAAAGTAAAAAATAAACCTTTTGTTGGAGTCGGTGCCAGCCTTTTTTACTTTTTGATTTAGTCGGTTTTTATTTTTTTATATAAAGTTTTTTATTTCACAATGTTTAAAGTTAGGAAAAGTCCCGCACTTCGGTTTGACTCAAACTAGTAGTGTAGGAAACTACTAGTTCGTGTCAAACCACTTGACCGAGTGTTTTTATTTCTCATTTTTTAAGTCAAAAGCAGAATCTGTGCCATTAGTGAACTTCTTACAAAATAATTTTTTGGCTTTTATATTTTTTATAAAATAAATTTTATTTCACAATTTTAAAAGAAAAAGGCATAAGCAGCGCCATCTAGTGAACTTTATTGCCATCTTGCGGTTTTTACAAGAGTATTTTTGAGAATTCCTTAAAAAGTACTGAACTGATTTCGAAATTTAAAAAAATGGGACCCACCTGGGGTTACACGTGATCCAATATCGTTTGGATCATTGCAATCGGTCTAGCCGTCTTTGAGTAATCGATGTACATACATAAAAAAAATATACGCGACGAATAGATAACCTCCTTCTTTTTTTGAAGTTGGTTAAAAAAATAACGTTAAATAATTATACATTGATAAGTAGGTATATATATTTTTTGTTTATACTTATATATTTTACAAATTCTCGTATTCAGCATACAAACATTTGCCCATACCGGAGTTTGCACCCAGAACCTCAGAGAAGGCGACCGTTTGAAACGGTGGTGTAACGATGAAACGATCGGTGTACATACCGCTCTACCATAGGTCTTCAATATTAAAGTAATGTTGATTAAAAGACGTAGCTATGTGCTCCGTATGGCGCAATCTTACTTACAATATTATTTTAACATTGCTCAACAACCTCTAGTAAGGCCACAGGGGTGTTTACATTCCGTTTTTAAAACTCACCCATTTTAACATGTATGACCATGCTCTACTAATAGTTCTGAAGTATGTGCAGCTTTGAGTATTCTGAGAGTACCTAAATCTGATATGTTCGTTATTTTTATCGTTAAAGGGTTTTGCTCACAAATAATGGAATTTGCCTCAAAAACTAATATTTTATTTTGAAAGGATTTTACCTTGGTTGAGTATTGTGAACTGTAGAGGAACTTAACAATACGTGTTAAGGCGCTATTGACTGAAGCGAGACAGCAATGAGACAGCGACGCGCGCGTGAGCGAGACCGAAAAAACCACGAAATCACTTCGTAGTAAATAACTTTAGCGACTAGAGAGTAAATGAAACTACACGATGTTAAATATTATTGGTGTCCACTAATTTAACCAATTTTAAATAGTTATGTAACCCCATTTGATAATAATCTTGAATTTTCGTATCTTTTAGAGGTCTTTTCGAAAGAAAAAGTGTCGAGGAAAAGTCATAAAGTCGTGTTACTGAAACTTTACAAATCTAGATGAAGGTATGAAGAAATATATATGTTATTATAATATATATATATTATAGATTTGTAACATTTCTAACCGTCCCACATAAGGGGTTTTGACCCTAAAAACATAACATAACATAACCTAAAAACGGGCATTAGTCATATAACACGAATTGGCGAAATCTCATAAATTATTGATACTTGAGGGTAGTGGAATAATAACAGTACAATATGACATCAGTTTGTCTACAGTTTGAGTACAGTTTACTTGTATTCATAAGTTGTCTGATTGTCTTGTCCGTTGTGCCTGTGAATTAGTGAATAATCGAATTTCAGAAGTGCAAATTAAGATTTCTCTTAAGTTGAACTGTGAAGTAAAAGTGATATTGATAGTAATTAATTCTTTTGAAGCTGGTGTGTTTTATTTATTTCAGATATTGTTTTTTTGTTTTGAATAATAACTACAATGTTATAGCATTTTTTTAACAGCAAAAAAAATAAACTGAAATTACCTCATTTCAACTATTTATGAGGCCTATTTTATGATTTTGTAATTTTTGCATTTTTCAATACTATTTTTATACTTATGGTAAATTTTAAAAAGAAAAATATTGGAAAAAAATACAGCTGGCCTACAGCGTATTAAAAAATATATAAAATTATTGGAGAATTTCGATGGTGGTTTGCAAGTCTCGGTAGCTCAGCGGTTAGAGCATTGGACCGGATTTCCAAAGGTCGCGGGTTCGATTCCCGTCTGAGAATTCACTTGTTAAGCCGAGTTAATTTTTTTCAATATTTTTCTATTTAAAATTTACCATAAGTATTTATGAGGTCGTTAGTTATATACCGTGGTGTTTCTCAGCATAGGTACATTTATTTTGTTAGAATTAATAATTATTCTAATTTTTAATTACATTATTCTAATTACATTTAAAAAAATACTTTACGGTACCTATAACAGTTTTAGAAAACCAAGTAAAATTTTCACATGAGATACTAATTGGTTTGTTACTTTTGATTACAATTGGTTTGTTTCTTTTAAGGTGGATCTGGTATCAAAATCTTAACACGGGAAAGTGTTTATAATATGATTAAAAGGTGCCCAGAGACAAATTTCTCCAAAAAAATAGATTTTGTTGAAAATGAAATTATAAACAAATTTACTTTCCCTGAAGAGGCAAAATCGGATTTTATTCATCGTTTTTCACATTTTAAAACGGAAATCAAGAAAAGATGGCAGGCTTCGCATAGGTGTGAGCGAGATTATCAAAAGAACCACGAATGGTTGCAGTCTACATTTGAAATTCCTAACATATGTCTAGAAAAGCCGGGTAATTTGTGTGACCGCAGTAAAAGGCACAAAACTGAAAATGTAAGAAGCACTAGTAATACAGAGAAGCTTGTGTATGCTACCCAGATGGAGCTCCGGGAGAGCGGTAATCAAGATGCGGCAAAAGTCGTCAAACACATTAATGAAAGCCCCTCAAGAGGTACAGATATTACCCTACCCTTACTACCCTATACCCTTGGCATCCGATGTCACCTACAGTGCACAAGGTGCTTATTCATGGGCCTCTTGTGATACAACATGCTTTGTTGCCGATTGGAATTTTATCAGAAGAGGCTGCCGAGGCGAGGAATATGCACTTCCGTCCGACTATGTCGCAAGCAGTTGGCGCGGAAGTTTTCTCGTGAAAAATGCAACCTTGATGTAATATAACAGATTGCTTTTAACATCAGATCCACTTATTAGAATAAAAGCTCCAAAAAAAACAAAACCATTTAGCGCAGCAGCTTTAGAAATGCTACTCCCAAGTGAATTTGAAAGCCGAGATGATGAAGAAAGACTTTTAATAGAAGCCAATGAATCGGACGACGAGAATTCTTCTTCCGAATAGGATACGTACCCCTATTTATTTAAAATAATCTATTTTATTTCTATTTTGGTTAATTATTTTTTAAATAATATTTGTTTGTATTTTGTTCTTCTAACATCCTAATTCCAATAAAAAAAAAACAGTGTAATGATATATTTTGTCGTATATTTAACTATTTGTGCCTAATAAACAAGATAATATCATAAAATAATATTGTCCGGACTTTGAAGTCAAATAAGTACATTCTTCGTATAGGGTCTTAACCCTAGCAAAAAATTCCTACCTGATTTCACAGCAACGGCGAAGAATACTTAAATAATGTTACGGTATGTTGTTTTACAGAAGTTTGATTTTTCAGTAGAGTTTCAATAGACTTTAAACAAATGACGTAACAAATTGTTATTGCCAAGCAAAATCTATAGGTGAAAATTAAAACTATTACATAAAATAAAATAAATTAAAGCTAGTTCCTTTGAACTTGTGTTCTGGATACAAAAGAACGAATAAATATACATATCTATTTTTTTTTAAAGTAAACATGATAAACACCCAGACGTGAATTAAGTGAGGGGAATGCTTTAACGCATAGCAAACAGGTTATGCTGGGTTATGCAGGCTCGATGGAAGGCCGGGTGGAGGTTCTACCAGCTAAACCCCTCACTACTTGCTCTCTCACCGCCATAGGGTCCTGGGGGACCGTGGTGTCAATCGCCCCTTTGACCCGGCGGCCGGCCCGTTTTCGGGGTCCTCTCGCATTCTTAGATTTACTACTACGAAACAAAATCCTGAAAAACCCCTACTAAGCGACCTTTTTTCTCTTGTTCGAGTCGAAAAGTTCTCGCGGCGGAACTACAAATTAGCAAATAAAACTTAAACTTTCCCCGACGCAAGTGTAACTTTTAAATAACATTGCTTTTAGAAACGCTGAGGTAACGGGCACTACACGGTTCAATTCAGTACTGAAACATTCGCGCTCTAATAGGATTTTATCCGTTACTCTGATTGCGAAATGTTAAGACATTTTAAAAGGACTTTTTTTCTGTGTTGTCAACAAAGTAGAAACAAACACGTTATGCAGTAATAACGAAGTTTAGTTTCCTAACGAATGATAATGCACAATATTTGTACGTATACTTTATTAATTGGGAATCCAACATATTGCTATTTAGGATTTCTATGAAACAAAATCCTGATAAACCCCTACCAACAGCCCTTTTTTCTCTTGCTCGAGTTTAAAAGTTTTCGCAGCGGAGGTACAAAATTTGTTAGCAAATGAAACTTAAACCTTCCCAGCGCAAGTGTAACTTTTAAATAACATTGCTTTTATAAATGCTGAGGTAACGGGCACTACACGTTTCAATTCAGTCCTGAAACATTCGCGTTCTAATAGAATTTTATATGTTCCTCTTATTTGAAATGTTAAGACATTTTAAAAGGTTTTTCTTCTACGAGTATGTCATCAAAGTAGAATTTTTAAACTTACTTACACATTGTTAAAAAAACGCTCTTAAGCAAAGCAAACAAGGTAGATGATTATTTGAAAGACCAAAATGCATGGAGGTGATACTTACATAAACATGACTATTGTAATTGAATAAAAGAAAAATATTCTAATAACTGAGTATAAAAAAAAAATCCTCTTATATTAAATATGTTTCAAGATTGTAGATTTGTGTTTGGCAACGACATGTTCCTTTGTAAATGTTGTTGCTTCTGTTAAAGCCGATAAGTTTCTTGCGGCCGTTCTTCTTATCAGTTAAAAGATGTCCTGAATGGCTGGTAGGAAAAAAAAATTGGACTATTCGAAAGCACTTATCTATAAGTCTATTTGAATAAAAATCTTTGACTTTGACTTTAATTTTTTTGAATAATGATAATGTCATTTTTAATTTTCCCATAACTGGGGCACTGGCCTTTCCCTTGGATGGATAAGGAAAATGCGAATTGGTGGGTTTTAACGACTGCAATTGCAGCCGGGACCAACGGCTTAACGTGCCTTCCGAAGAACGGAGGAGCTCGAGATAGTAAATTTTTGGTCACCCATCCTGTGACCGACCATTTAAAAAGTTGCTTAACCTCAACAATCGCAGGCCGAACGCGCGAACCTCTGCCCCACCGAGCTCCTCTATAACACACAATACTTGTATAATTAGTTTATTATTTGGCAATCAAATTTATGTTTGAAAGTCTTAAAAGTAGCTGAGAGAACCTAGCGCCCATATGTGTGTAGAATACACTTAAAGTAAAGATACATTTTATAACCAATCTCCGTGGTAAGATAACATCACTCTTTCTATAAATACTTAGTGAGTCCCACGTGAATACGACCCATATCAACGCCAAGCGACTAAAGTATATGTAGCATAGTGCCTAAATAGAAAGTAGAGTTGGGACTATTGAGACCGATCTAGAAATAAAACCACTATAAAACGGTTATCAAGTCAACACAGGCCCTGAGATATTTAAGCTTTAAGGTACGGAATCGATGCAGACATATTATACTTTAACCAGGTAGTCATCACATCAGCAATTTGAAGTTCTTCGACCTCGGTGCTTTTAAGCTGTTGACGAATGCATTGACACCACAGATTATCATTGTATCTGTCGTATTTCGTTTTTTCTTTACATAAATTAACAAATGGTAAACAACATTTTACCCTAAATGAGGCTTAACTAATATCTTACTATCAGAAATTTGATACTCATATTTTTTTTTTGTATAAGTTTATATTAATTGTATAACCAAAACACCCAGACGAACTTAAAAGCCATGATCATAGTTACGCACAAATAATATTTCTACGGATACCGAAGCCGATACTTCTGAGCAGAAATTATAGCTATGTCCCCACTGTGCCATTTTTTGTTCATCACTGGCTTTTGAAGTAGGTATAACTCCTGGTTCGTTATGCTGCCCTGGTACTTTTCGTAATACAAAGCATTGGGACCACGGGTAAATGCGGTATTGTCGTTTCAATTACCCGTGGACCTACTGAAGCGCAGTGGGACTACGGGGGACAAACTGTTGGGACCACGGGTAATAAGTGCGTTCGTCACAGCGCAGTCGACAGTGCACGTGAGGCATGCGCTTACAGTTGAAAGATGACTACGTTGACGTCGAGTTGGGTTGAATGCGCCAAACGAATGTTGAATAGAAAGATGACGACGAAAGTTGAAGATGAAGGGGCACAGTGTGGACATAGCTGTATGTAATATTAATATAGACGTTTAGTTATTCAAATTAAGCCCCTTACTGTCCTGACCACACTTGTGGCATCATAAAATCATTCTCAGCCAACATGAATTTTCTGTTTTCCTCATCTGGCATTTGGGAGAACAAAGAAACTCCGCTAAAACATATTCAGTACAAAGAACATAAAGCGGTAGCGCGCCCAAGCAGAGACACCACACCAGAACCAAGCATCATTTCTCTCACGCATACATTGACATATTAACATTTACAGGCATTTTCACGCAGTTTAAACAGTGGAGTTGCAGCAAAAAACTTCCAAAATAGTATCGTCAATAAATGTATCAAATTTTGAGCAGGCAGCGTTCCTACCGGCAGTAAACGGGACTTTTCTCTATACATTTTTTGACGTGAGGATTCGAATAGTTTCTGAAAGTTTATCGTACTAGCCTAATTCGGTTACTACTCGACACGGGCTGTCACAATTAATAAGCTGTGAATTAAGTATCTATATTTGCGGGTAGCGGGAGCGGTTCTGCTGGTAGCTTTCCTATTTTAAGCATTCAGTCAATGGAAGCAGGTCTTCGATTTGCCGTGCGGAGTTCCATCCTTGTGCAGACAGCTATAGGGATTGGTATGCGTTGCCTGCTTAAATGTTACCGGAACGTTACAATCTGGGCCTCTTTGAAGACAGAGTGAATAGTTGGACAAGTATGGTCTATCTTAGGCCACATTTCGCTTTCCATCAGGCCAGTGCTGGCGAAATGCTTGCCAATATATCTACATCCAAAAAAACTAGTTGTCGAAACTAAGCGGCAAATTAGTAATATTTACGAGGGAGGCGGTTCCTCTGATAGCTATTCTATTTTATGTATCCAGTCAATGGAAGCAGGTCTTCGATTAGCCGTAAGTTCCGGTGAGCGGGCTGTGAACCGGTTGCTCCATAAAATACTCCGAAGTCACGTTTCTCAGTACCGAGCAAGCGACTGAACTATATATGTACCTATATTTTGTATCGTTTTTAGTTGCAATGACATAAAAGTTTTCAGCTTTTACGTTACTATGTATTTCGATAAACCCGCTTTCAAAAAAATTGCTGAATGGAAGAAATCGCCCTGTTAGAGTTTTTTGTTGGTTTTCATAATTTACAGGAGAAAGTTTTTATTAACAATATCCTGAAAAGTCGGAAATCCACGCCTAAACCACTATAGATTTAGCCATGAAAAGCGCGATTTAATATTTTGAGTGAAAAAACAACTTTTTTATTTTAAGACAAAATAATGGTTTTCTTATAGTAATAAATATTTTTGATTTTATCTATTTATTTATTGATAAATATAGGTGGCAAGTGGCAACCTTATTTAAATTTTCAATTAGTAAACCGACCTTGCCTCTGCCAGTCATGTCTCTGGTGTAATAATCCAAAATTCATCACGACCTTAGAATTAAATATGCTGAAGTGCGGGTCCGACTACTAATTAGTGAAATTGGTGTTCATTCAAAATTACCAAGTATTACGTCTGACCAAACGAAACCACCACTAGTACCGACAACAAACTACTCGTTCTAATAAAAAAAAAACTAAAATAGTTATCAAACCCTCCGTTGATGATTTAGGTTTTTTTAAATAAATCATTACTACCTACTGCGATATCGGGTCGTTGTTATTCGGATGTTAACGACCCAATATCGCAGTAGGTAGTAATGGTCATGCGATGAACCCGGGATCGTGAGTTCGATTCCCTGGATGAACATAAACATAAGGCCCAATATATCAGAATATTAAGGAATAGTGTCGTTTTTGGTGACATAATTTCAGGATGTTGTTTTTCATTAAGTACTACTAATAAAAAACTTGTTAAATCACCAAATAACAAGCTACCACAAACAATCAAGGTCTACAGTCTTACTTATATTATCACTTTTTTATTTAAAGATGTTGTTTAGTCGCTACACAACTTGTCAACACATTTATAAACATTCTAGAATAGGTAACTTGATATTGTAACAAAGAAGTTTGCCATTTATTGCAAAATCGAAACTGTTTATTAAGTTCATTTATATATCTGCTCAGTCTGCGTAAAACGAGAAATAAATATAAGGGATATATGGGCTCGCTAATAATCAATGGAAAGTGTTTCACACGAAATTCTCCAACAGTTCCTTTCAGATTCTATGTAGGCTGTACGCTCAAACTCACTTTTTCTTTAATTATATAATTGAGACTTTACATAATTAAGTTAATTATATACTAGCGGTCGCCCGTGATTTTACCTGCGTGGTTTCCGTTCCCGTGGGAATATCAAAAAACCATTCTTGCTAAGTATTACTTACGTATTCTAAAAATAATGTGGCGCCATCTATTTACCAACCATCGATTTTAGTATCTTCCCGTAGTAATGGCTCGCTAATAAATCTACGGAAAACGTGTCACACGAAATTCTCAAACAGTTCCTTTCAGATTCTATGTAGGCTGTACCGGTCAAATTCCTAGTCAAATATTAATTCAGGTCACATTTGCTACTTCGGATGTCCGTGTTTGAGATACAACTTTCGGACCATCGGATTTAGAATGGTTTACTTTGGGACGTGTGTTTGGCTATTTATGCAAATTAGATGTGACTTTGTAGTGTAGTCTACTAGGAATAGGGCTGACCGACGTAATCCTGTGTTTCACGCACCAGCCCTGATTAATAATTGGGATTCCATTTAGAACGCTCGCTCGAGCGAAGTTAGATACGAGTATATAATATCAAAGTAGATATACCTATAAAAACTTTTAATACACTACGGATTAAATATAAATAAGAAAATATACTAGAAATCATTTTAGTAAAATTCTTCTCAACCCAGCTAATACTGTTTCCACTGAAGCGGAGCGGAGACGAGATGTGTGATTTGATCATAAGGCTGCGTTTCCATAGAAGCAGAGCTGCGCGGGGTGGCGCGGTGCTCAGCTAAGCGGGGCTGTGTAAAGAGGTCAGTGTATCCATTGAAGCTGCGCAAAGATGAGTGGTTCAGAGCTAATCTGTGTAGCTGGTTGAAGATGAGCCGAGCGGGCTGAGCTAAGCTGTATTATAGCTAGCTCAAGCTAAGTCGAGCGCCCGAGGGCCCGCAAAGCCCCCCCGGCCACACTTCACCTAGCACAGCTACATAGCTCAACTCTGCACAGCACGCTATACATTTTAATATAGTTCTTCTCAACTCAGCTAATACTATTGCCACTGAAATGAAGCGGAGATGGGATGTGTGATTTGAGCAATATCATTGGTCTCAGCTCAGCTCCGCGCAGCTCCGCTTCTATATAAACGCAGCCTTATCATTGGTCAATTTTTGTAAGTCTCAGCTCAGCTCTGTGGAGCTCCGCTTCTATGGAAACGCAGCCTAAGTCAACGAGAAATAATTATTTCATTCTTTATATTTAGCAGAAATACGCAACCAGCGGCCTTTAGAAGAAACAAAATGGCAATTTTTCATAATGTCACATTTGTGTTTATTATTCTAATTATGTTTATTTGTATGCAAAATTGTATTTTATGTTTATTAGGTAGTTAAGTGGTTGCCAGGTTCAGGTACTTCGTGACAGTTGGATTTATACCAATATATATCGTGAGTACGACTCAATAAAATTCAATTTGATGGAAATTATACTTTTAATTATTTGGACTCTATACTAAGTTACAACAGTACGGTCAGACGACAAAACTAATAATGGTCTCAGCTAGCAAATGTTTGGCTTATAATAATAAAATAATAATAATAATAATCTTTATTTCTCTTCACAAATATAAAACATAAAATTATTAGTATAGTTTCACAATAAAATCTCTTATCAACTATTTGTGAGAGACTGAAGTCTAAACTTTCAACTATTTGTGAGAGACTGGAGTCTAAACTTGGCAGAATGCTGCCTGTATTATAGAACTCCAGGCCTCTAACCCTCGATGAAGTCAACATTTGAGATTACATAACCATTCGTTCGCATGTGTAGCTATAAAATGATTATTATTTCTATTTGAGAGATCATAAAGGGATATAATATTAAATAAATTATAATTAATATGGGTGTGTGTGTGTGTGTATATGTATGGGTTTGTGTGTGTGAGTGTGTGTGCGCGCGTGCATTTTCTCACTAAATAAGTTTTTCAGTCTCATCATATGATTTACTAAGAAGCCTATGTTTTATTGTATTTTTGCATACATACTTGTTTCTAGAATAAATATTATAAATTTTATTAGCATATTTACAAAGTTTCTTACCTAATATATAAAAGAACCTATTGGCAAACATAGATGTTAAGTTAATTGGTGAGTATATCACTAAAGAGTGCTGCTTATGTATACTCAAAAATATAATTAATTGTCTAACCGTAAGGACCTCGGCTTCACGGTAAAGCGCAGTAGTTGTGTATAGTCTAGGTTTAAAGAGACATATCTTTAAGATTAATCTTTGGGCTCTTTAAAGCTCTATAAGTTTAGTTTTGGCTGATCCACCCTCATGATGTTATTAACGATATACTATTACCGATTGTCCTAATGCTGTGTAAGCGGATTTCATAGTGTTGCCATCTGCTACATGTCGCAATTATTTAAAGACAAAAACAAGCTTTCTGTTCCTCTGTGAAACAATGTGGACGTGTTCAGCAAAAGTAAGAAATTTGTCGATAATAACAACAAGGTATTTAATATGAGATGTCTTATTTAGTACTGGATACTGGCAACTAGGTGTCGGAGACAGTGGGAACAAGCATATATGGGCATATACATTTAAATTTTGACGCATGTCGAAATTTCCAATGGAGAAGCAGATATACTTGCTTTCTCTGCATTTAACGTAAGGCTGTTTGAAGCAAGCCACTTAGTCTCAATGATAAATCCGTTCTTAGCTTAAAAACTTCTTCCCAAGTATCCGCCGAGAAAGTTAATGCAGTGTCGACCGCGTTAGTTGTTATTTCACAGTTATCAATGTTTAAATCACACAGGTCGTTAATGTAGCACAGAAATAGGGTTGGACTGGCTATGCTGCCTTGAGGTATTCCATATCCAATTGACTGTTCCGAGCTACAGTGATTACCGATCTTGACAATCTGTGCTCGGTTTGATAGGTAGTTTGTTTAACAGTATAGGTAGAGATATCGTATCGAACACCTTTTGAATATCAAGGAATATGGTTAGAGTCTTTTTATTACTATCCAATTTACTCGCGAAACTCTGTACATAATTATGGACCGCGTCGTCAGTAGACCTGCCTGCCCGAAAACCATATTGTGTATCAGCTAAAACTTTCGTTGACTCTAAGTAATTCATAAGTTGTTTATTAATTATACGTTCAAAATTTTCAAATACCTTGGAGAATGAGGTCTGTATGGCGATTGGTCGATAATTATTTACGGAATCCTTTTTCCTTGTTTTATGAATCGGTAACACAATCGATTTTTTTAATGCACGAGATTCAGATCTTCGTGGGAAATTCCGTATTTCGGTCACGCCTCGTGTTCAGTCGTTAAATGTATAATAAAACTTTCCCAAGCATAACTAATGCGGAACTAATATTTCGTTAATTTATGATCTTTTGTTGATTCATGATACTTTGTAAATCATAAAAACAGGTGGCACATAACTAAGTTTATTTATTGGGCTTTCAAACGAGGCCAATATTGGTGGGGATTCACATTTGTAAAGTTTTAATAACGCTTAAGAATGTATTTAAAAGGTACGATTTATTGACGTTGAGTGTACATATAATCTGCTTAAAATTTGATTGAGGTGTGAATCTAAAGGGGCGGTAGAATTTATTTTTAGGTGGTAAGTAGAATAGATATTGATCTTTACATCATGTACAGACAATAAACAAAGGATTGTTCTTTCCAGAATCCTAAAAGCATTCAAAAACAACATACGACCTAAAAACTAAAAATAGCCTCAATTTAATATGTTACCAACAAATATTATACACAAAAAAATATATAAACTTGAAACCTAAATCCCCGATAAGATACAGTACAAAAACGTTTCACTTCGTGCAAAAACTATAGCTAAAATATCGATAAACTATTCGGTACAGACGATAAATCATAGTGACATTTCAGCGACGCGGCAACGTCACTCGTTGGCTGTCACTCGCGAACGCCTGCCGATAGCGAGACACAAAAACAGGAAAACTGGTGAAACGGTCACGGTATTTGTCCGCAACTGCATTTATCAAAAATACCTTTTAAAAATTGCATTTATTGTGGCATAATTATATATATTAAGTTACGCTTTTATGGACTTTCGATTAAAACTCTAGAAAATTATGAAATAAAAAAAATGTTAGAAAAAGCATACATACAAATTTTTATTTTATTAAAAACTACTGCTTTTGTTGTCGCAGCTTTCAGAGAGCTCTTTACATTTAACCTACTTAAGGGGGAGATCAAAATAGGTAGATCTAATCCCACCCTATTCCTACCAAATTTTTGCGTCACCTTAAATTCTTGGATTTTTAATGATTAATCAATATTTTATAGACAAATTCCCACTTTACCGTATTTTGAAATTTGCAAGCTGCGTAATCACGGAGAACTTGTATCTAAATATCGGATGATAAATCACTGTGACATTTTACCGAGTGACGGCGACATCGGTCGTTAGTGGCACTCCTAGCACCGCCTGCCGATAACACGCAAAAACAGGAAAACCAAGCAATACGGTCGTCACTGCGTATTTTATACGCATTTGGTCGTTACGTTTTGCTGCAGGTTTACAATTTTTTATTTTACTGTTAAAACTTTGCTTGTTTGACTTTACAAGCATATTTTTGGTACAACGCGTTCTTAAGGAATAGTCGAGCATGAATTGACCAAATCAAGACAAACTAACAATTACACAAACAAACAGAACAATTAAATAACGAAGTAATTACGTGGTGGTAAGTTTTTTTTTTTTGAGAGCTTGATACAAAATACCTCATTTTCGGAAGAGGATGGTCAATGTGTATAATGTCGCAGCCAACTGGTTAAATCAGCTGTTCAATTGGAAGGCCAGATAGTAATTAAACACCGCGCCGGCATTCAAAAAAATGGCTATGGGAGAACTAGCCAAGTCGCTGAATGAAAGTGTAACGACTTGGATGGACGTCATATTTAGCCGTCTCATTGATGAGATGTCATTATAGTCTCGAACTATTTGTGAAAACTTGTAGCTGGCGAAGTAATATCAGGCATATGTTTATCACACATTTTTATTATATCAATATTGATAATAATAAAACACTGTAGGTTATGTTGAAACGACAACAAAGCACATTAAATTGTCAGCTGATGCGAGCTATCTGACGCCATATTGGTTTTGACACTACCAGCGCCGCAGTGGCAAAATAATAACTAAATTTGAATCACGTGGCTGAATTAACGTCAGCCATCTTCAAAGGGCTAACTTACAATAGGACAACTAGTTGAACGTCAAGTGATGCTGGTTAATCAACGATCGGCCTAGGCATTCAACTTTGCACATCAACAATGCATTTGCATTCAACAATGCCGGCGTTTAATTAAGAGCTAGCGTTCCAATCAAATGGCTGATTAAAGCAGATGGCTGCGACATAAATATTTAGCACTAGGCAGCATATTTAAGCGGAAAAGTAGCGTGTAGGTACTACTCCTTCGCATCGAGTTGGTTGTCTCGACACAGTAAAAAGAAACATACAGTATTCCGTCTTAGACCCTTTCTTGATAAAAGCGTATTGAGAGATTTTTAAAATTGCCGCGGTTTCTAGGTGCCCCATTCATTCGTTAGACAGGCTTAATTTTAATAGAAAAATATTAGAAATAATCGACTCGGCTCACAAGTTATTCTCCCGTCTGAGAACTCGAACTCACGACCTCTAACCACTGACCTACCCCTACCTCGCCTTACTATACCGAGCCTAATGTACTGCAAGTGATTTGCTAAATAAAACATAAATATGCACAGTGCACAACTATACACTCCATTCCCATATATTCCGCATAAGGTTATGACTGACACTAACTCGAAAATCGTAAACGTGAAGTGGTGTTGAAGTAACTTCACAGTGGTTTGCAAGCGCATTAACTTCTTGAATAATAAAAGTGACAATAAAACACGGGCCTTTAGAGTAGTTTCACAGTCAATTAGTACTATCTTAAATGTTTGTCAATCAAAACCTCTATTCCTCACAAAATCTTGAACGAAAGGTATTGGTTGATTTTGGGAGAAACAAAACGTGGCGTAAATATGTTTCTTTAAATTTCTCCAAATCAACATAATAACGATATATTTTTGATAAAGTTATAATTTCGAGTATATACAACCTAAAATCTCAAGATTTTATACAAGATGAAGGTATCTATTTTGTTCCTACTATTCATATGAAAATCTAATCTCTCGACGACTAGCAACTATCAGACACTGTTTTGTCGACAAAGCTGATGAAACAAGTAAAAGAGACAGACTGAAGTGATATTTTTTGATGAATGAAAAAATATAATTCGGAAAACTCATGCTACTGAACATTCGCTCATCCTACTAATCCTAAAAATATTATGAATGCGAAGTACGTTAGTTAGTTTGTTTATTTGTTACTCTTTCACGATAAAACTACAGATCGGATTTGGATGAAATTTGGCACAGTGACATGGGCCGCATGAAACCGCGGGCGGCCGCCAGTTATTTCATCTTGCCCAACAAACAGACCACGTAAAAGAACACCCGCCTGTGATTAATTAATTGAAAAACTAGTCATTCGCGAACAAAATCGATTAGGTTGATATTACCGATTTGCCCTTTATGAACAATCGAGAAAGGTTTCACGAAATGCCACTTATAAAGAACCACTGTCGTGGATAATAGAAAATATTCAAGATTCATTATTTTTATAATAACAACAGGTACGTTTTACAAATACGCTTGAATGGCAAAGAAGCTCCTAGCTAATGTGTGTTTAGTGAACTATTACAAATGCCAAGCAACATGCGAAAGTTATCGTATCGATACCTTCAAGATTAAAAAGTAGCAAGCAAAGTGTTTTTTTTTCAGTTGTGCCCGCTGAGAAAGAAATTGTATTTGATATTATCGATACCTTGGGGCTCAAAGGGCGTAACCACCAAAACACGACTTTTCAGGAGAGCCAAAAAACTAAAATTTAAATTTTATATTTATCACAACTTTGTTGTTATTGATCCTATAAATATGATTCTTACACCAAAAGTTGTTAATTTTTGATGTGCATAATGTTAAAACATAACATTTTAAGAAATATTTGTAATTAAAAAGTTAGCTGGTGAATACGCCCCACAAAATCCAACATGAATGTCTTTTATGCCCCATAAAATGACTGCTGCGTTAGTAACGCTGTCTTTTATGCCCCATAAAATGAGTGCTGCGTTAGTAACGCAGAGTCTAACCACCAACTTTCAAAATGAAAACTGTAGTTTTTATCGATCTGTTATTAGTTATTCAACTTTTTGGGTTTATATTACAATACTTACAACTGTTTTTAGTAAAATAGGTCAATTTGGCAACCCTTAGTCCATCAGAGGCTTGTATTCTATTCTGATATTTATAAGTAGGGAAACTTTTTTTTTACTTTTGGAATGACAAATTAAATTTAGTATTTTATAGTTAGTTACTAGAAGGAAGATAAGAGTAAAAGGCTACTATTGCAAAACAATCTTGATTGTTGGCTAGTTCTGACGAAGGTAATAAATATTAAGACAAATTAATTGGAACTACAAATTGTTTTTAATGATTATTGTTAACAATTTGCTACACAGCCAGTAAGGTTTAACTAACCTTAAGCTACAAAATTTGCAAAGCTTCACAGCTTTGTCAAATGTTAGGCACATTAAAGCAATGATTGTGGCTTTAAAATTAAACCTAGCTTTGGAGGGCCTTAACATGGGTTATAACTAAACTTTTTAAGAGGAATGTGTAGCAAACGGTCTCCATACAAACGGCGATAACGTTTCCACCCTCTAAACCTTAACATACAACAATAAATTATGATGAAATATATTAAATATATTCTTTATGGCTTTAAGTCGTACAGATATACGCCCTACATTTTCATTTGAGATTGTCGTTTACGCCCAGTACTTTGATGATGCCTAATAATTATTGCTTTTACGTCCAAAAATAAAATAAAAACTGCATTACCAGCCTTGAAATTTGGGGTCGTATTCACCATTGTTTTCCGAATTTGAGAACTTTAAAAATACAGTTCGATAGCGCAGAAAAAACTGAATAAGATGGCATTTAAAACTCATTTTGACCAAAATGGTGGTTACGCCCTTTGAGCCCCAAGGTATCGTTATGTTCACTACGATTCCTTATAACCATAATGCTATAATTTTTATATATCATGAATTTTGAATTACTCAATAAACTTTAGGGTGAGAAACAACCCGATAAACCATTATTAACATTCTAAGAATCCTCAAACAAGTATATCCTTGGTCATAACGCGCTTGTTAGAATTTAAATCATAATTATCAATGAATAATTAATTCAAAATCTACTAGAAGTTCAATTTGTAGTCAAACAATTTTTCTACAAGCCAAGGAGTAAATAAATAAAAAAAAATTAACTTTTCAAAAATTACTCAAATTTATTAAATAGAAACAACAATCAGAATGTTCCTCCAATAATTATTATTTCAAACACTACTATTAACAACTAACAAGAATAATGAACATAAATTGTCACTTAACAGACAAAGTTAAGCTTAACTTCGACAAAAATTAACGGTAAGAAACTACTTAGCTTTTGAGACCTCTCTGCTTGACTGCTCACACAAGACTAGACTGGCCTAAAATATGTGTCTTCTATCTCAGAGGGAGTCAAAAGAGTGGGGGTTCTCCCGCCAATAATTACAACCAATCAGAAATCAGTATGAAAATAGCTTTGCTACAGTGTGGCGCCAACCGGTCAAATCCACCTTTTTAATGAAATATCTAAGATAAAGTAAACTATTTGTACTGACAATAATATAATTAAGTAATTGTATTTTTGTGGTTACTTCTTACGTGCATGAGGTCTTCACTTATGATTGTAATAGCATTATCTCATAATTTATGTTCATAAAGTGTTGTGTCAATGTATATTATGTTGGTGATCATAAAATAAATTAATAAATAAATAGTCACGACAACTCGGAAAAATTAACCGGTGGTCCCTACATATTGGTCAAAGAGTATCTATTGTAGTCTGTCTCTACTGTTACTATTACCACTATTACTAACGTATATACACTCATTTGCAAAAAAAACGGCCGGTTTTGATTTTCATTCATCTATAAAAAGAACAATACCAAAAAGGTTTCAATCGTTTGTACACGTTACTGGCCGGTTTTAAAAATGCTGTGGTATTTAAAAAAGTACGTTCAAATTCAAATTTTCATTTGATGCTAATTTTTACAGAAAACCCCTTTTTATCCTACATTTTTGGCGCGAAGTTCCAGAAGTTAACATCGACTTTCGTAACTTTTATTCAATTTTTATCGATTAATTTCATATCCTTGACTGTCAAAGCTTTATTTATTGCTGTTTGGCTGTATCAAAAATGGTAGATAAAGTGGTAAAAGCTACCAAAATTATCGCGCTGCTTGAAGAGGGTTGCAGCCAATGTTTCGTGGCTAGGAGGCTAAATGTTAGTCGCTCGACAGTCCAAAGGACCTGGCAGCGATATCAGGAGACTGGTTCCGTCGAGAGTAGGCCTGGTTCTGGAAGAAAACCATGTACCCAACCACGGGATGATCGTTTTCTTGTGAGTCGCGCATTGTGAAATCGCAAATCTTCGTATGTGGATCTTAAGAACAACCTCCAAGAAGTAAGAAATGTGCATATTAGTCGATGGACGGTCAGGAGGAGGCTTCTCGCTGCCAATATACGCAGTCACCGCCCGGCCCGCGGCCCCAAATTACTCCGTGAGCACAGAGTTCACAGGCTTAGGTTCGCTAGAAATTGTGAGTCATGGACTCAAGAAGATTGGAATAGGGTTTTGTTCTCTGATGAAGCCAGGATATCTCTGTTCGGTGAAGATTGACGTCGGCGAGTGCTAAGAAGACAAGGAGAACGCTTTGCAGAGGCATGTTTCGAAGAAATCACACCTTATGGTGGGGGCTCTGTTATGTTTTGGGCAGGAATAAATTCAATGGATCGTACAGAGTTAGTCTTCATTGAAAACGGCTCACTGACTGGGCATCGATACATAACGGAAGTTCTAATTCCTCATGCACAACCCGCATTGGCCGCTCTAGATGAAGACTCGATTTTTATGGACGACAATGCTCACGCCCACCGATCCCGCGATGTTAATGCGTATGTGCAAGAGGTCGGCATTCTTCGTTTGGATTGGCCAGCTCGAAGTCCCGACCTTAATCCCATAGAGCATGTCTGGGACATTCTGAAACGGCGTGTGAGATCAGTACACCCGGCTCCGCAGACCATCAGAGAGCTGAAGAATGTGATTACTGCGGAGTGGGAACGTATTCCGCAAGCAAGTATCCGGGATATACTCGCTAGCATGCCCAGACGAATTCAAGCTGTGATTTTAGCAAGAGGGGGTCACACTCGATACTAAACATTTATCTGCTTTTACTTTATTAAAGAAAAACAAACAAAAAAACTTTTTTATTTTTATTTCATGAGTATATGCACTACTAGAGAACATACACTACTAGCGAGGTTTAGCATTATTTCCCATAAATTGTATCTAAATTTTATGAAATACTGATGAAAACGATTATTTTCTTATTAATTTACCAAATTGTGAGGATAAAACTACCTATAATTATCAAACAAAGCAATATTAACATTTGAAATGGTTCATTGCTTAGGTGCCCGTTTTTTTGCAAATGAGTTTATAAGGTACTATCAACACCATATAATATCATTGGGTACTATGAAGTATCTCTTTACATAAATGTTGTTTTTATTGATTTCACAATCAAATATTTCAAACTAATTTTTATTTGAAAGAAAGAAAGAAAGAAAGAAAAAACATTTATTGGCACACACACACACTATAGAATAAAAAATAAAAATAAAAAATCTTAAAGTCAAACCTTACAAACTATAACATAAGGAATATGCAGATGTGGGGCCAATAAATATCCTGGCTCAGCATTTTGCTTCTGTGCCATTCTCAGATGGGAAGAATGAAACACAGAAGCGCTGTTATTCTGCCAGGATGCTACGTCTGACGTTCTGAAAATAGAGAAAATAATAATAAATAATATAATAAATAACTACATATACATACACAAAATTAAAAAATATAAATAATATACATTTGATATTAATATACAACATATAATAATATAGCCATATAAAGAAACGAATGAAAGGCAGAGTGTTCCACTTCTTTGCCACTTTCAAGGCACGGAAACGGGACGTTTTAGAAAAAAAAATAATGAAAACTTTTGACAGCCAATTGCGCGTAAAAGTGGCATCACTTTTAAAATTTGTGTCTTGCGTTTGTTTGTGCGTTTGTGTTTGTTTGTATATAGCTTGCCTCGTCGGAGCCGGATGTATCATAAAATTCTAGCGTCTAGCCTGACGCTTGACCGACGTGAAAAAACTGAGGTAGGTTATTTCTATCTTATTTGGAAAAACTTTGTTTTCTTGTGAGTCCCTAATATTTCGGCGCAGTTGCATACGTCATGATCACGGAGTAACCGTGAGTAATAATGACCATATGAAAGTTTAAAGTGTTTATTTTTATTTATTACAATCACTAAAAAGCACAGAACCAATTACTTTCGCCTCATCCATTTGAAAGCAGGAACCATACAGAATCTGAAAACAAAGAGAGAATAAAAAATTCACCTGTTGACCTAAAACTCAATACGGGAGGAGTACACAAAACTACTGGGAAAATAAGAAATTTATGACATAACGGAATGGACACAAAGAGGGCGACAAATGTTTGCCGGCGAGTGTCCGGCACAAATCCTTTGAGATAGCCTACGTCCATTATTGATTCGCGTTATACCTAGTTGACACAGTTCCGGTGGCCATCGACAGATTTAAAAAAGAATATTTTTTTTAAATTGAGGAGCTGTGATTCGCTCGCCCTTAGTGGTTAAGCAACTTTCGCTGTAGTCCGTCACGGGATGGCTGACCAAAAATGTTATTATCTCAAGCTCCTTCGGCCTTAGGTAGTATTTCCTCTAATCTTTTATGAACCCACTCCCCTAGTATTCTATTTATTTCTTTCAAGGTCGCCTGGAAGAGATTGCTATGTAGCAATAAGATCGCCTATTGTGTTTTCTTTGTTGTAATTGTTCTGTATCTGTATTTCAAATCGTGTGCAATTATTTTTTATTATTAATGTTATTAGGGATTAGGGAGGCACTTTAAGCCGCTGGTCCCGCCTGCATATGTCTGCTGCGGTAAAGACTAACATGAGTTTTCTGAAAAAAGTGTTAATAATCAACACTTAATAATAAACTAATTGGTTCATAATTGACATTTTCTTTCTGAATACTATGCGACGACTTTGAGCTTAAAAAATCCAATAAAGAGCTACATAAGTACCTAGGTACTTCCTTGTTTTTTTATTAAAAAAAATAACACTAAAGAGATTCAACATGAAAAATTTGGTTCATGCAACTGCCATTACCAGGCTTAATATATCGTACTAATAAATTCAAAGTTTGGAGTATTACATAGAAGTTGGATCGATATTTCAAAAATTCCCACAAGTTCGATCATAAAGAAACACTTGAGTGCGCTTTACCTACCGGCGGGCATCGGTATTCTTCAAACTTGAGAGAATTCTCACTGCGATGTTGTAAACCTGTCGATGAAATGAGCTCGGGGCACAGAATATATAATAAAGAAAGGTAAAGGTAAAAATAAAGGTTTATGTCACGTTCTGTAATCCAATCATAGGTTGTGAAGTCTCACCCAGCCTAAACATAAAATTCTTATAACAAATAGTTTAATCTTATTGTTATTGTGTTTATAATTCAAGGAAATAAAATAATATAATAAAACCATAACGGAGTAACTATTATAATTAAGTTAAAGTTATTTAAAATAATAATAAAAAAATACATAAACAGTCATAGTGCGATTTGGGACGCATTAGGACATATTTATAGGTTTAAAATAAAAAAGTACATTACCACGCTACGCCGCAAAATGCGATTTTCCACGCAGAAATTGAATGACAAAACCTCCTTTTCCGAGCGTGTGAGGTGAAAAAATATTTTTAGAATTCAATTTGTGTACCAATCCAATGAATGCGCTGATTTTAAGGATTTCCAAAAGGTATATCATGACCGATAAATAACTAAAAATATATAAATAAAAAATATAATAATAAAAAAAACTAAAAAACCCACCTTCATCAAAAGACAAGCCAACTGAAAAGATGGAAATAAGATCAAATATAAAAGGCAAATATAAAAATATTTTTTCAACTAAATAACATGCAGTCGCAGGCATAGAATTTAATATTAAGTCGAATAATTCATAAAGTCATGCTCCGACTGCATGTTATTTAGTTGAATAAAAAAATTATATTTGCCTATTATATATGATCTTGTTTCCATCTTTTCAGTTGGTTTGTCTTTTGATGAAGGCGGGATTTTTTGATTTTTTAATTTCTTCAAGTAGTTTCTTTAACAAAAAAGAGACAGCATCAGTTGTACGTTTGAGATTTGCCCAATTCCAGAATGGGATAGTTTCTATTTGTTTGATTCAGGGATTTGATACCTTGAGTGCACTTTACCTACTCGGCTGGCATATAATTATTCTTCAAACTCGGAGAGAATTGTCACTGTTGTAAGCCTGTCTCTCTGTTTCTTCGAATAGTTTCTTGAACAAAAAGGAGACAGCATCAGTTCGAGATTTGTAAAAGTTTTAGATTAGGGTAAACATTTTTTTTTATTTACGACGAGGAGACTCTTAGCCTTCATCATACCTGATGTAAGGTATTGATGAGGCTGAAGATGGAAGCGAGCCTCTCCCGGAACTTCTCCAAAGTTAAATATATTTCTGTACCATAACATACAACCACGTATATCATGGATGCCAACATTAATTCACTACTACCATTTTTCATCAAAAAGGTACGAGTATTTAGTTGACATAATTTGATACCTTATGTACCTACGTATTTTATTATTGAATTTTAATTATTTAAAATCACTTACAACATGCAAGAGAGCTTATAAAATAAACATTCAATACCCAAAGCCGATAATTACACGTGACCACAAAGTGACATATCGATAGACTTGATGTTCGATTCTCAACACTGTCTCACCCAAGTTTGTTCCAATTCATCATAGCGGAGGCAGCTTATAACATCTTCTGGGCCATTAAATCTAAATTATTCTCCCTCCCTTATTCGTAATAAGGCACCAACATTTCTTAATAAGCACCTACTGTGCCCACCTTGAAATATAGCCTCCAAAATACGACAGAATATTTCACAATACTCGTTAAATATTCATTAAATATATAAATAGGATATAAAAATTAAACTAATGATTTTTTTGGATAAATAACATTTTAGACAGTTAATTTATTACATGCAAGTGGCTCCTGGGGGCCTACTGTCATCTTTTAGAAGCCATCATGTCCTAAGAACGTTTTTATAGACATGAAATACCTACAAAAAATTGGCCTATCTTCACTTATTGATACTTTATATTGGCGGATTTTACTAGGTAGCTACTGAACATTCGCAAGAAAAATATCGATATCGAAATACTTATGATATATTTGTATAAATAAAGTTTCTGAAGTCAACTAGCTCAGTCCCATGTACTTCTTTAATCATTGTTCCTGACAACGAACAAATTGAAGTTGACACACTTCACACTTTGAAGGCACAATACTTCTGACAGAAAATGAGGGTCGTGGTATGAAATAGCATGGTTTGGGTATGATTGAAACAATACTGCGCTAAGAGATGGCGATAAGCCTGCTGACTTCCTCAATACCAAAATCAACTTTCATTCATACTTACCAAGACTTTTTATATAAAAAGCAAAGCCTACTTTTCTATAAAGAAAAGTGAAATCTGAAGTACCTATTCATTTAAGTTGACCCTTTGTTATTCGCGAAAAAATCAAGGTGTTCCCAACATAAAAGGTATAAACAACCACTTGACCTCCGAAGGCAATTACTGATACTTCCTTTGAAAAGAGTGTCGCTCTCAGTTTTAGAGAAAAGAGAAAAATATCACGAATATTTCGGTCGTTACATTTTTTTTCCACGGACAATTTATGAAAATGGAACTTATCTACAAATTAAAATTTGTAATACAAAATATTTACTTATGGTAAATTTTAAATTGAAAAATATTGGAAAAAATTAACTCGGCCACAAGTGAATTCTCAGACGGGAATCGAACCCGCGACCTTTGGAAATCCGGTCCAATTTGGAAACCGCTGAGCTACCGAGACTTAAGTCTCGGTAGCTCAGCGGTTAGAGCATTATAGAGCATTATAAGTATAAAAATAGCATTGAAAAATGCAAAAATTACAAAATCATAAAATACAAAATATTTAATTATTTTAGTAAATAAAAATAAAAGATGTCCGGAATTATTTAATCATTTTGTGTATTTATATTCGTCATTAGGCAAAATATTACTGCACATTTTACACCTTACAATTACAACGCCATGCTTTGAGACTAAAAAACTGGGCTAATTATTTAGTTTATTTTGTTTTTAAACGACTTAAAAAAAGGAGAATTCGACGGAACCTTTTTTTTTGTATTTTTTATGTATGTTACTCGATTACTCGAAGACGGCTGGACCGATTTGAGTAATTCATTGTTTGTTCATCATGTCAGGATCTGATGATGGGATCCTAAAGAAATCCAGGGAACTCTTCAAATATTCAAAAGTGTTGAAAATTATAGGCAATGAAGACCACAAACGGTTATCGGAACTAATAAATACTTATCATTTCACAGAAGCGATACGATTACTTTAATGTGGTTCATAAGCAATTTATGCTCGACTCAATGCATGTGATGAAGTGGAGCTGATGATGAAGTACCCGGTGAACTCCTCAATAAATAACGTCCCTGCACCGGGAAAAGCAGCATTTTGTAAAAGGCGATGAGAAGTTGACACAAGGTTATTAGCGTAGGGACCAAACTTCTCCTTTAAAAAATGTGAAATAAAAAACTTTTTAAGGCATTCTACTTTGCGGTACTACTATTTTATTAGTACCGCAAAGTAGAATAGGCCCAGTATTTTTTGCGTGAAAGAGTAACAAACAACAGACTGACATAAGTACTTTTGCATTTATAATATTAGTAGGATTGCCGACGACATCAGGAGACTAGAAATTGAGAGTTTTGTGGTCTCATTAAATTTAGAGACAGCCAGCCTACAACTTATAAACGCCTGATTCTAGGGTCGATTTAAACAAATATAAAATCTCATACATAACTTTACGATCAAAACTTTAAACTTATGTAATATAACTTACATTGCAATGCCATTTAGAAGTTTATTTCGACGTTAACAGGTCCCCAGTTTCTTCAAATAATAAGAAAAACTAATACATACCTACCAGGTATTCCAGGTGATTCAACGGGCAATGACTTCTTAATACTTTGTTTGCCGTCTGCCCTTGCGTCACCCCTGTAAAAATAAAGTGCTATTTAGCATTATGGTGCATACCAATAAGTAAACTTATTTGCCTTCATACTTAAAGCATACTAAGAGCTAGCCTGGAGCTAGCGCATATATTTTAGTAGTACTACTATTTTGTTGTGAATCATAATGTTTATAGGAATATAATTAAAGAGCGCACAGCGCGCATACTATTA
This sequence comes from Chrysoteuchia culmella, assembly GCA_910589605.1. NCBI lineage: Eukaryota > Metazoa > Arthropoda > Insecta > Lepidoptera > Crambidae > Chrysoteuchia > Chrysoteuchia culmella. Next base: position 10,982,940 of record OU342651.1, on the reverse strand, counting down.
ACTCGATAGTTGTTCAACAAAAAAATTGACATCGACTAAACTGTTTAGTTGTATGGAAATCGCGAGAAGTACACAACTCGACAAAACAGTTTAGACGATGGAAAAGTTGTATATTTGCGCTAGACCTTATTCAATATGTAAGTAGTTGTATAAGTCATGTGTTAAATAATTTGTAAAAGAAATGAATAGCTATAAATCGCTGTAAACTGTTTTCCTGTAATCGATTTTCAAAATGTTTATTGTCAAGTTTAGCAGTTATGGATGTTGTGTTAATTACTTGCTAGATAAGTTTTTCTTTTTGTTTAAGTTCTTGATACTTGCTATTTAACGTCAGGCTGTATCCCTGAGTTCATTCAGAACTTATTTCAGATCAAATACCTCTTCCAAATAAACTATGGCAGTTGAATAGAGAGAAGCGCTTTTGTCCTATTTGATAAACATTATCCTGTCTAGAAAAAACAATCTTATTCCTAACTAGGTACTCAGACGGGACGCGTTAGATAAATAGAGTTGTGAATACAAAGCGCTACAACACAAAGAACTGCTAAAAGTTCAGATAAATAATATATGGTGATAAAAGTATATTTAAGTAACTTTCCATTTTTATAGAAGTAGTTATTTTTTAAGAAACTATTGCTCAGCAGTAGTTTTGCGAAAGTGATACCTTTAATTAAAAAAAAACTGCGTTAAAAAACCGACTTCAAAAACTAAAATGCAAAAAATAAGCCTTTTGGAGTCGGTGGCAGCCAAGACATTCTACTTTGAGCTCCTATTCTTTTATTTTTCTTGCCTTTTTGCCTCAATTTTTTTTTTACTTTTGAGTGTCTATAATATGTTGTTTTTAAACTACAGCAGGGTTTTCCTACTTTATATACTTTCATGTACATTATAAACAAAATTATCGTAAAAATTACATCGTCCAAGTATATATAAAAACGAGCAACCCGTGTGCGCATAATGCGCAAAAAACACATTTTTTATATTCAATTTAAAAATCCATTAAATCCGGTTTAAATCGCTCTAGATTTGAGTTTTTGCTAAATTTCTCGACTTATCCGACCACTTCAGACAAATACCTTTCTAACGGTGTATTGCACTTGATTGTGCGACTTTTAGTTTAGGAGGAGAAGCGGCTTCACTGCCGTATTATATATATAGATGCTCATAACATAAAAAGTACTGGGTCAAACTAAACCAAATTTTTATGGGACTAATTGGCAACTATTGGTAACTATTATCACGGAAATTGGTTCAATAATCACGGAGTAATCGGTGTACATACATAAAAAAATATATATATACCAACCGAGATGAGAACCTCCTCCTTTTATGAAGTTGGTTAAAAAACACAACTAGTTTCTTATTGAATGTTATTGAAGGAATAATGTTTTTCTTTTCTACCATCTAACTCTATCGCCTCTGTGGTCTAGTGGTAACAACCACCGGTTGCCACGTGGTTCTCTAAAAGTTTTGTCACACGTCACAAAATGTCAAGTTCAAATTGAACGGTTTGATAGTGTTGCCAGTATAAAAAGTTAATTAATATTACTTCAACCGATGAATTATGCATGGAAAATACATTTAAGCTTACACTAGCAAGGAACGAGCAAGTCCATGACCACATGGTGCATGTTGGCAGTGACGAGACAACTATACTTACCAGATCATCGACTGTTTAAGCTCGTGCTTCCAGCTTCCGGATTGGATTTAGAATCGTGCAGCACGATTTAAGGGTTGAAAGTGGAAGGGTTGATAAGAGGGGGTCCACCCATCCCCCGAACACTACTCTTTTATAACCTCAATAAAGTTAAAACCTGAAACGAAACGTTAATTCACCTCGCATTATCATTGTTTGACTTATCGTAAAGAATATTTATTTGTTATGCAAGGCTGGAAAGTTGGTTATTTAGCGGCGAGTTATCTCTATTGAATATAACTCTATTGAAATCTGAGCAAGTGAAGGATTCTAGGATTGAACCACAAGCGTAGCGAGTGGTCAAAGATTGAATCCTGAGCGAAGCGAGGATTTCAAAGGTACAAGACGCTAAAAACTTTTCTACCGAGCGCAGCACACAATTTTTCACCTCACAACAGCGAGGAATATTTTATAATTAATTCCGCGGTCAATTTGTTTTAACCCACTTGTCACTAGCGTTTGATATACGGATCATCATAAAAATTTAAATATTCTAAAGAATATGTGTATTTTCTGTCTTTGTCTGCAAGAAGTGTCTCGAGACCAAATATTTTTTTAATTATTTTTCCTGTTGCATACATATGCATTTATTAGCCCATCTATAAAAAATCGCAGGTATTGTACAAAAAAATGTATATCCGTAACAACTGGGTTAATGATATAAAAAACTAAAATAATAAAACAGGGAGAGGTATTATATTTTATGGTTTTGTAATTTTTGCATTTTTCAATGCTATTTTTATACTTATGGTAAATTTTAAATAGAAAAATATTGGAAAAAATTAACTCGGCCACAAGTGAATTCCCGTCTGAGAATTCACTTGTGGCGACTAGTAATACTAGTAGATATTGTTCTTCAGCTCAAAAAAACTATCAAATCTATCTAGTACAAACCAAGGAGTCTTCAAACCATTACAGAAAATGCTTAGTATTTGCTGACGATGCTTCCACAATCATTACAAAACTAAACAATAGCGATCTAAATGAAAAGTTAAATTCCGTAATAATAAGCAAGCTTAAGACTGGATGGATAACTGACCATAACTTTAAAGTTAAACTGTGGTAGTGCATCACTGCCCTTACATCTATTAAAACCTAAATGCCGTTAACGTTCTTTCAAGCGATCGGAATTGACTCCTCTATTTAGTCGCATGTCAACGTTTCGACAGTCTCAATTTATCAACGATTTACTTAAAGCCGGTATACTAGACGTATCATGTAATGGCTCTCCTTAATAACACTAACGCCCACGCCTATTAAAACCGATGGTGTAATTGAATCTGCCCATGTGCCGATAAATTGTTAGAACAGTGATTTATCTCGTTACTTTGACAGTCCTTCCTGCATTCCAAGCGAAGCGACATGAAATCTCCCTAACGTATTAGGGTATTGTTTATCAGTTAAAGTCCAATCCAATTTGGAATTTATGGAATGGAGTATATTAGACATTTTTTCGGCTTCGATGTGATTGAATTTTGTAGTGAAATCTATCATTTCGTTTCTATTTATGTGTAATGTTCAATAGTAACAAACTTCCCTCCTTCCTAATCCTTGAAGGTCTCGGCCTAAGATGTGGGTTTAAAATTGTCTTGTGAGTACGTAGAGCATTAAGTTTTAATAATATATTTGTTTGTGATGGTAAAGAATAATATTTTAAGATTTTCGTCACACCTTGATTACTGGCCAGTGAATGACCTTTCAATTTCTGAAAATCTTAATTAATCTCGAACGAATAGAACGTCTCATTTCTCGCAGGCTAGAAAGATTTAACGAGAAATACGCAAAACAACATTATTATTAGAAGATACGTACAGTCACGCACAAAATACTAATAAATCTAGTTTCCCCGCATATATATCACGGCCGCGTCGGCGTCGGCTGAGTCGGCAGAGGCTGCACATAATGACGTCATCCGCTCGCGGTGTACGTACAATGCCTTCATTATGCCTTAACAGCTTGCTTACCATTGTGCCGACTCTGTCGCGTCGATGGAAATAGACCGATTCAAAGCAGTTACACTGACACCGATAGAACTCCTTTTTAATAAACAAAATGCGCTAAGTACTTAGTCGCTAAGACGAATAGTTACACTCTGACAACCTCTCACTATCTCAATACTGTGTTAATTTTGCCATTGACTCTGCCCTTCTTAATTATTACAAGTGTATTATTACATCTACCCGAAGAAGAAAGATAATAACCTCCAATGTCATTGATTGCCTTAAACTATTAGCTTTAATATCTATAGTTCCTCCGCGAAAGACTCTTAAATCTAATGCGCTTATTAATCTTCCGTCGACAACTACTAATTATAGGCAAAACGCATTTGTGTGGCGTGCGTGCAGGTTTCATTTCAATAAATTAGATGATCAATTTAATACCGGTTTTTTTTAAGGCGAGGCGTATATTGGCGAGCACTTTTTTTGACTGACTCAGTTTTTACGCTTAGGTTTTAAAGCTTGCTTACGCTTTTCCTTTTTTTTTACGATGAATTTGTGTGCAGTACTGTATATATAAAGTAATATTTTCTTAGATTTATGTATGTAATTAACTTGTTTTTTTTTATTGTTTTTTTTATATTTTTTGTGTGTAACGTACGATACTTTAAGCGTACAAAGAAACAAGTTTACAACGTGAATACGGGAGACGCAAAATGTCATTACAGTTCGTATGCAAACCATGTAGAGCGTTCGCTTGTTTTGGAGGTACATTCTACTGTTTTGGCCTATCATGGGAGTGAGGTGGCCGAGATAGAAGCGAGCGTGGGCGTAGCTAAGGGATTGATTTACCCAGTAGGGTAGGGGTCTTTATTACAAGTAACTGGGCAGGCATTTGACCCCCATCGTGTTAAGTAAACAGGATGTGGTCTAGCTTGTAACATTCTTGCCCAGGAAATGCCTATTCACTCTCACCTTGAAGAGACCAAGGTTGTAGGAATCGGGGAACACATGAGCAGACAGCACATTCCATTCTTAAGGGGATCGAATAACAAATGTGTCAGCAAAGCGCTTGGTACGGATCGCTGGAATGTCAACGACAGACGGGTGATAAGCTAATCTGTGTCTGGTACCTCGATGGTAGAAAGGGTTGGAGGAACAAGGTCGTGCAGTTCTCTCGCACACTTTCCAAAGTGTCTTATTGGTCACGTTCAATAACATAGATACACTAAGCAACCTTCTCACATTACAATATTGAATGACATTTGTGGACAGGGAGAGATTTGTATCTGTGTGTATTGAAGCGATAATCCTCGTGACTGTACATAGAGGTCGTTGGAACCTTTTAGACATTCTGTCATGTGAATAGTCATGTCCCGGAAAAGTACATCAAGGTTCTGCAGCATATTCTGTCGAATACTTCAACGTGCAAATATTTCATTAGTGACACAGTATTTACAAATTCAATATTTTTGTCTTTAAATAAATCTACGATTAAGTACTCAATCCAATCTTATACCTAATTTATGCGATTTCTATAGGAAATGTACAATTATTTATAAAGAAAAAATTAAATTTTTGACAAAAATGTGCGATTCCGATATTAATATCGGAATTCCGATATTGAGATCTAATATCGGAATTGAAAACCTTCCGATATTACATGCCCTAGTTGAGAGCAACTGGACTCAAACGCGACATTTATTATGAAGTACATAAGTGCGTACATTTGTACGAACAGACGAGCGACGCCGCGCAACACCAGTCTGCTTGTGACCACGGCTGTAGTAACACAGGCGAAACGTCAAGCTGTAAGTACAATTGGGGAACTTCCTGGTCGATCAGAAGAGTATTTTTGAGAAACGTTTCCTCGGAAAGTACTAAGGTTAAAGAGATAATTTATTATTCAAATGATATACTCGTACTTACCTGTTAATGTTTTATTATTTGTGATATAAACGTTTTCTATATATCTACCACTTTTATAAATAAAGCTCCATAAAAAAGCTCTACTGGTCAACCGGGAAGTTCCCCGAGGTACATACTTCATCACTAATATCGCGTTTGAATCCTGATCGCGATGCTCTGAAGTATTAGTACAAACATGTGTGGTTTTCACAATGTATAAATAATAATTTATGTATTGAATTATACTGTATTCTATCGATCGGTTTCAACATAAACACCTAATTCGAACTCGAGAAGTCCATTTTTGCATTTCAATCGCCAGCAACGCGAAAAATAGTTGACAGTCATACTGATTTCTATTAAAATTTTCTTGGCGTATCTTTAGCAAAAATAACTATGCAATACCTTAGAAAAATGTTTATTTTGTCTACTATAATAATGCCCATTTCATAATACATTTTAATATACATATACATTTGAGTGGAATCATATAACATTAACATACCTATATAATAATCCTTACCTTTGCGTTCTCAAAAGTAAAATAATATAAATTTTGTTCTATAAACGAATCTCTGAAATCGAAAATGTTAATAGCTCTCTCACAAAAAGAGAATGACTTTTCCAGTAAAGATGAACAAAAGGTTCCTTTGTTGCGTTACCTGAACAATGAAGGGCCAAGTAGTCCCGATTAAAGGAAGGGGTCACAAGAACATTATTGGGACTAAATTACCGACCTTTGTTGCTATCAGTGAAATACGGATGAAGATACCTTACTCGAAGTGCCGAAGGCTGTTCTATTATATTCTTAAGAAAATGATGTAAAGATAAATGAAAAATCGTTTAAGACATAATCACCCATTTGCACTAAACTTAAGAATCGCCTAAGGCTATTCTTATCTTTTTTAAGAATTAAGTCTTAACGCCTAAGACTTATCTATTATTAAGAATAGCTAAGTCTTAGGCGCTCGATATTGAGCCCGTAAGTTAAAACTAGCCTTAGTGGATTTAAGCACATCATAAAATTTTAGTGCAAAGCAATTTATATTAAGATTAAGTTCGATAAGAATAGCCTTAGGCGATTCTTAAGTTTAGTGATAAGTTTAGTGCAATTGGCAACAAATCTCAAGGTTTTTGAAGTAAGTTCTCTGTGACAAAGCCAGACGATACTTTACCTCCGTTCGCCCGTCGTTTACAAAACTTATTATTAAATATTGCTGAACTTTAGTATCAGAAAACTAATAATTATACAAATACATAAATATTTATTTCCAAAACCAGAATACAGATTTAGCATAGTTATATGAAGCTTTCTTTTCGATATAAAATATATATGTGCCAGAAAGCCCCGCACTTCCATTGCCATATATTAAATTTTTCTGGTATTATTTTAAACTTAACTAGTCATGAGTGCGTGCGGTGTTTGGGTGTGTGTGCGTGTGTGCGTGTGTGTGTGTGTGTGGGCGTATGTGTTGGTGTATATAAATTTTTAGACATATACTTAATTACCTACTTTTTAAATTTACCTAAATTATCCTATTTTAATTTTAATATATTGCATTATCCATTTAATACTTTAGTTAAAAGGAACATTAAATTTGCATATTCTAATAGTTCTTCAACATCTCTATAATTTATGGTAGTTAACCACTTGTTTAGTATAGTTTTAGAGTTTTTATGAGTTTTTGAATATATATTTAATTTTTTATTTATTGTATTATATAAGTGAGCAGACAATTTGTGAAATTGCCGTCCAGCAAATGCTGTTTTACATGTTTTTAGAGAAATTACATTTTTTGTTCACTTGTTATCTTTTAAAGGGTCAATTCTAGTGAATTGTGAGTCTTTTTAAGATACAGTGTAGTACAAAAAGTTTCCAATTTCCAAAAATAATTGACAATGGTTACAGAATATCCACAAATATACTTATGTAAATATGTCTTGTATATATTATTTGAGACGTCCCTGCGTGTGCATGTATGTATGAATTTTGACTTCATGCCCTATTACGCAGTGATCTTGCCTACTAGGCCGGAAGTCTTGAGTTCGATCCCCACCGAAGACAAACATTCATCACATGATGAACATTTTGGGTTTGTTTTAACTTAAAACGAGATGGTATTGATAAATATTAAACAAGAAAATATACTAGAAAAAAGCAAATTGTCTCATATCGCCCTGACTAGATGGTATTGTGTCAAATGTCCTTATTATTTATTGAATACTAGCCTTACGCCTCCAACTTCGTCCGCGTGGACGCTACGACTTACCTGAGAACATGCCTGCACCAACCGGTTTGCGCAGGCAAGACCGAGCGTGTAGCCGGGATAAACCGATACGTCTTACCTGCGCAATCCTGTTTGTGCAGGCATGCTCTCATGTAAGGAGACGGGGCTTGTAGCCGGGACAATCCGATACGTCTTACTTTTATGTAAGACCGAACGTGTAGCCGGGACATTGGGTTATCGCGTGGTGGCGCCGTATCAGTGTTTACCCGTGGGTTTACCCATGTAACCACGGGTAATTAAAATTAATCATACACCCGGTAATGGGTCGACCCACCGGGACCACGGGTAAACAGTGCCTATATATATACCTATGCCCATCTACAGGGTTCAAGTTGTCTCCATCCATTCTTCCAATCAGTTCAGCGGTTTACGCGTCAAATGGTAACAGATAAAGAGTTACTTTGGCATTTGTGATATCAGTATGAATTTTATGAATAGGAATTAAAATTCGTCTAATTAAAACACACTCAATGTTTATACTGAAAGATTCAAAAGCTCTCAGACGTGTCCTTATTCGAGCCATCAGATCCTCGCCCAGGTAGAAGTTATAATGCACTTTCTGTTAACTTAAGGATATTATGAACTTTTCACAGGCGCATGTTCCCAAGAGCCTTATTGAGCGATCGTCTGGCATAATCGTAAAGCGTCAAATGTTACCTACCTGTTATAATATCTGTGCAATGTAAGTTTGTGTGGTTATTAATAATAAAAATTGCTGCCTACAGTTTTGCCCATTGAATGAATGGGAAACCTACAAAATGAATAGGTGTGGGAGTGAAAACATACAAAATGGGAAATAAAGATAATGAAATTCAATGACATTAACTATTTTTAACGTACACATTTCCCTATAAGCCACAGTTTGTTTCTCAATGAAAAATGTGTAATTTAACTCCTATTTTACAGACACACTATTTTTTCGACTAAATATCGCTCTATACCGAAATAAAAAAAATACAGCGGTTCACATATGAAAAGGAGTTAGACCTTTTTACATTTTACCTAATTTATGTTAATTTAGCAAACACGCCATAATTAATTTTAAGACTTTTTCCTTATTTTTAATGTTTTAAGTGAATGTAATCAAAATAAACGTAACTTAAAGCAGTTAAACGAATACCGAAACTCTTGAGAGCTTTAGATCTAAAAGGCTTTTCGCCCTCTTTATTTACTGATTAACTTTTAAACTTTTTACCGCGAAAGACGTGATTTTTATTATGTGATATAAATTTAATGAAACATTAAAGTCTTTAACTCCAAAGTTTAATCAGATTTTTCCTGAAAATGTGTATGACATAAGATTTTTCCTGCTAAGGCAATATTAAAATGAGACTTGATTATGTTGCCGCGCTGGTTCACCACACTATCTTCAAAGAGACATCTCAGTTTTCTTTAAAAAATGTGTGAAAAATATTTTAACAAAATGCAGTAGCGTGCAATGTGGAAATATTTTTAAGCAAAGAAATCCTTTTAATCTTACTTATCATAAGAAAATAATGAAATTCTTTATTTTCAACTTATCTAATACATTTTATGATTTTGTACAATTGTACAATACAATTCAGGTTTTGATGAGATAGATTAATTTGTTGACCATTGTGTAAAAATAAAAAAAAGGCAGAGATAAACAAACAAATCTAAAGGTTTTTCTGTCATATCGGTCTATGTTGCTTGGAACATTAATATATACTCTTCTTTTCAGCTCTCGTTTATAGTGGGATTATGGCATAAAAAAAGAATTAAATTTAAATATTGTTTCAACAATACTGGAGGAGACTAGTTTTTTCCTAGAATAAAACTTATTTTATAAAAAAGCTATTTATATGCAAAAAAATTATCGCATAAGGTCTTTCGTTCTTACTTCGACGTTTAATGTTCCAACAACGTAATTTGGTCAATAGCAGTGGTCGGTGTGATTGATATTGTGGGACATAGGTAACGTCGTATCAGTCATCAATCAGGGTTGTCCTTGGCCCTGGCAGATTAATAGGCCGTGGGACGCGCCGCCATTTTGCTGCATTCGACTCCTAAGAAGAAGACTTAATAAAAATGTTTACCAGGATATTTTTATTAGAAATATATGGGTTGATAATGTAACTGATTTTAGTACTTATATAGTCTAGAAACTTAAAAACCTAGGTTAATACGAGGTATAGGTTTATAAAATATAAGGACAAACACAGGCTTTTTAAATTGTTGTAGTTAATTATGAAGATCAATGTAAATTATATCTTTTTAAATTTGCAATTTACAAAGTTATTTTAATGTGATAAATATTAAATAAGAAAATATACTAGAAAAAAGCAACTTGTCTCATGTCGCTCTGACGGGATTCGAACCCGCATCCTTGTTAATCCGGCCTAATACACTAACCAATTATGTTACAGATACCTATGAGGACAGTATATTCTAGTATACTTATTCACTTTTCTACGGTGTTGGCCACCGCCGTTTCATCAATGAGAGAACGAATATTCTCGCATTCGAAAGAAACATTTTTACAAATGTATGACTATCGATTAAGATGAACAACCATCTATACAATGTAAATGCCATTAAAGGTATAGTCCCCAATTCATAAAAATAAAATCATGTTATATAATGGAGTTAATTTAGTGCGCGTTTAAGTAGTATTTTGTGAAATTTATGCTGATTTTGAAACACTGTATCTTGTAATTCTTCGTATTCTTTTAATAAATTAAAAATGTAGTTATAAAAATCCTTCATTATACTTATAAAATAAAACTAAAAGTTCTATAATAATCTCACTACCCAACTTAGAATTTCCGTCATGTTTATACGAAATATTGGATTCGTGCGGCTCATGTGCCAGAGACATTAATTAAAGGAGGCTGCCAACGCAAGAAGGCGCGTCTACGAGATCAGACAAGCTGCACATATCCAAGATAACAGGAGCCTGCCTCTAGCTCGACGTCTACGGTTCGTAACGTTATCGCTCGACTTTTCGATAATAGATATTAAAAGTTTTCATCAACTGTCACTAATAACGATTAACGCTAATCGTGTTTAAAACATCGTTTTGTCTGATTTAAAAATAGTAAACCTCTTATTTAACTTTTAAATGATTATGAAAAATCGGTTATTATCACACTATCCAGCTAAGAATTTACGTTATATTTATACGAAATATTGGATATGTGCGGTTCGTTTTGTCATCGCTCGACTTCCCGATAATAGATTTAAGGTGGTACGACTTCCATACAAACAAACATTGCACATTAATTGGTTCATCATACATTAATAATTCATAAATACATGTGCAACTAACTCGTTTCAGTTATTTGTTTGCGCGAAATTATTAAAAAATGTACTTTCATACATGAGGTATAAAAATGCGATGGGTCTAACACACATACTTAGAATTATTGAAATTATAAGATATTAGTATATTCGTGTTTTATGTATGGATGTACAATTTTTTTATTATTTCGCGCAAACAAATAACTGAAACGAGTTAGTTGCGCATGTATTTATGAATTATTAAGGTATGACTAACCAATAATTGTGTAATGTTTGTTTGTATAGAAGTCCTACCACCTTAAGAACCATTTTCTAACTGTCACTAATAACCATTAATTTTGTCCCTTTGAACTTCAATAAAACTATTGAAATCTAATGATGTCTTTTTCTTGTTTAGAATCTATTTATAGTGAATATATAGTTATCGGAAATGGCATTCGAAAACATCTCCCTAATTTAACACCTCTGTGAAAATATTATGACTAGTATACCAGAAATATTATTATCATACTATATCATTTACGTTAATCTCATTCCGAGATAATTGTGTTAGATACCCAAACCAACAAACCAACTTATAGAACATCATGACACAAAACAATGAGATTTAATGCGCCATTAGACAATTTAAGAATGCTCCTTTATTCTTTCTCCAGCTAAATGTATGCAAGGAATATGATAAAAGTAATTGCTACGAAACGTGAACATGTAAATAAATAGAATGAAATAGTTTTTTAAAGACCGGAATTGATTGTCGATGTCCCGTCGACGTTACAATCAAAGCACAGTATAATTACGTGATAATTGATGGTTTATTGTTGTGTCTACTCAAGGCTCAGGCAGGATGTATTAAATAACTTTACGTGCTACCAATGTACAACATAATATGCTGCACTGTGATAGCACGTAAAGTTATTTATTGTTTTTAAAGACATACTATATATTATAAACACACGTAACCTCAAAGTTATTTATTTTTATGTCACGATCAATAACAGAAAATGTTTATTGAGCGAAAAAGCAGTTTATAACGCGTTGTGGTCACTGGAATACAAATTCGTGTTGCGAAAACACTCATTTCACAACACGAATCCTACTAATATTATAAATGTGAAAGTATGTCAGTATGTTTGTTTGTTTTAAATATGTTTGTGTAGCAGCCGTATCGTATAACAAGCCGAATTAGAAAATGGCGCACCTGATTGAAAAACGTCGCCGTTATGTAATACGGCTACCTCACGTGCATCGAGATTGTAGTCGGGATGCGTTCTACAAAGCGGTGTCCAACGTTTAGCTGTATTGTAAGCAAGCAGCAATGTAGGAACACTACAATTGATGTAGAACAGATAAAAAAACTGAAATCTCAAAATTGTTATTTTTTACTTACAAGAAGTAATTACTTGTTGTGAAAATTGTTATAATATCTACTGATCACTTAATTATATTATTATGTAAGCAATAGGTTCTATGTGTTTTAGTCACTATTTATAATTTATTTATTTATGAATCTAAAATAATAAGTCAAAATATTATATGGTACTGATTACATTAATCGTAGGATCATCAGGGGGTTTTTCTTTAAAATGAGATACTACCTACTCTTCGTTACTGATATAAATTATAATCATACTTTGTATCCCAATAATATTGTACGGATGTCCGGCGAATTTAAGAATCTTTGGCCACCTACTATCATTTTCACGTGCGAAATAACCTCTAAAATACGATCACTTGTCTCCAAGGCTTTTCGACTTTTCCGGACTTTACACTATAAAAATTAAGCTAACAATTAAAATTATATTTCAAGTGACTATTTTCACTCATTTTATCACCATTTGTATTAATATTTATTTCACTTTGTTGTAATAGCTTTGACGCTGTTGTAATAGCCAACTGAGACGACACTTTTGATGTCATGATCATGCAGCGCTACTTGCGGGGATATTTGGAACTAAAATTTTGAAAATTCGAAAGCGGCGAATCGACAATGCGCCGTTTTGTATAAGGGCGTCACGGTACAACGCCGCTTTAATGAACGCAAAGTGCGCGTTCAATGCGGCGTGCTTTGTTCCAGCCGCATTGCAATCCGGCTTAACGTGGTGTAGCCGCATTACATAACGGCGTCGATTATAAATCCGTCGCGCCATTTTGTAAAACGGCGTCTTACACGATATGGCTGCGACATTTGTTTATTACTCTTCCACGCAAAAACTACAGAACCGATTTGGATGAAATTTGGCATACAGATAGTATAAAGCCTGGATTATAACATAGGCTTCTTATTATCCCGATTTACACACGAGAACGGGAAGCACTAGTCAATAAATAACTTTACGTGCTACCTCAGCATATCAGCTTTCAATAATCCTGCCTGAGTAGACACAACAATAAACCACATAATATCACGTAGTAGCTGTTATGTTATACAACAAGTATCTGTTTGTAATAATACAATGCAACTTATCAGATTTTTATTAAATTCATATTAAAGTATGCAGTACTGAATATTTTTATCTGCTTTTGTCTGCTGTATGTCTAATCTTCGAACTGAATTGATTGTGACGGTGTTAAGGAAGATAGAAGATGTTATAAGGTGTAACTTAGACTACTTCTGTGTTAGAAAAAATAAAAGGAATTAAATGCACGCAAAAATTCGAAGGCAACCGCTAGTAATAACTACTTACAAACTTTAAAACAAAACACACACACGAATGTAAACAAAACTGCTTATACAAAACAACGTGATCAGTAAATGCTGATTAGTCTTTCGTTGAATTAGTACTTGCATCTCATATTTCTGTACACTGTATTATTACACTCATATTTCTGTGTGCATACAATTAAGTCAATGTGACACTGCAAAATTCAATGAATCAGTAAACAACCAGACTAATTTAGTCATAGAATTTTACCACTGATATTTTTTTATGATCAGTAAGTGTAGTGTTTAAATTATTTTGGTTGTTTGGAGTATGCTAAATAATAATAAAATCAAATATTTGGTTACTTTAAAGAGAGCTTTACAGAAACATCCTCACAAACTTATTGTTTGAAATTTACAACTGCTTCCCATATAAATCCAAACCATTGGTTAAGGCTTTCATTTATAATATTGAAATATCCTACTAATCCTTTCCTACTAAATTATAAATGAAAAAGTTTGTGAGGATTTTTGGATGGATGGATGTTTGATACTCTTTCACGCAAAAACTAGGTACGTAACCGATTTGGATGAAATTTGGCTCACAAAACCTGGAATAAAACAAAGATTACTTTTCATCCAGATATTCCCACGAGAACGGTAATCACGCTGGTGAAAGCGCAGGCGGCCGCTATTATTATAAATGCGAATGAATGTCAGTTTGTTTGTATTACTGTTACTGGTTATTTCTAAGTCAGTAGGCACCACTCTGCTATTCTTAAAAACTTAAATTAATCAACAATGCAATTACATTTTTCGGCTTTTTAGTACATTCAGTTATCTAGTCTAGGTCATTCCGCGAAACAAGTATCGCAATTGGACAACAGTTCCTTCTCGAAATTTCCTAGGGGACATAAATCTAAGACATGAACTAAGTTCTATTTTATAATTTAACAGTCAATCACTATGACATCACGTGATTTTTTTACTGCAAAATATGGTTCAACAGTACATCAATGCTATTATTTTCAAGAATTGATGAACCTTTGAACATTAGTTTTCTACCAATGATTATGTAAGTGTGTACTTGAAGCTTGTTATACGAGTTTACATTGTAAAACTTTTGGAAGACCCTATATATGGGATCTGATTAAATTTGCTATCTCTTTCATTTCCGTGATTTTTCGTGTCTTTTGTCCTACTTGTTAAATGACAATGTGTGCAGTCTGCGTCACATATTTCAACGTAAATAACTATGAAGGAAACATAATTATCTATTATAAAACATTATTAGTATCCATCTAAAGAGAACAGCAAACTTTAATTTCATTAGTAGGTATTAGTAGTATTGGACGACCGACATGTCTAGCGCAGGGTTAGGGATACTTGTCTCCTTCACAGAAGGCGCAGCGCAGGTTTGATTCCCGGACAAGACAAATATTTGTGTGCATCAACATGTCTATTTATCTTTGTCTGGGTATACGCAATGTATATTATGTATGTATCAATAAAAGTGTATAAGTATGTTCCTTTTATCCGTTATCTAGTATAGGTAACTAACATTGGGCTAAATAATTGGTGTGATTGTATGAAGTTGATTTGTAATAAAGTTTTCGAGCGATATCACTACAGACCCTTAGATAGATAGTTTGTTAGTAAAGCACTATACAGAGGCCAACGTATAATGGAAAATCTTGTACACGCTCGTTCGATAGATTAGTTTAATTATAACCTGCTCTTTGTGCGACACTATCTTTTGGAAACTGCTGAAATAGTTTGGTCACATTACTTTAAAAAATGCAAATAAAGTTTATATTTTAAAATGCTTTTGATTTGCGAAAAGGTTAGATATTCAAAAAACTTATACTATTTTTCTTGTTTAATTGTATATTGTTTAGAAATTTTAGATTAAGTATCTCTCATTCCAATTTCTAGTGCTGCGGCGTGAAAGAAACGCCGAACAACATTATAGCTACCATGTCACTATGTCGGGTGTGTAATGTATGACATAAATTTACATGAACTAACGATCAGTTGGTATAATAACATTTCATATAATTTCATTTGACATACCGATCACATTACATAACATACGAATCATATAATTTCATTTACCATAATTTCATTTGATATAAAAATCGAGTGGCCTAATAATTATTTGACCTAATCATTCAATGATATAATGCTTATTTCACAAAACATTCATATAGTCTAATCAACGTTTCACATAATTTTGTTTTAACTAAATTTTTTTATGTAATTATATTTTATTTATAATATATTATTTATAATATATAATTATAATATATAAATTATTTAATTTAATTATACTTTAAATGCCATAAAAACACAAGCCAAGCACTTTAAAAAAATTACAGTATTATGGTGATTTCAATGCAAGCAAGCATGCAATCAAGCATGCAAGCAAGCATGCAGCAGGCAAGTGTTCTGTCACGGCTCCGGCGGTCCCACGCGTGCATATCAACGCAGATGGTTTTAGCTCACCACCGCAGCTTCGGTTTGCTGACCGGCTTCGCCGGCCAGCCTCAGCCGTGGTGGTGAGCTTTAAAACCACCTGCTCCTCTGCACGCGGGCCGCCTCACCCCTCCGCGCCTGCGCGGGCTTAAATTACACTCTAGGGGTAGGGCATACAAGACTACGTGTAGTCGGTTTTTAGGCGATTCGTTTCTGTCACTGACTAGTATGTACTAGACCAGGGGTGCCCTGGTGTCGGGCTCCGCTCCCTCCCCCCACTGTCCCCCTTCCACTGGCTTTTCTGTTTTATGAACGATATTGAGCGATTAGGTAGTTATTTAAATTTTATAACAAGAGTTTATTATTACATATAAAATTAGGTCAAATGATACGTATATAAAATGATAGTTATGTAAAGAAAACATTATATCAAATGAAATTTATGGGATATAAACGTTATGGTAATTAAAAATATGGAAAATAATAATTATAAGAAATGAACTAGAAATATATGACATAATTTATAGGTTAAATAAAAATTATGTCATATATTTTTACGTCAAATAAAAATTATATCAAGTGAACGTTAGTCCCATTGAAATTAGATCAACTGTTCTTATGCCAACCGAATCGCACCCCACTATGTCATATGAAAATTTTCGGAATGGCACAAAAGCAGCAATTGTGGAATTTAAAAAATAATCTAATTAATTTTATTTCATCGCCCATCAATGAAACAAGAAACAACATATATGCCATAATGTTAACACTCACTTCGCTACTGCAGTAGACAATTTTTTTTTTTTTTACAAAATTAGCATGGAGACTGCAGCTTTTAGGAAAACTAAAAGAATGAAAAACAAAACTAAATGCGGGAAAAAACTGCTACACTTCACTTAATCTAACTATTTATTATTATTATTAATTATTTAATTTAATTATAATATTATAAATACGAAAGTGTGTCGGTTTGCCCTTTCTTGACGCCCTAACTAAACTACCAATTGACTTGATTTTTGGCATAGAGTTAGTTGAAAGGGAGGGGTTCAACGCGGGTGAAACCGCGGGCGGAACCTAGTGTTATATCAGTATACTCGTCATGTCATTATGTTAGAAATCCAACACTTTAATGTTATATTTAAGTATTTATCTTAACATAACTCTAGAACGTGACTCTCGACATAGATGGCTAGACGTTTAGGGAAGATGTTATTCGAATGTCTGCGCGTAAAATTCGTATGTGACATGTCAATGCCATCATACTAAAGAGACAAGTTGTAAATAGGCACCGCCGGTGGCGAGAACAAATACGTGGTCCTATTTCCGTGAAGTAAATAAAACTGTAGATTGCATTTACAATTACATTTGAAGCTAAATATTGTATGAAAGTTAAACAAAGATAAACAGCAAAACAAACTTGTAAAACATACTCTCGAAAAACATAACCCTCCTTCTGGCGCAGTCGGGTAAAAATAGAATGCGTAGCGTACGCTGTTTCACGTTGTACTTGTGTTGTAAGTCAATAAAGTCAATATCTGGCTTGTGAATTGTGAACCTCATATTACTACGAGCACACTACAACAGTGTTAGCAAAAACCCTTTGTCAATTTAGGAAGTTTATTCCGCGTCCAAATTGTAGAGCGTGATCGAGTTTGACGCCTGTCGGCCGAACGACAGGACTGACCAGGGACGGACGCCCTCATATCGTGAACAAAACCTTCAATTTATTCCCCAAATCACTTGATTCCATTTTGTATGTCTATCGTTAGATTTGGAGTAGTAAGTACAACTTTACGCAATAATAGTTATTATGTTCGAACTTACTTTTATGTCGAAATAATTACTAACTCCACTGACTAGCGGTGGTTTTAACCTATAACAGCGGTTGCCCGCTATTTTGTCTGCTTGGTCCCTGTCTCGCGTAACGTCAAGTACTCGTAGATAACAATCATTCCCAAAAATATGCTTCTCAAATTAAAAAAGATTTTACAAATCCAATTTAGGCAGTTCCAGAGATGAGCAACATCTCTTTCATCGTCTTTTGCCTCTGAATTTTCTGTGAACAGACTTTAAATGGCTATGAAAATTGCCCTTTCTATTTAAAAGAACAGTAAAATTGTACATTGTCGTTTGGCTACGGCATATTTTACGCGGGCCGCGCTGACAAATATCGGAGCGCCATCGATCAGGCTCACTGGGCCCGAACCGATGTATCGACGACCCGTTTTTACCAGTCCGCCTGTCTGATATGTTTATAACGCGTTACAACATTGTTAAAACACTCTTAATATTAATATAACTTTATACTTATGGTAAATTTTAAATATAAAAATATTGGAAAAAATTAACGGCATTGGACCGGATTTCCAAAGGTCGCGGGTTCAATTCCCGTCTGAGAATTCACTTGTTTTTATATTTAAAATTTACCATAAGTATAAAAATAGCATTGAAAAATGCAAAAATTACAAAATCATAATATAACTTTAGTTTTAAGTTTGCAAAATTTGCAGCCTCATAAGAATCCTTTATAAATCCATTACAACATATTTTGAGAAATCGGAAGCTAATAAAGTCGCAAATAAGTAGAGTTCATTGATATTAAATAAATACGCTAACCTACTTTTATGAAAATACACAGCTATGACTCGGAAAACAATGCTATGTAATGCCTTGCTATTCTAAAAATGGTAAATCACTCATTCCATATTAACTATCTTTCATCCTTTTTTACACCAAAACAATGACTGTGAGATGATTTGCGAGGTGACATTTGAAGTGTTTTGCCCTGGTTTTACCATTATAACTTTTTCATTTTTCATTTTACAGTGCTATTTTTATGTGATTATTTTTAAACAATATCTATTCTAGAAAAAAGCAACCTTTCTCATGTCGCCTTGACGGGAGTTCCCGTCTTAATTGAGAGTCAAAGATCTGTAAAGACGTTTCTTCTGAATGCGAGGATATTTCTCTCATTGATGAAATGACGATGGCCAACACCGTAGACAAGCTGAAGATACTAGAGAATTTCAACGTGTTCTCATAGGTCTCTGTAGCATAATTGGTCGGTGCATTGGGCCGGATTCCCCAGGATGCGGTTCGTGTACCGTCAGGGTGACATGAGACAAGTTGCTTTTATCTAGTATATTTACTTGTGTTTTACCGTTTTCAGAAAAGTAAGGCAGGGTACAAGCCCAAGGTTTTTGACACTTAGTTAAGTCGAGGTTGATCAAATGGTCGAAACAGCACCTTAAAAATTATGCTAATAAATGATGGTATTGTTTGTTCAACAATACAAACTGTTTTGTTTTCTAAAGCCAACTTAAACTATTTATATCTCTTTATAATAACCAATCACAAATTGGAATATTGTAATAGCAACTCATAAAATATACGCGCCTCAGTAAGCAATATTCCATCGGAAACCACTTAAGTATCTCATATCGGATGCATTACTCGCATTAAGTTACACACAATGCAGTGGCTCGAAGTGCATCTACTTAGATGTAACTACTTGCTTCAATAAGATACTAGTTCTCCAATTCGGTACCTGCATCTAAAATTGTATGTTCATTAGTAATACAAGACAGACGAGCTTGGTAGAGCAAATGGTAAGCGCGTTCGGCCTGCATTAAAAATAAGTAAATGCAAAAAAAACCTTATGAGTTTGTTGATGACCAATCTAATTCGAGGGAAAAACAGTATTAACGATGGAGCGGGCTTATACAGTAGGTGCCTATTCGCCATCTTTTTTTTAAATTGACTAAGAATGCAGGTGCATGGAGGAAGTTGCACATTTATTAGGCTGGGGATTGGTGCGATAGTCAGGAATAGTAACCAAGAAAGGATGGTAACCCGAAAGGATGGTAACCCGCAGTGCCTCTGAATATGTCAGCCGTTGATCCTGGCTATATCAGCCGTTAGCATCCACCAATCAGTTTTGGGCTCACGTATGGTTATGGCCCATACCATGTTCGTCTACTTATTCTAATTTCTATTTGTGTAATTTTTATCACAGTCGCTTAAGTCGCTCGGCGAGCTATAGAAGAGGCTATGCTCGGAGTTTCTCTGATCGGATCCAAAACCAGGTGATCCGACAGAGGACCAATGTTATCGACATAGCCCACCGAATTAGCAAACTGAAGTAACAGAGGGCCGACCATATAATCCGCTGTACTGATAACCGCTGGGGAAAACGAGTTCTTGAGTGGAGACCGCGTGTCGGTCAACGTAGTGTAGGACGCCCTCAGACTGAGTCTGGTGGAGCGACGATCTTCGCAAGGTGGCTGGCAAGAGCTGGATGAGAGAAGCCGCGGATCGTGCTGAGTAGCGTGCACGGATATGGGGCACTTGGAGATTCCTAAGTCCAGCGTAGAAGTCGTCATTCATCATCATCAGATCAATTTTTGTCATCATTTAGTAGCAACAAAACTTGTTTAGGTACTCATACACACATTAGTTTATAATTCGACTCATGTAACTTGTCGTTTTCTTTTTGAATGGGAAATAAACTTGAAATAAAAGAGAACTCGCAAACTTCGTGTTGCCGACATCCACGTGTGGTCCAGCGCCGCCACTGATAAAATTCAAATGAATTTATTTCAATAGGATGATGATTCTAATAATTCATTATAGAACGTGTGATTCAAGTGAATGAGATATAGCAAAAAATATCAGCTTTTGAATACCTTAAAAAACTGAACAAGTTCTTTGGAATAGGTTTATTTATACCTTTTATATCTCATGTATTTTTTTCCAAGTTATCGTATATAAATAATGTTCGTTTTATGACGAGCATGTAGGTAATTGGGTTAGAATGGGCTGTGTGACAAGTACGAGATAATGGAATGTTTGGTGATTGATCATAGAGCGTGTGAGTTACAAGTAAATATTTCATACGAAATTGTTATATACTCGTATCAAGATTAGTTGTAAAATATTTGCCAATATAATTTTAGATACTTACAGGCTTTTTGTTTATGTGCAAAACGAATCTGTTTTTTTACCGACTTCAACAAAAAGGAGGGAGGTACTCAATTTTTTTTTTTTGTCTGATGTATGTATACCGATTACTCCGGTGTTGGTGGCCCGATTTTAATAATTGTTTTTTTGTTCGATCGGATACACTGTCAATTTGGTCCCATATAATTTTTACGAAGATCTGGCTAGTAGTTATTTCATAATCTTGAAAAATATCAATCACCTTTTGGCAAGTAGTCGTTTACCTAGATGACATTGTTGTGTATGGGCTGATTTTTAGTGTAAGTAACGGCACATGATGTAACTAAAACATCTGAAATAAAAACATTTTATAAAAAAAAATCAAACCGACTTCAAAAAGTAAAAAATAAAACTTTTGGAGTCGGTGCTAGCTAGCTAAGGCCAAAAAAATATATAGTTAATAGAAGTGCAATGTAGAATGCCCTGGCTGGCACCGACTCCAAAAGTTTTATTTTTTACTTTTTGAAGTCGGTTTGATTTTTTTTTATAAAATGTTTTTATCTTGTTTTAGATCAAGTTTGTGTAAATGCTTACTGATATCTGGAAATAAAATGTAAAAATATAATTAAAGAATTATACCCCTCGGCGACAATTTATAGCCGAAACGGCTTTTGTAGAGGTGTTTGTATATGAACAAAACATTTCTAGTACAAAACTATAAAGTAGGTACTCCTACGCGGACAAATTCGCGTAGGACGGCAGTAGAAAATCTTTACTAATAAAATAAAACTTATATCATTATTGAATTTGAACCTTTTAAAAAGAAATGGTACAAAAGCCAAAGATTTTCTGCCGGCTTGCGTTCATTTTCGCGTCCATAGCTGTTGGCCCGTATCACACGCGGATAGTTCGGGGTGCCGTAAGCGCCAGTGAGATAGACTTAGGCGCTAAACCACCAGCCTGCGCCTATCGGGGGCCCACTTGCCCGGCTTACGTGCCCGCAACGAGGGTCACCATGTTACACTTCCAATTCAAACTCATTTGAGTATTAACACTTAGCTTGCTAGGTACTCATCCATGAATGACCAAAACCAGTAAAAAAATTTGAACATCCTTTTTTCCTAACGGCGCATGTCAGCAACACTCGTAGAATGTCAAAGAAACTACCCGATCAGTAGATTTAGCTTAAGCGGCTTTTATCGACAATCGATAAAGCGTATCAGCGGTATTAACAAGACAGCAACATGTACCTGCGTACATAAGCGCGGTATTTATGCTACGCCAGCAGTACCATTATATAAAGTTATTTTGCAGATCACTTCTAAATCAGCAGTGTAATGAGTTTCGTATTCTTAAAATGAGTGTCGCCACCGAGTAGTACCGATAACGAGAGTATTCTCACAAATTAATAAATAGTTACTTCGTAACAGTTAGACCACTCTATTGGTAAAGTTCGTACTTGCATTTTATAATAGCCTACTCTTTACAGCTGCGCGCCTCGGCGCGCGAAAATATACCGTGTTAAGCGTCAAATGCGTATATTAAAAACCATTGTTCCTCGTAAAATCAAGGAGCAGTATAAGAACAATTACCATTTATTGTTCTCATACTGCTCATTGATGCCAGTTCAGGATACATTTCAATATAACATCTTGACAGAACAATAGTTTAATACTGATATACAGAAAGTTTCTTGCAACAAAAAACTTACTAGAAGTATTGAAAAAAACAAATAATAACACCTACGTATAATAATCTTCATGGAAAAAAAACTTTATTGTATAAGTATTGTCCCTCACTTAATAAATATCTTGCCAATGGAAATACAAAATAAAATAAATACTAAGAACCTAAAAGCTATTTTATTGATAAAATCAGAAAACATCTTAAACATAAAGAATTAAAATAATAAATAAGTTTTTGCTTTGCTAAATGGATCGTCCTGTATTTACGCTTACTGCAACAACAACAACAACAAAAAAACTTGTATTGTACCTATCTATCGGACTGCGCTATCGGCACGGTCCGCCATCTGCTGTCTTTGTCTATCTATACTATAGAATCAATAGTAGTCTTAATATTTCACTATGGTTAGTAATTTTGTTCGGTTTTTAAAACATACGTAGGCACTTGATTTGTTGTAAAATATAAATATGTTGTAGTAAAATAATTTTGTAAGTACTTAGGCTTTTTAAAATTATGTTAATCGAGTATGTAGTGATGATGATAGTGTACGAATAAACCTTTCTGGTTTCGGTTACACTACATAGCATAAGAAATAAAAATGTAAATTTATTGTTAAATAAATAAAAAATAATAAAAAGCGGGCGTAAGCTTGCTATTGGTTCACAGCTTCGGGCGGTCGCATGACCTTAAAGCAAAAGCAATAGCGCTAGGGCTGCCTCTTTCGAAAAAATAATTTATTTTTCTATGTTGGTGAATTAAGAAAACGTTATACGTTTTAATTTTAGTTGATGAAATAGGTATAATAAAGTACAAAGTACAAATACAGCAAAGTAGAAAGCCTTCTTTCTGGGCCCGGACAAGACAAGTAATAAATTGGTGTGTTTGAACATGTCTTAATCTGGGTGTTGTAGGTATACATATGTGTATTATTGTATGTATGGAATAGTATTATGTATGTATTTACAACAAAAAAAAGTTTACAAATATGTTTATTCATCCGTTATTTAGTATTTATAACAAACGTTCTATAAACCTAAACCTAAATAAATGGTTCGGTCAAAAGCTACAGCTACAGCTATACATATATGTCTTTCTTCATTCGACATAAGACGTTCGGCTAAGTTCACACGACCGCGCGGTACCTCGCGCCGCCGCCGGCGGAAGCGCCGCGCCGCGCGGCCGAGATGTTCACATGATAGAATTTTAGAGTAGCGCTGCAGTCTACGGCCTGACAACTTCAACATTCGAAAATGAACTCTAGTACTATGGACATAATTGTAGTTCCTCAATATTCCGCAGGACTTCTTTCGTGGCGATGACTCTATTTTGTCTGTAATTCTATAAACCAGATGATTGAATAAATAGACGTAATTGAGTATCAAACATCAGAGTTTTCAAAAACTTTCCGATTTATAATACACTAGCGGCCGCACGCGGTTATACACGCGTGGTTCCCGTTCCCCTGGGAATATTGGGAAAAAGGAGCCTATGTGTTAGTCTACTACTTGAAGTAGTGCATTCCAAATTTCATACAAATCCGGTTAGTAGTTTTTGAGTGAAAAAGGAACAACAAATAAACAAACAAACAAACTGACATACCTACTTTCGACATATTTGTACGATCGAAACTTGCAAATAGATAATTATTTAATATAATTATTGTGATCAAATATCTTTATCGTTTATTTTAAAAGTTTATTATACAACGAAAATAATGATTTATGTAGCTTTCTTCGTCAGTTAAGTACGTAAAAGAAAAAAGAAAGATCCTTGTTTCTCCTCTTGCTCGATGTACATCCCGGCACCGTACATAAATTTCCAGAAACAGAAACCATTGTCAATATAACACTACGAAATAATATAAGTAATATAATCGTGATCGGTCCCGAACGGTCCGACGGGCGAGCGCACACAGTTACGTACGTGCCACTGCTGGCGGCAACCCTACTGAATTTGGACACTCGAATGTCCGACGGCCGGTAGGCAATTATAGCGCGTAAGTATACTTGGAGTGAACTAGGCCTGGTATTGTGACGTTTGTTATTAGGATTTGGTATCGTATGTATCTCATCCAAAGGGTTGAAGCGTCCAGCGTCCACTTACCTTGTACTATTCATCTGCCAAAATAAAAAGTTACGAACTGTTTTGGAAGTAAATTATATACAGAACATACTTAGTTGAAATAATATAAGCAGTAAGTATCAGACAGAAGACAGAAAGTCTCGAATCTTTTCGAGAAATGGTTACCCTACCTTCAATAGATATTTGGAGTTGTGTGTGGACATGCCGATAATTCTTAAGCACACTGGTGAAATGGGTTCTCTTCTTATTACACTGTATTCCGCGTTTCTAGATAAGCTTTATAGAAAACCGGAATAGTTATATACTACATTACTTATTATGATTAAATATGGCATTATTGCAATAACTGCGTGTCACTAGTATTTTTTTGACAATGAATGAACTTCCGTACAATAATGTAAGTAAATTATTTTTAAATCGAATAAGGTGCAAAGTGCAATCCCTAATAGTAAAACAAAATTATGGCGAAAATACTATGAAAATGTTCTAGAAACATTAACATTATTTACCCCCAGCACTCAGTCATATCCTTACAATAATCCGCTCCCGGTTCGCTCGGTGTATTTTTACTGATAGAGAAATGACAAAAATAAGAAAATGCACTGAAATGGTAGTGAGCTATGTCCAAATTATATTAATTACTAAATACCACTCTATGACACATTTGACCGGGATAAAAACGAATTTATGTTTGAATGCAGGCTTTAAAATATCTGTGTACCAAACATTTAAAGCCATGTTTATGAGTAACAGATATCCAAATATTGAAACATCCAGTTAGTAGGATAATATTTATCTAGTACTCGTATTTGATAATATATTGACATTACTTTTCTTTCAGTTTCATTTAGCACCTTATCTGAATTTCCTTACAGAAAAATAATCCTGTAATTAAAAGAAAATTTGAAAGGAAAATCGAACCTCAATTCAATCGCAGTGCACCTGTTCAATTAATTTAATCAAAACAGACATCCGCTTCAACTTATCAACAACTCCCTCTCGCAAATACCGTTTACTTTGAATTTTCTCTTATTTCCCCGCTCTTTTGCCCAACTCAAATGAAGGATGAATCTCTTTGATGCAAACATTAATTGATCTCAAAATAAATCAAGAATCTACCGTGTATACCCTTGGCGTTCACGATATCAATTAAGGTAATAAAATTAATTCAATATCAAATAAGGGACTCCCTAACTCATGAAAAACATTGAACGTTTTTCTTACCGTTTAATCTGCTAGTTAATGTAAGTTTCCATTTTTATTCACAAAATACCGAACAATTCGAAGATCCAACCTTTAAAGGTCAAACGCAACCGATCAGTTTTGCCATGATTTCTTATTATTATTAGTTTAAGGCGATTAAAGGTTGGGCTAAAGGTCAGCCTGAGGTCAATAATTACATTGTGGTATAATACAGATCAATACTTCGAAACGAGTCAATTACGAATTTAGTACTAATAAAGGAGCAAACTTTATGGTTCTCCACTTACTGTAATAGTTCTAAGTAACTATTAACGATAAATGAATCGTGTTTTCAGTAGGTACAGTCACGAGCAATGAAAAGTACACTTTTTTATGAACAACAGGTAGACTCTTAACCTTCATCATACCTGATGTTAAATATTGATAAGGCTGAAGATGGAAACGAGCCTCTCCGGAAATCCTCAATCACTATGGAACTGGCTATCTTATCTCTAGCTGCCGGAACATAACAATGCTGAAAACATTGTTGTTATGGCGTCAGACTTAGATAAAATGGTGGAGCTAGCCAGGTCTGCCAGGTGGACTTACAATCACTCCTACCACCAACCAAACCGAATACAATAAGTACCCTCGCTGGGAATCGATCTCGGGACCCCTGGGTCTGATACTGGTGGTTGTTACTACTAAACCAAGGAGGCGGTTAATTACACTATACAGCCTTATCGCATTGACACACACGGAAAAAAAGCCATTCATAATATAATATTGTAATGTGGCAAGATTACTAAGTGTTTATATGTTATTGCACGTGACTGTAAATTTGTAACAAGAGAACCTAATTTTGTCACCGTCTCAATTGTCCCAAAACAATATAAAAAGAAAAGGTGAAAACAAACGAATATTTACGACACATTTTATTATTCTCATTTTCCATTTTGTACATTAATGAAATTTTTCCCATCTACGAATATGAAGTAAAATGAACGTTATCCACACTGAAATATGGTGGGTCATACGTTCTCGTCGTTCCGTTGTGTAATTGACTTTGGTGTAACGAAACGTCATACAAAATGTTTAGTGTTTGTTTATATTTTGGTAATGGTATGTTTAATCACAATAAAGTAAAAAAAACAGAAAGAGTTTCATAGCTTCATATGTATGTGCTCGGATTGTACAAATAGTCTAGGCCGAGTGTTCATGAATAATCCTATCTAGTATTATAAATGCGAAAGTGTGTTTGTTTGTCCTTCCATCACGCCCTAACTCAGCAACCAATTGGCTTGATTTTGGCATTGACTTAGTTGGGGTAAGACCGCGGGTGAAAGCTAGTTAATGATAAATTTCGACGATTGTAGATCAGTGGATAGAGAAGCCGCATACCCGTCGCTGTCGCGGATATAAGATAAGATAATATTTATTTATTTTCAGTAATATGGTACAATTAGATATTTTATAATAATAGTCACCAGCATATTTCCAGCGGATTCGAACCAGCGAACCAACAGATTCGCATCCCGTCTAAGAATAACTGTGAGCCGTGTCGAGTTTTCTAATATTTTTCTTTTAAAATCATTTATGAAATGCAAAACTTAAAGATCGCAAATAATCAATGAATACCTTTTTTATGAAATCTATTGTAAACAGTCATACATAAGCAGCAAAATGACGATGGTGGAACTTAATCAATTTCGCCCTAGTCGGTCATGGTGTACTTACATCTTCAAAAATAATGTCTGTCGTGGACTGACTTCCCGTGTGGAAGGATAAGGAGATTTATTGGTTATTTCTTATTTATTTAATAAAAACAAGGAGCTTACAATTTTCTTTTTACATTACTTCCTTCATCTTATAGTAATACTCTTATGTTATATTACTTATAATAGTTATAATCAAAATATTAAAAAAAAAATTTGACTATAACTATTATAAGTAATATATTATTATTATTTCTTTAAAATGCAACTGAATCATAAATTATACTTGTAAATTAATTTATATTTTGCAGCAGGTGTTTCTTTAATAATACCTTAAATCTATCTTTACAAGTTTCATGTCTTATATTCGTTAGCAAACCATTCAGAAAGGAGGGTAGGCGTTTTTTACCGCGCCGTAATAATGGACTGGTACAATCCATGCGGGCCCAATGCGGTTTGGTGCCTCTTTGACTGAAACAGCTGGGACCAATCACTTGACGTGCGTTCCGAAGCACGGAGGATCTCGAAATAGTATATTTTTGGTCATCCATAGCGTGATCGACCATTACGAAACGAGCGCGAGAAACATTGCGCCACCAGCTCGTCATGGTATGTATGATCAATAATTTTGTTTCTAATGGTTGCAGGCTATTACCCGCCAATCCTGATCCGGCCCACATGGTGGTCTATCATCAATAAGAAAGTCCTGTCTGAATATCACCAACCAATTTTTATTGGTATGACTAAAGCAAACTGGATCGCAAACGAATTACCTAGTTCATAATAACCAAAAAGGTCGTTTGTTTTTGTCGTTCCAAGAACTATGTGATAGGCTTAGATACAATGTTTGTAACGTGAAATAATGTTTGTGCTTTTATTTTCGTGTAATAACAAACGTCAAATTGCTTTTATTGACGATCGGTGGGTGAATCTAAAATTCAATACTTACTCACAAAAACTTTAGTGATTTGGACACTAAGCTTTTGAGGCTTCGATAGAATCAAATAGAGTTATTATAGTATTTTCTATTAAAAATTATCACTTAAGGCTCTATAAGACTGAAGCGAGATAGTAATGAAAAAACGACCCGCGTGGGAGCGAGGCGGATTTTGCAGATTAGGCTAAAAACCACAAAATCACTTCTTAGTAAATAACACAAACCTCCTTTGTGAAAATCACTGGCCACATATGTATAGTTTTTTTTTAATTTATGTTTAAAGATTATCTGTCACTTTTTTTTTGCAACATTGGACGTCTCACGCAAAGAGTATGTAATCACTACGTTTTAGTCTCACGGGAAGCTTTTCGTGCCATGATTTTCTATGATTATCAACTATTGCGAGAGAATAGACATATTACACATCGAGAGATACAGGCTGAACTAAACATTGGATCACAGGCAGTTTCACCATCCTGCATGAACACCTTAGAGTTAGGAAGCTTGCTTTGCGATTATAAACCTCATTTTCTCACCGATGAGCAAAATTGCCGTCGTGTTGATTGGTGCAAATTTATGTTACAAAAGTTCGAAGTTTGAAGAGAACGATTTGCCCACAAAAAATGTTCGCGGTCGGAGAAAAAAATGAAGCGGTTTTTTTTCGACACAGTGGACCAGTAGCAATAATACCGCTAAAAGACAGTAGAACAGTTACTAGTAATTGGTGTAGCGAAGTTTTTCTGCCTCAAGCTTTCGGGGAGTTGGATAGTGAGCGCCTAAGGAGCTGCATCCGTGGCATGCTTTTTCACCAAGATAACGCCGCTCACACTTATGCATTCGTGTAAAAATAAGTGTAATAATAAATAAGCAGTGCTAAATTTTCCCCCAAAAAGCATTTTTTTTTACAGTGACAAAAAAAAATCGCATGGAGCTAAATTTGGGCTGTACGGAGGATGGGGTAACATTTGTACCCCCGAAGTTGTCAAATAGTCCATGGTTCTACAAGCTGGTATAACCATGGAATATTTGACAACTTTTTGTCACGGTAAAAAAAAATGCTTTTTGGGCGAAAATTTAGAACTGCAGACGAGGCCGTCGAAGAATTTCGGTGGTTATTTTTCGACCTCCCGCAAGACACGTTTTATAATGCATAAGTGCATTGGGATTGGAGGGGGATATATTGAAAGACTGTAAATATATTTTTGGATTTGCCCACGTATAGTCTAGAGCTGTCATCCTGCTTTTTTAGATTTTTCCCAAAAATGAAAGATTTTATAAATGCTGTCACTTTAACAACGCAGAAGAAGCTGTGATGGCTTTCAATCAGTAACCTAAAAAACAAGCCATATAAGATCAGTGGTCATCATGCTTTAAAAAATGGCTCGACCAAATAAAATAGTGTTTAAAATACATCTTGTTTTGGTGAAATGATACGCAAAGTTTTCAGTGTACAAAGTACATACTTTTTCCGTATCTTGTTTCCTTCTCCTTATTTTGCTATTACGATAACTGTTGTCATTATCAAATATAGATAGATAGAAATAGAGCCGAACAATAATGTTTAGTAGCTTGACCTCATTTAGGGCCCATGCACGCCGCGTCTTTTAAACACGCCGTCGATTTTCGCGATTCAAACGCGATACACACGTACGTCAAACTGCTATGTATGAAAAAAGCAAAGATAAAAGCGCGCCGGCCGTCGACGCGCGTTATAATATCCGCGTAGAACGGCACGATTTAAAAACGCGGTGTGCATGGGCCCTTACATCTTGAATATAGAGGTAACGGACACACGTAGAGAACGTTTCGGATATTTTACTAAAATTCGAGCATGTAGACATATCTCCTTAGGTACACAAATGTTAATTAAAGCAAAATGTTATTTTTTCGTATCTCGCTTTTTATAGCAACAATGGCTCGGCAGGTGAGAGGTAATAAACAGAATGGCTTTGTCCTTATAATGAGCTTCACGGAAGGACTTAGCCGTGCAAATATAAATAAACAGTCGTTGTATTGTCTTTGGGACTCGCCCTTTGAGTCCCCGATGACTCCCGTTTCGCAGATGTTTTAATAAGTTAATTATTGAACTTGTAACCTACTAATATTATAAATGCGAATGTGTGTGAGGACTTTTTAATGTTTGTTACTCGTTCACGCAAAAACTACTAAACGGATTGGTTGAAATTTGGTACACAACTTGATTAAAATATAGGTAGGATACCTTTTATCCTGATATTCCCACGGGAACGGGAATCAAGCGGGTGAAACCGCGGGCGGCCGCTGGTTTAATATATTGAATGGGGACTGTTGGTTAGTTAATTAGATTTACATACCGTAATTAGGGGTCAACAAACCTTTTTTGAAGGATTGTCTCTAGAGATTTTGATAGTAGGTTAGACGACCTTGCGTGCAAATACATATAAATTAACAGTCTTCGGGGCCTGCCTGTTGAGCCCCCGATGACGACTCCAGTTTCGCAAAGGTTAAGAGTAAACCTCACAGGCGAGAGGATAGAAAAATTCCTATACAAAGTAAACAAAATCATCGTTTCGTAGTCCCCTGTTTTCTCCTCCAAAATTGGAGTTATTAAATAATTTGTTCATAAATACATTCAGAAAGGCTTTGGCTGCGTCTCTATGTTTTCCTTTTTTGCAGAAATTATTTAACAAAAGAGGTATGAACTTTCAAAAATCTATTCAAACTGGCCAATTTAATAGATTTTCGAAAGTTCCGTAACTATCCAAAACCATTCTTCCAAAACTTTCCGTATAGCGTCCTATTATATTGGATGGCGATCTCATAGTTAATTAGGTTTACATGTTATTTATAGTTTTATACTTTAAAAGTATTGTACCTAGGGATTTTGATAGTAGGTTAAGACCCAATTGTGACCACTTTCATTTAATCCTTATTTACAATAATGTTAAGAGTCGTAGTGGCCACAACTGGGTCAGTGATCAGTGCCAGAGCTTCGTTAGGAGTTACATCGCTATGAGTCGTGTCATGAGTTCGATCTCCACAAGCAAGTTGTGAACATGAGTAACGTGATGAACATTGTATTTATTATGTGTCTGAGTATTTTATCTGCTTAGTACATTTGATTAGAATGATATGGATTGGACCATCAAAACACCATAAATATTTATTTTACATTGGCATTTCAGATCAACTTTCGATTTCATAATCAATATTTATGTAAAATAAATGACTTCAATTAGAAAACTGCATGTTTTCAACGAATGAACCATTTAATAAGCATGAAAAAGAAATTTTAAAAGTATTTTAAAGTAAAACGATATTTCACAAGCTACAGAGTAATGCTGTTGTTACTGTTTTTATTAAATCAGTCCAGACAACGATCGCAAAACCTGACTGAGTTCAATATATAAAATTTATTGAAGTCGTAAAATTGATGATTAGTTGGTTTCGTATATTTCGTCACGGCATTTTGTAATAAAGGGCATTGTTATACTTTGATCTCGAATTTCATTGTCGCTGACTAGAGGCATTCCAGTTCGGATATTATTAGCAATATAACAATGACCTCTATTGTCATTATAATTTTTGCCGTTAATCATTTTTAGAAGCCTGGAGCATTCTAAACTAATGCAATAATAATGCTAATCCTAACTAATATTATAAATGTGTGTGTTGTTTGTCCTTCCTTCACGCCCTAACTAAACTAAGCAACCAATCGGCTTGATTTTTGGCATACAGTTGAGTAGTTGAAAAGACGCAGAATAAAAATAGGCTACTTTTTGTCCCGATATTCCCACGGAAACGGGAACCACGCCTCTCAAGGTCACAGCGCTCTGTGCAAAAGCCTGATTCGCTGTTGGCTGTACTTCTAAAGTTTGTCATGAAACTTTTGTTTTTTTGGAACGAAGTTACTTATCGCGCGCTGCGAAAGGGGGCTAGACGGAAAAAATTAAGACCAAAAGTTGTAACGACACTTTTTATGTCATTGACCTATTTTTGAACAAAGCACGCACATACGGTACATCTATTTTGTCAAGTTTCGTTATTCGAGTCGGGGAGGTTCAAACCTCGAACTTGCAAGTTTTGTTTTTCTTTCTTCTCTTCTGCGGATTGTCTAAACTTCAATTAACGTTAAGTCGGGAAGTTCAAAACCTAGCAGTGAGTTTTTTTTTTGGAACGAAGTTCCTTATCGCGCGTTGCGAAAGGGGGCTAGACGGAAAAAAAAAAGACCAAAAGTTGTAACGACACTTTTTGCTGTAGTTGTAAGCCGTGCGGCGTGCGCGTGTTTCTCTGTCTGTCTCTCTACGTTCCATCCGGGTGTCCCTTGACACCTCTCAAGTTGTTTTTTTTTTATAAAACAATAGTTTTAGACGAATACCTGATTGCTGCTCGCCCTCGCAGCATGTTTGTTTGTTTTGGTCTGGACGTTTTCTAAGTAGGTAGGTTTAACTATGGTTTGCTCTTGATCCCAAACAAGCCCTGGGACTTGTACTATTTAGTATTCTGTGCCCAGGGGCTAAGACAGAAACACGATGGATCGAGCTAACCCAGAAGGTACTTAACTTCTTGTATAAACAAGATCATACATATTATGCACTTTGTATAAACAATTGTATCTAAAACGAGTTCTCTTGGTGCTATTATTAAATGAGGTTGATTGAATTGCCATCAAAAAATGTTAAAAAGAGGAATTTGCCAAACTTATACTCTTCGATTTTATTTTGTAGTCTTTGTCTACTCTTTGTTTTCTTCAAAGTCATATGTTTGTATTGTAATATCTTTTGATTCTATTAGGAACTAGTAACTAGAATTTCGCCTAAAATTATCTGCTGAGTCAGTTTAATTACAAGACCGATTAACTTATTGAACGGTGTAGACCTACAAATGGATAATATATAAAAGAAAACCTTCAAAGTAATTATTGATGTATCAAAGTTTGATTTGTCTGAAAGTCAGGGTAAGGTCTTTACATAGCTTACAAGGTGAGGTGACAAGGGCGACTTCAACTTGAAGCCATTTTATTGTCGATTATAAGTTTGACCAAGATTCTAGGTAATTACGTGCAATTATGGCTGAATCACATCATCATATTAAACACAGTTGTTAGCTTTTATTCAGATATTTACGATTTATCACTTATTAATTACTAATATTCAATTGTCAGTAACCACAGATATCGGTTATTCGATTCACCCAATCATTATTCATTAGAGTTAGTCTGAGAAATTTAAAAACAAAAGGATAATCGTAAAAAATGGCGGGATTGCTGCTCGAGACGTCAACGCTTACGCACACAAAGTGTTCCTGTGCTCCAAGTGCGAAACGAGTATCCAAAGTTGTGAAATAAGTTAAGAGTCCTAACGTAAGTAACGTTTTGTATTGATTTGTAATTGATAAAACTGTTTATTGATCAATATATGTGTTTGTAAAGAATTAAGTCTGTCTTTCTCTTACAAAAATCCCTTATCTGGACTGAACGATTACAGTTCAGAAGTAGGATCTTAAGGAAATTTATTTTATAATTTTCTTTTCACGTCCACGGTAGCCATCCTTGCGATCAATTTGTATTATTCTAATACAAACGTGGTTTATGATCATTTAATAAATACCACCACCGCCATAAACTAATAATTTTATTGCTGGTATGAACTACTGATTCAATAAAAAAAGAAAGATTTTTTTCAGTATCAGTGTAGTGGAAAACGTATGAAGTTTAACTACCATCATTTTTGTGCCAATTTTATTGCCAGCTTTATTACAGTCTATGTAACATTATTTCTTTTCATTTTACAAATATGTTTGGAAAACGGACATTTTAAGAAAAACAACCACCGTCCTTTCATTGCTTTATAATTTTGTGCTAGCCTATATGAGTTTCTCATGTACAATGTGGAAATAAAAAATACAAGTTTGGAATAAATCTGATAGTCGTTTGTGATTCAAAATTAATGTTTTATAGGATTGTTCTTTTCTTTCTGAAATATGTGTGTTTAATAGAATTGTCTGTCTATACTATGTACGACATATTTTTTAATTAACATTGCTGAATGTGATTCGGTATGGAATTTTGGTAGTTTACCTGCTTTAAGGTTGAATAAAGTAGGTTACTATTCAGGGTTAAATTAATAGGTAGACATGCTCACTATCACAAAGTGTTGCATAAACTATATCTGAATTATTGTGTCAGTGTGTTGTTGCAAGGAATAGAAACGTATTCAAATATTGATCCATTTTATATATATTTTATAATCTCTAGTAACAATCAGTGCCTCTTAATCTCTAGTAATTTACTATACAAGTAACCCGTGCATCATAACTTCATTATTTTTGTTGTATACAGGCACTAAGCTCCTAATGTTGAAAGTTTCAGTTAAACACGCATTATGGATAATGTGGAGCGCAGTCGAGGAGAAGGACTGCTACTCAATAGGTGGGTAATGAGATGCCCAGGTATGAGGGCGGTGAAACGCTCAGGTTGGAGAGCGGAGGGACACCCAGGTTGGAGGGTGTGGAGACGCCCAGGTATGAGGGCAGTGAAATGCTCGGGTTGGAGAGCGGAGGGACACCCAGGTTAGGTTAGGTTAGGTTAGGTTCGGCAGGCTCCCGTGGCAGTTTCTGGTCTGCTATCGGCCTGTCCCCAGGTGGTGGATAGGGGAACGGTTCCCAGATATGGGGGCTACCGGCTTGCCGGCGCGAACCAAAACCAGAGCGGAGGGGACCTCTTCGGCGCCTCGGAGTTATTTTGAGTAGCGGCAATGGGTCGTTGTGGATGGGGCCTATTTATAGCCCAGCGGTCCGTTTTCAGGACGTAGGTCGAGCATACCGGAATCCTGTACGTGGTGCAGGGCCGGGGGCCGCCACTTCAGGTGGGGGCTGCGTGGACGGATACCACTATAAAAAACCAAAGTTGTAAGGGATCTGTGCACCTCACCCTTTCAAAAAGAGGTCTCACAAAACCAAATGGGTATGGCGACTAGTAAAGAGATACTACCCCAGGAGGGTACCAACCGCTCTGCGGTTGGAGAATCCCTCTCCGATGCTTCGGTGTCGGGCTGCCCCACGTACTCTGGGGGGGGCAACTACCGCCTTCAGGACAAAGCACTGAGTCCGAGCAAAAACTGTGCCAAAACGCTTCTCCATGAAGCTCGTGATAATGTTGCGCTTTCTATCAGCGCCTCGATTGATGAAGTCGATATGTTATCGACAGAGGAAGAAGGTAGGGTCCTTCGCTCTGCTTGTTCGTTCCGGAGTCTGGACGCCGATGACTCCAATAGGAAACGACCTCGTAAAGACGATACATCCGAGTCTGACACTGATAAGGAGACAAGTATCAACACACCTAAAGTGGCCAAATCCCGTATGGGACGAGGCGGACGTCCACAAACGATCGGTGCGCATGTTGGTCTGAAGGAGGCCAAGCTAGAGCTAAGGCGCCTTGAGTTGCGTGATTTAGAGAAAATGGCCAATCGTTCCACAGCCGATTCTCGATCGCGGTCGGTAGATGGTGGCACTTCTCACCAACGTGCAGCATCTACCTCAAGAGAGGATGTTGATTTTACCAGACACTCCTTTCTGGTCTCGGCGGATCCTGTACTGGAAAAAGCTTACTCGAGTATTGACGCAATCCAGCAGGTGTCTAAAGTAAGCAAGGGTCTCAAAGGTACATGCCAACGAGCCCTCCATGACGCTGTTGACTCACTTAAAAGAGCTATCGAAACGCTCTCAGCTCGTACCACCTCCGAAGAATTGCGCCGGCTGCAAGCTGACAACATACGACTTTCACATCAGGTCGAACTGATGCGCAAGGAGATGATCGCGCTGCGTAAATCCTTCTCGGAGCGTAACACTCACGTCGAGCAACCTTCGACATCAAGTGACAGATCGTACGAAGAAGAGTTGAAGCGCTCAATCATGTGTTCGGTCGGCACCATGATTAACGCCAGATTTGAGGGACTCCAAGAACGGCTACTTCCTGAAAAGAATAGACGGCCACCACTAGCAGCAGATAAGAGAAAGGAAAACGCTGTGACTTTTGCTGGTGTAGCAGCGTCTGCCCCTGCAACTAAACCTGCCTCGGGTAACAAGTCGTCGCCCCCAACAACTGGGGCAACCCTTAATACCAGCCAAGCTACGCCACCAACGGCTAATGATGAGGGATGGACTCAAGTACCAAAGGGGAAAAAGCAAAAGGCGAGCTGCTGCAAAAGCTGCCAAAGATGCTGCTGCCTCAACCCAAGCAGTTCAAGATACGGTAAAACCCTCATCAACCTCTGCCAAGGGTAAATCGGGACCAAATCCCAAGCAGAAGGCATCCAAGGCCTCTTTAGGGCCAACACAGAAGAAGAGTAAGCTCAAGCCTCCACGATCATCGGTGGTGGTAGTGTCGGTATTACCCGAAGCTGCAGATAAGGGCATGACATACGCCCAAATCATCGCAAAGGCGCGTCAAGAAGTCAACCTGCACGCTCTGGCTATTGAGGGCGTCACTATAAAAACGGCGGCTACTGGAGCCAAATTGATGGAAATCTCGGGAGCAAACAGCAATCCTAAAGCTGACCAGCTTGCGGAGAAATTAAGACCGGTTCTGTCCGGCATTGCGATGGTATCAAGACCCATGAAGTGTGTGGATATACGAGTCAACGGGTTAGATGACTCTATTGTACCATCTGAAGTAGCGGCGGCAATTGCTAGCAAAGGTGGTTGTGAATCGGAACAGGTAAAGGTCGGGGCCATACGTAATGGTCCTGGTGGCGTCGGTTCTGTGCTGGTGCGGTGTCCGATAGCTGCGGCCAAAACCATTGTAGAGTCTGGTAGAATTCTCGTTTGCTGGAGCTCTGCAAGAGTCAAGCTGCTGGAGCCCAAGCCGTTGCGATGCTATCGTTGCATGGGCACGGGGCATACTCGCCCGAAATGCCCGGCCTCAAAGGACCGCAGTACCATGTGCTTCCGATGTGGTACAGAGGGCCATAAAGCTTTGGACTGTAAAGTCAAAAAACTTACTTGTGCTGTTTGCGCTGACGCAGGGCGTCCCTCCGGTCACATCATGTGTGGCAGGAAGTGTACACCACCGAAGTCGAAGGGAAAAGGGGCTCCGTTGACCCAAGCCTCTCCCCAAACAGCTCCTAATGCTGTGGAAGAAGCAGAACTAATGGATGATGAACAGACGACAGCCAACTAACTTCCTCCAGGCTAATATCAACCATTGTGCTGCTTCGCAGGACATACTCTTGCAGCACATGGCAGAATGGAGCATCGACCTAAGTGTTGTCTCCGAGCCGTACCGAATCCCTGCAAACACCTCGTGGGTCGGTGATACTGTTGGTACTGTTGCCATAGTCGTTCCTAACAACTCAAGATCTCCTCTTGTAGTTCGGGAAAGGGGTTGCGGCTATATCTCGGCTATTTATGATGGGATTGGCATTATTGGGGTTTACTTTTCTCCAAATGACAGCGTAGCGGAGATGGAGGTTTGGCTGGATGCCCTTAGTGCTGCCCTAGGTAGATTGTCACCAACTCCAACTCTTGTGATGGGGGATTTCAATGCGAAGGCTCCGGCGTGGAACTCCCCCGTCACAATTGCAAAGGGTCGTTTAATCACAGACTGGTTTTCTGCAGCTGGTCTATGTGTTGTCAACAAGGGTAATACATTCACCTGCGTGAGAAGGCAGGGGGGGTCAATAGTGGACCTAACGTTTGCTACCCCTGCCCTTGCCTCGCGCATCCCGGATTGGCGAGTCTTAGTAGAGAGTGAGTCTCTTTCGGACCACCGCTACATTCGTTTTACTCTGTCTTCAGAGAGTGGCCCTCTTACTCTATCCGCGTACCTCCCCGACAGAACAACAATTTCAAACGTTGGAAGATCAAAAAGCTCGATGTAGCAATGGTTGAAGAAGCGGCCATTGCAGCAGACTGGTCCTACCCACCAAATATTGCTGGCTTACCCGTGGACAGTCAAGCTGAACACTTTCGCTCTGCACTGACATCTGTGTGTGATGCGGCCATGCCGCGAGCGAGGCCATACAATGGGCCAAACCAGGTGTATTGGTGGTCACAACTAATAGAGGAACTGCGCGCTGCCTGCATCTCTGCGCGGCGTGAGTACTCCCGGTGTCGACGTCGTAGGCACACCTCAGAAGAGGAGGATTGTTTGTATCGCGCCTTCAGGGAAGCTGCTGTGGCCCTACAAAACACCATCCTCAAGGCCAAAGAGACGTCACGGGGGGAGTTCATTAGTGAGCTTGAGAGAGATCCATGGGGACGCCCATACCAAATGGTGCGTAATAAAATGCGTCGACAAGCACCCCCCACGGAAACTCTAGAACCGGAATTTCTGTCGTCTGTAGTTTCAGGGCTCTTTCCGAATCGCCCAGAAGACGGCCCACCTATCTTGGTACCTTCTACAAACGAGTTGTCCTCGCCCACACCTCCAAGTTTCCACTTTCCCAGGATAACCATGAGGAAGTCAAAGTTGCTCTGGACCGTTTACGCACATGGCGGAAAGCACCTGGTCCTGACGGTGTCCCCGGAAAGATTCTTCCGTTGGTCATTCGACAGCTAGGAGGCCGTATCCTGGACCTGTTAAACGCTTGCCTTGAGTCCGGACACTTCCCCACTATTTCGAAGAACGGCAGGCTTTGCCTAATACAAAAGGAGGGTCGAACACCAGATTCTCCATCTGCATTCCGTCCAATAGTACTGTTAGACGAGAGTGGCAAGCTGCTAGAAAGGATATTAGCTGACAGGATAGTGGAACACCTTGAGTCAACTGGCCCAAACCTCTCCGAATGCCAGTACGGTTTCAGGCGCGAGCGATCCACAGTAGACGCTATCCTCGAACTTAAAACTTGGTGTGAAGAAGCGGTGCAAATGGGTGAGAGAGTCATAGCGGTGTCTCTTGATATCGCAAACGCCTTTTACTCTAAGTCAAAGTCAAAGTCAAAGATTTTTATTCAAATAGACTTATAGATAAGTACTTTCGAATAGTCCAACATTTTTTTTCCCCTACCAGCCATTCAGGACATCTTTTAACTGATAAGAAGAACGGCCGCAAGAAACTTATCAGCCTTAGCAGAAACAACAACATTTACAATGGAACATGTTGTTGCCAAACACAAATCTACAATCTTGAAATATATTAAATAAAAGAAGAAAATTTTCTCATACTCATATTAGAATATTTTCCTCTTACACTATTTACAATAGTATGTTTAATGTTGGTATCACATCCATGCATTTTGGTCTTTTAAATAGTCATCTACCTTGTAATAACCTTTGCTTAAGAGCGTTTTTTTAACATATATTTTAAATTTATGCAAAGGCAGCTCAATAACTTGTTGTGGAACTTTATTAAAAAAGGCTATGCCTTTCCCCAAAAACGAGCGTCTACATTATTCAAGCCGAAATTTTGGAACGGCAAGCTTATTCTTGTTTCTAGTATTAAAATTATGAACATCGCTATGCTTTATAAATAAATCATGATGTTTCCTTACATATACTAAATTATCATAGATGTATTGTCCCGCCAAAGTAAGTATATTAATCTCTTTAAACAAATCCTTAACAGTCGGTTTCAATAACCTAACTGCTGTAAGAGATAGGCTTACTAGAGCTTTGTTGCCTAGATATTTTTATTAATCAGTCCAAAATAACCCAAAATAACAGCGGTTGCTAAGTAACGTAACCAAGATAGACCTATCTGTTGTAAGGAATAGATTATTGAAACCGGCCGTAAGAGAATCTCTACGTCGGAGTTTTTGAAGTATAAAAACATTTTCTATATTAGCTGCTGAGCCCCACAACAACACGCCATAGGACATTACACTATGAAAATAACTAAAGTAAACCAGTCTTGCCGTTTCAATATCAGTTAAGAGCCTTATTTTCCTTATTGCGAAAGCCGCAGAACTAAGTCTACTCGACAAGGCTTCAATATGTGGATCCCATTGTAGTTTTGAATCCAATGTAATACCAAGAAATTTTGTACTCTCAACTAACTCTACTACATCCCCATTCAAATTGATAAGCATATCGACCTGCACTACATTAGGTAATTAGAATTTAACAAACTTGGTTTTAGTAGGGTTAAGAGACAAATTATTAATGTTGAACCAGTGTGCGGCTTGAGAGAGAGCACTATTTACTTCGTCAGAACAATTGTTTCCTCTATCAATTTTAAAAATTAAAGATGTATCATCTGCAAATAGAACTGTCTCACATAATTTACTCGTGTAGTAAGGGAGATCGTTAATATAAATTAAAAACAGCAAAGGGCCCAATATTGAACCTTGGGGCACGCCCATAATAATGGGGGCTCCAGTAGAAGCAGTATTATTGACAATTACTTTTTGATTTCTATTATGCAAGTATGACTGCAAAAGGCTAACCGATTTTTTAGAGACACCATAATGTTCTAGCTTCTTTAAAAGTGTAACGTGATCAACGCAATCGAAAGCTTTAGACAGGTCACAGAATATACCAATTACGTCTTGCTTGCCCTCCCAAGCCTCAAAAATATGTTTAAGAAGTGCAATGCCAGCATCAGTAGTATTTTTACCTTTAGAAAAGCCGAACTGATTGTTATGAAGGATTTGATTTATTGTTAAATAGTCTAATAATTGCGAGTATATAATGTTTTCAAAAATTTTACTAAGTGCCGGTAGTATAGATATCGGCCTAAAATTTGTGGGGTCACTTTTGTCACCCGATTTAAAAAGAGGAATAAGCTTACTACATTTCATTAAATCGGGAAAAGTACCTTCATCTATGCATTGATTAAAAATGAAAGCTAAATATGGAGCTATTGTATCAATAATTGATTTAATAATGTTGGTTGATATGCCCCATAGATCTTCAGTCTTTTTAATATTTATAGACTTGAAAGCTTTTAAAATGTCTTCACTATTAATATGCTTAAAATTGAAAACTTTATTACACTTATCAACACACGACTCCAAGAGGGCAGCAGCAACGTTTGGACAGGAATTTAATTTACTGGTAGTTTCTAAGGGTACCCGAGAGAAGAAATCTTCAAAAACACGGGCAACCTCAACGTCAGATTCAATTAATTTATCACTTACTTTAAGACAGAAGTGGTTGACATTATTTTTAGTTTTACCAGTTGTTTGATTAATAATATTCCAAGTAGCCTTTATTTTATTATCCGCTAATTTGATTTTATTTGAAAAGAACATCGCCTTAGCAGCTACAAAAACATTTCTAAACATTTGAGAATACTTCCTGACATATCCAATAAAAACTGGGTCACAGGAAGTATGCTTTGACGCATAGAGGTCATATAGTTTTCTTCTACTTATGTAAATTCCCGGCGTGGCCCAATCACTACACTTTACTTTATCCGAATTACAATTGATCACTTTTTGCTTAAACTTTTTACTAAATTCGTGTTCAACCACATGAAATAAATCATTATAAAGATAATTAGATTCCATAATAGGAACTGGTAAAGACTTAATTTTATTATTCACATTGTTTCTGAATTCATTTATGCCCTTTTTAGTTATTGGCCTGCATACAATTTTCCGCTTAGGACAGACATGATGGTGCTCTATAGAGGCTTGTTGTCCACTATGGTCCGATTTAATAACATTTATTATAGATTTCTCAGTGACTACACAGTTTGAAAAAATGTTGTCTAAACAGGTGGCAGATGTGGGTGTTATTCGAGTAGGCTCATTAAAGGTATGAGATAAATTAAATGATGTGAATAAATTTAATAATCTACTTGCGAGCTTCGACAACTTTGAGTCTAAAATGTCAACATTAAAATCCCCACATATGACAACCTTTTTATTACTTTTACTAGTTATTCTTAAAACTTCCTCCATAGTGGACTCAAACTCTGGGTAATTACTCTGTGGGGGTCTATAAACACATATTACAATAATTTGGTCTAGTTCCACACAAGGCAATTCAATTATTCGCTCAATTGAGAGGTATATTATATCTTTGCGCTCTTTGTACTGAAAATTATTATGTAAAATTATAAGAGACCCTCCTCTAATAGCAGATTGCCTACTAAATGAACTTACAATTCTATAATTATCCAGATTTAAAAATAATTCGTGACAGTTTAACCAATGCTCAGTGATACACAACACATCAACATTTTCACAGTTTAAAAATAAACTTACTTCTAGGTCTTTGTCAGAAAAGCCTTGTATATTTTGATGAACAATTTTTAAACATTTTGGCTTTCCTCTTGTCAACACTGGGCTAGAGGACACCTCTGTTGTCTCTAATGGTAATTTAAATTAACCAAGTCAGTGTTGGGATTCAATAGAATCAAATTACTTGGAACAGATTCCAAAGTTATATTACAAATGTCAGAATTTAACTGCTCAATAAAAGCAGAGGTTTTAATAGCCAAATTATTGGCTAAATGTTTAAAATAAAAAGATAGCGTGAGCGCTATTTGTCTCTTAAAATAGTGAAGCAGATAGTAATTATCTTTTGTCAAGTTAAAATTATTTAACAAAGGATTTATGTCAATTATATGTAGCTTTTCAGGGTTATGAAAGGCTACTGTGCTTAATGTTAAGTTTAAGTTGTATCTTAACTTATTTTCCAGCTCTGTGAAACTTTGACTGTAGGGAAATGTAAACATTACAACTTTCCTAACATTTAAGGAGCATAGGGAGTTAACATAAGATATCAACTTTTGTTTATTGACATTGTCCCTATTCCCCATCAAAATTATGATATTTGTGTTGTCACTATAAGATTTCTTAACAATTGTTTTCATTATATCATTTATACTTGAGCCAGGCATACAATAGTTAACAATATTTTCCTTATAATTTTTCTGGATTAAATGGCCTAAGTTCTTCCCAATGTCGTCACAAAACATAATTATATTAGTATCACAAGTTTTAGCAGGGGACATACTTTTATCGTTTTGTAATAAACTATCAGAAACAGAGTTGGTTAGTAAATCACCCACCTGATCAAATTGGCCTGACGACTCATTTTGACCTAAACAAGTGTTGGCAATCATACAACTACAGCTGCGTTTCTTACCTAGTGACTCAAACCGATCTGTATTAAAATTACAAAAGTCTATCATGTCATTTGCAGCCATTTTTTGATAATTTAGCTGCTTGCGAGAGAGCTCACTCAAGTTAGTATACATTTCCCTCAGTGAAAGCTCCAAATTGTCAATTTTGTTACCTAATTGAATATCTAACAATTCACTATTTTTATTGTTATTACATGATTCTGTTTTAATCACATTTAATTTTTCTAACAATTGCCTACGTTCTTTCCTTAAGTCATTATATTGATTATAATAATTTTGTCTTTTAACCAATTTTTGTGTTTTCTTAATATATCTATTAATCTTAATGTATTTTTTTAATTTCTTCCCGCTACTGAATTGACAATTATTGTTATTGTATGAACATGGTCTATTAACATACTTGACACATTCTAAAGGTGAATCGTCACCTGTTGCAAAATTACATTGAGATAACTCATTGAACAGGCTTTGAGAGTGCTTTTCTTCTATAAAACTTTTATTTTCTTTCTCTAAATCAAGTGCTTTCTTTTGAGAAAGAGACAATCTAATTTCAAGGTCAGTAATGCGCCTCAATGCCTGTTCATGAGTGTCAGAACAATCCCTAAATGACTGAATGAAGTCTTCCATTCGGTTACACTTGTCTACAACTTCAGAGTATTTATGATGAATCTCAGCGAGTTCACTCTTAAGTTCAGAGTTCCGAGTAATCGTCTTGAGGATTTCATTCTCGCTGTCCTCTCTTTCCTGCAGTAAAGTGTCATTTAGTTCCTTTGCTGCCTTCAGATCTTCCAGGGCATTCTTGAGCTTAAGCTCGATATCCTTTGCAGATGTTCTCCGGGTCATCATAATTGTTTATGAAGGTGTACGATTTGGAATTCAATGCTAAAATAATACAAAAAATGAGATTACTATCTATTAACTATTAACTCAAAATTAGTATTACAGGTTTGTTATTGAAATAAATAAATAAACTAAAGAATTTCTGAGATTGCAGAAATAATTTTGTAAGAAAATGAATTTGTATTTTAGGTATTTTTATAAATCAATCAATAAGTATCACCATCAACTTTACTCAAG
Organism: Chrysoteuchia culmella; assembly: GCA_910589605.1. Taxonomy (NCBI): domain Eukaryota; kingdom Metazoa; phylum Arthropoda; class Insecta; order Lepidoptera; family Crambidae; genus Chrysoteuchia; species Chrysoteuchia culmella. Next base: position 10,938,104 of record OU342651.1, on the reverse strand, counting down.
TTGTGTAAGCATATGTTGAGATACTGCTTTATATAATCAATTATAAGGTATTATTATGGTAAAATTGAATGTAAGTGACTTAAAGGTTTTACCGACAAATTTACTTTTAACAAAGTAAAGAGAGGCCAAACCTTTATGCAATGAATACTCTGTTTAATTTTAATTTACTCCACTCTAATGAATGAATGTGTACCTACACCTATCAAATAAATAATATAAAAAAACATAAATATTATTGAATAAGACAATAAATTAAATACTATGCATAAGCACTAAAACATAACTTGTTTATTAACTCAGATTTTTTGCTGAAAAAAAATTGGCTGCACAATCTTCGAATGGAGTGATTTGGATGGGTCAGTATTGATGTAAGTAGTGTTTGGTAAGAGTAGCAGTATGGTGAATGTCTGTGACAATAGTAGTCACCGTCAGCTTTACTTCCACTATTTGTCAAGTAAAGAGAGGTTGTTAACAATGTCAAATCGTAATGGATTGTGACGTTGTTCACTGGAAGTGAACTCTGTACAAGTAAGTAGTGATAATTAGTGTACAGAAATGAGAAGCCAATTTATCACCAAATCTACTAAGTCACTTCAGTGTTTTAAACTAGGTACGCTGCGTAAAATACTTATCAACTAAGTTATAGAACAAAGTTACTTCCCCGGTTTATGTGCAGTTTATTAGCATTCCTCCTTTTAAATATCGGCTTTTCCTGAGGCTTGATTCCACGTCAGGATGACGTTTGGTCGTTACAATTTTGTAGTCAATATATTTCAAATACTGCTACAAAGATTTCTTGGATAACACTTGTACATATGCTAAAGGATCCTATTGACACTTTAAAAACAAAAACACTATACTAAAGCATTGGTTTTACGATAATTTAAATAATTTCTATACAGCTGATACTATTTGACAAGTTAACCGGCTGGGGTTGCCAGTTGTCACTCTCTCCCTTTCAGCCGCATTGTCGAGGCCATGAGGTACCATCAACTGCCTGAGTATTTGCAGAGAATCGTACGACAGTATCTAGAGGATCGCTCCATATCGTACGTCAACAAGGAGGGACACATGACTTCCAAGTCCATGGAGTGCGGGGTTCCGCAGGGGTCGGTCCTGGGACCACTCCTGTGGAACCTTGGATACGACTGGATCCTTAGGGGTGTCCTTTTACCGCGAATGAAACTTCTGTGCTACGCGGACGACACTCTGGTCGTAGTTAGAGGCAGTGACTATGAGGATGTGAAGCGGCGCGCGGCAGTAGGAACTGCCCTAGTCATAGGGCGGATTGAATTGCTAGGGCGAAAGTGGCCCTTTCAAAAACAGAGGCCATCGTTTTTCACGGCCCTCGCAATAAACCCCACACCAACGCTCATCTCTTGGTGGATGGAGAGACGATAATAGTCAAATCGTATCTAAAGTATCTAGGTTTGACCTTAGACAGTCGCTGGCGTTTCGACGAGCACTTCCGGCGGTTGTCACCTAAACTTGTTAATGCCGCGACAGCGCTCAGCAGACTCCTGCCCAACTTAGGAGGCCCTAATAACACCTGTCGCCGCTTGTATGCTGGAGTAGTACGAAGCATGGCTACGTACGGCTCCCCTGTCTGGGCAAACTCGTTAACCGAAGAAGCAAAGGCCATTTTACGGAAGCCGCAACGTGTCGTTTGTGTTCGGGCAACTCGCGCTTATCGTACCGTCTCAGGTGCGGCGTCCGGGGCGCTTGCTGGCATGCCTCCATGGGAGTTGGAGGCCACTACTCTGTCAGAGGTCTACCATTGTAGAGCCGATGCTAGAAGGAGGGGAGAACGATACAGCATCGAAGAACTGGCACACGTTCGTCGCCAAGCAGAGGATAATACTCTAGAGTGCTGGAAGCGACAACTAGAGGACACCCCAGTCGGTCGCAGGACATTGGGCGCAATCGCCCCAGTCCTTGAACAATGGGTGGCTAGGAGGCATGGCAGCCTGAACTTCCATCTTGTGCAGATACTTACTGGGCATGGTTGTTTTGGTAAGTATCTGCACAAGATTGCCAGGAGAGAGGATACTCCTGAATGTCAGGAATGTGGCGCTGCTGAGGACACGGCACAGCACACTCTAGAGTTGTGCCCTACCTGGACTTCGCAACGCCACGACCTTAAATCTGTCATCGGCCGCGATCTCACACTTCCTGCAGTCGTAGCCGCAATGATTGAGAGCCAAAGGGGATGGGAGGCTGTTGACAAGTTCTGCGACATAGTCATGACGGCCAAAGAAACGTCAGAGCGAGCCAGGGAGAACGACCCCCAGGCGAGTCAACGTTGACAGCGCCGCACAGGCAGAGGCAGAGGCCGACGACACCATCGCAATCGCCGTGCCGTACAGAACCATAGAGGAGGTGGAGGGGTTGCCCTGTCGCCTTCTCATGGAAGCCAGCGGGGAATGGGCTTGGGAGAGCCCTCCCCTGCCTTGCACAGGCTTTCAATGACTCAGGGTGTCCCATACGTCCCGGGACACCCTTTGCTATCCCCGGGTTTCGGGGATGACCGACGGGTCTGCCATGGGCGGACAATCACCGGCGGAGCCGCGGATGTGTCCGCAAGGGTTCCCGTGACTCCGCCTGGTTGCAATCACTCGTTGAACGATTTGTCGTCTGGTGATGACGAATGGTTCGACGAGTCATTGGCACCAAGGTGATGAGAGGGGACGTCGTCAGGTTTTTAGTGGGTAGGCCCCCCCTCCGGCCCCCCATCGAACCCACTAGGGGTTGGATGGGGGATCGGCAGGGTGGTAGAAGGTGTCGACATTGCGAACGCATTTAACTCGCTGCCTTTTGAACGCATTATCGAGGCGTTGCGGTATCATAACGTTCCTAAGTACCTATGTCGAATAGTTGAGGATTATCTTAAGAACCGAAGCATTCTCTATATCAATAAAGAGGGGGTAATGGAAGCTAGGCAAATGCAATGCGGGGTTCCACAGGGATCGGTTTTGGGACCACTCCTGTGGAACCTCGGTTATGAATGGGTCCTTAGAGTTGCTCTTCTGCCTAAAATGAAGCTTATATGCTACGCTGACGATACTCTGATCGTAGTCAGTGGTAGTGAAGACTACCAAGAGGTCGTACGTCGCGCCACAGTAGCCACTGCTCTAGTTATAAGCAGGATCGAGCTACTCGGTTTGAAGGTGGCGATATCTAAAACTGAGGCCATAGTCTTCCATGGCCTTCGTAAGAAACCTGCTAGTGCGAATCTAGTGGTCGAAGGACAAGATATTCCCATCAAAGCCAACCTCAAATACTTAGGACTTGTCTTACACAGCCGTTGGAAGTTCAATGAACATTTTAAGCAGCTGTCACCAAAACTTGCTAGTACGGCGGCAGCTTTAACCCGACTTCTTCCCAATTTAGGAGGGCCTAGCGCTAGCTGTAGGCGTCTTTATGCTGGTGTCGTACACAGCATGGCTGTATATGGCGCGCCCATTTGGGCCAACTCACTAGACGCGGAATGCAGAGCGATATTGCGCAGACCGCAACGCATTGTGGCTGTAAGGGCAATAAGGGCTTACCGAACGACTTCAGGTGCAGCTGCTGGTGCTCTTGCCGGTATGCCTCCGTGGGAATTGGAAGCTGCCGTTCTCGCGGAGGTATATCAATGTCGAGCTGATGCCCGAAACCGTGGCGAACGCCCCAGTATTGAGGATTTAGTACACGCAAGGCGTGACGCTGACGAAAGACTCCAGGAGAGGTGGATACAAGATCTGGAAGCCTCCACTGCCGGGCGGAGAACACTTGATGCGCTAATTCCAGTCGCTGAACAGTGGAGAAACCGCACACACGGGGCCCTCAACTTCCATCTTGTGCAGTTACTTACTGGGCATGGTTGCTTCGGTAAGTACCTGCACAAGATCGCAAGAAGAGAGCCGACACCGGAGTGCCGAGATTGTGGGGCTGATGAAGATACTGCCCAGCACAGTGCCCAGCATGCTGGAACAGTGCCCAGCATGGGCCCGACAACGCCACGATTTAGTAGCGGTAGTAGGACCGGACCTATCACTCCCTGGCATCATTAAAGCCATGGTTGAGAGCAATAGATCTTGGGAAGCAGTGAGTCAGTTCTGCGAATCAGTGATGTCGCTCAAAGAAGCGGCAGAACGCATCCGGGAAAATGACCCATACGCGGATTTATGTCGCAGACGTAGAGGAGGTCGAAGAGGGCGTCAATACGACCGTCTTCAGCTAGATCATGATCCGAGAGGCAGGGGGGGCAACCCTTCGTCCTCTCGCGGATGCCTGCGGGGCGGGGGCATGGGAGGCCCTAGTCTTGCATTGCACAGGCCGTCGCTGACTCGGGGTGTCCCTCATGTCCCGGGACACCCCTTGCATCTCCAACATTTAGGGGATGACCGACTAGTCTGCCAAGGGCGGACAATCATCGGCGGGGCCGCGGTAGTGTCCGTAAGGGTTCCCGTGACCCCGCCCGGTGGCAATTCCTCGCTGAACGATTTTTCGTCTGACGACGACGAATGGTTCGACGAGGCATTGGCACCAAGGTGAGTGAAGGGATTTCGTCAGGTTTTTAGTGGGTAGGCCCCCCCCTCCGGCCCCCCATCGAACCCACTAGGGGTTGGGTGGGGGATCGGCTGGGTGGTAGAAGGTGTCGTCGCTCGTCATGCGGCGGCTTCCTTCGGGAGAGTCCCACATACCCCCGGCAAGCTCCCAGTGCCGGGGCATGCGTAACGCATTTTCCTGACGTTGCCGCGCGCCTGCCCTACCCGGGTACCGACTTCGTCACATACCGCGGCCTCGCAGTAGTCGTGAGCGTGGGGGGGGCGTCGGTTTCTATATAAGACGGAACGTTTCCGTACGTACTTTTGCTCACCCAGTTGATCCCGCGCATAAGTCAGTGGAGCAAATGTGGCTAGAGTTGACCCGTAACGGAAAGAAGCTCATTATAGGTACTGCATACCGGCCACATTGGATAAATGTGGACCTGTTTCTGGATGCAGTTTCGGACACTATAAGCTCAATTCCCAATTACGATAATATAATTTTGTTAGGCGATTTTAATATCAATTTGTTGAATGCTATGGACCCGAACACTGTTAACTTTAATTCTTTCCTTTCCAGTTTTAACCTCCTACAAGTTGTTTCCGAACCGACTCACTTTACGCTTCATAGCCAGACACTTATTGACGTGGTGTGTACTGATCTGATTGTTAAAAATGTCACCCACGACCATGTCGGCACTACCTGTGGTCACTGCTTAATTGTGTGCGAGTTTAATATAAAGCGCGAAAAGTACTCCCCACATACTATAACATTCAGACCCTTCAAACACATAAACGAGGAAAGTTTTAACAGTGACCTAGGTAAGATTCGGTGGGACCTCTTGTCTGGAATGGATAGTGTTGATGATATGGTCGAGACCTTTAATAAATGTGTTTTGTCAGTTTTCGACAAGCATGCCGCAGAGAGGACCATCAAGGTAAAACACCATAGCTTGCCCTGGCTGACTGATACAGTCAGGCTGATGATGAAGTTGCGAGACGAGGCCTTATCACTCTACCATAAAAATAAAGCAGACAGCACTTTTGCATATTATAAATCCTTAAAATCAACTGTAAATCAAGCACTCTATCACGAAAGAGCCGCATACTTTAAATTTCACATTAACAACAAAATAGATAATCCAAAACTACTATGGAAGAATATAAAAAATACAATTTTGCCTCAGAAGGGGAACGACCTTCCCCCATCTTTCAACGATCCCAATACTATCAATGATTACTTCTTGAACATACCTGATAGTTCTAAGGTAAGCATTTCGCAATTAACCCATTTTGAATTTAATCGCTTCTCAGACTCTGCTTTTCACTTAAACATTGTTAGCTTGGAGGACATCATTAAAATAATACGCAATATTAAAACTAATGCAATGGGTTCCGACTCTATCAGCCTAGATATGCTCATTCGAACCTTCCCGTTCTCTGTAGACGCAATTGCGGACATTATTAACTTGTCTATTGTTTCCCATACATATCCGAAATTATGGAAACTAGCTATTGTTCTTCCGTTGCCAAAAATCTCTAACCCCATAGGCTTAAAAGACCTGAGGCCCATCAGCATACTTCCTTGCTTGTCGAAGATCCTCGAAAAGGCTGTGAGCTTGCAATTAATAGATTACCTAGAGGACAATAAAATATTACCCGAGCTGCAGTCTGGCTTCAGAAAGGGCCGTAGTACCACAACTGCCCTCCTTGCTGTAACTGATGCAATTCTTCATGCACGAGACCAGGGCATGTGCACCCTGCTCGTACTGCTGGATTTCTCCCGGGCATTCGAAACTTTAAATATCAACCTGCTTTTATCCAAACTTAGTTTTTATGGTTTTGACTCCCAGACGGTGCGTTGGTTCCATAGTTACCTAACCGGTCGCTATCAATATGTAAAACTTAATAATAGCAATGGTACCCATTCAGAATCAAGAAGGGTGGCTATAGAGAGAGGAGTCCCGCAAGGATCGATTCTGGGACCAATCCTTTTCATTTTATATTCTGCTGACATGATAAACTACATAACACACTGTCATTATCACATTTACGCAGATGACACCCAAATATACATCTCTTTCAAGCCTGAGCACATTGACCAAGCCATAACTCAAATCAATGAAGATCTTTCCAACATTGTGAAGTGGTCTTACGACAACTGTCTACAGTTAAACCCTTCCAAAACCAAATACATGTTGTTTGGGTCGAAACAGCAGGTAGCAAAGGCTCTCCCTTCTCTTGACATTAAGTTGAACGATGTGCCAATAGAGAGAGTTTATGAAGTGCGCAATTTGGGTCTCAAAATGGATACTGATCTTCATTTTGAAAGTCATATTGGGAATTGTGTCCGAAATTGTTTCTATAAACTAAAAATATTATATAGGGTTAGATGTTACCTCAGTGAGGAGCTACGGATCCGGCTGGTGGAGTCTTTGGTGCTATCCAAGCTCAATTATATGGATACTGTATACGGCCCTTGCCTACTTGCCAAGACACTAAGACTAATCCAGAGGGTTCAAAACGCATGCGCACGCTTTTGCTTTGACATTCCGATACGGGCCCACGTGTCCCCATTTCTGAACAAGCATCTTATCCTTAAAATGAGACACCGTCGCAAACTCCATTTAGCTTGTCTAATGTTCGGCATTACTAAACTCAAAGCGCCTGAATATCTATACAGCAAACTGTCTTGGATTTCAGCACATAGGCCCCTTGGTGCCCGTAAGCAAGCTCAACAGCTGTCTACTGCTCGCCATGCATCTGCTGCGTTTCGTGGTAGTTTCCGCTATGCCGCTTCTAAATGTTGGAACAACATTCCTCCACCCATCAGGGACCTAAAAAGTATAGGCAGTTTCAAGCGTCATCTAAAACTTCACCTTTTGGATGCACAAAAAACACAAGAAAATTTACGTCAGGATATAAGCATAATATGAACAGGTCACTCACCTTAGTTTTCTGTCTCTTTTATGTTTATGTAAAGGTTGTCTCTGCATAGCGGATTGCTATTAACCTTTCTGTTATACAGTTAATGGAAAAGCCCTGCAAATAAACAAAAAACAATATTTAAGAATGTTGGTTGCATTTTTGGTTGTATCGAACAAAGTATGATGATGTTATGTTACTCACCGTAAGGTACGTACCTACTATTGTTATGGCTAGTCTTCTGCTACTTTGGTGTTGCTTTATCAGCTTGTGATCTTGTCTGACACAATTTTTCTGTCTTTATTCACTTTTGTAATGTTATGTAGATTGTAAGAAAGTTATTTGTTAAATTGTATTTTATAATTGTTATTATTATTATATTTCTTCTCTCGTGGTGATATGTTGTTGTTTTGTTTTGCATTTATTGTAATTTGTTTTTTAGTTTCACCAAGTCTGATTTTGTTTTGTTTGTTTCGTTTGGCTTCTCAAATTTTAAAGATAATGTTTGTTTGGTTTGCTTGTTGTTGTCAAAGAGTATGTAATCACTATGCCACAGATGATTGACAATATTGTTACCTACCAGTTCCAATTACCATAGACAGATCACACAGACTAGAATACTTTCATAGTATATTGTATCATGTTGGTGCCCCTGTGTGATCTGTCAAAAAGGCTGATAGGTTGATTTTTATTTTATTTTGTTTTTTATTTTGTTAAATAATAATATATATTTTTTTTAATGTATTTTTTGCTGTGCCGGTTAACATGGCTCTCAGCCCCACCAATACGGTACCGACGGAAGATCAGCGCTGGCCAAAAAGCCAAGCATTATGCTGAGTCGGTACCGTTTTGGGACAAACCTGTGCCTTTTTGTGTTATTTTTATGTACATTATCGTGTTTGTCCCAAATAAATATAATTTTCTTTCTTTCTTTCTTTCTTAAAAAAAAAAAAAAAAAAAAAGTTTAGGTTAGGTTAGGTGAGTTTGTGTGCGTAGCTCGCTTAGGGGGAAGCTGGAAAAGAGTACTATCTTCTTAGTGGTGAATATCAAATTCGGAAAGCGCAGCGATCATTATTGGCAATTAACGTATCTAAAAATGACATAGTTATTACTAAGGATTCGTTATTGACGCGATCTATCAATGTCAGACATTTAAACTCGACGAATGTTTTAAATTATTGTAGCGTGTCCCGTGATGGTCCAGATTTGGATGATTCAATTAATTGTGGTGGAAAATTAGGAAGTGATGATCGCATTAAATTACAAAATTTACGAGCTAAATAAGGATTCCTTTTCAAAAGGGTTAAAGGAACTCGGATTCACAAGTGTAGCAGAAATGGTTATAGAGTTACAGGATGCGGAGCCTGTAGCCTATAGCGTTTGTCTCATTCCGAGAGGTCATTGGTTGGTAACATGGTGCAGGATATGGTTGATGGCGGTATGGTTAGAGTATCATTTTCACCTTATGCCAGTCCCATAGTTTTTTTACAGAAAAGGACCGACGAAAAACGTCTCTGCATGGATTACCGCGCGCTGAATAGGAAAGCCAAAAAGGATCACTACCCTCTTCCGCGAGTTGAAGACAAGCTTGACCATTTGGCAGGTAACAGGTTATTTACATCTTTAGATTTAGCCTCAAGCTTCTATGAAATCCCGATAGTCATAAAACAGCATTCGTAACGCCAGACGGGCAATTTGTATCCAACCGCATGCCATTCGGTTTAGTAAATGCAACGTCAGTTTTTCAGAGAACAATAAATAAAATTCGCCATGACGCTAAAATCAAATATGCTATCGTATATAAGGACGATATTTTAATACCATGTGAAGACAGATGAAGGATTAAAGAGGTTAGAAGAAGTTTTGGATCTTCTTAGAAAGGGCGGGTTAACTTAACAACTAATGTAATTTCTTTATGGATACAATAGATTTTCTGAGGTTTGAGGTAAACGTATCAGGAATAAAGCTAGGGGATAGAAAGACTGATGCAACTTCTAAGTTTCCGACTCCAAGTATTTTGCATGAACTTAGGCAATTTTTGGGATTTTGCCGGGTTTTTTTAGAAGGTTCATTAAAAATCACGCTTTATTAACATCCCCTATGACTGACCTTTTAAAGAAAGATTAGACGAGGAATTGGGGGGAGGCCCAAGAAAAATCCTTTCTGAATCTTATGACCTTACTTACACAACGTTCTGTCTTAGCTCTTAATGATTCAAACGCGGTAATTCAATTGCATACCGACGCATGTAAGGATGGATTAGCAGGCATACTATTGCAAAGTGATTCAGCAGGAATATTTCATCCAGTCTCCTACTTCAGCAGGAAAACTTCATTAGATGAACGCAAGCAGTCGTAGCTTCATTAAGTAGGTTCAGGGTATATTTGCTAGGTATACCATTCTCGATTTTTACTGAATGTAACGCATTACGATCAATCTTAGTAAAACGTGACCTAATTCCGCGTATTGCTCCTTGGTGGCTACAGTTACAGGAATATGATTTCTGCATAGAGTGTCGCCCTGGTGCTAGGATGTCCCACGAAGACGCACTTAGTCGCGGCCCGGTTGATGACCCAGTAATGGAAACTCATATTTTAGATGTATTATCCCTTGAAAGTTCTGATCGTGACTTGATCGCCACTGTACAGGATGCCGACGAGGAAGTCCTGAGAATCAAAGACATTCTTTACGATGATATCGCAGATAAAATCATGGATGTACACAATAACTATCAGTTAAAGAACGGACGTTTTTATCGCATAGTTGGGGATATCATTAGATGGTTAGTTCCCAAGTTTCCCAGGGGGTTCGCTGGCAAATACTTAAAAGTAACCAGGACGATATTGGTCATTACGGTTTTGACAAAACGTTGCACAGCCGATCCAACAACACTACTGGTTCCACAAAATGCGACATTTTAATTAAAAAAAATACGTCCAGTCTTGCCTAGAATGTGCTCACCATAAAACCCCTGGTGGTAAACGGGAGTATGAATTGCACCCCATTGATAAGATTAGTGATCCCTTTCTACGTGCACGCATAATAATGATGATAGGCATTGGGATGATCATATTTATGACATTCAAGTAGGTATTAATACAGTCGATAAAGCAACACAGAAAAGATTTTTGTAGTATATTTTCTTGTTCAATGTTTGTCGCAAGGGAATGGCATTGTGACATGCAGAATTAAAAATTTATAACAGAAAAGTCCATCAGAATTATTGTTCGGTTTTAAAATTAGCTAGTTAATAAGCGATGGTAAATTTATTTTTTACATGTTTTTTTCTATTGCATTTTTATTTATTATATATTATTAATAATTCACACTTATCATAATGTACTGAATTTTGACTAAATGTTTATTTGATTTGCGCGAGGACGCGCTCGAGCAGGATGGCCGAGCTGTTAGCTTTTATTCAGATATTTACGATTTATCACTTATTAATTACTAATATTCAATTGTCAGTAATCACAGATATCGGTTATTCGATTCACCCAATCATTATTCATTAGAGTTAGTCTGAGAAATTTAAAAACAAAAGCATAATCGTAAAAAATGGCGGGATTGCTGCTCGAGACGTCAACGCTTACGCACACAAAGTGTTCCTGTGCTCCAAGTGCGAAACGAGTATCCAAAGTTGTGAAATAAGTTAAGAGTCCTAACGTAAGTAACGTTTTGTAATTGATAAAACTGTTTATTGATCAATATATGTGTTTGTAAAGAACTAAGTCTGTCTTTCTCTTACAAAAATCCCTTATCTGGACTGAACGATTACACAGTCTATCTATCTTCTTGATATAATAGTGTCCCGAGATTTTCGGTATTTTAGGGGGCACCCAATGATTTTATATGGTGTACTTGAAGCAGATAGGTCAAACGAGCTCAAATTATGAAAGTCGGTGGTACCTTAATAAAAGTCCCAGCAAGTCAGTCTACTTCGAGGCGTCAGAGCGCAAGTTGTAAACGTCAACTTTATAATTTTTTAAATGCCATCGTGTGTGTTTCGTAAATGCACAAATCATGAAGCCAAAATGAACAAAATGCATGGGATCTCGTATCACAAGAAAGTGTGCATAAATATTTAGATTATTAATCATATTTTCAATTATTTTTCCAAATATTTTTATGAATGAATGACGTTTGGAGTAGTGATGTTTGGAGGTTCGGTTTCGATTCCGAAAAGTCGGAACTTGCGATTGAATTTGCACATTCGGTTCCGTTAAATTCAATCGGAAGTTATATCGGAGTTTATATTTGGTGAAAAGAAAAAAATTATCAATAGGGATGACAAATTATTTTTACCGAAAAATCGTCCTCCAATATTTTGTCATCTCCACCTAGGGGACCTATCAGTGGCGAAAGGTCGAAATATGGCAAAGGTAAGCCGGACCAGAAATTTATCCAAAAATGCTCTTGCCTGTATGGTGGCTCGGTGGGGTGGTATTTCTTAAAGGGAAGCTGATGGGAATCGAGATGTATGGACCCTTCGCCACTGGTGCCTATGCCTAATGTTGACCGGTTGAGAAAGAGATTGGACGGAGATAAAACTGCGTAGCTGCGTAGCATTGGACCGGATTTCCAAAGGTCGCGGGTTCGATTCCCGTCTGAGAATTCACTTGTGGCCGAGTTAATTTTTTCCAATATTTTTCTATTTAAAATTTACCATGCGTAGCTTTTGTTTTGGTATAATTAGATTCTTTTGGAGTCATTTAATTTCATTTTGCTAATCTGTTTTTGGATATGCATTTAGAATGCTATTTTTATGTGATAAAACTAGAAAATGTACGGGGAAAATATAAACTCGCCCTCATATCGCTCGATAGGACTCGATACTGCAGCCTTTGAGAGTCTGAGTAAGAGTTAAAACTATTACTAAGACTCCGCTGTCCGTCCGTCCTTCCGTCTGTCACCAGGCTGTATCTCATAAACCGTGATAGCTAAACAGTTGAAATTTTCACAGATGATGTATTTCTGTTGCCGCTATAACAAAAAATACTGAAAAACAGAATAAAATAAGTATTTGAGGGGGCTCCCATACAACAAACGTGTTTTTTTTGACGTTTTTATAGATAATGGAACGGAACCCTTCGTGCGCGAGTCCGACTCGCAGTTGGCCAGTTTTTCTGTTTGGACAGATTTTCGTTTCGACAGATTTTTGTTTCGACAGCGTATTACTTTGTTATATCAAATGTACAGTTACATATAAAACACTAATAAGGTATCCTTATACAAAATAAAAGACAGGTATATTAATAAAGTACTTATATTTATGGTATGGCGATAGTGAAAACTTACGTCAAATTATGTCATTCAAACCCAACGGCAATCTATGGCCAACAACATTATCTGCATTTTTATGCATTGTATTGTAGTAATTAAATTTTCATTCAAATCGAAGTGGAATATGGGGTCAATGTTCATGTTCTTTGCAATAACAGACTTATTTTTATTTTTTGTTAAATTGTGAAAAAGGACTCCCATTTTAAGCAAAAAAATATATACAAGAGCGATGTTTTTTTGTAAAGTTAAGTATGCACTCGTCAGTGCCAGGTAGTACGATGCCTACTATCGCATATTACCACTGAAATACTTATGTAGGCATATGTATACTAAAAAAAAACTATTTGAAGATATCTATACTTGTGATTGTACTTTTACCGTCGAAACAAAAATCCGACTAAATAATATTCTGTCGAAACGAAAATCTGTTCAAGCGGAAACACTGAAATAGTTAAAGTGTTAAAAATGTATATTATTAAAGGTAATTTAAAGGTTATCTTCTTTTTTTCAAAACATTTGAATAATTAAATAAGCTTTTAAACGATTTTTTATAATTAATTTCAATTTTAGTTTATAGTTACAGTCTAAATGATTTTTAATCTGTTCATTTCATTTCACCTTGCAAAAAATATGTAAATAAATAATCAATAAATATATTTAAAAAATTTATACCTTTTTAAGATGTTTAATTTCACTACCTACTATGTACATTCTTTTAAATCAAGGGTCCCACTCTGTGATTATAAAAATGTTGTTCTATTCATAAGATATTTTTTTAAATTGGAATATGTGCGCTCATTCGATTTAACTATCTCTTTCATTTCCGTGTTTTTCGTGTCTTTAGTCCTTATCTCTATGAGCGATCTCTTTGAGACAACCTTTGAGGTATAGAAAATAAAGTGAGAGCGAGAGGTAGTGCACCAGCAACCAGCAAAGTAACAACATTTACTTATCATTAAAGAATTACTTATCAATGTTATTGAAATGCTATCGGTACGTAGTTAAGTTGTTGCCAGGATCAGGTACTTCGTGAGAGTTGGATTTAGACCAATATATCGTGAGTACGACTCAATTAATTTCAATTTGATGGCAATTATACTTTTAATTACTTGGACTCTATACTAAGTTACAACAGTATGGTCAGACGGCAGACCTAATAATATATGCTTCAGGTCTTCGTGGGAAATTCCGTATTTATGTCACGCCTCGTGTTAAGTCGTAAAATGTATAATAAAACTTTCCCAAGCATAACTAATGCGGAACTAATATTTCGTTAATACGATCTTTGTAAATTATTACGGATAATTACGGATTCATGATACTTTGTAAATCATAAAAACAGGTGGCACATAACTCCTCCGTTCTCAGACTTGAAATACACTGAAGGTTATTTCGAATTTAATTATCATCGTTCTAACCAATATGAACTATACAAATCTTATTACATAATTCTTAATTTTTAAGATTATATAAAATTACATATTATAAGTTGTATGTTATAATTACATGTTATAAGGTTACATTATGCATTTTTATTTCCCCTTCTTACATTCTAATTTGAACAATAAGTTTCTTATTAGCAAGCATGAATTACATTTGAAAAATGGATTCACATTTATATTAACAAAGTATCCAAGAACTTATAATTATACTTATTTAATTATCACATCACCATCTTATATTTAACATTATTCGATTAACACATAGATTTACGGTTCTTTACAATATTACAGTTATTATATTGAATCGTAACGGTGTCTGGCTGGTCTTTTATATTTCTAACAGGAACTTTAGTTATACGCTCTTTTACTTGAGTCGGAACTATGTTTCTATGTATATTTCCTATGACTTTAGCTTTTTCGAAACGCGGTTTATCCTTACCACGTCGCTTGTTAACTAATTTAGTAAAAATTTGGTCTCCAACATCTATCTGGATTTCCTCTCCGTCTTTTTGTCTAGATATTTTATCTTTTGTCATCTTTTGTGTTAAATATTCGTAGAGATATTTAGTTCTTTTAGCGTGTTCTTTCAGTAATTGTTGCAAAATCTACGTTAAATACACTAGTAGAATTAGTATGACCGAATGTAACTCCAAAAGGAGTTAAATAAATGGCTAAATGAATAGAGTTATTGTAGGCCATTGTTGTCAGCTATTTTATTTAATAAATCTTTAAGTTCTTCGCCTTTCGCACTCACGTCCAGGAGGGTTGGGATTGTTCATCGATACATTACAGATAAAAACTTAGTAAAGGAAGGAGATTAAATCTATATCCTCTACCGATAACTAGTTAAATGTCTGTGTAGTTACCGGAGTCTCGATTGGTGAGGTGGTGTCTGGAACCTTGAACCTCTGTAGTCTGGACCCGACTTGAAGAGTGCTTTGAGTGTTGTCCCGAAGAGGTGCTCGCTCGTCATAGAGCCTTCACTTTAGCGGGTAACTTACTCAGCTTGGCGCTTAGTAATATGCTCAGGATCCTTCTCTTCAAGAACGTGTTTCCGACGAATCTTGTTGAAGATCCTACCGACTGCGCCAGTTAAGTTGTTGCCAGGTTCAGGTACTTCGTGAGAGTTGGATTTAGACCAATATATCGTGAGTACGACTCAATGAAATTCAATTTGATGGAAACTATACTTTCAATTACTTGGACTCTATACTAAGTTACATCAGTATGGCCAGCCGTCAGAACTAATAATGGTCTTAGCTACCAAATGCTTGGCTTATAAATGCTTCAGATCTTGACCTTAATGCGGAACTAATATTTCGTTAATTTATGATCTTTTGTTGATTCGTGGTACTTTGTTAATCATAAAAACATGTGGCACATAACTAGCTATATCTCTTTTACTTATATTAGGTATAAAACTAAAATAAGGAGGATGGCATTAAATAATGCTATTGCCTGTAAAAGGTCCATAACAGGGTCCTGGATGATAATATTTTTAACAAATCACTTAGTATCTTTGAGATGTCCATTATAAAAAGAGTGGCGTAAAATTCGCTAAATTCCGGTTGAAAATTTATGGACAACTTTACTAGATGCTTTCTTTTTACTCAGGTGAAGCCCAACGATTCCCATATATAATCAGGGTTGCCCGCAACATGTTTGTTGCAGTAATAAAATATGATCATACGCGTTGCAGCGGAAGACCGCGCGGTCGAAGGCGGCGTGCATCCGGCTGCCGGCGCCGCGCGACCGGACGCCGACGCGGGTACGCCACGCTAGGGTAATGTATTTTCTTTTATTTCATTACTGTTGTTATACTAAAACAGAATGTTTATTTAAATAAATATCAATAACAAAGGGCAATTTTAGGGGGTTGACAGAGCATCAAAGCCACACCTCAACGGCGCCACATTTGGCATTAACCCATTCAGTGCCGAGCCCGCCAATTGGCGGGCAAAAATTTCTAACTCCCATGCCGAGACCGCCAATGAGCGGTTGGATTTTAAAGTTCAATAAGTTTTCGAAATAACATCAGAAAGTTATGAGATTTTGTCTAATGATTTGTTTTATTATAATTTATTGGCTACTTAAACGGCCTGTGGATATTTGAAGTTTTGAAAAAAGCCAATTCTGACCTCTCATGCCGATCTCAAAACTCGTATTCAGAAGTAATAAACCATTTTGTAAGTTTTAGTAAAATTAACAAATATTATAAAATTTATACATGCTTGCTACTTCATACGCTTGGATTTTGTATACAAATAAATTCCCATCTTCCATTTCACCTTTTTTACAAAAATGCTTTCTAATATTTTCCACTTACTTATTTTATTTGATCTATAAAGATGACAAACTGCTTTATCTTTATAGATAAAGAGATTTCGGGATTTCGTGATTATTCAGTAAATAAATAAATTAGTGGCTTTTCCCTTTTTAACCGACTTTAAAAAAGGTGAAGGTACTCCACTGTTTTTTTAATATGTGTTCCACTTTTACTCTGCCGATCGTTAACCGATTTTGATAATTCTTTTATTTATCTGATAGGCCAAACATTCCAACGTAGTACCAATTAAAACAAATTTACTGTAATCGGACATCAGTAGGTACTGAAAAATCCTGAAAATACGCTGTCGCGGTATGAATTATTATTCATGTTCAGGCTTTAAGCGACGATATTATCGCGAGTATGTAGCCTATTTTGACGACTCTTAGATTGTCAGAAACCTAAAAGTCTCGGAATACTTTCTGAACGCATAGAAATAAAGCGAACTTAAAAAGTATTCTAAAGACTGTGAATAGGTAAAGTTTGATAAAAAATATCTATGTTAAACCAAAATATTTATAACATCATACAAAACTCGATCAGCTGTTCAGACATTTGTTATTTTTATATAATAGTGTTCCCAAGGTTAAATTGTATTTTTAATTTGTTGAGACTACTGTTTTTTACTTTGCATTTGAATTTCTATTATTTGTCGAATACAAAAATGAATAATTTTTAGACTATACTTTGGAGAGTGTGCTCGTGAGAGGCATGAGCTCATACAACCATCCCCCTTCTACCATTGGACGTCCAGACGCACTTCTTGGTTGATATTCCTAAATGCCAATCCAACCAAGCGCTACCCATCAGCTTTAATATTGCGCACAGCAAAGGAGAGGAAGTCCCTCCCTATGTCTGTATTTCCAAGTACTTATAACCCGCCCGTTTTCAAAGCAAGGGTATTCACCCTTGTTAAAGACAGCTAACCCAGAAGGTGCCTATTCAGGCACCTTCTGGGTTAGCTGTCTTTAGTCCCCGGGCTAGATTAGGATCAAGAGCGAACTCATTCATAATAAAATATATATATTTCTTCATTTGTTACAATGGAGTGGACGCAAAAAGAATATAGAGACTAGCGGTCCTCGCATTACACGGTTGTGATCACCAAGTCAGTCAGCTTTAAAAAAATATTTAACTCTCAGATCTTGCACTATCTAACGATTAAGGAAACATTGAAGAATATATAGAAAAGAAAAGAAATGCCCTTCCTTGATTGTCCATCACCATTCATCAGCTAAGGTTTGGCTAGTAGTATCGTATTTTGGCCCAATAAATAGTTTCTTTGCAAAAAGGTTATGAAAATAAGTACCAATGAGTACCAAAATACGGTCACGATAAACTACGTAGTAGCACTATTTCGGACCATACACACACAATGGTTGATTATACTCTTCGGACGTCTTTTTTAATATTCATTGGACCTTACCTTACTCTTGACCTCAATCTGGCCGAAGGGCGTAGATGAGGTATAAGATGAAGCGAGTTCGCCCAGAAGAAGCCTGTTCACTTGCACCTTGAAGAGGTTTGGATTGTATGTGCTCGGCAAAACAGACGCCGGCAGGGCATTCCACTTCTTGGCAGTTCGCATGGTAAAAGAGGACTTAAGCTCTGTGCGTAATTTTGGAATGGCAATCAAGTATGGATGGTATGGATGGCCTGCAGTACGTCTGGTATCCCGATGGAAAAATGAGAAGGTGGAAAGAGGTTATGCAGCACAGATGCACACTTCTCAAAGTAAAGTCTGTAGAAAACCGACAGACAAGCGACCTTACGGCGGTGACTCAAACTATGTAGGTTTTAAACCAGCTCGTGGTCTCCAATAAGTCCCCTAGCTCTGCGTTCTACCGAGTCGAGAGAAGCGAGTTAGTATTTGGCTGAGCCATCCTAGAGGTGGCTACAATAGTACTCCATGCATAATCGGACTTGAGCTTTGTAAAGAGTAAGAAGCTGTCCAGGCGTGAAGTATTGTTTGACCCTGTTCAGAATATCCAGATTTTTCGCCGCAATTATGTGCCTTCGGCTCGATGGCAGTGCCGAAGTTGAGGTTGGCAGTAAATTCCATATAAAGAAGTTCGAGGTGGTCGGTGATGTCCACAGACGAGTCTCGTACAACCTGCCTTACTGTGTGTTTGTGGTCTACGGTAGCCTTTGCAAAAGCCGGCTTGTACCGGTGGCTGGAAAGAATCTGATCTTGAGGCCAGACGATTTGTGACGATTCTCGAAACAGCTTGTAGTCATGGCTCAGAAGCGTAATCGGTCTGCCATTGTATAGGAACGCATAGTCTCCTTTCTTGAAAAACAATGAGACCACGACCCCTGTTCCACGCTATTCCATAAAATTGGCAATGACAAAGTTGAATAGATCCTCGATCTCCTCAGACAGACAGGAAGAACCGTGCCTCGGATCCCGCTGATCTCAAGAACCCAGCCGTTGCAACCAGCACAACTGTTCTGACCCGCCCTCCTAATGTGGTTTCACCAGTCTTCAACAATGGAACACGATCGGTTGGGACCGCTTGGCAGTGTTGTCTTAGTCTGGTGGGTGGTAACACGCCGCGGTCAAGGCCTACCACCTGAAAGAGGTTTACTCCTTTAGCACCACCCAGAGGCCACCTGTGGGACATCGAGGGCTAAATCCCACGAACGCGAGTAAACTTAGACCCGCATTGTTGAAATAAAAACAGATGAATAAATTTAAATAATTACAAATAAGGCGAGTTTAGTTTCGTTTTTTGGATATTCCGATGTTCCGGCTCGTTTTCACAGTCCGCCGTGGTCCCTGGTGGATTTAACAAAAAGTAATGAATTCCTTAATTTACACCATTTCCTAATAAAAGTATTTTAATATTTTAGCGGAAGTTTTCTTCGGCTTCAATACTTTCAGAAGACGCTGGTAGTTTCGAAAGGTTCGCTTACAGTAATGATGGAGGTAACTGCCTATATTATTATTATATTTTTTTTTTGTTCTTGCTAAGTACTCGATTTTTACACAGTGGAGCTAGCATGAAAAACTTTCTAATAGTATCGAGGACGTATCGTCAATAATGTAAATAGGAATGCTGCGCAATATGTCATAAATTTTTTGACTATACGACTTCGATACACTTTCGAATTTTTTCGTGCTATGCCTACTGTAATGTTTTTACTGCTAGGGCACTGGCCATCTATAAGAGTGGATAAGGATAATGAGTCATGGTCTTGGTCCAAGTGGGCCAAAAGCGGATTGGTTGGTTTTAACGATTGGAAACACAAACTTCCGAAGGACGGAGGAGCTCGAGATATTTAATGTTCGGTCACCTCTCTAGTCTCAAATAAATTAATAAAAAAAAGTCTATTTGCCTACTTTCGTTCTTAAAAAATCAACGCACAGCCCAAACCGTTGGGTTTAAAAGCTCCAAATTCAGCACATAGGCTCCTTATAAAGCGCAAGGGCGTACTAAGAAAGGATTTTTCGAAATTCAACCTCTGGGGTGAAATAGGGGATGAAAGTTTATATGAAAGTCTGTCAGTTTTGAAGATAGAATCTTCAAATTTTTTATTTAGGTTGACGATTAAAACGGCCGACGCTCCGTGAGTAGGCTCCCGACAAGGTGGACCGACGATCTGGTGAAGGTCGCGGAAAGCCACTGGATGCGGGCAGCGCAGGACCGATCGTCGTGGAGATCCTTGGGGGAGGCCTTTACGCGACGAATTGGCACCACCACGCGACATTCTAAATTCGCGCAGTAAGCTAATTTCTCGCGGACGAAGTCGCGGGCGGAAGGCTAGTTAAGTATAAAATCTCTATAAGTTTATTTTATAAGAGCCATTGAGTGGAACTTATTTATACAAAAATAAATTGTTTATCATCTTTCGTATAAAATTATTTTCTTAAAAACATCGTTATAGATGAGAACGTTTTCTGAACCATTAATGTACAAATTGACTGGACAACCGATCTATTGATCAGAGTGTTTTAATGACCCGAACTGTTCACGTCCCATTTGTCTCAAGCTTAACTCTGTCCGCTTTCGTCCCGGTAAACCTTTCTTTATCTTCGATTCAGTACTGAACTTTTTCAACCTTTAAATTGTCAGACTTTTATTTATCGTTGCAGTTAAATAAGATATTTTGAACGCAACAAAAAAACAAAGAAATTCAGTTTGGAGTTATCGTTGAAACTTTTAAGAAGCACAGGATGTATCTAAACGGAAAAATTTGAATGCTTTTTCAAGCAAATAATAAAGTTACGATTTCTATTTTGATTCTTTGGCATAAAAACGGTATCCCCTTTCGTCTTCGAAAATCGATCGTCCGAAAATCAAAATCCCTAACACGTTTGCTATAATGATCGCGTATACGAAATTTTATTTTACATAATCGTCTTTAATTCTAATGCTTTTGTGTCATAATATCAGATACTATAATAATTAGATATCCTAAGTGTTATATTCAATAATGTATGTTAGTCCGAATGGTGGTTTATAATAATATTGTTAGTCCGAATGGTTGTTTAGAATAATATTGTTAGTCCGAATGATGGTTTATAATAATATTGTTAGTCCTAAAACATATTATGTTTAAAAGTAGGTTTATCTTGTTATGTTATCATCATATAGTTTAGTTATTGTACAACTTATTATTAAGAAAATCATTTTATCCAGAGACAGTTTCAATTTCATTTGGAATAATTTCATTGCGCATAATATTTATTGTCTGTGCGCATAATGTACTTAATTGCTTTAGTAGTTTTTATCTTAAAATGTTGTCTTATAAAGCTAAACAACTGTTGTATTTCAAAATTCAGTGACAGAAATATATCGCTGTAAAACCGACACCATGTAGTCTTGTGTGCTAGGGCACACAATACTACGTGGTGGTAGGGGTAGGCCCCTAGAGTGTAGCCCGCGTAGGCGTGGAGGGGTGAGGCGGCCCGCGAGTTGAGGAGCAGGTGGTTTTGACGACCACCTGCTCCTCAACTCGCCGCTCCTCAACTTGGGCGAAAACCATCTGCGACGATAAGCTCGCGTGGGACCGCGCCGGAGCCGTGACCCTCCTTTTTTTGTCCAGATTGTTTAACTCGAAATAGCTACTCAGTTCATGCGGTGGCAGGATTAAGTCCATAAATTTTTTTAAAGGCCTTAGTATGAACTAGCTTTTGGAAATAGTCTTGGGTCTGGCCGCTCACTTTTTTATGTCCAGATTTTTTCACTCGAAACAGCTACTCAGTTCATGCAGTTACAGGGTTAAGTCAGTATAATTTTTTTAGGCCTTAGTATGAACTACCTATTTGAAATAGTCATGGATCTGGCCGCTCACTTTTTTATGCCTTGATTTTTTAACTCGAAATAGCTACTCAGTTAATGCGGTGACAGGGTTAAGTCCGTATAATTTTTTTTAGGCCTAAGTATTAACTACCTATTGGAAATAATCTTGGGTCTGGCCGCTCTCCTTTTTTTGCCCAGATTTTTTAACTCGAAATAGCTACTCAGTTCATGCGGTGACAGGGTTAAGTCCGTATATTTTTTTTAGGCCTTAGTATGAACTACCTATTGGAAATAGTCTTGGATCTAGCCGCTCACTTTTTTTATGTTCAGATTTTTTAACTCGAAATAGCTACTCAGTTCATGCGGTGACAGGGTTAAGTCTATATATTTTTTTTTAGGCCTTACTTTGAACTACCTATTAGAAATAATCTTGGCTCTGGCCGCTCACTTTTTTTTTTGTCGAGATTTTTTTACTCGAAATAGCTACTCAGTTCATGCGGTGACAGGGTTAAGTCCGTATATTTTTTTTAGGCCTAAGTATGTACTACCTATTGGACATAATCTTGGGTCTGGCCGCTCACTTTTTTATGTCCAGATTTTTTAACTCGAAATAGCTACTCAGTTTATGCGGTGACAGGGTTAAGTCCATATAATTTTTTTTAGGTCTTAATAGGAACTACCGATTGAAAATAATCCCGGATCTGGCCGCTCACTTTTTTTGTTTTTGGACCAGAATGCCTGATGTCCTTTGTGCAAAAAATATTAATAGGATAAACATTACATTACATAGTGCATGGATATTAATACTATTTAGTAAAGCGTTTTATGTGTTTTAAACATTATGGATTTTAATATTTATATCAAAAAAAATTAGGACATTTTATATTTAAGGAATTTCAATTTTAGGGCACGTTATATTATGATATGAGACATTACGTTAGGACTTATAACTATTATAGAAAAGCCTTTTATGTCTTTTAAATATTATAGAATAAAATATTTATAGCAAAAGAAATTCGATCATATTATATTTAGGAATTTCGATTTTAGGGCAAATGATATTATGAGACATTAAGTTAGGGCTACGTATCATTCGGACACATGATGATTATGACACAAAACTTTATGACACGTTAGATTATGGATAAAAAAATTATGAGACAAAATAGAGTTTAACCTATTTTTCATTTCTTATAATTGTTATTTTCCATATTTTCAATTACCCTAAGGTTTATATCCCATAAGTGTCATTTGATATAATGTTTTCTTTACATTACTATAATTTTATATACGTATCATTTGGCCTATCATATTATATGTAAGTAATAATAAACTCTTGTTATAAAATTGAAATAACTACCTAATCGGTCAATATCGTTCATAAAAGCAACGCTTAAATCAAAGGCGATTGAAATACTCAATGGTTCAACTTAATGCTTGAATGGTATATGTATATATGTGTGTGTGTATGTATATGTATATATATATATATATATATATATATATATATATATATATATATATATGTGTGTATATGTGCCATTTAAGTATTAAGTATATATATATATATATATATATATATATATATGTATTTTTTTTATTTTTTTTATTATATAAATGTATTATATTAACTTTTATATTATATTATTTATTACTACGTTCTAGAATATTATTAAAAACAGAAACATACCTCAGTTATTTCAATTAAGTACCTTTTTTTATTTTTTTTCTCAATTAAGTAACTTTTTTTCTTTTCCAATTAACTGATAATACGTCTTGCTAACTTATGTAATGTTAAGGGAAACCTGTAATTAGCCTTACTATAGATCTAAGAACTATTAAGATAATTTATAGTTATAACGCTGTTGGTTTTCTTAATAAATAAAAAAAAAAAAAAAAAAAAAAAAAAACAGAAAAGCCAGTGGAAGGGAGGACGGTGGGGGGGACGGAGTGGAGCCCACCACCAGGGGGGCTTACACACTAGTCAGTGACAGAAACGAATCGCCTAAAAACCTACTACACGTAGTCTTGTATGCCATACCCCTAGAGTGTAATTTAAGCCTGCACAGGCGCGGAGGGGTGAGGCGGCCCGCGTGCAAGCCGAAGCTGCGGTGGTGAGCTAAAACCATCTGCGTCGATATGCACGCGTGGGACCGCCCGGAGCCTCGCCTCCGGAGCCGTGACAGAAAACTTGCCTGCTGCATGCTTGCTTGCATGTATGCTTGCATGCTTGCTTGCATGCTTGCTTGCATTTTCAAAAAAATTTACGCATACTAATAAAACAAAATCTGATAGCTAAGAACTTATTAATATTAGAAGTAATCCTAAAGAGTCTGTTGACTACATTCATAATTATTTTGTAAAGACAGGGGAAATTCTCGCAAGTAGTATCCATCCGAACATCACTGCATCTGAAAAATGTGCTACTCAAAACACAGGTGGCCAAAGTATCAACTCTTTCGTCCTATTGGACGCCGATGTAACTGAAGTAGATAGAGTACTTATGAGTTTGAGATCAGAATGTGCCTCGGGTTGGGACAATGTTCCGATTTCTTTCCTAAAACTCGCCAGGTATGACATCGTTCCTGTTATTGCCCACCTTGTTAATCTGTGCTTCCGTCAAGGTATATTTCCGGCTCCTTAAAAAAAATCTATTATAACTCCAGTGTATAAGAATGGCGACAAGGACGACGTGGGCAATTATAGGCCGATTTCTGTATTGCCAGCTATTTCCAAAATAATGGAAAAACTCTTGAACGCTAGGCTTCTAGGCTATCTCGACAAATATAAAATAATATCTGACTCACAGTTTGGATTTAGACGCGGCAAATCAACTGAAGATGCAGTTCTTGCTCTAACCCAACTAGTTACCAAAGAAGTTGATAAAGGAAATAGATGCTTGTCGGTGTTTTTAGACCTCAAAAAGGCATTCGACACAGTGTCTATACCTTTACTTATTCATAAATTAGATTATATTGGAATAAGGGCCACTGAACTTGACTTGCTTAAAAGCTACTTGTCAGACAGGAGGCAGGCGGTAAAATTGAGTTCATACACCAGTGAATATGCGTTAGTGACGTTCGGTGTCCCACGGGGCAGTGTTTTGGGTCCCACGCTGTTTTTGATTTATATCAATGACCTCTGTGGCTCTACCATCAAGAACGCTAAAATATTTTCCAACGCGGATGATACTGCTCTTGTATTTTTTGGGAAAACTTGTGAAGCCTTACAGCGCTCTAGAGAAACCGGCATGGCTATTATTAATAAATGGTTAAAAGATAACCTCTTAACCCTAAACACCGCAAAAACCAATTACATCTGCTTGAGTATCCATAACAATGCCCAGCCTCCCGACTACAAGATTAGGATACATTCTTGTAACGAATATAAAAATTCGACTGACTGTATCTGTGCCTGCCCTGTCATAGATAAAGTGGATAGAACAAAATACCTGGGAGTGATATTTGATCAACGTTTGTCCTGGTATCCACATATCGATCAAATTACTACTAGAATAAGGAAACTGATCTGGATATTTAAGACTTTACGGCATGTGGTGCCGAGGAAACGGGTGGTGGATCGCTCCTATAGAAATATCCTTATGGAGATCTATGCAGCTCTGGTACAGTCAGTTCTCACTTACTGCATCCCTGTTTGGGGTGGTGAATGTAAGACAAAATTGTTAGAACTAGAACGAGCACAACGTGGATTACTGAAGGTAATGCATTTTAAAGAAAGACGTTTTTCAACAGAGTCTCTCTATAAAATCAGTAATGTTTTAACTGTGAGAAAGTTGTATATATTTCAAACTCTTTAAAAGATGCATAAATCTACTGCCTACATAGCTTCTACGGAAAAACTCAAAAGAAGAAAAAGATTACCTTATCTCTTTGAGTTATGACGAAACCGCGAAATTAATAAATTTGCACAACATTAATAGTACATCACATTATACTACACTACATTACACTACACTACAATGTACACACCACTCTACACTGCACTCCTCACTACACTGCACTACACCATACTTTACTACACTACACTACAGTTAAAGGGAAATTATTGACTTTTTTTTGTTTATTTTTATTTTTTATGTAATTATCTTTTACTACTGGAAATAGTTTTAGAATAAGTTTTTGTTTAAAAACGTCATGTATTAGTTTAGACACCTAGTTGTTATGTATTTATTAGTTAAGGAAGAGCGGAGTCACCTGTTACAGGCATTTATTTGCTTACTAGGTGGTTCCAATCACTTCTAAAAAATCAAATGTTTAATGCAAATAAAACTTATTCTTATTCTTCTATTCTTATTCTTATGCTTGCTTGCATGCTTGCTTGCATGCTTGCTTGCATGCTTGCTTGCATGCTTGCTTGCATGCTTGCTTGCATGCTTGCTTGCATGCTTGCTTGCATGCTTGCTTGCATGCTTGCTTGCATGCTTGATTGCATGCTTGCTTGCATGCTTGTTTGCACGCTTGCATGCGTTGGGAGTTAGGACAAAAAAATGCATTCCAATATATGTACCTACTTATATGTATTGAAATCAACGTTTTTATGGCATTTAAAGTATAGGTAAAACAAAACTATGTGAAACGTTAATGAGACTATATGAATGCTATGTAAAATGATCATATCATTGAATGATTAGGTCAAATAATTATTAGGCCAATCGATTTTAATATCAAATGGAATTATGGTAAATGAAATTATATATGATTCGTATGTTATGTTATGTGATCGGTATGTCAAATGAAATTATACGAAATGTTATTATATCAACTGATCGTTAGTTCATGTAAATTTATGTCATACATTACCCACCCCTTTTACGGTACTTTCGTGTAGTAACTTTTTATAATTATCAAGGTATTTTATAATATAATTTAGCGATGAAACGAAGTATAGAACGTAGGTTGGTAACTATGGTTAAAGTACCTACAAGTGGCTACTTTATGTGTTTTCAGCGAAACCTTTAGTAAACATTACAAACGTTTTGTATGTAAGTAATGGGAAAACGCTGGTTCACGTTTCCATTATGGAAAATAAATAAAGCGTAAAGCTGAAATTATTTCAACTCTTAAACGGAACAGAGGTGCCGACCATGAGTCATCAACTTAGGCGGCTTGTATTCCTACAATAGTTTCAGGGAAATAATTATTTTCTTTGTATCGATAGAATGGAAGAATTGGATTATCTAAACTCACACGGCATTATTTGATTAATTTCCCTCAACCTAATCTGAATTTAAATTCGTCATTTGCTAGCAGAACACCGGAGTCCAGAGAACAATCAAATGGAATACCTACCTATGTGTGTCTCAAGTCATATTTCCGGGGCTTGAAAGGTTAACTCGGCGTTACTCGCTATAGGTAAATTTTACCCAGTGCCACGAACAATTGACCATATATTTTATCTGACCAATCACAGCGCGACGCGCTTCTAAGTACCTTCGAGTTATGTCCTTGAGTGTATGAGTGTTCTCTTCCTGCGCGACGTTCAGTTGGGGCGACGCGTTTGTGAGTTGTGGACGTGCAAAGTGAGTATGGGCTGATTAGTTGTGTTTTTTTAAATACTCATTTCGTATTGATTAATATAAAATAGTGACACTAAATGTTAATTATATTTGTTTTTAATAAAATTAATTTATTTTTATTCCATAAGATACAAACATTTCTCTAATATTAAGAAAAAGATAAGAATTTTGAAGATTGTTTGCGAGTTGTTAAAATTCGCTAAGATTTTTAATTTCTCGTAGTATATTTTTTTAAATTTAAAATAAAACATATAATTGCGATTTTTTGTAATATTTTAACCTTTATGTATCATCTTATAAATATAAAAATAAATAAAAAGGTCAATTCTCAATGACTTATGATATTATATCTAGTTTCATATCTGGGTTTATTTTACCCGTAGCGAGTATCGATGTACGGGTGCGACGAACGCCGAGTTAAAGAAGGAAAATTTTCTAATACTTCCGAGTATTGGAACATTTTTTTTTTCATGAACAACGTGGAGACACTTAGCCTTCATCATACCTGATATAAGCAATGTTAAGGCTGAAGGGTAAAGCGCACCGCAATGTTAAGGCTGAAGGGGAAAGCGCACCGCAATGTTAAGGCTGAAGGGGAAAGCGCACCTTTCCCGGAATCCTGAACTACTCAGGAACTGGCTATCTTATCTTTAACTACCGGAACACAACCATTGTGCAAAATATTGTTATTATGGGGTCGGACTTAAATAAGTTGGGTATAGCTAGCCAGGCGGACGTACAAGTCCTATCCCCAACCAAACCGAATACAATATGTACGCCTACTGAAAATCGAACCCGGCACCTCTGGGACTGATAC